>CM057453.1:316902500-326902500 GCA_016271365.2 Neoceratodus forsteri
AAATGTCTACCACATCTTCATTTAATGGTCACATCTCTACATCTAGTTTTAGTAGCCATGGTAATGTCGGTTCTAGGTCTAATGTAAATTTCATGTAATGAATTACCAAGGCCCAGAGTGGTAGGAATAGAGAAGCCCATTAAGTTATATTCAATCTGCTCCTCCAAGCACTGCCTTGTAAGCTTTTCTTCTGGAAGAGCAGAGGTCCAGAGTGAACATTAAATTCCTTTCTCTTACCTTTCTCCTAATTCAGTGTCAAGTGAAACTTGATCAGGTTCTACACAGGTCTGCCCTCAGGATATCTACTGGGACACAGTTTAGGACTCATAGAATGTATCTTAAGATCTTGTTCAGGTTTTAATCTAGCTCTGCCCCAATGTCTGCCACATACAAGATACTTGTTTTTAATTTTGATTTTAAAACTTTTGTCATACCATCCACTGAGCTTCCTAGAAAATTATGACTAAATCTCATGAATGCTCCATAGGCCAGCCTCAGTTTACTGTACTTTTGTATTGTATTGTGCCTAATCTGTACTCTCCTTAGTTGTGACTATCAATACGAACATACAAAACTGCCAGCAGATACAGACCATACGGTCTATCAAGTCTGCTCGAATGTGCAGCTAGAAGTCCATTGCACTGCAGGTGCCCCCTCCCTCAACCACCCAAATAATGGTGACCTTCCCCCCACTCTGTCCCAACCCCTCTTAAAACTGTCCTCTGACTTACTGCATACCACCTCTTTGTGGCATTGTGTTCCACCTTGTCACCACTCTTTCTGTAAAATAGTGCCTTCTGATTTCTCTTATGAATCTCCCACCCACCAATCTTAGACCATGTCAGCTAGTGTCCCTCCTACCCTTTAACTTAAAAATTCCCTCTGTACCTGTTTTGTTTATGCCCTTCATATATTTAAAGGTTTCTATCATATTCCCCTCTATCCCTCCTCTCCTCTAGGAGAATACATGTTAAGCTCCTCAACCTCTCCTTATAGGGTTTATTCTCCATTCCCAGGATGATCTTGGTTGCTCTGCGCTGGATCCCCTCCAACAATTTAACATCCTTCCTTAAGTACGGGTGCCAGAACTGCAACCAGCACTCCAGGTGTGGCCTCACCAATGACCTGTACAGTGGCAGGATTACCTCCCCTCTCCTGGGGGTGATTCCTCTAGCAATACACCCCGGCATCTTATTAGCCTTAGCTGCTGCTATTTTACACTGTGCTGTGTGGTTCATTTGCCCTGTTATTATCAAACCATTATACGATAGCAAGAAATAATCCTGGTCTCTGATTGGCTGGAATGTCAAGACACTCGTGATGTTATCCTGGCATATCATCACGGGTATAGTGCCAGCCACATCAGAACCTGAACACCAGCTAAATATCCTTATGCAACAGCTGACAGACTGACAGCCATCAGACACACATATCAGCAATCAGATGTTCAAATTGCCGAGGTAAATTTTACTCTGTTCAAATTGGAAAACATCCAGCAGTGGTTTTCCTCTGAAAAAGAAAATACAGCACCACCTGTGCAGCCAAAAAAGAAAACAGAAAAACGAAGACACATTCAGCTCCCTGACGATGACCTTTACAAGCAAGAATGTGACAGAAATGAGCTGTTCACAAAGTGCCAAACAACATGAGCCATCAATGCCCTGAAGGACTGGTTTTCAGAGACAGGTACAGAAATAGATTTCAACACAATAAATGCCTCTGACTTAAATACACTGCTTCACAAATTCTATGGGTCAGTCTGTAACTCCTCCGGTTAGCCTTATGCCATCAGCAGCTTTATAGGTTTACGAGTGGGCATCAAACACTTCCAAAATGAGCCACCTTTAAGCTGAAATATTAACATTTTAACAAGTGCTGACTTCCAAAGCGTGAACAACGTGTTTTCTGCCCAATTCAAAAACCTCAGACATGGGAGAGATAAATCAAAACACCACCTGCCCTTCAGCAATACAGACCTCACACAGCTCCGTGAATCCCAGGCTGTAAGCACAGAGATGCCCAAGGGACTGCTGCGTCGCATCCCGCTCGAACTCCAAATATACTTCGCCAGACAAGGTTGTGAAGGCCAGCATAAATTACAACCCAATTCTTTCGAATTCCACACATCTGAAGAAGGACTCAACTATGTCTCCTTAAGTTTTAATGAAAAAAAAACAAAAACCACAGAGACCCCCTGGAAAAGGACCATGACAAGCACAGAGGAGCAATGTTCATGCTACCAGGTCATGCCCAAAGCCCTGTAGCAGCCCTGCAAAAATATATCTCAAAGCTCCCACCAAAAGCTCCTTGCCTATACATGCACCCCCGTAGACAAGCTACAAAGCCATCGGAAAAGGAAGAAATCTGGTACAGCATGGAACCAGTTGGAATAAATTACCTTTCCACAATGCTGCCCAAAATCTGTCATGCTGCAGGTCTTCCAAATAGCTACACAAATCATAGCCTGCGTGCAACTGCTATCCAGATCCTCAGCAATGCAGGATTAGAGAGTCGACAAATCATTTCAGTAACTGGGCACAAACAAGAGTCTTCCTTGAAGAGTTACTGGGGACTGACTTTACAGGAACGCCAACAATGGAGTTCGATCCTATAAGGGGGAAGGCCAGAAGTCACAGGTCACTGTCAAACTGAAACAGTACCTCCCGATCTGAACATGCTTCAACAGCTAGCGATGACCTTTGCAAATGCTTCAACAGAACCCCAACCAACACAAATGCTACAAGGCAATAAAGATCAGTATGAGCACCACAGCATAACTCCCCCAAAAGAAAAAACACAAATGGAGAAGCAAGACCCCAGCAACACACAGTTCTTCATTCAAGGCAACAGTATGTGTGTTTTCAATATCTACAAACCATAGAATGCAACAACCTAAATAACAATTAGTCACAGAATTTATCTGTTGCATTTAAAAGTTAAAAAAGAAATGCGTTAATATTTCTACAGTTCAGAAATATTTACTAACTTATTTTAATATTTCTACAGTTCAGAAATATTTATTAACTTAAAAATGTTTAAATGTTTGAACAAAATGTAAAATAAAAGGAACTATTTAACCTTGTGGAAGGACATTACTTAATTTTTATTCATTAAATATGTTTTAAATCCCAAACAAAAAGTCTCTTTGTTATTTATACACACAAGGGCCATTGTATAATAAGAATAATGCACTCCAGGGTGTGTGTCGTGCTGGGATAACATCACTTCTGGGGTGATTAGTCACACTCAGCCTGAGGCCTCGTGCATAATCACCCCAGGTGTGACGTTATCCCAGCACGACACACACCCTGTCATGCATTATTCCTGTAATATCCTTCTCCTCCTCTGTAGTGGCTAGTTGTATCCCCCCAGCTTATAACACTTCCTTCTCCCAAGTGCATGACTTTGCACTTTTTTGCATTGAACCCCAACTGCCATGTGTCCCCACAGTACTGAAATTTAGCCAGATAATCCTGTAGCCCCTGCCAGCCTTCTGTATCATCCACCAGTGCACTGATCTTCATGTCATTCACAGAAAGACTAATCTTGTTCTTAATGTCATGCGAGATGTTGGTGATGAAAGTGCCAAATAACACTGAGTCCAGTACTGATCCCCATAGAACTCCACTAGTTACAGCCCTTGGAGATGAGCATTCCCCTCCCACCACTACCCTCTGTTGTCTGTCTTGCAGCCAGTTCTTGGCCCATTCTATCATTTTTGCCCCCGCTCCCTTGTATCCCAACTTGCTAATCAGCCTCCCATGTGGCACCAAATTGAAGGCCTTGCTGAAATTCAGATACAGGACATCCACTGCAAGGCCCCGACGAGTGTCCTAGTCACCCAGTCATAAATATCAACCAGATTGGTCTGACAGGATCTGCCAGAGACAAACCCATGTCGCCTTCCATCCTGGAGATGATTGTCTTCTACAAAGATTACCAATCTTTCATTGAGAATTGTCTCCATTAGCTTTTCCACAATGGATGTAATGCTGACAAGTCTATGGTTGCCTGGTTCATCCTTGGGTCCACTTTTGTGGAGGAGCATCACATTTGCCATCCTCCAGTCTTGGGGTATGCACCCAGTTCCCAGAGAGGTATTGAACATGTCTGCTATTGGCTCTGCCAGGACCTTTGCCAACTCCTTCAGTACCCAGGGGTGTATACCATCTGGGCCAGGTGCCTTATCCACCTGCAGGGCCCTTAGGCCTTCCAGTACCTTGGCTGCTGGGATTTCCTCATCCGTTATCCCTGCCCTTCCCCCCATGCCTACTACCCAATCCCCTGTGGCAGTGACCCATCCTTTTCCCTAGTAAACACAGAAGAGCAGTATTCATTGAGTGTTTCTGCCTGGTCTTCCCCCTTCTCCACCCACCCCCCAACTTTCTTGATCCTTAAAATTTGATCTTTGCAGTTCCTTCTCTACCTTATTTACTTGAAGAAATCCTTTTCCCCTTCCTTGATACTTGTGCCAGCCTAAGATATCACAAAGCCTAGGCTGCCCTGACTGCTATGGTCACTTCTCTTTCTTCAGATACTCCTCCCTGTCCTCCCCCCGATTGGATCCCTTGAATCTTCTGAAGGCTGCTCTTTTTACCATCACTTTTTCCAACACGTCCCTACTTAACCAACTCGGTTACTTGACATAGCCTTTTTGCTTTGTGTCCTTGTACAAGAGCTAGTGGCCTCTGTGAGCCCTATCTTGATAATCTACCACTTCTGGTTAGCATCAATGTGTGGGTGGGTGCTGGCTAGGTTCCCGCCACTATGTCCCTCATCTTGCCAAAGTCAGCTTGCCTGAATTCTAACACTTTGGTCCCTGTTCCTGCAGCTTCTTTACCCATGTTAAGTGAGAACCACACTGTGTGGTGGTCACTTCCTCCCAGTGGATCCTCAGCCCAGCTCTCTGACAGATTCCCTATTAGTCAGCATAAGGTCCAGAATGTTTCCTAACCTGGGTGGCTCTTTTACCATCTGTACCAGGAAGCTGTTCTGGATAGCCTCCAAGAGGATCTGATCCCTGATGCTCGAGGTTGCTGGGGCGCTCCAATCTACCCTTGGCATATTGAAGTCCCCCACGATCACGGCGTTACCCTTCCCACTGATCCTCCTTATCTGCTTTGCTAGTTCCCTGTCCAAGTCCTTCACCTAAGATGGTAGCCTATACGCCAACACCACCCTTAGTCTTCTGTTCTTCGAATCTTGGATTTGTACCCATAATGCTTCTGTCTTCCCCTCCTCCCCCTCCTCTCTGGTAAATTTTATCCCCTCCCTCACATAAATAGCTACCCCACACCCTTCCCTTTTTCTCTTTTTCTGTGGTAAAGCCTGTACCCCAGGATCACCAGGTCACAGTCCTGGTATTGGATGGCCCATGTTTCAATGATGGCAACTATGTCCACCCCTCCCTCTTCCATCAGAGCCTGTAACTCAGCTGCTTTATTCCCCAGGCTCTTCACATTCAAGGAGACCAACCTCCAGTATATGCCCCTCCCTTCCTTCACCTTTTGAACTTTTTTGTTATCGACACTGTATGAATACTCTCATTTGCCTTTCCTACTGGTATGAGGGATAAGCCTGTTGGGCTCCCTGATCTGGAGACTTTGTTTGATTTCCACCCACTTGCCATCCCTCACACCTAGTTTAAATCCACACTGGTAGTTATGTGTTCCCCAGCCTCTGTTTTAAGATCCTTGAGCACTCCTTGCTCAAGTGTAATCTATCCAGGGCATACAGGACGTTGTTATCCCAACTTCTGTCCCACCCCCCCACAAGCCCTTACCCTTTGGTCTGACACCAGGCCCCAAGTCATGCGTTAAACTTCTCTATTCTCAATTTTCTTGCAGCATTTTTCTCTAGGTACTGGGAGAACATCTGAGAATGCCACTGAACTCTCTGCTTCCTCGCATATCTTCCCCAGCTCTATGAATCTCCCCTGTACCTCACTGACCATGTTCCTCTCCATGTCATTCATGCCCATGTGCAAAACAATATGAGGTTTACTCCTTCCCCTTCTTGCATACTTAACAATAAACTGACCCACTCTACCAGCTGTCATTCCTGGCATGCACTCCATCCAGATGCAACTATGCTGTTCACCCTTACTTCCCCATGTCACCCCTTTCAGTATTGAGACTCTTAGAACTAAGACTCCTCCCCATTCCTTTTCCATGTTTCAACCCCTGATGCTTCCCAATTTCTTAGCCTCCATTCTGAATCTTGACCCCATCTTGCTTGTAGGAAACTGGCAACAGTTTTGGGAGCGAAAGTACTTTAAATTTGATGGCCTGCATCTGACTAAGGAGAGCATCAGTGCATTGGGGCAGAAGTTTGACGCCTTTGCAGACTATTTAAACTAGCAAATAGGGAGAGGGGTGCAGCACCCCATACGTCGAATGGGAAGAACACCCCTCAGCTAGTGGTCAAACAGGAGTTCAATATGTTTGTAGTTCATTTGCATCACCAGGTAAGGAAAAATGTCCGGCTCCCCATACGACACACAGGGGAAATGCCAGACCTCATCCAACAACTAACACACGGAAATCTGGGCAATGGAAAATCATGTACACAAATGCTCCCAGTCTGGGAAACAAGATCCCTGACCTGCAGGCAATAATGACAGAGGCTAAACTGGACATAGTAGCCATTAGCGAGACATGGTTTACCAGTAACCACACTTGGGAGACTTCAGTACCTGGCTATGTACTGTTCAGAAGAGACCAAGGTGCAAAAAGGAGGGGTGGAGTGGCCCTTTATGTCAATGAAAATATCAAAGCTACAGAAATTCAGACTACACATAAGGAGCCAGAAGAACTGTGGGTCATCCTGGAAGCAGGAAATGGGACAGCTATACGAACTGGGGTTGTCTACAGGCCTCCAGACTAGGGGGAGGACATAGACACATTACTGTTAGAAGATATACAAAACATGACAGCTAAAGGGAAGGGTCTGATAATGGGAGACTTCAACATGCCAGATACAGATTGGTCAATACCAGCAGGAACATCTGCCAGAACTAGACACATGGTGGATTCCCTGCAGGGGAAGGGCCACAAACAACTGGTACAACAACCCATAAGAGACAGGGCTATACTAGATCTAGTACTGACTAATAGGGAAAGGGCCACAGATCTCCAGGTAGAAGGTCACCTGGGGGCCAGTGACCATCACATGGTATGGTTCAATTTGGCCACCAGAACTAAATCATCCCATTCCAAGGCAAAAATATGGATCTTCAGAGGAGCTGACGTTGATAAGATGGCCAACAGAATTAAGCTAGCCCTAGCAAAAATAAATACAGGTGAGGGGGAACAGGCAAAGTGGGCAAGCATTAAGGATGTAATACTTGAAGCAACATCCCATTGTGTTAGAGAGAAAAGGAAGTGCAAAAGAAGAAGGAAATCACTTTGGTTCTCAAAAACAGTAGCAGAAAAGGTCAGAGCCAAAAGGCTGGCCTTCAGGAAATATAAGGGAATGCAGCAGGATGAAGATAGGGAGGCATACCAAACTTTCCTAAGGGAAACAGAGAAGACAGTAAGGCAGGCAAAGGCCCAAACCGAGGAAACACTAGCACAAACAGTAAAAGAAGGTGACAAGACTTTCTATAGATACATTAGTGAAAGAAGAAAGTCCAGAGGGGGTATTGCTAAGATCAAAGGGGATAAGGGGGCATGTAAGGAGGAGGAGGAGGACCATGTAAAAGCATCTATCCTAAATAGATACTTCTGCTCAGTATTTACTGAAGAGAAGGTAGGACAGGGCCCACAGCTCAGCACCATGGACATGGGGGTACTCTAGTACCTTCACAAAAGAAAGGGTCCTACAAGAGCTCGATAAGCTCAAGGCGGACAAGGCAATGGGACCTGATGACATATATCCCAGGGTACTAAAGGAGCTAAGGGTGGAACTAGCAGAGCCATTATCAGAACTGTTTAGTGAGTCTCTGAGCACAGGAGAGGTCCCAGAAGACTAGAGAAGGGCTTATGTGATCCTGCTCTACAAGAGTGGTAGCAGGGAGGAGGCAGGGAACTACAGACCAGTCAGTCTTACCTCAGTAGTGGGCAAGATTATGGAGGCACTCCTTAAGGAAGGGATAGTGCAACACCTAGAATCCATAGGAGCACAGGATCCAAGATAGCATGGGTTTACAAAAGGAAGGTCCTGTCAATCTAATCTCATAGACTTCTTTGACTGGGTAACTAGAGTGGTGGGCCAAGGGAGAGCAGCTGATGTTGCCTACCTTGACTTCAGCAAAGCTTTCAATACTGTTCCACATAGAAGATTGATTAATAAGCTGAGTAGGCTCGGGGTGGGTCAGAAGTTGGTCAACTGGGTGGCAAACTGGTTGACGGGCAGAAAACAGAGAGTGGTGGAAAACGGTATACAGTCAAAAGAGATGTAAGTCACAAATGGAGTACCTCAGGGATCGGTCCTGGAGCCAGTCTTCTTCAATATCTTCATCAGTGACATTGCAGATGGACTGGAGGGTAAGGTTTGTCTGTTTGCAGATGACACCAATATCTGCAACAGAGTAGATGATCCAGATGGGGTGAGCAGAATGAGAAGGGATCTGGATAAACTAGCAAAATGGTCAGAAGAGTGGCCACTGGGGTTTAATGCAAAGAAGCGCAAGATCATGCACATAGGGAAGAGAAACCCTGAAGCCACCTAGAGGCTGAGAGGGGAGCTGCTGGCAGGCACAAGGGAAGAAAGCGACTTGGGCATCATCATCACCGATGACCTGAAAGCATCCAAGCAAACCACTAAAGCAGTAGGTAAGGCTAGGGGGATGTTTGGAGTGTATTAGTAGGGGTATCACAAGTCGGAAGAGGGAGGTAATAATCCCTCTTTACAAGACACTGGTTAGGCCCCATCTAGAGTACTGTTTGCAGTATTGGAGGCCACACCTTCACAAGGACATTAACCAAATTGAGACAGTCCAGAGAACAGGGAAACAAAATGGTGCAGGACTGCATCAAAAAACATATGAGGACAGATTAACGGAGCTCAATATGTTAACCCTAGAGCAAAGGAGGAAGAGAGGTGATATGATCGAAACATTCAAACACCTTAAGGGCATTAACAAGGTGAAAGAGTCTAACATGTTTCAATAAAAGAAAAATAGCAGGACAAGAGGACATAGCATGAGATTAGAGGGAGGCCGATTAAGGGGTAATGTGAGGAAGTTCTTTTTCACAGAAAGGGTGGTGGATACATGGAATGGTCTACCTCAGGAAGTGGTGGATATAAATACAGTGCAGGGCTTCAAACAGGCATGGGGTAGGCATAAGGGAGCTATACAGATGAGTATGAATAGATAGGCCATTGACAGAGCAAAGGCCGATGGCACATTCATAAGGTAGAAAAAGAAATGGGCAGACTGGATGGGTCTTGTGGTCCTTATCTGCCATCATCTTCTATGTTTCAATGTTATGTTTCTATGTCCCCGATGTCTCCTGCTCCACCAGTCTCCTTCTTTGACCGTACCCTCATCCTGCCTCCTACCCCTCTCTGTCCTCTACTGAGCCCACCAACCTCTAGCTCTACTGCTTTACGTGGATCAGCACCATCTCTCCCCCTTCACTACACCCTTGCTCCCCTTCCCTTCCTTTTCCTTAATCTCATTCCCCCCTCCCACTCCTTTAGCCTTCACTCTCTTACCATTACACACCAATGCACTTCCCCCTCCAACTGCCATACTTCTGCCCTCTGAGTTGCTAGTACTCCCCTTTCCTCTTGCTCCATCTATGAGCTCCTCCCCCTCCTTACCCTCCAGTATAGCCAGCACTGAGTACCTGTTGTTCGGTACCTCTACCCTGTCCTGAGCTTCCCCAGGCAAACTGTTTTGTGACCTCCATTTACTTCCTGTTCTAGTGCCATTTCTGGCCCTATTCTGGATCCTCAGTCACTCCCCTGGCTCCGTACCGTAGGTTTCTGAGGAGGTGGCAGTTTTGGTCCATTTAACCATCCTCCCTACTCTCCCATGAGTCTGGTATTACTGTCATGTACTGGGACACTCCTATGAGCCCTAAGCCCTGGATGATTCCACCATTCTGCCCCACTTGCCCTTCTCAGCTCCATCCTTAGCCAATTAATCTCTTCTCTAAGCTGCTCAAGTTGTCTGCACTCCAAGCATCCCCCACACCCTTCATACAATACCTAAAAAATAGCTGCCCCACAGCTGTTGCAGCCTACCACCCTCCCCATGTCCCCCCGTATTCCTGTCAAACATCAAGCCCATCCCACACCCCCAAGAAAGCCTGACTTCCCCATCCACTAGGACCTTCCCACCTTCTGTGTATATTCATTATATTCTGTATGTGATACACCCTTTTCACCAAAGATACCTTTATATCAAGTAAATACTTTTTTTTTTAGTTCCGTGAGCTTTACTTCCTCAGCCTGCTATAGCCCCTGCTGTGCTATGTGGTAGCGTTCCATAGATGTTTATCTACAGTAAGAATAGAACAATTATGGAGGATGTACCTGTCTCTGACTGCCACCATCCATGACTCAGCACATGCCCTATAAAGGTGGATGAGCTCAGAGTCAGTAGGAGGGTGGGCTTAACTAGTGTTGGCCGCCCAGTGGAAAACAATCAGCCTCTCCTAGGAGCAACTGAAAACCAGGTCCTCACCCCCAGTACAGCCCAGTGTTCAGTGTAGCAAGGCATGTAGAGTACAAAATACAATGAAAATAAAGCACTTCCTCAATAACCCAGTATTCAGTGTACCATGGCCCCTAGAGCACAAGGTACAGAAGAAAGCACTCTTAATACAGTATTCAGTGTACCTAGAACACAAATAAAGAAAAAAGCATGTCTAGCACAGTGTTCAGTGTAACCAGGCACCTTGGCACTTAGAAACAAGAAGCACTTCTCTTAACTATGCAGTATCCAGCCACTTTTGCCTGATTTCTCCACCTCAGCCAGGTAAACTGTGCCATCCAGCAGATCCTGGTGTTCTGGAACCCGCAAGAGCAATCACCCCTCCACTGCACACCACCAAGGGTGCCCCTATATATTAAATCAAGTCAAACCCCAGTAGTTTTATAATTATGTTCCAAATCAAGACAAGCCCAACATAAATCAAATTGAATCTCCCATGGTGTACACTCAAGGAGTTAAAACTAAGCGATCCCGGCAGATGCTGTTATCAGGTATTGTTCAGTGTACCACGTCCCCTAGCTTTTTAAGACAAACTGAGCCCCAGTTTATCAAGTAGTGCCCCTAGTTGTTTAAAACAAAGCAAGCTCCAGTTTATCAAGTTGTGCTTTCTTTTGTGAATATTACTGTCTGAAGCAAATGATTCCTCCTTTAGCAGCAACAAACTCTTTGTCGAGGTGCTTGCTCCCCTCCCCTGCATCGTGGTCTACTGTAGGCATATTATTGTCTAGGGCACTTACCTGGTTATCAAAAACCAAATAAATAAACAAGAAGTCCAATTTGCTTAGTCTATTTTTTGTTTGCTATATATCTCATTCCTATGTACTTATAATGGTCAGTAGTTTCAATAAGAATCCTACTAATATAAGGTTTTAGTTTTATCCTAGTATTATTGCCAAATATAACCAACTTGAACTTCTCTGTATTGATCAGTAAGATATTTTCACTGCATAATTCAGAAAAAAATGGATAACCTTTCTTTGCAGGTCCAAAAGAGCTGTCAAGAAATTAGACCCTATAGAGTTAAGACTTGATTGTTACCACTGACTGTTAATATTTATTCTGAAAGGTGCCTCTAAATGAATTTTTGGAAAATCAATCAGCTAATGCCCTTTGTGAAGAGAATCTTCAGTCTGTGAAAATAAAGTCATTAAAACAGGTGTTTAGCTGGCTCCAAGGTGCTGAGTGATAGGGGATCGTTTGGCACGCTGGCGACCTGGGTTCGCACCCGAGCCTGGGATGGCAGGAATGGAGGCCAGTGTGGAGGGTTCAGAGCATCCATTGGATGTTTTCTCCCTGTGGGGGGAGTGCGAGTCTGTATCACACTGGAGCAGCTCCTGGCCGCCCCATTGTGGCTGTGCATTTTCTGGCAGCAGAAGGTGAGGGGGCCGGTCACGGTCTGTGGGAAGTCCGAGGTGGCCCAAAGGACTGGACAGTAGTGCTGTGCAGAATGTGGATTTCCACTGGTGAATTTAGTGCAGAATGACTGTTCTGCAGGCAGAATACCTGATGGAATTTCACTGGTTCTTCTATGGAATTCCACCTACTGTGGTCCGCAGAATAAAATGTGGAACAGAATTTTTTTCAGTGGAAAATCATTCCACAACTGTTTTCTGCTGCAGAATTCCACCATTCCTTTTGTGGCAAAATTTGGCAGAATTTCGGGCAGAATTTTAAAAATTCTGCTGCAATTTCATTCCACCGCAATTTGAAAATTTTGCACAGCACCAGTGGACAGCCGAGCAATGGGGATGAAAAATTAATAAATAAATAAATAAAAAAAACAGGTGTTTAATATCAAATCCAACTTATTTCCTCCAGGATCCACCAAACTGTGTTTATGCATTTATGAAACTGCTGCAGATACTAGTAATGTCTAGAGCTAGACCAGGCTGCAGAAGATAGAAAAATTGACAAATGGATAAAAATGATAATCCAAGAACACTATACTTTTACACCTCCCTAAAGATCATAAGCATTTCAGTTCCCCCACCAGGATGTCACAAAATGTTAAGCATGTGGTAGACCTGCATTCTACCTGAAGATATGATTGGGCAGAGGGAAATCTTTCCTATATTCTTTTTCTTACCTCACTAAAATCTATTGCAACAGTATCCTAAAACCTATCCTGTTCTTTTTTCCAATGCTGAAGTAGATTGGCTGCCTACAACAGTCTTTACCTAGCTCTCACTAAATCTCTTTCTTCATTTCTTTGTTTCTCTTTGCCACCATTTCAGTTCCTCACCATAAAACTGTATGTCTTGCTGCACCAAAGAAATAACAGCTATGGCTATGACCTATTACAGTGGCAGCCTGTATGAAAGAAGGCTGGAAAAATTAATAATAATGTATGCATACATAAAGTGCTAGATTAAAGGAAACTGATGTCGTATAAAACATTGTCATGAAGTGATATGCAATATGGGTGTGTGTGGAGCACAAGGTAGGGGTAACCTGTGAACAAGGTGACTGCAATTGAGTGCTTACAAAAATGATGACTCAGTTATGGCACCTGTGTTCAGGGCTACCTGGAGGGGGGGTGACTGGATATGTGGGTGAGCGAGGTAGGGCAATGTGAAGTACGCACATACACATGCAGGGGGGAGGCAGTGGAGGGAAGGTATGTGGAAGGGGGTGTGGTGGGTGGCTGCCAAGCTGGTACACTAGCATGGTGGGTATGGTGGTCAGTTGGGAGGTGCAGGGTGCAGGGTTCGGGTCCAGCATGGCATGTTTCATTTTTTTGCCAATAAGTGGCTTTTTTTTTTGTTAAGTATTTCACCCCCCTAATAAGCACACCCCCCCCCCGGAGAATCCTTTAGTGGGGAGGTGGGGGGATGCATCCTCCCACATGAAAAGGAAACCCATAGATTTTGGGTGCTCTTTTCCCATTCACCACGAGTGTGCATCACTGAAATTCATTTTCACAGATGTAGACTCACCCTAACAGCAATCCCTATTCCGCAATCGCCGTTATGACACAGAACCCAAGGTAGGCGGTGCAACCTGAAACAGCAGGATATCTGATAAAAGGAGTTCGAGTGAACACACCATCCACACAAAAAGCAAAATCCAAACTGTTCTTCTTCAAATAGTAGACATTTTATTCACCAGTGCATTGACAAAAAAAGGACAACAAAATGCAGCAACACGTCTGCACTGCTGCGTTGTACAGCTTATATTTCACCCTGCCTTCAGGGCTTCCTCAGAACTGCTGCATTTTGTTGTTCCTTCTTTTGTCAATGTACTGATGAATAAACTGTCTACTATTTGAAGAAGAACAGTTTGGATTTTGCTTTTTGCATGGATGGTGTGTGCACTCAAACTCTTTTTATCAGATTGTCATGAAATGCTTACTTTGCTTTCAGAAATAAAGTGCTTGCTGTGTTTTATAAAAAGAATATTTATGTTGTTTAAAAACCTTGTGCTAAAAAGCCTGCAGTGAATAAATGTAGGTTGGAGTAATATATATATAAAATGGGTCTGGAGTTTTCTGGGTCCTGATTGGCTGAGCGATACCTCTGGCCACGTCTTAGGACTTATTGTGCCAACCGGCACCTCTTCAGCCAGTCAGGACTCATAACAACAGAAATCAGTGTGCTAAAGAGTCTTCTCTTGAGCTTGACTCACTGAGAACTCCCTCTGTACTTGTTGACCTGCAGCCCCACCCCCAGCAACACAATGCCAGTTACTTCTCACACTGTGGGGGTGACTCACACTGCACAAGTCTACCACAATATGGGGATTTGAAGACAAAATGTTTGTTTTTATGTAGCCTTCCCCAGATTTAAACAAAAAATCTGACCTGTGCTCCTTTCGAGAAGCTGTCCTGAATCCAGTGAGCATTGCATTTGTCGTGAGGACCCGACTTTCCAGTTACAATGGAAACCGACTCCTCTGTCCTCAGCATCTCATCCACAGCATGCTGCAATGCACATTACAGGGCTGGTGATTACATTCTCCAGTCCTCCCTATATGCCTCAGGCCCTCCCCAGCCCTCCTTACATTCCTTGCCAGCCCCCAACACTGACAACGACAGTAATGAAGAGCTGAGTCATTCTCATCACCAGTCCCTTAGGCATGTTCACACTTTCCAATTCGTATTTATGCTGTGGTCGCTCAGCCATTCCCCTGCCAGCAGATGTGCTGACAACCGCCAGCTGAGTACAGAGACCAGCAAAGGGCACACTTCCTTTCAAATGCAGTATGCTACTGGTAACTGAAAGTAGAATAAAAAAAGTGTTTCTATGTTCAGGGAGATGGAAATAGGCTCACAAAGTTGAGAGAAGAATGATGCGCTAACAATGGAATATGGCAACCTGTAAAGGACATGGTCACTTCTCAACTCAGTCTGCAAGCTAAAAATAATGCCCAACTAAAACTTTAATAAACATAATAAAAACCTTCCTTTTTAATCAAGCATTTTCAGTGATGTAAACTATGCTAAATTTGTTATAGATAAAATGTTATTTATTATTGTGGTTTTAATGCTGTTTGTGAATTTTGTAAAGGCGCCCTTAGCTTGGGAAGGGCACCTTATAGAAATAAATAAACTTTACATTACATAATTCAAAAGGTGTTTATGTATTGTGGAGACAGAGTTGAGAGATGGGAGAAAAACACCAATATTCTTCATGTTATACAGTATATAGTCTGCAATCTGCACTACAGAGGGTCTATTTTCTCTGTTCTCTACAGCATCTGTCACAGTTTTAGCTTATCTTTAAGAAAATGAGTATCATGAGGGTTTATATTGGGGGAAGGGGGACCCATTTTATAAGTGCAATAAGATACTCCGAGGTGTGGGTTATCTGATAAGAGCATGCCGAGGTGCATAAGGCACTTGGCACAAGTGCCTCATGCCTTATAACACACCTGGGCATGCTCTATCAGAGCTAACCCACACCTCAGAGTGTGTTATTGCTTGCATATATATATAGATATATACATACCTATATACAGTATATATATATTATATATATATATATATATATATATATATATATATATATATAGTGCAACATGCATAACAGATAAGGAATAGAGGAACCTTTATGAATAGGCTGCAGGTTTTCTAAGAAAAAATGATAAACCTGGTTGAGCATTAAGAAATGAGGTTGAAATCCGTTGAAATAGTTTCCACATTAGAAAAGCATGAAATCAAATGCTCTAGGCAGAAGGAACTTCATTTTATATTGGAGCAGCTTTTACTTTCACTTTTTATTATCAAAAGCCTCTCCATGAGTGGGCCTTTTTTATACCTATAATAATGTCAGTCATAAGCTGGCCCGATGGCGCTGAGGGCTGAGGTACTGAAAGCCTTACCTTGCGTCATGCCGGTGACCCGTGTTCAGGAACGAGCATGGGCCACCGGGGGTTGGCAGGGAGGAGAAGGACTGAGCATCCCTAAGACTTCTCTCCTTCTCTGGGGAGGGGGGTTAGCAGCACTTGGCAATTGCCTGTCCCCTAGTGGAGACTGGAAGGTGGCACACTGGTGCTGGAGAATGTGGGTGAGGGAGCATAGCAGTCACCTGGCGGGAGTGCACATAGGAGTGTGTGCTCTGTCACCACCGGTGCCTTGTATCCCTTGGGGGAAAGCAAGAAAAATGGAAAAAGGGAATCCTCTGCAAGGACAACAGCGGTCCCCCACTACAACGGCCTGGCAGGGCACCTCCCCAAATACTGGATCCGGTCTGGTGGGTTCAGTCACTCCCCACTCCCTGCCTTGAAGGGTAAGTATGAGGGTTAAGGGAGGGGTCTCATACCCAGTGTCTGCATGGGGGATGCCAGAAGAGCAGCAGAGAACTCGGGGAGAAATAACAAAAAGAAATAAATAAATAATGCCAGTCATGCTAGAAAAGGGGAGGAGCTAAATTACATAATGACCAGCTATGTATGTATAAGGATCAAACAGAGGACATTTTATTTATTTATTTATTTGCTTTTGGTAACCAGGTAAATGCATTAACAAATAACCTGCCTATTTTTAAGCACAACCTGGGAAAGTACAGACTATAATGAAGTAAATTATTAAGTGAGCAAGACAGTAAACAGCAATACATCTGAATAACAGGACCCCACACAGGGAAGGTCGAAGACATAAAATTACACATAGACATAAGACACCCACATAGGAGTGTGAAACCTAACATCAATGCATCAGGTAACAGGACCCCATGCAGGAAGGATGGAGAAAAACAGATTACAAGTAGACATAAGACACCCATGCAGGGGTGTGTTAACTAAAACAGAGAACTGTCATGAAGTACACAAAACAGTAGTAAATACAGACATGGAAGGGAAAGGGCAGATAGGTAATCCAGAACAAAATTAAGAGCAATTACAAGCACTAAGTGCAAACAGGTGTGAGAAAAGAGCTTTCTTGAAAGAGTTATGAGATGTGGAACACTTAATTTGGGGAGGTAAGGAGTTTCAGAATTTGGGAGCGAAGTGGGAGAAAGCTTGCTCAAAAGAAGTACAAATCCAGCTCAGTCACCTCGGAAAAAACTCAAAACTTTTTTTGAGGAGGAGCCAGTACCAATCAACACTAGTAATCAGAAAATCACAGATTGGTAAAGAAAGGCCCACTCACCCAATATATTCAAAAATACTGTGATTTATTCAAATTTTTTATATATCTCAAGATATAGTACAAAGTACTATTACATAGTACTGTGTAAACGTTTCGGAATAAACCTTCATCAGTACAGTACCATATCTGTAAAATACAACGTAAAGACCCTTATTCAATTGACTTATAATTGATCTGTTGCTTTTATAATGGTAATTCCATGCTAAGAATAATTGCTCACCATAAGGGCACTTGTCAAATGCGTAGCATTTGTAATTATAGATTTAGCATTCCATTTGTCATATTGTGCCTAAAAAATATACAAAAACTCCTATAGTTTAAATGGTAATACTAAAGATGTTCCCAATATAATTACCATAACTCATAGTTATTAATTTTTAAATTTCAAATATGTTTGAGCTTACCCTAAAACATTTTCTTTTTATTTCAGATTCTAACATATGTCCATATTTCTCGCTAGTGTGTCTGAAAGTATATAAGGGCACATGTGATTTTATTGATCATATAAAAATTATTCCAAAATAATTGCATTAACCCATGTTAATAGATTTTTAAATTTTACAATTGTTTAAGCTTACCATAAAACATGCTAATTTTCTTTGTTGATTCTGGCATATGTCCATAATGCTTATTACAGCATTCTTATTTGCCTAAAGAAAATATCATTTCTTTTTAGTGTATATACTCTCAAACAGAACCTCTTCTTAATAAAGCAAACTAAGAAAATTACTATGTAAATGACGCATCAACTAACAATCTGATTATTCACTTGCCCAGTAAAATATCAATTAAACAGTGCTGGTGTGAACAGATCTCATGGCTGCTCTACCTACCTATGAGATTCTGCGTCACCTGAGTGATGCATCTTCTGTGATATGGGAATTGAGCATAGAGCCTTGCTAGTGATTGAGTGGGCTGACTGACCATACAATTACAGCACTGACTCTGGGTGCCCGACCTGCTTATAATAGCAGCACCATATATTATAATGGTGTCTCATTCATTTTCAAATAAACAGTGCATTCAAAAGTTTCAATCTGATGTACAAACATCTTTCTCAAAAACATCTTTCTCAAAAACATATACATGGTCGTTAATTGATATTAAATGTACAACGTTAAGTTTAAGAACCCGCTCTCTCACTTTAGTAATCTAATACTGAACCAAAAATACTTAATTAAATGGACAACTCTACCACTCACTAATGTAGTATATTGTTTAACTAAAAACTTCTATTTCTGAATATTCTCTTCACTTTCTCAATGAGCTACTGCTTATCTCTAGGTTACAAATATCCAACTGATTATAAAAATATCAGTCTCACTATGTTATCTCGGCATTGCCCACATAATTTGAGTTTTATATAAGTCTCACAGCACTTCCTCATTATAATGCCACTCTCTATCTTTTAAAAAGCCAAAGTGTGATGCCGATTTAATGCGAGTACTCACATTTCTCTGTCTCTCTTCTCATTTTAAAATGCTCAGGTGCCGACTCAACCCCACGTCTTAAATATTGCAGGGTTCTGACGTGAACATCATTAAATGTGAGTATGAGACTCTCGCAATATTAACTCTTACACTCTCAAGTCGTGTAACCTAGAAAAGCAGCGCCTTTTATTTTAACAGTACCCAATTTGACCAAATATCTAAACACTCTGAAATATTTAATAGCTTGTAAATGATCCAGTAATGTACTGAAATAAATAAATCCTTGAAATTAATCACTTTCTAAACGAGCTGCTGCTTATCTCTTGTACACAAATATCTCAATGATTATAAATCTCTGCATTACCTCCATAATCTCTCGGTTTCAAATGTGTCAAAATGTCAGTTCTTACTACTGTCTCATTTTAATGCTGGTGTTTACGTTTCTCTACTCCTCTCTATCATTGAAATGTAAAAATGTAACGCCAATCTGATGAAAGTACTCACATTTCTCTGCCTCTTTCTCTCTTGTTTTGAAATGCAGAAGTGTTGTGCCGACTCAACCCCACGTTTTAAATATTGCGGGGTCCTGACATAGACTTATATACATCATTAAATGTGAGTGTGAAACTCTCGCAGTATTTACTCTTTTTCTCTCAAGTAATGCGACCGAGAAAAGCAGCGCCTATTATTTTAATAGTACCCAATTAAACCTAATATTTGAACCCTCTTAAATATTTAATAGCTTGTAAATAATCCAGTAATGTCCAATTACTGTTTATCTGTCAATTTTAAATATCGCATTCATTTTAAAGATGTTTGTCTTACTCACTTCTCTCGACATTACTCACATAATCTAGATTTGATAATAGTCTCACAGCACTCTCTCATTTGAATACAAATGTTTACATTTCTGTACTCCTCTCTATTTTTTAAATTTCTCTGCTCCTCTCTAATTTTTAATTATAATGCCGACATACTATTTCTCTCTGCAAAACCTACATAATGTGAGATTTATTGAAATCTGTACAAACATTCTCTCATTTTGATGCAAGTCCTCACTTTTCTCTATATCTATTTCTCTTTAGAATGCACAAGTGTTGGACCCACTTAACCTCACGTCTTAAATATCAAGGGGTTCTGACATAAACTTGTATATTCAATAATATAAGACTGTTCAATACTTCACAGAATAGGCTGCCAGTCAATTGAGTCATTCAAACCATATCTAGGGTTAACTGCTTCAAAACGATCAATGTAATACGCTTCTCATTTTAATATTTTAGTCCTATAGTCACCACCTCTTGAGATAGGGACAATTTTTTCAATTCTAAAAAATCTCAATTGTGGAAGTTGGTGGCCTGATTCCAGAAAATGTCTAGCTACTGGAGACGTCAAATCTTGTCTCCAGATGTCACTCTTATGTTCTGTTATTTTAGTTTTTAATGGCCTTTCAGTTTTCCCTATATAAACTTTGTCACAAGGACATTTAAGGGTGTATATTACACCTGAATTGGAACAGTTTATGAATTGCTCAATCATAATTTATTTGCCTCTTGCAGTATTTCTGATACTTTTAATTCTATATGTATTGTTACAATTTATACAGTGTCCACATGGGAAAGTGCCTTTAACTTCTGATAAGTTTAAGAAATGTGAAGATCTTTTATCTGGAATTTTATGTTCTGCTTTCATTAGACGATTCCCTAAAGTTCTATTTCTTTTAGGTACTACTAAAGGTGGATTCTGGAATATCTGATGACTCAAAGGAGTGGCTTGTAGAATATGTCAATGTTTATTAATTATACTTCTCATTTGGAAAAATCTGTCATTGTAAACTGTTGAGAATACTATTCTATCTATCTCAAGAGGTTCTTTAATCCTCGGTCTCAACAAATCATCCCTGTCCCTTATCGAAACTCTCTGTTCAGCTTGAACTAATGTGTCCTGTTTATAACCTCTCTTTCTCAATCTCTCCGAGATTATTTCTTTTTCTTGAATAAATTCTGTTTCCTCTGTACATTTCTGTTTTGCTCTAATTAATTGTCCATAGGGTATAGATTCTATAAGCTTTCTTGGATGAAAACTCTGGGCATGTAAGATGGAATTTGTATCTGTCTCTTTATGATGTAATTTTGTCATTAATTTGTCATCATGTTTCTAAATTAACAGATCTAAATAAGGAATCTGTTCATAATTATAAGTCATATTAAATATCAAATGATCAGTACAGTGATTCAAGTATTGGTTAAAATTACGTAATTCCATCTCAGTTCCCGTCCACAATACTAGGATGTCGTCTATAAAACATTTCCAAAAAAGTAATTTATCTTTGAATACATTATGGTTTCCATATATATACGTATTCTCAAAATGTCCCATATATATATTCGCATATGATGGGGCCATACTTGACCCCATGGCTGTTCCCTTGATCTGTAAATAAAATTTATTCTCAAAATAGAAATAATTCTGGCTAAGTACTATCTCTGCCCATTTTATAATAGTGTCATTTGATGGTTTCTCCTCACTTCTACATCTATCTAAAAAATCCCTCAGGACTTCATATCCTTGTCTGTGTGGAATGCATTTATATAGATCTTTAACATCCCATGTTACTAGTATGCAAGATGTAAAATCTATCCCACTAGTATTTACATTTTCTAAATGTACCATAACATTGGTAGAATCTCGCAAATGTGATTCAATTTGTTCTACAAATGGTCTTATATGATGTTCAATAAAGATTGATAAAGGTTCTAATATTGAATTAATCCCCAATACTACTGGTCTACCTGGTGGTACCCGTAAGTTTTTATGGATTTTAGGTAATATATAAAATACTGGTATTGTTGGATTAGTTCTAAACAATGCTTCTTTTTCCCATTCTGAAATTTGCTGGGTTGAATAAGCATTTATCATTATAGCCTTCACTAATTCTGCTATATCTTTTGTAGGATCTTTCTCCAATGGTAAATAATTATTTCTATTCTGTATTAATTCCATACAAATAGAAAGATACTGTTCATAGTCCATAACTACTACTGCTCCTCCTTTATCAGCATTTTTAGTAATGATGTTTTAATCATTTTCTAGACTCCTCAATGCTGCAAATCGAAAAAGAAGCGTTGTTTAGAACTAATCCAACAATACCAGTATTTTATATATAGGCAGGCAGTGAAGTGGACCAAGTCAGCATACATTATGGTCTAGCAGTGAGTAGAAGGGGAAGGAATATTTCATTAATAAAAAGGGAAAAGAACAAGGGGACATGTATAGAACCTTGGGGGATGCCATAGGAGATAACAGCAGGGGAAGAGAAGACTTTACAGAAAGAGTCCAATTGCAAGCGACTGTCAAGATAGCTGTTAAACCACAAAAAGGTGGATCCAGAGGCACCTAGCATTTGGAGTTCCTTTAAATGCAGAGGGTGGTTAACCAAATCAAATGCTTTGGTGAGTTCAATGAATACAGCTCCAATAAGGAGTCCATTGTCTATGTTAGTCTTAACTTCACTGGTGAACTGATTAAGGGTTGTAGTGGTACTGTGTCCAGGCCTAAATCCATGTTGGACAGGTGCCGGAATATTGAACAATTGGAGATGTGTAGAAACATGGCCATGGATTAATTTCTCAAGTAATTTGCTAAGATTTGGTAGAATGGTGATGGGTCTATAGTTAGATAAGATCTTAGGGTCACCTTTTTTGAACACAGGAATAGTCCTGGCAGTTTTCCAAACCTGTGGAAGAGTGGAGGTGGAGATGGATAGGTTAAAGAGTCTAGTAATTGGTGTTGCAGTGATAGAGGCCGCCAGTCTAAGGATCCTTGATTCAATGCCTTCAGGCCCCACACTGCCATAGATAGGAATAGTTCTAAGCAATTTCATGACTTCCTGATGGGAGACAGAGGCAAGCTTCAGAGGAGGGGAGGGGAGGGGGGCATCAATAGTAACTGGATGAGATATCTGAGAGTCTTGGGATATAGATGGAGATAGATGTCTTGGGAAGCTTGGTAAAAAGGGAGTTATAGGCATTGGCTATAGTTGAGAGGTTATTACAGTTGATATCGTTAACTATCATTTCTCTCAGAGCGTATGACCTATTGCTCCCTAAGATCTCATTAATTTGAGACCAATATTTTCTAGGGTCAGATGCAGTGGTGCGGAGGAGTTCATGGTAGTGGTTGCTTTCTGCAAAATGAATCTCCTTCTTTGAGGTATTCCGCAGTGACCGATAATTCTCATAGTTGGATGGAAGAGCAGAAGATTTCCATTTTGACCATAGCTTGTCCCTCAGTTTCAGCAGCTGTAAAAGTGGTCACTTAAGCCACTTTGTGGTTTTACCCCTTACTGTCCGTGTTGATAGTGGAATATGTCTCTTCTGTAGAGAGAGAGTAAGGTGCCCTTAAAGTATCCAGCAGCACAGTTGATATCACTGGTGACAAAAATGGGGGACCAGTCAACTATATGCAGGCCATGAAGAAAAGAAAATGGATCAAGAAGAGCAAAGTTGGAGAAGGTTAACACTTTGGGTGGATAAGAAGGGGGGAGGCATCCCACACACAGTAAATGGGACAGTGGTCACAGATAGAGTCCACAAGGACACCAGTTGAGCTGAAATGGTCCTTCCTATTGGTAAGTACTCAGTCTATAAGAGTGCGACTGGTACCATTGGGGGAGATCCTAGTGGGTGACTGGATGAGTTGAGCTAAGTTTGCTCTGCTGATGGTTGATGCAAGGTGAGTGGTGTTAGGACCAAGCCAGTCTAGGTTGAAGTTCCCTTAGACATATGACTTCATTTTTCGAGGTCACAGCTGGTATTAGGTCGATGAGTTCCTCAAGACCAAGTCTGCTCTCTCTTGGGGGTAAGCAGACATTTAAACTGCCCTGGAGTAAGAGAGAATGTAGGACTTCATAATTGTTTAGTTGTTGTTTTGGCATAAGGGTCATGTTTAGGTGGGATCTGTGGTACAAGGCAAGATCACCTCCTCTGTTGGAGGTGGGACGGTCAACCCAAAGCAAGTTGTACTAATGAACTGCACATAAAGTGTTCGGAACAGAGGGCTTCAACCAGGTTTCTGATATGGCTAGAATATCAGGGTTATTAACTAGTACCCAAGCTTCCAGTTCAGGAAGATTAGCAATTAGACTCCGGATGTTGAGGTGAGCAAAGGTTATACCAGATGACTGGGGTAGCAGATGAGGGAATACAGGGTGATTGTCAATAACTCTTGGACCAGAGTTGGAATCAATGTCACCAAAAAGGGTTATGGATAGAGTTATGATCCATGTAGCAGTGAACGCAAATGAATAAGATGTGCGCCCTGAGTAGGCGAGCTTCATGCATGATAGTAGTAATGTAAACACTGAGGTACAGTGCTCAACAGAGGGCAGGACAGAGATAAATGGAAAAATAGACAAGGGCAAAAACAGCAGGCATGGAGGAAAAAAGGATAAAGCCAACATTAAATGGAGGGCAATGAGTACAAATGCCAGTAGTCTGGGAAACAAGCTTCCTGAGCTAGTAGCCTTGCTGGAAGATGAACACTTGGATATTGTGGCAGTCACAGAAACATGGTACATGGGGAACCATGACTGGGATGACAACATACTGGGGTACACAGTCTACAGAAGGGACAGGGAGGGGACGAGAGAAGGTGGAGTAGCTCTATACATAAGGGAAGGGATCAAAACTACAGAACTAAAAAGTAAAGGGGGAGGACAAGAGGCACTCTGGGTCACCTTGGAGACAGGGAATGGCATCACAATCCTCACAGGGGTTGTATACAGACCCCCATCTCAAGGGGAGGAAAGGGACAAGAAAATGAAAGAGGACATTCTCAAAATGGCTGAAAAAGGGGAGATACTGTTAATGGGAGACCTGAATATGCCAGATGTTAACTGGATGACATGTACTGCAGCCACATCCAAGAGCAGGGTCATTCTTGATGCCTGCAGGAGGCAGGCCTTAGACAGCTAGTGTTGGAACCCACTCAGGAGGAAGCAATACCAGACCTGGTACTTTCAAATGGAGAGAGGATCACAAATTTAGAAGTTGGTAGACATCTGGGAACAAGCGACCACTGCACAGTGTGCTTCACAATAAGCACAACCATGGAGACAAGCCATACAAAAACAAGCATACTGGACCTTAGAAGGGCTGACTTTGGCAAAATAGGTGAATACCTGAGGAATACACTAGCAAATGGGCAAAAAGGAGGGGTGGAAGAACAATGGAGAAAAATCAAAACTGCCATCATAGAGGCAACAAGCCTTTGTGTGAAACAGATAAAGAAAACAAAGCAGAGTAAAAAACCACTATGGTTTTCAAAAGAGGTGGCAGGGAAGGTTAAGGAGAAAAAGGCTGCATTCAAAAAGTATAAGGCATCACAGAAGGAGCACGACAGGGAACAGTATCAATTAAAACAGAAAGAAGTGGGGAAGGCAGTCAGAATAGCAAAAGCCCAAACTGAGGAAAAAATAGCCAAGTCAGTTAAGAAGGGGGATAAAACCTTTTATAGGTACATTAGGGAGCATAGAAAGGTTAAGGGAGGAATAGTGAAGATTAATAAGGGAGAGGGGAGGTGGGCAGAGGGAGACAGTGAAAAGGCAGAAATACTGAATGAATACTTTTGCTAAGTATTCACAGAAGAAGATGAGGAGGAGTTACCTAAACCAGACAATAGAAGCACTCTGGGTAGGGGGGGTTGACACCAGTCCATTTACAGAAGAAAGAGTCCTGAAAGAACTCCTAAAACTCAAGGTGGACAAAGCAATGGGGCCTGATGGGATTCACCCCAGAATCCTAAAAGAACTAAGGGAGGACCTAGTGACACCACTGACCACACTTTTTAACAAATCATGGGAGGATGGGGTGGTGCCTGAGGACTGCAGGAGGGCAGATGTGATTCCCATACACAAAAGTGGGAGCAAGACAGAAGCAGGAAACTACAGACCTGGAAGTTTGACCTCAGTGGTAGGGAAAATGATGGAATCACTTCTGAAAGAAAGAATTGTTGAGTACCTAGAGGCCAGCGGGGCACAGGACCCAAAGCAGCATGGATTTACAGCAGGAAGGTCATGTCAGATGAATCTAATAGATTTCTTTGACTGGGTGACCAAAGTAATAGACCAGGGAGGGGCTGTGGATATGGCCTACCTAGACTTCAGCAAGGCATTTGACACAGTATTGCAAAAAAGATTAATAATCAAGTTAACAAGCTTGGGAGTGGGTCCCAGGGTGGTAGCCTGCGTAGCAAACTGGCTACACAACAGGACACAGAAGGTACTAGTGAGTGGCACACATTCCAAAGAAAGGGGGGTCACTAGTGAGTACCCAGGGCTCAGTACTGGGTCCAGTCCTCTTTAACATCTTTATAGGTGACATTGCAGAGGGTCTGGAGGGAAAGGTATGCCTCTTTGCAGATGATACAAAGATCTGTAACAGAGTTGATACACAAGGGGGGTAGAAAGGATGAGAAGGGACTTGGCAAGGTTGGAGGAATGGTCAGACATATGGCAACTTAGATTCAATGCAAAGAAGTGCAAAGTAATGCACCTGGGAAACAAAAACCCAGGAGAAGAGTACACAATAGCAGGGGAAGTACTAAGAACAACAAAAATGGAACGGGATTTGGGGGTAGTCATATCGGATGATCTAAAGGTGGGTAAGCAATGTGAGGAGTCAGTGAGGAGAGCCAGGGGGATACTGGGATGCATAGGAAGGGGCATCAAAAGTAGAAAAAGGGAAGTGGTTATCCCTCTGTACAGACAGTTGGTGAGACCCCATCTGGAGTACTGTGTGCAGTTTTGGAGACCTCATCTACGCAAGAACATAGACAGGATGGAAGCAGTCCAGAGGAGGGCAACTAAAATGGTGCAGGGTCTGCATCAGAAATCATATGAAGAGAGACTGAGAGAGCTTAATATGTATACCCTTGATGAAAGGAGGGACAGGGGAGACATGATAGAAACATTCAAGTACCTCAAGTGAAACAACAAAGTCCAGGAGGATAGCATCTTTCAGAAAAAGAGATGTGTAAGAACAAGGGGACACAATTTAAAGATAGAGGGGAGACAGCTCAGGGGTAATGTGAGGAAATCTTTTTTCATGGAGAGAGTGGTGGATGCATGGAACTGCCTTCCTGGGGAGGTTGTTGGGGCTAAAACAGTGGGGGAATTCAAACATGTACGGGACAGACACAAGGCAATTGTAGTGGGGGGGTGGCAGGAAGTAGGCTGTTGGTTAACTAGAATCTGCAGCTTATCCAGTAGGTAGGGAAATGGGCAGACTGGGTGGGCCAAGTGGTCCTTATCTGCCATCAAAGTCTATGTTTCTATGTTTCTAAGAACTTAATAAGTAACCCAATAGGTTTGTTACTGAGGCCCAAGGGGGTATAGTAGCATATGATTTATGTACTAACGTATTAGAGTAGGCAAAGTTATCTGGGGATGCAGCAGAGAAGGTAGAGGTGGTCCCAATGATTTATCTCAATGAGTCTAGGGTCAATAAAGTGAGAAAAGAGAAGAGGCAAAAACTAAGTAAATACATTCTTAGTTCAAGAACAGGAACATTTTGGGGGAGGAGGTTACATGAGAACAATCAGAAGTAAAAAGCACAAGACCAACAAGGGAGCCAAAAATCATCATGTGTAATATTACTGGTATTAGGGAAAAGGGACTGTTAGATTAAAAATGCACATTATAACATTTTCTATCTGTAAAAATAATGTTGTTCAGCCTAGGAAAGGCCTGATTGAGATAAGTGGGTGGATCACATGTTCAGGGGAAGGAGTATAAAAACCCTGAGAACAGTGAAGCAGACAGATTAGCTGTAGTTGATTTCACTTACCTGAAGCCAAGGTAAGAGGAGGACCTACAGGGAGTAGGTGCCTAGATATCACAGAAGTAAGGATCAAATGCATTTGTGTATGTCAGGACTGTGTGCATACTCCTGGAAGCAGTGCATTCTATTGCTTATATTTATTATTTTAGTTAATTTTGTTCTTATTTTTGTATAAAATAAAGCCACACTGAGATATGGTGTACCTGATTTCTGTTGTCTTGTGTTATCCTTTATCCACACTCTATGACAATATGGTTTAAGAAGTGGGATACTGATTGGAAGTCTAAGCAAGTAGGGGGATTCCAATCAGCTGGTACTAGCCCTGGTACCCAGGATAACTGTACAACTAGAAGGTACATGTCACAGAAGACTTATGGTGCGTGACACCTGGTCAATGAGTGCTAACACGAGCCATGGTGCAGAAGACTGGCAAGAAGCTACTACCTGGACAGGAGCCCATTACCAGGATGAAGACCAAGCCGGAGTTCTATTTGAAAGATTACTGTGAAGAACTGGAAGATGAACTGGAAGATGTGCAGGTGGAAGAACCTCTGGGGAACATAAGCGACCTAATAAAATGGCAGGCAATGGAACAACTGGAAATGGATAAGATGAGGAAAGAGACAATCAGGAGCAGGAGATGGAAAGTTGGAGACAGGATCAATGGTGGTCTGACACCATGAAGGCTTTGCAAATTATTGGGACTAGCCATAGTCCAGATGGTGCGGCTGCCAATCCGAAGGACATTAAACTAACTAAAATTACTCTTACAGAGGATATAGCAGCATATCTTACCACTTTTGAGCTAGTTACCAGGGCATGTGGGTGGCCCCAATCACAGTGGGTACTCAGACTGGCTCCCTGTCTGTCAGGTAGCACCCAACTGGCATACAAGAATATGGACAGTTGTAGTGCAGAGAACTATGACTTGGTAAAGAAGGAAATCCTGAAAAGATTTGATAACAACACTGAGACCTATCATCAGTGTTTTCAGTCTCTGAAACTTCAGGGTGCTGTTACCCATTGAGAGACACATTTTAGATTTAATAAATGGTGCATAAAAGCATTGCAGCCTGAAGGAAAGACCCTTTTGGATTTAATAGGAGTTGTGGTTATGGAACAATTTTTACAAATTCTACCGATGAATGTACAAATCTGGGTGAGACAGCATCATCCAGAATCTGCAGAGACTGCCATCACTTTGGCAGAATATTTTTTGGCTGCCAGACAACCAACTAGAAAAGGGTACCAGACTACAGATCCAACCATCAACACAGCCTGTAAGACAATCCTCATTTACCTCATCACCCCCAGTAAGAAATGCAGGAAGGGCAGGAGGCAGATATTACAACCTTTTTTTTTTTTTAGTTATTTAACCAGGAATAGCACACTAAGCTGAAAGCTTTTTTACAGGAGCGACCTGGGAGCACAAGAAAGTTAAGTGACTTGCTCAGGGTCACACAGTATGCAAGTGGAAGCTGTGGGATTCAAACCCAGGTCTGGTCTGCTGGATGTCACCAGATTTGCAGCTCAGAGCCTTACACCACTGCACTATACTGCCTCCAGTATAGATGCCTATATAAAACCTAGATGTTGTCTGTCACTATTGTTTGTGCATGGGGCACATTGCTAGGTATTGCCCCAGGAAAAGAAGAGAACCAACCCATTTGGCCCAATTGAGCTGGAGTAATTTTGCTTTGAATGTAAAAATTCAAAATAAGATAGTGATAGGTTTAATAGACTCAGGGAATACACAGACCTTGGTTTACCCAGATGTATTGGATATGAAACCAGTAACCGGATCCTTAACTGGGGTAGTTTGCATCCATGGAGACACTCATCGTTACCCCACTACTAAAGTGAAAATGGACATAGAAGGTCAGGAAGCTACCATCACTGTGTGGATAGTACCAAAACTGTCAGCACCAGTTGTAATTGGACAAGACTTCCCTAGTTTTGATTCCCTGATATTACCCAAAGACCCTCTAACTGCTGTAAATACCTGGGCACAAAGTAAAAGGGAAAGTTACTTGGGGACATATTTCTATTTGAGGGAGATGTATTTGAAGAACTGGGAAAAGAAGAAATCTAAAGAGGAAAAGAAAGACACAGAGGAAATGTAACCACGATCATAGACTTCCCGAAGACAAAAAAGTCTATGGCCCAGATATTCAAGAGTTGAGCCATGCGCAATAGGGTTGCACCTGCTCAAGTCCGAAATTGCGCCATTCTGCGATATTCAGCAGGAGGCAGTTGCGCTCCCAAAATCATGCTGAGCAACAGCGCAATGATAATGAAGGCATGCGCAACCAAAGGGGGAGGAACCATGCATAAATGGCGCAGTGCAGTATTCAACGACGTGCGCCATGCGCAATAGGGGAGCAAGCGGAAGTTGCGCCATAGCAGAAATGAGCCAAAATAAAAAGGAGAAAGGGAGAGGCACAAGAATGCTAGAGGGAAGCCACATGAGGCAGAACCATAGGCAGACAGACAGGGCAGGAGGCACTAACAGGGCAGGCCAGGGAAAGAGTACTCTGAACAGCCAGGCACAGGGAAGGTGTGGGGAGCCACAGTTAGTGCAGAAGGGGGAAGTTCCACACAGCACAGAGGCCAGCACAGGCAGGTGTTCCCAGTGCAGGGTAAATAGCAGGAGGACAGTGGGGGAATGCAGCAACAGCTGCCGGGGGTGAACACAAGCCAGGACATGGCCTACAACCTTCCAGGTGGAGGCCATTATGAGGGGGGTGAGAAGGCGGGAGGCAGGGGGGCATGGCCGTGGAAGGGCCCATCGGTGGTAAGCCCCCAACAGGCAGTACCGAGCCCACACCAGCTTTGAGCTGTACACTGATACTGAGATTGTGCGCTGGTACCACCTGAATAGGGCAATTCTGAGGCGGCTCTGTAAGCTGTGCAGTGATGTGATGCAGGCACCCACACGACGGAGCCATGCCCTGTCAGTGGAGACTAAGGTAACAGCCTGCATGTGCTTGCTCACCACGGGTACCTTCCAGAGACCTACTGAGGACACCACAGGCATAACCCAGCCGGCCACATCATGCCACCTCACCCAATCCTCAGCATACTGCTGCCACATGCTGCGGAGTACATCCATTTCCCCAGCACAGCGGCGGAGCACACAGCAAACATACAGGAGTTCCACAGGGTAGCACGTATGCCTGGCATGCTAGGGGCAATAGACTGCACCCATGCGGCCATATGCACACCACCTGGCCCCGAAGGGGCCGCATACATCAATCGCAAGGGTTATGCAAGCATCAGCTGCCAGGTGGTGTGCAATGCCAGGGGGTGCATAATCAATGTCTGTGCCACGCACCCTGGGGGAGCACATGATGCCTTCATCTGGCACCAGTCAGCACTGTGCCACAGATTCAAAAGTGGGGACATCCCCACTGGATACCTAGTGGGTGAGTATGCAAAACACATGGACAATCATAGGACCTGGGGGAGCATGGCCAGAGGTGACATGGGTAGTGGTCTACAAGGCCTGGGGCAGGGCGATACTGATCACCAAACTAACCTCCACCCTCTACACACAGGTGACAGTGGATACCCACTCTGTCCCTGGCTGCTCACACCCCTACCGGCAGCCTGTGACCCCATAGCAGCAACGCTACAATGAGGCACATGCCACCACACGTAATGTCATTGAGCGGGTGTTCGGGATGCTGAAGGCATGTTTCCGTTGCCTGGACACCTCTGACAGTGCCCTACAGTACAGCCCTTCAAAGGCCTGCAGGCTATTCCTGGTATGTTGCATCCTGCACAACATGGCCAATGAATGTGGGATAGCCGTACAGGTTGAAGAGGGGGAGAGCGAAGGGGATGATGAGGACGCCGGTGACGATGGTGATGGGCAGCCCCCCTTGGCCGATGGGACCCCCGACTGATCCGGCTGGCACAGTTGCACCGGGAAACCATCACGGAGGAGCACTTCAGCCAACCCAGGTAAGTCATGGGGCCATGTGTGCAACCACCAGTGGCTAAGGCACAACCCACAAACATGCATGGACATACACCAGGGGTGCATGCCATCAAGGGAAGTGGAAGGGCACAGAAGCACACACACAATCAGGGATGGGTGAGGATTAACATGCCACGCAGACGGACACACACACACACACACACACACACACACACACACACACACAATGCAACAAACGTGCATGGAGAGCAGGAGGCACACCGACCCAGAATGCCAACCCTAGCAACACACATGTCCACAGGCCACCATGCCCACTGCCTGTCCATGTGTGTGTGTCAAATGCTGAGCACCATTGTACATTGGTGTACAGTGCAATGCAGGCATCATCATGCACACGCAACTGTGGACAGCAGCCGGAAGGGTGTGCAGGTGGACTGTGTGTCCACGTGCAGGGCCGGGTACCCACCCGTGCACTGCCCACTGAAACACACAATGCACACAGGGCAGCACCAGACAGTAGCCATGCTGGGAGACAGGTCAGTCACGAGACACAGTGGCCCAGCCACCATGGATGCATGGGTGGCCCCACCGAGACCCACCAGCACTGACAGGCTGACCACTGGTCTCATGGGGTGACACCAATGGTCCCCAAGGGGGTCCACTGTGTGAACACGACCATGCTCATGCAGGGGTCTGCAGCACATCGAACATGCCTGCACCAGGAGTGCTCGGGATGCCCACAGCTGAACCCGGTGTCGACAGGGTGGGAGTCACACAACGCTGGGAATGGGGGATGGATAGTGCACTGCATGGAGTCCGCGATGCATGGGCACCTGACTGTGTCCCCATTGTGGCCATGACAGCAGTGAATGCCTGTGCATGCCTGTCAATGGCAGCGGTCACATCCTTCCACAAACGGTCCATCCCTGCCAGGATCAGAGCGGTGTCCCTGCTGCGATGCTCCTCTGCCTGCTCCAGAGCCACACGCAGTGCATCCAAGGACGTAGCAAGCTGCATCTGCTGCTGGACTAATGCTTGCAGTAGGTGGGTGTTCTCGTCCAAGAGGTCATTTGCCTCCTTGGCATCCTGTCTCTCAGGGTGTGCATGGCCCTGATGATCAGGACCCCTTGAGGGTGGGTGCTGCACACCAGGACCAGGTCTGGGCATGTCCACAGGCGGTGCACACACGCCACTGCTGAACCCTGTATCCCCAAGCCCATTGGCCGAATGCTGATGCTGCCCCTCCAGCTGCTGCTCCCCAGGGCTCAGTAGTGCCGCCGCAGTGGCCACAATAGTCCCACTGTCCTGAACAGACACCAGTGCTGTCCCACTGGTGCTGACAGGCACAGGCTGGGACTGTGCTGACATGCAGGCCTCCATGGCAGCACCACCCACAGCCATGGGAGTGAATTGCCCTGCTGTGTGGCCATTCCGTGGCACACACATGTCACTGCCCATGATGGTAGCATCATCATCACCGGTGACGGACTCTGCACCGGCCACAGTCACAGCATGCTGGCATCCATGGATGCCAGCACGCTGGGACACAGGCAGGGCTTCTTCCACACCTGTTACAATGACATCAGTGTGGGCAGCCAGGCGGCCCCACTGTTGCAATGCTCCATGTATACCTGAGGAGGTGATGGGCCCTCCTCCAACTCCAGCTGACTGTCCTCAGTGGACAGGCCCACCACTGCTGACCCATGCAGATGCTCAGGATCTGTAAGGGAAAGCAAAGTCGCATTACTGCATGTGACCTACCCTGCCCCCCCCATAGACAGACCATGACTTACCATGCAGTGATGGGCCACCACCCGTCTGGAAGCCACCACCCGGAACACCCTCAATGGCACTGCACTGCATGCTTCCAGCAAGCCTCTCCTCCACTGGGGTCAGCTGTACCACCTCTGGCTGTCCCCCACCTGTTGCAGCACATGATGCCATGATGGCAGCCACCTTTTCCTTTATCCTCCTCCTGTCCGTACCCATCTTTTTCTTACACTCCTGCACGGAGTGCTGGTGGCTGCCATGCAGGTTCACAGCAGGTGCCACCTCCTCCCATGCAGCAGCACGGGCTTGAGGTGTTCCCCGCTGTCCACTGAGAAGTGGCTCCTGATCCCGGTAGGCCTCGAACAGGGCCTCGGTTTTGACCTTTGTAAAGTTGAGCCTCCTCCTCCGACCACCACTGTGTTCCTCCTCTCCAACAACCTGCTCAGTCATTATGTAGCCTGTAAGAATGTCAGTTGTTACCTGTGACTGTGCAGTCCCATACATGTCCTTAAATCCACAGTCCACACTCCCAAACAGCATGCAACTCACCAATAGACTGCAGTAACCGACTATGGCCACTACAGCACAATGTCGCACTTTTATAGTGCAACCCATGCAAATGAGGCGAGGAGCAACTTTAAGTAGATGCAAATTGCAGTGTTGCGCCATTGAATGGCTGATTAGATGATTTGCATATGATGGCTGAATATCACGCTGTTGCGCTTTGCACGATTGTGTTGAATGTGCTGAGCCAATGGTGCAGTTCTGTGACATGGCGTAGTACACACCTCACTGCGCATGCTCGGGTTGCTGATGCAGGCATCTGCCGTGCTGATAACATGCTGTGCGTGGTAGGCAATGCAGGACATGGCCACCATTGTGCCAGTGGTGCTATAGCGATGGTCACTACATGGCGCTGTGGCACTGGGCCATCATAGGTGCAATGGGCCAACTGCGCGGTAGGCCGCTATGGTGCTGGCACACAGGCAGCCAATTGCACTACACGCATTGTGTTCCAATGGCGCTAGGCGTGTCCATGAACCAGAATACCTTGACCCTGTGCCCTACCTTTGCCCCCTAGGTGCCATGCGTCAGGCATGGGTACACCTCTATCGCACTGGGAATGGCAGCATTGTACCATGCAGCATCTGCATGTGGGGAGTCGCGCTGCAGAGCGCCATATTGCCAAATAGAAAACAGAGAATAGCATGCAAAAGGGCAGCCCAGTGGTCTGCTATTGAATTGGCCAACCTAGTGGCCATTGTGGAGCCACACCATGGGCCTCTGTTTGGGGAGGTGCCCCTGGACAGGGCCAGGACCCAGGTGTGGCAGGAGGTGGCCACTGCCCTTGAGGAGGCCACTGGATGGGGGAGGAGTGCAGAGCAGTGCAGGCACCGATGCAGGGACCTGCGGAGGAGGGAGCCAGAGCTACTGGCACGCCTGCGGGCACGTGCCAGGAGGGGCATGGTGCCATGGCCAGGTAGGGGTTCCATCAACACACTTTTATCATCCATATGGGTAACAGTGTTGTATGTGTCCAGCACATAGGGAAGGGACCGTCCGTGATTGGCTGTGGTGGTGTTCACAGGGTGTGGGGTGGGTGGGTCTGGCTGGGTGGGAGGGCACACACCTGGGGGCAGGGGGACTTTGCTTCAGGATTGTACTGATGTTCCTCTCTCCTTGTTTGCCCCACAGGCCCGGAGGAACGCTGCCGTGTGTGGGAAGAGCGGCGGCAGGAGGAGAATGGTGCAGCCAGGTGGGGCGAAGGCCCTAACTGCCCACCTGACCGGCCCGATGAAGGTGAGTGCCATACATCCATGATTACTATTGCATGCTGTGTGACAGGGTGGGCAGCAGGGCATGGCCACCATCCATCGACACCACTGCCATGCATGCGACTTGTTACAGTCAACACTGTCCAGTGGCAATGCATGTCTGGGAGTGCATCAATGGTGGTCCATGCATGCACCAGGTACATGGTTGTGCCACTGCCTTCGCACCACATAGCCATGTCACTAAACGGCCACGGTGGTGCTGTACGTGACTTGGCCAGTGGGTGTGTGCAGCATTCCGCATAGCTGTATGAGCCTGGGTGGGCAGGTCCTGTGGATGTGATCACTGCAGGTGGTCACACACCATCACAGAGGTATGTCCCACGGCCATATGCCATGCACAGTGGGCAGGCTGTATGGGGTTGTGCATTCACACCTATTGACTGTGCTCTCTTGTCCTAGGTACCCGCCAGCTTCGTGAGACCCGGGAGGCACTGCAGGAGATATTGATGGTGGCTAGGCATCCGGCCATCCGGCTACGTGATGAAAACGGGTACTGAGGAGGCACAGGCCCGGAGGGAGCCAGAGTGGGAGAGAGGCGCTCCCACTAGGGATAGATTGGTCCCAGTATTCCCTACCCCTGGACCCACCCTCACACCCCTCCTTCCCCGTCCCATTTGTCCACCCCTGCCCTCTACCCACCCCTACCTTGTCTGTGGTCCCGCAACCTTGTGTATAGTTCATATGCTATATTGTATATAGTTCTTGTATTATTGTATATGGTTGATTGTTATATATTTTTTCAGTACATTTAATTTTGATATGAATACTGTGGTGGTCTCTGATTTGCAGTGGGCTATAGGTGCTCAGCTGCAGAGGTGTGCATGGCATCAGGGGTGGTGCGGTCATGGGTGTGTGTGTGTGTGTCCGCGTGGAGGTGACTATGGTGTGGGGGTAGCTATCAGTCAGTGTCTGTGGTGTGTGTGTTGTGCCCTATGCACTGGATGACTGTGTGCAGTAGTCCATGATGCGTGCTCTGTGTCCATGGTGCACTTATCGGCCCGTCCATGGCCTGTGCAGCTGACACACATGCATGTCTGTGACCTGCATGGTCCACTGGCATGTCAGTGGTGGCAGTCCCTGCAGGGCAGCCACTGTACCCATCACATTGCTGGGTTGCCTCCTGTCACTGATGTGCTGCATGCCTGCCTCGGGTGGCACTGTGGGCACCACAGTTGTTGTCCCACCTCCATACTGTGCCTTATGTGTATTGCAGGGGATGTGCCCCACTGTCTGTGACTTGTGCTCTGGGCGACTGATGGTGGTGTATGGGTCCACAGTGCCTGCGCAGGGTGGCTGGCACTCCAGTGCCATGGAGGACTGAGGGTTGTGTGTACACAGTTTACATGGGCCCACAATGGGGGCTTGGTTGCCCCACCACTGCGTCCCTGTGTTGTTGTGCCCTTGAGTATGGGTGGGTGTCTGTCCATACACTGTGTGGCATCCAGTGTGGTGCATGCTTCCATGCACCACTGTGGGTGTCTGTGCTGGCTGTTGTGGCCAGTGCTGGGTCGGGGTGTGTCACTGGACTACTGTGCAGGGAGCTGTACCACTGGTGGTGGTGTCAAGGGCACGCCCTGTCCCGTGTGGGGTACCTCATGTGCGGAAGCATGGTTGGTCTCTCAACAGTACCCCGGGGAGACTGTGCAAGGTGGCACTGTGTCTGCCGTTGTTGCATTGCTGTGTGCTGTCACCCGCTGATGGGTGCTCATGGTGGGGTTGGCTTGCATGGTTCTGTGGTGCACAGGGTTGCAGTGTCACAGTGGGGGTGATGACATGCGTGGGGTTTCCTGCAGTGGTGGTCACTGCTCCTGGGGGGGTGTCTGGGGGTCACAGTGCAGGGTGTGCTCTGCATTGGGGGGGATCGTGTGGCACGGGGTGGTCAGCCCTCCTTGTGTGCCAGTCACAGCTTGCCGGTAGGTGTGATGGGGCACCATGACCCGGCTGTGGGTTGTTTGCTTGTCTCCATGGGCCAGTGGTTGTTCCAGCCCTCCCCCAGTTGTGCAGTACATGGGGTATGGGGGGACAATGTCTGTTCTGCTGTGTGTTCCTGTGCCCATCTGTGGCATGGGTGGTGGGCCCCTACCTCCCTGGTTGTGCAGTTACATTGCTCTGCTGCTGGGGGTGTCCCTGGTTGCGCTATGGGGCCTCTGGACTGCTCAGCTGAACATTCCTTGTTGTGCTATGGCGCATCAGATCTGCTCAGCTTCCCCCCCCCCAGTTGCGCTATGGCACAGGTGGTGCGATATTCGTGTCACAACGTAGCTTAGTCATTTGCTCCATTTTTGAATATTGCACCTCTTGAGCATGGGCGCAATAGACTCGCGCTTGCTCCTGCTATTGTGCACTTTTTGGGCGCAGTTTGAATATCTGGGCCTACGTGTTTAACAAATGTGACATAGCTAAAGAACAACAAAACAATGTATCTGTATCCTTCATGTTTCAGCAAATAGGAAAGAAAGAGCAACAAGGTGCCCCTGAGTATAAAATTGTAAATAAAACGCTGTATAGACTATATGATATCCCTGAAAGGTTTAGGAACAGTTATTGTACCTGGGGCATGATTTACCTCGGACAGGACATGTTGAGATTGACCAAATCCTTGCCCGATTGTAATAGAGATTTTACTGGCCTAACATTAGGCTTGCCAGGGAGTCGATAAATAACAGTTTCTGTCTGTAAACGTCGATTTCTGTAAACACCCACTAACTGACGAAAAAAATATTCATCGATATTAATCCACTTTGTGTCTGCATCAGCTGCTGTCACTTTGGGAACAAATACTTGTTATGTTTGCGACTACACATACTGGCAGAAGAAGGAACTGTTTAATCATCTTGTGCATTGGTAAAACATGCTGCTGCCACCACCGGAATGCTAAGCAAGCGAGCCGGTCTCCCTTACAATTTCTAATCAATGTGCTTTTTTTTATCTTGTTAGCAGGACCAATAGTGCAGTAACCATTCTGCTTGCTGCCTAGCATCACAGATGACATTACCTGTTCCTCCATTTGCCCCAGGTTAACCTGCCACAGAGTCCCCCCACCTGCTTATTGCCTACTGCCATGGAGGGGTGATTTCCCCTTTCTCTGCTTGCTGTCTTGTCCCAGAGGTCCAGCATATATGCCATCAGGTATATAGACCAGAAAATAACAAAATAAAAAATGTAAAGTTCAAAGATTTAATCCTCATCATTCTGCACCTTGCTCAGTCTTGTTGCAACTACACATACTGGCTGTTTACTCATCTGGTGCGTTGGAAAAGCATGCTGCCACCACCTCGGGAGTGCTGAATCTGACAGCGAAGGGGAGCGACTGAGCCAGTCTTCACATGAGGAAAAAAATAAAAGCACAAATCCTAAGATTTTATGTAGCTGTGGTATATTTCAGTTGACACCAATCAAAAAACCCTATGATTTCATGAAGCCGTGGAATATTTCAATCGATAAAAATCAGAAATTGGGTTTGAAAATAAACCTCAACTTTATCACCCCCCACCACCACCAGTACCAGCATATCAGCCAGGGGCCAGGACTCAAAGCAGAGCCCAGAGACTGGCAGGTGGTAAGGGAAAAGAAGCATCATAGGAGGCCCAAGAAGGAAGCCAAAAACCAGGAGCATTTCCCGGCCATCCACATGAAAATCAGGTTCGCTTTGCTGCTACCAACCACAGACAAAGCAATACAAGGTAAAGAAATCAAACCACCAAAAAAGGCTGACATGCCAATTAAAACCCATACAAATGATGCTTAAAAACAAAAATACTAATACTTAAAATATAACCAACAACAATACCAAAACCATATGCTATAACAATAAAAATACTAAAACTCAAACAAAAATGACACAAATATAAACAAAAGCAAAATTCTCATTATCAGGGATTCCATGATCCAAGGAGTAGAACACCACCTAACACAAAATGTTAAAAGCGACATCATGGTAAAGTGTCTACCAGGACCCTTTGCAAGTAGGGAAGTAGGGACATGAACTGCATAAAGACAACAGTGCAGGAATCAGGGGATGTTACACATATACAGTAACAATACACCTTGGTACCAATGGCTTGGCAAATCACACAGTTCAGGAGGCCAAGAAACACTTTGAAGATCTGGCCAACAAACTTTCTTACCTTCCATCCAAATTAGTCTTCTCAGAAGTGCTGCTAGTGTGGGAAAAAGGAAAAAGCACATGCGAGTCAGAGAGATTGAAGTAGGTGAATTCAACTCATGGCTGCATAATTGGTGCCAAGACAAGGGATACCACTACATAGGGAACTGGCACAGCTTTTGGGAAAGAGCTTTTTTTTAAATATGATGGATTGCACCTAAACAGAGAATGCGTGCAAGTACTCAGACAAAAATGTGATGTCTATACAGGTAGTTTAAACTAAATAAAAGGGAGTATGATGCAGCTCACACCCTTGCCATCGGTGGTCTGGTCATCACTCCCCAAAATGCCAAATGCATGCATACATCCTCAGAAAACAAATCGGAGCCAACATCTAGCTGAACCAGCAACCTCCATAGTCTCTCAGCCGGAATGAGCAAACTGGAGCAATCCAGGAAGAGGGTACAACCTTGCACCAAAGAGGATATACATTCCTAGAAGACAATGGTTGCAAATACTAGGAGCCTAACCAACAAACTTCCTAAACTCACAGCCATCTTGGAAACAGAAAGGTTGGACTGGGTGGCTGTATCTGAAACGTGGTTCACCGAAAACCACAAATGGGATATGGCCATACCTGGCTACAATCTGTTCAGGAAAGATAGGCAGGGCAAAAAAAGTGTGGGGGTGGTAGCCATTTACATTTGGGAAGAAATAAAAGCCACAGACATAAAAGGGCAAACTGGGGACTTCGAGTTACTGTGGCTAACAGTAGACATGAGCAAGGGAAAACCCTTCATAATTGGCGTCATGTACAGGCCCCAAATCAAGGAGATAAAGGAGTCAAAGACCTAATAGAAGAAATCCACAAAATGTCTGATAAAGACGAAGTAATACTGGTGGTGGACTTCAACCTACCAGATATTAACTGGAGCACACTAATTGCAGCAACAACAAGAAGTAGGGACTTCTTATTGTCACTACAAGGTGAGGGACTGTGCCAACTTGTTAAAACCCCAACAAGAGGAGATGCCATTCTTGATCTTGTCCTCACAAACTTGGAAAGGATCAAGGACATAGAAGTCAGATGCCGTATGGGCGACAGTGACCATTGCATGGTAAGCTTTAAGATAAACATAACACAAGACATCCAGCCACTCAAAGATAAAGGTGCTAGATTTCAGAAAGGCTGACTTCCAAAAAAATGAGAAACAACATAAGTAGCCAGTTAATGGAAATAGAGGTTGAGGAGGTGGAGGGCTTGTGGGTGAGACTCAAGAGAGCAATAAAGACTGCCACAGATGAATGTGCCAGATGGGTCAGCAAAGCAAAATGAAAAATAAATCCTCTATGGTTTTCCAAGGAAGTGGATACCACAGTCAAAGAAAAAAAGAAGGCATACATCATATACTATGAAAACCAAAACTGAGAAAGACTGGGAGTCGTATAAGGAAAAAATTAAAGAGTCTAATAAACAAATTAGAAAGGCAAAAGCCCAGAAAGATGAAAAGACAGCAGAAGGGACAAATAGAGGAGACAAATCATTTTTTAGATACATTACAGAACGTAGGAAGGCAAAAGGGGGGATAGTAAAGATTGCTACTGAGGAAGGGAAATGCACCAAACATGACCCAGAGAAAGACGAAATCCTCAACAAATACTTCTGGCTCAGAGTTTATCAAAGAGGATCCATGGGATGACCAGCCCTGAAAAAGCACAACACCCCAGGACCAGGGGTAGTCATGAGTCCCTTTACAGAAGCCGAAGTATGGGAGGCCCTAAATAAACTAAAAGCAGACAAAGCCATGGGACCAGAAAGATGCACCTCAGAATCCTTAAGGAACTGGGGGCAGAATTAGCATCCCCTCTGGTGCTTTCATTCACAAAATCCTTGAAGAGCAGTGTGGTACCCAGAGACTGGAAAAAGGCAATAGGGGTTCCAATTCACAAATCAGACAGTTGTGAAGAGGCTAGTAATTAGCTTCACATCTATAGTAGGGAAACTAATGTAGACACTACTCAAACAAAGGATCATAGCATTCCTTGAAACTAGTGACCAACAAGACCCTACACAGCACAGTTTCACAGCAGGTAGGTCATGCCAGACAAATCTGCTTGAGTTTTTTTGACTACACTACAAAAAATAGTGGGCAATGGTGGGGTAGTAGATGTGGTCTACCTAGACTTTAGTAAGGCCTTTGACTCGGTTCCACACAGAAGGCTGGTAAAAAAGCTTGACAATACAGGGGTTGGTCCAAAAGTAGTCAGATTGGTACAAAACTGGTTACAAGACAGAACCCAGAGGGTACAGGTTAATGGAACGCAGTCAATGGAAGGCAGTGTGACCAAAAGGGTGCCCCAGAGATCAGTGCTGGGGCCTCTGCTTCTCAATGCTTTTATAGCAGACATCGATGACAGACTGGAAGGGAAGGTATGTCTATTCACTGATGACAGCAAGATATGTAACAGGGTGGACACCTCAGAAGGAATGAGCAAGATGGAAGCTGACCTCAAGGAACTAGAAGAATGATCTGGAATTTGGCAGCTGAGATTTAACACCAAAAAGTGCAAGGTCATGCACATAGGAAAGAAAAATCCAGGAAAGGAGTATTATCTAGGAGGCAAAAGACTGGCAGCCTCAAACCAGGAACAAGATCTGGGAAACATAATCTCAGATGACTTGCAGGTTAGTAAGCAGTGTGAAAAGGAAACTTTGAAGGACAGCAGAATGCTGGGCTGCATTGGGAGGGGAATCACAAGCAGGAGGAGAGAGGTGGCACTACCACTGTATAGCACACTGGTCAGGCCTTACCTGGAATACGTAGTCCAGTTCTGGAGGCTTCACTTCAGGAAGGACACTGACCAAGTAGAAACAGTACAGAGAAAACAACAAAAATGATTCAGGATCTGCAGTACATGTCCTATGAGGAAAGACTTAGGGAACTGAAAATGTACTCCCTGGAGCAGAGAAGAGAGAGGGGACATGGCTGAAACATCCAAGTACATAAAAGGCATTAACAAGGTACAGGCACAGGAATTTTTTCACTTCAAGAAGGGCTCTTGGACCAGGGGACATGACCTCAGGCTGCAAGGAGGGAGGTTCTATACCAACACCAGGAAGTTTTTCTTCACAGAAAAAGTGGTGGATGCCTGCAACAACCTGCCCCAAGAGATTCATGAATGCATGGGATAGACACAACAGAGCCCTGACTACAAAGGGCAACTACAGCATCAAAATAGGTCTAAAACAAAGGGGCAGACTAGATGAACCTAGCTGTCGCCTTCTGCTGTCAACGTCTATGTTTCTATGTTAATCTATCAAAACTGGTAAAAAATAAAAATTGAATCCTGGCAAGCCTACCTAAAATCCAGGAGCATGTAGCAGACTATTGTAAATCCTGTACGGAATGTCAGAAAGTGGTCCAGATAAGCAAAAAGGACATGGTGCCCCTGATGCCCCTACCTGTTGTTACCAATCTATTTGAGCACATGGTTATGGGTATCATAGGCCCTTTGGAGAAAAGCTCTAGAGTGAATAAGTACATTCTAAACATTTATGATTATGCCACCAGGTACCCTAAGGCCATACCACTATGTTTCATCACAACCCATAAAATTGCTGAGGAGTTTGTTAAAGTGTTCAGTCAATTAGGAGCACCAGAAGAGATACTGACTGACCATAAAGCAGCAATTTTCAATCAGCCTTACTCAAAGAAATGTATCATTTGTTGGGGGTTAGTAGCGATAAGAATCACCCTACCTCCAGCAAACTGATGGACTGATGGAACATTTCAATAAAACTTTGAATCATATGCCTAGGAAATTTGTGCATGATGAGGGAGAGAATTGGGACAGGTAACTCCCCTTACTCCTATCTGCTTACAGAGAAGTACCTCAAGCTTCCACAGGATACTCCCCGTTTGCCCTGTTATATGTCAGAAACCCCGGGGGACCCTTAGATATAGTTAAGGAGTACTGGGAAGAAGGGACTAATGTAGGACACACAAACATCACAGAATACATGGTACAGCTCAGGAAACGATTAGTGGAGTACACAAGGAAGGCATCCCAGAACAGTACTGAAGCACAGAGCAAGCAGAAGGCTTATTATGACCAGAACATCTCACCTAAAGACTTAAAGGAAGGAGATAGGGTGTTACTATTACTCCCCACCACTTAGAACAATCTTGAAGTGGCAGGAACCCTATATGATTCTGATGCAGATTGGGCCAGTTACTTATGAGGTAGAAACCACAGACAAAAGACCAGGAAGAAAAGTATACCATGCCAATCTTTTAAAGAAATGGAATGACAAGGTAGAACCCCACGTGAGTCTTTATATATTGCCAAAGAGAGAGGAATCCGAGTTAGATACTGCCTATAATAGATTAGAAGAACATGAAGGAATGGCAGACATGAAGATAAACCCCTCATTAGACACACACAAGCTAGTTGACATCTTACACTTAACTTCATTCCTTTCCCTCTACCTTTACCAGTATTCCTGGAAAAGCAGTAAGTGTGAAACACTACATAAGGACTGACTGTCCTTGCTTTAGACAAAAGCTCTACTGACTCCCAGAAAGGGTCAGAGTTGCAGTAAAACAGGAAATTGAGAAACTGAAACAACTAGGCATAATTGAACCCTCCACAAGTGCTTCATCATCTCCCATAGTGGTAGTCCCTAAAAAAGAAGGTGGAATTAAGGTTAGGCCTAGATTTCCACAAAGTTAAACATTTTTCACAGTTTGATGGATACCCAATGCCAAGGACTGACAATATTACAGATTGTATCAGTAGTGCAAAATACATCACTACCTTAGCACCAAAGGGTACTGGCAAATACCTTTAGCATCTGAGTCCAAAGAAAAAATGGCCTTTAGTGCATCTGAAATATTATTTCAGTTTGTTTCTATGCTCTTTGGCCTCCATGGTGCCCCAGCAACACTACAAAGGTTTATGGACTGCATACTAACCCCCCCCCCATACTGACTACTGTGCTGCCTACCTTGATGATGTGGTCATTTACAGCCCAGACTGACAAACCCATCTGACACAGTTGACAGCTGTAGTACAGCCAATTAAAAAGGCAGGCCTAACCATCAGTTCAGTCAAATGTGCCTTGGCGATGACAGAGACCAGGTATTTAGGATTCCTTTTAGGAATGGCTCAGTAGGTAGCACACTTGCCTTTAAGGCTGGGAGATCAGAGGGCTGTGGGTTCAGTTCCCACATCTGGCACCTGGGTTAATATCCCAATACTGACACTGTAGTGCAGCATGAGGGGGGTGCTGCACTTCTGAGGTGGCGTCTTTCAGATGAGACATTAAACCAAGGTCCCATCTGCCTAGATTGGTGGTAGTTCAGGTGGATGCTAAAGATCCCATGGCACTGATCGAAAAAAGTAGGGGAATTTTTTATTAGAACAATTATTACAATACAGTAACACTCAAGAATAACTAAAATGGAAAAGAAAACAGTCAAATTACAAAAGAAAATTCAAAACAATGGTATAGTGGATACTGAAGAAAACAAAACAAAGTAAGAGAAAACAGGAATGAATCTCATAAACAAAAACAAAAATCATGCATCATACAGAAAGTACTCCGTATCCCATACTGAGACCAAATTCATGTCACTCCTTCAAATAAAATAATTGGAATAGCCCTCCACCAATCAGCAAGTATGGGAGGAGGTAAAGCTGAACATTCCTTCAAATAAAATATCGCTACTTCTTTAGTAACAGTAGCTATAAGACCCCTTAAAGGTACGAAACATTGATGTGAAAAAAAATAGCATCTAGTCTGCCAGATGCACCACTTTATAATTGCAAAAAGCACAAGTAAAGTCCCCTGATAAAACATATCCTATGCTGGCCAAAAATTACCATAAACCAATTCCGAATAAGACATAGTGCAGAAGAGAGGTAAGTGCCAGTGCCAAGCTAATTGGTCCCAAAAGGAAACAATACAAGAACAGTCAAAGAACAAATGCTGCATTGATTCCACTTGCATAATGCAGGATTCCCAAATACACAGGCAATCTTCAACCGCGTTACGAGCATGATTACCCTTTATATTCAATTTGCCATGGCAACACATCCATAATGTATCCCATAACTTTCCTGGCATCCTAGCCTCAGTGAGCTGTGCCAACAAACACTTAGAGTCAATAGTAGAAGGGCAAAGGAAACAAGGCCCAGCTAAAAACTGACTCTCCAAAATAGATTTATAAAAAGCTTTTCTAGTTAGACGTTGACAAAGTTGAGTGGTCACATCTCATTGTTTAATCTTTTTAAATAGCTCAATTAGATAAAGAGAGGTACGTTCTGGAATTGATTGAAATGGTCCCCATCATGGTGCTTCCCATTTCCGAAAAAAATAAAGGCATCTAGCCTTTAGACTTAATGCCCAATCCAAGCGATTCTCCATGAGAAGAGGAAGGATGTTAGAATAAACAAAAATAGAAAAAAAGAACAACACTGAATTAAGCATGTTTAGACCCCCTTGTTTAATAGGCCAGTAAGTTACAGACTGCTGGACAGGGTTCAACCAGCTCCCCCACAACAACTGAAAACAAATATTATTGAGTCTAGCTTCAAGCTTGGAAGGGAGTGGGAACACAGAACTTAATGTCAAAAAGAGAGGAACAATATAAGTTTTCAACACATATATCCTCTTAAACCTAATCATAGGATAGGACTTCCATTTAGCAACTTTCTTTTCAGCTTCCTCTAACTTTTCTAACCAATTCCTTTCTGCAGCAGCTACACCCCCAAATGAAATACCCCAAAAAGTATCCTGTCAGCATGGATCTGTATCCCTGCTATCTCGGCAACCCAAAGTTCAGGCTTAATGGCTATAGCCACCCCTGTACATTTTTGTATATTAATCTGTGAGCCAGAACATTCGGAAAAAGACTGTAATTTCTCAAGTGCGTAAGTATCAGAGCCATGATCAGCCACCAGAAGGCAGACATCATCAGCATACTGTAAGCCATTGTGCATGGGAATGTTGTACCAGCAGGACTAAGCATGTGTTGAATATGGTGATCAGTGTCTAGAAGTCTCAGTATAGGATCAATCAAAGACATGTAGCAAAGGACTCAGCAGACACCCCTGATGAACTCCCCATCGAATTTGAATATGTGGACCCAAACAGCCGTTAACCAAAGGAGTCAAATAGGCAGAATTATACAACTTCAGTATCTATTGCACAAAAACGTGTGGTAAACCATACAGCCTTAACACAGAAAATAAATATGAATGAGGCACTAAAATAAAAGTTTTTGTTTGATCAAGACTAAGAACATAACCGCCCGCAGTAAGGCCATCAAAAACTTCTATCAGCAATCTGAGATTATCCAGCATAGACTGTTGTGGAATAACACAGGTTTGAGTGGGATGGATCAAATCGCCAGTCACTCTAGACAACCTAACACAGAGGAGTTTACTAAGTAACTTCCAGTCCATATTTATCAGACTAATAGGCCTCCAATTAGTAATATCGTCTTTAGCATTTTTTTTATGTAAAAAGATTAATAAACTATCTGCCAAAGTAGGTGGAACAGGGTAATAGCCTCGTAAAACTGCATTAAAAACAATAGTTAGTGGCTGACAGAGCTTATCTATATATTTTTTATAAAACTCATTCGGAATGCCATCATGGCCCGGGGTAACCCCTGTTTTCAGTTGCCATATTAAGAACTGTACTTCAGAGGCCATAACAGGTTGTATCAAATCTCTATTGTCCACTTCTGATAACTTAGGGAGAGAAAGTGCACCCAAAATACTAGACACATCTTCTAAAACAGGAGCATCCTGACCAAACATAGAGTAAGCATGCTCAACCACAGTGTTCAAAATATCCTGATTAGTGTCAAAAACTACCCCAGTCCGATCTTTAAGACTCAGCATATATTTGATGTCAACCCATTGTTTGCAACAATCATAAGGATTTACAGGCTGGGCAGGGCCTTTCATACCATATTTCTGTTCCATGAACAATAAAGTGGCCCTATTGTACTGGAAGGAATTCATGTCTTTCTTTATTTGAGCAATTTGTGATGAATAATTGTGACCAAAAGTGGATTGTAGGGAAATCAATCTTTGCAAATGCAGCCTTTTATCCTGGTATTGTACATAATCATAGTTATGTTTAATTTTAGAGCATAGTCGACAAAAGCGTTTAATTTCTCATTTAGTTTCCAACCACCAAATAGAGGGATCATCGTTTAGCTCAAACAAAGAAAGCCACACCTGAAGGACTGAAGTTAAATCACGCCAATCAAGGGTGCCTTCTAAAAGTGTAGTGTTCATCTTCCAGTGATTATGGGTACACGGCTTATTCCAAGGTAAGCCCAAATGGACTAGCAATAAACAGTGGTCAGAGGTTTCAATAGGAAGGACCAATGTTCGGTTACAGGGCATACAGGCAGAGAGGGAAAAAAATCAGTCCTAGAAGAGGATCATCCCCTATGAAAAGTGTGAGAAGGAGGCTGAGGACCATAAAGAGCCCCATCCTTCAAACAGGCAGTATCACACATTTTAGTAAAAAAAATCAGAGTCACTGTACAACTTCTGTGTCAGACCAGTTTTATCTGACAGGGAAAGAATACAATTAAAATCCCCACCAAATAAAACTGACTTCCTTGTATGTAAATAGGGCTGTGTGGCTTTCATAACTTCCACTCTGTGTTTTAACCTAGGGGTTATAGATATTAATTAGCCTCCATTCCTGTGCAGAAATACATTCAAAATCAAAACCCTCCCCTGAATCAGATCAATCAAACGGGTAACAACAAAGTCCAAATTATTAAACAAAATCCCAACCCCAGCACAAAGCTCTTCCCCCAAAGACCAATAGGAAAGCCCATGTGGCCATTCCCATGAAGCCTTTCGGGTATCATCCAGGGTATACAATCTAGTGTCCTGTAAAAAAAGAATGTGTAAATCAAGAAATTGTAGGATAGAAAAAGTGGAACGCTGTCTCCTAGGATTCCGAATGCTATTAACAACCAATGTCCCAAACTTAAGGTCAAAAAGCATAAGAAAAGGTAAAAGAAAGATCAGGACTTCCTCAATTTCCCAGGAGATAGTCTCTTACACCTCTTCTTGCCAGGTTTTTTTGAGTCACTTAAGATTTGTTCTGAATCAATCATAGGATCTGGTTGGGAGGAAGAAGCTAACGAGGAGGCATCAGACTCATCCTCGGTCCCTTCAGTCTGTTTTCCTCTTAGCCAAAGGGGAGTACCAGTTAGCAGTCGGCACTACATCCATTGAGCGAGACACATCAGACAAAAGCAGGGACTCAGTAGAACCTTTGAAGGAACTACTTCTGGTAACCTGTTTTGGGGGTTTAAGGGACCAAGTCATATCATCAGGAGGAGGCATCACAGGAATATCTACTACTGCAGCCTGAACAGGCAAGGTAATACCACCAGAGTCAAGGACATCCTCTCCTGTGGGGGACATTTGTACAGGCTCAGAAAAAGGAGGGGCAGGGGAAGAGCCATCCACCATCCCCAAACTCACAGCCAATACATGAGAGGTAATGTGGATAGTAGTGGAGACTAGGTCATGAGGTTCAGACCTCAGGGGCTGTAGCTCTGGAGCCGTCCCAAGATCCCGTGGTTGGGCTGCAGGGGGTGGAGGTTGGGCAGCAGAGGTAGGAGGCCGGGCAGCAGAGGGAGGGGGCCAGGCAGCAGCATGTTGCTGTGCCTTAAATACAGTCTCATCCTGTTTATCCTGTGTTTGAGAAGGATCGTTATGAAAAGCCCAAGGGCAATTACAAAAGGTATGAGAGGTAGCATCACAGAGATTACAGTAGGTAGGATTAGGGTATCCTAGACTAGTATGACCAACATCTAAGCAAAGAGAGCACTTCAGTTTGTCACAGGCATTACTCAAATGGGACTGAGCACCACATCGAAAACATGACTTAGGTTGACCAGGATAAAAAATAAATCCATGATCCCGGCCTAGATAAAAACAGTTCAGAAGATGTGGCAGCACACCACTGATATAGGGTAATTGCACCTGAATCTTCCAACCCCCAGTCCAAAACTGTTCAGAATCAATAATGGCTTCATGGAGACCCAAAACAGTACATTTCAGTTTCATCCACTGAATAATGTCACTAACAGTCACCCCTTCATTTTTAAACAGCACAGTGATGGTTCTAATGGCAGGTCTCGAAAGGGGAATAGCCACAAAAGGAGACCACAAAGAGGTATACTTCACCTGTTGATAGCGTGCCCAAAATTGTTCCAAGCCAGCAGCCGTTTTAAAGCTGAGGTCAAAATATGAGTCTCCAGAAGTATGAATAAGTGCATATACTTCAATAGGTGAAAATTGCAAACTATCCTCAATCAAAGATTTCCCCACTTATATCCGATCAGGAAAAACATCCAGACCTCCTTTATAGCTTATTCAGACCACATTCCTGCATTTAGCCAGCTCGGGGGGGGAGCATGGAAAAGGCCAGTATAAGATCTGGGGCGAGGACCAGTAGTGTCTGAGGAGCCTGCACCCCTTTGTGAAGGAGAAGCAGTAGGCACAGAAGTAGTGGGTGGGGCTGTAATTGTAGGTGCATACTCCATGTCCACATGCTGACAGTGTTCAAGAGACCGATCACCCGAGAAAGGTTTCTCACTGAGAGAAACAACAGGAGAAAGAACCAGTGGGTTACAAACAGGTTGCGCAGGAATAGGAATAACAGGCAAACCAGAGGCGAGAGCCATAGGAGAAGAAATGGAACCCAAGATTAAAATGGGATTTTGGGTCAAAGGCAGACCTGAGGGAATATCCAAGGGAACAAGCATCTACTTCCACAGGGTGTACCCGAGGAGGAGAAGATCAAGTGCGAAAATCCAGCGATTTTTGCCAGCCCGCCCCTTGTAAAGTTTCCGCAATAGTCACCGCGGTCAAAGAGACATGTTTATCATAGTTAGGAGGGGTCAGAGCAGTATCAAATGGGAGGAGGTGGGGGGGACACAGTAGAAGGATCTGAGCAGTCAACAGAAACCGGAGCACCCACTCTGTTATGTATAGCAGTACATGGTAGAGAAGCAGAGTTAGCAAAAGTACCTGGAACAAGGGAGGGACTGACAGACGAGAAGGCCATAGAAGAATGTACAATGTCCAAGCAGTTACCTGATATGCTCTGCAAAGTGTTAGAAGCAGGCACCGGCAGCTAAGCCGCTGAAAATCCAGTGATGAAGTCTGCACATGAATCAACAGCTTGAGTGAGGACTTCAGTAGGAAACAACTCTCCCGAGCCCGACTCTAGGCACTCACTCCAGTCAGTGACAGTACTGCCAGTCGCTACAACGGGAGAGGGCTGAGGACAGGAAACTAAAGCGGCTGCAGCATCCACCTCCAAAGACCTTGATGATGCTGTGTCACACACCAGCTGACGCTGCATGTCATTCCGGGGTGAAACTTTGACAGAAGTCGGGGAAACCGGCAAAGAAATAACTCCATTCTGCAAGGGCTGATTCGTGGCAAGAATGGTACCATTAGCAAGGTCCGTTTCTATCTGCCAACTTTTATACTGTTCGGGTATATGGCTGCGGAGTTATTAAGCGTGATCTGCACATGTGTTTATGCTTTTTTGGAATTTTTTGCTCATCTCTACAGATTGCACAGTTTGCGCGACCATTCCAAAATCTTCAGGAAACATGCGGCCAGGGTCCCTGATGTGCCTTTTGAAGATTCCGTAAAAAAATATTAAACAGTTCAAAAGTTATTCAAAAAGCAATTTCCTATTATAAGTCAATGGGAAAAGTTAACAAAAAGTTTGACAGTGTCGCAAATGCAGTTTTTACTTTCACAAATGGCCCTTTTACTGTCGCAAATCCATCATTTTGTTTTCAGTTGGTCATCAGAAAAATGCTTGCCATTTAAATTTGGGACCCTCTAGCAACCTAATTCTTTTTGTATTCACCTAGTCGGACCCTAAGGATGCTAGGCATGTCTTTATTTTGGGGGTAAAACACCCCAGAAATATGTTTTCCAAATTTCTGGAAAAAGTACTTTCACAAAGTACTTTCGCATTTGCGACACTGTCACGTGAATTTGCAAAAGCTTTAGCAAAGTTCGACAGTACTTTTTCAGGCTGTGGGAAAATGACAGCAATTCTTTGCCACCCTGCTGCAAAATAATAGTTTGGTCTTTTGGGCTGAAATTTGAAGGGAAGAAAGCCAACATCTGACAGATGTGCCTTTTAGTGGTTTGGTGAAAAAATATTACAGGGAGCCAAAGTGATGGCACTCAGAACTTCTCTTTTTTTCCCATAGAATAACATTACGCGTTCGCAGCAGCTTTCAGGGCCTGTATCTCGGAAATGGTGTGAGATACAGGCTTTTCATCAAAACAATCTGTGGGGGCTAAGTACAAAACTAGCCAGGAAAGTCATAAATCATATCACTTTTAAATGTTTTTTCTATGTAGTATAGTTCCTGAGATATAAGCAATTTAGTATTCCAACTCCTCCTTTTCTGCTCCGAGACCCATTACTATGCATACATTCTTTGTACTCACTGTTTTTCTCTATGCAGCTTTTGGGGAAAACCAGCCTGTGCACTTACATTACTGTTACTCTTACAGCTTCTGCTTGCGATTCCGAACCGTTTCACTTACTGTTCCTGTCTACGGCACCATGTGCGTTACCCTTCACGTTTTCATTTTCACTTGCATTTGTGTTATTTTAACCATTTGTGTCTACAGTACTGTTTATTTTTCTGTTTCACTTTACGTCACCATGCACATTACCATTTGTGTTTGCAGGCACCGTGTTACTATGTGACAAGACATCACGTGTCGGAAGCACGGGGCCCTTCGACTCCTGCCACCGCATTACATTTACTATTTCTCATTATCCTTCTCAAAAGGAAGGGAAATTAGAGGCAAAAAACTCCATTTAATGCATTAGTTAAGGTTGTTCCACAGCGACAAAAGCAAGGAAATTCGGTGTTAGGGTTGAAAGCCCCCCTTGAACCCCCCGTCCACACCGCCAACCAGCATCGGGGTGCGTGTTGGGGTTGTTGGTCCTAACTCTCACCCCATTCTCCTATACCTCTGCTTCTTCACACATCTGATGGGGTGAGAGTTAGGGCCAGCAACCCCAATGCGCACCCTGATGCTGGTTGGTGGTGTGGGCAGGGGGGTCCAAGGGGGGCTTTCAACCCTAACACCGAATTTCCTCATTTCTGTCACTGTGGAACAACCCTAACTAATGCATTAAACAGAGTTTTTTGCCTTTAATATATATATATAATATATATACCTGTATATATATATATATACACACACGCACAGTGTGACTGATAAGGAATACAGGGACCTATATAAATCAGCTGCAGGTTCACTAAAGAAAAATGATAAACCCAGTTGAGCATTAAGAAATGACGTTGAAATCAGAAATAGTTTCCACATTAAAAAAGCTTGAAATCAAATGCTCCAGGCAGAAGGAACTTCATTTTATATCAGAGCAGCTTTTACTTTCACATTTTTTTTTACCAAAAGCTGCTCCACTAGTGAAAGCACCCCGTTTGCCTCCAAGTTTAAAGTATCTAGAGGAGAGGCTTATTCTGTAGAGGAGGAAGCTATCAGCATAGATATGTTTTATTTATGTATAAGACTTTATCTTTTATTTAGTATATATGGCAAAGCCAGACTCAGAACAGAACAGAAACAGAGAACCCTGTCATGGGGTGGCTTCATTATTATTTTTTGTGCAGAAGCCACTTCATCAGTAAAACATTCCCCAGTTCTGTTAAAATACATTACAGTTATTTACTTCTTCCCTGAACTTGGTGGCCACTTGAACAAAATACTTTTTTGCCCATATGTAAGAGAGAGAAGAGCTTTCTATCTTGCAGTCAGGAGCACACTCACTCCTCTCTCTCTGTCTCTCTCTCTCTCTCTCTCTCTCAATCTTTGCACTGTCTAAGCATTCTCTGTCACAGTAAAAACTTAGCAGCTTGACTTTGCCTTTCTGCCACGCAGAGAATGAATTGGGACAGAAATGTCCCCTGTAGTGCATGTTTGTGCTCCTGGTGCCCCTCAGAATAAACAAAGGAAAGCCATTAAAAAGAAAAAAGGGAAAATAAAATAATGTGAAATAAAAGAAATGTAGAGTGGATGTCTTTAAAGGTGCCCTGCCTCTAAGTATTAAGCCCTTACAAAAGTTTTTAGATGGCTGCACATAATAAATATTAAAAGTACTGTGGAACTGTGTATTGCTGAAATAAAATGCAGCGCTTACCTGCAGAGGATATCAATGCAGACTGTTCCCTTTAGGGAGACAGTGGCCTCTATGCGCCCTTTTTATACCTATAATAATGCCAGTCATGCTAGAAAAGGGTAGGAGTTAAATTACATAATGACCAGTTATGTATGTATGGGGACTGTACAGAGGAAATTCATGTGTATTACTGCTGTTAGGGAAAAGGGACTGTTTGATTGAAAATCCACACTATAACCTTTTCTATCTGTATAATGTTGTTAAGCTTGGAAAAGACCTGATTGAGATAAGTGGGTAGATCATGTTCAGGAGGAGGGGTATAAAAACCCTGAACAGGCAGATTAGCTGTGATTGATCTCACTTACTTGAAGCCAAGGTAAGAGGAGGACCTACAGAGAGTAGGCTCCTGGAAATCACAGAAGTAAGGATTGAAAGCACTTGCATAAGATCAGGACTGTGTGTATATACTACTGGAAGTAATACATTCCACTGCTTGTATTTATTATTTTAGTTTATTGTATTTTTTTCTTATTTTTGTATAAAATAAAGCCACACTGAGGTGTGTTGTACCTGATTTCTGTTGTCTTGTGTTATCCTTAACCCACACCCTATGACAAGGCACTGGCTTATTATTTCTGAAGCTAAAGCATATTCAAATTCATCAATTTTTACATTGAACCATTTCTCAGCAATTGCTATGGATATCTAAAAGCTTCTAAATATATAGAGAAGCCATCAATATGCAACACTTTACCTTGCAGGAGTGCTGCAGTATGTTGCAAAGAACAGTAAAATTCAATAGCACTTAAACCCTTTTGAGAAGCAAAGTTTTGTGACGTAATTCACTTGAAGGTTCTTCCTTGCACGCTGGCTGGTGCTGCTGAATGTTGACTCTTTTGGAAGACTTTAACAGAAAAAATGGCGATTTAAGAAATACAGTACTTGTTACTGTTGATGCCTGTGAGTTATATATTTGCATTACTCATTCTGAAGGGCTAGAAGAACTTTCCATTTGTCTGAAGAGTAAAAGAACAGCTGATTGTCTGTCCAATGATCTTATAAAACTATTTCACTTTGTACTTCATAATAATGCATTCAAATTTAAGGAGCTGTTCTACTGTATGATAAGGGTGGCAGTGATGGTGTCCTCAATGGCCACACTGTACACCAACACTGAAATACTTTGTTAAAAATTTGAAAAGGAACATTAATTTGATACTGATGGGTGTTTGAAACTGAAATAGAAAATGGGCTATTGCTGGTCTCTGAATGGCTGGTTCCCCTGCCAGGGGGTACATTAACTTTCAATAGAGGACCAGGAAATAAAAAGTTCCAGCCCAACTGCCCCTTCACCCATTCAGGTATCAGTGTACAAACCCTGCTTAATCACTGGCAAAAGGCCCCCCGGTGAATTAGAAATTGCAGCCATTTTTTTTATCTTGCTTAGCAAGAGATACTGCCCCCTAAGCACTCTTTAATTCTGTACCAGCTGTCAGAGGAACCCACACACTATCCTCTGGTGGATTCATTTCTCGCTAAATTAAGGAATGAAACCAAATTGCAAAGAAGATGTAACCACACATTTTAAAATGAAAAGTAAGCCGTCACTCTGCTTGGCTCCACATAACCATGGTCGGCAGTGCGTTTCTCAAAACCACAGCATGTGTCTCTCATAATAGTAAAACTGAAACTGACAGCTGAGACTCCTGCTTAGTTTTCTTTTTCACCAATACCATTCCCATGATTTCCTTGTGCTGATCTAAGCTGGCCCTTCTGCATTGCACTTAATTTTCCAACTGTGAGATGCTTTTTTTAAAGGAGTAAAAACAAACAGACAAGTCCGAATATAAGGCACAGTCAAGCAGCCCCCCCCACCCACGGCAAGACACTAAAGGTGGTTTGCCACCTCTCTCCAGCTCAGTCAGTGTCTGTACTTTTCATAAAAACAGTGTTATATTAAAAACCCAAATCCGAATGTAAGGCACAGTCAAGCCTCTTGCCCGGTCAGCTCTGGCCACTGTTTTTCCATGCATCATAGAAATAAATACTTCTCCCCACCCATCAGAAACACACCAGTTTTTCCTTTCTTTTCATTCAGCATGTATTCTCTATTGTGCATTTCTCAATCCCGGTAGTCACTGCTCCGGTCAGCACACACATATAAAAACAAAAAAAAAAAACAGTCACCTGAAAGACAGGGGCTTCTCAATGCAAATGGAAGAGAAGCACTGGTCTTGTATTGTCTGGATTTTTTTCTTCAAAATATAGTGAGTAGTTAAGAATTAAAGCAAAACAATCATAAGGGTGAGGACCGAGAACATTGGAACATAGGGGATCATGTACAGGATGTGACGGCAAAGGCACAACACTGCACAGAACACAGCTGAAGTTAACACAGTCGGCAATAACATTTCACCGGCAAGCGGGGGAATATTCAACTATTGCAATGCCATCAGCCACACTCTAATGTCAACATTGAAGCGGCCAACTGCCATCACTTCAGATTACAGACAGTTTAAGGAAAACCCTAAAAATAAATAGAACTACAGAAATAATAAAAAAAAATAGGAAAGCTGTTTGGAAGGGGGCAGGCGGCTTGAAGTTTCGAGTTGCTAAAAATGGAGCACACCAATAGCAGTGCCCTCTCCTGACACCTATGCCAGGCAGGGAAGGCAAGTATGCCAGTCAGGGACTACTTTATCATAAACCTTCATTTTTGTATTTGTAAGACTTTAGTTTTGTATTTTGTATCTATTGTTTAACTACTGTATAAAAATTTAAGAAAATGCCCATTTTCTAAGTGCCATAATACCCTCCAGGGTGGGAGGTATGGACTATACCAGACCATCCAGGAGCTATAAGTCCCTCTGCACATGGCATCTGACCTCATTATGCTCTTGGGTGGTCCAGTATAGCCCAATACCACCCACCCTGTCGGGTATTATTGCTGACATATTCAGATATACAGGAGATGCACAGATGCCAAATTCCTGGTGTTGAAGGATAATGAAGATTCCTTGAAAGAGTCATATGAGTTGTTAATACTAGAACATTTTTTTTGCAATTAATAGTTTATTAAATTTTCAGAAAAATACATAAGAGTAAGCTTACATATATCATCAAGTATAATATACAACTCCATACATGACCAGTCCAAATAGACATGAAAATGACCACAAATATCAAAATATATTAAAAAAGCAATAGCCTTTCAGACAAATATCAACATTGAAACCAGAACATCTATTTTAAAATTTACAATGCAATGTGAACTCAAATCACTCCACTATTTGGACTGAACTATTTTGAAAGATGGTTATTGTCTTATTTCTAGCTTATACAGGAAGGAAACATCAAGGAGCACAATCCTCCATGCTCAGAGCTTTCATCAAAAATCATTAAAGAATGATATTCTGTTTGGACTTAACCATTTTGAAACATGGTTATTGTCTTATTACTAGTTTATGTAGGAAGGAAACATCAAGAAACACAATCCTCCATGTTCAAATCTTTCAACAAAAACCATTAGAGAATAATACTCCATTTGGGTAACTGTTATGAGTCAGAAGAAAGTATGCCTTGACTGAAGATCATCTTAAAAAAGAGAAAGATGCTACAGACAGGTTCAGGCAAACAGGCTACTCAGATAATCTGTTTAATGTAACTAAAAGGACAGTTGATGAAATTCCTTGAGAAGACATGTTGACAGAGTGATACAGGCCAAGCACTGAGTCTTCTAAAATCACTTTCAACACAACTTTCTCTTTACAATTTGGAAAAGTCAAGGACTGTATACTAAGACATTGCAGTATTTTGTACACATCTACAAAAGAGAAAATGTCATTTGCATGAGTGCCATGAATTACAGCAAAGAAAACTAGAAATGTAAATACAAAACTTTTCAAAGCTGGTAATTTTTTTACCTACGGTGAACCAATGGGTTAAACATATCCACAGAGAAATTTTCCTTGCAGGTCCTACAATACAGTGGACACTTAGTTTGCTTACAAGTCAAGCAAATCCGAAGTTTCACAATTTATGATTGCATAACTCACAACACAGAAAATGTAATATAAGCAACTAAGTGTCCCTGTGATCACACCAACAATACAGTGGGAAAACATCCAGGCAAGTTAAGGTTCATATTACTGGGCACAAAAGTGTCATCAGAAGGGGATAATTATATTTTACCATCTCAAGACTTTGTTTTTATTTTTTGTGGGGGGAGACAATAGCCATTGTGTTAGTGCAAGTAGGTTTTTTGGATTATAGTAAGTAAAGATATTGAAGGAAGGAGGGGATAACAGAAAAAAAAGAGATTTACTAGATGTAAAATTTAAGTATGCAAGATCCGAAGTATGGTTTCAATAAGGAAGTAGATTGGGTAGCAGTGGAATAAATTTATAGCTTGTACTGAAAGTCCCCTTCAACTTCTTCTAAAAATAAATATTTATTTGTTAATATCATTGGAACATGTAAATTGACTAATATTTTTCCCAGATGCAGTGAGATCTAGTGGCCCTGTAACCTCCATTTTCCTATGAGCTATTGGCATTGAAAGTCAAATGTTACATTCAAATGTTCTATTTGTGCTTTCTGTAGTCTATGGAGTAAAACTAATATGCAGTTTGGGCTGTACAATATGTGTGAGGCTACCAGTGTCATGATGTTCGATGTCCTTGTGATGTCACCATGGCCCCACTCCGCCACTTCATATAAAAGAGGTTATTTTACCATGAATGTTTTTGGAATCATAAGGCACAGAAAGTGAAAGATGAATAGTTCAACTCTAGAAGAGGTTTGTAATTAGGAACAAAGTATTTAAAAGGATCAAGTTACATTGAAGTGTTCCAAAACATTGTAGCACTGATAATAATGATTTTTATTTTACATATCAGGGAAAATGGGCTCCCATACAAAGGACAAACACAAAAAGGACATCACAGGGGAGTCTGCCCATCAGAGCCAGCCCAACAAGGCAGCTGGCAGTTGGGACACTCTGTACCTCAGCAGTGAGTGAGTACAGCAGTAAAGTATTGGAATAGGTGTCCGGCATCAGCAGGCATCCAAGGAGGAAACAGGAAAGCAGGTGATCTGTCTGACAACAGAGGAAAGATTCCTGTCCACTCCCATTGTAGCACACACACACACCACAAGGGAGAGTGAGAAGTCAGGGGTAGCCTAAAACTTGGAATAGGTGAAATGCCCTGTCTAGGCTAGGGGTACAAAAAGGTTTTGTTTTGCCAAAAAAAAGGGTAAGGGAAGACACTAGCTAGAAACCTATCCAGGTCTGGAAGCAAAGCTATTGGAGGTATAAGTGCCTGTGCCTCAGTAGGTAAAGCAGAATGGGATGAAGGAAGGAACACTAATACTATAGGGTACTACCAGCTGAGCTGGGTAATAGGGTAAACCCTAGCAGGGGAAAAGGGACCAAGTATTTCCAGGTGAAAGACAGCAGTCATTATGCTAGGAATGGTGCAGTGCAGTGGCTGTGGAGCGGCAGTTTTCAGGGAGACCTTCTAGAGACTGTGGCACTGCCCCCTCAGCATGCACCTCTCTGGGCTGAAGGAGGAGATTACTAGACTCCTGGCTGAGTTGGCTAGGATTCGGAGGGCCTTCTCCCCCACCCAAGGACCACCAAGTCTGCTACCATTACCTCAGTGGATGCCAAGGAGGAGGAGAAGCTGGGCTGGAAGGGTTAGGGTGGTGAGTCAGAGGCACATTCCCCATCCAGTTGCACTGCATAATTCCTATGCAACTCTGGTGGGGCAGGACTATCCCATAGAGGCACCTGTGGTAGTGACCAGGGAGGATTTGGGGTCCTCTGTAGTGGAGAACCAAGAAGGTGGCAAAGAAACCCAGAGGAAGATGAAGCAACTCCTGGTGGGAGACTCAGTTGTGACAGGGATAGAATTGGGAACAGAAAGGAAGGGGGAGAGAGAGGGAGGGAGGTTAGGTACCTAAGCAGTGCCATGACTCAGAGGGATGGAAAACAAATCCTGAGAATTGCTAAGGCAGCAGGAAGGAAGGGAAAGCTGGATGTCATTGTCCACCTGAAGACTAATGACCTGGCTAGGTAAGAGGCTGGGATAGGGCAGAGGGAGTTTTGGGAGTTGGGGAGGTGTCTTAGGCATGTAGCATACTCAGTGACTTTTTCTGAGGTGCTTCCTGTCTATGACAGGGATGAGGATAGGGTACTCTATACCAGGAGCTTAAACTCATGTTTGATGTAGTGGTGCAGAGAGGAGGGGTTCTGCTACACTGGGGACTGGGGCCTCACCTGGAGGGATAAGGGTCTACACAGAGGAGATGGCCGCATTGATCCAGAAGGGGAGCTGCAGTACTCAATGAACAATTTAAATGTTACTTTGGTGAACATTTAATCTAGTCAAAGAGGGTGGCAGAAGGAAGCAGGGAGGCATTAACTGTCCCCCCAACAGGTTGAAGTAGTCAATAGGAAGAACCCTAATGGAGATAAATCCCAAAGGGTATCTATTAATAAGAAAAACAAATTGATAGTAATGATGGGAGTTGGAAATGAGAGCAGAGGGAATATGGAAAGAGGGCAAAAGGGAAAAAGGAGGTGTTGACAAGCAGGGTAGTAGCAAAATCTGTAAAGCCATGTGTGCAAATCCTCAAAGTCTGGGAAATAAAATTCAGGACCTAGAGGCCATTATGGCAGAGGCTGACCTAGATATTGTCACCATTACCGAGTCATGGTGCACAGAGAACCATGACTGGGATATAGCCATAGCAGACTATACTTTGTTTAGCAAGGACAGGGTGGGAAAGAAAGGAAGACAAGGAGTGGTGCTTTATGTGAGGGAAAGCACAAAAGTGACAAGAGATACGGGGAATACAGGGAGCTAGGGAGGTACTATGGGTCACCCTGGAGATGGGGACTGGAGCCAATATTCACACTGGAGTGATCTACAGACCTCCAGCATGGGGCGGTTGATAAGGTTCTGGTGGAAGCCATCCAAAAGATGACAAATAAGGGGGAGGTGCTGCTGGTGGGGGACTTCAATCTGAAGGATGTAGATTGGAACCTCCCTGCTGCAGCTTCAGCTAAGAACAGGGATATCATGGACTCCCTACAGGGGAAATTCCTCAGGCAACTAGTGAAGCAGCCCACTCATGATGGGGCAATACTGGACCTTGTTCTCACTAATGGGGACAGTGCTGCAGATGTCATGGTGTGAAGTTACCTGGGGACCAGTGATCAATCAATCAATCATTCTGTATTTATATAGCACCTTTCAGTATCAAGGCGCTGCACACATTTCAACAACATATAAAAACAGACAGCAATATACTTAATTAAAAATCATTCAGTCTGGGAAGACCTTTGCAAATAAATAATTTTTTAACAAAGATTTAAAACTACTGATGATCAGGCATTCTCTTAACCAACGAGGTAGAGAATTCCACAGGGTTGGTGCTGCAAATGAAAATGCATGAGCACCAAATGTTTTAATATGAACCCTGGGAATCTCTAGCAATCCCTCATCGGCAGATCAGAGAGGGTTATTAGGAGTGTAGGCAGTCGGGGATCTTTCAGGTAGTTGGGTCCCAGTTCATGTAGGGCTTTAAAGGTAAGCAAGCCTACCTTATAGGTGATCTGCCACTGAACTGACAGCCAGTGCAGTTCATGCAGCACAGGCATTATATGACTGGACCTAGAGATACCTGTCAATAGTTTGGCTGCAGCATTCTGCACCAGCTTCAAGTGACGGATATCAACCCCAGACAGCCCTAGGAAGAGGGCATTACAGTAGTCAAGATGGGTAATGATGAAGCCATGAACCAATGTTGGAAGGTCACCTGGTGGAACCAGGTGTTTCACCTAGGAGATATTCTTTAGATGGTAAAATGAGGATTTGACAACAGCTGACACCTGAGATTTCAGGGTCAAGTCATCATCAAAAATAATGCCCAGGTTCTGCACCCGATCTGAGGTCGTGAGCTGGACACCATCAAGCCACAGGCCAGACACATGTCCAACCACCAGACCCTCCCTTGGGTGACCCGGGTCCACAACCAAGTCCTCAGTCTTATCCAGATTCAGCCTCAGCCAACTGGAACCCATCCAGTCATTGATCTTGGAGAGATAATTATTAAGCACAGAGATTGCATCAACCTGCTACACTACAGAGAACAAACTAGAATGCATTTGAGGAACTGGGAACCTGGTAACACATAATATTGTTGGGGACTTGTTAGGAAGGTAAGCTACGCTTTCTACAGCAAGTTTCATTTTTTCTTATTGGCATTAAGAAGAGAATTACAGGATTCCATTAAAGTGTAGTAATTTTATAACCAGAGGGGGTGAAATACAACTGAACTTGCGTGATTCCTGTGCTAGAGACCTAGGATTTGGAAGGATATTTGTGCAGCATTTTAGAAGTGTCCTGCTGGCTGAGCAGTGAGTTCATTTTTATCCCTGGACTCAGTATAGTGGTTTGTGCAGGAGCAGTGGTCTAGTAAATTGTGGTGTTGGTTGACTTACTATAAAGGGCAGTACTCACCAGGGTGGTGGAGCAGTGGTGTATTTGATTGTTTCTAACAGTCACCAGTAGTTGTGGCCTACCCACCCACCCTTCCCTCACCCAGCCCACCCCAGGCGTGGCATTTCCTTATAGCCAAGGTTCTGACATCACTTCCTCAACAGGTATTGCGGCAGAACTGTCATATTCTTAATAACCCAGCACAGTGCATAAAGGGTAAGTACACACCAAACCCCCCCCCAAAAAATATATATATATTTTATATATTACTCATTGTATATTATAAGGAAGAGGGACATGTGGGGAGTGGTGCAATGCACTGGCTGTGGGGCAGCAGTTTTCCAGGAGACATTCTGGAACCTGCATTGCTGCCCTATTTGCAGGCAACTGTCAGCTCTGAGGAGGAGGTTGCCTACCTCCAGGCTGAACTGGCAAGGACTAAGGAGGCCTCCCCCACCCAAAGAGCACCAGTTCCACAACCACTGCCTCAGAGGTTGCCATGTGTGAAGAGCAGATGGACCACAGTAGGTTCTGGGAGGGTGAAGGTGGTGGAACAGAGGTGTAGCCCCTGAGTTGTACCTCTACACAAATCATATGTCAGTTTGGCAAATCAAGATTCCTCTATGATGACACCGTCAGTGGAGACCAAGAAGAATGCTGGGGACATCCACAAGGGAGACCCACAAAAGAGTGGCAAGGAACACCACAGGGGAAAGAAACAGCTTCTGACAAGGGACTCACTTGTTAGGGGGTGACCTGGGGAAGGGAGAGAGGGAGCAAGATGCCTGACTGGTGCCATGGCTTGAGGGACAGGAAGCAAACCTCAGGATTGCAGAAGCAGCATCACAGGAGAGGAACTAGATATCATTGTCCACCTTGGGACAAATGACCTAGCTAGGCATGAGATCAGTGCAGTGCAGGATGAATTTGTGGAATTGGGGAGGGGCCTCAGACAGGTAGTAACACGGTAACCTTCTCAGAGATGCTGCCAGTCTATGGCGGCGAGGCTAGGTACTGCACACCATGCAGTTTAATGAATGGTTGCAAAACTGGTGCAGAGCACAGGGCTTTGGCTTCATTGGGGACTGGGGGTCCACCTGGAGAGATGAAGGTCTATACTGGCATGATGGTCTGCATCTGTCCAGGAAAGGAAACAAGCTCATAGGTGACAGGTTTAAAGGCTTCCTTGGCAAGCTTTTAAACTAGCCAAGGGGGAGGTGCTTATAGGAAACAGGAATGTTCAAGCCTCCCCCCACAAAATATGGCAGGTAGTAGGGTAAACACTGAGGTACAGAGCTTGACAGAGGGCAGGACAGGGGTAAATGGAAAAATAGACAAGGGCAATAAGAGCAGGGATGGGGTAAAAAAGGATAAAGCCAACATTAAATGTAGGGCAATGAGTACCAATGCCCGTAGTCTGGGAAACAAGCTTCCAGAGCTAGTAGCCCTGATGGAAGAGGATCACTTTGATATTGTGGCAGTCACAGAAACATGGTACATGGAGAACCATGACTGGGATGTCAACATACCGGGATACACAGTCTACAGAAGGTACAGGGAGTGTAAAAGAGGAGGTGGAGTAGCTCTCTGCATAAGGGAAGGGATCAAAGCTACAGAACTAAAAAGTAAAGGGGGAGGACAAGAGGCACTCTGGGTCACCTTGGAGACAGGGAATGGCATCACAGTCTGCACAGGGTTTGTATACAGACCCCCATCTCAAGGGGAGGAAATGGACAAGAAAATGATAGAGGGCATTCTCAAAATGGTTGAAAAAGGAGAGATACTGTTGATGAGGGACCTGAATATGCCAGATGTTAACTGGATGACATAGACTGCAGCCACATCCAAGAGCAGGGTCATTCTCGATGCCCTACAAGGGGCATGCCTTAGACAGCTAGTGGTGGTGGAACCACTCGGGAGGGAGCAATATTAGACCTGGTACTCTCAAATGGAGAGAGGATTACAAATTTAGAAGTCAGTAGACATCTGGGAACAAGCCACCACTGCACAGTGTGCTTCATGATAAGCACAACCATGGAGCTGAGCCATACAAAAACATGCATACTGGACTTTAGAAGGGCTGACTTTGGCAAAATGGGTGAATACCTGAGGAATGCATTAGCAAATGGCCAGAAAGGAGGGGTGGAAAAACAATGGAGAAAAATCAAGACTGCCATCATGGAGGCAACAAGCCTTTGTGTGAAACAAATAAAGAAAACAAAGCGGAATAAAGAACCACTGTGGTTCTCAAAAGAGGTGTCAGGGAAGGTTAAGGAGAAAAAGGCTGCACTCAAAAAGTATAAGGACTCACAGAATGAGCACGACAGGGAACTGTATCAATTAAAGCAGAAAGAAGTGGGGAAGGCAGTCAGAAAAGCAAAGGCCCAAACTGAGGAAAAAAATAGCCAACTCAGTTAAGAAGGGGGATAAAACCTTTTATAGGTATATTAGGGAGCATAGAAAGGTTAAGGGAGGGATAGTGAATATTAATAAAGGAGAGGGAAGGTGGGCAGAGGGAGAGAGTGAAAAGGCAGAGATACTGAATAAATACTTTTGCTCAGTATTCACAAAAGAAGAAGAGGAGGAGTTATCTAAACCAAACAGCAGAAGCACTCTGCGTAGTGGGGTTGACGCCAGTCCATTTATAGAAGAAAGAGTCCTGAAAGAACTCGTAAAACTCAAGGTGGACAAAGCAATGAGGCCTGATGGGATTCACCCTAGAATCCTAAAAGAGCTAAGGGAGAACCTAGTGACACCACTAACCACACTTTTTAACAAATCATGGGAAGATGGGGTGGTAACTGAGGACTGGAGGAGGGCAGATGTGATTTCCCTTCACAAAAGTGGGAGCAAGGCAGAAGCAGGAAACTACAGACCTGTTAGTTTGACCTCAGTGGTGGGGAAAATGATGGAATCACTTCTGAAAGAAAGAATTGTTCAGTACCTTGAGGCCAGTGGGGCACAGGACCCAAAGCAGCATGGATTCACAGCAGGAAGGTCATGTCAGATGAATCTAATCGGTTTCTTTGACTGGGTGACCAAAGTAATAGACCAGGGAGGGGCTGTGGATATGGCCTACCTAGACTTTAGCAAGGCATTTGACACAGTCCTGCAGAAAAGATTAATAATCAAGTTAGCCAGCCTGGGAGTGGGTCCCAGGATGGTAGCCTGGGTAGCAAACTGGCTGCACAACAGGACACAGAAGGTAATAGTGAATGGAACACATTCTGAAGAAAGGGGGGTTACTAGTGGAGTAACTCAGGGCTCAGTACTGGGTCCAGTCCTCTGTAACGTTTTTATAGGTGACATTGCAGAGAGTCTGGAAGTAAAGGTTGCAGATGATACAAAGATCTGTAACAGAGTTGATACACAAGAGGGGGCAGAAAGGATGAGAAGGGACTTGGCAAGGTTGGAGGAATGGTCAAACATATGGCAACTTAGATTCAATGCAAAGAAGTGCAAAGTAATGCACCTGGGAAATAAAAATCCAGGAGAAGAGTACACAATAGCAGGGGAGGTACTAACAACAACAGTAATGGAAAGGGACTGGGTGTAGTCATATCAGATGACCTCAAGGTGGGTAAGCAATGTGAGACGTCATTAAAGAGAGCCAGGGGGATACTGGGATGCATAGAGAGGGGCATCACAAGTAGAAAAAGGGTTATCCCTCTGTACAGACAGTTGATGAGACCCCATCTGGAGTACTGCATGCAGTTTTGGAGACCTCATCTATGCAAGGACATAGACAGGATGGAAGCAGTCCAGAGGAGGGCAACTAAAATGGTGCAGGGTCTACATCAGAAACCATATGAATAGAGACTGAGAGAGCTTAATATGTATACCCTTGATGAAAGGAGGGACAGGGGAGACATGATAGAAACTTTTAAGTATCTCAAGAGAATCAACAAAGTCCAGGAGGGTAGCATCTTTCAGAAAAAGAGATGTGTAAGAACAAGGGGGCACAATTTAAAGATAGAGGGGGGACGGCTCTGGGGTAATGTGAGGAAATTATTTTTCACGGAGAGAGTGGTGGACACATGGAACCACCTTCCTGGAGAGGTTGTGGGGTCTAAAACAGTGGGGGAATTCAAACATGCATGGGACAGACATAAGGCAATTATAGTGGGGGGTTGCAGGAAGTAGTATTTTGGTTAACTAGAATCTGCAGCTTATCCAATAGGTAGGGAAATGGGCAGACTGGGTGGGCCAAGTGGTCCTTATCTGCTGTCAAAGTCTATGTTCTATGTTTCTATGTTTCTGTCCGGGCACAAAGGACTTATATAGCTGAGTATCATCTGCATAGCAGTGAAAACACAAGCTGTATTACCTGATGATATCTCCCAATGGTAGCATGTACACTGCGAACAGAATGGGTGCCAATATGGAGCCCTGTGGCACCCGGCAGGACAGAGGGAGGGCATCAGAGGAATAAATTCTAGTGACCACCCTCTGAGATCTGCCTGTAAGGAAAGATCAAAACCAACTGAGGACTGCACCCAGCAGTCCACACAGGAACCGCAGGGTCTCCAAAAGCATTCCATGGACCACAGAGTCAAAAGCTGCTGAGAGATCGAGAAGGACCAAGATAGTATGAGCCTTTTGATCTCTCGCCATTAGGAGGTCGTTTAGTACCCAAACAAGGGCAGTCTCTGTGCTATGCCTTTTCCTAAAACCAGACTGAAGGGCTTCATAGACATTGTGGGTTACAAGGTGATCAACCAGCTCTAACGCAACCACCTTCTTAATAACCTTCCCCACAAAGGGAAGGTTAGAGACAGATCAGTAATTAGCTGGATCGTCATGATCCATGGAAGGTTTTTTAAGGTGTGGTCAAATGACCACCTCCTTTAAGGGGTCTGGAAAGATCCCCTCCTCCAAGGATCTCCATGCTATTTCAGCTAGGATCGGGTGGATAACATCTACACACCCCACTAAAAGGGGGTTAGGGCCTGGATCCAAACTACAACAGGTTGGGAGCAAGGTCTGGACGATCATCACAATGTCCATGAATTCCAGTCAGCTGAAATCTGTCCAGACAGACCGGGTGCTCACCACCTCCCATTGACCTCCATAACCCCTCATAGAAAGAGCTGGGCTGATTCCGGACCTGATGCTGGCAACCTTATCTGCGAAGAACTGAGCTAGCTCATCACACTTATTCTGTGAAAAAGCTCTTCCGGACTGGAAGAGGGCGGATGTAGTCCCACCTCACAAAAGTGGTAGCAGGGAGGAGCCAACAACTACAGGCCAGGCAGACTGACTTTGGTGGTGGAGAAATTATTGGAATCATTCCTGAAGGAAAGGATAGTGAAATATCTTGAATCCAGAGGCTTATAGGACCAGAGACAGCATGGATTCATGAGCGGAGGTCTGTGCAAAACAAATCTGATAGATTTCTTTGACTGGGTGACCAGGGAATCAGATTAGGGAGGAGAGGTAGATGTGTCCTGCCTGGATTTCAGCAAGGCCTTCAACATGGTTCCACATAGGTGGTTAGGAAGCAAGTTGGGTAGTCTAGGAGTGGGACCAAATGTGGTAAATTGGGTAAGAAATTGGCTAAGGGATAGGAGACAGATGGTGGTGGTGGTGGTGGTGAACAGAGTTCACTCTCATGAAGGGAAAGTGACCAGTGGAGTACTTCAGGAATCTGTACTAGAACTGGTCCTGTAATGTTTTCATTAGCTACATTGCAGAGGCACTGGAGGGGAAGTTCTGCCTATTCATGGATGACACTAAAATTTGCAACAGGGTAGACACTCCAGTAGGGGTGGAAAAAATGAGAGTGGATCTGAAAAAGTTAGAGAAGTGGTCAAGGGTATGGCAACTGGGCTTCAGTGCATGAAAAAAGTGCAACATCATGCACTTGGAGCACAGAAACCAAGGAGAGAATACAAAATGGGAGGAGAGGTATTGCTGACCACCGAACAAGAAATAGACCAAGGAGTTATAATATCTAATTACCTAAAAATGGCTAGGTAGTGTAACAGGGCAAAAGGTCGAGCTAGAAGGATACTGGGGTGCATAGGGAAAGGGATCACCAGAAGAAAGAGAGAAGTGATGTTACCTTTTTATAGATCACTGGTGAGACCTCACCTGGAGTACTGTGTCTGGTTCTAGAGACCTCATCTCCAGAAGGACATAGTAAAAGTGAAGGTGGTCCAGAGGAGGCAACTGAAATGGTGCACAGACTGCATCAAAAGCCCTATGACAAAAGATTGTAGGACCACAATATGCATACACGGGGGGCTGAGGGAACAAAGGGAGAGGTGGATATGATAGAAACTTTCAAATACCTCACAAGTATAAATAAGGTTCAAGGGGGAAGTTTTTTTCAGAAAAAAAGATTCTCAAGGACAAGGATGTCATGCTATGAAGCTGGGGGTGTAGATTCAGGTAAGGTATGATGAAGTAGTTCTTCGTGGAGAGGGTGCTGGATGCCTGGAACAACCTCTGAATGGAGATGGTGGGGGCAAAAACTGTAACCGGGTTCAAGAAAGCATAGGGTAGGCATAAGGGGAACCTTACTGATAAGACAAGATGGGGATAAGCCAGAGATCAAGTAGGGTCTGCAGTGACACAGTAGGTAGGAAAATATGGGCAGACTAGGTGGGCCGTTATCTGCCGTTAAATTCCATCTTTCTATGTTTCTATGAGGGACCACAGAAATGTAACTGGAGCATCAAAGAAAGGGAGGTAGGCTGTAGTCCATTTTCACAGGAGAGTGTCCTAAAGGAACTCTCAAACCTGAAGGTAGACAAGGCAATGGGACCAGACTTGGTGCATCCAAGGGATATTGAAAGAGATCAGGGAGGTACTGGCTGCATCTCTGACAGTACTGTTCAACCACTCACTGGAGACAGGAGGGGTTCCAGAGGACTGGAGAAGGGCAGCTGTAGTCCCACTTCACAAAAGTGGTTGCAGGGAAAAGGCTGGAAAGTATAGGCTAGTCAGCCTGACTTTTGTGGTGGGGAAATTATTGGAATCACTACTAAAGGAAAAAATTGTGGAATGTACTGAATCCAGTGGCTTACAAGATCTGAGGCAACATGGATTCACTGGTTGGAGGTCATGTCAAACAAACCTGATAGATTTATTTGACTGGGTGACCAGGGAACTGGATCAGAGTGGAGCGTCTGATGTGGCCTAGATTTCAGTAAGGCCTTTGACACCGTTCCACATAGGAGACTCGTAAGCAAGCTAAGCAGCCATGGAGTGGGTCCAAAGGTGGTAAATTGGGTAAGAAATTGGTTAGGGGACAGGGGACAGAGGGTGGTGGTAAACAGAGTTGACTCCAAAGAAGGAAGGGTGACCAGTGAGGTGCCACAGGGATCAGTACTGGGACTGGTCCTCTTTAATGTCTGTATTAGTGACACTACCATGTTGTGAGCCTTCTCTTATGGTGGGTGCTGACATCTCTGACTGCAATTAGCAACACTGCAGAGGAGCTGGATGGGAAGGTCTGCCTTTTTGAGGATGACACTAAAATCTGCAATAAGGTAGACACTCCAGAAGGGATGGATCAAATGATTAGCGATCTATGAAATTTAAAGGAGTGGTCAAAGGTATGGCAGCTAAGTTTCAATGCAAAAAAGCACAAAATCATGCACTTAGGGCACAGAAACCCAAGAATAGAGTACAAAATGGGGGGAGTGGTATTGACGACCACTAAACAGGAAAGATACCTGGAGGTAATCATATCTGATGACCTAAAGGTGGTCAGGTAGTGTGACAAGGCAGTTGGGAGAGCTAGTGGGATGCTGGGGTGCATAGGGAGAGCTATCACCAGCAGAAAGAGAGAGGTTATGTTGCATCTGTATACATCACTGGTGAGACCTCACCACTGTACTGTTTCCAGTTCTGGAGCCCTCATCCCTGGAAGGACATAGACAGTGTGGAGGTGGTCCAGATGAGGGCAACTCAAATGGTACAGGGTCTGCATAAAAAGCCCTCTGAGGAAAGATTCAAGGACCTCAATATGTACACCCTGGAGGAAAGGAGGGAGAGAGGGATATGATAGAAACTTTCAAATACCTCATGGGTACAAATAAGGTACAAGAGGGAAGCATTTTTCAGAGAAAAAGATTCTCAAGAACAAGAGGTTATGCTAAGAATCTGGTGGTGGTAGACTCGGGAAATATGAGGAAATATGTCTTCACATAAAGAGTGATGGATGCCTGGAATAGCCTCCCAGCAGAGGTGGTCAGTGCAAAACCTGTAGTGGGGTTCATAAATGCATGGGATAGGCATAAGGGAGCCTTAGTGGTAAGGCAAGGGGTGGGGTAGATCCAGAGATCAAGTAGGGTCTGTGGTAATATAGTAGGTAGGGACAAATGGACATACTAGGTTGACCAAGCAGTCCTCATCTGCTGTCAAACTCTATCTTTCTATGTTTCTATGTAAAATAATCCATCTAATATAAGTAGGAGGCAAAAACTGAGAGCCAAAAATTAAAAAGGGTATATTGCATGTACTTTTTATGTTGCTTGCACGCATGTGCAAGAAACATAGTGCCATCATCGGAGATTTCGGAGGTGTGTCACCTCCTCCTCCAATTCAGTCAGTGAGCTGGCAGGCGCGGCCCCTGTAAGCCAATGCATTTTGGAGCTGCCCATGACACGCCCAAAATGCAGTGGCATACAGTTGAAAGGGGTGCCACGCTCAGTGAGCAGAGATAAGAAGTGTAGCTCCTCCCCGACACGCAGGCGCGCGCTCCTCACGTACTGTGTAGCCGACGGGTGCCCAATCCCGTCAGCTGAGCTGCCCCCCCAGTTGTAGGTGCCACGCTGGGAGCCCACCCCAGCGTGGCAATCAGTCCATAGGCTGACGGGATGCCCAATCTCCCGCCGGCTGAACGCCTCAACGCTCCTTGTGCCACGCTGGGAGCCCACCCAGCTTGGCAAACGGTCCCATCGACGCCTTTTTAAATTTTAACCTGAAAACGAAAAGATCCTGCGGAGCGCCTCCCGACCCTCCCACAACCCGCACCCACCCACTGCGCATCCAGCCTCCCACGCCCCACCTCACCCCATACTTACCTCTGGACTCCGGCGTGATGATCTTCGGTGGACCGGGAACACGTCTGCACTCTTCAAAGCCGACCGTGAACTGAGGAAATGCCGGTAAGCTGTATAATGGCCTAGATAGGGGGTTTCAACTTTGTTGCATATCTCAGGCATTTTTGGGAATTTTTGCACCAAGTTTCAACATGGGGTTTTTGGGACCTCTTCTCATGAATGATGTCACTGTCATGGCGTTATTTGGGCCCGAAGGGTGATTTCACGCAGTGACTGCGAAATCACCCTTTGGGCCTGAATACCACCATGACAGTGACATCATTCATGAGAAGGGGTCCCAAAAACCACATGTTGAAAATTTGGTGCAAAAATTCCAAAAAATGACTGTTTTACGAGCGCACGTTGCACAGTTCCTATGCAGGCTCGTAAGTTCGTGAAATTTAATATTTTCACTCCAGATTTTCAACATTGCCATTTTACCATACCTTCTTATGAGTAGTACAGCTGTCATTTTTCACATCTTACCCAAAAATGTGTTTCGCCCATATAGCGCGAATGGCGCAGTTGGTGTCTTGAGAAATATTAATGTATCGGACAAATTAAGAAAATCACAGTGATACTGTTCATGAGCAGAGGTCTTAAAATGGCTATGTTGAAATTTGGTGAAAAAATTCCTAAAATGACTGTTTCACGAGCATCGTTACGTAGTTCTCCATGAGCTCGTAAGTTCGCAATTTTCAATATTTTCACTCCAGATTTTCAACATTGCCATTTTACCACACCTCCTTATGAGCAGTACAGCTGTCATTTTTCACATCCTGCCCAAAACGTGTTTCCGCCCATGTAGCGCACAATGGCACAGTCGGTGTGCAAACTCAATGTATGGGACACATTAACAAAATCACAGTGACACTGCTCATGAGCAGAGGTCTTAAAATGGCTATGTTGAAAATTTGGTGAAAAAATTCCTAAAAATGACTGTTTTACGAGCGTGTGTTGCACAGTTCCTAGGCACGCTCGTAAGTTCGCAAATTTTCAATATTTGCACTCCAATGACTTCCAAATACCTAAACAGCACATAGAAGCAAGCAACATTCGGCATTGACAAATGCTTGTTTAATCTCTGGTGCACTAAGAAGCAATTTTCTTCATTGACTACTGTGGTTATTTGAATGCCACCAATGCTGCAAGACTTGCACTATCCCCACCTTTTGCACTTTGGCATTTGCCCCATATGTATCTTGCCTTCATTTATGCTCCTCATTTGTTGTCTCCTTGTTCTCTCTTGTAAACATTACTGCTACCTAATGCTCTGTCTCTCTTGTAAACATTATTGTAACTGATTGCCACGTATTCTTTGATTTTCTACTTGCTCCTGATTTGAGCATTGATACCCATGTAAATATGATGTTAACTGTAAGTCTCTGTTGCGTTTATCTGCTTTATCTATTGTATTTCTCCACTAGATGATTGTGAAAACAGGCATTTTTGCTCACATACCCTCCAGTATACAAATAAAACTGATTGATTGATAGATTGATTAAAGAGCCTCACTGAAACTTTTTCATGTTAAACAGTGGATTTCTCCAAGAGAGTCATCCACTTTTGCAAATAAACAGCTATAGTTCCCAGACAGTAATCCTGTGAGGAAATATCTGCTAAATATTACAGATATGTGACCAGGACATGTAAAAATAATGATATTTGACCTCAGTGAGATTTTTGTATATTGTAAGCCATCTGTTTAGAGTACATGTTTGTATATACTGTTGGCATACTGAATTTCTGACACTGAAACAATGAGTGAAAAGAGATTGTTTTATCTCTATTTCAGGGCAAACACTTTCTTTAAAAAATCAAGAAATATTACTAATACAGTACAGTTCACATTAAAGGTATTGTGTAGCCAGATGGCAACCCATTATTTTTATGTGAGTGCAACGAGTTGCCATGTAATTGGTTTGTTTTCTTCCCCTGAGCTGCAGAGTATGTCTTTCAGCTGAAAGTATTCAGGCAACTCATTCAGAGCTCACCAGAAACTGGCTAACAACCGGATATCATCGATTAAGAGATTTCTTTTGGCTGAGCCTTAACAGCTCTGATCCTGACAGGCGGTTAACTGGTGACAATTTTGAACTTGACTGGATACACTGAAGCCATAAATTCTAAGTCAATGCATGCCACATCTTATTTCTTTCAGAGTTGGTTTACAGTAATATGGAGTCTTTATTTCATAAATGTTCCTGTCCTTTCAAATTCTTTATAGATAAAATGATTATTGACTAAAAAGTGTTGCAATGCAACTGCGTACCACCTTCTGGGTGAGCCGCGTTTTTCAGTTACATTTCTTAAACACACAGTTTTCTGTATTATATTTTTGAAGTTAATATGTTATTCTGTAATAATAACTGGGGATCATTTTTTTCCCTAAGGGAATCCCGGTTATAATTCACTGTTGTAACCCGCGGGTTATAACGGTGAACATGTGCCGGGTTTCCCTTGCAGTGAGCATGCCCCAGCAGCAGCAGCAGCTCTTCCTTTGCTCCTTTCTAGTCGCCAGTCTTAAGCGCCGGATCTGCCACTCGGTGGTAAGTTTATTTAAAAAAATGTAAAAAGTAAATGGGCATGTAAGGCAATAAAATGTTTCATTTTTTTAAAATAAATACAAGAAAGTAAGGGACACCTTTCCCTTCAGCTGCTTTCCTTTCCTTTCCGACCGCATGGAATGCATCAAAACCTGACCGGACCTGCACAGGGATTTTTTTTTTTATTTTATATACTTGCTGTGGTGAAAACATTATCCCCAGCAATTATATATGTAAGCCTCCCGGCCTGGCTTACCTGGTGTGGGGGTTCCTCCACCCCTTTTCCGCTGCTGTCCTGGGTGGGCCCTGGGGTGAGTCGTGCCTGTTGACCCCTCGCTGCAGCCTGACGCCAGCTTGCCCGGCGCTGAGTGGGTGGTGGCATACTTGCTTGTGCTGTGAGGTGTGGCGTCTGAGCCCCGGGAAGTCCAGGGTGGGGCCCGGGCAGGGGAGCAACGTCTCCCTTTTCTCTTCATTTATGGTGGGAGAACATGGTGGTCCCTCGTGGTGTGCATGCGCGAGGACCGCCAGCTCAATTTAAAGGGGTGGCCCCTTTTTCATCCTCCTGTGAGCTCAATGAATGTTTCCCTGGTTCCCAATGCACGCAGAGGGACCAGGAAAGGATGTAGAGTGACCGGAGGAGCTCCAGTCACGAAAGCAGGACAGAGCAGCCCTATCCATGGGCCAGAGTGTGCAGGAGGGGCCCTGAAATCTCCGACCTGAGGAGGAGTACAAAGATGGCGGCCCCCATGCTGCCAGGACACTAAGGGCAGCTGGGAAGTCACCTGGGGGCACGATGGCCAATGAAGGAAGAAAGGGGCTGTGGGGTTTTAAAGGCTGGGACTGGCACGAAGGTGGAGAAGGACAAAGTGGAGACTGAGAGGGAGAGGAGAGGAGAGGAGCTGAGAGCAGGGAGAGGGAGCAGGAAGAAGGGAAACCCCAGGTCCCACACAGGAAACCAGAGGGCTGTCTTGGCTGTTTGCCTGACAGAGGCTCTTGGGCTTTATCCCTCTCTACCCCCTCTCTCTCCCCCTATCTGCAGCAACGACAGTAAGGAGACTGACAGCTACTGGGGCTGTGCAGGAGGTACCCTCAGGTTGGTTGCCCAAAGGTACTGGGGCTTACTGTTTTGGCTTGTAGGTACAGTGACCTCCAGCCTGGGGCATCTGAGATGTTGCTGCATCAGGGCAGAGTTTCCTGCCAGGGGAGAAGCCAGGGAAGCAGGGCTAGTGCTGAAAAGGCATCAGGGGAATTGAACTGTTTGTCCCCCCCATTGCAAAGATCAGAGGAACCGTGAAAGAAGGATGAACAGGCCTGCCTGGTGAAAGCCATATACAAAGGCCTGCAGGCGAACCTGGAATGGCCAGGCAGGTGAAGAACTACACCCCCCTCTCGTGTGAAATGACGTGCTGTGGACAGCAAGGGTCTTCACCCTCTCCGGGCACTGTGAGTACCCTGAGCTGCAGCTCAGGGGAGACCTTTGCTTTCTCTGCCAGGAGGGTCAGGAGGGAACCGCCCTTTACACCAGTTTTATCTTCTTTCTTGGAACTTGTGTGATTGTATAAGGGCCCCAATGGTGTACAGCAGGCCTGCAGACTAAGGGACCATGACGTACCCACCAACGGTGACTGGTCTGGGTGCACCCAGGGGAATGGGGGATGGGGGATAAGGAAATATTTTGTAACCAGAAGGTTTGAGAGGAATAGCCCCCACCTCCTTGATATTAGCGTGTGGTAATAAACTGGTTATTTATTGTTCATCTGTTTCCATCTGCTGTGTGTGGGTAAGACCATTGTGGGGATGAGCTGTGAGTCTGGGGGGGTCATCATGAGCAGTTATTAAAGGTAAAACCCTTACTTATCCAGGGGAAACGTGCTAACCTGTTCTACCCACAGGAGATGACACAGGGGCCCCAGGTGGAGGCACCAAGGCACCATAGAAACTACTGGTAAGGACTAAGGCCTGGCCCCCCAGGGAGGTACTGCTGAGCCTCTGAGACCTCTGGGGCAGCCCAGGTGAGTGGGAGTATCAGGGAGACTGTTACATATAAAATAAAACATGGGGTGGTGTGTTTAACTCGAGATTTACACACACCCCTTGGTGTTGGATGCTTAAATGAACCCCTAGAGCAAAGCATCCAACACCTTGGGGTGTGTGTAAAATCTTGTTAAACAAACCACCCCATGCATTATTGTATATTTTGTATATTGAAAATCTAGAGTTATCCACTTAACATGATAAAGTCTTGTACACAATGCTGTTCTTTCTAAAGTGGAGGGGGTGCGACAAAAATCATTCTTTTAAAGAACTGAGTTCTAGTTCCATTCATTTTTTTTTCTTTTTCTACAAATAGTCAGAGACCTAGAAAAAACAAAAATACATGCTTTGGTGCTTCAGGGTACACTACCCCTTCCTCAGGAAGCCAGTCTGACTGGCTCCCTGAGGAAAGGCTTGTGTACCCTGAAGCACAGGAGCATGTGATACAGAGTGAGCTAATAAGTAGCACTGCCTACTGCCACTGATCTTGCACATATTTTTGTTTTGTTCTGATTCAGTTGAAGCTTTACAGCATCATTAGCTTATCCTGGAGCATGCTTACTTGCTTATGTTCCTTTACAGACAGGAACCCAGACTCCTTGCACATATCTTTATTGTTTCAGGACCAGCTGCTCCAGGACTTTTCCTTGCTTGAATGTAAGCTTCATGAGCAAAGCCCTGGTAAAGTGACTACATTTGCACTCCTAATCTTCTCAAATATTTCTATATCTTGTGCAACTTCTGAGAAACTTCTTGAATTTGATTAGAAAGCAAATTCACTTTGGACTCACAGCGAATTCAGTGGTATTCTCCACAAGTAGAATGAGTGGAGTTGATGACTTGATTGTTCTGCTTATGACTCATCATTAGAAACACAGAAGCACAGTTGTCAGCAGATAAAGACCTCTTGGCCCACCCAGTCTGCCGAGTTTTCCCTTGCATACTGTGGCACCACAAACCCTACTCGATCTCCAGTTGTCTCCTCCCCTTGCCTTACTACCAAGGTCCCCTTGTATCTGTTCAATGCATGCTTGAATCCTGTCACCATTTTGGCATCCACCACCTCAGGTGGAATGCTGTTCCAGGTGTCCACCACCATCTCCCTGAGGAAAAGTAGTTCCTCACATTTCTTCTGAGCACCCCCCCCCCAAACTTCATATCATGCCCCCTTGTTCTTGAGCTTCTTATTCTATGGAAAATGCTACCTTCCTGTACCTTATTTATACCTGTTAGATATTTGAATGTTTCTATCATATCCCCCCTTTCCCTCCTCTTCATCTCTCCTCTCCTCTCCTCTCCTCTCCTCTCCTCTCCTCTGCTCTCCTCTGCTCTCCTCCAGAAAGTACATATTCAGTTCCTTGAGTCTCTCCTCATAGAACTTTTGATGCAGGCCCTGCACCACTCTCATAGCCCTCTTTTGTACTGCCTCCACCTTATCAATGTCCTTCTGGAAGAAGGGCCTTCTGAACTGGACACAGTACTCGAGGTGGGGTCTTACCAGTTATCTGTAGTGGGGTAATATTACCTCCTTCTTCCTACTGGTGATACCCCTCCCTATGCATTCGAGCACACTACTAGCCTTCCCTACTGCCTTATCACACTGACTGGCTACCTTCAGGTCATCAGAAATGATTACCCCCAGGTTCCTTTCCTGTTTGGTGGTAGCCAGTACTACTATCCCTCCCAATTGGTACATAGCCCTTGGGTTTCTGCCTCAAGTGCATGATGTTGCACTATTTTGTATTGAAACCCAGCTGTCAAACCCTTGACCATTCTTACAAATTTTTCAAATCAGCCCTCATTTTTTCCACCCCCGTGTGTCTACTCTGTTGTAGATTGTTTTGTTTTTTTAATTGAGCTATTTGGCTCTCTCCCATTGCCACCTGCCTCTTCAGTGATGGGGGGGGGGCATAGTGGCTCTGGCAGGCAGCTCTGACTGCTCCCTCAGAGGGGCTCAGTCTCAGGGCCCAACCTTCCCAACCATGATCCTTCTGGCAATACCCCACAGGTTACCCCCTCCCCTGTGGCTAGGCCAAGGGTGAAGGCATCGACTTTCCTTCCCCCCGGAGACCACCATCTAGACTCTAGGGTGCCTGGTTCGGGCACTGTTGGTGCCCTCATGGAGCCTGCCAGTTCTGATATTTTGCTGGTTTTCTCCCAGCCCCTTGCCACGGTTTCCCGGATGCGTGTGGAGGCATGGGCACGCAGCAACCCGTGGCACCCTCCTAATTCAAGTCAGTCTATAACTGCACTACCACCTGGCCTCCACCCAGGGTCAACTCTGCAGTGGGAGTGGCTGGATCACCACCCGAGAGTAGGGAGCTGCCTGATGGCCTCTCAATCCATCTCTTGGCCTCCCTTCCCTGCCAATCCCTGATGGCCCGGTCTTGTTCCCGAACCTGGGTTGCCGGCATAGCGTGAGGTGTGATATCCAGTGCCTCAGCCCTCAGTGCCACTGGGCCTCTGTTGTAGATTTTTGTGTCATCCACGAATGGGCATACTTTCTCTTCTAGCCCTTCTGCAATGTCACTAATAAAGACATTAAAGAGGACCAGGCCTAGTACCCCACTGGTCACCTTGCCAACTTCTTACACAGTTTATAACTTTTTGACCCACTCCCAGACAGGCCAGCTTTATCACAAGTCTTCTATGTGGAACAGTGTCAAAAGCTTTACTGATATCTAGGTAGGCCACATCTACCACTCCTCCCTGATCAACTACTCTGGTCACACAGTTGAAGAACTTGATCAGGTCTTTCTGGCTGGAAAATGCCAAGAGAGGTCAAAAATATGAATATCCTTTTTTTTTCTGGTTCTTGTCTTCTGCTATTTCTTGCTGTCTGTGTATGTCTAGTTGTCTTATATGAATGATGATGATGTCAAATTCACAAATGAATTATCATGTGACATCTAGCCAAGAATGAAGGTATAATTTTTTTCCTTCTGCTGACTGTGTACCCAAACATAAGGGGTGTCAACTTGATGATGCCAAATAAATGTCTGGCCATGGTGGGAGTTCATTGTAGCACAGGAGGAATGGTTCTTGTTTTTGAGGTCCATCTTGTCTTTTTTCCACTCCCATCTATCACTAACATCTCATCAAACATAGAAATATAGATTTTGTTGGCAGAAGAGGCCCATTGGGCCCATCCAGTCTACCCAATCTCCCTGCCTATTCTGCTGTAACTGACCCTAGTTGGTCAGAGGTGTCACTCTCTCTCTCTCCGTTCCTCAACCTAATATGCCCCTATGTCTATTTCATGCATGCCTGAAGCTCCCCACAGTCTTTGCCACCAATACCTCTTCTGGCAGGCTGTTCCAGTTATCTACCACCCTTTTTGCAAAGAAGCATTTCTGCACATCTCTCCTAGAATTCTCCCCTCATAGCTTTATTGCATGCCCCTTGTTATAGTGCCTTTCTTTCTCTGAAATGGACCCTCCATTTGTACCTTGTTCACTCCTGTGATGTACTTGTAGGTTTCAAACATGCCCACTCTTGCTCTCCTCTTTTCCAGGGAATACTTGTTGAGTTCCTGCAGCCTTTCCTCATATGGTTTTTTGTGCAACCCCCTCACCATTTTGGTAGCCCTCCTCAGTATCACCTCCGCCCTTTCAATGTCCTTGCAAAGGTGTGGCCTCCAGAACTGGACACAGTACTCCAAGTGGGGCCTCACCAGTGAGCAATATGACAGCAGCACCTCCTCTCTCCTCCTGATAGAAATCCCTCTCCCAATACACCCCAGAATCCTACTAGCCTTTTCCTCTGCTTTGTCACACTGCCCAGCTACCTTGAGATCATCAGCTATGATGACCCCTAGGTGGTCTTTTTCTTGTTTGGTGACTGTAAGCTCTACTCCCCCCAAATCTTATACACAGCCCATGTGTTCCACAGCTGTACATGCATAACCTTGAAGGTTTTGGCAGTGAAACCCTGCTGCCACCCCATAGACCATTTCTCTAGATTTGTCAGATCTATGTGCTCTCTCTCCATCCCTTCCTGAGTGTCAGCCTTGTTGCACATTTTTGTACCATCTGCAAAGAGACACACCATACCCCCAAGCTCCTCCACAATGTCACTTATGAAGACATTGGAAAGGACCGGACCCAGCACCAAACCCTGTGGCACCCCATTAGTCACTGTTCTATCACCTGAGTTGCTACCATTTACCACCACCCTTTGCTTCCTATCCTTTAACCAGTTTGATGTACAGCTTGTCACTCTCTCCCATACCCTCAAGACTGCTTAGTTTCTTATCTAGACTGCTGTGCAACACAGTGTAGAAAGCTTTACTGATGTCCAGATAGGCCACACCCATCGCTCTCCCTTGATCCACCTCCCTGGTAACCCAGTCAAAAATAAACTATGAGGTTAGTTTTATGTGCCCTCTCATCATGAAACCATGCTGCCAATGGTCTTGCAGCCCTTTTGCCTCCAAGTGCTCCATGAGCCTCTCCATCAGTAGTGTCTCCATTAACTTCTTCACTACTGATGTGAGACCAACTGGCCTGTAGTTGCTACCATCCCCCTGATGGCCTCTTTTGTGCAGAGGGACTACATCGGCCCTCCTCTAGTGTTTTGAAACTTCCCCCATCTCTGCTGAGATGCCAAAAAGTGCTGCCAGAAGGGTGGTCAGCACCATAATCAGTTCCTTTAGAACCCTTGGATAAATACCATCTTGCCACATCACCCCATCTGCACACACAGTGAGCCCTGGTCCTGTCCTTTGTTCAGATGTATTACCTCTATGCAGGAGCAGGCTGCAGCACAGAGCAAAACCCTAGATCCAAAATGCAGGGTAAAACCAGCAGAAACATATTTGCTTATTTATTTAGTTTTTGTTGACCGGGTAAGTGCACTAGACAAATCCTGCCTATTTTCAGGCACGACCTGGGGGAGGGGGATACAGATGAATGCCAACTGACTTTGAACCAGATTAAGCTGTTTATATATAAAAGATATAAAATGTAATAAAATGTAATAAAAATATAAAAGATATCTAAATGGCATATAGGAGGTCAGAGCCAGGCAAGTTGTATAAGAACTTAAGGAGGGAACCAAGCTTTACAGAGACTCAGGAGAGATTCAAGCATTAGTAATAGAAGTACAGCCATTTCTCTGGCAAAGTGATCTGACACAAAATGTTTGGAGTTGTTAACAAGGTGAGAGTAAGTAAATGATATTATTATTTAAACAGCAGTGGAGCCTTTGTTATTTACTTATTGTGGGATTTTGTGATGTCATCAGAGAGTGACTGCTCATGTCCTACACTTTACAATGGCCTTTAGGGCAAAGGGCATCCTAGAGACTTTGCTCAAGGAACTGCATTCACATTCACATTTACCAGTGATGAGCCTGAAAGGCTAAAGAAGTATTAATGGCAGAGGAGGAGGAGGAGTAGACTAGAATCTGATGCTGGATATATGTGAAAAATAGGAAGCAAAATATTTACTCCATGTCCACCTGCATAGTAAAAGAAGTCCATTCAAATTATTTTCTCCAACAGTCTAGTGATGGCCATGCTCTGAAGAGGCACAATAGTGTTAACAAATGGGAGGGGATCCCATGCATATGTAGGGGGGCAAAGGAAGAGAATGATGAGACTGTAGAAAAGGAAGCAATGGCTGTAGCAAGGGAGTAAAACATTTAGATTCTAGGTCAAACATGCTTTGGTCTGTTCTGTCAGTGTCAGTTGAGTTGACTCAGTCAACCAAAAGAAGAAAAGAAGTCAATTATAATTATCACACTTACTCTCAGATTAGTGATGGCCATGCCCTGAATAGAGGTCAAAAGTGCACAAGAAGAATGACCCCAAGTAAGGTCACACCTGTGGTGAAGGAAGATGTGGCAGTGGCAGCAATGGAAGATAATGGAGGGGAGGTGACTGGAGACCCATGAAAAGAAGGGAGCAAAAGCTTTACACAGTCGGTCTAGAGCACATCAATCAGTTCTATATGCAATGTCCAATTCAATGTTGTCCACCTAGAAAAGAAGTCAATAAAAAGGATTATAATTATACTAACTGTCATGTTAGTGATGGCCAAGCCCTGAATAATGGCACAACAGTGCCCAAGTAGAAGGATACCAAGATCACACAGTCAGAGGATGTGACAGTGGTAGCAGAGAAGGACAGAAGATACAGCAGCTAGGGACCTGTGAATAAAGACAGCAAAAGACTTAGGCATGAGACCTAGAGTGTCTCAGTCTGTTCTTTTGGCCTCAGTTGGTTGTACTTGATCCACTTACAAAAGACAAGAGGTCAATTAAAATTATTATATGTACCATTAGGTTAGCAATGGAGATCTCCTAAGTAATGGTATTGCATTACCCAAAGAGAAGAACTTGATTGTCACACATGAGAAAGATCAAGATGTGGCAGAGGCAACAAAGGAGGAATGTGAGGATGCAGGTGGCAGTGACTGGAGACATGTGAAGAAAAGGTAGCAAAATATTTAGACACTTGGCAACGGACACCTCAGTCTGATCTGCCATGTTCTCTCGGTCAAACTGAAGAAGAAAAGAAGTCAATTATAATTAAAAACTTGCTGTTGGATTAGTGATGGCCACACACTGAATAAAGGCACAACAGTGCCCAAAAAGGAGTACACCAATAAAGGTCACACAAGGAGAGAAGGGGGTGTGGCAGTTGTAGCAAATTAGAAGAGTGCAGGAGATTATGGCAGGAGGCCTGTACAGAGAATGGGGCAAAAGATTTACATTAGGCCTTGAGTACCTCAATCTGTTCTGTGAGCATTAGTCGGGTTCATTTGGTTTATGCGCAAAAGAATGGAATCCAATTAAAATGATTATACTCACTGTCACATTTGTGATGGCCAAGCATTGAATAATGGCACAACAGTCCCCAAGGAGATGGACGGACATGTTCACACAGTAGGAAGATGTGATGGGGACAGCAGAGAAGAATGATGTAGGAGAAAGTAGTGGCTGGAGACCGGTGAGAGTAAGAAGTGAAAGATTTAGTCACTACAGTAGATCAGTGGTGCCTCAGTATGGTCAGTCTGTGTCAGGTGAGTCTGCTTGGTCAACTAGAAGAATATAAGTCAACTAAAATGATTATACGTACCATATATCCTGAGTAATGGCATGACATTACCCAAGAAGAACTCCACTGTCATACAGGAGAAAGAGGAGGGTGTGGCAGTGGCAGCAGAGGAGGAGGAGGAAGAGGAGTATGGAGGAAGCAGTGGCTGGAGACCTGTGAAGAGAAGTTAGAAGTAGTAAAAGATTTAAACAAGGCATATTCTGTCACTTCTAGTCAAGTCTGTTAAGTCTACCTGAAGAAAAAAATCAAAATTATTGTATTACCACCTGGTTAGGGATAGCCATGCCCTGAGTAAAGGCATGTTAGTGCCTAAGGAAGAGTACCTCAAGAAAAGTCATATGGGCAAAAGTGTTGTGTATTCCAGTGGCAACTGAGGAGGAAGATGGAGGAGCTGGAGGCTGAGACTGACAAAAAGAAGGGAATAAAAGATTTTTTTTTGGGAAGGGGATTTTTAAAGCCTATATCTGGATGAAATAATCTATTGCATAAAAATGTGGATGTAGGAGAAAAATGCCCCTTTGTCTAATTTTTAAAGCTAGGATATAACCAAGTTACATTTTTCAAAACTCTGACTTAGTTATGTCCAGTTTGCAATGTTCAACATTAAACATACCTGGGAAAAACCTGGCACACCCAGTGTAATCTGGTTACATTTACGTCTGGGTCTAGCATTTTGCATCCAAAATAAGATGTACTATAAACTACCATGAAATGGCCCAGTAGGAGGACATAAGTAAGAAAGCAGGCAAGCTGGCTCCTAAATCACCTTTTGTTTGAACCTGACATGCTTCTATTTTCGACCTGCAGCACATTACTTGAGAATATTTACAGAAAGCAAATCCAATTAACCACAGAGCCACAAAAAAGGAAGAATTCTGAATTTACCTTACTTTTGTTTCCATTCCATGCTTTGCTGGTCAACTCCACAGAGTATGTTAAGATGGGTCCGAAGAACAAGGTCGCTCACTGATGAGATATATTCAGAAAAATTAACCCTCCATAGCTGCAGAGAGTTTCAAGCTTTGCTTGCACATTTTCACCAAGTTCAACCACAAGCCACTGCTAAATCATGTGTTTTCTACCAACAGCAAACTGAATTACTTCTGGTTAAAATCCCAGAGATTTATTGCTTCTTCCACAGTCTCCTGTACCCATCCCCAAGGTGAGTAGGCATAGTGAAAAAGGGAACCTTGTGGTTACCTTGGACGGTGCTTCTTCTAATGCAGCAGCAGTGGTTCCTGAAGTTCTAGCCAAGCAAGCAGCCTCTTCTGAAAATCCAAATTGCCAGGCAGTTCCTGTGTCAGATGCCATGAGAAGAAAACCCATAGTGGCCGCCGTAAACTTCCCTACCGCTAACACCAAATTCAGACTCTACAGCTCTCATTCCTAATCAGGATGACACATTTCCCACACCTGGCACTTGGGTTAATATCCCAATACTGACACTGTAGTGCAGCATGAGGGGGGTGCTGCACTTCTGAGGTGCCGTCTTTCGGATGAGATGTTAAACCGAGGTCCCATCTGCCTGTTCTGGTGGTAGTTCAGGTGGATGTTGAAGATCCCATCTCACTTATCGAAAACAGTAGGGGAATTTTTATTAGAAAAATAAAGCAAAAAGAAATTATACAATAACAGTGTTAACCACACATAATCCTTACATCAAAACCCAGTACACTAATAGAAATAGACAAAAGAAATATACGCATAAAAAAGAAGAGTGAAAAACAAATCAGGGGAAGGAAGGAAGGAAGGAAGAGGTAAATAATAATAATGATAAATGCTATTTCGCATAAGTGCCTTTCAGGCCATCAAGACGCTTTACAAAAAGATAAGAATGATCATGATAAAAACTGTAAATATAATAATAAGATGAAACAGAGGATCCAAATTATTCGGTGGGGCCAAAAGCATGGCACCATAAAAAGGTTTTCAGTGCCTGTTTAAGCCCCCCAGTCGTGCACTCACGAAGCTGACAGGGTAGAAAATTCAAAAGGGTCGGGACCACATGCATAAATGCATGGGCTCCAGAAGATTTCAAAGACACCCTTGGAACTCCAGCAACCCCTCGTCAGCCAAACGCAATTGTCGCACCTGGTGGTAAAGCACGAGAAGCTCTTTCAAGTAGTCAGGGCCCAGTCCATGTAGAGCTTTACAAGTCAGTAAACCAACTTTGAAGGTGATCCGCCACCTAATTGGCAGCCAGTGCAGATCGTGCAGCACAGAAGTAATGTGGGAAGCTCAAGAAGCCCCCATCAACAGTCACACTGCTGCATTCTGTACGAGCTACAGGCAGTGGATATCAACCCCAGGAATCCCTAAGTACAGGAAGTTGCTATAATCAAGGCATGAGGTCACAAAAGCATAGACCAATGTAGGCAAGTCCCCGGATGGAACCAGGTGCTTAATCCTGGAGATATTCCTAAGATGAAAAAAGGAAGTCTTGATGACGGCTGACACCTGAGCTCGTAAAGTCAGCCTGTCATCAAGCACTACCCCCAGGTTTCACACCTGTTCAGAGGATAGGATCTAAGAGCCCCCAAGAAAAAGTCCAGAGGGCTGATCAGCCCACAACCCCTCTATCCAGTGACCTGAATCCACTACCATCACCTCCGTCTTTCTGGCATTCAACTTTAACTAGCTCAAATTCATCCAGTCCTGGATTTCAGCAAGGCAGGTATTAAATATCAAGACAGCTCTATCCTGGTCGGGGGCAAAAGACAGTAGAGCTGGGTATCATCAGTGTAGCAGTGAAACCTCAGCCCATACCATCTTACAATGTCTCCAAGGGGCAGCATATACACTGCAAACAACATGAAAGACAGCACTGAACCCAGAGGTACCCCACATGGCAGGGAGAATGGGTCCAAAGAGACAATCCCAGACACCACTCTTTGACTCCCGCCAGTGAGGAAGGACATAAACCTAGTAATCTACAATCCAAGTATGCTCTTATTCAATATTTAACATGAACACATGCTCTGCATCGTTTATTTATATTTAAATAATCTAGGAAAAACTCTTCCACCATCTCAAGACTTTATGTGCTGTATGTATATTTTTGTCTTTTAAATACACTTTTCCAAAGCCTGAATAACTAATATTCGAACTGTATCATAAGACATCCTTTTCTGATACAGTGTCCATTGGCATCTAGCCTGCCATGAGTAAAACTTTAAACAACAGAAAAAAAACAATAATGTATCTCTATGATACGTGATTTCAAATATGACAGTCTGTCCCAGCACGAAAGTGTTATATGAAAGTGATGTCAGCCAATTAATTCACCAAGTTATAGTCAAAAAAGCCTATAAATTCTTAGCATAGGAACAGGAAAAAAAATTATCCATGGTGTCTTCAAGATTAATACACTCATCGTATGGGCAATTTCTCTCCTCCAAGACCTTATGCTTTTGATTACCTTGAATGTTAAGCCTTCCATAAACAGATAACCACAGTGTTTCCCACATATGAAAGGGGACTCTATCATCTTTCAATTGTCTATACGCTAAATTATTTAAAGCTTACAGATAGTTTTTAAAAATTGGTGTTGTCAGGTAAATTTTTGCCAAAACCAGAGAGTATAATTGTGTACTCTTCTTTTGTATAACGTTTTGTTTAGTCAATCCCCAAATATATAGTTTCTGTGCTGCCACCTTAAAATACTCTGGGAACGAAAGATATTTTGATAATTTGGGTAGAACCACCATCCAAGCTTGTAAATATCTAGCCAAGTTATGGGCAACCCACTTCTGATGTATCGTAGTTAATTATAGGCCACATTTTACTGTTTGTGAGAGAAATAAGGTATGAAAAAACACCACTGGAGCTATCATTCCTAGGCCCCCTTTATCCCTTGCAAGATAAGTATAACATTGTTTTCCTGGGTTTAAATGATTTCCCCACAACATCTAGAAAAACAAACAATATAGTCTAGTATCTAGCTGAGACGGAGGAGGAAATATCATAGTCACATACAATAAGCTAGGAATCAGAAACTGTTTCATAATCAGAATCCTTTTTAACTTAGACAATTTCCAGTGCTTCCGTCATTGTACTTTAATGTCCACTCTTTGCAGTAAGCATTCCCAATTAACCAAAGGCAAGTTATGAGGCCCAAATCCCAGACCCAAGATTTTTATGGGGTCAGTAGAAATAGTAAAACCTGCAGCATGAAGTGTGTGAAAGAGACCGGAGCCCACCCATAGGCCTTTGCTTTTCTCTGTATTAACTTTAGTATTGGACACCAAAGAGTATTGTCCCATGGTCTCCAAAAAGGACCCAAATTGCTGATGATTTGAAAAAAATAAACAAATATCATCAGCATATGTCTGTGCATATACAGTAAGATCATTATTGTCCTCCAGAATGCCTTGCCATTTAGAGAACTCATTTAAAGCACAAAGTAGTGGGTTTAAAGAAAAGATATACAGCAGGGAACTTAGAAGGCATCCCTGCCATACCCCGGTGACGATAGAAATACTGTCAGTCACCTGTGACTGTAAAATAGGTCTTACTGTGGCAGAATCATACAGTGATTGTACCCAAGTAATAAATTGTGGGGGGATTCCATATGCCCTTTGTGTGGCAAACAAAAAAGGGTGATACACCCTATCAAAGGCCTTATATTGGTCCACTGAGATGATACACCCAATCAGACCATTCAGTGAGAGATGATCAATTAAATCTCTGATGATCATCAAGGCACTCTGAATTTTTCTATTGGAGATACCGCAGTACTGGTGTAGAGAAATAACCATACCCACATTTTGCTTCAATCTGTTATCTAATAGAGGAGTTAGGATTTTAAAATCTGAGTTTAAAAGTGTTATAGGTCTCCAATTTTTATATTAGTGATTTGCCTCCTGATTTGTGAAGAAAAATTAACAAGTCTTCTGAGAAGGATGAAGGGATTACATGAATGAAAACTGAAAAATGATGAGCAAACATTTTGCTAAGTCGTGATCACAAATTTTGAGAAAGCCATTCGAAAGGCCATCAAGCACAGGTGACACTCCAGTTTTCAGGGAGGTAATAACTGCCTCAATTTCTGAGGTGGTGATGGATGTCAGCATTTCTCTTGCATTCTCTGGATAGGGTGGTATATGAACTTCCTGCAGATAAGACTGGATTACAGCCATACTAGGGTGGGGGAAGGGGGTGTGTGTGTTACAATATTGTCTAATGAGGTCACGAAGGCCCTCTATAGTATCTATTTCAGCTCCCAGCATCATTCACTAAAGACTGAAATGATGTTGCCTCTTCCTGGATTTACAAAATTTAAAGGGGTCTCCTATCGGTGATTTCCTGGTACCAGATTATAGAAGAGCTTGCATTGTATCAGCTCTGCTGTATTGAAATGACTTCATCTCTGCCTGTAATGCATGAATTTGAGAAGAAGTATAATTTTTAGTAGTATAAAAGAGGGTAAAAAGCATCTGAAGTTGTTTCCAGAGTTTTAGATAGGACAAAAAATTATTGTTTACTTTTTGTTTCCCATATCTTTATAGCTACCATTTAAAATATTTTTTTGAATCCTCCCACCAATCCACCAGATCATCATACAGGAAACTTATGGAAAGTCTTGCTCTCATCAGACTCTTAAAGCCTATTTGCACATCAGACTCTGTTAACATAGTAGAATTAACTTTCCATTAGTTATTAGGTCTCAGTGGCTGCAGTGTCTCCTGAAAGGAAACCGTCGGCAACAGGTGATCTGAAAATGCCATTGGAAGGGTTTGAAATTGTGCAGATGGCATAATGGGAGAAACAAAAATATGGTCTATTGTTGATGTCAGTTTACCCTTCTTAAAAGTGAAGGGAAAGCCATTCATCTGAAAATCTCTAGAGTCAACCAAACCCATGATTTCTATTAATTTAGTGAGGGCATTAGAGTCACAGTAGATTTTCCTCTGTGTCCCCTGTGCCTGTACTAGCTGAGATCTAGTATTGCAATTAAAATCTTCATCAAAGAATATTTTATTTGCAGTTACTAAATACAACTGAATGGCTCGGAATGAGGCTACTCTATCCATTTTCTTTTGGGGGCAAAATAGATTAATAATTCTACAATGGATGTCTCACCAGATTCCATCTAGAATAAGCCCCATACCTAGCATCAGATCTGTCAACTTGCATAAAATAAAATTAAAGGAGTTAAAAAGAATATCCACCCTATCTGCACAATCTGGCCCAAAGGACCAGTAAGACGGGCCCCATTTCCATTCTCCCTGAAAAGTACGGAGTTGGGTTGAGGAAAACATCTATGTTTCTTGTAATAAGCCAATATCAATGTTAGAAGTGTGGATGTGATTATAAATAGCATGTCTCTTGGTAATGTTAAGCACACTGCAGACATTAAAAGTACCAATGGTAAGCTTAGAAGCAAGTTTTATTTAGGAAAGTTTCTTTCTCTTTTGGTTTTCTTTTTCTCCTTATAACCTACTAGTTCTGAGGAGGGGAATGAGGGTTACTGACCAGCTGTTTGTGAGTCCATGTCCCCCTGGTCCATCTCAGTGTCCCCCCAATTTAGGGCTAAAACAGCAAAGGGGTTCTCAGACTCAATTCCACCCCCCACCTGGGAAAGTCCCATTCTGAGGTTGCGGGAGGAATGTCTTCTTGGAAGTAGAGGAGGGGCCCACCTCTTGGTTCACTTCATCTGCAGGGTCACTATAGCAGAGTAGGAGTAGGTTTATCACAGGGGGGTCTTGGTGTAGAGAGGATTCTTGTTTCAGTTTAGTATCAAGTTCCTCCATATGCACCATCCCAGTTGGGAAGGGGTCTACGGGCATGGTTTCTAGGGGGGCAGACATGGGGGGTGGAAAATCGTTATCTCCAACAGAAGCCAAATCCTGAGCCTGTTGTATTAGTAATTCAGGACACATGCATGAAGCTTTATTCCTAGCAGACCAGGAACATTCCGCAAAGGTGTGACCATACTATTCACACAAATCATCACACTTTGTGTGGTTTGCGCATTGCATAGCTACTGTATATGGCCAATTTTCCCACAGTTGTCACATTGGGGTTTATCATATGATCCCGACAAATGAGTACAAGAACCACAGTGGTAAGAAGCCCTGGGCTAGCCCGCATAAAAACACCCCCTCTATCCCTACCCAAAAGAAAAGCATTAGGGATGTGTTCTATTCCTGTGTCAGTTTGATGCAACTTCACGTTATATTTCCACCCCCCCAATCCAAAACCTTTCAGAATCCAAAATTGCTTCAGGAGGAGAAAGCACATTGCATTTCTGTGACAACCAGTAAATTATGTCCTCCACATGGACTCCCTCATTCCTGAACACTACAGTAACAAACTTTGTTGGGGTTTTGATAACGGTATAACAAAAAAGGGTGTCCATATGGGGGAATACTTTACCTGGTTGTAGCATTCCCAGAATACATTCAAAGCATGTGCCATCCAAAAACTGACATCAAAATTATCTTCTCCTGATGTGTTTATGAAGGCAAAAACATCGTTCATGGAAAAATGCAATGAGCCCTTTAATAATAGTTTTCCAAAGTAATGTCTATCAGGCTGAGTCTCCAGTCCTCCCTCATAATGGATGCGGACTGCATTCCGTCATGGGGTTGCTTCTTTTTTATATTTGGTGAATAGTTCCAAAAGAAGAGGTTTGGAAGGTCTGGATGGTACCTAAGAATCCTCTGTGGGCTGCGGTAGGGTCTCTGGTGAGGAGGCCACAGATGGTTGTGCCCTTATGGGCATAGAAACAGCACTATCTGATGTCATCTGTATGATCTGATCAACCTTTTTGAAGGGAACCTCCTTTGTATTATCAGGTGTCTTCAGATACTCAACCATCTCCAGGTGGGTCTCCAAAGCAAAAGAAGTGGGACACCAGTCTGGCAAGACTTGCATAAGTCCAGTAGTTGAATCCCAGGCAGGGTCAGGCAACCAAGCCCCACTGGGTACCCTCTTCCACCCAGCCTCAAGCAGGGCTTTCAGTGGTGACCATGCTTCCACAGGAGAAGGAAGGCGTCCGTACCACAAAAGCCTGCTGAATGGCTACTGAAGTAGTAACAGTTTGTGGCACCGAGTAGTACTTTCTCCTGCATGGATTCCAAAACTGGAATAGTAATACGTCTTTTCACCAAAGTAATAGCAGTAATTTTTTTTTACTGTCCTCTCTTGTACCTTGTTTGGTGCTAAGCAATCGTGCTTTAAAGGAAAATGCTGTACTGCCATCTAGCAAAGTATTGTTGGTTTGATACAGAACACCAGTACCTGTAGAAACAGGAAGGGTGTTGCCCAAGTCCTCTGAGGTAAGTTTAAAAAATGAACTCTGCAGTTTTAGACAAGTGAGCTGCAGAAGGAGAAAGTGTAGTCCCTGCCTCCACAGGGATAGTGTGGCGGGGGGGATTTTGTTTTATCGGTGCACCATCGTGATCCTCTAAGTCAGAGCTTGCAACAAGTGGTGTCTTAGGGGCAACATTTGTTACTAAGAAAGGGACTGTTTGTGGCTGTTGGCACTCGCTATCAATCACGGTCATACTGCAAGCCAAAATTGGTTTAGATGCCAAAGGTTCTTTAGAAATGTCAAAGGTTAATAACTCACCGCGGTCTAAATCAGTTTCACGTTTCCCTGCGTCAGACGCCAGAGGACCTTGTTTGACAGTGCTGTCAAGTTCTCTGACCACCAGTTCCTTGTTCTTTAGCTGAGCTGAGCGCTCCTTCAGCTGCTCCTGCTTCAAAAGATATTGTTCATTCTCAGAGTCGATTATTGTTAACAAAGTGTTAAGTTCTGATTGAGGTAATTCTGAAACAGTTCCATTGTTTAAATCCATATGTTTGCCGACATCCTCAGTAGAAACAAATATTTCAGGACCAGAGCCCTCAGTTATTTCGCCTCCTTGTACTCCTTACTGAAAAAACATCAGCCTCTAGGTCAAAACAGAGGCAGGGGAGCAGGCCATCTCCCCTATCACATCAGCACTTTCTCCTCCTCCTGTGTCCGGCTCCAAACTCGGTCCCTCCATCCTGTCCGCAGGAAGTGACAGCACCCCTGCTGGCAGAGTAGTGGAATTTTATTGATAAGATTTGGACTTCATTACAAAAATGAACACACATCTCCATTATAATACAATAAACATCTTATCCAGACTAATGAGAACAACCCATATTCATTGGAGAAAAAATATCACAGTCATTCTTTAACCTATATTTTCTGCTACATGGATCATACTTTATATTAAATTCCATATGTCACTGTTGATCCATAGCTGATTAATTTGCATCCTAGATTTCTGTTTAAAGTCTACCTGCTTGACAGAAATTACTGCCTTACTAACGTTCATAATCTCCTGTTGTGGTATCCATCTTTGCTGTAGAACTAACAGGCATCTAGCTTGCCATAGAAAATACCTAATCAGCACCAATGCAATGTACACAGTTTCTGCATTGTACTTGGCATTTGAAGAATCCTTAGTGCCAAACATAATTTCAGAATACGTAAGCCTCGAAAAAAGAAGTGCATGCCATTCTTCTGCCAGTATTTCCCAAAACACATGTGCAAAGTTAAAATCGAGAAATAGGTACTGTTGTGATTCAATGATTTGGGCACAAGATTGTCTTGGGCAATATTTATCAGTAACAATTTTGTGCTTGTTGTTCTCCTCCCTCATGCTTAGCCTGTCATAGTTCCCAATCCACATAGTATCCCACACATAAGGAGGGATTCTGGTGTTGGAAAGTTGCTTTAATACCCAGTTGTAATGTTCTTGGGGGCAAAATGGAAAAACCCCAATAGTCTGAACCCCAGACCTCAGCACATGGTCATATAAAACTTTCCTATTTGATACAATAAAATCACTAGGTTTCAAACCCCAGGAAATAGCCTCTTTTAATGTCTCCAACCTGTATACTGGAATTCCAGGAACCTTCTCTAATAGCTTATTCCTACCCTGTTCCCACACTGTAATACAGGGTAACAGCCATAGAGAGATGAAAGGTCTCCACCCTTTCTCCCCAGGTTTGAGGGCCCACCCAAAGCTGTAATTCAAAAAAATACTAAAAAAGAAAGTCACTGGGTTTATCATTCCTACTCCCTCTTTTGAAATAAGTCTATATGTTCTCTCTCTTTTTATGGGATTTAGACTTGACCCCCAAAATCCTTGAAAAAAAATACTGTATAGGTGAGTTTCATGCATTTCATGGTGGGGGGACATAACATAGATATAAAAAAATTGGTACCACCAAGGACTCAATTAAACAAACTTGCTTTTTTTCCCTATCTGTTGCTGTTTCTAACCAGATACTAGTCTATCAGCCCTAGACAAAGCTAGTTTCCAGTTCAAAGACTATACATCTCTGGGTCCAAACATAACACCTAATATCTTAATGGGCATGGGAGAAATATTAATTCCAGCTATGGTCCCTGACTCAGGAATTTGAGTAGAATCCAGGGGTAGGCCTCTACTTTTACTAAAGTTTATCTGAGATACTGATATCCTGGCATAATGGTTCAATGTGTTGAGCAGGGCATCTTCATTTTTGTATTACTATATACTGTGAGGACCAAATCATCGGCATATGCCAGAATTTTAACTGGGGTGAAGTTATGTAACCCTACCACCTCAGGGCACTGAATAATGGCTCTAATTAGCATATCTATCCCAAAGTTGTACAAGAGGGGGCTTAAGGGGCAGCTTTGCCTCACACCTCGTTTTACTAAAACCTGTTTCCTCAACCATCCATTGACATTGGGAATAATCACAGCCTCAGTGTAAAGAGTTTTAATTCAGTTTATAAATTTCAAAGGGATTCCAAAAGCTGCAAGCACAGAAAATGTAAACTGGTGAGCCATCCTGTCAAATGCTTTCTCTTGGTCGATCTCTATTACCCACCCTTGTACACTGTTATTTTCCCCCTGAGAGAACAGTTTCCTCAGCAGTATAACATTATCATTTTGGTGTCTACCTGGGATGCCACATGTTTGTTTCAGACTAATTACCTTAGCCACCTATATGAGACTGGCTAGTAGAATTTTAGCAATGATTTTAAGATCCATATAGAGTAAACTCAAAGGTCTGCAATTGTTGACATCATTAGAGGGGCCTTTTTTATGAATAAGTACCAGAACTGCTTCCTGCATTGACTTGGAAAATTTAGCCTTTATAACATTTCATTAAATAAAAGGTCAAGGCAGAAACAAACTCTTCTTGAAAGACTTTGTATAATACAGCAGTGAGACTGTCCGAACTTGGAGCTGAATCTGATTTCAGGCTATTAATAGAATGTGCAACCTCTTTTTCAGTGATCTCACAGTTAAGTTTGTCTCTCTTTTCTTGTGTGAGCTGAGGGAGATGTAAGGATTCCAGGAAGCCAGCGGTTTCCTCATGTGTAGGCTCTGTCCTTAACTGTTGCAGTATGTGGTTTTCAACAATCTCCACCAACTGTGCAGGTGTACTCCTTTTATCCCCAGAGGGGGAGATTAACTCATGGATAATTCTAGATTCTATCCTGCCCTTACATCCTTTATAACAATCAAACCCTCCTTTGGATAACTACATTCCAAACCTAGCTTCCTGCCCCAGTGATCATGCCCTGTCACATTGGAGTTCCCTCATATTTCTACTAATATTTTTAATTTGTTCTCTGTAATTTCTTGAGGTACTGTCTGATAGTGAGATGAGGCACTGCAGTTGTTGCCTCAGAGCTAAGTATAGTATGTATTTGTCAATATTTGCTACAGATGCTTTCTTCGGCAATACTTGTCTCCAACCTTTCTTCATATCCTCCCACCACTCAGTAATATCATCATAACAGTCAGTGAAGAACAGTATAGCCACCCATTCCTGTACCTACATTTTGTTTTATTTTTGGGTCATGCATCAAGGTTTCATTTAGTCTCCACATGTTTTTTTTTTACACCGTGGAGTGTCTGACCATGTGATTTTAACCTGTACTGCTCTATGGTCAGAAAATTCACTTCCTACAGTTCTGCATTCTAAAACCTTGTAGTATTCTGGAAACAAGTATGAAGTTAATCCTGGTTTTGCTTACTGTACTAAAGTATGTAAACCCCACCTTGGGATGCAAACACCGGTATGCATCTATAAGATTAGCTGTCGATACAACTTGTTTAAGAGAAGTCGAGTCACTGAAAAGTTCTGAAGTCTGAAGACCACTATCCACCTGATATATTCTACAGTTGAAGTCTCCTGCCCAAATTATTAGTCTTGACGTGTGCAGAAAGGCTATATTTGTTTAAAAAGTGCCACCCTCTGGACCTTGGTTTGAGGTGCATATATTGCAATTAACCTAAACCCCTCATTAATGTATGAAATATCTAGCAGCAAAGTTCTACCTGGGCAAACATCTACTAATCTAGAGTCTTTAAGCTTAGGGATAGAAAACAGAATCCCAATGCCATCACATCGATCCAGCCCTATTGACCAGAAAGATGGACTGTGGGGCCAAGCACGCGAGGCTTGTTATAATTCTTTATTGGTCTTAATCCTTGTATTCACCAAACATATAATATCACATTGATTATTTTGCAGAGATAGCATGACCCCCTCCCAGTTTTCTCTCCCCCTTAATACTACTGATGTCTAAGGAAAAAGTGGCTAAGGAGTCCATACAAATCTGAAGAGATCATGCCAAAGGGGTCTTAATTCTCCTACTCTGTCTGGTGCATTTAGCGATAGGGTCTGGCCCCCCTCCCTCCTCTGTGTCAGTGTTGGAAAATACTGATGAAGTGTCTGTTTCTTCATCTTCTGATTCTCTGTCCATGGCATCAGAAGATAACAGGCCGTACATGTTACCAGTTTTCATTGAGTTAACATCTGTTTCTCTGTTGCCCTGTCTAGGTATTGCTACCCCATTTCTGTTCCTTTTCTGTTGGACTTTTTGAAAGTGGTCTTCTCAAAACTGTGTGGGGGATGTTGTGTTGGGGAAGGGGGGTCATTTCAACTGAATTCTCTGGTGAGTTCTCTTTAGAAAGTGGACCTGAGGTGGTCAAACAGTGATTCAGCATGTTTGCAGTTCATTTGCATCACCAGGTAAGAAAAAAAGTTTGTCTCCCCATATGACGCACAGGGGTAATGCCAAACCTCACCCAACAACTAACACACTGAAATCTGGCCAATGGAAAATCATGTACACAAATGCTCACAGCCTGGGAAATAAGATCCCAGACCTGCAGGCAATAATGTCAGAGGCTAAACTGGACATAGTAGCAATTAGTGAGATGTGGTTTACCAGTAACCACACTTGGGAGACTTCAGTACCTGGCTGTGTATTGTTCAGAAGAGACCGAGGTACAAAAAGGGGGGAGAGAAGTGGCCCTGTATGTCAATGAAAATATCAAAGCTACAGAAATTCAGAATACACATAAGGAGCCAGAAGAACTGTGGGTCACCCTGGAAACAGGAAATGGGACAGCCATAAGAACCGGGGTGTCTACAGGCCCCCAGACCAGGAGGAGGACATAGACACATTACTGTTAGAAGATATACAAAACATGACAGCTAAAGGGGAGGTTCTGATAATGGGAGACTTCAACATGCCAGATACAGATTGGTCAATACCAGCAGGAACATCTACCAGAACTAGACACATAGTGGATTCTCTACAGGAGGAGGGCCTCAAACAACTGGTACAACAACCCACAAGAGACAGGGTTATCCTAGATCTAATACTGACTAACAGGGAAGGGATCACAGATCTCCAGGTAGAAGGTCACCTGGGGGCCAGTGACCATCACATGGTATGGTTCAATTTGGCTACTACATCTAAATCATCCCATTCCAAGGCAAAAATATGGGACTTCAGAGGAGCTGACTTTGATAAGATGGCCAACAGAGTTAAGCTAGCCCTGGCAAAAGAAACACAGGTGAGGGGTACAGGCAAAGTGGGCAAGCATTAAGGATGCAATATTTGAAGCAACATCCCATTGTGTTAGACAGAAAAGGAAGTGCAAAGAAAGAGGAAACCACTTTGGTTCTCAAATACAGTAGCAGAAAAGGTCAGAGCCAAAAGGCTGGCCTTCAGGAAATATAAGGAACACAGCGGGATGAAGATAGGAGGCATACCAAACTGCCCTAAGGGAAGCAGGGAAGGCAGTAAGGCAGGCAAAGTCCCAAACTGAGGAAACACTATCACGAACAGTAAAGAAGGTGACAAGACTTTCTATAGATACATTAGTGAAAGGAGAAAGTCCAGAGGGTATTGCTAAGCTTAATGGAGAAAAGGGATCATGTGAGGAGGACCATGTAAAAGCATCTATCCTAAATAGATACTTTTGCTCAGTATTTACTGAAGAGAAGGTAGGGCAGGGCCCACAGCTCAGCACCATGGGCACAGGGGGGAGGGAGGTGAGCACTACTCCCTTCACAAAAGAAAGGGTCCTACAAGAGCTTGCTAAGCTCAAGGTGGATAAGGCAATGGGACCTGATGGCATACATCCCAGGGTAGTTAAGGAGCTAAAGGTGGAACTAGCAGAGCCATTAGCAGAACTGTTTAGTGAGTCTCTGAGCACAGGAGAGGTCCTAGAAGACTGGAGAAGGGCTCATGTGATTCCACTCCACAAGAGTGGTAGCAGGGAGGAGGCAGGGAACTACAGACCAGTCAGTCTTACCTCAGTAGTGGGCAAGATTATGGAGGCACTTCTTATGGAAAGGATAGTGCAACACCTGGAATCCATAGGGGCACAGGATCCAAGACAGCATGGGTTTACATCAGGAAGGTCCTGTCAAACTAATCTCATAGATTTCTTTGACTGGGTAACCAGAGTGGTGGACCAAGGGGGAGCAGTTGATGTCGCCTACCTTGACTTCAGCAAAGCTTTTGACACTGTTCCACATAGAAGATTGATAAATAAGCTGGGTAGGCTAGGGGTGGGTCAGAAGTTGGTCAACTGGGTGGCAAACTGGTTGTGGGCGAAAACAGAGTGGTGAGTAAATGGTATACAGTCAGAAGAGAGCAAGTCACAAGTGGGGTACCTCAGGGATCAGTCCTGGGGCCAGTCCTCTTCAACATCTTCATTAGTGACCTTGCAGATGGACTAGAGGTAAGGCTTGTCTGTTTGCAGATGACACTAAGATCTGCAACAGAGTAGATGATCCAGATGAGTGGGCAGAATGAGAAGAGATCTGTATAAACTAGCAAAATGGTCAGAAGAGTGGCAACTGGGATTTAATGCAAAGAGTGCAAGATCATGCACATAGGAAGAGAAACCCTGAAGCCACCTATAGGCTGGGAGGGGAGTTGCTAGCAGTCAGAAAGGAAGAAAGAGGCTTGGGCATCATCATCACTGATGACCTGAAATCATCCAAGCAGACCTCTAAAGCAGTAGGTAAGGCTAGGGGGTGTTAGGGTGTGTTAGTAGGGGTATCCTAAGTCGTAAGAGGAGGTAATAATCCTCTTTACAAGACACTAGTTAGCCCCATCTGGAGTACTGCATACAGTATTGGAGGCCACACCTTCAAAGGACATTAACCAAATTGTACGGCTCCAGAGAAGGGCAACCAAAATGGTGCAGGGACTGCATCAGAAGACATATGAGGACAGATTAACAGAGCTCAATATGTATACCCTTGATCAAAGGAGGGGAGAGGTGATATGATCGAGGCATTCAAACACCTTAAGGGCATTAACAAAGGTGAAAGAGTCTAACATGTTTAAATATAAGAAAAATAGCAGGACAAGAGGACACAGCATGAGATTAGAGGGGGCCAATTAAGGGGAATGTGAGGAAATTCTTTTTCACAGAAAGGGTGGTGGATGCATGGAATGGCCTACCTCAAGAAGTGGTGGCTATGATTACAGTGCAGGGCTTCAAACAGGCATGGGATAGGCATAAGGGAGCAATACAAAGGAGTATGAATAGATAGGCCACTGACAGAGCAAAGGCCGATGGCACATTTATAAGGTAGAAAAAGAAATGGGCAGACTGGATGGGCCTTGCGGTCCTTATCTGCCATCAACTTCTATGTTTCTATGTTACCTTGAATCTCCTTTTGTCCTGACTCTAAATTACCTGTACCAAGGGGAGAGCTTCCCACCTTCACCTCCCCTTGCCCCGAGGACTCAACATGATGGGTTTGAAACATAGAAACATAGAAGTTGATGGCAGATAAGGACCGCAAGGCCATCCAGTTTGCCCAGTAATTTTTCTGTCTTATGAACGTGCTATTGGCCTTTTCTCTGTCAATGACCTATCTTTTCATACTCATCTGTATTGCTCCCTTATGCCTATTCCAAGCCTGTTTGAAGCCCTGCACTGTATTCATATCCACCACTTCCTGAGGTAGGCCATTCCATGCATCCACCACCCTTTCTGTGAAAAAGAACTTCCTCACATTACCCCTTAATCGGCCTCCCTCTAATCTCATGCTGTGTCTTTTTGTCATGCTATTTTTCTTATATTGAAACATATTAGACTCTTTCACCTTGTTAATGCCCTTAAGGTGTTTGAATGCTTCGATCATATCACCTCTCCCTCCTTTGCTCTAGGGTATACATATTGAGCTCTGTTTATCTGTCCTCATACGTTTTCTGATGCAGTCCCTGCACCATTTTGGGAGCCCTTCTCTGGAGTGCCTCAATTTGGTTAATGTCCTTGTGAAGGTGTGGCCTCCAGTACTGAACACAGTACTCCAGATGGGGCCTAAGCAGTGTCTTGTAAAGAGGGATTAATAGCTCCCTCTTACAATTTGTGATACCCCTATTAATACACCCCAACATCCCCCAGAACTACCTACTGCTTTAGTGGTCTGCTTGGATGATTTCAGGTCATCTGTGATGATGATGCCCAAGTCTCTCTCTTCCCTTGTGACGAGCCAGCAGCTCCTTCCAGCCTCGGATAGGTTTCAGTGGTTTCTTTCCTATGTGCATGATCTTGCACTCATCATCTTTGAGTTAATCCCAGTTGCCACTCTTCTGACCATTTTGCCAGTTTAACCAGATCTCTTCTCATTCTGCCCACCCCATCTGGATCATCTACTCTGTTGCAGATCTTGGTGTCATCTGCAAACAGATAAACCTTACCATCCAGTCCATCAGCAATGTCACTGATGAAGATATTGAAGAGGACTGGCCTCGGAACTGATCCCTGAGGTACCCCACTTGTGACTTGCATCTCTTTTGACTGTATACCGATTACCACCACTCTCTGTTTTCTGCCTGTCAACAAGTTTGCCACCCAGTTGACCAAATTGTGACCCACCCTGAGTCTACCAAGCTTATTAATCAATCTTCTATGTGGAACACTATCGAAAGCTTTGTTGAAGTCAAGGTAGGCAACATCAGCTGTTCCCCCTTGGTCCACCACTCTGGTTACTCAGTCGAAGAATTCTTTGAGATTAGTTTGATAGGACCTTCCTGTTGTAAACCCATGCTGTCTTGGATCCTGTGCTACTATGGATTCCAGGTGTTGCACTATCCTTTCCTTAAGGACTGCCTCCATAATCTTGCCCACTACTGAGGTAAGACTGACTGGTCTGTAGTTCCCTGCCTCCTCCCTGCTGCCACTCTTGTGGAGTGGGATCACATGAGCATTTCTCCAATCTTCTGGGAACTCCCCTGTGCTCAGAGACTCACTAAACAGTTCTGATAATGACTCTGCTATTTCCTCCCTTAGCTCCTTTAGTACCCTGGGATGTATGTCATCAGGTCTCATTGCCTTGTCAACCATGAGCTTATCAAGCTCTTGTAGGACGTGTTCTTTCTTGAAGAGACTAGTGCACACCTCCCATCCCCCTGTGTCCATGATGCTGAGCTGTGGCCCCTGCCCTGCCTTCTCTTCAGTAAATACTGAGCAGAAGTATCTATTTAAGATAGATGCTTTTACATGGTCCTCCTCCTCACATGCCCCCTTATCCCCTTTGATCTTAGCAATACCCCCTCTGGACTTTTTCCTTTCACTAATGTATCTATAGAAAGTCTTGTCACCTTCTTTTACTGTTTGTGCTAGTGTTTCCTCAGTTTAGGCCTTTGCCTGCCTTACTGCCTTCCCTGCTTCCCTTTGGGAATTTGGTATGCCTCCCTATCTTCATCTCTCTGTGTTCCCTTATATTTCCTGAAGACCAGCCTTTTGGCTCTGACCTTTTTTGCTACTGTTTTTGAGAACCAAAGTGATTTCCTTCTTCTTTTGCACTTTCTTTTCTCTCTAACACAATGAGATGTTGCTTCAAGTATTGCATCCTTAATGCTTGCCCACTTTGTGTGTGCCCCCTCACCTGTCTTTCTTCTTGTGAGGGCTAGCTTAACTCGGTTGGCCATCTTATCAAAGTCAGCTCCTCTGAATTCCCATATTTTTTCCTTGGAATGAGATGATTTAGTTCTAGTGGCCAAATTAAACCATGCCATGTGATGGTCACAGGCCCCCAGGAGACCTTCTACCTGGAGATCTGTGATCCTTACCCTGTTAGTTAGTACTAGATCTGGGATAGCCCTGTCTCTTTTGGGTTGTTGTACCAATTGTTTGAGGCCCTCCCTCTTCAGAAAATCCACTATGTGTCTAGTTCTGGCAGATGTTCCTGCTGGTATTGATCAATCTGTATCTAGCATGTTGAAGTCTCCCATTATCAGAACCTCCCCTGTAGCTATCATGTTTTGTATATCTTCTAACAGTAATGTGTCTGTGTCCTCCTCCTGGTCTGGAGGCCTGTAGACAACCCCAGTTCATATGGCTATCCCATTTCCTGTTTCCAGGATTACCCATATGTCTTCTGGCTCCTTATGTGTATTCTGAATTTCTGTAACTTTGAAATTTTCATTGACATAAAGGGCCACTCCACCACCCCCCCCTTTTGCACCACAGTCTCTTCTGAACAGTACATAGCCAGGAACTGAAGTCTCCCAAGTGTGGTTACTGGTAAACCATGTCTTGCTAATGGTTACTATGTCCAGTTTAGGCTCTGTCATTATTGCCTGCAGGTCTGGGATCTTGTTTCCCAGACTGTGAGCATTTGTGTACATGATTTTCCATTGGCCAGATTTTGGTGTGTTAGTTGTTGGGTGAGGTCTGGCATTTCCCCTGTGCATCGTATGGGGAGCCAGACCTTTTTCCTTACAAGGTGATGTAAATAAACTACAAACATGCTGAACTCCTGTTTGACCACTAGCTGAGGGGGAGAGGTATTCTTCCTATTCAATGTATCGGGTGCTGCAACCTTCTCCCCATTTGCTAGTTTAAATATTATGCAAAAACGTCAAACTTCTGCTCTAATGCACTGACTCCCTCCTTAGTCAGATGAAGTCCATCAAATTTAAAGAACTTTTGCTCCAAAACTGTTGCCAGTTCCCTACAAATTTGTGTCCTTTTTCCTGGCACCAGCCCTTGAGCCACATGTTTGGCTCCCCTATCTCCCCTTCTCTGAACTTGTGTCCATCTGCCACCCTCTCCCAGACTGGCATGATCTCAGAGAAGGAGATGCCAGACGAAATGGATGATAGTTTGTCACCCAGCCTGGTCAGGTGTTCCTTGGTCTCCACAACTGACTGTCTGGTGAGATCGTTTGTCCCTATGTGTACCAGGACCTCAATGTTTTCTCCTGCTTCCTCTACAGTTTTAGCAATTCAATCAGTGTCTCTCCTTGCTGATGTACCTGGGAGACATCTGACCATTACCCCTGACTGGAGATAGGTATCAACTCCCCAAATCATGGAGTCTCCTATGATCTGAAGTTTTTTGTATTTCCTTTTTGCTTTTTTTGTTTTGGTTCCTGTTTTGGGTGAGTTTTATTGTGCTAGCTCCTATGCTGCAATGTTCTGCTCCACAGTGTCCTCTGCCCCTTTGTTTGATTTCAGAGATAGAGGCAGAGACCTGTTTGTAGATTTTATATGGTTTGTGGTGGTGATATGCTGGAGAGCACCGAGCAATGGGGCACCTGATTTGCCCCTCCTAACCACCTGCCAACCTCCCAGACCAATTACCCTCTATGGTCAAGGTGCCTCTGATGGATGTTGGGGAAATGGTGGGCAGTTCTTATAATATAATTCCTCCTGAATAAGCGATTTTAAGCGCATGAGCTCTGCCCATGCTGCCTGGAGCTGAGCCCTTAAATCTTCAATTGCCCAGCATGTAGGACAGTGTCCTGAATCCTGTAAAACTGCCCTTCTGAAAAGTGTCCTGCAGTACCTGCAGTTAATAATATCCATTCCAGGTAAGTTGATGGGTTTATAACCTGGTCAGAGTAATTAAAAGGAGGAAAACGAAAGTAAAAGTTTGATTTTGTGTTTTGTTTGTTTTTGTATAACTTGTTATAATAAGTTAAATTACTTGTGCCCCTGTAAATGAGGTCACTGTGTGGATATCCATCTGATCTGCCCCTTCCTGCTTTGCTACAGGAAATGTCACAACTGTGCTACCCTAAAAAGGAGTGTAGTGTGGGGTGGTTGGGGATGGGGATGGGTGGATGGGCCCTTTCCTTGCTGAAAAAGAAGAACCACGGATGAATGAAACAAAGGGGTAAGAGCAGAAACAATCAGCCAGCAACAAATGCAGTATCCCTGAAAGCTTACCCTAATGATAGATAAAACTGTAAAACCTGTAAAGCACCACCTGTCTTAAATTGTCTAACCCTACTCTCAAGCTTTGCTCCTCAACTCTCTTGGCCTGTTGTTGTGCAAGATTAATGAGGCCTTTGTATGAGGGGCGGTCCTCTCTATTATGTATGTGGCCCAAGGGCGTTTGCCATATGCATGCCCTCTGGGCTCACATAAATTACATTTGAATAAGTTCAAGCAAGAACTTCAGTTGTGTCCCAATTCTAAACAGTGGCTACATTTAAGGGTGTCACAGGCTCAGCTTAGATGTGCTCTGGAACCACACTTGAAACAAGATTTGGGCTGGCCTGCATAGAAAATCATCCCCTAATCCCTCCCTAAGTAAAAAAAAAACTAGGTAAGTGACTGGGGCCCGAATTTGTGGTATACAGTATGACTCTTACTTTCCAACCTCCATCCCAAATCTGTTCACTGTCCAATGTTGGAGATTGTTTAAAACTTTTTTTTTTTTAATTTAGTTGTTTAACCAGGTATAGCACACTAAGCTGGAAGCTTTTTTACAGGAGCAACAGGAGGTGAAGTGACTTGCTCAGGGCCACACAGTATGCAAGTGGAAGCTGTGGGATTCAAACCCAAGTCTGGTCTGCTGGATGTCACCAGATTTGCTGCTCAGAGCCTTAGATCACTGCGTTATATTGCCTCGCCTAAAACGTCACAATGTTGTTTTTGCCACAATAGAATATCTTAAATATTCACCCCATCATTTTTAAACATGATTGTAATGTTTTTGACAGTGAGTTTTGTCAGGGAAATTACATGAAAGAGAGTCCAAGTGGGAGAATTTTTACAGTTAGCATATTGGGCCCAAAATCTGTCCAGGCTAGACACGCTTTTAAAACTAACACCATAATTGGTGTTACCCAGCCCTATCAATGTGAAAATTTGTGATGAAAAGAATCATATTGAACCTTTCAGCAGGGTTTTGGCTATATAAACCCTGTCCGGGGGAGGAGTTCTAGACCTCCTTTATATAAAATGTAAACAGCAAAGGGCAGGTTCTCCCTTATTGTTGAATAAATCTGTGAGTTTGAAGCCAGCTCCCAGTTGCATGCCTCCACAGTTGAGGCAGTTGCACCCTGCTGTTCCCCTACCACCAGAGTCAAATCTTTTGCTACACCCTGCTTCCCACATCCCTTGTCCCAAACAGGCATGAGTGCTGCACCCTGTCCCACAGGGCTGCTGTATCCTATTGCCACCCCATCTCCTGCCTTAACATTCAGGTCTGCTGTACCCTTCTGCCCTCTGTCCCCACACCCAGAGTCAGGGCCACGGCACCCTGTTGCCCCCTGTTCTTATCTCCACAGTTGGGGCTGCTGAACCCTGCTACTCACTTCCTTTGCCCCAAATGGTCTGGGCTGCTGCATAATGTGTACCCTATGCTATTGTCAGGGCTGCTGTACCTTGATGCCCACCCACGTCCTGTCCCACACTCAGGGCTTCTGCACCATGCTGTCCTTTGTCCCCTGCCACCATTGTGCTCTGCTGCACCACAGAGCTCCTTGCTTCCTGAACAGCTGGATTTGCTGCACCCTGCTACTCCCTGTCTCTCTCTCTCTCTCTCACACCCTCACAGTCATGGACACTGCACATGTTGCCCCTCTTCCTGTTTCAGCAGGGTGTATCAAAGGATCTGATTCTGGTGGCAGGGAGACAGCAGGGTGCAACTGCCTCAACTGTGGAGGCATGCAACAGGGTGCAGCAAATGCCCTGAATCTTGTAGCAAGTGGGCAGCATGGTGCAGCAGCCCTGACTGCAGAGGCATGGGTCTCTAGGGTACAGCAGGCCACAGCAACCCCAACTGTGTAGAAAGGAGCAAGGTGCAGCAGCCCTGTCAGTGGTGACAGGATAGAAGACAACATGGTGCAGAAGCCTCAACTGGGGGTAGAACACATGGAGCATCAGGGTACAGCAGCCCTGACTGTGAGATGGGGTACATGGGGTGCAGCAGCCATGACCATTTGGGGCAACCGAAGTAGGTAGCAGGGTGCAGCAAAAGCCACACATCTGGTGCTAGGGCAGCATGGTGCAGCAGCCCCAGCTGTGGAGGCAGGGAATCTGACACCCTAGGGCTTAGCACAGCACAGCAGCCCTGACTGTGGAGACAGGAATGGGGCAACAGGTGCAGCATTCCTAACTGTGAGGGTGGGGGGAGAGAGGGCAACAGGGTGCAGCAACCCCAATTGTTTGGGCGGGGGCAGCAGGGTGCAGTAGTCCTGATTCTTTAGGCAAGGGATGGAGGCAGCAGAGTGCACAATGCCTGACTGTGTGTGAGAAGACAGTGGGCAGCAGGGTGCAGCAGCCTTGAATGTGGAACAGAAGACAAAGGGCTTCTGGGGCAGTGGACTAGTGGCAGTAGACTGCAGCTGCCTCAACTATGGGGTAGTGACATGGTGCATCGAGATGCCACGTAGTGTTTTTAGTTATACACATACATGATGAATTTTCACACAGAAACCACCAACGAACTGAAATTTGTGAGTCTGGACAGTACATGTGCTTGAAATACTGTAGCAGAATGTGACAAGCACCTGTTTGTTAATCTGACATGAAAAAAAATGTTCTTACATGATTATATTTATGAAGGCTATATCAAAAGCAAACTTTCTGTGAATGAACAAAATTTAGATTTATTTTATATTTATTAAACTGTCCTGTGTTATATAGTTAGAAAAAAAAATGAGGTTTGATTAGAAAGAACAGAGCTGTGATAGACAAGCTGATTTCTCACAGAAACAGTTCTACTACTTCAATTCAACATTAAAACTGAAATGATCAGCTTTTTAAAGGAAGAGAATTATATATTTTAAGCTGATCTATCTAAACACAAACCAGAGACTGGGTTTGTAAGAAACCTGGAGAGCTCTGCAAACCATAAATTCTACAGAGTGCTGCTCTGATTGGGAATCTGAAATGGCAAGCTACTCCAAAGTGATGTCATCACACTCTTAAGTTTGACTGAGAGGACAAAAATAACTTCACTGTTTTCAGCCACTACAGTGCAAGTTAGCAAATGCTGATTTAAAGAAAACCACAAAACCAAACAGCATGACATTTTTAGGAAACACTAATCATGACACAAGGACTTGAACTGCAACTTTTTAAGCTTTTATTAAAATATGTAAAAAACATTGCACATGATCTTTAAGTTTAATTTAATATCATTTTCAAAAACACCAGTATCCACATTACAATGATCTAAAATGTTACCCCGGGGTACGTTGGAGCTCTGTGATGTAGATCCGTTGGTGGCCACATGTGCAGCTGCTTTTTTCAACATGTTGATGTACGATGGATCTTGAGAGTCAGGAGACCAGGATCCAGCAGTGGCCTGATCCCAACCAGCATCTTTTAAAGCTGTTTCTGGGGTCCAGTTCAGCCCGCCAATCTCAGAGTATTTAGTCAAAGTTTGTGTATCTTCACATACTTTATTCTGTACTGGTAGTGTACACTCTTCTGTCCTGTCCTGATGCTTACTCCACCCAGGTTCTTGATTACAAGAAGCAAAGGAAAAACAGCTCTTTCAGTGACATTTGATGCATCCAATTCTTGATTTAACTGTGTCGCCTCTTTAATTCCTTGCCGTTTTGCACCTGGACGTTTATTCTTCTTACTTTTTTTGGAAGGAGTAGGCTTTTGGCACTCGGTGCAGTTTCTGATTTTATTGCCAGCCCCCACCTTCTCTTCACCATGTAACACAGTTCCTGGTTTCATACCAGCAGTGTCTCGGGGGGGGGGTCCCCAACTTGTTTAGACGCAACGTCAGCACTGAGCTGACTTACTGCTGCGTTGACAGTAGCAGCTGGCTCATTAACAGGACCTGAACCTTCCAGGAGGGCTGCAAGTTCTTCATCTACCAGAAGTATTTGCTCTAGCAGTAGTGATTTCTCTGCCAATAGATGTACCTTATCTACTTCTGTATTTTGCACTGGAGAAACGTGTACTTGTTTCTGTACCATATTCATTGTCTGTCCATTATCCTCCAAAATACTTTGCTCAAGAATTTCTGCAGCAACAATTTCTTCCTCTGTGGCCCCTTGTGAAACCAGTACAGGAGAGGAGGCCCTCTCTCTCCTGCACCTTCCACGTCTAGCTCCTCCTGTGTCTTTGCCAAACTGGCCATCCTAGCTCAGACGGCCAAGGGTTCCCCCTACTGTTTGAGTAGGGGAATTTCCCTGGTGTCCTGGCCAAATTTCCTCCATTCAGTGGAAATATTACCAACAGCTTAATCTGGTTCAAGGTCAGTTGGCACTCATCTGTGTGTGTGGGGAGGGGTCAATGGGGAGAGGCAGCTGCAAGTGGGGTGCCAGCTGCACACTCAAGCAGACTTGATAGACCATGTGGCCTGTTTCTGCTGGCAAGTAGTAAGTAAGTAAGTATTTGTGCAAGTGGCTATTCCTATGTAATTTAAACTGATAGGGCATAGGAGTCACCAACAAGTGATAAGGAACATGTCAACTGGTTTACATGCAGTACTTCCACAGGAAGTCAAAACTTAACTCATGACACACATTCAGGTCTGGGGAATTGTCAGATACCCTGGGCACAGAAACAAATATATTAACAACCCCCATTTACATGACTTTATCAGGAACCATCTACAGACAGGATGTGTAGTGTGTATAATTCCTGGGTGTCTGACAAATCATAAACAATCTGCTCACCTAAAAATCAGAGGGAAATATTCTGCAAACCGTTGGATGCGTGAATGTGTATGAGGCATCTCATAGCGTGCTTTTTCGCAGTAGGAGAATTACAAATAAACAGATCCAGTTTAATGCCAACAAGTAAAGCTTCTTGCCCCTGTGATTTAGTATAATAATTAGAATCCTTCAGTTTACTTTACAGTAAAAGGAATTTGCTAACAAAAAGAGGCTCACAGCCACAAAGACTTTGTGGGTTTTGTCTGCTTTGTCTGATATAATAGAAGGATTCAATAATGACAGGGCGATTAAATGTTCCACTCTTTTATAACAGGCTAAGCCCAGCTGTGTCCTCAAGTGTCCTGGAGTAGTTAAAAACAATATCCAAATAGAAACTGCATTTAATTTAGCAGATTACTTATACAGCATTTTAAGTATACATGGTGCCTTTAATTAAATGCTCAGAAGATTTTCTTAGACCAGTACTGGAGCACAATCTTAGTGCAGTTTCAACTTGCACCATTTTACATTTTTTATTGTATTTTATACGGTAGACATTTTAGACTTACTTTGACCACCTGCTCTCATTCATCCCCAAGTGAAACAGAGATGTAGTTCACAATGTCTGAAAAATATTCCAACTGCTTAGGGACATCCACTTTATAGGCATTTCATCAGCATTAAAGATGCCCTTCAACTGCTGTGGCCTCATACACAGTTGAAAGGTGTGTTGATGCAATATTGGTGTGCATTAGGCATCCATGTTCTGCCACCACATTTTATAGCTTTGTATAATGCTAGTGAGCTGTGGGCAGGGGTTGGAGTACCCCTTGTGCAAGGGTCACCCGGCTTAATTGGGAAAATATGTATTCTAGATGTTAGGTGGCACAAATCCTGTGTGTACCACCTACTGTGGTACAATATGACAGGCACAGGAGTTTGTTGATGACATAGCACCAGTAGCATGGAACTAAGCTATGCACAGAGCTCTGGCCCATGGGTGCTACCTCCACAGTATTTCCCCACTCCCATGCATCTACCTAAGAGCCCACCTAAACATTTCCTATGTAACCACAGGGCTTAGTTATTACTGGAATGGCTAATAACTGGTAAAGAAATGTATAACTGGCCAGGTAGTGGTCTACAGGAAGCATGTTGTGATTCTATGGGAGATATCTGAGTTTGGGAGTAGACCAGGATCCCTGCAGCTGGCTGGACTGTGCCGGAACCGTGTTGCTCAAGGCTGCATATCCCAGCCCAGGAAGTGATGGAACTGTAACCCTACACAAAAAGGACCCTCATGGTGGGTTCGGGAGACAGGAAACAGCTCCCTTTTAAGCAGTAGGTGAGCCTACTGGGGAGATGCAATAGTTAAAGGACTTGGAGGAATGGAAAAAAATGCCAATCACCATGGATGATAGCCAGCTCTGTCAAGACCCACTCCCATAGAACCTCAAACCCTAACCCAATGTATATCCCATGGGAGGGTTGACCCCCTCAGCAAAACATTGGGGGGGGGTATAATAGAAGAAACTGTCTGACAGTTAGTGGTGGATGGGTCTGGGAGGCCACTTGCCAAGTGCTAAGGCTTTCAAATGTGTAATAAACAGTTTGGCCAATATTCAGGGTAGTTGTATGCCCAGTGAATTCTGGAGAGTGCTGCAGAAGTAATGCAGTCAGACTGCAGGCACCCAATGCACTAGTCCCTGTTTTAGGACTCTCAAGATGCAGGCCTGCAACCATTAGTTGATAAAAGCCCTTCTAGATGCTGCACCCACAAAATGTGCTGCCAACATTTCTAGATGTTGCCTAATGTACATCAGTTCTGCAAAAAGTCTACAGACTGGTCACTGGATGTGACAGAGACACCCACACGTGTGAGCTTTACAAACTTGTGGACTGGCTCACATTCAAAGGGAGGCTTAAGTATCACACCTCCCTCCAAGCCAAAAAAATACTACTAAATCTAGCACCCAAAGGCCTCCTCCACCTCATCCAGACTGTCCCACACAGGATGGCCCATAGACTTGAGGTGCAGTGAATATAAAATTCGCTGGTGAAGTGCATGCGAAGTGGGCACTTCTCGTTGCCGCTCCGCTATGCAGAGAGGGCAATGCAAAGTGTTCACTTCTGCATTTTGTCATTACCACTTCGCGTTGCCGTAATGAGAACACAAAGTAAGGCAAAGTCATTGTTTTTAATGGACTTCATGTTCCTCATTATGATTCTAAGTGATCCACTTGGTGTTTCAGCTTTGGCAGCCCCCCCACAGATCACATAGCTTACAGAACCGTAAGTCACATGCTCTCTAGCCAGGCAGTAAGGAAGTGAGTCACACAGGTAGTTTCATTTTCTCCTGTGCAGACTGAGAGAGAGGAGTGTGTGTGTACTAGAGAGGGGAGTGTTTTTTTGATTGCAGAGAGAGTTAAAATTTGATACTTAACCCAACAGCTTTCTTAAAAGCTAAATTTTTTTGTCTTTTTTGTACTGTTTTATACTTAATTTGCTCTTTCTGTAAATTTTATTTTTCTTGCCTACTTAGTTGTTTGTCTGTGTGTGTGTGACTGCATGTGTGTTGTGCTTATGTCGTGAGATGGAGCAGGGTGAGGGAATGTCTGGGGCGGGGGCAGCTCTGGGAGAGCATGGTAGTACGCGTTGTCGTACCATGCGCATGCGTGGGGGGCATGGGCACCCATTTGTGTTGGACCGCTCTAAACTTATGAGTGTCCAACCCCCGGAAGCAGGATCAGCACCGCCTCTTGACTCTGAGGCAGTTCAACCACCACCACCACCACCACCACCAAGTCCAGCACAAGGTCCTTTGGAGCAGGATGTGCCTGTTTCCCCAGGTCCAGGTGTGGATCCCACCATCAGTACTGTTGAGCAGTGTGAGCAGCCTACTGCCAGTTCATCTGGCCCTCCACTGCCTGTGCCTGGTCCTCCCCACACCTCCGTTGTTTGGCAGTTTTTTGACTGTGTCGGGGGAGGACAGCAGTGTGATGAAGTGTCACCTATGTGAGGTGGAGGTGCACCATGGCCCCAGGGGAGTCACCTGGGGACTGGGGGCAAGCGCACCCATATGCTTAATCACCACCAGTTGGAGTGGCAGGCTGCCACAGAACGGACCATGTCTGCACCTGCTGGCCATTCCGTGGCAGAGGGTACCGCTGTGCATAGCAGGCACAGCATCCCTAATAAGAAGAGGGCCACAGCAGCACCTGTTGCTCCACCAGCACCCCCACTACCACCACCACCACCAGGTCAGCCTGTCGAAGGAGTGGACACCAGAGAAGTGTGTGTAACACTGTCTGACTTGGCAGTTCTCTGGAGTGCTGTTGAGTAGAACAGCAAGAGGATGAATGCTATGGAGCAGCGGCTGGACATAGAGGGACATCAGCTTCAAATTATGTCCATGCTGGAACTGCTGCTGGATCACCATAGGATCCCACATTAGTTTTGTTTCCTCATACCATGCCCACTCCCCTTGCTGTGCCATAAAATGTATTCCTCCACCATCCCTGACCCTTGTATGTAATTATGCCCTTTTTTTGTTGTCTTCAGTATGCGTTACACTTTGTATTCTGGAGCCCCTTCCTTCTGTTAAGTGTCTACGTGTTTTGTGTTTGTGCGCTGTTTTGGTGCCTCATTTTTCTGCATCCGCAAAAGGCATCTGTCTTGTGTCCAGAAAATTGACAAGTGGTAACACAGTGAAATTAGACTGTTTCAGCACATGCAAAGTCCCCCAGAATTTATGGTGCACTTAGCCATGCGCACAAAAGTGGCACAGAGTCCCCAGATATTTTCTGCAGCCCCAGAAATGCATCCTCCATGTGTCCAGAAAATTGACAAGTGGTAACAGAGTGAAATGAGACTGTTTCAGCACATACAAAGTCCCCCAGAATTAATGGTGCACTCAGCCATGCGCACAAAAGTGGCACAGAGTCCCCAGATTTTTTCTGCAGCCCCAGAAATGCATCCTCCATGTGTCCAGAAAATTGACAAGTGGTAACAGAGTGAAATGAGACTGTTTCAGCACATACAAAGTCCCCCAGAATTTATGGCACACTCAGTCATGCGCACAAAAGTGGCACAGAGTCCCCAGATTTTTTCTGACGGCCCAGAATGCATCCTCCATGTGTCCAGAAAATTGACAAGTGGTAACACAGTGAAATGAGACTGTTTCAGCACATACAAAGTCCCCCAGAATTTATGGCACTCAGCCATAGCGCACAAAGTGGCACAGAGTCCTCAGATTTTTTCTGCAGGCCCAGAATGCATCCTCCATGTGTCCAGAAAATTGACAAGTGGTAACACAGTGAAATGAGACTGTTTCAGTAGATACAAAGTCCCCCAGAATTTATGGCACACTCAGTCTTGCACACAAAAGTGGCACAGAGTCCCCAGATTTTTTCTGACGGCCCAGAATGCATCCTCCATGTATGCAGAGAAGTGAAAAGTGACCATCTCAACTGAATTGAAAGGTACCCTTTGGATGTACAGTAATAGTAGCCTTGGTGAGTAGATATATATATATGGTTGTGTATTTTGTAAGTGATGATGAGGAAGGTTGAACTTGACATGGACATGTATTCATGCTATTGTTCTGCATCACACACAGATGACTCTATCTCTGAACTATTGCTGTGCACCGTCCAGTGCTCAATGAGAATTTTTTGCACTTAAATGGAAATGGATAACTCTCAAGCACATGAAGGTAAATATTTCTTTTTTTTTGGGGGGGGATCATATTTTCAATTTTGTCTTAATGGTTTCTTATTTTTTTATTTCTTCATAGATTTCATCAGCATCCTTCTGGAGTCCAGTTCTTAATGATGGTCATGGTCATGAAATGAAATGACTTCTGCGTGTTGCATGTGTGCCCAAGTTCGGGTTGGGGAGGGGTGGGCCTGATCATGTTGATGAACTTCTTTGGATAAGGCCACTGTGACAGAACAACAAAGTATCGCAAATTTTCCTTAAAAAAAGAAATGAATGACTTCTTAAAAGTTACAACTTCATTATGTGTCCCTCCCTGGTTCTCAAATCTCAATCCCTATTGTCAACTAAGTTACATTTCAGAGACACATCTGGTCAAGTACTAAGACAACCTGTTGTTTGCAATATTTGCAGCAGTCTTTACAAAGCAATGAAACAAATGAAGTAGAATCTTCATACTTACCGGAATGGATTTCACATGGACATTACATCGCTTCATCTCTGTCTGTACGGTATAGCTACAGCATCTTTCCCAATGAGTAATATTAGCGATGCAGCCTGTTTTTGTTCTCCTGTAAAAGAAACAAAATAAGTGTACTGTATGTGTTTTGCCACTGTGGCTCTGAAAAGCTACAGAAAACAAAACAGACAACTTAAGGAAGTGAGGCAGCATAACAAACATGAGTGCACATACTCACTTTATGGTTTAAATATTAAGAAGCTGGTGGTGGTGGTAGTGGTGGTGCACTGGTAGACTGGTGAACCATGGTGGGCAGACAGACTCATGGTGGCAGCAGACTTGGATAACATCAGTCCTGGTGGTGGTGGTGGTCCATGGGGGGCAGACAGACTCATGGTGGCAGCAGACTTGGATAACACCAGCCCCATGGTGGTGGTGGTCCAGGGTGGGCAGACAGACTCATGGTGGCAGCAGACTTGGATAACATCAGTCCCAGTGGTGGTGGTGGTCCATGGGAGGCAGACAGACTCATGGTGGCAGCAGACTTGGATAACATCAGTCCCAGTGGTGGTGGTGGTCCAGAGTGGGCAGACAGACTCATGGTGGCAGCAGACTTGGATAACATCAGTCCCAGTGGTGGTGGTCTGGGGTGGGGGGGCACACCACCTTTTAAATACTGCAGTTAAAACCTGCCAACATTAACCACATCATCATCCTCATAAAGAAAACTGCCCTCACAGTCATCGATGTCTGAAGTCTGACCACTAGGAAATTCTTTCTCTATTGTGTCATCATCTATGTCACTGGTGGGCCGTTTCAGGCAACCACTGCCAGTGCCACCAGGATGCTCCATTTCCACATCAGCAAGACCACCATGACTAGGCCGGGGTATGAATACCGAGGTTGCAGTCTGTGCTGGTATGTGCATCTCATTCATTTTAATGAATATTAGCAAACTAACATTTGCAGGAGACAGGTTTGTCTGATGATCCCTGACTATTGCACCTGCTGAGCTGAATACCCTCTCAACACTTACACTGGAGGGTGGGCATGTGAGGTACTTCAGTTCCACTGCAGTCAGCTCTGGCCATTCACTGACCTTTCCACTCCAGTACAAAAGAGGATCTTAACTTATTGTCAGATGCCTGTTTTCAGACAACTATGACTCAACCATTCTCTGTGCCTCACTAAGTCAGATTGTTGATGCATCAGCCTGTTCCCTGGAATCATTGATGTCACAAATACCCACTTGGGACAAAGCCTCCCAAAGCAGGTTGACGCCAACCACTTTGGATGACAAACCACCAGGAACTACAGTCCCCTTACCCTTGCATGATATGATTGCTGGTCCTCCAGCTACACCTTCAGCTGGATTATGCTGCTGAGGTTTGCAGACCTTGGCACATGACTTCTGTGCCCCATGAACCAAGCGAACCAGTTGACCACTGATATATTTTACCTGTTCAGGCCCTCCCTCCATTACTGATGCAGTTCTACGTTTGTATCATGGGTCCAGCATTGTTGCCATGGCAAAGTTGTCACTACACTGAATGCTCACAATGTGACGATTCTGCTCAAATACAGTCAGCATGTGTTGCAGCAACGTACTGCTACCACCGTCTCTGGCAACATCAAGGCTATGCTGTACATTCATCAATGTCTGCCTCAGCACCCGCAGCAGTGGAATTGATTGGCTAATGGAGGCAGACTCACCACTCACTGCCTGTGTGGCATGTTCAAAAGGCCACAAAATTGTTATTACAGAGTCCATGAGGCGCCACGGTTCAGTCGTCATAGACATGGAGGCCCCAGAACTGTCACGGCTAGTGTGCATAACAAGATATTCTGTGATGGCTTTGTATTGTTCATACAACCTCTCTGTCATGTATATCGTGGAGTTCCATCGGGTGACAACTTCCAGCTTCAAGTGGTGCTGAGGCAGGCTGTTTTGTATCTGCAACTGCCGCAGTTAGTCACGGGCCTTTCCAGATCTTGAAAAGTGAGAGCAGATACGTTGTACAGTGGTCAGCATTTCCTTTATATCAGGGTGCTGCAGAGACTCCTGAACCACAAGATTTAAACAGTGGGCCATGCATGGAACATGAAAAAAAAACACCATTCATGATGCATTTCACCACATTTGACCCATTGTCACTTGCTATGAACCCAGCTCTCAGGGACAGAGGGTTTAGCTATCTGTCAATTTCAGTCAGTACCATGTCCAAAATGTTCTCACCAGTGTGTGAACAGGTCACACTGCGCATAGCAATTGTTGCATGCTGGCGAATTCCAGGAAGATTGCTACAGTGACAATCCACCTTCCTGCACTGATTATTCCACCACCAGCATCACAAACAACCCCGCACCTGTGCCCAGTGTGCAGTTATACACAGATATGAACTCCCCGCTGTTTTGCCACTTGTCCACATATCCATACTTAAATGGATGAATGGAGAGGAGGAATGTTGAAGAGCATGTCTTACTGAGTCTGAGACAGTGCGGAACAACTCGGGAACAGCACGGGTAGAAAAGTATGTCCTGAATGGGACTTTCCATTTTGGACAGGCACGGGCAGCAAACTGCCGGAACCCAGAATTCTCCACAAAGGAGAAGGGCAAAAGATTGATTGCCAGTATTTCCGCTACAGCAGCATTACGTTTACGTGACACTGTATGATTGGGGGGTACTTCAGCTTATGTGCAAAACAATCTGTAACGTGGGCTGACTTAAACATTTTACAGGGTGTGTGTTGGTCACAAATGGTTGTGCTCTGTGATGAATGGCATTGGCAGGAGGTGGAGTGTGGACATTTGGTGAAGACGGTTGCACAGGTGATGATGACAAACCCAGAAATGTTATTTTTCTGGATTTGCCAACTGGGGTTGATGTACCACTTGCACTAGACATACTGCATTCACCACCACCACCACCACACAAACTGCTTCTCTCACCAGCACTGGACAACATTTCAAAGTCATTATGGTCCTCCACCTCATCATGCCTGTAGTAATCCTCTGCTTTTATTACCGCACTACTGCACATGTTTAATTTCCTACTGGGTTTAACAGTCATAAAAGGGGATAACATGCTGGCTATGGTTGCCACCGGTGATATGAGTGAATGCCCAAGTCTGGTATTAGCTGCCAACTTGTGCTGGGTCCACAGAGCAAAGTGCCTATTCTTAAGATGCGTATGCTGTCGTCCTGTCCCAAGATGGCTCCCCTTTACCTCGGACTCACACGCACGTGGCAAACCTGGCAGATTGCAACTGAATCATCATTTGCATCTTGAACAAAAAAATCCCAAACAAGAGAGTGTGATGCTCTGCTTTTAACATGTCTATGATGATGTTGCTTATTTAAGTCTGTTATTTTAAGCTAACTGAAGTGGGGGCACGTGATGTTTCTGACACTGCACACCTGGACTGCAACTGACCACCACGACTACCTATCATATTGAGTACTGGGTCGTCATCATCATCATTATCATCCACCAAACCCGGTACATCACAAGTTTTTCCTAGGGGGGAGGGGGATTCCTGCAAACAGATTCAGAAATTTCAGACACAGCCACTTTTAATTTCTTTTTCTCCGATTCCCAACTGGGGTCAATTAAATCATCATCATATTCATCAGCGTCACTGTCACACACATCCACATCTTCTGCTTGGATGCTAACATGTGGACTGCATGTCGCAACAACAGCAACATCATCATCATCAGCATCATCACATTCATCATCAGCATCTACACCACCATCACCTGATATTTTTTCACCACACTGTGAATCACTGTTGCATGGAAAATGAGTGACGTAAAGTGCCACCGTGGATGGAATATCACATTGTATGCTATCGTTGACATGATCATCAGAATCAGGTTCAGTTAATGGGATGTCACTGGGAAGTATGACATCATTTACGCTGTCACTCACTTGCACTGCTTCACACTCAATATGTTTGGATACGGTACACTGGTCGGAATTAGAACTTGATGCAACAATGCTAATACTACCTCCACCACCACTAACACCAGTAACACTAACACCACCGGCTGGGAAAACATCATCTCGTCCAACTATTAGTGAAGCTACTGACTGGGCTGTAAAAAACATTGCAGGAGAATTACCTTTCCTCACATCACCAATACACTTCTCCATCCGTGTACTACCACCATGCCCACAGACCCTCTTACTGCCAACATTGTCATGGCCAGAAACAGCTTTACTTGCATGTCTCTTTGCAGGCATTTTGGGGGATCAACCACAAATATTGTTACCAAATTCAGATTTTGATACGTTCACTTTCTGACTGGAGGGTCGCTACTTGCTACTATCGCTAGCTGGATGTGAAGCAAAATAAACAACTGTGTCTTCAGCAACAGATAAAGCGACTACTGTGTTGTGACACTGTCACGGAATTAAAACAACTTCAGTAACCAGTGGTGCTGATGGGGTCACAAAAACAATCCAGTCTGGTAAAAAATACCTTTTCCACATGGAGGGCACTGAATACAGACAGTGTTGATTTTTACAACACTACAAGCAGCAACACTAAGAACAGAGAACACGATCGCAGTACAAAATCAGGTAGCTGCAGTGGATAGCAGGTTCACACTGCTGCACTTAGTTGCACTTACACTAGTCTGTGTCACAAATTTTAAAAGGTGTATTTTATTTGATGCATGCAACACTGCACACACAACACAAAACACTTTGTGTACAACGCTGAACGAGGAATGCGATGCAAATGCAAAAGTTCAGTGTACTCAGTGCCACGTAATGTAAATTTGTAATTTAAACAACCTGACCTTATGAAATGCTGCACCACATTCACACAACAAGCAGCAAGAACATTTGTACTATCACTGACAATTTTACTATGTGTACAGTAACACAGTCAGTTATATAACAAAAATATTGCCAAAACACAAAGAAATCACTAGTTCTCCAACTTAAATCTACCTACACACAGATATGCCCCTCCCGCACGCAGCACGCTTCACTGTCTTTCATCACACACACTCAATGTTGTAAATTTACATTCAAAATCCACACACAAACAAAAACGCTCGATGATGTGAGCACAGGAGGGTTTCCTACAATCGATGTGCTACAGTTGGAGCCCCCAAAAAAAGGCAAAAATCCTTTTTGAACACCTTTTAAAAGATTCCTGCAGACAGCTATCAGAGCACACTGTCTCCTACTCCTTCCAATTCATACTACTTCGAACTGAGACTGTGCAGATCAGTATAGAGCCCATGTGACCTGAACTCCCATGAATCACTGCAAAATCCTCCTTCGGAGCACTAAAACAAGGCAAAGTAAGGCGAAGTGAACTGCCACCAATGTACTTCGCCTTAAAAATTGAAAGAGAAGTGACCAGTGGAGGTGAAGTAATGCAAAGTCACTGTTTTCAATGCACTTCGCGTTCCTCATTGTAATGCGAAGTACTCCACTTCACATTGCAGAGCAGTCCGCGAATCTGCCTTTGCTCTGCGAATCACTTTGCAGAGCAGATTGTGCCCACTTTGCTCACCACTACCCTAGACACACAATCGGCACCTCTCTCCTAGTCCCCCACTGTAGGACCTCCCTAGGGCAAAGGTCTTTCCGTTACCGTGCTCCCCTCTGGCTAAACAACCTACCAGCCTCTATCTCCCTAGCCCCTAGTATTGGCCAATTTAAAACTGGTCTTAAAAAACTCCTCCTTGAATCATCTATCTGTGACTGCAACCGTTGCAGTCTATACTCGAAGCATAGGGAAATAATCCACAAATGTAGGGCTAAATTCCTAACCTTAATCCATGACTGCATCCTCAAGTCCAACAATCACACTGTATATAAACTCTGACTCAATGTTCAGTTAGGACCCTCCGAAACTGTATTCTACCTTGTGGCACAGCTTAGACCAAAGGACTACTTAGGACACTTGACGCAATGTTTATACACTGTATTATGTGACCTTTGTATAAATACTAGCAAAAGTTATGTTTATTCTATCTGTATTGACGTGGAGTCTTTGCAAGTGAGTCTATGACTCAAAGGATTATAATTCAGATTCTCTTCAATAAATAAATAAATAAATAAATAAAAGTAATACCTGAATTTTAAATGAGAGGACAGACATTTGGCTTGAGGCTTCCAGTTATCCCCCATTCTGTCCAACAGCCCTACTTATTCAAAGAGAATTGGAAATGCATTTATACAGTATGGGCTGCATCAGCTCCCTTATCCACAAAGGTCAGATATGAGATGGGGAGGCTCTGTTAGTCCATTGTTGCCTAATAGTGGCCCAGTGGGAGGAAGCCATGTGAACAGATTTGTGTGGCCCATTTGTGAAATCCCAAAAGTCATTATACAGCAGTTCAGTACTGATGTTACCAAACAACATAGTTCTTTGTCCAGTCCAGTGCCAGCATGCCCTTGATGATGGTTGGGGTAACTCAAATGACATTAGAAGGCCAGTTGAGGTTACCATCAGACTATGCCCAATTGAGAGGGGCTAAAAAGGAGAAACATACCATCCCTGGTGGCATTTTGGCAGCTGAAGCTCTGGTGCTATCCATCTTTTTGACTATCCCTAGAGAAAGAAGTCACTTTCTCAGGGACATTCAGTACAGTTCCTTAGACATTACCCTGCTCTCATGATTCAAATTCTAAAGCAAACATTTTTCTGGTTTCCTTTAGCAAATTGTGCAACACTGAGGGGCATCACTATTTAGATTAATAACTTTAACAACTATTAGAAACATCTCCTCATATAAATTCAGTATTTAGAATTACACACGCAAGAGAGAGGAGAGAGAGGAAGCATTTTTGAAAAGCCTGATTGACTTACATTAATGTAAATCGGAAGGGGTGGGGTGGCAAGATGGCCACGCATCTGCTCTGCTCCGCACCACGCTAAGCAGGGACAGTTTGCTTTTAGTTGTCAAGCTCCTTTAGTCTCATATTTTCAATTCTTGAATGAGACTTATGTTAACTTGTAACTCTTTTTAAAATAATGACCCTGGAGATGGTTGTCGCTGTAGAGTAATGCTGTTTCCTGTCAGTTAAGTGAACACTCGGATGGCTTTGTCTTTCTGTTATTTAACTTCTTAAATCAAGAACGGCAAGGTTATTTAGCCCACATTAGATTGGGCATTGTTCCTTGGTCTTCGGGGAGGTAGGGACCTGAAATTATTTGAGGTGAAACCCGATGGAGATTTCACCATGAAGAAGAGGATTTGATGTCCGAGAAGAAGTTGAAAGGAGGGAGATCACGTGATGCAGAGTGCTGAGTAGAAGCTCCTTCAAGAAGCTACTGCCTCCCGATCACCAAGTCGTCTTTTTTGGACGTCTGAACTTCCCCATTTCCTCTGCTTTTGAGATTCAGTGCTGTCCGAACACTTTGGAAACCTAGTTTGAGTGTTAGATCCGCGGATGGAGGCTTACATGAAGAAAGCCCCACAGAAGCACACTCCTCCTGCTACTCCCCAAAAGGCCTCCAAGAAATCCAGGGCCTCGGGTGGGCCTGAGAAGTCTGATCCTCCGAGCCAATTCGGAGAGCAGGAACCTTTAGCGCTCATTAGGTTCCTTTAAGAGTTTAAGCCCTTTTGTGAGGAAATGAAAGAAATGGCGATGGATCTGAAGACTCTCTCCAGAAAACTGGATGAGGTTTCGCTAACTGTCTCCGATAATACAGCTCGAATAGTCTCAATGGAGAAAAAGTTAGAAAATCTCGATCCCGATCTGGTGTCTATGCGTCAGAGGTTATCTCATCTGGAAGCCAAGCTCAAAGATTTAGAGGGCCGCAGCCGCAGAAACAACGTTGTGATACTTGGGTTACCGGAGGGAGAAGAAGGCCAACATGTTGTGGCATTTGTACAGAAGTTGGTGGAGCGGGTCGCCAGCCCCTCTCCCTTTGGCCCTGTCTATATTATAGAGTGAGCTCACAGGTCCCTGCGACCTAAGCCTTCTCCGGAGGACCCCCCCATCCCGTCATCTGTCGGTTTTTGAACTACCTAGAGAAACAACATTTTCTGCAGAAAGTGAGAGCTTTACAAGAGGTTCGCTGGGAGAACATGAAACAGAATTTCCCAAGATTTGCCCGGCTCAGTTCGCCTGAAGTGGAAAGCATTCCATCCCGTTGTCTCTAAGATAATTGCGGCAGGCCTGAAATTTAGGATGGGATACCCGGCCAGGTTACTAGTTCTAGTAAATGGATCCTGGTCCAATTATGATGATCCTACAGTTGCCCTGATGAGCCTTAAATCTACGCTACCAGATCTGTTTCGGGAACCCTGAGATGCTGTGTTTGCGGGATGAAGAGCTGCTTGGAGCTGAGAAATAGAACTTTCGGTTTTTCCTTCTTTGAGGAGCCGATCAGTGTGAGTTGGATGGGAAACATCTCCTGTTTTGCTTGGACTGGGGGGATCAGCACAAGGCACGCTTGCTATTAGTTTCCTTGGCCCCAATTGCAGAGGGCCTATGCCGGTTAAGGGCAAAGGACACTTAGGGTCTCAGGGTTTGTTTACGGGGGGAACAATGTCTCAAGTTTCAGCATTCTCCGCATTGTAAACACAATAGAAAGGGGAACTGGTTTTGCTGAGATTTAGATTTATGTTTATTTCTTCTGGATTGGAAATTATTGTGGTGTTGGGCTTTCTCTGCAGTTTGCTTTCATTGTACTTTGACCTGGAACTGGCCACTAGAGGGCACACCAGGCATTAGCAACTCGTAGGGGTGCAGCCCTCAATTCGAGGGGAATCTCTCTTAATCTTCTCATTTGACTCGAGTGCAGGACAATTAATTCTTGCAAGGAGAGCCTTTGCAACTGGAAGCTGGTTACCTCTGGGAAGACGAATTTTTTCAGTCTTCCTTTCTTGAGTTCTGCTTACCATCTCTTTCCCAATTCTTGCTCTCAGTTTGTTGCAGAGGTCACTCCCCCTCACTGAGTTCCCGATCTGGCTTTAGTTGCTGCATAACTGCCTCATGAGGCAAGGTTGATCTCAATTCTCACTCTCAATTTTATTCGGGTTTCCATGGTTACCTGGGATGTGTATGGTTTTCGCTTCGACCCTTTTCTAACAGGTTCTCATCATATTAACACTTTGGTGTGGTGGTTTTGAAAGCCCAGGACTGCTCTCTCATTTTCTGGGGGTAATCAGCACTGTTTTGTTTTCTCATATGAGTATAGTGGAATGTAGGATTTATCATTAGCAGAGGTGCATCATCGGGAGGCTGGAGATGAAGAAAAAGCACCAGTACTGTGCTGAACGTTGCTTCTGACAGTCTAGCGTGTTGTGGGGCCGGGTTTTGGGGTATCGTTGGTGGGTAGGGGTCGGGTGGGGGGATGGGATGGACTTAGCTGTGGGGGGTTAGGGAGGAGGGAGGGCTTTACTGCAGTAACCATGGGTGTAAGGTTGCAGGTATTATGTATCCTGTGTGCTGAGCTGAATACATTAAGTCTAACTACCACTACTGGATGGCTAAAGAAATAACTTTTGCGACTTGGAATGTAAAAGGGATCAGGAAAAAGCACAAAAAATATCAGGCTCTTAAACATTTAAGCTTATTACGTTCTCAGATAACTTTTCTACATGAAACCCATTTATTAGAAGCGGAAGCTTCACAGTTAAGGAGACAACAGGCGGATCTGGTTTACAATGCCCAGGGATCTACAAATAGCTGTGGGGTCATGCTCATGATTAATAGGGGTATTCCCTTCATTTCTACACAGGTTATTAAAGACCCTGGGGGAAGGTTTATCCTTGTTAAAGGTACTCTCTGGTCTGTTCCATTATTACTTGGCAGCATTTATGGCCCTAACATAGATGATCCAGGATTTTTTATCAGACTTATATCTGCTATTCTCCCAATGCTTCCCATCGGGATTATTTTAAGGGGGGGATTTTAATCAAGTACTTGATTCTAATTTGGATAGGTCAGGTAGAGGTCTGGGAGGGTTCACTCCGGGGCAGAAGGCTTTTAAAGACCTATTGGACCAATGCGGGCTCTGCAATGTCTGGCGTGTCTTGCATCCTGATTCTAGGGAGTTTACCTTCAGGTCAATGGCGCACGGCTCGCAGTCCCACATTGATTACATATTTATTTCTCAGTTCCTATTACCTGGGGTTAAGACTTCCTTGATTCAACCTGGCCCAATCTCTGACCACTCACTAGTATTATGTAAATTGGTATTTCTTAATTTACCTAACAGGGAAACCAGATGGAATCTTAATGAACAACTTCTCAAAGATGTCAAATACTGTAAACTTATAAGGGAACAAATTGAATCCTTTTTTTCATCTAACCCTTTAGATAGTGCAAAGCCGGATATTTTGTGGGGGGGCCTTTAAGGCCTTCATGAAAAGGAAACCTTATCAGCATGGCGGTGGGCAGGAAAAGGGCACAGGAGAAGGAATCAATATCTTTATTATCTCAATTAGATCACTTGAAAATAATTTCTCGATTAATCCTCCTGACGAGGATTGGAGGAAACTCTTAGTGTTGAAAGATAGATATTTGGAGTTACTCTGAGACAAAGCAGAATTTGCTATTATTCGTACAAGAGCTAGCTACACTGACCAGGGAGAAAAGGCGGGACGCCTACTGGCACTGCATATTAAGCAACAAGAATCAGTGAGATTTATCCCTCCTATCAGGCAATGGCTGATGGATCCTTAAAAGTATCTCCCACTGAAATAGTCCAAGAATTCGCCCGTTACTATACAAATTTGCACAGTGACATGGAGCATCCCCCTTGCCCTGGGAGTACGGAGAGCTATCTGAAGGACTCCCACTTGCCCTCTCTCTCTCTGACCGACATAAGGATTTTCTGGTTATTCCTATTTCTCAGGAAGAAATTGCCAGGGTTATTAGCGAATTGCCGGCAGACAAGGTCCCAGGCCCCGATGGATTTTCCTCCCTAATTTACAAAGTTTTTCCAGACCTTTTATTACCAGTACATCACCGTTTATTTCAACATATTTTAGCTGGGGCGGAGGCCGATTCTCACCTTTTTGAGGCCTTGATTGTTCTTCTCCCCAAACCTGATAAGGACCCTGAGCTTGTTCGGAGTTACAGACCTATCTCACTTTTAAATCAGGATATTAAAATTCTCTCCAAGATATTAGCTAATAGGTTAACGGTAGTTCTTCCTGAGTTAATAGGTACAAACTAGGTAGGATTTGTGGAATGCTCATCTTCTGACTACTTTCATGCATTTTATCACACATGTCTTCTCGGCTACCAGGGATGTCGAGTTCCCCGCAGGACTGGTCTCCCTGGATGCTTAGAAGGTATTTGATCAAGTGAACTGGAACTTTCTGTTCCGAGTTCTGGAAGCTTTTCAATTTCCTTCTGTTTATTTCCTGGATTGCCACACTTTATAAAAACCCCATCAAGAATCTCTGAGAATGGGGCTTTCTCTAAGCCCTTTTCACTCCATTCAGGAACTAGGCAGGGTTGTCCCTTATCTCTTTTGTTATTTAACTTATATTTGGAACCTCTCATTCAAAATATTCTCAATAATGTTTCTATACAGGATATTAGAGTTGGGCGACATGAAATCAAAGTCACTGCATATGCGGATGACTTGCTGATACATTTATCTCACCCTGTATCCTCTGTTCCAGCTTTGCTAAGTGAAATAGCAAGATTTATCATCCTGTCTAATTACAAACTGAATGCTAGCAAATCCTTATTTTTCCCATTAAATCATAAAGTTTTCAAAAATGACATTAGTCCCTTAGGTTTATGCTGGACTTCCAAGTCATTTAAATATTTGGGTATTAAGCTTTCTCATAACCCTCTAACATGGTTTAAGGACAATCTGGATTCCCTCTCGCAGTTGATAGCTCACGACCTCGAGAGGTGGTCCAAACTTCCATTTCATTATGGGGCCAGATCAACATAATTAAGATGAACATATTTCCTAGAATTTTCTATCCATTATCTCTTCTCAACACTTTTATTCCTTTACTCTGGTTTAAAAAGATACGTATATTCACCAGATTTGTCTGGGGCGACAGGTATCCTCGGTTGGTTTATCATAAGCTGGCAGCCCCAAAACTGGAGGGGGTTTATGAATTCCATCTGGCTATATATTACTGGGCTAGTCACTTACAAAATGTCTGAGATGGGTATCCCTGGCCCAGAAAAAGAGCAACCGTTTGGCTTAGAATTGAACTGGATGCAATCAAGTCCAAGAATCTGGACCCCTTACATTATTTTTTCTTAAATTCCCCCAGTACGTTTGACCGAGGAGTGCCCCATAATATCGACTTCTTTAAAGGTTTACTTACAAATGTGTTCATTTTTGCAATATTCTCCTCACTGGGACCTGGCCCAGTCTATCTGGAATTCCCCTTCTTTCACTATTAACATGAACCAGATTTCCCATCAATGGTTATCCCAACTGGGAGATGGGAAGCTTCTTTCTCTTACGGATGAAGAAGGGCATTGGTTATCAGTGGGAGATATTATTAAGAAATTTCCCATTCCGGTTTCCTCTCATTTCAAAGTTACACAATTAAGGCATTTACTTGTAATTAATTTCGGTAATGCTCTCCCCTCCCAGACCATCACTTCCCTGATACCTGAGGTTTCCTCACTTTCCAGATCTTCAGGTGTAATATCTAAATTATATCAGGTTTTGTTTCACAAAAAATACGGGGGTCCCTTTAGACCTACAAGATTCTGGAATAATTTCTTCCCTCAGCACTGTTTGGATTGGCAATCTCTGTGGAGATCATGTCATAAACATATTTCTCAAGACAGACTGCATCTCATGCAATATCATATTTTACATAACCTGTATTACACCCCGGTTAAATTACAGAAGTGGGGTTATCTGAAGTCTTATATATGTAATAAATCTTTGCAGGAAGAAGGAACACTTCTCCACATGTTCTGGTCCTGTCTTAAAATCTCCCCCTTATGGGATTCAGTTAAGACTTCCCTGGATCCTCTACTGGGCCTTCAGGAGTACTATACTCCTGAGATTTGTCTGTTAGGGGACTTATCCTCTATTAGAGTTAAAGTAAGAAAGTTTCACATTTCTATGATTGCCTTATCAGCTAAGAAGCTCATTTTATGCCACTGGAAAGATAAGTCCTCTCCATCTGTCCAGGAATGGGTAAAAAAATGTTGCCCAATCTGTGTACAGAAAAAGCGATTGCCAGTCTTCACAATAGATTGGCAGTTTATACCAAAATCTGGGATCCCCTTCACTCTCTAATTTCTCTGGCTCAAGTCTAAGTATATCTCAGGCTATACTGTCATGTAAGACCTTAAGTAAAGTGCTTGGCATTTGAGGGGCATTAGGCTGGGTTACTTCAGTAAGGGGAGGGGAGGGTGGGTCTGGCAGTTATCCCTTTAGATTGTATTGGAATGTCAATGTCACTGTCACTCAAACTGCCTTTTATTGTGGAAAATGGACCAATAAACTTTAAATTGAAAAAAAAAAAAGAAGTTGAAAGGAGGATGATTGGAAGTATGGCGGCATAGAAGCCAGGTGGCATTTCAAATGCTGATAGGCTAATTTTAGTCTTAGTAAAGGTATGCCAATGCTGTCAAGGGGATGGGGTCATTTGGAAAGCTCAGAGAAAATGTTTGAAGTTATTGTGCTTAGAGGAGAGCTTTTTCAGATTATGTTTTAACAGGTGCCGCACTCGAGCCTGTAAGGGACAATAGAAGAAGGAGTGCTCTGGATATTGGAAAGATCTCTGAAAATATATGATGAACTCCCTGAGTAGGAGACTGGCAATCTCTTTGAAACATGTGGTTCGCACAGTACAGCACAATAAATGGTAGGAGCAGTTGGCATCTATCTTACTTACCGGATTTGTGAGTGTGTACTTTTGGGGATTAAGGAAAGGATCTTGTCCCCCGTGGGGTTTATTCTGAATCGGTTGGACAAGGCATGGAATGCTAAAATTAATAATGGCTGGAGTGAAATGGAGTAAGTGGAAGATGTTTTGTCTCTGAGGCACTTTAGCTCCCTTGAATTTTGTTAAGAGAGGTGAGCTGGGACTATTAAATCAAAACTACTACTGTTACCACATATTTTTGTAAAAAGGGGACGCTGTTTTTGTGTGACAAAATTTTATGAAATAATTTCATGAGGTATGATATAGTCCACACGGACTTCAGAATTTGCTAATTTGGAGCTGTATTCTGAAAATTTTCTGAGTGACTCCTAGATTAATTTGACCCTTTAAAATGGTTTGGGTGTTAGCTGTGCACTTGAGTGGCCTCATGGATTCCCGGCCCTCTGTCTGCTGGCAAATTTTATTTGTTTGTGTGCTTGTATAATGTTTCATACAAGTTTATTTTTAAATTATATTTGAAATGTCTAGAAACGTTTAGAAATTGTTTAAATGATTAACTGTTTAGGATCATTTGTATAGTATGTCTTTGACTACTGGTACAAAGTAAGCTTTAGAACCTGTCAAATTGAGCCTGGAATATTATTTGGCAAACTTTTATTGTATGAAAAGGGGGTGCTGTGAAATCCTTAATTGTTGGAATGGATAGATAAAAGCGACAAACTGTTTATTTTATGACACCAAGATCTGCAACAGAGTAGATGATCCAGATGGGGTGGGCAGAATGAGAAGAGATCTGGATAGACTAGCAAAATGGTCAGAAGAGTGGCAACTGGGGTTTAATGCAAAGTGCAAGATCATGCACATAGAGAAGAGAAACCCTGAAGCCACCTATAGGCTGGGAGGGAAGTTGCTGGCAGTCACAAGGGAAGAAAGAGACTTGGGCATCATCATCATCACCGATAACCTGAAATCATCCAAGCAGACCACTAGAGCAGTAGGTAAGGTTAGGGGAATGTTGGGGTGTATTAGTAGGGGTATCACAAGTCAGAAGAGGGAGGTAATAATCCCTCTTTACAAGACACTGGTTAGGCCCCATCTGGAGTACTGCGTGCAGTACTGGAGGCCACACCTTTACAAGGATGTTAACCAAATTGAGGCACTCCAGAGAAGGGCAACCAAAATGGTGCAGGGACTGCATCAGAAAACATATGAGGACAGATTAATGGAGCTCAATATGTATACCCTAGAGCAAAGGAGGGAGAGAGGTGATATGATAGAAACATGCAAATACCTTAAGGGCATTAACAAGGTGAAAGAGTCTAACATGTTTCAAAATAAGAAAAATAGCAGGACAAGAGGACACAGCATGAGATTAGAGGGAGGCCGATTAAGAGGTAATGTGAAGTTCTTTTTCACAGAAAGGGTGGTGGATGTATGGAATGGCCTACCTCAGGAAGTGGTGGATATGAATACAGTGCAGGGCTTCAAACAGGCATGGGACAGGCATAAGGGAGCAATACAGATGAGTATGAATAGATAGGCCATTGACAGAACAAAGGCCAATGGCACATTCATAAGGTAGAAAAAGAAATGGGCAGACTGGATGGGCCTTGCGGTCCTTATCTGCCATCAACTTCTATGTTTCTATGTTTGGTAAATGGTAATTGAACACTGGTTCCTGGTTTTTACATTCATGGAACTGGTATAGCAATAATGAGTATGATAGAACTTGGGTGGGTCAGCATAATTGGCTCATGTTAAGTATGACCAGGGACATGATCATGAGACTGTCAGTACTGGTACTGTATGGCAATTGAATAGCGAGTTTAGGTCTCCAATCATCTTTTGAGCATAATGAGACCCAATTGGCCTTGTAGCCTAAGAGAAAGGCTTTCCCTCCAGAAAGAGAGCTAATATAAGGGTTTAAAATTGCTAATAGTTGATGAATTGGAGATATATTTTTGCTGTTTTAGCTACCCCTCTAGACTGAGGGACTGGACTGATGGAGTTCCTGAGTGGTGCTATGGATGGGTTATGATGTCTGGAATCCCTCTGAGTATAATCAGAAAACTATTAGTTATCTAGTAATGAAGATTAACTGGAGTGCCACTGGCATATAGTCATTTCTTTATGCAGTTGTTTCTGCTTTTGGATGTTGTTCTATGAGGTGGGATGTAAATTTAAAGGATGGACTACAAATCTGTCAACAGATCTTAAATAGGTCTCAGATTTAAAGGGAACGATGGATTAAGTGTTAATTTTTATGTTACTCCACTTTTAATGAACCACTTGATGAAATGGACAGCTTTAGTCTTATATGTACCAAATTTTATATGAAGATTTATTGTATTTTATGATCTGTTGGGTGATTGTAAAATGTTGTTGATTTTTCGTAATGACTTTGTGTCGAACGAAATAAACTAATTGATTGATTGATTGTAAATCAACTTCCAAGGACTATTAAGCTATTAGGATTACGGGAACACAAAAATATTAGGAGTGCATGACTAACATGTATTGAATGAAAAAGCAACATATAATGCAACAGGGTTTCACTAGGCTTTGCAGATAATCTATTATTTATTCCACCAGATTATCTGTCATCCAAATTATTTAAACAGTAACTATTTACTGTCCACATAATAACAGGCAAGCAATTTTTTTGATGTGCTCAGCCAGTTGATATTCACCGTAATAACTCATAAGTTACTATGGCAGTCATGCACTCTGTCTGTCAAAATTGAGCACTCCCTCATTTGCTCTCATCCTGTGTGTGGGCAGACTGAACAGTTCTTCATATATCTGGACTGAGTAGTATGCGGTATGGGCTGCACCCATTGGCTCATGCTGCGAACCAATGGGCATGCAGCCCTACTGAGCTGTCAGTTGGTGGGCGGGCGGGGTGGCAGGTGGGTGGGGTGCTGCAGCCCTCAGCTGACAGGGGTGGGGCAGTGGGGCCCAGTGGGCGGGTGGGGTGGGGTGACTAGACCACCAGGGTAGTAGGGTATTTGGTGAGCTATTGATGCCTGCGATCAGGCAGCGATCTGTCCACTGGACCACCAGGGATATTGGACTTGGGGGGGAACTGTACTGATGCCCGTGATCGGGCACATAGAGGTCCACTGACCACCAGGGATATTGGACTTTTTTTATATTACAGGAATGCCCGCGATCGGGCTGCATGCTACGTCCTCGACGGCTGCCAGCTGGCAGGCGCCAGGCGCAAGTCGCCTGGGATTGGTGCACCTGCATGTTAATGGTATGCAAATGGAGCCATAATGAGATGCAAATGGCCCCCGGCGCCTTTGTATAAATTATGGCCCCATTTGCATGGCCCTTTGAATATCGAGGTGCTGTGCATGGCAATGGCACTTGCACCAGCTCATCTCCATACTCCACTTGGCCACTTGTGGTTGGCACAGTGCCACTGCGTGCATAATGGGTGGATAGGTAAGTGATATTCAAAGCTGCTGTGCCATAGAGCAGCTCCGTTGAATATCACCCAGGCCACACCCCTGCACAACAAAGTTGAGCTGTGCCCAGGCTTGCACCACAGCCTGGCGCAGTTTGAATATCCGGGCCATAATGTCCAAAATACCCCTTTGACACACTTGGAGGGAGTATACAATTCCTAATGCCTGTGCTGGACTGGGGATCTACTGGACTTAGAAAGCCAGTGTGATCCAGTGTTCTCACGTCTACCCTTTCTATGCTACTCTGATCCCATTCAAATGATTTAGAGTCAACTAGAATGGGGCTTTATAAACCTGGACACCAAGACTGGAATACCCAGTTGCTATTTCATTAGTGCAGAGTGGAACTTTCAGTGGCCACCAGAGCTCATAACTGCCTTTCTATTTCATTCTCTCACAGGTGATCACTCATTCATGTGTTATTTAACCCTCCCACCAAAGATTTAACTTAAAATCAGTAGGACAGAGTAGTCAAGACTTATCCTGGCTGGGCCTATGGCACCACTGAGGTGACTGTAAACATTCTTGGTGGGCTGTTGGGACCTACATTACTCCTCCCCTAGATTTTCTGTAAGTAGTCACTCCCTTGTTTCTCCTTTGTAAACCAACCCCCTCAACCATAAGTAAGCAATAAGACACAGCAGGGTGTACATTGTTCTAAGTGGGTCGTAATAAGCCTTCAGTCCCTGGAAGATTTGTTTTGTCAGTATGATGCACACCCCCCAGAGTGTGATATTGCACTTATAAAACAGGTTTCTTTGACTTAAATGTTTGTAGGAATTTTAAAAGTTACGTTAACATGACAAAACTCAAAACTGGCCTTGAATTTTATGTTAAATAGTTCTTCCACCTGCTGGAGCTTTATGGCATTTAAGCTTTGCTTCAGGATGGTGTCACAATTAGGTATCCATATTTGTAATTTCTTTGGCTGGTGTAGTTTTTCTGACTTGTGCAGTTTTTCTGACTTGTGTAGTTTTTTAACAGAGAACCAGGGAAAACAAGACAATTTTGTTTTTATATTTTAACATCCTTTTTTAGCAAGTGCAAAGCTGTGCCAGTTCTCAATCACACGCCTGATCTCTCTTCTACTCACTCATCCTCCCTCTCACTTGCTCAAGCAGACTGACTTCTGTAAAGAAAGGAACTTTTGTTTTAAAAGGCATATGTTTGAATTTTTCTTGTATTTCTGCCCTCCACAACTCCGAGAACACTTGCTATCCTTGGACCTCCTGTTCACTCTCAACCCCACCGTACATCCATCCACTTGCTTGTTCACCCACCTACTCACAGAAGCTTGCCAAAAAATCTGAGTGGCAAGAAAGAGATTAAAACCTTTAGTGTATAACTGAAGGAAGTGAGCTAGTCTTGTGATAGAGAGAGCCTGAAGTCAGGAGTGGGACCTGTATGTGTGCTGTAATTAAGACCCATGTTCTGCCATAGAGATCGCTAGATGATGTAGCCACCAGCATACTACCATATGCATTAGTGTACATGATGAAAATACTGCAGTTTTGTGTTGATGTGAGATGAAGGCTCAATCAGAAGAAGCATGATTGTAGCCTGATTACCAGGACAGGTACATGTTGCAAGTTGCAGTAAAACAATGTCTGGTTTACATTTTTTTTTAATCAAAGGGATTTGTGAAGAATCTGTGGGTTTTTGAGCAGTGATGTCTTCTTTGCAACCTCATGATGTCCACTGCAACCCATGAAACAACATTTTCTTAGCATTATCTTATATAAAATATAGAGGGTGGAGGAGCTTTGCAACCTCTATGATTCTACTGAAATGGGCTTTTGCAACTCCTATCATTCTGGTGAAAAGATGCTACTGCTTCTGAGGCAAGAGCCATGACAGCTTTGGGATAGCTATCAATTTAAAAATGAAAAATTTGACTGAACAGTAAACACAAGCTATGGAGAGGGTATGGTTTAGAGTTGTGCGAAGCAGCCAAAATTCACTCCACGGAGCAATTCACAGAGTAGTGTCGAATCCATGAAGTACTCCGCAACGTGAAGTGGAGTACTTCAAGTCATGATGAGAATTGGGAAGTCATTTATTTCAATGCACTTCACATTACTCAGCCTTCCCCCAACCACGTATTTGCCAATTTTAATGGGAAGTGCTTTGAAATCAATGTACTTTGCATCACTGCGCCTTGTTATTGAGTTCCAAGGAACATTTTGCAGGGATTCATGGGATTGCAGGTCAAATGGGCTCTAGATTGTTCTGCACAGCCTCAGTTCTGTGTAGTGTGTGTGTAGTGGTAGCTGGAGACAGTTTGCTGTCAGAGCTCTGTGATTCAAACCCTATAAAAGCTGTTAGAAAAGCCTTTTTGAGCCATTTTTTTTTGCACAAAACATAGTACATCGATTGTAGGAAACCCTCCTGTGCTCATTTCATCAAGTGTTTATTGTTTGTGTGTGGATTTTGAATGTTAATTTAGAACATTCAGTCTGTGTACTGACAGACACTTGAAGTGTGCTTTGGGGGAGGGGCGTATCTGTGTGGTTTAGGTAAATTAACTGGGAGAAAAAGGCAGTCTTTGGGTTATATTTGTGTTGTTTAACTGTGTTAATGTACACACAGTAATATTTTCAGTAATTCTTGACATTTGTTTGTTGATTGTTGTGGTGCAGCAGTGCATAATTTCAGTTTGTTAAAAATATTTGGTTATATTACTGAAGTTTTCTATTTGCCATGCATGTGTGTGTGAGTGTGTGTGTGCAATGTGATGCATGCCATCAAATCACAGACGCCTTTATTGTGGCTCAGAGTAATTGCAGCAGTATGAACCTGCTATCCACTGCAGCTGCATGATTTTGTACTACTTTGTGGATAGTGGTATCTTGGTTTTGGACTGTTACTGCAGTACACTGCCTCCCCAAAAGGCAAAAGGTATTCTTTTCCATATTGGATTGTAACTTTTGAGCAGCAGTGGTTAAGGTGTTGTTGTGATTTTGCATCTGCATCTTTTCTTGATTGCGCAGTGCAATCTAATCTGACCGTGCCTTTGCATCTGTTTAGTGCCCAATCTCCATCTGCAAGCCACAGTTTTTTTTTTTGGGGCTTCACAACCACCGGGCCAGACTGAAAGTTCCAAAATCTCAATTTGTTTACAGTTTTCTTTGTGATCCCCCAAAATGCCTACAATCAGACGTGCAAGCAAAGCTGTTTCTGGCCTTGGCACTGCTGCCAGTGGAAAGATTGTGTGTGCATGTGGTAGTATGCAGAAGTGCATAGCTGATGTGAGTAAAGGAATTTCTCCATCAATGATTTTCACAGTGCAATCTGTAGCTTCACTCATAGTTTGAGGAGATGATGTTGTCCCAGCTGGTGGTGTTAGTGCAGTTTCTGCTGGCATGAGTATTGCTGCCTCAAGTACCACTTCTGACCAGTTAACCATTTCAAAAAATATAGTTGAGTCTAAAGCTATGACTGACAGTGTAGATGATGGCATACTCCCCAGTAACATCCCCATGGTAGTTGAACATGATTCTGAGCATGGCAACTATAACTCACAATGTCACATTTCTTCCAGCGCTACTGAGGTCATGCCTTTGCCATCCATTGATTCACAGTGTGGTGTAAAAATATTGGGTGGTGATGATGATGATGATGACAATGTTGCTGTGATTGCAACATGTAGTCCACATGACAGCATCCAAGCAGAAAATGTGGATGCGAATGATGTTGATGAATATGATGATGATGTCAGTGATCCCTGTTGGGAACTGAAGAAAAAGAAAGTCAAAGTGGCTGTGTTTGGGTCTGTTGACATTAAATACCCCCTCCTTAAAAAAGTTATGATTTAGCTGTTCCAGTTGATGATGATGATGATGATGATGATCCAGAAATAATCATAGGTAGTTGTGGTGGTCAGTTGGAGACCAAGTATGTCCAGCCTGAAAAATCATGTAGCACACCCCTCATGTCAGGGGTTAAAAAATGGAGTCCAAGAAGCAGCATCAGTGACATGTTAAAAGTAGGGGATCACAATCCCTTGTTTGGGATTCTTTTGTGCAAGATGCAAATGATGAGTCAGTTGCAATCTGCCAGCTTTCCCATGCATGTGAGTCAAGGTAAAAAGTGAATTCATCTGTGCATGGAGGGCCAGCATACACATCTTAGGAAAAGGCACATGGCAATGTGGACCCGGCACCAGATGGCAGCTAATGCCACAGTGGAGCGTTCACCCTCATCATCAACCTTTCTTAGCATGTTATCCCCTTTCATGGGTGTAAGACCATGTAGGAATGCCTGCTGTAGTCATGAAATAACAGCAGAGGATTATTACAGACATCATGAGGGGGAGGATAAATGACTTTGAAATCTTGTCAAGTGGTGCTCAGAGTAGCAGTGGTGGTGGTGGTGGTGGTCAATGCAGTACGTCTAGTGCAAGTGGTACATCAACCCCACTACATAAATTGGGGAAAATAACTTAATTTGTGGATTTGTCACCTGTGCAGCCCTCTTCATCATCGCACGTCCACACCCTACTGGGTCATTCGCAGACCACAGCCATTTGTCACACCCTGTGCAAAACGTGTAAGTCAGCCCATGTTGGAGAGTGTTTTTGTCTGTAACTTGAAGTACCCACCCAGTAATGCAATGTCACATGAACTTAATGCTGCTGTAGCAGAAATGCTGGCAATTGATCTTTTGCCCTTCTCCTTTGTGGAGTTCTGGATTCCAGCAGTTTGCAGCACGCGCCTGTCCAAAATGGAAAGTCCCATCCAGGACATACTTTTCCACCTGTGCTGTCCCCGAGTTATATTGTACTGTGGCTGACTCTGTAAGACATGCCCTTCAACATTCTTCCTCTCCATTCATCCATTTAAGTATGGATATGTGGACAAGTGGCAAAACAGTGGGGAGCTCATATTTGTGTATAATTGCACATTGGGCACAGGTGCTGGGGGGTTGTTCATGCTGGTGGCAGTATAAATAATCAGTGTAGTAAGGCAGACTGTCATCGTAGCAATCTTCCAGGAATTCGACAGCATGCAACACTTGTTATGTGCACTGTGACCTGTTCACACACTGGTGGAAACATGCTGGACTTGCTACTGACTGAAATTGATGAGTGTCTGAACCCCCTGTCCCTGACAGCTGGTTACATAGCAAGTGACAGTGGGTCAAATGTGGTGAAATACATCATGAATGGTGGTTTTGTTTGGATTCCAAGCATGACACACTGTTTAAATCCTGTGGTGCAGGAGTTTTTGCAGCACCCTGATATAAAGGAAATGTTTAAAGATGCTATATCTGTTCTCACTTTTCACACTGTGCAAAGGCCTGTGACTAGCTTCAGCAGTTGCAGATCCAAAACAGCCTCCCGCAGCACCGCCTCAAGCTGGAAGTTGTCACCCAGTGGAACTCCACTTTATACATGGCAGAGAGGTTGTATGAACAATACAAAGCCATCTCAGAATATCTCGTGCAAACTAGCAGTGACACTTCCGGGGCCTTCATGTCTCTCAAGACTGAACAGTGGCACCTCAAGGACTCCAATAACAATTTTGAGGCCTTTTGAACACACCACATGGGCAGTGAGTGGCAAGTCTGCCTCCATTAGCCAATCAATTCCACTGCTACGAGTGTTGAGGCAGACATTGCTGAATCTACAGCATAGCCTTGATGGTTCCAGAAACTGTGCTAGCAGTTTGTGGCTGAAACAAATGCTGACACTATTCGAGCGCAATTGGCACATCTTGAGCATTCAGCAGAGTGACGACTTTGCAACAGCAACAATGCTAGCCCCATGATACAAACGTGGAATTGCCTCACTACTGGAGGGAGGGCCACAATGGGTAAAAAATTTCAGTGGGCAACTGGTGCACTTGGTTCATGGAGCACAGAAGTCACGAGCCAAGGTCAGCAAACCTCAGCAGCATAACCCAGCTGAAGGTCAGTTTGGAGTAGTATCAAGCACATCCTGTAAGGCAGCTGAAGTTCCAGGTAGTCTATCATCAAAACAGTTGTCATTAACCCACTTTGGGGTGCTTTGTCCCAAGTCAGGATTTGTGGCATAAATGAATCCAAAGAACAGGATGATGCATCAACCACCGGACTTCATGCAGCACAGTGAATGGTTGACTTATATTTGGCTGAAAACAGGCTTCTGTCAGTAACTGATGATCCTCGTTTATGCTGGAGTGGAAAGGTCAGTGAATGGCCAGAGCTGACCTCAGTGGCACTGAAGTACTTGACATGCCCACCCTCCAGTGTAAGTGTCGAGAGGATATTCAGTCCAGTGGGTGCAATAGTTCAGGATCATTGTACAAACCTCTCTCCCTCCAATGTCAGCTTGCTACATTCATGAAAAAAATGAATGAGGGGCACATACCAGCTTGAACTGCAACCTCTGTATTCATACCCCGGCATGGTCATGGTTGTGCCAATGTTGGAGAAACAGACCATCCTGGTGGCACTGGCAACATGAAATGGCCTACCAGTGAGGTAGATGATGACATGATGGAGAAAGAATTCCCTAGTGGGCACAATTCAGACACTGACGACTGTGAGGGCAGCTTTCTGTGTGATGATGCTGATGAGATCGATGCTGATAGGCTTTAAGTGAAGTGGTTAAAAGGCTGTCACATTTTATTCTATGGTACATGTTTTGTTTTTCATAAAGTTAAATCAGTATCCTAGTCAGAATGATTCAAATTCCATATGTCATATTGTAACACAGTGCACACTATTTCCTGCCCACCACCCACCTGTGTGAGAGGGAATGTCATGATGTGCCCCCATGACCACCACCAGAAATCCGCTGTTAGCCAAAGCCACCAGACAGTACGAGGAAATGTCATCATGTGCCCTCATGACCACCACCAGAAAACCACTGTTAGCCTAAGTCACCAGATAGTACGAGGAAATGTCATCATGTGCCCCCATGACCACCACCAGAAATCCACTGTTAGCCAAAGTCACCAGACAGTGAGAGGGCATGTCATCATGTGCCCCCATGACCACCACCAGAAATCGCTGTTAGCCAAAGTCACCAGACAGTGAGAGGGAATGTCATCATGTGCCCCCATGACCACCACCAGAAAACCACTGTTAGCCAAAGTCACCAGATAGTATGAGGAAATGTCATCATGTGCCCCCATGACCACCACCAGAAATCCACTGTTAGCCAAAGTCACCAGACAGTGAGAGGGCATGTCATCATGTGCCCCCATGACCACCACCAGAAATCCGCTGTTAGCCAAAGTCACCAGACAGTGAGAGGGAATGTCATCATGTGCCCCCATGACCACCACCAGAAAATCACTGTTAGCCAAAGTCACCAGATAGTACGAGGAAATGTCATCATGTGCCCCCATGACCACCACCAGAAATCCGCTGTTAGCCAAAGCCACCAGATAGTATGAGGAAATGTCATCATGTGCCCTCATGACCACCACCAGAAAACTGCTGTTAGCCAAAGCCACCAGATGGTGCAAGGGAATGTCATCATGTGCCCCCATGACCACCACCAGAAAACCGCTGTTAGCCAAAGCCACCAGATGGTGCGAGGGAATGTTATCATGTGCCCCCATGACCACCACCAGAAAACCGCTGTTAGCCAAAGCCACCAGATGGTGCGAGGGAATGTTATCATGTGCCCCCATGACCACCACCAGAAAATCGCTGTTAACTAAGCCACCAGATACTTAAAGAGAATGTCAACATCATGTGCCCATGACCACCCCCAGTATGCTGAGGTTTTTTGTCTTGTATCCTGCACATGCCATAGCAGACGGAGTTGGAGAGGAGACCACATCCATCAGCCACAGTCGCAAGGCTTCTTACTATCAATACTTTAAAATGAGTATGTGTCCTAATGTTTCATACTAGGAACTTCCTTGAGCTGTGCTATGTTCCTGTTGCTTTTCTGAGATGCAGTGATGAAACACATACAGTCAACTTATTTTCTTTTTTTTACAGGTTAACGGTTTCAAGCACTATCATTTGCCAGAGGACTATGGTATTGCAGTACCATCTACAACCTCCTACATGATATCCATTTTGGTAAGTATATAAAGTTTTATTTTATCAGTTCTTTTTTGTTATTCTTTTTTCTCAAAAGACTGCAAATCATATAAAGCAGGTGACATGCACGGCACATAATATATTTGTCCCTCATGCACATGACACACTGTATTGCTGCAGCAGCCATACAAGTGTCAGACAAAGTTTGATCCAGGTTGTGACTAGACAGAATGTGTTTTACAAGTTAAGTTTAGTTGAGACATAGGGACAGTGACACAGCATATGTGTCACTGGTACTAAATTTTAGACTGTGATTTGTGATGATTTGGTCTTCATGTGGCTTAGTGAGACAGCTTGCTATCTGTTACTCAACCTACATGACAGGATGGAACAGCCACACTTTAAACATAATGGCCCAGATATTCAAAAGGGTTGCGCCAAGCGCAATAGGGTTGTGCTCGTGCTAGTCTGAAAACGCTCCATTCTGCGATATTCAGCGGGAGGCAGATGCGCTCCCCAAATCATGCTGAGCAAGAGTGCAATGATAATGAATGTATGCGTAACTGAAGGGGGAGGAACCATGCATAAATGGCGCAGTACGATATTCAACAACATGCGCCATGCGCAATAGGGGAGCAAGCGGAAGTTGCGCGATAGCGGAAATGAGCTAAAATAAAAAGGAACAAGGGAGAGGCGCAAGACCGCTACAGGGAAGGCACATGAGCCTGAACTCTAGCAACTCAAACTGGGCAGGAGGGACACACAGGGCAGGCCAGAGAAAGGGCACCCTGAACAGACAGGCACAGGGAAGGTGTGGGGAGCCACAGCCAGTGCAGAAGGGGGAAGTGCCACACAGCACAGAGGCCACCACAGGAAGGTGTTCCCAGTGCGGGCAAGTAGCAGCCAGGACAGCGGGGGGAACACAGAAACAGCTGCCGGGGGGGTGAACACAAGCCAGGGACATGGCCAATGCCACCATCCAGATGGAGGCAGTAATGAGGGGGGCAAGAAGGTGGGCAGCCGGGGGGCACAGCCGTGGAAGGGCCCGTCGGTGGAATGCCCCCAACAGGCAGTATCGAGCCTGCACCAGCTTCGAGCTGTACAGCGATACTGAGATCGTGGGCCGGTACCACCTGAATTGGGCAATTCTGAGGCGGCTCTGTGAGCTGTGCAGTGATGTGATGCAGGCACCCATACGACAGAGCCATGCTCTGTCAGTGGAGTCTAAAGTGACAGCTTGCATCTGCTTGCTCACCACGGGTACCTTCCAGAGACCAACAGGGGACACCACAGGCATAACCCAGTCAGCCGCGTCACGCCACCTCACCCAATTCCTCAGCGCACTGCTGCCACATGCTGCGGAGTACATCCATTTCCCCAGCACACCGGCGGAGTGCACAGTAAACATACAGGAGTTCCACAGGGTAGCACATATGCCTGGCATGCTAGGGGTAATAGACTGCACCCATGTGTCCATCCACACACCACCTGGCCCCGAGGGGGCTGCATATATTAATCGGAAGAGCTATGCTAGCATCAACTGCCAGGTGGTGTGTGATGCCAGGAGGTGCATAATCAATGTCTGTGTCACTCACCCTGGGGGAGCACACGATGCCTTCATCTGGCACCAGTTGACACTGTGTCCCAGATTTGAGAGTGGGGACACCCCCATTGGCCACTTAGTGGGTGAGTATGCAAACCACACAGACAAACATAGAGCTTGGGAGGGGCATGGTCAGAGGTGACATGGGTAGTGGCCTACATGGCCCGGGGCAGGGCGATGCTGATCACCAAACTAACCTCCACCCTCTACACACAGGTGACAGTGGATACCCACTCCGTCCCTGGCTGCTCACACCACACCGGTGGCCCATGACCCCAGTGCAGTAATGCTACAATGAGGCACATGCCACCACATGCAATGTCATCGAGCGGGTGTTCGGTATGCTGAAGGCATGTTTTGTTGCCTGAACACCTCGGCGGTGCCCTACAGTACAGCCCCTCAAATGCCTGTGGGCTATTCCTGGCCTGTTGCATCCTGCACAACATGGCCAAAGAATGTGGGATAGCCATACAGGTCAAAGAGGGGGGCACTGATGGGGACGATGAGGACGCCGGTGACAATGGTGATGGGCAGCCCCCCCTTGGGTGATGGGACCCCCAACTGCTCCAGCTGGCACAGCTGCACTGGGACACCATCACGGAGGAGCACCTCAGCCAACCCAGGTAAGTCATGGGTCCATGTGCAACCACCAGTGGCAAAGGCACAACCCACAAACATGCATGGACACACACCAGGGGTGCATGCCATCAAGGGAAGTGGCCGGGGCATGGAACCGCACACACCACCAGGGATGGGCAAGGTCTAACATGGTACACAGTCAGACACACACACACACACACACACACAAAACTCACCAGATATGCACAAAGGGTAGGAGGCACACTGACCCAGACCACCACCCCTAGCCACACACATGTCCGCAGACCACCACGCCCACTGCCGGTCATTGTGCATGTGTCAGACACTGGGCACCATTGCACAGTGGCATACAGCGCAATGCAGGCATCATCATGCACACGCAACTGCGGACAGCAGCTGGGAAGGTGTGCAGATGGACTGTGTGTGTGCGTGCAGGGCAGGGTACCCACCCCGTGCATTGCCCGCTGAATGACACAATGTACATAGGGCAGCATCAGACAGTAGCCACGTTGGGAGACAGGTCAGTCATGCGCCACAGTGCTACGGCTGCCACGGATGCATGGGTGGCCCCGCCGAGACCCGCCAGCAGTGACAGGCTGACCACTGGCCTCATCTGGTGGTACCGACAGTCCCCCAGGGGTTCCACTGTGTGAACGTGACCGTGCTCATGCAGGGGTCTGCAGCACACTGAACATGCCTGCACCAGGTGTGCTCGGGATGCCCACAGCTGAACCTGGTGTCGACAAGGATGGTGTTGCACGATGCCGGAAACGGGGGGTGGACATTGCACTGCGTGGTGTCTGCGACGCATGGGCAAATAACTGTGTGCCCATTGTGGCCATGACAGCAGTGAATGCCTATGTCTGCCTGTCAATGGCAGTGGTCACATCCTCCTGCAACCGGTCCATCCCTGCCAGGAGCAGAGCGGTGTCTCTGCTGTGACGCTCCTCTGCCTGGTGCAGAGCCGCACTCAGTGCATCCACTGCCATCACAAGCCGCATCTGCTGATTGACTGATGCTTGCAGTATGCGGGTGTTCTCATCCAAGAGGTCATCTGCCTGATCGGCATGCTGTCCCTCAGGGTGTTTGTGGCCCTGATGCTCATCACCCCTTGAGGGTGGGCACTGCACACCAGGGCCAGGCCTGGGCATATCCACATGCGGTGCACTGATGCTGCCCCCTGACACTGTATCCCCATGGCCATTGGCTGACTGCTGATGTTGTCCCTCCGGCTGCTGCTCCCCAGGCTCAATGGTACTGCCACAGTGGCCGCAACAGTCCCATTGTCCTGTACACACACCAGTGCTGCCCCACTGGTGCTGACAGACACAGGCTGGGACTGTGATAACACGCAGGCCTCCACGGTGCCACCACCCACAGCCATGGCTGCGAAATCACCTACTGTGTGGCCATCCTGTGGCACACATGTGTCACTGCCCATGACGTTAGCTCCATCATCATCGGTGACGGATCCGGCACCAGCCCGAATCTCAGCATGCTGGCATCCATGGACGCTGGCATGCTGGGACATGGGCAGGGCCTCCTCCACACCTGCTCCACCAACAACAGTCCGGATGTCCAGGCGGGCCCACTGTCACCCTGACCCCTGTATTCCTGTGGAGGTGGATGGGCCCTCCTCCATCTCCATGTGACTGGCCTCAGTGGTGAAGCCCACCACCGCTGACCCATGCAGACACTCAGGAGCTGTAAGGGAAAAAAATTAGTGTTACTGCATGTGACCTACCCTGTCCCCCCCAATAGACAGACCATGACCTACCATGCAGTGACGGGCTACCACCCATCTGGAATCCACCACCCGGAACACCCTCAATGGCGCAACGCTGCATGTTGCCAGCAACCCGCTCCCCCTGTGGGGTCAGGCGTAGCACCTCCGGCTGTCCCCCACCTGTTGCAGACCGTGCTGCCCTGATGGCAGCCACCTTCTCTTTAATCCTCCATCTGTCTGTGCCCATCTCCTTTCTGCACACCTGCAAGGAGCGCTGGTGGCTGCCATGCAGGTTTACAGCACGCGCCACCTCCTCCCATGCAGCAGCACGGGCCTGTGGCATTCCCTGGCGTCTGCTGAGAAGCAGCTCCTGGTCTAGGTAGGCCTTGAACAGGGCATCTGTCTCAGCCTTAGTGAAATTCAGCCTCCTCTTCCTCCCACGACTCTGTTCCTCTTCCTCCACCACATGCTCAGTCATGATTCATCCTGTGAGAATGACAGGTGTTACCTGTGACTGTGCAGTCCCATGTATGTCCCAAACACCACAGTCCACACTCCCAAACAGCATGCAACTCACCGCAATAGACTGCAGTAACCGACTATGGCCAGTGCAGCCCAATGTCGCACTTTTATAGCGCAACCAATGCAAATGAGGGGAGGCGATTCTTTAAGTGGATGCAAATGCAGTGACTGCACCATTGAATGGCTGATTAGCTGATTTGGATATGCCGGCTGAATATCGCGCTGTTGTGCTTTGCGCAGTTGTGTTGAACGTGCTGAGCCAAGGGCGCAGTTCTGTGACATGCTCACTACACACCTAACTGCGCATGCCCGGGTTGATGATGCAGGCACCTGCCACGCTGCTGATGTGCTGTGCATGGGAGGCAATGCAGGGCATGACCACCATTGTGCCAGTGGCGCTACAGCACTGTTCATCTATATGGCGCTGTGGCACTGGGGCATCGTAGGCACACTGGGGCAACAGCGCGGTAGGCCGCAACAGGAGGTGGCACACAGGCACCCAATCGCGCTACACGCATTGGGTTCCAATCATGCTGTGGCTGTCCATGCGCCAGAGACCCTTGACCCTCTGCCCAACCTTTGCCTCCTAGGTGCCATGCATCAGGCAAGGGTGCACCACTATCGCGCTGTTTGGTAACAGTGCGATAGGAAATGGCAGCGCTGTACCATGCAGCATCTGCACGTGGCAGGACCGCATTGCAGCACATCATTTTGATTGAACTGAGCAGCAGAGATGGTACGGAGGTGTCCTGTGCAGTGGAGCCAGATCGAGCTGGCAAACCTTGTGGCCATAGTCGAGCCACATGTTGGAGCTTTGTTTGGGGAGGCACCCCTGGACAGGGCCAGGAGTGAAGTATAGCAGGAGGTTGCCGACGCCCTGGAGGAGGCCACTGGTATGGGGCGGATGGCAGAGCAGTGCTGCCACCGTTATGGGGACCTGAGGTGCAGGGACCTGGACCTGCTTGCCTGCCTGTGGGCACATGCCAGGAGGGGCATGGTGCCATGGCCAGGTAGGTGCAACATCCATACACTTTATCTTCCATACGGGTATCACGGTTGCATGTGCCTGGCACATGGGGGGGCCGTCCGGTGTTGGCCATGGTGGTGGTATCGGGTGTGGGGTGGGTGGGTCTGGCTGTGCGGGATTGCACACACATGGGGTTGGGGGGACATTGCTACCGGATTGTACTGATGTTCCTCTCACCATGTTTGCACCTTAAGGCCAGAAGAACGGAGGCGCAACTGCGAGGGGAGGTGCTGCATGTTGGAGGAGAGGGAGAGGAGGGATGAAGGTGGTCCGCGGTGCGTGGACCAGCCTACTGATGGTGAGTGCCTTACATCCATGATTACTATTGCATGCTGTATAACTGGGCGGGCAGTGGGGCATGGCCACCATCCCATAACACCACTGCCATGCATGCAACTTGTTACAGTCAGCACTGTCCAGTGGCAATGCATGTCTGGGAGTGCATCAATGGTGGTCCACGCGTGCACCGGGCACATGGCTGTGGCACTGCCTTCACACTGCATAGCCAAGTCACTGTACGGCCATGGTGGTGCTGTGCAGGACATGGACAGAGGGTGTGTGCAGTGGTCCACATGGCTGTGGCTGCCTGGGTGGGCAGGTCTTGTGGACACGGTCACTGTGGGTGGTTGCACACCATCACAGGGGCATGTCACATGGCTGTATGTCATGCACAATGGGTGGGCTGCAGGGGGCTGGACAGTCACACCTATTGACTGCTCTCTCATCCTAGGTGGCCGGACTCTCTGGCAGATCCAGCGGGACATCCAGGAGCTTCTGCGGGTCAGGAGGGAGGGAGACTTTGGAGCGCCTGAGTCACTTCCACCGCAACGGGGTGAGGAGGAGGAGGCAGAGATCCCATCGGCACCAGGAGGAAGAGGACTGGGGTGGCCAGTGATGTCCCCATGCCCCAAATACCACCTTTCCCCCTTTGACCCACCCTCACACTCCTTCTTCCCTCTTCCATATGTTCACCCCTGCCCCTTACCTGCCCCCACCTGTTATGTGGCCCTTTCCCCACTATTGTATATAGTTTTGTATATAGTTTTACTGTACATAGTTTTAATGTATACATTTTGTTATAACAACTGTGGTGGTCTCTGATTTGCAGCAGGCAACAGGTGCTCAACTGCAGTGGTGTGCATAGCATCAGGGGTGGTGCACGCAAGGGCATGTGTGTGTGTGTGTGTGTGAGTGCAGAGGTGAAACACCTATGATGTGGACAGGGGGATCAGTCACTGTCTGTGGTTTGTGTGTTGTACTCTGTGCACTGCATGCCTGTGTGCAGTGGTCCACGTGGCCTGCACAGTGTGCATGGCACCCCTGTCAGACCATCTATGGCCTGTGCAGCTGACACCGTTGCATATCTGTGATATGCACAGTCTGCTGGTGTGTCAGTGGTGGCTGTCCATGCTGGATAACAACTGTACCCAGCACAATGCCAGGTTGACCACCATCACCAGTATGGTGCACGTCTGCCTCTGGTGGCACTGTGGCCTCTGCTGTTGTTGTCCCCCATCCATGCTGTCACTTGTGTCTGTTGCTGGGGATGTGCTCCAGTGTCTGTCACTTGTGCTCCAGCAGCATGCTGGTGGCATATGGCTTCATGGTGCCACTGCGCAGGGTGGCTGGCACACCTGTGCAATGTAGGGGTGCTGGCCATGTGTACACGTCAGCCGTGGCCAAACGCCAGTGGCTTGGTTGACCCGCTACTGTGTCCCAGTGTTGCTGTGCCCTTGGGTATGGGTGGGTGTTTGTCCATGCACTGTGTTGCATCCTGTGTGGTACATGCCTCCATGCCACACTGTGCGTGTCTGTGCTGGCTGTTGTGGCCAGTGCTGGGACAGGATGTGTCCTTGGGAGGGTGTGCAGGGTGCTGTACCACTGGAGGTGGGGTCCGGGGTATGCCTTGTCACATGTGGGGTACCTTGTGTGCTGACACATGGTCAGTCTCTCAGCTGTACCTTGGGGGAGACATGCAGGGTGGCACTGTGTATGCATCTGTTGCATCACTGTCTGCTGCCGCTGCCCACTGCAGGGTGCCCATGGTGGGGCTGCCTTGCATGGCTCCATGGTGCACAGGATTGCATTGTCACAGAGGGGTGGTGGCATGCATGGGGTGTCCTGCACTGTTGGGTGCTACTCCTGGGCAGGGTGTATGGGGATCATGGTGCAGGGTGTGCTCTGCATTGGTGGCATGGTGTGGTATGGGGTGGTCGACCATCCTTGTGTGCCGATCACAGTTTGCCAGGGGATGTGATGGAGCACCATGGCCCGGCTGTGGGTTGGTTGCTGGTATCCTTGGGCCAGTGGTTATTCCAGCTCTCCCCCGGTTGTGCAGTGCATGGGGTGTAGGGGGACGATGTCTGTTCTGCTGTGTGTTCCTCTGCCCATCTGTGGCATGGGTGGCGGGTCCCTGCATCCCTGGTTGTGCTGTTGCATTACTGCCCTGCTACTGGGGGTGTCCCTGGTTGTGCTATGGCACATCTGGACTGCTCAGCTGAACATCCCTTGTTGTGCTATGGAGAATCAGATATGTTAGGCTTCACCTCCCTAGTTGCGCTATGGCGCAGGTGGTGCAATATTCAGTCATCAGCTGTAGGCGCATCTTGGCCTGTGCAGTTTTTGAATATCGCGCTTCTTGTGCATGGGCGCAGTGGACTTGCGCTTGCTCCTGCTGTTGCGCACTTTTTGGGCGCAGTTTGAATATTTGGGCCTATGTGTTACTGCAATCAAGTACTAATAACTCCTTGTTCATCTCTTTTAGCAGGAAACATTCTGATGCTGTGTGCTTTCAATGTTGCTTTCTCCAAACACCAAATTCAACATCAGACCCTGGGCTGGGAGACACAACAAGTAGTATGAATCCATGACCATCATTACTGGACTGGAGGATGCAGAGAAAACCTGTGAAGAATTAACCAAACAATAAACCATTCATGAAATGTGCTTGCAAATGCCTCCACCCTGCAACTATGTGACCTGCGATAGAAAACAAAACAATATATATATATATATATGGAAAACAAATTATATGTCTACATATATACAGTATATATATATATATATATATATATATATATGCATATATATATATAAACATTTAAGGTCAGGTTCTGTGCAAAACAATGATGGTGGCAGTCAGGTACATTAATTAACTTACCAAGGGTACTATTACTGTACACTCAAAGGGCATCCTTCCTGTTGTGGTCAGTGCAGGACACTTTGGGCAACCAACAGGGTTGTCTGTCACATCATCTTGGATGGTTACGTTGATGGTTGGGTCATACTTCTAGCACACCATTTGGCAAGACACTGCATCAGCCCAATAAGGTCAAAAGCAGCATTACATGAAATTCCAACAGCAGCAACAGCAGGACACTTAGTTCTTATTGGGAGACATTGTGTGCACGCATGACTGAGTGCACCATTAATTCATGGAGACTTTTCATTCCATGGTATGCTCTCATTTCTCTTCATCTGGAGTGGGGAATTTTCTGGACACAAGACAGTAGCATTTTGGGGGTGCACATTAATTCTTGGGACTATGTGTCAGCACTGCATGCATGACTGAGTGCGCCATTAATTAATCCCCTTACTTGTTACATTCTGACTTAATAATGTCTCTTTCCAAAAATAAATTATTGTAGTGGTCTCAGTAATGCTTTATTTCTGTCTTGCTGTGTGCGTATGTGCAAAAGCAGGAGAGAGCAGTGTAATAATTGATTAAACAGCATGTGTGCAGTGCACTGTCATGCGCACACAGTATCTAGCTCCCTGAAAATATATATGATGACTTGTTCCACTGTTGATGGTATAAAGAATAAAGATAAGAATATGTAAAGTATATTTTATTTGCACCATCATCAACAGTGGACCAAGTCACATAATATGTTTTCAGCGGGCTCGATGTGGACACTGTGAACCTCACAGTGCACACATGAGGTTTAGCAAATCATAGCACTGCTCACTCCTGCTTTTCAACAAACCAGACAGAAATGAAATATTGCTGAGGCCCCCAAAATATTTCATGGTAAACAGACATTATTAAGTAGGAAAATAACAGGTCCAGTCCAGTAACAGGCGAAGATACACCAATGGACATTACATACAAACACAAGGAAGGGGGGGCAGGATAGAAACTATTAAGTACAGAAATGGAATCAACAACAGGGTAGATGCATCCAGAACAAAAGATGTGCATGAAAAAGGGACCACAATTTCAATATAGAGGACTGAAGGATCGGGGCAAGATCGGGAAATATTTTTTCACACAGAGGGTGGTGGTGGGTGCAAGCCAGGACAAACTAAAAAACTAATAGTCGATGTTATGATGAGACAGCAGCAGTTGAAGCATCCCCATGATCTGAAGTTGGTGCACCCGATGTGTTCTAACTGCTGCTCCACGTTGTTGAACCAATGGTTTGCAGCATCCATTGTGCACCACAGCACTGCCAAATTAGCCTGTGTGGCAGGCAGTTCCAGAGGGTTGCCACCCTCAGCAGGAGGTGCTGCAGGTTGTGGTGGTGGTGGTGGAGCAGCAGGTTCTGCAATGGCCCTCCCCCGCTTCACACCACTTGCAGGTGGGCGACGTTCTGCCCCCTCTTCCCCAGCAGAGCCAGCAGGTACATTGCTGGCCTGTTCGGCTAATTTAGCCTGCCACTCTATGCAGTGGTGATTGTACATATGCGTGCGCTGACCCCCTGTGCCAAGGTGACTTCCTTGGGCGCCATGGTGCACCTCCACACTGCACAAATTGCACCTAACTACACTGTTGTCCCCCTGGCAGTGCAGTAAAAAAGCCCACACTAAGGTGGTGTGGGGAGGACCAGGCACAGGCATGGGGTGGCCCAGATGGTGTGGGAGCCAGGGGCTGTGGCTCTACAATTATGGCAGGGGGCTCAGAAACCTGCTGCTACATTTCCTGCTGTGGCTCCTCCTCCTCCCTCACTTCCTGATGCTCAGTCACTGGCACAGGGGACATAGGTGCTGCTGGCACTTGGCAGGCACTGGTTGGAGGTGCCACAGGAGTTGGTGGTTCCATGGCAGCACCAATTGCATCTCTTTCTTCAGGGCAGGACCCTTAAGATGGTGCTCTGGCCCAGATGAAGCCAGCCACCACGAGTGTGAGCACCCACCTGATCGCTGCCACATCGACTAAACCAACTGCCGCATCTCTCACCCTCCACTGTGGGATCACTAAACGATCCCCAACAAACAACATGCACACAGACACACAGAAACAATTAATAAGACAAATACTAAACAGAAATACTGAACAAACACAAATCCAGATGACAAACACTCAAACAAAAGCACCTAGAGCAAAAAAAAACAAGATTTAAAGTTTTCTTTTCTAAACAGCTTTGCTTCTCTCTCACTCTCCAAGTTCTCCCAACCTCTTTCTCCTAATGCAAGGTGAAAGTGAAACTCTCTTCCAAGCATGAGTCACTTCCTGCCTGCCAGGCTGAAGCATGTGACTTACACTAGTGTAAGCCATGCGATTTGTGTGGGCTGCCAATAGACTTCTCACTCAACCTTAAAGCGAATTAAGGCATAGTGAAAAACGCAAAGTCATAATTACAACGCAAAGTGGTGAAGTGGGGCTTTATAATAGGCATGTTGCATTGCAGAGTAGTAACATGAAGTGCCCACTTCACGGCAACTTCGCGGGTGGAATTTTACTTCGCTGCATCTCTAGTATGGTTGTATCTTTGAAAATGGTATAAATCTGTGTTTATGTTTTATGTGGTTAAGTAAGAGAGGGGAGACGTGCAGTAAGCAGAGGCACAGTTCTATGTTATGTAGGTCTGGACTTGTTTCTTTAGTGAGGGGAAAAAATGGCTGCCAAACACTTTTTTAAAGTTCCATACTTGTGTAGTGATATGTGATAAGGTTAAATAACAGGAGCTCAGGTGACTGATTTCAGTCAATAAAAATGAAGGGATTTTTGTACCCATTTTATGACTTCCCTTTTCTCCATTACCATTAAACAAAAATAACATTTTTAAGCTGATCAGTTGATGCAGAAGCAGGGCTGTCACCATCACTCTAGTTTCATGAACAAGTCTGGGTTGGTGGAGCCTGGTGTAGGGAGGAGGACTATGCATAACAAAGACCGATTTCCACCTCGAGGGGAGCTTCTATACCACTACCTGGATAAACCCAAGACGTAGGGCAGCCGGAACTGCTCATGGGTGGGAGGCACCTCCTGGCTCTGGAAGTGCATCCATACTTTTGTGTGCATGCATGTCTGGAAGCCTTCACCAGTGGCATCTTGAAGGTAGGGTGAAAATCATGGAGGATAACCCCAGTTGAATGCAGCATGATGCTGGCACTCTTGGGACCTGGTGACCCATGATCAGCTGTCTCTTCATACTGGATGGCCCTGTGGAGAGACACGTGTGCCCTAATGAAATCCTCCATGGAGAGGGAAGTGCTTCACTGAACACAAGATGAGGAACAGAAAAGGGAAGGATGAAGCTGTAAGGTCATGAGTCTGAGATGTGCGGCACCAGTGATAGAGGGCACAAAGAAAGTATTAAAAAATGACATCTTTGAGGGCAAAATTAAAATCTTCAAGAGCACATAAATATGTGTCCCCATTCTCTGCACCCTTGCATTCATAAAAAAGGAGGCAATCCCATACGAGTCCAAAACACAAAAAGTGTTTAAAAAAATTGGGTGCAGTTTTTGATGCCACAACAGTGTGTGCCCTATTCTGTGTTATCCCCAACTCCTTAGTTGCTTTCCCTAATGCTCATTTACATGAGGAGTAATGTAATAAGGATGACATGGCCCAGTAGTATTTTATGAATGAATGAGTGAATGTATCAATCAATCAGTCAATCAATCAAGCAATCATTTTTTTATTTGTAGAATAACTTCTTTCAGGAGTTCAAGGCACAACACATAGAAGCACTTATAGAAAAAGTAAAATCAAACATTATGAATTAGAAGAGGAAGGATTACAAAATTTAAAACAGGCCAGGTTTACACAGATTGAATATCACTGATGATGTTGCTTTGGGTCAGGACTCATAAGCGCTTACACTTGCCTGTGCTGGAGATTCCTCTTTGTTGCAAAAATAAAGAATCTGTCAACAGCATTAGCACTGTCAAAAGAATGAACGGTTCACCATGATCAGTAATGGTGTACTCTGCAGGTATCTGTAGTTCAGACAGAGAGGTGGGCAAACTTGAGCTACACTTGCTGCTTGTCAGACATGTTGAACAGTGTGCTTCATATTTGAAAAAGATGGTAGTTTGCCAGCAACTGCCTGTGGAACTGTGCTAATGGCATTTGCCACAATTTGGTGTGTTGCCTCCTGTGTGCTTCTAGCTCTTTCCTTAATTTCTGTTAGTACCTGTTGTGCAGCAACAGTGCCAGCATCTGGGACATGGTTGAGGTCATTGACAAGTGCAGTTATTATGTCATCATGGCAAGTGTGACATCTAGCAGGGCATTTTTAAGAATCATACAGTATGCATTTCCAGTAAGTTTTACCCCGATAGTTTCTTTCTCTCCTGTATAAGTAATCATTGTGAGAGAGCAAATGCTGGCCCCTTTGACTGAGCAAGTACTGAAGAGGCATGACTAATTAGGATGCAGTAACAGTACAGAACAGCACATCTGAATTAGGTAATCAAATGTTTACCAATTACAATTAATTGTGAGTGACAGCAAAATAATGACCGATCGTGACCTCAATTACAGGTTTTTAATTGTACTCATAGTAGGTAGAGAGAGAAAATAGTTAGCTAGATAGCAGCATGTTGTAGCACTGCAGCACTGTACTCTTCAATGAAAGTCAGAAAGGTAGCATGTTGTAGCACTTAGTGTGTCTCCTGTCTCCTATATTTCATAATATACTTCAATGACTGACAGTGACCTCAGTTTAAGATGGATCTGAACAGACTCAGAGGAGAAATCTAGACGGAAAGCGAGAAAGATTTATTTAACTTTCATAGATAAGCAGCATATTGTAGCATTTCCCATTTAGCTGCTACTGTCCAAATGGCTTTGAACTCCCAAATAAAAGTGTGGTGGGATACTAAGAGGGAGAGAAAGTGAGACTTGGTAGCAAAGAGAGAGTAGAAGCAGCATGTTGTGTCACTAAGGCCCTGTCCACACTACACCAGTAAAACAGTTCGGTAACATTACAGAGGGGTTAAACCGTTGCCATAATGGTTTGCATTTACACTGGTAACGTTACAGAAGGTGTTTTTGGAACCGTTATAGAAACCTGTTAGGTGGTTTCAACAACGGTCCCTGTAATGATTGCAGTTCTGTAACGTTACCGGTGTGTGTCTAAACACTCCACCGTGTTGCCTCCAGTCCCCCGCCATATCTGCATGTATTGCAGCACTGGAGTAATGCAGGGGCGGAGGCTACCAGGGCGTTTCAACAGCAAAGTGAGGCATGAGCATAGGTTGCAATACTGGGCAGTCTCCATAGCAGGGTTACCCAACCTACAGCGGTATGCCCACCCCTGGAGTTACCCATGTGTCCCCACTTGACCTACCCACCTGTCCTCACATGCCTCCCTGAGAGCCGTCTCCTGAAGTATCCATATACTGTCCATGATGACACCTCTCACTGTGATGGGCGCTGGGAGTACCCTGCCTGTCCACCAGAGCTGTGGCATCAATACTACCTGTGGAACGGTGCCAGTAGTGCACACATACAGTGGTTGAGCTCCTGAGTGCATCATGTAACACCGCTGCGGGTGGCCAATAGATGTGTGGCACTGTGTACAGGGGAGTGGTGGGGTACACCAATAGCAGTAGTGGAGGGGCTGCCATCAGCCATTCGGCAGCAGTACCTGACCGGCTGTCATGCCCTGGTGCCCTACCCCTGTTGGAAATGTTGCCATGTCACACACTCTCCCTCCCTCTCACAGCAGTACCTCCCTGAATCCACCATGCAGCCCCCCCGTGCCTTCTCTCTGTCACCTCCTCACCATAGGTGTGTAACAGATCATTGCCATACTGTATGTTGCACATTATGGTTTGTACAGATGCATACTACCCCATATGTATTGCGGGTGGGTGCCTCTCATCAAAGCTGTCCTCACCAGGTGTACCATGGGATATGCTCTGCTTCAATAGGGTTGGGACCACACATACTATCACACACAATGTGGACAGGCTGTATCGTTTTCAGTCTTTTGTCAAACTGTTCACTGGCAGTGTGGACACACTGTACCATTTACGGTCTGTAACGGTTTGGAACCATTACAGATTTCAAGTGGTGTAGTGTGGATGGGGCCTTAGAGTTTTGGCTGTGTCCTCCCTAATGAGTCTGGCCTCCATGGAAAATGTAGAAAGTGCAATGAGAGGGAAAGGATGAGCTAGAGAGGGAATTGGTAGTGTTTTATAGTGAATTTTGCGATGTTTGCAGTTAGCTGTATTTGTTACATTTGCTTGCTTGTGTTCCTCTGTAAATGCCATGCTCTTCTGCATGTGAGGTTTTAATTTTGCAGATTTGACATGATACCAGTATTCACATATGCATGGTGACCCATGAAAGCCCAGTTACAGCCTTCTGCTCCTTCCCTAGGTTACCAGGCACAGGGTTGCAATTTACAGAAAATGGGGCAAACAGAGACATCGCTCTGCATACACTGTGCCCAGCTAAAATGAAACAATGCAGAGCAAAAAAAGATGGCACCAGCAATGGACTCTAATAGTTGCAAAACTTTTATTAAAGTGCTTAAAGTGAACAAAAGTGCACAAAACAGGCAGGGCACCCCAAAAGGAGCATATTGACTCAACTGGTTTTGTTAACAAGCCTTCTCGAAAGGTGAGGATGCATAATCAGCTGCTTCTTTTTAAAGTGCAAGATTTAAAGTGACAGCATGAATACAACAATATCATTAAAATGAAATAAGTCTATGAAGAAGAGCCATAGATCCAAATGGAGGGTGTCCTGCCATGTATTTTCTTGTATCACATATATGTAATATAAATCTTTATTTTGCCGAGATGGCTAGCATAGCGTGCTTCCGGTAGCCCCTAAATCTACACCACTTCTGTAACTGAGAAGGAGCTATCCAGACAGCTACACTCACTGCTCTTCTCCTGCAGTAAAAATGAAACAGAATATATCGTTTAAATGAACAGAGTATACGCCAATACACTCAGATATAATGACCCAGCAGTTTAACCATCCACATAAGTTTCTCTTCTTAGGAGCAGTTCTTCAATATTCCTTCCCCTCCACCCTAATTTAACTTTCTGTATTCCACTGAATTGAAACATATGTTCTCTTAGGTGAACCTGAGAGTTAACATGCTGTGATAAAACACTGCTGCCATCTTTTCTTTGGATAGCCCTCACATGTTTGCCTATATGGACTTTAAATTGATGTGATATTTTACCCACATAAAATGAGTCACAAGCACACGTGGCTAAATAAATGACATTAATCTGTCATGGTTTATAAAGTTCCATATTTCAAATGTCTTATCTACATTAACTGTGTTAAAAAAACATCTGTGCATTGCTTTTTTCTTTCCTGTCACAGTACTTACATCTACCGCACTGACAGGTGCCAAGGGGTAGTAGTGGTGGTAGCCAGGTATAGGAGGACTGAGTACTAGGTGGCGGGTAACTATTCATTAGATGGTCTGCCCAAGAGACGAGCCCCTAAACTTCGTCATGACATTTGAATGTCAGTACAAAGCAGTTAGAGATATAGGCTACAATTCACCAAAGGGCGGATTGCCTACATGCCATGTAAAAGAGGCATGTAGGCAAGCCTAAGTGGGAAAGCCATGCAGCGGCCCCCCACATGGCATTCACCATGGGCACTCTGGATGCCCTCGCCACCCTAGCAGCTATGTGTCAAGTGCAGGCTGGAAATGGGCCAGGGGTTGTGCCCTGCACTGTGCCCATGCACAATGGCACTGTGTGCTGTTCTGGAGCTGCAACATGAATGCAGGGGAGGACCTGGTGTACCACAGTACATGCCCCCCACAAGTCAACAGCAGGACTGACAGCCATCTGGACAGATGGGGACAGCTGGGTGCAGCTGTTTGGGTGCCTGCATTGCTCCCACCAACCACAGCCCTAGCCCGGTCCTGAATGCATTGCACATACCCCCTTTCAGTGCCCCTGCCCTGTCCTGAATGTCTATGCTCACCCCCCCACAGCAGAGTCCAATGTCCCCTGTTCCATCCTTCAGAGATGCCCAACTCCCCCCTGCCCACTCATGGTGGTTAGTAGCCCCCCAGCCCAAGGCACAAAATTCCACCCCTGTCCCCCATACTTGTATGTCAGTGCCGCAGTCACCGGATGGCGAGTGAGGCATCCCACCATACAGTCTAGCTCAGCTGCCCTCTGTCTGACTGATGCTGGGAGTGTGCTGCCTATAAATAGGCGGCATGCTCCCAGCATCAGTCAGATGGCAGGTACCCGAGGTAGAATGTGTAGTGGGATGTCTTGCTCACTGTCCGGTGACCACAGCACTGACATACAGGTACAGGGGATGGGGAGGTGGGATGTTGGAGCCATGAGTGGGGGGCCACTAGCCACCACTGAGCAAGTGAAGAGGAATGTCGTCCAGTACCAGGGTGGGGGGACCACCTCCTCTAGTCTACTGTATGACACTGACATGGCACTTCACCACCCCAGTGCTCATGAGTTGCCCCTGCCAATGGGCACCCATGCCTAGTGGGCCATACCTGGTGACCTTAGGTGCCATGTCAAGACAATCCAGTACACTTCAGTGACTCACAGGATGGGGGACTGCCATGCTGGGGCTCCAGTTTGGGGAGGGAGTCTTTGAAGTACTGGACCAGGGCAGGGGCTCTACTGTGGGGAGGAACAGCTGTGCACCAGGCATCACATGGCACACTGGGTCACACAGGAGGAGGGACCAATAGGCAGCAGAGACCTACAGTACAGCCACCAGATGCTGGCATACATAGACCACTCTGTGGAGGCACCTACAGTGGTACTGTACAGATGGCAGACAACCATGTGTGCCATTCACCACCATGGACCCACCCCACGGTGAAGGGGATCCACTCTGGGACCCAGGATGGGCATCCAATTGGATGCCTGCTTGGGTCCACTGCTCCACCCTAGGCCACTCTCCACACACCTGCATGCTGTGGGGGAGGGACCATGGACAGGTGGCTGGTGACAATGAATGCCACCAGTGCATACCTGTTTGCAGGTGCAAAGCAGCGGTCACTCTACATGGTTTTCAGATGTGGTCAACACACTTTAGTGAATCATGACCATAGTTATGAAACATTGGGGGATTTTGAGATTGGACCCTATTTTGAAAAATAATAAACACATTAGTGATTTGTAGCTTCTTCCACACCATTATCAACCAATACACTACCAAATGTATGTCTAGGAATGCCCTAGAGATACCTTTCTGTAAATCTAGCACTGGCAGGTGCTTCTTTGCAGTAAGGGCATCTTAAATGGCTCAACAACTTGCCTGAAGGCCCTTAGGACTCCCTGAAATTGCCCGAGCTAAGTAAGCACTGAGACAAGAACTCACAAAAAGTACCAAATGTACCTGTATAGCAAACTGAGTCCGCTTGGTTCATTCTCTCACCCTACTTCTTGTGAACTGTGTGCACACAGGTACCTGGGGTCTCCAATGCTCATTACAGATTATGCTCCCTTGGAGCCGCTGCTTTCTAATTACTGTACTTTTCATACGTTCTGCTGACAATGCTCTATATGAGCTTCTGGTTTCTACTGCTGACTATTCTCCATGTGAGCTGCCATTATTGTATTATTAACTGTAATGAACACTAAATTATTGTTTTATGTATCATCTTCTTGACTCAGATGTGGAACCATTGCAAAGAGCACTTGCGCGCAAAGGTGTAATCCAAATGATGAAATAAATAAATAAATAACCAAAATACCTCACTGCATGCCTTATAAAAGGGCATGGTTCACATAGATTCTGGGTGTACACCCATTCAGCAAATCCTGAACAATGACGTACCTGCCTTCAGGATCTGAAATGACTTGCTCAGCTAAAAGGGGGACAGTCTTATCAATCAGTATAGCAACCCTCTGTTCTTGGTGTTGAGGGAGCTGTCAAGCACTTGAGAGACCCAGCTAATTTTTAGTTTGGCTGTTTCAGGAGGCATGAGACAGGTCTCTTGCATGAAAGTGATCACTACCCCTACCCTGAGGAGATGATCAAGAACTTTACTGCATATAACTGGGGATTGGATGCCCTTTGCATTCTAGGATACCCATTTAAGTGAGCCCATCTCCATCAAATTTGTCCTGGAGAAGAGGGGTTACTTGGAGGGGTGATTGCACTCCATTCTGTACCATTATTAGACAGGCTTGAAGTTCAGCTTGTGCAGTATCAATGGGGGTGGTAACCTCAGGGGAAATTCTATCCAGCCATCTTTCCCCTTGGGTGCACTCCGCAAGGTACAGCTACAGAGTAGAAAACAAGTGCAAGTATAAAACTATTATACAGGTTAACAAATAGCAATATAATAAACTCCACTAACTTAACGAGAAGTGTTGCTGACCTAGGAACATACAATGATGTAACAAGGTGAGTTTTTGGAGATAGGGCTTAGCCTGAGCTGGGATAGAGGCCCCCGAAATGAATGCCAACACCTCCTTTTGGGGATCCATACATTTTCCCAACACATGTTAGCCTGTCATTCAATTGCCAGACACCGATTGCCAGATACGCTCAACTTACCATTAGACATTAGCCCGCTATGCAATTGCTCAACATGGTCGACTTCCACCCTTACTGTCAGCCCTTCACAGGACACCTTGCTGTACTCTCTTCCTGGTATTCATCTCTATACTCCTTCAAAGCCATATGATCTATGACTAACAGACAATAATAAAAGTTGGAGGTTTAATGTTGAAAAAAGGCATGCTAACATACATACATATTAGGGTCTTGTAAAAAGTTTGGTTATGATTATCATGTCAATCTGTTCTAAGCTTTAAATTAAGATGCAGTGTGAAATTAATAATGCTGGGAACAGACCAAGCAGAGCTACATCACACAACAAGTAACAATAATTCTGGCTGAAATGTAAAACAAGCACTTGCATCACTTTCTCAAAGCCACAAAGTCATTGGCGTTATTGTCGGGCATTCGCTTTGCGGTAAAATAAAGCAGACGGGCACCAGATTTCAGGGAATTGGTGATGGGTAAAAGTCTGCTGGGCATACACGAGTCAGGCAATTGTACTAGCCCCTCCTTGCACATCTAGCCAATGCTTGGTGAGGTGCCTGAGTCCAGATGTGGACCATGCCCTGTCCATGCCACCCAAGCACTGAGAGCTGAGCCTGATGCTGCTTCGCTGTGCACTTTCTAAAATTTAATTGTAATTTAGTTGTTTTTGCCTATTCTTCGATGTGACATAACTGACCCATACATTTTCAATAGCCTCCTCTAGATCCACTAGCCTCACAGTTTCAGTGTCATCGACAAATTTACACATCCAAAATTTCAAGTGAAGTAATACAAGTGGAAAAAAGTGTGGGTGCCAGTGCTGTTCCTTGTGGGACTCCACTTGTTACTGCTCCCCAATCAGGCATATATCACTTGATGCTTAGTCTTCTTCCTTCCAACCATGACTGTATCCATTTCACAATTCTACTTTTGATGTATAATTTCTCCATCTCCCCTATCATCTCCTTATGGGGCACCATATTGAAGGCTATTGTTGTAGCCCTAGTACACTGCAATGACTGACCCCTTATTCAGCCTCTGTTTACTGGCTCAAAGAATTTCAGTAAGGGTGTCTGGCAGGATCTTCCCCTATGTGTATCACCAACCATATTATTATTCCCTAGATGTTTTTTCTATTTCCACCTTAATTATGATCCCCAAAACTTTCTCAAAAACAGATGTAAGACTACCCAGCTAATAATTCTTATGGTCTGACCTTTCCCTTTTTTTTAGAGATCAGGAACCCTATGGCCTCCTTCCAGTTTTCTGCCACCTGACCTATATTCAGTAACAGCTCACAGATGAATGTCAGTGCAAGTCTAATATTTGGGGGAACATGCAGGGTCATGTTGGAGGGGTTATGCAGAGCCTCTTGCTATGCACTCTCATATTTTTGGGCATGTCCCAGGATAAGTTTGTTTTGGAAAGAAATTAACAATGTTTTAAATGTCCTTTAAATGTCCATTTTGTAGAGCAAAATGTTCTTACTCCTTAACTGGCCATTCTTTTCATTGTCCCCCATACTATCCAAGGGGATAGTAGAAAATTACTGTTGATTTTAATAGCGGCAACAAAAACTACTATTACTAAATTGTGGCTGTGGAGGATGCCCCTTCACTGGTCTCAATGGATAATTAGGGTCAATATCATCTATAGGTTGGAAAACTTTACAGCTTCAGTTAGGGATACATTGACTAGCACAGAAGTGTGGAGACAATGGTTGTTTTATCAGAATGAAACTAACCCTGTTTTTGTACCCTAACCAGGATGCTGAAGATTAATTACCAGTTGATCTTATAGGAAGCTACTCTAACAAGTTGGAAATACTGTTTAGTCCTAACAGCAGGGATACATCACTTAAAAGTCTATACATGGTGCCCTGGAGGCCTGTTTTTTAGTTTATTATTAATTCTATGAGGTGGTGCAAGTTTTATATGAACTGTAGGCTGTTCCTTCACCCTACTGCCTATTGTTCAAACAATGTTTATATTTATATTCTTTTACTGTACGATGTATGATAAATCTTATCATTGAACTATCTAGTCTATCTTCAATAAAAAGGTTGGAATATAAAAAAAAGGATGGATGCTAGTGGACTAGCAAACTCCCCCACCAATTCCTTTATTACTCTTTGGTGCATATTGTCTGGTCCCTGAGCCTTATTCAGGATATGGTTTTCTTTCTTTTTTGTTTTTTTTGTTGATTCAGATGAATTTTCCTGCTCAATCATCAGTTGATTTTTATCATCAGTATGATTTGCCTATTTCATCATCATAACCTACCTGCCTACAAGTCCAAGATTCATAACTGTCTATTCTAAACTCTCCAGTATTTTTCTTCTTTCTTAAATGAACCTATATCTTTTCTAGGTTCCCGACTGAGCTAATCCTTCTTTGTAAATTCACTATAATATTCTCTCTTGAATTGCATCATGGAAAGTGGTCCATATTTTTTCAAAAATCTCTTTTGCTTCATTTTTCATATACTGTAAGTTTTTTTTCCAGTTTCATGAGATCTTGCATGAGATTCACCCAGGTTTCAAAAACTGGGGAGATGGTGTCCTTCCATTTAATTAATATGTATTTTTTTTCAACTATGAACACAACTATAATAAATTTTTGTTGAAACATATCAAACTGCTGCACAGGTAATGAAGTTGTTAAAAAGGACAACAGAGGTCTCCCAGTTATTTGTTGTCTGGTGATTTTTTGTAGAAAATTTATTATTTTAGACCAAAAGTTCGACAGATATTGGCATAAATGTATTAAATGGATTAAAGTACTTGTAGTATTGGTGCATCTTGGGCATACTGATACTATATTATTATTTATATAGTGAATGGTGGGACATTATTACCACCATAAATCTGTTGAAATACAGGCCTGTTGTGGTATCATTCTGACATCATCCTTGTTGTTAACCTCCTTTTACCAGAAAAATACCATAACAAGAAAGAATGCTGCCTGCTGTCACAGTCTACCACAGTAGTGCTTAGCAGGCATCTGTACCACATGGCAGCTTTCAAATGCAAATGGAGGTTCTGCACTCGTGTTGAGTAACAAAAAAAAAAGATCATTAGCAATGGTGGCCGCAGTCTATGATTTAATGTTGTTAAAGCCAGCCTTTCCTGATGTAAAATCACTGTGTCAAATTCTTCATTCTAAGGTAAGGGACTGTTGTTTAAAGCTGAATGTGTTGTGTTTCAATGTAAGGGGCAGTGTGATATACTGCTGACTGGGTATTCACCTTTTGATGTGTGGCAAAGTCAAGCGTTTTCCACTCCTGCACTGGTGCCCATACACTATATGAGACAATGTATAGGAAGCAGTTAACAAACGCAGTAAATACGCATCTCAAGGACACCATGGCAACTGTAAACCTCTTGTGCTATGCTTTCTAAGTTTACAAAGTTGCCATGGTACCCTCTCAGTGTGAATACACCGTGGTTGTTAAATGCTGCCAATACATTATCCTCTATTTTTTGAAGTCTTGATGGGGTGTAATAAACTCTGTCTATTGTATTAAACTGAATTTGTTCCATCTTACTAGATTTTACTTTTGTAACTGGTGTATTTAATATTTAACTCCATAAATGTTCTGTAGTATTAATACCAAGATTTTGTTTGCATGTTTTTCAGTTTTAATAAATATTTTGGTATTTGTTGGAAAATTGTTTCATAAATAGTTGAGATCATCTTTACATTTTCAGATTTATCTAGTATTGCATTCACAAGTGGTAAGTTAGGTTGCAGAGCCAGTGAGTCATTAGTCTTAATTATGTCATTTTTTATTTGCATACTGTATATTTAAATCAATGTGGTAAGTTATATTCAACTTTTAATTAATCAAATGATTTGAACTTGTTATTTTGAAATAATTGTCCTATTTCAACTATACCTTTTTCCTGCCACTGTTTAAAGGCATTATCTCTTATTGATGGTGGGAATGAAAATTGTTATTAATTGGAGTGCATTGTGTTATTTTGTTTAGATGATTCATTATTTTATATATTTTTGTATCAACTCTCAACAGTGGTTTTGGTGGCAATATTCTCTGTGATTTTCTGATTTTTTTTCTATGTTTACCATAAGCTGAGAAAAATAGATTTTTTAGTGGGTATGTAGACATACTCTGTTCCATTATTACCAACATTGGTTGTGTATTTGGTTCTTTGAACCAGGACCATATTATGCTACATTGTACCACCAGATAATAAATCTGAAAATCTGGAAGGGCTAGTTCACCCCTAACTTGAGGCTGAGTTAATGTGTCATAAGCTATATGCATTTTTGTTTCCAAATAAATAACGTGACTACTTTTCTTAATTTATTAAAGTGCAACTCTGGTATTGCAACTGGTAATTATTGCAATAAATAAAGGAGTTTTTGAAGTATATTCATTTTAATGACATTCACTCTTCCAACAAGGGTTAGTGGAAGGGACTGTCGTCTATTGAGATCTTTTTGTATTTCCTCTAGAATCTTGTTGTAGTTGATGTTAAAAATGTGTTCTATTTGGTAAGTAATATTTACTCTCAAATAGTGAATAGATTGTGCTTGGCAACAGTTGCATGAGTCAGTCAGTTTCAAAGTATAGGTTGGATCCAATGGCATTGAAGTAGTTTGTTCCAGTTAATTCTGTATCCTGATGCTATACCAAATTTCTTTGAGAGGGTTATAAATTCTTTTAGAGAAACATTTGGATTAGTGATACAGAGAAGGGTGTTGTCTGTGTATAAACTAATTTTGTAAATGTTTTTATTAATTGAAATCCCTTTAATGTTATTGTTTCCCCTAAGCAAATAGTTCCATTATGAGTGAAAAGATAAGTGGTGATAAAGGGCACCCTTGTCTTGTGTCTCTAGTTAATTTTATATATTGAGAAGTACGGTTATTGGTTTTGATTCTTGGCAATGGTTTGTTCTATATTAGTTTAATCCAGTCACTAAACTGTGTTCCAAATTCCATTTTTTGTCATGTCTGTAAAGTAAATTGCAATTCAGTTATATTACATGCTTTTCCAGCATCGATAGCAAGTAGTACTGCATCCTTCTCCTTATTATTTGCTATTATGTTTATGGTTCACCTAATATTTTCTGACATGCATCTTTACTTTGTAAATACATTTTGATCTATTTGTATTAAATTGGGTAGATATTGTTCCAGTCTAAGTGCTAGGATTTTTGTGAAAATTTTGTAATCCACGTTTTGTAGTGAAATGGGTCTTAAAGTTGCACAATTAAGCAGGTCCTTGTCTTTTATGTGAAACAAATGTATTGTTGGCCTCATTAAATGAAGTAGAGAATTCATGATTTTTATTGAAATCTTTAAATAATGCTTCCAAAGTAGGTAATAATGAAGGTTTGATTTTTTTATAGAATTTAATAGATATTCCATCAGGCATGTGGACTTTGCCATTTTGTAGTAATTGTATAGTCCTCTCTATTTCTTCTTTTGAGAGCCTTTTATCCAAAGCATTTTTAGCTATTAAAGTTAATTTGGGAATATTTATAATTTTGATAAATTCCTTTAGTCCTCTATCTCCAATTTGAAGCTGGGTTTGGTACAGTGCTTGGTAGAATTTGACAAATTGGTTGTTAATCTGGGCAGGATTTTAGATTATGTTACCTAAATTATCTCCCATTTTCACTATTGCATTCTGTTCACAGTCTTTTGTTAGTTGCCAGGAAAGTAACTTTAAAGGTTTGTCTGACAAAATATGGCAATTTAATCTGGTTTATAATATTTGTTTTTCTGCTTTATCTGTACTTATTTTATTATACTTTTCTCTTTTTTTGCAGCAATTTATTATAAACAACTTTATTTAATGTGGAGCTACTCTTTGTAGCTGTTCCAGGTTGTGGATTCATATTTCCAACTGTTTCTGTAGCCGATACCAATTTTTTATAGATATTAAATGATAGGCATTTTTCTCTGGTCCATCTTTTAAATGCATCCCATATTATATGTAATGAGCTATTGTATGTTATATTTAGTTGAAAAAATTATTGTAATTCTGCATTAAATTTCTGTACAAATCATGCATCTGATAACAGTGTGGAGTCCATGTGCCAATTATTATTCCTGCCTTCATTATTGTTAATTTTAATATACAAAATGTGGGGAGAATAGTCTGAAAGTGTAATACCAGAATAATTAATTTTCTGAATTAGATATAATAGGATTTCAGAACAGAGAAGTAAACCTATTCGTGAACACGGTTGATGTATGGCCGAAAAATATGAATATTTCCTTTCTTTAGGATTGGATTCAATCCAAGAATCAACTAATCTAAATTCTTGTTGAAAGCTTCTTATTATTTTGCATGATAATTTATTTGCTTTATCAGTTCCTATACATCTTTTAAGTTTATTTAATGTTAAGATGAAGTCCCCACCAATTATGTAACGCGTACTATAGGTGGCTAATAAAAAAAAAGAAGTCTGTATATGCTGGCCCTGTGGTGCTGACAATTGATGGACTGGGTGCCACACCTCAGGCCATGCTGGTGACCCAGGTTTGGTAACAAGCTGCGTTGGCCAACAGGGGTCATCTGGGAAGGAGAAGGATCAAGCATCCTAGGGACTGCTCTCCTTCTCCAGGGAGGGGGCAATCAGTGGTCGGTGCATGCCTGGCCCCTAGTGGAAGCTGCAGGCAGCACACTGATGCTGCTGATTTGGGTCAGAGACTGGGCAGATGCCTGACAGGATGCGCACAGGAGCGTGTATACTGCTGTCACCATTGCCATTGCATGCTCCACCCCTGAGGGGGTAAAAATTGGGGGAAAAAGTGAGCTCCCAGCTGGGTGACAGAGGAGATTTGCAGGTCCTGCCCTCAAGTAGCCACAGTGCTGATCACACTGGATCCAGTCTTTGGCTGGGCTTGGGGTGCCCCACTAACCCCACCAGGAGGGTAAGCCCTGGGGGTATCATTCAGCATCGGCTGGTGGAAGTCAGTGGACAGGACTGGGGCTTCCTCCCAATCTAGGGCCATAAAAGCAAGGAGATAAACTAATAGCTAAAAAATAAAGTCTGTATAGAATCTAGGATTATTCTCATTGGGGCTGTATATTGTGGACATTGTAAACTTTTGATTTTGAATAAGAATTTCATCAATTATATATCTTCCCTGAGAGTGTTAACATTAGTTATAATTGGTTTTATTGCTGTTTTTCTAAAACAAATAATGCCACCCCTCCTGAATTATTTTTATAGGATGATTGGACACCTGGTCCCCAACAATATTTAAACCAATCAAAATCATATTTTTCAAAGAGGGTCTTCTGCAACATTAAGCAATTAATTTTATTTTGATCTAGATAATTAAGAATTGTATTTACTTTAGTTTTATTTCTAAGGCCTTTTATATTCCATGTTGCACATTTCAGGGTTTCAGTCATTTCTGTGTTCTTAATAATTCTGCCTCCAAAAATATTTATTAATTTTCCTAAGTTAGCTTTATGTATCTTCAGTATTCTTGGACCCTTTTGGTTTCTATTTATTTTTGTTTGTGCCAAACATTTTTTTTGTAGCCTGATCTCAGGTCCCTGACCCACCCACTGCTCCCCTAATCTTCAGGCTCCCCCCAAATGGGGCCACTGGGGGTGACCCCTCCACTGGAATGTGGGTCATGAAGCTCTGGCTTGCCCCCCAGGGTGGGGTCATGGGGGCAGGACCCCCCCGGCAGACTTTGGTCAGAACGAGGAGTGCGTCAGATTATTTGTGGCTGTTTTTTATGAAACTTTTTTCCTCCTGGGGGTGAGGATGTGCAATGATGCCAGCATCTGCCTGCTGTCTGATATGTGTGGCACCAGCCACACGGGAACCACTGGCCTCTGCCAGGAGTCCTCATTGAGCCAGACACTCTTCCCCCCTTGCCCCCAAAGAGGGAGAGCAGTCAATGGGATGCTCAGTCCCTCTCCCCTAGGCTGTTCTCTGACTTCTGGGTCCATCCCTGAACCCAGGATGTCAGCACCACAGACAGACACCTTGCTGCTGAGCCGCTGGTGGGCCAGCTTGTGCCAAACATTTTCATTTCTTAGAAATGTCTATATTTTTTCCTTTCCCCTTTGTCCCAGCCAGTCCTTCCCCCCCATGAGCTAGTGGGAAGTTTATTAACCCCCCCAGTGTAGCAGATGACTGAATTTGTAATCTGTTGCTCAGTTACTCATGGCATGGCACTTCTTGTTCCATTTAATTTTATCTAAACCATCTTTAAAGCCTCCATACTATTTTTTGCACCATAACAGTCTTTTAAAAGAAAAGATTATGATGAAAACAGAAAAACAAAACAAAAGGAAACTTCAAACTAAACTGGAAAACCCTTCACTACAGTTTTGGTGTTGCCCTATATTTTTATCCAATCCTTTCTTTTTATAGTAGAATGCTATTATACTGCCAGCTCTTTTTTATTTATATATAGTTTTTGTCTTTCTTCCCCCCTTTCTATCCCGCTTCTCCTCCTTCCATTCATTTCTGTTTCCTATTGTTTCAATCTTTTACCTTTCAGCCACTAAACAGCCTTCCATGATCAACAATGGTATATTTTACTGCAGCTCTGATGTTGCTGCTAGGATATTTTTGTACATTGGTTCTGCAGTTTTTTCATTATATGAGGAAGTTCTTGTTGGGTATAGGGTTGAGCTTTATTTGCGCTCATGCGATCTTGATTTATCCTGTTCTGGGTAAGTTTCCTCAAAAAATTTCAGTGCTTCCTCCAGATCATCAAAAATTTGTAACTTACTGTTTACCACAAAATGAACTTTGGCTGGGTTGAGCATAGAAAAATGTAACCCTTTGTCAAATATTTTTTTTTCAAGAGATTGAAATGTTTTCTCTGTGTGGTGGTTTCAGTTGATAAGTTGGGATAAACATTAAAATGAATATTTTCAAACTTTAATCCTCTTTCTGTCCTGGCTTTCCATAAGATCTCCTTTCTATCTTGGTAGTTATGTGGTTTAACAAACACTGTTCAAGGAAAGACTGTATTGTTGGATGAGAATTTGGAGCCACTCCTTTGTGCACAATCTAAATACATTTTTTCAGCAGGGAAGCTTCTGCCCATCGCTATTGTGATAAACATTTAAAAAAAACTGCAGTGGGTCACTGCCACCCCCATGTCTTTGGAAATTTTACAGAGCTGCAAAGTGCCCCTCCTTTTTTCAAATTAAACATATTTTATTGAAATTTTAAACTAGTAATAAATACACAACCTTAACATCAACAACAAAATAATAAAATAACTACATGTACCCCCCCAAGTGCAAACCACCCACCTAACCCAACATACACATAAAACTGTGGCAGTTATGGTGATACCCCAAGATGAAGAGATGTAGAGTATGAAGACAAATTAAGATCCCAAATACTGTATCCAAAACCCAGAATATCTCTTACAAAGAAATTGTCAACATAGACTAGAAATCTCCTCAGCAAAATTATAATGAAATACCAGAAAATCTGGGATACATTACCAAATGGAGGACCAACGCCTACACCTAACTGACTCTTGGTAAATCTTAGCAGTCTATCCACAACAAAACCTTGGCAAACTATACATGTTTATTCACTGAACAGTTCACAAAACTCATTTTAAGGCAGAGGAGCAGGGGAAACAGTATAAAGCATATGAAGTCTGGCCCATATTCTCTCAAAGATAACAAGTTATTCTGAGGGCTAGCAATCAGTTTTTAAATATGAAGATTATATAAAAGCTCATTAAACCATTCCACATAAGAAACAGGATGAGAATCCTTCCAGTGGCATAATACTAGCCATTTGACATCGAAAATGAGGGCCATATGGTATAATTTGCCTTAACCGGAATTGTTTGAAAATCTCCTACAATGCAAATTTCTGGGGTAAAGTAATCAGCAAGCCCTAACAGGGGATCCAATTTAGCCCTAATTTCCATCCATGGAGGTTGCACCACATTGCAGTCCCAAAGAATATGCTGGAGTGTGCCATCCACACGACCATATCTGTTACAGAAGGACGATGCGGATTTACCCATTTTAGAAAACCTATGTGGGGTGAAATATAGGGTATGAAGGATGAAAAACTTGGTTAATCATAATTTATCCTGTGCTAAATATTGATAAAGGTACTGCCATATTTTGGGCCAGTTAAATATTGCTTCAGGGAAAGTAGTTTGCCAGTACTTACATACCCCATCTGAAGTCTTGGAGATTTCTACCAACAAAATTTAGTTGTTTAGATGCTCTAATTTTAGTTAAAATGTGGATCTTGTCCCGGAAGTTCAAAAGCCTAAAATGATTATGCAAGATTTCGCTCTGGGATTAGGTACTGGTGGCAAGGAACGGTGGGCTATCTCAACAATGTAACTGGGGCCATATGGTGAATGATCGGCTAGCTTTTCTAGTGGAGTCTGTACAAAAAGAATACAGTCTGTTCCTTCAACACATTCAGGAAAGTCTGATATTATCAGATTATTCCTTCTACTATGGGCTTCCTGATCATCAAGTCTGTCTTGCAGTTTAGAAATCTTCTTATGCAGTTCAATTATCTCAGGCTCTACCCAGCTGGTCTCATCTTCAAGGGATGATATCCTTGCTTCTGAGTCAGATATCCTTTGCCCCAGTGTCTCTAATGTCGGTTTTACTGCCTTAAATTCTGACATCAATTCAAAGACAGCACCCGTGATAGTGATAATATCCAGTGAAAGACTTTCCAACATCGGCTGTACGGCCTCTGGAACTGGGGTCCAAGGTGGTGAGGCATCCTATTTTGGACATTTGGAAGGTGGTGGGCATTGAGGTAGAGTCTCTGGGACACCTGTAACTTCCATCTCCAACATTTCTAAAGTCATTTTTGGGGAGAAAGTCATAGAAATGAACTAGATCCATGTTGCATTCTGCAAGTACTATGTTATAAATCTTAGATATTTAGGTTATAAGCAAAAATATCTATAAATGAGTGCTTTGTCAAGAGCTGCAAAGAGAGCTTCTGCTCTTCAGCCTGCCATCACGTGAGCTCCAAATTGCCACTCCTTAAGTGATCCTCCTGTTCTGCTACTTCCTGCATTAAAAATTGTAGTTATTTATCATGTTGTATTTGTGTTTTGGGAAATGGGGCAGTGTCACCCTCTATCTTTGATACCCTGCCTTCGAGGCTGCCTGTTCTTAGTGATAGTGTTTCCATTTGGGATGCTAGTTCCCCGATTGAGTTGGTTATCCCTTTTAGCATATCTTCAATTTCCCCTAATGCCTCCATCATGTCTTTTTTTCAACTCCTTCACCACTTTAATTATTTCTTTATTTGTTCTCCTCCTGCAACCCTCATTCAACTCTAGGTTTGTAGAATCATGCAGTTTTTCAGGTATATTAATGCTTGTGCTGGTTTCTCCATTAGCATTACATTTACCCACCACATGCTCTGCTCCAGCTGCTTTGCGGTGAGTCAGTTTGGGATCTTTAGTGTTTAATTCTTTCACCTCTTCAGCATTTTTAAGTTGAAATTTTTTAGAGCCTAAATGAATCACATCTGTAGCATCTATCCATTTAATAGTGGCTTTTTAGGTGACATTTTGAATGCCTTGCTCACTCCTTCAGTTTTTTGTTTGTTACCCTCTTTATCTTTGGTGTTAGCAAGAAAAAGACAAATATTACCTTGAGATTTTGATCTTTTTCAGGATGGTATTTCTGCAAGAGGGGTCAGGAGGTCTTCCATGACTGTGGTTAATGCAGGGAGACTGGGGGATAGCAGGGGTTTTCACAAGAGCATGGACGCTGGTTGCTTCTTCTGTCTCTTTTTCCAGAAAAAAAAAGTCAGTTCCTTTGTACAACAGACTGCTTTAGACATTCCTCCCTCGGAGAACACTTTGCATCTGGTCAGTCATTAACATAGGCATTCGCAGATGTTTTTTTACACTGAGCTCCATTCAACGCTAGCACCATGAGTGAGCATTCTGTTCACCTGGCCAACGTGGAGTAGGCTGATGTCACAGAGCCCTTCTCCACAGTTGCCTTTCTTCTCTGGGTACATGAAAATATACCACCCAGGTTAAGGTTTTCAAGTAGCTTCTATACTTGATTTCTGTTTAGACTTATTTTAGGACTCAACACAGTATTCCCATACAGTAGGTGGGTCCACCTTGGGAAAGTGGAGCACAGGCTAAGAAAGGCAAACCAAAGCAACAAAAAATAGCTTGCCCATGCATTACCCCAGACCTGGATAATTAGTGCAATTAAAAAATGTTATTGTTACTTACATAGGGACAGGCATATAGCTTAGTGCAAAACCACTTCACAGTCTGGCAAAACACCCAACGCTGTTTCATTGCAACACACAACTTTTATCAAGGGTCAGTAGCACTGAACACTGTTGCCATTTAAGTAATGAATGAAGATCACAAGGCCCTCAATCAATTTGTGCCCAACATGATTTCATCTTAAAATGCTAGTGACTATTGACAACTTAATACAACAAAAACAGAACAGCACAGACATCATTATACAAAAATGTTAAAAACCATAACAATGAGTCCACAAAAGACATAGGATATAAGACGTACCCCTCAACTGTACTGGATATGTGCAAGACAGCTTTATATCTTCATGCTTTTGAAAGGAGGTATTCTTATGTTTGTGCTAAGGAGGCAGTATAGTGTAATGGTTCAGGGCACTGAGATGCAAACCTGGAGACCTGTGTTTAAATCCCATCAGCCCCCATTTGCATACTGTGTGACCCGGATCAAGTCATTTAACTTCCTTGTGCTCCCAGGTTGCATCTTGAAACAAGCTTTGTGTGCCTTCCTGGTTAAACAATTTCCACTTGAACTGATTTTTGATCCTCACAAGGAAGGTCCAGTACTGGGCAGCAGTAAAATAATTTTCTGCATGAAACAATTTTGGCAGACTCTAAAGTTTAACAAAGTGAGAGTGCTCTAAACAGAATGCAAACATAGAAATACAGATTTGATGGCAGATAAGGACCAATTGTCCAACCCAGTCTGCCCATTTTCCCCTACCTACATTATTATCGCAGACTGTACTTAATCTACAATTCTTTCTCCCTTCCCCCTCTCTTTCCACTATGATTCCCTTGTGCCTATCCCATGCATTCTTGAACCCCACCACTGTTTTAACTCCCACCACCTCCACTGGAAGGCTATTTCAGTACTTCCTCACATCTCTCCTGAATCTCTTCCCTCTCCAGCTTTATAGCATGTCCCCTTGTTCTTGAGCACCTTTTCTTCTGAAAAATACTTCCCTGATCCCTGAGGCACCCTGCTGATCACCCTCCCTTCCTCACCTTCTGTTGCCTATCCCTTAACCAATTTTTTATCCTGTTTACCACTTTGAACCCACTCCTTCCCAATTCCCCCAATTGTTTAACCAGGTGAGACACACTAAGCTGAAAGCTTGTTTACAGGTGGAACCTAGGAGCACAGGGAAGTTAAATGACTTGCTCAGGGTCACACAGTATGCAAGTGGGTGCTATGGGATTCAAACCCAGGTCTCCAGATTTGCAGCTCAGAGCCTTAAACCATTGCACTGTACTGCACTCCTAAGCTACCCAGCTTGCTTACTAGTCTCCTATGTGGAAAGGTGTTGAAAGTTGAAAGCCTTATTGAAATCTAAGTAGGTCACATCCACTGTTCCACCCTGATCTAATTCTTTGTTACCCACTCACAGAAATCTATCAGAATCATTTGACATGCCCCCCCCCCATGAACACATGATGTCTCAGGTCTGGCAAACCCACTGGATTCAAGATATTTCGCAATCTCCTTCAGTAGTGAATGCATTAACTTCCCCACCACTGATGTCAGCGACTGGCCTATAATTGCCAACCTGCTCCCTGCTACCACTTTTGAGTAGTGGGACTACATCTGCCTACCTCCAGTTCTCCAGAATCACTACTGTTTCCAGTCAGGTGTTCAGTAGAATACAAAAGGTCAAGATTTTAATAGCCCATATTTCATACAAATACAGATTTCAGCTAGCTTCCTTAACTGTAGTTTTAAAAACTATATGAAGGGAGCAATCTCGAACCACTCATTTAAACTTGGGCTATTTAGTCCTACCAATGAAAACATTCAAAATGCTTCCCTCCTAAAAATCTTGACATTAAGATCCCCACTCCTAGGTCCCAGGATCACCGTTTTGTTCCCTATAAAGGACCAGGTATGTGGGACATCTCCAGTTCCTGCATATGTCACATATGTAGCCGGTATGTGTATATCCACGTTGGGGGTAGTGTATGTGAGAGCTAGTTCTTGTAGCTTTGTGTATGTTAGGGCAACCTTCTGTCTCTTTGTATTCCACTATATCCTGGCTACCTTGATGGAAGACGAAGCAAAAGTATTCTTTAAAAATCTTTACCATCTTATCTTCCTTGTTCAGACAGTCCTTCCCTACCTGTAAGAGACCCATTGTATGATTTACTCCCATGATATATTCCTAAAAAGTTTTATAGTTGTCTTTTGTTGTGACTGACAGTTTAAATGCAGCCTGTCTTGTCCTTTCAATCTCCTTTTTTTCGTTGTCTGATCTTTTATTTGCATTTAATCCATAGCCTCTCATTATCCCTCCCTTTTGGCTTAACATACAATTTTCTCCTATTCCAGAGTAGTCTATTTTCCTTGTCCACCACACAGGGACTTGCCCCTGATTGCTATATTTTACCCTTTCTGGTACATATCTGTCCACCAGCTTTTCTATTTCACTACTCATACATTCCGGTTTTTCATGTAAGTTTTTGTCAGCTATATCTTTTTCCCATTTCCAGGATTTTATTTTCTCTCTCATCTTGTTAACACTAGCTTGGTTAAATCTCTTGATCGTTGACACTCCCTTTTCACTGATCCAGCAGTTAACTGATTTTGAAACTCACCCTGTCAGGGTCACTTCCTCCAGGTTGCTCATCAACTTTACATTACAGTGTCTCATTATCTATATTATTCAGCATGGGATCAAGTATATGCACCCTCCTCATACCCTCTTTAACGTGTTGTACCATTCCCAACATTGTCATCTTCTCTACAAAGTCTTTCTCAAGACTAAAGTTACCCAGCAAGTTCTCCCAGCTCCTGTCTGGCATGTTGACGTCCTCTATCAGAATTATTGTTATTGGGTATAAGGGTCTTTAAGTTGACAAGCATTTTATCATTCAGCTCTTTGCTCTGTGAGGGTGGCCTGTGCACTATACCAAGGCAGAATATTTTCTTTCCAACTGGTATTAACTTGACCCAGTGGAGTTCTAAATCCTCACAGCTTCACAGCAGACAGGTCATGCCTGACAAACCTGATGGGCTTTTTCAACTGGGTCACTTGTACAGTGGACCAAGGTGAGACAGTGGACATGTTTTACTTGGACTTTAGCAAGGCCTTCGACTCCGTTCCACACAGGAGTGTGGTCAGTAACTTAGAACACACTGCAGCTGGCCATAAAATAACATGCTGGATTAAAAACTAGCCAAATAGGAGGTAACAGAGGGTACTAGTGAGCGGCATTCTGTCAAGGGAGAGTATTGTGACTAGCGGAGTGCCACAGGGATCTGATCTGGGACCAGTCCTCTTCAATATATTCATCAGTGACATTGTGGACAAGCTGGAAGGGAAGGTAAGCCTGTTTGCAGATGACACAAAGATCTGCAACAGGGTAGAGACACCTGATGAGGCACAAACAATGGTGACCGATTTGAAGAAACTAGAGGAATGGTCAAGAAACTGGCAGTTGAAGTTAAAGGAAAAAATGTAAGGTCATGCACCTGAGTAAACATAACCCTGGAAGAGTATACTTTATGGGAGGGGAACAGCTAATGGCCACCAAGCAAGAGCAGGATTTGGGGGTTATTATTTCTGATGACTTAAGAGTGAACAAACAATGTGATAAGGCATCACTGAAGGCTAGTGGCATATTGGTATGCATTGGGAGGAGAATCACAAGTAGGAGACAAGAGGTGATCATGCCACTGTACAGATCACTGGTGAGGCCACACCTTGATTACTGCATCCAATTCTGGAAGCTACACCTGAAGAAAGACATTAATTGATTGGAGACAGTACAGAACAGGGCAACAAAGATGGTACAGGGTATGCATAGAGAACTGTAAGAGGCTAGGCTGATTAAACTCAGCTTATACTCCCTGGAACAGCATAGAGATCGAGGGAATATGATAAAGACATTCAAAACCTGAAGAGTATCAACAGGGTCCAAGCACAGGACCTTTTTCTAGTAAACAGCTGTAACAGGACTAGAGGACATGATATGCGACTCAAGCGGGTCAGATTCAGGGGCATTACCAGAAAGTACCTTTTCATGGAGTGAATGGTGGAACCATGGAACAAGCTGCCCCAGGGAGTCTTGGGGGCAAAGACAGTGAGGGAATTTAAAAAGGCATGAGACATGCATAAGGGAATACTCCAGAATATAACATAAAGGGGGGGGGGAGGTGGTTGAAACTATGGGCAGACTAGATGGATCATGCTTTCCCCATCTGCTGACACATTCTATGTTTGTTTATTTCGCACTGGTCTCTTAATATCTCTACAGCATCTATTGATTCCGTATATAAATATCGCAAGACCTCTGCCATTTTTATTCACTCTTTCTTTACTGAATAAGTTGTGGCCTGCTATGTTCTTCCCCCAAGTATCCCCCTCACTCCACCATGTTTTGGTTATAGCACAGATATGGATATCCTTTTTTTGCCAAAATTGCCACCAACTCTTCCACCTTTTTGCCCACACTTATAGCATTAACTAGCATACTTTTCCATTCCTTTAACTCGGTTACAATTTTATTATTATCTGTACTTTTCCCTTAGCTGGAATCTCCTGCTGATTTCCTTTCACCTTTATAGTCATAATAACTCCTCCCTCCTTCTCCACCTGAATTAGTTTAAACAGGACCTTATGCTGTGGTTCTCTCTCTGAGAACTCTTACACCTTTCATATTTAAATGTCATCATCTCTTCCATATAGGGCCAAACTCCTCTCAAACCAGACCCATTACCATTGAAAAAAGAAACCCTCCCTCTTACACCATTCTGTCAGCCTCCATTAATCTTAGACTGCTGAAATCCTTGCCTTTCTACCTCTTGGTATTGATAATATATCGAAGATAATTACTGAGCATCCTTTATGCTTTAGGATTTTACCCATTGCCTCAAAGTCATTTTGAATATCACCTTCTCTTCTCCTGCCAGCACCTTTATATTCCAAATGCCACATTACAATTGACTTATTAGTGCCCCTTAGGAAACCTTCCAGGTTATTTTTGATATTATCGATTCTAGCTCCAGGCAAGCAACTAACTGTTGTGTTTTCCTTCTTTCTCCTACAAATCTCCTTGTCTGTAAATTGCATGATTGTGTCTCCTACCACTATGATATTCCAATTCCTGTTCCGTTTTCTCAATTTGACCTCCTCCTTCTTAATTAACTTGATGTTTTGTCCCCTCGTCTGCTGACATTGCAGTGGGTTCATTTTGTTCCTAACCATTTTATACCATGTAGTAATCTTTTTGTTTTCACCTGCTGAATTGTGTTCTATCCCACTCCCAACTTTGCCCATATTTATATCTGGTCCAATACTATCATTAATTCTCAGGGCTTTATATATATTTGATGCAACTAGCAAGATTTCCCTCTCACTTCTCCTCCTTTTGGCATTATTTTTCACTAAGCACCAGTCTTCAAATCCTTCATCGGTACAGGCATCTGTCTCCTCACTTGAATTTCTTTTCCCTTTACCTCTTATAGTCACATTTGTTACAGTCTGACTACCTCCAGTTTCCCCTCCTTCCATCACCTGCCCTTTTTACAACAACTGGTGAGCGTACTTAAATTGTGCTATCACTCTAATCTGGTTTTTGTAGTCAATCATCTCTTTAAGAATATTAATTTCTTCCATTAGAACATTAATATACATGCATTTATTGCAAATTTCCTCCTTCACTTCCTGAATTGTCCCAAATATATTGCAGGAAGCACATTTTAGTATTTCATCCCATTTCATGGTGATTCCACTTATATTAGGTGTCCTACCTTTCAGATTGTTGGAGTCCTGGCCCATCACCAAATCTGTGTTAGCTGACATGGCAGATAGTCTGCCCATGCTTGCTGATGGCTCACAGGGGCTCTCCAATTATGCACCCTGACACAGAAGTGCCTCAACAGGTCGTCCTAGGAACAGTTTAAAAAATGCCTGTGTCTGAATTTAAAATCAGCCCATAACAGTCTGTCTGTCTAAACAAACCCCTCTGACTGCAGGGAATACTCTTTTGGGATATTTAACCCAGCACCTCATTCCTGCCTGATGTTATAGTTCTGCAGTTCCTCAAACACTTACAGGAACTGCAGAGACTACACTACCCAGCTGGTATTGCTCCAGAGACAGTTTGTACAGTACTGAGATAGAGAAAGGTAGAGATAGGTGTTTTTTGTGTCGTTTTTTTTTACAGAAAGAGAAGTAAGAGAGATTATGCTGCTTCCCAAACACAGTGACTACAGTGTCTGACATGTCTGCCTCTGCCTGTGCCCACTGACGGCTGGCAAGGGCTCTCTAATTATACACTGTGTAACCCCGCCTACCAGAGCACAACTGCCCTCCTCCCATTGTCTGCCTCCTAGCACCGGGTCCCTGGTTCTTCTCTTTGCCTCCTGCTGGCCCTGGAGTTTAGCTCCTTGTGATGGGGACTGGAGGAGGGCACAATTAAATAATTAAATTGCCCATTTCAATGAATTTGCCTAGTGCACTGCCACACAGCTCACATCATGGATGTGTGAGCTGGCAGGGTGCATATGTGCACAAACTGCTATGGTGCTTGTAGTTTTAATCCACTCATTGTGGCTGTGCAACAGTTCCCCTCTGTGTGCTCTGACCCCAGGGCAGCTAATTGGGTTCCAGAGACACATGGTGGGGTAAGAGAAGTGGTAAAATAAACTTTGCAGTGGTGCATAAATGCACCTGTTATGTTAAATGAAAGTTGGGGCTGCCAGAATCAAAAAAGACTGCCTGCTGCCTAGGGGGTCAGCAATACAGTACCAGCAACAGGCCAGGGGAGCTCTTTGATAGCCCCAATCTTCCAACAGATGACAGGGCAAAGGGGAAGCTAATGGACCCTAGGGGCAGAAAAATGTAAAATAATACTGTTCGGCTGCAAAAGACTTTTAAAGTTGGGACTGCATATAAACTATGTTTACAGCAGCCATCTTTTATGCCTTTGACCCGGCCGCAATCAATCAACAATCTAGGAGCCACAAAGGACTGCAGCTATGGCTCCTGGGTAGGGGGCAAGGACAATGTCTTGGCACCCAAATAGCCAACCAGTCAAGCATCGAGAGGATCTAATGCATATTAATTTCAAACATGGACAATTGTATTCAACCAATCATAGAAACATTGAAACATAGAAACATAGAATTTGATGGCAGATAAGGACCGCTTGGCCCACCTAGTCTGCCTATTTCCCTCCCTAACGGATAAGCTGTAGCTCCTAGTTAACCAACAGCCTACTTCCTCCTACCTCCCACTAGAATTGCCTTATGTCTGTCCCATGCATTCTTGAATTCCTCCACTGTTTTTGACTCTACGACCTCCTAAGGAAGGCTGTTCCATGCATCTACAACCCTCTCTGTGAAGAAGCACTTCCTCACATTACTTCTGAGCCGTCTCCCCTCTATCTTCATATTGTTCCCCCGTGTTCTTGCACATCTCTTTTTCTGAAAGATGCTACTCTCTTGGACTTTGTTGATTCCCTTGAGGTATTTGAAAGTTTCTATCATGTCCCCCCTCTCCCTCCTTTCCCTGAGGCTATACATCTTAAGCTCCTTTAGTCTTTCTTCATATGTCTTCTGGTACAGACCCTGCATCATTTTGGTTGCCCTCCTCTGGGCAGTCTCCACCCTGTCTATGTCTTTGCGGAGATAGGGTCTCCAGAACTGTACACAGTACTCCAGATGTGGTTTTACCAACTGTCTGTACAGAGGGCCAACAACTTCCTGTTTTCTACTGGTGATGCCTCTCCCTATGCATCCCAGTATCCCCCCCAGCCCTCCTTACTGCCTTCTCACATTGCTGGCCCACCTTTAGGTCATCTGATATGACTACCTCCAGGTCTCTTTCCATTTTTGTTGTTGTCAGTATCTCACCCTCCATTGCGTACTCTTCCCCTGGGTTTTTGTTTCCCAGGTGCATTACTTCACACTTCTTTGCATTGAATCTAAGCCCCATATATTTGACCATTCCTCCAACCTTGCCCCGTCCCTTTTCATCCTTTCCACCCCACCTTGCACATCAACCCTGTTGCAGATCTTTGTTTCATCTGCAAAGAGACATACTTTCCCTTCCAGTCCCTCTGCAATGTCACTTATTAAGACATTAAAAAGGACTGGCCCCAGTACTGAACCTTGTGGTACCCCACTAGTAACCCTCCTTTATTCACTGTGGACTCCATTTTCTATTACTGCTGGGTCCTGTTGTCCAGCCAGTGTTTTACCCAGGCTACCATCCTGGGACCCACTCCCAGGCTGGCTAATTTGTTTATTAATCTTTTGTGCGGGGCCGTGTCAAATGCCTTGCTAAAGTCTAGGTGGACCATGTCAGCCCCTTTCTGGTCTACTACTTTGGTCACCCAGTTAAAGAAATCAATCAGATTTGTCTGACATGACCTTCCTGCTATGAATCCATGCTGCCTTGGGTCCTGTGCCCCACTGGCCTCTAGGTACTCAACAGTTCTTTCCTTCAGAAGTGATTCCATCATTTTCCCTACCCATGAGGTCAAACTGACAGATCTGTCGTTTCCTGCCTCTGTCTTGCTCCCACTTTTGTGAAGGGGAATCACATCCACCCTCCTCCAGTCCTCAGGTACCACACTATCCTCCCATGATTTATTAAAAATGGCAGTCAGTGGTATTACTAGTTCTTCCCTTAGTTCTTTTAGAATTCTGGGATGAATCCCATCAGGCCTCATTGCTTCATCCACCTTCAGTTTTAAGAGTTCTCTCAGAACTTTTTCTTCTGTGAAAGGACTAATAACAATCCCCCTATCCAGAGTGCTTCTATTGACTGGATTAGGTATCTCCCCCTGCTTTTCCATTGTGAATACTGAGCAGAAGTATTTGTTCAGTATCCCTGCTTTTTCACTGTTGCTCTCTGCCCAACCACCCACCTTCCTCTTTATTCAGCCTCAGTATCCCTGCCTTAGTCTTTCCTTGCTCCCTAATGTACCTATGAAAGGTTTTATCCCCCTTATTAACCAAGTTGGCTATTTTTCCCTGGTTTGGGCCTTTGCTATTCTGACTGCCTTCCCCACTTCCTTCTGCTTTACCTGGTACAGTTCTCTGTCCTGCTCCTTCTGTGTTTCCTTATACTTCCTGAATGCTATCTTTTTCTCCCTCACCTTCAGAAGTGTTTTTTTCTCTCATCAGCCCCGGGGACAGTTACATCTTGGGGCAGTTCTCCTGAGGCTCTCCACAAGTGAGGAGGGAGTACAGCCAGTAACATGAACTAAGGATTTCCACAGCCAAAGAATAGGAGACTTGCCTAACTGTCCAGTGTCTGGAAGCCCCCGATTTTAGTGTGACCGGATCATTTTGGAATAACTCCCTCAGCATCCTGAGAAATCCATTAGCCAGTAAAGAGGGGTAGACTGCTTTTGCCAAGAGACTGAAGTGTCTGCAAGAGTCCAATAGATCTGCCAGAGATTAAATCAGTGCCAGGAAAAACCTGTTGAGTTCCTGAGTCTGGGGATCCAGAGAATACTGCAGAAACTCTGCTGTTTTAAAGTTGGGGCACTCACTAAGAGATTATTTGCTGTTCTGCCTGGAGCAGCCCAGAGCTGCCTACAGAAGTAACTTCAGGACCTGTCCAGGTCCATCTTAAAAATGAGCTTGCTGAATGGTGTTTACCTGGCTAAATAAAGATTTTGATTGATTGATTGATTGAGAAGTGTTTGTGCTCAGGCCCAGAAAATCCACAGAGACTGTGTGGCCCCTGTGTGACAAATAAGAGTCACTACCAGAGGGATGGACTGGCGAGTCAACCAGGTGATGCTGCAGCTAGGCATCACTGGGTGTTTGCCTTGGAAGAGGGATGCCCAGACATGGATGAGTGAACATGTTGTCTTGGTCCTCAGTTCTGGCCCAAACTAGTGCCTAGAAGGTTACAAGCAGCTAGACTCTGCAGTCAAGACTGAAGGTGGCAAGCTGCTAGACTCTGCAGTCAAGACAGAAGGTAACAAGCTGCCAGGCAACTGGCCGTTCAGCTCTGCTTGCCAAACCTCAACCTATCTGGCTGCTATTTGCTGTGTTGAGAAAAATCTACAGACTCATGAGTACAGGCAGGGCCTGGGGAATAGCCAGTTTCTGCAGTTACTTTTATCCAGTTTCACAGGGCCCCAACACTGGCCAACCCATGGCAATGATTACAGGTCTGCACCTTGCCTTATCTGGGTACCCAGTAAGACTCTCGGGGGGATGCTGGTACCAGTGGGGAGTAGTGATGGGTGAAGTGGGCTCAATCTGCTCCGCAAAGTGATTCACAGAGCAAAGGCGGATTCGCAGAGTGCTCCGCAATGTGAAGCAGAGTACTTCACATTTTAATGAGTAACGCAAAGTCCATTGAGGACAATGACTTCACGTTACTCCACCTTCCCAGACCACTACTCCACCAAATCCTAAAGTGAAGTGCATTGAAAGCAATGCACTTTGCCTCACTTCACCTTGTTTTTAAGCTCTGAAGGTGAATTTTGCAGTGATCCATGGGATTTCAGTTCATATGGGCTCTATATTGATCTGCACAGCCTCAGTTCAGGGTAGTGTGTGTAGGAAACTGTAGGAGACAGCGTGCTCTGAGAGCTGACTGTGATTGAAACCTTCTAAAAGCTGTTAAAAAAGCATTTTTGCTTCCGATACATTCTCAGTTGTCAGACACTGGATCAATCGCTTTGTGAAGCGCTTATAGTTTTAATCCCAAAACAAGATAAACCCCCTGAGCACCCAGCTAGCTATAGGCCTATCTCCTTGCTTAATTATGATATCAAAATCTTAGCGAAGTTACTTGTGGACCATACACGGGTACTACCCGGCCTTATTGGTGCGGAACAGGTCGGTTTTATGAAGGCAAGATCCGCTGATCACCTTAGAACCCTGGCTCACATCTTCTCGGTGTCCGAAGAGTGCAGTTCCACCATGGCCCTGGTATCTCTGGATGCCAAGAAGGCCTTTGATAGGGTCCATTGGGGTTTCCTGTTAACCACAATGGGCAAGCTTGGATTCCCAGATGCATTCTTAAAATGGGTAGGCTCCCTTTACTTAAACCCTACAGCCAGGGTTAGTTGTAATTGGGCTACCTCGGATCCCTTTGCCCTGTATGTAGGTACCAGGCAGGGTTGCCCTTTATCCCCTCTCCTTTTTAATATATATCTGGAACCCCTTATCAGAGCAATAGTGCATAAACAAGAAATAAATGGTATTAGAATTCTAGACTATACTGTTAAAGTAACAGCATATGCAGATGATCTTCTGGCACGTTTCCAATCCGAGGACGTCTATCCCAGCTCTACTGGAAATTATTCGGGAATATAGTCGTCTGGCCAACTACAAATTAAATTTAGACAAATCCGTTGTATATCCCCTTAGTAAGAATCTCTTTAGGCAGGAGATTACTGAGCTCGGCTTAGCCTGGCAATCGGACTCCATAAAGTACCTGGGTCTTACCCTGACGAGGAGCACGACAAAGATACACCAGTTAAATCTGGACTCCCTGGTGCATGCCATTGAGCTAGACTTGGAAAGATGGGCACTGCTTCCAATTTCATTATGGGGAAGGATAAACCTAATTAAGATGAACGTATTCCCCCGGCTGTTTTATCCCCTTAGCATGTTAAATGTTTGGCTACCACTCTCATGGTTTAGAAAACTCCATGGACTTATAGCCAACTTTGTGTGGGGATATAAGAAAGCTCAAATGGCCTGCCACAAGCTGGCTGCGCTCAAACCATTGGGGGGGTTAAGACTGCCACATTTTGCCCTTTATATCTGGGCGGGTCATGCTAATAAATACCTTAGGTGGGTACAGGGTACGGATTTTCCAACGCAGCCATTATATGTACCTTTATGGCTACAAATTGAGTTAGCTCTCATTCAGAAACATGGTCTGGTGCCTGAGGCATTGCTCTATCTTACTCCGAAACTCCTCCTTTCCCCCCTACAAAGCTCCCCTATAGGGATCTCGGTGAGAACCCACATGCAGCTTTGTGGTTTTCTAAAGTATGACTATCTCAGGGATTGGTTGCAACCTATCTGGGGCAACCCACGTTTTCTAATTGATAACAAACCCCTCAGCCCCACATGGTTGGCCCTGCCCAGTGCGTACCATTTAAAAGATTTTCTTACACCTGATGGCTAGGTACTCTCCTCTTTCGAAATCCTGAACAAATTTGAAATGTCCACCACAGCAGTTTTTAAAGTGTATCAGCTCCGACATCTTCTGCTCAGTAAGATGAGTATGAGGACAATCCAGACTCCGAAAGTAGAATTTTATGAATCCCTGGAGCCACTAGTGGGCCTCTCCCATGCAGTCTCCAAAGTATACACAGTATTATTTCGATGGGCCTACTCCCAGAACCTGGCTCAGTGCACATACTGGGCCTCAGTGTTTCCTAATGAGGAACTCAATTGGACTGTCCTATGGCAAAATTGCCACAGATTTCTCCTGCAGGATCGGCTGAGACTGATACAGTTTAAAATTCTCCATAATATTTACTATTCCCCGCAGAAGCTGGCTAGCTTAAAAAATGGTAACGGAACCTACATGTAATAGGTGTCATGCGGGGGTTGGGGATTTGATGCACATTTTCTGGAACTGTCTGAAGATAACCCTGCTGTGGACAGATATTAAAAACAGAGTGGATCCAATGCTGGGTCTGGAGGACCTTTTTACTCCTGAAATATGCTTGCTGGGAGATGTTTCTCGTATCCCCGTCAGGAGTAGGAGGTTCCACATGGTTTTAATTGCGGCCACTCTTAAGAAAATAGTCCTTAGACACTGGAAGGATTCTGTCATGATAAGTTATACAGAATGGCTGGAGGAATTACTTGCCAGCCTGAGGGTTGAGAGAATGATAGCTACCCTTCAAAATAAACTTCCTAGGTTTAACAAGATCTGGGGTCCCCTTTTACACTATTTACTCATTGTAGGTGTTCATAGAGCCTCTGCTGACTGAAGGTGAGCAGCTTCTTTAGGCTTGTGCTGGGGGGGTAGAAGGGAGGTGAGGGAAGGGGAGGGTGGGGGTTCTAGGGGGGTGTTACAGAGGATGCATTCTACTACCTGTTATTATATGTATGATTGTGTATGTACATGTTTGTACTTGTTGTCTATGGATTTACTCTCTGTAACCAAAAAGGGAATAAAAACTTAATGGGAAAAAAAAAAAGCATTTTTGCATTTTTTTGGGGCTCAAACTTTAGTTCATCGATTGTAGGAAACCCTCCTGTGCTCATATCATCAAGCGTTTTTGTGTGTGTGTGGATTTTGAATGTTAATGTACAACACTGAGTGTGTGTAGTAAATGACAGTGAAAGTGTGCTTTGGGGGAGGGACATATCTGTGGTGTAGGTAGATTTAAGTTGGAGAAATAGTGATTTCTTTGTTTTTTGGTTTTATTTTTGTTATATAACTGACTGTGTTAATGTACACACAGTAATATTGTCAGTAATTGTTGAAATTTTCTTTCTGATTGTGTGTTGTGTGGATCTGGTGTAGCAGTTCATAATTTCAGGTTGTTTACATTACAATACATGGCATATTACTGAACTTTTCAATTTGCTATGCATTACTCGTTTACCATTGTAGACAAACTGTTCTGTGTGTGTGTGAGTGTGTGTGCGGTGTTGCGTGACATCAAATAATACACCTTTTATTGTGCCATAGTGTATCTGCAGGCACAGCAGTGTGAACCTTCTATCCACTGCAGCTGCCTGATTTTGCACTGCGATCATGGTATCTGTTCTTTGTTTTGCTGCTTGTACTGCCATTAAAATCTGCAGTCAGTGCTCACCCCCACCCTCACCATCAAAAGGATTTTTTTACCAGATTGGATTGTTTGTGACCTCAGCACCATTGGTTACTGAAGGTGTTTTCATTGTGTGACCGTCTCTATCTGTTGCTGAAGCCACAGTTATTTTTTTGGCTTCACTTCCAGCGTACCCCCAATCAGAGAGTGAACGTACCAAAATCCAAATTTGTTTATAATATTGTTTTGATCCCTCCAAATAACTGCAAAGAGACGTGCAAGCAAAGTGGGTTCTCGCAATGGCACTGCTGCCAGTAAGATAGTCTGTGGGTGTGGTAGTATGCAGATGCAGAAATGCATTGCTGATGCAAGGAAAGGATTTCTCCTGCAATGTTTTTTACCACCCAATCAGTAGCTTCACTCATAGTTGGAGGAGATGATGGTTTCCCAGCCAGAATGTGTTAGTGTTAGTGGTGGTGGTAGTATGAGTATTGCTGCCTCAAGTTTGAATTCTGAACAGTGTACCGTATCCAAAAATATAGTGGAGTGTGAAGCAATACAAGTGAGTGGCAGTGTAGATGATGTCATACATCCCAGTAACTGAACCTGAGGATTCTGATAATCATATTAATGATAGCATACAATGTGATATTTCATCCACCGTGGAGGTTCATGTCACACATTTTCCATGCCGTGATTCACAGTGTGGTGAAAAAATATCAGGTGATGGTGGTGTAGACGACGGTGATGAATGTGATGATCATGGTGATGCAGCTGTGCTTACAACATGCAGTCCACATGCCAGCATCCAAGCAGAAGATGTGGATGTGTGTGATGTTGATCAATGTGATGATGATATAACTGACCCTAGTTGGGAACAGGAATTCAAGGTGGCTGTGTTTGAGTCTGTTTGCAGTAATCCCCCCATAAAAACTTGTGATTTACCAGTTTCAGTTGATGATGATGACTCAGTAATAATGATAGGTAGTCGTGGTGGTCAGTTACAGTCCAGGTGTGCAGTGCCCGAAACATCACATCACCCCCCACTTCAGTGCTTAAAAGAATGGAGTTAAATAAGCAGCATCAAGGACATGTTAAAATTAAAGCATCACAATCCCTTGTTTGGGATTTTTTTGTTCAAGATGCAATGATGAGTCAGTTGCAATCTGCCAGGTTTGCCATGTGCATGTGAGTCGAGGAAAAAGGGGAGTAATCTGGGCACAGGAGGACAGCATACGCAACTTAAGAATAGGCACATAGCACTGTGGACCCAGCACAGGATGGCAGCTAATACCACAATGGGGTGTTCACCCACATCAGCAACCATAACGAGCATGATATCCCCTTCCATGACTGTTAAGTTCAGTAGGAAATTAAACGTGTGCAGTACTAAGGTAATAAGAGCAGAGGATTACTACAGGCATGATGAAGCGGAGGAGCATAATGACTTTGAAATGTCGTCCAGTGCGGGGGAGAGTAGCAGTTTTGGTGTTGGTGGTGGTGAATGCAGTATGTCTAGTGCAACTGGTACATCAACCCTGGTTGGCAAATCTGGCAAATAACTGCATTTCTGGATTTGTCATCATCACCTGTGCAACCGTCTTCATCAAACGTCCACACTCCATCCCCTGCCAAAGCCATTCAGAATCATCACAGAGCAGAACCATTTGTCAATGTCATCACACCCCATGTAAAATGTTTAAGTCAGCCCACGTTACAAAGTGTTTTTGCACATAGTCTGAAGTACCCCCCCAATCATACAGTGTCATGAGAACTTAATGCTGCTGTAGCTGAAATGCTGGCGATTGATCTTTTGCCCTTCTCCTTTGTGGAGAATTCTGGGTTCCGGTGGTTTGCTGCATGTGCCTCTCCAAAAGGGAAAGTACCATCCAGGACATACTTTTCTACCTGTGCTGTCCCCAAGTTGTTCCGTACAGTGTCTGACTCAGTAAGACATGCCCTTCAACATTCCTCCTCTCCATTCATCCATTTAAGTATGGATAAGTGGACAAGTGGCAAAACAGTGGGGAGTTCATATTTGTGTATAACTGCACACTGGGCACAGGTGCCAGGGGTTGTTTGTGATGTTGGTAGTGTGAACAATCAGTGCAGTAAGGTGGATTGTCATGGTAGCAATCTTCCAGGAATTCAACAGCATGCAACGATTGCTATGTGCAATGTGACCTGTTCACACACTGGTGAAAACATGTTGGACATGGTACCGACTGAAATTGACAAGTGGCTGAACCCCCTGTCCCTGAGAGCTGGGTTCCAAGCAAGTGACAATGAGTCAAATGTGGTGAAATGCACACAAATGGCGTTTCTTTTGTGTGTTCCATGCATGGCCCTTTGTTTCAATCTTGTGATGCAGCACCCTGATGGTAAAGGAAATGCTGACCATTGCACGTCATATCTGCTATCACTTTTCATGATCTGGAAAGGCCTATGACCAACGGCGGCAGTTGCAGATGCAAAACAGCCTGCCTCAGCACTGCTTGAAGCTAGAAGTTGTCACCCAGTGGAACTCCACTTTATACATGGCAGAGAGGTTGTATGAACAATACAAAGCCATCTCAGAATATCTTGTCATGCACACTAGCTGTGACAGTTCCGGGTCCTCCATGTCTGTGACGACTGAACAGTGGTGCCTCATGGACTCTGTAATAACAATTTTGTGGCCTTTTAAACATGCCACACAGGCAGTGAGTGGTGAGTCTGCCTTCATTAGCCAATCAATACCACTGCTGCGGGTGCTGAGGCAGACATTGGTGAATGTACAGCATGGCCTTGATGTTGCCAGAGATAGTGCTAGCAGTATGTTGCTGCAACACATGCTGACAGTATTTGACCGGAATTGTCACTTTGTGAGTGTGCAGTGTAGTGACAACTTTGCCATAGCAACAATGCTGGATCCACAATACAAATATGGAATTGCATCAGTACTGGAGGGAGGACCTGAATAGGTAAAAAATATCAGTGGTCAACTGATGCACTTGGTTCATGGGGCACAGATGTCATGTGCCAAGGTCAGCAAACTTCAGCAGCATAATTCGGCTGAAGGAGTACCTGGAGGACCATCAAACATATCCTGCAAGGGGAAGGGGACTGCAGTTCCAGATGGACTGTCATCCAAAGTGGCTGGCATCAGCCTGCTTTGGGAGGCTTTGTCCCATGTGGAGATTTGTGAAATAAATGATTCCGGAGAACAGGATGAAGCATCAACCACTGGACTTAGTGCAGCACAGAAAATGGTTGAATCATATTTGTCTGAAAACAGGCATCTGACAATAACTGATGATCCTCTTTTGTACTGCAGTGGCAAGGTCAGTGAATGGCCAGAACTGACTGCAGTGGCACTGAAGTATCTCACATGCCCACCCTCCATTTTAAGTGTCGAGAGGGTATTCAGCTCAGCAGGTGCAATAATCAGGGATCGTCAGACAAACCTGTCTCCTGCAAATGTTAGTTTGCTAACATTCATTAAAATGAATGAGAGGCACATACCAGCACAGACTGCAACCTTGGTATTCATACCCTGTCCTAGTCATGGTGGTTTTGGTGATGTGGAAATGGACCATCCTGGTGACACTGGTGGTGGCAGCATGAAACGGCCCACCACTGATGTAGATGACGACACAATGGAGAAAGAATTTCCCAGTGGTCAGACTTCAGACATAGATGACTGAGAGGGCAGCTTTCTTTATGAGGATGATGATGTGGTTAATGTAGGCAGGTTTTAACTGAAGTTGTTAAAAGGTGGTGTGCCCCCCCCAGATCACCACCACCACCAGGACTGATGTTAGCCACTGACACCACTGAGCATGAGTCTGTCTGCCCTTCAGACCACCACCACCAGGACTGATGTTAGCCACTACCACCACTGAGCATGAGTCTGTCTGACCCCTGGACCACCACCACCGGCACTGATGTTAGTCACTGCCACCACTGAGCATGAGTCTGTCCACCCCCTGGACCACCACCATCGGGACCAATGTTAGCCACTGCCACCACCATTAGATACAGGAAGATATAACAGAGAATGTCATCAAGTGCTGTAGCTATCACCACCAGCACCCACCACAAGTGTCATTCAGACAATATTTCCCCATTACATTTACATTTAGCATGCCAAGGCAGAGGGAGTCGAACAGGAGACCACATCCATCAGCCACAGGCACAAAGCTTCTTAATATTTAAACTATAAAGTGAGTATGTGTACTAATGTTTGTTATGCTATTTAACTTCCTTTAGTTGTATGTTTTGTTTTCCGTAGCTTTTCAGAGCCGCAGTGGTCAAACACATATGGAACACTTATTTTGTTTTTGTTACAGGTTAACAAAAAAACTCTCCTTCACTGAAACTTGGTAGGAATGGTACTGCAGCTGTTCCATACAGAGGAACGTATGCAATATCCATTTGAAATTCATTCTGGTAAGTATGAAGATTTTATTTCATCCGTTTAATTTTTTTGTAAAGACCACATCAAATGCGACTGAGTACGATTCATAAACTAGGTGACATGTCTATGTCACCAAAACTATTTCTGTAAGATATCATTCATACACTGTATTCTGAACTTGCAGCTGTGCAGCTCTGACCATGACAGTTTTGGAAAAGTTGCACACAGGTTGTGTTACTTGACAAGATGTGGTTTTGAAATGTAACTTGACTTGAGATTCAGAATCAGAGACAAATTACAATCAAGTTATAAGAAGTCATTTATTTCTTTTTATAGGAAACTTCCAGATGCTTTGTTGTTGTGTCAAAGTAGCATTATCCAAAGAAGTTCTTCAACATCAGCCCCCCACCCCGGGCTGGGGCACACATGCAACAAACAGAAGTCATTTCATTCAATGACCATGACCAACATTAACAACCAGACTCGAGAAGGATGCAGATGAAATCTCTGAAGAAGTAACCAAATAAGAAACCATTAGAGACAAACCGGCAAATATGCCCCCCCCCAAAAAAAAAATACTTACCTTCATTTGCTTGAGAGTTATCCATTTCAAAGTTCTATGCAAAAAGTTCTCATCGAGCACTGGAATGTGCACACCAACAGTATCTGTGACCTTTGATACAGAATGATACCATGAATACATGTCCATGTCAACCCCCTCACCTATAAAATACACAGATATATATCTATATATATCAACTCACCAAGGCTACTATTAGTGTACAGACAAAGGGCACCTTTTCCATCCAGTTGAGATGATCACATTGCATTTGCTGGAATCGCAGCACACATTGGACCAGCAACAGTTCTTTCATGGTCATCATTTTATTCTGGGGGACTTTGTATGTGCTGTAATGCTCCCATTTCACTTTGTTACCACTTGTCAATTTTCTGGACACAAGGCAGATGCATTTTGGGCATGCAGAAAAAAGTTGGGGACTCTGTGCCACCACCGCACACATGACTGAGTGCGCCATTAATTCTGGTGGACTTTTCATGTGCTGAAACACTCCCATTTCACTTTGTTACCACTTGTCAATTTTCTGGACACAAGGCAGATGCATTTTATGTGTTGTGTGATTGTGAACTCATGAGGTCATGCTGACATTATCAATTAAAGCAGCATTGCAAGAATGTGGTGACAATTTTGAACTGTACTTTTTTATGCTATTTTACATTGCCAGCCACTAGTTACCTTTGAGTCATGACTTGAATGATACACTTCTTTTCACAATTTCTGTCTGCTTTACTTAGTTGACTACTTTTTGTCATGTATGAAAAAAATGAGCACACCTTTCAACATTGTTATGACCAGGTTTGCATTTATTTGCAGCTTCTTTTCAATAAATATTGTTATGTTGGGTCATAAAACACTGCTTGCTGCATAACTGTTAATTTGCAATAGAAGTGATATATAACAACTAACTGATGTGATGGAGGAAAGCAGTGGAAAATACTGACAAAGACCTGGTCAGCACCATATTGAAAGAAATGCTCCTTTCATTATTTCACACATGAAAAAAGGTAGTACAGCAGAATCAAATACTGGAAATTATAGTAGCATACAAGTCAGGATGTAAGTAAAGGAAGTTGTAGCATAGCATTAAAAAATATAGGTCAGAGTTCTGAACAGATTGTTGCACTGCTGCTTTACAGAGATTCACCACGTTACATTGTCATTTTGTTGCACCTAATATGTGGTTGCCTTAATTCCAGGGGAATCTTTCTTGCTCCACATCTCCTTACATAGTGCAATACATTTCTGTGAAAATCGCCCGTAATTTCATTAAAGTGTGTCACGTCATGGAGGAATTCCCATTCAGAAAAGTCACCCAAATTCTGCCCCCCTTTCTCAGCAATGTTAGGACGTGATGCCAGGGGGTGCGTGGGTGCGTGTTCCACTACAGTGAATGTCCGGCAGCTATACAAATGTTTCTTTATGTTACAATGTTCAGTTTGTGGTGAAATGTGGACATGTTTCCACTAACAAGGCTCTTGTTACTGGAAATGTGGCCACACGTTTCACCACAAACTGACCATTATAACATAGAGAAACATTCAGAAAGCTGCCAGACAATAGGACATTCACTATAATGGAGCACGCACCCGTGCTCTCCCTGGCATCACATCCTAAGATTGCTGAGAAAGGGGGACAGAATTTGAGCAGCTTTTCTGGATGGGAATTCCTCTGTGATGTGACATACTTTAATGAAATTACAGGTGGTTTTCACAGAAATGTATTGCACTATGTAAGGACAAGTGGTACAAGAAAGATTCCCTTGGAAGTAAGGCACCCATATATATTGGGTGCAATGCTATAAGCTGGTGAATCTCTTTCACGTCTATTTCACAAACAAAATAGTTATAGAGCCTCAGTAATGTTTACTTTGTGTCGGGACTCATGAATTGGATTTTAAGTGTTTTGCAAACAGCATGAAGACTGAGCAATGTGAGTATGTTGTGCTAAACTGCATGCGTGCCGTCACTGTTCTTTCCTGTATGTGCATACATTGTACAGCTTCATGCAAACATATATATGGTAAGACTTGTTGCATTATCAAGAATAAAGATTACAAAGAATACCTGATGTATATTTTATTGGTATCATCAGCATCAGTGGACTAAGTGATATGATATTTTTTCAGAGGTATCGGGTCACTGTGCACCTCAGTCAGTCACAGTGCACACATGACTTTGCGGAGATCATAGCAAAAACACACATGCTCTCCTAAAAGTTATATGTGTAGTATGTGACCAAGGTGCACACTGGCCGGACACCTCTGAAAAAGTATCATATCACTTAGTCCACTGATGATGATGGTGACAATAAAATACTGTATATGTTATTCTGCTTGCTATTCTTTATAGCATAAACACTGCAACAAGTCAGCAATAGCAATGTATGTTTGCAACACGCTGCACAATGTCTGATGTCACACACACACAGGAAAAAACACTGACTGCACACGTGCAATTTAGCACATCATACTTGCACTGCTCACAACAGCTTGTCCACAAACACGCCACAACAGAAAGTCAACATTACTGAGGCACTGCAACAACAGAAGGGCAAATGTCTATTATTAAACAACAAAAAAAAAACACACGAAAAGAGTACAGCACAGTAGTGTGAGGGGGTCCAGAAAAAATCCCTTAATGGGGGATTCCAAGGTGTTTGAGCAGCAGTTGGAGCATTGTCAGTTTTTTCAGCTTCTGTTGCTGGATTTAATCCACCTGCTGCTGCAGAGCACCCACCCTCTCATTGCTTTCCTTGAGGGCCACCCACACCAGTGCAATGTCGGCCTGTGTTGCAGGCACTGTGGTGGGGCCCACTGCAACTAGAAAGTCAGGTAGTGGTGGTGGTGGTGGTGGTGGAGAGGGTGGTGCTGGTGGCAGTGCAGCTGCTGCAGTTGCCTTACTCTTGCTTCAGCAGTGAGGCACAACTTCACCCCCAGCACCCTCTGCCACTGCCACAGAAGGGCCAGCAGGTGGACACCTGGCCCCTTCAGTGCCAGCCTGCCACTCCACCTTGTGGTGGTTTGCCATGTGTGTGCGCTGGCCACTGATCCCCAAATGTGTCCCCCAGGGGCCACAGCACACCGGCACAACACACAGAAGGCAAACCACAATGGTGCTGTCTCCCTCACACAGTTAAAAACTGCCACAGTGGGGAACTGCGGGGCAGAACAGATATACTGCTGGAACCACCTACATTTACCTGGGTCTCCACCTGCAGCTGTGGATGTGGTGGAGGGGGTGCTGCTGGAGCCCCTGCAGCTGCAACTGGTGGTGGTGGTGGTAGTAGCGGACTAGGTGGATGCACAGCCACCGGTGGCACTGGTGCTGCTGCTGCTTCTTCCACAGGGGGAGACACAACACCCAAGAGTCGGGAGTGGTCCAATAACACCCGACTGCCCCCATGTGTATGCACTCCTCTCCTATGCCAACACCCACAGGCCACAGACTCTCCTCGTCTCTGGTCCATCATGCACAAGTCCCTGACTATCACCGATGCTGCAATACTACAACCTTCAACCGCACTTAGAGTCTCACACTCTCAGACACAGTCACACACACACAAAACAAAACTTCTAAAAAAAAATTCAGTAGCAAAAAAACAATGACAAACACAGTACAAAAAAATCAAGATGTAGCTTTTAAAAAAGCTGTTTTTTGTGCTCAGAATCTCAACGATGCAACAAGGAAACAAACTCTCCTCTGTCACCAAAAAGGCTTCCTCCTTCTACAACTGCAAAGAAGAAAGTGAAAGTAACTGCTTTTCTGACTCACTTCCTTCCTGCCTGGCTAAAGCATGTGACTTACAGTACTGTAAGCCATGTGATGTGTTTGGGGCTGCCTATATTGTTGTCACTTCACCTTACTTCACATTAAGGTGGAATGACAACGTAAAGTCATAATAAGAAGGCAAAGTGAGCACTTTACAGTGGCCACTTCACATTGCACTCTGCCAACACAAAGTGGCCACTTCTTGTCCACTTCACCGGCAGATTTAAAATTCGCTGCATCTCTAGTGAGGAGGTGGTGGGTTTATGTGTTGCTGTTGGGCATTGTTACTACTATTGCTGTTTCTCATTGCATATCGAATTACCAATTATCTTTGCATTGCCATTCCCCTTTCCCTATTAATAAATCTTTTATAATTGTTTAAAACTGTTAGGATATTATTGGCAATAGCTATTAATTGCATGTACAGTAACAAATTGCAGTTTTTTTGATAGTACACTTTATTGAGCTAGTAATAGAGAAACTGCAATCACAAATACAAAATACAAAATACCAATACAAAAACTACAGAGAAAATGTACAAAAATAACTGCATAAAGCAACAAAAAACAGCACACTCTCCCTAGCCCAACCCTGAAGCTTCCCCTGCAGGACACCCAAAAATGTTCAAAGTGAAAAGAGAAAGAAAAAAGGAAAGAGTGGCAGGGAAAACATATAAAAAACCTCATTACCAGTTCAGATTAACAAAGCAGCAAGGTGTACAAAGTTTCCCACTGGGAGGTATAGATTTGAGGATGTGACAGGGTTGAATATGGCACGACCAAATTTTCCCATGAGACCAAGAACCTTATTACCCCAATGGTCTTGCTATTCTCTGCCTCTCACTATCTCTCTACCCTCACTTGCTGTTCTATCTTTTCTACCCCCCTTCATATCTGCTGGTATAAAAATATATGTGAATCATTTTCTGGAAATGTAGTTGATACTGGGATCCCTTTGTTTAAATCTGTATATAGTTATAATGTTGAAATGATTACAAAAAGCTATTTAGAACTCAAGGGGTTAACCTGAAATGCATTTTTTAAGCCTCTTGCAGAGATGTAAACAAGAGGTCAGTTCTGGGTCACAATGTTCTTTTAGCTGCACCTACTGAAACTGACAAGAACACTGTGTGTGAAGCAGAATGTTCTTTTAACGAGCTCCTGCAAAGACATGCTATAAAAAGAGCTGCAATGTTTTGCAAGAGAGAGAGAGAGAGAGACAGACTGAGATTTGAAATTGAGAAGAAAGAGGACTCTGCTTTCTGTCTTTGTACTGCCATTGTAAACAGTTATTCTTAACAATTTTATTTTTTTATTTTATAATTATTAGTAATAAAACACTTGTTGTGAATTTTACAACTGCTCCTGGTTTTCCTATGCTTTCTGACCTGTGTCTTGATGACAGATGGTGTCGGAGTTTTGTGCTTGGGTACTAGACCTGGTATCAGGGAGGTATAGAAAAAAGGTATGATTTCTTCAGCAGCAAACCCAGGAGTGGTTACCAGGAGAATGACAGCCAAACTAGCAGAGACAGAAGTCCAAGTTGAAACTGTATAGCTAGCACCAGTTATAGAAAAAGAACAGGCAGTCACAGAACCTGAAAGCCTGACTGCCTTTTTTCAAATGGTGGGCTATACAACAAAAAGTGATGGAGAAACAGAGAAGAGAGGAGATACAGCAGAGAGAAAAAGAGATTCAGCATTTACAGGTGCAGAGAACAGAAAAGACACAGCAAAAAGAAAAAGAAATTCAACATTTAGAAGCACAGATAAAAGAAGAAATGCAACAACTCAAACAGCAGAGAAAAGTAGAGATGCAGTGATGGAGCGGCAAAGAAGAGAAGAGATGCAGTGATGGATGGATGCCTTGTAAGTTATTAAAGCTGAAGTATCTGGCACTGGTCCAGCAGAGCAACAAGACACAATCAACTTAAAATACATTAAACTTACAAAGTTGTGTCCCTTGGATGATATCAAAGGATACCTGACAGCTTTTGAAATGGTTGCCACAGCCTGCCAGTGGCCAAAACAGCAATGGGCAATCAGACTGGTACCTCACCTGATGGGAAAGCCCAACTTGTCTACAGCAATATGGACACTGCACAGTCAGAAAACTATGACTTGGTGAAAAGTGAAATCCTGAACAGGTATGACGTCTCAGGAGAGACCTACAAGCAGAGATTTCAAACTCTGAAGTACAACTCAGTCGACAATCCTCGAGAAGCCTTCACCTGACTCAGAGAACTCCTGATAAAATGGCTCCAACCAAAGGGCAAAACAGTCCCACAGACCATTGACACATTTGTAATGGAGCAATTCATCAACATCCTGCCTACAGATGTGCAGCTTTGGTTAAAAGAACACTGACCAGAAAGTGGTGAAAAGGCTGTTTCTTTGGCAGAAGACTACCAAATGGCCAGATAGACACCACAGCAGTGAGGTAACAGCCAAGCACCTGTAAGACACCCTTTTCCTATTTAAACTCAAAGTCTGATGAGAACTCTGGTGGAGGTAACAAATCTGCACCCAAAGACTTTATCAGCTATAACTGTAATAAGCCAGGTCATATTGCAAGAAATTGCCATAGTAAGTAGAGTGACACTGGAGTAGATTTGTCCTTAGCAAATTGGGGAGAGTACTTAACAGATGTGCAGGTGGGAGATAAGACTGTGAAGGGACTTATAGATTCAGAAAGCAGACACATCCATGTGCATATTGAAGTGCTGGGAAAACAATGTCCAAAAGGACCAGATACTGGTGTCATCTGCATCCATGGGGACACTCAGTACTATCCCACCAGCCAAGTGACTGTGACTATTAATGGGGTGTCACACCAAATGAAAGTGGGGACTCTTTTCCTTTCACTGATTTTGATTTGGACTTGTTTGAGCACAGGTTCAAGATCCAGAAGTCCAGGAAAGAAAGACGACACCTGAAGAAACAGTGGCAACAAAAGACTGATGGACATAAGAGGTTAACATATGAAAATGCTGAAACTAAACTGATCACCGATTGTGATTTTCTTTCAGAACAAACTACCAATGTTTCTCTCCAGGGTTATTTTAAGCAGCTGGGGGTGAAACCATAACAGGGTGAACTTATGTTTAAAAGATGCAAAGGGCTACTGTACAGAGTTTGGGTTAAACCTCAGACACAGGACCAGCTAGGACAATTGGTTATACCACAAAAGTAGATCTGAGTTTTTATAGACAGCACATGATAGCCTTATGGCTGATCACTTCGGGAGAGATTGCACCCTTGCCAGATTGCTGCACAGATTTTACTGGCATGGAATTCATGAAGATGCTGCTACCTATTGCAGTTCTTGTGCTGAGTGTCAGAAAGTAGTCCCACTGACTAAAAAAGTTAAGGTGCCCCTTGTGCCCCTACCCTTGATAGATGTGCCTTTTGAGAGAATTGCAATGGATGTGGTTGGCCACTTAGACATAAGTAAAAAAGGGAAATTGATTCAGTTTGGTAGTATGTGACTATGCTACTCGATGCCCAGAGGCAGTTCCAATGTGTATTGTCACAGCCCCGAAAGTGGCAGCAGAGCTTGCCAAAATTTTCAGCAGTGTGGGCATACCAAAAGACATTATTACTGATCAAGGTAGTAATATTGGTGCTGTAGTACTGAAGGAACTGTACCGACTACTAGGTATCACTGCCATAAGAACCTCCCCTTATCACCCTCAGACAGACGGTCTTGTTGAGCATTTTAATCAAACCCTAAAGCACATGTTAAAAAGGTTTATTAAAGGGGAAGGGAAATCCTGGGACCAGTACTTACCTTACCTGCTTTTTACTTTCAGAGAAGTGCCACAGGCATCTACAGGTGTTTCACCATTTGAAATGCTATATGGTAGACAACCTAGAAGGCCACTAGATGTGATACAAGAAACATGGGAAGATAATCCCATCAGAAACAATCTATTACATCTTATATGTGTGCCCTGAGAAAGAAGCTGGCAAAATATGTTGAAATTGCCCATTGTACTCAGGAAGAGGTCCAAACCAGCAGAAGGTATATTATGACCATGGGGTAGAAGAAAAAGTTTTTGAGACAGGTGAAAAAGTCTTGCTACTGTTACCCATTACAGAAAATAAACTAGTAATGAAGTGGCAAGGGCCTTATAAAGTTCTTAGACGTCCTGGCACAGTTAACTATGAGATTGAGACCCCGATAAGAAAAATCCTACTAAGATATACCATGCTAGCCTCCTCAAGAAATGGGTTGAAAAAACACCAAAAGCCGTTTTGCTAGTTTTACCAGAAACTGATAAAGAAGATGCTGATGTAGCTTATGATAGACTGGAACAAACTGTAACTGCTGATGCTGAAAAGGTGAATGTTTCCTTAACCTCCAAACAAACCACAGAAATTTGTAACTTGCTAAAGACATTTAACAGTACTTTTACAACAGTGCTAGGCCAAGCAAAAGGGGGTCGAGCAAGTAATAGTAATAAGGAATGCTCGCCATATTAGACAAAAGACATACAGATTACCAGAATGGTTAAGAGCTTCGGTGGTTAAGGAAGTACAAAAAATGAAAGAACTGGGTATCACAGAAGAGTCGAGAAGTGCTTGGTCATCACCAATGGTAATTGTAAACAAAAAAGTGGGTGTAAGAATCTGCCTCGATTTTAGGAAACTTAATCAAGTGTGAGAATTTGACAGTTACCCTATGCCCAGAATAGATAATTTGGTGAACAGACTGGGAAGTGTTAAGTATATCAGTACCTTTGATCTCACCAAGGGTTACTGGCAAATTCCCCTAGCTAAAGAATCCAGAGACAAAACTGCATTTGCCACTCCTATAGGATTCTATCAGTTCACCACCATGCCATTTGGTTTACATGGTGCACTCGCTACATTCCAGGAGTACATGGATGTAATTTTATCTCCTCATACTGGCTATTGTGCTGCGTACCTGGATGATGTTGTGGTGTACAATCCAGACCAGAAAAGTCACCTGGAATACCTATGAGCAGTTATTCAATCAGTCAAAAAGGCAGATCTGACAAGTAATCCTACCAAAGGTGCATTGGGCATGCAAGAAACCAAATATATGGGCTATGTTTTGGGAAATAGAGAAGACAGGCCACAGGTTTCTAAGATAGAAGCTGTAGCTAACAGCCCTGTCCTTAAAACAAAGAAGCATGTCAAGTCATTTTGTGGGGCTGGCTGATTATCAGAGATTTGTTCCCAGCTTTACCGAGTTAATTACTCCACTCACTGAATCCACAAAGAAATGGTTTCTGAATAATGTGAAATGGACCCCAGATTGTGATGAGGCTTTTTGGACCATTAAGGCTGCATTATGTTCAGTCCCTGTTTTAAGAAGCCCAGACTTTAAGAAACCATTTTTGTTACGAACAGTATGGTTCACAATAAACAGAGCAGTAGAGTCCAGCCATACAAAGGCAAAGGTACTGGACTTCAGGAGGGCTGACTTTGCCAAAATGGGTGAGTGACTAAGGAATGCACTAGCAAATGGGCAGGAAGGAGGGGTGGAAGAACAATGGGGAATAATCAAAACTTCCATCACAGAGGCAACAAGCCTTTGTGTGAAGCAAATAAACAAAACAAAATGATGTAAGAAACCACTATGGTTCTCAAAGGAGGTGGCAGGAAAGGTTAGGGAGAAAAAGAAAGCATTCAGGAAGTACAAGGAATCACAGAAGGAGCAGGACAGAGAAGTGTATCAGTTAACACAAAAGGAAGCTGGGAAGGCAGTCAGAACAGCAAAGGCCCAAACCGAGGAAAAGATAGCCAAAACTCTTAAGAAGGGGGATAAAACTTTTTATAGGTACATCAGGGAGTGAAGGAAGACCAAGAGAGGGATAGTGAGGCTTAATAAAGAGGAGGGGGGTGGGCCGAGGGTGACTGTGATATGTCAGAGATACTAAACAAATATTTTTGCTCTGTATTTACAAATGAAGAAGGGGAGTTACCTAAACCAAACAATAGAAACACTCTGGATACAGAAGTTGATACCAGCCCATTTACAGAAGAAAGGGTTCCGAAAGAACTCTTAAAACTGAAGGTGGACAAAGCAATAGGGCCTGATGGGATTCATCCCAGAATTCTAAAAGAACAAAGTGTAGAACTAGTGACACCACTGACTACCCTCTTTAACATATCATGGGAGGATGGGGTGGTACCTGAGGTATTGGAGGAGGGCAGATGTGATTCCACTTCACAAAAGTGGGAGCAGGGCAGAAATAGGCAACTACAGACCTGTTAGTTTAACCTTAGTGATAGGGAAAATGATGGAATCACTTCTGAAGGAAAGAATTGTCAAGTACATAGAGTCCAGAGTGGCACAGGACCCAAAGCAGCATGGATTCACAGCGGGAAGGTCATGTCAGACTAATCTAATCAATTTTTTTGACTGGGTGACCAAACTAGTAGATCAGGGATGGGCTGTGCACATGGCCTACCTAGACTTTAGCAAGGCTTTTGACACAGTCCCACACAAAAAATTAATACACAAGTTAGCCAGCCAGGGAGTGGGTCCCAAGATGGTAGCCTGGGTAAAGAATTGGCTGGAGAACAGGACACAGAGGGTAATAGTAAATGGAGTCCACTCTGAAGAAAGGGGGGTTACTATTGGGGTACCACAAGGTTCAGTTTTTGGAACAGTCCTCTTCAATGTCTTTATAAGCGACATTGCAGAGGAACTGGAAGGAAAAGTATGTCTCTTTGCAGAAGACAAAAAGATCTGCAACAGAGTTGTTACACAAGGTGGGGTGGAAAGGATGAGAAGGGACTTGGCAAGGTTGGAGGCATGGTCAAATGTATGGCAGCTTAGATTCAATGATAAGAAGTGCAAGGTAATGCACCTGGGAAACCAAAACCCAGGGGAAGGGTACACAATGGGGGGTGATATACTAACAACAACAAAAATGGAAAGGGACCTGGGGGAGTACCTCAAGGGAATCAACCAAGTCCAAGAGGGTAGCATCTTTGAGAAAAAGAGGTGTGCAAGAAGAAGGGGGCACAATTTGAAGATAGAGAGGGGGCAGTTCAGAGTTAATGTGAGGAAGTATTTTTTCACAGAGAGGGTTGTGGATGCATGGAACAGCCTTCTGGAGGAGGTTGTGGAGTCAATAACAGTGGTGGAATTCAAACATGCATGGGACAGTCATAAGGCAATTCTAGGCGTGGGGGTAGGAAGAAGTAGGCTGTTGGTTACCTAGGATCTGCAGCTTATCCATTAGGTAGGGAAACGGGCAGACGGGGTGGGCTGAGCGGTCCTTATCTGCCGTCAAATTCTATGTTTCTATGTTACAGACTGATACATCAGAGATAGGCCTAGGTGCAGTCTTGAGTCAGCATATAGATGGGAAAGCACATCCTATTCTATACATAAGTAGGAAATTGCATGACAGAGAGAAAGGGTACTTCACCATTGAAAAGGGATGCCTTGCGGCAAAGTAGGACTTGGAGTCCCTTATGTTTTACTTACTAGGAGCTGACATTGTATTTTTAACAGATCACAATCCTCTCTGTTGGCTTAACCAAATGAAGGATAAAAATTCTAGAATTACACGGTGGTACCTGGCACTAGCACCATTTAAATATATATAAAAATATGTGTGAATCATTTTGTGGAAAAGTAATTGATACTGGGATTCCTTTCTTTAAAATTGTATGTAGTTATAATGTTGAAATGATTGCAAACAGCTATTTGAAACTCAAGGAATTAACCTGAAAAACAGTTTTTAAGCCTCTTACAGAGATGTAAACAAGTGGTCAGTTCTGGGTCACAATGTTCTTTTTGCTGCATCTGCTGAAACTGACAAGAACACTGTGTGTGAAGCAGAATGCTTTCTTAACGAGCTCCTGCAAAGATTGTTTTTAAAAAGAGCTGCAATGTTTTGAAAGAGAGAAAGACAGAGACAGATTGAGATTGAAACTGAGAAGAAAAAGGACTCTGCTTTCTATGTTTGTACTGCCATGAGCTCACGTGATGCAGCCCACTCGGTAGCAGCTCTCTCTGTGTGGTCCTGCTACCACCTCTCATTAAGCTGCAAAAAGTATATATTTTATCATTTTAGTCCGGGTTTGAGCACTGTATACCACAGGAGCCCTGCGAAGTGTAAATAAAAGAGTGATTTCGAAGAATGGAGGCAGAAATGCATTCCACCTTGCCCCGTCATACACCTCCACACCCTCCAGAAAAGGCAAGGAAGAAGACTAAGGCTCATTCGGGCATCTCCCAGCGACAGGCCGTGGCTCATCAAGCACAGACTCCTCTAACTCTGGAGCTATTTTTGGAGGAATTCTGTCCTTTTAGGGAGGAGCTGTGCTCACTAGCTACAGAGTTTAAAAATCTGTCTGGGGCATTAGATGTGTCTCTCCACACTAGCGACAATGAAGCCAGGATCATTTCACTAGAGAAAAAGGTAACAGCAATAGATCCTGCCATGGCTGCCTCTAGGAACTGCATAGCCAAGTTAGAGGCCAAAGTGGAAGACTTGGAAGGCAGAAGATGGAGAAATAATGCAGTGCTAACAGGGCTTCCTGAAAAAGAAGGAGTGGATCCAGTGTTATTGACACAAAAACTGTTGGCAAAACTTGCTGGTCCATCGCCCTTTGGACCATCATATACAATCGAATGGGCCACCGAGCCTTAAGGCCCATGTCTCTCCCGGGGGCTCCTCCACACACCTTTATTTTCAAATTTCTAAATTTTCTGGAGAAACAGCAAGTTATGGCTGAGGTCAATGAGCTTCAGGAAGTCCAGTGGGAAAGAGTGGTGCTTCGACTGGAGCAGGATTTGCCATTCTCGGTCAGGCAAAAGAGGGCCTTATACCACGCTATTGTTACTAAACTGCTGGCAACTAACATTAGATTTTGCATGGGATACCCAGTCCACTTTCAAGTCCTCCTAGAGGGGAACTGGTTCACTTTTGAGGATCCAAAGACAGACGAAGATTCACTTAAAGAATCACTCCCTGACCTCTTTAAAAACCGCTGAGGGACTAAGCAGATGGCTGTTGTGGTAGGTCATTGTCTTTATTGATTCAGCAACATGGGATATTGATTTTTTCTACATCAGACTGTGGCCATGTGTGTGTACATGGTTGTTAGGGCCTGTTTTCTAACCAATTGGGCTGGTGCCCTGTGACTGAATCTCATTATCAGAGTGGGTTCCTTAATGTGCGTCCTGGACTTTTCTCTTTGTTTTTTTTTTTTTTTTTTTATTTGCCTAAAGGGCTCTCTTTAGGGAGGTGTGACCTACAACTTGTGAGCTCACAGCCCGCTACAGAAGTAGCAAGGGCACACCTGTAACTCTTGATTAGAGCTCCGAGAAGTGATCCTGGTGGGGCCCCATTCTTGTTGGTGAAGGTTTGCTTTTGAACTAGTGTGGTGTTTCAATTTTGGTTTAGGTCTTGGGACCAGAGGGTCTAGGCTGTGATTGGTGTGCTTGGAAGACTTCTGTCACCCCCTAGTGTGATTCTGACCAGGTTCTATGCAACGAACTGTACCCGCACATTTTCTGGACTGGCATCCCCCACACAACATTGGGACTCTGCAATATATTTCCTGGACTTCTGGTGCCCACAACATTAAAAGGGGGCTAGGGAGATTTATGTATGGGGTTGAAGTCACTGATGTTTCTGTATTCACTTTACTTTTTGTGTTTTGCATTGCAGTTAGAAATGTGGCACACTACCCTGATTCCAACAGTTACGGTGGGGAACTTTTTGGGTAAACCTCCCAAAACAGAGGAGCACGGGTTTTTTCCCCCTTGTTCCCATTAATGACTGCCTCTGTGGAGATGCTTCATTTAACTTTAAGTTTGTTGGTTGATGGGGGGAGGGGGCATGCTACTCCTGGGATGGTACATCACATACCAAAAAGATATTCAGATGGGGGGTTATGTTTGAGAATATCTGGTTGTCTGCAAAGGGAACAAGATTTAAGTATTGGTGAGTTTCTAGAGGGATTTGGGGAGCTTATTTTGGTGGGATTGTGGGTGGGGAGTTTGCTTGGCATCATGGGATTTCAAGTTGGTGCAAATTGTTCTTTTTTTTTAATTTAAAGTTTATTCGCACCTTTTCCACCATAAAAGGCAGCATACAAAGAAACTGGTAGAGACTCATTGATACACAGTAAAAAGATGCTGCCCCCCCTCACTTCCCCTTACTGCAGTAACCCATCTCAGTGCGCGTAAATGCCGAGCCTCTAATCAAAAGACTGTATAGAAGCATCAAGCCTAGTATAGGTTTAGTTTGGAACCAGAGAGATTAGTGAGTGAAGGGGATCCCAAATTCTAGCATAAACTGCCAGTCTGTTATGTAGGCTGGCTATTGCTTTTTCTGTGTGCAAACTGGATAAAACTTCTCTTACCCATTCCTGGAAAGAAGGGGAGGACCTGTCCTTCCAATGGCGGAGAAATATTTTCTTAGCCGACAAGGCGACCATGGATATGTGAAATTTACGCATCTTGACTCTAATAGAAGACAGGTCCCCCAACACACATACCTCAGGGATAAAGTATTCTTGAAGGCCCAACAAGGAGTCTTAGGAAGTTTGGATTGAAACCCAAAAGGTGGAGATACTTGGACAAGACCAAAGCATATGAAAAAGTGTGCCCTCATCTTGAAAACATTTATTGCACCTATTAGAGTCTAAGTAGCCCCACTTATGAAGCTTAACCGGGGAGTAATATAAGTTGTGCAATATATGATATTGCATGAGACACAGAGAGAATACCAATCCAGCTGCAGATGGGGGAGAAAGTTACTTCAAAATCTTGATGGCCCAAATGGGCCCCAGAATTTTTTGTGAAACAAAACCTGATATAGTTTAAAGATTACACCAGGAGACCCAGAAAGTGGGGATACCTCGGGTGTCAGAGAGGAGATGCTCTGAGAGGGAGGAGTACTTCCCAGGGTGATTACCAGTAAATGTCTCAATTGCAAGATTTTGAAGTAAGAAGAAATCGGGATGCAAAATTTCCTAACCATCTCCTCCGCTGATAACCAGTGCCCCTCACCATCAGTAAAGGTCGACAGCTTCCCCTCTTTGAGTTGAGGCAACCAAAGATGGAAGATTTGATTCTTGTTAATAGTAAATTATGGAGAGTTCCATATAGACTGGGCCAGGTCCAAGTGGGGAGAGTACTGCAAAAAAGAACATACTGTATCTGTAAGTAGACCTTTAAGGAGGTCCTTATTGTGGGACAGTCTACAGCCATACTTACTTGGGATAACTTGAGGTAAAATAACACAAGAGGGTCCAAATTTTTTGCCTTAATTGCATCCAATTCTATTTTGAGCCAAATGGATTGCACTTCCTCTGGGCTGGGAGATACCCACCGTGAACATTTCGCAAGGTGACTAGCCCAATGATATATAGCCAGATGGGGGATTCACAACCCCCCCCTTCCTGTTTTGGAGCTGCCAGCTTATGATAAGTGAAGCGGGGATACCTGTCGGCCCAGATGAATTTAGTAAAAATACCAAGAACCTTTTTGAACCAGAGTAAAGGAACAAAGGCATTGAGAAGGGACAACGGATAAAAAATCCTAGGAAATACATTCATTTTAATTATATTAATTCAGCCCCAGAGAGAGATAGGGAGTTTAGACCACCTCTCTAGGTCATGTGCAATTCCCTGCAATATAGAATCTAGGTTTTCCTTGAACCATACTGGGGGTTATGTGAAAGTTTGATACCCAGATACTTGAAAGACCTGGGTGTCCAGCATAGCCCCAAGGGGCTAATATCAGTCTTAAAAACTTTGTGATTTAATGGAAAAAATAGGGACTTACTGGCATTCAATTTATAGTTAGACAGAGCACTAAACCTTGCCACTTCACTTAATAAGGCCGGGATGGAGGATACCGGATAGGACAGATGTATTAACAAGTCATCAGCATATGTGGTGACTTTCACTTCATACTGCCCAATTCTCACTCCTTGTATGGAATCATTATTGAGAATATTTTGAATAAGAGGTTCCAGATATAAGTGAAATAATAAAGGGGAGAGGGGGCACCCCTGTCTAGTACCTGAGTAAAGCGAGAAAGAATGGGAAAAGGCCCCATTCACGGAAATTCTTGCCGAGGGTTTTTTTATAAAGGGCGGCAATCCAGGAGATAAACAGACAAGGGAAGTGGAAGGCCTCCAAAGTGTGGAACAAGAAATTCCAGTTCACATGGTTGAATGCCTTTTCGGCATCCAATGAGACCAAGCTTGCGGGGAACTCCGTATCCCTGGTAGCCGAGAAGACATGCGACAAAGTGTGTAAATGATCAGAAGATGAATGCCCTTTCATGAATCCAACCTGATTTGTACCTATTAACCCAGGAAGAACCAGTGCCAACCTGTTGGCCAGCATTTTAGAGAGAATCTTAACATCCTGGTTTAAAAGAGAGATGGGTCTATAACTTTGAACCTTTTCGAGGTCTTTATCAGGTTTGGGAAGCAGAACAATCAGGGCCTCATAGAGATACAGATCTGTCTCCTCCCCAGATAGGATTTGTTGAAATAAACGACCAAGTATTGGTACAAGAAGGTCTCGAAAGACCTTATAAAATAAAGCAGAAAATCCATCTGGACCAGGGACCTTATCGGCAGGCAATTCATTAATAACCCTAGCAATCTCCTCCTGAGAGATAGGGACAACCAGAGTTTCACCGCACCTGTCAGGAAGAAGGGGCAAGTGGGAATCTCTTAGATAACCTTGTATATCTTCAGGACAGGGAGGGTGCTCCATGTCGCTATACAGTTTAGAATAATAAGCAGCATATTCTTGAGCTATTTCATTAGGAGACACCTTAAGAGTTCCGTCTGCTGATGACCTGATAGGTGGGATAAATCTCATTGATTCCTGTTGTTTATTGCGCAATGCCAGTAAACGTCCCGCTTTTTCCCCTTGGTCGGTGTATTTAGCTCTGGTACGAATAATAGCTAGTTCTCCTCTCTCTTGAAGAGACCCCGGATATTTATCCTTTAATTTCAGGAGTTTCTGAGTGTCCTGATTCAGGGAATTAGCCAGAAGGTTAGCTTCCAGAAATCTGATTTGAGATAATAAGGATTTAAGGTCTTCCTCCTGCTTTCTTTTCCTACCAACTGCCATGCTAATCAGTGTCTCTCTCATGAAGGCTTTAAAGGTCCCCCACAAGAGATCAGGTTTTACACCATCTAAAGGGTTTAGTGAAAAAAAAATTCTATTTTTTCCCTAATAAGTTTGCAATATTTAACGTCTTTAAGGAGTTGATCATTGAGCTTCCATCTAGTTTCCCTATTAAATGAATTGAGCAGTACCAAATAGCATACCACTAGTGAGTGGTCAGAAATTGGGCCAGGTTGAATCGAGGAAGTCTTAACCCTGGGCAGGAGGCACTGAGAAATAAGTAAATAATCGATGTGGGACTGCGAGCCATGCACCATGGACCTATAGGTAAACTCCCTATAATCAGGATGTAATACACGCCAGACGTCGCAGAGCCCACATTGATCTAATAAATCCCTGAATGCCTTCTGCCCAGGGGTAACCCCACCTAGGCCACTGCCCAGTCTGTCTAAATGAGAATCAAGTACTTAATTGAAATCTCCCCCTAAAATAATTTTAATGGGAATCATTGGGAGAATGATAGATATAAGCCTCATAAAAAATCTGGGGTCATCCAGATTAGGGCCATAAACACAGCCCAATAGTATTGGGACAGACCAGAGAGTACCTCTGACCAGAATAAACCTACCCCCGGTATCTTTAATCACTTGTGTAGGAAAGAAAGGGATACTCCTGTTAATCATGAGCATGGCCCCACAACTATTTGTGGTGCCCTGGGCACTGTAAATTGATCCCACTTGTTGCTTCCTTAATTGCAAAGCTTCCCCTTCTAATAAATGGGTTTCTAGCAAAAAAGTTATCTATGAACTGAACAAACTTAAATGTTTGAGAACCTGAAATTGCTTATGTTGCTTTCTGATCCACTTAACATTCCAAGATGCAACTGTTAACTCATTCACCATCCAGAAGCGATATCAAACTGAAATAATTATATTCAGCACACGAGATGCAAATCCCCTTTACATACATTCCCAGGGTTACTGCATTAAAACCCACCCTCTTCCCTAGCCCGCCCAGAAGTAGATACCACCCATCCCCACTAACCCCCACCTCCAACCGTACTCCTAGCCCCCACACCCCCAAGCTGTCACAAGCAACGCTCAGCACAGTACTGGTTCTAATCTCTCTACTCCCGCCCCCCGATAATGAACCTTGATATTTAGTGCTGTTGCACATAGATCACAGCCTTCAGAGAGCAAGCCCTGTCAGTTATACCCCAACAAAGAAGAATGGTCCTGGGCCTTCGCCTCAGTCCAGCCAAAACATGGATATAAGTAAAATTAACATAGTGGGGCTATGATAAGGCCATCTTATCACCCACTCATTCGTGGTAACCCAGATTAAAATCCAAGGTGCCGGGTGAACCACCAGAAATCGAGACCAGATCAGCAACACCTGGAGGGAGAAATGCCCTAGCTCATGTTAAGAAGCGAGAATTAAAATGGGAAAAACTGAAGTCATTCTACCAGAGGAGAAGGCATAAAAACTACCTTTACCCACTACCAGCCGGTATCCGGTAAACAAAGCCTTCCTGAAAGATCAAAAGTACTGCATACCAGCTAAGCAGTGCTCCTGCTAAATCCTTCTCGAGTAGAGTTTCCCCGCAAGTCCCAAGAGGCTGGAACGCCCTCTAGCGATCGATTCCCTGGCCCAACCCAAATGAAGAACGAGATGGAGAAAGCCCAGGACCATTCCAGTAACAGCCCAGAAGGAAAAAACGAGAAACTAGCCCACAACCAAACTGGGCTCTTTCAACCCCCAACAAAAATAGCCGCCAAAAACCTGGCTCACAAACCCCCATCCCCCAAGAAGGCCCCAGACCCCAGTGTCCATTGCATCAGACCGTCATGGGCCCATTATGAGACAGACAGAAAAGAAAAGTTGGGGTGGTCTGCTGTGATCCCCCAAGTCCACTGCAACATATGCAGTCACCCAGGTCTTCACATTCCTAAAATTTCTCTAAGGAAAGAGAAACAAAAGTTCGAGTTCTTGACTCCATGCGATACTCGATACTATGCCACCACCATTCAAGGGTCCTTAAAGAGATCTGGCAGCATGGACTTAAGGCTCCTCAGAGTTTCTTCAGGATCTTCATAGTTTTTCCAGGATCCTTTAGCTGAAATCTGTAGTCTAGCCAGATAACTCATTCTGAACTTCAGGCCTGCGGCAAATAGCTTAGAAAACAATAGGGTAAAACGCCTTTACGCCATTATGCAAGACTTTAGAGATGGGTAGATCTTGTGAGATTCTCAGCTTTATATGTTCCTAGCTTAACTTCTTTGCAAAGCATGCACTTTTTGTAGAAAATGCTGTTTCTCTAGATAATTCAGGAACCGGCACACAATAGGGCGGGGGGATCCTCAGGGGGGTGGCTTAGGCCATAAAGCCTTGTGGGCTCACTCTATAATGTAGCCAGAACCAAATGGAGATGGGCCTGCCACCCGCTCAACCAATTTCTGAATAAATGCCACAACATTTTGGCCTTCCTCTCCCTCCGGTAAACCGAGAACCACTACATTATTTCTTCAGCTACGACCCTCTAGGTCCTCGAGCTTGGCTTCAAAACAAGACAATTTCTGGTGCATCGAAACCAGTTCAGGGTCAAGACTACCAATTCTCTTCTCTATAGAAGCAATTCGGGCTGCGTTATCAGAAACAGACAATGAGAGTTCATCTAGTTTTCTGGATAACGACTTTAAATCCATTGCCATATCCTTCATTTCATCTAGAAAGGGTTTGAATTCCTCGAGAAATCTGGACAGTGTTGAGGGCTCCTGATCACCACTTTGGCTAGGGAGATCAGAGCCAGAACCACCCAAGGCCCTGGATTTCTTAGGGGCCTTCTCGGGAGTTGCTGGAGGGGTATGCTTCTGTGGGGCTTTCTTCATGTAAGCCTCCATCAGCTTGAAATATAACCAGACCATGGTGCAACAGCTATTGTACAGCATAGAATCTCAGAAACAAGAGAAAATAGTAGATCAAAACACCAAAATGAGCTCAAATAAGAGACGGAGGCAGGAGCTTCTTGAGGGAGCTGCTACTCAGCACTCTGCATCACGTAATCTCAGTGCAAATTGTTCTGCCTGTTAGTATACCAAATATTCATATATATTGTTTTTTCTAATGGCATGTGCTAAAAGGGTCCATTCATGGAATATCTGTGGTGCCCATAATAAGGTCAAGAGATATCATGTTTTGAAGCATAATAGCTACTTAGAGGGGATATCTCTCTGCTACAAGAAACCCATCTCTTAGGAGAAAGAGGGGAATTTACTTTGTCGGCAGTATGTAGGCCAAGTGTTTAACACTGGGATAGCACCCAGAGTAGAGGAGTGGCCATTCTGGTGGCAAAGGGAACTTCCTTTTCATGTGAACAAGTCATCAGAGATCCGAACAGGGGATACATCTTTGTGAAAGGACTATTAAATAGATCAATGGTGTTGTTAGGGAGCATTTACAGTCCCAACGCTGACATCCACATTTTTGTTAATGAGATATTACAATTGTTAGCTCCTTTCACAGCCCTTCTGATTATAATGGGGGGGTGATTGGAACCTTCCTTTCTCCCCTGATGTGGACAAATCCAACCCTAGAAGAAAGGGCCTTTCTCCTTCACAGAGATCCATCAGGGAGCTGGTGGACCATTTAGGGCTATGTGATCTATGTCAAGTCCTTCTCCCCACTCTAAAGGAATTCACCTTCAAGTCGGGGGTTCATGGCTCCTCGTCCAGGATTGATTACTTTCTAATCAGCCACACCATGTTAGGTTTGGTATTAGACTCTAAAATAGAACCAGGGGTGATCTCTGATCACTCAGTTATCTGGTGCTCTCTGTCTTTCCCAGCTGATGTGCCCAAAGAGTCGATATGGAAGCTAAATAATTAGTATCTTAAAGATCAAAAAAATGTGGAGTACATTAACCAAGAAATTGAAACCTATACTGAAGTTAATTTGAATTCCACAGAAAGACCTGATTTAGAATGGGGTGCCTTAAAATGCGTACTGCAGGGGACATTTATCAAATTAGTCTCTCAGAGGAAATGCACGAGAGAACAAAAAACACTCTTTCTCTCCTGGCTAGGATTCATAGTCTGGAGGCTTCTCTGTCTCCCACCACTACAGAGAATGACCAAACTAGTTTACTAGAGCTTTGGGACCAGAATAGTTGTTGCAAGAGAAGATGGAGTATGCAATTTTGAAAACTGGCACAAAGTATGTAGACCAAGGAAAAACAGCTGCTAATCTCCTTGCCTCATGGCTTAAAAAGGTACTATCCTCTAGACTAGTCAAAATCATCCAATCCCAGACAAATGTCTCTCTTCACCTCACCCCCAAGGAAATAACCAGGGAGTTTTTCAAGTATTATGAGGACCTTTATAGTCCTATGCACCACCTCCTCGATAGTAAAGAGGTTCAGGACTACCTCAATACATCCCCCTTCCCTCTCTAACCCAGGCACAACAGGCGGGCCTGATTGCACCCATCTCTGAGACAGAGATCTTGGCCTCCATAACCTCTCTTGTAGCTGATAAGGCCCCAGGGCCTGATGGGTTTTCGCCCAACTTTTGTAAGGTGTTTAGCAAACAAATTATTCCCTGGCTAATCTAATTATTCAAGTGGATAGTAAATGCTAACCCCCTGGACAGAACGCTATTGGAAGCTTTAATCATAGTATTACATAAACCAGGTAAAGACCCGGAGAGTGTAACCAACTATAGACCTATCTCGCTTTTAAATTGTGATATTAAAATATTAGTGAAACTGCTTGCCAGTAGACTCAAACCGATATTGCCCCATATCATTCATCCGGATCAAGTAGGTTTCATGAATGACAGACAGTCTCCTGACCATTTCCACAAATTGCCACATATTTTCTCTGCATCCAGGGATTCAGAAACCCCAGCTGGGCTGCTTTCCCTAGATGCAGAGAAGGTGTTCGACAGAGTGGACTGGCAATTTTTATTTTCCACCATGTACAAATTTGGCTTCCCCTTTAAATTTATTAATTGAGTCTCCTCCCTATACCAAACCCCCTACACCCGAATTTACTATAACGGCGTATTCTCAGATTTTGTCCCTCTGTATGCAGGCACCAGACAGGGATGCCCTTTATCCCCTCTCCTGTTCAAAATATACCTTGAACCATTGTTGTCCAAGTTGTGGGAACATGAAGATGTTCAGAGTATTAAGGTAGGAGCTCAGACATTTAAATTCTTGGCCTATGCCGATGATGTTCTTCTACACCTAGTACACACTGGGCAGACTTTTCTGGTGTTTTTTTTCCATTATAGAGGAGTACAATGCTGTGTCAAATTACAAAACCAACCTAGGTAAGACCACAGTTTTCCCTCCGAACTATAGGCTCACCAAGCAGGAAATAGACCCCTTGGGTGTACAGTGGAGCCCAAAGAGTTTAAGATATTTGAGGTTACTTTTGTTTAGAAATGAGACTTTGACAAGGAAGCTGAACCTAGACCATCAAATCCTCACCATCCAACAGGACCTCAATAGGTGGCAATCTCTTCTGATCTCGCTTTGGGGGAGTATTAATTTAATTAAGATGAATGTTTTGCACAGACTTTTCTACCCCCCAGCATGTTAAATTCCTGGATCCCTCTAGTATGGTTTAAGAAGGTTCATTCTACAATTTCCTCCTTTACTTGGCTTAGGAAACCTCCCATGCACACTTGTAATAAGCTGGCAGCTTCCAAATCGCATGGAGGACTGAAACACCTACATTTTGGCCTGTATTTATGGGCTAGTCAGGCAGGCAAGTATTTGAAATGGATTACTTCCCAGAAAGAGATTGCCTCCTGTTCTTATGTTCTGTCATGGTTGGTGCTGGAGAGAGATCTGATTTCAGGGGCCGACATATCCTCAGAAACGATGTTGTACATTCCTGTTAAGGCCCTGCCTGCTAGTCTAGCTAAGTCCCCCATTTCCTCCTCTGTTAGGATACACACACAACTGTGTTTCTTTTTGCATTACAACAACACTAAAGATCCTATGCAGCCAGTGGTGGGGAATCCTAACTTGAAAATAGGGGTAGGTTTATTTCAACTCTCTGACTACTCCAGCTGAAAGGTTCTAAAATATAGGATCTTTTTCCTGGAGGGACTTGCATGTCAATGAGCTCTATTATGGCTTATTACAAGAGGGATAAGAATCAGGTGTTAAAAATGTTCCAATTACGCCACCTCTTAGTTCAGATCTCTGGGAATCTGAGAGAGGAGGATGACACGAATGTATCGCTGGGCTACCTGGTTAATTTCTGTGGTAAACCCCATGCCATTTCCTTGATGTATTCCTCATTTCTGGTCAGATCATTAGATGCCCAGTACAAGGATCCTCTGTTCTGGTCTGGACAATTTCCTAACTCACAAGATAGATGGGATACTATCTGGAAGGATTTCTACATTTATATGTCCCAAGACATATTGAGACTCACCCAGTATCATATCTTAAATGACATGTACTGGACTCCAGTTAAACTTCAGAAACTGGGTAGAGCCCCCACCGCTTTATGTAATAGATGTCGGCAACAGGAGGGTACCCTTAGTCACATTTTTTGGGATTGTCCACCAATAAAAGCCTTATAGGAGCTGATCAAAACCAGGGCCGACCCCTTGCTGGGTACTGATGATTTGTTTAACCCTGAGGTCTGCTTACTCGGGGACTTTTCCCACATTCCTGTGCATAAGCATAGATACCATGTGGCCTTGGTATCCTTATCCCTGAAAAAGTTGATTCTATGCCACTGGCTAGACGGGCAATAGTATCACATATACTGAGAGGCTCCAGGAGCTACTGTTCAATCTTCATGCTGAGCAACTCAAAACTAGCCTATGTAGGTCTATGTTCCGATACAAAATAATCTGGGAAGGGTTTCATGCCTTATATCTGCTTCATTCAGGGATGTCTTCAGGATAAAACTCCTGGACACCATCTGTGGAACCTCTCTGTAGATCTGCTTTTTTATGATATTTGGTAGAGACTTGGTATATGTGGTGTATGTTTTTTGATGCCAAGACGGGGGAGAGTAGGGTGGGTTAGGGTGGGGGGAAGGATGGCGGGTTTGACATGGAATATTTGCTGCTTTGTTCTCCTTTGGATCTTTGGATGTAATGTAACCATGTCAAGATTTTGTTATGAAAACTTAATAAAGTTTGAATTTCAAAAAAAAATGTTTGTACTGCCATTGTAAATAGTTATTCTTAACAATTTTATTTTTATTTTACTGTTATCAATAATAAAACACTTGTGAATTTTACAACTGCTCCTGGTTTTCCTATGCTTCCTGACCTGTGCCTTGATGACAGGGGAGAATGATAATAAGTGGCTACTGCCTTCTCAATAGTGACAGCAGTAAACATCTCTTGAAGCCATTCAGCCCTGGTGGGAGTCGAGTCCTCTAACTAGTGTCGGAGGACAATAAGTTTAGCACCAGCCAAGATAAGAGTTATATAATCCTTCTGTGGCCCCAGGAGGTGGTCACCATAGTCACCCAAGCTACAACCCTCTGGTGTAAATGCTTCCTGGAGACCCAAAATGGGATCTAGATTGTTCTTGATGGACTCACAAAAGGGCTGAATTTTGGGGCACTGCCAAAACATATGGTATAGGGTACCCTCCATTTTAAGACATCTAGAGCACAAGGGGGAACACCTCATGCCCATTTGGTAATGTTTCATAGGAGATAGGTACAAGTTATGTTAGATTTTGAATTGGTGAAGCCATAACCAATCATGTTTAATAAATGTATATAAATCTGCCCAAATCCGATACCATTGCTTGTCAAGGTACTTTGTCCCAGAAGAATTAGACCAATAAAAAGCTTTCAGTGATAGCCGTGAACAAACAAATGAATTCAAACACTTATAAATGGCTGAAATCAGATGCTGCTGTCGAGAAAGTTTAGCCATATTCTCAAAAAGCAAGCCTGCCTAATCAGACCATAGCGGGGGGCCCAGAAAGTTAGAAATAGAGTGCAGTATTTCAATCTTTATTATGAGCCTTATACTGCAACTTTAAATCCTGGAAAGATAAAAAAGATTGGTTTGAAGTAAATAATGCCAGACAAGATAAGGTAAGGCTAGGCCAAAAAGAAGAGCAGATTGGCTTTTTGTCAATAAAAAAATTAGAGTTTAGAAATAGAAGTTGCTTAATGTCTGTATGATGGGAGAGAGCTAGATGTCTACAAAGCTGGGCATGTACGTGGAATGCCCATGCAATCGGGGTGTAATGGAGTGGAATGGATAATTGTGTGGGGGAAATAAATAACAAAGAAGAAAGAGAAAGCTGAAATCTTTGGGCTAATTCTCTTCCGGTGTATAGCCAGGAGGGAACATAGGGGCACTCAACAGAAGGCCAAGTAGTAACATGAAAAATGAAGCAGTTGTAACCCACCCACATTTTTTGGCCTGACTAATTTGTCATATGCTCTTCAGGCTGACTTGTCTAACCACAGAAATCCACTTAATAACAGATGTAAATGCTTAAAGCAAGATAAAGGTAACACAATAATTAACATTCCAAGAGGGTACATTTGGCAGGGCAGAACATTCATTTTAATGATTGTTGCTGTACCCTAAAGCATCAAAGGGAGATTTTGACACCTTATCAGATCCTGTTCATGTTTTTGCACCACCAAATCCAAATTCAAAAATTTAAAAATCATAGAGGTGGGGGAAAGTTTAATGCTTAAGTAATTAAGAGATTTATATTCCTATAGGAGCCCAAGGGGTTCCAACTGTGATTTATCCACCTGCGAGGAAAGAGGGAAAACAACTGATTTCGAGAGGTTAAGTGTGTAGGCACAGAAAGAACTAAATTCCTCAATAACTTTCAAGGCCTCGGAAATAGAGTTCTTGGGGCATGATAAATGGAAAAGAATATCATCTGTGTATGTAGACAATTTATATTCTTGTGCTCCTCCATGAATGCCCCGGATTTCACTGGTGGCATTGATTTTTCAGTTTTGGGGCTCAATATACAAATAAAAAGGCATAGGGGAGAGTGGACAACCTTGTCTAGTTCCTCTGGTAAGGAAAAAGGATCTGAAAGAAATCTGTTACTCATGACTCTGGCAGAGGGGGATCAGTACAGAAGCCGAAGCCAATAGTTAAATGAATCGGGGAAGTTTTATTGGCCAAAAACATAAAAAAGGTAATTCCATGAAACTCTGTCAAATGCTTTTTCTGTATCCAGGGAGACCAAAACTGTACTAGTGTTAATTTCCCTGGATGCAGAAATAAGATGGATAATCTACCAGCCATGAAACCTACCTGTTTAGGGTCAATTAGGATATTCCACACATTGCTCTGTCTGGCAGCTAAGATCTTGGTTAAAATTTTAATATCCACATTGGGCAATGAGATGGGCCTATAACGATCTATTTTCATCATGTCATTTCCCGGCTTAGGGATCAATGAAATATGTGCTTCAAAAAGTTGGGGTTCATTTAATTCATGTGTAGACAGATAATTATAAATCTGGGATAGAACTGGGCATAATTCAACCGAAAAGGTCCTATAAAAATTGGAGGAAAAGCCATCAGGTCGTGGTGCCTTGTCAAGGGTCAGGCCTGAAATGGCTTTACTGACTTCTTCTTCTTCAGTAATGGGACCCTCTAATAATTCTTGTTTGTGTTCTAGTAAGGCGAGGTAGGGAGAGGTCATTTAAAAAGTGAAGTATTTTCTGTTCAGCTGAGGAAATGCATGAATCATCGATGTAGAGGTGTGAGAAATACTCCCCAAAAATGTGCACCATCTGCCATGGGGCAGTCAGCAAGTCCCCTGCTGAAGGGTCTCGTATAGTCTGTATCCATTTAGACATCTCTTATTGGCAGAGGCGAAGGGCCAGCAAATGACTGTCCCTCTCCCCCTGCCCTAAATAAGTAGCCCTCATATCGGAGAGGTGTTTGCTTGTGCATTCCAGTAAAATACCCACATATTGGGATTGTAGCTGTGATAAATGGGTACTAATCTTGTTGGTAGTCAAGGGGCAAAGGTCTTTCTCTAAGGCTCTAATCGACTGTAATAACTGTACGAGTTCTTGCTCCTGCTTCTTTTTATGTGTGGTGGCTATTCTGATGAGCTTCTTACGCCAAGTATATTTTAGTGCAGTCCACAATTGGTCTAAGAATGGGATGGAATCCCAGTTCTCTTGTATGGAGGAGAGAATAAACTGTTTTAATTTAGAGACTAAGGTGGGATCTTGCAACAGCCTGGCATTAAAGGACCAGGAATGGTCTCTGCCAGTAGAATGGGGAGGTCAAAAAGTGGAGAAATAAGGGCATGATTGGTAAGGACTTCAGGCTGTAAGGAGCTAGACTATACAATAGTAAGTATTTGTTTACTAACAAGAAAATAGTTCAAGTGAGAAAAAGAAAGAGTTGTGTGGTATAGAGTGAAATGTAAAATCTTTCGCACTTGGATACATTAGCCTCAATGGGTTAACCAGGTCTAACTGATCAAAGAATTAAGGGAGCACGCTGTGCAGGGGATAAGCCAGCCTGAGGTCTATCGGAATAGACTAGGTCATTTTGGAAAACAAGGTTCCAATCGACTCCTGTCATGAGTAGTAAATATAAAAAGGGAACTGAACAGAGGCTAATTTAGGAAAAAAAAGAGGGGCACTTGGTATTAGGGCAATGTATAGAGCCAAACACAACTTCAGCTTGACCAAGCCTACCATGAACAAGAACAAATCCACCCTCAGAATCTGCTAGTTCATTCAGAAGAACAAATGGTAAGGTTCTACTAATATAAATTGCCATTCCTCTCTGCCGGGTGCTATGTTCACCACCATAAGTATATCTGACCCATTCCCACCTGAAGAGAGAAATCTTCTATTGGGGTATATGAGTTTCCTGTAAAAAAGCTATTTGCTCATGTTGTTTCTTCAATGGCTTCAGTATGCAGTGACACTACTCTATAGATTGTCCACCTTTAATATTCCAGGAATATAGTTTACATGGACCAGACATATTACAATATACAAAATATCAGAGAAATATTTCCAAATGAGTAGTTTGAGTGTCCTGCTGGGGAACAAAAGAACTCTTCACCCCCACCCCAAAAATGACCCCCTAACCCAGAATAATTAATAATATCACAACTATATACTGTACAAGTGGGTTATTAAGCCCATCAGCAGTCCCAGGCCCTGAAGGCCTCCTCCAAGGCAGTTTGTCCATGATATGCTGGTTGCAGTTCGGCACCTGAGAGAGTTCACCTCCATTGGAAGATGTGGCAAGGCAAGGTAAATTTTATTTAAAAAGATGCCCAATCCTGGATGCTCTGTGTGCCATACAATCGTAAAACACACCATCAATTACAGTGCAATAATACAACATAATAAAAATCATAAATATCAAAATAATAAATAATTTGAATTACAGTTAGCTAGAAAGAAAAACAAAAGTAAGGAACAATCTACATAACTGTCAGGCAAAGGATGTTACACAACAAATCAGGGAACCCTGCATAAACAGGAAGCCCTTGAGGCGGGCCGTAAATACCTCAACTGAAGGGGCCTCCCTTACAGATGATGGAAGCAAATTTCACAGGACAAGGCCAGTGACACTGAAAGCTCTGTCGCTGGCCATTTTTAACCTCATCTGGGAATTGCTTGGCGGCCTCTAGAGGAGGAACGTAGGGAGCTGACTGAAACGGCCGGTGTGAGAAGGTAAGCCAGGTAGCCAGGGCCTAGTCCATGTAGGGCCTTAAAGGTGCACAAGTCCACCTTAAAGAGGACCCTTCACCTGGCCTGAAGCCAGTGCAATTCCTGCAGTGATGGGGTGATGTGACAGTATTTAGGCTGCCCATCAACAACCTGGCAGCTGTGTTTTGCAGCAGCAGCAGTCAGTGGAAGGTACCCCCAGAAACCCCGAGGTACAGCACATTACAGTAATTAAGCCTCATTATCATGAAGGCATGTACCAAAGTTGAGAGGTCCAGTGGTGGAACTAGGGCTGACCCTAGCAATATTCCTCAGATGATAGAAACTAACATGGACGACAGCCGATGCCTGAGCCTCAAGCGTCAGACTGCTATTGAGAAAAATGCTCAGGTTCTGCACCCTAGAGGTGGCTTTCAAGGGTACAGATCCCAGGAACAATACTGTCTCTGCACCCAGGGCCACCCTAGCATACCTCTTTGACTCCACAACTAGTACATCTGTCTTATTGGGGTTCAGTCACAACAAGCTGGAGGCCATCCAGTCATTGATTTCAGTGAGGCAATTATTTAGCATGTTCACTGTGTCAGGTGTTCCAGGGGCAAAGGAGAGGTATAGCTGGGCATCATCTGCATAGCAATGAAAACCTAAGCCATACTTCCTAATGATTCTTCCAAGGGGTAGCATGTACACGGTGAACAACACTGGTGACAAGACCGATCCTTGAGGTACTCCACAGGAGGAGAAGAAATTCCCCATCACTAACCTTTTTTGTCAGATAGGATTCAAACCAACAGATGACCGTGCTGGTGAGTCGACAAAATTCCCTCAGTAGGTCAAGTAACACACAATGGTCCACTGTGTCAAAAGCTGAAGAGAAATCAAGGAGAATGATAATTGTCCCTTCCCCTCGATCTCTCATCCTGAGAATGTCATTGTGCACCTGAATTAATGCAGTTTCAGTGCTATACGTAACCCCAAATCCAGACTGCAGAGGCTCATATAGATCAAAGGCCAAGAGGTACTCATCAAGCTGAAGTGCCACAACCTTCTCTACAACCTTCACCACAAATGGGAGGTTGGAGATAGGACTGTAATTTGCCTTGATGTCAGGGTCTAATGATGGCTTTTTCAGAAGAGGTCTCACCAATTCCTCCTTCAAGACATCCAGGAAAACCCCCTCTAACAAGGAGCACCAGACAATCAAGGCAAACACCGGGCCAACAGAGTCTACACATCCCATCAAGACACATGTCGGCACTGGGTCCAGTTCACAGTATGTGTGCCTCAGCTTGGAAGCAACCTCAATGACCTTGGCCACCTCCACTGGTCTAAACTCACCCCAACCAGATGGAGCACTCTCTGAACAACTAAGATGATCACCATTGGCCAAGACACTCCTCCCATAACTCATTTTAAAAAATATTTTTCAGCAGCAGACATGCTGGGTTTAGCAGCTTGTCTACAGTCTGAAAAAGCACAGTTGGTCAGCTCCTCCTGGCAGCAATCTCCCTGAACAGGAATTCTGTCTTCTTAAGGTTGATTGTCCCCGGTACTCACAATAGTGAGCACGCAGGGTGAGTTTGCCCACATCCAGCCAGGTCTTCCACCAGCAGCACTCTAACCTCTGACCCACAGTCTTCATCACCTTGAGCTCCCCATCAAACCAAACCAGGAGGACCTCAAGTGAGAAGACCTGGGTCATACACAGATTAGTGTGAGGGAGTCGAGTACGGTGGACATTACGTTATTATAGGCAGCGGCTCCGTGACACCTCTCTCACATGTGGTCCTGCAAGAACAAATGTGTCTCATGAAATAGGAGGCTGATCAAAAGCAGAATAGAGGGGCCTCTTGGAGGTAGTAAATAGAAATAATAATAGAATAATGTGCTGAAAAAAATAAATAAATAATCGATCCTATGCCAGCCTAATAATCTGGTTTACTATACAACATTCTTCAATTGTAAACAGGTGAACACGAACAAAAAAAAAAACATCGGTGGTGTGTAATAAGCAACCTAGAACTTAGTCCTTCAGTCCCAACAACAATAATCATGTAAAAGCCAAAAAAGTGACTGAATTTCATAGAATATCTTCAATATCCCCAGTAAACATTTAAGTACAATCCTGCCCAGAACTGCTAGGGATAAGACTATAACAAGGTAGAGAAAACCAATGAGAAAGGAAAATTATGTAACCTCAACTGTGGTGGGACCAAGTTAAAATGGACTGTTTCTTGGGTGAACAGAAAAGGTATTGCAGGACCAATAGTAGAGTGCAGGACCAGGGATAAGAGCCGGCGCCATAATTACAGTGCAATTAAATAAAATTAAATAAGGCAGCTGACTCTATCAAAACAAACAGGAAATTCTGCTCTGATTATAGATACTATTGGGGCCAAAAAAGTATGTGGCTAGACTGGCACAAAATTGAACCAAAAGCTTGAAATCAACTCATGTAATACAATGAGTCTTATATTAGCCCTTAAAATAAGTTGTGCCAGTATCATTTAACCGTTCCAGTTACTGCCACACATATTTGAAATGGATAATAAGCAGAGTTTCAATACAGCAGTTAAAAAAAGAAAAACATCCATTGTATTAATCAGTCAACAGGAATTTAAGCAAAAAAAGCAACTGTTCAAAATAACTTGCGGGCATAAAAAGCAAAGAATTAAGACCATGTATATGCATCTAGTGCTGTCTGATGATCCTTAAGGTGGGGAGAAAAGGTTAGTGAAGAACCGTGGTAGATCCTGTGCAGCTTTAGAAGCCGCCTCATATTGCTTTGTATGCAACAGGAATCAGGATAAAAACCGGTGCATAAAGGCGTTTATTTAAGACACTGTACAGATAAATGACCATGACATAATTACTATGAGAATAACTTCAGGTTATTCCCATAGTGATTATGTCATACCCCATTTATCCACACAGTGACTATGTCACTCACCCCTGCACTACATTAATTTAGTTTCAGCTTCACTCTGTTTCTCATGTGCTCACAGTACTACATGAAAGTTCCCCAAACTGCCCTATTTTGTAGTAGCTAAAGCCAGCTAGAAAGATGAACAGTTCTCTGAGTAAAAAAAAATTACATTTCCTTTAATATCAAAGGAAAAAACTTTCAGTCACACTTCTTTCTAAAGAGCCTACAGCAAAACCATGACATGTAGCAACCCTAGCTATTCCACGCTACAAAAAGCAACACTCACTCTTTGCACTTGCTCACTCAAAAACACAGAGAAACGAAAAACAATTTATTTTCTCTAAGCGACAACTGTATTCACTCAACCACATCCCGCACTCAGAAATAGCAGAAGTTCTCTTCATCCTCTTCGTACCGCAGTCGCCTACCACAGTTGCTTCATCTAAACAACCCACTCGTCTGCCCGCCAGTCATTCAACCTGTCATTCCCTTCCCTGGCTCCTCTAGCTAAAAAGAAACCTGTTTGACAGAAACTGCAAAAAAACACAAATTGAACAACTAACGGCACTTACTGGATAATTGATACAGCCTTGCAGATCGAAGGAGTCACTCCCTCTCTAAACTGCTCTACCATTTTTTTTTCACTTAGTAACATAAAGCCAAGCCCACCATCCAATTAAATGTACACCACAACTGCCAAACACTAACCATCGTGGAAAAAAACTATCATGCAAGTAAAGAGTACCAATAAAAACAAATAAAATTAAAAAAATAAAAACACCCTCGCCCTTACACAAAACCACCATCAAAAAGGAAAAGCCTGTTGCATAAATCCAATATGCAGGGGGTGCCTGCTGGATACTGAAGTTATTTGTACAGTTGCCTGTCACCTCTCGTGAGCTTACTAGAGGTCACAGGCTACTGTACAAATAAGTTCGGTACCCAACAGGTGCCCCCCGCATATCCCTTATTTACCTGCTGGGGTAGAAACTTCTAAGAGGGCAGGGTAGAGCATCCAATATTTTATTTGGGCAGCCCAAAGATTGGAAGTGAGAGAACGGTATTCTTTTCGTCTTTGGCAGACTGGGGTCAATTCTAAACGATGCGGATCCTGTGGCTCTCCCAATGCAGGGTCTGCATGTCTTTAATTTTCTTCAAAATGTGAGCTTGCAAGATAGTTAAGGAGCCTAAAAATGACTGTCTGAGGCGGTTCTCCGGGAGGTGGTTTAGGACAGAGTGCATGCTCAATAATGTATGAGGGACCATTCGGAGATGGACCTGCTATCTTTGTGCACAATATTTGAAGACAATCCAAAATCTTCGGATCCTCTTCTGCCTTAGGAAGCCTGAGTAGAACCAAGTTATTTCTTTGGCTACAGCCCTCCAAATTCTCCACCTTCTCTTCCAGTTTGGATGCCTTGCATCTAAGGGCCATGACTTCGAGCCCGCTCTGTTTACCAGTCTTCGACCAAACTGATGCATGCTTCATAGTTGGATAATTGTCTAGTTAGTTCCTGTAGAACTGTTTGAAATTAATAAAAGTCAGTTGTTAATGCCAATATAGCATCTTGAATGAATGCGAGCTCCATAAAGAAATGTCCGGCCGATAAATCAGTGGGCATCTTCAATGCTGGTGGAGTCAGAGAAATGCTGCTGTGAGCCCACTTGGGTTCCAAAACTCAGGTCTGTATTGTAGAGAGCTGCTACAGGGGGGTCCTCTATGGGAATTGCTTCACCAGAATCAGACATCTTAATATTGTGGTAGATGTGGAAGGTAAGAAAATACAGTGGAGAAAAGAAGACTGCAGGAAAAAATGCTGGAAAGTATAGTTATAAAGGCAAGTTCCACAGAGCTGAAAATCCAAGCTGCTACCACTCCTTACACATCAAGTAACTCCTCAACTCGAATTGAAACTGTTTATAGTATTCCATGTTTGGGGTGACTGTGAGGGGAGGACGGGTAAGTATAGCATTCCAGGGGGTTGTGTCACACAAGCAGCTGGCCCGCTATAAATTACTCTGGGTGGAGGCACTGCATTATTTATTTTCTGTTTGGAAAAGAACCCTCAGTTACCATCAGAACAGAACCCAGTCCCCTCAACCTGGTTTGAGTCTACCAGACATGGGTAATAACTGTAACTGAGAAGTGCCTCAACAGGCAACCACAGGAACACTGTAAAAGATGCTTTTAGAATGGTGCCTGAATATAAATCAACAGACTATAACATCTCTCTGTCCCAAACAAACCCCTCTGACTAAAGAGTACACTCTTTTGGGGAATTTAACCCAGCACCACGTTCCCTCCTAATGTTGCTGTTCTGCAATTCCTCAAATACTTACAGAAATTGCAGAAACTTCACTATCTCCCCCAAGTCAAATCAAATCAAATCAAATCATTGTTGATTTGTAATGTGCTTTTCAAAATACCAAAGCACAGATACATAACAAAATTAACATACATCACAATAAATACAAATATAAAAAACAATTAAAAGGCAATAGGATAAACTTATTCAAAGGCTAATTCAAATAAATAGCTCTTCAATGAGACCTTAAATGACTGTGGACAGGCACTCTCTAATCTGACGAGGTAGAGAATTCCACAGGGTTGGGGCCATGAAAGAAAAAAGCTCTGGCCCCAGATGACTGAAGGCGAACCCTGGGAATCTCTAGCAATCCCTAATCAGCAGAGTGGAGTGGGCGGAGATGGTGGTAGGGTTGAAGGAGATCTTGCAAGTAGCCTGGTCCCAGTCCATGTAGGGTCTTATAGGACAGCAACGTGACCTTGAAGGTGATCCTCCATCGCACCGGCAGCCAGTGCAGTTCACGCAGCACAGGTGTGATATGGCAAGTTCTTGGTAACCCGGTCAACAACCTTGCTGCAGCGTTCTGCACCAGCTGCAGACAATAGAGATTCACCCCCGGCAACCCTAAATATAGAGCATTATAGTAATCAAGATACGAAGAAACAAAGGCGTGAAGCAACACAGGAAGGTCATCATGGTGAACAAGGTGTTTTATCCAGGCTATATTCCTCAGATGGTAAAAGGAAGACTTGACAACGGCTGACACCTGTGTCTTCAGCGTCAGCTCTCTGTCAAGAATTACACCCAGATTCCGCACCTGTTCAGAAGATCTCAACTAGTTACACCCTACCACAAGGTCAGAGGGAAACCCAGGAGTCAACTTCTCTGCACGGTGACCTGGGTCCACCACCAACACCTCAGTTATGTCCGGATTCAGTCTTAACCAGTTAGCACTCATCCAGTCGTGAATCTCAGCGAGGCAGTTGTTAAAGACCGATACTGCGTCATTCTGTTCGGGTACAAAGGACATATAGAGCTGAGTGTCATCTGCATAGCAGTGAAAACTCAGCCCATAATGCCTTATAATGTTCCCCAATGGCAGCATGTACACTAATAACAACATGGGGGAACACACAGAACTCTGTGGCACCCCACAGGGCAGAGCAAAGGGAGCAGAGGAAAAAATTCCTGATACTACCCTCTGAGTTCTGCCTGTGATGAAAGAATGGAACCATCTGAGGACTGTCCCAGCCAGTCCACAGAGCAGCCGCAGGCATTCTAGCAACATCCCATGGTCCACGGTGACAAATGCTGCAGAGAGATCACAGAGAACCAAGACTGAACGACTCTTCCGATCTCTCGCTCTTAGGAGATCATTCAGCACTCAAACCAATGCCGTCTCGGTACTGTGCCTCTTCCTGAAACCAGACTGGAGAGGATCATAGGCTTCATGGGTGGTAAGAATGTCATCGAGCTACAAGGCAACTACTTTCTCAATAACCTTGCCCAAAAAGGGCAGGTTAAAGATCGGTCTGTAGTTAGCGAGACAGTCTGGATCAAGGGAAGGTTTCTTCAAAAGGGGTGTCATGATAGCCTCTTTCAGACAGTCCAGAAACACCCCTCGGTCCAATGAGCACCAGACTATCTCAGCAAGGACTGGTCCGATTGCATCCACGCACCCCACAAGGAGGCACGTAGGACCAGGATCCAAACTACAGCAAGTCGGTCGCAGGCCCTGGACAATCTTCATGATATCCATGATCACTGTCTGGTCAGAATCTGTCCAGGAAGACTGAGGGCCTGTAACCTCGCATCAATCACTGCCATGCTCATTTGAATGCGTATTGCGGATCTTCGACCTGATCGATGACATCTTATCATCAAAGAACTGAGCAAACTCATCACACTTTATTTGTGAAAAAGCTCTCAGACCTTGCTCCAGTGACATCCTGTAAAGTACCGAAACAGAGGTAGTTATTTTTTTATTGATTTTTAAATTTTTTCTTTCCACAGAGAGAGGAGACGGAGAGATTATGTTGCTTCCCACATACAGTGACTATGGCCTTTGCCATGTCCGCTTTTGCCCATGGTGATAATGGTGTCACCAGGTATCATAAGGCTAACAATAAATACAAAGGCTGCAGTAGGTTACATAGAAAATAACAGTAACAAAACATTTAACAGCTTGCATTGCTTCCTTAATATGTTTCAATAATTTAAGATAGTAACAGTGGCATGTAAACAATCTCAAGGCACAGGGTCTATATGACCAGCACAACGAAGTCTTAGGATACTAGCATTAGAGTGGAACCAGACATTTAATGAAGCTCTTGAGGGATACACCTTATAGAGGGTCACCATTCTATTGGTATGGAGTTCCAGACCTGTGGGACAAAATGGAACAGGAAACTCTGCCCTGATTTCTCTTGACTGCATGAAATTGGAGCTCTGAACTCAGTTGACGACCTCAGGCTCCTTCCTTTCTTCTTTTCTTTCTCTTTTGAAAATCTTTTTCCATTCTTGTTTCAAAAGGTTTGAGAAATCCAGTTTTGAAAGACCCATTGCATTTGTTATTTGCAAGTTCTTGCTGCTCAAAAAAGACGTTTAAGTTGCCTTGCTCAAATGCTCTGCAGAGCTCCTTGTTGCAGCAGCCTCCTACTATCAGCCATATTACCCCTCTCTTTCCAGCAAGACAATTTGAGTTTTATCATAATGGAGATGTAGTTATGGGCTTTTTGATTGGCACATTTGTTGATAAGCTTTAATGCACGGAAGATCCTCTGCTCTTTAAGATCCATTCAACCACGTCATTTATAATGGAGACATTGGTGCAACTCTATGGGGCAGAAAGAATGAAATGGATACATTTATTATACGTAACATCTAGTTTCTTTAAGCACATTTCAGCCAGTTTAGCAATTTGGCATACAAATAATCACCATAGTCAAAAAGTGGAATGACTATGATATTAACTATTTTTAGCCTGATTTAGTGAGCACGATAATCTTAATGACTGAGTAGATCACCTTGCTTAGGGCTCAGTTTGGTAATTATCTGCTGTGTATGGGCATCCCATTTGATACTGGTATCCAGCCAGATTCCCAGATACTTGCAGGTAGAGACTTGCTGCAGCTGCATGTTATCAAGAGTGACAATATTTAAGTTGTATGTGCATTTACATAATCTGGCATCTAACCCAAAAAGCATAACCTGTGTTTCCTTGGAGATTAGCACTAGCTTACTTTGAATATAAGGCCTCTGAGGCCAGATATTCAAATATGAGAGCAAAAGCAAGGTTTGCACTGTATCGTCACTTGCACTTACACTGGTTCTGTAGCCCACTCTATTCAGAGGCATTGCACTGGTACTAAACCCTCTCGATAAGGAGTGGACTGTGTGCTGTGCGAAGGACAGGTCAGTGCTCAGTGCACTGCAGCAGCAAAGCTCTGAATATAGCACTAATAATAGCATAGACCACAAAGTAGGCATGCAGTGGTGCAGCCCTGACCAGACCACTGGGTACGGAGCTGCCACACTGGGGGTGGCTGAGGGTGGGCAAGGAGGGCACCAATGACAGATACACAACACAGCTTCTGCACTATCAAAAATACACTTTAAGCCAGCCCACCGGTGTAGAGGCAGGATGTCCGTCTGCGATGTTGATGATCCAGGTTCAGGAACGGACGCGGAATATCAGAGGGCCAACTGGGGGAGAAGGATTGAGAGTCCTAGGGACTGCTCTCCTTCTCTGGGGGGGGGGGAGTTCTGTGTCCAGCATTTTATGGACCCCCTAGTGGAAGCCAGGGGAACCACAGTGCCAGTGCCATATCAGTGGGGGGTGAATGCTGGCCATCATTGCATGTTCCCGCCCCAATACAGCATACAAAAATGCTGGCCCCGAAGCGTGAAGCTCTGCTCCAATGCCTCCACTGCCTACCATGTCCACTGGATGGGGCCCCCGCTCCCATGGCCCCACCCTGAAGGTTAAGCCAGGGTAAGTTACCATTGACCTTGGGGGGGAGCCCGCTGGACAGCCCTGCCCAGGGGGGTAAGCCTGGGCATGGGGAGGCAGCGAGGGTGGGAACTGAGTCCCTGCAGAGAAATCGGACAGCCGACACACACAACAAAATCCACTTTAATAGAAAAATTGAGAAGAGGCCATAAAATATATAACAATCAGTAATATGAAAAAGAATGGTGGTGAGGATAAACAACAGAGAAAGAAAACTATCAAGAAATGGGGGATGAGAAAAACCCATGGGATCACATGTGATGCCTGCACTGTAGGTACAATAATGGGACACCTGCTGCCAGGGGTGGTGGTGGAGGTGACTGTTGCTGCCATTGAGCCACTGCCAGCTCCTGGACAGTCTCTGATATTGTTTCTACCCAGCAAAGAAGCAATTGCTGCTGCCGTATAATACATCTCAGGAGGTTGTCCCTCCCTTCCTAGTCTTCTGGTTGGCCACAATGGTCAGCACTCTTCTGGACACTTATGGACAGAAGGACAGTGAACTCAGCCAGCTGTTTACATAGGGCAGGACGTACAGGAGTTGCTTACCGTATGCAGCCAAGTTATAACCTGTAGACACATGTGCCACTATGCTACACAGGGGTAATGGGTGTCTGACATTCGCAATGAGCCAGATGAGGCCTGCCAGTGACAGCAATGTGGACCCATACAGCGGAGGAGTGTACATGCAATGGTTGTGCCATGGAGCACCAGAGCAGGCCCAGCCATGGCATGGACACACACCATCAGCTGGCTTGGTAGAGGTATGCCTGTGGCACATGCATTAGCTGCACCATGCCGGAGTCTGACAAGCAGTGTCATGTGTTATGTCCCAAGTGGCAAGGAGGTGCACCCATACATCCCATGGCCATCCATCCAACACACAGTCCATACCTGACAAGCAGGATATAGACATCCAGGTGGGCACCGGGTCACATCCAGGACAGGGCACAGGAACACACATGTGGTGCATACAACACAGCTGAACAAGGCTGGGACCGTCAGGTGGCACTGTCTACAGCAGCATGGGGTACACATTACTGCAGTGGTAGTGTAGATGGGAGGCTGAACAACACACCATGTCCCAGTTACCACAATACTGGTATACGATGCAATCTGATCTGGAAGCAGCCGCCGTACTGGCAGAAACAAGTGCACTGTATGTGGAGTGTGGCCTGAGTCAGACTGGGCCACCAGGATGATGGGATGATGGGCGTCTGACATCTACAGTGGGCCGAACATGGCATACCAGTGATAGCACTGTGGACCTGTATACTGGAGGAGTGCACATGCAATGGCTCTGCCATACAGCACCAGAGCAGGTCTGGCTATAGCATGGACACACACCATTGGCAGGCATGGTAGAGGTATGCCTGTGGCACATGCATCAGTAGCACAATGCCAGAGTCTGACAAGCAGTGTCATGTCCTGAGTGGCAAGAAGATGCACCCACACACTCCAGACACTAGTCATCCATCCAGCCCACAGGCCATCCCTGACATGCAGGATATAGACATACATGTGCCTCGCCGGGTTACAGGTGGGATGGGACACAGGAACACACACAGTGCACACAACACAGCTGAATATGGCTGGGACCATCAGGCGGCACTGTGTGCAGCAAGCATGGTACACACTACTGCAGTGGTGGCGTACATGGGAGGGTGCATGACATACTGTGGTGCGGTCAACACAATACAGATATACAATGCAATCTGGTCTGGAGGCAGCCGCCATCCCAGCAGTCACAGGTGCACTGTATGTAGAGTGTGGCTTGAGTCAGACTGGGACACCAGGATACTCCAAAATGTCCAGGTGGGTCCCCTCTCATGGATACCTGGCCACCCTTCATAGCCTGACACTCACTGCATGTATCATCTATCCTCTACCTGAATACCAGACTAGAACTGAGACAGTTGCTGGTTAGATGTAACACTGATCAAAGAATCACCACTTTTTGGCTAAAGGTATACAATATGAAGGAGCAGAGATTACCAAGAATCTGTTTGGAGGAAGCAATAAATTATATGCAAGCAGGATTTTCTTTCCCCAGTACTCACATCTTAGAGAACATTCTGAAACCCCAGGGATTATTGAATTATTTATGTGAAAGTGGAATAATTCCCAGGGAACATATAGAAATATATATTAAAGAGAGAATAAGGGATAATTATCACCACAGAGAATTGAAGATGGGGAAAAAAAATTGTTAAATTAGTTTCTGGTTGGCTCACAGTATTAGAGGAGCTAAGAAGATGGAACCTTATTTAAACATCTTGAAAGATCAGAATAAATGAAAAGCCCTTACTAGATTCAGATTTGAATATAATGAGAGCCAATGGCTAAGGATATTTTTGACAAGTCAAAAGGAAGAAACTGCAAATGTGAGCATGATGAAGATAATTTGACTGACCTGTTGATTTTGTGCCCATTATATGGTTTGTGAGAAACCTATACCTGGGAAAAATACTAGCATTGCTAGATATGGAACCTAGATATCAGGTTATTAATCTTCTAAGGTCTAGAGATAAGGAATGGTTGTTAAATCTAGCCAAATTTTGTAGGAAAACAGAGGATAAAAAACTGCATATAAAAGAGAAATAAGATACTGAAAGATAGTAGTAAGATAAATAGATGAAACTAGGGCAATCTTGGAACTGTACAATATATGTGATAAGAAGAATTAAGTATATATTGATAAATGGCTGTATTTTAATGGGAATCTTAAAATGTGATAGTGTGTTTATAAACTAAATGTATAAATGTGTGTTTTTTTCCATTGTGTTAATTTATGAGAATGTAAATTACTTTGTGGTAACTTTATAAAGTCAATATTGTATGTCATGCAATAAAACTGAATTGAACTCTACCCAAATAGAGCATATGGGCCACTGACTGTAGGTAACATTAAGATTCAGCCACAGCACTATGGTAGCACATTGATGTGGACTACTGATATTAGTGTGAAATCCTGGGCCCACCCCCATTGATTGCGTAGTTGGGCCCCTGTATCCTCTGTCCAGGTGGGCCCCCTGTACTCCAGTCAGACCCTTGATGTGTCTCCCAATACAGGGGTTGTAGAGATCATTGGTTGCACAGCCCCATCATGTCTTACTGTAAGGTTGGCATCTGTCTGGTGGCACAGAGTGCTTGTGTCCACATGGCAGAGGCCATGCCAGTAGTCAGACTCAGGGCAGCATGCCAGCAGCACTTAGATGCACTGCAGTAGACTGCACAGACCATGACACATGACATGTGTCACTGGTGCCCCACCAAACAATTTTCAGGGTAACTGTCCCCAACCACAACCACTGATGTGATGCCCTTACAGCATACGTCCAGTATGGCGGCCCACTCAGAGACACCCGTTGATGGCCACAGACACATGCAGCACAGTGTAGATAGGTGGCAGATGGGTTTGCACTGTGTTGGGCCAGGGATGTAAGGTGTGAACCCCCCCTTTCCCTGCTTGGTGTCACCAACACATATAGAGTCACACTGAGCAGTTGTACATTATTGGTGTATATCCCCACACCCATCAACAGTGTCACCCTGTGCCTTGTACCTGCCAAAGGCCTGGCACATTGTTTACACTGGTAATGTCTGTAATCTGTGCCATGACCCAGTGGAACAGGGCCCCTGCCCACCCCCAAATTCACATCAGGGGCATCACCATCCCCAATGCCACTGACACCCATCATGCTACACAGACAGTACTGTGTACATAACCATCTGGACAACATGTGCAGCAGTGTCAAGGCACACTCCACCAGTGTCAGATATAGCCATAAATACAATGACAGAGAGTGCCAAACCCAACACCTATAACAGTGGTAGGGCCATAGCCACAGCAGCAGCATCACCTATACTGGCACCTATACGTGTATACATGTAACCCCAGGTGCAATACATAATGCAGGGCACTCACCTGGATGCTTGTTCTGTGCAGCACTGCCATGGGCCCTGTCATGGCCCAGCAATTAATCATGTGCCTCCCTCTGGTGCTTCTGCCCCTGTGGCTCTTGGACCCTGTCAGGGACAGGTTGACCACTGAGATCTGTAGAAAAGGAAAAAGGAAATGTGGTCATTATCTTGCAGTGGTACACAGTTCACTGGTCAGTACCCACTAACCAGTATTACCACTCTTATAAACTGGATCGGAAGTTTTCTGCATCCTGATTGGCTAAGAGTTTCGAATTACAATCACTTCAGCAAAAAAGCAGTTTTAAATTCAAGTCTGACCTGTGCTGCAAAGCCAAAACTCCAATCAAGCGACTGATGCACATGGCTGCCAGGATGTGGTTTTCAAATCTCACTACAGACCCACTCCTCCATTAGTGCTAATGTGAGCATAGCATGCATGCTGCCAGGAGGCAGCTTTCAAAAGAAAACCTCGACCAACTCATCTGCTGCTAGATTCATACATTATTTCTAAAATAAAAAAAAAATTAATAAAAATTGCATATTGTGTTATCGGACAGTGATCGGCCAAATAAGTACGACAGCTGCTGTATGACACGCTCGCTCTCAGTAACAGATGCTCACTCGCAGGCAAACGGCTGCACTGAGAGTTTCTAAGTACCAGACACCAGATCAAAATGTGTGAGTGTGCATATGAGGGCAGGGGTGTCTAATGCTAGTAAAAGAAGCAGTGATAAGAAAATAACCTGAGGTTGGCCTCTACTGACAATGAAACACTTGTGAAACTACTTTAACAGTGGGACTATTTTCACTATTTCAGCTATTAAAAACTCTTTTTTTCATTTTTGTGACTTTTTGTCTGTAATAATTACTTGAGGGACCCATTTTTTAAGTGGAAAAAGACACTCAGAGGTGTGGTTTATGGGTTGATAAGAGCACTTCCCAGGTGCTAAAGGCACTCGGTGCAATCGCTTCGTGCCTTGTTACACACCTGGGGCATGCTCTTTTCAGCCCATAAACCACACCTCATTGTGTCTTATTCCTTACATATGCCTGCACCATGTGCCAGTCACCACATATGCACACTGTGAGTGGACAGGCCAGGTAGGGTTGCAAGCTACCTGTAGCACCACCTCTGGCACCACACACATTTTTGTCCTGACATACATGCAGAAGATATGGAAAATCTCCTTGTGTTAGATAGAATCTACCACAGTGTACATTGTCCCACATAGTGTCTGCAATCTTCCAGCTCCCATCCCCTATACTACAAACAATACATGTCAGCACCAGACCCTTTCAAGGCATAGTAGGCAATGATATGCATGGTGCACCAGGTAACACATGACAAGAGAGGCACGGCATATTGATGCAACAGATAAGGGGCCTGGATACAGTAGGTCTGGCATGCATAGTGGCCATTAAATGTACAGACCCCAGTGCAGTACCACTGCACTGCATGCTGTACCTGACACATACATACCTGAGGCCATGCAGCGTAGCACGGACAATGGACACGACACTGATGGGGGCAATATCCATGTCCTACTGGGGATGGCTGCCAAACAGCTAGACATACAACACACGTGATTCCCTCCTAGGCTGTTTGTGGTGATCGACACTAAAATGTCAGGGTCATAGTAGCTGGTATACAGTCCCTGTCTTTCATGTAGCACCACTGTACATGGGCCTGCCATGCCTATGACACTGCCACCATGTCTCTGTGGTGGCCCACAACCATGTGGCTATGACAGGTGCACATCTCAGACCAAAATGGCAGGACCAGTCATGCACAGGGCACAAGGACGTTCCATGGGTCGGAGGCTCATACAGCTGCATATGTCTTTGCAGTGGGACATGTCCCATTGTCCACAGGAGAACATTGAGGGTACACAGTTGATGTGCACAGTGCCTTGCAGGTCTAGCCCTCTCACACTACCATCTCACAGGCCTACACACAGACCAGTACACGCACCATACATACAACCATCTGTACTCACCTGGCCAGGGCACAGTGCCACAGTTCACCATGGCCTGCAGTTCTCGCAGTTGGTGCACCCACCTCCATTGCAGGCCATTAAAAAAGATGCCTGCACTGGTCCCCAGTGCAGGTGACCCCTGTCTGGCACATCAAATGCTGCCCCACTTATGTCCATACCTCACTGAGGGACCTGTTGTCCCCTGCTGCTCCCACAGCAGCTGTCTCTAGGTGGCTACAACAAGGGTCAACCAGGTTGGACAGCTTAATGTACTATCTGTGAACACAATGCAGGAGAGCCCTGTGTCACTGCTAAGCCATCGTTTTTTGCTTGCTGAGCAGTCTGAAGCCACTCTGCTTTCTGTTCTAGGCCTGATTTGCTATTGAACAGCATGTTGCAATGGTAGCTCAGCACTGTGATGTTTTCCACTAGGCAAAACACAGATCCAGGGTTGGGAACTGGCCCAGGGGCACATGGCTGGCATGATGACATCATAGGCTGCAAATGACATCATCCTGAGGTGTGGCTTTTAAGATGTGCAACCACAGGTGTGGTGCAATGCTGGTGCACAAGTGCAAACTAGGTCTGCATGCTGTGCAACGATGCAAAATTTAGCCAGGATATACACATGAAGTCATTTTGCAGTCTGTGTGCAAACAAACACATTTGCATGTCATCACAGGTAGGTTTGCATACATTATCATACCTGATAGCACCTGACCTATATAACAGAGCACACTGCACCACCTAGGCACCACAGTGGATCTACAGGCAAACAGAGGTAAGTAACCTGTGGAATGGCCTAGAATGGGATGGGTGTGAAATGGATCGTCTGTATTTTGTTGGCTTCAGCATGTGGCATTTAATAAGCAGGGTTCTCAGATCTACAGTGCTTTGTGCACTGTACCAGGAAATGGAGCCATCTAGAGGTCACTTGTCCCCATAACCATGCAATGGTTATATGGGACAACAGAGCTTGCTTGCTTCCACAGGCCATGATGTATGCTACTGGGAAACATGGGACTTGTGCTATGGAGCCACAAGGAACATGCCACAGTAATCCAGAAGAATTGGCACTGTGTCTCCCAGGGTGGGGTCCACAGTGTTCTGGAACCTTCAGTTTCATAATATGGAGGACATGTAGACAGTTTTCCTGTATATCCCCTGTAACACCATGGACACACTGTCGATGTACTTGTCTCACTTTCCCTGTACTATATGGGATGCCCTGTACAGCTAGGGTCCCTACTACATAGTTACTGCTTAGGCGGGGGACCCATCACATCCTGATTTCTAGGTGGTTCACATACTGTTGTGGTAGTGGTAGTTGATAATAGGTCTATGTGGGGCTGAAGGATGGCTGTAGTGGGTCTGGCACTCATGAGCTGGTGACATGCTTTAATGGAGGTCCTGTGACTCCTGCCTAGTGTAATCCTTGCATGTATGCTGTGTGCAGTAGTATCATGGACAGATGGTGGTGGCCAGTGGTGTCCACATCTAGTAATAGAGGTGATGACATGTCTGGGAAAGGGACACCCCCTCTTGTGGTCCATGGTGTAAACTGCTGGCAGGATCGTTCCCTCACAGACATGAGTCCCTGGCAGCAACCCAGGGGTCTGTGGGCCACTACCCTTGTCCACCCGGTCTATCTGTGCCTATCATGATGGCTGGAGGTGCTCATGGACAGCCCACTGTGGTCAGCCTAAGGCTTTGGGAGGGCAGGTATTTTTGGGACTCCTTCGTGGTGGGGGGGTTTGGGGCTACATCACTGCCTTCAGCTGTGTGCCACTGTATGTACTTCCCAGTCACCTGTCTTACACTCCCCTGTGCAGCAGGTACCATGGAGAATCCCAAGAGGATTCAGGCCCTCCTCTTCACTGCAAAGGAGTTACATGCACTGGCACAAGCCTACAAGGCCTAGGAGGAGGTCATGTCCCAGTGCAAGAGCACAGATGCCTGGGTATGGTGGGCTTGGGACTAAATCACTGAGGATGTCAATGCTGTCAGTGGCTGAAATGGCCTGTGGAAGCAATGTGAATGCACTTGAGAGACATGAAGAGGTGCACAAAGGAGGTCATGGCTACAGAGCCACTGCTGTGCCACCACTGGACCCCAGCTGTGGCACGGCCATCACCTTACCACCCCAGGCCAATTCCACAGGGCCAGCCACAGTTGCAATTCCCCATGATGCATCCTCCTGCATGACTTTAGTCCTGCCACCCCACTTGCCATTGCACAACCCTGGCCAAAGCCAGACCGCATCACCCACCATGGGCCACCACACCTACCATGGTGCAGGCCCAGCTCTTGCAACGTCTGTGGGAGTAACCCCCTGTGTCCCAGTGGACAGTCCCTGGTGACAGTGGGATGCAGATGAGAACTGGCAGCTGCTGTGGTCTGCTGTGGAGGCACAATGTGTCACACAACAGGAGCTGACATGCCTTCATCACATGTAGCAGAGGGGCATCATGCAGCGTGCCGAGCAGTGTGTGGTGGCATGGTATGTGAAGCATACGGCAGTCCTGTGTGGTCTGTGCACTGTTGTGTGGGAGGTCACGGATGTGGTGGCAGGCATTGCGAAGGCCCACCATAATCCCGACCTGTCCAGAGGGAGTAGTGCCACACTACACAACAGACACCACAGTGCGCGCTGATATTACATGGTGCTGGTCCGAGAACACCCAGTACACCCGGGACTCCCACTACACTGAGGACACCACACACACCAGGTCATGACCTGCCCCTCCCCCGGGGAGGGATTACACTGTCCCCCTTCTCCTCCCCTATATCATGGCTGAGGTCACCCCAACCATACAGGGGACTGCACAGACATAACATCCATACCAGGAATGGTGGCTGGGGACAGATGTAGGCTGTGCATAGCCACCCCCTGCCAACATAGTTCTCCAACCTCCCCCACTATACCCTGTGACACCACCATCTGCCTTTGTGATGTAGCCCAGGTGGCCCTAACCATGGCATGGATAGCCTGTAGTACAGCCCCACCCCCCAGCTGGTGGGTATCTCTGTGTACATCCCTGTCCCCTCACATGGCCTGTGTTTGTGTGTACCCCATAAGCTACCCACATGTAGGGCAGGCCTGTAATGCCAAGTTCTTGCCCCCCAAGTTGGTATGTATTTTTTTTGACACCCCATTAGGATTCCTAGCTAACATGGACTTCCATTTGTGTATGCCCTATTTGCAACCCCCCCTTGCCTGGTAGCATTGCATTTGTGTATCGCCCATCTTGTTACCCCCTGCCTGCCATACTGCACTGTTTGCACTGTTGTTGATGTTTGATAATACATTGCTTAACCATATTACAGTCTCCTGTGTGATCTATACTCACCCATCATACCCAAAGGTGTCTCTCATGAATGGGGGTCTGGATTCTTGGGCTCTCCTGTCCATTTTGGGATCACACCTGTTGAGCTATTCCACTATCCTCTAGTCCTCAGGCTCTGAATCAATTGCATGGTGTTCCTCTGTGGCCGGCATGCATATCCCACAGTTGACTGCCATGTTGTATAGTATAGAAAAGGCAAATGGTATGGCACAGGCCTTCTGAGGGGTATACTGAAGTGCACCACCGGAAAGGTCAAAGCACCAGAATTGCATCTTGAGCATTCCAAACACACGTGATGATGTTGCATGTGGGGTGGGGGGTGCCACATTGCTCCTCTGCTCTGCAAGAGATGCAGGGCAAAGGACAGGTGTGAGGAGCCAGGAATGCAGGGATAGGCACTGTCCACTATGCAAGTAAAGGACATAGGTTAGTGTTACATAGAAACTTGGAAACATAGACAGTGACAGCAGGAACAGACCACTGGTCCATCTGGTCTGCCAATAAACCCTAACAAACCCAGAACCTATAGGCCATGCAGGGTTCTAACGTATCATGTACCATATGGGGCAGCGGGGGGCGGACCTGTGGGGTATACTCATCGATGATGTGGCCACTAGGTGTGTCCCCACATTCACACCTCCAGCATAGGAAGAAATTGTTTTATGAATGCATTGTCGGCACTGCTGAGGTACCATGCCAGGACGCTGATGATGCACCCTGTTGCATCACACGCCACCTGGCAATTGATGGAATGGTATCCCTTACTACTGAGATAGGCATCCACTACATCACTGACGCATGCTCAGATGGAAACATGGGTGCTGTCAATGACTCCGAGTAAAGAAGGTAGGTGCACAGCTCAATGCAACTGCTGAATGGTTGCTGTTTGCTCTGCTGGTATGCTGGGGAATATAATAAACTCACCAACATGGTCCAGAAGAGCATCCAGGACCTGGCTGAAGAGGTACAAGGTGGTGTATTGTGAGATACCAGTCGTGTTCCTCCCCAGTGTCTGGAAAGTTCTGGTGGCCAGGAAACACATTGAGGCCATCACCTTTAGCTCTACTGAAATCTATGGCTATGCTGGTAGTATGCCCAGAGCTGGTCATGCAGCAGCTCACACAGCTGCCTGAGCATGAACATATCGAGCCCGTACCTGCCCACGGTCTGGTCATCACTGAGGACTTTGTATGCTAATTATGGACAGTACTGTCTGTGTGCAGCATAGTGCCTCCATGGTCTACGTATGGGCCCAGTGTGGGCATCCACCCTTTCCTCTTGTATAACCTGCTGCAGCAAGTACACTACGTATGCTCCCTTGAATGCCATCTTGCACTGTGGCCTGCAGTGTCTCTGCCTGCCTCTGGGTTTGCCTCAGTTTAAGTCAGCATTTTTATTGCAGCAATTGTGTGGCACAAAGTGACCTGCACTAACCCCATTAATGCTCATCATATGATTTCCCTTGGTGATCTTTTGACATCTCCATGGCCTGCCTTTGGGTTTCCTTCGTTGTCAGAAAACCTGCCCCTGAGAAATCCATTTAGAGAAAAACTCAAAGATCTACTTATAAATGAAATAATCTAGTACTTTTGAAATTGTGCATAAAAGGGATATGGGCCCGTATTTCCTTAAGAGGTTTCATGACCCAGCTTCAAATATGGTAACAACAGAGGAGGCTTTCTATCCTAGAGGAACAGTAAAATAGATAGTTCAGGAAAGAATAGATATTGCATATCTCAGAAGTTTGTTTTTAAGACTAGTAATACCAGTTGGCTTTTTGGGGTTAAGCATTAGAGCTGGTGACAGTCATAGGGGTCAGTGGTGGCAAAATTACAGGGAGCTGAGGGGTGTCGAAACAATTTAAAAGTGTCACCTGGGGCTCAGAATTGTCTATGAGACCACTGGCTATAGTTTTAGCATCAGTGTTTCACACAATTGTGATTGATGATAAAGGAAGACATTTTGGAGGCATACAGACTATGTTGAGTTTTTGGCAATTTCTAGAAAGCGCTAGGGTTCAAGGAGTGTGAAGTGGGTCATTTATTCTTAAAAATGTTTGATTTTGAGGACCTGACCACTCAGGTGTAGACTTCTAAGTGTTCTGTAAGTGGACCAATCCAAGTGCAAATTTGTTTATTTAGCCCATGCATGAATTTTAGAAGTAATAATGGTTTCTATGATGCATATTTTTTTTAATCGTTTACTTTATTTATTTATTTATTACATTTTGTGAACCGGGTAAGTCCACTGGGCCCCAAAGGTCTCTTTTTCAGGGGCGACCTGGAGTTAGTTACATATAATTTTGCACATACAGGTAGGTAATACAGTGTAGGACATATCGTACAGGATTACAAAGACAGTATACAGTTTCTGTGGAAGAGGGCAGGAGGTACATTACATTATTGAATACAACAGTACAGCATAGTACATATCGTACAGGATTACAAGGACAGTATACCGTTTTAGTGGAAGAGGGCAGGAGGTACATTACATTAATGAATACAGCAGAACAGTGTAGTACATCTAATATAGGAGGTACATTACATTAATGAATACAACAGAACAGTGTAGTACATATAATACAGGGTTATAAGGACAGTATACAGTTTCTGTGGAAGAATTAAAAGTCACGATTTTGCAAAATATTTCATTTCCTTTATTAAATACCCTTACAATAGCTCAGAATTAGTGACAGGAGCTTCGCTGGCTCCTTTAATCCAGGTACAGTGAAACTGGCCAGGATGAAACGCAATACTGCAACATACTGTGGTAGAGCTACTTCAATAAACAAGGTAATTTCAATGGCAGTTAATGCACTGTATTGTATCCTGTTCAGCTCCACTGTATACAAAAATGTTAGATTCCTGGTTCATAATTGAGTAAACACATATTTTTTATAGCTTATATCAAAAGAGAATAAAATAGCATTTACAGATCAGGATAAGATCTTTCTCTACATTTCATAAGTGGTTGCAGGGCACTGTGCTGGAAGTACTGACAAAAAACAGGAAAGAATCACCTAGATTACACAGACAAGATATTTAATATTTAAAGTTACAATGTGTGTAGATAGTTCTTCTGAGTGTTTTGGGGCAGTTTGATTAAATATTAATAGATTGTGTGGGGAAACTAGCTGGTTAGAATATTACAGTCCACTGTGGGCTATGTGGTTTATCTACAGTATCTGTAAATTGTCTGATCTGAGAGCAGCTGAACAGGATTAGTGCATTCCAGCAGGGACTCATGGTCTTATCAGTCAGTCAGTGAGCAAGCCAGTGGCATGTGTGGTAAGTGGTGAATAGTAATGAAGTTGACTGAGTTAGAGTCGGGATGAGCAAATGTTGGACAAAGGGTTAACCTAACTTCTGTTTCTGATGGCGTGATTTGCCAAGGATGATGGAAGCCCCCTTGTAGAATTAACAGGACTACATGATAAGTGCAGTTTTGTCTGCACAGTGCAGATAGGGTAGCTGTGCAGTCAATCTGAGCAGGTTGATGCTGTAGAGCAGCATATTGACAACCTGGAATAACAACTGGTGATGCCCTAGTGTGCTGGATCAAATTCTGACAATAGTGGGATTTTGGGTTGGCAGCCTAGTGTCCAGGACACTGCGGGGGAAGCACACCTTGTGTACTGCCAAGTATGTGTAATGTACACCATCCTGCATATAGAGAACAGAAGGAATATCTCTGTGGCTACTGCAATGTGGTTGATACTCTCAGTACATATACTGAAAGACTTGACTGTCAGATAGAAGCACTACAGGGGTGCAAGAATTTTAGCAGGCACCTGAAGAAGATGGTAGAGAAGAGACTAGGGACTTGAGCATCAGGCCTGGGGGATGATGATAGGGACAGGTAGGGTAGGGTAGGGAGAAGGGTGGTTGGAACTGTGATCTCTAGTAGAAATTATAGGAGATGAATCAGAGTGGAGAAAAGAAGCACAGGTATCATGGGTAGCATCATCACCTGTGGACCTCACTGACAGGTATCAACATACAGCTGGCCACACTGAGGGGATCAACAGACAACTGGCACTGGTGAAGACAGCCCAGGCACAAGGTCCCTGGACTTTCCAAGGAGGAGTAAGAAAAAGGCAAGGGAGTGGAAGGAAGGTAGTTATCATTGGGAGCTAGACTGTTAGGGAAGTGAGTGAGGTGTAGAGGGCATAGTCTGCACAGGATTATTGTTTGGATGAGATGGTATTCCTACTTGGAACATGGGTAAAATGAGTGCCATCCAGGGCCTGGCAGCAATGCTGGTAGGATGAGCAAACAATTATCATTCATGTTGGTAGAAACAACATAGGGAGCCCAAGTCCTAAGGACATGAGAAGATCATTCATGGAACTGGGTATGTTATGGAAGAGAAACATAGCACATGTGGTCTCTCAAGTTCTTCCCTATCTTGGGGGTCAGCGAGGAGTAGCTGCAGACATTTAGACAGGTTAACATTTGACTGAGTGTCAGGTGAGTGAGGAATTTTATTTTCTAACAAACTGGAGGGTACAGTGGTGCAAAGATTCACATTTTCCCAGTGTGGGCTGTACACCAGCATTATTAGTCTGTGGGGATACTGGTGAAGAGAAAGCATATGGAAATCAGGGACATTCAAACTAGAGGATAGGGTTGAGAGGGCTGATGCAGGGAAGCAGCAAGAGCAGGAGGCATATGCAAGGGAACAAAAAGGGAAGAAAAGCAAAACAGGAGTGCAAGGGGAGGATGAAAAGGATTTCTCCATGGATTGATAGCGGGTTAAGGAGTCTTTAACCTCTAGATCACTGGTTCAAATCCACCCCTCATTGGCAGTACCCAAAACCCATAATCATCTGCAGACTGCTCAGTGGCCTATGTGAAATGAGTTGTGGTGGTTTCAGTTCAGTTCCCAGTGGGCAGGTGTCCACATTGCAAAAAAATGCCTACACAATTGGCACTAATTTGCACCCATGTTGGCAGTCTCAGATGAGAGGCCATGAACTGAATGGACAAGTGGAACTACCTTCTTAGCTTTATGGTGGTCCCTCCATGACAGGGATGAAACACATTGGTTAGGCAGTGTGGGGAAATATGCACTGTGATCACCAGTGCTGTACCTGTTAAGTGAATAAACAGGGGGCTTCTGTTTCCCATGGACCTTTCATAAGTACAAAATTCACACCAAAAAAGGAGGGCCAGAGGAGAAGGAAGCATTCAGGGCTAACTATCGTTACTTGCATGTAGGCCACTATGATGAGTGCATCCAACTAAATAAGTGACCTTCAACACCGAATGCACATTGAAGGCAAAGACTCACAGACTATTCTGAAATTACAGGAATGGAAGGAGGGTGGGATGGCTGTCTCTGTAATTAAGGGAGTCACAAGGAGGACATCAGGAGGCAAAGGATGATACAGTCTATTTAGTTCAAGAACAAGGAAAGGGAGGGTAAAAGCATCACTCTTGGGACATGCTATCAGCCCCCAAACAGCTCAGTGTAGCATGATGCCCAGCTGGTTGTTGAAATCAGAGACCAATCAAATGCAATTGTAATCCTGGTGACTTTAATTTCCTGGGTATAGACTGGGTTCTCAAGAAGGTACAGGCAGTGCTAAGATAGAGTGAGTTCCTATCCACCTCCAAGGATTGCTTTTTAGCAGCACTTGTGTGAAAAAAGATGTGACTGTGGAATTACCACAAAAGTCAGAATTTCGTTTCTGTGAAACTCAGAATGCACTTTGGCAACTTTCACAGAAATTCAGACTTAGAACAGCAGAATGAATGTATGAATTGCAGATTAATGTATTAAATTAAACCGTAGAAAGAAATTCCACAGAACTGATTACTGTCAGTGATCAGTTCTGAGGAATTCCTTTCCATAGTTTCAACCATTAATCCACAATTCATATATTTATTCCATAGTTCAGTGAGTCACTGAACTGCAGAATAAATGTATAAACTGTGGAGTACTGTTTTACACTGTAAAAAGAAATTCTGCAGAACTGACCACTGAACTGCAGAAGAATTACATGTATTCTGGATTGATCTATTAAATCATTCTGCAATTCATGTGTATTATTCCACAATTCAGCCTGAAATGTTTGCAGAACTGGGCAAAAATTCACCAAACACATTCTGAGGATTCAGATTTTTCCAAAAGAAAATCGTAACTTCAGAAAATTCTGCAGAATTTTCGAAATTTCATGAAACTTCCACAAATTTGAAATTCACAGATTCTACCCAGCTCTACCTTTTACAGCAGCATGTCACACAAGGGACTAGGTTTGAGGTTCCCTGGATCTTGCTCTCAACAGTGGGAAGGGGGTCATCTTCAGAGTGAATGTGAACCCAACCGAGTAAACCTCTCCCTTGCGACAAGGAAAATTAGCTGAGACTCAGCCACCAGAACCCAGAATTTCAGAATGGTGGACTTTGCAATTATCGCTTTCCTGGTTTCCAAGGGTCTGCAGAAGTTTCATGAGGCTAATAATGCAAAGCACTTGTGTAATTTGTTGAAGAGGTTATGCAAGGCAACCTCAGAGGCCTGCATCCCTATAAAGCAGTGTCAGTGGCTCAATAGGTAGCACACTCGCCTCTGAGGCCGGGAGATCAGAGGGCTTTGGGTTCAGTTCCCACATCTGGCACTTAAGTTAATATCCCAGTACTGACACTGTAGTGCAACATGTGAGGGGTGCTGCACTTCTGAGGTGCTGTCTTTCGGATGAGACGTTAAACCGAGGTCCCATCTACCTGGATTGGTGGTAGTTCAGGTGGATGTTAAAGATCCCATGGCACTTATCGAAAAGAGTAGGGGAATTTCCCCAGTGCCCTGGCCAAATTTCCCTCATTCACTAAAAATACCACCAACAGCTTAATCTGGTTCTAGGTCAGTTGGCTTTCATCTGTATCCCACTCCCCCGGGTCGTGCCTGAAAATAGGCAGGATTTGTCTAGTGCACTTACCAGGTCAAAAAAAACTAAATAAAATAAATAAACAAAAAGGGTAAAAGGGCCAAAATGTGGCCTCCTTGACTCAACAAGGACCAACAGCAACTGATGGTGAACAATAAGAAAGTCTAAGACTGCTGGAAAGAGACAGATTGCCTACCACAAAGGAGTACAGTACAGCACCAAAAGACTGCCAGGCTAGAATTAAACATGCCAAGGAAGGACTGGAAGCCAAAATAGTGTTTGAATATACAGACAAAACCAAACTCTTTTTACAGTACATAAATTGAAGGGTGGGCGTGAAGGAGGGGAACCGGGCATCTAAACAGAGGGGGATATAGGAAGGAACCAATGAGAAAGCCAGGATGATAGTCGAGCTGCTGAATGAATACTTTGCTTAAAGGAGATAGTAAATGGTATTTTCAGATGTCTTTTGAATGTAATAAAGATGTGAACACAGGAAAGTCTTGTCTGAGTCCTTAGGCCCAATTTTAAAAGCTGCCTGCACCGGACAGAACTTGCAGCAAAGCAGGGGTCTGTGTCCAAGGCAGTTGCGGCAATCACAAAATCTACCATTCCAGAAGGTTGGTGACTTGCACCAAACATACTAGAATAGCCGCAAAATGCGGCTTCATCTCAAAGTATGGTGAAGTCAGGGGTCCTGGCACATGTCTGTAGAGACATCTGCAGGCAAGGGCATGAGGGTCAACCCGGGTGCCCCAAGGAGAACCAGGCACAGCTCTGGGGCAGAACGTTGCCAACTGTTGCATGTGTGTGTATGTGTGGCACCAGGCAGCCAGATGTTATAATGTGTAGTAGGTCATAGAGCTTGGCAACCGGGTGTCCAGGCTGGCCAGTGCCATGCAGTGGTACTGAAGCCCCTCCCCATAATATGTGCCCAGCTCTGTGGTGGTATATTGGCCACCCCACCTTCCTGGAATCCCCAATAATCCCATTTTGCCTCACAATAGTGGTCCATTCCCATTCCTGCAACCCCCGATCTCTGAACATGCCCCCACACACCACAGTGTCAGGCGGTGGTAGTCTAGTGGACTCTCACCCTCCCCACCCTGAAAGCCGCAGTCCAACCACCTTGCTCAACCCTATCCTCAACACCCAATGGACAAATGGCACATCACTGCGCACACCACCACGGCTAGCTGCAGAATGCATTCTCGAGGACCACAGACTGTACACTTTATAGTGTACAGTGTACCACATGCACAGAATGCACTCTGCGGTTGGCAGTGGTGGTGTGCGCAGGGCTGTTACAGTTGCAGATGAATGTCAGGGACAGGAGGGAGCAGGATGGTTGAGCAGTGTCTGTCAGGGTGGGGTGGTCCACTAGGCCACCACCGCCTGGCACTGTGTTTTGTGGGGGCACATTCAAGGAGTGGGGGAGTGCATGGGTTCACTGTTGTGTGATGCTACTGGGGATTTCTAGGTATCACTGGGGGAGGGCACTACACCACCAATGATCCTTGACACCATTGGGGATAGGGGGTGGTAGCCTACAAGGGTACGGTTGCTGGATGTGTAGGCAAACAGGTGGCAGGACACATGTCTGACAGTCCACGCTGACAGCCTCATGCTCTGTGCCACATCATTGCAGCAGGTGTCTACCTCCATCCCGTACCCTGCACTCCATTCTGTGCACCCAATGCACCCCTATAGCCACCTGACCCACCTCATCCCATTGGCACATGCCACTTAGACCACCTTCTGGCTGGTCTAAGTGGTGGCCCCTCCTGCGTCCATTGTGGGGCTTCCAAAATTCCAAAAAAAGGGGATGTGGCAGCCTGCTATGACACAAGCACCTTGTGATGTGGCACAAGGTTGTTGATGCAACCCTGGTGCAAGGGGTTTTGTGCAGCACTGTGTCGTCAGGCAGACGAGCTGCTTGCAAATTACACTTAGGCGCAAGTGGTGACGCTAGGCACCACTTGCATTAAATACCTTTAATGCAAGTCCCTTCAGTCAGCCACACACGACTAAAAATTGGGCCCCTTTTTGTGTATTTGATGGTGTCTAAGCTATTTTCTTATCAAGCTGACAGTTTGAGAGATTGAGCTTATCCATAAAATGGGAGCTCTGTTTTCTTTTTCTATCTGAGCCACATGCTTGCAGAACTGTACTGACATCATAGACTCCTGACTTATGCCATAGTCAGGTTGTCTTGCAGTTTATACTGATTAATTCCTTGGGTATCTGTGACAGACGACGTAGTGGTTGTTTTACCTGGGTAGGTGATTTTTTATATAATAAATACTGAAGACTTTACGAGCTGTATGCCAAGTAATACCTTGTTTTTAAAGAAGCAGCAGTTACGGACAGTTGTTCATAGTTTAGCAACACTCTGAGTGAGGCTGTTCAGAACAGAATGTCAGTTATACTGCATACAGAAACAAAAACTTGTAATATTTTCCTAAGACTTATGCATGCTTGCTGTCTATGAATGACATGGAGTGATAAATGTAATACACAAAGATTTACGAAATCCCTCTCTCTCACCTGCCACATCAACCCCCCCCCCAAAAAAAAAACTTCAGTTTTTCACTCACACTTGCATAGTCTTTTAGTCGGTGATTCCCATTTCCAACTTGTCAGGTAAACTCCAATTCAGTTTGGTACTGTTTCAAAGTAGTACATTTTTATGGAGCTTTTTACTTTTTTATATGCTTGCAAGCAGATAAGCCTGGAGCCCAGATTGTCTGTGGAACACCATGTTACCTCCAGACACTGCTTACCATGTTTTACAGTATGGTTTGGCAGTTCATTTGTGCAGCACGATAAATTATTACATTTCAGAAAAGTGAATTGCAGTTTATCTGGCAAGTTGAAAACTACTTTGTCATTTGAATGTGTGGCCGTGCTGGGGAGTCTAGTAGGAGGCAGAATCCTTCTCATATGCCAACTTGCAGGGCACACGACGGAATTTTTGCAGCAAATCATGAACTTCCTCACCAAGAAGGCACTGGAATCACCCAGATGCCTGGTCATGGGCAATTTCAATGCCTGGATTGACAATTAACTCTCACAATTTGGTTGTGATTTCCCCAGTTAATGGAATCACTGTGCCTCACTAAAGTACTTACTTCTGTGACCCATCGCCATAAACATGCCTTGGATTTAGTATTCTCACTGTGGCTTGAGATTAACAAGCTTGAGACTGATCTGGTCTGCTGGTTGGATCACTGCAAGACAAGTTCTCATTCAGGGTCCCCCTTGTTGTCCACTCCCAGTGGAGATAGTCTGATGCTTCCCTTTAAAGGGGTTGTCCCCAACAAGACTCTAGACAGTAATTAATCTCTTGAGTGTGGTTTCTGCTTGTGAGGTGGGATCAGAGGAGGCAGTGGTGGCTTCTAACAGCGCTATTACTTCAGTCCTTGAGTCTGTTACACAAGTACTTATATGACCTAAGTATTTTCGCTTGAGATACCGAATGTTTGATTGGGAGCTTAGGGGAGATGAAGGTCATGGGTCAGAGATTAGAGCATGGTTGACGAAGTCCAGAACCAACACAGACAAGATGGGACTGAAGACTCACTATGGTGAGTATCAAAGGGCAATCTTCTGAAAGAAGGTAGTATTCCTGCCTAGGGGAAACTGCTGCAGGAACAACATAATTGCTCAGCTGTTTCTCCTGTCCGTTTACAGCTAGTAAGAGCAAATTCATCCACCAGGTGCAAAGAGTTCAATCATTTCTTCTTTGACAGAGTGTCTTCTATCAGATCTGGGATTTTCTTAACTGGGCTGTTGTGGTCCAGCAGAGAGGAGCTGGTTGTCATTAGGAGCACCTTCCTGTTGGGAGAGAGCTTAGCTGGTGTCAGTGGAAGAAGTCTCTGGCATGATTTCAGAGTTATGGCCCACTTTTTGTGAACTTGACCAGGGCTAAACATGCCTTTTAGTGAGTTGTGTGGAATTTTTGTGTACAGTGTTCACTGAAATAGTCTGGTGCTCCCTTTCTGAGCTCATTAAAAGATGCACTGTTGAGGTACCTTCTGTGGAAACCATCTCTAAACCCAGACTGCATAGAGAATTTTGGACCTGTCTCTAACCTTCCCTTTCTGGGAAAGATTATCAAGAAAATAGTGCCAGTGCAGGTCAAGGCACACCAGACAACCTTTAAAATCTGCAAGCCTCTCCAGCTGGGATATACTGTAGGTATAGGCACAGAACACAGACAGCATCAGACAGGGTGTATAATGAACTCCTTAGGACAGGAGGGTCTACTGTCAATATCACACAACCGTAAAAGTGCAAGGCAATACAGTGCTTACATTTTAGCGCTAGTTCTTAATCGCAAGCGCTCAAAATAGCGAGTGCTCAAAAACAGCGGCAAGATGAAATGCAACTGGTAATACAACCACTGATGAGTTCCAGCAGTATGTCAGTCCAAAAGGGATCAAGAAAGCACCTCTCAAAGAGCCTTGTTTTTAATCTTGGTTGGCTGACACAGAAATAGGAATGCTGTGAGGTAAAATACCCGAGCTATCAAGCCCTGCAAGTCTGTTTGGGTGCATGCCCAAGCCTGCAGTAAGCCAGTCCTCATCAGATACCCAGCATGCCAGCCCCGACAGCTTGGTGTGTGAGAAGCTGCCTGCCTACAACCGTGGGGTTTGCAGAGGGAGCTCACACCACATGGCCACCAACACTGCTGCTCATTTGGGGCGGGGGGCCGTCAAGTGGACTGCACATCAGAAGAGCCAAGAATCCAGCTCCAACAGACTAGGTAAGCTTTTAGTTAGGGCTCATGTATGAAGTGTGTGCCCAGTCCATTTATTGAGGGACTGTAGTGCTGGGTATATTAAGGGGGAGTGTGTGGTACAAAAACAGCAGTCATGACAACTTGTCCACTCTGTGGATGTAAGCCTAAGAGGCATGATCCAAAATGAGTATTTTTATAATCCCAGTGAGAAGTGAGTGCTACACTAGAATTAAATTGGTTTAGAGGGGTTTAGAAGAAGAGGTGAAATTATGCGGTTATTGTACAAGTGCTGTTCTATGCAAGCACTTGTAAAGAACGAGCTGAAATGGTAGCGCATTAATGACTCATGCTAGTTTGCATACGTGATTGTAACCTGATCCTGGTCAGGAGATAGAGGGGAATGGTCAACTCTCATTCTACATGATCACTCTTCAGCATTTGATGCTGTGGACCACAGATTGTTGGCTTATTGCTCAAGGGAGTACTGTTGACTCATTGGCACTGTCATCAGCAGGTTCTAATCCCACTTTAGAGCCAAAATGCCAATGGTGGTGATGTGGAATTTCTCTTCCCACCTGAATCCACTGATTTATGGTGTACTCCAAGGCTTGATTCTCTCTTCTATGTTGTTAGTGGTGCACATGCTGCTGTTGGTGAGATCATTAGACATTATAGACTGGGCTTTCACTGCTATACAGATCACTCACAGCTGTATATATCATTTGCACTCAGGATGCCTGACACTGTTGAGGTACTTGACTTGGGCCTGGCCAAGATCCAGAACTGGGTGTCCTCCAGCTGGCTAAGACTTAATCCAGATAAGACAGAGTCATTAGTGATTAAGCCTGGTCAATGGCAGAGTGCGGGGGATACAGAGGTGATGACTGGCGTGGTGCTTGGTCCCTCCAGGCTGATAACCTCTGCTAAGGTAAAGAATCTGTGGGTCATTTTAAACAAAAGATTGACACTTCAGGCTCAGGCATTGTCCAGAGTTCGGAGTGGCTTTTACCATCTAAGGAACACTGGCAGATTAAAGCTTTCATCCCACCGGATGACTTGACATCACTGGTACATGCTTTTTAACGTCCAGACTTGACAAATGTAATGCCCTACATCTTGAGGATAGCGGTGGGAACTAATGATACCAGCAGCTTGTGCAGAATGAGGTGGCCAGTCTCCTGATCAGCCTTCTGAGGTCTTGTCACATAATCCAAGTCTTGCGTGACCAGTACTGGCTGTTGTTGAAGTGGCAAGCCACCTTCATGGTCAGATTACTGACCTATCACACCATATAGGGACTGGGCCCAGGTTATCTGAGTAGCCTCCTGTTTCCTTACCATACCCCTCACCCTCTCCACTACGCCAAGGTGGACCTCTTAGTGGTTCCCAGGGCTAGGCTAAAGTCATCAGGTGATTATGCTTTTGAAGTTGTCAGCCCAGGCCTGTGGATCTTGCTCCCAAGATCTTTGAAGAATGCACCCTCATTGGAAGCCTTTAAGAGGGGCCTGAAGACCTATTTGTTCAGGGAGGCCTTTGGGAACAGTAAGTTGCTCCCTCATTAGCTCTGATATTATTTATTTCTTTTTGTTTTATTTTCATATTTTTGTATTTATTTTAATTAATTTTGCTTTTTTATTATGACCCTGTAACATCTAATAGTGGTTCTATGGTAGCTATATACTGTTCTGTATGTTATGCTTACTGTATTTATGGTAAGCGCTCTGAGCCTCATGGGCAAAAAATAAATGCATTTACAACTACTACCTCTTCATAAAATGTCTGTTTTAAAAAGTAATTAATTTGTTTGAATTTCTAACCAGGAAAGTGAACTAACTTATGATTAATGCAACAGTTAGGGTTGAAACATAAAAGACCAAAGTCCTGTACCTGCACTCCAAACTAGGAACAACACCAGTTTCTTCTGAATATAAATGTTTTATTGTAAAATCAAAATGACAACCATGTTGATTCATACACAATGGTTATCACTAACCTGGCACTTCAAATCAGAAACCCTTCGTTAGGAGGCGAGGTAAGTGGGAGATAGGAAGCATCCATTTATATCAAGTCCACATGAGTAAACATGAGCACCATGTGACAAACAGTAACCTAGATAAATATCAACTGTAAATTCAAAAATAAACAAGTATCAAAAGGTATTCACACAGTTCATTACTCTAGGGTGTGAGCAATCCTACCAAAATTGTTGAGCCTGTCTATAAATCTCAAATTTATTTCTTTGCATTTTGCATTTGAAACTCTGAGGGTAGGTAGCATTCAAAACCACTAAAGACAGAAAAAAAGAAGGGGAAACAATGGTGTGATCTGGCAGAACTGATGTGATCCGCACACACAATCTCCAAAAAGGTAAGACCAAAGGAAGCCTTAAAGGGATAAACCTAAAAGAGAGCAAAAATAGCAAATAGTTGGAGAAAGTTCAGATGCTTTAAATACACAAGAGAACAAGATTATAATCAATACAACCCTATGTCTGAAATGAGAACCAATCATGGGTGAGCAAAAACCTTGCTGTTTCTTCTATTTTTACCACTTATTTTTTCTAATGAAAACAATTCAAAAACATTAACAAATATATTTCAAAATCCCCAATATCTTCAAACAATTTCTGAAGTATGCTGTAAATAAACTAAATGACATAAACAAAAGAAAAATAAGGGACTGGGAATACTACGATAGGGGTGATCATCAGAAGACCTTCTTTTTTGCCAGCTGGTAGTGTATTCCTTTGTACTTCTGAACGAATTTTAATTTATTAAAAATAAAGTATAAATGAGGATAAACATTTTACAGTCATTACCATTACCACAGCACAAATCCCTAACAGGATATATTGTTGAAAGTACTTGTATCATGGACCCATCAGGAAACCAAGATTTTAATCCAGTAAATATGGTTTGATGTCCCACTGGTCATTGAGTCTGACAGGTTTAACATTTCTTAGTGTGTAGATCCAGTAATTCTCCTTCTTTAGGAGTTAATTTGTTCTGTTATCACATTTATTTATAGAGGGAATTTGTTCTATGCCCATAAAATTCACATACTCCACATTTGAGTTGCTACGATTGTAAAAATGATTGCCTACAGGAATAACCTGTCTCCCATTTCTTATAGAATGGACGTGTTCTTGAATCTGTTGTTTCAACAGTTTGATGGTGCAGCCTACATGCAACATTTTACAGTCACACCATAGGGCATAGGCAGTGAACATAGTATCACATTTTATATTTTCCAGAATTCTGATCTGAATGTTATCTAATGTTGGATGTTTGAAAATCCTATCTGTCTGTGCAAATTTACAAAAAAAAGCAGAGAACATAACAATTGATTTCATAGCTATGGCCTTAGAACTTAGTTTAAATCACAATGCCTTCACATTCAAGGGGAAACATTACATAATGAGGTATGATACTGCTGTGGGTGCCAATATGGCACCCAGTTACAATTTGTTTCTAGGCAGGTGGGGGATGTTAAAAATTAAAAACCCACTAGACAATCCCTTCTTCAGCAATATTAAATTGTGGTACCATTATATCAATGACTGTTTGTGTGTGTGGGAGGATGGGATCAGAACAAAATTCTGGATTTCATCGATTGGCTGAATGATAATGAATTGAACTTGAGATTCACCTATACTGCCAGTAATGTGAAACTTGAATTTCCGGATTTGAAGCTAACTAGCAAACTGGGGGAGGTGCTGACCACTAAATGTTTCCAGAAAGGAAACAGCAACACACAGCCTGTTATGAGCTGACAGTGCTCATCCTACTAAGTTAAAAGAATATATACTGTGCAGCCAGATGCTGTACTTGCACCACAACTGTAGCCTAGACAAGACCTTTCTCAGTCAAGCAGTGGAGATTGAGAATCACTTTAGAGCAAGGGGCTAAGACAACAAATTGCTGGAAGTGGCTTAAGAAAGGGCATTTCAACAGCAGAGTGGTAGACTTCTAGAGTACAGAAGGTCTAAAAGAAGCCTAAGAGGGGTGTCAAACTCGATGAACTTTGTAACAGAATACAATGGTCTGGCAAGTAGAGTGGGGAATATCGTGTACAAAAATTGGGTTATTCTCACCAGCGATCTGCTAGTTAAGGATGCAGTGGATATGCAGTCGAGGGTGTCATTTAGCAAAGCACCTAACATTAGAGATAAAGCGGTGCACAGCAGATTACATACAGAGCCAGGGCTCACTAACAGTGCCTCATGGTTACCTAAAAGGGTCAGGTGGGTTCTTCAGGTGCCATCGGTGCAGTTTTTGTAAATTTGCACAGGCAGATAGGATTTTCAAACACCCAGCATTAGATGACATTCAGGTCAGAATTCTGGAAAGTATAAAATGTGACACTGTTCACAGTCTATGCCCTATGGTGCGACTGTAAAATGTTGTGTGTAGGCTGCACCATCAGACTGTTGAAACAACAGATTCAAGAACACATCCAATCTATAAGAAACAGGAGACAGGTTACTCCTGTAGGTGTTCATTATTACACTCATCACAACTCAAATGTGGAGCATGTGAATTTTAAGGTCATAGAACATATTACCCCATTAAATAAAGGTGATAACAGAACAAATTAACTCCTAAAAAAGGAGAGTTACTGGATCTACACAATAAGAAGTGTTAAACCTTTCAGACTCAATGACCAGTGGGACATCAAACCATATTTACTGGACTAAATTCTTGGTTTCCTGATGGGTCAATGATATAAGTACTTTCAACAATGGATCTTATTGGGGATTTGTGCCATGGATATGGTTATGATTGTGTAACGTTAATCCTCATTTATACTTTATTTTTGATAAATTAAAATTTGTTCAGGAAGTACAAAAGAGTGCACTACCAGCTGGCAAAAAGAAAGTTTTCTGATGATCACCCCTATTGTGGTATTCCCAGTCTCTTATGTTTCTTTCGTTTATGTCATTTAGTTTACTTATGGCATATTTCTGAAATTGTTTGGAGATATTGGGGATTTTGAAATCTATCTGTTAATGTTTTTCAAATGTTTTCATTGGAAAAAAATAAGTGATAAAAATAGAAGAAACATCAAGGTTTTTTCTCACTCATGATTGGTTCTCATTTCAGACTAGAGTTGTATTGATTATAATCTTGTTCTCTTATGTATTTAAAGCATCTATATGAACTGTTTCTAACTATTTTCTATTTTTGCTCTCTTTTAGGTTTCTCGCTTGAGGCTTCCATTGGTCTTGTCTTTTTGGAGATTGAGTGTGTAGATCACATCAGTTCTGCCAGATCACAACACTGTTACCCTTTTCTTCTATCTTTAGTGGTTTTGGATGTCACCTACCCTTAGAGTTCCAAATGCAAAATGCAAAGAAGTAATTTTAAGATTTACAGACAGGCTTTATAATTGGGTAGGATTGTGCAGACCACAGAGTGGTGAACTGTGTGAATACCTTTTGATACTTTTTTATTTTTTAATTTAAAATTGATATTTATTTATTTATGTTACTTTTTGTCACATGGAGCTCATGTTTATTCATATGGACTTGGTATAAATGGACCCTACCTCTCTCCCACTTACCACACCCACTGATTCTGACCTGAAGTCCCAGGGTTGGTAGTAACCAGCGAGTACATCTCAGCACTGGTTGTTGTTTTGATTTTGCAATGACGCATCTATATTCAGAAGAAACTGGTGTTGTTCCTTGTTTGGAGTGTAGGTGTAAGACTTTGATCTTTGGTGTTCACTAGGCTAGCCGCCCCTTCCTACCTGCACCCTCCCTTTCCCATGGATTCGCAGCCCACCTGCTGGAACATGAAGCAGATACACCCTCTAAAGTAGGGGAACATAATATTAGGGCAAAATTCCTAGACCTTTGCAAAATCTGTAATGTGGTGTTCCTCGGGATTTCCATGATCGTTCCACACAGTGTTGACATTACCTTAACTTCAGAAGTATCTTTCCAGGAACAGAAACTTATTTACACATCAATGCTTGGAGAAAAGGTGCCAAAATTAGGCCAATGATTTATTGCATGATCATTTAAAGTGCAAGGCACACCATGCCAAGGATTCACCAAGGGTCTTGGAACAATTGTTTTATCTCAGCATCACAGTCCACAATGTTTTGCTTTAATCCTAATTGATGCCTACATTTAGTTTTTGTTTGCATTAAAAAGGAAAATATAAACACAGAGCTGTGGATAAAATAATTTATTTAGGGAAAAAAGTGCAAATCAGAGGCATCCCTGCACTTAGGGGTGGGGCTTTAACTCAAGCACATTCTCCTTTAAAGGGAAAGTCCTCTTAGTCTATTTTCTGTATACAGTACTTGTGTAGTTTATTGGCATGAACAATGATTCCCACTCTTACATCCACCTAATGTCTTCCTAACTGAAATAGAAATGAGGTCACTTCACTCTGTTTTGCCATGCTATGAAAACTTGTTTGTCTCCATTCCAAAGGTCATGACCCACTAATGCAAGGAATTATGAGAATTGATGATGCATACATGTGCAAGCCAGCAGAAGTTATATTCTCATTCAGTTCTGTTACATGTCTTTTTGAAGTCCCTGTATTCTCTAGAACCATTTTTTTTTCTCAGATACACTTTAAACTACAGAAAACAGCAGGGCACTTACAATGCTTGAAATGTTATATGGCCAGCATAAGACAACATAAAGACTGCAGTGGACAGCAACAGCACTGACTAGTACAGTGTAACTACTGCAGGTTTTGCACTAAAACATCATCAAATTCCAGAATGCTTTACATAAGTTGAGTCATGATGGCATTTGCAATGGAGTTAAGCAGGTTTTCACAACAGACTTAAATACCTTCATTTACATTTAAATCCTGATAAAATTAAGAGGGTGCAATAGAGACATTCTTTGGTCATGCTGACAAACTATACAGGTAAACAGAATAAAAGGCTGAAGGGACTTTCCTTTAATAGCCAAATGCAAAATTGTGGGGGATAGTCTCTGAGGCACTCCACATTCATGACATCATGGGTTGTGTACACCTGATAGGTTGCTTGATGCACATGCACATGCACAAGTCTGTCCCCTTTCTCGCAGGGGTCAGCTTACCTCAGGTCAGTTATAGATGTGCATCCGACAAGGTTGCAGCACAATACACCTTCAGCAACTCGATTCTACTAGCTAAGGTAAGTCTCAGAATAATTCTCTAAATATAACTAATTGCCATATACCAGACTATGACAGGCAAGAAATAACAAATAATGCATGATATGTTAATCCTGCATCTATTAACATCGGTTTACAAGATCTCATATAACACAGCACAGTTTTATCCTGATTACCAACTATCTACCTGGAAACCCCTACTAGCAGTCCCAAGTAGAATGCTATTACTTTAATTTATAAAGATACCGAAACCTGGAAACCCCTTCCAGTGGTTGCAGTAGTTTCTGTTGAGACTCACTAGGGCACAAGCACATTAAGATTAAAATGTTGACTACCTGGCAAACCCTGCTAGCGGTTCCAGGAACAATGATACTGACAAAAAAGTATAACAGGCACATCCAGCAGAGGCTCCTTACAAGTGAGCCCTCTCCAGTCATATAAGACATTACAGCAGATACCTCCAATTAAATTGACAAGGGAGCAGCCTGACACACCTCCCAGTGGTGCCTAAGTGCTATGCAACAAGCTGAGCTCAAATCCCTTCTACATATTACAATTCCTCAGGAAAAGTACCTCAGGGGAATCATCTCATTGTCCTGCCTTTCCCTCCTCAAAGTATACCCAAATTGTGGCACTCCCTCAGCTCCCTCACTACTTCCAGACCCCATCCAGACATCAGAGTGAGTATTACCTCTACGAACCAAACTGTAGCCCAGTAAAAAAATTTTTTATGACCCCCGGGTCTGTAGAGGTTCCCATAAGCTAGCCATTCTCCTGCCCATCTCTTCTGGGCCAAAATCTTGCGCTATGAGTGAGCCACTTGCTGATTGGCTCTGAATCATCGCGAGAGAGCGGCCGCCATCTTGTTGAGGGGCAAAATAGCGAGATCTAGCCATTTCTGAGATCTCACGCTATTTCACACCAAAAGACATTAATCTGCTACTTACTCTGCTCTTACAGACACAAACACCCTCCCCATACTAGCGTAGCACTAGATACCGTCAACCTAGGCAGAGACTACTGAAATACATTCCTAAACCTGCAGATAACTGAATGCACAATCATCACTTCTGCATAAGAATGCCCTTACATGGCAAAACCAAGCAGATTTCAGTAACACCATCCCATTTAAAGGGGCACTGCTCAATTCCTCCCAATTAAAGGGACATGGTTCAACTTTAGCCTAAGGCATTCATACCAACTACTACAATCAAGGCCACAGCTAATTAAAGAGACAGCTGTATCCATATATTTATTACATGTCATAGAACTACCTTTTAAATCACTGCTTAAAGATAGTTCACAACTAACAGAGTCACATAAGTGATCTGTGTCTATCCTCCACTGATCATTATGGCACAGAATAAATCCTGCATGCATTGTAATGCCCATCTACCCCACAACCCCCTTCCTACCAACACGGAAAACCCAGGGGAAGGACCTAGTGGATTGCAAAATAACACCAATAAGGGCAAAAATAATAAAGAACATGATCAAGACAGCAATTCCATAATGATGCAAAATAACCAACTAATGTCAGTGCAACAAGAAGTATTGGCTGCCATGCTAGCCAGACTCAATGAACTTTCAGCGCTACAAGAACCTATTCCCACACCAGCAAAAAAGAGAGCCACCGGGAATCTCAATAGACCCTCCGGCGCCGTACCTACGGAGGTACAAATGGAACCAAATGACACAGAACAGGTATCTGAGGAAGAGGGAGAACTGGACTCAGAACCCCAGACCCTTACTGCAAAATGGTGCTTCCCTGACCAAATTCCAGGTTTAGTCAAAAGCATCATGACTACAGTGGGGTTTGAAACCCCAACCCCAGCACCTACATCTAAGCTCATTCCCTCACTACAACCACAGTCAAAGCTAGCAGATGTATTCCCAGTATGTGAAGCCATAGAGGAGGTAGTGCTAAAGGAATGGGGCTCCACTGAACCAGCACGCATTCCAGAGCACAGGTCGTGGGACAAAATGTACACGCTACAAGCAGACAAATTAGCCCTATGGTACACCCCACCAACAATAGACCCTCAAATAGCCTCATTTAATAAGAAAGCAGTACTACCCACAGAATCCACCTCTAGGTTCAAAGACCCTATTGATAGAAAACTAGAAGATCTACTTAAGAAAAATGTGGAACTAGCAGGTCTAGGAACTAGGGCCGCCTCTACAGCTATCTATGTCACTAGGGCACAACTAACATGGCTACAAGAGGTCACAAAAACCTTACTACCAAAATCTACAGAAGCAACGCTACTGGATAACGCGATACTATCAAAAAAATACCTGGCCGACATGGCTGTCGATTCCCTCAAAATTAATTCCAGATCAGCTGTCCTAACCAACAGAGCATGGAGAGCTCTATGGATGAAACTTTGGGATGCAGATGGGGAGTCCAAAGCGACACTACAAAAACTCCCATTCAAAAGAAACTTACTTTTCAGAGAAGGTCTGGAAAAATACCTCAAGGGAAAAGTACTATCCACAGATAGTACTAGACATGCCTACCTACACACCAGGCATAGATTTTGCTCCCATGCAGCATTTCGAGACCGAAAGAGAGGCAACATATCTTACAGAGGTTCAACCTATAGACAACAGTATATGCCCTCATACCAACACACAAAATTCAGAGGCAGTGGATTGGTCCCTAGAGGCCGAGGCAGCCAATTCACATGGAAACATCACTCCAGACCATGACTATCAATACCGCATGATGTCCAAGACCCCCCCTGTTGGCACAAGACTCCTACTATTTACACAGGCATGACAGAAATCCACCACAGACAAGTGAGTTCTAGAAATAGTCAGAAAAGGGTACGCTATAGAATTCGACACCATACCATGGCACAATCACATGGTGAAATCCCCAATATAACCACACAAGATAACATCTTAACAAGTGGACAGGATGTTACAAAATCTCCTCCAGAACAACGCAATAGCACCAGTACCGACTCAGGAACAGGGCCAGGGAATTTACTCCATATTCTTCATGGTACCCAAAAAGACAGGGGATCAACGACTGGTTCTAGACCTCAAATTACTGAACAAATCAGTAAAATATACCCCATTCAAAATGGAGACAATCAGATCAACACTGACAGTTATCAGACCAGGAGAGTTTCTCACCTCCATAGATCTGAAAGACGCATATTTACACATACCGATCAGACCAAGTCACTTCAAGTTCCTTCGATTCCACATAGAGGGAGGCCATTATCAGTACCAGGTCCTACCATTCGGCCTGGCGTCAGCCCTCAGAGCATTCAAAAAAGTCTCTATAGTGCTGGCGGCAAAACTAAGGGAGCAAGGCATACACATTATACCCTATCTAGATGACTGGTTGATTAGAACAAGATCACACCAACAAGCAGTGAGTGAGACAAATACTGTAGTACGATGCCTACAGAATCACGGATGGGTAATAAACCTTGCCAAAATCTGCCTGGTACCCACTCAATCTATAGAGTATCTAGGCACATAGATACAGAAACAGGCCTAGTCTTTCCCTCAAACAGCAGGGTAAAAGCTGTCATACAACTCACATCCCAGTTACAAAGATCAAAGGAGCCCACGCTGCATCTCATATCGCAAGTATTGGGACTCATGTCATCCACTATAGACATCATACTGTGGGCAAGGTGGCACATGAGACCATTCATGACATTCCTCATAAAGCAAGGCCATACCTATGACATAGACCTATCAAAAAAAGTGGCATTACCAAACAAGGTAAAATTAAGCCTATCCTGGTGGACAAACAAACACATACTGACAGTAGGCATACCCCTAGATACACAACCAGAGGCTCAGAGGCAATCTTAGAGACAGATGCCAGTTTGCTAGGATGGGGAGTTGCCATGGGAACCCTTTTAGCACAGGGTTCATGGTCACTAGCAGAGAAGAAAATGTCAATAAATGTCCTAGAGATGAGAGCAGTCTTTCTAGCACTACTCCATTTTGCAAAACAAATAAGAGACAAACATGTCAGAATAAAATCAGACTACCAAGTGACTGTATCATACATAAACAAACAGGATGGAACTAAGAGCAGAGCAATGATGGCAGAAACAGCAAGGCTTATACCATGGGCACAAAGAAATCTAAAATCAATTACAGCAGTACATCTGGCAGGAACCCTGAATACCACAGCAGATTGGCTGAGCCATCAGCGTATACTCCCAGGGGAATGGAAATTACACCCCCAGGTATTCAACATGATAAACAAGAAATGGGGACCAGTGGAACAAGACCTTATGGCATCACGACACAACAACCAATGCCAGAAATTCTGGTCACGGTTCAAGGACAGCAAAGCTCTGGGAGTGGATGCCTTAACAGAACACTGGGCCTTCCACATAGCATATGTTTTTCCACTAATACCACTGATTACTCAAGTACTATGGAAGATATGGACATCCAGAACCAGAGTGATACTAATAGCCCCACACTGGCCACACATAGCATAGTTCACGACTATAGTCTCCATGGCACTAGACGGCCCGTGGTCATTACCACAAACACCGGACCTACTATCCCAAGGACCAATCATACATCCCAACCCAAAACAGCTACATCTTGCAGCTTAGCTCCTGAAAGGGAGAGACTGCTAAAAGCAGGTTACCATCCAACAGTTGTTAATACAATGGCCATGTCACGACAACCATCCACAAATGCAACCTGTCAGAGACAATGGAACATTTTCTCTAAATGGTGTAGCCACCACAACATTGAGCCTTTCAAATGCACCATACATCAAATACTACTATTCCTACAAGAGGGCCTTCACCTGGGACTATCGCCAGCCTCACTAAAGGTACAGGTGGCAGCAATTGGAGCAGCAAGGGGGCTAATACAAGGCCCAACCCCAGGTTCTCATCAAGACATAGTTCACGTTCTTAAAGCAGCAACCAACCTTAAACCCATCACCAAGGACATAACGGCCACCTGGGACCTTACCCTGATATTGCGAGCAATGATAAAACACCCTTTCGAACCAATCGAAACAGTAACATTAAAATGGATGCGGCTCAAGACCGTATTACTAATGGACATCGCATCAGCAAGAAGGGTAGGTGAACTACAAGCACTATCATCCAAATCACCATTCCTAACATTCTACAATGACAGAATTTCACTCAGAACAATACCCGCCTTCAGACCCAAGATCACATCCACTTTTCACCTCAACCAAACAATAGAAATATCAGCGGAACTCCCTCCAGAAAACATATGGGAGGACCCTCAATTACAACTACTAGGAATGAGACGCATACTTTCCACATACCTGGATCGAACTAGGGACATCCAACTCATGGACAGACTATTCGTGACTCTCCAAGGAAAAAGGAAAGGACAACCAGCATCAAAGGCATCCATAGCCTCTTACCTTAAAGCGGCAATCAAAGAAGCTTACAAGGTCAGCAACACAGCCGCACCTATAGACATAAAAGCCCATTCAACATGAGCCATAGCCACCTCATAGGCAGAAAAGAACATAGCAACAGCTGAGGAAATATGCGCAGCTGCCATGTGGTCCTCAGTCCATACTTTCACTAGACACTATCGGATGGATGTGTCACAAGACTGCAAAACAAACTTAGCAACAGCAGTACTTACTGCAGCCAAAAACTGAAACAGTGCTAGAGAACACATCTCACCCATCCGGACAGAGACACACTGCTTATTAATGACCCATGATGTCATGAATGTGGAGTGCCTCAGAGACTATCCCCCACAATGGTAGTTTACTCACCTGGTAAAGGTGATTGTGGGGGTATAGATCTCTGAGGCACTCCACAGCCCTCCCAAACAGACTTGACAACAAACCAAAGATGCACTGTACTTGCAGTCTTTTGCTATTATTCAACATGATTATACCTGATTAATGTTAAGGGGCCACGCCCTTACAGCAACACCCCATTCTCTTACTTTATTTTACTATTACATTGATTATTATGAAATAAATCAATCTATGGTTGAAATCACACTAGAGGACATTCTTTTATAAAACAGTCACCGAGATATAGATAATTACAACTTATAGTTACAGCTACAGCTTTGGAATACATCAAACTGACCTAAGGTAAGCTGACCCCTAGGAGAAGGGGGACGGACTTGCTTCAAATCTACATGTGCATCAAGCGATCTGTCAGGTATACACAACCCATGATGTCATGAATGTGGAGTGCCTCAGAGATCTATACCCCCACAATCACCTTTACCAGGTGAGTAAACTACCATTACTTGAATGCAGACTGTACTGTACGTTACTTTGAAATATAATGTCATGCCATGGCAAGCAGGGTCTTGATATATGTCACTACTGAAGTGTTATTGTACTAGTGAAACCTTTACCATTCATGTTCACTCAATACCTTTTTTCTGTTAGAGCTTCAGCTTTCCCCGCTATCTGCAGTTGGTGCTTCATGGGATGAGAACCATGTTGGAATAAAGCTGTGGAATGTGCACACTGATAAATATATATCTATATATATATATATATATGGATATGGATATAGATATATCAAAAGCAGAACTCATAGATCTGTCTAGCTCTGGTAATGTTTCACAATTTTGCCAAAAAAAAAAATGCTTTAATTTTATGCTGCTAACTTGAAACCCAGAGGAAGCACATATTGTCACCATTTTTTTGCAGGAGTTTGATACTGCTTTGGCCTACAGTTTCTTGGAAAGAAAGAACTAAATTCTTTTCCTGTTTGGAACCTCTCTCATCCCAGTTTCTGTGCCCCCTGACAACTGTTTGATTTACATCTGCCGTAGGTTAGCTGCTACTGGATTCACTGACAGAGCAAACCATTAGTGAGTCAAAAATAGTATTGTCTGATGTTTTCATAATGGATCAGTGCAAACCAATAAATAACTGCTTCAGGAATTTCTTTTTGTCTCACTTGAATGACTGGTGCTTGAGTTTGCAGGTTGTCACAGCACTGTGAAAATATACCTTTCCCTAACGAATTTACTCAGCATGACCAAATAAAAGGCTAGAGAATTTGCTTTTCATAGGACTTCCTGCTCTGTGTCCAAGCAGTTTCCTGCCTGCTATGCATACAGACATGTAAATCCAATCTGGCTGAATTCAGGGCATAAAACCCATGCGGCTGTGCTCCATTCAGAAAGTGACACGTGGGATCTTGGTGGATTTAAACTGTCACAATCAATCAAAGCTGGTGAAAAGGCAGCTTTCCAGGTGGCACAAACAGTCTCTGTTTGGAAGTGGCACCCTTTCCGAGCCCAGCATCTTGTGAACAAGGGAAGAGTGAGGCTTGAATGAAAGGCACAGCATAGACTTTTGGTATTGTAGTGTTAGGGGCACAGGCTGAATTAGTCCAATATCTCTGAGTCTGCAATGATGATGTGACTAATTAGGAAGAGAAACAATGTTAAATGGCAAAAATTAATATATGCAAAGTAATCTAGGGGGTTTAGCCATTTATGATAATTGCAGAAACCAATCTTTCTCCTCCTATAAGCACTGTTTTTTTTTGTAAGTAACATTTTATTGAGATTTCACAACAGAATTAAGTAAACATTCTTATGATACACATATTTTATGAGTGAAGTCTAAAATCTAGCTGGGGCAAGCCCCATGGATATACAGTCTAATGCAAGTTGCAGTTGTAATACAAACACATAGAAAAAGAGCATTAAAACAGCACTAAATTAGTGGTCAATTACCTACAAGTCAGCAAATGAGTAATATGAAGCATAGATTTGCAAACAGCTGTAGCATTGCAAGTGGGTATCAATTTAAGATTCTAGAAGGTTTTGTGTAAACTAAGTTAGTGATCAGATTTGTTAGCAACAGGTCGGAATAGTCTTGATGTTGACCTCATTGGTTGGCAACTGGTCATTCTTTATTGATTTTGGCCAGATGGTTCTGTGCTTAATGTGAGGAAGAGGGGGAGGTTGGACTACCAGATCTTTTTCTTGGGGCTTATTCCATTACGAGGGACGAGGGCAAAACCTTATCTTACTGATCTCCTATTTGGATGGTTCATGGTCTCAAACTCCTGAAAGCTGTTTGGGAGGAGAGTTTCAATGGGGAATTTACAATATGCAGAACTGAGGTATGCCCCCCGGATATCCGCAAGAAATTCCTAGTCTTTTCTGGTGAGCATATAGCACCCTTTTGTAGCTGGCTGTTTCACCCCGTTCTAACAGCCATTCCTGCAGGGTTGGGGGGCTTGTTCCCTCCAGTGTCTTAGGGTGATCCTTTTTGCCATCACTAAGGCACCCAGTAGCCACATAGCTCCTCCTCTGGGGAATTGAGGTTCCTCCTGGCTAAGGTAACGGAGCCCCAGCATGACTAGCTGCGGTGTATGGATTATCCTGTTGGTCAATGCCTCCCCACATTTTGACTGGATCTCTTTCCAGAAGCTTGCTAGCTTTGGGCAGGACAAGAAGATATGAGTGATAGAGCCTGCAGGGGCATTGCATTTCTAGCAATTATCTATGGGAAGTAATCTCCATTTATGTAGTTTTTAGGGGGTTCTGTGCCACTCGTGTAGGATTTTAAATTGTATAAATCTATTTCTTGTGTCTTTGATGGCCCTTTGAACTGAGGACCCTCAGCTGCTCCAAGCTTGTACTGTGATCTTTTGGTCTAATTCTGCCGAACAGCTACTTCTCACTTTCATGCAGGGGTCTTGGAAGAGACTTAGGAGATGCTTATAGATGTCACTGCTCTTTGAGTTCTGATTTTTGGGCCAGAGGAGGTTATCCACAGTATTGGGATTAAGGACTGCCAGTTCTGAGCCCAGGATGGGTATCAGCATGTGGCGTAACTGGAGGTATTGCCAGTGGTACTGTTTAGGGAGGTGAAATTCTTGTTGTGGTCCGGTGAAGGATTTGAGTGTGTTAAGATAGGGATGTAGTATGTCAAAGAGGTGACATATTTCTGTTGCCTCCCAGTTCCTCCATCTTATCGGTGTTCTATTGATATGCAGGAAACTGTTGTCCTCCCATAAGGTGAAGTACAGTGCTTGCTGTGCTTTCCATTTGCTGAGTTTGGCATATCTTACCCAGTTATACCAGGCATGGGCTAGGGTGAGGGGCAGAGTGAGTTTCTTGGTGGGGCTCCAAACTGAAGGACCTTCATCAGAGGACCTCCTGACACTGAATCCTCACATTCTACCATTACGGTCTGAAAGTTTGAGAGCTCCAGAGTGCAATCTGTGTACTCTGCCAAAGGGAGTGTGCCATGATCTGCTTGCTAAAGATTGAGATCTCCTCTTCTAAAGTCCAATTGAAATTTGGTTCAGGTGATATGGCTCATGCCCTGTACCCAGAACGCACCCAGGAGAAACCATGTAACTTAGTGTGGATTGTTTTAATAATTTTGAGGTCCAACCAGAATGGGAGGTTGTCCAAGATGTACTGTATTCTCGGTGCCACCATCATTTTGAAGGCATGTGCCCTTCCCCAGTTAGAAAAGTGCAGCAATTCCCACTTTTTAAAGTCTTTACCTATCTTCTCTAGGATTGGATTTAGATTATGCTGTCCTAGTAGGGGCATATTCTATTGGAATTTCACCCCCGGGTAATCAGCATGATGGGTGGCATATTGCAGTCCCCATGGGTAATTAGGTAACATCGAGACCATTGGAGATGATGCCAGGAATTGCGATGTAGAGATGTTCAGCTTATATCTGGACAGCTTGCTATATTTGTTCAATAGTAGCAGGAGGTTAGGAAGCAACATGCAGGGATCGGTGAGGGTCAGTAGGATATCATCAGCATAGGCCACTGCTCTATGTTCCCCTCCTATATGCACTCCTTTATTTTTTCCAACAAGCAAATAGCTTGTAGGAGCGGTTCGATTGTCAGGACAAATAGTAAGGGTGACAAGGGGAATCCCTGTCGTGTGTTCTGCCGAGTTGGAAAAGGGGGAAGGTTCTGCCATTTTGTGACAATTTTGGCCACGGGAGAATTGTAGAGTGTACTCATGCAATCCCTAACATTGGAGCCTATGCCAAAGGCTGTCAGGGCTTAAAAAAAGAAAAGGCCACTCAACCCTATTGAAAGTCTTTGCAGCATCGAGGGAGAGTAAGATGGTGGGGTTGTGTGTGTGGGGGGTAGAGTTCCATAACAGGTTAATCAACTGTCTGGTGTTGTCCGTGCCCCTATGCCCCGGGATGAATCCTGTTTGGTCTCTGTCCACAAAGGAAGGGATGACTTCCTTGAGCCAGATGGCATGAATTTTGGCAAATAATTTGCAGTCAGCTGTAATCAGGGATATAGGCCTATAACTACTGCATAGGGTTGTATCTTTTCCTGGTTTTGGCAGTAGGGAAATCTGTGCCATTCCCATAAAGCTAGGTAGGATCCCGGACATGCAAGCATCTGAGAGGGCATTCAGCAGGGTGTTGACAAGGACATCTTTGAATGCTCTCAGTAAATCTGCCAGGAAGCCATCCCCTTCTGGTGCTGTCCCCATGGGAGTGTTCTGTAGGGCTGCCTAAGGCTCAGTGGGATCTAGGGATCTATCCAGTTGTACCTTATTTTCTTTTGACAGTGCCAGTAGATGCAGTTGCCTGAGAAAATCCTCCATTTCTTGTTCTGAGGAATATACCTCAGATGAGTATAGGGACTGATAAAAGACAAGAAATTTGGTATTGATTTCCTTCTGATCTTTGGGTAGAATTTTCTGACTATTTTCTTCATCTCTGGATAGAAAGAAATGGGCTAGTGGCACACAAATTGGGAAGGGGAGGCAGTGCTGAGTAGGGAAGCAGTCCAGTAGAATACAATTGAAGAAAGACTCAGCATTAGTGGACAAATGAAGAGAGGCGAGTAGCTGCTGATGTAAAGTAATTTAATTTGGCTTAAGTGCTCGGACAGAAGGTCTGAGGGTGTCTGTTCAAGCACTTATGCCACATTAAATTACTTTGCATCAGCAGTTACTTTCCTCTCTTCATTTGTCCATGAGTGGTGAGTCTTTCTTCAATTGTCATCTCTAGATAGGGCTCCCTTTTCTTTGCAGAGACAATCCTGGATTACTCATGCTTTTTGTTCAGCTGGTGGGCCTGGAGACATCCTGGCTTCTCATCTGACTCCCAAAATGATTGGCACAGGTGGAACAGAGCGAATTCGGCTCTTTGATTTAAGTATGTATTAATTTTATAATGGAGCCCTGTGATCTTCACCAGTTAGTGCTTGTTTGCTGCTATAAAATCTCAGAATTGTTTTTCAAAGTCTTTTAGATGCTGTTGCTGACCTGTGAGGGCCCGCATTTTGACTTTCTTTAGGTATGATGTATGACTGATGCATCGGCCCTGGATGTAGGCCTTCAAAGCATCCCAGAGCATGGCAGCTGAGCTGTCTCCAGGTTTGTTGGCCTGTTGGAAGATTTTGATATCTTTCTAAAGCTGGACAAAGAATTTAGAGTCTTTCAGAGTGGCTCGCTTTGCAACAAACTCCTGTGAGGCCCTCGCGGACCTAAATTGGCCCACCTTACAGCACAAGTTGGCCTACTCCTCTGCCTGCCTAGCCCTTAAATTCACCCCCTTCTGCCCTCCTCCACACCTGCATAGGCTGCTCACTCCAAAAGTCCAGCGCCGTACCTTGCGATCCTCGGTAAGTCGCCCCCTTGACATTCCCCGTGTTTGCACCAACCAAGGCAAACGCTCCTTCCAATATGCCGCTCCCTACTTATGGAATGCCCTCCCAGCAAGTCTGGTTGACAAGCCTACTCTCCTAGGGTTTAAGTCAGGCCTCAAAGTGTATCTTCTAGAACTTAGTCTCTGTGGTTGTAATCGCTAGCCCCTTGCCCAGGCCTACTGTCATGCTATTACCAGCTTAGCCATGCCTACTTACCCCATGAATCTCTTATGAAAAAATTGTTAAATGTACTGTGCACCTGTCTTAATACTTGTAAGCCTGTCTCTGTGCTAAATGTTTGATACCTACTCCCCAATATGTATCAGCTGAAATTATTGTATATTGATACCTATGTATGTATTTACTGTAACTAACTCCGGGTTGCTCCTGAAAAAGGGATATCTGGTCTCAGTGGGCTTACCCGGTTACCAAAATCTAAATAAATAAATAAAGTGTATACGTTGAAACACCACCATCCCCTCGAGTTCCCTGTGGCATTGGGGGGTAGCCAGGTAAAGGAGACTACTGCATGTTCGGAGATGATCGTGCCTCTGACCTGGGCCTCTAGGACATCTGTTGTCCATGCCCCTGGAGTTAGCCACATGTCTATTCTGGAGAATGACTGGTGGGTGGAAAAGAAGGAATACTCTTGTCCTTTTGGGTGCACCATTGTCGGTATGTCCACCAATCCCAGCTCTTGGGCTAAGTCTTTCAGGGCCTCTGATACTGGGGGATGATGCCTGCTGGGGACCTTGCTCCTATCCAGGAATACATCTAGAACTGTGTTCATGTCACCCCCGAGTACAATCTGCCCTTTCTGCTTTTCAGACAATGTCTGGGTGATTGACTGAAAGAAAGTGGCATCCATGGAGTTGGGGCCACATACATTAGAGAGGGTTATGGCCTGCCCAGCTAAAGAGCCTTTAACAATGATGTATCATCCTTTAGGGTCTGAAATGACTGCCTCCTCTTGGAAGGAGGTGTTTCTACAGTGTTAGTTACAAAAAATGTGACCAGTACGGCTTATTGACTGTCAACTGTGGAAAAAAATACTGCGGATTTACTACTACCACGGTATAAAATGTATTGAATAACATTGTTTTTTCCTCATGCTATATGGTAAATCCATGGTATTTTTTTTCTGTCATTAACAGAAAATACCACGGTACTAGTCAATGTCTTTGTAACTACCACTGTATATATGAGAATCACGGCACCTCTACTCTTGGTGTTAAAGGAGGCAGTGTATACTTACAAGACCCACCCCATTTTCAGCTTGTCAGCTTCTACAGATGATAGGTGTGTTTCTTATAAGAAAGCTACCCTGTTCCCTCCCATTTAAGAAAGTCAAGAATTTTCTGTCTTTTGACTAGGGTGTATATACCTTTTACATTCTACGAGACTCATTTTATCTGCTGACTAGCCATTTTGGAAACTTCTGGTTCACTGGTGTAAATGTATGTTGAAATGTGACCATATGGTGGCCCAGGTCAGGGCGGACAATCCCAGTTGGTGATGCTGAGGGGCAGGTTAAGGCAGTTGGGTGTCCAACTTGGAACGTAATGTTCATCTTGAGGAAAGAACATGTTGCAACCATGCCAAGAGGGGTATATCCAAACCTATCTTAAAGGTTGCATTATAACCTTTTGCTGTAGTTGTGCAAATATAATTGGAGAGTTGCTGACTTGTGTGCCAACCAGTGGCCTCAGCATAAGCTATAGCTGAGGGGTAAATTGGTTTCACTAAAGGAACAACAGAATACTTGCTAAACAAAACATTAACCAGCATGAAACACGTTATTGTCAATCTAAAAGTACTGTAGGTGCATTAGAACATTTTGTGCTGGGGGATAGGAGTGAAGAAGATCATCTGGCCTCTAGTTGCTAGACCCAGTTTGATCACATAGGCAGCTTAAAAGTGGCTCCACAGACTTATGAAGCAGTTTTAGGTTGCCACCAGCAATAGCCTTCTCTGTGAACCTTTTAATGGACTGACTCTGGTGGCATGAAAGGGGTCATTCAGGGGAGGTGACATCAATTTCTTCTGTGCTGAGTCTAAGGGTGGGGTGCAGAGGTATAGGAAGTGTGGAGGTGAACACATAGCTGAGTGAGATTCAGCGTTGTCGAGAGTAGGGAAAAGGGGGTATGGGGGGTTGGAGGCACAGGAGGGGGTTACAGTAGCTACCCTAAAGCAAGGTGCATATCCTCTCCACAGTGTCCACTTTATGAGCCCTCCTGTCCTCGAGCCTTTGAAAATGGACAAACAATAATAAACAAACTTTATTTTGGCAATATGCCAATACAGTCAACTACTCATATGTTTTGGTGCAGTCTTATTGTCATCTTTTAGTTAGGCACGGAGAACTACTGGGGCATTAATGTTGATTTTCAAACCTTGCCAAGCCAGATGATATATTACCTGGCCTTTGTAATGGGGGGAGAGACCACTTTGTCCTGGGTCAGGACTGCTTGTGGCTGAAGAGGAAAGGATGGGGGTGTGATGATTCATTTTGTATGCCATCTGCAGTAAGGTGTGCAGGAGAAAGCATATGGATTAGGCTAGATTCTGATCCCTCCCCTAGGGAGTCACAAAGTAGTGGGGGGGGCTGTATCTGTTCCATCCCTCCTTTTCTCCTCCAGCAGGGAGGTCTTGAAGAGTTGATTTTTTCCCAATTGGGGCTAAGCAAAAAGGGGGGATTTGATGAACAGGTGCTGCATCCGATTGCAGCAGCATCTCACTATTTCTCATCATTTCCTGTGCATATGCACACAAGGCAACCCTCTCAATTGTGCGCATCTTAGCAGAGCAGTTGTGTTTTGCCACTTTGCACAGAGCCTGTCAGTTTACTAGGCTTTTCCAATAGGATACATTGACAAGGGATACAAATCACCAACAAGTAAGTAAGTAAGTGGAACAGCATAGGAGGGGATTTAAGAGCGAGGCCTGGCAATCACCCAGAGAGGTGTTTATGGATCACATATTCAGAAATTAACACACTGAGGGCCTCTCTCGGTGGACTGTGTAGCTTCACCATTTGGGGAAATTCATAACCTGAGCCAGCCGCTCTAAACAATAAAATGATACCTAACAACAAAATGTTGGCAAGATGAGTGATTGGGGGGGATGCAGTTTGTAGTAGCATAATGGACACAGGGGAGCTCCCAGAACCAGGGTTTGACCTGATCAAATTATAATCTCAGATAAATGCCTCTGAAGTGTCCCATAGGCTCTGTGTAGGGAGGGGGGGAACTGTAAGTGTTGTCTTGGCACCGGGTAATTATGCTGAGAAACAACCCCTTGATACCGGTGAAGAACTGAGAAACAACTGTCATGAGAACCTTAATAATGATAAAAAAGAAAAAAAAAACTTCCACGAGGGAGCACCCCTGGTTCAAAATAATGACAGTCCGGAGCTAGTCAGATTCATTGGACTTAACAATAGTAACTGACAAGGGAGATAGAGTGGTAATAAATGAGTATGTGGGTCATCCTAGAAGGGGACCCCTGTTGGGAGGTACGCAACCAGTCACCGGGTTATTCAGGCTACAAGACTGTGGCTGAAGGAATGATCTCCTAGGTGGGCAGTTGGCAGCACAAAACATGTGTCAGAGGTGTCCCAATTTCCAGATAAGATCTGTCCAAGGAGACAGTGGAATGCTGCACTTCCCATTATTACACTCGGTTAGTGGGCTGGAGCATTGGCCTTGTGGTCTCGGGGGGGGGGCGGCGAAATGCTTCTAGCGCTGCAGCTGTTCTGTAATGGATGCATCTAATTTCTGCAGTGATACTTTCATACCCCTGATCCCTGCAGTTAATAGCCTTGTCACCAAATTATGGATGTTAAGTCTGAGAATGATTAGGCCTCTGCCAGGTCCTGTGTGCACTATATGTAGGAGGTAGGGAGAATGCAGGGAGACCGTATGCACTGCCATGGCTAGGGATGGGCTACATGTTGGGTAGCTGGATCAGGTATGTCAGGTATTGGCGACTTTTTGCCAGGTAGGGTAGTTCGGGAAATTTACTACCCTACCCAACATAAAAGTGTACATCACAGGTTGGGTAGTTTTGACTCGGGTAACGGGTCTGGTAACAGATAATATTTTTTAAAACAAGCATTATAGTCAGCCTGTGGGGTCCCAGGACTCTTCTGAGGTTGTAAACAGGCATGAAAGGGCAGCCTGTGGTGTCCTCACAGTAGAAAGGAGCACATGACACCTGGCTGACAATCTGAATGGTCAGTGCTGGTGTCTATGCACCGTATCTGCTGTGAGAGTGCAGATAGCAGTGGAGTGTGGAAGGAGAGGAAGGAATCAGTGCTCACTCTGCATTAATTGTGGCAAAATGAAAAAAAAGTTAACATAAAACAAAAAGTCCATGAAGGAGCAAAGGGTTGGGGACTGAAGGCAGAATCGGGGGATCATCCAGTGCAGTGCTCAGGATGGAAGGAGAAAGGGGGAGGGGACAAAAGGCACTCATCGCTAGCAACAGCTGTTTCCCTGCAGTATAGAGAAAGCCATTTAGGCTGTATTACACACTATCTGTTAGATTCCCTAAGCCCTGTCTGTGACATATCTACTCTGTGTCTCTGCAGTATAGTGAAAGCCATTTAGGCTGTATTACATACTGTTGGGTGCCCCGAGCCCTATCTGTGACATAGCTGCTCTGTGTCTTTGTAGTGTTGTGAAACCCATCTAGGCTGTATTACACACTGCCTGTTAGATGCCCTGAGCCCTGTCTGTGACATAGCTACTCTGTGTCTCTGCAGTATAGTGAAACCCATTTCGGCTGTATTACACTGTATTACACTGTCTGTTATTTTCCCTGAGCCCTGTCTGTGACATTAGCTACACTGTGTATGTGTTAGAGGTGGGTGAAGCTGGCAAACTTCACTCTGTGGATTAATCCATGAATTCCCCAGATTTTCATGAATTCCACATGGCGAAGTTCTGCCTTGAAGTGTAGAATTTGGCCTGCAAATTGCAGAATTTCACTCGCATATGGCAGAAATTTGCCAAAATTCCACACATCACAGGTGGTGGAACTTCACCTTTTCAAGTTTCTGAAGGTGGGATAAAACTTCATGGAGCTCCAAAGAGGTGAATTTCGGCCACTTGCTGGCAAATTCATCCACAAATTTAAACTTCAGTCCACCTCTAGTGTGTGTCTCTCTGCAGCACAGTGAAAGACATGTAGCCTGCATTGCACACTGTCTGTTAGGTGCCCCAAACCCTGTCTGTGGCATAGCTACTCTATGTCTCTCTGCAGTATAGCGAAAGTCATTTAGGCTGTATTACTTTTTTTGTTAGCCAGTTAGGTGCCCCGAGCCCTGTCATAGCTACACTGTGTGTGACATCTCTCTGAAGCATAGCAAAAGCCATTTAGGCTGTATTACAATGTCTGTTAGATGCCCTGAGCCCTATCTTAGCTACACTGTTTGTGACATCTGTCTGCAGCTTAGCAAAAGCCATGGCTGCATTTACTATGTCAGGTATATCACAGTCTAAGTCTACTAAAAAGAGGCACAGGCTGCTGCAAATGCAACTGAAAACAAGCATTTGTCAATGCCGAATGTTTGCTTGCTGGCATTGGCATTGGTAGTGTAGAAGTTACAGAGCGGCATAATAGAAATGGCAGTGAAGTATTGAACTGAAGCCAACCCCACCACCTCCCTGCAGAGAGTGACAGGCATTGGGGTGTGCCTTTGGGTCATCAGGCATAACGGCCACGCCATTTCACCACACCCTACCCTGCAGACACAGACAAGTGTCACGGTGTGCCTTGGGGTCTTTGGGTCTATAAGCATCTCCCATTCCATCAAGAAATACGGGTGAGATGGATGCGAATAGAGAATGGGGTGAACTTTGGGGCTGAAGAGTCCAAGGCATACCTCGATGCCTCTCACTGGCTGCAGGGTGTGGAATGGTATGAGCATTACAGGCAAGAATCCCAAGTCACACCCCTGATGCCTGTCATTCTCTACAGGGTGGGGCGTTATAGCTGGAAACCCTAACACCTCAGGCATTCGTTGGTATTTTCACTCCAAATTTTCAACATGGTTTTATTGTGACCCCTACCTCATGAACAGTGGCAATATCAGTTTGTTAGCCGAAAGCTGCTTATGCATAGCGACTACGGCATTTAGCACACAGGTGCAAAACACATTCGAACAGGATTTGAAAATGATAGCTGTACTGTTTCATGGAGAGGTGGAAAAATGGCAATGTTGCAAATCTGCAGTAAAATATTTTAAAAACTGGTGAAGTCACGGCGTGCATAGAAACTGTACAGCACACCAGTAATGTAATTAGTTTGGGATTTTTACAGCAGATTGTCAACACAGGCATTTTGGGACCTCCGATCATGAACAGTGTCACTGTGATTTCCTTTATCTGTCCTGAACAATGATTTCCCACAGCGACCACGTATCTCTGCGCTGAAAGTGTGAAAACACATTTCGGCCATGTTATGAAAAATGACAGCTGTACTGTTCATAAGGTAGTGTGGAAAAATGCCACTGGTGAAAATCTGGACTGAAAATATTACAAAGTCATGAACTTATGAGGGTGTGTGGAAACTGTGCAATGCTCACTTGTAACACAGTCATTTTATGGACTTTTGTCACCAAATTTTCAACATAGCCATTATAAGACCTCTGCTCATGAACAGTGTAACTGTGATTTTCTTAATCTGTCCCAAACATTGCTTTCGCACACCGACTGCACCATTGTGCGCTACATGTGTGGAAACACATTTGGGGTGACATGTGAAAAATGGCAGCTGTACTGTTCATAAGGGAGTGTAATAAAATGGCAATGTGGAAAATCTGGAGTGAAAATATAGAAAATTCGCAAACTTATGAGCGTGCGTAGGAACAATACGCCTTTACTACATAAAACAGTCATTTTAGGAATTTTTCTCCAAATTTTCAACATAGCCATTTTAAGACCTCTGCTCATTAACAGTGTCACTGTGATTTTCTTAATGTGTCCATACATTGATTTTGCACACCATCTGCGCCATTGTAGCTACGTAAGGGAACTACGTTTTGGGCGAGATGTGAAAAATGACAGCTGTACTGCTCATAAGGAGGTGTGGTAAAATGGCAATGTTGAAAATCTGGAGTGAAAATATTGAAAATGTGTGAACTTACGTGCGTGCGTAGGAACTGTGCAACGCACGCTTGTAAAACAGTCATTTTTAGGAATTTTGCCACCATATTTTCAACACAGGCTTTTTGAGAGCCCACCTTATGAACAGTGGCAGTGTCATTTCATTACTCAGTCCCAAAAGGTGATTTCTCGCAGTGACTGCGAAATCACCCTTGGGGCCCGATTAACTCCATGACAGTGAGAGCATTCATGAGAAGGGGTCCCAAAAACCCATGTTGAACATTTGGTGCAAAATTCCAAAAATATCTGAGATATGCAGCAAAGTTGAAAAACCCTATCTATCCCATTATACAGCTTACCGGCATTTACTCAGTTCGCGGTCAGCTTTGAAGAGTGCAGACGTGTTCCTGGTCCACCAAAGATCGCCACGCTGGAGTCCGGAGGCATGGTGGTGGGGTGTGGGGAGGCGGGCACAGTGGTGGCGCCGGGGTGGGGCAGAGACAGCGTAGGGACCATTTTTCAGTTTCAGGTTTGTTTGTTTTTTTAAATGACGACGCGGGACATTTGCCATGCTGGGGTGGGCTCCCAGCGTGGCACAAGGATGGCTGGTGTGGGGTCATGGAGTCAACGGGGGATTGGGAACCCCCATCAGTGACAGCATCTTTTGTCATGCTGGGGTGGGCTCCCAGCATGGCACCCTGTACTCTGGGGGGGAAACAGTGGAGCCGACGGGGGATTGGGCACCCCCGTCAGCTATACAATGTGTAGCCACGCTGGGGTGGGCATCCAGCGTGGCATATGGAACTCTGTTTTGGGGAAGGGGGGCACAGCACAGCCGATGGGGATTGGGCACCCCGTCGGCTACACAGTGTGTGCGTGGGGGGTGTGAGCACGCAGTATGCATGCCTGTGTGTGTGTGTGCGTGTGCGTGTGTAGGGGGAGCACGCATGAGCAGGCGATATCTTATCACTGCTTACTGAAGCATAGCTCCCCCTTTCAACTGTACTCCACTGCATTTTGTACTGCTGTCATAGACAGCTCCAGCAGGCATTGGAGAACTTTGGCCGCACCTGCAAACACACTGACTGAATTGGAAGAGGGCTGCCACACCTCCGAAAACTCGGATGATGGCACTATGTTTCTTGCACATGCGTGCAAGCAAACATAATGACGTGGCAATAAGAATTCTAGCACTGATGAAGAACATAGTGACAATAATAACATCACCAGGACTGGTGGTAAATGTTCTCCTGAACCAAAAAAGCATGTTAGCAATGAAGTGATAGTAGTTTCAGAAAAAGCTGACTGGAGTTATTCTTAGAGGTACTGAACATTTTGCCACATATGCCAGGATACGTCTAACTGCTGAAGGAGCATGCAAGGACAAGGAGACATCCTCCTCAAATATAAACTCAGATGCTGAGGCAACAAATTCTGATAAAGATGGTGGTGAAAGTGGGGACTGGTAATGGGATAGCCCAGGCTATGTCCCACCTGATGATGATGACACTTCCAGTTCTTCTGAATCCTGTGGTGATGAGGTCTGTCATTTCAATGAGGGAGCAGGAGAATATGCCACTGTAAGGCATGCAAGGCAAGTGCAGAAAAAAAATCATATGCTAAACGTAAGAATAAGAAGATGAGCATGAATGAGAGCAATTCATGTCACAAGGAAATGGCAATGTAGGGTTTCCTCCAGGTTCATTGACTGTACAAGAAATAATGCCAGGCACCATAGTACAAAGCACAAAAATGGAAATCTGTAGTGTGGAATTTATTTTATATTAATCCTGTTGACAACTCTCAAGCTGCATGCAGTCTGTGCAAAAAGAACATCAGTCATGGTGGCAAAGCGGGACATTTTGGAACATCAGTAATGATACAACATGCAAAGGCAAAGCACCCAATTGAGCTGAGCAGGGCAAGTGACAGTGTGGTTGGTATGGGCGGTAGTGGAGGTGGTGGTGGCAGTGATCATAGTGACAATGAACTGGAAGCAGGAAATGACATAGAATCACTTGCTGTGTCCTTGCAGTCTTACCAGACAAACATACGATTGTTTTCTTCTGACACCATCAAGTACTGCAAAATCCCAAAGTAGTACGCCATGTGAAAAAAAAGCTGAAAAATACAATCCCCCAAAAATGTTAAATATCTTATCATTCTTGTCAACTAACATTAAAAGAAAGCATTGTGAGGACATCAAAATTTACCAGCAAGCATCCAATATGACAGCTGTTAAATAGAGCCATTTCAAAGCTGTTAGTTGATTGTCAACTCTCTTTTTCTTTTGTTACCCAAAAAGGTTTCCTCAAGTTCATGAACTGGATTGAACCATGGCACACTGTTCCCTGTTGAACATATTTCTCAAAAAAGGCTGTTTCACAGTTGAATGACTTGGTGTGTAGTGCAGTCACTAAGCAGTTGAAACACTTTGAGGTGAAGCAGGTTTGCATAACCACAGATATATGGACCAGCAATCAAAAAATTGACTACGTGACTATTACAGCTCAATGGGCAAGTTTTCAGTCAGAAAGTAATAATCCCTGCTCTACCACAAGTAGTAGGAAGCAGGCTGTATTATGTGATACCACTTTTGAGGAAAACCGCACTGCTGTGAATATTTTGCAGGAGCTGCAAAATCAATTCTAGAAATGGCTTACTTTGTGTTCCTCATCTCCTGGGTTCATAGTGTTAGACAGAGATGTGTGAAATGGGGAAAATTCCCTCTGCAAAAAATGTTGTGGATTTTCTCCACTTTGTGGAGTGGATCGGTATTGCGAAGGCCAGCTTTGCCCCAAAATGCTGCAAAATGTAGAGTTTAAACTCCACCAGGGGAGGTTAAACTCCATATTTTGCAGAGTTTTTTACACTAGGTACTATTACCCCCCCCACTGATCACCACCAGTCCGACTGTCATTTAATTAACTTCTTTCCCTGAATACCTGTTGTGTAGTGGTCCCACCCATGGCTGATTGACAGCCCAATATGAAAAATGTAATTCCCCCCACCAATCACCAGCCCCAACTGTAGCATCCATCCCTGGTGTCTAGTGGTCCCACCCCCCGACTGATCTCCATCCCAATATGAAAATTAAATCCCCCCCAGTGTCCATCCCTGGTGTCTAATGGTACCACCCTCTGACCAATCACCAGCCCAGTAAGAAAAATGAAATCCCCCCCCTTGGTTTCCATCCCTGGTGTCTAGTAGAGATGTGCAAAATTGGAAAATTTTGTTACACAAAATATTTCATGAAAGTCGTCCATTTCCCGAAATTTTTTGTGGAAGCAAAATTTGGAATTTCGCCAGCGGGATGCAAAATTTCGCCCATGGAAGGAGAAATTTCACCAGCAAAATGGCAAAATTCACTGGTGAATTTTCACTGCTTTTCCAGCAAAATTTCTCATTTCGCGGTTGAAATTCCACATTTCGCACCCCGTGCAATATTTGCATAATGGGAAAATTTCACAAAATATTTTGTGCAGCAAAATTGCCAATTTTGTGGGAATTTCTCCAGCAAAATATAATTTCACAACATTTCTAGTGTTTAGTGGCCCAGCCCCCCAGCCGATCGCTAGCCCAGTATGAAAAATTAACCCCCCCGTAGTTTCCATCCCTTGTTTCTAGTGGTCCCACTCTCCCAGGGAACTATTTCTGCAGGAAAGCTACAGGGTCTTGGCCTTCATGTCCTTCTGGAAAATCAATTAAATGGAGGTTCCTTCTGTTGCAGTTTTCCACATCTTCTGCCTGGTGCCAAAGAAACTGAACAAACTGCTTGGGCTCTTGGATTCCAGTCTTTGTGGAGGCTGTCCTTTTCATTAATATATGATAAATAAGTCTCTGCATCCTGTGCCCTTTGCTGGAGGGCTTGAACATTTTCCTTCCTTGTTTCAATGGAGGAGTTAAAAGCTTTTATCTTAGTCAGGACTTGTTTTGGTAATCGTTTGATAGCCCAATTTTCCTCTGCAGCTGTGGCCAGTGGTGCTTCTCCCACAACACTTCTTCGGGTGCCCTGCAGTCACAGTTTTTGTTTGTAAATAACTTGTGTTATTTGAGGAATTTCTTGGGAAAAACTGGGGATTCATTAGACAGTATTTTTATACAGCCTCCCATGCCTATAGAGCACAGCTAGGCTTCACTGATGGCCACATATTAAATGGATTAGATGAGGATGCCACAGAGCTTCTTCTTAAGTAGCCATAGCATTAGCCAGTCCGTACATGCACTCAAGCATTATTTTTGTTCAATGCATGAAGAACATTAAACAGATATTTTGGTTTTATATAACCTTCCTTATTTTATATATGTATTCATGCACAAAAAGCACAATATTGGCCTTGTTTCTCAATTAAGACACTTTTCATGCTTGTGCAGCTTGCTGTGTAAGTTACAATACTATGTAGGGGCTGGCTGTAGTGGTAGGGCAAAAATAAACTCCAGATGCTTGCACTGGCAGTTTTGGTGTAGTGTAGATTTCTGGTGCTAATACAGTAGATTTTGTTCAGATTTTAAAGGACAGAGTTCAATTTCCCAGTTAGGTCATGATAATTCTTCTTCAGTACAGCTGGTATTTAGTTGCACAATCCTAATCAATTCTGAAAGTACCTGAATTGTTTGTAGCTGCAGGATTTACAGTTTTCAGAAAGACTGTGGGGAAACTCTTTAATCACAAGTGGATCCAATAAGTCAACTAGTAAAACACTGGAATTATAATCTGGAGGTCATGTTTCAGTTCCAAGTGGGGTCAAATTATTCCTTTCTCAAACTGGCCAAATGGCATGGCAAGCTGAGGCAGGGGTCCTCACCACCTATTACACTGGCACCCAAGTTTGGCAACAACAGAAGTTGCCCACAGATTGCTGGGGAAAGAAGGATCAAGCATCCCAGGATGGCACTCCTCTATCGGGGAGAAGGAAAGAACGTATTACTGCTCGATCACCACCTAGAAGTGACTAGGTGGTAGAACAGCAGTTGCCTACCTGATTATCCAGGTGCAGGCCACTGAGGTGTTTTGAGTTTTCATGTAGTACATGTGGACCATAGCACACATGCTGGCCTGGGGAGAAAAGCTGTGGGGAAAACTGTTGGAAACACCAAAAAGTAGGCACTGTACTCTAAACGGTGGTGCTTGCTGCTGCATCATGATACTGAAGAGAAGCACAGGTGCATTGCACAAGAGACTGAGAGTAAGTATATAGCTGCAAAATCAGCATTTATTAGCCATAAAAAAACAACAAAAATATGAACGGAAAGAAAATCCCAGCTTTTTGCCTCCAAAGGCTGAGGCTTAATCATGGGGTTCGGAAAACAGTCAGAGCAGGCCCATAAGTTCTACCATTGATGTCACAAGTTAACATGAACCAGGGAAAATACCACAAAACAGAAACCAGGAATTCAAGACAGTATACAAAACATGTTGGTGTGACCAAAAATATATATATATATATAATACAAATTAATTAAATTACTATTAGTGATAAAAAACACTAACAGAAATGAAGGCAAGCTAAAGTCATGGACAGGTAGTACAGAAAGAAAGACAAATTGGTGAACACAATTGATACACAAAGACATTAATCCAGGATGAGTGCATCCACACACATAACAAGATTCATCAACCAGTTCAAAAAAAGGAAGGGATCTGTAAAGAGAAAAAGTATAATCTCAATAGATAATGTACAGATACAGCCTCCTCTTTAGTTAGGGTTGAGTAGGCTGCTTAATGTTAAACCCCACTTTCTTCACCTTAATAACCTTGGCGGTTTTTGTTGTAATAGCACAAAATCTAGCATGCATGGTCAAGCTGTCAGAGTCTCAAGATGGAAGAAGTTACATTAGAGACTCTTGTTCAGTTTTCGAGATACAGAGCAGCAAAAAAAAAAAACACTTTTTGGTTTCCCATACTTAAAATTAACTGTTTTTGTTTGTTTTTGCCCTCAACTACAACCTAGGCAATGTAATTTTTTCATGAAATTTTCTGGGTTGAAAAGGCCTGTGCCAAGGATGTGCCTTTTGAAGGTTTCATGAAAAAATATTATACGATTACAGAATATAAGGATTTTTTTAATACCTAACAAATGCAAATGGTAAAAAAAATTGTGAGTGCTTATTTTCATGATTTACGTGTTGCATGGAAAAAGAACATAGTCATGGCTGCTAGCTTCTTCCTTGTTTTACTGAAAACCATTTAAAATACATAAAAGTGATGTATTTTTTAAAAAAACAGACACATGAACCTAGATAAACGGGACCCATTTAGCTAGATTCTGGTGTTTGTTTCTTTGAAAATTGCCCTGTAAATAACATTTCTGGGCACCTGAAAATCCTAGGTGCCCAGCTTAGTGAGAGGAGCCACTCACTTGCATTTTCAGTATGATAATAATGGGACTTTTTTGAAATGTGAAGCCACAGCTGGAGTTGTGCTGCTGGCGTCAGTTACAGCAGTGAGCTGGCGATCCCCTGCTCTCTCTCTCTCTGTCATTCTCTATCTCTAACTGTCTGCCTATCTGTCTATTCATCCGTTTGTTCATCTGTCTGTCTATCTATCTATCTATCTATCTATCTATCTATCTATCTTTTTTTATAATATACTTTATTGGGAATATACCAATAACACATAACCACAATGCAGAACCCAAGGAAATACACAACTCAAAACAAGATTCTAGCACATTCTCAAACATTTTCCAAATGTTTTGCATACAAGGTTCTAACAATAAAATGACATAGCAATAGGAGAAATACAAGAAACCATTAATTAGTAAACTAGAAACACTTTTAAAAGCCCATGAGAAAGGAAAAAGAAGAGAAAAAAAAAACACTCACTACATAGAACAAGTGCATGACTATCTGCAACTTTACAGCAGCCCAGGGTCATTGATCCCAGTTATCCACAAAAAAGGGTCCCAAGCATAGAGAAACCTATTGAGGTGATGCCTGGCCAGATGGGAGAGACAGTTGTACTCCACCAATTTTGAAAGCGCTGAAAGACATTCCTGAAGATCTGTCTCTCTCTAGCAATCTGTCTGCCTGTCTATCTGTCTATCTATCTATCAAAATAAGTGCAGACCAGGGTGCCCACCCCCAGTACTGCCTTTTTCTATTCTCTCCCCTCTAGCTCACTGGCACACCCATTCTTTGTTTTATTTTAAGTTCTATAAGTGGACCAGTGTGCTTATCCCCGGTACCAGTTCTATTTACCCCCTCTCCCCAGGTCACCTGCTCCCCCTTACCCATTATACACATGGCAGCACTTGGGTGCCCACCCAGGGTGCCACTGAGCAGTAAGACACTGGGGTGCCCATTCCCCAGGGTCCAGTCCCCTGTAATAAAGAAAACCATCTCTTGTTGATTTGTTTTTTTTGTAAAACATGTAAAACAGAAAACAGTCTCTCACTGATCTGACTCCCCCAATCTCTCCACCCTGACCTCCCACTCAGCACCCAGCACCCCTAACCCCCCCACACACCCTAACTCATTCTAAACATGTCCCATAATGTAGACCCATTCTCCGATCGAAGACACATCTTGCTGTTGGAACTGGTAACTGGGATATGAGCAAGTGTTACCTGGGAGATACGCCAGTTACATTAGACAGTAAAGAGTTAACATTTCTTTTGTGGGGAAGTGAACAGAAATTCTGTGAAAAATTCAGACTTGTGAGCTGTGGTCTTGTTGATACTGTTAATGTAGCTGCCATATCTCACAGGTAACATTTACTAACACTTGTTCCTCTGCACAACCACTAAATCCCCTCCCATCACAATTTCACACAATCTCTTCTGCCCAGATCACCCAACACAGCAGCAGAGCAGGCAGCATTTCTTTATTTCTCACAATGTAACAAAGTGAAATTAAAGAAAAGTAAATGTACTTTCAATTTTTATTGTGATTGCAATCACCTCCAGATCAAGAAATATTTGTGGGAGATTTCAATATACCTGTTGAACTGGGATGTGCAGTGGCACTGGTCCATTTCACCAGTGTTTGCAGTAGGGGCCAGAGAGATCAGGAAAGAGACACATTAGAGAGGAGGCTGAAAAACATCAAGTGCCACACAGTAGCTGGTTTGAAGAACCACCAATGCTGGTGTGAGCAGACTAATGAAGGAGCAACAGTAAATGTCCTGGTGCACTGCAATGCTTACAATCAAGATCTGGGGACATCATGTTGTTTGAGGGCAGAATAGAAATTACATCTGGGTGATGCTGCTGAGTAGGGCAGGGGAAGAAGGGCAGTAGCAGACTAGGAAGCTGGGAGCATACCTTGGTGGTTACCAGTTAGTCATGTCAAGGCTGTTATGGCTGGTGGGGTTGTAATAGGAGCTGCTACTGGAGGATTCCAGAGGTATTCAGGTCAAAACCAGCTCCCTTCTTGGGTCACTCTGACTCTAAACCAACAGTTGACTACCCACAGCCCCATCATGAAGAGCTACAGCAGCAGTTACGCTGAGTATGACAGCCACAATTTACTACAGCAGCAGTTACCCTGAGTCTGACAGCCACAATTTACTACAGCAGCAGTTACCCTGAGTTGGACAGCCACAATTTACTACAGCAGCAGTTACCCTGAGTCTGACAGCCACAATTTACTACAGCAGCAGTTACCCTGAGTCTGACAGCCACAATTTACTACAGCAGCAGTTACCCTGAGTCTGACAGCCACAATTTACTACAGCAGCAACAGCAGCAACAGGCATGAGGCTAGGCATAGACATGGGCTTTTCTCACCATGGAACAGCCAAGACATTGAGCTGGGCAGCAGCAGTTCAACAAAGGACCCTCCTGGCCATGATCCCTGGAAACACAGGCAAACCGGTCCTGAACAGATCCCAGGTAACAAAAACACAAAACCCGAATATAGTCAGTCCTTCTCCAGTCACTTCATTTCCATGTCTTTTCTTTGTTGCTGAAGTCATACCCCTCCTCTCTCTCCCCCAGCTCCACATGTTGAGGGGTTTTGTTGTAACCATGCTTGACTGGGAAGTCTGTGTATGCTTTAGTGTTAGCTTCAGTTAATTCAAGGTGCTATCTTTTGAATGCAAGGCAATTTTTAAAATGCATATCACAAGTCTGGTTGTTTCATTCTGTAACAACTGAGCCAAATTGATACGAGGAGTGTGGGGTGAAAGTCTGCTGGTAAAACAGTTTCATAATCAGCAGCAGCCCTGTACATTATTATAAGCAGATATTCATTATTATCAAAAATTACTTAGGATTAAGAGAGAAAAATTGTTTTTTTTTTGCATGGTTCATATTAAATTACCATTTTACTGTGGTGCTTGATGTTATACAGAGCTATACTAAATACTATAAAAAAGCTGATATATGCAAATCACTCAATATATGGATTTCAAACCTCATATATCTGATACCACTGTAAATTGTGCTGTGAGTTTAGTCTGCATTGTTATTAATTGTTTTCCAAATATGTAACATCCACTATGACATTAAAGGGTACAAGAACTATTTTTGAATAGCCTAATATCCATTTATATCATTATGGAGTGTAAGACTTATGCTAGAATGGCCTCTTCCTATATGTACACCTCATATTATGTTTAATACAAACTGTTAATATGTGGAGTTGCATTTACTGTAGTTTGTTAAATATTTACAGCTTTGAGACACAAATAATTTAATTGTAATGGTATGAGATGCCCCAATGATATATATAATTTTATTTGAGTTGTACATTATTTAAACAATTCATCTTCTAATGCATTATAAACCATAACCACCTATGCTTGAATGTATCCAGAATTCACAATAAAATAATAAATTTGAAAAGTATTTTGTTATAATGCTGATTATTACAAATTTGGAGGTTAAAATCTTATTTTAAGTGTTTGTTTGTTTTTTGTACAGAAAATCTGCTTCAGTTCTTATAGAGTTAAAATTAAAAATCTCCGGGAATGGGATTTAATTAAAGTTCCTGATACGACTGCCAGACTTATTACCTACACAGACTCACATCAGAGGATAAACACAGCAGCAAAGCTGGTTCACCACAGAGCTGGACTGGCAGGGGGATGTTACAGATTAGATTTAGTAGAAACAAAAACAAAACATTCTGTACACTGATAGCTGTTTCTAGTTCAGACATCTGTATTATTTGATGGAAGGCAAATCCATTTGTCTACAGGATTGTTTTCAGTTCCAAAATGCAATCAGCACTCCCATCCCCTCCACAACTATCTACTGAGCCGGTCCCACTGTTTTGCATACAGCACATTTCCGAAATCCTGTGCTGTTAATGAGTGAATACCACTTATGCAGGATCAAGATAAGTTTGTTTCTCTTTTTTTTTTGTACATGATATCAGTATATATGTATGTTTACAAAACCCAAACCAGGTAATTTAATCAAGACTGATACAAAGTCATTTTAATGCACTTTTTGGCATTTCACAATTGGAATGACTTTTGGGTTTGAAAAGTTCTGAATTAATTTTAGATCATGGAGACTCAAAATAATGTATCCACAATGGTTTTTTTTTGCATATTGAGTAACAGTCATCACATGTAAACAATGCCAAGAAACCAACATTGCTTGCAGTTTCCACATCTTGTACCCAATGCTTGAACCAATATGTACTACTATGTTTCTCTACATGACATATAAAGCCTTAGTTTTGAATGACCAGTCTCAGTCTGCAGTGTATTATACATATACTGTTACATGCGTACTGTTTTGTCAAATGACATAATCTTGGGCTAACATTTTAGTACACTGACTTTAAAACATATTTTGGTATACAGTACAACAGAGCTGGTGCCAAAATGTAGAATTATAAATATTAATGAGCAGGTGGTAATCCTTGCTAGTTGTGATATATAGGGTTGCCAATAACAGGCAGCCCAAGTTGCCAGATGGCCCCAAAGGAAAATGAGCAAAGGTAGGGGGAAGGGAAAGTGGTGGGGCTTAGGGAGGTCACAGGCATGTCATTTGACATAGAGGCCAGGGCTGGAGTCCATTGGCCAGCGGGAGGGGCCAGGAGGGGTCCTAGCTTGGGGGCCTGGAGGGGTATAAAAGAACATGCACCCCTCCAGCAGCCCTCTTTTGCTGGGAATTTTCTGTAGGAAGATTCTTAGCACCTTCGTTGGCAACACTCTCAGGTAAGGCACAGGGCTGAGGTCTCCATGGGGCCTCAGGACATGTAGATCACAGTTGGGCCTGTAAAGGCCATTTTTTTAATTGTTTTTTTAAGTTAGTGCAAGTCTGGCTCCACAGCACTAAGTGGCTTTCTCTATGTTAAGGAGGTTTAATCCACAGTGCTGCTGGCAGTTTTGCCAAGACTTTATGGATGTAAGGGGGCCTTGGGCCACTTGAAGCATGGCTGGGCCTGGAAAGGCCATCTGTAGTTTGGTAAGTTGGTTGGACAGGCTGGGGACATGGCACTAATCGGGGCTATTGTGCGAGGGCAGGCAGTTTTAATCTGCAGTGCTGCTGGTGGTTTGTTGGTTAGGATGCTACGCATAAGTATTGGGCCTTGGGCCAAGTAGAGCAGGGCTGGGCCTGAAAGGCCATCGGAGTTGCATAAGTTTAGGAGAATGCTGGTCTGCAGGGATGGTGCAATGATGATTGGGTCCTTCATGCTCCCCACCTGCAAGTCGCCCGGCCGCCTGCCGACTGACTACATACAGTATGGCTGTACGCCCATTGGTCCGCAGCGTGGGCCAATGGGCTTACAGACCGAACCGTACTACACAGTCCAGATATGTGAATGGATCCATTCACATATCGAGACTGTGTAGTATGGTACGGTCTGCACGCCCATTGGCCCATGCTATGGACAAATGGGTGTACAGCGTACCAGGCGCAGTCAGTCAGTGGGTGGCCAGGTGGCTTATGGTGGAGCTGCCACCCGCCACTGACCGGGGGAGCGGGGTAGTGGCTCAGTGGGCGGGTGGGGAGGGGGGCACCGCTGGACCACCAGGAATATTTTAAAATGTGTTTTTATACTTATGCCCACGATCGGGCTGGGAAGTCCACTGGACCACCAGGGATATGGGGCATGTATTTATATATACTTATGCCCACGATCAGGCTGGAAGTGGTCCACTGGACCACCAGGGATATGGGACGAGTATTTATATATATTTTTGCCCATGATTGGGCTGGAAGCGGTCCACTGGACCACCAGGGATATGGGACATGTATTTATATATACCTATGCCCGCGATCGGGCTGGCAGCGGTCCACTGGACCACCAGGGATCTCAATTATATTTCAATGCCCATGATTGGGCATGGGGTGGGCAGACACCAACAGACCCTGGATATGGAGCTTGGGTGGCCACCCACAGCTGGCTGCTGCCGTGTTGTGCCCTGCAATACGGCAGCTCACCTTTGGGTGGCCAGCCCTTGCTCCTTTTCCTTTTTGGCACAACTTTGAGCACCAGTGTGCAGTGCAAGTACAGGTTGCACCAGCATATATGCCGCACATCCCAGGCTGAATATCAGATATGCAGAATATGCATGGGCACACCTCCCGCACTTGCGCCGATACATTACTGGTGAGCCCGGTGCATTGGGATCTGCAGCGCAACATCCCGTTTGAAAATAATCGCTAAGCATGATTAGATGCTGGTGGTGCAACACTGTTGCACCATGCGCTACCCCTTTGAATATATCACCCAATATGTTTTTGTTTTTTTTATACCTGCTGAAGTGGCAAAAAAGTGCATTTAATTCAAGCTGCTTAGGTGACTCTTGACAGACAACTGTCAGACACACACACACTCACGCACACACACACACCACCACAAACAAATGTGCATAACTTTTAAGGTATACTGTATGAGAAAGACAAAGTATCAGCAGGTAACTTCTTCAGCACAAATTACCTTGCTAATGGGTCCAAGCATTCAGTTATAATCAATATTTTTTTGTACCACCTGAAAGACAAGTTTAGTTTTCTGAAACTAAAATCAGTTATTATACAATAGGAGTGAGCAGACAAAGTATTCTCGCTGCAGTCTGAAAACTCCAGATGTCACAATGTCTCCAGATATCTCCACATATCACACTGTAATTCTCCAGATATTACTGATTACTGCAAACAAACAAAACCCAGCACAAAACAGCCCTATTGTATAAAAGCACTCTAATGGCCAGGTGTGTGATACAGAATAGATCTGAACTCGTGGCAAGTGAACTCAGGCAACTCATGCGACCATCATTCATGGCAACGCTACGCTCCATCGTTCGTTCATGATATTCCACCGGCTCACTTGCCAATCATTCAGATATATTCTGCATCACACCCCTAGCCATCATGTATCCCCTTAGTTCTTTGGTACAAAAGACCAATCTTTCATGTCTTTCTATCGCACCAACATATGCAATGACATTCAACACAGGGTAGTCACAAATATCAGAAGGTGCACGGCGGCACACAATTTTTTTTATAATAATAATAATAATAGACTTTATTTCTTATGTGCCTTTCTTAAATCGAGGAGCATTACAGAATAACAGTCATAAAACATTATAAATAGGTTAAAATCTGGACAAAATATGCAGTATTTAATTCAAATCTATATCCTCCCCGAATGCCCTATTCCATAAAAACGATTTTAAACCTTTTTTAAAACCCTCCACCATCATGCACTCTCTAATCCAACATGGTAGAGAATTCCAGATGGTTGGCACCACAAAACTAAAAGATCAGGCGCCAGAAGATTTTAAAACTACCCTCGGAATCTCTAGCAACCCCTCGTTGGCTGAGCGGAGAGGTCACATCGGAAGGTAAGGCACCAGAAGATCTTTCAGGTAATCAGGGCCCAAACCGTGTAGGGCTTTATATGTCAGTAATCAGACTTTAAAGGTGATCCGCCACTGAACCGGCAGCCAGTGCAGATCCCGCAGCACCGGTGTAATATGGGAAGATCGTGGAGTCCCCATTAACAGCCGGACTGCTGAGTTCTGCACTAGCTGCAAGCGGTGGATATCAACCCCAGGAAGCCCAAAGTAAAGGGAGTTGCAGTAGTCCAGACGAGAGGTCACAAAGGCGTGGATCAATGTTGGCAGGTTGCCAGATGGAACAAGCTACTTGATCCTAGCGATGTTCCTAAGGTGGTAAAAGGATACCTTAACAACCGCCGACACTTGCGCATGTAATATCAGCTGACCATCAAGGATCACCCCTAGGTCTCGCACCTGTTCAGAGGTAAGGAGCTCCACATCCACCAGAAATAAACCTGAGGTTTGATTTGCCCCCGACCCCTCAATCTGGCAGCCAGGATCCACAACCATCACCTCTGTCTTCCCAGAGTTCAACTCCAGCCAACTAGACCTCATCCAACCCTGGATCTCGCTGAGACAGTTGTTAAACCCTGAGAGTGCTCTATTCTGGTCAGGTGCAAAAGACAGATACAGCTGGGTATCATCGGCATAACAATGAAACTCCGGCCCATATCATCTTACAATGTCTCCGAGGGGAAGCATGTACACCTCAAACAACATGGGGGACAGCACAGAGCCCTGAGGTACCCCACAGGACAGAGCGGTCGGATTAGAGGAAAATATCCCTGATACAACCCTCTGAGTTCTACCTTTGAGGAAGGAGGAAAACCATCTGTGAACCAAATCCGTTAAACCACAGATGTGTCTCAGGTGTTCGAGCAGCACCCCATGGTCTACGGTGTCAAATGCTGCTGACAAATCTAGAAGGACCAAAATGGACTGTTTTTTCTGGTCTCTCGCCATCAGGAGATCATTGAGCACCCGAACCAGTGCAGTCTCAGTGCTGTGTCTCTTTGGAAAACCTGATTGAAGAGGATCGTAGATGTTATGGATGGATAAATGGTTGTCCAACTGGGCTGCCACCACTTTCTCGATTACCTTCCCCACAAAGGGGAGGTTCGAGATGGGTCTGTAGTTGGCTAGGGAGTCTGGGTCCAGAGAAGCCTTTTTCAGTACTGGTGTCACCACTGCTTCCTTCAGGGAGCGGGGATATTCACCAGAATCTAAGGAGCACCAGACTATCCTAGCTAGCACCGGAATGATAGCCTCACCACAGCCCATAATCAGGCCAGTGGGACCCGGGTCTAAACTACAGCTTGTGGTACGCATACCCTGGACAATCTGCATAACATCATCATTTTCTGGCCTTTTGAAGGAGCTCAAGGTAAACGGAGTACTTGCAACCGCAGTTCGGACCACAGCAGCTCCCGTGGCGAGTGCAGTGCAAGTCTCGGCCCTGATGTCAGCCACCTTATCTGCAAAGAATCGAGCAAGCTCCTCACATTGTATTTGTGAAAAAGTTCGATGAACCTGCAGACAGGCTGGGTTGCACAGCCTGTCCACAGTTCGAAAGAGCTGGGCTGGTTGATTCTGTGCAGCAGCAGCAATCTCTCTGAACAGGAATACTGCCTTCTTATGAGAAATTGCTGACTGATAGAGTTTGTATTGCTCTAGGAGTCTAAGATGGTTGGCATCTAAGCCAGATTTTTGCCAGCATCTCTCCAACCTGTGTCCTAGTCGCCGCATCTCCCTCAGATCCCGATCAAACCAAGGGGATCGAGGGCAAAGGGAGAGAGGGCACATACAGGTGGGAGCAATTACATCCAAAGCAGCGGTGATAGCTTTGTTATAGGCTAGCACCAGCTCTTCAGGATTAGAGCTCGTCCCAGGCAGTACACCCACATGTAAGAATGAGCGTAAGGGCATAACATCACAACACATACAAGCATGTTCATGGCAGCACCCATGGTATTCTGCACAGTACCCACAAGTCTCAACACAGAAAACAGGATGTCAACAAATTTTAAATGTCCACAAAATTATTACAATCACCACAATTACATTTTTCTTACCTTTTCAGATGGCGTCCCATGATGATGTCACTGCACTGAAGCGATTTCAACATCCTTACCTGGTGTCGTTCCAAACTCTCCTCTGTTGTCTGTCATCTTTCTGTAAATAAAATAGTTCCATCCTCGCCACTGTTGTCTGTGGCATTTTATAAAAGGAAAAAGAAAACAAAAGGTCCTACCTCTACCCTGCTGTCTTTGGTGTTCTGTGATGAGAAAATAAAAAATTAGATCCAACCTATTGTCTGTAGTCTGTGTCAGATATTTGCCTTTACAGAGTCCTCCAGTTGTGCTCTTGTAGTCCTCCATGGCAAATTTGTCATCTTATGTGGTCCTCTGCTGTTCACTCATTGTGTTCCTGTCAACTGCCACATTCACATAGTTGCAGTACCACCACCTCTGCATGTCTCTCCACTCCATGCACTGCAGCAGCTGTAGCTGAAGGTGATACTCCATCTTGCATGTCTTCGTATTTTCTTCCATTCTTCTTTCTTCCCTGGGTAGGGCTTGGCTTCAACCAAACAGCTGATGCCATGCACAACGTGCAGTGCAAAGGACAGCGCAAAACACAGAACAGCCAATGTGGCAGCCAAATGAAAATAAAAAATACTGAGCCAAAACCTCCACTCCGCATAAATTACACTGAAAGAGGTACTGGAGACAAAAACAGGTACACTGGCCTAATCATTCATCACTCTTTATTTCTGAAGTTTTTGTTTTGTATTCCTTTTGATCCTTTGAGTCATAACAATTCTCAGTCTGCTAAATGACACATCAACCCCTATGGCACCATACCACCGCATCATTGTTGCTTTCACGCAATGAAAACACTGACAGTACACTAAGAGATGATGTGGTGGGTGGCCATTACAGATATGTCCTCAGTCAGGCAGAGAGCTGCTACGCTCATCACACATAATGGCAGGTGACAGCAATTCCAGACTGACCAAAAGGAAAAGAAACTACTTCAGTTATAACAAGGTGATGGCTGACTCCCAAAGTAATGCAAGTTTAACCCCTCCATTAGCACTTTCAGTTGGCCCCCTTGGTCTGGTGAGTGAAATAAGCCTCACATTGTCATCTGCTGTGTGTAGCCATGCTCACAATTCTTACTGAACACCCCCACTTTTCTCTCACCACTTGGGAATGCCAAAGCAACGTTTCCATCACTTTTCCCTTTACTTTCACTTACCAGACCTCTTTTAGCTCAGTATTTTGCATTTTCATTTGGCGCAGCCCATTCAATGACTGGCATGTCACTGCATTATGACTTAAACACCAACGGGGCCTAACTTACTTTCACCAACAAAGCACGGAAATCCGTTTCCAGCCTATGACACTGCATCTCTGTGATTTTCTTTGGCGCATTTCATAAAGTTTATTCCACAAATCCATAACAATACCTATATCAGCAACTTTTAAATTACACATGCTGTGTTTTCATGGCCACCTCCATTCCTACAAACCATTTTATCTAGTTTCTTGCTTCCACCATGGTGTCCATCAAGTCAAGTCTTTCTCCTCTGCCATTTCCCTGTCCTGCTCCACTATGCATCTGCCACCACCTCTGTGTGCATCTCCACTCCATCCATGGCAGCTGCTCTAGCCGTAGGTGATTGGGAACATGGTCTATTTGGTGTCTTCTGGTTTTCATCCTCCCCCGGGCAGGACTTTGCTTCAACCAAATATTCAGTGCCACGCACAAAGAAAGAAGAATTAGCATTTATATAGGGCTTTTCATACACAGTGTATCCCAAAGCACTTTACAAGCCCTGCTAGACTGGTAGTGAAGTGACTGAATGTGTAGTGGTGGCCATATCGCACATCACCCATCCATAGCCTGGACAATTGCATGAACCAGTTTTATGAGAAGGAGAATGTTGGCCATGACACCATGAATGTTCCCTACTATTTGCAAAGAGTGCCCTGGGTTCTTTTACTTCCACCAGGACACCCACCAGGACAGCAGCAGGATGGGTAGAAGGGACCTCAGTTTAACGTCTCATCTGAAGAATGGCACACCTCAGCAGTACAGCACCCCCCCCCAATACTGTACTTGGACAGCAATTTTTTTTAGGTGCAAGTCCAATCCCAGTGTGGGATGAGAACCCATGACCTTCTGGTCCAGAGGTGGATGTGCTACCAACTAAGCCACACTGACACCTCTTGGTGTCACAATGGACAGCGCAAAACACCAAGCAGCCAATGTGGCAGCCAAATGAAAATAAAAAATACTGAGCTAAAACCTCCACTCCACATAAATTGTACTGAAAGAGGTACGGGAGACAAACAGGCACACTGGCGTAGTCACTGGTCACTCTTATTTCTGAAGTTTTTTTCCTTTGAGTCCTAACAATTCTCAGTCTGCCAACCGACACATCAACCTCTATGCCACCACACCACCACATCATTGTTGCGATCGCTCAATGAAAACACAGACAGTACAGTAAGAGATGATGTGGTGGGTGGCAATTACAGATATGTCTGCTGTCAGGCAGAGAGCTGCTATGCTCATCACACATAATGGCAGGTGGCAGCAATTCCAGACTAACCAAAAGGAAAAGAAACTACTTCAGTTATAACAAGGTGATGGCTGACTCCCAAAGTAGTGCAAGTTTCAGCCCTCCATTAGCACTTTCAGTTGGCCCCCTTAGTCTGGTGAGTGAAACAAGTCTCACACTGTCATCTGCTGAGTGAAGCCATGCTCACATTTTTTTCTGAACACCCCCACTTTTCTCTCACCACTTGGGAACTCCAAAGTAACGTTTCCGTCACTTTGCCCTTTACTTTCACTCACCAGACCTCTTTTAGCTCAGTATTTTGCATTTTCATTTGGTGTAGCCCATTCAATGACTGGCATGTCACTGCATTGCGTCTGAAACTATCGGGCCTAACTTTGTTTAACCAACAATGTGCAGCAACCTATGACACCGTGTCTGACATTTTCAGTGTCACACGATGCACCAAACTCTATGGTCTCTCACAAACTCTCGGTCTCTGTTCTCTCACTCTCAGTCTCTCTCACTCGCGATGTCTCTCTCGCAAACTGCGAACTCTCACTCACTGGTCTGTCTCACAAACTCTCTCTCTCACAAACTCTGGTCTCTCTCACACTCTTGATCGCCGGTCTCTCTCGAACTCTAGATCGCCAGTCTCTCTCGGTCGTCGGTCTCTCTCTCAAATTCTGGTCTCTCTCGGTCTGTCTCTCTCGCAAACTCTGGTCTCTCTCAGTCTGTCTCTCTCACAAACTCTGGTCTCTCTCACACTCTTGATCACCGGTCTCTCTCGATTGCTGGTCTGTCTCGCTCTCTCAATCACCGGTCTCTCTCAATCGCCGGTCTCTCTCAGTTGCCGGTCTCTCTCGCAAACTCTGGTCTCTCTCACACTCTTGGTCTACGGTCTCTCTCGAACTCTCGATCACTGGTCTCTCTCGATCGTCAGTCTCTCTCGCACTCTCGTCGATCACAGATCTCTCTCTCACTCTCTTGATCGCCAGTCTCTCTCAATCGCTGGTCTCTCTCGCACTCTCGTCAATCACTGATCTCTCTCGCACTCTCAATCTCCGGTCTCTCTCACACTCTCAATTGCCGGTCTCTCTCAAACTCTCGATCACCGGTCTCGCTCGATAGTCGGTCTCTCGCACTCTTGTCGATCACCAGTCTCTCCGCATTCTCGTCAGTAAGTCGGTCTCTCGCTCTCTCGATCTCAGTCTCTCAATCGCGGCTCTCTCAATTGCGGTCTCTCTTGACCTCTCAATCGGCGGCTCTCTAGCAAACTCTGGTCTCTCTTGCAAACTCCTCCTGGTACCATTATCTCCTTCCCCTGCAGCTCCTCATCATGTATACTCAGATAAGCTGCAGAGGAACTATTAGGGGCAAGTCTTTAGTGTCGCTAGTGTGAGCCTCATTATCTGTAGTTGTAATACTCTGGAAAACAATCAACACAGAGGTGTACATTGCACGTGCAGCATGTATATGATGGTTCAGCGCATTTCTTTTTCAGTGCTCAATTTCTGCACCTACCCTTCTTCCCCTTCACTGGGTAGTGTAGTCCAGGAGAAGTAGGATCCTGCTCAATTACAGCAACTGGGGCACTTTGTCTCCTATTAGTGTACCATTCCAGCAGATGCTCTGAGAGGGCAATTGAAAATTTAGCTGCCTAAGCTTGTTCACCCTCCCAGTCTTGGACTGTTGAACATGATGCACGCTCTCTCGAAACAAAGTAAAAGCATTTGCCAATGCTAGGTCCCACAAAAACCAGAAAAGATATATCCACCACTTCTTAGAGTTTCTGCTACTGTGGTACTGACCCCGAAGCTGGTCAGCGACATCCACGCCATTCATGTGCATGTTATACTGCTTCAGCACTTCAGGACAGGGAACAGATACTTCAGTGCCATTTCTTTGTCACCTGGTCACAGATGTTGCTGGTAAGGTTGGGTCATGTTGAGTTGAGAGAAGGAAAACAGGATTGTTGTCTTTCCAAGCTGTGGCGATGAGTGATCCATCCTGTAGCTGTTTATAATGACCACGGACTTTCTTCTTCATTGCTACCTTGTTAAGTTCTGCAGGCCATCCAACCCTGTTGGTACGCATTGTGCCACACGCATACAAGCCAACATTCAAAAGTTATTTTGCCAGGTGAACTGATGTGAAAAAATTATCATAATACACATGGTGTCTTTTGCCACGCAGATCTTTAGTCAGGTCCTTCACCACCCTCTCTCCAAGGCCCACTTCCACAGTGCCAGCAACCTTTCCTGTTTAGACTTGGAAGTCTGACACATAACCATTGTAAGGATCTGAAAAAACCCACACCTTTATTCCATACCGTTGTGGCTTGCTTCGCATGTACTGCTTGAATGAGAGCCGTCCTCTGAATCCTACCATGGCCTCATCGATTGACACTTTTCGGTGTTGGTGGTACTCCATCTTGCATGCCATCCAAACACACTCCATGATGGGACGCATATGATGAAGTTTGTCATGATTTTCCGATCCTCTGGGTGGATTTAGTGTGCTATCGTTGGCATGTAGCTACTGCGTAATCTTCTCATAACGCTCACGGGTCATTACCTTTGAAATCGGACAGCGTCCATAGAGATGGTGCTTCCCCAGTACATACGGTAGTGTGGCGCCTTCATAATAGACATGTATAGCCGTATTCCAAAAAAAACATTTTATGTCACACGCCATCACCGGAGTCCATCGTGGGTCCACTTTATTTACTTCTGCCTGCTTACGGGCACTGTACCAGTTTGTCTTCTCAGCTATCAGTTCATAGAGTATCGGCGGAAATGTAAGGTTCATGAAATCTATGGGAGTCTTCTCTGCACCCATCACTATGGCCAGACCCACAGGCTCCTTGAAGTCTTCAACATGCACCGGCTATAGCAGATGTGTCCAATCATCATTGCGAACCGCATCCAGATGTGTTGAAAGTTGGTCATCTTGTTCAGCAGCATCCACTTCAACAGGGCTACTTGCACGCTGCAGTCTAGCCAAAGGGAGATCACCTTACTACTATCCGTGTAGTTGCTCTGTCGCCGTAGCTTGGCTAGTGAAACATGATCCTCTTTGCGTTCCGAGGAGTGCCTCTTCTGGCACAACTTGGCCAGGAGCAGATCATCTTCTTCACTGAATTCACTATCCAGTGTAATCAAAGGCATCATATGCATCAAGTCCACCTGGATGTTGGAATCATCAGAACTGTCAAAACCCCGAAATTCCTCTGCCTTGTCACTAGTGCTATCAAACAGGCACAGCAGGTCTTTATTGTAGCCATTCTCCATATTCTCCAGTTTGATTGCTCTGCGCTCTTCACCATGTTCTGAGATGGTCTTGGGATGGTCTCTCTGGAGGTTCTAACCACCTGGCACCATCCCACAAAACCATGTTGCCTGTTGTCTGGGGCTCCCACCACCTTCTGATGCCCATTGCCATCACACAAACTGGATTCCCTGGTGTCACGGGCCTCCCTCCAAACAGCAAACACACAGCGTCATCACAGAAAATGGATGCCCAGGTGTCCGGGCTCTCCCACCCCAACCTCAAAACACCAATCTCCATATCTGGCAACATTTGCTGCTGTCCAGTGGTCCCACTCCATCCCTCTGATACCCAGGGCGTCATTTAGGGGTCGCCAGGGGTCACATTCGCGACCCCTATGAAAATTTTGCAACCCCTATGACAGGGCTTTTGACCCCTGCCCTTGCCATGGCTTAAGGGATACTTAAAAAATATTAAAACATATTTTTTTGCCTCCCCGGCGTTATGTGCCTGCCCGTGCACCTGTGGCTTGTGCAAGTTATTGTGCTGCTGCTGTGTCGAGGAGGGTTTCAGCAAGGAGTCTGTCTGTATGGTGTGGTGGTGCTTGGCGCGCGCTGCGCGCGTTCTGTCAGCCCCCCCATCCCCCCACTCATGACCCCGACATCCATCCCATTGCCACCATCATTGAGAGAGGGTCACCTGACAAAATGGAGGATTGAGCGGGAGCAGCAGCATAACCTACCCAACCATCACGCGAAACAACTTGCAAGTTGAAGAGTGTGTGACTGAGGTGCGAGCGGCGGAGCAAGAGACAAGAGGCTAGAGCATGAGACAGTCAGACTCGAGTGATTTTTGAAATTCAGCTGGTAGTTACTTAAACCAGGCGGCGGGTGAGGTGAGCAAGCGGAATGACGAAAGAAGCGAAGCATTGTTTAATTATGTGTCAGAGAAGGGCAGAGCAGTCCAGAAGCCATAAGGTAAGGATGCAATCTGAATCTCCCCCCCCAGCACTACAGGTATACTAAAAACACTAAAGATATATTGTCAGCAAATATAAACTGCGCTGAAGGACCATGGGCAAACTACAGATAGCTTGCCAGGTTTTAAAGCAATACATCTAACTGTAGCACTTGCTCTCCTCAAGTGGCCTATAATGTTTATTGTTTAAATGATATTCTCCTTTCCTACTAATGGTGATTTAAATGATAAGTGAAGGATGTGTCAATTTAGTCATTTGAATCAGATTCAAACCTACCAAGATTAATTCAGCCTTCCAGTTTTCTTGAATATTTTTTTTAAAAGAGGTGAGGCTTACATTTCCAGTAATCATTATCCTTACTTTTTAAAAGCACCAAATGTATAAGTTAGCAAGACATTGGTTGATGACCTGATTTTGGGGTCAAGACTGGGGTGGACAGTAGCAGCTGAGGGGATGCAGGAGGATCAAGTGATACTGGGGTCACTCCAGTCAGTTCTAACCTCATCCACTCTCTCTTCATCTAGTCATTTTTGTAACAAAAAAAAATCTGGGAGAAGGTGGAGAGTGATTGGGTGGTAAAGAAGAAGTGGCTATGGGACTAGGCTTGGCCACTTATGAAGGGCTAGACATTTTTTTTTATTTTGCCAAAGGCTGAAGTGATCCAAAGTGGCCCAGAAGTTCAGCTGGACTGAACTGAAGGTAAATGAGCCAATTTTCAGCAAATTCACTGAATACAAATTAGGTACTGACTAATTGTTACACTCTGTGGAAACAGGGGTTCCTAAAAGAGGGCTAATAGCATGGGATCGAAGCAAAGATAACATTACTCAAGGCTACTGAAATGTCAGCAGTGCTAGTCTGGAAATCCACATCAGGGCTACAAGGGTGTCAGAGGTGCAGGCCCATCAGTCTTTCTCAGGGCTATTAGAGTGTCAGCAGTGTTAGCCTAGCAGCCTTTCCCAGGGCTGCAAGATTGTTGTCAGTAGTGGTGTTAAGCAATGTTCATCAGCACTAACAGAATGCAAGAATGTTAGCCCAGCATCCTTCCCCAGGGCTGCTGCTGTCAGTGATGTTTGCAAGGATACTAGTGTCCATGGTGTTTATGGGAGCAACCAGGTCCCTACCTAGACTTTCGTACTGATGCTAATATCATTGGGCAGTTGGCATGGCTTAAAAAGTTGGGGGGGGACTGGCCCCCCATCCCCCCAGTGGTTGTGCCCATATATTTAACCCCAAAGCCTTCTCTGAGGCTAGCATGTCAGTGGTGTAAGCCCAGTAGCATTCCTCAGAGCTATCAGTGTCAGGATTTTAGTCTAGCAGCCTTCACCAAGGCTGCGTGCCAGCAGTACTAGCCTAACAACCATTCCCAGGGCTACCAGGATATCAGCAGTACTAGCCCAGCAGCCTTCCCCAAGGTTGCTAGAATTTCAGTGATATTAGGTCAGTAGCTCTTCCCAAGGCTACCACAGTTTTTGTGGTGGTAGCCCGCTGTCTTACCCAGGTCTGCTAAAGTGTCAGTGATGTTAGCCCAGCAGCCATCCGCAAAGCTACTAGAAAATGAGTGTCTGTGATGTTACCTCAGGATTCATTTCTGGGGCTTACGCAGTGTCAGCAGTGTTAGTCCAGCAGTTGTCCTCCAGGGGTGTCATTTAGGGGTAGCCAGGGGCTGCAGTTGCAACACCTATGATGTCCCCCGCAACCCCTGCTTCCCTAGAATTATTTTAAGAAAAGTGAAGTGAGCAGGGATCTTTGCAACCCCTGTGATTCTGGGGAAATTACAATACTGCAGCCAATTAATGCTTATTAACACAGGGAAATACTCTTTTAACGATTCTGACGCTTAGAAGGCTCCTAACTGACCTGACAGCTTGTACTATCACTTGAACCACATTCTCTGGGTTAAGAAAAAAAGCCAAAGCAGGGTTTTCTTTGTGGGTGGATCCCTGGATTGCTTTCGAACTGGCAGAATGTCGGGCAGTCGGGGACAGCCTTGGAGGTTGAATGTGGTACAGACAGGGTCTTGTATGTCTGTGATGTGTAGGGGGTCCCTAATGATCTTACAGGTCTCGTAACTGCACTCACACTGTTTTACCAACAAAAAGGATTTTTCTTTACTTCCACCACAAAGCTGACACAGCTTCAGCCAGTCACCCTACTTTCATGAACATTTGATTCCTGACACAGAGTAGCAAATACAATAAATATTTTAATGATGTGAAGATGTGTTTCCTATAGCCAGGGACCCTCCACACATGGGACATACCACCTCTCAGTCAGATATCTTGCCACACATTCTATAAAGGGATGTAATTGGAAAATTCCAGGAGGTCAGTGGAGGTACTATGGCCTTGCCAGAAGTCATGTTGTTCAGAGGATAGGAGGTCAATTTTGGTAAGGTACTCGGTGAGCTGGTCCAAGATGATGCATTCTAGGGCCTTGGAAAGAAGGGGAAGGATGGAAATGGGGTGGTAGTTGCCGGGGGAGAGGGAGTCACCAGATTTGAGGATGGGGTAATGATGCCCATTTTCCAGGTGATGGGGAATTTATCAAGTTGGAGCAAGAGGTTAATGAGGTGGGGGGGACTTCATCTTACACCAGGTGCAGCATCCTAAGGTCAAGTGAGTTGCTGCTATGGCAAGAGCCACTTAGGGCTTTATGGATGTGGGATGAGGACCCAGAAGCAATTACAGTGAGTTGGGATGTTGGGGGTGGGATTGCCATTGAGGGATTTCATATTTTCCCAGAGTTTGCAACCAGATCCCCAAGATGTGGTCAGTGCGGCCTTATAGTGTTCAGCCTTGGTCTTCTGATTGGCTCAGGTACACTGATTATGGGCAACCTGGTACGCTTGACAGTCCACTGGATTACCAGAATTGAGAGCTTTTTTCCATAGGTCGTCCATGGTCCTGCCACTGCATAAGGTCCAAGAGGGACGAGGAGATCCAAGGGGTATCTAACCCTTTGACCATCTTCCTGGTGAGGGGGTGAATTTGTTACAGGCCTCATTAAAGGTGCGAATGAAGTAGTCAAGGGCTGCATCAGGGTCCAGGGAGTAAAGGAGGGGAGACCAGTTCCAACAGGAGAGATAGGATTTCAGGTGGCTGAGCATACCAGGTCAGAGCTGTCTAGTAAGGATGGATTTGGGAGGTTGCTTCTTTACAAGACAGGACCAGGTGAAGAGAATAGGGGAGTGGTTGCTAAGCTCATCGAAGAGGACAGTGATATCCATGAATTTGTGGGGGCAGTTGGTCAAGACTAGGTCTAAGAGGCTGGCAGTGCCAGTTTTATGGTTGAGGCAAGTGGGGCAAGTAACCAGTTGGGTTAAATCCTGGGCTGCCAGCAGGGCATCGCGGTAGTGAGAGGCTGAGGGGGAGAGTCAATTTATATTGAGGTCACCCATCACAATAAGCTCAGCTTTAGGGGAAACTGAGAGAGATATTCAGTGAGATTGGAAGGTGGATTTCTGGTCCTGTGGGCGAATGTAGGCTGCTGTGAGAATCAGTGGGCCCTTTGAGGGGCCAAGGGAGATATTGAGGGCAAGGCTTGGGCACCATTGGCAAGTTGGGGAGGGCATGCACTTGGAAGTTGTCACGAAGGTAGATGGCGCAGATGGCCATTGACAAATGCCGCCCTCTCTGGCCCCGCCCACACCGTGGCCCCGCCCACATCATGCCCCCCCTCCACCTTGCTACCCCTATGATTTTGCTGAAATGACGCCCCTGCTGACACCCAGCCCAAACAAAAGGCAATTTGTTCTTTTTGCACACTCAGTCCCACAGCCCCACAAAAGCAGCACCATCACAGAATGAAACACCTGGCACCATCCCACAAAACCATGTTGCCTGTTGTCGGGGCTCCCACTACCTTCTGATGCCCATTGCCATCACACAAAATGGATTCCCTGGTGTCATGGGCCTCTCTCCAACCAGCAAACACACAGCGTCATCACACAAAATGGATGTCCAGGTGTCCGGGTTCTCCCACCCCAACCTCGAAACACCAACCACCATCCCACACAATGGATTTCCTGGGATTCAGTGGTTCTCCATACCGGCAATATACAAAAAAAACCTCATTGCTGTTCAGTGGACCCGCTCCAACCCTCCGACATCCAGCACAAATAAACGCCATTTTTATTCCATTTTGCACACTCCATCCCATGGCCCCCAAAAAGCAGAACCATTACAGAACAGCATCGTGTTTAGTACATTTTCCACCAACGGCAAACAGGTGCATTTTCTGAAATGATGCCGGGTGTTTGACGGGGGGTTGGGGGCCCAGGGAATCCATTTTGTGCAAAGTTGCTGTGTGTTTGACTGTGGGGGTGAGGACACAGACACCACGGAAATCATTTTGTGTGATGGTGGCAGGCCTCAGAGGGCATGTGGCCACACAGACACCAGATTACGCTGTTTGTGGGATGGTGTCGGGTGTTTCAACACCCAGTACCATCCCACAAACAGTGTTCCCTGTTGTCTGGGGCTCCCACCACCTTCTGATGCCCATTGCATCACACAAAATGGATTCCCTGGCGTCACAGGCCTCCCTCAATCATCAAACACACGGTGTCATCACACAAAATGGATGCCCTTGTGTCTGGGTTCTCCCACCCCAACTTCGAAACACCAACCACTATCCCACACAATGGATTTCCTGTGATCCAGTGGTTCTCCATACCCGGCAACATGCAAAAAAGCCCTCGTTGCTGTTCAGCGGTCCCACTCCAACCCTCCAACATCCAGCACAAAGAAACGGCATTTTTTTTCCATTTTGCACACTCCATCCCACAGCCACCAAAAGGCAGAACCATTACAGAATGGCATTGTCTTTGATACATTTTCCACCAATGGCAAACAGATGCATTTTTCGAAATGATGCCGGGTGTTTGACCCGGGGGCCCAGACCCCAGGGAATCCATTTTGTGCAACGTTGCTGTGTGTTTGACAGTGGGGATGAGGACACAGACACCATGGAAATCATTTTGTGTGATGGTGGCAGGCCTCAGAGGGCATGTGGGCACACAGACACCAGATTACACTGTTTGTGGGATGGTGCCCAGTGTTGAAACACCCGGCACATCCCACAAACCATGTTCCCTGTTGTCAGGGGCTCCCACCACCTTCTGATGCCCATTGCCATCAAATAAAATGGATTCCCTGGTGTCACAGGCCTTCCTCCAACCAGCTAACACACAGCGTCATCACACAAAATGGATGCCCAGGTGTCCAGCTTCTCCCACGCCAACATCAAAACACCAATCTCCATACCCAGTAACATTTGCTGCTGTCCAGTGGTCCCACTCCAACCCTCTGACACCCAGCACAAACAAAACAACAATCACACAGTCTCTAATACCCACCACGAGACACTCGGGGGTAGGGGGAAGATCCACTGGACACCAGGGATTGCATTTTGTGAGATGATGCACTGACCCACATATGGTACTGACTTATGTCAAGGGGCGTGCAACCATCCTACAACAACTGAAACCATGCAAAAGCATCCTCTTATACCACTCTGTAAGCCCATCTCCCATCTCACAGAATCATTCCCTGGTGTCCAGCAAGCCCTACCCATGTCCCCCCCCACCCCAGATCCACTCAAAATACTGTATTTACACAGCCCATGGGGAAACTGTTAGAAAACAAGCAGCACAGTAGCAGTAGTTTGATACCCCCCCCTACACACACAAATGTTACCTGGACTAGGTTAGCCACACAGACGATCACTCCACCATGTCATCAATCATCTTTCCTGTGAAACAAGCAGCCCAGTAGCAGCGTTGTTGAGACATCTCCCACCCCCACACACACACAATGCCAAAAACGTTACTTGGACTAGATAGCCCACACAGACGATGACTCCTCCATCAGAAATCAGCTTTTTTACGGGTAAATTTTTTTAATAAAATAAACGATCAGCCCAGTAGCAGCATTGTTTGATAAACTCCCCAACCCCTGCCACAAAAAGCCAACAGCATTACCCGTGTCGGAAATCAGCCTTTTGTGGTAAACTGAAAAGAAAAAAAACTAGCAACCCAGTAGCAATTTGTGTGATAAACTCCTCCCCACAGAAAGCCAACATCGTTACCCTGCGCTTCCTATCACACCGTTACCTGCACTGAAAGGCTGCATGGTTTCGAGTTTTGGGTGCCAACAATCTCCCAGGGTAGCTCAAACAAACGAGGATGGCTCCATGGTCGGTCACCCACTCCCCTCACAAGCAATGTTACATTTTCCACCAAAAACAAGAGAAAAGTAAAGTCGGAGAGTCGTGTTCACCAAGAGGCAGTACTTCCGGTATTTCAGACTTCTTGGTGACGCTCTCTCATAAAGCCTTAGCTACAGACAAAATAAAGAGAAATAGCAATAGAAAATGTAAATACCTTTGAAAATGATAATTAGGAGGTAATATCAAGCATACAGGAAACACTATAAGCGCACTTCTAGGCAGCTCAATCCAGCTGTCCCTGCACGCAGCAGCAAAGTGAAGACACCAACACAAAAACGGGGTTTTCTCCAAATTTTCAAATGGGAAGCCAACATTTGCCAGCCAATCCTGGGAGGCTTAAAATGTGGGGCATCACCTAGAGAGGGTTAATAAGCAGTATCAGTACTGGCTGACAAGTAATATTACAATATTTTGCTGACGTCTCCAGACGTAGCAAGGGCACACAGGGACTATACAGCTGATGTCTGTATTCATCCTCGGACACACTGGAGCACTTGATCTGCTGACTCCAGGTGGTGTCTAGGAGACAATGAGTTAATTTAGCTTGTAAGACCATAAGCCCAGGCAGGGCATTTACCAGGAGAATGGTGAGGTCCACAGGGAAGGCAAAAAAGCCGCATCACTGGGTGAATATCACAAAAGGGATACAGGAGGATCTGGGGGTGTGGGAAGAGTTCCTCGATGGTTATAATGGGATCACATTCTGGCAGGAGGAATGGGCTAAAAACACAGACCTCAAGCTTTACACTGATGCTTCAGGGGCCCTGGGGATGGGGGCCTACTTCAGAGGTGAGTGGATCTCAGAGGCTTGGCTGAGCTCATGGGAGGAAGCGGGCTTACTGAAGGATATCACCTTCTTGGAAATCTTTCCCATTCTCTTGGCCCTGGAGGTTTGGGGAACATGATGAGGGGGGAGCACATATTGTTTTGGTGCAACAATAAAGGGGTGATGGAAGTGATAAATAGACAAGGGGGAGTTACAGACACAGTAGGGGAAGTTATGCATCTGCTGGTCCAGTTGGGGTTTCAGCTGAACTTGTCATTTAAAGTGCAACACATTGAAGGAATTCAGAATGATGTTGCTGACAGTCTTTCCCATTTGCAGTTGGACAGGTTTCGGGACTTGGCTCCAAAGGCAGCAGTACACAGGACCAGGGTCCCGGACCATCTATGGGAGATTGGAGGGAAAAGGCCAGATGGTTGTACTGGAACTCTTGGGCACCCAACACGCTGAGGGTGTATGAAGGGGTATGGGGGGGTGTTTCAGGAGTTCCAGGCCAGGGCAGGTTTGGATACAGAGGATCCAGTTTCTGAGGACCAGGTGAAGCAATATGTAGTAAAAAAGTGGGAGGAGGGAATGGCCCACACCACCATGGGGGTGCAGCCAGCTGGAATAGGATGGGTCTGCAAGGACAGAGGTTGGCTGGATGCCACCATAGGGAGGGTTGTGAGGTGCATGGTCTCAGGCTGGCAGAGAGGACATGGGGTGAGACTGGACAGGAGGTGGCCCATCATGGGACAGCTGCTCAGGAGGGTGATGGGGGCGCTGCAGCATGTGTGCACAACAGCAAAAGAGGCTTGCTTGTTTTGAGCAGTGTTTGCAGTCATGGCAAAGGGGGCTTTCATGTCAGGGAGGTAGTGGCCCCAAGGAAGTTGGAGACAACAAGGGGGCTTCAGGATGGGAAAGTCGAGTTTGAGCAGGAAAGGATGGCCATTCATTTGTCATGGTCAAAAACAGATCAAGGAGGAAGAGGTGAGACCATAGTACTGGCCAGGCAGGGACCTGGTGAGGTGTGTGCTGTTAAAGAGTTGGAGGAGTATGGGCAAATGTGGGGGACAAGAGAGGGAATTTGGGTCCACCACAGGGATGGGAACCCGGTGATGGGTTTTCAGGTCGGGGGTATCTTTAAGAAGGCACTTGCGTTTATCGGGGACGATCCAGACAGGTTCGCCCCCCATTCTATTCCCATTGGGGCTGCATCAGAAGCCGCATCCTGGGGCGGGTCTGAGGAAGAGATGAAGCAGGTGGGGCGCAGGAGATCCAGTTGCTATAAGAAGTATGTAAGGTATTGACAGTATGGATGTTCATCCTGTCTTGTTCTTTTCCCCCGACAGGAACAAAGCAACAAGTCTGTATGGTGGAGCACTCCTTTATCTATTGGGTCAGGAGATTTGTAGCATCCAGGAGTGGTGGGATGCAGTTGTGGATGGATGTGGAGCACATGAGGGTACAGTGGAAGGGTTGAAGGAGTATGAGATGGGCCCACCTGATGCCACTGTTGGAGGAACTCTGGGTCTGGTGTAGCAGGCCGGACCTGTTCATCATACACTTAGGGGGGAATGACCTGGGAGAGACACTGTGGGGTGCATTGGTGCAGGCCATAACAGTCAATTTTGAATGGGTGAAGGCTTGCTGACCAGGAGTGGTGATTGGTTGGTCTGAGATCACATCCCGTAGGGTGTGGAGAAGGGTTAGAGAAGTTAGGGCACTGGAGAAGGGAGGAAGCAGCTCAATAGGAAGGTAGCAAAAGTGGTGATTGAGATGGGGGGAGTATGTCTACAGCACAGGGACATCTCTTTTGAGATGTTGGAGGTCTATAGGTCAGATGTGGTTCACTTATTGGAGTTTGGTATGTGCTTGTTCCTAAGACCCATAATAGACCTGGTGAGTGAGATCGAGTAAAGGGGTCCTAGGTATTAGCCCACAAGGGGGGAGCCCCATCTTCCATTGCTAGCAGGAGATGGGTCAGTGGAAGAAAAGGGGGGCAAGAGAGGTGGAAATAGGAGGTAGGCAGGAAGGGGGATGGGGCAGAGCAACATGGGATGGGGGCAAATGGCACCCAGGCATGGAAGTAAAGGGAGAGGGCGAAGGGTATAAACTAGGGGTCAGATCTTAGTGTCTGGACCTAGTGGGGAGGAGGAGGTCCTGATAAGTTGGTACCTAGTACTGGCGATGGTGTGGGGGGGGTTGGATCTGGGTGTCTGGACCCTAAAGATGAATAATGCAAGAAGAAGAGGACCAGGAAGGAAGAAAGTTCTGGAAGAAATAATGGACTGTTGTGTTTACTGTTGGTGGAATGTAACGTTTAAATGCAAAATGAAAATGGAATGTAAATATTAACTTAGTGCCTAAAATAAACTGTTGCCAACAAACATCCAAACTAGCAGGTGTGGAGAGAGTTCATTTCCAGAAGGGTATCAGATGACAAATAGGGTTGCCAATAAAAGGCAGCCCAAGATGTCAGATGGCCCCAAAGGAAAATGAGCAAAGGTAGGGGAGAGGGTGGGGCTTAATGAGGTCACAGGTGTGTCATGTGACACATGAGCCAGGGCTGGAGCACATTGGCCAGGGGAAGGGACCAGAAGAGGTCTTAGCTTGGGGATCTGAAGGGGTATAAAAGAACATGCACCCTTCCAGCAGCCCTCTTTTGCTGGGAATTTTTCCTACCCACCCACCCATGAGGAATAGGTAATGGGGTGAGAGAGGATAGAGGATAAGGTCTGGGGCAACAAGGTCAGGTGTTTTGGTGCCTGGGAGGCCTGATGGTGGCCTGGGGTGCTGCAGAAGGGCAGCAGGTTTGGAGGGGCTGCCAGAGCTCAGGGGGGCAGCAAGTGGCCCTGACGGTGGGAGACAAAAAAGGGGGGGAATGAGGGTAGGCAGGAAAGGGAGAGGGAGGCAGAGCAACACGGACTGGGGGCAAATGGCACCCAGATGTGGAAGTAAAGGGGAAGGGGGGAATGGTATAGACTAGGGGGTAGATCTTAGTGTCCGGACCTAGGGCAGAGGAGGTCCTGGTAACTTTGTACCTGGTACTGGTGATGGTGTGGAGGGTCGGATCCGGGTGTCTTGTCCCTGAAGGTGAATAACACAAGAAGAAGAGGACCAGAAAGGAAGAAAGTTCTGAAAGAAATAAAGGACTGTTGTATTTACTGTTGGTGGAATGTAACGTTTAAATGCGAAATGAAAATGGAATGTTAATATTAACTTAGTGCCTAAAATATCCTTGCAATCACTCACGCTTAGTTATAATTTTCACCAGTTGATCTCTGAAGCAACTAGAGCCACGTCATCCCATCAAACGGGTACACTCCTAGACTGGGTGATGGTTAACCATATGGAACACGTGTCAAAAGCAGAAATCCTTGCAGATGCACTAACAGACCACTCACCCACTTTTTGTATCCTATCTATGGTTGCACCTCCATCTCCTCCATCAAGACTAATCACGTTTACAAATCTAGCTCATATTGACCAGGATGCATTTCTCTATGATGTCTCCAATATCGACTGGGCAGGTATCTATCAAACAAAGGATGTGGAGGTTGCTCTACAGATATTCATAAATTAATTTCTTACCATTCAATATAAACATGCCCCCAAGACTACTAGGAGGGTCAGAGGAAAAACAGACGAAGTGGCTGCATAAAGACCTCCTTACTAATCTGCGCCAGAGGGACAAGCTTTGGATTCGCTACAAACAAACTGGCCTACAGTCAAATCTTATTGTCTATCGTGAACTAAGGAACAGATATAAGAGACAAGTTAGAGTTGCTAAAAGCAAATACTGCAAGGACCTTCTACAAAGCTCAGCCTGCGACCCGAGGAAATTTTGGGCCCATGTCAAAACATTTCTCGGTACCTCGCAGTCGGTCACTCCTGATGAAATGATCATAAATGGGGCACATTGTAATGACCCTAGGACCATCTCAAACAGTTTTAACAATCTTTTCCCTGATCTTTCATACTATACCTTGGCTTTACAACCTAATGGATCGCACTCCAATCTACCTACCACACTACCATCAGACAACCATACTGCCCTATTGTATGATGCTCCTCCAGTGCCACCATTCTGTTTCAAGGCTATATCAAGAGCGGAAGTTCTGAAATTACTGATCTCCATATCTGCCAATACCAGCTCTGGTTCTGACTCACTGGAACCTTCTTAAGCTGGCTGCTCCACTCATTGCTTCTCCGATTGCCAGAATGTACACTTTATCCCTTATTCATAGCACTGAGCCAGACCTATGGAAATCTGCAAGAGTAACGCCTGTCTTTAAAAAAGATGACCCAAAGGACATGGCCAATTACAGACCTACAGCAATTCTCTCTGTCCTTAACAAGATCCTAGAGAAAATAATTGCATCACAGACCATTGACTACCTTACACGCTACAATCTCCTCTCAGACACTCAGCATGGTTTCAGAAAAGGTCACAGCACAACCACGGCTCTTCTTCAACTAACTACTGATATTCTGTCCAACATGGACTCTGGAAAACTCACAGGTGGCATCTTCATTGACCTCACTAAGGCTTTCGACCTTGTTGACCATCCCCTGCTTCTCTCCACTCTCCATAAATTCCATTTCTCTACCCCTGTGGACTGGTTCTGTAGCTACATGTCAAACAGGTCACAAGCTGTCAAATTTAACTCCTCCCTGTCCAACATGTCTACTGTCAACCTTGGGGTCCCCCAGGGCTCTATCCTTGGGTCCCTTCTGTTCTCAATTTTTATCAACAATGCGACTGAGGTCCTGGAATCCTGCTCAGCTATTCTCTACACTGATAACCTGATCATCTCAACTAGTTCTTCTAGTATTGCCTGCATAAACACATCACTTACTTCAGACTTCAATAAGGTCTTAGACTGGCTACTAGACCGTAAGTTTGTATTTAAATGAAAAGAAAACGAAAGCCATGCTCCTAGGTTCTGCACCGAAGATTAAGACCTATTCTAGTTTGCTGGAGGTTCTTCACCCAGGAGGATTTCCACTTGAAAATGTTACTTCCTTCAAGTACCTTGGGATCCTCCTGGACCAGTCCCTGGATTTTTAATCTTCACATTCAGTCCTCGTGCAAAGCTGTAAACACGAAACTAGGAGTAGCTTACAAAACGAGCTACATGCTTACACCCTCAGCCAAATTAACAATTGCCTGAGGTATTCTGCTCCCAACCCTTACTTATGGTGCCTCTGTTCTTACCTCTGCCCATAAAACCTCCCTACTAAAATGGGACGTAACTTATAACAATATATGCTGATTTGCCTCTTCGTCGCCTCGACTCAAACATCACTGCCTTCTTTATAAGGATCTGAATTGGCTCTCACTCTCTGCCAGTAAACAATACTACCTTGGATCACTAATGGACTTGATCATCCAGGAAAAAACCCAGCCCAGCTGGCGACGTTGCTGGTTCCTCAACCATCCTCCCATGGCCTGCGATCAGCTGACAAATCCTTGCTCTGTGTTCCGAGATGTCGGACGACTAAAGGCACAGTGGCCTTCCAATTCTCTGCTCCCAGGCTATGGAGTGCTCTTCCACTCAACCTCCAGCTGTCTCAGTCTCACTTTGGATTTAAAAGTGAATATCGTCATTATCTATCCTTAGCTGATGCTTGTACATGCTTTGACCCAACCTGAAGCTCCTGAGACTTACCAGTAATGTCACCCCCTGCTCTAATCCAGCTCCAAGACTGTCTCCTCTTCCCCTCCTCATATTTTTCCTTCTCTTTGTAAATACCTTCTTGACTACTAGCTATCTTCCTTCTTGAACCTTGTTGCTGACCATCCACTGTTGTTTTGCCAATTACCACCCCTGACCTTCCTTCTGTCGGTCTTTCTTGTTATGTTTGAACATTCCTCACATTTCTCTCTATATAACCTTACTATCTTATTAACCCTTTCACTCCACAGGTCGGGTCCATGGTTTCTGCACTTATTTTATATCTTACTGCCATTATCTGTATAATGCCTGCCATTATTTGTTGTTGTTTCTACCCACTGTATTTTTGTAGCACTGCTGTACTGTTCCTCTATTTGTATTATTGTACCCATGTTGCTGTTGTTCAACTGTTCTCCTTTTGTTGTACTCTCCTGGGTCGTGCCTGAAAATAGTCATTTTATGGCTAGTGCACCTACCCGGTTAACAAAAACTAAATAAATAAAATAAAAAATAAATAAAATGAACTGTTGCCAAAAAGCATCCAAACTAGCAGGTGTGGAGAGAGTTCATTTCCAGAAGGGGATCAGATGACAAAAGGTACCTTTGTAGTTCAATGATTGTTAACAGAGTGTGGCACTACAGTGACCAAAAAGAGACATGTATTTTACTTTAGGTGAAATACATTCAGATTTTTTTTTTATTGCTTAACATGTAGTTCAAATTCTGTAGACAACCACATCAATAGCAATTGATTTCTGGTATCCCATCACAAATCTCAGAGCATTTCAAAAAGAAATTCCATCGTATATAACATGTTATCTGAATGAGCAATGTCAGTTATAATTTTTTCTTAAGTCAGTTTTTTATGTAATAAAAGTATTACAGGCAGTCAATTTGCTTTGCCATAAATAAATTTTTCCCTGCATTTCAACTAGTGTCTGGTACACTTTAGATACATATTCAAAAGTACACTGCTGAAATCCACAAAAAACACACCTTAATAACGCATAAGTGGTAGTATATCGTGAGCTGCTTTATTTAGGTGCATAGGTGACTAAGAAGTGCAGTTTGCAATATATGCATAGAAAATCTGTTACTCAGTCAAATCAAATGTGGCTATGCTACTAGCCACGTACAGAAATATATGTGGTTTATTTATCACATATCTCTATTAACACCTCTAATAGATAAAGTGCAAGAACCAGTTAGGGTTAAACTTAATGCCACAAAAGTTTGAAAATATGGCACCCCCCAAGCAGCAAAAGGAAAAAACTCTGGAGTCTTCATGAATCAGTGATGGGATCTTCCACGGAGTTGCCAACCATAATGCTCACCCCATTCCCCCAGTCCACAGTCTTCTGTCCAAACCACATTGTATAGCTCTAATCAAATACTGTTGTCAACAACATGCTGTAGTTTCCTTCACACAGGGCCCTGCAGAACCTGCATGAACAGAAGAGATCTTGTCTGACCTTGTTTACTCAGGGAAGGGGTTGGGCTTTCAGTTGACAACCCCAAGGAAGACCCCACCACTTATTTGCCAAGACTCTGTAGTTTTTTCATTTTACTGCTTGGAGGGTGGGGGTAGGGAGTTAGGGTTAGAAACCCTAATGTCACATTTCTCTACTTTTGTAGCATTAAGTTGAACCCTAACTGGTACATTATTGCAGTTTTCTGCAAAAAATATATATAGGTGAGCTAAGGTAAGATATCAGAAATATCTTCTTGAGTTGTACTTGACATCCAACCTCAGGAGTGGCAAAACCATAAGTGATGTCGCAAGAGGTCAAGCAGAATGAAAGAAGATATTTTTGCTGGTATACATTAGCTTATCTCATACACAGTATTTCACGTATACAACAGGACCTGAAAGTTTCAAAAATAAAGCTGAAAACAACTTATTTTCTTTTTCATTCACTGTTTTATTCTTGTTTCTATAAATGGAATGTCTATAAAGAATGTGTGAAGTAATGGTTGTCAAGGTAGCATTGTTATGATGTAATGTGGTATGTCCTGTTGCTATTGATCGGTTATCAGTAGGTCAATTGTGATGAATCTAATAGGTGATGTCCTGGTTCCTAACAGGTTATATCTTGATATAATGTATAGGGAGCCCTTAATATTAACTGAAATCAGATTACAACCTTGTTATGCCAGTGATATGACATCACTCTGTTGTTAACCCTTCTTGAGAATGTCATATCAATGGCATAACAAAATGGAATGCTCACAACAATCAATGTTCCGTAAAGTAATTCAGTAAAGTGTTTACAACGTGGTTATTAACCAAGGACCATACATTATCCTCTACATCTTGAAACATTGCTCAAAGATATCATTAGTTATTTTTATAAATTTATACCCACACCTGCTGTATATCTATCTATCTATCTATCTATCCGTCTCTGTACATATATATATATATATATATATATATATATATAGCTATCTGTCTGTCTGTCTATATCTATCTATCTCTCTCTCTCTCTCAGATATGTCATGGGCTGACTTAAGATATAATAGTTATCTTCATGAGAGGGTATTGGTGTGTTGATATCTCATGAGTGGCAAAGCCACAAATGCGATAGCGATAGACCAATACTCTGAAATGAAGCTAAAAATGATATCTTAAGTCGGCCCATGTCATATCTGATTTATACAATGTGGCTGAGATTTTCAGAACACTTGCATAAGGTGCAACTGAGTTGCGCTAGTGTAAGTCCGAAGATGCACCACCAAGGGATATTCAAAGGGAGCCACGGTGCAGCACAAATCCCATTGCACCAATGCGCAACCATAATGTATGCAGCGCAAGTGAAGGGGGTGTTCCCATGAATAAGTGGTGCACTGGCATATTCAACCATAGAGCAAGGAGCAAGTCTGGAGCAAACCCCAAGTTGCACCAGGCAGACTTGAGCCAATAAATATAGGCACAAACACACAGACAGCAGATGTGCAACAGTGGGCAGAGAGAGAGAGGGAGTGAGACAGACAGAGAGGGAGAGAGACACAGACCAATGGACAGACTGACAAAGAATGTGAGAGGCACCCAAGGAGACACCCAGTGACTGAGTGATGGACAGTGGCCCATTCACAATGGACGCAATAATGAGTGGTGTGAGGAGGTAGGAGGAACAGTGGCATGGCCGACGAAGGGCCCGGTGGTGGTTTGCCTGACACAGGTGGTACCATGCCAGGATCACGTATGAGAACTTCAGTGACACAGAGATAGTGGGCTGGTACCACCTGAACATGGCAGTTCTGAGGCAGCTCTGTGAGCTGTGCAGTGATGAGATGCAGGCACCCACCAGATGTAGTTATGCTATGGCAGTGGAGACTAAGGTGACCGCAGTGATGTGCCTGCTCACCACGGGCACCCCTTCCAAAGATCTACAGGTGATACCACGGGCATCACCCAGTCGGCCACGTCCAGCCTCCTCACCCAGTTCTTCAACACTCTGCTGCCACATGCTTCGAAGAACATACATTTCCCTAGCACACAGGCAGAGCGTACAGCAAACATGCAGGAGTTCCACCGGGTGGCATGCGTGCCAGGCATGATTGGGCAATAGACTGCACCCACATTGGCATCCACACACCACCTGGCCCAGAGGCCCAGTGTACATCAACTGGAAGGGGTACACATCCATCAACTGCCAGGTGGTGTGCGATGCCACTGGGAGCATCATCAGTGTCTGTGCCACACACCCCAGGAGTGCACATGTTGCCTTCATATGGCACAGTTCTGTGTTGTGCCATAGGTTTGAGTGGGGAGATATCCCCACAGGCCACCTTGTCGGTGAGTAGGACATGCACCAGGGTGGCAGAGAGCCATAGCCCTGGGGGTGGGGGAGGGAGGTTGGGCCGGGTGCCGTGGTGTGTGTGGTGGCTGAGAGGGAGCGAGTGGAAGCACAGCAATGGGATAACTATGTCATCTTCCACTCAAGTGAGAGTGCATATCCCCTATGACCATGGCTGCTCACCCCCTACCGGTGACCATTGAGGCACACGCCAGCATGCGAAATATCATTGAGCATGTCTTTGGTATGCTAAAGATGCAATTCTGTTGCCTAGGCAGGTCAGGCAGTGGCCTACAATACAGACCATTGAAAGCCTGTGGCATATTCCTGGCCTGCTGCATCCTGCACAACATGGCCATTGACCATGGAATAGTAGTCGAGGCTGATGAGGGCGACAGTAGTGGGGACGATGGTGGTGACGGGTCAGAGGGTGGTGGGCAGCCACCCCTTGGCAGGAGGGACCCTCGAATGGTGCAGGAGGCACGGTGGCACTGTGACACCATCACAAGGGAGCATTACGGACAACACAGGTGAGTGCACCAACACACAAGCAAGGCCTACACAGCCCAGCACACAACACAGTGGCAGGGATGTGCACAGCGGTATGCATGCAGGGACGGGGGAGAACAAGACACATGGTGGATCCACTGGCACATGGGTTCGCATACACAGACACATGCAGCAATGGCATGCACACATATACACACACACACACACATATATAAGGCCACCCACACATATGGTGAGGGACATGGCATGGATCAGAAGCATGACACCAGTGCACAAGCACCACCGGTGCTGAGCTGCCCTCATCACATCCAAGCCATACATCCCAGCAGCATGGTCCACACAAACAGGGGGCATGCAGCACAACACACATGTGTGCCACCACATGCATGCCGCACCATCACCACCCACGTGTGTGTGTGGCAAAAGCAGCGGATGGCAGGTCAGGGCAGCAGACACGTCACTCCAACCATGCAGTCCCACGACTGCCATGGCCACACGGGTGGCTGTGCCAGGGCTGACCGGCAGATGCATGCTGTGCATTGGCCACAGGAGGCATGTCAGACACCCCCCCCCAGGGGTTGATGTGTGGGAACATGATCAGGTCCTTGCAGGGGTATCGAGGCAGCCAAAAAGGCCTACCCCAGGGGTGTCTGGGATGCTGACATCAGATCCCGATGTCCGCTGTGCTGGTGTCACCAGATGCTGGGACCGTGGGGTGGACAGTGCACTTCAGGGGGTCCTCTGTGCATGGCCGAGCCCAGTGGCTGCCACCGACACCAGCCCAGCTGCAATGGTACCGGCCATGCGGTCCACTGATGCCACAATGGCACTGGTCATGTGGTCCATTACTGCAGTCATGGCCTCCTGCATCTGGGTGAGCCTGTCCATGAACCTCGCATCACCCCAGTCCTGCTGCTCGGCCATCTGGTGCACCTCTGCCCGCAGTGCGTGCACCTTTGCGGCAAGCAATATCTGGTTGTCCACAGTTGCCTACAGTAACCGGGTGTGCTCTGTCAGCCTCTCAGCATCCTGGGCCTCCTGGCCCACCCATCAAGCTGGGGGGGTGACACAGCATGCTGTTGCACAGCATTCCACTCAGGTGGATGCTGCACAGTGGACCATACAGGGGTATGGTGCTGTCCAGTGCACTGGCGGTGGGCACCGTGTCACGCTGCCCAATGTCACCTACATCCTGCTGATGCTGCCGGACTGTCTTCTGGGCAGTGCCCGACGCCTCTGCCGCAACAACAGCACCACCGCCACCCACACCGGACACAGCTGTGGCACCACACACAGCTACACGGGATGGGAGGAAGCAGTGGAGCTGTGGGCATTGCGATGGGACCTGCCAGTGCCTGTGCAGCAGGAAGGGTTATGTCAGGCACCACCACCCCTATGCTGTCCAGTACCAGAGTAAGGTCATCATCGGTGTCAGACAGCACCCAAAGCTGGGTCTCTGCACACTGCACCTCCAGGCTGTCATCATGCAGGAATCCAGCCAGCGGGTCATCCAACCCCATGTCAAGCATGGCTGCATGCCCAACACAGATGAGACATGGCCTGTCCCAGCTCTGGATGACCGTCAATGTTGAGGGTTGAGCAACCGTGTCCACAGCCACCTTCACCTGGTCCTCTCCACGGAGGCATGCTGGTGCTGCAAGACAAAGACAGAGGATTAGTGGAGCAGCATATCCTATGGCTCTCCCATCCCCCATGCCACCAATGCCACATGCCATCCTGCAGCAATGTGTGTCCGCATCCACACACGCTTGTGGCGGTGGGCATGGCCTCAGGCACACCTGCACGTCATGCTCACACCAGGCACACCTGGCGGCTGGTCATACTCACCATGCAGTGAAGTACTGCCACCTATCTGGAACCCATCACCAGGCACACCCTCCACTGCTGTGCGGCTGATGGTGGATGCTACAAGCTCCTCTGTGGCCATCAGTGATGGCACGGTTGCCGACCCACCACCAGTCGCCCTGCATGAAGCCCGTATGGCTGCAACCCTATCCTTGATCCACTTCCTGTCCATGACAACCTTCTTCTTGCACTCCTGTGGGGTGTGATGGTGGCATCCGTGGGTGTTGATGTATAGGGCCACCTTCTCCCAGCCTGCCGCCCGCTCCTGCATCATGCCCATGGCACCACTGAGAAGTCCCTCCAGGTCCATATAGGCCTCAAAGAGGGCATTGCTCTCAGCGGCTGTAAAGTTGGGCCTGTGCTTGCGTGAAGGCCCCTGACTCTCCTCTCCTTCAGGTCCCAACATTCTGCCACCTGTGGACATGTACAGCAGAGTGGGTCAGTGCCAGCACATTGCAATGCAGCACTCTGTTGCAGTGTTTTCTTAGGCCGCTGTTCATCCATGTTGCCAGTCACTTACCTGAATGGTTTCAATACCGGTCTGTGGCCTGTGCTGTTCTGTGGCATTTTTAAGGTGCAAGGCATGCAAATTAGCCTGTGTGCAAGTTTAATGATATGCTAACACTCCCCACTGCTCTGTGCATTGGCTAATGAGGTGATTTGCATGCAGCATCTCAATATCACATAATTGCGCCATGCACAATGGGGTTGCACCGGAGCATCTCTGTGGTGCAATACCTGTGCATGCACAGTGCACATGCCTGCAGTGCGCATGTGTGCAGCAATGACCACATTGCTATCGTGCATCATGCACAGCATGCGTGATGCCATGGCACAGCGCATGCGGCGCTGGTATGCCATTGCCCATGCAATCACTGCCTCTATTGCACACCTGCACACTGCACTTGGGGGCGATGACCTCTGACCTATGGGTCATGTCATGACCCCATGCCCCAGCTAGGCCCTGGCATGCTACACATGCCCATGACTGCACTATGGCCCTACATTGCTCAGTGTCTGCGTGTCCACATGCTGCACAATTGCAACCTCGTGTATCCTATCGTGCATCCTGCACATGTGGCAGACACATGTGCTGTTCCACAGCCATTTCTCTGTTGAACTCAGCTGCTGGCCATGTTGCAGGGACAGAGCAGGAGGGCAGGCAATTGGACAGAGGTTGAGCTCATCAACCTGGTGGTTGTGGTTCTGCCCTTTGAAGGTCAGCTGTATGGCCAGGTGCCACTCCAGCAGGCCAGGAGGAGGTGTGGCACTGTGTCGCAGAAGCCCTGAAATGAAGGACTTGTGTCAGGTGCTCAGCGGAGCAGTGCAGGCACTGGTATGGGGACCTGTGGTGGAGGGCACCAGACTTCCTGCGGAGTCTGCAGGCCCACGTCCTGCGAGGTTCAGTGCCACAGCCATGTTGGTGTGCTCATGTTGTTGTTATGCCCAGGCATAGTGCTGTGGTGTTGGCATGGCTGTGCTGCATGGCCCGCAGTGGGGTACTTCATCGGCCTATGGGTACAGAGCATTGGGCCTGGCTGCTGCACAGGTAGCAGCAGTGCTGGTGTGTGGGCTTCAGGACTGACAGGGACACACCCAGTGCACAGTGGGCTGTGTGATGGTGGGGGCTCCACATGCATGACTGTGTACTGATGTCCACCTCTCTTCATTCCCTCCACAGGGCCGGAGAACCATATACAGTCCAGGGCAGCAGCAGAGGCATCCAGGGCAGCGCAGCCTAGTGGGAAGCAGGTGGCAGCAGCTGCACAGCAAGGGGCAGGTATGCATTGTCATATTCCTTCCCAGTGTCACAGTGGAATAGTGGTGGGGATAGGGCACAACCATGGCCACCTCTGCCATGCACCTTGACAGCTGTGTGTGTTGCATGGTCTGTTGTGCGTGCCACTGTGTGCCATCCCTTGGCCACTATGTTCCAGCTGTTGGTGGGGTGGGCATGCACAAGGCTTCCACTGTTTGTGCTGTGGTGCTGCAGTTGCTGTGTGCCATTTGACCCTCACATTGCAGTCCTGTGGCTGCTGCACTACATCGAAAATTTAAAGAGCATGTAGGAGAGCACATCAGAGCCATCATCAGTGGAAATATAGAGTATGCAACAGCCAGACATGTGCATACCATGAACAACTATGCTGCACACAAATGGGTGTTTACAGACATAGAGAGAGTGAGCATTGGCCCACGTGGTGGGGATATACAAGCAGTATTAGCAAAAAGAGAAAATTATTAGATTTTTAAAACTCAAGCTATGAATTTTCCAGGATTAAATGATAGAGTGAAGTTACCTCCACATCTTTAACCTGTATTAAAGTCACAGTATAAAAATAAAAGTATATACGGTGTGTGCTGAAGTAAAGGTTCAATAGGCTGTAGCAATGAAATGTAGTTATTTTTAATTAAGTTAATTAGTGTCTCACTATTTAAATAGCCTTGTGATAATATTTTGTAACTCTTGACAAAGCACAGTGCATCTGTGTGAAACTGGGTTTTCCTGGGTTGGTGGAGAGAGGTGATTGTGATGTTACAGTGCTGAAATTTGTAATAAAGGAATTGAATGAACTGACATTCAAGTTCCGTCTGGTGTTTAGTATGTGCCGTGGCTCATTTGGACTCTTCTGTATATGGTTCACCACTGGCACCACACAATGAGAAGCAGCTCTAATTGCTGGTTTCTCTATTATGTAAATGGATTGTCTGTTTAAAGATTTTCTTTCTTTTCCACTTTATTAATGATGACAAGCTGAGCCATTTGTTTTTATTGTTAAAGTGACAGCACCACTGCTTGATGTGCTGCCCACAGAGAGCCAGTTTGTGTGAAAAGCATAGGCTGTGGCTACTGTGCAAATAACATTTTATTTGTACAGCAGCTATGTTTCCATTGAAAACAGCAGCTTTTATCTTCCAAACGTATTTGCACTTCCATATATTATAGTGATGCAGTAACAATTAGGGTTGGGTAGGTTGTTTAATGTTGAACCTTAACTTTGCATGTTAATAGTTTGCCCCTGTTTAACAGATTTGCATGACATTTTGCTTGTATTGTCTCAAGTGCAAGGTCTCTTGATGTGCCAAGTTTTTTTGTAGTTGAATGTGCAAATTCCAAGATACAGATAGTGAAAAAAGGTACAAAATAATTGGGCTTTGTTTTGTTGTTTTTTTTCATCACCTAGTATCCAGACGGTTTGATATTTTGGCCTGAAATTTTCAGGGTAGAAAGGACTTGCCCTGAATGGTGTCTTTCATTAGTTTTGTGAAAAAATAAACTGCTCCAGAGTTACAGCATAAGGATTTGATATTTCAGTTCTGAGCATGGTCAGTATAGTCTTTTGGATAGCTGTTTCATATGAAACAGCAATGTGGCCATATGAAACAGCTTTGTATTTGATGAGGAGGGTAATCCTGTTTCATGATAAACAATTCTTGTTCTGTATGGTGGCCATCTTGTTTTCTTTTTTTTTCCAATAAACAGTTTTTGAAAACCCTTAAAAGTCATGTCCTGCAGAGGCACTAACACATGTATCTTGCTAAATGGGACCCCATTAGCTGGATTCTGCAGTTAGATTTTGGAAAAAGTACCCAGAAATGTGTTTTATTTTTAAACATTTAAAAAATGTTGTTTTGTGATATGATTTCCTTGTTTTGTATGGCCTCACGATACAGGAATAAGGCCACATGAAACAAGATTAGGTTCATATGAATCAAAAATTTGGACTTGTTTTTTTTTTTTCACATTCTTGTTTCATATGAAACAATCCTGTTTGATGAGAATGACACAATGTCACAAAATGGAATTCATTCATATGCAACAAGAATTTGGACTTAGTTTTTTTACTTTCTTATTTTGTGTAAACCAATGCCATTTCATGACAACAACCGAATCTCAGGAAACAGGATTTGTTCATATGAAACAAGAATTTGGACTTAGTTTTTTTCACATTCTTGTTTCGTATGAACCAATACTGTTTGATGAGAATGACACAATCTCACAAAACGGGATTCATTCATACAAACAATAATGTGGACTTAGTTTTTTTCACATTTCAAATTTAAAAAGCCATAACTCTGTCAATATTTGCAGTTAAGGGACAGTCTATATAGCAAAGAAAGAGGTTTCAGTTAATACTACAAGAGTAACACTTAACACTCTCAAAAAACATTGGGGTCATATAAAAAAACATAAACTTTTAAACATTCAAATTCCCCTAGGAAAACATTCCAACTTTAACAAGTCTTAACAGTCAAGATTTGGAGTTAAGGGACAATCTATATAGCAAAAAAGGTCTAAATGAGTACCACAGTACTGACACATACTACCCCACCCCCCAAAAAAATCAGGCACCATATAAAAAACATAAAAATTCCCATAGGATGACATTGCAGCTTTAACAAGCTGTAACACCATCAGTCTTTTCAGTTATGGAGCAAGCGATATCAAATGAAAGGTCTCAATGTGTACTACAACATTAAGACCCTAAGGAATACCAACTGAAAATACACATTTAAAAAAACATAAAAATTAAAACATGAAAATTCTCATAGAATAATATTTCCACCTTAACAAGCTATAACTCCACCAGTATTTGGAGTTAAAGGACAATGCATATATCAGAAAACAGTCTCAGTGAGTACTACAAGACTAACACATGATACCCCCCAAAAAAATTCAGGGACCATATAAAACATAAAAATGAAGAAATAATAATTCCCATAGGATAACATTGAAATTTTGACAAGATGTAACTTTGTCAGTCTATATATACATATTTTTTTTTAACCATTTATTTTACCAGGTGAGACACACTAAGCTGAAAGCTTGTTTGCAGGTGCAACCTGGGAGCATGAGGAAGTTAAGTGACTTGCTCAGGGTCACACAGTATGCAAGTGGGGGCTGTGGGATTCAAACCTAGGTCTCCAGATTTGCAGCTCAGAGCCTTAAACCACTGCGTCATACTGCCTCCCACATATATATTCATTGTATGCAAAACACTTTGTTAATGCATCAGTTAGGGTTCTTCTACAGTGAAAAAAATGAGGAAATTCGATTTTAGGGTTCCAACCCCTGGCACCGTACCCCCACCCCGGCCTCACCAACAAGCATCAGGGTGTGCATTGGGGTCATCGGCCCTAACTCTCACCCCATCCCATATGTAAACAAACTGAGGTGATGCAGTGTAGGAGAATGGGGTGAAGTTAGGGCCGATGACCCCCACACCCGATGCCTGTTGGTGGGGGGGGGTGGGGATGCAAAGGGTGGAACCCTAAAATCGAACTTCCTCACTTTTTCACTGTAGAAGAACCCTAACTGATGCATTAACGAAGTTTTTTGAACAGAATTTCCTTACTTTTTAAGAAAGAATAGAAAAGTAGAAAGTTGTGCAATTTCAGTCCCCGCGCTCCCACCAACTTGTAAGTGCCAGGCCATATTACACACCCAATGACTAAAAAGTACATTCACAACAGCAAGGGCAGCAAACAAACAAATGTTAATCTATTAGAACAATAGAAAATGCTGTCCACAAAATGTAAACTGCGCTACACAATATCTCTGCAAAAAATATATTGTCTGACACGTAAACACCTCTATTAACATCTACAGGACATGCCGTCAACACCCTCAAAATTTCAAGTAAACAGACCAAACCAGGTCCAAGATATGACTTGTCAAAATTTGAAATTTTCATTCGTCAGAGTGCCACAGTCCCGCACCTGTTGACATTTAACACACACAATGACTGAAAACTACATCCATGACACTAAGGCTAGGTATCCTGTCAATTTCAAGCCACCACCACCACAAGCAAAATGCTGTCCGCAGAACGTAAACTGCGCCATGCCATACCTCCACCAAAAAAAATATTTTCCAACACAGAAACACTGTAATTTACATCCACAGGACTTCAACACCCTACAAATTTCAAGTGAAAAGACCAAACCGTATCCAAGATATAACATTTTAACTTATGAAATTTTCATTCATCAGACTGGCACAGTTTTGCACCTGTTGACATTTAACACACACACAACAACTGAAAACTACATCCATGACACTAAGGCTGGGTATCCTATCAATTTCAAACCACTACCACAAGCAAAACACTGTCTGCAACACATAAAGTGTGTCACACAGTATCTCCACAAAAAAAAAACTTTCTCCAACATGTATAAACCATATTTCACATCTACAGGACATGCCATAAACACCCTCCAAATTTCAGGTAAAAAGACCAAACCGTTTCTGAGATATTCAATGTTAAAGATTGGTAAAATGTCCCTATCTATTCCATTATAAAAAATCTGGCCTTCTTGTCCTTCCCTCCCGATCAAAGATGGCGATCAAAGAATCTCACAATCAAAGAATTTGCAGGCTCATGATCAAAGAATTTGCAGGCTCACGAACAAAGAATTAAAAATCTTATAAATCAAAATAATTGATGGAATTGCGGTATACCACCACCATGGTTCAACAGAACGAAGTCCCCTGAGTAAAACCCACCATCATTTGACTTCCTAGGACACCCCTGGGCTGAGTAAATTGGACCATTTTGTCCCTCACTCACGATGCATGATGGCAATCAAAGAATCTCACAATCAAAGAATTTGCAGGCTCGCGATCAAAGAATTTGCAGGCTCACGAACAAAGAATTAAAATTTTTCACTGATTTGAACCGAACCAGCGACATGCCTCGATAGAACGGACTCTCCTGAGCAGACCCCACCCTCATTTGTGTCCCTAGCCCACCCCTGAGCTGAGATATTAGTGTTTTTAGGTTGTGATGCAAGATCGCGATCAAAGAATGTCACGATCAAAGAACTTGCAGGCTTGCGATCAAAGATCGTTAGCGAGCCACAAATTGAGATTTTAAAAGCTTATAACTCTTTTTTTTGACCGATTTGGCTGAAACCAAAGGCATGGCTCGATAGATCGGAGCCCTCTGAGTAAAACCCATCCAAGTTTTGCTTCGGAAGTGACCCCTGAGCCGAGATATATGTATTTTTCTGATCGGAAATTAAAAAACAAGATGGCGGACATCGCGATCAAAGAATTTAGAAAATTCTCGGGGACAAAGATTCTTGAACCATGAGGTTGCAAATTCTTTGATCGTCATGTGGGACAAGATGGCCAGAACCCCATTCTTTGTTCGCAAAACATACATATAAATTTTCCCATTGACTTATAATGGGAACTTAAAAGTGGCATAACTTTTGAATGCCTTAATATTTTATCACCAAATGAAAAGCGGCATGTTTGGCCACCAAAGCTCTTTCAAACAAGCCATCTTGCAGAGTGGCACACCACATGATGGCTGCGTAGAGCCACGTCCAAAATCCCAAAAGCTGCCTCCAAAAATGGATAATTTTGCATTTTTCAACGTTGTCGTACACAAAGACCGTAAGTCTGACTGAAACATAATTTGGCAAATCAAGAGACCTACCATGCCCCACCACACATTCCAAATTTCAGACAAATCCATTAAACGGGTCCAAAGTTATTAACACACAAACATTTGACTTTAGTATGTAAGTGACCGCTGAACCCTAACTGCAGTGGCATGACCGCTCCACTAAAATATATATATACTGTGTATATATATATATATATATATATATATATATTATAAAATGGGTAGGGAAATTGTGAAGTTGTTTTATTGGATGATGAGCATCACATGACCGTGTGTATATCGAAGCGGTACACAAACCTCAGAGTGGTATATCTATTACATATATATATATATATATATATATGTGTGTGTATATGTATGTGTATACATATATATATATATATATATATATATATATATATATATATATATATATATACATATATATCTCAAAAGAAAGGTCCCAATGAGTACTATAAGACTAAGCCCCTACAAAATATCAAATCAAAATAGACATATAAGAAACACAAAAATTAAAAATGAAAATTTCTTTAGGATAACATTGCAAATTTAACAAGTCGTAACTCCATCAACAATTACAGTTAAGGTAGACTCTATATATTGAAAAAAAGGTATCAATAGTACTGCAAGACTAATACATAATCACACCCTAAACATTCAAGAGGTACACACTGCAACCCAGAATTACCTCCACAATTCACCATGGTGCCAAATCCACAATGAAAGTCCAATCATCACCAAAGATGTATCTCATTGCATACTACAACCATATCATATTTCTTAGTAAACTGTCAAACATTTACTGACTTATGTGTAAAAAAACAGAAAACACATTACGCCCATATACAGCACAATCAATCACCAGCTGTTAAGAGGGACACTTTGATTTTTTTCCTTTGAAGAAAGCCTCACATAAAACAATTATAAATGAATTGTTTTTCTGGAGGCATGGGAGCAGAGGGCCTAGAGGGTCCCACATTTCTGCAGCCAGATGGATGTGTTCATCTATGGAGGGATGCAAGCACAGGGTCTGGAGAGCCTTGTGCTTCCATAGCCAGATGTGTGTTCATGCAGGTCTTTTGGGATCTGTGTGAATGAGGATATGATTCTACTATCTCAAAAAGTAAGGACGTTATTTGAAGAAAACTGTGTTAATGGCCCGTTAGGGTTTGGATTAAAGTGACAAAAGTAGGGAAATGTGGCATTAGGGTATCCAACCCTAACTCCCCATCCCTACTCACAAGCAGAAAAAGGAAAAAAAATTATGGTTTATGCTGTCCTGACTCTTGACAAAAGAGTGGGGTCTTCCATGTGGTTCTCAACCATAACAATCACCCCATTGTGATATAGTCTCAAACATAGAGAGCTGTGTTTTCTCACATGTTGCCAACAACCAGTATGTTGTGCCTGAAGAAAAAAGAGCACATCTCACCTTATTTGGTTATGGAATGGGGTGATTGATAATGCTGAGAACCCAAGGAAGACCCCACCCCTCATTCAGCAAGACTCAGAACAGCAAAAACTGTAATGTTTTTTCCTTTTGCTGTTTGGAGGTGGGGTGGGGAGTCAGGTCTGGAAACCCAAATGCCATATTTATCTACTTTTGTTGCATTAATCTGAACCCTAACTGGTGCATTAATGCATTTTAGTCCATCATTTATTTCCCTGTATACTAAGGTTCGTACTAAGATATAAGGGAGCAGAAATGCTTACATGCCCATGTTGCTCCATCTATGCATAATAATGTAGAACACCACCATTCAAAATGAACTTGTCCTATTTTACCTTAAATTCATCTTTAGATTTGCTGACTATTGTTTCAAGTGGTAATGAATTCCAAGGATTGATAACCACTATGTAAAAAAGTATGTTCTCCCATTTTTTTTAAAGATTTGTCTCATTAACTGAAGAGGGCATCCTCTGGTAGATTTCAATTTCTGTTTGAAATCCAAATTTAGTTTTGTTAGAAGGTATGGGTCCTGCATAACACTAAACACTGTAAGCAAATCCCCTCTAAGTCTGTACAGTTCCAAGGTCATTAGATTTAACTTCTTTTGTTGGATTTCATATGGTAAATTGCAGATTTTGTGTATTCTGTTTGTTGCCTTTCACTGAACTCAAATTGGTCAATGTTTCTACACTTATGGGAATATCATACTGGCAATGCATAATCTAAATGTGGGCATACATAAGCCCTATATAGGGGGAAAATTACTGCCTGATCCCTGGATGTTATATGTCTTTTTATGGACCATAAAACTATATTGGTTCTGGCACTGGCGGTGGTAGATTGTGACCTAGGATTGAATTTATCAATAACTGTACCCAGATCCTGCTCACTAGTTGTCTGGGATAAGGCTTTTCCTCCTAGTGCATAGAAATAATGGGGATTTGTTCCTCCCAGATGCATTATTTTGCATTTATCTAAACTGAATTTCATTCTCCATTTTTCTACCCAAGCTATTAGAGAATTCAGATCTTCCTGCAGTAGCATATAGTCTTCCTCAGCTACACATTTGCCTCCTATTTTTAAGTCATTAACATATTTAATTGTCCATGATGGTAGGTTCCTAGTTAGACCAAAATAAATATACCCCTTGGCACGCTGCTGGTAATCTGTTGCCTAGTTGAAATGTTTCCTCTTATATTTACGCTCTGATACCTGTCAGAGAGTCAGTTAGCCACTCAGGATATAAATATTAAAATTATTTTTTCATCTGTCAGCCACTGAATAATGACCCAATGTAACACCATGTCAAAAACCTTTGAAAAATCTATAAATATTTCATCACATGGTGTTCCAGAATCCAATGTATTACTTATCTTTTTGTAAAAACAGAGTAAATTATTACTACAAGATCTTCCTGACATGAAACCATGTTATTCTATATCTTTATTAATTAACGAACTTATGTGATTCTTTAGTATTTTTTAGTATAGTAGTATACCTGTGACTAATCTATTAATTAAAAGTATATACCTGCACTAATTAAACAATTACAGCTACAGTGGTCCCTCACTATAATGTGTCTCATTATAATGAATATCAGTTATAACATCCCGCTAGCTTCAACCCCATTGTTTTCCTATAGTCCCCATTCACACGCATTAACACTTAATTAGCTGTTCCCATTTCTCTGTTGCACCTGATCTTGCTGCACTGAATTAGCTCTAAGATTAGCATTTATAGTCTGCTCAGCACTTACAAACTGAATCCAGAACAGTTTAAAAGCTGTAGTCGTTTAATCAGTAATGTGGTCCTTGCTCAATTATCCTAAGGTTTATTCAGATGGGCACACTAATTCAGGGCAGTGTATCCTGACAGGTGCTCTAAATTATTCAATGGCAGCTTACCTGCTTAACAATTGCACCCGATATCCACAAAAGCACAGCACAAACAACATGAATATACTGTTGCCACAATTCCTTTCAGAACAAACCCTAGCAATCACTTCTACTGAAGTTACTGCAGCTAACCTGATGGCTGAGTTCCACAAAAGAAAGGTGCTGGGTCTTGATAAAAATATTGAAATCCTTGGCTACCTAAAGAATGGAGAACCCACTGCTAAATTAGCCACAGAATATGGTCTCCCCAAATCGACCATCTAGGATCTCAGGAAGCAGGAACGTAAATTTGAGTGTTTTGCCTCAAATTGTTTTGAAAAACATGGGCTCCAAAGAAAAAAAAGATAAGACTGAGAGCCAATACAGAGGTAGGTTCTGCCGTATGTCTCTGGTGTGAGACACAGAAAGAAGCTGGAGTACTGTTGTCTGGTTCCATTTTACAGAAAAGGCAGACTTTTTTGCTAAGCAATTGTATGGGGCAGACATCTCCTTTCATTTTTCACAAGGCTGGTTATGGAGGTTTCAAAAAAGAAATGGTATCTGACTGCTTAAGATTGTGGGGGAGCAGTGGTCTTCATATGCTGCTGCTGTGATTTCATTCCTGCCAAAGTTCACTGAAATCATAAAGAAAGGTGGGTATGACGAGGACCAGCTATACAAAGCCAATGAAATCAGCTTGTTCTACAAGTGTCTTCCTGGTAGAACATTGGCTGCATGTTCAGAGACTGATGCTTCAACTTTCCATGTTTGCACTACTTCAGTGGAGAGCACAAATTAAAATTGTTGTGTATCAAAACGTTTAATAGCTCCAGGGGTTTTCACCATGTCACTAGAGCTGCGATGTTAATTTAATATTGTCACAGCAGTAATGCCTGGATGATGAGACATTTTCAGATCATGGTTCCACCAAGATTTTGTACTCGCTGTCCATCAGTACCTTCATAGAAGGGGCAAACCCACAAAAGCACTTCTATTGTTAGATAAGTGTCCCACTCATCCCCCAGCTTATGAAATGAGATCCCAAGATGATAAAATAACAATACTGTATCTCCCTGCCAATACATTATCCTGCATGCAGCCATGGACAAGGGGGTCATAGCCACTCTAAAAAAAGTTATACAGAAAGCAGCTACTCAGGGAAATCATTTCACAAGAGACTGCACCTGAACTTGTAAATTTTCTCAAAAGCTACATCAAGACTATGTTTTATGTGGCAGCGCAAGCATGGGAGCAGGTTACTGCATTCAAGATTCGCAATTGCTGGAGAGAGAAACTCAGTAATGTTTTTGGGAATCCTGAGACTAAACAGGTTGCTGCAGCCAGTCAAGACAGTGAATACAGCAATGAAAGTGACACTGAAATAGACACTGAAACAATGCAGATTGCCTGTGATCTGCTCTTGATTGACAGTGCCAATCCAGAGCAGCTCAGAAAGTGTGTAGACGAATCCTGCCCGGTCACTGAACATCTAATCGAGCAAGAGATAGTGGAGAAGATAAAAAACAAACAATGACAACCAGAGGAAGATTTTGTTGATGAGTCAGAGGCAGATGAGGATGCAAGTGAACATCAAATTTCACCCGAGGAGGGTATTACCAGACTGAAAGCTGGGCTGAAATGTTTGGAGAGACAGCCATATATCTCTTCACTTCAACTTCTGCAACTGAAAGAAATGATATTGCAAACCAAAACCAAACGAAAGAAAAGCAGCACGATCCAGTCAACTTTAGACTCATTTTGGCACAAATTATAAAGCATGAACCACATTGCACTACTGATTTTAACTTAAAACTTAAATGTTATGTGTTGTGTCTGCATCCTTCTATGTCTGTCTGTTGTATTATGGTCCATGCATACTAATTTATGTATTGAAATTAATTTTACCAGGGGGCAGAGTCTAACAGCCAACATGGAAGGAGCATAATCTGATAGTAGCAGTATCAGGCCCACCTATCTTCATACATCCAACAAGAGCGAGAGCAAATTAATACTCCTTTCAACCAGCATCAGGAGCAGCAAGCAAAGGAGGTCAGTTCAATACCAGTCTTGCCTGGTAAAACTCAAAGGGACTGATATTGGGCAGAGTTCAAATCTGTGACAGGATTATCAAATTGCTGGCCTGTCTGACACATCCAAGCAGCCTTGTAAAGTTCAACTAGCAGCATCTGACTGTCTCCACTGGAGAGGAAGGGTATGCACCTTTGACAGTAGCATGGCTAAGCCACAACTCTCTACCCTGGAAGCCCAGATGACCAAAATAACTCTGCTTCTTAATAAGGTATTACAAGATACTGATGAATTCAAAGCAACAGCATCTAGTACTAAAGAGGAACTGGGGAAAATAAATGCCACGTTACAGCTACATAAATCACTGTAAAGTGACAGACAGAAATCCAGCACTCTCATATCTGCCAACTTAGACAACATCACAGCCAAATACATTACCTACTAGAGAAGGTCGATGACTTAGAAAACAGGGCAAGACAAAAACATTTATGAATAATTGGCATACCAGAGGGAGCAGAAGGCAGGGACATGATGGCTTTTCTCAAGAACTCTTTGTCAGTTATGCTGAAACTCAACACTGATGCCCCACCAGAGCTCGAAAGGGCCTACCACTCCCTAAGCCCAGGCCATGTCAGGGTGAAAAACCTTGACCCATACTATGTAAGTTTGCCAGATACCCTGAAAAAGAGCTATACTTGAAAGCAGCCAGGGAAAATAATAATCTGTCATGGGAAGGTTGCAGAGTGTAAATGTCCCAAGATTTCTCGGCTGACCTATCCAAAAAAAAATGGGCATGTGGCCAGGTTAAGCAAAAACTGTGACGGAGAAACATTACCACATCTCTTAGATACCCTGCACAACTCAGAGTTCAGTATAAGGAAGAATACTTGCTGTTCAACTCACCAGAAGAGGTCAAGGAGTTCCTGACTAACATTGAGAGCAGGGACCAGCCACCAAGCTGTCCCAGATCATCTCCTCGTGGAGAGGCCATCCAGAGCATGGACACCTTCGAGGATCCCAAAAGCAAGTTCCCGCACCATATGGTGCAAACTCCCTCCACATCATCCACATCATCCACATCTCAGGAATGGCACCAGGTCCTAAAAGGGAGACAGAAAAATAAAAGTAAGCTTCCAGCCCTGACAAAATCTCCCTCCTGTAAAGTGAGATCACACAGCAGGCAAAGGTGATGACAGCTCTCTGGTAGCACCAGCACAAAACCAGGGGACACTCTGGTTAAAATTAATAACTACTACGAACCCCTCTGGGAGTTGATACCAATGGCTCTGGACCTATCCATCCCCAATGCAGAGCTTCCCCTCAATCAGACCCTGACTCTACCAGAAGAAACCACCAATGCTTGGGCTCCAATTTACCAGGAATGGGTGGATTGTGTGGCGGAGGCCCCTGATGAACTCCTGGCCAAACCGCATCATGGTCCCTGCATGAACTTTCCCGAAAATGAAAGACAGAGCAAGGTGGACTACCGGAGACTGACTCTGTAAGTAATCTTTCTCACAGCCTTTTCAAGGGACTCTTCCTCCACTAGGAAGAAGGCTATATGGTTAAATTCCACTAGGCCACTGCCACAAGGCTAGGCGGTGCTATGTGTCATAGCTTTTTAATTTTTCTCATGAAGCTCAAAGGTTGTGATGAGCTCCATCGGAGGCTTTCAGGTTTTCTGCACTGTTTAAGTTACATTAATGCTGGCATGTAGGGGTATTGACCGGAGGGAGGGGTGGGATTGAAATGTCACAGCACTTGTTTACTGTAAGTGCACCCACCCTAATTTACAACACTGGCTGCAACCTTGTACATATAATGACCCAAAGAGAGAGCAGATAGATCCTATGAAGAGCATTTGTGCGATCTCTGAGCACTGCCGATATTAAGGACACCCCAACCAAAACCCAGAGGAGAGAGCATCAGGAAGGCTCCTCAGTGGGTATCCACATACATAAGAAATAGTTGAATATAGCTTTAGTGATACTGTGCCCCTCAGGCTGCACTGCAGCTGAGAACTGAATTAAAACTTTATTGTACATAGTTTTCAGCACAGACTGTTGTGGCACTACAAGTATTATTGCAACAGCACCCATTGCCTGTGGGGCGCAGAGATGGCTAGCCCACCCACAGGGCTCAAGATGTTGCGATGAGCCATACGGGGGAGGGTAGCTGTTGGGATATGGCACATAACATGTGCCATTTATCTCTGGTGATGTTTGATCTGAAGCAGAGGGGATAACGTCAGAAACTATTTGAAAGCGAATGACCCCAGATATCTCAAGAGCTGAGATTACCTCAGCTGCCTTCTCCTATCGGAAAAGCGCACTTACCTCCTGGATGCCATTATACCCCTAAATTCAGAGACTTCCTGACGCAGCTGACATCCTCAGGGAATGAAAACACTGGGTGCTCACCAAGGCAACACCCTGGTTCCAATGCTATCACCCATCACCCAAGAACTGAATCAATGCACAATTACAGGGGTATAAGCTTATTAGCAGATGCTGACTCATGCACCCCTAGATGAGGGGCCTTGGGAGATGAACTGACCTGCTCCATGACTCCCTTGGTTATAGGGAGGGGTTGTATTCAGCAATGGGCAAGCTAGGTGATTGGTACAGGAAAGATCTCCTCCTACCCCCTCATCAAGGGTAAGGTACACCAGAACAGCTACCCCTGGGCCACCACTCAATTCCATGCCCAAGCCATGGTGATAACACCGCAGTCCCTGGCAGACCACCATGAACACAAAGCAATACTCAATCCCAGCCAGACAGGAACCTGAATAAGCTGGGAACCCTTATACCTACTGTAATGTGAAAAGGTTGCTCATACCCAAGGGCCTGGACTACTGCTCTAGTCCTTCTGGTTTGTTCATTCTGTGGTAACTGGGCAAAGCCCAGCTCAGATAACTGATCCTCCTCCCCTGCAGTGGAGTTGTCTGGCCATTGGCAGGCTAGGAGAAAGACAGCCTGCCGGTCCACACAAGTCAACTCACACTCTATGGACTGAGTATCAACTGTTGATGTTACTATTTAGTAGGTTCAATGTTATTGTTATAAAATATGCTACCTTTCTTCTTTTTACTAGTAGCTATAGACAGGTAGAGAATCTGAGGCAAAGAAAGAGAGTGGTTTTCAGTACACATAAGGTATCATTTTCAGTCAGCAGACAAGTTGTTAACTTTAAAGCATTCACACAGAATGGAGGACAAACTACCTTATGCAGGGGTATAAAGAAACATTGGAATGAGGTCCTAGTAACAACTCGGAGGTGGATCATGGTGCCCATCTCCTTACTAGCCAACTTTCAACTATGTGCACAAATTTCTCTTACTCATGGCTTCCATCCCTGATGCTGTTGCAATGTCATAGAATGTCAAAGGCATAAATTTCTCTATTAAGCAAAAAAAAAATCTTGGCACACCTGAAGAAATTAAAAACTCAAATAACCTTTCTTCAGGAAACAAAACTCAAGAAGGTGAAAGCCCAGAAACTCAAAAAGGAACAGGTGGGATGGGAGACTCACAGTGTCTCCGGCGCATCTAGCCGAGGGGGTGTCAATTCTGCTCCATAAGAACCTGAACTGGAAGCCCATTGAGGTACAAACTGATAAAGGAGGACGATGGGTTATGGTGTGGGTAGATTCTCCCACAGGGCAAATCCTACTGGTAAATGTTTATGCCCCTAACACGGACTCAGCCAAATTTTTTAACAAAATTTCTCAACAAATGCTAAAAATGATGCATGACAATCCAGAAATACTTGTGGGGGGGGATCTAGACCTCACCATGGACTATATCATGGATAGGTCCAATGCAAGACCAGAACCACACACCCAAGCTCTTCGCACACTGACCGATTTAATAGCCCTGCATAAGCTGTCTGATATCTGGAGGTTTACCCATCCCACGGACCAAGACTACACTTTTTCTCCAACCCCAAGGCAATGGTAAGTCGACTAGACCACTGACTCACCTCTCCATCAGTGACTTCAGCCAGAATAGATGTACCAATCACCCCATTGTATTTATCTGACCATGCCCCTGTGGTACTGAGCCTCCTCAGAACTCGTAAAGAGCATGGATCCCAGCCATAAAGACTAGATCCCCTTTTAATGCAAGACCCTAGTTTTGTTAAATGGTTCCTTAAAGAATCAGAACTCTGCATCCAAGACAATCCCCAAAGATCTGCATCAGCAGCTGGGGTGTGGGAAGCCTACAAAGTTATGATGTGATGGAGAATTATACGTTTTGCAGCACGCAGGTGTAAACAAAGGGAGGAAGAATGTGCCTAACTAGAAAAGCAGTTTGCACAACTGGAAAATCAATACAAAAAAACCCTCAGGTGTTGAACGACCCAGTTAAATTAAAAGAAATCACAGCATTAAAACTCCAATTAAACACCCTAGCCACTAGAAAAGCCGAACTCCAAATACTGAGAACACAACACAGATACTAGGCAGTGGGGGAAAAAGATGGAAAGCTTTTGGCATATAGACAGGGCCCAGTGTTTACTGCGGCAAAGTAGACCTACATTCTGCAGCAGGACCTCATACTTTCTGCTGCAGAACAACTGCTGATTCTGTGGCCATTCTGCGGCAAATAAATTGTGGCTAAACAGCATACCTTCTAAGGGAGTAAGTCTTAGTTAACCCTTTGATTGCCTTCATGCAACTACTCCGCTGCACTGAAAGTAGAACAGCAGGCCATTTAATAGTATGTAGTCTTCTTATCACAAATATTAAACAGCAATAACCCAAACCTGGTACAGCCATGGGGATCAGTGTTCTCTTTTAATGAATTTTCCCTCCCACCCTGAATTTGAAGGCTCATCTGTTCTTTTTCTGGAAATTGGTGGCCTTTGCCATTCTCCTAGATTGTAATCATACGCACTTAGCTAAAACTGCACAGAAGGCAAAACCTGCTTGGATTTCTTCTGGTTTATATTTACAGTTAGCAGATATAAAGAGAGGCTCCAACTTGAAAGCCATTTGCTACTGACTTTGATCAATGTTCTTTTAGATTATTATTTTTTTAAACTAGGAATACCCTAACTGCCTTCCAACAAACATGTTGAGTGCAGTGTGTTGGGGTTGGGGGTGGCAATTGTCTTCCTATAACAGTGAAGGAGGGTATAACTTGCAGTGTCTGTAGGATTTGTTGACTCCTGATTTGTCTTTTGGGGGACACAATAAAAAATGCAAGCAAGTCATTCTTATTAAGCTGAAGTAACCTTGGTTAGCATGTCCTCTTCTCACAGCTCATGGGGTTGTGGTGTTCTTCAGGCAGTGACCCGCATTTTACTTGCGTATAGCAGCAATCAAACTCTCCATTCCAATTTTTTCCATAGCTGCTTGCTCCAGTTCCAGTATACCCAGGTCCCTAACTCTGCTGCAGCTGGGCAACTTGACCTTCCTTAAGAATTGAGCTTGAAGCCACCACTTGGGTTGCAGGTTCAAATCTGCCAAGAAATTACTCTCACACTTGCAGGTGCAGAACTGCAGCCCACAAATCAAAACTGTGATAGATGTCCACCAGTGAGAACCAAGTCCTCTATGCAGTCTGTTGCTAGCCCTATGTTTCTGCAATCAGCTCTTCCTCTTCCTCCAATACCTGTCACCACACCGAGATTGATTCCACCTCCACGGGCACCTCTGAATCTTCTCACTTCTTAACTACAGCTCACTTTCCAGTTCTTCCTTCCAAATTCATCTTCCAAGGATTCAGCATGGACCATGAGTAGCCTCACAATGGAAAATGAACATAGCTGAGCTACCCACACCTACACAGCAGCAAATCATAACTGCCATGGACCTAATCAAGCTCTGCTACTCTTGTGTCAGTCCCCCCACCCCCCCACAATACTGGCTGGAAGGAGTTATGTAACAAGAGCCAGCACATGTCAAGATGCCATGTGATCACTAGCTTTTCGACTTTTTGTTTGTGGGCAGCATCAGTTTGCTGCCTTTTCTAATGAGCATGTATGCCATGGCATACTTAGCATATCAATAGCTATACCCTTGCCTTATGTGATCGCATAGCTAGCATTTCTATGGCTGTGTGGCTGGTTTTCCTAATTTCTGCGGCAAGCACTGATTTCTGCGGTCAGCCCTGATTTCTGTGGCCACTGCTGCTACCACAGAATCGCAGAAAACACAGGGCTCTGCATATAGATTGAAACAAATGCAGGCAGAAAGGCATGTCCCCTACCTCAAAAATAAAAATGGGACCCCCACATCTAACCAAAAAGGTATCAACATGATTATGACAGAATTCTATAAAGAGCTGTACTCCTCTCAAAACAAATGGGACCCCGACAGGTATAATACTTTTATCACCAGTCTATCTCTACCATGCCTTATGACACAAGCCAGAGAGGAGTTAGAAGCCCTGATTTCTGAAAAAGAGGTCTCCATAGCCATTCAACTAATGGCGCCACATAAAGCACCAGGAGGGGATTGCTTCCTGGCAGATTTTTATAAAGCAATAAATCACATTGCCACCCCCCCTTAACCCATATGTTGCAATCGACTCACACAGCAGGAGAGTTGCTAGATAAACTAAAAGAAGCCATTATCACAGTACTACCTAAAGAGGGTAAGGACCTTGCCCTCCCAGCTAGCTATAGACCCATGTCACCAATCAATGTGGATGCCAAGGTACTAGCCAAGGTCCTGGCTATTAGGCTAGAGAAATCCCTCCTGCAAATTATTCACTCCTCACAAGTCAGCTTTGTTAAAGGAAGGGCAAGCTCAGACCATATTCAGGCCCTGATCTCCTTGATGCAGACCACGGCAGACTCCCCCACTCCAGACGCAGCAGTAGCTATTGATTTTGAAAAAGCACTCGACTCGGTGGAGTAGGAGTACCTGCATGCGGTTATGAAGTCCTACAACTTCAGCCCATATTTTATGTCCTGGGTCAGAACCATGTATAACAAGCCAAAAGCAAGGGTTCTCACTAACAGCATTATGTCAGACCCCTTTCCCTTATGCAGGGGAATCAGACAAGGATGCCCGCTTTCACCATTGTTATTTGTATTGTCCATGGAACCTCTGGCTGCTGCAATTAGGGCTCACCCTGAGATTACAGGTCTGAGAGTAGGAAAGGTCCAATGCCATGCAAAGTTGTACGCCGATGATTGCCTGATCCCAACAAATAATATAATCAATATATAATTTTAAGTCATCTGACTGTGGCAGAGGGAGGTAGCAGTTGAGGTTTGAAATTGTGGTGAGGTTCTGTAAAGCTAACTTTGTCATAAGTTTCTGTAAGTGTTATTGTTTGTAAGTTGTGTTTTAAAATTGGCCTAACTCCTTAAGAACTCTCTGGAACAGAGGGACACAAATCCTTAAATCTCTTTGTGTTAGCTGTAGACTGTTTTTGTGGGGGAGGGTCTTTGGCCAGTAACACAGCCAGCCAATCAAGGTTGTTTGCATTTCAGTTAATCTCTGTTTAAAATTCTCACTGAGGCATTTTAAGTCCTCTGGCTATGGCAGAGGGAGGTAGCAGCTGAAGTTTGAAACTGTGATGAGGTTCTGGAAAGCTAACTTTGTCATCAGTTTCTGTAAGTTTTTTTTTTGTAAGTTGTATTTTACGGTTGGCCTAACTCCTTAAGAACTCTCTGGAAAGTCCTCCCACCCACTCCTTGTATTTGCCTTTCTTAAATACAGAAGAGTCACTGGGGGTTGAGCTTAAAGGCTGGGAGGGAGGAGCTTAGAAAGTTGCAAAGTTCCCCTGTGAGCAAACTCTTAAGGCTAATAGTCAGGTTGGGAAAAGTTCAGCCACTCAAGTGTTGAAAGTTTAAAAGTCTTGGACTAGTGGGGAACTTGGTGGCTCACCCAAGGAAACCTACTTGAAGGGGGATGGGACCACATGTCATTAGGGCCGGCATCTTTGCGAGGGTGGTGGGGTGCACAGGGTGTAGGGCAGCCATGATACTGGACTGGGCTTGGAAGTTTGGTGGTTGCCCAGTGTGCTACCAGCTAGCACAGCTTAGGGAGGAGGTTGAGGGGCTTAGGAGACAGCTGGGGGAAGGGGGAGGTATGGTTGGTAAACAGGGCAGGGGCTCTCCCACGGGGTTGCACCAAACACTAGGGGCGGGGGCATAGGGAAAGGAGTGCAGGAGAGTACTCTGGGTTCACACAGGGACCCTGGCAGATGGGGCCCAAAAGGAGGATACTACAAAGGAAGCTGGCAGGTAACTGGGGATCCTCACAGATGGGGGCCAAAGGGAGGACATTCTCAGGGAAGTAGGCAGATGGCTGGTGCTGGACAGAAGGAAGAAATGGGGGAGGTGGATTGGATCTTAAGCTCAGTAACCGCTCCAATTCTCTTCTTCTGCTTGAGGATGAGGGGGTGATGTAGCCATGACAGGGGCAGTTAGAGATGGAAAGGGAGTAGGGGGCAGGAGGCAGGGGCTGGATAGTGGGAGGAACAGGGGGGAACTTGAAATGTGGGAAAATGGGGGAAGCAGGGACTCAGAGTAGGAGGATGAGGGGGTAGAGGGAGGAATGCACAAGGAAAAGGACCAGTTGGGAGGAAAGGGAAAGGAGAAGGACCAGAAGTACAAGGAGGATACAGTAAAGGGAGCTGAGGGTTATGGCCAGGGGAGCACGACAAGCAAGGAGGGGCTGAACAGAGACAGGAAGGAAGAGAGGATGAGCCAAGCTAGTTTAGCAGATGGGGGGAAGGACCAGTCATGAGCAGTAACGGTGGGGGTAGCGAGGTACAGAAGGATACTCAGGAGGACAAGGGCATAGGATCAGAGGGAAGGGGGTAGCCAGGTTAAATAAGGAGGGCATGGCAGATGGCACCCAGATAGGGGGAGGAGCAAGGAGCCGGCTGGGGGGAGGGGCCAGTAGAAAGGATGGGACATGGAAGGTGGGGAATGGAAGAAAAGGGGTGGCCAGAGTGCTCCTGTTGGGTGATTCCATGATCAGGGGGATCAAATGGGATGGGGAGGGAGAAGCCTGCCCGGTTAGAACAAAATGCTTCCCTGGGCTAACAGTGCACAGGGCTAAGCACGAGGTATATCAGCTGGCAAAAGATTGTGGGGGTTCCCCGGACATACTGGTCCACCTGGGTACTAATGACATTGAGGGAAATAGTGAGCTAGAGATACAGGCAAGGTTCAGGGAGCTTGCCAGGGTCTGTCATGATATAGGATGCAGAATTTCCTTCTCAGAAATCCTGCTGGTGCCAAGGGCTAGTGGGGAACACAAGAGGAAGATTAGGGTGGTAAACCAGTGGCTCAGGGAGTGGTGTGGGGCCAGAGGGTATGGGTTGATGGGGGATTGGGGGAGACCTGGGAGGATAAGGGGCTGTATGCTAGAGATAGGCTCCATCTCAATTCGGAGGGGAAGAAAATCCTTAAGTTGAAAATAGAGGGGTTCATTGGTGAAAGGTGGGGTTTAAACTTGTGAAGGGGGGAGGGATGGGAGAAAAGGCTGTCAAGGGGGTCCAATAAAAGGAGGGACTCTGTCTCCACCCTCCTGGGGAGCTGGAGGAATGCAGGAAAAGGCAGACTGGTAAGGAGCGGACCAGGGGAAGACAGAATCCCCACAGGAACACGAGCAGGGGAAATGGAAGTATAGGGAATGGGTGGAAGGTAGTCCTGCTAAATGCCAGGAGCTTGGGCAATAAAATGCCTGAGCTCCAGGCGATGCTAACTGAGGGAGAGGGTGGATGTGGCAGCGGTCACTGAGACTTGGGCCACAGCAGGGCACGACTCGGACCTGAACCTGGAGGGTTACATCATGTTCAGGAAGGACAGGGGGGAGGGAAGGGGAGGAAGGATAGCAATAATAGTCAAAAACTGCATTGCTATAGGAGGAGTGGAGGAGGCAGAGGGAACTGTGGAGGAGATTTGGGTCACCTTGATAACAAGGGGGGGCAAGAGAGTAAAAATAGGAGTGGTGTATAGACCCCCTGCGCTGGCGGAGGAGCTGGAGGAGAGTCTGGTGGCATAGGTTGGGAGACACTGCAGATTGAGAAGGGGGAAGGGTGGTGGTGTTGAGGGACTTAAACATGCCAGGAACAGACTGGGATACTATGACATCCTCGGTGGCCAGGGAACAGAGGTTGTTGGATGTCTTTCAGGACGCATTCCTAACTCAGCAGGTGGGGAAACCGACCAGGGAGGAGTGGATACTGGATGAGGTCCTGGCAGGCAGTGACCAGATTGGGGGCCTGGAGGTAAGGGACCCGTTGGTGGGGAGTGACCATGCCACGGTCTGGTTCTGCCTGAATCTAGGAGGGTTAGAAGGCTGCACAAAGACGGAGGTAACTGACTTCAGGGGGGCAGATTTCAAGGAAATGGGAAGGATCCTTAAGGAGCACTTGAACAGGATTGGGCCAGACATGGACACCGACAGTAGGTGGGAAATCATCAGGAAGGGGTGCAGGATGCTACCAGCTCCTGCGCAAGAGTAAGACGAAAATGCGGTAGGGACCAAAAACCCTGCTGGTGGACCAGGGAAGTTCAGGAGGTGGTGAGGGGAAAGAAAGCAGTCTATAGGCAATTCAAGTGCTCAAGGAGTGAAAGGGACCGAGGAGAGTACGAGCTGATGGCCAGAAGAGCCACTAGGGTGGTGAGGGCGGCTAAGGCAAGGAAGGAGCAGAACCTGGCCAGGGAAATTAGGAGAGGGAACAAGGGGTTCTTTTGATACATTGGGGAACAACGAAGGGTGAAGGGGCAGATTAGCAAGATTAAAACAGGGGAGGGATGGGCACAAGACCTGGAGGAGCAGGCTGAGGTACTAAATGAGTACTTCACCTCAGTTTTCACCAAGGAAAATGGGGGCTGCATCATAAATGGGAGGAGATGGTGAAACTGAGGAGGGGGGGACCCACTTACTGATTGGCGGGTTTGGGGAGGGCATCACTGGCAGGTGGGGAGAAGGCAAAGCAGGGGGACGAGGTAGCAAAGGTGGAAATCATGGCAGAGAGAGTGAGGGAAGCCCTCAGGTCCCTTAAGATGGAGAAAGCACCAGGGCCAGATAAATTACATCCCAGAGTGCTGAAGAAACTGGCAGATGTCCTGGCGAAACCCCTGGCGGAGTTCTTCAGCATCTGTCTGAGGGCAGGGTGGGTGCCCCAGGACTGGAAGGTGGTGCATATAGTGCCTATCCACAAGGGGGGATCAAGGGAGGTGGCAGGGAACTACAGGTCCGTCAGCCTGACATTGGTGGTGGGCAAGGTGATGGAGGGCATTGTCGAGGAGAGACTAGGAGGGGACCTGGAAAAGTTGGAGTGCCTGGACGATAAACAGCATGGATTCGTCCCGGGGAAATCGTGTCAGACAAACCTTGTGGAGTTCTATGACTGGGTGACGAGTGCCTTGAACCTGGGTAGACCAGTGGACGTCCTCTTTCTTGACTTCAGCAAGGCATTTGGCTCTGTTCCTCAGAGGGGCCTGCTGGATAACCTGGGAGAAATGGGGTTGGGGAACCAGATGATCAGATGGATAGGAAATTGGCTCCAGAACTGGATCCAGAGGGTCGTGGTTGGAGGGATAGTCTCATCCCCAAGGATAGTCATTAGTGGAGTCCCTCAGGGATCGGTCCTTGGGTCCCTCCTGTTCAATGACTATGTCTCTGACATAAGGAAGGGTATCAGGAGTGAGATGAGTCTCTTTGTGGATGACTCAAAACTGGGGGTGGTGGTAGATGGGGAGGAGGGAAGGGTGGCCCTACAGGGGGACCTGGAGGCTCTGGAAAGGTGGTCTAGAAAGTGGAAGCTGAGGTTCAATGCAGGAAAATGCAAGGTACTACACCTGGGATCCAGAAACCTGGGCCAAGTGTACACCGGGGGATGCTACAAGTCTCGATGGCTGAGAGGGGCCTTGGGGGGTGGTGGTGGATGTCAAGATGAATAACTCAGAGACTTGTAGGAGGGGAGCGGCAAAGGCCAACAGGATGCTTGGATGCATCGCTAGGGGGCTCACCTCCAGAAGGAGGGAAGTGATACTCCCACTGTATAACTGTTTGGTGAGACTGCACCTTGAGTACTGTGTGCAGTTTTGAAGGCCACATTTAAAGAGGGACATTGAACTCCTGGAGAGGGTCCAGAGGAGGGCAACCAAAATGATTTGGGGCTTGGGGGATAGGACCTATGGGGAGAGGCTCAAAGAGCTAAATATGTACACATTGGAAGAGAGAAGGAACCGGACCAGGGGGACATGATAGTGGTCTTCAGGTACATGAAGGGGGTAAATATGGGAGGAGCAATCAGGGTGCTCCAAAGGAAGGAGGGAGGGCAACTAGAGGGCATGGGTGGAAGCTGGAGGGGGGGGAAGATTCAGGGGAGAAAGAAGGAGGTGCTACTTCACTGAGAGGGTGGTGGAGCAATGGAATGCGCTGCCCAGGGGGCTGGTGGAGGCAGAAATGGTGGAGGGGTTCAAGAGGGGGTAGGACAGGTACAGGGGAAGGGTTCTGGAAGCAAAAACCAGTGCAGCAAGAATATCCAGGACTGGGAAGGCAGAAGCCAGAGAGGGAGAGGGGGGCAGCAAGGTCAGCTCCCAGGGTGGGGGCTGACCAAATGAACAGACATGAAAGGCCGTTAGGCCTATTCTGCTGGCATTTTAGTATGTTAGTAAGATCCTGCCCCAGATTCTCAACACCTTGGAAACATTGGGCACAATATCGGGCCTGAGAATAAATAAAACTAAATCCGAAATACTCCTTCTGAATAAACACTCTACCTCCATAACAAAGGACACGCTAGACCTTCTGTGGGCACTGCGAGGGATAAAATACTTTGGGATTAAACTTTCACCTACCCTGGCCAACCTAGCGGATGACAGCTTCAGTCCCTTACTGACAGGGCTACACAGGGACATGGAGAGATGGGAACACCTCTATTTGTCCATGGCCGGAAAGATAGCTGCCATAAAGATGATGATGGTCCTGAGGGTATATTACCTACTCACACATTTACCAATTATTCTCCCAGCAAAATGGGCCCAAAAATTACATACCCTTATGAGTAAATTCTTATGGGGATCCTCCCCCCACCCACGGTATAGTAGAGCAAAATTGAGAGCAACATGAATAAAAGGTGGGTGGAATCTCCCTGACTTCACAAATTACTTCTATGTTTTCATCACAGCCAAAATTCTAAAATGGTATGGCAGATAAGACTCAGATACACCAGCATGGCTTGAGATAGAAAATGCTGTCATGCATGGATACTCACCTGCAGCATTCCTAGGCTATAATCTCACAAAGCAATTCCAATACCTGACTACAATCCAGGCTGCATACTGAGCCTGGTAATTCATGGGGCAAAAGGCTAAGCTATGCTTGAACCCCCAAAATGATATTCCACGGTGGAACAACCCCAATCTGTGCATTAACAGGAAACCCTTTAGATGGTCGGGATGGGAAAGTAAAAGTATACTTACATTCAGGGACATAGAAGTGCTTGGGAGAAACATATTAGACTCCTTTCAATCCCTCAGAAATAAGTACCTGCTACTGCAGGGTGACTTCTAGAGGTATTTACAAATCAGAAGCCTGCACCAGCAATTCCAGAAAGCTAAGTACACTTGCTCTACTTGTACCATGGCTCAAATCCATCTGCAGGGGGAAAATACAAATTCACACATGGCTCTCTAAACTGAAGGGACTTGCTGGGACCAATCAAAGACTCATGAGAGACAGCGGCCCTGACACCTCGCTACCAGCCAAGGAGAAATGACAAAAAAAAAATGGGCACCATGATCACCGACCAACAGTGGAAACAATGGTGGGTACTAGCACACCAAGCATGCGGGGATCCAAGGAGTCTTTTTGATCCCAAACAAAATACACAACCTATGGCATCACAAACCAACACAATTTAAGGTCATGGGCTACATTAGCCAGGACAATTGTTGGAGGTGTAATGCCCCAAATGCTGATCTACTGCATGGCTTATGGTACTGCACTCCCCACAGTCCCTTTTGGATGCATTTCACAGCAGTCTCCACAGAGATACTTGGGAGCCCCACTCCCCTTGACCCACTAATCTGGATCTTGGGTTCTTCCTGACCACTTTAAAGTTTGGTGGCCATCAAAAACAATGGTTAATCCAAGCCTCAGTAGAAGCCAAGAAACTCATTTTGGAAAAATGGAAAACTACCACTATACCAACTCCCAAGGAGTAGCATACAGCCCCAGAGTCTCAAGCTTCCCTCACGCGAATAACCTGTTTTAACAACAGACGTATGCAGAAGTTCCAAAATAACTGGAACCTTACCCAGAATATATTGCTGCCAGCAGCACTCTACATGTGGGGAAATACTTTAAAGACTTGCTTAAGCCCCCATGACTCCCATATATATGTAGCCCAGATACATACGGGTAGGGACCTCATCTCCCTGTAACACCATAGAAGAAAGATAATAGAACGTTAGGCACTGTAAATGGTACCTACATGGTTAACTTTGCTGTATAGGCTTCTGTTCTTATGTTACAATGTAAAGAAGTACTCATTGTTTAATGACTCTATTCCTAATATTACCAAGTAATGCAAAAATGAAATAAGTTTGTCTGCTTAAGTAACCTCACAAGATATGTCCAAGTGTTGAATGTACATTTACTGTATGACTGAAACTACACACTGTCTAACAAATCTTTTAAGGATATATGTATAAAATAGTAAACTGCTTAATAAAATGATTAACTGAAAAAATAAATTAATTTTACTGATTTTGTGCCTGAAATGGAACTTTTTTTGATTGCAGTTTTCTTATAAAGTACACTCCTTATAACGTACAACTTCTGTGGCTCTGAAGTCATACTTTAGAAGGAGGGACCACTGTATGTACCTACACTTATTAAAGCTATATACCTATGCTAATCAAACAGTCAAAAGTATATACTTACACTAATAAAAAGTATATACCTACACTACATGAAACCCTTTGGGACAGTACTGATACAATCAACACATCATTAGGAATTAGTCAAACCAATTAACAAGCAGCAGAAGAACATGGAGACAAGACACACAAAACTGTCCCAATCCAGAAATCCCCCAAACTCCTACCTGCACTCACTAGACACCATTCCTTCCTTGCTACAAGAGACCTTCAGGTGCCATAACATGGCCGTAAATGTTATCTTCGTAACAGTAACCATCCTAATGTATTATGTTCAGCAAACAATGGGTAAGAGTAGAACACTCAGAAGTATACTCATCTTGGGGGATAATTGGGGCAATAAAGCCACTTGCCTTTTGGGCTTGTGGCCTTATAGCCCTAATTAACCCCCTTGATGGTTATATATCCTTGCCCAGGGGTAGTGTTATTGTGAAGCCAGACCACCACTGCAAGACCCTCCAGACAGACCTGGATGAGGCAATAAAGTAGGCTTATTGTCATGAGCACTGTATTACCATTACTAACATGAATTTTCTTGTTGTGCACAGCAGCCTCTTCTCATTTCACCGGCTCCAGTGGTATGATGGCCAGCAAGAAAAAGATGTACAGCAAGCCAAGATCAGAGGGGATGCTGGAGGAACAGCTGTAGTTGTTGTACAAGAGGAAGGGTTGAGCATGGATAGAAGTTTTATTTGGTGGAGATGCTGACACCTGGGGAGCCCATGGCCTCCCTAGATAAGGTAACCAAGAGGCCAGATGACCCACCTATGTCCACCAATCTGCCCCTGCACACCAGCACACAAGGGCTGTGGGGGACACAGACAGGCACCCTGCAGTTGCCAGCAATTGTTAATGCTGTTTCCTGTAAGCCTGTCCTTGGGTGTGGACGTGCACAGGACAGTTATGTGCCTATCATGCTTATGTGGCCCGCAGTCATACATAGGCACCAGTATGAGAGCAACACTATTTTATATGATTTAATGACGTATTATTTATTGTCTAGTGAATTGCTTTTAGGAGATGTTTTGAATAATCTATTTATAGTTTTTAGAAACTTGCAGGATTCAGTATTACCAGTTTATGTTTTAGTTAAAGGAAAAGATTCCTGTATATTTATGATTTGGATATGAGTGATGTGTTTATTGTACATTACATCAAGTACGGTACATATGTCAATAAGAGATCAGTCATTTCTTCTTTTGCAACACATATCCAGAGTCTGAGGCTCTGACACAAGGTAGTAAAGTGTCAAGCAAGCCTCCATTTACATACAAATGAGTCATTTGTAATACAGCCCCTCCCATTCCCTGATGTCACTGCAGCAACAGTGCAGAAGAAAACATAAGGGTATCAATGCTGTCTATCCTGATTTTAGTTTAAATTTGCAATGGCTTAAGACAGTTCTGTCATGCAACTCACACAGGGAGTAGTGCTTGTAGCCTTAATACTGCATATGTAGAACAAATATTACATCTATTAGTATTGCATTCACAGGAAACAAAATGTGTTTCTTTGTACTGCTCCTTTCTCTCTGTGAGACAGTTGTAACATGTTGTGGAGAGCAGTAGACTGAATCAGTCAATCAAGCAGTCAATCTGTATTAAACCAGGTGAACACCCTTGAGAAGATTCATTTACAAGGTGGGCCTAAGCAGTTTCCCAAAGTATCACACAGGACTGAATTCCTCCTTAGCACACATGATACACACCCACTTTCAGCAGCCTAAAAGTGGAAAGCTAGATCACTTACTTTATAAAGTGTACTGTTTTACATTTCAAATGCTCCTTAAAACTGAGATTCTGACTGGAAATACTAAGACACAGAATGCATATGACATTGGAGGAATGAGCGAAGCAAATACAGAGCACTATAAACACTGAGACTAATTAGTTTCTTTACCTACAACAGCTGAACTTAGTGAAGCATCTGATTTGTGAGGGACATCCTACTTCAAATGCTGGCAGTACAAAGTGGCAGCTGCCACACCTTGTCTTCAGTACCTTCAAAGTTCCTCCATTACTCAAGTGGGGAACCAAACATTGTAGGTTTGGTTTACTGGTGGAACTGCATTTAGTGCAGCACCATTATCTGTTGCTCTGATGACATCATCCTCCAGCAACATTGATGGTAAAATGGAGGACAAACACATTGATAACTTCTGGGGTCTGTATATTTTTATTTATAATCTAGATCTGGACAGCAATAGGACTGCTGACAACTGGAGGAGGCACAGAACAGTTACACATAAGGAGTTGGGAAAATATTGGTGTGAAACTATGGGAGCCTTCCCCTTTAAAAGCATGGAATTTGCAGTTCCATGTCATAATGGCAACCTCCGAAAGGCGATTTCCATTAGGGCGATGTCACATCACTGAAAATCAATTTCAGTGATGTGGCTATTTACAACAAACTGGCACCAGGGACTTACAATTTTAAATTTTATGTGGGCGTTGTGCCCCAACCCCTCCATGAAAGCTTTGCCACCTGCACCCCCTACTTTAGGATTCTCAACTCCAGGGGTGCATGAGAGGTGCAAACCGTGAACCAAACAAATTTGGGGCTGGGCGCAACAAAAGCGTACCTGCGCCTGGACCCAAACCCAGCACCCTATCCACCCAAGCCTGAACCCACCCACCATGCCACAGGACCAGCTCAGCAGCTCACTGTGGCACCAACCCTCAAACACCCTCCTCCCCTCCACCCCTTGCTGAGTGTGCTCTCTCCTCCCTCCATGCGTGCATACATGTGACATCCTGTTGCTATATGCATGAACCTACCCCCATACGGTCACCCTACCTTGCCCATAGCCCCCATGACATGCGCCATGATTGAGTTGCCATTTTTGTTTGCGTTCAATTGCGGTCACCCATGTCACAGGCTTCCGAATTGGCCAAATTAATATGGGCCAATACTTCAGTATTAGAGTGAGTGGATTTGCTAAAAGATGCCCCAGTCAGTTAAAAAAGCATCATTTTACAACATGAAGAATGCCAGCATGGAAAACCTAAGATAGCAAACCTTCAGGTACTAAAATGAATTGTTGATACAAGATGGAAATTTGATGAATTGGTTAAAGGAAAAACTGAATATTCAGTTGACTAGCTGACTGTTATGCCCCTTTTGGTTAATTGTTGTCCACAATGAGTCTAAAAAGCAACTGGTACAAACAATCTGCTACAATTTTAAACATATGTTGAAGATCCATTTGGAAAAAATGGGTCTGTTAGATGTTTACAGACATGGAAGAATACTGAATAATGGGCACGTTGATGTGATTTTGAGTGACAATGAACTGAAAAGGGAAGTTATGAGTAAAGTAGACATCACTGATATTTATGGGTTTAATATTGTAGATCTGAACTCTCTGTTTAAGGAAAGTTAGTAAGTACCACATAAGACTATTAAAATATCAAACTGACCATCTGCGATGCTGTCTGAGGTCCCATGCCATTACAGATTTGCTGTACTAGGAAATAGTAAATGTAACTAACTTAGTACCAACTTGCCATGGAATAATACTGCAGTAAATCAAAAACCTCCCTTAGGCAACCATCAGAATATATTTCTAAAATTTATTACCTTATTGAGTTAGAATATTGCAGGGATTGAGAAGAAGTTTGGTGATAGAGACAGGTTGAATTTAATTTATATAAACATGAAAGAATCTTTTTCCAAGACACATGGGCTATCCAATTCATGGAAATGAAAGGATGTATTTCACCCTCTTTGCTTAGAAAAAGGTAATTTAATGGGGTAGGCTTCCAATGAGAGGCCTGTTTATGTTAATTAATTTTGCTCTCTTTCTCACTGCTAAAAAGAGATTGAAGCCCTCCTGTAATTATATGTTTCTTTCATTTAATTTTAATTTTTTATGCTTGCAAGCCAATGGGCATAAATGCTTGTTTTCATTAGTGACAAGTTTGATATACAATCATAAAACACAATTATAGAAACAGGTACAGGCAAGGACAATACGCTCAGTAAGTACTTTGTACTGTTAAACATAGCAAATGAAGACTATATAGATGGGAATATTTGTTGGCCTCTGATGTCCTCAAAATATTATGCAATGCACATCTGGTCTGAATTGGAATATGCCATTTCATTAGTAATAGAAAAATTCCCAGGAATACCACTCCTCCCAGAAGTGGATTTAAATTTAAAAACTGTCAGGCATGAAGTATTCAGCAGGGACAATTCTGAAGTACTTAAGCTGTTTTATGATAAGATCTTCTATGGACCATATTTTGAATTGATTGGGTAAAAGGCTCAATCATCTCTTTAAAAAAATGCCATAGTTTTTCTTATTGGTAGGCTTTGGTGGGGGGGGGGGACTGGCAAGAGATTGGTGAAGGGTGGGGTTATATCTATCTCATGGTTAAGAGAGAGACAGGGAGGGGAGGTGGGGGAACTTGCTTTTAAAGGCAGGGAGGGATTCGGACCATGTGGTTACACTTCTCAAACATCACTGGGTACATGGAGAGAGGAGGAAACTTGGGTGCCTAGTTGGGAAACAGGTGGGGAATATTGTTTTGAACCATGTGGTGTGGTGGTGGGGGTGACTATGAGCCAAAGGGTGGGGTTGCTTTTCTTTTCTTTTGCACCCACAAAAAAGACACAAGCAAAATTGGTGCCACACCAACAGTAACACTGACCCCCAACACCAAATATCACAGCACTAACCCCACCCTTAACATCCACAGCACTGATCCCCATCCTAACAGTTGTAGCACTGTTCCCACCCCAACAGTCACAACACTGACACCACTCCCAAATGCCAGATCACTGACCCTCACACTCCAAAGCTAACAGCACTCTCACAGCACTGACTCCTTTCCTACTATACTCAGCACAGATCCCGCCCAACAGTCACAGTACTGTCCTCACCACTGCAGTCATCACACTGCTTCCCACCTACAAGTTACAGCACTAACATTCACCTCCAACAGTCACTGCACTGTCTCTACCCACAAAAGACACTGCACTGACTTTTCACACCAACAATCACAGCACTGCTCTACCCTACCCTACCCAGGAAAGCCACAGCACTAACCCCCACACATCAAAAGACACAGCACTTCCCACACACCCAACATTCACAGCACAGACACTGATCCCAACAGTAGAAGCCCAGTCCCCAACCACTCAGCATTTACAGCACTGCACCTGCTACCAAACAGTTACAATATTCCTCACATCCCACACAGTCACAGCACTCTCTCCATCCCTTAACAATCACAGCAATGGCCAACAACAGTTGCAGCACAGAGCACAACCTCAGCAGTCACAGCCTGTCCTATGCCAACAGTCACAACAGCCTCCCAACAGCTGCAGTACAATTGTGCACCACCCCCAACTGTTATAGCACATGCACCCTTCACTTAACAGTCACTTCATAGTCCCCACCCTTGTCAATAGGTAATAATATAGACTGAGCCCATCTCTACCAACAGTCACAGCCCTGTCCCTACACCCCAACAGTAACAGCACACTCACATACCATGACAGACACAATTGCTCCCCCATCTCAACAATCACAGTAATGCTACCCATCCAAACAGTCACTGCAACTGCCCACCCAAACACTGCTGCACAGATCACCCCACCCCAGCAGTCACAGCACTGGCATCCATGCTCCAACTGTCACAATAGTGGTGCCACCCCCAACATTACGAGCACTGGCACCATAGAATTCTATAGATACTGCACAGACCTCACCCTTGCCAATAGCATAGCACTGCCTCCACTGCCCCAAAAATTAAAGTTGTGCCCCCACCCTGTCACAGCACTGCTACTCATCCCAACAGTCACAGCAACTGCTCACTCAAAAGGTGCATCACAGATCCCGACCCCAAAAGTCACAGTATTGACTCCACATCACAAGATTGCTCTTTCCATGGTCAAAGCACTGACACCCACACCCCAACTGTCACAATACTACCACCACTTCGAACAGTTATATCACTGACACTAAGCATTTCATCACTGAACAGATCCCACCCTTGTCAATAGTCATTGCACTTATTTCCTTACCAACAATAGTCACAACACTGCCCTGTCCATTCAAATCCCACAGCTTTTACACCTTTGCCAATAGTCATAACACCACCATGCACCCCAACAGTCACAACACTGATCCCGCCTGCAGTCACAGTACTTCCTCCTACCAGTTACAATACAGCCCCATACCCCAGTTGTCACAGTATTGTCCCCGCATGCCAACAATTACAGCACTAAGGGCCTGTTTAACGTACCCCTGCCCACATAGTGCATAGGGCCCCATTATGAATATCCCATGCCTGGCACTTGCATATGCTGATGACATGACATTGTTCTCATTATTTCAAATGGGGTTGTAATGGCCATTACACTTCTGAAGAAGGACTGGTTGGTATGAAAGATAAAGCACTTTGTTCTTGTTGCTACATCTATGTTGGTCCATTAAAAGGTATCAAATCATTTCCTTCTGGATCTGTTCTTGCGAGGACCAATATGACAAATACTAAATCTAGATTTTTTCATTTTAAGGAATTCTTGGTCATTTCCTTTTTTCCTTTGATATGGAAAAGGATTCCGTCAAATGGAAAAAGGATTTCTACCCTGTCCCCATAAATGTGGCATTTTTTTTGTGATGTCCAGTGGCATCCCTTACCCTGTGAATGTCTTCCCTGTAATTTGTTTAAGCTTTCCCTGGTGTCTAGTGGCATCCCGCACCCTCCCATCATCAATATTGTTATTTTTATTATTTTCCCCTGGTGTCTAGTGGCACCCCCCCCACCCTCCAATTGACTTTCTTATATTGTTCCCTGATGTCTAGTGGCATCCCCCACTGTCCGATCACCGTTCCTGTACTGGGCTCATTTACCTTGGTGTCTAGTGGCACCCCAACCACCTGATTGCTGTGCTCATAATTATTAAATGTTTCCCTGGTGTCTAGTGGCACTCCCCACCCTCTGATTACCATTCCTGTAGTTTTCCCATTTTTCTCTGGTGTCTAGTGGCGCCCCCACCTTTTGACCTGTGTCCCAGTTGATTTATGTGATTTCCTTGTTGTCTCGTAGCACCCCCCAACTGGCTTCCACCTCTGAAATAAACAAAACAGTCCCTTGATGTCTTCATTTTTTTCCTGTAAAAAAAAGTCCATTGTCGATCGCACCCCTCCCCCACCCCAACCTTCCACTCAGCACCCACCACCCCACACCCCCAGACCCCATACACACACTGTCACTCACCTGAACAGGTTCCAGGCTGACGACTCACTCTGCTATGGAAGACATATCTTGCTGCTGGAACTGCCAACTGAAATATGATCAATGAGGTTTCCCATGTAGATGCATAACTTTGCCATTTCTGTATATTTTTACTCCAAATTTTCAGTGCGAACTTTTTGAGACTCCACCTAATGAACAATGTCAGTGGAATTTTGCAAATGTGGCCTGAAAGATGATTTTGTGGTTGCTTGATGAAATTACCTTTCAGTTGGGATTTGAACATGTTCACTGCACTTGTTCATGAGGTAGTGTTATAAGAAGGGTATGTAGAAAATTTGGGGTCAAAATATATTAACATGAGAAAGTTATGCGCATCTGTTGAAATGTTCCTAAGCTAGCTCAAAACTTTCTGTTATTTTAAATATTTTCACATCAAGTTTTAAATATAGCCATTTCTTTACACCACCTCATTAACATGACAGCTGTCATTTTTCAAATTTGGGCCAAAATGTGTTTTTGCACCTCTGGCATGGAATGATGTTGTGTTGGCACATAATGACGTTTTGGTGGGGATTTGAAAATGTTTAGTACCTGATTCATGAAGCAGGGCAATAAGAAGACTACGCTGACAATTTGGTTGCTGTTGTGATACAAATGGAAGCTTTTACATCAACATACATTTATGTACTATGAAGGGATGGAAGCACAGGGCCCGAAGACCCTGTGCTGCCAAAAGCAAATAAGGAAATGATTACACTATTTCAAAAAATATTGATGGATAGAAGCACAGGCAAATAAGGGCATAATTATACTATCTCAGAAAGTAATGAAATGCCTTGCAAAAAAAAACTGTGTTAATGCAACATTTAGGGTTCAGGTTAAAGTAACAAAAGTAGGGAAATGTAGTTGTAGGGTTTCCAACCCTAAAACTACACCCCGACCACTAAAACAAATCATGGGTGTAGTCTTCCTTGGTATCATCAACCCTAAAACTCACCCCATTCTATACACTCCACAAACATTTACACCTAATGGGGTGAGCTTTAACCTTGACAATGCCAAGGAAGACTCCACCCTTGATTTGTTTTAGGGGTGGGGGTGTGGTTTTAGGGTTGGAAATCCTAAAGCCACTGTTCCCTACTTTTGTCACTGTAGCCTGAACCCTAAATGTTGCACTGACACAGCTTTTTTTGCAAAGAATATACTATATATATATATATATATATATATATATATATATATATATGTGTGTGTGTGTGTTAGTGTTAAACAGAAAAAAAATGTAGGGAAATGTGGCATCAGGTTTTCCAACCCTAACACCCCACCCCCGCCCTGCAGGCAACAAAACAGCCATGGGTGTTCTTTGGGGATCTTAAGCCTAATGCTCATCTCATTCCATCAGTAAATAAACTGAGAGAGAATGGGGTGAACATTAGGTTTGAGAACCCTAAGGCACATCCCATGCCTGGTTTGCTGCCTGCAGGGCAAATTTCCCTACTTTTTTAGCTTTAACCCTAATTAGTGCATTAATGAAGTTTTTGCTGTGAATTTCCTTACTTTTTGAGATAGTATAATTGTATCTTTATTTTTCTGTGGGAGTGCAACAATACCTCCATATGTTGGTGCACTTCCATTATAGGACCACAACAACCAAATTGTCAGCATAGCATTCTTATTATCCCACCTCATGTACACAGTAGTGAAACTTTTGAAATCCCAAGCACAATGTGATCCCATGCCACCATAACGCCATTGTTTGCCAAATGTATGAAAAGACAGTTTGGGCAGTATTTAAGGAATGACAGCTATTGTTATGAGGTGGTGTAAAAAAAGGCAATGGTGAAAACGTGTCAAAATGTTTAAAATTACCAAAGTTACAAGTGAGCATAGCAAAATTTAAATGTAGGCACAACAAAATTTGCCAGTTTTACATATTTTGATCCCAAATTTTCAACATACCCTTCCTATGATCCCACCTCATGAACATGGGTGGTGAAAATGTTCAAATCCTACCTGAAAGATGATTTCACCAAGCAACTGAGAAATCACCTTTCAGGCCAGATTAGCTAAATTTCACTTACATTGCTCATGAGGGGTTGTATGTGATAATAGCGAAAAAAAAACAAAAAAAACAGCAAGAGCAAAATCAGTAACTGCAAAATAGTTCCTACACATACAGGGACTGCACACTACAGCGATCATCACAAATTGCGACAACACTGCTGCACTGACTTTTTAAGGAATGCATTGCCCCCCACCCCCCCTTAAGATAAATAATCAACTCCAGATTGGACACAAGTCAGGGAACGGGGAGAAACTTGGAAGGGGGGATATTCCCTAGGGAAAGCAACTTTGGAAAGAGGAGTAAGCCAGGAGAAGGAATTCAAGATAAACAGGGATGACAAACTGGAAGGGGGAACAAAACTCACAGCACAACACATCATAACATAAAAAAAAGAACAGAAACACCCAGCCTAGAACCCAGGTTGAGGACACCTAACATGCACACAGCCGATGGATCTAACCACTACATCACAGTGGTAGCTCGATGGCTCACTCCACAGCAATGTATTTCACTACTCACTACACAACAGCCAGCGAACTACATCCTTTTCTTCTGGTAGTACCTCACTCACAAAACCACTCACTACAAAAATCATGTCATGCAAAACACATGCTATTTTTCACTCGCTATTTTTGACTCATCCATATTGCTTCACCGTTATCACAGGATACCTTCACGAGGTGACGTCCCAAAAAGGCCATGTTGAAAATTTTGCGTCAAGATATTCAAAAATGACAAAGTTATGCATCAAAGTTGAAAACCCCATTGAAATTCATTAATGCCAAAGCGAAGTCCAAAATCCTTTTTCATGACAAGGAATCCTTTTTTGTTTGAATAGAAAAGGACTCATGGGAAAAAAAATTAGCTGGTCCCAAAAAAGGAATTTAAATGTACAAAAACCTCATTTTGGGGTAATTTGTCCACTAGATAACTGCAGAATTAACCTAACAGAGTTCTGATGAGCTAGCCAGCCCCATGGCACTGAGGGCTGAGGTGCTGGATGCCACATCTTGCGCTACAATGGTGACCTGGATTTGGGAATGAGCCCAGGTCATTGGCAGTCAGCAGAAAGGTGGATGGAGTAGCTGGACTGAGTCATGGATAGATAGCTCTCCTCTTTGAGGGAGGGTAGGCACCAATCTGACTAGTGGATGTTGTCAGGAGAAGGGAATGCTGTTAGGTGCTTGGCAGAAGTCGTGCCTTCACATGGCTTCCTACCTGGACCTTGCCCTGCACACTGGCAACTCCAGGGGTGGGTTTAGGGCTTAAGTAGTCACTACAGGCAACTACAGAAACCCCCCCAAACTCCCTGACTGTCGAGCAGCATGATCCCTGTAACAAGGGTGAAGGGGGTGATGGAGATGGGAAGCCGCCTCCACTCCCAGGCCAGCAGAAGGGTAAACAAATGATATATAAAACAATAAATAAAAAAATAAAAAAGAGTTCTGATGAGCAAGACACATGTGTTGGTGTCTCTGCAGAATACCAATATTGTGGGTTTTCAATTTTTTTATTGAAAAAACAGAAAACAAGATGACATCTGTATGAAAAAGGATTTTTTCCTCATGAAAAAGGATTGGCCCAAATGAAAATGGATCTTTTTTCCTTTGGAGAAAATTCTTTTTTCATTCAGGACCTCTATCCAACAGACTTACTGAGCATGCTCAGAACCCCAAATTGTAAAATTAGAAACATAGAAACATAGAAAGTGATGACAGAAGGAGACCAAGGGTCCATCTAGTTTGCCCGTGAGTTCCCAACATCTTTTTAGACCCCAAGACCTAACTCTTCCACTATTTAATGCCCCCTACTGCTCCCACTGTTTTTATTTGAGCTCTTGAACTAACCCACCCCAGTCTGAATGATGTCACTGTCTTTGCTTCCACCACTTTGGTGGGCAACCTACCCAATGGTTCCACTACTCTTTCTGAAAAATAGTGTTTCCTGAGATCCCTCCTAAAGCTCCCTCCCCTCAACTTCCACTCGTGTCCTGTAGTACTGGAGTTGTCTACCCTGATGAACAGATCCGAGGAGGGCACCTTGCACTACTGCATCGAAATCCATTAAAATCCATTAATTTTCCATTAATTTCATGCAAATCCATTAATTTACACCATTAAATCATGTTTAATGTGAAATTTGTTCTCCCACCAAATTTCCATTAATTGTTGCAGTTTCATGAGTGAAAACCATTAATGTGCTCATCCATGGCATTAAAAATAGAATAATAGATAGATGAGTATGTATTACAAGGCAGTTAGACTATCAAGAGATTTGGGGGATTTGGAACCTCTATAACGAAGCTTGAGAGGTTCCCAAAGTCCCCAAAACATTGAGATGGTCTGACTGCCTTGTAACCTGAACTCATTATCTATTATTTTATAATATCTGGATCCAGCTGTAAAAATACCAGGACTTTTTTAATGTGGATTCCGTAAAATGGGCCGGCCTCCCACCACACTGAAGATGCGCTGTCTCTCAGCTGCATGCAGAATTGAAGAGTCTGTCTTGCTAGTTTCTGAACATTTTGCCTGTTTGAATTTATTAGGCAGTACTACTTTTAGTTTTTTTCTTCATTTTGCAATTGCAAGATCAGCCATATATTCCAATATAGTGTATGTTTGAAGAAAGAGAAAAAACAAATGAAAGAAATGAAGTTCAGGCATTCCTCTCGCTAAGCGAGAGGAAACAGCCATCATGATTTTCAGCTTGTTTTGCCCACCCACAGAAAAAAGCTGCCAATGGGGATGCACAGCATCACTATGGCTATGGAGGAAGGGATGTGCCACCATGGCAACTGGCTTTCTTGGCAGGCAGAGTTGCCCATGCTCTGTGGCATTTGGGTGATAATACTATCGTTCAAAGCTGAAGCGTTAGTATTATCAGCAGTGAACGATGGTATCATCAAAAAGAATCAATAGTATTATCACTTGAGCAATGACACTATTATTGAAAATGGAGTACTGTATTACAAGGATTTTTTTGTATGGATTTTGATGGTAATATTTTCAATATCCATATATTACTTAACCATTACCGCTATCCATTAAATATTTAACAGGTGTTTTACATCCATTAAATTTAATCTAATGTACAGTTAATGGCCTTTTTTACACCCATTAAAACATAGCAACAAGCTTCTAATAACCATTAAAATGTAATAACCTAGTTTCATTGCCATGAAAACTATCCTTGTGGTCATTAACTAGATTAATGGCCATTAAATGTACTCAGCTTTCATTTTAATTGCCATGCCTTTCTGCTAAAACAGTAATGAGCATGACAATGGCCATTAAATGTCTTCAGCTGATAGTTTAATGGACATTAAAATGACATGCTTTCCACTAATAACCATTAAAATTGAGAAATGAGCTTTTCATTACTATTAATCATTATGGTTATGTTTTGCCAATGCATTAATGACCATTAAAAACAAATGTTCGCCAATTAATGGCAATTTAATGTATCTAACATTTATTTCCCCCTTTATTTCCATAGGACTGACTGGACTTTGAGCTGTGCTTATCCCTTACGCAAGCAGACTGCTATATTAGCATTAGATTCACCTTCATTTGACCTTATGACTGCCAAAATAGAGTCCCTTAGTAGTATTTTAGTAGTCAATTGGTTTAGCATTCATTGTAGCAGTCATTCTGCTGATGCTAATGTTAAATACTGCTGTTTCTTATTATTAATAGTCATTAGCAATCAGAAGCAGTATAAAGATGCTTTAATTAGCAGCTGAAGAGATGCGTAGAACACCACAAAGAACCAATTGTTTTCACTGATGCACCCTTCCAAAACCCATCTATATCCTTTGCCAACATCGGTGTGCCCAATTCATGCGCCGGCAAGTCCCCTCCACTATTTACCTGTAAAAAAGAAAATCGATCCATCATTGTCTACCCAGTCCCTTCTCCCCCATCCCCACCCTTCCACTGACCACCCACCTCCCCTTACCCCACACTTACCTACAAGGTCAGCGCTGCCATCGTCTCCTGACCAGGACACATCTGCACTCTTCAAAGCCAACCTGCAAGCTAAAGAATCAAAGTTAAGCATCATATAATAGCAGTCAATGGGGTTTTCAACATATGTTGCTATCTCAGCCATTTAAGGAATTTTGGCTCCAACTTTTCAACATGGGATTCTTGGGACCCCACATTACGAACACTGTCACAGTAATTTCATTACTCGATCCCAAAAGGTGATTTTGCGGTCGCTGGGCAGAATCACCTTTTGGGACCGATTAATGAACCAACCATGCCATTGTTTATGAGGTAGGGTCCAAAAAGCTCATAATGCAAATTTGTTGGGAAAAATTCAAAAGAAATGACTGCATTATGAGGGTGCATTGTGTAGTTTCTACGCACACTCGTAACTTTGCTATGTTTTAATATTTTCACTACAAATGTTCAAAATTTCTATTTTTTCACACCTCCTTATGAACAGTACAGCTGTCATTTTTCATATCCTGCCCCAAACGTGTTTTCGCACCTGTGGTACAGAATGGCAGGGTCGCTGTGCAAAATCAACTTTCAGGACAGATTAACAAAATCACAGTGCCACTGATGTTCATGAGAGGAGGTCCCAAAAAGCCCATGTTGAAAATCTGGTGAAAAAATTCCCAAAAATGACCATGTTATGGGCCTGCGCTGCACAGTTTTATGAACATGCATAACTTCACCAATTTTTCATATTTTCACTCCAGATTTTCAACACTAAAATTTGTTTACACCCCCTCATGAATAGCACTGCTGTCATTTTTCATGTCTTGCTCAAAATGTGTTTTCACACCTGTGTTGCCGAATAGCACAGTCACTGCATGAAATCACCTTTCAGCATTGAGTAACAAAATGATAGTGCCACTGTTCATGAGGTGGTGTCTCAAAAAGCCCATGTTGAAAATTTGGAGCTAAAATACCAACAAACACTCAGTGTGTTAGGGTTTCCAACTGTAACACTCCATCCTGTAGAGATCAAGAGGCATTGGGGTGTGCCTTGGGGTTGTTGACCATAACGCTCACACCATTCCACCACCACCACCACCCTGCAACCAGTGACAGGCATCAGGGTATACCTTGGGGTCTTCAGCCCTAATGTTCACCCCTTCTCCTATACTGCACCCATCTCAGCTTATTTTATTATGTAATGGGGTGAGCATTACAGCCAAGACCCCAAGGTACACTGCAATGCCTGTCAGTGTCTGCAGGGTGGGGGTGGAATGGTGTGAGCTATGGTTGATGACACAAAGGCACACCCCAATGCCTATCAGTCTCTGCAGAGTGGGGATGGGGGTGAGGTGTTAGGGTTGGAAACCCTAATGCCTCATTAAGGAAGTAAATAAAGGAAGGTATGGTTGATGTCAACAAAGCCTTTGACAATGTCCAACATAGAAGGCTGATTAACAAGATGGGTAGTCTAGCCACAGGACACAAGCTGATAAACTAGATTAGAAACTGGCTGATGGACAGCAGGTAGAAGATGATGGTAATGGTATACAATTTGGGGGGGTGAACAGCAGGGTACCTCAGGGATCAGTCCTGGGACTATTAATGGATGGGAAGTTACCAAGGAGGGAAGGCAGGGAGGGGCAGAACACTAGGTGGATGGTGGTATCCTTGAATGCAAGGATTTTGGCAAACAAGGTATAAGAGTTACAGGCATTGATGGCAGAAGGAGAGGTGGATATTGATGCCATCTCAGAAACCTGGGCCACCCAATGCTATGACTGTTATCTCACAATCCCGAGATACTATGTGTACTGAAAGGATTGGGAGGGGGGAAGAGGGGGAGTGGTGTCTATGTATGTTACAGAGGGGATTCTGTGCAACAGGGAGGATGGGAAGCCAGAAGCCATATGGGTATTGCTCCAAAGCCCCAAAGTTAAGGGGCTCAGGATGGGGGTGGTATACATACCACATTCACAAAGTGAGGCGGTGGATTGAGAACTGGGGGAGCAAACCCAAAAGGTTAGTGGCAAAGAGAATACAGTTATGATGGGAGACTGCGACCTACCTAGGCTTGAGTGGTGGACCGTAACTACAACAAAGTCCAGGGAACAGGTACTGCTGGAGGCTCCCCAAGACAACTACCTACCAGGGAGGGGAAGACACTGGACATTGTACTAACAAATGGTGACCGAGTCCAGGATGTGGTAGTACAGGACCCTCTAGCAGGGAGTGACCACCACTCACTGTGGTTCCTCCTCAACACAGAGATGGAGATGGCTTTGTACAGGGCAACAGTGTTGGACTTCAGGAAAGCAAATTGTGTCACAATGGGCAGCATCCTAGAGGGGTATCTAGCTGGAATTAGCTCAGGGATGGATGCTGAATAGAAGTGGGCAATCATTAGGATGGGACTGAATGAGGCCACAAATATGTATGCCAAGTCTCAGAGTAAGCAGTCCATGGCCAAAAAACCTAGCTAGCTAAGCAAGGAAGTAGAGGGGATGGTGAGGGAAAAAAGATTGTCCTTCATTATGTTCAAAACAACGGGGCATGAGGAGGACAGTGGAGGTGTTCACTAGGGAGTCAAGTAGGGTAGCTAAGGCAGCAAAGGAGTTGAAATTAACTCAAGAGATCAGGGAGGAGGAGGAGGAGAAGGGGTTATTTCAATATATAAGGGATAAGAGGAGTTGTAAGGATGATATTGTTAGAATCAAAAAGGTGTGGGTGGGGTGGGCAAAAAAAGGGGGAGAATCAGGCACAGTCACTCAATGAGTACTTCTGCTCAGTGTTCATGAAAGAAATGTGAAAGAAAAGGATGACCCAATATCACAAGGGAAAGGTGCAGGGGTGGTGGGGGGCAGAGATAACAGATGGGGTCATCCAAGATGATAGAGTATGGAGGGGCCTCAGAGCCTTGAGGGTGTACAAGGCCACAGGACCAGATAGTGTACACCAAAGAGTCCTGAAGGAACTGGCAGAGGTGTTGGCAGGCCCTCTGGTGGATGTGTTCAACATCTCCTTGGAAATGGGGAAGGTACCTAGGGACTGGAGGATGGCTCACAAGATGCTTCTCCACAAGACTGGACACAAGAACAAAAATGTTACATTAAATAGAGACAGAAATCTGGTCTCAGTCATAATGTTATATTGTTCCCTGCCACCACACCAACCTCAAAGCGCTGCTTTGTTCACAGTTTACAAAGCATTTCAGGCCTAACCTTGTTGTTGCCAATGCCAAACATGCTGTACAAGTCCACAAATATTTCATGAAAAATGTTACATTAAATTGACACAGAAATCTTGTCTCAGTCATGATATTATATAATTATCTGCCGTTACCTGGACCTCAAAGTGCTGTTTTGTGCATAGTTTACAAAGCATTTCAGGCCTAATCTTATTGCTGCCAGTGGCAAACAGGCTGTACAAGTCCACAAATGCTTCATGAAAAATGTCATATTAAATCTGGTCTCAGTCATAATGTTATATGGTGTCCCCCCACCTCCCAGATAATAACATGCTGTTTGTCAACTGCTTACAACAGATTTCTGGCATCTTGTTGCTGCTAGCTGCTGTGGTGTGCAGAACAGGCCTTACACAGTAAGTCCAGAAAAACAACATGATAAAATTGTGCCAGAAGGGAAATACAATTATTGTGGGACTTGTGCAATAGCCAAAAGGGGTGCCTTGCTGAGAAAATTAATTGCTCCTGCAAAATGCTGCTGCTACTTGTACATTTCTTTGACTGGGTGACTAGGGATGTGGATGAGGGAGGAGCAGTGGATGTGGCCTAGCTGGACTTCAGCAAGGCCTTTGACACCATCCCACATGGGAGGATAGAGAACAAGCTTGCAACCTGTGATTGTGTCCCAGGCTGGTAAACTTGGTGAAAGTTTGTCTGAGCGATAGGGGACAGAGGGTGGTGGAGAACAGAGTATCCAAAGGGGGCTGACCAGTGGTGTCCTGCAAGGATCAGTGCTTACATCACTCCTATTTAATGTCTTCATAAGCAACACTGCAGAGGGACTGGAAGGAAAGGTGGCCTCTTTGCAAATGACATGAGGATCTGCAACAGGATTTACACTCCAGGAGGGGTATGAGAAGGGAGCTAAGCAACCTTGATTAAATTGCAAGGGAGTGCCACCTAAGATGTACTGAGATGAAGTGCAACATCATGAACTTGGGGCACAGATCCAGAGGAGTACTATTTAATGGGGGATCAGGTACAGATAGCAACCAAACAGGAAAGGGACATGGAAGTAATCATATGATCTAAGGTTTCCAAATAATTAGAAGGCTGTGAGGGATAGACAGTGTAATGGTGGGGTAATGCACAGGGAGAGTATCTCCAGCAGAAGGAAGGTGATGCCACTGTATAGAACATTGGTGACAACTGATATAGAGTACTATGGCCACTTCGGTAGACTGCATATCATGAAGTATATAGACAGATGAGATGTGTTTCACAGAAAGGCAACAGAGATGTTACTGGGACTGAACCACAAGTAATATGAGTGTAGACCAGAGGGTCTCAATATATATTCCCTGAAGAAGAAGCGAGAAATAGTGGGATATGATGCAGATTCATACATCTCATGGGTGTACATAACGTAGACTAGTGTAGCATTTAAAGAAAAAGAAAAGATCTTCCAGAATAGTGGATTAAAATAGGGTGGGTCATTTGCTAGGAGTAGTGTGAAGAACTATTTTTCACAGAAAGTGTGGTTGATCCATAAACAGCCTCCTGGCAGAGGTGGTAGGGGAATTTAAAACCGCTTGGAAGAGACATTAACAACCTTAGCTTTAGGACACAGAGGATAAGCCTTAGATTATGTAGGATCTGCAACATGAAACAGGGAAAATGTGCGGACTATAAGTGAGCCAGTGTACAACAGTTAGCTTCTGGATGATGCCACATGCCCTTTTCAGACCCTGTCAAAATAATTCCTGAACTGAATGCTGCAGCCACACTCTGTGCAGAACCAGTCCACATCAATCAATCAAGTGGTCGATACTGCTACATGGCCTTTGGTGGTATACCTTTACTGTAAACCAATTCAGGTGGATGATGTGGCACACCCTATGCAGACCCTGTCAAAAGAATTCATGAACTGGTGGTTGCTGCCACACAATCCATGCAAAACCACTTCATATCAATCAACTGTTTGCTGCTGCTACATGCCCTGTGCATACCCATTCAAAACAATTCATGCACTAGTTCTGTAACCCCAAAAGTAATTAACAGAAACACTATGGTGCAAGCTGTTGCTTAAGCAATAAACCAAGACAGGGTGTGGGTCATGCTGTGATTTACCCACGCCTGGTGCAGTCTCATGACCAAATCCACACCAGAAGTGGGTAAATCCCATCATAACCCACACCCTGGAGTGGTTTATTGTGATTATGCAATGCCACCCTCTTTTTTTTAGTTTCAAAAGTAAACAATTTTAATAGCATATTAAAAACATTTCTCTTTAATTTATTCTTACGCCATAAAAATAGTTCCCTGTTGCTAAGTAGAAAATTGAGGAGTTGTTCCCCAACTCAGGCTATGGTAACATTAATAGCATGTTACTTTTATATACAGTGCATACAGTATGTGTGTGTGTGTATATGTGTATATATATATATATATATATATATATATATATATACAGATACATATATCTATCTATCTATCTATCTATCTATCTATCTATCTATCTATCTAAATATATATATATATATATATATATATATATATGTATATATAAAACAAAAGACTGCCCCATGTATGCCGGATAGGAACAGCAGCTTGTCAGTTTTATTCAGCTTAAGTATGCCGGTAAAGCCCACAGGTAGAGATGCAGTGAATTTAAAATCTGCAGGCGAAGTGAACATGAAGTATCCACTTTGTGTTATCATAACGCTATGTGAAGTGACCATTGAAAAGTGCTCATTTCGCCTTGTTATTATGACTTTGCATTCTTATTCCACCTTAACACAGAGGAAGGTGGAATGACAATAATATAGGCACTTTAGGCATCCCCCCCAACATCACATGGCTTACAGTACTGTAAGTCACATGCTTTAGCCAGGCAGGAAAGAAGTGAGTCATACAAGCAAATACTTTCACTTTCTCCTTTGCAGAGGTAGAAGGAGGATGCATTTTGTGTAGGAGAGGAGAGTTCATTATTAGTTTCTTTCTTGAGCAAACTTCAGAAAACCCAAAAGCTTTTTTAAAAGCTAATTCTTTAGTTTTTTTTTGTACTGTTTGGTCAGTTCTTTTTGGTGACCAAAGTTTTGATTTGTGTGTGTGTGTGTGCATGTGTGTGTGTGTGTGTGTGTGAGACTGTGTGAAGTAGTTCATCGCGTGATGCATCAGAGAAGGAAGGAGAGTTTTGTGCGATGGACCAGGGGCAGTCTGTGGCCCGTAGCCAGAGGGGAGTGCGCATGTGTCGGGGTTATAGCCAGGTGTCGTTGGACCACTCCAGACTGTTTGGTCCTGCCTCCCCCCCTGGAAGCAGCAGCACCACCAGTGCCACCGCCACATCCATCACATCTGCCACAACCACCAGTAGCAGCTGCAGGAGCTCCAGCAGCACCACCTCCACAGCAGCAGGTGGAGCCCCAGGTGCATGACAGTGCTGCTGGCACTACATCTGCCCCTCCTGTGCCTGGTCCCTTCCCCGCAGCTCCACAGTTTGGCAGTTTTTCAACTGTGTTGGGGGGGACAGCAGCATTGTGGTGTGTCTGCTTTGTGGTGTGCATGTGCACCGTGGCCCCCGGGGGACACATCTGGGGACTGGGGGCCAGCGCACACATATGTTGAACCATCACAAGGTGGAGTGGCAGGCTGCCATCGAATGGGCCAGGCCTCCACCTGCTGGCCCTTCTGTGGCAGTGGCAGAAGGTGCTGCTGTTGTGCATCACTGAAGCAGGAGGAGGACCACAGCAGCAGCTGCTCCACCACTACCCCACCACTTCCACCAGCACCACCCTTACCACCACCACTACTACCTGGTTTTCCCCCCACACCAGTGGACCCCACCACAATGCCTGAAATGCAGGCAGACATAGCACTTTTGTGGGCTGTGGTGGAGAAAAGAAATGAGAGGGTGGGTGCTGTCCAGCAGCAGGTGGAGCAGATTGAGCAACACCAGCTACAGATAGTGTTGATGCTCCATCTGCTGCTGGAACATCATGGGATCCCCCACTAGCTTTTTTTTTCTGCACACACCCCCCCCACTGCTGTAGTGTTTTGTGTTTTGTTTATGTTTAATAACAGACAGAGGAAGGCACACGTATTAGTTTAAAGGAAGCAGTCAGCAACAGGAGGTCCGCCCCTGCAGGCTTACCCTTTGGTTAAGCCGCGCTTATCTATGTGCAACATTTTCTCATGCCCACATCATACTTGATTTTAATAAAGAGAAATCAGCAACCTGGAAGTATGGCGGATGGTATGAGGGCTCCATTATGTGTAAAGGTGCAACAGCTACGCACCATATGCTTTAATACAAAAGTATTGAAGCACATGGGTACATCTCCTGCACCTTTCCTTTACACATAATGGAGCCCCCATCAACATCTGCCATTCTTTAAGTCCTGATGTTTCTTTATTATAAAATATGTGCAACATGAAGAAAATGCTACAACATGTAAAAGACTTAATCGGAGGGTAAGCCTTGCAGGGACATGACTCTGTTGCTGGCTAGCTTCACTTTAAATATACATACACATACACTCATACATGCTCCTTATTGCCCTGTTATTATAATCCAGTGCCTCAGTAATGTTTACTTTCTGTCGTGGAGTGGTTGTGGAAAAGCTGGTGTGCACAGTGCAAGTATGAATTGCTAAATTGCATGTGTGCAGTCAGTGTTGTTTCCTCTGTGTGTGTGTGTGTGTGTGTGTGTGTGTGTGTGTGACATCAGACATTGTGCAGCTTCTTGCAAACATATATTGCTGACTTTTTACAGTGTTTATGGTATAAAGAATAGCAAGCAGAATAACGTATATTTTATTGTCACCATCATCATCAATGGACTAAGAGGTACGATACTTTTTCAGAGATGTCTGGCCAGAGTGCACCTTAGTCACATACTGCACGCATGACTTTTAGGAGAGCATGTGTTTTTTGTGCTATGATCTCCGCAAAGTCATGTGTGCACTGTGAGTGACTGAGGTGCACAGTGACCCGATACCTCTGAAAAAATATCATATCACTTACTCTGCTGGTGCTGATGGTACAAATAAAACATACATCATATATTCTTTCTTATCTTTATTCTTGAGATGCTGCAACAAATCACACCATATATATGTTTGTACGAAGCTGGACAATGTCTGCACACACAGAAAACAACACTGACGGCACACATGCAGTTTAGCACAACATACTTGCACTGCTCAGTCATGCTTTTTGCAAAACACTTCAAATCATGAGTCCCGACACAAAGTAAACATTACTGAGGCTCCAGAAAATTTTTAAATAGACATTAAAGAGATTAACCAAGTTACAGTATTGCACCGAATATATGGGTGCCTTCCCTCAAGGGGAATCTTTCTTGCTCCACATGTCCTTACATAGTGCAAAAACGCTCGTAATTTCAGTAAACTGAGTCCCAGAGGACTTCTCGTTCTGAAGAGCTGCCCAAGTTTCACCCCCACACTCAGCAACGTTATGATATGATGCCAGGGAGAGCACGGGGGGGGTGCTCCATTATAGTGAATGGTTGGCAGCTTTCCAAATGTTTCTTTATGTTATAATGGTCAGTTTGTGGTGAAACATGGGCACATTTCCACTAACAAGGCTCTTGTTAGTCGAAACATGCCCATGTTTCACCTAAGCAATATTCTCTTTATAAAAAAAATTCAGAAAGCTGCCAGCCATTCAATATAATGGAGTGCACCCTGCACCTCCCTGGCATCATGTCATAACGTTGTTTAGCACGGGGGCAGAACTTGGGTGGCTCTTCAGAACGGGAAGTCCTCCGGGACCCGGTGTACTGAAATTATGTACATTTTTGCTGGAAAAGTATTGCACTATGTAAGGACATGTGGAGCAATTAAGATTCTTCTGCAGGTTAGGCACCATATATTGGGTGCAGTACCATAACTATGTAACTTGGTGAATCTCTTTAAGGCAGCAGTGCAACAATCTGTTGAAAATGTTGACCTATACTTTTTTATGCTATTTTATATAGCCACTTTACTTACATCCTGACTTGTATGATACTATTCTTTCAAGTATTTGAGTCTGCTTTAGTACTTTTTGTCATAAATAATAAAAGGAGCACTCCTTTTAATACGGTGCAGACCAGGTCTTCATCAGTATTTTCCACTGTTTTTCTCCATCAGTTGTTATATATTACTTCTGTTGTAAAATTAACAATTATGCAGCAGGCAGTGTTTTATGACCTCACAGAACAATATTTATTCAAAAACAGCTGCAAATAGTAATGAAAACCTGGTCAGGGCCATATTAAAAGGCGTGCTCCTTTTTCTTCAGACATGAGAAAAAGTAGTAAAGCAGACACAAACAGTAAAAAAAGAGTATCATACAAGTCAGGGGTAACTAGCGACTGGCAATGTAAAATAGTATAAAAAAGTATAGGTCAAAATTTTCACCACATTGTTGCACTGCTGCTTTAATTAATAATTTATGTATGACATTATCTGCTTACAATCACAACACATAAAATGCATCTGTCTTGTGTCCAGAAAATTGCCAAGTGCTGATGAAGTGAAATAGGAGCGTTACAGCACATGCAAAGTCTCCCAGAATGTATTGCGCAGTCACTCATGCACGCAGTGGTCACACAGAGTCCCCAGAATTTTTCTGCATCCCCAAAATGCATCTGTCTTGTGTCCAGAAAACTGTCAACTGCTGAGGAAGTGAAATGGGAGCATTACTTTTTCTTTTATTTCTTATTTTAGCCTTTGGAAACTGGGTAAGGCCCACTAGGCACAAATGCCTGTTTCCAGGGGTGACCTAGGAGCACTGGGCAGTTAAGTGACTTGCTCAGAGTCACACAGTATGTAAGTGGAGCTTGTGAGAATCAAACTCAGGTCTGGTCTGCTAGATGTAACAAGCTCGTTCACACCTCATTCCTCTGACCTCTAGGCTATACTGCCAGCCCACATGCAAAGTCCCCAGAATTTATTGCGCAGTCAGTCATGCACGCAGTGGTCACACAGAGCCCCCAGAACTTTTCTGCATCCCAAAATGCATCTGTCTTGTGTTCAGAAAATTGCCAAGTGCCGAGGAGATGAAATAGGAGCGTTACACCAAATGCAAAGTCCCCCAGAATTTATTGTGCAGTCACTCATGCTTGCAGTAGTCACACAGAGTCCTCAGAATTTTTCTGCATCCCCAAAATACATCTGTGTTGTGTCCAGAAAGTTTGCATACTCTGTGATGATGATGTACTCATGATGCACAGTGTCTTTCCAAACTATGTGAAGGAGGGATAACATGACATGAATCCATTTAGTGTTCCATCATAAATGATGACCATGAGAGACCTGTTGCTGGTCCAAAGTGTGTTGTGATTCCCACAAATGTGATGTGATCACCTCAACAGGATGGAAGGGTGCCCTTTGTGTGTACACTAATAGTAGCCTTGGTGAGTTATATATATATATATATATATATTAGAGCCAAAAAAACTCCATTTAATGCATCAGTTAGGGTTGCTCCACAGCAAAAAAAGCTAGGAAATTCCGGGGTTAGGATTTAAGCCCCTTGGACCCTAGCCCACCCCCCAAATGGCATCGGGTATCACGTTGGGTCTTGACCCTAACTCTCACCCCATCACATGTGTAAAGAAGCTGAGGTATAGGAGAATGGGGTGAGAGTTAGGACTGATGACCCCAATGTGTACCCCAATGCCGTTTGGGGGTGTGGGCTGGGGGGGTCCAAGGGGGGCTTTCAACCCTAACCTTGAATTTCCTAGCTTTTTTTCACTGTGGAACAACCCTAACTGATGCATTAAATGGAGTTTTTTGCCTCTAATTTCCCTTCTTTTTGAGAATGAGGATGATAAATAATAAAAGGAATGCAGTGGCGGCAGCGTGGGGCCCTTTGGGCCACGCCCTCCCACCACGTGATGTCTTGTTACACAGTAACAGGAACTGCAAAGCAAACGCAAGCGGCAATGGTAATGCACATGGCAAAGCAAACATAAATGGCAAACCAAATGTTAATAGAAACACAAGCGTAAAGTGACGCCGAAACAAACAGTTACTTAAACGGAGACATCAAACAGAAGTGCATACAGAACGCAACTGGTAGCACACACATTCACGGTACCACATATGTAAACTCAAATGGTAACAGTAACACCAAGAATAACACCTAAGTAAACAGAAATGCAAGCACATATGAAAACGCAAACCGTAATGCACACACTCACGGAACCACAATTGTAAATGCAAATAGTTACGGTAACAGCAACAATAAAGCCAATAAAAATGGAAATGCAAGTGCATACAAAAACACAAACTGTTGCACGTAAGGTCATGGTACTGCAATAGTAAATGTAAATGGTAACAGTAACAGCAACAGTAAAGACAACAGAAACAGAAATGCAAGCGCATATGAAAACGCAAACTGTTACGCTCACAGTGGCGTAGATGGGAACGATAATCCGAATGGTGACAGAAGCGCAACTGGAAATGCTAACTGTCACAGTGACAAAAGGGCACACCTTTCTTTTCCCCAAAAACTGCATTGAAAAAACAAATTGAAAACAAAGAATGTATGCATTATAATTGACTTTGGAGCAGAAAAGTATGACTTGGAATACTAAATTGCTTATATCTCAAGAACCGTACGACGTAGGAAAAAAATGAAAATGTTGTATGAATTATTACTTTCCTGGCTAGTTTTCTGCTTAGCCCCCATTTGGGAGGGCTAAGCATTTTTTTGACAAAAAGTCCGTATCTCGCACTGTTTCTGAGATACGGGCCCTGAAAGCCGCGACAGATGCCATAATGTTATCCTATGGGAAAAACTGTCAAATTTGGAGTGCTGTCACTTTGCCACCCTGTAATATTTTTTGACCAATCCACTAAAAGGCACATTTGTGGGAAGTTGCCTTTCTTCCCTCCAAATTTCAAGTAAAAAGACCAAACCATTTCTGAGATATTCAATGTCAAAGATTGGCAAAATTTCCCTATCTATTCCATTATAAAAAATCTGGCCATCTTGTCCATTCTCCGATCAAAGATCACGATCAAAGAATCTCATCAAAGAATTTGCAGCCTCAAGATCAAAGAATTTGCAGGCTCACAAAACAAAAAAAAAATGTAATAAATCAAAAAATAGAAGCAATTGCAGTAAACCACAACCATGGTTCAACAGAATGAAGCCCCCTGAGTAAAACCCACCCTCATTTGACTTCATAGGGCACCCATTGGCTGAGAAAATTGATTTTTAAATTCAACCATCTCGTCCCTCACTCACGATGCAAGATCATGATCAAAGAATCTCACGATCTAGAATTTGCAGCCTCACGATCAAAGAATGTGCAGGCTCATGATCAAAGAATAAAAATGGTGAAACGTGATTTATTCACCAATTTGAACAGAACCAATGACATGGTTCAACAGAACGGACCCTCCTGAGCAAAACAAGCCCTCATTTGTGTTCCTAGCCCATCCCTGAGCCGAGATATTAGTGTTTTAGTTCACGATGCAAGATCGCGATCAAAGAAATCTCACAATCAAAGAATTTGCAGGCTCACGATCAAAGATCGTTAGCGAGCCGCGAATTAAGATTTTAAAAGCTCATAACTCTATTTTTTGACTGATTTGGATGGAATCAAAACCATGGCTCGATAGATCAGGGTCTCCTGAATAAAACCCACTGAAGTTTTACTTCAGAAGTAACCCCCTGAGCCGAGATATTTGTGTTTGTCTGATTGGAAAACTGAAAACAAGATGGCGGACCTCACGGTCAAAGAATTTTGAAAATTCCTCGGGAACAAAGATTCTTGAACTGTGAGGCTGCAAATTCTTTGATCACCAGGCGAGACCAGATGGCCAGAACCCCTATTCTTTGATCGCAAGATGTACATATAAATTTTCTTATGGACTTATAATGGGAACTTAAAAGTGCCATAACTTTTGAATGCTTTAATATTTTTTCACCAAACAAAAAGCGGCATGTTTGACCACCAAAGCTCTTTCAAACAAGCCATCTTGCAGAGCAGCACACCCCATTGTAGCTGTGCAGGACCACATTCAGAATGCCAAAAGGTGCCTCCAAAAATTGATAATTTTGCATTATTCAGTGCTTTTGTACACGAAGACCAGCACGCTGACATAAATGCAATTGGCAGATCAAGATATCTAGTGTGCCCCAAACGCGTGTACCAAATTTCAGGCAAATCCATTGAACGGGTCCAAAGTTATTAATGTCCAAACTTTTGACTTTAGTATGTAAATGACTCATGAACTTATTACTATAGTGTGCAACGCATCTACTAAATATATATATACAACACATATACATATATATATATATATATATTAAACAATGGGGTGGAGATAAATAGAGTGTGATAAACCGGCTTATCTGAGTAACTGTGTACATAAATTTCATTTATGTATGCAGTGCTTATATCATCAAACATTTATCCACACAGTGCTTATGTCATCAGCCATTTATCTATACAGTGCTTATGTCATTTACAATGTTCAGCCTCAGTAGCAGTATCAACCATATTCAAATGCAAATAACTTTAAAACGAAAACTGATAGCATGGTACTGTGAGCACGAAAGTTGTTCAGCACAGAAATATCTACAAAATGAGTGGAGTTTTATTTATTGATACCTTTTAGAATTTTTGTTAATTAGCAAAAACACAGCAGAAAATTCATGTTTTGTTTCATTTTGTCCACAAATAAATGCAAATAACATTAAAATGAAAAATGATAGCATGGTACTGTGAGCACAAAGTTTATTCAGCACAGAAATACCTACAAAATGAGTGGTGTTTCATTTATAGATACTTTTTAGTTTTTTTCAGAATTGGCGAAAAACAGCAGAAAATTCCATTTTTGTGCACTTTTTCATCAAACAAATGCAAATAACTTAAAAACAAAAAATGATAGTATGGTACTTTGAGCATAAAAGTTGTTCAGCATTAAAATATCTACAAAATGAGTGGTCTTTCATTTCTAGATTCCTTTTAGATTTTCTATAGTCAGCAAAAAAATGGCAGAAAATTCAATTTTTATTCACTTTTTGACTAACAAATGCACTCAACAAAAGCAAAAGCAAATGAATTGCATAAATGGAATATGCAATGAAAAACTCATATAATAAATGATTTATCTGTATGAGCAGTTTTGACCGAGACTCACCGCTGGCCACGCCTACCTCGTGAGGTTACCTGAGGTCAAACTGCTCTTGCAGATAAACCATTTATTACACTTGCTTCCGTTACATATCTCATATTATATATATATATATATATATATAGAGGCAAAAACTCCATTTAATGCATTAGTTAGAGTTGTTCCACAGCGACAAAAGTGAGAATTCAGTGTTAGGGTTGAAAACCCCTGGACCTGCCCACCCCCAACGGCACTGCAGTGGTGTGCATTGGGGTCGTCAGCCCTAACTCTCACCCCATCACATGTGTAAAGCAGCAGAAGACAGGAGAATGGGGTGAGAGTTAGGACCGATGACCCAATGCACATCCCAATGCCAGTTGAGGTGGGCGGGAGTCCAAGGGGTTTTCAACCCTAACACTGAATTTCACTTTGTCGCTGTGAAACAACTCCTAACTAATGCATTAAATGGAGTATTTTGGCTCTAATTTCCTCTTCTTTTGAGAATAATAACGAGAAATAGTGAATGTAACGCGTGGCCCCATGCACCGCCCCACACATGATGTCTTGAGGCATAGTAACAGAACAGCAACGCAAACAGAAGCACTAACAGTGGCGACACATAGCAAGTGCGTAATGAGAACAGAAAGGGTAACGCACATGGTGGTGTAGATGGAGCAGACCTGCACACGTAATGTGTTGTCACATAGTAACATGATGCCTGCAAACAGAAATGTCAATGGGCATGGTGATGCAAAGTGAAACAGAAAGAGAAACAGTACTGTAACACTGGAAGAAATAAAAATAACGCAAGCGCAAATAAAGCATGAGATAACTCACATGGTGGCGTAGGCGTCAATAGTAGAGGTAAGCAGATACGGAACCAAGGCGGAAGGGCAATGGTAACAGTAATGTAAGCACACAGGCGGTTTTCCCCAAACCTGCATAGAGAAAGACAGTGATACAAAGAATGTATGCATAATAATGGGTACGGAGCAGAAAATGAGGACTTGGAATACTAAATAGGTTATATCTCAGGAACCGTACAAGCGAGAAAAAAATTTAAAAGTCATATGATTTATGACTGTCACCAAGCTAGTTTGTACTTAGGGGCTAAGCATTTTCTGACAAAAGTCCTGTATCTTGCACCGCTTCCGAGACACGGGCCCTGAAAGGCGCCATGAACGCAATGTTTATCCTAGGGGAAAAAGAGAAGTTCAGAGCACCATAACTTTGCCTCCCTGTAATATTTTCACCAAACCACTGAAAGGCACATCTGTGGGCTGTTGCTGTGTTCCCTCCAAATTTCAGGAAAAAGACCAAACCCGTTATTTTGTACCAGGGTACCAAAGGATTCATGATAATGTAGCGGGAGCCGAATGTTATCTTATGGGAAAAACTGTCAACTTTAGTGCCATAACTTTGCCATATGTAATATTTTTTCAACACAACAGTGAAAGGCACATCTGTGAGATGTCAAATGCGATTCCTCAAATATCAGCCCAAAACTCCCCAACCGTTCTTTTGCAGCCCTAGTGCCAAAGAGTGCTGTAATTTTCCACAGACTAGAAAACTACTGTCACAATTTTATGAAAGCTTTTACATAAAATTTGCACACTTTAGAGCTGAACAGTACTTTGATCTTTTCCAGAAATTTGAAAACATATTTCAGGTGTTTACCCCAAAATAAAGACAAGCTAGCATCCTCAGGGTCCAATAGGTGAATACAAAATAATTAGGTGCTAGAGGTCCCAAATTTAAATGCCAAGCATTTTTATGATCACTAACTGAAAACAAATGGTGGTTACTTGGCAGAAAGTAACAGGGCCATTTGAAAGTAAAATGCATTTGCAGTATGTCAAACTTTTTGTTAACTTTTCCCATTGACTTATATTGGGAAATTGTTTTTGAATAACTTTTGAACCATTTAATATTTTTCACCAAATCTTTGAAGGCACAGCCGGGGACCCTGGCGGCATTCGAAGATTTTTGGGCTGGTTAAACCGTGCAAATGCGACCTGTACACCTGACAGCAAATTCCAGAAAAAGCATAAGCACATGCAGATCACGGCAATAACCACGGCCCGATTATCTGACGGTATGAAACTTGGCAGATCCATCCCAAGGCCTATGGTTCTTGATTGTGTATTCCAAATTTCAGGCAAATCCGTCAAACGGTTGCAAAGTTATTAAGGTGCAAAATTTGGGGGTTTAACATAGAAATGGCTCCTCAACCCTAACTGTGGTAGCACCCGTGCTACCATAATATAGATATAGATATAGATATAGATATAGATATAGATATAGATATAGATATAGATATAGATATAGATATATGTGTGTGTATTTTCTAGTACATATACTCATTGTATTGTTTTGTATCACAGGTCACAGATACTGTTGGTGTGCACATTCCAGTGCTCGATGAGAAATTTTTGTGTTGAAATTGGAAATGGAATACTCTCAAGCCAATGAAGGTAAGTATTTTTTTTTTTGAGGGGGAAGCATATTTGCAGGTAGGTCTCATTAATGGTTTCTTTTTTGGTTACTTCATCACAGATTTTATCTGCATCCTTCTCAGGTCTGGTTGGTTATGATGGTCATGGTCATCGATTGAAATGACTTCTGCGTGTTGCATGTGTGCCTCAGCCGGGGGGGGCCATGATGTTGAAGAACTTCTTTGAATAAGGCAACTATGACACAACAAAGCATCTGGAGGTTTCTAAAGAAAGAAATAGAGAAGGACTTATTACAGCAGATTGGTAGTAACACATTATGTTTAGCTGTGGCTGTTCACGAGTTATCTGGATTCACACACAGATAGCAAGCTGTCCCTGCAATCAACGAATCACAACAACTTAATTTAGTACCAGGCTGTGTAACAAATGCCTGTGTCAGTGTCCCTGCATCTCAACTCAAGTTACATTTCAAAACCACATCTTGTCAAGCAACACAACCTGGGTCCAACTTTTTCAACACTGTCATGGCTGCATAGCTGCAAATTTTGAATACAGTGTATGCTATGTTGCAGAAATATTTTTTGTGAAGTACACGTCACCTAGTTTATGAATCCTCAGTCGGATTTGTTGCACTCTTATGAAAAAAAAAGGAACAGATGAAATAAAATATATATACTTACCAGTATGGATTGGAAATGGATATTCCATAGGTTCCTGTGGACAGTACTGCAGCTGTACCATTGATACCAACTTTCAGTGAAGGAGAGTCATTTGTTGTTAACCTGTAAAAAAACAAAATAAGTTTACCATATGTGTTTGACCATTGCAGCTCAGAAAAGCAACATAAAATAAAATACGCAGCTAAAGGAAGTTGAATAGCATAAAAAAAATTAGTACACATACTCACTTTATAGTTTTAATAGTAAGAAGCCTTGTGCCTGTGACTGATGGATGTGGTCTCCTGTTCGACTCCCTCTGCCTTGGTATGGTCAATGTAATGGGAAAACATTGTCAGAATGATACTGGTGGTGGGTGCTGGTGGTCATAGCTGCAGCACATGATGACATTCCCTCTGACATCTTCCTGCATCTGGTGGTAGTGGCAGTGGCTAACAGAGGTCTTATGGTGGTGGTCCAGGGGCACAGAAAGTAATTCCCTGTGGTGGCAGTGGCTAACAGCGGTCTTATGGTAGTCGTCCAGGGGGGCACAGAAAGTAATTCCCTGTGGTGGCAGTGGCTAACAGCGGTCTTATGGTGGTGGTCCAGGGGAGCACAGGAAGTCAATTCCTGTGATGGTAGTAGTAACAGCGGTCTTATGGTGGTGGTCCGGGGGACACAGAAAGTAATTCCCTGTGGTGGCAGTGTCTATCAGCGGTCTTATGGTGGTCATCCAGGGGGGCACAGAAAGTAATTCCCTGTGGTGGCAGTGGCTAACAGCGGTCTTATGGTGGTGGTCCAGGGGAGCACAGGAAGTCATTTCCTGTGATGGTAGTAGTAACAGCGGTCTTATGGTGGTGGTCTGGGGGACACAGAAAGTAATTCCCTGTGGTGGCAGTGGCTAACAGCAGTCTTATGGTGGTGGTACAGGGGCCAGGATATATTGTGCGCTCTGTTACAAATATGACGTGACATATGGGATTTGAGTCACTCTAAGTGGCACACTCATTTAACCTTATGAAAAAGAAAACATGTATCATACAACAAATGTGACAGCCTTTTAACAACTTAAGTTAAAACCTTCCAACATTAACCCCATCATCATTCTCATAAAGAAAGCTGCCCTCACAGTCATCTATGTCTGAAGTCTGATCACTGGGAATTCTTTCTCCATTGTGTCATCATCTACATCAGTGTTAGGCTGTTTCAAGCTGCCACTGCCAGTGCCACCAGGATGGTCCATTTCTACGTCACCAAAACCATGACTAGGCAGGAGTACCAATATTGAGGTTATAATCTGAGCTGGTATGTGCCTCTCATTCATTTTTATGAATGTTAGCAAACTGACATTTGCAGGAGAGAGGTTTGTATGATGATCCTGAACTATTGCACCTGCTGAGCTGAATACCCTCTCAACACTTACACTGGAGGGTGGACACGTCAGGTACTTCAGTGCCACTGAAGTCAGCTCTGGTCATTCACTGACATTTCTGCTCCAGTATAAAAGAGGATCATCAGTTATTGACAGATGCCTGTTTTCAGACAAATATGACTCAACCATTCTTTGTTCTGCACTAAGTCCAGTGGTTGATGCATCATCCTGTTCTCCGGAATCATTTGTCACAAATCCCCACATGGGACAAAGCCTCCCAAAGTGGGTTGACACCAACCGCTTTGGATGACAGACCACCTGGAACTGCAGTCCCCTTCCCCTTACAGGATATGCTTGATACTCCTCCAGGTTCACCTTCAGTCTGATTATGCTGCTGAGGTTTGCTGACCTTGGCACGTGACTTCTGTGCTCCATGAACCAAGCGCACCAGTTGCCCACTGACATTTTTTACCTGCTCAGGCCCTCCATCCAGTGCTGAGGCAATTCCACATTTGTATCGTGGGTCCAGCATTGTTGCTATTGCAAAGTTGTCACTACGCTGAATGCTCAAGATGTGATGATTCTGGCTGAATACTGTCAGCATGTTTTTCAGCAACATACTGCTACCACCATCTCCGGCAACATCAAGGCTATGCTGTATATTCACCAATGTCTGCCTCAGCACCCACAGCAGTGTAATTGATTGGCTAATGGAGGCAGACTCACCACTCACTGCCTGTGTGGCATGTTCAAAAGGCCGCAAAATTGTTATTACAGAGTCCATGAGGCACCACTGTTCAGTAGTCATAGACATGGGGGCCCAGGAACTGTCATGGCTAGTGTGCATGACAAGATATTCTGAGATAGCTTTGTATTGTTCATACAACCTCTCTGCCATGAATAAAGTGGAGTTCCACCAAGTGACAACTGCCAGCTTCAAGTGGTGCTGTGGGAGGCTGTTTCGGATCTGCAACTGCCAAAGTTGGTCCTGGGCCTTTGCAGATCGTGAAAAGTGAGAACAGATACAGCGTGTAACTGTCAGCATTTCCTTTACATCAGGGTGCTGTAGAAACTCCTGCACCACAAGATTTAAACAGTGGGCCATGCATGGAACATGAACAAAGCCACCATTCATGATACATTTCACCACATTTGACCCATTGTCACTTGCTATGAACCCAGCTCTCAGGGATAGGGGGTTTAGCCACTTGTCAATTTCCATCAGTACCAAGTCCAACATGTTTTCACCAGTGTGTTAACAGGTCACATTGTGCATAGCAATCATTGTATGCTGTTGAATTCCTGGAAGATTGCTACCACGACACTCCACCTTACTGCACTGATTATTCGCACTACCAACAGCACAAACAACATCCAGCACCTACGCCCTATGTGCAATTATACACAAATATGAACTCCCCGCTGTTTTGCCACTTCTCCACATATCCATACTTAAATGGATGAATGGAGAGGAGGAATGTTGAAGGGCATGTCTTACAGAGTTGGACATAGTACTGTACAACTCGGGAACAGCACGGGTCAAAATGTATGTCCTGGATGGAACTTTCTATTTTGAACAGGCATGTGCAGCAAACTGCCGGAACCCAGAATTCTCCACAAAGGAGTAGGGCAGAAGATCAATTGCCAGCATTTCAGCTACAGCAGCATGAAGTTCAAGTGACACTACCTGATTGGGTGGGTACTTCAGCTTATGCGCAAAAACACTCTGTAACGTGGGCTGACTTAAACATTTTACACAGGGTGTGATGACAAACGGTTCTGCTCTGCAAATGGCAGGGGTAGAGTGGGCGTTTGATGAAGAGCGGTTTCACAGATCATGATAACAAACCCACAAATGTAGTTATTTTGCCAGATTTACCAACCGGGTTGATGTACCACTTGCACTAAACATACTGCATTCACCACCACCACCAAAAACTACTCTCTCACCAGCACTGGACAACATTTCAAAATCATTATGCTCCTCAGCTCATCATGCACCTAGTAATCTCCTGCCTTACTTCATCACTACACACATTTAATTTTCTACTTGATTTAACAGTCATGGAAGGGGATACTTTGCTGCGTTATGGTTGATGACAAGGGTGAATACCCCACTGTGGTATTAGCTGCCATCTTGTACCAGGTCCACAGTGCCATATGCCTGTTCTTAAGATGTGTATGCTGTCCTCTGTGCCCAGATGTAAACCACACACATAACTCACACACGCATGGCAAACCAGACAGGTTGCAACTGACTCATCATTTGCATCTTGCAGAAAAAAATCCCAAATAAGGGATTGTGATGCTCTACTTTTAACATGTCGCGGATGCTGCTTATTGGACTCCATTTTTTAAGCCATAAAGTGTGTGTGGGGGGGTGTGCTACATAATTTTTCGAGCAGAACACACTTGGACTGCAACTGAGCACCATAACTACATATCATTATTACTGGGTCATCATCATCATCATCACCATCAACTGAAACTGGTAAATCACAACTTTTTATGGGGGGGGCGGTTAATGCAAACAGACCCAGACACAGCCACCTTGAATTTCTTTTTCTCTGGTTCCCAACTGGGGGCCACTTACATCATCATCATATTCATCAACATCACCCACATCCACATCTTCTGCTTGGATGCTGGCATGTGGCCTGCATGTTGCAACCACAGCAACATAATCATCATCATCACATTCATCATCATCAACACCACCATCACCCAATATTTTTTCACCGCACTGTGAATCTCTGCATGGCAAATGCGTGACCTGAACCACAGTGGAAGAAATGTCACATTGTTGCTATCATTGACATGATGATCAGAATCCTTATGTTCAGTTACTAGGATGTTACTGGGAAGTATGACATCATCTACACTGCCACTCAGTCACACAGCTTCACACTCCACTATATTTTTGGACACGGTAAACTGGTCAGAAGTGGAACTTGAGGCAGCAATTCTCATACCAGCACCAGCAACTGCACTAACACCACAGGCTGGGACAACATCATCTCCTCCAACTATGAGTGAAGCTACTGATTGGGCTATAAAAAATATTGCAGGAGAAATACCTTTCCTCACATCAGCAATGTACTTCTGCGTCTGTGTACTACCACGCCTGCAGACAATCTTACCACTGGCAGCAGTGCCATCGTGAGAAACAGCTTTGCTTGCACGTCTCTTTGCGGGCATTTTGGGGGATCAACAACAGTATTCTAAACAAATTTAGATTTTGGAACATTCACTCTGGGTGGAGGGATGTGCAGCCAAAAAAACAACTGTGGCTTCAAGAACAGATGCAGAGTCACAAGTTCATCAGCACCTTAACTAACCAGTGGTGCTGAAGTCACAAGCAATCCAATCTGGAAAAGAATTCCTTTTTGCTGGGGGGGGGCGCTGACTGCAACTTTTTATGGCAGTGCAAGCAGCAAAACAAAGAAAAGATACCACAAGGACAGTACAAAATCATGCAGCTGCAGTGGATAGCAGGTTCACACTGTTGTGCCTGCAATTACACTGTGGCACAATAAAAGGTGTATTATTTGATGTCACGTCATGCACCGCACACACACTCACACACACTCACACACACACACACACACACACACACACAATTTGTCTACAAGTAATGCGTAGCAAATTGAAAACTTCAGTAATATACCACGTATTTTAAACAACCTGAAATTATGAACTGCTGCACCAGATCCACACAACACACAATCAGCAAAAAAATTTCAACAATTACAGACAATATTACTGTGTGTACATTGACACAGTCAGTTATATAACAAAAATATAACCCAAAAACAAAGGACTCCCTATTTCTCCAACTTAAAGCTACCTATACCACAGATACTCTCCTCCCCCAAAGCACATTTTCACTGTCTCTTACTACACCGACTCAATGTTGTACATTAACATTCAAAATCCACACACAAATAATAAATGCTCAATGATATGAGTGCAGGAGGGTTTCCTACAATCGATGAACTAAAGTTTGAGCAAATAAAATTACTAAAAAAGGCTTTTTTAACAGCTTTTAGAAGGTTTGAATCCCAGAGAGCTCTCAGAGCAGACTGTCTCCTACAGCTTCTTACACACTATCCCGAACTGAGGCTGTGCAGAACAATATAGAGCCCATGTGACTTGAAATCCCATGAATCACTGCAAAATTCACCTTTGGAACTTAAAAACAAGGCGAAGTGAGCCAAAATACATTGTTTTCAATACAATTTGCCTTTAAAATTGGTGGAGTAGTGGTATAGGAAGGCGGAGTAAAGCAACATCATTGTTTTCAATGGACTTCACGTTACCCATCATAACGTGAATTACTCCGCTTCACGTTGCAGAACACTCCACGAATTCGCCTTCACTCCACGAATCACTTCGCGGAGTGAATTGAGCCCACTTCGCCCACCACTAGGGACAGGAATAGGTGCTTCTCACAGTTTCGTTCTGCCCATTCAGTACTATCAGAAGAGCGATTTAATTGGAAGCTGATATGTATTGTATTTATTTTAATGTGTGTACTCTAGTACTTTGTTTAAATGTCATCTGATAGCATGACAGCACGGGTGGAGTGTGCGAGCGGGGGGTTCATTAGGTCATCATGGGAGCGAGCAGCAACCTGACGGGATCACTTATGGGTGGGGCTGGGTGGGGGTTATATGTAGCCAGTGATCCTTGCCTGGGATCAGCATCAGAATTTTCACCACTAATAGGTTAACTATAAATTTCAGTGGAACCTTTGTTCATAATGGAACATACCAAAGTGTTCTGTACCTTTGTTTGGGCACTTGCTTTGCCTCTTGTTGCTGGGGTTGTTCATGCCCTGCCCCTTCCCTCCTCAAGGCATATGGCAACATAATTTATTTTTGGAGAGTGAGTGCACATTGGTACACAATTCTTTTTTTGTTAAAATGTTGTCCATCTTGGTTTATGAAAATAAACAAAATAAGTATATTCATAGTGGATGGTGCCCTTAATATTCCAGGTTCCTGGACTAGTATCAGTGGCACATCGGAGAGTGGAGCCTGTGTTTCTGTTTGCTTTGTACATCTCTTTCCCATACCTGTGAAAAACTCACAATCCACGTCCAGCTATACTGCAAGTCAGCAGCTATCCCTTCTTCCTACTAATGCACGAAGGCACACTGGGCAGCAGTAACAGCAAAAATAAAATAGAGTTTCTTTGCCTGCCACTGCAGGCCAAAAACAAACACACCACACCCCAATGTTGTTCTGGGTTTACACCTCAGCAAGGAGGTGTCCTTATAATGAAAATATTCCATGTGCCTAATTGGATGTCAGCGGGCGACTGCAGCCAAAGGGGGTGATCCCATAGTGGCGCTAAAAATTAAACTGATGCCTCAAATGCATACACACATCATTTCCAGGTCGCATACATTACATTACACCGTCATTGTTTCAGGCAAGTTTTGCTGCCGCAATAGCCCTAAATTTATTTTTTTTAAAGACTGTTACCAGCAATAAGTGTAATGGTATAGTCCAATTAGTGCATTGTGGTACATTTGGTGCCATTTTCTCCTGTCATCATTTCATGCTACATACTGCATGGGAATGTGAGCAGACTAGGAAAAAAAGTCTTATTTTTCATGCCTTACACTGTACCAAGTTTAACTAAGATACAGAAAATTAATCAGCAGCAATTTAACAAGAACAGCTGCATAACTGTTTTTCTACATAGGGTCTTGTTTGGGTAAAGATCTATCTTTGCGTTACTGGTGCAGTCACACTTTACCGGCGTGGAAGAAAAATTGTTCTGTGGCTAGGCCTGCTTGTTTTAATTTAATTCACCTTGAATTATTTGTGGAGCAATAGCAGGAGACCAGATTAGCAAACAGTAACCTTGCACTGAGTGTCATGCCTGCAACTGCCTTACAGATATATTTTTTTGTTCTCAAATATATTTTAAGTCCTCCCAACAGCAGCGATCAACCATATCCCCTTGAGGTAAAGCATGCCATGCAGATTTCCATGCCGTTTTGGAGGTCGTGGCTTGGAGGAGGTCATCTCTCACTACCCTGGTAAGGATCATGGCGGGTGAGCCTTTCACAAGTTGGTATACTGATTTAAAATGCTGGAGCATGATCTGTCTTGTCAGTCGGTATTTTGTTAAGTCTGCTTTACTTGACGCACTTACAATGATATTTTCGGCCCATTAGCAGCAGTTAACTGGCCTAATCATCCACTCGGGAGGCACTTCTCTGCTGCAGCATCGGCCACCAGTGCAAGGTGTTGGATCCTGATGAAAGACCTGCAGATATCAGACAGGGCTCCTGAGGTCCGTGGCTGGCAGGAGTGGATTGGAGAATGCCCTGGTTGGGGACGAGAAGCGCATGGACATTGTAGTCTCTAAGACCTGTTAATGTGGAGCAGCTACCTGAGGTATCTGACAATTGTGGTCATAAGCAGTGGCCTGGTCATGAAGTGTAATGATCTGGGAGCTGCTTTCCAGGCCACAACAGAGTGCAGAGACCAATAGGCTGCTCTCATTTGTCAAAGGATACAGGGATATTGAAACACTTGGGGGGTTGGGGGAGAGATGGGCTATGCTGCAGTGGAGGGCTTTGTCTTCTGTGGTGGGTAAGGATAAATTCTGCACTGCTTAGGGGTGCTGAGATGGACATCACAGCACTGTGGGGGGGAGATGGGCTTTGTTGCCTGGGAGTGTAGGGGAGACATGGGCTTTGCTGCCTGGAGGTGTTGGGGGGAGATATGTTCTTTGCTGCTGGGGGAGGAGATGGGCTTTGCTTCCTGAGGTGGGGAAGGGGAAATGCTGCACTACTCGGGGGTGCTGAGATGGACGTCACTGTATGGGGTGATGGGCTTTGCTACCAGGGGATGTGGAGGAGACATTAATTTGCTGCCAGGGGTATAGGAGGAGATGTGCTTTGCTGTCTGGGGTGTTGGGGATGGGCTTTGCTGCCAGGGGTGTGGGGAAGACTTGGGCTTTGCTACCAGGGTGTGTGTGTGTGTGGGGGAATATGGGCTTTGCTCCCGAGGATGTGGGGAGGCATGAGCTTTGCTACCAGGGAGTATTGGGGAGACATTGGCTTTGTTCCTGGGGGTGTGGGGAAGACATGGACTTTGCTGCCTGGGGGAGATGGGCTTTGGTTCCTAAGATGGGGAAGGGAAATGCACTGCTCTGGGGTGCCAAGATGGATGTCACTGCAGGGGGATGGGCTTTGCTACCAGGGGTTGTGGGGAGACATTGGCTTTGCTGCCAGGGGTGTAGGGGAGAGGTGCTTAGCTGCCCGGGGTGTTGGGGGGAGACGAGCTTTACTACAAGGGGGTGTGGGGGAGACATGGACTTTGCTACCAGGGTGTGTGTGGGGGGAATGGGCTTTGCTGCCTGGGGAGGGATGGGCTTTGGTTCTCAAGGTGGGTGAGGGTTAATTCTGCATTGCACGGGGGTGCCAAAATGGACATCACAGCACTGCATGAGAAGGGGGGAGGAGATGGGCATTGCAGCTGGGGTGTATGTGGGAGACATGGGCTTTGCTGCCTGCGGGCATGTGGGGTGATATGCGCTTTGCTACCTGAGGGTGTGGGGGAGACATGGGCTTTGCTGCCTGTGTGTGGGGGTAAGATCATGGGCTTTGGTTCCAAAGGTGGGAAAGGGTAAATTCTGCACTGTTGTTGGGTACCGAGATGGACATCGCAGCACTGCACGGGGGGATGGGCTTTGCTGCCTGGAGGTGGCAGATGGTCTGCACTGCCCTGGTTGGTGGCCAAGATGTGGTGCATGAGGGGACGGATGGCTCTCGCTGCCAAAAGGGGGGGTGCGAGATGTTCTGCATGTGAGGGAGATGAACTGTGCTGCATGTGGGAGAGGGGTGTGGAGATCAGTTTTGCTGTCTGGTGGTGGGAGATAGATGTGCTGCATGGCCCGGAAGGTGGCTGAGATGTGTTGCGCTGCACAGTAGGACTGCAGTTTTTGAGCAAACAGTATGGCTGACCAAAAGTAGGAGGGTGGGTCATCTCATCCATGCCAGACACCAAATAAAAGTCCACAGTGGATGATTTTTTGTTTTGGTGGGCTCCCAATTTATTTAACCTACTCAGTCCTAGTATATTTGACAAAAAAAGAGTGTATAGTTGTAGGGAGCAAGAATCTAACCAAGGATAGACACTACGCTAGTGCAGTACCGACTGACTGTCCTTACCGCTAGACTATCGGGGCATCTCTGCTAACTTGTGCTCCATCCATTATGCTGTAATTCACAGGTTGCAGTGGACAGACCAGCCCATAAACTAGGCAGGTGATGGGATTACCTGCCATTCTACTTCTGGTCTGCCATTATGTTCACTCCAAAACTGCATTACATCCCTGAGATGTGGTGCGCTGCATGCTGGGGCGATGGTCTATGCTGCACGAAGGGAGGGGGGTGGAGATAGGCTTTGCCTGGAGGTAGAGGACAGATGTGTTGTGCTACACCACTGCAGTATCAGCCAACTGCTCTTGAAACAGTGTGCATCAGCTTGATGCACATACACAGCTGTGAGAGTCCTATGCTCCTCACACTGCCACAACCAGCCCCCCTCAGCTAGTACAACCCCTGCTGTCCCACAGCCAAAAATGGTGCCCTGCCCCCATACCCACTACCAGTACTGTCTCAAATCAAAGCCTGTATAAGTTCACTGCTCCCCCACAGCCAGCATCGACCCACTGCAGCCCCACAGCCAGCATCGATCCCCTGCTACCCCACAGCCACCCCTTCTACACTACAGCCAGTATCAACCCTCTGCTATCCCACAGCCAATCAATCCCCTGCTATCCCATAGCCACTGACCCCCTTCTACCCTATCAGTATCAGTTCTTTTCTGCCACACAGGTAGTATTTATTGCCCGCATACAGGACCTAAACTCCCTCCACAGGCAGCATCAGTGTCCTTTCCTACTTTTTCCAGATCCTCATACCAGAACCAGAAGGGGAATGGATCAGATCAGTTCCAGTACAGTAGCTTCTTCTTGCTGCTTTTACATTGTTTCTTGTGGATTTTATTTGGTAGAAGATCATTTCTTTTCTTTCTTGCTACTTCTAAGGGGCTAGCAGAGTATTGTTTTGGGGCTGTTGGAATTTTGAAACCTATTTTGGTGGCTATGAGTGGGCTCATTTGTTTGACATTTCACTGTGTAGCAGGCTGCATTAGTGAAGACCTGTTTCTTCTGATTTAAAACCTATTGTGTGATTTTATTGGGGCTGTTTCTTTGAACTGGAGACCTATATCTTCTAATTTCAAGCCTATTTTGATGTGTTGTTAGTGAGGCTGTTTGAATTGGAGACCTGTTTCTTTTGGTAGCAAACCTATTTTATGTGCTTTGAGTGGAATTGTGATTGCGTTTTGCTGGCTTCACTAGCTGCAAAGTTTAGTGCATAGTGGGGGAAGGGTGCTAATGGTCTGACCAGGGGCCTCAGCTACCTGATTGTTTCTGAAAGGCACAGGCTGGTCCCACCTCCCTGCCCCTCACCCCACCTTCCCCAGGTCCATGATTTCCTTTATTACCAGGGGTTCTGGCATCACTTCCCCAAACAGCCAAAGGACATGCACCTGTCATAACAGAAGCAGACATCCAGGAAAGGAACAGCAGCGAGTGAAGAGGTTACAGCTATCTCAGTGGAAGGGAAGTAACTGCAAATCAATGAGCTTTCATTGTTACTTCTTTGCATTGCTATTTGCATTATGGAAAGGAGGAGTAGGAGCTTGAAGAAGGTTGTTGCAATAGTTACTTAAAGTCTCTTTTTGGGTGTGGACAGGAAGGATAGGAATGTAAAAAGCAGTTGCTCAATCTATGTAGACGTGTATGACAAAGGGGGTAAGGGAAATTAAGAAAAGGGGAAGAATGTTTTGCACTGATAGAGGGAGAGAGGGGAGACTTGGGGAGTGTTTGATATCCTTCATCTGGAAGGTTGGGGGGTTGAAGGTGGGCAACGAGAGCAATGGGTAGAGTGGTAGGCTGCAACAACTGCAGTGCACAAATCTTTCTAAAAATTGCCTGGAGGGTGGGGGTATGTTTAGTGTTCAACCACATAGAGAAACTTAGAAAGGAGATTGAGGGTCTGCAGGAGGAACTAAGACAGGCAAGGCAGACTGGAGGTGGGTTTAGCCCAGTACTGGAGGGAGGGAGGAGGGGAGAGGAGGAAGGGCAATTTGAGCCAACAGTGGTGATGAGAGGAACAGAAGAAGGGAAGCAGAAACAAAGGGGCCAAGGCCAGAAAGAACAACTGCTGGAGAAACCAGGTCAGGAGAGAAAAGGCAAATGGAAGGAGAAGACAGGAACTTGTGAGGGGAGGAGAAGAAGTGGCAACAGTCATGGAGTGGAAAGGAGGGAACAGGTTACTATGAAGAGAGAGGAAGAGGGCATTTGTGAAGGGTCTTCAGAAAATAGTTTTGCACTGCTAGAGGGGAAGACGGAGGAAGGAGGTGATGCAATTCGTGAAGTAATTGATAAATGCCTGGACCAAACCAGAGTGGGGGGAAGTTCTGCTGGTAAACTTGCAACATGGGCAAAAGTGGGAAATAAGGTGCAGGAAGAGGAAGAAGAGGAGCTGGGAATGAGAGATGGAGATGAATGAAAGCAAGCAGGGAGTAATAGGGGTGTAATCTTAGTGCTGGGGGACTCAATACTAAGAGGAGTCAGGTGGGGTAGCAAGGGGGAGAGGCATTGTTGCATTTGGGTGGAGGCCATACCAGGAATGACAGTGGATAGGGTGGGACAGTCTGTTCTGAAATATGCTAGAAGGGGTAGGGACAAGCTTCATTTAATTATGCATCTTGGGGCGAATGAAGTGGCTGACAAGACAGTAGATATAGTCCAGAGGAGGTTTGAGGAACTAGGACAATTATGTGAGGGGGCAGGAAGATCAGTAACTTTTTCAGAGATACTTCCAGTGTCCAAGGCAAGCATAACAAGAAAGCTGAGAATAGAGGAATTTAATAGGTGGCTAAGAACCTGGTGTCATGCTAAAGGGTATGGGCTGTTGGGGGTGGGAGGGACCTGGGAGGACAGTAGTCTCTATGCCAAGTGCAGACTACACTTGAGTGAGGAGGGAAAGAAAGTGTTGAAACAGAGGATGGAAGAGTACATAGAGGAAGTTGGGAATTTATACTAGGAGTGAGGGGTGGCAAGTGGGCAAGAGATGCAGAGACCACAGGTTGGGAAACCATATGAGCTTACCCCTATAACAGTGACAAAGGACAAATAGAAAGTACTGTTGGTAGTGCTAGTAAAGGAGGGCAAAATGGAGGGTGGAGGGTGGAAGGTGATTACCCTTAATGCTAGGAGCCTTGGGAGGAAAACGGCAGAGTTACAGGTGCTCATGGCAGAGGGTGAGGTGGACATTGCAGCCATCACAGAAACATGGGCCACCCAATACAATGACTGAGACCTGTCTGTACCAGGGTACAGGTAATTTTGTAGGGACAGAGTGATTGGGAAAGAAGGGGTGGTGGCACTATATGTGAAGGAAGGACTGAAGTGTGTAAGGGAGGAAGGGAAGGAGGGTAGTATGGAGTCACTTTGGATGCAAATCCAGGATTCCAAGAATAGGATTCTCAGAATGGGAGTGGTGTACAGCCTGCCTTCTCAGACGGAGGAGTTAGACAGGGAACTAGCGGGACAGATCAGGAGGACCTGCAAGAAGGGTAGTGTGGTGATTGTGGGGGACTTCAACATGCCAGGAGTGGACTGGAGTACCCCAACAACCAGGAACAGAAGGGAGCAGGTACTGCTGGATGCCTTCCAGGACAGCTTCCTGCTGCAAATGGTCAGTGAACCAACCAGGTTAGGGAATGCCCTTGACCTTGTGCTGGCAAATGGGAACTTTGTGAGAGAACTTACGGTGGAAGAACCGCTGTCAGGGAGCACAATTGGGCAAATGCCTTCAGTGTCAGCAATTTGTTTTGGTTAGCTTCATCTTCAAAATAGAAAGCATATGAAAACTAAGTTTATCAAAAAAAGCTGCAGATCTAAAGGGCATTTCTTGACTTTACTCTTCCAGACATGGTTGCGATGTGGGTGAGTGTCGAAGTGCAGCACACATCATTTCAGCAGAATCTTAGGAGCAGATGAGAAGCCTAGTTTCAGCAGAATCATAGGGGTTGCTTGCAAAGTTCTCATCACCAAATTTATATAAATAAATGCCAGATAAAGTCTGTTTTATGGGTTGCAATGTACATCATAGGGGTTGCAGAGAAGCCATAGGGGTCTCAACCATTACCCCTAAGTGATGCCTCTGTGGAAAACCTGCTGCTTGTTTGTGGGTGCAGTACTGCATAATTTGTTGCCCTGGCTGGTCCCTGCCTGAAATATATGACTCTGTATTCAAAAGAACTGCATGCTGATGGGTACTGCTGTGCATCAGTATTTCCTGTAACAGTAATTAACTCATCAAAAACAAACTTAATGGTGAATTCTGGTGCATAACAGTTGGGGTTTAATTCAGTACCATTAGTGGGTGATTAAAATTCATGGGTCGTAACAGCATGTTGTGTGATTAATGGGATCATTAAAATGCTACAATACCATTAAAAGAGAAATGGCCATTAAAAGTGTGAAAACAATTTAATGGTGCCATTATTTATGTACCGATTAATGGGGTAATAAGGGTTTTATTTAATGGGCTAGATGCCATTAATTTTACCATTAATATGTAACTATGGTTTAATGGCCATTATTACACAGATTCAAAATACAGATTACTTTAATGGCTGTTTTAATGGAGAGATTAATGGCACATCTGATGGCCATTAGCTGGCATTAATGGCCGGCAAAATTAATGGTTAAAGTCTATTAAAAATTACCATTTAAAAATGTTAGTGGCAGAAAACATTAATGGGTGATAGACCAATAAATTAATGGCACTTAACAACAATTAATGACCATTCATTTCATGGCTATCTAACCATTAAATTACTACTTAAGTTTCATGGCCATTAAAATGTAATGGTGTGAACCCACATGAAAAACACAATACATTTAAGGGGATTTTAATGCTTCGAGATAAATTACACTCTTAATTTGGCCCTTAATTATGTACCAATTAATGGGAATTTAATGGGAAAATTTAATGGATTTGTAATTTTTTTTTAATGCCACTTTAATGGTGTTCGATGCAGTAATGTTGTTTATTCCTCTCAAACACTTAAATGTCTCTATCATGTTCCCTCTCTCCCTTCTAGTCTCCAGTGAGAACATATTCAAAGTTTCTAAGTGCCCTTCATAGGAGAGCACCTGGAGGCACTGAATCATCTTACTTGTCCTTCTCTGGATGGCTTCCAGCCTGTTCCTACCCTTCTTAAGATGTGGACTCCACAACTGGATACAGTACTCCAGATGAAGCCTTACCAAAGAATAACTTTGGAATGGATTTATATTTTTTCATCAAACCACTAAAAGGCAATATTGTGGGTCAGTCACTTTCTACCAGAAAATTGCAGACCAAAATTGCAATCCATCTGTGCACAAGGCATGAACAAAAAAACGTAAAAACCAAAAACTTTTTTTCATTTATCTGTATCTCAGAATCTACACATTGAATCTGAACACAATTTCCCAGGTCAAGAGATCTACCCTACGAGACCGTTCATGCAACATTTTGTGCAAATCCATTGAATGGTTGCAAAAATATTACAGTGCACAATTTGAAGTTTAATATAGAAACACCTGCTCAACCCTAACTATGGTGTCGCTACTGCACCACTATAACATATGTATATATATTCTTTGCAAAACACTACATTAATGCATCAGTTAGGGTTGCTATCAAACCATAATAACAAGAGAGTTTCCAACCTCTAACACACCCACTTCAATCTGTATCACACAAAAGCATCAGGTGTCTTGGGCCTACCACCCCAGCCTCTCCCATTGCATAAGTAAATAAGCTGAGATGGGTCAGTATAGGAGAATGGGATGAGTGTTATGGCTGATGACCCCAAGGTACACCCCTGATGCCTGTTGGTGTGTGTAGGGTGGGGGTGGGGGTGTTGGGGCTGGAAACCCTAACATAATATTTTCCCTCCTTTTTACAGTTTGATATGAACCATAACTGATGCATTAATGTAGTTTTTTGCAAAGACTGTCCTTACTTTTTGAGATAGTGTAACCATAGTCTTATTTGCCTGTGGGAGAGTAGTGTCCTTTGGGCCCTGCGCTACCATCCCTCCATAGATGCGTATATGCATCTTTCTGTGTAAGAGACCCACACTTCCATTTATAGGACAACAGTGACCAAATTGACAGCATAGCCATCTTATTACCCCATCTCATGTACTTGGTGCAGAAAATGTTCAAATCCCTGCCAAAATGTAATTCCACACAACTACAACACCATTCTGGGCCACAGTTGTGAAAACATATTTTGGCCAAGATTTAAAAAATGACAGCTGTAACATACATGAGGTGGGGTAATAAGAAGTCTATGTTGAAAATCTGGGGTCAAAGTCTTTAAAATTTCGAAATATAAGTGTGCATAGTGAAATTGCAACAAATGGTCATTACTTTGCCATTTTTACATATTTTGACCCCAAATTTTCAACATAGCCTTCTTATGACCCCGCCTCGTGAGCCCCATGCATCTGAACTTTTTGGGATAGTGTAATCATATCCTTAGCTGCCTTCTTGGCCCTGCACTCCCATCCCTTCAGAGATGTGTATATGTATGTCTGTAGGGATGCACAGGGCCCTCTGGGCCCTGCACTTCCATTTGTAAGACAGCAGCAATCAAATTGTCGACATAGCCTTTCTGTTACACCACATCATCAACCCAATAGTAAAAACTGTCAAATGCTGACCAAAATATCATTCCATGCCACTGCAGCATAATTCCACAGCAGTTGTATGTGAAGAAATTTTAGGCAAGATTTGAAAAATGACAGCTGTCACATTGATGAGATGTTGTAAAGAAATGGCTATGTTGATAATCTGAGATAAAATATTGAAAATTAACAAAGTTGTGAGTGAGCATAGAGAAATGTCAACAGATGTGCACAACTTGACAATTTTAACATATTTTTGCCCCCACATTTTCAACATACTCTTCTTATGGCCCCATCTCATCAACAAGTATGGAGAAAATTTTGAAATCCTGCCCAAAATGTGATTTCACCAACTCACTGCAAAATCACCTTTTGGGCAGGATTTGTGAAATGACACCCCATTGTTCATGGGGAGGGGTCTCAAAAAGGGTATGTTGAAAATTTGGTGACAAAATATGCAAAAATAGCAAAGTTATGCACGAAAAGTTTAAAATCCCATTGAAACTCATTTATTTCCCTTACAATTTGGTCACTGTTGCCCTGTAAATGGAGGGCCCTGTGCTTCCACAGCTATATATATATATATATGCATCGATGGAGGGATGGGAGTGCAGGGTCCAAAGGACCCTGTGCAGTTCTGGGTGATCAGGGCGCTGGCATCACAACGCTGTCAATAAGAGCACCAGCATGACTTCACCGGCAAGTACAGCGCTGCACCACAAACCTGCAGGAGACTGAGATCACCATCCAAAACAGCGGAGCTGGGCAGTGCTGCACACCGCACACCCACAGACCCATCCACCAAATGCTGACAGGGCCACTGGAGATGCAGCAACATCAAACAGCATCACTGACAACAGTGTGGCATGGAAAGCATCTCCACGGACCCATTGCGCATGGAACCAGGGCGCCATGTAAACACCCACAAGGTAGAGACACTGTCCCACATGCCCAGTACCACTGAACTGTGGTGTGAAACACTGACGGCCATCAACAGTAGAGCTGCCCACACCATGGATGAGGACAACACATGGATGACAGTCTGGCATGTGAGGCTGCCCCCCCCAATGAGGAAGGTGCATGCAACCATGGTAGTGGGCAGGTGCAACACAGCAACTGACACGGAGTAGTGCCACTGGTGTAAATGGAACCAGCAGGGTAAGTGTGGCACGTAGCCAAGGGACACCCCCCCCAGGAAACACTGTGGACATGATGTGGCCGTGACAGGCACACCTGCACCAGCATGAAAAACAGTGTTGGTTGTGTGGCAGAGGGGGCTGGTGTGTCAGTCTATGTGTCCCTAGACACCGACACAAATGTACAGTGGAAGGACCCCATAGACAGACTGTACCCATGCACAGAGCAACATGTGGTCACTTACACAGCACTGCACAGGTGACAAGGACCATTTGGGCTGCTGCATACAATGAGTGACAGTAATGCCCTGCTGATGCACCAGCAGTGTGCTGTGCACATGTAATGGGAGGCAGTGCAGATGCCTGGAGGGGGGATGCACATGTGCCATGCAGCTGACCAAAGCCCCATGGCATAGAAACATAGCAGAGGCAATGGGCAGTAGCAAGCTGAGGAGGTCGCTCCACTCAAGGGCTGTATGCATCAGAGATGTACAGTGGTCCAGGGGGAGAGAAACATGCCAACAAATCCTGAAAGCACCATCCCATACCCATAATGAATGCAGAAGTACTCAAACCCTCAACATAGTGTCTACATGCTCAGCATCACCCCCACCCCATCCCTGTAACCCTGACACGTGTCCCAACCAGGTACATGTTGGCACATGAAGCACACAGCAGGCATTGTGAATCCACTTGAGGGAGGCTTACCATGCCAGAGGAGGTAACAGGTGCCTGTGTGGGTTGGCTGTGCTAGGCAGTGCATGACAGACATGCCCCTGTTGCACAGTGCCCCCTGCACTATCACTGCAGGTGGTATGAGACATGCCCCGGGGGGACCCTGACAGACATACGTCTACTGCCATGCTACACAACATGCAGGGTCCATGTGTGTGGGTGCAGGAATGACACAGCTGCCATATTGTGTAGGGTTGTAATGACCATGACAGACAGGCAGCCCTGACAAAGCTGGCCTTCATGCGTACACCAGCGCAGGCTATGAACAATGCAGCACCAGTACACAGGATCTAAGTAAATAATGGATGCACAGACACAGTGGGGTTGTGCGTACTGTGCCATACAGTGCCACATGGCTGAATGGGAGGTGTGCACACTGCTGGGCACCAGACATGGTGGTGTAGGGCAGTACTCACCAGGGTCCATGTGTGCCTGGCACTAGTGGCCCACATGGATGGAAACGTGCACCAAGACCATGGCTGTGGCCCTGCGCACAGGCATTGCACACTGCACATGGCAGGGGCCCATGCAGGACATGCATGTGTGGACATCATCAGTGACAGATCAATATGGTGAGCATGTGCATGGGTAGCACTGTGGCTGGGCAGGGGGCATGTTCATGGCAGTGCCATGGACAATTGCCATTGCCACCACTGCACATCTGCATGGCACTGCTATGTCCATTGCTAGCATGGTAGGGGGAGGATATGTAGTACATGGCGCCCATGCACATTGCACACATGGGTGGAGGGACTGCCTACTGCATGGCACAGACCTGTGCAAAGCCCAATGGGCTGCCCAGGGTATAACTTCACAGTGGGGAATGTCCCATTAGCATACCAGTGTTCATAGCCCTCCATGTAATGCATGCTTCTGGTGGTGGAGAATAGCAGGAATCTGTCCTGACCAGACCATGGGTTCCATAGGAGGAACTGCTCCCACTTCTGTGTGAGTCTGTGGGTCTCAGGCATGACCAGATCTGACAGTGTCACTGGCAGCTGTGGCATGCTGTTTGCTGCCCTCCTGGTACATCACATGGACCTCCGGAGGTACTCCAGGAATGGCAGCTGGCCCCTCCACTGCCTCTGGCATGGAACTGCAGCATGCTACCACCACCTCTTGTGGTGTTTTGGGTGTTTGCAGTGCCCTTCTCTTAATATCAGCATGGACACACCGCACTGTGATGTCCGCACAGTTAGGGATATGGTTGTGCATTCCTATGGCAGTTGTTATGTCACCCTGGCTGGTGTGGGCTCATGCCTTGCAGTGGCCACCCCAGTACTCCACACACTTCCAGTATGTTTTTTTTTTCCCCAGGCCACTCCTTCCTGTAGAGGAAACCATCGTGCAACAGCAATCTGTTGCCCCTTGGGCTCTCAACATATTCTAGCAGCATGGCTTGTCCACCTTCTGTGACTGTGGATGTTGTGCATTGGTGCTGTTCATCTACCCTTGTGGGTGCAGGCCATTGGCTGCCCAGGATGCAATGCACCTGAACATCCTGATTACCTGCCTGCCTGTGTCATGCCCTGATTGGATTGTGCACTTTGATGTGTGGTTCATTGTGCAGGTTGCGAGGCTTACCCTCTCTGTGCTCACTTCACCAGTGTGCCTCTGTGCACACACCTGGCATCCCCATTCAGTGTCATACAGTGGTTGCAAACACATTCACACACAGCCCATGTCTGCACCTTACAGGGCTGTCCTCCACACCTTTCCAGCTGTCTGTGTGTGTTTCTTCCCTGACCTCTCTCTCTTTCCCTTCCTGCAGAGGCATTGATTCAGTGTTGGGTGTGCTTGAGTCGCCATGGCAACACACATTCCAGGGCACTCAGGCAATTGCCTGGCTGTCTCCGATCTGCCCTGCCTGTTTGTGGTTGCTTTGGCAATCTTGCCCTTCTGATTGGCAGCACATACACAGTTCCACTGATTGCTGGCCTGCATTGCCATGGTTATGGCAACACCGGCCGATGTCTGCCTTTCCTGCCTGGTTCTTTGGACCACCCACACCCGGTTGTGTGCTCCCTTGATTGGCCATTGCCATGCCCTGCGCACCTGCCTGCATGTGCTGTGTTTGTTTGCACTGTGCACACCTTTCCCCCTTCTGTTGGCTTTCTCCTGTTCCCTTTGGCAGTCCTACCATATTCAGCTATGTGGCTGTGGCTGTGATCCCTTGTGGTGGCTGCTGCTTGTGCACTCCTTGCTTGTGCCTTTCTGAGGACATTTACTGGGGCTGCACTGTTTCTGCCAGTCCTTTGGTGGCAGTCGCCATGGTTACGGCTGACTATGTGCAAGCGCCCACATTGCGGGCGCTGCTGCATCCAGGCACTGTGCTTGCATGTGCTGCATTGTCCTCCAGAGTGCAAGGTACCCCATTTCACTGGAGCTTTACTTGCAGGGGCACCCTTGCTGATTTCACCATTTCATAGGCGCTGCTATTGTGGTGCCATGATGCCAGTGCATTGAACACCCAGAACCCCTTGTGCTACCACAGTAAAATAAGGATACTATTATACTATTTCAAAAAGTAAGGAAATAAGTTGCAAAAACCTTTGTTAATGTTCCAGCTAGGGTCAAAGTGACAAAAGTTGGGAAATGAGATGTTAGGGTTTCCCCTAACACCCCACCCTCCTAAACCAGGCAGAAGAGCAGGGGTGGGGTGTGCCTTAGGCTTCTCAAGCCTAATGTTCACCACATTCCATCTGTAAATAAAGTCAGATATGTAGACTTTGTGAGAATGGTGTGAGCGTTAGGCTTAAGGAGCCCAAGGCACACTCCATACCTGTTCTCCTGCCTGGTTTACGAGGGTGGGTTTTTACGGAAACCCTAACACCTAATTTCCCAACTTTTGTCACTGTGACCCTAACTGGAGCATTAATAAAGTTGTTTGCAACATATATATATATATATATATATATATATATATATATATATATATATATATATAAAACACCTAGCTATAGTGAATGCTGAATGCCTCAGTTGGCTCCAGAAGTGTTCATTATAGGAGAAGCACGATAGATAGATAGAGATAGATAGATATATAGATAGGTAATGCTCCCTCTCTATAATGTATATATATATATATATATATATATATATATATATATATATATACAGATATATATATATAAAAGATGTAGTCTGTCTTGGACTGCCCCTTTCTAAAACATGCCTGCAAAGGAAAAGGAGGTATGATGTGGTTATTTTTAACCATGTATGTAGTCTGTTCAGCAATATTCTAGTAAATATTTTGCCACTGCATCAATCAGGCTAATTGGCCTGAAATTCCTAGATTGTTTGGGGTCCCCCTTTTTATAAATAGGTACAGTACAAGAATATTCATCTTCCAACTGAAAGGAATGAAAAATAAATATCTCAAGCACTTCTAAAAGTTTATAAGAAGAGGAATCCATATATTAAGAGGCCCTTTACAGATATCTGGGGGAATTCTAGCCATGCCTGGCACTTTATGCAGTTTAGAAGTCAAGATAGCCTCTTCCACCTCTGTGAATGAGAAAATTAACGGTGTAATATTTAAGCAATAAACCATGACAGGGTGTGGGTTATGCAGGGATTTACCCACAGCTGGCATGGTTTGGCCATAAAGCCACACTCCTGTGTGATTGTTACAAGTAAACATTTGCGTTGCCATTGGGTTGTGCATTTGAGAAACAGTAATGTGCTCAGGGATGACCCAGGTTCCAGTTGTCTCAGTGGTGCAGCTGGTTAGCGCAATCAGAATGGTATTCCGGCCGGCCTGGGTTCAAGTCCCAGCTGAGGTACTTATTCTTTCTCATCTTTGTTTGTATGTGTTCCATAAAATATGCACATCATACTCCTGTGTGATTGTTACAAATCACTGCATGATACACACCAGGGAGTGGTTTATTGTGGCTATACAATGTCACCTGTCACTTTACGTCACAAAACATTAAAGAAAAATTTCATTTTTTCTCCACTTTTAATTTTTTTAAGTTTTTGTTGCACCAGAAAAAATAGTTCCATGTTGCTAGGTAGAATAATGTTCCCCTCCACAACAGCATGTGATTTTTATTTTTGATTCACCTCTAACCCCGTCCCTACCCAGCAACTGTGTCAGTGATAACGTTATTGTAAGACACAGCTTACGAGTTATGTTTTTTTTATACAGACAGCATTTAGCCTGACAGTTGACCCCCTCCAAGCCTGTGAGGCTTCAGCTTTTTTGGATTTAATGCTCATTCTTCTCACGTCCCCCTCCAACTCCGCAGCTCACACTGCCTCCTTTGCAGACATGTATATATATATATATATATATATATATATATATATATAAAATTTATTTATTTTTAATCAAGACAGAATGGTGTGATTTAGCATAGTTACTTGGATAAATGGCTGCCATCAGAGTCCATTTCCAGGGTTACAGTGGTTTTCAATGGAGACAAGGTGATAGGAAGTAATGCTCTCATTCGGCTTTTTTATTTTCACAGTAATTGGGAGAGCGGAGCATGCAAAAGTAATTTAAGGATATTGTGTGCAGTTCGGATCATGTACTGTGGAGCATCTGCTTGAAGATCCATTATAGGATGGAGCACTCACAATGGAGGGAGGAGGGAGTGACTGTCCAAGGTGGAATCATCACTAGAATGGAAGCCAGCAGGAGCAACTGTCATGAGTGAAAGTACTTTTAATTTTTATTCTTTTTTTTCCAGCAAGCTTCTTTTGGGAGTCTACAAAGCCACAGTGTATGTTTGATTTTCAGGTTTCCCAGCGTGAGTTACTGGTGACCCATATGGTGGGTTTCACCTTTGATACTGGGTGTCAGAGTGATTTTAAAAAGAGGGGGGTCCAGATGAGGCTAAATGGCACCTTTTCCCATGGGATATGCCAGGATTTACTTTGGGTTAAAAAGGTCCAGTCAGTCAATCAGAATGAGAGATTCTAGGACCCCTTTGTATAATTGTTTTTAACTTTTCATCCAACAATGGGAAATTATTTGGTATATGTGAATCATGAAGAATACCACTAAAATAAGATATTCAATTTCTAGCAGACACTAGGGCTGCTGGATTAGGGGCATAGTAATTAGTGCCAAATTAATAAAAATAATTGATTATCCTTGTTGATTATGACTTTGTGCATTTGATTCCAGAGTTCTTGGTAAAACATATTTCTTTCCTTAAGCAATTTCTCATTGTATTTTCTCCTAGCACTATTCAGTAATGTTAAATTCTGCCCAGCTAGAATGTCTTGGATGAATTTTATTAGCATCTGTCAGGCCATTTTTTCCTTCCTGCAAACTTGATAAAACTATGATTTATTGTTCATAGTTTTCACATATTTCTCCTTACCTAATGTCAGGGCTAGTCTTGTAAGTAATAGCATTACTAAATCAGAAGCTTGTTGCAAAGAATTTTCATTTTTCATATCATCTATTAAAGCTAAGTTTTCTTGTGAGAAAAGATGTGAACTGAAATTTTGTAATACAAGATTATCTAATCAAAATCTTAGTTTTATCATTGCCAAGTTCTTGTCCTTTATATACATCTGATTTGAATTATCTGGACTGGAAGGAATATCTAACGTTAGAACTAGTGGTAAATGATCACTTTCTGAATGCAAAGTGCAGTTCAGTGTGCCCACCTGGTGAAACATTTCAATAAATAAAATGAATACATTTACAGATGTTATTATATCTAAATTCAAATAATTTGTAATAATAAAGTCAATTGTGCTCTTACCACATCCCAGGAAGAAAGTATATTCTTCTTCTGGATCTGATAATGTGTGCCCATTAATGACATATAAATAATAATACATGGGGTGGTGTGTTTAAAGAGATTTTACACACACACTTGAGGTGTTGGATGCTACATAAACCCTGAGAGCAAAGCTCGAGGGGGTTATTTAAGCATCCAACACTAAGGGTGTGTGTAAAATCTTTTTAAACACACCACCCAATGCATTATTTTATATAATTGCTGGGGAGTGTTTTTTTCATCAAAGCAATTACATAAAATAAACATATATCCCTGTGCAGCCATGGTCAGTGTCTTTCAGTGTGATCCAGGCTTGGGGTGAAGTCGTTGCTAAAAATAAATGTTTTGTTTCCTTTATCTTTTTTTTGTTGTTGTTGTTGTTTTTTGGTAAGAGCATAATTGTTATAGGGAGCCAAGTTCGTTTTTAAAAGTTACAGCCAGACGTGTCACTGAAGCTCGAGTTGTGGCTAGTGTCTGATGCTGAGGAAAGGAAGAGTGGCAGCTGGTGCATGGGTGGAGCAAAGGAAACCCAGAGTGTGTTCACTGTTATAACCCACTGGTTGTAATGGCAAATTATAACCAGGTTTCTATATGGGAGAAAACGCTTCTTAGTTATAACCAAACTATATGACTCTACAATGTTAATAAGCCTACAACCAATTTCGTGTACAACATCAGCTTTAGTTTTTCTTTGTATATCTAGATTCAGGAGGCCTGTAAAAAATTATCTGTGTCATTGTATGCTGCCAAACGTGAACTGAAATCTCCCATGCATGAGAATTTTGAAACTAAATTATTATCCAAAGACTCAGTGAAAAATTATTCCAATAATATCCAGACCTCTTCATAATATTTAAAAACATATTTTTGAGGGATGTACACATTGAGTATTACATTGGTGCAGTTGTGCTCCTGTATTAGGGTTAAATCTTCACTTCTATGTTAAACTGAAAATGTGGGACTTTAATAACTTTGCAACTGTTCAATCGATTCACACAAAGTTTGGCATGTGCTGTTAGAGGCCAAAGCTTTCTTGATGTGACAAGTTTTGCTCTGGTTGGATGTGCGGGTGTGAAGATAGAGAGTGTCAAAAATGTGTAAATTACCACTTTTTTGTCAAATTCTTTGTTACTGCATTACAAAAAAACTGTGGAATTTTGGTGTGGTGTTTTTCAGGTATTTAGGTCTTGGGTCACAGTGGTGTCTTTTGAAGGTTTGGTGAAAAAATATTTGTCTGGTCCAAAGTTATTAAATTTTAAAGTTTCCCATTATTTCATAAGGGAAAAGTTTGATGTAAGGCTCGAAATACTGTAGGATTCTTGACTTCAAATGTGCAATCCTCATTTTCAAACATGGAATCATGTTCCACAAAAGGGGAATCTTAGTTCGTGCTGCCACTATTTTGTTTTCAGTTAGTGAGGAAAACAAACTTTAATTTCAAGAACTATCCAGTGCTTTGGTAAATACCAACAGTTATGTGTACCTAACTGGGGCCCAAGGAATTGGATTCTGAGGTTAGTTTTTGCAAAAATGTTGACAAAACCATTTTTTAACTGCAGAAACCATTGGTTGCAAATCAGGGAAATATTTTACCATGAAACAGGATCCTTTTCTGCATTTTGTGAAATAATTTTCCTTTACCACAAATTGTAGAAAAGGAATTGCAAAACAGGATCCTTTTTCATGATTTGCAAAAAAAGGATTTTCTTTTTTGACAAATTGCTAAAAAAGAAGCTCGGGAAAGGACTCTTTTTTGCAATTTGCCAAAAAATTATTTTTATATGGGTGTTTTCTTTGTCACTTCACAGTAAACAAACAGCTTGGAGTTTAGGGCTGAAATTATTAGGGTAGAAAGGGGTTAACCATAGATGTGCCTTTTGCTGGTTTGGTCAAAATATATTAGTTTGCTGTGGAGTTCCGTGCATTTAAATTTTCTTTCTTTTCCCATAGGATTACATTTTAATGGGAGGTGTACACAGTCATTTCTCATATTGCAAGACTTTAAACTCTCCTGGTAAGAGAAGTTGTGGCTTGTTATTCAGTCTGGCATGCAGTCATTTGCATGTTTGGACTTGACACTGTGAGGTTGTGCTCAGATAACCTCACTGTAAAAAGCACACACTGACCAATCAGAGTCCAGGAAATTTTCTTGCCATTGTATAATTTGTTTTTCTTTTCTTGTTCCTATCCTGTGTTATTGATAGTCTTCTTATCAGATGTAGGACAGTTAAGCAGTACTAGAAACGTTACCATCACTAACTCCATATGAGGCGGTGAGATTTTTGAATTTCTACAAAAGAACCCTATATTGTGAGACTTGGTATATGGTTAATGATTACTGGCTTTGTCCCTCAAGCATTGAGGGGACATCTTTGATCTCTCCGGTCAAGTATTTGAAACACACAAAGAAAGTTTTTGCATCGAAGGAAGAAAATACAACTTTAAACTCACTGTGCTACTTTGTTTATTTTTATTTTTTGTTTGAACTTTTGTATATTGTGTTTATAGAGTTGAGATAAGTAAATGAGTAGCCAGTTATTTACTCCTGTCATGGCTACTAGAAGTGGTAGGGTTTTATCTAAGGAAAAAGGGAAAAGTGTTAATATTAGAAAAAAGCTATTAGAGATATTAAAAACAAAATGAATAAAAGGAGAAAGAAATGGCTATCACATTAGAATTATCAAAAAAAATTAAGAAAAGTGGGAAATCGAAGAATGGGTGTGTGTTCTCTCAAGAACTTCAAATTGCCACTTCAACCCCTAATACTCAAGAAAAAATGTTAACCTGCATCAGCTTGTTAAAGAAGAAGAAATAACTATTGATAAAAAACAGGAGTTGCATTAGGCTGACTCTCACTCACCTCATTCAACTCCTTTTCAGTTCTGCATTAGGGTGAAAGATTCTCCCCACTTTTTTTAGATGAGGAGACTCAAAATAATATCAAAAAATGCAAATTAGAATCTTTATTACCCACTGTAAGTCCTAATAATAGGAGTCTAAACCGGACACAACAGCCCAATCAGGCTAAAATCACGTTTTATTTTGTTTATCAAAAAAGTCACCCAGGAATTAATACCCATGGGACCCCATTACCAATGGGAAGCACTGAGAGGGCTCCACGTGACAATCAAAGTCACTTATGCACACTACAGGGAGATTTGACTTGTAAGGGGGGTGATATTTCCTTACGCCCATCTAGATTAGATTTGTTCTGCCCTCTTGATCTAACCGGTGACTTGAATAGTACCAGATCAGTAATGAAGGAGGATATGGAAGACACACTGGCAGGCTCCCCTAGAGAGGTTTTTGAAATGCTGGACAAAGAAGTGGTGAATATCCAGTTAGATCACGATTTCTTGGTTCAATGTCCTGACACAATATCTAAGTATACTATTAAGGCCTTGGCTCACCCTGTAATGTCAAACATTGTCCTTTTAGAAGCCCACAATGGAATTAAAACTATTTTGGAGAATTTATCTATGTTATGTATAGAGCAGTTTGCTTCACTTGAACAAAGAATAGTAGAGCTGGCCATGAAAAGTGAAGTAATTAGGAATAGGCAAAATCTATCATTCTCCACAGTAATAATTCCTGATACTCCAAAAGGTAGAAAGAAAAGGAAATTACCTAAAGACGAAAAACCTAAGGCTGATATAAAATCTAAGGGTAGGAGGAAAAGAACTAAAAAAGAAATAATGTTGTTCTCCAACATCCCCCTGGGAATGATTATTTTTGCTTTTGAGACCTCTGTGTGACTGCCTTCTATGTTGCTATGCTCCACCATTAAAAAAAAACTGTACCTTAAAAAGGAACAAGGCAACAGTGAGCAAGTTTGTAGTAATATTACAGCAACAAATTATTTATCTACAAAAGTCACACCTAATGTTACTTCTTGTAAATGTGTGACACTAGAGATAAATCAGGTGAGCACCTTAACCTTTGCACAAATTGCACCACCCCTTAATATAGAACCACATATATTGCTGGATAAGGTTCAGTAGACTGATAAAGAGGATAACACCCCATATCAACTAATCACCTCAGGCCAGGAAGTTGTTTTTAAACTGGACAATATGTTTAACAAATCATGTGAGACTCAAAATAAATCCTTGATGGATTTAGTAGTCCACTTGTTCAAAGCAGAGTTAGGACTTTCTTTAGCAGCTAGCTTGGTAAACTTTGGTTTTAGAGATAGATGTAATCCTCGACATCCAGTATATACTGTATAATGACACCCAACATGAAAATTGTCAAATCTATCTGGGCAAAACAACAAACCATAAACTCCTTAGGACTTTTAATTTCCTCCCGTTTCTTAGGCTACTATTTGGAAACATACTTTTTCTGATGTCAGACCTACTTAGATTCTTCCATATGACATATTTTCTTCTACTTTAGCTCAACTTAATTGGAACTTTGGAGCAAACCCTCAATACTATACCTTGTCCATCTTTGAGATAGACACTTTTGAAGGAGAAAAGGCAGATAATCTTGCCTCTCATGTTAGGGTGATTCTTTCATCCATTACTAAATTAAAGATTTCATTATGTGACTTGAGTTTAGTTGAAAGGGTTTTTCCAGGGTCTGGAGGGTCCCAGATGACCTGTCACATACGATCAGCAGAATTATTTTCTCTTTTATTAGAAAAGAATAACACTTTGGATGACATGCAGATTTGTTTGGTGTCATCCAAAGACTGGTAATATTTGGGGGGGGGGTTCCTAACTGTTCATAACTGTCGACAGCCTTCAGTTCAGAAGGGAGTTCACTTTATACCTTTTTTCCAACTAACCCCCCTGCAAATAATCATAATATTCTTATAGGGAATATTGCTGGGTTCGATAATAAATTTGCAGACCATCAATGGTTAAGTTTTGTCTCTGGTTTTCCAAGAAACCTGGGCTCTGACACAGCCTTATGTAAATGGATTTGAATCTTTTTTGTTCCAGCCACTAAAGTTAAGGTTTATGGAAGGTGTAGGGGAGGTCTTGTTACTATGATCAAAATTAGGGTGGGTTTTCGGGTACTTGCTAGCCACTCCCCTACTTTTGAAATTTTTTTTACACTTGTCATTTGGGATACACAAGTGGTTCTGATAGGTAACAATTATATCCCTCCGAGTTTTCATTCTCACCCTGAATATGATATTTAGTCAAAATTAACTATGGAAATTGATACCATATCTCAGTTATATCAGGTGGATACAACTATTTTAGTAGGAGATTTTAACTCCAGAATAGCAAGTTTTGACAACTTGCCTATTTTAAAGCAACAATTTTATCTGGGGGATCTTGAACTTAGAAAAACATCTGACAAAGTGTTGAATGATTCATGAAAGTGTTTTCAAAGCTTTATCATGAATAACAATTTATTAATACTAAATGGGAGACTTGAAGGAGACCAAGCTGGAGCATGTACTTTCTTCTCCGCAATTGGGCAGAGTGTTATTGATTCTGTACTCTGCTTTCCATATAGTTATGATCAATTTAAGAAACTGGAGGTCGTTATGAGACCAGAAAGTGATCATGCGGCAATTTTGCTGAATTTTTTGGTTAAGAAATCTAATTTAAGCCAGTCAAATAATATTTTGGCACCACTTGGGATACATGGCAAACCAAAGTTGATTCTTAATACCAAAACTTTTAATAGTGTAACTCAGCTAATTTATTCCCTTTTTTTGTATCACTCTTTGCACTTGCTCATGATGGCTCTAACATAAGCTATATTAGCCAGCAATTAGAATGGTGTTAACAACAAATAAGAAGTTAAATTTACCCTAACACAGCTAACCCCCCCAAGGGCATCCTCTTGGTTTGATGCTTAATGTAATTACTGAAAAAGAAAGCTTGGAAGGCTTATTAGACAAGTAAAAAAAATATCCTTCTAAAACTAGTATGGTATAGCTAAATAAGGCTCGAAAACAATATAAAAAATTTCTTGTGCAGAAAAAAATTGATTTTATTTCTAAACAATAGGATACTATGTACCAGGTAATAAGCTCCAAAGATACTAAGTCATTAGGTGCAAAAGGAACAAAATGCTATGCTTCATCACTTCCTGTATATATCTCAAAAGATATATGGAAAGCTCACTACAAATCATTGTTTTACAAAGAACCAATGCCTCAACCCAAGAACTCTACTCTTCTAAAGTTTTTTTTGAGGAGGATTACTTTCCCTTGATATTTACATTTTCTAATGTAAAATTAGCTATAACAAAATGTTCAAACAATAAGGTCCCAGGTCCTGACTGTATTCCAGGAGAATTATATAAAGCTCATTTAAACTATTGGGTATTTTTTTTTTTTTTACAAATGTTTTCAATATCTGCATGAAGGAGAGATCTGTCCCACCCTCTTGGACAAAAAATATAATTGTACCATTTCATAAGAAGGGGCAATACCATCTTCTAACTAATTATCATCCAATCAGTTTGATGGATATTAGTGGTAAAATATGTGCACGAATACTCTTACAAAAACTGCAGAATTGGACAGAAACAGAATCTCCCTTATTTATATTCCAAGCAGGTTTTCGACATAATTTTGTGACTACTGGTAGCATTTTTATTTTGGCCCATTTAGTGGAAAAGTACAAATTATTTTGGAAAATGAAGCTATATGCTTCATTTGTTGATTTCACGTCTGTCTTCAACTCAGTAATAAGAGAAAAACTATAGGAAATATTGATATGCAGAGGGCTCCCACTGAATTTACTCATTCCTATTTACCTTTTACATCTGAATACTATAACAGTGGTTAGGTATGATAATTGTGGTAATATTTCAAAGTACTTTAAAACTTCAGTGAGAGTTAAGCAGGGATGCTTATTAGCACCCCTCTTATTTAGTTTCAGGTCAGGAAAATCTCAAAGGAAACATCACGGGAAGAACAACGAGGAAGTAACACCGTGAACAAAAACATTGTGGCGGACACAACACCACCCAGCGAAAATGCCGCTGATCTAAAAACAAAGCTGAGCAACACAGCGGCATCATTGTAAACATGCCCAAGGCACTGTATGGTGAGGAGGTGCCAGCACCACCTAAACCAGGAAATTACCAGCAGGGCAGCAATGACAAACAAGGCCACACATCCAGACACATGGAACAGAACATTGGCAGATGGCCATATATGGAACAGCACAGGGCCCAAGGTGGGGGAGATATGTGCTGCACAGAGGGACGTGTAGGATGACCAAGGCATACAGGGCAATGGATGGCCCCCAAGATGGGGGTCCACAACTGCAGGAGATCACAGCACAGGGCCTACAGGTAGGGGTCACACAAGAGACACAGAGTTGTGATGGCCACAATGCTGCTACAGGGCCACACGGGTGACCTGGCCACAGAAGAGGGGTGCAAGACGCAGAGAGAGGGGAAACAGGACTAGAGCAAGTAGTGTGAGGACTAGGACAGGACACTCACACCCACCAACACCCCACACACAGCCACAAGGGTGGAGAGCCACACAGGGGGTAGCGCCACTGCACGCACCAAGAGGAATGTGCCCAGAGTGGTATGAGAAGGGGATGCATGCTGTGTGTGCCTGACCCAAACCCAGAGACACCATGACACACATAGGGTGGGGGTGCAGCCACAATGCAGGGAAACAGTGCTAATAGTACACACCTGTGTGCAGGGTGGGGGCCAACCAGGCCAGGTGCGGTGCATCCTACACCCAGTGGTGGGCCCATAAAGCAGCACAGCAAACATAGGGAACAGAGGTGCATGGGAGAGCTGTGCAGAGGAGCACTGCTGTGTGTGAATCATGAGAACAGTGCACACAACCATGCCGCTGGCATACATGACCTAGCCAAAAGGGGAAGACCCTACTGCAGCATGAGGGCTCCCTCTATTATAAGGAGTGGGACCTGGCTGAGAAGATGTATTGGAAGTGTGCAGACTATTACAGGGGAAAATGCCCTGGCCATGTCCACACCGCAGGGGATGAAGTTGTCAGGGTTGTGAACAGCTAGAACCATGTCCCAGACTGTGGGGCCATAGGCATCCATGAAGCTGTCGACAGCAAGCAGAGGGTGGCACAGATGATGGAGACACCACACAAGGTGGTGGCAGCATGCAGCAGCACCATATCCACCACCATGTGTGGAAGGATGCCCCGCATACACCTCCTGAAAAGAAGTGTCTGCCATGTGCAGACAACTGCAAGCCAGCTACCATCCCTACCAACATCACTAGAGGACCTCACCATCCTGGAGGTGTACAGTATGACACACAATGGTGTCTGCTTCTTGCTCCAAGACAGTGGGGATGCATCCAGGATACTGATCTACACCACTGACAAGAACCTGCAGCTCCTGTCACAGTGCACAACATGGTACATGAATGGTTCCTCTAAGACTGCACCACCACAATTTGCACAGCTCTACACCATCCATGGGGTGCAATACTGCACTGTAGTACTCACTGTATTCATCCTGTTGCCAAATAAGACAGGGGTGACATACACAAGGGCGTTCACTGCAGTGAAGGAGCTGCACGCAGGCCTCAAGCCATCAGTGATAGTCGCGGACTTCAGGCAGGCCACAATCAAGTCCTTTGTCACAGTCTTCCTGGATGCCTGCCAGCAGGGCTGCTTCTTTCATCTGTGCCAGGCCCTGTGGAGGAAGGTCCAGGAGGTCCAAAAGGCTGTGCGATGTTACACTGAGGATGAAGACTTTGCACTCCATGTGCACCTGCTGCCCACCCTTGCCTTTGTCCCTCCAGGGGGAGGTGTCCACTGTTTTCGAGGTGCTCAGGTCATACGAGTTCTTTGTCACACATGATGAGCTGCTGGCCCCAATTGTCAACTACTTTGAGGACACATGGGTAAGGTGACCAATCCATGGCAGTGTCCACAGGCATTCCATGTTCCCTGTTGACCAGTGAAGCTGCTATGATGCAGGCAGGACTGGCACTGCCCTCACTAATAACTCTGTGGGGGGTGGCACCATGCCTTTAGCACTCTTATAGGTATATGCCACCCTAGCTTGTGGAAGTTTATTGATGCCCTGAAGGAGAAGCAGAGACTCAATGAGATGAAGATAGAACAATGTATCATTGGGTGCTATGCACCACCATCACATAAGCAGTACAAGGACATGACAGACTGCATCCAGCAGATCGTTGGAGAGTACGACACCTGGAATACCTATGATTGTCTCCGTGGCATCGCACATAATTTCCAGTTGCAGGTGTGACCACGCACATGCCGGTAAGTGTGGCCAACAACCTTTCTGCTCCTGCCACCATACCAACTGCAGATGCCCAATGACTGCATCCATGGCACCATGCCGCTGTGTGTGCCTGTGACTGCCGAACACCTGTGCTGTGTGCTGCTGGCCCACACCAGTGTGGTGTGTGTGTGTGTGTGTGTGTGTGTGTGTGTGTGTGTCGAATGGGATGGGGTGGTGGGGTACCATTCAACAGCTGGGGTGGGATGCACACATGCCATGGGGGATGTCACCTTGCCCCTGATGGGGTGGGGTGGTTGCAACTGCTGATGTGGGGATTATGTGATGCCTCTGAAAGGGGAGGAATGACTCTGCTGTTGTGGGGAATATGTACTTCCTCTGATGGGGGCATCTGCTATTGTGGGGATTATGTAATACCTCTGATGGGGGGTGACTCTGCTGGTGTGGGGATTGTGTGATGCCTCTGGTGGAAGGGGGTTGCATCTGCTGGTGTGGGGATTGTGTGATGCCTCTGATGGGGGAATACACTGGACGGTGAGGGTGTCCTCATGCCAGCCACTGTGGGGTGGTTGGGGTGCCCCTGCTGGTGGGGGACACTGCCACTGCTGGTGCATGTGATGGCTGCAGTGGCACCACGTCTGAGCCTTGGCCAGGGGTAGTGCACCATCTCAGAGGTGTGTGCCATGTGAGGCACATGTGTATGTCCGTGTCTAGCTGTAGTGACATGGTTCAATGGTCACCTGTCCTATGCATTGCCCAGTCATGCATTGGTGGTGGGTGTGTGGTGTACACTCTGGGGTTGTGTGGTGGTTGTACTTGTGGTCTGCTGGGGGGGAACTGTGTGTATACTGTTTCTGTGCTCATGTGAAGCTGTAAATAAACACTGTTTGCATGCTGTTTCCATGTCTGGTGGTCATTGCATCCTGGCATAGGCCACAGGGGTATACGCCGATCACACTATGCCCCAGTGACCCCGGCTTGCTGACGATGGTCGTGGCCACTGCAGCGCCCATGCAATTGTCATGTGGCCCATGTCTGTAAAGGTGTGCCCACACCGTGCATGGCCCTTGCCCTTCCCGTGGCCATGTTGGTCAGTGGCTGTGCAGTGTATGTATGCATGTATGTGTGGGCGGCAGTGTCTGCCTGAACAGCCCAATGCCCCTGGTCTGCCATGTCCACGGTTCCACCATGACATGCCCCAAATGGGGGTGCCCTTGCGCATCATGGTTGGGCATTGTCACCTGGTCACACGGTGCCCTCCCCACAGTATTGGCCATGGCCCCCTTGTCCTGTGCTGTCATGTGTGCATACACATGCCCCATTGCACAGGTAGGGTGCCATGCATATGAGCGGCATTGTACAGCCGCACCATCAGGACACCTGGCCACATCTCCGAACACCACTGCTGTGTCTGTGGAAGATCTGCCATGCTCCTACTGTGTGGCTTCCCCCACTGTCTGTATCGTACTGCACCGGACCTGTGTCAGGGGCATGTACACATTCAGTGGCCACAGAGTTGGCATGGACATGTACACTTGTGTGTGGTCAATGTTATCCTATGAACATGGGTGGGTAATGCACACCACTCTGCTGTGTACAATGCATTGTGAATCTGTGTGTGTCAGGCCATGCATTCACATCTCCAGGCTGTGGGTGGGTACTGTACCTTGTCCCAGGGGACAGGGTGCACACAGGCTGCATGGGCCTTGTGGATGATGCCGTCACCAGGATCCCACCCTGTGGTGTCCCATCTACTGGTGGTACCCTCCGCACTGTGCATTTGCTGCCATGCCAGGGCACACTGTCCTCAACATTCTTCCTGTTGCAGGGTTGTATGGCACAGCTCTGTGTCTGGCCACTCGTGCCATCCCACCATTCCTCCATGCCTATTGCTGGTTGCCTTGATGGGTAACATCCATGCACTGCCACCTTGCACTGTCGTGTGTGGTGCAGGGTGTACACCTCTTTCCAGCTCACCACACCATATGGCTGCTGCCTTGTGGCACAGGGGTCCCGTGGCCGGCAGTGGTCTACCATTCCACACCCACTGCCTCATTGCCTAGTGGCCACCTTGTCCTTCACTGTATGGGGACCTTTCCCTATAGGCATCCTTGGCTGGTGGCATGCATGGGGCAGCTGTGCTGTGCGCACACCAAAGGTGCCCAGCCCCTGATGTCCTCCATCGCCTAGCTCCCCTGTGCTCTTCATGGGCACTGGTGCCCACTGCCATGCCAGTGTCATTGTGTGTACAGCAGACATTTTTACCATCTGTGGTGTTCTGCCCAGCACTGTTGTATCTTGTCTCGAGGTGTGCCAGTGGTATTGTGGCCAGTGATGTGTTTGCCACTTTTATATCAGCAGTTGGTGCTTCCCCCGTGATCTTCTGCCTGGCACTGCTTCTACCAGCATTATGTTGTGCCAGTGGCATTTCAGGCAGTGGTGTGTGTTTCAACTTTATTTCAGTGGTCGTTGTTTCCCCCTGTAGTCTGCAGCCCTGCACTGTTACTGCTTGTGTTCTGTTGTGCCAGCGGCGTTGAGGGCGGTGCTGTTTTTGCCACTTTATTTCCATCCACGATGTTATGTCCCATGATGTTCATGATCTGAAGCCTTTTTTTATTTATTTATTTTTAGTATTTGTTTACCGGGTAGGTGCACTAGCCATAGCAATGACTATTTTAAGGCACAACCCAGGAGAATACAAAACAAGCTTCTGGAACTAACAGTAACAATACATTTTTAGAAGTAGTCAAAGTAATGGGTACATACAAGCAGGTAGCAACATAGGTTTATTTAGCATCTATATTGATTTCCTTTTGTACTTTGATAACTCAGTTAGTTTAGACTCCCCTAAATTAATAACATTGCAATTCATATTCTAGAGTGTGCAGATGACCTAATACTTGTAGCACTTTCCAGACAGGGACTCCAAACTAAAATAGATCAACTTAAAAATAAATGTGATAAGTTAGAATTAAAAATGAATCTTCAAAAAACTAAAATTGTGATATTTGGCTCATAAACCCCTAACAGTTCACAACCAAGGATATTTTAAAATAAGGATCTGATTGAAGTTGTTTCCTCATATGTATACTTGGATGTTAAATTTACCTCCAATGGCCTTTGGTCATATCATTGAAAAGAACAAACCTTTAAGGTTAGATTAGTGGCCAAAGCCTTATTGCACTTTAATTCTAAATATGGTGGGCATATGGTTGTCCCAGCCTTTTCAGTTGGTGAAGCAAAAATCAATCCCATTTTACTGTATGGAGCTGAAGTCTGGAGGTCTACACGCTCACCTTCACTGAAAGTTCCTTTATCCCTTTATTATAAATCATTGTTAGAGGTTCCTTTATCAACATCTAATGTTATTGTCAGGGCTGAACTTAGTATAGTGTCTAATGCTACGTTAGTAGATGTTCGTATGGCCAGTTATTGGCTTAGAATTATAAACAACTCAATTAACATCCTTCCTTTATCCTGTTTGAAAGAAAAAATGAGTTGGTCTGAACAAAACTTTACATCTCCATGGTTAAAGACACTTAAAGTAATTATAGCTAGAGTATCTTTGAAACATCTATGGTTAGATTATGGAAAGGGCATTTCAATCTCTCCTTTGTTTAAGGATATCTTTAAAAAAAGTAATTACAATTGGTTTATCAAAATAAATGGACTTTGTAAAAAAAGCAGAGATAAGCTATATGGTTCAGAAGTAATAAAATGGACTCTTTTATGGAGAACTATTTAACTCTTCCTTTGACTCCTAAATATAGGAAATTCATTACTTGGGCAGGATTTAAAATAAGATGTTCTAAATATGCCTACTTTAATAAAAGCTCACCGGATAGCCTTTACCCAGAAAACTGTAGATATAACAAGGATTTCCTCGAAAATCTTTATCATATAACGATACAATGCCATCTATATAAAACTTCTCACAACTCAATTCTAAATAACTTTCTTCTAAAATATGTAAGTCTAGATTGTGATCCATTATTTGTTCTTCTTCATCCTTTGACTGTGGAGGATGCGGAGATGGCTGCAAAATTTTTCCATGAAGTGATAAAGCAGAAAAAAAAAACACTTTCGTGTATCCAGTCACTAATGATCTTCTCATGTAGATAACATTAGTACTATGTAAACAGACAGCCTATCTGATGTGTATGCTTTGATCTGTATGACATTTAAATACCTTGATGCGTAATTTTATCTTGTTAATATTTTTATATGCTGTAATGTCCATTACTTTCTATGTATGAACAATAAATTATTATTTGACTTGACAGTCATATCTTTGTCACTGTGCTGTGAAGAAATGGTTTACAATTTTGTTCTGAAATGTTCAGGGTACAAAGGGCTCACCCACCGATGTGTCTTTTGCTGGTTTCATTAAAATATATTAATTTGTTATTGAGTTACACAGGTTTTAGATTTCCCCATGTTTTATAGGATGACATGGCAATGTCAGGTCTTTTTATGGCTCTGCACACTATGGGATGGGAGTGCAGGGCTCAGAAGGCCCTGCACTCCCACAGGCAAAAAAGAATAGCAGTAGACTATCTCAAAAATGATACATGGATGAGAGCGCAGGGCCCAGAGTGCAAATATCGATACCATTAAGGACAGATGGGCGTGCTCCCACACACAAATATACAGAGGATTATGGAGTGATGGGAGCATGGGTCCCAGAGGACACTGTGCTCCCACCAGGAAATAAATTGCAATCTCTGAAAAATTATGTATGCTTGGGAGTGCAGGGCCCGGAGGGCTCTTCGCTCCCACAAGCAAATTAGCCTATGATTATACTTTTTCAAAATGTAAAGAAATTCTCTGCAAAAAAACTATGTTAATGCACCATTAGGGTTAATGAGACAAAAGTAGGGAAATTATACTTTCTCAAAAACTAAGGAAATTCTCTGCAAAAAAAACTATGTTAATGCACCATTAAAGTTAATGTGACAAAAGTGGGGAAATGTGTTCTTAGTGTTCCCAGCCCTAAGACCCATCCCCACCCTTGGTTTCCAACCTTAACAAACCACCCCAACCCTGCATGCAGGAACAGGCATGGGGGTGTGCCTTGGGGTTGTGAACCCTAATGCTCACCCCATTCTCCTATGCTGTGCCTATCTTATCTTACTTACTCACTCATGGAATGGGGTGAGCACTAGGGTTCACAACCCCATGGCACACCCCCATGACTGTTCCTTCATGTAGGGTGTGGAAGGAGTGTTAAGTTTAAAAAATTGAGGGTGGGGATGGGGTGTTAGGGTTGGGAATCCAAATACCACATTTCCCTACTTTTGTCACAATAACCCTAATAGTAAAGTAACACATTTTTTTGCAGAGAATATTATATGACCTATCCTGTAGGGTGATTTAACTAACTGAAATTTAGGGCCAGCCTGGTGGTGCTCAGGGCTGAAGCACTGGATGCCTTACCTCACACCATGCCAATGACCCATGTTCAGGAGCGAGCGTGGGTCAATGGGGGTCAGCAGGGATGGAGAAGGATGAAGCATCCTCAGACAGCTCTCCTTCTCTGGGGTAGGGGGTCTTCCAGTTGTTAATGTTTGCCTGGCCCTTAGCAGTGGATGGGGGCTGGCACACCATCACTGAATCTACCTGGGGAGGCAGAGGAGCTGCTGTCGGATGTGCTGCAGGTGGATGCGCGCACAGTACATCCCCCCACAGCACTGCATGCTCCACTGCCTGAGGGAGAAAAATTGAAAAAGATGGCAACCTGACCATGTGGCTTGATGGCTGTCCATATGATCTCTGGCTCCGATGTGTCACTCAAACTGGATCCAGACAGGGTGAGGAGTTGGGGGCTCCCCACACCTCGCTGTGGGGGGGAAGCCACAGGAGTAAAAGGGTGAGGTATCAGGGAGTGTGGCAGATACAGATGGTGGCTGGAGTCCCACAAGGATGCTGAGACATGGGAGCAGATCAGGTATGGTCAGGGAGAAAGAATATAACCAAAAAGGAAAAAAAAACTGAAATTTAGAAGTTAGGTGGCTTTACCCATTTAATTGCTTTATTCCTATTAAAATGGTCTTGTTTAATTAATTGTAATATATGGATAACTCATTTTAACAGGTTACTAAGCCATACAAAAAAGTCCTGTATTAGCACAGTCCAAAACATGATAATACCATCGATGATGAGTGATAATACTATCATTCAAGTCCCATAATGCAATTGTTCAGAGCTCTGAATGATAGTATTATCAAAGAAACAGAAGAGCACAAGTGCACGACTATCCTAGGTTGCTAAGCTCCCTACTTCTCTTCCTAGCTGCATGATGTTACATTTCTTTTAAAGCGTGCCTCATGATTGGCCACTTTCTCTCTGTGGGTGGGCAGAACAATTGAGAAAACATGGCGGCCATCTGTCACTCACCAAGAGAAATTTGTCCTCACTCTTTCACCCATATCCCCCCCCCGAAGTTTAAAGGGTCACCTAGTTGATCCTGCATTCGCTCACCATGAAAACACCTAAGAGGTAAGAGCAGAAGTTTGTGGTGTATGGATGGACATGGAGCAAATGAGTGCTCAGTGTGGCTGTTGGCCACCCTACGAGTGCTAAGTGTGGCTGTTGGTCACCCTCGCAGCATGCTTAATAAAAATTTCAGAGCCATGAAAACCTTTAAATAGGATCCATATATTATAAAAATTAAAAAAATACGTGAGTGTGTATCACTCGGGAGTAAAACTGTCTTGAGATTCTGGGGACAAAGGAACCTCTTGATAGTTTTATTCCCTTGTAATGCACAATCACCTATTCATTATTCTATTTGGCTACCCCTTCTAATGTGAATTTCCAAGACATTTGAAGTATGAAATATAAAAATATGTCAGCTGTGTAAAAATATATATAAATATAAACATGTAATTGAAGAAAATAGGAAGAATGATAGTAAAGGAGACTACAAAAAAACAGAAAAAAATCTGTATATAATTAATTGCTCAATTAATAAATTGAAACTAAGAGCTTTCCTTAAATTTAGTTGTCTTCTTGTACTGTATGCTGAATAGTTTTTTTGAGAGGACAGATGTTATCTTTTTCTTTCTTTAGCTGGTGTGTCTGCGCCTTACTTAGGCTGCCTTCCCCTGCAGTAACTAACTGTATGGGTTTTCATTATTGCCCAGTGTTCTTCTCACACTGGCACACTGCCTTAGTTTACACTAGCTCCACAAACTCTGCTACTGCTGGCGCCTCTATGAACATGAACTGGTGCTTAGCTGTAATGATTATAGATAGTTGGTTTGGGGGAAATAATGAGATTACAAGCGAAGCACAAAAAGGCAATGCACTTACACTAACGCTAGAATGTCATTTGTAATAACACAAATTCAAAAATGTTTTTAAGCCTTCAGCATCACAGAAGCATTAATTATATATAATTTTAAAAAGATATTGGAAATTACTTCATTTTATATTAATAAGAGCACAGTGTAAAAAAAGCTGGATGCTTTCAACTTTCAAGGCAGTTTCAGTGCTTCGGTAATGCTTCAATAAACTTTAAGATAGGGCTCCATCTCATACACTCCATAATTTGCTCCACCCTACACGAAGTTAATGGATACTTTAAAATGCTATGGATCAGAAAGTTTAGTTTTAATAGAAAATAACACAGTGTGTGGCTTAAGTCTAGCTATGTGCTGGCAATAACATGTCTAGACTCCTTCTCCTTCAGCCTTAAAATGTGGTTGAGTATCTGACATTTTTAAATGGAGCTAGACATGACAGCAGAATAAACTGGCATCTAACATCAACAGACCAGGAGATCCAGTAGGGAGGATTTATTTAAGACTTGAATTCAGGAGATAATTAACTTCCTTGTGGACTCAATTAGACAATTGACTAAGTAGTGAATGAGAAATAAAATCACCCTATGTTTTATTTTCTAAAAAACATATGCATCATAGGGTGTATTCATTAAACTACGAAGATTAAATATGAGTAAAACACAAACACATTTGCATGCTATAGAACCAGTATTACTATTAAAATCATCATACTGATATGTGTCTCTGCACACTGAATACATGCTCTAAAGTCAACCCAAACTCCCTAAAACATCCACATACAACCAGGCACAGCAGAAAAACATAGCAGCCTCAAATAGGTAGATTTAATTCAAGTTTGCAGCTACCAGATTAGAGAAGTTAACTATCTAGCTAACAGTTGAAAGCCACAAGTCTTTGTTTAAAATACATTAGCCAGGTTAGTCACATCTGACAATTCCAGTAGAATCTCTCAGTGAGGATCAGTCAGTACTTATGAATTAAAATATTTTCCGCACTAACCTGCACTGACTTATCCTGATATAATCCTGGTATACTTCACTTTGAACTTCCCAATGACCATTGCCTCCTTTGACCTTTCCTATGTTCAACCTCACTCCTCAATGCCTCCTCACTGCATAGCGATAGCCAGTGATGGGGTTGCAGCGCACGTCACTCTCTCCAGGGGATTCTATCAGTAGAAAGCAGACAGAGAGGAAAAAAACACTTCTCAAAGCATAATAAATCTAAAAATAAATCAATAAAAGGTTAATGCAGTTCCCCACAGGCAATGTTGGCATATCTGTACAAAAAGTACAATCAAGCCCCAAATTTATGCTCTACTCGCTACTCCACAGCTCTGCTGAGACTCACAGGTACATTAATGAAGACTACATTGACTCAGTATAGATCAAAGAACAGATACAAAAATGATAGGATCAAGTATAACATCATAATCAAGTGAGAGTACAAGTATAGAGCAGCATATAAGAAGTATTAGATTTTAATTTATGTACAAAACTGACTTACTTTTATTTACTGGTAACCAGGTAAGGCCCTCTAGGCACAAGGCCTATCTTCTGGGTCAACCTGGGAGCACTGGGGAGGTTAAGTGACTTGCTCAAGGTGACACAGTAGGCAAGTGAAGATTGTGGGAATCAAACCCAGGCCTGCAGGATGTACCAAGCTCTTTCACAACTTATTACTGTAATCTCTAGGCTATATTGCCAATAAGCACCATAACCTCAGATAGCAGCAATTTAATATTATCCAGCATAAGGCATATTGCATAATTTATCATGTAGCAGCAATATAACATTTGGGATGCAATCCAATTTAGGATACATTACTTATGTACAGGTACAAGCATTTTGAGTTAGCGACTGTTGTCATAGTTCCTGATGGAATATTGAATGGAACAGTGCATTGCACAGCCTCAAAGGCAGAGAGTTTCAGTAAGTGGAAGCAACAAATGAGAAGGCTAGCTGATCAATATTAGGGTACCTGGGGCCTGATTTTCCAGAGGCGGGGATCTTTGTGCTTGTGGGGACAAACATTCGTGCAAGGCAAGGTACCCTTACACATCCACGGTTTTGTCTGCATGCACCCAATTTTCATACAGGCTGCTATGTTGTACCTATTACCTGATTCATGCCAGCCTGCCCTCTGGTATTCACACAGCATCACACGTTATACCTAATACTGACAGGAGTAGTACTGTTCTGCACCAGTGCATGTATAGTAAATGCTGCCTGTAAGAAGGGGAAAGGTATACTTTCCCCCCCGATAGTTATCACCCCATCTCCCTCATTAATGCCGATGTCAAAATTTGGGATAAAGTTCTCACAGGCAGATGTGATCACCTTCTACCGGGCCTGATTCATCCCTCCCAAACAGGTTTGGTAAAGGTCACTTAGGGTCTGACGACCATAGGACTTTGGTTTCGTTAATGCATTTTACCAAAATGTCTAAAAAGCCTTCCATAGCTCTGACCATAGATTTTGAAAAGGCTGTTGATTCAGTCAAATGGCCCTTCCTGTTCCACACCCATTCCACAATGGGTATAGGACCGAGTTTTATCTCTTGGATAAAACTACGATATGCCTCCCCCATGGCTAGGTCCTATAAACGGCATTTTGTCTATGCCGTTTCAACTACAGAAGAGCACGAGACAAGGCTGCCCTCTTTCCCCACTCTTGTTCGACCAAGCTATAGAACCATTGGCCATTGTGCTCCGAGAATCTCATTTGATTCCTGGAATACAGGTCAGAGATTCCAAATTCAAAACATTCCTTTATACAGATGATCTCCTCATCACTGTGGAGTACACCCCACAAGTGATCCGGGATATCTGGGTCCAGAATAGGGGGGTGCAATGCCTGGTTCCCAACCCAAGGGTTCCACTGAGAGCGGGCAAGTGGCCCGCTCCTCCAAAGCCTCTCATCCAACCCGAGCAGTGTTGTGCAATGCCAGGTCTATAAAAAACAATACAGCAATTACTGCTGATCTTGTTGAGTCATCTGACCTGGCTTGCATTACCGAGACCTGGCTGAATGAGAATTCTGGTCCCATATTGGAGTCAGCAGTTCCAGCCGGGTACTCGGTAATACATCGCCCAGGGTTGGATCGAGAAGATGGGGGTTGCTATTTGTTTTAAATCGGAATTGGGCCTTGTGGATGTTCCAGTGGTGTCCCTAGATCCTTTGAGTGTATCATGGGAACAGGTGTGGGTAGCAGAATCTTACTCGTCTACCGTCCACCTGGTGACAATAAAGTTTTTCTGCAGGAAGTTGCAGACTTCATTGTCGACCTGGTGTTGGAGCCCTCCAGGTGGTTGGTCCTGGGGGACTTCAATGCCTGGGTCGACAATGAACTCTCACATTTTGGTCAAAACTTCCTCCAATGGATGATTTTGTTGGGCAGCACACAGGTTGTTATCGCTGCAACCCATATTTAGGGTCACTCTTTGGATCTGGTGTTCACCCTGGGGATGGAGATCACAGAACTGGTGATGGAACCAGTTGGGCGGTCTGACCATCACTCCATAAGGTTCAATATCATGACCCCCCTTGTGAGACCTACCCCTTTGAAGATGGTCCAGTACCACCCTTTGAGGGGAGTTACCCCTGGGGGTCTGATGGCGGTGCTGGACCTATCGAGTTGGCCTATGGAGTGCATGGAACCAGATGCCTTAGTAGTGCACTATAATAATATGGTACTGAGGGCACTGGATTCCATAGCACCTGTCCATGTTCGCGGCCTCCCCCTTCACCCTTGGTCCCCTTGGTTTGATGGGATACTGAGGGAGTCGAGGAGAGTGGGGCGAAAATTGGAACTCTGTTGGCAGAAATCTGGCCTGGAAGGTGACAGGCTTAGATTGATGGCCCATTACATGGACTATCAATCAGAAATATCCTGTAAGAAGGCAGAGTTCCTGTCCAGGGAGATAGCTGCATCAAGAAGTTGACCAGCCCAGCTCTCCCGGACCATGGACAGACTGTGCAATTCAGCCTGTCTGCAGGGTCAGAGAGCTTTTTCACAAATACAGTGTGATGAGTTTGCTCGGTTTTTTGAGGATAAGGTGTCATCGATCAGGTTGGAGATCCGCAGTACACATTCTAATGAGCATTGCCAGAATCAATGTGGGGTTACAGGCCCTTGGTCTACCTGGACAGATTTTGACCAGCCAGCGATCATGGATATCATGAAGATTGTCCAGGGCTTGCGACCAACTTGCTGTAGTTTGGATCCTGGTCCTACGTGCCTGCTTGTGGGGTGCATGGAATGTGATCGGACCAGTCCTTGCTGAGATAGTCTGGTGCTCTTTGGACCAAGGGGTGTTTCCAGAGTCCTTAAAAGCGGCTGTCGTGACGCCTCTTTTGAAGAAATCTTCCCTTGACCCAGACTGTCTCGCTAGCTACAGACCAATCTCTAACCTGCCCTTTTTGGGCAAGGTTATTGAGAAAGTAGTCACGTTGCAGCTCGATGACTTTCTTAACACCCATGAGGTCTATGATCCTCTCCAGTATGGTTTTAGAAAGAGGCATAGTACCAAGATGGCGTTGGTCCATGTACTTATTGATCTCCTAATAGCGAGAGATCGGAGGAGCCGTTCAATCTTGGTCCTCCTTGATCTCTCGGCAGTATTTGATACCGTGGACCATGGGATGTTGCTAGATTGCCTGCAGCTATTTTGTGGACTGTCGGGGACAGTTCTCAAATAGTTCCACTCTTTCCTCACAGGCAGAAGTCAGAGGGTAGTTTCAGGAATTTTTTCCTCTGCTCCCTTTGCTCTGTCCTGTGGGGTGCCGCAGGGCTCTGTGCTTTCCCTCATGTTGTTCACAGTGTATATGTTGCCATTGGGAGACATTATAAGGCATTATGGGCTGAGTTTTCACTGCTATGCAGATGATACTCAGCTCTATATGTCCTTTGTACCTGAACAGAATGACGCATTATCGGTCTTTAATAACTGCCTCGCTGAGATCCAGGACTGGATGAGTGCTAACTGGTTGAAACTGAATCCAGATAAGACTGAGGTGTTGGTTGTGGACCCGGGTCATCGTGCAGAGAAGTTGACTACTGGGTCTTCCTCTGGCCTTGTACTAGGGGGTAACCAGTTGAGACAGGTGCAGAATCTGGGCGTAATTCTTGACAGTGAGCTGACACTGAAGGCACAGGTGTTGGCCACTGTCAAGTCTTCCTTTTACCATCTGAGGAATATTGCTTGGATAAAACACCTTGTTCCACATGATGACCTTCCTGTGTTGGTCCACACCTTTGTTTTCTCACATCTTGATTATTGTAATGCTCTATATCTAGGCTTGCAGGGAGTGGAACTCCATCGCCTGCAGCTGGTGCAGAATGCAGCAGCCATGTTGTCAGCTGGGTTACCAAGAACTTGCCACATCACACCTGTGCTGTGCAAACTGCACTGGCTGTCGGTGCAGTGGAGAATCACTTTCAAGGTTGTGTTGCTGACCTGTAAGACCCTACATGGTCAGGGGCCAGGCTACTTGCAAGATCTCCTTCGACCTTACCGCCCTCTTCGTCCACTCTGCTCCACTGACAATGGATCACTATTGATTCCAAGGGTTCGTCTTCAGTCATCTGGGGCCAGAGCTTTTTCTTTTATGGCCCCAACCCTGTGGAATTCTCTGCCTCATCAGATTAGAGATTGTCTGCCCACAGAGTCATTTAAGGCATCTCTGAAAAGTTATCTGTTTGAATTAGCATTTGAATAGGTCTGCTGCTGCTTTCATTGTTTTTATGCTGTTATTTATTATGTTTGATGTTATTTTGATATGTAATCATGCTTTGATATGTAGAAACGCACATTATAAATAAATTTTGATTTGATTTTATTTGATCTTGAATATTTTGGCTGACTTTTCGAAGGTGTCGGGACTTAAACTGAACCAGTCAAAAACTGAGGTTCTTCCCTTGAACTCTGTATCCTCTGGAGAAGTTTTCACCACTTTAGAGCTAAAATGGTCTCCCAATGATATTAAATATCTGAGCATTATTCTTCATCTGAATTTGGCTAAAATGATCTCAGCTAACTTTACCAACTTACTAGATTTTCTCAGACAGGACATGGACAGATGGAAAGCCTTAAGGCTTTTATTAGCGGGTAAAATCAACTCCATTAAGATGATGGTAGCCCCTAAGATGTTATATTTTTTAGCTCACTTACCCATGCCTGGTCCACAGAAATGGTTCCAGAAGATGGAGACTCTGATGGACAACTTTCTTTGGGAAGGGTCCCTACCCAGATTTAGCAAATTTAAATTGTGGCAGCATTGGAGTAGAGGTGGTTGGGGACTTCCATGGTTACAAGAGTACCACATGGCTGAGGTCTCAGCTCAGACCACCAGATGGTTCTCCAAAATTGGACAGGCCTCTACGACCTGGCTCCCTCTGGAGGCATCACTGGTGCATGCCCCTTCCCCGGCAGTAGTTCTGTATGATAAGAAAAATTCTCCCACTGGCCTATCTCCCTCCATACAGATTTCAATTAAATATTGGAAGAAAACACATGTCCACCTAGGCCAGGACCTGGTACCATGGGAATTCATGTCCCTTTGGAACAATCATGCCCTGCAGGTAGGGAACCACACGCTCCACTGGAAACTGTGGGAGACCATAGGTATTTCCCTGATACATGATTTGCTACTTCCTGGTTCTCACTCACTAGATTCGTTTGAGGCCCTGAAAGCCAGATATCATCTTCCATCTGCCCACTTTTGGCGGTATCTCCAAATTAGAGATGCCATTTCCCATTTATCTAATGCCCCTCAGATTAGGGAGACTCGTCAAAGCCCCCATCCTATTAGTATTTGGGGAAGGTGCACCAGAAATAGAGTGAATGTGATTTATACTGCTCTCAGGGATGCTTCTGCTGATCCTACCCAGACCACCAGAGCTCAGTGAGAGAAAGACTTGCAGACCACAATCTGGGAGCAACAGTGGTCTCATGAGTGGGCAAGAATTCATACTGCCTGCAGGGATGGACAGACCCACCTTATAATGAACTAGACCCTGCACAGGTGGTACCGAGACCCGGCTAAACTTAAATGCATAGGTCTTATGTCAGCTGACACTTGTTGGAGGTGTGGGAACCAGGGGACAGACCTGTTTTATATTCTCTGGGATTGCTCTTCTCTCCGCCCCTTCTGGGTAGCGACTCAGGATATGTGCAAACAGATATTCCTCGTTGTTGTCCTGGACCCCTCTCTCCTCCTCCCCCTGGGGTGTGGATGATCTTCCACGCGAAAACACTGTCCAGGGCCCAGTGGGTCACAGTAGTAAGGGTTGTTGCCAAAAGGCTCATTCTGATGAGATGGAGAACCCCTGAGACACCTACCTTTCATGAGCTTGTTTTGGCAGTAGCTCAGAGGGCTACATTTGAAAGAATCTCTAGCTTTGCAGGGGGTTCAACAGCTCAGTTTGAGAAATGCTGGAAGCCCTACTTAGAGTCGAAATACTGTCATGACATTCATTCTAGGGCAGCTTCATAAGACTGTCCCTTCCTGGAGGAGTAGGCTCTTCCCTCCATACCACAGGACTCAAGACCCCCTCTCTGAGTTGGTTCTAGATTCAGACTGGTCTCCCTTTTAGGTCAGATTGCCTCTTTGTATATAGTTGATATTAGTACATGTACAAATTTCAAAGACGCACTATATTCTGTTATCCTGTTGTTGTCCTCTTTGGGCCCACTATGCAAGGACAGGTAGTGGCACAGAGCAGTACCCCAGGGTCCTCTCCCTGTCTGGTTGTAGGGACCTAGCTTGACCTTTATACTTCCTGATCTGAGATGTAAAAGAGTTGATATTCTGCAATCTGTATGCTTAGACCTATTGTACTACGCTTCTCTGTTTAAATGACGATTTCTGGTCTTACTAAATGTTGCGGTATGTTCCCAGGTCCTGTATGTATTACTGTGTCTATGTGTGTGTGTGTCTTTTTTTATACCAAAAACATCTTTAACTACAAAAAAAATTGCTGCCTGTGCCTCTGACCTGCTGAAAGTTGCAGTCACACCAGTGTGAAGTTTATTCCACAAAGCAGTGAGTTGCACACAAGGACATAGTCCCAGGTCCATGGCAGGCCTTTTGAAAATAGGGCCCCACAAATCTTAAAGGACCCATATGAAAAGGTACAGCTATTTCCATCCCTTAATGTTAGTTGAAACTGCATCTGTTGTCTCAACCTACACAATAACTTTAGTTTCAATATGATTTATTTTCTTCTAGAGAAAATGTTTTTGATAAGTAGCATATTTATATAGGGCTGTATTAAAAAGTAGACCAGCATATCTCTGTGTGATTCAAGCTCCACAGGCAGGGCTCATAGGCAGTATTCAGTGTTGAGTTAAGGTTCAGGTTGTAACTTGGCGTGTGCACAAAGCTCCACAGAGTAAGATAGGGTATTTAATGTAATGGAGCCTCCCCAGACACAGGGCTTCCAATCTGAAGATATGTCTAGTGATCACCCACTTCCCTGCTTTATGTGAGCAGGGTACTGTGGATATGGAGCCCAGTGACCAGGAGTACTTTATCACCTTGACATTGTTTACAAAATAAACATGGGTCAGGTACTCATAGCCCCTCTGGGTCTTCCCTGTCATGAAGGAGGACTGAAGACTGGTGATCAGAGAGCTGACCTGGCCCATTTGAACATCAAGTAGAAGGTGGCAGGGGGTGCAGTAAAGATACAACTGAGTCCGTAATAGAGATTATGTGAATTTAAACTTCATTGATGGAGTGGCCATGACACAGCTGAAATTCACCTTTGAAAAGTTTTATGAAGTTTCTACAGATCCTAAGAACATTGACTTTGCTGAAATTTTGAAGTTATTAATGCCATTTTGTTTGGCAAACTGGCTACTTCACCAGCGGATTTTGGTAAATTTGCAGAAACAACAGCAAGTTCGTGGTTCAGAATTTTGTCAATTCTGCAGATTCACACTTAATGAATCCTGTGGAAACTGAGAATTGATTTGCAAAGCAACTTTCGACCACTTCTCCCATCCCTAGTCCCCACACCCCAGCATATCATACTTAATGACTTCCTAAGTGCCTAAAACCTTTTGTACCTTCTATCTAGTCCTGCTCACTGTCATGCCCCCAATCCAAGTCCCAACATAGCTCTACAGGTTGAGCAAGATTTGTTTGGGAGGGAACCTACAGTACATGGATAGAATGCCAGACCATGCAGACCAATGTAGATCCATATGATACCTTCTCCTATGACATGCAGTGGCTAAGAAGTTCTGTCCAGTGACACTCAAGCCTCATTTAACATGGATAATTATATATTTAATGATGCAATTCTAAATTATGGCTTAAATTTTCAATACTAAGGATTTTTTTTTTCTTAAAGGCAATTTTCTTCTTTTCTGTGCCTTTTCCTTTTGCTGAAAATATTAACTGGATAGTTAAAAGGACTGAAATTCCTAGTATTCTACTTTAACATCACTTAGAAATCATTTACAATAAAACACTCGCATTGTTTTCCCTGCTGTCCACTCTTTAAATCATTTTGGCATCTGGTGTGCACATGAAAATAGTAGTAAGACTTCAAAGTAGTGAATAGAGAAAGCTGGCGAAACTGTGCCTTTCTTCTTTCATTTCCCCATAAGCATCTGATTTACCTCTTAGATTCTTTAAAGTTTTGTAAGTCTTTTATTGATATCATATTACATGGGAGGCCAAGAAATAATTTACGGAGTTAATTAAAACAGTGCATTACATCTTTACTGCTTAAATAATACAGATTTGGATTTCTTAATGAAGAAGGTTTTGTGAATTAAAACGACCCCAAACCCTAATGTATAAGAAAATTACTGGTTAACTGTTCACCAGCAGGGAACTAGAAATGATTTTGTAGCTTCACCTTAAACAAGAACTTTGACCTACAGAATTAGGATACCAGCTGCAACTAAGAGGGGTGCAGTTAACCAGTGGATTCCTGCTAATGAATGAATACTAAGCAATTTTGTATTTTAAGTATGAGACAAGGGCTTGAATCTTAACTATGGGTGTAACATTTGTTTTTCAAAATTATTTTTGTTCAAATTACACTTGATTTGTAATCCATGGTAGACTGAACAGTACATTTTATTAAAAACTAACTTAGCTATACATACACTTTGTGCGGGATGGAAAAGTTGCTGCCAGGAAATTTCCCTGACCATAAACATGTCTGGCACATTTATGAACTGAGCAGATTATGCAGCTGTGGATGTCTCTGGGATAACAAGCAAAATGTTTTCAGAATGTTATTTCCACTTGGAATTTAAGCAGCATGGTAATCTATGATGGCATGGAAGAATATTAAATGTTACACACAAATAACAGCATCATGTGTGGATCAGAAATGCCATTATGTGGACATGTCCCTTACATGAAAAGTTCATAATGTTTTACAACCAAAACATATGAACATACGAACATACGGAATTTGCCAGCAGATAAAGGCCTAGAGGTCTATCAAGCCTGCTCTAATGTGCAGCTAGCACCCCTTATTCTGCAGTTGCCCCTCCCTTCCACCTTTCCCCCTTCATTAACCCTCCCCCATGTCCTGTCCCATCCCCTTTTGAAGTAGTCTACTGTTCTACTGGATACCACTTCTGCAGGTAAAGCATTCCACTCAGCCATCACCCTCTCTGTAAAAAAGTGTTTCCTCATCTCCCTCCTGAACCTTCCTCCTTCCAGTCTCATATCATGCCCCTGGTATCCCACCCCTCCCTTACTTTGAACAGCCCCTCTGTACCTCTGTTGTTTATTCCTTTCATGTACTTAAAGGTTTCAATCATGTCCCCCCTGTCCCTCCTCTCCTCCAGTGAGTACATGTTCAACTCCCTCATCCTCCTCTCGTATGCTAAGTCCCCCAGTCCCTGGATCATCTTTGTCGCCCTGAGCTGCACCCCCTCCAGTAACTTAATGTCCCTCTTCAGATACGGGTGCCAGTACTGCACGAAGTACTCCAGGTGTGGTCTAACTAATGACCTACACAGTGGCAGAATCACCTCCTCCCTCCTCGAGGATATACCCCTTGCAATACAACCCCGCATTTTGTTGGCCTTTGCAGCTGCCTTCCTACATTGTGCCGAGTTATTCATTGACCCTGTAATGAGCACCACCAGATCCTTCTCCTCCTCTGTCTGGGCTAGCTGCACAGCTGGTATCTCCTCCTTGGGTTCTTCATCCCAAAATGCAGCACCTTGCACTTTTTGGCATTAAACCCCAGTTGCCAGGTGTCTGACCAGGTTTCAAGCTTTACCAGATCATCCTGCAACTCCTGCCATCCTCCTAGGTCATCCACCACTGCTCCTACCTTGGTATCATCAGCAAACAGACTGATCTTGCTCTTGATGTCCCATGACATGTCTGCAATGAATATTCCAAACAACACTGGTCCCAACACCGAGCCCTGTGGAACACCGCTCATCACTACCCTTGGGTGTGAGAGCTCCCCACCCACCATCACCCACTGTTGCCTTCCCTGAAACCAGTTTCCTACCCATCTCACCAGCTTTGCATCCGCCCCTGTGCTTACCAACTTATTTCCCAGCCCTCCATGTGGCACCGAGTCAAATGCCTTACTGAAGTCCAGATACAGGACATCCACTGCATAGCCCCTGTCCAGTAGCCTAGTTACCCAGTCATAGAACTCCACCAGGTGGGTTTGGCAGGATCTGCCCCATATGAAGCCATGCTGTTGGCTGTTCTGTAGTCCTTTGGCCTCTAGGAGAGCCACCAGCCTCTCCTTCAAGATAGTCTCCATTAGCTTACCCATGATGGATGTGAGGCTTACTGGTCCATAGTTTCCCGGTTCATCCTTGGGGCCACTCTTGTGGAGGGGCACCACATGAGCCATCCTCCAGTCCTGAGGTACACACCCTGAATGTAGTGAGGCATTAAATAGGTCTGCCAAAGGTCCTGCAAGGACCTCTGCCAGCTCCTTCAGTACCCTGGGGTGGATGCCATCTGGACCTGGCGCCTTGTCCACCCTCAGTGCCTTCAAACCCTCCCGAACTCTGCCCTCCATGATTTCCCCATCTGTCACCCCCCCGTTTCTGCCATTTCTCCCCCCTTGGGTGTCACCCCTCTTCTCTTTAGTAAATACTGAGCAGAAGTACTCATTTAGTGCTTCTGCCTTATCGCACCCTGCTTCCACCCAACCCCCCTCCTTTCTAATCCTTACTATGTGGTCCTTACAGCTCCTTTTCTCCCTGATGTACCTAAAGAAGTCCTTCTCCTCCTTCTTAATGCCTTGTGCCAGCCCGAGTCCTGCAGATGCTTTGGCTCCCCTTACTGCCCTTGTTACCTCCTTCGATTCTGTCAAGTACTCCTCCCTGTCCTCCACCCTCCCTGTTTTCTTGTACTTCCTAAAGGCAACTCTTTTTCTCCTTACCTTTTCCACAACCTCCTTGCTCAACCAGCTCGATTTCTTAGCCTTAACCTTCTTGCTCTGGGCCTTGCAGCAGGTTTTGGTTGCCTCCACTATCCCCAGCTTTATGAGCTCCCACCTCTGGTTAGTGTCCATACTAGACTGAATTCTGGCCAGGTACCCTTTTACACTTCCCCCATCCTCCCAAAGTCGGCCCTCCTGAAGTCCAGTATTCTTGTGCCAGATTCCACTCCTTTCTTGCCCGTATCCAATGTGAGGCATACTGAGTGGTGGTCACTCCCTGAAAGTGGTTACTCCACTGTAAGTTCTCTAACAAAGTCCCTATTTGCTAGCACAAGGTCAAGGGTATTCCCTAACCTGGTTGGTTCACTGACCATATGCAGCAGGAAGTTGTCCTGGAAGGCATCCAGCAGTAGCTGCTCACTTCTGTTCCTGGTTGTTGGGGTACTCCAGTCCACTCCTGGCATGTTGAAGTCCTCCAAAATCACCACACTACCCTTCTTGCAGGTCCTCCTGATCTGTCCCACTAGTTCCCTGTCTAACGCCTCCATCTGAGATGGTGGCCTGTACACCACTCCCATTCTAAGAATCCTATTTTTGGAATCCTGGATTTGCATCCAAAGTGACTCAGTACTACCCTCCTCCCCTTCCTCCCTTACACATTTCAGTCCTTCCTTCACATATAGTGCCATGCCCCCTCCTTTCCCAATCACCTTGTCCCTACGAAACAACCTGTACCATGGTACAGACAGGTCCCAGTCATTGTATTGGGTGGCCCATGTTTCTGTGATGGCTGCAATGTCCACCTCTCCCTCTGCACTGAGCACCTGTAACTCTGCAGTTTTCCTCCCAAGGCTTCTAGCATTAAGGGTAACCACCTTCCACCCTTCCCCTCCTTCCATCCTGCCCTCCTTTACTAGCATCACCAACAGTACTTGCCATTTGTCCTTTGTCACTGTTATGGGGGGTGAGCTCATATGGTTTCCCAACCTGTGGTCTCTGCATATCTCTTGCCCAATTGCCAGCCCCTGCTCCTAGTTTAAATTCCCAACTTCCTCTATGTACTCCTCCATCATCTGTTTCAACACTTTCTTTCCCTCCTCACTCAAGTGTAGTCTGTTCTTGGCATAGTTTTAGTTTAGTTTAGTTTATTAGTCTAGGAATTAATACCTTTGAGCCAGGGCTCTTTTACAAAGGTTCCACGTCACAAAGAACATTTAACAAAGCACGATACACATTACAGGTAAAACCAGTCAGGAAAGTTACATCATAAATTTGCTATTAACAGTTTAAGGCAGTAACGTTTTTAAGTTTCATAGAAAAACAAGCTATAACAGGTTCAAGCGAGTAGACAACTGAGGTTAAGGAAACTTCCAGGGAGGGTGATCATTAGGCGCCAAAAGGAAGCTAGAGAGGAGGGAAAGGTGGTGAGTGGGAGAGTAAGTGAGAGGGGACAGGGAAAAAGGGGGGGAGTGAGTTTGGGTGGGAGACAGGAAGTAGTAGAGGTACCAGAGGGTTCATAGAGACTACTGTTCTCCCAGGTCCCTCCCCACCACCCCCCAACAGCCCATACCCTTTAGCACAACACCAGGTTCTTAGCCATCCATTAAATTCCTCTATTCTCAGCTTTCTTGTTGTGCTTGCCTTGGGCACTGAAAGTATCTCTGAAAAAGTTACTGATCTTCCTGACCCCTCACATAATTGTGCTAGTTCCTCAAACCTCCTCTGGAATATATCTAGTATCTTGTCAGCCAGGTTATTCGTCTCAAGGTGTATAATTAAATGAGGCTTGTCCCTACACCTTCTAGCATATTTCAGAACAGATTGTCCACCCTTTTCACTGTCATTCCTGGCATGGCCTCCACCCAAATGCGACTATGCCTCTCCCCCTTGCTACCCCACCTAACTCCTCTTAGTATTGAGTCCCCCAGCACTAAGATTCCACCAATCTTACTCCCTGCTTGCTTCCATTCATCTCCCTCTCTCATTTCCAGCTCCTCTTTTTCCTCCTGCACATTATTTCCTCCATTTGCCCCTGTTGCTATTCTCCCAGCAGAACTTTCCCCCACTCTGGTTTGGTCCAGGCATTTATCAATTACTCCTCTAATTTCATCATTTCCCTCCTCCACCTTCTTCCTCTCTAGCAGTGCACAACTGTTTACTGAAGACCCTTCACAAATGCCTGCTCCCTCTCTCTTCATAGTAACCTGTTGTCTCCTTTCCACTCCATGACTTTTGCCACTTCTTCACCTCCCCTCACAAGTCCCTATCTCATCCTTCCATTTGTCTTTTGTCTCCTGACCTGGTTTCCTCGGCAATCATTCTTCCTGGCCTGGGCCCCTTTGTCTCTGCTTCCCTTCTTCTAACCCTCTCCTCACCACGGTTGGCTTAAATTGCCCTCCTTCATCTCCCCTTCTTCCTCCCTCCACTATTGGGCTAAACCCACCCCCAATCTGCCTTACCTGTCTTAGTTCCTCCGCAGACCCTCGATCTCCTTTCTAAGTTTCTCTATGTGGTTGCACACTAAACATCCTCCCACACTCCAGGCAATTTTTAGAAAGATTGGTGCACCACAGTTGTTGCAGCCTACCACCCTACCCATTGCTGCTGTTGTCCACCAGCGACCCCCCACCCTTCCAGATGCAGGATACCAAACACTCCCCAAGTCTCCTCTCCCTCTATCAGTGCAAAACATTCTTTTCTTAATTTCCCTTACCTCCTTTGTTGGACACATTTAGATAGATTGAGCAACTGCTTTTTATATTCCTAACCTTTCTATCCACACTCAAAAAGAGACTTTAAGTAGCTATTACACAACCTTCTTCAAACTCCTACTCCTCCTTTCCCCAATGCAATAGCAGTGCAAAGAAGTAACAATGAAAGCTCCTAGATTTGCAGTTATTTTCCTTCCACTGAGATAGCAGTCACCTTTTCACTTGCTGCTGTTCCTTAACTGGATGTCTGCTTCTGATGTGACAGGTGCATATCCTTTGCCCATTTCAGGAAGTGATGCCAGAACCCCTGGTATAAAGGAAATAATGGACCAGAGGCTGGAGGGGTGAGAGGTTGGGGGTGGGACCAGCCCAAGTCTTCCAGAAATAATCAGGTAGCTGAGGCCCCTGGTCAGACCATTAGCACCCTTCCCCCACTCTGCACTAAACTTTGCAGCTAGTGAAGCCAGCAAAAATGAATCACAATTCTACTCAAAGCCCCCAAAATAGGTTTGCTATGAAAAGAAACAATACTCCAATTCAACCAGCTTCACCAGCAACACATCAAAATAGGCTTAAAATTAGAAGATATAGGTCTCCGATTCAAAGAAACAGCCCCAGTTAAATCACACCAAATAGGTTTTAAATCAGAAGAAATAGGCCTCTACAAATGCAGCCTGCTATACAGTGAAACATCAAAAAAAATGAGCCCACTTAAAGCTACCAAAATAGGTTTCAAAATTCCAACAGCCCCACACAATACCCTGCTAGCCCCTTAGAAGTAGTAAGAAAGAAAAGAAATAACCTTCTACCAAGTAGAATCCACAAGAAACAATTTAAAAACAACAAGAAGAAACTACTGTACTATAACAGATCTGATCCTGGCCCCGTCTAGTTCCTTCTGCATGGATGCATGGAAATGAATGGCACCCTACGTAATGTAGTGGTTAGGTCACAACTTTTAAAGCAGTCAGCTTGTGTTTAAAACCTAGCAGTGACTTGCATTTACAGTACTGTATTTTTAATCCATAAAATATAGTTAGCTAGGCGGGCAAGCCAGGTTACAATTTATTTCCCTGGGAAGATCCCCAGGGACTCTAAGCATTTTTCTGTTTGCTTGCTGGCTGCACACGTGCAAGCTAACATCTTGTTAGGAGAAAGGCATTTCAGAGTTGTGTCACTGTTGGTCAGTGTAGCTCAGGCTGCAGTGGGTTTGACAGTGAGAAACCAATAGTCAGCCAGGCTAATTATGATACAGTTCTTGGCTTGTTGGGTGGAAACTTCTCACAGTTGAAAGGGATGAGCTGCTGCAATCCAGAATGGCTCTATCCTTTCATTTGCATAATACTGCACAGCAATCAGCTGAACAGCATCATGATAAGCCTGCTGGTTGTCTTCCTCCCCAACCTAAAAACTATCACACCCTCTACCAAGCATACCTCCCATCTCCCTGTTACTTCCTGAGCCTTGTGCTCTAGTCAAATAGATCACACCCTCTGCCAAGCATACCTTCCATCTCCCTGTTACTTCCTGTGCCTTGTGCTCTATTCAAATAGACCACACCCTCTGCCAAGTGTCCCTCACATCTTCCTGTCCCTTCCCATGCCTCTGTAAATATAAACTGACACTGCAGTACCTATTCCCCAGTGTCCTTAACTGAAATAAAGAAAACCATACCTCTCAGTCTTTACATTTACTTTTACACCCTGTGAAAAGAAAACAGTCCATCGCTGTTTGTTGCCACTGTCATTCACTGCCATTACCCCCCCCACCTGACTTACCCACTCAGCACCCACCTCCCAACACCAACCCCTTACTAACCTAGCAAGGACTAGTGCTGTAATCCTTTCTGGACTGGAAACATGTCTTCATTCTTCAGTGGAGGACTGGAACAAAAAAAATCAAGTAAGCATGTCATTGTACTTCAATGCATTCTGAACTTGTACTCATAACTTGGTTTATTATAAATATTTTTCCCCAAAATGTTCAACATAGCTTTTTTTGGGACCACACCTTATGTACAGGGTAGGTGAAATGTTTAAAATCCAGCCCAAAAAAGAATTTTGTAGTAGCTCTGTGGGATTTGAAATGTTTCACCTACCGGGTTTATGACATGGAGTCATAGGAAAACTATGTTGAAAATTTGGGTCAAAAAAGTATGAAGAAAAGTTTCAATGCCAGGTCATAACGTTGGTAATCTTCAATATTTTGACTCCAAATTTTCAACAACCATTTTTTCTCACCACCTCATGAATATAATGGGTGTTGCTTTTCATATCCTGGTAAAAATGTGTTTTCTCACTTGTACCACAACTTGATGTTACAGCCAGTACTTCATCATGTTCAGAAGATGGGGTCATAAAAAAAGACTATTTTGAAAATTTGCGGTCAAAACATCACAAAATAATGAAGTTATGAAGAAACATTGAAAGTTTTCCATGTTTTCTCATAACATTGTGATGTGTGTCGATTTTGGCCCCCAATTGTCAACATAGCCCTCTTTTTACCCCACCTCATGAACATAACAGGTGTTATTTTTCAAATCTCCTCCAAAACACGTTTTCACATTTGACTGGCAAAGTCACTTTTGGAACTGCATTAAAAAAATTCTGCTGGCCTGTCGGTGCAGCGGTTAGATTTCTGCCTATGGTGGCAGCGATCCGGTTTGAGAACAGACCCAGGTTGCTGGAGGGCTGGCTGGGGAGAAGGAAAGGAGTGTCACAGGGATGGCTCACCTTCTCTGGGGGGAGGGTGGGGATGCAGCTTGGTGCCTGCTGGCCCCTGGCAGAGGCTGGGAGCATAGTAGGATGCCTGAGCTTGAGTGACTGGGGGAGTGGCAGATGGTGTATGCCCTGACATCTGTGGCACACCACTCCCCAGGAAGAAAACCAGGAAACTGCCCTGGTCAACCAGATGATGGTCCCTGGTCCCCTGCTGCCACCAGGCCTCAAAAACCGACCCTACCTCAGTGACTCCCGGGCCAAAGAAGAGTGTGCTGGATGCCCCCACTGGTGCCTTCCCTCTCAGAGGAGGGGGACCCATCTAGCAAAAGGGATAAGCTGGGTTACCTGGGGGGCCATAATCTGTGGTAAGTGGCTGGTGTAGAGGGAGAAGCAAGCAGCTGGGGGGGGACCTAGGGAGACCTGAAGGAGTGGTCGACCAGAGAGGAGGAGGAGGAGGAGGAGGGTGCAGAAAAGGAAAAAAATTCCACCTGCCATGATCATAAGGTAGAGTCATAAAAAGACAGTGTTGAAAATTTAGGGTCACAAAACCAAAAAAAGGTATGAGGAAACATCAAACTGTTCCAATGTTTACTCATAACTTTGTGATTTTTGCAGATGTTGGCCCGAAATGTGCACATAGCCCTTTTGTTATTCCACCTGATGAATGTGACAGGTGTCATATTTCAAATCCCCTTTGAAACATGCTTTTGCAGTCTCTCTGTGGAACCACCTTTTAGACAGGATTTAAAAAAACACCTGTCTTGATCATAACAAGGGGTCAAAAAAAGACTGTGTTGAAAATTTGGGGTCAAAATGTGAAAAGTAAAACAAGTAAGTTGAATTGTTCCAATGTTCACTCATAACTTTATTTTCGCAGATTTTGGTCTCTAACATTCAACATATCCCTTGTGTTACCCCACCTAATGAACATGACAGGCGTCAGTTTTTAAATCCCATCTGAAACATGTCTTTGCAATCGCACATTGAAATCACCTTCCGGAATAGATTTCAAAACTTCCACCCACCTTCACCATAATGTCTGTTTATAAAAAGAATATGGCAAGCTGGCCTGGTGGCACAGAGGGCTGAGGCACTGGACACCTTATCTCATGTCACACTGGTGATCCAGGTTCAGGAATGACCTAAGGTCATCAGAGAGCCAGCATGGGGGAGGGAGCAGGATTGAACAGCTATAAGGCAGCTCTCCTCTCCCGGGGAAGTTGTCCACCCCCTGTAGTTCTGCTTCCATCAGGTGGGGGTCTGATGGGTAGCATTGGTGGAAGGTGGTGGTGGCAATTGCCAGGGGTGGGGTGGAAGAGGATGAGCCAGTGCCCTGAATGTGTGTGCTGTGATTGCCAGGGTCCTGGTCCTGGGTCAGGGAGAATATGGGGAAAAAGTTCCAAAAATTGTCTATAGAAAAAAAAGTATATGGCAGCGATATTCAAACGGTCTGTAATTGTGGCACAAAGCTCCATTAGTGAACACAAATCTGCACCAGTCACTAAGCACTGGCAGACTGGAACAATCACAAACTGACACAGCGGATGCACAAATTGACCCAATATAGCAGGCAGTAATGGTGGTCACAAATGTATCAGCAAAAACTGCTGCAACGTGCTCTGCAAAGCCTCTCTTGTGATCACAAAGAGAATCCACTGAACCAAGGAACCATATGAATGACATACCACAGGGTCTAGCACCAACAACCCCCAAACATACCCCATACATGTGCACAGAACCATGAAGGACAACAGACATGTATGTAGTGAAAACAGGATGTTATTCAGTAACAGAAAATAAATAACAGAAATAGACAGAAGGCCAGAAACAAAACTAAGTGGCACGGTGCCATGAACAAATCTAATGTGTCACATAGCCAAAACAAAATAGACATGTTGCAAACCACCATAAAATAAACTCAAAAGTGGCAAATGACCATAAACAAACCTTATGGAGGATGCTGTCATAAATAAAAAGTGGCACACAACCATTAAATAAAATAAATGGGGCTACCTTCTGTAAAGTAGTAAAAAAAGGCAAGCCACCATGAAAAATCAAAACTGGCACACTGCCTGGACAATTAGAACAATGGGGCAATCCACCCATGAAAATAAAAAAAAACTGGCATACTGCTGGGACAAATAAACAAATGGGACAACTTTCCCATCAAAATAAGAAACTGGCATATTGCCAGGACAACTAAAATAATGGGGCTAACCGTCCATCAAAATAAAAAAATGACATACTGCCAGGACAACTAATAAAATGGTACATCCCACCCACCAAAATGTAAAAATTCCCACCCAAAAAAAAAAACAGAGCTAGGGCCCTACATCTGGTACCCACTGTTGCTGCTGTCCTAAGAGGGCTCTATGATGCTAGTTCAACAACAATTTCTTCGACTGGCATCACAGCGATGAGATTTATGTTGACCACAAGTTTCATCTGACATAAATCCGATTGTCTCGGTCTTTTTTTGGGGGTTACTTTAACCCCCATTCAAGGGCTCTGCCCCACACCCACCCCCTTTAGATTATCAACTCCGAGTCTGAGTTGATTCGGGAAGGGGGTGCAGGACTGAGAGACAGTGTGCTCCTGTTCCAGGCACGCCAACACAGTGACCTGTCAGTGAACTGTTGACTTTGTTGACAGCGACATAGGTCGCTGTGTTGGTGTCGCTGTTGGAGGGAGTATACTCCTAAGAGCATGGCAGTAAATCAGAGTCTCACTGTAATGTCTGTAAGCATGCTGGTTGAGTCTCATAACAATCCTGTTGCCTCACCCAGCAGGGCATGCATACCCTGGACACAGTGTAGCATCCATCCTATCATGGCAACAGTACCTCATCCCTTATCTGGCTCCTCTGTCATTGACAAACACTGGGAACAACAAAGAACACATAAAAAGCATGTGTGCCACAGACTGCATGAGGCCAGATCTATGGCATGTGATCTGCTAGGTACAAGGAGCATGTATGCTACAGACATGGCCCTCTGTGGGGCAGCACACAATACATATATCATACTGTACATCCCACTCGTACAGTGCAGAGTAGAACATATTGCTATAGCCTGCACCAGGTGTGCATATTACAGGTCCTGGTAATGACTGTGCGTGAACTGAGGACATGGCCACCCACAAGGCTGGGAGTATGTTTGTGGTTCTGTTGGTATTGCTATAAGTGACACCAAAACCTTCCAACCCATGCAGGGGCCCACAAAGTGGCACACATATGTCCAGATCTCACATGATACAGTGTCAAGATCGTATGTGACAATAGTATTCTGAGTGACACAGGTGGCAGCGGAGAGGCCCAGGGTGGGTGGTAGGTAACTGACCAGTGATACTGAGACATGCACCCACCAGAGTGTGCAGCCATAGTGTACTGTGAGCCACAACGTGCAGGCTGGTGTACACATACTGGGGTAAAATCTGGTGTGCAGGGTGGTGTGGTGATGCACTGGGATGCCCCGCTGTGCAGTAACATACACAGGGCACACACTGCATACCAGCAGACATGTAAACAGACATGGCAGGGACACACCAGCATTGCAAACAGGCATTGTGGAATGCACACTAATGGTTATCTAAGAACTGACTATGCCAATGTAATTCTGAAGTACAATGAAGCATCCAGCATACTCTATGCAATGGACATGAGGTGATCCTTCCCCAGCATACACCAGGATCACCAGAGTACCAATCAATGGCTACACAACTACTATAGAGGCACACACACCACTAGGGACACACCAGACACAACTACAGACATGGGCAGCAGCATATAGTGCATATGTCACACATGTGCAGGACACAAGGCCACAGCAGGAGCACATACATGGAACACCATGATGAAGTGTTCACCAATGGTCATGATGCATATGGCCTCAGTGTAATGTGTGCAATGGCACAAGGCACTGCTGCACATATGTAATAAGTGCAGTAGTGGAAGCACTGTAAGGACAGCACCATACTGTACATCCACATGGTGGTTCAGCTAAGAAGATCTGACACGTGTGTCATACCCCAATTTCCCACCTGTGTGACCCCACTCTCCATGGAACTGCCAGTTGGGCAATACAGACACCATGCACACACTATATGGTGTAGTGCATCACACATGAGGAGCAGGACAGACAGTGAGACATAGACATCAATGGTAAATATTGAATAGAACAAAGTGGGCACAACATTTATAAGGAAAGCAACAATGTTGGATTTTGGACGTTGTGCCAAGCAGACAGCACCACACAAGGATCAACAGGAGTCCCCCCTCCACAACTGTATCTTTCACAAACCCAGGTCATGTGTACTACCAACCTGAGAGGGTGGACAGTGATGGCAATGTGTTAGCCCCCCGCGCACACTTTATGGTTATAATGCATCTGTATGGTACACAATGAATGGTACTGGGGATGTCAGCCTGTGTTGCCTGGGGCCAGAACAGGGACCAGAAGTCACAGCCATCACACATGTCCTGGCCATACAACAGTGCTGCAGTATTTCACAATGGACTACACACCACATGAATGCTGCAGCCAGGGTCATGTGGCATGTGTGCACCTGACATGTGACATTACAATGAATGGTGCTATGGTGCCTGTCCAGTTGCCACACTGTCTACCAACACATGTACTGACCCCACAGGTGCATCATGGAACATTCAGTAACCATCTTTGACACCACCATTGGCAACACTACTGTCCAGCATCGGCATTGATGGCAGTCAGGCATACCGTTGAGCATCTGTGCCATTAGTGATATAGCTACATGGATACCTTATATAAACAAATGCCACTATAGTATATGGAGAGGTGTCCAGGCCGTGCCCAACGTAAGTGGTTATGCAACACCTGTGGGATCAGGGGGCAAACAGTACTGACCCAATGACCATGCACCAATTCCATTGTAAATGTGCCCCCAGTACACAGTGCAGATGGTACTGGGTATGTGCCATGCCACACACAGGGCTACGCTGGATGCCACAGTACAGTCCACAAGCATGTATGCATGGAGCACCCTACAAAGCCAGATGACAGAGCACAGTCCATGAATGGACAATGCATCATGCAGCACAGTGGTAGTAGACCTGCATAGCCCACCAAGTGAACCAGCAACCATGTAGTGCACTTGGGGCTGCATTCTGCAATATGTAAACCAAGGGGGACATACCTGAACGTGCTACCCTATAAGGCTGTACTGGCAGCTCCCAACCTGGGATTGGTCAGAAAATGTACAGATCCTTCACCTTCACTACACTGGCTGTTGCCCCTCTCTGGCTGGATGTGCTTATGCCCGCCCAGCCTGAGGCTGTTGGGGGCCCTCCTCCTTTGATGAGTCCTGCCATGGGCACATCTATTCTGCTTCTTCCTTGTTCCTGCCTCTGCATCACCTCACCCCTGCTACTGGAGCTGTGGAGACATGTGACACAGAAAAAGAGTCTGAAAGTGAATGACAGGCACTGAGTGGCACAACAGGTATGTGCCATGTGAACCCATGTTGCACAGATAGTATGTAACACAAATCACTGCACAGGTATGCACATGTACAGAGAAAAGTCCAGTACATGGTTCAGCAAGAAAGGACTAGGGTACACACAGTGGTGAGGACATGAACACACTGCACACATGCATGGTGACCAACACTGTATCACCTCATCAGTAGGCCCCATAGTGGACATCTGGAACAGTGCACACATCATACTACCCACAGAATAAACACTACAGTGAATATAGGGCACACATATTGCCACCTAAGGCCCATATGAATTGTGTCCTTTGATGCATAGTGTAGGTGTCCATGGCTGTAGGTATAAAGACAAACTCAGTGTTTCCAGAAGTATGGCTAATGATACTTGAGCCCCAGACATGGCAGTGACATTGCACAGTCTCATAATATACAGAGCACCACCATGTACACACACTATGCTTCCCCCAACTAGGTCCTGTCCTGTTGCTCTGAAAAGCAGAGGGATAGCGGCCTGCAGCTAATGGGTCACAATACACTCCTGTCCACCACTAATTGATGGTATAATCCATTAATATTGCTTAACAAGGCCAGATGGAGTGCCTGAGACATTCAGAATGTTCACGTTGTTTGTAATCATGAATCTGGGTAACTGTCCTATAAACAGCATATAACCTGCCCACCGGGGAGGGGATGGGCTACTTCCATGGAGCACAGTGCCACTGGTCTGAATAAGCATCCCTAATGGTGGTGCATACTAGGGCCAGGACATATCCATGTAGTAGTCCAGCAACAGTACCATCCACATGAAATACAGGTATAAAACAATGATACTGTACAGGATGTGACTCTATATGTACAGGCAGCAGATAATCCACACTTCACACTGTCAAATATAGCCACAGTCATCAATATCTTTTTGCTTTCCAACAACCTCTAAGTGATGTTACAGCTCATGCAGATTGTGCACCTGCCAGAACAGTTGCAGCCATAGCACATAGACAGTGTAACAGATGATATTGCCTTACCTGGCTGTATTCCTCCAGCTGCATGTTGTGGCCATAGGCATTGCAGGCATTCACCTTCACGCTGAGTCAGGTTGTCCCAGAAGTGTCAACACTGCTGGTGTTCACACCAGTCCCTCTACCCGGAAGAACCTTCAGGTCACTGTCTCCCCAAAACAGGTCTTCTCAGCACTGGGGACTGTTTGGCTGTATCCCCAAATAGGGAGTTCTCTTTAATGAGGACCTCTCTCACCAGTACATCCACCACCCTCATGGTGAACCACCTGTCCCTCACTCTCTCCTCAAGAACCCGTCTCCTGCTGCCTGACGTTTTGTATATTTACTGCACTACTGCCAGTCTTCATGTACAGCACAGTTCCTCCTGTCTTTATGTGTCTGCAATGGTGACTTCCACAGATTGTGTCCCGGGCATGTGTAGCATGTGCAAAACATCACCGCATGATACTGCCACATGTGCACTGCTCTGTGCATGCACTTTGCAGACATTCACTTCTGTGTTGTTTGTGATTCCTAGTGGTTAAGTGCAATCGCAAACAGGCATGCATGTGTAAAGTGCCTCATGCCATCATCAACAATGCCCTGATGTAAACAAGGGATGCAAAGACCAAAGCACGTGTTTGCAGACAATGTGTAGCAAATGGCAATTGCAACCAGAAATACAGTATATTAGCAACAGGTTACAACCACCATATATTGGAAGCGAACATGCAAAGGGGCATACTCTACCATTCAAGGTGCAAACCCTAATTTTCAGGTCATTATGCATTCATTACAGGTTCATTATAAAAGGGTAACTCCCCCAAGGGTGCAGATGAACACTGTTTAACAAAGCTGTCTAGAGAAGCTGCATTTGGAGTACTTTGAGGGGAGAAGATACCTTTGAAAAGGGTAAATTGAAATAGAACAACTAAAATTTATAGTCCTCTTCCACAGGCACATTTTTAATTTTTTTTAACCAGGTATAGCACACTAAGCTGAAAGCTTTTTTTACAGGAGTGACCTGGGAGCACAAGTGATTTGCTTAGGGTCACACAGTATGCAAGTAAAAGCTGTGGGATTCAAACCCAGGTCTGGTTTACTGAATGTCGCCAAATTTGCAGCTCAGAGCCTTAGACCACTGCGCTATACTGCCTCCTTAACTGCATTACCTCCATTTCTGTTACTATTGAGTTTTATACTTATGTACTGCTGAAAGGCACCCAAAATGCAGAAGAAAAATGTAGAAAGGCTATGCAGATGGATGTTTAGTCCATGAAAACTACAGGTACTGTAGGTGTCTATTGCAGACCATATAGTACCGCACAGCACATTTCATTTTGTCGTACCTGCAGTACCTTATTTACAGTGGAAATGACACAGTTACATAATGCTCACTTACAAGGGGCTGTGCTTTCAGCCAGAGCATTGTATGGCCAGCATCTACAACCCTTGACATGTTTCATGGTCCGTGTTTCCATGTAAGGCATACTAGGCAATCTGTATTCAGTGGCAGACTGGTGTCACTGGGGAGGTTACATGTGCTACTCGGGGTTACACAGTACTCATGTCACTGCTGTGTCCCTCCTTCCAAGGCATGCATGTTGTAATATGACCTGTATCCACACCTCTGTAATCTATACCCTTGTCAATGTTGCCTATCCACAATATTCAGTCTTTTGGTATGTGTGACCAACCTATTAGTCATGGGCACATACAGAGCAGTCCACCAGTACTGTCTTTCTGACAGACTGCATATTGTTTGCATGTAGACACAGGCAAGGGTGTGGGTGTGGTGGGGCCTGTGGGAAAACTTGCCATGATGTGTGGGCATTGAATTAATGCTGTATGTCTCCACCAATCACACAGATGCCAGCTGACAGGAACATGTACTGTACTGTGTGTGATGCGATCATTTCTGCTGTGCAGTGAATTCAGAACTGTACTTCCAACACAGATTCTGGTCAGGGAGTACATTGAAAGGTAAGAATGGTTCCACACAGGTGTCCCTTCCTGAAGATGGATGGTAGCATGGCAGGAGATAGCAAAGGCAATAAATGCAGAGTGCAGAGGTGGATGCATGACTGAGAAGGTTCATAATTGGTACTACAATCTGAGGAGGACAAAGGGGCAGTTAGTCATGGCCACACAGGACCTACTTGCCATAGGTAGTGGTCCACTAACCCAGAGCACCCTCACACAAGAGGAGGAGCTCATTGCTGGAACCCTGGGATGTCATCAAGTGGATGGTGTGGAGGGTGGCATCTACACTATGGCCACAAGCAGCTGCCAGGGTGAGTACATGTGCATGACTGTGTAGTACTTAAGTAGTCATTGTTCTTGGCATTACTTACTATTTTATTAGGGGTGCTGCTCTAGGCCACTGGGATATAACACAGCATACATTTGCTAGCCGCTAAGACCACCATGTGACTGTGGTCAGGGCTGTATGTGGGTAGCATGGGCAGTTGTAGTGCACATGGTGATGGAGGTGTTTCTTCCACCACATGTCAGGGCATGCATGGTTTTCTAGGTGCGCATCGGGGTCTGCATAGCATGGGTGCCTGTGATCTGACTTTAGACTAGCATTGATTGGAGTGGGTTGTGCTGTGTAGCACAGCTGTGTTGTCAGCCTGTTTGTGACACATGGCCCTGTGTTCCCTTCCTTCCTGATCCACTGGATGGAGATGATGGAGACAACAGCAATCTGGATGACTCTTTGGATGGCATGGACAGACAATGTGAGGAGAAGGACTCATCTGTGGAGGACAGGGAGGGAGGGCAGGAGGTGGAACAGGTGGAGGAACACACAATGCTCCTCTTTTCTGACACAGATATGGGAAAGATTGAGCTCTCCTAACAGGTATAAGAGGATTAGGGGATGGAGGAGTGGAAGTAGGGATACACACAGCATGAGTCCCCAGTCTTGCTAACCCATTCAGCAGGGGATGAGGACACACAGCCCATGCGCAATGGGGAGGGCTTTAAGCCTGAGGTTCGATGGGTGGAACAAAAACATCACTCCCCCATCAAGCTTAAAAGGTCACTACATCCTGGGCCTCTCCAGGATTCTTTTTTGTTGTAGCTGGAGGCGCTGCTGCTCTTCCCTCCTCCTGCCTGTCTCTGGTTTCTTGTTGGTCTCCTTGGTTTGCAGTGCCTCCAGCTTGCTCCGTTTTCCCATTTCTCGTCTGGAAGCTCACTGTCTTGATCCCTCATGCAGCTGCTGACTCTCTCTCTGCCCTCCCAGGCTTCTGCGCTGACACCGTCCAGCTCTTTTCCCTCTCTGTTGCTTCCCCCCGCCATGCTCCTCTTGAGCATCTGGAGTTCCAGCAGACACACCCTTCCTTCCACTGTGGTCCCTCCCTCCTTCATACCTCGTTCTTCTGCCAGTGCTTTCGACCATTCCTATCCCACTGCGCTTGTTTCTGTATTTTGCAGTGCTCAGCCTCTGGCTCTTGCATCAACCCCCTTGCCACATTGCACAGCAGCTGTTTTGTGTTACCTCCCCATTTTTCTCTCTGGTGGCTCCCTTCCTCCCTCCCTCGTACCTCTTTTGCCTGTTTCTGCTTCGGGCATCAGCTGCCTTTCTCTGGTCCTCAATCATTCAGATCCTCGTTAGCTTTATGGACCCGGCTCACATGGCACCACGGTGCCTCCCTATGCTCTCTCCTTCACTCTCAGGTCTCCATTCAGCAATGGTCACACTACAGTATTTGTTGTCTGTTGGGCTTCGCCTGATGGTTTTGCAGTGGGCATTATTTGACTACGCATCTGTTCATGAGACATTATTGCTGACCCATATTGTCAAATCTCGACTGTCTGGCCTGCATTTCAATTCCAGGTATTTGCTATTCGCATACTGAGCATGGCTTTCCTGCTTTTGATCCGGACTCATTCCCAATTTTGGGTGGCACACCTGCTCTGGCATATGGGGTGTATCCTGCACTTTCACTGCCTCTCATGGCATACTGTTCCTGGACGGACGTTTTCTCTACCTATCTGCTCATTTGCAGTCCAGGCTACATCTGGGGGCTTCTTGCTCTATCGTGTGCAGATTCTCCTACTGACCAGCAGGTGACACTGTCTGCCCATGCAAGATCAGCTTCAGGCACTTCCTGCCTAGTTTTCGGTCTGGTTTGGTAACCCTTACCCATTCTGGCCTTCTGGGCTTCGCTCCCTCATCGTACCTTGTCGGTTCCTATTTACCTTCCTCATGCCAGCTGTCACGGCGTCATTCCATTCATGGCTTCAATCCATTGCCATTCCTCATCATCGCACCTCCTCCGTTTCCTACAATTTTACCTTCCTCACCATTGAGCCATCGCTGGCTGCCTCAATGTGGCCTGCAATCCAGAATTCTCTTTGGCATATCTATCATGACCTCTTGTGAATCCTATCCCTCCTGCGGTTCTCCTCCTGTACCAGCTATACCTTGCCTCAACCTGCTCATCGAATTCAATCACTACCATCCTAAGTCCTCTCCTTCTTTGCTTTCCAGTACCTGTCTTCATGGCGTCAATCCTTCATCATATTTCATTCCTATGTTACCTTCCTCAGCTGCATTTGATATTTCTTTTTGGGCATAACTATCATTAGTCATATGCCTGCCTCATCAATCCACGACCCTTACACCACATGTATCCAGTTCCTGATTCCATCCATCATCAGCCGTCAAGGATTCACTCCAGTCATGGCTTCTATATTTCATCATGCCACGGTTTTCTATTAGCTTGCTCTGCTATTCACATCATTGGGCCATATATGGCTGACTCCATCTGGCCTTCCATCGAACCTGGCTTGCGTGCTACCTCATCCAGCTTGCCTTACTGCCGTTCTCATCCTGTATCGGCTGGGTCTCATGCTACCCCATTGACCTCCCTCTGTCCTTTCTCCTTTCATACCTCGCTCTCCTGTACCAGCCTCCATGACTTCACTCCCTCATTTGTAACTCATCCATTTCCTAATTGTACCTTCCTTGTCCTAGCACCTTTTCTAGTACCAGCCATCAAGGCCTTAGCTTCACTCCAACTCATACATCGTCCACTTTTGCTCACTCCTCATCATACCTCATCGAGTTTTGATCCTTGATCACTCAAGTTGACTTGCCTCTGGATCCAGATCTCTCTTCTTGGCCTCAGAGTCTACATGCTTTTGAGGAGCCTACTTCCTTTTACTTCCTTAGTACAAGTTCATTTTCAAGTTCATTCCTGTCTCCTCTTCCTCTTCCGTACTGGCCATCCAGGATTCACTCCACTCGTGGCCTGCTATTGATAGTCTTTTTGGGCATACCTATCATAACTCCTATGCCACCTATCAACTGCGGCCATCTTGTCGCATGTATCGAGTTCATAACTCCAGTCATATCGAGTTCATAAATCCAGTCATCATTTACCTTACAGTTTATCTGTTTACATTGCTTACTTGAACATTCCTATCACTGAATTCCATATTACCTCATCAACAATAACCTTAGGGTCTAATCACTCAGAGTCTAATCGTTTACATCGCATAATCAAGCATGCCTCTTCAACTTCAGTGTCTGCTCAATCGCATCGCTCAATCAAGCCAATCTGCATTATCATCTGTCTCCTCATCAGCACATCTGGAATATCCTCGTGAGCACATCTGGATACCCCTTGCTCTTCTGACTCATACATGGATATACTCCTATCCTTGCTCCTCTGATCTACCCCTCATCGACTACTCGAGCATACCCTCCTTGGGTCCCTGCTACCTCATGTTCCTTATTTAATCTGTGCTTCTTTGAAGTTTTCCCCTATTACTTATATCCTTCATCTATGAACCATTCTTTTTACCGACATGTGTCCTCAAATCAAACGTCGTCAGCCTGGAGGGAAGGCGACCTAGGCCTTGGATCCCCAGAGGTTTCCTCCTCAAAGGGGGGTTTCCTTCTCCTCCGTGCCAATGGTCATAATATTAGCTAGAGTTAGTACTTTCTTCTTGTTAGTTAGTTAGGTTCCGCTGTTGGATGGAGGCAGATGGTGGCCCGACTTTCCCCTCTCTACTTAGGAAGTTAGCCCTTCTCTTCACAGAATTCATTCATCATCCTCTTCTCTTCGAAGCCTGACATCTTTGGGTATTTTTTGGGGGCTTCTTCCTAACCTACCTTTAGCAGACGCATTCATTCCTGGCACCTGTGGGGGGGGGTCCCTTGTCTAGGGTTCCTTGCATCGTATCCCTACAGGGTGGTATATCCCATGGATAGAAAGGCAGAAAGTCACAAAGAAAATCAACTTGCACAAGCATCATCTCATATTATCTCATTCAGTTGCATAAGCACATCCAATGGGAGAGCTTTAAGCCTGAGGTTCGATGGGCAGAGCAACAACGTCACTCCCCCATCGAGCTTAAAAGGTCACTACATCCTGGGCCTCTCCAGGATTCTTTTTCATTGCCCACCATCCACCCCTCCTCCTCCAGTGGCTCATCTCTTTTACCTGTGGGCTTCTTCCTAACCTACCTTTAGTTGACACATTAATTCCTGGCACCTGTAGGGGTGAACCTTCCTCAAGGGTTCCTTGCATCGTACCCTTACAGGGTGGTATAGCCCATGGATAGAGAGATGAAAAGACACAAAGCAAATCAAGTTACACAAGCATCATCTCATATTATCTCATTCAGCTGCACAAGCACATCGAACACACAGTCGCTTCCCCACAGCCACAAATGGGTATCATAATAACAGTCCCCACCTCCACCACCTGGGTCCCTATATATGTACATAATGTACTAGAGAATGTACAGGGTCTGTAGCAGTGCCTGAGTCTGTGACACAGGAGCTGTGGGCACTGATGGCTGAGGTACGAGAGCAGCATGACAGGCAGGTGCAGGCATTAGCGGACTGCAATGATTCCATGAAGGCCATCCTTTCCACCATGTGCCACAACACTGGTCTGTTGTCATGCATTGCTGTGGCACAACAAGGTTAGTTAGATTTTCTTGCCTTGAGTACTGTGGATGCAGAGTCACAGGCAGCATCCCTGGCCCATGTGGTAGAGGTAGCTAAAGCAATGTGCCAGGGGAACCTACGGCAGCAAGCACTGAAGGGGATATGATGCAGTGGTGAGATCAGGTCTCCACTGTCCTGGCCAGCCATGTGGCCTGCATTGGGGCCAGCTCCCCGGGCATAGCCATTGGCCTCCACAGCTGTGAGTGGTCATGGGGTGGCTCAAGCCCACCCGTGATTCCTGTTGCTGAGGGATCTATGGAGAACAGTCCTTCTCATGTGTATCCCATGTGTGACAGGGGGCCCATGGGTGGCATGGCGACTGAACACCATTGCCTGGATCCCAGTGTAGCAACGCTTTGATCAGGTGAAGCAGTGCCACAGGTAATGAGGCAGTGCAGGCTGAGTTAGTAGTTGTTGGCTTCTGTGTTATTACTTTAGTGTGAAGAATTTAATAGTGTTTGGAAGTGGATTTCACCAATAAATTTTTGGACATTCTTTGCCACGAGAACTTGGTCTGCTGTGCATTTGTTAATATCACCTCTCTTCACACTGCTCCTGAGTGCAGTTGAGTTTCTGATTGTTCTCTGTGTAGCAACACCCTGGGCTGAACACATAGGTTGCAGAGAGGATATTTTGATGTACATTATAAGTCCCCACCATGCAATACCCTTTTGTGTCTGTTGCATTTTATTAATGTTTGTCCCCTTCCCCTGTGCTGCCTTACCCCATGCAATAGCCCCCCTCCCATTCCAGGTGCACTTTATTAACATTTGTTGCTTTACCCTGAGCTGTCTTCCCTATTGTAATGCCCCCCCCATTCCAGGTGCACTTTATTTACATTCTTTCTCTTCCCCTATTCTGCCTTCCCCATGCAATTCCCCCACTCCCTGTGCCAGGTGCACTTTATTTATATTTGCTCCCTTCCTCTGTGCTGCCTACCCCCATGCAATGGTCTCCCTGTGCAAAGTGCACTTTATTTATGTTTGTTCCCTTACCCTGTGCTGCATTACCCCATGCAATGCCCCCACACTCCCTTGTCAGGTGCACTATATTTATGTTTGTTCCATTCCCTTGTACTGTCTACCCCATGCAATGGCCACCCTGTGCCAGGTGCACTTTATTTATGTTTGCTCTCTTCCCCGTGCTGTCTACTCTCATGCAATGCCCCCCATGCCAGGTGGACTTTACTTATGTTTGTTTCCTTCTCCTGTGTTGTATCCCCCATGAAATGGCCCATCCAGGTTGGTGCACTTTATTTATGTTTGCTCCCTTCCTCTGTGTTGCCTACCTCCATACAATGCCCACCTGTGCCAAATGAACTTTACTTACATTTGTTCCCTTCCCCTGTGCTGCCTACCACCATGCAATGGTCTTCCTGTGCCAAGTGCACTTTATTTATGTTTATTCACTTCCTCTGCTCTCTTCCATGCAATGCCCCCCCCCATGCCAGGTGCACCTTATTTGCATTTGTTGCTTTACCCTGAGCTGTCTTCCTATTGTAATGCCCCCCATTCCAGGTGCACTTTTTATAATTGCCTCTTCCACTATTCTGCCTTCTCCCATGCAATGCCCCCACCCCTGTGCCAGGTGCACTTTATTTATATTTGCTCCCTTACCCTGTGCTGCCTACCCCCATGCAATGGTCCCCCATGCCAGGTGCACTTTATTTATGTTTGTTCACTTACCCTGTGCTGCATTCCCTCAAGCAATGCCCCCACACACCCTTGTCAAGTGCACTATATTTATGTTTGTTCCCTTCCCTTGTGCTGTCTACCCCCATGCAATGCCCCCCCTGTGTTCCAGGTGCACTTTATTTATGTTTGCTCCATTCCCCTGTGTTGTCCACCCCCATGCAATGGTCCCCTTGTGCCAGGTGCACTTTATTTATGTTTGATCCCTTACCCTGTGCTGCATTCCCTCAAACAATGCCCTCACACCCCCTTGTCAGGTGCACTATATTTATGTTTGTTCCCTTCCCTTGTGCAGTCTACCCCATGCAATGTCCCCCCTGTGCCAGGTGCACTTTATTTATGTTTGCTCACTTCCCCTGTGCTGTCTACCCCCATGCAATGGCCCACCTGTGCCAGGTGAACTTTACTTATGTTTGTTCCCTTCCCCTGTGCTGTGTACCCCATGAAATGGCCTACCCATGCCAGGTGCACTATATTTTTTTTATTTGTTTTTTATTTATTGCAGTTTAAGATTAATACCGTTGAGTCCTACGACTCATTTACAAAGGTTCCAGGTAATACAAAAAAATCAGTTAGTCAAAACATACAGGTTGCAGACATTAGAACAATATGAGTTAAATACAATGAAGGAACAGTTTGTTTAGGTCAGGTTACAGATATAAAAGGTGAACAGGGTTACGAGGGAATAAAGCCTTCCAAAAAATAAATATTCAGAATACAACTTGTACAAAGAAAAAGTTACAAAGGAAGTACTTTAGTCTGTCAATATAGGGTCATTAAGCCCTTGGGAGTGCTAGCCACACAGGTAGGGCCTAGCTATACAGAGGTGGCAGTGGGTGGGGGTGAGCAGCCTGAGGACAGCATTGTCATTTTTGTGGAGGGGATGTTGGGAGGGGGTGTTGCTGGAGTGAGCCAGCAGTGTGAATAGGAGTTGGGGCAAACTGGAGCTTAGTAGGAGGCAAGTGGGGGGGACAGGAGTAGGGAGAACTAATGGGTGGGGTACTGTTTACAGGGGAGGAGGAGGTGAAGAGATAACAGCAAGGAGGTTGAGGGCGGGATAGTGGAGGAGTTGTGCAGGAGAGGATGGGGTGAGAATGTTAGAGGCAGGAGAGGGTGGGGGTGGGATGCTGGAAGGGGATTGTGCAGAAGGGGATGGGGTGGGAAGGTGATGGGGGTTGTGAGGAAGGGGAGGGTTGTTCAGGCTATTGAGTCCTGTAGTAGGCTAGTTGAAGCATACATAGGCCAGTTCAAGATGGAGGAGAGTCTTGAGTCCTGTTTTGAAGAGGCTAATCTTAGAGCTTTCAATGAGTGATGCTGGTAGCCCATTATACCATTTTGATCCTTGGTATGAGATGAATTTCTGTGCCAGGGTGGTGCTCTTAAATGGTACTAGGATCCCACTCTTCTCAGCACTCCTGGTGGGCTTAGATGGTCTAGCCTGCTGGAACAGTCCATATAGAAATGGAGGCACTAGTCTTAATTGAGCTTTCTCGACAAGGAGGCAGGTCTGGTATCGAGCTCTGAGATGGAGAGGAAGCCATCCAGTTCCTGAGTAGAGGGCACAGGTGTGGGTAGAAGATTCATCTCCTAGGGTCAGCCGGCATACCTTGTTTTACAGGGTTTTTATTCAATTGAGGGCAGTGTCGGTGCCAGCCCCATATATTGGTAGGCCGTAGTCAATAGATGCAAGAACCGAGTTGCTCGTGGCTAGTTTAAGTGCATCAGGTGTCATAGAGTGCCTGTGGCGGTATAGCACTCCAAGTTTCATATTGGCGGTTTTGACCACATGGTCAATATGAATGGAGAAGTTGAGAGTGTCATCAACGTGAATTCCTACATATTTAAAGGAGTAGACTTGCTCTAGAGCACCTCCATTAAGGTTCCGTATCAGCATGGAATGGAACTTCTTTTTGTCCTGTGGGACAGTAAGCAGCATGCTCTTTGGTTTTTGTGGTTTAGCAGCAGTTTTTTATTGCTGAACCCAGATTCAAGCTTGTGGAAGCTGTTGAGGAGTTGGGAGGTGATGGTTGACTGGTTCCTGCTGGGGCAGAAATTACAGCATCATCTGCATAAAGTATGATGCGTGCCGGGCAGGCTGAGGGTATGGTATTGCTGTAGACACTGAAGAGGAATGGCCCAAAGATTGATCCTTGGGGGACTCCAATGCTTATCTCCCTGGGAGCTGAGAGTAAGTCACCAATTCTGACGCACTGAGTCTGGTGAGCAAGGTAACTGTTAAACCATGCCACTGTGTCTGGGGATAGTCCTGTTGAGAGCAGGTGGTTAAGAAGGAGGTGGTGGTTAACAAAGTCGAAAGCCTTCTTGAGGTCTAGGAATACTGACCCCACCGCCACCCCTTTGTTTAAAGTGTTGTATAATTGGGAGGTGTATTCTTCTAGGGCTGTTAGGGTGGAGTGGTGTTTCCGTAAACCATGCTGTTGGTGGCATATTTTGTTGTGCTTCTCAAGGTACTCTGTGAGTTGGTCAGAGACCACCCTCTCTAGGGCTTTGGAGAGGGGGAGAGGATGGAAATTGGCCTGTAGTTGGAGGTGTTGGTTCTGTCTCAGGTTTTGAGGACAGGTGTGATCAAGGCCATCTTTCAGGTGTCAAGGAACATACCCAACCTGAATGAGGCATTAAAAACCTTTGTGAGCAGGTCGGAAAGCTCATTTAGGACAAGGGCGACCAGCTTCATATCAACTTGGTCACTTTCCATCCTTGTCTTTCCAAGGACGCACATGCTGTGCTTGATGGTCTCTGCCCTAGTGACTTGTTTAAAGTAGAACAGTGGTGTCCCAGTTCTTGATGTTGGGGGGGCATGATTGGGTGATGGCGCAGTAGTCAGATTGAGATAGTTGGCCAGTAGCACACCTTTGAGATCAGTAAAGGCTGAGTTGAACTCACTGACTATGTCTACAGGTTCCTGGAGTGTCTCTGTAGCAGTTGTAGTCAGGTCTGGTGGGGCCCTGGCGGCCCTGCCCGTGAGGATTTTCATGGAGTTCCAGAAGTCCTTACTTGAGCCCCATCTCTTGGTTAGAAAGTCTTTATGGTGCATGGCTTTAGCTGATCAGATGAGCCTGGTGCAATAGTTTCTAGCTGTCCTGTATGCAATAACATTGACTTGTTTCCCGGACAATTTGGCTTTATGCCACAAGTTGTCACGGTTATGCATTAGATCAACTAGTAGTAGTAGTAGTAGTAAAAACTTTATTTTTATACAGGAAAAACAAATCCTTAGACCGATTGGCCTAGTTTACAAGAGTGTCCTGTTTCCACAAGTTGCCTATACATTAAAACATTTAGTACAAAATAAGGTAAAAAACGTTCACAGTAAATATATGTAAATCACATTCATCACAATTCAGTAACATTCTCCAGACTTCCTGAAGTCCTTTCTTACATTATTATCGGAAACATTGGCATGTAACAGAACTTGGTGTGGTTAATTCCTGCATGAACTGACTATACGGTGGGAATGTGCGTGCTAGGCTGGACAATTTGTTCCAATATTTCACTGCCTGATAGTACAAAGTATTTTCCCTGTATTTGTTTTTAACAACAATAATAGGAATTTTATTTAAATAACTTGATCTCTTTGATCTTAGATCAATTTGATAATGCCCTCCAAATACATTTTTGTTCATGGAATGTTCAGGACTGTCAATGTGGTATTTGTAGATTAGTTTTTGCCATTTCATGGCACATTTTATTTCAAGTGGTAACCATTGCAAGGAGGTCAGTAACTTACAGTAGTGTGTTTTTTGGATTAAACTGCAAAACATACCTTGTAATCCTGTAATACACTCTGTCTAGATTGTTTAATAATGTCTTATTTGTTATACGGTACAAAAGGTCCCCATAGGTTAATACCAAGAGAATTAGTTGTTCAGCGACCCTTCTTCTTCTATTCTCTGTTAAACACTTTGTTGTTCTTCGTAGGGCTCCCACCCTTTTATTTACCCTTTCAATCAACATTCCTGTATGCTTCACAAAAGTCATATTCTGGTCAAAAATAATTCCCAGGTGGGTATATTCAGTCACTTGTTCTAAAAAAACATTGTTTACCTTTGAATTAGACCCAAAATATGATAATTTTGTTTTATTGGTATTCATCACTAGGCCTGACCTGGTGAACCACCCCCCAACTAGTGAGCTGGAGAGCCATGGATTAATGGTTCCTTTCACTTTTTTGGTTTTGAAAGGTGCAAATATGTCACAGGCTCGATTGAAAGTCATGACTAGGTAGTTCAGTACTTGGTTACCATCAGTGGCTCTGTCGAGTTGTGTCCAGTCTATCTGTGTTAGATATTGCTTGAAGGTGTCCAGTAGCCCAGGCCTCAGGGCTCTATTTCTGGAAACCTTGGGTGGGTGTTTAGATAACTTGTTGGCTCAGATGAACTGGACTGGGGAGTGGTCACTGAAGTTGTCTGGCAGCACAGATACTCCAGATATGTGCTCAGGGTCCAAGAAGAGGAGCCAATCAATGAGCGTACTGGTACCAGTTTTGTAGTTAATCCTTGTGGCATGTATGACCAGCCAGGTGAGGTACAGGCTGGAGATGAGGTCTCTGGTCTGGGTTTCCTTCTGAGACTGCCAGTTGGTGTTAAAGTCTCCAACAATGACTTGCTCCCAATTTATGCTCAGCTGTTGCTGATTGTTTGCAAATAGCTTGAGGCCAGCGTCATGTTTATTTGGTGGTATGTACACAGTGGTGAACAGTAGGACCTTATTTTGTTGCCCTATGGTGAGTTTTAATTTGAGGATTTGGGCCTCAGTGGAGCACAGGCTGTTGTCCAGAGTCTGAACTTTAATGTAATTTCTTACATAGACAAGAAGAAGAAGCATTTATATAGCGCTTTTCATTCACAGTATCCCAAAGCGCTTTACAAGCAATGCTAGACTGGTAGTGAAGTGACTGAACGTGTAACAAGGCAACCACCCCCAAGTTTGGTTAGCCTGTCCTGCCGGTAGGTGTTGTAGACATCTATCAAGATGGAAGCATCCGAGTTTTTTGCTGAGAGCCAGGTTTCGGTGAGGGCTATTAGGTCTGGTTTGGTCATCTCCACCCAAGCCTGGAACTGGGGGAACTTGTGCAGAAGGCTATGGTTGTTAAGGGAGATGATCTTGAGGTGTCCGTTTCCTTCAGAGGTCCTATGGGAGGGAGGGCCCAGGTTGGGGTGAACATTGCCTGAATGGAGTAGTATCAGGAGTATCACTTTATGAAGGAAGTGGGACCAAGTATTCTTGAATGAGTGATTAGACTGAGCCTCCAGTCACCTGTAGTCTGCATTAAATGCTATGTAATAGTGGCCACATAGCAGAGCGGCGATGGGGGTCATGTTGGAACCCTGCTTAGTATTATTTTGAGGGGTAGTGAGGGGGGTTCATAACCAAGGGAGCTCAGTGGACGTACCCCTTCTGTCTAGTACCATTAACCCCAGTTTGACAGTGGGGATTGTGGGTGCCTAAGCTGGTCCTTCCATTTCTTTTTTATGTTTATTTATGCTTGCTCCCTTCCCTTGTGCTGCCTAATCTGATGCAATGCCACCCCCATGCCAGGTTCATTTCATTTATGTTTGTTCCCTTACCCTGTGGTGCAGTCCCCCATGCAAAGCCCCCACACCCCCTTGTCAGGTGCCTTATATTTATGTTTGTTCCCTTCCCCTATACTGCCTACCCACATGCAATGGCCCACCCATGCCAGGTGCACTTTATTTATGTTTGCTCCCTTCCCCTGTACTGCCTACTCCCATACAATTGTCCCACTCTGCCAGGTGCACTTTATGTATATTTGCACCCTTCCACTGTGCTGCTTACCCCCATGCAATGGTCATTTGCTCGCTTCTCCTGTGCTTCCTATCCCCATGCAATGGTCCCCTTGTGCCAGGTATAGTTTATTTATATTTGCTCCCTTCCCCTGTGCTGCCTACCCCATTCAATGGCCCACCTGTGCCAGGTGCACTTTATTTATATTTTGCTTCCTTCTCTTGTGCTGCCTACCCACATGCAATCATTCCCCTGTGCCAGGTGCACTTCATTTACATTTATTCTCTTCCTCTGTGCTGCCTTCCCCATGAAATCCCTCCATACCAGGTGCTCTTTATTTACTTTTGTTCCCTTCCCCTACGCTGTCTACACTCATGTAATACCTCCCTTCCAGGTGCACTTCATTTATGTTTGTTCTCTTACCCTGTGCTGTCTACCCCATGCAATGCCTCCACAACAGGTGCTCTTTATTTAAATACATTCGTTCCCTTCACTTCTCCTGTATTGTTTACCCCCATGCAATGGCTCCCTGTGCCAGGTGCACAATATTCATGTTTCTCCCTTCATGTCTGTTTTTCACTCACCTATTCACCTGTCTATGTATTTATGAACCCACCTCATTATGTAACATATATTTTCTTTGCTTTACTAAACATTTTATAATGTACACTGTTATGTTGTCTTACCTTGTATCTGTAAAACTCAGTTCAATCAGATGGTTCCTTACCTCCTTGGAGCATCTGGTCATTCTGTCATCATGCCTGTCATTGTGGAGTGACAGCTGGTTTACTATGGTTGATATGCCATCACCATCCATGGTGTCACCCTCAGGGCTATGCATAGGTATCCCATATTGGACCAGTATGTTGTGAAGGATGCAGCAGGCCATGAGTGGCTTGCACACCTGCAAAGGGCTGTACTGCAGAGCCACCAGACCAGTCCAGGGATCAGAACCTCAGCTTGAAGATTATGAAGACCCTTTCAATTATGTTGCATGTGGCCAAGTGTGTTTTATTATAATGCTCCTTGCTGTCAGACTGTGGCCACAGCACCAGTGTCATCAGCCAGGGATGCAGTGGATTTCCACTGTCACTTGCAGAAGAAGGTGAACAACATTTGTTGTTTGTGTATCTTGAGGGGTGCTATACTTACCAAGTAGCCATCCATCCTTTATCTGCCCGATCTCGAACATCCAGAACAGGGAGGAGGTGCACTAGATGAAGGCATCAAGTGTACCACTGGGGTACTTCACAATCACATTCATGATGTGATAGTTGCCATCATACACTTCCTGGACATTAAGGAATGCCTCCCCCTCTCTCCCAGCTGGTGCCTTGATAGCAACATGGATGCAGTCCACTGCTGTCAACACATTAAGCATGTTGTGTAACCCAGTAGAAATCCGGCATAGCTGCTGATCTCTGCTCCTGTGACACATTGAATGTGATGTAGTCCTCACACCTCTTAGTCACAGCATCTATGAATCAGGTTAGTAGACTGGACATTGCTGACTTTGTGATCCCCAAGATATCTCCATGGGGCATCTGAATTGCACCAGTGTACAGGAAGCACATTGCAGCTGTGACCTTTAGTTCCACTGACAATGCCTGACTCCAGGCTGTGGTGCTCTGGAGATCCTCCCAGATTATGTCACACAATGCATGGATGGTGTTGTGGTTTATCCCATACTGGTCTACTATTGTTTGGTCAGACAGATCTAAGAAGGTGTGGCAGAGTCTGTGGACCCTGTTGGGGGCATATGGCCATGGGACATGCCTGTGTCAATGGCTCACATAGGGCTGGACCATATACCATTATGTGAGTGCCACAATTGGGGCACCACAACCAGTTTGCCTGTCATGCTGGTGTACAGGATTTTGCAGTGCTCAGCAGGGATGGTGCTGTCTGGGTGTTGCACCCCTTGCCCCACACACCTTTGACCTGGAGGTGAATATATTAAAATATAGGGCATGCGGGGGGCACAGATCCTGCAAACAGAAAGAGCATTCCCTGGGGCACTGGGCACAATTGGGTCAGGCAGCACAATTGCCAGATGTGATGTTCACCATCAGCATTGCTGGCGCCCTAATGACGGTCACAGTTTTTCTTGTCACCGCAATGTGAGTAAACCAGGCTGGTCCAAATCCCAGGTGAACTCCAGCAGCCTGTGCAGGGGCATGTTCTGTGTCTGGGTGTGTCTCATACAGAGATTGCTACTTTTGTAGCTCCCTGCATAGGTGTTCTGCATCTCTGTGTTGATTTGTGACTGTTTGCCACCTGCCTTTTGCGGGCATTACATTTGCAATCGCATGCAAACCATTTGCAGATGATAAAAGCCTTGAATATGTGACTGCTTCTGTTATGCATGGTCAGGGTCCTCATTTGCATGACTATTGCATTGAGTGATTCTAGCGATCACAGGTGGACATGCACTCACTACACCCACAGATCCGATATGGGTCAACAGACTCAAATGTCATTTAGCACTCATTAACCACATTTGTGCCTACAGTATATAGATGTTCCCAGTTACATACCTCTAATTTTTAGACACATGATCTTAAAGCGACAGTAAATTAAACTAAAAACATGCTCTGAATTTTGTGAAATCAGAAAAGCAAAAAATTAAGCAAAACACTAGGGCCCAGATATTCAAACTGTGCCCAAAAAGTGTGCAACAGCAGGAGCAAGCACAAGTCCACTGCGCCCATGTGCAAGAAGTGCGATATTCAAAAACTGCACAGGCCAAGATGCGCCCACAGCAGACAACTGAATATCACACCACCTGCATCATAGCGCAACTAGGGATGTGAAGCTGAGCATATCTGATGCACCATAGCACAAAAAGGGATGCTCAGCGGAGCAGTCCAGATATGCCATAGTGCAACCAGGGACACCCCCTGCAGCAGGGCAGCAATGCAACAGCACAACCAGGGATGCAGAAGCCCACCAGCCATGCCACAGATGGGCAGAGGAGCACACAGCAGAACAGACATCGTCCCCCACACCCCATGCACTGCACAACAGGGGAAGAGCTGGAATAACCACCAGCCCATGGATACCAGCAACCAACCCACATCCGGGCCATGGTGCCCCAGCAAACCTCCTGGCAAGCTATGACTGGCACACAAGGAGGGACAACCACCCAGTGCCACACCATCCTACCAATGCAGAGCACACCCTGCACCACAATCACCATACACCCTTCCCAGGAGTAGCACCCAACAATGCAGGACACCCTATGCATGCCACCACCCCCACTGTGACAATGCAACCCTGAGCACCATGGAGCCATGCAAGGCATCCCCACCATGTGCACCCTGCTGTGGGCAGCAGCAGACAGCAGTGCAACAACAGCATACACAGTGCCACCCTGCACGTCCCCCCGAGGTACAGCTGAGAGACCGACCATGCATTGCCACACGAGGTACACCACCTGCGACAAGGCATGCTCTGGACCCCACCACCAGTGGTACAGCACCCTGCACACCCTCCCAAGGACACATCCCATCCCAGCACTGGCCACAACAGCCAGCACAGACACGCACAGTGTAGCATGGAAGCACGCACCACACAGGGTGCAACACAGTGCATGGACAAACACCCACCCATACCCAAGGGCACACCAACACAGGGACACAGTAGCAGGTCAACCAAGCCACTGGCGTGTGGCACAGCTGATGTGTACACACTGCCAGTACCCCTACATTGCACAAGTGTGCCAGCCACCCTGTGCAGGCACCATGAAGCTGTATGCCACCAGCATGCCACCGAAGCACAGGTGACAGACACTGGAACACATCCCCTGCAACAGACACAAGAGACAGCATGGAGGGGGGACAACAACAACGGAGGCCACAGTGCCACCGGAGGCAGACGTGCACCATACTGGTGATGGAAGGCAACCTGGCATTGTGCTGGGTACAGTTATTATCCAGCATGGACTGCCACCACTGACACGCCAGCAGACCATGCATTTCACAGACATGCAAGGGTGTCAGCTGCACAGGCCATGGACGGTCTGATAGGGGTGCCATGCACACAGTGCAGGCCCCATGGACCACTGCACACAGGCATCCAGTGCACAGAGTACAACACACAAACCACAGACAGTGACTGATCCCCCTGCCCACACCATAGGCGGTTCACCTCCGCATGCGCGCACGCACGCACACACACATACACACACACACACACACACACACACACACACACACACACACATGCCCATGCATGCACCATTCCTGACGCCATGTACACCACTGCAGCTGAGCATCTGTAGCCCACTGCAAATCAGAGACCACCACAGTTGTCATAACAAAATGCATATATTTAAAAGAAGTAACAAAAAAACTATTTACAAGTATTTAAAAGAGGGGGGAAGGGCCACATAACAGGTGGAGGTGGGTAAGGGGCAGGGGTGAACATATGGGAGAGGGAAGAAGGGGTGTGAGGGTGGGTCAAGGGGGGGATGGTGTTAGTAGGGGCATGGAGTCTTCAGCAGGTGCCCCGGTCCACCTCCACATGGCACCTACATCTTCTCCTCCTCCTCCTTCTCACCCCGTGGTGGTCGATTCTCTGCAAGAGCTCCAGGGTCACCCTTGCCACCTGGAGCAGCTCCTACACACCTCTCTCCAGCTCCTGGAGTCGCCGTCCACCTAGGACAAGGAAGCAGAGTCAATAAGTGCAACTGTCCAGCCCCCGGCAGTCCACCCATTGTGCATGGCATACAGCCATGTGCCACACCCCTGTGATGGTGTGCGACCACCCACAGTGACTGTGTCCAGAAGACCTGCCTACCCAGGCAGCCACAGCCATGTGAACCACTGCACACACTCACCGCCCATGTCCTGCACAGCACCACCATGGCGGTACAGTGACTTGGCTATGCGGTGTGAAGGCAGTGCCACAGCCATGTGCCTGGTGCACACATGGACCACCACTGATGCACTCCCAGACATGCAGTGCCACTGGACAGTGCTGACTGTAACAAGTTGCGTGCATGGCAGTGGTGTCAATGGATGGTGGCCATGCCCCGCTGCCCACCCAGTTATACAGTATGCAATAGTAATCATGGATGCAAGGCATTCACCATCATCAGGCTGGTCCATGCGCTGCTGAACACCTTCATCCCTAATGCCCTGCTGCTCCTCCAGGCAGCGCCTCCACTCCCTCGCCTGTCTGAGTTCTTCGGGTCCTAAGGTAAAAACATGGAGAGAGGAACATCAGTACAATCCAGTAGCAAAGTCCCCCAACCCCCATGTGTGTACAATCCCACAGAGCCATACCCATCCACCCCACACCCCGATACCACCACCATGGCCAACACTGATCAGCCCCCCCCATGTGCCAGACACATGCAACCGTGATACCAGTATGGACAATAATAGTGTATGGATGTGGCACCTACCTGCCCGTGGCACCGTGCCCCTCCTGGCATGTGCCTGGAGGCGGGCAAGTGGGTCTGGGTCCCTGCACCTGAGGACCCCGTAACAGTGGCGACACTTCTCTGCCGTGCACCCCATACCAGTGGCCTCCTCGAGGGCGTCAGCCACCTCCTGCCACACTGCACCCCTGGCCCTGTCCAGGGGTGCATCTCCATACAAAGCCCCAGCATGGGGCTCTATGATTACCACCAGGTTGGCAAGCTCCACCTGGCTCCACATGACTGCTGTTCTCTGTGCCATATCATCAATGTGGTGGATTCAAAATGGCACTCAGCGGCGTGGTCCTACCACATGCAGATGCTGTGTGGTACAGCACTGCCATTCCCTATCATGCTGTCACTGAACAGCGCGATAGTGGTGCACCCATGCCTGATGCATGGCACCTAGGGGCAAAGGTCAGGCACAGGGTCAAGAGTCTCTGGTGCACAGACAGCCACAGTGCGATTGGAACCCAATGCATGTAGCTTGATTGGGTACCTGTGTGCCACCTCCTGTAGTAGCCTACAGTGCTGTTGCCCCAGTGCACCTACGACGCCCCAGTGCCACAGTGCCAGATATGTGAACAGTGCTGTAGTGCCACTGGCACAATGGTGGCTGTGCCTTCATTGCCTTCCACACACAGCATATCAGCAGTGCGGCAGGTGCCTTCGTCATCAACCCAAAAATGCGCAGTTAGTTGTGTACTGCGCATGTCACAGAACTGCACCCTTGGCTCTACACGTTCAACACAATTGCACAAAGCGCAACAGCGTGCTATTCAGCCAGCATATGCAAATCATCTAATCAGCCATTCAATGGTGCAGTCACTGCATTTGCATCCACTTAAAAATGCGCCTCGCCTCATTTGCACGGGTTGCGCTATAAAAATGCAACATTGGGATGCACTGGCCATAGTCAGTTACTGCAGTCCATTGCGGTGAGTTGCATGCTCTTTGGGAGTGTGGACTGTGGTGTTTGAGACATGCATGGGACTGCACAGTCACAGGTGACACCTGTCATTCTCACAGGAGGTATCATGACTGATCGTGAGGTGGAGGAAGAGGAACAGAGACGTGGGAGGAACAGGAGGCCAAACTTCATAAAGGCAGAGACAGATGCCCTATTTGAGGCCTACCTCAACCAGGAGCTGCTGCTCAGCAGATGCCAGGGAACACCACAGACCCATGCTGCTGCATGGGTGGAGGTGGCGCATGCTGTCAACCTGCATGGCAGCCACCAGCGCCCCGTGCAGGAGTGCAAAAAGAAGATGGGCACAGACAGGAGGAGAATTAAAGAGAAGGTGGCTGCCATCAGAGCAGCATGGTTTTCGACCAGTGGGGGACAGCCGGAGGTACAATGCCTGAGCCCACAAGAAGAGCGGGTTGCTGGCAGCATACAGCGTTGCACCATCGAGGGTGTTCCAGGTGGTGGATTCCAGACAGGTGGTAGCCCATCACTGCATGGTAGGTCCTGGTCTGTCAATGGGGGGGGAAGGGTAGGTCAATACATTAATGCTACTGTTTTTCCCTTACAGCTCCTGAGTGTCTACATGGGTCAACGGTGGTGGGCTTCTCCACTGAGGGCAGTAGCATGGAGATGGAGGAGGGCCCATCCACCTCCACAGGCATATGGGGGTCAGGTGACGGTGGGCCCACCTGGACATCCGGACTGATGTTGGTAGAGCAGATGTGGAGGAGGCCCTGCGCATGTCCCAGCATGCCAGCGTCCATGGATGCCAGCATGCTGAGACTCAGGCTGGTGCCAGATCCGTCACCAATGGTGATGGTGCTAACGTCATGGGCAGTGAGACGTGTGCACCACAGGATGGCCACACAGCAGTTGACATCGCAGACATGGCTGTGGGTGGCGCTGCCATGGAGGCCTGCATGACATCACAGTCCCAGCCTGTGCCTATCTGCACCAGTGGGGCAGCACTGGTGTGTGTCCAGGACAGTGGGGCTGTTGCAGCCACTGCATGGCACCATTGAGCCCTGGAGAGCGGCAGCTGGAGGGGCAGTATCAGCAGTCGACCAATGGCCATGGGGGTACAGTGTCGGGGGGGCGGCATCAGTGCACCACCTGTGGACATGCCCAGGCCTGGCCCTGGTGTGCAGCGCCCACCCTCAAGGGGTGATGGCCATCAGAGTCGCGAACACTATGAGGGACAGCATGCCGATCAGGCAGATGACCTCTTAGATGATCACACCGGCATACTGCAAGCATCAGTCAATCAGCAGATGCAGCTTGTGACGGCGGTGGATGTACTGAGTGTGGCTGTGCACCAGGCAGAGGGGCGGCGTAGCAGAGACACCACTCTGCTCCTGTCAGGGATGGACCAGTTTGCGGGAGGATGTGACCGCTGCTATTGACAGGCAGACACAGGCATTCACAGCTGTCATGGCCACAATGGGCACACAGTTATTTGCCCATGCATCGCAGACACCGTGCAGTGCAATGTCCACCCCCCATTCCCGGCATCGTGTGACACCCTCCTTGTCGACACCGGGTTCAGCTGTGGGCATCCTGAGCACGCCTGGCGCAGGTATGTTCAGTGTGCTGTAGATCATTGCGTGAGCACAGTCGCGTTGACATAGTGGAACCCCTGGGGCACCATCAGTGCCATGCCATGAGGCCATTGGTCAGCCTGTCACTGCTGGCAGGGCTCGGCGGGGCCACCCATGCATCCATGGTGGCCATGGCACTGTGGCATGTGACTGACCTATCTCCCAGCATGGCTACTGTCTGATGCTGCCCTGTGTGCATTGTGTCATTCAGCATGCAATGCATGGGTGGGGTACCCGGCCCTGCACGCACACACACATTCCATCTGCACACCCTCCCGGCTGCTGTCCACCGTGGCATGTGCATGATGATGCTTGCGGTGTGCTGTCCGCCACTGTGCAGTGGTGCCCAGCGTCTGACACATGCACAATGACAGGCAGTGGGCGTGGTGGTCTGTGGACATGTGTGTGGCTAGGGGTAGCAGTCTGGGTCGGCGTGCCTCCTACCCTTTGTGCATGTCTTGTGAGGTGTGTGTGTGTCTGTGTGTATGACTGCGTGCCATGTTAGACCTTGCCCATCCCTGGCGGTGTGTTCGATTCCATGCTCAGCCACTTCCTTTGACAGAATGCACCCCTGGTGTTTGTCCATGCATGCTTGTGGGTTGTGCCTTTGCCACTGGTGGCTGCACATGGCCCCATGACTTACCTGGTTTGGCTGAAGTGCTCCTCTGTGATGGTGTCCCAGTACAGCTGTGCTAGCCGGATCAGTTGGGGGTCCCATCGCTCAAGGGGGGCTGCCCATCACCATCTTCACCTGCATCCTCATCGTCCCCATTGCTGTCACCCTCTTCGACCTGTACGGCTATCCCACAGTCATTGGCCACGTTGTGCAGGATGCAACAGGTCAGGAATAGCCCACAGGCCTTTGAGGGGCTGTACAGTAGGGCACCTCTAGATGTGTCCAGGCAATGGAAACATGCCTTCAGCATCCCGAACACCCACTCTATGATATTGCATGTGGTGGCATGTGCCTCATTGTAGCGTTGCTGCGATGGCATTGCGGGCCGCGGGTATGGTGTGAGCAGCCAGGGGTGGAGTGGGTATCCACTGTCACCTGTGTGTAGAGAGTGGAGGTTAGTTTGGTGATCAGCGTTACCCTGCCTTGGGCCATCTAAGCCAATACTTATGTCACCTCTGACCATGCCCCTCCCAAGCTCTATGTTTTTCCATGTGGTTTGCATACTCATCCACTAAGTGGCCAGTGGGGATGTCCCCGCTCTCAAATCTGTGGCACAGTGCCAACTGGTGCCAGATGAAGGCATCATGTGCTCCCCAAGGGTGAGTGGCACAGACATTGATTATGCGCTCCCTGGCATTGCACACCACCTGACAGTTGATGCTTGCATAGCCCTTCTGATTGATATATGCAACACCTTCAGGGTCAGGTGGTGTGCACATGGCCACATGGGTGCAGTCTATTGCCCATAGCATGCCAGGCAGACGTTCTACCCTGTGGAACTCCTGTATGTTTGCTGTGCACTCCGCCAGTGTGCTGGGGAAATGGATGTACTCTGCAGCATGTGGCAGCAGTGTTCTGAGGAATTGGGTGAGGTGGCATGATGTGGCTGACTGGGTTATGCCTGTGGTGTCCCCTGTTGGTCTCTGGAAGGTACCTGTGGTGAGCAGGCACATGCAAGCTGTCACTTTTGTTTCCACTGACAGAGCATGGCTCCGTAGTGTGGATGCCTGCATCACATCACTGCACAGCTCACAGAGCCACCTCAGAATTGCCCAATTCAGGTGGTACCGGCCCATGATCTTGGTATCGATGTACAGCTCAAAGCTGGTGTGGGCTCAGTTCTGTCTGTTGGGGACATACCACCGATGGGCCCTTCCACAGCCACGCCCCCCTGCTGCCATCCTTCTCACCCCCCTCATTACTGCCTCCATTTGGATGGTGGCACTGGCCATGTCCCTGGCTTGTGTTCCCTCCACCGGCAGCTGTTTCTGTGTTCCCCCCGCTTTCCTGGCTGCTACTTCCCCTGCACCAAGAACACCTTCCTCTGGTGGCCTCAGTGCTGTGTGGCACTTCCCCCTTCTGCACCGTGGTTTGGCTGTGGCTCCCCACACCTTCCCTGTGCATGTGGGTTCAGGGTGCCCTTTCTCTGTCCTGCCCTGTGTGTCTGGCTATAGTTCAGCAACATGTGCCTTCCCTGTAGCGTTCTTGCGCCTTTCCCTTTTTCCTTTTTATTTTGGCTCATTTCCGCTATTGGGCAACTTCCACTTGCTCCCCTATTGCGCATGGCGCATGTTGTTGAATATCGCACTGCGCCATTTATGCATGGTTCCTCCCCCTTCAGTTGTGCATGCATTCATTATCATTGCACTCTTGCACAGTGTGATTTGGGGGGTGCATCTGCCTCCTGCTGAATATCGCAGAATGGCGCATTTTCGGACTTGCGCTGGAGCAACCCTATTGCGCAAGGTGCAACCCTTTTGAATATCTGGGCCTAGATCTGTAAAAAGGGAACCATAATGCAGTTCAGACACTAAAAATTATTATTTTTTACTTTCATATTGCTAAAGTACAAGTTTGTAGACAATTAATATACAACGTGTCCAACTGCAATGCTGTTATGTTGTTAAACTGTCAAAATAGATAAATTCCTCAACTCTCCAGTGGTTCCATCATTTTAACATTTTAACACTAGACATCAAAAGGAATTCAATGTTTTGGTGAATAGAGTATGGGGTTAGTAATGCTTATGTAACTGTAGTTTACTTTTTGGCTTTTCTCTGTTCCCACCCTTGGTAGGCAAGCTAGGTAGTGAGTAGGGACCAGAAAGCTCAGCGCCAAGGGTGAGCAGAGTGCCTGAGAAGGAGGAGGAGGCAGGGTGGATGGTGGGTGTTTTGCAACGTGCTAAGTTGGAAACTGCTAAGGGAGGCTAGCCTTTATTAGGGATGTGGGAGGAGCTATTCTCCCACATTGAACTTTGGGCCTTAGCCATCCCATTCAATGTTTTGGTGAATACAGTATGCAGTTAGTAGTGCTTATAACTGTAGTTTACTTTTTGGCTTTTCTCTATTCCCACCCATGGTAGGTAAGTCAGGTAGTGAGTAGGGAATAAAAGTCCAAAAAGATTGCCTCCTTCAACTCACAGAGAGTATGACCAGTAATACACAGGAGAGGAAGAAACCCAGGTGGAGGAAACCTCTGAGGACCCTTGGCTACTGATCTGGCAGTCCTCAGGGCAAACTAAGAGGAGATGATACTAGGTCCTTACAACCATTTTCTAATTTCTAAGTAAGGTGAACTGTTTGCAGAGACAATGTTCCATCTTCAGAGTCTGTTGAATGATACATTCTCCATGCTTGATTCTGAGGCTGAAGAGGCAGGTCCATTCTGAAGGAGTGTCTGGATTCTGAATATGGATTAAGTCCAGCTGGAAAAGGGGTGAACTTGATCCAGGATTCTAATGTGATATTGGTTGATATTCAATGGGGTTGCAGTGTCAATGCAAACATGAAGAGCATGAGTTGATTAAATGGGTTGCCAGACTCTAAACTTTGGGAAGTATGATGGGTTATGAAATTCTTAAAGTAATCTATCAGACTTTGTAGAGGGTTTGACATCTGGATTAGGGCCTCAAGGCTTGGAATTCAGTAATGTGTGATATGTTGCTATGTAGGCATCTATGGAGATGATGAAGGATTCGGACAGAAGCTTTAGGTACCTGATAGGAGGGGTTAACATGTAAGATTTTAGACCAATGAAGGAAGGGTGATACATGCTGTAGAGATGGTACCTGGATATCGATGGGAATAATTGAAAAGTTCAGTACAATGATTTCGAGGACTGACTAGTTATTGTTACTATAATGAGATTTGCATAGGCTTATATTGAGGAAGGACAGCTAGTGGGAAATGGTGAATATGGGTATTGCTGTGGCTTAATTGCCCATGGCGGGAGCTTAAGTGGCCATGGCAGCTTTGTAGTGCTGAAGCATGCAATGATTGAATGCTGAGGGGAGCCCGAGAATGGGTCTTTGGATAAGTCTATAGACTGATGCGGTAATGGGAAGTTGATAGCAGTGTAGAATGCCATGGTTGCCTAGCATGCTTAGCCAGTATTGGACCGATGTGGGGCATGACTGGGATAGTGAGACTGCCAGATCAGTTGCAGATGTGCAGATTGAGGAATCAATGAAAGCCTACTCTCGGTGATGGCATTCGCTGGAGGGAGTATGGGATTTAAATCCTGAGGGATGAGTTAGAAGGACCACTGGATGAGTAGCTGGCATGATGTAGGGGAAAATGATGAACAGATGTAAATAACTTTATGAATTTTAGTGATATCCAGGGGCCAGGGAACAGTGGCACAGATAGAGTAGCTTTAGCAAGGCAGCTAGGCACAAGATATTCAATGATATTTGTTGTGGGATGATAGTTGGAGAAGGTCTTAGGAACATCCAATGGCTATTCAGGGAATACAAGGTGAATAACATGGTCAAACAGAGTCAGTGCTTTTAGGAGAAGACTATGAGGAGAAGGTATAATGGATGATGCCAGTATTTCTATGAGATATCTTGCAGTTCCTGTCATCCTTAACAGTGATGGTTATTAAGGAGTTGGTACATCTCGGAAGGAATTAGGGTCACATTTCCAGGTAAGATGATAGGAGCAAAGGAGGCTCCACTAAATCTTGGATCTTATGAAGACATGGTGGGTACAGATGCCCATACTGCTTCAGCTAACTGGATACATAAGGAAGCATCCTGCAGAGTTGGTTGAGGTATGAGGTCTTCTATAGGCCAGTCAAATGGGAGTCCAAAAATGGGTCCTAGGGAAGTGTTCGGGAAGTACTGATGATTCTATAGTGACATAAGAGTCTATAGGGCATGCTGTTCAATGGATGTTGCTAGAAGAGGTTTCCTCAGGTGAGATGAACAGGTTCTCCATAGAGCACTGGAAGGGAGCTGTTATAGTGGCCAAAGTAGGAGTATGAGATAGATGAATGGGCAGGAGTTGTTGATCAAGCAGGGATGCTGGATGTCGATAGTTATAGGAATGCACAAAAAGGACATAGCAAACATGCAGGAGCCCCAAGCCGCAGGGGCAGCAATGCGGAAAACAATAGTTCCAGGATGGAGGGAAAGTCCAAGCAGAAGTCCGCCGACTTAAAGATGGAATTAGAGAAGAAAACAGCTAAGGCCAAGCAGTACATACACTGACAGGTGTAGGAAAGTTACGGAACCAGGGATAGCACCACAGCATACTGGAATAGGATGCAAAAAAGCTGAATCAGGCCTTGGTGGGAGATCTATGTCAAACCAAGAAATGAATCCAGGTACAAGGTGTTGTGAAGTTGAGGAGCGAGGGTTCCACTTCTGAAGGAGATTGTGAACTGGTACAGTTGGTAGCAAGGTGCTGCAGTGATGGAGATTGGGGCCCACCTCCGAAGGAGATGGTGCACTGAAATTGCTGACAGAAAAAGTGCAGCAGTGAAGTGGGAATGGGTTCCCACCTCTGAAGGGAGATGGCAAACTGGATTTGTTGATAGGGAGTTGCACATGAATCACTGATGGAAGACCTATGGATGGGACAAGAGCCACATAAGGGGAAAACTGTAGAAGACCTCAGGCACACATTCATGAAGAAGAGCAAATGGCACATATCCAGCAGGAAGCAAGGGGGAATGCAGGCAGATGATGTCAGTAAGGAGCTGAAGGTTTGGAGGTTGGAGGAAGTTGAGTTGGAAGGCAAGCCACAACAGCGATGCACAGGAGCATGGGAGGAGGTGGAAGGTGAGCAGTAAGAAGTCCAGAAGTCTGATGTACCGAGTGGAGATGTAGACTGAACAAAATGGTGGGGTCCAAATCCAGAACGTGAGAAGACCGGAGGTGGGGACAGGCACATTTATTCCATGGAGGTATAGGATGCAGTTGGGTGAGGTAGTAAATGAAGGCAATTGGGGTATAGTGGTCCCTTTCACGAAGGGAATGCAGCAACCGGGTATCAGGTAGAGAATGTAGTTGGTCAAAACTGTAGATTGAAAACACAGGCTCCCATCCATCTTAGTTGGGGTGAGCTAACCTTCCCTCAATGCCATACCGGGCAGAGTTAGGGACGGAGACTGTCAGAAGTTTGATGGGTATGGGCAGACTGGGTGGGCCAAGTGGTCCTTATCTGCCATCAAAGTCTATGTTTCTATGTTTCTATGTTGAGCTTCTGGTATTGGCTGAGCAAGGAAAAGGCATTCAACTGCTGTAGAGGAAAAGGTAAGCAAACAGACAAGAGCAGGACGAAGGGAAAGTAAACGGGGAACAGGAGGAGGACAAGTAGAGTGGGGAAAATGGAACAGATGAAACAAGGGAATGACATAATAACAGACAATGGCAGACAATAGAAAATGATAGGGGGAGGAGTAGTAATTGGGAAGGACTAAGGAAACTAGCACTGGGGACCTGGAAGGCAGGTAGGAGTGGATAGGAACCATATCAGCAAGAGCGGAGGAGGAAGGTAATTGTGAATGCTTGAAATGTACGAAGAACCAGGGTTAACATGGGGTTATTTCAGGAACAAGATGCTGAGCAGGATATGTAAATGCCAAGACCAGGAATGGTGCAAAAGGGATAAGCATGAGTAGCTTCAGTGGAGGAAAGTCCACTAGGGAAGGCTGATTGCAATAGTTGACAGACTGTAGTAATTACAATGAAAATTCAGGTACCAAACCAGGGGAAATGTGATAGGGGGCTGGTGCAATGGGAAGGATTACTGATGGAGACTGTGGCCTGCTTGAGGAGCCGGAAAGCCCAAAAGGAACAAGGGAGAGCATGGGCCAAGGAGGAAGAATGAAGGGAGGGTGCAAGGAGGAGTCAAATATCTTTTTTTTTTTGTGATTATGTGGTGCTGAGAGGATTGCCAGGTGGGGCAACCAGAGGAAGAAGAAGACATTGAAAGGGGCAGAATGGGGGAAGCCCCAAATAGCCCAAAACAGGGAAAACCAGAAGCAGCACAGATAATGAATTCCCATTCTGTTCTCTACATTCCTAAATGACCTGTCACTCATCTGCTCTACTTCCTCAATCCACATTTATGCAGATGATACTGTACTCTACTACTCGGGCTCCGACCCTGATGTGGTACAATCAAACCTCCAAGCTGACTTCAACAAGGTATAGCAATGGTTTAGATCACACCAGCTCTCCTTGAATGCAAAAAAAAAATGTCACTATGACCTTCAGCATATGACAACACCTGGCCAGACTCCCTTCCCTTCCCTACTTCGCCACTCTGGATGGCCAAAAACTTGAAGATGTCTCCTCGTTCCATTAATTGGGGGTCTAGCTTGACAGCCATCTCTCCTTCTCTGACCACATTGATGCTATCTAAAAAGAACTACGCCCCATGCTCCATGCACTATATAGGAACCGCAGCAGCCTCCCTCCTCGAGTCCGACGTGAACTGGTCCTGAAGATGATACTGCCCTCCATCGACTACTGTGACATTGTATACAGTGCAGAACCTAAGTCCACCCTATCTAAACTGGACACACTTTATAATGCCTTCTGCTGCTTTGCTTTTGATGCCTCTCCCCTCACCCACCATTGCGACATCTACCGAGCCTTGGCACTACCATCCCTCAAAAACTGCCACATCTCTCACTGTGCTAAATTTGTCTCCAACCTATGGCTTAGGTCCATCCCCTCCTACCTTGCCACTGTGCTCACAGATGCCTCACCCCACTCCCATCATCTTAGATTCAGTGACTCCTGCCAACTTTCAGTCCCTAGGTGGAAGATCTCTGCCTGTCAAGCTGCCTTCTCAAACCAGCTTCCCAAGCTCTGGAATACCCTCCCATCGCATATTCGGCACTCCTCCTCTTCCTACTCTCTGTCTACCGCCCTAGCAAACTTCCTTACTACAAATTGTTCCTGTCTCTGAACCTGCCATGCCCTCTATCCTCTCCCCAATGTCTGACCAGAGGCCTTAGCCTTGCTGCAGAAGCTGGCATATAACCCCAACCTTGCACTTATGTCCTGGGCCTATTTTGCCCTATGTACTGTGTATAGCTGTATAGTTGTGATATACGTCCTCTGTTGTTTACAGCTGTTACTACTGTGCTAATTTACCTTGTCTTCTGCTTCTTGTCACAAAAACTGTTATTTGATACTATAATAGCCTAAGACTTCAGTGTGCACTGCTTGTATATTCATACAATCGTTTATCCCTATGCTGCTTTTTATTTGCTTCTGTCAACTATTCACTTGATAACCTGCATGTTATCATATCCAGGTGTACCCCCCCAGGTCGCACCAGGAGATAAGCATCTTGTTGCTCAGTGTGCCTTTCCTGGTGAAACAATTGCAATAAATAAATAAATAAAAATAAATGAAGCAGCCCCGGTGGGGAAGACACAGAAGCAGAGTAAAGGCAACATGTCCCTAAGTTACATAGGCAACAATGGAGGAGCAGAATCGGAGATCTGAAGTCAGGGACAGACGCCATGTCTGAGTGCCCAGCAGTGGAGATAAACACCAAGAATGTGCTGCTGATAGCACCAGAGCACAAGCTCGGTACTGACAACAACGTGAGGGGCAAAATCAGAAATAAAAATACAATCAAATGAATGAGCATGGTAGAGCAAGGTCAAGGGCAGGTGGAAAGTGAGGTAGACAGAGCAGAAATAAAAATATCTGCAGGCATCACTCCGATCCAGTCCAGGGCCCCAAGACCTCTGGCAGCAAGGCGAGGAGGGAGAGAAGTCATACAATCGAGCAGCAGGAGCTAGAATGGGAAACAGCAGCCAAACAGATCAAGGACAAGGGAGAGGAGGTATAGGTCAAAATAGAGGGGGCAGAAGGAGAGCTGGGAGCCAAGCACAGGATGACGCAGACCCCAGAAGTGCAGTGGCAGGTGCAGATTATGAAAAATGCCAAAACAGAAAAGAGACAATGAGGGATGTATGGGAGAAGCAGAACAGGAACATGGGGAAAAACAAAACAATGAAACAGCAGGAAGAATGATGGGAGCTAGAGGGAAAGGAAGCATGACACTACAGAACAGTGGGGACAAGGGTGGGGGGGCGGACAGGGAAACCAAAAGAATGGTGAGGAGTGGCAGGGCAGACAAGTGAAGGGATGAGAATGAACAAAGAAGGGAGGCATTAGAAGAAAGCAGGAGCAAGGGAAGGAGGCCCAGCCCATGAGCCAAGCAGGAGTCCAGCACTTGTGAAGGGTGAGTGTTTTGCAACAAGCTAAGACAGGAACTGCTGTGGGAGGCTGGTCTTTATTAGGGATGTGGGAGGAGCTATTCCCCCACATTGAACCTTGGGCTTTAGCCCTCCCGTTGTATATCTGACAATACTTCTCTTCCTTTCATGTCTCCTTCCATTCCATCCCCAGCTCCCCCGTTTCCCCTTTAATTTCCTCAGACTCATTTCTCTCTATCCTATTTTCTCTGTTCCCAAGTTTTAAACACTCTGTCTATTTAGTATTGTTGAGATTTTCTGATCATTACAGAGTAGACTTGTAGTGATGAGATATATTGTGGTTTCTGAATATCTGAGACAAAGATATGTTACAGCTTAAACCCCAATTAAATCTGTTTAGTGTAATATACATTTGATGGATTCCTTTAGATGCTTGCTTAAAATAGGAAGAACAATAAATTTAATTGTTGAACCACAAAAATATAAAGTACATAGAACGTTCAATGTGTTTGAACATGTATAAATGTATGGGTGAAAAAACTTTTCTAAAGTTTGTTTGTTTGTAACTGTCATGCAGTCAGTGTGAGTAATGCCTCTATCCTGTATAGTAAGGCATGCTTGTTTTGAACATGGAATTTTGTACGCATTCTTTGAATTTGAATCTTCTAAACAAGTAGCATTATTAATTTAATTATTAATTCTTGCAAATGTTGCTCCAACTTATTCCATTGTTCCTTTCTCCAGTTTTAGATAATACTCCACTTTGTTGCAAGATGGACAAAGTACATCCAAAATAATATATTAAATATAATTGGATTAGTATGGAAACAAGCAGTTAATAACTCTATAAAAAATAAATATTTAACAAATTCACATCCTACTATTGTTTGCATACTACCATTTGGGGAATATTAAGCTTTAACAACATAACAACATTGCAGTTAGACACTTTGGGCCAGATAGTCAAAGCATAGCATAGCGCGCAAACCAGTAGTGTGAGAATAGTATGGAAATAGCGTGGAGTAGCCATGTTCAAAGGACCGGGTAGTGCGCACTAACCACAGTAGAGCGGGGCAAACCAATAATGTATGCAAGAACAAAAAGGGGTGCCTGCATACACATGCAACAGGATATTCAAAGCTATAGTGCCACGCTAGGACACATAGCACGATACGTAAAGTGGCGCTAGCTACCGCCTATAAAAGGCTGGTCTTAACCCTGGGAAAATCACCTAGGGGGAGAGACCATAACAGGAAGTAGGAATGAGTGCTGTACCATTAGCAGTGATGCTGCCATTCATGGCAGCAGTAGTGGAGGAGGAAGAGGAAGAGGAAGAGGAGAAGAGGAAGCAGGCCCAACATGGCCCACAATGCAGGCCGAGGAGACTGTATGCTGCAAATAGGTGGTTCCGGCCCAGGGTCTCCTTCGAGATTCTGCCAGATGAGAACATCACTTGCCGGTACAGGATGAACAGAAGAATGTTGAGGCAGCTATGTGAACTCCTGCATGAGCAGCTGCACCTCAACACCAGACACAGCCATGCCATGACAGTAGAGGAGAAGGTGACCACAGCGATGTGCTTCCTAGCCACAGGGACATTCCAACGACCAAAGGGGGACACCATTGGGGTATTGCAGTCTGCAATGTCACACCTCCTGACCCAGTTCCTAGAGGCTTTCCTGCCACATACTAGGGAGTTCATAGTATTCCCCAGCATGGCAACAGAGCACAGAGAAACAATGCAGCAATTCCATCGAGGTGCGCATCTACCAGCAGTACTGGGTGCCATTGACTGCATCCATGTCTCCATCTGTGCACCACCCGGCGATGTCAGTGACGTCTACATAAGCAGGAAGGGGAATCACTCCATCAATTGCCAAGTGGTGTGTGATGCGACTGGGTGCATCAGCAATGTCTATGGACAGTACCCCAGCAGTGCCCATGATGCCTTCATCTGGCACTAGTTCCAGCTGTGCCAGGCATTTGAGGAGGGTAGGATACCCAGTGGGCACCTAGTCAGTGAACAGCGGCTGACATGGCACACACACCACAGCATGGATGGGGATAGACATCGGAGGCCAGGGAAGGGGTGTGGGAGGGCAACACAGAGATGTATGACAGCAATGGGCAGACAGCAGTACAACACTAACAGGTGCATATCTCTCAACAGCGGACAGCACCTATCCCCTATGCCCTGGCTGATGACACTGGTAGCCTGTCCAGCCACAGTGGCCAAACAGCAGTATAACGAGGCACATGCCAGCATCAGGAACATCATAGAGTGGGTGTTTGGCATACTGAAGATGCGCTTCCAATGCCTAGACACATCAGGCGGTGCCCTACAGCATAGGCCTCAGAAGGTATGCCGTATCTTCCTAGCCTGTTGTGCATTGCCCAACATGGCGATGAACTGTGGGATACAGGCACCTGAACCTGAGGAACAGGCCGACAGTGACCCAGAGCCAGTGGTTAGGGGAATAGTGGAGTAACTCGAGAGGAGGGATCCTTGCATGGCCTGCAGAGCCATAGAGCACAGGGCCAACATCATCAGAACACTGTCACAGGCCAGAGGGTGAGTACAGACTGCACAGCAACATGAAACAGTACAGTAGTGAATGTTTTAATGTGAACAAACAACCACAACAGTGACAACACCAATCACAGCAAGAGCACAACAAAGTGGAACAGAATGCATGTGAGTTTGTGCGGTGCGATGTGTGGGGTGTGCAGTCCGCACAGAAAGTGGACACACAGCCATGGTACAGTGGAATGGGCGATACCCGCTGTGTGGTAGCAGTGTGAGGAGGGCCACCATGGCCATGCAAGTGAGGCCATGCATGTGAAGGAGTGTGGGAGTGTGCATGTCAGCGTATGTGCATGTGTGTACAAGGGTGTGGGTGTGCCAATGTGCACACAGAGGTGGCGAACGTGCGCAGGTGCAGGTTGGCCATGTCCATCACCAGCAACTATCACCATGCACATGGCGCACACTACGAGTGTGGGTCACAGAACCAGGGGTGCTCTGTGCTGAAGACACACTGGGGGAGGACCATGGTGAGGCAGGCATAGCAGACCACCTATGCCACCTTAGACCAGCGGAACCTGACAGGGCAGTGGGATGGATACAGTGGTGCTGGGTGCCTGTAGATGTGTCCAATGCATTTGTGCTAGAGACAGTGGCAGATCTGTGGTCACAGGTGGCCTGCCAGTGGGCCCTTATGCCATGGTCACCCTGACCTCTTTGCTCATTCTGGTGACCCCCATGCACCCTGCGTAGCACAGTGGTGAGGTCGACCACTGCAGCCATGATCCTGATGAAGCCATGGTCCAGCACAGAAACCACATGCCCACCCTGTCTTCGGCCACAAAGCCCAGGGACATTGACTCATGCATCAGCAATAGCTCATGCTTGAACTCCCTCCGCAGGCCATGCAGGTCCATCCAAGCCTCCTGCTATGATGTCAGTGCAGCCTGGAGCAGTGGGCAGGCCCCCAGGGCATCCTGCTCCAGGGGTGCAGCCCCCTCTATGGTGACTGGCACTGGTGCCTGCAGCTCAACAGGGTCAGAACACTGGTGCATGGGTGGCATGTCCTACCACTGCAGTTCACTGGTGGTGTGCTGTGGTCCCAGAGGGCCCTGCCCCACAACCTGTCAGGGACACCGCATGTCTAGCGGTGCACACGCATCCCCACACAGCCAACCACCAGCTGCATGGAAGCACCCATGTCAGCAAGGCTGACCACCCCCCTGGCACCTGTGCGGCGACCTGCACCAAGCCCCACCCCTGTACCCCCCTCCACAGGCCCATTCATGGGCAGGAGGTAAGAACCCTCTGACATATCTGTTTCAATGTCACTCATCACCATCAGGAGGATCATCTGCCCACCAGCCAGATACTCAACATAGGCATCCTCCAAGGTGGCACTGTGGTCCAGTTCCCCACCTGCAGTGGGGCCCCTCTCCCCTGTCAGCTGTAACTCCTCTCCAAGAGAGTGCCACACATGGTGCAGCCCTGGGTGTCCTTGTCCACCACCTAGGCCAGATGTTGATGGCAGGTTGTCCTCCTCCACCTCTTCCTCCGGTCCCATGGCAGCCATCCCGGCATGGTCCTGGTTCACCACTGGCCCTGCACACACTGCTGTGGTGGAAAACAGGACAGAGTCAGTCACCCGTACACACACACAGTGTGCCCTACCACCACCACCCAAACATGGACACCCTAGGACACATGCCACCCGCTGTAGACATGCACATCCCACACACCATCCCCATGGCAATATCATGTGGCCACATGCACCCAACCACCCCACAGTGTGCAGCATATCTGTCCATGTGCATAGTGTGCACAGCAGTGCAGCCCCACAGTGCACCCCAGGCTCGGCGCCAACACCAACACCCTGTATCCGTACCGTCACACCATGCAGGGTGCACCCATGTGGATACAGACCTGTCCTGGGTGGTGTGAGAGGTATTTCATATGAACCACCCAGTACACCAATGATGGCCACCGGGGCGCAGTCTGGATGCCACCATGGCCAGGAGTGGGTCCTCCTCCAGCTGCCATGCTGTTTGTGAGCCACCACCAGTACGCATCCTGTCACGTAGCCGCTGTGCCTCATCCTTCTCCTTCACCCAGCACAGGAGGTCGCTCCAGCACTTGTGCACTGCCTCAGTTGTCCTGCCATGACCATCAACTGTGTTCACCCCTGCAGTGACCTTTTCCCATGCCTGGCATACCACCACATCCATGGCCCTGTAGTGCCGCAACACCTGCTCCCTCTCCTTAGCACCATGCAACATGGTCTTCAGTTCCTTCTGGGAGAAGCGATGGGCACAGATCCATTCAGGCCATTCCACTCTACCTATGGGAGAGATGGAAAGGGACATGTGTCACCAGCTATGGCATGCCTGTGTTGTAGTGCACATGTGCAACAGCGTGTGCATACCACCACCTAGAGTGGGACAGGTTGCATGGATGTGGCACTGGCCAGCATGTGGGTGTATGGCATGCACACAGCCACAGTGTGCTGCAGCCACCCCTGTGTGCACTGTGCCACTGCATGACTGTTGGTGTCCAGACCACATGCACTGGACCCACAAGGGCACTGCCATCACCCATGGCTAACATATGTACCCCAGGACATGACCACCCCAATGGTCGCCACCTGGCACTGTACCGTGCCCCCTAGGGGACATGAGCACTGCACATAGGGTGAGGACACAGAGAATGGCATACATGCAATGGCAGGCTATCAGGCACAGGCCACACGGAGCTGTCAGCAACACACTGTCTGGACCCTGTGACCCCTGGGCCATAGCTGTGTACCACCATTGAAGTATTTGGGACTTTCCACGTCCCACATCCAGGGCGACAATCATGGTGCCATGGACCCTATGGCAGTGAGCCACTGTTGCGGTGCACATCCGCAGTCCACAGTGGGGCCCCCCCTGCACCTGCCTGGCACCCACAGTGTGCAGGCAGTCCCACACAGTGCAGGCTGATGCAGGAGCATGGGCATGGTGCACAGGCCTTATGGCTGTGTGCTCCATTAAGCAGTACCATGCTTGCCTCTGGACCTGCGGTTGGCGGTCCTGTCCCCAGCCAGTACAGCTGTGGACTTCAGGTATGCAGTGCATATGCCCTGACCCTGTGTTGTGCCAGTGCCATTCCAACACTTCTCCAGCAGCTACACAGACCTGCCTCTTGCTGCTCTGCCTCCTATTTCATGGATCCTTCAGTGTCATATTGCCTACTGCAGTATCTGCTGTATGCTGCATTCCCACAACACAACACCGGTGGAGCACCGATTGCCCTTTTATAGCCCAGCCAGGCAATCCAGCCTGTTATGCATGAAAATCATCAGTTAATGATATGTTAATCACAGTGTTTGCACCATGCATGCACAAGTATCCTCATTTGCATATGCTGGTTGAATATGGGCCTGATTAGCTCTGGGCTAATGGCTTAGCACCATGCAAATGGCAGTGCCAGGCTATGTGGAGGACACAGCTGCACTGGCCCAGTATCATAGTGCTATGTGGCATAGCGTGAACGCCACGCATGCCCATGAGACCCCAAGGCCATGCTAGCATCCAGGTATAGTGCGGTGTAGCACTGCACTAGCCCACACAGTGTGGCACTACACGCATGCATGTTGTTGTGGCTCCAGGGTCATGGTAGGGGTCACGCATGTGCACTGGGCCCGCTTCCATGTAGCGCCATGCTACATCATGTGATAGCACGGCGCTACTGCAGTGATTGTTAGAGGTTCCAGGGTGTGGGAATAGCTGTGTTGTGCAACAGGTGGCAGAGTATCTGAGCTGTGTGTGCAATGCCGGGATGCGGAAGACAGTGAACTGTGGTGCACAGGGACAGGCACTGGGGGGAGGTGGGGACCTCCAACCTTGTGCAGCTTGTACAACAGCGGCACAGACGTCTGTTTGGGGAGGTCAGAGAGGATGACTTTCCATGGTGGCAGGTGTGGGCATCCATCGCCAGGCAGTTCACAGAGCAGACAGGCATCCAGAGGGATGCTGAGAAGTGCTGACACAGGTACACAGACCTGTGCTGCTGCCAGAGGGACCAGCTGGAGGTGTTCAGATGCATGGTGCATGAGGGCACTGTGCTGGTGCCAGGTGAGTGCCTAAGCAAGCTGCACATGTCCACAGCATGTGTCGTGGTCTGACTGTGTTTGCCTGCATGTACCTGTGTGTGTGTGTGTGTGTGTGTGTGTGTGTGTGTGTGTGTGTGTACAAACTGGTGTGTGCACATGGGTGCAGGTGTGCAGGGTGGCGGGTCACATGTGATGCAGCCTGTGGGGCATGTTGGCTGGCACAGTGATCCGGGAGGGCATGTCCGCCATATGTGCTTGGTGGTTGTCATGGTGGTGGTATTGCATGCATGGGCATTGTGGGTGGTGACGCATGCTACAGACCCATCCTGCAGCCTTCACCGGTGTTGTGAAGGGGTGCCGATGCATGGACACCGGACTGCCTACACAGATGTATGTGCCTCCAGTCACTGTGTCCATGCGCCCTGCATGGTTGTAACACTGGGCTCACATGCATCCATGCCCTGTGTGCCTGGTGCATGGTCAATGGGTCATGGGGTCCACTGTGTGGGTGTCCCCTGCATGCTATCATTTTCCTTGGGCTGCCCTGCATGTACCGTGTCTTAGTGGTGGGTGTATATCTTGCTGTTGTGATCGCGGTTCTTGCTGTGCATTGCAGCAACAGTGCTTTTTCTCCTGTTCACTGTAGAGCAGACCGTTCAGCCCAGCACAGGGATAGTGGGCCCGGAGTGGTCCCAGGCAGCAACCAGAGGCAGCCCAGGGTGCCAGCCATGCAGCAGCGGGTTCAGAAGAGTAGCCCCAAGGCCGGGGGCCTATTACATAAGTACTTCTCAGTCTTCAGTTGTGCTGTGCCTCTGTAATGTGTTTCTCCTTCACTGGGCTGTCATTGACTGTGCTGGGGGTTTGGCCACCATGGTTGTCATGTTGTTGCTGCTGCTGCTGTTCTGCTATGTTGCACAGTGCTGTTCCATGGTGCTGGCAGTATCGGGATGTCTGAATGCCATGCCCTGAGGGTTGGGCCGTGTGTGCCAGTGTTGGCATGCATGGCTGGTATTGCTGAGCTGTCCACATTCACCGCTGGCCATGTTTGGCTGGTCACCTGCTGTGTGGTTATTCTGGCTGCAGGCCACCATGCACATTGCTGTACATGGGCCATGTGTGGTAGCATCTGTTGGTCCTCCCCTGCTGGTGTGTGAGCCCTGTGGGCTTGCAGCTCCTTCAGGTCAGTTATGCCCTGTCATGGGTTGGCCATTGGACGCCCACCATGCCTGCACGGCACTGCCCCTGCACCCCTGCTTTTGCTGTTGCACACTGCTGTCTGGTACATTGCTTTTTGACTGTGGGCAGCCGGTCCTGATGTTAGGTCTTCCATGTATGTGTTATTGTGTGGCCTACACCCACCATGATTTGAGGGTCTGCCTGTGTGTCTGCACTTGCTCCCTGTCTGCAGTGCTGGGGTGGGTGGTGCTGTCCTTGCCTTGGTGTTGTCAGGGCTTGTATCTCCATGTGTGTGGGTTTTTGGGTTATTGCCTGTGTCTTCCAAACCTTCCCTGTGGGAGATGGTCAGTTGTGCCTACCATTGTGTTCCTCGGCACCACATGGGCATGGCTTTCAGGACATGCTATCCATCTCTGTCTGGCCACCTGTGGCTGCAGTATGCCTCCTGACCAGTCTCCCATCCTCACCAGGTCCCCCTTCCTCTTGCAGGTCCACTCCAGTCATCTCTGTGGGTGACCAGACCGGAGGAGTCAGAGGGCATGGATGATCTCCTGCGGTGCATTGTCTGGCAGCAGCGGACATTCATTGAACAACAGGCAGTCCTGATTTCTGAGACCAGGAGGGTGACAGCTGTCCTGGAGGCATGTCTGCCAGATCCGTCTCTTGCCCAACCATGATCTTCACCCCGTTCCTGATGTCTATCCCCACACCCCTTTGTGGACTGCTGTTTATTCCTGGCCTCTGTTCCATTCCCCCTGTTTGTGTCCATCTCCCCTTTACCCCATTATCATTCTGTAGATATTGTAGACCTGTACATATGCTTGTATTTGATATTGTTGTAGTCCATTCCTTGCTAGTCCTCTTAGTTGTATTGTTCTGCATTGGGGGGGGGTTGCATTTGTTGAGATTGTTAGTTTTGTTGTTGGTTCTTCCAGTTGTTGTTCATAGATTGGTTCTGTTTGTTGTTTTGTTTTGCATTTGGCCTTTGCTTTCTTGTGTGTACTGTTACATTACCATTCTTCTGTTACTTATTACATTCATGTTCCTACAGGTTACTGTGTCCTGTGTCATTCTTGGGTGCTGGGGCATGCATTTCATGTCTACTGCTCCTTGGTGCTCCCGCATGGGTCCTAGTGGTTGCTTGCCATTCCCATGCCTGTGTGTCATTTCCTGGGTTCTGCACTGTGATCTGCACCTGGGACCCTGTTCTTGGCTCTGTTTCATTGCATGTGTCCCAGGGCAGGCTGACTCCCCTTTGCACTGTGTTCCAGTGAGTGTTTGCACTGCCTGCCAGGGTGCTATATTCAGTGCTGTCTTGTTTACTATATTCAGTGTTGTCCTAATCCCTGGGCAATGTTTGCCCTGCACTCCTGGCCCTGTTTGCCCAGCTTCCTTTCCTTGCTATGTTCAGCTGGTTTTGCACCGGGCTATTCCTTTTGAATATTGGTTGCTTTCTGCTCCAAGCTAAATTTGCCCACCAGGCAGTGTTAACTTTTCCCTGAGGCAGGGTTTTGGATATCTGGCCCCTTGTATATTAAATGTCTAAGTATCTGTACTTTAGCAATATGAATGTAACAAATATTTTTTTGTATTTGGACTGCATTATGTTTACCTTTTTACATATCGGAGCCAGATATTTTAAGCTTTGCACAGAGCACAAACCTGTTGTGCCAGAATAGTGCCGAGTTTGTGCATGGCTGCAATATTCAAAAGGCAATTAGAGCTGCCACTACGTGAAAGTGCCAATGCTAAAAGTTAATGTATGCAGAGGAGGGGCCATGAATGCCAGCACACTGGCATATTCAAAAGAACAGTGCTGCGCTACAGTGCTTTGCATGACCTGTAGCACAGCCCTGCATACTACCACCAAAAAGCAGGTAGTAATGCTGATCAATCAGTGGCGGCAGTTCCCCCTGTCCCAGATGCATACCCAGAGCACAACACACAAGCCCCATAGTCTAGTGCCCCTCCAGGATCCCAACTAGATATGTGGAAAATTAGCCAATTTCATTACGAGAAATATTTCGTGAAATTCTCCCGCTTTGTGAAATTTTTCACTGAAGCAAAATTTTTAGAATTTCTCATGCATAATGCAAAATTTTGCCTGAAGAAGGTGAAATTTCGCCTGGGAAATGTGAAGTTTCACCTGTGGAAGGTGAAATTTTGGCAGCAGAAGGTGAAATTTTGCCTGTAGTAGGTAAAATTTCACATTAGGTGAAATTCCCATTTCGCACCCGGCAAAATATTTCTTGTAATGGGCGAATTTCGTGAAATATTTTGCATGTCAAAATTTCTGATTTTGCCAGAATTTCACTGGCAAAATATAATTTTGCAACATCTATAATCCCAACACCTGTGCATCATAATAAACAATATCCCTGGTAGTGTAGTACCCCCCCAACCCGAACACAGACATCCATGCATTATAAACAAAAAAGTAGCATTGGTATTCTAATGCCCTCCAATCCCATTCCCGGACACCTGTACATTGTAATTAACAACATCCGTGATAGTCTAGTGCCCCCACCCAAATGTGATTCCCAGTCACCAATCACGAACACGTCATATTGTTGCTCACTCATTTGTTCTATTGCTCTTATGATGAGTTTCATATTTTTATTCTGCTTTCCGTGGTGGTCCAGTGGACTGTTGCAGCCTCGAACCCTTGTATTCTGCCCACCCGCACCCAGTAGTTTAGTGGACCCCTACCCCACAGTGCCTACCTCACCACTCCCCCATCCCAGAGATGAGCTGGCAACTGGCTCAGCCCACCGCTCACTACTGCTTCCAGCCACCGATTGAGCTCTGAGTGAGCACATACTCTACACAGAATGCGTTCATTCAGAGCTCAGTCGGCAGCTGGCTGCAGAGGTGAGTGGTGGGCTGAGCCATTCAACAGCTCGGTTCTGGGATGGGGGCAGGGTGGTAGGCATTGCATAATGAGGTCAGCTAGACCAATGGCTGTGGTGTGTGTGCGATATCCCAGGATCAGGGCTGAGCGGCCGACTGGACCACCAAGGAAAGCAGAATGAAAATATGGAACTCATCAATGGCAATAGAACAAACGAGTAAGCACAATATAACTAACATGCTCTATGATTCGGGCTGGGAATTGGGGGTTCTAGACTTAGGATGATGAATATTTAATTCTAACATGTGTCAGGATTGGGTTTGGTGGGGCACTAGACAACCTGAGAAAACGGTCATATATATAAATATATATCTATATCTATACTCTGTGTGTGTGTGTGTGTGTGTGTGTGTGTGTGTGTGTATATATATATATATATATATATATATATATACACATACCTTCCAAGTATCCCTTATTATGAGGGACATCCTACATTGTACCCCTAAAAAATATTCTGACCCACATTTCTCCCTCATGGACACAGTGGTGCACACACAGTGAATGTGCTGTACATCCATTCGTGACAGCAGGCAATTATATTCCACGATGCTAAATAAGATGTAACCTTTGTACATACAAAGATGATGGTGTCCATAGTGTTCTGTGTTTGTTTCCCCATGTTTCTGGATGTGTCCCTCCTTCTGGTGAACAGTGTCCCTCATTGACCCTCATTCTGAACATCTGTGTCCCTCATTGCAGTGACGAATTGGTGAGAAGTATGCACTGAGTGAGCCTGCTGACACTTATTACCTGCAGCTACCTGGCTGTTCTCAGGTCTGGCATACAGGTGGAGCTGTGTGCACACCCCAGCCTGCAGCTTCCAGCATCTACTTCCAGTCGGACATACAGGTAGAGCTGTGAGCACCATGGAATAGCACCGTGTAAACTGCACGGTAATGTATGCTCAGCAGGCCATAATGAGATGCTAATGTGGCTGTTTGCACATGGATTGCTGAAGCAGGCTCATTTGCATAGCAGCTTTGAATATAACAAACTTTAGCCCAGGACTAATGTGTTAGCTTGGGGCAAAGTGTTAGCACAGGGCCCATCTGTTTGCCCTGGACTAACCTGTCAATTGCATAGCACTGTTGTGCTGTGTGTGGCCTGCAATGCTGTTTGCTTTTGTTGTGCAACACTCCATTACCATCACCCACACTGGCCACCTACTGCTGCTCTGCCTTACTCCACCTCTCTGTCCACTGGGCTGCTGTTGCAGTTTGGCCTTCCCGGTTGCTATATTCAGAGCTGTCTTCTTTGCCAGGCTATTTTTGCACTGCATTCCCAGCCTTGTTTGCATGGCTTCATTTGCACGCTATATTCAGCTGCTTTAGCCCTGGGGCTATTCCTTTAAATATTATGTGCAAATGGTTCCAGGCTAATTTAGCACACTGTGCAGTTCTAAATTTGCCCCAGGGCTAAGCTTTGAATATCTGGCCCTAATGTTTCACTTAATTTTTTTTGCTTTTCTGATTTATTATTTATTCAATTTTGATAACTGGGTAGATTCACTGAGCCCCGAAGGTCCCTTCTTCAGGGGTGACCTGGAATTAGTTAGGCAAAGAGAGTCATATTATTTATTCAGTGCATAGATTAGCAGATCACAACTGATTACAGTCACCAATAGACAGATTCATTATACAATCACATTAGGACTACATCTATAACCTGGGGTGGAATTAGTACAGAACAAACAATTGATAGCACACTTACAGTACAGCTCTAGGATGTATGAGATTTCTACAAGACTGTTAGGGTTAGGGTATGCTCGATTTCAACTTTGTCGTGTAGTGCCCAGGTGCAAGAGCATGTGCTCCATACTAGCAGGTGCTCACAGAGCCCTTTGCGGAAGGTTCCCAGGGAGGTAACGTCCTGAAGGTAATCAGGGAGCTTATTTCACAGTACAGATGCTGCGTAGGCAAAAAATTCAGAGTGCTTTTTTAATTCAGTTTACTGTCACTTTAAGATTACGTGTTTAAAAATGAGAGGTATGTAACAGGGCACAGACAAGCCCCCTGTGGAAGACATAATGGTCAAAGTGCTGAGGCAGCTGTTTGGCATGTTTGTCCATGACCAGCCTTCTTTTGAACTTGAAATAAATCTGCACTAAGCACATGGAAGCTCCAGGAGTGCTGGTCATTTTGTTTCTACTTGGACGGTTTGCTACTTTTACCACTCACCCTGTGCCTGTCTCCTGAGTGCAATTCACCTTTTCTGTTTCAGTATATAGCTGTTCAAATTCTCACCCTATCTTAGAAATGCATTGTCAAAATGTGGGGGCACACTGAAAATCAGATATTGTATCTCAGCTGGCCTAGCCTGGGTAAATACAATCTAAAAATGTGTAGAAGTAGGATACACTGAAAATGAGATGTTGCACCTCATCTGGTCTATTCTAGGTAAACATATAGTAAAATTGTGTACAAGCAGGATCACAGTATAACAGAGCCCCCACTGAACTATGTGTCTATGTTGCTCTGTCATGGAAACAATACATTGTAAAAGCGGGATCCCACTGAAAATGTAACTTGCCTTTCAGTTGGGCTATCCTGAGTAAATACATTATAAAAATGGGTAAAAGCAGGACCCCATCAAAAACAAGATATTGTATCTCAGCTGTGCTAGCTTGGGTAAATACAGTGTAAAAATTGGAAAATGTAGGAGCCCACTGAAAAGAAGACATAATCTGAGCTGTACTATCCTGGTTAAATACAGTATTAAAATGTGTCAAGCAGAACCCTATAAAAAATGAAATATTGCATCTCAGCTGGCCTATCCTGGGTAAATATCTTGCAACATTGTGTAAAGTAAGGACCTTACAGCAAAACCCCACTGAAAAATAAATATTGAATCTTAGATGATCTGCCCTGGAAACAAAAATTATGGAAGCAAGACCACACTAAAAATGGGGTATCACATCTTTCTTCTACTGTCCTGCGTAAATGCAGCATAAAAACATATAAAATCAGGACCCCATTGCAAATGACATATTGCATCCCATCTGGTCTATCTTGGGTAACTATAGTAAAAAATTGTACAAGCAGGACCCAGTACAACAGCATGCAAGCAAACATCTAGCATTAACAATTGCTTGTAGCCGGCCCAGTGGCACTGAGGGTTGAGGTGCTGGATGCCACACCTCGCGCCATGCTGGCGACCAGGGTTCGAGAATGAGCTGAGAGTCGCCAGGAGTCGGCGCGAGGGGAAGAGATCGAGCATCTGGAGGACTGCTCTCTCTCCCAAGGGGAGGGGGTGGGATACGCTCGCTCATGGAGTGACCTCTGGTGGCAGCTAGGAGTTTGCTGACTGAGCAGCATGGTGTATGCCAGGGGGAGGGTGGAGCTATGGCTCTACATTGCTGTGCTAGCCAGGCTCCAAGGGGGTGGGAAAAAAAAGGTGAAACAATGCCTCCTATGCACCAGTGAGATGACGGTGGCCTCGGGGGACCCTCCCACATCCCAAATACTGGCTCAGACGTGCCCACGAACTGCCTCCGGAGGACCCGATGAAATTCAGGTAGGCCCCTCATACTTAGGAGCCGGCGCTGAAGGGAGAGCGGAATCAGCCCCGGAGATGGTACCGGAGGTCAGGTCTGCCTGGGGTTGATTGGGGGAGGCAGTCGGGGAGATGCGGAGGGTTCATGTTGGGAGTAGAGGAGGAGTTCTGTGTGGGCACTCCTGAAGGATGCCCGGGGTATGAGAGGAATAAATAAAGTAAAAAAAAAAATGCTTGTTTTTTACTGGAAATACTTGTATTTAAACCCATGTAGTCTGGGTTGCTGGCTTCCTAAATTGTGAAATAAGAGTTTTTAAAATCCCATATGCCTGTAAGTGGAAAATTTCAGTATATAATGCCATAATGGGCAGGTTACACAACTTGGTGATATACTACATATGAGTTTGAGTCAGCAAACAAGGGACAAGGAGTTCAAATCTAAGTAGGAACCTTACCTTTTTGTTATTTTTTGCAAGGGACCAGTGATCAAATTGTAACATAAACATAAGCATTTCTTAAACATTTTATTTTCAGTTTGAATTTTACCACAGTAGTGACTGATGGTAGCATGGAACTGGAATAGTATATGTTATAGAAAACAAACGGTTATAAAAAGAAATTTGGTAAGGACGTGTTCCTGTCAGGACATGTCCAGGATGGGAGCATCCAAGCATACATACAAGCTTAGCGATTGTATTGGAAATCTTTGTCAGCTGCTGCAGAGGAGTGGATAAGTCACAATCTATGATACAAGTAACCTAGGTACTGATCCAAACAGGGGCATTTAAATTTTGCAAACATGCACAACATAAATGGATAAATGATGTCAAACATATTGTAAATGTATTTGATGTATGAGCTGTCAGGACATTAATGACCACAGCAGTTGTTATTATCTCTTTTTTGCTTGTTGAATGTACAGTTTTCCATACATTACCACTTGGGTGTTTTTGAAGGTGGAGTTAGAGAATACTGCTCTGTTTGTCTCCCACTATTACAGCAATGTGCTTCTACCTTCTTTGGGATCCCTCTTATCCTGATATGGCCCTTCATTTTCCTTGCTACTTTAAAGTATATTACATACCGAAGGAAGGAGGCTGAGGTGGTGGAAACACCACAGGGAATAGTGGATATCAGAGTTTTCACTACCCCAGACAGGGTCAGAGGAGGTAGCTGTTTCTAAAATAAGCCACAGACAATATACAGTACCACTGACACAGAAATAGCAGTACTGAACAAAGGACTGTCTTTTTTGACAGCTACATTGGTAAATGAATTTAATGTGATGATTTATCTTCAGAAATGCTACTGTAAACATAGATTGGGTGTGTTGTATGCCAATGGAAAGGACACACCAGAGAACAGCAGGATCTACAAACAGCCATGTAGCTAAAAACTAAATGTAATTCATCTAAAGTAACATCCAATGCTGTTGAAGCGTACATACAGTTTGTCAATAAGGAAGTCAAGGAACTCATACAGTGGGAGAATAATAAGGGAACACATAAATCTCTGCACCGCTAATTTGACAAAGAAATAAAGTCTGGCCCTCAGCTCATTAGAACAAGAGAAATCAATAATAATAAAACTGGCAGACAAGGTGGGGGAGTGGCATCCTAGTACAAGACTACAAACAGTATAAAGGGGAATACCTGAGGCAATTAGGACAAACTGAGAACTGCTGCATGTTCTCTTAAATGGAGACCCCAGTAAAAATTTCAGAGAAGAAATAAAGGACAGATTGGAATTCTGCCAGAGCACAGGGTGGATCTCTTAGTGAGAACTACAAAACCCACAAAAAGAAATTTCAAGATACCAAATATTTACATAATACCAAAAGTGCACAACAATCTGCATAACCACGTTGGCCATTCCACAGTGTCCAGCATTAACTCCATCCTAAAACCTATTCCAAGCTACGTGAACTATTTCATCAACCCTCTAGTGGAGCAAATGAAGACAAAACCCATATTATAAAAATACTGCAGGAGATTCATGAAACAGGTATTCAGAAAACAGTCAGAAGATGAACATGATTATCTGTATTTGAGATTAGGGATTTGTATATTAGCATTACCAATCAGGTGGGGTTAGAAGCACTGAGGAAGACTTGCAGCAACAGAATCCATACTGAAGTTCCCATACATACATTATGCTAGAGTCAGTAGAATGAGCACTCACTAAAAACTATTTTCAGTTTGAAAAAAACAAATGTACTTACAAGTCAAAGGAACTATGATGGCCAGTAAATGGCATTGGTGTGCACGGTTGTCTTCATGTAGGATTTGGAACAGATATTGGATGCCAACATCAATTGATTTTCTGAAAAAACTCAAATGGAAATAGTACGCTGATGATTTATTTGCTCTCTGGCAGAGAACTGAAAATGACTTATATAGGTTTCTTGAGTATCTGAATGGCAAAGACCCACATATAGAATGTACTTGTACTAGTGATAAAATTAGATTACCGTTTCTATATATCAGAATAACAAACTAAACCAGTGAACTGCAAACCACATTAACAAAAGGACACAGACTAAAATACTGTATTACACAAAACTGTTTTCCATAACCCCAGTCTTGTGGAGATCGTACAGTACCTTACTCACAGCTTATACAAGGAAAGCATAATAGTAGTACATTGGAGGCATATGAACAGGAGAGGAATAACATGATCCCCAGGTTCAGACAGACAGGCCTTAGCTCAGATCTATTACAGAAAGTATGCTACTGTAAGCTGCCTGTCAGGGACAAATGTTTCTGATTTGAAAGAGTGCCTGGATGGCTTTATTAAAGGTTCAGGAGAGAAGCCAGTAGTAGCTCTACAAGTAGAAGTTAGTGATATTGGGAATGCCTTGATGATATTAAGAAAGACTTTGAAGAGGTGGGAGAGAAATTAAAAAGGATCTCCTGTCATAATCTCAGAAAGTCTACTGGTGCTCAGGGCCTGGGCAGTGAGATTAATGGCAATAAGGCAAATGAAAGCCTGGTTAACATTGTGGGCAAAACATGAGAATTTCAAATTCTGTAGAAACTGAGATAGATTCAAACTTGCACATGAATTGTACAGAAACCATGGCTTACAGGTAAGCTATAGATGCAAAGGTGCTGGCTGAGACAATTAACAAGGATATTGCTAGGGCTTTAAGCTGACATTCCAGGGGACTCAAGAACTAAAGATACAGTCTGTGGGGACAGTGTAAAAACAAGAAATGGAGAACAAAAATAGGAGAAGACAAATAAATACAAATGAATGGATGTGCATTGTATGTAATTTACACAGTATGTCCAACAAAATGGAGGAACTGGAGGTGTTGTTAATAACTGAAGACATTGATATATGTGGAGTAATGGAAACATAGTGGTCTGATAAAGATGTTTCACCTATACAAGGGACAATATCTTTAGAAAGGACAGGATGAATAAAATAGAACGAGTGTCAGTATACATTAAATGCTTTATAGTGCAGGAAATTAAAGGCCCAATATGAAATAACCAAGAAGTAATTTGGTTAAATATCACTGGATTAGAGAGAGAGAGCACGAGAAAGACAGAAGAGGAGATGTATCTTGGAAGCTATTACAGACCATCAGGTAGAGCAAGGGTGTTTGATTATCTAATATCACATGACTCTGAGACAATATGTAAGAAGGGAGATGTGGTTCTGGCGGGAGATCTTAATTTGCCAGGTATAAACTGTGTTACTCGGACATCGAACACAACTGTAAGGTAAAGATCTTTGTAACTAAGGGAATGAGGAAGGGCAATATACTGTATTGGTGATCAGTAATAGAAGAAGCGACATAAGCAATTGCACAGTGAGGGAACATTAGGGAGAGGTGTCCACAACATAGTCCAATATTCTATAAATAGAAAGGTTGTTGCTGAGAAAGGAATAACCATTAAAAAAGTATACTGAGGCTTGATTTCAGGAGAAAAAAGCGGACCTGAAAGACTGGGACTGGGACTGGGAAAGTGAATTTAAATGGAAAGGAACAAGAAAAATTTGGGACCTATTAAATAATAAAATCAAAACATTATAAGCAAAAGTTATACCAGAGGTCAAAAAGTATGACCGTAAGGGAAAAGTTTAATCATGGCTAACTTAGAAGTTGAGAAAAGGTATAAAGAGGAAGACAAATTGTGTAAAAGGGCTATTAGAACAAATGACAGGGAGGGTTGTTTAACCTTTAAAACATTACAGAGGGAATGAAAATTAAAGGTCAAAGCAGCAAAAAGGTGCCCAAGAGAATGAAACAACAGTGAGTTCAAAACATAACCCCGAAATATTCTTTACTTACGTGAATTCTAAAAAGAAAGATCATGGAAAGTGCAAGAGAAGTAGGGAATGAGACAGAAATTAGTAATTTAAATCAATATTAGAAACATAGAAAGTGATGGCTGAAAAAGACCAAAGGTCCATCCAGTCTGCGCATGGGTCTCTATAGAATCCTGCGACCTGGCGTCAATCCTGCCAAATAGTTATCCTGTCTCATTGCCCTCCCTTGTCGCTTGCAGCGATAACTCTGCCTTTCATTCTATCCCAAGCATGTTTGAAACTAACCACGATTTTGACCGCCACCACTTTGGCTGGCAGGTGGTTCCATTTTTCCACCACACTTTCCAAAAAGTAATACCTCCTCATGCCCCCCGAACCTTCCTCCTGTAAGCTTCCAGTTGTGTCCATGTGTTGTCAAGATAGTTTTCCTGAAAAACAGTTCCTTGGAACTCACCTTGGTTTACTTGCTAAAAATGGACAAAAGGAGGCCAATGCCCATTGAGATTTATTCCTTGTTTATTCCCTTCCAGAATTTGAATGACTCTAGCATATACTCCCTCTCTTCTGGTCTCCAGTGAATACATATTCAGTGCCATAAGTCATTCCATAAGTCATTCCTTGTAGGATTTTCCTTGTTGACCCGGAATCATCTTTGTTACCTTATGCTGTACCATTTCCAACCTATCTTTGTCTTTTCCAAGGTGAGGGTTCCAAGACTGGACACAGTACTCCAGATGTGGCCTTACCAACTATCTATAGAGGAGGAGTGTCACCTCCTTCCTCCTTCTGTCCGTACCTCTCCCTGTACTACCCAGCATCCTGTTTGCCTTACTGTGAGCCTTGTCACATTGGCTAGCCTCCTTCAGTGTATCGCTGAAAATGACTCTGATTGCATGCTCCTCAGTTGTATTACTGAGTTTACCTCACTCATCCAGTATTCTGTCCTGGGGCTCTTTTTCCCTAGGTGCACTACCTTACACATTCTGGCATTCAAATTCAGCTGCCAGACCTTCAACCATCTCTCCAGCCACTGTAGGTTCCATTGTAGTTCTCCAATTTCCCCTGCACTATCCACTCTTCAGCAGAGCTTAGTGTCATCTGTGAAGAGCCCTAGCCTACCCTGATCCCTTCTCCAATGTCACTGATGAACATGTTGAAAAGGACTAGACCCAGAACAGATGCTTGTGGTACCCCACTTGTGACTTCCCTCTCCTCTGAGTTTATTGTTTACAACTACCCGCTGCTCCGCTGCTGTGTCCTTCTTAGTCAATTCTGTACCCATCTAATTGCACACCTAGCCACCCTGAGGTACCCCCAACTTCTTCAGCAAGTGTCTGTGAGGCACAGAGTTGAATGCTTTGCCGAATTCAAAGCACAGCAGATCCATGGCATGGCCTTTATCCAGTTTGTTTGTAACCCAGTCAAAAAAAGACTATTAAGTTTGTCTGACATGATCTCCCTGCCACAAAGTCATGCTGCTTATTATCCTGGAGACCATTACCCTGCAGATAGTCCACAAGGTCCACTTTGATAAGTAACTACATCAGCTTCACACCAATAGAAGTCAGAGTGATGGATCTGTAGTTGTATGTCTGTTCTTTGTGCCCCACTTTATATGGCAGAACCACATCCACCACCCTTCAATCCCTCAGGGCAACCCCTGTGCAAAGAGAGCTATCGAAAAGGCCTGCCAGAGGTTCAGCTAGTTCATCTGCCAATTCTCTGAACACCCTGGATGAATTCCATCTAGTTCCAGGGCTGTCTTGAGGGCTACTAGACCATTTTGTACCCTATCCCCAGTAAAGGATGGATTCACCACCTCCAGAATCCCTTTTGCAGACCGCTTTATTGCCACTCTAAGGTAGGGGACTGCTATCTTCCCTAGTAAAGATGGAGCAAAAGTAGTAATTTAGAACTTCAGCCTTTTGCTCATCCTCCTCTATCACACTCCCTACCCCAGATAACAGCCTAAATACACCCCCTCTCCCTCCTTCTTTTCTTCACTCATATAGTGGAAAAAATGTTTTTCTCTGTGCTTGACTTCAGCTAAGCACAGCCCTGTGTCTGCCTTTGTCTCGCTAATCACCTTTTTTGCCTCCCTAGTCCTTTGAAGGTATTCTTCCCTTTCTGCCATCCCCTGCTTCTCTTTGTATTTGTGGAAGACCACCCAATTGGCCCGTTCTGTTTCCTTGACCCTCGCAGAAAACCAAACTGGTTTCTTGAATTTATTACTTTTAGTTACTCTCTATAAGCAAAGCCATGAAGATTTAAGATTAGCCCTTTAATTAACTCCCATATTTCTTCTACCCCTGCCCCATAGTCCACCCCCTTTAATTTATTTTGAAACACCTCTCTGAGCTTGTTGAAGTCCACTCCTCTACAATCCAAGACCCCAATTTTAGAATATGTTTTGTCAGTAACAAGGGCTACTGCAGACAAAACCATCCTGGTTAGTGAGCACCACATCAGGATGGTGTCCTGTCTTGTGAGATCCCTTACAAGTTGCCTTAGTAAGCAGTCTTGAAAGGTGTCAAGCATAGCCTGACTTCTCTTATTCATGGCCACTGGAATGTCCCGGTCTACACTGGGTAAGTTAAATCTCCCCTCAACCACAACATTCCCATTTGCTGTTCCTTTTCTAATTTCTTTGCTGAGCTCTCTGTCCTCTACTTCTCCCAGCCCTGGAGGTTGATAGCAAACCCCCAGGCACAGTTTTTTTTCCAGATGCCTCTGTGAGTTGAACCCACAGAGACTCAATCTCCTTGGAGCTACACCTAATATTCCAATCCTTCAATTCCTCGATGCCTTCTCTGACATAGAGGGCCATGGTGTCCCCCCCACTCCTCTGTCCCTTCTTTGCAGTGAGTATCCCAGGGAAGGGGGAGGACTACCTAGGATTTTCAAACCCTACGTCTCTTAGTATGGATCCCAGAGTCCCAGTCTCCACTGTAGCTGGTTTAAACATCTAAAAAAGACTTTGAACTTTTGCCTCAGTGTACCGGTTCCCTCCCTAGTCAAGTGAAGTCCATTCCACTTACAAAGCCTTCAATCCCAAAAGTCCCTCCAGTCCCATATGAACTGAAACACCATCCTCTGGCCCCATTCCTTGAGCCATATATTAAACTTCTCAACCTCCTGCCTTCTTATTCTCACCTCCTTCCCCTCTTTTCCCCATACAGGGAGGGCCTCAGAGAAGGCCAGTGAGGCAGAACATGCTGCCAGTCTGTCCCCCGATCCCTGGAAACTTTATTTCACAGCCTCCACTAACTCCATAATATTTTTGCTCAGTGTTTAATCCAAACTCAGATCACATAGGAAATACTAACTATGAGGGAGGAGAAATATTAATCATAGACAGAAGGATAGTACTGTAAAAACTAAGAGAATTAGATCCAAATAAATCTCTGGGACAGGAAAGAATGTATCCAAGAGTGCTTCAAGAGCTGGTACAATATCTACCAAGCCCAATTTTTGCAGTGTTTAATTCTAATCTGAAGGAAGGAGTGCTGCCAGAAGACTGGTAGAAAGCTTTTGTAATCTCAATAAACAAAAACAAGGAGTCTAGACAGGGCTACAATAAAAACAACTGTAGACCAGTAAGTCTTAATGTTGGTGGTGGTCAATAGCCAATGAAAAATTATATGGAGAACACAGAAAAATATTTAAACAATAACAGTATCACTGATAAGTCACAACATCAATTTAGTGGAGGTCGGGCATGTATCAGTAATCAGCTGCAGTTCTTCAACCAGTGAGTAGGATCTTGGACAAAGGTGTACCAGTGGATATGGTCTTTATAGATTTCAATAGAAAATAGCTTCTAGGATATCTTACAACCCTTTTCAACCTCCAAGATGATAACCCCAATAACCAGACTTGTAAACCAATTAATCCATGAGATAGGACCAGTAAAGCTGTTTTCACGTAATGCAAAATGTTATTTTCAGTGCCAGATTAATATCCAACATTTCAAGATCTCTTCCTCAGGGTACTGGATGTAAACAATATAAAAGGTATACATATTAATATTCGCTGTTTTTATACATGATTTGATAACATCATATAATTGTCAATAGTTATTGAAACATGGAGTCGATTGATTCTCCAATGTACTTAATGAATGATGCACTCTGTGGGCCAGATTTTACAAAGTCCTAGAATGCCGCATGTCCCTGGTGCACTGAACATATGGCGCATGGGGCTTGCAGCTTTCTCCTGACGGGAATAGGGGTTTTCTATCCCATGCACAAAATTGCCACAAGTTAGACCCTTTTTGTGGTCTACTGTAGCTTGCAGCAATCACGAGGGCCATTTGTACAGACCTTGCATCAGATATTTGGCACAAGATGTCTTAAACTGAAGAAACTGTCACAACTGCACCGGAGATTGGACAATGGGGTGTGGTTGCAGCAAAGGGGTTTGGCGCAATGCCAAAACCTAAGTGCCGTGGTGCAGTGCTTGTTGCAAGCCATGCACTATGCTTTGAAAATTCAGCCCCATGTCTTTATCCATACTTCCTTTTATTAATTTCTAGTGCAGTTTACATCTGCCAAGGTAGAGAAACATGAGATACATTTATTCTTCCGCATTATGAATCATAATGAAAACAAATCTCCTCCAAATGAAATTATACATTAATACAGACATTTTAGAAAAACATAATTGATTTAGCAGGTTATATGAATAGTGATTTTTACATTTTAGGATGCTTACTAGAGTTGTAAAGGCTAATTTCCTCTGAAGCTTGCACATTGAAAGTCTAATGAATTAGATTTCCTCAGTGAACCAATATTTAGAGTAAGCATGTTACATTCATGCATGTTGAAAACATTTCATTGTCAGTGATATACAATGTGTATATATAAAGATGATTTAATGTATAATTTAATTTGTTATCAAATTGTATAGAAAAGTACAGAATATGTATACGTTTTATATTGTTTACAGCCAGTACCCCGAGGAAGAGATCACTACAGACCTCAAAATGTTGGTTATTGATCTGGCATTGAAAACAAAATTTTGCACTGAATGAAAACAGATTTATTGGTCCTGTATCATTAATTGATTTCTTTATGGATTTCAGTAAGGCATTCGACACTGTGCCACACATGGAGTTACTGAAAAAACTGGAAAACAGATCTTAATAGTAGTATAACAAAGTGGATAAGAAATTGGCTGCATGGTAGGACAAAGGGAGCAAGTATAAATGGGTTTTCATCTGACTCAGGAGAGGTAACAAGTGGAGTCCACAGGGTTCAGTGTTGGGTCCTACCTTATTTAATATATATGTGGGAAATATGCAGTGCACAGAGGGGGGATGGTTGGCTAGTTTAGTTTAGTTTAGTTTATTAGTCTAGGAATTAATACCTTTGAGCCAGGGCTCTTTTACAAAGGTTCCACGTCACAAAGAACATTTAACAAAGCACGATACACATTACAGGTAAAACCAGACAGGAAAGTTACATCATAAATTTGCTATTAACAGTTTAAGGCAGTAACGTTTTAAGTTTCATAGAAAACAAGCTATAACAGGTTCAAGCGATAGACAATTTCGAGGTTAAGGAAACTTCCAGGAGAGGGTGATCATTAGGCGCCAAAGGAGGCTAGAGAGGAGGGAAAGGTGGTGAGCGGGAGTAAGTGAAAGGGGACAGGAAAAAGGGGGAGTGAGTTTGGTGGGAGACAGGAAGTAGTAGAGGTACCAGAGGGTTCATTAGTCAGGAGAAAGAGGCCTCAGATGTGAGGATGGACATGAGGAGTAGTAGTCTTTATCTAGCGCAATCACAGTTGCTAGTGGTGGTGAGGTGGGCATAGAGCATGGATTTGAAAGCTTCAAGCGAGGTTGAGGATAGAGTAGGTGGACTAAGCGCATTGAACCATGTCGGGCCCTGTATGCGAAAGATCTTTGTCCCTGTGCAGTCCGGCATCTCGGAACCAGGAAAGGTTGGCGTTCAGATCTGGTGGAGGGTCGTGAGCCAGGATTCAGTCAGAGTAGGTTTTGAATACATAATGGAGTCAGTCCCAAGATAGATTTTTTTGCCATTGTGCAGGTGAGATAAATAAGACGATTTGATAGGTTCAACCAGCCTGATTCATAGTACAAATCACACGTGTGAGTCAGTCTTTGAGCCCCCGTGAGGAGCCGGCAGGCCTTATTTAGAGTGATTGAGATTAACCTTAGAGTAGTGGAGGTAGCTGAGCCATAAATAATAAGGCCATAGTCAATGATTGAGATTATGGAACTCTGTATAGCTATTCTCAATGCCGCTTGATTTAGAAATTGATGGTTACGGAATATAGTATTCCAAGGCGTTGGTTCACTGTTTTCGCAGTGTTGTCAATGTGGGTTGCAAGGAGAGCCCTTGGTCAAAAGTGATGCCAAGGTATTTGAAAGTATTTACTTGGTCCAGTGTAATTCCCGCAGAGGTTTGTATGGTGAGTGGAGTATGCCTATTTTTGTTTTGGTGATTGGTGAAGAGCATGGCTTTTGTTTTATTGTGGTTTAGCACAAGTTTACTATCCAGGAACCACCTTTCAACACTAGAGAAAGCAAGTTGCAGGCTTTTTAGTAGGGAGTTTGGATCCTTGTGGGAAGAGAGAATTACAGCATCATCAGCGTATAGATTATTTTCTTCTGGCAGATATCTGGGAGGGAGTTAAGGAACAGGCTAAAGAGGAGCGTCCAAGAATTGATCCCTGTGGTACACCGAGAGAACTGGTTTGAAGTCGGAGAGTTCATTAGAGATTTTACAGCCTGTGACCGATTGGACAGGTAACTTTTACCAAGCACAAGGACCTTCGCCAGGCCTAGGCTAGAAAGTAGGGAGGTAAGTAGGCCATGATGGACTGTGTTAAAAGCTTTGTAAGATCTGATCAAAGACTGCACCTGTTTGGCACCCTTTGTCCAGGGCTGAGTGGACTTCTCCAGAGAAATCAAGTAGGGTGTTGTTGTACTATGTCCTTTCCTAAAGCCGTGCTGTTGATTACAGAGTAGATTGTATTTGTCCAAGTAATCAGAGAGTTGGTCTGCCACTATTCGTTCAAGTGCTTTGGAGAGGAGGGAGTATTGATATTGGTCGATAGTTTCCTGTTGAGGTTTTGTCCCCCCCTTTGTGCACTGGCGTAACTATGGCAGATTTCCATTTGTTGGGAAATTGACTTTGGCAAAGTGACAGATTAAGGATTTTTGCAAGGGGGTGAATTACTTCATCCAGGGTGAGAGACAGGATTTTTAGATCTAGCGTGTCACTACTTGTTCTGGATTTGGAGCAGACCTTTCTTATGTACTTGTGTGCTTTGTGCACTTTGATTTTCTTGAAGTAAAATTGTGGTTTGTCACGAGGGGTGTTTTCTGATACTAGGCTAGGCACAGGTAAGTCCAAGAAGAAATCTGGGGGGAGGACCCCACTAAGGTCTGTGAATGTCTTATTAAGCGCATCTGCAATAGACTTTGGGTCAAGAGTGGTGGATCCATCAACTTTCATAATGGTAGGTGACGATTTTGATTGTTTACCCATTATGTTTCGGATGTTGTCCCAAAAGCTCTTCCATCACCCCAGGTGGATTCAAGGCATTTTGAAATAGGCGCTTCATTTGCCTAATTTGTGAGGTACATCTATTTCGTGCCTGCTTGTATTTTAGGGTATCATGAGGTGAGCCTGTGTCTCTGGCAACTGCCCAGAGGTGGTCCCGAACCTTGAGCTCGGCAAGTAGTTTGGCAGTAATCCACGGATTTGATAGCGCTTTGATTTTACATTTTTTTACTGGGGCGTATAAGTCGCATGCTGAGTTGAAAGATTTAATGAAGTATTCTAGTGCGGTATTAATATCAGTTGATTCAAGGATTGGCATCCAGTCCTGTTGTAGGAGATGGGTTTTCAACTTGATAAGATTCCCATAAGGCAATACTCTGCTTGTTATAACTTTGGGGGGTGGCTTGAGAAATTTATTAGACCAGGTACAGGACACTGGGGAGTGGTCACTGAGGGAGTCAGGGAGGACTTTAATGTTTTTATCCAGTCAGGGTGATTTGTGAGAACCCAGTCAATAAGGGTGCTTGTACCAGTTTTGTAATTTTTCCGGTGGGGAGGTTACCATCTGAGTCAGGTTTGCTGCTAGGATGTCATCTTTGTAAGAGCCAGTGTCAGAGGCGAGCCAGTTTATGTTGAAATCCCCGAGGAGGAGGAGCTCATTTTCAGAGGGCTGCAGACTAACAAAATCAAGTACAGACTTAATACTGGCACGGTGGTCTTTTGGAGGGATATAGACTGCGGCCACTGTGAGAACTTTGTTTAGTGCACCAAGAAGCAGTTTGATAGGGAGGAGTTGCATCTGCGTATTTGTGGGGGTGAAGCTGCCGCATTGACAGGAGAGGTTGTCCTTTATGTAGATAGCACAGCCCCCACCTTTCTTGCTTGCCGGTCGAGTCTGAAAGATTGTGAGCCTTCAAGCGAGACCGCATGATCCGGGGTGCTGGGAGATAGCCAGGTTTCTACAATGGCTAGTATATCAGGGTTTTTTTGTCCAGCGAGAGTTTGAAGAGATGCCAGTTTGGGAAGGAGGCTGCAGATATTTAGAGTGATAATGGAGAGACCACTACCAACTTTCCCTGTTTTTGTCGGCTTCAGTGCAACAGGACCAGGGTTTGGATGTATCCCACCAGATATTAAAAGTAGGAGGAGCAGGAGTTTCAGCGATGCCATTAAGTGGATCATAATAGGTTGGAGTGAGTTTCTGCTTGTACTTTTAAGATGCTTGGATTGTCTTCTGGAGTCCCAGTAGAGGGTGATTGTTAGTGAGTTATAATGATGTGGCAGTTTCAATTAGGAAATATGGCTCTTTGCACCCAGGTATTAATTGGGTGATGTTTGTTTAAGACTTCCAGAGTAAAGGCCATGGTACAATATTTCAGGTAGTAGTATAGAAAGGTGAGAGTAGGTGGAGGGGTAGGGTAGGCGGAGGGGGGGAGTTGGCATAAAGGGAAAAGGAGGGTGAGGGTGAGCAAGAACAGGTGGTGGGGACTAAGCCAAAGCATTTTTTTAGCGAGGCAGGAGAGAGCTGAGAAGTAGTGTGGGCTAGGCAGTTGGGGGGGTGGTGAGCAATAGGAGGGTGGTGGGGTAAGGATTTTAGTGGGCTAAGGTGGATAGCTAAGCACTATGGCGAAGTACAGAGAAAAATGAAAAAAAAAGACTGGGAGGGTTTGGTGCCAGAGGGTTTAAGAGAAGTACTATAGTACTGTTGAGATCCAGGATCACATAATATGTTAAAGTTCCTGAAAGGTGATAAACTGTGGCCTGGGCATATGCAATGTGTAAAATCCTTTTGTCTATATGTTTCCTTTGTTCTTCAAAGTCCTCAGAGATAAGTACAATACCTTGGGAGTAGGTCAGACAGTAGGCATATGCAATGTGAAATCCTTTTGTCTGTATGTTTCCTTTGATCTTCAAAGTCCTCAGAGACAAGTACAATACCTTTGGAAAAGGTCAGACAAAATGTTGATTCAGTCACAAAATGTGTTAAAATTCCTTTGTTCTTTAAAGTCCACAAGTGCAGTCGCTTTAAGAGTGGTCAGATGAGAATGTTGAAAATGTTGATTCAGTTGCAGGACCCAGCATCACCATGTTTGTAAGACTAGTTGTAAGGCATATGCTTCCTTGGGGAGGCTTCAAGAAAGTTGATTTAAAATTAAAAAGCTGATACCTGATGATGGCGATTTGCAGAAAAAAATTCACAGATGATGGAAAAACTGCATACAGTATGAGGTGGCTACTGAGGAAGACATGAGAAAGTTACAGAATGAGACTGGTCAGCTAAATGAGTGGGGGCATAGGGCTATAATATGCTTTAACCCAGCTAAATGTATTGTAATGCACTTTGTATGCAGGAATACATTCGCAGAATATAAGCTAAGTAGTATAACCCTGAAAGAGAGCGATTGTGAAAGAGTTTCAGGAGTGTTGGTATCAAACAGTTTTAAGAGTTATGAATAACGTGAAAGTGTAATTCAAAAGGGAAATACTTTATTGGCCTGCATAATGAAACATTTTGTAAGCAGAGATAGGAGGGTACTGGCACCATTGCATAGGTTGTTGGTCAGGCCATATTTGGAGAATGGAGTTCACCTATGGAACCCATACAGGAGAATGGATGTGATAGGACTGGAGGCTGTACAAAGAAGGGATGATGTGGGATATAAGAGATATGAGAAGAGATATCAGGACAGATCAGAACAGTCTGGATTATATTCGTCAGAAAGGAGAAGAGTAAGGGGAGATATGATAATGGTATATAATGATTCCAGAGACAAGGAATTCCTGAAACGCATAGGTTTAAAATTGAAAGAGGGGGATTCAAAAGGGCATAAATTCCGGTTGAAGGGTGAACTTCATAAAATGAGGATGAGAGAAAACTTATTTACACAGAGAGTGGTGAAGATATGGGACAGGTTACCAAAAGATGTGGTTGACAGTGAGAATCGGAGTATCTTTAAAAAAAGACTCGGTAGGTACATGGAGCAAGACAATATGATTTATATCTGCTGAGAGGGTGGTGGACAAAACTAGAGTGGCTTTGGCCAGTTTATTGTTCATAACAACTATGAACCTATTTACCTAAAGTAAGGTAAAGATCAAACAACATGAGCAGGGAGCTCAGCCTGAGTCCCACAAATAGGGTGGAACTTAATGGGAAAGTACTATCTACAAAGTATATTCAGAACTCCCAAGCTTTAAGGAATATAATAGGCAGACATCAGTACATAATCTGTCTGACAACTGGATCCAAGATAGAGTCACACCAAAAACATTTGATAATGTATAAGAAGAATCAAACACTTGAAAACAGACTAGTACAAACAATGCACACAGCATCAGAACCACACTCACAGAGACAATTTTTGCTGGGACCACTGATGCCTGATAACTACCCATGTAGTAGCTGTGTTCAGTGTTCAGTCTCACAATGGAAAAAGTACTTTCCAGTCACCTTTTACTGATCAATACTTTAACACCATGGACCACATCACATGCTCCACAAAAAATGTGATTCATGTAGTAATTCCACTTCATAAGGGAAAACAAGGAAAAAGTGGGGAACTACAGACCTGACAGTCTTATCTCTGCTGTAGGGAAGCTGATGGTGTTACTGTTCGAAGAAGAGCTCATGGACTACTTGGAGTGCAAAATGGTGTCCAGGATAGTAAACAGTATGGATTAACTGAAGAGAGGTCATGGCAGACTAACCAGAAACAATAGTTTTCTTTCTTCAGCAAGGCTTTTGGCTCAGTGCTTCACAGATACTTGTGGGGGAAGATGAAAGATTTGGGTGTGGCTAAAGTCATAGTAAACTGGCTAAAGGGGAAGCAACAGACGGTTGTGGTCAGTGGGGTCAAATTAGAATACAGAGAGGTCATGGGCAGGGTATCACAGGGATCTGTCCTGTGTCCATTCCTCTTCAATATGTTCATAAGTGTCATTGGTGAGTGAATCTGTGACAGGTTATATCTCTCTTCACAAATGACATGAAGCTCAGTGGGAGGGCGACTAACACTGAGGGAATCGGAAATGCAGAGTGACTTACAAAAACCAGAGTTGTAGTGAGGTTTGGCAGTTGACGGACAATGCCAAAAAGTGCAGGGTAATGCACCTAGGGAATGAGAACCTCAGGACAGGTACTGGGTGGGTGGTGTGAGACATAGTACTGTCTGAGGAATGGGATTTTGTAGTTATCATTAGTGACTCCCTCAAACAGCTGAGTCAGTGTAACAAGACATATGGCAAAGAATATAGAATGCTGGGATGTTTTTGGAGTGGTACTGATAGTAGAAAAGAAGAGGTAATACTTCTCCTATATAAATCCTTGGTGAGGTCACTCCTAGTGTGCTGTGCCCAGTTCTGGAGCCCTCACCTTAGGAAGAATAAGGACAGACCATAGTCAGTGCAGCACGGTACAACAAAAATGATTCAGGGCCAACAGGGCAGGTCCTATGAGGAACACTTCAAGGCAGTGAACATGTACTTGCTGGAGATCAGAAGGCAGAGGGGAGATAAGACAGAGACCTTCAAGTTCCTAAAAGAAATTAGCAAGGTGAAATGGGAGAACTATACTTGGACTTTTTCTATCTCCAGATCATTAGTAATAATCTTTTAGGTTTTTCCCATCCATCTGTTTGACTAATTCTTTTCTGAAAGACAATAAAGTTCTACTATCTACAATATCAGCTGTTAGAGAATTCCATATAGCTGTATACTTTTTTCTCATCTGATTTGAAACTGTTGATTTTCAACTGTCTAGAGTGACTTCTTGTGAAATCAGTGTTGTTACAGATAGTAAGAACTAGATCTTCCAACAATTCTCTGTCCTTGTGCAGATTATAAAATAGCAATAGCCCCCCCCCCATCCTTCTTCTATTTAAACTATGTAGTGATAGGGCATTTAGTCTTTCATTATACTTCATATGCTATAAACTCTTCATCATTCTTGTTGCCTTTTTTGGATTTTCTCTGATTTATTTCTGTTTACATGATTTAGTCCATATCAAAACTGAGAACTCTAATCTGTCTAGGGTCTAATATATGGTTTATAGATTGGTAATAAGACTATCCATGATCTATGATTAAAATGCTTCTTAATGTTGTTCAGTAGATGATTAGCCTTATTAAATACATCATTGATATGATTTGTGGGTTTTAGGTCTAAAGATATTCTGATATCAAGGTCTTTTTCTGTTTTGACCATGTTTAGTTTGACCCATTTGAGAAACTAATTGTTTTACTTATTATTTTTTCCCAAAGTGCATCACACTGCACTTTTGTTATATTTCATCTCACACGTGTCTGCCCATCTTGCCATACTGTCCAGGTCCTCCTGCATTCTTTAACAGTAATCCATGTTACTTACCCTTCCTCCAACCTTGGTGTAGTCCATGAATTTGCTGTACCAGTTCCTCATTTCCATTCCCAGGTCTATTATAAAGAGGCTGAACAACACTAGCTCCAACACCGAACACTGCAAGACCTCACTTGTCATATCCACCTCTCCTGAAGTGTATCCCTTTAGTCTGACCCTCTGTGTCCTGTCTGTCAAGCAATTGTTTATTCAATTTGTTATTAGTGGAGGGATGTTAGGAAAATGTTACCTGATTTTATTGATTAGTATGTGATGAAGTACTGTGTCAAATGCCTTACTAAGGTGCAGATAAATAACGTTCAACAAGTCACCCTCATCCAATGCCCTGCTGACCCTTACATAAACACTGATTAAGTTTGTTCTGCATGACCTTCCTTGCCTGAAGCCATAATTTGCTTTATCTATATGCTTATTTGAGATACAGGCATCATTTATAAATTATTAGATTTTTGTTTCCAATAGTTTCCCAGTCAGAGATATTAAACTTACTGTTCTATAATTATTGGGATGTTCTTTCTGAACTTAAAAAAAAATTGCCACCACTTCTGCTTGCCTCCAATCCTGTGGCACCTCTCCTGCTGAAAGGTACTTATTAAATATGAGTGTTAGTGGTTAGTATAGAGTGCTAATTCCTTTGGAGTGTATGGAGAAATGTCCGCTGGTCCTGCAGATTTAAACACATCATTTTTATTAAGGCATTCTAACACAGCACTTTCAATAATGCATAACCCATCATTATCACTTATTTCTATGTTCTTCACCTTTGTTTTAGTTTTTCATACTGATCAAAAGTAGGCAATAAGAGCTTGATTCTCAGTCTGGTGTGCCCGATGCAAGGGAGTTGTGGCAAAGTTGTTTGACACAAGTTGCATTTTGTGGCACAACTTGCGTCAAATGAGATTCCACAACAGGGCCTGCGATTGGTCCAGGGAGGATTGCGGCAAAGCTCCCTTGCACCAGGGTTGCATCCAACAACCCAGGGCACCATCTTGCAAGAAGGCTGCCATATCCCCTTTTTTGTGATTTTGGAAGCCCCATCATGGCAGCAGAAGAGTCCGCCAGTTGGAGCAGCAAAGAGGTGGTCTAAATGGCTTGTGCTGCTGGAATGAGGTGAGACAGGGGCCTCAAGGACCACACCAGGGGATGGTGATGTCATTGTGGGGGCATGGATGGGGCATGGATGGGGGTGGTGACCCACTCCCCCAGCAGAAGGCATGATGGCACCAGCCAGAACCTGCATGCCACACAATGGGCACATATGTGCCCAGAATGTAGGGCACTGTATCTTCCAGTTCTCCTTCAAATCCCCCCTGATGTCCCAGATCATCGGTGGTCCAGTGGCCCCCCCATCCCTGATTATTATTTAGGCTTCTAGCATTCAGGGAAATTGTGGATATATTTGATATTATCTTTATTGAGTGTACTTACCCTACTTTTTTATTGTCTTTTATCAGTTTAAGTAACTGCTGAGGATACTTTTTAATTTGTTGCCCAGAATATTAGCCCCTCTAGTACTGAAATGCAGACCATCTTTAGCATAAAGATCATGATTTCCTTTTTTTATTCTTTGTGATCCCCCTGTCCTGGTCAGCCCACATTCATGCCTGTCTTCCCAGCTCAGTCCCCCCAATTTCACCCAGGTCTTACCTCTGTCCCAGAGTCCCCCACTGTGCTTTTCAATGGCAGGTGTGGTGAGGAGTCCCTTTACCCACCAGGACATCAATTCTGGAGTCCTGGGGTGCCATAGTAATGAGATGCAGGGCCTGCAGATGCCAGCAGTCATCCAGCATGACCAGGACCATTTTTATGTTTCTTCCTCCGTGGGGACATGGCGGGCATTGAAATCAAGGAGTGCACGCTGTTGTCTGCCATGTCACCCCCAGCTCCTTGTGATTGGGCTGTCTTTGCTCTAGTTTCCACCAGGGGCCAGTCCAGTGTTGAGCTCATCCCTCCCCCAGAAGAGGAGAGCAGTCCTCAGAATGCTTGATCCTCCTCCCCCCCCAGCTGACCCTTCAAATCCCGAGGTCACTCCTGACTCTGGGCCAGCTGAGTAGCACGCGGTAGCACTACCGGTGCACTGGCGGGCTGGCAAAGATTATGATTTGTTAGGAAATATTCCAGTGTTTTATAAAATACATTTTTTTTTTGCATGTCCAGTCATCCATCCACTTCATGATTCTTATTGTTTATTGTTGTCTTTTTCATGATCTCCTTGGGATGGGTAACATTTACATTTTGAAAGTTCTTCCCTTAGTTTAATGAAATCTTGTTTAATTTCTGTTTAAGATTTCTTACCTACATCATTGGTATTTGCTTGAATACTAGCTTGCAGTCACATTGACAAGACAGGAAAGTGACAGGAAGGAGATTCAGAAGGGATGTGAAGTATTGTTTTATAGAAAAGGTGGTAAAGCCATGGAACAGTCGCCCAGCCAGAGTGGGTTGTGCTAAAACCATTAGTGGTTTTAAGCATGATTAGGAAAGAATGAAGGATATAGTGGGTGCTCAGGGCAGCAGAAACTGGGAGTAAAATGGGAGGAAGGATGGGGAGGGCTAGAACCCTGGAGTGACAGAAGGTTCCAAGGCTAAATAGGGAACTTTGTCAGACTGGATGGACTCTTGATCTTTTTCTGCTGTCATTGTCTATGGATGTGGGCGGGGATGCCACTAGAACCAGAAAACATTACACAAATATGGGGACAGCAATCGGAGGGTGGGGGTGCCACTAGACACCAGGGAAACACTATACAAATACAGGGACATTTATCAGTGGGTAGGGTGTGCCACTAGACAACAGGAAAACACTAACAGATATGGGGTGCCCAGAAAGCATATTTCTGGCAAGGTTTAAAAACAAACAAACAGCAGAATCTAGCTAAATGGGTTGCATTTTAGCTAGGTTCTGGCTTTGTTTTTTAAAATATACTATTTTTATGCATTTTCAGTATTTGTGAGTTTAAAATGAGAAATGAAATGGTAGCAGACAGGATCAGCATTTTTTTCAGCATGAGCAGCAAATCATGAAATAAGCAGTCCAAATATATATATATATATATATATATATATATACACACACACATATATATATTTTTACTCTTCATGTCAGGATGTTAATGCTAAAATCAGTACAACTCTGGAACCATATAATATTTTTTTTCATGAAACCTTCCAAAGGCACAACCTTGTCATGGGCCTTTACAGCCCTGAAAATGTAATGAAAAAATACCATACCATCTGGCTGTAGGTGAGAGCAAAAAATACCTCCAAAATATTCAATGTTAAGTATAAAAAAACCAAAGGTGATTTTTTTTTTCTGGTTTTTGGCACTATAAGGGTTGACAAGCATGAGGAAGATCCCATCACTGACTAGCTAAGACTCCAGAGAACCAAAACCCTTTTTTTTCGTTTTGCTGCTTGGGGTGGTGGTAGGGAGTTATGGTTGGAAACCTCAAAACCACATTTCCCTACTTTTGTGGCATTAAGTTATCCTAACTGGTGCATTAACAACATTTTTTGCAAATAATTATAGTTGTGTAGTTTAGTTGGGGTTGAGCAGGGAGTTCTATGTTAAACCTCAAAATTTGCACTTTAATATCTTCACAACTGTTCAACAGATTTGCATGAAATTTTGCATGTGCAATCTTGGGGGGGGCACATGTCTTGTCATGCCAAATTTCATTCTGGTTGTATGTTTGGATTCTGAGATGCAGAAAGCAGGAAAGTTACAAAATCTGTGTTTATTTGCTGTTTTTTTTTTTCATTGCCTAGCACCCACACAGTTTGGAATTTTGGTCTGAAATTTTCAGGGTAGAAAGGGATAGATTCACCACAGATGTGCCTTTTGTGGTTTGGTGAAAAAAATTAATTAATTCCCAAGCTATTAAATTTTAAAATATGGGTTATGAGCATGCTCAGTACAGTCTTTTGCATAGCTGCTTGGAATGAAAAAATAATTTAGACTGTACAAAAAAGGGATCTTTTTTCATATGGGGGGGGTCATCCTTTCTGTAAGGAGAAAAACCTTTATTGTATGACTGTCATCTTGTTTCCATTTTTTTTTTCAAAAATGAATTTAATAGGCTGGCCCGGTGGTGTAGAGGTTGAGGTGCTGGAGACTTACCTCGAGCCCACTGGTGACAGGTTCAGGAATGGAGTCGGTGCGGGGGTGTAGGGTCAGAGAGATTGAGCATCTGACGGACTGCTCTCCCTCTCGGGTGGGATCAGAGAATGCATCACTCAGCCGCGGCCACCAGTGAAGACTGGAGGCACTGCCTAAGCATGCACTAAAAAATGGGGGACATTGAAAAAAACGGGGGAAAAATGGTGCCTGAACTGAGTGACTTGATGGCTGTCCACATTTTCACTGCGGCACCCACCTGGATCCATGTTCCATGGCGGGGAGTTGGAAGCTACCTGCAGCCCCGCTGTGGTGGGGAAGCCACAGGAGTCTGAGTGCCATGGTAGAGGCAGTCGGTGGCTGGATGTCCCCAAGCTGGTTGCAAGGATGAGGTAAGGGGATCAGGTCAGGTGGCCAGGAGTGAAAAAGTGATGGCTATAAAAAAAAGTTAATGAATTTTAAAACCGACAAAAATGACATCTTGAACAGACACCATCACATGTATCTTTATCATCAAGACCCTGTTAGGTGGATTCTGCACTTATCTGTTCATAGAATTGCCCCCAAATGTGTTTTTTTAAATGTGAAAATCCTTTTTTGGTGACTAGCTTCCGTTTTTTCATATGGCCATACAAAAAAAATTCAGCCATATGAACAGGATACCTTCATACGAAAAAATAATCTGGAAAAAACTAAGTACAAATTCTTTTTTCGTATGAGGGCATCTTTTTTCATATGAACGAAACAAGCTCATGAAAAAGGATCCTTTCTTACAAAAAAAGAATAAAAAAATAAGTCTCAATTCTTTTTTTGTATGAAGAGATCCTTTTATGTATGCTTTTTTGGTTCATATGAAAAATGATGCCCTCATACAAAAAAAAAAAAAACAATTTGGAGTTTTTTTTTTTTTTTCCATATTCTGTTTCCATATGAAAGAATCCTTTTCATATGCTTTTTTTATTCATATGAAAAAGGATGCCCTCATATGAAAAAATTATTTGGTCTTTTTTTCCAATTCTTTTCTTGTATGAAGGCATTTTTTTCATTTTTTTTGTTTGATATGAAAAAGGATTCCTTCATATGAAAAAAATATTTTGGACTTAAGTTTTAGTTTCTTACATCTGAAGTTCAACAAGCAATAACTCCCTCAATATTTGGACTTAAGGGACAATCTATGGGCAGGAGTCACAAAGGACTTGCACTTGGCACATCTTGGATGCCCCAGTGCAAATAAGATGTGCTGAGCACCAACTGTGGTATTCACCGAAGATGGGCCAGGGGATGCCCCCAGTGCATCCCCTCTGTGAATACCACACTTGTGCCCAGCTCAGGATGCACTGGCACATCCCCCTGGTTGGGCTGGGAAACCAATGGGGCAGCATATCTCCAGATGCACTGCACCCAAATGTACATTCACCATCACAAACATGCAAATGAGGTCATTAGGCATGCTAGGTGCAATGGGTCCATTTGCATGTCATTATGGCTCCATTTGCATGTGTATTGCTGGGATGCACCCAGCAGAATGCTCCAGGCACCCTGCAAGTGCAGCTGTGCTCACAAACACAACACCCTAGGCTAATCGTTCCCCCTGCCCATAGCCCCATGTTGTACATAAAGCAGCCTTCAGACATTGTAGGCATCCATAGTCCCCCCTGCCCATAACCCCATGTTGTACATAAAGCAGCCCTCAAACATCATAGGCATCAGTAGCCCCCCTCCCTGCCTGCAGCCCTGAGTTGTACATAAAGCAGCCCTCAGCCATATTAGGCTATTGAATCTCCCTTCCATACCCCAACCTGATCACTCATCCATGCTGTGTCTGTCCATATCCCTGGTGGTCAAGTGGACCCCCCCACCCACTCAGGCACTGCCGCCCCACCCTGCTCCCCCATCCCAGCAAGTACTGAATGTCAGTGGGAAGCTCAACCCACCCACACACCACCACGGCTGCTCACTGTCAGAGATGTCTGTGAATGACAGCTACTGTACTACTGTAAGCCCATTGGTTGACCATGTTGACCAATGGGCTTGCAGTGTGTACTGTACCCTGTCACTCACAACTTTGTGAATGACATACATTCACAACATTGTGAATGACAGGGTGCAGTACACACTGCAATCCCATTGGTTGACATGGTCTACCAATGGGCTAACAGTAGTACAGTAGCTGCCATTCAAAGACCTCTATGACACTGAGCAGCTGTGGTGGTGTGAGGGTGGGTTGAGCTGCCTACTGACATTCAGTACATGCTGGGATAACACTGGAACTTCAACAGGCCATCAATATATTGACTTAAGGAAAAATCTATATACCAAAACAAAAGTCTTAAAGATGATGTACAATGGTTTTCATATATTTTAATAAAAGCTTGAAAAGCTTAAATCCAAGTCCCTGAGTCATCGTTAGTGTCTCCTGAAAATTTCATGCTGTTTGGTTTAATGGTTTTCTTTCAATCAACATTTGTTAATTTGCTCTACAGTGGCTGAAAACAGTGGAGTTAATTCTGTCCTCTCAGTCAAGCTTAGAGAGCAATGACATCATTTTGGAGTAGCTTGCTGTTTCAGATTCCCAATCAGAGCAGCTCTCTATAAAGTTAATGATTTGCTGAGCTCGCCAGGTTTCTTACAAACCCAGTCCCTGGTTTGGGTTTAGGGTTCCATGTGTTAATATCATGGTACTGTTACGCAAGGTCCCTGCACCCTAATTGGTATCCCCAGAGGTACACTGCAGACGGCTAGCATTTAGGTATATGTTGTACTAACATATAGGGCTAAGGGCATCTACCGTATAAGAGTAGATGTCAGGATATGTATGCATATAATTGTTATACACTTTACTTTTCAATATACACATGTATTCCTTGCTTATAAGATGTTAGGACATCTGTGTACTTGTAATGATTATGATGTATAAGTTGACATTGCCATCTTCTGATGATTTGTATTACTATACGGCTACGTACAAACTGTACCTCTTTGTTTCTACAAAGTGATGACTATAACAAAATTGTATAATACAAAATCACACATGCCCCCACAATGGGGTGTCAAACAGACGAGGCATACTGATGAGTCCTGGTAGGACGAAACACATGTCTATGTCTTCTGTTAGCACCCTTTGCAAACTGTGTGAGAGGCCTTTCTGCACCATGCAATTCTGCTTAAAGTTGGACCAGCATAACATTCTGTGGTGATTTGCATATGCAGCCCATGATGCTTTGCATTGTGGGGGCATGTGTGATTTTGCATTTTCTTGAAACTTGGCATCTCAGCCAAATGCCCTTTGGGGAAACCCTTGCCTCAGTGTTTGCGCACAGAGGTTCTTTGTCTTTTAAATAGTTTTTTATTTTAATGGGTTCACCACAATATATCCGAGGCACACTGCCCTAAGGGTAGCTGGTCCATTCCACTGGGGTGTCAAACAGACGAGGCATACTGATGAGTCCTGGTAGGATGAAACACGTGTCTATGTCTTCTGTTAGCACCCTTTGCAAACTGTGAGAGGCCTTTCGGCACCATGCAATTCTGCTTAAAGTTGGACCAGCATAACATTCTGTGGTGATTTGCATATGCAGCCCATGATGCTTTGCATTGTGGGGGCATGTGTGATTTTGTATTTTCTTGAAACTTGGCTTCCCAGCCAAACGCCCTTTGGGGTAACCCTTGCCTCAGTGTTTGCGCACAGAGGTTCTTTGTCTTTAAAATTGTATAATGTTATTTTGGACTGAGGAGCCACCTCTAATTTAGCCAATAGGGCTATCTCTGTAACTAGAAACATTTCTATCTTACAGTAACCATGGTAATTATCTTAGGTATATAATGTAAGACATTACATATTCTAGCTCGGAGACCCCAGGAGACATGGAGATTCCTCGAGGTACAAGGAATGCTTAGCATTGGCTCCCAGTTCTTAATGCCAAGAACTGCTTAGAGCAACTGTGATTTCCTTTTGGTAGCAATAAGCAAGTTTTATTACTCTTATGCAATGTGTCTATGATTCCTTGCATGCCCATTATTGCCAAGAACCTGAGAGTGAGGTTTAGACCTCCTCACAGTACAAAATATCGTGGGGCATAATATCACAGTCAAAACATTGCAGAACAAAATAAAGTGTGGTAAAAACATTGCAGCATAGAACAGTGCAGAGTTGGCAGTATAAGCTGCAAGGTGGCAAAAAAGCACAGGATACTGTAGGGTTCGTTGGGGGGGAGCCTAACTTTGCACAGTCGCTCCTCAGCCACTTCGCTGTGCCATGCATCACAGTCCTGCATTGGGGGGGCCTAACTTTGCAAAGCTGGTGTGAAGTTAGCCCCCCCCCCAATTCAGGACTGTGATGCACGGCACAGTGAAATGGCTGAGGGGCAGCTATGAAAAGTTAGCCCCCTCCAATGAACCCTCCAGTGACCTGTTCTATTTTGCTGGATTACTCCTTGTACTGCCCACTCCCTGCACTGTTCTGCAATGTTTTTACTACACTTAATTTTTTTCTGCAATGTTTCGACAGCAATATTTTGTCCTGTGATATTTTTTCTGCGATATTAACACATGGAACTGTGTTTAGATAGACCAGCTTATCATCTATCATTCTCTTCCTTTAAAAAGCTGATCATTTCAGTTTCAATGCTGAATTGAAACAGTGGAAATCTTCCTCTGTGAGAAATCAGCTTGTATGCATCACAGCTCTCAGTTTTTTCTAATCAAAACTGTGATTTTTTTTAAATATAACACAGAGCTGTTTAATGAATATAAAATGAATCTAAATTGTGTTCATTCACAGAAACATTTTGTTTTTAATGTAGCCTTCATAAATACATTCATGTAAGAACAGTTTTGTTCATGTCAGATTGACAAAAAGGTGCTTGTCACACTGCTATAGTATTTCAAGCACATGTGCTATCTGAACTCACAAATTTCAGTTCTTTGGTGGTTTCTGTGTGAAAATGCATCATCTATTTGTATAACTAGAAACACTATATGACATCCTGATGCACTGTGTCTCTGCCCCACAGTTTAGGCAGCTTCAGTCTACTGCCACCAGTCGCCTGCCCCACAAGCCCCCTGCCTTCTGCTCCATATTACAGGCTACTGCACCCTGCTGCCCGCTGTCTTTTCTCATACAATCAGGGATTGTGCACCCTGCTGCCTCCATCCCCTGCCTAAAGTATCAGGGCTGCTTGCTGACTTATTGTCAATGTTTGTCAATCTGACATAAATAAATGTTCTTACATGAATATATATATGTATCTTTATTTATAAAGTGCTATTCACAGTGTACCAACGTGCTGTAGAATCTATACAATATCAATTAAAACAATACAAATTCTAAAAATCATTCTTCCAGTCAATATGATTAAAACACAAATATGGTAGTTGAAAACAAATTAAACTTTTCCAAAGGCGAGCCCAAATAAATACATTTTTAATGCAGTTTTAAAGCTTTCCACTGTCAGACACTCTCATATCCGATCAGGCAGAGAGTTCCACAGGGTTGGGGCTGTGAACAAAACTGCCCGTGAACCAGAGGTTTTTAGCCGTACCCTGGCAATCTCCAGCAATCCCTCATCGGCTAAGTGGAGTGGCCAGAAGATGCAGTAAGGGTGCAGATCTTGCAGGTAGCTCGGACCCGATCCATGTAGGGCTTTGTAAGTCAGCAAGTCAACCTTGAAGATGATCTGCCACTGAACTGGCAGCCAGTGCATTTCGCGCAGCACAGGTGTAATATGACTGGATCGAGATAATCCAGACAACAACATGGCCACTGCATTTATGAAGGCTACATCAAAGACAAACTGTTTCTGTGAAGGAACAACATTTAGATTTATTTTATAATCATTAAACAGCCTTGTGTTATACAGTTAGAAAAAAATCATAGTTTTGATTAGAAATACATGTAACTAAGAGCTGTGATACATACAAGCTGATTTCTCACAGAGAAAGATTTCCACTACTTCAGTTCAGCATTGAAACTGAAATGATCAGCTTTTTAAAGGAAGAGAATGATTAATTTTAAGCTGATCTATCTAAACACGAACCAGAGACTGGGGGTCCAATTCTCAAAGCCCTGCGTCTGATGCAAGGTGCTTGCACCAAACAGAGATGGTGCAAGGTGCATCTTGTGTCCAGGGCTGCCTCCACACAATTCATGAAGGTGGCCTGCATCAGCAGCAGGCTGCCTGCCCCAAATGGGGTCCTTCACCAGCCCTGCGCCCTGCACAGTGCTGCAACATGGCACTAGGTGGACTGCGCCGATGCAAGCTGCAGCTTGCTATTCTCAGACAGCACCCAGTGGGAGATATTATAAGTGCCCTTAGACCAGCCGGGGCTGGTGTAGTGGGACTTAGAATATATTTCACTGGGGCAGTCAGCCTATGTACCACTGTATGCTGCGGTTGCCCCCCCCCCGGTTTGCTGATGGTGCCCCATCCTGCCAGGTCCTGTCATCCATCCCCAATGCCACCACCCCATCCCCAATGCTGCCCAGCTGCCTGCATGTGGCATGGACATGTGCCCACTCACTACAGTGCCCACTACCTGGTGGTCTAGTGGAACCCACCCCTTGGTGCCCGGCCAGCCACCTACTGTGGTCTGCATCAGCACCATACTGTACATATGGGCACAGTGTCTGAGAATGGTGGCTGTCACTGTGCACATATGTGTAGTAGGCACCATATCCCATGCCACACCAGGCTTGCGATGGACACCTACCATGTGCCAGGTGTTCACCACAAGGGACAGAATGACGCAAATGTGGGGACTTAAAAGCTGGGATGCCTCCTGTACCTGAATCTGGTACAGGGTCCCTGGCATATGGGGCTTTTGCGAAGGCTGCTGTTTGTCGCAGGTTGTGTCGAATGCAGCCCCATTTGAGAATTGGGCCCTGGGTTTGTAAGAAACATGAGGCCAAATATTCAAAACTTTGCACCAGGCACAAACCAATTGCACCAGAACTGTGCCAGAATAGCACTGACATGCGAAATTCAAAAGACCAAATAGTGCTGGCGGAGCCCGTTTTCATCAGCTCTGTGAGATAATTTATGCATGGGGAAAAGTAAGGGGTGTGACCATGCATACAAGTGCAGCACTATATTCAATGCTGCAGCATGGCGCAAGACACAATTGTGCAATACTTTGTGCGGCATTAGTTACAGATTAGTAAAAGGTGGCCTAAACACAGTACAAACCACAGAATGAGGGGAATGTAGCCTGGAGATACCAGAAACCAATATGATAGTCACATGTGATTTTGTGGTGGTATGCCTGATGGCAGCTGTAGTGGAGGAGGAAGACAGGGACCAGGCCCACCCTGGGCCACACCGTACAGCAAGGAGGAGATATGCTGCACACAGGAGGTACTGGCCCAGGGTATCATTCTAGACCCTGTAATATGACCACCTCGTGGGCCAGTATAGAATAAACAGGGTCATGCTGAGGCAGCTGTGAGAGCTCCTGCAAGAGCAGATGCAGCTTAACACCCAACGGAGCCATGCCATGTCAGTCGAGAAGAAGGTGATGGCTGTGATGTGCTTTTCCACCACTGGGACATTCCAGACCCCAGTAGGTGATACCACCAGAGTGTTGACAACTCGTGCCTCCAGATCCAGTTCCTGGAAGCTTTTGTGCCACATGCTGCTGAATTCATAGCGTTCCCCTACTTGACACAGGAATGCAGAGAGATGATGCAGCAGTTCTATCGGGTTGCACACCTACCAGCTATACTCTGTGCCACTGACTACACTCACATTGCCATCTGTGCACCACCTGGTGATGACAGAGACCTCTGCAACAACAGAAAAGGCTACCACTCCATCAATTGCCAGGTGGTGTGCAATGCATCGGGGCACATCATCAATGTCTTAGCCAAGTTCTCCAGCAATCCCCACAATGCCTACATCTGGCACAGGGCAAGGCTGTGCCAGTCATTTAAGCAAGGTGTAATACCCAGTGGACACATTGTTAGTGAGTACCCACAGCAGGCCCACAGCACAACAACCAGTGGCAGGATAGTGCCACTTAACAGTAGATAGGGTGTGGAGTTGGGGGGATGCAAGGAGGACAAGCCTGATAGAGGGATGTCTAGCAAGCTGGGTGACCAGTACAGTAAACACATGCTCACATGTGGCTATGTTTCCACAGGGGACAGTGCCTATCCCCTGAGACTCTGGCTACTGACTCCCATCCCCCCCCATCCACAGTGGCAGATGAATGTTAAAATGAGGCAAATATCGCAAAATGAAACATCATTGAACGTGTCTTTGGCAAGCTTAAGATGAGGTACCACTGTCTGGACAGGTCCGGCGGTGCCCTACAGTCTAGCCCTCAAAAGGTATGCCACGTATTCCTTGCCTGTTGCATGTTGCACAACATGGAATTGAACCATGGAATACGCACACCAGAATCTGAGGAACAGTCAGACAATGACCCACAGCCAGGGGACAGGGGGATAGTGGAGCAACTTGAACTGCAAGACCCCAGGATGGCCAGGAGGTCTCAGGAGCACAGGAATGCCATTATTGCAACTTTCACTCAGATGGGCAGGTGAGTAAACACAACATGGACAACAAGCATGTGATGGAATGTTTTAGAGTGCAATCAAATGTGACGTGTGAAGCAATGTGGCACACTACACGCTTGGCACACATGTGACTGTGGGACTGAAGTGTGATGTGTGACTGGGCAGGGAGGTGCATGTGCATGTGTAGATGTGGAGTGAATGCAGGATGCAGTGGCACACACATGCCATCAGGGCAATCTGCCACCATGGACATGGACAGACTCATGACTGCACATCTGCGAAGGTGGGGTACTCTGGGTAGAGGAGACAATGGATGTGGACAATGGTGAGGCTGTCACCCTTGGATGACCACAACCCTGATGGGGGCTTGGTGTTTCTGACAGCCTGCGTCCCATGCATTGACATCTGAATAAGTGAGCACAATGCAGCGGTGCTGGCTGAGCCAGACTGTCCAGAACATGCAGTGGAAGCATGCCATGATCCAGTTGTGGACCTCTGACATTGCTGGCCAGTGTTGCGCCTCCACCCTGCAATATCACCAGGAAGCAGAGCAGCTGTGAGCTCCTGTACAGCCCCTGTGAGCTCCCTAAACATATCCCAGAGTGTATTGCAGTTACAGGCATGGCGCTCCTCAGTTTGTTGCTCTGCATGCAATAGGTCCATGTTCACGGACTCCCAGAGCAGGGACAGCTCCAGTCGCATCTCACACCTGAAGGCATACAGCTCCTTCCATGCAGCTGTCTATGATACAACTGCAGACTGTAACAGCACACGTGGTTCAGGTCCCCCATGGCTCTGGGGTGCAGGGTCAACAGGGACAGTGAGTGGGGGTGGTGGGTGGCATTCTGCGGTGCATGGCTGGCAGATGGCCTGTGCAGCATCCTGCAGTTCCGCAGTGGTGTTGGCCACAACACGCAAATCACAAGGGCAATCCACCTGCTCGGCCACTGTGCTACCCACAGGCGGCAGTCTTGGCGCCTGGCGTGTGTGTTGCTGTGGACCTCTCATGGATGACACCCACCATGGTGGAGATGGTGGTGACACCAGTGGCAGTGGTGTCAGGCCTGGGGCCACACAACATGGTTGGTCTGGTCTGCAGCCGGGACACTGGCTTTATAGTTGTTGGTGCATCTGCAATGGCCGTGTGCCAGAGACGTCCAGCCCTGACATGTCCCCAGCCTCAACTTCACTGTCTGATGCTGACAACCCCCCCCCCTGCCATTACACCCATGTAGTCCATGCTTGGGTTGATTGTCTTCTTGTCACCCTCCTCATCCATGTCCCTGTCAGATACATCTGGAATGGCAGTGGCCTCTGCAGTTCTGGCAGACATGGTAACAGCTCCATCTGCTCCCTGAGGCTGTGTTGTCTGGATGCCTGATGTTGATGGACCATCATCCTCTGCACACTCCATACCCATGGGTCCAGCACATTGGGCTGTGGAAAGAAGAACACGTATTGTGAGTGTCAGGGATGACACTACGCACACCTACACCAGTGCAGCAGTATGCAGTAGTCCAGAGTGCCATCAGTCTCACACCGTGCACCTCAACACCATTGTGCACACTCAACACACACACACACACACACACACACACACACACACACACCAATGTGCACACATGCACAGGCATACATGTGTAAACCATAGTGCAGACCCCACAATGACCACAGTACGTGTAATGCCACACACCAACACACACATGATGACCACCTCCATGATGCTGGTGACAGTATGTGCACAAAGTGGCACACATGGCAGCAGGACTGTTTGCACACAGTGGACATGCACTCACATGAGCATTGTAGAAACAGCAGTGTCTCACATCCACCACCCTCAACACCAGCCATGGCCACTGTACGTATGGTCACTGCCATGGTCTCCATTATGAGGTCCACTGTCATCAGTGCTGCCTGTCTTGGGCCACCATCTGTGGTGTGCAGTTCCCTTAGATGTCATGCCTCATCCTCTTTCACCCGACACTGCATGTCGTTCCACCGTTTCTGCACAGTTTTCACTGTGCACCCACAGGATTGACCACCGCTGTTATCTGGTCCCACATCAGCCTAATAGTGGCTTCTGTGTTCCTGTGATGTCGCATCACCTCCAACTGTGACAGATAGCCATGCATGAGTGCTCTCAACTCATCATTGGAGAACTTGTGGGACCGCAGCCATGCACATCCCTCAGGGGTGCCTGTGGGGAATGTAGACAGACATTGGTCAGGGCATGCTGTGGGCTGTGACTGACTGTGTGTAGCTGTGTGGAGGCATGTACAGTATCTGTGTCCCAGTGTCATGCAGTACACTACACACAGCATGTATGTCTGTGGCACACACCAACCATGTGGACCTCCTCAATGTTGCCTCCCCCCTGCCATTGCATGACCAAGTGAAGGCAATGCAGTCACAATACATAGTGCTGTGTATGCGTACAGGGCATAGTCATAGCGTGTGTATGTCTGGCAGTGCCACATCAGTGCTACGCTGTGCCTGCTTACACCTGCCTGCTGCACCTGCAGTCACTGTGTATACAGAGGCCTGCTGCAAGGTGCATAGCAGGCAACAACGCTGTGTAGACACACAGGCCCACTACGACAACCACACACACAGTATGTGTCACCACTACAGAGTACCATTGTAAAAGCCATGTACTGGTGCATTTCCTGTATGACTTTCATGTGAGAAACCTAGCTTGCTCATCATTGTCTACCTCCTGCAACACGTTGGGCCTGCTATTGCGCTGCATCTACTCCAGCTTCAGCCTGCAGTACCTGTATGCCCATCAGGTGGAGCTCAGATAGCCCTTATATAGCCCAGCTGGGCTATCCACACACTAAATCATGCAGATGAGGCTGTAATTATATGGGAATGTGGTGGATTGCCCATCAACTACAAAAGTAGGCCCATCTGCATGCATTTGCATACAGCCTTTGAATATGGCAAAGTTTAGTGCCGGGCAAACAAGTTTTCCCTGGGCAGATGTAGCGCCCACCATTTGCGCGCAGTGCTAACATGCTTTCTGCTGTGCAACATGGCTATTGTGCAACATACTGCACATGCGCGCACACATCAGGATGCAAGGGGGGTCACGTTGGGGCTGCACATGCCCAGTTCCTGAATTTCTGGTTAGCGTGGCACTAATGCATTTGCAAAGCCATGGAAACACGTAGTGCCATGAAATGGTAAGCGTGAGACAAATTGCAGGCCTACAGAGCAGGGAGTGGCAGTGGTACTAGGGAGTAGCTCCTGGAGGTTAAGCAGTGCCAGTACCAGAGATGCCATCAGGAAGATGGGTCAGGGCAGTGGTCCAGAGGGACCATAGGTGGGAGGAAACTGAGCTGACCAACCTTGTGGAGCTGGTGCTGCAGCGGGGGACGCAGATCTTTGGTGTGGTCAGGGAGGGGGGACAGGCCATGCAGGCAGGTGTGGGTGTCCATTGCCAGGTGCCTGTCACAGCTGACAGGCATTACATGGGATGGGGAGCAGTGAAGGCATCGCTACGTGGACATGCAGTGGTGTGAGGCACAGAGGCTAGAGCTCTTCAGGCACATGGTCCAGGATGGGACAGTGCCAGCACCAGGTAGGTGTATACCTGTGCCACTGGACTGCTTATCAAGTGTGTGTGTGTGAGAGTGTGTGTGTGTGTGTGTGTGTGTGTGTCTCTCTCTCTCTCTCTCTCTCTCTCTCTCTCAATAGGTGTGTATCTCTGGGTCAGTTTATATGCATGTGAATGTTCCCCACCCCCGCCAAATGGTGTACTATTTAGGTGTACTACTATGAAATAAAATTTCTCCTAACTTAAGAGACTTAGCCGGGATAAAAACTTGGAAAATAATTAAAACATGGTTGAGTTGCACAAGTGGCAAATCAAGACCATGCTATTACTATAGAAGTTTAGTTGCTGGGTAAATGTTAATAATCTTGTATAACAACAAGAAGTGGTGCGGTGCTTAAGAAAATGTTGTGTATGAAGAATAGTAGCATGAATTCTCCTCTGTCTCTTTGCCACTGTTAATTTATGTGGGTTTTTTGCCTGTATATATGAACCTTTTATTTGTACTTATTCTGTGATATGATTTGTAACTATGCACTTTATGTATTTAGAGGACCTCACTGTAAATGAATTTTTAACTAAATCAAGTTTTATCCTGATTCATAACATTTTCTTTTATGAATAAATATTTTACTACTGCTACTATATGCTGCACCTGTGTATATGATGCTCTTGGGTTGTGCGTGGCCACACACTGTGCATGTTCATTGCCAGGCAGGCGTGGGTGCAGTTCATAGTGTGTTCACTACAGGGCATGGTTGGTTCCACTACACCTCTGTCCATGGTATTGTGTGGAGCACATGATCCGGCGTGTGCATACACTATGCCAGGGGAACGTCACTAGATGGCATGCTGTGTGCTATGAAACATGTGACACTGAGGGGGGCAGGAATTGGTGAGTGTTCACATGTCAGTCATGCAGGTACTAACAGTGGTGTTTCCTTTTCACCCTGCAGACCGCAGTGACCGGAGGCCCCAGGAGGACAGCAGGAGGGTACCAGGCCATGCACAGTGGGTGGAGAAGAGCAGTGATGGTTGACATGGTGCATTGCGTGAGTACCATACATTGTTCACACACTGTCGTGCATGTGCAGCAGGTTGTTTGTATGATGGTTGCTGGTGTGGCTTTGGCCAAGACATATCAGAGTCTGTGTTACTTGTTTATTGGTACAGTGATATGGCTGTGTTCAGCAGCACAGATATCTTGTTAAATGTCCTTCACACCCTGCAAAAGCTGTGGTGGGCTGGTGTTGTCCAATGCTAGGATGGTCGCACAGTTAATGGGGCAGTTGTGGTGGCACATGTACCTGCATGGCCTGAACTGCTGCACCATGTGTCCTGTGCTGCAGTGTTGCTGTTGTCCACTGTGTATGTGGTCAGGGCCAGCCTTAAGGATAGGCGAACTAGGCGGTCGCCTAGGGCGCCATGTATCGGGTTGCCAATGATGAATGGTTATAATAATCTTCTTTTTTTTATTTCCCTTCTTTTTGTTTTGAGCACACAGATGATGGTGATTTTTAAAAGTAAGGAGATATGTGTTTTCTCTTTTCATGGGGGCCGGGGGCATGTGTCTTTCTGCACAGTCTTGCACTATTCGTGGTCTTGCCTTGTTTCTGTCCCCGCCACGGCGCAGCATGCCAGCATTATCAAATTATCTGCTTCCATTACTGCTGCTGCTGCCTATTTAGGTTATGTTCCTGGACTGCCAGCAGCAAGCCCAGCGTGGTATCAACCAAGGAAGGACCCCAGTCAGCAGCCAATTAAGTTGCAGTGGCTGTAGTGTGGGTGCAAGTTCCCCGTCCACCGCCACAGACAGTCCCATCTATTGATGACCCTGTCACCCCTCCCAAAAGCGCGCCAGCTACTTGCCAGATTCAGAAACCCAACTGTGTGTTGTGCCCACTGAATCCACACAGCAGCACATTGCTGCTGCCAAGACCCATCACGAATGAGCAGTCTTTGACAGAGAGAAAAAAATCTCTGTCATGTGTTGCGTTGATGGTCCGGACTAAAGAATCGATTGTCTGCCAGCTGGTGGGAGCCTGGAGGATCCACGACCACATCGTCATGTGTGTCTGTCAGTGCAGTGAATTGACCAGACGATCACTGACAATGAGTGAATCAGTAGTCCGACCACCCCTACTTGAGTCGAGATTCATTGTCGACGATGTCCTTGGCTGGCTCAGCTCGACCATCAGGTCAGGACAGGAGCAGTAGGCTGTCGTCTACTTCTGTACTGTGTACCTCAAGTATCAGAGAGGGATCATTTTTTATCTAGGGTATTGAGCAAGGCACTCATCCAGACCACATCGTTTCCGGGAGAGAACCGATCCACGATTCCAATGCAGTCTGCATAGTGATTTGAGTAATAAGGTTTTTACTATTTTTTTTCTTGTTGGCCTTTTTTTTGCCTAATAATTTATTGTGGTGGGTCCAGTGGTGGTCTGAGTCTCACTGATGTCTGGTCCCATCCCACGCCACGTCCCAGCCACCCTCAGTCACAAGGACAGTGAGAGAGAATAAGGTAATGGGGTGGGTGTCTCTCTCTTGTCCTGAGTGTTGCTACTTCCATGTCTGACTACAGCTGTCTGAGGCTGAGCTGATGAGGTGGGCAATTCATGGAGAAAGTCAGATTTTAGTCAATTTGAGGAAGACTGGATTATTCAGTGTGGCCCAAGTTTTTAAGATGCAAGATTTGGGGAGGAGGCTCTTAATGTTTGTGTAGAAAATCCAGAGGCTCTTTCTTAGGTAAGAGGAGGGAACTGCTATTAGGGCTGTGAGGAGGGTTGGGATTGGTCTCTGTGTCTCTCACTCCACATAGCAGAAGTAGTAGAAGGAGGAGACATTTTGGGGGATTTTGTTGGAGTGTCAACTGGGCTGGCAGGGACAGTGTAAGGGTGTAGGGTCTTTAGCCTCATCAGTGCCTCAAATATATCTCAGTCATGTGGAATCATGCCTGGGCTTACATACAAGCAATGTAAGCCTGGCCACCTGGGTTGGCCTTGGAGGTAACTTGTAGGAGGATGTGCATTTTGGTTAAGTAAGAGCTGCTCAGCTGGGGTGTGGCAGTGAGGCAAGGAGGACTGTGTGTCTGGTTGAGGGCCACCCAAATAAGAGAGACTGCAGAGTCAGCCTGTGCACCTAGTGATAGGAAAGGGAGAAGTGGGTTTTTGCACCCATGTGTAGCAAGTGCCATAGGGAGGATGAATGTGGTCTTCGACCTGGGGGAAGGGGATTCAAGTTCAACTACAGTCTGATCTAGGAGTGCAGACTCATAATGTGCTGGGATCCAGAAAGCAGGTAGTAATTGAAGTCCAAAGTTGGTATGGTGAGCCTCATACTGCCAGAACTGCAGTAACCAGACTCAACACATGCAAGGTACCCAGAAGGGAGTTCGTTAGTACCTTATTTTTAACAGTTATAAGGGGCTAATACTGCCTATATAGAGAAAGGACCAAGGCTCAGAATGATCAGAGCACACAGGGGGGAATTACAGCAAGGCCCTAGCATACACAGTTACTGACAGGAAATCAAGACCTGCTTTCGGATATAGGGATAAAATAAAAAGAAACTGTTAACTTAAATAATATCACTTCTAGGAGTCAAACTGATCAGTAAAGGAATTCTTATTTGTAGACTACATTATACATCTCGCAAGACACACAGTTGATGACAGGGAGCCTATACTATAGTGCTTTGAGGAAAATAATTTTTCCTTCCATCTTCCTTTTATTTTAATGTATTTATTTTACTGTACATGGTTTGTTTCCCTCAAGTGTTTTAAAGCCATTCCTGCTGTGCAGTGGAACTGATTTACATTAGCTCTGAATCACTTATGGATGATTAATAATATCAGGTTAGGTCGATGGGCAGCCTGGTCAATACCTGGTCACACATGTACTGTCTGCTGCCTGGTCAGCTCAGCTTGTAGACTAAGGCTAGTAGGTCTGCTTGCTGTGTGTGTGTTGGCTAATGTGATATGCTAGCGGCGAGCCATAAGATCAGTGGTTGAAGATGAGGATGACATAAGGCATGGCTTACTGTAGCCTGCACTGAAAATATGCAGCAAAACCATATACAGCAACGATTTATCCCATTGCTTGCTTTCATTATGTCACCATGTCAGTGGACACTTGTTAGTTTGAGCCTCCTTAGCCAACTATCCTTTAGCTGAGCATTCCCTCACCCACACTTTTTAATTTACCCTTGAGTGCCAATCCTTTCTTCCTCATGGCTCAGTCCTGCTCTATTACTCCAGTGACTGCATTCTGCCTGGCACAAGGATCAGGCACGTTATACATAGTACTGTACATTTACTGCTGACATCTGGTGCATGGCAGCTAGCTGATGAGGTGAGAGAAGGTTTGTGCCTATCACTGCGTTTGGCATCACTGATCATTGCAGGAAACTTGGGTAAGGGGGTTGTGTGTGGGTGGTGGTCGTTGCTGCATGGGTAGAACACTGGACCACCGCTGACTGCTTTTACTTCTGTCAATGGGTGATCAGGAGGGGAGGCAAGAAGAGCCATTGAACACCAGGGATAAATATGATAGAATGGATGATCGGGGTGGGGTTGCCATTAGACACCAGGGAACGCATTAAGAATGTCATGGTTTGTGTTGGGGTGAGATGAAGACTGAAAAAGAAAATTGGGGAAGGGGTGGTGCCGCTGACAAGTTCACCTAAGGGCGCCATACACCCTAAGGCCAGCCCTGTATGTGGTCACCTACACCACATGGGGTTTGGGGCAGATGATGGGGCTTGGTTACTGTGATGGCCTGGTTTCCTATGTCTATGGCATGGGTGAATTGTGTACTGCTCTCCTGCTATGGAGGGGATGGGGCTGTGTTACTCACTTGTCCTGCTTTACCTTGTGCATGGCACAGGCAAATGGCATACTGCTGTCCTGCTATGGGGGGGCTGTGTTACTGACTTGTCCTGGTTTACCTTGTGCATGGCGTGGCCAAGTGGTGTACTGCTGTCCTGCTGTGGGGGGGGGGCTCTGTTACTGACTTGTCCTGGTTTACCTTGTACATGGCATAGGCAAGTGGCATACTGCCATCCTGCTATGGGGGTGTGTGGTCTGCTGGGCTGTGTGCTTGCATTGCCTGGGGTACTCTGTCCACTGCTTGTCCATATTGCATACTGCCATCCTGCTGCTACTGTTGGGTGGGTGGGACCCACCACTTAGGTTCATGGACCATAGATATTATCGGCAGTTACAGAATGCTTGGCCCATCCAGTCTTTCCATAGGCCCGTATGCATGGCCAATGTGCAGACAGATGCATAGCCTGCTTCTGTCCAATACAGGTCACAGTCCGTAGCAGTGTGACAAGGCTGTATGCATTCCTGGGGTGTTTCTGCTTAGCTGTCATCATCATTGCACTGTTCCATTGGGCAACATGTCCCAACCAGTATGTTGTTACATGACTTCCTTTGTTCTCTGGGCTGCTGTCCTGGTTACCTGGGTAGTGTGCCTGTGTGGTTACATGGTATGTACTCCCCTGGGCTGTGGACTTCCTCTGCTCTGTGGTGTTTGTCTTGTCATTCCTGTCCACCTGTGTACTTTGGCTGGGTGGATGCTGCCTGTGGTTTCCTTCTGCAGCATGCAGGTGCATGTTGGGAGGCATGGGTGGTTCCCCATAGTATAACTGCATGGGCATGGTTGTTGGGACTTGCTTTCCACCCCTGGGCCATCAGCCTGGGATGTGCATTGCACCTTTCTGTCAGTGTACCATCCTAACATGGTCCTCTATCATCCTATAGGTCCCCAGAGGCACTTGCTGTGGGCCATGTGACTCGAGGAGTCAGATGGCAGGGATGAACTCCTGTGCAGGATAGTGCAGCAGCAGAGGATGGTCATTGAGCAGCAGGCCATCATCATATCAGAGACCAGGAAGGTGGTGGCTATACTAGAAGTGAGAGTGCCTGCTCCAAATGCACAGCAGCCTGCTGAACATTGAGGGTTCTGGCCCAATTTTGATTTTCTGACTCCCTACACACAATACTGGGGTGCTGCTGTTGTGTTCTTTGTTGCCAGGCTGTCGTCCCTTCTTTAGTTTTTGTATTGTCATTTCTGTTTTCATTTGTTTTTGTTTTCTGTTTCCCATTACTGATTTGTTTGCATTGTTTTGCTTTTTCTCACTGGTGTGTTGCATTTTGAAATACATATATATATTGCTTCTTTATATTACTGTGTCCAGTGTCATTATTGGGTGCATGAGGTATATTTAGGGATTTGTCATTTGCACAGGGTTCCATTGTTGGGTCATGTGTTACATGCCATTGCCATGGCTGGGTGTGTGTGGAATTCTCCATGTTGTACACTGCTGTCTGCTCTTGGAGTCACATTCAGGGCTATGCTTCTTTACCTGTGCTCCAGGGCACTGCCGGCTCCCCTTTGCACTGTGTTTTCTGTGGGTATGTGCACTGCCTGACTGCTTGCTATTTTCAGAGCTGTCTTATTTGCTATATTCAGTACTGTCTTACTTCCCAGGCTATTTTGCACTGCACCTCCAGCCCAGTTTGCCCGGCTTCATTAGCACGTCGTATTCTGCAGGTTTAACACTGGGGCTATTCCTCTGAATACAGTGGGCTATACTTCTGGGCTATTTTAGTACACTGAGCAGTGCTAATTTTGCCCCGGGGCAAAGTTTTGAATATCTGGCCCCTGGACAGCTCAGAAAACTATTAACTCTACAAAGTGCTGCTCTGATTGGGAATCTGGAACAGCAAACTACTCGAAAATGATACCATCACTCTCTAAGCTTGACTGAGGGGACAGAAATAACTCCACTATAATGTATGGTAAGTGCTTATTAACCACCATAATCAGCAGTTACACAGCTTTGTTATGCACTGTTTAGAATTTTAAAAGTTGTTAACCACACTTCGGAACTTCCAAACAGTGGCATAAGAAAAAAGAATGCACCAGAGTTCCATAATTCTCACACATAGAATGCAAACAGTGTTTTTTTGACCATACACTATAAAAGATGATGGCTGGGGATCGGGTGACAAGCACACTGAAATCACCTCTCATGGTTGCTAGGGCTACAGTAAACCTCTCGAGCTGCGCTCTCGAGGTTTACCATGTTGCCCTAGCAACCACTCGAGGTGATTACAGTGTGGTTATCACCTGATCCCCAGCCATTATCCTATATGTTTTCAACCACTGTAGAGCAAGTTAACAAATGCTGATTTAAAGAAAACCACAAAACCAAACAGCATAACAATTTCAGGAAACACTAATCATGACACAGGGTCTTGAATTTCAGCTTTTCAAGCTTTTATTAAAAATAATGTAAAAAACATTGCACATGATGTTTAATGAGTAATACCAGAATAACACATATCCCCTCTAAACATTTAGAGGTAATATAAAAATAAAACACATGCACATTTCTATAGGAAAACATTGGAACTTCAACAAGCCCTAACTCCCTCAATATTTAAGCAATAAGGCACGACAGGGTGTGTGTTATCGTGTAATAACGTCACTCCTGGGGTGGGTTGAAGCACAGGCGGCAGTGCTTCCCACCACAGGAGTGACGTTATTACATAACACATCCCTGAGTGCCTTATTGCTATTATACAATGGCTCGTGTGGTAACAAAAAATAAAAAGAAAAAAGTATGTTTTTATTTATTTTTATTAGATTTTTCTGTGGGTAAGTATACATTTCAAAAAGAAATCCCTATTTTTTGTACCACTGGGTGCGCTGTTGTTTGGCTGATGCTGTGTGCACAGTCCTGAAGCACTTGTCATTGAGGTTCTCTTATGTGATGCGAGGGACGCTGAAATGCCGCTTCATGTCAGAGTTTGTTTCACTTTTGAATGTCTTCAAAAGTAGCTGTGGAGCACGGTAAGCAACTAACAGCGTCATGAATGTCACTGAGGCTGGTAGTTTTATGTGAGTTCCGTTGTTTTAGTTGCAATGAGGAGCGAGGGCAGAGTGGGAATGTTTGAAGCTGCTTCCGGACAGTCAGCCGGTTAGTCAAGCCGCTCGGTTTGCATGCAAATGCTGGCAGCAAATCCATTGATTGAATTCTGTGACTCAATTGTGGTGGTTGTTTTTAATCTGAGAGGCTAAGAAAATGGGGGGCGGCGCTAAAAGTGTCACGGATTAATGAGGCTTCACAGCAGCAGTGTCTGTAGGACTGGTAGCATGATTTGTGTTATGCGGTCATATGTGTGTGCCTGGACTTAATACAGTGATGTTATAGCTTAATATCACCACTGTCCGAGGCACACACTGACCAATCAGAGTCCAGGAAATTTTCTTGCCATTGTATAATTGGACTTAAGGGACACTCTATATGTCAAAACAAAGGTCTTAATGAGCACTACACATACCCCCTAAACATTTTGGGGCAATATAAGAAAGCATAAAAATAAAACAAATTCAATTCTCATAGGACAACATTGGAACTTTAACAAGCCATACAATAAAGGAAAGAAATTGCTGTTTTGGCAGAAATAGAAGTGCAGGTCCCAGAGGGCAAGGCAAATGAGAATATGATTAAAATATCTCAAAAAGTAAGGGAATTCATTGCAAAAAAAAAAAACATTGTTAGTGCACTAGTTAGGGTTAAATAGGAAATAGTAGGGACATGTGGTGTTAGGGTTAACACCTCTAAGACCTCACCCACACCCTGCAGGCAGCAACAGGAAGAACCATTACGATTTGACCTCTTCTGCATTTTTGCAAATCAGGCATGAGGTGTGCCTTGGGCTTTTCAACCCGAACACACAATTCTGCTGAATGGGGGTGAAGCTATTTGTATATTTATATACAGTATATATATATATATATATATATATTCATACAGAATTACAGTAATGCAGTAGCACCACTATAATTAGGGTTGAGTAGGCTGATTAATGTTAAACCCTTATCTTTGCACCTTAATAGCTTTGCCAGAATTCAATGGAAATGAACAACATTTTGAATGCGCAGTTTGTGGGGTATGATCTGTTGATTTGCCTAGTTTTGCTCCAGCCAGAATTGAGGATTCTGAGATACAGATAGTGCATTTTTATGAAACATCCTTTTTTACTTTTTTTTCTGTCCCCCTCCCCCATTACGTGCAGCACAGACAGTTTGTAATTTTTGTCTGAAATTTTCAGAGTTAAAAGGGCTTGCACCAGAATTGTGCCTTTGGTTGGTTTGGTGAAAAAATATTGATCTGTTCCCATGGTATAAGGATTTGAAGTTTCAGTTTTGAGCATTCTTAGAAGGGTCTTTTGGATAGACGTTTGATACCCTACAAAATTCTAAATAATCTGGACAGTAGGTGATGTCCCCCACAATAAAATAACAACAACAACAAAAAAAAGTTTCTTTACAGTCGGACATGTGGATTCCATGGTCCAGACAGTGTGTTTTAAGGAAAAATCAGGTTTTTGGCTGGGTTTTGTTTAGCATCACCTACTGCCCAGATAGTTTGGAATTTTGGTCTGATGTTTTCATGGTGGAAATGGTTTGACCAAGAATGGTGGCTTTCATTGGTTTGGTGAAAATATATTAATCCGTTCCCAAGTTATAAGGATTTGAAATTTCAGTTCTGAGCATGCTCAGTGTGGTCTTTTGGATATATGTTTGAAATTCTACTGAGCATGCTCAGAACCAAAATTTCAAATCCTTATAACTTTGAAACAGATTAATATTTTTTCACCAAACCAATGAAAGGCACCATTCTGGGGCAAGCCCTTTCTACCTAAAAATTTCAGACAAAAATTACAAACCATCTGGGCTATAGATGATGACAAAAAAGACAGCAAGAAAACCCAATTCTTCCTAAAAACACTCTATTTGGAACTTAGAATCCACACATCTAACTGGAACAAAACTTTGAAAATCAAGACACTTTGCCCCCAAACTGTGCATGCAAAATGTCGTGTAATTCCATTGAACAAGGGTGTAGCTATTGATATTTATATACAGTATATATATATATATATATATATATATATATATACACACTGTATGTACATACATATAGGGCCAGATATTCAAAACATTGCCCCAGGTCCAGGTTAGCCCTGCCCAGCATGCAAACATAGCCCGGGCCAAAAAGGCAGCCATATTCCAAAGGAATAGCTAGGTGCTAAACCGGCTGAATATAATAAGCAAAGGAAGCTGGGCAAACTGGGCTGGCAGTGCAGTGCAAACATTGCCCTTGAGCAGGACAGTACTGAATATAGCAAAAGAGACAGCACTGAAAATTCCACCCAGGCAGTGCAAACACGCATAGGAACACAGTGCAGATGGAGCAGCCATGCCCTGGACCACAGGCAAAGGAGCACAGGCTGGAAAGGGAGCCCAGGAGCAGACAGCAGTGCAGAACCCAGACACTGAAACACACCCAGCCAGGGGACTGGCCAGGGGGCACCAGGACCCAGGGGCAGGGCCAAATAACAGAACAACCCTGTTGTAAAAGCCATGCACCCATAAATGACACAGGACACAGTGCAAATTTGTGAAAGAAAAGTATAATGTGACACATGCACAATAGAGGAAACAGGTAAATAACAACAGAACAACAATACAAAACAAAACAAAGGCAATGTAATGAAACACATAATGCAAACACATAAAAGGAAATCTACAGCACACACACCACTACAATGACAGACACTATATACAACAGGAACTACAACAACCACTACAACCACTACTATGACTACTAATATGACTAACACTAACACTACCACTACCACTACATAACAGACTAACTACAGGAAATGAACAATGTGAACTGCATAAACAAGGGGATGGGATATGGACAACAGAGGCACAGTAACAGAAACCAAACTGGAATGCAATGGAACAGGAGGGGACAGGGAGGTGGACACATACAATGGGGTAAGACGCCAGTAAACGGCAATACAGATCAGCAAAGGGGGGAGGGGCAGGTAAGACGGTGGCCACAGGAAGGCATCGCGGCTGGGATCCTGGAGGTACAGGCAGTCATGCCTTCAGTATGGTGGCTACCCTTCTTGTCTCCGAAATGAGCACTGCCTGCTGCTCAACGATGGTGCACTGCTGTCACACAAGTCGTCTCAAGAGGTCCTCAGAGCCTTCAGATGCCTCCGGCTGCATTGCCCACAAGGAAGATCGGAGTGGACCTACAAGAGGAAGAGGGAGCATGTGAGGATGGGACAGCAGCCAGGAGTCATACATCAGCCACAGGTGGCCATACAGTGATGGACAGCATGTCCCAATGAACAATCCTGAGTGGAGGTGAGTGCCACACTGGTAGGCCAACACGGAAGGTGCCCACATAGCAGGCCAGGGTGATACAGGCACCAACCCAAACTACAGCAAACACGGCGATGAGAAGCCTGACAGCACCAGGGCATAGGTGACACCGCCCACCCCAGCACAGCACACAGCCAGACAGGGCATACACACTGCTGGACTGTCAGAGAGCTGTGTGCAAGGGCCATGCCACAACATGCACAAGGGCACCCACACATCGGGACATGCTGCCCACTGACAGATGGCAATGTACCATAAAGCAGAGCACAACAACAGCAACAGAAGGGCGTGCCACAGCAGCACCGGACCATGACAGTGGCCTGCCAATAAGCAACCTAGAATAGGAAATAACAGGTACACAGGGCACAGGTAGTGGCAGGGATGGTCCAACGCATGCCACTATGCAAGGCCCCTGAAAGCATACCTCACAACTGTACTACAGTACATGGAACATTCCCTGATCACCGGGTCAAACGTTCCCTGTACCACCCTGTGAGGACAGGTACCACAGCCCAGGCAACTGTGTGAAACAACAACCCATATGAAATGATGCACCTAGTATAATAGCAATGGAACAACAGACACTCGGAACATACATGCATTAGGGTACCTGTGACATGAGCAACACAGGTAGGTATTCCAGTACGTGAACTGCAAATTACCAATAAGTACCACAGTATGACAGGCAATGAACCACAGTAGGTGGACATTAGGAGGAGAGGTATGCCTGGAAGTCCTGGGGCTGGGTGTCCTGCAGTCACAACAGGCATGTGTGAGATGCGATGCAGGCCTGTCCAGTGAAGCTAATGCCACCCGTGCACATGCGGATGGTCAGGTGGGCCAGAGGGATGAATCACACTGAACTGCAGAGGTGGCCATGGCAACTGACAGTGTGTGAGCCCCACTGAACACCCACCACCAACCGGCACCCTCACAGCCATGCAAGCCAACAGTGCCCCACAGCCCCTCCCAGGGCACAGCAGACACACAGCCAGCACCCAGCAGTGGTGTGCAACACAGGTGTGCAGCACAACACAGTACCACTGGCCCAATGCCAGTCACTGCCATGCCACGGGACCAGGCACTGGCAGAACACAGAATGAGATACACAGCACAGTGTAACAGCACACAGTATAAAGGATGGGTACTCACGCAACAGGCCTCTGCTCTCAGGGCTGCTCTCCTGTGCCCACTGCGGCATGGCTGACACCCTAGGGCTGCCCCTCTGATGATCCTGGTCCACATCCTGGCCCCCGTCTCTGGTCCTGGGCTGCTTGATCCACTCTACAGAGAAAAGGTGAAACATTGGCGTTAGTGAGTGACACAGCATAAACCACATGCAGCACAGCAAGATGCACATGCAACCCCAACAACACTGCACACACAGCAGGGGCACCCAGGGTCAGTGGCTGAACATGGAGGACACCCACACAGAGTGCGTCTGGGCCTATGGAACATTAGCCAGGCACAGGCGACATGTCGTCAAGGCGGCGCCATGGTGCAACAGTGCCGGTCGCAGCAGTCATGCGATGGTCCGCACACCCATGTGTGACAGTGGGCCGGTTCCCAGGAACAGGTGCCCTGCACCACGGTGCTGCACCAGAACCCACCACCAACCATGTCCCAAGCAGCCACTCACACCCATGACACCCCCATGGCCACAGCATGCACCGTGCCCCAATTGTTCGCACCACCACACACCCTGTACCAGGACGCCCCCCCAGGGTGCCATCATGTGAAGTACCACCCCTGCCACATGCGTGCAAGCACCATGCAGGGGTGGCATACACATGTGCGCACACACACAGACACACTGACACACAGACACGCAGACACACACACACACACACACACACACACACACGCACGGGCACTGGTGCTGCCCAAAACACACATGGGAGTGGGTGTCAATGTGCATTGCCACTTACCTGGCACAGGCACATCGCTGTGGTGCACCATGCACTTGTAGCTTTCCAGCTGCTGATGCTAACGCTGTTGCAGGTCTGTGTACTGGTGCCTGCACTTTTCGGCATCATGGGTGATGCCCGTGCGAGCACACAGCTTCCTTGCCACTGTGGTCCACACCTGTATGCATGGGAGGTCACCCTCCCTGACCTCCCCAAAGAGCCTCTGTTGCCTTTTCTGTACCAGCTATATGAGGTTTGCTGTTTCAACCTCCCCCAACTCCTGTCCCGGTGCACCACTGCCCACTGCCGTCTACCCCCTGGCATCACTACTGTGTGTGTCTGTGACTGGCACCAGTAACACACCAAAGAAGATGCACCTCTGTCTGCTCCCTCTCTCAAAGTGCCATAGTGCAGCGCTAGCACATAATGTAGCGCAGCGCTACCCAGAAGCGGTCCCAGCGTGCATGCGTGACCCCCGCACAACCCTTGGCCACAACGCCACACATGTGCATTGCTCCACGCTGTGTGTGCTAGTGCTGCACTACACCATGCTATGACTGCCCACTAGCATGGACATGGGGCCTCATGGGCATGCGTGGTTACCGTGCTATGCCACATAGCGCCGCGCAATCAGGACAGTGTGGCGCTGGCCACCCCATTGTCCGACGCTGCCATTTGCACGGTGCTAAGCTGTTAGCCCAGTGCTAATCAGGCCCATATTCAACAGGATTATGCAAATTAAGCCACTTGTGCATGCAACATGCAAACTCTGTGATTTGCATATCATTATCCAATGATTTGCATGAATAACAGGCTGGACTACCCAGCTGGGCTATACAAGGGCAATCAGTGCTCCACCAGTGTTGTGCTGTGGGAATGCAGCATAGAGCAGACACTGCAGTACAGAGTACAACACTGATGAAGACATGCAACAGGAGGGAGAGCAGCGAGTGGAAGGTCAGTATCACTGCTGTGCAGGTGTTGTAATGTTACTGGTAAGGGTTGGGGCACATGCAGTGCGTACCAGCGATACATAGCTGTACCAGCTGGGGACAGGTCCACCCACCACAGAACCACAGACATGCCCAGTGCTGTGCAACGGTGCACAGGGCTAGAAGGATGGCAGTCAAGCACACCTGACCTAGCACCGTGACCGTGTCCCTGCATCAGCCTGCACCAGGTGGGACCACCTGCAGTACTGTGGGTGACAAGCAGGTGCAGGGGGGCACCATCATGGCTTTCAGGTGTGCAGCGCAACAGTGGCTGACTGCCATGGAGTTCATGGCACCTCTGTTGCCACCCTGGATGTGGGACGTGCGGGTTCGCAAATGCCCAATCTGTGGTACGCAGCTACAGAACAGGGGTCACAGAGTCCTGGCAGTGTGTTGCTGAGGGGTCCTTGTGGCTGCTGCCTGGTAGCCTACCATTGCATGCCATTCCCTGTGTCCTCACCCTATGTGCAGTGCCCATGTCCACTAGGGGTGCACGGTACAGTGCAAGGTGGTGGCCATTGGGGTGGACCTGTCCTGGGGTGCATATGTCAGCCATGGGTGATGGTGGTGCTCTTGTGGGTCCAGTATATGCTGTCCATACACTGACAGCTATGCAGTGGCACAGTGCACCCAGGGGTTGCTGCAGCACATGCCGGCCAGTGCCAAATCTGTACAACCTATGCCACAATAGGTGGTGGCATGCACATGCCGTTGCACATGCATGACTCAACACAGGCATGCACTAGCTGTTGACACATGTCCCTTTCCATCTCTCCCATAGGTGGTGCGGCATGGCCAGAGTGGATACATGCCCATCGATTCTCGCAGGAGGAACTGAGAACAATGGTGCACGGTGTCAAGGAGAGGGAGCAGGTTCTGAGGCAACACAAGGCCAAGAATGTGGTGGTGCACCAGGCTTGGGAGGAGGTCATCGCTGGAGTTAACACAGTTGGTGGTCGTGGCAGGACTATAGAGGCAGTGTGCAAGTGGTGGAGTGACATGCTGCATGGGGCAAAAGAGGAGGAGGTACAGTGGCTTCATGAAAGGATGAGGACCGGTGGTGGACCTCAACCAGCACAGCAGCAGGAGGAGGACCCACTCATGGCTGTGGTGGCATCAATACGGCACCCAGTGGCTGTTGCTGGTGTCCCGGGTGGTGAGTGTGAGACGCCTCTCACACTGCCCATGGTAGGTCTGTACCTGCATGTGTGTAACCTGCATGGTGTGGCGGCACAGGGTGTTAGTGTTGGGACTGAGACTGGGGTGCACTGTGGGGCTGCATTGATGTGCACACTATGCACAAGGGAAGGTATGCATGCGCTCTATGGGGAGGTTGGGTGCATGTGGCCACATGATATTGCCATGGGGGTGGTCTGCAAGGTGTGCATGTCCACAGCGGGTGGCACGTGTCCTAGGGTGTGCATGTTCAGGTGGTGGCAGTGGTGGTGGTGGTGGTGGTGGTGGGGCGAACATTGCAAGTATGCATGAATCACCCTGTCCTGTTTTCATCCACAGCAGAGTGTGCAGGACCAGCAGTGCACCAGGAATATGCTGGGATGGCTGCCTCTGGACAGGAGGAGGAGGAGGTGGAGTACATCCAGCCATCGACGTCTGGCCTGGGTGGTGGACACGTACATCCAGGGCCACCCCATGTGTGGCACTCACACAGAGGACTTATACAGCTGACAGGGAAGGGGGGCCCTGCTGCAGGAGGAGACCTTGACTACGGAGCCACTAAGGAGGATTCCCAGGTTGAGGATCTGGGCATTGGGCAGGTGATCCTACTGACTGTTATGAGTGACATTGACACAGATGTACCAGAGGGCTCCTACCTCATGCCCTTGGAGGGGCCTGTGGAGTGGGGTCCGGGGGTGGGGCTAGGCGCAGGCAGAAGCACAGGCACCAGGTGGATGGTCAGCCTTGCTGGCATGGGTGCTCACATGCAGCCAGTGGGTGGCCTAATGGGAGATGTGTGTGCACCACTGGACATGCGGTGTCCCCCACAGGTTGTGGAGCAGGTCCTTCTGGTACAACTGAACATCGCCAGTGGTGTACAGTGGCAGGACATCCCACTCATGCACCAGCGTCCTGACCCAGTTGTGTTGCAGGCCCCAGTGCCAGCCACCATTGGGGTGGCTGCACCCCTGGAGCAGAATGCCCTGGGGTCCAGCCCACTGCTTCAGGCTGCCCTGACATCACAGCAGGAGGCACGGATGGAACTGCATGGCCTGTGGCGGGAGCTCAGGCATGAGCTTTCACTGCTGCATGAGTCTGTGTCCCTGGGCTTTGCCCATGCAGAACAACATGCTGAGGACAGGGTGGGCCATGTAGTTGCTGCACTGGACCATGGCTTTGACGAGCTCACAGCTGCAGTGGTAGACCTCACCACTGTGCTGTGTGGGGTGCAAGGTGGTCACCGGGATGTGCTGGGGTGCAGGGTGACTGTGAAAGGGGGCCCACAGGCGTGGAACCCATGGCCGCAGGGCTGTCACTGGCTCCAGCTCATATATATCAGGCACATCCACTGGCACCCAGTGCCACCATGGATGTCCATCCACCCTGTCTGGTTCCTCCAGTCGATGGGAGGACAGGTGGACCAACCTGCCTGCCTCGCCGTGGTCCTCCCTCAATGTGTCCTCCACACAGAGCACTCCTGGATCTATGACCCACTCCCATGGTGTGTGCCGTGTGCGTGGTGGTAGCCTTCAGTGATCAGAACAGTCATCCTGCACCCATGCACAGTTGCCACCACTGTGTGCACATTGTCACATCCACACCCTGGTACACACATGCACACACACAGACTTGCACACACCCACACTCTATCACATGCACCACCCAACTGGCACAGCCATGGAGGCCCTCCTCAAACTGCCATCACACATCGGGCATCGACCTTTCCACCATGCCATGGCTGTCTGTCCACTCTGTGTGACCTGCACACCCCTCACATCGCACCGCACACACTCACATGCATTATGATCCACTGTTTTGTGCACCTGCTCTGATTTGTGTTGTCACTGTTGTGGATGTTTGTGCACATTAAAACATACACATTGTACTGTTTCTTGTTGCTGTGCAGTCTGTACTCACCCTCTGGCCTGTGACAGTGTCCTGATGATGTTGGCCCTGTGTTCTATTGCGGGCCATGCGAGGATCCCTCCTCTTGAGTTGCTCCACTATCCCCCTGACCACTGGCTCTGGGTCACTGTCGTCCTGTTCCTCAGGTACAGGTGCCTGTATCCCATGGTTCATTGCCATGTTGTGCAACATGCAACAGGCTAGGAAGATACGGCATACCTTCTGAGGCCTATACTGTAGGGCACCGCCTGATGTGTCTAGGCATTGGAAATGCATCTTCAGTATGCCAAACTCCCTCTCTATGATGTTCCTGGTGCTGGCGTGTGCCTCACTGTACTGTTCTTCAGCTACTGTGGCTGGCCCTGGTACTGGTGTCAGCAGCCAGGGTCACAGGGGATAGGCACTGTCCCCTGTTGGGAGATATGAACCTGTTAGTGTTGTACTGCTGTCTGCCTGTTTTAGTGTTGTACTGCTGTCTGCCTGTTTCTGTCATGCATCCCTGTGTTGCCTCCCACACTCCTTCCCGGCCTCCCTTGCCTGTCCCCATCCATGCTGTGGTGTGTGTGCCTGGTGGGGTGCTACTCACCAACTAGGTGCCCACTGGCTATCCTGCCCTCCTTAAATGCCTGGCACAGCTGGGACTGGTGCCAGATGAAGGCATCGTGGGCACTGCCGGGGTACTGCACATAGACATTGCTGATGCACCCAGTTGCATCGCACACCACCTGGCAATTGATGGAGTGGTACCCCTTCCTGTTTATGTATACACCACTGCCATTGCCAGGTGATACGCAGATGGGGACATGGGTGCAGTCAATGGCACCCAGTACTGCTGGTAGGTGCATAACTCGAAGGAATTGCTGCATTGTTTCTCTGCACTCTGCTGCTGTCCTGGGGAATACTATGAACTCCCTAGCATGTGGAAGGACAGCCTCTAGGAACTGGGTCAGGAGGCGTGAGGTTGCAGACTGCGACACCCCAATGATGTCCCCCGTTGGTTGTTGAAATGTCCCTGTGGCTAGGAAGCACATCGCTGCTGTCACCTTCTCCTCTACTGTCATAACATGGCTGCGTCTGGTGTTGGGGTGCAGCTGCTCATGCAGGAGTTCACATAGCTGCCTCAACATTCCCCTGTTCATCCTGTACTGGCCAGTGATGTGCTCATTTGGCAGGGTCTCAAAGGAGACCCTGGGCCGGTACCACCTGTTTGCAGCATACCATCTCCTTGGCCTGCATTGTGGCCCATGTTGGACCTGCTCCCTCTCCTCCTCCTCCTCTTCCACTACAGCTACCATGAATGGCAGCATCACTGCTAGCGGTACAGCACTCATTCCCACTTCCTGTTGTTGCCTCTCCCCCTAGTTGATTTGTCCTGGGTTAAGACCAGCCTTTTATAGGCAGTAGCTAGTGCTGCACTGGGTGTCATGCTATGTACCCTAGCATGGCACTATAGCTTTGAACATCCCATTACATGTGTATGCAGGCTCCCCCCCCTTTGCCCCTTGCATACATTATCGGTTTGCCCCACGCTAAGGCGCTTTGTGCGTGCTAACAGGTCCTTTGAATATGGTCACTCCACACTATTCCCATGCTAATGGTTTGCACGCTGCACTACGCTTTGAATATCTGGCCCATAAGTATTATACTGGTATGGTAGCATCACTATACTTGGGGTTGAGTATGCTGTTTAATGTTAAACTCCTAACTTTGTACCTTAATAGTTTTGCCCTATTCAATGGAATTGCATGACATTTTGCATGTGCCATCTAGAGGGTAAGGTCTCTGGCTTCACCAAGTTTTGTTCCAGTCAGATGAGCAGATTCTAAGATTGGATAGTGCTTTGTTGGAAACGCAGGGATTTTTGCTTTTTTTTGTCCCCGTGTTATAAGGATTTATATTTTGATTTTAAGCATGCTCATTAAGGTCTTTTGGATAGATGTTTGGTACCCTACTGAGCATACTTAGAACTGAAATTACATTAATTTAATTAAATGTTGCCAAAATTAATCAGGAAGGTGGTCAACGGCTACTGGCATAAGGACACTGAAAAATAAATCTTCATTTTTCTAATTATCTCAAGATGTTTGACATACCATAACAGTCTGCAAATATCAAGTATGAACAATGTGTGTAACAGTGGCAATCACAGTCATAATACAGTAACAAGAAATTTGCCCACACACACACACACACTGTGTCTCACACCAGCACTCATCTCAAGTGGTAAGTTTCATATATACAATGAATAATCCATTAAGGCTAACATTTTTACAGAAGACCATACAAAGTAAAACGAGAGTATGGCTTAAAAAAAGCCATGCTGCATTTTGGCATTATTCATCTGAAATAGAACACGCTTTTTGAGCATACAACTGTATAACCACCCTGTCAATAAAATCAAAATGGATGAACCAGCATCAATATGTTATGAATGAAAATAGAAACAATGATTGAAACAAAGTAAGTGTAAAATATAACATTACTGTGATGGATCACAATTTGGAGAAATCAGGAAGATAACTGACAGTTTAAAACATTTACTTCATTGCGCGTACTGTGCTTCTTGCAACTTGGAATAAGAGGTTGTTCTTGCATGAATAACAATCAGACATTCACATAAATAAAAATGAAATTGTGTTTCATGCTATTGAAAATTATGAATGTGCCAGGATTGACAGCTTACTGCACTTCTTAATTATTGTATTTCACAGTGGGTCAAGATGCGTGTCGTTACCTGCATGGTGTGAAACTGAAATGAATGTTGCCAGGCACTTTGTCCATAGTTCTAAACTCAAAAAGAGGGGTTAAAATTTGTGGTACTGTTAGTAGTAGCTACAGATACTGTTCTTCTTAACTGCAAGCATGTAAGTCTATTTGGTTCTATTTGAAGAGTTGGACTTGCTACTGAGCTGTGCTTACAGCTTGTAGTCAGAAGAGTTTTAATGGCTTGCAACTTGAGAGTTTTGGCCCACCCTCCCACCCCATTCCTCATAGATACTTAAATGCTCAGCTGAACAGGGAGGATCTATCATGATCCACCCAGAAGTGGGCTTGGTATTATATTTATGAATATATTATAACTACAGGAAACTATTTAAGAGGTTCAAATTTTAGTCTTTCATATTCAAATAAAAATATTTTGTTCAGCTGAGCATACAGTTGAGTGGTATAGTTTAAGGTTAAAGGAAATTGTGAAAAGGGAAATTACATGAATTTGGATTACAGGGGAAGATATTTTGTGTTGGTCATTATTACAAGTATGGTGAACTCTACTAAAATATCTTCAAGGTAACCTTAATTAGACTAGTGAACTAACAAATATAATACTTAGAGTTAAATTTAGGTACGGGGGTGTAAGGACAAGTTTCAGTCTGTCTGTGATAAAATATTCTGTTACAAGCTTCAGGGTAATCTTATTTAAACTTCTTGATACAACACTCTACTATTAGATTCAGGGTAACCTTAGCAGATAATAAAGGGACAATTTGCAAGCTCTAAACATGCAGTGGGATAGGGATTTCTTTTGCAGAAAAGGATATTGGGGAGGGGAGGGATACAATGATGGTAAATGGGGGGAATTGACTGGTTTTAGAAGAGAGCAGAAGGGAAGAGGAGGGTGTGGAGGAACAGGTACGTTGGTAGGGTGTAATGGCTGTGGTGCTGCAGTGATTATGTCAGTGCTGTGGGAGTTAGGGTTTTGTCCAGTATGTAGAAGGTTAAATAATCTGGAGGTTGAGATCACCAGGTTAAAAAAGGTAATTGAATCTTACTGTAGGGAAGGAAGTATATGTGGAGGTAATCAATACAGGAATGCAATTAAAAATGGGGGTAAATGGGGAGGGAAGATGAAGAAATTTTGGATCCATTCACAGAGAGACAAATACTCCAGGATGCTGGAGGGATTGGACAAGAAGTGATAGTGGTACGAATATGGGTGGATGTAATGAAAGAGCAAATTACATGGGGACAATGAATGAAAAAAGAAGAGTGTGTTGTGGGGATGGTGGATGGAATACAGTAGGAAGGGAAGGGTGGGAGAGGAATATCATCCATGGTGGAGCAGTAAGGAATATTAATAAACAAGGAGATGTACAGGGTAGGAGTTTTGAAAAAACTGGAGATGGGCATGGGATAGAAAGGAGAGAGTCTAAAGTTTCTAACTAAACTGCCAAATTCTGGTCCCACTCCCTCCCCCCATCTGGCCTCTATCCTCTCCAAACAATTCTCTCCTGCGTACTCACTCAGGAATACAAATCCCAGACTGCTGCATGTCCCGTTTATGCTTCATTGCCAGACCGCCTTTAGTTTCCATATCCCACAGATTTGGAATGCTCTGCCAGCCTCCATAAGACATGTACAGAACACATACCAATGCAACCCTCTACTTAAAACCCATTTCTCTTCCGACTGCTCCTGTTGTAACTAATTCCTCTACTTACTCCTGCTTGATGTACTATAAAGTGTATGTAATGTATATGACCCTGTCACTCTGTACAATGTATATATGAACCCCTGTCTGTATCGCTAAACAAATGTCTATAGGAAGCCTTGACTTCCCAAAATGTTTCTGCTTATTGTATATATCCTTGTATTGTAATTATGGGTCTCGGCCCCCAAGTCGCATCTGGAATCGAGCATTTAGCTCAGTATGCTTTTCTGGTAAATCTCGTAAATAAATAAATAAAGTGAACAATATGGCTACAAATGAGGAAGTAAGAAATGGAAATGTTAGTAAGAAGTTAGAGAGGGATCAAAATAGTAAGAAAAGTATGAGCATTGAGGATAAGGTGGAGATCATGGCATTGAGAAAGAGGTTATATTGAGAAATAGGTTTTTACCTTTGATAAGTTTAATAGACACAGATGTAAATTGGGATGAGGGGTACATTGCAGAGCAGAGTAGTATGGAGAAGCGGGAGGAGGAGATGAGAGAGAGCAGTGAGAGGAAAGTTGGAAAAACTGATCTAGTAGTAGATACAGAGTTAGTTAAGAGGGAAGTGGGGGGCATGAAAATTCAGACATTAAGCTGATCAATGATGGAGATTGGATGATATCTAAGAAGGCAGGTATATGGGGAGGGTTTATACAAAATTGAGACTTGGGTTTGTTAAAGAAATTGAATAGTGACAAGGTAACAAGAGGGAAAGGGGGAATTCTGGAAGAAGAGGACCATATTGAGGGAGCAAAATGAGCAGAATCAGTTAACATAAAACCAGCAGGTATTTTGGTGGGCTGCAAGGAGTCTGTACATGGGAGAGTCCTTATACTGGGAGATTCCATAATTAGAGGAATTCAATGGGGTAGGGCGGGAGAGGAGAATAGTAATATTAAGGTTGAGTGCATGCCCTGTATGATGGCTTAATAGCCTCATGTCTTGTATACTTCCTATCTAGGAAACATGGGGCATCACCCACATTTTGGTGTATTTGGACACAAATGGCTTGGCGGACAGCAGTCTCATGGAAATGTAAGCTAGATTCAGGGATTTGGCAACAGTCTTGAAGCTGGAAAATAAATCTGTCTCTTTTTCAGAAGTACTGCCAGTGCCAAGGGCCAATATGGATAGAAAGGAGAGAACAGATGAGTTTTATATATTTGGTAAGGTTGGTAAGGGGGTGGTGTCATGAAAAGGGGTTTAAATTGGTGGTGGAATGGCGAAGGACATGGAATAAAGCAGAACTATATGCTCCAGACAGATTGCACTTCAGCAGGGAGGGAACAATGGGCCTGAGTGAAAAATTGTATAACTATGAAAGGGAGAAGTTAAATTTAAACTGATTAGTGGGGGAGCAGCAGGGAATAGCCTAGCTAGCAATCCCTCTTATAATGGTGTAGGGAATTTATTATTATATTATAAGAGAATAGGGGATTTAAGGTGGAGATGGTCATCTGTAAATGCCAGGCATCTAGGGAATAAAATGGTAGACCTAGAGACCATATTGGTGGATGAATGCCTAGGTATTGTGGTTATAATGGAGACTTAGTGGTTGGAGCATAATTCTTGGGAAGTTAGTGCTCAAGTGTACAGTCTATTCAGGGTGGATAGGAAGGGGAAGGGGAGGTGTGGCATTGTACTGTATGTCAAGGAGACCATTTAAGCAATGAAAGAACAGGATGAAAATGGTGAGATAGAATTCCTGTGTGTCACATTAGAGAAGAGGCCTGGCACTATATTAAGAACAGGAGTGATATATAGGCCTCCAAACCAAGGAGAGGAGAAAGATAAGCAATTGATGCAGGTAATTCAAAGGGTGTCGAAAAAAGGGGAGTTTGTACTACTGGGAGACCTTAATATGCCTGATGAAGAATGAAGAATCCCTAAGGCAACACCTACCAGGAGTAGTTGAGGCACTGCAGGGATCATTTCTACAACAGCTGGTTAAGGAACCCACAAGAGGGGAAAATATATTGGATGTACTCACAAACAGGGATAGTGTTGAAGATGTGGTGGTGGGAGACTCCTGGGTACAAGTGATCATAGCAGGTGAGTTTCAGGATACAAATAGGGAGAATAACAAGAAAGAGCAGTACAAAGGTTCTGGACCTTAGGAGGGTAGACTTTGAAAGAACGAGGGAGATTTACAGAAAAGAAACGGAAGGCAAAGAACAGATAGACGATGTAGAGAAATTGTGGAGTTGTATCAAGGGGGTGGTACTAAAAGCCACAGAACTATGTATAAGGAGGATATGAAAAAAAGGAGGCCTCTTTTGTTTAATTGGGATGTTGTTTGGGTATTAAGGGATAGAAGGATAGCATTCAGAAAATATAAGAAAACTCAGAGTGAGATGGACAAAGTTAATTGTAAGAAGAAACTGAGACAGGTAGGGAAATTGATTACAAGAGCAAAAGCAGAAACAGAGTGAAACACTAAACATGCCAAAAGAGGGGATAAAAATGTTTTAGATATGTGGGGGAGAAGAGGAGAACCAGGCAGGGGACTGTGAAGTTGATGGGGGAGGGAGTATAAATGTTGACAGTGATTTGGAGAAAGCAGAGGTTCTAAATACTTATTTTTGCTCTGTTTTCACAGTGGAGGGGGAAGGAAAGGGAACAGAGTTAAACAGGAAGGGAGGAGAAGAATGTGGGATGGATCAAAGCTCATTAAGTGAGGACAGAGCAATGAAAGAACTTGGAAAATTAAAGGTAGATAAGGCAATGGGGCCTGATGGTTTGCATCCAAGAGTTCTTAGAGAGTTGAGAGATGAGATGGCATCACATTTGACAAAGTTATTTAATTTATCCTGGATATGGGGAGGGGGGTTCTGAGTGGCTGGAGGACAGAGAACATAGTGCCAGTTTATAAGGGGGCTGCAGAGAGGAGGCAAGGAATTACTGCCCTGTCAGCCTCGCACCAGTATTGGGTAAGGTCAATAGAGGTGTTAATAAAGGAAAGAGTGGTAAAATACTTAATGGACAATAAACTATTAAATGAAAAGCAACATTGCCTCACTAGTAGGAGATCTTGCCAGACAAATCTGATCAATTTTTTTTATTGGGATAACAAAGGTTATTGATTAACAGGGGGCAGTTGATGTGGCCTACCTGAACTTCAGTAAGGCCTCTGACTAGGTTCCTCATTGTAGGCTAGTAAATATGACAGAGAGCCTGGGGGTGGGAGGAAAAATAATCAGATGAGTGAAAAACTGGCTAAAGGATAGAAGTCAAAGGGTGGTGTAAATGGTGCACATTCTAGGATAATGAGGGTGACAAGTGGTGTTCCGCAGGGATCAGTATTGGGACCAATCCTTTTTAACATATGTGTCAGTGATATATCAGTGGAACTTGAAGGGAAAGTGTGTCCTTTTGCAAATGATGCAAAGTTATATAATAGGGTTGACATAGCAGGAGGGGTTGAGGTCATGAGGAGAGATCTTAGCACCCTAGAGAAGTGGTCGGACATTTTGGCAGCTGATGTTCAATGCTAAGAAGAGTGCAGTGATGCATGTGGGGTGTAAAAATCCACTGGCTGAGTACTCACTGGGTGGAGAACTGATAAAGCAAACAGAACAGGAAAGGGACCTGGGGGTTATAATCTCAAACAAACTTAAGGTAGGAGACCAATGTAGTAAGGCACTAGGTAAAGCTAATAGAATGATGGTGTGCATATGAAGGGGTATAACAAGTAGGAAGAGAGAGGTGTTGATGCCTTTAGATAAGACTCTGGTCAGACCGCACCTGGAGTACGGGGTACAGTTCTGGAGGCATCATTTAAGAAAGGATAAAGATGGGTTGGAGAGGGTTCAGAGAAGGGCAAAAAAGATGGTGCAAGGTATGCAAGTGAAGCCATACAAGACTAGATGGAGAGAATTAAATCTATACTTGCTGGAGGTTAGAAGAGATAGGGGTGACATGATAGAGACTTTTAAGGATATGAAGCGAATAAATAAAGTGAATGAAGGTAGCTTATTCAAAAGAAAAGAAGGAGTTAAAACAAGGGATCTTAATTTAAGATTGGATGGTGGAAAATTTAAGAGCAATGTAAGGAGATGTTATTTCACTGAAAGGGTGGTATAACTCTGCAACAGATTACCTAATGAGTTGATATGTGCAGAAACAGTGGAGGAATTCGAGAGGGTGTGGGACAGACAAAAGGGGTTGGCTAGTAGGCAGAGGAAGATATCTCTGGGAAGTGGAGACAAGTAGAAGCGGTTGGGAAATTAGCAGACTTGATGGACCAGGATGGTCCTTTTCTGCTGACACATTACTATGATACTATTAAGTCCTCTGAAATCAAAGCAGTTCTTCTTAAAGTGGACCAGGATGCCCGCCCCAGTACTGCTTCTTTCTCTCCCTGTTCTACCAGGTCACCTGCCCGGTGATTTCGGCCAATATACTATAAACGCCACATGTCATGTTTATAGAGGAAGTCATAAAATGATTATCTTGAAAATTTGGGGACAAAATTAAATAAAAAAATTAAGAGTGAATGTGCGAAGAGTGAATGTTCAAAGAGTGAATGTCTGAAGAATGAATGTGTAAACAGTGAATGTGCCAGGCCCTGCACTTCTGAAGATGGATGAAGTCTTCCTATGGCACAGGGCCCAAAGGGCTCTGCACATCTGCACCTGTTCATGCAAGTCCCAAAGGGACCTGCGTTAATGAGAATATGATTCCACTATCTCAAAAGTAAAGGACATTTTTCGCAAAAAACTGTTAATGTACCATTTAGTGTTACTTAATGGACAGAAGTAGAGAAATGTGGCATTAGGATTTGTAAACCCTAACTCTCCACCCCCCCCTCAAGCAGCAAAAAAAAAAATTTAGGGTTTTGGGTCTCTGGAGTCTTGGAAAATCAGTTGTGAGGTCTTCCTTGGGGTTGTCAGCCCTAATGCTTACCCCATTCCCTGAGCAAACAATGTCTCACATAGTCTCTTTTCTTCTTGCAGGGCCAGCAGGGCCTTGCATGAAGAAAGCTACAATGAATTGTGTTGGCAACATGTGGCGAGACATACTTCTCTACATTTGAAAAGTGTATCACTAGGCAGCAAAGGTTTGGAGCTGTAATTGTGCTTCAGACTGGAGGCTACAGACTGAGACAGTGAGCATTAGGGTTGGCAACCTCAAGGAAGTCTCCACTACTGATGCACCAAGACTCTAGAGACCCACAACCCTAATGTTTTTTTTTATTTTGCTGATTTTTGCTCATATGCAGAGAGAGCCTGTTCATCAGAAATGTAAGCATCATCACCAGGGGGTATAAAAGGAGACTCATTAGTGGGAGTTTAAAGAGAGATGTGAGGATGTTTTTCTTAACAGAGAGAATAATAGAGCCATGGAACATGTTAATAGAGATGTGCAAAGTCAGTAAGCTTCACTTTGTGAAAATATTTGTAGCACTTCCCAACTTTGCATATGGCAAAGTGTCACTTTGCATAATTCTTCACCTAGTGAAGTCTAGGACTAATGGTAGCATAGTGCCACTACATGTAGATTTTGCCTGGCAAGGTAGCACTTCACCATGAAGAACTATGTGAAGTGTGCCTTAACATTAGAGATTTTTTTCAGACTTGCCCCTGCCCACTGTGCAAGTATCACTTACCCCCAAGCCAACTCCCAGACATGTCTGACAAGTCTCCACCCACCCAGCCATTCGGTAGCACCCACCTCCCTCTTCACCCACCCACCCACAGTCCCGGTGAAGTAATAGGTATCTGTTATAGGTAGCTGCTACTGCCAGCACTAACAAATCACATCCCTACCCACTCCTAACATATAGCCATGCCAACTCCACCCTGTCCAGGTGCCCAACCCCCCTAATTCAAGAAACCACTCCACCCTACCCCTACAGCACCTAACTTCCCTTTCCCAGTCCCCAAAATGGTAAATGATATGAAGGGATAGGAAGGATCAGTAGTAAAAAGTATAGAAATTTTTTCACAAATAGGAGGGGGTCAGCTCTCCTTTTATTGCTTCAATGAATGAAATGATATCCTAAGTAGTAATATCTGATTGGATGACAATTCAGCCCATCAGATCACACAACTCATGATGTAAACTGACAACTCTGCAAACACAAGAAACTGAAGCTACCCATAGACTGTAGACCAAGAATCTTAATGCCACCAATTGACAAATATAAATACCAGGCAAGGTGGGCTGTAGTGTGCACACAAGAACAAGAAGCAAATTGTAAAGTACATGTGAATACCTGCTACACACCGAACAAAATTCAGTAAAAGCAAAATTTAAAGCAAAAATACAGTAATTCTTCTCTCTCTCTCTACTCCCTCTGTACCCCTATGAAGTCCCAAATGAAGTCCTGAATCACTTGAGCATGATAGATAGATATATAGACAGACAGAGAGAAAGAACTGGATATGTGAACTCCTTAAATCACCTGATGACAAGCATTATCTCCAAAAAATGTGAAGCACAATTCAGTAAAAAGGCTAACTAAAAGAACCATGATATGTAACTGAAAATACTAAAACTACCTAAAAACTGCTCATTTTGTTCACTGTAGCATTTTGCCTTTGATATCACACTATTTTTGATGTTCAAAAATGTTATTAAAACCAACTTCATAACAACAAACAAAGATGCATATGCACAGAGAACATATGAAACACACTGATATCACAGCATATTGTACACGGATTAAGAGGTAACATACATGAAGCAATGTTTATTACTGTTTTGTAAGTTTATACAGTATGTTCTTTTGTACAATTTTGGACATGTATTGTAATTTACCCAATGTTCCACTACTGTTTATTGTGTGTTCCAACTGTTACATTATCTTACAATGTTGTATTGTTTGCACTAGCCACATACTATTGTAACTGATCATCCTTCACAACCCTATGTAACTCCCTTCCCCAGGTCACACCGTGAGATGAGCAGCTTGTTGTTCGGTGTGCCCTCCTGGTGAAACATTTCAATAAATAAATAAATAAATGTAATCAGATAACTAACTATCTTAAACTATAATAGGCCCAAGAGGGCCCACAGAGCAAAATGTAATGGTAAAAGTCAGATACAGAGCCAGTGGATACACAAAACAGGTTGCCCCCCCAAAAAAAACTATATACAATATGGCAGGCAGTAGAGCAGAGGAGCCACATACCAGAAAAATAAAGACTAGATGAAAGAGTGGGGTGGTATAAGAGCGGGCAGTGTAATATAGTCTAGGAGTTATGGCAAAAGCCAGAATCCAAGAAGGGCTGCCAACAGTGATAGTATTTATCAATGGAACCACATGCAAAGTTGGACATCCTTTCATAGGTAGCCAGCTGACCAATACAGAGGTGCCATTCCTGGGTGGACAGGCTTTGCACAGAGTGCCAACAGACTTGGAGAAGTCACTAAGCCTCTGGTCCGATACCCGTGACCCACTGGGTGTGAGGATCCAGTTTAGACATATCCGCAGGACAGCAGCAGCACAAAAGATGTAGAGGGGTATCAATAGGGAAGTCATAACGCACAACTTGGTGACAGATCTTAATGACTTCTGACCAGAAAAGCTGGATGCTGGGGCATGTCCAAAGGATGTGATAAAGCTTGGTATCTGCCTGACCACACATTCAGCAGTTGTCATTAGAAAGACAATACAACTGCTTCAATTTGGCTAGGGTGCGATACCATTGCATAAGGGTCTTATTCATAATTAGTTGACTTCTGCCATCTTGGCAGGTGTGGTGGATTCTGTGCCAGCAATGAGCTCATTGTGAGTCAAAGATGGAAATCCCTAGCTCTTGTTTCCATTGCATTCTAGCAGGAGATGAGAGGTCAGGGAGAGCATCACTGATGGATTTAAAGACTTTACTGGCCCTACCTCTGTGGAGCTTGGCCCCAAAAAGCACAGGAGGCACCACATCCTGGAAACCAGGGCCAGGGAACCTTGTACCCAAGTGATGGGCCACAGCTAGAGATGCAGCGAAATTAAATTCCACTGGCGAAATGAACGTGAAGTGGCCACTTCGCATTGTCACTCTGCTACGTGGAGTGGCCAATAGGAAAGGCTCACTTTGCCTTGTAATTATTACTTTGTGTTGTTATTCCACCTTAAAGCTAAGTAAGGCAGAGTGGCAAAAATACTGGCAGCCCTCCAATACCCCCCAGACACACAGTCACCAGAATTAATGTGCATCCCCAAATGCTACTGTCTTGTGTCCAGAAAACTCCCCAGTGCTGACAAAGTGAAATGAGAGCACAACAAGAAATACAAAGTCTCCCAGAATTAATGGCACACTCAGTCATGCTCGCAGTGGACATGGTCAAATCACACTCAGACACCAGAATTAATGTGCATACCAAAAATGCTACTGTCTTGTGTCCAGAAAATTCTCCAGTGCTGACAAAGTGAAATGAGAGCGCAACAAGAAATGCAAAGTCTCCCAGAACTAATGGCACATTCAGTCATGCGCACAGTGGTCACACACAGTCACCAGAATTAATCTGCATCCCCAAAATGCTACTGTCTTGTGTCCAGAAAATTCCCCAGTGCTGGTAAAGTGAAATGAGAGGCTAACAAAATATGCAAAGTCTCTCAGAAATAATGGTGCACTCCATCTTGTGAACAGTGGCCACATACAGTCACCAGAATTCATTTGCATCCTCAAAATGCTACTGTCTTGTGTCCAGAAAATTCCCCAGTGCTGACAAAGTGAAATGAGAGCGTAAAAAGAAATGCAAAGTCTCCCAGAATTAATGTCACACTCAGTCATGTGCACAGTGGTCACACACAGTCACCAAAATTAATTTCCATCCCCAAAATGCTACTGTCTTGTGTCCAGAAAATTCCCCAGTGCTGGTGAAGTGTAATGAGAAGGTAACAAAAATGCAAAGTCTCCCAGAATTAATGGTGCACTCCATCTTGTGAACAGTGGCCACACAAAGTCACCCGAATTAATGTGCATCCCCAAAATGCTACTGTCTTGTATCCAGAAAATTCCCCAGTGCTGACGAAGTGAAATGAGAGTGTAACAAGAAATGCAAAGTCTCCCAGAATTAATGGTGTACTGCAAATGCACAGACAGATTAAGATTGCACTGTGCACTCAAGAGATGCATAGTCAGATGCAAAGTCTCAACAACACCTAACCAGTGCTCACAAGTCACAAATCCAAATCTGAAAAGAATATCTTTTGCCGGTTCGGGGTAGTGCACGGCAGTAATAGTCCACTACCAGTAAAGATACCACAAAGTAGAATAAAACATTCATGCATGTGCAATGGATAGCAGGTTCACACTGCTGCAATTACTCTAGCACAATAAAAGTTGTTTGATTTAATGGTACCCATTGCACACACACACTACAAGTATTGCATAGCAAATTGAAAACCTTTAGCAGTATAACCAAATGTTTTAAACTAACTGAAATTATACACTGCTGCACCACTACAATTAGCAAAAAAAGTCAAGAATTACTGAAAATATTACAGTGTGTACATTAACACAGTTATACAAGAAAAATATAATCAAAACAGGACTGCCTTTTTCTCCAAGTTAATCTACCTATACCACAGATACACCCCTCCCCCAAAGCACACTTCTCAGTACACAGACTGACTGTTCTAAATTAACATTCAAAATCCACACACAAACAATAAACACTCGATGATATGAGCACAGAAGGGTTTTCTACAATCAATGCACTAAATTCTGAGCAAAAAAAATGGCTCAAAAAGGCTTTTTTAACAGCTTTTAGAGGATCTGAATCGCAGAACTCTGAGAAGAAACTGCCTCCTTCTTCCACTACACACACACTACACAGAACTGAGGCTGTGCAGAATAATCTAGAGCCCATGTGACCTGCAATCCCATGAAGCACTGCAAATTCACCTTGGAGCTCAATAACAAGTTGAAGTGAGCCGAAGTACATTGATTTCAATGTACATCTCCTTAAAATTGGTGGAGAAGTGGTTTGGGGAAGGCAGTATAATGCAAAGTCATTGTTTTCAATAGACTTCACGTTCCTCATTATAATGCGAAGTACTCTGCTTCACGTTGTGGATCACTTCGCAGATTCTGTGTTACTCCACGAATCACTCCGTGGAGTGAATTTCAGCCACATTGCTCATCTCTAACCACAGCCCTAATCTGAAGATATCTCCAGAAATAGCTCTGAAAAAATTGGCAATAACCTTTGAGGGAGAAGAAGGAGTCAATGGATTCAGAACTGGGCATGAGGAGGTCCTGCACTATCTGAATACCTTGGGCCTCCAAAAGGGGCCAGTGGATGAGGAAGTCACCAATGGTTACAGCAGGATTGTTACACAGAGGGTTACCCATGGGGTGGAACATTTGATGAGGCTTTTATGGACTTTTTTCAAATAGGACATTAAGAACAGCATGAGAGGAGGAAGGGTTTGAAGGTGGTGATGAGTAGAATACAGCAGGACTGCAGGGAAGAATGTGGCAGTTAAGGCAGACTCTAGGTGCAGCCAGCTAGTGCACTGTGAGGAGGGTGCTGAGAACCATTGTGTGGTTTGAGCCATGATGAAGGCCATATGGTAACCGTAAAACTGTGGCAGGCCCCATCCACCTCTCCTCCAATGCTGGGATAATTTCTGCTTGCTGTAACATGAGGGCTTACCCTCCCAAAGAAAATGTCACATTAGCACATTGATTCCTGGAGGGCGATGGCCAGGGGTTCAATAGTGAGAATGAAAAGTAAGGGAAGAGGGGTACCTTGCCTAGCCCCTTCTTGTAGGTTGGTGGGGGGTTGAGGCCATTGGTAAGGACCGATGCTTTAGGTGAGGAGTGGAGAAGTGCTACCCAACTGTGAAAAGCATTTTCTATGCCCATTTTCTCCAAGGTAGTCATCAGATATGGCCATTCAAGAACATCAAAGGCTTTTTCAGAATCCATGGCCAGGGCCACCACAGGGGAAGCAAGATCTTGGGAAGTTGTATAAGTGTGAGATCAACGTCCGAAGGTGATCAAAGCCAAGGTGTCCATTAATGAATGCAACTTGGGAGGAATGCATCAGGCTGGGGAGGGCGCCTTCCAACCATGTGGCCAACACCTTTGCCAGGATCTCGGCATCAGCATTAATAAGCAAGATGGACTGATAACTGTCTGGAGCAGATGGGTCCTTGCCTTTTCTTAGTAAGGCAGTAATTACGCTTGATGCATGGTAGGAGGTAAAATCCACTTGGGAAGGGAATCTTGGAAAACGCATTGTAGGTAGACAGACATGTCATCACCCATGGCCTGGTAGAAATCTACATGGAAGCTATCCCCACTAGGTGCTTTGTTTGAATTCATTGACCGGGTGGCTTGCTGTATTTCCAATAAGGAGATATGAGCATACAGAGCAGTCACTGTATGAGGAGGAATCTTGGGACTAGGAAGATTTGAGAGGAAGGTATCGATTATAGCCAGGTTTGGGGGCAAGGGAGAGGCATAACGCTTCTCATATAATTGGTGCATAATCTTGTTTATGCCCTCCTGAGAATTGATGATATTCCTGGAAGGGTTGGACAAGCCTATGACGGTTTTGGCAGCTTGCTGGCTCTTGAGTCTGTATGCCAACAGTTTGCTGGACCCCCCTTCCCAATAGGCGTGGCACATCCTACGTAAAGCCAGCTCTGCTTTCCTGGTGAGGTGGGCATTTACTTTGTCACAGGTGCTAATCAATTGGACAATTAGCATCTGAGGGGTTTGACCCTGATGGAAGGATTTGTATTGTGCCTCCAGGGAAGAAAGCCTCTTTTCCAAAGAGGCCTCTTCTACCTCCTATTTTTTACGTCTGTCCGAGGCATCTGTTATAATACTCCCATGAATGGTGGCCTTAAAGGCCTCCCAAAGTGTGGAGTCTGAGATATCACTCTTGTCATTATCCAACCAGTATTCATGCACATCCATCTTCAACCAATGAAGGAAGTGTTTGTCCTCCAGGAGTAAAAGATCAAGCCGCCAGTAGGAGAGTAAACAAACTCTAGGGCCCCAAAGTAAGGGAACCTCCAAAGAAGCATGGTCAGATACAATGATGGAGTGGGTCTGCATATGTGAGAAAAGCCTGTAGATAGATTAAGAGATGATCCACAGATCAGTCCTGCTAGATGAACCATAGGTGGCTAAAAAACAAGTGTCATCTGGGAGTGTAGGGTGGCGAGTGTGTCAGGCGTCAATCAGAGCATTCTCAGAAAGGACTTGAGTGATCGCTTGGGCCACCCCTTTGTGAGGTTCAGTACCATCCCATCTTCTATCTAAAGTGTGGTCTTAAAGTAAGATTAAAATGACCAGTCAACATTAAATTCTAAGAATTCCTGATTGAGTAAGTGGAAGAAATCTGAGTCATCTTCATTCTGTGTGTAAATGTTGGCAAGGATCAGGGATCTCTCTTGGGTAGAAACTCTAGCCAAGATCCATCTGCCACCTTTGTTGGCTAAAGAGCTGGACACTGCCCATCTAAGGTCCTTGTGAATAACAACTGACACCCCTCATGTTTTTGCTACAGCGTCACTATGGAGGTCAACCCCCACCCACCCCTGTTTAGGTTTTATTGTCTCCTGTGCAGACATTTTGTTTCCCGTAAAAACACTACATGGGGCCTCAGTTTCTTTAAGTGTGACAGAACCTTTTTACAACAAAAATAAGCAGTATCACCTCTCCATCAAACCAAGCAAGGAGTCACTCTTGAACAAGTTCAATCCTTCAAATACCTTGGCATCACCCTTGACTCCCACCTCTCCCATACTGCCCACATTAATACTGTGTCGAAAGCTGCTAACATCAGGCTGGGCCTACTGTTCCATCACAGGAAACATCTAACCCCTGAAGCATTATCAATTGCCGTCCAGAGCTTCATTGTTAGCATCTTTGACTATGGACTCATGATTTATGGCTCTGCCACTGCCTTCTCTCTCAAACATGTTTCTACCTCCCTCAATGAAGCCTGTAGACTCATCACCGGATCTCACCATCTCACCCATACCTGCAACCTGTACTCTCTAACTGGGTGGCTGCAACTCAACAGCCGAATAAAATATCAAACCTGCATCACAGCACAGAAAATAATGATGGGCAGTGCCCATCCTGGTGTCTGCTCTCTCCTTAAACTCAGAAACAACAACTGCAACACCAGGAGATCCTGTGAACATGCAACTGTGGGTATATCAGGGATTAATCAATGGTCAGGTAACCTGTTTGGACAAATCTGAAGACTGAATTTTCAGAACCCATGTTATAAAACCCTAATAAACTCATCTGCCTGCACATGGTAACCAGAGCATGCAACATAAAAAAAACATTATGAATCACAAATACAAGAATAAACCCAAAAGAAGTTATCCCGTCCCTCCCCTCAAACATTCCATACCGGAACCAGCTATCACCTTTAGCACAGGTCCGCATAGCAGCAACCATTGCTGGGGGAGATACGGCAATACAGGTAAAGTCCTGTCAAGCCAGTGCTATTCAGTTAACCCTCATCAGTCTGAGGAGGGAGGTACTAGTAACTGCCTCTTACTAGAGGTGTAGTATATCTCAATAATGTGGAGTGTGTAAAACAGGTAGTTATGACAGCTTGGCCAATGACCAGGCAATCATCAGCCCTGGGACAGGGGGACAGTAGTACAGCTCAAGTATCGGGGCTGCCAGAGGGACAAATGAATCCCAAAGTATGGACTGTAATGGCCCAGAGTTGGTCACTGCTACAAGGTGGGCCCCATATCCCAGCAGAGACAGAGTATCAAGGAAGGAAAGGAAAAATCAGAGGAGACAGTGTACAACTGAACTCTGCTCTGTAGGGACTGGGAAGTGTGGAACAAGCCCCTTGAGTAGGGGAATGAGAAGTAGCCCTTGGGAGGCATGGGGTTGAGAAGGGAAGAGAAGGGTCAGGGGAGCCATTGACGTGATTAAACCCCATGACATTTATCAGTTAGTGCTTCCCCATGGAGAATGTTAGGCCCAATCCTGTACCAAAAGGAGTCCCACAGTACACACACAACTCAAATGAACATAACCATAGGAGGGTCGAGTCACTCATATGCTAGTGAGTCAGCACAGAGGGCGGCATTACTAAAGGCCCAGTGACGAAAATGGGTGGGGGGGGCATAACACCATCTCCTGTGGGACTGATCCCACCCACCAGAGATGCAAGCCATATAGGAGGACTAAGGCTGTTAAGTAAGGTACATACTGTAAAACCAGTCAGCAGGTGTGCCTCCTAATGCTGGTAAAAGGGCAATAGAGAAACATGGAATGAAATTGTTCACTAGGGAACATAAGCAGGAGGCTGGTAAGGACAGAGGTCTGGGGTTATATTCTGTTTTAACTGAAATATTTGAATAGTTTTGTACATGAAATAAGTTCTGTAAAATTACTACTTTCAGTTAGAACTGTTACTTGGGCTGTGATATTGTAACTTTTGAGGCTTGGAAACACTTGTTTGGCAGTGATAATTAGAGTGAAATTTAAATGTGATGTTTGCCTGGTGTTAGGGGGAGGGGACATTAACAGGAATTACCTTGTCTTTCATTGTTCACTTGGGAACATAAGCAGGAGGCTGATAAGGACAGAGGTCTGGGGTTATCTTCTGTTTTAGCTGAAATATTTGAATAGTTTTATACGTGAAATTAGTTCTCTGTGTTAAAAATTACTACTTTGAGTTAGAACTGTTACTTGGGCTGTGATATTGTAACTTTTGAGGCTTGGGAACACTTGTTTGGCAGTGATAATTAGAGTGAAATTTAAATGTGATGTTTGCCTGGTGTTCTTAAATACTGAAATGCCACTGGGGATTGGGATTGAAGGGCTGTGTATTTCTGTTTGGGACTGAAATTTGAAGCAACAGGAACTGGTGGGCCTGTGACATCATATGGTACCTGATGTCTGCATGCACACACTGTTAGTGGGACTGGACACACTGGACCGTATGTGTTTGTGAGACTTGGGAACTTTATTGGTGGGGTTGAAATTGCATTTGTAAATAACTGCAGTCAGTATAGAGAGAAACTGTATTCCAGGGAAGGGACTGAGAAGGGGGTGCATTATAAACAGAGGGGATAAACAGGGTGGCCATATTCCACCATGGCAGCATCTTCGAAGGGTTGTAGGCTGCACAGGCTGTGGGATGGCAATAATTCTCAATTGGGCTTGAGAGAGGGAGGCTGCCCACTCTGTAGACAGCTATCTTGTATCAGGAGGAGGTATATTGATTAAGGAGTAAGCTGGGGGAGCTGGGGTGTCAAGGATAAGGGTGTGGATATGGGCAGCAGAAGGGTGGGGCTGAGGGAGGCTGGGGCAATGCTCTGAAATTACAGGACGTTATGTTGCAGCAAGCAGGAGGGGGGATATTAGGGACAGAGGACCCTTAGATAGGGATGTTGACACTAAGGGGAAAGTGTACGGGGTGAACATTCCAAATGCAAAGAGGGTGGAGGTGGAAGAGTCAGAAGGGGCTGTTGTGGGGAAGCCTAAAACAGCAGACTGTGGGAAGGGAGCTCCTAAGGTGAACAGAGCAAGAGGGGCAGTTTAAAGGTGCAGTCAGGGGAAACTCGGGTTACTTGATGGAGGCTGACATAGAGTGTCACAATAAATTTTAGCTACTAAGCAACCTAGAGGGGGAGGAAGGGGTTGGTGGAAATAAGGAAACTGATACACAGGCCGGGGGGAGGGAGTTGGATACCCATAGGGCATCACAGACCGGCAATGGAAAGGATAGAAATAGTCCCAGAGGGAGAAAGGGAAACATAAATGTTAAGCAAATGGGGGAGATGTAACATATTGCAGACATGAGGGAGGAGAGCATGACTGGAGAGAAACTGGGAGACAAGGAGGTGAGAGAGGAGCCCCCCTTCAGCAGGGGGGTCAGTACCAAGGATGGGGCCCTAGCTTTGTCAGTGTCAGTGGCTCAGTAGTTAGCACACTCGCCTCTGAGGCCAGGAGATCAGAGGGCTGTGGGTTTAGTTCCCACATCTGGCACTTGGGTTAATATCCCAGTACTGACACTGCAGTGCAGCATGAGAGGGGTGCTGCACTTCTGAGGTGCCGTCTTTCAGATGAGACGTTAAACCGAGGTCCCATCTGCCTGGATTGGTAGTAGTTCAGGTGGATGTTAAAGATCCCATGGCACTTATCGAAAAAGAGTAGGGGAATTTCCCCGGTGTCCTGGCCAAATTTCCCTCATTCACTAAAAAAAAATACCACCAACAGCTTAATCTGGTTCAAGGTCAGTTGGCATTCATCTGTATCCCTTCCCCCGGGTCGTGCCTGAAAATAGGCAGGATTTGTCTAGTGCACTTCCCCGGTCAACAAAAGCTAAATAAATAAAATAAATAAAATAAAGGGGACCCACAGAGAGCCTCTGGAGGCAGGGGTACTATTACAAGGGGGGAGGATGGCGGTGTGGGGGAAGGGGAAACCATCAGGGCCAGGATAAATGGTTCAGATAAGAGTGGATTAAAGGGGACACCTATTCAGAGGGGGTCTGAGTTAAGTGGGCAAAATAACGAGGGAGGCAGAAAGGGGAGGGAGACAAGGTGGTCTCTAATAAGGCAGGAAGACTCCCATGGAATTGAGATCACAGAATAAGGGGGATGTGGGGCTGAGAGGGCATAGTAGAGGTAACTATAAGGATGATGAGCGTGTTAAGGTTCTGTTATTGGGAGACTGATGATTGGGGTATCCAGTGGGAGGGACAGGGGTGGATGCTATAGCCAGGTGAAGGTAGTGAGTATCTCTGGGCTGACAGTGCACAGAGCAAAGTTCATGGTGTATGAAATGGTTAGGGATTGTGGAGGGAAACCGGATTTCCTGGTGCATTTGGGAACTAACGATCTAGAGGGAAATAGCATTTTGGAAATCCAAGCAAGGTTCCAAGAACTTGCCAGAGTCTGTCGAGATAATGGATGCAACATTTCCTTTTCGGAGATATTGCCAGAACCAAAGGCCTCAGTGGAGAAAAAAATGAAGCACACAGAGGTTAATGACTGGCTCAGGAAGTGGGGTGAAGAGAGTGGGTTGGGGGTGTTAGGGAACTGGAAAGAAGCCTGGGAGGATAAGGGACTGTATGGCAAGGACAGGCTTCATCTTGCCCCATTAGGAAAGGAAGCCCTTAAACAGGGATGGCTGACTACATTTAAGAAAGGTGGGGTTTAAACTTCTGAGGGGGGGAGGCGATAAGGCAGGGGCTGACCAGAAGCCCTCTCCAGATGAGGGGAGTAGCCTCAAGCCCGGGGAACAGACTGGGGGTGGAGGTTTCAGGAGTAGCAGAGGGAGGATGGAAGTATAAGGAATCTGAGTGGGGTTCGACAAAGGGGTTCAGGGATAAGGGTGAGGGGTTGGTGTTAGTAAATGACAGGAGCTTGGAAACAAGTTTCCAGAGTTCCAGGCCATGCTGTTCGGGGGAGGGGTGGATGTGAGGCAGTCACAGAGACGTGGGACAACAAAAACCCATGACTGGGACCTAAACGTGCGGGGGTACACTATGCTTAGGAAGGATAGAAAGGAAGGCAATGGTGGAGTGGCTATGTTCATTATAGATGACATAGAAATTGCTAGGGTAGAAGAGGCAGAGGGAAACATGGAGGCCTTATGGGTCACCTCTACGATGCCCAGCAGGAGATAAGGTCAAGCTGGGTGTATAGAGCCCCCTGGGATGAGTGATGTTCTAGAGGATGGTTTGCTGGACAACATCATTGCCCACTGTGGACCAAAAAAGGAAGGAGTGGTGTTGATAGGGGACCTTAATATGCCAGTTACAAACTGGGGAACCATGTCCTCTAAGGTGGCCAAGGAGCAGAGGCTGCTGGACGGCTTCCAGGATGTGTTCTTAACACAGCTTGTGATGGAGCCCACAAGGGAGGGGCATGTCCTGGATGTGGTTCTGGCAGATGGGGATCTGGGAAGGGACCTGGTTGTAGAGGACCCCCTGACTGGGAGCGACCACAATACTGTCTGGTTTCAAATAAGCATGGGGGGGGGGGTGAGATCTAGGACACTGGCAGTGGACTTCAGGGGGCAGACTTTGTGGGCATGGGAAATATTCTCAAGGATCACTTGAAGGGGATTACATCAATGACAAGTGTGGAAAGGAGATGGGAGGTCATAAACGGGACTTCATGAGGCAGTCAGGATCTGCGCTAAGTTGAAACGTAGGGAGCAAGGTCACATAAACCATGCTGGTGGTCCAGTGAGGTACAGGTAGTGGTCACAGAAAGGAAGGGCCTACAAAAAATATAAAACAACAAGAGGGGATAGAGATAAGGAAATGTACCATCTTGCATCTAAAAAGTCACCGGATGGTGAGGGGAGCAAAGTCCAGTAAAGAGCAGCGGCTGGCACAGGGGATACATGGAGGGGAAAAGGGGTTCTTCCAGTACATTGGGGAGTGGAGAAAAACTAAGGGCCATCTCAGCAGATTGAGATCAGAAGGTGGGTGGGTGGAAGAGGCGAGGGACCAGGCAGAGGTATTTAACGAGTACTTTGCCTCTGTGTTCATTAGGGAGGGGGATGGGATATCTACAAAGCAAGGCACGATAGGGATAGAAGCAACAGTGAGTGGGATCAGGGGAGCAACAGAAATGGAGCAAGAGGAAGGGAGAGGTACCTCAGGGGTGTCACATCTGGATAAAGATAAAAAGGCCAGTAAGGTGGAGGGGATGGATGATGCTATCTCCACCAAAAGGGTGTGGTTAGCCCTCAAGGCCCTAAAGAAAGGCAGATCTCCTGTGTCGGATGGCATTCATCTGAGAGTACTATGGGAATTGGTGGACATACTGGCTGCACTCCTGGCGGAGCTCTTCAAAAGGTCACATGAGACAGGGAGGGTACCTAGGGATTGGTGAGAGGCACATGTGGTGCCATTCCATAAAGGGGGGTTGAGGGAAGTACCAGGTAACTATAGACCCATCAGTTTGACCTCGGTGGTGGGAAAATTAATGGAGAGTATACTAGAGGAACAATTGGGGGTGTACTTGGAGGAGGTGGGAGGTCTGGATAGTCGGCAACATGGGTTTGTACCAGGTAGATCATGTCAAACCAATCTTGTGGAGTTCTACGAATGGCTAACATCAGAACTGGACAGGGGAAAGCCTGTGGCTGTATTATTCTTGGACTTCAGCAAGGCATTTGACTCTGTCCCCCACAATGGTCTGGTGGAGAAACTGATGGGGTTAGGAGTAGGCCCTTTGATGGTCAGATGGATTGAAAACTGGCTAGCCAGATGCACCCAGAGAGTAATGGTCTGTGGGGAGCTCTCAAACCCCAGAGAGGTTGGTAGTGGGGCACCGTGAGGCTCGGTCCTGGGTCCAATCCTGTTTAATGCATACATATCGGACATCAGGGAGGGTATAGGGAAATGAGTCTCTTCATGGATGACTCTAAGATGGGAGCAGTAGTTGAGGGAGAAGAGGGAGGTTGGCCTTGCAAGGGACCTGATACCCTGGAAAGCTGGGCTCACACATGGAAATTAATTAATATCACCAAGTGCAAGGTGTTGCATCTGGTTGGGAAACCCCAAACACAGGTACACCCTGGGAGGGAGACGCTGGAGGCCTCAATAGGGGAAAAGACCTAGGGGTCATGGTGGATACATGTATGAATAACTCTGAGCAGTGCAGGAGAGCGGCTAGCAAGGCAAACAGGATGTTGGGATGCATCGTAAGGGGGATCACCTCTAGGAGCAAGGAAGTGATTCTGCCGCTGTACAATGAACTGGTTAGACCACACCTTGAGTACTGTGTACAATACTGGAGACCACACTTAAAGAGGGACATACAGCTCCTGGAGAGGGTACAGAGGAGGGCAACTAAGATGATACGAGGGCTAGGGGATTTGATGTATGAGGACAGACTTGAGGAGCTCTGCCTATTTTCATTGGAGAGGAGAGACAGGGGGGACATGATTGAGGTCTTCAAGTACCTCAAGGGAATAAATAGGGTAAACATGGAGGGGATCTTTAGACTAAAGCAGGAGGTATCACCAGAGGGCATGGTTTGAAGTTGGAAGGGTGAGGGGAAAGAGGAGGAGGTTTTCACTGAGAGGGTGGTGGACCATTGGAATGCACTGCCTGGTGAGCTGGTTCAGAGATCCACAGTGGAGGGCTTCAAGAGAGGGTGGGACAGACACAGAAAGTGGATGTATAAGATGATGGCCTGTCTGGGTGGGGTGGGGATGGATGATAGGGTTTCTGGAGCACAAGGGAGGGAGGGCCTCGGCACCCAACTAAGGATCTGAGGTTCGAGCAGACTCGATAGACCAAAAGGCCTAATCTGCTGGCAAATAGTATGTTAGTATGAAATGAGCCCCAGCAGTGCATAACCAGGACTGTAACTTTCAGCAAGTCAAACAGACAAAGTTTCCAAATGCCCAGATAGGGCAAAACAGCAAAGCACCCTGCCCCCACAGTTAACATATGCAGACGTCATGCAGGGGTATTAAGGAGAGGGACGAATCTGGGTGTGGTGTAGAGCTAGTCCAGGGAGTTCGATAACAGTCAGCACACGTTAGATCCAGTGGGTGGAATCTGCAAAGGCTGGATGCATTCTGGATGTTCCTCAGCGCTAGAAGAGTCACTGGAGGGGAGACCTGGAAAGGTCGCTGCCTCTGCCCAGGATCGAGTAGGAGGCTGAATGACAGGTGGGAACCCAGAACCAGAAGCAGAAACTGATGTCTGGGGTGGTAGAAAATCCTCCAGTAAATCCTTCAAGACATCCAAGCAGTTGTTCTATCCCATCAATCCACTCGAGCAGATGAGGCTTGGGATTCTCGGCTGTGGCTGTGAGAGTGGTAGGGGGGCAAGCAGTCCCTACACCTTGCATCATCCTGTCTCTTCTTTTTGTTGCTGCGCTAAGAATTAGGAGCTGGGATCCATGGGTCTGTGTCTACAGGCGGGGAAGGTAAAGGCGGACCTGTCATCTGGTTTGCAGACTGTGCACCACCAGGGCTGGGGGTGACTTCCATTTCTTGAGGAGATTCCTGGGTCAAGGCTGGAAGGGAAAGTGGCTGGAGTTTGGCCCAAATCTGATGAGGAACAAATCGATTGAGAAAATCCTCAGTCACTTCTGGGGACTCAAAAGCCAGGGCACTCCATTCATGGTGATCTTGAGAGCCACAGGGTAGCAGAGTGAGTACTGAAGGCCAAGTTCAACATAGGCTCTTTGGGCAGTGGTGAAGGCTCTTCTACACTCTGTAAGTTCAGCGGAGTAGTCCACAAAGATTTGTGTTTGTGCCCCTGCCATAAGAGGTTATGTTTGTCCCTGGCTGCCAGCAAGATCAACTGTCAGTCCATGAACCACAGAAAATGAGTTAGGATGGGCGGGCGAGAGCCCTGCACCTGCTTCTGGGTGAGGGATAAGTGGGCCTAATCTAGTTTATCAGGCCTGTCCAGGTGCGGCCTGGAAAGGCTGGAATAGCTTTTGTAGAAAGTTGATGGTGCTGGATCCCTCACATTGCTCTGGAAATGCCACAAACCATAGACTCTTTCTCCTATTAAGGTTCTCAAAATCTTCAAACCGTTGCCATAGCAGCCTAATTGTGTGATCCTCTTCTCTAATGTAATTCATAATTCTCTCACTCTGATTCCGATTGTCCCGATCCGTTGCTAGATGACATTTGTGCGGTGGGACAGTAAGATGATGTCATCCTCTGCATTTTAAGATGCCATCTCTAGCTTGTTCATTTGGGCCATCATTTGAGTGAACATTTGTTTAATTTCTTGCAGGTTTTGTCAGCAGAAGGAGTGGCAGTGGTCACCATGGAGAGACGAATTCCCATGCTGAGGGCCTGAGATAGAACAGAATGAGTGGCACCAAATAACTTACAAACTCCATCAATCAGAGGTTAAAAAAAGCAAACCGGAGCAACTGCAGGTAAGTGGCTATCACACCATGACAGAAGCTACACTGAGGGGGGTGGTATAATAATGGATTATGAAGAATTTTGAAAGGGCTTTGACCTTGTCTTTGGCAGTCATCTCTTAGGCAAGCATGCCATGGCCCCAATAACACACTGTTGACATGCTAATGTGGTTCAGTGCAATGCAAGCAAGTGATTATTGCAGATGCCTATAGCAGACAAAACAACTTATAACAGATATGTCCATTATAAGCGGTGTCCATTGTATTCCTTTTACTCAAAGGCATTTTCCTGAAATGTCAGCGGGGTTAAAAGAAAGGTATTTGCCTTAAAGTAATTTTATAGATGCATATTATTCTTTCCACACTGTTTTTATTTGAAATTATTATTTCTATTCTGAAATAATATAAAGTAACTAGTGTTACCAAATAAAATGTTTTTATATTGTTTTTGATAATACTTGTACTATGCATTTTGGGCAGCCTTTGTGTAGAGTAGCTTGAGCAGTGTCTTTTTACTTAACAATACATTTACATATATATGTATACAGTATATAATTTCTTAGTGATAAATGCCATGGCTATTTAACATGTCAGGATCTTTTTAGACAGTGAGTAATTAAACAGACATAGGGCAGGATTTTCAAACGGAGCTGCCTAGAAGCTACCTGCTGCCATTTTAAAATGGACATCTGTACAAACAGGTGATCCAACTAATTATCTAACTGCATCAAATGTCATGTAAAAACACAATTTCAGCCAAAATAAGGCAAATGGCATTTTATAATTTTTTGGCCTTTTCTACATTTCTACAAACTGAAGCATCTTTTGAAAATGACAGCATGGCCACACATCATTTCATTTGGTTGCAAATAAAAACATCTTTTAGAAAATAACAGCAATGCAGTTGCAGGTGCACAATGCATTTGCCTCTTTATCCATGCTTCCTGAAAGTCCCCCTAATATTATGGTATTTTAAGTGATCTTCTCAAAATTTACTATTTTCCCAAAAGTAAGCTAATTTGATTGAAAGTTCCAGTCTAATGTCCTAATACTGTGATTCAGTTTTTTCCCCTAAAGGACCAAGTACCAATTCTCTTACATTCAATATCTGGTTCCTGAGGACACACTACATAACAAGGCACATTTATTCTTCTGGCAGGCCCAGCACTATGCCCCAGCATGCCTGAACATCCACTACATCCCAACCCTACAGAGGTCATTGCAGTCATGAGTTGCATGAATCCTAGTTATCAGGAAGGAAAAGTAGTGTCACAGGCAATACTTCCCCCCTCAGCTGCCAGATTGTAGTAATCTTGGATTTAAAGCACAAACCTGGGTCTCCTGCATGGTAGTAATATGCATTACTCCCTGTCCATCCAGTAGCCTGCATTTGTTTTCCTTACTGTGTTAGTACACTGCCTGACTGGCTTCAGTTTATGGTAGGGTAGTAGTCACTTGTCCTTCTTCAGAGGAGAGAGTCCTGAAGGAACTTACTAGTCTGAAAGTGAACAAAGCAGTGGGGCCAGATGGGGTGTAGCCAAGGGTATTGAGGGCACTCAGGGAGGTATTGGTTACACCTCTGACAGTCCTATTTAACAGCTCACTGGAAATAGAGGAGGTTCTGGAAGACAACAGATGTGGTCCCACTTCACAAAAGTGGTAGCAGGGAGGAGGGTGGCAATTATGGGCCAGTCAGCCTGACATTGGTGGTGGAAAGTTAATGGAATGACTGCTGAAGGAAAAGATTGTGGAATATCTTAAATCAAATGCTTTACAAGACCCGATGCAGCATGGATTTAGCCGGTGGGGAGTGGGAGGGTCATGTCCAACAAATCTGATATATTTATTTGACTGGTTGACTGGGGAATTAGATTATAGTGGAGTGGTGGGCATGGCCTACCTAGAATTTCAGTAAGGCTTTCAACACTGTTTCACATGGGAGACTAGTGATCAAGATAGGCAGTTTAGAAGTGGGTGAAAGGTGTTAAACTGGGTAAGAAACTGGTTGGGGCATAGGCGGCAGAGGGTGATGGTAAACAGAGTTCACTCCAAAAGGGAGGGTGGCCAGTGGGTGCCTCAGGGATCAGTGCTGGGACTGATTCTCTTTAACATCTTTATAAGTGACAATGCAGAGGAGCTGGAAGGATGGTCTGCCTCTTTGCTCATGACACCAAAATCTGCAATAAGTTAGACACTCGGAGGGGGGTAGAAAAGATGAGTAGAGACCTGAGAAAACATGAAGAGTGATCAAGGGTATGACAGCTGGGTTTAAATGCAAAAAAAAGTGTAAAATAATGCACTTGGGCACAGAAACCCAGGGGCAGAGTACAAAATGGGTGGACTGGTATTGACGACCACCCAAGAGGAAAAACAACCTGTAAATAATTATAACTGATGACCTTAAGGTGGCCAGGTAGCATGTCAAGGAAGCTGGGAGGGCTAGTGGGATACTGGAGTGCATAGGGTTGGGTATCACTAACAGAGAGAGGGGTGTGGTGTTGTCTCTGTATAGATTGCTGGTAAGATCACATCTAGAATGCTGTGTCCAGTTCTGGTGACCACATCACCAGTTGAAGCAGTCCAGAGGGGGGCAAGTAAAATGGTGCAGAATCAGCATCAAAAGCCCTATGAGGAGAGATTGAAGAACATCAATATGTACACCCTGATAGATATGATGTGGACAGCCAGTTCTGAGTGCTGTATCATTTTTTTAATATAAAATGTATTACTGACTGTCTCTGCTGAAAATCTGGTGCTCTAGGAGTGACCTCACCCCCCCCCCAGATTTTAGCTGAAAGATGAAAGCCATGAAAAAATGCTGAAACAGCATGTGAGATCACACACACAGTGGTTTTAGATACAAAATGTTACATGGCAGGCCTGAAGCTAATGACGGAGTAGAACAGACCTTAATCAGGGATATCCTGTTGATCTAGCTTAATTAGCTGGCCAGCTGGCAGGAAAGGAAATATCTCTTTTTATGACATTGGAGGAAAACCCAAGTTATTACACAAGGGTGCGAAGTCATAAATGTTTCTTTGATATCTGTGAGGGACAGTAGACCCTCTACATCAAAGGGTTATATGAGAAATTGAATTATGCTGAGGTCACAGAATTTTAATGTCTTATTAGGACATCCTGTTTTTTTATTAAATATATATATTTTTATATATATTCGGACAGAGGAGGAGTTAGGTGACCTCACCCAAAAAGGGGTTGGCAAATACAGTTTGCTTTAAGGAATAGTCTGTTTTTACTTCAGAGACACTTTTATCTAGACTCTGACAAAAAAGCATCTGTGAGCACTTTTAAGCAGGTATTTAGAGAGTAAGTACTGTAGTAAGAATTGCACTGTTTAAAACCTTGTTCTTTTAATAGATTTGTATGTCTTATGATATAATAGTTCTGTATTTTGTGTTTGACATATTTTTATCTATTTTTAATAAAACCTTTTTAGAGCATACTTGGTCTACCTTTGATTTTCCTTCACTTGCAAGAAGAGTATATATGGTTATAGCAGACACTAGGCATAGCTTGAATGATTGTACCAAACTGGAAAGAGAAGCATTTTAAATCTGTCATCATTATTAATGTTTTCAAGGGTTCATCTCTGTATACCTGGTTAGGTTCCTGTAGGCAAAGATATCTGGCCCCCTGAAGACAGAAATATCTGCGCCTTTGCATTGGGTACGCTTAGCAAGAGGTTCACAGTTTGAATCCTCCAGAACTTGAGACCAAAGGTTGATCCAAACTCACAAAACAGGCAAGAGGGTTACCTTGTTCTGCTAAACTGTTCACAAGACTGCGCCAGAGGTTGGCACTTTGGGAGTAAAGGGCCTGACCTGTTGAGTGGGTTTGTGACAACAGAGACCTTTAAAGAGCTGCTGACTCCTCAAAGAAAACTTTGAAAACCATAATACTTATGTACAAATCAGCTTGCATTCCATACATATTCTACGGATTTCATACCCATTGTGTATTACTGATGAAATTTATATGAATACCTGATATTTATTAGTTCTGATAGAGCTCGGTGAAGTTCTGAACCTTACTAAATAAGAGCCAGAACACAGTGAAGTTCTGATTTGTTCTGATTAGTTCTGATTTATTGACAAATATTTGAAAAATGCATAAAAGTGGCCAAAATTGGTCACATTCAACACAGAGGTCCAAAGGAAATAATTTAATGGATTATTGTATAAAATGTATGTAAACTGGTAAACAAAAAGCAATCACTCACTACTAGTCCCTTCATGGCTGGCCTATAATGGTGGCATATCCTGCTCGGGTCCATGGCATGTGTGCTAGTAGAGATAGAGAGAGATGGAGAGGAGAGAGAGAGACTGAAAGACAGATGTAAATACCTATATCAAAGCACCACTAGCACTGCAAGCACTGCCAGGCAGCTAAGATTTTTTTTTTATTAATGGTGCTACAGTATGTGTGTATTGTTTTGATGGATGTTCCAGACAGAGCTGAACAGGCCAAAGAAATGGATATGAATGATCAAATGAGCAGCACTGAATTTCTCATGCCCTCCCCATCTCTCTCTCTCTCTCTCTCTCTCTCTCTCTCCTGCTCTCCTCTGGATGGCACAAGTCAAATATTTATTTTGCCAGTCTGTCCTTGCCCTGCACAACACTCAGCCATACTGAAGCCACAAAAAAAAGAAACTTTTATTTGGGGTTTTTGGGGCTGTTAAATTGTTCACGTCCCCCCATAGTCTCTCTCTCTTTCTCTCTCTCGCTCTCTCTCTTTTTCTATCTCTTCTGGATGGCACAAGTCACAGGTTTATTTTGCCAGCCTGCCCTTGCCCTGTACACACAGCCACACTGAAGCAAGGAAAAACAAACTTTGTTTGGGATTTCTGGGACTGTTACATTTCTCACACCCCCAATCTCTCCTCTGGATGGCACAAGTCACAGGTTTATTTTGCCAGTCTGCCATTGCCCTGTACACATAGCCACACTGAAGCCAGGAAATAAAAATGTATTTGGGATGTCTGTGACTGTTACAGGTCTTGTGGGGCTCCCTGCAGCTCTCTCTCTCTCTCTCTCTCTCTTTCTCTCTCTTCCTCTGGACAGCATAAGTCAAAGATTTATTTTGCTAGCCTGCTGTACTTGCCCTGTATATGCAGCCACAATGAAGACAGGAAAAAAAAATATTTGGGATTTCTGGGACTGTTACATTTCTCTTAGGCCCCCTGCAGTCTCTCTCTCTTTCTCTCTCTCCCCCTTTGGATGGCACAAGTCAAAGATTTATTTTGCCAGCCTCCTGCCCTTGCCCTGTACACACAGCAACACTGAAGCCAGGAAAAAAATTATTCAGGCTTTCTGGGACTGTTGAATTTCTTCTGTCCCCCTCCCCTGCAGTATTTCTCCTTCTCCCCTCTGGATGGCACAAGCCAAAAATTTATTTTGTCAGCCTGCTGCCCTTGCCCTGCACACACAGCCACACTGAAGACAAGAAAAATCTTTAATTTGTGATTTTCTGTAACTGTAAAATTCTCTTGGGTGCCCAGTAGTCTCTCCTCTTTCTCCTGGATCTAGAATGGCATAAGTCAAAGATTTTGCCAGCCAGCATTTGCTCATGTACAAAGCTACACTGTCTGATGAAAAAAAAGAAAACAACTTTCATTTGGGATTTTCTGCAATTGTAAAATTCTCTTCAACACCATCTCTCCTACGGATCTGGATTTGGAATGGCACAAGTCAAAGATTTTGCCAGCCTGCCCTCCTGGCTCATGTATACAGCTACACAGTCTAAGGCCAAGAAAAGAAGAAAACTTTCATTTGGGATTTTCTGTAAATGTAAAATTTATCTTGGACCCCAGTAGTCTTTTCTCCTCTGCTCTGGATCTGGATTTGGAATGGCACAAGTCAAAGATTTGCCAGCCTGCCCTCCTGGCTCATGTACACAGCTACACAGTCTGAGGCCAAGAAAAGAAGATCACTTTCATTTGGGATTTTCTGTAACTGTAAAATTTCCCTTGGACCCTAAGTAGTCTTCTTCTCTCTCTCTCCTCTGGATCTTTATGCTACAAGTCAAAGATTTTGCCAACCTTCCCTTGCTCATGTACTCAGTCACACAGCCACACTGCCTGCCTTTGCCTGCCCCAGCAGCACCAAGGCCACCATTAGCTCCCAGTCCCTGTGGATTCCTCCTTTATCCAGACCCGACCCATCACCCTCCCCGATGATCAGTTTCTCCTCTCTTCCACCAGAAACCAAGTCATTTCTCTCCTTTTCTCTCCCTTCTCTCAAAATATGTATCTATATATATTTGTGTGTGGGTTTTTTTTTTTTTGCTTTTACAACTCTTCTGGTGGCTGCTGCAGCAATAAGCAAGGTGCTCCTGTGACCCATCCTCCTCTTATCTGGGCCACATTGTGCAATCAGCATGGTTATATACTGTGAGTGCATCATTACAAGACCTTCTGTTGCCTGATTGGATGCCACCAGCCACCTGTACATGGACTGTGCATGCCGATGGCATCCCCATGGCAACAATAGACACAATGGCACAAATGGCTCTTCCATGGATCCAGAACCAGACTTCTACGGCTAAGTCTGTATTTTTCCAGGTCTGTGGATTGCAGATTCAATCCGGTGGTCCGAATCGCACATGGACCAGTCTGTCAAGCCCTAATATTTATCCCTTGGAGTTCATCTGCCTCTATAGCTTATTTTCTACTTCAGTTCATAATCCTCTGTTGTGACATTACACTCCATTGCCATGGGAGCAACTGTGATGTCACAAGCAGTGCATTATGACCTCAGGTAGGGGGAAAGCAGCAAGAGTAGATAAGCTCTTCAGAAGCAAGTGTCCTGTTTTATTGCAAATGACCTCAGTGATAAATAATGGGGGTGAGAAATGCTGAACTAATGTGAAATACAAACTGAACTGTGTTAAAATACTATGTTTTGCTAAAGTTCTTATGAATGCATCAGCTGCTCCTTTAATACCTCATGGGGGTAAACAAGGTAAAGAAGAGACGTATATTTCAGAAAAGAGGTGTTCACAAACAAGGGGACATGCAGTGAAGCTAGAGGGGCATACAATCAGGAGAGATGTGAAGAAGTACTTCTTCACAGAAATAAATTCCTGGAGCAGTCTTTCAGCTGAGATGGTGGGGGAAAACCAGTGTTATGGTTCAAAAACACATGGGATAGGCATAAAGGAATCTTAGTGGTGGGGGACAAACAGCTGGAGATCAAGTAGGGTATGTGGTAATACTGTAGGTAGGGAAAAATGGGTAGGCTGGGTGGGCCAAATGGTCCTTGTCTGCCAGCAAATTCTATGTTTCTGTGTTTCCACAATTATGCCTAGAATCATTTCCCCATTTGTGTGGTCCACTATACACCACATAGGCTGCATGTATGATTCAGACTTCTTGACCCTAGATGTAGTACCTAACATATCCCCAAATTAAGTCTAAACTCTAATTTCTCAGAACAGCCCTGTAATGTATAACTCCCTGTAGTATACCCTCTTCTTATGCTGTGCCCACTCATCTTGCTAATACAGTAGTGTTATCAACAAACTTGAGCAGCTAGCTGCGATCCCATCATGCAAGTCATTAGTAAACATGTTAAAGGGCAACAGACTCAGCAATGACCCCTGAGGTACTCCACTCAGCACATCCCTCTCTCTCAATGCTGACCTTCCAGCACTACAATGGGTTCCTACCTGTGAATTTGCGTCCACTTCCTGTACAGTCTGTGGACTCCATAGTACACTTCTTTCTCCATGAGGTTTGAACGTGTTAGAAGGTCAAATGCCTTGCCGAAGTCCAGATATTCATTCACCACCTGGCCCCTATTCATTTCCCTAGTTACCTCCTTGAAAAGGTAACAGGCTGCCTGTCACTCCTGCATAACTATTGCCAACCTATACCATAGCCTCAGATTCTGGTTACTAAGCTTTTAAAAGGGCAACATTTCCATCCTGTTGCTTCCCATTTGTCCTTACTTAATCTTGTATGGTTCTGGTGACTATAAAAGGTGTGCGGCAGACGCTTTTTCTTCAAAGAATGTGTGAAGATGTAACCAATCGTGCAATTTCCTTCTTAAACTATGGCCCCAAAATTTGAAAGATAAGGTGAAAGCAAGGTAGAGGCCATTAGATTCTAATTAAAACTCCCAGTGAGGCTTTACTTTGTTGCATGGCTTCCTTGTACTTCCCTCTTCCCAACTATAAAACTGGATAGAAGCAGGATGCACTGAAACTGACATGTTTCTTTCACTTGAGCTACTGTAGATAAACAATTTCTTAAGTCAAAAAAAACTTTTACCTTCAGATCTAGGTGAAAGGTTAATAATAGTCAATGTCTTGCAATCAGTTTTCAGTATGGCCCTATCACCTAAGATTTGTCCCTGCCATTGTTGTTCCATGTTCTCTGTATTTATCAGTATCTATTATTATATTATTTGATTATAAAGAGATGTTGTGGTTTTACCAAACTGATCAAAGGGCAGAGAAAACCCAGCCTTTGCAACAGTAAAGTCTTGTTTTGTGTCATTAAAAAAAAAAATCAGAGCCTACATCATCCCACAGAGAACAGAAAAGATTGTAGAATCCTTGAAAACAAAGCTACTTTACCAGTAATAATAACCAGTTGTACAGTCAGTGGTAGCATTAGTGATTAAGGGAGAACTTACAGATTGCTAGAGTGCTGCTGCCCTCTCCTGGTCAATCAAGTTCATTGCTAGTGCCATTCAGTTACAGTTTTTTAAACAGATTTTAACATTTTCTATTGATTGTCAGGGCGGTAATTGCATTTATCCTCTTTCTCAGCACTTCCATGAGTCCACTGCAGTACATTGACTTGACTATAACTGGTATTTTTAGTGGCTACTATGGTCTTGGTATTTTCCTTTGGTCATGCTTTATCACGGTCATGAACATCCCATTGGTAGCCTTTCTAACTGTAGTACTGGACTTATTGTTAGATATGATGCTGTTCTAAGATTATGTGTATCTTGTTCCTCCTGTTCTGAGACTGTAACCTCAACTGTTCTTTATTTTTATGTATTTATTTATTTGTATATTTGGAAACAACCTTTGAATATACGCTCTTTTACAAAGGTTCCATGTCAGGATGTAAAACAGCAGAGACCTAACAAAAACTTAACAGTTAACACTAAATATAAGATTGCTATGAAATACAGAAAACAGATAAATAATACATTTGAGTAGCCTAGACAACTGAAATTAAACAGCAGGAGGAGATTTCCAATTAGCAGCGTCCGGCATAGCTGTGCGGGGGCTGTCAGGTAGAGTATCAGAAGGGTAGGAGAAAGAAAGGGGGAGAGTGCGAACAATGTTTCCCAGTTAGTAACGTGTGGCATAGCTGCCCCAGAGAGGCCTGTCAAAGTAGAGTATCAGAAAGGGTAGGAGAAAGAAAGGAGGGAGAGTGCGGATGAGGGGTAGATTAGAGACAGAGAGAGAAAGACAGGAGGAGAGAGAAAGGGGAGAGAGGAGAGAGAAAGGATAGGCAGAAGGAGAATATTTAGAGGGAGAGTGGGTGGAAAGGGAGGTGTTGGGGGAGTATGGAGGAGAGAGCTGGGGGTGTGCAGGATGGCAGGTGGGGTCCAGGGTAGATAAAACAGGAGGAAAGCTCAGACAGACATGGGGATATCTGGGTTGAGGATATGGACTCAGGTAAGGAAATCAGAGGTGTTTAAGAGGTGGTATCCAGGTTGAAGATAAGGATTCAGGTAAGGCAGTCACAGGCATTTGAGTTCAATAGGTATTGCTTCAGTTCTTTTTTAAAGGACTGAAAATTTATAGTATCAAGAGCTGCAGCAGAGATCTCATTTAGTGGTAGTGGAGCTCGGTACATAAAGGATCTTTGTCCTAGGGAAGTTCTACTAAATGGGACATTGAGCTGTGTGTCACTGTTCTTTGTGTGTTGTATTTGGAGCTTGCTTCCTTTACCAGGTCTGCAATGCAGGTAGGGGTCTGGGAGAGCATGGCCTTTCTTCCTAGCAGGCAAGTTTGGTATCTGATTCTGGATTGAAGTGGTAGTATGTGGGCCAGACCATAGCGGGTACAGTGCATGTAAGGCAGTCAGCATTTAGCAGTAGTCTGCAAGGCTTATTAAGGGCAGTGGCAACCCTTTGAGGGCCGTGATCAGTGGCAGGTGCACTGTAAACCACCAGCCCATAGTCGACCAGGAGAGGACAGAGCTGGAGGCTGAGAGCCAGAGGCTTCAACAGTTAGGCTTTTCTTGTGCCTAAACAGGATCCTAATTTTGTGTTCACAGCTTTCACCACCATGTCAATGTACTGAACATATGAGAGGGTATCATCACAATGACACCCAGGTACTTGAAGGAGTGAACCTGTTCCAGTGGGGTAGTCAGGTGATTTGTGATTGTTAGTTCTGGGCATCTCCTTTTTAGTTAGGGGCTAGAGAGGAGCATCATCTTGTCTTTTTTGTAGTTTAGTAGGAACCTTAGAGAGTAGAACCAGGTCTCCATTTGCTGGAAGGATGACTAGATTGTAGCTTCGTGAGATGGGTTACTCCCTTTTAAGACTGTGCAAGGTCCAAACAATAATTACAAAATAACACAAATAAAATAATGAGGCCCAAATACTCAGGACTAAATATAAAATAGTTTTCACAATTTGGTGGTATTCTGGGAAAAATATTTAATGAGATTTTAAAATCTCACAAACTCTTCCAGGTCAGTGAAAGTTAATTTGTGGAAGTTACTGCAGACAAAGCATGTGGTCTTGCCACTTGCTGAGAAAAAACTGAAACAGCACAGATAACAAAGCACCTAGCCTACATAGAAAAGGTACTTACCTCAGACAAAGTAACCACAATCCTAACCGAGGTTGGGAGGAGGTACTCTTTTATAGGTGCAGAAAACCAAGAAGTGAAGATGAGGAGTGCTGGATCAGAAGGTACTGTAGCAGTTAGTATAAAAGAAACACTATGATCATTAATGAGTCATGTGGTGTGAAGCATGCCACTTGTTGAAGTTCCATGAGTTTAAGTACTGGACTTAAGAGAAAAGGGACTTAAAAAGAGCAAGGACATCGGTATGAAACTTTACTGGCTTAAAGGTTTCTAAATGTTTATTAGGTTTACATTCCATACACAAACAACATGCACACACAGGTAGGAGGTTGAGGTGGGAAGTTTGTAATCTGCAAGGGATCTAGCTTAGTCATCTTCCTGCAGATGCTGATGGAGGCGGGGAGATGCCCACTGTGCAGGATGTTCATGGTCCTAAATTCAGAATTAGCTTTCATTAGTGCCAAAGTTCAGAAACCCAAGAAGCATCTCTACCATTTAGTTAAGTGGGAGAAGCAGTCCTGTTACCTCAACATGCACCTCAGGTCTGAACTAAGGAATGGACTGCAATGGGGAAGGCAGGATGGGGAGAAGAAACATGACAGGCATGGACAGATCCCCAGGGATGGCAACTCAGAACAAATTCACTGTACTGGTATAACTGGTTCAGTATTACTGCAACAGGAAGAAAACAGGAGTTGATATTGTGGTGGGGATAGCTTTGTCTAGCACAGATGCACCAGTGGGGAGGTGTTCAGGTTGAGCAAGTAGTAACAGCAACTTCATCTTAGTCATAAATCTGCCACAATGGAGGTGGGAGGGAGATATTTAATGTTGCAGGACTCCATCTACTTATCACCACGGAAGTAGGAGGGAGCGAGCTTATCCAGAGCCGGCAGCTAAAGATCTGGAGAGGAGCAAGTGATGAATTACACTGTAAGCCGCTGTCTGACTTTGGCCTGCATTACATTTTGGAGTACAGGGTCAATTTTGGGGAGATTCAGAACTGTTCTATGTTTAGCTAAAAAAAAAAACATACATTTTGTGGTATTTAAAGTGCATGTGGTATTTACAGTTCGTTTCAAGTTGGAGTAGTTGCACAGTTTTTATTTACAACACAACAGCCTATTTTATAAATGAAGTGGAGGAATTAATATAGCAACATTTTTTAATTGTTTAGGTTGTCAGATTGATTTGAGCAGATGCAGCTGACTAGCACCTTTTCCCAAGGGTTATGTCAGGATTTACCAGAGGTAAAAGGTACCAGTTAGCCAATCAGAATGCATGATTCTAAGACCCCATTGTATAATACAGTTTAAAATATGGGATTCCATCACTCTGGGGATTAAGGATCCTTCTGGCATGATAGCTGGCTGTTGGCAAAGAATGGCTTACATCTGAGCAGAGGGGGGACCAGTGCATTGTTACAGAAGTTAAACATTACAATTAACATGTTTTTAAACTAGGTAAGGAAAAGGTTAAGAATAGCACATTACAGGTACACACTGATACATGGAGGGAGACAGGATGGCTCTCCTCCAGGTCACAAGGGACAGGATAAAAGGGGGACAGTCAGTGATAAAGTTAGGAAACCTAGATTTTCAACAGCATCCAAGAATAGGAATACTAGAGGGGATAGGAGGAAAGGGTAGAAAGTTTTATATATGAACACAGGGAGCTTAGAGAATGAGATGGATAAGCTGCATGTGAGAATGACTGCAGCACTTTTTTAGGACTGATAGTAATAATTGAAACATTGGCTTATTTATTTATTTATTGAATTTTGGCAACCGGGAAGGCACACTGAGACCATGGGTCCCCTTTTCAGGGGTGACCCAGAATTATTTACAGGCAACAAGTACAAAGTACATGAACAACAGGAAATTGGTTTGGTCTTTATTTCATTCATTACTAACCTGTTAGCAGCAAACCACATTTCACACACATTCAGACTTGCAGAGAGCATAGAGGCAACAGGGCTAACATCAGCAGCACTCCAGTATAGAACAGCATCATAAGTGTATAGTAAGAGGTTTGCATCCCCACAGCTTTTGCCAATATCATTAATAAAGATGGAGAAGGGTAATAGACCCAATATGGAGCCCTGGGGGACACCATCATAGACAGGAAGGGATCTGAGTGAATCCCTTTCCGTTTAACTGCCTGTGACCTACCGGTGAACACACAAAAAAAGGCATGAGAGCACCCACTGCAATAGAAAAAGAGCCAGAACACCATCAGTCTTAAGTTCTCATGTCCTTTCATATAAAGTGCAGAGGTGGCAACAGCAACACAAAAAAATTGTGTGGTGGCAGATCTGCTAAACAGAGCTGTTGTTTCATTTGAAAACTGCTAAGCATCCTCAGAGTAATCAAACAGGTATCAGTATTGTTTTTAAACAATGATTGTGCACCATTTAAAGTCACAGTATAAAAAGTGTTAAAATCATCAGTAAAACATAACTAATTATGAACAAAAACATGGTAAAGCTTCACATATTAAAAAGCAATTTCTTAAATGCAGTGTTTTGAAATTCATTTGCACCTCTGTGTATCCAAACAAATTGTAATCCTGATACATTAATTAAGTCATTTTGACCAGTGTATAATTAAATTCAATGTGAGCATTCATCCATGCACTTTAAACTTGAAATATCCTACCCACTTGTTCTGGGGTGGGGGCAGAACAGTTGTATTACATAAACTGCAGTACAAGACATTGTGTAAATTACCACTCATTATGTGTGGTTATGGTCTGCTCAACATTGACAACTAAATTTTCAAAAAGCTCACAGGTCAATACTGTCATTTAATCCATGTTGTTTTCTTGCCCCCAGTTCAAATATCCAGTAGCTCTCTTGCTGACCCACCAGTTTCTGAAGATCTCCACCCTTGTTCCAATAGTGATCAGTTCAATTCCACAAAGTTAACATGATCGTTATCCATGGGTTCTGTTTAATATGTCTGGCTATAGCATATGACTAATCCCCTTTGTATGGCTCTAATATGTTTGCTAATTCTGGTTTTAAAGGAGCGAGTAGTCCTGCCAACATAATAGGCTCACAGTCACACTGTAACAAATATACAACTCCTGGACTAGTGTGGGTGATAGGGTTTCGTCTATTTGTCCCCTGTTATAGGGTGAGAGAAAGATTTGCAAGTGTGTATGTATTGAAACAAGCATTTGTCAATGCTCAATGTTGTCGTGCTGGCATTGGCAGTGGTGGAGGTAGAGAGGCATAATGCTGTGAGTCTGTTAATGTGTCCCAAAGGTGATTTTGCACAGCCAGTATGCCACTGTGCGCGCAGAGCTGCGGAAGCAGCGTTTGGGCAGGCTGTGGAAAATGGCAGCTGGAATGTTGATAATGAGGTGTGTACAAATGCCAGTGCTGAAAATGTGGCATGAAAATATTGCAGATTGATGAAGTTACAAGGATGCATGGAAACTACTTAATGCAACACCTTTGATCATTGTCTGGACTTTATCACTAAATTTTCAACATAAGCATTTTAGGACCTCTGCTCATGAATAGTGTCACTGTCATTTCAACATAGGCATTTTAGGACCTCTGGTCATGAATAGTGTCACTGTCATTTCCTCAAAGTGTCCGAGGTGATTTGCACAGTGACCGTGCAATTCTGCACCAGACGTGCAAAAACACATTTCAGCCAGCTCTACTGTTCATAAGGAGGTATGGAAAAATGCCAATGATGAACAGCTGGAGTGAAAGTATTACAAATTCACAAAGTCCTGAGCGTGCGTGCAAACTGCGCGATGCGGCTCATAAAACACTCATTTATCGACTTTCATGCCTAAATTTTAAACATAGGCATTTAAGAACATCTGCTAATGAACAGTGTCATGGTAATTTTCATAATATGTCTAGAACATGGGGTTTTCACAGCTACACGCTATTGTTTGCCATAACTGTGAAAAAAGATTTTAGTCAGGATGTGAAAATGACAGCTGTAATGTTCATTAGGAGGTGTAGAACAATGGCACTGTTGAAAATGTAGAGTGAAAATATTATAAGTTTGTGAACTTATGAGTGTGCATGCAAAACACAGTCATTTTATGGAGAATTGTCACCAAATTTTCAACACATGCATTTTAGGACCTCTGCTCATGAACAGTGTCACTGTCATTTTCATGATATGTCACAAACACTGATTTCGCACAGCGACCACGCTATTCTGCACCAGAAGTGCGAAAACACATTTCAGCCAGGATGTGAAAAATAACAGCTATATGGTTCACAAGAAGGTGTGGTAAAATGCCAGTGTTGAGAATCTGGCATTAAAATAGTGCAAATGCGCTAACTTAAGAGAGTGCATTGCACAGTTGCTATGCACGCTCATAAAACAGTCATTTGGGATTTTCCTCAAACATGCAACATAGGCTTTTGAGGTCCCTATCATGAACACTGGCACTGTCATTTCGTTACTCGGTCCTGAAAGGTGATTCCACGTGGTGACTGCAGAATCACCTTGACCTGAATAACGCCATGACAGTGCAAGAATTCACGAGAAGGGGTCCCAAAAACCCCATGTTGAAAATTTGGGGCCAAAATTTGCAAAAATGCCCGAGATATGCATTAAAGTTGAAAACCCCTCATTCATTCCATTATACAGCTTACCAGCATTTCTTCAGTTTGCGGTCAGTTTGAAGAGTGCAGACATGTTCCAGGTCCACCGAAAATCGTTACGCCGGACTCCGAAGGTAAGTATGGGGTGAGGAGGCAGGAGTGCGCAGATGGTGGGTGAGGTGGGAGGAGGGGCATTGAGACTAGGACCGTTTCATTTGCAGAAAAACAAAACCATTGTGGGATAGTTTTTGTTTTGCAGGGATTTGGCATGCTGGGGTGGGCTTCCAGTGCCACCTAACTGTTTGGCAGGGGTCTATAGCTGACGAGTTGGCACCCTCATCAGCACACAACATGGGGGATGAGGAAGTAATGCCAATAGAGGTTAGGCACCCCATCAGCACACAAAGAAAGCGGGGAAAGCCGAGGGGATTGGGCACTCCTCAGCATTCAGCAATTGGGGGTTATGCTGATGGGGAATGGAGTCCCTCATCGACACACAAAGAAAGTGGGGGGCTTAACTGACAGGGTGATTGGGCACCCCCAAAGTTGGCAGTAGTTAGTCGGCCGCCGGCTTGCCGACCACGCTCATAATGTCGGCAAGCATGTAGGAAGGGTCTGCTGCATATGACGAGCTTTGCTCAGACTGCAGCAAACCTTTTCTTAGATGTGCTCACCACTTTATGTATGCATGGTGTGGGGCCAGCATGCAGGCTGATTGGGGAATGAGGGACGCACCTAGCGGTGCATGCCCTGATGGCCAACAGCAACCCCGCCTCAAAGCTGCACTAATCCACGATGTTGGCTCGTAAGCGCCAACATAAAAAATACATCTGCCACATCTATGGGTCCTGGTTAGGAGGGGACTGCATAATCCCTAACAGTTCTGGGCCAGGTAGGACATTGCTCACAATCATGTTTTGAATGCTTTTGCATTTCCTGAAACTCACCATCAGTCCTATTGAAACTACTTCATGTAACTTGAGTTCAAGTTGCAGAATTGGCCAGTTGCTCAAAATGATTTCTTTAATTCATTCTGCTCGCTTGAATAGGTCATGATAAATGGACAGGAAAAATGAGATTTCCTTCTAGTATTATCATATTGTAAAGTGTCAACTCTATCTAAATTTTGCACCTTAAAGATAGCAGTGGCAATACTGTGTGTGCTATATCCATGGTCCTTAAACCTTAAAATTTGTTGGTTGCATTTTGACCCAAATTCCTGAGTTTCCATACAATTTCTCAGGGTGCGGACTAATAATCCTTTTGCAATATTGAAATGTACATGTGGGGGGTGGCAACTCTCATACCTGAGTAGTCTATTTCTTTTTTTTTTCAGTCTTTGGTAACTGGGTAAGGCCCACTCAGCACAAGTGCCTGTTTTCAGGGGCGACCTGGAGCACTGGGTGGTTAAGTGACTTGCTCAGAGTCACACAGTTTGCAAGTGGAGGTTGTGAGAATCAGACTCGTGTCTGCTCTGCTGGATGTATCAAGCTTGTTCATACCTCATTCCTTTAAGTTCTATGCTATACTGCCAGTCCAAAATTTAGATAGAGTTGACACTTTACAATATGTTAATACTGGAAGGAAATCTCATTTTTCTATCAGTGGGCTTCTGAAATAGGGTAGAGCAGATGTTGCCTTCACTATTTCTATAGAATTTCAAATCCAGCTATGTTATCTCATTGTGGTGTATCTCATTCTTGTACCATAAGCAGGAACTCGTATTCTCCATCCACTCAATGAACAGCTTAAATTCATCTGCTTTGTCCTTCCACACAACTATGAAGTCATCGATAAAGTGGCGCCTCAGATCCACCAGCTCAAAAAAATGATTTGTGGCAGCGCTATAAAGATAGTCCACTGCCCATTTCCCCACAAAGAGGTTGACAAAACTGTGGGCCATGGTGGCCCCCATAGCTGTGCCCCTCAAATGTAGAAAATGTTTGCCATCAAACATGAAAGCATTTTTTGTTAATACCTCTTCTGCTAGTTGTAATACTAATTCAGTAAGAACAGCAACCTTATCTTCTTCAGGTCTACTACTGAGGTAGTGCACCATAGCCTTAAGGCCCTCTTGGTGAGGGATCACTGTACACTGTATAAGGAGTTTACATCAATAGCCACAAAAACATTCTGGTTTCGAATTTAAGTTTTCTACTAAGTTCACAGTTTTAGTGGAATCCTTACATACAGTAGAATCTAAGATTCCTGATGAAAGGCTGGAGGAATTGATTCATGAACATGGAGAGTGGCTCTGTTACCAATCCGTGGCCTGATATATTAGGGGGACCTGGTGGTTTCTCCAAACCCTTGTGTATTTTGGTAATATAAAATCACTGGTGTTACAGGACAATTCAGTCAGAGTCCTATACAAAGTGTCAGAAATATACCCTTGAAGAAATCTTCTGTTAAAAATTGCATCTACTTGTACTCTAAATAGCACCAACATAGATTTAGGAATTTTGGTATAAAACTGTTCATCCATAAATTGCCATTCTTTCTCAGCTACATGATCATTATTGTTTAAAATGACTTTAGCCCCGCCTTTTTCAGTAGGCTTGATCATAATGTTTTTATTGTCACTTAAGGATTTTAGAGCAGCCATCTCTTGGCTGCAATTGTTAAAAAAATCTATTCACTTATGCATTTCTTAAATGACCTAGGTCTAATTTGCACTTCCTAATGAAGATGGAAACTACTGGATTATAAGTAGGACAATATTCTGAACTAGGGCTTAATCTACTGTTGGTCTGTTCAGGTGCTAAATTTTGATTATCATTAAACACACATCTAAATGTAAGGTGGCATGCAAATTTGTGCAGATCAACATAAACTGAGAAAAAAATGAATATCTGTAGAGGAACAGAATGTGAGACCTTTACTCAGAACAGATGTTTTGGAAGGAGTAAGTGTACAGTCAGTTAAATTCACAATAGGGGTTAGTAAGTCCATATTGTCCTGTGGGGGTGGGAGAGGCTACATTCAAACATTTCTGAACTGACGTACGTTCCTGCCTTTTCTTCCATGCTGCCCCCCCCCCGTCTTCCTCTTTGGTGGTAAACAGGTTGGGAACAGGTTTTGCATTGGCACTGACTGTGCCTGGTCCCCTGATTCTGTAAAGGTAACTGTGTCTGCTTGGATTCCCCCGAGTCACCTTCTAATGGGTGTTCTGATTCTGAACAACATGTTGTATAGTCCAAAACAGTTGACTTTTCATGACCCCTCACGTTATTAGTAGAGCTTTTCCTTAGAACCGATCTCAAACCACCATCATTAGTCACACCCTCTGATTTATCACTCCAGTCAAACATTATTATTCTGGTAGTCTCTTTCATCATTCAAAAATGTTTTCTGTTTCTGTTTTTTAAGCTTGATATCATATCTGGTGATTATGTCAAAAAGCAGCTTGTTTAGTCTCTCAGATTCAGCAGTTCTAGTTTTAGATTTCAGCAAAGTTTCTGCGCTAATGTTTATAGTTAGCTGGTCTCTCACTGCCTGAGCATACTCTAAAATTAACTCTATGTTTCTGATAAATGCTTCTTGCATAGTATATTTGCCATTTTCACATAAATTCAATATTATCAGTACCATAAAGGGTTTCTGTAGAATCGTAAACTGCGCGGGACTCTATTAACGAAGATAAGCCTCAAGGAGTTGTTTTGTGCCAGTACATTCTCCTATCTTTAAGCACAAGCTTCTCAAGATTGTGAACATTTTTTTTGTTTCAGGTTCACCAGTGTTGTTTGAAGTCTCGCTTTTCCCGCAGTAATGGATTCGCATCCCCAGTCATGGAGAAAATCAAATTAGCGAAGCCACCAGCTGAAATGCTAAAAGTAGCAGTAACGTCAGATGTCTCCTCCTGATTGGCCATCTTCATGGAATTGTCATGTTTTCAAAATGTATTCAGAACTCCAGTCTTCAGCAATGTTGGTGGTACTACTCCTTAATTTCTTTAAAAAAGGCTGTGCAAGCTAATTAAATTCAGAGGAAGGGGTATGAAACATTACCTCCAATAAATTGGTTAAGTCCCTTTTTAGTCCCCCGCTACAATGGGGAAACCTGTGCTCAGTAAACGTAAGAACAGAGCAAGCAACGATAGAGCACCAGGAACAAATACAGTGGTGCTCCAAGTAAAGCCAGAACACAAAAAGAGGCATGAAGGCACCAACTGCAATGGAGAAAAAGCCAGGATGCCATCAGTCTTAAGTTCTCATGCCCTTTAATATAAAGGGGGTTGTGTACAGACCCCCATATCAGGGGGAGGGAATGGACAAGGATATGATAGAAGGCATTCTTAGAATGGCAGAGAAAGGGGAGATACTATTGATGGGAGACCTGAATATGCCAGATGTTAACTGGAGCACATTTGCTGCAGCCACATCCAAGAGCAGGGCCATTCTTGATGCCCTACAGGTGGCAGGCATTAGACAGCTAGTTTCAGAACCCACTCGGTGAGGGAGCAATCTTAGACCTCGTACTCTCAAATGGGGAAGTGAGAGGATCTCAGATCTAGAAGTGGGTTGCCATCTGGGGACAAGTGACCATCAAACAGTGTGGTTCACATTAAACTCAGCTATAGAGTCAAGCCATACAAAAGTGAGGGTACTGGACTTGGAGAGCTGACTTTGGCAAGATGGGAGAGTGCCTCAGAAAAGCACTAGCAAACAGGCTAGAAGGAGGTGTGGAGCAACAATGGGAATCATCAAAACTGCCATCACAGAGGCAACAAGCCTTTGTGTGAAGCAAATAAACAAATCAAAATGAAAGAAAAAGCCACTATGGTTCTCAAAAGAGGTGGCTGTGAAAGTCAGGAAGAAAAAGATAGCATTCCGGAAGTATAAGGAAACACAGAAGGAGCAGGACAGAGAGCTGTACCAGTTAAGGCAGAAGGAAGCAGGGAGGGAAGTCAGAATAGCAAAGGCCCAAACTGAGGAAAAGATAGCCAACTCAGTTAAGAAGGGGGATAAAACCTTTTACAGGTACATCAGCGAGCGTAGAAAGACAAAGGGAGGGATAGTGAGGCTGAATAGAATGAACGGTGGGTGGGCAGAGGGGGACAGTGAAAAAGCAGGGATACTGAACGAATATTTCTGCTCAGTATTCACAAAAGAGGAGGGGGAAGTGCCTAATCCAATTAACAGAAGCACTCTTGATAGGGGGGTCGATCCCAGTCCTTTCACAGAAGAAAGGGTTCTGCAAGAACTCCTAAAACTGAAGGTGGACAAAGCAATGGGTCCTGATGGAATTCACCCCAGAATTCTAAAAGAATTAAGGGAGGAACTAGTGAAACCAATGGCTACTCTTTTTAATAAATCATGGGAGGATGGTGTGGCGCCCAAGGACTGGAGGAAGGCGGATGTGATTCCCCTTCACAAAAGTGGGACCAAGACAGAGGCAGGAAACTATAGACCTGTCAGTCTGACCTCTGTGGTAGGGAAAGTGACTGGAGTCACTTTTGAAGGAAAGAATAGTTGAGTACCTAGAGGCCAGTGGAGCACAGGACCCAAGACAGCATGGATTCACAGCGGGAAGGTTATGTCAGACGAATCTAATAGATTTCTTTGACTGGGTGACCAAAGTAGTAGACCAGGGAGGGGCTGTGGACATGGCCTACCTAGACTTTAGCAAGGCATTTGACACAGTCCCACACAAAAGATTAATAGCCAAATTAACCAGCCTGGGAGTGGGTCCTAGGGTGGTAGCCTGGGTAAAACATTGGCTGCACAACAGGACACAGAAGGCAATTGTAAATGGAGTCCACTCTGAAGAAAGAGGGGTTACTAGTGGGGTACCACAGGGTTCAGTATTGGTCCAGTCCTTTTAATGTCTTCATCAGTGACATTGCAGAGGACTGGAAGGAAAGTATGCCTTTTTGCAGATGACACAAAGTTCTGCAACAGGATTGATACATAAGGAGGCGTGGAAAGGATGAAAAGGGACTTGGCAAGGTTGGAGGAATGGTCAGAAGTATGGCAGCTAGGATTCAATGCAAGGAAGTGCAAAATAATGCACCTGGGAGACAAGAACCCAGGGGAAGAATACACAATGGGTGGGGAGGTAGTAACAACAACAAAAAAGGAAAGGGACCTGGGGGTAATCATATCAGATGACCTTAAGGTTAGCAAGCAATGTGAGAAGGCAGTAGGAGAGCTGGGGTATACTGGGATGTATGGGAGAGGCATCAACAGCAGAAAACAGGAAGTTGTTATCCCTCTGTACAGACAGTTGGTGAGACCCCATCTGGAGTACTGTGTCAGTTCTGGAGACCCCATCTCCGAAGGACATAGACAGGATAGAGGTAGTCCAGAGGAGGGCAACTAAAATGGTGCAGGGTCTGCAAGAGAAGCCGTATGAGGAGAGACTAAAGGAGCTTAATATGTATACCCTTGAGGAAAGAAGGAGAGGGGGACATGATAGAAACTTTAAATACCTCAGTGGAATCAACAAAGTCCAAGAGGGTAGCATCTTTCAGAAAAGAGACTTGCAAGAACAAGGGGACACAATTTAAAGATAGAAGGAGGGCGGTTCAGGGCAATGTGAGGAAGTATTATTTCACAGAGAGGTAGTGGATGCATGGAACAGCCTTCCTGAGGTGGTTGTGGGTCTAAAACTGTGGGAGAATTCAAGAATGCATGGGACAGATATAAGGCAATTCTTGTGGAGGGTAGGAAGAAATAGGCTGTTGGTTAACTAGGATCTATGGCCTATCCTGTAGGTAGGGAAATGGTCAGACTAGATGGGCCAAGCGGTCCTTATCTGCCATCAAAGTCTATGTTTCTATGTTTCTAAGTGCAGAGGTGGCAACAGGAGCACAAAGGGTGTGGCGGCAGAGCTGCTAAACAGAACTGATGTCTCACTTAGCAAACTGCTAAGCTTTCTCAGAGTAATCAAATAGGTATCAGTAAAGTGCTTTATATGTATAGTGATTGGAGCGGCACCTGGTGGTGCATCAACCAATCAGTGACAACCATTATTTTCAAATAGTGATTGTGCACCCATTTAAAGTCACAGCATAAAAAAGTGTTAAAGCCATCAGTAAAACATAACTGATTATGTACAAAAACATGGAAAAGTTTCACACATTAAAAAACATTCTCTTAAATGCAATGTTTTTGGAAATAATTTACACACTATGGTCCAGACAGTCAAAACTTTGCCCCAGGGCTAAATTAGCACTGCCCAGTGGACAAACTTAGCCTGGAGCACAAAGCAGGCTTGTGAATATAGCATGGAAATGAGGCTGTGCAAACTGGTCTGGGAGTGCAGGGCAAATGTAGTCATGGAACAAAACAACACTGAACATAGCAACCAGGAAGTGCAAAACTCAGCAACAGCACAGTGCACAGCGACGTGAGGGTAGGTAGAGGGGAACTATGTGGTCAATGTGTGTGGCAGCAAAGGCATGGACCCAGCACAGCTGCAGCCAGCAGCAGATGTGAAAGAACTTCATTCAAAACTGTATAATATGGGGGCACTGTGGAGCCCGAGCAAGATGGTGCCTTTCTGATCATACTGCTCCGCTTGGCTTAACAAACTTTGAATAAAGAGCTAATTATAGCAATAATTGTCCAGTGAGGTAGATGAGAATATTTTACGGTACAACTCCAGAACAACATGGAAAACCATGTAAACATCAGCAATCTGGATCGGGAGCAACGACCAAAAGTGCTCCTGTGGCTCCAGCTACTCGCTCGACACAGAATCAGCCCGAAGAAAGTGCTAGGGCAGACTAGGAGGAAACTCTCCAAACTATAGGGGCTAAACTTTCAAGATTGATTAAGTCAGTGACCACACTGTCTGACAAATTTAATGGATTGGCTACTAGGGTCACTACACTGGAAGCAACTATGGAGGGAGGCAGACAACGGCTTTGATGCCTCTAAGCGAGCTGATGCTGCTATGGGAGCAGTGTCATCCATCATTAAGAAGAGCGGGCACTGGAAAGCCCAAATTGAGACTTTGGAAAACCAAATCAGAGCCCCCAATATTAGAATCTTGGGTATGCCAGAGGAAAGTGAAGGGGATAGCCTACTGATGTTCCTACAAGAGTGGTTAGGCCAGCAGCTGGGCACTGAAGCCACCCAAAAAGTTTCACTGTTTCAATGGGCCTACCAAGTCATGCCACAAGGGTGAATAGGTGACCAAGACATCCCCAGAACTATTATCGTGGTGACAAACGGAGTTGGAACTAGGGATTTTCTGTTGGCTCTTGCACGATGTAAGAGAGTTCTCCTTCACGATGGACAGCAGGTTAGTCTTTACCCAGACATTAGCTATGCCACCCGCCAGAAACAGAAATGATTTGATGGGGTTAGAGTGATGTTGAGGGAGGCCTCTGTCCTCCATGGAATGATTTCCCTGTGCGACTGAGGATTGCCCATTGCGGGAAGGTCTTCCTAGTCTCAGATCCGGCTGATGCTCTGAAATGGGGTCGGAAGAATGCCGTCTCTTCTGTTCACCAGACTGATTTGGACCAACACTCCTCAAATGAAGAGGAGCCTTGAAATATAAACGTGGGTAAAAGTTAAAAGGTGGAAGGTGGGTGACACCTCATCAGGTACTTGAGAACACATATGGATAATATCACTTAGATATTAACTTAATCTGGTTTTTACTTGAGCAACCCACTACACTGAGGACCGTTTATTGAACAACATGTGATGTACATAGTTATTATTCCATATACTCTCACATTTGGACTTCTGCACCTTTTTTCTTTTACTCCATAGAGACTATAATTCCCTTGTGTTGTTCCACAATGATGCCAAGTGTTTCTTTTGCCTTGAATTTATATACTAAAAGCAGGGTTTGCTGACTAAATGCTAGAATTTTAGAATTTGCTTGATCAGAATTTGAAATGCACGTTATTCATGCCTTAATTTGTATTTACATGGATACCATTATCATCTTGTATGGTGAAGGACTTTGGGACTTTTAGATGTTATGATGTAGGATCCTTTCCATGTGCTCATGGGTCCATTACAGCAATTATAATTTTCTCCTTAAGGTTTTTGGGAAAAATAATTGTCATTTTTCTCTAATGTTATCCTTCCGTATGACGTATCTGTAAAGTACTAGATGGTTCACAATGTTCTTATTAAGAGGAGTGGCGCCCTCTGTGGGAAAATGTAAGTCTCCTGCAAAATCTGTGCTTAGTAAACAATTATATGTATGTTTATATTATCATAAAATAAAAATATAAACTACAAAAAACTGCATAATATTCCCAGAAACGTTAGCGCCGCACTGACACATTAGTGCGTCTTTAGCGCGGAGCTAAGCCATTTGCCCGATGCAAACATGTTTGCCCGGTGCTAAGAGTTGACATATTCAAAAGTGACATGCAAATGAGCCAACTAAGTAGTCACTGGGCAAACATCGAGATTAGCATCTCATTATGCGGATTTGCACGCAGTTTTCCCAAGCGTTACTGCAGGTCCCACAGCTCCACCTGTAGTTCAGTCTGGAAGTACAGGGGCTGCCCAGTTCTGGTCGCAGCTCCACCTGTAGGTCAGTCTGACAGTGCATGATGGTTGCTGCAGGCTACATGTATGCAGTACAGCATAGCATTGTGTACCCCAGGAGTCAACACAGCATAGGCTGAGGTGGTGGTGGTGGTGATGCATGCAACTGTCACACTGTAGGGCATGCTACAGTGTACAGCAGCCACCACAGTAGCAAGGGGGCCAGTAGTGTGAGGGACACAGCAATGCCTATGGTGTGAAGGGTAGTGAAGACCACTGCACTGTACACAGTGACAAGCCCACCTTGCAGGTGTGTGCTACCAATGGACACTACTGTCACACTGTTGAGTGACCCACATATGCTGCACCTCTGGGATGGGATGCTCATAGTGGCGTAGACATGGCCAGCTGTGTGTGTGCTGCGGTGTATGTACAGTTGTGTAGTTTGTGACTGGGGGCATATACAATTGGACAGGCACACTGGTATCAGGGTATTCCCAATTCTGGCCCATGTGCACTGCATGCTGTGTCCCAGCCTTGTAGAGGCACCAGTCTGTGGTGAGGACTGGTCACCTGTACCTCTCCTCTCAGCACACACCATGCTCACAGTGCTGCATGTGTGTGCTGGCATCTGATAGTCCCCACAGACATATGGTCTGCAGGTGTGTGCTGTATGGCCACCCTACGTGGTGGCTCCCGGGGCAGGGCACCACTGCTGCCTGGCATGGCTGGGACTGGTGGCAGTAGTCGGCATCATTGTGGTGCCATCAGCGAGCAGCATGTTTCCTCCACGTCTGGCATTTTCTCTGTGTCATAGTCATATGTTAGGGTTGATCAAGGCTGCACTAAAGCTGTGCTAATGCTATGCAAGGCCACATTGTCATGCAAAGCTGTTTGCCCAGAGTTAAGACCAGCTTTCCTGAGCAGTAATTTGTACGCACAATAGTCGCTAAGTCACTCCTAAGCGCCTTAGCACGGAGCTAGTCACTGAATATCCCATAGGCCTGTATTCATGTTCAGTTTTCCTTGCATATAATTATGGTTTGCCTGGTGCTAATGCGGTCTGCGCTCACTATTTGGCCTTTTGAAAATTGCAGACCCGCTAATCCCACACTAAACCCATGCAAATGGTTTGCACACCGCATAAAGCTTTGAATACCTGGGCCTATGTGTATTCAAACATATTGTAATCCTCATACATCTGTTTAAGTCATTTTGACCTGTACATAAGTGAATTCAATGTGAGCTTTTATCCAGGCACTTTATACTTGAAATATCCTATCCACTTTTTCTTTGGGAGGTTATGTGATACAGTCTCCCCTCCCAAAAAAGTGGATAGAATATTTCAAGTTTAAAGAATGCCTGAGCATAAGATACGTGAGCTCAATTATGCACAGGTCAAAATGACTTGATTAGAAGTATTAGGATTGCAATATGTTTGGATACACAGAGTGTGCAAATGAATCCCAAAAACATTGCATTTAATAAAATTCTTTTTACTATGTGAGGCTTTTCCATGTTTTTGAACATAATCAGTTATGTTTTACTGATGGTTTTAACACTGTTTTATACTGTGACTTTATATGGATGCACAATCACTGTTTGAAAATAATGGATGTCACCGATTGGTTGATGCACCACCAGGTGACCCTCTGATCACTATACATATACATCACTTTACTGATGCCTGTTAGATTACTCTGAGGAAGCTCAGCAGTTTTCTAAGTGAAATGGCTGTTCTGTGTAGTGGCTTTCTGCCACACCTTTGATTGTACTGCTGCTGCCACTTATGCACTTTATATTAAGGACATGAGAACTTAAGACTGATGGTGTCCTGGCATTTTTCCATTGCAGTGGGTACTCTCATGCCTTTTGTGTTCTGACTGTGACACTTGGACAGCTGGTTCTGATTACCCTATATTTTTTCTGCAATATAAAATATGTAGGGGACTGTTTGTCAGTAGAAACTACTGTCTTGCTGAAAATGACACATCAACACCCCCCCCGGTATAGTTCAAAGGACAACACATAGGTTAAACTACAGAGATCTGGGATGCAATTAGCTTTGTCAGTTTGCTTTGAAGCCAGGAACTAATATATCCTATTGTATGACGTCCTCAGGGAAATCCTTTGATTTGCACTAGGTGTCATGAGGAAAGGGGCATATGCATTTGTTTGGAGTGTCGTCAGAGGAAGCCAGCTAATTACATCAAAGAGACTTTGATGTCTGTGTGAAGCAGATCACAGACTGGTTTGGGGAGTCACATGAAGAGAGAAGATTCATTGACGTCACCTACTTTTTAAAAATATCTTAGTAGGACATCCTGTGTTATAAAATATAAATTTTAATACACCAAGGAAGAGTTAGGTGACCTCAGAGAGAAGGCCGGCTCAAGACTGCTTTTAAGTATACTGAGCAGACCTTAGAGACTGTCATAGATATTCATTTCTGACTGAGAAAGAGGAACATAAACACACTGAAAGATTAACAAAGTAAGGATACATTGGATAAGACCAATCTGAGTGTGTGGGTTGTAGGAATTTACACTTTTAAACCTATTTTGTTTTTAAGATTGTATGTGTTGGGATATCTTGTTCTGTATTTACTGTTTTCCTATTTTTACCTATTTTAAAAACAGAAACTACATGGTGTGCCTTGAAACTTCATTTTTTATAAGTGAATCTTAAATGGTTACAGTTGACACTGTTCATGAGCTTATTGTGGTACCAAACTGGGAAACAGATAAGAGTTCTCTAGGTCTTGCACAGAGTTCTAAGAGTTCATTTTGTAATACCTTATTAGGTGCCCATAGGCAAAGATATCTGGCCCCCTGAAGACAGAATTATCTGATCCTGACAGTTGAGTACACTAACAAGAGGTTATCAGTTTGAATCTCTCAGAACTTGGGACAAAGGTGACTCAAACCCACAAAACAGACAAGAGGGTTACCTTGTTCTGTTAACTGTTCACAAGACTTCACTCAGGTTGGCACTTTGGGGAGTAGAGGCTGACCTGCTGAGAGGGGTTGTGACACTGACTTTACTTAGAGCACCACTGCATTTGTTCCTGGTGCTCTATCCTTGCTTACTCTGTTGTTACGTTTACTGAGCACATTTCCCCTTGTAGCAGGGCAGTAAAAAAGGACTTGGCGGTTCTTTGGAGGTAATGTTTCACACCCTTACCTCTGAATTTAATTAGTTTGCACAGCTTTCTACTTCTGTAAAGAAACTGAGGAGCAGTTCCACCTACTTTGCCGAAGACTGGAGTTCTGAATAAATTGCTGAAAATGGAATCATTCCACAGAGGTGGTGAATCGTGAGGAGGCATCTGATGTCACTGCTACCTCTAGCATTCTGGCTGGCGACAACACTAATTTGATTTTCTCAACTGGGGATGTGAATACATTACTGTAGGAACAAGCAGAGACTTCAAACAACACTGGTGAACCTGAAACAAAAAAAATGTTCACAATCTTGAGAAGCTTGTGCTTAAAGATAGGAGAATGTACTGGCACAAAACAACTCTTGAGGTTTATCTTCAAGTTAATAGAGTACCGTGCAGTTTACGCATTCTACAAAAACCCTCTTATGGTACTGATAATATTGAATTTATGTGAAAATGGCAAGATAATATGCAAGCAGCATCTATCAAAATTATAAGAGTTAATTTTAGAGTATGCTCAGGCAGTGAGAGACCAGCTAAATATAAACATTAGCAGTGCAGAAACTTTGCTGAAATCTAAAACTAGCATTGTTGAATTTGAGACAAAACAAGCTGCTTTTTGACAAAGTCATCAGATGCGATATCAAGCTTACAAAAAACAAAGAGAAAACATTTTTAGGGATGAAAGAGACTACCAGAATAATAAAGAGTTTGATTGGAGTGATAAATCCGAGGGTGCAACCAATGGTGGTTTGAGATCAATTCTAAAGAAAAGCTATACTAATAACATGAGGGGGGCATCAAAATTAAACAATTTTGGTCTATATTACAGGTCCATCAGATACGGATGGTTCAGAATCAGAACCCCCATTAGAAGGTGACTCCAGGGAATCCAAGCAGAGACAGTTCCCCTTACAGAATAGGGGATCAGGCACAGTCAGTGCCAATGCAAAACCTGTTTCCAACCTGTGTGCCACCAAACAGGAAGACAAGGCAGGTGCAAGGCGGCATGGTGGAAAAGGCAGGAATGTATGTTCATTCAGAAATGTTTGAACAAAGCCTCTCTCATCCTCCCCCCAGATGACAATATGGACTTACAGTACTAACCCCTAGTGTGAATTTATCTGACTATACACTTACTCCTGCTGAAACATCTGTCCTGAGTAAAGGTCTTTTATTCTGTCCCTCTACAGATATTAATTTTTTCTCATTTTGAGTTGATCTGTGCAAACTTGCATGCAAACTTACATTTAGACGTGTGTTTAATGATAATCAAGATTTAGCACCTGAACAGACCAACAGTAGATTTAGCCCTAGTTCAGAATATTATCCTGTTTATAATCCAGTAGTTTCACTTTCATTAGGAAGTGCAAATTAGACCTAGTGCATTTAAGAAATGCACCAGTGAATAGATTGTTTAACAATTGCAGCCAAGAGATGGCTGCTCTAAAATCCTTATGTGACAATAAAACATTGTGATCAAGCCCACTGATAAAGGCGGGCCTATAGTCATTTTAAACAAGAATGATTATGCAGTTGAGATAGAGTGGCAATTTATGGATGAACAGTTTTATGCCAAAATCCTTAAATCTACAGTATGTTGGTGCTATTTAAAGTACAAGTAGATGCAATTTTTAACAGAGGATTTCTTAAAGGGTATATTTCTGACACTTTGTATAGGACTCTGACTGTGAATTGTCCTGTAACACCAGTGATTTATATATTACCAAAAATACACAAGGGTTTGGAGAAACCACCAGGTCCCCCTATTATATCAGGCCGAGGATGGGTAACAGATCTACGTTCCATGTTCATGGACCAATTCCTCTAGTCTTTAGTCAGGAATGTTAGATCCTATGCAAAGAATTCCACTAAAATTGTGAACTTAGTGGAAAACTTACATATGGAACCAGAATGGTTTTTGCAACTATTGATGTAAAGTCCTTATATATAGTGTTCCCTCAACAAGAGGGCCTTAAGGCTGTGGCACACTTCCTCAATATCAGGTCTGAAGAAGATAAGGTTGCTGTTCTATTAAATTTTAATTACAACTAGCAGAAGGGGTATTAACAAAAAATGCTTTCATGTTTGCTGACAAACTTTGTCTGCAGGTGAAGGGCATGGCTATGGGGGCCACCATGCCACCCAGTTTTGCCAATCTCCTTGTGGGGAAATGGGAGATGGACCATCTTTACAGCACCACCACAAATCTATTTTTTGATTTGTTGGATTTGTGGCAGCACTTTATCGATGACATCATAGTTGTGTGGAAGGACACAGCAGATGAAATTAAGCTGTTCATTGAGTGGATGGAGAATACGAGTTTCTGCTTATGGTACAAGTATGAGATCCACCACAATGAGATAACATAGCTGGATTTGTAAATCTATAGAAATAGTGAAGGCAACATCTGCACTACCCTATTTCAGAAGCCAACTGATAGAAATAGTTTACTCAGGTATGAGAGTTTCCACCCCCCACATGTACGTTTCAATATTCCAAAAGGACAATTGGTCCGTACCCTGAGAAATTATACAGAAATTCAGGAATTTGAGTCAAAATGCAACCATCAAATTCAAAGATTTAAGGACCACGAAATATAGCACACACAGTATTGCCACTGTTATCAGTAAGGTGGGAAATTTAGATAGAGCTGACACTTTACAATATGCTGCTGCAGGAAGGAAATCTCATTTTTCCTGCCCATTTGTCTCAACCTATTCAAAGCGAGCAGACAAAATGAAAGAAATCATTTTGAGCAACTGGTCAATTCTGCAACTTGAACCCAAGTTACAATATGAAGTGATTGTAATAGTACCGAAGGTGGTTTTCAGGAAATGCAGAAGCATTAAAGATGTTATTTGTGAGCAATGCCCTGCCTGGCCCAGAATCTGTTAGGGCTTATCCACTCCTCCCCCCCAGCTGGGACTCATAGATGTGTCAGGTGTATTTTCTGAAGTACATACACACTTGCAAATCTTTTCTCACCGCATAACAGGGGACAAATAGAGCGTAAAACACTATCACCTGCACTAGTCCAGGAGTTGTATATTTGTTACAATGTGACTGTGGAGCCTATTATGTTGGCAAGACTACTCGCCCCTTTAAAATCAGAATTGGCAAACATATTAGAGCCATACAAAGGGGGGATTAGTCATATGCTATAGCCAAACATATTAAATAGAACCCACAGATAACGCATCATGTTAACTTTATGGGAATTGAACAGATCACTGTTGGAACAAGGGGTGGAGATCTTCAGAAACTGATGGGTCAGCTAGAGAGTTACTGGATATTTGACAGGGGCAAGAAAACAACATGGATTAAGCGACAGTATTGACCTATCAGCTTTTGAGAAAATGTAGGTGTTAACATAGAGCAGACCATAACCACAGATAGTGAATGGTTAGTTACACAATGTCTTGTACTACAGTTTATGTAATACAACTATCCCACCCCCACAAAAAAAAGTGAATAGGATATTTAAGTTTAAAGTTCCTGGATAAAAGCACACATTTATGTACAGTATCATGATTACAGTATGTTTGGATGCATACAGTGTGCAAATGAATTCCAAAAACATTGCATTTAAGAAATTTCTTTTTAGTATGTGAAGCTTTTCCATGTTTTTGTACATAATCAGTTATGTTTTACTGATGGTTTTAACATTTTTTTATACTGTGACTTTAAAAGGATGCACAATCACTGTTTGAAAATAATGGATGTCACTGATTGATTGATGCACCACTAGGTTCCCCTCCAATCATAGAAACATAGAAACATAGACTTTGACGGCAGATAAGGACTGCTTGGCCCACCCAGTCTGCCTATTTCCCTACCTATTGGATAAGCTGCAGATCCTAGTTAACCAACAGCCTACTTCCTCCTACCCCCCCCACTAGAATTGCTTTATGTCTGTTCCATGCATTTTTAAATTATCCCTCTGTTTTTGACCCCATAATCTCCTCAGAAAGGATCACCATACATATAGAGCACTTTACCGATACCTGTTAGATTGTTCTGAGGAAGCTTAGCAGTTGCTAAGTGAAGCGTCAGTTTTGTTAAGTGCTCTGCTGTCACACCATTTGTTTGTGCTGCTGTTGCCCCATATGCACTTTATATTAAAGGCATGAGAACTTAAGACTGATGGTGTCCTGGCTTTTCTCCATTGCAGTTGTTGCCTTCATGCCTTTTTGTGTTCTGACTTTGCTTGAGCACCACTGCATATGTACCTGGTGCTCTGTCCTTGCTTGCTCTGGATCTACCAGTAAAGTAGTTAGTGAACCAGGTGAGGAATGGCTGTCTTGACCCAAATGTGTCAATTTATTAAGGAGCGTGTTGTGGCTGACCAAGTTTAATGTGTTGGTTAGGTCAATGAAGATGACTTCTCTCAATGATCCTTTGTCTAATGCACTCAGAGTGACATCTGTGAATTTTACAAGCGCTGTCAGTCCCATGTCATTTCCTAAAGCCATGCTGCTTGTCAGAAAGCAGAAGGTGGTGTTCAAGATAATCCTGTAGCTGGTTATACACCAGCCTCTGATGTACCTTTGCCAGTGGGCTGAGGATGGAAATGGAACAATATTTTCTACAGACTCTCAAGGTCCTCCTTTATGGATGGGCTCAACCACTGCAACTTTCCATCTGTTAGGGATAATCCCTTTATAGAAAGACCTATTCAGTAGCCAGGTGACTGGGAGGGCAATCATAGGGGCATCTGTTTTTAGAAGTTTTGGTTCTAGTTTATCAGAACCAGAAGAGCCATCATCTTTTATTCGCTTCAGAAGGATTAGTACCTCACCCTTCCTGACCTGTCTAAGAACCTTGGGGCAGCAGTTTCCAGTTGCCTATGATTGATGAGAGGTGGGGAGAGGGCAGGGAGGCTTGAGTTTGCACTTTGCAAGGTCAGTAAAGACTTTAGTTAAAAGAGCTGGCAATCATGAGGGGTCATTAATAACCTGGCCATTGGCATCAATAGTACCACCTGGAGGGCTAGGGTTACCCTTAAGCAGGGAACTGATATGAATGCAAGACCTTTTAGGGTCAAAGAGGGATTTTCTTTGTAGGCTTCTTAAGTAGTGGCTTTTTGCTCTCTTTGCACCTTTTTTGTACCTATTCCTCAAGTCCCTTTACTTCTCTCAGTTCGCCTTCAGAGCAGACTTCTTATAGAGTCCCCAGGCCATGTTCCTTTGATCCATTAATTTTTGAGCTCAGGGTCAAGCCATTTGTGGCATTTACCCTTTTACTCACAGCTTCCAAAATGAGGCATGTAGTTTGGTTGCAGAGAGAAATTTGTTGGCAAAGTATTCAAGGGCATCATCTGTTCTTGGTAGATCAAGGATAATGTGTCCATTGATGCCAGACCGTGTGGAAATAAAGGACTCTGGTACAAAGTTGGAATAATCCCTTGCAGTAAAAGTTCTAGGGGGAAGTCTGGAGAGATTACTCCTCCACATACAGAAGATAGGTGCGTGGTCACTTAGGGCATCTGAGAATATTCCTGAAGCCTGAATTCTACTGGGATTAGAGACAAATGCCCAGTCAAGAAGGGTATGGTTCCCGGGTTTTGGTGTTGAGTCTAGTGGGCTCACTCATAACTTGTGTAAGGCTAGCCTCCAGGAGGAAGATCTGTAAGCCAGATTTGGTAATAGCTGGAATATAAATTTCCTGTAACATGGCCAGCCCGCCAGTTCAGTGGTTGAGCTACAGCTTGTGGTGCCAATGACCTGGGTTTAGGAACAAACCTGGGACATCAGAGGGTTGGCTGGGGGGATGTGGTCTAAACATCCCTTAGATGCTCTCCACCTCTGGCGGGGAGGGAGTATTGTGCCTCCAGTGCTGTGCCACCTGGGTGACCACAGGAAGTGGCCAAGCACTGCATCCAGGAATGGGAGGGTCAACAATAGCATGGAGGGATGTGTTTATGCACCGTTCCTTTTCTTTTTAATTTAGTATGCTTTGTGTTGCCACTGGCTCACCAGGAATTTCAGCCCTTAGTCATGGCCCTCTTGTGTCCCCACCTCTGGCAATTGCAGGTTTCTTTCCCCTACCCCTCTGGCCTTATCCCCAGCGGGGTTGAGGAGCTGCCTTCCCACCAGCTCCACACTGCAAATGTCTGGTCAGGGGAACACTGGCACTGGAGGCTAATGGGGCTTGGAGGGAAGGGTGCCATGGAGGCGATCCTGCAGCGTATTTCTCCCCCTGTAAGCAGGGTGGGGATGTGCAATGGTGTCCAGCGTCTGCCCTGCCCTGAGAATTTGCTGATGTCAGCACATTGCGGCTAATTCAGTCTCCGCTGGAAGCCACTCGTATGCCGGATGTACTACCCCCTTCCCTCCCGGAGAAGGAGAGCAGTCCTATGGGTGCTCAATCCTTCTCCCCCTGGCTGGCCCCCTGACAACCCGAGTCTATTCCTGAACCTGGGTCACCAGCGTCGCAAGCAGAATGCCAACTGCTACGCCGATGAGCCAGCCCAGATGCACACACTCCTGTCACACCATTATCATCACAGGGGTTAGGGATGGAAAAAAGGAAAGTCCCCAACCTGCAGGATGATGCTTGCTGACCTGTAACCCAGCTAAAGGTCCTTTGGGGCAATGGAGGAGCAACCGTGGGGGCTCTGCCACAGCGAGTGAGCTGTGGGGCACTCAAGGATTGCTTTGGTAAGTCCCAGGGATGGTGGTGGGACTGGGATGGAGAAGAGGGGGCAGAAGGGGGCAGGCTGGCTGACACAGGAACATAAAGCATATTAAATAACAAAAAAAAAAATATATGTTTTCTGGACTGTACCCTGTTTAGGTAGGACAAGGAAAATGCTTGAGGGAAGTGCATATTAGGCAGTCTGTTATGGTCTTGAAGGATAAAGCTATCTCATGAAGACAGGGAATGGAGTCACTATGGCATCAAGTGGCTGAGGAAGGGGGAAAAGACATAGGAAATGAGTGATGTAGTCTAGATGCCACTTAACCAGATGGCTATCAGAGATGAGGTGGTAGAAAATTAAATTAAGAAGGCAGTGAGCCAGAAAATGCAAATACCTGAAATATGTCCTAGCTTGTCAGTCTTACATATCTTTTTGTCACACCTGAGTAGGTGTGAACTGCATCTTCTTGAACTGCTGTTTGCGGTAAGCTGACAAAAAAACACTCCCTCCCTTTGCCTCTTCATTCTATTTATTAATATACCTGTTTGTGGGAAGTACTCTCTGGACACTCCATATTCCTTACAGACTGGATTATGTTTACCTGATAGGCTGCTGATGCACATGCAATTTCAAATGTGAAATTTCACCCACCTATTCCCTGCCCTGGGGTAGAAGACCCCAGTTTCTTATATGCATCTGATCAGGCTGCAGCAAGGCATCCAGCTCCTGCTATTCAGCACAAAATTCTTTGGGCTAATTCTTATTTTTGACCCACGGTATTAAGGTAAATATTTTTTATGACTTGTGACTAAAATATACAGTTAAGTCAGGCTTTGCTTGATTTTTCCACAAATTTCTACTCTCTACTCTGGTCTGGCTGGTCTCTTTTCTAGTAAGAGCCAGAATCTCATCTGAATCATTGGGAATTTCAAATTAGAAATTAAGGCACTGTTTAGTGCTGTGCAGAATGTGGAATTAATAAGTACTGTGGAATAACCATTCCACTGGTGGAATTTTCACCAGGCTTTCATTGGTTCTTCTGCGGATTCTGCCTGCTGTGATCTGCAGAACAAAATTATTCCACAGACTATCATCCCACGACCATTCTCTGCTGTGGAATTCCATCATTCCATTTCTGGTGAAATTCAGCAGAATTTTGACAGAATTTCAAAAATTCTGTAAAATTTTATTCTGCCTGAATTTTAAAATTCTGAGCAGCACTAGTACTGTACCTTTAAAATTCATTACTGCCTAGATGCTTTTCCTACTTGTTCAAACTAAGCACCCAGCAGTGTTTGCTGGCATGCCTGCAATGCCTTACATGCCTGTGGATGCTTTCGAGCCCAGAGGTAGTGATCATATGATGTGGTACATGACTGTTGCACGTGCAGTGCTCCCTTGGGAGCAGAGCATTCACTGAGGAATGGGAACTGTGCTATAATGCTGTCCAGGAGCTCCTTCTGGTGGCTTCAGGTTCAACCATTTGTGTCCCAAAACAGTTTCAGCATAATGGGGTGAGGTGGTGAAGACTGGGCTATCCACAGCTGATCAGATTGTATTGTAGCAGGCAGGATATGATGATTTTTATGGGGAACTTACTGAGTCAGACTGAAGTTATTCAATACTTTTCTCTACTACAGTTTGGGTGTTGGCCAAGTGATATTAGTCCCTCACCATCTTGGGAGTGAGCACTGTACTTTTTGCCACTCTAAGCCTTTTTGTTGCTTCCTCATTGCCTTATAGGAGTCTACACTATTCCACCACCATTTAAAGGAGTACTATAGTCAGAAATAATGCAGCTACTGCTGCACAGATTTTTGCTTCACAAACTCAATCCCCCTGCAAGCATAATATTCATGAAGCAGAAGTTTTACTTGAATACTCATAAAAACTGTACACAGCTCTGTACCAGGTGACATGTTCTAACTTCTGCTCTCCCCGAGATAGCATTGCTATCAATGTGATATCATGATGCACCTTGCCCTTCCCTATGGTGCCCATATGTACACAGATTTAATAATCTCTGTATCTTCCATGCCCTGCTTAATTTTTATGGACTTTGCCTAAATGCCATGTGTATGCCAAGTATGTCCTCTCTGTGGTTTATTTGACATCCAGCACCTCAAGTGTAAAAGAATCCTTGTAAGCACACACTCATTCACTGATAGCTCAGTGGTTCACAACCATCAAGAAGAGTGAAGGGTTGTGCCGGTGGCCTGCTGTATTTCAGGATGGGGGAGTGGGTGGGACAGTATCTGTGGGGGCGGTACTACCTGACTAGACAACTAGACCACCAAGGAGGATTTGGAATTTCGCTTAGGTGATGATGGAACTGAGGGTCGGGAATAAGTAAAAAAAAAAGAAAAAAATATATTTTTATAGTACATATGGGGATTGGAGAGAGGAAGGGAGGGGTTCATTATGACCAGACCACCAGGGATATTTTACTAAATACAGGGCATAGGAAAGGAAGGAGGGTTACTAATAATATATTAATATAGTCTTGACTCAGGAGGGTGATCAGGTGGGGTAGGGACCACTAGCCACCAGTGTTTTGGTTTTAAAATAAACCTTGGGTGGGCCACTTTGGACGGGTGATTGGATGGGGGCACTAGCCAGTTTGGTTTTTCAAATATTCATTGGATTGGGATTTTTTTTTTATTTTACTGGGTGCTCAGGCAGCGATGCAGGGCAGACAGAATTTCTGTGAACATTTTTAAATGGATTTCCAAACTTTTTCAGAAGCAAAAGTCTGACTTTGCAGTGAAAGTTTTTTTTTGGCCATCTCTATTACAGAAGCATGCATATAACAAAAACTGTTTAACATGCACATTAAAAACATTATTTAAAAAAAAATGTTTGCAATAAAAATTTTGCATCCATCAATACAATTTTTCTGTATAGCAACATCTTCAAGATTTCTTTTTCCTGTAATTTATTGCAGATTTTATACATCTTGCTAGTCTATATAATATAGCAATTTTATCAAAATGTAGTAGATACATACATTTTTCTTCCTTTCACTCTGCAGTAATATTATCCAATATTTCCTTTAACCATTTATCGTGTAAGATTTTTAAATTTTCACGTTCAAGTAGAACATGTACTGCTGACTATTTCCCTGAGCAATTGCTCTTTAACACTACTCCCTGTTGATATTGCATCCATGTCATATGTAAAGAGTTTTGACTGAAATTTACATTAAACCTCAGTCTTGCAATTGTTTGACATATAGACTGCTCTCACATTTTGATATGTACTGTAGGGTTCCCTTCCATAAAATCCAAAGTTCTGAGTCAAAGATAGTTGCTCAATATCTATCTGTTTATAGATATCCAATATTCTAAGTTCGGCAGTCTTGGAGTAGTTATTCATTTCAACTGGATTCCAATTTCTATTTATTGACTCCAAACCCATTTTTCTAAGGCATACATCAAGTTCATGAAACCATGTCCATTATTTAACATAGCTAAATACTCCATTACCAGAACAATCCAAACTGTCTAGCCAGCAACTATAAAATAGACACACTCCAAAGAAAAAGCTCTGAGCAGGGAATTGGATCCGGTGCACGGACCAACAGAGACAGTTCACCTCCCACACACTTAACCAGTCCAGAAGCAAGGTGTGCACTCAAAAAGGAAAATAAGGAGACAGAAGAATGACTCCAAACTAAATGGTTTAATGTTGCTCCTTGGTAGTTACAGCAGGTAACAGTGGCGCAATGCTTGCCTCTAATGCCTCAACTCTCAATGAGTCTTTAAGGGGGTAACATGACTGGTTAGAGCGAATCACTTAAAGCTCTCATTAATTACATATTGATGAACAATACACTTAGAATTTAAAAGAACAGCTATGCCTTACAAAATAGTCTCCTATTTATGCTAGCACCTAATAACAGAGAATACAAAATAGTGAAACAATAACAGCGACTCAATAATAGCAATGCACTAAATAGCGACTGGCACATTAGAGCAACTGTCACATATGAGCGACTGGAAGTTGCCGATACCCCACCATCAGTGAGCAGCATGGGGTAAGAATCCTAGAACTAGGGAGGCGGGAAAATACAATACAAAACAGCTGGCTGGGCAGGTATAAATGTTGCTGTAGGACCTGCAGTAGCTGTTATGTGCTGCTCTATCATATGTATGTGCTGTTGTCATCGCTATTTTGGATTTGCTGTTCTGACACTTGCTCTTATTGATGTGGTATTATCACATAGAGCCCTATTTATAGTACATATGTCTTACTTTTTGTGTTTTTAAATCATTTAAAAAAATGTTTGCATAGTTTTAATGTGTTCTGCTTCAATAAGTAATATATTTATATGTCCAAAATTCTTATTTCTAGATAGAACCAAAAGAAGAATAAATACTAAATCTTAAATATCATAGCTATCATAGGAATTTACAGAGCCCTGTAAAGACTTGCATCTGTTTGGCTCCCCTGCTACAGTATGCCTATGCTTTAAATATATTTCCTGTATCCCTAACAAATTTAACCAGTTCCCTCTTGAACATGTTTGTAGATGTACTGGTCACTACATCAAGGGGCAACCTATTCCAGGTGTGCACTACTCTTTGGCTGAACCTCAACTGACTTTTCTGCAACTTAGGTTTCCTGTCTTTTAGCTGCGGTCTGTGTGTTGAACACCTGTTCCCTTGATTCCAATCCCAGTTCTTTCCATAATTGATCATCTCACCAGACCTTGTGTTTCAGGCACAAATCTCCTCTCTTTTCCTGCCAAGGGATATAACCCTAGTGTCCAGAACTTGTTTCATATTCCATTCCTTTTAGATTTGGTATTCCCTTATGCTCCTTTTGAATTCTTTTCAAGCATGGCAATCTTGCCCTTTCTGTATGGGACCAAATCTGTGAGCCATGCTCTAGTATTGGCCTTACCAGAGAGGTATATAGGGGCATTATCACATCCCTACTTCTACTGTTAATGTGCCTAAAGATACAATTTAAAATTGTATTTCCCTTCTGTGACAAACTCATGCAGCGTGATGAAAAATTCATATCATGAGAGATAAATATCCCTAGATCCTTTTCTTCTGTGACCCTTTTAGGTTACTCCCTTAATGTTATAGGAATGTGTTGGATTCTTCTTCCCGTGTGCATCACTGCACATTTATCCTTGTTGAAGAACAGCTTGAATTCTTCAGTCTAATCATATATGTGGTCCAGTGCCTTTTGTAAAGCCCTGGTCCAGCTCCTCTTCTAATGCAACCCCTATTCTGCAATCATCTGCAAATTTAGTAAGCTATACATTATCATTATGGTATTGTACAGATGATATATAAATATTGAATAAAAAGGGTCCCAGGACTGATGCCTTGGGCATCCCACTAATTACCTCAGCCCAATCGGACTATACCCCCTTTTATGCAAACCCATTGCTTTCTAGATGTCAGCCATGCTTTAATCCAGTGTATTATTGATTGTTGAATTCCTACTCCCTTTAATACCTCTAGTAGTTCATTATGTGGCAGTTTATCAAAGGCTTTCGAAGAATCCAGGAATACCACATCTACTGAATCCGTCATCAAGTATCTGCTCACCAGTCATAGAATTGGAGCATGTTTGTTTGACATGATTTACCCTTAAGGTAAATCCATTCTGATCCTGTCCTTAATCCATTTCTGTCTAAATACTCAGTTATATGGTCCTTATGTATACCTTCCAAAATTTTGGACATAGTGGATGTTAACCTAACCAGTCTGTAATTTGATGGGTCTGCCTTTGACCCTTTTTTGAATAGGGGAGTTACTGATACAGTCTTGCAATGATCAACCCCTTCTCCTATGTCTAAAAATGTTTGAAATTAAAAAGTCAGGGAAGGGGCAATTTTCTTGCTCAGCTGTTTAACTACTCTTGGATGTAATCTATCAGGACCTGGAGGTTTATTAGGGTTTATTTGCCTTAATCTTGTTTTAACATCCTCAGGTTCAATCAAAATGTGACTATCAGCCTTTGTAAAAACTCTATTAACAGAACTGGAAATTGGTTTAGTGCTAAACACTGATGAAAAATATGAATTTTGTATGTTCGCCATTTCCTTCTCATCTGTTATTATGTGGCCATCCAATTTTTTCAGTGGACTTACTTTATTGTTCCCTCCCTTTTTTTGTTTATATAAGAATAGAATAATTTGTAATTAACCTTAGATTGTGATGCTAAATTCAGTTCATAAGATGCTTTTGATTTTTTTATTTCTTTCTTAACTTTTCTTGCCTAGTCTCTGTAATATATCCACCATTTGTCCTTTTTATTTTTGTTATATCTGATACAAAGTTTATTTTTTTGTTGTTAATAAGTTTTTTTAAATTTTAGGTGTGATCCACTGCTGTTTAATTCCTTTTGTAACTTGTTTGGTTTTGATGGGTATGTTTCTAGATATCTCCAGATGTATTTTATTGTACAAAATACCCCACATGTTTCCAGTTGGTTTATTTACCATCGCTTTCTGCCAGTCCCAAGCTCTCATGTTATCCCTCATAATCTGGAAATTAGTTTTACCAAAATTTAATATAGCCATGACTCTTGACTTTTCTTGACATAGTTCCTTTATTTGAAAGCTTATAACATCATGATCACTTATACCTAGAGGTGTTTTAACCTCACATTTAGATATGGTATCCCCATATTAGTTAATAGTAGATCAGAATGTTTTCCTCCTTGTACATTCCTCTACTTTTGATCCAGTCCTATGTGATTGAAAGATTTGAGGTTTCTAGTCTCAATATATTTGAACCCTGTAACATCCTCAATTAATTCCTGGTAGTTGAAATCACCCAGTACAAGGATTCTATCTGCTAGGTTTAAATTCAGTATCTGATTAACTAGGGCGAGTCATCATTCTTTTGGGTCGAAGATGATCTATACATGGCACCTACTATGACTTTTGGTGATTTCAATGGTGTGATTTTAATCAATATTTCTTCTATATTGTTTGGAGTTTGCTCTATTTCCTCTGACTGTATATTTTCATGTATGTAAATAGCTACCCTGCCTCCTTTCTTGTTATCTCTAGATTTGCTGTATAATTTATACCCCTAAATGTTCTGGTCCCATGAGTCATTTCTGTCCCACCTTGTTTCTGTTATTGCACAAATATAGATGTTCTCTGATTTAAGAAGGTATTTTAGTATTTTAAATTTCATGCATTCAGAAGACAATTCCAACTCTAGATTCTTTATTTTTATTTTTTAGTTGGCTGTGAAAGAGTATGAGTATGCTCCCCATCCACCAAATCCCCCCTCCTTCCTGGTTTAAATGATTGACTATTGCATCATTGAACCTTTTCAACAAACATCTAGATCCCATTTTGTTGCAGCGTAACCCATCAGATTTGTAAAGTCCTTTGTCCCTGAATATATCCCCATTATCCAGATACATGTAGTTCTTGCTATCACAAATTGACTGAGCCACTCAAGTGTATTTATTTATCTCAGTTTTCATTTTTGTTGTCCATGTAACATAAAATGCCTGAAATAATCACATCTGTTTTCTTCTTACAATCTCAGATGCTATGTATTGGAAGTCCTGGTAAATATATTTAAGCCCCTTTCTGCCTATGTGATGTATGCCTATATGGAGAATAACTGAAGTATTTTTTTGTATTTTGCATCATACCTGTGAGCATACACTTTACATCACTCACATTAGCTCTGGGGAGGGTGCTGATTGTGGTATAGGCATTTCTCCCATTGCATAGGGAATTATATGTCCCTCTTATAATGGAGTCACCTATTATGAGTAAGTCCCAGTGAACCTGTAGGGGGGTCATATATTTTTCATTTGCTTCCAACCCTGATGAAATAATTGGGCTAATGGTAATACTATTTACCTTGGAGTGAGAGTGACTGATACTGTTTGCATCTAACCCTTGCTCCTCATTTGGTGCAGCACAAGAATTTGGTGTAAAAGCACAAGAATGATATCTGGTTGTGCTGTCCCCTGTCATAATCTGTGGTAGTGAGGATTTCAACATTAAAATGTCCCTTGTCCCCTCATCGTGATCTTGCTCTGATTGAACCCCAGTCTGGGTTAATGGGTGGAAGCAATTTTGTAATACCACAGGGGCACTATTATAAACTTGCTCACCCCTTCTTTTCCTGGTGTTTGGTTGTACAGTGGCCCAAATTTCAACCTCATGTTTGTCTTGCTGTTTACCCAGATCAATAACCCTTTTTGCCAATGTCTGGGCCTTGCCTATGTGCATGTCTTATAGTTACTCAAAAACATACATACATTACATGCTTTCATAAGGAATAGAACTAAAGTCTATTATCTACAAAACACCATCTAAATTATAGTAAATTAGTCCCTTTATGGTCTCATGCTAAGTACATTAAATCCATTTATCTTAATTAGTAAATGGATTTATGCAAAAAGAGGGCTATTTAACAAAATGAAATTGTACAAGGCAAGAGCAAAACTTTGTTTTTTGACACTTCTGTACAGTGGACAGATCTGTGTGTCAAGGCCAATTAGATCTGAACTCCCAAACTTATAATACGGGTAGGTGGGAGGTGTCAATCAGTCCTTAGGGATCCCTTAAACCAAGTGAACCTAAAAGCAAAAAAATAATTCTAAAATGAATAAGCAGTCTGCTTAGAAGACAGTGATGATAAGATATAATAGTAAGAGAAGTTAGTCTCAAGCAATTTTAAATCCATAATTTATTTTTCACTTTCAGAAAGGGTTTTAAGTCCCATTGATTATTGAGTCCTTAGGCTTCACACTAGTTAATGTGAAATCACACTTACTCTCTTTCTGGGGTAAAGTGTTTGGATGGTCACCACCGATTTGGGTGGAGGAGCCCCCAGACCCATGAACTGGAGACATTCAGGTGAAGAATTGTGATATTGTGAAAAACTTATTCCAACAGAGGTATCAGATCTATTATTAATTATAGAGCTGTTATGCTCCTGAATTCTTTGTTTTAACGGTCAAACCATTTTACCTACATAAATTAGTCCACAGTTACACCATAGCACATAGACAACACACTCAGTGTCACAGGTAATAAATTCTCTTATAGTCATATTTTTTTCAGATGTTAGTGGATACTCGAATTTATTACCTGGTTTTGCAGATTTACAGATATTGCACCAATGGCATTTGAAAAAACCTTTAGGTTGTGACAGTAGCCAATTGGAGTAAACCATAGTTTTCTGCATTCTCTGTGGACTAATCTATCTTTCAAATTGTGAGCCCGGCTAAATGCAGCTCTGGGTTTGAGTCCCACTGCACATTTTACTTTATCAGTTAGCTGGATTGGCCAATTTGTATGTATTATGCTGCCAATCTGCCCAGCCATATAATTATATTCTGTTATAAACGTGCATGGAACATTTTCTATTGCCTCTGGTTTCTGATGCTTTAACAGGGACTCCTTTGAAATTAAGTCCACTTTATGTTTTGATTTCATTAGTAGTTTCTTATGATAGCCTGTGGTTAAAACACTATCAATGAGTTCAAAGGCTTGATTGTTGTAAGAAACATCATTGGAGCAATTCCTGTTAAGTCTGAGTAACTGGCTGTAAGGGACTGACCGCTTAAGACTGGGGTGGGGTGGTAAGCACTTTCTGAGTATATGTTTTGATATTAATGATGCAATTATCTTCTTCGACAAAATTTAATGTTAGATCTAAAAATCTAAAGTGTTAGCATTCATTAGATGTGTAAAATTCAGATTCAGATCATTAGTATTGATCACATTTTGAATTCTAATATTTCTTCTTCACTACCTTGCCAAATGCATACAATATCATCAATAAAAGAGAAACCAGTGGGCAATATTTTTGTAGTAAGGATATATATCTATGTTGAAAACAATTTCTTGTTCTCAAAGTCCCAAGAATAAATTTGCATAACTGGGTGCCATGGAAGCACCCATTGCTGTTCCACACATTTATAAAGAGTCAAAACTCACTAAGTCATCAAACTCACTATAGTTATGGGACAAAGTAAATTCTAATGACTTCAAAATAAAGTCCACTGGTACGTCTTTCACATCCTGATATTTTTCTAAGAAAAACTTTGTTGCAATAACCCCTTTATTATGGGGAATTGAGGAGTAAAGGGCCTTTGCATCAATACCAAGCCACATAAAACTCTCATCCAAGGTCAAATTTTCTAGTTTTCTTAAAAGATCATAGTGTATTTTATATACGAGTCCAGCCCTGTTACACTGAATTGCATGAAAAAAATCAATAAACTTCAATAAGTTCTGTGTAATGGAACCCACCCCTGACACTATGGGTCTCCCAGGGGGATTTTTCTTATTTTTGTATTTTGAGAAGTATATAAAACCAGGGGTCACTGGGTAGTCCTGGCAAATAGATTTGTATTCTGCTTCTGTAATGTCTCCTTTTGTTAATGCATCTGAAAGTAGACAATGCAGTTCCTTTTGTAAGCATGAGCTGGATTTGAGGTAATTTCTTATACTTAGTTGTATTGCTCAAGAGTGTATTAGCAATGTCTCTATAATGGTCTACAGTATATCCAGAAAAAACACATTCCCTCCCTTGTCTGCCTGTTTGAGCACTATTGTTTTATCTTTGGATAGCTGATCTAGGGCAGGCCTCTGTTTAAAAGATAAGTTCTTCCTACGGGGAGTCTGGGAATCCTGATGTAACAAATCTTTAACTTGCTGGCTCACTATTTTTTCAAATGAGTCCATAGTAGTGTTGTACACTTTAAGACAAAATAAATAATTCATGCTGAATATACCTTGTCTCATTTTTTTCATATTCTTATTAGCTGACAGAATACCTGTACCCACTTCCACATGGGAGGTCAAAAGATCACCCAAGTTGTCAGTCCCTTCATTTTCCAGCCATAGTGATTCCAATGCTTCCAAGTCAATGTTCGGTGTATGTATAACATTCTCCTCAGTGAATTCCACAGAAACATAAGTCCCCAGCTTTGTTCCACCATTCAGCTCAATAGATGGGATGCCATCAGTGTTCATTATTTCTTGTAACAAAATGTCCAAGTCCTCGAGCTCTTCCATCTGGATTGTTTCTTCTCTAATATCTTGCCCCATGTCTAAATTTTGTAATGGATTCCTAAAGAAGTGAAGTTCAAGCCTCAGTTTCCTAAAAAAACTTGTTTAAGTCCATGAAGATTTGAAAATCATTAATTGGTGGTACTGGACTGAGCTTAAGCCTTTTTGCAAGACTGATTCCTGGTTAGAATCCAAATGCACTTTAGATAAGTTAATTATGTGGTTGTTTTTGATATAAAAAAGGATCCCTTCCTGTAATTTGTTCCTGAGCAGTTTTTTTAGTAGATTTGCTTAATGTTTCTTCTTGCAAAATGTACTTGAGAGGGCCCTCTGCTCTGAGATCTATTCTTTGGCCAACTTAGAATATTGCCCTTTTCAAAGTCTGTTTTGTCTTATTGCAGCTTTGCTATCAATTACTTTGCCCTCATTTTTTTTTAGCTTTGTTTGAAGTTTTTCATCCAGATTTTTATATTATGCATTCATTTTCAGACTTACAACAGCTTTCTTAGTTAACTGTAATTCTTTATTCAGTTCTTCCTGTTCTTGTAAGTCATCTTTAATTAGGAGCTGTATGAAGATTTTTGAACACTGTTGTGCAGCTTGAAGCCACTCCTCTTTGAAATGAAAATCCTCTAATTCACTGGCTGGCACAATTGTAATTCTAAGACCTCTGGGTGGTATTCTCATTCTAGATATTCTTCTAATGTTGATATGTTATAAGCAATTTCTATTTCTTTAGTTCGTAGTTTCTCAAGTTTGAAAAATGCAGCTTTTATATCAGAGGAATGAGAGTCATTTACTTTGGTGACTTGTAGTCATTCTCTCACTTTTCAGTGTCTGACATCAAAGCTGACATCCTACCAATCGTAACTGGCTGCTCCGTTTGAACTTTCTTGTTCGTTTGTCTCACTCATTATTTGGATTTTAAAGTTCAAAGTTTCAAAGTTTCTTTTACAGAGCACTCACAGATAAAGGTTGCACTACTGGTACTGATCATTTACTAAGGGATTTAATGGTACCCATCCCCCCTCATTACTCTCCCAAATGGCCCAATGCCCTCCTTTTAAGACGGATTATAAAGTTCCTTCCCTGATGTTTTTTGGCACTTTTATACTGGTCCAGGAAGGGGTTTCCATTAGTTTGTCCTGAGGGACCATCAGTGGGGTGGTGAAACACTCTTCTGGGTCTCTGAATGGGGTATATGCCAAACTATTTATCCAAATAGTACGTGGGTCAATGCATCAATCCTTCTGTATAGTGCTAACTTCTGGTATATTTGACAATCCCATTCAGAACTGAGCTTTTTCTTTGCAATAGATAAGGCTGTAAAATGGGTCAGCTCAAATCTTGTTTGCTGTAGAATTTCATTAGAAATGTTTTCAAATCTGTAGTATAATGGGTGAATGTTTTCAGCTACCACTAAAGATATATGTTTTGGTGACTTCCTTCTCACCTTTGGGATGATACCAATATAGTTAAGAATTAAGAGCGAGTCACTCACATCTTTAGCACATACTTTCTTGGGTTTCATTTAACCTCTGTCTTCTGGCAGGTTGCTAGTAATTCCAAGAAGGTTAGCCCTAATGATAAGTGGATTCTTTGATTTTTTTTTTTTACCGGTATTAGATTTGTATGCTGTTCTAAGAATTCATTGATAGGACTCATACTCCCCATTAGTAGGGGCTGCAGGTAGATCCGGATATGGCTCTAGTAAGAGTTGACTAGTTGCTCTTCCTGAGTTTACCTTGATTTCAGTCAACCTGATATAAATACCACAGTAGTAGAGTATTTTTTTCCCTCTTTGGGAAATAACTGTTCCACACCCCCAAGGGTGACAGGACATACCATTGGCTAGAGCTCTAGCCGGTTTAGTCCTACCGCACCTTCCTTAATATTTTGTAGATAAGTTAGTTTGATAGCTAGAGTAATAGACAGTATATAGTCTTTATAGTCCTGATAGATAACCTTGCTTCCTATAGAGACCTCGTTAAGACTGGGGCAGTGATCCTTAATTAACAAGCATACAGAAACACGCTGTCTGCTCTTTCTTTTAGGCTCTTCTTTATGCTTGTTATACCCTGGGACCCTTAACTATAATGTCTGACATTGTGATACATATGTGGAATGTCAGGGAGCTAAACTCCCCAATAAAATGAAAAAATGAAAAAAGTTCTGGCACATTTGAAACATAATCTATCTCAAGTGGCCTTTCTGCAGGAGACGAAATTCTCGGGGAGGATCATACCATATGAGAAAAAACTGGGTTGGCCAGCAGGTTCACTGTAATGCCCAGACCAGGAAACATGGGGTTCTTATCCTGGTGAATAAATCTCTTCCCTGGACATTAAAGCAAACACTATCAGACCATGAAGGTAGATGGGTAATGGCCACTTATAATACACCCACAGGTCCACTCACTCTCTGTAATGTTTATGCCCCCAATGAAGATGCTCCTGGGTTCTTTCATAATTTGGCAGTAGTACTTGAATTTAACCCCCCAGAATGCCCACTACTTATTGGTGGGGACTTTAATCTCACACTGATGCATCTCTTAGATAGGGGAAGGAGGCGACCTTAGAAGCAAGAAGGCTCTCAACAAATGTTATCTGACCAGGGCTTACAGACCTCTGGAGATTATTCCACCCCAGAACAAGAGTTTACATGTTTCATTTGGCTGAAATGCCTCATATAGTAGGCTGGATTTTTGGCTTGGCTCATCTACCCTAACTACTAAAACCCTTGATGTTTCAATTCTTCCCTACTGTATCTCCGACCATGCTCTAGTCCAGCTTCTCATACATTGGGACCCTGTGGCTTCCCCGACTAAACAATGGAGATTGGACCCACTCCTAGTTAAGGATCCTGAATTTACCCAATGGGTTAATAAGGAGGCTTCTCTTTTTAGCTGAAAACCCAATAAGTGATACCTCTGCCATTACAACATAGGACGCCTTTAAAGCCCACGATGCAAGGCAACATTATGGGGTTTGCACAGCCAAAGCGTAGGCAAAGGAAATGCAGCTGGTCACTCTTGAATGGAGATTGGCTGAAGCTGAAAGTACTTTAAGCGATGCCCTCCTCTTCCATTCATTCTACCATAGGTAAATCCATTTTGGGTATTCTGTTTGAAATTTAACCAACTTTTGAATAGGAAAGCCGAAGCCTCTATCCTTCACCTTAAACATACCTTCTGGGAAGGAGGCACAATGAGGTAAAGCTACACATATCAATTACGCAAACAGCAGGCTAGCAGATATATCCCAGGTTTGAGAAACAAACAAGGGATACTGACTACTTCTACTGGGGATATTAATGAGATCATGACCTCATTCTATAAAAGGCTATACTGTTCCACCTACACTGGCCCCAACAGAGACACACTAGGCTTTTTAGATACCTTAGGCCTGCCCAAGCTGCAGAGTCAACAAACACAACTCCTAGATCTCCCCATTTCAAAGGAAGAACTGACTGCAGCCATCCAAGACTTGAAAAAAGGAAAATCCCGGGAAGTGATGGGTACAATGCAGAATTCTACCAGATTCTGGCCCCTACTATTGCTCCCCTCTTAACCCAAGTGTTTCAGGAGATAGAACTCAAGGGACCCTCACCACCCTCCATGTGGGAGGCAATCATAGTTGTAATTCCCAAAAAAGACAAAGACCCTACCAACCCAGGAAATTACCACCCAATTTCCCTTATAAATTTGGACAGCAAACTCTATGCTAAAATGTTAGCCTCCAGACTTTGTTCTTTATTGGCTGTTCTCGTACACCCTTTACAATTGGGATTTATACCTGGAAGACACAGCTCAGATCACTTAAGAACTCTGCTGAATCAGATCCCCTTTGCCAAGTCCCTTCATACTCCCACAGCCGCTATTACGGTTGACTTCGAAAAGGCTTTTGATTCCGTGGAGTGGGACTATCTATATACGACTCTTTCCCATTTCGGGATGGGGAAACATTTCTTGCCAAGATAAAAGCCATATATGAGGGCCCCTTAGCCAGAGTTAACACAAATTCAATACTTTCTGACCCATTCCCTTTAGGCAGAGGTACGAGGCAATAGTGCCCACTCTCCCCCCCTCCTTTTTGTACTGGCGGTCTTACCTCTGGCTGTGGCTATCCGTAACCACCCAGAGATTAAAGGGTTAACAGTGGGGAATACGTCCTATGTAACTTTTGATGTACATGGACGATCTTCTCCTCCTTGCTCTCCTAGAAGTTTTCTCTAAACATTCTGGCTTACGGCTGAACCGGAATAGGACAGAAGTACTCCCTCTTAACAATCAGATGCGTTCAGCGAGTGATAGCCGCAGATGACCTAATATGGGCACCAGAAGGGATTACGTATCTGGGTATTTTTTTGACCCCATCTTTAGATACAATATGGCAAGCTAATGTACAACCCCTTCTGTCCTCCATTAAGACAGACTTCGATAGATGGAGGCTGCTTAAACTCACCCTTGCAGGGAAAGTTGCGGCAGTGACATTGATCTCTGCCCCTAAACTATTCTATTTCCTGATGCACCTGTCAGTTCCCTTACCTACACAGTGGTTTCAGGGTATTGATAAACTAATCAGGGATTTTCTGTGGGAAGGATCCAAACCCAGATTCAGTCGATCTAAACTAAGGTCACATTGGAAGCAAGGTGGGTGGAACCTCCCATGGCCAGAGGGATACCGCCGGGCCTTTTTGTTAGCCCAAATGGTTCAATGGGCGCACTCTCCTCCCCTCTCTCACCACAGTGGGTACAACTAGAAACAGATATTATGGGTCTGAACCATCCCTCCTCTCTTTTTGTACAGAGGGGCAGCCCTAAAAAATCTGGGACCAATAAAACAAATACAGAACTTACTTCTCCCACAGTGATGGCATCCAGGGAAAACTGGGTTAGTTCTCATTGTAAAATGAATCTGGACCCTCTCCCACTCTCCTACGTGCCTATCTGGCAAAACCCAGCCATCACTATAGGCGGAGCTGAAATTCTATGGAGACACTGGGTGGAACTGGGTATTACTAAGTTGGGTGATTTGTTGACCCCTAACCACAAAGCCATGCAGACATTCCACTCTTTAAGACAACAATGGGGTATCCCACCACTAGACTTCTGGAGATATCTCCAACTCAGGGATGCAACTCGGCATCTTTTATCCCATACCATAAACCATGCCAAAACTTCCCCACTGGCCAAATGGATACTCTGTACTAAGGGCCTTGCAGGTCAGATATATGCTACTGTTAGACACACTCTTCCATCTCAATCAGATGAAGCAAGGCGAAGATGGGAGAAGATGTTGCAGACCCATATATATCCTCCGAGGCCTGGGACAAAGTGTGGTTAGATGCACAAACCTGGTTCACAAATGCTAAATCCAGACTAATCCAAAATAAAATTGCACATTCCTGGTACAGAACTCCAGTCATTCTTCATAAAGCTAAAGTAATAGATCAGGACAATTGCTGGAGATGCCAACAACCGGGAGGTGACCTAGTGCATGTACTATGGTGCTGCCCAAAAATCCAACCCCTATGGCAAGAGATATAAGAAATTGCCTCCAGGGTTCTGCAACAGGCCATCCCCCTCAGCCCTCTCCTTTTTATCTTGGGTATTTGTGTTGCTATACCCAAACTTGCACCATTAAGATATAGGTGGCTGGCATTTCTGGCTTTACAAACAAAAAGAGCCATTCTATGTAAATGGAGAACCCCTCTGATCCCTATCATGGCAGAAATACTGGGGTCCCTGTCTATCCTGGCCAAACTGGACAAGATATCCTACTTACAGAAGTCCAAACTTTCCTCATTTGAAGTCTGCTGGGATCCCTATCTTAAATATCTGGGTAAGGTTCAACCACCAATGGGAATAGGGTGATCGCCTTCAGTCTCCTCTGCTGACATAAAGGTAATACAACAAATGGGATCTCTACCTAAGGTCCCAATAATATGTGGAGAGGCCCAGGTGTTCTTGATAGGACTGGAGACTTTAGTTATGGGGATTGTTTACATGATGATATGTAGAATACTTTAATTCACTGGGTACAGATTTAAGCTTGGGATATATTTGTTTCCATTCTAGGATCAGTCTGATCTTTTGCAGAGCATATACACACTCTCATTCAACTTTCTCTAGATGCCATGAAGAGGGATAAGTATGGTTCCAGTTATATAAAGTTACCATTTGAGGGGTTTATGTCCGGCAAAGCTGACTGTCTGATCTGACACTAGACTCTGGTGAGTACTCTTATATGATAGTTACTGGGAGCTTATGAGGACATAGTGGTCTACCCCCTTGAATTCCATAGTATGTCTCTACACAATAGTTTCCTTCTTTTTTTTTCTTTTTTTGTGTCAGGGGAATTTTTTTACTAATAAGAGTGGAAGTCGCTCCTCTTGAGTACAGGGCTGTTAGTGTCATCTCTATTAGAATGTTTATAACACCAGGAAATATATTAACATGTATCCTTTGTTATATCCCTCAGCCTTTCCTTTGCTTACTGTATTGGCACTTTACACCTATAAATGAGGCGTAGGGTGGTTAAATGTACTCACAGAACATCTGACTGTATACTGTATTATGGTTTTTTCATTTTTTCCTATTTTCTTGGAAAAATAATAAAAAATATTACAACAAAAAAACATTTAGTCCAGCTGACTAGACAAAGATGTATATCTAGAAAACAAAAATATTTTATTAGAAAGTTATTTAGTTGAGGTCAGAAAATCAGGCTCCTAACAGCAGAATGCTGCTGCAGCAGCTGTCACTTACTGAATCAATGGTCTTGGGCATATAATTGTCACATGGAACACGAGGTATTGTAGGAAAAGGAAATGCAGTAAATGATGCAAGCATGGATATCTCCAAAGCCATAAAACCAGTATATAAATTTAGATGAAATCCTTACAGCAAACAAAAGAAAGGATACACTAGGAGTACACACACACACACACACACACACACACACACACAAAAAACACTCTGAACAACATATGTTTTAGCAATTTTGACTGTAGTTCTCCTTTAATGTTTAAAGTTGAACTGTATTACAGCTGAACCCAGATGCAGTACAACCAAAAATATTAAGATCAAGCCAAGCCAAAGCAGATGTTTTTGTCTATAGTTAACTTGTTTTTAATTGCTGTTGCTAGAAAGGAGAGCATCAGACTATCAGACAGAGTACATTTTCCAGTAAGGGTGCTTATTGGCAGACCAGTAACACACAGAAAGAAGCATAATAGGTCAGTTACCTTGATGTGTCTGAATTTAGAAGCACCCACATGGTGGGCCATTAAAAGTGTGAGTCATGAAGTTCAGTGCCACTTGTGGCTCTGAAGAAGTAACAGAACAAACCAACAATCTTGGAACTTGACAGTATATAGTATGACTTCCACCTGATTGACAGTCAGTGCTATTATACATGTACAACCAGTTATAAAGGAAATTATGTGCATGGTTTGCTGTGCATAGCAATGGATTACCACTCATTATTAAAGGAATAATTCACCACAGGGTGTGTGTCATGTTGGGATAATGTCACGCCTTGGGTGGTCAGGTGTGCGTCCACAAGCCAAGTGCATCCAACATCTGAGAAGTGACATTATCCCAGCACAACACACACCCTGGATTGTATTATTCTCATCATACAATGGCTTGTTTGCAAAAAAAAAAAAAAGGCACCAAAAAGTACATTTAAAAGTATTTGTTTTGCTGTTTTTTTCAATGGGTAAGTATACTTTAACAAAATAGCACTGATTAGCCAGATCTGTGGCGCTGAGTGAGGAAGGGGTCCACTGTGCACTCTGGTGACCTGGGTTGGCACCACAAGCCCGGGTGTCAGGAGCGGAGACTGGCAGGGAGGGATTCCAGAGCATCCATTGGATGGGCCTTAGCACCTGGAGGTGGATTGGGGACATGCAGTGACAGTGTAAAGCCTCAAAACACCCCACTCCGGTCACCACTTAGCTCAGGGCCCAATCAGGGTTGGTGTGGCAGAGCAGTAAAAAACAGAAAAATGGCCACCCAAGCCTGCCCGGATAATGGCAGCTCGCCTCCCTGCCATGAAGCAGGGACAGCCGCTGAGCAACACTCTCGATGCCCAGCAGAGATGCAAGGAAGTGCCTTCAGGCACTTCAATCTTCCCTCCTGGTTTGTCCTATGGGTAAGGGGAGGCCCCCCTGACAAAGGGATATTTCAAGTAAGTCAGGTAGCAGGGGCAGTGGATGGTGAAAATGGGAGAGTGGTGGATGAAATGGCTGCCCAAAGAAGTGGGCAGCTGGGTGGTAAGGGACAAAAACAGAATGCAAAAAAAAAATAGTGCTGATTGACAGCATTGGCCAGCTGGTGGAGCAGTTGTTACTGTGGCTCTGCAGTCTGCCACACTAAGCTCTATCTCTTATCCCTGCATTGATCTTAATGCTGCCTCTCTGTGGAAGTCACATCATTCCTCCCCATCCACTGCTTTCATAGTGGCTGGCATAGAATTTGAAAAGCTGTTTAATTTGAAATATAGACTTTCTCTCACCCTCCCCAGCTCACTGTCATGACTGAAATGTTGAAGGGACCAACTGGTGAAGAGGTAAGCAACTGAAGTGCATTCTTACCCACATGCTCAGTGGACTGTGCGAGGAGACTGGGAGTGACTGCCATGAAGCTAATCACAATGACGACTTTACATATGGCAGTGGGGAGTGATGTTTCTTCAGTTATTTAAGTTACTTGTCTTCTCCTGGTACAAAAAACATGCCAACTGTACCAGGAGAATGATAGCCAGACCCAAAAGCAACATTAACACAGAGCGGGGGTAGCCTTTTTGCCATTTCACAGACTGTGCTGGGGCCACACTCTCACTCTTTTATCTAGCATGGGAAAGAAGAAAAATAATGGGCAGATTTTCTGTGCTGGAGGAACAGCACAGCGTGACTTGCTGAGAGGGAGGTTTTTAGTTTTATTCAACAATAAAGGAACCAGGAACACTGATGACAGCTGCCAAGAAGTAAACAGTGAAGCGGGCTGCCGAGCGGGGGACATGGCTTGTGGATTGATTCCGTTAACACTTGATGTGGTCATCTGTGGGCTGAAACTAGGTCAGTGATGTTATTCTGGAATAATATTATGGGTCCAGTCCCAAACTGGCCAATGTGAGCCCAGCACTCTTTCTTGCCATTGTATAAATATTGAATAATGTATGGGAAGTGGTGTAATATGAGTTTTATTTTTAATAACCTCTAGTCTGAAGCTCAAGATGTTTATGAACCCATTATATACTGAGGTTGTTCAAAAAATGAATTTGTACCACTTGCCATATTTTATTTTTTATAATTGCTGGTGAGTACTTCTTAAAACTCACAGAAGCTAGCTATGTGTTGCTGCTGCTCTGTATAGTGCTCTCTTGATTGTCTACCACCCTGTTATTCACCACCCTCGATTATTTGCCAAATTTTGTTTGTACAAAATGTTTGCTATTTTACTGGGCCTTATTATCCACCACCTTCGATTATTTGCCACCTTCAATTATCCATCCAATTTTGCTTGTACAAAAGTGGGTGGATAATCAAAGGTGCACTGTTCTTCTAAAAGAACATACTCTGAAATTCACTGCATCTGAATGAAAGTGAAAGAGTGAAGTTGCTGACTTTTATAGGGTAGCACAGTCGTGACATTTTCTGTAGCAAAGCAGGAAAGGAAGGATCAGAGGGGTATCCACACAGTGACCTCATTTACAGGGGCACAAGTAATTTAACTTGTTATAACAGGTTATACAAAAATAAACAAAACACAAAATCAAACTTTTGCTTTCATTTTCCTCCTTCTAATTACTCTGACCAGGTTATAAACCAACAACTCATCTGGAATGGATATTATTAACTGCAGGTACTGAAGGACACTTTTCAAAAGGGCAGTTATACAGGATTTTGGACATTGTCCTACATGCTGGACCATTAGAGATCTAAGGGCTCAGCTCTAGGCAGCATGGACAGAGATTTCCCACCTCAAATCACATATTCAGGAGGAAATAAAATATAAGAACCACCCACCATTTCCCCTATATCCAACAGAAGCACCTCTATTGCAGAGGATAGTGGGTCCGGGAGGTTGGCAGGTGGTTAGGAGGGGCAAATCGGGTACCCCATCACTCAGTGCTCTCCAACGTATCACCTCCACAAACCATATAAAAACTTCAAACAGGTATCTGCCTCTATCTGCAAAATCAAACAAAGGGGCAAAGGACACTGCAGAGCTGGACACTGCAGCACAGGAGTAAGCACAACAAAACTCACTCAAAACAGGGACCAAAGCAAAAAAAGCAAAAAGGAAATCCAAAACACTTCTGATCATAGGAGACTCCATGATTTGGGGAGTTGATACTTACCTCCAGCGGAGGTACTGGTCAGATGTCTCCCAGGTACATCAGCATGGAGAGACGCTGACCACATTGCTAAAATTGTTCAGGAAGCAGGAGAAAACATTGATGTCCTGATACACAGGACTACGATTCCCAGCCGGTCAGTTGGGGAGACTAAGGAACACCTGACCTGGCTGGGTGACAAACTGTCATCCATTTCATCTGGCATCTCCTTCTCTGAGATCCTGGAAGAGGGGGGCAGATGGACAGAAGCTCAGAGAAGGGGATACAGGGAAGCTAAATATGTGGCTCAAGGGCTGGTGCCAGGAAAAAGGACACAAATTTGTAGGTAACTGGCAACAGTTTTGGGAGCGAAAGTCCTTTAAATTAGATGGACTGTATCTGACTAAGAAGGGAGTCAGTGCATTGGGGCAGAAGTTTGATGTCTTTGCAGAATATTTAAACTAGCAAATGGGAGGGGTGCAGCACCCGATATGTCGAATGGGAAGAAGCCCCTTCCCCCCTCAGCTAATGATCAAACAGTAGCTCAGCATGTTTGTAGTTCATTTTCATCACCAGGTAAGGAAAAAGGTCTGGCTTCCCATATGACACACAGGGGAAATGCCAGACCTCACCCAACAACTATCACACTGAAATCTGGCCAATGGAAAATCATGTACACAAAGCAGTCTGGGAACAAGATCCCAGACCTGAAGGCAACAATGACAGAGGCTAAACTGGACATAGTAGCTATTAGCTAGACATGGTTCACCAGTAACCACACTTGGGAGACTTTAGTACCTGGCTATGTATTGTTCAGAAGAGACCGAGGTTCAAAAAGGGGGGGGGGGGGAGGTGGAGTGGCCCTTTATGTCAATGAAAATATCAAAGCTACAGAAGTTCAGAATACATATACAGTAAGGAGCCAGAAGAACTGTGGATCTCCCTGGAAATAGGAAATGGAACAGCCATATGAACGGGGGTTGTCTACAGGCCTCCAGACCAGGGGGAGAACATAGACACATTACTGTTAGAAGATATACAAAACATGATGGCTAAAAGGGAGGTTCTGATAATGGGAGACTTCAACATGCCAGATACAGATTGGTCAATACCAGCAGGACCATGAGCCATAACTAGACATATAGTGGATTCCCTGCAGGGGGAGGGCCTCAAACAACTGATACAACAACCCACAAGAGACAGGGCTATCCTAGATCTAGTACTGACTAATGGGGAAAGGATCACAGATCTCCAGGTAGAAGGTCACCTGGGGGCCAGTGACCATCACACGGTATGGTTCAATTTGGCCACTAGAACTAAATCATCCCATTCCAAGGCAAAAATATGGGACTTCAGAGGAGTTGACTTTGAAAAGATGGTGAACAGAGTTAAACTAGCACTGTCAAGAAGAAATACAGGTGTGGGGGTACAGGCAAAGTGGGCAAGTATTAAAGATACAATACTTGAAGCAACATTGCATTGTGTTAGAGAGAAAAGCAAGAGCAAAAGAAGGAGGAAACCACTTTGGTTCTCAAAAAAACAGTAGCAGAAAAGGTCAGAGCCAAAAGGCTGGCCTTCAGGAAATATAAGGGAACGCAGCGGGATGAAGATAGGGAGGCATACCAAACTTCCCTAAGGGAAGTAGGGAATGCAGTAATACAGACAAAGTCCCAAACTGAAGAAACACTAGCATGAACAGTTAAAGAAGGTGACAAGACTTTCAATAGAAGGGGTATTGCTAAGATCAAAGTTGATAAGGGGAGTGTGAGGAGGACCAAGGAAAACCATCTATCCTAAACAGATACGTCTGCTCAGTATTTACTAAGGAGAAGGTAGGGCAGGGCCCACAGCTCAGCACCACAGACACGGGGGGAAGGAGGTGTGCACTAGTCCCTTCACAAAAGAAAGGGTCCTACGAGCTCACTAAGCTCAGGGTGGACAAGGCAATGGGACCTGATGGCATACATCCCAGGGTACTAAAGGAGCTAAGGGTGGTACTAGCAGCGACATTATCAGAACTGTTTATTGAGTCTCTGAGCATAGGAGAGGTCCCAGATGAATGGAGAAGGGCTCATGTGATCCTGCTCCACAAGAGTGGTAGCAGGGAGGAAGCAGGGACTACAGAGCAGTCAATCTTACCTCAGTAGTGGGCAAGATTATGGAGACACTCATTAAGGAAAGAATAGTGCAAGACCGGGAATCCATCAGAGCCCAGGATCCAAGACAGCATAGGTTTACAACAGGTAGATCCTGTCAAGCTAATCTCTAGATTTCTTTGACTGGGTAACCAGAGTGGTGGACCAAGGGGGAGCAGCTGATGCCACCTACCTTGACTTCAGCAAAGCTTTCAATACTGTTCCACATAAAAGATTGATTAATAAGCTGGGTAGCCTTGGGGAGGGTCAGAAGTTGGTCAGCTGAGTGGCAAACTGGTTGGCGAGCAGAAAACAGAAAGTGGTGGTCAATGGTATACAGTCAGAAGAGATGCAAGTCACAAGTGGAGTACCTCAGGGATCAGTCCTGGGGACAGTCCTCTTCAATATCTTCATCAGTGACATTGCAAATGGACTGGAGGGTAAAGTTTGCCTGTTTGCAGATAACACTAAGATCTGCAACAGAGTAGATGATCCAGATGGGGTGGGCAGAATGAGAAGAGATCTGGATAAACTGACAAAATGGTCGGAAGAGTGGAAAATGGGGTTTAATGTAAAGAAGTGCAATATCATGCACATAGGGAAGAGAAACTCTGAAGCCACCTATAGGTTGGGAGGGGAGTAGCTGGCGGTCACAAGGGAAGAAAGAGACTTGGGCATCATCATCATCACAAATGACCTGAAATCATCCAAGCAGACCACTAAAGCAGTAGGCAAGGCTAGAGGGATGTTGGGGTGCATTTGTAGGGGTATCGCAAGTCATAAGAGGGAGGTAATAATCCCTCTTTACAAGACACTGGTTAGGCCCCATCTGGAGTACTACGTGCAGTACTGAAGACTGCACCTGTACAAGGACATTAAAAAAATGGAGGCAGTTCTGAGAAGGGCAACCAAAATGGTGCTGGGACTGCATCAGAAAACATATGAGGACAGATTAACGGAGCTCAATATGTATACCCTAGAACAAAGGAGGAAGAGAGGTGATATGATCAAAACATTGAAACATCTTAAGGGCATTAACATGGTGAAAGAGTCTAACATGTTTCAAGATAAGAAAAATTGCAGGACAAGAGGACACAGCATGAGATTAAAGGGAGGCCGATTAAGGGAAAATGTGAGGAAGTTCTTTTTCACAGAAAGGGTGGTGGATGCATGGAATGGCCTACCACAGGAAGTGGTGGATATGAATACAGTAAAGGGTTTCAAACAGGCATGGGTTAGGCATAAGGGAGCAATAAAGATGATTATGAATAGATAGGCCATTGACAGAGTACTGGACTATGGCACATTCATAAGGTAGAAAAAATGGGCAGACTTAATGAGCCTTGCGGTCCTTATCTGCTGTCAACTTCTATGTTTCTATGTAAAGTAAAAGCACATACACAAGACAGAACTCTGTAATACTGTACATGTATTATAATACACACCCATATAATAGAGTTTTCTTTAACTGGATTTCAGTGCATTATTGACCATAACCAGTAATTACATAATATTTATAACTAGGGGGATTTCTTTTCTTGTTCAATTGCTTGAAAGGAATCCCAGAATTTTGCTTGTTCTCAAGTTGTAAGACAGTTATTTGTTATTTAGCCATTGAATATGGGTATAGGGAATTCTAGACTAAAAATACATCTTGCCCATCATGTTCAGCTCCTGCCAACCTTATTTTTATATTTTAATTTTCTCACCCGAAACAAGCTATGATTTAATCTTATGCCTCTAGTTTTTACTATATCAGCCAGTACTGGAAGCATCCAGCTGCGGAAGGCATTCTTGTGGGAAGCATATTGTATTTATGTTCTATTTCCTGATGTTGATTCAGGAAGGCCAGCCTACTACTTTCTAAGAATATGTTTCAGTCCTGGGATAAAAGCACTGCTCAATGTCTGACAAGGAAGTAGTATTTCCTTCTTTTTTTCTTACTCATCAACAGATGCCCTTGTCATAATCCATACATTTTATTTTATCTTTTTCAGCACAATGATAAGAATATTCATTGTATGCTTTTATCTTTGAGCATTATGACACCAGGAAGGCATTACTCCAAAGAGCATGGGGGAGCAAGATTTCATCAATCAGTCCCCAAAACTGTTAAAATGCTTTGTCTTGTCCTTGTTAGCCTGCCAGAAGCAACATACTTTACTCAGGGCCTGGTTTCTAAAGAATCATTGTTTTGTCTTTGGGGGGAAGGTCCATGGATCTAAAGAGGGTTACATGATATTCAGTAAAAAAAATAATACACAGTAGTGTCAGAACAGAAACGGGTGATGCCTGTGGAGTCAGTCCCCCTATTCACTTACTGGTTATAGCTAATGATTTAGTTATTTAGTGTTTGTTGATCAGGTAAGCACACTAGACAAACATATGCCTAATATCAGGTGCGACCAGGGAATTTTCAGATGTGACCCAGGATGTCCTTCTACATTATGAAAATATCCAGTCCTACATTAAAGGCTTCAGTGCTCTCAGCACATGTGACAGTCTGGCAGAGAATTCCAGAGTCTTAAGACTCTGCTTATGAAAAAATATTTCTTACTTGTTAATATGAACCCTTCTATTTTCAGTCTTGCCTCATGACCTCATGCTCTAAGTTTGTCTATCAGTTCCCAAAGATCCTCTCAAATTTACTTCAACATATTCATTCATAATGTTACATACTGTATAATCACTGGCCAGAAATTTTTCTCAATCAGCTGACTGAGTTGATATTTGCCATAATAACTTGCTTGTTATTACGGCATTAGAAAATGGTATGCAAAAGACACTTCCTGATTGGCTAAAAGATGGTCACACTGGTGTTGTTATTTCTTAACAACGCCCGGTGTAAAACAAGTCCCAATTTAGGGTGCCCTATTACCAAGACTATCCTTGGGCACCCTGAATTTTGAAACTCACCAGCCAACAGTTTTTCTCCGCTAGCCACCTTTACTTCGGAGAAAGTGAAACCAGGAAGTAATAGCAGCCGTCGCTGCCCTGATTTACTCTTTTTTTTTCTCGAAACACTGACTTAAAATATTGGTCTCTTACTGAAAAGAAAAATGAATGACTGAAAAAAGAAAGAACAAATGAGAAAGGTACAAGCAGACAGAGACTATGTGTGTGTGAGTGTGTGTGAGACACATGGTCACCCATGTCAGGTAGCGAAAAATTGCTGACCAGCAATTATATACAATAAAAGACGGTGTGGTATGCGGGTTCCAATAAACAGATCATACAACCATGAAAGATGTATAAAAATGCATACCTCTGCACTTATCATTTTATTGAAAAAACAAAGTTTTTAAATGCAATATATATACAGAAAGGAAAAATAAATGGTGTTAGTCCTTCACACCTCTTAAACGTCAGGATATTCTTCTTCTTCCACAAAACATAATATAAAAGAATTCCTGAGTTCTCTCCTTTCTCTGATATAGTGTGAAACCTGTACACTTACTTCCTGAGATCCTTCTCTCACTGTGGTCAGGAAGCAACTGACCACCTATCTACTCTTGTTCCTCTAGAGGAACTTTTTTATATTCCTAAGGAGTGACTTCAGAGCTCAGGTGATGGCCCAATTAAGCTAAACAACAGTTTAGAACCATACTAAAATATATAAATAATTTCTGAACCATCTAGCAGCATGTTGGGTTTCTCAGGAGTCACCCCAAATAATTATTCAATGCAGTAAGTGCAGAAAAATAGATCTGAGGGCTTAATTATAAGGTTGATGATGTCAGAGCATTGACTTAGCTCTTCCCAATCATGACATCACTCTCCCCTTGGTCCATAAAACCTGGCATTTCAGGGGCTGCTAGCCCTATAGCGGCTCTAATTAGGTAATTTTTACTTTTTACTTATTTTCTTAGCAACCTATCTTCTTTACTGTTTACTAAATAAAAAGACAGAGTCCTTCCCTTTTGAAACTTAAACAGACAAGGGTGCGCTCCTTAATTCATTTATGTTTGTAAGGGAATGACTCTCTGTGCTAAAACATCCATGAAGTCACATAAACATATTTTATTGGTTTGAGAGGTACTAAGAGTTATTAACAGCTTGACTAAACAGAAAACCATGTCTCCTTTTTATTTTGACACAGTAATATAATTTCCATGCTCTTAGGAATTTACATTCATTACAGATGGCTGCAATCTTTCCGCCGTCAGCTCTACAATTCATTATCAACCATGTTGTACATTTCCTTACATGGTTGCCTCTTACACTGTGATTTTCACATTTCTCTCCCATATAAGGACAGCACTAAATAAGAGGGGCATTTTCCAAGTCCTTTACACCCACCAGGGTGTTTAAGTCTTGCTTTTTCTGATACTTCTATCAGACGTTTGACCCCCCCCACAAGTGCTGAAACTGAGCTCTGTTATTAGAGCCTGAAGAGGCTCCTTGCATTTATTAGAGCTCTTATTAAGATGCAGACCCTCCCAGACACTCAATAACTGTATCCAACAGTTTATTTCTTTCTTCTAACCATTTTTATTTCAGGCTTCATTTCCTTCTCAGTCGTGCACACACAGAGCTGTGCAACAGTGTAATCAAGCGCAGTATTGCGCTAGGCTGCTTGATCATGCGAATGTGCACACATCTAGTGGAACTTCCACCAATTTCATCTTATCACTTTGTTTAGCAGCACTAGGGACTACATACAGGGCAATATTTTTACAAGACGTACTGCTACAGCTTCTAAATCAGTGAGGAAGAATTCCATTAATCGGGAGGGGAGTTGTTCAGGCTGTGTTGTAGGGCAAAAAGGATAGAAAAGTTAAAGTATAGAAAGAATATCAGGTTGGCCACCCTGACATGAATTAAAGGATAGTATGAAATAAGGGAAGAAAATAGGACAGAGTGAAGGAAATACATATTGCCTGAAGGAGCAAAGTTATTCTGGCACACTTCTCCCCACACATGAAGGCAATGACTAAATTCAATGTTGCCTCAAGACTCTTCACCCTTAGGAAGGGTTGGAACTTCCGCCTGCCCTCTCCAGAAGTTCCCCTCAGAGACCCTTTAATATAAACAGTATCCAAATAAGTCACAACAGACTATACAATACTGTTTGTAATACATTCATTTACATGAGGTTGTGCTTTTTTGGCACCTTGTATTACACTTTTCTTTCTTTCATTCATTTCTGGAATGATTGCACCACCTTGATCAGCACCAAAGCGTGACAGGAAGTCCACATTCTGGTGTTGTGAATCAGCCCTATGTTTTACAGAAAATGTGCAAGGTTGCAGGGACAAATACCACCTTAAAATACATGAGTTCTTGTCTTTCATCAAATTCAGCCAACATAACAGATTGTGATCAGTCACCACTGTAAATTAATTTCTCCAAAAGTAATATTTAAGGGCCTCTATGGCCCATTTGATGGCTAAACATTCTTTTTCCACTGTTGAATATTTTCTTTCCTCTCATGCAATTTCATGTTGAGGAACAATATGGGGTGTTCTTCTCCATGGCTATGCTGGGTAAATACTGCCCCATGCCCGTGTCAGAGGCATCGGTTTGTATTTCAAAAGGTTTAGTGAAGTCAAGGCTACATAACACTGGCGCTGAACACAAAATGGCCTTGATCTGTTTAAATGCCTTATCACAAGCCTGACTCCATTTTACCTTATTAGGAAATTGATTTTTTGTAAGGTCAGTGAGAGGAGTAGCAATTGTGGAGAAATCAAGTATAAAGCATCTATAACAACTTGCCAGGCCGAGGAAGGATGTGACATGGCACTTTGTGGTGGATATGGGACTGCTTGCCACAGCTCCAACTTTATCTGCCTCTGGTTTAATCCTCCCATGTCCAATGATGAAGTCCAGGTAGCGGGCTTCTGTTTTGGCAATAGCACATTTAGACAGATTAATAGTAAGCCCTTCATCTTGGATACCTTGGACTACAGCACTAAGGTGTATCAAGTGTGTCTCCCAGTCAGGGCTATATATGACAACATCATCCAAATAAGCAGCACTGTAACCTTTGTGAGGTCTCAATACATAGTCCATGTGCTGTGTTGGTAGGTAGCCGGAGCTCCATGCAAGCCAAGCAGCATCATGGTGAAGTGATATAAGCCAAGTGGGGTACAGAAAGCAGTCAATTCTTGGGTTTTTGGGGCTAAGGAATTTGCCAATACCCTTTTGTTAAATCTAGGGTGCTAATGTATTTAGCAGACACAATCTGGTCTAGGAGATTATCGATGTGTGGCATCGGTAGCCATCAAACTCTGATACCTCATTGATCTTCCGAAAGTCAAGGCATAGTCTGATGCCATCTTCCTTTTTATGTACTACTACTAGTGGAGATGACCAAGGTCTATGGGAAGGAACTATCACCCCTGCTTGTTCCATCCTTTTTATCTCAGCCACTACCTCTGGTCTGATCTTCTCCGGTAGTCTATATGGCTTTTGATGAATTGGTTTGGTCTGGGTGACCCTGATCTCATGTACTACTCCCTTCGCTTTCCCTGGGTTCTTTGTGAAAGTATGAGAAAGATACTCTTAGAGATGATCAACCTCTATTCTCTGTGCAGGGATCAGTTCAGGGTTGATGTGCATTTCAGTTTCTGTAATGGATTTATCAAGCCTGTCATTTGCTGTGTCTAGCTTTGCTCTTTCAGGATCATTCTGGATATACAACATTGGGGTTTCTGTTTTTTCCACCCACTTTCTTAGCAGATTGGCATGGTAAATTATCTTTACCAGTCTTTGCCCTGGCATTTCAATTGCCTAATTTACAGTGCCTGTCCAGTGTAAGACCACATATGGCCCTTGCCAATGCATTAGCAACTTATTTTCAGTTGATGACAACAATAACAATACCTTCTCTCCAGGCACAAAGGTTTTGTGTTTTAGGCCCACATCATACTATTCTTTCTGCTTAAGTTGTCTCTGATCAACATTCTGCTATGGCAACATATTTTATCAGCCTTTTCTGTAATGCAGTCATGTATTACAGAATGTTCTAAAGCCACATTAGACCCTTGTTCCCAATGCTCTTTGACCACATCCAGGGGACCCCTGGGGTTATGTCCATATAACACAGAAAAGGGGGAAAACCCTGTGGTAGCTTGGGGAACCTCTCTATAAGCAGATAGCAAATAGGGCAAAAACCTAATCTATCACGGCCTTCCTCCTGTACATACTTTTGTAACATGCATTTCATAGTTTTATTAAATTGTTTCACTAACCCATCAGTTTGGAGATGATATGTGGAGGTTCTTACAGCAGATACTCCTAGCAATTTGTACAACTCTTGCAGCATAATGGAGGAAAAAGTACTACCATGGTCAGTCAGAATAACCTTGGGTATTCCCATTCTGCTGAAGACTTTAGCTAGTTCTTCTGCAATATGAGAGGCAGTGACCATCCTCATTGGTATTGCTTCTGGGTACCTGGTTGTATAGTCACAAATAACCAGGATACATTGATGTCCCTTGAACTCTTCAATAATGTTCCTACCACATCCATCACCACCCTGTCAAATAGGGTGGTTACATATGGTATAGGTTGTAGGGGCACCAAATCTTTCTTCCCTCCCATGGCAACCAATTGGCATTGTGGGCAGAACCTACAATAGGCCACAACATCTTGGTGGACTCTTGACCAGCTAAACCAGGATAAGATTTTTTGTACTGTCTGGTCTCTGCTCTCATGTCTAACTATGGGAATGTCATGGGCCAGGTGCATTATTTGTTCCCTGTATTTACTGGGCACTACCAATTGCTCTATCTCCTCAGCTGTACCAGGCTCTATAACAACTCTACACAATATTTTATTTTTGACTATAAATTGAGATTGTCCAGGATGTCCAACCTTGTCCACCTGTGAAAATAAAGATTGTAAGGATTTATCACATTTTTGTTCATGTACAGCATCTTGCATTAGAGTCCCTGGGATACCAGATTGACCTGTGGTCTGATGGGTTTCTTTCCAGGCCCTTTTTTCTTTTCTTTTAGACTTTCTGGACTTTTTGTCCTTGATGACTGTCTCAAAATAATCCTCACCAAAAGGAAAGATTTCCTGTAAGACATGTGTTTTGGCCTGGGACCTAGTGACCACATTGACAGTTTCTGGATAAGTCTTCCGTTGTTGCATTAATGATCAAAATGGGGAAAGTCTTGCCCAACAATTACAGGTACTGGAAGACATGGAACAAGGCCTACCAACATGTCATAGCTTTCCTTATTCATAGTTACATTCAGACATGCTGTGGAGTATTGATGTATGTCTCCGTGGACATAATGAACAGTGGTGTCTGAGTCATTCTTGGGTATACCCGTGGCTAGATCAGCTCCAATCAAAGTCTGTATACTCCCTAAGTCCAGCAGGCCCAAAGTCTGTTGTTCTCCAACACTCACAGAGGTCACATACCCAAAATTAGCTAGGGTAAGATGTGCCAAATTAGATCTTTCATTAGGGTAGTTCCTCATGATATGTCCTTTTCCAAGACAACCATGGCATATTATCTCAGAATATGGAATTCTCCCACCTCTCTCCCTTCGATAAAATTGTCTCTGGTTATTAGAAGCATTAAAAGGTGGTCTTACCAGTGTGCTGGATGGTCCTGGGTTGCTCTGGTTGCCTCTGGCTCAAGTCCTCATGCTGCCAAGTAGTCCTCTACTAACTTGATGGTGTCTTCAGCTGTCTTGTGTTTATGCTCTTTACCCTCAATTGAACATCTACTGGAAGTATTTGGATAAACTGCTCAATTATTATTAGTTCCATTATTTGATCCACATTCTTGGTAGTGGCTGCAACCACTTGCCACAATAGTCCTTCAAGCGAGTATAGGTTTCCTTGGTGTGTCCAGGCTGGCCATTTTCTGCGAGTGAAACCGCTGCCTATATATCTGTGTACTTATGTTGTACCTGCGTAATATCTCTTCTTTGACTCTGTCATAGTTTGTACTGTCAGCTCCACTTAGATGACTATATACTAACTGTGCCCATCCTGAGAGTTATGGGACCAAATGAGCACCCATTGATCTCTGTACCAGTTGCAGGTTTGGGACACCCTCTCAAAGGTTGTCAAATAGGTCTCACTGTCATCAACCTCTGTTAATTTAGTCAATTTTATGTCTCTAGGGACAGATCTCTCCATCTCCCCCTGTGTCATGTCCTGGATAGCTTTTAAGGTTACTTTCCACTTCTCATCTTGTCTCCATTGTTCTTCCACTTGTATCCTTTAGTCCTCATCCCTTTGCCTCTGATCCCCTTCTCAATGGTGCCCCATCTCTATTTGGCAAAAACAAAGCCATTTAAACAATTCACTAGGATCATCCGGTGCTGGGATCATCTGGCTTTCCTCCCTCTTAGGATTACCAGCCACTGCCATAACACCTTCTTTGTCTGCTTGCATCTTTTTTGGTCTGGTTGCAGGTTCGATCCCAGGTAACAACTGTACACCAGTCCTCTGTCTTACAGACCTGGCCAGATGTGATGCACTCAGATCCACTTGTTCTGGTTGTTGCATCTGCTAGGGTATTTTCAGTGGAACACCCCATCTGGAGTACCTTCTGACATCCCAGAGGTTGAAATCCCACTTCTAACACCAGTTGTGATAGTGTGGGTTCCATTAAACAGATCATATGACATGAAAGATGCATAAAAAATGTATACCTTTACATTTATAATTTTACTGTAAAAAAAAATAATAAAAATAAAAATCCAATATATAGAGAGAGGAAAAATAAATGGTGTTAATCCTTCACACCTCTTATATGTCAGGATATTCTTCTTCCACAAAACATAACATAAAATAATTCCTGAGTTCTCTCCTTTCTCTGATATAGTGTGAAACCTGTACACTTACTTCCTGAGATCCTTTTCTCACTGTGGTCAGGAAGCAACTGACCACCTATCTACCCTTGTCCCCCTAGAGGAACATTTTTTATATTGCTAAGGAGTGACCTCAGAGGTCAGGTGATGGCCCAATTAAGCTAAACAACAGTTTAGAACCATACTAAAATATATAAATAATTTCTGAACCATCTAGCAGCATGTTAGGTTTCTCAGGAGTCACCCCAAATAATTACCCAATGCAGTAAGTGCAGAAGAATAGATCTGAGGGCCTAATTATGAGGTTGATGATGTCAGAGCATTGACTTAGCTCCTGCCAATCATGACATCACTCTCTCCGTGATCCATAAAACCTGGCATTTCAGGAGCTGCCAGTCCTATAGCAGGATCTAATTAGGTAATTTTTACTTTTTATTTATTTACTTAGCAACCTATCTCCTTTACTATTTACTAAATAAAAAGGCAAAATCCTTCCCTTTTGAAACTTTAACAGACAAGGGTGCACTCCTTAATTCATTTATGTTTGTAAGGGAATGACTCTCTGTGCTAAAACATTCATGAAGTCACATAAACAAATTTTATTGGTTTGAGAGGTGCTAACAGTTATTTAGCGGCTTGACTAAACAGAAGATCTTGTCTCCTTTTTATTTTGACACAGTAATATAATTTCCATGCTGTTGGGGAATTTACATTCATTACAGACATCTGCAATCTTTTCAGCCATCAGCTCTAAAATTCATTATCAACCATGTTCTACATTTCTACATGGTTGCCTCTTACACTGTGATTTTCACATTTCTCTCCCATATAAGGCCAGCACTAAAGAAGAGGGGCATTTTCCAAGTCCTTTACACCCAGCAGTGTGTTTAATTCTTGCTTTTTCTGATACTTCTACTGGGCATTTGACCCCCGCCCACAAGTGCTGAAACTGAGCTCTGGTATTCAAGCCTGTAGTGGCTCCTTGCATTTATTAGAGCTCTTACTGAGATGCAGGCCCTCCCAGACACTAAATAGCCATATCTAATGGTTTATTTCTTTCTTTTAACCATTTTTATTTCGGGCTGCATTTCCTTCTTGATCATATGCACACGGAGCTATGCAACAGGGCGATCGTGCACAGTATCATGCTAGGCTGCTCGATCATGTGAATGTATGCACATCTAGTGGAACTTCCATCAATTTCATCTTATCACTTTGTTTAGCAGCACTAGGACTATATACCGCAATTTTTACAAGACATACTGCTACAGCTTCTAAATCAGTGAGGAAGAATTCCCATTAATCGGGGGAGGGGCGTTGTTCAGACTGTGTTACAGGGCAAAAAGGATAGAAAAGTTAAAGTATAGAAAGAATATCAGGTTGCCCACCCTGACATGAATTAAAGGATAGTATGAAATAAGGGAAGAAAATAGGACAGAGTGAAGGAAAATACATATTCCCTGAATGAACTAAGTTATTCTGGCATGTGGGGGAAGTGTGAATATGAGAATTTAATGCACACTGTCAGTGTGGGATGCTTTAATGAACCCTTTGGGCTATGCCCTCGGGGGTTATGTAGCATTCCACACCTTGGATGTGCATTAAATTCTCATATCGCACACGTCCCTATCCTTTATTCTATTTATAGTAATCATATTTCCACCCAAGCTTCTATGATCCAGTGGAAACCATTCCAATCCTCTACTGTAGCCAGGACTGAATCATTGAACAAGTCTACATTTTCAAAAATGCCCTGGAGGCAGTAAAAAACATGGTACACATACTGTGCATGTAGTATTACTTAATAAATACTGAACAATACATAAGATAAAACTACACAAAACCATAAAATAAAAATATATATATAGAATCCATCATATCACATGTGTGGTGGAAATTATATAATTTAATTAAATAATTACATCTTATCTTTGGACCATGTAGGTTCGACAGGCCACAACAATGCCAGGGTTATAGTGGTATTTTTTTAATTCTTTAAAAAGACTACATCAATGTTAAGGTTTAAATCTGTCTCTTGAAGCCGCTCTTTGATTCAATTCTTTTTTTTTTTTTTAGTAAATGGGGGCTTCCTCAAATAATTTGGTAGGGAATTCCAAAGCCAGGGAACAAAGTACCCCAAGGATTCTTTTCCCCCAGATAAGTAGCAATGTTAAAAACTGAATTCCAAGCGGTGGGAAGACCAGAGTCTTATCTCTGTTTATGGGTGTGACGGTAGTCCTCAAGAAGAGATGCAGTGAAGTTAAGGGAGGACTGCACTGAACCTAGAACTCATTTTTCCCTGTAGAAGTTGATTTTTATGTACTAGTTCAAATTGTGTTTCTGTTCCATCTCTACGGGCTTTTTAGTTGTCCTTTTGGGTGTTTCTGATTTACACACAGAAAGTAAGTGTCATTTTAGAACTGTTGTGATGTAGCTTATGTCCCTTGCTCAGCTCTTCCATTGTTCAAACAATGCACACCTGTTCTACTATAGAATTCTGTGGTTGAAGAGGGACATAAACTAGATCATCCTATTCTGAAATAGCACTCAGCACCAGACTGTTAATCAGAAACAACTAACAAGGTCACTAATAGGCAAGTAAAGATGAAACAACAACAGAATATGAACCAGTTTTTCTTTTTAAACTGCTTCTACTAGGAAATATTATCTTCAGGTTCAGTACAGTTCTCCTTTAAACTTTGTTGGTGAAATTGCTATAGAGTTGCAAAGTTTTGATTTTGTGAAGCATTGGGAAGTTCCTATTGCCTTTAACAACTTCGACTTTGCAAACTTTGCAACACTTTTTCAGTGAAGTGGCACTTTTTTCTGTGAAGTGGCAACTTTGCGAAGAAAGTTTTGTCACCTTATAGAGAAAAGTGCCACTTTGCAGGGCAAAAAACATTGCAAAGTCAGCACTTGAAACTTTGAGAAGATGGTCAGCTTTGCAAAGTTCTGTCAAAGCAAAGTTTCTCAACTTCACACATTGTTATCCCAAGGTACACCAGAATATTTCTATGTATGTATTTCCACACAAGACAAATACTGTGAAAGTCTTATTTGACTTAAACAGAAGTTAGTTTAACTCTCTGCACATCTGACAGTGATGAGCAAGTAGGAGACAACTGCAGGATAACCAGGCAAGCCTAATAAAATATTTTGTTTGTTTAGAATACAGTCAGGAGCTGATGCATAGATCAAATCAACATTATCTATAATAGGGATAATAGGTACAAAATATGTTTTAAAGTATCTGAACTAAAAATGTCCCTATTCCTGTACAAAAACAGCAGTTTGGGAAACATTGTGTTACATTTTTATCAGTGTGTCTGCCAGGTAAGGTTTTTATCTATACAGAGTCCCATATATTTGTAATTCTCACATTGTCATAATTTGGTACCACATTTGGTGAACAGTTGAACCGTACCTATTCCTATGAGTAAATGTCTCAAACAAAATCCACACAAATAATAGGGACAAAAGTATTAGAACCCCTGAAATGGGACAGAACCTGGATAACACTATACAATCAGGGAAGATGTAGCCCCCCCCCCCAACATCAGAGAAAAATAGGCATTATCTAGCCAAAATTCAACAGGCATCCAAAATCGGATACAACAGTTGTAAGGGATCAATAATCAAATATACGGTACTGATATGTGTATTGCAAAAACAGGAAGATGAGAAGTGTTGCCAGCCTGTCTGGTGCTGGAAATAGAGATGTGGATAGAGGGTTGAAAAGGTTTATGGAAGGTATCAAATAATCTGTCTTTGTATTGCATGTAGGAATAAATGACCTTGAAGGACACGCACTTCTGGACAATCAGAGGGAATTCAAAAAATCAGGTAAGAAACATAAGGTAAAAAACTGTAATGTCATAATCTCAGATCTGTTACCAGTACCGAGGGCAGGAAAACAAGAAGCATTAGATGTTATCAGGCTTAACGGCTGGCTCAAAAGGTGATGTATAGGGGAGAATTTCTACTACTTGGACAACTGGGAAGCCTTTCAAAATAAATCCAACCTCTTTGCAGCTGATGGGCTACATTTGAATAGGTGTGAACAAGGGTGCTGGCACAGTGTGTCAACAAAGCAATACATCACCGCTTAAACTAAATCATGGGGGATTGGGGTTAATACTCCTTCAATGTCCCGCTGCAGCCAGTATAGTGTTATGCTTATGCAACTGTGTTAGTTTAGTTTTGGCCGTTTGCACTGTCTATTCCAGAGGAATTACCACCCAGTAGGGGTACCAAAGACAAGGAACCCTCAGAGAGGATTCCACACCTAGAGGTGCCACGGGACAATTCCTGTGGCTAAAGGTAAGTAGAAACATAGACACATAGAAGTTCATGGCAGCTAAGGACCAAAAGGCCCATCCAGTCTGCCCATTTCTTTTTCTACCTTATGAATGTGCCATCAGCCTTTGCTCTGTCAATAGTCTATCTATTCATACTTATCTGTATTGTTCCCTTATGCCTATCTCATGCCTGTTTGAAGCCCTGCATTGTATTCATATCCACCACTTCCTGAGGTAGGCTGTTCCCTGCATCCACCACCCTTTCTGTGAAAATAACTTCCTCACTTTACCACTTAATAGGCCTCCTCTAATCTCATTCTGTGTCCTCTTGTCCTGCTATTTTTCTTATATTGAAACGTGTTAGACTCTTTCACCTTGTTAATGCCCTTAAGGTGTTTGAATGTTTTGATCATATCTCCTCTCTCCCTTCTTTGCTCTAGGGTATACATATTGAGTTCTGTTAATCTGTCCTCATATGTTTTCTGATGCAGTCCCTGCACCATTTTGGTTGCCCTTTTCTGGACTGCCTCAATTTGGTTAATGTCCTTGTGAGGATGTGGCTTCTAGTACTGCATGCAGTACTCCAGATGGGACCCTAACCAATGTCTTGTAAAGAGGGATTATTACCTCCCTCTTACGACTTATGATACCCCTACTAATACAGCCCAACATCCCCCTAGCCTTACCTACTGCTTTAGTGGTCTGCTTGGATGATTTCAGGTCATCTGTTATGATGATGCCCAAGTCTCTTTCTCCTTTTGTGACTGCCAGCAACTCCCCTTCCAACCTATAGGTAGCTTAAGGGTTTCTCTTCCCTTTGTGCATGATCTTGCATTTCTTTGCATTAAACCCCAACTGCCACTCTTCTGACCATTTTGCCAGTTTATCCAGATCTATTCTCATTCTGCCCACTCCATCTGGATCATCTACTCTGTTGCAGATCTTGGTGTCATCTGCAAACAGACAAACCTTACCCTCCAGTCCATCTGCAATGTCACTGATGAAGATATTGAAGAGGGCTGTCCCCAGGACTGATCCCTGAGGTACTCCACTTGTGACTTGCATCTCGTCTGACTTTTATACCATTTACCACCACTCTCTGTTTTCTGCCCATCAACCAGTTTGCCACTCAGTTAACCAACTTCTGACCCACACTGAGCCTACCCAGCTTATTAATCAATCTTCTATGTGGAACAGTATTGAAAGCTTTGCTGATGTCAAGGTAGACAACATCAGCTGCTCCCCCTTGGTCCACCACTCTGATTACCCAGTCAAAGAAATCTATGAGATTAGTTTGACAGGACCTTCCTGTTGTAAACTCATGCTGTCTTGGATCCAGTGTTCCTATGGAACTCCAGGTCTTGCACTATCCTGTCCTTAAGGACTGCCTCCATAATTTTGCCCACTACTGAGGTAAGACTGACTACTCTGTAGTTCCCTGCCTCCTCCCTGCTACCACTGTTGTGGAGCGGGATCACATGAGCCCTTCTCCAGTCTTCTGGGACCTCTTCTGTGCTTAGAGACTCAGTAAACAGTTCTGATAATGTCTCTTTAGTTCCACCCTTAGCTCCTTTAGTACCCTGGGATGTATGCCATCAGGCCCCATTGCCTTGTCCACCATGAGCTTATCAAGCTCTTGTAGGACCTCTTTTGTGATGGGATTAGTGCACACCTCCCTCCCCTGTGTCCATGGTGCTGAAGTGTGGGCCCTGCTCTATCTTCTCTTCAAGAAATATTGAGCAGAAGTATCTATGTAGGATAGATGCTGTTACATGGTCCTCCTCACATGCCCCTTATCCCCTTGATCTTAGCAGTACCCCTCTGATCTTTCTCCTTTCACTAATCTATCTATAGAAAGTCTTGTCCCTTCTTTTACTGTTCATGCAAGTGTTTCCTCGGTTTGGGACTTTGCCTGCCTTACTGCCTTCCCTGCTTCCCTTAGGGAAGTTTGGTATGCCTCCCTATCTTCATCCCACTATGTTCCCTTATATTTTCTGAAGGCCAGCCTTTTGGCTCTGACCTTTTCTGCTACTGTTTTTGAGAACCAAAGTGGTTTCCTTCTTCTTTTGCACTTCCTTTTCTCTCTAACACAATGGGATGTTGCTTCAAGTACTGCATCCATAATGCTTGCCCACTTTGCCTGTACCCCGTCCCTTGTATTTCTTTTTGCCAGGGCTAGCTTAACTCTGTTGACCATCTTATCAAATTCAGCTCCTCTGAAGTTTCACATTTTTGCTTTGGAATGGGATGATTCAGTTCTACTGGCCAACACCTTACCATGTGATGGTAATTGGCCCTCAGGTGACCTTCTACCTGGAGATCTGTAATCCTTTCCCTGTTAGTAAATACTAGATCTATGATAGCCCTGTCTCTTGTGAGTTGTACCAGTTGTTTGAGCCCCACCCCTTGCAGGAAATCCACTATGTGTCTAGTTCTGGCAGATATTCCTGCTGGTATTGACCAATCTGTATCTGGTATGTTGAAGTCTCCCATTATCAGAACCTCCCCTTTAGCTGTCATGTTTTGTATATCTTCTAACAGTAATGTGTCTATGTCCTCCCCCTGGTCTGGAGGCCTGTAGACAACCCCCATTTGTAAGGCTGCCCATTTCCTGTTTCTAGGGTGACCCACAGTTCTTCTGGCTCATGTGTATTCTGAATTTCTGTAGCTTTGATATTTTAATTGATATAAAGGTCCACTCCACCCTCCCTTTTGCACCTCAGTCTCTTCTGAACAGTACATAGCCAGGTACTGAAGTCTCCCAATTGTGGTTACTGGTAAACCATGTCTCGCTAATGGCTACTATGTCCAGTTTAGCCTCTGTCATTATTGCCTGCAGGTCTGGGATCTCATTTCCCAGACTGCAAGCATTTACGTACATGATTTTCATTTGGCCAGATTTCAGTGTGTTAATTGTTGGGCGAGGTTTGGCATTTCTTCTTTGTGTTGTATGGGGAGCTAGACCTTTTTCCTTACCTGGTGATGCAAATGAACTACAAACATGCTGAACTCCTGTTTGACCACTAGCTGAGGGGAAGGGTGTTCTTCCCATTCAACATATCGGGTGCTGCACCCCTCTCCCCATCTACTAGTTTAAATATTCTGCAAAATGTCAAACCTCTGCCCCATTGCACTGACTCCCTCCTTAGTAAGATGCAGTCTATCAAATTTAAAGAACTTTTGCTCCCAAAACTGTTGCCAGTTCCCTACAAATTTGTGTCCTTTTTCTGGCACCAGCCATTGAACCACATGTTTGACTCCCCTATCTCCCCTTTCTGACCTTCCGTCCATCTGCCCTCCTCTCCCAGACTGGCAGGATCACAGAGAAGGAGATGCTGGATGAAATGGATGATAGTTTGTCACCCAGCCTGGTCAGGTGTTCGTTGGTCTCCACAACTGACCGGCTGGCAAGATCATTAGTCCTCGTGTGCACCAGGATGTCAATGTTCTCTCCTGCTTCCTGAACAATTTTAGCAATGCGGCCAGTGTCTCTCCACGCTGATGTACCTGGGAGACATCTGACCATCAGCCCTGGCTGGAGATAGGTATCAACCTCGAATTATGGAGTCTCCTATGATGAAGTTTTTGGATTTCCTTTTGCTTTTTATTTTGGTTCCTGTTTTGGACAAGTTTTGTTGTGCTAGTTCCTGTGCTGGAGTGTCCTGCTCTGCAGTGTCCTCTGCCTCTTTGTTTGATTTCGGAGATGGAGGCAGATACCTGTTTGTAGTTTTTATATGGTTTTTGGAAGTGATATTCTGGAGATCACTGAGTGATGGGGCACCTTATTTGCTCCTCCGAACCACCTGCCATCCTCCTGGACCAACTACCCTCTGCAGTCGAGGTGCTTCTGTTGGATGTTGGGGAAATGGCGGACAGTTTTTATAATATATTTCCTTTTGAATATGCAATTTGAGGTGTGCAATCTCTGCCCATGCTGCCTGAAGCTGAGCCCTTAGATCTCTAATGGCCCAGCATGTAGGACAGTGTCCTAAATCCTGTAAAACTGCCCTTCTGAAAAGTGTTCTGCAGTACCTACAGTTAATGATATCCATTCCAGAGAAGCTGCTGGGTTTATAACCTGGTCAGAGTAAATAGAAGGAGGAAAATGAAAGCAAAAGTTCGATTTTATGTTTTGTTTGTTTGCTTTTGTATAACTTGTTACAACAAGTTAAATTACTTGTGCCCCTGTAAATGAGGTCACTGTGTGGATACCCCTCTGATCCTCCCCTTCCTGCTTTGCTAAAGGAAATGTCACGATTGTGCTACCCTATAAAAGGAGTATAGTGTGGGGTAGTTGGGAATAGGGGTGGGTGGCTGGGCCCTTACCCTGCTGAAAAAGAAGAACCACACACGAAAGAAACAAGGAGGTCAGAGCAGAAACAATCAGCCAGCAATAAATGCAGTAGCCCTGTAAGCTTATCCTAATGATAGATAAAACTGTAAAACTGTAAAACCTGTAAAGCACCACCTGTAATAATTTCACCAGAATATATACCCTGTAAGGAACACTTTGCTACAGAGAAAAATAAAGCAGTAACAGAAGATATACCTTGCAAAAGACAATTTGAATCAGAAAATTACGGCAGTAAGCACACACCTGTAGGCACACCCTGTAATAATGCAGCAGAAGGTATGCCCAAGCAACAACAATTTGAATCAGAGAGAAAATAAAGCAATAAAATGTTAGCAAGAAACAGTAACAATCCCTGTGAGTACAAAATAAAATAACAACGACTGTATATCTGTTTGCCAAAAGAAGCCTTAATCCTTTTCCTTGCTTTGGTAAGGTTCTCTGCTCTGTCATTTCAAGCAACCTAGAAGAAAAGAGCTCAGGTGAAGTTAGGTGCCTTTGCCAAACCCAGGAATGATCCTAAGGAGAGAAGTGCTGCCACTGGAGGAGGAGGGATGATGGTGGGCAAAGAAAAGTGATTCACAATGAGGCCGAGAGGAACTGCTTATATAGCTCAGGAGGGAGTGATCTTGCTTGGCCATCGAACTCCAGGCAAAGCCTTTTCAATTCAATGTCCTGCACAGCCAGTATAGTGTTATGCTTATGCAACTGTGTTAGTTTGGTTTTGGCCATTTTCACTCTCTATTCCAGAGGAATTACCACCCTGTAGGGTACTAAAGATAAAAACCTCGGAGAGGGTTCCACCCCAGAGGTACCACAGAACAATTCCCATGGCTAAAGATACCTTAAGAATCCCCAAAAGAATTGTAGTACAAGCATATCCCAAAAAGAATGAGGTGATAGAAAGCATATAAGCAAGCAGAAACTGTGACATAGTAGTAGATAAGCATCGGGCTGTTTGATAACGTAATGAGAAGCTCAGGTTGGTGACTTAATGAAATGCTCAGGTTTGCGTAGCATGACTCTGAGGGTTTGTGTTGAGAATGAGGGGATTTTCTAAGGAGAAAGGGAACGGTTGGGGCTCTGTCTGCCTCCATCCAACAGTGGAACCTACCTAAAGAAACTAGGAAACAGCTATGCTAATTAACAGTTATGACCTAAGGCAATGGAGGAGAGAAAAAAAACCCTATGAGGAGGAAATGTCTGGGGAACCAAGGCATAGGTCGCCTTCCCTCCAGGCTTGGGATATTTTAGCTAGTGATGGCTCTGCAGCTGCAATGTGGAAAACCCAATTAAAGGGAGATGGAAAATATTCCAATTTAGAGGAAGGCTGTCATTCAAACCCTCTAGTGGGAACGCTGTGGAAGGTTGCGAGAAAACTCTGCAACAACATGTGCAACCAAGGCGGGAGGAGGAGAGTAACAACTGCCAAGACACTCACCTGGCCTACTCACCCTAAACACAAACTAGGTGTCTGTGGCAGTCATGGGGAGAATAGCTTTGAAAGGTGCCTTCGAACCCACTCAGGCAGCTAAAGGGGCTCCTGTCAGAGCCCCACCCCATCAAGCTGAGTCTTAACCTCTACAACTTGAAGTGCCATTGGTACGGTTGATAACTAAAGGTCCACCCAGAATGAGGACACTCCCAGCTGTAGCTGACATCTCAAAGGCTGAAGCTGAGGGGATGGTGGTGGGCATTAAGGGAAATTGATAATGACAGTCTGTGATACCGGTAATAGGAGCAGAAGTAGGAATTGATAATGAAAGTCTGTGATACTGGTAATAGGAAGCAGATGTATGTAGGAACCACAGTTCAGCTGCCAGGTGAGAAGGATCCCACCCCAAGCTTCACATGCTCAAGATGCAGACTCATGGTGCAGAGCAAGACTGTTGGCTGCAGGAAGCCCTGCGCCAGTTTGGTATGGCTGGCATGCCCCAGTAAACTGATAGAGAGCTGCAAAGCTGGCAAGCTGATTGAGCACTGGTGTGCTGAGATCAGAATGAGCATTGAATGCTGAGACCTTGCAAGGTCCAATGCAGAATTGAGTGCAGCAGAATTCCACAGGCTGAAGCCAGGGATGGCAGTAGGCATGAAGCAATGATTTGTGTAAGCAATGAGCAATGAGGAGGCAGTATAGCGCAGTGGTCTAAGGCTCTGAGCTGCAAATTTGGTGACATCCAGCAGACCAGACCTGGGTTTGAATCCACAGCTTCCACTTGCTTGTGTGACCCTGAGCAAGTCACTTAACCTCCTTGTGCTCCCAGGTCGCTCCTGTAAAAAGCTTTCAGCTTAGTGTGCTATATCTGGTTAAACAAATAAAAAAATGATTGCTTAAGCAAGCATAGACCTGTCCCTAGGTCAGTAAACAGAGTAGCAGTAATTGGACCTGCATGTAGATCTGCATAATGTAGTAGCAATGAAACAGCACTGAATATTGAGCAAGCCAGACAGACATTTAAAAGCCAAATCAAGGTGACAAATACTCTGAGGAGTTTGATGGTGAGGCAGGATTTAGAACAGAAAAATTAGTCACATGGGGTCACAACTCCCCAAACACTTCCCAGTCCCCGCCGTAGGACAAACAAGAAAATGATGGAAGGGCCGAGAACCATGCAGATATTAAAGCTATGTTAACAGCCTCAGCAGGAGCTTTTTGGCTGACCTCAGAGTAGAACAGGGTGAATGAAAATAAAAGCAACATCTGTATGGAGCACACTGAGTTGTAACTGCAACAAACATAAATAAGGAGACACAATGCTCTGAAAGCAGGTGTAGCCAGGCAGTGCAATAAAGCTGCTATGAGACAAGTAGAATGAGAGAACATGATTGAGCTGCATAGCCAGGTTCAGTGCAAGCCTGAGACAGGTGAAATCAATTGAGTATGCAACATGAAGCAGCTAGGTTGAGCTGAAACACACAAATAATGATTGCAGTTGCATTGCAGTATTTGAGAGTTGTGAGTAACTGAAAGCAAGGAGTATGTACTCTGGAGTAGCAGTATGCTAGGAGCTTAGAAACAAAGCCACCCCCTCCCACCAAATGACAAAACCAAAGACACACGAACACAGAAAACAGGGAACAAACAAAAGGAAGCACACACAGTCAAGGAAAAATTCAAACCAGAAGCAATAAAATAAACACAGTATCCAGGCAGAGACAAGCAGGAGCAGCAAGGTGGGGGAGGGCAAGACCCAGACAGGCAGGTAGGCCCAACAGACAGACTGACAGAGCCTTGGCTAAAAGAAAAAGTGCTTCAGAGTGAGGCTGAGAGGAATTGCTTACATAGCTCAGGAAGTGGGAGCGCCTGGCTGCTTGGCTATCAAACTCAGGCAAAGCCTTTCTGATTATCATTATGGGTCAAACTTTATTCATGCTAAAAGAGATATGATTTGAGGCATTTTCCTCAATGCAAGAAGCTTGAAGAACAACTTTGAGGAACTTAATTTTATTCTAGAAACTGAAGAAACATAGAAACATAGAATTTGATGGCAGATAATGACTGCTTGGCCCACCTAGTCTGTTCATTTCCCTACCTAACGGAGAAGCTGCAGATGCTAGCTAACCAATAGCTTACTTCCTCCTACCCCCAACTAGAATTGCCTTATGTCTGTCCCATGCATTCTTGAATTACCCCACTGTTTTTGACTCCACGACCTCCTCAGGAAGGCTGTTCCATGCATCTACAACCTCTCCATAGAAAAATACTTTCTCACATTACCTCTGAGCTGTCCCTCCCATCTTCAGATTGTGCCCCTTGTTTTTGCACATCCCTTTTCTTAAAGATGTTACCCTCTTGGACTTTGTTGATTCCCTTGAGGTACTTGAAAGTTTCTATCATGTCCCCCCTCTCCCTCCTACATATTAAGCTCCTTTAAGCTTTCTTCATATGTTTTCTGGTGCAGACCCTGCACCAATTTGGTTGCCCTCCTCTGGACAGCCTCCACCCTGTCTATGTTTTTGCAGAGATGTCTCCAGAACTGCATGCAGTACTCCAGATGTGGTCTCACCAACTGTCTGTACAGAGGGATAACAACTACCTGGTTTCTACTGGTGATGTCTCTCCCTATGCATCCCAGTATTCCCCCAACCCTCCCTACTGTCTTTTCACATTGCTAGTCCACCTTTAGGTCATCTGATACTCCCAGGTCCCTTTCCATTTTTGTTGTTGTCAGTATCTCACCCCCCATTGTGTACTCTTCCCCTGGGTTTTTGTTTCCCAGGTTCATTACTTTGCACTTCTTTGCATTGAATCTAATCTGCCATACATCTGACCATTCCTCCAACCTTGCCAATTCTCTTCTCATCCTTTTCACCCCACCTTGTGTATCAACCCTGTTGCAGATCTTTGTGTCATCTACAAAGAGACATACTTTTCCTTCCAGTCCCTCTGCAGTGTCACTTATAAAGACATTAAAAAAGGACTAAACCCAGTGCTGAACCCTGTGGTACCCCAATAGTAACCGCCCTTTCTTCACTGTGGACTCCATTTACTATTAACCTCTGTGTACTGTTGTCTAGCCAATGTTTTACCTAGGCTACCACCCTGGGACCCACTCCCAGGCTGGCTAATTTGTTTATTAGTCTTTTGTGTGGGACTGTGTAAGATGCCTTGCTAAAGTCTAGGTAGGCCATGTCCACAGCCCCTCCCTGGTCTACTACTTTGGTCACCCAGTCAAAGAAATCAATTAGATTTGTCTGACATGACCTTCCTGCTGTGAATCCATGCTGCCTTAGGTCCTGTGCCCCACTGGCCTCTAGGTACTCAACAATTCTTTCCTTTAGAATTGATTCCATCATTTTCCCCTACCACTGAAGTCAAACTGACAGGTCTGTAGTTTCCTGCCTCTGTCTTGCTCCCACTCTTGTGAAGGGGAATCACATCCACACTCCTCCAGTCCTCAGGTACCACACCATCATCCCATGATTTATTAAAAAGGGTAGCAAGTGGTGTTACTAGTTCTCCACTTAGTTCTTTTAGATTTCTGGGGTGAATCCCATCAGACCCCATTGCTTTGTCCACCTTCAGTTTTAGAAGTTCTTTCAGAACCCTTTCTTCTATGAAAGGACTGATATCAACACCCTATCCAGAGTGCTCCTATTGACTGGATTGGGTACCTCCCCTTACTCTTTCTTTGTGACTACTGAGCAGAAGTATTCATTCAGTAGCCCTGCTTTTTCACTGTCTCTCTCTGCCCACCCACCCTCCTCTTTATTCAGCCTCAGTATCCCTCTCTTAGTCTTTTTTCGCTCCATAATATACCTATAAAATGTTTTATCCCCCTTCTTAACCGAGTTGACTATCTTTTCCTCAGTTTGGGCCTTTGCTATTCTGACTGCCTTACCCACTTCCTTCTGCTTTAACTGATGTAGTTCGCTGTCCTGCTCCTTCTGTGTTTCCTTATACTTCCTGAATGCTGTCTTTTTCTCCCCAACCTTCCCTGCACTATTACGGAAACATGACGTGATGAAGATCAATGGGGCTGAGTACCTCAGGGATATCAGTTATTCTAAAAATCAAGACAAGGTAAAAGAGGTGGATGGGTAGCATTACTCTTAACAGAATGCATTGATGCCAGCTTAATAAATGAAAATAAAATTACAGATGAGAAACAGTTATGGATAAGTCTAATGCCAAAATTAAATGCAGAAATTAATATTAGGTTATGTTACAGACCTCCATCCCAGTGTGTCAGTGGGTATTACGTTTCTAGATATAATTAAAAACCAGGATGTAGGCAAGAGCATGATTAGTTTGGGAAATGTCAATGTCCTGGGTATAGTCTGGGAAATGAAAACAGGACAGTCAACAATAGAAACTGAGTTTCTTGACACACTAGACAATCTGTGTCTGGAAAACCATGTAAAGGAAAATACCAGAGGTGATCATATGCTTGACCTTCTGTTAAGCAACATGGAGGAGGATATCCTCAACTGCCTGATTATGGAACCTCTTCTGGGAGTGACTCATAGCATGGTCCCATTCTCTATTAAAATTAATAGATTTGGCAGAGTGCTGTTTCATTCAGATTGTACAGCAGAGCAGACTTTGATGCTATCTGTCAATTCATCGGAGGGTGGGATTGGAACAGAGACTTCAGTGGCAAGAATCTGAATCAAAATGGGAGTTGTTTAAGAACAACTTAAATTCTTGCATAGAAAATTATGTCTGACTAAAATTAAATATAACTATTGGGGTAGAATTTCGTGTGGTGTACCAAATGTATAAAGTAGGCAATTAATCATGAAAAGAAGGCATGCAACCTGGCCAAAATCAGGAGACACAGGAATCATGGACAAAACTACTGGAAAAAGTAAGGGAATGCAAGTTTTTATAAAAAGACTAAGAGTGAATTTGAGAAAATCTTAGCAGTAAACAACAAAAATAATAGGAAGTAATTCTATAATTTTGTAAATGGGTCTAAGAAAATAAAGGTCCAAGTGGCTGACTTCATGAAAATGGGAGCTATGTAACTGATAGTGGAGAGCTACAGCAGCAGAGTCCTTTAATAATGTCTTTTTGGTATTCACCCTAAGAAAACTACTCATTAGGGAGGCATAATGATATCCTGGATAGCAGTGAAATAATGATTAGTAGCACAGATATTCAGGTTAGGCTTAAAAATCTAAATCCAAATAAGTCACCTGGCCTGATGGCCTGCATCCAAGGCTCTTAAGCAGCTACTGATTGCGGTACCTTTGACCAAAATATTTTATCAATCTCTTAATGAGGGCAGAGTTGTAGACGACTAGAACCTTACATATCACACGATTATATAAAAAGGGAGCTAGATCTCTTGGTGGAAACTATAGGCCAATTAGTTTAACCTCAGCCATTGGAAAGATTATGGAGGCCGTTATTAAAGAGTACCTGGAACATTTCCTTAGAGACACAGGTCAGACAGACCCAACTCAATATGGGTTTAGTAAAGGTAGGTAGTGTATGACCAATTTAATTATCTTCTTTGAACCTGTCAGTGCAACCTAGGACAATACTATCCCAGTAGATAAAGTATATACTGATTTTGTCAAAGCATTCAGTACTGTGCTCATCCAGAGCAAATGGATTCTCTCTCTGACTTAAGAATTAGTGGGTTAATGCTGAACTGGGTCAGTTCCTGGTTAGATTACAGAAAACAGAGAGTTGTTCTCAAGGGTTACCGCTCCAGGTGGGGTGATGTCCAGCAGGTTCCCTCAGGGATCAATTTTGGGGCCATTACATTTTAATATATTTTTAGCATCCATGAAATATACAAGTAATATGTGTTTAAGTAAATCTGCAGACAATGCCAAAATAGGGGCCATGGTTTGTGATCGTATAAAGGCTCATTCATTTCAAGAGAAATTGAATAATATTTCTGCTTGGGTGACGAAAAAGAGGTTAGAGTTTAGCATAGGCAAATTCAAAGTGATACATCTTGATTCTTGAAACCTGTGGGTGAAGTATTATTTAAAAGGAAGTGAATTAAAGGAGACAATAACAGAAAAAGATCTTGGAGTCCTGGTCTCCAATAACTTAAAGTTTCACAACCAATGTTGTGAGATGGCAAGAAAGGCCAGTTGGATTCTGGTCTGGATCTCAATAACCATCAGGAGTCAAGAAAGGCAGGTTTTGATGCCCTTGTACTGTATTGCAGCCTGGTCAGGCCACACATGGAATACTGTGTTCAGTTTTGGGTTCCTTATGCACAGGGTCAGATGGATAGACTTAAGAGAGTGCAGAGAAGAGCTAAGGAAATGGTAACAAGTGTAAGATCATTGTGCTATGATGACAGGTTGAAGGAATTGAACATGTTTTCCCTTAGATAAAGAAGGTTAAGAGGTAATATGTGCCTTGTCTATAGGGCCCATGAAAATAACAAGGTATGGGAATGCTTGGGACTTGAGGCAAGGATACATGGTAGGGATTTTAGAGGTCATAAAAAACAGCTGAAAGGGTCACTTTTTAAAAAGAATCAAAGGGATCACTGGTTTAACCATAGGGTTATCTCTGAGTGTAATGGTTTGGCAGCTGCAGTGATATACAGTGACAGTATGTCAAATTTTAAAATTGCACTAGATCGCTACATCCAGAAGGTGATCCAAAACATTGTGACTTCACACCCATTGCATTGAACCACTCCCATGCTCTTTCCTTCCTTTACCTTAGTGCCTGTTGAAACTCCCTGTATCTTATTGCATCTTCCAATGCCCATTGAATTCATACCTCTGCTTACTTGTCTTAAATGTATTCATTACCCTATTCTTGAAAGAGTGTCTCTTGTTTTTCTCCCTTTTTAACCCACCTACCTCAGTATGGGTGTTTGCTACTCCTTACCCACTGTCCTTAATGTATATGTTACCCTACCCTAAATAGGATGACTCTTACGTCCCTTTCAACCCCTTACATGTACCTATCTTTATCCTGTTTACTACTGCTTTTACCCACTAAATGTTTACCCACTGCCTGTAGCTACCTACCCTAATGCTGATTATTTCAGTGTACCAGAACACAATTCTGTGTCATCTCCTACCTAGGCCTAGTTTTCCTCCTGCAGTGTCTCTAGTGGACTGTGGACTATCTACATACACATGCAGATGTCCAAGGCAGATGCCCCACTCCTACACTGTTCCACCAATGTGCTGGAAGCCAAGCATGATGGGACAGACTGTAGGAGGAAGGCACTAGGTGTGAGGCAGTTCCACCCTCAAATCCCCTACTGATTCATAGAAACAGACAATGAAGGCAGAAAAAGACCAATGGTTCATCCAGTTTACCCAAGTTCCATATTTAATCCTGGGACTTTGCTGTCCATCCAGGGTCCTAGCCCTCCGCTTCCCCCCCATTCTCCTTCCTGATTTTGTCTCCCTTAGTGACCACTGTATCCTTCACTCTGTTCAACCATGTTTGAAACCATCAACTGTTTTAAATCCCACCACCTTCACTGGTAGACTGTTCCATAGTTCCACCACCCTTTCTGTAAAATCATACTTCCTCATGACCCCTTGAACCTCCCTCCTGTCAGGTTTCCACCATGCCCACATGAAGTAGCATTCAAGCTAAAGAGTTCCTTGGGGTTCTCCTTGTTTATTCCTTCAAGGAACTTAAAGGTCTCTATCATATCTCCCCTCTCCCTTCTGGTCTCCAGTGAGTACATGTTCAGTGCCTATACATATATACATTATACGGATCTGTTAGCACCAGTATAGTTATGGTTCATTATGGTGTTCAATGGTAAACCCCAATGTTTGCACCTTAATAACTTTAGCAGACTTGGTGGCCAGTGGGTGGCCACTTAGTGGGTCAGAAGGTTCTCTGCACCCTTGCCAGTTCAGCCTGGAGTCCAGCAACCTCTGCATTCAACCCAGAGAGGTGAGTACAAGTTGTGTAGCACCTCAGTCTCGTGAGTGCTGTGGAAAGGATGCTCATCCATCAGCCTGTACCACTGGCAGATTTTGGCAGCATATGATATAATTGTCCAAAATCATGCATGCAGTGTTCTGAAGGCAAGGTCTCAAGACATGAGGGGCAGAATTCACAAAACAGATGCACCTGGTGCATCTCAGATCACCTAGCGCAAATCAGAAATGCACTGGAAGGTGATTCAGGTACAGGAGGAAGCGCCAGTACAAACGAGATGCTCTGTGCTTAAAGACATGCCCTGTACGATGACATGTGGTGGCATGTACAGGGGGTACCCATGCATACACTTTCACATCCCTATCCACAGAGCAAAACCAAGGAGCAGCAATGGAGCAACTCCAGTGCAAAGCCAAGATGCCTAGAAAGATAAGTACAAAAGAAGGAGACTTAAGTCCAGCACACCAGCAGGCCGTCAAAGGAACGACAACAGCAGGACACACACACACACACACACACACACACACACACACACACACACACACACACACAGGGAAGTCAATACAGAGGGAGAAGCACAGACAGCAAGCCACACTGCAGGGCTGCAGCAACAGAGGGGATGAACCCAGCAGTCACCATTGCTGGTGCCCTAATGAGGAGGAGGAGGCAGGGCACCAGAAGTCACCGTAGGTGGCCGGCCCCACGATGGTACCGTGCCCAGCTGTCCTTCAAGCAGCTGACAAAGGTGGAGACAGTCGGGCGATACCACCTCAACAGGGCCATGCTGAGGCAGCTATGTGAGCTGTACCATGATGTGATACAGGCACCCACTGCAGGAGGACATGCCATCACAGTGGAGACCAAGGTGACAACGGTCATGCACCTGCTCACCATGGTAACCTTCCAGAGGCCTACAGGGGACACCACTGGCATATCACAGGCCTCAATGTCCTGCCTCCTCACACAGTTCCTCGCTGCACTGCTACCACATGCTTCAGAATACATCAGATTCCCCAGCACACAGGCAGAACCGACAGAAGCCATGCAGGGGTTCCACAGAGTGGCACGCATGCCAGGTGTCATAGGGGCCATCGACTGCACCCATGTGGCAATCCACACACCACCTGGTGAGGAGGGCATCACATACATGAATAAGAAGGATTACCACTCAGTGAACTTCCAGGTGGTGTGGTGATGCCACGGGCTCATCACCCATGTCTGCACCACACACACCCTGGGAGCACACATGATGCATACATATGGCACCAGTCAGTGCTCTGTGCAAGGTTCGAGGCTGGGGACATCCAAACTGGACACCTGTTAGGTACATGTGACAGGGCACCAGCAGCCCTGGGGGGGCCACCATGCCCGGGACACTTGATGTGGGCCCTGGATGGGAGACCACAGACATGAGGACACTGGGCCAGCAGGGAAGTGAAACCATGCTGGGGCAGCTGAAGGGTGGCATGGTCCTCATGTGCACCACAGGATGGACGGGGGAGGCAGGGGTAGCAGGGGCAGGTGATGCAGGACTGCCAGGCATGCGGCAGCATGGGCAGGGGAGCAGGACAGGGGTGCACAACACACAGTGAGACAGGGGCAGGTCACACGCCACAGTGTAACACCATGTACTAATGGAGACACATCTACCCCCACAGGTGATGCTGCATACCCATTCGTCCCTGGCTCCTCACTTATTTGATGACCTGGAACAGTGGCAGAGGAACACTACATTGAGGCACACGCTATGGCGCGCGGCCATCGCTAGCCGTCTTCGGCATACTGAAGATGCATTTCCTCTGCCTGCTGGTCAGGCAGTGCCCTACAGTACAGCCTGAGAAGGCCTGTTGCATATTCCTGGCCTGTTTTATATTATACAACATGGCCCAAGACCATGGGATACCTGTCAAGGCCAGCAAGGGCAACAGTTCCGGGGAGGAGGAGGGGGTGGGGGAGGGTGCAGCAGAGGCACACCCAGAGGAACATGGAGCTAATGGTGGACATGGGCACAGGGATCCAAGGCTGGCAGCCAGGGCATGGACATACTGCACCAGAGTGGTGGAGGAAGACTTTGGGACATGCAGATGAGTATGCATGATGGCACATGTGCAACTGCAGGCACCACAGTGTAGGGACATCATGGCAGGGGCATGGCAGGCACCATATGCCACACTGGGGTGCACATGTGAGTGCATGCATATGGTGAGGGACACCCACACACACAGGCACCATGCATGCACCACACCAGAACCACACAGGCCATGCCCACACCATCAGGGGTCAATGTGCACTGTGGCTGGCACATGGGCACTGCATGCACTATAACACACTCATCTTACCCATGACACATGGCACGACTCAGCACACAAAAACACACAGGTGCACAAGCACAGGTGACATGGGGGGGTGCCAGGGCAACTGACCACCATGCACAGCAGCACTGGCACCACCCACAGGGCAGCCAGTGTGCATAACCATGCCACTCACCACCACAGGCCCCTGGGCTTGGACATCACAGGGCCACCCTACAACCACCATGGACACATGGGTGGCCTCTGCCACAGCCACTGGTGATAGGAGTGACACTACCAGCCACAGAGGGTGTCCCCAGGGACCCCTACAGGGGTGCTGCACTAAGACAGTTAATGGGTGCTCAGTGGGGTGGCTGATCCATGCCCCCTGGTCGAGCCATGGCCAGCGGGGGTGGATGCCAGTGGCGACGGGGTCAGCAGCAGGGGGCCCACCTGGTCCTATCATCGGGGTATCTGGGATGTGCTCCTGGACATCTGACTGGATGCACACTGTCTGTGGCGTGCTGTGGATGCAGCCACTGCCTCCACAGTGGCTGCGATCTGCTCCATGGCTGCGGTCATGCCCACCCACATGAGGCATGTCTCAGACAGCATCTGAGTGCACCACGCTGCCATGAACTCATGCTTCTGGACCATGACAGCCTGGTGGCTCTGGAACTCCACCTGAAGTGCCTACTGACTGTCCACAGTTGCCCACAACAGGTCAAGGTAAACACCTATGTCATCGGCAGGCGATGCGGCATGGGGACAGCACTGCTGAACCAGGGAATGGGCAGCCTCATGAGGATCATCCATGAGTGGTGGACGCACCCTGTCAGGCTGTACTGTGTGTGTATCATGGCTGAGCACGGTTACCTGCTGTCCATGCATGTCATCCAGTGGTTCCACTGTAGTGGGTGTATGCTCGCTGGTGCCTGCCTGGATGCCACTGATGCTGCCAGCACTGTGCTAGGCAGTGGTGCAGGCAGCATGGCACACACAGCTCCAGGCATACATGCCACTGCTGCACTGGTGTCCAGCACAGTGGGAATGCTGTTGGCACCCAGGGTCCCGTGCATAGGTGGCCAGATGCTGTGTGCATTGCAGTCACCCATGGCAGTGGCACTGCTGATGGAACATGCATCAGTGCTAATGCCCTCACCCTACAAGCCACTGGCAAGCACAATGAGTGCATTCACTATGTCCGCCACTTCCTCTGGGTCACCATCAGACAACTCAGCCAACCCCCCCAACCATGAGATGTACCCACCTGCAGTGACGCCATCGCTGGTGGAGGGCTCTGCAGGGTTCTTCACCACAGGTACCATGACCGGTGGTGTGTGGAGCGTGGACAAGCGCCGGGTGCGGACACATCTATGTGTCACTGTCAATGGCCCCATGGGTGGGCTCACATCATTGCCTATGGGGCTGCGCAGTCGCCATGGGCCACACTATGGAGTCGAGATGGAGCTGTGGAAGAAAGAAAGGAGATGTGGTTAATGCACAGGATGCGCATGGCATAATGCACAGTCAGCCACACAACACTGGGTATGCAGCCTGTCCATGGCAAGTCCGGACAGGGTGCACAGCTACTCACCATGCCGCACGGGCTGCCCCCATCTGGAAGCTACCCCAGGGATGCCATGCATGGACATCCCTGACACACTGATGGCCAGGAGGGCCTCATTGGGGCTGAACTGTGCCACTGAGCTGGGTCCACCCCTGTCCACCACATGGAGGCCTGGATGCTGGCCACCCTCTCCTTGGCCCTCCATCGCCAGCATCCCAATGCTTCCTGCACCCCTGCACTGTGCAGTTGTATGGTACGACCATGTTCACATGCGAGGCCACCTCCTCCCAGCCTGCTGTATGCACCGTCCTGCTGCCACCCCTGCCAGTGAGTACATCCAAGCATAGATGGCATGCCTCGATGAGTGCCCTCTCCTCATCCCGTGTGAAGTTTGGTCACTGCCTGCTGGCGGCACCTGACTCCTCGAACATTCAACACACTGTGGGTAGAAGCAACCTTGTGTCAGACCCGACCAGGTGTATACACGGCCCCACACCCAGCTCCCACTGTCTGCAGGCTCACCATGGTCTGCGGTGCCAGTGGCCTGTGCCGTGGTCCACGTGTGGGCTGCCTGACACAGGTGGACATGCACCATGGTGTGCAGTCCATGAGGGATGGCACACATCACACAAGGAACCCAGGACATGGCAAGGGTACCATGCAGCCAACACAGGGTGTGTGACACCGACCTGTCCACCGTGTGTGTGTGTCCCAATACCCCAGCTGTGTGTGTGTTCCACCACCATGGTACACCATCATATCTGGGTGCTACCACTGTGTTGGCTGCAGGGTGGAAGGGGACTGCCATGAGGTGGCACACAGTGTTTGCACAGTGGCGCTGTGCATGCTGGCAGTGGTGACACTGTGTCTGCACAGGTGTTGCACTGTGCATTGTACATACATGTGTCATGGCGCTGCATGCACCTCTCAGTGCAGTCCAACCCCAGCCATCCGTACCATCCCTGTGTTCCTGTGTACTTTGCGTTGTCCTCCATGCATGTTGAACCCCCCCGCGCAGTACACCGCCATGGCATGATGCCATCCATCATGCAGTTGTGCCCAGAACATGCTGTGCTGTGTGTGTCCCAGTGACATAGTCTTCCACTGTGGCCTCGGCAGGGACCTGCCCAATGTCACCCCATGGATACGTTCCTATGGTTGTACATCACGTATTGCTGTAGTGGCCACCTGATGGTGGTCTGGTCCCACATGTGGTGTACTGGGGTACCATCAGCTGTGCACACTCCAATGCAGGCACACCAGTGTGTGCTGTAGCCCTCTAACTGTGGCAGTATACTCATCTTGTAGGCACTGACTCCTTTCAGTACCCTGGTCTCAGCCTGCTGAATTGGGAGCATTTATGGCTCAGGGCATGCAAATGAGGCCTGAGCACCTGTTAATGAGATGCTAATCAGCTGAGATGCCTATGCATGGATGATGAGGCTGTCTGGGGCACATTCTCTCTGAATAGCATAATTGCTCCTAGCTCATCTCACTTTGCACGGAGCATCTGTGTGATGCGCCAATGACAGTACAGCACATTCCTAGCACATGCCTGGTCTGGGTGGCACATCTGCATGGCTTGAGGGCAGTCCACACTGCGCATCCCCTGTGCATACGTTGTACATGTTGTACGGTGCATCTTCCATTATGCACCATTCTGCCATTGTCCAGTGCAACATAGCGTGCTTGACAATCACGGTGCTGTGTACCATATCGCACAGCTTGTCCCATAATGCGCCATCCATACTGCATTGTCCATACCTCCCCATGGATTGTGCACTATGCATGGTACACGTTACTGGTGTATGCTGTGCACAACATGGCACCGGCATGCACACCGTGCATGCGTGAACGTGTCCTTGCTGTGCGGCGCCATAGCGTGGTGGTGTATGCATGCACACTTCCATCAGCAGCAGCTAATAACGCATTATGTTCAGTGCACGGTGTGCTGCATGTGTATCACTGTTACATGTGGCGCATAACGGTCGGTGGATGGTGCATTCCCTGATTGCACCTAGCCACTGCATGTACACAGTGTAGGATGCCTGAAGCTGGGAGAATGGTGCCTAGGGCCATGAACTGGTCACATTTGGAGCTGCTACATCTAGTGGCACAGGTCATGGCTGTGGTGGGACACCCGTTTGGACAGGAGGACCTCCATGAGCCCAGGGCCAGGGTGTGGACCACCATTGCTTCATGGATTATGCAGGCGTACTGGCATGGCATGCACAGGTGAGCAGTGCAGGCATTGCTATGGTGACCTCCAGAGGTGGGACCCAGAGAGGCTTGCATAACTGCAGCACCGTGTATGCAGGGGTGCACTGCCATGGCCAGGTAGGTGTTCCCCAGATGTGTGTTTCTGTGGCATATGTTGTGTGTGTCTATCACTGCCCCCATGGTGCTCCTGTGCTAATTTGCCCTGGTGCTGGGGGGACAGAGAATGACTGTGTGTGCCCACTGACACTGGGTGCTTCGGACACAGGCATCATTGTCTGCTGAATGGCCATGTGCCGGCAGGGTGGGGTGGCTTGGGACTTGCATCCTGCACTTTGGAAGTGTTCGCTCATGGTGCTGTGTGTTGTGTTTTGCAGGTCCAGAGGCCAGGCAGCATGCTGCAGACACTGCTGAGGAGCATCATTGCTGATACATGGGTGCCGGGCCTGGTGCCCACCAGGGGTGGGTGAGTACCACTTTATGTGATTGCAGTCTTTCTGGTGTTGTGCAGTCTGTGGTCGGCAGGGTTGTGTTCCACGTTCTGGTCCTCAGTGTGTTTCTTTCTGTCATTTTCTGTAGGTGTCCATGATCGCTGCTGCTCCGGTGGTGATGGTGGTGGCACTGTGCCAGTGGATGTGGACCAGAGGGAGCCATGTGACCATACAGGCAGCCCTGCGCCCTCTTACACGGACTGTTCAGCATCTGTGAGCTGCCCTGCGGGCAATCATGCTGCACCTTCTGGGCCATGCCAGGGTGCTGTGTGGCAGAGCACAGCACTGCTAGTTTCCCCCTACCACAGTCTGGGGGCCTTCCTGTGTAAATAGTTGCTCTATCCTGTTCCCTGTTTCTGTCCCATTTCCTGTGCTCCTACCCATCCCTGCTCCCCCTCATCCCCTTCTGTGGCTGTCATTGTTGTTGTTGTTCCTTTTCTGGCATTTTATCTGTACAGTGTATATGGCCATTACATTTTATAAACATGTTTTACTCTACACCTGTATCTGTAGGTCTGTTTGTGATGACTCTGTGGTTGCTCCTCCTGCCTTGCTGTTTTGCTCCAGTTGTTCTGCTGGCTCTCCTGTGTGGCTGCAGGCCTGCCTGCCTTCTCTGGGGCATCTCTGGATGTGCAGGCACTTCTGTGGATGTGCCATTGTGTCCTGTGGTGATTCACAGTGGTTTTGCGCTTGTTGCTTGGCACGGTGCATCCCTTTGTGAATGCCACCGCCTGGGCTAGGCGCATCTGACTTACACCGGCACATCTGAGATGCACTGGGTGCATCTTCTTTGTGAATCCTGCCCAAGATGTTTTGCGATGGTAGCTTGCACAGTTTCTGGGATACAGAATGTTGATTTTTAATGAAAAGGAAGATTTTTCCTATACTTGTTACACCTTTTGTTTGCTCTCACCTATAGCCTAGATGGCACTGATTTTTTGTGAAAAACTATTAATCTGTTCCAGAGTTTATAAGAATTTTAAAGATTTTTCTGAGTATGCTCAGTTGGGTTTTGAATAACCCTCTGTTTTGTGAGAGCATTTTGCTTTTACACAACTTAGTTCTCACAACACTATTTTCATGTAGTGATGGCCACCATTTTATTTTTTTTAATATAAAACATGAAAAATCCCTAAACATTAAGTATTTTTTAAAGCAAACACCTGAACCTAGATAAATGGGACATGTTTATCTAGATTCTGGTGTTTGTTTTTTTTAAATTTGGTCTAGAAATATTTTCTGGATACATGTAATTCCTGGGTGCCCAGCTTAGCAAGAGGAGTTAATTTTTGTGTTGTGATGCAAGGAATCCCCTTTTCACATGCAAAGTAGTGCAACAGGGAATTCCTTTATCAGCAGTCACCCCCAAAAGATAATTTCAATAACCCCTACTCCAAGCTCAGCCTGCCCTCCAGCATCATTTGTTGTGCTGATTCTCATTTTTGTTATAGTTTCTCCCTGTGCTTGCTCAGTCAGCTCTTCTTGTCCTTCTTGATTAAACTATAATATAATGCATAATTTTAAGTGAATTGGGGTGCCCACCTCCAGTACTGCTTGATCACCCCTTCCCCTCCAGATCACTCGCCCCCCCCACCCAATACCGTGGTGGTGACATAGGGGTGCCAACACCTGGTGCTACTAATCAATAACTACTACCTATCCCCAGTGTTGGAGCTCACTGTCCCTCATTGTTAATAGTTTAGCTTTTAGTAAACTTGTTAAGAAGAAAATGGTCCCTCATTGTAAATTGTATTAAACCTACAAAGGAAGAAACAGTCCCTCACCAATCTGAATCCCCACATCCCCCATCCACCCTCCAACCCCCCCATTGCTCCTGTCCCCACTCCCCCTCACACTTTTATTTATCTACACATGTTCCCACATGGTAGATCCCCTCTCCAAGCAAAACAATGTTTTCCTGCTGGCACTGTGACTATGATATGAGAAAATAAGGAAAGTCTGGTTAATGTATTTCAATGAGTTTTGAACTTTTACTTATAACTTTGCAATTTTTCAGTATCTTTACACTAAATGTTCTACATGGCCTTTTTAGGGCCATACCTCATAAGCAAAGTAGGTGAAAGGTTTCAGATCCATCCTGATGATGATTTTGAAGTTACTCCATAAAATCACCTTTTGGTCAGAATTTGAGAATTTTCAACTACTAGAATCATGAAATGGTATCCTAAGAAGACTGTTTTGAAAATTTGGTTGAAAAATACTGTACAATGACCAAGTTATAAGTGAACATTGTAATATTTTGTGTTCTACTTTGTTTCCACCAGACTTTCAACATGGTCTCTTTGAGACCCCATCTCATGAAAATGGAAGGTGAAATTTTTCAAATCCAGGCTGAAAGGTGGTTTAGTTCAGGGACTTGAATTTGTTACATCACCTAGATATGGGGGGGGGGGGTTATACAGAATTGTGCTACTGAGAAAAGAGAGCTATTAGATTTATAAATTAGGGAGTGTTAAACCATGTGGTTTTAATAAACAGTGGGATCTCAAGCCTTTTTTTTTGTAATTGTAATGCCTTGATAACTGATAATCTATTCTCCTCTTTATCCTACAGGTATTTGGTTTCTTTCTGTCCTTACTATAGTCTGCTGGAATTACCTATGTGAAGCCCTGATCAACTTGATCTTAAAATGATTGGATGATCATTAGAGATGGGTGAAATTGGCAAACTCCTCTGCATGAAATAGTCTGTGAATTTCACACATTTTGCCAAATATTTCACGGAGTCAAAGTGCAAAATTCTGGCCATGAATGATGGAATTCCACACAGAATTGCTGGAATTTCACCCATGAGTATATATAATAACATCCCTTCTACAACAGCATTTCTCTTTGGCATTTGGGATGTTCATATAACAAAGCTTTACTTTTGTTACAATCATAATTCAGCTCATTGCTTCTCTGAAATATTACATAAAATTGTATATGTATCAAAATGAGATGCAACACATCTGAGTTACCAAGGCAACTGTCACAGGTTCATTGCCCCTTCAATTCACCATCAACAGTCAAGGTTAAAATGAGTTTAAACATTTACAGTTTGCACCCTATGGCAGGCTTTGTTCCCATTATGCAATCAGTATGAAAAGTTGGGTTGGCATCCATGGATCTTGCAGTTAAAGGTGCTGTACTTAATGTAGTATACCTCATCAAAATAGTTTCTGCTGTGCTAAAACTTTTTTCCAGTGCTAGCTGCTGAAGCCACTGACTTAAGTTTATGTCATTTACAAAACCAGAGAAACAAGCCCTGAAACAAGTAAATTAAAAGAAAGCATACTATGTTGTTTTTTTGTGAGGCTTGGGATAGGGAATCCTATGTTCTGCACTTAGTGTTGGTGTTTGTGGCGCCCGATGGCAGGTGGATGCAGTCAGTTGAGGGTAAACATAGAATCTGCAGCATTATGGCTTTTAGCTGTTTTGTGCCCTTAACAGTTTTATACTCTTAGTGGTAATTGATATGCACTGTTAACACTGCGCTCAATTGATCACTCTGTTTTTTCTGCACGGTATTGAGGTGATACCCATTCATGGTGCAACTTTCAAAACATTTTTAAATAAATTTGTCATGAAACAGAAATTAAGAATTAGTGTATTTGCATATATTCCGAGAGCATATAATCTTGTGATGGATTAACGGACAAGAAAGATATTCCTTGGGCATAATAAACAGTGGTGAAATTCTGCTGTTCATGGGTGGAATTCTGCATTCCATGGGTGAATTTTTGCAAATTCACACACATGAAATATTTTGTAGAATGCTCGAAATTCATGAAATATTTCACATGGCAAAATTGCAGACTTCACTAGAACTTCACCCTTGAAATTAAACTTCGGCACATATCTAGTGAGCATGTGAGATTTTACAAACCTTTTCTATCTGTTTCTTACAGGGACTTTAATAGAATTACAGTCCAAATTAAGTGCAGTCTAATATCTGTAAACAATGGGTTTGAATAAAATGTGGACTGTCTCCTTAACTGGATGATTCATTTGAAGCCGGCACTGTTGTAATGCATTTATGGATACCTTTGTCAATGAATTCTGAAAGACAAAACATGCAACAGTTGAGGAAATGAATATTTGTATGTGACTTTGTATAATCTTTTATTACTGTGATCTGTATGTTTTTTGGGAGGATTTTCAACACGTATGCATTATTTAATATATGGCATCACTATGTGAGCTGCCTACATGAGGGCCATAGGTGTTCTCTCCTGCCATGCCCCTGGAGGAAGGCTGGATAAGTGAAGAGCTGGGGCAAGTAGCTGTAGATCAGGCTGAGCACTTTTAACACTGTACCATGAGGACTTGCTGTTTACAGTTTAAAACTGGAGAAAAGGGAGGCAGGAGGGGGTTGTGGCAAACAGAGTTAAATCAGAGGAGAGAGAGGTCACAAGTAGGGTACCATATGGGGTCTATCCTAGGCCCAGTCCTTTTTAACATGTTCATCAGTGACATCAGAGACGGGATCCAGGGTAGCATAAGCCTTTTCGCAGATGACACTAAACTCTGTAGAAAGGTGGATAGTGTTGAGGATATTAGAGAATTACAGGCTGACCTGCAAAGGCTAATAGATGTGGTCAAATGACTGGAGCTGAAATTTAATGCCCAAAACGTGCAAGGTGATGCACATAGGAAAAAAGAACCCAGGCACAGAATAAATTTAGCACCACTGCTGAGGAATGAGACCTAGGAATCATCATCTGGGACACCCTTAAACAGGCTAGCCAATGCAACAAGGCTTGTTGTAAGGCAAGCATGATCTGGGGTGTATTGTCAGGTGAAAGAAAGAAAGAAAGAAAGAAAGAAAGAAAGAAAGAAAGAAAGAAAGAAAGAAAGAAAGAAAGACTCTCTAAAGATCCTTGGTGAGGGCACACCATGAGTACTGTGCCCAGTTCCAGAGCCCCCACCTTAGAAAGGACAAGGATAGGCTAGAGGTGGTACATCATAGGGTGAGGAAGGTAATACAGGGCCAGCAGAGGAAGCCCTATAAGGAACGCCTAAGGCATTGAACATGTACTCACTGGAGACCAGAAGGGAGAGAGAGGATATGATAGAAACTTTCAAACTAGAAGGAATTATTTAGCAGGAACACTAGTTTGACAACACGAGAGCATAGAAACATAGAAACATAGAAGTTGACGGCAGATAAGGACCGCAAGGCCCATCCAGTCTGCCCATTTCTTTTTCTACCTTATAAATGTGCCATCGGCCTTTGCTATGTCAGTGACCTATCTATTCATAGTCATTTGTATTGCTCCCTTATGCCTATCCCATGCCTGTTTGAAGCCCTGCACTGTATTCATAGCCACTACTTCTTGTGGTAAGCCATTCCATGCATCTACCACCCTTTCTGTGAAAAGAATTTCCTCACATTCCTCTTAATCGCCTGCCTCTAATCTCATGCTGTGTCCTCTTGTCCTGCTATTTTTCTTATATTTAAACATGTTAGACTCTTTCACCTTGTTTATGCCCTTAAGGTGTTTAAATGTCTCGATCATATCACCTCTCTCCTCCTTTGCTCAAGGGTATACATATTGAGCTCCGTTAATCTGTCCTCATATGTCTTCTGATGCAGTCCCTGCACCATTTTGGTTGCCCTTCTCTGACTGCCTCAATTTGGTTAATGTCCTTGTGAAGGTGTGGCCTCCAATACTGCACGTAGTACTCCAGATGGGGCTAACTAATGTCTTGTAAGAGGGATTATTACCTCCTCTACGACTTGTGATACCCCTACTACACACCCTAACACCCCTAGCCTTACCTACTGCTTTAGAGGTCTGTTTGATGATTTCAGGTCATCAGTGATGATGATGCCCAAGTCTCTTTCTTCCTTTGTGACTGCTAGCAACTCCTCCCAGCCTATAAGTGGCTTCAGGGTTTCTCTTCCTATGTGCATGATTTTTGCACTTTTGCATTAAATCCCAGTTGCCACTCTTCTGACCATTCTGCTAGTTTATCCAGATCTCTTCTCATTCTGCCCACCCCATCTGGATCATCTACTCTGTTGCAGATCTTGGTGTCATCTGCAAACAGACAAGCCTTACCTCTAGTCCATCTGCTAGGTCACTAATGAAGATGTTGAATAGGACTGGCCCCTGGACTGATCCCTGAGGTACCCCACTTGTGACTTGCATCTCTTCTGACTGTATACCATTTACCACCACTCTCTGTTTTCTGCCAGTCAACCAGTTTGCTACCCAGTTGACCAACTTCTGACCCACCCCGAGCCTACCTAGCTTATTTATCAATCTTCTATGTGGAACAGTGTCAAAAGCTTTGCTGAAGTCAAGGTAGGCGACATCAACTGCTCCCCCTTGGTCCACCACTCTGGTTACCCAGTCAAAGAAATCTATGAGATTAGTTTGACAGGACCTTCCTTTTGTAAACCCATGCTGTCTTGGATCCTGTGCCCCTATGGATTCCAGGTGTTGCACTATCCTTTCCTTAAGGAGTGCTTCCATAATCTTGCCCACTACTGAGGTAAGACTGACCGGTGAATCTTGCCCACTACTGAGGTAAGCATGACTTGAAGCTGACAGGAGGAAGGTTCAAAAGGGATGTGAGAAAGTATTATTTTACTGAAAGGGTGGTAGAACCATGCAATAGCTTGCTGGCTGAGGTTGTAGGGACTAAAACTATGGAGGGCTTCAAGTGGGCTTGGAACAGAACAAAAGGAATAGTGCTCACTTGTAGAGGCGAAACCCAGGAAAGTAATAGAAACACTGATGAGACGGCTTGAACCCTGCATCAGCAATAGGTTGAGGGGTAATATAGAGCCCAGTGGTCAGACTTGATGAACCTTTGGTCTTTTTCTGCTGTCAGTGTCTATGTTTTTGAAAATTTGTGGTCAAAATTAGAAAAGTTTGCTAAAAAAGATTGTGTGTACTGGCAGCATTGAGTTCAGGGGCAAGCTCGGTGAGCCAGCTGGATAAGTCAAGGCTGAGGGGATGGTGCTGTCATGTGACACTATTCCCTAACTTGGGAAGGCAAGGTGCAGGGTTGTCTGCATATGTCCAAGTTCCATGTAAATTATATATAAGTTCCATCCAAGCTTGTATGTATTTCTGTACTATGATCATTTTTTTTTTAATGTTATCATTTTGCCTGTATTGTTCCCCACTGACACCCCTCCCTCAGGGTCACACCTGGAAATGAGCCTCAGCTCAGTGTTCCTTTCCTAGTTACCAATTTTTAAATAAATAACTATAGTGAAAAGAACTCTTGTCTTGGCATAGGACCCTGTACCTCTGCAACCACGGGTTCCTAAGGGCCCTACCCTTCAGCTGACAGATGGAATCTTTGCCCTGTGCATCTCTATCAGTTGCCATATGGGAGTGTTGGGCCCTAGGGGCCCTGCACTTCCACAGCCCACCAGACAGACCTATAAATTCTTGACATGTGTTGCCACACAGAAGTGCAGTGTCCACAAGGCCCAGACAGATGGACACTTCCCATGGTGCAGGGCCATGATGGGCAAATCGGTTCATGCTCACCCCAAAGGGAAATGCTCAACCACAGTTGTGTGTGTATATTGTACAGTGTGCATGATTCTCTCTGGCTGCACAAGTACTGTTGTGATGTGGGTATCATAGTGTCAGCTGCAAATATAGAACTTTTTCAAGGGGGTAGCATTTTTTTCTAGAGGTTGGCACTTTCATTGAAGAAAATATAAAATGTTATAATTTAAAGCTCAGATTAGATTAAATTAGCTACTTTTTGCTTGTCTAACAGTGTAGTGGGTGATACCTTATTTACAGTATTTATTTATTTATTTATTTATTTAACAGACTTTGGGATTACAACCATTGAGTCAAGGACTCATTTACAAAGGCACCGCGTCAGAAAAACAAACATAAACACTTAATACATATAGACATAGAATGGCAGCTAAAGGTTACAGTTTTTTTAGTTATACAATATTGCAGAATCAAGATCAGCTATACATTGCATTGAACGTGTTACCGAGAGCTGTATTTTACAGTTTTCAAGAGAACAATAAGTTTGCTAATAGAGGGAGGAGTAACAGGTTTGATATTTACAGCGAAGTAGAGAATTAGACAGATACCTTGTGAGTACAGCCAAAGGATGCATTCTTAATAGGTAATGTTTGGTAGCCTTATCGGTAGGAGCTCAGTGACAGGGTGGTCCCGTAAGATGATAGAGAGATGACCCAGCACTAGCTGGTACATTGGCAGTGCCATGAAGCGAGAATGTGCTCTTTGAGGGCTGACTTGAAAGGTCCTAATTTGGAGATGAAGGAGACACCAGAGGGGAGTTCATTGTACTAGGCTGGGGCCCTGTGTGGGAATGACCTTTGGGCTAAGGAGGTTCTAACCCTCGGGATGGACCACACCTGTCGGTTGGCAGTGGGTGTTCACCAAGGCATGGGAGGATAGGAGAGTGGCAGAAACCCCCAAGGGAGTAAGCCCCAGGTGTATTTTCTTTGTGAGAAGGCATGTTTGATAAAATAGCCTTTCATCCAGGGTAAAGAGATTTGTCAGGGCATATAGGGTACAGGTATGGGTACACTTGTCTGCCCCGGTGAGGAGTCTGCATGTTTTGTTTATGGCAAGGTGGATTTCGTTAAGGGCTGTGTGGTCAGCAGCCGAGTAGATAGTGAGCCCATAATTAACTAGGAGAGGGACTGAGCAGGTGACAGCCAGATTAAGGGCTTCCGGAGGTAGGCAATCCTCATGCTGATACAATAGGCCTATACGAACATTTATGGCTGATGATAGAGTGTCAATATGTGAATGGAAGGAGAGGCTGAAATCAAATGTAAGGCCCAAGTATTTATATGTATGGACCTGTTCTAGAGGAAGGAGAGAGTGGGAGAGGATTGTTAGCTGTGCATTCTTGGCCTCATTCTGTCGATGGGCAAAGAGCAAAGTCTTTGTCTTTTTTACATTGACCACAAGTCTTTGGACTATGAACCAGTTTTCAGTCTGGTTAAATGCATGTTGGAGGAAGGACTGCAATACTGTGGGATCTGGGTGTGAGGCAAAAAGAACCACGTCATCCACATAGAGTAGTAGGTTGCTGGAGCAGGAATTGGGCAAGGTGTTTAGGTAGATGCTGAATAATAGATGGCCAAGATGGAGCCCTGGGGAACCCCAGAGCAGACTGGCAGGGTGGTTGAGAGGGTGGTGTTTATTTTGACACATTGTGATCTAGCTGTGAGGTAACTGGTAAACCAGGAGATGGGTCCTTGGGACTGACCTATGTGGTGGAGTGTGCTTAAGAGTAAGGGGTGGGAGACTGTATCAAAGGCCTTTGACGGGTCGATGAAGACAGCTCCAGACAGGTGTTTTCTATCCAGGGCAGAGTGAATAAAATTAGAGAACTCAGTGAGAGCCGTAGTTATACTGCACCCAGATCTGAAGCCTTGCTGCTCCCTGCAAAGTAGGTTATGAGCAAGTAGGTACTCAGTGAGTTGGGTGGCTATAATTTTTTCAAGGGCTTTCGAGAGTGGTGGGAGAATGGATATTGGATGGTTGTTATTGGGGGAGGTGCTGTCACCATTCTTCAGTATTGGGGTGACTGTCTTCCAGGCTGCTGGGAACTGCCCCAGACTTAGGGAGCGGTTAATGAGGTCAGTCAGTGGGGAAAGGACTGTATCTAGTACTAGATGTAGGATTCTCACATCAAAAAAATCTTTGTAATAGCAAGAGCCCCTGAGTGCTTTCATAAGAAAAGGCCTTGCCTCATTCATAGAGATCACTCTGAGATGGAAGGGGAGATGCTGGGTATTTGGGGGTGGGGTTGAAGAAGTTATTTGGGAGTACTGCACTAAGATCAGAGAATGATGAGTTGAGGCAGCTGGCGATGGCCAGCGGGTAGGTGGTAGAGACATTGTTGACAGTTAGTGGGGAGGGGGGAGCCAGGATTTGCCATTGAGTTCTTTGATATTGTCCCAGAACAACCGAGCATTCCCCCAGGAGGAGGCAAGGGTAATTTTGTAGTAGCCTGATGTGCCTGTTTAATGGCCCAAGTGCATCTGTTAAAAGCCGCTTTATAGGCTTGCTTGTCCACCTGCATGCCGGATGCGACTGCTTTATGCCAGAGATCATCTCTGTGCTTTAGCTGTTGGAGCAGTGCAGACGTGACCCATGGGGCATTAAGTTTCTTGGATTGCACTTTTGCTAGTGGGGCATAGATGTCACATGCTTTATTAAAAGAACAGGTGAATAATCGTAGTTTCATCTATAGTAGGGCCCTGAAGGTGGGGACCAGTCCTATTGAGTTATGTATTTTCTTAGTTCTGTAAGGCCTCCGTCAGAGACAATGCTGGGCAATATAGTTTGGTTTGAGTTTCTGCTGAAGACACGACCAGAAAAAGAGGATGGGTGAGTGATTGCTTAGGAGTCTAGAAGAACCACCAGGTCAGAGATTCTGTGGGGACTTTTGGTGAGGAGAAGGTCAATCAGGGTGCTAGAGCCATTAGTGGGATTCACCTTGGCAGGTTGACTGATCAGCTGGGCAGGTCCAGTGCAGTTAAGGTGTCCTTGGTGTGGGAAGCCAAACTGGCAAGCCAGTTCACATTAAAGTCTCCAACTATGATGTGCTCTGTTTTGGGGGGGAAGCCGGAGATGTAGTTAGCAAATGATTGTATAGCAGGAGCTTGGTTTCTTGGGGGGACATATGTGACAGTAAGAATTACAGGGGCTCTGGAGGCATCTGGAGTAAGTTTTAATGATAAGGCTTGGGCACCATGGTCTAATGGAGGTATTGGAAGGGCTTGGCATATCATGGAGTCACGGATGTACACAGCACACACCCCCACCATGTTTGCCCATTCTGTCGGCTCTGTGAAGGGTGAAGCCAGGGAGGGCAATCAAAGAGTCAGGTGTTTTTTTGGACAGCCAGTTTTCTGTCAGTGCTAGCACATCTGGCTGATGTTGCAGTATCCAGCAATGGAGACCTGCTGTCTTTTTAGTTAAACTGCAAATGTTAATTGCAGCTATTCTAAGCCCATGATGCAATAAGCTAGGGCTGGGTGAGATGGAGCCCAGGTTAGGAATGAACATTTCCTGAGATTAATAGGAGTATGGCAAAGAATCTGAGAAGAGCAAACGATCATTGTCTTATTGTCAAGGATAGCTGCCACCTAGTTATAGTGCGGGTAGTACAAGGGTTGGCCAGGGTGATAAGTGTTGGATAGAAATGTGATCCGGCATGGAGGTTGATGGTAGCACATGACTGCAGGGAGATATGTGGGGGGGAACGGGGATGCAAGAGAGGTAGTGGCAGTGTGGGTGGCAGTCGGTGGTGGTTCATAGGGTTGGGAGGTGTGAGAAGAAGACCCTTGAGTGGAGGGCTTAGAAGTCTGAGAAGTAGGATGGTAAGAGTGATCAATAGGAGCCTGGGTGGTCCGTGTGACAGGTGATGCCCAGCAAGTGGTGATAACGGGACAGTGTCCCAGTGTCGGTATAAGGGGGGCACCCCGATACCCATAATTGTGGTGGTCTCTATGGCACAGCGATAGGGTGACTGACTATGGTTTGTCAGGGTGTAGTAATTTGCTTTAGGGAAGAAGGACCCAGGATGAGAAGTGCTTAGGGGGAGGGTAGTGGGAAGAGGAATGCAATCTCCAAGAGTTGTTACCCTCTAGTGGCTTTGCAGTATAATTGGCAAATGGAAAAGTAGACCAAAAAAAAAGCAGTTGTTGTATTAAAAAAGAGACAGCTCAGGAATGGCAGAGTCAAGAGTCAATAATAGGAGGGGAATAGCATTTTGCCAATCAGAGCTCAGTAGCAGTAGTAGTGCAGCCAAATGGCCTGAAAGGCAAAAGCGCAAGTTCAATCCCATTGGTAACTGTGGGCTGCTTTTCCAAATCTGTACCTGGTTGTGGGCCGAGAGGCAGGTGAGTCAGCGCAGAACAGCCATTGGGTTCAGAGCAGCTCCTGTGGCTTGAAGAGGAGGCAGTCACCCGTACTGGACAGGATGCCTGGTTGTAGACCGAGAGGCAGACTGGTCAGCACAGAACAGCCTTTGGGTTCAGAGCAGCTCCTGCAGCTTGCAGGAGGAGGCAGTCACCTGTACTGGACAGGATGCCTGTCCCATGGTGCAGGGCCTTGAGGGGTGAATCGGTTCATGCTGGTCCCAAAGAGAAATGCTCAATCACAGTTCTGTGTGTATGTTGTACAGTGTGCTTGCTATTAATGTTGTACAAACTTTATAGCAGTTTTGCAAAAATACATGAATTTGCCATTTTACTTTGGCAAAATTTTCATGAAAATGCACAAAAATCTGGTGTAGTTCACCAGATGCATTTTGTGAAAAGCCACCATTTTGCTTTGAGACTGCACTCTTATTTAAAATCTGAATGACACACTTGAAAAAGCATGCACTTTTAAAACGGTGTTTTTGGAAAATGCACACTTCTGATGTATTTTAAAATTGTGCCCTTTCTTCATGAAAATCTGTGACACACTTTTGTCAGTATGCAGGAAGTAGATTTAGTGAGAGTGGAAGATTTCTGCTTGTGTAGAAGATCAGAAAAGACACACTTCATGTGACAGATAGATAGATAAATAGATAGATAGATAGATAGATAGATAGATAGATAGATAGACAGACTTTTTTGTGTAAATATATGTATATAATACTGTAAGCATATACTGTATATATTCATTGAAAAAACTCTGTTAATGCATCAGTTAGGGTTCCTATTACAGTGACAAAAGTATGGAAATTAGGTGTTAGGGTTCCCAACTCTACCACACTACCTTCACCCTCCACAACGACAGGTATTGGGGTGTGCCTTTGGGGTTGTCGGGCCTAATTCTAACCCAGTTCCATGTGTAAGTAAGCTGAGATGGTACAATACAGTAGAATGGAGTGAGAGTTAGGCCTGATAACTCCAAGGCACACCCCGACACCTGTTGGTGTGTGGAGGGGTGGGGTGGTAGGGTTGGGAATCCTAACACTGAATTTCCATACTTTTGTCACTGTAATAGGAACTCTAACTGATGCATTGACAGAGTTTTTTTGCAATGAATTTCCTTACTTTTTGAGATGGTGCAATAGTATCCTTATTTTACTGTGAATCATAGAAACAGAATTTGATGGCAGATAAGGACTGCTTGGCCCACCTAGTCTGCTCACACACCCTACACTCAAATCTCTCCATAGATGTGCATATTGTAGTGGTAGACAGGCCATCTGGGCCCTGCGCCCATGTGCCAAACAACAATGACCAAAATGCCAGCATAGTCATTTCTATTATACCACCTCATGTATCCCGGTAGTGAGGAATTTTGAAATGCAAGGCAAAACATAATTATGTGCAACTGCAATGCCATTCTACATCACAGGTGAGAAAAAAACATTTCAGGCAAGATGTGAAAAATGATAGTGGTACTGTTCATGAGTTGGTGTGGAAAAATGGCTATGTTAAAAATGTTGTGGCAAAATATTGAAAAGTACCAAAGTGATGTGCATTCATAGAATAAATTTAACAGATGTGCATAATTCAGGCATTTTTAGGAATTTTTTCACCAAATTTTCAACATGGCCTTTTTGGAACCCCACCTCATAAACACCACACTGTGATTTCTTTCATCAGTCCTGAAAGGTGACTTCACACAGTGACCATGTCATTCTGTGCCACAGGTGCAAAAACATGTTTAGTGCAGGATGTGAAAAATGAGACTTGTACTGTTTCTGAGGTGGTGTGAAAAAAATGTCAATGTTGAAAATTTGGAGTGAAAATATTAAAAATTGCCAAAGTTACGAGCGTGCAAAGAAACATTTCAAGTTTCAGGTGTAACTTCAGTGTTTTGTGTATTTTGCACATATTTCAACTTGGGCCTTTGGGACCCTGTTTTATGAACACTGGCACTCATTTTTATTAAGTCCTAAAAGGTGATTTCCACACAGCAAGTGCAAAATCACCTTATGGGTCTGATTAGCAAAACAACTGTGACAGTTTTTATGAGGTGGAGTCCAAAGAAGACCATGTTGGAAATTTGGTGAAAAATACAGAAAAATGGCTGAGATATCAACATAAGTTCAAAATTCATTGACAGTCATTATACGGCACTTACTTTGATTCTTCAGTTCGCGGTTCGGCTTTGAAGAGTGCAGACATGTGCCAGTGCACAGAAGATGACAGAAGACATCAAAGTGGTAAGTTATCCTTTTTATTTCCGAATTCATTGAACATCCCATGTTGTTCTAATGTTGTAGACATGACTCTACGGCTGTGTGTCTTATCGTATCATGACCCAGGTTCTTGAGTGAGCCTAGGTCACTGAAGGGTTGGTGAGGGGAGGAAGGTGGAGAGTCCTAGTAGACATTTACCTCATCAAGGGTGGGAAGGTCCCTGGTCTTCTCATCAGTAATCTAATCCGGGAAAGCACATTTGGTGGAGCAAAAGTAGCAAGCATATCAAGGGTGGGGGGAGCTTAACAGAATGATAATCTAAATTCTGGAGTGTCATATTGATATTAAGAAAAAATTATTTCAATAGAAAACTGTTAGAAGTGTACCTTTTGAATGTTTTGCTCATTGAGAGAGATTTTTAATAAAACAGTTTATCCACCAACTGTTTAATAATGTTCGTTCAGAATCAGAATGCATCATTCCAGTCATTCAGCAGTGATAGTGAATGGAATGCTGACAGAAAGAATTCATGCACTATCGTAGTAAGGCCGTATGTGACAATGCAACTGAGAGTAAAGTGTTTTGTTAACCCTTAGTCTGCCAACAGAATTAGACCATATAGGAAATCAGGACTAATATATCAGTCCATGGCACAGCAAGGGTTAACTTTCATTATAGCTTCCTCTGTGAGGAATGTTACACCAGCAAAGACGTGACTAGCAGTGGTTTGATAATTTTTTTTTGCCCACTGTTCCTGTGTGTAGGGATTGCAGTTTTTGGCCTGAGTGGCAGTCCAGCTTATCTGTTCCTTTCCTGGTGTTCAACCTGTCTCATTGCTGTCATAGGCTGTGATATATGCATGATAAGGTGCATGACCGCATGCTCCATTATAGTCAATGATATACGTTCTTGATGTAGATTTTTTATTTAGCAATTGGAGGGTAATTAAGGGCAGATCTTGATTAGCAAGTGACTTGTGCCAAATGTGTGCCATTAACTATAATGAAGCATGTGGTAGCATGCCTCACCATGCATATGCTACAGTGTATGCCTACATGGTACCAGGACAAGCACCAGGAAGGGAAGGGAAGGGATGAGCTGGATGGTCCAGCGGGCCAAAAATAAGATCCCTTCCCATATGAACTGGGGCAGAAAAATATAACCAAACCTTGCTAGGTATGTTTCTGCCTCTGTAACCTTCTCCACAGTGTAGGCATTTACTATAAATTTAAAACATTTTAAAATGCTTTGCTGTTAGGCAGTCAGAATGCTGATTGCCGATCAGAATGTAACATTTCAGAGACCATTTTTATAATCAAAATAAATGTATTTATAGTCTGGTAACAAGACAGCAAGACATCATATGTTTTTGAAGTAATTACATCAATATTTTTGTCTCTCTCTCTCTATCTCTCTCGCTCTTCAAATGAGAGGTGAGAAGCAACCAGGGCCTTTAAGTGGTCCATCTAGAAGCCCCACATGCAATAAAAAAGACTAATTAGGACTAAGCAGAGGGAGGCAATGCCTCCCCGAATGTGTTTTTGGAGCATTTAAAACATCTTCTTTCATGAGATATTTTTTTTTTCTTTCGTACTGCTCAAAAAGAAGAATAGGGCCATACGAAAGAAGAATTTTGACTTTTTTTTTTCAACTGGGTGAAAAGAGAATGCTTCAAATATAGCATTGTGAAAACCATGCTTCAAAAAGCACATCTGCCTTGATAGCGACAGGGGTAGGATAGCTCATGGTAATTACCACTACATCTGTAGCTCTCAAAGCAGAGGAGGAAGTAGTTAAGTAATTGAAAGTATGGTTGCTGTCTGAGCTGCTCCTGTGGTGGAGAGATCTAGAAAATGAGCAGTTTGGGTAGCAAAGAGCGGGAGACCAGGGTTCTGTTTCCGGTTTCCCAATTCTTACTTCTTTCATCATCCCCACATCCAAAGTATGCTTTTTTATATATTTTGTCCCAAAAGCAAGGAAACTCCCTAAGTTTCTATCCATCCCCATGTTCCACCCACTCTGAAGTTGATTATTTTAATATGGGGGTGTGGCTGGAGGAGCACCCTGCAAAAAAATTTACATTTTGTTTTTTGCCATGGTAGCAGTTGTGGATGTCGATTTGGACCACTACCATCGGCATTGTTTCTTCCAAAGTATTTTGGATTGGTGCTGTTTTTGACAACACTGGTTTTGCTGTACGCTTGTTGACAGCGCTGTTATTGTTTTCTTGACTTAGTGCCATTTTTTTCACATTCTTTCATGAGAACCAATCTTCTTTCATGAGCTCATGAAAATTTCACAAAAGAAGATTGGTTCTCAGAAAAGAAGAACTTGTACTTATTTTTTTTTTGCATTCTTCTTTTGTATGAAGGCGTCTCTCATGAGCTCACAAAAATGTCACAAAAGATGAGCTCATATGAAAGAGGAATTTGGATTTTTTTGTACATTTCAACTTTAAGTAAGCCATAACTCCATCAATATTTGGAGTTAAGGAACAATGTATCTATCAAAAAAAGGTTGTAATGAGTACTTCAAGTGTAACACATGATACCCCCCCCCAAAAAAAAAGGGTTTAGGGCCCATATAAAAAAACATAATTAAAAAATGAAAATTCCCATAAGATAACATTCCAATTTAACTAGCCATAACTCCATCAATATTAAGAGTTACGGTCAATCTATATATCAAAAGAAAGGTCTCACTGTGTACTACAAGAATAAGTCCCTATGAAATAATAACTGAAAATAAACATATAAAAAAAGTAAACATTTAAAACTAAAAATTCCTATAGAATAACATTGCACATTTAACAACCCATATTATTTGGAGTTAAGGGACAATCAATATATCAAAATATAGGTCTGAATGAGTACTACAAGGCTAAGATATAATGCCCCTCAGAAATTCATGGGGTATGCACTTCACCCCCAAATTACCTCAGAATTTCACCATGGTGCCAAATCCAAAAATGAATGCTGATCCTTATCAAAAATGCATCAAAGGTCTATCTTGTCTTGGACTACAAGCATTGCAACTTTCAGACCAAACTGATACAAACTTATTGACTTATGGCTAAAAAAACACAAAAAATACATACCCATACACAATCAACTGCCAGGAATTAAGAGGCACACTTAATAACTGTTTTTTTTCTTTGAAGTGAGTCCCACAAAAAACATTTACAATGAAGCAGATAAATTGCTTTCCTGGAGACATGGATCCAGATGATGTTTGCATCTGTGGGGGTATGGAAACTCAGGGCCTGGAGGGCCTGCACTCCTGCAGCCAGATGGCTGTGTTCATGTAGGTCCCCAAGGGACCTGCATGAATGAGGATGAAATTCTACTATCTCAAAAAGAAAGGAAATTCATTGCAAAAAAAGTTGTGTTAATGCACCAGAATTCAGAATAAAGTGACATAAGTCATGAAATGTGGTGTTAGGTTTTCCAACCCTAACTCCCCACTCCACCCGCCAAGCAGCAAAAGTTAAAAGCATTATGGTTTTGGCTGTCCTGAGACTTGGCAAATCAGGGGTGGGGTCTACCTTGTGGTTCTCAACCCTAATGCTCACCCCATTCTGATTTAGTCTTAAATGTACGGGACTGTGTCTCCCCACATGTTGCCAGCAAAACTGTGGACCCTGCCCGGAGAAAACATATCACATCTGAAATTATTTGCTCAGAGAATGGGGTGAGTATTAGGGCTGAGAACCCCAAGAAAGACCCTACTCCTGTTTTGCTAAGACTCAGTACAACCAAAACCATAATGGTTTTTCCTTTTGCTGCTTGAGGGGGTGGTGGTCAGGAGTAAGTGTTGGAAACCCTAACACCACATTTTCCTACTTTTGTCACTTTTATCTGAACCCTATTTGGTGCATTAATGTAGTTTTTATGCAAAGAACATATAATATATATTTACGCAATATGCATGGATTAGAGACTCTGCATTTTGAAATATTTGATTCTTCAACCAATCAACTATTCATCCCAATGCTGATGCTTCATCCTCATGCTGAGTCCATGACAACAACCATAATAAACAGGATCACAGAGGTGTAGTTACGTGCCAAAGCACAAAATAATGCCATACAAATGCATAAAAATCTTAAAAAAAAAACATTTACTAGAATTAAAAAATATACAGAAGGGGCCTGATTTTCAAATGGGGATGCAGGGCTTGTGACCAAGCCCTGCATCCCCACAAAGTTGCTGCACCTGTGTCCAAGGGTTTGCTGCAATTTGAACCAATTTTTATAACTCGGGATGCAAGTTCCACCAGTGTCCTCATTTTACGGCACCTTGTACCAAAGCTGTGGCACAAGCTCAGTAAAATGGGTCTCCCAGAAATGAAGTTAGACCAGGGGGCAGCTGGTCTAACTTTGCTGTGGTGCCACAATGAACTTGCAGCAGGGGGATTGTGGCAAGTTTCTTTCAAAATTGCACTTGCAGCTCAGTTTGACGCAAGTTGCCACTTGCATTGAACTCTCAGCCACAAGTCTTGTTGTGGTGACTGCAAGTCTGTTGTGGCAACTGCAACAATTTTGAAAATCAGGTCCATGATCTGTCTTTACTGCATGAATGAAATATGTAGTGGGGGACAGTTAGATAAATTATTTATATATGTTTATGCAGTTTAACATTGGGTAATCTCATGAGTGAGTGAGGTTGCCCAATGTCAAACTACATTCACATAGATAAATAATTTATCTAACTGTCCCCCACTGCATATCCTGTATCTCCCATATATATTATACTGGTGCGGTACAGTTAGGGTTGAGTATCTGTTTAATGTTAAACCACTCATTTTGCACTTTAATAACTTTGCCTCCATTTTATGGATTTGCAAACAGTTTTGTATGCATCATATCAGATGCAAGGCTGCTTGGTGTGCCAAGTTTTGCTCCAGTCAGATGTGCAGAATCCGAGATCCGGATAGTGAAAAAAGTGAAAAAATCAGGGGTTTGCCATTTTTCTTTTTGTTCATTGCCTAGTACTCGGTAGGTTTGTAATTTTAGTCTGCCATTTTCAGGGTAGAAAGGGCTTGACCCAGAATGGTGCCTTTCATTGGTTTGGTGAAAAAAAATCTTAATCTGTTCCAGGGTTAAACGGATTTGAAATGTTGGTTCTGAGCCTGCTCAGTACACTCTTTGGACAGCTGTTTCACACTAAAGAATAATCTGGTGATATTAAGCAGGACTTGTTTTTGTGGGGGGTAATAATGTTTCATGCAAAAAAATTCTGCTTTCATATGGTGGACATCTTGTTTCAGTTATTTTCAGAAAACATGTTTTTGAAAACCCATAAAATCCTATCCCATAGAAATAACATCACATGTATCTTATTAAACAGGACCATAATAGCTGGATTCTGCAGTTACATTTTGGAAAAAGGACACAGAAATGTGTATTTAAATCATTTTTCAATTATTTTTATGCAAGATGACTTTCTTGTTCCGTATGGCCTCACGAAACAGAAATAGTGCCATACGAAAGAAGAATAGTGTCATATGAAACGAGAATTTGGATTTAGTTATTTTCACATTCTTGTTTCATTTGAAGCAATCCTCCTTTGTGAGAATGACACAATTTCAAGAAGGAGGGTTAGCTCCTATAAAACAAGAATGTGGACTTAGTTTTTTTCTTATATTTGTTTCATATGAAGAAACCCTCTTTTGTGAGAATGACGCAATCTCATGAAACAGGATTGGCTCATAGGAAAGAAGAATTTAGTCTTAGGTTTTTTTCATATTTTTATTTCATATGAACCAATCTTCTTTCATGAGAACATGATAATATCATGAAACAGGATTGGTTCATATGAAACAAGAATTTGGACTTAGTTGTTGTTCCACATTTGAACCTTAATAAGCCATTACTCTGTCAATTTCGGAAGCTGAGAGAAAATCTGTATATCAAAACAAGGGACTCAATGAGTACAACACAACAAACTCATAATATCCTCCAAAATAATTCAGTGGCCATATTAAAAAACACACGAATTAAAAAATTTAAATTTCCATAGTATAACATTGCATGACTCTGTCAATATTTGCAATTAAAGGACAATGTATAAATCAAAATAAAGGTCTCAATGAGTACTACAAGATTAAGCCCATAAGAAATGCTAACTGACAATAGACACATAAAACATAAACATGAAAAAATGAAAATTCCTATAGGATAACATTTCAACTTTAACAAGCTATAATTCTGTCATTGCACTGCACCCAAAATTACCTAAAAATTTCAAGATGGTGCTCAGTCCACAATGTAAGTCCTGTCCTGATCAAAAATGCACCCTAGGTGTATCTTGTCTTGAACTACAAGCATAGCAACTTGCAGACAAAAAAAAAAAAACATTTACTGACTTATGGCTAAAAAACCAAAAAAATGCATTTTGCCCATATACAATCAACCACCAAGAGTCAAAAGGCACACTTAATATATTTTTTCTTTGAAATGAACCACACAAAAATCAGCTACAGTGAGGCAGATAAATTGCTTTCCTGGAAGTGTGGAACTGCAGGGCCTTGAAGGCCCTGCGCTTCCACAGTCAGGTATATTTGTAACCCCCATTTCCTGTGGTTACTAGACTCCCATTAGAGTTAGTGGTAGGCAGAGAATGCAGCTAGTGATTTGTCAGTAAATGGATTTCACTCTGTCCCTCTCTGCTGCTGGCCTCAGCTGGGAGCTGGAGAGGTGATATCACCTTAGAACTCTCACATCAGCATAAGCCACAGCAGTTGTTGTGAGTGGGTAATTTAGAATTCTGTAGTCAGTTTCTGGCTGAAGTCTGCAGAGTGCAGTTGCAGTTCCAGTAGCAGCTCTGATAGAGGACTGCAGTGTTCCAGTTTTCTCACCTTTGTGGAGTACAACATTTTCCAGCTTTGCCTTAGTGGTGGAAACCATCTCCAGAGATTTTCTGTTCTTCATCACACGTGGGATGGAGCAGGCTGCTAGGATGTTAGAGCAATCACCTGATCCTACCAGGACATTGTGAAGCTACATTGTGTGACAACTTCTTGTGAGTACTTTTGTTTTGGCTGAATCTGCCAGGAGTACCTGAATTAAAGGTGAATTTTTCTGACAAAGGAACCCTGTCACCTAAGACATTTAAAAGTTGACTGTCCTCAGTGAAGTCCAGTATGTGGCCATACATGTGAACAGAACTTTTACCTTTGACACCCCTGTGGTGTTCTTTGCTGATGTTAAGTGTGAAATACATTTCTAGAGAGCATCAACAGTGATATTTTGGTACAATGTGAGGTGTATTTTCCAGAGGGATGGTAGAGTATGAACTTGGAAACAAAAGATGGAAGCCCCCCCCCCATCTGGAGTAACCAGTTTGGCACTCCAGGTTCTGAAGGGCACCTGTGTTTTTCTGTCAGTGCATGTGGCCAATGCCTGAAGAAACTTCTACTCCAGTGAGTGAGTTTTTCTCCAGTTTACCCCAGAGAGTGGGTTTTCTCCAATTTCAGCCTTTAATGCTCCTTCATGGTCAGTGTGCTACAATTAATCCTATGCTATATGGGAAGTGTTTGAGTGCTGGCTGGCATGTGCCAATTTCAGAGTAATTTGAGTGTTCACCTGTGACTAGTTCCACATCTTCTTGATTAATCCCATGCCATATGAGATTTCCAAGTACTGGCCATGTGTGCCTAGTTGAGGGTATTTGCTTGGTGTCTGTTACTGGTGGCTAGTCCACAGTTTCTACAGTCATCTTATGCTATATGGGAAATTTGGAGTTCTGTACCTCAGTTGTCTGCATTTACTGTGTGTGTAACCCTTGGGGGTCCATCTTTGCTTTGTGTGTTCCTACTTTGTTATGGAATAAAGCCGCACTCTAGAATCCCAACCTGGTATGGACATTTATGTTCTTGCTTCCCGTGTGGAGTTACTTGGGTACCCCATCCAGAAGTACAAACCTAGCATAGCTCTGAACAAATGTTTTCTCCCCAGGACCTGGGTTGTGGCCATGGTATTGGTCCCACCAGGTGTGTGCCTAATAGCCGCATTTGTTTTGTGTTTTATAATGTCAACTCCATCTGCATATCCCGCCTTGTCTATAGTGGCAATCAATGTAACCTGCACCCCTCTCTTTTCCCCTAGACTATGGGATATGTTCCTGCTGGTTAAATAATGGGCTGGTGGGGGTTACAAAAATGGAGGCTCATCCAATGATGTTGTTTAATTTGGAGAGAAAACAATGGATAGTTTGTTTGTGGTATGGCTAGCTTTTGTCTGTCTGGCAGTGTGTAGTAAATGTTCCCTGAATGTTTCATGTTCTTTGAGTGTGAATTGGGGAAATCACTAAAGAAATAGCCAAGTTCTGTGTATGGAAATGGTCAAAAACGGTGCTCCCACCGTGAAATTGTAGCCGAGAAAAAAAGTTCAGTTTGCAGTTTAAATTTTGCCCTGCTCAACGATCGCTGTGGAGGAAGAGAGCGCACATGAGAGAGAGAGAGAGGCTCATTTGCATGGCATCGAGTGATTTGAGTGACTGCAATGAGTCCCGCCTCCCCCAGCCAGCTTCAGAGTGCAGCCCCGTGTTCAAGAAGGAGAGAGCTTGTGGTGTGCAAGCTGGTTAGCCAGGAGAAACCATTGAGGGGATTATGAATGTTCTAAATCTCTAAATACAGACATTTTCTGTTAAAATTTGGGCTCAACCCATTATCTGACCGACTGGGAAGAAAGGGTGGCATTCATTCTAACAATCGGCGGGATCGCCAGCCAGTTTCACCCCAGAGGCCTTCCAGAATTGGCTTCAGGCTGAGAAATTTCCATCTGAGAAAGCCAGCTACTGATTCAGTGAGTACCATTCAAAATATCTGTACCTCAAACTGAGTGTGATTTTAAAAGCCATCTGGATCTGTGTGTGAGCAGTGAGATTGTTTTGCAAAGAAAGACTGTGAGTTGGAGTGCCAAACACAACAAACAAAAATTCTGAGAATAGACTGTGAGCATTTATAATGGATTCAGCAGCAGTATAATATTCTAAGCAAGTGAGAGACTGTGAGTTGTATGTTAGGCTGCAACAAACAGGCAATCCTGTAAAGAAATACTGTGGCTTTCAATGACTTTAAGCATGTGTAATAGTTGATCTATGTACTAATTGTAAAGTCCTGCAAAAAATCATATGAATGTGCTGAGAAATGTAAAGCAGTGCAATCATTACAGTTTGAGCAAGAAATCAGTAGCAGAGGTAGGATGCACAGTTTATTGAGTCCGAGACAGATTTAATGCAATGAGGAGTGCTGCCACCACCATTACAGGGTGGGGCTAGCAATGTAAACACAGCAGCAAGGAGCCATTTTAAGAGACTGTTCAGAGTATCTTGGACCAGTAGTAATAACAGACTTTTATGTTTTTAAATTGCAGATATGGCTTTGGGAACATCCCCCTACCCGGATCATGCAGGAGCTTTGATAGCTGAGGAGGTGGCCAAGCTAGAGGAAATAGAGCACATTTTCTATGGTGACAGGTTGCCTCCACATATTGTAATACCCAACTACCCTGTGAGAGTATGCTAAATGTGCCTCAAGGCTGGAAGGGATGTGTTTTTAATACCTCATTGTTTGGGTTGCCTAGTGAAGTATGGTCTGTCCAAGGCATCACAAATTCATCTTGCTCTCACCTGGACCAAAGTAGAAAACCATGCATGTAGCAGCACACAGCACCAGGTTGAACCTGTTGGGGGAGGCCCAGTAGAGTGTGACACAAAGGAAGAGAGTGTGGATTCACTGCAAGGGCAGACATCTCATGCTGTTTCCTTGTCTATGTCTCTTATGGGTACTGCAGAGAAAGGATCCATGGACCCATAGAGAGAGGGTTCTAGTCCTAGCCTAGTAGGGGAGGATGAAGTTTGAGAAACTTTGGATTGGCAGCTGTCTACCTCTGCACCCAGTGAGGAGTGGGCTGTCTCAAGAGTGAGGATGACTGCTCAGTCCTGGGGCCAGGTCATAAGTTAGGAAGAGAAGGATGAGGATATGTATCTTCATGTTGAGGGTCCCACTGAGCGGCCTCACGCTCTTGCCTTGGAGGAGCCAGAGACAGAGAAGATGGTGAGTCCACTGCCCTGCCTGCATAGATGGTCAGTGACAAGACATTTCATTCTTTTAAATATGCAGCACTGGATGAACCAGGATTGGTCACCCCCAAGCCATGCCAATGTCCATGTACCTATGAAGAGTAGTAAGGAGAAGAGACTTGTTCATAGGAGGGCAGACACCATATATGGGAAGTCCTTTCCCATCTTTTCTGATGTAGTCTGGGAGGAGATTGAGCAGAACAGGCAATCCAGGTTATTGGAAGAAGCAAGCAAAAATCTGCATCCAGGTGCAACACCCTGTGTTAGAGACAGAGTCATCAGTGATAGACTGAAATTCTGGAAATTGGGCAGGACATTGTTTATGGATACTGTGCAAATTGTGGACAAAGCAGAGAATGAAACATTCTACAACATCAACTATGAATGCCCAGATGGGGTTATAGTTCTTGCACCTCACCCAGAGTGATACTACCCTTAATTGTTCAACTCCCTATGAATATGTCCATGCCTAGAGCAGTGACAGCGAAGTGTCTGCCATCCAGCAGTAGCTGTATCCAAATGATGCCACCCGACTGGTGTTCCAGGATTCAAGGTGTGTCCAAGATTCGTCAACCCAGCAGTGTGCCTTCCAAGTTTCATCACCTGGACTTCCAGATGACCTCAACCCAACTGTTTTCCTGATTCATTGCCTGGTATGCCAGATGACATCAACCCATCTGTTTTTCCTGTTCCATGGTTCAATTTCCCAGATGACATCATCACAGCTGTTTTCCTATTTCATTGCCTGGTTTCCAGAGGACAACAACCCAGTTGTATCCAAATGATGCCACCAGAGAGGGAGAGTCTTCGGGTGGAGAAGTAGGTGATGCTGTTGGTTGGTCTTCAAGTAACCAGTAAGATCCATCTTTTCTATGTTTAACTGACTTTGCAACACACATCCTACACATGGCAGACTTCCAAACTGTTTGAACTGTCCACAAAGACCCTCCCTTTTGGACTACAGTGCTCAAGGACTGTGTTTCAGTGGGCTCCAGCCCAGGAAAGACTCTTTCATGGACTTTGCCTTCAGGCCACAACATTCTGTCACTAGATGGGAATTTTAGGGCATTCCATCCCCCAACAAAGTGTATTGTGTATAATATCATTTTTTTCAACTTCTTCTACTTTTCTACTCTTCTATATAATATTTTAGGGATTCTTTAATGTTCAATGGAGGGGTTGTAACACTGTGGTATGCAGATCTGGGGTGTTTTGTATTGTGTTTTCTCTTTCAGGTTGTTGTGATGAAGAGGGAAGAGAAGACCAGAAGAGGATTTGGGGAACTCATCAGAGTTCCACTGTACTCTAGAGTGTTTAGGATAGTATGCAGTTGTTAACAGGTGTTAACCAGTGTTGTTTTTCTTCCACAGGTGTATGTGTGGGGAAGAGAGGAGTGTAATGCTTTGTACAGTATTGTGCTCTGGTGTTTTTATTTGGTTTGCAGGTACCCTGGGTTGGGGGAGAGATTCTCCTGTGGGTAGTTTGGATAGATAGATTTTCCCTAGAGGGCTAGGGTGACAGACAGGCTGTGGTCCCGACTGGCAGCAGGGGCTGCAGCTCCGGTCTATTAGGGCATGCTTAGGGCAGTTCTCCCAGAGCCACTGATTCTCTATAGTAAGATCATAGAGTAGGGGCTGATGCATCATCCAATGGCCTCTGGGCCCTTAGTGTTGTCTTCCAGTGCCTGGCACATGGTAGGGGAGAAGGTAGCGCTACCTCACCATAGGCAACACATAGGGTAGGATGGTCTGGTGCTGGGTAAGGGAATAACTGTGGACAGTCCTTTACCTGGCTAGGGGTGAGTGTAACCCCCCATTCCCTGGGGTTACTAGAATGCCATTAGAGTTAGCGGTAAGCAGGGAAGACAGCTAGTGATTTGCCACTAAATAATTTTCACTCTGTCCCTTTCTGCTGCTGGTCTCAGCTGGGAGCTGGAGAGGTGATGTCACCTTCCAACTCTCACAGCAGCATAAGCCACAGCAGTTGTCAGTGAGTAATTTAGAATTATGTAGTCAGTTGTTGACTGGAGTCTGCAGAGTGCAGCTGCAGTTCTAGTAGCAGCTCTGATAGAGAGCTGCGGTGTTCCAGTTTTCTAACCCCAGTGGAGTACAGCATTTTCCAGCTTTGTCTAAGTAGTGGAAACCAGCTCCAAGGATTTCCTGTTCTTCATCACAGGTAGGGTGGAGCAGGCTGCCAGGATGTTAGGGGCAATCCCCTGAACCTACCAGGACATTGTGAAGCTGCTCTGTGTGACAACGTCTGGTCTATTAGGGCATGCATTGGCAGTTCTCCCAGAGCCACTGATTCTCCATAGTAAGATCATAGGGTAGGGGCTGATGCATCAGCCAATGGCCTCTGGGCCCTTAGTGTTGTCTGTCTGTGCCTGGCATATGGTAGGGGAGAAGGTAGCGCTACCTCACCGTAGGCAACACATAGGGTAGGATGGCCTGGTGCCAGATAAGGGAATGACTGCAGACAATCATTTACCTGGCTAGGGATGAGTGTAACCCCCCTGTTCCCTGGGGTTAGTAGAATCCCATTAGAGTTAGTCGTATGCAGGGAAAAGGCAGCTAGTGATTTGCCAGTAAACAGATTTCACTCTGTCCCTCTCTGCTGCTGGTCTCAGCTGGGAGCTAGAGAGGTGATGTCACCTTCGAACTCTCACAGCAGCATAAGCCACAACAGTTGTCAGTGGGTAATTTAGAATTCTGTAGTCAGGTGTTGGCTGGAGTCTGCAGAGTGCAGTTGCAGTTCCAGTAGCAGCTCTGATAGAGAGCTGCACTTTTCCAGCTTTCTAACCCTAGTGGAGTACAGCATTTTCCAGCTTTGTCTAAGTGGTGGAAACCATCTCCAGGGATTTCTGGTTTTTCATCACAGGTGGGATGGAGCAGGCTGCCAGGATGTTAGGGGCAAGCCCCTGAACCTACCAGGACATTGTGAAGCTACCCTGTGTGATGTCTTGTGAATACTTTTGTTTTGTCTGAGTCAGCCAGGAGTACCTGCATTTAAGGTGAATTTCTCTGACATAGGAACCCTGTCACCTAAGACACTTAAAAGTTGACTGTCCTCAGTGGAGTCCAGTATGTGACCATCCATGTGAACAGAACTTTTACCTTTGACACCCCTGTGGTGTTCTTTGCTGATGTTAAGCATGAAATACATTTTTACAGAGCATCAACAGTGACATTTGAGTGCAATGTGAGGTGTATTTTCCAGATGGATGGCTGAGTATGAACTTGGAAACAAAAGGTGGGAGACCCCCCATCTGGAGTGATCAGTTTAGTACTCAGGGTTCTGAAGGGCACCTGTGTTTTTCTGTCAGTGCATGTGGCCAATGCCTGAAGAAACATCTACCCCAGTGAGTGGGTTTTTCTACAGTTTACCCCAGTGAGTGGATTTTCTCCTTTTTGAGCCTTTAGTGCTCCTTCTTGGTCAGTGTGCCACAATTAATCCTATGCTATGCGGGAAGTGTTTGAATGCTAGCTGGCATGTGCCAATTCCAGAGTAACTTGAATGTTCACCTGTGGCTATTTCCACATTTTCTTCATTAATCCTATGCCATATGGGACTTCCAGGTACTGGCCGGGTGTGCCTAGTTGAGGGAATTTGCTTGTTGTGTGTTACTGGTGGCTAGTCCACAGTTTCTACAGTCATCCTATGCTATATGGTAAATTTGGAGTTCTGTACCTCAGATGTCTGCATTTACTGTGTGTGTAACCCTTGGGGGTCCATCTTTGCTTTGTGTGTTCCTACTTTGTTACTGAATAAAGCCATACTCTAGAATCCCAACCTGGTATGGACATTTATGTTCTTGCTTCCTGTGTGGAGTTACTTGGGTACCCTGTCCAGAAGTGCAAACCTAGCATAGCCCTAAGCAAACGTTTTCTCCCCAGGACCTGGCTTGTGGTCAAGGTGTTGGTCCCACCAGATATGTGCCTAGTAGCCGCACTTGGTTTGTATTTTATAATGTCTACTCCATCTGCATATCCCACCTTGTCTATGGTGGCAATCAATGTAACCTCCACCCTTCTCTTTTCCCCTCGACTATGGGAAGTGTGCCTGCTGGTTAAATAAGGGGTTGGTGGGGGGTTACACATTGATTGATAGACTGTTCCCCCACCATCCAGGCTGGGGTTCCCAGGTCCTATGCTGGGCGCAATACTATTTTCCATTTTTCTAAATGATCTTCCCTCAGCCTGTGTCTCCTCATACATACACATGTATGCTGGCAAATTGATAATTTACACATCTGGCCCTTCAACCATCACAGTTGAATCCCCACTACAGCGTGACTTCTGAAATGTCCTACATTGGTTCCAGGGAAAACCAACTCACAAGTAACACCAAAAAACTGTGTCCATGACCTTTGGCACTGGCCAGAAACTAGCTAGGCTCCCATCTTCCCCTGTCTTCTCTACCCTGGGTGGCATTCAACATGAGGCAGTCCCAGTCTTCAAATATCTGGCAGTTTGTCTTGACAGCAAGCTGGGCTTCTTATACATTGATGCTATCCACTCCAAGCTCTGCCCCAAAGTTGGCAGATTGTACTGAAACATTTATAGCCTCTCCCCATCAACCCACTGGGAGTTGTTCACCAAAATGATACTCATCATCTTTGATTACACCGATGGGGCATAGAGCTATGCCCCCTCCTTCCTCACTAGCCAGACTGGGTACCATCTGCAATGCTTTCTGTCATTTTGCCACTAACATGACCCCACACACACACACACATATCATTGTTCACTCTAATCTGCACTCACTCATGTGTTGGGCAAGCGACTTTCTTGCTCTGGCTTTCTGCTCTCTGGAATGAGCTTCCCTCTTCCCTCTGGCTTTCCCTCTCTCTTTTCTCATTAAAGTGCCTACTAAGGCTCTCTACTCAGGCTTCATGCAATTGCAACTCTCCCCCAGAAATTATGTGAAAACTTTTACTCTGTTTACATCTGTATATTGCAATTGACTTATGGCATTTTGCTACTGGGTCAGTTGTCTGCATGAGGAACAGAGTAGTAAAAACCATGCATCACATACCGTGCTGGGAAGTATAGCAACAGGGTACAAAACCCAGCAAGGTAGAAATATAGCACGCACGGTTTTGTACCCTGTCATGCATGGTTGGAGGGGAGAAGTGACACCTATGTCAAGACCTCTGCTGGGGATGTGACCCACCAAGCAGCTGCCGTGGCTCGGAGGTATGAGTCATGGCACTGCAGGGCAGCTATGTGTCTGTGGGCAAGGGCTCAAATCCTAGTCCCAGACTTTTGCAGACTGTATTGTGCAGCATTGTTTTTTTTTCCCTGCCAGTGTTTCTCCATAACCCCGTGTTGAACCCCCCATTCAGGGGCACAACCCCCCCATGATGAGCAGTGTGGGGGGCAGAGCCCCAGAGAAAATAAAGAAGTTCATTGCATTGTGCACCAGCTTTCTTGTTGACATTGTGTTTCAACACCAGCAAAGTATCCACTGTATTTGCAGTGCTGTACATTGCTGAGCTGTTTTTGTGTACGGTGAGATGATCCCATGCCTGGCATTTTTACATTGTTGTCTCACAAACACTGAACTGTTCTGCATAAATGATGTTCCTTACTATGTTTGTACTTATCTTACTATACTCTTTTCCCCCAGATCTCACTTGGAAATGAGCCACAGCTTGGTACGCCTATCCTGGTAACCAAATTTTAAATAACTCTATGGGGCATGGAATCACAGGACTGGAGGGCCCTGCACTTTCACAGCCAGATGGCTATATTCATGTAGGTCCCAAAAAGACCTGCATGAATGAGGATATGATTTTACTATCTTGAAAAGAAAGGAAATTCATTGCAAAAAACTGTGTTAATGCACCTGTTAGGGTTCAGATTAAAGTGACAAAAGTAGTAAAATATGGTGTTAGGGTTTCCGACTCTAGCTCTCCACCTCCACCTGCCAAGCAGCAAAAGGAAACAATATTATGGTTTGGGCTGTCCTGAGACTTGATGAATTAGGTGTGGAGTCTTCCTTGGAGTTCTTAACCATACTGCTCACCTCAATCTGATATAGTCTTCAAATGTACAGAACTGTGTCTCCTCACATATTGCCATCAATCTGTGAACCCTGCCTGAAGAAAACAGATCACATCTGAATGTATTTGCTCAAGGAATGGTATGTGTTGTCTAGGAGACAATATGTAAACCTGTGAAAAGTTTTGTGATGGCAGCTTGTGTGATTTTTGAGATCCACACTTCATTTTTCTGTATGTCTAATTTTGTTCCTATACTTAATATGGGATTTTTTTTCTTCTCAGCTATAGTTTATGTGGAATATAGTTTTTCCCCCAAACTTTCAGATACAGGTGTTATGTCCTTAGGTAGTGCAATTGAAAGATTTTATGAAAAACATTTAATGTTTCCAGAATTATAAAGCTTTAGTGTTTTGTGTTTTTCTGTTCTGAGCATGCTCAGTAGGGTTCTTGGGATAACGTTCTGATAGAACACCAAAAAATCTGGGTTGTAAGACTGTTTTTGGTTTCTCACCACTTTGTTTCTCACAGCACAAATCATTTTTTGTGCCATGAAACCCACCATCTTGTTTCTTTGCTCCTCAAGCTAATAAGCATGGAAATGACATGAAAATGCCATCATTTTAAAAAGCAAACTCCAGAACTCAGCTAAACAGGACCTGTTTAGCTAGATTCTGATGTTTTGTTTCTTAAATTCATGGCCAGAAATACCTTTACTGGATACCCCAATATTCAGGGTGCCCAGCTTAGCAAGAGGAGTCATTCATCAGTGTTCTCCGTATGAGAACAGCAGGACTTTCTTGAGTTCTGCAGCCACAGCTGGAACTTGTGGTGTTGGCTGCAATGACAGCAGTGAGCCATCATTTCCCTGGTGTTTATTGGCACTTTCTACCCTCCCATTGCTGTCATCTTATGTATATAATGTTGCCAAGGTGGCTACTGGTGCCCTCAACCGCTGATCACTGTCCCCTTACAGTATGTATGTTATGTTTCCCTGGTGTCTAATGGCACCGCCCAACCTCTGGTTGTCATCCCCTTATGTATTTTGTTTTCTTGGTGTCTAGTGGAACCCTTACCCTTTGATCACTGCCCCTTCCTTAATGCAGCCAATGTCAGCTGTAATAAAGAAAACTGTTGTTGAGCTTTTTTTAACCTGTAAAAAAGAAAATTGTCACTCACTGATCTGACCCTGCCACCCCAACCTCCACTCAGCACTCACCACCCACACACCCTCACTCACCTGAACAGGTCCCATAGTGTAGATCCACTCTCCAATCGATAACACGTCTTGCTGCAGGAACCGGTAACTGCAATATGAGACACTAAGGTAAGTGATGTTTAATGTATTTCAATGGGGTTTTGAACTTTGATACATAACTTTGTCATTTTTGATTGCTTTCACCACAGTACATCAACATATCCTTTTTGGGGGCCCACCTCATGACTAATGGTGATACAGTTATACCAATCAGGCCTGAATGGTGATTTTGTGGTCATTTGGCAGAATCATCTTTTGGGTAGGATTTGAACATTTTGTTTGTTATTGTTCATGAGTAGAGATGCAGTGAAATTTCACTACATCCTCGAAGTTAACACAAAGTGCACAACTTCGAATCCACTTATAATTATGCAAAGTTTCCATTAAAAGGTTGAGATTCACCTGTAATAGATTTGTGTTATGCACTTCGCGTTAGCTTCAGGTTACTTTTTGAGAAGGCGAAGTTTGTGAGAAACAGCCCACAGATCACATGTCTGATTGTCTGCAGGTCACATGATGCAGGGAGGAAGTGAATTAGGCTTAACTTTGACCTTCTGTTTGCTAGATGAGGAGCTGTATGGAGTGGATTCTCTAGTGTGTCTGTGTGTGTGGATTACTAGTTTTGAAAGAAGTTTAGTGCTTTTGATCCTTTTTATGTCATTATCCTGATTTTATTTTAAACCTCTTTCATCCTAGTGCCATTTTCGCTTTTTGTATCTGATTCTGTTTCCCCTTTTTTCTTTTTTGTTTACTTCTTAATACTTCTATTAATTTTTGTTTCCAAATGGAGAGAGGTGAGTTTCCTGCTGGGAATCATGGCCCAATGAAGTGTGGTGGTGTGACGCAAACTATTCGCCTCAACTGTGGGAACTTGTCCCCATCCAGTGTTCCTGTCCCTGAAAATGTCATTTCCACTGGCAGTGGAAGTGAGGTTCCAGAAACAGCAGCAGCAGCAGCTGCTGCTTTGGATGTTAGTGGTGCCAGCCAAGAAGCACCGGTGGCTAGTACTGACTCCACACAGCAGGCCAAGGAGCAACAACAGCAGCAGCAACAACAGCAGCAGGAACAGCAACAGCAGCAGCAGGAACAGCAACCGCAGCAGCAGGAACAGCAGCAGTAGCAGGAACAACAACAATAGCAGCAGGAACAGCAGCAGCAGCAGGAACAACAACAGCAGCAGGAACAGCAACAGCAGGAACAGCAACAACAGCAGCAGGAACAGCAGCAGCAGCAGGAACAACAACAATAGCAGCAGGAACAGCAACAGCAGCAGGAACAGCAGCAGCAGCAGGAACAACAACAGCAGCAGGAACAGCAGCAGCAGGAACAGCAACAGCAGCAGGAACAGCAGCAGCAGCAGGAACAACAACAATAGCAGCAGGAACAGCAGCAGCAGCAGGAACAACAACAATAGCAGCAGGAACAGCAACAGCAGCAGGAACAGCAGCAGCAGCAGGAACAACAACAACAGCAGCAGCAGCTCTCCCAACTGTGGATCAGCCTAGTACATCTGGGCCCGCCCCCAACTGCCTGTGTCTGGTCCTTCACATAGCTCAGCAACATGGCATTTTTTCACCATACTGCCAGGTGACCCGACTGTGGTGAGATGCAAGATCTGCAGCATGATGGTGTGTTGTGGTCACAAGGGTCCTCATTTGGAAACAGGTGGCCAGAGAACACACCTGACTGTGCACCACCATGAACAGTGGGAGGCCAAGGTGGCTGAACTAGCAGCAACTGCTACTACATGTGGAGAGTGCAGTGCAAGAGGTGGCAGCATGGCATCAGCCTGCATGGTGTCCAAAGCACAGCAGAAGGGAGAGTGTTGAACAAGTGGAGACTCCAGCAGCTGCATGGAAGCATGACCCATCTAATATTTCAGCCACACAAGGTGATCTTGCCATTCTATGGAGTGAGATCGACCGCCTAGGTAACGTTATCAACACAATGTGCCAGCAGTTGGACCGAATGGACGGCCATCAATTGCAAATCGTTGCTATGCTCCAAATTCTAATTCATCAGAACCAGGCCCAGTAATCTTTTTGTTTTATTTTTCTTAACATGTATTGTGTGTTCTGTATTTTTCCTCACTTTCTTCCCACCAAAAAACATTAAAAACACTCCAAAAGTTATTATAAAAGGAAAAACAAAAACAAATCCTGTCCTGCGCTTTCCTTCTTTTCCTACTTAATAATCTGTTTACATACAGAAAAAGTATGTAATTTTTTTTCACATCAATGTTTTCTTCTTGTATTGTGTTAAAGCAGCAGTGCAATAATATGTTAACAATTTTGACCTACATTATACTGTTTTATTCAATTTTCAGTTGTCCCTTATCTACTGACTTGTATGATACCCTTCCTTACACAATTGATTTGATTCTGCATTATAAAATGGGCATTAATGAAAGGTCAGATGTGACAACTTGTCATTGGGCAGAAAGTGTCACCTGACTATTCATTAATGCCCCAGTAGACCAACCGTTGGCTTGCTGATTGTAGAATACTTTAGATTTTTTGCTTTTTACAGTTAGCTAGCCTGTTTTATAAGTGCAATAACCCACTCCAGCCCATGAGTGTATCAGGGCCTTAATGCACCTGCACTTCCCAGCTGGTTGAAGTCACTTGGGCAAGCCCTCATGCCTCACAACACACCTGGGGAGTGCATTAATGCCCCAATACACCCATGGTCTGTTGTGGGTTATAGTGTACTTATTCCCTATTTTTAGATATGAAATAATAAAAGTAGTGCTCCTTTTATTATTGTTCAGAGCTGGTTTTCATCAGTATACCCAGCTGATTTTGAACAGCTACTGCTCCATAAGGTCATGGTGGTGGACCACTGCCTGCTTCATTGTATGTTAGTTCATTTACGGCATAACAGAAATGATTTTAAATAATAGATATACAAAAACAGGTGGGAATACTGATGAAAACCAGCTGTGAGCCAGATTAAAAGGAGTGCTCTGTTTATTATTTCAGACATGAAAAAAAGGAGTACAGAAGCAATACATTGTGGAAAGAAGGGTATCATATAAACAAGTCAGTAAATAAGTACCAATCAAAAATAAAATATAAAAGTATAGATAAAAAGTGTCACATGGTTATTGCTCTGCTGCTGTACTTGTCATGCTATATTATCTTTGTGTTACTGTTGACTGTTAAGTTTTCCTAGCACACCCACATCTACAATCAAGATACCCTAGCATCACATGCAATTACAATCCCCCCCAAAATTCCTCTTATGTGACTGTAGCATGCTTATATTGCTATCTTCCTACATCATTCAGCATGCAGTATTAGTGTCCAGATAAAGAATAATCACATGAGGAAACTGATTAGAAAAGTCACAAATATTTCTTGATGCATTGCTTAAAGTGTGAACCTTGAGCCAGAACTCTGCATAAGTGTTCCAAGTGAGAAAATTGCTTACTGGCACCTGCTACTGCTGTTAAAATGTCATGAAAAGTCCCGACTCCTAATGAAGAATAATCACATGAGAGTTCAGAAAGGTCAGAAGTATTTCTTGACACATTGCTTAAAGCATGCAGCTAGATCCAGAACTCTGCATAAGTGTCCCAAGTGAGAAAATGACTTGCTGGTGCCTACTGCTGCTGCCGTTGTGCTGCTGTTTTCTGCTGATGATGATTTCCAGTGTGTTGCTATATGATGGCAGCAACAGATGACCATGGGTTCAGCTATAATCTGATGTTCTGGAAAATTCTTCTGCTGTGCTGACTGAAGCATGCTGCCCCAGTGGCGGAGCCAGGTTTGGTAGCATTTGGGAGCCAGGGAGGGCCATTCAGTCAACCATGGGCTCCACAATGGGAACTAAGCAGTGAATAATGATGATGGTGTGGGGGCAACACTACTCACACTGGGGCAGCCAGGAGGGGCAACCACCCCCAGCCCCCCATCTAGCTCCGCCACTGTGCTGCCCTATGTGTGCGTATTGATATCAACAATGGTAAGTTATTGTACATGTCACTGTCATGTTTTTAAAGAAACACTGCCATAAAATTTGTATTGAATCTTGTTTTTTGTTGTAAGCAGTCCGTTGTGTTGTTCCTTTGCAGGTAATCATCATCATACATATACTGAATGTTTACTTTTCACCAGTGTGTTGGCCATGGTCACATTCACATGCCATACATATGTACTGCCATCTAATGTGGTACTGTAAAATAAAAAATGTTTTCCATGATAGGTGTGGGGGTACTGCTGTGAGACAGTGGAATTATAAGCATTTCTCATTACTGTTCTTTTCATTTACATTCTCAGATCACAGCATACAGACTCATGACTGTAGTGATGAAACCATGTTGCCACCGCACGTGTTCCACATTTGTCTGATTGTTGACTTCTGCTGTACAAACAACGTCAAGCCATGAAAGGTAAGTATTTTTTTTTTTGAGGGGGGTGCATGCATCATTTGAGAACAATTTTAATTAATATTTATGTCTACTTTCCAGGTCTTCAGTGTATCCAAACTGTTGTCCATATTCAGATTGGAACATGCCACCTGTCCACAGTACCTCGATGCTACCTGCAAACAGATGAAGAATAAATTATTCTGAGTTCATTCCAGTACCCCATTCAGTATCAGTACCCAGTGGAGCTGTTACTGTCTTTTATTATATCCATAATCTAGCCTGTATGTCACTGCTGTTAAATACTTAACACTTGCAGAAAATAAAGGAAACAAAAAAAAGGAAAGCAGCCCTTGCAATCCTCAATGCTGGAGTTGTACCCATTTGGAAATTCTTTTTCCATGACTGCATCAGCAACCTCAATGGTACACCATTTGATACTGCCACCAGGAAGGTCTGCTTTTCCCGCATTATTCAGCACCACCATCATGGTGACTACTGGGTACAAACAAAGATGTGATTGTCCAGCTTGGTATGTAACCTTAACAGGTATGATTCATGATCATGAAGATGACCACAAAGAACGTGATTTGTCTCATGACTCGTGATATGAGTCATGAACCTGGCACTAGCAGTGCTTCACAGGGCACAAGAAACTGGATGGAACTGAGCTTACACAAACAGTTGCCATTGAAAATTTGAAATACCTATGGCTGCACTTCCCTGAACTGTACAATGTTCACCTGAGATTATATCTACTGGATTAAATAGAGCTGGCTTGTTCTGAGGACAACAAATTCAAGCCATCTGCTAGCAAGGCATCCTTCAGAACATGAACACTAACAGAAGTGTCATACTGGACCAAGGCTCTTGAGTGACATGACATGATAACTGGGTGTCCTAATTCGTGATGATACCAAAGATTTAAAATAAAAAACAGGGTTGCACCAAAAAAGTTGAAGTGGTGTAATTCTTGATAGTGAAGATGAAGAATGTGATAAGTCTCGTGAATCGTGACATGAAGTGAGTCATGAACTTGGCACTGGCAGCGCTTCTCGGAGAACCAGAAACTGGATGGAGTTAAACTTGCACAAACATTTGCCATTGAAAATTTGAAATACCTATGGCCACACTTCCCTGAACTGTACACTGATCATGCTGAGATTAGTTCTACTGGATTAAATACAGCCAGCTTGTTTTGAGGACAAAGATTCAAGTCCTTCTGCTAGTAGGGTATCTAGCAGAATGTGAACACTAACAGAAGCATCCTATGGGTGCAAGGATCTTGAGTGATGTAACATAATAACTGGGTGTCCTCCTGATTTGTGACAAAACTGAAGATTAAAAAAAACACAGGGTTGGACCAAAAAATGTTGATGTTGTGTGATTTGTGATGACCATGAAAAACATGATTCGCCATGATGTGAGTGTGACATGAGTCATGAACTTGGCACTGGCAGTGCTTCTCAGAGCACACCACCACTGGTACTCTGACCGCTGCTGGAACATTCAAAGTCATCCTCCTCATGCCTGTAGTAAACTTCCTGTGTTAATTCAAAACTTTTACCTACATGGCTTCTTGCTGTTACTTGACGACTGACTGGCAGATTATATTTCAGACACACACATAGAATTTATTTCTCACATCACCTACACTAAGGGTGATGCTGCAGGCACTGCTGCTACCCACACAGATTCAGGAACCTTGCCTGGCCTAACCCTCTCTGACACAGTACTTTTTCCCTTCAAGTATTTTTTCTTTTTTTTTTAAATTCCATGTGATGTGATGGAATGCCCTACCCACAGAGCCAAAGCTTCTACCCCACTAACTTATGTGGCTTATATGCCACAGTCAGAAACACCTTTTCCTGACTGTGTCTTTGTGGGCATTATTTTAGATTACACAGAGCCACCAAGAAAAAAAACACGTTTATTGCAAAAAGTGATTTTTCTAATTTTATCAGTTGCTAACAAATTCAAGAGAATTCACAAGATAGTACAATGCCAAAAATACTGCAATAGGTAATTTTCTTCATCATGTCTTTTTCTTTCAGTTAAATGCTATAATATGCAATGAGGGAAAGTATTCACTGTAGTATAGGGAAGCAGATGATAGTGGTACAGTGACAACAAGTACAACAGACTGAACACAGACTATTAACAACAACATTACATTTATTCAGTTTTTGGTGGATGGAAAGTCAAAAAACAACAACAGTGACTTCCAGATGGAAATAGAGCACTAAAGAGATGTAGCCACACAGGCACAACAAGACCTTAACCAGTCATTAGACATCTGAAAGTGGAACAACAATACTTTTGTTTTGCGGGTTGGGGGGTTACAGCAGTAGCTAGATAGAAGCAGGAAATAATACTGCAGACAGGCTAAAACATTAAGAGTATTACTATTACAGTGGCACAATGAAATGCATCTGACTTGACGGCATGCACATAGACTTAAGGTAATGTGCAGAAACTTTAACAGTTCAGTAAACTACAACACAGTCGTTTAAACAGATTGAAAAAAATTCACAGCAAACAGCAAAAACTGATAAATACTTACTAGATGTATTACTGTGTATACCTGAACACACAAATACTAAAACACTAACCAAAAACTTTTGGAAAGACTTCCTTTCTCACTGTGAATCTTTCTTCTATGCCACAGATTCACCCTTCCCTGAAGCACACTTCTACAGTGTCTGTCAGTACAGAGACTAAATGTACTAAATTAACATTCAGTATTCACACAAAATCAATAAATGCTTAATGATATAAACACACAAGGGTTTACTACAATCGATGTACTAAATGTTGACACATTTTGTCCCAAAAATGCTTTTTTAAAGGTTTTTCACTGGTTTGATTTTCAGAGCTCTGAAAACAAATTGTCCCCAGCTTTCCACTACACACACTATGATGAACTGAGGCTGTGCAAGACAACATACAATACACAATATACAAAGGTGAAGTCATGTGAAGTCCATAGAAAATAATGAGAACTTTGCATTACTTTGAGATGCAAAGTTATTCACTTCGCTTTGCAGAATATTATGTGAAATTCAGGTTTTACATAAAATACTACACATAGCAAATTCTATGCTCTTTTCCCACCTCTATGCATGAAGTGGGGTCACAAGAAGGCTATGTTAAAAATTTGCATTAGAAATATGTAAAAATACAAAGTTATGAGCATATGTTAAAATGTGTCTATATAACTAATTTAAAATATTCTGACCCCAGATTTTCAACATAGCCATTTTTTCACACCACCTCATGAGCATGACAGCTGTCATTTTTCAAATCCTGGCCAAAACGTGTTTTCACACTTTTGGCATGGAATGACATTTCAGTGGCACAAAATCATATTTTGGCAGGGATTTGAAAATTTTCACCTACGTGTTCATGAGGTGGGGTAACAAATAGGCTATGTTGAAATTCTGGTGTAAAAATATGATAAAATGTTCAGGTTATGACTAAATGTTGCAGTAGTATTTCAACGTTTGCTCATAACTTTGCTAATGTTTAATGTTTTGACTCCAAAATTTCAACATAGTTATTTTTCCACACCACCTCATAAATGTGAAGGGTGTTGCTTTTAAATCCTGGACAAGACATCTTTCCACATGTCTGGTGTGATGTGACATTTTGGCCAGTATACTATAAATGCTACATGTCATCTTTATAAATGCAGTCATAAAATGACTGTCTTGAACATTTGGGGCCAAAACTATAAACCAAAAAGTGAAGGTGTGAGGAGTGAATGTGTAAAGTAAATGTGCAAAGAGTTCCAGGCCATGCACATCTGTAGGCAAATGGATTCTTCCCATAGTGCAGGGATAAAAGGGACTTGCTCTTCTGCACCTGTTCACATAGGTCCCAAAGAGACCTGCGTGAATGAGGATATGATTCCACTATCTCAAAAAGAAAGGAAATTCTTTGCAAAAAAAACTTTGTTAATGCACCAGTTAGGGTAACTTAATGTCACAAAAGTAGAGAAATGTGGCATTAAGGTTTTGAACCCTAACTCCCCATTGCCACACCCCAAGCAGCAAAAGGAAAATGTCATTACAGGTTTGTCTGTCCTGAGTCTTGGTGAATCAGGGGTAAGATTTTCCTTGGGGTTTTCAACCCTAATGCTCACCCCATTCCATGAGCAAATAAAATCAGATGTTATCTGTTTTCTTCAGGTGGGTCTCACAGGTTGTTGGCAACACTATTTTTCTCAACGGATTGTTAAACCCTGGAATAAGTTGCCCACAAATGTAATCATTAGTGATAAGAATATCTTTAAGAACAGACTTGATGTTTTCATGAAACCAAAAAAGCCACCAAATTATTATTTGTAGGCCTGAGGCCTTATGGGCATTTAGCCTTTTTGCCTCATACAGTTTCCTAGTATGATTTCTAGAACATGTGGGGAGACACAGTTCTGTATGTTTAAACACTATATCAGAATGGGTGAGTGTTAGAGTTGAAAACCCCAAGAAAGTCCTCACCCCTGATTCACCAAGATGCAAGACAGCCAAAACCGTAAGAAGTTTTCCTTTTGCTGCTTGGGTAGTGGGGGTGGGGAGATAGGGTTGCAAACCATGATGCCACATTTTCCTACTTTTGTGGTGTTAAGTTACCCTAACTGGTCTAGTAACATTGAGTAGCACTTTTCTTGTGAAATTGGCCTTTTCGGCATTTGCTACCTCTAGTCCATAGTGTCTGGTAAAGGTGTGTACAGAAGACCAAGTTGCTGCTGCACAGATGTCCTGTATGGAAGGCTTCATTCTGCTCTGCCCAGGATGTTGCCATATCCCTGGTAGAATGTGCCTTGATTCCCTGAGGCAGTGAGAGTTCCTGGGCCTTGTATGCCTCCATGATGGTTTGCTTAATCCAGTTGGATAGCACAGATGTGGTGACTGCTTGACTTTTCCTTGGCCCACTGTGAACAACAAATAGGCCATCAGACTGCCTGAATTCTTTTGTTCTATTCAGGTAAGTTGTGATCATTCTTTTCATGTCCCAATATTTTGATCCTTCCCTTTGCTCCTGGTCTGTTTGAGCTGACCACACGGGTAGTTCAGTTGACTGTGATGTGTGGAAAGGAGTGGATATCTTTGGAATGAAGGAGGAATTGGTTAGTAGTGTACTGTAACTCCATCATTGTGGGTAATCAGGAAGGAGGTTCTGTGTGAGAGGGCTCTGATTTCCCCCATTTGTCTTGCTGAGAATATGGCCAGTAGGAAGATTGTTTTGAATGAGACCCATTTGATGTCTACTATTGACATAGGTTCAAAAGGCAGTAAAGCTAAATCATCTGCACTATGTTAAGGTCCCAGGGTGCCAATGTTGGTCTTCTCTTAGGGTAAATATTTGATACTGCTTTCAGGAACCTGATTATGATAGGATGTGAACCTGGGGTGTATCCCTTGATTAGGCCTGTGCTTGCTCCTATAGCTGCTGCCTGAACTCTCAGTGAAGAGGTCAAGGGACTCTTGTCAACCCCTTGTTGTAGGAAGAGCAGTGTGTGAGGAATTGTAATTGCTCATGAATGTATATTGTTAGTGGTGCACCACTTTTCAAAGATGAGCCAGTGTCTTTTGTAGGAAGTTGCGGTGGACATGCATCTAGATTGGAGCATTGTATCCACTACCTTCTGGCTGTAGTCTTTGTCTAGCAGCCTCTGCCTTTCAGTAGCCAGGCAGTGAGATGGACTGAGGCAAGGTTCAGGTGATAGATTAGGTCTTGTGTCAGTAGGTCTGTTTGTAGTGGCACTGTCCATGGTGTGGCTATTGACATTGATACTAGAGTCATGAACCAGTGTCTTATGAGCCACTGTGGTGTCACCATCACCACTGTGGAATTGTACTGCTGAATTTTGTTCAGGACCTGTTGTAGGAGCAGAATCGGAGGAAAGATGTACACTCTCTTGAAGTTCCAGTTTTGAGACAGGGCGTCTGTTCCTAGTGCTCTCAATTCTCTGTGTCTGGAGCAGTATACTGGTAGATGAGTTGTTTTTTCAATTCAAACTTTATTCACAAAATTTTCCACAATACAGGAGGCAGTGATACAGACATAAACAAACAGTTTATATTACAATAACAACACTGCCCCCCAACCCCCTACCCCTACCCCGTACAGCAGTTCCCTCGTATGTTGTAGTAACAAGCCTTTTACAGTAACCGTACGTATGTTAAGATGACAGATAGCCTACTGCTCTTTAAACCCTAGCAGTGATGATTAAGGTGTGAAGGGGATCCCAGATATGCTTATACCGTTGTGACCTGTTAATGGAGGCTCGCTATAGCTTTCTCTGTGTGAAGGTTTGCAAGGATTTCATGTATCCATTCCTGGTATGATGGGTAAATCCCATCTTTCCAATGCCTAAGTATAATTTTTTTAACAGACAGTGCAATCATAGATATATGAAATCTCTGAGTTTTGACCTTGATGAAAGACAAATCTCCCAGGAGGCAAAACAATCCTGTAATCCCAATAAGGGATCCAGATTAGCTTTAATTAAATCCCATAATGGAGCTATCCTGGGACACAACCAAAATATGTGAAAAAGCATCCCAACTTCCTGGGAACATCTAGTGCACCTATCTGTTTCGTGAAGGCCCCATTTCACCAATTTGACTGAAGTGTAGTACATATTGTGCAAAATGTGGAATTGCATAAGACGTAACCTATTTTAGGACAAATATTTATGACAAAACATCCAGAGAGCCAGCTCAGTTGAAAGTAGATTGAGGAAAAAATGAGTTCCAAAACCTAGTAGGGCCATTGGCACTCCCAAACCGCCAATGGTACAATACTTGATATATCTTAGAGATAACACCTGAGGATTCAAGAAGAGAGGAAAGCTCAGATACCAATGCAAAAGCCATTGGGCGGGGAGGGATGTTACCAGAAACAGTAGTTAACAGGTGCTTTAATTGAAAAACTCTAAATAACTGGGAGTCTAGAATATCGAATTTATGGATGATTTCAGTAACCGGGAGCCAAGTCCCCATAATCCAGAAACGAGAATGCTATCCCCTCTTCTAACTGGGGCAACCATGTATGGGGAATCTTTTGCTTATTTATGGTAAAGACCAGAGAATTCCAGATAGACTAAGACAGGTCTAACCTCTGATTGTATCTCAGAAAAGTACAAAGCTGCGAATGCACTTTTAATGATGTAATGAGAGTGGGACATTTACTAGCATTCTGTAGAAGGGACAATTTAACATAGAGCATGGTCGAGGGGTCAATGTTCATAGCCTGGATAAAGTCTATTTCAATGTTGAGCCAAGCCGGTTTCAAGTTCTCAGGACCCGGCCTTACCCATTTCAGGTACTTATCAAGATGGCTAGCCCAGTGATAAATTGCCAAATGAGGAATCCGCAGTCCCCCCTCATTTTTAGGGGTGGCTAACTTGTGGTAAGCCAAATGGGAGTGTTTATTAGACCAAATAAAATTGGTGAAGATTTTGTGCATTTTCTGAAACCAGGATAGAGGAACAAATAAGTTAAGATGTGACAGGGGTTAAAAAAGTGGGGAAATACATTCATCTTAACTATGTTAATAGGGCCCCATAATGAAATCAGAAGCTTAGCCCATCTCTCTAGGTCCTGCACAATCGACTGAGAAAGAGGCTCTAAATTTTCTTTAAACCATAGGGAAGTATTGCATGTTAACTTAATACCTAAGTATTTAAGGACACGGGGTGACCAACATAATCCCAAAGGGACAATGTCTGTCTTGAAAACCTTGTGATTAAGAGGAAAAAAGGAAGTCTTGTTTGCATTCAATTTATAGTTTGAGAAAAGGCTAAATTTGGCAATCTCTCCTAACATAATCGGAATTGATGTTACCGGATGGGCCAGATGAAGGAGAAGATCATCAGCATATGCTGTTATCTTCACCACATTATTCCTGATCGGAATACCTTGTATTCCTGTGTTATTAAGAATATTTTGAATAAGGGGCTCCAAATATAAATTAAATAATAAGGGGGAAAGGGACAGCCCTGTCTCATACCTGAATATAAAAGGAAGGGTTTGAAAAATGCACCATTACCTGAGATCCTCGTGGAAGGAGACCGATATAGCACCCTGATCCAGTCTATGAACATGGATGGATACTCAAATGCTCTGAGAACTTGGAATAAAAAATTCCAGTTCACCCAGTCAAATGCCTTCTCGGCATCCAGGGAGACCGACCCCGCAGGAAAGGTGGCATCCCTGGACTCCAAGAAGACGTGTGAAAGGGTACGCAAATGGTCTGAGGATGAGTGCCCCTCATGAACCTGACTTGAGACATGCCAATCAGATCCGGGAGGACCAGAGTTAGTCTGTCAGCCAATATCTTTGAAAGAATTTTGATATCCTGATTCAACAGCGATATTGGCCTGTAGCTCTGAACCAATTCAGGATCCTTATCCAGTTTAGGTAAAAGGACTATCAGGGCTTCAAAGAAATGGGCATCTACAGCTGCCCCAGAGAGAATATGGAGAAACAGCTGGTGAAGCACAGGCAACAACTGTTCTCGAAAAGGTTTATAAAATAGAGAGGAAAACCCATCCGGTCACAGAACCTTATCCGAGGGCAAGGCCTTTATAACTACCGAAATTTCCTCTAGAGATAATGGAGAGGATAAGAAATTCCTTTGGGAATTTGATGAGGAAGGAAGGTGAGAATCCCTGAAGTATGCCTCCAACTTCTCCAAGGAAGGAGGACTATCCATGTCCCTATACAGCTGCTCATAATATGTAGCAAACTCCTGTACAGTCTCTAAGGGGGATACCCTCAGGGACCCGTCCGCCTGTGCCCTGATTGAGGTAAATCTTGCAGACTCTTGTTGCTTTTAAATGTAGAGCTATGCGCCCTGCTTTTTCCTTGATCAGTGAAACTTGCTGTAGTAATGGATAATGGCTAACTCTGCCTTTTCCCTTAACAATTCTAAATATCTAGCCTTAACTTCTAAAAGTTTCTGCCTATCCTCCTTAGGAATGTTGGTGGATAGGATAGATTCTAGTAACCGTATTTGAGACAGTAATGACAATAGCTCCGCCTCCTGAGCCCTCTTTCTCTTTGTAGCTAGACTAATGAGAATACTCATTGTGTAGACCTTAAAAGTGCCCCATAAAATATCCGGTGCAGTGCTTTCTAGTGGGTTAGTAGAAAAAAAGTAGATGAGTGTTTTTGACAGATGCCATGAAGTCTATCTCCAGCGGTCTGCATTTGTGGTTTAGTTGCTGGAATATCTGTGGGTGCAGAGACCATTCTCTGGGTGTTATCTCCTGGTGACTGAGCCAGTCTGCTTTTATGTTCAGTTTGCCTGCCAAGTAAATGGCTGTAACTGACTTGAGATGGGTCTGAATCCAGCCCAGTATGTTCTTTGTCTCGTGCAGTAGACGTGGGCTTCTTGTGCTTCCCTGGTTCAAGATGTATGCCACTGTGGCTCAGTTATCTGACTGTATGAGCACTCTTTTTTGCTTGATGAATGATTGAAAGTGGTGTCACACATGGTAGACTGCTTTCATTTCCAGTAGGTTTATCCGCATGTGCAATTCTCTTTTTGTCCATTTCCCTTGAGCTGCCATATGATTGAGGATGGCTCCACAGACTGTCAGACGGGCTTCTGTGTCTATTGCTACACTGTGTTGGACAAGTAAATCTGCTCCCTTGATCATGTTGTTCCTGTCGGACCATCATGTTAGTGACCTCTTGGCATTTGGGTCTAATTGTACGGATTTTGTTAGGTCAATTGCAATTTGTGACCTTCTTGTATTGAGAAGGTTTTACAGTAGGCACATGTTCCATAACGCCCATGGGTTGAGACCAATGCAGGATGCTGTGGAGTCCAGAGTTTGTAGGACTGCTATGTGTGGGACTCTGTGTGGTGTTCCATGCCTGAACTAGTGCTAGAACTTTCCCTGTTACTGTATCTATGGTTGCTCCTAGGTGTTCTATCGTTTGGATTGGGATCAAACTGCTTTTGTCCCAATTGATCACCCATCCATGGGACTGGAGTGTGTCCACCACCTTTTGAGTCTGTTGATGTGAAGCCACAGGACTTATAGCCCGGGTAAACCAGTCATCAAGATATGGGATGATGTGTTTTCCCTGTTGCCTTAGTTTGGCTGTGAGGGCGATTGATACCTGGGTGATCATGCATGGAGCTGATGCTAGTCTGAAGGGAAGGGTCTGATATTGGAAATGGTGGCCAAGAATTTTGAACCTCAGATAATTGTAATGAGATGGTTGTATGGGTATATGGAGGTAGGCTTCCTTCATAGCGATGGAAGTGAGATAATCTCCTGGCTTTATTGACCTTAGGGTTGTTTGGAGGGTCTCTATTTTAAATTTTTGTATTGTACAAAGCAGTTGAAGAACTTTAGGTCTAGAATAGGTCTCATATCCCCTGTTTTCTTTGGTAAGAGGAAAAAGATGGAATATATCGCTTGGTCCACCTGGTCCGGTGGTACTTCTGCTATTGCCTTGTTGGTCAGAATGTTGCTTAGGGTGGTCCTCACTGCCTTTATCTTGACTGGTTGGTGAGATACTGGGGAGATTACTAATCTGTTTGTTAATGTTTTTTGGGAAAATTCTATGGAGTATCCCTGAGACACTACCTCCAGGACCCATTTGTCCAATGTTGTTTGCTGTCAGACATGGTAAACTGATTCAGTTTCACACCTATTGGAGGGTGACGGATGTGTGAGTCTTCTGGCCAATTTTCCTGAGGGGTCAACGACTGTGGCTAGTAGTCAATTGGAGATGGATCTGCCACATGTAAAGTTTGTGTTATATCTTCCCCTTTGACTTTTGCCTCGGGTTCTGTCCCAGGTGTTGTTGTTGAAGTAAGAAGGCTTAAAATTGTAAGTTTTCCTTTGGGAGTAATGTGCCATTTGTCTCCTATCCTGCTTGCCCCTGAAGGGATGAAACCTACTGTGGAAGGCAGGCAGGTAGGTGCCCCTGGAGGACTTGTCCTTGTCTAGTGTCTTCCTGTTGCCTTTCTGCTTAACATATTTTCTAGACCCTCCCCAAAAATCAGGTTTCTTTAAATGAAAGTTTGCTCAACAAAGCTTTAGATTCCAAATCCGCATTCAGATTTTTAGCCAAATGTGTCGTCTAGTTCTGTTAGTAAGTGCAGCCTAGCTGTCATCTTGAACGTGTCTATAGACGGGTCAGTGGTATACCTTGCTGCCTGGATGGTGTATTCTGCTAGGTCTGCCTGTTTGGAGTTGGGGTCTTGGGATAATGCCAGCTCTTCAAGCAAGGTAACTGGTGCCCTGGAAGTGCCCTGGAAGTATATGATGCTGCGGGTTTAGCGCTGCAGTCTAGGCCTATCATTTCAAAACATTTTTTCATGAGTTCCTCCATTTTCTTGTCTGTAGGGTCATGAAGCAGGGTAGTTGTCTCAGAGGGGAGGACTGTCTTTTTACACAAGCCTGTGACCTGATGGTCCACCACTGAGGGAGTGCATCATGTTTTATTTATGTCATCCTGAACTGGGCAGAACCTATCAAAGGTACACTTCTTGGATATCCTGGATGGGTTGGGAATTCCCACTCTTTATTAATGACCTCGGCTAAATATTCACAGACAGGGAAGACTTCATCTTTCTTCTGCTTTGCACTGATGAGGGATTAAGTTTGAATTGTTGTGGGGGCTCTTGGACCTCAGATCCCATGATTTCTTTGATGGCCAGTAGCAGCTCTGGGAGGGCCTCAACAGGGGTGAGCTTCTTAGTTAAGGTGAGCTCTTCTTCCTCTTCCCCTTCATTTTTCTCATTGTCTGATTCTACATTATTTGGTTTGTTGGGCTCAGCTCCATCAGATAGTTCAAGATCTGTAGGTGTTTTCTTTCTTTTATTCCTTGGTTTATTGGAGTTAGTAATGTCCCCTTTATTTGTCTGTGATTGCTCTTCCATTCTCTCCAGGATTTTTAACATGATTGCTTGTAGTGTTTTAAAAAATTCCTCTGCTGTGGATGAAAGTTCATCTGAGGTTCCATCATGCGATTCCAGCTCCTGTTCCAAATCTTAACTCTGTCTCACTTATAGTTCCCTGATCAGCTTGCTGGTGGGAGCATGTGGGGCAAAGCAAGCCTGTTAGATTGCCCAGTAGGGTAATCTGGCAGGAACTGCATTTTTTTTTGTTTTCACCATTCTTGTTATCTGTGGAGATAGTGAGAAGGGGACAAAACAAGAGAGACATTGGTACAGCCCCAATATATATATATATATATATATATGTATTAGAGGCAAAAACTCAGTTTAATGCATCATTTGGGTTGTTTCTATAACAAAAGTGAGGAAATTCAGTGTTAGTGCTGAAACCCCCCCTTGGACCCCTCCAGCCCACCCCCAACTGGCATCGGGGTGCGCGTTGGGGTCATCGGCCCTAACTCTCACCCCATCACATGTGTAAAGAAGCTGAGGAATAGGAGAATGGGGTGAGAGTTAGGACCGATGACCCCAATATGCACCCCGATGCGGGCTGGGGGGTGGGCTGGAGGGGTCCAGGTGGGGTTTCAACCCTAGCACTGAATTTCTCACTTTTGTCACTGTGGAACAACCCTAACTGATCCATTAAACAGAGTTTTTTGCCTCTCATTTCCCTTCTTTTTGAGAATGATGATGAGAAATAGTGAAAGTAATGCAGCAGCAGGAGCGCACAGGGGCACAGTATTGCAATTGTAAAGGCAAATGGTAATGGTAACAGCAACAATAGCAGCAAAGGAAATAGAAATGCAAAAGGAAATGCAAGTGCAAATGGAAATGCAAACCGTAATGTGCATGGGCACAGTAACGCAATTGCAAATGCAAATGGTAACAGTAACAGCAACGAAGACACAAAACGAAAGAGAAATGGTAAAGCAAACAAAAGGGCTGCCGTAAACGCAAAAGGCAATGCACACAGGGATGTAAACTGAAATGCAAACACAAACAGTAGGGGAAACGTAAATGGTAACAGTAACGCAAACGCAAGTGCAAACGAGAATGCAAAGGGTAACAGATGTGGTGACTCACACTGGTACAGAAATGCCAATGGGTGTGTAAAAGCAAGTGGAAACAGTAACTGTAACATTAACAGAAGTGCATACCCTGTGTTTCCAAAACAGCTGCATAGAAACAGTGTGCACAAAGAATGTATGCATAACAATGGACCTCGGAGCAGAAAATGAGCTGTTGGAATACTAAATTGCTTATATCTCAGGAACCGTATGACGCTGAAATAAAATGTAAATGTCACATGAATCATGCACTTCCTGGCTATGCTTTTATGTATGCATAGTCATACGCATACGTGCAATGAAAATTTTGTATCTCGCACCGTTTTCGAGATACGAGACCCAAAAGGCATGGCGTACGCCATCATGCTAGTCTATGGGAAAAAATGTAAACTTCGGAGTACCGCAACTTGGCAGCCATGCAATATTTTTTCACCAAACTGCTGAAATGCACATCTGTGAGATGTTGGCTGTCTTCTTCCAAATTCAGTCCAAAGACCAAATGGTTCTTTGCAGCAGGCTGACAAAGAACTCCTGTCATTTTGGCCATAGTCTGAAAAGTACTGTCGAACTTTGTGAAAGCTTTCTCAATTTCATTCGACAGTGTCACAAGTGTGAAAGTACTTTGCAAAAGTACTTTTTCCAGAAATTTGAAAAACATTTTTCTGGGGTGTTTTACCCCAAAATAAAGACATGCCTAGCATCCTCAGGGTCTGACTAGGTGAATACAAAAAGAATTAGGTTGCTAGAGGGTCCCAAATTTAAATGTATAAAATTTTTCTGATCACCAACTGAAAACAAAATGGTGGATTTGCAAAAGTAAAGGGGCCATTTGCGAAAGTAAAAACTGCATTTGCAACACTTTCAAACTTTTTGTTAACTTTTCCCATTGACTTATAATGGGAACTTGTTTTTTCAATAACTTTTGAACCATTTCATATTTTTTCACAAAGTCTTTGAAAGGCACACTGGGCACCCCGGCCGCATGAACCCTGAAGTTTTTGGACTGCTCGTGCAAACCGTGCAACCTGTAGGCACGAGCAAAGAATTCACCAGAAAGCGTAAATGCATGCACAGATCATGCTTAATAACTCCACAGCCATATACCTGACTGGTACAAAAGTTGGCAGATCCCAAGATGTATGGTTCTTGATCATGCATTCCAAATTTCAGGTAAATCTGTTGAACGGTGGCAACGTTATTAAGGTGCAAAATTTGACCCTTTAACCTTAAAAGAGCTTCTCAACCCTAACTATGGTAGCACCACCCTGCTACCATAATATATATATACATCTATATATATAGATATTTATATCTGTAAATATATTGATGCTCATACTTACATGGTATCTGCATGCTAGTGTATATAATACTACCAGGAAAAAAATGCTAGGGTAACATAAGCAATTGCTCCTCACTGGCAGCGTAAGTAAGAAAGCTTGAGGGGTTCTTGGCTTAAAGGCCTAAGGAGGGAATATTCTCCTGTGCAGTCTGCCAGAGTTGTATGGTTACAAATATAGAGTTTCTGGCTGCATGTACAACCTAAAACGTTGTGAGGGTTTTCTCCTTTATATTCCTTAACACAGGAATATAACTCATTTGTAACTAGAATAGCATGTAAAAGGAATGCAGATGAGACTGCTTCTAGCTCCCTGGTAGCTTACTGTACTGGGGTAGGTTGGTCTTGATGTGCTCAGTGCATACCAATAGAAAAGCAACCTGGATGGGAGCTACTCAGGGATGGCTGCTCTGCCAGAAAGATGTTGGCCTTGGTTGTGCTGCTCATGCAAGTGGTGGTTGTGGCCATGCAGTTCCCCTTGTAAGATGGTGGTGTGTCAGGCATGCGTTGAAGCTTATCCCCCAAAAACGTGCATGCATGAGAGCTCTACGTCCTAGGGAATGAGAGCAGCCATGGCAAGATGACAAGGGAGACACCAAAGTGAGGGAGACACCAAAATGGTGAAGGTTCAGAGGTTGTCATTCTCTCCAACACACAGATCAGCACAAAGCTCTAGAATGAAGGAGAGACTCCCAGGCAGGTGCATCCCAGTAGGTGGAGAGAAAAATTCCTGGTTGGTGCTTTGAATTGACCTCAGGTATGGAAAAGCTGACTGGAAGATAGTGGTGGGGGTGGAAATTGGCACTATGTCTGAGCATTAGCGGTTCCACTCACAAGAGGACCCAATCCATGCTAGAGGTACTGGAGCCACTTGCAAGGGGCTCTTTGTCCATAGGAGTTGACAATATCTCACCACACCTGAGACATGTCTGATAGCGGTGGATAGAGGAGAGATGAGGAGGTACTTGGTCTACATGGCATCTAGAGAGAGAGGTAAGCCCATTGAAACTGACAAAACTGTGACCAAACTGTGATCCTTTTAAACACTAAGAAAATACCTGCTAACTCCAGGAGCTCTAAGCGCATCCTGGAGCAATCAGTCATGAACAAATCATATATTTTAGATTAGCCCTCAGAACAACCAATTCAAAACCAGCAGTTTCATCAATGAATAATACTCTAACAACTCCTGTATTATAGTGTAAACCAGTCCTAATGGTTTAGCTAACCCACTATTCACTGTTGCTAAACAATCATATCCAAAAATCACACATAGTAGTGTAAGGCACAGGCCTCCTGATAACCCTTTAAATGCAGGCCATAAAAACACGCTAACCTTATACTGTATGAACTAAACAATTATGTACTGATATATTGCATTGCAGAGCAGCCACTGCATCAGTAACTGCCCTGCTATCATTTAAGCTGATCTGTATGCCAAACAATCATGTAAAGCAGGGAAGTATTTCTTATCTTACTACTGATGCTGTGGAGCTAGGCAAAATGCTAGAAACCTCTGTAATGCACATAAAGGAACTGGAAACCTGTGGTAAGGTATGGGACCTAGGCAAATCAGATTTCAAATCTGGTCACATGTGCATTTGCAACCTATGAGATGGACATAACCCAGAGGTAATGGATGGGGGATGCTGTAAGGTGATACAATATGCAATGGTCCAGCACCAGCCAGGATACCTCCCCATACCAGGGGAGCTGACATATCCTCCTTTACAAAAGAAAGGGTCCTTGAGGAGTTGTCTAAAATAAGGGTGGACAGAACAATAGGACCTGATGGAATACACCCAAGAGTTGTAAAAGAACTTAGGGATGAACTTGCTGCCTCATTTGCTGAATTGTTTAACAGTTCACTGGAACAGGGGATAGTACCACAGGACTGGAAAAGGGCCATGGTTGTGCCATTGCACATGAGTGGTAGCAGGGAGGCAGCAGGAAACTACTGCCCAGTAAGTCTGACCTCAGTGCTGGGTAAAATAATGGAGGCATTGCCTAAGGAAAGGGTAATGAACTACCTGAAAGCACATGGGCAACTTGACCCAAAGCAGCATGGCATCACATCAGGGTGCTCATGCCAAACAAATTTGATAGAATTCTTCGACTGGGTTACAAGAGAAGTAGACCAGGGGCAGCAGTGGACGTGGTGTATCTGGACTTTAGTAAAGCCTTTGATACAGTCCCACACAGACAGCTAGCCAACAAACTGGGGCAAACTGGCATCGCCACTCAGTAGTTAAATGGATCATAAGCTGGCTGCAAGGCAGGACCCAGAGGGTTATGGTAAATGGCACCATGTCCCAAGAGAGGAAGGTGTCGAGAAGTGTGCTGCATGAGTCAGTACAAATCACCATCCTTTTCAACATATTCATCAGTGACATCGCTGAAGAACTGAAAGGAAAGTCTGTCTATTTTCAGAGGATACGAAGCCCTGCAATAGGGTGGACACACAGGCAGGGATCATAGAAATGGAGACAGATCTCAGGATGCTAGAGGAATGGTCCAGGAAATGGCAGTTGAGAATCAACATCAAAAAATGTAAAGCCATGCACTTGGGTAGAAGGAACCCATACATGACCTATGTCTTGGAGGAGAAACTACTAGAAGAAACAAAGTTGGAACGGGATCTTGATGTCATGATCTCAAACGATTTAAAGGTAGGGTAGCAATGCGAAAAAGCAGCACTAAAGGCAAGGAGCATCTTTGGGTGTGTTGGTAGGGATAATACCAGTAGGACGTGTGATGTAATCTTCCCACTGCACAGGTCCCCGGTGAGACCTCACCTGGAGTAATGTGTGCATTTCTGGAGATTTCACCTAAAATAGACATAAACCATCTGGAAACTGTGCAGAGCCACACCACCAAAATGTGCAGGGTCTGCACCATGAAACATATGAAGCTAGGTTCAGCCAGCTTAACTTATTCTTCCTTGAGCAGAGGAGTAACAGAGGAGACATGATTGAGACATTTAAGTTTATTAACGGATCAACACAGTACAAACCTGGAACCTCTTCTCGGGAAAACAGCTGCACATACTAGAGGACACAACATGCCCCTGGTGGGAGGTAAATTCAAAACAAATGTTACTACATACTAACATGCTAACATACTAAAATGCCAGCAGAATAGGCCCTAATGGTCTTTCGTGTTCGCTTGTTTGGTCAGCCACCACCCTGGGAGCTGACCTTGCTGCCCCCCTCGCCTTCTCTGGCTTCTCCTTTCCCAGTTCCAGATATTCTTGCTGCACTGGATTTTGCTTCCAGAACCCTTCCCCTGTACCTGTCCCACCCCCTCTTGAACCTCTCCACCGTCTCTGCCTCCACCAGCCCCCTGGGCAGCACATTCCATGGCTTCACCACCCTCTTAGTGAAGTAGCACCTCCTCCTTTCTCCCCTGAATCTTCCCCTTCCAGCTTCCACCCATGCCCTCTAGTTGCCCCTCCTCCTTCCTTTGAAGCACCCTGACTGCTCCTCCCCTATTTACCCTCTTCATGTACCTGAAGACCTCTATCATGTCCCCTGTCCCTCTCTCTCTTCCAATGTGTACATATTTAGCTCTTCAAGCCTCTCCGCATAGGTCCTGTCCCCCAAGCCCCAAATCATTTTGGTTGCCCTCCTCTGGACCCTCTCCAGGAGTTTAATGTCCCTCTTTAAGTGTGGCCTCCAAAACTGCATGCAGTACTCGAGGTGTGGCCTCACCAAGGGTTATACAGAGGGAGTATCACCTCCCTCCTTCTGGAGGTGATCCCCCTAGCGATGCATCCCAGCATCCTGTTGGCCTTGGCTGCTGCCCTCCTACAAGTCTCCAAGTTGTTCATCTTGACATCCACCACCACCCCCAGGTCCCTCTCAGTCATTGAGACTTGTAGCATTCCTTCCCCCCAGGGTCTACACTTGGCCTGGGTTTCTGGACCTCAGGTGCAGTACCTTGCATTTCCCTGCATTGAACCTCAGCTTCCACTTTCTAGACCATGTTTCCAGAGCCTCCAGGTCCCCCTGCAGGGCCACCCTCCACTCCTCCCCATCCAACACCGCCGCCAGTTTTGAGTCATCTGCAAAGAGACTCATCTCTCTCCTGATACCTGTCCTTATGCCAGAGACGTGAGGCATTGAACAGTGGGGTCCAAGGACTGATCCCTGTGGGAACCCACTAATGATTCCCCTTGGCAATGAGACTATCCCACAACTAAGACCCTCTGGATCTGGTCCTGGAGCCAATTTCCTATCCATCTGATCATCTGGCTCCCCACACCCATTTCTCCCAGCTTATCCAACAGGCCCTCATGAGGAACAGAGTCAAATACCTTGCTGAAGTCTAGAAAGAGGACGTCCACCGGTCTACCCAGGTCCAAGGCATTCATCACTCAGTCATAGAACTCCAAAAGGTTTGTCTGACACAGTTTCCTGGGACAAATCAATGCTGTCTATAGTCCAGGCAACCTGACTTTTTCAGGTCCCCCAGCCTCTCCTTGACAATGCCCTCCATCACCTTGCTCACCACCGATGTCAGGCTGACAGGCCTGTAGTTCCCTGCCACCTCCCTTGATCCCCCCTTGTGGATAGGCACTATATGCACCACCTTCCAGTCCTGAGGCACCCACCCTGTCCTCTGAGAGATGGTGAAAAGCTCTGCCAGGGGTTTCGCCAGGACATCTGCAAGTTCCTTCAGCACTCTGGGATGTAATTTATCCGGCCCCAGTGCTTTCTCCATCTTAAGGGACCTGAGGGCTTCCCTCACCCTCTCTGCTGTGATTTCCACCTCCGCTACCTCTTCTTCCTGCTTAGCCTTCCCCACTCCTGCCAGTGATGCCTCTCCCTTTCCCCAGACCCACCGATTGGTAAGGGTCCCCTCCTCAGTATCACTGTCTCATCCTATGTATGATGCAGCACCCTTTTTTCCTTGCAGGAAACTGGAGGAGAAGTACTCATTTCATATCCCAGCCTGCTCCTCCAGGTCTTGTGCCCATCTCTCCCCTGTTTTAATCCTGCTAATCTGCCCCTTCACCCTTCATTTTTCCCCAATGTATCTAAAGAACCCCTTGTTCCCTCTCCTAATTTCCCTCACCAGGTCCTGCTCCTTACTTGCCTTAGCCGACCTCACCACCCTAGTGGCCCTTCTAGTCATCAGCTCATACTCCCCCTCGATCCCTTTCACTCCTTGAGCACTTGAATTGCCTATAGGCTGCCTTCTTTCCCCACACCACCTCCTGGACCTCCCTGGTCCACCAGCAGGGTTTTCGGGGTCTACTACATTTTTGTCTTACTCTTGCACAGGTGCTGGTAGCATCCTGCACCCCTTTCCTGATGATTTCCTACCTACTGTCAGCATCCATGTCTGACTCATTCACATCCAAATGCTCCTTAAGGATCCTTCCCATTTCCTTAAAATATGCCCCCCTGAAGTCAGTTACCTCTGTCTTTGTGCAGCCTTCTACCCCTCCTAGGTTCAGGCAGAACCAGACCGTGGCATGGTCACTCCCTGCCAATGGGTCCCCTTACCTCCAGGCCCCCAATCTGGTCACTGTCTGCCAGGACCACATCCAGTACCCGTGCCTCCCTGGTCAGTTCCCCCACCTACTGAGTTAGGAACGCGTCTTGAAAGACATCCAAAAACCTCTGTTCCCTGGCCACCGAGGATGTCATAGTCTCCCAGTCTGTTCCTGGCATGTTTAAGTCCCCCAACACCACCACCCTTTCCCTTCCCAATCTGCAGTGTCTCCCAACCTCTGCCACCAGACTCTCCACCAGCTCCACCACCAGCGCAGGGGGTCTATACACCACTCCTCTTTTTACTCTCTTGACCCCCCTTGTTATCAAGGTGACTCAAATTGCTTCCATGGTTCCCTCTGCCTCCTCTACTACCCCTATGCCAATGCAGTTTTTGACTATTATTGCTACCCCTCCTCCCCTTCCCTCCCCCCTGTAGTTCCTGAACATAGTGTAACCCTCCATGTTCAGGTCCCAGTCATGTCCTGCGGTAGCCCAGGTCTCAGTGACTGCTGCCACATCCACTGCTCCCTCAGTTAGCATCACCTGGAGCTCAGGAATTTTATTGCCCAGGCTCCTGGCATTTAGCAGGACTACCTTCCACGCTTTCCCTATACTTCCATTTCCCCTGCTCGTGTTCCCATGGGGATTCTGTTTTCCCCTGGTCTGCACTTTAGCAGTCGGCCTTTTCCTGTATTCCTCCAGCTCCCCAGGGGGGTGGAGACAGAGTCCCTCCTTTATCGGACCCCCCTTGACAGCCTTTTCTCCCATCCTCCCCCTTCACAAGTTTAAACCCCACTTTTCACCAATGAACCCCTCTATTTTCAACTTAAGGATTCCTCTCCCCTCCAAATTGAGATGGAGCCTATCTCTAGCATACAGCTCCTTATCCTCCCAGGTCTCCCCCCAATCCCCCATCAACCCATACCCTCTGGCCTCACACCACTCCCTGAGCCACTGGTTTATCTCCCTAATCTTCCTTTTGTGTTCTCCACTACCCCTTGGCACAGGCAGGATTTCCGAGAAGGAAATCATGCACCCTATGTCATGACAGACCCTGGCAAGTTCCCTGAACCTTGCCTGTTTCTAGAGCTCACTATTTCCCTCAATGTCATTTGTACCCAGGTGGACCAGTATGTCCGGGGAACCCCCACAATCCTTTGCCAGCTGATATACCTCATGCTTGGCCCTGTGCACCATTAGTCCACGGAAGCATTTTGTTCTAACTGGCTAGGCTTCCCTCCTATCCCATTTGATACCCCTGATCATAGAATCCCCCAACAGGAGCACTCTGACCGCTCCTTTTCCTCTATTACCCCCTTCTATGTCCCTCATCCTTTCTACCGGCCCCTCCACCCAGCCAGCTCCTTGTTTCTCCCCCTATCTGGGTGCCACATGCCACCCCCTCCTTATTTACCCTGGCCACCCCCTCCTCTCTGATCCTATGCCTCTCCTCCTCCTCCTCCTGAGTATCCTTCTGTGCTTCGCTAACTCCCCCCTCACTGCTTGTGACTGGTCCTTCTCCCCATCCGCTAAACTAGCCTGGCTCGTCCTCCCTTCCTTCCTGTCTCCGTTCAGTCCCTCCTTGCTTGTCATGCTCCCCTGGCCTAAACCCTCAGCTCCCTTTACTCTATCCTCCTTGTACTTCTGGTCCTTCTCCTTGCCCTTTCCTCCCAACTGGTCCTTTCTGTTAAGAAGTACTTTTTCATGGAGAGGTGGTAGACCCTTGGAACAGACTGCAACTGGAGGTAGTGGCAGCTAAGATGGTCAGTGAATTCAGACAGGCATGGGATAGACAGTATAGTCACCTTAGCAAGACAAATTGATAGTGGGGGTTAAAAAACCTGGGCAGACTACATGGACCACACAGTCTCCTTCTGCCAGAAAATTCTTATGTTCTTATGTTCTGGAGGTTGCATCTCTGGAAGGACATAGACAAAATAGAAGCAGTTCAGAGAAGGGCAACAAAATGATGCAAGCAGTGCAGTAAAAGTCAAATGAGGAAAAACTAGAGACCTCAATATGTATTCCATGGAGGAGAGGAGAGATATGGGGGATATGACTGAGACATTCAAGTTTCTAAGGGGTATAATCAAGGTACAGGAGAGTAGCATCTTTCAGAAAAGAAGGTGTACAAGAAAAAGGGGCCATAATATCAGGCTAAAGAGGGGTAGGCCCAGGGACAATGTAATGAAGTACATTTTCATAGAAAAAGTAGTGGATGCTTGGAGCAGCCTCCCTGTGGAGGTGGTGGGTGAAAAAGTGATAGGGGAATTCAAGAGTGCATGGGATAGACATAAGAGTAATCTCGCAATAGGAAAGAGATGGTAAGCCGCAGATCAACTAGAGTCTGTGGTATTGCATTGGTAGGGAAAAGGGGCAGACTAGGTGGATCACTCAGTCCTTATCTGCTGTCCCCTCTATGTTTCTATGTAAGTACTCCCAGATCCTTTTCTTCTTATGACCTGGTTACCTGCACACCCCCAACTAATTTTTGCTGCCTGGATTCTTAGCCCACAAGTGTATAACTTTAAGCACTGGATACCAGTTACCAAATGCCAGACCACTTTTTTAGCCTAGTCAGATCCTTCCTGATCCCAGCAAGGTGTTCCATCAGAACGTCTTCCATCCTAGCAAAGTCAGCCCTCTTAAAGTGCAAGACCCTCTTCTTGGACCTGACCTTCACTCTCCCTATGTCTATGTGCAACAACACTGTGAGATGATCTCTTTTTTGTATATAAACATTTTTATTAGAAGTTTCAAAAATACAACATTTTCTAAAGTCATATAAAAACAAACAGGAGAAAATGAACAACAATTTACAAAATTACATGCCCTGTGAGGGAGAAACATGAAAAATCAACAGGTAGTAAGAACTAGGATTACATACTGATTTAGTCTAAGGTCAATACTAGACTATGCAATGAGGTAAGAACACAAAAAATAGCACTGGCATAATTCAGCCTAAACATTTACCATATTGAATAAACCACGCAGAACATTCAATGATCAAAACCAACTGATAAACCATCCCCAGCGTGATCACCATTCTTAATTCCCACATATGCTACTAACTTATTCCACATCTTGTAAAATTTGGGAAGTGAGTTCCTCCTCCAATAAATGACCTGATTGTAAGAAGTAGATTTAGAAACTGCTTGCTCCCACTGTGTCAAGGGTGGAATGGTGGAAGTTCTCCAATGTAAGAAAAGGTGCCTTTTGGCTTCCAAAGCTGCTGAGTATATCAGACCTTGCACTCCAGCGCCACCATGCTCAAAACCCTGGATCCCCCAGAATCCAGTACCTAGAGGAGTGTGAGATAGGAAATCATAGAATCTTGTCTAAGAAACTAATAATACCTGCCCACCATTCCTGTAGCATTGCACATCCATAAAATATGGAAAATGGTACCCACTCTCAATTTGCACCTCCGACATATATCTGACCCTAATAAACCCATTTTAACCAGTTTGTCCAGAGTCCAGTACCATCTGCTCAACATCTTCTTTTGGATGAGCTGCACTTTGGATCAGGGAAGACTCTAAACACCTCAACCCAGCACCTAACCCATCCCCTTGGTCCAGCACCTTGTGCAAGTCCTCCTCCACTTAACTTTATGATCACTCAGTCAGAAAGATTGGCTCTTTGCAATTCTTTATACAATAAGCTAGTAGGACCTCTCAAGATCTTAAACCACTTGTGTAAGTGAGTGGTAAGTTCATTGTTATACATATGAGAAGATTTAGAAAACTTGGAAGAAAGAGCATGTCATAGTTGAAAAATGTCCACAGGTCATGGCAGGTATATTGTAAACAGTCCACAAATTCTGAAAAGAAAGTAAGAGCCAGTCTTCTGACCAAGCACATCTGCCAATACCTGAATATCTTTAGATGCCCAAGTCCGCCAGTATACAGAGGAGTCACTGACCTTTAAGGCTGGATTATTCCATAGGGGTTCACATACACCCAAATAACTGACATCCCACCCCAATATCTTAAAGAATTTTGTCCATACCTGCTTCAAAAAAACATGGGAAGCATCTCCCCCGGAAAACCATGAGATGATCTCTACCTGCAAATAGTGCTTCGACCCTCAAATCCTAAACATATGCACAGTTGCACAGGACCAGGTTCTGCACAACCCTTCCCCAGTGGGATCCATGAAACTCGGCATCAGGAAACCACTTTGGAATGCATCCAGTAGTACTTGTTCCCTCGTTTGAGAGGTAGCAGGGATTTTCCAGTCCACTCCAGGTAGATTGAAATCTCCCATTATGACTACTCCCCCCTTGCTGGACATATCTATGATTTGAGACCCTATTACCCTGTCCAACTCCTCATCATGGGAAGGTGGTCTGTAGACCACCCCATCCTTAGTGTCCTCCCCTTAGTAGATTGTACATCTACCCAAAATGCTTCAGTCTTACCCTCCAACTCTTGCTCTCTGCTACAATTTATTACCCTTCACAACAGAGTCAATCCCTACTTCCTAACTCACTTCCCTTTCTATACATTTTATACTTGAACTGTGAGGTCCCAGTGATGATTTAGTGTGGCCATTGTCTCTGTTATGGCCACTATATCAACCTCATGATTAGCCGACAATGACTGCAGTCCCACCATCATATTTCCCAGACTTCTGGCATTCAGAAACACCACTGACCACCATGAATAAGGACCTCCTTACTCTTGACCTGCCCTTCTACCATATATATAGCTATATCTATAAATATATATATATATATTCTTTGCAAAACTGCTTTAATGCAATACTTAGGGTTTTCTACTCTGACAAACATGAGAAAATTCAGCATTAGAGTTTTCAACCCTAACTCAGACTTCCCCCACACTGCCACACAGACACACACAGACACACACATAGACATACACACACACACACACACACACACACACACACACACACACAGAACGCACAACTGGGGGGTGGTACAAGGCAAGACAACCAATCACAGACACACACCATAACACAACAGAAATAACATACAGCTTCTCAAACATACCACAACAGGCATCCATCATCATGTTTCACCAACTGTATCACTTCTACTGACATCCCAGTCTGCTGAGTGCATACATCCTTCTGCATAACAGCAGTAGTAAAACACATGTATTGGTGGGAGCATGGGGCACCAACTTGGCCATTTCTGCATAACAGCATAGCCCCAAGCCCCCACCAACTTGCCTGTTTCTGCATAACACCATAATATAACTAGCAAAATACATGTATTGGTGGGAACGCGGACCCATCTCCCACCAACTTGCCCATTTCTGCATAACAGCATAGCCCCATGTTCCCACCAAATTGTCCATTTCTGCATGACACCATATATATATAGTAACACATGTGTTGGTGAGAGCATAGGACCCTTCGGGCCCCTGCACTACCACCAACTTGCCCTAAATTACCCATTTCTGCATAACAGCATAATATAAGTAGTAAAACATGTGTATTGGTAGGAGTGCAGGGTCCTTTGGGTCCTCCGCCCCCACCAACTTCCCCATTTCTGCATAACAGCATAGCCCCATGTTCCCACCAACTTGCCCATTTCTGCATAACACCATAATATTAGTAGCAAAACAAATGTATTGGTGATAGCACAGGCCCCCAACTTGCACCATTTCTGTATAACAGCATAATATAAGTAATAAAATATATGTATTGGTAGGAGCATCTAAGATGCTTGCAGAGGATATTGGTGTATGCACCCAAGAGACTGGGATGGCAGCAGAAGTGATACAGTTGGTGAAACATGAGGATGGATGCCTGTTGTGGTATGTTTAAGAAGTTGTATGTTATTTCTGTTGTGTTATGGTGTGTGTCTGTGATTGGTTGTCTTGCCTTGTACCACTTCCCAGTTGTGCATTCTGTGTGTGTGTGTGTTTATGTGTGTGTATGTGTGGCAGTGGGGGGGGGAGTCATAGTTAGGGCTGAAAACCCTAACACCGAATGTCCTTGCTTGTGTCACTGTAGAAAACCCTAACTGTTGCATTAACGCAGTTTATTTGCAAAGAATTTCCTTACTTTTTGAATAAGCATAGGCAAGTACATTGTCACAGAAGCTGGTGGGAATGTGTGCCCCGATATAAGTAGTGAATCACATGTATTGGTGGAAGCAGGGGCCCTCCCACCACATTACCCAGCACTGCATAACAATATACATGTGCCATACCTTATGAGCTGTCCTATACATTATAATGGGATCTTCCTACGCACCCAAAAATGTGCTCACCATGGTTTTCACAATGCACATAAATACTTACCTATTAACTATAATGAACATGCACCACAGTTCAGCAACCATAACTGCAAGCCACATGAAAATTGTCATAGTTGAAGACCTATGATTTATTTTTCTACATTCCAAATTCCAGACAAATCGGACAAACAGTTCAAAAGTTATCATAGTGGAATGAACCAAATTTACATTCGACGGAGTAGCATAATTCCGCACCTGTTTAAGTTTCACACACCAAACCACTGAAAGGCACGTCCGTGGCACTAGGGCTACCTACCCTATAAACTGCAATCCAATAGCATCATGAATAATCCAGTGGGGAAAAATCAATGACGTCAGTCAATATTTCCCCCCAAGATAAATTTTCCAGCATCTAAACAACATAGTTCACATCTATAGGTCATCTCCTCAACACACTCCAAATTTCAAATACAAATACCAAACCGTTTAAGAGATATGTAATTTTAAAGTTTGTATGCCTTTAAGAATTCTTTGACCATGAGAATAGGCCACGACCGCCACAAAATGACAGACCTCATGGCTGAAAATGCGCTAAAATGGAGTACCTGGCAGCCAAAAATTCTTTGACCATGGGGGGGGCAAATTCAAATGCTTATAACTCTGGAACGGAACAATATTTTTTCACCAAACAAAAATGGACATGTTCCTTGAATAAAAGGCGTTCTAATCCCAAGTTTCAGACCAATCAGCCACACAAAGGCTACGTAGTTCCACAGGGAACACAGTGCTTAAAAGTAGCAAAAACTGCATTTTTGTCACTGCGCTGCACAAAAACCGTAAGTCCGACTGAAATAAAAATTGGTAAATGAAGAGACGTAACATACCAGACCATGTACACCAAATGTTATCTGAATCTGTTCAACGGTTGCACAGCAGCACGAGCAGAAAACTGTGCATGAGTGTCAAAAAGAAAATTTTTGCCGCTTCGTTGCACAAGAACCATATTTCTGAGAGAAACAAAAATTGGTAAAAGAAGAGATGTACCATAGCAGACTGTGTGTCCCAATTTTGTGAACATCCGTTCAACAGTTGCACAACACCACGAGCAAACAACTGCGCAGGAGTGGCAAAAGTACATTTTTGGCATTTCACTGTGCAAAAACCATATGTACAACTGAAATGGAAATTGGTAAGTCAGCAGAAGTACCATACCAGATCAAGTATTCAAAATGTCAGGGGAATCCGTTAAACAGTTGCAAACTTATAAGTGCACAAAAAATGTGATGTTTAAAATTAAAGTGCCTACTGAACCTTAAAGATAGGGGTGCTATCATTGCAAAACACACATCTGTGGCACCATGCCTTGGCACCCAGGAGATATGGGCCCAGAAACAAAATGGAATTGTACAACAGAGACTCAGAGAAAGAAACACCCTGCACAATGCTTTGCAGACATCTTGATGCATGAGCAAATGTTTTCACACTGCACATACATATTTTTTGCCCATTGACTATCATGGGAGACAAAACGAGTCATAACTGTTCAACAGAGGAATATTTTTTCACAAAATCTTTAAAGGGCAGCACCACAGCCCAGGACCCATGCATACAAACCAATCAGAACCCACTCAAATTGATTCTTGTTGTGCAGGAAAAATATGTGATCGCATTGTTTTCACAATGCACATATATATTTTGCCATTGACTAAAATGGGACACCAAAAAATGACATAACTTCTGAATGGAGCAAGATTTTTTCACGAAATCATCAAATAGGAGCACCACAGCCCAGCACCCATGTATAGAAAACAATCTGAAGCCAGTCAAATACATTCTTGTTACGCACCAAAAAATGTCATTGCCACTGTTTTCACAATGCACATATATATTTTCCCATTGACTATAACAGACCACAAAATGGCATAACTTTAGAACAGAGCAAAATTTTTTCACAACATCTTCAAAGGGCACCAGCACAGCCCAGCACCCATGCATACAACCCAATCTGAACCCACTCAAATGCATTTTTCACTGCTGGTGATAGTGTGGTCTTTGGGTCCCACGCTCCCACCAACTTGCACATTTCTGCATAACATCACAATATAAGTACTGAATCACATGTATTGGTGGGAGCACGGGGCTCTTTGGGTCCCACGTTCTCATCACATTGCCCAGCATGGCATAAAAATATATTCTGTCATACCTTTTGAGCTGTCCTATACCTTATAATTGGATCTACCTGCGCACCCAAAAATGTGTTCACCATGATTTTTACAATGCACAAATATACTTCCCCATTAAGTATAACAAACATGTGTCACAATTCACCAACTGTAACTGCCACCACCACGAAAATGGTCAGAATCAAAGTTCTATGATTAATCTTTCTACATTCCAAATTTCAAACAAATGGGATGCATGTTTCAAAAGTTATTATTGCAGAACAAACCAAATGTTCATTAATCAGAGTGGCATAATTCCACACCTGTTAAGGTTTTACACACCAAACCACTGAAATGCACCTACATGGCACTAGGGCTACCTACCCTATAAATTTCAAGCCAATAGCACCATGCATAATCCTATGGACAAAACATTAAGTATACCACTCAATATTGCCACAACAAATTAATTTTCCAACTCCTAAACAGCCTCAGTCACATCTCTTTGACATCGCCTCAAAATTTGAAGAAAAAAGAGCGAACTGTTTCAGAGATATTTAATTTTAACATTTTACCACCCTTAAAAATTCTTCGGTCGATGAGAATCGGCTGCTACCTTGTGATCTAGGATCATTGTCAGCCATCAGAGGACACTTTGGTTGTGAAATTTGGGCTATCTGAGCCCTCCCAGGGAGATCTGGTCCAGAAAAAACATTTACATCTGGTCGAGAAGTCAGAAAAGATCGTTAGAAAGCTGCGACCAAAGAATTTCAAACTTTAAAACTCCATTTTTGGACACAACTACATTAAACCCCAGGCATGGGTTGATAGAGGGAAGCCCCCTTAGCAAAACCCATCCTAGTTTTACTTCACAAGTTACCCCTGGACTGAGATATTTGTTGTTTTCCATCCCCAAACTGAAAACAAAATGGTGGCCATCGCAATGATAAATTTCTCACAAAGATTCTTTGATCATGAGGAGTGACAAGATAGCCAAAACTCCATTTATCTTTCACAAAATAACCATATAAATTTCCCCATAGACTTATAATGGGAGCTAAATACTTTAATAACTTTTGAATGGATTAATATTTTTTTCACCACACAAAAAGTGGCATGTTCCTTGACACAAGCTCTTTCTACATGTCAAGTTTTGGACTGGCAGGCCACATGGTGGCCACACAGCACCACAGACAAAATCAAAAAAACTGCACATGAAAGTGACAAAAAGTGCATTTATGAGTATTTTACTGCACAAAAAAACATACGACCAACCAAAATGCACTTCGTAAATCAAGAGATCTACCATGCCCCACTGTGCATACCAAATTTCATGCAAATCCATTGAATGGGTCCAAAATTATTAACACACAAAATTTCAAGTTTAACATTAAAGTGCCTTCTCAACCCTAACTATAGGGTCGCAACCATGCCCTTTTTTATATATATATATATATATATATATATATATATATATATATATATGTATATGCAATGGGAGCAAGTGTAATAAATGATTTATCTGCACAAGAGTAGTTTAACCTCAGGTAACTTCATGAGTGGCATAAGCTATGAGTGAGGTGTCTGAAGTCAAACTGCTCGAGTGCAGATAAATCATTTATTATACAAGTTTTCCATTGCATATTCCATTTATGCAATTCTTTTGTTTTTGCTTTTGGAGGGGACATTTGTTAGTCAAAAAAGAGAATAACATTTGAATTTTCTGCCATTTGTTAATGATTATAGAAAATCTAAAAGGAATCTAGAATGAAACACCACTCATTTTGTAGGTAATTTTATGCTGACAACTTTTGTGCTCAAAGTACCATACTATAATTTTTTGTTTTTAAGTTATTTGCATTTGTTTGATAAAAAAAGTGCACGAAAATGGAATTTTCTTCAGTTTTTCGCTAATTATGAAAAAATTAAAAAAGTATCTATAAATGAAACACCACTCATTTTGTAGATGTTTCTGTGCTAAATTAACTTCGTGCCCACAGTACCATGCTATAATGTTTTTTTCATTTTAAAGTTATTTACATTTGTTTACTGACAAAATGAAAAAAAAAAGAATTTTCTGCTGTTTTTTTTGCTAATTATCAAAAGATCTAAAAGGTATCAATAAATAAAACACCACTCATTTTATAGATATTTCTGTGCTGAACAACTTTCATGCTCACAGTACCATGCTATCATTTTTCTTTTCAAAGTTATTCACATTTGAATACGGTTAAAACTGCTACTGAGGCCAAACATTCTAAATGACATAAGCACTGTATAGCTAAATGACTGATGACATAAGCACTGTGTGGATAAATGGCTGATGACATAAGCATTGTATATAAATTTGAAATTAATGTGCACAGTTATTCAGATAAATGAATTTATCACACTCTGTTTATCTCCACCCCATTGCATAAATATATATATATTTGCACTGTTCAACCAATTTGCCTAAAATTTTGCATGCACAGTGTTGTATGGTAGACAACTTGATCTGTCAAGTTTGGTTTCAGTCAAAATTGTGGATTTTGAGCTGCACATAGAGCTAAAATGGTGAAAGTCACCTTTTTTCCATTGTTTTTGTCACCGCACTGCACATAGATGGTTTTGAAGTTTTGTCTGAAATTTTAAGGGAACAAAGGACTTGCCCCACAGAAAACTCTTTCACTAGTTTGGTGAAAAGCCATTCGCTAGTTTGGTGAAAAAATAATAATCCATTCCAAAGTTATCTAATTTTAAAGTTTTGGATTCTGAGCATGCTCAGTACAGTCTTTTAGATAGCTTCCTGGAATGACAAAGGGATTTGGTCTCACAAAGAAGGATTCTTTTCTGTGAGGGGCCAATCCTTTTTTTATGAGAAAAAAATTCCTTTTTTGTGAGCAGCCATCTTGTTTTGTATTTTTGCACACAGCAAAGTGTCATAATTCTGCCCAGGGATGTCTTCTACAGATATCCAAACATGTATCTTGCTCATTGGCAGCTGATGAGCTGCACAGCCTATTTTGTACAGCTCCCATGGCCTCCGAATGTCTTTTTTCAACTATATAATTCCTTTTTCATGACTCATTAAGTTCCTCTTTTTTGATTCCCTTTTCATTCTTGCAAAAAAAAGGTAATTAGCTTGCAAAAAAGATTTTTTTTAAACTCTAAGTCCAAAATCATTTTTCATGAGCTGCTTCCTTTTTCATGAGAACAAAAAAGAATTAGGGGAAAAAGGAATCATCTTGCAAAAAAGGATATGTAGAAAAAAATCTTAATCCAAAATCATTTTTCACAATGTGGAATCCTTTTCCATGACCACAGCAAAGGATTTGCAGAAAATGATTAATTTTGCATAGAAAATAATTCATTTTCCTCAAATACAGCAAAGCATTCATGGAAAAGGATTTCTGCTCACAAAAAAGATTTATCCCTGGTGTCTAGTGGTACCTCCTATCCTCCAATATTCATATATTGTTTATAATTTATAATACCCCCACTGATGGTTAGTGACGCCCCTCCACCCTCCCATGTAATTGTTGTTTTATCCCTGGTGTCCAGTGGAACACCCATCCTACAATCCCCATATCTTCTTTAATTTATTCCCCTGTTGGTGGTTAGTGGCACCCCCCCATTTCCCAACTCTTGTCACTTTGACACTAACTGGAGCATTAACAAGTTTTTTGCAACATATATATATATATATATATATATATATACATATACATATACATATACATATACATATATATATATATATATATATATATATATATATATACACAGATATTGATAAATTATAGGGGGTGTGGTCACACGCCTATAGTTAGGATTGAATAGGCATTTCAATGTTAAATCCCAAATTTTGCAATTTAATAAGTTCACAACCATTCAATGTATTTGCATTAAAATTTGTGCGTGCAATCACCAATGGTAGATCTCTGGATGTGCCAAGTTACATCCTCGTCAGATGTGTGGTTTCCATGTTACAGAGAGATGCAAAGGTGATTTTTCTCACATTAACTTTGCTGTGTTTTTCTTTGAACTTGCCTACAGCACAGATGGTTTTGAATGTTTGTTTGAAATTTTCAGGGCAGAAAGGGACTAGCCCACAGATGTGCTTTTGCTTGTCTGGTAAAAAAATAATAATCAATTTCAAAGTTATTTATTTTTTAAATTTTGAAAAAAAAATATTTCTGAGCATGCTCAGTAAGCACTTCAGGATAGCTTTATGAAATGAAAAATGAATCCTGTTTGGTACTGGAATATTCCTTTTTTTGTTTGCCACTATCTTGTTTTCAGTTTTTTCAAAAAATATATATATTTTTTCAAAAGCTACAGAACTGGCATAATTGAGAAACACCAACACATCTATCTGGGTGATTGGGACCCCATTAGGTATAATCTGCACTTTATAGTTGCAGACATGCCATATAATTTTTTTTCTATTTTAAATATTTTTTCATGACCGTGATATATGAAAAAATAATCCTTTTTTGTATCACGAGTCACAAAAAAGGATCCTTTTTTCGTGAAGGGAGAATCTTTGCCTTTTATTCTGTTGCTGTCCCTGAAACTGTCATGTGTTTCCCTGGTGTGTAGTGGTGCCCCCTCCCTGAAATCTGTTCATTCCATGTATTTCTATGGTGTCTAGGGGCACCCCCCCATTCTCTGATCTCCATCCTCTGTCTGCTTTTGTTTCATTGGTGTCTAGTAGCACCCCCACCCTCTGATCCCCATCCCATGTCTGCTTTTGTTTCCCTTGTGTCTAGTGGCACCACCCACCCGCCAATCTCCATCCCCTGTCTGCTTTTGTTTTCTTGGTGTCTAGTGGCACCCCCACTGACCGATTTTCATCCCCATTTTAAGATACATATTTTTCTGGTATCTAGTGGCATCCCCCACCCCCGCTCATTGACCTTCTTAAAAAAAAAATCCTGGTGTCTAGTGGCACCCCCTCCCCATTGATCACTGTCCCCTTGTAGAATGATATTCCCTGATGTCCAGTAGTACCCCCACCCACCGATTGCTGTCCCAGCACTTGAAAAAAAGAAAACTGTCCTCCATGTTTGTTTGTTTTCTAAACATAAAAAGGTCCCTCACCAATCTGTCCCCCACCCCCACCTCCCACTCAGCACCCACCACCCCACCCCACCCCCAAGTACACCCCCATACACCCTCACTCACCTGAACAGGTCCCAGGTTCAAGATACACTCTCCAATCTAATACATGTCTTGCTGCTGGAACTGGCGACTGCAATATGAGAAACTAAGGTAAATGCAGTTCAATTTACTTCAATGGTATTTTTAACATGGATACATAACTTGGCCATTTTTCATATTTTGACACCACATTTTCAACATGGCCTTTTGAGGACCCCACTTTATGAACAATGTCACTGTTATTTCACAAATCTGTCCTGAAAGATGATTTTGAGGTCACTTGGTGAAATCACCTTTCAGACATGATTTGTAATTTTTCACTGTTTTAGTTCAAGAGATGTGGTCATAAGAAGGCTATGTTGCAAATTTAGTGTCAAAGTATGTAAAAATGGCAAAGTTATGTGGATGCATTTAAATTTAACTACTCTCACTCATAACTTAAGTAATTGTAATTATTTTCACCCCAAATTTTCAAGATTGCCATTTTTTTACATCACCTCATGATCGTGACAGCTGTCATTTTTAAAATACTGGCCAAAATGTGTTTCCTCACCTCCAGCATGGAATGACTTTGTGGTGGTGTGGAATGATGTTTCAATGGGGATTTGAACATTCTCAGCACAGCATTCATGAGGTGGGGTAATAACAAGGCTATGCTGAAAGTTTGGTTGCTGTTTTGGCTGAAATGCTTCCATGCCAACATGCATATATGTATCTATGGCGGGATGGGAGTGCTGGGCACTGAGGGATCTGTGCTTCCACAGGCAATTGATTGGTTGTTCAGTGAAGGCCACCAAATGGTTTCAATGCTGCCTCTCTGACTGATCCCAATCAGACTGCATTGGCTGTGTCTCTTCTCCAATTTTGTTTGTGGCCACAGGAGTACCTCAAGGGTCCATCCTTGGCCCCCTGCTGTTCTCTATCTTCGTCAACACCCTCTCCTCAGACTGTCTTAAATGAAACATTCTCCTATATATGGAAGACCTCATAATATTCCATGGTGACAAATCCCTTCCCTGCATATTGTCTGTCCTTACCCAGAACTACATTGCTGCCCATAGCTGGTTCACTTCTAACCTTCTCCTGGTTAATGCTAAAAAAACAAAGGCCATGTTATTCACTTCTAAACCCTTCCAATCCAAAGCTATTGCTGATAACTTCTCACTTCTTATTCTATCACCTGAGGCCCCATGGGAAAATGTCTCCTACTTTAAATACCTGGAGATTATGCTTGACTCTGCCCTCTCCTTTGCAGACCATGTCAATATTGGCATTAGCAGAATCAACCAAAAACTTGGGGCTGATTACCACATAAAACCCTACCTGTCTAATGAGGCTCACCTGGCTATTGTCAGAGGTAACCTCCTACCCATGCTGGACTACTGTTCCTCCACATACTCTCGAGTCTCTGCCACCCTATGGACTATGCTTTCATCTGCCTACAACAGTGCTTGTTGCTTTGCACTATCCACTCCCTACTCCAAGCATCATTGTGTCCTCTGCTGTTCTGTTGGCTGGCTCTCTCACTACAAAGCCACTTCAAACTTACCCTTGGGGGTTTTGTAGACACCATCATAAGAAACTGCACTCTTTCACCTTTCTCTAACCTCTGTAAATTCCATAACATGCCCAGGTGCCTTCACTCCTCTGCTGTTGCCCTCTTGAGGTACCAAGGACTACGACAAATATGGGTGGGAATGCCCTGTCTGTGGCAGCTCCTCTTTTTGGAATGGGCTGCCTGCACCCCTCAGAGCCTCCAAACTCTACACTTCCTTTAGACTTAATCTCAGATCCTGGCTACAAACCAAGCACAGCTGTAACTGTCCACTTAGACAGCTTTCCTAGCCAACTAGCTGATCATATCCATACATTGGCTATCCCCTCCACTCTCTCCTTCCTGCTACTATCTAGCTAATGATGTACTGCTCTTGAGCACTAAGGTAGGAGGGCTAGCAGATCTCTACCCTTATATTGCTTCTGCTTCTCACTTCATATACCTTGTGCTAAGCATGCCATGGTATCTACTGGTGTACTTATTTTTTATGCTGTAATTTATACTACAGTTGTTGCCAACTGATGTAGTCTTACCTAACCTAACCATGTAATTGGATGTATCCACTGTGTTTTATTATGTATCCATTGTATTGTATTAGATATTCATGTTCCTTGTGCCTATTTGGTCTGGGTAATGCCTGGAAATGATCCTTTGGATCAGTGCACCTACCCAGTTTTCAAAGTCATAAATAAATAAATAAAACAAAACTTTCTCCAGATGTTCTGGTACTCTTAGCATTTGTGAACTCTTGATAGCATTGTCTATGGTAGCCATGTGTGGCAGGGTCATAGTTAGGTATTGGAATTACTGCTTACTGCTCATCATGATGATTTTCACCATCCAACTGGGTTTGAATATCTTTGCTCTCTATAAGTGTGCAGTAACTTTTGTCACCCAGAGGAGTTACTTCAGAGTCTCTTGTTGTCAGGGCAGGGTAATGCACTACACACTACAGGGTCCTAGGATTTTCATCTCTATGTTTCCACTTGACAGAAAAGTTTAGAGACATACTCAAAGAGTCTGAAATAAATATAAATGTTGTGTTCATGTAGATATATGTATATATATGTTTATAAAATGGGTAGGGTGAAGGGGATAAGGAAAAAAGTTAAACAATATCAAGCATTAAAACATTTAAATTTACTGTCTTCTCAGATTACGTTCTTGCAAGAATCTCATTTACTTGAGAGTGAAACTCTACAACTTAGGAGCCAGCAGATTAGACAGGTATTTAATGCCTCAGGTCCACTAACAGCTGCGGGGTTATGGTTCTGGTTAATAGAGGCATTCCCTTTGTCTCTAAGCAAATCCTTAGGGACCTGGGTGGTAGATATGTCCTGGTTCAGGGGAATCTTTGGTCCGTACCAATTTTACTTTGTAGTATAGATGGGCCAAATGCAGATGACCTGGGCTTCTTTATGAAGCTTATTTCCATCATCCTTTCCATGCTTCCCATTCTTATAATTATGGGCAGAAACTTTAATCTGGTTTTGGATCCTGAAGTGGACAGGTCTGGTTGTGGGTCAAGGAGTTTGTCTCCCGGGCAGAGGGCATTCAGGTACTTACTGGATCAGTGCGGACTGTGTGATGTGTGGCGTGTATTACATCCCAAGGACAGGGAGTATACTTTTAACTCGCCTGTGCACAGAACCCAGTCTCGCATCGACTATCTCTTAATTTCCTAGACCCTCTTACCGGGGGTCTTAGCAGCCTCGATTCAGCCAGGTCCAGTGGCCAATCATTCGTTGGTGGTTTGCAATCTGGGTTTTCTAAATATTCCCCAAAAAGAAACCCGATGGAAATTAAACGAACAATTATTGAAAGATGTTAAATATTGTAACCTAATAAAAGAACAGATCAATTATTTTTTTTCTACCAACTCCTCAGAGGGTATGGCACCTGATATGTTATGGGGTACCTTCAAGGCTTATATGAAAGGGATTATTATTAGTCTAGCTACAAAGAGGAAAGGGACTTGAGAGATGGAATTATTATCCTCATTATCACTAGTTAGGTCTCTGGAAGCCAAGTTATCCTCCAGCACCTCAGAAGAGGACATGAAGAGGCTCTTGGTGGCTAAAGATAAATATTTAGATTTGTTGAGGGAAAAGGCAGAGATATCCATTATCTGCACTAAAGTGAGCTACACCGACCAGGGGGAAAAAGCAGGTCACTTGCTTGCTTGCTGTAAGATTAAAACAGCAGGAATCTGCTAGGTTTATTCCTCCAATCAGGGCCCAGGCAGATGGATCCCTGAAGGTATCCCCTTCAGAGATTGTGCAGAAATTTGCCTCGTACTATGAACAATTATATAGGGATATGGATAGTCCTCCTTCTTTGGAGGTGCTTGAGGCATACCTGAGGGATTCTTCTCTCCCTTTCCTGTCTGAGTCACAGAGGAAGTTCTTATCTTCCCCAATATCTCTGGAGGAAATATCAGAGGTCATCGGGGCTTTGCCCTTGGACGAAGTCCTGGGACCAGATGTTTTTTCTGCCTTATTCTATAAAACTTTTCAACACAACTATTACTGGTACTTCACCGGTTGTACCGTCATATTCTATCTGGGGTAAGGGTAGATGTACATTTGTTTGAAGCCCTGATTGTTCTTCTTCCAAAATCTGACAAAGACCCAGAGTCAGTTCAAAGTTATAGGCCCATTTCCCTATTGAATCAGGATGTTAAAATTCTCTCGAAGATATTGGCTGACAGAATAACCTAGGTCCTCCTGGACCTGATTAGTATGTCCCAGGTGGGATTCATGAAGGGGCGTTCATCGTCAGACCATTTATGCACTCTTTCGCATGTCTTCTCGGTGCCCAAGGAAGCCACCTTTCCTGTGGGATTGGTTTCCCTGGATGCCAAGAAGACATTTGACCGTATCAACTGGAATTTTTTGTTTCAGGTTCTAAAAGCATTCAATTTTCCTACCATGTTCATAGACTGGATTCGAGCTCTATATCAGACCCCCTCTGCCAGAATTTCTGGTAAAGGAGCATTTTCCAAACCCTTTTCTTTATTTTCCGGTGCCAGGCAGGGTTGTCCCCTCTCCCCTCTTTTATTTAACTTATATTTAGAGCCCCTTATCCAAAATATTCTTAATAATCTGGAGATACGAGGCATACCAATAGTGAATAATGTGGTGAAGATCACGGCTTATGCTGATGATCTTCTCCTCCACCTCTCTCACCCAATAACATCTATCCCTGTTATGTTAGAAGAAATAGCCAAGTTCAGTACTTTCTCAAATTATAAACTGAATGTCAACAAATCTTCCATTTTCCCTCTTAATCACAAGGTTTTTAAGAGTGATGTTACCCCTTTTGGCCTTGGTTGGTCTCCCTGCATTCTTAGATACCTGGGTATCAACTTGACGCATAACCCCTCCTCCTGGTTCAAAGAAAACTTGGAACCCCTTTCCCAGGTGATTGTTCAGGACCTCAACAGATGGTCTAAGCTTCCTGTTTCTCTTTGTGGTCGCATTAATATAATGAAAATGAATGTTTTTCCTCACTTGTTTTATCCCCTCTCGCTCCTTAACTCCTTTATTCCTTTATCTTGGTTTCAGAGAATGCACAGAATTTTTACTAACTTCATCTGGTCCAATAAGCAACTGAAGTTGGCATATCATAAGCTGGCCACTCAGAAAATGGATGCAGCATTAAGAATCCCACATCTGGCAATCTATTACTGGGCCAGTCACATTGCAAAATACATGTGCTGGGTGAGTCCGGGTCCTGAGCACCTAAGACCAGTCTGGCTTGAATTTGAGTTAGACTTTATCCAGTCTGTGAACATGGATCCCTTGACCATACTCCATGTTAAAACTGCATCCCTTCAAGATGTCTGCAGATGTCCCACTCTTCGGACGTCCTTAAAAAGTTCACATACAGTTTTGCTCTTTTCTGCAGTATACCCCACATTTGGATTTGTCTCAGTCCATTTGGAACTCCCCGTCCTTCACAATAAATAAACAGAGGATCTCTCGTACATGGTTTCCCCAAATTGGGGATGGGATAGTTTCTACTTTCTGGATGATGAAGAGGAATGGCTCTCAGTTTCTAATATAATTCGTAAATTTGACATTCTGGTAGCTCATTATTTCAGGGTGGTCCAGTTAAAGCACCTGCATTCCACCGTGCTTGGTAATACCCCTCCTCATCTACCCACCTTTTCATTTGTACCCGAGCTCTCCTCCTTGATGGGTTTACCAGCTGTTATTTCTAAAATATACCGAGTTCTATTTCACTGGAAGTACGGGAGACCTGAAAGTCCCACTAAGCTCTGGGTTTATTTTTTTCCCCAATACACTCCCAGTTAGTCAGTTTTAAGGAAGTTTTGTCACAGATATGTATTTCAGGACAGATTATGAATTATGCAATATCATATTATGCACAATATGTATTACACCCCAGTTAAGTTGAGGCAATGGGGCCTTATAGGGTCGGGGACTTGTACCAGAGGATGTCAGGAGGATGGCACACTTCTTCACATTTTTTGGTCATGCCCCAAGATAAGGTCCTTGTGGGTGGCTATCCAGACTTAGACCCTATTCTGTGTTTGCAGGATTGCTTCACCCCAGGCATATGTTTGTTGGGAGATCTATCCTCTATCAAAGCTAAAATCAGGAGATTTCATATTTCCATGATTGCATTATCTGTTAAAAAAATTGAACTTCGGCATTGGAAGGATGCAATAAGTCCAACATATCAAGAATCGGTTAATGAAATCCTAGCTAACCTTCATACAGAGAAAGCGATAGCGAGCCTCCACAATAAGTTGCAGAGACACAAGAGTATTTTGGATCCTCTTCACACACTAATTATGATCAGAATAGATAAATGAGTTACTGTAACAGGGAACCTTAATTTATACTAGCATATTGCAATGTTTTTATACTACAACATAGATTTTTGCTGCTGTATGGGGCAGGGGGAAGGGAGGGAGGCTGGGGAAGATCATGTAACATTCTGTACATATGCAGTGTATGATGTAACTCTCTGTCCCCTGTATTGTGAAAACCTGTTAATAAAGTTTGAATTGAAAAAAAATAAAATGGGTAGGGAAATTGTTGCTCTTTTATTGGATGAGCACCACCACATGACCATGCGTATATCGAAGCGCGACTGCACAACTGCAATTTAACCCCCTCCAAAACAATTTTGACATTTTATAAGATAGATAAACCACTCTGAGGTGTGCGGTTCGTGCTCTGATATATGCACGCTTTGGGTGTTTACTTGACCTGCGGCCTCATGCATAACAACACACACCTATGTGTGCGATAGACAGAGCATGACCGCACACCTCAGAGTGGTTTATCTATTATATATATATATATATATATATATATATATATATATATATATACTGTATATATATACACATATACATATAACATACACACACAACACATATATATACTGTATATATATATATATATATATATATATATATATATATATACACACTAACACAACATTTATTTTATATATACTGTACATAACATACACACACAAATGTATATATACATATGCCACACACATATAAACACAGAAGATATGGTATGAAGAACTCAAAAAGTATAAACTTTCTAAAATTTCATCTATTAATGTTGTCTTCCCTTTTATCAATTTATCCTTTTGTATTACCTTAAAACTTCACAACCACATATGCATTTCAAAACAGAATCCTTACCCTTTTATACAACATAACATTATATTATAAGTCACAATAAATCTTGTCTTACAAGATTAAATATAAGAATATTTTAAAATTTCACAAGAAATTAAGGGGTGGCGGTCAGTATTTAACCATATAACTTTTAACATTAATCTTTTGAGGTAATGTATGGGTATGCATTTTAAAGCTCTAACTCCTGCCTATTAATTGAGACAACACTTGAATGTATATTTCACTTATGCTCAAAATAATGACCCAAGAATCTGCATTAAGTACTATACGTGGAGCTGAAAATCACAACATTTGTCAAGGTGTCAGTACAAAATTGATGCAAACTACTATTTTGTCCCTGCCTTCATGTGATCAACAGACAGAACATAAATTCAGGGCATATCTGCTACATTAAACAACCATTTATTTATCTCTCAGGTGACACCTCACTTCCATTTGCACCTGGTCTATACGGGCTGTTTTTCAAGATACCCATGGTTTATTTTATCCTTAGATGATGTGAGAGGAAGTACCACAGTACTGGGGCTGTATACATGAAGGAACACTGGCTTATGTCTGTTCTCATGCATTGGGTATGGAAGCAAAGCCTAATTTCCAGCCTCAGCCCATGCTCCGATGTTCTGCAGAGCTATGACAGCAGTTAGGCTAGCTGGTGCACCAGCACTAGAGACCTGGAAGGCCATGCAGTGGAGACAGTAATGAAGCCTAGCCTCTAACAAATTTTAAACTAAAAGACAATTAAATTGTTTAATTCAGCAGTAGAAGATGAATGTTTCAGGTACATAACAACTGGAAGTCAATAAGAGCAAGTTCTTTAAGTTGGGGTTGGATAGGTCATCCCTGGGATAAAGGATTTGGAAGATATCCACACAGAACTTGTAGTAAGTTAAACTACACTATTGTGTATTGAATTGTATTGTCTTGAACTGTATGGTATTGTATTGTATTGTACAGTATTACCAGAATTGTTCAGAATGTTGAATAACCCAGTTGAAGATGGTGGAATGGCAAATCCACACCCAAAATGCATTTTGAATTTCTTTTCATAATTCTGTGGAATTATGCAAAGCATGGGAATGTTTTTATAGTATCAGTAGTCTTTATTGCTAGGATGGTTTACATTTAAATAGAAATAGCAGTAAGGAGCTGGGACATATCTTCAAAAAGCACGTAGACAGCCATTTGAAACACAGAGGAGAGGAGAGGGGATCTAGACGCATTTAACTATGATTATAGAACAAACAATAAAATATCAGGGACCATTAATAAGAAACAAGGAGAGATAAGGACATAACTAGTTAATGCACAAAGTCGTAAAAATAAGATGGAGGAACAAAAATATTTACTACACAAAGATGAAATTCTAATCTGTGGAATTACTGAAACATGGTTCAAAAAAAAAGGAAAGTGGGTAGAAGAGATTCCTGGTTATAACCCATTTCACAAGGAAAGAACTGATAGAAGAGGTGGTGGGATGGCTTTATTTCTACTACACAAAAGCACGTGAATTGGACCAGGTTTCACAAACAGAAGTGGAGTAGAACAAATATGGGTTAGTATAGAACTTAAAATAAAGAAATTATTAGTTGGCTTATGCTATCATTCACCAAATTCAGCAAATACTGAAAATTTAAGCTTCCTAGATGCAATAGATAATATGGATACATGCAGAAATTGTATTATAATGGGAGACTTTAACTTCCCGAAATTGATTGGGACAAATTAGCAGGTACTAATTCTATAGAGAACAAAATGATTGACATCATGCTGCACAAGAATTTAGAACAATTAGTCAAACTGGTAGAAGAAATGAACACATCTTGGACTTGATATTTAGCAACTTTGAACAGGCAATAAGTAATGTCAGAGTCATTCAACCCTTAGGAGATAGTGACCATCAAATGGTGAGTTTTAAAATCAGTGGGGCAAGAACAAAAACAAGGGAAAACACCAAAATGAGATGCTTTAACAGTGTGGACTTTGATGCAATCACAGCATATCTAAAAGCATGGGACTGGAAAAAGGACTTGATGGGACATTCTGTAAAAGAAACATCAAATATAATAAAAAATAAATTACAATATTGAATTGAAACATGCATACCTGAAGTAAAAAAATATAACCAAAAAGGACAGATATCCAAATGGTGCAATAATAAAATAAAAAAAAATCAAGAGAAAGAAAAAGGCATATAAAATAGCCCCCAGTGCCTGTGTCAAATCCACCCTGCCTGGATGTTTTTCCCAATATTTTTCCCTATAACTGTCAGCCTCTGTATGACATTTTGTTTCTGTATATAAACTTGCTGTAATCAAGTGCATTAATTAAGTGTATATACTATATTATTTCTCACCTCACTGTGTGATGTTTTAACTTATTGATTCCGTACTTTTGTGTCCACTTGTTTTGTAAAAATATCTGCACAACTGGACATTTGTGAAAACAGGCATTTTTGTGCACATACCATCCAATATAAAATAAAAATTGACTGAATTGATTGATTTATATAAAGCATAAGACTCTGGAAAGATGGGAAATATATAAAGATCTGTAAAAAAATGCCAAAAGTTTATTCAAAAAGCAAAAGCTGACGCTGAAATAAAATTAGCTACACTAACTTAGGATAATAAAACACAATTATTTAGTTATGTTGGAAGCCTGAAAGGTGGTCAGAAATATATTGGACCATTGAAGGATGGGGTATCAAGTATAGAGGATGAAACAGAAATGGCGAATAAGTTTAATGATTTTCTTATCAGTGTATTCCTGGGAAAGGATGATAAACAAGTTAGTGTAAGTACAAGTGGCAATAAAACTGAAACTCAAATAAGAATAGTTGTAGAAAAAAAGGTATTACATAAATTAAAAATGTTAGATATACATAAGACTGGAGGGCCAGATAGTCTCCATCCAAGATTTCTGAAGGAGCTTCTCAGGTACTGGCAGGGCCACTTGCTGTCCTGTTTAATGCTTCTCTGAGGGAGGGTTCTGTGATACCAGAATGGAAACAGGTATGCATTACTCCAATCTTAAAAAAGGTTGACAAAAAAAGAAGTAGGAAATTATCATCCCATCAGTATAACATCAGTTCTGTGGAAAATAATGGATGGTTTCATGAAAGAACAAATAGATATGCATATAGATAATCAGGGACTACATGATGTTACACAGCATGGGTTCATGCCCGGAAGATCATGTTTGACTAACATATTAACCTTTTTTGAGCCAATAAGTTGTGCCCTAGACCAAGGTTTACACATGGATATGTTATATTTGGATTATTCCAAAGTGTTTGACTCTGTATCACACAATGAGTTAATAAAAACATTGATAGGAATCAAACTTGCTCCCATTATTGTGTCCTGGGTTAAATCTTGGCTGTGTGATAGAAAACAGAGAGTTGCTATAAGGGGTTTCTTGTCGGAGTTAGGTGAAGTGTCAAGTGGGGTACCCCAGGGGTCTATTTCAGGTCCCTCTCTGTTCAATATTTTTGTATCATCAATGAAAACTTCAGAAGAAGTAGTGCAGCAGTGTGGCTCTGTAAATATGCAGATGATACAAAGATAGGTGCTATAATAAACAATCAGGAGTCAGCAAAAAAATTTCAAATGCAAATAGATAAATTAGAAGAATGGGCAATACAGCATAAACTAAGCTTTAATGAGAATAAGTGTAAGGTAATGCACTTTGGTTACAACAACATTAATGCAGAATACAAAATAAAAACAGACTAATAAAGCACCTCTGACAATGAATGAGATCTCTGCATGATAAATAATAAGCTAAATTTTGATAGTCAAGCTAAAGCTGTAGTAAAGAGGGGAAGTAGAATAATAGGAAACATACTAAGACATGTTAAGAGTAAGTATCAAGAAGAAATTATACCTCTATATTCCACATTGTTAAGGCCAGCTTTGGAGTACTGTACACCCTTTTGTGCACCATGAAACATAGGGAGTATGAAATCAATCGAAAAGTGCAAAGAAAGATGCCAAAGAAATAGAAAAATATAAAAGATAAACAATACGAGAAAAGGTTTGAAGAACTAGGTTTGTTCTCCCTGACATATTGAAGACCGAGAGGAGATCTGTGTTTTGTTTATAAGGTCTTCCCTAATGATAACATATGGGAAACTTCAGGACTGAATAAAAAATCAGATTATAGATCTTCAAGGTTTCTAATCTGCAACTAAAGGGTGAATTTTATAGAACCACTAAATGAGGAAAGTGGTTTAACCAGAGCATAGTGGACACATGCAATACCCTACCAGAATCTGTGGTTAAAAGTACAAACATTGATTCATTTAAAAAAGCTGTGGATACATATATGGGTCAGAACAAAATCATTAGTTTCCACTAGTATGTGGCTAGCAAAAATATGGCATTTTAGAGCTCCTTGACTTGTATCCATACCTATGAACCTATGTCTTTGTCAGCTGCAAAATAATATTTACTGGATTATTTTATCCTTAGAATATTATTCTTCAGTTTGTGGCAAATAAATCTGAAGTTTAGATTACCCATGGAATACTATTCTGTGGTTTATGAGAACTGTGGATTACTTAAGCAATAATGCCTGACAGGGTGTGAGTTGTGCTGGGATAACCTCACACCTGGGGTGGTTGAGTACGAGGCAGGAGGCCGAGTGCATCCAACATCCCAGCTGTGAGGTTATCCCAGCACAGCCTGCACCCTGGAGGGCATTATTGCTATTATACAATGTCTCATTTTGTAAAACAAAAAAATATGTATCAAAAAAGCATTTTTTTGCTGCTTTTCAAGTCGTTAATCAGTGTGGAGGTATATGTATTAAAAAAAAGTTCTTTTTTGGCCAGTAGGTGGAGCTGCTGGTAAACAAGCAGCTCTCTGAATTGATCTGGCTGCACCCTCAAAAGCAGTTTTATGTTTGTGCTGGATGTTGCAACCCCCCTTTGTTTTCTTTTGATTGTAGTAGTTTACTTGCCCCTCAGATTTAATCATGCTCAACGTTAACTTGCTGTGTTCTATGGGACCTGCCATCTTCTTAACTGCCAATGTGTAACAATTGAATGTAGGAGCAATAGTTCCATTTTCCCAAAATGGATCGTAAGCGCCTTGTACATTGTGAGGGTGAAAAACAGTTTCATTTCCTCTGGAGGAGAACAACACTATCCAAATAATAAAAAAAAAACACTAGTGAAAGCCACATTGTCTATATTTATAGGTGAGAGACTGCACGTGGATGTTAACTTTCTGAGCCATTCATAGCATGGTTTTAAAAAATTGTGGTTTTTATGTGGTGCACTTTTCCATTAGTTTTGAGTGCAAAGGAGGACTGTAGGGATGTGTTGTTATTTTGAAGAGTGAGCTTTGGAGGGTGATGCGATTGGGGGGGGTGAAGTGTTGGACAGTGGCGGTAATGTGTGGAGGCAAGGCATGATTTCTAGCTCTGTAATGCAGCCATGTGTGTGCCTGGAGTTCGTACAGTGAGGTTGTGCTCAGATAACCTCACTGTCCCAGGCATACACTGACCAATCACAGTCCAGGAAATTTTCTTGCCGTTGTATAATAATATATAGTTTATAAAGCAACACTTAGTCTTTGGAATTTTAGGATTCTGCTTCTGATGGAATTCCATTGAATTAGGTAGAATCTCTAAAATTCTCTAGCATTCCATAGATTAAGCATTGGAAAATTTTGAAAAACTCTACAAATTAAGTCCTGAATGGTGAAAATCCATTTAATCCCGTATACCTTCTGGCAGTCTGTACATGATTGTGTGCCTAACCTAAAACAGTTATTAAAAGTGGTTTTGTCAATGGACTAAACATGGATCTGAGCCTTCTATTTTCAACCTTTGCTGAGTGTGTGAGAGGCCTCTTGGCACAATACATGCTTGCCTAGTGTGGAACCAGTCTAAACTCATTCATCATTATTTGCATATATTTCCATGATGTCTTGTATTATAGGGATTTCTGTAATTTTACATTTCTATGGTTTTTGGCAATGGTATGCAACTTGGTTGATGTTGAGTGAAGTTTCTCAAAACAGAGACAAACATTAGCTCTGCAGAGCTATTGCATGTCAGCAGGTATCAGGCTAGAGTAGACTGCAGTGTGGCACTGTGGCATGTGATTTTAACACTAGTTTCTACCAAGAACTGCAATATTGGATATCTATTTTAAACTTCAGTGGGAATTATGGGTAAGTTGCATTCTTAACTCTGTATTTCTTGTGACTACAATTAATTCAGAACAATGCAGTTTTATTAAATATGTGCTTTAGCTCTAAATTGAAACATGAATGATTTTTGCTAGAATAATTGCACATACTCAGCAAGATCGCTAGAAAGAATGAATTCTTATTAAGCACGATTAGTTCAGATTAATGACTGGCCATAATGAATGTGATTTTATAAAACTTTCTACTGTTAATAACACTGTAAACAATATTAAAATAGTAAGTAGTACCAGTTTACCAACAAAATGTGTATTGATTTTATTTGTGTGATACTGTGCTGCAAATCAAATCTTTATCATAAATGATATCTGGAAAGGTCTGAAAATGACAACTTTTACCTCAGTCACAGGGGAAATTCTATATTAGAAAACATTGGCATTACAAATCACCTGTTACTCCATAAGTGGGGACGTGACTGGTTTTGTTTAGATTACAGTACCTGGATAAAATACATTATATTTGCAAAGCAGAAAAAATAATATATGGAATAATGTTTGGGTGGCCATACACAACAAACCTGTGTTTCCATTGAGGTGTAGCAATAATGGCTTATGGAACTTGACAGTGAAGCTCAAAAGGTCCATGCTGTTATCTCAACCCCAAGATGGAAACACAAGGTGAGTTGTTTATGGTCACCCACATTTTATTGTTGATAGATATGGGTTTGCAGGAAGAACTAGAGAGTGGGAGCTACCAGTGATACTGAGTGCCAGCACAAAGACAGAGAGAGAGAGTGCAATTAAAATGAAAGTAAGGTGCCAGGTGAGAGTCACCACAAGCAGGGAGTGTCCAGTGAAAATGAAAGCAGGCTCCCAGGTATAAGTCAGCACAAGAAGGGACACAGGTGCACTTGATAGAAAATGCCCAACATCTTTGGAATGTGCAAAACAACTTTTCAGCTGTGCACAACAACTTCTTGAGAGCCACTGAATTCCATTCACAATAACCCCTAACAATATTTATTTATTTATTTATAATTCAGAAAACACCTTTGAGCACAAGTGCTCTTTTGCAAAGGTTCCATGTCTGACAATTAGAATGAATGAAAAATACAACATTCAATCACCAGCTCAAGTAGAGCCTGATCAGGTAAAAGCAACAGTAAATTATCAGTCAGGAAAATATACTGTACATACAGTCCCATGGGGAAAAAGTTTGCAAGTGCCAGTAAAGTATAAGCACAAGATAAAACATGGTATACTGGTCAGGAAGCAATTAAAAGTTTATGTGCCCACTTACCCCATAGTTTGTTAGGGATCCTGGCTGTGTGTGTGATTGCATATCAGATCTGTAATGTAGTGTAGTATGGCATGACTGCTAAGTAAGCAGTTGTACCCAACAGGGTGAGTGGTATTGTACTATTCTTGCTCACCCAGGGGCATAATGAGGCTTAACTCCACAGGCAGAGGGCATTATTGCCCCTGAAAGGGCGAGCATAGCCCATACTACCAACCCTGGAGGGTATTATTGTGCTTATAAAATGGGTATATTTTTAATATTTTTTAGACACAAATTAAATTTGTTAAACCTTCAAAACAATATTATTTCAACAGAGTTTCTTGCAAAGGAGTCCCTCTGCTGGTAGAATTACCAATAGAGGATGCTGATGTTTATGACAGCCTGTTTTGTTTTTAACTTGTTGTCTATCCCCTGGTAGTATGATGTGGCACTTCACTCAGAACAATGTACATTAAGAAGTAATAATATCACCTAGAAATTTTTCTTTTTTTTAATAGCAGTTGTACTCTGAGTGTGATTGGGATGGAACATCTCAGTACCACCAGGACAAGAATAGGCTCAGAATAGTGAGGTCAGTAATGAGGTAAGGAGGAAAAGAACTGTATTTATTTTTTCCATTTTCACTTTTAGCGAGTACTGAGACATGGCAAGTTTATTACAAGGGAGTGCAGGCGGGGCTGGGGTTCCAGGGCCAAGCTGGGGAAATTTCAAGCAGGAGGCAGTAGCACTGAGGAGACCAGTGGTTCTTTGCTGGTTTTCACTGCTGCATATGGAAATGTGCTGCTAGCCTGTGGCAGAAGAGATTGTTGTTAGATGGAGGACAGGGGCAACATTAGCAGGCAGCTTTGTGGAACAGTTATCTGTTTAGACAATAGTCAGTTTTTCATTTAATTTTATATGATGAAGGACAACTGACAGAGTGGGGGGGTGACCACCAGCTGAGTAGTTCACTTGGTAAGCAAGAAAAAAATGGCTGTTTCCAAGTTTTAATTTGGAACGTGGCACAGTGATTTCAGTAGGTAACAGGCTGCTTGCCATAGAAACTTGTTACAGGTAGGCATTGTTGTCTCATAAATGCCCATCTAGAAAAGTCTCTTAGCCCATCAGGAAGCTAGAAATATTAAACCCATTTTCTAAGTAGACTAAACATCTCAATGTTTGGTTATATAGTATTTACCCCATGCTTATTGAAAACGTGTTCTTCCTTAGGCATACAATGCTTTGATGAATTGGTTTTAATTTTTACTCTAAGTTAATAGGTATTTCTGAATTTGAACATGTACTATGGGAACTGGGCAAGTGCATGAGCTTTTTTTTTGTTTTATTTCATATTATTTCCAATAATTGTTTACGTTGCGGTGAGTACAGCTACCTACCTTGACCACATCTAGACCTTCACCTTAACAGCAGTAGACTGCTCCCTGCTGTCCTTCTGCTACCACCTTGAGATGCTTCTGCATTTTCCTCTACAGTTGGCCTAGTAATGTAACACCCTTTTGGATCCAGCATGAAAATATGTGATAATGGGGCTGTTGACAGGCTACTAGAACTTATGTGTGTACTACTATTTTGCCATGCATGCTCCATAGACATTACTCTTTTAAAACCCCTCCCACATATATCAGCATTGGACCACTCTGCCAGATCTCTAGGGATAACAAAGACATATTGTGATCATTATTTTACTCCCCAACCCCTTCTCAGAGCTGCTTGGTTGTAACGAGAAGCACATTCCTCCCCATGAAGTCTGACTGCATTGCTTTTGTAGGGCACTTTAGAATCCATCAGTCTGGCCAAAAGAAGTGTGATCAATACCTGAATAACTGTCATGGTAGTAAGATGAGCTGCCACTGGCCCTACCCAATCAGGTATACGTAGAGTCTTGGCATATTTTATAAACTTAACAAATTTTAATCTTTCTGAAACAGCCTCCAAAATGAGCAGTTGAAAATAATTTTGTAAACCTAAACATTAAAATAACCATAAATAAAACAATACAGTTATTCCCTTGAAAATACTATAAACCATAAAATGACAACTGTGAGATAATATTGTGGAAACAAACATGAAAACCCTAAGAGCAAACAACAAGTATGATCAGTTGCCCCTAAATATTTAAAATCCATAAAAGTTATAAAGTAATTTGCAGAACTCAAAAACATGCAAACTGTAGATAAATTAGTTAAAATTGCTAAAATATATATCATAACGTGGAGAAGCCATACAATAAGCAAACAGTAATTGAAGCACCAAAATATGATCTAGTGGAAAAAATAATATAATAGGTTCACCGGAGTACTATATGATATACTTGTGTAACTTATATATTGTAGGATGATTGATAGCAGGAATGCTTCAAAATGCAGGTAAGGTAGAGTGCATATGCAACATAGCTGTTGTTTTTTACTCTTTTTGTCCCTATTACAGGGACTGCCACCAAGGATGAGCAATCCCATTACAATTTGCATAGTCTTCATGATGAAATAAATAAACTACACAAAGTTCATCCATTGTTAATGGTGAAGTTCATGGAAAACACTTTGTGAAGTTAGCTCTTGGTATAGGGTCAACTTCAAAGAGGCTGACACATCACTGCTAAGGTCTACTATGCACTGTGTACTGCAAGAGAAAAGTATTTGTATAGCCTTTCCCCTCACCCATCCAGCACCCCACTCCCACCCCCATCTCTTCCCCCATGGCTCTAGTAATAAACAAATGCCTCCCTTTTCCAAACCCACTTAGCCCCTTCAATGACAACCTCTTCCTCCCACTATACTCATAATAATTAAATGCACTCATCACCCCAACCCACTGAGCATCAAAATATCCACCATCATCTCCCACAGGATTTGCTGAAACTTAAAAAAATGGCATTTCACCATGGAGATAGTGGCCAGTGCATCCATCTGCACACAACCTCAGCCAGTGTTCATCTAAATAAATGAGAGAAAAAGCTTCCTCAAATACTATGAGTGTGCTTTAACTTTCATTTATTCAGATGTGGCAGGATGAGGTGGTGCATGGAGGACTGCACTGGTCTTCCTTTCTATAGAGGAATGTACTCATTTTTTTTTAAGTCAGTACACCTTGTGGAGGGAGGAGGGATGGAAATGGAGTGCTATGTGGATTGGGTGAAGATGAATATTTAACAATTACAGGGACTGTGGTGGGGTGATGGGAGAGTTTGATTTTAATAGGGTTGTTGAGTATTTGTTTATTACATAGACTGGGGGGGCATGGAATATTGCTTTGAGGGTTGAGTGAAGGGAGATACTTTATTATTTGAGCCATGGGGAGGAGGTATGATGCAACAACGGTGATGTGAAGATTTTTTAAATTCTTTAAAACCTTTTTGGTATGTCTTTTCACTCCATGGGTCCACTACATTTGCAAATTTGCATATGTTAAATGCATACAAATTACAGTAAAACTTTACAGGGAAAGGCACTTTACTACATTTCTTGAAGGTTTTGGTGAAGTACCAAATTTGCCACATCATTGCCGACAAAGTTTTACTTTGCAACATCTTCAGCTAAAGTCCCAACCTTTCAAGGTACCAAGATGGTACAGGAACCCTTTTCAGGAGGGTTGCACCCCTAAAGTGGCCACAGAGACCAAGTCCCCTTAGATTAAAGATACCATAGGGAAGATGCCAATAATGAAAGAGATGAAGCCACTAAACAAAGAAGGGAGGATGGTAAAGGAAAAGAAGTGTTAGAGAGGATGCTTGCAGCATGAGCTCTTTTGTAGTATTCAGTGGGGAGCATACCAAACATCTTCTACTGCACCATCAAACCCCAGATATGACCTGGGAAGTCACTGGTCCAGTGGGCAACTAAGTATGATATGCTTGTGTAACACAGGCAGAATGGTGGTAGATAGTACGGCTGGTGCAGTAGGTAAGTTAAAGTGCCTATGTCAAGTAGGTGCTGCCATTTATTATTTCTGTCCCATTTACAGGTATTATGACCCTACTGAGGTACCATGAAGGCATAGGCATCCTTTTAAGAAGGATCCAGTGCTAGAGGTATCACAGGCAAAGGTCACAATAGACTAACAGTATTTTGTGGAACATACCCCAAAAGACTTATCTTTATGACGGTATAACTGAAATAGTAATTTATGAATGAATTATGTGATTTTTATTTTGAGTATATAGTTTTTATTTTGTATTCTGTACATGCATTTATCAGATTAATGTATCTGATATAATATATTTTGTGATATGTCATGGGTCACACCTGTAAATGGAATGAATATTCCAGCGACCTATCCCAGTTCACAAAATCAGTCCATCAGACTGCGCCAAAGGCAAAGGCAGGGAACAACACAATCAGAATACATATGAGTTCCCATAAGAAGAGAGGGATGGAAATGGTGATTGAGGAGAATGGATAATTAGCAGTAGAAAATGTATTAGTGAAAGATGAAGTTACCACCCAAGCCAACGAACAGTGAAATTTATATCAACCCTTGATAAAGTTCTGTGTTGGAATGAAACGGAGTTGAGTGTTTTTCCAGATTGTGAAGTTGTCTTACACTAAGCTATATGCCTTCACTTCTATAAGTAGCAATAAAATCTTTTAGTTGGACCAATTATCTGTCTGAGAGTGTGTATAACCAGCTTGGAGGTAATATGTGTGCAGCCTACTGTATTTTTTGTTGGTTTGGTTTGCCTTGCTTAATATATGCATAACTTTCATAGGGTAATCCTCACATTCCCTATGAGGACATTGTGTTTTGAATTTATATTATGACCATCACAGAGAACAGGAAAAAGCTCTTTCGGAGGAAACCTCTGGGGATGTAGGGTTTTAGATCATCATCTCTCCAAGCTTATTAATTTTTAAATATTAAACCCCCAAAGAAATTACACTAAAGATGGGGCAGAGACTATAGAAATCAAGATGAGAGTAAAGATATATTTCTTCTCATTCTGTCTCACAAATGAGACTCCCACCCTACCAAAGGTGATACAGGGCCCAGCCGTGTAACTCAAGAGGTCCCCACCCATGATGGTTCCACACTTGGAAGTGAGTGAGGGGCTAGCCACAAATGTAAAAAGAATACAAGGTACATTCATGGACCTCAAAGTGAAGGAAGAAATCTACTATACATACAGACAGCTGTATAAGGCATGGCTGCCTGACTCCTCTCCTCCAAATTACAAGGCCCTTTGAGGAAGTATTTTTTGATAGTTTCCATCATCGCATCTCATGATTTTCATCTTTATACAACTATTGTTATGGCTTGCCCAGCCATGCTGATTGGCATACAGTACCCCTTTATCAAAATAAAACAATCCTTTTAGATATATAAATGTAAATGCAATGAAATGTAAAACCAGCATTCAGCTTACAGTGCTGGTGAAAAGATTACTTGATTTATAATGGTATATACATATACAGTAGTTTCAAGTACCATGTTATTAAACAAAACTGTGATGATAAAAGGTTGATTACATGGTTGTGGTTTGAAAGAGTATCATGTTTCTAGTTGGGTTTTGTGAGGACAAAATGTTTTTACTGAAAAGGAAATAATAAAAAAAAGATATTTATTTGATGTAAGCATTTGCTATGTTTATGCTCCTGAAACTATAAAGATTAAAAAGTATTAACAAATACAGCCAGAAGGCAACACCTGAATCAGCTGCGTGTTTTATATGCAGGTGGTTTATTTTAAGCAGCTATGAAGTTTTCTTGACTAAGCTTCTTGAAACAGTTTGCTTTAGTCGTGTGATTTTCTTTGCCTTATATTAGGTTTCAGTTCTTCTAGTTCAAAAACCTTGAAAATGCTTTACTAACTTGTGTGCTATCTTTCCATAACACTGTTTTGACAACATGATTTTATATAAACATTATGTGACCCTATGATTACTTTTTGCATGATGCTATAGTTAAGCAAATTCAGACTATAAATCTTGCATTTAGAAACTAGTAGCAGTACTGTATATATTTTCTTTTTTTAACATTCACATCTTTTCTTTGTTAATTATACTGACCCTTATCCTTCCATATTCAGTTTGGAAAACCATCATCTTAGTTCTTGCAACTAGAACTTTACTTGCCCCTTATTAGGGAGCCCAGCTAGGCCACCACAACTTGTGGGGAACATAGGCACCAGGGCTCAGATATGGAAACTAGCCTTCGTGTATAACTGGAGGTAACAGGTTAAGTCCTATCACAGGATGTCAGAACACTGGGACTCTGGGGATTGTTCTACTAACATCCCACCCACCTCTACACATATTGAAGTTACACAAGTGTAATGGGACAAAGTACGACTATGCAGTCCATAGAGATCACATTTTGTTATCCTAACAGATACAACTGGAAATACCTTTTTCTTTCAGGTGTCTATCAAGCCTATTCCTGAACTCTAAGTGTTATCTTCACTTATTTTCTCCACTGGTAATCTGTTCCATGACCATATTACTCTTAGTAATAAAGCCATGTGTCTGTACACCCTTGCTGTGTCCCCTCCTTCCGTCTTGTACTTTATTTATTTATTTAACTTTTGTTCACCAGGTAAGTACAATGAGCCAAGGACCTTTTTCATAAATGGCCCGAGGCCATATTTACAAACAGCCAGGATGTTAATAAGAATACTTAAGATACACTCATTTCATTTATTGAGGAAATCAGATTATATATCTTTGAGTCATAGACTCCTTTACAAAGGTTCCACATCAGATATACAGAGACTATAGATACAGTACAATACCCCAATGACACAAAATATAAATACAGCAATGACAACAGGAACTAACAATTTACATGGAAGCATGTACCACAAGCAGTACTGTGTTAGGGAGGTACAAGTAAGAGAGTAAACAATTTCAATGCAGTGCACAGAAGAGTTGCATAGACACAGGAGACTTGCATATAAAGTTCATGCATATACAAGGCAATCTGTGACATCAGACATGCCCAGGCAGTTACCTGTTTACATAAGTAGATCAGGCTGGACAGGGGAGTCCATTGTCAACTACAGAATGCTCTAGGGGTGATAGGACCAGAGTATGATCCATAGCCTAGTTGGGAGAGGCAGGCCATGCATTGGCATTAATGACAGTTGCAGGCTGCGTTTTGTGTGAGGAGGCTTTGTAGGTGGGCCTTGAACTGGCCCAGTTTAGGTTCAGAAAGGAGGGAGCTAGGGAGTGAGTTAAGCCAGACAGGAGCCTGGTACCTAAAGGTTCTTTGACCCTGGGTGGTCTTGCCCATGGGGAACCCAGTAGTGAGTGGTCACAGATTGCTGAGTTTGCCAGGTGGACTGGGGAGATTGGAACAGGGGGGTAAGAGCAGGTGGAAGTAGGCTGGCAGAGATTCTTTTAGCAAAAAGGCAGGTCTGATATTTGAGCCTCCCATCAAAGTTTAGCCAGTTGGTGGTGGAGTAAAGGGAGCAGGTGTATGTGAATTTGTCACACCCAGTGGCTAGTCCATATGCCTTATTAAGGGCATTCCTGATCTTGTTAAGGTGTGTGTTGTCAGCCACACCATAGATTATAATGCCATAGTCTACTAGTGTTAAGACTGATGAGGAAACTGCTAGGTGTTGGGCCTCAGGGGGCAGGCAGTGTTTGTACCGATAGAGTAGCCCAATCCGTACATTGACAGTAGCACTCAGTTTCGGAATATGGTCATGGTAGGTGAGTCCAGTGTCTAGGGTGATACCCAGGTATTTGAAGGTGGTAACCTGCTCAAGAGGGTCATTTTGGGAGTTTAGTATGAGCAGAAGTAGCCCCTTGTTCCTATTTTGGGCATGAGCGAACACCATTGATTTAGTTTTTTTGTAGTTTAGGACTAGCCTGTGTTGGACGAACCATGACTCAGCTTCTGAAAAGGATTTTTGGAGAGTACATTGCAGGGCGGTGGGGTCAGTATGGGAACTGTAGAGGACAGCATCATCAGCATACAGGATTAATTTCTCAGAGCATGCCTTGGGAAGGGAGTTGAGAAACAGGGAGAATAGGAGAGGGCTTAGAACTGATCCCTGTGGGACCCCGGATCTGACATGGAGGGGGGAGGACTGTGTGTGGGCGAGTCTAACTTTCTGGGTTCTCTAAGACAGGTAGCTGGCGAACCAGCCAGTGTACTCAGAAGACAGGCATATACAAGTGAGTGAATCCAGGAGAAGCATGTGGTGTACCATATTGAACGCCTTCAACATGTCTATAAACATGGCACCAGCAGTGTGGCCCATGTCAAGAGAAGTATGGAGGGTGATGGTAAACTCCAGAAGGGCGGTGGTGGTACTGTGGTTGTTGTGGAAGCTATGCTGCTCTGGGCATAGGAGGCAGTATTTGGAGAGGTAGTCAGTGAGCTGCATGACCACAATTTTCTCCAGGGCTTTGGAGAGGGAGGCAGTATTGAGATGGGGTGGTAGTTCCCTGGCTGGGTGCAGTTGCTGCTTTTGAGAATGGGCGTAATGAATGCAGCTTTCCATTTAAAAAGAAATTGGCCCAGTGCAAGAAAGTGGTTCAAAAGCTTGGTGAGGGGGTAGAGAACTCATCAAAGGTTACTCTAAGTATCTTGAGATCCAGCGTATCACTGCTGAAACATGATTTACTGAGGGCCTTGTGGAGCAGGGAGGCTGCTTCACACTGCAATATTAATTTAAAGCAGAACGGGGGGACAGAGGGGGTGACAGGAGTGGCCAGAGAGGTGGGGGAGAAGAAATTAGGGGGGAGAACACTGCTAAGGTTTGAGAAAGAGGTGTTAAATGTATTTGCCATTCGGACAGGGTCAGTGGTAATAGACCCATTGGCCCAGATCTGGGATGGAGGGGTTGTGAAGGTTTTGCCACTGAGCTCCTTAAGGGAGTCCCAGAACTTTCACCCTGAGCCCCAGTTGGCAGTGAGTGAGTGAGGCTGGTTAGAATTCAGCCTTGGCCTTCCGGATGTTCCAGGTACATTTATTGCGCGCCTCTTGGCAGCGCTGTCTGTCAGAGGGCTTACTTTCCTCCAGAGCGAGGTGCCATAGATTGTCACGCTCATGCATTTGGACTAACAAGGATTGTGACATCCAGGGTGTATCCACCCCTTTGACAACCTGTTTGCTTAAGGGCACATAATGGTCACAGGCCAAATTGAAGGTGCTGATAAAGAAGTCTAGTGCAGAGTCTGTGTCCAAGGTGGTTGAGATGGATGACCAGTCACATGATGCAAGGCATTGTTTGAGGGCCCAAAGTTTTCTGGGTAATGCATATGCAATATGCAAGATAAGCTAAATCACAACAAACATATCAATATACTTGCGCCCTCTAGTTCTGGTACTTCCTACTCTGTTGAACAGTTTGACCTGTTCTTTTTACAAAACTTTCATGATTTGAAATACCTCAGTCATATCCCCCTCAATCTCTTCTTTTTCTATAGCAAACAACCCAAAGTGCCCCAATCTTTTCTCATACATCATGTTATATTCGTTCACTAAAAATACCACCAAAAGCTTAATCTAGTTTAAGGTCAGTTGGCATCCATCTGTATCCCCTGCCCTGGGATGAGGCTGAAAATAAGCAGAATTGTCTAGTCCTCATTTCCCAGTCAACAAAAACTAAATAAAATAAATAAAAAAATAAAGCCCCCTTCTCAACTTTGTAGATCTTTGATGATCTTTTATATCTGCTTTATTCCTTATTGTAATTCATTGCCAAAAACTGCAAACAATATTCCAAACGATATCAAATCCATGCCTTGTATATTGGCATTACCTCCTTCTTTTTCTACTATTACTCTCTCTCTCTCTCTCAAGCAAGCAATAACAAATGACGAGCTGTTGTTTATCATCTGATGAAACACATGGTGTACTAAGGCACGAGGCGCTTGCACTGAGTGCCTTATGCCACTGGGCGTGCTCTTATCAGGCGATAAACCACACCTCGGAGTGTGTTATTGCATTTATAAAATGGGCCCCCCAGTACAGAAGTTAGTTAAAAGATGAACATAACAAGTATAGCTAAAAAGAATAAAGAAATATGATAAGATCAGCAGAAACAAGAAAAAGTAGTCCTTGCGGTTGTGTTGGAATGGAAGACTGGAGCTGTTTCAGTTTAATTAAAAGTCATTACTGGGTGTTGTGTTGTGTCTTTGTTTTCACTCCTCAAGCAGCCAGAGAAAGAGTCAACAGCAGAGTTTTTTTTTATACATATTTTTAAGGTTGCCTACCGAATTTCACAGCCAGCTTTAGTGAAGATGTCCCATTTCTGGTTGTGAAGTTGATGCAATGTTTTTTTATCCCTCCCCCCGGAATCTCAGCCCAACAGAAAGCATTTTAATCTTCTTTTATGTTTATTTGATTTACAACATTGCACACATATGGGTCTGAAGTGCTGACATGTCTGGGAGCGAGCGTGTCTGGCAACGGCTGCCGTAGACACTGGCTTCCGGTTTTGCGGTTTTCAGTAACCATAAGTGAGGAATAGAAACTAAATGGTTTTTACAGAGTAATGGGTGAAAGTAGTTTGGGAGAGCAACTTAGGGATTGCTACATGTGGTGTTGGAAATGGGAAGAGGGAAGAGGAAATAGGGGAGAATCACGAATTGTGTCTGGAGATGGAAGACACGCATGTGTAGTGGGCAGGCATTGTATGGAGTCCGGAGACTGAGTACACTCTCTGTGGGGATGGGGTATGGAGTCGGGAGACCGAATACAGTCTGGAGCAGTGGGAACGACTGATGAAATGTGGATGTACTGTATGAGAAAACTGATGGCTAGTGAGTAAATAAAACAAAATGTTGAGAATATTTGTGGAACTGGAGCTTCCTGCGATGTGAGTGAGATTGTGACAGTCACGGATCTCGGTGCCATTTCAAATGCTGGGAGTGAGAGCGTTACGCCGGGGAAAGTGAAAGAAAAAATATAGAAAAAAGCAGGTAGAAAGTGAGCAGCGCATATCGGTGTATTTTTTTAGCTGTCATGGGTCCACCAATTATGGTTTCCTTGCTGGTGCAGTATGAGAAAAGACAGCTTCCCACAGCGCTGCCACTTCAGTGGGCTCTGGCAGTCCATGTTTCTGTTTATGCTTGGCAGAGCTCACTGATTTATCGTTGTCATGGGACATCTTGGTGGGCAGTATTCCCAGTTGGCTAGTATATCATCTGATAAGGACAAATGCGTAGCTTTGCCATGACTATGTATCACCTTAGCACGCTACCTTCTCAAATCCTGACCAAAAACAGAGCAGAACCCTGCAATACTGAACTCCCATTTATCTGAACTAATAATTTGATTCCCAAGTGGGTCAGATAAACAGGACTGCACTGTAATACGATGGCATGTAGATCTCTGCCCTGCATCCATAAAAAAGAGGCACATTGCCTAGAGAATGAAAATAAAGAATCCTCATGGAATTCAAACAGCTTGTGTGAAGGGGATGGGGGGGGGAGAGAGATCAGGCTGCTTTTGTTGAAAGCCGATCAGTTGATTGCTGATGCAGCTTCATGTACATGCAGATGATGTACTAGCCAATCAGAGGCTTGGATTTGAAAAGCCCATTTTATAATGAAACTTAGCATTGTGTTTGCCTTCTTGGTCACTGCCAGGTACTGTTTGGACATTGTCACAGATAAATCTATAATATCCCCAAATCTCTCTCTCTCTCTCTCTCTCTCTTTCTCTCTCCACCTCTCCTTCTCTACCACATCAAGAACTGTACTATTTTACTCATAAAATCCTTTTCTGTTTCTGACCCCTAGGTGCATATCACCACACTGAACTGCAGCTGCTGTCTCTCTCTGCCCAGCAGCCTAGTTTTCAGGCCGTACTATAATTTTTTGTATTCCTTATCACTGTTGCTCATCCTTACACTTTTCATGCAATCTGTGAAATTCAGTAAATGGTTACTAGATACCAATTTTAGATCAATGAACAAGATGAAAAGAGGCAGTCCCACAGCTGATGCCTGTCAAAAACGTCATTAATGTAGAAGTATACCAAGCCTATAGCATCTCTCACATATTCTTCTGGTTATTACATATACAATAATGTATGGGGGTGAGTGCATAACACGAAATTAATGCCGACCCAAGGTGTGGGATGCTACATAAACCCCGTGGGCGAAGCCCGAGGGGTTTATAAAAGCATCCCACACCTAGGGTGGGCATTCATTTTACATTTATGCACTCACCCCGATACATTCTTAGATGTAATTGCTGGCTTCCATTTTTTCACCTTATGGAGAAAAAAAAATGGCAACATGGTTCATGTGCTGAAGTCCTTTCTTGGAAACGCAAATTTAAAAATACTTTTTAGAGAAAGTTGAACTCCTCTCTTGAAAATGTCTTTGTATGGCCAATTTTTTAAAGTTTTCAAAAGGTTTTGCTTGAGATTTGTTTTCCCTTTGGGTTTGTTTGGTAGTATGTTGATTAGGCAGCTGACGTGACCTGACGTATCATGTGGTTTCTAAGGAGATGCGAGAAAGAGAGTATTCGGGATCGAATTACAGAGTGTGTGGTTTTTGAAGCGCAAGGTAAGTTGATTTGTTTTAAATAAAAACAAATAACTTGTCTGGACTACTGCTACACTGAGAACTGATTTACTGCCACTACTGAGAATGTCACCATGGAAGTTGATGAGGTGTAGCACGAGGCAATAGAAGGAGCAGGTGGCGCGTGTTCACTGTTATAACCCGTGGGTTATAATGGTGAATTATAACCTGCTCCTTCTATGGGAAAAAATGGAAGCCAGTTATTACATCAAAAATATAGTTAATCAACCAGTTAATCAATTTATTTTATAGGGCACAAATCATGCAGTGCACCTCATGCCACTGTACAACAAAAGACAAAGAAGTCACAACTAGTTTACAGTAGTTAGACACAACTGCTTGGCTGTGTCTCTACTTTCACAGGACAGAGAGATTCAGCAAAACTACGATGCAAGTCATCCAGACTCCCATATTAAAAGACATTGCATTTGTAGATCCAATTATGTAATGCTACCTCTATAAATATCATATGTGATGCCACATCCTTAGTGTCATGTCTTATTGTGGTCCACACATTGTAGTGAATTAGACAGACTAGAGATGATACAGAGAAGGAAACACAATTTATCACAGGTATTCAAGGGGAGATAAAAAAGGCTGAGGAAATTTGGATGTTCTCACTGGAAAACAGGAGTAAGAGAGGTATCAAGATGACTGTGCACAAGGTGCTTAATACATATTTTAGAGGTAATATGGAGAAGTTCTCAAATTGAATTGATTGTGGTAGAATGTGGAGTCATGATATACGATTATGGATTGAAAGTTCAGATTAACAAGAAGGAAATACATTTTACTAACAGAGTCATTAGGCTCTAGAATTCACTACTGATGAGTGCAGTAAATGTAGAAAGCTCTGTCTATTTAGAACACTCAGAGTAAGCATAATAGAGTGGCACTTTGAAGGAAAGCAGAGTATGGGATCCATAAAAAGGTACTCAAAGGGAAGAAATACCCAGATTGTTTGTTTTTGTCAAGTCTGTCAAAATGCAATACATTTTCTGGTGAAGCCGTGTTAGTCTGATTTATGCAAGGATTTGCATAACCATGATGCCTTGCTCTGGAAAGGAGGCTTGAGAGTAAATACAGAAAGCTTTGTGGCAGTCGTGGGCTGGATGTGTCCCTTGCAGAGCAAGGAATAATGGGCTATAATTGCTGAGTAAACAAAATAGCAGTCATGATATGCATACCCACCTTCTATCCTGACAAATTTAATGAGGGACTCAACAAACAGCGGTATATTTGCAGCTAATTGCTTGTTCAGTGTCATAGATTTTAACTAGTTTTGCACTCCCAAAATTAGAATCAACATTTTCTCTTGGAAACTGTAAACCCTCAAAGAAGTGAGCTTAGCCGGACAATTAAAGATTCCTGGGGCCCCAACTGCTCTCAGTGCCCCCTGTGGCTGTATAGTCTACATTGAAGTAAGGCCAGCTCTGGGATTAGAGACAGTTTTATATTCTCTTCTGATATAACAATTACCATTACAAGTCTCCAGTCTGAATGTTAATGGTTTAGCCACAATAGAAAGGTTCAACCAGTTTTGAATTAATTCTACAGGACTCTATTTATGTAGCCATTTAGTTAATTCCAAACCCTCAAACAAAATATTTAACATTTGTTTTGAAAATTAATAGCTTGTTCTTGCTGCATTTTAGTGGCTGGGCTCTCTTCAGCATAATTTAAGATACCCTTTACTAGCCTGTTTTTGCAGTGGTATATATGCATGTTTGCTACTGTATGTACATATCATATTAAGAAAAGCATTTGTCAATGCCGAATGTTGATTGCGTTGGTCTGTTGGGCTCGCTCAGTGGACCTCTGTCACTGGCTCAGTCTGTTTGTCCCGGTGCTGCAGGCTGCTCTTTTGTGCTGGGCTGCTGCCTGTATTGGCACCTTGTTCTACTGAGGAAGAAATCCGTAGCTGTCCCGACAGAGCTCCATTGAGGTGGCTCACTCCCCCTCTCTCACTTGCTCATTCCATTTCTCCTGCCACTGCAGGCTGCCCTTTTGTACTGGGCTCCTGCTTCTGTTGGATCCTTTTTCTGCTGACAAAGAAATCTGCAGCAGTCTCGACAAAGCTCCGTTGAGCTCTCTCACTCCCCTTCTCTCACTCACTCATTCCATTTCTGCCAGCGCTGCAGGATGCCCTTTTCTACTGGGCTCTTGCCTGCGTTGCTGGCTTCTTATGCCCACAAAGAAACTTGCAGCAGTTACAATAAAGCTACATTGAGCTCGCTCACTTGCTCATTCCGTTTTCCTGATACTGCAGGCTGCCCTTTTGTACTGGGCCCCTGCATGCATTGTTGCCTTTTTCTGCCCACAAACAAATCTGCAGCGGTCCCAACAGAGCTCCGTTGACCTCACTGACTCCCCCCCACACTTGCTCATTCTGTGTCTCCTGGCACTGCAGGCTGCCCTTTTGTACAGGGCTTCTGCCTGCATTGGCGGCTTTTTCTGTCCAGAAAGAAATCTGAAGGAGTCCTGACACAGCTCCATTGAGCTCTCTCACCCCCCCTCTGACATGCACACATTCTGTTTCTGCTGGCGCTGCAATCTGGCCTTTTGTACTGGGCTCCTGCCTGCGTTGGCACATTTTCTGCCCACAAGGAAATCCACAGCAGTCACAATAGAGCTCTGTTGAGCTCGCTCACTAATGCTCTGTCACTCGCTCGTTCTGTTTCTCTTGGTGCTGCAGCCTGCGCTTTTGTATGGGGCTCCTGGCTGCTTTGGCACCTTTGTCTGTCCACAAAGAAATCTGCAGCTGTCCTGACAGAGCTCTGTTGAGGTTGCTCAGTCTCCCTCTCTCATGCGCTCATTCTGTTTGTCCTGGCGCTGCAAGCTGCCTTTGTACGGGGCTCCTGCCTGCATTGGTGACTTTTTCTGCCCACAAAGAAATCTGCAGCAGTCCTGATAGAGTTCCGTTGAGCTCACTAAGTCCCCCTGTCTCACTCACTCATACTGTTTCTTCCACCACTGCAGGCTGGCCTTTTGTACTGGGCCCCTGCCTGCATTGACGCCTTTTTCTGCCCACAAGGAAATCTGCAGCAGTCCTGACAGCGCTTCAGTGAGTTCGCTCACTCCCCCTCCCTCAGTCACTCTCTTGTTCTGTTTCTCCAAGTGCTGCAGGCTGCCCTTTTGTACAGGGCTCTTGTGTTGGGGCCTTTGTCTGCCCACAGACAAATCCGCAGCAGTCCCAACAGAGCTCAGTTGAGCTTGGTCACTACCCCCTCTCACTCAGTCCATCTTAATCTGTCCCAAACACTGATTTCCCAAACAGTGCTATTCTTCGGCAGGAGTGCAAAAACATATTTTAGCCAGGATGTAAAAAATGACAGCTGTAGTGTTCATAAGGAGATGTGAAAAAATGCTGCTGTTGAAAATGTGGCACGACAATATTACAGATTTGCGAAGTTACAAGGGTGCGTGGAAACAGTTCAATGCACGCTTGTAACAGTCATGTTATGGAGTTTTGTCACCAAATTTTCAACATAGGGAATTTAAGACCTCTGCTCATGAACAGTATCACTGTCATTTTCTTAATCTGTCCTGAACACTGATTTCCCACAGTGACCACGTTATTCTGCGCCAGAACTGTGAAAACACATTTCGGTCAGGATGTGAAAAATGATAGCTGTACTGCTGATGAGGAGGTATGAAAAAATGGCACTGTTGAAAATCTGGTGTGACAATATTACAAATCTGCGAAGTTGCAAGGGTGCATGGAATGTGCGCAACACACACTTGTAACACTGTCAATTGATGGGTTATCATCACCAAATTTTCAACATAGGCATTTTAGGACCTCTGTTCATGAGCAGTATCATTGTCATTTTCTTAATCTGTCCCGGACAGTGATTTCCCACAGCGACCGCTCTATTCTGTGCCAGAAGTGCGAAAACAATTTCGACCAGGATGGGAAAAATGACAGCTGTACTGTTCATAAGTAGGTCTGGTAAAATGGCAATGTTGAAAATCTGGAGTGAAAATATTATAAATTCTCGAAGTTACGAGCGTGCGTGCCAACTGCACAATGCACACTCGTAACACAGTCATTTTATGGAGTATCATTACCAAATTTTCCACATAGGCATTTTTGGACCTCTACTCATGAACAGTGTCACTGTCATTTTCTTAATCTGTCCTAAACATTGATTTCCCACAGTGACTGCGCAATTCTGCACCAGAAGTGCAAAAACACATTTCGGCCAGGATGTGAACAATGACAGCTGTACTGCTCACAAAGAGGTGTGACAAAATGCCAGTGTTGAAAATCTGGTGTGAAATATTGCAAATTTGTGAAGTTATCGAGCATGCATAGCAACTGCTGATGCATGCTTGTAAAACAGTCGTTTTTTGGATTTTTTCCATCAAATTTGCAACATAGGCTTTTTGAAAGCTTTCCTCATGAACACTGGCACTGTCATTTCATTAATCAGCCCCAAAGGATGATTCCACGCAGTGACCTCAAAACCACCTTTCAGGACCAAATAATGCCATGACAGTTGAAGAATTCATGAGGAGGGGTCCCAAAAACCCCATGTTGAAAATGTGGTGAAAAAATTCCCAAAAATGCCCGAGATATGCACTAAAGTTGGAAAAACCCTATTTATTACATTATACAGCTTACTGGCATTTCCTCTGATCGTGGTCGGCTTTGAAGAGTGCAGACGTGTTCCCGGTCCACCGAAGAACATCGCGCCAGACTCCGGAGGTAAGCATGGGGTGAGGGGGGTGTGTGGGGAGGCAGGGTGTGCAGTGGTTGGGTGTGGGTTGTGGGGGCAGGAAGACTACGAGGGACTGTTTCCTTTTTTCAGGTAAAACAAAAAGTCATGGGACCATTTTTAACTTTACAGGGGCATGTGGCACACTTGGGTGGACTCCCAGCATGCCGCCAGAGTCTTGCTTTGGTTGGGCAGCTGTCAAAGGGGCCATGTGGCATGCTGGGGTGGGCTTCCAGCATGCCACCGGAGTCTTGCTTTTGGGGGGGGGCAGCTGTAGCCAATGGGGGAATGGACATCCCCGTCAGCAAACAAGAAAAGGGTGGGGAATTCCTTTCTGCCTACAGGGACTGGGCACCCCATCGGCAGACAATAAAACCGTGGGGGGTTACATTATACCCAGTGGGCAAATAAAGATGGTGGGGGGTAAATATTGTTTGTGAATATGGCAGCAAGCCCCCGCCATGTTCACAAACAATATCAGGGATTCTACATCCCGCCCTACAATGACGGGTCGCTCCCTCATTGCAGCGGATGGCTGACGCTGCAATGATGAGGCAGCCCCTGATTGCAGCGGCTGATTTTTAGAAGGTTGTGGCATGCTGGCTGAATTAGTGTCAGCAGCAGCATGCCACGGCATTGGGGGACGGGGGACAAGCCTTTGCAGGCTGTGGGAGAATTGGGCACAACAGTGCCATGCCTCCACAACCTGCCTGTGGAGAAAGCTGCCGCAACATGTTTCTTGCGCATGTACGCAATCAACATAAAAAGTCAACACCACATACTGACACTGTAGTGAAGCACTAGTGGTGTGATGCAGTGTTGCAGTGTCATTCTGTGGAAACATTAACCTTCTGCCCATTACTAGATGTGGTCTAGGTGGAAGTTAAAAATCCTGTGGTAGTTTGTGCAAAGGGAAGGGACTTTTCCATTTTATCCTGGACAGCTGTCATTTGTCAATAAAATGAGTAATTGTAACCCAAATCCATTGATGCAGCAGCAAACAAGTTGTAACAACTCAGTGTGCCTTTTCTGCTCACAAATTACAAACCAACAAGGAAAGTCACACATAGCAGATATCAGTTGTTACTGATTGAAACCATCAGTGAATGTATTAAGAAGAAAATCAAAAGAGAAGTTGCAGGTATGTCTAATAACGGAAATATTTTAGACACATCATTATATATTTTATTGTTCATAGTGCATTTATCTTCCTTCTTCTATTTTTTTCCTTTAATGGTCTGTTTTCATCCAAGCCATGTAGGTAGGAAGTAATGATTTTTAAATCATTTACTGTTTTAGGAGAGTTCTCATATTTTCAGTTTCTTCCTATAAACTGCTGATGCTTGTCTCACTGCCAGCACTACAGTTTACATTCAGTTCAGCTGTTTAATGTGCACAGAGCAGTTCTTGGGGCCAAAAACAAGTGGCACAAGGATTTCTAATCAGCTGTAATTTTGTTAAACCACAGAAGAGCATAACAATATTCCATGACCTTTGAACTGCAGCACAACCTTTCAGCTAAGATGGTAATACATGCAGAACAAGGGCAGACTATACATTTTAATATGCTATTTGTGATTATTGTTGATATTAAGTGACAACACTAAATTTGTTTATGTTTCCTTCAGATTTCAGAAGCTATTGGACCAAGCATGAGCAATATTTGTCTTTCTAAATTATAAAGTGGAAACCAGAGTCTTGGGAATGGGGGTGGGGGGGGGGACATTGATTTGCTCATGAAATAGTTTTTTTTTACTTTAATTTTTATGTTTGCTGTGCTTGCACACCAAATGTTTTGATAAGAGTACTTTGTGATTTGTGAGGTGTGTTACAGTCTAGACCAATGACCACACATTGTAGTCGTGACACAACTCTCAGATCGGTGGGCTGAAACTTCATGTACTTCAAAGGACAGAAGCCGCTCCAATGAGAGAGGGCTTAGGTCGTTTGATGTGCATGAAGCTGCATCAGCAATCAACTGATCGGCTTTCAACAAAAGCAGCCTGATCTCTCTCTCTCCCCCCCCATCCCCTTCACACAAGCTGTTTGAATTCCATGAGGATTTTTTATTTTCATTCTCTAGGCAATTTGCCTCTTTTTTATGGATGCAGGGCAGAGATCTACATGCCGTCGTACTACAGTGCAGTCCTGTTTATCTGACCCATTTGGGAGTCAAATTATTAGTTCAGATAAATGGGAGTTCAGTATTGCAGGGTTCTGCTCTGTTTTTGGTCAGGATTTGTGAAGGTAGCGCGCTAAGGTGATACATAGTCATGGCAAAGCTACGCAGCTTTGCCTTTGCCTCCTTGATGTCAAGGATTGTGAATTTCCCCACACCATATTCAGCAACAAGTGAAACTGCCCTCTCACAATTCTCCAGTCTCTCTCTAGGATACAAAGCTTTTGCTGCAGGGTCAAGACAGTTAGTTTTCTTTTCAAACCAGACATATTAGCAGACACAGCTTAGGTGCTGTCAGGGGTAGCAATCGATCCTTTGTAATGTTCCAGTCAGTGAACCACTAAGCTGCAGAAAAAAAAGAACTGCTTAAATGGCTTTAGGAGGTGTTTTCTGGTGTTGTTAAGGTAACAAAACCGAAGCTCATTAGAGAGGGATATCCAGATAAACGGGGGTTAGATAAACAGGACTCCACTGTACTATGACATATGGGAGAATGAATATCACATTCTGAACAAAGTACAACAACTAGGAGTTGCAGCATAATCTTTTGTCACTAGTTCAAGCACTCCTGTCTGCATTCATGTGACCAGCTAGCCCCCCCTCACACTATTTTATTGCTGCCTGTGTTGTTTTTGGCTCTGTGTTGTGCCTTGTGAGTCTTAGCTCTCATCAGGAGAGAGTAGAAACAGTGATAGCTTGGCAGAAGACACCAGGAGAAAGGACTGCTGTGTGACTGAACTTCTCTGCTGGGACTATATTGCCCTCCTTCCTTCCCCTCCACGCCCCCACCCAAAGCTAGTTCTATTTTTATAGGCACAGGATTTGACTGACAACAGGAACTTCCTGTTTGGGAGCAGGAAGTGAGTGATCACAGAACCACCAAAGACCCACCATCCTAGAAGGGCAAGAGTAGCTCTCCGGCCCCCTCTAGCTGCTGGAGGTCTGCCTCTGAGCAAGTAACTGGTCTACTGAGAAATATAGGATATTCTTGTCTCAGAACAGGACAATCAGGAGCTTAAAGTGCACACAGGCAGAAAGTAAGGAGAGAGAGAAAAAAAAACAGAGGAAAGAGTAACGATTGCAAACAGTTAAGGGGCCAGAAATAAGACATGATTGGAGTGGTGCAGTGCAGTGGCTGTGGAGCAGCAGTCTTCCGGGAGACGTTCTGGAGGATGCTGTGTTGTCCCATCTGCAGGCACCTCTCTGGGCTGAGGGAGGTTGCTCATCTACAGGCTGAGTTGGCCAGGATTTGTGGGACCTCCTCTTCCATCCAGGGACCACCGTGCCTCTGCTGTTGCCTCAGAGGTTGCCAAGAAAGAGGAGCGGTTGGACCACAGTGGCTCAGGGAGGAGAGGGTGGTGGAACAGAGGTGCATCCCTCAGTTGTACCTCTCCACAATTCCTATGCCATTCTGGCAAAGTGTGGTTCCTTTATGGAGGCACCCGCAGTGGAGACCAAGGAGGATGCTGGGAACCTCCACAAAGGAGACCCACAGGAGGGTGGCAGGGGACCCTGCAGGGGAAGGAAACAACTCCTGGTGGGGGACTCCATTGTTAGGAAGGTAGAACTGGGAGAAGAAGGGGAGAGGGAGGTGAGGTGCCTGCCTGGCGCCATGGCTTGGAGGGACAGGGAGCGAATCCTCAGGATTGCCGGAGCAGCTGCACAGGGGAGGGAGCTGGATGTCATTGTCCACCAAGGAACAAATGACCTGGCTAAGAGAGGGATTAGAGAAGTGCAGGAAGAGTTTATGGAATTGGGGAGGGGCCTTAGTCAAGTAGCACGCACGGTAACCTTCTCGGAGGTGCTGCCCATCTATGGCATAGGAGAGGTTAGGGTGTTCCACACCATGGGATTCAATCAGTGGTTGAAAACTGGTGGAGCTCAGGGATTTGGCTTCATTGGGGACTGGGGTCCACCTGGAGTGATGCAAGCCTATATTGGCATGATGGGCTGCATCTGTCCGGAGGGGAACCAGGATCCTAGGTGATAGGTTTAAATGCTTCATTGGCAAGCTTTTAAACTAGCCAAGGGGGAGGCACTGGAAAGAGCAGGAAATCCCAGCCCCCAACAATTCACGGTAGTAGGTGTGGCAAACACCAACATAGAGGTGTCGATAGGGAGAAGGGCAGGGGTAAATGGAGAAAGTGACAAAGGCAAGAAGGACAGGGATGGGGCAAAAGGGAATAAGACCTTCAGGAAGTGGAGGGTAATGAGTACCAATGCCTGTAGTCTGGGCAACAAGCTCCCTGAGCTGGTGGCCTTGATGGAAGAGGGTGACTGGATATCGTAGCAGTCACAGAAACATGGTATACAGAGAACCATGACTGGGATGTTAACATACCAGGGTACATAACCTACAGGAGAGACAGGCAGGGGAGAAGAGGAGGGTAGCTCTCTATGTAAAGGAAGGGATAAAAGCAACTGAACAAAAGAGTAAACAGGGAGGAGAGGAGGCATTGTGGGTCACCTTGGAGATGAAATAGCACCACAATCCGCACAGGGTTGTGTACAGACCCCATATCAGGGGAGGGAATGGACAAGGATATGATAGAAGGCATTCTTAGAATGGCAGAGAAAGGGAGATACTGTTGATGGGAGACCTGAATATGCCAGATGTTAACTGGAGCACATTTGCTGCAGCCACATCCAAGAGCAGGGCCATTCTTGATGCCCACAGGTGGCAAGCATTAGACAGCTAGTTTCAGAACCCACTGTGAGGGAGCAATCTTAGACCTCGTACTCTCAAATGGGGCAGTGAGAGGATCTCTGATCTAGAAGTGGGTTGCCATCTGGGGACAAGTGACCATCAAACAGTGTGGTTCACATTAAACTCAGCTGCAGAGTGAGCCATACAAAAGTGAGGGTACTGGACTTTAGAGGGCTGACTTTGGCAAGATGGAGAGTGCTCAGAAAAGCACTAGCAAACAGGCTAGGAAGGAGGTGTGAGCAACAATGGGGAATCATCAAACTGCCATCACAGAGGCAACAAGCCTTTGTGTGAAGCAAATAAATAAATCAAAATGAAAGAAAAAGCCACTATGGTTCTCAAAAGAGGTGGCTGTGAAAGTCAAGAAGAAAAAGATAGCATTCCAGAAGTATAAGGAAACACAGAAGGAGCAGGACAGAGAGCTGTACCAGTTAAGGCAGAAGGAAGCAGGGAAGGAAGTCAGAATAGCAAAGGCTCAAACTGAGGAAAAGATCACCAACTCAGTTAAGAAGGGGGATAAAACCTTTTATAGGTACATCAGCGAGCGTAGAAAGACAAAGGGAGGGATAGTGAGGCTGAACAGAATGAACGGGGGGGGCAGAGGTGGACAGTGGAAAGCAGGGATACTGAATGAATATTTCTGCTCAGTATTCACAAAAGAGGAGGGGGCGCTTAATCCTATTAACAGAAGCACTCTTGATAGGGGTCGATCCCAGTCCTTTCACAGAAGAAAGGGTTCTGCAAGAACCCTAAAACTGAAAGGTGGACAAAGCAAGGGTCCTGATGGAATTCACCCCAGAATTCTAAAAGAATTAAGGAGGAACTAGTGAAACCACTGGCTACTCTTTTTAATAAATCATGGGAGGATCAGTGGTACCCGAGGACTGGAGGAAGGCGGATGTGATTCTCCTTCACAAAGTGGGACCAAGACAGAGGCAGGAAACTACAGACCTGTCAGTCTGACCTCTGTGGTAGGGAAAGTGATGGAGTCACTTCTGAAGGAAAGAATAGTTGAGTACCTAGAGGCTAGTGGAGCACAGGACCCAAGGCAGCATGGGTTCACAGCGGGAAGGTCATGTCAGATGAATCTAATAGATTTCTTTGACTGGGTGACCAAAGTAGTAGACCAGGGAGGGGCTGTGGACATGGCCTACCTAGACTTTTAGCAAGGCATTTGACACAGTCCCACACAAAAGATTAATAGTCAAATTAACCAGCCTGGGAGTGGGTCCCAGGGTGGTAGCCTGGGTAAAACATTGGCTGGACAACAGGACACAGAAGGTAATTGTAAATGGAGTCCACTCTGAAGAAAGAGGGGTTACTAGTGGGGTACCGCAGGGTTCAGTATTGGGTCCAGTCCTTTTTAATGTCTTCATCAGTGATATTGCAGAGGGACTGGAAGGAAAAGTATGCCTTTTTGCAGATGACACAAAGATCTGCAACAGGGTTGATACACAAGGAGGCGTGGAAAGGATGAAAAGGGACTTGGCAAGGTTGGAGGAATGGTCAGAAGTATGGCAGCTAGGATTCAATGCAAAGAAGTGCAAAATAATGCACCTGGGAAACAAGAACCCAGGGGAAGAATACACAATGGGTGGGGAGGTAGTAACAACAACAATAAAGGAAAGGGACCTGGGGATAATCATATCAGGTGACCTTAAGGTTAGCAATCAATGTGAGAAGGCAGTAGGGAGGGCTGGGGTTATACTAGGATGTATAGGGAGAGGCATCAGCAGCAGAAAACAGGAAGTTGTTATCCCTCTGTACAGACAGTTGGTGAGACTCCATCTGGAGTACTGTGTCCAATTCTGGAGACCTCATCTCGCAAGGACATAGACAGGATAGAGGTAGTCCAGAGGAGGGCAACTAAATGGTGCAGGGTCTGCAAGAGAAGCCATATGAGGAGAGACTAAAGGAGCTTAATATGTATACCCTGAGGAAAGAAGGAGAGGGGGCATGATAGAAACTTTAAGTACCTCAGTGGAATCAACAAAGTCCAAGAGGGCAGCATCTTTCAGAAAAGAGACTTACAAGAACAAGGGGACACAATTTAAAGATAGAAGGAGGGCGGTCTAGGGCAATGTGAGGAAGTATTATTTCACAGAGAGTGTAGTGGATGCATGGAACAGCCTTCCTGAGGAGGTTGTGGGGTCTAAAACTGTGGGAGATTTCAAGAATGCATGGGACAGACATAAGGCAATTCTTGTGGGGGGTAGGAAGAAATAGGCTGTTGGTTAACTAGGATCTGCGGCCTATCCTGTAGGTAGGGAAATGGGCAGACTAGATGGGCCTAGCGGTCCTTATCTGCCGTCAAAGTCTATGTTTCTATGTGATTCCTGTCACCAATCACACTAATCCACTGTTGCCCTGATAGCCTCTTTGTTTGCATAACAAGGTGCTAATAGGGTTAATAGATAGTAGCTGTTAAGTGTTCCGCATTTTTATTCCCTAACTCACCCACCCTCGCTATTAGAGCCATTCACTTTTTTACATCTTTTAGAGCTAATGCAATCACCTGGAAACACCAGTTTCTCAACTGTTCTTGTTTAGAAAACTCATCTCCACTCAACTCTCTTCACTGCTGTTTTCCCTCATACCTGTCTTAGTCCACAGTGCACTTCCGCAGTTCAGCAGTCAGTTTCTTCACATCAGCTGTCTGAAACTACCTGCACTACTATTATTGCCAACTGCCTGCTGCCAACTCCTTGCCCACTAAATGGCTTTTCTCCCCTAGTGGTGTCCTGTCTCCAGGTGACTAGTCCCGCAGTCAAGGAGTGCAGCTCACTGCTGGTAAAAGCTGCTCACGCATCCATATGTCCATTCACAGTACTCACAGAGCACTGGGGGAAGAGAGAATAATTGTATTTATTTATTTGAAAACGTTTCACCAGGAAGTACATCATGAACTGTAATAGCTCATTTCCAGATGAGTCCTGGGGGAGATACAAAGGAGGGTACAGTAAACATTACAATTACATAGTGAAAACAGAAACATACAGTGTAATACATCAGTAAGGAGAGAGGTAATAATAATACAGTAGCATACAACTTGAATTTAGAACATATACAGCAGTGGAACAATGAGACAATCATATACACACTCTCAGAATAGGCTAAACATTACAGATAAGCAGTGCAAAACAGATTTAGGTTTTACTATACACATTTGATTTCAAGAGAAACCAAAGGACACTACATGTAAAGTGCTAGATTGTACATTGCCATGAGTGGAGCTTAGTATGTAAAGTGCTTTAACCAACCAAGTTGTGATTGTATAGACACAAGAGTACAGAGTTTTCATTGGGGAACTGAGATTCTTCTGCCATTCGGGATGCTGAGAACCCTGCAAGGAGAATGGGAATTGGCATGAGGGAAGGGATGGATAGAATCAAGCTGGCTGGGCTTTGTAGAAGGGGAAGAGTGGAATTTGAGGGGAAGAGAGTAATTGGGTGCAATTTCAGGATGGAGCTATATGTTGATGGAGGAGGAGGAGGAGGAGGAGGGATAAGGAGTGGGTGGACTGAGTGGAGCAGACATCTAAAGAGAGGGAATTCCAGATATTTGAGAGTTGATTTGAGAAGGCGGCTCACCCAGACATGGTATGCTGGAGGGGAGGGTGAGAGTCCTGTGTGTGGAGGAACGGAGGGTGTAAGGGGGGTGGCTGGGACAGAGATTAGAGAATGCAAGTACAGTGGCAGAGAGCCAAACCAGTACTTACCAATTAGGGTGGCACTATGTGCAAGGAGTCTAGCACTGAGAGACAGGAAGAAGAGCGAGCTGTAAAGGTCACAGTGGTGAGTACGAGGTGGATAGCTGAGAACAAAGTGGCAGAAGGAGTTGAAAAGATTATCCAGTCTGGATAGAGTGGACTTGGGGCAGAGTTGTTGATGGTATCTCCGAAGTCAAAGAGAGGGAGAATCATCTTTTGGATGATCTCTCTCTCCAGGCTTGAGGTGGAAGTCAGCTGCGGAATCTGTACAGAGCACCAAGTTTGGAGAATAGCTTTTTGTGGATGGCATCCACATGCACCACAAAGTCGAGGTTCTTGTTGAGCCATAGCCCAAGGTCTTTGAAAGAGGAGACATCTTCTGGTACAGAACCATCAAAGGTATAGAAGGTGGGAGTGGCATCTAGACTGGCAAGTTTTGCCTGGTGCCAAAGGTCATATAAACTGTTTTTTTGGCATTTAGGGAAAGCTGATTTAGGTGAAACCAATGTTGGACATTGTGAAGTCCAGCTGGAGGCTGGTCACCACCTCCGAGGGAGTTGTGCCAGAGGTAAATAACACAGTATCATCTGCATACATGTGGATATTAGCAGATGAACAGGCATCAGGTAGGTCATTCAGGAGAATGGAGAATAGTATTAGACCAAGTACCAAGCCTTGGGGGACACCGGTGGTAATTGGTAGAGGTGGAGAAAGGGAGTTACTGACCCTGACAGATTGGGACCTGCCAGTGAGATAGGACCAGAACCATCTGGTGGCAGATGTGGAGAGGCCAGCTGTGGTCAGCTTGCTGAGGAGAAGGGAGTGGGCAACAATGTTGACAGCTTTAGCCAGATCAACAAAGACGGCAGATGTGATGCATCCCTGATCCACGCCAGAGAGAATGGAGTCAGTGAGCCAAAGGAGGGAGGTGATGGTGGAGTGGGCCTTGTGAAATCCAGACTGGTAGGGGGTGAAAAAAGAGGGGTTAAGGAAAGTGGAGAGCTTTGCCAGAGTCAGGTGCTTCTGAAGTTTATCCAGGATTGGGACTAGAGACATAGGGCAAAAGTTGCAAGGGTTTGAGGAGTCGCTGCCCTTAGGAATGGGGACAACAGTGGTGACCTTCCTAGCATCAGGTACATTGGCTAGTGAGAAGGATATATTCAAGAGAGTACTCAGAGTGTGGGCAATAGCGTGGGCTGAAAGATGATGTAGCTTGGGGTCAAGCCTATCAGGACTTTTAACCTTATGAGGATTTAGGGCTAGTAATTCACACAAGGTGTCATCAGGAGAGACAGGTTTAAGGAAAAACCTGAAGATGAAGGTGTCTGAGTGGGAGGGGGAGGGGCAGGAGGGGAAAGGAAGCAGAAGGAAGAGGTATAGGTGGTAAAAAAATTGTTAAATTTAGCCACCATGGAGGAGGGGTCAAAGACATTGCAATTGCCAACTTTTAGGACAGGATGAGTGGATTGGGTGGAGGGGGATAAAGCATGAATAACCTTCCAGAATTTGGAAGGATTGTTAAAGTTCTCCTGAAAGGAAGCGTCAAAATACTCTATCTCGGCAAGCAAGATAGCCCTGGTGTAAGCATTGTGGAGGGAGCAATAGGTCTGCAGATCTTTAAGAGCTCCTGAGGCTTTAGACAATACCCAGGCCTGATCTCAAGCATGCTGACATGTTAGCAGCTCAGCAGAGACCCAGAGGAGGTGGTTGCCACGGACCCTTGTATTTGTGAGTGTGGCATGCCAGTTCCAAGCACTCAGGAGTTGTGAGCTGAAGTAGTTCAGGGCTGAGTACACAGAAGAGGTAGTGGCAATAAGTGACCAGTCAGTACTAGTAAGGTTTTTGTGGAGGGAGGCTAGATCAAGGAAGTGGAAGGAATGAAGGTTGAGAATAACTGAAGAGGATTTTACCCAGTGGATATTCTGCACACAGTGTATTATATGGCGGTCACTGAGCACATCCAGGAATAAGCCAGGGGAGATGACTCAGTGTGCATGAGATGTCAATACCCAGTCAATTAGGATATGTTTGCCTGATGAATGGTTTAACAGACAAAGACCAAAAGAGGAAACACTGAAAGAGAAAGCATAGCAGCTCCAAGAGCTGCCAAAAAGCCAAATAGCATTCCAAGAAGCACGTTGCTCCTCTGATTTTCTACCTTGGGCAGTTGATCTTAAAAACAGGGGAAAAAAGTAAAGCATTAACAGTAGCTTGTTGCTTGTCTATTAGCTGCTACCAAAACTGTGCCTTCCCTCCCGGGAACTGTGCCCTGAATAAATAACAAGCCTGAGATTGCTGTGCACTTTTGAGCAATAAAAGCAATAACTGAGTCATTACTTTTTAACCACCTACCTTTCAACTGAGCAAAAAAAGTATGTTAAATACTGAGACTTCCATTTAATGTGATTTAAACTGCCTGCATTTTTTAACTGCTATGCTGTGTGCATATGCATACTGAAAGGACAAGTAACTTAGTGTGCTATATGCCCGGGGCTATATGTGAACTTTCCTGCTGTTGTTTCAGTCATTCTGTTGCTAGAATTTAATATAAAACTCCTCTTTCAAGAGGTCTCATGGTGAGCTATCCACTGCTACAGATTAGCATTCTAAAATGTTCTTTAAAATATAAATAAGTTAATCAGTGATGCACCGGATATGGAGCTCCACAGAAAGCGTCTTTCTTGGTCAGACACTGACTCAGCCCCATCCAGTATCGTAACTTATATTTTTAAATTTGCTACTGGTCTAGTACGATTTATCTATATACATAAAAACAACATTCTTCATGCAAGACTCACTGTTCATGACCAGAGAAAAACAGTTCATAACACCAGGGCCTTGAACCTAGTAAAACCAGGGATTTTCCCTGAACCAGTGTGATGAAAAACCTTTCAATGCACTACTGTTAAGGCCTCTCCATATAAAACTTGGAGTCTGTTGCTCACTTCTTAGTGAGCTGTCAGTGAGCTGCTGTCTGGTATTGAGCATTATACAATAGGCACTCAAACAGAATGCAAATCCTCCATCCTGACTGGCACCCCTCTCCTGTTGTAAATCCTAGTATCAACCAATGGGAAGAGGTGCCAACTGCCAGTCAGCCACATCAGTAACTATCCCTCAAATCACTGTGACCATCAGAAGCTCAAGACTGGCTTGCTAAAGAGCTGCTGAGGCCCCTGAACCTACCAATTGCCGCTGTGTAACTCTGCTAACAAAGCGTAAAACAGTTCTTCAACTAGATTTCTGACACTTTTTAAAGGGTCACTCTGTACCTGTTCATCCTGTTAACCACACTTTTCTCCCTCTGACATCAGGACAACAACACCCAGTACTCGCAAATCTCTACAATTTAAACCAGTTGCCGTCAGAAAGCACAGGAGCCCCCAGGGTTTGACAGTTAAAATTTGCGCCCATTCCGCTCATCACCTTCTGACCTACGCCAGTATTCCAGGAGGCTGAGGACAGAAACAAAAAGACACAAAAAAACAGTTAAATTCTTTCACTGGCCCTGCAGCCCAGGAGACAGCCAGGGAACAAGTCTTACAAAGTGCGGCAGCAATGTACGCTGCTGCACATGTGCAAAACAAAAAAAATAGAGCAACTGCTCCATAATGCTAACAGCACCAAGAACTAAGTGTAGAAGACTGTAATAATCTCCCAGCAGTTAGCTAACTTAAAAACAGTAAAAAAAATAAAATAAAATGCAACTCGGCTTTCAGTGGAGCTGCACAAACAAGTGCTTCTCCGTTGCTATACAATGTCCCGCTCTCAATATATAGCTGCTCATCTCAGCTTCCCTACATGAATCTCTTGCCATTTGCTGCACACAAAAAAAAAGTACCAAGCCGATGTCAGTAGGGGGTGTGTATCTGGGGAGCAAGCAGACTTTTTGGTACAGGTGCACTTGCTGTCCCAGCCTTTAACAACCTAATTCACAATATTTCAATTTGACTTTGGGGAGGAGTCCTCTCATCAATGTTCCACCTAGAAACAGGGAACTATTTTTTTCCTGGTTTAAGAATAGATTGAGAAAAAATGATTAAAATGAAAAAAAAGATTTCTTTTTTTTTTTTTTAAGTACAAGAGCTCAGACATTGTATAATTGCAATATGCCATTCAATTGTGAGGGTGATGCCGGGATTTACCCATGCCTGGTGTGTTGCTGGTCACTCAGCTGCGCCTCGTGACCAAATAACACACCAGGTATGGGTAAATCCTGGCATCACCCACACCATCTCGTGGTATATTGCTTAAATCTCTCCCCCCTCCCCCCAGCACTAGGAGGCACAAGCAACTGCAGTCACTGAGAAGATGCTGCATGCTGTATGACCCTAGCACACATCCAAACAGGAGCACAGTTTTATAAATGTGTCAAATACTACACCTTCACTCCCACTTTTAATGTAAATGCCATTCATAATAACATGATAAGTATTGAATTCAGTTGTTTGTTTTGGGAATTAATTCTCAGAGACTTCATTCCATAGATACATACATACTGACAGCAGATAAGGGTCTTCAGCCAACCTAGTATGCCCATTTGTGTACGTTATTTTGCTTTTTCAAGCTTCTCTAGAACTGGGGTGCCCCTTCCCCCGCTGTATTAAAAATGATTGTGCCATCAATTGCTTACCATTCAACTTAAAAAGTGCAGTAATTGTGACGAGTTCTTTTTTGTAGATATGATGCTCTGCCTCTAAAGTTCATTCAGATTAACAGCTGTGAACTACAACCTGGGGGGTCACTGGGGTAGAGTAGAAACTAATATGCTCATACATTTCATAGTGGCTCTATACTAACTATCCTGATCCGAATGATAAAGTGATCAAAAGGGCAATGGAAAAATGTCATTTTAAATGGGATATCGAGAACAATATTTTAAACTTATTCTTTGTTATCTATTTCAATTGCCTCGGTATAATCCTGCACCTGCAGCACCCAAAATGGAGTAATACCAATACCCACACAGCATAAAACTTATATCTGCAGCATAATTTGCAGCATAATCTAGAAAATCACAGGGATCAAGTAGGGTTGAGATCATTAAAAATGGCATTAACTTAGTGACTCAGAGAATTCTATAATCACTATGGTTTTGTACCCCAACAGCGTTATATGCTAGCACAAGCTCTGTCCCCAACACATATACAGACAGGGGTGTGATAGATTTTCTATTGCTGTTATATGTAGCATCTTTACTCCCATTCTATCATGCATCTACATTTTTTAGTGACAAACAGAGATATTTACTGTATTAATACATATATAGGCAATTGCTAATTGTAAAATATTGTGTGGGTGTTGGTGTTGCTCCATTCTGGGTAAAAGCCCTGCAGAGTCAGTTCGACAGCCACTAGGGTGGAGTGTACAGTGCCTGACTAGCATGAACAGTGAGCGGGGTCTGAGCTTCTGCAAAATTTTAAGGTGCAAGAAATGTGCTGTCAGTTTAGTTAATTGGCTCCATGCACTACCACAGAATTTTATCCAGTCAATTACACTTTTTAGTCAGTTATGTACAGTATTTAAGATATTTATCCCCAGAAACAAAGAGAGATACCCAAAGAATACATAGGCCATATATATGATAGACACGGAAGTGCAGTTCTACCAGTTTAGTTAAAGCAGGAACACTCCTTAGAGAACAAGTTTCTCATGTGCAGGGGAAAGGAGCACTCTGATTGGTTGAAGCTGTGATGTTATTACATAGTACACAATGAGATCAGAAAATTCTTATTTATTAAAGCTTTTTTTATGAAGATATCATGTATAAATTAGCAAAATGTTATTACTTTTAGGAAGGATAATTGCAATTTACTGAAAATGCCTATGTATTAGCTAAACTGTGTTTATGAACATACACAATAAAGTGCATCCAGATACTTTTTCTTTAATGAGTGTCAAAGGTGTGATGTTTTTTTCACTAGCTAGTTTTGGGGGATTCTTTTTTTTTCAATTCCAAGTTTATTAACAGATTTTCCACAATACAGGGGACAGAGAATTACAACGTACACTGCATATGTACAGAATGATATATGATCTGCCCCATCCCTCCTTCCCCCCCATACAGCAGTAAGAATCCATGTTGTAGTATAGAAAGCATTACAGTGTGCTAGAATAAATTAAAGTTGACTATTACAATGACTCATGTATCCATACTAATCATGATTAGGGTGTGAAGAGGATCCCAACTACGCTTGTAGCTCTGCAACTTATTATGGAGACTCGCTATAGCTTTCTCTGTGCGAAGGTTAGCCAGAATTTCATTGATCCATTCCTGATATGTTGGACTAACCGCATCCTTCCAATGCCTAAGTACAATTTTTTTAATGGATAATGCAATCATGGAAATGTGAAATCTCCGGATTTTAACTTTGATAGAGGACAAATCTCCCAACAAACAGATGTCTGGGGTAAAGCAATCCTGCAAACCCAGAATAGGATCTAAGTTAGTCTGGATAGCCACCCACAATGGTCTTATCTTGGGGTATGACCAAAAAATGTGAAGAAGTGTACCATCTTCCTGACATCCTCTGGTACAAGTCCCCGACCCTATAAGGCCCCATTTCATCAACTTTACTGGGGTGTAATACATATTGTGCATATATGATATTGCATAAGCCATAATCTATCCTGAGATACAGTTTTGGGGGAGTCTTATCAACCTGTGCACTAAATGTTACATTATTTGTTAAGGAAATTATAATCTTAGTACATGATGCTATGATATTTATTTACACTGCAGTGACACTAAGTTGGGATTCCTGACAGTGGTGATGTTATCCTGCAAGTGGCCTCAGGAGACCTATGTACTGCAATTGCCAGAGTTAAACAAACAAAAAATAAATATATGGTGTGCTCACTATTAGCAACACCGCTTCTAGGCAGTATAACTTAGTGGTTAAGAGCACTGAGCTGCAAACATGGAGACCTAGGTTTGAATCCCACAGCCCCCACTTGCATACTGTGTGACCCTGAGCAAGTCACTTAACTACATTGTGCTCCCAATTCACACCTGGAAACAAGCTTTGGCTTAGTTTGCCTTTCCTGGTTAAACAATTTCTCCTAATGTAATGTTTTTCATTATTTCCTACTTTTCATATAATATTGTATTTTATAGCTTAGATGCCTGAAAAAAAATTTTTTTATGTGAATTACTGGGCTACAAAATAAAACTGCATCTCTACAAAAGCAAAGCACAATTTGGCTTTTTAGGTACTGCAGTTCTCATTTACACTGATGGCCTGACGAACTCACAGCCAGCTGTGTACATTTTTACCTTTCTGAGGCTAGACATATGCCATTCTGTAAAATCCTACTAAACAATTCTAAAGTCTGCCTAAATGCATAAGCAGGTAACTACTTCCTCAGCTGCTCCAAAATGTTAGCATGTTTGTCATGCTGGAAGGAGGTTACTGGTGGTCAGGCACCTGTAGCATGTGTTGCAGCAACTGCCCTTAGCCTGGGGAGTGAGAGCCTTAGCCGTAAGTTGATTGTGCTGTGAGTGCTGGTGTGCCCCATAGTCTCCCACTGGCGTGTTACCTGCTCAAGCATTTAGATGGGCTTTAGCATTGTTCAGTAGTATGTTATAGAATGGCATACATAAAACAAGTGTGCTACGTAGGAGATGCTGGAGAGCAAAAATAGAATTAGTTACATAGAGCTTTTTTTCAAAATGCAGTGAACAAATGATCCCATGAGACAGGTAACACAAAATAATACAGAGAGCTCAAACAACTAAAACACTATGACCAGGAATTATAACACAAATAAAATGGAGGCGCGACTGGTTGATTTTTTTTTCTAGTTAAACCTTTGGTCTGTTTCTAGTGAGTGTTAAGCAGGCTTAATCAATGAGAGCATTTGGACATTTTGCCGGGAAAAGAGGATGATTAGCGCAATGTATGTGACAGGAACAGCTGATCGGCAGATCTTAGTGCTTACCCTCTTTTATCACTCCTTGAAAGACATCACTGGAACAGTCTAAAAGAGCTGGCATGACTGAGAAAAGAAATGCTGAGACTGGTTCAGGCAGTAGTAAAAAGAGTGTCAGCCACATATTTTGAACAAACATTTGTCAATGCCAAATGTTGGCTTGCTGGCATTGGCATTGGTAGTGCAAGAGTTAGAGAGATGCATAATAGGAATGGCAGTGAAGTATTGAACTGATGCCAACCCACCCCCACCCTGCAGAGACTGACAGGCATTAGGGTGTCCCTTTGGGTGTTTGGTAGTGCAGTGCGGGAAAACATGTCGGGCAGGATGTGAAAAATGACAGCGGTACAGTTCATAAGGAGGTGTAAAAAAATGCCAGTGTTGAAAATGTGGCATGTAAATATAGCAAATTTGCGAAGTTACAAGGGTGCATGGGAAATATACAAAGCACGCTTGCAACACTGCCATTTTATGGGCATTCGGCAACAAATTTTCAACGTTGGCATTTTAGCACCTCTGCTCATGTACAGTGTCACTGTTATTTCCTCAAAGTGTCCCAAGAAGTGATTTCGCACAGCGACCACGCTATTCTGCACCGGAAGTGCGAAAACACATTTTGAGCAGGATATGTGAAATGACAGCTGTACTGTTCATCAAGAGGTATGACAATGGTGAAAATCCAGAGTGAAAATATCACAAATGCACGACGGTATGAGCATGCATGCGATCTGCCAATGCATGCTCGTAACACAGTCATTTTATGGAGTATCATCACCAAATTTTCAACATAGGCATTTTAGGACCTCTGCTCATGAACTGTGTCACTGTCATTTTCATATTCTGGCCCAAACACTGATTTCCCACAGAGACTGCACTATTGTGCTCCGGAAGTGCAAAAAACGCATTTCGGGCAGGATGTGGAAAATGACAGCTGTACTGTTCATAAGGAGGTGTACAAAAATGACAATGCTGAAAATCTGGCATTAAAATATTGCAAATGCATAAAGTTACAAGCCTGTGTAACAACTGCACAATGCACGCTCGTAAAACAGACATTTGTTGGATTTTTTTGACCAAATTTGGAACATAGGCTTTTTGAGAGGCCACCTCATGAACACTGGCACTGTCATTTCGTTAATGGGCCCCAAAAGGTGATTTAACGCAGTGACTGCAAAATCACCTTTCAAGGCTGATTAACGCCATGACAGTGATATAATTCATGAGGAGGGTCCCCAAAAACCCCATGTTGAAAATTTGGTGCCAAAATTCCAAAATGCCTGAGATATGCAGCAAAGTTGAAAAAACCCTATTCATTCCATTATACTGCTTACCGGCATTTCCTCAGTTCGTGGTCGGCTTTGAAGAGTGCAGACATGTTCCTGGTCCACCGAAGATCATCGCGCCAGACTCCGGAGGTAAGTATGGGGTGAGGGGGGTCTGGGGAGGCAGGGTGCACAGTGGGTGGGTGCAGGTGAGGGGCAGGAGACTATGAGGGACCATTTTTGTGTTACAGGTAATAAAAAAAAAGTTACATCGTGGGACAGTTTTTGTTTTCAGGGAACTTGGTATGCTGGGGTGAGCTCCCAGGGTGCCACCTAACTGCTTTTTGGGCGGGCGCTGCAGCCGACGGGGATTGGGCACCCTCGTCACCAGACAATGGGGTGTGAAATTATGCTGACAGGATTGGGCACCCCATCGGCACACAATGACAGCCGGGGTGGAGGCAAGAGCCAGGGGATTGGGCACCCCTCTCGGCATATAAGAAATGCGGAAGGGGGCTGATTTATTCCGACGGGGAGTGGGCTCCTCCGCTGGCACACAATGAAAGTGGGGGAGGCAAGAACTGAGGGGGATTAGGCACCCCCCACAGCATATAGGAAATGGGGGGGTGCTCTATGCCAATGGGGAGTGGGCTCTATCGATAGATTTGTCTGGCCACAGAAAGCTGGCTGAGGATTGGGCACCCCTGAAGTTGGCTACACAGCTACCACCATGTTGCCAATGTGGCAGCAATACAGGAAGGGTCCACTGCGTCTGATGAGCTTTGCTCGGATTGCAGCGGACCTTTCCTTAGATGTGCTCTCCACATTACCATGCATGGTGTGGCTCTGGCATGCAGGCTGATTGGGGAATGAGGGACTCACCTACTGATGCATGCCCTGCATTCACCTAACAGCGGCCGTGCCCCCAAATCTGCACTCTCCCAAGATGTTGACTTGCGCTCAAGTGTGGCAAGCCAACAAAAAAATGAAAACAGAAGTCATATATACTTGTAAAAATAAGAAGTTCATTAAATGCTTAGTTAGATAGTCAAAACATTAGAGAAAAATGAACAAATATGCCACTGATATTTAAAGACACTACTCAGAAATGATGCTCCTTGCTTCTCATCTTTATTATTTTAATACACAGAGGTGTTATGCATATATGTTATAAAATAGGTTAATATCAAGATAAAAGAATTACAGTTCCGCAATGATTTTATTCAGACTCAGGGTTTACATTTATGTAATTTTTTTGGAGAGGGTGGGGACAATAGCCATCCCATGATGTCAACACACTGCTTGTGTGAGAAGTCTGCTTTTTCATTGGGATGGGCCATACACAGGGGACTTTTACTCCACCCTTCTGTGGAATGTGTCCACATTCCATGTGGACTTCTTCCTCTTTTTGTATGACTGTTAACACCCCCATAATCATGTAGGAACAGCCCCCACTCCTGTCCAGTTGGATCTAGCAGCACCCACTGGAGTGAATGGCATCAATCCCATTTGGGACCTTACACCAGTACTGAATGACAAACTAACTGGATCAACACCCCACTCCCTCTATTTAGTTATGCTTCAACATTATTTACCTACTTATAATTAATGGGTTGCATTTTTTCCATTGAAAAAGCCATGTATTAAATGCCATAATACACATACGTGTGTTATGGCATTTTTTTTAATACACAGCTGTTTGTCTAAGACTGTTGGTGGTACCTGAGAAAAGCAAGTGGTCCAGATCCCTGCTGTGCACTAAGGTTCCCCATTTTTTTTATTTTAAAAATAGCTTTGGTCCCTCATTGGCAGCATCCACAAGGGAAGCCATATACTCAAGGAAGGATGAGACAGCAGCATCGAGAGCAGCAAGGCCTCCAAGTTGTCCCTCCTACTGCCTGTCTCCAGTGCCCCTCACCAGCCAGCATCTCTTGCCCCCTCCTCCTCCTCTAACTTCACCCCAAACTGTGACAGAGAGTATTCAGTAGCACCACTGGCCAGGTGCTGACCACCTGGATCAAACTAAATAAATAAATAAAAACTTTTTTATTTCCGCAATTTCAGAGCATACGCAGGGGCAGATGGGAGTCAGAGAAAAAATGCAACCCCTTAAACTATATAAAACAAAATATGAGGTGCAGTGTATACATTCCAATTTAATACACACTCTCGTTGTTGGATGGCTACCATAAACCCCTTGGGCTTTGCCCTCGGGGTTTATGTGCCATCCAACATCTCGGGTGTGTATTAAATTCTCATAATAAACTGCACCCCATACTTTATCCTATATTTTATAAAATGTTGTCATGCCATAGTACAGCCAAGAATTTGTGATGTCATAACAGAGTATTATTTCTTTCTGCTGACTGACATAGTATAATGACTGCCGAGCATAAGATTTTGCAGCTCACGTTTATAGGGTAATGAATCCCTTGAAAATCTGACAAAATTATTTATAGCCATAAAAATCAGAAGCTGAGATGGTGAATTTAGATAAATATACACACAGTAAAAAAATATACTGAACATGCAAATGATAGACAATAATTTGAACATAGAAACAGCTATCAAACAGAGCAAGGCTTAGATTTCAGGGAGAAATGGAACAGCATATATAAAATGCAGATGCAATGTAAAATCAGCTGTTAAACTGTGTCTGCTGGCATGTTACCTTTACATGAATGTTACTGTTATAAAACATAACACCCGCTTCAGAAACTATTAATATTAATATGTTTGGTTTACTGTTTTTTTTTTTTCACAGTATAGATGAAACAACAATCTAACATAAAACTGTATATAATAATGAAAAAATGGGTGTGCTTTACACCTCAAGAAAAAAAACAGAGGCTGCTATATGTCAGTACTGAAGTCTGATGACAGCTACAATATCTTTAGGTAGCATTCTCCTGAATAAATGGGATTGACACCGTTCACTCGCATGGGCGCTGCTGGACCCAACTGGACAGGAGTGGGGGGCTGTTCCTACCTGAGTACAGGGGCATTGATAGTCATGAAGAAAGAGGAAGAAGCCCACATGGAATGTGGACACATCCCACTGAAGGGTGGGGTAAAGTCCCCTGTGCATGGTCCATCCCAATGAAAGAGCAGGCTTCTCACACAAGTGGTGTGTTGTCATCATGCGATGGTGGGTGCCCCCCTCCCCCAAAAAAAAAAAAAATAAACCCTGAGTCTGAATTAAATCATTGTGGAACTTTAATTATTTTATCTTGATACCAACATATTTTATAACATATACACACAACACCTAGTTTTGGGAAGCTATGCTCCAAAATTTAATATCAAAAGAGTGGAATGTTTTACCTAGGGACATAAAAACCATAGAATCCCTGCATGCTTTTCAGATTGAATTAAGGAAGTATTTGCAACCTGAATATGTATGTTATTAGAACTCTCCTTCCTTCATCTCCCATGAATATTTATTTGTGTGATATAAGGGTGAATGAATTGTATCTTTTTGGTTTTTGCCTGGCTCCTTTCCCCCTGGTACAGGAGGTTCTGGTCTCCCTGCACTGCTCGCCATCCCCCCATCCCCAGGCTTACCCCTCCCTGGGTGGGGCTGCCAGGCAGGTGCCCCTTCCGCAAGGAACTTGGTTGTCTAGCCCTGGCTTAACCCCAGGGTGGGGCACTGGGAGTGGCACCCCCAGCTGACCATAGTCTGCAGCAGGAGTGGAGATGGGGCCATCATTAGCAGGCTGGCATGTTTTTCAGAGAGTTTTTTATTTGGGTACGGGGATGTGAAATGACACCAGTGTCCACCCCACCCCTTAACACGTGGTGCCAGCTGCGATGGTACCCCCAGCCTCCACCATAGGTCTGCATAGCTCTGGATACTCTCCCTCCTCCCCCCAGAGAAGGAGAGCAGTCCCTGGGATGCTCAATCCTTCTCCCCCTCAGCTGACCCTTTAACTCTCGAGTCCATTCCTGAACCCAGGATGTCAGCACTGTAAGCAGATGCCTTGCTACTGTGCCGGTGGGTCAGCTGAACTGCAGTATTTTAAGTATTTTTAATTTATATGCTCTTTTATTCGATTATGGTGTTTGTATGTGTACAATGTATAATGCGTGTGTGCATTTGTATGTGATTTGTACAGGAGTATGTTGAAAATAAGGTTTTACCTTAACATAAAATATCCTGTATAAAAATAAACATTCTGTCATCATCATCATTATCGACATCTCTGTGTATTAAAATAATAAAGATGACAAGCCAGGAACATCATTTCTGAGCACTGTCTTTAAAGATCAGTGGCATATGTATTCATTTTTTGTCTGCCATTTTGATGATCTGACTAAGCATTTAATAAACCTCTTATTTTCACAATTATATATGACTTCTGTTTTCATTTTTACATTTGCTGCACTTGCACACCAAATGTTCTGGGATGAGTATAATGGGATTTCGGAGGTGTGTCACTGCCAAGCCCCTTGCAGTTGCAACTGCAAGGGGCTTGGTAGTCTACACCTATGACCACAGACTGTACTCCTGACGCAACTCTCTGCTTTGTGGATGTAAACTTTGTGTACTTCAATGGACCGAAGCTGTTCTAATCAGAGAGGGTTCCAGTCCTTTGATTTGCATGTAGCCAGTCAGCAAACAGCTGATTGGCTTTAAACATCAGCATCCTGTGGCAGGCCGACTCACATCTCCAACCTGCAGATACCGCGCCTCACCCCCCCCCCAGTCTTTCACTTTCTGTCTCTGTCTGTCTCTGTCTCTCTCTCTCTCGCACACACACACACACACACACACACACACACTTCCAGATTTAAAATGGTGCCAGCTGTCACCCAATTGAGCTTAAAAGTTCATTGACAAATGTCTTGTATTTACGAATTTATTTTAATCTAAATAGAGAAGGATTTTCTTTGTGTGCTGTTTACTATTTTAAAAAACTTAATTTCCCATTAGTTTCGCCTCCTGTCATGATTTGCAGTGGGTCAGTAAAGGCAGGATGTACCAGACTCAGTGTCAGTGCTCGCTGAGATAGTGTTGTGGATTGGCAGTTTTCTGAATGACAGCAAGAGTGAGAGACTATTATGTGCCATTTGCTGTTGGTTAGCCTCAGTGCTGTAAGCTGAGTCATTCACGATGCTGTCTCGCTGTTAGAAAGCTCAGCTTTATTATTATAGTTGTTATGTTGCTGTCAGTTCATATACAGGTGTAATTATACATCTGGCCCTGATCATGTGGAGTCCCTGGCTACCCCTTCCCCTCATTCCTGAAGGATCCGCTTTGTGATCACCAGCTTTGCATGCCTCATCCCAGTGATTGTATCACTTCACTCTTTAACCAGTCTACAGATTCGACTCCCAGCAGTGCCACTTACCATCCGCCCATCCCCACAAGGCAAAAACTAATGGCCTGCCACCATGGGGAGGGGTAGAAGAAGGCAGAAAATCTGGCAAGTATTTCCAAGCTTTGATTGTCAAATCAATTTTTGCCAATATTGGATTTCATCTCCAGCCACTGCTGCTGCCTCTCCTCTGGAGTCCTTTCTGTTACCTCAGCTGCTGCTGCCTAGATTCACACTCTTCCTTACAGCTATGGGAAAAAGGTAACGGGACTGAACAGAACTTCAGTTTCAGCTTTCTTTGGGGGGGATGCTGACAGGGAGCTCTGATCCATCCCTCGGAGGGACTTGTTCTCTAACTCGATAGTTGGGTCATCATGGATTCTGTTGGCTCCCAATTTTGTGCTGCTTTTTCCCTCAGACCCACGACTGTGCATTGGGCAGACCGGCTGTCTCCACCTCTGCAGAGGCAGCCTAACATCCTGGATGTGGGCCCTTTCCCATTTTTGGTGGCATGCCTGTGCTGACAGCCAGCCACCACTGGGTGCCAGTCTACAGTGCACTGTGCGATCCCCCCTCCCCTGAGAAAGGAGAGCCATCTACGGACACTCAATCCTTCCTTTTCTTGAAGACCTCCAAGCACCCCAAGTCTGTTTCTGGACTCGGGTCACTGGTGTGGTGTAAGGTGTGGCATCCAGCATCTCAACCCTCAGCACCACTGGGCCGGCTCAGTTTCAGCTTTACTTTTGGTCACCCCACTTTCACTTGTGCTGGTGACGTGACTGAGAGGATCATTGCAGCTAAAGGATTTTTGCAGCCTGAAAAAGTAACTGTCCGGCTTCCATCTGCAATTAGCTTGAACTTGATATTGCAGATAGTACACCCATTTCAGGGCCACCCAGCTAGGTCACACAGTCAGAATTTAGTGCAAGACAAAAGGATGAAATATGAGTGCAACCTGAGCAGATATGGGAAAACCTGAAAAGGCTCTGAAAAATCATGAAAGTTATCTGAGGCTTATCAGAAACTTTTCATATGTAATTTATTTACATTGGATAGCTCAGCTGAGATGTAACACAGAGAAACATGCATGACATGGAGCATATGTATGCCGATTTTAAGTGGGTACCATATTTTACCACTTCAGGTTCTGGCCTTCCAGTGATTCTGCAGTTCTTAGTAACAACCACAGCTTTCTGTCAGGACCTGGTAATTTCCAAACTATAGAACTGCAGCCAGACCCAGCACAAGCTGAAAAATCTGTGACTGCCGGAAAGCAGGAACCCAGGCAAAATTTATGCGCACTCTGGATTTTTACCTCTGCATATATTGGACTCCCTACTGGGTTTAGAGGGCTACTTTACCAGAGAAAGAAGCAATTTAGGGTTGGACAAACATGCTATCATGGGCATCAGACATCATCATTTCACCCTAGTAGCAGTGGTGGTAAAAAAAAAATTTTTTAAAGAGCAGGTGTTTACGTCTAATAGGCAACTAATTATTTTAATTGTTGTGTTTTTAAAGCTTGTTAAAAATAAAACCATCCATGGATGTCTGTAGTGTTAGTCCCACCCCACCCTACCCACCCACTCAGCACCCACCCAAACATAACACTGACACTAGGGGTGCCAAATCCCCAATGTCGAAACCTGAAATAAAGAAAGCCTTCCTCTGCATTTGTTGGTTTTGAAAGCTGTTAAAAAAGGAAAAATGCCCATTGATGTCTGTTGTGCTGTTAGTTCCTCCCCCCGCCCAACCCTTCCACTCAACATCCACCACCCTACACCTCCACCCAAACCCTTACTTACCCAATAGGAAACTATGCTGTCCTCTTCTCTGGACCTCAGACACATCTTCACTCTTCAATGCTGGACCATGAACTGAAGAAATCACATATGTAGCTTGAGAAAGGCAAAAAAACAGATAACTTATCTGATGGATGGTGATGAAGCTGTAGTTAAAGAAGACCATATAGCAAACACCCTAAAAAATTATTTCACAAGTGTGTAGCAAGCACAGGATGTGATAATTCCTCAAAAGAAAAAAAGGAAAATTGTTTCCTCTTAACTGCCTAATATAACTATTAATCAGGTGTACACCAGTTTGAAGAAATGAAATAGATACAAATCAGACGGTCCAGATGGTATCTATCCACTGTTTCTGGTTGAAACTGCGGAGGAGTTGGCCGAGCCACTGATGAACCTGTTTAATAAATCCTTGATAGGAGGTGTGATTCTTGAGGAGTGGAAAGTAGCCCACATTACATCTATACACAAAAAGGGAGATAAGGCTCATGCAGAAAACTATAGGCCAATTAGAACTACATCCATCATTGGGAAAATTATGAAAGGCTATGAAAAGGAGTATCTGGAGGATAATATAAGGCAGCTGTGACTGACTGATATCTCACAACTAGGTTTTGCTACAGGGAGATCCTGTGTAAGCAACCTGATGCATTTTTTCAAACCCGTAAGCCAGGCCCTTGATCAAGGTCTCCCTGTGGATGTTGTATACCTTGTCTACTCAAAGGCATTTGACTCAGTGTCACATGGGACTCTGTTATATGCCCTAATGGAATATGGTATAAATCAAAATCTATGTAACTGGATAACATCATGGTTAGTAAACAGAAGGCAGCGAGTGCAGATAAGAGGATTCTTGTCTGATTTGTGAAAAGTGACAAGTGGAGTGCCCCAGGGACAGTCGTGTGGTCTTTATTATTTAATATTTTGGTCTCTTTGATGTGGGTGTCAGAAGGTGCTTGGATTTGCAAGTATGCGGATGACACCAAAATAGGGATGGTAGCTAATGATGATAAATCTGCCCAAGCCCTGCAAAAACAATTGTTAAACTTGGAGAAATGGGCAAGTATACACAAATTGAAGTACAATGAAGAAAAATGTAAAGTTATGCACTTTGGAGCAAATAAAAGACTAGCTCAATACAGACTAAATGATAAACCTATTCTAGAAACAGTAAAAGAAAAAGATCTTGGGGTAGTTGTGTCAAATACCCTTAGTTTTGATAGTCATAACATAGGGTCAGTCACAAACTGTAATAAAATAATGGGAAATATTCTTAGGAATATTAGAAGCCGGAGGGAAGAGGTTTTAATTTCACTTTATAAGACCTTGGTGAGACCAATACTTTAATATGGGGCCCCACTTAGTACGTTCCAAACAGTTGGAATATCAAATAGGATAGAGCAGGTACAGAGGAGGATCACAAAAAAAGTGAAAAGGGTGCAGGATCTGGGTTAGCATGATAGATTGAAAACTTTAAATCTATACTCCATGACTTACTGTCAGGTAAGAGGGGACCTATGTTATGTCTATAAAGCATTTAGAGATGAGGTAATCTGGGAAACAGCAGCCCTTTGTTGGAAAGGTGAGACAAAAATTGTTACTAGATCTCACCCCTGGCAATTACGTGGGGAGAGGTATAATACCACAAGGAGAGCAAGGTGGTTCAGTCAGTGTGTCATAAATGTCTGGAATACACTTCCATGTGATGTGGTAAGTGCAGACAGTATGGATAATTTTAAGAAACTGCTTGATGCCTACATGAGGCACAAAAAGTGGGTAATTTGACAACTGTTACCAGTGGCAGGCCCTTATTTTGGCTCTAGTAACTAACTGGACCTGTAAATTCTACCTATGTACCTATGTGGTTCAATGTACAGTATTTAAATGGGGATTTGAAATTAACAGCATAACCTGGCAATTTTTGGATATTCTTGCCCCAGATTTTCAACATGCCTTTTTTGGGACCCCACCTCATAAATAATTGCAGTGACTTTAGGTGAATCTGTTCTGAAAGGTGGTTTTGTGGTCGCTGTGCAAAATCACCTTTCAGGAAGGAGTTGAATATTTTCTGTGTACTTGTTTATGAGGTGAGGTCATATGAAGGCTATGTGGAAAATTTGGGGAAACAATATTAAAAAACAACAAAGTTATGAGTCTTCATTAAAATTTACTAATGCAGGCTTGTAATTTTGGTAATATTCAATATTTTGACCCCAAATTTTAAACATAGCAATTTTTTCACAGCACTAAATGAATGTGGCAGCTCTCATACAGTATTTCAAATCCTGGCCAAAATGTGTTTTCGTACCTGTGGCACAGAATGACGTTTCAGTGGTCCGGAATGGCGTTTATTTATTTATTTATTTATAAGTGCACTAGCCAGCAAGTGACTGTTTTCAGGCACGACCCGGGAGGTAAAATTACAGAACATAACAATACAGTAAGGATAACGAAAATACATGATGCACAGAAATACAGGAAGATACATATGGCAGGATACAATGCATGACAAAGGAAAATACAAGGCAAAATACATTTCAAGGACATTTTCCATTAAGCGCATACATAAAGTGCATTGAAGGACCTAGGAAAGGGAGAGGATAGGTGTAAGGGTAAGCCAGAAACAAGATGGAAATGACAAAAGGGGAAGGTGAGGAGGTGAGGAAAGGATAGAGGGCAGGGCCAAAAGGGGGGCCAAAGAAATGGCTAAGAATATAAGGACAGAGAGGCGGTGGCAGAATAGGGAGGTAGGAGGGAGTAGAGGAGGATGGCCGGAGAGGGAGGGAGGGGAGTGAGGGTTAAAAGAAAGCCGCAACACGGCAGCGGGCGACAAGGTTCCAACTCTGCGCCTAGTCTGTGGAGCCGAAAGACAGCAAGTGGAGAAAGGGTGACAGGGGGTTACGGCAAAAGACGGCAACAGTGGCAAAAGGTAGCAGAATGCGGCTGGGCTGGTGGAACCGATAGACGGCAGGGCAAGGGTGATGATGCCGGTAAGAGGATGAGAGAAGCGAAAGAGTTACGGCAGTAGCGGAAAAGGTAACAACGCCAAGCCGAGCCAGTGGAACCGAGAGATGGCAGAGCAGGGAAGAAGAGGTCGGTAGGAGGAGGTAAGTTTACGCAAGTGGAGGTAATAGGAACAATGCTCAGCTGGGAGGGTGGGACGAGCGAACGGGCAGGGGTGACTCAGGAGGAGGAAGGCGAGGCAAGCAAGCAGAGAAAGGAAGGGGAGGCAGAGGGGAGGGGAAAAGGAGAGTGCAGGAGATGTGGTCGGGGAAGAGAGGAGCAGGAGTTGAGTGAAGGAAGGCTGAGAGGTGAGGGAGAGAGAACAGGGATCAAGGAAGCCAAGTGGTGGCAGGAAGTAAACAACAACTTGTAAATGGCAAAAGCTAATATTTGGCATACAGTCAAACAGATTCAAGCAGCAATTATAGTAAAACACCACATAAAACAACCATTGGGAAAGGCACAAGTGCTAGCAATAAGGAAGTGGGGAAAACAGGTTAAGAGCAAGGGATCAGGTAGGATCAAAGCAAACACATTTGTCCAAAGCAGTAAGAAAAGTCCTGAGTTTGCCCTTAAAAGTTGCATGAGTAGGGACATCCTTAGTTCCTGAGGCAGCAGGTTCCACAGGTGAGGAGCAGCATAATGGAAGGAGCCCATGCCCTTTTTGTCCGACAGAGGGGGATGGATAATAAGGTCTGATCTGTAGATCTAAGGTTCCGTGTGGGAATAGCTGGTCTAAGGAGTTCTGATAGGATAGCAGGTTTGGATGTCCTTATGATGGTATCTGATAGATTGTACAGGTAGTATTGTCTGGTAGAGGAGGGAGAGAGCCAGCCAAGGTCTTGATATAGTTGGAAATTTGGAAATTATTTAAAAATCTTCACCTGCCAGGTCCATGGTGTGGTAATAAGAAGGTTATGCTGAAAATTTGGTGTGCAGATATGGTAAAATGACCAGGTTATGACGGAACATTATAGTATTTCAGCATTCACTCATAGCTGTGCTAATTTTGAGTATTTTGACTCCACACTTTTGACAAACCCATTTTCACACAAAACCTCATACATGTAACATGTCATTTTTTAAATCCTGAACGAGATGTGTTTTCGCACCTCTGATGTAAAATGACATTTCAGCCAATACACTGTAAATGGTACATGTCATGCATATAAGATGAATCCCAAAACAAGTATCTTCAAAAAGTTGAGGTGAAAATAAAAAAACTAAAAACAAAAGAGGTATATACTAGCAGCAAATGTTCAGCATTGACAAATGCTTGTTTAGTACTGTATCAAGAATCCAAGACTTCATAAACTTGTTGCAAGTAGTTTAGAGTTGTAAACTCCTTTTGGAAAAGATGTGTGAACAAGATGTTGATTTTCTTTCTTTCTTTCTTTCTTTCTTTCTTTCTTTCTTTCTTTCTTTCTCAACTGGGTAGGTACACTGGTCTGAGGGACCATTTTCAGGAACAACCTAGCCACCTAGATGGCACATACTTTACAATTCATTAGATTCAACATACACTACATCAGAATCAATATACAAGTGGAGGTGGTACATACAGTTTGGAGAAGATATAGTATATGACAAATGGAAATCAACATTAAACTAATACATAACATGTGCCTTAGGGAAAGATAACTGAACAATGAGACTGTTGAACTGAATAATTTTCCCCATCCCATGTCAGCAAAGGCACTTTGCTAACCATGTGGTTAAAATGGCATTTTTAAAATGCAATTTGAAGAGGTGGGAAGTGCTAAGTGAGTGCAGCATGGCCAGTAAGCCATTCCAGAGCATGGGGGCAGTGACAGAGAAGGCTTGCTGATCCAGCTAGATTGCAGTCCAGGGATGGTCAAGGACACATTGAGAGGAGGACCTCAGTTCACGTGTGCCAGTCTGAATACTAAGTAGTCTTGTTAGAGGAGAGTTACCCCATCACAAAGACTTTTTGATAAGGGTACTTATGAGGTAATCATAGCAGGCCTACAGAGACATCCAACCAAATGTTGAGTAAAGGGAGAAGTGGTGGGTGTTGAACAGGGCCAGTGTGACAAACCTACAGATGTTGTTAAAGGTGGTATTGAGCAGGGCATGAGACTGATTTGAGGTCTGCATGAAAATAGGGGAGCTGTAATACAGAAGGGGTAGAAGTGTGCCTTGAGCAATGGCCAGACACACATTGAGGGTCATAAGATGCTTTAGGTGGAATCAGACACCCAATTTCTGGTTCACAAAATTGACTACTTGCCTAATGTAATCAGCAACAGTTAGGGAGTGATCAAGGGTTACCCCACATATTTGAAAGTATGTACTTGTTCAAGGGAGGACCCATCAGGAGCCAAAATGCTTAGTGATTTATTTTGCCCTACAGTGGATTTGATGATATATCCTTTCTCACCAATGCTGCTGACTTTTGCATGAGGTTACCTCCCATTCATGTCCATTCTCATCTCTGTCTCTTACCCTCTCTGATCCTCAGTGGCTTTCCCACCACTGTGAGGACAGTGGAGGTCACTGCTGTCATGCAGGAAGCCTTACCAAGTGAAGAGGAGGGCATTTTTTTCTGTGGAGCCCAAGAATGCCTGGAGCCATGCCAGTGAGCACTAGGGATTTTTCTATTTTCAGGGGTCTGCCTCCATTTCACCAGCACACACATGCAGTAGCATCCTGATGATAGTTACAGATACATAGATGCACTGTGCAGACAAAGAAGCCCTTTCAAATTTGGTGTCTTTTCATTCAAACACCCTACTGGCCTGAACACTGCATCCTAAACTATCTGGCTCTTCCAGCCTTATTACTGAGCTTGGACCAGCTGTAGTAGAACTGTTTCTAATTAATTTACAGCCGTAGGATCATTTTTTGTTGCTCTAAGTACCCCGTCTGCCCTATCTGGTGATCTAGCTTTATAGGGCCAAGTTGTCACATGACTGATATTTACCAAGTGCCTATTTTCTCATCTGCTTCTTATACGAGTTAACCACTAGATGTAGCACTACTGATTTTGAGTTCTAAGTTAGCATCTCTATATTTCCTCTAAGCTCCTTATCTTTCTCCCCTGTGTCTTGCTCAGCTGCTCAGCTGTATATCTGTTCACCTTATTAATTACTGCACATTAATCTTCTCTTTCTCTCTCTCTCTCCCCTGCTCTTTTCAAGTCTAATCAGTGCAGCTTAAATTCCTCTGCAAAGTGTCACTCTACTCTCTCCCTGTGTCATCCTCAACTCCAAATCAGTGCAGCTTACTTACGGTTGCACAATAATCAATTTCTGTCTCTCTCTCTCACTCTTTCTCTCAAATGGGGTCCTTGCCTCTCCAGTTACTCCCCTCATCCTCTTAGGCCATTATGCCACTCTTTTTCACAATGGCTGCACAGGTTAAAATACTGATGTTTACCTGCGTAACACTTTACCACCAATCATGGCTTTCACTAATCCCTTACTCCTTATCCCCTTTGGCCACTTCCTCTGATCACTGTGACTTTACCTTCTCCAACTTAATCATACTGACAAGCAGACACCTTGGTCTTACCCCTCTACTATCTTACCCCTCTAATTAAACCTAAATACTACATTTTCACTGCTGCCTTTATACATAAAAAGCTTTCCCATCCCTGTGGAATACTGACTATTTTGTCCAATTTACGTACTGATACCTGCTCCTCCTGGCACTCATCCTTACTGGTGATGTTGAACTTAATCCTGGCCCATCTACGCATCACTCATGCACAGCTGCAGAACTGAATAGCTTTATGGGGCTTTGAGTGGTTCACATCAACATTAGGAGTCTTATATATAACTTAACCAAACTGGAGGCATGGGTTAAAATTTATCATCCTGATATCCTCTGCCTATCCAAAAGGTGGCTCAAACCATCCATACCTGATGCAGTCTGCTCCATACCCAACTAGAACCTCATTAGGTGTGATAGGTGCACCTCAAAATGAGGGAATGGTGTTGCCATTTTCTACAAATCTCACCTCAATCTCTCTATCCTCCCCATCCCTGTGTTCTCCCTCTGTGAAGCCATTCATAGAAACATAGAAGTTGACGGCAGATAAGAACCGCAAGGCCCATCCAGTCTGCCCATTTCTTTTTCTACTTTATAAATGTGCCATCGACCTTTGCTCTGTCAGTGGCCTATCTATTCATACTCATTTGTATTGCTTCCTTATGCCTATCCCATGCCTGTTTGAAGCCCTGCACTGTATTCATAGCCACCACTTCTTAAGGTAGGCCATTCCATGCATCTACTACCCTTTCTGTGAAAAAGAATTTCCTCACATTCCCCTTAATTGGCCCCCTCTAATCTTCATGCTGTGTCCTCTTGTCCTGCTATTTTTCTTATATTTAAACATGTTAGACTCTTTCACCTTGTTAATGCCCTTAAGGTGTTTGAATGCCTCGATCATATCACCCTCTCCCTCCTTTGCTCAAGGGTTACATATTGAGCTCTGTTAATCTGTCCTCATATGTCTTCTGATGCAGTCCCTGCACCATTTTGGTTGCCCTTCTCTGGACTGCCTCAATTTGGTTAATGTCCTTGTGAAGGTGTGGCCTCCAATACTGCATGCATGGGGCCTAACCAGTGTCTTGTAAAGAGGGATTATTACCTCCCTTTTATGACTTGTGATACCCATACTAATACACCCTAACATCCCCCTAGCCTTACCTACTGCTTTAGAGGTCTGCTTGGATGATTTCAGGTCATCAGGTCATCAGGTCATCAGTGATGATGATGCCCAAGTCTCTTTCTTCCTTTGTGACTGCTAGCAACTCCCCTCCCAGCCTATAGGTGGCTTCAGGGTTTCTCTTCCCTATGTGCATGATCTTGCACTTCTTTGCATTAAATCCCAGTTGCCACTTTTCTGACCATTTTGCCAGTTTATCCAGATATCTTCTTATTCTGCCCACCCCATCTGGATCATCTACTCTGTTTCAGATCTTGGTGTCATCTGCAAACAGACAAGCCTTACCCTCTAGTCCACCTGCAAGGTCACTAATGAAGAAGTTGAAGAGGACTGGCCCCAGGAATGATCCTGAGGTACCCCACTTGTGACTTGCATCTCTTCTGACTGTATACCATTTACCACCACTCTCTGTTTTCTGCCCGTCAACCAGTTTGCCACCCAGTTGACCAACTTCTGACCCACCCCAAGTCTACCCAGCTTATTTATCAATCTTCTATGTGGAACAGTGTCAAAAGCTTTGCTGAAGTCAAGGTAGGCGACATCAACTGCCCCACCTTGGTCCACCACTCTGGTTACCCAGTCAAAGAAATCTATGAGATTAGTTTGACATTCTACTCCTAGGTACAATGAAATTGTACATCGTATGCACCTACAATCCACCTCTTAGTGGGCTCTCTGGCCTTGAGGAACTTCTTGAGCACATCACTCAGTCTGTGGGATAAAATGAAGTTCTTATACTTGGGGACCTAAACCTCAGCTGGCTTGGGAAAACCAATAAGCTGCTACTTTCCACACTGCAAGGACAAAACTTTCACCAACTCATCACAGACCCTAACAGGGTTGTCTCCTCCTCCAAATCCAGTATCCTAATCAAGTGGGTACTGATAGATCACATTGATAAAATAGCAGAAGCTGGAACCTTGGCTGATGCCATAAGCAACCACTCCCCAGTATACTGTACCTGGCACTCCAAATTACTTCCCTCCCCCCAAGTACATTGCCTTCCATAACTTTGTCCACCTAGATCAAGCCAACTTCCTTCATGCCATCTCTTTAGTTGACTGGGCCTTCATTTATGCAGCCTGTGATGCCCAGTCTGCACTAGGCTTCTTTTGGACCAATTTGGTGCACTTCAGGATAGGCACACCCCTCTACTTACACATAGAATCCAGGACACACCTACTAGGTGGCTCCACAAAGATCTCCTTGCTCAATTCCATGCTAGAGATAAACGCTGGAAGTAATTTTAAGTCTCATGTCTTCTTTCCTATCTCAATGATTACAGAATGTGCAGAAATGCTTGCTAAAGAAATATTTGTCTCGCTAAAAGCTCCTTCTGTAAAGGGTTATTGAAAGATTCTGCAGGTGACTCCAGGAAATTCTGGGCACATATCAAAACCTTTCTTGGCACAAATTGCCCCCAGGCAGCAAATTATATGGTTATAAATGGTGCCCACTGCAATAATCCTTCTATAATTGCAAACTCCTTCAAACTTCATTTCTCAGATGTCAAAATACACTTCCTCCCTCCCAACAGGTCAGGATGCCACTCTTCACATGCACACTAACACTGCTCCAGCCTACCCACCTTTCCACTTCAAAGCCATAACAATGTCTGATGTTCTCAAACTGTTAAATATCATCTCTGACAGTACTAGTGTCAGCTCTGATGGCCTTGAGCCTAAGCTGTTAAAACTTGCCTCTCCCTTCATTGCATCCTCCTTGGCAAAAATCTTTAATCTATCTCTCTGCCATAGTTCTGTCACTAGCATTTGGAAAATCGCCAAAATTACCCCTGTTTTCAAAAAAAGGTGATACTAAAGACATTTCTAACTACCGGCCCATAGCCATACTCTCTGTTCTGTGCAAAATCTTAGAGAAAGTGGTTGCCACTCAAACTGTATCCTTTCTCCTTGATAATAATCTCCTGTTAGACAGCCAGCATGGGTTCCACAAAGAGCATAGTACTGCCACTGCCCTTCTAAAATTCACCAATGACATCTTCACTGCCATGGACAATGGCTTTCTCACAGGTGCAGTCTTCATAGATCTAACTGAAGCATTAGATCTGGTTAACCACCCCCTCCTTCTTGCCAACCTGCTGCCCTTGGGCTTCTCTCTTCAAGTTGTTCACTGGTTTAATAGCTACCTGACTGACAGGCAACAGGTTATAAAATTTAACTCTAGCACATCTAGTCCCACTACCATAAATATAGGGTTCCATTCTTGTCCCATTTTTATTTTCCATTTTCATCAACAATATCATTCAAAACACCCCTCTGTGCTCTTCTCTGCTTTATGCAGATGACCTGGTTCTGTATACTAGCTCCAGAAATATATCAGATATCAATCTCTCCCTCTCATCTGATTTTCTGAACATCCGGCATTGGTTGTCCAAAAATAAGCTCATTCTAAATGTTGGCAAAACACAAGCCATGCTCTTTGGATCTGCTGCCAAGCTAAGGCTCAAACAAAACCAGCTGCAGATCTATGGTGATAGTGGCTCCCCATTAGAAGCAGTAAGCTTGTACAAATACCAAGGTGTTCTACTTGATGGGTGCCTGGATTTCAACCAACACATCTCCACCACCTGCAAATCGGTCAATGCAAATTAGGGATTTCATACAAAACTAGATATGCCCTGACACCCTCTGCTACGTTGGCTATCACTAGAGGCATTCTGCTCCCATCCCTTACCTACTGTACTGTCACCTATACATGTGCATCCAAAGCCTCTCTTCACAGATGGGACACAACATACAACAATATCTGCCAGTATACCTCTGCCTCTTCCCATTGTAAGCATCACTGCCAGCTCTATGCCAAACAAAACTGGCCCTCCCCAACTGCCCATTGTCTCCTCTCCCTTGACTCCATGATAGACAATGTCATCAGGTCTCAAACCCCTGCATCTCTAGCCTCTATGCTGTACTACTGAACCTCCTCGTGCAGTCTCAGATCAGTGGACCAAACTCCTCTTCACATCACTAGGTGCAAAACAACAAAGAGTACCCATGCCTTCTCCCATGCTACCCCTCACTACCTCTTCAAAAAGGCACACCTTGATTATCTTATTAAGCTAGCTCCCTGCACATACTTCAATCCACCTTAACCCATCCCTTATCCTTGTTCTCATCCATACCTACTGCTGTTGTCTCCCCATTCCACTTCTTTGATTGTCCCTACCCTATCTGACTCTGCCCCTCACTTCTTCATACTACCGCCCTCTCCTCTTTGCTTCCACTCTTTTGCTTATGCCTGTTACCATGATGACTCCTGTATTTAAACTTTTGTACCATCTTAATCTAATTGCACTGACTGCACTTGTTTTAATTATTCATTATGTTTGCTTGCCCTAGTTTGTTAGTTCCTGAACTTAGTTTATTATTCTTTAATGTTTAACTAAATTTGTACTGACTGTTTAACCTGTATTGCTTTGTATTCTATCACCCTGAGTTTGGTTTTGTATACCACTGTTTTGTCTTGTATTGTTGTATACCACTATTTTGTCTTGTATTGTATTTCTTCTATTGTCTGAAAATAGGCATTGCCTCTGTCTAGAGCATCTACCCGGTTACCAAAAACAAACAAATAAATAAATAAATGATATGTCTGGCTACATGTGGTCACCACACATGCAGTGGCACCACCACCAAGCCCCAGTATGATGCTACTATTGTAGCAGCCTGGTGCAACTCCCTCCCACCCCCACAATTACAGCATCCTTGGGACACTCTGAATCTTTCTTGCAAGCTTCTGCTCCTAATGTCCCAGGCTTGGGGCACAAGCCTGACTTGCCAGTTTGCAAAAGCAGTCCCTCACTACTCAGTTTCATGGTGCCAGCCATGCTGCATATTTTGTGTTACAGGCTGCAGTTTTGTCATGTATAGCAACTGTTGGAAATCCATTTTGCTCTGCATCAGATATAGAACTGAACTATTTTATTCTACTTTGTTATCACTGATTCTCTACATCACACTAATGTCACACTAATAAAACATCCAATACTACATACAGTACATTGCTTTTCCCCTTTAATTTGTGCTCTAGCTTTGATTTTAACATACAGTGGTGCCCAACATCAGGTTTCTTCATGCAAATCAATATCTTGAGTCCAGAACAATCAAGGAAAGTCAAGGCCATCACTTTGTGCATGCCATCACTTTGCGCATGCCTGTCTTCTTGCAATTTGACAGCTGCCTACCCTCGCACTGGTCAGTGTCCACCACCCCAGCCTCCTGACGTAGCTCACCTTGGTATAATGATGAGTTGCATCAATTGAAGGCAACTGAGTGGAGACTGGAGTGTTCTTGGCAGTGATTTTGCTTGAAAGATAAAAAGCAGTCTCTGAGAACCCTTCACTGGGAGACTTTGTTGACAGTGAAGAGTGAAAGCATCTGGCTTTACCTTTAAGGTATATCTGTTTATATTTCTCTTTGTACTGAAAGTACCTGTTTACGTAAAGAGAAAAAAGATCTTTAGACAGTGTTTGGGGCACTTTAATGCTTGACTTTAACATTGTAACATGTGGTGTGGGGGAAACTAGATCAGGAGAGTAATCTTGAGGCTGAGTAGATTCTGGAAGCCCTGGGAAGCTGACACAGGTTTCTTTCCTTCTTACAAGAGCACTATAAAAGCACTTCTACTCTAATGTGCCTAGCAGGTTCATGTCCCAGAGAGTGTGTGGAACAGCAAAGGAATGGAACAGGTAACTGGCATCTTAGGCATCCACAGTCATCGGCAGAAGGAAGCGAGGAAGCAGGGGAATCTTCCAGTTGACTAAGGTAAGACACCTGTTCATTACTGTGTAACACTCACTGCTGGAAAAGGCAGAGGGTAAAAGATAGGCCAAAACTGGAAATAGGTGCAACACCCTATCTATGGTAGGAGTATGAACCAATTCAAACAAGGCATGGGGAGCACAAACAGAAACAAACAAAAAAGTGGAAAACTAGAAGCACTTTATCAGGGGTAAGAGTACAAATGAACTTCCAGGTAACACAGAGATAACAGAAGTTAAGAATGCTGGGAGTGGTACAATGCAGTGGTTGGGGGCATCAGTTTTCAGAGAGACCTTCTGGAGACTACAATGCTGCTCCATCTGCACACACCTCTCTGGGTTGTTGGAAGAGGTTGTTAGACTCCAGACTGAGCTGGATGGGATTCAGGGGACCACTACCTTCAGCCAGGGGACACCAAGTCCACCACCATTACCTCAGAGAATGCCAGGGAAGAACAATGGTTGGACTATGGTGGGTTCTGGAAGGGTGGGGATAGTGGGACAGAGGAACATTCCTCAACTGGTACCACTATGAAATTCTTACACTGTTGTAGTGGGACAGGACTGCCAAGAGGAGACTCCCATGATAGTGACCAGGGAGGATGTGGAGCCCTCTTTAGTGGTGAACCCAAGGAAGGTGGTAGAGGATCCCAGAGGAGGAAGAAACAACTTCTGGCAGGGGGACTCGATTGTGAGGGGGATAGATTTGGGAATAGGAGAGGGGAGAGAGAGAGAGAGAGAGAGAGAGAGAGACGAGTTAGGTGCCAGTGCAGTACCATGGCCCAGTGAGAGGGGAAGCAAATCCTGAGGATCACTAGGGCAGCTGGATGGTAGGGAGAGCAGGATGTTATTGTCCACCTAGGGACTAGTGACTTTGCTAGGGACAGGACTGTATAGTACAGGGGAAGTTTAGGGAATTGTATAGGGGTTTTAGAAAGATAGCATATTTAGTGAATTTCACTGAGGTGCTGCCTGTCTGTGGCAGGATGGAGGAGAGGGATCTCCACACCAGGAGATTCAATTCATGGCTGAAGGAATGCTGTAGAGAGGATGGGTTCTGCTACATTGGGACTGGTGAGGTGAGCCACATGGGAGGATAATGGCCTATACAATGGGTGATAGCCTGAATCCATCTGAGAGGGGAATTGTAGTCCTCAGAGGATGGTTTAACTGTTAATTTGATGAACATTTAAACTAGCTGAGACGAGGTGGAGAAAGGAATCAGGGAGGCAGAAACAGGCTGAAGTAGAGAGTAATGAGAACCTGAGGGGAGAGGAATCCCCCAGGGTGCAAATTAATAAAGAAAAGAGGGTGGTAGAGACAAAGGAGAAGGAAAAAGGGCATTAAAGGGAGAGGGATGAAGGATGGAGTGCAAAAAGGAAATAAGAGGGTTAAAAAGCAAAGTGGAAGCAAAATCTGTAAGGCCATGTGTGTGAATGTTTGAAGTCTAGGAAATAAGATTCTGAACCTAGGGGCCATAATGGCAGAGGCCAACCTGAATATTGTGGCCATTACTGAGTCATGGTGCACTGAACATCATGACTGGGACATGGCCACACCTGGCTATACACTGTTAAGGAAGGAACAGGTCGGAAGGAAAGGTGGTGGTGTGTTGCTTTCTGTGAAGTAAAGTATAAAAGCGACAGAGATACAGGGAATACAGGGGGAGGCAGAGATACTTTGGGTCATCCTGGAGTTGAGGAATGAAGCCACTATTTGCACTGGAGTGATCTACAGACCTCCAGCACAGGGGGAGGAATTAGGTAAGGTGCTGGTGGGCACCACTGACAAGATGGCAAAAAAGGGGACGGTGTTGCTTGTGGGGGACTTCAACCTACCAGATATAGACTGGAACCTCCCAACAACAGCTTCAGCTAGAAACAAGAATATCATTAACTCTCTTCGGGTGGGTGTTCCTCAGGCAACTAGTCAGTGAACCCACTCATGACAGAGCAATACTGGACCTGGTGCTCATTAGAAATGTTGTGAAGTAAAATTTTATGGGTGAAGTTCAGGTGAAGTGCCAAAAATTCAGACTTCACGGACCTTTTTGAAGCTTCCCCACACCTGGGAAACTTTGACTTCACTCAAATTGCAAAGTTTTTGCTGTGAGGTGTGGAATTTCACCCACGAAGTGTGGAATTCATGGGCAAAATTCCGCACTTTGTGTAAAATTTCGGCATTTTGCAATCCTTGAATTTTTGTGAATTTATTCATGGAGTGAACTTCACAGACTTCGCCCATCTCTAGTGCTCACTGTCACAGACAGTATTGCAGATGTCAAGGTTTGAGGCCAACTGGAGACCACTGATTACCATACAGTGTGGTTCAATATAAGAACAACTATGGAGTTGAACCTCTCAAGGGCGAGGGTCCAAGACTTCAGGAGGGCAGATGTTAGAAGCATGGGTGAATGCTGAGCTAGTCCAGTGGTGAGGAGGATGGAGGTGCTTCAGGAACCTTTCCTTTCCCATGACAGTGAGCTGGGTTCGGGAACAAGATCTGGCCACTGGTGGTTAGCGGGGGAGGGGGCAGTCTGGGAGAGGACTGAGCAGCTGCTTGGCAGCTCTTCTCTCCTCTCCTGGATTGGGGAAGTGAGTATTCCTGGCTCTTGGCTGCCACTGGGTGGAGGTCTGGTGGTAGAATCAAGCATATTGGGGACTGGCACAAGGCCAGGTGGGTGGAGCATGGTTGTTGGTTCATGATCACATGTGTGCCTCCATATTTATATATTTATTGCAATTGTTTCACCAGGAAAGGCACACTGAGCAACAAGATGCTCATCTCCCTGTGTGACCTGGGGGGGTACACATGGATATGATAACACACAGATTATCAAGTGAACAGTTAACAGAAGCAAATAAAAAGCAGCATACATGATACATGATTGCATGAATATACAAGCAGCACACACTGAATGCTTAGGATATTATAGTATCAGATAACAATTTTTGTGACAAGAAGCAGCAGACAAGGTAAATTAGCACAATAATACTCATGGCATACACAGGCCTGGCTGTGATGCTGAGGCCCTGGGGAGTAAAAGAGAAGAAAATCTGGGAAAAATATCATGCCTCTCCATTGCTGTATATGACAGCCCTCTGAGCTCTTGGGTCCCACATTGCATGGATCCTGCCAGTACAACAGAAGAGGGAGCAGCAAATGAGACTGGGGGTCAATGAGTGCCCAATGAAAAGCACAAGTTAGGCAACAGAGGGCAAAAAGCTTTATGGCAATAAAAAAATGGGTGAATGCCTCAGGGATGACCCATTGGGAGGATGGTCTAGGTGGGGTGGAAGAACAGAGGGTGAAGCTAAAAGGGAGTATAGTAAAGGCAACACACCTCTGCATCAAACAAATGAGCAAAGGCAAGGGGAAAAAGAGACAGCTGTGGTTCTTGAAAGAGGTAGCTGAAAAGTTAGAGACTTAAGTAGTAGCATTCAGAAGGTAAAGAGAGAAGCAGAGGGAGGAGCATAGGAAGGTGCATCAGGGGAAACAGAAGGAAGCAAGGAAAGCAGTAAGGAGTGCAAAGGCACAAACTGAAGAGAGAATAGGCCAGGATGTAACAAAAGAGGACAAAACATTTTTTAGGTATGTAAGCGAAAAGAGGAAGACCAATGGAGGTTAAAAAGGGAAGGGGGGGGACTGTGCAGAGAGGGACCAGGATAAGGCAAATATCATGAACAAATACTTTTGTTCAGTGCCCACAGAGGATGGAGATGGGGAGGGGCTGCAAGAAAAGTAACAGATGCTCTGATGACAGGGAGGTAGAAACTAGTCCTTTTTTGGAAGAGAGAGTCAAGGGACTCTCTAATCTGAAGGTGAACAAAGCAATTGGGCCAAACAGAGTGCATCCAAGGGTATGGAGGGAGTTCAGGGAGGTACTAGCTGCACCTCTGACAGTCCTATTTAACAGCTCACTAGAAACAGGAATGGTTCTGAAGGACTGGAGGAGGGCAGAGGTAGTCCCACTTCACAAATGTGGTAGCAGGGAGGAGGCTGGCAATTATAGGCCAGTCAGCCTGACATCGGTGGTGGGAAAGTTAATGGGATCACTGTTGAAGGAAATGATTGTGGAGTGTTTTAAATCCAATGGATTACAAGGCCTGAGGCAGCATGGGCTCACAGAAGAGGTCATGTCAAATGATTCTGATAGATATCTTTGACTGGGTGACAAAGGAATTAGATCAGGGTGGAGCACTGTACTTGGCCCAACTAGATTTCAATAAGGCTTTTGACACTGTTTCACATAGGAGACTAGTAAACAAGCTGGGTAGCTTATGAAAGGGTCCAAATGTGGTAAACTGGCTAAGAAATTGGTTAAGGGATAAGCCATGGGACCAGACGAGATGCACGCCAGAATCTTTAAGTGTAACCTCCCTGTTACCCGGGGTTACTAGAAACCCAGTAAGACCTAGTGGTAGGCAGGGAAGGCAGCTTGTGAAACTCCAGTTAAATGGATGTCACACTGTCTCACTCTGTTCTCAGTCTCAGCTGAGACTGAGGGATGACATCATTTTAGAACTGTCGCAGCTGCATAAGCCACACTGGAATGTTGCAGTTGGAGGTTAGAGTAGAATGTTGGGGAATTTGAAGTCAGTCTGTAAGAGTTTTGTTGCAGTCTGTAGTAGAGGAAGGAGGTGCTCTGCTGTAAGCAGGCCCTCAGTGTCCTAAGCTCTGTCAAAGAGCTATTTTTTTGGTATAGGTGTGTGTTCTCACCTGAAGAGGAACACAAGAAGAACACATTGAAGTGGTAGAGACCACTTTCAGAGGTTTAGGGCCCCATCCCTGCGGGGATGGGGGGAAGGTATCAGCCTGTTTCCAGGGGCAACTCCCTAGGAGAAAATAAGCTGCCTGATGTAAGTTCATGCTGAGGCACCAGAAGTTCTGGACGAGATTTCCTTTGAGGAGACCAAGCCTGTGGGGCATCTGCAACCAAAGGGTGAGCTCGCTCTGGTAAAGGGCCAATTGTTTTCACCTGAACCAAGATGAAACTAAAGTGACTATTACTGTGGGGTCAGGAAAAGACAGCCAAGTACAGTTTGGAAGATGTGGGAATTGGACTGCTTAACTCTGTGGGGGGTCTAGAGTAATGGACACAGCCACTTATTAAGTATGTTCAAGTTCAGCACAAATGGGATGTAAAGACAGTAGATTGAATGTGAATACATTTAAAAAGAATCTACACAGCAAAGTGTTATAAAGGATGAGGTGTTACAGTCCAGAGAAATGGCCAGGTATGAATTATGGGAGTGAGAGGTGGGAGATCCCCCATCAGTAGTAACCAAATTCACCTCTACGGGTTTGCTTTGGGGCACCTGTTGCTTTCTATCAAGTACTTGGGCAGTGCCTGAGGAAAGTACCCAGACATGGGATTGATGAGGAAGATTTCTGATGGAGCAGAAGTGCTCATAGGTGGTTTAGGGAGCCACCAGTAAATGTTTCCATGCTGTATGGAAAGTGTCCAAAGGGCTGGCAAGGGAGCCAAGCCAGGGAAAACCCAGAGCAGAGTACAAGTGTGGGCTGTGTGCCTAGTGTGTTTCAGAGCCTGAGGGCTAAAGTGAAAGTGGATGTGTTCTGATCTCCATAAATCTGAATTACCAGGACTGTAGCCCTGTGGGGGTCCATCTATGCTTTGTTTTTTCTGTTGGATGTGAATAAAAGCCACACTTTAGAATCCTACTTCTGGTATTGGACATTAGAGTTATTGCTTCCTTTGTCCAGAGTTACTTGGGTGCCCCTGTTGCAGAGTAGCCAAACCTAGCCAATGTGCTGAGTGACATGTTTCTCCCCGAACCCAGCCCACCAGGTAGAGCTGTCAAGATGGAAATGGCATACCTTGGTGGGGGTTACAAAAATGGAGGCACCGCTGAGGATTTTGGTTTGGAATTTAGGGAGGAAGGTAAGAAAGGTCGCTTGGACAATGGCTAGCATTTTGGTTATCTGGCAGTGGGTAGCCAAAAACAACTGAAGCAATGTTTAATTAATGTGCTGCTGTGTGCTGTTATCCATGTGCTGCTATTAAAATGCCAACTGTTTACCAAGGAGCAGTAAAGCCTGAGAGTGTATGCCCTTGTCCTGTATCAAATTGCAGCATTTGCCAGCTTTTAAAAGTGTTTGTGACAAAGAAAAGTGTGGAAAACTGTGGGTAGCAGAAGGAAAATTGTGCCCTAGATGTTGGAAATGCTTTCTGTGTGGACTGAGAGACTTGTTGTGCTTAATGGCCATGAAAAATGGTTAAAATGGGATCCCGCCGAGGAGCTTCAGTTGAAAAAAAAAAGTGTGGTTTTGCAGTTTAACTTTGCCTGCTCGATGATCGCCTTGAGGAGAAGAGCATGAGAGGAAAGAGGCTTATTTGCATGGCGACGAGTGATTGGTGAGACTGCAATCAGTCCTGTTCTCAAACCAGCTCTAGAGAGACTGCACAGCATTCGAGAGGGACAGTGAGTGGAATGTGCGAACTGGCTTACCAGGAGGAGCATCGCGGTAATTGAAAGCGCTGTAAAAGTTTAAAAAACTGACTTTTCTGTTTAAATTCGGCTCAACCCACATCTCGATCGATTGGACTGTGAGTGTGTTGTTCAGAGGTGCAATCGGCAGGACTGCCAACCCGCTTCCTTCCAGAGGCTTCCAAGACTGGCTGCAGACTGTTTTTCCACCGCAGCAAACAGCCACTGATAACAGTGAGTACCAACAGAAATAATTGCTCAAACTGTGTGATTTCACCAAAAGCCAGCTGAATCTGTGTGTAGCAGTGTAATCGCTTAGCAAAGAAGGACTGTGTTAAGTTTACCAGCAAAAGCAAGAATTCTAAGCAATCGACTGTGAGCATAATTATAGGTTCAGCATCAGTATAATTTTCAAAGCCATGTGAGAGACTGTGAGTTGTATCAGACATGCAGCAAGAAATACTGGCACTCCTGTGCTATGAAATACTGAGGCTTTAAGGGACTGTAAGCTAGAGCAATGTCTTCAGTGAGTAAAAAGTATGTGGTAAATCATATAAATGTGCTAGTTTGTGCAGTTTGAGCAAAGTTATCAGTAGAGTGTGTAAATTGGATGCGCAGTGGCTGACCTAATTACAGAATGTTGATGTGTAGGAGTGCTGCCGCCACCATTACAGGGTAGGGTAGTAATGTAAACACAGCAGCAGAGGAGCCACTTTGAAAGAGAAAGAAAGTTTTTAGTGATGTGGGACTTGAAATAACAGTGAGTGTTATTTGTTTTTTCTCTGCAGTTATGGCTTCAGGACCAGTCCACTACCTGGATCATGTCTGGGCTGTGATAGCAGTAGAAGTTAACAAGTTAAGGGACATTGAGCAATGTTACTACGGGGGATGACTGCCTCCTCATGTGGTGATTCCTGGATATCCAGTGTGAGTATGTGTGATGTGCTTAAATGCTGGAAGGGACATCTTCATGGTACCTCACTGTTCTGGGTGCTTACAGAAATATGGTTTGTTTAAAGCACCCAAGATTCATTTGGCTCCCACATGGACAAAAGTTCAAGAACCTGCAGTTGGAAGCACACAGCACCAGGTGGAGCCTGTTGGAGAAGGCCCCCTCAGAGTGTGGCACAAAGCTAGAGGGTGCAGATTTACAGACAGAACAATGTGCTGTTGTTTCAGAGTCTGAGTTGCAGAGAGACATTTCGGGAAAAGCATCAGTAGACCCTTGGAGAGAGGGGCCTAGCCCAAGTCTCATAGGTGAAGACGAGATGAGGGAGGCCTTTGAATGGGAGATTTTGACCTCCTCACCCAGCGAAGAGTGGACAGTCTCAGGAGTGAGGACAGCTGCTCACTCCTGGGCTCAGATTCTCAGTGAGGAAGAAGAAGAGGGGGAACCTATGTGGCCATGTGAAAAAGGAACTGGTACACAGCCTCAAGCTCTTGCCTCAGAGGAATGCATGGAAGAGAGTCGTGATTCCACTGCCCTGGCTGTGCAAGAAGAAGCCAGGGATCCATTTTTGTGTCATTAAGAATGTGTAGCTGGCAGCACCAGGACTGGCCACCTCCAAGCCAGGCCAGAGGTCTCAAGTTGACCAAAGCTAGTAAAGAGGAAAGACTGGTTCATAGGAAAGCAAATGAAATCTATGAGATGTCCTTTCCTACCTTTCCTCGGAGAGTCTGGGAGGAGATTGAAAAAAGCAGAAAATCCTGGATTTGGGAAGAAGCAATGAAATATGTGCATCCTGGTGCAAACAAGCATGTCAAGAACAGAATGTTTCAAGAAAAATACAGCCAGTGGAAAAGAGGCAGGACACTGTTTATTGACACTGTTTGAATTGTGGATGAAGAGGGACATGAAACCTTTCACAGTGTGAATTATGAGCACCCAGACTTGGTAATAATTCCAGCATCTAACCTGCTGTGCTATTGACCACAATGCAAAGACCACCCTGTGAATGTGTCCATGTCTACCAAATGGAAAGCAGAGCAGTGGTAGCCAGTGCTGTCACTCCAGCCATTGCCGTACCTGTGTTGTTCTGCCAGTCTGGATGTCCAGGACCAGGTGCCCCACATTCATCAGTTCTGCAGTGTACTGGCTTTCCAGAATCCATCAATTGGCCCACCAGATGACTTCAGATCCAGAGAGGACACCAGTCCAGCTGTATCCTGATTCATCACCTGGGTATTAGATGACTTCAGACCAGCTGTTTTACTTTTCATTCTTGTTCCAAGGTTCCATCTCCAGAGATGACATCAACCCAACAATTTCCAGATGTGCCCTCCTGTCATTTCCTGGAAGATGTCCGCCCAGCTGTATTGTAAGAATGCTGCCGGGGAGAGTCTTTGGCCGAGGACCAGGTGTGGTATCATGCTGTTCTACAAGAGACTGGTAAGTTCAGACTTTTCTATTCTTATGACATTGCAGTACACACCCTACACTAGCAGACTCCAGATGTTTGAACTGTCCTCAAAGACGCTCCCCTTCGGGACTTTGGCCTGCTAGAACTGTGCTTCACCAGGCTCTGGCCTAGGAGAGACTCTTTAATGGACTTGCCTTCGGGACTGTGGTCACTAGATGGGACTTTAAGGGCACTCCATCCCCCAAATATTGTGTACTGTAAATAATGTCATTGTTTTCTACTGTTTTCTAATGTTTATGCTGTTTTTTCTACTTTTCTAAAAAAATATTTTTTGGGATTCTCCAGTGTTTAGATGGTAGGGGTTCAGATAGACTGTGTATGCAGATTAGGAGAGTGTGTTGTCTTTCTTTTTCTTAGAGGTGTTCCTGAAGAAGATAGAAGAGAAGACAAGAAGAAGAGGAGGAGGGGCTCAGCGGAGTTCCTCAGTAGTACTTAAGAGTGTAGTGTTTAAAGTACTGTTGTTGTTGATGTTACTGTGTCTAACTTTTCCTTCCAGAGATATGGTTGTGGGGGAGTGTGGGAGTAATGCATAGTGTATGGTATTAGCTCCTAGTGTGTGATTGCATGGTGTCCAGGGTTGGGGGAGGTCCCCTATTTGTTTTGTTTTGGGAATTTTAAGTTAGAGGCAGACAGGTTTTCCCTAGAGGGCTTGGGGGGAATAGACAGGCTGTGGTTCTGAATGGCTGTAGGGGTCACAGCACTGATCTAATAGGGCTATGCTCGGGACAGTTCTTCCAGAGCCACTGGGTACCCATAGTCAGCAAGTAGAGTAGAAGTTGATGCATCAGCCGATGGCCTCTGGGCCCTTAGTGTTGCCTTCCTGTGCCTAGCACATGGTAGGAGGGGGCCTGATCACCCCTCTCCGTAGGTAGCACATAGGGTAGGATGGCCTAGGTCTGGTAACTAATGACTTCAGACAGTCATTTTCCTGGCCCAGGGTGAATGTAACCCCCCTGTTACCCGGGGTTACTAGAATCCCAGTAAGACCTAGTGGTAGGCAGGGAAGGCAGCTTGTGAAACTCCATTTAAATGGATTCCACACTGTCTCTCTCTGTTCTCAGTCTCAACTGAGACTGAGGGATGACATCATTTTAGAACTGTCACAGCTGCATAAGCCACACTGGAATGTTGCAATTGGAGGTTAGAGTAGAACATTGGAGAATTTGAAGTCAGTCTGTAAGAGTTTTGTTGCAGTCTGTAGTAGAGGAAGGAGGTGCTCTGCTGAAAGCAGGCCCTCAGAGTCCTAAGCTCTGTCAAAGAACTATTTTTTTGGTATAGGTGTGTGTTCTCACCTGAAGAGGAACACAAGAAGAACACATTGAAGTGGTAGAGACCACTTTCAGTGGTTCAGGGCTCCATCCCTGCGGGGACGGGGGAAGGTATCAGCCTGTTTCCAGTGGCAACTCCCCTGGTCCGGCTAGGAGAAAAGAAGCTGCCAGATGTAAGTTCATGCTGAGGAACCAGAAGTTCTGGATGAGATTTCCTTTGAGGAGAAAATGCCTGTGGGGCACCTGCAACCAAGGGGTGAGTTCGCTCCGCTAAAGGGCCAATTGTTTTCACCTGAACCAAGATGAAACTAAAGTGACTATTACTGTGGGGTCAGGAAAAGACAGCCAAGTACAGTTTGGAAGATGTGGGGATTGGAATGCTTAACTCTGTGGGGGGTCTAGAGTATTAGACACAGCCACTTATTAAGGATATTCAAGTTCAGCACAAATGGGATGTAAAGACAGTAGATTGAATGTGAATACATTTAAAAAGAATCTACACAGCAAAGTGTTTTAAAGGATGAGGTGTTACAGTCCAGAGAAATGGCCGGGTATGAATTATGGGAGTGAGAGGTGGGAGACCCCCTCCATCAGTAGTAATCAAATTCACCTCTAGGGGTTTGCTTTGGGGCACCTGTTGCTTTCTCTCAAGTACTTGGCCAGTGCCTGAGGAAAGTACCCAGACATAGGATTGATGAGGAAGATTCCCTGATGGAGCAGAAGTGCTTATAGATGGTTTAGGGAGACATCAGTAAATGTTTCCATGCTATATGGAAAGTGTCCAAAGGGCTGGCAAGGGAGCCAAGCCAGGGAAAACCCAGAGCAGAGTACAAGTTTGGACTGTGTGCCTAGTGTGTTTCAGAGCCTGAGGGCTAAAGTGAAAGTGGATGTGTTCTGATCTCCATAAATCTGAATTACCTGGAGTGTAGCCCCGTGGGGGTCCATCTATGCTTTGTTTATTCTGTTGGATGTGAATAAAAGTCACACTTTAGAATCCCACTTCTGGTATTGGACATTAGAGTTATTGCTTCCTTTGTCCAGAGTTACTTGGGTACCCCTGTTGCAGAGTAGCCAAACCTAGCCAATGTGCAGAGTGACATATTCCTCCCTGAACCCAGCCCACCAGGTAGAGCTGTCAAGATGGAAATGGCACACCTAGGTGGGGGTGACATAAGGAACTGGGGAGCAGAATTAGCATCCCTTTGGCACTTCTACTCACAAAACCATTGAAGAGTGGTGTGGTACCTGAACACTGGAATAGGCAACAGTAGTTCCACTTCACAAATCAGAAAGTGTCAAGAGGCTAGTAATGACAGTCTGGTGAGCCTCACATCTATAGCAGGGAAATTAATGGTGACACTATTCAAACAGAGCATCACAGCATCCCTTGAAACTAGCAGCCAACAAGACCATGACTAGCACAGTTTCACAGCAGGCAGGTCATGCCAGACAAATCTGCTCAAGTTTTTGGACCATGGTAGGCAGTAAATGTGGTCTACCTAGACTTTAATAAGGCCTTTGACTCGGTTCCACACAGAAGGCTGGTAAAGAAGCTTGACCACACATGGGGATGGTCCAGAAGTAGTCAGTTGGGTACAAAACTGGTTACAAGGCAGAACCCAGAGGGTACAGGCTAATGGAATGCAATCTACAGAAGGCAGGATGACCAGTGGGGTGCCCCAGGGCTCAGTGCTGGGGTCTCTGCTCTTCATTGTTTTTATAGCAGACATAACAGATGGACTGGAAGGGAAGGTGTGTCTGTTTGCAGACAACACCAAGATATGTAATAGGGTGCACACCTCAGAAGAAGTGAGCAAGATGGAAGCTGACCTCAAGAAACTAGAATAATGGTCTGGAGTGTGGCAGCTGAGATTTAATGCCAAAAGGTGCAAGGTCATGCACGTAGGAAAGAAAAATACAATAAAGCAGTATTACCTAGGAGGTGAAAGACTGGCAGCATCAAACCAGGAATGAGATCTGGGAATCATTATCTCAGATGACATAAAGGTTAGTAAGCAGTGTGAGAAGGTAACATTGAAGGCCAACAGAATGCTGGGCTGCATAGGGAGGGGAATTGCAAGATCACAAGCAGGAGAAGAGAGGTGGTACTACCATTGTATAGATCACTGGTCAGGCATCACCTGGAATATGGAGTCCAGTTCTAGAGGCTTCACCTCAGAAGGACATTGACCATATGGAAACAGTACAGAGAAAGGAGACAAAAATTACTTGGGGTCTGCAGTACACATCATATGAGGAAAGACTAAGGGATCTGAATATGTACTCCCTGCAGCAGAGAAGAGAGAGAGAGGGGATGTGATTGAAACATTCAAGTACATAAAAGGCATTATCAAGGTAGAGGCACAGGAACTTTTCCACTTCAAGAAGGGCGCCAGAACCAGGGGATATGACCTCAGGCTACAAGGAAAGAGATTCTCTACCAACACCAGGAAGATTTTCTTCACAGAAAGAGTGGTGGACACCTGGAACAGCCCGTTCCAAGAGGTTGTGGGGGTTAACACTGTGGGGGGATTCAAGAATACATGGAATAGACACAAGGCAACTAGAGTGTCAAAATAGGTCTAAAACAAATGGACAGACTAGATGGACCTAGTGGTCTCCTTCTGCCATCAACTTCTATCTTTTTATGTTTCTATGACAGAAGGTGGTGGTAAATGAAGTTCACTGCAAGGAAGGATGAGTAACCAGTGGGGTGCCTCAGTGATAGTGGTGGGACCAGTCCTCTTTAATGTCTTATAAGTGACATTGCAGAGGAGCTGGAAAAGGAAGGGCTGCCTCTTTGTAGATGACACCAAAATCTGCAAGAGAGTGGACACTCCATGGAGATTGCAAGGATGATCAGAGACCTGAGAAAGCTAGAGGAGTGGCAAGGTTATGGCAGCTGGGTTTCAACATAAACAAAGTGCAAAATAATGCACTTAGGCCACAGAAACCCTGGGGCAGAGCACAAAATGGGTGTAGTGGTATTGATGACTACCAAGCAGAAAAGAGACCTTTGGGTAATCATATCTGATGGCCCAAATGTTGCCATAAAAAAAGTACAAAATCACACATGCCCACACAATGCAAAGCATCATGGGCTGCATATGCAAATCACAACAGAATGTTATGCTGGTTCAACTTTAAGCAGAATTGCATGGTGCCAAAAGGCCTCTCACACAGTTTGCAAAGGGTGCTAACAGATGACATAGATGTGTTTTGTCCTACCAGGACTCATCAGTATGCCTCGTCTGTTTGACACCCCAGTGGAATGAACCAGCTACCGTAAGACAGTGTGTCTTTGTTATGTTGTGGTGAACCCATTAAAAAAAAAACTATTTAAAAGACAAAGAACCTCTGTGCACAAACACTGAGGCAAGGGTTACCCCAAAGGGTATTTGGCTGGGAAGCCAATTTTCAAGAAAGTACAAAATCACACATGCCCACACAATGCAAAGCATCATGGGCTGCATATGCAAGTCACCACAGAATGTTATGCTGGTTCAACTTTAAGTAGAATTGCATGGTGCCAAAAGGCCTCTCACACAGTTTGCAAAGGGTGCTAACAGATGACATAGACACGTGTTTCGTCCTACCAGGACTCATCAGTATGCCTCATCTGTTTGACACCCCAGTGGAATGAACCAGCTACCCAAATGTTGCCATGCAGTGCAACAAGGAGTTGAGAGGGCTAGTGAGATGTTGGGATGCATAAGAAGAGATATCACTAACAGAAAGAAGGAGGTGATACTGCCTCTGTATGGATCACTGGCAAGACCCCACCTAAACTACTGTGTCCAGTTCTGGAGACCATTGGCAGAAGAATATAGATAGAGTGGACATGGTCCAATGGAGTGCAACTAAAATGTTGAAGGATCTGCATCAAAAGCCCTATCAGGAGAGACTAAAGGACCTCAACATGTACACCCTGGAAGACAGTAGGAAGAGGAGGTAAAAGATACAGATCTTTAAATATGTCATGGGGTAAATAATGTACACGAGGGAAGTATTTCTCATAATAAAAAGTGCTCAAAATCATGAGGGTATGCTGTAAAGCTCTAGGAGGTAGATTCAAGAGGCGTGTGAGGAAGTACTTCTTTACAGAAAGAGTGGTGGATTCCTGGAATAGTCTTCCAACAGAGGTGGTTGTGGGTGAAAACAGAGGTGGGGTCCATAAATGCATGTGACAGACACAAGGCAGTTGTAATGGAAATGAAGGGGGAGGGAAAAAGGATCTGTAGATCAAGTGAGGGTCTACAGTGGTAAGGTAGGAAGGGAAAATGGGCAGACTGAGTGGGCCAAGCTGTCCTCTACAGTCAAATTCTATGTTCCTGTTTCTATATATCAGAGGGCAATCATCCTAAAAAAGTCAGAGTTCCTGCCATGAGTAATTGCCTCAAGTAAGAACTGACCTGCTCAGCTCTCCCACAGTGTAGGCATGTTATTGAATCTACTCTGTCTATATTGCAGTGCACTGGTTATAGCAATTAAGTTAGAGGAGTTTGATAAGTTCTTCTTGGACAGACAGTCATCTGTTTAAGCAAGGATCTTTGCAAGTGTCCTGTCAATGGCCTGCAGAGTCAATTCATTGGTATCCAGTGGTTTTCTATGGATCTGGAGTGAGTTTCACCAAGGATCAGACGATAGTGTATTTGAGGTGATCACCAGGCTGTGCCCAAATTTCTGTTCTGTTTATGCAGGCTAAACCTGACAGTTGATGGACAGCTGTGAGGTCTTGGGTGTGATAATTACCAGGATAGTGTGGTGTTCTTTTAGAGAAGGATGGTTGCCTTCTACCCTGAAGAGGGCAGTGGTCAGGCCCCTCCTTAAGAAATCATCACTAGACCCTGATGTTCTGGCAAATTACAGACCTGTCTCAAACCTTAATTTTTGGGGGAAATGATTGATAAGGTAGTTTCAGATCTGGCTGAGGCCCATCTTGAGAGCTATAACATCTACAAACTATTCCAGTCTTGTGTCAGACCTTGGCACAATACTGAGACCATGCGCTTCAGGGTGTTAAATGACCTTCTTCTGGTGAGAGTTAGAGGGGAATGCTCTTTGATTGTTTTTCTCAATCTCTGATTGGCATTTGGCATGGAGGATCATGGAGTTTTGATGTGTCACCTGTGGCAATAAGGAGGACTCTGCTGGTCAGCCTATAAGTGGTTTGGGTCTTTCATATCTAGCAGATCACAGTGGATGGTGACAGGTACTTTTTTCTTTGCAGAACATTCAATAAACTGAGGGGTGCCATGGGGGGGGGGGTAGTTCATGTCTCCCATGTTTTTCTCCATTTGCATGTTACCAAAATGGACAGTTGAGGAAATAATGTGGAAAATAAGACTTCATATTCCAAAGAAACTGGTGCAGATTTTATGGAGGCTTAAGACTGTGTGGGACAGATGGATTACATCAACATACAGAGGACTTGAAAGTTCTTGGAAATAGATTAAATAGTAGTATTTTTAAATATGTAAACTAAAAGCAGAGGGGTAAGTGGGAGGTGTGTTGAACACTACAAGAACATACATAAAAAATGCATCAATGCCCAGAAAGAAGGTCACAATTGAATAAAAGGTGTTGTTAATGCCAGAAACCTAGTTAAGAAAAAGGAGGAATTAGAGCTCATATTGGCTATAAAAGGGGTGGATGTGTGTGCTGTAACCAAAACCTGGTGGAAAGAGAAGGATAATTGGGAGAGAGACATCCAGAGGTATACAATTTTAGCAAGGATAGGAAGAAAAGAAGACATGTCAGGGTGACAATTTATGTATCAAACAATATTATAGGAGAAAGAATTACCATGGAGGATGAGAATATGAGTGAATTTGAGCATGTCTGGCTCAAACTAATTCCTAAAACTGGTAAAAAAAAATTATCCTGAGTTTAATTTACAGATCACTTACACGGGACATGGATTTAAATTAATAAAATGACAAACTTTCTTAATAGATTAAGTACTGAAGATAGAATAATGCTATAAGGAGATTATAATATGTCTGCCTAACTTGGGATAAAAGGGATGGCACCACAATGATAGAAAAGAACTTCATGGATGCTTTTACTAGACTAAATTTGGAACAGTATGTTATGACAGGCACTAGGGTTAAAAACATATTGACCCTTGTCTTGAGCAATCTGGAAGCTCAAATAATCAACAGTAGGGTTTTTATCACTTCTGGTTGATAATGACCATGATATTGTCATGTTTGATCTTAAAGAGCTAGTGGAGCAAAAACAGGCAGACAGGAAAATAATACAAATTTTAAGTAGTAGTCAGTTGTAACTTTTTATTTCTGAAGTATTTTTCTGTTTCCTTTTCCACATCAGACAGTACTCTATGTGATAATATTGTGCTAGATGTGTGGAACAGCTCTTAGCCTGGCAGCTGACATATCTAACTCTATTGCCCCACAGTACATCATCAGCATTGTGATACCACTGACTGTGACATCACAGGTGAATGACCTGGCAGTCATTCACTTGCTGTTCTTAAGTAGCAGTGATATCACAGTGAGTGAGATCACAATGCTGATGATGTGGTGTGGGGCAGTAGAGCAAGATATGTCAGCTGCCAGGCTAAGAGCTGTTCCATACATCATATCTATTAACATCAGGTAAACGATCTTCTAATTAAACAAAGGAAAAGACAAAGTACCTCAGATATAAAAGGTAATGGTTGGCTGCTTTTAAAATCTAATATTAGTTTTAGGCAGTACACTAGCTCTTTAAGGAATTAAAATGCAAGGTAAATGGAAACACAAAAATACAGTGTTTATTAAAACTGATTTTCACGCTATAAAAGATAAATTAAAAATGTGGGACTGGAAGTCACACCTGCATAACACGAATTTAAATGATACGTGGGAAGTGTTAATGGAAAAATTGAACAATTTGATTGACATAATAAATATGTGCCAGAACAATTAAAGTATAATAGAAATGGCAGGATACCAGGATAGTTTAATAACAGAGGTAAATCTATCATGAAGAAGAAGAAACAGCTTATGTAAGGGCAAGAAAAATTAATACACATGAAACCTGGCAGGTGAATAGAGAACAAGTAAGACAGTGTAAGAAGACAGTAGGAAAAGAAAAATAATCCAGAAGCTCAGATTAGTGACAAAGGTTAGAGATAATTACATAGAGAATATTGGATAGGTAAGGTGTGTGATGCCCCATAAACCTCGAGAGTGAAGTCACCATAAACACACACACTTACCTATACTTTATTTTATTAAATCACTGGTGCAGGGAGTTTTGTTTTCTGTTAACACTTTTAGAAGTAGTTCTGTGAAGAGAGGGACACACACACACACACACACACACACACGCAAACACACTCTTTCTCTCTCTTTTTCAAGATTTTTTTTGTGTGTTCTTTTTTATTTTTTTTTTCAATAGGTGTACTGTGTTGCCAACATGGATGTGCAATAGATAGACAGCAGTCAGAGGTCCATTCCTAAGCTGACTCGCTGTCTATCAAAGTGCCACACCCCAAAATGTGTTTTTTTCCTTTTTTTTCAGTTGTAAAGGCAGGAACAAATGTTACCTCAAAACAGAGTGAGAGGTAATCTCCTCAGGGAGCATCCTCGGGAATGAGAAAATGGAGCTGCCATGTTTTTTCAAGTGTTCAGCCTGCCCATGAAAAGAGCCAGTGAGGTGGCGCACTTGTAACAACTGACAATGGGACTTGCTACTGAAAGGAAAACCTTTTGAAAGCTGCGTAATAATCAGTTTTCAGGTTATTACAGTGTTTTACAATACCTGTGATCTGGTCGATAAATAGGGTCACCAGTAATTATAAGTCATTTTATAATCATATAAATTACAAAAGAGGGGGCTCCACAAGTAGGACCCATCATGGATGCATCAGGAAAGTTGATCAATGACGATAAGCAAATGGTGGAACAGCTACAGTAAATAACTATTTTTGTACTGTATTCAAGAATAAGGAGAACATTCCTAAGCCTAGTTTACAATTTGAGTCTAGTCTAGTCCAAAACACATAATTAAGGAAGGTGATATTATTATTATGTTGAAACAATTAGACTCTAATAAAGCACCTGGCCCTGATGGTCTGAATCCCAGATTCATCAAGGAATTAGCAGAATAATTAGTGGGTCCAGTCACAAAAATGTTTCAAACATCACTGGCTAGAGAGGAAGTGGTAGAGAGCTGGAAGAGGACCACAGTGATCCCACTGTAAGAAAGAGGACAAGTCACAATGTAGAAATTGCAGGCCAGTGAGTCTGACATCTGTGTTAGGGAAGGTTTTGGAGAAAGTGGTCAAAGAAGAAATTGAGAACTTCATTATCATAAAGAATCTGAATAACCAGATATAACCTTTGAGACAAGGGCGAGTAACAAATAGGTGATATGTCTTACATGTTCATAAGCAACCTATGAGACCATGAAGAGAGGTCATTAGATGATGTAAGTTAGAGTTTCACTGCTATGCAGTTGACACCCAGCTGTACCTATCATTTGCACCTGACAGGCATAATGCGATCTCTATGTTGAACCAATGTGTACATGAAATGTCTGACTGGATGTCATCCAGCTAACTGTGCTTAAATTTGAGTAAGATGGAGATGTTACTGGTGAAACCAGCGGCCCAATTTTCAAAGCACTTAGAGTGATGCAAGCAACATGCATCCGCAATACTGGATGTAAAATGTAATTTGTGTCCTGAGTTGCACCGAATGCAGTTTATGAATGTGCATTGCGTACAACGCAGGTGAAATGCGTTCAAAAGCAAGTTGAGACTGAACATGGGTTGCATCTGAATGCAAATGCAAATTGTGTTGACACAACACAGAATGCATCAAGGCAAGCCCAATTTGACATAGCCAGCCACCATAGGCCCCAAACTGGGATTTTAGAAAGGCAAGGACACAAAGATGCATCCAACAGAAGATGCACCTGCTAGACCAGGTAGGAGCTGGTCTAAAGCAGATATAAAAGGGCCTAGCAATGAGGCCTGCACTGAGAGTCACTAGTGAGGTGCAGGAGTAGCAGGAAGAGCACCAGGGCAGTGACAGTGACGAGGATGCCTAGGCTAGCTGCCCTATTGACCATATGCTTGGCACTATGAATGCACCACCAGCATGCCCAACAGTTGCAGCAGCGAGCATGACAGCAGCAGCAGGCACAAAATGCTGGCCATGTTCCCAGGGTGCACAGGCCACGGAGATGGTACACAGCCAGAGTGTACAGGATGAGAACATCATACAGGGACCTCACAGAGAGGCAGTGTCTGGCACACTACCACCTTCCCTGGGATGCCATCAAGGATCTCTGTAATGACCTTAGGGGGGAACTGCAGACCCATATGTGGAAAGGTGACCCCATATCTGTTTAAACAAAGGTATCTGAAGCACTGTGTTTCCAGGCAACAGGGACATTCCAGACACCAACTGGGGACACGATGGGCATCTCACAGTCTGCCGTGTCAGCCTTCCTCAAACAGGTTGTTGAGGCCCTGCTGTGGAGGACAAGGCAGTACATCACATTCCTTGTGGAGCCTGAGCAACAGGTGGCTGTGAAGCAGGGCCTCTATGGGATAGCCACTTCACCCATGTGCTGGGAGCCGTGGACTGCATACACACATGGCATTACGAGCACCCTCATAAGACCTGGACGTGTACATGAACAGGAAAGGGTATCACTCCTTAATATACAGATTATGTGTTACAGCAGGTGCCACATTCTAGATGTCATGGCCATGTATCCCACATCCTTCCATGACTCCTACATAGTTAAGCAGAGTGGGCTGTTTGAGGCACTCCAGCATGGTGATCTACAAGGAGGATGGCTAATAGGTGAGTGTATGACTGTGCTTTGTGGACAGAAGCATGGGAAGGGCCATGACTGGAGATGCATCATGACTGTATGTGTAGGGCAGACCACACAGTGTTAGTCATCACACACCCACGGGCCACCGCACCAGGTGCATGCAATGAAAAAGTACCCTGTGTTGGGGGGGAAGAGTCATGGAAGGCTAGCACTGACAGCACTGCAACAAGGTGATACTAACCACAGGCACATTTGTCAGTGGGTGAGTGGGGACATGCCAGTAGAGGCCATGCCACTGCACAGAACCATGCAAGGCACAGTCTGCCCTAGCCTGCACAGGGCAGCACACAATGTATATGATTGGAACTGTGCCTGCCAAGTGTGTGGGGGGGGGACAGAGACAGCCACAATGCCAAAACCAGTGGGTCAGAAGATGTTGAGTGCCACAGTGCCACATGACCATGTGTAACTGTGCCATATTCTCACACAGGTGACAGTGGCTATCCACAGCAGCCGTGGCTGATGACAACAGTACAGAATCCACAGACTGAGGCAGAGGAATGATACAACCAGGCCCACAGCAGCACCAGGGTTGTTATTGAGAGGATGTTTGGACTCCTGAAGAACCAGTTCAGATGCCTGGACTGCTCGGGGGGGCCCTGCTGTACACATCAGATGTGGCGTGCAAGATCTTTGTGACATTCTGCATTCTGCACAATATTGCACTGGTACACCATGTTGATATGGGGGATGACACAACAGAGCAGGATTATGGAGAGGACTCTGACGCCGAAGATAGTGCCACCAACAGCGGACAAGGACATGGGTGTGGCAGCATAGCTGTAGCCAGACACTGGCAATGGGCAGAACTCATCAGCAGCCACTTCAGCTGATGGAGACCCATTGTGGAGTACAGCACTGCAATGCAGCCCAAGTAACATCATAGCCCCAGGGAGAACCTCGTAACATCATACCACTGCCTGAGGGGGCCACACAGGGATGATAGTATGTGGCATACAGTGTACCCACTCATGGGTGGCCCCCCCAGGTGCCGACAACAGCAATGTGATGGGGTGCATGCATTAGTCTGCAGAGGGGCTGACACAGCTGTACAACCATACCAACATCAGTCTGTGCTGCACACAACGCCAGGACATCATCCCCACAGTCATGAACATGTACAGTACGCTTCACCCTGCTGACAGCATTCACCTTCATGACCATTTTCTCCCATGCCACCTTCCACTTAGGTTTGTGGGCCTTGTTTCTGCCTTGGCTGAGGAGTAGGGCAGCATTTGCTTCCACAGCCTCTAGGAGCTCATTTGTCTCCTCTGTCGTGCAGTTCTTCTGTGCCTGCTTCTTGGTCTGCTAGTCAGCCATTCCACTTTCATGTCCTACATAGCTCTGTGCTGTGGTTGGTCTCAGGTGATGTACAACACAGAACAGAGTCATTGGTACAGTGACAGCAGTGCAGGCAGGTGTGCTGTGCAGGTGCGTTCAGTACAGTATGTACACTTGCAGCTTGGATACCTTACCTGGGTGGGGGGTGTTCCACTTTCCTTCCGGCTGGTGCTGTTGTTTGGGTGATCTCTAGTGCTGTGAATGACAGAAGGTACTCATTAGTACTGTGGCTGCAGTGCAGCCAGGTGTGCAATAGCCCCCTTCTTTCCATATCTGTTTTATTTTCTGGCTGTCCCCCACTTTCTTCCACATTTCTTCTTTTCTCATCTTCACTTTCTTTTACTATTTTCCATATCTTTCCTTTTCTGTTCTTTATTCTTTTCTTTCCTTTTTTTATCTTTTCTTGCTCCTCTGGGATTTGCACTTTGTGCTGCTCTATAACTCATATTAATTTTGTCTTATAGTTTCCTTTTAGGTGTGACTGCACAATGAAGCTGGAGACTTCGTCCTCCTTATTTCTAAAACTATACAGATCTAATTTTTGTCTGGATAAATTAAAAAAGAATATTTATGCAATATTATATGAGTTATTTAAACTCATACGTAGTTACTATTTTTGCAACTTGTTAAGGATTTTTTTGTACTTGATGTGTTTATTTAACACTCATACATTTGCCATTACCAGTTAAAAACCTGTTGAACTGTGTTCAATTGTTAGCACATTGCACTTTAAGTAGGGTATGTCTCTTTAAGATGTGGCTTTAAATGTGGTGGATATGTTTCCCTTGTTCACTCACCCTTTGTAGAACCCGTAGGGGTTCATGGCGCTAGGAGCTTTGTTGTACTTGTTTTGTGGAGTTTGGCACAATAAAGATCACTTAAGCATTCATTTGGCTGTGAGTACTTGTCTTTTTGCAGACCTTTTTGCTCTGGTGCAGGTGTGCAGTACACCTGTAACTCACTGTACATACCTGTATCAATATTCTGCTTTATTTGTGTCCTGTTTCACCTCACTTCTGCTATTTGTGCTCTGTCCCACTTTGCTCACACTCTGAATCTGACAAGCAGCTTGTGTAGCTTTTTGTGATGCAATTTGTGTGCGATGTTGGTTTACTGCATCCGGATGCAAATTGCTTTTTTTCAAAAACATCAGCTATTCACATGGATGCAGCAGCAGCATTTGATGCAACCCTTTACTTGAACGCATTTTGCATCTGACATGACAGCTTTTGAAAACCAGGCCCCATATCTTTATGGATCTTCAGTGACTAGTCTGCTGCTAAGATGTCCATGTTTACATGGTGTGGTACTACAAGCCATGGAAAAAGCGAAGCAATGGAAGGTCACTGTGGACAGCAAACTGTTATTCAAACATCAGGTGGCAGTTATGGTCTTAGGTGAATTTTTCCAGTGAAGGAATATTGCCCAGATTAAATCATATCTAGTTGATGAGGATATGGTAATTACTGTTTATGCAGTGATAATATTAAGGCTTGATGACTACATCTCTATATGTACAGTGAAGCACACTAGGATCAAGTGCAGTGTCACAGTTTCCCTGCATGACAAAAGGGCTTAACTCCCATTGAAACTGTATTGTTCCCTGCAGTAACTCTACTGCAGAATTCTGTAAAGTCAGGCTTGATCCTGTCGAGCTTCACTGTAGGGCTTGCCGGTAAGTTGGTACACTGCCTGCTGCTGACCCTGAATGCTGCAGTGAGGCAGGTTTCCGGCACTAACACCTCTAAGCATGTCAAACCTGTGCTGCACAAAATGCACTGGTTGTCAGTGCAGTGGTATATTACCTTAAAGCTTACTTTGTTAACATGCAAAGCCCTGCATAGCCTGGTTCCTGACCACCTTATAGGCCTGTTGGCTTTCTATGACCACTGAGAGAAGTCTGTTAATTGTTTTGAAATCTTGACCTAGGCAAGCTATGTAAAGGGCCTTTTTAGTAGTTTCTCTAATAATTGAGACTGGCCTCCTCTTTAGTCTTCATATTACTTTGTCGGTGGAAGCATTTTAAAATGGGCAAACATATTTTTCAATAGGTAGTTCAGTGAAATCTTGGAATTTTATTCTCTGTATATGATCTTCAGCTGTCATTATGGTTAATTAGTTGACTTCACTATTTATTGATACCATTTTTATTGAAGAATTATTGTCTTATGGATTTATTTATATAGGTTCATAGGTATTATTCAAGCCTGTGTAGCTGAAACAGCCATATCATGGCTTGCCAGTAACAGTGAATGTATTCTAATTTCCTATCCCCCATATATGTATCTCATTGGAAATTGAAAGATGCCATACTGGGTGCACTTACTGCCAACTCTGGCAATGTATTCCGAAAGTCAACAATTCTTTGGTTAAACCATTTTCCTTTTTTTGGAGGTTTTATAAAATTCTCTCTTCAGCTGGTAAGGATGTCTACAAGTGCTTCTGATGGACATTTCCTTTCTGGAAAGTCCAGATGTTTCCCAGATCACCTCATCTTTAAATGCCTTATAGACATAGATCAGATCTCCCCTTAGCTTACAATATTCAATAGAGTACAGCCCTAGCTTTTGCAACCTATCCTTATAGGAAAACCCTCTAGTTCTTTTAACTTTCCTAGTGAGTCTCCACTGTACTCTCTCCACTGCAATTGAACACTCAGTGTCTTGAGGGGTACTTAGAGGAGTGCCATACTCTAGAACTGGTCTCCCCAATGAACAGTAGAGCAGAAACAGCACCTTCTCCTCTCTGCTTCTTATATTTCTCAGAATGTCACCCAAGAGTCTCTTGACCTTTTTCACACATTCTTTGTTATGTTTGCAAAAACTCCATACCCCCAAATCTTTTCTGCTGTCAGTTGTATCCAGTGTAGTATCATTGAATGTGTATGCTGCCCTTTGGTTGATGCCCCCAAGATGCATTACTTTACATTTTGCAGTATTAAAGATGAGCTTATTCCCAACTGCCCAAGTTTCAATCTTCTATAATTGTGACTGAAAATTTTGAATAGAGGCCTCATTGTTCACTATGGCTCCAACTTTAGCAACATCTGTATATTTACACAGTCAAGCACCTTTTCCATGTATTGCTAAGCACCCAGAGCCCATTGTGGTAGGGTGCCATATCAATGAAATTACCTTGCCTTACTTGAGCCTGCAGGCTTAAGTGGTTGGGAGGCATACACATGCACAGCACTTTTGATGTACAATGCCACCTGCTGACTTTTTATCAACACTGCTGACGATGTTTAGTTTTTAGCATTTAAAGACAGTGATACCCTGTGACACCTAATATTATAATTTGCTGCTACTAAGGACACCATGACAGCTGTATCTGAATGTCTTCAGACATAATGGATACTGATTCTGGGCACAACTAGGTGAATCTTAGCGCTGCTGATGCAATAGGTGAAATAACCCAGAAAAAACATCACAGAAGAAATGATGCTACAGATGGGAAAAGTCCAGAAAAGCTGGAACAAGCAGTAGAAGTGTGTAGGTCATAGCTAAACTGTTATAAACAGCTCTGGTCAAATAGTACACAGAGGTAAAATGCAACTGTATAAATCAAGAGATCACAGGTTTAGTTACCCACAGTAACACAAGCCATCTTGCCTAAGGGAATCAGAGGTAATATTAACTGCAATTAACTTTTTTTAGAAAAGCCATTAACATAGCTTGGCAAAGTTTAGACTAAGATTTACACACATTCCAAACATTTCCTGGAATATTAGAGTATCAATTCCATTGTACCTTTTCTAAGTTTGTCTCCTTAACAGAGTTTAATGACCTACTGGGTCAGTTCTTCGCAGATACAACCATGCATGGAATACCATGTGGAATACATCGCGCAGTGCACTAGCATGATAGGGTACAGAATCCCCAAGACAGATATGTTGCACAGATGGTTTTGTACCGTATCATGCATGGGTGGGGAGGAGGAGGAGTTATGTGGAGGTGAAGACCTCCATTTGGGATGTGGTCCACTGAGCTGCTGCAATGGCTCAGTGGAATGAGTCACAAGTGCAGGGAGTTGCTGTGCATTTGTGGACTCGGGCTCAAATCTCAGTCCCAGACTTTTTCTAAATAGCATTCTGTGGTTTCTTTTTTTTCTCCCTCGTGGTGTTTCTCCCCATCCCGTGTTGAACCCCCTCCCAGAGTTGATTATTTAAATGAGGGGGTTGGGAGGCACAGCCCTCTGTAACAGGGGAGTACAGGGGCAGAGCCCCCTGCAGACAACAAAGAACCCACATGTTCCTTTCACCAAAGTGTGTTTCAGCACTTTGTGTGGCAGCATTGTATCCACTGAATTTATAGCATGGTACATTGCTGCGCACTTATGTGTTTCAAGATTATTACACCGTACCATTTAATGAAACATTCAGGCCAACTAGATGCTCTAAGCTTTCCCAAGCCAAACATTCCCTTAAAATTCTTAAGAGTTAGTTTGGTTTTGTTTATTTAAAATCTGGTAAAATCATGAGCAAAATGCCTGTTTTCATGGGCAACCAAATATGACAAAATCATATACACTGTAGATTACCTAAAACAACAAATAAAAAAAAACAGAAGAAAAGAAATACAGAATAAACATTAATAAAAACTAGAAATCCCTATTTATAATCTCAACTTTGGCTGTACTAATTAACAACTGCTTCCAATCCAATTGTCAGAAGTTATATTCATACCCTCAAATGAGTCAGATTTAATTGTACCCAAAAAATCAACTAGTGTAAAAACTGTTTTGTAATTTTTCCTTTTATGAACAATATTCTATAAAGTTCTTTTCAGGAAATCAGGAATTTGGAGTTTTGACTATGTCACTGCTTGAATTCCTAAATCTTAACCGCAACCTGTTGGCCAGCAGAGCACTGCGTTTAGTACTGAATCCAAGCAGTGGCATAGAGTAGTCAAACCTCCATTTCTAGTTCCATAAGAAGAAATGTACAGAATGCCATCCACAAAAAGAAAGCTATAAAAACAAAACAGTTTTTCACATATTGTATGTAAACTTTATTTCAGGTAGAGTTATGTATTGATAATTTGATGGAAATACTAATTTCAGAAAATAAGAATATTACAAACAGCTCCCATCACCAGTGCATGAGTGGAATAGCACAGAAGTGGAACAACTATCTTGAGGTACTTGCAAATAGTCCACAGGAAACTCTGCAGAAGAAACACCAGGTGAAGGTAGGAACTATCACACTACTGCGTTCTGGTATACTGAAGCAATCAGTTTCAGCATAGGTAACTACATGTAATGGGTAGACATGTAGTTAGTAAGGAGACGTAGAAACCAGGAAAAGGTAAGTAGAGGTAAGGGAGTTAAAAAGGGTAGCAGCATCTTTAGGTCAGAATTGCCTGTCTGCAAGAGACACACTTAGTGAGGGAGGTTCAATGTGCCTGTGCAACTGGTTTTGTGCTTGTGTAACATAAATAAACACTGGTTGTTTGCCTCTCTATCTGAGGGATGTACCACCCTGTAGGAGTATGAAGGCAAGGAGCCCTATTGGAGGGTTCCACCTCTTGAGGTGCTGCAGGAGTGATTCCGTTGGCTAAAAGTATTTTAGGAAGAAGACTACAGGAGAGAGAGGCATACCGCTGGAGGAGGAGGGGGTGGATGGAAGGACAAGGAAAAAATGCTTGTGTGTGGATTGAGGAGAGCAGCCCTTAAATAGGCCATAAGGGGGAGGAGTTGCACTGCCCCCTTGAACTACATGCTGTTACCTTCCAATGCAATGTGCCTGTGCAACTGGTTTCATGCTTGTGTAACATAGATGAACTTTGGCTGTTTGACTCTCTATCCATGGGATATACCACCCTGTAGTGGTACAAAGGCAAGGAACCCTAGGGGAGGGTTCCACCCCTTGAGGTGCTGTGAGAGTGATTCCCTTTGCTAAAGGTAATTTAAGAAGAAACCCCAAAAGATTGTCAAGCAAAGCATTCAAGTTAGTGAACACTTATTGGGGTTGAGGACCTGTACGTATGTCAGTTGGTAGCATAGGTTTAGTTGGTAGCATGGGTCAGTTGGTAGTATGTTTGTGTAGAGTAGGCAGGAAACAACAGGTGAATAGTGACCCACTTGGAGGTCTGACTGTAAGGTGTGGAGGCCTGGCTTCCTAAAGAGAGAGAGAGAGAGAACTGCCAAAGCAGGAGACAGGACACTTACGGGATGGCCACCCGCTCCATCCAACAGTGGAAACCTAACTAAGTGACATGGGGATTATTGCCTAAAGCTAACTAAATATTATGATCTGTGGCATGGAGGAGAGAAAAAAAAAAACCTTTGAGGAGGAAATCTCTGGGGATCCAAGGCCTAGATCACCTTCCCTCCAGGCCTGGATTGTTTTTGATTAGTGACGGTTCTGTTGCTGCAATCTGAAAACCCAATCAAAAGGGGATTGGAAAATATTCCAGTTTGGAGGAAGGCTCTCACACTGTCCCTCTAATGGGAATGCCATGAAGGGTTGTGAGCAAACTCTGCAACACTGCTCCTCCAAGGTGGGAAGAGGAAGGAGATGACTGCTGAGATGCTCAGCTGGCTTACCAATCTAAAAACAAACCAAGTGAACCAGGGGCCATCATGGGAAGAATAGCGTAGAAGGTGCCTTAGGCAGCTGGAGCTGCAGTCAAAGGATAGCAATGTAGCCTCCCTTCACAGATTAGTCCAAATTCAACATCAAGAGGTGTTGCTGTGCAGACTTTCAGACCTAACAGCTAAAGCTCCACCTGGAGTGAAGACATTCCCACTATGGGCCAGAAAGGAAGGACCCCAAACCAGGCATCACATGCTCAGGATGCAGACTAGGGTGCAGAGTGAGACCGTTGGTTGTGAGTGAGCTTGAGCCAAATTGATGGACATGGTCAGCTAATCTCATGTAGCAATGGAGCAGGCCACCCAAGAAACTGGAGAGAATATCATGTACTAAACAGCAAAAGAAACACAGTAGATACGGTACAGGCAGCAATGAGTAGCATGGTAAGCATGTGGAACAATGGAAGTGCTGAGTGTTGGAGACCATACATAGGTCAGACATGTTTTAAAGCTAGGTTCAGCACATGGGAACCTGGGCCTTTAGCAGTGCGAGGCTAACCAACCATCAATGAGTGCCAAATAAAGATGACAAATATTCGGAGTGTAGCAGAGCATAAGGTAATTAGGCCACACAGGGCCACGGCTCTTCAATAAAACCCCCAGTCCCCCACCATGGTAAAAACAAGGAAGCAAAGGGAAAGCACCATGACTCACATGCAGATTTTAAAACTAGTTTACGACAACCACAGTAGCTAGGCTGACCTCAAGAGTATAATAAAGCAGTGTGCAAAAGTAATTATACAGCATCCAGCAGTAGCAATCTGAATGAACATAGAATTGTAGGGAGAGGCAATGCACTGAAAACAGTGGCAATATTTGTTTGGTATAAGTTCAGAAAGCAGGACTGAGTTCCATGGACTAGCTTGCTTAGGTTATTGTGAAGCAGTAAAACAGGGATCAATTGTTAGCTAGGCAGCAAAGCAATGAACCAGGTGTAGTCAATTAAGGGGAGCAAGGCAGCAGATTGCAGTGTGAGCTGAAACAGACAATGCCAGTAGCAAGGACTGAGGCTTGTTAGGCAGAAGCAGGTTTAGCTAAAGCATACAGAGAACAATACAGTGAACAGAGGGCGGCAACAGCAGGTGAGAAATGAAGCCTGTGGGTACAGGCACAGGGCAGCTTGAGGCAAGGAAACACAGTGTGTAACCTGAAGCACAAGTAGCAAAGTATACACAGGGCACTAGAAAACTTGAAAGCCCAAAAGGAACAACAAGGCAAGCACAAGGACAGCAGCAGAAAGGGAACCAGCACACACAAAAGCACAGAGCAGCCGGAGGCCAGAAATACAAACCAAAAGCAGGAAAACAGAAAAACAGACATCCAGGACAAACCTAGCAGAGTCCAAGCATGTACAAGGGGTGAGGCAAGCCCCAGTAGGCCCCAGAAGAGAAGACAGACTGACAGCCTCCAGCTGCAAGGAAAAAATGCTTGTGTGTGGAGTGAGGAGAGCAACCCTTAAATAGGCCAAAAGGGGTGGTGTGACCAGCTGCAACGCCCCCATGAACTACAGGTTGTAGCCTTCCAAATATTGTTTTTTTGAGTTCAGACTGGGTAGAGCAAGTGTATGGAACAGGTATGAGCACTCAGAAAGGTGGCATGGCTATTCTCAGTGCTCATCATTTGTCGTTCAGATTAATCCAGGAGCTCTGGGATCCGGATGGGTGCTATGTTATTGAATAGGGGTGAATAGGTCTCTTGCATGCAGTTCTCTTGTCTATTTATAGCCCAAATATAGATTCCCCATCCTTTTTTGGTACATCTAGCCTCACTCATAGCACCTTTTGCTAATTCCAGTATTTTATTGGCCGGAGACTGGAATATTGTTTTTCAATCTGATATTGATAGGTCTGACTCCTGTAGGAAGGGCCTTTGAATGGCCCAGCCAGCGTTACAAGAATTGGTGGAGGACCTGGGGTTTACAGACCCCTGGTGCCTTCTCAATCCATTGGAGAGGTAGTATACTTTTCATTCCATAGTATACTGTATGTCATCACAAATCAGTTTCTTTTTTATTAGTCAGGAACTTCTTCACAGGTTGCTGTCAGCTCAAATACATGAGACAATGATTTCTGATCATGCACCATGGCTATCATTCATACCCTTGGCAGGTCAGGTGATCATGATGCATTATGAAGGCTTAATACACAATTATTGCTTCACCCTTATACTCTCAAGAGAGTTACAGGCTATCTAAAAAGTTTCTTTCAGCAAAATGAGGGGTCAGGAGTGGTGGTGGATACCCTATGAGGGGTTGCTAAGTGCACCATAAAGGGAGAATTGATCAGATTGGCAGCAATCAGAAAGAAAAAAATCATGCAGACTCTCAATTGTATGTTACATGACAACAGGAAGTTGGAATGTGAAGCTTCTGCTGCTTCCTCCACAGAGATGAGGGCCAAATTTAATGAGACGACAGCACAATATTTAAATTTGCTTGCTCAGAAAGCAGAGTTAGCCTTACAACGTACAAAATGTAATTATCTAGAGTCCAGGGACAGGGCTGGTAAATTCCTGGCCCTTTTGTGCCAACTTGACACTTCATGGGGCATTTATCGCCTTTGAGCGGATATAGACAATGTGATTGAGTGATTGAGACCGATCTTAGGAAGATCGCGGCCATATTGAGTAAGTATTATTCTGTTCTGTATCCGGATGAATTGTCTGTGATCTCTAGTCTTGAAGAAATATCAGCTTACTTAATCTCCTTACCTCTGCCTGTTCTGGACTCAGCCCTGAAGGATCTTCTCTGTTAGCCCATATCATTTTCAGAGGTACAAAATGCCATTCAGCATCTTCCTTTAGATAAAGCCCTGGGCCCGGATGGCTTTAGCAATAATTTCTATGCAGCTTATTCATCTGAATTAGCTCCCTTTTTAGTTAGACTATATATTTTCTGTTATCAATCTGTCATTTCTGATTCCTTATTCCTTGAAGCTTTGATTACACTAATTGAAAAGAAGGACAAAGATGAGCTGCTACCGAGTAGTTATAGCCCTATTTTATGAATTAGCTCAAACATTAAAATCCTCTCCAAGATCCTGGCAACTAGAATCTCAAAGATTCTTGATTCCCTAATTGGCTCCATGCAAGTCAGTTTATGAAGGGCAGAATGTGCAATGATCACTTGAGAAAGCTGCATCACCTCATGGCTATGTCCAGGGAGAGCAGGGTCCCATCGGCCCTGGTCTCCCTTGACACAGAAAAGGTTTTTGATTGGGTCTTGTGGCCCTTTCTTTTTGCAGTCTTATAGAAATGTGGGATCCCTTCCTAGTTTATTAGATGGGTTAAACTTCTGAATTCTTCCCCCTCAGCTGGAGTGTGGTGCAATGGTATACTTTCTGATCCCTACCCCTTACATCATGGTATACTCCAAGGTTGCTCCCTTTCCCCATTGCTGTTCAATTTGTACCTCAAGCCTTTACTTCATAGTCTTCAAAACACTCAAAGTCATGCTGGAATTCAAGTAGTGGGGATGAGATATTTGATGTCAGCATATGCTGATGACATTCTTCTACACTACCGGTCAAAAGTTTTAGAACATCCCCATTTTTCCAGTTTTTATTGAAATTTAAGCAATTCAAGTCCAGTGAATAACCTGAAATGGTACAAAGGTAAGCGGTAAACTGCTAGAGGTTAAAAAAAAAGTTTAGGTTAGCAAACACTGCTGTAGAGAAATTGCAAAGAAAGCCAAGGTGTCAGTGAGTACAGTTTCCTACACCATCAAAAGGCACTTGGAAACTGGAGGAAACTCTGACAGAAAGAGATCTGGCAGACCCAAAGCCACAACAGAATCAGAAGACAAGTTTCTGAGAGTCAACAGCTTGCGTGATAGGCGGCTCACAGGACAACAGCATAGAGTGACTGGCACCCTGAACCAAAAGGGCTACCACAGCATTTTGCAGCGCCATGCAATACCCTCTGGTCTACGCCTAGTTGGTCAGGGGTACATCCTACAGCAAGATAATGACCCAAAACATACCTCCAGGCTATGTCAGAACTACCTTCAAGGAAAAGAATAAGACGGTAGGCTTCAAATCATGGAATGGCCAGCACAGTCTCCAGACCTAAACCCCATCGAGCTGGTTTGGGATGAACTGGACAGAAGGGTGAAAGCAAAGCAACCTACAAGTGCAACACATTTGTGGGAACTTCTGCAACAGTGTTGGGAAGAACTTCCCGAACAATATTTGATGTCCATTGTAGAAAGAATGCCACCAGTGTGTTTCTAGTTACAGTATATCTGCAAAAGGTGGCTACTTTGATGAGTCAAAAATTTAGATTAAATTTTGTTAAACAAAATGATTCTATGATTTCTTTTTTATCTCCAATTGTTTATTTGTTCTATGCTTTAATTTCAGAGTACATTGAGACATTAACTTGCATAATTTCAATAAAAACTGGAAAAATGGGGGTGTTCTAAAACTTTTGACCGGTAGTGTACATGTTGAGAACCCAGCTCAAGCGTTATCAATTGTCTTAGCAGATATCAGTTAGTTTTCTACATTTTCTGCCTATAAGCTTAATGTCACTAAAATGAAAGTCTTGCCCTTAAATTGACTTGTTCTTAAAAATGCTATCCTAGATCTGGGTCTATCCTGGGAGCCAAGGATCCTATTATATTTGGGTGTCTTTCTAGTGTGGTCTGTGTCTGTATTACAGAGGGAGAATGTTACCTGATTATTTCATCAGGTCAAACTTGATTTGGTTAGATGGTCATCTCTTCCCCTCTCCTTATGGGGTAGAATAAATGGGATCTCTGATGCCAGGTCAACAAAAGTTTTGTCGAGCGACATTACAGCAAAATGTTTATGTTGACTGCATTTGCAGTCGGCATAAAGGTGGTCACTGCCTACCATGTTTTCTTCAGGGTGCTTTGCCCCCGGAACCCCCCAAGCAAAGGACTGTACCCACCACACCCCTGCAATTAAAATAATCAGCTCAGAGTCAGAGTTGATTGGAAGGTGCAAGACCCCCAGAAAACAGTGGCAGGGTCCAGTGCCGACAGTACAGCAAACTGGTGCTGTTGTCGCTGTAGTGTCAGTCGATGTTGAAATGTCACTGTCGGAGCAGTATACAGAATAAATTAAACTAAAATGAATATCCTACCTCAATTGTTCTACCTCTTAGGGATGTTGGCAATATTTTTGCCTAAGTCTTGGTTTCTCCATTTACAAACAATGTTAAGCTCTTTTCTTTGGAGAGGAAAGGCAGTGCAGCATTCATATTTCAATATGACTGCCCTAAGATAAATGGTGGGCTATCTCTCCCTAACATTTTTCAATATTACTGCACATTACATGAGCAAAAAAAAGTTTTTCCAGAGGGGCTTACTAGCTGCTCAGGCTGAGATAGCTGGCTATTGCCCACAGTGGCTAGAGATTGAATCTTCACTAGCCTGGAGACATGGCCTTGTCCTTTCTAGTCTTTTGTTTGCCAGATTTGGTCAACTCCCTGTGGACCTGCATTTCACCCCGTTGGGATGGTCCCTTAAGGCCAAGGCTCAGCTTGAATGGTATTTTAGTTTGGAGTGGTCACAGGTGTTATCACAACCTGTGGTAGAGAATTTAAACTTCAAGATTGCTGGGCATCCTATTTCACCCTTGTTTTGCCTGCATCTGAAGGGCGTAGGTTTATCTCAGCTGCTGGAGGGAGATAAAGTTTTGCCATTTTGGTCTGCCAAGTTGCCTTTCTCACTCACAGATGTTTACTGTTTTAAATATTTATAGATTATTCATGCTGTTCTCGCCATGCTTGGCCCCAAACCCTGGAAATTAGTGGATGGTTCTATGTTAGACAAGTTTTAGTTGATAGTATCCCAACCCAGCCCGGTCTCCGCATTCTATAATTTTTTCCAATCGATAGATTCAGTTGCCCCATTAGGGGCATGTTATTATTGGACACAATCACTTGATATTCCCGCTGACCCTATGCTATGGCAAAATGTTTGGTGGAATCTTCACAAGTATGTTAAACAGGATAGTCTCAGACTGACTCAGTTTCAAATCTTGCACAAGCTTTGTTATTCTTCTTATAGATTGTTTAAGATGGGAAAACTAACTTCTTCATTTTATAGGAAGGAAGAAGGGCATTTGCATCACATGCTGTGGGATTGTGTAAAGATAACACCTGTTTGAGCAGCAATTAGGAATTCCCTAGACCCTCTCTGGGGATTAGAGGAACTTTTCCATCCTAGTATTTGTGTGGTTGGCCTTTTCCCACAGGGGTTGATTGGTTTTGGGAAAGCCCATAGGGCACTTATTTTGTTAGTAGCAAAACTTGTGATTTTGCAACATTGACTGGATGATTCGATTCTGCCTTGGCAGGAGTGGCATAGTGATATAATGAGTGCTGTTATGCTGGAGAAGCATATTGCTTGTCGTCGAAAACACCCTCACATATTCCACTCCAGATGGGAATCTCTTTTCACACTCTTATTTATTGGATCAGAGAGATATTTGTTTTTATCTCACCTTGATCCTCTTCCCTCACTGCTTTATATTTGGCAATGCTGTGGGGTCCCAAGGATTCTATATCAACTGGGGTGTTGCTGAGCTGTGAGGGTGGTTTGGGTGGGTGGGGAGATAGGTCGACTCACATTCAATTTTAATCTCCTGTGGTATCAGAGGTTTATATGTTTTGAGGTATGGCTGTGTTACAGTGTATTGTTGAATTGTTGGTGTTCTTTGTTGTACTTTTTTCTTATTCCTGTAAACTTTTTAAAAACTTAATAAAGTATATAAGGGATATGCAGGGGTTCAAATTAATATTTATCTTGTACGGTTTCCAGTGACCTCAAGTAACCTTGTAATTGCAGAGAGCACGAGTGAAAGCTACGAGAGGTCACTGGAAACTGTACAAGATAAATGTATCATCACACACTGAACCACTGCATATTCCATTTATGCAACAGGTTTAGATGTTGTGTGAATGTTTTGATTTTGGTAGGTGTAAATAATTTGTTAAAAAAGGGAAAAGAAAATTGAATTTCATGCTGCTTTTTGCTAATTATAAAAAACAAAATGGCGTCTATAAGTAAAACACCACTCATTATTTAGATATTTTTGTGCTGAACATTTTTCTTGCTCACAGTACCATGCTATCATTTTTTTGTTTTAAAGTTATTCATATTTGTCAAAAAAGTGAACAAAAAATTACATTTTCTTCTGCCTTCTTGCTAATTATAAAAAATATATAGTGTATCTATAAATGAAACACCACTCATTTTGTAGATCATTTTGTGCTGAACAATTTTCATGCTCACAGTACTATGATATTTTTTTTCTTTTTAAAGTTATTCTTATTTTAATATGGTTAGTACTGCTTCTGAGGCCGAACATTCTAAAAGAATTCTGAAGAGAACTGTGTAGATAAATGGGATACTATGGTGATAAATACATTTATCACATAGTATCATAGATAAATGGTTTTATTCTACTGTTTTTATCATGACCCCTGTTGCATAAATTGAATTATAAAATAAAAAGGGTAAGCAGGGGGCACCCTATTTAGAGAAGGGTAACAAATAATTTTGGTCAAGTAGGTAAGGAGTTGTAGACACTCAGAACAAGTTTGGCAAAGGTAGATGGGTTAAAAAGGGAAAGCAAGAGACACCTTATCTAGAGTGTACACTGCTGGAGTGTACACAGACCCAAACGTGATCTTCAGTGACCCCTAGCTTCCAAACACAAACACATACCTGCCCTCAGTAGGATCCAAGACCTCCCTGTCACACACAAAAAGCAGGTTCTTATGCAGCAGGATCACTGCTCCATATTTGTGTGAGTTGTAGGAAGCAACACAGTCTACAAGGCCAGCCTGGAGGTTCCCTACACACCTATTAACATCAGAGGAGTTCCAGATTTCTGTTACTTCCCATTGGGAGATTTATTCCTCCACTAACGAAGCTATGGCCCCATCCGCAAAAGCCTTCTGGGAGGCTGGAAAAGCATACATGAGAGGCATGCTGATTTCCTATGTAGCTTCCAAAAAGAGACTGAGACGGTAGAGGCAGGCTGAACTGAAGTCCCAGTTTAAAACCCTGGGAAAACAGTTAAACATGAACAAGTCCTCAGATTGTTTATGAAAACTGGCTGCCACCAGGAAGGCATTTAACCTATTCCTTACTGGGAGCCAAGGTCTCCTTATTTTACTCAAAATAACTTTTGTTTGAATGGGGCAATAAGACCATTCCCTTGTTAGCATGGCTGGTTAGGGGGCATAGGGGATCCAATGTTATCTCCTCAATTAAGACATGGGGAGGAGGTTTGTTGAACAAGGACTGGGACATTGGAAACACCTTTGCAGCCTTTTATAAAACACTTTATACCTCTGTGTCAGAGCTCCCTGATAGGGCTAAACAGTTCTTGGACAACTTCCAATCCCGCAGCTCATACAGGACCAAGCAGAGCTTTTGGGTGCAGAGGTAATCAGATTGGAAATCAGTAAAACAATTCAAGCCTTAAAGAAGGGCAAAGCCCCTAGCCTGGAGTGGTTCTCGGAGGGGAGGCTAAACACCTGACAGAGCTTTTGAGTAAATGCCTCAGTTTAGGAGTTTGGAAGCAATGACCTGTGCATTGCTGAAACCCAGGAAGGACCTACAAGAATGTGATTCCTACCACCCTATTTCTTTGCTAACTTATGACAGTAAAATGTTAACTAAGGTGTGGCTGAAAAATTGGGCAAGGTGCTGAGGACCATTGTCCACCCTCATCAAATGAAATTTGTTCAGAACTGTGTCTCCTACTATAACATGAGAAGGCTTCTTAATGTAAAACAAGAGGGATCTCAGCAGCCAGGTGGAACATTCATGCTCTCCCTTGATGCCAAGAAAACCTTTAGAACAGAGTGGGAGTACTTATTTGTGGTGTTGGAGAAGTTTAGCCTTGGACAGAGGTTTATAGTACTAGCAAATATGTCATATACCAGCCCTACAGCCTGCATGATAGTGAATGGTTGCCCCACCAAAATGTTTACACATCAAAGGGGGACAAGACAGGGCTGTCCCCTCTCCTTGCTAATTTTTACACTGGCAGTCAGTATAAGGGAGAACCAGAATATCAGTGAAGTAGTGTCAAGCTCAGGCAGGACCCATAAAATCACCTTATATGTCAATGACATTTTGTTATATATTACTTAGCCTGAGGTTACCAATCCTGCCTTACTGAACACAGTGGCAGATTTCTCATCTTTCTCAGGTAATAAAATAAATCTACAGAACTTCTGAATAATTGGGATAGAGGGGATATAGGGGCTAAATCAAGGATGGTCATCATCCAAACGTTCCTTATGATTACAACATCTCTATCATGCATCTGGGCCTGAAGGTGGAACCTTCTTTAGATGGGCTGCATACACTTCATTATAAACCCCTCCACACTACTACTACTAACAGATATGGACCAGGGGCAACACCTCTCCATTTCCTGCCTAGGGCAGTTGAACTTAATAAAAATGAACACTTTCTCCAAAACTCTATACTCAATGCAGATGTTACCACTGGGACTATCCAGAGAGTATAGACATAAGGTGGAGGGAGCCTGCACAAAATTCATGTGGGGGAGTAAGAGGCTGAGGTCAAGTATGTGCAGGTTAAAGTGGGATGACCAGCAAGGTGGTCTGCAATTCCTGAATCTCCACTGTCTGTAACCATCTTATGCTTGAACAAGCTATGTAATCAAAAGTTTTTCTCCACTATATTTTATCTTGCATTGTTATCCTGGGTCGCCCCTGAAAAAGGGACCTTCAGGGCTCAGTGGGCCTACCCGGTCACCAAAATTTAATAAATAAAATAAATAATTTATTTATTTATTAATGATCTCAGATTAAACCTTTGAGAATAAGCTTATTACATAGGTTCCACAGCAGAACAATCAGACAAAGTTATACAAAACAACAGGGAAAAATGAAACTAGAGATACACTATATGGTCGTACATAAACAAACATGTTAATTAGATTCTCAAAAAAAACACAAATATTAGCTCACTCTAGACATTACAGGGTACTAAATTAGACTAACACAGAGAGGATACAAGATGGAACAATTAAATAAAGAAGAGTTCCCACCTAGGAAGGAAAGGAATGAGAGCTAATGGAGAGCTAGTGGAATGTGGGGTAGCAACCATCCCTTTAAAGAGCTAGTGTACTGCTTGAAATTAATAGCAATTTTCAGATGCAGTCAGCTATCACTTCCAATATCTGAGGTATTTTTGTATTTTCTATTTACTAACTAGAAGATTTTCCACCTGGCAGTACTGGGGTGATGTGTGGAGCAGCACTCTATACGGAGGAAAAAAAAGTCAGTTCTGTTCCTCCCACTACATCGTCAGAAATGAGACCAAACACCTAGAGGCACCACAATTCTTGCAGCCTGAGCAGTGACTTTCACAAGCTACCAATCAAAATGCAGGAAATTGTGACATCACTAGTAACCAGGGAGAGCCAGTCCCTGCTGATTCATGTGAAAGTGAAACCTAGCGGTGAGAAATGGTTCTCATTGGTTGCTAGTGATGTCATAGTTAGTGTGGTCTCAGTGTTGATGTAGTGGGAGGAACAGAACTGACTTTTTTCCCCCTCCAGACAGAGTGCTGCTCCACACATCACCCAGTACTGTCAGGTGGAAAATCTTCTAATTAGCAAACAGAAAAGAATAAATACTTGAGATATAAGACATGATAGCTGACTACATATGAAAGTTACAATTAATTGCAGGCAGTTTCCAGGCAGTACACTAGCTCTTTAACAAAGGACAGACATAGTATAAAAATAGGAGGAGGGAGCATCAGGCCAGGAGTGCCACATCAGGGGTGAATAGAAGATGCAGCCAAGAGAGAAGACTCAAAACAGCACTTGAAGGGGAGGTTCCCTGCCAGGTAAAAAGTGAGGATGTAGGGTGGTGTGGAGGGAGTAGAGGGACCATGCAAATTGTAGTACAGCCAGCAGATCAGAGGTAGGGAAAGGGGGTTGAATGAGAGGAGAAAATAAGTGCCAATCAATAGAGTGAGATACGTTATATGAAGCAATCACAGCTGGTTCTCGAGACAAGATGTTGCCTCAGTTTTTGCTTAAAAGAGCTGAGCGTGGCTGCAGAGGATATGTCTGGGTCAGGAGAGTTGAACCAGAGTGGGGCGTGGTAAGTCAAGGACCTTTGTCTAAGTGCTGAGTGGTGGAGGGGGACTTTAAAGATCTGGCTCACTGAACTTCTGGTGCTTCGATGGTTATCCGAGGGGGAGAGTAGATTCTGAACCCTGATAGGCATCAAACCTAAGCTAATTTTCTTTGCCACCAAACAGGATTGGTACATGAGCCTACTGGTGAACTGGAGCCAATTAGCCTAGGCATATAGGTCACAGGTGTTGGTTAGTCGATGGGAGCCTGTAACAAGCTGGCAGGCTTTGTTCAGAGCTACTTTGATGCGGGGAAGGATTGTGTCGGTTGCTGCTCCATAAATTATTAAACCATAGTCAATTAGCAAGACCAAGGAACTTTGCACGGCTAGCTTTAGTGCCTCAGAGGCAAGACTATGTGTGTGCCTATGTAGCAGTCCAATACAAACATTGAGAACCTTGGCCATGTTATTGACATGTTGAGCAAAAGACATAGTGCTGTCAAGTGTGACACCCAGGTATTTAAAGTATTGGACTTGCTCGAGTGGAGAGCCTGCCTCATTAGAGATGACCAGGGATGTGATCTATGTTTGCTTTTAGCAGTGGAGAACATCATCGTTTTAGTCTTTTTATGGTTCAAGATTAATTTATGGTGTTTGAACCACCTTTCAACATGTGAAAAATTGCTCTGTAGTTTGTTCTGGAGTACTTTAGAGTCAGAATCACAGGTGAAGAGCACCGAGTCATTAGCGTACAGGAGTACTTGGCAGTAACAAGAGTTCGGGAGTTGGTTGAGAAAGACACTAAACAGAAGAGGCCCCAAAATAGACCCTTAAGGTATCCAGAAAGGACAGGCCTGCAGTCAGATAGGGTGTTCTTAATTTTAACATGTCGTGAGTGATTTTCCAAGTAACTTTTAAACCATGCAAGAGCCTCCACTGAAAGCCCAATATTGGCAAGCTGACTGATCAGGAGGGTGTGATTAACTGTGTCAAATGCTTTCATTAAATTGATATAGACTGCACCAACGAGTAGTCCTTGGTCAAGGGAGGCATGGATGTATCCTATATGTTCAAGCAGAGCTGTGGACGTGCATTGGCCAGCTGTGATCCCATGTTGTTGAAAGCATTGCACCTGGTATTTGTCCATGTATTCAATCAGCTGGTCAGCTACAATTCTCTCCAGCACTTTGGAGAGTATTTTCTGGCTGTCCAGCCTAGGTACATATAGGATTGGGTTGCACAGACTGACAGAGCCCAATGGTTCAACCTAGAATGTGAAGGAGGCCCCACCCTCCTCATTCATATGCGAGGGAGGTCTAGCCCAGTACAAGGCATTAAATGTACAGAACCCACTGGTACAGCACGTGTGCCAGGAGTAGCAGTCCCTTTGTAAAGATAGGGGGCACAAGGGAACACACTGTACTCACCCCATTCCTGGGTAACCATGGGTTCCTGCCGGACTTAGGTTAGGCATAAGTAATGACTGGCAGAGAAGGGGCATCCAGCTTATTGGGTACTTGGTCACAGGTGAGGAGATCAGATAATCTAAAGAAATGAAACAGAGACAGGAGGTGCTAAACAGCCACATGTATTTTTATTTGTAGACCAGACACTTTTGAGTCCACTAGAACATATTACATTAAGTAAACACCAGAAGCCCAAAGAAATGATCTTGTTGGTAGTAGTACAGTAATGCAGTGCTATAGGCTGGGATCCATCTGTAAAGGTGTGAGCTAGGTGGAAACAGACATGGTCTGTTCTATGCCAGACAAAGCATGGCAAATCATATGATCCTCACATATGGGTATTTTTATTTGTAATAAACATAAAGAGGTGCAATACACATAAATTGTTTATACCAATCTCCCCAAGTGGTGCATAACTTCAACTCATAGGTCTTCCCCATCTGCAGCAGATGTGCTGAGGATCTGAGTACTTACTTTCATTACTTCTGGTCATGTGCAAAGTTACAGCCCTTCTGGCAAGCAGTGGCCATCTCAGCATCTCCATCAAGTTGCCAACTAAATTTTTTGCCGCCACAACAAGGGTGACAGTGACAGGGGCGATCTTGATTTTTGATCACCCTTCACTCATGCGCCCTTTGTGCCCACACTATTTCTGCCCCCTTCAGTGAATGCCTGCCTCAGAGGAGGTTATATTTAGTTTTTTGGGAGTGCAGAGGGTAAAGCCCCCCACTGGGATGCAGGGGGCAGAGCCCTCCACAAAAGCTGAATGTTTCCCAGGAGGGTTCTTTGGTGCTGTAACTCCCAGGAGACAAATGCCTGGTGTTGTAATGCAGGCGGCATGTTGCCTATGCTGTAATTGGCATTGACAGCATGTTTGTCACTGAGGCATGAGTGAACCCCACTGCAGTGGGTCAGATCCACAAATATCAGATCCCAATATCACCTCTAGCATTGCTTTTTGGGGTGGAGGGCCAAGGGAGGAGGAGGAGGACAGGCTCCTGTACAGCAGGAACCTCAGGCTATTGCTAATACTAGCCAAACACTGTACCCAGAATACATGGGTGTCTTATGTAATCACAACTGTATCTCAATTGTAGAACCTCATTCTGAAGCTACTTCCACTAGAATGACTCATGTACACCCTGCAAAACATGGGGCTATCTTAGTAAACAGTTTGGGACCCTTACCAGGGGTTGATTCCCCTCCTTCTGTGACCCTGATCCAGTCAGGGATAATATAAATGCCAGAGAGTAGCAATGTAAGAAGAGGAATCTGTTTAGCCCTAGATGTTTGCCCCAGACCATATAATATACATAACAGCTTAGATTTATCTATGTATACAATCTAGATATGTGTAGTGTTGTTGACTTGGGATTGTTTCATCCCAAGGGCCAGTTATTTGTATGTAATGTGAATGACAAGCTGACAAACTCTATACAGTTGCAAGGCTGTAGTTGCTGATTGCATCTGATGTCCAATTAACTGCATCACAGAAGATGCCATGTATGGTATGCCTTGTCTTTTTATTGGGAAAACACATAAAAAAACACATTTCCCTCAAAGGGCAGGCCATAAAATGACAATTCTGGTTGGGGGGGATTGAAAGTCACATCTAAGGATAAAGGTATGGAAGCATGACAGCTCCCCAGCTGGTGTGTAGGTGCCTGTCATGCCCCCTAAGGGGTTAGAAATTGAAACCTCTAAACCTCTAGCCTAGGGGCACACATGAGTCTCAGTATTTTGGGCCCCTAACAATTGGATCCAAATGTTCACGTATTAAGGCACGACTAATGCACATAATACCCCCAGGGAGCACCCATCTCAAATCTAATTATTAAAAGGGTCTCAAAAATGCTGCAATCTGATTGGTTATCAGCATTTTGAGAGCCCAGTGTTAATCTTTAATTAATATGCATGCAGAGTCTAATTACCCGAATATTGATTTTCCAGGTCGTACATTTTTCAGCATTCTAAATTTTGAACTGAGCACCACCATTAAAGCTGCCACAAAGCCTAACATAAATTTAAAAGTTACTGTGACGTGTGTGTGTGTGTATATGTGTGTGTGTGTGCGTGTGTGCATGTGTGTGTGAGCCCTGCCACCTCAACTCAACAGTTCTTGAAAAAATCCTTACCCACTCATTACTATTGTCACCCTCTCATTCATGGATCGTGTTGAACATACTAGTACACTATGCTCTCTGTGTGGATTCATCCTTAGTAAGTTATATGGCAGTGTAGTGGAGAGCTGAATGCATACATACATATTATTATGACTATATTTACAAATTTTAATAAAAAAATTTCAATGCTGGCTGTAGACTGATTCATAAGCAGGAAGGCAAGGCTTTTAAGTTCACAACTGCAGTGCAGTTTAATAACATAACCGGTATTGCCGGTTTGCAAGTGGGTGGACAGGTGGGGCTTTTTAAATTCACAACCAAGGTGTGGTTTAACAGAGCCAGCATTGTTGGTTTGTGAGTGGGCTGCTGGGGTTGTTAAATTCACAGCCATGGTGTGGCTTAACACAGCTAGCATTGCCAGTATGCAGGAGGACTGGAGGGGCTTTTAATTTAACAGCACAGTGTGGCTTAACAACAGAGCTGATATTGCCAGTTTGTTAGCAGGCAGGTGGGGCTTTTATATTATTTTAACAACTGCAGTGCAGTTTAGCAGTAGATCCAAAGCTACATTTTGAGTTCAAGAAGGGGGTTCATTATTAGGCACTGTGGAATTCAAGATGTACACCAGAGGTGCTGGTTTTAGAGCAGACAGGTACAAAATTATGCAATTTTAAAGTTCTTCTTTCAATAATGTTTGCCATACACTTTTTGCACCATGCTAGAGATGATCACCAGGACAACATGGGCAGGACTGTGCTTATACTGACTCCATCTCATGCACTGACACCATTACCATGCTCAAGCTCACAAACTAATATGGAAGGACTATTTTATAATAAAATCAGTAAAAATTTAAAAATCAAAGTTTAAAAAAATTAAAATGTACAGATGTTTTTATTAGACCCTATGTTAATAATAACAATGAGGTATTCACAGAAGATGCATTTTTAAAAGATCTATTATTTGGAAAAATCAATTAGACTCCCTCCCCAGAAGAGTTGGACAAGTTTTTTTTTTCTTTATGTTATACAGTAATACTATGCCCTATTAGTAAGTGTCATTGTATATTGAATTAATTGTGGAATATTAGTATAGCATGTACTTTTCTTCTGTTTGTCTATATCACTTTGTAACATTATTGTTCTGAAAATTCCTAAACGAATAGCATTAAAAAACAAACAAAAAAACAGTTACATACAAATTCCAAGCCTGGACAAGCCCCTTGGAAATATAACTCTAAATGGAGTAATATAGACCTTAAGGTATTGTCTATCTAACAATCAACATGCATTAACAAGAATTGCTCATAACCGGAATATTACCTACTGCTAATACAAAGAATACTTCTTTTATTGTCTATATGATTCAGTGGGAATAATTCCTATACTATAATGATTTAACATAACTTAACTGCACTCTATATCATATAAAAATAAGCAATTAATACCATGCAATAGTCATACATTTATGTAACACCCCAATATGGTCTCATGCAATATGCAACATGCAAAATGCATCACTCCCCTTGTGTCCCCTTATTCTCACATATACCCCCCCCATTACCTCTGACTGCGATATCTATTTCAAGAACATGAGTGAAGAGCATTGGGAGCATGTGTCCTGATTTGCCTATTGAAAAAGTGTACCTCAGTAAATAAAGGCCTGTGTACCACTATTTAATCTACTTGGTTTACTTGGTATCATAGGACAAAAGTAGGACGATGGCCCATCGTAATTGTCCCCCACCACTCTAATGGGAAAATGGTTATACCCAGAAGGTATTAGACTCCATCCATTGGTCCAAACTTTTTTTAAAGAAAGAAATGGATGGACTATCCACTAAATATTGCAGAAGAGTGTTTCATAGTGTTGGAGTTCTTACTGTGAAGTAATTTAATTTTTTGTTGGTGTTTGATTTTCTCACTTCAATCTGTTTATTGTTAAACCTTGGGAACTCTTTCTGTTGGAGAATTTTAGGCCACACTGATCCAATTGGTCCTGAGAATTAAGAATTTTATACAATCAAAGCAAGTCACCTCTAGTTCATCTGCTTTGCAGAGAGTGTAACCCAGTTTCCTGCAGTCTTGAATGATAATCGCTGTTAGCTAAATGGGGTACTTGGGGTACTAATTAAGTTGCCCTCTTCTGAATCCTCTCAATTCTATCAATATTATGTTTCAAATAAGGGTTCCAAAAGGGGGACCCATAATCAGAATTGAGGCCTAACATGAGTCCTAAAAAGGGGGATGATACATTCCTGAGTCCTGGAAACAAATGTTTGTTTGATGCAGGTAAGTAAAGTATTTCAGGTCTTGGCTACCTTAATACATTGATCAGTGGAAGACAACTTATTATTAACAATAACCCCAAGTTCTCTCTCAGATGTGGAAGCTTTGAGGGGCAGATTGTTTAAGATATAGCGTTGTTTGGGGTTGTCCTTTCCATAATGTAACACAGTGCTTTTATAAGAATTGAGAGACATTCCATTATTAACTGCCCAGAGTTCTATAGCTTTTAAGTTGTTGCTCAGAATAGCTCTTCTTGCATCTGTTGATACTGCCCCCCCAGTTTAGTGTCATCTGCAAATTTAATTAGCTTGCCATTAGGCACCTTGTTGAAAGCTCTGCTAAAGTCAAGTAGTATAACATCCATGGGAGTCCCACTATCAAGTCCCAGACTTATACAACTATATAAAGAAACTAAATTGGTTGTGCAAGAGTACCCAGGCCTAAAGCCATGCTGGGCTGGATCAATTATGTCAATAGAGATTGATTCCTTTTCCAAAAATTATTTAGTAATTTTCTCCATAACCTTACCTACTACATATGTTAGACTTATAGGGCAATAGTTTTCCGGGTTCAAATGATTGCCTTTCTTAAAAATAGGTATGACTGTGGCATTTGCCCAGTCATGAGGCATTAAGCCTTCTTGGAGAGATTTATTAAAAATTAATGTTAGTGGTTTAGCAATGACCTCAGCAGTTTCTAGCAGGAATCTTGTACTGATATTACCTAGTCCAGGACTATATGTTGTTTTCAAGGATTGCAGAGCTACCAATGTATATAATTCAGAAACATGATAATCTGTGGATTTATAGGTTGAACACTGATTGATTTTGGGATAATCTTTTGTAGAAAAATGAACAAAACTGTGTATTGAAAGCATCAGCTATTTCCTTATCTGTAAATATTAAGGAGTTATTTACCAATAGGGGCCAATGTACCTAGTATTCCCTTTTTTATTATTAAGGTAAGAAAACAAGGATTTGTAACTGTCTTTGCAGTGAGTCAGACAAAACTCCAGTTTCTTTTTAGACTATAAAATAGATTGTTTCAGGTGTTTTAATGCATTTATGCAAACTAGGATCTGCAGCTTATCTGTTAGGTAGGAAAATGGGCAGACTAGGTGGGCCAAGCTGTCCTTATTTGCCGTCAAATTCTATGTTTCTATGTTTTATATTGTGATAATAGATGTTATTTATTAACACCCTCACTCTTATTTAAGAGAGAAAATAGCCTCATTTTATTTCTAATTTGTTTCTTAATGATTTTATTAAACCATAGTGGAATTTGTCCCTTCTTGTTATACTTCTGTTTTGTGGGGACAAAACGTTCTTCAAACTCATGGATCCTAGATTTCAAGCATTTCCAGGCCATTTCCAATGATAGAGGGGATAAGGTTTCTTCCCATGGGATTTTATTTAATTGTTCTTTAATAATATTTAAATAAGCATTATCATAATTTTTGAATTGTGAATGATTTAAGTGCGGTACCATATTAAAGGTAAATGATAGTATTATAGAATGATGGTCACTAGAACCTAGGGGGTCACTAATGCATACATTAGAAATAATATTACCTATGTTAGATATAACTAGATCCAGTATATTATCTCCCTATGTCGGTTCTGTGGTAAATTGTTCTACAGTAAACCTTGGTCTACAATAAGTGAAATCAAATCCTTCTTGCAGTGATTTTTTCCAGATAAAGTGGTCCAACTAATCTGTCCCTTTTCTTGCTGTAATTTTGTCCTTGTTGTTGCTACGTTTCGTATTTACTTGGCCTATGGGAGGGAACAGACTGCACCTTCCCAAGGTGTGAACCTGTGCTCTAGCATGCACTCCCATATGGCTGTTTGGCTAAGTCTCCCAGCAGCAAGTCTGGTTTTCTGCAAACCCAAGGGAACCCTATGTGTCATCATGTATCTAGCCTATCTCACCAAGATAAGGACCTTCATCACTTGTGGATTTAGTCCAGATAGAGTGGTCTCCTCCTATTCCTGGTGTGGAGGTGGTGTTCTCCAACATCTGAAACCAAGGTTTCCAAGTATCTTGAAATCTGGCTATTTTTCCTTGGCCTTGAATGTGATTCTCAGATAAGATGCAGTGTGGGTGACCCACCTTTCCCTGTATATGAATTTTGGGCCTGTCAGTTGGCACCACCTGAGCAGAATCTTTCTTCTGGCCTCCAGTGGTAGGACCCTCTGGAGATCTTTGAATCTATACTGTACTCCATGGAGTTGAGAGGGGTCCCCAAATATCCAGATGGGCAAGTTTCTTGTTTTTTTTAATTAAGAAAGGACATTTAAATATGTTATCTAATGATGAAATCATGGCTTGATCAAGGCCTTTCTTGATGATCATATGGTTACGTTTGATGATTATAAGCATAAGACATGACAGGGTGGTAGTTGTTATGTGATAACTGCACACCTAGGTGCGTGGTGAGGCACGAGGCAGAAAGGCCGAGTGTCCTTCCGCACCTAGGTGTGCAGTTATCACATAACAACCACCACCCTGGAGTGTCTTATTGCACTTATAAAATGGGAAATAACGATGGAAAAAAGGACACTGACAAGGTGTTTATATTTTGAAAACTTTGTAACATTTATTTAAATACAGAATAGATAATTAATTGAAACATTGAGATAAAATAGTCCCTTGGTAAACTTTTTTGAATGATAAAAAATAGCAATTACCAACAACATTAGCAAACAACAGTCTACTTGTTGTAGTTTATGAATTGCACTTTACTTCACTGTGATTTTCTTAATCTGTCCCGAACATTGATTTCGCACACCGACCGCGCCATTGTGCGCTACATGGGCGAAAACACATTTCGGATGAGATGTGAAAAATGACAGTTGTACTGTTCATAAGGAGGTGTGGTAAATGGCAATACTGAAAATCTGGAGTGAAAATATTAAAATGCTCAAAGTTATGAGCGTGCGTAGGAACTGCATAACGATGCTCTATACAGAAATGAAATATTTCACCAAATTTTCAACATAGGGTATTTGGGAGCCTACCTCATGAACTGTGACACTGTCATTTCATTAATCATTTGGGAAAGGTGGTTCCATGCAGTGACTGCGGAACCACCTTTTGGGATTGAGTAACGAAATAACAGTGTCACAGCTCATGAGGGGGGCCCCAAAAATCCCATGTTGAAAATTTGGTGAAAATATTCCCAGAAATAGCTGAGATATGCACTAAAGTTGAAAAAATCCATTTATGCCATTATACAGCTTACCGGCATTTCTTCAGTTCGTGGTCGTCTTTGAAGAGTGCAGACATGTTCCTGGTCCACCGAAGATCGTCGTGCCAGGCTCTGGAGGTAAGAATGGGTTGAGGTGGGGGTGAGGTGGGGGTGTGGCTATGCAGAGGGAGGGTGCGGTTGGGGGAGGGGGGCAAAAGAATCAACAAGGGAAGGTTTATTTGTTTCAGGTTTTTTTTTTATTTATTTACACACAAGGGACTTTTGCCATGCTGGGGTGGGCTCCCAGTGTGGCTTGGGGAGACAGTGAAGCCGACGGGGGATTGGGCACCCCCGTCAGCTAAGGAAGTTTTTTGCCATGCTGGGGTGGGCTCCCAGCGTGGCATATGAACATTTGGGGGGGCAGTGAAACCGATGGAGGATTGGGCACCCCTGTCAGCAAATGAAGCTTTTGCCATGCTGGGGTGGGCTCCCAGCGTGGCACCAGGCAGCTTGGGGGGAACAGTGAAGCTGATGGGGGATTGGGCACCCCCAGCAGCTAAGGAAGTTTTTGCCACACTGGGATGGAGTTCTTTAACTTTTTGGTGCCTACCATCATACACCACGCACTTCCATCTCCGGAAGTGATCAGCTTTTTTTTTTCAATGCCTCTCTGCACTCGCGTTGTGTTGTACGTTTGAGTTAATTGATAGCCTGTGTCAGCGGCCAATTACATCTATGGATTGCGAGTTACATCAGTGCCATGATAAGTATCAGTTTCTTTTTTTTACTGCTGCTGCAGTGATTCACCTATACACCCAGACTACGAATGTGAGCTGTGTGTCGCAGTGGGGACTGGCGAGTGGTAAGGCAGGGATGGAGCTAGGGCTGGATTGCACTATGATTCCTACATTTTTCATGTGTATGCTGAGGGGGAGAGTACTCAGCGAATGTGGGAGAGAAGCGGTTTCAATTATTTGTCAGTGCTTTGGGAGAGAAGGGTGAATGAGTGTGCAATCAGCTGCAGGGACAGTTTTCTGAAGCTGAGATTGGATGTGCAGGTTGTTCATCTACTGCGAACAGCGGGATGTGTGGCCTACTCAGAAAAACACTGCAGTTCAGTTTAGGAGAGGGTCAGTGATGCAGCTAACAATGGCCACTAAGGTTTACTTGATTCTTGACTTGATACTTGATCAGTGTGAGATTTTGTTCTTGTTTGTGTTATGGGATCATGGTATTCTTTAAATTTTGATGATTTCACTTGTCAGTCAGATTCTTTACTAACATGGAGGTTGGGCATTCCATTACAGAATGTGGGGAAAGCATTTATTTCGGGGTGGCCTTTGCACGGCTGGCTGGAAAATGTTCCCAAACCGGTGGATGTTATTCCTTATACCACTGGATTCCAAGCCCTGTCAACCAATAAGGAGACATGATTTTTCTTGACCATTTTATAATACATTACACGTCTAAAACATCTAAACACTGAAAAAAGGAGTACCTATTAATGCATAAAATAGGATATGTCAGCAATAGGTTAACTAGTACAGTACTTTGCAGTAAAAGTATTTATTAGTACAGTTGGTTGAAAATAAATAATTTCTCTGTCACGTAAATTTTGTCATATAAATAGACAGTAACATTTGTAAATTTGTAAGACATAAGCTGTGTTTAAAACTTAATTTTCATTACACTGTACTGTAGTTACACAGTCTCATTGAAGGCAACCTTCTCTTTATTTTTGTTTTTTACTTATGTGCTGTGGTCTAGTACATAAAAGGAAAACTGCTATAGGATTGAGGTGAAAGGTTAGTAAGGAAAAAAAAAACTTTAAACCTGCCAGGTTGCCTTTTTTTTGGTGGGCAAGGAGGGTCGATTTCACCTGAAAACTCTGCTATATAAGATTCAAATGCATGTGCTTTTATTAACATTAGCAGTGTATTTGGACACTTTGGGTGTGCCTCTGCCTATTTAACTGAGTTTTCCCACCTTTTCTTTTTGTTTATAAAGTATTACTGTATTGCCTACTTCCTTCATCCTGTTTTTTGTTTTCTGTTTTTCCCCACACTCAAGACACAGAATGTTTATCATGGAATGTTTACCATGGAATACAGGGATTCAAAATTCTGCTCTATTCCACTTGCAGAATGTTAGTCTTCTGACATTCTGTACACACAGACAACAAAGGCCTGTTTTAGAGCCAGAGGCTCAATTATTTCACTGTCAAGGCTAGCATGAGAGATTTCCCTGATGAGCAGATAAAGACAGAAGGGGGATTTGTCACTGTTAGTAAACAAACAGTTGTAATGAAAACTATAAACAATACTTAATGTTTCTAATTTGTTTATGTGTGTAAGGAGAGTGTGATGATCAGGAAAACAACATTTAATTAATTAATTTTATTTTTAATTTAAGGTAGTTTTATTTTTAGGGCCCAGTTGAAGGTTTTCTTACAGTGTAAAGGCAGCAGCCATGTTTATAATGGAAGATCAGTTCTGGTTGGGGGGGAGGGCTGATGAAAGATAGTTCTGGTTGTATGAGGACTGATTTGCTCATTGTGTGATGTAGTTTAGGACCAGGATGACTGTGCGTATATAGAGATTTAACATACAGTCAGCTGATGTCTCTTGGCCAATGAGATTTCTAGATTTTTTCTTGCCATTTTATAAAACTTATTAATCAAGGTTGGTATATGAAAACTTGTAGGATGATTAGACTCACTTGGGTAAATAAGATAAAATGTAGCTGTTAGCCCTTGAAGAGCTAGACTCCCATGTTCAAGTAATAGTCCTATGCAAAATAAAAGCCCCAAATCTCATCCATCTGAGTCATCCCATCATCTATAAAATGGATGTAACCCCCATGCCACTTTTAGTAAGTTGGACACCCCCAATAAAGCAGGATTAGTACCCACATATGGCATACCATCTACTTTCAGCAGATATTCTAAGATCGGTACCACCCTTGGCATTAGGATGTATACCAGGCTCATTATCTAGAAGAAGAGGGGTGGGGGTACAAGAACTAAAAAAATGAACCTTTGTAACTACAACCAGGCCCAGGGTAGAGGATGCTAGGTGTATGCTAGACCTAACTGCTGAGGGGGACCCATTATTTCCACACATACAAAAGGATTTGAATGTCCAGAGCAGCAGTCAGGATTTTGCAGTATGGCTTTATTCATCGGATGTTACTAAAGCATCAATGGATCACCAAGGGTCAGTCATGGCAAACAGGTACAATTTCCAGAACTCTCCTTGCTAGGCAGTACAGTTCTCCAGAGAAACAATAATTCCTTTCTCCTCCCCATGGTGTGTGCACGTGGACTGTGCTACACACCCACATACATTTTCATCTTCCCAGAGTGAATAATTGTGGAACTGGGACACACACTCAGAACATTTTCTTTCCCAGATAGGTGTATACTTGTGTAACAATGCCACACACCTGAACCTCCAACAATGGCCTTTGCTCAGGTAAAACTGGTGCCCTTCCATAAATCAGTTAGCCCTACCTTGTAAGCTTCCAGATGGTGTTCCTCCCACCCTTTGCCACAACCAACAGTTTCTGCCATTCCTTCAGGGTTACACCACAGAAGTCTCCATTCCACACTGAAATGCTAAAGACTCCAATTTTACTTTACTTCACTCACTTGGGTGAACACTTTACTCTGCTTCACACACTTGGGTGAACACTTTACTCTACTTCACTCACTTGGATGAACACTTTAAGTCACTCACTTGGGTGAACACTTTACTCTACTTGACTCACTTGGGTGAATAAGGGGCATTGACAGGTGTGATCTAATCTTATCTATGGGCATACAAACCCCAGAACAAACCCCAAAATGGAGAAAGTGTCTCCCAGAACAGTACTCACAGGACAGTTGCTCCTTCTTCCAGGCATGGAAACAACTACAAAGCAGCTCTTCTCCTGGTAGCTGGTCAGAACAGTCTCTCACAAAGTCCTTTTCAAATGCAGCTGTACACATGCAAGGACCTTCAAGGGATTGCCCTTCTCTTGGATCCACTGAACTAGCAGTCCCTTTCACTTCTTCAGGAGTTAAAATCAGGAAATTCTGCTGAAAAAAGGTCTCCACAACTTCACTGAAACACTGGTGATTGTAATCCAAACTAGGGTGAGAAATCCAGTGCCCTAGACTCAGAGTCCACTGGCAGAGTTCCTGCCACTCTTTCTTCCACTACTGATCTCTAACTCAGACCAACTGAACATTCTAAAGAACCCCAGAGCATCTGTACACAGAAAGGGTTATGTTGCTTTGAGAGTTCCAAATGACATAATCATTCTTCCCTCAGGCTAGCTGAGTAAACAATGATGTCATTGTGTAAGCAGCCCGAAAGTGAACTACTTACCAGCTGCCTTTTCTACCTGCCTAACACGGTTAAGATTCCAGTAACCCCAGGGGACTGGTTGTTTACACTCACTGCAACCAGACCACTGGCTGTCTGCAGCCAGATTACAGCCTAGTACCAAGCCATCCTACCTCCATGCTGTCTATGTGGAGGGTTTATCAGGTCCTCCCCTGCCATGTGCTAGGCACAGGCAGGTAACACTAAAGGATAGAGACCCACTGAAAAACTTCAGTTCCTGCCCTGCTGTTGTACTATCTATGGGTTTCCAGTGGTTCCAAGAAACTGCTGGAAGCATGTACTAAAAGACAGCATTGGTGACCCATATCTGGACTCAGGACCACCAACCTGTCATCCCCTCCGCCCTCTAGGGAGAATCTATATGACCTATACTACCTACCAGGTGCCCACACCCAAAAACCCTTTTACAAAAACTGTAGCAACTTTAGAAACATGCACTGCATTAAATTTCCTAAAATCTTAGAACTGCAAAAACTCTATACCTGCAAAGCAGAAAAAAAAATGGTTAGAATTGTACTAGACAGTTACACATAGCCTAGCAACTCTGCACAAAGGGGACTCCAATGAATCTCAAAATTCCTCTTCATGTCTTCTTTCAGGAACACCTGCAAAAGAAAACATTGCAAAACACATTCTGTAAACAAACACAACCTATAAACCAAAATGGTGATGGAAACCCTCCCACTGTGGATACTTCACAATCCCAAAAAGCATTTTGAAAGAGTTTTTCTATAAAAGTACAAAAATTGGAAATGTAAAATCATTTGCAAAAACATTTTGGTGGAGAGAAACCCTACAAGTCCAATATTCTAGGGAGGAGTCCAGAATGCCAAGGCCAAGCTAAACAAAGAGTTTCTCCTAGACTGGAGCTTGCTGAAACACAGTTCTTAGGCAGATACAAGGCCTGCTAGTACTACAGTTCATTTTAGGAAGTCTATAGGTGAATAAAGTTCCAAGGACATCCTCTATTGTAGGTAAAAAAGTCAAATTAAATGTAAAATGTACCATACCAGTTTCTAGGCAACAAATGGATGTCAGCATCACCTCTCTTGACCTGCAGCCTGATGATCTTCGGCAACTGGGCAGATGAAATCTTTGGATCAGATGCTTTCATGATCTTCTACTAGACCCGGACTGGAAATTTCCTACTGCTGGGCTGACAAACTTGGATATTGCTGCAGACAAACAAGGATGCTGCTGGAGCCAAACCTGGATGCTGCTGCAGATGAACCTGGAACACCAGAAGAAAGGCTCCTCTTCCTCAGTTACTGCCTCTTCAGTGGCAGATGCTGAGCTGGCATTGCTGCATTCAACTTGGCAAGTGGGCACATTTTCTGATGAGTGGCACCATTATGGGTAGTACCACTCGGGGTGTGGGTCATAGACTGTTTCCCCATCTGGATGAACCACAGGAACATTATAAAGGTATCTTGGCCAGCCTTGTCCACAACCCTCACTGCATCAATTAACAAAGTCCTGCCATGCTTCCAGAATCAAAGTCTTTCATTACACACTTTTACTCTGACAAATTTATTTACTTTTGAATGTAGGTTGGCACAGGCTTCCTCTCACAGCCAGGCATGCCTGTTTTCCTCAATTTCTTCCCAAATTTGGTGAAAGAAGAAAGGGTATGAGTATTCATACTCAGCCACAGCACATCTTCAAATGATTCTGTCTTCTTTGTTGCTTTTGACCAGTTCCAAACCCATGGCATGGCTTGGGGGATGACCATTCCTAGCTGATCTAGCTTCAAACACAAAATGCATAGTAAAAGCAGTCCAACACTGCACTTAATGGCACATCTCTAGAGCCCTCCTCTATTTCTGTCTCGGGAGGCTCCACTGAAGCCAATGCTAATGGCAACTCACTGGGTCCCACCATAGCCATTGCAGCTTCTTCTTCCACAATTTCTGCCCAAGAGCTGACAGTTGCACCAACTCCTGAAAGTGTCCAGTCCTCACTGCTCTCAGAGGCATTGGCCTCCAACACAAAGCTTCTTCTACCTCAGACTCTCCCATGAGGCTTGGGCTTGGGTCTTCCACCCAAGGATCTATAGAACCTGCATCTGCAGCATCCAAATCCACCCTCTGTGGTGTGGTACATTCAATGTCTTCCTGGCCTTGCAAAGAATCTGCACAGACATTTTCCAAAAACTCCTTGATAAAGTCAATGGGGTATCTCTGACTGCACCTAGCCTGCTGCTGCTCTGATCTGACAAGATCCCCTGTCAATGTCCAAGTTGAAGCTAAACAGATGTGTTTTGCTTTAGCTATCATTGTGCCACTTGTCTCACTCATTCCAAGTTGTTTGCCACAGTCTGTGCAATGGGGTATTGGTAGAACATCCCTCCCTGGCTTCATACACACAATACACACATTAACAGGAAAGCTCAGCAAAGCCATATCAGATGGTGCTGACACAGTTATACAGATGTTCAAAGTGAGCTACTTCTTTTTCTTGCTGTGTAACCCATGCCCTGGCATTGAGTGGGTAAAGGGTTTATGTTGTGCCATTTTCTGTAAGTAAACACACAAGTCCCAAATTACTATTTTTGCAAACACACTGAGATTTGGCTTTAAACACACTTGTAACAGTTCGCTAACAGGCTGCTTGACTTTTACATTTTGTTCCACAACATTTAGCACAACTACCTGAAACTTTTTCTGCATTTGAAACACTGTCCAAAATGGTGCTGCATTGTTTACATTATCTGGCTACACCCCATAATGGCGGCTGCAACTTTTTTCATCACACACACAGTTCAAAAATTGCTGGAAATCTTGTTGGATCTTGCATTTTACTGATTTACTCAAAGCAGAACTTCACTTTTACTTTTAGCAGTATCCAGCACATTTATGTTGTTGCTACATTTCTTTTGGAACTGATGGACCATTTCTGCCTTAGAGCTCTCTCTCTTTGAAACAGTTCTTTTACGCATAGTCCATATTTTAATGTACACAAAACTCTCTTTCTGTTACTTTGCTGAAAGTGCTTTTGCAGTTCTTGCAGTTTTCAGACTTTTGGCACCACAGTCCATTACTTTTGCACAGGGTACTTAATAGGCAGTAGCTGGTTCCTTCTGTTGATGTAGAACAGTCTGTTGCCGGTTTTGTATACCTTTCCAATGATCAGACTGACAGACCCACAGACTGGTCACAAAAACACTGCGATCACTGCTACTTTTGGTCAGAAAATGGGTTGAGCTCCATTTTACTGTGAAAAGTTCAAAATAATTGCTGGTTTTGAAATGCTTCTCACTGTTAATGATTCCTCCTGCTGCTGCACGAACTACCACGCTGCTCGCACACTGCTGGCTGCTCCTCCTTGAATGTTCCACAACTCTAAGACTCAGGCAAAGGGTGGGGCTTAGGTTCACTGGACCAATTACACAATGTCATGCAAATGAGCTCTCTCTCTCTCTCTCTCTCTCTCTCTCTCTGCCACATTCCTGCATGGCAATTGTTGAGAAGGCAAATCTAAAATGCAAACTGTCAATTTTTTTTTTCTTGACTGCAATTTCATTAGGGCAAGCACTTTTAAGGCATTTTCACACAGTTCTTGGTGCATTTTCCTTACACATAAAACGTTCTGGGCACCTAGAAAAGGCTGTCATCAAAGTCCACAAATGCTTTTCTTTGGAAATTTACATCTTTTAACAGATTTTTAAGCACTTTAACACAAGTCAAGGGCAATCATTTCCCTGCTTAACAGTCCATTTTTCCAAGTTAAACACTCAAGCAGCACATTTTTTCCACCTTCTTCCACAGAAACACAGGCAGCAAAATATCCTCAGGTGGCATTTTTCTTTGCACAGACCTTGATTTTCTGGCAATAATCTTCTGTTTGGGTACACCGCCAGCAGACAGAAAGATCATAGACTTACTCTAAGCATTTACCTCTCATCAAAACATATCCCTTTGGACAAGCCCCCAATTTTTCAACCCCCCATGCCACTTTTGGTAAGTTGGACACCTGCCATAAAACAGGATTAGTACCCACATATGGCATACCATCTAATTTCAGCAGAACTTCTAAGACTGGTACCACCCTTGACATTAGAATGTATACCAGGCTCATTATCTAGAGGAAGAGGGGTGGGAGTACAAGAACTAATGAATGAACCTTTGTATCTACAACCAGGTCCAGGATAGAGGATGCTAGGCGTATGCTAGACCCAATTGCTTAGGGGGCCCCAGTAATTCCACACAGAAGTAAGGATTTGAATGTCCAGAGCAGCAATTGGGATTTTTCAGTATGGCTTTGTTCATCAGATGGTACTAAAGCATCAATGGACCCCCAAGGGTCGGTCATGGCAAACAGGTACAATTTCCAGAACTCTCCTTGCTACAGTTCTCCAGAGAAACTACAGTTCCTTTCTCTTCCCCATGGTGCATGCATGTGGACTGTGCCACACCCCCGAACACATTTTCATCTTCCCAGAGTGAATAATTGTGGAACTGGGACACACACTCAGAACATCTTCTTTCCCAGATAGGTGTATACTTGTGGAACTATGCCACACACCTGAACCTGCAGCAATGGCGTTTACTCAGGTAAAACTGGCACCCTTCCATAAGTCAGTTAACTCTGCCTTGTAAGCTTCCAGATCGTGGTCCTCCCACTCTTTGCCCCAACCGAAAGTCTCTGACATTCCTTCAGGGTTACACCACAGAAGTCTCCATTCCCCACTTAAATGCTAAAGACTCCAACTTTACTTCACTCACTTGGGTGAACACTTTACTTCACTTCACTCACTTGGGTGAACACTTTACTTCACCCACTTGGGTGAACACTTTACTCTATTTCAGTCACTTGGGCGAACAAGGGGCACTGATGGATGCCTTATCTATGGGCACACACACCCCAGAACAAAGCCCTAAATGGAGAACTTGTCTCCGAGAATAGTACTCACAGGACAGTTGCTCCTTCCTCCAGGCATAGAAACAACTACAAAGCAGCTCTTTCCTTGGTAGCTGGTCAGAACAGTCTCTCACAAAGTCCTTTTCAAAGGCAACTGTGCACACTCAAGGACCTTCAGGGGATTACCCCTCCCCTGGATCCACTGAAAAAACAATCCCTTCCACTTCTTCAGGAGTGAAAATCAGGAAATTCTGCTGAAAAATGGTCTCCACCACTTCGCTGAAAGCTGATGATTGTAATCCAAACTAGGGTGAGAAATCCAGGGCCCTAGATTCAAAGCCCACTGGCAGAGCTCCTGACAGTCTCACTTCCACTACTGATCTCTGACTCAGACTAACTGAACATTCTAAGGATCCCCAGAACAGCTGTACACAGAAAGGGTTAGGCTGCTGCAAGAGTTCCAAATGACATAATCATTCTTTCCTCAGGCTAGCTGAGTAAACAATGATGTCACTGTGTAGACAGCCCCTAAGTGAGCTGCTTACCAGCTGCCTTTTCTACCTGCCTAACACTAACACTAACACTGATAGAATTCTAGTAACCCCGGGGTCTGGGTGGTTACATGGAGAGAAGTCAAATCACCACCATGTTTTTCATCCTATCCACATATACACCTACCCACACTACATAAGGGACTTCTGCTCTGTCTTCAGAAATTCTAGTCAATTTCATTTCATTTCATTTGGTGGCATAGTTAGAGGCATGAGTTACTTCTCTGCTATGCTAAGTGCAGCTTAACTTTCTGTCCTGGGTGGAGGCATGGGTGATGAAAGAACCTTTACTATCACTGTATGTTCCAACCATGGCACTAGCTGGCCAGTCTCTGCTCCAACCCTCCAGTGCAAAAACAGCCAACAGATCTAGTGGTGTACTGTTTTATACTTCTGAATCACTCCTTTCTTTCTCTTCCTTCATAACTTGTTCTGCTGGTTCCTCCTCCTTAAATAACATAATCTAGCATGATTTTCCCCAAATTCCAAAATATGGATCTGTTCATGTTACACAGAAGCATACAGTTTGACAGCAGATAAGGACCACTTGACCCACTTAGTCTGCCCATTTCCTTACCTAATGAATAAGCTGCAGATCCTAGTTAACCAACAGCCTACTTCCTCCTATATCCCACTAGAATTTCCTTGTCTGTTCCATGCATTCTTGAATTCCCCCACTGTTTTTGACTCCATGACCTCCTCAGGCAGGCCGTTCCATGCATCCACAACCCTCTCTGCAAAAACATACTTCCTCACATTACCTCTGAGCAGTCCCCCCATCTTCAAATTGTGCCCCCTTGTTCTTGCACATCTCTTTTTCTGAAAGATGCTACTCTTTTGGACTTTGTTGAGTCCCTTGAGGTACTTGAAAATTTCTATCATGTCCCCCCTCTCCCTTCTTTCCTCAAGGGTATGCATATTAAGCTCCTTTAGTCTTTCTTTGTATGGCTCCTGGAGCAGACCCTGCACCATTTTATTTGCCCTCTTCTGGACAGCCTCCATCCTGAATATGTCTTGGTGGAGATGGGGTCTCCAGAACTGCATGCAGTACCCCAGATGGAGTCTCACCAACTGTCTGTATAGTGGGATAACAACTTCCTGTTTTCAACTGATGATGCCTCTCGCTATGCATCCCAGTATCCCCCCATCCTTCCTTACTGCCTTCTCACATTGCTTGCCCATCTTTAGGTCATCTGATGTGACTACCCCATGTCCCTTTACATTTTTGTTGTTGCCAGTATCTCACCCCCCATTGTGTACTCTTCTCCTGGGTTTTTATTTCCCAGGTGCATTACTTTGCACTTCTTTGTGTTGAATCTAAGCTGCCATACCTTTGACGATTCCTCCAACCTTGCCAAGTCCCTTCTCATCCTTTCCACCCCACCTTGTGTATCAACCCTGTTGCAGATCTTTGTATCATCTGCAAAGTGACATAATTTTCCTTCCAGTCCCTCCGCAATGTCACTTATAAAGACATTAAAGAGGACCAGTCCCAGTACTGAACTCTGTGGTACCCCACTAGTGACCCCTCTTTCTTCAGAGGGGACTCTGTTTACTATTACCCTCTGTGTCCTGTTGTCCAGTCAATTTCTCACTTAGGCTACCACCTTGGGACCCACTCCCAGGCTGGCAAACTTGCATATTAATCTTTTGTGTGGGACTGTGTCAAATGCCTTGCTAAAGTCTAGGTAGGCCATGTTCACAGCTCCTCCCTAGTCTACTACTTTGGTCGCCCAGTCAAAGAAATCAATTAGATTTGTCTGACATGACTTTCCTCACTGTGAATCCATGCTGCCTTGAGTCATGTGCCCTGCCGGCCTCTAGGTACTCAACAATTCTTTCCTTCAGAAGAGATTCCATCATTTTCCCTACCACCAAGGTCAAACTAACAGGTCTGTAGTTTCCTGCCTCTGCCTTGCTCCCACTTTTGTGAAGTGGAATCACATCTGCCATCCTCCAGTCCTCAGGCACCACCTCATCCTCCCATGATTTGTTAAAGAGAGTAGTCAGTGGTGTCACTAGTTCTACCCTTAGTTTCTTTAGAATTCTTGGGTGAATCCCATCAGGCCACATTGCTTTGTTCACCTTCAGTTTTAAGAGTTATTTCAGAACCCTTTCTTCTGTGAATGGACTGGTATCGACCCCCCTATTTAGAATATTTTTATTATTTGGTTTAGTTACCTCTACCTCCTCTTCTTTTGTGAATACTGAGCAGAAGTACTCATTCAGTATCCCTGCTTTTTCACTGTCACCCTCTGCCCACATTCCCTCCCATTTATTAAACCTCAGTATCCCTCCCTTGTTATTTTTTTGCTCCATAATGTACCTATAAAAGATTTTATCCCCCTTCTTAACAGAGTTGACTATCTTTTCCTCAGTTTGGCCTTTACTATTCTTACTGCTTTCCCTGCCTCCTTCTGTTTTAACTGATATAGTTCTCTGTCCTGCTCTGTCTGTGTTTCCTTATATTTCCTGAATGCTATCCTTTTCTCCTTAACCTTCCCTACCACCACTTTTGAGAACCATAGTGGCTTTTTACTTCATTTTGTTTTGTTGATTTGCTTTACGCAAAGGCTTGTTGCCTCTGTAATGGCAGGTTTGATTTTCTCTATTGTTCTTCCACCCCTCCTTCTTGTCTGTTTGCTAGAACTTTTCTGAGGCACTCTTCCATTTTGCCAAAGTCAGCCCTCCCAAAGTCCAACACCCTTGCTTTTGTATGGCTTGACTCTACACCTGTGTTTATTGTGAACCTCACTGTTTGATGATCACTTGTTCCCAGATGGCTACCCACTTCTAAATTTGAGATCCTTTCTCCATCCCCTTTTGAGAGTACCAGGTCTAAGATTGCTCCCTCCTGAGTGGGTTCCAATGCTAGCTGTCTAAGGCATGCCCCCTGTAGGGCATTGAGAATGACCCTGCTCTTGGATGTGACTGCAGTAAAGGTGCTCCAGTTAACATCTGGCATATTCAGGTCCCCCATCAACAATATCTCTCTTTTTTCTGCCACTCTAAGGATTTCTTCTATCATTTCCTGGCCATTGCCTCCCCCTGAGATGGGAGTCTGTAAACAACCCCTTTGTGGATTGTGGTGCCATTTCCTGTGTCCAGCGTGACCGACAGTGTCTCATCCACTCCCAGTTTACACTTTAGTTCTGTTGCTTTGATTCCTTCCCTTATGTAGAGAGCTACTCCTCTTCCTCTTTTACCCTCCTGTTCCTCCTGAAGATTGTCTACCCTGGTATGTTGACATCCCAATCATGGTTCTCTTTGTACCATGTTTCTGTGACTGCCACAATATCCAGGCATCCCTCTTCTATCAAGGCCACTAGTTCAAGGAGTTTGTTACACAGACTATGGGCATTGGTACTCATCGCCCCCAATTTTTTGATGGCCTTACCCCTTTTAGGCCCATCCCTTTCCTTACTACTTTTGCCTTTTTCTGGATTTACCCCTGTCCTGCTCCCTATCGACTTCTCTACCTTTGTGTCTACTTTGCTAACTACCTTATTTTGTGGGGGGGGCTGGGATTTTCCTGCTTCTCTTCAGTGCCTCCCCCCTTGGCTAGTTTAAATTCTTGCCAATGAAGCATTTAAACCTATGACCTAGGATCCTGGTTCCCCTCCTGGACAGAAGCAGACCATCACACCTGTATAGGCCTGTATCCCTCCAGGTGGACCCCCAGTCCCCAATGAAGCCAAATCCCTGAGCTCTGCAACAGTTTTCCAACCAGTCATTGAATCTCATGGTGTGGAGTACCCTAGCCTCACCCATGCCATAGACAGGTAGCACTTCCAAGAAAGTTATCATGTATGCTACTTGTCTAAGGCACCTCTCCAACTCCACAAACTCCTGCTGCACTGCTCTGATCCCATTCCCAGCCAGGTCATTTGTCCCTAGGTGAACAATGACATCCAGCTCCCTCCCCATTCAGCTGCTCCAATGATCATGAGGATTTTCTTCCTGCTCTCCAAGCCATGGTGCATGGCAGGCACCTTACCTCCCTCTCCCTCCTCCTTCCCCCAGTTCTACACTCCTAATGATTGAGTCCTCTACCAGGAATTGTTTCCTTCCCATGTGGGGTCCTGTGCCACCCTCCTGTAGGTCTCCTTTGTGGAGGTTCCCAGCATCCTCCTTGGTCTCCACTGTGGATGTCTCCATAGAGGATCCATGCTCCACCAGAATGGTGAATGAATTGTGGAGTGGCACAACTGGAGGGATGTGTCTCTGTCCCACCACCCTCACCCTCCCTGAGCCCACTGTGGTCCAACCACTCCTCTTTCTTGGCAACCTCTGAGGCAGTGGTGTTGCCCTGGGTGGTCCCTGGAAGGGGAAGGAGGTTTCCCAAATCCTCACCAGGTCAGCATTGAGATGGGCGACCTCCTCCTTCAGACCATAGAGATGCATGCAAATAGGACATCAATGCACCCTCAATATCATCTCCCAGAAGACTGCCACTCCACAGCCAGTGAATTGCACCACTGCGCACATATCTGTCTCCCTTCCTGTTTAAGATGATTTTTTTTTAGTGTGTGCAAGCATGTGAGTGTGTTTATCCCCTATTCAGTGTGCTGTGCCTTTAAGGATATGAACAGGTGTATGTTCTTTGCACTTTTGGGGAAGCAATGTCAGAACCCATGATATAAGGAAATGATGCACTTGGGGCAGGTGGGGTGAGGGGCAGAAGACCACAATACACAGTGCGCTCACAAAAGGCAATAAAAATAAATGCTGAAAGCCACAAATTTTGTAGAAAATACCACTTTTAAATAAGCAAATTTATTCCAGCAAATAAATAACAAAATAAGGACTTAAAGCTCGGTACAAGCCCTAGTGCCTCGACTCATACAAGTTTTCAGTGGGGTGAGGGGCAGGGTGGTGGACTAAGTCTGTGCCCTCCAGAAACAATCAACTACAACTCCGATCCTCCACCCCAGTGAGTGCTTTCCTTCCTTTCAGACACCTATTTCACAGTGTTTAACTCATTGTACCCAATAGCTCCATATGAAGTTTGAACCATCCATTGATTCTTCTGATACAAAATGGCTGCCCAGGGTATAATGAGTTAAGTAACAGGTCTAGTCACAAATGACTGCAGATATTCTCACAGCTAGATTTCCTCCCTGGCAGAGAAAAGTTACACTAAGAAAAGTCAACCCCAAAAACAGAGAACCAAAACACTGACTTCTGCTTATTTACACAGGCCCCAAAATTGAGAACTCAATTCAGTGTACTCTTATTAAATCACCTCCTTGCTTTAAGGAAGCTGGTGACTGCTCTCTGTCTCAGCTACAGCAGCATAGGGCTGATGAGGTTAGATGAGGAGATACAGAATGGAATTTCACAGTTATTGTTCTTATGGTAAACAGCCGCTCTCTGATCCTGGCGAGTGGCACTACCAAAAATGGCAATGTTGCCTTTGTCCACTTCAGGCAGTAGAGTAGGCAATAAAGCATGCAGTTGCCTTGCCCACTGCCTGCCGTACTACCTTGAATGATGAAATCCTGTATAGGTGCCAAAAAGTCCTTATCAGGATATGAATATGCTGGGAGAACAGGTGAAAAACCTGGTGTGTCTCAATACTGCCTTACTTCTGTCATTTAGTACTACAAGGACATATATACATGGATTAGGAAATAATTTAATGGCACAAACATAGCTGGGTTTAGGCACCAGCCAAATCTGTAGTTGCTGAGGGTCCCCTGCTCATGGGGGCCCTCAATCAAAGAAGTTTCTCTTATTCATTTTTTAATTTTGTTTAATCTTTATGGGCCCTATGTACAAACGCTAAACAGCATGCACATGTCACTCAACACGTGTGCATATTTACATACTTGTGACAGGTGTGCATAGCAAGGCAGAGTGACATGCATGAACCATATGTAGCTGCATGCACAGGTGGCCTACATGGAGCTACACCACATCTGTGCTACACATGGGCATGGGGTGGCCACATAACAGTGTGCATGCCTCCCTCACATGCACATGCACAACAGCAAATATGGCAGTCAGGCACATGGCATGTTGCATGAAACCCTACAGCAGGTGGAAGGCTGCTGTAAGCACCTGTGCAGTGTAGCTGCAGGACACACCACATGGAGTGTAGGTGCCAAGGGAAGAGGCTAGACCAGTGTAACACTCTGTCATATACAAGTAGTGCCGCCCAAGCATAGGGGGTGCTAAGCACCCCACACACCACTCGTGATGCATTGCTCATGTAGGTAAGTCCCTGAGACAGGTGTGCCCAGGGGTTGTAGGTGACAACAGGTCATGTGAAACAGACATAAGGGTCCCAGTCACAACCCCTGGCTGCCACAACAGGACACCACTGCCAGTGACAGACCCACCATGCACTGGAGTACAGAAGCCAGACATGCCGCGGATATGCCAGGAACCATCACTGCCTGTCACAGTGTCAAGCATGAAGACAATGGAGCAGCACAAGGTGCCTGTGGCACTGCCATGGACCACTGTCATGCTCCCCAACCCCAACAGGGAACTGAACCCCCACTAAATGTGCTACAGTGGTGTCATGTCAACAGCAACACAGGGGTTGCAAAGTACATCTACCCATCAAATGTCAGGGACACAAATGCCAGAGAAACCATGTATTGGGGTGCCTAGGAGTTGCAGTGGACAGCATAGTGATTGGAAAGACATTGTTGGTGTCCCGACTGCACCCCTGGCAACACCTAGATGACACCCTAGCCCAAACTCCCCACAGCCCACAGACTAGCAGTGTGTACCCTGGATCATGGCACAGCTGCACTTCCCTGAAATGAGGACCAGGACACAGGGGATAGGTAAACCACACTTTACTGCCAAATGGAAAAAACATCACAGTATGAAGGAAGCACAACACAGACAACAGCACATGAAGAGGGCATACAGCTACACAAATGTCAATGTGCATGAGCAGGACAGTCCACTATGTGATGTCCACAGCACGGGACACTGGCATGGCCAGTGGAGCACAGCTGAATAGCAGTAGATGAGGGGTGTTGCAAGTTGCAGCTATGTGTCTCCCTTCTGACTGGAGTCTTTGCTGAACCCCGGCAGTGTTGTTTGGGTACAAACTCGCCGCTCTTGCACTAGCCACCATAACAGAAGTCTGTAGCCCTTCAGTGAGAAGAACACAGAGGGAGGACAGGCATGAGTGGGATACACATGCAGGTCCCAACATTTACATGTGCAACAAACAGGTACCTTACCATCCCCAGCACCTACCTTCGAGAACTCAAACACCCTCCACATTTCTCCCCCATACCTTTACTAGATGTTAGTGCTCCCCACCCACAGGAAGAAGTATGGAGTCTGCTGTTGTGAGTGTGCCCTCTGTGGTACCACACCACCAATCTGGCACTACTGGTCTGCCTCCGCCTGACCAGGGCTAGCTCATCCAGATGGCACCTGTGTTCCAGTGAAAGACAAACACAAAGCAAAAAGGTTAGATGTACAGCCCACATTTCACATATAATGCATGCATGACACACCCTTCTGGTTGCACACCCACCTGGACAGGTACATCCAGCTCCCAAATTGTGCCAACCCTTGGGGTTGTCCAGATAGGACATCTCCGACACCCTCAACAATTTTGAGGGTTATACCCCAACCCTGCTGACCTGTGGTGTACTTCAAAAGCTGTTACCCCCAGGTCCTGCTATTTTGGTGCCTGAATGCAACAGGTGTGGCCCGGTGATGCCTGTGCATGTCCTGCACTGTGCAGGCATGGTCTGCTCTGTCCCATATAAAGGTACACTCATCCATTGTGAAGGGCTGGGCACCCATAGCTAGCTGCATTGACATCTGTACACCTGCCATCTGGTAGGCCACTGTGTGGGTTCAGGATGTGTCCAGGAATGCTATTGAATGTCCTCCTGTTGAATGCAGAGGTAGTGTGCAAGCAGCAGGGGTGAGGTCAACGGCCACCTGTCTTCAGGCCATGCATGGACACCTTTTCCATGTGTGACAAATACTGCATTGAGATATTCTGATTTGGCTGTACTACCACTGCAGATCTGTTCAACTTTGTACCGGACTCCATGGCACCACATACCCATCGATCCTGGGCAATGTCCATGGAGACAAAGGTGCTCTGTGCAATCTCCTACTATGCCACTGGCTCAGTCCAGAGGGCGTTGAGGGATGTCATGGCCATCTTCCAGTCATCAGTGTCCAGGGCATTGGTGCAGATCACCAACACCCTGCTGCACTGTGTGCATGCACAGAGGAAGTGGTGGGGGCTGAAACAATCATGGGATTTAAGAATGCATGGGATAGACATAAAGGAATTCTGGAGGTCAGGGTAAGGGGCAACAGACTTCTAGGAAAACATAAACTGAACTTACAAGCTCAAATGGGCAGACTGGGTGGGCCATAGGCCCTTATCTGCTGACACTGTCTATGTATCTATATGTCTACAGTATGTATATCACATTCTCCACAGCCACCGTGGATATATGGGCTACAAAACAAGCATTTTATGCAATGCATGGTTTGCTAAATGTACTGGGAGTTATAGAATCTGCCCATGTGGTGATCGTGGCTCCAAAGGTGGATGAGGAGGCATACAGGAAGAGAAAGGGGTACCACAGTATTAACTGCCAGGTAGTGTGCAATGCAGGGGATATCATCACCAGAGTGTGTGCCAAGTACCCCAGCTCCTGCCATGATGCTCAAGTCTTCAACAGGTCTAGACTGTGTGCCCTATTCACTGTACTTGGGGTGGAAGGATGACTGATAGGTGAGTATTTACCTGCAGCATCTATGCTGGCCATACTCCTGCCTTGCCACAGGTCTTCACAGTGTCTGTTCTGTACCCTCTGCATAGGTGATAATGGATGCCCACTACAGCCTTGCCTGATTGCACCATACCTAGGGCCACAAGGCAATTCACAAGAGGCATACAATGATGCCCACAAGAAGATACATGTCATCATCAAGAGGACCATAGGGATGATGAAGATGAGGCTCTGGTGCCTAGATCAGACAGGTGGCACAATGATGCTTGCCCCAGGGAAGGCCTGCGAGGTTTTCATGGCATGTGCTATACTGCACAACACTGCCATGGGCTGCCAGGTACCAATGCTGCGGACAGACCTAGGGATAACTCTCCTGGTATAGATGGGGGGGTGAGGTCTCCTTGGGTGTGCCACTGAGACACTGACAAAACAGGCAGCCTGCCATGCACTCATGCTGGGGGCATTTCACAATTAGGGTGGGTAGGTAAGCGAGGCACAGCGATGACTGCTGGACCTTAGTGCCTCCCACCCCAGGAGGGGTCATGGGTGTATGGTGATCACATGTACAGTGGCGAGAGGCTGTGAACAGGGGGATATACAGGGCTATATGGTGGTTTGTGTGGCATAGGATTGTGTATGTACTGCACTGACATTATGAAGTGTGCATCTTGCCAGTTTTGCCATCACAGCTTCTTGCACAATTGCCATCCTAGTCATGTGGACAACCGTGTGCCTGGGTGCTGTGATTTTTTGGATGCCTTGCCCCCTCTACATGGACACCATTCAGCATGTCTCCCTGGCTCATGCTGTGGTTGGGTGTTACCTTGGTTTACTGGGGTGCTGTTGCTGGAAGGTCCCTGGGGACTTGCACCACTGAACTGTGACTCCGTACTTGGGGGGGATGGTGGGTGCTTTTAGGCTTGTACTGGTCACCTTCACCTGTTAGTCAGTACCTGGGGGGGGTAAATGGCTGGCTGTGGGCAGTGTCATGTGACTCTGCCTTGGGCCCTGGGTTGCTGACAAGTGGCAACAGTGATGGCACATCCTGCCATGGCATGGTGGAAGCCTGGCTGTCCTTGTTGCCCCACCCCAGATAGCAGGTGTTCTGTCAGCCTCTCAAGGATGTAGTCCAGTTGGTTGATGTCACTGCATATACCCTGCGCTTCATCTGATGGGGCCATAAGTGCCTCTGTTTTTGTGCTGTGCCTGCAGCCTCTTCCATTCTAGCTGACAAACTTCTGTGTAGTATATGTAGAGGACACCATGTGTGCATGTTCTCTATGTCCAGCCAGTCGGTTGTGTTGAGGGGCCCTCATCCCCACTCTTGCACGGTGGTTCTGTGGCGGGGGTCTGTGCACCTCTGCCAACCACATGTGGCCATTGGGCAGTGATGCATGTCTGCTGTGCTTCCCATTGTGCCTCTGGTGTTCTCTCTCTTGGCTCTGATGGTGGGGGGCTGGCTGTCCATGAGGATGGTGTCCTCCTCCTCCAGCTCATTGACCATCCATGCCAGTGTAGCCTCCAAGTGCCTCTGTATCCAGCTGTGTACCTGGGGGAGATAAGAGACATGTGTTACATTCAGCAGGCCTGCCTGCATTGCATAACGTAGTGCAGGCACCCTAGTGGTGCCCAACTGTGCTGTCCTCTGGTCCCTGGACATCTGTGTCAGTGGTACATGGTGGGTGCTGTCACCCCGTCAAGTGTGTGCCCCAGTGTCCCAGTATCTGTATGGGATAACAAATGGGATTTGCAGTTCTGTGGTGTCCAGACCCTCCCAGCCCCTGTCCTTGCATAGTTATATTTACTTGACACTGTGTCCATACCTCCACCTCCCATGCAGGGCCACCTCAATGAGGGTGTCTACTGCCATCCTCTCCAAGGGGGTTAGGTGAGTCCCTGTGTGGATGTCCCACCAGACAGTAGTAGGATGAGTGGCTCATGGCTTCACTTGCCCTCTCCAAATCAGTGCACACAATTGCAGAGACAAACAGACAAGTAGAGCTTCGAAGCAGTAGCCCTGAACGAGGGTCTGTGGCACAAAACTGAACAGTATATATAACCTCACATATGCTTGCATGTTAAAAGGCACAGGCTTCCTTAATGGTACAAATTCACATTTAATATGTAGATTTCAGTGTTTAGACAACAGAATAAATGTAGTTAAGTGCAAAGGCAGTGAAGTACTTTCAAACAGAAAATACATTCAAATGCATGCCTTCACCATCTGGTGTTCCATGACAATGTGATGGTAGACCATCAAGCAGAGCTATGAATATTCGTGAGTTGCATTATTTATGCCCAACTTGACTATGAGCCAATTAGCTCTGTGGAAGGTATGTAGCCTAAATGTCAGCACATTGTGTGTCACTGTTGGTGCACACTGCCTGCAGGCCGCCTAGGCATTGTTACAGAACATCAGATGGTATTGGTGTGCGTTTGATTTTATTTTCTATTTGAAAGTACTTTGCTTCCTTTGGCTATGTTTATTCTGTTGTCCAAACACTGATATCTGCACATTAAATGTGAATTTGCGCTATTAAGGTAAGCTTGTGCCTTTTTACATGAAACCATATGTGAGGTTTACGTATAGTGTTTGGTTTAGTGCCACATACCCTTTGTTCAGGGCTATTGCTCCTGAAGCTCTAGTTGTCTGGGTGGCCCACCACCCATCCCTAGCCATGCCAGGGCACTGGCTGCCAGCTGTTTATTGATGGCTGACCATAGATCCTTCCATTTATGTTTGATGGCTGCTAATGTCCATGCCTAGGAGCCAGCTGTGTTAATGGCAGCCTGTTTGTTCAGCCACAGGTTGGCCTTTATCTCTGCAGGGATCATGAGGGACTGTGCCCCATAGAAGGTGGCATAATCAGCTTGTTTATCAGACACCATGGCCACCACCTGCACTCAGGTGAAGTTTGTGGAGCATGACCATACTCCCCATGGTTCTCAACATGTCCATGGTGCAGTCTGCCTCTGTCTGGCAGCATTGTTCCCCAATGGTGGATAAGGTATGTTGTGCTTGGCTTTCTCTTCCTCTGTCATTGCCTGTACCCTGTCCTCCACAGTTGTAGTAACTTTGGAGGGTCCATTGAGGGCAGCACATTTACCCTATATAGTGGGCTCAAGGGCAGATTTTCATATTCTGGAATGCCTGGGTTGTGCTGCATAAGGCTCTGTCTGTGTCTCTCAGACACACTCCCCACAGCAGCTTGCTGTGTGTGCCCATTAGTGCATGGCGCATTCCTAGGATGGCTTGCATGCCACGTAGCTGTATGCTGGTGTTACATCACTTCTGGGTGCACTTTCTGTCACTTTGTGCATACAGCCTAATATCTTTTTAAAACAGCAATAAAGAACTGTGAAGCTCCTTCTGATACAGCATTATGATGTCATGAAATGCCTCACCAAGCTATGACCCAGTCTACAAGAGGTAGATGGGCAGCAATGGATGGTATAGGAAAAACAGCCCCAAGGACTAAACTGCTGCCTCTCTCTAAACAATAAATAAATAAACAAATAAATAAATACATATATACATACAAATATACATAATTAAGAAAATAAATAAACAAACCACTGGTTGTAGTAAAAATAATATAAAATGATGTGCATATGAAGTACAGACACATGGGGTAAAGGTGGGCCAGGTAGGGGAGCCCCATGATCTTATTAATTCTGCAGGGGGCCCCCCTAAGGCCAACCCTGGGTGCAAATCCTTTTGAAATACTTGAGACAGACTATTAAAAGATATATGACATGAGTCTGTTATAAATATGATATGACAGCCCTACTATCTGATGAGCTTGAAATCATTCAGATCTACACATCTTGCTATATATAGTATATGAGGAATTGCTTTTTTCCTCATACAACATTTTGATTTGCTGATCACACAACTGATTTAGTTTAAGAAGCCCAGTTTCTTTTAACATCTGTGAAAGTGACTCTACTACCGAACTCTGTGATGGATTTATGTGGCTGGATTTGTAGCTGCCAGTTACTTTGTGATTTGTGAACAAGGTGGAATGAGCCTAGGGTGCAATGTGAAGGTGAGGTTACGTATCGCTGCTGGCTAAAGTGTAAAACATATAATTGTCTCTGAAAAGCTATATAATTTAAACCTAAGAAGGTCACCTGGTAGGAAACAACCCATTATTTGATAACAGCTTTGAACAAGAAACAATTAAAATAGCATGTTTTCTAAAGGTGAAATATGCATAGGGTGTGAGGTCAGCAGGTACGAATCTGCCACTTTAAAAGCTACTCGTTTGCTGTACCATTGTTTAAGGTGTCAAGTGAAGATGCTTAGCAGTTTACTGAAAAACAATTGAATGTCAAACATACCTCTGGCTGGAACTAGTTTCTGCCTAAAATTTCACTCTGTATAAAGACTTTTACAAGATATTGTGGAAAGACGAAACCTGTTTTAGTTTATCAGAACCAGTATAGTCTTTTTTGTAATTGATGTTGAACTTGGTTTTATAAGTTCCAGAGATGCAACACATTTTTATACACTGGTGAAGTTGGTGTAAAGCTGGGAACTTCTAGCTATGCATAACATAGTGAAGTTCCTTGACTTCTGCACACGTTCATTCTTTGAAGTGTCTTTTTTCAGCTGCATATCAATAGCTATGCATGATGAAATGCAAGTAGAGGAGAAAGGAAAAGCAGGCTGCAGGAATGGATGCAGATTACCATCTGCATCTTCAGAGGAATTTCATCACCTCATTTGTATGCATGAGAATGATGTGCTTCCTCGCTCTCTTTCTTTCACTCTCTGTTTTTCTCTTTTTCTCCCTCTCCCTTCCCTGTTCTTTACCAGCTCAATTTTATTCTTTGAAAAAATCTGTTTCTCCTTGCTGGTATGATCCCCCTCTCTCCCCATCTTCATTGTCCCCACCCATTGACAAGGGGATGACTAGTTTGGGTTGTGCGCCCATTTCTATTGTCCCTCTCCCCCAGTGTCCAGATCCACAGTACATATAAAGTCCTACCCACTGTCAATAATCCCACCCACTCTCAATTGCTTCCCTGGTGTCCCATTCCACAGTGCAATCCAAATTCCTCCTGCTGTGTTGCAGTGTTTATGTCCCTAATATACCAAATATCTCACCATTATGGTACACTTTCCCACCCAGTCCCTCAGACTTTCTTTCCATTCATTGTGCACTTTCCTTTTTCTATTGCTCCCCTCAACTTTCCTTTACCTAACCCTGCCAAGGTATATTTTGCCTCCTCTTCACTGGGCCTTCCATCCCCCATTATGCACTTTCATCTCCTTGTGCTCCCCAAATACCAGCAGTGCTGGACTTTCCTCTCCATAAACCCCAGGAAATATCTTGCTCTGAATTAATTGCACCAGCACTGGTGATGCTTAAATATGCTTGGTAGCACTTCTGTACCACCCTCCACTGGCAAGGCTCACATCTGCCTTGTGTGGTAGCATCTTGGTACAAAATATTGCTGCTTCTCAAACAGGTGGCATCATTATAAATAGCCATGCAGGGCACATTCTCCATGAAAGGCAACACTGGAACACTGCTGGGATGCTAGGGGCCATAATGAGATATAAAGAACTCAGAATCGAAGGCTAGCTAGCAAATATGTAAACGTGTGCTGCTCTTCTCCTCACTGTGTGTGGGAAAATAAACTTCTGTGTTTTGCTGTTTAACCTCCAATTCTGATTGCCTTGTTTATAGTTAATCAAATGCAGACCATGAAGATCCTAATGACAGTTTGTAAATCAATTGGGAAACATTTTTTCAAGGACACGTTCTGACTTATCCAGTCAGCAGTGCCAACACTATTTGGCTTTTTTTTTTTGCCATGGAGACAGCTGACACCACTGTTTGGTTGCCATGGAATTTCAAATGTCAACCAGCGGTCATGTAGGGGACCCTCTGAAATAATATCTGGTTTAGTCCAGCAGATAAACATACTGGGATGAAGTGAATGGTGGATAGGTGTGCCATGGTGTTGTAGAGTGGGGCTGAGTCTGAGGTTGTTATGTTATGTCAGTTGGTAGGAGAGCCAAACATACAATGTGGGGGAGCCTGCAGTAGTTTATTTTCTTGTGCACAGCTGTTTAGAAAAAAACTTGGCTCTCTGTGTGCTTAAACAGCTGTACTCAGTCTAAAAATAGTAAAGGTGAGCTGGAGCACATAGCAAGCAAAACTCAGGCGAGAGTGTGCAGAAGGGAAGGACCGAGCACTGGCAGAGACAGAAAAAATCAGCATGGTTCCTTTTGACAGGCCAGTAAGAAAAAATATGACTTTTCCCCCAAATTATTTACCAAGGATATTGAAGCTGATATGTACTCTTTCATTTTACCGCATGTGTGTATGGGAGGATGGTCCTGTTTTGCCCACTTTTGCAATGTAGTTCATTAATACTCACTTGTGATAAATGTATAAAAGCATCCCTACAGAAAAGAACATATTGGATCTCTGCTGGGATGATTTATCCTGGTAAATACAATGTAAAAATGTGAAAAAGCTGGACCCAACTGAAGACCAGATATGGGCATCACAGCTAGGCTATCTTAAGTAAAGTCTGTATATTGTAAACAAATAAAAGCAAGAAGAGCCCACTGAAAACAAGATACAGTTTTGCATCTCAGCAGACCTAGTCTGTCCTGGATAACTACAGTGCAAAAATGTATGAGAGCTGGCCCTCAGTAAACACAACCTATTGCACATTAGCTGTGCTTGACTATTCTGGGAAAATACAGTATAATAATGTGAAAAGCAGGAGCTAACTGAAAACAAAATACTTCATCTCAGCCTGGTTCTTCTGAGGAACATACGTTCTAAAAATGTGTAAAAAAATTAACCACTTGGAAAACAAGACACTGCATCTCACCTGGGCTGTGCCATCCAAGATAACAAATAAAATGCAAAATGTGAAAATGCTGGACCTCACTGAAAAGGAGGTATTGCATCTCAGCTGTTCCATCCTGTGGAAAGCACTTTGTACTGTAAAAATGAGTGAAAGTCACACCCCACTGAAAATGGGATATTGCATCTCAGTTGGGATACAGTATCCAGGGAGAATACATAGTAAATATGGGTAAAAGCAGGGCCTCATCAGAAATGATATATTTAGTGATACTGTAGATGAAAACTGCAAATTCTTAATTAGTGAATATTTCACAATATGTAAGAAATGTTTCAAAATGTTCTGAAATTCTGACTTTAGCAAAATCCAGATTCTCCAAATGTATTTCTTGATTTGTCACCCCGTTCCCAAATTTAATGTACCAATCTGCAATTCATACTTTACATTCATTACACTGTTCTAAGTCAGAATTTTGTGAACATTGCCAAAGTTCATTCCAAAGTTTTAAGGAAGCAAAATTCTGACTTTCACTTCAGTTTTGCTAGCGGCATTTTATTTTTGCATGGCACTCAATATATTGCATCTCAGGTGGGCTATTATAAATAAATGCTTTGCAAAAATGGTTAAAAGCAGAAGCTCACTGACAACAAAATATCGTATCTCAACTTACTTATCCTGGGGAAAGTACATTGCAAAGATGTGTAAAAGATGGCACCCCATGGAAAACAATATGTTGCATCTTAGCTGTGCTGTGCTATCCTGAGTAAATACAGAACAAAATGTGAAATTGCTGGACCCCACAGTAAAGAAGATATTACATCTTAGTGAGCTATTCTAGGAAAATATTTGTAAAATAGATAAAATAAGGACCCTACTGAAAATGAAGTATTGCATCTAAACTGGGCTGTCTTTTGTAAATACATGGTAGAATGAGATAAAATAAGGACCCTACTGAAAATGAGGTATTGCATTTCAACTGGGCTGTCTTTTGTAAATACATTGTAAAATAGGTAAAATAAGGACCCTACTGAAAATGAGATATTTCATCTTAGCTGGGCTATCCTGAGTAAATACTCCATAAAAATGCAGGACCCACTGAAAACAAGACGCTTGCATGTTATCAAGATTCCAGGGACAAAACCTGTTAAAATGTGTAAAAGCAGGCCCTGCTGAAACAATATGCTGCTACTCAGCTGGGCTGGATGATCCAGCATAAATGCAATATAAAATGTGAAAAGCAGGACCCAAATGAAAATTAAATACTGCACCTCTGCCTGACAACCTGAGGTAAATACAGTGCAAAATGTGAAAAAGCTTGTCTGCACTAAAATGAAATACTGCATCTCATTTGTTCTATGATGATAAAAATATGTTGAAAAATTTGTAAATGTACAATCCACTGAAAATAATAATTGTCATCTCAGCTGGGCTGGGTTATCTTGAGTAAATTCAGTACAAAACATATGTGAAAGCTGGACCCAACAGAAAATGTGATACAGTATTGCATCTCAAGTGACCTACCATGGGTAAATACACTCACCAGAGACCACATAGGGCCTGTGGATGTAAAACAGTCAGGGAAAAATTGGCCAGATTAAGTGGGTCAAGCAGTCCTTTTCTGCTGACAAATTCTATCTTTCTATGTTTCTATTGTAAAATAGGAAAATGTATGAAACCAGGACTACATCAAAAACAATATATTGTATTTCGGCTAGGCTTGTCTGTCCTGGCTAATCCCCTCAGTAATATCCTTGGCTCCAGTAGTACAACCCTGATCCTCCAGTAATATGACCCAAAGTATTCAGTGACACCTCCAGTCCCAGAATGATGCTGGCAAATGCTCTCCACTCACTTTGTTTGCTGGTATAATCTACTGCATGAAAGTTCTTTATCGATAATTATGTATGTATGTATGTATATATTTATTTATTTATGTTCATTTCAAAGTTTCACCAAGATAGACATACTGAGCTGGTAACAGCTAATTTCTAGATGCATCTTTGGGGAGGGGCAGCCTAGGGACCAATGTCGGGGCAACTGCAGGAGTAAGTAGGGAAGCCACAGAGGAGAGAGGAGAGTAAGATGTGTGGGAAGAGACAAGTGGATAGTAATGGGGAGGGAATCCTATGGCATGAGGAATTGGAAGGAAAACACAGATTGACTAATGGTGGATTTCTTTGACAGGAGTGCAAGACAGCGATAGCCAGAGTTGCATATGAGGTAAGAGGTGGTGGTGGGAAGTTAGGAGGGAAGCAATGCAGGAGAGGAGTTAAATATACAAGCAAGTATAATAATACCACACTTGTGAGACATCTAATCAAACTCACAGAAGACCCATGATCTTAAAGAGCCTCTGATGTGAAAAGTGCAACATTGCAGAATCCAAATAAGCATACCCCAGTAAATCTTATGCCAAAACTAGATTTCTGCGTTACTTCATTTATAGTTATGAGCTATTTTGTAACTCTGGTGCACTACCTGTTCAGAACAGCCTGTGTCAGTGAACAGCTGCTCCTGATGATGTCATCTCAGGACCTCTACAGTCTAGTATTCCCTGTCAGCAAGCTTATAAGACCTTTTTCTGCTTAGTTTTAAAGATCATGTGAGAGGGTTCTATGATAAAAAATATTACACAAATTTGCAAGTGCCAGCTTGGGGAAGACAACCTATTACATCTATAAATTTTATGTCCTCTTTATATTCAAGAAAGAAATCTGTACTTGGGTAGTATATTATCAACTTTAGACATGGAACTTAAATATCAGGTGAATGCATTATTGAAATCCAAAATTACTGAGATATTAAAAAGTGTCGCATTGTTCAGTAAAAAGATAAAACATAAGAAACTGCATATTATAAATAATGAATAAGTTACTATAAGGGTGATGCTTATATTTGTTGTCAAATGATAGATGTAGTGACATGTGCACTAGTTTAATTATAAACATCTGAATGAGTTTACTGATAGAAATATCAATTTAATTGTACTACTCAATTTTTCTGTATATTTATTGGTAATTGTACCTTTATGGATTTTAACAATGTAGAATGTTATATGTATATTTATAAATGCCAAAATGTATTGTGCAATATTTTGTAATGACAATTCTGTCTTGTGCCCTAGCCTTCTGACATGTGCACTAGTTTAATTATAAACATCTGAATGAGTTTACTGATAGAAATATCAATTTAATTGTACTACTCAATTTTCCTGTATATTTATTGGTAATTGTACCTTTATGGATTTTAACAATGTAGAATGTTATATGTATATTTATAAATGCCAAAGTGTATTGTGCAATATTTGTAATGACAATTCTGTCTTGTCAATCAATTAACTGAACTGAACTGAAGATCATGTGCAATAGTTGTCTAAAGTAAAAGAGGCAGCACCATTCAAAAACATTACTATAAAACCTATATGTGTTTCAGGTTTTGTAACAAGGTTGACAAAATTGTATTTTATAATGCCATTTGGTGTGGTCCATTTCTCAAGGGTTGCTGGATGCTGAGTCAGCATGCCTCCAGGCTGCTGAAGCCATTTGGAGTGCTAATCTACTGTGCTGGTTAGGAAGTTGTACAGTAGCCCCTCACTATAGCAAACCCGCTATAGTGAAAATGGGCTATAATAGATACCTCATGTGGCTCCCAATGTTTCAGCATTTCTGTTCTTCAGAATTCCTATCTGCGCGCAATTGGCGGCTACCTCTCACACATCAAACACTGTCCATAAGCCTTATACACTGTACTGTCAGGAAAAGAAAGTTAAAACTAAAGTAAAAAAAATATCCACATCTTAACTGCTAGCTGAGACTCAGAGTTAAAGACAGCACCTGGAACATGGATGGCAGCTCAGAGATTCCATAAGCATTACAAACATGCTCCCCCTCCACGCCCCCACCCAACTCTCATCTTTACTTAGCAAATTTATGTTGTCCAGTACTGAATTTATTTTTCACACAGTAGATTCTGACTCATACTGAGGAAGTCAGATGTAGTGGAGCTGGAGCTGCGATCTGTGAGTCAGATGGGGGTGATTATGAAAGCAGGAAGAGCATCAAAAAAGATCTGGAATTTGGAGAGAGGTGTTTTGTTGTTGTCATGTTTTTCTTTTTGTCAATCTGTTTCTTTTTTTGCCTTTACTATTACGCAATGTACTGTACTAGTCTGTGTACAGATATCTGGAGCAATGAGTCTGTGAATTGGGGAAGAGGACATGTTTGTAACAGGTGTGGAAGCTCTGAGACGCCATTCATGTTACAGGTGCTGTCTTGAACCTGGAGTCTCAGCTAGCAGTTAAGATATGGGTATTTTGATTTTAGCATTATTTTGCTGACAGTGCAGAGTGTAAGGCATATGGGAAGTGTGAGATGTGTGTGAGTGACATATGCACCAGCTGACAGTATGCATAGTAATGTCTCTCTGTAACAAATAGGAGATATAACAAATACAGATTATAGCTTCCTTTTAGTTCATTATAGTGAGGAGTTACTATACTGCTAGTATTGTAATGTTGGTAACTTCACTGCTGTTTGTCAGTGTCTGCTTTACAATATGATTTAATAGGGGCCTTATATGTGTTAATTCCTAGTAGGGGTGGAAGTGTTGGCTCTATGATCTTTCTAATTTAGAGTGGAACATAGATAAGCCTGAATGTACATCAAAATAGCCTAATAGGAGAGAACACATTGTGCTACTAAATTAGAAATGCTAATAAGTTTTCAAAACAGCATTACCTCTCCCACCCCATTGACAAGGAGATGGAATAGTTGTTTTAAAGTGCCTTTCTTAGAAATCGCTTCCATTGAATGATAGGTGAGAATGATCTCAGACTTTCACCACATCAGCAACTTATTCAGTGTGCAAACCTCACAACAGTGTGCTATGACCCAGCATCCAACAACCCTGGAAAAAAGGACCACAACAAAAAGGCACCTAAACAAAATATTGTCCACTTTGTTACAAAACGTGAAACACACACAGTTTTTAAAGCAGTGTTTACTGACTGGTGCTGCCTGTTTTACTTGGGAAAACAATTGCACATGAGCTTTACCGCTTTGGAGAAACAGGTTGTATGAGCTTGCTGGCAGGAAGAACTAGACGGAGAGGTCCTGAGATGACATCATCAGCAGCTCTTCACTGATATAAGCTGTTTTGAACAGGTAGTGAAATCAGGGTTACAAAATAGCTCACAACTTTAAAATGAAGTAACATAGAAATCTAGTTACCTTGGTGAGATGTCTTACAGGCTGCCTGACAGCAGGTCAGCAATATGCAGCTGAACGGTACCACAGCAATGATGTTGCATGACAGCCCCCACCATGCTACCACCATGCAAAGAAGTGCAAAATAATGCACCTGGGATGAGGGAACCCTGGAGATACCTACAGGATGGGGGGAGGAGCTGATGATCACCACCAAGGAAGAAAGTTACCTGGGGGTTATCATTTGAGATGATCTAGAGGTGTCAAAAGAGTGTACAAAGGCTGCAGGGAGGGCCAGTGGCATGCTGAGGTGCATAGGCAGAAGTATCACTAGCAGAAGGAGGAAGGTAATGTCACCATTGTATAAAACACTGGTGAGGCTTCACCTAGAGTACTGTGTGCAATGCTGGAGGCTACAACTTCACAAGGACATTGACAGGGTGGAAGCAGTCCAGAGGAGGGCCACCAAGATGGTACAGGGCTTGCACCACAAACCATATGAGGAGAGAGTAAAGGACCTCAATATATACACACTGGAGGAAAGGAGGGAGCAGGGACATGACAGAAACATTCAAGTACCTCAAGGGCATGAACAAGGTGCAGGAGACATCTTCCAAGTTAGGAGTACTAGAACGAGGGCACAATATAAATTGGAGGAAGACAGGTTAAGAGGAAATGTGAAAGTATTTTTTCATAGAGAGGTAATGGAAACATGGAATGATCTGCCACAGGAGGTGGTAGAGCTAGCACAATGGAGGGATTTAAACATGCCTGGGACAGGCATAAGGAACATTAGCAGTGGGAAGGAATGATGAAAAGCCGCTGATGAGATAGGGTGGAGACCAAAAACTAGTATAGGGCTTATGGGCAGACTGGATGGGCCTGGTGATCCTTATCTGCTGACAATTTCTATGTTTCTATTAATTTGTTACAGCAAAGGATCCTTTTAGATTCTAATGTCGCCATGTTAGACCACATTATATAAGCAATAACCCACGTTGCTTTCTCTGGTACTGCAGCTCCCACTTCTGTACTTTTCAATGGCTGCCTTTTCCTTTTCAATTTCTTCCCCAGGTAACAAGTGCCGTCTGCCCAGGTATGCTGCTTCAGGAAGAGTCACAGCAACTGGTGAGTAAATAGGAGATTTTATTAACGGTCAGCTGATGCTCTTTGACCAATTGCGTTGCCTCATTTTTCCAACCCATGTTAAAAAAGGGTACATTTCTGTACTAAGTAAAGCCTACTTGTTACATCAGTGATTTTGTTGTATTTGTGTGTATGCATATGCCTTTTTCCTTAAGCAGTGTTATTTGTACTATTCTTTGCAGTTTTGTTTAGAGCAATTCACTTCTAGCCACTTCATTAGACTGAAATATGAATAATTTGCAATGGTCTAAACCTGCACACCTTATGAAGCTGCAGTTGTATTTAGCACATTAGGCTGTATCTCTGCATTCCCACTTCCACATCTTATATCTGCACAGAGCTGAATTTTTGCACTTTTACTTTCTGCGGTCTACATGTCTGAATGCAACTGCCCAGAATTGAACAGCATTGGTTAAATTGTTGCTGGAGAAGTTGTGGAATCGCTGTTCCTTCTTCCCCATCTCTGGTTGCAACTCCTGCTGGTGAGGGAGGACTGCCCAAAGGCAGCTTCATGCCTCTATATATATGACTAAAAAACAAAAATTGTTTCCTTTTCCTTGCTGGTTGCAGCTCCAGCCAGTGATGGGAAGACTAACCCTGGGCCCCAGGCAGGCTTCTTCTTCCAGAGACCCTTTTATATATATATATATATATATATATATATATATATATATAAAGAAAATTAGTGTAGAGGAGAGGTAAAATAAGGAATATATGATTCCTTTCCCTTGCAGCTTGTGATTTCAGCAAGTGCTGAAGACTAACCCTGGGACCTGCTCAGCCTACTTCATCCTCCTTTATATATATAAAAACACCCATGCTTCCTTTTCCTCAATGCTTGTGGCTCCACCTGTTGATGGGAAGACTAACCTAGGGCCCCAGGCAGGCTGCTTTATGCCTCATTTTTACTAAAATACAAAATCATCTTCATTTTCCTCACCAGTCTCCTGCTGGTGAGGGAATGCCTGACCACTAGATCATGCTTATGCCCTTGACATTCATAGCAGCAGTGCATGAATGTTCAAAGGAAACAACAGTTGCCCAATTTCAACTCATATTAAAAGTGTTGTCTCTTCTGTTGGTGTCCATGTCTTTATTTCCATTCTTGTGCTTCCTGTTTTTAAATCAATTACAACAAAGAAAATGGGGATGGGGTTGGAGGTGGAGCCTGTGCAAGATGGTTCCTGGGAATTAGAGATTTTCATCTACACTTGAAAAAAAATGCTCAAATAGTTAACTTTGTGAACTGGTGATATGGCATTCATGATTTACAACCATCGGATGATCTCCAAAGTTGAGATGGGGAATCCGAAGAAAATTAAAATGCAGAATGACAGAGCAATACATAAACATGGGACCAGAGGCCCTGCCATGTGGCCTGCATTGAGTAAAGCTAAGATGGCAGCACAACAACAAGCTGAGGAGACCTTACAAAGTTTGGGTAAGACAATCAATTGCTTATTAAACACAGTTGCTAGCCTGGAAGACAAATTCAACACTAACGAATTGAGTTGTCATTTAGAAATACATTTGGACTCTGTAAAGCTGGAAGCTGTGGAAATGAAAAAGCACTTGATAGGGATGGGAACTTGGTGGGATTCAGAACTATGGGATCCTGTCAGAGTCATCAGGTTGAGATTAAAATGTACTTTCTTTTCTTAGCACAATCTGCCTGCTGCATGGTCAATGTAACTGCCTGCAAACTGTATCCCGAAGTTGTAGCGTGTCTGATATACTTGCTGAACTTTCTGCAGTTACACACTTTCTCCAGTAACAAACATAGATCCACCTGTAGGGCTGCATGTTGCACCAAAATAGTTTCCAATTAACTTGTAAAATCAGGAGAAAACAACACATAGTAAAGCTAAGTAGTACTCAGGTCTTCTACATGCATTGCAGAGTCACAAAACTAGTCAGAGGTAAGAAGTGACTAGATGCATGGGCTTGATTCTCAATGAGGTTCTTAGACTGACACAAGCTGTGGCAAAAGGCAGCTTGCTGCAAGGCCCAGTGATCCAGGGACCCTGTACCCAATTCTCCATCTGGCACAGTCCCAGCAGCAAAGTCCCTAGGCATGCGGCATTCTTGGTCGTTCAACAAACTGATGGCACATCAGGAGGGTTTGCTGCAAGCTGTGGTACAGCTATGCACCAGTCCAGCATGGCCTTGGTGGCTAGTGGCACTTCCCTCCCGAGCTCTGAGTCCACGTTGTGAAAAGGGAATGCTCCCCGGTGGTCTAGCACCCCCCTAAGCCCTGCTCCCATATTTTAAAAAAGTAATTCATTCCTGCTGGTCTAGCAGCCCCCCCCAAGCCCCAATCCCCCGTTAGAAAAAGTAATTCATCCCTGGTGGTCTAGCACACCCCCAAGCCCTGATCCTCCATTTGAACAAATAATTCATCCCTGGTGGTCTCGCAGACCCCACCCCCAAGTGCCAATCCCCATTATGCTAAATTCACACTTCCCTGCTGGTCTAGTGGACCCCACCCTGGCAGTCAGTGTCCCATCACCCCACTCCCTCCATCCTGAAACAGAGCTGGTGACCAGCACAGACCTTCTCAGACCACTGCGTCTGGTCATGATTGAGCTGTCAACAAGGAGCAAGTATTGTATACAGTATGCGCGCCTTATTGACAGCTCAGTCAGCAGCCAGACATGGTGATGTGAAGAGGGCAGCACCAGTCGCTGACTTTGTTTCAGGATGGATGAACAGAGTGGTAGGACAGTGCTTGCTGGGGTGGGGTGGTGGGGGCTCACTAGACTGCCAGGGAAGTGTGAATTTAGCATAATGGGGAATTGGGGCTGAGGGTCCTATAGACCACCAGGGATGAATTACGTGTTCAAATGGAGGATTGGGACATGGGAGTCTGCTAGACCACCATGGACTAATTACTTTCTCAAATGGGTGACTGGGCTTGGAGGGGTCTGCTAGCTCACCAGGGATGATTTAATTCTACATACCAGGGGATGAAGGCTTGGAGAGGGGGCACTGTGGCACATTGCAGTGGATGATCAACTTTCCCAGGGAACATTTCTAAGCACCCTTAGACCAGCCCTGGCTGATCTAAGGGTACTTAGAAATTTGACCTCTGGGAGAGTTTTTAAAGAATCATGATTTTGGGGATTAGGCAGCCTGCATCTGCCACAAGCCCTAAGCACCATCTTTGCAGCACATTTTGTGGTGCAGGGATGGTGTAAGCCCCTTTGGCACAGGCAGCCTACAGTTGGTGCAGGCTGCATTTGAGAATGCTTGTGGTACATCTTTTGGTGCAAGGCACTGTGCACCATTATTTGTGGTGCAAGCCCTTGCGCTATGCAGGGCAATTTGAGAATTGAGCCCTTCATCTTAATTAGTGAAAAGTCAAACCCTACAAAGTTTAATTGAGCTGGCTTCTCAAATGAATGCCCTTTCTTTCAGCAGGTGACATTAAGAGTATTGCAAAGAGTGTACCTGAGCTGACATCTCATAATATGCATACTTTGAGCTGATTTTACAAATCTTGTAAAGTTCAACTGAGCTAACAACTCAAATAAGGCTCAGTTTGAGCTGACTTTCTTAAAAATGTTAACTAAACTGACATCTCACCTTGATGCACACTTTAGTTAACTATACAAACTAATGTTTCTCCAGTTCTAAATATACTGTATATGCATTGCTTCTAGTTTCTACATACAGGAAGCTCAAACTGATTTTGACACTGCAATCTGTACAGACACCAGACACAGACCTACCTTTTGAATTTTCATGGTCCTGTCAGACCCAAAATGAGCAGACAAAATCCAGTGGCTCTGGGCAGTACTTGCATGTCTCAGAAGCTACAGTCTGTAGCACATCTCCTATAATCTGGCAGCATGCATGTTCTGCTAGAGCACTATCCAAATCTTCCAGTTCTGAAAGCACCAGTACATTATTCGGCAACAAACTTCATCATGTAGTTTTTAGTGGAATATATTTATTCAATGATTAGCTTCATCACTAGTACATTTTATTTCTCAGGATGTTTCCAAAGTAGCTTTTATTACTATATTTCTATGTAAGCAATAACCCATGACAGGGTGTGCTGTTATTGAGGATTAACACATACCTGGGTGCGTTGTAAGACACAAGACCACAGGCCAAGTGCCCTCACAGCACCTGAGTGTGTACATTAATCCCTAATAACAACACACCCTGGAGTGGGTTATTATGTTATAACATGGGGTTACACATCTGCAAAAAGAAAATACAGGAAACACCAGTAACAGCTGTCCAAATTAGAAAGTTTAATAGGTGTTTTTCCACAACACAAAATAGTCTCATGTAGTGCCACATTTACTAGCTCACAAGCACAGGGGAGACACCTTTAGAAGCTCAAAAAAAACCTGGCACACTGAAATGTACCTCTGATAAAATGTACATGGTGCACAATGGTGAAGAGTACTGCTGAGGGGGTGTCGAGATAAGCGAGCAACATGTGGGGGAACAGTACAAGCACTTATTAGTGCTGCAAGGCAGTAGACAGCTGTGACTAAGGTCTGTCCAAACAACAGAAGCACTGTTGCTGCCACAAACAACAGTGCAGTTCCCTACTATGCATGACAAGGGTGACTCTGCTGTAGCCATTCTCTTTCTCCTTCTGAACTATGCTGCACCCCATCTGTCCTGACCTGTGCCTTTCAACTTGATAGTGTGGCTCCATGCTCAAGTGTGTGGCTCAAATGCGGTACTCGTAATACATCTTCATGGTGTGACTTAGAACATTTACAACACATGCCGCTGAATTGCATGATAAGCGCATGGAAAATTCAGACAGGGAGGATACTGCTGAACAGCTCGTGACATCGCACTGAACTGTGCGGGCATGACACAAACACATCACTAACAACAGACCTACCGTACTGACCTGTCGGTGTCTCTCCACTGTGTGGGCATGACACAAACACATCACTAACATCAGACCTACAGGTACTGACCTGTCGGTGTCTCTCCACTGTGTAGGCATGACAGAAACACTTCAGTAACAGCACACCCACCAGTACTGGCCATCATCAACAACAGTGGGCTTTCTCTCCTGTCACCTTCATGGTGTCTCTCACTCACTATGGCTCTCTGCTCTCTCTCTCTCTCTCACTGTCTCCCAAGCTCTGTGACATACTGTAGCTTGATTATGGGGAGCTCACATCATCAGGATGGGGTTGCCTACCCTCAAAACTGGACATCACATACCCAGTTCTCTGTCACTCTCTCCCACAGGAGATACTGCGGTTTGATGGGGAGGGGCATATCGCACACCGTGGAAACCTGAAGCCCACACACAATTCATTTAGTGTCCTGGTATGATTGTGTAGTAAACACATGGTACTGTATGACTGGGTATGGAGGGCACAAATGGTTCAGGAGGGTAGATGAGGGCAAACAACAACTGGGACAGGGCACAGTGGCTACAAATGCTGTGAGTCGGGAGGGGAGAGGACAGGACTTTCTCTCGCTGTCATTTGCCACACTGTAGCAGTTATAACAAACCTTTCATTATGATTTCACTCTGTGCTGCACCGCTCTCTTGCTTTCTAAAGCTGTCACCTGCTTTGCCATGTACTGCAATGGCAGACACAAGAGATGGGAGGGTGTCACTCGGTGTTGCTGCTGCACATTCAGCAGCACACTGGAGGCTTCACTGTGCACTCCATCCCCTCTTATGCATGGCAATAGTGACTCTGCTGTAGCCCATTTCTGTTTCCCTTCTGAACTGTGCTGTATCCTATCTTGCTCCTCTGCCTCACTCTTTCTCTTACTTCGGTCTGGTAGCTGTCACACTGCACAGCACAGAGATTAAGGCATGAATGGGCTGTCAGGGGCTGTCAGATCAATTGAGAGAGAGAGAGAGAGAGACAGAGACAGAGACAGAGAGACACACACACACACACACACACTCTTCCCTCTCCCATACAGTGTTTGCTCGGTCCCTGGAGATCCATGGGGTGGGAGGGTGTTAAGCCCAGAACTGCACCTCTTGATAAGCTGCCTATTGCGAATGTCTGCTTTTGACATTCACTCCATCAGGCAGAAAAAAAGAGCTGCTCTGCTCATGGATTTACTATCTTGGGGACCCCGTCACCCTAACTGTGCCAGTAATGTACATTAATGCACTATCATCTGACAGCACTCCACCAGTCACCTACCTCCCCCTCTTCCTACCCATGTTCTTAAGCATATATATATATATATATATATATATCTATGACATTAGAGTTGAGCTTCTAACACCCCACCCATCACCTAACTCCCCATCCTCCACACACCAACAGGCATCAGGGTGTACCCTGGGGTCGTTAGGCCCAACTCTCACCCCATTCCATGTGTAAATAGGCTGACATGGTATAGTATAGGAGAATGGGATAAGAGGCCTAATGACCCCATGGCACACCCTGATGACTGTTGATCTATGGAGGATGGAGGGTGGGGTGGAAGGGTGGAGGGCTCAACCCTAATGTTTCATTTCCATACTTTTGTCTTTTCAACCCTAACTGATGCATTAATGAAGTTTTTTGCAATGAATTTCCTTACTTTTTGAGAACGTGCAATGTAACTGGTAACTGGCATGTGCTGACAGGAGCACAAGCCCTCCAGGCCCTGCACTCCCTTCTAGCTGGCCATTTTTGCATAATGAAATGAATATGTGGGGGTTCTGGGCCCTGTGCTCCCACTCACACATAACTATGGAGTCATACAGCAGCCCTATAGGGCTGAAAAGGAACCCTTGTGACACTAATTTGCCAATATCTCAATAACCGTAGCAGCTATGAAAAAAATTCCACTGCAGTTGTAATCATGACTTTGAAACTACCACATGTGTTTAGTTCACCTAAAAGCTACCTGGAGTGAAAAATCCATATTTCGAATCATTTCAGAGATAAGGGCACTGAAAGGCGCTGCAGACTCTGCAATGTTATCCTATGGGCAATATCTCAAATTTGTAATGCATAGCTATGGAACCGATGACAGTTTTTTGCACCTAAAGAGCATAATTCACATCTGTGGGACACCCCCTTTGTACCCTGCAAAGTTTAAGCCAAAGACCTAACCATTTATTAGTAGTACACTGGGAAATGTTTTAAATTCCTTGTTCGTAAGGTGTCAAAATCCCCATTCACGAGGTGAATCCCTGTTCGTGACCTGTCAAAATCCCCATTCATGAGAATTTCTTGTTCGTGAGATTCTGACCATCTGGTACTAATATCACTAACAAGGATTTTGACATCTTACAAAAAGGGATGATCATAAAAAGGGATGATGACAGCATGCAAAAGCGGATTTTGATAGCTGGTGAAAGAGGATTTAAAAAAACAATCCTCTTTCACGAGCTGTCAAAATCCCCTTTCGTGAGGTGACAAAATCCCTGTTTGCTAGCCAATCCTTGTTCGTGAGATAGGGCCATCTGGTCCAGAAATCTCAATCAAGGGTTTTGACAGCTCTCGAACAAGGACTGGCCCACTAAAAGGGAATTTGACAGCTCACAAAAGAGGATTTTGACAGCTCACAAAAGGAGATTCAAAAAATCATTCTCCTTTCGTGAGTTGTCAAAATCCCCTTTCACGAGCCAATCCCCTTTCATGAGCTGACAAAATCTCTTTTTGCAAGCCAATCCTTGTTCACGAAATAGGGCCATCTGGTCCAGAAATCACGATCAATGATTCTGACAGCTTGCGAAAAAGGATCGGAAGCGAGTGATGAACAAGGACTTTTAAAATTAAAAATGGCCTTTTTTTTCACAAAACCAAAGTAAACCAAACTCATGGGTTTGTACAGGGCATCACCCAGAACAAAACCCACACTTCAATTACCACACAACACATCTATGGGACAAGTCACAATGTTTTATTTGTGGGTAAAAATGAAAACAAGATGGGGCCCACAAAAGGGGAGTTTTTCCTCATGACAAGAATTTTATAAATCCCTGTTCATGAGGTGACAAAATCCTTGATCGTGAGCCAAATCCTCTTTCGCAAAACATACACCTTTTCCAAAGATTGAATTGAGCATGCTCAGAACCTGAACATTCAAAATTAAATAACTTTGGAACAGATTAATATTTCTTCACTACACCAATGCTTGATTGTTCTTTAGGGCGTCCTCTTTCTACCCTGAAAACATCAGATCAGAATTCCAAATGACGTGACCACAGTGTGATGGGCAAAAATCAGCAAAAATGGGCAAAAAAAGAGAAAAAAAAAACACTTTTTTGGTGCTTTGCTGCACAAAAAACACAAATCTGATTGGAACGCAATTTGGCATGTCAAGAGATCTACCCCAGGGGGCAGAGCATTGCAAATTAAGGGCAAACCCATTGAATGGTTGCAAAGTTAGTAACTGCGAAATTTTGAGTTTAACATTAAACTGCCTGCTCAACCCTAACTATAAGGGCACAACTGTGCCCCTATGATATATATATATATATATATATATATATATATATATACAGTGAAACCCACCAGAATGAAGTGCAGTGTCACAGGTTGCTTGCATGACAAAAAGGATTAACTCCCATTGAAATTGTATTGCTTGCTGCAGTAATACTACTGCAGAATTCTGCAGAGTCAGGCTTCATCCTGGTGTTCTTTGCTGTATTTGTGTGTGTGTAAAAGGATGAAACGTTCCTCCTTGATATATAAATAAAAAGCAGAGGAAAAAAAAAGGTTTCCAATAGAAAGTTAAAGATCTTCTAAATATACATTGAAATAACCTAGCTATGGAAGGACAAAGCACACTGCTTCTAAAATCCATCATTAGGGATAAGGGACCCACATTAATTCTGGTTAATATGGTGAACATTTAGCATCTGCAATACTCGGGGGGAAAAAACTTGACTTTTAAATGTTCTGAGCAGTGATAAGACTTCCAACATAACCCACCTGCCAATGGTGTATATATATATAGAAATACCTGTGAGGATAAAGAAACAGCAAACAGTAATGACATTTTTTGCCACTGTGGGGACCTAGAGTGAGAATATCAGTGCTATTTATCCCGTAGTGATGATGGAGGTCCAGTGAAGTGAGATACAGTGAGATGAATATTTTTTATACAGTGAGATTGTACTGGGCTAACATCATTGTTGAAGAGGACCACTGAACAAATAGGATGCATGATTTTTCTTGACATTGTATAATAAAAGGCATGGCATTAATCAAATATACAATTTTCCTAATAAAAATATCACTGATGTTTTCCTTGTGTGGTTTGACCTTTTGAAGTCACTCATGTCTTCCCCACTCATGATGACATAAGGTCAAACTGCACTCAGGAAAAATATCAGTGATATTTTCATTAGGCCATGGCATATCCCTTTATAGTATGCAGGAGTAGTAGCACCAGTATAGTTAGGCTTGAGTGGCAGGTTCTATTAAACTCATTAATTTGCACCTTAATAGCTTTGGCAGCATTTGGTGAAATTAGTTGAAATTTTGCATGCATTGTCTAGTAGGCGAGGTCTTAATATGCTAAATGTTTTGTGACAGCAGCTTATGCAGTTTCTGAGATCTACACGTGTCATTTTCTTCCTACACATAATGGAATTGTTTTTCAAAACTTACAGGGTTGAAGTGTGCTGTGCCAAGAATGTGTCTTTAGAAGGTTTCATGAAAAAATATTAAATAGTGCCATTTATAAGGATTTAAAGGTTTTTTTATGCTGATATGAGCATGCTCTGTAGGGGTTTTTGGATAATGTTCTAAAATGACATGAAAAATTGCATGCTGCAGACCATTTTTTTCTCACCTCTTATTTCTTACAGCACAAAAAAAATGTCATGTCATGCCAGCCACCATCTTGTGTTTCCCCAAACTAAAAAACATGGAAAATACCTAAAATCTATCATTTTAAAATGCAATCAATTGCACCTAGCTAAACAGAGCTGTTTAGCTAGATTATGATGTCTTTTTTCTTAAACAATTGCCAGAAATACCTTTTTTGGGTTCTGAAAACCCGGAGTACCCAGCTTAGTAGGCAGTCATCATCATCATCAGTTCGACAGTAATGGATAGACATTGTGGTTTTACAACCTAAACAATAAAAATACATGGATTAAAATGCATTAATAAATAAGAACATACACATTTTTAAAATAATGCAACTTTTGCATAATAATAAAGCAGTTATTTCAGTTCAATAAATACTTCCATCATTCTGCAAAGGTTTCTGTCTTATTATTTGTGTAATGCTTCCTACCAACACTTCTGTTGTGTAATTCATTTACCAAATCTAGCTCTTTTCATTTTTAGTTTTATAACCAATGATAAAATGTGGCTATTAATTCCAAATCTTCTGGATATCTTGGGTGAAGAAGTAAAACACAGAGTCAGAATTAACTTGTACCTATGTTATCAATACATTCAGTAGATATAGATTTCTGGCTTTGAATATAAGGAAGGTTGCCTCATAAAGGGCAACCTGGGTTGTCAGAAGATCCCTGGAAGAGAGTTAGATGGGGAGAGGCTAGAGAAGAAGGGGTGGAGCTAGAAGGCAAGAGGGAGAAAGGGAAGGGGGAATGGGTATGAGGTCAGAGGTGGGTGGAGCTAGCCAGGTGAGTGACAGGCAAAGGGATTGAACAGGTACAGGTAATGGATGGGGCTACAAGGGTGTGGAAAAAGGGCTGCAGAGAGTAGGAGGCCCTATCTTTTTTCTGCTGTCCTTCTGAAATTGTTTTTTGAGTAGCACCAGGAGGCCTTTGATAAGGTTTGAGCAGGAATTCTAATCAGGTAAGTAACGGTAGACCACGGACCTGGCTCATGGGAGAAAATATTCAACAAGTTACTCAGCAGACATATGGGTGTAGCTATGTTCAGACCAGCACTGTTAAGTGAATTGTTTTAGATAATTTGGTGCTGTTTTTTCTGGTTTATTTCAGGTATTCATGTGCCATTTTGCTGGTCATTTTTAGTTCATTGAATTATTTCATATATCTCTGAGCTATTTTTGATGGTTTATTTCAGGAGTTTATGTGCCATTTTTCCAGGTTATATCAGTAATTAGTTTAAAACAATTTATTTAGATGGCTTGCTGATCTATATCATCAATATTTGGAAATGTTAAGCTACACACTGTTGTTAACTGGAGAGGATTACGGCTATCTGTATCTTTCCAGGTAGAGTCAAAGAATAATGCTGCTTTCTTGTGGTAAGCTGGATATGGTTTGATTCTAGAAGTGATGCTGGGTTGTTTACCAGTTGGGTAAAGGTTTAAATCAGTTTGTGATATAGAGGTTGCATTGGGGCATTGCTGGCAGTAGAAATAGTGTATGCTGGATGTTTTTAGAGGGCAAAATTGTTGGAGATTATTAGAGGGAAGAAAAGCTTTTGGAGAAAACACAGGCCAGAGTGGAGCCACGTGGAGTCAGCTTGCTAGCCGCAGTGGTGCACTCTCCATTTTTCTTCTGGTTTCTTCTGTGTGGTCAATCAACTGAGGAAGGGAGCCATGTGGAGGCCGCTTCTCATGGTGTGGGCTAGAAGACATCTGAGGAGAAGGGATGGCCGGGGCTGGGTGATGCATTGACCCAGCAAGGGAGGCTTATCTGGTAGAAGAAGTCTGAGTAGGTAGAGGAGAAGTAAATAAAAGAAGGAGAAAAGTGGGTGCATGGAGGCTTCAGGAAGAGATGCTGTCACTAGGAAGGAACAAGAAGGGACACAAGTGTTTAATGGCACAGAGTTGATGGCCACAAAGTAAAAGGGCAGTGTCCAGGCCAGTGAGGCTGGCAGGTGATGCCACCAAGGCACAGACAACACTGGCATCTGAATTTTCTGGTGGGGAAGCTAAGATGGCCATGGAGAAGCTAAGATGGCAGTATAGGGCCAGCAAGGCTGGTGTTGTGATGTCACATGAGCCACGTGGCACAATGAGAGGATTATGTTTGTACAAGGGACAACAGAGAGTTTTAACAGCAGACAGCAGAGGTGATAGCAAGAAGGGGAGCAAGGGGAATGGAAAGAAATGATTAAAAGGAAAACAAAATATAATAAACAGGAATATAGTGGGGGGAAAGCAAGGGGAAGACATAAGGCCATAGGTCTAGCTGGGTCACCACCAGCTTCCATGTGGGGGCAGCTGTTTTGGGGGAAGGCCAGGGCTGTGCTTCGTGTAGCTCAGGCAAGCTGGGTAGCAATGCCTTCCTGTAGCATAATTAAAAAAAATAAAACAATAATAAATGAATAAAGGAATATAATGGAACAGGCTGGTGACAGGTTACCAGAGGTGTGGTTTAAAGAGGGCAAGCAGAGGCCTAGGCATCAAGATGCATCTGAGCAAGAGGCAGTACATGAGCCCTAGGTACTATGGGACTGTTTCAAAGGCAGGTCAATCAGAGGAATCCACAGAAGGGCTTAAAAAATAATAAAAAGCATGATAAAATATAAAAAAGGGGGGCTAGCCTTGGCAAACATGGGACATAATTGATGACTTGAAGCAGTATGCCATGGAAGAGGGAGCGAGCTTAAAAAACAAACTATACATTCAATAAGAAACACAAGTACAAGGAAACTGGGGGTGACATATCAAGGTCCAGTCACTGAAGGGAAGTTGTTTTGATGCTCGGGGCAGACTAGTACAAAAAAATAAAAAGAGGAAGAAAAATGTTGGCAAAAAAACCCATCAAAGAATGTTTCTTTTGAGAAGGAATAGAGTTAGTAATAGGAATAGGAAGGGGACAAGGTATGATGATATGTTTTATCTAGTTCCAGGATGGCACCCAAAAAGGCTCCACAACAGAAAGGAAAAAGCAGTGACCAACTGGCTTTGAAAGCTGCAGAACTCATGGAGCAGGTACAGTCCCTTATCAAGGAGTCCAAAGAGGCAGAAGACAGAGAAAGACAGGAGGAAAAGAGGAAGAATCCATTGTGACAGAAGGGGCCACCACAGAAGTGGGTGACAAGGAATAACTCCGGAGAGGGTGGGGAGCCACAACCAGTATACATATGCTTCCTCAACAACATTACCGTGACTGACATTACAGCAACAACAGTGCCAGGTCACTGTAGTGTCAGCATGGGACCTGGCACTGTTTTCTGAGGGTAATGCACCCCACCGAAACAACTCTGACTCAGAGTTGATTATTTAAGACAGGAGGTGTGGGAAGCAATGGGGCATGGGGTTTGAGGGCAAAGCCCCCCAAAGAAAAAACAGTTTGATGTGACTCCCTTTATACCAACCACAAGTTGTCACTATAATGTCGGTTGACAACAAAATTGTCGACCGACTGTCATAGAGCCCCGCAACCCAACCTTGGTAAGGAGCTGTCTGTAGATTTGATGGTGGATGTAGTCTCAAAGATTATTTGACTGGCATTATGGCAGAAAAAGGAGACAAAGGTTGGGAGGAGATGGACAAAGCCTGGCAAGAGTTAAAAGGGATGAAGAAAGAGGAAAAGAGGCGGGGGAGTAGTCAGATGGTTCAGGAGGGGACCCAGGCATGTCCCTGTGTGGCCATGTTCCACATTCCATCAAAGAGAAAATCTGGAAGGAGGAGTATGTTGCCATGTTCACTTTGGTCAACAAAGATGTGGCTAAAAAGTATGAACAAAGGGAGATGGTGGGAAAGTCGGAAATGGCATTGGTGGGAAAAACCACTGAGGACACGACCCACAAGGGCAAGACATTTGGGGTATGGATGGAAGGTTTCATGCATTTCAGCACCACCCTTTTGCAGAGGTGGCCTGAGCTGGCCATACCGTAACTGACTTACTCTGGCATAATCGGGGATGCATACAGAGTAAAAGGAGGTTATGGGTGGCTGGTATATGATGAGAAATTCTGTCAGCTGATGGCCTCCCACTGGGACATCCACTGGGATGCCACTGTGGCTGACCTATGGATTAGAACATTATCCACTCATGGAAGGGTAGGCAATGAAGGGCAAAAAGGGAATTCCTGAACCCCAGCAAAAACATGTTGGGCCTACAACAAGGCATCATGCACTTGGGCCAGCTGTACATTTAAGAATGTGTCTTCAAGGTGTGGGTGATATCACCCAATGATACAATGCCGAACACAGGCTGACAAGCCAGGTTATCAAGCACATGGACAGTCCTTTTTGGGGGGGGGAGTCGGGAAGAGGAAGCATGGGACAAGGAACAGCTACAGGGGACAGTACAAACTAGGGTGTTTCAGGGCAGGAGGGAGATGAGGCCAGGCAGAGGATACAAGAGCCCAGTGGGGCTTCCAGCTGGCCTCTTCCCCCATAAAAGTAGAGATGTTGCATGCATGGATGATGGGATACCTGTACTGGGAGGCCAAGGAGACACTGAGGCAAGGATTTATGACAGGTTTCAGTTTACATTACAGCGGGGTTAAGAAAAGCATGGGGGCAAAGAACCTGGGGTCCATAAAAGGAATAGAGAAAATTTTAAAGAAAAAGATACTGAAGGAAGTCACAGCGGGCATGTTACAGGGCCCATTTGCAGCCCCTCCTTTCTAACTGCTGAGGGTCTCCCCATTGGGTTTGGTACCCAAGAAACAAACAGGGGAGTTTAGACTTATCCACCACCTCTCTTACCTTGAGGGAGAGTCAGTGAACAATGCCATTACACAGGAGAGAAGCATGGTATCCTACATTACATTGGATAATGCCATACAGTTCATTAGGGTTTGGGAGGGTGCCTGGCTTACAGAAACAATATTGAGGCAGCATTTCATTTGTTGCTGGTCAGGGCAGAGGATAGGGATTTATTGTGCTTCAAATTTAAAGGGGAATATTATTTCAATAAGGCCATGCCCATGGGATTTTCTGTGGTGTGTGGCACTTTTAAAATGTTTACCAAGTGGTTGCAGTGGGTCTTCAAGGATAGGTATGGTCATGGGGCAGTGGTGCATTACTTGGATGATTTTTTGTTGATAGGGGAAGGAAGGGATGAGACACAAGAGATGCTGCAGGATTTCCAGGATATGTGTAATAAATTGGGTTGCTGCTGGCGGGGGACAAGACAGACGGGCAGGACAGGAAGCTGGAATTTTTGGGAATTGAGGTGGATGAGGAGTGGAGTTGTTTCTGCTTACCTGCCAACAAGGTAAGAAGACTGAGGGAGCTCATTGGGGTGGTAGTAGGCTGGAGGAGGGGAACCCCTAAAATTGATGCAGAAGCTGCTAGGGCATTTAAATTTCACCTGCAGGGCAGTGGCACCAGGCAGACGTTTCACACGCCAATTGGCTAGGGCAACAGCAAAATTCAAGCAGCCTTACCACTTGGTGGACATTAACAAAGGGGTTAGGGAGGACCTGGAGGTTTGGGAGGAGTTTTTAACTCACTACAATGGCATCACGTTCTAGCAGGAAGATTGGCTCCTGGACAATGATATGGAGTTGTACACAGATGCAGCAGGAGGTTATGGGATGGGAACATATTTCTGGGGTGAGTGGATATCTGAGCAGTGGCTGGAGAAATTAGTGGAACTAGTGCTGATGAAGGACATCACATTCTCACAGGCTTTCCCCATTTGGGTGGCCATAGTACTATGGGATGAAAGTTTAAGGAACAAGAAGGTGATATTTAGGTGTGACAACAAGGCCATTGTCGAGGTACTGAATGGACAGCCAGATTCCATGATGGCAGTGTTGAGGGTGGCCTGACAGTTAGTGCTGAAGGGTCTCAGGTTAAACATGTCATTCAGAGCAAGACACATAGAGGGCACCAGGAACATGATAGCTGACAGCCTTTCATGTTTATAGTTGGACAGGTTACAATTATTTGCACCAGGGGAGGCTGTCCAGAAAACACAGGTACCTCCATGCCTATGGGAGATTGGATAGAGCAAGGCCAGCTATTGTTCCAGAATGCCTTAGCTCCCAACACAATGAAGGCATACAAAAATGCATAGTGGGCATTCCAGGAGTTCTCAGTGGGCTGGGATGGAGTAAGTGGCTCAGCATCAGAAGCACAAGTTATGAGGTACATGGTAGACAGATGGGAGACTGGATGGCTGGGTCCACTATGGGAATACAGCTGGCAGAGATTGGCATGTTATGCCATGTGCAAGGTTGTGGGCAGCCCACCATGACACTGGCAGTGTACAGAATGCATCAGGGGTGAGTCAGGCAACAGGGAGGTAGCTAGACAGAAGGAGGCCAGTGGGTGGGAGGTGTTCGATAGTCTCACTGGGCAGCCTTCACCAGATCTGCACCACTGCCACAAGGCAAGGTTATTCACTGCAGTCTTCTTAGTGATGAAGAAAGGGGCCTTTTGGATCAATGAGATGGAGGCTGGCAGTAAGACTGACCATACTGGGGGCTCCAGTGGGGAGATGTCACATGGGGCAAAGGCAGAATGGACATTTGGCTGCACCGGTCCAAGATGGATCAAGCAGGAAAGGAACGAAGGTAGGAATCATAAAGGAAGTTGGGGCAGTGCATTGCACTGTCTCAGGCTTTGAAGCATATCAGAAGATTAGGCAAAGAGGGGAAGGTTGTTTCTTCCTGCACAGTAATGGGATTCCAGCCACCGCATATCAGGTTACAGCAGTGCTGAAAAAGGGGACTGGCTTCATAGGCAATGATCCCAGGTTTTTCTCATCACATTCTTTCAGGATTGGGGCAACATTGGATTTAGGAGCACAGAGGAAGAGCACTGATGACATCAAAGTACAGGAAGGTGGAGGTTAAACTTATACAAGAAAGATGTATCAGGAATAGCTTGCTAACCTTTCTTTTATATTTTGCAGATGAGAAACGAAGGTCAGTGGTGTGGATAATCAGACACTTATTGATATATTGGGCCTAGAGGTGGGCAGTATCAAACCCTGGGGAAGGCAATTAAGGCAGGACCTGCATCAAACAAGAACTGTATGGAAAGGGGTGAGGGGTCTGCGATGGGCCCAGATGTTGCCACTACTGGATGAAAGATGGATGACATGGATGGCATGGCCATAATCAGATTTATTGATTGTTCATGCTGGGCAGGAATGATTTGGTTGATAAAGTATGGGTGATACTGGCCTATGAAATACAATAGACCTAGAACTAATAAAGACATGGTGGCCACAGGTGACCATAGGTTGGTCAGAAATTGTACCCAGAAGGGTATGGCAGCAGGCTTGGGACATTAAGGTGGTTGAAAAAGCTCAAGAAGCTCAAAAATGAGTGAACAGGAAAATGGCAGCCTGGATCAAAGAGATTGGGGGATGTACATAAGCCATGGGGTCATCACACATGACAAGCCAGGGATGTACAGGATGGATGAGGTCCACATGTCCAGGGGGGGATACACAGCTTTTAATTGGAACATTCAAGAGACCATTGAAAAATGGTAGGCCCTGGGGGTTTCTTGGTAGTTTTTCAAGTCGGAAGCCCATAGTCCTTATAAGGGCTGGATATGGGCTAGTAAGGGAAAACAGGGGCAGGGGGCCTCATAGGTAGTCACCCCTGGGGGCAGGGCTGGGGATCAGGTGGGACACCCGACCACAGGGAGAAAACGGGGGGAGAGGTGTCGATATACACCTAAGCCATGAAGAAGACAATCAACAACATTGAGCACCTTTTTTATGAAAAATACTTCCTTCCTGTACCTTGTTTACCCCGTGAGGTACAGTATTTAAAGATCTCCATGATATCTTCCCTCTCTCTCCTCTCTTCTAGGGTGTACATATTGAGGTCATTAAGTCTCTCCTCACAATGTTTCTGATGTAGACCCTGTACCATTTAGTTGCCAGTCTCTGGACCACCTCCACTCTGTCTTTATCCTCCCAGAGATGCAGTTTCCTGAACTGGACACAGTACTCTAAGTGGAAGCATACTAGTGATCTATACAGAGGCAATACCATCTCCCTTTTTCTGCTACTGATACCACTCCCTAAGCATACCAGTATTCCACTAGCCCTCACAACTGCCTTGTTGCACTGGCTGGCCACCTTTAGGTCTTCTGATATGATCACCATGAGGTTTCTTTCCTTCTTGGTGGTCATCAATACCATTATCCCATTTTGTACTCTGTCTCTGGGTATCTGTTCCCAAAGTGCATTACTTTGCACTTATTCACATTGAAACCTAGTTGCCATACCACAGACCACTCCTACAGTTTTCTTAATTCTCAGTTCATCCTTTCCATGCCCCCTTCCCAGATTGTCAGCCCTATTGCAGATTTTGGTGTCATCCACAAAGACGCAGACCTTCCCTTCCAGCTCCTCTGCAATGCCACTTATAAAGACATTAAATAGGACTGGTACCAGCATTGATGCCTGAGGCAACCACTTGTTACCCTCCCTTCTTCTGAGTGAACTCCATTTACCACCACCCTCTGTTGCCTAGTCCCTAAACAAATTCTTATCCAGTTTACCACCTTTGGACCCACTCCTAAACTACCCAGCTTGCTTACTAGCCTCCCATGTGGAACAGTGTCAAAAGCCTTACTGAAATCTAGTTAGGCCACGTCCACCATGATAGAATTACTTGGTCACCCAGTCAAAGAAATCTATCAGATTTGTTTGACATGACCTCCCCTCTGTGAATCCATGCTGCCTTCGGTCTTGTAATGCATTGGATTCAAGATATTTCACAATCCTTTCCTTCAACAATGACTTCACTAACTTTTTGACCACCAAAGTCAGGCTGACTAGCCTATAATTGCCAGCCTCTTCCCTGCTGCCACTTTTGTGAAGTGGGACTATATCTGCCTCCTCCAGTCCTCTGGAACCACTCCTGAGTCCTATGAGCTGTTAAATAGGACTGTTCAAGGAGCAGCCAGTACCTCCCTGAGCTCCCTCAATACCCTTGGATGCACCTCATCTGGCCCCAGTGCTTTGTCCACTTACAGATTAGAGAATCCCTTTAGGACACTCTCCTCTGAGAATGAACAGTCTTTACATACCTCCCTCCCTCCAATTCTCCTGTTACATTTTAGTGGCCCCTTCCCTTCTCCTAGTCATTTTTTCACAGCACCTCATGAACATGGCAAGTGTCATTTTTCAAATCCTGTCCAAAATGACTTTCTGCACTGTCATGTGGAGTGACCTTTCAGTGGGGATTTGAAAATTTTCACCTACTGGGTTCATGATGTGGGGTAATAAGAAGGCTATGGTGAAAATGTGGTGTACAAATATGGTAAAATACCCAGGATAAGAGTAAACATTGCAATTCTTCACCGTTCACTCATACTGGAAGTGTGCTTTATTTTCAATATTTTAACTCCAAACTTTTGACATAGCTATTTTCACACCACCTCATGTATATGAAAAGTATCATTTTTTAAATCCAGGATGAGATGTGTTTTGCACTTGTGGTGCAAAATGACATTTCAGATAATATATTATAAATTCCATGTTATGTTTATAAGAGGAGTCATAAAATTACTGTCTTGAAAAGTTGGAGTCAAAATAAAAAATTATAATGATTAAGAAACATTGTGTGCCATGCCAGTCTTCACCCCAGCAGGTATGCTTAGTAATCCCATGCCAGTGAGCTGAGTTTGAGGTGAGCTCAGTGACCCAGCTACATGGAGTGAGGGTATTGGGATGGCACTGTTATGCTACAGTCCTTCTGTGAGAAAATGAAAGCTGCAGGGTTACCTGCATGGCTTTAGTGTCATATGGTGAAGATATTTTCTCTGACATAGGGCCATGCATCTCTACTCCATTGAGTGGCAGAGGGCAGAGATCACGTGATGCAGTCTGTCTGAGTGGACACACAGCAGCTCAGCTCTCAACCTTCCCTCAAAAAGGCTTCCAATTTAACACTCCTGTGACTACGTTCTGTTCATCTAACCAATCCTGTAATCAGTTACAGATCGTAGAATTCAGCAATCATCTTCAAGGCTGAAAAAAACAAATGACTCTGAAGAACCTGCAATGGAGGCTGTAATGTGCCAGGCCTTCCCGGCCCATACACCACCTCAGACAACAGACAAGGCCACCAAACAGTCTAAAACACAGGCTATGACTGCAAACAAAAACTTTGCATGAGCAAGCAACTCTACTCCCTTATTGGAAGAACATTTTTTTGCTGAAATAGCTCCGATAAAAGAAGCCTTCCTAGAATTCGCCTCAGATTTGAAAAATATTCAGGCCGACCTAAAAGAAACCAACAAGAACATTTCTGATGTGTCAGCATGCACATCTTCGTTAGAAGACTGGCAGACCCATTAGATCCAGAGGTTGTGGCACTGAGACAAAAACTAAACAGAATGGAGATCAAACTAGAAGATCCTGAAGGAAGGAATAGGAGGAATAACCTAATCATTTTGGCTTACCTGAAGAAGCCAAGGGATCTTCCACTGTTCTATTCGCCCAAAAGCTTGGGTGAAAATCACAGGCCCTCCATGCACTCCAACATATATCATGTGGAACACATCGATCTTTAAAGCCTCTGCCCCTCCCGATGCCAAGCCCAGGCCACTCATCATCCACCTCCTGAGTTATATAGATAGGCAGCATATCCTGACAAAAACTGAGGAGCTGCAGGAAATAAATGTGAGGATGCCCAATTGAGAATATCGCAAGATTTGCTGGTGGCCACCAGACACAAGCAGGCCGAATACCACACGTCGGTGATTAAATTATTGCTACTGGAATTAGGTACCGAATGATCTATCCAGCCAAGAATGATCTAACCAGCCAAGCTGTCGGTACTGTATCAGGGCAGCTGGAAATCATTTGAAAATGCGGAGCAAGCCACGGGTGAACTAGTCAGCATGTTCCCAGACCTGTTCACCCATCGTTGAGCCTGCAGAATTGGCTACATCATCTTGGCAGAACCCTGCAGTAACCTAGACTTAGTATTTTATAGTTGTGCCCACAATAAACTGCATTACTGGGTTATTAACCCCTTTTTCTTCCTTATCTACATCGAGAAGCCAGTCCTCCAGGCTACTAGGGGACAATCTTTGCTATCTGTTTGTAAAATTTTATTTCTATATAGTTGATCATTGTACTTGTTGCATACTAGTTTGTTAGTCTTAGTGCAGAATTTATTGAAAGGTTCTAATGTTGCGCTTGGTGTAACAATTGAATCTATTCATGTTCTTTGACAAAGGTCAGGACACATGTGGGGTTTTAACCCGGTTTTGATTTAGATTATTGGATAGTTAATGTTCTATGCCTTTGGGAGGGGTTGGGGAGGGAAGTGCGTTATCATGGGAAAAGCAGTCATGTCTTTGCTATTGGGATTGAGCCTCCACCATCGTTTGCCCAATATGGGGCTCAGGTTAATAAATTCTTCAAATTGGTTATGTGGGGCTTGGGGCTATGTTATTTTGGTATTTTTTAGGGAGAGGTGGGTTTTTGGGGGAGGGGGAGTGGATTTAAAGGCTTTTGGATGGATGTGGCCTGCCACAGGTAATAGGGTTAATATTTTAATTTTTACTCTAGGTTCCAATATCCTTTCATACACACTGGTTCATTACTCCCTGTTATACCACTAAAATGAGTGGCAGAGGGCACTGTGCATTGGCTTACAAATGGACTCTTTGCCCAGTGCCCTGTGCATCTCTAGCTGCAGCACATGGAAGTGCAGGGACCAGAAGGCTCTGCACTTCCAGAGACCACCAAACACCCCATGAATTTGTGACATCTGTTACTGTTTGGATGGTGTTTCACTTGGTGCAGGTCACAGGGCCCTGTGCATCTCTATATGTTCATGCAGTTCCCTTCAAGACCTATGTGGATGAGGATATGATTCCACTATCTCAAAAAGAAAGGAATTGCAAAAACATTTTTAATGCATTACTGGAAAAGTCGTAAGTAACCAGCTGAGGCAGTATCTAGAAACTAATAACCTGCTTAATCCAGTCCAATCAGGGTTTAGAGCTAAACATAGTACCATCACAGAACTTGCCAAAGTGACTAATCACTGGCAAAGAGACAAGCTAGACAAGAGGAATTACACCTGTGCCGTATTCTTGGACCTGAGCAAGGCCTTCTACACTGTTGACCACTCTCTGCTGCTCTCTTCCCTGACCACACTAGGTGCTGACCCATTATCTTTACAGTGGTTCAACAACTACCTCTCTGATCGTTTCCAGCAGGTGAAAGCAGAAGGAGATCTCTCAACTCTCAAACTTCTCCTAAGAGGTGTTCCCCAGAGTTCTATCTTAGGACCGATCTTATCTGCAATACTCATCAACAATATTGATAAAAGCATAACTAAGGCCAACATTCATCTGTTTGCAGATGACGCAGTTATTTACATAAGCCATCCGTCATTACAATCTGCATGTAATGACCTTCAATCTGAGTTCAACCTGCTGCAACACCAACTCCTAAACAAAAAACTTATTACTTAATGCCAAGAAAACAAAAGCAATGCTCTTTTCTCCCTTTGCCCAAATGGTAAATTCAGCCCTATCAGATCCTGTGCCATAGATTGCTACAATTCTTGGCGAGAAGTTGGAATGTGTCCCTAAATTCAAATACCTGGGAGTATGCCTGGACCATAGGCTCTCCTTTATAGAGCATGTTGAAGAATTACTCAAAAAATTATGACAGAGACTTGGCCTGTTCTTTAGGATAGCCCGCTTCTTAACTAGGGATGCCAAACTACAGCTGGTACAATCAACCTTTCTATCCTTATATATTATGCTGACATCCTCTACAGTCACTGTCCCATTTCCTACCTGACCAAACTTGACACATTATAGCATAGAGCTTTGAGGTTCATCACAGGCCTGCCTTATTCCACTCACCACTGCTCCCTATATCAATCAGTGGGGTGGAGTTCTCTTCAATTCAGGCATGATAAAAATGCAGCCTTATGGACCCTGAGAGCCATCTCCAAAAAACTGCCCAATACATTACAGACTATCTTCCTATAAAACCAATAGACAATTATGCCCTGAAAAGTTTGCAAATCTCTCCTACTGATGGTTCCAAAAGTTAACTCTCGCTTTGGCAGGGCTGCTATAAGCTTTACACTGTCCTCCTTGTGGAATAAATTGCAAAAAAAAACTGAAACTGAGGTCACCCATTGGTATCTCATCTTTCAAGCTTTTATATTCACATCTCAGAAATGATCAGTGCAATTGTTTCCCATGACCATGAATTGTCATCATGCTAACCTGTACCATTTAACCATGAATGAATTACTTCTAGTGCTTGTCTCTTCCTTGGCCCTGGTCTGTCATCATGCTTTCATGTAACACCTTGATGCCTCTGTTGTCCCTTTGATACTGGTCTATCTTCCCGCTTTCTCCAGCCTTCTTTTCACAACACTATACTGCACTCATCCACAATCTACACGCAATCATACTATAAAAGTCCTAACTCCCCTTTCCCTCTCCCCATGGGCCCCCACTGCTGCATCAGTTCTACTGACCTATCCTTGGGACTTCACTTCTCACAATGTTTATCCTTCACTTACATATTACATACCCCTCCTGGTACCCCATCTGCCATTAGTTGGTGGTCCTCCAAGCCATTTTCATGGCTAGTACTAGTAAATGAACTAACTGGTACTTCTATACAGAGAACATGGTTTATATACAGTTGCATGGTTCAATGGTGGACCTGCCTCCTTGTATTTGAATCCTCCTCTGTTAGGGCTTGCCTTGTCTTCCTTTTATCATCTGACTCACCTATTACTGCACCATTGTGTTTGTGTTTATATACTTATTTACATGTATTTATATGTTTTTATGATGAATGTTACCTGACCCTCTTCTAACCAGGTACATCTTGTAAAAGAGCTCTGCTCAATGATGTTTACCTGGATAAATAAAGATTTTGATTGATTGATTGACCAGTTAGTGTTCAAGTTGATGCCACAAAAAAATAGGGAAATGTAGCATAATGGTTTTTAACCCTAACTCCCACCCCCACCTCCCAAGAAGCAAAATGAAAAACATTAGGGGAGACTTGATGAATCAGTGGTGGGGTCTTTCTTGGGATTGTCAACCCTAATGCTCACCTCTCCACACAGCTCATAGCCTCCTGTCCCAGCTCCAAGCCAGTGTCTCATACTGGTACAGTCTTCAAGGTAAAGAGTATGACTCACCACATGTTGCCAACATAATCTGTTGTAGCTTTCTACCTGCAGGGCCCTTCAGGCCCTGCATGAAGAAAAGAGACCATGTCTGATCTTCTTTGCTCAGGGAAGGGGTTGAGCATTAGGGTTAACAACCCCAAGGAAGACTCTACCACTGATTTACCAAGAAGTGATGTTTCTGAGAGTTTGACCCACATGATGCTTGTGTGTGTTGCATCATGGTTCCAAGCGAGTGCCTCATAGTGAAACACTCTTCAAAGGTACAGAAGATGGCTTGCGCCATTGCCAACACAATCTGTTTTAGCTTGAAGAAAGAAGATCATGTCTGACATTGTTTGCTCAGGAGAGGTGGGCATTATTTATTTTATTTATTTTATTCTTTTGATAACTGGGTAAGGCCCACTAGGCACAAGTATTTGTTTTCAGGGTGAACCAGGAACACTGGGTGGTCAAGTGACTTGCTCAGTCATACCGTATGCAAGTGGAGGTTGTGGGAATCAAACCCAGATCTGATGGATGTATCAAATTAATTCACAGCTCATGGCTCTAACCTCTAGGCTATACAGTCCTGAGGAAGACCTCATCACTGATTTGCCAGAGCTCTGGAGACCCAAACCCCAATTTTTCTCTTTGCTGCTTGGGGTGGGGTCTGTGTGGTGGTGAGATAGGGTTGGAGACCCTAACACCACATTTCCCAACATTTGTGGTGCTAACTTTAACCCTAACTGGTGCATTAACAATGCTTTTGCAAAGAATATATATATATATATATATATATATATATATATATATATATATATATATATATATATATATATTTAATATATAGATCGTCAATTTAATAGTATAGTAAAGCATACAATTTTTTTTGGGTAATACTTTCACTCCTGAAGTGATAATACCACACTTCGACAGTGATAATACTATCGTTCAGGTCCCAGAATAGTATAATTCGGGACCTGAATGATAGTATTATCACTGCAGCTCAAGAGCGCAAGCGCACAATTCAAAAAACTGGTAAAGCTGGCAAACATCAATCAAAAGTGGATATCTACAGTGTGGCTCATCATTGGATGGTTTCTCTCTGTGGGCATCCAAAACAGTTTTAAAAATATGGCGTTGCTCTCTCGCTTAGTGAGAATGTAAACCATCTGTAGTGATTCCTCAGTTTGTTTCTTTTTTTTTTTTTGTACCACACCGAGGATTTAGATGTCTGATCCTGTGCTCCCAACCCCCCAAGAAACCAAAGAGTAGGAGCGAGACAAAACTTTTGGTACCATGGGTGTGTGTGTGTGTGTGTGTGTGTGTGTGTGTGTGTGTGTGTGTGAGCGTTGGGGCAGCAGGAACACAGAGGCACAGCAAGAGTCTCTCAGAAAGTATGGCAGTCACCTAAGAGTTGGACACTTCTTTGTGAAAGCAGGAAAAAATACTTGCATCCAAATATTAAAAAAAAATAATGGATATCTCACATGGTTGTCAGAGATACCATCTAGATATTCTGGACACTGGAGCTCTCGAGCTTGGCTCTTGAGGTTTCTACATGCACAGAACCTCTTGATGGTATTACTTACCTGTGAGCTATCCATTATTTTATATATATACACATATATACATATATATATATATACAGTATATATATATTTATACAATGTATGTTGTCAGATAAATGAGAGTATAAATCATCATATCTGACATGGGCCGTAGATAACATTGTTATCTTCATGTTCCTATACGCCATATGTTATTCCACTGCCCTATACGTCATAGTCGTCTGGTTGATTTCAAACATTGTTATTCACTACCAGCAGGATCGAAGGCTATGAATATTTAGCTTAGTAATATTTAATAGCCCAGACTTCAGAAAATTAGACTTGCCTGTGTTTTCTGTTCCAGTTGTGTGCCAACCGCACAGAGCGATTGACTGCCGGGCGCCACGTAGCGAGCCATGAGCGCCTGCTGCCCAGGCAACAGACGCCGCGTTCATTTTACTTGAAAAGCCACCAGCTCGGTCAATGCTGCACTCTGTGTGCAGTTTGAAGCTTTTAACAAGGAACTACAAAAATACAGACAAATTCTAATTTACTGAAGTCTGGGCACATTCTAAAAATATTTACTAAACTACAAATCGCCAGTCTTCATAGCGCCGTCACACTACACTTCTAGTGAAAGTGAAAGTGCTCTGAGTGGCAGGATCAACCAGATAACCATATAAACGTCACTTTTTCCCCCAAATAAAAGCAGGATCAACCAGATATTTTTACTAACTTTAAACTGACAGGATCAACCAGATATTTAAAAACCCTATATAATCTATTATGTTGGGGAAGCATGTGGAGCCCTGTGTGTGTGTGTGGGGGGCATGGCATGATAAACCAGATAATGCTTCTTAAAACTAACCATAAATAGCATAATCCACTAAATATTTCTTAAGCAATAAATGACATCTGCTGTTTTGGCAGCCTTTCTGTAAAGGGGGGTTGTATTGCTAGGGCCATCACCTTTATGTCACCCATTGCATTGAGAGGGGCACGTAGTGAGTTGTGTTGGGGCAGGGGCAAAGCATGTTGTATAAATCAGTTAGTGATTATAGTTCGATATTGTATTATCTTCACCGAGGCTCAGACATTAAGATCTCACCGGTGGCTTCGCCACTGTGAGATATCATGATATCACTGGCCTCTCGTGAAGATAAATATGATATCTTCAGTCGGCCATGTCATATCCCTATTTATATATATATATATATATATATATATATATATATACACACACACACACACACACACACACACACAGACATAGAATTTGATAGTAGGATTGGACCTCTTAGTCCATCCAATCTGCCTAAACGTTTCCTGACCAATGTATCTCCACAGAGCCTACCTGTTCTCTGGCAACCCTCCCACCTACCTGCCTCCTAATATACACATTTGTCTACCCATGCATTCACGAGGCCCCCACTGTTTCAGCCTGTACCACTCTCAACTGTCCCTGATTTTCAGGGATGTCCCTGATTTTGCCTCAAAATGTTACTCTGTCCCTCCTAAAAATTGTGTTTCCATGACCAAATAGCAGGGGTTATAAGCACAAAATAATATCAAACATTAAAGTTACAGACTTGTTCTTCCTTTGAAAATGCATTTTACACTAAGACCTTTATTCTACCAGCTTCTTGAGTATGTATCTCCAATTTCGAAGACATGTCCCTGATTTTGGTCCTTTGTCCCTGATTTTTTTAAGACTTGTCCCTGATTTATGAGGCAGGAGGTTGAGAGGTATGACTGGCAGCATCTTCCAGGCATCTACCACTCATTCAGTGAAGAAACATTTCCTCACATCAGTCTTGTATTTTCCTCCCTCCAGCTTCATTGCATGCCTTCTGATCCTGGTGCTTGTTCTTAATTAAAAGAGATTCTCGACATGCATCCTTTTCACCTCATTTGGATATTTGTATGTCTCTTTAAAGTCACCTTTTTCTCTCCTCCCTTCTAGGGTGTACATGTGGAGATCCCTCCATCTATCCTCATAGGGCTTCTCATGTAAACCATGTAACATTTTAGTTGCCCTTCATTCTTACTATGTCCTTTCTGAGGTGTGATCTCCAAAACTGAACATCAGTAGTCCAAGTGTGGTTGCACCGACAAGCAATATAATGGCTTCCCCACCTCCTTCCTCCAACTGGAGATACCCTTCACCATGCACCTCAACATCCCACTAGCCCTACCCACTGCTACCTTGAGGTCCTCAGGTATAATAATGCTAAGGTTTCTTTCCTGTCTGATGACTGTTAGGACCTCACCACATCCTATACCCAGTACCAGGGTTCTTATGTCCCAGGTGCAAGATTTTGCAGTTTTTGGTATTGTACCCCAACTATCATAATTTTGACAACTTCTCAAGTCTCCTAAAATCCTTGCACATTCTTTCTATCCCCTCTTGATTGCCCACCCTATGACAGATTTTAGCATTATCTGCAATGAGGCATACCTTCCCTTCCAGTTCTTCCACAATGTCTCCTATGAAGACATTGAAGAGGACTGGTCCCAGAACTAAGCCCTATGGTACACCACCGGTCACTCTTTCCTCCTTAGAATAAGTGCCATTAACCACCACCTTCTGCCTCCTATCTATTAACCAGTTTCTAACCCAATTTACCACTTTGGATCTCACTTCTAGGCTGGTTAACTTCCTAAAAAGTCTACAGTGTGGCACCGTGTTGAAGGCCTTGTTAAAGTCCAGACAGGACACATCCCTTGCCCTTCCCTGATCTATTTCCCTTGTTACCAAGTCAAATAAATCTATTAGATTAGTTTGGCTTGAACCCCCATGAATCTGTGCTGTCCATGGTCTTGCTTACCATTTTATTCAGTGTACTTTACTAGTCTTTCTTTCTGTAGTTTCCATAATTTTCCACCACTGACGGAGACTGACTGATCCATAGTTTCCGTCGCCTCTTCTGCTGCTCATTTGTATAGGGATCATGTTGGTCTTTCTCCAGTCATCTGGAACCACACCTGTTTCAAGTGAACTGCTGAACAAGTGGTCAGTCAAGCAGTTAGCACCTCTCTTAGTTCTTTTAGTACAATGGGGTGAATCCCAGTTGGTCACATAGCCTTGTCCACCTTTAAGGTTAAAAGTCCTTTCATGACTCTTTCCTCTGAAAATGGACTTGTGTCCACACCACCTGCTCTCCCATTCATGACTCTCCCTGGTAGTCTGTTCCATCATCCCTTCACCGTGAAGACTGAGCAAAAGTACCTGTTTAACAAGTCAGCTTTCTCTTGATCCCCTTCTGCACATCCCCCTTCTTAGTATCCCTCTCCTTGCTTTCTTCTTCTCACTTATTTACCTGAAGAAAAGTAGTATCCCCTTTAGTGACCTCTTTGGTAATCCTTTCCTCTGTTTGTGGCTTTTGTACCTCCCTCTCCTTCTCCCTCTGCATTTCCTTATACCTCTCAAATGCAACCCACTTTTCTTCACCTGCTGTTGCCACTTCCTTGGAGAACAATAATGGTCTCCTTTCTCTTCTGCTTTTGTTCACTTCCTTCATTCGTAGGTTGGTTACTTTAGTTATATGCTCCATTATTTTTCACCAATGTGCCTCTATCCCCACACCCTTTTAGGTCATTTTTGAGGCAGTCTCTCATTTCTGTAAAATTTGGCCTCCTAACCACCATCAAAACAAGCCAGAACAGCACAATTAAAATAAATGGAGCCTACACATGTCAATCCAGCAATGTGGTTTACCTAATTCAGTGCAAAAAGTGCACAAATGAATGCTATATAGGGGAAACAAGGCAACCACAACAAACCAGGATGAAGCACCACCAACGCACAATAGTAAACCAGGTTATCAGCACCAGTAGGACATTTTTCCCAAACAGATCATTCCCTCTCAGACTTATCTGTTCTAATACTAAGTGGCAACTTCAGAAACGCATAGAAGAGAAGAACATCGGAACTGAAATATATTAAACAATTAAATTCTAACTTTAACAGCCTCAATCAGGACATTGGATTTATGTCACACTATTGTAAACTCAAATACTGTATGTTACTTTTTACTAATTTTTTTTTTCTTTTTTCTTTTTTTTGGGACTCCACCCCCCTTTTGTTTTTCACCCTGTGTATCTCAGGTCTTTTCAATCTGTGTTCCTATATGGTTACTTTCCAATTGCCATTTTTAAGCATCCATTCAGCCTCTCTTTTGAATATCTTAGCACTTACTGATCATCCCCTAAATTTTAGACCTGTTCCTATTCCTTGCCCACCTACCCTTTTGGTTAAGTTCTTCTCACCTGTCCTACCATAATTACTTTGAACCCATGCATCACAGTGTATATAGACCTTACACTGTGTTTTTCTCAGGTCTTTGTTGTTCAGTGTTCCTGGCAAAATATATTTCCGATTACCACTTCAAGGCTTCCACTCAGCCTCTCCTATGAATATCTTAGCACTTCCTGCTAATCAACCCTTTCTGTTAAATTCTTCTCAATTATTGTGGCATAATTATTTTTTAAACAATGCATCATAGGGTATATACATGCTGCTTATTTTGCTCAGTTTGCTAGTCACCTGAAGAAGGAACATGTGAGGCCACGAAAGCTTGTGTCCTATACAATCTTTGTACAACACATATTTTGGTCCAATAAAATGTATCAAACCTTCCAGTGAGCCCCTCCTAAAATCCAGGACAATTTTCTTCATGTGGTTTGCCTGTACTTCTGTCATTATGTTGAACCACACTGTACAGTGATCACTACTAGCACAGGAGACTGCCCGCTGTGAGATCTTTAATGCCGTACCTGTTTGTAAGCACCAGGTCTAGTACTACCCCATTGCTACTGGGTTCTTTGACTAACTACCTGAGAAAAGCTGCTTGTAAGGCCCCAAGAATGACCCTACTCCTTGCTGAAGCCACAGCTAGAAAGCACCATTCAACTTCTGGTAACTTGAAGTCACCAACTATCAGTACCCCCCCCCCCATTACTTGCTATTCTGATGATGGCTTTCTAGTGCCTTATCTATCTCCTTGTCTCTGTTCTGGAGGTCTATACATAACCCCAGTATGCATAGCCCTAGTGTCTGACTCAGGGTCACCTCAGCACTCCTAGCCCCTCCTTTTCTCTTGGTGCCCTGTACCTCTGTTGTTTAATTTCCTCCTTCACATATAATGCATCTCCCTCCCATCCTCCCTGCCCTTCTGAACAGAAAGTATCTAGGTATGGTTATGTCCAAGTTGTGGTACTTTGTACACCATGATTGTTATGGCCATTGAATCCAGGTTAGCCTCAGCTATAATGGCTTCCAGGACTGGAATATTGTTTCCAATGGTCCTTGTGTTAGTGAACATGGCTCTCCACATCCTTCCCCACCCCCATGTGTGCTACTCTGCTTCCCCTCCAATTTGTGTGTTGTTCTGTGAATCCCTGAATAACTCACATTTACTCATTTTATTTTCATCACTCGTGTTCTTTAATCATCTATTTTACCTATCTGAGATATATTCCTCTTTTCTTCTTTTCTATTCCAGTCCATGCTTTTCTGCACCTCTGCCCTAGGAGATTATTTCTCCTCTTTGGCCTCCTTCCCTGCCACTCTACCAGGTGAGGCAATTGTTGCATCTTTTGGGTTTACTGTCTCTCTCCTGAATAGTTTAAATTCTCATCAAAGTGCCATTTAAACCTCCCATGCTAGGTCTTTGTTCCCAAAATGAATAATGATGTCCAGTTCCTGCCAAATGCCAGCTTCCATAGATAGCCTCAGGATTCACTCTCTGTTCCTCCAGTGGAGGCACCCCCTCAGGCACCATCCTTCCCTATCCCCCCTCCCAATTCTATCTCCCTCACAACTGAGTCTTCCACTAACATCTGCTTCCTCCTTGAAAGGTGGCCTCTCCCTTCCTCAGTGCTCGGTGGGCCCTTCACTACTGAGAAACCCCACCTACTCCATTCCCATTGCAGTGGGTACTCCCTGCCTGGTGTCCCACTCTTCCAGTAAAGTAAAGGTGTTTTGCAGTTGTAATGTTGGAGCAGTGTGCACCCATACCCCGACCCAACCCTCCTGGAACCCACCAAGGTCCATCACCTTTGGCTTTGTCAAATATCCTCTGAGGGTGGGGAGCAGTGGCAGAATTAGAGGCCCCTAGGTGGTATTGAAGGTATACTGTACTCTTAGAAGTCCAACAACTTATGCTCACAACCCAAAAAAGTGGTGTATACATATGGGGTAGCATTTCAGTCTCCAGAAAGTGTCCTGAAAGACTGTCATTGCATTGGACCACTTCCATGATTTGTACCCTCCTTTGCTTAGTGGAGATGCAAGTTTAGTTTACCCTTCTACCTGCTGGCTGCTTCCATGGCATGTTGATCTTTCCCCTTTGCTTCTCCAAGACTAGTTTTTAACTGTACCTTAGAAAGGGTGTCTCCTGCATTTCTTTCCTAACTACTTAATTAATTCCTACTTTTGTTTGTTCCTATTTTTTATTAAATGTTTCCTTCCTATGCTATACACTTGCATCTCACACTCTATACAAAGTTGCTTTAGTACATTACATTAAGTAACTTTATGACAATGTTAATCTGTTTTCCACATGCATGCAACAAACTAAAAAAAATCTTCCTTTCCTATTTAATTTATGCACCACAGCATCAGTGCATACATAAGTTCACAGTAAGAAACTTATAGCAGTGTATATATAATTTTAAAAGATAAGATACTAAAACAAAGTGTACATTTTATTCACTTTTTAAGTTATACTATCAGTTAACCACACCTCACCGTACTCTGTTTATGACTAGTATTAATTTAACTCCACTGTTTACTTGCTATGTTCAATGCTTTTATGCTGGATAATACACTCCCAACTTTTGAACAGAATTCTTCCTTCACATTTACAGAATGGAATTAAATACAAGGGCTTTAAAGAGTGTCACACATGGGGTATAGCATCTCCTGCTGACTGCTGCCCCACACTGTCACCCATAGTGTGACACCCTTTTGCAATGGCCCTTTGGCTCTGGACCACAGAGGATGACTGCTAGGCCAAGGTCACAGAAGTACTATTTTCACACACACACACACACACAGAACCACTATATTTAGGGTTGCATAGGCAGTTTAATGTTAAACCCCACTTTTTGCACTTTAATAATTTGGCAACTATTTACCAGATTTATATAAAATTTTGCAGGCACAGACTCATGGGGCAGATCTCTGGATGTGCCATGTTTTGTTCTAGTCGGATATGCAGATTCTGAGATTCAGATAGCGCAAAAAGTGATTTTTTGGGGAGGGGCTGTGAGAGCCCTAGATGCTTTGGAATGTTGATGTAAAATGTCCAGGGTAGAAAGGTGCTGGCCCACAGTTGTGCCATTTGTTGGTTTTGGTGAAAATATATTAATTTGTTCTAAAGTTATTAAATTTTAAAATCGCAGGTTCTGAGCATGCTCAGTAAGCATTTCAACTTAGCTGTAAGAAACAAACAAAAAAAAATCCTTTATCACATGTGGGCAATCCTTTTTCGTGAGGAGAAAAATCCTTTTTCGTTTGCCACCATCTTTTTTTTTTTATTTCAAAACCCACAAAAATTGCATCCTTCAGAGAGAACAAGACATCTACTATCTTGCTCATCGGGACTTCGTTAGGTGAATTGTGCACTTAACTGTTGCAAAAATGACCCCAGAATGTGTTTTTTTAAACATTTTAATACCTTTCTCATGGCTTGCTACTACTTTTTTCATTTGGACACAATATGAAAATTTTCGTATGATCTTACATTCAGATAGAAAGATAGATAGATAGATTCTTTATTTATATAGTGCCCCTTTCCAAGGACTCAGAGTGTTTCATGGTTAAAACACAATACGGCAATTTTAACATATTCATAAAATACAAAATTAAGACAAGCAACAATATCCAACATAATAAACATAAGACTAGCTCTCAAATCAGTGAAAATCTAATTCATACTCTACATATTAAAAGCCTGGCTAAATAAATAAGTCTTTAATACTTTTTTGAAGGTATCCACAAGGGTGCTTCCTGAAGCTGTTTAGGTAGTAAGTTCCATAGTGTAGGTGCAGCCACTGAAAATGCTCTCCCAGAGTACCACAACCTAACCCTAGGGACACTAAGGAGACAACCATCAGTGGAACAGAGAGCCTGGGATGGATGGTGAGGCACAAGAGGATCTTGCAGGTGGACTGGCCCCCATTCATGTAGGGCTTTATAGATCAGTAACCCAACCTTGAAGGCAATCATCCACCTAACCGTCAGCCAGTGCAGTTCATGGAGGACAGGTGTAACATGATCATACCAATATGCTCCAATCAATCTTGCTGCCGCGTTCTGCATCAGCTGCAGTCAGTGGAGGTTACCTCCAGATAACCCTAGGTGTAGGACATTGCAGTAATCCAGTCTAGACATTACTAAAGCATGTACTAGTGAGATTAGGTCCTTGGTGGGGGTAACAGGTTCCAAATCTGGGCAATGTTCCTCAGATGGTAAAATCCACTCTTAACAACAGCCAACACCTGAACATCAAATGTCAAGCTACTGTCAAGGATCTCACCCAGATTCTTCACCCATTTGGATGGGGTCAGTGGTACCCACCCAGTACAAAACTAGGGGTCTCCACAAACCCCCACCCCCCCACGGTGACTTGGATGCACCACCAGCAGATCTGTCTTGTCTGGATTGAGTCCCAACCAGTTATGGGCCATCCAAGTCTGGATCTCAGACAGGCAGTTGTTAAATACAGAGTCCATCACCTGGTTACCTGGTGAACAGGACAGGTATATCTGGGTATCATCTGCATAGCAGTAAAAACCCAGCCCATACCACCTGATAATGTCCCCCAATGGCAGCACATACACTGTGAACAATAAGGGCAACAAGACTGACCCCTGCAGAACACCATAGGTTAGAGGATTCAGTCTAGATGAGGCCAATCCCATCACCACCCTCTGCACTCTACCTGTCAGGTATGACCTGAACCATTTGATGACCTTACCGGACAGGCCACACCAGAACCACAGTCAGTCAAGCAGCACCTCGTAGTCCACAGTGTCAAATGCCACTGACAGATCCAGGAGGACCAAGATGGAATGATCTCTCCTGTCTTTTGCCATTAGGAGATCATTAAGCACCCTCACCAGGGCAGTCTCCGTACTATGCCCAGCCCAAACCTGAACTGGAAGATTTCATAGATGGAGGACAAGGCGAGTCACTCCTCAAGCTGACTTGCCACTACTTTTTCTATAACCTTCCCTAAAATTGGGAGGTTAGAGACCAGCCTGTAGTTGACAAGACAGTCTGGATCCAATGAAGGTTTCTTTAATAGGGGTCTAACCAAGGCTTCTTTCAAGACCAATGGGAAGACCCCACTTCTCAAAGAACTCTGGACTATCTCAGCAACAACAGGTCGGATCAGGACCATACATCCAACCAACAGTTGTGTCGGACCTGGGTCCAGATCACAGTGTCTTGGCTTCAGTCTCGAGACAACCTTCACCACCTCCTCCACCCCAACCAGATCAAACTCAACCCAGACAGAAGGAGTGCTCCAGAACACCCCAGAGTGGACCACACAATCTCTTTGAGTGATGCTGGAGGAGATCTCAGCTCTGATAGTGGACACTGTGTTGGCAAAAAAACAGAGTGAACTCCTTGCATCTAGAGCTTGAACCCACACCTCCCACACTGAGACAGACAGGAGGCAATAGCTCATCCACAGTGTGGAAGAGCTGAGCTGATCTGTTCCTTGCCACAGCAATCTCCCCTGGCAAAAAAGCTGCCTTCTTACAGGAGATTGCCGCCTGATAATCCTTATAATGGGATGTAAGGGCCAATTTGTCCTCCATCAGGCCAGAGCCCCTCCAGCATCTCTTTAACCTCTTGACCCTTAATTTTTAACTCCCTAAGTTCCCCATCAAACCATGGAAGTCTCTGGCAAGTAGATAAGGGTCAGACACAAACGGGTGCGACTGATTCAAAGGCAGCAGTGATGGCCCCATTATAAGCCATCACCACCTCCACTGTCTAATCTCACATGCAGCCCACACACTCCATAGGTCCAGCACCACCAATAACCCTCATGGAGATAAACCCCACAAAGGGCAGTACCGGGCCATTTCCACAGAGGCAATGGCTTCACGGGGGGCCCCAAACCTGAACCTCATGGTGCAATTATCCAACCAAACTACCAGATCAAATCCAAGGTCAGTGGTCTCAAGACCTAATGAAAACACCAAGCCCAATGTGTGGCCACCTGAGGGGGTCACTGAAACAACATTATGCATGAGGCCCAGCTCTTCCATGCTCCTAAGCAGATCACTACCAAATATGGAGAGCTCATCATCAACCCAGGCATTGAAGTCCCCAAGAATTAATCATTTTGGGGACTCCAACACCAGACCAGTGATGAGCTCTCTGATCTCCCTCAAAAATTCACCCTCCCTACCTGGGGGTGCTAGAGCAGGAGGATCCTGTAACCAGTGGCAGGACCCTCCCATGTGGCAACACATTCAAAAGACTCCATGGGACCCATAGGTAGTACCATGAGGCCCAGGTCAGATTTAAAACAAATGGCCACCTCCCCCCCACCTCTGCGATCCTTCCTTGGGCTGTGTATCACAGAGTACCTGGCTGGTATTGCTGCCTCTAAAATGGGAACCGCATTTTCATCCAGCCAGGTCTCCGTGATGTAAGCCAGGTCTACCGAGGCAATCAAGTCTGCCATTATGGCAGTCTTATTCCTCATTGACCTGGCATTGCATAACACAGCCCGAGTAAGATGAGGGGAGGCTGCTGGAGTTGTGCAAGAACAAGCAGGCACAATTTGAAACTAGAGGGTGGACAGCTCAGAGGTAATGTGAGGAACTGTTTTTTCATGGAGAGCGTTATGGATGCATGGAACAGCCTTCATGAGGAGGTTGTGGAGTCAAAAATGTGGAATTCAAGAATGCATGGGACAGACATACTGTAAGGCAATTCTAGGGGTGGAGGTTGGAAGTAGCAGGCTCTTGGTTAGCTAGGATCTGCAGCTTATCCATTAGGTAGGGAAATGGGCAGATTGGATGGGCCAAGCGGTCCTTATCTGCCATCAAATTCTATGTTTCTATGTTTCTATGGATCAGCTACCTGCCCACTAGTTCCCGTGGAGCCCTTATTTATGTGCACCAAACAGGGAGAACCCCTCTCTAGTGGCCATTTCGCCCCAGTGTGTCTCCTCAGCCTCACCACCCATATCAGTAACTCTCTGGCAACCATCCAGACTGATCCCCTCTGCCCCCCCCGGACACTCCCAACATCATCCCATAGATCTCTAAAGGGAGTAATGGGAGCTCAAATCGGTGGAGGTTCCGAAGGAGGGCCGCCGAGTAGCTGCACCTTCCCAAACTCTTTCCCAGGCACATGTATAAAAATAACCAAAATATGTATCCCACAAACACACTTTCATACCCTAATCTCACTCTTTCATGCACTCAACCTTTTCTCATTTCATACAAAAGAATTCCCTAAATATTAAATAACAGCAGTAGTTCCACCAAACCTAGTATGATGTACCCAATATTTTTTTTTAAATCAATTATTGTCCTCTATGGCAGCACTATCAATGTCTTCATAGTACTAAATGTTCAGTTTTCTCCAGTTTTCCAAGGAAGCTCACCTCAGTTTCCTAGGAATTTGCAATGAGAAGAGGGACCTGTCACCACCCCCTTCCCCCATATAGTGCTATATAGTGCCCATATAGTGCAGCACTATCACAGCTATACCTTCATAAACTAATATGCAGAATAACATCAGACAGAGACCCTCTCACTAGCTCCTAAATAATCAAAAGATTTATTTATTTATTTATTTTATTTATTTATTTTATTTAGCTTTTGTTAATCGGGCAAGTGCACTAGCCATAAAATGACTATTTCCAGGCACGGACCGGGAGAGTACAGACATGCAGAAACTTAACAGGTTAACAAATTATAAGTGCTTTACATACAATGAGTTAGAGGATACAATATATCAGAACATACAAAGTAAAGTGCTTTACATACAAGGAGTTAAAGTGGATACAATATATTAGAGACATACAGAGTAGACCATTCATAAGTTCATAGGTGCCTACCTATGCAATGAATAGAGAGGACCTTGGACAATAAATTATCAGGTGACATATCATATGAACAGAACAAGGTACACAAAAACAAAAACAGATAATATAAAAGGAAGAAATAACCACTGAGAGCAGAGAGTGTTTTATGGTCCTGATTTAGTCATAAAGTACTTGCAGTATATATATTCCATGTCCCTCTTCTGTTGTTCCACTGAGTTTTTCCACTATGAAAATGTTCATTAATTTTTTCATCTTTCCTGGTCTCTAGTGGAACCCACCTACCCCTCTTATCACTATTCCCATATGGTTTAATATTTCCCTGGTGTCAAGAGCAACCCCTGCCCTCTAATTAACATCTCTGTAATTATATTCCTGGTGTCTAGTGGCACCCTCCAACCCTCTGACTGCCATTCTCATAATTATTTTGTATTTCTCTGGTGTTTAGTGGCACCCCCCGCCCTCCATTCACCATCCTTGTCATTGCTGTATTTTTCCTTGGTGTCTAGTGGCAACCCCCACCCTCTGATTGCTGTCCTCACTGAAAAAAAGAAAATGGTCCCTCAATGTCTCTTTTTTTTTTGCAAAACCTGTATGAAAGAAAATGGACCCTCACCAATCTGACCCCCACCCTGACTTCAACTCAGCACCCACCATCCCATACACCCCCACAACCCTTACATACCCTCATTCACCTGAACAGGTCCCAGGGTGAAAATCCACTCTCTGTTAGAAGACACATCTTGCTGCTGGAAACACAGACTGCTGTATGAAAGAGTAAGGCAAGTGCAGTTCAATGTATTTCAATAGTATTTTCAACTCTGATGCATAACTTTGCCATTTTTGCATATTTTTACACCAGATTTTCAACATAGTCTTTTTAAGACCCCACCTCACAACAATGATTGTGTAATAATGTAAATCCAGTCTGAAAGGCAATGTTGTGGTTGCTTGATGAATTCAACTTTCAGGCAGGATCTGAAAATTTTCACCACTCTCCTTCATGAGGTGGGGTCATAAGAAGGGTATTTTGAAAATTTGGAGTTAAAATATGTAAAAATAGCAAAGTTTTATGCATCCATTGAAATTTTGCTATTCTCGCTTGTTACTTTGGTAATGTTTAGTATTTTGACCCCCAAATTTTAACATAGCCATTTTTTAACACCACCTCACTCATGAACATGGACCAGATGGGTTGCACCCGAGACTTATCAGGGAGATGGTTAATGAATTAAATGGCCCTATTACAACCATTTTCTGAACTTCCTTGGCCCAGGGTGAGGTGTTAGATGCATGCAGACTGGCTGATGTCATTCCCATATATAAAAAGGGGTCTAAACACATGGTAAATAACTATCGGCCCATACGCCTAACAGCTGTTTTGGGAAAGGTCATGGAGGGTATTATAAAAGATTTTATGATACAATATATGCAAGAAAGGGGGTACACTGACCAAACCCAGCATGGTTTTGTCAAGGGATGTTCCTGCCAGACAAACCTCCTGGAATTTTATGAAAAGGTTAGTCAGACCATGGATGAAGGGGACTCTGTGGATATTATCTTCCTAGATTGGTCAAAGATATTTGACAAGGAACCACATGGGCAGCTAATTGACTCCTTAATTGAACTTGATATTCCAGGAAATATTACCAAATGGATTGCCTCTTGGCTAAATAACAGGAAGCAAAGATTCTGCATAAGGAGTAGTTATTTGGACTGGTCCAGTGTCACTAGTGAGGTACCAGAGGGTTCTGTCCTGGGGCCAGCACTATTTAATGTTTATATATCATCTATGAAACTAAGGGAGAAACTTGGATGTCCAAATTTGCTGATGACACAAGGTTAGGCCAAACAGCAAATAACAAGAGGGATGCAGAAATACTACAAGAAGCACTACAAGTACTGGAGGACTGGGCTAGGATGTACAAACTTACATTCAACACTGACAAGTGCACAGTGATGAACCTGGGCCACAAGAATCCTAAACATAACTATAATTTAAACTGTTCCATATTAAGAGAAGTAACAGACGAAAGGGACCTGGAAGTTAGAATTTCAAATGACCTTGGTTGCAAGATACATTGCAACCAGGTAGTCAAAAAGGCTAGCAGGATCCTAAACTGTATTAAGCAGCATAATAAGAGTAGACATAAAGATGTTCTCATTCCATTCTATACTTCACTAGTTAGACCACATATGGAATACTTCACACAACTATGGGCACCAGGGGGTAAAACTGAAATAAGAGCATTGGAAAGGGTACAGAAAAGGGTGACAAAATTAATCAGAAGGATACAACACTTGGAATATAGTGAAAGATTGCAGAACTTGGGTATGTTCAGTCTTGAGTATTGTAGGCTCAGAGGGGATATGTGCTTGGTACACAAAGCTTTTTCTAGCCCAGATTTGTGGGATATGTTGAATCTAGATATCAGGGTACAAAGTCACTACACTAGAGCACATCCCTTGCAGATTAAAGGTAAAAGGTAAAAGGTATCGTAACACAGAAGGAAATACTGGTTCTCTGTCAGAGTACCAAAAATCTGGAATAGCCTCCCTATTGAGGTAGTGGCCAGTAAAACTACTGAGGAATTTAAGCATAGCTTGGCTAGATACTTAATTAATAGAAAAATAATGGGATGCTAAATGGCGAGCAATATGGACTATTAGTCTTCTCTGCTCAGAACAACCTATGAAACCTATGGAACATGACAGCTGTTATTTTTCAAATCCTGCCCAAACTATCTTTTTTGCACCTGTGGCATAGAATAATGTTGTGATGGTGTGGAATCGTGTTTTGGCAGGGATCTGAAAATTTTCAGGACCAGGTACATGAGGTGGGTTAACAATAAGGCTATGCTGACAAATTGGGTGCTGTTGTCCTTCCATAGCAACATACATATACGCATCTATGGAAGGATGGGAGTGCGGGACCCTCTGAGCCCCTTGCTCCCACAGGCAAATAAGGATATGATTATACTATCTCAAAAAGTAAGGAAATTCTTTGCAAAACTCTATTAATGCAACATTTATAGTTCAGGCTACAACAAAACCAAAAATGTGTGGAAATGAGGTTAGGGTTTCCAACCCTAAAACCCCATCCAACCCCCTGAAACAAATCAGGGGTGCAGTCTTCCTTTGGGTTGTCAATCCCAAATCTCTCCCCATTCTATGCACTCCAAAAACATACACACCACATGGGGTGAGCTTTTGGGTTGAGTTGAGAACCCCAAGGATGACTGCGTCCTTGATTTGTTTAAGGGGTGGGGTGGGGTTTTAGGGTTGTAAACCTTAAAACCTCATTTACCTACTTTTTTGCTGTAGCCTGAATCCTAAACATTGCATTAACAAAGGTTTTTTTATATATATTTACAAAGAAATGCATTTATTTTATTGTATGATAGGCATAAAGTGGAAATAAGCCATTTATTTCAATGTTAGGTGGGCCACTGGCATTTATTTTCATTTTGGGTTGGTCACAATTGAGCTTTTAATTAATCAGAGAACAGCCTGCACAATGCCTGATGATGTAAAAATGGTTTCTGCTCTAATTAAATGCAGAGCATTGAAATCATACAGAAAGAGCAATATATTCATTAAAAGAACTATTCTTGCCAGAAAGACATTTTATTTATTTATTTTATTTTATTTAGTTTAGTTTTTGTTAACCAGGTAAGCACACTAGACAAAACAGATGCCTATTTTCAGGTGTGACCCGGGCACATACACTGTATAAATAATATATGCCATGGGCTGGCTAAAAATGTTGCATTTATTTTAATTTGCAGAGTCTGACCTCTATAGACTTCCCTCTGGCTCTGCCACTCATGACTTCACAGATGTCAAAATCTTCAGATTAATGTAAATATGATAGATATATATATAGACCCTATTTAGCCACTGAGATGGGTGTACTTCTGAGTGTTCCACTCTTAGGGATGCTAAGCAATTTAAATCACAAATTTTGTTGAGAAAGCAATAATGTGACTTACATGGAATTGAACACAGGCAAGATGTCTTTTCACACTTGTGGTGAAATGACATTTGGGACAGTATTCTATAAATGCCATATGTTATGTTTATAAGGGGCAGTCATAAAATGACTATCTTTAAAATTTGAGGTCAAAATAAAAAGGAAAACTATTAAGAAACATTGTGTGTATTGCCAGCCTTTACTACAGCAGGTAATGCTTGATGATCCCATGCTGGAGAGATGGGTTTGGGGGTGAGCTCAGTGAGCCAGCTGAATGGGCTTAGGCTGGGGAAATGGCACTGTCATGCAGCACAACCTCCCAGCCAGGGAAGGGAATGTCAAAACCAAAGGCCACAAGGTGCTATGGGCCAAATGCAGCACCAAACAAACCATACTAGACAACTTTAGCAAAAGAGGTGAGCAAAAAAATTGAAAAGCACTACGTAATAAATGCTCAGTGTTTAATGTGCCGGCCATCAAAAGGACAATACAGATAAAGCCCCAATTCATTCTGTTGAACTCTTCAGAGCCTCCGTCTCTGGGTTTTAGCAAAGCAGTTCAGTTCTGTGCTAAAGCATATTCATACAGTATGCAGATTGTAGTAAACTTGGGTTGTATCCTCTCTCAAGGAGCCTGTCTGTCAAATCATTGGCATGGTTGCTGAAATTAGCAGTAGTGGGGCAATTTATACATATTTTTTCCAATTGTTTAAGCAGGAGAGACACACTAAGTTGAAAGCTTTTTTCCAGGTGAGACTTGGGAGCGCTGGGTGGTTAAGTGACTTGCTCAGAGTCACACAGTATGCAAGTGGGGGCTGTGAGATTCAAACCCAGGTCTCCAGATTTGCTGCTCAGAGCCTTAAACCACTGTGCTATACTAAGCACTGTGCATATCCTAAGGTGCTGTCCCTTTGGAATCCCCCTTATTAGGTGGGAGGGTGGCATCTATCTGGTCTTAGGATAGTGTTTCCAGCTGTAGGTTTGCAAACATTTTCAGTAACTATATTGCCATCGGGAGCAGCATGCAGTTTGAGGTCCAAAAAAGTTACTGTAGAAGGATCCACAGTTCATGTGAAACATAGATTTAAATCATTCTTATTCAAAATGGGTAAAAAATCAACTGCCTCAGACCATATGCCACCCCAGATGCACAATCTACCATGAATACAATGACCCCAATATTTTGTTCTGTTACAGTACTTATTTGTACCGATATTGAAGATGGGGACCTCATCTCACCAACCCTGAAAAAGGTTGCCATAGAAGGGCACCATCAGCAACCCCATGGCAATATGACAGGTCTGTAAACAAAATTTAGAGTTAAAGGTTAAAAAAATTACTGGTGAAGAAAAGATCAAGAGTTTCAATCACAAATTCAGGGTCAATGATATCACTAGTTTGAAACAAATCCATAAAGAAAAGAACTTTACCGCATGTAGTCCCAGATGATGTCTGATGTGGATGTATAGTGATTCAGCATCAGTCGTTAACCACAAATGACCAGCATACAATTTTTGGTGCTCCAGGACCTCCAAAACCACCATTGTATCTGTCAAATAGGAGGGTAAATGAACTACAAGTGTGTACAGAAACCCATTGAGAAATTTCAACAGGTTCTCAGTTAATGAGCCCACTCCAAAAATAATAGGATGCCCTGGTGACTTCTGGGGTCCTTGTGCACCTTAGGTGAAAGGTAGAATGTAGGGATTCCTGGAAATTCTTGAAACAGGTACCTGTATTCCTGCTCGGTGATGACTCCTTGTGACCTGTAATAAAGGAAAAAATTATTTAATTTATTTTGATAAATCACATTGGGGTCATCATAAAGTAATCTAACATTATTTGCATCCTGCAGTTGACATAGAGCTTCTTGTAAGTTGTCAATTGTGTTTAAGACTACCACCTGGCCTTCTTTTTCTGCTTGTTTCACAACAATGGAATCCATTTTAGATAGTTCTTTCCATGCCTTGGCCTCGTCTTGGCTGATGTTGTCATAGGTGTCAAAAGTCTCCTGTGCAAAGAGTCTGTCCACTTCTTGATGAACTAATCTTTCAAAAGTTGAAATAGCAGGATACAAAGATTTGGAAGGGCAAAGAGTTGTAGAAGATTTAAACTTGCCATGGTTCCATCTGATATTGGTGGTATCAAAATTATCGAGTACCCACTCTGGGTCCCAACAGTCAGGCAATAAATCATAATCAGTGTCCAAGGGCAAGATTTCAATATCTGGGGACACAGCAGATGATGGAAATATACAAACTTCCCTTTCAGTTTGGATGAGTTCTGGCATCAGGGAGGGCATAGGGGGAGGGGCGCAATGTTCATAGAAATTGCATTGTCCATGTCAGCTCGGCTTGCCATGCCAAATATCAGGGGCAGTAACATAGCCTATATACCCATTTTTTTTATGTGAGAAAATTTTTTTTTTATCTTATTTTCTGAACATTTTTCTCTAAATCCACTTGGATATTACATTTATCAATGTCAGGTTCTGGAACAAAATTCAGGCCATGTGATAGGAGTTAGTGTGATATTAGAAAAATTCACCACTTATCTTTCCCTCACAAGCTGTGCTGTTTCTGTTGCCCTTGCTTTGACTGTCCTGTTTTTTCACTTGCCCCCTCTGCAGCCATGTTTTGTTTTTCCCCTCTGGTTTGGGGTTTTGTTCCTAAACACTCTGTCTCTTGTTGAGATTGAGTAGTGTCCTCCCTTAGTAAAAAAAAAAAAAAGATATTGAACCTTATTCTGTGTGGCTTTATTCTGATTAACATTGGTTCTGGATTTGTCAGGGTTTCTGTTATCACTTTTTGATCCAGAACAGTTACGTGATTTGCTTCTCATTCAGGATCTACCTGTAAATTGTTGTCCTATTTTCCCCCCACTGGTAAACTTGTTTAGTTTTAAAGTCATTAGAGTCACAGGTATATTTATGTTGTTTGAGGGAAATTATCTTTTTCTTGTAACTAGTGATTTTCTCTGTTATTCTAGTATTTAAAGCTCCTAAATCAGTTGCAGTTTCTGATTCTAGAAGAATGGTGCAAGTCACCACCAAATGTGACTTGTGCCAAACACAGTTGCGGTAAGGACCCTGTGCCCAATTCTAGATGGGGCAGTGTCCCTGCAGCTAAGTTCTGTGACTTGTGATGTATAGCCAGATACACCGAACAGATGGTGTACCTGGTGCATTTGTCTCAAGCTGCAACTACTGTCTGGCAGGGCACAAGTGTCCATCATGCCCCGATCCCCCAGAAAGAGCTGACAAAGCCCCACAGGGCTAGAGAACCACTCCCACCAAAAGTTGCCCCATTTATTCCCTTCGCCTCGAATCCCAACCTGCACCCCAAGTCAGTGGTATACTGTACAGTATGTACAATAGGCATACCGTAATTCTCTGGTAGTCTAGTGGCCCCCCACCCAACAGTTCAAGACCACTCCTCTCCTCCTTCTACCCCTGTGACCCATACCCAGTCAGCGACTGCCAAACTCACCCACATGACTGCAGCCAGCCACCGACTGAGCTCCCCTAGGATCATGTACTGTAATAAGTATATGCTCAGAGAATGACAGCTGCTCTAATTCCCCAAGCATTAACTTATTAGAGTACATGCTCCTGGGTATGGGTCATGGGGGGAGTGGGGGGAGTTTGTACTGTCAGGTGGGAGGCCACTAGACTACCAGGTAATTATGGTATGCCTACTGTACATGCTGTACAGTATACAGCTGACTTGGGGTGTGGATTAGAATTTGAGGTGGGGGGATCCTTGGGGCACTTACAGTTGGAGGGGTCCTCTAGCCCTGCAGGGCTGTTTCAGTAGGTTGGGGGGTTCCTATAGCCCTGTGGGGCTGTATAGTGGGGCAGGGATGGGGCTGGGGAGTGGCACATACTGGTGGATCAGGGCCATTGGTACACAACCCCAGTGGGTGCAAGTTACACCAGCTATTTGCTGATGCAACTTTACATTGATGGACGTCCACCGGGGGGTCTTCTAGAATAGCAACATTGGGGACTTTGTTGCTGCCCTTCCAGAATAGGGTGCAACAGCTGCCATAACCCCCTAGCACCATGTTGCAGAAGGTTAGAGCATAGCTGGTGGGGTAAGTCCACTTTGGCCGAAGCAGCCTGTGACATGTTGCAGGCTGCTTTGCAGAATACCGAATGTCACAACTCCTTGTATAACTTGTTACTTGCACCATTTTATCAGGTGCAAGTCAAGTTATGCCAGGCATATCCCCTTGAGAATCAGGCCCTCAGATTGTGCAAGTTCACTCTCCACTCCTTCAGTTTATTTTAGAATGTCCTTATGTTTATCCATATCCTGATCAATTAAGATTTTAAGTAAAGTGGCCAAACAGATGCTAAGATCAGCCTCCCACCTATGTTGATAATTATCTCTATAGAAGCCTCCTGATGGTCATTTATTAGTTCTGAAACCTCTCAGTATTTAATTAGTATCATTGTATTTAGTAAGTCTTGAACTAGTATAGTAAAGATTAACTTCAGTGAATTTAAGTCTCTCTATTATGTTAAACAAGTTGTTACAGTTGTCAATAAACTCAGGTACATTTTGAAAATCATTCAAAAAAATATCACCAGCCTGTCTGCATCACTTTAATTGTTATTCTGTCCTTGAAAAAACACTTATAGAAGTAAGATTAATATTCTGGCATGTTGCTGCTAGAATTTCAGTAATAACTTCAGTTTCTGACTCTTTACTGCTCATGGTGTGAGAATTCCAGTACTTCGATTTCGATGATGGAATAATAGTTGTTCCCAGGAAGTCAATGTACTGTACTTGGGTGATAAATGCAGAAAGCAGATTGCTGAGGTAAAAAATCTGCTAATTAGCAGAAAAAGTGAATGTTGTAAAAGAGGCACAATCAAGGAGACAAGGTGTAAAAACCCAAAAGTTATTGAAAACACTGAACTAACACTATCAGTTTGCAGTAAAATGCTGCCAGTGATGTAGGTTAGTCAATATCAAAATCTCTGCGCTGGCAGAATAGCAGCTTCTGTGCAACTGAGCAGGAAAAACAACAACTGGTAGTCAGATCCAATGGTCGCCAGGCACTACGGGCTAAATGCAGTACCAGACAACTAATACTAAAAAACTTAAGCAATAGAGGTGTGCAAAAAAAGTGAAAAGCATAACGTAATAAATGTTCAGTATTTAATGTGCCAACTGACGAAAGAACAATACAAAGTCCCAGCATTTTGAACTCCTGCAGGTTCTTCCTTAGGGGGTGACTGAGATTCAAACACCCCATTTATAAGGGGCAGTCATGAAATGACTATCTTTAAAATGTGTTGCCAAAATAAATAAAAAAAACTATTAAGAGTCATTGTGTGTATTGCCAGCTTTTACCTCAAGAGGTAATGCTTTGTGATCCCATGCTGGTGAAATAAGTTAGGGGGTGAGCTCAGTGAGCCATCAGAATGGGCCTAGGCTGGGAGGAAAGGCACTGTCAAAGAGCACAACCAGCCAGTCTGGGAAGGGAATGTGTAGGGCTACCTGCAAAGGCCCATATACAATGTTGTGAGGAGAAATATTCTCTTGTCATTGAACCCTGCACTTCTGAGCCAGTGACTACCAGAGGGTCCTGTGCTTCAGCTGATAGATGAACTGTTTTCCCTGCATGTCTGCATCTGTAGTTACATGTAACTGCAGGACACAAATGGGCCCTGCATGAATACAGGCAGAGAGACTCTTTCCTTGGTGCATGACACAGAAGGCACTGCACATCTGCATCTGTTCATGCAGGTCCCAAAGAGACCTACATCAATGGGGATAGGACTCCACTATCTCGAATTAAGAAAAGTAATTCTTTGTAAAAACTGTGTTAATGTAGCAGTTAGGGTTCAACTTAATGCTACAAAAGTAGGAAAATGTAGCATTACAATTTTCAACCCTAACTCTGCACCTGCCTTCCCCAATCAACAAAATGATAAGACCCCACAAGCAACCACTGGCAGCCATCATCAGATAAGACAAACATACACCTGATTCCAGATGACACAAATGCAGTACCACTGATGTGCTACCTTTGTGGATTTGTATCTGTGGCTGCATAAGCACGGGCTCCACAGGGGCTTGTGCTTATGCAGCCACACCTGTGTGTGTATGTTGTGTAGCATGCATGAGTACCTGTGTCTGCAGAAGTACTGTTGCAATGTAGATTTCATGGTTGCAGCTTCGTATCTATAGATTTTTTTAAGGGAGTAACAGTTTAGTTTAGGGATGGCATTTTCCCTGAAAAAATTAAATGTTGCTTTTGAAAGCTCAGATTAGGTGAAAACAGTTACATCTTTCTGGCCCAAGAGGGTAGCAGTTGCAGAAACAGTTATATGTTATATGTTGTTTGTCTTAGCTGAAGAAGCCTTCTGTGGTTGCTTGTGTGGTCTTGTCCTTTTGCTGCTTTGGGGTGGGGTGGATGGAGGGTTAGAGCTGGAAAGCCTAACACATTTCCTTACATTTGTGGCATTAAGTTGAACCCTAACTTGTGCATTCAATCAGTCAATCATTTATCCAGGTGAACATTGTTGAGCAAGCTCATTTACAAGATGGACCTGGTTAAGTCCAGATTATAGTACAAACAGCTATATTTTACAATGTGAATACAACATAATAGAAGTGCAAATCAAAACACAAGGAACATACATAACAGTTTGTTAGGGATCATCAGTAAGACACTGTGAACAGTATAAAATAGTGTGAACAGACTAGATCACAGAGATTCGGAGATGGATATTATTTATTTATTTTATTTATTTATTGAATGTTGTTGACCGGGTAAGCCCACTGGGCCCCAGAGGTCCCTTTTTCAGGGGTGACCCGGGGGTAAAGAAAATAACATACTGGTAACAGAACAGTACAAATTAATAAATGACATATTGTTTGACAGTGAAGGATTCCATAGGGTTACAGTCAGATAGGTGGTACGGGAACATACAGTAAGTGAGACTTCTTAGAGTAAGATATTTAAACATAAACATGCACATATAGTCAGTGAGACCTCTTAGAGTTGGATATTTAAACATAAACATGCACAAAACATGAAGAACATGGGATTGCATGAGATAATGGCTAAGTTGCCAAGAGTCAAGCCACCTTCCTAAGAGGGAGGGGCAGTGAAGTGAGGTCACGTCCTAAGGCATTGGCAAGTACTCCTGATGAGCAGGTGTGCTTTGAGTTTGGACCAGAAGCAGAGGCCAGACCCTGCCTCCCGTACCTCAAGTGGGAGGTTGTTCCAGTTGGAAGGGGCTGTGAATGCAAAGGACCTGGACCCAGCTTTAGTCCTAGTTTTAGGGACCACGAGGAAAGTTTGTCCTGAGGTGTGGAGGCTCCACAGATTGGATTTAACCCTGACAAGCCCTTTGAGGCTAGGGGGAGGAGAGGGGCCCAGTAGCTTAAATGTAAGGCAAAGAGTCGGGTAGATGAGGCGGGCTTCCAGTGACGGCCACCTAAGCTTGGCTTGGGCCTCGCAGTGGTGTGTTCTAGGGTGGGACATTGTGGCAAACCACACAATCTTGTTGTATAAGGTCTGGAGCCTGCTAAGTTCCATAGAGGCCACACCTTGGAGAATGGGGGCTGTGTAGGTGAGCTTAGGGAGTAGGACGCTGGTTGCGATGGCTACCCTGGCTTCAGGGATAATCTGGTCCTTTATTTTATAGAGGAGACCAAGTTTCACATGGATGGATTTGGTGAGTTGGTCAACATGATTTTTTAGAGTGAGGCTTTGGTCTAGGGTTAGACCGAGGTACTTCATACAGGTAACCACCTCGAGTTTGTCTCCCCCTCTGGACTGCAGTTGAAGGAGCATCGACCGGTCAGATCCAAGGGATCTGGGCCCAAACAGTATCGCCTTGGTTTTGCTGGTGTTTAATACCATTTTGTTCAAGGTGAGCCAATCCTCCATCTGAAGGATGTCCTCTTGTAGGGCATTCTCCAGTTCTATTACATTTGGGGAGGCTCGATAAATGACGGCATCGTCCGCATATTGGATAACGCTGCTGCTCGCGCAGTGTAAGTGCAGGTCATTTATGAACAGAGTGAAGAGAAGGGGCCGAGTATTGACCCCTGTGGTACCCCTTCTTTGAGCGGAAAGGTTCAGAGACACGTCTTCCAATTCGACCCTCTGGGTATCGCCAGTGAGGTAACTTGCAAACCAACCGAGTGCATGGGTGTCCAGGCCAATATAGCTCATTTTATTCAGGAGGAGGCTGTGGTTTACCAAGTCAAAAGCTTTAGAGAGGTCAATAAGACCAGCCTGTGCTGACCCCCTAAATCAGTGTTGCTACAGGACTTCTGCCAAGAATTTGGTTAGGGCGGTATCTGTCCCATGCTTGGCTCTGAAGCCGTGCTGAGACAAAGAGATTACCTGGTGTGTTTCCAGGTATTCCCAAAGTTGGGAGTAGACTAGCTTCACTTGTATTTTCGCTATTGCACACAGCAAGGAGATAGGCCTATAGTTACCTATAGGCTCGGTAGGCCTTCCCTTGTGAATGGGAATCACAGTGGCCTGTTTCCATGGCTCAGGGACTGACCCCTCCAATAAGGACCGGTTTATCAGCCAGGTTAGTGGCTTCGCTAGTGCTAGGGCACCCTCCTTGGGATTCTTGGCTGGATCCCGTCAGAACCTCCAGTGCCTCTCGACTGTGGAAGGTTGGGATGATCAGAACTTCCATTATTACCCAGCCACAGATGAAACTGTGGGTGGTCAAGTTCACAGGGCAGATGCTCGTAAGGCTTATTCCTGCTGTCTATGTGCCCAACCTTGCACGTCTCAGGTTCATAAAGTAGCCATTTAGGGCCTCTGCGATGCGAGGTCCCTCATCAAGTACTTGCCTGTTCACCAGGATAGGGCCAGTAGTTGATTTTTTGTGACCTTTTAGGAGTTCATTAATATGTGTCCAGAAGAACCTAGGGTTTCCCAGGTTAGTTTTTTGGAGATTAGAGATATAATCTTTCTTAGCTTCCTTTATGTTCTGTTTGCATTGGTTTCTGAGGGCCCTGTAGCTGGCTAAGTCCACTGGAAGATTAGTTTTCCTGAACTTTTTCCATGCTTTGTCCCAGGTAGACATCTGGGCTTTTAGGTGGGGAGAGATCCACTTATAGCAGTTCCCCTTGACCCTGTGGGTTTTCATAGGGGCTACAAGGTCAGTGATAGCAGTTAGGGTGGTTTGGAAAAATTTTACAGCTTCCTCCAAGTTAGGTAGATGTCTTATGGGGTTCAAGTCAATGCCATTTAGGTAGCCTATGAACTGGTCAGGATGGAAGTTGGAGTAGTCCCTAGAAGTGATCGCTCGAGGTGGGACTTTGATCCCATTGTTCTTCCATACGGCAAATATCATTGAGTGGTCGCCTAAGGCATCTTCCAGAGTCCCTGCCAACTTTACGTTACTTGGGGATGAGGTCAGGACCCAATCTATTGTTGAGTGTCTCCCTGATTTGTAGTTCATTCTGGTTGGTAGGGAGATAATTTGAGCAAGGTGGGAGTCGTGTAGGACTCCTTTAATTGCAGACTTAGCCTCTTGTGCCCAGTTTAAGTTGAAGTCACCCAATAGGATAATCTCTGATGCTGAGCTCACCACAGGGCTCTTAAGGAGCATATCCAAAGAGCCGAGGGCATTGGTTGGGGGGCTGTATACGCAGCCAATTGTGAGGTGTTTAGCCCCTCCAATTGTAACCTTTAGGAAGACTGCTTCTGAGTCCAGGGTCAAGTCCAGGGGCAGCCTGGCTATGGAGGCCGTATAAGTGTCTTTGACATAAATTAGCACTCCGCCCCCTCTTTTCGAGGTTCTGTCCTTTCTAAAAAGGGTGTAACTGGAAATTGCAATCTCATGATCCAGAATGTGGGGTTTTAGCCAGGTCTCAGAGACTGCTAGTAAGTCAGGTTTGTACACAGCCATCCATGCTTGTACCTCCTGGATCTTTGGTCTCAGGCTACAGATGTTCATATGGACCAGCCTCAGACCCTTGGCTCCATCCCAGGCCTTATCCATAGTGGAGGAGATAGATACATTAATAGGCCCTGGTCCTGGGTTAGGTTGGATGTCCCCTGCCAGTAGGAGTAGGGTAGCGAGTGAGCTAAGGAGAGAAAGGGTTGGAGGAGGTAGTGCCAGGTTAACCTGACGTAGGGTCAGGCTCCTAGGATAGAGAAGGGCTCTGTAGAGGACCCCCTTCCTAGAGAATTTATGGGCTGCTAGGAGAAGGATGTTAATCCTTGGTGAAGGGCATGGGAAGTACCTAGCCATATCCTCTCCCGACACCCCTCAGGATTCATGGGGGCAGTAGGCATTTCTAACTAGGGTGTCACTCCCTAGTTGAGCCAGAATATAGATTATCGACAGGATAATACCCTTGTTCAAATTACCAGGGTACATGTTGGTTCCCTGTCTCTGTCTGGCAAGGAGGCTTAAGTGACAGCAAGGTTGCAGTAGAATCCTGCAGCTACAGCTAGGCTAGTAGCAGCGGAATAAATGAATAGAGCTAACAACACAGACCAACCTGAGTTATGTAACCAGCAATAGCATGGGCTAACAGTTAGAATCCACAATTACAGAACCTTATGTTGAGTACAGCAGTATCCTAAGTCTAGCGTTGTATTAGCCTTTGGAAAGGGCCAATTTAAGTTGAAATTCACAGGATTATTTATGCTGCAGCTGGTGAAAAATCAAAGTCAAACGTTTGTACCATTTCAAGGTCCTTTGGCTAAGTGACAGTTGGAAAAAAAAATAGGCACATGGATTAAATGCTGTAGCTAACATACAAAGGCTAGCAAATGAGTTGGGACCTTAAGGGCAATGATGGTAGGAGACAGAGAGAGTCAGATTACTTGTGCAGCCTTGGGGTTTTGTAGAGCAAAGACAGGCGATAATGTCCAGAGTTGAGAAATAGAACTTCGAGGCTTGTCTATGCACTGGTTTAAGAGGAGGATCAGACCCAAGGGAAAAAAGGACTCCTACCCACAGGCCTGGGAGCAACAGGATAGGAGAGAGACAGGGAGTACCTCAGCAGTTTGGGGAGTAGTGGGCAGGTGACGTAGCAGTAGAGCTCCTCCTTGAGAAGCGATGATTGAATTTGATTGGGGAGAGTCAAAACCTGGGCTGGGCTTTGTCCGACTGCTGCCTATATTGGTTACCACAACCACAGGACGGGTGGGCGGGAATTTCAAGAAAGTCAGCAGAGGAGTTGAAACCTTCCCTCCGCTTGCGGTCTTTCAGCTCTGTGCAGACAGAAGGTCCAGGGGAGGTCCGCCCGGTTTAGGAGAGCTGCTGGCGCCTCGACCCCGGGATTCCCATTGGTTGCGTTCGCGAGGGGGGGGACCCGATGGAACAAGTCACCTACCTGCCCCAGTCCGATGCCATGGGATCTGTGGGAGATGAGCAGCACAGCCTTTTTAAACCCTCCAAGTCGCCACCGCCGGTTGTAGGAGCCAATCACGGTGAGTCCTCCTCTGAGCGCGCCAAGTTGAACAAAGAAAGTCAGCAGAGGAGTTGAAACCTTCCCTCCGCTTTCGGTCTTTCAGCTCTATGCAGACAGAAGGTCCAGGGGAGGTCCGCCCGGCTTAGGAGAGCTGCCAGTGCCTTGACCCCAGGATTCCCATTGGTTGTGTTCACGAGGGGGCCTGATGGAACCAGTCACCCACCCGCCCCAGTCTGATGCCATGGGATCTGTGGGAGATGAGTAGCACAGCCTTTTTAAACCCTCCAAGTCACCGCCACCAGTCGTAGGAGCCAATCACGGTGAGTCCTCCTCTGAGCACGTCAAGTTGAACAAAGAAAGTCAGCAGAGGAGTTGAAACCTTCCCTCCGCTTGCGGTCTTTCAGCTCTGTGCAGACAGAAGGTCCAGGGGAGGTCCGCCTGGCTTAGGAGAGCTGCCAGCCGACTCCAGGATTCTCGTTGGTCATGCCTTCATGAGGGGGGGACCCGATGGAACCAGTCACCCACCCCCTCCAGTCCAATGCCGTGGGATCACAGGAATTTCCTTAAAAAAACAAAAGCAAGACCTAGGTATCGCTATCATAACAGTCAGACAAAATAAGTGATAACAGCTTTATTCTTGACACAGTTCACAAAAAGGAGTAAAACAGGTATGGTTAGGTCTGAAAGGGAACAAACAGCCTGCCAGGCACTATCAGCAGCAGCCCCAGGGAGCACTTACATTAGGACTGGGAGGAGGCTGTTCTGTGACTTGCTAGTAGAAGGTGTGAGCTAGGTACTGAGGCAAAGGTTGGGGCAACACCTACCACACATATTTTCCAATAATTCTATGGTGCTAGCACTGGCTGTCCATGTCCAATGAACTGTCGGGCCACCGGGAAGGTCGCAAGGCAGGGTAGGTGATGAATATGCTTAGGCACCTAAGACCAATCTCAGACAAAGATTCAAAAAAGGAGCATAATCACTCATACTCCTGATATTTGCACTCTGAGCAGTAAAGAAAAGGATCCCATAGGTCAGGGAAAGAAGTGATTACAGCTATTTTAGCAAAATACAGGCAGACCATCTGATTTAGCAGGAATTGGAAGGATCGCCAGAAGTAAACTGCAGAAGCCATTCAGGAGCAAGGGCCGGAAAGTGCTCACAGTCCAATTGGTTAGTGGCTTTAGTGGTGCTTTGCTAAAGAAGAATACGGGTAAATGGTTTCGGATGGCAGCTTGTGAAGGTGCCAACTGCCCGGGAGCAAGAGATTATTGTGGTTATTTGGAAAAAATATATAAACACACACACATATATGCAATGAGGGACAGTTTGATAGATGATTTACCTATACGAGTGCTGTTTGACATTGGTAACCTCACAAGAGGTGTAAGCCATTAGTGAGGTGTCCAAGGGAAAACTGCATGAATATAGATAATTTATCTATCAAACTGTCCCCATCGCATGTTTCATTTATGTAACAGGGACCAGTTTGGACAGATGATGTAATTTTCTATGTAATTGTTTATTTTTTTAAGAAATTTGAGTGAAGTTTTTGATGAGTCTGCTTAGTGAAGAGGTTGCTAGACTGTTGATATGGACACCAAGACATCCTGAACGCTTGTCGTTGCTGGCGTGTGCTCTGGTTAGTTGGCTGTATGACTTACAGAAACCTTTACCAAAAAATGGCAGCACCATTTAGCAACAAGAGGGGTAATAGGGTGATAGTGGTGAACAGTGGCATTAATGGTTCTTTATTTTACTAAAGTGAGAAGTTTGCAGAAGATGAAGCCAGCATTCTAGCCATATTTTGGCAGTTGGCAAGGAGCGTGCCTAAGTATCCAGGGGAAAAAATGTTTAGAAACAAATGTTGTAGCAGCTGGCTTGGGATTTAAGTTGGAGCCATCTTTTAAAAAATGTAAATTGTAAAGAGTGTAACTGGTTATAGCAGGTGAGCAAGTGGTCAGGAGACAGGGGGAGACAACATGTAGCTAGAGATGAAGTTTGGAGGTGAGGTTCAAGTTTATAATAAAACAAAAACAAATCAACAAAGTATTACTTTTTGGGATGGAGTTTGCTTGCTGGTTAATGTGAATGTTACTGTGACATTAGAGTGGCACAGAGAGAGAGTGCCGAAGACAGGCTGGTAGGCAATGGGTGGGGGAGACATTGAGTAGCAATAGGTGCAGTTGCAGTTTTAAAAGAAAGTCAGCGCAAAAGAAAATGTTTTGTTTTGTTCTTTTGTTTGGTTACTTTGCCTTTTATGTACCTATGTGGTTTTCACTATGTTAATGTGAGACCAGAGTGACACAGATTGTTGAAGGTACAGTGGCTGGTAAAGAAATAGTGCTGGCGGGGGGCAGTTCTGCCGTGATGACATGGCAACTATTGAGATGAAGGTAACTGTTGAGATAAATGCATTTAGCTCCCTGGTAACTGTTTAGCAGTGAAATAAATCATTTCTCTGAAGCAATTTGAGTCCACATCTACCACGTAAATATATTATGGGGCATGGTCATGTCCCTATACTTAGGGTTGAGTAGCCTGTTTAATGTTGAACCTCAAATTTTGCACTTTAATAACTTTGCAACTGTTTAGTTTAGTTTAGTTAGTTTATTAGTCTAGAAATTAATACCTTTGAGCCAGGGCTCTTTTACAAAGGTTCCACGTCACAAAGAACATTTAACAAAGCACGATACACATTACAGGTAAAACCAGACAGGAAAGTTACATCAGAAATTTGCTATTAACAGTTTAAGGCAGTAACATTTTTAAGTTTCATAGAAAAACAAGCTATAACAGGTTCAAGCGAGTAGACAATTTTGAGATTAAGGAAACTTCCAGGGAGAGGGTGATCATTAGGCGCCAAAAGGAGGCTAGAGAGGAGGGAAAGGTGGTGAGCGGGAGAGTAAGTGAGAGGGGACAGGAAAAAAGGGGGGGAGTGAGTTTGGGTGGGAGACAGGAAGTAGTAGAGGTACCAGAGGGTTCATTAGTCAGGGAGGAAGAGGCCTCAGATGTGAGGATGGACATGAGGAGTAGTAGTCTTTATCTAGCACAATCACAGTTGCTAGTGGTGGTGAGGTGGGCATAGAGCATGGATTTGAAAGCTTCAAGCGAGGTTGAGGATAGAGTAGGTGGACTAAGCGCATTGAACCATGCGGAGACCCTGTGTCGCGAAAGATCTTTGTCCCTGTGCAGTCCAGCATCTCGGAACCAGGAAAGGTTGCGTTCAGATCTGGTGGAGGGTCGTGAGCCAGGATTCAGTCGGAGTAGGTTTTGAATACATAATGGAGTCAGTCCCAAGATAGATTTTTTGCCATTGTGCAGGTGAGATAAATAAGATAGATAAGATAGGTTCAACCAGCCTGATTCATAGTACCAGATCACACATGTGGAGTCAGTCTTTGAGCCCCGTGAGGAGCAGCAGGCCTTATTTAGAGTGATTGAGATCGTCTTAGAGCAGTGGAGGTAGCTGAGCCATAAATAATAAGGCCATAGTCAATGATTGAGATTATGGAACTCTGTATAGCTATTCTCAATGCCGCTTGATTTAGAAATTGACGTTACAGAATAGTATTCCAGAGCGTTGGTTCACTGTTTTCACAGTGTTGTCAATGTGGGTTGCTGAAGGTGAGCCCTTGGTCAAAAGTGATGCCAAGGTATTTGAAAGTATTTACTTGGTCCAGGTAATTCCTGCAGAGGTTTGTATGGTGAGTGGAGTATGCCTATTTTGTTTTGGTGATTGGAGAAGAGCATGGCTTTTGTTTTATTGTGGTTTAGCACAGTTTACTATCCAGGAACCACCTTTCAACACTAGAAAAGCAAGTTGCAGGCTTTTTCGTAGGAGTTTGGATCCTTGTGGGAAGAGAGAATTACAGCATCATCAGCATATAAGATTATTTTCTCCTGGCAGATATCTGGGAGGAGTTAAGAACAGGCTAAAGAGGAGCGGTCCAAGAATTGATCCCTGTGGTACACCGAGAGAACTGGTTTGAAGTCGGAGAGTTCATTAGAGATTTTACAGCCTGTGACCGGTTGGACAGGTAACTTTTTACCCAAGCACAAGGACCTTCGCCAGGCCTAGGCTAGAAAGTAGGAGCTAAGTAGGCCATGATGGACTGTGTCAAAAGCTTTTGTAAGATCGATAAAGACTGCACCTGTTTGGCACCCTTTGTCCAGGGCTGAGTGGACTTCTCAGAGAAATCAAGTAAGGCTGTTGTTGTACTATGTCCTTTCCTAAAGCCGTGCTGTTGATTACAGAGTAGATTGTATTTGTCCAGGTAATCAGAGAGTTGGTCTGCCACTATTCGCTCAAGTGCTTTGGAGAGGGAGGAGTATTGATATTGGTCGATAGTTTCCTGTTGAGGTTTTGTCCCCCTTTGTGCACTGGCGTAACTATGGCAGATTTCCATTTGTTGGGAAATTGACTTTGGCAAAGTGACAGATTAAGAATTTTGCAAGGGTGAATTACTTCATCCAGGGTGAGAGACAGGATTTTTAGATCTAGCGTGTCACTACTTGTTCTGGATTTGAGCAGGCCTTTCTTATGTACTTGTGTGCTTCGTGCACTTTGATTTTCTTGAAGTAAAATTGTGGTTTGTCACCAGGGTGTTTTGTGATACTAGGCTAGGCACAGGTAAGTCTGAGAAGAAATCTGGGAGGACCCCACTAAGGTCTGTGAATGTCTTATTAAGCACATCTGCAATAGACTTTGGGTCAAGAGGGTGGATCCATCAACTTTCATAATGGTAGGTGACGATTTTGATTGTTTACCCATTATGTTTTGAATATTGTCCCAAAAAGCTCTTCCATCACCCCAGGTGGATTCAAGGGTATTTTTGAAATAGGCGCCTTCATTTGCCTAATTTGTGAGGTACATCTATTTCATGCCTGCTTGTATTTTAGGGTATCATGAGGTGAGCCTGTGTCTCTGGCAACTGCCCAGAGGTGGTCCCGAACCTTGAGCTCGGCAAGTAGTTTGGCAGTAATCCATAGATTTGATAGCGCTTTGATTTTACATTTTTTTTACTGGGGCATATAAGTCGCATGCAGAGTTGAAAGATTTAATGATGTATTCTAGTGCGGTATTAATATCAGCTGATTCAAGGATTGGCGTCCAGTCCTGTTGTAGGAGATGGGTTTTCAACTTGATAAGATTCCCATAAGGCAATACTCTGCTTGTTATAACTTTGGGGGGTGGCTTGAGAAATTTATTAGACCAGGTACAGGACACTGGGGAGTGGTCACTGAGGGAGTCAGGGAGGACTTTAATGTCTTTTATCTGGTCAGGGTGATTTGTGAGAACCCAGTCAATAAGGGTGCTTGTACCAGTTTTGTAATTTTCCGGATGGGGGAGGTTACCATCTGAGTCAGGTTTGCTGCTAGGATGTCATCTTTGTAAGAGCCAGTGTCAGAGGCGAGCCAGTTTATGTTGAAATCCCCGAGGAGGAGGAGCTCATTTTCAGAGGGCTGCAGACTAACAAAATCAAGTACAGACTTAATACTGGCACAGTGGTCTTTTGGAGGGATATAGACTGCGGCCACTGTGAGAACTTTGTTTTGTGCACCAAGAAGCAGTTTGATAGGGAGGAGTTGCATCTGCGTATTTGTGGGGGTGAAGCTGCTGCATTGACAGGAGAGGTTGTCCTTTATGTAGATAGCACAGCCCCCACCTTTCTTGCTTGCCCGGTCGAGTCTGAAAAGATTGTAGCCTTCAAGCGAGACCGCATGATCCGGTGCTGGGAGATAGCCAGGTTTCCACAATGGCTAGTATATCAGGGTTTTTTGTCCAGCGAGAGTTTGAAGAGATGCCAATTTGGGAAGGAGGCTGCAGATATTTAGAGTGATAATGGAGACCACTACCAACTTTCCCTGTTTTTGTCGGCTTCAGTGCAACAGGACCAGGGTTTGGTGTATCCACCAGATATTAAAAGTAGAAGGAGCAGGAGTTTCAGCGATGCCATTCGTAGTTCATAATAGGTTGGAGTGAGTTTCTGCTTGTACTTTTAAGATGCTTGGATTGTCTTCTGGAGTCCCAGTAGAGGGTGATCGTTAGTGAGTTATAATGATGTGGCAGTTCCAATTAGGAAATATGGCTCTTTGCACCCAGGTATTAATTGGGTGATGTTTGTTTAAGACTTCCAGAGTAAAAGCCATGGTACAATGTTTGGGTAGTAGTATAGAAAGGTGAGAGTAGGTGGAGGGTAGGGTAGGCGGGGGAGTTGGCATAAGGGAAAAGGAGGGTGAGGATGAGCAGGAACAGGTGGTGGGAGTAAGCCAAAGCATTTTTTAGCGAGGCAGGAGAGAGAAGTAGTGTGGGCTAGGCAGTTGGGGGTGGCGCAGCAATAGGAGGGTGGTGGGGTACGGATTTTAGTGGGCTAAGGTGGATAGCTAGCACTATGGCGAAGTACAGAGAAAATAAAAAAAAAAGACTGGGAGGGTTGGTGCCAGAGGGTTTAAGAGAAGTACTATAGTACTGTTGAGATCCAGGATCACATAATATGTTAAAGTTCCTGAAAGGTGATAAACTGTGGCCTGGGCATATGCAATGTGTAAATCCTTTTGTCTATATGTTTCCTTTGTTCTTCAAAGTCCTCAGAGATAAGTACAATACCTTGGGAGTAGGTCAGACAGTAGGCATATGCAATGTGTAAATCCTTTGTCTGTATGTTTCCTTTGATCTTCAAAGTCCTCAGAGACAAGTACAATACCTTTGGAAAAGGTCAGACAAAAATGTTGATTCAGTCACAAATGTGTTAAAATTCCTTTGTTCTTTAAAGTCCACAAGTGCAGTTGCTTTAAGAGTGGTCAGATGAGAATGTTGAAAATGTTGATTCAGTTGCAGGACCCAGCATCACCATGTTTGTAAGACTAGTTGTAAGGCATATGTTTCCTTGGGGAGGCTTCAAGAAAGTTGATTTAAAATTAAAAAGCTGATACCTGATGATGGCGATTTGCAGAAATTCAGTCCAGGAGACTTTCACCAATGTTGTGTGCAAGAATGGCACAGGTATTCCCAGCAGAAAAACATGTAAATGAACAAAAACTAACCTACAGACACAGACAAGCACAAACAGCCACCCACACAGCCCCAGTAGGAGGAGCTATTGTTGAACAGATTTGCATGAAATGTGGTATGTGCTGTCATGGGGAGTAGATCTCTTGATGTGTCAAATTTCGTTCTGGTTGGATTTGTGGATTCTGAGATTCAGATAGTGTCAAAAAGTTAAAAGTCATCACTTTTTGGGTTTTTTTCCTCATCGTCATGCACCCAGATAGTGTGGAATTTTGGTGTGATTTATTCAGTTTGTAAGTTCCCATTATTTCAAACAAGTTTTGCCACAATTTGTGGCATTTTCGCAAAGTTAGTGCCACAAATTTGCAGCACCTATTTCTGGCTATTATTTTTAGAAAATAATGCCAGAATTGTGTTCCTCAGGCCCTGGTTAGGTAAACACAACTGTTGGTGTTTACAAGGGGTGGTGCTGTACCAAAACTCTCCCTGTGACAATCTGTCACCCTGCCTGTGGCTACAAAATTCCTCTCCTGGAAAACAAACTGTCTCAGCGAAAACAAAAGTGTTTTTGCACATGACATCTATTTTTTCCCATTGGAAATAATGGGAAAATTAAAAATTTAATAACCTTTGAAAGGATTAATATTTTATTTACCAAACCTTCAAAGGCACATCTACCAAGCAAAGGCTTTCAGTCCTGAAAATTGTAGACCACAACCAAAAACCGTTTCTAAGAAACAGCTGTCGAAAGAAATTGAACAAATAATTCAAATATTGCATTTTTCACCACTATGTATCTCAAAAAACACAAAAGAGATTCACACAAACATTGGCAGGTCAAGAAACCACCCCCTAGAAGCAAAGCATGCCAAATTTCATGCAAATCTATTGAATGGTTGCAAAGTTATTAAAGTGCAAAATCTGAGGTTTAGCATTAAACTGCCCAGTCAACCCAAACTATATATATATATATATATATATATATATATATTCATTCATAAAAAACTCCATTAATGCAACAGTTAGGAGTTCATAGCGCACAGCAACAAAAGCATGAAAATGTGGCATTAGAGGTTATTACCCTACCACCCACCCCACTCCCCAACCCTCCATACCAACAGGCATCGGGGTGTGCATTGGGGTAAATCAGCCTAACTCTCACCCCATTCTATGTATAAACAAGCTGAGGTGGTACAGTATAGAGAATGGGTGAGAGTTAAGCACGATGCACCTCACACACACATCATATGCTTGTTGTGTGTGGAGGAGGAGGGTGGGGTGGTAACCTCACCACATTTCCATGCTTTTGTTGCTGTGCTGTGAACCCTAACTGATGCATTAACGGAGTTTTTGCCATGAATTTCCCTTCTTTTTTAGAAAGTGTAATGTAACTGGTAAGCGGTATGTGTTAGTGGGAGCACGGGCCCAACAGGCCCTGCGTTCCCTTCATATTGCCTATTTATTGCATAGTGGTATGTGTATGTGGGAGCGTTGGCCCTCCAGGGCCCACGCCCCACTTACACATAACTATGGATCCATACAGAACCCTACAGGGCAAGGAACACTTGTAACACTAATTTGCTAATATCACAGCAAAGGAAAAAAATTCCAGGGCTGTTGTAATCATGACAGCGAGTACTCCATGGGACATATCAAATCTGTGTCTCACATTTTTTACAAGATAGAGGCACCGAAATACACTGAAAAGGCACCCTTGGAACCCTTGTGACACTAATGTGCCAATATCTCCATAACCATAGCAAGTAGGACAAAAATTCCATGGCTGGTGTAATCTATGATTCCCAAACTTGTTTCTGCAGGTTAGTTCACCCAAAGGTGAACTAACTTATGGATAGCAAAAAATCTGTACCTCGCTTTGTTTTCGAGATACAGACACTGAAAGGCATCACTGGCACTGCAGTGTTATCCTATGGGAAATTTCTCAACTTCATAATGTTGTAACTTTGTGCCCCTTGAATGTTTTGACACCAAACCACCAAAAGGCACATCTGTGGGACCAGGGCTTGCCACCCTGCAAATTTCAGCCCAAAAGCCATAACCATTTTGTTGCAGGGTGATGGCAAAGATTTGCAGTTTTTGAATAAAATACTTTCGTAAATTGTGAAAGCGTCACAAAAAACAGCACAAAACGTTTACATTTGTGAAAGTGTCGCAGCTGTTTCTTTTGTAATTTGTGAAAGTACTGGGACGTTGATTTTTAAAATGGCATTTCTGTGGGGGTTTACTCCCCCAAAAAGATAGGGCTGGTATCCTCAGGACCCAACTAGGTACTGTAAATCCAACAGTCAGTCTTTACCTAGGGGGACCCTAATTTAAACGCCAGGCATTTTTCTCTCTTGCTAACTGAAAACGAGATAGCAGCAGCACAAAAGTAAAAAGGCAATGTGTGAAAGGAAAATTGTACTTGTGACACTTTTGTGAGATGTATATACTTTTTCCCCAATGACTACAATGGAAAATTAGTTTTTTGAATAACTTTTGGACAGTTTAAAATGTTTACACCAAATCTTCAAAAGGCACATCGGTGACCCAGATTGCATCTTCCCTGAAGATTTCCACAACTGTACATCTGCCTGTAACACAACTTGACAGACTGACAGATCCAGAGATCTATAGTACCAGACCACGCATGCAAAATGTCAGGCAAATCTGTTATACAGTGACAAAGTTATTAAGGTGCAAAATTTGAGGTTTAATATTAAAGTGCTTACTCAACCCTAACTATAGTGCCACTACCATGGCACTATAATTCATTGCAAAAAACTTTATTAGCGCATCAGTTAGGGTTAAAGCTACAAAAGTGAGAGTTAGGCCTCTCAACCCCATGCACACCCAGGCATCTGTCGATCTGTGGAGGATGGGAGGTGGAGTGGTGGGGGTTAGGGGCTTAATCCTAAAATCTCATTTCCCCACTTTTGTCACTTTAACCCTAACTGATGCATTAACTCATTCATGCCACAATAGCTCTTTGAGACTTCCACCACTTGTGCCCTGTATTCTCTTAGCACTGCATCCTGGGCCTTTCTAAGCAAAATCAAGCCATAATCAGCATACCACAAACACATGTGAATACCTCTTGAACCATAAGTGCTACACACAAAGTACAAGGGGTAAAGTTGTTCAGCACAATATTTCCTTTCCAATTGTGCTATGCAATCAATTGTAATAAATTTAGTTTTTATTTTATACTAGCTGAAATACCAAGCAACTGATTTTTTTCTGATTTTTTTTCAAGGTGCTTAGGTGAGGCGTGAGGCACAAATGTTAGCCATGCGAACCATTCCTTAAACAAATGCGAATAACTCTTAAAGTATACTTGGTAGACACAAAGTATCAGTGGCAAAATTGTTCAGCACAAAATTACCTTTGTAATGTTGCTATGCAATCAATTGTAATCCATTTAGTTTTTGTTTTATAGTAGCTGAAATACCAAACAACTGTGGCTTTTTTTCAGATTTATTCATGGTGCTTAGGTGAGGCTTGAGAGACAAATATCAGCCATGCACACGATACCTTAAACAAATACGAATAACTCTAAAGTATACATGATAGACACAAAGTATCAGCAGCAAAATTGTTCAGCACAAAATTACCTTTCCAATGGTGCTATGCAGTCAATTCTAAGCAATTCAGTTTGTTTAATATTTAAGTAAAAACTGATGACTTTCTCAGACGTTTCTAGGCCTGAGTGAAAGTCAGCTGAGTACGTCTACAGGCATTATTGTCCTGAGTGGCTATGCTTTCTGACACCACCTACAGGTGTATCTAGGCCTGAATGAGTTAACAAGGTTTTTTGCAATAAATTTCTTTACTTTTTGAAGAAGAGTAATATAACTAGTAAATGATATGTGTTGGTGGGAGTGCGGGGCCTCAACAAGCTGCCCATTTGTGCATAATGATGTGCGTCCATGAGAGCATGGGCCATCCAGGTCCTGCACTCCCACTTACACATAAAAACAGAGCCATACAGCAGCCCCATAGTACTGAAAAGGAACCCTTGCAACAGTTATTTGCCAATATCTCAGTAACCGTATAACCTTGGAAAAAAATTCCACTGCTGGTGTAATGTATGAATTTGAAACTTCTTCATAGGCTTAGACCATGGTGGTCTAAGCTGCAGCTGGCAAAAACTCCGTATCTCACTTTGTTTTCGAGATATAGGTGCTGAAAGTTGCTGTGGGTGCCACAATGTTATCCTATGGGAAAAATCTTAACTTCAGGTTAGTAAATCTATGGAACCGATTAACTTTCCAACACCTAAATAGCATAATTCACATCTCTAGGGCTTCCCCTTTATACCCTGCAAATTCCAATTCAAAAGACAGAACTGTTTATTTACAGTGCAGTGGCAATGTTTTTAAAATCCTAGTTCACGAGATGTCAGAATCCCCATTCACAAGGCCAGTCCCCATTCCTGAGCTGTCAAAATCCCTGTTCATGAGTAATCCTTGATTTTCAGATTTTGGCCATCTGGTCCCTAAGTCGTGAACAGGGATTTTGTCAGCTCGCAAAAGGGGATTGGCTCTCAAATGGGGATTTTGACACATCGTGAACGAGGAATTGAAAAATCAATCCCCTTTCACTAACCGACAAAATCCTTGTTCACGAGCTGATCCCCTTTCATGAGGTGTCAAAATCTTCATACATGAGCCAATCCTCATTCGTGAGAATGGCAATCTGGTCATGAAATGACAATCAAGGATTTTGTCAGCTCAAGAAAGGGGATTGCTCGTGAATGGGGATTTTGTCAACTCGTGAAAGGGGGTTCAAAAACCCAGTCTCCTTTTGCGAGCAAACAAAATCCCTGTTTGCGAGCTGATCCCTTTTTGCGAGCTGACAAAATTCCAGTTCATGAGCCAATCCTCATTCGTGAGAATGGCCATCTTGTCCCTGAGTCACGATCAAGAATTTTGCTACCTCACGAAAGGGGATTGGTGTGCAAATGGGGATTTTGTCAGCTCACGAACGAGGATCGGAAGCGAGTTGTGAATGAAGAATTTATAAATTTTAAACAGCAGATTTTTGGCCAAAATGAAGCAAACCAAAGGTATAGGTTTGTAGAGGGCATCACTCTGAACAAAACCCATGCCTCATTGCAAAAAGAAGTCACCCATGGAGGAAGCTACAACATTTTGTTTGGTGGAAAAAATGAAAACAAGATGTCAGCTCACGAATGGGGAATTTTTCCTCACGAATGGGAATTTTTTAAATCCCCATACATGAGGTGACAAAATCCTTGACTGTGAGCCCAATCCCCTTTTGCAAAACATACATATAAATCTTAGAGTGAACTGACCATGCTCAGAACCCAAAAATTAAAAATGAAATAACTTTGGAACAGATTAATATTTTTTCACCAAACCAATGCTGGATTATTCTTTGATCAACCCTCTGTCGACCCTGACAATTTCAGACCAAAATATCAAATGGTGTGGCCAAAGCGCAATGGGCAAAAATCAGCAAAAAAGTGTCAAAAAAGGTGAAAAATGTGTTTTTCAGTGCTTTGCACATAAACCACAAGTCCAACCAAAACATAACTTGGCAAATCAAGAGAGCTACCATGCGAGACTGCGCATTCTAAATTTTGTAGAAATCCATTGAACGGTTGCAAAGTTATTATGGTGCAAAATTTGAGATTTAACAATAACTGCTTACTCAGTCCTAACTGTACTGGTGTGATTGTGCCAGCATAATATATATACATATGTATATATATATATATATATATATATATATATATATATATATATATATATATATATATATATATATCTTATAGTAGCAGGTAGCACCACCATAGTTAGGGTTGAGTAAGCAGTTTAATGTTAAACCCCAAATTTTGCATTTTAATAACTTTGCAACCATTCAACACAAAATGTTGCATGTTCCATCCAGTCAGTTAGATCTCTTGACATGTTAAGGTTCATTTCAATCATATGTGTGTTTTTGTGCAGCGCATAGTGAAAGGAGTGTGTTATTCTCTTTGTTTTCACTCATATTACTGATTTTTGCCCATCGTGTTGTAGCCACACCATTTGAGGTTGTACCAAAGAACAAGCCAGCATTGGTCTGGTGAAAAAATATTAATCCATTCCAAAGTTATTAAATTTTGAAGTTTCAGGGTTCTGAGAATGCTCAGTTCAGTCTTTTGGATAGGTGTATAAATTGCGAATAAGGATTTTCCTCATGAACAGGGATTTTGACAGCTCATGAACAGGGATTAATAAAATCCCTGTTCATATGAAAAGAATCACTGTTCCCAAGCTGCCATCTTGTTTTCAATTTTTTTGGCAAACAAAACCTTGTAACTTGCCCTTGGGATATCTTCTGTGCAGATTAAAGTATGAATTTTGTTCAGGTCGACACCATTTACAAACCCATGGCTTTGGTTTCCTTTAGTTTACTCTAAAAATGTCCATTTTTACATTTTAAAATCCTTGTTTGCCACTCACTTCTGATTCTTGTTCGTGAGCTGTCAAAATCCCAGTCTGTGAGGGGACGACCAGATGACCCTATCTCATGAACAAGGATTTCTCACAAACAAGGACTTTGACAGCTCACGAACAGGGACTCCACCTCACAAACCCTGTGGGTGAAAATGTTAAAATCCATGCCAAAATGCCATTCCATGCCACAGGTGCGAAAACACATTTCAAGCAGGATGTGAAAAATGACAGTTGTACTGTTCATGAGGTAATGTAAAAACATGGCTATGTTGAAAATTTGGACTCAAAATATTAAAAATTAGCAAAGTTATGCATGTGCATAGAAAAAGTCAATGAACACATGTAACTTTGCCATTTTTATTTTTGTTCCACCAAATTTTCAACATGGGCTTTTTAAGACCCCGCATCATGAACACTGGCACTGCCATTGTGTTAATCAGTCCTGGAAGATGATTTTGTGCAGCAAATGCAAAATCAGCTTCAGGGCCAGATTAATGGAGCAACAGTGACAATGTTCATGAGGTGGGGTCCCAAAAAGCTGACCCAGAAAGTTTAGTAAAAAAATACCTAAAAATGGCAAAGTTATGGACATAAGTTCAAAATGCCATTGAAATACATTATGTGCCACTTATCTTGATTCCTCAGTTTGTGGTTTGGTTTTGAAGAGTTCAGACATGTCCCAGTCAACAGAAAATAACAGTGGACAACCTCTGGATGTAAATATTACTGTAAGGGGGAGGTTTGGGGTGGTGGGTGCTCAGCAGGAGGGTGGGGATGGGGGGGGGATGGCAGGGATGATGAGGGACCATTTTCATTTTTTCAGGCTAAACAAAATAAAAAGATGTCGGGGGACAGTTTTCTTCTTTACAGCTAAGAAATAAATAACTGTTTCAGGATGCTGGGATTGGCTTCCCAGTGTCCCACACTGCTGGGAAAGGGGGTTCTAGTGCTGACATGGTGACTGGGGCCCCTGATGTGAGCAAACCACAGAGGGGTTGGGGGGAGATCACACCAACAAACAACCATAAATCAAATGGGAATCTGAGGTTGGGAGGGCCACTAGACACCAGGCAAACATATGAAAGGAGTTGGGGGGCTGCCGCCACACAGGTGACAACAGTAAGATTGGCTCACAGAACAAATAACTGACAAATAGCCACAAACTGTTCCACCTTCAGCTCCACGCGCTGTTAGTCATCTGCATGCTGGACCACAAGTGGACAGTTCATGTTTGAAAATGGGTACCATGTGATAACAGCTAAGACATTGTCACGACTTGCAAAAGAGCAAGTAAAAATTATCAAAATAAATTCGGTGATTAGCACCACAGCGACCAAACAGAAACAGCGCCACAACAACAAAAAACCTATGGGAGACACATCTAACTTCACTTTTAATGTGAGGGGCTGTGCTCCCGACAATCCCTATTTCTAAATAACCAACTCCAGGGGGTCATGGATACTGAGGGAAAGAGACAAACATGGGAGGGGACTACTCAGTTGAGTAGCGTGTGCAGGGGAGAACACTGGATGAGGACCAACCTGTAAGTGGGGGAGGGCAAACAAAGTCGAGGATAAAGAAACACTCGACTTAAAAAAAAATACAACAGGGCAACAACAACCATAATAAAAATAAACCTTGCACCAGTCCCAAACCCTGGACCTCCACCATCGTAGACCATACCCTTAACCACCACACAAGATGGCCAGCTCACGTACCCTCCAAAACAAAGCCCTATATCCTGCTGTAGCTGATCCTACCTCGACATACCATACCTCGCTGTGTTCTCCAGTGGCTCACATTCCTCCTTGCTATTCTATAATACTCACTTTTAACTCAGGTGCTCAAATTGAGTCGTTCTTATTGAGTCACTCAATTTGAGTCGTCTACAGTATATGATGGGTTACCTCGAAAATGTGTTATGTGTGAAAATAAGCAATGCCTATTTTTGCACATACTGTACCACATTCTCGTAAATAAACATCCACTTGCAATCAAGCCACGCACATCATTGACAGACTTCATAAGTAAAGGAAAAAACACATTCTGTTTCATACCTGTCCTGTGGTGTAGAGGACAGAGTACATAACTGCAAACTCAAGGGTCCTGGGTTTCTTGTTATCCTTACCTCATCTTTTTTGCCTTCACTGTTTGTGGAAAAAAATATGGAGAGATTAGTTTTGAGCCCAGGACCATTGGGAGTCCCATCCCTGTGCTCTGTTCTTTGTGCCACAGAGGAACTACACCTAACACAGTGTTTTTTTTTTTACCAATGAAATGTGTCAATATTCCTTGATTGCAAATCGGTATTTCATTTTTGAAAGTACAGTATGTGCAAAAATAAGCCATGTCTATTTTCGCACATACCACATTTTTGAACATGAAATATGTACTTCATAGGAGACAGCAATCCTGTCCTGGTCCACAGAAGATAAGAGTATGACCTCTGGAGGTAAGAATAGGGTAAGAGGTAGGGGTTGTTCAGTGGTGGGTGCTCAGTTGGATGGTCGAGATGGGGGATGGAGATGGTGGGGATGATGAGGGGTCATTTTCTTTCTTTCAGGTAAAGAAAAAAAGATGGAGGACAGTTTGCTTTTCACAGGTACAAGTCAATTATTATTTGGGGACACTAGGAGTGGCTCCCCATTGTCCCACACTGCTATGAGGGGACTGAGCTTGTAATGCGGACATGGGAATTGGGCCCCTGATGTTGGCAAATATTAAAGAGAATAGACTGTGGGGAGGAGATATCTGACACTGAGGGTGGGCATCCCAGTGTCAGAATTTATAAAAAATAAATGAAGAATGGAAACTGGAGGGTGGCGTGAGGTGCCACTACACAATAGGGAATGATATGGGAGGGAGGGGGTGCCACTACACACCAGGGATAGGGGACAGTAATCGGTGGGTGCAGCGTGCCACTAATCACCAAGAAAATGGTCGCTCACAGCTAAACTGCAACCAGCAGCCTAGTTCCAGCTGCAGATGTCACAAAAATCCCACTCTTCTCATACAGAGAATGATGCAGAAGCGGTCTTCTCACTTACCTCAGCACCAGGGATTTTGGGTGTCTAGAAAGTGTTTCTGGGCACAATTGTAAAAAAAAAAAAAAACCATCAAAATGTAGCTAAACAGGTCCTGTTAACTAAGTTCTGATGTTTGTTTTTTCTATTACATTCATTTTTACGTTTTTTTCTTTACTTTGTATCTCTCACTAATGGGAAAGCAAGATGGTGGACACAACAGATGACATAGAAACATAGAATTTGATGGCAGATAAGGACTGCTTGGCCCACCCAGTCTGCCCATTTCCCTACCTAATGGATAAGCTACAGATCCTAGTCAACCAGCAGCCTACTTCTTTCTACCCCATCCCTTAGAATTGTCTTATGGCTGTCCCATGCATGCTTGAATTCAACCACTGTTTTTGACTCCACAACCTCCTCTGGAAGGCCATTCCATGCATCCACAACCCTCTCTGTGAAAAAATACTTCCTTACATTACCTCTGAGCCGCCCCTCCTCTATCTTCAAATTGTGACCCCTTGTTCTTGCACACCTTTTTTTTTGAAAGATGCTACCCTCTTGGACTTTGTTGATTCCCTTGAGGTACTTGAACATTTCTATCATGTCCCTCCTTTCCCTCCTTTCCTCGAGGCTATACATATTAAGCTCCTTTAGTCTCTCTTCATTAGTCTTCTGGTGCAGACCCTGCACCATTTTAATTGCCCTCTTCTGGACAGCTTCTATCTTGTCTATGTCCTTGCAGAGATTGGGTCTCTAGAACTGCACACAGTACTCCAGATGGGGTTTCACCAGCTGTCTGTACAGAGGGATAACAACTTCCTGTTTTCTACTGGTGATACCTCTCCCTATGCATCACAGTATCCCCCAGCCCTCCTTACTTCCCTCTCACATTGCTTACCCACCTTTAAGTCATCTGATATGATTACCCCCAGGTCTCTTTCCATTTTTGTTGTTGTTAGTATCTCACCCCCATTGTGTACTCTTCCCCTGGGTTTTTGTTTCCCAGGTGCATTACCTTGCACTTCTTAGCATTAAATCTAAGCTGCCATACATTTGACCATTCCTCTAACCTTGCCAAGTCCCTTCTCATCCTTTCCACCCCACCTTGTGCATCAACTCTGTTGCAGATCTTTGTGTCATCTGCAAAGAGACATACTTTTCCTTCCAGTCCCTCTGCAAAAACAAACTAGGCTCTATGTGACTCTACATGCGAAATGACAGTAGCTCCTGTGAACCCAATACAGCTCTATGAAAACAAACTGGGCTCTGTGTGACCCTACAAGCAAAAATGTAGTACTTCCTGCAAAAACAAAAGTATTACATCTAACTTTTCCCATAGTAAATAATGAGAAAATTAAAAATGTTATAACTTTTGAACAGATCACTATTTTTATACCAAACCTTCAAAGGACACATCTGTGAGGCAAAGGCTTTCTACCCTTAAAATTTTAGACCACAATCTAAAGCCATTTCTGAGATACAGCTGTAGAGAAAAATGGCAAAAAAAAACATGTACAGTACATTAAGGAATTTTTGACACTGTATCTCACAAACTACATAACGGATTCATATGGAATTTACCACATCAAGAGACCTTCCACTACAGATTACACTTTGCAAATGTTGTGCAAATCCATTGAATGATTCCAAAGTTATTAAGGTTCAAAAATGCAGCTTTAACATAGAAGTTGGCACTCAATCCTAACTATGCTGGTGCTACTGTACCTGTATAATATATATTATAGGGTCACGGTTGTGCCCCTATAGTTAGGATTGAGTGGCCTGATTAATGTTAAACCTCAACTTTTGCACTTCAATAACTTTGCAACCGATCAATGGATTTACACACAACTTTGTATGCACTGTCCTATGGGGTAGATCTCTTGATGCAGTATGTTTTGTTCTGGTTGGATTTATGGATTCTGAGATTTAGATAGTGTAAAAAAAGTAAAAAGTCACCACTTTTTGCAGTCTTTCCTCATTGCCTTGTGCCCAGATGGTGTGGAATTTTTGTGTGATTATATTCTGTTGCAAAGTTATTCAGTTTTTAAGTATCCATTATTTCCTATGGAAAGTTCATTTTTCAGGACAGAGGTAAAAAGTTTGACAAAGAAATTGATCTCGCAAAAAAGGATTCATTCTCCTGAGATCGGTTCCTTTTTCATGAGGGAAAAATCCTTTTTCATGAGAGAAAAATCCTTTTTTGTGACCCACCATCTTGTTTTTTTTCCCCCACCCACATAAAAGAGTGGAACATACATAAAAAATGTTGTAATTTTACAAAACAAACAACAGAACCTAGCTAAACGGGTCCCGTTTAGCTAGATTCTGGTGTTTGTTTTTCACAGTTAGCCCCAGAAATACTTTTTATGGGCAACTGAAATCCTGGGTGCCCAGCTTAGTAAGAGGAGCCTTATACCACGTTCTCTGTATGGGAACAGTGGGAAAAGTATTTGATTTCTGCAGCTGCAGCTGAAGTTGTGTAGCCGGCTGCAGTGAGAGGAGTGAGCTGCCCTTTTCTCTGGTGTCTAGTGGCACCCCCACCTGCTGATCTGTGTCCCGTATTCCTTGCATGTAATGGTGTTAAGCAAGGGGATAATTGGGGAACGGGGTAGCAAGATGGCCACAGTGCTACCCTAATCCAACTCTTCCCCACAGTTTTTCAGCTTTTTGATACTATTGATTATGTTTCTATTTTCAGTCTCATATAGTTTCTGTGTAACACTGCCTTTGCTGTTCCCACTGCCCAGAAATTCAGGAGCTTTTTTAGATGTGGTTCTTTGTGCTTTGTCACAAAAATGCTGAGTACTGCTGTGATTCTTGGAAGACTTGGTATCTGGGTTGTGGCATGAGTGAAGCCGCAGCCTGACTACCCATTGAATTCTTATCAGACCTGTGGAGTAGAGGAATTCCAGAGGAGCTAAGCGTTATTAAAGTGTTTTATGCCTGAAGAATAGATTAAATGAACTGGAATCAGCATTGAGCCATTCCAAGGAGAAGAGTGGTATGCAAGGACTTTTAGTCATACTAATGTGCTGAAAGGTGAAACATTATCTTAAAAAAGATATACCATCTATGCCTGTAGTTCAGGAATATTTTATTTGGCTAGTTCTGATTTACTACAGTCAGTGGAGCAATTTTTATGTTTTTTTTATAGCTACAAAATGGAGAAGTGAGGTCTTAACCAGGACCTGGTGTTGGATAAATGACTGATAGGAGGAAAATTAAGTATCCTGCAGAACAAAGGCTCTTTCTATATGTGATGATTGGAGTCCCATGTGGCAAAAGGAATGTTGTGATAAAAAAACACTTGTGACTGTGGCCAGTTGTGGTGACCAGTATTAAAATAAACTCTGTACCTCATGCCTTCTATGAACTATTGTGGGCTAAGATGTCAGGAGTGTTTCGACAGAGGTATGGTAAATTTATTTATTACTAAACCTGCCAACAATCACAGAACTTATAAATGCCATTTGGACTGTTATTTTCATCAAACATTGCAAGTGGTAAGTCACAATGAGTAGCCTGAGGAAATATTTCCCATATTCAGATGTAGAAAAAAAAACCTCCTTAAAAATGTTTTAACATTTCTTTGGGGCCAGAGTATAGATGGAATTTCTATGTGTTTTTGCGCTTTTGCATTTGATGATATTTTTAATGCCCTGAACACTGGTATAGGGTAATTCTGCAGTATAAAAATTTTCCCTGGATGAATTAATGTTGCTAGGTTACTGAAGACTAAAAGATGCTACTGGCTTGCTCCAGTACTTTAAACTCCTTTATGGAATAATTACACGGCTTGTATTAAATTAACCTAATATCAAAGGTTACAGGTACTTGATAGATGCAAAATAAATCTGAATTCAGTTTGAAACTGCTTGAACTGTTTGAATCAGTACTGAGCGCTGATGGATTTTTTAATGACCTTGTTATTCTAAGAAGCCTTGAGAAATATTTCTCAACTGCAGATACGGATGACTGAATTATTGTTATAAGCATTAGGTCATACAAACTAATTTACTTCACATTTTAATAAGTCAGTCTTTAGAAAATGTTTTATGTGGCATTTACGGAGTTTGTTAAGTTTTGTGACTTCATAATAATTCATTGTCTGGAATTTATTGCACACACTTTAACATGAAATTCTGCCAATTTTAGAAAGTAGACAGTGGAAATATAATGGAGGGTTCTTGATATAGGATCTGTGATTGATTGTTGACAACAAAATCTTGTCGAATGACCGTACAGCAAAACCATAATGTTGACTGCATTTGCGGTCGGCATAAGGTTTCTCACTGCCTACCATGTTTTCTTCAGGGAGCTTTGCCCCCGAACCCCACCCACTAAATATAATCAACTCCTAGTCAGAGCTGATATGGGGAGGGGGTGTAGGACACCCAGAATACAGTGCTGGGGTCCAGTGCCAGCATTAAAGCAACCTGGCTCTGCAGTCACTGTAGTGTCAGTCACTGTCAAAATGTTGCTGTCGGAGGGGTATTCCCTTGATACACAGTATGTCTTTTTTTAAACCTGAAATTAGGAAAACAGTCCTTCATCACCTTGGCACCCCTTCTCCCATCCTGACCCTCCCACTAGACACCCAACACCCCACACACCCCCATACCCTATTCTTACCATGGGTCGAATACTGTCATCTTCTGTGGACCAAGATACATCTGCACTCTTCAAAGCCGAACCATGTACTGAGGAATAAAGGCACTGTAAGTGCCCAATAATGTATTTCAAGCTGTGTTTTGAACTTATGCTCAGAACTTTGCAATTTTTTGAAACTTTTTCATCTAATTTTTGACATGACCTTTTTGGGACCCCACCTCATGAACACTGCAACTGTCATTTTGTTAATCAGGCCAGGAAAGTGATTTCATGGTCACTGTGTGAAAGTCACATTTTGGGCCTGAATAATGACATTCCTCTGCAGTGTTCATGAGGCTGGAACTCAAAAAGGCCATGTTGAAAATTGGTGAAAAAATTTCTAAAAATGGCTGAGTTATGTGCATTAATTGACATTCTTCTATGCACACACATAACTTTGGTAATTTTCAATATTTTGAGTTCAAATTTTCAACATAGTAATTTTTTCACTCCACCTCATGAACAGTACAGCTGTCATTTTTCACATCTTGTCCAAAATGGGTTATTGCACATGTGGTGCAGAATGGCATTTTGGCATGGATTTGACAATTTTCACCTATGGGAATTATGAGATGGAGTCATAAGAAAACTATGTTGAACATTTGGGGTCAAAATATGACAAAGATACCAAAGTTATGACAATTTGTTGCAATTTTGCTACACCCGCTCAGAACTTTGGAAATGTTAAATATTTTTATCCAAGATTTTCAACATAACCTTCCTATTATCCTACCTCATGTATGTCACTGCTGTTATTTTTCAAATCCTGGCAAAAATGTGTTTTCACACCTGTGGTGTGGAATGATGTTGCAGTTGCACAGAATTACATTTTGGTGGTGATTCGAACATTTTCTGTACCAGGTACATGAGGTGGGGTAATAATATGGCTATGCTGACAATGTGGTCACTGTTACCCTATAAAAATGGAAGTGAAGGCACAGAGGGCTCTGTGCTTCCACAGCTATATATATATATATATATATATATATATATATATATATATATATACACATTAGAGGCAAAACAACTCTATTTAATGCATCATGGGTTGTTCCACAGTGACAAAAGTAAGAAATGCGGTGTTAGGGTTGAAACCCCCTGGACACCTCAGCCCACCCCCTAACTGGCATTGGGTCACGCGTTGGGGGTCATCGACTTCTTTCATCCCATCACATGTGTAAGGAAGCAGAGGTATTGGAGAGTGGGGTGAGATTTAGGACCGATGACCCCAACGCGTATCCCAATGCCAGTTGGGGGGTGGGCTGGAGGTGTCTGGGGGGTTCAACCCCAACACCGAATTTCCTTACTTTTGTCACTGTGGAACAACTCTAACTGATGCATTAAAAGGGATTTTTTTGCATCTAATTTCCCTTCTTTTTGAGAATGATGATGAGAAATACTGAATGTAATGCGGCGGCGGGAGCGTGGGGCCCTCCCACCATGTGATGTCTTGTGACACAGTAACAGGAACAGCAATGCAAACACAAGGTGGAAAGACAAATGGTAACAGTAATGAAAACGCAAGGGCAAAAGACAACGCAAAGGGTAACACACACAGTGGCACACATGGGAATGGTAACACTAACAGGTACATAACCACAAGAGGAAACAGTAACTGTAACAGTAACAGTAACAGTAACAGAAGTGCATATCCTCTTTTTGCTGGAGAACTGCATAGAGAAACACAGTGTGTACAAAGAATGTATGCATTGTAATGGCAATGGAAGCTTAAAATGAGCATTGGAAGTACTTAATTGCAAATATCTCAGCAACTGTATGATGTAGAAAAATAATTTAAATTTCACAGAAATCATTATTTTCCTGGCTACCATTTTGTATTGCATAACCCACAGGGCTTTGCAACTCGCAATGAAAAATCTGTATCTCACACAGCCGAGATAGCTCTCGCAAAGGCGGGCGTATGCCACCATGTTAGTCTATGGGAAAAGGCATCAACTTCAGAGTACTGTAACTTTGGAGCCATACAATATTTTTTCACCAAACTACCAGAAGCCACATCTGTGACATGTTGGCTGCCTTTCCTCCAAATGTCAGGCCAAAATACCTAACCATTCTTTTGCAGCAAGGTGACAAAGAACTCCTCTCATTTTGGCCATAGTGTTACAAAGTACTTTCGTAATTTACGAAAGCTTTCACACAGATTTGCAAAAGTGTTGTGAGCATGAAAGTACTTTGTGAAAGTACTTTTTCAAGAACTTTGAAAAACATATTTCTGGGGTGTTTAACCCCAAAATAAAGACATGGCTAACAACCTCAGGCTCCGACTAGGTGAACACAAAAATAATTGTGTCCCTAGATGATCCCAAATGTATGCCAAGCATTTTTCTGATCACCAACTGAAAACAAAATTGTGGATTTGCCAAAGTACTATGGCCATTTGCGAAAGTAAAAAGTGCATTTGTGAAAGTGTCGAACTTTTTGTTAACTTTTCCCATCGACTTATAATGGGAACTTGTTTTTTGAATAACTTTTGAACCATTTAATATATTTTCACGAAATCTTAAAAAGGCACATCAGGCACCCTGGCTGCATGTTCCCTGAAGATTTTGGACCACTGGTGCAAAATGTGCGACCTGTAGGCAATGGCAAAGAATTCACCAAATAGCAGAAATGTGTACGCAGATCACGCTTAATAACTCTGCAGCTGCATATGAGGCTGGTACAAAACTTGGCAGATCCCAGGGTGCATGATTCTTGATCATGCATTCCAAATTTCAGGCAAATTTGTTAAACAGTGCCAAAGTTATATAGGTGCAAAGTTTGACCCTTTAACCTTAAAAGGGCTTCCTCAACCCTAACTATGGTAGCACTACCATGATACCATAATATATAAATATATATATATATATATATATATATATATATATAGATATATAACATCTATACAGGAATGTGAGCATACTCCCACAGTTAAATAAGGATACTATTATACTATCTTAAAAAGTAAGCAAATAAGTTGCAAAAAACTTTATTAATATTCCAGTTAGGGACAAAGTCACGAAAGTTGGGAAATTAAGTATTAGGATTTTTCTAACACCCCACCCTCCCAAACTAGGCTGGAGAGCAGGTGTGAGGTGTGCCTTGGGCTTCTCAAGCCTACCGCTCACCAGATTCTTATAAAGTCTACACATCTGACTTTATTTACAGATGGAATGGGGTAAGCATTAGGCTTGAGAAGTTTTTTTGCAATATATATATACAAGTGTGTATTTGATACTGGAGAGACAATGTGTGATATTCATGTCCCATTTCTTTTTTACTTAAATTCCATAACTATATCATTGTTACATTAGGTACATATGGAGAGAATGTAATACCCAATATAAAGATAGGTAATCATCTGGAAGTATAATACATTGAGTCTTTAAGTTAGCACATGGATCAGGTAATGTACGTAACCTGGTGTCCCTTCTGTTGAATTTTCAGTTCAAATTTCTTTTAGTTTTTTCCAAATTAGTATGCTTATTGAAGCTATTTATGTACCATAGTATACAACATTTCACTATTTTATTCTAAGCATTACCTAATGGTAATTACACCACAATTTATCTTTGGGCACCACTGCTGTGAAAACAGGTCATGTCAAAGTGTTGATGCTGATTATATCCATTTGTTTTTACAGTCCCCTTTTTTAATCTGCCATGTGAACCTTGGTGGATAAGTTAGACACCACTGAGTTTCTTAATTTTTTAAGTGTACTTTATTTAAAAACTGTTTATTCATAAGAAGTCATGTGCGTAACAGTGACACCACAACAAATCATGTGCGTAACAGTGACACCACAACAAATCATGTGCATAACAGTGACACCACAACAAATCACATAGTCAACAGGGACCCAAAAACCACAACAATATAAGTGTCTAACTATCCAAAAAAGCCTACTATAAGAAATACTTGTGTTAATGTACATGAAGCAACCATAGTTATCTTTAAACATTTACTTTTGAACACATTTTCACTGGGAGTATCAAAGTTTACTTGCTGATTGCATCTGTTTGTTTTTACAGCTCTTTTTTTCTTAATCAGCTGTATGAACCTTTGTGTATAACTTAGACACCACTGACTTTCCTAATTATTTTAAAAATATTTTTCATAAGAAGTCATGTACATAACAGTGACACCACAAGTCACGTACGTAACAGTGACACTACAAGTCACGTACGTAACAGTGACACCACAAGTCACGTACATAACAGTGACACCACAGGTCACGTACGTAACAGTGACACTACAAGTCATGTGCGTAACAGTGACACCACATGAAGTCATGTGGTTAACAGGGACTGAACACATGCAACAATATAAGTGTAACTATCTGATATAGTCCAACTACAAGAAATACTTGTGTTAATATATGTAATGCAACCATAGTTATGTTTAAACATTTACTTTTGAATGCATTTTCACCAGAGGTGTCAAAGTTTACCTGCTGACCGTATCTGTTTTACACCTCTTTTTTTCTTCATCAGCTATTTAAACCTTGGCTGAAAAGTTATACACCATTCATTTTCCTAATTATTTGATGTAATTTATTAAAAAGCTGTTTTTTTCATAAAAAGTTGTGTACATAACAGTGACACCACAACAAGTCATGTACGTAACAGTGAGTGAAATGGAGACACTGAGAAAAACACTCACCAGGATGAGAAGTAGAAATGAAGTTTCTTGGCCAGATGTGGGGATTTTAAGACCTTCAAAGGTTCAGCAACAATACTGACAAGTGCTTTCAGTTTTGCAAATCGACCGCTGGTGTTGTGGAGAATTTTTGGACCCATAGTCTTGTACGTAATAGGGGGATGTCAAGGGAGGAGGATCCAAATATTTAAATAAAACATCATAAATACCACAAAGTAAAGAAAAAAATAGAAATGGTGTTGAGGAGAGTCAGAGGCACTGCAATTGGGGGGATTTATTAGAAAAAAGGTATTTAAAAACCAGGGCTGTACAAGTCACTGAAAGTACTGTAGGGAAACACCACTGGTTAGTATGTTACCAGGGGGGAAAAAGGCCTATAAAACTAAATAAATTATAAATTTAGAAATAAGAAAGTTTTAAGAAGCACAAGAGCTAACTATGAGATAGTAGCATACAGCTTTTTTTTTCTTTAATATGTAAATGTTGAGACAGCAATGAGGCACTGTATGAGTGACATGGAACAATGTCACAAAATGGCATATTTCTTAAGGGGGAATGTGGCACTCCAGATGGGTCCACAGCAAAATAGCAATGCAACAGAGGCTGATATATTTACAATATCTCCTTACTGAGTGCAATACTAGGGAGCATTAGAATGGAAACATTTTAATGGATATTTAAGAAGTTACAGACCATTATTATACAGGTGATGCAAGTCTCTTCAGTACTGTACACAGGCACATATATGTTGAAAAAAACATAGTTAATGCTTTAGTTAGGGTTAAAGCCACAAAAGTAGAGAAATGTGGTGTTTGGATTTCCAAACCTAGCACCCCAGCCCCACTCAGCACACACCAACAGGCATCCAGGGAGTGCCTTGAGGTCATCATCCCTAACACTCACCCCATTCCATAAGTACATGTGCTGTGAGAGGACAGTAAAAGAGAAGGGTGAGCACGGGCTGACTAATTCCCTGCAAGGCACCCCAATGCCTGTTGGTGTAGGTTAGGTGGGTGTTAGTTTGGAGACCCTAACACCACATTTCCTACTTTGTAGCTTTAACCCTATCTAAACATTAATGAAGTTTTTTTGCAGTTTATTTCCTTACTTTTTGAGATAGTATTATCATATCCTTATTTGTCTGTGAGAGCGCAGGGCCATCTGGGCCCTACATAGATGTGTAAATGTATGTAGCTGTGAAAGCACAGGACCCAGAAAGCCCTGCACTTCCATTTTTAGGAGAACAGTGACCAAACTGTCAGCATTGCCTTCATATTACCCCACCTCATGTACCGTACATGGTACAGAAAATTTCTGAATCCCCACCAAAACATAATTCTGTGCAATTGCAATGGCATTCCATGACACAGGTGTGAAAATACATTTTGGCTAGGTTTTGAAAAATGAAGGCTGTTACATACATGAGGTGGTGTAATAAGAATGCTATGCTGAAAATCTGGGATCAATATATTTAAAATTTCCAAAGTTACAAACGTGCATAGTGAAATTGTAATGAATGGTCATAACGTTGCCATTTTTGCATATTCTGACCCCAAAATTTCACCATAGCCTTCTTATGGTCCCACCTCATGAACAAGTGCAAGAAAAATTTTCAAACCCACCCAAAAGGTGAATTCACCAAGTGACTGTGAAATTACCTTTTAAGCAAGAGTTGCATAATGACAGTTGTATTGGTCATTAGGAGGAGTCACCAAAAGCCCATGTTGAAAATGTGTGGTTAAAATCTCAAAAAATGGCTAAGTTAGGTATAAAAGTTGAAACCCTCATTGAAATACACTGAACCACATTTACCTTAGTTTCTCATTTTGCAGTTGCCAGTTCAAGCAGCAAGACATTTCTTTGATCAGAGAGGGATTCTTGAACCTGGGACCTGTTCAGGTGAGTGAGGGTGTGTGGTGTGTACTGGGGGTGTGAAGGGATGGGTGCTGAGTGGAATGTGGGGTGGGGGGTACCTGATCAGCGAGGGACCTTTCTTTTCTTTTTACAGGTATGAAGAAAAAAATACAAAAAAATTGAGGGACTGTTTTCTGTTTTTCATGGTTGTGCAGAAATAGGAGGGTGGGGGTGCCACTAGACACCAGGGAATAATATAAAAATAATGGGGATGGTGATCAGTGGTTGGGGGTGCCACTAAACCTCAGGAAATAAAAAATAATGGGGACAGCAGTCAGAGGGTGGGGGTGCCTCTAGACACCAGGGAATATACTGTTAAACTGTTCAATTAAACGCAAAGCAAATTTTGCAGGTTTGTCTTCTTACATTCAAAATGTAACTCTGCGTGCCAAGTGATTACTGTAGCTGGATCAGTGATCAGCTGTTCAGGAGTTCAAGGCAATTCTGGGCATGCTCAAGCAAATGTACAGCTGCTTTGGCTAATATTTTACACAGCAATTCAGTTCAGTTAAATCGGATAACAAATCCTTATTTCTTTTGATTTTTTTACTTCACTGTTACTTTTTAAAACTCATTTTTTCCAGGTTAGTGAGCATTATGTCATGCACTCACTCATGAGATAACAAATGCCATCATTCTTTACTTGATGAGCACTTCTTTTAAGGTAAAAAAAAAAAAATAAGGTCTTACCTGGCACTGTCCAGTCTGTTCTAACGACTCGTATTATACTCCCTCCCCCGGATGTGCGATATCTGTCTCCATGGTGGCCTTTCTCCCTGACTTTTCTACCACAATGTCAGATGCATGACTTTCTCTCCCGATTTGCATTATACTCCATTCCCTGAATGTTCGATTGCTGTCTTTGCAGTGGCATCTCTTTCTCTCTGTCACTCACCAGTGCCACACTATTCCTAAAAACATCTCTGAACTGTGTGAAGGGAGAGAGAGAGGCAGGTGTGGGGTTAAGAAAATGAACATCAAAAATGTCTGGAATTAAATCACTGAGAAATAACAAAACTTATAAAATCATGAAATAGAAAAGATGCAAAAAAAAAAGGAAAGGTACAAAAATACAAACCTCAAACTGCATAAATTGCCTTGTAGGTACTGTCGTCACATACAACTTGCCAGTTATTGTTTGGAGGAAAAGGAGCCCTATAGGGAAGCGCTCCTCTTGCTAAGCTGAGCACCCAAGATTCTGAGTGCGCAGAAAAGCTATTTGTGGGCATCAGGTTTAAAAACAAACATCAGAATCTAGCTGTTTAGCTAGTTTCTGATACTTGTTTTTTGAAATCCCTCAAGTTTTATGTGTTTTCCACATTTGTTAGTTCATGGAAAACAGTAGCAAGATGTCAGTGTGCCTGGCACAGAAAATGTTTGGTGCCCCCCAATTCAGTGGCACAAAAGCAAAAACAAGCATTTATGGCATCAAATTTTTACATTTGCCGCAGAACGTTGTCTGAAAATCTCTAATGTGCATGTGCAGGTCGTAGAACAGTAAATTTTAAAATCTTATAACTCTGGAATCCTTTAATATTTTTTCACCAGATCTGTCAAAGGCACTATCTTGAGACATGGCACATATCTCCTACTAGTTTGGAGGACATTCTATTTCATGTAGGTTGTAGAGAAAAGCAAAAAAAAAAAAAACATGTCAAGTATAGGAAAAAGTTAGATTTTTACAAAACAATGACATATACATAGCTCAGAAACTGCACAACCTGACATCACAAATATTTCTATACATCAAGACCTTGTCTCTTAGACAATATATGCAAACTTTCAGCTCATTTCATCCAAGGGAAATAAAGGTATTAATGTGCAAAGTTCAGAGGTTAACATTAAACAGGCTACTCAACCCTAACTATAGGGGCACTACCACACCCCTATAATACACATCTTATAGGGGCACGGTAACAGTTTAGGGTTGTATGGGCACTGCAATGTTAACTCCCCAAATTTGGACTTCAATAACTTTGTAACCATTCAATGAATTTGCATGACATTTTGCATGTGTGGTCTCGTGGAAGATCTCTTGATCTACCAAGTTCCATTCCAGGAAGGTCTTGAGTATGGTCTCTGAGCCACTTGGGCATGGGGAATCTTTGGGAGTGTGGTAAGGTGTAGTGAGTGTGGGACAGCCATGATGTTAGATATAGTATGGAGGGAGGGGAGCTGCATGGTGTGCAGATAACTTACACAGCTAAGAGAGGAGGTTGAGTGGTTGAGCTGGGCATTAAGAAAGACAGAGGAGTGGGGAAGGGGAGAGGATTGGAGTAGGTCAAAAGAAAACACCAGCTGGATAGGGGATGAAAAAGAACAAAGGAGGATCTGCAGAGGTAGCAGGAACAGGTGTAGAGGTAGGTCTGAGAAGGATGGGTGAGGACTGAAGGAGGTCCAGATGATACAACAGAGGGGCAAGAATAGCAAGAGGGAGCACAAGGGAGGCTGTAGGACACTTAAGCACAAGAGAAGTAGGGGACAAGAGTGGTCAGGGGAAGTGGTAAGTGATAGGATCAAAAAAAGCACAGAAAACACCATCAGGGAAGGGAAAGGAATTAGGATGGAAAGCATCAGGCAGCAGACTGAAAAGCAAGGGGGCAGAGCAGAAAATCAAATATGCACCCCTGGGGCACTTGAGGTGAAGGAAGGCAAGGAGTGTGGCAACAAGGAATTCATAGGAGATGGGGGACAGGCTAAGGTGATAGAAGGATCAGGAGTGGAAAATGCACCTTTGGGAGGGAACCTGGAGGGAAGCAGCCAAAAGGGGAAAGAGGAGGGAGCTAAAACAGTCTCAAGGGGGTCACAATGCAAAGAAGAGACAGAGAGCATGACTACAGTAAGTTCAGGAAGGGAAAGGATAAAGGCAAAGGGTAAGGGTGAGGGTGAGGGTACCAGTACACAGAGGGATTCGGGCAGTAGAGAGGAAGGAAAGGAGCAAAGGGAGGGATCAGAGCTCGCGATAGGGGAGGCTTGGATGAGGGGTACTGGTGGGGACACCATGGGGGGGATGAGAGCTTTAGTCCAGAGGGAGAGCAAAACTCTGGAGAAGGAGATAGACATGGATAAAACGGGACCAGGGAGGGAAATGGTGTGCCAGGAGAGTGATGTAAGCAAAATTATAATCAAAGAGAAGGGAGATGTAGTTGTAGTTTAGTTTATTTGCTCAACTATAAGTCATTATGAAACAATATGATACATAAAAACACTTTACAGTCTTAAGACAAGTAAAACATAGAAAACTGTACACAGCATATATAATACTTTCATACAGCCTCTTATAATAGTAGGATAACATTTCAGTCATTGCTGTAGTTTCAGTCAGTGCAGTTTTGCCATATCCTCAAGTGCTTAAGGTTTACATAAATCATAAAGTCTTATTTCCAAATTGTGCTATGGGTATATCATTCATGAAAGCAAGAGCTGTAATATAATAGAAATTTCTAAAAGTACTTGTAACCCCAGGGGTCGGATTGATGGTATTTTTTTGTGTTATTAGCACTGTGCAGTGCCTCCATATGTAACCCCCTACCTGGGACCTGGGTTATGGAGAAAACTGTTGCTCAGTATTTTGGCTAGGTTTGACTTCTAGTCAGGGGCACCCAAGTAACTCCAGACACAGGAAGCAATAACTGTGATGTCCAAACCATGAGTGGGATTCTAGAGTGTGGCTTTTATTCACAACCAAACAGAACAACAAAGCAAAGATGGACCCCCATGGGGCTACACTCCTGGTAATGCAGATTCACAGAGATCAGAACACATCTTCTACACTGTAACCCTCAGGTTTAGAAACACACTGAGCACTCAGCCCGAACTTGTATTCTTCTATGGATTTCATTGGCCTGGCACATCCGACCAGCCTTGGACTACTTCCCTGCATGGCACATCCGGCCAACGCTTGGACCACTTTCCATATGGCATGGAACATTACTCAGTGGCTCCCTAAACTACCCATGAGCACATACAGGCTCCATAAGGGAAACTTCCTCCATCTAATCCCACGTCTGGGTACTTTCCCTGAACACCAGCCAAGTGCCTGGAAGAAAGCAACAGGTGTCCCAAAGAGAACTCGTAGAGGTGAATTTGGTTACTCCAGATGGGGGGGGTCTCACACCTCCTGCTCCCATAATTCATACCCGGCCATTCCTTTTAGCAGATACTTAATACACACTGTCGCTGGTGAAACATTGGCCCTTTTTCAGAGCAGACTCATCCCTGATTGCAGGTACCCCACAGGCTTCCTCTGCAGAGGAAAACACAACATCTTTATGGTGCATCGACACAAATCTTCAGGCAGCTTTCTATCTTCACCTTGCCGGGCCAAGGGATTGCCCCTGGAAGCTGGCTGTTGGCTCCCCCCATCCCCGCAGGGATGGGGCCCCAAACCTACTAGGCAGTGGTCTCTACCACTTCAACTGAAGTACTTCTGTGTTCTTCTTATGGTGAGAACACACACCCCTAAAAACAGTAGCTCTAGTCAGAGCTGAGGGCCCTGAGGGACTGCCCACTGCAGTACACATCCTCCCTCCACTGAGTCTCCCACTAGACTAACTACAAACCTCCCAATGTTCTATCTAACTGCCAGCTGCAACATTCCAATGTGGCTTATGCTGCTGTGAGAATTCTATATGATGTCATCCCTCAGTATCAGCTGAGACTGAGAACAGAGTGAGACAGTGTGAAATCCATTTAACTGGAGTTTCACAAGCTGCCTTACCTGCCTGCCACTAGATCTAACTGGGATTATTGTAACCCCGGGTGATGAGGGGGTTACACATATTTCATAAAAGCATGTTTTTTGTGTTTTTTTCCTAAGGCTAAGGCTTCCCTCAACTTCTATCTTGATTTCCAAGGAATAATATCCAAAACAACACTGGCCTCATCAGGAGAAAGCAACAAACAGTAAGCATTCTCAGTGTCCATTTCCATAGGATGGTCCTGGGTCAATGGTCCTTCTCTTACCGGGCCCCTCTCTGGCTCAATGAACTACCAGTAAATACACTAAAGGCAGCAAATCATAGGACCTTCAAAAAGGAGTTGAATCAGGCCCTTCTAGCCAAGACCATATGTGACTGCCACCCCAGCTTCTGAGATTATTCTGGGATCATTCCAAGTAGTTTTATTTCCACAGCCATTAGAAACCACTCTCCCAGCATCCACAGCTCCCTCTGCTATTCACACGCCATCGGTCCCTTCCCCCACTGTGATAGACTCCCCTTATGTAACAATATCAATCACCGCTCTTGCTTCACACTCACTCTTGTCCTCTCTCTCACTCTCTCTCCCTCATTCTTCCTCACTCCCCCACTCACCTTCTCCCCTCCTTCCTCCTTCTGTTCTGCCTCTCTCCCAATTCTCCCCCACCTCATAGCTTGACCTGTCCACTGTCTGCATACCCCCTTGCCTAGTTCTGCTCCCCACCTCCACCTGCTAATTGCTCTCAAACTACCCTCTGACCTCCATCTTATTGCACACCAACCACAGATACCTAGCCAAGGCTCCATTCGGGCTGCAATAATGACAAGGCCCCTTTAGCCACACAATGTTCTTTTAATTTCATCTAAAGCATTACTCTGTTGTTTTTTGTTGTTGCACTTCCTGAAACTGATTATATTTTTGTCCTGTATTAGTTGTCTGTATGCCTGTCCATTGTATGATGTGGAACCTTTGTAAATGAGTCCTTACTCAAAGGTTGTTTTCCAAATAAATAAATAAAAAAAATTCCATTTAAATATCATTACCAGATGGCACTATAGTTTCTAATTCTATTTAAGGGAGACTTAAGCACAACAATTCTAACTGCACATTATTTGGGGGCTCCAGCAATCCAGACCATCAGCCATTAATCTAGCTAGAACATCAAAAATGTGTTTCCTATACCCTCACTAATTGCAAAAAGTAGTACATGTACTAGCTTCTTCATTTGGGGAAAGCATTCCTTTTAGGCTACAAATGCCAGTTAGGTCACATTGCATCAGAGGGTTAAATAGAAACTTTATCTTGTTGCTCCACTGCCAACAAAATGCTAATTGTCTCATGATCCTGTTCTTGTTTATGTTAGCATGTGTTAATTATACTATATTCTCCTGAATTCTATCATACTTAATATTGCTTTGTCTAGCTTCATAGATATCAACACTGAGGTCCCACTGTTCAGTTAGCCATTCACCCATGAGCCCACTGCCACATTTCCATCAATCCTGTCAACCAGAGAAATTAATCTAATCAAACCAGAGCCTCCACTCATGCAAAAAAGGGCTCCAAGTTAATCTCCCAATCTCATATTCAGTCTCCATGGACCTGCAGAGCCTAATTTGCTTTCAGTTATAATTTTATCATGGAGAAAGAGTATCCTAAGGAACTACCTAATCCCACAAACCAAAAAAAATTCTTCCTGTTTTAAATCAAATATTCAGTAACATTTAAACACACACATTTAAAGGGTTTAAAAAGAACATACTAATAGAATAAAAAATTAGGAATCTTAAAATAAATCCAGTCAAATAAAAAGTTGAGAGGCTCCACTGTATCTGAGAGTCCAATAGTTAGTAGGCCTAAATGAGTCACTTAAATGACTGCTTTGCTCTCAGGAGTCCTCAGTAGTCTTCATATTGATTAACAAATCCAGAAGCAAATGATTTAATACCTTTTAATGGACAAACATAGATGTAACAACAAGAACAAAGTGCTCTAGCTTTCAGACCAACCAGACCTTCATCAGAAGCCTAATGGCAGTTGTTTAGAAAAAACAATACTTTTAACACCTAGATCATGTAGAAAAAAACAGAAAAATCCCCATTGGTTTAAAATACCTATTTAAATAATACAGAACATGATGTCAGAGTAATTTAACACCATCATTCTGCCTTCAGCCAGGAGTGTCCCAGGGTCAAAGGTGCTTGGTGGAACACACATACAAAGAATCCTACTGCATATAAATTTAATTGACATAAGATAACACTGCTGGAGCAGATGACTCCTAAATCAAGCTATGAGTGTCACAGCATGTATAAGGATGTGATTACTGAAATGCAACCCCCACCCAGATTAAAGACATACTGAGATTGTCTTAGGACTCTAAGAAGTTTCAATGCATGCATTATAGACAAGAAATAACCAGTAAAGTTGTCTTAAAAACATTAGTGCACACTTTATTATGTGTAAAACTTAGCTGGACCTGTCACCCTGCTGTACTCTCCAGCTAAATATCATGTCCCATTAATTTCAAAACACCTCTAGTGTAGTGACAGGACTTTATAAATGATAATTTAACTACAAATTAACAGTATTAGTGTCAAACAAAAAACTCTAGTCGTGGACCACCAAGGAATTAAGTCTATGTAGCCTGATATGTACTGATGTCAATATACACTGAGAATGTAACAACTTGATGTAACAGAAGTGTCTAAGGAATCTGAAAGAGATAAAAATGTGATTTCTCTCCTCCTCCTCTTCACACAAACAGTACACCCTACCCCACCCCATATTCCCATAATGTGTGTGTGTGTGGGGGGGGATAACTAGCTTTAAAGAGATGCTCACACACACACACACACACACACACACACACACACTTCCAAGGATTCTGGATACAACTACAATTAAGTAAACCTGCCACCCTCCCCAGGATAAGGTAACTAGAAGTAAATATAAAGTATGTGGTAAGACCAGAGGTCTAACATACCTACATTTCCTCAAATCACTACAATATTAGCCTAATGTAAAAAGATCTGTCCTGGACCCCCATGCAAATGAGATCATGCACCCCAATAGGTACAGAGTGAAAAAAAAAATATATATATATGTCACAGTCTATGATAACATTCCTGTATGTACAGTAACAGGATAGGTAATCTAAATATGGTGTAATGGAATCAACCCCACTCCCGGGCAAGGATAAAAAGTAAGGAGGAATTAATATTCATTATGTGTGTGAAGTAAGAGTAGTAACACACTGTAACTCCATGTATCTAAATAGAGGCCTTCCTCAATGTGACAGCAAGCCTCACACCTGTTATATCACATACCTCACAACACATACTAACACACATACATACACACACGCACCCACATCCCACATAAGATGAAGTCCTATAATATGCCAGTCTGAAGAAGAAGAGATCTCTGGATGTAAGTTTTTGTAATGTTCCATAAAACCTAGATCAGCGTTCATCCCATCTGCTACCATGTTGAGACGTAAAACAAGTTTAATCTCAAAAGCTTGTCTCTGTGGTGTATTTTTTAGACTTCCTTTTAAGACCATTACTGACATATCTGAAATTGAGTGTTCAGGCTGGGAGAAGTGGTGCCCCACTGTTTTTTCAGTCTTCTTTCCTCTAATAGTATGTCTGTGCGAGTTCATCCTAGTGCAGAGCTGTTGGATTGTCTCTCCAGCATAACCTGTTTGTGGACATCTCTTGCACTGAATGAAATAAACAACATATCATGATGTACATGTATAACTCCCATGCACCTTGAATTGTCTGTTTTGTGATGTAACCACACAGTCCGAGATGGAAATGAGCTCACAAGTCTTACAGGTGCGTTGATTGCAGGGCCTTGTGCCATTGTGTGAGATGTTATTCTGTTCTGGTGAAAGTTTGTTCCTAATAATTAGGCTGGCTAAATTTGGTGGTTGTTTAAAAGATAAAATCTTACGCAAAAGTTCAAGGTGTGGATGATATTTGACTACTAAGGATATTCTGTCTGTAGCTGTCTTTTCTTTATATTGAAGTAGTTGTTGTCTTGGTACTTGCGTTGCCCGTTCTGTTATCCTGTCAATTTCTCTGGAAGAGTGTCCCTGCTCCATAAAGGTGTTTTTCAACATAGCCAAATGCATATCTCTGTTATCTTCATTTGAACAAATATGGTGACATCGGAGTCCTTGACTGTACATGACAGATTTTTTTGTATGGTTTGGGTGATTACTTTTCTTGTGTAGGTATCTCTGTCTGTCTGTCTGTTGGCTTCCTGTAAATACACGTATGTAAGGTTCCATCTTTAATGGTGACTGTGGTGTCCAGAAAATTAACATTGGTGGTAGAATGCTCCAGGGTAAGCTTTATGGTAGGGTGGAGATTATTAAGTTTGTGATGAAAATCTTTGAGTGCATCTGTGCCTTCCGGCCAGATGATAAACAAATCATCAATGTAACGGAAATAAGCTGGTGGTTTATGGGGACACTGCCTTAAAAAATCCTCCTCCAAGTCTGCCATAATGAGGTTAGCATACTGTGGAGCCATTTTGGTGCCCATTGTTGTTCCCATAGTTTGAACATAATGTTTACCATTGAAGTTGAAGTTGTTATGTGTCAAAATGAATTCAGTAAGTTTCCCCACCACTTCAGGGTTGATGTTTTGCTCCGGTCCTTTCTCCTGTATGTATTTAAGGCATGCTGTAATGCCATCTGTGTGTGGAATATTTGTGTAGAGGGATGATACATCCATTGTCACTAAAATGGTATCAGGTGGTAAATCCTTATAACCAGAGAGTACATTCAAAAAATGTGTAGTGTCCTGGATATAACTGTCTCTTTCCATAACCAGCGGTTTCAAAATGGTCTCTACAAACCCTGAGATCCCCTCAGTCAAGGTACCATTACCAGAGACTATGGGTCTTCCCGGATTGCCAGGTTTATGTATTTTAGGCAGCATGTAGAATGTCCCTGGCCTGGGTTCAGCAGGGTTGAGGTCAGTTAGTTTTTTTCAGACATGGTCTGGAAAAGTTTTAATTAAGGCACTTAGTTCATCTTTATATCTTGTAGTGTCAGCACTCTGATGTCACCGTATTTGTTCAAATGAGGATGACAGAGATACACATTTGGCTATGTTGAAAAACACCTTTATTGAGCAGGGACACTCTTCCAGAGAAATTGACAGGATAACAGAACGTGCAACGCAAGTACTAAGACAACAGCTACTTCAATATAAAGAAACAGCCACAGTCAAAATACCCTTAGTAGTCACATATCATCCAGACCTTGAACTTCTGCATAAGATTACTAAAGATCTCCACCCAATATTTAGTGAGGATGAAATCCTTAATTGTATTTTTAAGGAACTCCCACTACTATCTTTTAAACAACCACCAAATTTAGCCAGCCTAATTATTAGGAGCAAACTTTCACAGAACAGAATACCATTTCACACAATGGCACAAGGCCCAGCAATCAACGCACCTGTAAGACTTGTGAGCTCATTTGCACCTCAGACTGTGTGGTTACATCACAAAACAGACAATTCAAGGTGCATGGGAGTTATACATGCACATCACGATATGTTGTTTATTTCATTCAGTGCAAGAGATGTCCACAAACAGGTTATGATGGAGAGACAAGCCAACAACTCTGCACTAGTATGAACTTGCACAGACATGCTATCAGAAGAAAGAAAACTGAAAAAGCAGTGGGGCACCACTTCTCCCAGCCTGAACACTCAATTTCAGATATGTCAGTAATGGTCTTAAAAGGAAATCTAAAAAATACACCACAGAGACAAGCTTTTCAGATTAAACTTATTTTACATCTCAACATGGTAGCAGATGGGATGAACGCTGATCTAGGTTTCATGGGACATTACAGAAACTGACATCCAGAGATCTCTTCTTCTTCAGACTGGCATATTATAGGACTTCAGCTTATGTGGGATGTGGGTACGTGTGTGTATGTATGTGTGTGGGTATGTGTTGTGAGGTACGTGATATAACAGGTGTGAGGCTTGCTGTTACATTGAGGTAGGCCTCTATTTAGATACATGGAGTTACAGTGTGTTACTACTCTTACTTCACACACATAATGAATATTAATTCCTCCTTATTTTTTATCTTTTCCCGGGAGTGGAGTTGATTCTGTTATACGATATTCAGATTACCTAGCCTGTTACTGTACATACAGGAGTGTTATCATAGACTGTCAGACATATTTTTTAACTCTGTATACATTGGGGTGCGAGATCTCATTTGCATGGGGGCCCTGGACAGATCTTTTTAAATTAGGGAAATATTGTAGTGATTTGTGGAAATGTAGGTATGTAAGACCTCTGGTTTTACACACATACTTTATATTTACTTCTAGTTACCTTATCCTGGGAGGTGGCAGGTTTATTTCATTGTAGTTGTATCCAGAATCCTTGGAAATGTGTTGGTGTGTGTGTGTGTGTGTGTGTGTGTGTGTGTGTAAGTGTGTGTGTGTGAACATCTCTTTAAAGCTAGTTATCCCCCCCACTACATTATGGGGATGTGGGGCAGGGTAGGGTGTATCATTTGTGTGAAGAGGAGGAGGAGAGAAATTACATTTTTATCTAGACTGGTATATTATAGGACTTCAACTTGTGTGGAATGTGGGGGCATGTATGTATGTGTGTGGGTATGTGTTGTGAGGTACGTGATATAACAGGTGTGGGGCTTGCTGGCACATTGAGGTAGGCCTCTATTTAGATACATGGAGTTACATTGTGTTACTACTCTTACTTCACACACATAATGAATATTAATTCCTCCTTACTTTTTATCCTTGCCCGGGAGTGGGGTTGATTCCGTTACACCATATTTAGATTACCTAGCCTGTTACTGTACATACAGGAATGTTATCATAGACTGTCACATATATATATATTTTTTTAACTCTGTACATATTGAGGTGCAAGATCTCATTTGCATGTGGGTCCTGAACAGATCTTTTTACATTAGGCTAATATTGTAGTGACTTGAGGAAATGTAAGTATGTTAGACCTCTGGTCTTACACACATACTTTATATTTTCTTCTAGTTACCTTATCCTGGGGAGGGTGGCAGGTTTATTTCATTATAGTTGTATCCAGAATCCTTGGAAATGTGTGTGTTTGTGTGTGTGTGAGCATCTCTTTAAAGCTAGTTATCCCCCACACACACACATTATGGATATGTGGGGTGGGGTAGAGTGTACTGTTTGTGTGAAAAGAAAGAGGAGAGAAATTACATTTTTATCTTTTTTTCAGATTCCTTAGACACTTCTGGTACATCAGTTTGTTACATTCTCAGTGTATGTTGACATCAGTACATATCAGGCTACATGGACTTAATTCCTTGGTGGTCCACGACTAGAGTTTTTTGTTTGACACTAATACTGTCAATTTATAGTTAAATTATCATTTATAAAGTCCTGTCACTACACTAGAGGTGTTTTGAAATTTATGGGACATGTTATCTAGCTGGAGAGTACAGCAGGGTGACAGGTCCAGTTAAGTTTTACACATAATAAAGTGTGCACTGATGTTTTTAAGACAACTTTACTGGTTATTTCTTGTCTATAACGCATGCATTGAAACTTCTTAGAGTCCTAAGACAATCTCAGTATGTCTTTTATCTGGGTGGGGGTTGCATTTCAGTAACTTCATCCTTATACATGCTGTGACACTCATAGCTTGATTTAGGAGTCATCTGCTCCAGCAGTGTTATCTTATGTTAATTAAATGTATATGCAGTAGGATTCTTTGTATGTGTGTTCCACCAAGCACCTTTGACCCTGGGACACTCCAGGCTGAAGGTAGTATGGTGCTGTTGAATTACTCTGACATCATTTTCTGTATTTTTTAAATGAGTATTTTAAACTAATGGGGATTTTTTCATTTTTTTCTGCATGATCTCGTTGTTAAAAGTATTGCTTTTTCTAAACAACTGTCATTAGGCTTCTGACGAAGGACTGGTTGGTCCGAAAACTAGAGCACTTTGTTCTTGTTATTACATCTATATTGGTCCATTAAAAGGTATCAAATCATTTGCTTCCGGATCTGTTCTTGCAAGGACCAATACGGCAACTACTAAATCTTATTTGTTAACAAGACACGAACGCCAACTACTACTACACTTAATTAGACTGACATGCTGTAAATTACCATAACTTGTTCAAACAAGCCATCAGATTTTAAATGCCATTCAGACTGCAATATTTTCTAAAACTTTTTAAGGTCATCCTCCATCCCATCACAAAAAGTTTCCAAAATCACATTGCTCAAATGTTCAGCCCCTTTGGCACAGATAAAAGGGTACCCACCACTCTTTGCACTTGTACAGTAGCTCCCAGTCAAACAGTTACCTCAAGATTGAGCAACTTCACTCACCTTCCACTCCTCAAACAGGAGTCAAGTAGAGTCTCCCTCTTTCATCCAACAGACCTTCCAGGAGTTCCACCAGTAAAAAAACATATTTCCACAATTCCACCTCTTAGTGCTCTTCCTGGTGCTCTTTTTGATAATCATGTCAGTTTGGGCAATTTTCTTCTTAGTGCAGATGCATCTTCAAACTATAAGCTCCTTAGGAAAAAAAGAAATAGAAATGCTCCACTAAGCACAATAAGCTTGCTACAACAGATTAAAAGCAGGTAACTCAATACTAAAGGGAATCAGATGGGGGAGACGTGGGAGCAGAAGCAACACCACTTAGGTTGAGTGCATGCCAGGAATGATGGCACCAAAGATGAAGCACAATATACCCTCATGGGGCAAGCAGCAAGATGAGAGGTCATACTTCATGTTCCACCTTGGTACCAGTGATCTGGAGGGGAGTAGTCTTATGCAAGTGCAGGCTAGGATAAGGGAACTTGTTAGATTCTGCAGTAGTGTGGGGTTCTAGTCAATGGCTTTCTCTGAGGTACTGTCTATGCCAAAAGCAAACATCTTAAGAAAGCAGAGGATTGAAGAATTTAATAAATGGCTGGAGGGTTGGTGTAGACAGATGGGGGCTTGGGGTAGTGGGGGACTGGGGAGTAATGTGGAAGGATGAGAGCCTATTTGCCTTGGATAGGCTAAACCTGAGCAGGGAGGGACAAGCACTGCTAAAGACTGCTTAGGAGGCAGTATAGCGCAGTGGTTTAAGGCTCTGAGCTGCAAATCTGGTAACATCCAGCAGACCAGACCTGGGTTTGAATCCCACAGCTTCCACTTGCATACTGTGTGACCCTGAGCAAGTCACTTAACTTCCCTGTGCTCCCAGGTTGCGCCTGTAAAAAAGCTTTCAGCTTAGTGTGTCTCACCTGGTTAAATAACTAAAAGAAAGAAAAGAGAAAGTCAGGAGACTTTATCGAAAGAAATTATAATTTAAACTGATTTTGGGGGGTCAAGGAAGGGGCTACTGAAAGTGGCAGGAGTGATGGGAGGCTACCAGCCTCCCTCCCAGGATGGAGATAAAGTACTGGAAGAAATCAAGAACAAGCAAAGGTTAGTAGGGGGGAGAGCAGTGCCTGGTGGGGGTCCTGGTGGAAGGAATTATCAGCCAAAGCCAGGAGTTTAGGGAACAAAATAGTGGATGTGGAGACCATTATGGTGGATGAGAAACTGGACATAGCAGTGGTAAATGAGACATGGTGGACAGAACATCATGCCTGGGAGACAGTTATCCCAGGCTACATACTGTTTAGGAAGGACAGGGATGTTAAAGGGGGTGGGGTGGCATTATATGTCAAAGACAACATTAGGGAAACAGAAGGGCAGGAGGAGGTAGGGGAGCCAGAGCTCACATAGGTCATGCTTGAGAGATGGACTGGGAAATAACTAAGGACAGGGGAGATTTACAGACCTCCAAAGCAGGGGGAAGAAGAGAACAGACAGCTGATACATGCAGTTACAAAGATGGCACTCAAGGGGGAGCTTCTGCTAGTGGGGGACCTAAACCTCCCCACTGTGGATTGGGGGATACTGGCTATGGTATCAGCTAGGAGCAGGGGGATCCTAGAAGTGCTACAAGAGGTATTCATTCAACAGTTGGTCAGGGAACCCACAAGGGGAGAAAATCTGCCGGACATGGTCCTCACAAATGGGAGAGTGTGGAAGTGGTGGAGGTGGGAGGCAGACTAGGTACCAGTGATCATAGGATGGTGAGGTTCAGGGTGAAAACAGGGAGGGAGACAAATCAGACTAGAACAAGAATGACAGACTTCAGAAAGGTGGGCTTTAACAAAATGAGGAGGGTATTTGAGGATGAAATGGCAGGGAAGGGGAATACAGGGGATGTTGAGGAGCTATAGGGAGCTATCAAAGAAGCAGTACTGAAGGCCACTGAAATCTGCATTAAGAAGGTGAGGAAAAAGAAAAACAGGAGGAGAATGCTCTGGTTTACAAGGGAGGTAGCAGGGGTGGTCAGGGATAGGAAAAGATCATTCAGGGAATTTAAAAGAACACAAGAGGGGAGAGCAGGGAGACCTATAGAGAAAAGAGGAAGGGGACGGGGCTGAAGATAAGGAGGGCTAATGCCCGATACTGAGGAGAATATAGCTAAGTGGGTCAAAAGGGAGATAAAACTTTTTTTAGGTATGTGGGGGAAAGAAGGAGGGTGAGGCTGGGGATAGTAAGGATGCTGGGAAAAGAAGGAATAAAATTGGAAGGGGACTTTGAGAAAGTAGATGTGTTGAATAACTACTTTTGCTCAGTCATCGCAGAGGAGGGAGAGGGTAGAGGACCAGAGCTGGGGGAGGAGGGGCAGGGAAGGCAAAAAGGTGGATTCTATTATGTTCAGCAGAGACAGGGTAAGGGAGGAATTGGGCAGGTTAAAGATGGACAAGGAAATGGGGCTGGATGGCTTGCACCCAAGGATGCTCTGGGAGCTGAGGGAGGAGCTGGCAGCCCCACTGACGAGACTGTTTAAGTTATTCATGGATACAGTGTGTGTGTGTCATGGGACTGGAGGAGGGCAGACATGGTGCCACTGCACAAGGGGGGCAGTAAGGAGGCAGTGGAAAATTATTGTCCAGTCAGCATCACCTAGATGGTGGGAAAGATGATGACAAATAAAGGAAAGGGTGGTGGACTACCTGGTGGACTGTGGACTGCAGGATGAAAGGCAGCACAAATTTATGTACAGGCGGTCCTGCCAGATGAACCTGATAGAGTTCTTCAATTGGGTGATGCAGATGGTTGACCAGGGGGTGCGGTGGACGTGACCCATCTAGACTTCAGTAAGACCTTTGACACCGTCCCTCACAGACAGAGATGTGCAAAACTGGCAAATATTGTTACACTAAATATTTCTTGAAATTCGCCCACTTTGTGAAATTTTTCATGGAAGCATAATTCAGAATTTCACCAATGTAATGCACAATTTCACCTGTGGAAGACAAAAGTTTGCCCACGGAAGGGAAAATTTTGCCTGTGAAAGGCAAAACTTAGCCAGGGGAGGCAAAATTTCACGTTTCACATGCAAAATTCCACATTTCACACCCAGTGAAATATTTTGTGTAATGGTGAATTTCTTGAAATATTTCACATGGTGAAAATGCTGATTTCACAGCAATTTTGCTGGTGAAATATAATTTCACAACATTTCTACTCTCAGAAGACTAGTAAATAAGCTAGAAAGCTTGGGGTGGGACAGAAAATTACTAGATGGGTGGAAAATTAGTTAGCGGGCAGAAGTCAGAGTGTGGTGGTAAATGGGGTGCATTCCATGGTGAGGGGTAATGAGTGGGGTGCCCCAGAGGTTGGTACTGGGACCACTCCTTTTTAATATATACATCAGTGATATAGATAAAGGTCTAGGGGGAAGAGTGTGCCTGTTCGCAGATGATAAAAAAAAATTGAAAATAGGGTGGACATCCCGGGGAGTGGGGTGGAGGCCATGAGGCAGGACCTAAAGATTCTGGAGGGGTGGTTTGAAAACTTTGCCTTTGAAATTCAGTGCCAAAAAGTTTGCTGTGATGCATCTGGGGCACAAAACCCTGCAAGCTGTCTACGCTCTAGAAGGAGAGAAAATCAAAAAAACAGAGCAGGAGAGGAAGCTGGAGATTATAGCATCAAGCCAACTCAAGGTTGATAGCCAGTATAGCAAGGCAGTGGTGAAGGCAAATGGAATGTTGGCATGGATTGGGAGTGGCATAACTAGCAGAAAGAGGGAGGTGCTGATGCCTTTTTACAAGGCCATGGTGAGACCACACCTGGAGTATGTGATCCAGTTATAGAGACTGCACCTATGCAAGGACATTGACGGGATAGAAAGGGTTCAGAGAAGAGCAACCAAGATGGTGCATGAAATACAAGGGAAACCATATGAACAGAGGTGTAGGAAACTGGATCTGTACCCATTGAAGACTAGAAGAGAGAGAATGGACATGATTGAAACTTTTAAATATGTGAAGGGGATCATTAAGGTGAAGGAGAGGAGCTTGATCAGAAGGGAAAAAGGGGCTAAAACTGGAGGGCATAGCCAAAGATTGGAAGGTTAAAGATATAGAGGCAATGTGAGGGAGCGGTTCTTCACAGAGAGAGTGGTAGAGGCTGAAATGGTGGAGGGATTTAAGAGGGCATGGGACAGACATATGGAATTGGGAGTGAGTGGAAGGGGAGGGCCTATAAGAATGGTGATGAGTAGGGGAGGGGGAAAGGGAAGACTCAGTAGGCTGATAAGCTCCTTTTCTGCTGCTAGAGTTCTGTGATTCAGGCAGATGTGTGGATTCTGGAGATACAGATTTGTTTCCCATTGGTTTGAATGGATTTTCTGTCAACTTGACTAGCACCCAGAAGGTTTTGAATTTTGGCCAAACATTTTCTGGGTAGAAAGTGGCTGGCCCACAAATAAGCCGTTTGATTGTTTGGTGAAAAAATATTAATTTGTTCCAAAGTTATTTCATTTTGAAATTTTGAATAATTGGTTCTGAGCATGCTCAGTAAACACTGAAAAATAGCTTTATGAAATGAAAAATTAATATTTTTTTGTATGGGGCCAATCTTTTTTTATGTGGGGAAAAATCACTATTTTATTTGCTGCCATCTTGTTTTCTCTGTTTCAATAAAAATTCACATTTGAAAACCCACAAAAATGACATTCCAGAGAGCAACCAACACATGTAGCTTGCTTAGCGGGACCCCCTTAGCTAGACTGTGCACTTAACTGTTGCAGAAATATTCTTAAAATGTTGTATTTTAAAGATTATAAATCTTGTTTCGTGACTTGTGCTGCGAAACAAGGTTCTTGTTTCGTATGATGACACAACAAAATATCTTTTTTTTGTGTAGGAAATCAATGTATTTCAATGGGGCTTTCAACTTTGGTGCATAACTTTGTCATTTTGCAGGATTTTTACACCAAATTTTTAATACCCCCTTTTTGATACCCATCTCTTGAACAATTTTGGTGTCATTTCACAAATCCTGCCAAAAGGCAATTTTTACAGCAAGTTGTTAAACTCACCTTTTAGGTGGGATTTCAACATTTTCCCCATACTTGTTCGTGAGGTGGGATCATAAGAAGGGTATGTTGAAAATTTGGGGTCACAATATGCTAAAATGGCAAAGTTGTGCGCATCTGTTGACATTTTACTACGCCTGCTCCTATCTTTCTTAATTTTCAATATTTCATCCCTAAATTATCAACATAGCCATTTCTTTACACCACCTCATGATTGTGAGAGCTTCCATTTTTCAAATCTTGCCCAAAATGTCTTTTCATGCCCCTGCCATGTAATTATGCTGCATTGGCATGGAATAACATTTTGGTGTTGATTTGACAATTTTTACTACTGAGTTGATGAGGTGGGGTAATAGGAAGGCTATGTGAACAGACTGGTTGCTGTTGTCCTACAAATGGAGGTGAAGGACCTGGAGGGCCCTGTTCTTTCTTTTGCTCTGACAGGCAGGGCCCTCTATCTCAAAAAGTGAGGAAATTATTTGCAAAAACTGCTTTAATGCAACATTTAGGGTTCAGGCTAAAGCAACACATGTAGGGAAATGTAGCTTTAGGGTTTACAACCCTAAAAACCCCAACACCACCCCTAAAGCAAATCAGGGATGACATCTTCCTAGGGATTGTCAACCCTAATGCTCACTCCATTCTAAACACTCCAGAAACATACACACCTAATGGGGTCAGCATTAGAGATGACAGGAAGACTTCACCTCTGATTTGCTTTAGGGGTGGCACTGGGGTTTTAGGGTTGGAAACCCTAAAGCCACATTTTCCTACTTTAGTCACTTTAGTCTGAACCCTAAATGGTGCATTAACACAGATTTTTGCAAAGAATATAGTATATATGCTAACCACACACACACACACAGAATCATCTTCTAGAGAATTGTACCAAATCGAAGTAGGCTCCTTCTAACATAGAATCAGTGCATGTCTGATGTAAATTTCAGTTCTTATGTTCATGGGCTTGTACTACTGTATGTGGGCAAGTGTATAAACAGGATGAGAAATGAACATCCCAGTAATGAGCTGGCAACAGGCTTGGGGGCAGCAAAGGTGAAGTGTCTCATACCTGCTTGTAGTAGATAAGATCATCCCATTACAAGATGGATTTCATATAAATTCTTTTATGTCTTCAGGAAATGTACCCTTCATAAATTATAAATTGGCACTGTAATCAATGAAGCCAAGATCCCAAACCCCTCAACTGCTGTACAAGTTAAGATGGGAATGTTAACATGTTACAAACCCACAGGTGGTTTGGCACTCACCAGATCATTTAGAACCTCTGGTAGTAGAGGTTGATTAAGCTACAGCCACAGGCATCTGTACATCAAGGATTACTATCCAAGAATTTAGAAAACTATCCTCATTATTCAAGAGAAGTTCCCGCCATCTAGTAGAAACATTATAATTTTGTCAGTCTGTCTACCATTTTGAAAGTGCTGCTGGCCTCTGCCTTATTGACCTGATAAGTTCAGACCCATTCTTTGCCACTTCCTTGCTCACCATGCATATTTAGAAACATGTTTGCTGATTAAATTGAACCATATAAAGAATAGTGCATCATTAAACCAGTATGTCTTATTCAACTGTAATACTTATGACTAACTATTAGCTTAGATACTAGAGATTCTGTACAAAGTCAGCTGCTTCATCAGCACTTGTAACTTTGAACAAGGAAAGGGATTTTGTAACATTCTGCCTACAAGCTGCTTTGTCTGTCCTCTATAGCCTGTCCTGCAAGATTGCAGCACTTGCTGGGAATCAAACCTTAGACCATGTGTTCTGAAGGCTGCAGATTCAGCTATTTAGATTAGAGAAATTCCCCTTAGCTAGGAGGTTTGAGAGACCACAGCCTTTTTAGATTACAATCTCAGTGAACACCACTAGAGGACTACTTTTACTGTTTCAGTTACTCAGCACACTGTAAGACTCTGTCATTTTGCAGCTCCTCATATTAAATGGCACTGTTTTAAGATACTGTTATTTATTATTATACAGTGGCAGCAATGAATCCTATAATCTGACTGGTCAGCTGAGACTTGGACCCATGATGTTATCCGAGCACAACATCACGGATCTAGTCCCAGCACACAAATGACCACAGTAGCCAGTAAAGAAATCAGTTCACCATTACTTCATCCTTTCTTTAAATTCAGTTCCTCCAACCTACTGCCACACTACCAAAATTATGTATAACGTATCCAATGTGTCCAATAAAAGTCTGCTCCTAGTTTGTCTCTAACAAAAAAAAAATCAAACAACACCACAGCAGGCTTCACCCACCCACATCACAGTTGGCTTCATTACCAGCTTCCAATGTTTGCAATTATGTGACCACGTGTATTCCTGGTGCTTTGCTTATCAAGCAACTCTAAATTCATTGCATTACTTGTTCTTTCTTGCAGTACAAATACAACTGTATAGGGAGAATCAGATAAAAGACTGCACTCACTGTTTGAACTGTCAGTTCATCAGGAACAGAGAAATTATAGCACGACCTGGGCGTAGCACTGCCACTGTGAACCACAGTCAGAACAACACAGCACATCTCAGGAGAGAAAGTAAAATAAAAGAAGAAATGCACACAAGTACTTAAACACAGAAACAAATGTAAAACCGGGGAGAGGTCATAGTGACTGCCAGCAACAGAAACAGAGACAGACTGAGACATAGACATAACAACACCACCTACTGGACAAATCAGACATAGAGCACTATGTTTCTCATTAGATACAGCTCCCTGTACAAACAATAGTCATAAAAACTATAATTTAAACATGTTCTTTAGCCCTTTTTTTATTTTTTTACAATGAGCCATTGCATAATAGGAATAATACACTCCAGGAAGTGGGTCATGCTAGAATAATGTCACTTTTTGGGTGTTTGACACATTATGTCTGTGGCCTTGTGCTCAACCACACAAGGTGTGACATTATCCCAGCACAACACACACGCCCAGTCATGCAATATTCCTTTATTAAAATACAAACTTAACAGAACTGTAATTGATGTCTCTTAAAAAACACAACACCCCCTGTCAGGATATGATCCTGTACCAACCAGACTTAAGCTGTCTGTGGTGAGACTAGGTAAACCTCAACAAATGTTAAATGGATGGGGCTGGGTCCCTGTGCACCAGTGTTGGAACTACAGGGAAGCTTGCCAGAGCTCAGCCCCCCTTGCTCTAAATTGAGCCCCAGCAGCTCATGCATTACTGCCATGGACTTATAATGGAAAGGGGACTCGGTTTAAAGATAACACCATTATCAGCTCCCCATCTCCAAAAGCATAAATTCAAGACTGCCTATGCCCATTGGTCCAACAAAGTGTTTCACAATACCTACATTGTCTGCTTATCTGAAAAATAACCAATACAACAACAAACACTCCATTGATTGAGTGTAGCTTTATGTCTGTGGTGCTATGCATGGTTCATGTTTGCACCCAAGCCCGGGGTTCTAAGCCTTACCATTCAAGTCGCTTGTACAGACCATGACCTTGCAAAGAGCTGACTTGAAACAGTCACACCCTCACTGATGCTTCAGTGATCTAACCTTTCCTTTTGTTTCTCTAAACCTGCGGTACCCACCATTCCATTTTGTTCATTTATTGACTGCTTGGCAAACACTAGAAGAAACCTGACAGATTTAGTACCCACAATGCGTGAGACACACAAGTTTCTCTGTGAATAGAAAGCCTGTAATTAAGTCTGTGCAATCAGCACCTTCCCACCAGCAGCCAGCCCACCATAAACCTGCCATGTCAATTAATCAACCAGTGCTCCCAGGCAAGCAGATACCGCCATAAAGCACAAAACTGTCATCCCTGGGATTTATGTTTTCAGAGTATTAGTAAAATCCTAATAAAAAAAAAGATAAAAATACTGCAGAATGCAAAGGAAGGTAAAAGACCAAAGGTTTAACATGTACATGCAAACATAGGGAGTTTTGCATGCTAATTTTATCTGGGAAAGTTTCTCTCCTCCTCTTAAGCCCAGTCATGCCATTTGTATCCAAACACAACTTGTTGTATCTAGCATGTGCCTATTTAATTCATCCAAATCTGACTGTTAGGGTTAAGAAGCATGGGTTTAGTATTAAGTTGTCAAAATCAAACACAGCTGGGCTTTTGCAAACTAATGTGCTAGTGTATTTCTAAACATACTATATGCCTGAGGTTCTAACTAGCCCTTATTAAATAGGGAGGAAAATCCTGGTTTCTGATTGGCTGAAGCAAACTGGCACCAATATAGTTACCTCAGCCTAATGCCCAGGTAGAAGAAGTTCTGAAGCCAGCCTTCCAAGGCATCAGCACTATCCTTGAGCAACTCAGAATGTTCAGTTTTAAACAGCAGCAATTTTTTTTTTCTTCACACTTCACTCTGCCAGCCTGAGTGAGGAGAGAAAAATACCTGCTTTTTCACCAGTTTCCTTCACAGTGTTTGAAAACCCAAATGTCATGAAGTACACTGAAAGTGAAACCAGCAAAGAAAGACAGGATGTACCAGCTAAAAAAAAATGATGGAACTGTGAGTAAAAGACATGTAAATTGAAGTCCTTCTGAAATTGACAACATTGAAATTCAAGGATGACAATAACGTCCAAAAGACCACTAACTGGCTTTCAGAGAAAAATAAATTACTGATCCAGCTCTGAAACAAGCAAATAATGTTTGTATTTTAGTAATCCAAAGTTACAAAAACAAGCATTTGTCAATGCCGAATGTTTGCTTGCTGGTATTAGCATTGGAAATGCAGGAGTTAGAGAGATGCAGAATAGGAATGGCAGTGAAGTACTGAACTTCACGCCAACCCTACCTCCACCCTGCAGAGACGAACAGGCATTGGGGTATGCATTTGGGTTATCGCCCATGACGTTTATGCCATGTCATCTTCCCCTATCATGCAGACACCAACACGTGTTGAGGTGTGCCTTGGTGTGTTCGGCTTTACAGTCACCCCATTCCATAAGGACATACACTGAAATAGGTGCAGTATAGGAGAATGGGGTGAACTCTGGGGCTGAAAAATCCAAGGCACACTTCGATGCCTGTCACTGGCTGGGGGGTGAGAGTGGGATGGCATGAGCATTACTGTCGGCAATCCAAAGGCCTGTCAGTCTGTACAGGGTGGGACATTATGGTTAGAAACTCTAACACCCCGGGCATTTGTTGGTGTTTGCACCACAAATTTTCAGCATGGCCTTTTTGTGACCCCACCTCATGAAAGCATTTGGGACCTCTTCTCATAAACAGTGGCAGTGTGATTTTGTTAATGTGTCCTGAACTTTGAGTTCTCACAGTGACCATGCCATTCTATTCTATGCCAGATGTATAAAAACACAGATCGGGCAGGATGTGGAGAATGATAACTGTACCATTCATAGGGAGGTGTGAAGAGATGGCAATGTTGAAAATCTGTAATGAAAATATTAAAAATGCTCGCACTTCCAAGCATACATGGAAACTTCACAATGCATGCATGTAACACAGTCATTTAGTAAAATTATTTTACCAAATTTTCAACATAGGCATTTTGTGACCTCTGCTGATAAACACTGTTTCTATGATTTTTTTAATCTGTCCCGAACATTGATTTCCCACAGTCACCGCACTATTCTGTGCTGGATGTGTAAATGCATATTTCGGGCAGGATATGAAAAATGACAGCTGTATTGTTCATAAGGAGGTGTGAAAAAAAATGCCAATGTTGAAAATATGGAGTGAAAATATTACAAATGTGTGAAATTACGAGGGTGCATGGAAACTGCGCAACATATGCTCATAACATAGTCATTTTATGGACTTTTGTCACTAAATTTTCAACATAGGCATTTTAGCACCTCTGCTCTTGAACAGCGTCACTGTGATTTTTTTAATCTGTCCCGAACACTGACTTCCCACAGTGACTGCGCTATTGTGTGCTGGAAGTGTGAAAACATATTTTGGCCAGGATGTGAAAAATGACAGCTGTACTGTTCATAAGGAGGTCAGACAAAATGCCAATGTTGAACATCTGGAGTGAAAATATTACAAATTTGTGAAGTTATGAGGGTGCATGGAAACTGCACAACGCAACGCACACTTGTAACACAGTCATTTTATGGATGTTTGTCACCAAATTTTCAACACAGGCATTTTAGGACCTCTGCTCATGAACAGAGTCACTGTGATTTTCCTAATCTGTCCCAAACACTGATTTCTCACAGTAAACATGTTATTCTGCGCCGGAAGTACGAAAACACATTTTGGCCAGGATGTGAAAAATGTCAGCTGTACTGTTCATAAGGAGGTGTGAAAAAATGCCAATGTTGAAAATTTGGAGTGGAAATATTAAAAATTTGTGAAGTTACAAAGGTGAGTGGAAACTGCGCAACACATGCTCGTAACACTGTCATTTTATGGACTTTTGTCACCAAATTTTCAACATAGGCATTTTAGGACCTCTGCTCATGAGCAGTGTTACTGTGATTTTCTTAATGTTTCCCAAACACTGATTTCCCACAGTTACCGTGCTATTCTGCGCTGGAAGTGCGAAAACTCATTTCGTCCAGGGTATGAAAAATGACAGCTGTACTGTTCATAAGGAGGTGTGGAAAATGGCAATGTTGAAAATCTGGAGTGAAAATATTGCAAATTCACAAAGTTATGAGCGTGCTGGAAACTGCGCAACACATGTACCTAAAGCAGTCATGTTTTGGATTATTTTCACAAATTTGCAACATAGGCTTTTTGAGAGCCCACCTCATGAACAGTGGCACTGTCATTTCATTAATCGGTCCCAAAAGGTGATTCCACGCAGTGACCATGAAATCACCTTTCAGGACTGAATAATGCCATGACAGTGACTGAATTCATGAGGAGGGGTCCCAATAACCTCATGTTGAAAATTTGGTGCCCAAATTCCCAAACATGCCCAAGATATGCACCAAAGTTGAGAAAACCCTATTTATGCCATTACACAGCTTACCGGCATTTCTTCAGCTCATGGTCAGCTTTAAAGAGTGCAGATATGTTCCCAGTCCAACGAAGATCGTCACACCAGGCTCTGGAGGTAAGTATGGGGTGAGGGGGGTCTGTGGGGAGGTAGGGTGTGGAGTGGGTGGGTGCGGGTTGTTGGAGGGGACCCGACCAGTGTAGGACCATTTCCTTTCTTTCAGGGAAATAAAAAGGCATCTCGGGAAGGTTATTTTTTTGCAGGCTTGCTTTCAGCACACTGGAGTGGGTTCCCAGTGTGCCACCTTCCTTTTTGTGGTGGGGGGACTTAAGCCAATGGGGATTGGGCCCCCCATCAGCAAAGAATGACTATCTGAGAGGGCATGATGCCGAGGGGGATTGGGCACCTCCTCGACACACAACAAATGGGGGGGCATTATGCCGAAGGGGAGTGGGCTCCCCTGTCGGTAAATGAACTGGGATGGCGGCATGCCAACAGGGGGATTGGATACCCCAGTCAGGTGGCTTTTATGGGGCTCTAAGGTGGTAGCTATGCATCCACCATGTTTAGGAATATGTTACACCAGGCAAGGTACCACCCTGCAATGACGGATTGCTACCACATTGCAGCAGAATGGCTGACGCTGCAGTGACGAGGGGGCCCCTCATTGCAGCTGCCAAATTATTTCTAGTTGGTGGCACTTCTGCAGAACCAGTGTCATGAGGACACTGGGCCTGCATTGGGTGAACAGTGCCAAGCCCACAAATGCATTGCCAGCGATGGCTGCCACAGTGCTTCACCTCCACAACCTGCTTCTCTCCTAAGCTGCCACATAATGTTTCTTGCACATGTGCACAAGCAAGCATAAAAAACAAAGATACAGCAAGCCATCACTCTGCTATCTCAGAATCAGACCTTCAAAAGCTTAAAACCTCAGCTGTACTCCAACACTGCGCCAGGTCTTGTTCAAAACGTCTGGTTTGCTGTACAACTATACATGTCCAGGCGCAGTCAGGAGTGGCTTCATTAGTTAAAACCAGGCTCTTTTGCTATCAAAACTGACAGCTAATATTCCCCTCTGACTTTTAAAGAGCCCACAAAGAAATACAAGGACCATTCTGACCTGACTAAATAACAAAACAAGGATTTCATCTACGAACAGCACAGGGACCCCCGTTCCCAGTTCTCAGTTTAAAAGAAAATACCTTAGTAAAACCCCAACATACACTACCTCTTTCTACCTGCACCCCAGGAAATTGATGCAAACTTTCCTTGAAAACCAGGCTGTACAGTACACTAATGAGCCAATGGTTAAACATTTCCTCTGAGCATTAATGCCAAGCTGAGCATGGAAGCCAGTTTGTCATGCAGATACACAAATTACTTGATTAGTGCACCTGCCATACAGCTATTAGCTGATGCTGGTTTGGTAGCCTGAGAAATTATATCTGTGACTGGACAATCTGCTCACTCCTCACTAAGATCCTGCTGGGCACATACTGAAGATAACAGATGTAACTGATTTAAAATTCCAGCAACAAGCGTCAAAGAAGACATTACTGTTCCCCGTCATCACTCATGAAAATGTAGCTTTACACTTAAATGAAAGAGTACCTGTAAACAAGCTGCAACCCTCCCCTGAGACTGTTCTGGTATCCAGCATTCAGACTCACCCTCAGAAAGGTGAAATGTCAGCCCCTTGAGCATCTGGACATTGAATAATGTGTCCAGAATCAGCCACCAACCTGAATCTGTTTGAGCCACAAAGTTTAACAGAACTGCCATTGCTTAACTTTCCATTGATGCAGACCTTCCAACTAATGTGCACCACCCAGCAGCATTCTCAATGATGAGTGAGGACTTCAGTCAAGTAATCTGCACTTCCAAGGCCTTGCCAGTAGTGCATTGCTGCCCTCTATGGGAGGAAATTAGATGACTTCTTTGCCTCTTTGCCCAAAAGTGCCTCTTTGCAGATGACACAAAGATCTGCAAACGGGTCGACTCAAGGAGGGGTGGAAAGAATGAGAAGGGACCTGGGCAAGCCGGAGGAATGGTCAAAAGTGTGATAACAGAGATTCAATGCAAAAAAGTGTAAAATGATGTAGTTAGGACACAGGAACCAGAGAGATGAGTTCTCAGTGGGGGGAGGTACTGTCAGCCACCAAATAGAGAAAGGGAACTAGGAGTGATCATATCTGAGGACCTAAAGGTGGCCAGACAATGTGAGAAGGTGTTTAGAAGGGCCAGCAGGATGTAGGGGTGCATAGGGAGAGGCATCATCAGCACAAAAAGGGAGGTGGTGATGCCACCATACAGAGCATCTGAAGTGCAGTATCCCGTTTTGGAGGTTGCATCTCATGAAGGACATAGATAAGAGAGGAGGCAGTCCAGAGAAGAGTTACAAAAATGGTACAGGGGCTGCATCAGAAGTCATATGAGGAGAAGATGAAGGACCTCAATATGTATTCTCTGGAGATACTAACATACTAACATTCTAAAATGCCAGCAGAATAGGCCTAACGGTCTTTCGTGTCTGCTCGTTTGGTATGCCCCCATCCTGGGAGCTGACCTTGCTGCCCCCCTTGCCTTCTCTGGCTTCTCCCTTCCCAGTTCGGATATTCTTGCTGCACTGGATTTTGCTTGAAGAACCCTTCCCCTATACCTGTCCAACCCCCTCTTGAACCCCTCCAGCATCTCTGCCTCCACCAGTCCCCTGGGCAGAGCATTCCCTGGCTTCACCACCCTCTCAGTGAAGTATCACCTCCTCCTTTCTCCCCTGAATCTTCCCCCCTCCAGCTTCCACCCATGCCCTCTAGTTGCCCCCTCCTCCTTCCTTTGAAGCACCCTGATTGTTCCTCCTCTATTTACCCCCTTCATGTACCTGAAGACCTCTGTCATGTGCCCCCGGTCCCTTCTCTCTTCCAATGTGTACATATTTAGCTCTTCGAGCCTTTCCCCATAGGTCCTGTCCCTCAAGCCCCAAATCACTTTGGTTGCCCTCCTCTGGACCCTCTCCAGGAGTTTAATGTCCCTCTTTAAGTGTGGCCTCCAAAACTGCACACAGTACTCGAGGTGTGGCCTCACCAAGCAGTTATACAGAGGGAGTATCACTTCCCTCCTTCTGGAGGTGATCCCCCCAGCGGTGCATCCCAGCATCCTGTTGGCCTTGGCTGATGCCCTCCTACAAGTCTCTGAGTTGTTCATCTTGACATCCACCACTACCCCCAGGTCCCTCTCAGCCATCGAGACTTGTAGCATTTCCCCACCAAGGTGTACACTTGGCCCAGGTTTCTGGCCCCCAGGTGCAGTACCTTGCATTTCCCTGCATTGAACCTCAGCTTCCACTTTCTAGAGAGATGAGAAGAAAGGGGAGACATAATAGAGACATTCAAGTACCTTAAAGGAATAAATAAGATTCAGGGGGGTGGCATCTTTCAGAAAAGAAAATGAGTAAGAAATAGAGGAATTTATATGAATTGGAGGGTGGTAGAATCAGGGGAAATGTGAAGAAATACTTCTTCTCAGAAAGGGTGGTGGACACTTGGAACAGCATCCCCACAGGGGTGGTGGGGGAAAAAACAGTGAAGGAATTCAAAAATGCATGGGATGGACACAAAGGAATCCTAGAGACAAGGAGGAGAGGGGGAAGCCACAGATCAGCTCCAGTCCGTAGTGTAGGTAAAAGGTAACAAAAATGGGCAGACTAGATGGGCCAGGTGGTCCTAATTTGCCAACAAATTCTATGTATCCATGTAATATATCTATGACTTTCACTGTTGGTCCTGAACCTCCCGTTCCTGAACCTCCCACCTTTAACCAGATGTTGCAAATGACCACCTATGAACCAAAAGTCTGCAATCAACATGTCTCTGGCTTTTTTCAGCCATTTAAAGACATTCCCTGATGTTTCAAATTCCCATTTTTTAATGCTCTCGAAATAGTTTTCAAGGTTGTTTTCCAGCACAGGTGCATTCTTAAATATATGGAAACATTATTAGAATAATTATTTATCCTGTTATGTCATGTCCAGCTAAAAATATATACAGGATGGCTGCAAGGAAGTTAGCTCTGACAATTGCAGCAGCTGGTATCATTGAAGGCGCTTTACCTAAATATCTGTCCTTCTTTGGTTACACGGTTTATTTTATGTCACAAAATGGGCTTTAGAAATCCTTGAAGCTGATTGGCTGAGGCCACCAGCTACCCAGTTCGGTATCATCTCCAGAGAGCGCAACTATCCTGACAGCACTGTGATTTAGACCACGACTCTTCTGAAAGTTGCTTCTCTTTGCTAGTACAGTGTTGGAGCGGTCCCCCCACCAAAAAAATGAAATTCAGTTAAACTGCAGTAAACATTCTCCTCAGAGTGCCCCCACCCCACCCGACTCCACTCCACTCCAATTGTGAAGGCTAAGCAATTGGTAGATGGATCATCCTCGCAGGATGAATATATCTGAAGAAGGGACTAAATAATGTTCCCCTTCTCTTTCCCCTGTTGAAAGAAAGAACAAAGGACAGTATCCACCTCCTCACTCACCCTCAGGCATACACACAACAAACTATTTGTCATCCACAACTGCTACTCCTGTCGCTCATGCTACGCTACTCCTCCCCCGATTCCTCATTAAATATATATTAAAAAAGCACAATGTCCGACAACGAAATCTTAGTGCAAACTACACTCATCATTTGTAGATGCTTTTGTTAAAAATAAAAATAATCATTTACTTGCTCTCATCTTTTTAAGGTGCCACTTCTCACACTCCTGAATAAATCAGCTCCGTTTCCATTGAGCCGCTCGCAGATCTCTTGTGCCGACACCAGCCAACAAACAAAACATAAATGCAGCTGAACTGATATAGCTGTTTCTGTGACTCCTGGTTCACCAGAGTTTCGAAAAAAAAATGTCTCTCTCTCTCTCTCTGTTGTTCTGGTGAGGGTGGGGTGACTTCTCCAGCACTCTACCAGCAAAGAGAAGCAACTTTCAGAACAGTCATGGTCTTTTGCTCTCTCAAAACTGACTGATGGAATAGCTGAAACATGCCAGCAACCATTTTCATCTTGGCGGAGCCGAACTTAATCAAAGTGCTACTTACAGTGCTCCTTGGCCCATAGCCTGATCTCAGTATTAACTAGTAGTCCAGCAAACTACCCTCCATTCAAAAAGTACCCAAACAAGATATAGAGAAAGAACCTGTCCTTCAGGCACTTAATTTCCTTTTTTGCTGACAGTCCAGTGGAAACTGCTGCCACTGCTCCCTGGACCAATCGTGTAAGCTGCAAAACAGGAATCCCTACTAAAAACCCCAGTTCATTCATACACTACAAAGCACAATAATAGAGGAACTATTTTATTACAAAATAAAAACAAAAATAAAAAACTTTTAACACCTTAACATGTAAATGATTTTTTTCAAGCATATAAAGTACAGTTTGCCATTTTCTAAGTGCAATAATACCCACCAGGGTGGGCGATATAGGGCAATACCAGACCTTCCAGGAGCTATAAGGCCCTCTGCCTATGGCATCAGGTCTCATTATGCCCCTGGGCGGTCCGGTATTGCCCAATACCACCCACTCTGTTGGGTATTATTGCTTACTCAAAGTCCTTACAATTCTGCATGTAAGTTTGAATTGTTTGAATAGCATTTTTGCAAGCTTTATTTTTTATTGGGATATTTCAATTATTTTTGTCCTGAGCCAACCACCTCTGAAACTGCAGCTTTGAAAGCAGATATAACCAAAAGAAGCATGGCAACCCCTATATTTCTTTCTGTTTCTATATTCATAACAATATTCTACAGCTATCAAAAAAGTTTTATGAAAATGACATGGGTTTGAAATGGTTTTATTTATGAAAACATAAATATTTGCCATTTTTGGGGGGAATATCAATTCAAGAGGGTGTTATAATATTGGTAATTTACTCTTTATTTTTGCATTTGTGGAAAACAATGAAGCAAGCAGCATGACAAATGATGTGTCCTTGTTTCACATGTTCTTTCACACTCATGTTGACATCTAAAATATTGATGTTATAACCACATAAAACAATTTGATCCCTTCTGGATTTTTTTCTGTAAAGAGAGATTAAATCTCACCAATCTAACTTAAAAACAAGCATGGCAACCCAGGTTTTTTGTTGTGGATTTTAAATGTTTAGATGACCATCGTGTACTGGGCAAAAAAATATGACTTTGACATGGGGATGATGAAACACCAGGGAATGTCCTTAATCTAATGCAGCCAGTCTTCAATGGTCCTGTTAATTTCATCAGCTGTGCCAGCAAACCCTGATCTGATTGTAGAACCAGAGTCAAGCTGATTTCTGACATTGTAAAACTAGTAACAAAAATAAAATAGTTGACAGTTTGAAATCCTCACACTTTGAAAGTCTAATTGATTCAGTGATCCTGCACAGTTAGTGTTGTTGTTTTTCCTGCCTCAACAATAAGTGCACCATAAGTTTTAATGAATTTTATATTTAACCCCAGTTTGGTACTGTTTTATTTGTTCATTGTATTTAAAACACTTAATTAAATTAATTGTAAATATAGTAACAAGGGAGCATTTTCTCCCGTAGAGAAACCTGGTTATAATTTGCTGTTTGAACCTGTGGGTTATAATGGCGAACACAAACCAGGTTTCTCTGATTCCATGCATGCGCCACCCTCAATCTTCCTCTCAATGCTGTAAATCTGAGGACCACATCTACATTTCCTGTACCAGACTCCACAGCCAATAAGTTTACAGCTGTGATTAACTTCAAACTTTTTCTCTTCATTTTTTTCTTACTTGAAGGAATCAGTAAAAAAAATGTAAGTTTAAACAAGCTATACTTCAGCCTGAGCGTGGACAGGGGCATAGATGGACAGCGCTTCAAGCTATTCGCAACTGAAAAACAACATATTTTATTTTATATAGTTGCTGTGCTGAGAAAAAGCTCCCCAACAATTATATAAAATCAAACATGGGGTGCCGTGTTTAACTCAAGATTATACACCCCCCTTTACTCTCAGGGTTTATGTAGCCTCCAACACCTTGGGGGTGTGTAAAACCTCGTTAAACACACTACCTCATGTATTATTCTATATGTTACATATGTCTCTTGTATTTTATTGATAGATTTATATCTTTCTATTTTATAAAGACAATAAGACACTAAAGGGTGGTCCTTATGCTGTGATAACTGCCCTTCCAGATGCTGTAAGCCCCCCCACCTGCAGCACCAGACCTCTCTATGCCCCTAGGCTGGCAATTATCTCAGCATAAGGACTACCCTGTCATGCTGTATTGTTTGCATATATTATGGATTTGCACGGTGTGCATGGAATTATATGTCAGAAGATGGACTATAAAAGGGGTAGGAAGAATCCTGCATCCTGATTAGATAGCTACAGTGCATTATAGGAGTATAATGCACTGAAGAAAAGAAATCCTGCCAACCAGGATGCATATTGTTCTAAAATTCAATATGCCTGCCTTCAGAAGTTTTTAAAACTGAAGCAGTCGCCATTTGTTTTTCAAGGCCACCACACCAACACATAATTCAATGGCCTATGCAGCCAGTATAGCATTATGCTTGTGCAGCTGTGTTAGTTTGGTTTTGGCAGTTTGCACTCTCTATTCTAGAGGAATTACCACCCTATAGGGGTACCAAAGGCAAGGAACCCTCAAAGAGGGTTCCACCCCTAGAGGTGCCATGGGATGATTCCCATGGCTAAAGGTACCTTAGGAAGGATCCACAAAAAGAAATGAAGTACGAAGCATAAAAGTAAGCAGGAGCTGTGACATAGTAGTAGAATAAAGCATCAGGCAGCTTGATAATGTAATGAGATGCTCAGGTTCACGTGGCATGATTTGATGTTGCATTGAGAATGAGGGGACCTTCTAAGGAGAGAGGAAACGGCAGGGGCACCATCCACCTCCATCCAATAGCGGAAACCTACCTAAAGAAACTAGGGAACACTACTATGCTAACTAACAGTTATGACCTAAGGCATGGAGGAGAGAAAAAAAATCTATGAGGAGGAAATCTCTGGGGATCCAAGGCCTAGGTCACCTTCCCTCCAGGCTTGGGATATTTTATTTAGTGACGGCTATGCTGCTGCAATTTGGAAATCCAATTAAAGGGAGGTGGAAAACATTCCTATTTGGAGGCAAGCTGTCACTCAATCCCTCTAGCGGGAATGCCATGGAAGGTTGCAAGAGTGCTCTGCAACATTGGGAGCAACCAAGGTGGGAGCAGGACAGCAACAACTGCTGAGGCACTGACCTGGCCTACTCTCCCTAAACACAAACCAGATGAACCAGAGGCAGTTGTAGGGAGAATGCAATGAAGGTGCCTTGCTAGGGAAACCACTAAAGCCAATGGATAACCATTATAGTGGAACCACTACTGCCAAAGGAGATCAAAGTAACCACCCTTCACAGCTAGTCTTAAATTCTACACCAGGAGCTGCTGTCGTGGAGTGAACAGCAAAGGCCAAGCCTGGAGTGAGGACATTCCCAGCTATGGATTAGGTGAAAAGGACCCCGCCCCAAGTCGGGCAAGCTCACAATGTGGACTTAGAATGCAGAGTGAGACCATTAGCTGCAGGGAACCCTGTGCCAGAATGGTATGGCTGGCACACCCTAGAAACTGATAAGGAGCTGAAAAACTGGTGAGCAGCTGAATGAGCACTGGTGTGCTGAAACATTAATGAGCGTTAAGTGCTGAGACCTTGCAAAGGTCAGATGCAGTAGTGAGCACAGCAGGCATCCCAGAGGCTGAAGCCAAGGGGATGGCAGTAGGCATGAAGCAATGATTGCATAAGCAAGAGTGGACCTGCATGTAGGTCTGCAAAACATAGTAGCAAAGGAGCAGCACTGGAATTAGTGGGACAAGCCAGCCAGGCATGGAAAGCCAATAAAGGATACAAATATTCTGAGGATTTTCAGGTGGTGGACACAGGATTTAGTACATAATAATTAGCCGCATGGGGCCATGACTCCCCAAACACCTCCAAGTACCCGCCGTAGGAAAAACAATGAAAGTTATGGAAGGGCTGAGACCGACATGCAGGTATTGAAACTAATTTACAGCATCAGCAGTAGCTTAGCAGACCTGAGTGTATAACAGGGTGTACAAACCTAGAAGCAGCATCTGTATTGAGTACACAGAATTGTAAACTACATTAAACATAAAATAAAAGGAGGCACAATGCTCTGAAACAAGCTGTCACCAGGCAGTGCAATGAAACTACAGCAATGAGGTAAGTAGAGTGAGTTGAGAGAGCGTAATTGAGCTGCACAGCTAGGGTTCAGAGCGAGCCTGAATAAGGTGGAAACAATTAAGAATGCAACATGGAGAGCAGCTATGGTTGAGCTGAAATACACAGACAATGTTTGCAGTTGCATGTCAAGTAATTTGAGAGTTGTGAGTAACTTTAAAGCAAGTAGTATAAGCCCTGGAGTAGCAGTATGCTAGGATCTTAGAAACAAAGCCCCAATAAAGACAAAACCAAGACACAAACGCGGAAAACAGGGAACAAAGGCCCAAAACAAAAAACAGACACACAAAAATACAGAAAGCAAGGAGCAGGGACAGAAAAAAGCACACAGCCGGAGGCAAAATACAAACCAGAAGCAGGAAAACAAACACCGAGACAAACAGAAACAGCAAGGTGGGGAAGGGGAAAGGCTCCAGCCAGCTCAGAGGACAGACCAACAGAGCCTCCAGCTGGCAAAGAAAAAGTGCTTCAGAAGGAGGCTGAAAGAAACTGCTTACATAGCTCAAGAAGTGGGAGTGGCTGGCTGCTTGTCCAAATAAACTATACTATTTACTTTGTTCATTATTTTGCATGCCCACAATGTTAATACAGTTACACTTCTTCTGGTTCTTCATTTAATTTTAAATATCCTAACCTGATCCTGCACCTCCAAATTCATTATACACTCTGCCACTTGCTCATGAAATGCTGGTATCTCCCCCCCAGCCTGATCACATACTCGTTAAAGATTATTACTGTTAAAAAATGTCACAGATGCACAAAGAAAGTCTGCCAAACACAAAGAACATCTGTCAGTAAAGCAGGTACTCTCTGTAACATGGTTATAATCTTATAATCCCCAGCTCCGCTTACTCAGCTGCATCATGCCACCTGCACACAGACCACTGACACTTTCTCAAATCTCACTAGAACAGCTGGTAGCATGCTGCCTGCTAGCCACTCACAAAATCTCGATCACTGAAAGGCAACAACACCAGTTTGTCTTATTCTTCAAATATAATAGGTGCTGATATGTTTAATAGTCCTATACTCATTCCTGCAGTCAGTTCCAATTGTATTTTGAAGCCACTGACCTTTTACTTGACTTCTCAATTTCTAGATTGCTCATTCCTTCAGACCATAAGAGAACCATGAGACTGTGGTTGAAAGAAGTGTCTTCAGCTAGTTTGCAAAAAAGGCAGATGGATAGCATATGAGAACCTTGGGAGAGAGAGAGAGGAGAAAAAAAAGAGCAGGGCACAGTACCTCCATGGGGGGGGGCATAGGAGTAAAAACATAACAGAACACAGTAGCTGAGCTAACCTCTCCTAAGCTAGTGCGCCCTAGTAGCACCAAATGGTGGAGGACATATTTGACCTTTCCTTAACAAGGTTTTACTAATTTTTATTAGTTCCTTGTTGAAGAACACTATTTTTTTTAAAGTTTCCTAAATACCCATTTTATAAGCACAAAAAGATACTCGGGGGATGACATTACGCTATGGTAACCACACTCCCCTGGGGCACCTGGTACTCAGTCTACAGCCTTGTGTCTAACTATGCCAATGGGAGTGTGGTTATCACAGCATAATGTACACCCTGTTGTGTCTTACTGTTTACCTGAGGTATAGACAACACTAAGCCCAAATGAATTCGAAAATATTAAACTATGTTACCCAACTTCTTTATTTCCCATTGTACCATGTTTGAACACAGATTATATTCTCTAACACCTTTATTTTCTGAAATACTTTTATTTTGTGGAACAATGTGGGGTACTGTGATGGAGACTGTCAAACAACATATATTGTATTTCAATGGCTTGCACGAGGATTGTAGCAGGATGCAACATTTATTAGAGGCCAAAGTTCAAAACAGTGCTAGCCTTAGTTCCAGGGGCCAACAATCCCAGCTGTTCCCAGCATTTGTAACACCAAGTGACAGATAGTGCAAAAACCTTGCAAAATATTGAAGTCAAGGTCTCAGTTGTCACATATCATAGCTAGAGCCCTGAAAGACACATCTGTCCATATTTTGTTTTCCAATTTTTTTTATTAAAAGACATTCTTTGTTTTCATACTTTTACTGATTATACAAACCATACAGAATGATGTCACTACAGCTCTACAGTATTAGCAGGTGGCAGATACAGACAAGTTGGAACAGCTGCTGAGTTTATTGTTTGAATTATGAGACATGAACAGTTTCCTAGGGTACCAAACATATGGTTAACGGTGGGATACTTAAAATAAAAAGTTACAATTTGGGAATAATTTGTATCAAAACAGTGGTCTCTATGTCTGTGTTGTCTGATAAAGGTAGTGCTTAAAATTCTGGTAAACTATTAAAACTAAAAAAGTGTTATTGCCTCATTAATGTGATTATTCTAGCTTTAGTGTATGTAGCATGCACCTTGCCACCTTCTGGGATCCAGCTGAAAGCAAGGCTTGTGTCCTTATCTGCATAGTTGATCAACACATATCAATAAATAAATCACTGAGGCATGTGTGATCTATTTAAAACATTTTTGTGTTTACAAGTTTATATTATCTGTCATTCATACTGTACTTATATAGCTTTTCTTATACATTGTGTAATGTTCTGTAAATAGCATTGATTTAGACTGTGTAAATGTTAACAGTTTGTTTCAAATGCTGCTGTCAGTAACAATTCAACTGCAACCCATAAACAGCCATATTTCATTGCTTTAGTATCATTTGGTCAGGGTGCCACCAAGTTACATCGATAACAAAGTTGTCAAAAGACTTTACAGTGACAACATTTTGCTGATGGCAATCACATCGCCCAGCAAATGTGTTGATGAACCACAGCGGCGACAGTATAATTTAGACTGTTTGTCCCCCGCACCACCCACGTGGGAGGCTCTACCGCCGCAGCCTCTGGATTTATATATAATCAACTCCGGGGGAGGACGGTATTACTGGGGAGAGCGGCCAACACCGGGAGTCTCTGTGTCAGTACAGCGTTCCAACAACCCATTCAACACTGTGGATATCTAATGGGTTGTTGTTGCTCTGATGGTTTTGCTCTTCAGGTTTTGCCGATACAATGATATACCTTTGGTCAGTAGGGATATTAACTCATTTGTACCTGTAGATGCCAAATGGTGTTATGAATTTGCTGCTATGAGACTCCCACAGATCCATTTGTTGTCCTCTCTGCTGCAGTCAATACTTCTACAGACGTCAAGCGGCGTCATTCAGTGTTTAACAGACTGGCTCCTCATCCAATCTGGTGATGTCTTCGGTGATCAGTCAGCCAATAGCTGACACATTTGTGAAGCTGGAGGACACAAAAAAAGAGGGTCCTCCCATTGGAAAAAGCGCCACATGTTCGTGAGGAAGACAACACCCCCACTGTGAAGCTCTTTCGCCAAACCAGAAGTGCGGTCTGGAATGCAGATACAGAGAACCGGGATGTTTGCTTCCAAAACGGACATTTAAATTACAAATCTGGGCACAGAATCATGCAGTAAACAACCTGGTCTCCTATTTGACAGCAAAATTTCTTTTCCTGGGGGCAAATTGAAGCTGTACACCAGAAGCAAATTTTGTGATATGCGAATGAGGATAGCACATCATGAACCGGAAGTACAGCTTCTGAACCAAAACAGAGCTTTTCTTTTAATAAATGCGGGGACAAATAAATAAATAAAGTGATAAATGTTTGGGAAACAGTGCACAGTGGCATAATCCATCAAAACATTGCAAGAACATAATCGCATAGCGATGTATGTCAACCGGGAGCCACGCCCACATGTGACTGCAGTACTACAATGATTGTGCTGGACAGTGCTGCAAAACGGAGCATACATCCTGATAAAAAATGCTATTTATCGACAGAAGGTGTAATAAATATGTATTAAACAGACAATCAGACTACAAAATGTCCTTTACAATCATTTTTATTGTAATTCACATAGTATTTCACTACTTTCTGTCACAAATTAGCATGATGTGGCACACGGACCACTAAGTGAAGTTGCTGTCATACAGCTACAGCTATGAGTGTTTTCCTTTCAAAATGCAGCTCATCATATGTCAATTAACAATTGAATTACATAAAATACATCCCACGCTATAATAAAAGTATAAATACCCCCAATAAACGTGTGTTGTGCTTTTTAATTTTTGTGTCAAAATGTTAAAAGCAAATGAGTGCTACCCAAACAGGAAGTGCAGTTTGGGCAGTACGGTTTGACAGAACTGCATGTTTTATTATTATTCCTATAGTGAAAATAATTATAAAACCTGACAGAAATTTCATTTCAGGTAATCTGTACTGGCACCATAGTCAGTTGTCTTATGTTGTAGAGGTTTAATTGTGGGCATGAGGACCTTCACTGTATTTACAGTAGGGGATGTCACTGTGTGATCATTCCATCTCACCACAGAATTGTAATTTTATTCCAGATATATATATTTTTTTCTGCAATAGAAGTGTATATGTGTCATTATAATAAAAATGCACAATGTACATATCTGTTAAAATAAGTTTGTACTCTCCAATATATTTTTTGCATCATGTTGTTTCCCTCTACATCTAGTTTCCCACCACTCAGCTTTGTGTCTCAGGCACTACCTTGAGGTGTTGACAGATTCTTGGATTGTGGTTGCAATTTGTTTGAAAACCTATTACAATGAGCTCCATACCATCAGCTTTCCTCACCAGTGGCAGTGAGGAAGAGTTTCTAGGTTTTTCAGCAGAGGTGGTTACAGAGGCTGAGGCAGCAGCCCAGCTCCTTGATTCGAGTGATGCTGAGGAGGAACTTGTTGGATTTACTGATACTGACATCGGAGACATGATGGGTCACTCTGATATTGATGTGGAGCTTGTCTACGCCAATGATAGTTCAGAAGATGAGGAGATGGAAGAAGCATCCAATGATCTGGAACCCCCGTCATGGACCAGCAACTGGAGGAAGGTGAATGTGGCTGCATTCAAGTGGAGTTCCTAGATCAGTTACACCCATGTCAGCAGATAACACTGAGATAGATTTTTTTTATCTATTGTTCCCGGTCTCTCTATACCAACTTATTGCTGAGGAGACAAATAGGTATGAACATTTTTTAATGATTCTCTCCTATTTTTGCAGGGATGTACCAGGGGTGAGGTATAGTGGCTAGCATAGGCAGGATGGTGTCGAATGGTGTCTTGAGCTGCAGCATGAGCATGCCCCAGTACATGCACAGCTGAGAAATGTGAGCAGGCAAATAACTGTGAAAACAAGGGAGACACATAACTAGGGTACTGGGTAGTGCTAGGGTGGCAGGTCATGGGACATTCAGAAGCATGCAAGGTCAGTGCCAGTGGAGGGGGGGAGGGAGACAGATACTTGTAACACACGTCTAGCAACTAATCAGATTGCTTGAATCATTTGCCTATTTAGTGGGAGGAGGTCTTAAGCCATGGAGTGCTCCTGTCTCCATACATGCATGGGTAGCCAAGAGTGGATAATGGTGTAAAACATGGGTAAAATAAGGGCAAAACATAGATGTTACCAACATTCACAGGACAGTCCACCCAGTGGTACAGAGGGGTGATGTGTTGGATGCCTTAACTCTCATTATGCTGATGACCAGGGTTGGGGTACAAACTGGTGTAACCGGGGACCCTGCAAGGGGGGAGCAGCAGGATTTGTAATCCATGTGTCAGCTATTCTATCTGTTGTGGTTGGTGTCCCACATAGTTATGCAATCACACACAGCTGGAGACTCAGACATAGTCCATCTGATGTCAATTCTGGTTGTGCCAAGAGGAAAGAGGGACATCCTTTCCCTTCATATACACCAAAGGGAACACTTTAGGAGTACAAAGGAGGGGCAAACCACAGTACTATGTAGTGCTAGGTGACAGGTTGGGGTGGGGGAATACTGTCTGTAACAAATAATCAATGTATGCTGCCTTGTACTGTGTCAAATTCTTATACCTCTTTTTTTTTCTCAGGTACAGTGCTGACAAACAGGCTGCAAGTGGAAAGGTGGATCAGCACTGGTCACCAGTCACCCTAAAGGACATTTGAGCATTCATGGGCATCTATGTATATATGTCCCTTGTCAGGCTTCCCAGCTATCTGATGTACTGGAGTACAGATGCTGTGTTTGATGGGTTTTATGCTGCCAACATTATGCCAAGGGAACGGTTTGAAAAAATTTAAAAATACCTCCACCTTAATCGCACGGTTGCCTCCCTCCCTCATGGTCACAAGTACCCTGACAAAATTCATCACATCAGACCAGTCCATGACATTGTTATGGAATCATGCCTCAGAGAATACAATCCACACTGTGAGGTGTCGGTAGATGAGGCAATGGTGGGGTACTATGGCCGCCTATCATTTAGGCAGTATATCTGTAATAAGCCACAAAAATATGGCATAAAGGTTTGAGTATGCACAGATGCTAGCAATGATTATGTTCATAAGTATCAGGTTTACACCAGAAAGGAGTCTGGCATGAGAGAGATGAGCTTTGGTGCTAGAGTAGTGAAAGACCTGACCAACAAGACTAAAGGAAAGGGCCACCATGTGTATTTCGATAATTTTTTACTAGTCTGCCTTTGATGAGACACATGCTCAGCCAGGGAACCTATACCTATGTCACCATAAGGCAAAACCAAAATGAGTGGCCACAAAATTTTAATAAAAAAGATTTCTCCAGAAAAGAAAAAGGCCATTATGAACAACTGCAAAAGGGTGCCGTTTTAGCGACTGCATGGACAGATAGCAAGCTTGTTTTTCTGTTGTCCACCAACCAGGACCCAGGGGCTGAATCAACCACAGTGGTCAGGAAACAGAAGAATGGAACTCTAGTGAGTGTCTCATGTCCACCAGTTGTCCCCCTCTACAATAATTTAATGAATGGTGTGGACAATGTTGATCAACTGCACACAGTACCCAACCCAATGAAGGTCAAACAAATGGTGGCATTATCTTTTCTGGTTTTTGCTAATGACTTTGTTTTGTTTTGGGAATCAGCACCTCATCAAGCACTAAGCAAGCATGGGAATATGAAGACACAAACCCAGTTTGATTTCAGAAAGTGTGTTGCCAAGTCCCTGATGGGGAACTACACCACAAAAAAGCGAAGATACGTACTGGGACTGCCATTGCACTGCCTTCAGCACAGCAGGGTCCACCTTTTCCCATGAAGGGGTCAAAATGCAGGTGCAAAAACTGTGCACTGAACCAAAAAAGGGCTGAGCCATGCTATATGTGCATGGCATGCATGGTGCCACTGTGCGTGGACTGTTTCTTCGAGTTTCATTCCAGGCCACAGACTTAAATAATGTGAAGCTTTGAAGGACACACCATCAGCACTGTAAAACTCGCTCAGCAGTTCCTTTGTGAATATATACCCTTATTTTTTCTCTTTTTCCACCCACTCCCGATCTCAGTTGCGCATGCACATGTGAAAGCACGTGCATGGAACAGCTGGAGAAACCCTTCACATGTGCTAACCACCATACATCCACTGCACAGGTTATAAATGCTCTGTCATCCTCTCATCATCCCCCCCCCAAGCTGGCTTAACAACCAACTGAGTCTGTACCAGAACCTGAGCCTGTCACATAATGAGAGGAAAGGCATACAATGCATCAGCCCTCTGTCCCTTTAATTTGTTGGGTGGATATATCTATGTTTTGCCCTTATTTTACCCCACTTTCCACCACTTACCATTCTTGGCTGCCCATGCACATGTGGAGGCATGAACATGCCGCAGCTCAAGACACCATTCCACACCTTGCACCACTATCGCCCATGCTAGCCACCGTACCTCCATTTGATAGTAGCAGATCTACAGGGAAATAGATAATCACCCATATTGAGAACAGCTGACTCATAGCAGCTCAATACTGCTGCCAACCCCTCTCCCCACCATGCTCCCCGATGACCTAAATCCACACCTGAACCCCTGGACCACCAGCTTGATAAGAGGTAGTGCATTCAGCACATTATACCTCTGTGCCATCTGGCCAGCTGAACCTTTACAAATATTTGTATATGTCTCTGTATGTCTCTGTATGTGTATATATATATACACACACACACACACACACACACACACACACACACACACATTTACATACACACACACACATATCTATAGAGAGAGAGAGAGAGGCTGTATATATGTGTGTAATTAGTTTATAATTCATTTTAGACCTATTAGGATTCCCAGTTACTACCTTTCCCTTTCTTACAGTTGTTTAATAACTTAATAGTCTATTAATAAATGTTTTGTTGTTTTACCTTTATCATGCTTCTCTGTGTGTCAATATTAAAAAAACAATGTACACAACATTGAGGGTGCCAAACATAAGTTGTATTATAAAATTCAGTCATCATAACATACATAAAATGATAATCAGTTTATTTTATTTACACCAAAAAAGTAACATTAGTCACAGAATTAAATAAAAGAAAATATTTCAATAATTTATTCTGCTAACAATTCTTTTGTTGCATCTGTTAACTCATAGCAGTGATTCTTCAGTCAAGATTGGCTGCTGCACTGTCTTTTTCAAATTCTTCAAGGACGCAGTATGACCATAGACACTGATCTGCACAATGTGTTCTGGAAAGATAAGAAAGGTTTTACATTACTGTTTTTTTTTTCTGTGGTTGAAAATGGCATTTACTGGTGATACTGCTATGTTCACAATCAAAGTTACTTTGTTATCCTTTACAGACATAAACCACTCCAACTGGTCAATATCAGTATCTTGAAAAGTATATGAGATAGGTATGTACATCCAGTATGAAGGTTGCTCAGGACAATAAGACCTTTCAAATGAGGGTAGTCACTAATCTAAATTCATTACATTTTTTACAGTATAGCCTTTCAAAATGTGAAAAGTGTGAAAAAAATGACATTTTCGCCATCAGAAGGCCATATGTAAAGAATTATAATGAATTCAGATTAGTGACTACCCTCATTTGAAATGTCTAATTGTCCTGAGCAACTTTCATGCTGGATGAACATGTCTATCTGTTACACTTTGAGATAATTACATTTGTTTGGCATGACTACTGCTTTGCTTGCACAGAAAGTGAAAAAAATCATGCTGTTTGTAAGCGCTGCAGTAGTCATGGCAAACAAATGTAATTATCTCAAAAAGTATAAACAGATAGACATGTACATCCAGCATGAAAGTTGCTCAGGACAATGAGACCTTTCAAATGAGGGTAGTCACTAATCTGAATTCATTTCATTTTCTACAGTATAGCCTTTCAAAATTTGAAAAGTGTGAAAAAAATGAAATTTTTGCCATCAAAAGGCCATATGTAAAGAAGCATAATGAAGTCAGATTAGTGACTACATTCATTTGAAAGGTCCAATTGTCCTGAGCAACTTTCATTCTGGATGTACATGTCTATCTGTTATACTTTTTGAGATAATTACATTTGTTTGGCATGACTACTGCAGCGCTTCCAAGCAGCATTATTTTTTTTCACTCTCTTCGCAAGCCAAACAAATGTAATTATCTCGAAAAATATAACAGATAGACACGTACATCCAGCATAAAAGTTGATCAGAACAATTAGACCTTTCAAATGAGGGTAGTCACTAATCTGAATTCGTTATACTTTTCATAAAATAGCACTCCGAAATGCTTATTTTGTAAACACAAAAATGAAAACTTTGGTAATAACATTCCCAAATTGTAAAAAAAATATAATGAATTCAGATTAGTGACTACCCTCATTTGAAAGCCTTTTTTGTTCTGGACAACTTTCATGCAGGTTGCTTTTCTGCATCATGAATTGTTTTAAAGATATTTTAATTTGTTTGGAAGGTGTGCACATTGGCTTAGAATTCTACACAGTGCACTGGGATTCTCACAGAAAACCATACAGGAGTTCTGACTCCAACATTCTAAATACACACAGGATCAAATGAAAGCTGGAGCATTGCCCAGGGCATCAAGTATATCCCTTTCTCTTTTTAATTAGTATCATGACATCTTCATCTTATATCTGATGAACCAGTCAATAAGCATGGGATTGCAGTATAAACTGCTAATATCCTACTGTAGTTCAGGGTCAGACTGGGGTATGGGGGTCCAGTTGGAAGGTCAATAAGAAATGGCCCCGGATAGATGGACCAGTCCAGCTCTGCTGTAGTTCAAAATGATGTCACATAGTAAGCAGCAGCCATCCTTTTATAAATTCTATGCACTAATCTTCCGGCAAATTGGATCTTTGGTATGCTCACTCTAAGAGCATTAAATACCTTGTACCTTTGGTTCTGACTTGTTACAGTACTTGTCTGGGACAAGAACTGCACTGCACTGAGGAGACCCAACAGGATAAGCTTGACTAAGATGGATGAGCAAGCATTCTCTCACTTTGCCCCTAAATTCTGGAATTCCCTACCTCTCCATATCATGAACTCCAGATCTCACCCTATATGTAAGAAAGCCCTGTTCTCTCATTTAAATGCACTTGGTGTTTGCAAATGCACTTGATATTTTTTGAATTGCCTCTTAACTTTTTGACTGTTATCATCTGCTACCAATGTTTTTAATGTTTAATTTTCTAAGAATCATCCTCTGTATTATTCTCACATCCCTGAGCTGATGTTTGTCAGTCTCTGGTCTGTAATGTACTGCCTTTCCCAGCATGGATACCTGTTTTTCCCCTACACATTGTTCAGGTAAGTGATAGTATCTTTACTGTGGTTTCCTGTACTTTTACTGTTGTTATTCGTGCCTGAAAATAGACAGGTCCTTGCCTAATGCACTTACTCAGTAACCAAAGGCAAATAAATAAAACATGTCTGCAGTTTGTCATTCTCAGCCTATACTGCACGTGATGTAGAAACTTATTTAATAGGGACTGTGCCCTAGCAAAGTCTTGCTAGCATGCCTTTCACATGTATGGGCATACAAATGATGCCTTGCACTGAGATCATGGATTCAGAGTGAACGTGTGTAGTTTGGAGAGATGCACAAAAACAAACACAGTTTCTTCTCTTCTTGCATCCTTTTGCAAATCCTATGCACTACTCCTCCAGCAAGCTGCCTCTTTGGTCTCCTGACTCCAAGTGTACTAAATACCCAATGCTTTTGGGTTGACTGTGTGCTTGGTTGAGGATCCCACTTTGCTGCACTGAGGAGACCCAAGAGGATGAAACAGATGTATGAACAGTAGTTTGTTATTCTCTGCCTATACTGGCCAGCCTGCTGGGCACAAGGGTTTGCATACCCCAGGATGCCTTGTACTGGGATGGGGGCTGTAAAGTATGTGTGTGGTTTGAAGACATGAACAAAAAAACAAACAATAAATAATTGCCAAATCATGGGAATCATTGCATTTTTTAATTATTTAATTCAAAAATGTCATATTTAAATAAGAAATCTACCTTCCCATGCCAGCCAAAAGAATCTTAAATTTGAAATGGAGATGGATGGAAAAGCATCACCTCTTTGAAAATATCTAAGTGGAAAGTGATTGTCTGGCGTGACATAGGAGCCCTGTATAATGAGACTATTTGTAGGAAAATAACTTCCCCCTCCAAACAAAAACACAAGCACCATGGACATCTGAATGCATTTTGTGTAGTTTTGTATTTGGGAGAAAAAGTAGAGGATAGTGCACAACAGGATACACAAGTGTTCCTATATGGTCACTAAACACATTGCAACCTCATAGAGAAAGGGGATTGGAGACACAATGCAAATGGCTGCAGGGGCATTCTCAAGGCATGGTGACCCTCACACTAGCAACTGCATAGTTTTGTACTGACCCCTGCCTAAAGAACTATTAAAGGCAGAAGTTCAGGTGTCATAGCACTGCAGCAGGGCTCATGAAGAACACATAAGTTGGGTTGGCAGACAAAGATAATCATGGGACCAAGTAAACAGGCGGACCATGTAAGGGACTGGAGCTAGGAAGGGGAATTCCACTGGACACCTGTGAGTTCCAAGAAGTAAGGATGTGGGAGGTCATGAACTGAACATTCTAGGCAGGGACAAGTGTGCCCAAAAGACTGACCAAACATTATGCCCAGAAGTGGGCCTTAAGGCACAGGACAGGTGGATTGGGCAAATGACACCTGCAGAGACAGTGCCAATCTTCACAGACTCTCCTCATAGCATACTGTTTGACAGTACAATGGTACTGTGCCATGCCAAGAACTCTGTGGGAGTCCAAGTCCAGAATGTTAGTGAGTGAAAACTTTCTCCCACAAGGATCTGGCCAACAAATTTGCATTGAGACTTACAGTAGTTGCAGGAGGGACTTCTCCCCCAGTTGACTATTAAACACCTTTGTCTATAGTACTAATGGATGAAAGCATAACAGGGAGTTTGTTTACACCTTGTTTTTGTGCCAGCACCCATCCACTGCAGCTATGGTTGGGGGCCCAGGTGGTTGAAAGGAAGAGAACTGGAAATGTATTTATTTATTTAAAATTTTGATAACCAGGATAGGCACATGAAGCCAAGGCTCGTTTCCAGGTGAGACCCAGGGTTGGGGTCACAGTACATCAGGGAACAGTAAGCAGAAATAACATTGAACAATATGATGTCCATCTTTTCAGGAAGAGCATACATAATGGCAGATTTGGCAAAGAAGGATACAACAGAATAAGCTGCATAGCAACAAAACAAATGGTAGCTTTGTTTAACCAGGGGTGAACAATGATCTTGACTGCAGAGCAGGATAAGTGCAGAACTATGAGTGATCAGTTAATGGTCGGAGAGGGGGCTAAGGAGTGGGCAAGAGGGAGGCATGGGGGTGGGTAGTGGTAAGGTAGTGAGTGTAGAGGGGCAGGAGAAAAGGGGAGGAAGGAGGTGGATGTGCTGTTTGAAGGAGGAAAAAGAGAGATAGTTGCGAAGTTGGAGGGGGGAGGTGGTTCCAGAGGAGGAAGAGGAGCCTATAAGAGAAGGCAGACTGGCCAGCTGCTATGTGGGGGTGGGGAAGGGAGAGGGAGGGAGAGAGGATCCCTGGTGCACAAAGAGTAGGAGGTAGGGGCAACTGATGACAGCAAAGAGGCGAGATGGGGGGAAGCAGGCCAAAACAGAATTTGGCAATGAAGGTTAGGGAATGGATAGAATTCCTTTGGGATAGGGGTCTGATAAGGAGGGAGGACGAGAGGTTGCAACAGTGAATACAGAGGGGGGGGCATTGGTAGCAAATCAACAGAACCAGTTCAGAAGGGTATCTAGCTTGAAGAAAGAGGAAACCAGACTGGTTCTGTAGACAACATCGGCATAATTGAAAGTAGGAAGTATCATTTTTAGAGACTAGCTCGCGGCAGATAGGGAGGGAGAGGTGGTCTTTATTACAAAATAGCAGCCCAAGTTTGGGGAAGAGTTTGATGCCAATGGTGTCTATGTGGACTGAAAAATCCAGGTGGGTATCCAGCCAAACCCCTAGATATTTGAATGCGGGGACAGAATCCAGCAGGGTGCCATCCAGTGTGTGGGGAAGGGTTCTAGCTATTTTCTTCATGGTGCTGAAGATCATAGTAACAGTCTTTTTGGTGTTGACTTTGAGGTGGTTGACTTGGAACCATAATAGCGCCTTATTTAGGTCCTGCTGGAGAGGGGAATGGATGTCGGTGATGGAGGCCCTGAGGCAAATCTGATGGTGTCATCTGCATACACATGAATCAAGGAGTTAGAACAAACAAAGAGGAGGTCATTTTTAAACACTTAAAACAGGATGCGGCCCAGGATGGACCCTTGAGGGATGCCTGCAAGATTGGAGAGGAGAAGAGGAGTTACCTACCTGCACTGATTGCAGCCTATCACAGAGATATGAACTGAACCAGCTGATGGTAGGGGGAGCCATCCCAGCAGAGAGGAGCTTGTTGAGCAGGAGGGGGTGGGAGATGGAATCAAAAGCCTTGGCAATGTCCACAAAAATTGCAGGAGTTATGTGACCCTGGCTCATGGCTGTAAAATTGTGATCGGTGATGCATAATAGGGATGAGATAGTTCAATGATGTTTCCTGAATCCCGACTGGAAAGGGGGAAAGAAAACCAGAATAAGTTAGGAAATCTGATAGCCTAGAGTGAACAAGAGACTCTTGTAGTTTAACAAGAGCAGGGAGGAGGAAGATGGGCTGGAAGTTGTCTGAGATGGAAGGATCCCCACTTTTGTGGAGAGTTAGCACCTTAGCAAACTTCCATGCATGAGGTACAGAGCAGGAGGAAAAGGAGAGATTTAGAAGGTGGACTAGAGGGCATGCTATTTCAGGGGCTGTGAGGCACAGGAGCTTGGGGTGAATACCATCTGGGCTGGATTTGTTTAGAATTAAAGAGTATAGAGCTTGGAGGACCTCTTGAAGGGAGACCAGAGGGAAATGAAAGCTGTCATGAGAGGGGGAAGGAGGAGGGACCGGGGTAGGGGGGCACAGGGGGGTAGAAAACTTATTGAAGATTTTGGCAATGCAGAATGGGTCAGAGATGGTTTTGCCATTTAGCTTCAGGATAGGCAAGGCTGACTGCACAGGGGGCTCAATAAGGGGAGTGGACAACTCTCCAGAAGGTGGCGAGAGATAAGGAGTTGGTATTCAGGTGCCTTTTATAATATTCAGGCTTAGCATGATGGATTGCCTTGGTGCAGGCATTTGAGTGATTTGTAATGCTGCCAGTCTTAGGGGGAGTGTGTGGATTTATAACACGACTGGGCTAGGTCCCGGGATTTACACCTAGCAAGGAGATTTGCAGTGATCCAGGGTTGGTGATGACACTTGACTCTGACACTAACCCGAGGGGCATGTAAATTCCACATCTGAGTGAGTGTGGATATGAAGTAGTTGAGGGTAAAGTACACATCGGAAGCGGAGAAGACTTGGGACCAGTTTGCATAGGTGAGGTCATGAAGGATGGCATTGGTGCTGACCAAACTCAGAGAGTGGAACTTAATGTATTTAGTGGCAGATTGGGGGAGGTATACCTTTCTGGTGCAATAAGTGTTGCAGTGGTCACATAAGGCATCAGACAGGACACCTGCATCAGTGATTTGGTGTGAGGGGGAGAAAAGTATCCAGTCGATGAGCGAGTGATTAGTGGAGTGAGGACTGTAGTGGGTAAGTTTGGTGATCAACTGGCTTAGGTCAAGGGATTCTATTTTTTTTTCCCCATTTAGATTTTTGTGGCCTCCAGGCCTGGCAGGTGGCTCTGTTCCATCCTTTGGAGGGACTCAGTCTCTGGCTGCACTGTTCCATGCCTTGACACCCCCTAATTCCCCCATGGGCCCCCCCATGGCAGGGTCAGGGTGAAGGGGCACTGGCTTTACCCCAACCCCCGGAGTGAAATCCAGATGTTGGGGCCAGTCAGGGCACTGGTGCAGCCATCATGGAGCTTGCTGACTCCATTTTCTCCCATCCCCCTCCCCACTGATGTATGGACACCAGCACGTGCCCTTCCGACCCATACTGCCCTCTGGCCACTGCCAGAGGGCAGTCAGTGAGCGGGATGACAATCACTCTCTCCCCGAGAGAGGAGAGCAGTCCTCCAGATGCTCAATCCTCTCTCTCACCCCTGCTGACATCCAGCTGCCCCGGGCTCATTCCTGGACCCGAGTCACCAGCATGGCATGAGGTGTAGCAACCAGCGCCTCAACCTCCAGCACCACTGGGCCAGCATAAGTGATTCTATTTTAAGGAGTGAGGTCTTTGAGGAGGGGGGGGAGTCAGTCCAGGTTGAAATCACCCATCAAGATGAGTTCACTAGTGGCTGCCAGGGGGACTATAGAAGATATGCATGTAACTAGTGAGTCAGAGGCAAGCTGAGGGGAGGCATAGAGCACTCCAGTGTAGATGGGGAGTGTCAAGGGAAGGGATTATGCTTGCACAATGCAGCTGTCAGGAAAATTCTCAAGTATGACATGTTAAAAGTAGAAAAAAAAATGCAGAAACCAAGGAAAGGCAAATATTATATTTATGTTTGCTTAGGCATATGCAGCAATCATCCCTTGTTCCAGTGACCCATCTTTCAGAAGTGTGTCCCTCTCGGGTCCAGTGCAGCTGAAACTGCAGTGGGCACAGCACTGACAGCCCAATGGTCTGTGGGGCTAATTATGATCCTGTTCCCTGGCTTGCTGGGTGGAAACTTTAATGTGGTTGAAAGGACACAGCCATTCCAATCCAGAACAACTCTATCTTCTCATCTGCATAATGCCCCCAGCAGCCAGCTGAGTGGCATCATGATCAACCTGCTCCTTGCCCACCCCAATAGCAGGTAGTGAAAACAACAGATCAGTGGCACTGGTATGGAAAAAATGCAGACTTGGAGTGCACATGGAGGCTGCAAGGTAAAGTTACCAGAGTTTAGCTAAAATAGATCACAACAAAACTCTCCAAATTGCTCCAGGGTCCCTAAGCACAGAATTCTGTAGGGAAAGGTTTTTGTCACTGACCCAAACAACAAGTGAGGGCTCATTTGTTGCTGCCCCTAAGATGCACTTTGCCGCTTGATGGTAGCCTCGGATTACAGTACAAGCATCAAAGGGGGAGGGGGAACCTCTTTACCCAACATTTGTGTTACATACAGATGCCCCATCCTCCTCACATGGAAGAATTCAATGTTATGTAAGCTGAGAGATGCCATATAACACAAAAGACCTCACAGCTGATCATGCCCTAGTGAGAGACAAGACGTTTCAACACACAGCACTCCCTCTGCCAGGGGTGTTACCTGCTTCCTTACTTAAAAAAAAGTTTCCTCATCAACTGAAATAATAATTCCAAGATTATTTATATTGTTTTTGTCAGACAGGACAGCAGTGACCCTTTCTTAGCCCCACTCTCATATCAGGGCCACACAGAAAAAAAAAAAAAACACCCACCACTGTCCAATACCAGGAACCAATCAACAGTACTACAGCCAGTCAGGCAGTAGTAACAGCAGCAGCCATGACAGTACAAACCCCCTTGCCAAATCACCAGTGAGGGTGACCTGTTCCCTGGCAGCTGACACCTGCGAGCTCCCCACCAGGCAAAGAGCAGGCAATGAGAGCATCAACCACCCGCAGCCACCGCTACTCTAGTAGTGAAGCAAGGAGACTCCACTGTCCATTTCATTTCTGTCACTCAGTCCTAAGTGAAATTTAAGTTACTCAATCCAAAGTGGCATTTAAACATGGTCATCACAGCACAAATGTCAGTCAAAACAAAATCATTAGAAAAAATCCACTCCAAAAGGGCCAAGTGAAAAACAAAATAAAAACAAACTCTGAAGGGAAACAAAACCCACTGCACTATTGTCACCAGAAGCTTCAACCCTGGGGATGTCCTGCAGTCCCTTAACAAATTCCGCCTGATCTCACTAATTAGTCCCTGGAGTCAGTTGAAAAACCAATAATGACTGACTTACCACACATTATGACTGATTTTTTCAACTAGTTTGAAATTTGTAACTTCAATTAACTAAAGAAAATCCAACCAATTTTTTCAACTTTCACCATCGCTGAATTTTATTTTGGGGTAGTTTGTCATTCTTTTTTTAACTTCAAATCTTTTTATTAAAACAATAAATGATTACATTTATTTGGCATATGTGACATAATACTGAGATATCATTGACAAAAGAGGCAGGCTTAGAGGACCTGCAATACATACAGCAATCAGTGGTATGCAGTTTTTCTCCAGGACAACTTCTATTAATATGTGACACAGAGACACACACACACACACACACACACACACACACACACACATTAGTTGTCCCAAACATGATAGCACTGCGAGTGATGCCATGGCACCCGTTCCTGTGAATGAAAAGCAGGATCAATCAGATAGAGCGGTTTTAAAAAATGAAGGTGGCAGGATCAACTAGATAGTATTTAAAAAAATATAAATAAAAAAAAATAAAAACAGGAATTGCTGATCATGATGTTGTGGTGGCTTCCAGGCAAGCAAGAGGCAGAGCTTCCATGTTTGCAATAGTCTTAAGCCCACCGGCACATGGAATGGAAGCAAATGAGGGAGTGGCACGGTGTGAGTGACATGGCGCATGAGTGCCATAATAACCAGCCAGTTATTATGACAAATATCAACTGGGTCAGTCCTTAGCGAAAAATTTCTGACCAGTTATTATTATGTTTTTAATCCTTTGTATTAACAGTGCCATAACTTTCAATATACAGAGATGCCGTGGGCCATCTTGTGCACACTAGCTGACTTCATGTGCACACAATATGCTGATGAGTGCTGCGAACTAATGGTAAACGTTGGCAGCACTCATTACCATATTGAGTGCACAGGAAACCAGTTGGTGCATGTGAGATGGCCACAGGCATCTCTGTATATTGGAAATTATGGCACTGTAAATATAGAGGATTAATAACATAGAAAAAAGTAATCATAAAAAATGTATTTATGCACAGAAGCCATAATTGGGCATTTTTACAGCACAGAGTAAATCAATAACATTTTTGTGAATTTCTGTTCAGCTATACCCAGCTCAGATGTACTGGACATGTGAATTGTGCCCCAGCACTGGAGACCCAGGTTGAATCCAAGCTTGACTCCCTTGTCTTGGGATGGTAGAGCATAGGGAGTGTTATAAAGCAATACTCTTAGGCTCCAGAGTGAGGGATGCTGTCTCTGCGCAGAACAAGTATCTCTCTAGGGACTTGGAAACAGCATGGGACATCATGAGTGACCACACTAACCCCCTGGCTGGTATTGAAAGGACTGACTACAGTGGCATGTTGTGGGCTATGGTCTATATGGAGAGAAAACAACTCCTGATTGGCAGCTGATACTCACCGTTCCAGTCTACATCACTGCCCAGAAAATATCCCCTGACTCTTCTATGGAAGACTGCAGAACTTTGGTTTGTCCAAGGTATCTTATATCCCCTGTTGCCTCTGGGCTTGCAGTAGGAAGAGCTCGGTGGAGCCTGAGAGGAACTGACTTACTTGGCAGATGGGCAGGTTTTGTAGCCAGTTAATGCATCAGGCAAAAATGTGCTGGCATTAGAGAATTACAGTCAGGTAAATCAAGAATAAATTAAAATTAAAAATGAAAAGGGCCTTAACTATATTTAAATGAGCAGTCTTTATTTTTGATTCCTTGTAAATTTAAGTAGTACAATCTACTTCATTACTTTATTTAACTTGGTGAGAAAAGGCTCTTGTGTACATTGATTCTTCAGGCTTGCTTACGTATTTTCCCTCCTAGCCCAAGCACAGGAAACATAATCTCCTGGCCTGGGTTAAACAACCAGATTCATATGTGTACAGTATTTGGATTTGCAACTCCCACCCAAGATTTGTTTTCGCTGGTCCCATATTCGATGAAGAAGCAGACACACATGCAGCAGACAATTAGACACACTCACACAAAGTCACAGACTAGTTTTCTGAGAGACCACCTACGGTGACTCCTACTCCCTACTGCTCACTGCCCAGCACAGGTTGTCCCAACATATTACATACCTTGCTTGCTTGCCTTGCTGTAGCCTGCCCTGTTGCCAGTTCAGTTCTCAGTTGGGTCGTGTGATTTAGGTTGGAGTCGGGTCTTGGGTGGTGGTGGCTGACTCCTCATCTCAGGCTGCCGCTCTACTTTTCTGTGCATGGCACAGCGTGTGCTCCCTCCTCCCCGACCAGCTCACACAGTCATCCCCAGACCCCACTCTGGCACTCAGTGTGGTGGAAATACTGTGCACCACCACTCCCTCCTCGCCGACTCAAATTACTAGAGACCCTCACCATGTGATTGACTGAGCAAGCTAGAAAGTTGCCCTCCTGGGTCAAGGGCCCAAACAAGCCTGACCACATGACCACCACTGACTTGCCGCCCTCACATGATTGCTGCACTGCAGCTGCCTGGCTTTACTGGATGACTGGGACCTACACAGCCACACAGCCCTAGTTTCCTACCCAGCACCGGACAAATTATTTAAAAATAAAGGCCGAGCCTCTAAACTGCCAAACTTTGGCCCTGCCAAAAATAAAGAACATGCTGATCTCTCCTTCTGTCCCAACAGACACAGATGCCTCCTCTCCTCTCGCTCTCCTACCTAAGAACGCTCTCCCCACCACATCATTCAGCCAATCACAGATCCTGCAAAGCTCATGAATAGTCCTGCTACCAATCCCAATTGGTGGATGCTTCGTGCCAAGGGTGCATTTTATTGGTTGTAAGGCTCAGTGCCAGTGGTTATGAACCATTAGACATTTGTGCCTCCCCATCCCCCTTCTCTCTCTCCCCTCCACCAGAAAAGAAAGAGAAAACACACTGCAGCCCAAAAAAAAAAAAAAATCTGACGGGTCACGGAATCATCAGCTGCAGTGGATTGCAACTCCACTATATTATGACTGCAAGTCAATGCAATTGCAACTAATTGCAACTGCATTGAATTGCAGCTGATGATTCCAACTGCCAATGACTGCTCCGGGGTCTAGCGCTAATGACCAATGGCCAATTGGGACCCCCCATGGAGACTGAAAGAATGGAATAGGAAGAACTAATACAGGGAAACAATGCAAACATAACACACTGAGAAAGAGGATGGTGCAAGGGATTTAATTGTTACAGAGAGAGAGGAAAGTCATGATGATTACAAGTATTTTACTAAATGAGGGAACAATACAGTGACTTATACAATCAAAAACACTGATCCTAGGAAAAATTGATTTTGTGGCACTGGTAGTGGTGGGGCCATCCTGCAAATTGGTTTTGGGGCCCCACAGTTGACTGCTTAATCTGCATACCACTTCAGTATAAGATACTTTGGACTCCAGCAGCACATTTTGCTAAATAGCAAATATGAGAACAATCGAATTGGATATGGGCAAAAGGAGTAGGAAAGTTTCCTATACGTGGGCCTGGCTAACCTTAGCCATCCTCCCTCACCTGGTCTCAGTCAGCTCAGGAAAACAATAAGGAACAGGCAGTACATGGACAGGTCCTCTGACTTGGCCCACTGGCCTAGCTAACCATAACCCCCCCCCCCAAAGTTGCACCTTTCTGGTAAGGTTTAAGCACCTCTGTGCCTGCTATACTTCCAGCTATGTGCTGTTACACTGCTTTGCCCCACTTGCAAAGTTTTGAGACTGGGAAAGTTTAGGGATCCAAATCCAATTCAGTCAAGTGCAGCAAAGTTGGGACAGGTGGTTGAGGCAGGGATAAAAAAACATGCCAGCAGTAGGCTCTAAAAGCAAAATCAGCCTACCATGCAGCAGTCAGACTCAGTTGTGGTCAGGTAGTGTCAGGTCATGTGGGAGTAGTGGACCAATGACTATGACTGGGGGGAGGGTTGGAGCATGCAGCAGGAGTCCAGCCCAGAGAAGAATCTCAGCCGAGGAGGAGGATGACTACTGGACTAGTCTGAGAGAAGTGAAGGGTGAGTGTTGTTATTTGTTTTAAAAGAACAGCTTCCTGTACTCAGGCCTGGCTAACCTTAACCATCCACCCTGCCTGGTCCCAGTAAGCTCAGGGAAACAAATAAGACTCTGGTAGTTCCTGACTGGGTGCTTTAACCTGGCTAACAATAACCACCCCCTCCCAAGTCACGCCTCACTGATATGGCTATAGTGCCTCTGCACCTGCTATGCTCCCAGTTGTGTACTGTTGCACTCCCTGGCCCTGCTTACAAAGTTTTGAGGAAGGCAAAGTAAAGGGATCCAAATGCAATTCTCATCTAAATGTTTTAATTGCACCTGAGCACTGTGAAAATACTTGAATACATTGCTGCCTTTGGAAGCATACCGCTCAACCTTTTGGCATTAAAATTCTTAGCACTGGCTTGAAAAATTCAGAGCACTTGACCAGAATGTATAGCACTTTCTTATTTTAAAGAATAATATGTCTACAAATAGTGGGCTCCATATAAACAATATATATTTTACATAAATTCATTGCACAAGACTTTGTTAATGCACTATTTAGGATTAAGGCGATGAACGTAGGGAAATGTGGCATTAGGGTTTCCAACCCTAACACCCCCACACCCACAGGCAGCACAGCAGGTGTGACTTGGGATTCTCAAGCCTAATGCTTACCCCATTCCATCAGTTAATAATCTAAGATGTGTGCAGTGTAGGAGAATAGGGTGAGCATTAGGTTTGAGAACCCCAAGTCACACCCTACACCTGCTGTGCTGCCTGCAAGGGGGTGTTAGGGTTGGAAACCAGAATGCCACATTTCCCTACTTTTGTCACTTTAACCCTAACTAGTGCATTAACAAAGTTTTTTTGTAGTGAATTTCCTTACTTTTTGAGATAGTATAATTGTATCCTTATTTGGCTGTGAGAGCACAGGGCTCTCCAGGCCCATTCATACATAATTTTTCAAATAGTATAATTGTATCCTTATTTCCCTATGGGCCCTGCACTCCCATCCCTCCATAGATGCAAATTAAATAGATAGATAGATAGATAGACAGATGTTGCTGTGGAAGTGCAGGGCCCTATTACCCCACATCATTAACACAGTTCTTAAAGTTTCCAAATCACTGTGGAAGTCACAATGTCATACCATACCAGATGCATGAGAACACATTTTGGCAAACAGTTGAAAAATGATAGCTATCACACTCATGAGTTGGTGTAAAGGAATGGCTATGTTGAAAATATGCGAAAAAATACTGAAAATGACAGAAGTTAAGAACAAGCGTAGCTGAATTTCAACAAATGTGCATGACTTCAGCACTGTAACATATTTTGACCCCAAATTTTAAACATAGACTTCTTATAACCCCACCTCATGAACAAGAGCAGTTAAAATGTTCAAATCCTGTCCAAAAGGTGATTTTGCAAACTGACTGCTAATTCACCTTTTGGATCATATTCCACTAATTCCACTGATATTGCTCATAAGGTGGGATCTTAAAGAGCACATATTGCAAATGTGGTGTAAAGACATAAAAAAATGGCCAAGTTATGCACCAAACTCCCCACTGAAATACATAAAACAGCACTTGCCCGTATGTGTAAATATTTATCTATATCTATATCTATATCTATATCTCTATCTCTATCTCTATCTATATCTATATCTATATGTGTGTGTGTGTGTGTGTGTGTGTATTTATACAATAGGAGAGGACACAAATTCAGTTAAATAAATGTGTTTATTCTCACTAGTGTTAAATAAATGTCAGAACCCACCATTTATTTAACACCCTAACATCAGTCAAACACATTTATTTAACACCCTGCCATCAACCATCCCCACTCCTGCTGGAACTACAGCCCACCACTACCACCACCACACAATTCCTCTATGAGACAATTTTGCCTACAAAGTCACAGACTCCTTAAAAATATTCATTCCCTCGAACCCATCAGAAACCCTCATTCTTGCTTCACCCTTCCTCACCTCACAGAACCCTTAAAACATTTCCCCAGCTGCAGCAAAGAAAACAGTACCTTTTTTTAAAAAAAAAATTCTGTTTTCCTCCTCACAGCAGTCCTGCAGTCATCAGTGCTCACTTTCTGGGCATGCAAATGTTCCTTTCGCTCCCCCCCCAGACAGAATTGCTCTGGAGCTGCCGAAAGCCAGAAAAAAACTAAATGTCGCAGCCAAACATAGGATTAACCAGATACTGTAATCCCCCAAAAATACATAAAGAAATACATGGAAAATACATCTAAAACCACCTTCTCCATAATGGAGAACCAAAGCCACCATGTTTTTTTTTCGTAATTGCCCACTCACTAAAACAAAATACACCAATCAACAAAGATGTCTCAGCGATGATATGATGTCCTCATACATGATTCCCTAGCAACCACCAACAGTAAAAGCGCAACAGTGCTTTCAGTAAAAATAAACCAGAAGTCTAATTATTTTTTCAAAAATCTCAAACTGATTATAATTAATTACCCCAACCCACAAGGTCCCTGCCTATTGTATCAATGAAATAGACAACAGGGACCTTGTGAAATATATGATTGATTGTCACTCACACTGTTTGACCTTGGGCAAATCACTTGTGGCTTACGCCACTCGTGAGGTTACCCAAGGTCAAACAGCACTAGTGAAAATAAATCATGTATTCATAAGTCCCTATTATGTATCCTATATTATATTATATTATATTATATATATATATATATATATACACACTATATATATATATATATATATATATACACACACACACACTGTATATATATATATATGTGTGTGTGTGTGTGTGTGTGTGTGTGTGTGTGTGTGTGTGTGTGGACAGTATTCAAGAGACAAAGTGTGACATTCATACACTCAAAAAATGTTTTATAATTAGGCATGATGCAACCTTAATTTTAATGTGTATATGTGGTAGTTGCATAATACAAAATATAAAGATAGTTCTGTATTTCTAAGTTTGGAAAAATGGCACAGTTATTTACGACATGTAAACTACTTTCGTGGGTAACTCAGTGTCCATTATGCATTATTTCCCATTTCTAGTAATAAATAGAATTTTCAAATACAGTGTCTCTGTCTTCTGTTTAAGCATATTTGTTTGCAACAGCTAATGATATGATGTTCTTCCATACCTATGTGTTGTTTTCTATCCTCCAATGTAGACAGCACTAAAAATACAAACAGGAGGTTACCAAAGTTTCATTACTTCATGCTTATACTGTTTATGTCCAGTCTACATGCCTTTCACACTTAAGTTGGACATTAAGCAGAAAGATAAACATGAACAAATCACTTGGTTGTAGTTGACTTATTATGTGACCATTTCTGTTGCATAAAACTGCTGTGGGTAACACGGACACCACAGTAGCAATGCAACATGTGAAACATATGGTACAACTTTTATTAATGACTTATTATCAACTAAACAGCCAATACACATTGATAAGTACCATGCCACATCAGGGGCCATTTGAACATCACTGTAGCTCTGCACAGCCAGACTGAGGAGAGGCCCAAACACAGTTAACAACCAGAAAGAACCCAGGCAAGCTGTTTGGTACTGATAACTATAGATGAGGGTGCCACATGATGCTCCCTGGCAACCCCATGCCAGCCTTTGAGGGGAAAATGATGCCAAAATATCACACAGGTCCACCCTAAGCTCACCACCGCATACATCACAGGGATGCCGCTGCAGTAGGTTTCTTGTTCTGCACATGGAATGCCACATCCAAACTGCTCTACAAGTCAAAACAATACACCAAAGTTCCCCATGAACAAGCAAAGGCAAGGCAAGAGACAGTTGGATGTTACACAGTGGGCCTGAGCCACATCAGGGGTCATTTTGATATCACTATACTGCCACAGAGTTAAACTGAGGGCAGGCCCAACCACAGTTACCAACAAGAAAGCACCCAGGCAAGCTGTTTTGTGTTGATAACTGTAGATGCAGGCACTGCATGGTGTCCCCTGGTAACCCAGTGCCAGCCATTATGGGGAAAATGATGCCAAAATATCACACAGACCTACACTGTGCTTACCACCATGTGCATCACAGGGACACTGCTGCTGCAGGGTTCTTGTACTGCACATGGAATGCCAAATCCAAATTGCTTGAGTCAGGCCCAGGTGATGTATTTTTTATTTTCAAACAGTTTCAAGATATTATGCCAACACTTGACATTTAATAGGCAGTCTCATTATAAATACATCAGCTAAATGTTTTTGCCAGATGAATCCAAACCACTGATATTGCCCAAGAGGCACTAGTATACCCAGGCAATGACCAGATTCCAGTGCTACACATGGTATCCCTCCCATACCCCTGAATGTACTAAATAATGCCATGAGCAGCCTTTCTGAGGTAAGCACAAGTGCTGTATTTTTTTAACAGTTCCAATATATTGTGCCATCACTTGACATCTAATTTAGAAACAGTCTTATTATAAATAAATCAGGAAAATGCTTTCACCAGTTGAATCCAAAACAACGATGTTGCCCTACAGGCACTAGTACACCCAGGAAATGACCCAATTTTTACACATGGTACTCTCCCATGCCATGAGCAGCCATTTTGAGGTATGCCCAAGTGCTGTATTCTTTTATTTTTAAACAGTTCCAACATAGTATGCCACCACTTGATGTCTAGTTTAGAAGCATTCCTACACATGGTAACCCCCCATAACCTTGAATGAACTGACCAATACCATAAGAAGCATTTTTGAGTAAGGTCCCATTGCTGTAGTATTTTTTATTTCAAACGGTTCCAATATATTATGTCACCACCCACACCTGATACCCTAGTTCAGTATGCCAATACAATGATCCTCCTTTTTAATCTTACATCGAGAAAGGCAACTTTATCATTTTAAAATAACACTACACACACACACACACACACACACTACGTTAACCAGAGCTAGCATCACCCCTCCTTTCCAAAAATGACAAGCATCTCTTGTAAATTGCATTTATTTTCATTTAAAATATTTTAAGAGTGCAGCTTTTATATTCATTCCACATACACACATCTAAAATAGAGCCATCATCTCATCAATAGGTGAAGCATTCATTCAGCAAATATACATTCTTAGAATTTACCAGTTGGAACCCAACAGATGTTTTTTTCCCCCGTTTAAATATGATTGAAGTCATCACCAGGGGAAAGTTCACCAATATTAGCAATATTCTGAAAAAACTAATTATACAATGAAAACCCACTGGATGGTTTGTAAACAAAAAACTATAAATCTAAAACAAAACTCTATTTGATTAGACTGGTTACATATATGCACAGCCCCATTTTGAAGAGTGCCCTACACAAACAGCTGGGCCATGACAGAATACACAAATGTAACTTTTCTGCCCCTAAAGGACTGACAGTATAGCCTAGAGGTTAGAGGAACAAGGTGTCAATGAGCTTGGTACATCCAGCAGGGCAGACCTGAGTTTGATTCTCACAACCTCCACTTGCATACTGTGCGACTCTGAGCAAGTCACTTAACTACCCAGTGCTCCCAGGTCACCCCTGAAAACAAACAATCAGTTGTGCCTAGTAGGCCTTACCCAGTTACCAAAGACTAAAATAAAATAAAAATAAATAAAGGTGATAGAACACAACTGCTGCACTATAGCCAGATAGTATTTAATATGCCCAATTTAAACAGTGCCAGCACCAGAGGAAAGTTCAGCTGATATACTTCCCAAACAAAACTTCAAAATGTATTATTTAATATGCCCCATTGAAACATTAACTGCACCAGAAGAAAGTTCTGCTGATATACTTCTCATACACAACTTTAAACTTATACTATTTAATATGCCCCATTTACACAGAACCAGCGGAAAGTTCTGCTGATATACTTCCCAAACAAAACTTTAAAATATGCTCATTGTGCTGCATAGCCCACTAATCCAATAATCCTCTATTCTGAAGAGGAGCCCTTCACAAACAACAGTACCATGAAGTCTTAAGGTGAATACTTTAGTTTTTCTATCCCAAAAAATGACACAGAATAACCTGCTGTACTTCAGCCAGTCACTATTTAATATACCTCCCAGCATTTTAACTTTCTGTTTTGTAGCAGAATGCTTAAGATCATGTGACTGGAGACCTCTGAGATCTGTCCAAACTTCTGTGCAGCACACCAGATTTAAGATGGACGACGCTTCATTCTACTGGTTTTTAAGAATGGTAAATGGGAGAAGCAGTGGGAAGAGAACAGTTTTGCTTAGAGCCAGAGTACCAAAACTGAATGCCTGATGCCAACTTCGGGTTCCAGCTATTTGTACCAATACCAGCATCATCATCATCCATGTGGGTAACTTGGACATGACAGCAAGAGCCACAGCTTTTGATGCTGCTGCTCCTAGCAGGCTCTATGTAACACTGCATTAAGATTGCAGATTTGTGCAGGGGGGAAACACATTAAGCAATGTGAACTGACACTGAAAGAAAACCTCAAAGCATAAAGGCAGAATACACAAAAGAAATTATGAAGCTATATAAGACACCACAGTAATGCACGAAAGTAATAAATTATATGTGGTGTCATGTAAATGTAATTACATCTGCATAAAATCAATAATCACTGGGGACAGTTACACATCCACTCTGTCCACTAAAAAAGAAAACTTTATTTAGTATTGTGCTTTAAATACAGTAAATGTAATGGTCACCAAGATGTGTAGCACAGCCATGTCACAATATGGCTGCCTTTTTTAAGGCTATTTTCATTATTAAAATGTTGCCACAATAAAATAAAAATACATACACCATTTTTTTATGCACACTATCGCTTGACCATACTGACAATAGTACAGAGCACAAATTCTGTATTTTTAATAAATTATGAGTAAAATACAGACCTTATTTTAAGTGCACACCCAAGTCTCTCGAATACTGTCCATATATATACACACACACACACACACACACACACATACATATAGATATATACTGTATAAAGAAGCTACATGAAAAAGCAGCTAAACAAATACACATATGTAGACAAAATGGAGACATCAATGTGAGGGTGGGGGATGCCAGTAGACACCAGAGAAACAGAACAATTGGGGGATGACAAGGAAAAGGCTTCTTTCCTTTAAAGTAATCCTTTTTCCAATTCCTGTTTTCATTTTTGAAATGGAAAAGGATTCCTTCATAGGAAGAAAACCTTTTCTGTCTCTTTCCTGTCATATTCATGTGTTTCCCTGGTGTCTACTGCCACCCCCAAATCTTTAATTGTTCTTCCTAAATTTGTATAAATATATATTTCTTTAGTTTGATATATGTAGTACAAATATATTTATACAATGAGGGTGAGAGCTATTCCAGTGCAATAAATTGAGATATTCTCACTGCGGTGAGATAAATGCTAATGACATCTATGGAGTGAGATATATTCTATTTATCCATACTCTGATGATACTATCACTCACTCGCTCACTCATTCACTCACTCAAGCTAGCATTCCAAATGAAAGTGCTTCAAAAATCAGTTTCTGTCTTACTAAAGTCTGCAAATCACTTGGTTAGCACTGCAAAACACTTACCTGTGTCCCAAAGTTACCAACACTCCTAGCCCATTTCTGTGCTAATCTCAGCATAAAAGCAACCTGAATTCTAAAGAAACTCATTTACAAAGCAGTTTCTTTCTCACTGAGAGCTGCAACTAGCACAAATAGCATAGAAAAACACACTTACCTGTGTTCCAAAATTTCCAAAACTCCTAGCCCATTTCTGTGGTAAATTCAGCTTCAAAAAAACCTAAATTCAAATGAAACTCATTTACAAAGCAGTTTCTTTCCCACTGCAAGCTGCAACTAACACAAATAGCATAGAAAAACACACTTACCTGTGTTTCAATGCTTTCAACCCTCCTAGCCCATTTCTGTGCTACTCTCAGCATAAAAGCAACCTGAATTCAAATGAAACTCATTTACAAAGCAGTTTCTCTTTCTCACAGCAAGCTGCAACTAACACAATTAGCACAGCCAAACACAGTCACCTGTGTTCCACAGTGCTTCAAACAATCCCAGCCCATTCAGAAACACTCCCACATTCTCAGACCACAGACAAACACTGCTTTCAGTATAGTCTAGATCTTGGAGTAATGAACTCTGAGCAAGCTTGATACAGTCAGCAGGCCAGACCTGATTTTGATTCTCACAGCCTCCACTTGCATACTGTGTAAATCTGAACAAATCACTTAACTTCCCAGTACTCCTAAAAAACTCACCTGCCTACCAAAAATTAGTCATTAAAGACTAAAACTCAAACAAAAAAAAGCATATAGATACAGGGAAAAAGGTCACAGCAAAACATGACACTTCATAAGCTCTCACCCCATTTGTATAAGTAGCACACATGATGTGCAGATCGTGAGATATGAGAAATATTCTCTCTCCTGCAGACTGAGCTGTGCATTCTCACTCTGCAGGAGTGAGAATAGTTCCCATCTATCACTCCTGCTCATCATGTTTCCCCTGTTTATATATATATCTTGTGTATATATTTTTCCCTGGTGTCCAGTGGTAACCCACACACTCCAATTGTCACTCCCATAAAATGTATTTTCCTGTGTCTAGTGGCACCCCACACTCTCCAATGTCCCTCACTGTACATATGTTATATACTGTATCCCTGGTGTCTAGTGGCACCATCCCACCCTCCGATGTCACTCAGAGTATGAAAATAAGGAAATGGGTCCAGGATGTTTTTTTGTTTTGTTTTACATCTGTAAAAAAAGAAGTCTATCGGTGATATGACCCCCCACACCAGCTCAACCTACCACTGACACCCACCACTGCACACTCCCCGATACCACCCACACATGATCACTCACCTGAACAGGTCCAAATGTGCATATGCAGTCTCCCATCAAATGCGCGTCTTGTTGCTGGAACCAGCGACTGCTATAAAAGAAGTAAGGTAAGTGTGATTCAAAGTATTTCAATGGGATTTTCAACTGCAATTACTTTATTTGTCCTATAGCAGTCTCCAGTTCCAGCAGCAAGATGTGTCTTCAATAGGAGAGTGGATCTATACATTGGAACCTGTTGAGGTAAGTGAAGCTGTGTGGGAGGTCTCGGGGATGCAGGGTGGTGGGTGCTCAGTGAGAGGTCAGGATGGTGTGCAATCATATCACTGATGGACTCTTTTTTAGAGTATAAATAAATAAATAAGGGACCGTTTTTTTCTTTTCAGCATCAGACTGACATAGAAGAGAGGTGGGTCCCACTAGCCACCCTGACAACCAAACTGAAGAAGGGAAATGGGCATTAAAGTGTGTGGGGGGGTACCACTAGACTCCAGGGAAATAAGAAATGTAGCAGCAGCAAAAAGCAGAGGATGGGGGTGCCACTTGACACCAGGGAAATAAAAAAATATAGCAGTGGCAAAAAGCAGAGGGTGGGGGTTTCACCTGACACCAGGAAACAAGATAACTGGAAAAAAAAAGAAAAATACAGAAAATTTATTTTATTTGTTTTTATTTATTTATATATTATTTCAGTTTTGGATTAATACCTTTAAGTCAAGGACTCTTTTCCAAAGGTTCCATGTCAGTCAAACACATTACAGTGAGATACAGGGCATTACCATCACAGACAGAAACACACAGTTGTTACAGCTGTTTTTAGTTCTAGATATACACGTGAACATATAGATCAAAGTTTAAGAAGAAAGAAACAAGCAGAAGTTCCAGAAGCAACTTAACAAAAAATTTAATTAAAATTAACAAAAAAGAGGATGCCAGTTGAGGGTGTGGGGGCCACTAGACACCAGGGACACCAGGCAAAGACATAGAAAATAGGGGACAGACACAGAAAAGGCTTTTTTTCATTTGAAAGAATCTTTTTCCATTTCAATGGAAAAACAGAATGATGTGTGTCCCTGTTATCTAGTGGCACATCCCACCCTCCTATGCCCGAAGTCGGTAAATGCCAGTTTATCCCTGGTGTTTAGTGGCATCCCCACCACCATCAGAGTATGAAAACAAGGAAATGGTCCCTTGATGATTTTTTTTTTGTTTTGTTTTACATGTGTAAAAGAAAAGTCCATTGGTGACACACACACACCCCCACCAGCCCAATCTCCTGCTGACACCCACTACCCTGTACTCCCCGATACTGCCCACACACCCTCAATCACCTGAACAGGTCCCAGTGTGCAGATGCAGTCTCCCATCAGTCAAAGACACATCTTGCTGTTGGAACTGATGACTGCTATATGAGAAGTAAGGTAAATACAGTTTAATGTATTTTAATGGGTTTTCAGCTGCACTTACCTTATTTGTCATATAGCTGTCTCCAGTTCCAGCAGCAAGACAGGCCTTTGATGGGAGAGTAGATCTGCACACTGGGACCTATTGAGGTGAGTAAGGGTGTGGGGGGTCTCAGGGTGCAGGGTGATGGGTGCTGGGATGGTGGTGGTGGGATTGTATCACCGATGGTCTTTTTTTAGAGTTAAAAAAAACATTGAGGGACCATTTTCTTCTTTTCAGCATTGGTCTGACACAGAAGAGTAAGGGGCACCACTAGACACCAGGGAAATAATAAATATAATAAGGGAAAATAGTGGAAGGTGTGGGGTATCGCTGGACATCAGGAAACAAATGGGAAAAAATGAAAATTAAAGAAAATTAACAAAAAGGCGGAAGGCAGTTATTGGTGGCGGGGGCACTAGACACAAGGGGCACCAGGCAAAGACTTATAAAGTAGGGGAACTACACAGAACAGGCTTTTATCACTGGAAAGAATCATTTTCTGTTTCAACAGAAAAAAACAGAACAAAAAGGATTCCTTCAAACAAAAAAAGAATCAGCCAAAAACTAAGTTCAAAATTATTTTCTGTGCCTACAGACCCTTTTTCATTTGAACAAAGAAGTCAAAGGAAAAGAATCCCTTCTCTTGAAGAAGGAACAAGGGGAAATATCTAAGTCCGAAATACTTTTTCATGACAATGGATCCTTTTTCATTCCAAAGATTTCTTTTTCTTGCAAGCAAAAAAAGAATCACGAAAATCCCCAGAAAAAAGTAAGTCCAAAATCCTTTTTTTATGACTCATGATCCTTTTCATGGTGAAATTTTGCAGTTTTGGTGGGTGAAATTTTGCAATTTTAGGGATCAATTTCACAATTTTCAGGGAAAATATTGCATTTTGCACCCATTAAATATTTTGAAAAATACACAAATGTCCTGTCTAGACAAATCATCTTTGAATGTTTTCAATATTTATATTTCAGAACAACCTGAAAACAAGATGAAGGAAACCAAAAAAGGAATTTTTTTTTAACGAAAAAGGAATTGGCCCTAATGAAAAAGAATCCTTTTTTGTTTGACTAAGTTCTTTTTTCCTTGCAGGAAGCTATCCAGGAGAGTGAAATTCCCATTGAAAATAATGGGAACTTCAAACTTTGCCTGGCAGCTGACATATCTAGATCTATCCCTCCAACTACATCATCAGAACTGTGACCTCACTAATTGTGACATCACTGCTGCTTAGGAATGGCCACTCTGTGGCTGCCAAGTCAGTCACCTGGGAGGTCACTGTCAGTGAGACAATGCTGATGATGTAGTTGGGAGGATAGAGATAGATAGATACAGTATGTCAGCTGCCAGAGTAAGAGCTGCCCCACACATCCAGCACAATATTATCATATAGAAGACTTTCTAATGGACAAAATGAAAAATATTTCAGAAATAAAAGGTTGCACCCGAGTACATCTTAACATTTTTATTATTTTTCTGTCTGTCTGTTTTGGCTCCACTAACTCTTTAATAGTTTGTGTGTCCAGAAATAGCTTTAACATTAAGAACATCAGTAAACCTTTGCAGAGCAAGGGTAAATTTCAGCATAAAGACAACAGCGTTATGTCAGATTCATAGCAGTTGACAGGTATGTTTGGAAGTGTGATTTTCTTGCTGATCAATAATCCTTGTGGTACTTGCCTTGCTGCCACTGCTGTTTGGTGGGTGGCTACCTTTCCCCCATCTAGCTCTGGTCAGCTCAGGAGGGAAAAAATGTTATGTACTGGCAGTACATGACTGGATCCTCTCTCACCAACATGTGTGTGTGTTTCTCTCTCACATTGTCGTGGCCATCTTTCTTCAACCACTTCATTACAGCAGAAACCTCCAGGGGTAGTATTAGCAGGAAGTGGCAGTTCTGTAATTAAGATATGGTTAAAAAGTACAAGGGAAACAAACAGAAATTCCAGTTTCGCATTGATAAACTTTCAGCTCCAAAGGGTAGGGTATCCTTGCATTTTCCTTGCTTTATGTAGCAAATGATTCTTTTATTTCAACCTTTTGTGATGGACTCTCCCTTCTGGGCTGTAACAGCTTTCTAGAGAGTTGTCTGTTTCTTTGTTCTGCTGCCACCAACCTGGCTTCCCCAGGATTTTAATCCTTTCCTGTGCAAGGCTAAGGACGTCAACACAGTTTGCAGTTCAGATCTATTAGTTCAAATCTATTAGTATGTTTCTCGGCTGACAGATGCCAGACAGAGAGCCCTCTGTGCCAGTGGAAATAATACAGTTACCTTTGACAAAATAAGCCACAGTCACTGTTCTATGTAATGGGATTCTTTATATTATGAAAGAGTGAAAATGTACTTTTATAAGAAAAACAAACAAATGGTTTTGAATAACAGGTGTCAGAAAGGAAAACACTACAGAGTCATTTAGTCTAACATAAAAAATATCTTGTCTTCCAACTAAATTAAGAGAGAGACTTGAAATCTAGCCTAGCTCTCACCTCTCCCACATAGCTTTATCTTGAATTTAGACTTCTGTGCTGATCATGGATGTTTACCAAGGCAAAAAGGACTCATTTGAATTAACTCTCTGAATTTATAACCTACAGCTGAAACCCTCTGGCAGGGTATTTTCAAATCCACCAAACATTTTAAATTCTGTACAAGTCTGAGTTCAATTGCTCCAATCAGGTTAAAACCTATGTGTGTCCAATTAGGTTAGGCCTGCATCTACTTTTCATTTAAATGCTCTAATCCTTTTAAAATCTGCATGTGTGAGAATGTCCACTCATCCCACGGACACTGTCTGAGATTTATTACTCTGCACAAAAGCCTTGCCTGCTAGTGTTGTGAAATCCCAATGTCTTTCCCTTTCTGTTAAAATGACAGGCATAAGCCTCTGGAGAGCCTAAGAGAGACAGAAACATAGTTTCAGTGAACCCAAACAATTAATCAGTTCCCATTTCTGTCACATCTAACTAATCAGTTTCCATTTCTGTCACACCTTTTTATTTAATTTCACCTGCACATATTTATTCATACATCTACAAATTTTGCATTACCTATTTCATCTGGTGCTGACAAGTGAGGTGGGGGTTCTGGCATCTATCTGGATGCCTCCTGCCTTAAGGAGTGAGGGCACCCCCTTCCACTGCATGACTGTGCCCTGGTGGCCCAGGGGGAGGGCATGTCTTGCAGGAACAAAGAAGTGGTCCCTTTGCAGTGGCTTTATGCCAACATGCACCTGCTTACCAGATGTATAATGTGGAGGCATCACACACCCAGAGTTGGGCCAGCAGTGGAGTTCCAGAGGTAGGGCAAGGCTCATCACGCTTCTGACAGACTTGATAGGTGCTCTGCTGGGTCACTTCTCTGGACCACACCCTGGGGAAGGTTAAGGGAGGGCTTAGCAGGGTAAAAAATACCCCAAGCATTACCAGGCAGCTGAAGTTACCCCAACCTCCATGCCACAGTAGGGTCCTTCTGACTCCTCCAGTGCATTGCTGGCTCTTCCTCCTCATGGATTATGACCATTAACTGAAGTATCCTCCTCCTGCCTTCGGGAAGCAGGAGGGACCCACCTGCAGAAGACAACTGTGGGTTATGGTTGGGGTTCCAGAAAGAACATTGAGCAGAGGCTAATGGCAGCTTGGAATATTAGAGGACTCCAATGGCAAACAGGAAGGCTTGAGCAGGTGGAAGAAGGACCTAGCAGCTGGTGAGGAGAAATGGGGGCAAAAATAGAAAGTAAAAAAAAAATATCTGTTTCATTACTTGAGTTATAATTGTGTTATATGAGCATCCCTGGTGTGTTAAATGCATACACTGTCCTTTGGGACACTGTGTCTTTAAAATCTTTACTGCAAATTTTTTGGGCTTAACAAGCAGTGGACACCGACTGATGAAGGGTCATGTTTACACCTGGAGAGTGATCTTTGTTTCACTTTGGCGGTGTCCTAGAACTTGCATGTGCTTACCTTCTCCACCCTTCATTTTGTCTTGCCACTCTGCCACTCTTCCACTCTCAGTACCCCCCACCCCAAGTTCATAAAATGCCCTTCAGGCCTTGAATCTGCTGTAACCAGTGGTGAGTATGGAAAGTACTCTCCAAGCTTCCATGGTCAGCAGCATGTTTAGGTCTGCTGCTTGTTTTTTTTTGTTATTTCTTTGTGAAGCCCCCTTAATTTACACTGTGACAGTGATGATCCCTGGCTTGGAATGGGTATATACCACCAGCAGCTGCATAGTATGTAGGAAAGCCTAGGAGCTAGGGTGGCTGGCTAGGTGGTAGTACTACTCTTAGGGAATCACTTAGGTAGCAATTATAGCACTGTGTAACAGAGAGGCTGGATATAAAGTGATATTCTAGGCCCTCCAAATCATGATCAGGCAGCTCGTTCTCAACACTGCACAATAACTACACAGCAAATACAAGCAAGTGAACATTCAGCATTGACAAATGCTTGTTACCATTGTGGTGGGCAGCACATGGCATCTGTCTTGAAGGAGACCATTTGTCTGGATTCCTTACCACCAATGATATAAAACAGGGAGCTTGGGGCTCAATGTCATGCATTCAGAAAGCTCTTTTAGGAACAGAAGAACTGCAGAAAGAGTTTTGTTATCTGTGCAAATGAAGATCCCATTACCATCAATATATTGTCTTTTTCAAACTCACAAGCCTGCTTTCCAACTTATCCATTTTTTTATGCTTTGTATTTATTATATTTTCATTCACAAAACCATAGGATAGTTTTTACAGTGTATAAGTTAAGACAGCACATACTTACATCAGTCAAGTATGTAGCAATACATTATTCAAAGGTCTCAGGACAACTTACATAATTTATAAAGCAGTTCATATAATGAGCGCTAAGACATTTACAGAAACCATCATCAGGGTCAATATATTTCTAAGGTACAAAAGTAGGATCTAAGGATGAAATATATATATATATAATCCATTTCCTCCATTTAAGCTCAAAGGTAGACCATTTATCTGCGATTTTGGCTATTAATCTCTCTAATACATAAATTGCTCCCATTATTCCCCGCCAGCTCTGAATGTTTGGGGGCATCTTCTTTCCTCAGTTTCTAGTACTTGCTTTTTAGCTGCCAGTATATAAGTGATTAACAATGATCCTCTGGGTATTGGGAGATCCTCTGAAAGAACTGAGAGTAATACTAGCTCAGGGGTCAATACAACTTTCACATTTACCAGTTCTTTTAATGCCTCTAAAATATCTCTCCAGAAACCTGCTAACTGCGGGCAGGCCCAAAAATCATGGAACTGATCTGCAGATATTTCTCCACAATCTCTCTGGCAATAGCTTGGCGTCCCAGATGAGAACTTGGCCAGCCTTGCCGGTGTATAGAAAAATCTATTTCTAGCTTTCCAGGCAAATCCTTGCCAATAGGGGGCTCCCAAAAGTCCCATTGAGAATTTAGTATACTTTTCCCAATCCTCCTTTGATACCCAGAGAGGAAGCTCTTCATTTCAGGCATTCAGAATTCCCTGATTAGAATTTTTTGATAATTCCCTCAATTCCCTATATATTAGTCCCACAAAGTGGTGCCACAGCTGCCCTCTCAATGTGGTCATAGCTAAGGTAAGCAATTGGGGGGGTCCAGGAGCCTACTGTAGGCTAGTCCCCTTCGTTCAATGCCTTCTCTTAAGCTCGTATGTATTGGAAAGTCTTGTTGTGAAAGATTGTAAGTTTCTTGGAGTTTGGTAAATGAGAGGACCCTTCTGGAGTCCACCAAGTGGAATATAAATGTAAAACCCTTTTATCTCCATTGAGCCAAAGTACCCTCCTGTTCCAGAGTAAGAGATTGGATTCCGAAATTTAATAGATTAAGATAGGCACCTACTGGTTCTAGTTCTCTTAAATGGATGAGTTTCCTCCAAGTCTCTATAGTAGAATTTGTACTATAAATAAGTCTAGGTCTTTTATTTACTGGGGTATACATCAATTGTAGAAGGTCGCCCCTCTCCCTCACCCCATTAAGGGTAAATTCCAGGTTCTTCCAGGGAATGTCATACATTGGGTTGTTCCAATTAAAAACTCTAGCTATCACAGTGGCATAAGCATACATCTGAAGATCAGGCAAATTCAAGCCTCCCTTATTTTTTGGTAACATTAATGTGGACCACTTGATACAATGTTTTTTCCCAGCCCAGACAAATCTCACCAGAGAGTTATTCCAGGAGGGAAAGTACATTCCATCTGGCAGCACCGGTATGGTCTGAAAAAGATATAGCAGCCGTGGGAGGATATTCATCCTAATAAGATCCACCCTAGAATATAATGATAAATGAAGTTGGGACCATTGATGTAGATCGGACTCTATTTTTTGTGTTAGGGGTTCATAGTTCACCATAGTGAGGTGCATTAACTGGTTCGGTAACTGTATACCTAAATATTTTATCTTGATGCTGTTCCAGCACAGAGGTAGACTTCTTTTCAGTGTTCATGAGGGTGAGAACTAGAAGGGGAGAAGCTCCATTTTAGAAGAATTTATTTTGTATCCAGAGAACTGAGCAAATTGCTCAAGTACTTACCATATTGCTGGGATAGAGGACTCTGGATCCGATACTGATAATAAAATGTCATCAGCATATAAAGCCAACTTCCAAGATTGACTGCCCACCTGAATGCCCTTGATTTTTTCTGAATTTCTAAGCATCATAGCCAAAGGCTCAATATAGATGGCGAATAGCAAAGGGGACAAGGGACATCCCTGTCTAGTGCCTCGCTGTAACATGATATGAGGTGTGATACCGCCATTAAGTTTTAAATAAGCCCTTGGTTCCAAATATATTTGCTCCAGCCAATTCACAAATTCCTCGAAACCCAAATGACATTAGTGTTCCCATAAAATCTCCAGGACACCCTCTGAAAGCTTTACAGGCATCTAAACTGACTAAAGCCAAGGGGTGGCTGAGTTAATCATCGATCCATCAAATGGATTGTTCTTTGTACATTATCTGCAGTCTGACGCATGCGCAGAAATCCTACCTGATCTGAATGTATCAGGGTAGGTAATATAGTCTCCAACCTATGTGCCCATGTTGCCATATATAGCTTATAATCATTATTTAAAACCGAGATGGGTCTGTATGACTCTAAATTTAATGGATCCTTACCTGGTTTCAGGATAGCTGAGATGGCTGCATATGACCATGAGGGTGGGGGAGGCACCCCCATCCTGCACCTCCAAAAAAGCATTTTGCATCAGCTGGATCAATTTTGAAAGAAATGTCTTATACCATTCAGCTCTGAAGCCATCTGGGCCAGGGCTTTTTAATGTTTTAGAATTTTTAACTGCTCTCTGGATCTGTATAGTGGAGATAGGGCATGAAAGTGAAGCCTGCTGGAACTCAGACAAGTGTGTAAAGTTAAGGGGGGGACAAACATTTTTTATATCCTCCGGGAAGGGGGGTGGGATCAGAGTACAAATCTGCTTAATATTGCTGGAATGCTTTCAGAACTGCAGGAGTTTTGTTAAGAATATCTCCTGTTAAGGGATCTCTAATCTTTGTGATAGTGGCAGTCTGTTTAAATCCTATAGTACACCTAGTTACAATTCTGGCATCTTTAGGGCCTCCCTCATAGTAGAATCTTTTGAGATATAGTAAAGACATTTGCGTCTTATAATCTAAAATGGATTGTAATTCTGATTGGATTTGTCTGAGCTCAATTTGTGTAACTCCTTCCCCTCTATCTCTCATCTGCTATAATTCTTGCAACTTAACTTGTAATAATTTGTATCTGAATTCTCTCTGTTTATTTAGTCTGGAGGAATAAGAGATGGTCTCTCCTCTAATCACAACCTTCAGAGTATCCCAGAGTATAGTAGCTGAAATAGAAGGGTCTGTATTCTCCTCTAGGGTTTGTGTGTTACTGTCTACCATTCTGGTCTTAAACACTGGATCCTTCAAAAGAGAAAGATTCAATCTCCATAAGGTTGTTTTATGAGTTTTGTTTAATCCCACCTTAATTAAGAGAGGTATATGGTCTGAGAGGAGGCGAGCTTCAAGGGATATATCTTGGATCATACCCAAGTGCTCTGTAGATGTAAAAAATTAATCTATTCTAGTTGATGTGTGATATCTAGAGGAGACAAATGTGTGTCCTTCCACAGAGGGGAAGAAATGGTGCCAAACATCTATAAGACCCATCTTAGGTATCTGGGTTTTTAAAAGTTTTTGAGTGGGAGTAAACCTATGTTGTTTAGGAAAAGTAGAGTCTTTTTTCGAAGACATTATTAAGTTGAAGTCGCCTCCTATCAGCATTACCCCCTTTTGCTTTTCAAGCAGTCTATTAAAGAACTGTCTCAGTAATGAGGGAGATGCTCCTGGTGGCAGATACACAGTCGCCATTGTTACTTCAGTCTTATACAAACGGCCTTGTACTATGACAAAATACCCATTGTTATCTGAATATACCTCCCCCTTAGTAAATGGAGTAGTAGCTCGAATAAAAATTGCCACTCCATGCCTTTTCCCTGACTTACAGGAAGAAGAGAAAACAGTGTATCTGCCACCTGCAGCAAGCTTAACATGTTCACCTTGCGACAAATGTGTCTCCTGTAAATAGATGCAATCTGCGTTCTGCTTCTGCAGGTACTGTTGTAGTCTAGCTCTTTTTATGGGATGATTAATGCCATTAATACTTAATGACAGTATCCTAGTTGTTTCTAATACCATATTAGATTTTCATTTGGCAAAGTATTACTGATTATTGCAATTGCCCTCTCCACAACTCCTCCCCTGATCTCCATAAGGATCCACAAAGTCTCCTGAATGTCCTAACAATGGTTCCATCAGAAAATGTCCTATCCTGTCTTATATATCCTGTCCTCTGGCCGATGCTTCATAATCTAACTAAAGTTTTTCTACTGTCCCTTATCAACCAACAATAACTTATTGTCACATACATAACAGTAATTTGCCACTGTAAAATGCTAATGTACATGGTATATCCACTAATCTGGAAAGATAGCTGTCCAGTAATGATTAAAAATAAATCATAAACATATATACATATAGATATTGCTTTTGGTAATATTCTATGCTGTATAATCTTTAGGACTTCCAAATATGGGGAGAGAAATGAAAAACTCCAAATTTCCAGTAGAAACTGCTCCTGGAGCATTTGAACTCTCCCTAAAATTAAAGGGAATCCCTTAACATTGTTGTTAGGGGCCTTCGAGGAGCCAGTAAACTGTTCCCCTTTAAATAAGGCAAAATCAGCAGAGGAAAGTAGATAACTCCAAAGAAAACATTTAGGGATGTCCCCCATAAGCAGCATAGAGCTCAAAGATTGCTCTTTTCCCCATTCCCTGTTCCCAAGCTTTCTGAAAAATGTCCCCCCTTATATTACACCAAGTATCGAAAGGAAAAGAAGAAGCCAGCAATTAACATAATCAAATAATTATATCTATAGCTTCTAGTCCACCATTAGAATGCACTTAGGTTATTTAGGTACTGGCTGTTACTTATCTAGCAGTTTGTGTAAGGTAGTGTCTGTTCATCATGCAGTCACCTATTCCAGGCTCAGAGCAGCTCATTAATGTAGAGCGCACACTTCAGGCCTGAAAAAAAGATGGCGCAGCACAGATTTTCAAACCCTCTCTTTCCTGCTCACTCATGCGAACAAGCTTCTCCGTAAGTTTCAAGTATTATCACTTTTTGCCTCCCTCCCGTGAACTGCTAAGGTATATTTGACTGTTCCCAATTTTGCTGTTTTCCCTGTCATCTGTTCGAATTAGACTGCCAGCCAACTTGCTGTTTTTCTGGATTGTTGCCACCCAGATTTTGTTCGGGAAAGTGCAGGCCCATTTTTGTAGGTTCTTCTTTTGCCTCTTGAGCCATGGAGAACTCTCTCTTTCCAGAAGGTAGATGAACAATTAACTGCGCTGGATATGGGGTAGTAAATTTATGTCCTGCTGCTTTCAGTACTGGAAGTAACGGTAGATAGGCACGTCACAGGCGAGTAGTTTTTGGTGCATAGTCATGATCAAGATATATGCGAGTTGGGCCGTAGAAAACTTTCTGGCGCTGCCATGCTGTGAGCAGAATGTGTTATTTTGTTGCATAACTGTTGAAACAAAGAATTACTGACCTTGGCGGTAAGTTTGCAGAGGTAGGTTAAGGTGCCAATGCCCTATGCACTCTCTCTAGGTGAAGGTTGAAATCTTTTGGCAGTTCTAAGGCTGTGAGCAGCAAAGCTTCAACAAATTCTTTAATATCAGTCCCCTCAGAATCCTCTGGTAGGCAATAAATTCTGATGTTTTTGTGTCGTGCTCTGTTCACAAAATCTTCTTGGTGATCAATTATTTGTTCTTGCACCTCTTTCATCTGCTGTACCATTTGTTCCAGCTCGTCTGCTCTATTCTCAGTTGCCTTCGCAGTTCTCTCTTGTTCGTCTACTCTCTGCTCTAATTGTATCACATCTCTTCGTAACTCACTGTACATTTCTTTAATTTCAGCCTGAAAAGTAAGTATCTATTGATAAATTAAGTCAAGTTTTGCCTTCTTCGCTTTGGCTTTTGGTTGTTTCGGCTGATATTTAATCAGGCCCCTTTTGAGGTCTGCAGAGTCATGCTTATCTGATGCGACTAAGGCCTCCGATTCAGTTCCATCAGCTATCTCCTCCAACATGCTATGTTTCATTGCTAAATTTAGTCTCTCTAGTACTCTGCACTTTCCGCTGATACTATAATGAGAAACCTGTATGAGAGATATGGAGAATTACTGCCGAAGTGTGTTTTTTTTAGCTCAGATAGAAGCAGTTCTTTCACTAGGCTGCCATTACCCGGGGGGGGGGGTGGAACCGGAAGCTCCCAACTTATCCATTTTCATTGAAAAGCATTCAGCAAAATCATCTGTAGCACTATGACTTTCCATTGCTTTAGTGTCTCCTAGTGGCGGATCTGTATCAAAATGTACTGGGGGGATGGAATTGGACTTAAAACATGTTTGTTATCTAAGAAAGACACTGTCAAGCTCTTTTGGAAGCAAAGACTTGATATGCATAATGGGACCTATTCATGAAAGATGTGGATGGGATACACACTGCATAACCCCAGCGCATAGCCCACCACACCTGGCTGCACACTTTGCACCCCATCCTATGGTATTCACCATGCAGGGCCACCCCTGCCTACGTACCAGATCCCCAGCATAGCATGCAGCTCTGCACCGGGGTGGGCAGGGGGTGGAGCGGGGGCTGTGACAGTACTTTGTGTGATGCACTAAACCACAGAAAGCTGCATGCGGTGGCTGTCAGCGATGCATTCCGTGGGCAGACATAAACCTGGGCACCAGTTATGTGCCTCCCAGGTATGGACCTGCCAGCCATGGCAGGTGGCATTGCCCTCCCCAATAGGGACACCCCTGCCATTGGGGCTCACTGGGTGGGCTGGGGGTGGTTGGCCAGTGACATCACCCCCTACATTGTGCCTGGTGCTCTGTGCATTGGGACCAACATGGCTCCCCGCAGGCACAAGAGATCACTCCAGGACCCAGTCCAGGTGACCAAATGGCTGCGTCGCGGGTCCTCAGCCCACTGGACTGCCCCATAGAATCTGCACACGCCCGTGGGGGCAGGGCGCGCTTAAGGGAGCCAGGTGGGGACTGGTGATTATGAATAAAGTCCTGCACAGTTCAAGGGTGCAGAGCTGTGCAGGGGGATACATGCCATTTGCATGTACTTCCACCCTCTTTTGTGAATAGGGCCCAATATTAGGCAATGCACAAACAAGGGAGTGATTTTTCTCACATACTTACTGTCAGCTACACAGCATGCTGGTCACAGAATTGATATTGTTTGATAGCCATCTATCACTGCTGCTGTAGTTTGGGATTTGATAGCAAACTGTGGCCCCATGTTCTGCATGCTTATAAAGTAGACATATTAAAAACTGTGGCAGTATTATAGTGCGATCTGGTTGTTGTTGTTTTCTTTTTGTTTTGCATGGTCATTTGTCAGAAGCAGTATTATTTTGATAGGTGGAATTTTTCCTGACTAAAGTTGATAACTACTGTAAATGTTATGAAAGGCAAAGTTGTGCAGGGCATATCATTGTAAAATAGAAAGTTCTAAGCTTGAATCCCACAACCACAACAGTCTTTGACCGTGCCAAATCACTTGACTTACATGTGATTCAGCATTTCTAGCTGGTCACCACTGAAAATTATTATTGTTTTTTTTTTCATTTTAGAATTTTTGACCAGGAAATGCACACTGAGCTGAAGATCATTTCCACGTGCATCCCAGGAGCAAAAAGGAGATGAGTGACTCACTCAGAGTCACAGAGTTTACAGGTCACAGTTGTGGGGTTTAAACCCCAGACTGTTGGTCACCATGTTTACAGCCTGGTGCTCTAGCCTTTAGACTATACTACCACCCTAAAATGTATTTATTTATTTATTTTGTTTTTAGCTTTTATTGACTGAGAAAGGAGGGGTAGGCAAAATTGCCAAATTCTAGCCTTGTCACTCCCCTCCCCACGGGGGGGACATTACTAATGCAAACAAACTGAAATGTAACCATATTAAGCTGTTGGTAGTGTTTTAGTGAATGAAGGAAACTTAGGACACCTGAGAAATGTCCCTACTCTTGCTGTAGAGGGCATTGTTGCTTCCTGTAGTGGGAATGGAGGAGTCTGCAGAGGAGGAGGAAGGTGGCATGGAGTTGTGTGAGGAGGAGCCTGATGCTCTCACCTCTCACTGTATGCGTGCAACCAGATATGGCAATGGTTTCTTTCTCTGCATGAGCAGCTGATGTGAAAGATGGGAGCAGATCTATCACTACAGTGACAGACCAAAGCAGCGTTGATAACTCTGATGGAAAAATGCAGTCCATGGTTGAGAGAAACTATCTGAGAGATGGCACCGAGCACACACAGGAGCACATGGCAGAAATCATCCAGAGCCCAACAACAGAATGTGAGGACGAGGACTGCACAGAGGACACGCATTTAGACCATCAATTTAGCCTGAAAAAGGTGGCCCTTTTAAAACTTGTGCAAGAAGAAGAGGAGCAATGTTTAAAACAAAACAAACTGCTGCAAGAGAAACAAGGAAACTGTACTTGCACAAGCAATGAAACACTGAGACAAACAGTAGTTAATTTACTGGAAGATTCAAATGCTGCTGCTCGAGAAAGTGATATACAGTACACAGGCAGTCAGTGACAAATGCTCAAAGCTCTCCTCCCCTTATGCAGGACAATACGGAGGTAATTTCAGCAGGGCTGTCTGCCTTTGTCAGAGGCAATGACAGCTGAAACTGACACTGTCAAAGTCAAGCTGCAGGAGCTGCTAATGACCTACACCAGAAAGACTGTCTGCAGAATGTAACCCTTTAGATGCAGGACAAAAATCTGGGGAACATTTCACTGCAAGACCCACAAAAAAGCAATGTTTGGCAACTTTCCACTTATATTGTAGAGGCACTAGAAGATGCAGGCTGGGTGTCTGCTGCTGATGGGAAGGGGTGGGTATCTCCTGGCCTAGTAAGTGCTGCAGAGATTCATGAAGCTGGTAAATCAGCAAGCAAGTAGGTACATGAAACAAGGGAGAATTGTTCCTGAAATGCCTAAAGAATAAAACACAAACAAGAAATACTGAGTCTAGCTATCCCAATATTTGTATTGTTTCCATACCTTCTAGTTATGACATTAAAATTGTAGCTGAGCCACAATTGTTGAAGCAGCTACCTGGAGGGAAGTCCACAGTTTTCATGGTCCAAGTGTGTCAGAACAAAATACTGATTCTTCAGAAGCAGTACCTAAGGAAATTGCTAGAGGTATACTGACTGCACAGGTAGAGTTGTGTGTGATAAGAGAACCTGCTGCCTATTTAGAAATTAATCAGTTCCCACAAAAAAACCCTGAGTGCAAAGTGAGAGTTTCAGATCTGGAAGACAATGAGATCCTGGGCCTTCCAGGAGGCAGTAAATACTGCATATCCAGTACACCAAACAGATGAAAGACTGACAAGTTGCATTGGGAAAAAAGGAACAGGACACAGGGAAGGACAAATAAGATACAATGAACAAACATCAGAGAGAGGAGGTGGGTGACAGGAATGATACAGACATTTTTAGCAGAATAAACAGAAAGAGTCAAATCAGGACCAAAGGAAGAGATACTCAGATTTTTTAAAAGCTCTACAGAACCAGTTAAGCATCATAACATGAGTTATGCTAAAATAGAAAGGGGGCCTGGAAGAATTTCCAGATAGGAAATATGTAGCATGGACTTTGTTAAAGGACAGTATGAGATTTTTTGCAACTTAAATGTACACCTTGATACATACACCAGGAGAGTCCACCTTTGATGTTAGCTTTAAAACAATGGGAAACCTTGAATGGTTTTGGGCCAAGTGCCAACAACTTAAAGGCACCCCACTGTGTGCCCCCCTTTATATGTGATTCCTTAACAAAATATGCGATTAAAACTGTGATAGTTTTATTTGAAAAGGAAGGAGTGAGAATTGTGGACAGTTTACATTGGATGAAACAAAGGTGTACTGTGATAGGTACACGTGAGCCTATAATTGATTCAGAAAACATCTGGACTGGGAGCTGGTGAATTTGGGTGAAACTACAATATTGGAATGCAGGAGTTATGCATCTATCAAATTGTGTCTACTTAGGTTGAGACAGAGGTGTGCCTTTTTATGTAGGCCCAACCAAAGGCCTGCTACAGGTGTGGCTCAAAATCTCATCAGAGCAGTGCATGTGATAAACTCAAATATGGACTATGCTTGGAATTGGAACTACCCTGTGGCACTTTCTACCTCATCGGTTAAGGGAATGCCTTACCGTCTCAAGTTTTAAATCTGAGTTTAAAACCTACCTGTTTCGTTTAGCATTTCTTGATGGTTTTTAAAGTCTGCTGCTGTCTATGGATGTCATGATCTGTTTTAAATTGTTTTAAAGTGATGTGATTTTATGATTGTAAATTGCCTTGGTTCTGGAAAGGCACTCTATAAAGTTTTACTTTGATTTACTTACTTACTTACAACAATACAATGTGTAGTAACAAAATTAAATATCATTTATGCAAGGGAGAGGGTCACTTCTATCGCGGACGTCCATGGACATCCAACATTAGGAGGGATGAGATGGACTGGGCAGAACAGGTCTTTTATGTGAATACTGAACAAAAAACAAGAACCATGAAAGAAAAAGACATTGACTGGACATTCTACAATGGCATCAACAGAAGGAGCCCCTTCCCCAACCTTGACATTACTCCTGTACAACAAAAGGTAAAATCTTAACAGTTGCGTCCAAGAATTCTGACAGCACACAGCACAGACAATCCATTGTGAGGGCTACAGAATCAAATGTACAGCATCCCACTATGAAACTGATGGAAGGTGAGGTTATCCTGGTCATCCCAGAGACTTGGATGGAAGATGCAGTTATACAGGAACAAGATACTTTTACAGTGGATATAGAAGCTGCTGAAATGCCCCACCAACATCAGACACAAGAGCTTTCACCAGAGTTACCCGAAGGTCAGCTCAAACTTAATCTCAAAATAAAGCATCCAAAACTGAGCAGATAGAACATAAAAATCCATTTGAGGTTCTAATTAAGCACAAGGACTGGGGGGGGGGGGTTTGCACAGAAGAAGATTCAGATTTATCCTCCATACAGTCCTCTCAACCAAATTGCACATCTGAGGTAAAAGACATGAGTGCAGAACAGAGACCTATTTCCCTTCCAAAGAAAGAAAATCAAGTCAGATGGCAGGGAGGAAAGTGAGGGGGAAGAAGTCTTGAGTCTTGATATTTTGTGTTAATGATTCTTTTTTTTTTACATCTCAGAGTCACTTACAAGGATCTAATTTTCTAACCCAGACCTTGGAGTGTTCTATCAGTTAACAGTAACCGCTTGTCATCTCTTTCACTCCTGTCTGATTTTCCAAGTATAACACACAATACAAGCGTTATAGTGTTCAATGATCCTGAAGTTTGACACTCTGATACACTTGTTCCATTTCAGGTTTTATGTGGATATTTACTAATCTTTTCATAATTAAAATGATAAATTGTGTTGTTATATGTTGTACAACAACCTGTAGGTTAGAGTTGTTTGTACAGTTCATTTTGCTCCTTGTTGGAAATGTTTGGCATGGTTTAGAAGTAGTATATGCTTGCTAATTAAACCTGGGGCTGGGCTGTTTTTTCTAAATGCAAACAGAGCACAATCTTTTGTTAAAGATGATGTTCATGCTTAGTCAGTGGACTTTTGCTTTCTGGGCTTTCACTTTTCAAACTGCTTCCTACACATGCTGCAGTGGGTTCATCTAGTACAATTATAAGAATTAAACTCATTTAGGTAAATTTGATTGATAAGTTTAACAGACCCCCAAAGTGTGGTACCCAAGGATGAAGAGTACCTTGTCCTATGATAAGATTTCTGTTAAATCATTCCAGACTCAGAACATGGCAGTTTGTAATGCACTATGTGTGTATATTAAACTGAATAAAAAATAAAATCAAAAAGGGACTTTTTAAGTGCTATATCTAGGGCATTTGCCAGAGATAGAATTTATCACCCCCATGGGGTACTGTGCTCTTAAGGGTTGGCAGTATAGCCTAGAGGTTAGAGGAATGAGGCATGAACAAGCTTGGTACATCCAGCAGACCAGACCTGAGTTTGATTCTCACAACCTCCACTTGCATACTGTGTGACTCTGAGCAAGTCACTTAACCACCCAGTGCTCCCAGGTCGCCCCTGAAAACAGGCACTTGTGCCTAGTGGGCCTTACCCAGTTACCAAAAGACTAAAATAAAAAAAAAAATTAAAAATAAAGACACTTTACCCAACCCAGTAGCACGGCAGCAATGCTACTACATGCCACACTGGCAACCCAAGTTCGGGAGCCTGATCATTTGCATTGGGGCAAGCCAGAGTAGAAAGGATCATCATCATGTGAGAACACTGTTTAACCAGGAAAGAGAACATTGTTTAACTAGAAGTAGCACACTAAGCTGAAGATTGTTTCCAGATGCAACCTGGGAGCACAAGGAAGTTAAGTGACTTGCTCAGGATCACACAGTATGCACCTAGGTGGCTGCGGGATTCAAACCCAGGTCTCCAGATCTGCAGCTCAGAGTCTTAACCCACTGCACTATACTGCCCCCCTTGTCATGTGGACAGCTCTCCTCTCTCTGAGAGAGGGGATACATCACCCTGCTGCTTGCTGCCACCTGGCAGAGGCCAGGAGGCAGTATAGTTAAAACATCAAGTAAGGGGACAGCCCCGCCAATGGACACCTGCATAAACATGCTCATGCACAGTGCATCTTTGCATAGCCAGCAGCCTCTGTGAGAAAAATGGCAGAAGTAAATCTCCGAATGGCAGGATGAAACTCCTGGTCCCCCGCAGGCTCCTCACAATCAGTGGGGCTCTCCCTAGGAGAATCAGGATTGTGCTTCAGAGGGGCTTGGCCAGGCCTCTTGGCCCCACCCTCAGGGGTAATCTATGGTGGGCAAACAGAAAAGGTAAGTCTCAGATAAGGTGGGTAATGGTGCTGGGGGGAAGCAGACCAGATGGGGGCTGCCCAGAGACCAGGAGTATAAAGACAAGATAAAGAAAAAAAAAAAGACAAGTAAAACATCAAAGGCATTCACTGCCGCTGATTGAATAGACAGTCGTCTGCTCTATGTTTCCAATGGGACTATTTTCCTATTAATTGATAGTTCTCTAGCCTGAGAGTGTAATGGTTAGTTACTAATTGTATTGCCTTTACTGTGTTTTTCTTTTTAGAAGTAATGCAAGTTTAGTGATTAAGCTTGGGCCACGGGATCTGTAACTGAATGGTTACCTCGGCAATGTTGCAAAAAAGATATCAAATTTTTTTTGTAAATTCTTCAGTGGTACAACCTGCTAAAATAAATGGGGCAGACTTATAAATGCCTCTTACTGGGGATCCTGTATGGTGCAATGCTAAAAACACAACAAGTAGTCAAAGTTGCCCGATTAATCCCGTGAAGGAGGTTCCCACTGCAGCCGATGGTTCATCTCAATCAGTGACTGTAGCCACAGAGCCTCAGGAGCTGGTGGATCATCCCTTTCAAGCAAAGGACTGTCATTGTCCTACAAGGGTTTGGGGACAGAATAATTCAACTGATCATGTTGGTCTGGTTGGTTTGAAAAATGGCTGTGGCTCCACTATGTTAAGGAAACTGATTGTGTTTTTTGTTTTACATGTTTAAAGGCAACAGAAAAAGACTGATAAGTGCAGGTGTAAGGCACACATCTACTTTTGTTATGGTTGGCTTTGCAAACTGGTGCAAAGCATCTGAAAAGTTTATGGAGCATGGAAGATCACACTTCCACACAGAAGCTGTGAAAAAGATCATTGAGCTGGGTTACATACTCAATAATGCGATGCTGTCTGAACATGTTGCCAAAGAAAAAAACATTGCAAGAACTGCGTTATGAATGTTGTTTGGGTTGATTAAGCTCCTTGGTCATCAAGGACTACCATTTAGAAGCCATCAAAATCATGATGGAGTACTGTGGAAACAATTGATATCATACATGTGAGCGGTTTTCATGTAGCCTGCAGTTTGCGGACAAAAACCATAAAGTACAAAATCATTTTCTGGTATTTTACAATGCGTCTGACACTACTGCAGAAAACTTATTCATGTGTATTAAAGATACATTTTTGCAACTGAATCTGCCTCTCGAATGTCTACAGGGTTATTGATTTGATGATGCTAGCAACATGGTTGGTAAGTTCTCGGGTGTGCAAACTTGACTTAGAGAAATATGCCCAGATACACTGTTTGTTCACTGTAGTAACCATTAAACATAGAAACATAGACTTTGATGGCAGATAAGGACCGCCTGGCCCACCTAGTCTGCCCATTTTTCTACCTACTGGATAAGCTACAGATCCTAGTTAACCAACAGCCTATTTCTTCCTACCCCCACCAAGAACTGCCTTATGTCTGTCCCATGCATTCGTGAATTCTCCCACAGTTTTAGACCACACAACCTCCTCAGGAAGGTGGTTCCATGCATCCACCACCCTTTCTGTGAAGCAAATACTTCCTCACATTACCCCTGAGCCGTCCTCCCTCTATCTTCAGATTGTGTCCCCTTGTTCTTGCACATCTCTTTTTCTGAAAGATGCTACCATCTTGGACTTTGTTAATTCCACTGAGGTACTTAAAAGTTTCTATCATGCCCCCCCTCCCTCCTTTCCTCAAGGGTATACATATTAAGCTCCTTTAGTCTCTCCTCATATGGCTTCTCTTGCAGACCCTGTACCATTTTTGCTGCCCTCTTCTGGACTGTCTCCATCCTGTCTATGCTCTTACGGAGATCGGGTCTCCACAACTGGATGCAGTACTCCATATGGGATCTCACCAACTGTTTGTACAGAGGGATAACAACTTCCTGTTTTCTGCTGGTGATGCCTCTTCCTATGCATCCCATTATACCCCATCCTTCCCTACTGCCTTCTCACATTGCTTGCCAACCTTAAGGTCATCTGATATGGTTATCCCCAGGTCCCTTTCCCCTGTTGTGTACTCTTCCCCTGGGTTTTTGTTTCCCAAGTGCATTATTTTGGACTTCTTTGCATTGAATCCAAGCTGCCATACTTCTGACCATTCCTCCAACCTTGCCAAGTCCCTTCTTATCCTTTCCACGCTCCCTTGTGTAACATCCCTGTTGCAAATCTTTGTGTCATCTGCAAAGAGGCATACTTTTCCTTCTAGTCCCTCTGCAATGTCACTTATAAAGACATTAAAAAGGACTGGACCCAGTACTGAACCCTGCGGTACCCCACTAGTAACTCCCCTTTCTTCAGAGTGGACTCCGTTTACTATTACCTTCTGTGTCCTGTTGTCCAGCCAATGTTTTACCCAGGCTACCACCCTGGGACCCACTCCCAGGCTGGCTAATTTGTTTATTAATCTTTTGTGTGGGACTGTGTGAAATGTCTTGCTAAAGTCTAGGTAGGCCATGTCCACAGACCCTCCCTGATCTACTACTTTGGTCACCCAGTCAAAGAAATTGATTAGATTTGTCTGACATGACCGTCCTGCTGTGAATCCATGCTTCCTTGGGTCCTGTGCCCCACTGGCCTCTAGGTACTCAGCAATTCTTTCCTTCAGAAGTGATTCCATCATTTTCCCTACCACAGAGGTCAAACTGACAGGTCTGTAGTTTCCTGCCTCTGTTCTTGCTCCCACTTTTGTGAAGGGGAATCACATCCAGCCTCCTTCAGTTCTCAGGTACCACACCATCCTCCCATGATTTCTTAAAAAGGGTAGCCAGTGGTGTCACTAGTTCTCCCCTTAAATCTTTTAGAATTCTTGGGCGAATCCCATCAGGCCCCATTGCTTTGTCCACCTTCAGTTTTAGGAGTTCTTTCAGAACCCTTTCTTCTGTGAAAGGACTAGGAATGACCCCCCTATCCAGAGTGCTTATGTTAATTGAATTAGGTAGTTTCCCCTTCTCCTCTTTTGTGAATACTGAGCAGAAATATTCATTCAATATCCCTGCTTTTTCACTGTCCCTCTCTGTCCACCCACCATCCATTCTATTCAGCCTCACTATCCCTCCCTTTGTCTTTCTACACTCTCTAATGTACCTATAAAAGGTTTTATCCCCCTTCTTAACTGAGTTGGCTATCTTTTCCTCAGTTTGATCCTTTGCTATTCTGACTGCCTTTCCTGCTTCCTTCTGCCTTAACTGGTACAGTTCTCTGTCCTGCTCCTTCTGCGTTTCCTTATACTGCCTAAATGCTATCTTTTTCTCCCTGACCTTTCCCGCCACCTCTTTTGAGAACCATAATGGCTTTTTTTTTCATTTTGGTTTGTTTATTTGCTTCACACAAAGGCTTGTTGCATCTGTGATGGCAGTTTTGATGTTTCCTCATTGTCGCTCCACCCCTCCTTCTTGCTTGTTCACCAGTGCTTTTCTAAGGCACTCTCCCATTTTTCCAAAGTCAGCCCTCCTAAAGTCCAGTACCCTCACTTTTGTATGGCTGGACTCTGCAACTGAGTTTATCGTGAACCACACTGTTTGGTGGTCACTTGTTCCCAGATGGCTACCCACTTCTAGATCTGAGATCCTCTCACTGTCCCCATTTGAGAGTACAAGGTCTAAGACTGCTCCCTCCTGAGTGGGTTCCAACACTATCTGTTTGAGGCATGCCCCTGTAGGGCATTGAGAATGGCCCTGCTCTTTGATGTGGCTGCAGCAAAGGTGCTTCAGTTAACATCTGGCATATTCAGGTCCCCATCAACAGTATCTCCCCTTTCTCTGCCACCCTAAGGATGTCTTCTATCATATCCTTGTCCATTCCCTCCCCCTGAGATGGGGGTCTGTATGCAACCCCTGTGCGGATTGTGGTGCCATTTCCAGTCTCTAAGGTGATCCACAGTGCCTCCTCTCTTTCCTGTTTACTCTTTTGTTCCATTGTTTTTATCCCTTCCCTTACAAAGAGAGCTACTACTCCCCCTCTTCTCCCCTCTCTGTCCCTCCTGTAGGTTATGTACCCTGGTATGTTAACATCCCAGTCATGGTTTTCTGTGTACCATATTTCTGTGACTGCTATGATATCCAGGCATCCCTCTTCCATCAAGGCCACCAGTTCAGGGAGCTTGTTGTCCAGACTACAGACATTGGTACTTGTTACCCTCCATTTCTTAATGGCCTTACCCCTGCCCTTCTCCCTATCGATGTCTCTATCTTGTTGTTTACCTCACTAACTACCTTGATTTTTTTTGGGGGGGGAATAGGATTTCCCTGCTCCTTTCCAGTGCCTCCCCCCTTGGCTAGTTTAAATGCTTGCCAGTGAAGCATTTAATCCTATCACCTAGGATTCTGCTTACCCTCCTGGACAGATGCAGATAATTGTGCCAGTATAGGCCTGCATCACTCCAGGTGGACCCCCAGTCCCCAATGAAGCCAAACCCCTGAGCTCTGCACCAGTTTTTCAACCACTGATTGAATCCCGTGGTGTGGAGCACCCTAGCTTCATCCATGCCATAGACAGGCAACACCTCGAGAAGGTTACCTTGCGTACTACTTGTCTAAGACCCTTTCCCAACTCCACAAACTTTTCCTGCACTGCTCTGCTCCATTTCCCAGCCAGGTCATTTGCTCCCTAGGTAGACAATGACATCCAGCTCCCTCCCCTATGCAGCTGCTCCCACGATCTTGAGGATTCACTCCCTGTCCCTCCAAGCCATGGTGTCAGGCAGGCACCTTACCTCCCTCTCCCCTTTCTCCCCCAGTTCTACCTTCCTAACAATGGAGTTCCCCATGAGGAGTTGTTTCCTTGCACTGTGGGGTCCCATGCCACCCTCCTGTGGGTCTCCTTTGTGGAGGTTCCCAGCATCCTCCTTGGTCTCCACTGTAGGTGCCTCCATGGAGGAACCACACTTTGCCAGAATGGCATATGAATTATGGAGAGGTACAACTGGAGGGATATGCCTCTGTTCCACCACCCTCACCCTCACCCTCCCTGACCCACTGTGGTCCAACTGCTCCTCTTTCTTGGCAACCTCTGAAGTAACAGCGGTGACCCTGGTGATCCCTGGGTGGGAGAGAAGGTCCCCCAAATCTTGGCTAACTCAGCCTGGAGATGAGCAACCTCCTCCCTCAGCCCATAGAGGTGCCTGCAGATGGGACAACACCGCATCCTCCAGAACATCTCCCGGAAGACTGCTGCTCCACAGCCATTGTACTGCACCACTCCCATCATGTCTTATTTCTGGCCCCTTAACTGTTGTTTTGAATACTTACTCTTTCTTCTGTTTATTTATTTATTTATTTATTTATTTTCCTCCCTACTTACTTACTGCCTCCGTGCCCTTTAAGCTCCTGATCTTCCTATTCTGAGACAAGAAGTTCCTATATTTCTTAGTAGTTTTCTTACTTGCTCAGAGTCAGACCTCCAGCAGCTGGGGGGGGGGCGGAGATGGAGAGCTACTCTTTTCCTTCTAGGATGGTGAGTCTTTTGTGGCTCTGTGATCACTCCCTTCCTGCTCCCAAACAGGAAGTTCCTATTGTCAGTCAAATTCTGTGCCTATAAAAGAAGAACTGGCTTGGGGAGGGAAGGAGGGCAATATAGTCCCAGTAGAGAAGTATAGCTATAACAGCAGCTCCTTCCTCTTGCTGTTCTCTGCCTGTTCTCTGCCAGAAGCTATCTTGGTCAGTTTTTAAATCCCAAACACCTGGCTTCCTTCTAGCTAAGCCACTCCCCCTACTTTACAGCTCCTTCTACACCTAGATAATTGCACCAAAAACAATTATCTTCAGCCAACTCAGACAAACATCTAGATAACTGCAAAGATAACAATTCACTTCAGCCAACTCAGAAAAACACACTAACTCTTTTTGTTTTGTTTGTTTTTACCCTAAATTAAAGGTCACTGGATCTTGTTCTGCAAGAGGTGGCTCAGGAAGTACGTCTTATGGCAGAGATATTAAACTTTGTTCAGGACATTTCAGTTGTTATTCAAGAGTCTGCAAAGTGTAAACACATATATAAATCTGTCTTTAGCTGCAGGGAAGTTGTGTGCAACATTTTAAGTCTGTTCCCTATGAGATGATGTGTTCATAGAGTGGCAGTCTCCCAGGTTTGTTCTGCTTACAGTGCACTCCTGGAGACGCAATCAACACTTCAGCATAACAGCATTGTTAGAGGCAAACTGAGACCAAAGATTGCTGTTTTTTTTTAAATGTGCTAAAAGTTCAAGGACATACTTTGGTTTGTTGTGCTATGAAGCTATATTTGGACCTTGTGAAATGGTAGCCAAAGGCTTCTAGAGTGTTAATGCAAGTGCAGTTGGAGTGCTGGAATCTGTAAAATTAATAATAGAATGAATGAATGCATGAAGAGAGGATGCAAGTGTTCAAGACATGACTAACAGAATGAATTACTGTGCTGCCAATAACAATATGAAGGTTTCATAGCCTACTAGAGTCCTCAAAACTCCAGTTCGCTTCAGACGAACCACAGAGCTAGGAGTAATGTCTAAAACAAATGAAGCGCTGTGGAAGCAGGAATTTTACAAAGCCATAGATCTGGTAAATGCCGAACTACAGCAATGTTTCAACCAGGATGGCATGAAGCCTGCCATACACAGGGAGAACATTATTATTAATTCAGCATCTGCAAGAATAATCTCTGCAGATTCTGAGGAACTTTGCTTTCCTCAGCAATTTGGTAAACCCAGGCTTTATATGCAGTTAATGATACTGGGTGAGCTGGCCAAAGAAAAGGAGTTAAAAAGTGTTTCACGGATTGCTGAATTTTTTGGAACTCTTCAGGCACAAACAAGAGGACTCCTTAAAGAAGTTGAAAGCTTCATTAAACTTTGTCTTTGTTTACCAGTGTCATTTGTAGGGTCACAGTGATGTTCCTCTGGCCTTCGCTGCATTAAAACTTTGATGCATAGGAAAAGGAGCCAGAAGAGACTGACGCACCTTGCTCTTATCCACACACACAGTGACATTTTGGATGCACTAGATGTCCATTCCCTCATGAAAAAATTTATTGGCATGACATCAGAGTGCAAGGCAACCCTTGGAGCCTTCTCACTGTCCCTGCCTACAAACTACAATGACTACTGTAAGTAAAATACAACTGTTCAACCTGTTTTTACAAGTAAAAAAGACATTTCTGGTGTAGCCCAAGCTAGGAGGCAACTCTTCTTAACAGCTCCTGCAGCCTTCAAAGGAAAAACAGATTAAAACTCTATTTTTCTTAAGATTTATTTGGCAAACTGATTACAGATCGAAACCTGGACTACTTGTGCACAAAATGGGAAATCCTCATAAAGTTAAAATGATGTCACAGTCTGGGAGAGGTAAAGCTGCAGTGGAAAAAGTTTGACAGGGTTCGGAGGGTATTGAGAGACACCAACAACCCACATTCCATTATTTTCCCAGCTCACTTGCACATTGTTTTCAAGGGGACGGTATGGACCTTCTCAGACCCAACAGAAGCCAGAAAATGGGCCAAGAAGATAGTGGCAGAGATGCACAATGAAGGAGAGGTAATCAATGGAGATCAAGAGGATGCTATCCCCTAGCATAATTTGTGCACTAATGACTGCCATTTTTATATGCTGATATTAAGTGGCTGAGTCCTAGATGGAGGTCTTTTGTTCTGTGTTTTACGATTTTGGGACATATTTTGAACTTTTTTCTGTTTTTTGTGGGACTCAGAGTAACATCTTGGGACATTTTGTTTCCACCATTCAGTTCCAGACCCACAGCAGCTGAATTTTGGCAACAGAGGCCCTACAATGTAACTGATGATCGTATATGTCAAGTTCCTTTTGAAACTAAGACCTCAAAGGTTTTACTATAACTTACATTACACTTCCTAAAAGTATGTTCATAGAAACATAGAAACATAGACTTTGATGGCAGATAAGGACCGCTAGGCCCATCTAGACTGCCCATTTCCCTACCTACAGGATAGGCTGCAGATTCTAGTTAACCAACAGCCTGTTTCTTCCTACCCCCCACAAGAATTGCCTTATGTCTGTCCCATGCATTCTTGAATTCTCCCACAGTTTTAGACCCCACAACCTCCTCAGGAAGGCTGTTCCATGCATCCACTACCCTCTCTGTGAAATAATACTTCCTCACATTGCCCCTGAACCGCACTCCTTCTATCTTTAAATTGTGTCCCCTTGTTCTTGCAAGTCTCTTTTTCTGAAAGATGCTACCCTCTTGGACTTTGTTGATTCCACTGAGGTACTTAAAAGTTTCTATCATGTCCCCCCTCTCCCTTCTTTCCTCACGGGTATACATATTAAGCTCCTTTAGTCTCTCCTCATGCTTCTCTTGCAGACCCTGCACCATTTTAGTTGCCATCCTCTGGACTGCCTCTATCCTGTCTATGTCCTTGTGAAGATGGGGTCTCCAGAACTGGACACAGTACTCCAGATGGGGTCTCACCAACTGTCTGTACAGAGGGATAACAACTTCCTGTTTTCTGATGATGATGCCTCTCCCTATACATCCCAGTATACCCCCAGCCCTCCCTACTGCCTTCTCACATTGCTTGCTAACCTTAAGGTCATTTGATATGATTACCCCCAGGTCCCTTTCCTTTTTTGTTGTTGTTACTACCTCCCCACCCATTGTGTATTCTTCCCCTGGGTTCTTGTTCCCCAGGTGCATTATTTTGCACTTCTTTGCATTGAATCCTAGCTGCCATACTTCTGACCATTCCTCCAACCTTGCCAAGTCCCTTTCATCCTTTTCACACCTCCTTGTGTATCAACCCTGTTGCAGATCTTTGTGTCTTCTGCAAAGAGGCATACTTTTCCTTCCAGTCCCTCTGCAATGTCACTGATGAAGACATTAAAAAGGACTGGACCCAATACTGAACCCTGTGGTACCCCACTAGTGCTGCTCTTGGGCACCATATCATTGAAAAATGTTACTTTAGTGTGTCTAAATTATAAGGTGTCTCCCCTATGTTGTATAAAAATATGATGAATGCATCTTACCCTTTGATTAAGGAACCTGTATGCTTCCAGAGGTAAAGCACTGTATTTGGACTGTTCACCATATGTGAATGTATCAATTGTTGTTACAACTCTGAAAAACAAGTTTAAGAAAAAGACATTTCTAAATTGCAATATCTAAGTGGATCACAAAATGATACTCTACTTTTTGATTTGTTTGCTCTAAATGTTTTATGGTAAGCATGTTGTAAACAGTGTAGCAAGGGCTGTGGTAAAAGCATTTCTACTTAAGCACATGTTGATGCTGCTGGTTTCCTTTTGGTAACAGGGTTGGGGGGTGTCCAACTGCAGGGTAGCAGAGTATCCAACTGCAGGAGGGTCAGAGATACAAGCACCGAACTTTGTGGAAACTTGTGCCAGTTACATTTAAGTATTTTTTCCCTGAAATCAAGGGTAAGAAAGATGTAATAAAAGTGTATTGTATCTTCAATAAAAGCCACAATACTCACCACAGAGCATCTGAAACCTTAGAGCTTCTGGTCCCCAATCAATCAACCAATCAATCAATCAAAATCTTTATTTTGCCATGCGGAACATCATTGAGACAAGCTAATTTACAAGACCCCCAGCCTTTATATAATCATCTTTCACTCTATATTACAATAATACTATAAAAGAACCCCAGAGCAAATGCAATGAGGCATGGGTTATCCCAGAGGGTACTGGCCAAATTTTAAAGAAAACAAATTGCACATACTCCAATAATGCAAAGCATCATGGGAAGCATATGCAAATGTCCATGAATTAATTTGGATTGGCTCAACTTTAAGCAAAACTGCATGGTGACAGAAGGCCTCACAATACAATCAGCAAAGGCTGAGAACAGCAGCCAAGCATTACAATAATGTCTACAGGGTGGGAGGTTGATGGCATTGTTGAACAGTCAGTGGCCCACCCCAACTGCAGCTGCAGACTCTAAGGCCGGCCAGAGTATCCCACACCCCTAACTCCCTTTTGTTCCCTGGAGTCAGAGATAGGGAAGACATAACAAAAGTGTGTTTTATCTTCAATAAAAGCCCCAAAACTCACCACAGAACATCTAAAACCCCAGAGTTTCTGGGGGCCTAGCAGCCCTCAGACCCCCGGTTTTCATGTAGCCAGGTTAAAATGGTTTTCAGCACCCCAGCTATAAAAATTGTGCCAGCACCACTGTGACTACCTGCTCTTTAAATCAAGAGAGGCGCAAATTAAAGGGAAATGAAACAGAAAATGGTAAGAAAAGGAAAATGCAAAACTTGCCTCAGGTACTATATTTTCTTTTGTGAGTGTCCTCAGCATCCTAATGACTACACCTGAAAAAATTAAAGGAAAACATCTAAAGAATCAGGTGTCCAAATTACGTGAACAAGGCATCTGAAAGGAGGAAGACATATTTGTACAATAAATGAGTTAAGGATTATGACCCAAATATTGAGAAATCCATGCAAGTGCAATGCAGCTCTTTGAGCTGTGCTTGCACTTGCGCTCCTGCCGCCACTAATATTCTGAAAGATAGTACTCACCAACAGAGCAGCACTATTTGACTATCAGTCCATGTCAGCACAGTGCTAAGTGGATCTGTGCTGCCCCAACATGGAACAGAGGGCTGCATATGGCCCACAGGAATAGAGCTGCCTGAAAGAGAATAGTGCCAGGTCCCCTGTGGGCCCTATTCATCCTGAGTTGGCAAATGGTCCCATTCAGCATGCAGGACACTAAGGTGCCATCTGCATGCCAATTAATGGTCTCATCTGCATGTGGTGCAGTGGCCTATTACTGCTCCTTTTCAATGGAAAGTCTCTGGTGGTCTAGTACTTGATCACGCTCCATAAGTGTCAGATGGCAGCTGGCTAAAAAGGTGAGAGGAGGAGAGGGCAGCTGTGCCAGTTGCCATTTCATGGGACTGCCATGTGGTGTAAGGGTTCTCAGTGATGGGCAGGTGGGCAGGTAGGGGTACCTGTACGGTCGAGGGGCTGGAGGTACCCCCTGGACCACCAGGGACTATTAAAATGAACTCACAGGGAGTGATGGTGGATGGGGAGAACTGCTAGATCACCAGGATACTTGAGAATGTGCTGTACAGAGCAATCAGGGGGTGGGGAGAACTGCTAGACCACCATGGCACAACACAGTGGCAAGGGCAATTGGGTGGACAGTAAGGGCAGCTTGGCAAAGAGGTTGGCAGCTGCAGGACAGCTGCCCTGCCTTCAGGGGGTGGGGGCATAGACTTAACATCCAGATAAGAGGTGGTTTACAGGGATGGTAAACATCACTGCATAGGGTTTTATGTGATGTGGGTGACCGCGAAAGGGCGACCCGCAGAAGCGCGACATCAGCGCAGTGAAAACAATTTCGCCACCCTGACCACCCCAGCACACAGAAAAACAGTGCCATAGACTAAAAATACTTGCTTTCTGTGGGGGTGGGCTGTGACCTCCGCACCACCCCACTTAAGGATTCTCAACTTCAGGGGGGGTGCATGTCAGGGGGGTGCAAAAGTAAAAAAAATAAGATTTTGGGCCAGGACACAAGAAAAGCACAATAGCACCCGGACCCAGACCCGAACCCGGAACCTCAGCACTGCAAGCGGAGGCCAACCCCTGACACCACGGCACAGTTCAGCAGCTGACCACAGCGTCACCCCCTACATATCCTCCGCCCCCTCCCAGGCCACGCTTGCCGTGCTTGCTCCCCACCCATGCACACATGCACATAGTGACATCCTGTCGCTAGAGTTGCCCACCCCACCACATCCGGTTGCCCTCCCTGCCCCCTCGCCTTTTGGGCTTTCGCCTATGTCACTTCTCTGTTTCAGACAGAGCCGTGATTCAGGTGCTCACCTCACATACTACCCTGCATAGATGCAGTTTACTGTCACTGCAAACCTCTGAAAATGCCACTGCACCTGTATTCATAAGGAGATGCCCTTATTTGCATAGGTGCAGCAGTATTCTGGTGCCTTAGCACTACCAAGTTTGGGGTACACTTTATGGGCCTCTGAATATGGCCTGCCCAGAGTGCTGGGGCAAGCCCAGGTTAGCTCCAGCACTAACCATATTTGTGCCAGGGCTAACCATTGAATATTCATAGGTTCATAGGTGTTTCAGACAAAAAAATAAGCCAAAGCCCCTCTTATTTTTGTCTGCCTCCTACTCAGCTGATATAAGTCATACCTTTAAGCTCCATGTACCTATCTAATCTCTGTTCAAATATTTCCAGTGTCTAGCTATCCATGACCCCCTTGGCAGTCAGTTTCATGCTTTACCACACTCTTTATGAACCAATGCTCACTCATTTTCATCCTATATAAACCTCCTGTTATTCGGAAATTATGCCCTCTCAAGATCAATTCTCCTTCTTTTAATCTTAAAGGGAAACTCCAATATGTGGAGAAAGAGCAGCAGCTGCTGCAGAAACACCCAAATAAGGCTTTTACTATTAAAACTCATTTTTTTTACCTACTGCATCTAGTGTTTACTTGTATCCATAATGTCGGGAGAGCCACCCACGGCCATCTCATGCACCAGGACAGATTTTGCTGTGTAGATTATGCTAATACAGGCTCCCAGCTAATGGCAGAGAATTGGTTGCCCTCATTAGCATAACATGCATGGCGGAAGATGGATTATGGATGGCGCAAGTTTTTACAAGTAACTGCTAGATGCAGCAGGTAAAAAAAATAGTTTTAATAGTAAAAGCCCTAATCAAGCATTTCTGCAGCATCTGCTGTACTTTCTCAGCATATTGGAGTTTCCTTTTAACCTAATACAATTCAAGAAATCCTTATCAAGTAGTATTATAAATCAATATTATATCTCCTCTGACTATCTCCAGTGAATGCAGTTCAAGCTGTTCCAAGCTTTTGTTGTAACTCATTCCTCCGACCTTTTTTTGTAACTCAGTTCCACTTATATCCCATACTAACCTTGTCATCCTTCTCTGCACAGCGTCCAGTCTTTTTACATCTATTCTTCTAAATGGGTTCCAGAACTGGATTCCATATTCCAGATGGGGACTTAACAGTGACCTATATAGTGGCACCACCACCCTCCTGACTCTGCTTACAAAGTTCTTTCTTATACAGGCTAAACATCTATTTCCTTTATTACAGTGTTACATTGTGCATTGCTTTTTTTTGTATAATATTTTTTATTCATTTTAGCTTTTACAACAGTACCAGACATACATAACAAACAAACAAATTTAAATTTAACTACAATAATGCAACTTCATTAATACACACAAACAAAATATACATGTGGTGCAATCAGGTGACCATGTTCTCAATTTATCTCTCCTTTTATATATATATATATATATTATGGTAGCACGGTAGTGCTACCATAGTTAGGGTTGAGGAGCCATTTACATGTTAAACCCAACATTTTGCACCTTAATAACTTTGCAACTGTTTGACAGATTTGGCTGAAATGTGGAATACAAGATCAAGAACCATAGGCCTTGGGATCTGCCAAGTTTCGTACCAGTTGGACACACAGCTGTGGAGTTATTAAGCATGATCTGCGCGCGCCTTTACGCTTTTTCTGAATCTTCACGGTCACGCCACAGGTTGCACGGTTGTACGAACGTCCGAAATCTTCAGGAACGTGCAGCTGTGGCCCCAATGTGCCTTTCAAAGATTTCATGAAAAAATATTAAACTGTTCAAAAGTTATGGCAGTCCAAACTTATGTTTTTTTTTTCCCATAGGATAACATTACGGGGTTCGCCGCGCCTTTGAGGGCCTGTATCTCGAAAATGGTGCGAGATACGGAGCTTTTGTCGAAAAATTTTGGGGCTATGTATATAACTAGCCAGGAAAGTGATAATACATATGACTTTTAAATTTTTTTTCTATGTCGTACGGTTACTGAGATACAAGCAATTTACTATTACAACTACTGATTTTTGTGTTCCGAGAGTCATTATTTTGCGTACATTCTTTCTACTCACTGTCTTTCTCTATACAGCTTTTGGGGAAAACCAGCCTGTGCACTTACATTACTCTTACCATTACCATTTCTGCTTGTGGTTCCATTCACGTTTCACTTACCGTTCCCATTTATACCTACCATATGCGTTACCTTCTGCGTTTCATTTGCGGTTGCATTTCCGTTGTTTTTAACATTTCTGTCTCACAGTACTGTTCTCTTTCTGTTTCACTTCTATGGCCATCATGCATCATTTATTTGCATTTGTGGCACAATGTTACAGTGCGACAAGACATCACCCCGTGCTCCTACCGCTGCATTACATTTACTATTTCTCATTATCATTCTCAAAAAGAGACAGATTAGAGGCAAAAACTCTGTTTAATGCATCAGTTAGGATTGTTCCACAGCGACAAAGTGAGGAAATTCAATGTTAGGGTTGAAACCCCTTTGTACCCTCAGCCCACCCCCAACTGGAATCAGGGTGTGCATTGGGGTCATCGGTCCTAACTGTCACTCCATTCTCCTATTCTCAGCTTCTTTCCACATGTGATGGGGTGACACTTAGGACCAATGACTCAATGCCCGATTCCAGTTGGGGTGGGCTGGAGGGGTGAAGGGGTTTCAACCTAACATCGAATATATATATTATATATTATGGTAGCATGGTAGTGCTACCATAGTTAGGGTTGAGGAGCCATTTCTATGTTAAACCCCAAAACTTTGCACCTTAATAACTTTGCAAACTGCTTTAGATTTGCCTAAAATTTGGAATACATGATCAAGAACCATAGAGCCTTGGGATCTGCCAAGTTTTGTACTGCTTGGCTATATGGCTGCAGAGTTATTAATCGTGATCTGTGCGCTTGTTCTGTTTCTGGAATTCTACGGTCACGCCTACAGGTCGTACGGTTTGCGCGACCGGTCCAAAATCTTCAGGGAGCATGTGCCAGGGTCCCCGATGTGCCTTTCAAAGATTTCATGAAAAAATATTAAACGGTTCAAAAGTTATTCACAAAACAGTTTCCCATTATAAGTCAATGGGAAAAGTTAACAAAAAGTTCGACAGTGTCGCAAATGCACTTTTTAGTGTCGCAAATGGCCCTGTTAGTGTCGCAAATCCGCCATCTTGTTTTCAGTTTGTGATCAGAAAAATGGTCGGCATTTAAAATTGAGACCCTCTAGCAACCTAATTCTTTTTCTATTCACCTAGTCGGGCCCTGAGGATGCTAGCCATGTCTTTATTTTGGGTAAAACACCCCAGAAATATGTTTTTCAAATTTCTGGAAAAAGTAATTATAGCAAAGTAGTGTCGCGACAGCGAAAGTGTCGCAAATTTTGAAGCTTTCATAAATCACGACACTACTTAGCGACACTATGCCCAAAATAACAGTAATTCTTTGGCACTCCGCTGCAAAGAACGGTTGAGAGTTTTGGGCTGAAATTTGAGGAACTAGAAGACATCTCACAGATGTGCCTTTCAGTGTTGTATTGAAAAAATATTACATGGCGGCAAATTCTAGGCACTCCAAAGTTGACGTTTTTCCCATAGGATAACGAGTACGCGCCTAACGCTTTATAGAAATCCTTTGGATCCCTGCTGCAAAATAACGGTTTGGTCTTTTTCCTGAAATTTGAGGGAAGACAGCCAACAGCTCACAGATGTGCCTTTCAGTGGTTTGGTGAAAAATATTACAGGAGGCAAAGTTATGGCACTCCAAACTTCTCTTTTTTTCCCATAGGATAACATTACGGCATTCGCCACGCCTTTCAGGGCCCGTATCTCGAAAACAGTGCGAGATACGGACTTTTTGTTGGAAAACTTCTTAGCCCCCTTGTAGAGGCTAAGTACAAAACTAGCCAGGACAGTCCTAAATCATATGACTTTTACATTTTTTTTCTACATCATACGGTGCCTGAGATCTAACTTATTTAGTATTCCAAGTCCTCATTTTCTGCTCCGATACCCATTATTATGCATACATTCTTTGTACTCACTGTCTTTCTCTATTCAGCTTTTGGGGAAAGCCAGCCTGTGCACTTACATTACTGTTACCATTGCCTCTTTCCACTTACGGTTCCATGCCTGCTTACTTACCGCTGATGTCTCGCGCCACCACGTCGTCATCGCTTGCGTTTTCATTTGCCTCGCGTTTCTGTTACTTTTGCCCATTTGTGTGTACCGTACTGTTTCTCTTTCTGTTTCACTTTGCGTCCACCATGCCGTTGCCATTTCCATTTACAGGCAGCATGTTACTATGTGATCAAGACATCACGTGGCACACCGCTCCCGTCTATGCCACCGTGTTCGTTACCCTTTCTGTTCTCATTCGCTTATGCTACCTTTGTGCCACTGTTAGCGCTTCTGTTTGCATTGCTGTTCCTGTTACTATGCCACAAGACATCATGTGGTGGGAGTCTTGGGCCCCTTTGGGCCCGGCTCGCGATGCTCCTATGTGCTGAGATCTGAGGGCCCTATGTAGGTTATCCTTTAGCACGTTTGTTTGTGCTTACGTTTCTATTGTTTTGCCATGTGTCTACAGTACTGTTTCTTTCTGTTTCACTTTGCATCATGTACCCATTGACATTTACATTTGCAGGCACCATGTACTATGTGATAGCACATCCGTGGCAGACCGTTTCCTGTCTACGGCACCGTGTGCGTTACCCTTTCTGTTCTCATTCGTGCTTGTGTTACCATGTGTGCCACTGTTAGCATTTCTGTTTGCATTGCTCCTCCTGTTACTATGCCACAAGACATCATGTGGTGGGATAGCGAGGCCCAAGAGACCCAGCCACCGCAGCACTACATTCACTATTTCTCATTATCATTCTCAAAAGAAGGAAATTAGAGGCAAAACCCATTTAATGCATTGAGGGTTGTTCTGGCGATGCAAAGTGAGGAAATTCGCTGTTAGGGTTGGAAACCCCAACACCGAATTCACCCCCCCACCACACACACACACAGACACACACTCACACATTCAAGTATGGGGAGGACCAAGTCAACACAACTCAATGACAGACATCCAGCAGCAGGTGACAGAAATAAACAATTGTCTAAATGTACTCTTGAGACATCCCCACCCACCTGACCCAGGTACTGCATACTCAGTGGAGATCAACAGCAAAAATGAGGCCATGTACGCAAACGCACACATCCCTGATTGCAGCTGCACACAACTTACCACACTTTTGTAGTTGCATGACCTTACCTACCGATGCCCCACACCACACCACACCACATGTGGTGGCACACCTCAGCAATAGAGTTCAGCAAAACCAAGGAGTTGTACAGGTATAACATCTCTGATTATAACAAGGGTTTGAGAAATGCAGCTTTCTAATTGATTGTAAACATTGTAACTTGGCCTTATGTTTACTTTTTATTAACATACATGTAGAGCCTAACCATATGATGAACATGGTTTAATGTTGTTTAAAAACAGTTTTATTATGATAGCAGTAAGCCTCTCCAGGTATTATGTTAATGGTCAGTTTATCACTGTCTAAGCGACATATGGCATCTCGGCTACACCTCATTTCAACATTAAACCCTACAGGGTGATTAACAGACCATTTAACATAACTGTTGGTCATGCCTTATTGCTTAATTGTCTTTATGAGTAGATGAGTGTCCCTCTGCTAGGCACTGCAGCAGCTTTTGCAACACAGTGTCCCACCCAGTTACACCATACACTGTCTAGTTACTGGAGAATGGCTGTGAATATGAACTCATGAAGATGAACAGTGTAACCTTGATCATTACAGTCATCAAACCTTAGTGTGATTATAACCAGAGTCAGTGATAAAGAATAACCCCTGCTCTCCTAGTACACTCTACCCCATTGTGAGTTAAATCAATACTAAAAACATTCTGTTTATATCTACACCCATACCTACTTAAGCTTCCTGTTGTACCACAATTAACATAGTTATCACTTTGATAGCATCAGTGACAGAAGTGTGGTAGTTCGAAACACCAGGCTTACAGCCCGAGTATGAAACAACTGTTAAAAAAAATTACACTGTGTCCATAAGTGGCATAGATCACTCATTGCAACAATAGTAAATGTATTACTATTTGAATAAGTTAGTCATCACTGATACAATGAGATTGTCTTTATCAGGTACAACATACTCAGTAAGTGCCTACAGTAAAATCTATCCATTATACATCTCCGATACAGGTCACGCCATTGTTGGCTCAGTAGTCCTATGATATTTGAAGTTGCTTGGCCTGATCCGGATGTAATTACACTGTTTCTTACAAAGAAATTACTGCATCTTTAGTATTGAAACACACTGAGGTCTATGTATGTACATCAGCATTTTACTTCATCAGTAAGAATGCATCTGATACTGGCAGTCACAGATTTCACAGCGTTGAGAACAGGCAATAACTTTTCCATACGCTTACATCAGCCTCTCTATCTTGAGTAAACCATTGCAGTAAATGTACCATATGTAAATCACCTACTAAATGTAACACTAACTTTATCTTGAGCATGCTAGTGTCTTGTGGTTAATTTATGTACTTCTCTTTAATTAATGTATACTCACTAGTGTTAAAACCTTTCTACAACTGTCATCATGCACCTTCAGCATTTATAATGACTAATGGCACAGTACCAGCTGTGGTGTGGTGTAGAGGGGCATCGGTAGGTAAGGCCATGCAACTACTAAAGTGTAGTCCGCTGTGTGCAGCTGCAATCAGGGATGTGTCACGTCTGGTGTACATGGCCTCATTTTTGCTGTTGATCTCTACTGAGCATGCAGTACCTGGTCAGGTGGGTGGGGATCCCTAATAGTACATTTAGACAATTGTTTATTATTTCTGTCACCTACTGGTGGATGTCTGTCATTAGTTGTGTTGACAGGTCCTCCCAGCAGATGTCTTCAATGTGTGTGTGTGTGTGTGTCTGTGTGTGTGTGTGTGCGTGCAGGGGGGGTGAACCGAGTTAGGATTTCCAACCCTAACAATGAATTACCTCACTATAGCTAATAGAACAACTAACTAATGCATTAAACAAGGATTTTGCCTCTAATATATATATATATATATATATATATATATATAGTGTGTATAGTAGCAGTAGTGCTACCATGTTAGGGTTGAGGAGCCATTCTATGTTAAACCCCAAACCTTTGCACCTAATAACTTTGCAAACGTTTGACGGATTTGCTCGAAATTTAGAACACATGATCAAGAACTATAGGCCTTGGATCTGCCAAGATTTGTACTGGCTGGATATACAGCTCCGAGAGTTACAGTGTGATCTACGCACATTTAAGCTTTTCTGGAATTCTGAATGACACCTAAGGGTAATACGGTTTAGCGACCAGCCCTAAATCTTCAGGAAACATCACGGGAGGGTCCCTGATGTGCCTGCCTGATTCGTGAAAAAAGATTAAACAGTTCAAAGTTATTCAAAAAACAATTCCCCATTATAAGTCAAGGAAAGTTAACAAAAAGGATTAGAGCAAGTATACAAATGCCGTTTTACTATCACAAATGGCCTATTACTGTCACAATCCAACCATTTGTGTTTCAGTTAGTGATCAGAAAAATACTTGGCATTTAAAACTGAGACCCTCTAGCAACTAATAATTATTTTGTATTCACTAGTCAGGCCCTGAGGATGACTAGCCATGTCTTTATTTTGGGGTAAAACACCCCAAATATATTTTCAGATTTCTGGAAAAAGCACTTCATAAAGTGAATGTCACACTCAGCAAAGTGTCAGAAATTTTGCTAGAAACTTTCTCAAATTGTGACACTACTTTGAGACACTATGCCCAAAATAACAGTAATTCTTGGCACTCCGCTGCAAAAGAGCGGTTGGGAGTTTAGGCTGAAATTTGGAGGAGCATGAAGACATCTCAAGATGTGCCTTTCAGTGTTGTATTGAAAAAATATTACACGGCGGCAAAGTTACGGCACTCCAAAGTTGATGGTTTTTCCCCATAGAATAACATTACGGCTCCCGACGACATACAGGAATACTTTGGCACCCTGCTGCAAAATAACGGTTTAATCTTTTTTCCTGAAATTTGGAGGGAAGACAACCAACAGCCCACAGATGTGCCTTTCACTGGTTTGGTGAAAAAATATTACAGGGAGGCAAAGTTATGGCACTCCGAACTTCTCTTTTCTCCCATAGGATAACATTACGGCGTTCGCCACACCTTTCAGGGCCCGTATCTCGGAAATGGTGCGAGATACAGACTTTTCGTTGGAAAAGTGCTAAGCACCCTAAAGGGGGCTAAGTACAAAATTAGCCAGGACAGTTGTAAATCATACGACTTCTAAATTTTTTTTTCTACGTCGTACGGTTCCTGAGATATAACCTATTTAGTATTCCAAGTTCTCATTTTCTGCTCCGATACTCATTATTATGCATACATTATTTGTACTCTCTGTCTTTCTCTCTATGCAGGTTTGAGAAAACCAGCCTGTACTACATTACTGTTACTAGCCCTTTCAAACTGCGGTTCACTACCCGTTTCACTTACCGTTGACGCCACACCACCATATGCCGCTATCCTTTACGCTTATCGCACTTATGTTCTGTTATTTCGCCATTTGTGCTCATACTGTTTCTCTTTCTGTTTCACTTTGCACCATGCCACTGACATTCAGTTGCGAGCACCATTTACTATGTGACAACATCACGTGAGACCGTTCCGTCGCCACCATATGCGTTACCCTTCTGTTCTCATTCGGCGCTTGTGTTACCATAGCCTTTTCATCAGATGCTTCTGTTTGCATTACTATTCCTATTACTCACAAGCCCCGCTGCGTGATACATTCACTATTTCTAGCTATAATTCTCAAAAAAAGGAAATGAGAAAAATCTGTTATGCATTAGTTAAGGGTTGTTCCACAGCCACAAAAGTGAGGAAATTTGCTGTTAGGTTGAAAACCCCAACTGACCCCCCCCCAGCACCACACACACACACACACACACACACACACACACACACACGCAAGTATGGGGGAGGACCAAGTCAATACAACCAATGACAGACATCCAGCAGCAGGGACAGAAATAACAAACAATTGTCTAAATGTACCAACGAGACATCCCCACCCACCTGACCAGGTACTGCATGTTCAGTGGAGATCAACATAGAAACTGAGGCCATGACACACCAAATGTACACATCCCTCGATTGCAGCTGCACACACACACATCACACTTAGTGAGTTGCATGGCCTACTCTACCGATGCCCTCAACACCACACCACAACTGGTACTGTGCCAGTTAGTCAATATAAATGCTAAAGGTGCATGATCACAGTTGTAGAAAGGTTTTAACACTAGTGAGTATACATTAATTAAGAGAAGTACATAAATTAACTACAAGACACTAGCATGCTCAAGATAAAAGTAGTGTTACATTTAGTATGTGATTTTCATAGTAGCACATTTACTGCAACTGTTTACTGAAGATAGAGAGGCTGATGTAAACGCATGGAAAAGCATTGCCTGTTCAATGCTGTGAAATCTGTACTGCCAGTATCAGATGCATTCTTACTGATGAAGCTGTACTACTAATGTACATACATAGACCTTCAGTGTGTTTCCAATACTAAAGATGCAGTAAGTATTCTTTGTAAGAAACAGTGTAATTGCATGGATCAGGCCAAGAAACTTCTAAATATCATAGGACTACTGAGCCAACAATGACGATCCTGTATCGGAGATGTCTATAGGATAGATTTTCCTGTAGGCACTTACTCAGTATGTTGTACCTGATAAAGACAATCTCATTGCATCTGTGATGACTAACTTATTCAAATAGTGATACATTACTATTGTTGCAATGAGTGATCTATGCTACTTATGGACACAGCATAATTTTTTTAACAGTTGTTTCATACTCAGGCTGTATACGTGTAGTGTTTGGGTTTCCAAACTTCTGTCACTGATGCTATCAAAGTGATAACTATGTCAATTGTGGTACAACAGCAAGCAAGTAGGTATAGTGTAGATATAAACAGAATGTCTTTTAGTATTGATTTAACTCACAATGGGATAAGTGTACTAGGACAGCAAGGGTTATTCTCTATCACTGACTCTGTCAGTTATAATCACACTGAGGTTTCGATGACTGTAATGATCAAGTTACACTGTTCATCTTCATGAGTTCATATTCACAGCCATTCTCCAGTAAGTAGACAGAGTATGGTGTAACTGGGTGTGACACTGTTTTGCAAAACTCCTGCAGTGCCTAGCAGAGGGAGAGTATCTAGTCATAAAGACAATTAAGCAATAAGGCATGACTAACGGTTGTGTTAAATGGTCTGTTAATCACCATGTAGGGGTTTAATGTTGAATGAGGTGTAGCCGAGTGCCACATGTCGCTAGACAGTGATAAACTGACCATTAACATAATACCTGGGAGTGGCTTATTGCTATCATAATAAAACTGTTTTTTTAAACAACATTAAAGCATGTTCATCATATGGTTAGGCTCTACATGTACAATATGTTAATAAAAACTAAACATAAGGCTGTTACAATGTTTACAGTCAATTAGAAAGCTGCATTTCTCAAACCCTTGTTATAATCAGAGATATTATACCTGTACAATTCCTTGGTTTTGCTCAACTCTATTGCTCAGGTGGCCCATCACATGTGGTGTTGTCTGGTGTGGGGCATCGGTAGGTAAGGCCATGCAACTACTAAGTGTGGTACGTTGTGTGCAGCTGCAATCAGGGATGTGTACGTTTGGTGTACATGGCCTCAGTTTTGCTGTTGATCTCCACTGAGCATGAAGTACCTGGTCAGGTGGGTGGGGATGTCTCGTAGTACATTTAGACAATTGTTTGTTATTTCTGTCACCTGCTGCTGGATGTCTGTCATTGGTTGTGTTGACTTGGTCCTCCCCCATGCTTGCATATGTGTGTGTGTGTATCAGTGTGTGTGTGGTGCTGGGAGGGGGGTGAATTCGGAGTTAGGGTTTTCAACCCTAACAGCGAATTTCCTCACTTTTGTCGCTGTGGAACAACCCTAACTAATGCATTAAATGGAGTTTTTTGCCTCTAATATATATACAGTATATATGTATGTATGTGTGTATGTATAGCTGGACTCTTCAATTGTTAAATAAATAGGATGCATGCAATACAGTCAGAATATCCGGGACCAATCCACTAAAATAGTTCCATGCCTCCTTCCACCCACAGTCCCTCTCCCCCCCCTCCCTACCTACTCAACTTAAGATACCCTCTCTTAAAATACACCTCTCCTCAATCGTAAGAGAGGTCGGAAAAGGGGTCCAATTTCTAATGAAGCTTTCCTCCTGCCCCCATATGACATAAGTCAACTTCTCCAGACTCAGAGCCTGCAAAACCAACTGCCTCCAGGTTTCTACAGTTGGTGTAACCTGAGAGATCCACGTATTCTGTATGCCATGGCGGGCCATCACATATAGCACTCTAATCCATCTAGGGAGCAGTGACCATTCCTGCTCTTCTCCTGCCTCCACCCCAAACAGGCAGCTCAGAGGATCCACCGTCAGCTCTCTACCCGCTGCCTTGCCTACCTCAGCAACCACCGCTTTTCAATACTTCTGCAATTCCGAGCATGCCCAGAAGCAGTGTATGTATGTATGTGCCCCTTTGGACCCCACATCGCCCACACATGGGTGAGACTATAGGATAAGCCTTATGTACTATCACTGGAGAGTGATACAATTTGTGAATAAATTTATAATACGCCTCTTTATATTTATTGCAGGCCATGATTCCTGAATGCAAAGGGAGCAGCATCATCCAGTTTTCTTCCGTGATGGTCCTCCCTAAATCCCTTTCCCTCAGCATTTTCATAGTAATAGTTCTATCAGGGAGTATCTGGCTTCCTCTCTTCACTGCCCGACCTATAAAGCCTTTCGCCCTATCCTGGGCCTGGTAAATCATGGTCTCTACAGAGTCCATTTTATATACCCCTCCGGTCTCCTTTCCAAGGTTGCTCATGTAGGTGCATACTTGTAAGTACCTAAACATATGCCACCCCTCTCCGCCCACTACCCCCTGCAGGGTTTGGTATGAGGAGATCTACCCCCATATCAGGAGATGTCCCAAGCTATGGACTCCCCTTCGTTCCCACTCTCGAAAACCCTGGTCCTCCAACCCTGGCAAGAAGAACGGGTTACCCACCAGGCAAGAGTAGCGTTTCCCGGCCCTGTGTCCACCCCCACCTCCTAAGCTGCCTCCAGGCCAACAAAACCTGCGCTACCAAAGGATTAACTTCCTCTCCCACTCTGTATGCCCTAAGGCCCCTACTATGTAGGTAGGCTGTTAAACCAGCCTGAGCTGTTCCTTGTTCTAAGTCTACCCAGCTGGCAACTCTAGGCCCATGTACCCAGTCCGCTATATACATTTGCTGTATGGCCAGGAAATAGTTTTCCAGGTCAGGAAAATTCAGACCCCGTCTCTCCCTCTCAGACTTTAGCCTCTGTAAGCTTACCCTTGGGTGTTTTCCTCTCCATATAAAGGTGGAGAAAGTCTTTTCTAATCTTTTAACATCCTCCCTCCTTAGACCTATGTGCAGCATCTGCAAAATATATAGGACTCTAGGTAAGACATTCATTTTAATGAGATTTATTCTACCCAGCCATGACAGCGGCAGCTGTATCCATCTCCGAAGATCAGCCTCTATGACCTTTACCAACTGGGTGTAATTCAGACCATACAGGGACCCCAGTGACCTACCCACCTGAATCCCCAGATATGTAAAGCTATTAGAACCATTTTTAATCCCCAGTGTCTCACCTAACTTCCTGATCCCTGATACCACATGACCTCCGACTTTTCTAAATTGATCTTACAGCCCGAGAAGGCACTGAGCCTTTCCACTAGCAATTGCAGAGGGGGAACCAACCGGACCAGGTCCCTTAGGAACAACAACATATCGTCAGCATATAGGGCGAGTTTGTGCTGTGCTCTCCCTGCCTCTCCTACCCCCTCGATCACCACACACTCCCGAATTGCAACTGCCAGAGGTTCAATCGCAAGTGCAAACAGAAGGGAGAGAGAGCACCCCTGCCTCGTTCCCCTCTCTAGGTTAAACCTCTCTGACATATAGCCGTTCACCATCACCTGAGCCCTGGGCATCACATGCATCGCCCGCACCCACCTTGAAAAAGCCACACCCAGACCAAACCATCTCATCACCTCAAACAAATACTCCCACTCCACTCTGTCAAATGCCTTCTCAGCATCCATTGAGATAATTCCAATGCTCTCTTTGCCCTTATTCGCCCACCATATGATATTAAGTAGCTGCCTCATATTATGATATGATTGCCTACCCTTTATGAATCCTGTCTGGTCTGGGTGAACCAAACCCGGGAGCACCTCCTTCAACCTAGAGGCCAAGATTTCGCTAGAATCTTGGCATCACAATTCAATAGTGAGATTGGCCTATACGAGGCACATATCTGAGGGTCTTTGCCCTCCTTAGGAATAAGACATATGGTAGCATCATAGCACGTACTGGGCAGATCTACGGTCCCCCTCTCCCCCCTCTGCTGGAACACTGCGCTAAGCAGCCTTACCAGCCGGCCACCCATTAATTTATAATATTCTACAGAGTACCCATCTGGTCTGCTAGCTTTTCCCTGTTGCAGGTTTTGTATAGCCCTCAACACCTCTTCCTTGGTTATAGGCTGTGCCAGGCTGTCCCTCTGTGCCTGCGTGGCCTCTGGCAAGTTGATATTCCCTAGGAACCCCAGCATTTGCTCCCTCATTCCCTTGCACTCTGCCTGATAAAGTTGCTGATAGAAAGATCGAAAGATAGCACTCATCCCCTTAATATCCCTATGCAGGGCCCACTTCTCGTCTTTTACCCCCATAATCCTGCCTACCCTTCTCCCACCCTTCATGAGTCTCACTAGCATCGGACCTGGCTTGTTCCCCCATTCAAATATCTGCCATTTGTTAAAGAAACAAGTCCTCCCCACCTCTGCTTTCAGATGGGCATTCAGGGCTTCTCTAACCGTAGTCAAAGACCTAATAACCTCTCCCTGTCCCCCCCCCCACAACCCTTAATTCCAACTCTCTTAGCTGTCTTTCCAGCTTCTCTCTCTGCTCTAATCTTTGCCTCTTGAGCCGGGCCATGTACTCGATAATTACCCCCCTCATGTAGGCCTTACCCGTGTCCCAAAGTACCGCTCTTGAGATCTCCTCCATGTCATTAGTTTCCAAATAAAACTGCCACTTGTCCTCTAGGTGTTTTTTAAATTCCTCATTCTTAGCCATGTATGTTGGGAATTTCCACAAAGGTGGGGTTAGTTGCTTCTCCCTTCCCTGCAGCTCCACCACCACCATGGCATGGTCCAATATGTGTATGGGATTATGTCTGCAATCCAGCACTCGTGCATACCACTCTCTCATCAGGTAAATGTAGTCCAGACGGGTCCAGGTCTTATGGGGGTTTGAGTAGAAAGTGAACTCCCTCACTCCTGGATTGGCAGTACGCCATGCATCCACCAAATCCAGCTCCAGCATACCTCTCTGCCATTGTTGCATGCACCCCATCTCTCTCCCACCCCTTCCCCCAGAGTGATCCAGTTTTGGATCCATCGTCCAATTCAGATCTCCCCTCATTATAAGGCCTAAGAATTGTTCCTTGATCAATAAATCCAGTAAGGAAAGAAAAAACTGTGGGTCATGGACTGCGGGGGCATACACCTACCCCAATGTAATCTGCTCCCCCTCCAATGATCCCGAGATGAAAATATATCTGCCCCCTTAGGATCCCTGACCACTCTGTGGACCTCCAAAGGCAGGGCCCTATGTACCAGTATAGCAACCCCTCTTTTATGTACCGAGGTGGAGGCAGCATAACATTTCCCCACCCATCCCTGAACCAACTTAGCATGCTCCACATCCATCAGGTGCGTCTCTTGTATCAGAGCTACCTACGCCCCAGCCCTTTTAAGAGCAGTTAACAATGCTGTTCTTTTGACTGGATTTATGATACCCCGAACATTCCAAGTAACCACATTAATGTTCTTCTTTATAATCATTCTTGCACAGTATGCTTTTCCATTGCTAATCCAGCTTTGATTAGTAAGAACAGATTGGTCTTTTTAAAAACTATAGCATTAAAGCACAATCTTATAAATGCACCACCTTGAAAAAAAACAGCAACAACAACAACAAGTAGAAACTTTAAACATCTGCCCAACTGCCTCCCCAAAATAGAGTTCCCCCCTGAATCTGGTTCCCCCCCTCCTCCCACCATCCTATCCCCCACCTCCACCCCCCAACAGCTATCCTCAAATTGCACTCTATCCGATACCCATCTGGCAACAGTTTCACTTCTCCTTGCACTCATCTATCCCCTGAACACTCCTCTTGTCATCCCTTTTATTTCCCACCTCATCAGATACATAATCCCCCTCCCCTCTCACCATCCTCGCTCTCCGTGACACTAACTGCCCCACAGGCTCAAGTGTCTGCTGCATCCCCATTACTGACGATGACACCCCCCCACCCTCCTACCACAGTCAATTTCAACTTATCCCCCCCGCCCATGCTTCCTTACACCATTTCAAGCCCCTTTCGTACTCTGCATACCCCTCTTCTCCCGCAGCCCCTGCTAGCACCCCCCTGTAAGTGCCTCCTTTTACCCGCTACAGCATTTCACAAAGCAGCACAACCCCCCACATTCCCTGTAGTCCTTCAAATGTTCATTTCCATCCTAGTCAGAAGTCGGAAGATCAGGGCTACTGCTTCAGGTGAGCCGGGAGAGCAGGCCGTGCATCAAAAATCCACGCGCTAGGCCTCTATCCCCGCCTGTCCACCTACCTTCACCCAGGCACTGTCTAGACCGCCTCCACCACCTCCTCAGCCCCTCTGTCCTTTCCTGAAGCTAGTAGTCCATCTTTATGGTATCCTGCTATCCACCCCGCAGTTCAGGCAGCAGTCAGTGTCTAATTAAATGCATTGGGTCCTTTTTCCTTCTGCCCTTAGGTTCCTGCAAGTGTCCCTAGAGACATGCCTGAAGCACCGAAGGTGCACTGGAAATGATAGGCTCAGTCCAATATGTGGGGATTTATTTCCAGCGCAGCAAATTTCTTCATGTCCCAAAAAATAACAGTAAAAGCCCATTATATCCTGTCTGCTTTTAAACTCAAGCAGTAACATTTGGGCGAAGAAATACAACATGTAGAACAACTTCCACTGCCCCATAATTCAACAGAGCTATCAGTCCATAATTTTTGCAGCCAACTCAGCACAGCTTTTCGTTCAGCGAGCGAGCAAACTCTTCAGCTTTTTCTACCTCCCAAAATGAGAATGTGACTCCCTCATGCTTTATTTTCAGGGTCGCTGGGTATACCAAGAAGTTCTCGATCTTACAGTCCCTGAGTTGCTGCATCATGCCATTGAACATTTTTCTCCTCTTGAGCAGCCTAGCGGAATAGTCCTGTGAGATATATAGTCAATGACCCTTGTACACCACTGTGCCCTTTTCCCGATAAGCCCTCAAGACCTGTTCCCTGTCTTGAAAGTTGTGGAAGCGGACAATTATCTGTCTCGGGGGCTGGTCACTCGGCAGCTGTGGCATCACTGCCCAATGGGTGCACTCCAGCTTGTACTGGCCTTTCGCAGGCTGAAGGCCCAGTATTTCTGGCAAAGTCTTGGCACAAAAATCAAGGGCACTCGCCCCCTCCTCGCCCTCTGGCAAGCCTCTAAGTCTAAGATTGAGGTGCCGATAATAGTTTTCCTTGTAGTCGAATGCCTCCTTGAACTCAGCTAATTCTTTCTGCAGGGCCACCACCTGCCCTGGGATCACCAGCAATTCATCCTCCATGTGTGAAATCCTCTCTTCTGCTTCATTAAGTCGGCCAGCCTGCGCCGCTTGCTGCTCCTGTATTTCCTTCAGCTTTAGATCCAGTTTCCCTTCCAACTTCATCAGTCAGGGCTCTAGGGCCGCTATGACCTGTCCTGTGACTTCTCTGCCAAGCGGGATTACCTCTGCCGCTGACAGCAAGACTAGGCCAGCATTCTCCCTGCCTTTCTTGGCATTCTTTGTGGCAATCCGCTGGCTTTTCAAGGGTCCGAGAGTCAGAAACTCATCCATGCCTGTCCGTTTTATCACAAAGCACTCAATTTCTACAAGCAAGGGTATTTATTAACTGTAAAAAAATATTATTTGGCTGTGTAGACGGAGCGGCGAGACAACATGCGTCCATTCAGCTAGCTGTTCATCAGTGCCCCCGTGCATTGCTTTTAAAGTTGTTTGACACTATTACTCCTAGATCTCATTCGACTCTCACTCTCCTTCAGTGTTATGCCATTTGGTTTGTACTCAGCAGATTTGTTCCTGCAGCCAAAGTGCATAACTATACACTTATCTGGGATGAAGTGTATCTTTGTCTTTTGTGCCCAATCATTTAGTTGGTAAATCCCCTTTTGCAGTTTCCTTATCCCTTCCTCAGCGTCTACTTTACAAGTGACGATCACATTGTCAGCAAATTTTGCATCCATTCCCCCCTCAGTGCATTGCATATTGCTCACACAAATGTTAAATAGTCTTGGACCCACTGGCCCAGTGGCGCTGAGGGCTAAGGTGCTAGATGCCTTACCTTGCACCATGCTGATGACCCAGGTTCGGGAACAAGCACGGGCCATTGGAGGTTGGGGGGGCGGAGTTGGATGAAGCTGCCGGAAGGCAGCTCTCCTCTCCAGGGAGGGAAGGTGGCACTCCTCGGCTATTGTCTGCCTCCTGGTGGAGGCCAAGAGACAGTACAGGCTAAAGGGTGCATAGGCATAGCCAATGAGAGGGCAGAAAGGGTTGTTACTGGGTCTGTTGTTCGCATGCATGCCTCAACGCGAATGTGTCTACTCCTGGGGTCCTGGGTGAAAAATGGAGGAGAAAAATCATCCTGGCAGGCAGGATGATGCCCGACTCCCCGCAGGCACTGATCCCAGGCTGGGCATAAGGTAAGCCCCAGTAATTCCAGGTGATGGAGCTGGGGGGGGGTCGGTCAGGCTGAAGGGGGCAAGCCGGGACAAAAGTAGCATAAATAAAGTAGTGATAAAAAATAAACAGTCTTGAACCCAACACAGACCCCTGTGCTCTGTAACCCCTCCCCATTCAGATGAGAACCTGTTTATTTACACTCTCTGCCTCCAGCCTTAAAGCCAATTTACTATCCACTTACATTACTGTTGAGTCCTGTATTTCCTAATTTTATTGATTAACTCAATAAGTGGCACAATATTTCAAATGCCTTGCCAAAATCCACCACATCCATTGGTGAACCCTGTCCATCAGCCTACTAATTGGTTCAAAGAATCCCAGCTTGTTGCTTGTACATGACTGACCTCTTTTAAATACGTACTGTGTCTTATCCATGACATTATTACTGCTCAAATACTGCTCTATTTCCTCCCTTAATATGTTCTCCTGGATCTTAACCACCACTGAAGTAAGGCTCACTGGTCTGTAGTTAATTATGTCACCTCTAGACCCTTTATTTTTATATACAGGGATTGTAGCGCAGTGGTTTAAGGCTCTGAGCTGCAAATCTGGAGACCTGGGTTTGAATCTCACAGCCCCTACTTGCATACTGTGTGACCCTGAGCAAGTCACTTAACTTCTCTATGCTCCCAGGTTGCACCTGTAAACAAGCTTTCAGCTTAGTGTGTCTCACCTGGTTAAATAATTGGAAAAAAAAACATATGGTTCTTTGTAATCTGCTGGCAGTATTCATTCACTTAAGGACGGTGTCAACCAGCTTAAGCCTCAAATTGTCCATAAATTAAGTAACATATTTAGTATTGTTCATATTCTGTAGAGAATGCTGATGTAGCTGTTAGTCTGATTCTGATTTGTTTTTTTCTTTTTGGAAAAACAGACGGCCCACCATACTGGTGTTACCACACAATTGTTTATATTCTTTGATCAACTACTACTGCATATTTTCCGGACTTTGGGATGCCCCTAACACAGTCTAGCCACTCATAATGATGTAGGAAGAGAGAATACTATTGTAGCATGAGTGGCTGCACTGTTTGGGGATGTTCTAATGTTAAGGATGCATGCAATAAGAGCAGATCAAGGATTTGAAGCTTAACAAGGTTTTGTATAACTGCACCATTCCCATGCATTTCAGTTCTACTAAGAAGGGAAGCAGATAAAAGAACTATCAGCTTCAGTGAGTTTTAGAGAAAGTAAGCAATCATAAAATGTGGGTTTTCAACTAGAAATAATATGATGCAAAAAGGGTTGACAGTTTCCCTTTAAGTTGTTATTAACAGTCTCACAAGCCTACAAGAGAGTAAGCCAGTTCCTTCAGTAACCTCGGGTGCAGTTTGTCTGGCCCTGGGGACTTGTTTGGGCCCAATTATTTTAATTGTTTCCAGATCTTCTCTTTGCTAATCACAGATATCTTTCCCCCCGAATTTACTGTGCAATGTTTTGCATTTTAGCATTACAGACTAAGCAAAAGTATCGATTCAGGTGATTACACATGTAATACTCATCTCTGACCTCCTTACTATTTACCAACAGTGGTCCAGCTTTCCTAGTTGTTTCTTTTTTTGCATTCATGTAATAAAAGTGAATAGTGGATGGGCATGCAACTGTACAGGATTAGTGTGTGCTGCCTCAAGAGGGTTCTAATTCCCTGTGACCTCGAGAGGGAAGCTCAAGAGGTGTGTGGGAATCAGAACCCTGAGATGGCAGAACTCACTGGTTCTGCATAGAGTTGCCCATCCACTATTTTATAGTGTATGGTGTCCCCAAAATAATTTATATGTCTATATATATATATATATATATATATATGTGTGTGTGTGTGTGTGTGTGTATATATATATATATATATATATATATATATATATATTATATATATAATATATATTTAGCATTGTATTTTTTAATAGAAAAAGGAACTGTTTTTGCATTGAGAGTTTGAGCTGGTTGCTAGGGCAAACTGCATGGTTGTTAGGTACCATACATCCCTATATCTCTATCTTGGTCTTCTATTGGTTGTCTGTTGCATGTGGGAGGAATTTAAAAAAAATGTTCGCCATATTTCTTGCTAAGCAAGAACATTTACTCTGAGGAATCTTTTTTTTTTTAATTTGGTGAGTAATTTAAAATATCTGGTTGATCCTGCGTTGTATCTTTTTTAAAATAATTTAATACATCTAGTTGATTCTGCATTTTTTACGTATCTGTTTGATCTGCGAGATTTGTTTGTCTCATGGATCAAGTGATCATGCCACCTCCACTGGGAGTTTATATCTGGTTGATCTTGCAGTTTCTGTTGCCTGTGGCTCATACTCTTTTCAAATTAAATGGAACACTGTTGTACCGCAGAAGGGTAGAATTGCATTCCATGACCTCTGAACTGTGGTATAACAGCATCTCAGCCAAGATGAACAGTGAGTAGGAACAACGTTCCACCATACACTATAAAATTATGTGGAGTTATATTTAGCTTTTTCTGCCATGTTATTCTCTTGGGCTCTTTTTACTTACTGCTCTGATTTTAAATTTACAGTTTTATTGTAATGTCTTGAAGTTTACCCAATCCTCCATATATTTTGTTCTTAGAGCTGTTTTATATTACCTTTTCTTAGCCCTTATATGACTCTTCACTTTTATATTTAACCATGGTGGAATATTTCCATTTTAGTCATATTTTCTAACATGTGGGATATATTTTGACTCCAGTATTTTAATTTTATTTTTAAACATTTCCCACATTTCAACTGTTCCATTCCCAGTGAATTCATAGTCCCAGTCTTTCAGGGTATCTTCTATTTCTTGAAATCTTGCTTTAGCTTAATTTTTTTAAGTGTTTGCCTTTTGCTGCTATAATTTTCCCATTTATTTTAAAATGGGCCATACTGTGGTCACTGTTCCCTAGTTGCTCTTTCAGGATACAGTTGCTTATGTCATTTGATATGTTCATTATCACCAGATCCAGTATGTTCTCTTGCATTAAAACCTTTAGTAACATGTTGTGATAAGTTATTAGCATTCATAGTTCTTAGTAACTCCTTTCCAATGGCTGTGGTGGCAGTTAGGGTATCCCAGTTTATACTGGGTAGATTGAAATCTCCTCCCATGGCCACATCTCCCTTTTCATATAAGGACTCCATATCATGCATCATTAAGTCATCCATTATCCTTGCTCAACCTGGTGGTCTGTAGTAAGTTCCAAAAAATAATGCTTCATGGGAACAAAAATCCACTTTATCAGGACTTGTTTCTTCCAACAAATGTTCTGTCCAGTCCCCCTAGCTCAAAGATTGTACCCTGATTGGCTGAAATCACATTAGTGATTTATAATAACTGTAAGCTGCACTTTTATCTAAATATGTTTTACTAAAGTATTCTCAAAACTGACAACTTTGCTTAAAAGAACAACCGACTTGCTCCAGGCAGGCAACTCATAACAAGGAGTTGCCTGTATGAGAAGCTAAATTTTAAAGGTTTCAAATATTGTTGCTTGATAATAAAAGCAATGTATATGAGCTGAGCAGAGCTGCAGGTGCTCTATGTAGATACTAATGGGATCAGAGGAGGGGGCTGTTTAAACGTACATACATTATCTTTGTCGGCAGTTCTGAATACATGGGTGATGATTGCTATGAGCAAGTAGATTAAAGGACATAGCGCTTTTATTAATAAAATAAATTAATGCGAAACAGCAAATTTAGCTCCTTGGTCAGGCAACTCCTTGGTACGAGGTGCCAAGCTGTGAACTGATGGCACGTGATGAATTTTCCCTCAAAGGACATGTTTAAAATCCAGAATTCCATATGCATTTTAATGGTAACACAATGCTTCACGACTACTTTTTTCCCTCCCATTTAGGTTTTTCTATCTGTCCCTCTGCTGTTGCCCTAGGGAATATAGCCAGCTCCCCCGCAGTCATTCAGATGGTGGTGGTGGTGAGGATCTTTCATGATTTTCTCCCAGAGTCCTTCCCTCCACCCCATGGCATGAGCAAGGCCTGTATCCACTTTGCATGCATACACCAACTCAGCAACAAGAGTAAGCTTCCTGGTCCAGCCACAGGGGTCGCTGTGGCTCTGGAACTTGCCATCAACCCTCCTGACAGAAGCATGCTGCCAAATGGCAGCTTCCTCAGCCTGGAGTGCCTTTTGCCTTTCTGTTTCACTCCACACTCTAGTTAATACATATGGGTTCTAACTTCTAATTAGCAGTACAAATCCGAAGTAGGGAGGGAGAGAATATTGCCCCATCCATAAAATGTGTTGACTGATAAGCACTGCTTCTCCCACTTAGTTTGCCCATTTTTCCCTGCCTATATCATTACCATAGACCCTACCTGATCTCTGGCTACCTCCCACTATCCCCCTGCTTCCCTATCAAGATTCATTTGTGCATACCCTATGCATGCTTGAAGCCCACCACTTTTTTGCCCCTACTACCTCCACTGGAAGACTATTGTGCAGGCATCCACAATTCTTTCAGTGAAGAAGTACTTCCTTGCATCGCTCCTAAATGTTCTCCCACCCAGCTTCATCACATGCCCCCTAGTTCTCATACAACTTCTCCTCTGAAAAATACTCTCCTCCTGTACCTTATTCACCTTCTTGAGGTCTTTATGGGTCTCTATCATATCCCTCTCTCCCTCATCTCTTGCAGGGTGTACATTTAAGATCTTACAGTCTCTCTTTTAGGGCTTCTGATGCAGGCCCTGCACCACTTTAGCTGCCCTTGTCTGGACAGCCTCCACCCTGTCTATGTTCTTAAGAGTGATTGATTGATTTTATTCATTTATTTGTTTACGAGGTGGATGCACTCATTCAAGGGACTGTTTTCAGCCACAACCAAGGCCATGAAGCAAGCACAAAAACATGGTACAAAGGAAACAGGTCCCAAAGGTAAGTGATAGCAAGTATTTTCAATACACAGGTGACATATTTAAGTAATACAATGCAAAAAGAATGGATTTATGCAAAATTGGGCATAAAGTGAATGCTGTACAAACAAGTCAAGTGCACAGAGGTGCAATGGCAGCACAGTGTCCAATATAATACAATCCAGTAGCAGAAATTTCAAGATACAATATGCCAAGAGCAACAATTTCCAGAGTTGATTTGGACAGTCTGTCTTCCCTTAGGCAGGGTCTCCAGAATTAGACACAGTACTCCAGGTGGGGTATTATCAATTGTCTATACGGTGGTAACACTATCTCCCTCTTTCTGCAGTGATACCTCTCCCTATGCACCCCAGCATCCTGTTGACCCTACCTACTGCCTTGTTTCACCACCTCACTACCTTGAAGTAATCTGATATGATTATTCCAAGGTCTCTTTCCTATTTTCTGAACATCAAATCTTCTCTTTTTTCTGCTGTGCTTCTGGGTTTCTGTGCCCTGGGTGTCTGATTTTGCATTTTGTCACATTGAAGGCCAGCTGCCATACCTTCGACCACTCCTCAAGCTTTCTCAGGTCTCTGCTCATTCTCTTCACCCCTCTGGAGTGTCTACCCTATTTTATAAAGCAACTCTTTTTTTCATTACAGTGAATGACAAAAAGCTCTGCATGCGAAGACCTCTTATACAGCAAAGAGGTCTTCATGTGCAATATCTTTTAATGTCAGAGTATTGCAGGTTCTAAATTCTTTGAGTCAGTTTAAAAAATATATTTCAAAAATATATTTCAGTATATCATTAATAGCTGGAAAAGTCTAATCACTATTACACTCTTGTAAATTATTTGCATCTGCCCACTATAGCCCCCGCCTGCTGATCTGAGTAAACAATAAATAAATGTGTACCAAAATTGCCTATGCAAGTAACTAATATAATACATTTTGGTTTAATTTTTAACAGGGCATTACCTCTTACAAGCTCACTCATAGAAACTGGAAACGTAGAACGTGATGGCAGAAAATGACTGTGGATCCACTGAATCTGCACAAAAGTTTATCACTGCCTAGCATCAATCTGGGGATCTACCTCCTCCCCTTCAGCTCATCCTTCCCTACTTCTGTGCTGGGAGAATAGTTCATTTTTTGTGTGCCCTTGCTCTGTCCCACCCATGTTTGAAACCCTCCACAGTCCTTGCACCCACCACCTCAGTAGGCAGAGTGGTCCACCACCCTTTCAGTAAAGTAGCACTTCCCCACACCCCTCCTGAAGCTCCCTCCCCCAGTTTCCATTCATGCCCACATGTCATTGAGCTGATGCTCCTATTGAATAGCTCTGTGTGAGGCACTCTATGCCTTTTAGGAACTTAAAAGTTTCAGTCATATCCTCCCTCTCTCTTCTGGCCTCCAGTGAGTACATGTTTAGCACTCTCAGCAGCTCCTGGAATGATACCCCTGGAGGCCTTGTATCATCTCCATTGAGCTTGTCCGCATGGCCTCTAGCCTATCATTGTAATTTCTTAGATGAGGACTCCAGAACAGATATTCTTCATTCTTTGTGTCTCCACCTTCGTCTGTGCTCATACTCTAAGTGCTACACAGTATTATAAATAAATAAATAAATAAAAATTAAACAACAGTATCAGTCCATCTGAGCCCCCCCCCCCAAGTTCCCTCCAGCAGTTCTGATGTAATGTGGAGCTCTCCTGCAGCACATTGAAAGTGTGTAGAAATGAATAGAAAACAGCACTCCTTTCCACTGTATCTTTCCTTAGTGTCAGAAGGACTTCCTATTCACAGCAGTGAGGTCCCTTGTTCTTTTTTTCTAAATACCTTTTTTGCAGACAGACGTAGTGAACCCTCTTATCAGTGCTTCTGCCAGTAAAGTTGTTTCTTTGTAATTATCCATAGTGAATGCAACATCTGATAAATTACATTAGCTCCAATGTGCGAGGCTGAGGCAGGGAGAGTTTTTTATATAATATATGATCTCCATAAATGGGTGCTCTCTAAAGTACAAAAACCACTGAGAAAAATGGCAAGATATATATATATATTTAAAAAAATAAACAAGAAAACAACATTAATAGCAGCATTTAACCCAGTTCTGTGAATTTATGTTGTGCATGGTGGGGTGCTATGACTCCATCTTCAGTTATACTTCCTGTAGAAAATCGCTGTATTGTTGTAGTCAGTGGTTTGTCAAAAGAAAGAAAGATGTGAATAATAAAAAATGAATGAGACCTGTGAGATGTCTTTTGGCTACTGAAAAGTATAATTTCATAACTCCTTAGAGAAATCACAAGACAATACTCCTGATTAGCCAAGAAACATCTCTCAGGTCCCATTTACTTATAGCAGAGTATATTGCCATCTGCAAAGAGGCATACCTTCCCTTCCAACTGTTTTGCAGTGGCACTTGTAAAAACATTGAAGATGACTGGTCCTAGTATTGAGCCTTGAGGTACCCCACTTGTCACTCTCCACTCCCTCAAGTGAATGCCATTTATCACTACCCTCTGTCTCCTATCCATCAACCAATTTAGTACCCAGTTTGCCACCTTAGGACCCACCTCCAAATTGCCCAGTTTACTTATGAGCCTCCTATATGGTAGGGTGATGAAGACCTTGCTGAAGTATAAATAGGCCATGTCCACTGCCCCACCCTGATCTATTCCCTGGTCACCCAGTCAAAGAAATATCAGGTTCATCTGACATGACTTCCCCCAATGAATCTATGCTGCTTCCGTCCTTGTAACTTGCTGGGCTCAAGATACTCCACAAGCCTTTCTTTAAGAAGATTTCCATTTAATTCCCCAACACTAACGTCGGACTGACCAGCCTATAATTGCCTGTATCCCTCCCTGCTGCCACTTTCATGAAGTCTGACTACATCTGCCCTCCTCCAGTCCTCTGGACCCACTCATGTTTCCAATGAGTTGTTGCATAGGGCTGCCAGAGGTGCAGCCAGTACCTCCTTGAGCTCCTCCAGCATCCTTGGGTGTACCTATCTGGTCCTATAGCTTTGTCCACTTTCAGATTCACAAGTCCTTTCAGCACTGTCTCCGTTGTGAATGGACTTGTGTCTACCCCCTCCCCACCAGTGTTCTTGTTGCTTATATGAAGTTCATCCCCTTCATGGAAAGACTGAATAGAAGTATTTGTTCAGGATACCTGCTTTGTCCTAATCCTCACTGGTACAACCCCCTTTGTTCTTCTTAACTTGACAATCCCTCCCCCGTCTTCCTCTTTTTATGTACATTCCTAGAAAAGGTCTTTCCTCCCTTAGTTACCCCTTCTGGCTATCCTTTCCTCAGTTTGTGCCTTTGCACTCCTCACCATTTTCCCTGCTTCCCTCTGCTCCTCCTGAAGCATCTCCCTATCCTGTTTCCTTGGTGTCTCTGCACTTTCTGAATGCTACCCTTTCAGCCTTAACCTTTGCATCCATTCCCTTGAGAACCAAAGTGATCTCTTTTTTGCCTGTTTTTGGTCACTTCTTTTGTGTAGAGGTTTGCTGCCTTCACTATGCTATCCCTTAATTTGGCCCACTATTCCTCCACCCCACCTAGGTCAGGCCCCTCCCCAGTTCCCTGAATTCACCCTGCACGGTCCCAGCCCTGTTTCTTGACAGGTCATTAGCCCCCAGGTGGACGGTGACATCCATCTCCCCCCTGCCCTCCTGCCCTAGTGATCCATAGTATCCATTACCCATCCATCCAAGCTGTGAAACCAGGAAAGCACCTTACCTCCCTCCCTCCATGTCTCCCCCCTTCCTATTCCCAAATCCAACCCTCTAGCAAGTGAGTCCTCCACCAGAAGCTGTGTCCCTCTCCTCTGCTGTGGTCCTCTGCCTCCCACTTTGGGGCCTTCCCCTACAGGGGACTCCAACATTCTCTTTTGTCCTTACCATGGGTGCCTCCTCACCGCAGTCCTATCCCACCAGAATGGTGAAGGAATTTTGTGGTGGCACAGGCTGAGGAATGTGCTGCTGACCTGTCACCCTAGCCTTCCCAGAGCCCATCACAGTCTAGCTGGCCCTCCTTCTCCTAGGCAATGTCTAGGACAATGGTGGTAGACTCGGTGGCTCCAGGGTGGAGGATGAAGTCCTTTGGACCCTAGATAGCTTGACCCAGACACCAGTAACTTCATCCCTCATCCCAGGATGTGCATGCAAATCAGGAAGCACCACTGCCTCCAGAAAGCCTCTTGGAAAACTGCAGCTCTGCAGCCATTGCACTGCACCACTCCCATAACTGCCTTTGTGTTTTACTAATTACTACTGTTGACTTTGCCTTCCCCTATTTCCCCTTCCTGTTGTTGTGTCCCTTTCTGGCTACACCATCTTCTGGTATTTACTTTGTCATTCTACCTTAGATAAGGTGTTTTGTGCTTTCCCATTTCTTACCCCCTTACTCATGTTTATATATCACCCCTTGTACTCCTTTTCCTGCTTACTACTTAATTTTTCTCTTTCTGCTCTTCCTTAACAGCTTCTGTACCCCTACCCTAGATAGGATGTTTCCCTATTCCCACCAACAGGAACTAACTGCTGAGTAAGGACTGTCACTTTCCTACAGGTACTTTTTAACCCTCCTCTGGTAACTTCCTACACTGCCAACAGAAAACTAACAGGTACTGTACCTTACTAGATCAGCAGAGCCCATGCGTGCCTGCGGTCACCTGTCGACTCCTAAAACACCAGTCACTTTACCTGTTGCATTCCTTCTCTATTCCACATATGCTCTCTGACACAAGTGTTATGGATCATACTGGTTGGATGGGATTTTATGCTGGTGAATGGGCTTCCTGATCAGCGTGCTTAACCCCTCCTTCCCATCAAAACAGTCTCCATCTCCTGACCCTCTAGTGATGGCTCAACAAAAACAGACTACAGCACAGGTTAGAGCTTTGATTTGAAGGTGTTTTACACCCTACAATGGTACTTGCAGTTCTGCTTGAATATGCACTGAAAAAACTGTCCTAGCAGTATAAGCTTCCTGATCAGCCTTGATTGGCCCCCTGCTGCTTCATGGTCCTGTCTTCCTGCCCAAACAGTCTCTAGCTCCTGATCCTCTAGTGTAGCTCCTGTATCAACAAAAAAACACTACAGCACAGTTAAAGCTTCATGGACAGATTAAGGCAACCTGGTGCCCTAGGCCCAAGAGAAATCTGGGGCCCCCTCTCCACAACCACACCCTTTGCCACAAAGGGACTCCCTAACAATCTGTAAGGCACCGTGGAAATTCATTTACGTACAAACTGTATCCCAAGTTAGGATACAGTTTGTATGTAAAGAGCTAAAGGCAACAGTATAGAAATCAAAATTCCTATACTTCAGTTCCCTCCTCTGCAAATCATATTAGGAGCAGTGCAATACCATTTTCTTTTCTTTCCTTCCCCTCAAGTGTCAAATACTGTGGATTTCAGTCTGATAATCTAAAGTGCACCTTTGATTATCCTCCCATTTTCATACATGCGAAATTAAGCAGATAATCAAGGATGCTGGATAATAAGGGGCAATAGAATAGCTAACATTTTTATACAAACCATGCAGCTGTAGATAATGGGGGGGGTACTATTATATGTATTTAGCCCCATTGCATGTACAATAGCCTGCAAAGTAAACAAATATGATCAAAAGGCCACCACTGCCTCTGACAGCATTGTAAGCCAATCTATAGCACTGCAGTATCTTTGCTACTTTGTGTCATTAAAATGTCATTTTGTGGGTAGATTGGACTTAGCCATACTGTTTGTGAATTGCAACATAATGTTGTTGAGGGGCCTAGGAAATTCAGTCTCCTTTTTTCTTTTATTCATGACTTTAATCAGTCATTTTTGTGGCACTCATCACCCCAACTCAAACTCAACCAGGACCCCCCTACTGATATTTTAGCGAGGAGATTTGCAGTTAGCAATGATAATCCACTTCTAGTCAAGGAGTGTCAAAATTAAGTAAAACATTTGGCAGTATAGCCTAGTGGTTAGATCCCCAAGCTGAGATCCTGGAAAACATGTAGGCTTAAAACACTTGGATTTCTGAACCACAACCTCTACCTGCATACTATGTGGCCAAGGGTCAGGGCAAGTCACATGACATTCCTGTGCTAATGAGAGGCACCTGGAACTTGGGATAGACTCTGCACTAGGCAGGTTATGCTGGCTCTGCAGTCCTTAAGATACAAATGATAGGGGCCCCCTCAAATGCACAAAACAAGGCAAGGAGTGGACAAACTACCGCAGGGGTCCCCATTTAAGAGTCACACCAGTCACTGTTCCTATCAGGGACATCAGTTGTGGACAGGGATCTAGCTAGTCACATCCCCCCACATGGGATATCAGGATGGTGGGAAACAAAGCAAAGAAAATGGGTCTGGTTATACCTTAAAGAGCTGTCTGGGTGGGGTCACCTGGAGCTATTGGCTATACTTAACAGCTAATCAGGGAGGTGAGAATCACGATACAGTTCAGCCCCTGCCTTGCTCAGATTACTCAGCGACTGAGTCCTTTACAAAATAAATGCATCTCAGGCAGAAAGAAAAGATATGTATTAAATATGTTTTGGGGATTGCTGTGACCCACTGGCAGGCATGAGCCCTAGGCCCCACCAGACCTATATTGCCTGTGCCTTAATCTAGTACTGAAGAACTTTGATTTTAAACTACGGTCACTTGGCAGAGTGGAGCCCTAGTCCCAGGCCTGTGTTGCATATATCTTAACCCAGCCCTGCAGAGCTTTGATTTTAAACTGTGGCCACCTGGCAGTCTGGAGTCCTAGTCCTGGTCTTATGTTGCATATGCCTTAATCCAGCCCTGCAGAGCTCTGATTTTAAGATGTGGTCACCTGGCAAGCTGGAGCCCTAGTCCCGGGCCTATGATGCATATGCCTTAATCCAGCTCTGTAGAGCTTTAGTTTTAAGCTGTTTTACCTATAGCAGTGCTCGCTGTTCTGCTTGAATGTGATATATGATCCTTATATATTACAGATTAATACAATAAATACATAATAGAGAAAGACAGACCAAGACTAAGAAAGGTGGTGAATAGTTGCTGCATACAATATACATATCGATCATCATTACCTGATGATAAATTTGTTTGACATGGCAAACATTTTATAGATTTCTGCCTGGTTATTAACAGGTATGCAATTTAATAAAGCCCAACATGTAGGACTTACTATGAAGCTAATTAGGCTTTACAACTATGTGCAAGCTGGTGACTCTGAATTCAGCAGAATACTCACTTAGGGGATAATTACAGTAGGACCCCAATAGGTTAAATGGATCCATGGTCCCAGAAGTCACCGATTATTTCTCATTATATTTGCTCTGGATGTTGGGACATGTGTGCTTGCCCACCTATTTTCAATAAGACAAGATGGAATAGTTTTTCAGGGTATCAGTGCCAGAAAGAAAAAGCAAAGTATTCAGGGAGGAATATCCCTAGGAAGTACTTATCGCCAGGAACAGCAACTTTTCTGCAACCTTTCCAGGTTATAACTTGCCACAGCATTGCATCAAACCATACTGGGTCTCCACTAGGTATAGCACCCTACTGTATTTCAGCCAGAGCTTCAGCTAAACAGCACACTGTCTCCATTGTTAGCAATACTGCACTGACTTAAGCCATTTTACTAGCCATGGTGAAAAGAACCTGGGCAAGTTTTCCATTAAGGCAGTTGTCATTCCCAGACTGCAAAACACTAGGGGAAGGGAGAAAATATGAGGCTCATCTGCTGTCAAGGTGCAGGGCAACATCTGGTCCTGTCCCATTACTTGTTTGTACCCCATTAGGCCCTGTGAGTCATCCTAAAATTGGCAGGCTAAGTAATTTGTAGCTGGTATTGCAGAGCATATTCTGTGAAACCCACCCTTATTTTTGGCTCTTATCCAACAAGGCCTTACCCTGTACAGGCCATTCTTGAAAGTCAAGTATTTAATTAAACAGACAACAGTCCCACCTCCTTCTTTCTCCTTATGTTCTACTTAGCTTAACTTTTTCTACAAGGTTGTAATATTGCTGTTCACCAATGCCATGAAAACCATACTAAACCTACTAAGTGCATATAAGGAGTTTATTAACAGAGAGGGCAGGCTGGATAAACTAATATTTCTTTAGAATCATAATAGTCATACTTTCCAACATAATACTGTACAGCTATTAATATGTGTTCATCTACCCTTTGTTAAAAATAAACTAAGATTCTGTTATTTCTATATAGTCCCAAAAAGCAAAAACAATTACAGAAAACAGAGCCAATGGCTTTCCATTTTTAACAGAAAACATGGGTAAAAAATGGAATTTGTAATTTTCAAACCAGCACTCTGCACCAGCTTTTTCAGCAAAGTCCTTTATTTTGAGCCATATGTTTGCACAAAACATGCCAATTTGCTCTACATTTGGTAAAAAATGGATTCTAAGATTTTAAAAACTGAAATGTCCATTTTTGAAAATAGAAAATCACTGTCTCTAAACAGGCAAGGAGACTTATGGAGACACTTATATACAGACATAACACAACCTTGAGCATCCTAAAATTGTCCCAAAGCATTTTTATAAGAAGGGGCCAATGGAGCACACTGCCAGATGCTCTCCTCCACACATTTTCCTTGTCAGTTAAGTCTTAGTACACAAGGATATAGCAGAAGATACCTATTTGGCCAATTTACCACTGACTTCCCTTAAAATAACCAATGTTGCTGGTCTATTAGCATGGAGGACTAAGGTGTTGAATGCCTTACTTCCTGCCATGCCATCGACCCATGTTCAGAAACCAGCTTGGGTTGCTGGGGGTCAGCAGGGCGTGAGAGGATTGAGCATCCCAGGGACAGCTGTCCTGTCCTGGGGAGGGGTGGCCAGCTCTCTTGGCTCATGACAGTCACCTTTTGGAGGTGCAATGGTGGTGCAGACCCAAAGGCAACTGGAAGGGAGGAGTTATGGCAGGAAGTGTACACCTCCATGTGTACATACAGGTGTCACAGGAAGGAGAAGGGAACACAGAAAACAGAACATTGGAGCATGAGCTACTGTACATGAAGCCCTGCCTGTCTCCCTGGGACCCACTCCACCATCAGACTCAAGCGGTAGTCTGGATATGTTATCTTGGAGGGGGGCGGCCCTCCCCTCACCTCACTGGCCCTCCCTTAGATGGAATTGACAGGGGATATATACCCTTAATGTGAGGAGGTAGGAGCTGGTCTCAAGGGATGGGGACAGGACTGAGGAGCCACCCAGTCCTCTGGCAAGAGAAAAACCTTGACAAAAAAATAGAAAGGAAGAAAGAAAGAAAGAAAGAAAGAAAGAAAGAAAGAAAGAAAGAAAGAAAGAAAGAAAGAAAGAAAGAAAGAAAGAAAGGTTTTTGTATCCTGAATGCCCCCAATCATAAATATTAGTAGGCAACTCAAACCTAGCACCTTTTTTACAGACTTCTAGGCAAAATCCTCTCCAAGATGAGGCTGGGCAGTCAACCAAAATTCAAGCCTAACCATCTGATCCTCTTTACAGACCAGGAGGCTACCCTTTCACAAGACCTGGATAAGTCTCTGTGCCTTACCATCTCTTTTCAGTAGCCCCTTTTACACACAGTGCTCTGCCCCACATTAATTGGTGCAGACCAACTGCAGTGTTACTTTTTTTGCATGTATAGGCAACCTAATCTGCTGCCAAAACAAGTGCTCACTGAAACGGTGTTCCCTGTTTTCCTGGGTTTGCCGTATCCGCCCATCATTGTGCAATGGATCAGGTGGCCATGTAAATACACCAGAATGCTGACAGCTCTCCAGGACAAAGTCTCACAAGACCCTTTGGGATCCCCTGGTGACCTCCACTGCTGGTAACAGAACAAAACTGAGCTGAAGTGCCTGGAGGCTCGTGTATGCCTCCAAAACTTGAGTTTAAGCTATCCACATACTCTCATTGCTTGATGAATTTTGCCCCTTAAATTGTGCAGTAATGAATACCGAGGGCTGCAACTTATGAAAATTAAGTTAGAAAAGCTGAGCCGTAATACTAAGCATGCATGTATATATGTATGCATATGGATATACATATGTATACGCGCATGCCTAATATCACGGCTCAGCTTTTCTGGCAATTTTCGTAAGTTGCAGCATCTCAGTTTTCATTACTACACAGTTGAAAACTGGCAGCATTCATCAAGCAGTGATAGTATGTGGATAGCTTAAACTTGAGTTTGAGAGGCATGCACAGACCTCAGGGGCTTTCTGATGAAGAATACACACCCCCAGCTCCAAGTCTCGGGTTCTCCACCAGACAGAAAACTACTAGAAATGCCAGAAGAGTCCCAAGACCAATGCCCAGCAACTACATATAAACAAAACTGAAGCAGCACAGACTGAGCAGAGAGAGTGAATTGAAACTGTAGCAGCTCAGCATGGGCTGCATGTGAAAGTACCTACTGTAATAATAAGCAATACATCTGTATGATGTAGCCTTCATGGTCCACCCTTCCTTTTGGACATGCTTTAATTGGCAAAGCAGTGAGAGAATCCATACAATTTCATAGTTGTTCTCATGGGTTTACTCTCACACTTTAATCAGGCAGTCAGATAGTCAGGAGTTTCCTCCAGGTCCTCTGATTCTCATTCAGAACATCATGGGACTGCCCACTTGGCTGAGATTCCAAGTCTCCATTTTAAACTGTGGATACAAAACAGAAGAGGCTGCTCTCACAAGACCCTCTGGGATCCCCTGGTGACCGCCACTGCTGGTAACAAAACAAAACTGAGCTGAAGTGCCTGGAGGCTCGTGCACACCTCCAAAACCTGAGTTTAAGCTATCCACATACTCTCACTCCTAGATGAATGCTGCCCCTTAATTTGTGCAGTAATGAATACCGAGGGCTGCAACTTATGAAAATTAAAATGCACAGAAAGATGCTAGTAGCAGCTACATGGCAGATTTCCCAACTGGAAGTGGAACAGAGCCAGAAAAATAGTGTGATAGCTGCGCTATGTAAGGACTGCTCAGCTGAGCTAAAAAGGGTTCTTTTACATTTGCTAATTTAAAACATAGTCCCCAGCCTTGGCAACATTATTGTATCTTTCTTAAAGTCAATTAGTGCATAATAGCACAAATAGTACAGTCTGGACACTCCTTCAGTTTCTTTAAGTCTTCTCTGTAGGGTAGGCAATAACCCATTCTTTCACGGGCCCAGCTCACAACATATCATCTTTCCATCTCTCCAATCTCTTCAGTTTCCCCATGCTGCAAAAACTGAGCAACAAGCTTGTTTATATGTACCTTAAGGCAAACATGTGTGTAGATATTTCATATGCATCTTCAGAGTAGGATGCTGAGAAGCTGTAGGGAATCCACATGAGACAAGTATGACTAATGCAACAATTTCTTCAATCCCCCGTATGGTGCTGATTGTTACCGTACCTCTGTACCATGTTGGTGTTGCACTTTCCTCGCTGATTCACCATCTCATCCTCCATCCTGAAGTGGCCATTCACTGCCACCTCTCACATTGACCTTCAGGGAGCAACAGTCCACTCTAGAGGACTGCCATCTGCAGAATGAAGTCACTCACATGGCTGTGATGTCAGACACTCATGCACATGCCTGCTGATCCTGTGTGCCTGCACAGCAGGCACACAAAAAGATGCTAGCAACATCTAGACTGATGGAGGCAGACTTATAAAAAGTTTCAAACTGCTACACTAGCTAGGAACACTCTGACAAATGTACAAAAAGATGCTAGTAGCATCTAGATGGCAAATTTCCTGACTGCGAGCGGGACATAGCCAAAAAATAGTGCGACAGCTGCGCTATATAAGGAATGCTCAGCTGAGCTAAAAAGGGTTCCCAAATATGACCCACCCATAAAAACTGAGGAAAAGACTCCTTAAAAAACAGAAAGTTCTAGCACGGTAGATAGTGTGCTTGAATATATACAAAACACTCTGCCATCAATAAAAAAAGGAGAACCCTGCCATGACCCCAGAAAAGTAAAACACACTGCTGGTCCTAACTCAAGGAGGGACAGTGGCAGAAGTGGTTGAGTACCATCTGCCACCAATTACTGGTCCTGCAGAGTGCTAGTAGATGATGAGTTGCAGCTGTTCTTGGGAGGAGCTTGAGTGTGGGAAAAGGAACATAGTGGACCAGTTTTGGCATGGCCATCACCATACACCACCCCCCACTTTGGGCAGACCTTCCCTCTGCAAGACTGATGCCCCTTCCTTCTCATCCTGTAACAGACTCTTCCTGCTGTTCAGTGACAGTACCTGTCTATACTATCTTATATCAAGCACTCCCTTGTTTCTAGTGGCCTGGTCCTGTCCCATGCCAAGTGCACTAGTGTTTTGTAGTATCCATTTGCCTTTCCCTATATTGTGCCAAGCATTCATTGATGTCCAGTGGCACCAACCTCTATCTCTATGCCACAGGAAAGCAAAACAACTGGCTACACTCTCTGCAATGTATAACAGAGGCTACAAACTCTGAAATATCTTTGCCAAGCCATAGATTTTTATTGCGGAGCCCAAGTGGGTCAAACAACCTTGGCGCTTTGCATCTCAAATGTGAAGCTTCATCAGGAGGAGGAGTTAATGACATAACATACATGCCTTTTAAATTGTCTATCTTATAGTGACAGTGCAAACATACAAAAAACATTCCATCCTAATATTCTAACTTTATATGGTTCAGCAGGTCCAACATTGTTCCATATTAAGATATATTAAGATGACTCTTATGACTAAAAATCTATAATCCCAGCAAATTAATATGATGTTGCAGCCATTTAAGGCACTCAGCCAAAAATTATATACTTCTCATAGAACAATTGGTACTGCTAAGCTTGAAAAAAAGCCATACTATGTTAAATAACCCCTATAGACACCCACGCACAAAAGTGAGAACAATGCACATTGAACCTTAAGTGAAAAACTAAATATGAAACACTCCTAATTTAGTAACATTCAAAAATTACTAATTAATGTTATGTAATCATTTCAATGCACTATAATGTCAGACCAAGACTGGTAACATACCAAACAAAACAGGAAACAGCTTTAGTTAACTTAAAAATAATATATCCATCTCCGGGCAAACTGTATACTAATGAATAAGGGAAAAAAGGGGGAGGGAGAGGAATGAAAAAAATGTGGGGGTGGGGAAGGGGTAGAAAGGGGGAAGGAAAAATAAGCAGGGGTGCTGAACTGAAGGATAATTACTCAGTCATCATAAAGGAAGCAGATAAGGATGGCAAAGTGGTGCTGATGAACAAACAAAAATATGAAGATGAAATACATAGACAGTTAGATGATATCAATAGTTATGTTAGATAACAAGCAGTTCCAACTAAAACTTTCAAAAACAGGATTGATTTATTTTCCAGGATTCTCTTCTAGCAGGTCATATCACTGAAACTGAATTAGAGTTTATGCAGGTAGAATTTCTGACTGTGCCAACTATATATGTGTCGCCCAAGATTCACAAGGGCCAGACAAACCCACTGAGTAGATCAATTGTCTCTGGTTGTGGTAGTTTGACAGAGAATATTTCAAAGTATATTGATAATTTTCTTAAACAAATAGTACAGCACCAACCATCTTATAATAGGCACAGCATGGATGTTCTGTCAAAACTTGATGGGTTTGTCTGGTCTAGTGAATTTAGGTGGATCACAGTTGATATGGAAAGCCTTTACACTAGCATTAGGCATGATTTGGGGTTACAAGCCTTGGATTTTCACTTATATCAGTAGGAAATTACAAGGGATTTGCCTGCAGGTTTTTTTGGAAGCCATGGAATTAATTTTGACTACTAATTATTTCCTTTTTGACCAAAAATATTATTTACAGGTTTGACGTATGGCCATGGAGACCATGGTGGCAACCTCCTATGCAAATCTTTTTATGTCTTGATGGGAGGGTGCCACCATGTTCAATCATGAGCGTAACCCTTTTCTACACCACATAGTCATGTGGAGTAGATTTGTTGATGACATCTTGGTTGTTTGGAGAGGTGATGAAGTTACAGTGGTGTCATTCCTGGAATTTTTGAATTGAAATGATGTGGGTTTAAAATTCACCTACGTGATGGATCTGACTATGATTTTCTTCTTAGATCTTACATTACAGGGATTTGAGGGTGAACCTGTGTGCAGTGCTAACTATAGAAAGCGATCTTCTGCTAACATGCTCTTGTACCCCACTACTGCCCACCCACATCATCTAAAATGGTCTATACACTTTGGACAATTTGCTCATTTGAGAAGGAATTGTTCAAACATTTTGGTTTATGAGCAACAGGCTCTGGATTTAAAAGAACGCTTCCTAGCCAGGGGGTATAATCAAGGCCCCTGGAATTGTGTGATTCTGCAGTTGTGGAATTTTCCGCAGAATTTTCATCATGCCACAGAATATATATAGTGCCACAGAATTCATTGTTTTTGGTGAATTTTCATTCAAGTATACTGTTTTTTCCATAGTGTCAGGCTTTCTTTCCCATCTTGTTTATCCTGAAGCCCCTCCTCTGTGCTAAGCATATAATGTCATCGATGACATGACATAATATTTAGCCAATGGCTGGACTGAGTTCTGCCAGAGAAATGAACAAATCATGCTGCAGAAATCAGAAAATGCTGCCGCAGAGCACTAGGGGCCTTGGGTATAATGTACATTTAGTGAAGGAGGTACAAAATAGAGCTAGAAACATAGAAAGAAACATGCTGTTGGTATCAAGAATAAAACAAAATGAGGAATCACAACCAGTTACATAGGTGACTACCTACAATCGATTGTCTAATGACATATCATCCATTGTGATAAAATGCTGGAATGTCCTGAGAGGTGATCCTGTTCTGTTTCAAGAACTAGGAGAAGTCCCCAGCATGTCTTTTCACCAGAGCCCCAATTTAAGGGATACTCTAGCACACAGTTTGCATATAAGGGACAAACCTGACATCAGATCATCTTGGATGCCCCTCCACCTCTGGGATATTTCAGATGCGGCAAATGCAACCTTTGCAAATTTTGTCATCAGAAAAAGATTTTTGAGCATTTAATTATGGATAAAAAGGTTACTATTAGGCAGTATGTTAACTGCACAACCACTTATGTAGTTTATGTTTTGATGTGTTTGTGTCCAAAGATTTATGTAGGGTGTGCAATTCGTTCATTGAAAGAAAGAGTGCCGGAGCATGTGTGTGATATTATAAATGTTGATCTTGAAAATCCAATAGGATTGCATTTTGCAGAAAAACACAATGGGAATGTGGCAGATTTTGCTTTCTTGGGTCTAGAATACATACGTATTAATCCGAGAGGGGGTAACAGGCAAAATGTCCTGTTACAACAAGAAGCCAGATGGATTTACACTTTTAAGGCCAATACATTGTTTGGACTTAACAGCAAAAATATTGACATCTCTCCTTTTTTGTAGAATATGTCAGCATGTCTATTAGGCAATGTGAAAAGAAATTTGGTAAAATGTTGGTTTTAAGCTCGGTTTCTAGATAACTAGTTAAAATGCAAGCTATAAGTTGGGTTTGATTGCTTTTTGAAGGTTCCTTGATGGCACCCTCACTTACTTTTCCTCCCTCCCTTTCTTCCCCTTCCCCCCACTTCCTCACTCCCACATTTTTTTCATTCCTCTGTCTCCCCCTTTTTTCCTTCATTCATTAGTATACAGATTGTCCAAAGACTGATTTATTATTTTTAGGTTAACTAAAGCTGTTCCCTGTTCTGTTTGGTATGTTACCAGTGAGTGTTTGACTTTATAGTGCATTGGAATAATTACAGAAGATTTATTAGTATTTTTTAAATATTACTAAATTAGGAGTGTTTCATATTTACAATTTTTCACTTACGGTTCAATATGCATTTTTCTCACTTTTGTGCATGTGTGTCAATAGGAGTTATTTAACATAGTATGGCTTTTTTTGAGCTTAGCAGAATCAATTGTTCTATGAGAAGTATATAATTTTTGGGTGAGTGCCTTAAATGGCTGCAACACCATATTAATTTGCTGGAAGTATAGATTTTAGTCATACTGAGTAATCTTAATATATCTTAATATGGAACAATGTTGGACCTCCTGAACCAAATAAAGTTAGATTATTAGGATGGAATGTTTTTTGTATGCTTGCACTGTCACTTTAAGATATACACTTTAAAAGGCATGTGCAGTATGTTTTGTCATTAGCTCCTCCTCCTGACAAAGCATCATGTTTGAGACGTGAAGTGTCAAGGTTGTTTGGCTCACCTGGGCTCCACAATAAAAATCTATGGATTAGCAAAGATATTTCAGAGTTTATAGACTCTGTCATATATTGCAGAGAAAGCTGCCAGTTGTTTTGCTTTCTTGTACTGTTTAGTTTGGACCTGCACCTCCCTCTTTCTTGAGCATGGTGTTTTTGTGCTGCATCTCTATGCCAAATACTCTATATGGCACGCCTTTTCTAGGCCCATTAAACACTCCCTGATGTCAGTAGCACCTCTACCTCGTCCCACCCAGTAACACACACTGTCTGGTATCTAGTGGCACTGCCTAACTCTTCCCTACACAGTGATGAGCATTCCCTGGTGTCAACTGGCACTTGCCAGGCACTCTCTGGGTCCCATGGCACCCCTCTCCATGCTTGTTCTTGGAATCAAACTTTAAAATGCCACATCTATGAATTGTGTCCGTACTTGACTAGAGTAACTGAGATGATATATTAGCTGGATGGCAGCAGCATTACACATACTGTCTGTTTCTGCCTGGCATTGCTGCTGTCCAGAAGTCCTGCTCTCCCCATCTATCACATGTGAAACCTACACAATGCCACCACAGTTCATACACTCAAACTTGTTTCACTTACTTTTGTTTTCTGCTGATTTTGTAGTTGTCCTATTTCTGGTTGCGGTGTCTGATGAACTTGTCCATATTGTTACTTAGAAAGCTGATTTTCTGGGCAGTCCCTCTTTCCCAGCACTCCACCCAAGTTATCTTGTCTCCTTGGAAGCCCCTTGATGACTCTCTTTACTTGCTTACCAGCTGTCTGTCAGTAAAACAGGTCATCCTAGAGTTCAAGCTGGAAGACTAAAACTTCATAGCATTTTGGCTATTCATAGACACATAGAAACAGAGAATTTGATGGCAGATAAGGACCGCAAGGCCCACCTAGTCTGCTCATTTCCCTACCTAACGGATAAGCTGCAGATCTTAGTTAACCAACAGTCTACTTCCTCCTACCCCCCACTAGAATTACCTAATGTCTGTCCCATGCATTCTTGAATTCCCCCACTGTTTTTGACTCTATGGCCTCCTCAGGAAGGCTGTTTCATGCATCTACAACCCTCTCTGTGAAGAAATACTTCCTCACATTACCTCTGAGCCAACCCCCTCTATCTTCAAATTGAGCCCTTGTTCTTGCACATCTTTTTTCTGTGAAAGATGCTACCCTCTTGGACTTTGCTGATTCCCTTGAGGTATTTGAAAGTTTCTATCATGTCCCCCACTCTCCCTCTTTTCCTTGAGGCTATACATCTTAAGCTCCTTTAGCCTTTCTTCATATGTCTTCTGGTGCAGCCCTGCAACATTTTGGTTGCCCTCCTCTGGACAGCCTCCACCCTGTCTATGTCTTTGCAGAGATGGGGTCTCCAGAACTGCACACAGTACTCCAGATGTGGTCTTACCAACTGTCTGCACAGAGGGCCAACAACTTCCTGTTTTCTACTGGTGATGCCTCTCCCTATGCATCCCAGTATCCACCCAGTCCTCCTTACTGCCTTCTCACATTGCTGGCCCACCCTTGGGTTATCTGATATGACTACCCCAGGTCCCTTTCCATTTCTGTTGTTGTCAGAATCTCACCCCCCACTGTGTACTCTTCCCCTGGGTTTCTGTTTCCCAGGTGCATTACTTTGCACTTCTTTGCGTTGAATCTAAGCTGCCATACATTTCACCATTCCTCCAACCTTGCCAAGTCCCTTTTCATCCTTTCTACCCCACCTTGCATATCAACCTTGTTGCAGATCTTTCTGTCATCTGCAAAGAGACATACTTTCCCTTCTAGTCCATAAAGACATTAAAAAGGACCAGCCCCAGTACTGAACCCTGCGGTTCCCCACTAGTAACCCTCCTTTCTTCACTGTGGACTCCATTTACTATTACCCGCTGTGTCCTGTTGTCCAGCCAATGTTTTACCCAGGCTACCACCCTGGGATCCACTCCCAGGCTGGCTAATTTATTTATTAATCTTTTGTGCGGGACTGTGTTAAATGCCTTGCTAAAGTCTAGGTAGGCCATGTCCATAGCCCCTCCCTGGTCTACTACTTTGGTCACCCAGTCAAAGAAATCAATTAGATTTGTCTGTCATGACCTTCCTGCTCTGAATCCATGCTGCCTTGGGTCCTGTGCCCCACTGGCCCCTAGGTACTCAACAATTCTTTCCCTCAGCAGTGATTCCATCATCTTCCCTACCACTGAGGTGAAACTGACAGGTCTGTAGTTTTCTGCCTCTATCTTGGTCCCACTTTTGTGAAGGGGAATCACATCCTCCATCCTCCAGTCCTCAGGTACCACACCATCCTCCAATGATTTACTAAAAGGGTAGTCAGTGGTGTTACTAGTTCTTCCCTTAGTTCTTTTAGAATTATGGGGTGAATCCCATCATGCACCATTGCTTTATCCAGCTTTAGTTTTAAGAGTTCTTTCAGAACCCTTTCTTCTGTGAAAGGACTAACATCAACCCCCCATCCAGAGTACTTATATTGACTGGATTAAGTATTTCCCCCTGCTTTTCCATTGTGAATACTGAGCAGAAGTATTCATTCAGTATCCCTGCTTTTTCACTGTCGCTCTCTGTCCAACCACCTTCCTCTTTATTCAGCCTCAGTATCCCTGCCTTAGTCCTTCTTTGCTCCCTAATGTACCTATAAAAGGTTTTATCCCCCTTCTTAACCGAGTTGGCTAGCTTTTCCTCGGTTTGGGGCTTTACTATTTTGACTGCCTTTCCTGCTTCCTTCTGCTTTAACTGGTACAGTTCTCTGTCCTGCTCCTTTAGTGTTTCCTTATACTTCCTGAATGCCATCTCTTTCTCCCATACCTTCCCCGTTACTTCTTTTGAGAACCACAAAGGTTTTTTCTTTCATTTTGATTTGTTTATTTGCTTCACACAAAGGCTTGTTGCCTCTGTGATGGCAGTTTTAATGTTTCCCCATTGTTGCTCCACCCCACCTTCTTGCCTGTTTGCTAGTGCTTTTCTGAGGTACTCTCTCATTTTGACAAAATCAGACCTCCTGAAGTCCAGTACCTTCACTTTTGTGTGGTTTGACTCTACAGCTAAGTTTATCATGAACCACACTGTTTGGTGGTGGCTTTTTCCCAGATGGCTACCCACTTCAAGATCAGAGATCCTGTCTCCGTCCCCATTTGAGAGTACCAGGTCTAAGAATGCTCCTTCCCGAGCAGGTTCCAAAACTAGTTGTCTGAGGCATGCCCCTGTAGGGCATCGAGAATGATCCTGCTCTTGGATGTGGCTGTAGCAAAGGTGCTCCAGTTAACATCTGGCATATTCAGGCCTCCCATCAGCAATACCTCCCCTTTCTCTGCCATCCCAAGGATTCACCTGCACCATGTAGCCTAATGACAAAACTCTTAGCCACCTTTAAAAAAATAATTGAATACTGAATAATATGTGGAACATTAGTAGCAATTTGACTATATGAATAAATTATTTGGAACTAAAATATAAGTGCTTGTACCTAAGTAACCAGTATGCACTGGTCACTCTCTTTGCCCAAGAACTCTTCTACCACACAGTAATGTGTTTGCTGAGGAACAGTACTCCAGCCCCAGCAGTGAGCTACCTGCTGATCATGTGCCCTCACCAGGCCACTACTGCTGCTGCCATTATTGTTGGTGCTTCTGGTGAGCAGCCCATGGTTTGTGACTCTGGTCTCATCTATGGCACATGTTGGTGGCTCCTCAGCAGAAGCACTGCTCCCTGCTAGACTGCCACTGCTGCCAATAGACTTACTACTCCCTTGTGTCCCTGCTAACCCCTTCACTCTGTAGCAGTGGCTTTCCAGGAGGCTGCAACTGCTGTGCAGCCATTTCCTTGTGCATACATTGTGGTTCTTGTGCATGCACTGTGGATCTTCTAGCTGTGCATCTTATGCATTGAAGTCCAGTTGGGGCCAAATCTCAGGTTCTCTATCATCAGTTTAGAGTACTGGTGCTCCTGCTCACCCAATGCTGTATCACTGGCCATGTCTGAAGATACCATCTACCAGCTCCTGCTCATCACTGCACTGACATCTGGCACTGAGGCGGTGCTCACTGACATGCATCTCTCACTGGTTCCCAGTGTCAGGTACACACCACTTGCCACTGCAAGAGTTTGCAGTGCAGCAAAACCGTGCATGGGCAGAGAGCAACTGGGACAGCAGCAGTCAGTAAAAGAGTGCCAGTCACATGTGTGTGACCTTAAGGGATGCTTTCCTGACCAAGTTACACACATGCATGCACCACTTTCTTGTACTTCAGGAGGGGAATCCCTTAAAAATAGTTTGCTTATATTTCTTTTTGCCATACAAATGAATAAAGCAAGGGGAGGGTACCATAAGAAATGGTTGGAGGGAAAAGCAAAGGGAAAGGTTATTTTTTATACAGCGTTTGATGTCTGGGAAAGAAGCACTAGGCAGTTCTGCCTATTTTCATCCTCATCTGGATGTGGGGGGGATACAGATGGGAACCAACCGAAATTGAACCAGATTAGGCTGTTGGTGGTATTTTTAGTGATTGAAGGAATTCTGGCCAGGACACTGGGGAAATTCCCCTACTCTGACAGAGGGGAATACTCTGTCCAAGATGGCGGATGCTCTGGTGACCACGGCAGAGCTAGCTGGTGAGGCAGGAGACTTGGTCTCTGCTCCTGTCTCTGATTTACTAGAGACCGTTTCAGACAGAATTGTGTATGAACATGTACTTACTGTGACTGAAGCTGCTCCCATGGCTTGTACTGTTCTTCCTCCTGCTCGATGCAGTAGCTCTGACGGAGATCGTAGAGATGCCTCTGCAGTTGTGTCCAGCGAATTGGAGGTGCTGCAGCCCACTGTGCACAGTGGACTGGTGGAGATAGTGAATGCTACGCTCTTGGTGGATGAGGGAGAAGACTTGTCTGTGCAGATGTCGCAACAAGATGCCAAGCCTTTTGCAAAGGCAGCCATGGAGGGGGATCGTCCCCTGGCAGTTCCTGGATCCCATCCTACTTTTGGACCTTCTGTTGACCCACTGTTGCCCCGAACTGAGTCAACATCTTTTTTGTTCACTGCCGCGGCATGGCCGCCCACACAGCAGAGGGTGCACAGCTTGGGGCTTGCATCGTAGGATTCCTCACCTACTATGTTGGAAACTGGCAGCCTGACATCCTTTTCTGAAATATTGCCCCAACCTAAGCCTGTGTGGTCCATGGAGCAGGCTTTGCAAGGGGCAGGCTGGATACAGGACTCCAGGAAGGGACAGTGGATCTCTGGTGTGTCCCCTATTCGGTCCCCTAAACCTGAAGACTTCCTGGAAGAACAACCGAAGGGACTGGAATTGAATGACTCTCCTGACCCCTTGAGTTTGCCAGGGGAATTTTCACTCACCCAAAACCCTGTATTATCTCTCCTACAGGATACGACCTCTAAGGCATTTCCTATGATGGAATCCATGGATTTTACAGCTGCGGACCCTGATCTACCTCTCCCTGATCAGGAAAAGACTCCACGTTCCTTTTCTTCCCTCTTTAAGGCACCTGTTGTAGCTGCTAAGTGACATAATGCTGTCTGTCTTATTTATAGAGGTGGACTTTCTGACCCCCCGGATCGTGTCTTTGTGGCTAGATCCCTGATAAAAGACTCTTTAAAATTTTTTGCTCACGAGATATATGCCTTGATACATGTGTCTGGAGAATCTTCCTTTGACGTCAGTTTTCAGACATCTCTTGGACTTGAATGATTTTGGTCTAGATACCATGCTTTGAAGAATGCCCCCTTATGGACCCCCTTCCAGGCCATCCCCCTGTCGAAGCCTGCCTTTAAATTTATTACGGTTATGTTCTGTAATGAAGGTGTTGATGTATCTGATGTGATGTACTGGCTGAAACAGCGCTGCACGGTACAGGTTCAGCCTGAAGCCATTCTAGACACTGAAAATATTTGGACTGGGGGTTGGAGGTTTCGGGTGCTGCTACACACAAATGACTCAGGTCCTGTACACTTGCCCAATTCCTTTTTCTTAGGACGAGTCAGGGGAGTTTTGTTTTATCCTGGCCAACCCAAGGCCTGTTATAGATGTGGGGATCCCTCACATCTCAGTAGTGTCTGTGATAAGATTAAATGTAATTGTGGTGAAATGGGTCATGTGGGGGTTCACTGTCAGAATGCTAGTAAATGTAACTTGTGTCACGAATTAGGGCATCTATTCCAGACTTGTCGCTGGGCTGCACATGCTCAGAAAGACCATGATGGTGGGGCTGATCAACGCTTTGTGATCACACAAGCACAAAAAAGCATGGTTACGTGCATCTGTGGCTAAGCACCCCTCTGTTACGGGAGTTTCCAGTGCAGCCCCTACTGCTAGCACCCCCAGAACCCTGTTCCTCAACCTGACAAGATGGTACCACCCTAATCGGTACCTGAACCCCCCTGAATGGAGAAAATCAGGCCTGTTGCTTCTGATGTGGACTCTGTCCCAGGTCCTAGTAAAATGCTACCTCCCCGTGAACCTACTGCAGGTACTCGCTGTAGGTCTCTGAGAACTGCTTCTCGGCCTTTACCGCTTCCTATGGCATCATTGTTGCCTGCTCCCATACCCCTGTTGAATCCTTTTGAATTGCTACAGCTGACTTCAGACGACGCAGGTGGTGAGTCTGACTCATCCTCGGTGGCGTCCTCCCTCCCTGATGGTCCTACTGACACTGGACCTCCAGTGGGCATTGGACTTTCACAGAAACGTAAGGCCAAAGTTAGACTGAAAGGGAAGAATATAGTTGGGAAGCGGAAACTGTGGTGTTTTATACTTTTCTGTTGTCTACATGGCGCAGTTTGCTTGTTACACTATTAACGTTAATAGTATGAAACGTGTTCCTAAGAGACAGTTAGTTTTTTCCTTTTTTAAGACTTTTACCATTGGGTATTTTCTTATTGCAGGATACCAGACTCCATATGACTCAAGAGATCAGACAAGTGAAAAATGATTCGCTCTTAGGCCCCTCATTCTGGTCCATAGGTCACGACCCCTGTTCAGGCCTTGGCATTTTGATAAATATGCCTGACTTTCATCTTTTGAAACTATTTGATTTGGTACCAGGTAGGGCTCTGGTTTTGGACTTCACCATAGGTAATTGCCCTTATTGAGTTATCAATATTTATGCGCCATAACTTAAATCAGCTCGCATAGCCCTTTTTACTGAGATCCGCCCTTACTTGCACACTTCATTCCAAGTTTTATTTTCTGGTGACTTCAACTGTGGCTTGAGTCTTGGGGTAAAAGTTCCTTTGCCACTACTAAAAAACTGTACTGCGACTCACAGGAACTGAGCAAGCTAATACATACTGCCCATTTAGTTGATGCTTATTTTTCTTTTCGCAACAACATACCCTCGTCTTCATAAAGGTAAATTGGCTACCGCATTGATTTTGTTTTCTTGTCCGTACTTACCAATTGTTTCAGCTATGGTGCAGGCAGTGGCCTTTTGGATCATAACTTGCTTTCTGTTGGTGTGGGTACTGCAAATCCTTATTCAAAAGGGCAGGGGTTGTGGAAATTTAACACCTCCCTATTGCAGGATAAGGTGTTTTTGTCGACCCTTCGGTCCTTCCTTTTTGCACTCAAATCTGTGTTTCTCTGTTATGAAGACCCGATACAGTGGTGGTTTGATACAAAACATGCGTTGATATCATTCCTGAAATGGTATAGTCGTGCGAAAAGTAGGAGCCAATATTTGGACTATTTACAAAGAAGAGCGCATCTTCAATTGCTTATTTCTTTATCATATACCACGGGTCATGACCTTTCCTCTCAAATTCAATTGACGCAGGCGGCTATGTTGCACTTCCAATCTTGACAATCACGGCAATTGTACCACCAACATAAATTTCAGGTTACTGGACCATGGGAGATCATTTGTCCCTTTGAGTCTAACTCTTGTCGGACTGCTCAAAAGACGATGTTATGTCTTACAGATTCCATGGGGACTATATGCTCTACTCAAACAGAGATTCAGCAGATAGTTGCTAACTACACGACTGCATTGTTTTCCCCCTTTCCTGCTGATCTACCTGACCCTGCTGCCCTGTACGAGAATTTAGAGATCCCACTCCCTTCTACAACAGCAGTGGAGATGGCGTGCCAACCCATTATGACCTTGGAGTTGTTAACGACTATGTCCTCTCTGCCGTTACGTAAAACTCCTGGCCCAGATGGTCTTCTGGCAGCTCTCTATAAGGTTCTGGGTGACCACTTACTTATTGAACTTACCTCTGTCTTTAGTTCTTTGTTGAACAGTGAGTCTGTCCCTTTAGAATTTACGACTGGTGTTTTGCTTTATATCTATAAACAGAAGGGGGAAGCCAACTCTCTTGAGAATTGGAGCCCTCTTTGTATGCTAAACACTGACTTTAAGATATTGATGAAGATGATAGCAAAACGTTTAACAGGTATTGCAGAAACTGTTCTGCATCCTGCTCAATCTTGTTCTGTCCCCAACAGGAACATCTCGGATCATTTGATTCTGATCCGTGAATTGTTCTCCCACGGGTACTCAGCTTCGACTTCTGGATTTGTAGTATCTGTGGATCAACGGACAGCATTTGATTCGGTGAATCATGATTTTTTATGGCAAGCACTCAGGTTTTTGCATATACCGGCTATCATTATCCAATGGTTAAGTAATTTTTATAGGACAGCTACGGTCATGCCAGTAGTGAATGGTTGGGTGGGACCTCTGATACCTGTTCGAAGGGGAGTCCGACAGGGGTGTCCCGCAAGTCCATTACTATATGTACTGTTTTTGGACGTTTTGCTCTGCCGTGTTAATATGCTTCCACAGATACATGCTGTATTGTGTTCTATAACAACAGCACCTTACAAAGCCATTGCATATGCAGATGATATCTGCTTTTTGGTGGCAGACGAGGATTCGGTGATAGCCTCCTTGCAGGAATGTTCCTTATTTGGGACATATTCAGGAGCTACTCTGAATTTTGAGAAAAGTGTTGGTATACAGCTGGGATCTGCTATTGCACCGATTAGGAACATCGGTCCATTGCAGATTGTAGATGGCCCTGTTCGTATTTTAGGGATTTATTTTGGTACTCGAGCCGATGACGTTTATAATTGGACTTCTAAACTACAACAAGGTCACATAAAGGTAGCCTCATGGAACAGGAGTCAGATTGGGAAAAAGAAAAGTCTATTTAATTAAGACATATTTACTTTCCCTCTTTCTCTATGTTAGCTATATCTTTCCTATTCCAAAACAATTGGAAACTGCGATTCTTAGCCTTTTTTTTCAGGCATTATGGGGGAGCAGGTTGAACCCAATAAAACGGGATGTCACCTATCTCCCTATCACGGACGATGGTGTTGGCATAACTAACCCCCTTTTGTTTTTCTCCAGTATTTTTTTCATAGCGAACATTAGACCGCTTTTGATTAACTCGCAGAAAAGATGGGAAGTGTGGTTCTATGATTCTTGTAAAATATGGTTCCACCAATGGGAACATGACTCCCTGCGTATTCTGCGTGCCTCGGGAAACACGCCACCTTATGTGAGGTATATGTTTCTACGTCTGAAGCAATGGCGGGTGACCCCACAAATGCTTCTCACTAATGCACAAATCCCTGTATAGATTGCTTCTTTCCTCTGTGTGTGCAGTTCAGTCCCCTTTTTTTAAATGTCCTGCCCAATATTGTCCCTCTCTGCTTATTTTGTTGCATTGTATGTGAATCCCAATACATATGTGGGACTTCCATTGGTTATCCTGCCATGAGAGAATTAATGTTAAATCAAACCATAAACATAAACAGCTACAAGACAGGCTGTGTTCTAGGCCCTCTTGTATTGATGAATTGGAAACTATTTCTCATTTATTTTTGATTGCCCTTTATACATTGGTGGACCTTTCTAGCCCAAAAATGGGGTATGCCATTGCTTCAATTTGTCTCTTACCCAATGATTATGTATGGAGCATTCCCCTCAATGGTCTCTGTGGACACTGATACTTTAAATCTTATTTTTGTTGTAATTAAATGGCATATTTGGATGGCAAGATGCCAGTTCACCCTGCAGCAGAAAATTTGTACGTATATAGAAATTGAGCAAAAGATTGTTCGGGATTTGAAAACTGTTTATGCACTTGAACTTGTGTCTCTTTCCAGGCCTGGTCTGTTCGCCCTTTGGAAAGCCCTACCTTGGATTACAGACTCAGATGCACCGGTGACTTGAAGGACTTTTGTTCTCTCAGTATCATTTCCTTAGTTTTCTTTCTTTGTTTTCTTCCATACCTTTTGATATGAACACTGTTGTATACCGTCTTGATTTTACCTGTTTTTTTCTTATTGTGTTTTCTTTATTGTATATTGCCTGATTTCTTGTTTAAATAAAACTTTCCCCAACTCTGTCGGTAGGGGGACTTGCTGTCTGATGTGGTGTCAGTGTCCATTGGGACAGCGATGGAGCAGGACGTGGAGGAGCCAGGTGTGCAAGTTGCACAGATACCTGGAAAACCTACTGATGTGGATACCTGTTTTTCTGATGAGTTGCGCGTGGAGGCTGTGGATGTGAGTCCTGAAGGAGCTTCGGAACATGTTGCTATTATGGCAATTCTGACTCTGATCTCGGGACAAGATTCTCAGAGCCAGTCTGTGGAGGTTGTTGTACTACAGATGATTGCTGAAGATGGCTCTGTTGGTCATTTGGATCCTTTTTGTGGACATAGTGCTGGATTTGGAGATTAAAACTGGTTTATCTCCTCATTGCCTGGGTGTCTCCCAGATGACCGGTGGGAGTTGCCAAGCTCCAGTGCCAGCCCAGAATACTCAGATCACAGGTGTGTCAGGAGACCGGCTTGGCAACTCATCCCTGACTCCATCGGTAATCTACCAAACTACCAATTTACAGCAGGACGGGGTTTCGATCTTTTCTTTCTCAGCTGCATCTAAGGGCAAATTGACTGCTAAGGACACACTGACTGCTAAGCGGGCTTCCTCGCGGCAGGCTTGGGCTGATTCATAGATGGACATTACCGAACCTTGGTCTGTGGAGACGTCTTTGGAAGCGGCCGGTTGTGTGAAATCACCTTCATCCCAGCAATGGATGTCTGGGTTTGCTCCCATTAGCATTCCTAGTGTTCAGATTACAGATGGGCTGCCTGTGTCGGGTCCAGCGGATTCTGGTACATCTAGCTCAGCTACGGAACATGACTCGGATTTTGCTCTTGGAACTGGTTTGGAATTAACTCCTGATCCTACTTTGAATTTTGAACAGATGGCTGTGTTAGACAAACAGGGGTTGACTGTGCCCAAAACTGACCATGGGAGTGACTGTGGTGCTGCCACTGTTGCATTGCCTTTACGTGGGGACTTGGGGGGACATGATTATACAAATGGGGGTGATGGTGGACATCGTTCTAGGTCTTATGCTTCTTTCTTTCAGAAAAAGGTCCTGCCTGCCAAAAGACATAATGCTGTCCATTTAGTTTATAAGGGGGCTTAGAGGTATTTCCAGATAGAGAATATGTGGGTAAAATCCTGCTTAAAGACAGTCTACATTTCAACACTGCAGAATTATATGCATTGATACATGTCTTGGGGGAGTGGTCCTTTGATGTTAGCTATAAAATGCAGAGTGGTTGGAAGCTTTTTGTCTCAGGTATCACAGAATGAAAAGCTCACCTTTATGGGCCCCTTTCAATGTTATTCCCTTGACTAAGCCTTCTCAAAAAAATGTGACTGTTTTATTTCGGAATGAGGGAGTGAGTGTGATGGATTTACTGTTTTGGCTGAAGCAGCATTGTTCTGTGCTGGGGAACCCCGAGGTTATTTTTCATAGTGAAAATATATGGATGGGAGGCTGGGAAGTCCGGGTACTTTTGCATGAGGTGGATGAGTTTTTACAACATTTGCCTAACTCTTTTTTTCTCAGTGGGGACCGTGGGGTTTTGTTTTATCCCAGGCAGCCCAAAACGTGCTATAAATGCGGTGCCCCGGTCATATCAGTAATGCCTGCGATAAGATGCGCTGTTCACTATGTGGGAAACTAGGTCACACATATCTACAATGTACTGAGGATGTTTGTTGTAACCTGTGTGGTATGTCCAGTCACTCCTATCAAAATTATAGCCAGGCTGCCTTTGCTAAATCTGTTACTAGTGACCTTGAGGAACAACAGTTACTGGTGGCAGTTGCCCAGAGAGAAAACGTGAAGTTGTGTCAGAGTGTTCCTCAGGTGGTGAGGCCTTTGGATCACCAGTGTGACCCTACCGCTGATCTGCCTCCTTTAGCCCCTCCCCCAGTTTTTTGTTCGGATGTTCCTTCACAGGCAGTGGCCAAGGATTCCATGGATCTGGAACCACCTGTTGTGGTGTCTGTATTACCTGCTAGTGTATAACCATTAGCGGTGCAGGCTACCATTTCTTCTGTGGAAATGTCCCCCCTCCCCCCCTTCCTGTTGCAGTTGTGGAATCTGAACAAAGTGTGACCCGCTGTAGAAGTTGGAGGCAGCCTGCTTCTAAGGTTCATAAGATTTCAGAGACTAAAACCTCCAATAGGTTCCAGCATCTTTTTCAAGAACCATGTACACAGAGTAATGACTCAGAGATCTCTTCAGAAGAGTCTCACTGCATCGAGCTCTTCTCTGATTCTGAGTAGAGTGAATGAGAGGATGGTGGTGGTCAATCTGTAGGCCCTGTGCAAGGTAAATCTGCCACTAAAGAAAGAAAAAAGATGGTGGCAGGCTCAAGTAAATCAAGGGTGCATAAACTTCCTTGAGTTCTTTTACGTGTTGGTTCCCTAACGTAAGTCTCTTAACTATTAATGTTAATAGCATCAAGAATAATCTGAAACGGGGGTGTTTTTTCTCATCTGATATCTTCTACTGTTGATAAGATTTTTCTACAGGACACCAGGTTGCACTCCACTGCTGAGGTCCGTACTGTTCAAAGGGAATGGTTTAAAGGACCTCCCTTTCGGTCCTTTGGTTGGGGTACCTGTATGGGGGTAGGAATTTTGTTTTGTATAAACATTCAGACGATCAAATTATTAGATTTGATTCCAGGTCATGTTTTGATATTGGATATTAAATATTGGGGAACTTATTATAGATTGATTAATGTTTATGCCCCTCAGACTAGGGCTGAAAGGGTGGATTTTTTTCTTCAAATACACCCTTTTCTTTTTTCTGTGCAACCTGTGATCTGGGGGGTGATTTTAATTGTGGTCTTCCTGTCCAGAATCGGGGAATGGTACAACTACTAAGAAACTTTTTAGTGATATGTCTTTTTCATCTTCTATGGTGCACTTGGCACATATGGTTGATGCTTATAAATCATTTAATAATCGAGGTACATCTACTTTTCAGAGGGGTGTACATGTGACACGTATTGATTTCTTTTTTGTCAGTCAGGGAATTCCTATTAGAACTGCTCAGGTTATATCAGTGGCATATTCAGACCGTAAGGAATTGTCAATTATGACAGTGTCCTTGGAGTTCCCTCACTGCCCAAGGATGTGAAAGTTTAATTGCTTACTTCTTTGGGATGACTCCATAGTACATCAAATTTTGTTTTTGGTTTGTGGTTGGAAGACTGTGTTCACTCTTTTTTCTAACCTTTTTTTGTGGTGGGAGTGTCTTAAGTCTGATTTACGGAATCTGCTAGTGGCCATTGGCAAACAGAAGTCTGATTCTATGAAAATGACATACCAGCAACACAGGAAACAGTTGTAACAGTTATTCAGTTTGGCATGCTCTATTGGCCATGATTTTGGTGAACAGATTAAAGTTGTTCAAAGTTTCATGAGGGAGTTTCCTCAGCTCCAAATGGCTTCTCTTACAATGCAATAGCGATTTGATACTCAGGGAAAATTGGACACTGTTTGCCCTTTAATTAGTTGTAGGAACCGGATTGCCAGTAAACAACTGAAGGCTGTTTGGGACCCTGATCATGTAACAGTCACACAGCAACATGAGATTATGAGAGTGGTGTCCCAATATTTGGAGACACAGTTTGAGAGGAAAGACACTGACTGGACTGCTTTTTCTCAATTGTTTTCTTTATTGCATGTTCTTACCATTCCTTGTGAGGTTGTCTCTAACTTAACTTTAGCTGTGTCCTCGGCTGAAGTCCTGGAGACAGTTCTGGCCTTGCCTAACAGAAAGGTACCAGGACAGGATGGTCTTCCAGCAGAACTGTATAAGCTTATTGTCCCCTTTTTTCCTTCCGAGTTGGCAAGTGTTTATACCTATATGTTGGAAACAGGGACTTTCCCCTTGGACATGACCTTAGGGATTGTGTCCCTCCTATATAAAAAAGGTGACAAGAAAGATTTGAATCATTGGAGGCCTATTTGTCTTTTGAATGTTGATTTTAAAATTTTGATGAAAGTTTTGGCATGTCACCTGTCACGGGTTGCATCCCATGTACTCTCCAGATTTCAATCTTGTGCTGTCCCGGGGAAACAAATTACTGACCAACTGCTATTGTTGAGGAAAGTTTTTGAATCTGGAGCCTTTCCTGGTATGAAGGGGTTTGTGGTGTCCCTGGATCAGAGGAAGGCTTTCGATTCTGTTGATCATGCCTTTTTATGGTCTACTTTGCATTTTTTGATGGTTTCATTTCATGGTTAAAGGCAATTTATGGCGTTGCAGTTGTCAAACCTTTAGTTAATGGTTTCCTGGGGCCCCTGATTCCAGTACGAGGTGGGGTTCATCAAGGTTGCCCCTTAAGCTGTTTGCTCTTCATTTTTAGTATCAATCCCTTACTTAGGCTCCTGAATGATGTTCATTTTTGCACACCTGTTTGTGTTTCTGGACAACGCTTGCCTTGGACTGCTGCTGCATATGCGGATGATATTTGTTTACTTTTAAAGTCTTCTACTGACATTGTTTGGGCTCTTGATTTTTGCTCTCATTATGGTGCTGCCTCAGGAGTACTTTTGAATAAAGATAAGTGTGTAGTTAAGAGACTTGGGGTAGGTGTGACTGATCCTTATGTTGCTGGCATTTCTGTTCAAGATGGACCACTTCAGATCCTAGGGATTGCCTTTGACACTGGCTGACAGGACCTCCTTAACTGGGATGTTTAATTAGGGCAGTGGAGGGCTTTAGTGACGAGTTGGTGTAAACATAGTATGGGGAAATTGAATCCTGTTTACTTGGTTAGAACTTACCTTTTACTGCTTTTTTTATATGTTAGTTTGGTCTCCCCCCCCCCAAAGGAACAAGATGCCGCTCTCTATGGCCTATTTTTCCAGGCCATTTGGTGAGGTAGATTGAATCCCCTTAAATGGAATGTGTTATAGTTAAAAGTTTCTGATGGGGTTTAAATATGGTCAATCCTGTGTTGGTTTTTTTTCATTAATTTTTTGTTTATGAATCTTCACCCAGTGTGTCAGCAAGAATCTGCTTGGTGGATGCCCTTGTTGGAGTCCAAACTCTGTGCATGGTTTGGAGGTTGGGTCTCTGGTACTTTAAAGATTTTTAAATCGGTTCAATATTCCTCTTCTTATTATAGGGAAGTGTTTGTCCGTCTGAAGGGTTGGGGTATTCAATATGGGGATGTGCTTCATAAGTCTAAAAAATTATTATATTCCCTGATTTCTGGTTCCACTTTTATTGAACCTTGTACTTTTCCTTTATGTCCCCCATCCTCTGTCCCGTGCCTCTTGCACCTATTTCACAATGAGAGGATTCCAGTGAAATACTAGAATGTGTTGTGGCTTTGTTGCCATGATAAACTTAATGTCAAGGCTAATCACAAGCATAAGGGTCTGACTGATAGGATGTGTGCTAGACCACAATGGATAGTACAGTTGGAATCAATGCTGCATTTGTCAGTCTTTTTGGGGTTAGTTAGTTGCTTGTTGGGATATGTTGCCATTGTGTACTATCTCTGATGAGACTTTGCTTTATGGGGTGTATGGCAGGGTCTGGTCCAACTGGGACACCTGTACTCTCACTGTGATTTTTTCTGTTATTAAATGGTGTGTTTGGAATGCCAGATGTTTATTTACTTAACAGCAGAAACTACTTTCTTATGAAGACCTAGTTGGTTGTATCTCTAAAGATATCCATTGTATATATTATCAGGAGAAGTCCCATCAAACTGACATGTATATCAGGAATGTGTGGAGGAACCTTCCCTGGGTTACAGATTCCGATGTACCTATTACATGATGTGATTACTGTTTGTTTTGCTTTCTGATACTGTATGTGATTTCTTTCTGTATTTTATTGATGTGATTTGAATATCCAATAAAAACAAAATTCCCCTACTCTTTTCGAGAAGTACCATATGATATTTAAAGAGTAGCTAACGCCTTTGAAAAAACTTTAGAAAACATAATAGCTGGACACAATTCAGCTAGTATTTCACATACTGTATCATATATAGATTTCGCCTCTTCATTATTTATTACTAAAAAATTCCCACAAAAACAGGGTATAAATCCCTTAGAGCTCATCAGGGAATAACTGTGATGTCACAAGCACAATATTATAACATCAGGTTGGGAAGAAGCAATAGGAGCTGATGAACCCTCAGGGAACAACTATTCCATTTTCATGCATCTGACCTCAGTAATAAATAATGGAAAGAAGAAATACAGAGCTAATGAGAAATATCAATCAATCAATCAATCATTGTTTATTTATAAATTATAAAATGGCAAGAAAAAATCTAGAAATCTCATTGGCCAAGACAGATCAGCTGACCATACATTAATTCTCTGTATATGCACAGTCATCCTGGTCCTAAACCACATTACACAATGAGCAGATCAGTCCTCCTACAATGTTTGTGACAGGGGGTACCACTCGACTGCCAGGGAAGGCCTTTTGATAAAGTTATCGGGGACTTGGAGGGGGCCACTAGACTACCAAGGTTTGATTGTTATACGTATACGTGATCGTGGCTACGGGATCCCCACTGCGCATGTCATGCTGTGCAGGGCACCTGGCTTAAGTCGCCCAACTGCCCTGCACAAGGCATGCAAATGGACCCTTTTGCACCATGCATATTTTATGGCCTCATTTGCATGCCCCCTGCTGAATATCATGGATGTTCCCTTTCTGTGACTTGCACCGGTGCAGTGCCGCTGTGCCATGCGCAGTATGTGCGCTGTCCATACCATATTCAATGGTGCTGTGCCATGGTGCATCCCTGTTGAATATCACCTGGACCTGGACCTGGAGCTGTGTCCAGGCTTGCGCCACTGCCTGGTGCAGTCTAAATATCTGGGCCTATGTCTGAAAACATACACAGTACATAGTGCCATGCACTGCTTGTATAGAAATAATACCCCTTTGATATAATTGGAACTGAGTTTAAGGGTGGCTCTTTCTTCAGGCATTTTTAGCTGTTGTCAGCTAATTAGCTACAATGCTGTTTGTGCATAGAATTGTGTAGGAAACCACACTTTTGTATTTCTAGTTACAGGCTGGCTATGTTCCTCCACAGAAGCATCCAGATTCTGATGCCAATGCATATAAAAATGCTTGCCTTCTCTGGAAGACTGGGTGGAAGCACATGCAAAAGTAGTCCATCATGCCCTAGATGATTTTCCTACTTCCAGCCTGCAGATCTATTGCCTCTGCAGCCACCATCTTGTTTTCTCAAGTTAGTATCCCTCATCTTCTTCTAAACTGTAATTAAACAATCATCTTATCAATACAATTTGCCTTGAAAAAAACACAGGGAACAGGTATTCAGAATTGCACCCAGGAGGTGCGCAATGAAATGCGCAGCGCAATGCAGATGTGCCAGAGGAAACGGACACCATATTCAGACAATGCGCCACTGACATGCACTGGCGCAAAGCACACTGAATATAGCAAAGATGTGCCACCATGCAATCAGACTTGCACTGGAGCAACCAAGGCTGCAGAAGCCAGCAGTCTGAGCAAATACAACAGGCACAGGAGATCACAGGCAGGGCTGCACAGGAGCAGAGTGCCAGACCAGCAGTATCAGACACAAACAGAAAGGCACACTGGCAGGGATGCACCACAGAAGGACCAGGTGAAGGCCCAAACAGGATTGCCAGTCCGCCAACACCAACCCATGGCACAAAGCACACTAACCAACCCACCCCAGATGCATGCCCGCAGGCATGCCAATGCCAGAGCACCTGCAACACATCCCCAACAGGCAGAGATGTGGTGGACAGTGGCACAGCCATGGTGCCAGGACAGCAAACATGCACAGTAAACAGCAGGAACAGAGACAGGGATGCACAGGGCATCTAGGAGCAAACAGACCACACCTAGGCAGGGAAAAAGGGCAAAGCACCGCAGGGCACACCGGCAATGGCAAGGGCAGCACAGCAGGTGGACTGTAGGGCAGCACAGGGAGACAGGGACAAACTGCACTGGACAGCTCACAGGGAAGTGTGCGACCCACCACCTATGGGCATGCAGGACACAGGGACATGGTTAACAGCAGCCAGCACACACAGCAGCACCACCCACACGACACAGCAGTGGGGCAGCAGGGGACATGCTCAAGGACACATACTTGCAACTGCAGCACAGAGCAACAGGCCACCTGCAAAGGAGACCCAGATACAGATGCAGTAGGAAAATAAAGTTTACTCCGATATACAGCACAATGGTATTCCAACGGGGCATGCACAAACAGCAACAAAGGGGAAACACAGGTAGTGGCAACATGGTTCAGAAGGGGATAGGGACTGGGAGGAGGTACAGAGGTGGGGAAGGGGGATGCAGCAATGGTGAGGTGGGCAGAGGATGTCCAGGGAACAGCAGGGACTGGCACATGGACTAACACTGCAGCAGCAGCACTTGCAGCCGCACTCGCAGCCACCGCACCTCCTGCAGTATCGCCTTGGATGCCACAAGCTGGCACTGACCAACCCTCAGCAGCAACATGGTGTGGCCAATGTTCTGCTGCATGAGCTGGAGCAGCAAAAACAGGCCCCCTACCAGTCTGTTAGGCTGACACCTTCTGGCCCATGGCCCATCCTGACCTAGAAGAGAGGACAGAACAGGCATTAAGTGTCATGGCACAAGGTGCCCATGCCCACCCATGCATGTGCACTGGACAGCAGATGCAGCCAGAGGTGGACAGACCCCCCCCCAAGGCACGTGCACAGTGAACTGCAACATCTAACCCTGATGCACCCCACAGCTGGATGGCTGGGCAGCCCCAGGGTGACATGCACCCACTCCAATGCAGTGGACACCACAGTGCAGGTGCACACCACCCCGGGTGGACCGCAAACACCCAGCAGCCATCATACACCATGGAGGCCATGCACACATACCCACTCCAACAGGGACAGCACTAGGATGCCACCACACAGAGGCCACATGCACAGTGCCCACATGCCCAGCACAACACAGCGCTGGCCATGGGGGCAGGCATCCACCCATGCTGTGGCCATGCATGGCAGCAGTGCTCAAGGCCATACCACAACACCCATCAAGAGCACCACATACACACTGTACGACATGCAGCACATGCTTACCTGCTAGTCCATGTGCCGGTGCACCTGCAGCACACCCGTCATGATGTTGCCTGTCCATGCTTTCAGCCACACTAGCCCTCCTGTGGTCTTCCAGTCCTGTGGATGAAATAAAGAGACAGACATGGACATGAGTAGAATGTCATGCAAACCCAACACTATCCCCATGCACAATGCTGGCACAGGACAGTACACCTCCTGGCTGTGGGCCCTGGTGCCTGGCCACCTGCACTGCACACTACAGAGTTGCGCAGTGAGGCAATGCAGGACACGCAGCTCCCACCAGCACAAGGCTCCCTCCAGGCAGCTGCTCACGCACTGCACCTCTCAGCACAGTCTAGGGACACAGTGGGCATGTGCAGTGCTGGCTATGACACAGCACCCCAATAAGCTCTCACCTGTAGCTGGCATAGTCACCCTGGATCACTCCGCTGCAGGTCCCTGTAATGGTGGTGGCACTGCTCCCCCATGCTCGGCACACCCATGTGATGTTCAAGGCCCGCCGTCACCCTGTCCCACGCTAGGACTGTGGCACTTCCAGGTCAGCATGGCCAAACAGCTGTGATCCATAGGGCTCCACCAGATCCACAAGGTTACACATTTCCACCTTGCTCCAGTTTAATGCCCGACGCCAACACATACCAGACACTGCCATGCTGCACCGTGTACCATTGGAGTGTTAGCAAGCAATGCGACCTACACTGCATGCACATGGTGATGCACATGTAGATGCACAATAGCAGGCTAATGACTATGAAAGCACAGCACTGGGATGTGCGATAGGCATGCGCAGTGTAGGCCCATTGTGCAGCACAGCAGGGGATGGGGTCACATCCATGACCCCTTTAGGTGGCATGCGTGACCCTGTGCAACGTTGTGTATGGCTATGGTGGTGCACTATCGGTGGCATGATACATTGTGCACTGCTGCGTGGTGGGCCAAGCTGAGGTGGTGTGGCTGGATGCACGGTAGGTGGCATGTGCAGCAAGTGCAATAGAGTACCAATGCGCAACACACACAGTTGCATAATGGGGCGCAAGCCGTGAACCCGCCAATGGCGCACATTCGCACCATGTAGCAGGGCACTGCACATGCACTGGACATGTGCCACATGGTTGCTCTGGTGCAATTACATTGCACAAGGCACTCAATCACAATATTCAACTGGCGTATGCTAATTGCCTCATGAGGCAAGCCTCATGAGGCTATGCATAGCACAGTATGGCTACTTTGCATCTCATTACGGTTGTGCTGCTGCTGATTTGCATGCATTGCTCCATAAAAGCAGCACAATACAACACAGGCCACTGACAGGTATTGCAGCCATTGTGGTATGGGGCAGCACACGTTGGGAATGGGATAGCCATGTTGACATTGTACAACAGCAAAAGGTGTGACTACCAAGCTGCTGACCATCCTTTGTTTCACTGTCCGCAGGTAGCAACATGTCTGAGTTGGAAGGATCTGATAAGCAGGGGCCTACATAGAAGCACAGTACCAACTTCACAAAGGAGGAGCAGCAGACCCTGTTCAAGGCATACCTCGACAGGGAGGGTCTGCTGAATGGTGCCACGGGCACACCGCAGGACCATGCCACCGGGTGGGAGGAGGTGGTGATCTATGTCAATGCCCATTGGGCACATTAGAGAAGTGCACAGGAGTGAAAAATGAAATTGGGGACTAAGTGACGTCACGTCAAGGAGAAGGTGGCAGCCATCAGGGTTTCCCACAGCAGGATGGGTGGGGGACCTGGCACCGCACCTGCACTGATGGTGACCATCAGCTGTGACACTATTGATAGGGTCCCTGGTGGGGGATTCCAGATGGGTGGCAGCCCCTCTCAGCACTGTGAGTCACTGTGTGTCAGCTGTGGATGTGTGGGTGTGTTGCGCCCGGCACCATGCAGGTCACTGTGCCATGTGGCCTTGTGTGTGCGCAGCATGCAGCAGTGCTCGGTACACATGGGGCCTCAGTGCATGGCAGTGGGCACCTCTAAACAGTTGGATGGCTGCTGAGACACTGTAGTGTGGCCATGGTGCATGCTCCAGGGTGTGTGGTGTTGCTTCTCAGCCACACAGTGCCGCATGCCTGGTGCACCTGAGACATGGTGTGGTCCACTGGGGCATCATCTACGGCATGGCACTCAACTGGTGTGGGTGCCATGGGGGTGCCCACATGTGGCAGGCATGTGGCAGTGCTGTACCATGCACCACAGCCACTCACAAAGGCTGTGCTGGCATGGGCACTGATGGTGGTGGGTCTGCACTGCTGTACGCTGCTGTTTGTGCATACACTGTTGCATGCCAACACAGGTGTGCTGCACATGCATCATCACGGTGACCAGGCCTCAGCCTGCACAGTGTCAACACCACCGCGATAATGCTCTTCTGTCTTCCAGTGCCATCACGCCTCAGGGGAGCATTGCAGGATGACACTGTTGATGATGGGCATGATGAGGTGGTGCCATTCACATCCCCTGGCATTCAGGACAGAAACCACTAACATCTGGACAATGTGGGGCTGCTGGACTTCCTGTGCCTGGCTGACAATGACCCACTTATGGACCTCCTGCTGACCGAAGACATACCCGTGTTGGTACCGGGGACCCAGGAGGATGGGGCTTCAGACTCGGATGATGACATGACACTGATCCTGGAAGGCACGGTCCTGGCATTGCCACCCAGGGTACAGGGCCATACATAGGTGGTGGTTGCCAACAGTGGTGTCACAGCCCCCACACAGCTGCACTGTGTCCATGGCCACACAGTGGCATGTGACAAAGCTGTTGTCACTGGCCATGGGGGGTACTGTCACAGATGCTGGTGCCACAAGGATGGCCCAGCAGGCAGCTGGGCAGTGGCAGTGGACTGCAGTGTCCACTGTGCAGCACACCACAGGGGCCACTGCTGGTGTGCCTGCACAAACACCACCCCCTGTGTGGTCCTCTGTGGTCCTCTGTGCAGCGTCCACAGGAGAGGGGCGTTGACCAGCGTGCCGCATCACACCCAGCAGATCAGCGTCTGCCCCAGGCCGTGCAGGGCACCAACAGGCTGGACGAGCACACCGGGCTGCTGCAGGCATCTGTGGACAACCAGGTGATGCTCAGGGCTGAGATCCATGCATTGCAGGTTGAGGTGCATCAGTTGGCTGAGCGTGGGAACATTGGATGTGCCCAGCTGATAGGTGAGCTCCAGCAGCTGCTGGAGGCCATGACCGCATCACTGGACCGCATTGCTAGCACCATTGTTGCTGGTTTTGCATCGCTGGCATCCACTGGGTGTGGCCGTGCATGTAGGACTCCCTGCAGTGCCACGTTGACATGATGTACACTGCGACTGGCGACCCCAGCATGGGCGAAGCCAGGTTCTGACATGGCCATCTCCAACACACCCGGCGCTGATCTCTTTGCCAGTCTGTTCACCCCAGCAAGGACCAGGTCACATTCTCAGGCCTATACCCCGTGAGTGTGTTGGTCACACACCCCCATAGCTGTTGCACAGCCAGTGGATGCCACACAGCCTGGGTGTGGCTGCCCACATGGCCATGGCAGTCATAAACCGCACAGTAGACCTTCTGGGTGTGCTGTCCTATCCTGCTGCCCACTGCTGTTGTCTAGTGCACACATGTTTGAGTGCAGCCCTGTGTGTGTGGCGGTGCATATCTGTGGCTTGTGGAACATCCTCTGTGTGTGCATGCTGTGCTGCTGGGCCTTGTGGCATGGGTGTGATGATGGTAGCTCCGTGCCAGCCCTGACTGTGTGCTAGTGTTTTCAATCTGATCCATACCACATCCTGCTGCACGAGTGTATGTGCATGCGCCCATGCCTCTGCACTGTGCTGTGGGTGTGTGGCTGTGTGGTTGTATGATCCCGTGCATGCAGTGTGTGTGCATGCTGGTGTCAGTGCATGCATCCCTGTGTGACTGTGAGCCCCTGTGTGTGGGTGGGTGTGGTGATGGTCCCTGCATGCATGGCTAGCGTGTCTGTTCACTCACCTCCAGTTCCCGTAGTGCTCCTGTACGATGGTGGCCCGGTGCCTCCTTGCCAGTCCAGCAAGCCTGGTGTCCCTCCTCACCATGGGTGATTGCACCCCCTCATCCAGCCTGTCTTCACCATCCTCATCGCTGCTGTTGCCCTCATCTACCTGGACAACTATCCCATGGTCAATGGCCATGTTGTTCAACATGCAGCAGGCCAGGAATAGGCCACAGGTCTTTGCAGGGCTGTACTGTGAAGCACCACCAGACCTGTCTAGGCAATAGAAATGTATCTTGAGCATGCCAAACACATGCTCTATAACACTGTATGTAGTGATGTGTGCCTCGTTGTACCTCTCCTCCAGAGTATTGGATGGGCACTGGTAGGGGTGAGCAGTCAGGGCCGCAGGAGGTAGACGCTGTCACCTGTGTGGGTAGAGGTTGACGGTTATCACATTGCATTGCTTGTTACACCCCCCACCCCTGCCCCCACTGTCACCCTCCGAGCTCCCGCCATGTGTGGTGTGGGCCACCGCCCATGACACGGCTGCAACCACCACTCTCTCCATGCCATGCTCACCTAACAGGTACCCTGTGGGGATCTCCCCATGCTTGAATCTCTGGCACAGGATGGAACTGTGCCAGATGAATGCATCATGTGCACTCCCAGAGTGTGTGGTGCAGACATTCTTGATGTGCCCCATGGCATTGCTACCACCTGGCAGTTGACCGAGGGGTACCCCTTCCTATTCATGTATGTGGCCCCCTCAGGGCCAGGTGGTGTGCGTATGGCCACGTTGGTGCAGTCTATGGCCCCCATCATGCCTGGCATGTGTGCCACCCTGTGGAAGTCCCGCATGTTTGCTGTATGCTCTGTCTGTGTGCTTGGGAATCGTATGAACTCCGAAGCATGTGGCAGCAGGGCATTGAGGAACTGTGTGAGGAGGCGGGACATGGGTGACTGGGTTATGCCAGTGGTTGCCCCCTTTGGTTTCTGGAAGGTGCCTGTGGTGAGCAGGCATATCGCTGCTGTCACCTTGGTCTCCACAGATATGGCATGACTCCTTCTGATGGGTGCCTGCAACTCATCGTGGCACAGCTCACAGTGCTGTCTCAGTATGGCCCTGTTCAGCCGGTATGGGCCCACGATCTCCACATCACCGTAATCCTCAAAGGTGAGGTGGGCACGGTACCATCTGTGTTGGGCATACCGCTACCAGGCCCTTCCACAGCTACATTGTTGTTCCTCCCTCCTCCTCACACCCTTCATTAGCGCTTCCATTATAAATGGCCCTGCATTCATCTCTGCCTGTCTCTGTGTTGCGCATCCGCTATGTGTGTGTTTGAGCCTACTTTTATATGCTCAACTCTAGTGCATTCTGTGGGTTGCTCCTGACTTGCACCGTGGTTTTTGGCTGAATATGCTACTGCACAGCTTATTCATAGGTATGCCCCCTTGTACTTGTGCCACATACATTACTTTTGCAGCTCTGCACATTGGGTTTTGTGCTGCTCATTTGCACTGGTTGAATATGGCTGCGGTGAGCATTTCTGTGGTTGCACGTGTGCAACTCAGTTACGCATTGCGCAACTGCTCTGAATATATGGGCCTTCATGTGAGAAGGTCATTGGTGGTGGCTGGTGGCAGCTTTGCTGTATTTTTATTTTTTTTTTCCAATTTATTTCTACTCTCCCTACCTCCAGACTCTCTCCAGCATGGGCATCTCGGTCATCTGAGTTATCCCGTCCTGCCTGAAGCGCAGTACACATCATTCTGGTCGAGGACCGTCCCCCTATTACCCACATAGCATACCTTAGCCCCCCCCAGATCTACGTCCTCTGGGGAAGGACCACCATCTCCTCCGGTGCACTATCTACAGGATTGGTGGAGTAGCCTTGAGGGGGGTGTACTGGAACGTGCGTCCTTATGCCCAGCGGTGGATGTGGGGCCAATGACACTTGCCCCACCTTTGCCTACTGGAAGGGAAGGGATTTTTGCTTAGTTTCCTCCCTAACGAGGGCTGTGCAATGTCACCCCACCTGTTACGTGCACGCTCCTGTGCAAGTCCAGAAGGCGACCTCCCAAAGTTGTATCCCTTTGTTAGGTCCTTGTGGCTGTGGTACACCCAGCCATTGCTAGGTGTCGCCACATGTGCAGGATAGTCCCCCAATCCCTCCTCAGGAGAGGAGAGCAGTCTATGAACTCTCGATCCTCTCCTCCCCCTGCCGACCCCCAACGACCCAGTCTCGTTCCCGAACATGGGTTGCCAGCGTGGCGTGAGGTGTGGCATCCAGTGCCTCAATCCTCAGTGCCACCGGGCCAGCTTTGCTGTATTTTAACATTTAAATAAATATTTGAATAATTTCCAAAGATTTGGATTCCTCTTGTCCGTACTGTGATCCTAGCTTTTTGGAACTTTGGATTGTCTGTTTTTGCGCTGTTGGCTCCAGGTTTCACGCTATGCTTCCTTCTGAAAGAAATTCTGTTACCAATAAAATAACTTATTAAAATCACTATCTTTCATCTACAGACCCACCTCAGATCATTATATCTCCATTCTACCCCTTTCTAATTCTCCATCAGTCTAGACTGTTTCAAATCCTCTGGTTAGCCTTCATCCTAGCTATAAAACATGCTCTACCAATCCCAGTCTATACAGCTAACATGCCAAAATATAAATCCTTTTTCTACAGTAGTTAGGAAAAAAACACAGGAAGCTCTGAGTGAAGTCACCAAACTTATCACATGGCACTCTCCTCTACCCACTTAGTCTCATTCAAAACAATGTGAGCGCCTCTCCATGTACTGCAGCAGCCAGAGGAGCCATGTGATCCTGGCCTATTATTTAAACAGCGGAATCCCCTACTGAAGACAAACAGACACTATTTTGCTCCCTAACATGCTACAAAGTTTTAAAGCTAAACAAGCATTCGTCAATGCCGAATGCTGGCTTGCTGGCACTGTCATTGGTAGTGCAGGAGTTAGAGAGATGCACAATAGGATTGGCGGTGAAGTAATGAACTGACGCCGACCCCAGCCCTACCATGCAGAGAGTGACAGGCACTGGGGTGTGCCTTTGGGTCATTGGCCATAACGCTCATGCCATTTCACCTCACCCTACCCTGCAGAGACTGACAAGTGCCGCGATGTGCCTTGGGATCTGCAGGCCTTGCACTCACCCCATTCCATAAGGGAATATACTGACATGGGTGCAGTGTAGGAGAAATGGGGTGAATGTTGGGGCCAAAGAGTCTAAGGCTCATCTCGACACCTGTCACTGGCTGCAGGGTGAGGGGGGTGGAATGGCGTGAGCATTACAGCCGACAATGCCAACTCACACCCCTGACACCTGTCAGTCTGTACAGGGTGGGGCATTGCAGTTGGAAACCTTAATGCTATGGGCATTTGTTGGTATTCTCACTCCAAAGTTTCAACATAGGCCATTTGTGACCCCACCTTATGAACAGTGGCACCATGAGTTTGTTTGCTGAAAGGTGATTTTGTACAGCGACTGTGCATTTTGGCAGCACAGGTGCGAAAACACATTTTGGGCAGGATGTGAAAAATTACAGCTGCACTGTTCATGAGGAGGTGTAAAAAAATAACTGTTGAAAATCTGGAGTGAAAATATAAAAAATTGGTGATATCTTCAGCATGCTTAGAAACTGCTCAATGCACGGGCCATAACGTAATTATTTGGGGGATTTGTTTAACCAACTTTTCAACATAGGCATTTTGGGACCTCCGGTCATGAACAGTGTCACTGTGATTTTGTTAATGTGACCCGAACATTGATTTTCCACAGCACCTCTGCCATTGTGTGACACATAGGAAAACACATTTCAGGCAGGATGTGAAAAATTACAGCTGTACTGTTCATAAGGAGGTGTACAAAAATGACAGTGGTGAAAATCTGTGGTGAAAATATGAAAAATTGGTGACGTCATGAGCGTGCATAGAAACTGCGCAGTGCACACCCATAACACAATTATTCTGGGTATTTGTTTTACCAAATTTTCAACATAGGCATTTTAGGACCTTCACTCATGAACAGTCTCACTGTGATTTTGTTATTATGACCAGAAAATTGATTTCACACAGCAACCGTGACATTGTGCGCCAGATGTGCAGAAACACATTTCAGGCAGGATGTGAAAAATGACTATACTGTTCATAAGAACATGTGAAAAAAGGGCAATGTTGAAAATGTGGAGTGAAAATATTAAAAATTGTCAAAGTTAAAAGCATGTGATGAAACTGCACCGTGCAAGCTCATAACATGGTCATTTTAAGGAATTTTTCCACCAAATTTGCAAGATAGGGTTTTTGGGACCCCAGCTCATGAACAGTGGCATTGTCATTTTGTTACTCTGTCCCGAAAGGTGATTTCACGCAGTGACCACAAAATGACCTTTTGGGGCTGAGTAACAAGATGACAGTGTATGTGTTCATGAGGTGGGGTCCCAAGCACTCCATGTTGTAAATTTGGAGGCAAAATTCCAAAAAATGGCTGAGATATCCACTTAAGTTGAAAAAATTATTTATGCCATTATATGGCTTACCGGTATTTCTTCAGTTTGCAGTCGGCTTTGAAGACTGCAGACGTGTTCCATCCACAGAAAATCATTGCGCTGGGCTCCAGAGGTAAGTATGGGTGAGAGTGTGTGGGGGGAAGTGGGGTACACAGAGGGTGGCTGCAGATTGGGGGAGGGGACCCCACAGCAAGGGACCATTTTCTTTCTTTTAGGTACTTGGGGGTGGGGGACAACACGAGGACAGTTTCCTTTTTCCACAGGTGTATAAAAAGTGTTCTGCACACTGGGGTGAGCTCCCAGTGTGTGCCATGACTTTGGGGGGGTGATGTTGCCACACTGGGGTGGGCTCCCGGTGTGGCACAGAATAGGGGTGGGGCCTCAGCATGCTGATGATGGTGGGCATTCATCATGGGGATGCACACTGGGGTGGGCTTCCAGTGTGCCACACAGTCTTGGGGGGGTTATTTAGCATGCTGACAGAGAGATTGATCACCCCTGAAGTTGACATTGTGTGGCAGGCAGCGGCAGCCACTGCCAACATGTTTATTAAAATATTTCACCAGGAAAGGCATGTCAGGAGGTTTGTTATTGTGCCACTGTATGACGAGCTTGCCTCTCATTGCAGCGGCACTTTTCTTAGAAGTTCTGACCACTTTAAATATTGCTGATGTCAACACCTGCATGCTGGCTTATTGGGGAATGAGGGATGCACCTACTGATGTGTGCCCTGCATTCTCCCACACCGACCGCACCTCTGAAATCTACTGCTACTGCAAGATGTTGGCTGGCATGCAAGCACGAGCCAATGTAAAAATCTGCAGCCAACTACCAAAGCCTTAACCTGCCAGAGGGCATATTATATTCTTGGGAGTAAGGTGATAGTTGCCTGGTACACATCAGAAAACTGGCAAAAAACAATAGACAGTCCCTAAGACCACAGCACAGATCAGACAATCTACCATACTCTTTAGGTACAGTATTCATACAAAACAATGTACATTATTAGAAACATGGAAACATAGACAGTGACAGTAGAAAAAGACCCACAGTCCATCTAATCTTCCAGGAGTTCCATGTCTGCCCCGGGACCTATTGTCCATATAGGGTTTTAACCCTCCTCTTCCCACCACCCCTTCCCCTACTCCCCTCCTACTAGTATCAACCTAAGCAACAACCAAACCTTTCACTCTGTCCCGACCATGCCTGAAACCATTTACTGTCTTGGCACCCACCAACTTTACTGGCAAACTGTTTCTTGGGTCCACCACCCTTTCTGTGAAACAGAACTTTCTGGCATCCATCTTAAACCTTCCCCCTAACAGTTTCCACTCATCACCTTGGGTTTTTGACTCTGTACTCCTAATAAATAGTTCCCTGTAGTTCATCTTGTTTATTCCCTTCAGAAACTTGAAGGTCTCTATCATATCCCCCCTCCCTCACCTGGTCTCCAGTAAGTACATGTTCAGTGCCTTGAGATGATCGTCATAAGATCATCCCAGTTCACCCTGAATCATCTGTGTTACTCTGCGCTGCACTATCTCATCTCTAGCCAGTCCCTGTCATTCATCAAGTGACAATTATAGAAACTGAGCACAGTATTCCAGGTGGGACCTCACCAGTAACCTATCCAGAGGTACATAATATAGTTTATAAAATGGGTAAAAAAAAACCAGCATCCTGATTTGCTAACAGGTACCAGTAGCCGTGTCCTTATCAGCTAATATATATGCCAACTGGTACTTGTTATGCCAAGCAAGACACAGTACAGCTAAAGATCAATACGTGCCAGTTTTCAAACAGCATTTCATCCACTGGTACTGTACTCCCATTGCGCCCCCTTGCTCACCCGCCCGCCAGCTCTGACAGAACACCGAAGCCGTTGTCCACTTCGTCAACTAATACACATTAAAAACACCAACCTCTGCTGCACAAAACAGTTTCAGTGCAGAAACATTAAGTGAGCCATGCTGCCTCCTCTCCTTCGCGATCAATGCGACATGGCTGGCACCCATAGCTCCACATAAAAAAAAAAAAGCAGGGCCACTGTCAGTTAGTGCTGACTCATAGACGGGACACCAGGGACACATGCAATGCTACCTACATAACTCGGCTCCTTTCTAGCACTGTTGTTGGCATGCCAGTGACCGCTATGAGCCCGACGACTCAGCCCCAGCTGGCAGATACGTAATTTCCAAGTGCAGTGGGCACGCGCACTCTCTCAGTAACTAACAGTACTGGAGCCACTATAGATAGCACAGCCTAAATTGCTACCCGGCAAGCAGCCTCACCCACAAAACTAGAATGACGAGGTTGAACGATGGCTTTATCTGCCAATTGAAGTACAGGACTGGAGGGGGTGGAACCGATCGCATTTGCCATGAGAGGTGTAGCAGAAGAATGGGTTTAGTGATTGCCAGCGGTATCACTCTTTGATTTGGTAGTCAGAAACCCTTTGCATTACGAATGTAGCCTGTGCTTCCTACAGAAAAATCAACACATTTTCAGGCTCAGCATGTATCTGGCTGGGCAACAGGGTGGTGGGGATCTGAAACAGTTTACAAACGTCGGCAAAAGCATATTTTAACCTCAGCACTACCTTACCAGAGGCCTCTAGTGGTCACAAACTGAAATGCACTGTATTATGCTACAGTGCAAAAATACAGGAACTATTTTTACTCTTATAACTAAAAACTCCTTTCCCCCCCCAATTTTATTTATATTTTGACACTTTTTTTTTCTACATGAGGGACCCATTTCATAAGCACAATAACACACTCTGAGGTGTGGGTTATTTCCTGATAAGAGCACATCCAGGTGCATAACAACGCACCTAGGCATGCTCTTATCAGGAGATAACCCACTCCTCGTCATGTGTTATTGCTTGCTTAATAATATACTGTAGCTTAATAAAAATACTTTTACATATGTAGTACAATTTGAACATTTAATTACCTCACTGGAAATATTCAGTTTATTTCTATTTATGAAGGGGTGGGATTTCCATAACTCATTAGTGGCTGAGCCTGTGCCACTCATCAGCCATTGTCCTGCCCCCTCACAAATAGAAATAAATAGCATATTGTTAGTCAGGCCATTGAAACTCTTATTATAGTGGTGCAGTAACACCACTATAGTTAGGGTTGGGCAGGGTTTTCTAGGTTAAACCTCAAACTTTCAACTTTAATAAATTTTCAATTGTTCAACCACTTTGCATGAAATTTTGCACACACAGTCATGTGTGGTAGATCTTATGACATGTCAACTTTCATTTTTGTCAGATTTGTAGATTCCAAGCTGTGCATAGTGCTAAAATGTTAAAAATCACTGTTTTTGTGGCTTATTTGTCCTCTTGCTGCACCCAGATGGTTTGGAATTTTGGTCTGACATTTTCAGGGTAGAAAGGGCTTGCCTCACAGAAGTGCCTTTGGCTAGTTTGCTGAAAAAATATTAATCAGTTCCAAAGTTATTTAATTTTAATGTTTTGAGTTCTGAGCATGCTCAGTTCAGTTTTTGCATAGCTTCCTGGAATGAAGAAAGAATATGGTCTCACAAAAAAGGATTCTTTGTTGTGAGGAGCCAATCCTTTTTTGTGAGAAAAAATTCATTTTACATGAAACACCATTTTGCAGTTTAATGCCTTCACAACTGCTTTACGGATTTGCACAAAATGTTGCATGCATGATCTCAGAGGGTAAATCTCTTGACTTGCAAAGTTTCTGCCCAGCCATATGTGTAGATTCTGAGATCCAGATAGCAAAAAAAGTAAAATAAAAATCACCATTTTTTGTTGTTTTTTTCATCATCTAGTGCCCAGACGGTTTGGAATTTGGCATGGAATTTTTAGGGTAGAAAGGGTTTAGCCCACAGATGTGCCTTTCACTGGTTTGGTGAAAAAATAGTAATCCATTGCCAATTTATAAGGATTTGAAATTTCAGTTCTGAGAATGTTCAGTAGTGTATTTTGGATATACATTTGATACACTACAGAGCATGCTCAGAACCAAAATTTCAAATGTTTATAATTTGGGAATGGATTCATATTTTTTCAACCAACTAATGAAAGGCACCATTCTGTGGTATACCCTTTCTACCCTGAACATTTCAAAAATTCTAAGCCATCTGGGCTGTAGGTGACGACAAAAAAAAGCAAAAAAAAAAAAACATTTTTCATTAAAATGGAATCCTCACATCTGCCTGGAATGAAATTTGACAAATCAAGATACCTTGCCCCCCCCCGACTGTACATGCAAAATTAAGTGCAATTCCATTGAACCAATGTGAAGCTATTAATTATAGTGGTGTGGTAGTGCCATTATACTGTGGTTAGGGTTGAGCAGTGGTTTCTATGTTAAACCTCAAATTTTGCACTTTACTATCTTTGCAACCATTCAATGGATTTGCACAAAATTGTGCATGCACAGTTTTGATGGGGGGAGGTCTCTTGATGTGCCAAGTCTTGTTCCGAATGGATTTGTGGATTCTGAGATGCAGATAGTAAAAAAAAAATTAAGTCACTGTTTTTTACTGGTTTTTTTTGTCATTGCCTTGCACCCAGATGGTTTGAAGTTTTGGTTTGACATTTTCAGGGTAGAAAGAGCTTGGCCCACAGATGTGCCTTTCACTGGTTTGGTGAAAAAATATTGATCTGTTCTAAAGTTATTAAATTGTAAACATTTGGGTTCTGAGCATACTCAGTCAGCACTTCAAAATAGCCGTATGAAGTTTTCACATAGGAACCTGTTTTCGTATGCTTGTTTGTTTTTTTGTATGGCTGCCATCTTATTTTCTGTTTTCCCCTAAAAATTCTAATGTGGAAATCACAAAAATGACATTCAGCAGAGTGACCAACACATATATCTTGCTCATCTGAAGCCTCTAAACTGGATTCTGCACTTAACTGTAGGACAAATGCCCTTGACATGTTGTTTTTTAAGATTATAAATCTTTTTTCATGACTAGTAATATGGAAAAGGATTCATTTTCATATCTCAAGTCATGAAAAAGATCATTTTTTGTGAAGGAAAAATTGTTTTTCTTTGCTGGCATCTGTTCCCTGGTGTGTAGTTGCACCCCCCACCCTCTGATTGGCGCCACCATAATACTGATATATTTCCCTGGTGTCTAGTAGCATCCCCCCCCTTCCGATTGCCATCCCCATATTTTTTTCTTTATTATTCCATGTGTCTAGTGTCTCCTACATCATCTGGTTGCCACCCCTTGTATTTATTGGTTACTTCCCTGGTGTCTAGTGGCAACCCCCACCTTTTGATCGCCTCCCCCATAATTATTTATTTATTTCCTTGGTGTCTAGTGGTGCCACCCACCCTGCCATTTTCATCCCCATAATATGATTCTTTATAGTCTCTGGTGTCCAGTGGCACCCCCCACACTCTGATTGCCATTCCCGTAATATTTGCTTTTATCATTGGTGTCCAGTGGTACCCCCCACCCTCCGATCCCCTCTCTTGTTAGACCTGTAATAAAGATAATGGTCCCTTGATGTCTTTTATTAACCTGTAAAAAATAAAATGGTCCCTCACCAATCTGATCCCCCAACCCCAACGTCCAACTGAGCAACCACCACCCCTCACCCCCACACACCCCACACACACCCTCACTCACCTGAACAGCTCACTAGCTGAAGATCCATTCTCCAGTTGAAGACTCATCTTGCTGCTTGAACCACCGACTGCAATATGAGAAACTAAGGTAAATAAGGTTCAATATATTTCAATTGGGTTTTCAACTTTGATTCATCATAACTTGGGCATTTTTGCCAATTTTGACACCAACTTTTCAACATGGCCTTTTTGAGACCCCACCTCATGCAATATATCAGTGGAATTCCACAAATCCAGCCCAGAAGGTGATGTGGTTACTTGGTGAAATCACCTTTTGGGCAGGATTTGAAAAATTGCACTGCCCTTGTTCATGAGGTGTTATCATAAGAAGGCTATGTTGAAAATGTGGGGTCAGAATATGTAAAAATGGCAAAGTTATGAGCATGTGTTGAAATGTTGCTACACTTGCTCATAACTCTGGTAATTTTCAATATTTTGACACTAAATATTTGAGATGGACATAATTTTAAACCACCTCATGAATATGATAGTTGTCCCTTTTCAAATCCTGGTGAAACTGTGTTTTCACACCTGTGGCACGGAATGACATTGTGGTGGCACAGAATCACATTTTGGCAGGGATTTGGAAATCTTCAGTACCAGATTCATTAGGTGGCGTAATAAGAAGTCTATGGTGACAATTTGGTTGTGGTTTTCTGGGCCCTGCGCTTCTACAGCAATGTACCTAAACACATCCAAGGAGGGATGGGAGCACAGGACCCAAAGGGTCCTGTGCTTCCACAGGCAAATAAAGATATGATTACACTATCTCAAAAAGTATCAATGGATGGGAGCACAGGACCCATAAGGCACTGCTCTCCCACAGGCAAATGATCGATGCGATTATACTATCTCAAAAAGTAAGGACATTCATTGCAAAAAACTTTGTTAATGCACCAATTAGGTTTAAAGCTACAAAAGCAGATAAATGTGGCATTAGGGTTTCCAACTCTAACACCCTATCCCTACAGGCAGCAACAAGTGTGGTGCGTGCCTTGGGGTTGTCAACCCTAATGCTCACACCATTCTCTGATACTGTACCCATCTCAGCTTATTTACTCATGGAATGGAGTGAGCGTTAGGGATGAGAACCCCAAGGCACACCCCATGCCTGTTGATCTCTGTAGAGTAGGGTGGGTTCTGAGGGTTGGAAGCCCTAATGCCACAATTCCCTACTTTTGTCACTTTAACCCTAACTGATGCATTTCCAAAGTTTTTTGCAATTAATTTACACAATATGTTTGAGAATAAATGTCTGGAGATTAACATTGATATTTTTGCCAAGATTAGATCTATTACGAGAATATCATGATACTCTCACTCTATTTCTTGATTCACAGAAATATTTTCCTAGTAGGGTATCTTTGGTTACAAGCAGGCAGAAGAAACAGCAGCATAATTCTGCATTAAGAATGCTCTAGCTGACTGTCTGGTGGCTCCCTCTTTGCATTAGATCATTCATAAATCCCAGTAACACAGCACTTTGTTACCTTGTCTTAAAACTGCAAATAAATCTACTGACAGCATCACAAATGCTATTGAAAGCAAACTGCTGGAAACTAATATCTCCACAGTCACACACAGTGTTTAAAATCAAGTCTTTTAACAATTCTTGTAGCTGAAATTACTTTCTCCTGAAATAACAATTTTCCTTGTCACAAAAGTGCAGTTACTATCTCCACACATGAACTATCTCCTATGCCTTTCTCTGGGTTTAAGTTTGGAAGCTGAAGATCAGAACATGCTGTCTGCCTTCATGTTTGAGTTACCTTTCACTGAAGAGTATCAGCTACATCTAGTGGCAGACCTAGGCATAGCTAGAACTGAAGTAGAAGAGGAGCCTGAATCTGAAACAGAAAACACAGTAGTTATACCTATGCTTGCAACTATTGAAACTTACATTACTTGTTTTACTGATTTTGCCAAAGCTCCCCTAAAATTCATACAGATCTGATTCTTTCAGTCTCTTGACTTGTCCTCACCTCGAATTGATCTGGTTGCTACCAATTATTCCACTATTTCAGCAGCCGGGATCATCATCATGGTCCTCACATTCTTTAACTCTAACTTCTTGTCTGTCTGGGATCATCATGCCCCTTGAGGAAAAACTAGGATCTGAGGTTCTCACCTACCCTGACACTCTGTTGAGTTGCTGGCCTGTCATTGAGCGCATGACCTAGCCTGGTGGACATACTGTACAAACCCACTGGTTCCCCATTTGACCATACTTGTTACAGGGCCCTTTGCAACACCAGTACCATAGCTACTAGGCTTGCGAAGGATGATTACTTTGCACCCATGCTCCAGAACCACCTTAACCAACCCATATAAGTGCTGGAAGGTCATTCATGCCCTCTTCTCCTCTCTGACACAGCTTCCCTCTCCTGTCTTCAAAGTGGGCAACGCCCCTGTCTCTGATCCTGCCACTGTTGCCTTTTCCTTCAGCTCCTTTTTTAACTCCTGTGCATTTTCCATCCCTTCATACCACCTCCTTCACATCCTCTCCCTTTCCCCTCCCACCTTAACTCTCCCTCCATCCCCCACCCTCCCCTTTTCATTTTTCCTTACCACACCGTCTGCTGCCTCACAGCCCTCTTGGGTCTAAACCCTCACAAAGGTGTGAGCCCTAATGGTCTTGACCCCAAACTCATGGCCCTCTCAGCTGCTGCCATTGCTCTCCCTGTCAACTACAGTCTAAATCTCCCCATCAATCTAACATCAGTCCCTGACACATGGAAGCAGGTTACGGTCACCCCCCCAAAGGGATTGACCTCTCCACCCCAGTAACTATCACCCTATCTCCCTCATCTTTACTGTGGCTAAAGTCCAGGAACATGTTTTTCTTTCCCAACTCTCCCTTTCATTGATTCCTCCTCTTTCTTCACCCTCACCAGTTTGATTTTAGGAAGTCCCACTTCACCTCCACCTCCATCATCCTTCTGCAAAATACTGGCTCCATCCTATCTGGTATGGATCAGGTCTTGGTCACCTCAGTCATTTTTGTTGACTTGACCAAAGCCTTTGACACTATTGACCACACTATCCTTCTGAACAAGCTAAAGACAGCTGGGCTCTCTACTTACTCAGATGAGCGATTCTACTCCTATCTTGAGGGCAGGTCTCAAGCTGTACAAATTGGTGACACCTTATTCCCGCCTCTCCCTATGTCCTCTGGCATACCACAAGGATCTGTCCTTGGCCCTATTCTATTCTCTATCACTGTGATATCTAGTCACTGTTTTGACTGGGTAATCAAAACAGTGGACAGGGACCAAGCAGTGGACATCCACTACCTAGATTTCAGCAAAGTCTTTGACTCTGTACCCTACAGGAGGCTGATCAGGAAGCTGGCAGACCTCAGAGTTTGAGAAAAAATAGTTAGATGGTGAAAAACTGGGTAGAGAAAGGGACCCAAAAGGTGACGGTGGGGGGAGAGTTGCCTAGTACCAGGGTAGTCACAAGTGGCATCCCACAGGGCTCTGTGCTGGGGCTAGTGCTATTCAGCATTTTCATTAATGATATTGGGGATGGCATCAAGGGCAAAATGTGCCTGTTTGCATACACCAAGCTCTGTGGGAGGGTGGACTAAGCAGAGGGAATACAGGACCTTAGTGAAGACCTAAGAAGACTTGTAAGATGGTCTGGGATCTGGCAACTGAGCTTCATTGCCAAGAAGTACAAGGTTATGCATATTGGAGCCAAAAACCCCAGGACAGAGTACTACCTGGGAGGAGTTGGGTATCTTCAGCAGAGGAGGAGAAAGATCTGGGAGTGATGATAACTAGTAACCTGAAGCACTCTATGCAGTGCAAGAAGGCAAACAGGATGTTGGGGTGCATAGCCAGGGGGATCAGCAGTAGGTGACAGGAGGTGGTGTTGCCTTTGTACAGGTCACTGGTGAGGCCACATCTGGAGTATGTAGTGCAGTTCTGGGACCCTCACCCTAAAAAGGATATCAACCTAATGGAGATGGTCCAGAGGAGGGCTACAAAGGTGATTGTAAGGCAGCAGGGTAAATCATATGAGGAGAGACTGAGGACCCTGAACATTTACTCTCTGGAGGACAGAAGGAAGGGGGAGACATGACTGAGACCTTCAAGTGCTTGAAAGGGATTAACAGGGAGAACATGGAAGTTCTCTTCAAGCTAAGCTGCATCAAAACCATGAGGGGGTACAGCCTTAATTTGAAGGGGGATGTTTAAGAGGGAGGTTAAGATACATTTCTTCACAGAAAGGTATTGACCAAATGGAACCCGTTGCCAGAAGAGGTGATCTCAGCAAGGATGGTAGGCAGCTTCAAGAGAGGCTGGAATAGATATAGAGGGAGGTTAAAGATCATGGGAGGGGAAGAGGAATGGGATGGAAAATTCGGGGAGGGGGGAGCAGGGACAGCAGCCTGAGCTGTGAACCCTGCACAAAAATCCAAATTCTGCTGGCTTCTTTAAATGTTCGTATTCTCCATATTCTTGAATAACCATTCCTCTCCCTGTTCCTCTGCATCCATTCACATGTATGCAGATGACATGGTCCTCTATGCCTCTGGATAGTGTCAGTGTCAGTGGCTCAGTAGGTAGCACACTCACCTCTGAGGCCGGGAGATCAGAGGGCTGTGGGTTCAGTTCCCACATCTGGCACTTGGGTTAATATCCCAGTACTGACACTGTAGTGCAGCATGAGAGGGGTGCTGCACTTCTGAGGTGCCGTCTTTCGGATGAGACGTTAAACCGAGGTCCCATCTTCCTGGATTGGTGGTAGTCCAGGTGGATGTTAAAGATCCCATGGCACTTATCAAAAAGAGATGGGGAATTTCCCCGGTGTCCTGGCCAAATTTCCCTCATTCACTAAAAATACCACCAACAGCTTAATCTGGTTCAAGGTCAGTTGGCATTCATCTGTATCCCCTCCCGGGTCGTGCCTGAAAATAGGCAGGATTTGTCTAGTGCACTTACCGGGTCAACAAAAACTAAATAAATAAAATAAATAGTCTGCCTCTGACCTCCTTAACCAATCTAGGGGGCCCGAGGGTATGACCCCCCAGAAAATGTTTGAAAAAACGGTTGAAAATGGTGCATTCCAGGGGGTTTCCTGACTGTTTTCTGATTTTATTTCTACTTTTAAAAACTGAGATTTTATACTGGAAAACTACTTGTCACTGGCCCAAATCAAATGTTGTATGTTTCCATATTCAAATCTCTTTAGAGTACAGATTTGTACTTTCAAGATCTGAATATGGAAACATGCAATCAATCAATCAATCAATCAATCAAACTTTATTTAACCAGGCAGTTACATCATTGAGCAAGCTAATTTTCAAGATCATTCTGGACACAAAGGACACATTTGCTTACAGTAGACAACACTTCATACTATAGTAGACATCAGTACAGGTTGTTACAACATACAAAGTCAGTAATTGGATAAATTAGAACATGTAAGGCAAGTGCAAGTACAGGCATTTAAAGTGAGTGTATACATAAAGCTACCAACTTTCCGAGGCCTAAAACTGGGACGGTCCATCCTGACCATGACCCCCACCCCCACCGTGTCACTCCCACGGGCACCGCCACAGACAATGCTGAGCACAATCAATTAAATTTTGCTGCTTGCTCTGGCCATGCAGCCCCACAGTAACACCAGTTGCAAACATCCAGATTAAAACACTACTTCATTCTGCTGCAGCAAGTTCCAAATCATGATGTACAGAAAGTTAATTAAAAGCAAACCTGCATTAAATTGTAATCAGACACCCGAACTGCATATATTGCTCCTCCTGACAGTCCCATCCAACCCGTTTACTTTCACCTCATTTGCTGAGCAAACTTCACTTCAGTGACTCCCACCACCACACCAGATTGTTTTCACACACTTGCCTATACTGTAGCTGATCAGGTTTGGGTACCTTAGTTCACTGCTGCCGGTCTCTTCTCTGACTGGAGTCCCTTTCAGCTGCTGGCAGGCAGACATCCATATCTGCTTGTTTGCACTACTACCCAGTCTAATCTAACAGGAAGGAACATGCTGTATTGTGCTCCCACTGACATGCTTGCAGTACAACACAGGTACAGGGGTTGAAGTTGCAATCTGCTGTCCAGCCAGAGCAATGCCACAGTGGTGCCGAAATAACTGTCATTCATGGATTAGCAGTTAGCAAAAAAAAAGGGACAAAACTAGGACAAGTAAGCAAAAAAATGGACAAAAGTGACATTTTGCAAAACTTGTGGGGGCACTGGGACACATTGCCTAAAATAGGGACTGTCCTGGGAAAATAGGGACTGTTGGTAGCTTTACGTATACAGGTTGTAGATTGTAGATTACAAGTGAAGAGAGGATGGAAGGACATAGAGGAGGACAGTGGGAAGAGAGGATATCAAACCCATAATGGAGAGGGAAATAGGGCAGCCTATTGGAATGAGGCCCCCAGTGAAGATAATTGAGGAGGGGTGGAGGTAAGTGTGGGGGGGATTGCCCTAAAGGGATGCTGGCCGACATGGGGAATAAGCTGCCCGGGATATCAGAAGTTAAGGGACTCAGTTGAGCAGGGTAAAGCTTTACCTGAAACAGTCACATGCCATTTTCAGGCCTCTGTAGAGCAGCCCCCTGAATGTAAAATGGCTGGGCAGCAGGGAGATTTTAAGACATTTTTACATGCTATTCCAAAGCGCTGGTAAAAAGGAGCTAATGGCAGTTGAGCCAAGATGTGTCCTTGTTCGTGGTAGCTTAAGGAGGACAAAGGAGGAGTTCCTTAGTCCGTAGACACCCTTTGAACGTTCAAACAGGTCACAGATATAGGGTGGTAGTTTGCTGTACAAAGCCCGGAAGAGTCACATGAGGTTGTTTATTTGCCTCCTCATGGAGAGGGATGGCCAGCTAAATGCTTGGTACAATGACCAGTGATGAGTCTGCAAGGGCAAGTCAAGAACAAATCTCAATGCATGATGATAGAGTGTATCAAGCATTTGGAGCGCATACTGGGGGCAATGGCTGTATAGGAAGTCAGTGTAGTCAATCAGGGGAAGAAAGGTTGTTTGAACCAGCCACTTTCTAGCTTCCAGGGTGAGTAGGCATCTTATGTGGTAGAAAATACTGAGGTGCTGCCTTAGCTTTTTTGTTAACTCACTTAGATGTGCACAGAAGGTAAGTGTGTTATCCAACCAGACTCCCAGATATTTAAATTTATCCACTAGATCTAGTGGTTCATTAAGGAGGGTAATAATCTGTGGGGTCCCAGGTATCCCTGTATTATGGGATGGAGAGATAATCATAGCTTTTTTTTTTCTGGCATTTAACAAGAGCTTCAGATTCAGCAGGTTGTGTTTTAAGATGATAAAATCCTGCTGTAGCTCCTTGTACGCAAGGTCCAAGGAGGGGTTGGTCACATAAAGGAATGTGTCATCTACAAAGAGATGAACGTTTCCAACAACCAGGCCAGAGTCGATGCAGTTGATGTAAAGGGTGAAGAGGGTAGGTCCCAAAATGGAACCTTGCGGAATGCCTTGGGGCAGTAATTTTAGAGAGGAGAATTCCCCTTGAGCTTTAGTTTGCTGTTTACGATTTGTGAGGTAGCAGCAGAACCACTTTACTGCAGCAGAGGTTAGACCAATGCTACTCAGGAAATCAAGAAGTATGGCATGATCAACCATATCAAATACTTTGCTGCAGTCAAGGAATAGTGCATAGATGTGCTGTTTACTGTCCAGGGCTTTTAGCCAGTCATTCGACACTTTGGCAAGAGCAGACATGATATGGTGCTTAGGTCTGAAACCTGATTGGACTGGACTGAGAATGTTCTCATGATCCAAGTACTCCCTTAATTGAGAGTTAACAATTGTTTTAAAGTAGCTTGGATAAAACAGGAAGCAATGAAATAGGCCTATAGTTATTCAAGTCAGTGGGGTCTGCTGACTTGAACAGGGGGATAATGTGTGCAGCTTTCCAACTAGGCAGCAATTCCTCTTGGGATAATGAGCTGTTAAAAAGATGGGCAATTGGAGATGACAGATAATAAGAGCCTACTTTTAAGAAGAAGGGTTCTAGTGAATTATCACCAGCGCTCTTTTTGGTGTCCAACAAGAGGACCAGGTCCTCCACCTGTTTAAAGGAGACTGGCTGGAACTTGAAGAGGTGGCGGTTGGTGGGGGGGGCTATGGTAGGGCTAGAAGCTATGCTGGCGGTACTTGTGGTGCTTATTTTACTAACAGGTGACGTGTTGAATGCAAGGCCTGCAGTGGTGAAGTGGTTATTGAGCTGATCGAAGATCTCAGACCTATCCTGTGTAGGAGGTGTTATCTGCCACAATTTTGGCTGGTAGAGGGGTGGCAGGGGAATGTCCCTTGACCTCTCTCAGTATCTGCCAAAATTTGGTGGAACAGTTTTTGTTTGCCTCAAGGGCTGACTGGAAGAACCGTTGTTTTTCCAACCTTACCAGTTTGGTGCAGGCATTCCTGGCTACCTGGAAGGAGAGCCAGTCTGAATCAGACTGCGACTTCCTAGCCATTTTCTAAAGGGTGTCTCTATGCCATATGGCCCTCTTCAGTTGTGGGCTAAACCAATCAGGTGCACATTCCTGGATTTGATTTTCCTTAAGGGTGCATGTTGGTTGATAACGTTTACTAGCAGATCCTGGAAGATACAGAATGCTTCAGATACAGAGGGTACAAGGTAGAAATCCTGCCACTTTATGTTCCCAAGATCTGTCAGGAAGGCCAGGAGACTGAAGTATTTTAGGCTGCACTTAAGCTTGAAAGTAGAGGTGGACGGGAGGTGTGGTGAACACCTAATGCAGGCGACTGCTCAGTGATCACTCAGATCATTGTGGAAGACCCCTGCATATGAGATATTATGTGGCTTGTTGACAAGTATAAGGTCTAGAAGTAAACTTCAGTTGGGATTTTTCTTGTTAGGTCGTGTAACCTCAGGGGTAATCTGAGAAGGCCTGTGCTCGTCACAGAAGTCCTTAAGCTTGTTGGCACTGGCATCATTCCAGTTAAGGTTAAGGTCACCCATAATGATGCATTCTGTGTTCTCTTTTTCCAGGAGAGAGTGAATATGAGGCAGTATGCACAGGCCCGCTGCAGGTGGTATGTAGCATGCAGCTACCAGTAAGGCTATACCAGGCGAGAGGGTAATTTTGAAGGCAAGACATTCAAATTCTTTCGGCATTGATGTGCGGACAATAGCGGTGGTTAGGAATTTATCTTTAATGTATATGGCAACACGGCCACCTCTGGTCAACCTGTCACACCTGATCAAGTTGTATCCCAGTATGTTAAACATTTTGTTAGGTATGGTATTCTTCAGCCAGGTTTCCGAGAGCATTGCTACATCAGGCATGGCATGTAGCATACAGGCTTGGACCTGGTCAAGTTTGTTGGCAAGGCTGCATACGTTCATATGCAGGAAGCTCAGTCCCTTTAGTTGTGGGAGCTCCCCCAGAGCAGTCAGCAGAAGGAGGGGCCCAGGTTTAATTCCACACTGCCTGCACAAAGTAGCTGTAGTACTAATAATTTCCTGAGACATCTTACCAGGAATCTCAGGAAGGCTTTGTTTGGTTGCTTGCCTTGAACACTATCAAGGGCAGTGAAGTGGGAGTTTGGTGGGCAGTGGAAGTTGATCAGAGCAGATAATTCTACCCCAGAGAGGATAAAGGGGCCTGCTTAGTTAATGTTGGGCAGTAGGGGATGTGAAGTGTTGTAGATGTGTAAGGATTACTGCCTTTGGAGGGAGTTAACTGGGTGACAGACACCGTTGGGCTTATTTCCTGGCCTATAGGAGTATTCAGGCAGGATGAATCTTTCCTGGAGTCCAAAAATAGCTCCACTGTTGGAAGGAGGATGCAGCCAAAGAGGAAAAGGGGGGCTGAGGAAGCCATCTCTGGGGTATTGTGTGGCCAAAGGAGGTGGCACCTTATGTAGTTGGGGTCACCCAGGAGTTGTGAGGTGAGGATTTAAGGAATGCTCTGGCAAGGGGTAAAATGCAGGCAGCTTCAGGCAAGCTAATTACTGCTATCAGGGTCAGCTGCCATCAGTCATGGGTAGAAGGAGCATTAAGTGGCCGAGGAGTAGCAGAGCACCTATATAAGATCAGTAAGGAGTGTGGAAAGGGTGAGAGAATGTAGTAGAAGTGGAGGAAGTACAGTAGAGTTGAGGTACCAGGCACCTTGTTAAATAGTAGGACTATACAGGGGTAAGAGGTAGCCAGGCTCATGTATGGACTTAATACAACAGCTGTTGGAACAGTTCTATCTAGAGCTGTAAATGCACAGCTAGGAGAACAGAGAACAGGGCTTTAAGGAGAGGGTGTCTTTTAGTGAAGATGCCTTTAAGAGAAAGGCAGGAGACGAATGTGTAAGGGGAGGGGCTTAGTGAGGGAACCCGACCCGACATGCATCAGTTAGTAGTACAGATATAATATTTGTACTAATAACTGTGTATAAAATTTTCAACTTAAGTTGAAAATTTTGCACACTTTATTAGTACAGATATTATGTGTACTAACAACTGCATGCTTTAAATGCATTTGTGACACATTGAAGACAATAGACCCAAATTAATGTAAGACATTTTAATGTAAAGCCAGACACTGCAGTGTTTAAATAGAATGTGGAAAACAGATACAATATCAAGTGATGAGTCTTATGCTAGCTGGTTTAACATGTTTCATTTTGAAGTCCTTTGGAATTCTGTTCTCATCTATCTTCAGTAAAGAACAAGATATCAACAAAAGAACATTTTTTTACATTTGTAAGCAAAGTCATTTCAACAAACTGTTCCTTTTAGATCAGAACATAGATTCTCCTTGCTTTCTCTTTACCTTATTTGCCAGAAACTCTGGTGAAATCCACGTTAACAGCCAGTGATGGTCCTTCCAGACTAATCATCATAAGGTTACTGAGCCTATCCTCCCCAAGCCGATTCCATGCTGATGTCTTGATCCTCTTGAGGTAGGAGAAACCCTGTTCACAGTCCGCAGTAGATAATGGCAGAATTAGTGCAGTGATTGAAAGATCATGGGCTAAATTCACAAACGATAGCACCTGTGCAAAGACTGCACTGTGTGACAGACTGCAGTTGTGCAACAGCATGGCAGCCCTATTTACAAAGGTCCCAAAGAAAAGGTGATGTGATCAAAGTGGAGATGGTATCTGGGTGCAAGATAAGGGGTGGCTAACTCCGATAAGGCACAAATCAATACAAAAGGCATGCACTCCAAAAGAAACAAAATTGCCCAGTAACTTTAGTTGATTCATTTTCAACATAACTTATCCATCTGTACTAATTATTTCTCACAAACATATTGCTCATCCATCATGCCCCAGCGCTTCACCTCTAATGCAATTATTTGTTATGAGCCATATAGAAATTAAAAAGGTAAATCTAGAATGTCTTTGGACAGAACTAAATAAATGTCTGATTATAAATGAAAAAGCTATACAATGATAAGTGCTCATGTGTTTAATAGAAGAATTATTGTTTTGAAAACATTTTTTTTGTATAAATTTATATATGTAAACTTCTCTCATTGTTTATAAGAACCTAAAGCATAGTTATGTATACATTTACAATACTTATTTATTTATTTAACCTTTGTTGACCAGGTAAGTACACTAGACAAGACAATTGCCTATTTTCAGGTACCATCTGGGAGAGTACAGGAATTACAGATTCAAAGTACATAGGACAATATTATACAGATTGAGGCAATTTAGAGAGTCAGGTAAGGCATATCATATTCAGTGTGTACATAACAGTAGAACACATGTAGAAACTAAGGGCAGTACAATAAGTACAAATTGAGATGCAGAAGATACAAATAATATACAGCTTAGTGTCCCAGAAAGTGGTGCCACAGTCAGAGCAACACCCAACAACATGGGTTAGAATACATTATATACAGGGCTAGCAACCCAAAAACGGTCCAAAACACATCCAAGAAAAAAGAGTGCAAGGACCAGGAGAGATCACGGGGATTTGGGACAACCACACACCGAGGAGAGCTTGAGGTGATTCCATAGGGAGGATCGAAGGCACGCTTGTGAGGGGAAGGAGCAAACCTGGGTAGGGAAGGAGTTCGATAACCTGGGAGCACATGCAGCAAAATCTCTATCCCCCATTCTAGTCTGAGTAGCAGGAATCTTAAGGATGGCAGGGCCCAGAGACCTGAGGGAATAGGAAGAGGAGACAGCTGGGAGAAGGAATTCCACCAGCCCGGGGGGGTTAGTACCAAGGACCTTGCCTATGAAACACCCCAGGACAAAATCTATGTGATTTGATGGGGAGAGCCAATTCAGCTTGCTATGCAGGTCACAAAGGTGGGTGAGACGAGGGGCAACCAGAGCAAAATGGCAGACATTATTGTAGGCAGGGGACCACCTAGAAAGGTGAGTTTTGGAGGTGCAAGCAAACAAAAGGAGCCCGAAGCAAGGCAAAGGGAGGAACACACCTCTAACAAGAGCAAGATGGGCAGCTGGAGTAAGGTTGCTCTTAGCTCTGTAAGCCAGATCCAGTTTTCAATTAACAGTCCTACATACATTCTGGATATGGCATCCTAGGTCAAGCTGCAGGTTAAGTGTCACCCCAAGGTATTTAATGGTGTCAGTGACAAGGATCGGAAACACCATCAGAACCAGTGACAGATAAAGGGGCAGAAGAGACCTTAATCTTGGCCAGGGATGCAAAGAGCATGGCCTGGGTTTTCTTAAGATTGAGAACCAACTTAAGGGGTGTAATCCAGGTCTGAATGTTCCCAAAGTCCTCACTCAGGTGGCAGTTAATGACCCCTATGTCCCAAGAATGACTGAGGATGACCAGGTCATCCACATAGAGGATGGGCCTGCAATGGACAGAGGCAGAGGGGAGATTGTTAACAAAAATGGAGAAAAGCAGGGTCCCCAGGACTGAGCCTTGGGGGACACCTGTGGATACAGTAGTAGAGCCCGAGAGCATCTTACCATATTTGACAAGCTGCCTTCTGCCATGAAGATATTTGGAGAACCAACGGAGCACACCAGGTGACAGACCAAAGGACCTGAGCTGAGAGCAGAGCAGGCCATGGTAAACAAGGTCAAAGGCCTTAGAGAGGTCTATGAAAATAGCACCAGAGAGTTTGCCCTGGTCCATAGCTGCCCTGATCCCAGAGAAGACTGTGACAAGGGTAGAGGATGTGCTGTGTCCCTTCCGAAAGCCATGCTGCACAGGAGACAGCAGATCATGCAACTGAATATACTCTGAGAGTTGCCCTGCAACAACTTTCTCAAGATGTTTGCTGACCGCTGACAAAATGGCTATCGGACGGTAGTTGTTGATCATTTTAGGGTTGCCCTGTTTAAGGACAGGGACCACCCTGGCAACCTTTCATATGTCAGGGACAACCCCAGATGACAGGGACAGATTGAAAATATGGGCCACCGGGGAGGCAATATGAGAGGCATCAAGACAGAGGAGCTTTGGTTCCATACCATCATGGCCAGCACTGGAAAAGGGGGAGAGACCAGAGAGCAATCTCTGCATCTCTTGCACTGTCACAGTCTTGAAATGGAAGAGAGGACAGGGTAATGGAGCGGCAGAGACCTGGTCACAGCTATCACCTCCACTGGGGGGAATAGCGAGGTGAAAACAGACAGGTCAGAGAAATGCAAGTTAAACGCATTTGCGATGGTTAGCGAGTTGTTGCAACTAGCACCATCTGTAAGCAGATCAGTGGCCTCACCTCTTGAGGAACCACTAACTATGTTTCTAATGTTCCTCCAGAACTTCTTAGGGTCCCTAGCTGAACTCTATACACTATACAAGACACTAGTGAGGCCCCACCTGAAGTACACTGTACAGTTCTGGAGACCTTACCTACGTAAGGACATAGACAGGGTAGAGAAGGTTCAGAGGAGGGCAACAAAGATGGTGCATGGATTGCATCACAAGTCCTATGAGGACAGGTTGAATGAACTGAACATGTACTCCCTGGAGGACAGGAGGGAGAGAGGGGATATGATAGAGACATACAAGTATCTTACAGGGAGGAACAGGGTGCAGGAATACATTATTTTTAAGCGAAAAAGATGTTCCAGGACTAGAGGGCATGGGATGAAGTTGGAGGATGATTCAGAGGAAACTTGAGGAAGAATTTCTTCACAGAGCAGGTGGTGGACAAGTGGAACACCCTGCCAGAGGAAGTGGTGGGGGCTGAAACAATCACAGGATTTAAGAATGCATGGGATAGACATAAAGGAATTCTGGAGGTCAGGGGTAAGGGGCAACAGACTTCTTGGAAAACATAAACTGAACTTACAAGCTGAAATGGGCAGACTGGGTGGGCCATAGGCCCTTATCTGCCGACACTGTCTATGTATCTATGTAACTCAACAGCACAGTTTTTCAAAATTCGCTTTTGGCAGCCCTTTTTGCTTTATTACACTGATTTCTGAGTCTCCTGTACTGCTGAAATATGGTCTGGTCCAATATGGCCTTGAAATTGGCCCAGCACTTGTCTCTAGACCTCATAAGGGCTAAGAGGCTCCCATGTAACCACTTGGTAGTAGACCTCCTGACCCTCCATCTGATGAGGGGGGCATGCTTATCCTGCAGAGCTCCAATGGTGTTGAGGAAGTGACTGACAGCAGAAGAGGAGTCCTGGGCATTCCATACAGCAGACCAGTCGGTATGCTGAAGATAGTCATGAAAAGAGCCAAGATCAAACCTGGAGAAGTCTCTGACCTGAATGATCTCATGAGGAATTTTCAGGAAGGGGATCTTCTACACTCAGTACACAGGGGAGTAGTCTGAGATGGAGTCAGGAAGGATGCCCAATGAGCTGATCCTCTCAGGCCTGTTGGTCAGAACCCAATCCAGGAGAGAGCTCACACCTCCATTGGGAGAACACCTGGTAGGATCCTTGATGAGCTGCAACAAGGAGAGACCAGCAAGCAGCGGCTCAAATGCCTTAGTATTACTACCAAGCCAGTTTAGGTTAAGATCGCCCCGGATCATTAACTCATTAAGCCAGGTCACGGAACCAACAGAATCAAGGAGATAGGTCAACCCCGCTATGCCCCCCATAGGAGGATTATAAGTACATATAATATGTAACTTTTTGGTCATCCCGACAACAGTACTGTGTGTAATAGCTCACAGGGAGACTGCAATGGCTGTTGACACTACAAAACTGACAGGTTGAGGTGGCTCCTGTTGTAGACCAAAATGCCCCCTTTTTCCCTGGGCGATCTTGCCTGACAAGGTCATAGCCAGGAAGTGCACATGCCAAGTCCGGGGTTGAGGGATTAAGCCAAGTTTAGGTTATGCCAAGGATCTCAGGTCTGTGGTAGGTGACCCAAGCAAGAAGTTCCACCAAGTTGGGCAGGATGCTGTAGATATTGAGATGAGCTATTTTCAGTCCTTTGCCAGCTGACCAGCCCACAACTGAGGGGGAGGCTTGACAGGGCAGACCAAGGTTGAGCTCAATCTCCCCCACAAGAGTTAGAGTCACCGGTAGGAGTCAAAGGAGATGCCTTAAGGGAGGAGAGCCATCCCTAGCAGGTGGCTTGTGGCCATAATGCCTGACCACAAGGGCCAGACCCAGGAAGCATCTGAGGTCAAGACAGCAAAGAACCCAGGGGGGTGCCTGTCACCAGCTATAAGGTTGGAGAAGGTGAAGTCTGACTCCTCGGGCTGGGCATGTGTGACCCAGGGTTCCCCCTCAGGGGGAGAACAGTCACCAGTAAACAAGGGGAGGCAAAGCACAGTGAGCAGACCAAAGGTGAGGGAACACATGAGTGGAAGGGGTGAAGCCCCCCTCAAAAAATGCTCAAGGTCCCCCATGTCAATACCAGGGGTTTTTGACAAGGAACAATGGTAAGATCTGTGGGGTAAGTCAATAAATACAAGCCACCCAGCCCCAACTTAGCAGCCCAGGGAGCCAACCAAATAGAGAAAACTGGCTGTCCAGCAGCTGCCAACCCACTACCATAGTCGGTAGAGAGCCCCCCCCATATGAGAACACAAAGACAACCAGAATTAGAAAGCACCCCTTTTGTAGAGGGCAAAGGCAACAGTCACTACAGAGCAGCACCCAGCTCCACAAGGGGAATCTCCAGCAGTGGTCAAGAGGCAGGGACCAAACCTTAAATGCAAAGAATAACTATCCCAGAGTGATTACTAAAACAACTCGAGCAGACAGTAGCTAGACAAGCTAATATGGCAGAACAGTAGACAATAAAGCTAACCATACAAACAGGCAGTAGTAAAATAGGCACTAAAGCTACACATTGTTCAGAATGCCCAGCGACCAAGATACTCAGGGTAAGGTAGGCATGGTAGAAGCCTGAAAGGGGACAGAGGAGGTTAAGCCACACAGGCAGCCCCACAGTGTGGCCTGCAGCAAGGCTCACAAGCCTGATCAACAGGACCACCAACCAAAGAGTTGAAATGGGAGATACCAAATATGAAGTGCCAGCCTACTGCCCCACCTATAGACAGCAGTAGCGATGCAGTTAGCTCAGTGTAGGACTAAATGGGGCAGGCATAGTACAGGAAGTAAAAGACTATAACAGGCAGGGGCATGGCCAGCAAGCATTTAAGGGAGGAGGGTATGGGGTGGGTGGGTGGGAAAAATTACACTAAAACACTCCTGTGCAGAAAAAATCAGCACAGGACCCCAGGCGAATTAGCCCCAGTAAGTAAATTTTCAGATACCAAAACGACTTGCAGCAACTCCTGCCCATGCAGGAGAAGGGAAAACTAAATGCTCAGATTACTGTTCAGATCACAGTCAAGTTCCTGCTATGAGGCAGTGGAAGAAATACTTGGCGATCGTTGGGGAGGACCACCCAGCCAGAGTTTAGGAGCCGGCGCCTCAACCCCAAAAATGTTGAACAGTCCAGCAGTTGTGGAGGGGGGGGGGACCCACTTGCAGAGAGGACTCCCTCACCACCCCTCACACCGTGAGCAGGAACCAGGCAGGTATGAGCTGAGGGGCTCCATGCAAACAATTAAGTAGCCAGGACAGGCATCATCACAGCCCAAGGGAGATCCAATCAGACGCAGTGCTACAAGTTTAAATTTGGCGCCCAAACTTATGAAACAGACTGTGTAACTGTAAAAGTCAGACAGTATTCACTGAAGCACTCAAGTCCAGAAATTACACTGAAGCACTCAAGTCCACATAAGTCAGCACAGGACCCCAAGTGAATTAGCCCTAGTAAGTAAATTTTCAGATACCAAAACGACTTGTAGCAACTCCTGCCCATGCAGGCAAAGAGATAAAATAAATGCTCAGATTACTGTCCAGATCACAGTCGAGCTCTTGCTATGAGGCAGGGGAAGAAATACTTGGTGATCGTGGGAGAGGACCACCCGGCCAGTGTCAAGGAGTTGGTGCCTCGACCCCAAAAATGTTGAACAGCCAAGCAGTTACAGGGGCACACACTTTTTTTTTTTTCAATTGTTTAACCAGGTGAGACACACTAAGCTGAAATCTTTATTGCAGGTGCAACCTGGGAGCACAGGAAAGTTAAGTGACTTGCTCAGTGTCACACAGTATATGCAAGTGGGGCTGTGGGATTCAAACCCAGGTCTCCAGATTTGCAGCTCAGAGCCTTAAACCATTGCGCTATACTGCCTCCCTAACACTTGCAAAGGGGACTCCTACACCACCCCTCATGCCGTGAAGTTATAGTCTAGATTTATGTTTTTAATTTCTATATGGCTCATAACAAATAATTTTGAAATCCTACTAGATGTTTTCTGTGATGACAACTTAATAGAAATATCTGTATAGCTTTAAAATAAAATGAAAGTAATGAATGACGTACAACTTAATGGACTATAAAAGCAGCTGCTAGGACTCCAGCACCCCACTCTATGATGAAGCCTTGCATTAGAGGCAAAGCGCTGGGGCATTGTGGACGAACAATACGCTGGTAAGAAACAACTTGTACAGATGGATAAGCTATGTTGAAAATAAATCAACTAACCTTTTGAAAGTTACTGGGCAATTTAGTTTCTTTTGGAGTGCATGCCTTTTGTATTGAACTGTTCACAAAGATGTAGTGCAGGCGCTAAACACAAGGTGAACAGGGCACTAAGCAATGTGCACAATGGGTCAGTACTGCACACTGCAAACAGTTGCACAGGTCTGAGAATAGCACTGCAAAGTGCAATCATGCAACACACAGTACTGCAGGACAGAGGAGCACAACAGTGGGCAGTACCTATAGTAACCTGTAGATTGCTGAGCATGTGTGACACTGCAGCCTGTCAGCCAACACGAGGTATGGCGGCAGGGCCACCAAGAGACAACCAATAAGAAAGGGCAGCATGGAGGATACACACATGTGGGTTTCACAGTGGTGTGTCACAGCTGGTGACAGTCCAGGACCTCCCAACAAGGGGCAAGGCAGAGTGTGTGGCACATGCAGCAGCACAGAGACCATGTGTCTGAGGCCTGTGTCACCACAGGGAACAGGTGATGATGTCCATCATGATCACATAGGGCTACCCATGCAAGTGGACACCCAGCAACACATAGATGACTGTCTACATAGGGATACACAGGGCATGGGGAGATGCATAGTGCCCCCTTCCCCTCTGGCTTGATGTACCCCTTGGAGGGGTTCACATGGAATAAGCACAAGGATTAAAGTGGTAGGAAAGAACACACACAGTACACAGGAGAATGTAGATGTGTAAAAATGTTTAACAAATGGTAAACATGAAAATATATAACAACACAGGACAAACGGAACTATATATAAATACAAAATGTATACAAAAGGGGATAGGATGTTGCACAGAATTATGCACACAGGGTGGGGGGTGGGAATGTAGGAGGAAGAAGGGATGGGGACTAGGGTATCAGGCTGGGGGTGGCTATGGTGTGGGGGGGAGGTGGAGGCAGCCTTTGTCCAATAGTAGTGAGCCAGGCAGCCACCGCATCCAATGATGCCGCCATCCACCTCTGTACTGCCAGAATCTCCTGCATGGTCTCCAGGATGGCCCTCTGCTGCTGAACCTGCTGAGGGAGAAGTGTGTCCCTTCCCACTTGTTCCTCAGGGTGTCGCACCAATCGCATTGGAGGTTGGCTGCCTTGCTGATGGTGCTTGCAGACGACTTCTTTGTTGGAGCGCAGAGGGATTCTGTTTGTAGATTACATGCGGTTAGGGTACAGTCGATATACAGTACCACAAACCAGACACATTTTTAAACTGTACGAATGTGGTATAAACAGGCCAGAAAGTCACAGTATGATTCCCAACACCCAAACATGTGATCCATTGTGAACAAGACTGCTATTATGGCTGACTTGGTGAGTACAGTGGATCTGGCTTGTATCAGTGAGACCTGGCTGGATGGTAATGCTGGCCCCATTCTTGAGGCGGCAGTTCCAGTCGGATACTCGGTGATTCACTGCCCGAGACTGGACCGCAGGGGTGGGGGGGTTGTGGTCTGTTTTAAGACCGAATTGGGTCTAATCAGTGTACCGGTCAAGGAAGCCAGATCATTCGAATGTGTCATTGTGGCAGGTGGGGGCTATAGACTGGCCCTCGTCTACCGTCCACCCAGAGATGGGGCGCCATTTCTTAAGGAAGTGGCGGACTTCATCGTTGACCTGGTTTTGGATTCCCCCTGGTTGATGGTGCTGGGTGACTTCAGTGCCTGGATCGACGATGAACTCTCGCACTTTGGTCAACACTTCCTCCAATTGATGAATTCATTGGGCCTCTCACAGACGGTTACCTCTGCCACTCACAAATGCGGCCATTCCCTTGACCTGGTCTTCCTCCTGAGGATGGAGGCCTCCGCTGTGGGGGTGGAACCCGTCGAATGGTCTGACCATCACACTGTGAGATTCAATTTTGGTACCCCCCTGCGTAGACCAATCCCTGTGGAGATAGTCAAGTACCGCCCTTTAAGGGATGTGACTCCCAATGGTCTAACTGCGGCACTTGACCTATCAGAAATCCCTGGGATATGCATGGATCCAGAGATTTTGGTTCTGGCCTATAATAACGCCATTACCTCTGCCTTGGATTCCATTGACCCATTTCGTGTACGTCCTCTCTCCCTTCACCCTCGGTCCCCATGGTTTGATGGGGACCTGAGGGAGATGCAGCATTTAGGACACAGGTTAGAGAGATGTTGGCGGTAATCCCACTTGGATGCCGACCATCTTAGACTGCGAGAGCATTATCAACTCTACCAGTCAGCAATTACCCATAAGAAGGCATTGTTCCTGTCCGGGGAAATTGCTGCTGCACAGAACAGACCGGCTCAGCTCTTTCGAACTGTGGACAGACTGTGCAATCCAGCCTGTCTACAGGTTCGTAGAGCGTTTTCACAATTTCAATGTGATGAGCTTGCTCGGTTCTTTGCAGATAAGGTGGAAGACATTAGGGCGGAGATCCGTGGACCAGTCCTTGGTTGCTTTCCCTCCCTGTTCCTGGAATCTCTTCAAAAGGCCGGATATCGAAGATGTTATGAGGATTGTCCAAGGTATGCGTACTACATCCTGTAGTTTAGATCCGGACCCCACAGCCCTGATTATGGGCTGTGGGGGGATCATCATCCCAGTATTAGCGAGGATAGTCTGGTGCTCCTTAGATTCTGGTGAATATCCCAGCTCCCTGAAGGAGGCTGTGGTGACACCTGTGTTGAAGAAGGCTTCTCTGGACCCCGACTCCCTCGCTAACCACAGACCTATCTCAAACCTTCCCTTTCTTGGGAGGGTAATTGAGAAAGTAGTGGATACCCAGTTGGACAACCATTTGTCCATCCATAGCATCTACGATCCTCTCCAATCCAGTTTTAGAAAGTGGCATAGCACCGAGACTGCGCTGGTTCGGGTGCTCAATGATCTCCTGATGGCGAGAGACCAGAAAAAATGGTCCATTTTGGTCCTGTTGGACCTATCATCAGCATTTGACATTGTAGACCATGGGGTACTACTTGAGCACCTGGAAAACATCTGTGGGCTTTCAGGTTTGGTCCACAGATGGTTTACGTCTTTCCTCACTGGTAGAACACAGAGAGTGGTGTCGGGGATATTTTCCTCTGACCCTATCTCTCTGTCTTGTGGGGTTCCCCAGGGCTCAGTGCTGTCCCCCATGTTGTTTGCAGTGTACATGCTTCCCTTCGGAGACATTGTAAGATGGTATGGGCTAGAGTTTCATAGTTATGCCGATGATACTCAGCTCTACCTGTCTTTTGCACCCAACCAGAATGGAGCACTCTCGGTGTTTAATAATTGTCTCGAGGAAATCCAAGGATGGATGAGGTCCAGCGGGTTGAAGTTGAATTCTGGAAAAACGGAGGTGATGGTTGTTGATCCAGGTCATCAGATGGGGGGGGGGGACAGACCATCCCTCAGGTTTATTCCTCGGGGCGGTTGAGCTTCCTATCTCTGAACAGGTGCATAACCTAGGGATAATTCTTTTTTTTTTTTTTTCCTTTTTATCCTCCTGCCGTCCCTCCGGAGCCCCTCCTTCCGTCCCTTGCTCATGTCCCCCGAGGTCACCTACCTGGGGATCTGCCCCTAGAGTGCCTACTCCTCCTCTCCTTGTCGCACAGTGGGATCTGTCCTGTAGGTGGCCTCCTGGGTGGTACTGGGTGGACTTCATCTGAGCTACGGAGGTGTTTTCGCATTTCCTCCCTTAGGTCCCCGTCCCCTGAGATGCCGTGCTAGAGCATTATGTCCCAGTGGCGGCGTGCTGATGCACATCAGCCCTCTTGCTCCATGACGTCCCCCTCCCGACTCCGCTAAGTGAAGCCGCTCCATTCCTTCCTTTGGTCGGTGCTTCCACCGGCTATGGAAGGAATGCAGCACAAGCGTTCTTGGTTCCCGAGGGAGGAGGCATCCACTGGGACACTCAATCCTCCCTCCCCTACCAACCCCGACCATCCGAGTCCGTTCCCCAGCAGGCATGGCGTGGCCGAGGTGTGGCGTCCAGCGCCTCAACCCTCAACTCCACCGGGCCTTAACCTAGGGATAATTCTTGTCGATTGGTTGGTGCTGTGTGCGCAAGTATTGGTGGTCATTAAGCTATCCTTTTACCATCTTAGGAATATAGCTAGGATTAAGCACCTTGTTCCGTCCAGAGACCTACCTACGTTGATCCATGCCTTTGTGACCTCGTGCCTGGACTACTGCAATTCCTTTTACTTTGGGCTTCCAGGGGTTGATATCCGCCGCATGCAGCTGGTGCAGAACTCCACGGCCCGGTTGTTAACTGGGATGCCCCATTCTTCCCATATTACTCCGGTGTTGCGGGGTCTGCACTGGCTGCCGGTTCAGTGGCGGATCTCCTTTAAAGTCAGCTTGCTGACTTATAAAGCCCTGCATGATCTGGGCCCTGACTACCTGAAAGAGCTTCTGGTGCCTTACATCCTGGAGCGACAGCTCCACTCAGCCAATGAAGGGTTGCTAGAGATTCCAAGGGTAGTTTTGAAATCATCCGGCGCCCGGACTTTTGCATTTGCAGCACCGACCCTTTGGAATTCTCTGCCCCATTGGATTAGAGAGTGCACGACGGTGGGGGATTTTAAAAAAGCTCTGAAATCCTTCTTATGGAGAATTGCTTTTGGGGAGGATACTGAGTTGACCTGATCTTATTATTTATTATGTGGATGTCATTAATTATTTCACTGTATTTTATGATATGCCACTTGGATGTTTTTTAATGCCTGTTCTGAGCCTTGACTTTTTGAAAGGCGCAATAAAAATAAAGATTATTATTATTCCCTGGAGTTATTCTCTAGCCATGAAGTACCACACTGCCACACCAAAAAATCCCACCAGTGATCGGTCCCACAGTGTGAAGCACAGATGTCCAAACTATTAATGGAAGGTATGCAGTGGAACGTGACATGACTGCACATCAGGGTCTGTGAGGCTACCAAGCCCATGTGCCAGGTGGCATGCAGGAGACAGTGCCACACAGAAGTACACCACCCAGATACAGGCCACCTACAAGAAACATACAGTAAATAGTGTACATACCTGGGCATGGCATGGTGCCATCTCACACCATGTTGCGGCAGCATTGGAGTCAGTCCCGATCGTGTCTTACTAAGCTGCCCTAACAGGGGTGACTCTGCTCCCCTGTCCTGTCCACTACTGTGTGGCCTAGCCATTGTCTCCCCCCCAAAGACCATACTTCTCCCTGGGGGCAGTCAAGGTCCTCAGCCCAAATAGCTGGCCTTCCCTGGTGACCACAAAGTCTACCAGGTTGGCCAGCTCAACCTCTGACCAATGCTGGTCTTTCTGCATGGGTGCCTTAATCCTCCTGGACCTGGACATTTTCAAAGGATGGTTGCCCTATCACTAGTGTTGCCATGTTGTAGCAGTATTGCAAATCATGTATTTTGCAAGACTGAGTAACATTGGTTAGCTCTGCGCTATGGGGCATTGTACTGTGCTGTATGCATGATAGACTAGTGCTAGTGGCACGTTGTGCATGTGCACTAACATCAGACCGCCTAGTAATGTGCAACAGCATTGCGCAGCTTTTTTACCGTGCATTCACAGCACAAATTAGGCGCCATTTTGGAAAGGTTCTGGAAAGGCCATGAAGTGCACTAAACATATCATAAAATTCACTATTATTTTGCATGACACACTACCATTGTGCAAGAGAAACGTGTTAGTGCAATGCTAAAACCTGCTATTCACAAAGGAAGGATTTAAATGAGCTGCTTAGGCAGTCGGGACAAAGCTGACAATTTGCATCTCATTCTGCAGCATTCTGCATGCATTTGCATGCAAGTTTGCTCCAACTCTGTATAAGGGGACAAGTGCACCATCTTCAGATAGCTATGGAATTGCAAACAATGGAGCCAGCAGGGATTGTGACTGGAGCCAGCCAAACAGAACATTCCAGGCAGCCATGTATGTACAGTACAGATTTATGGATATTAATGTCTTCATGCTAACCCATTGCAACTTGGGGACTGTGCAGCTTACCTTGCCACATAACAGTCATCACTTATGTGTACCGCTGCTTTGCAAACGATGTCATGCTATGCCACTGCCTATTTGTATAGCTGCTGTCCTATGGAGTAACACAACCTACTGTGGCAAGACACCTGCAGGGCCCCCATTTCTACAGTTAGTTCTGTATTGTACAGGGGGTTAGAACCATCAACATGGACACTGTCCATATACTTGAATAGAATATGTGGGACAGAAGACAAATCCGTCGGCAATGGCATGTACTGTTCTATACAGGGACATACTGCACAACTGCCATGCACTGACAGGGAGGAGTGCACCCACTGTGGGAGTCCTGCACATGTGTTGGGCACATTGGATACAGGGCCCAATGGTTTGAGGTACACAAGGTGGTGTACAGTCCCCTCACCTGCCATCATAGAGTTCCATGTCTGTAGGGGTATGCATACCTGTTATGTGAACGCATGTCATGTGACACTACTTGCAACAGGCATTCTGCCCCAGTACTGCTCGGCAACCAACATGTCCCTGCCCGCTGTGCTACATGGTTGACTAGCACACAACAGTGTCAGAAGGATGGCACTGTGTTGTCATCACTCCCTGACATTGAATGTTATACCAGTCACACACCATGGCATGGATATCTGTCACCATGCCACTGGGCTCTGTACACCACAGATGTGTTTACCCCAGCTTTGATGGGCCAACCTTATGTTTCACATATGGGGTCCCGCATGTGACTCTGCTGTCATGCTGGGCCCTAAAGGACCCTAGACAGTGCATGGTGCACCACACAATAGCAGCTTGGGCAATGTGTTTGCTTTCCTTACACCATGACTGTTGTCATTGACTGCAATGTCTGGTGTGCACTGTCACAACACTGGAGTAGGGGATGGGATAATGTGGCAGCAGCTGCTGCGCACACCTCTCTGATGGGCCCTTTGGGTTGTCCTGCAGTACTGTTGCTGTGCAGGGCACAGTTAGTCATGGATGGGGCCTGGGACATGCAGCTGCATATCATAGTCCAATGGAGCATCATCTTTGGCTCTGTGGGGGTCGGTAGGGGTCTCCATTCATCCTGCTGTAACACACATGTTCCACCTGTACACTGTGGCTATGGTCCCATGAGATGTGGTAGCACATGATCCGCCACACTCTGCACAGATGAGGAGCAAGTGCTATTGATCTGTTACTTTCCACTTTCCCCAGCAGGTGCTGTGCTTGAAAGAGAGACTCAGGGCACATTGGTTTAGTAGCTAAGAGCTTAATGCCCTCACTCAGGCATACAAGACCCAGGAGTCAACACTCACATGGTACCACAGCACCCATGTCTGGCAGGTTTGGTCAGACATAACAGAGGAGATCAATACAGTGGGTGGTTGGGGCAGGATGGTCAATGCAGTACAGAAGCACTTCAGTGACCTCCATCATTGGGCCAAAGAATCAAAGAGCCATGTGATGAAGGGAACTGCGTGGCACTAGAGGTGGTCACCCTGCACCCACAATGATGTGGCCCCTGGACCTAGCTGAGGAGACAGTGGCATCAATGCTGCATGCTGTGGAGAAGACTGAGGTGTCTGGCGGAGACTACGAGTCCCAGGTACCACTGACAGACCCATGTAAGTACTTCGATGATGCCATTGTTGTGCTAGTATGTGACACATCTCTGGGTGCACATATGTGGGTACCACAGGGCAGAGACACAGGCCACATATAGTGTACCCATTCAGCATTCAGCCCTACACAGCAGCTCCGTAGGGTGGACAAAAGGACTGCCACATGCATGCTTCCCACAGGCAGCACTGGATTCCCATGCCCATGTTTTGGAGGGACATACCATGCACGTGCATGCTTCCTGCTACAGCAGTGCACTGTGTAATGACACATCACTGCATAGCTGTGCCTAAATGCTGTGTCCTCTATCACTGTCAGCCATTACTGTACTGTGTGTTGGCCTTGGTTATTGCACCTCTGTTGTGCCCTGTGGATGTGGTTGGTTTCCATGTGCATGTCTGGGCATGCACATATCACAATCTGTGTGAAAAGGTGGTGGTTTAGTCTTTCACCTTTACCAATAGCATACTCACACAGTGCCCCGTACACTTCCCCATCAGACTCATAGTAGTCCACCATTCTGTCACCTGTCCCTGCCATACATCACAGGCACACCCTCATCTACATGTTTCTGTTCCTGCAGCTCAGGTTATGATCCACCCTACAACAGTGGCTGTCACGCCAGGGCTATGTAATGGTGTCAGAGCTACCCCATCACCCTGACCAGCAAGAGGACAGCAGTGGGGAGTCCACTGGGAGAGATGATGAGACCTTTGTGGCCAGCCAGGAGCTGTTTTCCTATGTGTCCCAGTTGGAGGCAAGCCATTTGATCCACCATCACCCAGAATGATGCCACACAGCCTGGTGCAGCAGCCACCACCACCACCACTTCACAGGATGTCGCACAGGATAGACCTTGGTATCTCACATCTCCACACCAGTCACCTCCTCCTCTGCCACACAGCCCTCCCTATCCACAGTCCTCCCCAGTAATGCTCTCCCACACTAGACAGGGGCCAGTGTGTCTGCTCTGCCTGGGGACAACATGGTCCAGGGTACACAGGGTGTCACACATCCACCACCTCACATGAGACTGCCACTGTTAGCCGTCAGTGTCGCAGACACCCATAGGGTTACATGGCCTGTACATCTGCCTGCTCCACCTCTGGAACCTGTGCCTGATGTGCTGCAGTGGGCTGACCAAGGTGCCCATCAGATGATGCACACTGCCGTGAACACTCAGGCTGCCTTCCTCATGGTCCTTGAACAGATCCAGGATGTGCTGCAACAAGACCTCAACCTCTGCCGGCAACAACATTGCCAAGAAATGCAGAATGCCCAGGACCATAAAGACCACCACCTCCTGGATGTGACTGGGCAGCTGTTTGGGGACCATACAAGGGCAGGGGAGAACTTGGGCAGTGCGCTGCTTGGCAGATGGCCCAATAGTTGCAGTTCATCTGCACACAGTGGGCCCAGTCCTCAGTCCCAGAGGAGGCAGTGGCGCACATCCATGTCATGGCATGCAATATCAGAAAGTGGCAGCACACATGCGCCGACCACGTACCCTGGCAGGCCATGCACTCTTTGCCGAGGCATATCTGTATGGGTGTCCAGTACTACCCACGGCCATGCAAGTTAACTGATGAAGGTCACGTGATGCAAGCTGCCTGAAGGCTGCACATACCCTGGGCTCCTACCATCCATTCACTATACATCGATTTTAAATCGACTCTAGCCCTCTAAACCACAAAATAATAGCAACTGGAGACTCCTTAATCTCTGCCTTTCGATTTCATCTACTTCTCCTGGCATCGCAAAGCTTTACCGCGGCGATGAAGGCAGAGATGAAGCAGGCCGCGATGCGGCACACTCCACCCAACACGCCAGAAAAGCTTCCCAAGAAAGCGAGGAACCAGGCCTCTGGAAACTCGAGTAAGGTGGGCAGTACTAATCCCTCGGTAGTCCCTCTGTCCGAGGAAAGATTCCTTCAGGAGGTATCACCTCTTCGGGAAATGCTAGAAAGTATCACCTCTGAGCTTAAATCGATTAAGGGTGATCTTACCACCTTAAAAAGCAGAATGACTGACTCGGAAGCCAGAATTACGTCTCAAGAAAGATGGAAAGACAAAACAGAGCCAGAAATTATCCTGTTGAAGCAGCAAGTCCAGAAGATCCAGCTTAAAACGGAGGACTTAGAAGGGCGCATTAGGAGGAACAACCTCCTAATTATTGGGCTGCCGGAAACCGAAGAAGGCTCAGATGCCATTGCATTTCTCCAAAGATTCCTACATAAAATCATGGGGCCCTCACCTCTGAACCCCCAATATCACATTGAAAGGGCCCATCGGTCTCTGAGGCCGAGGCCTCCACCGGATTCTCCTCCCTGCCCAATTATTATTAAATTCCTAAGTTTCATCGAGAAACAGCATGTCCTCACTAAAGCTAGAGAGCTACAATCCATAACTTGGGGGACATCCAGGATAAGAATAGCTCAAGACCTTCCGATCAACACCAGACAGAAAAGAACCGCCCTCCACCCTATTGTCCAAAAGTTAATCGCGGCAGGTATCCAATTCATGATGCTGTATCCAGCCAACTTGAAAGTTACAATTGAAGGCTCATCATTCACCTACGAGTCTCCTGACCAAGCTATCAAGGACTTAACCTCCAGGCTTCCCAACCTATTCAAGGAGGGATGAACTAAGTTCTGTTTTGTCCAGTTGCTACAGCGGCTGTGTTTCCTTCTCAATAATGTTTAGATATGCATGACATTTACCTGTTTGTTCTGGTTGGATGGGGTTGGGCTGCGTGGTTTGAGGAGGGGTAGGAGGCTCTTAGATTCTGGTTCCGGTAGGCCGTGATCCCCTTGATTTTCCCAAGTACGGTCCCGGAACCTTTGGGTTGGGTTCTTTGTTCTGGACGGCCGAATTGGCCACGGACCGACTTTGGTTCTGCAATAAATCATGCCCCCCAGGGCTTTCTGGCTGTGAGGGGATGCTTAGTCACTTAACGGTGGATGGACATAGGTACTCCTCGCTACTCATCCACACCTATAAATGATTTGGCTTGATTATGCAGATCATGGTAAGCAACTAGTTAACAGAACAAAGTCGACGAGTGATATATTCCCCATGTTTGAGTCGATTTTCACCGCTGGCCCTGCTTGTCTATCAGATCGTTTCCCTTGGTCACAACAGGGCGCGGCTCTCAAACTGCCATTGTAAAGATAGGATGGTGGGGGTGCCCGGGGATGCGACATGCTCATAGGAAGCTGCCTCATGAGCTAAAAAAGGGGGGCGACCTTCAGGAAAATAGCATAGGATCCAGCTTTATACCTTGCTGGTTGACACACCTAAACAGCCCACTTCCCCATTTTTGTGATAATACCATATTAGGTAGTTACTGGCTCATAAAATTCCTGGGATTCGCCATTGGGGTTTTGGTTTCAGGTTTCTGCTGTTGGTTCTTTCGTGGTTTGCCTGCCCAAACCTGGAACTACTTTGTACATAGTTGGATGGTTTTCTTTTTTGCATGGGGGGTTGCTTCTGGTTTCAGGACATAGTTCTCCAACTACACTTCAAGGTTACCAACTTTCTCTTGACAGTTTCTACATACCAGGGGTTTGGACATTTTTCCTTATATAGATTGGGCTGGTTTACAGTGGGTTTTAGAGTGTGCTATTCCTATCTCTCATTTCGAAGGTATATTACTTCCTATTTTCTCAGTCTAAATGTTCAGAAATGGTTATGATGTCGATTAAGACAGCTACTTGGAATGTGCGGGGGCTCAGAGATAGAGCCAAAAGGCTCCAGGTCTTTAATCACTGTGATTTACTCAGGGTTGACGTACTTATGCTTCAAGAAACCCATTTGGTTAATAATGAAAAAATCTGGTTGCATAGATCTGGCTTTTCTCAAGTTTTTTCAGTGAGTGAATCTGTGGCTAGCAAAGGGGTGGCCATTCTAATTAAGAACCATGTCTCTTTTCTGGCTGAAGAAATAGCAGACCCAGAGGGCAGATTTATACTGCTCAGAGGCTGTCTCAACAACTGCAATATTGTACTCGCTCTGTTTACAGACCAGTGGGAGGGAATCCTGAGTTCTTTATGACCCTAGCAGATAAGATTGGCAATCTTTTACCCTCACAATTAATCTTAGGGGGGGACTGGAATGTCCCACCTAGTCAAACCCTTGACAGAACCCACACACCAATAAGGCCAGCAACTCCAGCTCAAAAGCCTATTGGACTTCATGCAGCTTTTGGGCCTATGTGACCCTTGGCGGCTTACTAATCCCTCACTCCAGTCTTTTTCTTTCTTTTCTCAGGTGCATAACTCATGGTCTAGAATAGACTACATTTTGACCAGTATGTCACTCCTTCCTGGTCTCCTCCAGTCAGCTATCTAGCCGATAGTGCTGTCAGATCATGCAACAGTCTGGGTCAGGATCTCACCGGACCCCAACTTTCAATGGGACACTATCTGGAAACTAAACACCCAACTTCTCAAGGATAACCAGATTGTTTCCCATATTAAAGAACTCATCTCTAATTTTCTGGATCTCAATAACAACTCCACCCCAAGGGAGGACTCAATCTGGTGCTCCCTGAAATGCTACCTCAGGAGAGTTAATCAAATTGGCCTCTTTGAGGAAAAAAAGTAGGCTGGCACAAGCTGCTTCATTGTTAACCAAAATTAAAGAGTTGGAGTGCTCATATTCCCCTTCCTCCCCCTCAGGTTCATTCGAATCCCTACTAAAATTAAAAAACGACTATGCGGACTTACTTAAAGAAAAAGCTGAATATGCTATCTTAAAAACCCAATCCAAATATATTGATGAAGGCGAAAAGGCCGGTAGGCTATTGGCTCTAAGACTACGTAAGACAGAGAGCTCGAGATTGATCCCAATGCTGCAAACTCCAGAGGGACTAGTTAAAACTACACCCAGAGAAATCACCCAGATTTTTGAGGAATTTTACAGTAAACTTTATAGCAGGCACCCCTCTCCAGCATCCCCTTTGGATATTGCTACTTATTTAGAAGATCTCGAACTTCCCCGCCTCCTTCCACACCATAAAAAGACCCTCACCTTTCCTATCATTTGCTCGAAGTTGAGGAGGCTATTGCCTCCCTAGCTCCTGACAAAGCACCGGGCCCCGATGGTTACCCTTCTAACTTTTACAAAACCTTTAGTAAGGAACTAGCCCCTCTCCTCCTCAGGCTCTATGATTACTTGTTTGAAGTTGATACCATCGATCCTACATTGCTGGAAGCCACGATTGTGTTAATCCTTAAGCCGGATAAGCCACCCAAAGACCCTGCAAGTTATCGTCCCATCTCTCTCCTAAATTGTGATATTAAGATTCTATCCAAGATCTTAGCTGAGAGGATTAAAAAGATTTGGACTCACCTTCTGAGCCCAGAGCAGGTAGGGTTTGTACAAGCCCGCTCTCCCGCTGACCATCTTAGGACCCTCTCTCATATTTCATATGCAGCCCAATCATCACATACTCCAATGGCTCTAATTTCTTTAGACACTAGAGTTAACTGGGATTTTCTATGAGCAACGCTCGCCAAGATGAACTTTCCAACTTCGTTTATTAGGTGGATCCAGATCTATTGTAACAGGGTCTTCTCTTCAATTTTCCACCTCTTTACTGGTACCAGGCAAGGCTGTCCCCCTCCCCTTTTTTGTTTAATCTATATTTAGAACCTCTCCTCCTCAATATCAAACGATCCCCATATATCCAGGGCTGTCCGGTGCTACAAGAGTTGGTCCTTTCTGTCTACGCAGATGATATCCTACTTCACGTGGCCCACCCTGAAACGTCATTAACGCTCGCCCTTCAGGTTATTATGTGGTATGGCCATCTTTCCCATTACAAACTGAATCTAGCAAAATCAGAAGTGTTCCCTTTGAACTCCTTCACACATAAAGCTAGTCTTACTAGATTTGGTACGAGATGGTCTTCTAAATCGATTAAGTATCTGGGCATACATTTCACCAATGACCCAACTTTACTTAAGAAGCTTAATCTGGATGACCTGATGACCAACATTCAGCTAGATCTACAAAGATGGTCCAAACTCTCCATTTCTCTTTGGGGTAGGATCAACATCATTAAGATGAATGTCTTACCCTGAATCTTCTACCCTCTCAGTCTATTGGGCCTCTGGCTACCCCTCTCATATCTGCAACGACTCCACTCCACTTTCTCTCAATTTATCTGTCAAAGTAAGTCTCCCAGGCGCTCTTTCTCCAAACTATACCTTCCAAAAGACAAGAGAGGACTTCGTCTCCCTAACCTACTATTTTATCACTGGGCAGCTCACCTCTCCAAATTGGGCAGATGGCTCCCAAACAGGGCCGAAGGACCCCTCCGGATCTGGCTCCAAATCGAAAGAAGAATACTTCTAGAGGCCAATCTCTGCTCTCTGACCATATTCTTTCTTCCCAGGTCAGCACTCCCATCCTCAATGTCGAATCCAACCATCATCACTTCTCTCAAAATTCTTTCTCAGTGCCTTCACTATCTTAAAATTTCCCCCAAAAGAGACATGGCACAATCCCTTATTCTAAATCCCAACATTCGGTAAGGAGGCTCAATGATTACCCCAGATTGGCTTCCTCAAATCCGAGAAGCTCTGGTTGAGAACCTATATTCTCAAGACTCTCTTCTCTCTTCTCCGGATATTATATTATGGCCAGGTTTGGTGTCCCTAATAATAAGATTTTCAAGATATACCAACTGAGACATCTCATTAGCACCAGCTTTGGTTCCGAATTCCGCTGCTCACAGGTCAGTCCCTTCTTATTCCAAGTGCAGGACTTAACCTCCAAATCCCATGGCATCTCATCTATATACTCCTATTTGCTGGGTCTTAAATATCCGGACTCCCTCTCAGGCCCCAGTGTCTGGACTTCTCTCCTACTGGATACCACCCCTAACTGGCATGCGGTTGGAAGGATCTACACAGATACCACACTCAAGATAGGTTCAGACTCACTCAATATCATATACTAAATAACATGTACTATACTCGGTCAAATTGGCTCTATTAGAAACTACCTCTTCCTCTCTGTTCAGATGTTTACAACCAGAAGGAACCTGCTCACATTTTTGGCAATGTGAAAAAAGTGGCCCCTTGTAGCATTCTATTCAGTCCAACCTGGATCCTCTTTTGGGTCTGGATAGCCTTTTCACCGTAGAAATATGTATCCTGAGTATTTATTCAAAGTCGAGAACCATGAGCGCAGATTCCACATTGCACTAATTTCTATGGTGGTTAAAAGACTGGTGCTCAAGCATTGGACAGACCAATTAACCATAACTGAGTGGTTGAAAGACCTATCAACTTGTTTTAACATGGAGAGACTCGCTGCAAGTTCCCACAACCGTATGGATTTGTTTCACAAAAAATGGGACAAATTGTACACATTGTATTTACACCAGTGACCTGTTGGTTCTGTCTCTGATGCTCTCTTCCCCTATCTACTTTACCATTAATTTTAGTCTTATGGCATTATGATAATACCATATTATAAACTAAATAAGCACACTCTGGGAGGGCTAGGGTTGGGGGGAAGGGGGTGGTCTAAGGTTACAGGAGGATTTTCTTTTTCCTATTATATGTTCCATTTACTACTTTGATGTACAGGGCAGTCGTTAATCAACCCTATGAAAGCTCTGATATAAACCTGTGAATTGCTGTAACTTTAAAATTAATAAAGTTAAATTTCAAAAAAAAAGTTAACTGCTGACACCCCAGGCCCATGTGCCCTCATGCTCAGTGACACCATCCTCTTGGGCCACTACATCCTCTCCCCATGTTTCACATCATTCAACTGTCAGAACCCAGGTGGTCTCAGGCATACATAGCTGTGTCACCCCCCCCACTCTGGTCCTATGTGTGAGTGCCTCCATACCTCAGTGTCTGTATGCTGTACATGCTCCTCCTACAAGGGTTTAGGTGGGCCTGGTCACTGCACATGTTTCTGTTCATGTATTTTTATACCTGCCCCCTGCCATCTGTTGTTCATTACTGTTCTAAGTTCTGTCAGGGGTATTTCTGTTGCTGTGTTCCACCGGTTATTATTTTATTCAGTTTACCTGTATACTGGTTTTGTGTTTGTTATTTATGACACCTGGGTTGTCTGTGACAGTTTGTACATATTGTGTATCTTTGATATTCATTTGTCCTATACCAGTTAATTTGTACAGTTATCATCTCCTTGTGTGTTTTCATGTTCAGTCAATAAACATTTCTGGTTGACAACATCATTTGTGTGATTGCTACTCAACGTCTGCTGACCTCTAGCTGTTGTATGATATTGCTTCTGGGCTCCTTGGCCCACCATGCCATGTCCGGGTCTTTTTGCTGTATCCTCTGTGCTACCTCCTGCTCCCCAGGCTCCATATCAGTTGTTGTCTGTTCCTCTTGGACTGGCAGCCCTATTCCATGGGAGTGTGCCATATTGTGTAGCATACAACAGGCAAGGAATATGCCACAAGCCTACTGAGGTGTGTACTGTAGGGCACCACAAGACCAGTCCAGGCAACAGAACCACATTTTGAGCATGCCGAAGACCCACTCAGTGATGTTATATGTGGCAGTGTGTGCTGCATTGTATCTCTCCTTTGCATAGGATGTGGGATGGAGGACAGTGGTGAGGAGCCAGGGGCACAGGGGATACACACTGTCACCTGTAATAGGCACATACATATGTGACCCTTGCCATGTTCTTGGTAGTGACCATCAGCCCACATTCCTGGACTGTCTTGGGTTTCCCACCCCCTCCCAACGCCCCAGGGTCATGTACCCATGTACCACTCAGGGGATTGTTGTACTGTCCTGCAGTGCATGCTCAACCACACACTATCACCAGTACCAGACATCTGCACCTGTGGCCCTTTCCTTGTTCTTGTTAGTTGATGTCTGCCCACATTCTGGGACCTTCTTGGGTTTACACCTTCCCCCCAGGTTGCATACCTGCGTACCCCACAGGAGTTTGCTGTCCTGTCCTGCAGTGCGTTCTCAACCACATACTGTCACCTGTACCAGACACCTGCATCTGTGGCCCTTGCCTTGTTCTTGTTAGTTGATGTTCCCATGTTCTAGAACCTTCTTGGGTTTCCAGCCCCCAGGTCACGCAGTCATGTGCGCCACAGGGGTTTGCTGTACTGTACTGTCCTGCAGTGTATTCTCAACCACACAGTGTCACCTGTACCAGACACCTGCATATGAGACCCTTGACTTGTTCTTGATAGTTGATGTCTGCCCACGATCCAGAACCTTCTTTGGGTTCCCACCCCCTCCACCACCCTGGGACACATCCAAGTGTACCCCAGAGAAACATAGAAACATAGAAGTTGATGGCAGATAAGGACCGCAAGGCCGGTCAAGTCTGCCCATTTCTTTTTCTACCTTATGAATGTGCCATCTGCCTTTGCTCTGTCAATGGCCTATCTATTCATACTCATCTGTATTGCTCCCTTATGCCTATCCCATACCTGTTTGAAACCCTGCACTATATTCATATCCACCACTTCCTGAGGTAGGCCGTTCCACGCATCCACCTCCCTTTCGGTGAAAAAGAACTTCCTCACATTACCCCTTAATCGGCCTCCCTCTAATCTCATGCTGTGTCCTCTTATCCTGCTATTTTTCTTATATTGAAACATGTTAGACTCTTTCACCTTTAATGCCCTAAGGTGTTTGAATGTTTCGATCATATCACCTCTCTCCCTCCTTTGCTCTAGGGTATACATATTGAGCTCCGTTAATCTGTCCTCATATGTTTTCTGATGCAGTCCCTGCACCATTTTGGTTCCCTTCTCTGGACTGCCTCAATTTGGTTAATGTCCTTGTGAAGGTGTGGCCTCCAGTACTGCATGCAGTACTCCAGATGAGGCCTAACCAGTGTCTTGTAAAGAGGGATTATTACCTCCCTCTTCCGACTTGTGATACCCCTACTAATACACCCCAACATCCGTCTAGCCTTACCTACTGCTTTAGTGGTCTGCTTGGATGATTTCAGGTCATCGGATGATGACACCAATCTCTTTCTTCCTTGTGACTGCCAGCAACTCCTCCCAGCCTATATCTGCTGGGGTTTCTCTTCCTATATCATGATCTTGCTTCTTTGCATTAAACCCCAGTTGCCACTCTTCAGACCATTTTGCTAGTTTATCCAGATCTCTTCTCATTCTGCCCACCCCATCTGGATCATCTACTTTGTTGCAGATCTTGGTGTCATCTACAAACAGACAAACCTTACCTTCCAGTCCATCTGCAATGTCACTGATGAAGATATTGAAGAGGACTGGCCCCAGGACTGATCCCTGAGGTACCTCACTTGTGACTTGCATCTCTTCTGACTGTATACCGTTTACCACCACTCTCTGTTTTCTGCCCGTCAACCAGTTTGCCACCCAGTTGACCAACTTCTGACCCACCCCAATCCTTCCCAGCTTATTAATTAATCTTCTATGTAGAACAGTATTGAAAGCTTTGCTGAAGTCAAGGTAGGTGACATCAACTGCTCTCTCATGGTCCACCACTCTGGTTACCCAGTCAAAGAAATCTATGAGATTAGTTTGACAGGACCTTCCTTTTGTAAACCCATTCTGTCTTGGATCCTGTGCTCCTATGGATTCCAGGTGTTGCACTATCCTTTCCTTAAGGAGTGCCTCCATAATCTTACCCACTACTGAGGTAAAACTGACTGGTCTGTAGTTCCCTGCCTCCTCCCTGCTACCACTCTTGTGGGCGGGATCACATGAACCCTTTTCCAGTCTTCTGGGACCTCTTCTGTGCTCAGAGACTTACTAAACAGTTCTGCTAATGGCTCTGCTAGTTCCACCCTTAGCTCCTTTAGTACCCTGGGATGTATGCCATCAGGTCCCATTGCCTTGTCCACCCTGAGCATATCGAGCTCTTGTAGGACCCTTTCTTTTGTGAAGGGACTAGTGCACACCTCCCTCCCCACTGTGTCCATGATGCTGAATTGTGGGCCCTGCCCTACCTTCTCTTCAGTAAATACTGAGCAGAAGTATCTATTTAGGATAGATGCTTTTACATGGTCCTCCTCCTCCTCACATGCCTCCTTATTCCCTTTGATCTTTGCAATACCCCCTCTGGATTTTCCCCTTTCACTAATGTATCTATAGAAAGTCTTGTCTCCTTCTTTTACTGTTTGTGCTAGTGTTTGGGCCTTTGCCTGCCTTACTGCCTTCCCTGTTTCCCTTAGGGAAATTTGGTATGCTTCCCTATCTTCTTCCTGCTGTGTTCCCTTATATTTCCTGAAGGCCAGCCTTTTGGCTCTAACCTTTTCTGCTACTGTTTTAAGACCCAAAGTGGTTTCCTTCTTCTTTTGCACTTCCTTTTTTCTCTACCACAATGGGATGTTGCTTCAAGTTTTGCATTTTTAATGCTTTCCCACTTTGCCTGTACCCCCTCACCTGTATTTCTTTTTGCCAGGACTAGCTTAACTCTGTTGGCCATCTTATCAAAGTCAGCTCCTGTGAAGTCCCATATATTTTTTTATCATTTAAGAGTTTTTCCCTGCAGCCATAGTCCTTCCTTATATCCAGCCACCCCTCCTCCTTTCCACCACCGACCCCGTAGCTGCCGTGCCCAGCTGGCATACACAACTACACCATTGAAGGGGGCTCCCCCTCTCAGCCCCCACACCCGGCGAGGATCCATTACCGCCACACAACTTCCAGGCATCATCGGTCAGTGGAACTGCAGCCATCATGCTGCTGCAGACTCTAGCTGCCATTTTTCCCCATTTTTGTCCCCTGATGGAAGTACGGATGTGCAGTGATGTCCAAGCACAATGTGCAGGTGTCTGCTGTGCTTACCCCAGCTGAGCACCCATGCAACTGCAGTACCTCCGGGTGTCCCCAGGGACCAGCAGAGCATTCCATGCATCCACCCCTTTTTCCCCAGGACTAGGAGAGCTGTCATCGGATGCTCAGTCCTAGTCCTCCCCTGCTGACCCCCGACAACCCGTGCTCATTCCCAAACCTGGGTCGCCAGTGTGGAGTGTGGTGTGGCATCCCACGCCTCAACCCTCAGCTCTACCGGGCCAGTTGAAGTCCCATATTTTTACCTTGGAATGGGATGATTTATTTCTAGTGGCCAAATTGAACCATACCATGTGTTGATCACTGGCCCCCAGGTGACCTTCTACCTGGAGATCTGTGATCCTTTCCCTATTAGTCAGTACTAGATCTAGGATAGCTCTGTCTCTTGTGGGTTGTTGTACCAGTTGTTTGAGGCCCTCCCCCTGCAGAGAATTCACCACGTGTCTAGTTCTGGCAGATGTTCCCGCTGGTATTGACCAATCTGTATCTGGCATGTTGAAGTCTCCCATTGTCAGAACCTCCCCTTTAGCTGTCATGTTTTGTATATCTTCTAACAGTAATGCATCTATGTCCTCCCCCTGGTCTGGAGGCCTGTGGACAACCCCAGTTCATATGGCTGTGCCATTTCCTGTTTCCAGGGTGACCCACAGTTCTTCTGGCTCCTTATGCGTATTCTGGATTTCTGTAGCTTTGATATTTTCATTGACATAAAGGGCCACTCCACCCCCCTTTTTGCACCTCAGTCTCTTCTGAACAGTACATAACCAGGTACTGAAGTCTCTCAAGTGTGGTTACTGGTAAACCATTTCTTGCTAATGGCTACTATGTCCAGTTTAACCTCTATCATTATTGCCTGCAGGTCTGGGATCTTGTTTCCCAGACAATGAGCATTTGTGTACATGATCTTCCATTGGCCAGATTTTGGTGTGTAAGTTGTTGGGCAAGGTCTGGCATTTCCCCTGTGCATCCTGTCTCAGAAAGCATACTCACCCACAATGTGTCTAATGGGTATATCACCACCTTCAGTCTCTGGCACAGGATGGAATTGTGACAGATGAAGAAGTCATGGACATTCCCGAAGTAATGCACCAGCACATTGGTAATGTGTCCTGTGGCATCGCACACCATCTGGCAGTTTATGGAGTGGTATCTTTTCATGTTTAGGTAGGCATCCAACTCCAGGCCAGGTGGTACATGGATCATGGCCACATAGGTGCAGTCAATTTCATCAAGTACTCATGTCAGGCATGCTACCTTGTAAAACTGCTGCACTGTTGCTGTTTGCCCCACTGCAGTGTTAGGGAACACTATGAATTCACTAGTGTATAGCAGCAGGGCATCTATGAGTTCAGCACCAGGCATGAGGTGAATGACTGCAACACTCCGGTGGTATACCCAGTGGAGGTCTGGAAGCTGTCTGTTAACCCGAGGTACGTTACTGAAGTCACCTTCACTTCCACCATCAGTGCATGGCTGCACTGGGTGGTGCTGCACAGGTCTTCATCTGGGAGTTCACACAGCTGCCTGAGCATGGCCCAGTTGAAGCAGTACCAGCCAAACAGCTGATCATCGGTCATTATCTCAAAGAAGACTTCGGCCCAATCTGTCTCTGTGCAGCAGGGCACCCCCACTGGTGACAAATGGGCCCAGGATGTCCCTGTTGCCAGTGATCATACTAGATGGCCTCCCCTACTATGAATAGCACTGTGGTGTCATGTTCCCGATTGTGATTCTACCTGCAGTTCCTTGCTCTGCCTCTAGACTTTGCCTGGATTAAGAGGACCTTTTTATAGACGGTATTTACCACCTTTCTATGTGCTGCACAAGGCACTTTGCATGATGCTAGCACTTTGTGAATAGCTTTGCTCCTGTATGTAAGGCCCATCCCTTTCCTTTGCATTATGAAAACATTATTTTTTTTGCGATTGCACTAACCACTCTTGTATGCTGAATGGCCTTTTGTGAATTGTGGTTCCACACAAACTCAGCACAATCAGCACACAAACAATTTGCACCATTAGCAAAGTTTTGTAAATACTGTGCCATGTTAGGTTGGCAGGCAGTCTTCAAATTTTGTGGACAACAGGTGTAATACTTCTGAGTATGACATGTCAGCCATAGTACTTGAGAATTGCTCCCACAGTAGGTCCCATTCTTGTTTCAGCAAGTTATAGTCTACTGCAAACTCTTTGCTCAGTATCTTTAAACTTTCCATTTGCTCCTCATCAAGGTATATGTCACCATCAAACTGTCAAGCAGCTGGGTTAAAAATATGAACGTTTTCTAAAATTCCAAAGTCTGTGAACCAATCCTTCAAATTGCAGGTAACCATGTCAATGAACTGGTCATGTGTGCTGCTGAGAAACTTTTCAGCTTCTTCTCAATAAACTCAAGTCAGTCCATATCCAAGTCTGCAATATATTTCTCTAATTCCTGCATATGTTCACCCTTTCCTCCTTTCATCCTTTGTATTGCGGACACTGTTGCTGATACTTTAGTATCAATCACGGTGATGTCACTCTTGGATGATTGAAGAACTTTTGACAGTGCAGAGAGTCTTGGTAGGACTTCACTAAACAGCATGAGTGAACTTCCAACGTTAAAAGATTTCAGGAACAATGCTAATCCCTTTGCAGATGCATTGTCTGTCTTCTGCTTCCCACTCCAGACAGACTAAAACAGATTTGTATGTCTGTCTGAGAACTGTTACTGCTCTGTCATGGCTTAACCACCGAACATCTTTGGCCTGAACCAACTTTAGTCTTGGTTCCTCAAGTAGATCCTGCACTGTTTTAGGCCAGCCATTTGTACTGCAGAGTTTTCATAAAAATACCAAAGCTGAGTTAACATATCTTTGAATTTTGCCAAGTATGGCTCAGAGGGGGCAGCCTGAGAAGCAGCAAGGGCAAGCCCATGTGCAGCACAGTGTATGCTCTTAACTTATGGAAATTCCTACTTCAGAAGTGCAATAACACCATTGTTTTTCCCCACCATTACTACCTCACCATCTGATCCAAGTGCAACTAACCTGCTCATTTATAGAATGTGGTTCTGACAAAATATTACGATTGCTTGCTTGATAGTCTCAGCACGGCCATCTGAAATATCAATTAGTGCTGTGCAGAATATGAAATTCCACCCATGGAATGACCATTCTGATTCTGTGGAATTCTGAAGAATTTTTTCAAAAATCTGTGGAATTTCACAAAATTTTGAATTTCAGTTATTTTGCTATAATTTTAAACATATGTGCCCACATAATACCAAATTTGGAATGTATGAAGCACCCCATATCTTACAGAGGTGTACCAATAACTCTGATATTTGGTACACCTCTTTCAGAAGTGTACCAAATATCAGAGTTATTGATTGAAAGGGACAGAGTAATGAGTGGCCAAACATTTAATCAAAATTTAATTTTCGGTTATGTCGAGATAATTTTAAAATTTCTTAGCCAAATTTCTCCACAATATCAGGATTTAGAGAAGCACATAGAATGCATATATGCACCATGTTGTAAGTCTCAAGCTTTAATGGAAGCTGAGTTGTAGGTAGCCAAATATGTTTGCCAAAATTTGGATTTCTGTAATGTTTGTATAACTTTGATAGTATTCATTTAAATACCACAATTCCCAGGTATACAGGATATCACTACATTTGTATATGCACATACATTAGATTCAGATTTTCAGCTTTAAATGGGACTATGTTATAGCCTGCCAAACATGTTGCCAAAATGTAAATTTTGGTTAGTTCCCTCTAATTTTAAAACTACATATCCAAATGTAACCAGAGTCGAAACATTTAAATTACTATACCACATGATCATTTCTGAAAAATGTTCATATTTTCAGCTTTAAATGGGATTTAATTAAAAGTAGTCAAATTTTCACAGCATTTAAAAATTTAATTTTGCAAGAATGTAAACTACAAATTTATAAATCCATGAAACTTTAAAACTAGTGAATGCAATACTATTAAATCTGGAAGGTTCTTAGACCTTACAAGGAGACTGTGTGTGCCAATTTTATTAATTGCTTGCTGTGAGAAATTGCAAATTAACATCTGTACTTAAAGTAAAATCAAATGAATTATTTTAAAATTGCAGAATTTCATGAAAAATTCCATACAACTGGAATTTTCTAATTTTATTCAACATTATCTGGGGAGTTCTAATTAAAGAATAGGGGTATAAGAGGCAGGTAGAGTGGGGGGGTCACCAGGTTCTGAAGTTAGATGCACATTTGCACCAAGAAATGGACAGCCGAGCTGGGTAGCACAACAGTAGTAGACCCCCAGGTTGGAGTAAGAAAGCACAGAGTGTCAACAATTCCAACCTGAATGCAGGATATTTAAGGATCACATCAGTAAATTTATGATCCAGGAAGCTTGGTGTATGTGCAAGTCTAGGATTTAGAGATACTCAAAAAGATGTAGAGAGGGGAGACAATGTCTTGGGCAGCAGAAAGAAATAATTCTGGCTATTCCAACAGGGTAGGTCGATAGGAAAAGGAGTGGGTGACTCATGTTTTAAGGGAATTTGTCACTGTAAAGAACAAAGATGATATCAGTGGGATCAGGCATTCTACTGAGTCCATCTGGCTGTGTCAAAAGAGAAGAGGGGATAGTAACTCAGTGAGGAACAGCAGGACTGCAAAAAGCTCAACCCAGCTTATCAAATAAAGTAGTGATATGTGCATTGTTAATGTTAAATTCAACAAAAAAATTCTGGATGTTTTGTCTACAGAATATGCTATCATAAATATGTGAGAAAATGTTAACAATCATTTTTTTCTTCTGCAAAATTAAAACTGTTTAACCAATTTATCCAGCAGTGTTAGACACCAGGATACATGGACTATGGATATGCATGCCAAATGTTAACTCCATGCATTCAAGAACAGAGAAGTTGCAGATATCCTCATTTTTGATAGTCTTCAGAAAGTTTTGCAAATATTTACATGGTAAAGTGTTGAACCCCTGTAACTTCAAAATCCCGTATTTAATTCTCTCCATATTTTGAACATTCTATAAGCATTACAAAAAGGTTATCCATACTAATTTACACATGTCTAGCTCCAAATGTGCCTGAGTTATATGCAGATGAAATATTTTCATGACAATTCCTTAAAAAAATAAAATGACAGATTTTGAGCACATATAATTTGAGACGATGCATCATATTGTCATGAAATCTGGCACATTGTAAGAACACCTATCATCAAGAATTCATGCCAAATTTAAGATCTCTGACCTAATAGATGGTTAAGGTATATGCAGATAAAAAATGTTCATTAAATTTCATACTAACAATAAAATGACAATATTTGAGCACCTATACATTTGAAACTATTCAACCAAATTACATGATATTTGGCACATTTGTGGCTATTGATTAAAAGAGTGCATATTCCAAATTTCCGATTGTTGAGTTATAATTAATGTGCTAAATTTTAAAACTTCTGTAAAATTCCGTCGAAGTTCAAAATTTCATGGATTATTTTGAGAAATTTCATCAAAATTCCATGGATTCTGAATTTTCCCATTCCACACAGCTCTAGTTTCAATAACTCCAACAAATGAGATTGTCACTTCTTTATCAGTCCAGAAGCATATATCAATTAATAGTTGCTTTACCACAGCAACATCTGTAGTCTTATCATTAAATAGTGAAAAAGATAAACTTAACCACATGGCATTAAGTAGTTCTTCCCTAATGCAATCTGCAGTTGTATCCAGCATCTCTTTGGCAATTCCATGAGAGAAATAATTAGCATTACCTCCCTGTATCCCTCCCTGTTTTCTTCACAGAATGGGTGGTGGACAAGTGGAACACCCTGCCAGAGGAAGTGGTGGGGCTGAAACAATCACGCGATTTAAGAATGCATGGGATAGACATAATGGAATTCTGGAGGTCAGGGGTAAGGGGCAACAGACTTCTAGGAAAACATAAACTGAATTTACAAGCTCAAATGGGCAGACTGGGTGGGCCATAGGCATTATCTGCTAACACTGTTTATGTATCTATGTATCTATGTATCAGATGCTTCATGTAATCACACCCATTGTGACACATTAGGTCAAATAGACCGCTATATTTTGTCATGTGTGGAACCTCTTCCTTTGCAAGCTAATACATACATCTCAGAGCCCCAATGAAAGCTTGTTTCTGCATTATGATTTGGGTTTAGAGACTTATCAAAGCTTTTCCCCCTGTTTGAAGCAAATTCTAGATATAGCTCAAGTTCCTGGGCCTCCTTGTACACTGTAAAATGTTTGTGTTTCACAACAGTCTCCAGAATTAGTGTAATACAAGGGCGTGTAGTGCAGATGCCAGTTTCTTTTCTATTATATATGTTGTGCTTCAAACAAATCTGTCAAATCATTCCTGCAATGTAAACTCAAATGTATCACTTCACAATTAATATGTGTAACATAGTAAATTCACAAAGTAGCATTATTTTTTTGGGTTCATTTTCAAGTCAGATGGTCAGCAATTGAATGCAGAAGTTAAAGAAGAAGACAGTGTTCAGTGTTAAAAGCAATGTTTGACAGTCAAGTCTAAAACAATTGCAAAGTATATAAATACAGACTCAGGATTAAACAAATCTTGTTTGGCTTTATTGATTTAGACATTTTGCAGTGCTAGACTTCATTATAAAAATTAAGGGCTAACCTTTCTTTCTATCAGATGTGGTGGTAGTTTGTATCCAGTGGTATGTCTTTTGCCATTCATCACTGAAACCAGATGTGCACTTCTTGGTGTCTTTTGCAGTTGAGCCATCATCAGATGAGCAAGGCCTCTTTACTGCTTTAGATGTTGATGGTGTTTCATCTACAGCATAAACCTCTCTCTCTCTTCTTCATCTTGTTATTCATTCTCCTGTCTCTGTGTTTCTTTACTGATCTTCATGAACCATGCTGTAATTTTGGTAGTCATTGTGAAAAAACTTATTTGTCCCTTTATAAGAAAAAACAAAAGTTAGAGGAGTCTGACAGACACCAAGCAGTGAAATATAGAAAAAATGTTAGCCCTGTTCAGTGCAGAAGACAATGGCCGGTAAATGGTATTGTTAAAACAAATGTTTTGATTTTTTCCTCTAAAAATTTTTTATTTTATTTAGTCAATACCATTTATGAACAGCACATCACTGATTGGGTTATCTCTGTTACTCTAAAAATCATGCATTGATTATAAGGATTTAGATTAACTTACAGTGGCCAAGCTAGTAGCAATGCTATGAAAAGTCAGTGACCACCTTGTTGACCCTTGTGGAATCCCAAGGGTCCCAGACATGCTGCAATCCAATGGAGGGATTAGATATTTAAAAAATATTTAAACAAACAATCTCAGCTCCTCTTAAGACCATGCCCTTGCCTGTAAAACAGCAATCCAGAAAAAACCAAAAACAAAAGCCAGTACCAGTCAATGATGAAAAAAAATCTTTATCAGCTGGCTCGGTGGGGCTGAGGGTTAAGGAGCTGGATGCCACACCTCAATCCATGCCAGTGACCCAGGTTTGACTATGGGCTCGGGCACCAGGTGTCAGTCAGGGGAAGGGGGAGGAGCTGATTGAGCTGCTAGCTGACAGCTCTCATTGTCAGAAGGATTCTAGAGGGATCCCCAGTGTTTGTCTGCCTCCTGGTGGAGGCCAGGTGGCAGTGTCATGCACATGGAGCCCTGGCACTAGGTCAGGGGTGGGCAGAAGGGGCTGTGACCAGAGCTGTGATGCACATATGCACCTCAACACGCATGCGCTACCGCTTCAGGGGGCCTTGGGATAACAGGGCAAAAACGGGAAAAATAGTGCAGGGATAATGTCAGAATGATGTCTCTGGGTTGGCTCCAGGGATCCACTGGGTTGTGCATAGCACAGTAAGAACTCAATGACCCTGGAGTCTGGCAAAGTTGGACAACAAGAGCCAGCGGTCTGCGGAAGGAGGATAAATAGTATGTACAAAAATAAATTTTTATTACCTGATATATTTTGATGGAACAACTGATCCCTGACAATTTGTAGACACCTGACTGTCATGGAGCACTTACCCAAAGTCATGATGGCAGGATAATTAAAAAAGGCTATTCATAGGCAGTATCTCCTACTTGGTTTCTATGGGGGTAAATATAAGCCTAAGGCTGTCAGGGATCAGCTCTGTTCCATTGGTACTTTTCATAAACCAGCTCACCATGAAGTGAGAACAGCTCCGCTAACAAGAACAGATTTTTATTACAATTATTTTTTTACTGGCATTGCTCCCTTATGCCATCCTGTCATTTAATAGGGCAGGGCACCTTGCAGTGTAACTGGCATAAGTCCAACAATCGATGGCATCTTTTACACAGCTTGTATTGCCAGCATTTATAGTAACCTCAGACTTCAGTGCAAAATCACATTTGCTGGCCAGCCAAGCTTTCAGAATCACTCAGCTGTCCTACGGGTTTTCACTGTGGTGGGCCAAAACAATGAACTCCCATAGGATAGCTGAACAATACTGACAACTCAGCTGGGAGGTGACTTGCTTGCTGTCTCATAGCTGGGAAGTCAGGCGATGAGCTGCAAACCGTACTGTCCACAGAAAAGGGGTAGTTCAATTGGGCTCTGAGCTACTGAAAACCAGAACAAAAAGAACAAAAAAAGACACTTTTACCAGTGGTGCAAGAGCAATTTTTATAGTGAGGGTGCTGAAACCCACTTCAGCTGGAACACATGAAGGCCGTAGTCTGTGGTTGCTAGGCCCACAGATGCTCTGGGGGTTTAGATGCTCTTTGGTGAGTTTGGGTGCTTTTATTGACAATAGAACACACTTTAGTTTTGTCTTCCCTACCCCAGACTTCAGGGAAAAAAATTACATGAATTTAACTGGTACATGTTTCTGCAATGTTCAGTTCTTGTATCTCTGACCTTCCTGCAGTTGGATACTTCCCAACCCTGCAGCTGGACCCCCCAATCCAATTTTTGAACAGCAGCATTCACAAACACTCGCTGGAATAACAAAGGCTTGTATAGACAGAACAAAAACAGTATTTAAACCAGTATTTACAAATCAACTTATAAGGAGCTATGTAACTTATAGGTTCATTGCAGTTCTCCTTTTACAGTTCATCTATTCCAGTTGATATTCCCCACCAGCAGGTAATAATACTCTGCTTGTGACATCACAGCCATTAGTATGGCAACAGATTGTAATGTCACAACACAGGATTCTGACTTCAAGTGGGAAAGGAGATGCTGGGATAGATGAACTCAAGGGGATAAAGAAAAGATCAGATCAGCAATATATGGAGACAAAAGACCTCCTCATTAGTTAATTAATTATTAAGTGGTGAGTGGCTCTTTTATCTCCATATTTAAGTATTTGTTTTATTATTCATTTTAAAATCATAAGAATCCACCACCACTAGGATTAGATCAATGTTTCGTAGTGACCACGCTGCTCCATCAGGATCTGGTAATGCAAGAAAACATAACAAATGTGTGCTTAGAAAGTAAACACAGTAAACTAAACAAAATGTGGTACCATTCAACTCAATTCTCATAAGTAACATATTCAAAAAATTCATGTTATGAAAGATCTCCCTCATAGGACCAGTGATGTATGAATAAACTGTTACGGGCAATCTCTAAAATAAACTCTCAAATGTATCAAAATGCCTATGGTGAGTACTCATCTTACTTAATATAATGTGTTACAAACTTAAGTTCCCACCTTATGTGGTATATGGACTAATCTTCATTTAAATGTGATGCACAATTGCTCATAAATCACCTATTTAGCAAATAGAAACCCATGTAGCTATAAAAATTGCCATAATAAAACTGTTGCTTTTAAATTTCATAAACTGAAATAAAAATATCACCACCACACAGTGATATCCTGAATGAGCCAACCAAAAATCATATAGTTTGTACACCAATGAGCTAAAAAACCCCAAAAAACCTGCAAATTATTTATTTATTTTTTAATTGTTTAACCAGGAGTGGCACACTTAGCTGAAAGTTTTTTTACAGGTGCAACCTGGGAGTGCAGGGAAGTTAAATGACTTGCTCAGGGTCACACAGTATGCAAGTGGGGGCTGTGGGATTCAAACCCATGTCTCCAAGTTTGCAGCTCAGAGCCTTAAACCACTGTGCTATACTGCCTCGCTATTAAATTAAACATATAGGTCTAAATTCTAGAAGGGGGATGCAGAGCTTGAGTCAAGCCCTGTGACTGATGCAAAGGGGGTCACAGATGCGCCAAAGCCCCTCAGACACAGAGCAGTCCAATTCTCAAAAAGGTGGTGCATTTGCAACATTTTCCTCACTTTATGGCTGCTTACGCTAAAGGGTTGGGGCAAGTGCCATGATCCCAGATGCAATGTTAAACCATGGAGTAGGTTTTCTAACTCCCCGCATCCTGCATTCTGGAGTTGCACTAGGGCTTTTGTGGCAAGCACCTTTCAGAATCATACTTGCTGCAATGTTTGACGCAAATCATAAGTTGCATCAAACACCCAGCCCCAAGTTCTCTGTGGCGAATGCTCCCTTTCTAGAATAGGCCCCACAGTAATTTATATAATGTAATAATCAAAATGAAAATATGTTTTTAAAGGACTAAGCTAACTTACTTAGTATTGATTTAAAGGTTCTGGCCATTACTTTATTATTGACACTGTAATGATTCATCTGAAAACTAGACAAAAACGACAAAAATTACCTCTATAGAATCTCCTATGTCCAGAACAGTGCCCCTATCCAAAGTGTAATGAATCTTCAAATTGTGTCCTATGTAAAACAAGTTATTTAACTTCTTTACTCCAAATGGATGTTTCATTACTATTATCTTAACCTAAGTGATTACAATTGTATTACATAAAAAAAAAAAACTTCCAGACCATATTTTTAAATGTTACCATTATCAACTATATGTTTCAGTGGGCTAATACTGTTGCAACATGTCTGTAAAACCTCCAATTGCCAATTTCCATTTTAAAGTCCCTATCATTTCATAAATACCACTTCTCTCAGTGCAGTTTAACCCCTGCAAGGCATATTTTAAATCAAGGATGGAAATGAGAAAGGAAAAGTGTGGCTCACTGGGAACTGAGCCCCAGACCTCTGGTATGCCATTCCAGCCGAAACCATTAAGCTACATGCTCACATGGTCAGAGTGCCTGAGGAACATCCTTAAATACACGCATTCCTTTCTCAAGTGTGTTGCGTAATACTGCAACTAAGAACATATGAGAAATACCACTTCTCTCAATGCAGTTTAGCCCCTGCAAGGCATATTTTAAATCAAGGATGGAAATGAGAAAGGAAAAGTGTGGCCCACTGGGAATTCAACCTCAGACCTCTGGTATATCATTTCATAAGGCATTTTTCAATGAATAGTTCTCATCTATTCTGATAAGCTAATACTAATGTACAGTATGTGATAAAAATTTATATATACTGAATGATTCACAATGTAAACAGAATGGCGTAACACTTGTATGCTGTATGTTTAAAGCATGTAGGTTACCATAGTAAACTGGTTGGTGTCCCAGTCTTAGTCCACGGTTAACTTTGCACATTTTTACAAATTTGATAGGAATTAACAGAGGCTGCACTTAAGAATAAAATAATTGGAGCACATTCTAAGCACCTTTGTTTACAGTTTACTTAAACTCTGAATGATTTAAATTGTCAGAATTCTAATCACAGAAAGGATAGCAGCAGGCAGCATAAGCATAGTGGGACAGCTATGAATTGACACTTTGGGGGAAACATTGTAGTCAACTTGGGAGGTGTAAAGTATGGTCATTAAGACCATTAGCAGTTACTTAACCTAATCGTTCCACTCTGCATCTTAAACCAGCTGTGCAGCAAAGTTGTCAGAACATCTGGCCCTACCTTTAGTTACGGCAAAGGATGCAGTTACAGTATTTTCCACTTTCATTTGCTGGTAAATATTTTCATCCTTACCAGAATTAAAGCATTTTACAATGTTTTAAATTATTCTTTTTTCTCAAGAAAATAGTATGGTCACTTTCTTTTGCTTTGAAATAGTATTGTGGATATGAAATTGAATTGGGTCCAGAAAAAAATATATATAGCACACATTATAGGAAACAAACAATTTTATTGTATATCCTTATTTACTATTTATATTATTTACCTTCCTCCCCAAATCACATCTGTAAATGAGATTTCCTTTATCCCTGCATTATTTCTGTATGTTTATCTGCCAAAACATGTTAAATAAATAAATAAATAAATACCTAGGATGGACATAGGAAAGCAAATTTAACAGCCATAGTATGTTAACATTTTGTGGTACTGCTGCTTTGTATTGTCTTTTAGTGCTCAGTTAAAGTCTTTACTGACATAACAAATGGCTTTGGAGGAGGAGGAGCAAAGCATGAAACATAGAACATAGAAACATCCCATCTAGTCTGCCCATTTCCCTACCTAATGGCTAAGCTGCAAATCCTAGTTAACCAACAGCCTACTTCCTCCTACCCCCACTAGAATTGCCTTATGTCTGTCCCATGCAGTCTTGAATTCCCCCACTGTTTTTTGACTCCACAACCTCCTTAGGAAGGCTGTTCTATGCATCCACAACCCTCTCCATGAAAGATACTTCCTCACATTACCTCTGAGCCATCCTCCTCAATCTTCAAATTGTGCCCCTTTGTTCTTGCACATCTCTTTTTCTGAAAGATGCTAATCTCTTGGACTTTGTTAATTCTCTTGTGGTACTCAAAAGTTTCTATCATGTCCCCTCTCTCCCTTCTTTCCTCAAGGGTATACATATTAAGCTCCTTTAGTCTCTCTTCGTATGTCTTCTGGTGCAGATCCTGTACCAGTTTGGTTGCCCTCCTCTGGACAACCTCCACCCTGTCTATGTCTTTGTGGAGATGGGGTCTCCAGAACTGCATACAGTACTCCAGATGGGGTCTCACCAACTGTCTCTACAGAGGGATAACAATTTCCTGTTTTCTACTGATGTTGCCACTCCCTATGCATCCTAGTATCCCTCCCAGCCCTCATTACTGCCTTCTCACATTGCTTTCTCACTTTTAGATCATCTGATATAACTGCCCCCAGGTCCCTTTCCATTTTTGTAGTTGTCATTATCTCACCCCCCATTGTGAACTCTTCCCCTTGAAAAGTCATGAAAATGGGTGGAGCTATGGGCAGAGTTTAGGGTGCAGTTTAGTGTCTGTTTTTTGCCTCATCCTAAGGTGATGACCCAATAAGCTGCCTTCATCTTCCCTTTCTCCAAACTATGGGGCTGTCTTCCCATTACCATTCATAATGCGGCTTCCTTCCACTCACCCAAATCTCTCCTCCATGAATTCAGTACTCACTCCTGCAGTTGTCTCTGATCCTGTGCCATATTTTGCCACCCTACAATCCCCTCCATCCCACTGCCTCTGCTCTTGCTCTAATTCATTTCCACCTGCTCCCCCAGTTTCCTCCATCCTTCCCTGCTGAATGAAGCACCAACAACACTTCATTCCCCCTATAAATTGCTGCCATCTGCACTTTAATACTGTAACTAGCAGTGCCTTGTTCATATTCTAATTGTGTTTCAATCTGTACTCTTATTACTTGTTGCTTTTCAGATACTCTGCCTAGTTCATCTTGTTCATTTTGTTGCTACTTAATTGTTTAACTTACATTTTTTATTTTTTGATTGTTTAATTGACTGTTGTAACTTGTTGCTGTACTGTCCTTATGTCCCCCTCCCCCCAGGATGCATCTGGAAACAAGCTATTTCAACTGAGTACGTCTTTCCTGGCAAATCTTTTGAAATAAATAAAGATTGCAAGCACATCTCAAAAAACAATGCAGCTGTTATGATAGAGAAGTATTTAAAAGAACATTTTAATGAAACTAGAAATATTCAGGACAACCCCCTTGCAATCTTGATAATGTCCTGAGTAGATATTTTATAGCAGCAAAAGGAAAAACAATGATTATGAACCACTCACACTGAGGTTTCTCTTATAATCTTTAGAGAGACACAAGTCTAAAAAGCACCTACTGTCTATTTCATCTGAAATGCAGTTTATTGAAACCAGAGAGGTGTTAGCTGCAAAATGAAACAAGCATTTGTCAGTGCTGAATGTTTGCCTGCATGTTCACTGAACAAATAAATGTCATATTAATAACAAAGCCCCAGATTAAAACTTTTTAATCAATAGTGTTGTGTGGAATTTCAAATTCCAGCAGAACAAAATTTTATGGAATTTTAAAAATTCTGATGAAATTCCACCAAATTTTGTCAGAAATGAAATGGTAGAATTCTGCTGCAGAAGAATGTGGAATTCGTTTTTCTACAACATTTCCATGGGATTTTATTCCATGAATTCTCAATATTTTCCACAGAAATGGTTGCGGAATGATTTTCCGCTGAAAAAATGCTGTTCCACAGAATATTATTCCACAGATTGCAGCAGGTGGAATTCTGCAGAAGAAGCAGTGAAATTTCATTGGCTATTTCGCTGGTGGAATGGTCATTCCATGTTAATTTCGCCAGTGGAATTCCCCATTCTGCACAGCACTATTAATCGGGCATGAGATAGCAACACACAGAGATGCAGAGACAAAGTCACAACAGTTATTGAGTAAACAGAGTCACTTCAGGAAAGCCATTCATCATAGCTGGCGTAGTAACCATGGGCATACTTCATTCGCCCCACAAATCAATGTGTGTGGGGGGGTGTTAGCAAGTGACACAGTGTGGCAGTTCTGGTTTTGTTGGGGGATAGCAAGTGAGGTAGACTGATTGTCCCAGTGTTGTTGGGGGGGTTAGCAAGTGCCACAGTGCTGCAGATCTGGTTTTGTTTGAGGGGGGATTAGCAAGTGCCACAGAGTGGGGGTCCTGATCTGGTGCTGCTAAAGTTTTGTTGGGGTTGAGTGAGGTCTAGCAAGTGTCATGGAGCAACAGTCCTGGTTTTGCTGCTGGGAGGGTTAGCAAGTGCCACTGAGGGGTGGTCCTGATCTGATTCTGCTGGAGTAGTATTGGGGAATGGGGGGTTAGCAAGTGCCACAGAGCACAGTATTGTGTATAACCATTCAATCTTTTAAACCAAAAACAACCTTTTAGGAAAATTCCTTTTTCGTTACTTCAGTGCCCAAATGATCTAAGATGCATAGCCTATTGCAGGGCACATGCATTTCATTTACACTAGACTAAAATGAAAACAACAATAAAAGTTGGTATGTCATTGCTAATATGAACCTTTCTCATCCAGTGGAAGATAGCCCTGTGTCTTCGAGTGATACCAGCACACTGTCCTCCAAACAAAGAAACTTTAACCCTTAGAAGACTGTGGACGTATATATACGTCCAGAATCTATATACGTTCACACATATTCAGTTCTCAAAACATGTCATTTTTTGCAGAAAAGGACTGCTTGAACCACCCAGTCTGCCCAGATATTTCCTGCCTAGTCCATCTCTGCAGACCTTAACTCATTCCATGTGACTCTCCCTCCTTCCTGCCTCTTTACTAATATTTCCCTATGCCTATCCTATGCATACTTGAAGCCCTCCACTATTTTTGCCTCCACCACTTTCTCTGGCAGTGTGTTCCAGACATCTACCACCATTTCAGTGATGTACTGAAGTAGTACTTCCTCACATCTCTTTTAAACGTCCTCTGTCCAGCTTCCCATTGGTCCTGGTGCTCTTTCTTATTTGAAAGACTCCTCTCCTGCACCCTATTCACTCCCTATGATGTACGTGCAGGTCTCTATCATGTCCCCTCTCAGTCTCTTGTCTTCCAGGGTACACATGTTGAGATCTCTCAGTTTCTCCTCATAGGGCTTCTCATGCAACCCATGCACCATTTTAACTGCCCTCCTCTGGACTGCTTCCACCCTGTCTATATCTTTTCTGAGGTACAGCCTCCAGAACTGGACAAAATGCTCCAGGTAGGGGTCTCACCAGTGGGCGATACAGTGGAAATACCACGTCTCTCCTCCTGCTTGAGATGCCCCTCACTGTGCACCCCAGCATTCCATACTAGCCCTACCCACTGCTTTGAACATTGACCTGCCACTTTGATATCATCAGTTATGATAGTCCCAAGGCCCCTTTCCTGCTTAGTAACCATTAGTACCTTGCCCCATCCTATACTCAGTTATTGGATTACTATGCAAAAGGTGCATGACAGTACACTTTTTGGCATTAAACCCCAACTGCCACAATAACAATCATGGAACTAATCTGAAATCTGGAAAGCACTTTGTACAAAAACAGAATCTCAGAGTTTGAGCAGTTCCCATCATCCCATCATCATACTTCATTCAGTGAGATGAGGAACAGTCTCCCACCATCTCTGCATCTGCACTCAGGAGTTGGTAGTATAGAGAGCAGGCTGTTGCTGTACACTCTTTGATGGTATCCTGTGGCCCAGCATGGCTGATGTTACAACTACAGTGCCACGTCAGTGGGAGCTGACAGCAGGGATTGGGAAACAGCATGCTAGCTTGGAAACTGGAGGCAAACAAGCTGCAGCTACAAGAGTCTGAGAGAGGGAGAGCTGCTGAGGGAGAAGGGGTAGCGTGGCTGCAGACTATCACTACTACTGCTCAGTTCCTACCAGCAGCAGCCAGGGGAGGACTTACTATATAAGGAGAGCAGGGGAATACAGAACACATCCAAAAAACAGGACTGTTGTGTGGGGAGCAGCAATGGACTCCTGGACAACTTACCTAGTGCTATTGCTGCATCTGTTGGTCATGGTCATGGGGGAACTGCTCAAAGACAAGTATGACTTGATGTGCACTGACTGTCAGTCTGTCTGTCATCCTGTACTAATCATATTGGAGGGGGAAATAATGGATCTCAGGCTGCTGTGTTGTGTGGGGGTGAGTGACCAAAAGATACTAAAGTTTGTCAGCTGAAACAGGCTCAGTGATACACAGGGGTGAGGTCCTGGAAAACTCACCTGCCACCATGCTGGCAACCCAGGTTTGGGAAATGACTAGGGTTGCTTGGTGGCCAGAGTAAGAAGAATTGAGCATCCAATGACACCTCTCCTCTTTCAGAGAGGGAGGACATCCAAGTTGCTGCATGGTTGCCACCTATGGGTTGTTGGATTGCACTGCAGTGACAGCCTTCTAATTGGGGAGGGGGGTGTATGCACATTTTTGTGAAATGCAAATCTCTGAGTATCACTGCATGTAAGAGGAGAAGGGGTGTCTCAATCTCCACTCCCCCTCCCACTTTTAGTGTAAACTATAAACTACATTATGGGGCCCAGCTGGTTGTGCTGCAGCCTGCTTTTGCTTGGATTGATCCCCTGCTTTCATCAGTGGTAGCCTAGAGAGAATTCTATGGTGAGAACCAGTGGCTAGAAGCATGTCTCAAGCCACTGGAGTGGGGTTGGAGAGGCACGAGATGCCCCACCAAACTGTGACATCAACTAGCTCATACTGCCTTTGCCAACCAGAATGGCATTTTAAAAAGCAAAGCAACTCCCAGATACCCAACAAACTAAAAAGCATGTCTGTAAGTGAGAGAGAGACTTGGACTTCGGTGTATGCTGTAACTGACATATGAGAAGATTATTATAATTAATTGGTTATAATTATTGTTACCTAGCTAGGATACATAAGCTGTTTACTGGATAGAGACAGGCGAAGTTGGCAAATTTTGCTCTGTGAATTACTGGGAATTCAGGAATTTTGTCAAATTTTGTGAAATTCGCAGAGTATGTAACAACAAAGTTCCTCCACAAGTGCGGCATTTTGCTTGTGAATTGCATAATTTTGCCCACAAATGGCTGATGAAATTCTGCTGTTTGCGGGTGCTGCACTTTATGGGTGGAATATCATTATTTCAGGCAAAGTTGAAGTTTCTGAGGATGGGAAAACTTTGTGGAGGTGAATTTCGGCCACATAGTGGCAACTTCACCAATGAATGTATAAACTTTGGCCCATCTCTATTGGAGACCTGAAGGTCACCTGACTAGAATGAGAAAGAGAAATGGAACCCAGGGGTCTGGTGGCATGCAAGCAGCCTGCAGCACTGAGCTGGGGTAACGTGTTGACACTCTAGACTGGTGACATGTGAGAGGAACAAGCTGCTCAAAACTGTCCAATGAATATTTTTCATAAATAAGAAATATATCAAGGGCATGATGTGAATCCCAAGACCACCACTTAATGACATTTTGGGGGGTCTAGAAGATGAGAAACAGACTGGCGACGCTACTCAGCTGGATATGGGTGGTGTCTTGTAAATTAATGGATGCAACTGCACTGTGATAAGTGTAGCTGCATCCTTTCAGCTATAGTATACAAAGTTTCTGCCCATCATCCAGGCTGATAATCATCATCAACCTCCTTCTCCTCATTAGCCTGTCTCTCACACACCTCCTGCAGGATCAGCTACATTGGCAGCTACAGTGCCAGTCCTCCCCAGCCCCTACTCTGTGAGTAGCTACAATATGTTTGCTTTACACATTTATGTAAAGCAAACATAAAAATAAAACAGGCAGGAAAGAGCTGTAAATATAATACAGCTGACAAGCTCACTGATGAACATATTAGTTACTGGCATGCCTGTAAGCAGTTGAGGACTTTCAGGCCATGTATATTTGTTAGCAATATGTGGATAGCACATAGCATGTTTTTGAGTCCGTGGCAATATGGTGATGCCTAATGTCCGGTGGAGTGACAAAAGCCTTGAAATTGATGACAACAACAAAGAGTTCCTTGAATATAGCAGAAATAGATGTTTTCCAACAGCATGGTTGCTGCTTGTTTTTATTGCTGATCCTATATTAACACAAATCTCTTCATTTCTTCAGTGCTGAAGTGAAACTGTTGCTGTCAGTGGTCCCTTGAAATACATGTTTTACTGAATGCTTGTGTGGGAAGGGTGGAGTGATACACAAAAAAGCTGAACTAATGCAACTCTTGAAACTGTTCACAGGTTTTAGCTAAAAAATGTGCTATCTATTATGTTTCATAGTTTAACAATGCCGGACTTAACCATTCTGGGGCCCTGTGCAAAACCCGTCTTTGGGGTCCCCCTCCATTCCTTGTAAGCCCCCCATTCTTTGCACCTCTCCTCACACCACAGTTCTATATAATATCATATTAAGACAAGTATGCTTAAATAGTGTGATTCATTGTATTACTCATAAAGAGGAAACAACTGCAAAATGTTGCTAACATTCATTGTATTTATTGTGGAAGGCATCTATAACAAGTTGTTAAGGAAATACACGTAATTGTCAGAAGGGACTCTAGTTACACCAGCACCCCACCCCTGTGCTTCAGAATCAGAGATTAATAGACAAAGTATTAATTTCTATGGATAAATATTGCAACATGTATGACAACGCAGTGTTACTTTAATTACTGGGCAAGAAAACACGAATGTTTACCATTGCACTGTTTATATGCTTATTCTAGAAATAACATTTGGTTACAGTACTGCTAGCCTTTCCAGACATAAAATGTTTTCTTTTAGTTATTGCACTGTAAATAAAGTGTTTTAGTGCATTGCACTGTGGAGCTATTGAAAACTGTACAAATCTGTAACTATCCAAAGTTATTCAAAAAAAGTAAAATCTGCCTATTTGTAGATGACACTAAGCTCTGTGGGAGACTGGACATAAAGGAGGGGAGACAGGAGCTCTGGAAGGATCTGACTAGGCTTGAGAACTGGCCAGGCATCTGGTAGTTAGAGTTCAATGCCAAGAAATGCAAGGCCATGCACCTGGGAGATAGGAACACTGGGGTCAGCTACTGGCTGGGGGATGTTCAGGTGGCCTGTTTGGAGGAGGAAAAGGATCTAGGGGTAATTGTCAGGGGAGACATGAGACACTCTGTGCAGTGCCACAAAGTGGCAGCCAAAGAAAACAAAATGCTAGAATGCATCACCAGGGGAATTGCCTCCAGGAAGGAGGAAGTCATTCTGCCACTGTACAGGTCTTCGGTGAGACTGCACTTGGAGTACTGTGTGCAATTCTGGTGCCAGTATTTGAAAAAATACATCAAACTACTGGTGGGGGTACAGCATAGGGTGACCAAAATGAACAAGGGTGTGAGGGACAAACCCTATGAAGACATACTGCAGGAGCTCAATATATATTCCCTGCAGGACAGAATGGGAGGGGGTGTTATGACAGAAACCTTCAAGTACCTAAAAGGTATGAACAAGGTTAGAAAGGAGGGCATTTTCAGGTAAAAAATGTGAGGGTCCATAGGGGGTATAGTTTGAAGTTAGTGGGGGGAAGATTTACAAAGGAAATGAGGAGACTCTTTTTTCATGGAAAGGGTGGTGTCAGAGTGGAATGAACTGCTGGAGGAGGTGGTCTAATTGAAAACTGTGGTAATTTTTAAAAGGGGGTGTAACAGGGTACACTGGAGAGCCATAACTGGTGATAGAATGGGGCCCCTTCCCCACAGGGTAGGGATAATAACACTGAGGGGTAAGGGTTGGGGGGGGCAGCTACAGTAAAATAGAATATGAACTGCACACTCGAGCAGACTTGATAGACCATTATAGCTTGTTTTTGCTGGTATTTTTTGTATGTTTGTATTTACAAATATGGGCAATAGTACCATAAATGTTGACACAATAACACAATGATGTTTTTACTGTAACTTCCAAGTTTCTGTGTTACTGTATATTGTCTATTTAACAGAAATTAATTTCTACAGTATTTAAAATATGAGTAGTAGTCCATACAACAATTTTTTGCAGTTCCTCAACATTGGAAACTATACAAAGTCAACTCTTCTAGACTTCTGTGCTGCAAAGTCCTTGATTAGGTCCCCATAGTCAACTTTCCTGACTTCTTCCATTCAAAAGAAATCATAGCTAATCCAGTAAATGTATGTCTTGACCAGGGCAGGGCCACTGGAAAATTTCACCACAGTTTTTTTGTGGACTCCACAATTTTCACCATTCTCCACAAAAAAAGACATGTTCTGCAATTTCTTGCAATTTTTGAGCTTTTATATTGAACTGTGTAAAAAGAATTAACATTTTTAATAAAATACTCTCCAATATATTGACAATTTTGCATGCAGACTTGAGTTTGGCCAAAACAATGTGGTGCAAGGTAGGTCAGGGGTTTTATGTGTGTAACCCCCCTGCAAATGGGGGTTCCCAAAAAGTCTTCCAGGAGCTTGCTTGAATGCTCCAAGCCTGAATGGTGTTTGGCGTTTAAGCCGTTTATCTGTGAGTGTTTTAGAGCCTCTGGTACTGTCTCTTTAACAGCTGTCTGCTTGCAGACATAATTAGTTTGTATGGGGGGACTGTGTGTTTTCCTGCTTGAGTCCCGCTCAAGCTACTGCCAAATCGCTCCATTTCTGCCATTGCTAAGTGGGCAGAAGGAGCACTCTTCAAAGATGTAATTGTTTGCTTGTAATCTGTTAGAGTAATAATGAAAATGCAGTTTGATTTAACCTGCTTTCTTGTAGCAAGGACAGTGCAGAGTAGCTCCCTCATATTGGTTCTGAACTGTTGAATTGGACCAATCATGGTGGGGATCCTTTAAAATGGAGCCTGCTCTGGGTAAATCAGAACTTGGACTCTCGTCTGGAGACTGCTGTAAGGGGATTGTAAGGGCAGTGACTCTGGGAAATGTAATTTTGACTTTGGCACCTTTTTTCCACCAACAGAGGGAGTTTACTGTGAGTGACAGCCAAACCAGCCAACTGAACTGGGAGGAACTCAAAGGAAATGCCCGGCTCTGTCTACTGGAAAGATCAGACCAGTTTGGACAGTGAAGAGACAAGGAGCTGGGTGCTTCTTAGGTGTGTAGTTTTAGCATGGGAATCATGTGTAAGGCCCTAAGTTTTGGTCTGCAGCTTGTGCAAGAGCCTGTTCAGACTGAATCCGACCTGTGACAAGAATCAAGGAGATCTGAAGAATAGAAACCAGGCTCACCCTGTAGCAGACTGGAGAAATTGCTGAATCGTGCTCGGTCTGTCAGGAACTGAATCTGCTGTGTGTTCTTCCGGGTATTGTGTAGTAATTGCGATCAGCATAGAGAAGCAGCCTGCCTGATATAGTACTTTCCTGTTACATATAAATGTGTGTAGTGGTTGTGGGGAATCGCTTTTCAAATCCGCTGTACAGTGAATTGAGTGCATGAAGCTGGAAGTAAACCCCAGCTTAATCTAGACTACATCTATTTGCTCTAAACTGCAGTGGGGTCCAGTCACAAGGACCTTGTCCACATGGTCTGCTCCTCCTGGCAATCCAGGACAATCTGCCTTCCATCCATTTCCCAGCATTGAGTTCGTGAGTACAAAGCAGGGTGACTTCCTGCCATCTGTTTATCGAATTGCAATTGTGTCATCTAATTGTTTTTTTTTTTCATTTCTTCACGAACTGAGCCTTCCGGCTCCGGATTACAATTTGGGTATTGTGCCAGTGTTGTTTCATCACAGGGCCCTGACCAGCTGTACCGATCCTGGCTAGCCCCTCCCCCCATCCTGGGTACCCAGTGAAAGTGACAATTTGGGACTTTGAATATGCGCACAGTACTGTGATTATTAATGTGTTTAACCTAATTAACCTGATTTCCCCCTTCCTTGTTACAGCTCCTTAAATAAATCATATCTGTTGGTTTCAGCAAAGTTACACTGGCTGAGGTATTCGTTTATGTTAAAGTATTGTACTGTGGTTTTTGCACTGTATCATCTTGTTTTGCAGGGGCTCCCCGGGGTCCAGTCAACAGAGCCAGTCCTGTGGGTAAGTGTACATTGTGAAGATATTCCTGATGCATTGTGTGGGCCACTAGTGGGAAGAAAGGGGGGGGTTACAGTGTCCCAGAGGGCTGTGACCAAGTTAGTTTAACTACTTCAAACCCTGACCTCTGGGTGAAGGCACCTGCCATTGGACCTAGGCCCCTCAACCTGTTAGTAGTTAAGCAGGCAGGGGTAGTAGCCCTTGGGATAGCACCACCTAGGGGTTACATGTGACTCTGATTTCTTTTGAATACTTGTCTTATTTGATTTCAAAATCCACTGGCCAAGCATAAGTACACTTAAACACTTAACATTTGTTTTGTGTTGAAGCAGTCTATCAGAAAATATTTTGTTACCACACAGGCTGAAACAAAAGATGGGAGAAAAGGTGCAAATTATCTCATTCACTTAAATGGGGTGCTAACTATGAAGCATTTTTGTAAGTGGCAGGGCAAGTTTTTCCTTGTGAGCATATTTTCATTCGGACTAGTTTTGATTCAAACAGCTGAGGATTTTTGGATAGCCTTGTCAATTTTAAACTTGAATAAGCTAGTTGCTAACAGTGATCTCATGCTTAGCAACTACTTCCTAGATGCTCACATGCAAAGACTACAATAAAAACCTGACTAAAGTCTAAAAATAAGCTTATAAAATGCAAAATGTATCTGAACATATATATTTAACTAAACAAAGTCATTGCAGCCATTGTAAAACAAAGGTAAATTATAGGGTACCCTGACTACTATATGATGCAGTAAAAATATATAGGTATTTTTGTACATTTTTTGATAACTGCATAAGACCCACTAGGCAGAAGTGCCTGTTTTCAAGTACAACCCAGGAGCACTGAGGAGGTTAAGTGACTTGCTCAGAATCACATAGCATGCAAGAGAGGTTGTGGGAATCAAACCTAGGTCTGCTAGATGTCGTCAGCTCATTCAGTTTGTTACTCTAACCTCTAGATTATACTGCCAGCCCCAATAACCCCTAGATTTAATGCTTAAATATATGATTTCAAAAACAGGGTACAGTGCCTACAATACAAATTATGTCCATTAAACACTTTAATAACATTTTACTAAAACTCAATTATTCACCACTCTATCTGCTTATTTTTTCTTGTACCGAAGTGGGTGAATAGCTGGCAGAGCACTGTAAACAGCTGTTGATTAGGTTTCATTATTCTATAGCCAGAAACAAACAAAATACATATTTCTTCTGGCTTAATTTAATATTGATTTGCTGTGGCTCACTTTATAGAATCCATTTAGCACTGTATGAGGAAGATGCTTTTACATTTTGGAAGATAGGCAATGCTTACGATAGCTTATTAATTTAGTATTCTTTTTAGGAACACAAACTTTTCTTTATGTTTTAAACATATTCAGGTGTCAGTGTATTCATTTAGCAATTTATACTGACTAATATATGCTGCAAAAAACATTAAAAGATTTATTGTGAAGCACTCAGGGTAAATAGCAGAACCCCCGCAATTTCCTGCAATTTTTGCAAAACGCTCCGCAATTTTGGGTAACCTTTTCCACAATTTTCCAGTGGCCCTGGTCTTGACTCATTGAAGAATAAAGTTAGGTTTTTATAAGTTTCAATTTGGAAAAACTGACTTCTGTAGATGCAACAGTCACTGGTAAAATCAATAAAAAATATATAATTAAAGCATTTGGATATATTTCAATTGTTTCACTCTTATGAATGTAATTCAATATCTGAAGAGCAGATTGAGTGTGCTCAAGCATTCCAGCTAATGAATGTAGCTCCCTTGCCAGGTCTTCTGTAGCAATGTCACTGGTCCCATCCTTTCTTCTTAGGCAGATCTGTAAGTCTTTGCAGAGATTAAGAAGCCCATCCTTCTCCAATTTTTTATGTATCCGATGCTGAAAAGAAATCCAAATGATGTTTTTTCATTCATTAATTTGAACCTTACCTGCAATACCTTTTTAGCCATATCAAGCAGGCAGTAGAGAAATGTCTACCTTATGGTGATGTTCACTGTTCTCGGCTGAATCATCCTGACATTCGTAACCAAACTGGCATTTTAAATTGTGGCTACATTTTTCTGGGAACTCCTGGCTCATGCCTGTCTGCCCAGCAAGCCCTACAACAGTCTTTAATGCCTGTTCAAACCCATTTTCTCTGTAGGCAACTAGTCGGTCCTGGGTACTCTCAGTGAGCTTTATAACTGTGTCCATTTGCATCTTTGGATCTGCATCATTTTGCTCACCTGATTTATCATGCTCAGAATGCCATACAGGAGCACAAGGTGCACAAAAAAATCAAACATGTTCACTTCTTTTTCAAGGCTTTGTGATTCTATAAATGTCCTAGTGTCCTTTCCTTTTGCTGAATCCTTGATTTCACAAAATGCTTGACAAACTTCTGCTATCTGGAATTGTACAGCCTTGACTGCATTGATTTTGCATTCCCATCAGATGTCACATAGGGCTTTGACAATCACCATTACGTTTCCTAAGAATATCCCACTGATGTTTTGATGCTGAGCACATTACATAAATTCTTTGGAGAACATCAAAAAAAGAATATTGCAGTGATGGAAGAATTTGCAGCATCTGCAACAACCAGGTGAGGGCAATGACAACCACAGGGTGCATAGAAATCTCTAGGATTCATCTGGAGACTTCTGGCCTGCAATGCCATATAATAACCTTTCATATTACTGCCATTGTCATATCCTTGCCACAGCAATCCTCCAGATTAAGGCCAAGTTTATTTAGGGTTTGAAGCAGAGTTTCAGTCAGTCATTGTCCTGTAGTATCTTCCACATTAAAAAATTCAATGAAATGCTCAGAAACCTTGACTTTTGTGTCCTCTGTAATTTTAACAAATCACAGTACCGTATTCAGCTGTTCCTAATGACTAACATCAGGAGTACAGTCTAAAATAACAGAATAGTACTTTGCAACCTTAGCATCAGCTAAATTTTATTTAGTAATATTCTGTGCCACAATCTGTATCAATTCATTTTGTATGGATTTCCCCAGATAGTGGTCATGAATTTCCTTTTGCTGTACATGATGAAAATGTTCTGCCATGACTGGATCAAATTTCACTATGAACTCAGCTTGCCCTAAAAAATTCCATTCCTTTCCACATACAGCTGGTCCACATTTCCTCGTAGAGCCATACTGCATTCCACAAGGTGCTGAATAATGGCTAGCAAATGTTTAAGGACAGCATGCCAGTGCTTCTTCTCATTCTCAGTCTGTTTCTGGCTATAGTCATCCACAGTTTTATTTGCTTTTAGATGAGAATCAAGTTCCTTCCACTTTGCCATGCATCCTATATGCTCTGATGAGGTTTCATGGCACCAAAGATGCTGTGTCATATGTCACCATGACCTAAAACAATCCTGTGTTAGACACATGACAACAGTGCTAAACAGCTTGCAACAGAAGTAAAACAAAGCGTCTTTCAATTTGGAATAATGGAGCCACGTCCTTTCAATCTTCTCTCCATTAGGTATTTTTTGCAAATAATTCTCTGGTAAATCTTCATCCACTCTGATCAATGGGGAAATATGTCAGAATTATTCTGCTGGGTCCTTTCTTCACCAGTTTGAGTTGCACACGATCATCCGTCTTCTCAGGCCAAGTTTCAGGATCACCACTGCTGAAAAAACTTTCCAAACTCTCATTATACATTTCAGATGTTGATGTAAGAGAACCTGTAGCTATAAACTCATCCTCATCCTCATCATCCTCAACAGCAACAGGAACATTGTCTGAAATGTGTAGTTCATGTCCAGATTCCTGACTGAGAAAATCAGTCTCTTAATGTAAAGTCTGTATTATTAAGTCAGTGGAATCACCACTTATATTTTCAGTCAGGATAGATTAATAGTGTTGTGTGAAATTGGAAAATTTTGCTCAGCAAAATGTTTCACAGAATTTATGCATTTTGTGAAATATTTTGCAGGGTGAAGTGCAAAATTTATCCTGGGGGTGAAATGTTGCTCTCAAACCTGGCTAAATTTGATACTTGTGGGTGAAATTCCTCAGCCCATGGGTAAAATTTCTAAATTTCACCACCGGCCCCCGATCTTAAAAAAAAAAAGTCCCCTCCCCATCCCTGGAGTCTAGTGGGCACCTGTCCAATCACCGGCCAAATTCAAAACCTCCCAGTCACCTGGAGTTATCCCTGGGGCCTCCAGCCCCAATCTTTGAAAAAAAAGGAATCCCCTCTCCTGTTCCTGGTTTTTAGTGCCCCCCCCTGCTGATCACTGGCCAAATTAAAGTAAAGAACCTTCCAAACCCCAAGTCAATCCCAGTTATTTTCCCCTCCCCACAGCCATGACCCCATCCCCAGTCTTCAAAATAAAAAAAAAGCAATCCCTTCCCCTGTCCCTGGTGTCTAGTGGACTCCCCACACCACTAACGCTGTCTTAAGTCAGAGCCTACCCAGCTTCCCTCCAGTACCCTGATTGGGTCACCGGCACAGCCCTCCACTCATCTCCACAGCTGGTGGCCTGTCTGAGCACTCAATGAATGAGCATGTGCTTGGTAAACACTCATTCACTGAGCACTCAGATGGGCTGTCAGATGTGCAGGTGAGTGGAGGGCTGTGCTCAATGTGTCGGGGGTAATGGGGGAGTGAGTGGAGCTCTGACTTAAGACGGAGTGAGGTGGGGGTCCACTAGATACCAGGGACAGGGATGGATTGTTTTTTATTTTGAAGATTGGGGTAGGATCATAGCTGGGAGGGAAAACTGAAATTGACTGGGTGTGTGGGAGAGTTCTTTACTTTAATTCAGCTGGTGATTGGCCAGGGGGGTCCACTAGACACCAGGGCAGTGGAGAGGATTGCTTTTTTTTTATCAAATATTGGGGGCCTGGGGGTGACTGGGGGGGTTCTTAAATTTGGCTGGTGATTGCCCGGGGAGGATCACTATACACCAGGGATGGGAAGGGGATTGTTTTTGGTTTTTTAAAGATTTGGGGATGGAGGCCCAGGGATAACTCGGGATGACCGGGCACAGGGTTCTTGAAGTCGGACGGTGATTGGCCGGGGAGGACCACTAGACACCAGTGAGGGAGCAAATAAAATATACATGATGGGGCATATGCGGGTGAAATTTTGCAATTTCATCGCAATTTCACAAAATATTTATTCGGACAAAATTGCCGATTTCACGGCAGTTTAGCTGGTGAAATAAAATTTTGCAACATCTCTATAGAAGAAGCAATTTTGTCTCCTTGTCCTTGATAATAAATTTCTCCATGGAACCCCTTCAAGCACTTAACTGATTCATCATCTCTATGTTTCTTCTGTTGTATCTTTGCTCCACCAGAAAGGTACATTCTTTGCTCCATTATCAAATTATCACACATGGTCAACACTGAAACACATGAAATAGCAAGTGTCAAGAAAAAAAGGGTAATAAAAAAACAAGGCATCAAAAGCCAGGAACATATTTAACACCTTGGAGGCAAAAAATAGTCCCAGACAGGTTTTAGCCTTTTCAGCTGAGATTTGGAGATATAGAATTCCACATCCTCCTGATGCGTCTTCTGTAAGCAATCAGAGGCAGTGAATATAAAGTTCCAATTTTTTCATGGATTAACATCTTCAGCCGAGACTTTGAGACCCAAATCAAACATTGCCTTATGTAGCAAAGGACAGCCTTCTCACAATGCAAGACACAACAGTTAAAGGTTCAGCTCTTCCAGACTCCAACAGGTAAGACATTGTCCAGCAGACATGGGGAAGGACCTTGTTGTGATTCTGTTGCTCACAATCCAGTGACTGTGCTAATGCTTTTCCAGGATTAATTAGAAATATGGAAAAGATACCACAACCAGCTTTAATTTCCTTACTATAAGCAGTAAAGGAACAGGTCCAAAAGTATGAGTATCTAAGTTTTCCATTCGACTCTTCCCTCTGATTCTATGAACATATAAAAATCCTCACCTCCACCACCAACATCCACACTGGTCTCCTTTACAGACATAAAGACTGCCTGCCACCTGAAGCACTTCACCTAGCCATTACCTCCTCAGTCTTATAGCTGGTGAACTATGGCCTCACAATCTATGCTGCCGCTGACCCTACGGTGCTTCATCAAATACAAGTAGTCATCAATAAGGCCCGCCAGCTTCTCTCTGGTGCCAACAGAAATACACATACCTGCACTCTATATGTGCTCACCAATATCCTCTCACTTGAGGAAACACCATTATACCAGACCCGTCTCCTCACAAAAAAAATCCATGAAGGTTTAACCCCAATAGGTGTAATGGCATCTCTTCAGGCAGCCACCATCTCAGCATCCACATGGGCTGCCACAAAAACTTTCTGGAAGGTGCCTAGGGTCAGGACCACCTTGGCCCAATGATCCTTCCCCCTTAGAGCTCCATTCTGGTACAATGCCCTCCCTCCAGCTGTCACATCAATCACCAATCTAGGTCCTTTTAAAGCTGCCTTAAGGGCCCATATCCTCTCCTCACATCAATGCCAGTGTAACCAGTAACCTGTGGATCCTGCACCATGCCGCTATGCCATGTACCCACCCTTGGCCTGGCAGTGGAAAGCCCTCACTATTTCTAGTCTACAGGCTTCTGACCTCCCTCGGTTACCATATAGTTGCACTGGACTATGAAATCATTGTATTATGTATAAGACAATGCCTCCCTGAGGCAGCTTACTACCAACTCATATCATGCATTGCTTTAGCTAACATACTAACATACTAAAATGCCAGCAGAATAGGCCTAACGGTCTTTCATGTCTGCTCGTTTGGTCAGCCCCCACCCTGGGGGCTGACCTTGCTGCCCCCCTCGCCTTCTCTGGCTTCTTCCTTCCCAGTTCCAGATATTCTTGCTGCATTGGATTTTGCTTACAGAATCCTTCCCCTGTACCTTTCCCACCCCCTCTTGAACCCCTCCACCATCTCCGCCTCCACCAGCCCCTCTAGGCAGCGCATTCCATGGCTCCACCACCCTCTCAGTGAAGTAGCACCTCCTCCTTTCTCCCCTGAATCTTGCCCCTCAGTTTCCACCCATGCTCTCTAGTGGCCCTCTCCTCCTTCCTTCGAAGCACCCTGACTGTTCTTCCCCTATTTACCCTCTTCATGAACCTGAAGACCTCTATCATGTCCCCCTGGTCCCTTCTCTCTTCCAATGTGTACATATTTAGCTCTTTGATTCTCTCCTCACAGGTCCTGTCCCCCAAGCCCCAAATCATTTTGGTTGCCCTCCTCTGGACCCTCTCCAGGAGTTTAATGTCCCTCTTTAAGTGTGGCCTCCAAAACTGCATGCAGTACTCAAGGTGCGGCCTCACCAAGCAGTTATACAGAGGGAGTATCACTTCCCTCCTTCTGGAGGTGATCCCCCTAGTGATGCATCCCAGCATCCTGTTGGCCTTGGCTGCTGCCCTCCTACAAGTCTCAGAGTTGTTCATCTTGACATCCACCACCACCCCCAGGTCCCTGTCAGCCATCGAGACTTGTAGCATTCCCTTCCCCCAGGGTGTACACTTGGCCCAGGTTTCTGGCCCCCAGGTGGAGTACCTTGCATTTCCCTGCATTGAACCTCAGCTTCCACTTTCTAGACCATCTTGCAAGAGCCTCCAGGTCCCCCTGTAGTGCCACCCCCCTCCTCCCCATCCTCCCCATCCACCACCGCCCCCAGTTAGCTACCAATTGTATATGTCTTAACTGCTCATTAGGTAAATATGGTGATAGCTCTGCCCTGTTTTAGCCACCAAATGTATAGGCATTAACCCGTGTTCATTGTACTTATACTCTGTATGATTGCTCACCCACATTTATTCTATGTATGTACTGTATGAATGTCTATGTTTTATTCTGACGTGGAGCCTTTGGAAATGAGTCTATGACTCAAAGGGTTGTAATTCCGATTTCCTAAATAAATAAAGACAATTTACCTTATTAAGACTCTACACTACAGAGGATTATGCCTTAGCCCTTTAAAACCTCACACACACACACACACACACACACACACACACATATAGTAAGGTGCAAATAGGAGCTTTTTAAAGACTCCAAACAGATGCTGTATAAACCCTCAGACGCATGATACTGTATAAGATGCATGCAGCTAACTATTCAAATAGCATGTTGCTACGCATTTTTATATAGTTACAAACTACACTATGCTATTAGTCAAGCCTACTTGCTGCTGCCATTTCACAGGTGGCAGTGTGAAATTCAGAATGTTTTCAATCTTTTGTTCAACTAAGGATTTGTTTGTTATTTTTATTTATTTTATTTTACAATTTGCTTGCCAAAAAGACACACTGAGCAGAGGCACATTTCCAGATGCATCCCGTAAACACAGGAAGTGTAAACTGACTTACTCAGGGTCACACAGTATGAACTGCAGGTTGTGGGTGTCAAATCCACATCTGCTGAATTGGATATACCAAGTACATTCACAGCTCATTCCTCAAACCTCTGTGCTATACAGATAGACAGTACTTGGTAAAACTCATAACAGTTAGGTGCTGGTGACCACTACGGTCTAGTCTTCCAGCATTAATTAGTGATACAGCAAAATGTAATTTCACCAGTGAAATTCCAGTGAAACTGGGAATTTCACCATGCAAAATATTTAGCAAAATGTGCGCATTTCATGTAATATTTTGAGGGTGCGAAATGTGAAATTCTGCCAGTGAAATACAGAATTTCGCCAGTGAAATATAGAACCTCACTTGCAATTGGTGGAATTTCACCCATGGGTGGTGAATTCCCACATTTCTCCAGCAGAATTTTGCATTTCACACCCATGAAATATTATGTGAAATGAGCAAATTTCAAAAAATATTTCACTGAACAAAACTTTCCAGTTTTGCCAGTCTCTAGCATTATTACTACACATAGATAATTCATTAACACAGTTCTAATCAGGTATATTTTAGGCCTTTAAACTTCACACACACTCACACATATATACACACTTCATGAAACACATTCCACTGGATATATATCTTCTTACCAAAACACCAGTAAAGTTGGAATAATAACAGATTTTGATTTTAATTTCAAACCAGTATTTTAATAACAGCTTCTACCAGAAAAATTACTTTCAAGTTCAAAGCACTTCTTTGAACCCACTCATATTTTCTGTAAAGCAGGTGTATTTGGTAGTAAAATGTCATTATTGTTTTATTTTGAAATGTCTAGCCATCCTTGAATTTTTACAAGTTCCATGGGAAATATCTACAATAGCTTGTATTATTAGTTTTGTAATTATTATCTCAAGATAATAATTTCTCCTACCAAAAATAAGTTTGCAAAATCTCTGCTGTGATGGTTATGTTAAAGCAGTAGTACAATGAAAAATGTTTTTTCTAAAAAGTTAGTTTTAGCAACAATTAAGAAAAATATTTGCATAACTGTCAAATGTTGTTGTCTAAGTACCTCCTATGCTGTGCACCAAGAGACTATTTTATTTTTTTGTATCCTAACACTAGCGAGATCTACAATATTATTTTTACTCAAAATGTGGTGGCAATCTTTTTTTTCTTGAGAAGAAATTCAAATAAATCATTTATAAAATAATCACATTTTGGTGAAATAGAAATTGTACAACCAAATTAATTTGGAAGATACCAGGAATCTCTTATAGTGAAAAAGGCAGGGTCAAATGTTTAGCTGAATTTCTTTGTACTGCTGCTTTAACAACAGCACATACTAGACTCATGTATGTGTCTCTATTGGGAAGATGCTACCACACAGTTCATTTGGCAAACAGCTCATCACACCAAAATAGAAATATAGAAATATAGAATCTGTTGGCTGATAAGGACCATACGGCCCACCTAGTCTGCCCATTTCCCTACTCACTGCTGCAACCCCAGATCCTATTTGATCTGTTGCTGTCTAGCTCTGCACATCTCCAGGGTATCCTTATGTCTATCCCATGCACTCTTGATCCCACATATTGGTTTTGCCCCCACAATTTCTGCTGGAAGGCTGTTCCATAGCTCCACCACCATCTCAGTGAAAAAGTACTTCCTAACATTATCCCTGAGCCTTCCACCCGTCAGCCTCATATCATGCCCCCTTGTTCTTGTGCAGAGCTTTCTCTGAAATATGCTTTCCACCTGTACCATGTTTATTCCCCTAGGGTACTTGAAATTCTCTATCATATCTACCCTCTCCCTTCTTTCCTCCGGTGAATAGAACTTAATTCATAATAGCAATGTTTCATTTTTCATGGTGGGCATGATGAGGCAATCCAGCAACTTTAAAAACCTTCAAACCACATCCCAATTCAAGAATTTTGTAACATAAATAGAAAAATAGACAGGAAATAGGCAGTACTGTGTAGCCATCCTTTCCCACTCCACAAAAACTAAATAAATGAAGAAAAGCTTAACAGAGCAGTGGTTGTTGGTCATCAAGCCACGTCTTAGTAATAATGTATTTAAGGTCAAAGCAACAATAAAGCATTTTTTCTTTTCATTTTCTTTCATTCCTGAATGGAGATACATGATTTTGAAATTTTTTTAAGTTTATTGCACTCTTGCAATGTTCATCATGAGACAAGTAAACATCTCATTGTCTTTGGTGCTGTGCTATCTGCAATCAGAAACAGCTGTTAACACCCTAATACATACACAGTATAGACCCAGTACTCATAGTCAAGAGGTACCCTCAACAGACATTTTCAAATACTGCGAGTGGTGGCCTTTTTTTCATTACTTGAGTCATTAATTACAAATATAGTTATGACATCTGTTTTTTAAAGAGACACGTTCATGTACGGTGGCAGACATAGTTTGAAAGCCCATGAAAAGTTCTTTTGTTTGAGGTATTGGGCATACCTGTAGCTGGAAGCAGTCTAGAGATACAGATGACTGAATCTGCAATATAAATACTTTTTTAGATCTATTCTTAGAACCTTGTGATGTCAATGGTGATCAAGCAGTGCTTAACTCAATGCAGTTAGGCACTGCTTGATTGCCACTGACATCACAAGGTTCTAAGAATGGCTATATAATGTAGTATTTATATTGCACAGACTCAGTCATCTACATCTCTGGACTGCTTCAAGCTACAGGTATGCCCAATACCGCAATCAAAAAATATTTTCATGGGCTTTCAAACTATGTCAGCCACTGACCTGAATGTGTCTCTTTAAGTACCTGAGGGAATTAATAAGATATGTCTTATGAATCTGAGGATGTCAGCAATATATTGTTGGTAAATAAAAACTGCATGATGTAACTTTTGCCAGCCAACAGATGCTGCTTCTCAAAATACATTTTTTGTCAAACAAATACTACTACTATTGCTTTACTAGAACTACACACACACACACACACACACACACACACACCACACACACACACCTCAGTTCCTTCCAACTAGCAATCCATAAGTTACTCAATACAAGTTAAATTGTTGCACCCATAATATGGCACTGTTACCATCCATATTTCATTTAATAAATTCAACTGGTAGAAAATAACACAGTGGAAAACCAGGCATATATCCAAAATTATAAGGATAAATGGGTAAAAGACCATCAATCAGGGAGGTCACCAATGGTCAATAGAAATAGTAATATGCTCATGCAGGGAACAATGATAATCGGTAATAATGCCTCCCAATTTTAAGTATACAGAAATAAAAACTAAACTACATAAAGGAGAGTAAAAATATGTGTTAGCGCCATATTATGCAGTTTAAGTCTATGTTTCAGCATCATTTTATAAGACAATATGAATGTGTTTGAAAATTAGGCTAATACAGAAGCTGCAGCATTATATGGATGTAAAAATGCCCGTGCAAAATCAAAATGCAAGTATGTGCAGAGCCAAAAAGCCATATCATACATTTATCAACTGTGAACCTGCAGTCTCGGGCCTTTATACCCCATATAGTAATCTTTGAAAATAGCAGCATTAGCTTTGTGTAAAAAACTAATAGAAATATGGTCTCATTCATAATCTGCACAATGGGAATGGCTTCACATAAAACAAAATATGGGCTAATTCAAAAACAGAGAGCAAGAAAATGCTTGTACATGCATACCTAAATATTGGATATTAGTCAAGGCATACATATACAGCTGATATGGGACCAGACCACTGTAGAACATAGGATGAGAAAAAAAAAACTTGGGGGCAGGGTCACCCTAGCTCAATAGAGATACTAATATGCTCATAATACTTAAGCACGATGAGATTAAGGCTAAACTGTTTAAGCGGAAGAAGACAATGTGTAAATCACATGTCATGCTATTTAAGACAACTAAAACACCAGGATTCCAACCAACAACACAGATTTTTCAGGACAGTCTGATGTTTATTAACTTTCTGATAAAGTGCTCCTAATGATAGTGGGCTTACCTGGCAGATACAGGTTCTTTGAATTCCATTTTATTGAGTTGGCTATTGTTATAGGCATAAGCAGGGTGTTTGGTCCTTTCTGCTGGCTTGGTTCACCACCCCCTTCCTGCCTGCCTGTTGACTTTCTCGCTTTCTGGCAACCACTGCCAAGCTGAATCAAGAGATGTCATATGTATTTGGTAACCATCATGCTTATTACTGTACTGTACAGTGTACACAAAAGCACTTCAGTGATCTCTGTGTGGTACTCATCTTTTCATGTTTAGCTTTATTTAAGAAAAGTACACAGAAATAATAGAGTGCAGTGTGAATACAACTGAATATTACTTTTCAAAGTCTATTTTGCTTCCTTTTCTTTGTTGCTCCCTTTTGAAAACTGTGTAGAAAAACAGTGTCTCAGATTTGATATGTTTCATCACAACAGCGCTTCTGTGTACACTGTATGTACAGTAATTAGCATGAGGGTTGCCAACTACATATGACATCATTCAATCCAGCCTGGCAGCAGTTGCCAAACAGCAGGAAAGCCAACAGGCTGGGAGAGTGTGGCAAACCAAGCCAGCACAAAGATATTGTTTATGCCCGTGACAACTCAGTAAGATAGCATTCAAAGAATCTGAATCTGCGGTAAGCCCACTGTAATCAGGAGCTCTTTAAGGAAGTCCACTGCTCTGGGCAGCATAATGCCATTAGTGCACAAAAGCAGCCTGCTGGAATATTAGAACGCCTATGCATATTAATGTCTCAGTCTCAATGGGTTATAAAAAAAGAGTATAACTTTGTTTCTATTAATATCAAAACAATACAACATGACAAACAGTTAAAATAGCAGTCTCACATAATGTTATGGACTAAGCACATAGCACTTGAAACATGACTTTGACGGCAGATAAGGACCGGCTTGGCCCATCTAGTCTGCCCATTTTCCTACCTACAGAATAGACCGTAGATCCTAGTTAACCAACAGCCTAGTTCTTCCTACCCCCCACAAGAATTGCCTTATGTCTGTCTCATGCATTCTTGAATTCTCCCACAGTTTTAGACCCCACAACCTCCTCAGGAAGGCTGTTCCATGCATCCACTACCCTCTCTGTGAAATAATACTTCCTCACATTGCCCCTGAACTGCCTCCCTTCTATCTTTAAATTGTGTCCCTTGTTCTTGCACGCCTCTTTTCTGAAAGATGCTACCCTCTTGGACTTTGTTGATTCCACTGAGGTACTTAAAAGTTTCTATCATGCCCCCCCCCTCCCTTCTTTCCTCAAGGATATACATATTAAGCTCCTTTAGTCTCTCCTCATATGGCTTCTCTTGCAGACCCTGCACCATTTTAGTTGCCCTCCTCTGCCACTTGCTGCCACTTCTGATGCTGCATGACTCACCTAGGCTCAGAGGAGTCAGCAGAGCCAGTCTAACAACTGTTGAGCTGTTTGGTAACTTAGGAATCAGACTGGAGGGTATTTTTTTTCTGCCTTGTCTTCCTTTCTGGTATGATCGGTCTGGTTGGGGCAACTTGCTGGGCAGGCTTGGCTGGCACAATCTGCAGTTGGGGTGGTACGCACTGGGCTGGGGTGGATGGCACTTAATGGTGGTCAGGAGCAGATGGACTACGACAAAAGCAGACCCAGAGTGGGGGCACACAGCAGACTCTAATCTGTGCCTGTGGAGGGTGTAATTTCAGATGGGTCAATTCCTTCTATTGTGCAGTCACTGGTACTCCTCTTGGTATAGTAACCTAGGTAGACTCTGACTGTAAGGTGGTAGGAAGAAACACTAGGGGATGATGCCTGCTACAGCATAATTTATACCCAAAAATCTACTCTGTGTTTGGACAAGGGCAGTTGGGTGCATCAGCCCAGAGAGACATCACAGATCATCCAGATGTGTTTTAGTGCTGCAAGCTGGCACCAGGGACCTCCAGACTTCAAAGGCCAGCAGCTATAATTTAAGATAAGCAGGGACACTGGTTTACCGGGATTGAGAAAGGGCATATTCTGTTCTGCACAATGTAAAAAACGATATTGTCACCGGTGTCTGCTAAGCCAAAATCTGGTTTTACCGGTGTTTGGTTTTGTGTACTTTATTTAACAATTTTTAACTCTGCTAACATGCATTTTAGCAATTTTGACCTCCACTATTGCACATCCTTCCATCCTTGTACCAATTTAAAGTTATTTTAGGTACAAGATGTGATGGCAGCAGTGGCACTATGGCCCCATCCCTCAGGTGCGATGGCAGCACCAACAGCACTAAGGCCCCCATCCCTCTGGTGTGATGGCAGCAGCAACAGCACTATAACCTCCTTCCCTCAGGTGTGACAGAAACAGCAGCACTGTGGCCCCCATCCCTTAGGTGTAATGGCAGCAGAACTACGTTCACCATTCCTCAGGTATGATGGCAGTATCAGCACTATGGCTCCCATCCCTCAGGTGAGGCGGCAGAAGTACTACATTCCCCATCCACCTGTGGTGATGGCAGAAGCACTACAGTCTCCAATTCTTCCGTGTGATGGCAGTAGCAACAATGCAGTCCACATCCCTCTGGGGTGATGGCAGTAGTGACAGCACTATGATCCCCTTTCTTCAACACCCACACCCCCACATGCACAAGTTACAAATGACTTAGTCTCTTTGTTTGTTAGAACTCAGATGTGAATTAATCTGAACCATCACCCCTAAGGTGGGTGATCTTTGTTTTTTTCCTATCTATAATTTAGCTGCCTGAATTGGATTTCTGCCTGTGACACCACTGACCAGTATTAGGGAACAGACTTGGGTGTTGGAGGGCCAGCTGGTGGGTGAAGGCTTGAGTATCCAATGACCACTCACCTTCTCCTAGGAGGGAGGGTGGGTTCATGGCTCAGCATTTGCTGGCCCCTGGTGGAGGCCAGAGGCATGACAACATGTCAGCCCTCACTGCAGGAGGGAGCGTGACAGACGTTGGCTTGTGCATTGACATCATGCGGCCTGTTATGCTCCCAAGAAAATGGGAAAACATTCGCTGACCAACCGAAGGATGGCTGTTGGCCCCTCCATAAGCCAGAAGCCCCAGCCATGTGTCCAGTCTGACCCCTGCCATGCCCAGGATACACAGGAAGCTCTTTGGGGTAATTCTCCTCCCCTGGTAGCCTCCCACAGGGGTAGGGGCCCACTCAGTGAAGGGTTACTTTGGGTTACTTGGTAGCACAGCAGTAAGGGGCATTGGATGGTGGTTGGGATTCAGCAGCAGTGGTAGGGGGCCTTGGCAGGCCTGAAGGAGTGGATGGCCAGGGGGTAGGAGGAGCAAAAAAAGTAAAACTGCTTGAATTTGCTTCTTTGAAATAAAGTGTCTTTACTTAACAAGCATTTGTCAATGCTGAATGTTGTCGTGCTGGCATTAGCAGTGGGAGTGGAGTAGCTAGAAACGCATAGTGCTGTGATTTTGTGAATGTGTCTCAAAAGGTGATTTTGCACAGCGAGCACGCCATTGTGTGCCACAGCTGCAGAAACACATTTTGAGCAGGCTGTGAAAAATGGCAGCTGGACCGTTGATAAGGAGATGTGCACAAATGCCAGTGGTGAAAATGTGGCATGAAAAGATTGCAGATTGATGAAGTTACAAGGGTGCGTGGAAACTGTGCAATGCACGCCTGCAACACAGTCACTGTATGGAGGTTCGACACCAAATGTTCAACATAGGCATTTTAGGACCTCTGCTCATGAATAGTGTCATCGCCATTTCCTCAAACTGTGCCAAAAACTGATTTTGCACAGCGGCCATGCAATTCTGTGCCGGACGTGTGAAAACACATTTCGGGCAGCTGGAGTGTTCATAAGGAGGTATTGAAAAATGCCAATGATGAACATCTGGAGTGAAAGTATTACAAATTCAGAAGTCATGAATCTGTGTGCAAACTGTGCAACTCATTTTATTGACTTTCATTCCCAAATTTTCAACATAGGCATTTTAGGGCATCTGCTGATTAACAGTGCCACTGTCATTTTCATCATGTGTGTCGAACACAGACTTTCCACGGTGACCACGCTATTCTGCGCCGGAACTGCGAAAACAGATTTTGGTTAGGATGTGAAAAATAACAGCTGTACTGTTCATTAGGAGGTGCAGAACAATGGCACTGTAGAAAATCTGGAGTAAGAATATTAACAGTTTGCAAACATACGAGCGTGCGTGCAAACTGCACAACGCACGCTCGTAACACAGTCATTTTATGGAGCATTGTCACCAAATTTTCAACACAGGCATTTTAGGACCTCTGCTCATGAACAGCATCACTGTCATTTTCGTAATGTGTCCCGAACACTGATTTCACACAGCAAACGCGATATCGTGCGCCGAAAGTGCGAAAACACATTTCGGCAAGGATGTGAAAAATGACAGGCCTAGTTCGCAAGAAGGTGTAGTAAAATGTCAAATTTGAGAATCTGGCATGAAAATATTGTGAATGCGCTCAGTTACGAGCTTGCATTGCGCAGTTGTCATGCACCTCATAAAATAGTCATTTTATGGAGCATTGTCACAAAATTTTCAACACAGGCATTTTAGGACCTTTGCTCATGAGCGGTTTACTGTCATTTTTGTAATGTGTCCCGAACACTGATTTCGCACATCGACCAGGCTATTCTGCGCCGGAAGTGCGAAAACACATTTCAGCAAGGATGTGAAAAATGACAGCTGTACGGTTCACAAGAAGGTGTGGTAAAATGCCAATGTTGAGAATCTGGCGTGAAAATAGTGTGAATATGCTAACTTACGAATGTGCGTTGCACAGTTGCTACGCATGCTTGTAAAACAGTAATTTTTTGGATTTTCCCCACCAAACTTGCAACATAGGCTTTTTGAGAGCCCCTCTCATGAACAGTTGTGCTGTCAGTTCATTACTCAGTCCCAAAAAGTGATTCCATACAGTGACTGTGAAAGCACCTTTCAGGACTGAATAACACCATGACAGTGCAATAATTCATGAGAAGGGGTCCCAAAAACTCCATGTTGAAAATTTGGGTCCAAAAGTCCCAAAAATGCCCGAGATATGCATTAAAGTTGAAAAAACCCTATTCATTCCATTATACAGCTAACCGGCATTTCCTCAGTTTGTGGTCGGCTTTGAAGAGTGTAGTCGTGTTCGGTCCACAGAAGATGCGTGGCATGAGACCGGAGGTAAGTATGGGGTGGGGGTGAGGGAGGCAGGATCGCAGTGGATGGGTGCAGGTGGGGAGGGGCATCGAGACTACGAGGACCTTTTTCATTTTACAGGTAACAAAAATGGAAAAAACATCAGGGACAGTTTTCCTTTTGCAGGCATTTGGCATGCTGGGGTGGGCTCCCAGCATGCCATCTAACTGGTTTGGGGGGTATCAGTAGCCCACGGGGGATTGGGCACCCTCATTGGCACACAACATTGGGGGGAGGAGGAGGAGGAAGTAATGCCGACGGGGATTGGGCACCCCCCGTCGGCACAGAAAGAAAGCGGAGGGGTGCAAGCCGAGGGGGATTGGGCACCCCTCGACATTCAACAATTGGGGTTTATGCTGATGGGGAGGGCTCCCCATCGACACACAAAGATTGGGGCACACAACATTGGGGGAGGAGGAGGAGGAAGTAATGCCGGCCAGGGATTGGAGGCATCCCCGTCGGCACAGAAAAAAGTGGGGGGTGCAAGCCGAGGGGGATTGGGCACCCCCATTGGCATTCAACAATTGGTGGGGGTTTATGCCAATGGGGAGTGGGCTACCCATCGGCACACAAATACAGCGGGGGGTCAACTGGCACCAAAGTCGGCAGACATTAGGCAGTCGCCCGCTCGCCGACCATGCACATAATGGTGGCAAGCATGGCAAGAAAATGACCGCTGCATCTGATGAGCTTTGCTCAGATTGCAGTGGACCTTTTCTCAGATGCACTCGCCCCATTATGTATGCATGGTGTGGCGCCAGCATGCAGGCTGATTGGACAATGTGGGACACACCTACTGGTGTGTGCAATGCATTCGCCAAACAGTGACTGCACCTCCAACTCCCCACACTGTCGGAAGATGTTGGCTGCACAAGCACGCCAACATAAAAAGTCCAAAAGTGATTAGTGGAGAACTTTCAAATGGATTCATGCATCTCCCAGACATGTGGATGCTTTTTTTTACTTAGTGTCCATGAAAAGGTTGTCTCCCAGTTTTCATGTCTTTGTTCAGAGACGAATTGAGCACCACTCTGCCCAGCAGCATTATATAGCCCCTGGGGTCATACCTTCTGTACGTCATTGACTGTGCTTTCAAAATCCACTGGGCAAACATAAGTACACTTAAACACTTAACATTTGCTTTTTGTTGAAGTAGTCTATCAGAAATGTTTTTGTTGTCACAGAAACTGAAACAGCAGGTGGTAGAAAAGGTGCAAATGATCTCATTCACCTAAATGGGGTGCTGACTGTGAAGTCTTTTCATAATTAGTAAGGCAGTTTCTTCTTTGTGAACATACTTTCATTCAGACTAGTTTTCATTGAAACAACTGAGGATTTTGGATGGCCCTACTGATTATAAACTTGAATAAGCTAGTTGATAACAGTGATCCTGCATTTAGCAATCTACAACCTAGATGCTTATATGCAAAGAATACAATAAAAACCTGACTAAAATTTAAAACAAGCTTATAAAACACATACAATGTATCTGCACATATATCTTTACCTATAAAAAATCATTGCAGCCAAATAAAACTCAGGTAAATTACATGGTATCCTGACTACTATTCTATGGTGTAGTAAACATATATTGGTATTTTTTTCTATATTCTTTGTAAAGCAGGTAAGGCCCACTAGGCAGAACTGTCTGTTTTCAGGAGTGACCTAGAAGCACTGGGGAGGCAAAGTGACTTGCTTGGAGTCACACAGTATACAAGTGGAGGTTGTGGGAATCAAACCAAGTCTGCTGGATGTACCCAGTTCAATCACTGTTTGTTACTCTAACCACTAGGCATGGGTGGTTAAACTGAATGGCTGATTACAACAAAGCAGTGCGAGTGATTTCCTTACTGACTCTATGCAGCAAAGCAGAATGAATACAAAGCACAGCAGCATTCATTTTAAGATGCTGAAATCTGGGTCAGCCCACTGGAACTGTGGTAGCACTATTGCTTGCAATGCTAGTGACCCAGAGTCAGAAGCAAACTTGGGTTGCTGGAAGTCTGGCTACCGCAGTAGGATCAAGCACCTGGGGGACTGCTCTCCTCCTCTGGGGAGGGTGGGCTGCAGATTCTGCAGCTTTACCACCACCTGTGTGACCATGGGTGGTGGTGCAATGGTGCTGCAGAGTGATTAGGAGGGGAGGACGCTAGCCAGGATCTGGAGCAGTGGCATGTCTCTATGTGACCTACCTCCTTGGATCTCCTCTAGTGCCAGTGCCCTCAGGGACAGAGACCAGAAAACCAGGAACAATCACCCCACATCGGCCACTGGCAGAAGGGACCCAGGTGCCCCAGACATCATAACCAGGCTCCATAAGGGACCCACTGAGCTTCCTGACACACACTAAGGGAGTGTGGAGGGGTGAAATGGGGTCCCCTCCTTCCCACCTGGTGGGGTACAACCCAGGCAGGATAGTGGCAGGCCCACAGGAGCTCCTGAGCATTACCTGGGGTGAATCTAGGGGATACCCATCCTAGGGATCTCTGAAAAGTGGAAACTGATGCTCTGAGAAGGGGACATAGAAAGAGAAAATAAAAGAAATTTAAAAAGATGCTGAAATCTTAGAGATTCTGTACAGTGACATGGAATTTCCGTGAGGCACCAGAACAAGAATTCAAAATCCACAAACCAAGCAGGATTCCGTGATTGTTACCGGTGTTACTGGTAAAAATGGAAAACCAGGGTCCCTGAAGATAAGATTTTGCCAGTACCCAGTAAAGTAAACACTACCAGAATAGCGCCACACTATACAGCACAAGTCTGGTAAGTGCTCACATGGACAGAGAGTGGGAGTTTACAGTGCTTGCTGTAACTTTGTAAGTGCTCCTCTGGTCACTGTCTGTGGTCCCGTAAAAGGACAAAGGCTGCAAGAAATGGGAGGCTGGCCAAACTGCTCCGATAGCATGGAGGGTTGGAGCATGGAGCAGCTCGGCAAGTGGCAATGGAGACCAGGGTACTTATCTTGGTCTCCCAACTTTTGCCGGCATTGGGACTTCATTTTTTTTTACCAGGAGCTGTGTAAACACTATTCCATGACCCCACAAATTTTAACTTTCCACATGGTCCACTCCCCACAGAGTGAGAATCCTTAAGTCTGGGGGATGCGGGGGGGGGGCAAAGCCCCCCATAAAAATAAAATTGGCACTTTTATTACTACGCACACCATGCTGATGTTATTCTTGTTGCCACTTAGTAGGCGCAGTGCCGAGTTTGCCACATTCTGGACCATCAGACCTTGTTGTTAATTTATTTGATCAATTGCTTTTGTTTGGGGCCTGCTGCTCTGGGCTGGGGCAGGGGGAGTGGAGTCTATTCTGATCAGTGCTGTGATGACTAGGTATGAAAAGTTAAAATTGAATGGCTCTCTAGCTCCCAGCTCATCAACAACAGCACACTGATCTACTTCAAAGGAAGTCTGTGAAGTTTCAAAACAGTTTAAATGGGGGATGCAGTGATACCCTCCTCCCCGCTAGATCCAGGATTCCAACACTAAGTGTCAGGTAGTGGAGTAGGCCAAGGGGACTAGACTAGACATTGAGTTGTAGTCATGCACAGCAGAGAGAGAAGCAAAGAGTTGTACTTCACTATGTGTAAAAAGACTCAAATTGTGATTGGATCTAATGAGCCCTATTCACTATGGGGTGGGTAATATGTGCTGGAGGCACGTAACCTGCCCCCAGAGGTCCACACCCATGGACAGGTGAGCACCAGTGGTATTCATCGCTGGCCACCACCTGTCAGTGGTCTCACCCCGAGAGCAGGACCCTGCAGATTGGCCAGGAGTGTAGTTATGGACCCAGCCAGTCATCCAATTGGATGTCTGGACCAGATCCCACCGTGGATCCCATATGTAGCAGGGCACACATTGTTGGCATGCCCCACAGATGTCTGATGGATGGCAGCTGTGGTGATGTGAGAAGTGCAATGCTGCCAGTCCTGTAATGGCACTGGAGAGGTGCACAGGAATGTGGTGGGGGAATGTCTGTCAGTGGTGCAGGGGGAGGCACTGTACCCCACCATTAGCAGGGGTGAGCAGATGGTGCCATTCATGGGGGGTGGGAGCAGCATCCATGACCTCTGCCCCTGTGTGGGTGATTGTACTGGGAGGGGGGATCGACGTGTGCTGGGATGGATGGAAGACACAGAGCAGCCATATACAGTGGCCCTGTAGGGTGGGTGGACTACTTGCCCTGTCATCGGGTGACTTCTGATGTGTATATGGGGTATGTAGGGGGTATATGGCAGGGTTCTCCCTCATGTAATCTGCACCCTCATGCACCCCCACGGCCAGCAGTATGTGCATTGGTGCATTGTGCATAGTGACAGCATACCCCTGCTGCCCCTGATGTATTGCTCTCTGCGTGCCGGGGGAATCATGCACGTAGGTGCTGCACACTTCCCATTTGTGCATTCCATGTGGGGGCATGCAGGGTGCAGAGTGACTACATGCCCCAGCTATGTGGCGTGTAGCCACTCCATCCCATAGTGCATAGGGCCCATTGTGTGTTTCAGACTGCTCAGCTGACTGAGGAGCCCCCTAAGAGCCAGGGCTGGGGCCCCATGTGGATGCATGGTTGGTATGATGGTTAGGCTGGCCCTGTAGTTTAACAAGCTTATTGTATTACTTAGCTTCCAACAAATCAGAAAAAAAGCATTACTGAAATACCTTCATGAAATTATTATTGTGGCTAGATTCATATTCTTGTTTTTATTATTTGGAAAGTGTAACATATAAGATGTAAGAAGTTCAGTTTGTTTCTCTTGCACCTCTCTGTCTCTCAATAAATTGCTGTGAAATAAATAGAGGCCAGAAATATTGGTAACAGAATGCACTATATTAGTGTATTAGTGCAAGTTAATGGCCACAGAGTATAGTAGTAGCAAAATACTACTCAGAAACAAGGAATCAGATTACAAGATATACAATAATCATTGTTGAACAACTGCTTAAGCTAAAGCTTGCCATTGACTTGCTGTTCACCATAGCCAGTCAAGTCACTAGGGTAACATTACACTGGCTGAGGAATATAAGCCAATCAGCATACAAGGTAAACAAAAAAATAATTAAAAGAAATTATAGCTTTCTTTCCAAGGCACTTCTCTAGTGTGTTATTGCATAAATCAGATAGATTTTGTCTCAAGTCATTTGACCTCCATGACCTCACGTGTGGACTCAACACTTATAAGATCAAAGGTCAAATGACACTCAAAAAATATCAAGGATATTCACAGTATGGCCTTGAAATTTCCCTTATACATCTCACACATACTGTATTTTAGATATATGCACATTTTTCCTAATATAGTCTGGATATTTGCAGAATTCAGTCAATACTATCTTATTTTCTGTACCAATATTTTAAATACATATGTTGTTATACTATCAAAAAGTGAGTCTTTTTAATGTTTTCAGGAACAAAAGAATAACATTTCCATGACTGTAGCATAAAAAACAATCTTATTTGGATATGCATGTGTAATTTAGAACTGCAAATTGTACAATACTCATACATTAACAAAACATATATTTTTTAATATACAACATATATTCTGATATCTATTTTATATACTGTGTAGCAAAAATATTATTGGGCTGATAAATATCTGGAAAATATCTGTAATGTATATGTTATATATGTTATGCATCCCCTGTATATTTGTAATATATGTGATATATATGTTTTATGTAGTGATTGAATATATTTTTACATCTAATAAATATGGGTTGCATATAATTTACATATAGCTTATATATATATATATATATATACACATATATATATATATACAGTATTGAATACATTCAGTTGATATATACTGAAGGCATAAATTCTTTATATCTTCTTATGGTAAAATACATATTCTTGTTTACATGCAAGATACAGTATGGGGAGAATACATGTAGAATATATGATCTTAATATATGTTCAGTATGCTTTCAGTAATGATTATTTCGGTACTGTATTTTGGTAGGCTGGCACGGTGTAGACATTTGCAAAACGAATATGCATGTTTTAAAAGCACAGTTCTTAAACTAAAATCATGGCAATTTCCATTTTTAAAAAATAATTTTGAATCAACAGCATTTGTTTACAGAATGGAAGAAAAGTTATAGAGTACAAAACAAGTAGACATGGGAAATTACCCAAACTAAAAAAGAAACAAAAAAGGTGTAGTATCAATACTAATTTAAGCATTTAAAACATGAGGTTAAGAAGAAAATCTTCTGAATTACTATGTAAACTGTACATTAGAATTAAAGGTGCAGTGCAGAGGGTGATTGTAATATAGATGCTTTAACAGATGTTAACAAAATACATTCTAAATGTACAGATAAAGATATATTACATAATGATTAAGTCATCATATTTTGTCTGGATATTATAAGATTTGTTTTACAGTGTACATATTTTAAAAATATATGCTGGATATATTTTGAAGATATATGTCAAATACAATACAGGAACCAAATATTAAGTTATATATATATATATATATATATAATATATATATATATATATACACATTATTATAAATATGCTATGAAAATATAGTTAGAATATTTATTTATTCATCTTAAAAGTTTTACCAGGAAAGATTTACTGAGCTGGTAGCTGATCATTTCCAAATGCATCCGGGGGGGGGGGGGTGGTGAAATGATCAACAGGGAAAAGCAGTGATAACAGTAATAATGTGCATACAGAATAAATTAAAATATAACACAGTAACTTTACAAAAGGTTAAGGGTATGCACAGACTACCAATTTCAAATAATGGTACAGCCAAAGAGGGGTCAGAGACATTTATAGGAGTCAGCTGAGAAGTCACAAAGGACAGTTTTGAGAGATGAGGGAGAGAAAGTTGATCAAATAGCAAGGAGGAGAGAAGACCAGAGCTTAGGGAATCCAAAGGAGTAAGGTGCTTGACCAGCAAAGGAATTCATGGGAGGGAGGGTGAGATAGTGAGTGTCAGTGTTATGAAGGAAGAACATAGGAGGAAGGGACTTGAGAGGAGGGAACTAAGGTAAGGTTGGAGGAAGCCAATCCAGAATTTTGAGATAAAGAAGATGAAATGGGAAAGGTGTCTGGCTTTGAGGTAGTGGAGAGAAAGGAGAAGTAGATGAAACAGTGGTGGGTGCAAGAAGGGTAGTCTGGAGGGAGCAGCAAAAGGAGTAAAAAAGACAGTATAGGCTGTCCAGGTTTGATCTGAGAGCAGCGCTACTGTGTATAGAGTGTCATGATAATTGATGATAGAAGGGATCCTCTTCAAGGTGATTTCTTCACATGCAGGACGTGGGATGCATGCTTTTTTTTCTGGTACAGTGTCACAAGTTTAGGATGGAGCTTTTGGTGTACATAAAGACAGAAATTGAAGTGACTGTCCAACCAGACCCGAGGAATTTAAAGGAGGAGATGTCCTCAGTCACAGCACCATCAAGGGTATGGAAGGTGGGGAAAGATAAGAGTTGGGTGAGACACTGCCTGGATCCAAAGGGCATGGAGACCATTTTCTTGTTATTGAGGAACAGTTTATTAGCCCAGAACTAGTGATGGAAGTTGAAGAAGTCTGACTATACCTGAACAGCCAGGTCAGGGATGGAGGTGCCAGAGGCAATAAACCCAGTATCATGCATGAACATGTGGATGCCCATGGAGATGCAGGCATTATGGAGGTCTTTAAAGAAAATGGAAACCAGGATTGGCCAAGAACAGAACCTTGGGGAATGCCTGAGCTGATAAGTTATGGGGAAGAATGCAACTCTGATACAGACAACTTGGGATCTTCCCTCAAGTTAGGACTGAAATCAGTTAACCGAATGGAAACAGTATCCTGCCCATTTCAGCTTGTCCAGAAGAAAGGCATATGCAAATTTGTTGAAAGCCTTGGTCGGTTGACAAAATTACCAAGGTAATCGGGCCTTGATCCTTATGGGTCAGGATGGAGTCAGTGAGCCTAAGAAAGGATGAGGTGGAAGAATTGGACTTCTAGAAGTCAAACTTGAAGGGAGTGAAGAAGGAGGAGAAGTCAAGAAAGGGAAAGAGCTGTGAGAGGCCTAGTGTCCCAAAAGTGCAGCCAGGATAGGGCGAAGAAAGATCAGATGATAATTTCCTGAGAGAAGGGGTCACCTCCTTTATGAAATTGCCAGCAGAAACAGGCCTCATGGTCTACTGAGTCTGCTTGAGTGTGCAGCTAGCCCCTCATCACACAGTTGCTCCTCCCACCCCCCTTCCCAGTATCCCTTACCCTTACCCTGTCCCAATCCCTCTTGAAACTGACCACCATTTTACAGGACTTTATCTCATCTGGTAAGGTGTTTCATTTGTCCACCACTCTTTCTTTGAAAAAATGCCTCCTCATCTCCCTCTTGAATCTTCCCCCATCCAGTCTCAGTCCATGCCCTCTCATGTCCCTCCCCCTTTGAGAAAGAGTATGACTGTAGCATGATTACAAGCTTCAGGGATGGTAGCCAGGGAGAAAAAGAGACTGAGAGGGAAGTGTGTATGTTTCTTGTTCAACAATCAGTCTCAAATACTCATGTTGCTTGATTTATTGGGCGCACAGAATTGTTTATCACAATGGGGATTGAGTTGTTGGGGAGGATTCTTCAGCCTTGTTCTTTTGTTTTCTTCTTCCTCTGATGTTTCCTTTATGGGGGAGACTTCCACTGTGTCTCTGTGCTACAGGCACTTACCTCCATTTCCCTCACTCTTTTTAGAGGGAAGTTAGGCCCACCTTTTTACAACAGGGGTACTGGTGGACATACTATTGGGTCCATCCATGTGAGAACACTTGTGCTTCTCACTGTCTCTACAATTCATATAGGAAGTATATACAGTAGATGTCTGTTGCAAAATGCAGCATTTCTTGTTTACTAGTTTGGAGCCCCATGCAGATTTGGTTGGTCTTACTGCTCTGTTTAACTTTTTGCTTTTGAATAGTTGGCTTCCATTTATCCTCATGGTGTTTTATCATAATAATAGTGTTCTCAGTACTATGCTTGCTACATCTGATACAGCTGTTCTTCAGTTTAGGGTCAACAGGCCACTGGTATTGCTTGCTAAATGGCCGATTTAAAATAAGTAACATATAATGTTAAGAGAATTAATACACTGAACATATATATATATATATATATTTCTTTCCATGTGGGCAACAACTGCTGAAATGGCTTCAATATTCATACTTAGTATGATTGACGGTAGATGTAACTGACCAAAAGCATTGGAAAGATAATTGTCAGCCAAACTAAAAGTGTGATTAACAGTAGAAATACTGTAAGTGACCAAAAGCATTGGAAAAATAACTGTTTGCAATTTTCAAGATTCCTATGTGCAGTGTATCTCATCTGTTGGCAATTTTGGTGATGTCCTTATAGTGTGACATTTTATTCCAAAAAGTGTTTTACAAGTAGCACAAGCAACAGGGCTGTGCCACTGTTTCTTTTGAAACCTACCTTGTTTTCAAGAAAAGAAATATAATGAATAAAGTATGCTCATATGTACAGTATATTCAAGGCTGTAATGGGTGTACACCCCCAACATTGACGTTTCAGCAGCAGAGTCCCCTACAGCGACAACAACACCATGTCACTGAAGGGAACCTGCTGGAACCTGGCACTGTCTGTTGAGGGTTCTGTACCCCCTCCCCCGAATCAGCTCTGACTCGGAGTTGAGAATCCTAAATGGGAGGGGGCAGGAGGCACAGCCACCTGCATGGGGGGTTCAGGGGTGAAGTCCCCTGAAGAAAACAATTGTGTGTTTTGGAAACTGGCAGCCAAATGCAAAATGCAGTCGACCTGCTGGTTTCGCTGTTGTGGTCGTTTGACAAATATTTTGTCGACGACCCATCATGGATCCATTATAATGTCATTGAGGGGTTCTGGGGATGGTTTATATTCACCAACAAAACAATTTTATGTGCAGTTATAGAATATTTTGCTTTACTTTTTTTCAGTTCCCATTCTGCCTGTACCTGCTCCAGTGCTGCTGACAATTGGTGGTGTTTTCCTTTCACTTTTTGAGCAGGAGACAACAATGATGCAGAATTTTCCACTCACAGCCTGCATGGCTACATAGACATTGATGGCAGAAAAAGGTCCTTGGCCCATCCAGTCTGCTCAACCTACTTAATTGTTTTGTCTTGCCCTAGTGGCAATTATTATTATTACTGAGTAAACTTATTTTTACAGTACAATAAAACTAGTTGATAAATGACATAGGAGCCCATTGATTACAAGGCTGAAAATGCCTGTTAAAATAACACACATGGACAGTTAAGCTTGAGTATGCCTGATTTGCACAAGACTCCATGAGTGCAAAGCGTTCTTGTATTTCTTTTCAGCCTCATAAATTGTCCCTTAGGTACATTATTGATCAGATTTCTAAGATGTCAACTAGTATATTCCAAAAGAGAATATTTTTCTTTTTTAAAAAGAGGCTGGTACTAACCCCACCCTTATCATAATTTAGTATATACAGATCTTGGAAATCTACATCCCGTTCTTTCATTGCTTATTGAAAATGTCAGATTTACATTAGTGCTCTCAAGATAGACAAAAGCTTGAAGTTCTTCTGGGGCCCCCCATCACATCAAAAACAAATAAAGTATCTTCTAAAAATATCCTTTTTGTGGAAGAAAGGATTTTTGTCGGATGCCAGTCCATTTTGCTTCTTCCAATTCACTAGATATATATTGGCATAGTTTGGTACAAAGGAGGTCCCAATGGCTGTGCCCTTCACCTGCAAGCAAAAATAATCAATAAAAATAAGTGTTAAATGTTGAAACCTTTTCTGTAAGGGCTTGAATAAATTCAACTAAACCAGTAGTGTAAGCTGAGTACTGAGCTTCTGTTAATACCTCTATCCTCTCATTATGTAGAATGTTCGTATACAAGGCTGAAATGTCCATTGTGACTAGTCACCATTCAGGGTTAACATGCAAATACTCTAAAATCTGTAGGAAATGCATCATATCCTTGATGTTGGTAGGGGAAAAAAGAACAAAAGCTTTGATAAAATCATCTACAAATTGTGAACTGATAATGGTTCCAGTAGGGACCCGATGATTGACACAATTGGTCAAGCTGGAGGATTCACTGTATCATTATGTATCTTTGGTGGCCCAAAGAGGGATGCTCTAACTGGGTTTTCCACATTTAGGAAGTCATAGGCCTGTTTGTAAATAATATCATTCATAATGGTTTCATACATATACACATCTACATTCTCATTCTACATTAAGGTCATGTCTTTACATAAACATTTGTAAAACTTGATATCACCAGGATGTCTTAGTATCTCGAAATCATAGCTTGGTCTTAGATGACGATAGAAGTGCCCTTGTCTGCTGCTTTAATTATTGTATCTCTGTTTTTTTGTAAGTTTCCCAGTGCAATTCTTTCTTCTGTCATACAGTTTAAAAACCTTGGTCTCTGATCAGTTTCTCTTAGTTTTTGTATCTCTCATTTTCATGCTTTTCTAAAATCCATGACAGTGGGGTATGCTGGTAAGATGAAAGTAGATTTAGTTTAAAAAGTTATGACAGTTGCATTTTGACTTGGCAAAGTCTCTGATGTTCGTTTTGTTGTTTGTATCTATTGGACCATTGTCTTTTTCTGTGTTAGAAACATTTTCAAGTCTAGGTTTGTAGCAAACTGATGAAGGTACACTACTTTATCAGATTTGTTCAAGTTCAAGGTGGGGACATATGATACACCTTTTTGGAAAATGTGTAACTCTTCCTCATTAAGTTCATAGGAAGAAATGTTAGTAAGAATAGATTCACTTATTTTTTGTAGCACTCCTGTTGTAAGCTGTTCTTGGTTGCTTCTGATGGTTGTTCATTCTTCCTCATGGAGCACCACTTCTTCTTTCCCTTTCCTCTAGTTCCTCTCCTCATCCTCTTCTTTCTTCCATGAATGAGGTTATTCTCAGGATCTGTCTCAATGATCATTCTGGTAATTCGGTGAGTCTTGGTTCCTGCTGATTGATTGCTTGCTACAGGGATCACTTCATCCACAGAATGTTCCCCTGTATCCTGTTTGGCAACTGATTTGGGGAAATATCTTGATTATGCTCTAAACAAATATAACTGTTTGTACTATTGGCTCCATCAGATTCAGAGCGACTTGTATAGATGTCACTGTAATTATCATTATTGGAGTGTCTATTTGTACTTTTTTCATAATGGATCTTGGTTTCATTTTACTCCAATCAAATATGTGACTCTCTGCATAGTCTGACCTGTCTCTCTTGAACTTTTTCTTTTACTTTTTTAATTCAAATGTCATAGTCTTTAATATTCTGGTCAAATTGTGGTTGGTAATTATGATATTCATGATGTGAGGCAAATTTTTTTACCTTTTTCCTTTTTCAACCAAAAACTCCTTCTACTCAATGATATCTACATCTCTTAAAATCAATCTGATTAGTACGGCCAAGGTAGATTCATGTCCAAATGTTCCCATTTAGTCCCAAATGCAGGCTGTTTGGCTAAACGTAGACCTCTCAATACTCTGTTTAGTTTTAGGTACAGTATGCCTCGAGTTTGACTTTCTGCCAATAAAGGCATCTAACTTCGGAGGCTGCACATTTTGTTTGGATAAAACTTCTTTTATGTTGCCAGGTGAATTCATGTACATGTGTTCAACATTTATGGCTGGTATGTTATCTGTATTCCTATTTAAAAATGGGTTATCATCCTCTTCTGGATTAAATAGGGAATCAATAAAATTGCTTGCTTTACTAACATGACTAACATTTAAAAGATTACTGAGGTGGGGAGTGTTGCTGTCTAAAGTGGATTTGGTAGGTCTGCCAATAGCCATTACTACAGGTACTGGATTAGTGTTCTGTGTCAGGCCAAAACAAAACACAGATGTACTGGAGGAGACAGCAACTAGAACAATACACTGGAGCCAAGGTAAAAAACAAAGCTGAAAGTGAGATATCAGTCTAAGGATGCCGGTTCGACAAATGCTTTGTTCACCGACATCACAGCGACGGATTTTTGTCTACCGCACGTTGCAGTTGACATAAATGTGGCAGGAGACCCAGTTCCTTTTCTATAGGGGGGCTTTTCCACCTGAACCCCCCATGCGGGGGGGGCTCTGCCTCTCGCACCCCCACATTTATGGATTATGGATTATCAACTCCGAGTCAGAGTTGATTCAGGGAGGGGGTGCAGGACTGGGGGAATGATTGCTGGGGCCTCAGGCAGACTTTTACAGTGAACTATTGATGTTGTCAGCATTGATGTGTTCACTGTAATAGTTTTGCTGTACAGAGGATGTACCTCAGGGGACAGCACTAATCCTTAAAATAGGCGCTTAACTCTGAAGCAGGATACAAACTACATTTATCTTCAGCATTGTTCTATTGTTTTTCTTCTTCCTCTGAAATCTGCTTTATGAGGGATACTTCCTCTGTGTCTCTATGATAGAGACACTGTCCTGCATTTTCATCACTCTTTTTTGGAGGAACCTTATGTCCATACTCTTCAGCATGGACACTGTGGACATGCTGTTGCATCCATCCATGTGAGAACACTTGTGTTTCTCACTGTTTATACAGTTCATGTAGGAAGCACATGAATATCAGTTGCCAAATGAAACATTTCTGGTTTACTAGTTTGGAGCCCCCTGCAGGTTTGGTTGGTATTACTGTTCTGTTTAACTTTGTTTTCAAATAGTTGGTTTCAATTCATCCTCATGGCATCTTATCATAATAGTAGTGTTCTTAGCTGTATGCTTGCTAAATCTGATACAGATGTTCTTGGGTTTATAGTCAACAGTCCACTGGCATTGCTTGCTAAATGGCTGATTTAAAATGTGTAACATATTATGTTAAGGGAATTTCTAATCATATGTTGAACATATACATATTTTTTATGGGCAAAGACTTCTGAAATTGCTTCAAGATTTATACTTTGTATGATTGATATTAGATTTAACTGATCAAAAGCATTGGAAAGATAATTGTCAGTCAAACTAAAAGTGTGATTAGTAGTAGAGATAAGTGACCAAAAGTATTGGAAAAGCAACTGCAATTTTCAAACGATTCACATGAGCAGTGTATCTCAACTGTTAAGAGTTCTGTTGATATCCTTGACATGTGACATTTTCTTCCAAAAAGTGTTTTACAAGTAGTAGAAGCAACTGGACTGTACACTTTTTCTTTTGAAACTCTCTTTGTTTTCAAGAAAAATAATATGTCGTATAAAGTATACTCATGTGCTCAGTATATTCAATGCTGTAATGTCCTTGAGGGGTTTGGGGGATAGCTTATATTTGCCAACAAAACAGTTAAATACACAATTATAGAATATTTTATTTGTTTTACTTTTTTTCAATTCCTGTTCTGCCAGTACCTGCCCTAGTACTGCTGACAATCCATTTTTACTTTTTGAGCAGGAGACTGCAGTGACACAGGAGCTTTCCATTCACAGCCTACACAGATCAATTATGATGGTAGAAAAACTACCATCCCATCTCCCTCCTCCCACATCTAAGCAAATTATTAGAAACAATCATTCACCACCAGCTATCCAAGCATCTAGATAAGTACAACCTCCTGAGCCCCCTCCAACATGGCTTCCACAAACACCACAGCACCTCTTCGGACTTGGCCCTTTTCTCCAACCATGTCCTTAGAAACATGGACATGGGTATGGCTGCAGATGAGGTGTTTGTGGACCTATCAAAGGCCTTTGACCTTGTTGACCACCACTTTCTCCAATCCACCCTGCTAAACTTAGGATGCTCCCCGGACACCGCCGCTTGGTTTATCAGCTACTTTGCTAACAGATCCCAGTCTGTTCTTATAAGCAAAGATACCTCTGCTGCATTATCGATCCATACTGATGTCTCCAGGGCACCATACGGGGGCCTTTATTATTCTCACTGTTCATAAATTATCTTTCCGCAGAAAGCATAAACTGTAATGTGCTCCTATGTGCTGATGACCTCGTCATCTACCACAGCACCAAGTCCCTCAAATCTATATCTTCTACACTCACTACAAACTATGGATCAGTCCAACATTGGTTCCTCTCCAAAAAACTTCTTGTAAATGAGAAAAAAATGAAGGCCATGATCTTTGGCTCAAAGCCATACCTTGAAAGGCCACCAAATCAAAAACCTTGTTACACATAGTCAGCTCTGTAGGCCCTCCTCTTGACACTGTATCCTCCTTCAAATACCTAGGAGTGACTCTTGATCCTTCCTTTACCTACAATGAACACATTTCTAACACTATGAAGAGAGTCCACTAGAAGCTGGGGGCAGCCTACCATGCTAACCACCTCCTGACCCCAGAGGCTCGTCTTGCAACTGCCCAGAGAAATCTATTGCCCCTACTTGACTATTACTCTCCAGTGTTCTCCTCCATGTCCTCCTCACTTGTTTCTCATCTAAATATCACATACAATTCTGTCGCTTTACCCATCAGGTCCCTTCCCCCACTCATCACTGCTCTATATATATCAGTCTTAAGGCTGGCTCTCTCTACAGGGCCATTTTGAATATGCTATGGGCTGTCTAGTGGAACCCATCTCTGAGGAACTCACATAAGTCCCCGTACTCCTCGCTTCTCACTGACAGGGTGGTAACTCAGTGTCTCAGGGTCTCTTCTATTCTCCCCCTCGGTAGTCCCCCGTGTATCTACTGTCATGGGGAGCAAGGCTTTCTCTATCTCTGCCCCCTACCTCTGGAACAGAATACCACCTGCTGTCCGTATGTTACCCTCTCATCAGTCCTTCAAATTGAAGCTAAGAGATTGGCTCATGTCTCAGGCCACCTGTGCCTGCTGCCTTGGAAACACCCTCACCAGAAATGCACCTTAGGGGCCCAGTGTACCATTTGCCTTACTTCCTAAGTACTGGCTACTACATATACAACTGACATGTTTTTGACTCCATTGTGAAAATATTGATTGCTATATTGTAATCCCTTATGCACTTTATTTGTAAACCTTGGACTGGCTGAATAATGTCTTGATTTGCTATAAGTTGGAAGGGCTCATATGCCCTCCCAAACATTTGGAACCAACTACAAACCATGCTGAAGCTAACCAGCATCGTATCAATTAACTCCTACAAAACACTAGCTATCTCTAAAGTAAAAGACATATGTAGGTGCTACTAGGCCCCCAACTCCAAGTCAACTTCCTAGGTACCAACTGGCCCTCTACTTATTAAGCTGAAATGTGTTGCATAATTTAGGGCAAGGTTAAAGCTGGAATGTACTGCATATATAGCATAAGGGCTTCTATTGTGTATACCTCTTGTATTATACATTTTTTTTCTTTGTTGTTCTACATTTTATATCTCCTGTCTATGTAATTGCGAACTGTATGTGTATGTGCCTCAGGACCTCCTTGTGAATGAGCTTGCTCAACTGAGTCTTTCCTGCAATAAACTTGAACTTGAAGTGTATGTCCTAGGTCTCTGCAAGCAGAGAAGTGTTGCTTTATTTGTCATGAGCTTGTTTTATATGTCCATAACCCCTATTTTTAAGATATGATGTTTATGTATCACTGTTTCTGATATCACTGTACTCACTGTATTATACGTACCTACTGTATTATAACTTGTACCTATTGCCTGTGCCACTCTACGGTCCAGGTCCCAACTGAAAATAATCCTTTGGATCAGTTTGCTCACCTGGTTATCAAAAACATAAATAAATAAACTAAGTTCCTACTGTACATCAAATCTAGCTAATAAAGAAATGACAGAGTAGCCCAATGATTATAAGGCTGAAAATGCCGGTTAAAATAACAATTGCAACTTATTGATTAAAACTGACTAGGCCATGGTATTGTGAAGTAATACTTGATATCAATTAACAGTTAAAAAACTTAACTGAGATCATGATCTGACAGGCAATTGACATTATAAAAAAATGTGTTTTCAAATCACTGCCATTGCTGAACCCATGAAACATGAACTGTAAAGGTTTGTAATGATTTCACGGTTAACATGATACAGGGCTGACAAAGAACACAGTGGGAGGGTGACAGTGCTGGGCCCTATGCCTCACTAATCCTGAGGCTCAGAATTAATGGATTAATGATTACAGGGAAGTAAAAGTTCAAAGTACAAAACAGCTTACAAAAATAGATTTGTTTCACTCTCCAATCAGTTTCAGTTTTTTTTCCCAAATTGGTTTACACAAGTATGTGCAGGTGTCCTGTTGTTTTGCTTGAACTAATATGTATTCCATATGTAGGGTGCCCTCAAAGTTGTTTTATTTCAAATATATTAATGTCCTGCTTGTGAGAGTATGGTCTATTGCTATAGGAATGTTTGTGATAGTTGCATGTTGTTAACAATGTACCTGGGATGGCATATGTATATAAAATACACTTCTTTTCTTTGTGTGTTTGACCCTTACCATATAAACAGAATTAAACACGCATTTGTCAATGCCGAATGGTGTCACGCTGGCATTGGCTTTGGTAGTGCAGTGCAGAAACACATTTTTGTGCAGGATGTGAAAAATGACAGCTGTACTGTTCATAAGGAGGTGTAAAAAAATGGCAGTGGTGAAAATGTGGCATGCAAGTATTGCAAATCTGGTGTTATAGAGCGTGGAAATGCACAATGCACACTTGTAACACAGTCATTTTATGGAGTTTCATCATCAAATTTTCAACATAGGCATTTTAGCACCTCTGCTCATGTACAGTGTCACTGTCATTTCTCAAACTGTCCCAAATGTGATTTTGCACAGCGACTATGCTATTCTGCCTGAACATGCAAAACACATTTCAGGCAGGATACGAAATGACAGCTGTACTGTTCATCAACAGGTGTGGAAAATGCCAATGGTGAAAATCCAGAGTGGAAATATTACAAATGCAGAACGTTATGGAGCAGGTGTTGTGCAAACTGTAGCGACTGCACTGTAACACAGTCATTTTATGGAGTATTGTCACCAAATTTTCAACATAGGCATTTTAGGACCTCTGCTCTTGAACAGTGTCACTGTCATTTTCATAATCTGCCCCAAACACTGATTTCCCACAGCGACCGCGGTATTGTGCACCGGAAATGCGGAAACACATTTCGGTCAGGATGTGAAAAATGACAGCTGTACTATTCACATGGAGGTGTAGAAAATGACAATGTTGAAAATCTGGCATGAAAATATTCTGAATTCATGAAGTTCCAAGCGTGCGTAGCAACTGCACAATGAATGCTCGTAAAACAGCCATTTTTTTGATTTTTTCCACCAAACTTGCAACATAGGCTTTTTGAGAGCCCATCTCATGAACACTGCCACTGTCCTTGCATTAATTGGTCCCAAAAGGTGAATCCACACAGTGACTTCTAAATCACCTTTCGGGACCAATTAACATCATAACTGTGAAAGAATTTATGAGGAGGTGTCCCAAAAACCCCATGTTGAAAATTTGGTGCAAAAATTCAAAAAAATGCCCGAGATATGATCAAAGTTGAAAAAACCCTATTTATTCCATTATACAGCTTACCAGCATTTCCTCAGTTCGTGGTCGGTTTTGAAGAGTGCAGAAGTGTTCCCGGTCCACCGAAGATCATCGCTGAGTTCCTGAGGTAAATATAGGGTGAGGGAGGTGTGGGAGGCAGGTGCAGTGGGTGGGTGCGGTGGTGGGTAGGGAGACTACGAGGGACTGTTTTTTGGTTTACAGGTAAAAACAACATAGTGGATGATTTTCTTTACAGCTGGATTCTTTTTAGGGGTACAGAGCCGACAGAGATTGGGCACCCTGTCAGAACAGAAGAAGGGGGGACATCATGCCGATGGGAGGGATCTCACGCACATTAAAGTGGACGGGATGATGCGGCAGGGATTGGGCATCCCTGTCAGCACACAATGAAAGCGGGGGGGAACACATTCTGCTGATGGGGAGCGGGTTCCCCCATTGGCACATAATTTGAGGGGCAGGGTAAGCTGACCGGGGGATTGGGCACCCCTGAAGTTGGCAGTTTAGTGGCCACTGGGATGCCATATTACTAGCAGGTGAGCACGTAGGAAGGGTCCACTGCATCTGACGAGCTTTGCTCGCATTGCAGCGGACCTTTCCTTAGATGTGCTCACCACATTAGTATGCATGGTGTGGCGCTGGCATGCAGACTGATTGTGGAATGAGGGACCCACCTACTGGTGCGTGCCTAACAGTGACCGTGCCTCCAAAGCTGCACTACCACAAGATGTTGGCTGCACAAGTGCACCGACATAAAAAATGAGATGTTTACGATGCCACGGGCAGACTTTAATGACTTCAGTTCCTGAATCAGCCCAAACTGTAGATGAACTGTAAGGGTCAAATGCCCTGTTTTTATGTAAAACTCTACACCAATAAAGCATGGAATTGAGGTTGTTTTTTTTGTTTGGAATTATGTACTATTTGGTTATGCCGATGTCAATTGTGAAAATTTTACGGTGTCCTGAAAGCCTTTTTAATGCAAGAGCTAGCATTATTTTATTCTATTTATTTATTGAAATTTGGGATAACACCTTTGAGAACAAGCTCATTTCATAGGTTCCACGTCAGATGACAATACATATTGGAAGAGTACAAGACAGAGAACAAGCAAAACAAGGAATTATATAAAACATTATATGAGTATATAACTAGAGAAGTTCCAATACATGTGGCATTGCACAATGTATGCCAAGTGCGTATTTGATTAAAACCTGGAATTCAAAGGGTCATATTAGAGAGGGTGGGGTCTTATGAAACTATCCTTTACAGGAAAATGAGAACAGACCCAGCATAATATCTAATAATCAACAAGGTAAGGGATGGCATCACCCCAGGGGCCTCATCAAAGGTGCGAAGGCATGGGACAAAGCATTTTAAAGTGAGCAAGGGAGCTCAAGAGATGTACCGGGGGAGGAGGGGAGATGGGGGAAAGCCATAGAGGGGTGAGGGGAAAGAGTGGAAGGGATCAAGAGGACATGTGAAAGGAGAATGATTAGCAACTTAGAACAGTTATTTACATGCTGATAACAGTTATGCATAAGGTCAGGATAGCATAAGGTTAGAATAAGTGCTGGTCACAAGAAGGAAGGTTATTGGAAGCAGTCACAACTGGCATCAGCAACTAGCTGTTGCTTAAGTTTAACCTTGAAAGAGCCCAAGGTGGATGCTAAGTGATGTTATGGTGCAGAGAGTTCATCCACAGTGGGGCATAGTAGGCAAAGGACCTTTGTCCCAGAGAAGTGTGACAGCGGGCTATATTAAAAATCTGGCTAGTAGAGCTTCTGGTGCAATGATGGTTGATAGCAGGGGTAGTAAGCTTTTGTACAACGGGGGCATTTTGCCTAAGTTTACCTTTTTGGACAGTAAAGATGTTTGGTACATGAGTCTACCTTTGAATTGGAGCCAGTTAGCCTGAGCGTACATGTCACAGGTATGGGACAGACGGACCGAGCTGGTATGGAACAGGCATGCTTTGCTGAGTGCAACTATGATACAGCAAAGAATTGTTTCAGTAGCTGATCCATAGATTGGTAAGCCGTAATCAATAAGCGAGACAAGAGAGCTACGAATGGCCAGGCTAAGAGCCTCTGGGGTCAAACATTGCATATTCCTATAAAGTAGCCCAACGCGGGTGTTAACAGCCTTAGCAATGTTGTCAATGTGATAGGCATAGGTCATCGTACTATCAATTGTAATCCCCAGATATTTAAAGAGCTGAACTAGCTCCAGGGGAGAGCCCTCTTCATTGGTGATAGAAAGAGGGTAAGTTCTGTGCCTATTTTGGGAGCTGGAGAACAGCATAGTTTTAGTCTTGTTGTAATTCATAACTAACTTGTGCTTATGGTACCATCTTTCTATGACTACAAAATTACTCAGAAGTCTGTATTCAAGAAATTTAGGGTCTGGATCACTGGTAAACAGGACAGCATTGTCAGCATATAAAAGGATGTGACCCTGACAGGAGTAAGGAAGTTTGTTGAGGAAAATCCTAAATAAAGGAGGGCCCAAGATGGACCCTTGAGGAACTCCAGATAGGATAGGTCTGCTGTCCAAGAAGGTGTTACCAATCTTTACCTGCTGTGTACGGTTGTGCAGGTAGCTTTCAAACCAGGATATGCTGTCATGAGCTAGGCCAATGGTGGCAAGCTGTTTGACCAGGAGGTCATGATTCACTGTGTCAAAAGCTTTGGTTAAATCAATGAAAGCACCGACCAGGTGTCCTTGATATAAGGAGTGGTGAATAAAGCCTGTGAACTCTAGAAGGGCGGTAGTGGTACTATGACCATTTCTGAACTCATGTTGTTATGGGTATTGTAGCTGATATTTTTTTAAGTATTTAACCAGTTGGTCAGCCACTATACGCTCAAGAGTTTTCGAGAGTGGGGGCAGGAGAGAGATATGCCTGTAGTTCCCAGTAATTGTGCAATCCCCAGACTTATGAACTGGTGTCACAGTGGCAGATTTCCATTTCTGAGAGAATAGAGAGTAACTAAGTGACATTTTGTAATATGTGTTAGAGGTGACAGAATTTCATCCAGTGTAAGGGCTACAAACTTAAGATCCAGGGTGTCACCATTAAATCTTGATTTCCCAAATACCTTGAGTAGGTAATTTCTGGCTTCATGGGCTAAGAGAGTTTTGAAGTAGACAGGAGGATGAGAAGGGTGCTGAGTCTATTTCCCAGAGTAGTCACTTGTGAGGGGATAAGAGAAGTAGCCAGGTGGTAGGACACCACTGAGGTCCGTGAAAGCATGATTAAAAGTGTTGGCAATAAGTTTGGGGTCGAGTGAGGGTACACCATCAATGTTAAGCATGGTAGGGGCAGATCTTATGTCTCTCCCAGTGACCTCTTTAAGGTTAGTCCAAAATTTTCTGCCATCATTCCAGGTCCAAGAGAGCACTTCCTTATAATATTAATTTTTAGCTGCACGAATAGCCCTCGTGCAGTTGTTTCTAGCCACTTTGTACCTCTGGATTTCGGCCTGATTATACAAGGACCTAGATCTGTGCCATAGATGGTCCCTGGCATTCAGAAGCTCAAGGAGGTCCAGAGAAAACCAGGGATTAAAGCAGCCTTTGATTTGATGCTTTTTATGGGGGGGGGGGTGCCCATCACATATAGCGTTGAACTGAAGAATGAATTGGTTGAGGGCAATGTCAACATTGTTAGCAGTGTAAACCATTGACCAGTCCTGATTATGTAGGTCAGCTTTTAGTGATTCAAGATGCCCACGGATGTGTACCCTGGTGGTAATTGTTCTAGTGGATGGTTTAGAGAATTTGTTTGAACAATGAAACAAGACTGGGGAGTGGTCACTAAAGGCATCTGGGAGTACGGTTGTGTCTGATATATGATCAGGGTGGTTAGAGAGCACCCAGTCCAGTAAGGTACCTGTCCCAGTTTTATAGTTGATTCTAGTGGGGGACTCGACTAACTGGATGAGGAGAACTGCTGAAACTATATCTTTGAAAGGGCTTGTGGCAGGAGAGAACCAATTAATACTGAAATCTCCTAACATAATCATTTCCGAATTAAGACTCGGAGAACCAAAACACTCCAGGAGTGAATCAAAGCAGGAGACCGTCTGTCTGTGAGTAATACAGATTGAAAACACAGTAAGGATTTTATTGTGTGCACCTAGAAGTACTTTTATGGCAAGGGCTTGCATATGGTCATCAGTTTTGGGCACAGTAAGGACAAGACCTTGAAGGTTGTTTCGGAGGTAGATCTCACAACTGCCCCCATGCTTGGGGAGATGATCCTGTCTAAAGACTGGTGTAGCCTGGGATGGAAATTGAAGCATCTGCTACTTTTGGAGAAAACCATGTTTCTACAACTGAGAGGATGTCTGGGTTATGTTGTAAGATCCATGCATTCAGTAAGTTCATCTTGGGGAGGAGGCTGCATATATCAAGTGAGGCAATTGTAAGTAACCCAGTAGATGACTGTGGGTGTGCCGTAAGTTGTGGAGGGCCAGGGTCGGGGTGAATATTGCCAGAGAGCAGCAGCAACAGTAAGGCCAGTCCACACAGATATTCCTTTAACTGCTTGTTGCTGAGTTTGTGAAGCTTTCTCTGAGTTGACCGCGCTTTACAGTTGGCTTGTAAGTTGAAGATTCTAGGGAGGAGTGCCAAAGGGGGTAGCCAGCTAGGGCAAGGAAATGGCAACCCCCAGTCACCAGGGAAATGCAGGTCCCATGGCACAGTAAGAGAGTCACAACATTGGGATAAGGTGATAGCATTATAAACATATAAATGATTACTATCCAATGTTAGTGAGGTAGATGCTAGAAACTTATTACAGGCAAGGTCAGATATGGTCAATAGAGAGAACAATATAATGCCTCTAGGAAATAGAGCCATTATAAGAGACATTATGATACCAAGGAGTGCAGCAGTAAGGGCACATGCAAGATCCCAAGCACAGTGCAAGGTTAATTATACCGGTGTTTTTTTTTTTTTCCAAAGTAAGTATGCTAAAAGTGAGAAACAAGGAAGGGGATAACGGTGATTAGAACAGGAAAACGGCAGAGGCAAATTGGACAAGTGGGTTGGAGGATTACTAGGAAAAATAAGATGCCTCTAGTGGCAGATCAGTATAAACTGCAAATAGAAAACTGGACAGAAAAAACTCTCAAAACTTAAATCGACTCTAAGAAATCTCTGTATCAGACTAAACATTACTTAACGTGAGAAATCAAAACATTTCAAGCAGAGATCAATCCTAGCATTAACTTCTTGGCAGCAGTTCCTAGAGGTCTTCTGGATTGCTGCACACAGTGTGGGGAACACTGGCAAACAGGAACAAGTGAGATTCCTCCAGGGGTAGATGCCAAAATTCAGAGTTCCAACCCGTACATTGCTTGGAGGGTGAGCTTCGGGCAGCTTTGCCTTAGGCAGGTCATCAAACTGAAGAATGCAGTTTGCTTGAGAGGAAACAGCCTGAAAGGGCACAGTAGCCCCCTTGCTTAGAGGGTGAGCTTCGGGCAGCTTCACCTTAGGCAGGTTATCAAACTGCAGAATGCAGTTTGCTTGAGAAGAAATAGACTGAAAGGGCACAGTAGTCCCCTTGCTTGGAGTATGAGTTTCAGTCAGGTTCACCTTAGGTAGGTTATCAGCGTTGCTGTAGAAAACCATTTTAAACTCTACTGGCTACTATAGATGCCTGATTTGACCCAGCCAATGTACTGTATGTACTGTATGGAGCCACATGGCTGCTGCAAGCACTTGCTTCATTCTGGAACATCTATAGCCCAGCCTGTTTCTTTCATGCAAGTATTAGGGTTGCCCAAGGAACCAATACATTTTAACACTTGACTGCTGACGAGTGGTGTGCTTGCCCTGAAAATGAAGGTATGGGGTTATAACCCAAAATACAATAACAGCACAGCACACAGTGCTACAAGCAAAATGACATAGAGCAAAAACAGGTTGGTTAATACACTGACCGCCACAAAATGCTGTCCACACAATGTTGCTCTATGGATCAACAGTACAGTTTTTTTTGTTTAAGGGAGGGGCTGCACCTCCTGCACCACCCCCACATGGGGGGCTAAGCCCCCCACACCCTCTGAACTATATATAATCAACTCCAAGTGGGTGTGGAGTTTGAGGATGCAGAAAAACGTAGGAGGGGGGAAAAGTTTTTTTTTTTCCCCATCACCAGGAGACAAGGAACCAAACCTTGATCCCCAGGTCTCCCACTACACCAGGCACACACCTACAGCTGCTTTATCCCTTCTAATCTTCCCATACAACAACAGGGGTAGTGGTAATTCCCTACCACTATTATACCCCTGTTGCTGTAATTGTTTTCAGCACTTCTACAGTGTGGTTTATTCTGCACTATTCTTTTGCCAATATACTGATCTAGTATCAAAATGAATCCCCAGTTACTATGAATAATAGGCTTCCTAGTGACTGGATATGAAAACAAAATACTTTCTACTTTCTCTAGCTTTGGGACAATAGATGTATATTTTGCAGGACAATAACTTTTGCCTTTTTGGGGTTAGTGATAGGCTCCGGGTGGAGTTTGCATGGGTGTACATACAACACCAGGTTAAAAGAAGTGGGTGGTGTTGTTGAACTGCATTTTGCCCTATTTTTGTCAAAAGAGACTTTTTGGACAAATATTGAATAATGGTTGAATTGGGAGTTCTACACAAAATGATATTCACACACCGCTACTGTTGACCATAGTACGGGCTATCTTTCCCCAGCTAAATTTAAGATCCACTGGATAGACTGATGTTAGGGTTAGGATCACCGCTGAAAATGCATCAAGTGCAACTGAATACTGGTTACTGTTAGATCTGGCTACCCTGAAAACATGGTCAAATTCTTTTGCACTTCAATTATTTTGGCTCTAATTGTGCACAGTGAGGACAGTGGTTCAAAGGGGGTCAAAATTCTATGCCTGCTTGCACCTCTCATGTTCCTCCCTCCTGCCTGTTCTCCAAAACCGCAGTCTAGCCCCCTAATCATTGATTTCATGGCTGCTCTAATTACACATGCTACCACCTCCAACAGTGGGCAGCCTACGATAGTTCACCTATACAAGTGGGTGCTCGGTGATTCCATCCTCCCATCCTCCTTTCATGCTGGACTGATGGTCTTAAATTTAGCCACCCCAGGCAGCTCCTCACAAACCTCCCAGCATCTGTTGGCCCCTCGAAAGTCACAATGGGCCAGGCTATTATCCAAACACCTGTTCACACTACTGCTCCTCCTAGCTGGTGATGTCGAGTTAAACCCTGACCCTACCATCCCCAGCAGCCGCCACCCCTCCCCATCACCCCTAACTACCTCAGGGCTTTAAAATAGTACACTTAAATATCTGCAGCATCCTAAACAAGCTCAATGGACTAAAACTACATGTACTACCTCTGCACCGGGATATTCTAATAATCACCGAGACCTGGCTGAAACCTCACAACCAGGATGCAGAACTTCATAACCCCAGATACTCCCTCATCTGGCATGACCGCCCGGCCAAAAGAAAGGGCGGGGACATTGCCATGTTCATCTCCTCCCAGCTCCAGTTCACCCCAGTCCTGCTTCCTGAGCTTATGGTCACCATAGACACCCTAAGCAAAGTCGCCTCCCACTCAACTCCCTTTTTGAACAGGGTCCTACTGCTCCCCTGACACCCTCTGCCTGTCGCCCTAGACCACCTGGGCACCCTAAAGACCCTTGTGTCGGGGGGTGAGTTGCATATCCTTGGGGACTTCAACCTAAATTGGCTCTCTAGTGCCAGTGCTAAGCTCCGAAGCCAAGTGATTGTGCTGAACATGTCCCAACAAGTCTCTGAACCCAGACGCCTGAACCACAAATCACTGAACCACTCCCTCTTGGACTGGGCTCTGACCACACAACCTCACTGAATACTTGACACTGGACTCCTGCCAGACTCCCTAAGTGACCATCACATGATTTACGTGGTGAGGAAAATATTCAAGCCCAAGGCACCCCCCCCATACTCTGCTCACTCAGTCCTAAAAATCCCTCTACCTCAAAGCCCTCTTAAATGACCTGGCAAATACAGACTGGTCCTTCATCCCCAGAGCAGCCACCATTGACGCCGCTCTAGAAATCTTTAAGTCCAGATTCCTAGCTGTATGGGACTACTATGCTCCACTCAGAAATGCCCAACTTAGGGGTGATCACTTGCCCTGGATCACAGTCAGTTTCATAAAGCATCTCCGTGATAGGGACCAGGCCTGGAAAACCTACAAGGCAGTAGGCACCCACGCGGCACTCCAACAATACCGCTCACTTCGGAATGCCTGCACTAGGCAAACACGTCAAGCAAAAGCGAACTACTTTAAAGCCTCCTTCCACTCCAACTTAAACCACCCAGCTAAGTTCTGGAAGACGCTCAAATCACTCCTCGCCCATCCTGCTCAACCCCCCACTCCAGCCCTGGAGGTAATGCGCACTATCGTCACTGAACCAAACGCAGTGGCCTCAGTTTTCAACACCTTTTTAACAAGCTACTCATCCTCCCCCTTGTCCTCTCTCCTGCCCCCCATGCACCCACCCCTTCCACCCCTTCCACCCCTTCCACCCTCCAACACCCTCACTCTTTTCCTTGCACCCGGTTACCCCATCTGAAGTACTAAAAGTGCTGAGGACACTCAACCCTACCAAAGGAAAATGCCCATCAGGTCCGGACAGCAAAATGCTCCACCTATCTGCACCTGCCATCGCCAGCCCTCTGGCCGATCTGTTTAATCTCTCTTTCTCACTAGCATCGATCCTCTCTGACTGGAAACATGCCACAATCATCCCCCTTCCTAAAGGAAGCAATCCCTCTTCCCGGAGCAACTATCGCCCCATCTCTCTTCTTCCTATACTAGCCAAAATCCAGGAGCACCTTGTTCTCTCCCAACTCTCCTCCTTTCTCGACTCCTCCTCCTTCTTCTCCTCACCCTACCAGTCTGGATTTAGAAAAAGCACACTCCACCATCACCTCCCTTCTATGACTCACTGATGCCATCCTCACAGGTATGGCTAGTGGGCGCACCACTTCAGCCATCTTTATTGACCTTGCAAAAGCCTTCAACAGTGTCTCCCATGCTCTCCTAGTATCCAAGCTCTCCCTCACCCGACTTCCAGGAGGTGCCATCAGCTGGTTCCATTCCTACCTGGTGGGTAGGCCACAGGCAATAAAAATTAGCTCTCATATGTCGGTCCCCTTCCAGGTCACCACAGGGGTCCCCCAAGGCTTGGTCCTTGGCCCAATTCTGTTCTCCATCTTCCTAAATGATCTGCCCTCAGTCTGTCCACACACATCCATTCACATGTATGCAGACGACATGGTTCTTTACGCATCAGGTCCCAACTCCTCAGAAGCAACTTTTAGACTACAGCAGGACTTCAATAATGCCCAGCCCTGGTTTAGGTCAAATCAACTTTTATTTAATCCCAAGAAAATGGTCTCCCTAACCTTCGGCTCGAGGCAGAGACTGTCCTGTCTCCCTGCCATCCCTACCTTCCACAACACTGAAGGGATTCCCGTAGAGGCTTGTACCTCATTCAGGTACCTGGGGGTCTGTCTCGACCAGCACCTTGACTTTTCTGTTCATATAGAAGCAATCCACAAGAAACTGCACCCCAAGCTGGGTGTTCTGTATCAGAACAAGGGTTGCATACCTCTGCCAAGCTGCAAGGCCATTGTTCAGGAAATGATCCTCCCAATATTCGATTACGGGGACATCGTCTACAATGTTGCTCCTAAGTCCTCCCTAGCCAAACTGGATCCTCTCTTCCACTCCTTCTGACGGTTCACCCTGAACTGTCCCCCCACAACCCATCACTGCATCCTCTACAGGTCTTTGGACCTCCCATTGCTTCATGACAGGAGACAGGTCCACTGTGCCAGGACGACAGCAAAATTCTGGGACCAGTCCTTTCCCCCTTACCTCACAGCAGCCCTATCAACTCAACCCTCACCAGCGTACTCACTCAGGAACACTGAATCCCGGCTCTTCTATGTCTCACATATGTCCACCAATTCTGGCCAGGCGGCATTAAATACCACATGCCTAAACTATGTAACTCCTTGCCTGAGGACATTCAACACACCGCCAACACCCAGCACCTCCACTGTCTCCTCAAGGAGCATTTTTCCACCTCCTGCACTTGCACCTAGCACCACTGAGGGCTATACGTCTTGCATTTCTACAAAACCCTGACCACCTATTAGTTGCACACTGGCTCCACTTCAAGCATTCACTGTTCCCTACCCTCAGCTGTTAATATGTAGTAAATCCTTATCCTACTGTTTGGATGTACTTACCTGCTGTACCTGTATATGATCTGTATAAATCTCTATTGTATTCCTCTCCACTGCCCCCTTCCCCCAGGATGCATCTGGAATCGAGCGGTATTCCGCTCAGTATGCCTTCCTGGTAAAACTTTTAAATAAATAAAATACATTCATCCCAAAGTGAATTTCACCATCTGTTATAAGTATTTACATATTTTGTACAAGTTTTATAGCTATTAAGAACAAACATTTGTCAATGCCGAACGTTCGCTTGCTGGTGTTTGCATTGGTGTTTGGCATTTGTGCAGGCCCTCCTCCAGTTGTATCCATGTACCTTCAGCATCCATATCCCAACAGAGTACCTCTCTGCAACTCCTCTTGCATCTGAGTAACATTTAACCCTCATAATTCTTAAGTGTCGGTCTTAGGAACCCTAACGCCCTGGTTGTGCACAAGGGTAGGGGCCTGTGAGGAAACTGAGCAACCCACACTTGTAACACAGTCATTTAGTGTAATTATTTCACAAAATGTTCAACATAGGCATTTTGTCACCTTTGGTCATGAACAGTGCCACTATGATTTTATTACTGCGTACCAAACCCTGATTTCCCACAGTGACCGCGCTATTCTGCGACAGAAGTGTGAAAACAGATTTTGGCCAGGATGTAAAAAAAAGACAGCTGTACTGTTTATAAGGAGGTGTGGGAAAATGCAAATGTTGAAAATCTGGAGTGAAAATATGACAAATTCATGAAGTTACGAGTGTGCGTGGAAACTGCACAACGCACGCCCGTAAAACAGTCATTTTTTGGAATTTTTGCACCAAATTTTCAACATAGACATTTTAGGATGTCTGCTCATGAACAGTGCCACTGTGATTTTCTTACTCTGTACTGAACATGATTTCCCACAGCTGCCGCTCTATTGCACGCTGGAAGTGCGAAACACATTTTGGCCAGGATGTGAAAAATGACAGCTGTACTGGTCATACAGAGATGTGGGAAAATGGCAATGTTGAAAATCTGGAGTGGAAATACAAATTCTTAAATGTACGAGTGTGTGTGGGAACTGCACAATGCACGCTAGTAACAGAACCATTTTCACTTTTTCACATTTTCACTGTGATTGTCTTACTCTGTAGCAAACACTGATTTCCAGCAGAGACCGCACTATTTTGTGCCAGAAGTGTGAAAAACACATTTCAGCCATGATGTGAAAATTGACAGCTGCACTGTTCATAAGGAGGTGTGGAAATATGCCTATGTTGAAAATCTGGAGTGAAAATATTACAACTTCACGAATTTACAAGTGCATGTGTAAACTGCACAACGCGCTCTTGTAAAACACCAAATTTGCAACATAGGCCTTTTGAGAGCCCACCTCATGAACACCAGCACTGTCATTTCATTAATCGGTCCTGAAAGGTGATTCTGCACAGTGACCGCAAAATCACCTTTCGGGACCAAATAACGCCATGACAGTGACTGAATCCATGAGGAGGGGTCACAATAACTCCATGTTGAAAATTTGGTGCTAAAATTCCCCAAAATGGTCGAGATAAGCACCAAGTTGAAAAAACCCTATTTATGCCATTATATAGCTTACCGGCATTTCTTCAGTTTGAGGTTGGCTTTGAAGAGTACAGACATGTTCCGGTCCACTGAAGATCATTGTGCTGGGCTTGGAGGTAAGTATGGGATGAGGGGGTGTGGGGAGGTGGGTGCAGGGGGTGGGCGGGGGGCCAAGGACTCGCTGAGGGACAGTTTTCTTGTTTTACAGGATTAAAAAAAAAAGAAAAGAGGCTTTTGTACACTGGGGTTGGCTCCCAGCATGCCACCTAGGTGAGGGCGTGTGTGTGGGGAGGTGGGAGCACAGAGGGTGGGAGCGGGTTGGCGGGCAGGGTGAGGGACAAAAAATCAGATGTTGCTGGCACGCTGGGGTGGGCTCCCAATGTGCCACCTACGTGTTTGCTGGGGGGGGTACTGGAGATGGCAGGGACTGGGCACCCCCGCCGGCCATACTGATGTGTGTGTGTGTGTGTCTGTGTATGTGGGGGAGCCTGAGCACACTGGGGTGGGTTCCCAGCATGTCAACTGGTTGTTTTTGGGGGGCTGCAGCCGGCGTGGGGATTGGGCACTTGCTGGCCACACACAGTGCTGTGGGCGCATGAGTCATGGATTGGGCACCCCTCAGCAAACAAGGTGGGAGCTGGGGGGAGAACAGGGAAGTGGAGGACATTAGCAGAGGGAGGAAGCAGGAGGTTTTTTTTAATGCCGAGCTGTGCATGACAGCAGTTCGGCTGATCAGTATGCAAATTGCATACACGCTACCACCGCTTATTGCAGTGTAACTTTTCTTTGAAGCGAAGACCAACACAGCCAAACTACTGTCATACACAGCTCAGCATGTATTGGTCTGGTAGGGTTGCACCTGCTACACTGAACATTGGATTCGGGAGGAGGGTCACACACCTCCAAAAGTCGTACTGTTGCAAGACGTTCCTTGCGCATGCGCGCAAGTGAACATAAAAACTGTATAGAAACATAAAAGTTAACATCAGATAAGGACCACAAGGCCCATCCAGTCTGCCCTTTTTCTCTACCTTTTGGCTGTACCATAGGCCTGTACTCTGTCAATGGTCTATCTAGTCATACTCATCTGTATTGCTCCCTAATGTCTATCCCATGCCTGTTTGAAGCCCTGCACTGTATTCACATCCACCACTTCCTGAGGTAGGCCGTTCCATGCATCCACCACCCTTTCTGTGAAAAAGAACTTCCTCACATTACCCCTTAATCAGTCTCCCTCTAATCTCATGCTGTGTCCTCTTGTCCTGCTATTTTTTCTTATATTGAAACATGTTAGACTCTTTCACCTGGTTAATACCCTTACGATGTTTGAATGTTTCGATCATATCACCTCTCTCCCTCCTTTGCTCGAGGGTATACATATTGAGCTCTGTTAATCTGTCCTCATATGTTTTCTGATGCAGTCCCTGCACCATTTTGGTTGCCCTTCTCTGGACTACCTCCATTTTGCAAATGTTCTTGTGCAGGTGTGGCCTCTAGTACTGCACGCAGTACTCCAGATGGGGCCTAACCAGTGTCTTGTAAAGAGGGATTATTACCTCCCCTCTTATGACTTGTGATACCCCTACTGATACACCCCAACATCCCTCTAGCCTTACTTACTGCTTTAGTGGTCTGCTTGGATGATTTCAGGTCATCTGTGATGTTGATGATGCCCATCTGTGATGATGATGATGCCCATGCACGGTACATCTGCCATACAACTGATTATTTTGAAGACAGACAAGATGCTTAAAACATTTGCTTCCTCAAATTAAGAAAATCTTCATACAGAATAATGACTGTCCAGAATCCACAGGGACAATTCTAGATTTTATAAGTACCATACAGTCTGGTGATTTGTGTAGAAATTCTAGCCTGGCATGTTTCTATAAAGTAGGTAAAACTAACAGGTTAAGGCTCAACCTAATTGCACAAGTGTTTTCAATATCTGGTCCCATATGTGAATGGGTAACTCCGAGGATGCACGACAAAGATGGGGAGGTATGTTAACACTGACCAAACTGAAATATGACAAGCACAATTAGGGGATATATTAAAGAGACTGGATTTGATTGATCTCTCTTTTGCACTTAATTCATGCATCACTTCTTCCCAGCTACCTTGCATGAAGCTATCAGTATAAGTCTTTGTCAGATCAATTCATGGGGTACATCTATATTTCTGTTCTTCTATGGCAGAGAGTGGTCCTCCCTCCACCCAAAGCGGGTGGCCTCTCATCCCCTGGCAACTATGCCCCATCTCTCTCCTCTCTACTCTTGTGAAGTTACAAAAACATATTGTCCTCTCCCAGCTCACCATTTTTCTATTTGACACCTTCTTTTTCACCCCTCTCCCATCTGGATTCAAGAAAAAACATTCAACCACCACCTTTCTCCTACGGCTCATTGACTCCATCATAACCAGGCTTGACAATGGCCAAATCACCTCTGCCATTTTTGTTGACCGGGCCAAGGCCTTCAACGCCATCTCCCACTCCCTTCTCCTTGATTCCCTTCTGGCAGCTGGTTTGTCTCCCTCCACCACTAACTGTTTCAAGGCCTACCTTACTGGCCGAACCTAATCAGTTAAGATCTCGGACGTCATTTTTCCTCCCCTGTCAATAAGTCCTGGAATCCCCCAGGGCTCTGTACTAGGGCCCCTCCTATTCTCCAACTTCTTAAATGACTTTCCCTCTATTTGCTCCCCCTCCTCTGCTATACACATATATGCCAAGGATATGGTCCTGTATGCTTCTGGCTCCTGTCCTGCTGAGGTTACAACCAGCTTGCAGCAAGACTTTGACAAGGTTCAGTTCTGGTTTGCTAACCATCAACTTTTCCTCAATGCCAAGAAGACTGTCTCCATGACCTTTGGCACAAGGCAGAGACTCTCAGCCCACTTTCCACACCCTTGATGGGACTTTACTTGAGGACACATCCTCCTTCAGGTACCTACAGTAGGTGTTTGGGTGGACCAACGCCTAAACTTCTTTGGACATCTTGACGCTATCCAGAAAAAACTGCACCTCAAGCTTTGTGCCATGTTCAGGAACCATAGTTGCATCCCTCCTATGGCTAGGCATGAACTTGTTCAGAAGATGACACTGCCCATTTTTGACTACTGTGACATAGTCTACAGTGCTGCTCCCAAGTCTTCCCTGGCCAGATTGGATACCCTCTTCAATTCCTCTGCCACTTGTCCTGGAGGTTCCTTCTAGTACCCACCACTGTGATCTTTATCATACCCTATCCTTTCCCTCTCTTACTAATAGGTGACTCTCCCACTGTGCTAAATTCACCTCCAAGCGCTGGCTGGGTGAGCTCGCTTCTTACCTCGCCTCCTCATTTATAACACACCCCCACTGACTTAGATCAGCCGACTCCCATACCCTGGTAGTCCCCCATAGACACACCCTTATTGATCAATCTGGATACTCTCACTGCCTCCCAAAAATTTGGAATTCCCTCTCCCCTCAAATCCGTCACTCATCCTCCTCTTCCTATTCCATCAGTTCTGTCCTCAATAACTACCTTGCACCTAGGTGTTCCTGCCATGACCCTCCCTAATTCCCCCTCTAAGCCAAGGCCAAACCCTACCCCCTGTCAGTACCCTCACTCTGTTCCTGATTCACCCCAACCCCAACCCCCCAAATTTCAGCTCTCCTTCCCTACCCCAAGTCCCTTCCCTACTGGCTTCCCTTGCACTCTTACTGCGTTTCTTTGCACCCAAAGTTGTACTAAGGGCTTATCTCCACTCCACCCTTCCCCCATCACCCTTCCCCCACCAAAGTCTTTTGCCATCCCTGTCCCATTGCAGGTTTTCTCTGCAACCTGAAAGGGCTCCTTCTCGGACTTGGCCTCTCTTCAATCTCACTAAACCTCTCTTCTGGCCTTCCTCAAACCTTATCAGGCTCCAAACATCCCGAAGCATACTCACCCTCACTGCTTAATAGCCTGCTTACTTCCTACCATCCTCTACCTCTGCCTTGTGCAGGGAGGGTTCTCAGCATACTGGAGTGGTCAGGCCCCTGCAGGCCTCCCTCCTTCTCCCTCTTCCTTTCCCCTCCCCTCCTACTCCATTGCCTATCCCCGAAGGGTTTCTCAGCTCCCCTAGGGTCTTCACTCTTGATAAGCCCTTACCTCTTTTCCCCTTCCTCTATTTACCCTCTCCACCACCCTCCTACTTCCTCCACCACTTTGCCCTAACACTTGGCTTGCATCATCCCCTAGCAGGGTTCTCAACATCTGGAACTGGTCAGAATGGGTTAAGTCCTCTGTCTCCACTATCCTCCTTCCCTTTCACCCCCTCTATTTAGCACCCATCACCCCCCTACCGTTGTCCTGAATCAGCCTCTGGCTGGGTCTTTACTATCCTCTAAGACATGAATTCTTAAATGCCTCTCACCTCCCTTTCCCCTACCCACTTCCCCCCTGTCCCCCCCCTCCATTTCTTAGCTATCCTCATATTCCACTTCCCCCAAGGTCACACCGGAAGATGAGCAACCTGTTGCTCAGTGTGCTTTCCTGGTGAAACATTTCAATAAATAAATAAAATGTAGGGAATGTATGTTTTTGCCATGCACACTATGTGTAATATTGTAAAGAACATAAAGGCCCTGCCAGCCTGCCAGAGCGGTGGCATGGGTTCTGCTTGTGGAGCCAACATCCCAGGTTTGGAGATGGACTCAGGAGTCAGAGGGCTGGCTGGGGGAGAAGGACTTCTCTGAGGGGGGGAGAGTCTCTGGTGCTCTGCGGACCTCTGGCAGAGGCTAGGGGTACCATCATTGCTGCTGGGGAGTGAGGTGGACCCTGGCCACCATCGCATGTCCCCACCCCTAGGGATCTCCACAACAGCTACAAACAAATCTGTCTCCCATCCTTGATGCCCTGCCTGCAGCTGCTCCTGCTGTAATCCATGTCTGCTGGGGGATCCTGATCCTGTAGCCCAGCCCAGGGAGGTAAGCCAAGGCTTGAGACTGTTGTCCATGGGGAGGAGGTGCCCACCCAGTGACCCCACCCCATGTGGTAAGCCTGGGCATGGGGGAGTGGCACATGGGGTTGGGGCTCATCCTCTAAGGGGGAGAGGGCCATGATGAAATATATATATTTATATATTAGAGGCAAAAAACTCTGTTTAATGCATCAGTTAGGGTTGTTCCACAGTGACAAAAGGGAGGAAATTCGATGTTAGGGTTGAAACCCCCTTTGCACCCTTCCAGCCCACCCCCAAACTGGAATCGGGGTGCGCATTGGGGTCATCGGCCCTAACTGTCACCCCATCACATGTGGAAAGAAGCTGAGGAATAGGAGAATGGGGTGACAGTTAGGACCGATGACCCCAATGCGCACCCCGATTCCAGTTTGGGGGTGGGCTGGAGGGGTGCAAAGGGGGTTTCAACCCTAACATCGAATTTCCTCCCTTTTGTCACTGTGGAACAACCCTAACTGATGCATTAAACTGAGTTTTTAGCCTCTAATTTCCCTTGTTTTTGAGAATGATAATGAGAAATAGTGAATGTAATGCGGCGGTGGGAGCATGGGGCCCTGCGGGCCCCACGCTCCCACCACGTGATGTCTTGTCACATAGTAACATTTTGCCCGCAAAAGCAAATCGTAATGCGCATGGTGACACAAAGCGAAACAGAAAGAGAAACAGTACTGTAGACAGAAATGTTAAAAACAATGCAAATGCAAACGCAAATGAAAAAGCAAAGGGTAACGCACATGGTGGCATAAACATGAACAGTAAGTGAAACGGGTACGGAACCGCAAGCAGAAACGGTAATGGTAACAGTAATGAAAGTGCACAGGCTGGTTTTCCCCAAAAGCTGTATAGAGAAAGACTGAGTACAAAGAATATATGCAAAATAATGACTCTCGGAACACAAAAATGAGGACTTGGAATAGTAAATTGCATATATCTCAGTAACCGTACAACATAGAAAAAAAATTTAAAAGTCATATGAATTATCACTTTCTTGGCTAGTTTTATTCTTAGCCCCCATTTGGGGGCTACAAATTTTTCAACAAAAAGTCTGTATCTCGCAACGCTTTCGAGATATGGGCCCTGAAAGGCGCGACGAACGCGGTAATGTTATCCTATGGGAAAAAAACAGAAGTTCGGACTTCCATAACGTTGCCTCCCTGTAATATTTTTTCATCAAACCACTGAAAGGAAAATCTGTGGGATGTTGGCTGTGTTCCCTGCAAATTTCAGCCCAAAAGACCAAACCGTTATTTTGCAGCAGGGCACCAAATGAGTGCTGCAATACGTCGTACGCCGTAATGTTATTCTATGGGAAAAAGCATCAACCTTGGAGTACTGTAACTTTGCTTCCATGTAATATTTTTTCAAGGAAACACAGAAAAGCATATCTGTGAGATGTCAGCTGCCTTCCTTCCAAATTTCAGCCCAAAACTCCAAACTGTTCTTTTGCAGTGGGGTGCCAAAGAATTACTGTTATTTTGGGCATAGTGTCGCAAAGTAGTGTCGTGATTTGCGAAAGCTTTTGCAAAAATTTGCGACACTTTCATGAGTGCGACACTACTTTGTGAAAGTATTTTAACCAGAAATCTGAAAAACTTATTTCTGGGGTGTTTTACCCCAAAATAAAGACATGGCTAGCATCCTCAGGACCTGACTAGGTGAATACAAAAAGAATTAGGTTGCTAGAGGGTCTCAATTTTAAATGCCAAGCATTTTTCTGATCACTAACTGAAAACAAAATGGCAGATTTGTGACAGTAAAAGTGCCATTTGCGACAGCAAAAAGTGCATTTGCGACACTGTCAAACTTTTTTTTAACTTTTCCCATTGACTTATAATGGGAAATTGTTTTTTGAATAACTTTTGAACCGTTTAAAATTTTTTCATAAAATCTTCAAAAGGCACATCGGGGACCGCAGCCACACATTCCCTGCAGATTTTGGGCTCGTCACACAAACCGTGCGACCTGTAGGCGCGACCGTAGAGTTCCAGAAAAAGCGTAAGCACATGTGCAGATCATGCTTAATAACTCCGCAGCTGTGTATCTGACCAGTACAAAACTTGGCATATCCCAAGGCATATGGGTCTTGATCATGTATTCCAAATTTTAGGTATATCCATCAAACAGTTGCAAAGTTATTAAGGTGCAAAATTTTGGGTTTAACATGTAAATGGCTCCTCAACCCTAACTATGGTAGCACTACCGTGCTACCATAATATATATGTGTATATATATATATATATATATATATATAATAAAGAATGTAAAGTCCCATTTACACGACTGCCTCTGCACCGCATTGATTGGTGCAGAGCAACTGCAGTATTACCTTTTTTGTATGTACAGGCAACCCACACCACATCTAAATTGAGTGCTCGCTGATCTGGTGTTCCCTGCTTTCCTGGGTTTGCCGTTTCCATGCACCATTGTAGAACTGATCGGGTGGCAATGTAAACACACAGGAGCACTTACAATACTCGAGGAGAGAGTCTCACGAGACCCTCCAGGATCCCCTGGTGATCACCACATCCAGTCACATAAGGAAATGGTGCTGAAGTACCAGGAGGCTCATGCACACCTCACAAAATCAAGGTAAAGCTATACACACACACACACTGTCATTGCTTGAATAATGCTGAACTTTTTAATGTGTACCGTAATGAAAACCAAGGGCTACAGCATATAAAAATCATGTTCAAAAAGCCAAGCCATGATACAATGCATGTGCCTATACATATGCATTTCCTTGGAATATGCACATATATAGGTGAATGCCTAGTATCATGGCTTGGCATTTCAGACATGAATGTTGTATGTTGTAGCCCTTGGTTTTCATTATGGTACTCTTTAAAAAGTGTAAAATTCTTCAAGCAATGAAAGTATGTTTATAGCTTAACCTCAAGTTTGAGAGGCATGCACGAGCCTCTGGGCAATTCCTAAATAATAATTCACACCTCTAGCTCCAAAGTTTCAGGCTTGCCACCAGCCAGAAAACTAATAAAAACACTGAAAGAGTCATGAGACCAATGCAGAGCAACTGCATGTAAACAATAAGGTAATCAGCGCAGACTGAGTGGAGGGAGCAGATTGAAATCTCAATGCACAGAGGTAGACTATGTGTAAAAGGGCCTTAAGTGTTGTAAATTGCATTATCAATGAGAGAACTGCCAGGGCAGTATGTTTTTGTCAAGTGTAAGAATGTCAATGGAATTAACTACTGTAAATATAAATGGGGCCCCTCTGGGACTCAGGATCCACTTCAATGGGGCAACATGTTAGAGACTGCACAACGACTAGGGTTGTGCAGAATTTCGGGTTTTTTTTTGCATGTTAAGTTATATATTCACATTCACAGAACTTCATAAAGATGGGTAAAGGAGCTGTATAATGAAGATTCAATTAGCCAGGAAATATTTTTACGCTACTCATGGGAGAAATCTGTTTGCAGGGAAACAAATCATGTTGCATGAAGAATAGTTTATGTTGCACAAAAAATGTCCCACAAAACTTATGAAGCACCTTTTTTTTCACTGAAAGATTTTAAGTGACTATCAAAGTAAGAAAAAGGATTGTGAGTGTTGGGCAGTGGTGTTGAGATGGAGCAGTATTAATTGAGAGATAGTGACACAACCATAAAACAAAGTGTCATTGGTCTGAGTGGCACCAAGGTATGGAACTGTCATTTTTTGTATAGTAAAAGGCACACATACTGTATATGTTAAACAATGTACATATTTATGCTGCACATTACAGACACATGCATGCAACAAGTGCATACATACACCTCAAAAAATAAACAACATAGCCCACACAATGAGCAGACTCAGAACTTTTACCCTGATTGGTTCCTGCACTAGGCATCTGGAGTTGGCATGATTTTTTCTCAGTCTAAAGTAATGTTTCCAAGTTGCATTCAAACCTCAAAGTCTCATCTGGAACTTTTCAAGTTAAAAACAAGATAGAATTTCAATTTTTGCAGAAACTCTATCACTAACATCAGCAATGATGTCTAACAACTTCTCTGATACTACAGAATTGTAGTGAGAACATAAGAAATATCCAACACTGGAGATCAAACCCAAGAACACTAACCCCTTCTGCCTGTAAGCCTATAGATCTAATGTTGCACAAAGGATCCTTGTCAGGAAATGCATGCTGTGTCGAAGGACATTCAGCACTGAGTGCTGATAACTCCCACCGCACACACACAAACACACATATGCACACTCACACAGCTGTGGTGGATTTAATAATGAACCAGCCAATTTGTAGTAATGTTCTCAAGTTGCATTCAAACCTCAAAGTCTTAGTTGGGAATTTTATCAGCAATAGATAACTTCACATCTTGCTTAAACTCTACCACTAACATCAGCAATGACATCAAACAACTTCTATCAAACTTCAGAAACTGAGAAAGAAAGATACAAAATATCCCACACTGAGGATCAAACCCAGGTCCCCTATCCACCACTGCTTGGTAGTCTGTGGCTCTACTGTTGCACTAAAACACATTGACAGGAAATGCATGTTGTGGCAAAGGACATTCCATACTGAGTGCAGCCCCCCTCCCAACAGCCCAACAGCTGCAGTGGATTTAGTAATGCACCAGTCTGGCAATTTGAAGTATTGTTTTTGTGACCCTTCTATCACAACACAGTTGGCATTTGGCACCAGACAGTCCACATACACTCTTTGCTAGGGTGTTTACCTGGCTCAGATATTGGAAGGAAGGGTACACTCAAAAATAATTTTATTTTTAGCAGGAACTGGGGTTGGCTATAGCACTGGGGGCATTATTGAATCACACAGTCCACTCACAGAATAATGTCCACAAGCAGAACTAAAGCCAAGTAATAGGTTTTATTCTAACATGATGGACTGACAGGCATTTGCCTACAGGGGCTGCAGGTGCAGAATGGGTACACAATGTCCACCATCCACAGTAGTGATTTACTACTAGTTACATTTTTCAGATCCACCCTGCCTTAGAGGGTACAAAAAACACGATTCCTGTCCATCCCTCTTCCAGGCTATGGACATAGGACAGGGCTTGTTCAAAAGTGAAATGTGAACAATGCTGGGCTCACCATTTACCAGTTTCCATTCTTCTCCAGAAAGTGAACAATGCCAGATTCACAAGTCCCAGGAGTGGGCAATGCTGGCTCCCCCCATTGCCAAAGTCCAAAAACTCCACAGAGTCTTTTACAGGACAGAGCATGTCCCCAAATCTGGGAGAAACAGTTCAAGAAACATTCCCAAGACAAGGTCTTCTCCTCATATCACAGACAGAAGCTCATGTAGTTATGACTTCTAGATTAGAGGGGAGGCAGTTCTTTTTCTAAATGAACTACAACTCTGAAGGCACAATTTGAGTATTATAACAGTCCTCTGACAGTTTTAAGTAAACTTGTCTCAATAGGTAGGAATTCCCTGATTGATAGGGCAAAGTCTGTCTAGTCCAGAAACTGTGTAGTACTTTTCTAGTCAAAAGTCTCTCAGGTATGGGGATGTTACCATAAGTTACTCAAGATTACAGGGACAATCATCATTCAGGATTTTGTACCCCCTCAGTGGCACCATGACACTGCACAGGAGAAGGCCGCTGCCACTACTTGATGCAGGTCTTTCTGTACTGTAAATTGACTAGGGGCTGAAAAGGGCCAGGAGAGAGGTGACAACTCTTCTAAGGCTCTCCTCAGTCAGCAGCCCAAGCTAACTATACTGCTCTGAGGCAGAAAACTGACTGACTCAGCAATATTCTGTTGTGGCTTATGCTGCTGCAAATGCCACTCCCACTTGGAACCTTAGCCCAGCATGACTGACAGAAGCTGCCATGGGAGCCCTAGAAGTTTAACTGTTTGCTACCCAGCATGTCAAAATAAAACCCCACAAACCACCAGGGTTCTAGTAACCCAAGGGGGAACCCTGGTATTACACTCACCAACACCAGAAAACCTTGCTGTCCACAGCAAGATCTTTGGACTGCAACAGGCCTTCATTCCCCCTGGGTGCCCTCTGAGGAGAGTAGGCCTTCCCTTCCCCTACCTAACACCAACATAGACCAGCATAGGCATGTCACCATTGAGGACATGGAAGCCATGCAACTGTTACCTACAACTAGATAACTATGGGATCACTCAACAATAGCATATCTAGTGACTTCCTGTTGGAATGGGACTGACCACTTACCACCATTGGTGGGGTCACCAGCCAATCCCCCATCAGGTCTTCATCCAATTCTGCCATCAGGCACTTACTAGTGAACCCTCTAGCTAGGCCCTACTCATTATGTTACACCACAGGAGCACCTAAACCCAAACCATGCCCTTTCCCAAACCTGGAAAGTAAAAAGACATTAGCACCTATTAAGAATGTACACAATGGATTGCCATGCATTTCTTAAACTACATACTTTACACCTGTAAAAACATTTCATAACAATACATGTTAAAACATTTAAAACCATTGGTAAAACAATTTTAAAAATCAATCCCTGAAGCACCTTCGGATGCTTCGGTAGAGTACTTAGGTACTTCTTTTTCAGCTGCACCTGAAAAAGAGCATGCAAAAGAGTACAACTACATACTGCTTGGCTCTAAAATCTTTGTAAAAAGTGTTTTTTTTTAATAAAAATTTTGTATTTTGTTTTCTTTTTGTGTTTTTATGCAAAACAGTATAAAACACTAAAACATGGGGAAGAGGAACCTTATTAGTCCATCTATGGAGAAATGTCCTTCGGGTTGGGACCTTCCAGACAAAAAAGTCTCTGACAATCAGATGGTGAATAGTTCCACAATCCTCTGAAACAAGGTACAACGCCTATTGGAAATGTCCGGGTACCATGTCCAGAAGGACCAAGATGGCAGACTGTTCAACATTGCTCCTTGGAGGTGTGATCACTCTATAGGAACATGTACAGTATAACAAGAAATATGAAAAACTTGGCCCTACCAGTTCTGATGTGAAGGATAACACTGGAACTCATGACTGCTGCCAACTGATATCTCCTCCTGTGGCCAGAACTGCTGCATGCAGGCCTCATGACCCTGATCTTCCTCATGATCTCTCTAACTGTAGCTGGAACAAGACTCAGGTGAACACTCATCCCTCGTCTTCCTTGAGTGATGAGGATGCAATGGCAAGTCATCCTCCTCTTGGGCCGATGCCCTTCAGAATGTGGCCCACTGACCACAGCTTACACTGTATTCCATTGTTTGCCAACATGGCAACTTTGTACATCAGGCTCCATTTAGGTGCCAGTCTGGACTGTCCATTAAATTTCTTCAGAAGTACCAATCAAGATGAGGCTGGTACACAGTGGTGCCATCTGGGCATCACATAGACAATGTGTGAATTGTCTGCCATCCCTTTTTATCCATGTTAATCACCGCATCAGTGTATATAGTGCGGCTGATCCTCCACATTATGACATGTTCTTCACACTTCCTCTGTAACTCAGCCACAAATATCATTGGTCCATGTTCACGCTCATGGCTTCCTCCATTAGCCATGCTTCATGGCAGTTTTCTGTTTCATACCAGGCTCACCATGGCAGATACGGATACTTTTCTCCAAAAATCTGTTCCACATTTCTCTGGATTACACTCTCCTCCTTACTGCTCTTGGGCAGAGGATGCTCCCCAGCCTGAAAAGGTGGTGGCCAAGTCTGGTCATCCCATGCATCCCTGTCCCAGGTTGGTAGAACACTTACATCTTCCACCTTTTCCTTGGCTGTTGAAGATTCTTCAGGAAACATGGTGGAAGTGTTGGCATTGGCAACAGTGGGCAGGGCAGTACCTTGGAGTTGTTCTCCCAGTCCAGAATCTTCTGCTTGCTCATGGGCATTGGACTCTGCCTCAAGCCCCACAGATTCTCTCACTGGAGACAATGTCGGGGAATCCTGCTTCATGTAGACCCCCTAGTTCTACTGATTGGTCCTGCTGGGTGCCCATGCAGACCTGTGACTTTTCCCCTGTCTGGACCCTCCCAGGCTCTTCCTCACCTGAGGAGCAGGCTTCTGAAGTGGAGGTCATGGCTCTACAGTGTAGCTGCTGTAGCCACTTCTCACTGAACTCCTCAATGTCCTTTTCTTCTGACGATATGGTATTGACATCCCACCTAGCTACCAGTTGAGCACAGCTGGCTTGTGTCTAGGCAGGCATTGATGGTTGGCTCAGTCCATAAGTCTTTCAACAGGCCTGACAGTGAGGTATTTGGAGAACATTCCTCCCATGATGGTAGCACACTACACACACAATTACAGGCCACCCAGGTAATGCCACACTGGGGTGCTCCAGAACGTCTGTTGTCCTCTTCCAGCTTTCTGAGCTCCCTTTCCTTTTGGATAATCCAGGTGAGCACATGCTGAGAGTAGCACATTTCTTCACCGCTGTTCATCTTTTCTGGATGAGTTCAGCTATTTTTCAAACTTTTCTTCTGTCCTGGTCGAACAGACATGATCACTCATGCCGAGCACACTCCACCACATGTAATGGTCCAAACTGTGTTGATTGACTCTGGGGTTTGTTTCACCCATGAAACAGGACTAACGACTTCCCACAAAATGGGATTACACCCACCATGTGAACCAGGTGAACTTTACACTGTCCAAATTCAAGTAGAGATTTCCAGCTATGTCTGAAGTCCTTGCAATGCTGCTGCTCCATGAGTGCTGACTTCCCACATGGCTCTGCCCATCCCCACTTACACAGTACTCAGTCCAAGGGGCGGAGCTTACTGGTTCAGCCAATCCCTTGACACCATGACAATTACGACAGGGGCACCCACTCCCGCTCCTTTTGACCACATTCATAGTATGAAGTGTGAGAACATTCAAGGTGAATGGAAAAAGGCAAATGTGACCCCATTGTTTAAAAAAAGAAACAAAAACAACACTGATAACTACAGACCAGTAAGTCTCACTTCTATATTAGGCAAAATTATGGAGACCATAATCAAAGATAAGATATTGTCTGAAATAGGGGAGCTTGATATGAATCAGCATGGATTCTCTAAGGGAAGCTTTATTGTTACAAATTTGCTGTCCTTTTGTGAGTCATAGATTAGACAGCAGTGTGCCTTGTAATGAAGTGTTTTTAGATTTTAGGAAGGCCTTTGATTTGGTGCCTCATTGAGCCCTGTGGAAAAATGGAATAGCTTGAATGTTCATCCTAAATTAATTGCTTGGATTTTTAATTCACTGACAGACCGTATTCAGTGAGTAACAATAGAAGGTCATCACTCTGACTGATGGCTTGTGTCCAGTGGATTTCTTCTAGGCTCTGTACTTGCCCTAAGTGTTTGTAAAAATTCACCAATAAACTTACAAAGGTTCTCTGCTAGAGAACCTATGCTAGAAATGATCGGTTAACCAAGCAGTCTTAGAGGATCATTGTGCACATTCAGTAAGGTGTAAAATGTAGGGACGACTGGAAAGTTCTGAGACAAAAACAGAAACTCTTGTTCAGAGATAAACTGTTTATGAAGGTAGCAAATGAGATACATTTGTAGTCAGATTACTTTTTTTATCTTCAGAACACCATGGCAGTTTTGGAGGCCTTGAAACATCTTCATTTTGAAACTGGGTGTTTGTGGCTCACAGCTGATGTGAAGTCACTTTATACTAGCATCAGACATCATTTGGGGCTACATACAGTTCCGTTTTTATGGATTTATTTCAGACCCATGACATTGTTGATCCTGATTTTGTTATTGAAGCCCTAGATCTGATCCTGCATAGTAACTACTTTACGTTCAACTCTAAATTATACCTTCAAGCTTGTAGTACATCCACGGAGTTGGTGATGGACCCCTCCTATGCCAGCCTGTATTTGGGTTGCTGAGAGGAGGAGGCCATCTTCGACCCCTGGTGCTAATCAATTCAATGACAGGATCAAATACTGAGGCCTTTATATTGATGACATTCTTTACATCTGGCAAAGCAGTCTTGCTGAAGTGGAACAATTCATAACTTATCTGAATTCCAATGACTGGAATTTGTCTTTTGTATATCATATCGATCCAGTTTCTGTCACCTTCCTTGACCTGACTCTTTCAGTTCAACTGGGGGGGGGTATTACTACTGAGACCTACAGAAGCCTCTAACTGGTAATACTCTTTTAATTTGATAGTTGTCATCCACCACATCTTTTACGTAGTATCCCCAAAGGTCAGTTCCTTCAGTTATGAAGGAATTTCTCTGATGTCACTAAGTACCTACACCAGTCTACTGCTCTTAAAGAGCACTTTATTCAGTGGGGTTATGATCCCTCCTCAGTGGAAGAAGCTTCATGTTTTGCTTTAACACAAAACTGGAGTAGCCTTTTAATCTATAACCTCATACCAAGTCAGACACTGAGAGTATTAACTTCATTAGGGAGTTAATTCACTCAGTACTAGAATAACAGATGCCCTCAAGTGCAATTGTCACATTCTTAGTGCAGATGAAGATCTCAGGAAAGTAACAAGCAAGCCCCCTCGAGTGGTTTACAGGAAAGGCCCTAGTATTAGGGATAAGGTAGTCAAGAGCAGTATCTCTGTTAATAAGAAGGCTACATTTCAATTTTCATCTTCTAGACCAGTTGCTTCCCACAGATGTGGGAATTGTAACATTTACAAGCACATGAATCAAGGATCCTTTTTTTACAAGTCCCACCAATGGCTATAATGATGAGATACGCCAGTTCACATGTCATACTCAATTTGTGGTGTATGTACTTTGATGCACATGCCCATTTGTTTATTTAGGTAAGAACAATACACATCCTAAAGGAACACATTCAGAACACGTCCGCTCTATACAGAATGGATGCTGTGACACCCCGGTGAGTAGCCACTGGTCTAGATTACATCAGGGCATTGCAACATGAACTCCTTCAAATTTATGTGTATAGATTTTATAAACCCAGTTTCAAGGGAGACAACAGACTAAATACATTGTTACAAAGGGGAAAGCAAACTAATTTTTATGATGGGTGGATTATGTCCAATAGGATTAAATGATTGCTGAGATTTGACTCCATACTTATAACTCCTGGAACAGTCTTCATTTTTTAGATCCAGTTTGCTCCACTTCCCTCCCTGGTTTTCATCTTTCTTTCCTTACTTTTCTTACCTTTACCTACTTGTGGCCCTTCCTCCCTCCCTCCCCCACACTTCATTGATAGTACTTTTTACTTTCTGGTGTACTGTTTATTTGATTAAATCATCTTTCTCTGTCTTTTATCCACAGGTGTTCCAGAATTTCTTCAAGTTGTTACAGATCACATTCATAGACTGATGGTTATTATAGTGGTGCAGTAGCACCACCATAGTTAGGGTTGGTACAGCACTTCAGTGTTAAATTCAAAGTTTAGCACCTTAATAACTTTGGTGTACTTCAACAAAATAGCCTACAAATTGGCATGCAGTCATTCTGCCAGAGTCTCAAGATCAGGAAAGCTTCATGACAGCATCTTGTATGGATTTTGAGATAAAGAGTGGTAAAAAAACAGAAAAAAAAACACATTTTCCCCTTTATTAACATGGGATTTTTTGCCACCATTTACAGACCAGACAGAATTACATTTTTCTCTGAAATTTCCAGGGATGGCGGGGTCTGTACCAAGGATGTGCATTTGGATGGTTTGGTGAAAAAGTATTTTATCATTTTTGAATTATAATGATTTTTGTGACAGCTGCAAGACAGACAGATAAATAAAAACAGTTCTAACTGTAAACTTACTATTCGAACTGTAAATATACTGTTTGTGATGTCAGCCATCTTGTTTTTTTTCAGTATTAACAAACGTTTTCTGCCCAAGTACTGCCTGGTAACTAATGAACAGGAACTGTAATTAGGTCTCTTTCACATACAGGAATTTAATTGAAAAAAACAGATATATGTTAATGCAGTGATTCATCATTTGTAGGTACAACGCAGCACACAGCATGACGTATACCACATGCTGCTAGGCACCACAATGCACACCGGTCCTGCCAAGGTATAACCAGGCACCACACAACTTTTCTATATCTACCACTGTACTTTGTTGGATTCTTTTATTAGTATTATTTTATCAGTATTTTAAAATTAACACTGGAAATATAAGTTAGTGTTACGAGAACAATTTTACTGGTCACTCACTTAGTTAAGGACCGTTCAATCAGAAAATAACCATTCACAGCTCTTTTCAGTTCGAACTTTACTGTTTGAACTGAAAAGACTGAACAGTTAAGGTCCATGACAATGCAAACTGGCATAGCTCTCTGGTGTCTAGTGGCAACCCCACCTGCTGATTTTTGTCCCCTGCATATACAGTGCTGCCCACCAGAATCAAGCACGTTAACTCCTCAATATCGTGCAGTAGAAAACTGCTTTGCAGTGTGTTGTTGGAAAATGTTGAACTGGATGCATTCTAAGAAGATTGCAGCAGGAGGTACCAATGCACTTTTACATTTAAGCATATTAGTGTGAATCACCAGGCATACAGTCAGTGCCATTTTTAAAGATCATTCAAAGTCCAGTGTCCCTATATACGATACACAGGGCTCTTTATTATTATGTCCAATTTGCTATTAATGTCTTTGTAGTTCAATCTGCTTGTTCAAAACATGTCTCTACTTGAAATGTTGTATTCCTTTTAAGAGTATCCAAAACAAAGACAGTTACAGTATATGGCAGAGAGATAATTATCACCAATTCATGTTGCCTAGCTAAAATTCTACATAAGCAGTGGTTTCTGAGTTTGTAGACCTTTCAGTACACAAGCCCAAGAGAATTGTTCAATGTCTTCAGTAAAGTGCTATGTGCTTTGTTATTGAAGCATCCAGGAGTAAGGCCTTAAATAAACTTTTGGGCCATCTAGACAGGGTTTCACACTGAAAAAGGGTTAGCACTGCAGTCCAGGCAAAATTGAAAATCAAAAATCAGAATAACTCATAAATTGATAAAATTGGTATAATACAACTGCAGTTATTAATGTATCCTCAAGGCAGTAAGTGATCAGTGACCTGGGCTTCACTTCCATTATCTTAGCTGCAGTTGATGGTAAATTAAAATTGAATCTTCAATGTGGAGGCAATTAAATAGTTACATAAAAATTAATATAAGTGCAGCAAGTACAGTAAGTACAGAGGGCTCACATTTTCATTTGTACTGTTTTTTTTCTATATTAAATAGCTGAAGTTTGCAAATGAGACAAAAAATAATGAAATGCAATGAATAAAGCCAAAGCTGTTAGATTTACAATTGGCCAAGAAGTAGCAGAACAACGCCAAACTTTCAAGATAAAGTTGAGATTTTTAGTTTAGTTAAAAAAAAAAGTGAATCATTTTATTCCATTTATTCTGGACTTGCCGTAGCAAGTTTGTGTCTTCTGTTGTAGTTTGTCACCACTTTGGGTACTAGAAGAACTATCTTCAGAAATTTGCCTTCTGCCTGAAGCTTTGTATCTCAGTTTACAGCACAGGGTTATGGTCCACAGTTCTCCTACAGCTTGCTGCCAGGCACAGGGACACCAGAGAGAGAGAAAAAGATAGAGTTCCCAGATCTGGGGGGTTGGGGGTTACATAGGAATGGACGTTAGATTAAGTATGGTAACACAGTATGGCAAAAACACATATTGTTTAAAAAAACAATCTACAGACACTCCCACACAAGGAAAATGTGTATTTGGCTATATGTTGTATCACATCTTAGTCTCTCCTGCTTCCTTACTTTCTGTAAAATTCAAGGGTGTTCAACATGTTCCTGTACCAAAACAGAGATGGAGATATACTGTAGTCCTGACAATGCTACCAAAAGAGGTTAAATGAATTTTTGGCCTGAAAGCACTGTCACCTGTAGGCCTTAATGATAACTTGGATATACTCCTGTTTTTATAAAGTCTTTACCATCTCTGGGTTTATATGTCCTATGCAGTTGGTATTGACATGTATTCATTTGCAGTATGGTATGGACAGGTGTTTAAATAATTTATTATGTTGTTTCTGTTGTATTATATGTAATCAATGCCTAAACTGACCCTCTCATTTTATTTTTATTTTCTAGCAGATTCTCTTTTGCATGACTCTGATCTTTCTGGGGTTGGAATCTTGTAACTTGCAACAGCCATTATTTCTGACCATTTATTTTATTGCACTCTATTTGTGTTTTGCTAGCAATAATCAAAAGGCATAATCTAGTGTGGCACCTGCCATTATTGACCTTTATTTGTACTGTATTCGTATTGCTAGAGTTGTTCTCTGCATGTATTGGTGAATGGCAGTTCATTTCATCTGTTTGCCAGCAACAGTCTTTTCATGTTGTTTTCCTTAGTTATTCCCTGTCTGTTAGCTATTAGCTTCTTTCACTTCACTTTATTTCCTTTTCTTGTTTGTTTTTTTGCCTTGGTTATGTTTTGAGGTTTTGGTTTATTATTTATTTATTTGTAAAAGTGTATTCCTCAAAACTTCCAAGAAAAAGATAGCCCAATTGAGCAATAACTCATTTACAATGAGATCCAGCATTCATTCAATATTAAAAAGTACAAAAAGTTTCAATTCAAAAGTATCTTAAAAAGAGAACAATTATACATAGACTACATAGACATGTATATCAATATATTTCATAAATAAACACTAACAGCATCTTTTTGGAAAGGGCATATCCTTGTAGCATCCAACTTTTTATCTGACTCCATGGAATCACCAGCTTATATCTCAACTGGACTGGCAAGCTGTTCCAGGCTCTTGATCCATGATTAATAATAGTGGAGTTCCCCTTTACCATTCTCATTACAGGGATCTTAAACTTTAAATTTTGAGCTGTACACAGGTCTCCCCTAGAGGTGCAGATTTCAAAAATTTCAAAATTATTTAATTTCATAATCTTTTTTTCACTTTCTATTCACCAACGGCACTCTGACATGGCTTACAGCTATTGGCATGAATTTCTGACAAAGTGCAAATGTATTTAATGAAGTCTGTACTGTAGCCCTGACCCAAGACACAGCATCATGCTTGAGATGAGAAATGCTGGGCTCTTTGTGCTCCACTCTTGTTTTTCTGTAGGGATTGTCATTTAATAAAATACATATTTTGCAGCATTAATTGGAATTTTTCCAGGTTTTGCAATAACCATTCTTGTGCACTCTGCTTGTTTACTGTTGTATTCTTCCTTTCTCTCCTTTCTTTGATCAGGGATTTTACATCTTACAAAAATATACATTTGATATATATATATGTATGTATATATATATATATATATATATATATATATATATATATATATATATATCAATAATTCCTCAGTCATGATCAAGAAACTTTCCAATTGTTTTTGAATTGTCTTTCAAAATTAGATGTAGTAATTTAATATTGGAAAATGATAGCTGGCACTTCAAATGCAACAAAGCTTATTCATATACAATACTGTACCTGTACCAATTGTACTGTGGCTTTAAATAGATACATGTACTGTATAAGCAACAGTTGCAGTATTGCATGCTGTTTTAAATGCCCAACACTGTATGTAAGTATTGGGCTTAATTCATGGCTCCACCAATTGATGAAGCATTGATTGTAATGGAAAACACATTTGGGAGCTCAACAATAAGCATCCCGTTGAATCTACAAGAGAAAGGATTATTATAGATACAACTGGTGAAACAGCAAATCAGCAAAGTAGTAATTCAATTAGTAGAGTGAAAAGTCGAGACGAGACACAATCAGGCAAGAAAGTCATATGCATACAGGCATGTCTAATTCTGGGGGTATTAATACCATTATCTGAATTATTTTAAATGTGCACTGCTACAATTCAGGCACAATGGCGATCTCTGGTTTACATAGATCTCTTGTCCACTCCCAAATCCCACTAGAAATGTAATAGGCACCTGCATTATCAACCTAGTTCAGACTTCCTTACTCCAACCTGAAGGATTAGAAGAGGCCTTAGTAAATTACCCCTCTCCAGCAAGCTCGCAACTAAGATTCCAGATTAATGGGTTTGCAGACTGTGACAACTGCAGTAATATGCGGATTTCTGAATTGCTGCAGATTAACAAACAAGTTCTGTGGTATTACATTTATGGATGCAGTGGCATAATCTAGTTTCTGTCTCATACAATCATCCACGGAAGAGTGAAACATCAATAGAAGGCACAGCAATTAATGCCAAGTATGGCTGTTCTCTTTAGAAAGGTAGTCATGGCAGTGTACGGTAGTTGGAAAAATAATAGCCAGAACAAATCAAATGCCAGCTGCACACTTCTCAGAAAGTTCCCTGCATTTACAGACATCTTCATCAGTGACAGCTTGGAAAACTATGGATTCTACTGTAGACCATTTGAAGTGACAGACTCTTGTCAAATGCATTTAAGAGGGCTGCATATTTAACTGATTGTGTCACACTTGTCATACTGTACCTTATAGCAGTGGACACACAGAACAATATACAGTATGAGGTGCCATATGTAAAATGGGGCATTGCATCCCAGAGGTCATCACATATTGGACGTAACAAACATTCATAAAGAGTAATGATGGAAATGGAATTAATCAAATAATTCACATGGCACAGTAATAAGGAGTTAAATTCAACTCCTAAGAGTAAAAATGAGGGTCCCCGTTTCCTTTTTTTTTTTTTTTTTTGCCATTCCTGGTTGGTATACTTTGCTGTACAGTTTTATCACAGCTTTATCAAAACAATCAGCTCCAGCATGTACAGAGCCTATGTTTGTGGTTGGGATTGACGGATGAGGCTATATTAAAAAGGGCATCCTGCTCCATATTTATGGAAATATTTCATCATTCACATGGCATAGTCGTGCGGTGTTAAATGCGACTCCTGCAAATAAAAATGAGACTCCCTGTTTGCTATTTGCTGGTATGTTCAAAAGTGGCACTCGGCTCCACTCATATTATGGCATTGTGGCAAATGTGTGGTGTGTCACACTTACCCCCTTTCTCTTAGTGACAGATATTTCATGACAAAAAGAAAGCTAATAATCAGTTGGGGGGCAGGCAGGGGGGTGTCTTCTCTACGTTTCTGTCTAATTATGGGTGCACGATTTGCCATGGTATAAAGGGAAAACCTATCTAACATAAATATTTCAAGGATACAGGTAAAAAATAGGGTGTTGTAGCCCCCAAAATGCCCATTTCTAAATTACTTTAGAAACAATATTCTGCTTATGCTCTGGTAATCCAAGGTCCCTCCCCCATTCTCTGATTGCAGTCCCATGTCAAATTTGTTATGCCCTGGTAGTCCAGTGGTCCCCCATTCTCTGATCACCATCCCATGCTGGCTTTTGTCCCTGGTGTCTAGTGGCATCCCACACACTCCCATCAGTGTCCATCCTTGAAATGAAGAAAACCATCTCTTGATTTTTTTTCTGACAAAAAGAGGCCCCTCATTGATCAGTCCCCCACCCCTACATCCCACTCAGCACCAACCTCCCCACACACCCCAGTACATGCCCGCACACCCTCACTCACGTGAACAGGTCACAGGATGAAGATTCACTCTCCGATCAAAGACACTTCTTGCTGCTGGAACTGGCGACTGCAATATGAGATACTAAAGTAAATGCAGTTCAATGTAAGGCAACAAGTGTGTATTATCAAGATGGCAGCAGCTGTGAGCCAGCCAGAATACTAGCTCTAAGTTTTGTTTTACTTTTGTCATTATTCATGATTTTTTAGTCCTTATTTTTGTATTTTAGTTTGACTCTTAGGTATAGTTTAGTAAGGGCTGAAGAAGTGAGATAGTATAGGGTTTGGAGTGCTTTTTTGGGTAGCACCTTTTGAGCTGCTTTTTCTGACATTTCTGGTGTTTAGTCAGTTTTCTGTGTGTCTCGGGAGGTACAGGCCATTTTGCTGTTTGGCAGGCTGCAGTTTTCAGTCTAACCTAAGACCTGAGACCTAGAGCTTTTGGTATCTTTGCAGAGCTTTTTTAGTCCACTGAACCATTTTCATGTTTTCTACATTTTTTTTCTCTCAGGAAGTGCTCGTATGTTACAGTAAGCACTTCCATTTGATTGTTGCTTGTGGCATTTCTGCAGCCACAAGTATTTGTCTTTAAGGGCAGTCATTGGAGTGGATGGGCCTTCTTGCAGGTCATCCTATGGTGCCATCTGTTTTTCTACCATCACTGGAGGAACCTGCAGTCTGGGAGGGGAGCATATTTTGAGGAGAGAAGATCCATACAACCCCACGACTGAAGAATCAAGATCCCTAGTTGTCGTGAATGCTGGTGGATTTCTACTGCTTTGAATCTCCCTGAAATGTGAACTGGTTGGGAGCTCTGGCATTTTGGTAAAGATGGAAAAGCCAGACTTTGGCTGCTGAGCTCCTTAGTGTGGGTGGGGGCCTGTGTGTAGCTTCGGATGACTGGTTTTGTTGCAGGAGCCTTTTGCTGGAGGGAGAGGGTTGTTGTAGAGAAGGGGTCAGGCCGTGTGGCTTTTAGAGGATAGCCTGGGAAATCAGGCCATAATTCCCCTACGCAGCAGGGGGCTGTGCTGGCTTCTTCCCTCATCTGGGAGTTTTGGTTGTGCCACTGGTACCATCTCAGACCCAGTTGTTCATTTGTTGAGGTCATGGACATGGTTTGACCTGGGGAGCTAGCCTGGTGGCTGGGGGTGGGTCGGGTAGCCTCCATGGTTTGGCACCGGGGAATCTGCGGCTGGAGGGCAGTGGGACCTCAGTTCCCTAGGATGTTCCCTGATTGGTGGCTGATGGGTTTCCTTTTGGGGGCCCTGGTTTTCTTGGAGGGGTTGCTCTTCCTCCTTGGTCATTTGCTGAGGCTTTATTGGCAGTGGAACCTTTAACTGGATATGCTCCTGTTCATGGACCATGGATACAGAACTGCTCCAAAGTGATGATAGTCTGATTGTTCCACTTCTGCCTTTTAGCTTTGAGTGGAGGTGGTGAGAGAGCCTCCATGAAAGTGGTTTTACAGTACACAACTTTCATAGATAGGAGAACTGCCGGAGTGAGAGACTGGTGTTTTCCTTCGGACATTTAAAACATATGCCTGCTGGGGGTGAGAGCCTCAGCAAAGCAGAGTAGCAGCTAGATCATGGACTAACTTGTTCCTAATATATATATTTGGTCTTCTTCCTGAATTGGAGGGGATTTTATTATTAGTGGTTTGAGGGGTTATTTGGGTTGGGGTTGAGGTGGTATTGGAGTTTTATTTATTTTCTAGTTTATGTAAGTTGAGGGTTCTGTTTTTTTTGTATTATTTTTGTTGTATAGCGGTTTGGGTGTGTGTGAGTGTTATTTTGGGAATTGGGGGTTGGAGTTCTGGCTTTTATAAGTATGCATTTGCAGGCTGCTTTACCTGTCAGGTGCTGCTCCCCCTCCGAGCTCCAGTACCTCCACCCTTTTAATTGTCCTTCATTGCCCACAGCAGTCTATAGTCACTGCAGAACCTTGGGGATAGTGGATAGAAAGCTGAGAGGAGGGGTCCCGAACATGGAGGAGGAAGCTGAGTTGCCAGATTGGAGTAGTGAGAACCAGTAGATGCCCTGGGGTGAAATGGGTCCCAGAATGGCTTGCATCACTGAGACCTGACTGGATGAAAATGCTAGCCCCATTTCAGAGGCAGCAATTCCAGCTGGGTTCTCAGTAATACACAGCTTGAGACTGGATCGCAGGGAAGGGGGTAGCAATCTGTTTTAGATCAGAATTGGACCTTGTAGCTGTGCCAGTTGAGGAGACTGGGTTCTTTGAGTGTACGGTAGTTGCAGATGTGGGGTGAAGGATCATTCTCATCTATCATCCACCAGATGGCGAGAAGCAGTTGTTGACATGGCATTGGTGTCTCCCAAACTGATGGTGCTGGGTGACTTCAATGCCTGGATCGATGATGAACTCTTGCAGTTTGGTCAGGACTTCCTCATCTTATGAACTCATTGGGCTTCCCACAGGCAATTGCCTCTGTGATCCATAATCATGGCCACTCTCTGAACCTAGTCTTCCTCCTGAGGATGGAGACCTCCAACTTGGTGGTGGAACCAGTGGGCTGGTCGGACCATCACACTATTAGGTTCAATTTTCAGGCTCCGCCTACAGGCCTGCCCCTGTGGAGATGGTCCAGTATCGCTCTTTGAGGGGTGTGACCCCAGATGGCCTATTGGGGAGCTCGACTTATCAGGATTACCGGGTACAAGTGAAGGTCCTGATAACCTGCTACAAGTTTATAATAGGGCTGTGGTGGGGGCTCTGGATGTCATAGCTCCTGTCTGGGTTTGTCCTCTCTCCCTCAGTCCTTCATTCCCATTATTTAATGGGACTTTGAGGTAGTCGAGAAAAATAAGATGAAGGTTAGAGCGGTGTTGGTGAAAATATTGCCTTGATGCTGAGAGACTTAGATTGATGGACCACCATAGGGACTATCAATTGGCAATCACTTGTCAGAAGGCAGAGTTTCTGTCCAGGGAGATTGCTGCAGCTCAGAATCAACCAGCCCAACTCTTTTGAATTGTGGACAGACTGTGCAATCAAGCCTGTCTGCAAGTTCGAAGAGCATTGTCACAAGAAAAATGTGAGAAGTTTGCTTGCTTCTTTGCTGATAAGGTTGCCGACATCAGGTCTGAGAGCCAATCATCCCATTCTCTAGGGGGTAGCAGCGTCATTGTGAGGTTGCTACCCCTTGGTGTAGTTGGTTGTCCTATGATCAGCTGGAGATTGTGTATGTCATGCAGATTATAAGGAGTTTGCCGCTGATCTGGTGTAGTTTGGACCCTGGCCCAACATGCCTCTTAATGTGGTTCGTTGATGCCATCAACCCTGTCCTAGCAGAGATAGTCTGGAGTTCATTAGATTCAGGTGCATTGCCAGACTCCCTGAAGGAGGCGGTGGTGACATCCCTCCTTAAGAAAATGTCTCTCAACCCAGACTGTCCCGCTAACTACAGACCTGTCTCTTACCTCCCCTTTGTGGGGAAGGTTATTGAGAAGGTGGTTGTGCTGCAACTGGAGAATCACTTTACCATCCATGATATCTATGATCCTCTCCAATCTGGATTTTGGAAGAGGCACAGCACTAAGACTGCCCTTGTTCGGGTCCTCAATGATCTCCTGGAGGCAAGAGATTGGAAGATCCATTCCATCTTGGTTCTTCTTGATCTATCTGCAGCTTTTGACACAGAAGACCATGGGGTGTTGCTGGAGCATCTGTGGTTCATCTGTGGCCTGTCTAGGACAGTCCTCAGGTGGTTCCACTCTTTCCTCACTGGCAGATCTGAGGGTGGTGTCAGGGATTTATTCCTCTGACTCATTCTCTCTGCCATGTGGGGTACCGCAGGGCTCTGTGCGGTGTTGTGTCATGTTGTTTGTGGTGTACATGCTACCACTAGTGGACACTGTAAGGAGGTATGGGCTGTATACTTCATCTACAGGTGTTGGCCATCATCAAGTCTTCCTTTTATCATTTTAGGAATATTGCTCGCATTAAGTACCTTGTTCCATCTGGTGACCTTCTGACACTGATTCATACCTTTGTGACCTCTCACCTCCTTGAATACTGTAACTCCCTGTACCTAGGACCTCCAGGGGTAGATATCCATCGCTTGCAGCTGGTGCCCGAACGCAGCAGCCAGGTTGTTGTCTGGGCTGTCTCGGTCCAGTCATATCACACCTGTGTTGCACAAACTGCACTGGCTGCCAATTCAGTGGCGGATCACCTTCAAGATCAGCTTGCTGACCTAGAATGCTCTACACGGACAGGGTCTGAGTTACCTACAAGAGCTTCTGCATCCTTAGTGCCCCCTCTGACTGCTCTGCTCAGCTGACAAGGGATTGCAAGAGGTTCCCAGGATGTGGTTGAAATCATCTGGGTCATGGGGGTTTATGTTTGCTGCCCCTACCCTGTGGAATTCTCTATCTCATCATATACGAGAGTACCTGTCAGTGGAGAGTTTTAAGACTGCATTAAAAACTTATCTGTTTGAGATGGCCTTCTGTGAGAATATTTAAGGGCCAGACTGTGTTGTGATGTTGGATGTTTTTATCTGAATATTTATGTATTTATTGTTAAGGCGCTATGATCTTTGGAATAGTAGCTTTTTAAAAATAAAACCAATTGATTAAATGTATTTCAATTGGGTTTTCAACTTTTATGTATGACTCATCAATTTTTTGACATTTTGACCCAAAATTTTCAACATGATCCTTAGGGGACTGCACCTCATGAACAATATGACTCTCATTACACAAACCTCACCCGAATGGTGATTTCATGGTCGGTTGGCAAATGCACCTTTCAGGCAGGATTTGACAATTTTTCCTGACCATGTTCATGAGAAGGGGGTCATAAGAAGGCTATGTTGAAAATTTGGGGTCAAAATATTTAAAAATGGCAAAGTTACGACCATTTGTTGCAATTTCACTGTGCATGCTCATAACTTTGGAAATGTTAAATATTTTGACCCCAGATGTTTAACCTAGACTTCTTATTACCCCACCACATGTATGTCATAGCTGTTATTTTTCAAATCCTGGTCAAAGTGTCATTTTGTGCTTGTGATGCAGAATGGCATTGCGTGGAATTACATTTTGGCAGGGATTTGAAAATTTTCAGTACCGGGTACATGAGGTGGGTAATAAGATTTCTATACTGACAATTTGGTCACTGTTATCCTATAAATGGAAGTGCAGGGCCCTTCCACAGTTATATACATATATGCATCTAAGAAGGAATGGGAGTGCAGGGCCCTTTGGGCCCTACGCTCCATCAGGCAAGTAAGGATATGATTACTCTATCTTAAAAACTATACATGAATGTGGCCCTGCACTCTCACAGACAAATAAGACTACAATTTCACTATCTCAAAAAGAAAGGAAATTCATTTCAAAACAACTATGTTACACATCAGTTAGGGTTGGTATAAAAACATCAAAAGCTGTAAAATTCAACATTAGGGTTTCCAGCTCTAACTCTGCATTCACAACCAACACCAACACCAACACCACACTCAAATGAGCAGTAGAAGTGTCAAGGTAACACAAGCAGCCAGACACAGCCATGACCAGGTAAGACAAACAACATGCTATTTTCTGCAGGTAAGACAAGGATTCATCATCGTGTTCCACCAGGTGTATGAGGTCCACTGTCATGCCAGTGTATTGGGGGGGTGCCCATATGCTTCCCACCATGGAGAATGGCCACTGTGGGCAAAGCACCCCTAAAGACCAACTGGAAGGATCATGGGGTTCTGGGGGATGGAGCACTACATACTGAGGTGTTGTAACTGTGTGTAAATATATTTATTCAGAATCTATGTATAAAGTATGTTAATTGCTATGTTAAAGAGGTGTATTTGTGGCTTGAAGGGTTTCAGCCATAAATTGGTTACAAAAGATAGTTCAATCAGAAAACAGCATTTGAACCTTATGGCATGTTCGACCAATATAAATGTTTGAACAGTATTTGGTGAAAACCATTCAAACTTTAGGATTTGTCAAAATGTATAGCTCGATCTGAAAACAATTCAAACAGTAAATGGGTTCTTAGTTGGATGTTCGATTGTAAAATGTATTTACAGTTCGAAGGTATGGTAAATACAGTTCAGACTGTCTGTCATTTGTTGTGTGTGCTTGCTGTAACAAAATGGATGCCGTAGAAAACAAACTAATGGTAAAAGAAGCCCAAATACATCAATATGTGCAAATTTGACACAGTATGTATAGCTAACATGTACACTTCATAGCCGTGCTAGTGGATGAGCAGGTTTCATAGAGTTTTATGAAGTTCATGATAAGTAGATTGTGGCTTCAAGCCCCACATCAGTCACTGTTGTGAAAATATCAATACTGAGTTCTATCTAATTATGGGGTGGATGAGGTTGTTGCATGTTTTTCCACAAGAAAGTTACTGACAGTGTCCTTTATCATTGCACTGGACACTAGCTTGGTATCATAGTGTGATGGAAGTAACACAGCCAGTGCCATCCCACTACCACACACTCACTGAAGAACAGAGAACTGTCCGTGCCTTACACCACCTACTGTGCAAGTGTTCCCCTAGCACAGTGATATAGCCCACTTAATCTCTATCTCACAGAATGAGTAAGTCTCTGCCAACCCCCCATAATGCTGTCATGCAACATCCCATCTCATTGACACAGGCAGTGCCAGATCAGTATCATCATCAGCTTACTGCCACCTCATTGTATGGACCCAGTTAGTGTCCCCTGCACCTCTGTGTTGCAGGTAGCGGCTGCTCTGCAGTCCAGTGACACTGAAAGGCCTCCCACCTCCCGTGATCCTCCTGGTAGGTCTTTAGGGAGCACTTTGGAGTGTGTTGCCTGCAGTGGTGCTCCTCCATGATGGGTAGCATACAGTCATCACCCAACACACTGGCATGGCAGTGGACCTCATACACATGGTGGACCATAATGATGGATTTCTCTTGTGTTATCTTCAGAGATGTATGTTGTTTGTCTCACCTGATGATGGTAGTGCATGGTTGCTTCCATTGCTTTGATCCTTCCACTGGTCATTTGAGTGTGGTGGTGATGTTTGGGGGGGTGAAGTTAAGGTTGGAAACCTTAACGTTAAATTTCCCAGTTTTTGACATTTTAATATCAACCCTATCTGATGCATTAACATAGTTTTTTGCAGTTAATTACTTACACGTTATTTAGAATCTAAACTGTTATAAAATTGACATTGTTATTGATTACTACTGGCAATTTATTGAGCTGTCTTTCAGCATGCTCACTATGTTTATGTAATGTTATTTTTTACACTCTATTTTCACCAGTACTTTTCTTTTGTCTCCTTTTTGGCTATTTTAGTTTGTTACTTTAAAGATTTTTTGTACTGTGTCTTCAAATGGCTACACTATTTAATGGAGCCTTGGTCTCTCAGTTGCCCCTCCCACTGATGAAGAAACCACAGAGATTTGAAGAGCTGGGACTTTAGTGTCTGTAGTTTATTGCCTGCACTTAATACAAGGTTATCCTTTGATTGCAATTCTCAGCGTTTACTTATTTTTCTGTGCACCATTTCATTTTTTGACCCAGTAAATAAACAAGATCCCCCAACACCACCCTCTGGCATCCCATCACCCACTTCCCCCACTCACTCTCAAAGAATATTCTTCTTAATCTTTTTTTTTGTATGCAATTTTATTAAATCTTTTACCAACAATAACAAAACAGTTTACAAATCCATTCCTGACTGAGACTAGCCCATAGAGTTACAACACTGAATAAAAAAGATAGCTGATATACCATATACTGTAAATATTGATACCAGACTAATTGTTATAATTCTTTCAGTTTATTGAAATATCAGGCATACAGAAACTTCAAAATATACAACATTTAAATTTATAATTTGACCTGTGTCTTACAATGAGCAGTTAAGCAACTTCAGACATAACGTCTAATCAATTTGTGTGTGTGATTACCTGGGTCCTGAGTCTTCCTGTCTTCCAGGCCAGGAAGGGAGTTGCAATATGTGTGATCAATAAGCTGATATTCTGCAGTAGACTGATTATCAGTGCATCATTTAATTGCATAACTCCTACTTAAATTATGGATGCAAACCCTCTAAACTGCCAGAAGAGAAAGACAAAGAACTATTCCTAAAAACAAAGGTCTCAAATTGTTGTGTTTCCTAACCTTGGGTATGGAGTTTGCTCATTTACTGATGTACCAGGTCACCTAGTACACACCCATATACAATCTGATTCTTTGTAACCTACTCACTGTGGACACTGTAAAAGTTATCACCTTTTTCTGTGAAGAGGTAGATAGGCCAAAGAATTGGACATAGGATGATATCCCAGATTCCTCCTCCTGCTATTCCTCCTTGCAGGTGTATATTTTGTCTCTGCCATCACCTCTGTCCTTCTAATGTTATTTAATTCTTTGCATATTGCAGCCATGCAGTTCCCAAGTGGCCTCAAAGAATAGTAATAACCCCCTCACTTCATACTCTACCCATAGAACAGAGGTGACCCTCATAACCTTTACTTTCCATGCCACACTTGCTGAGCTCTCCAGCTGCCCTCATCTCATTAAAGTATGTCTTTTTGCTTCCATGGCCGTGGCATACACCAAGAGTCTAAACACTGCTGCCAGCCCCTGTAGCTGCAATGTGGCCATCAATATCCAAAGCAAAGGGAACTGTGTAAGACATCCCGCAGTGATTACTTCAGCCCTTTTACTTACCTTATCCCAAAAACTGATGCTGGGGCAGGCCCACACTACCAGCATACCTTTGAAAAGTTAAACCCCATGTGTACAAGTTTCTTTAGCATTCTATGCCACCTTCACGGAATTTTATTTTACATTAACTAATATTTGTGGTCCTGAGTTCCCAGATGGACCATCTTCAGTCACCTTTCCCAAGTTTCAAAAAATATATAATCCTGCAGTGCCAAGCTCCTTTTTTAAATCTGTGAGATTACCATTCAGGCAACTAGAATCACTGGATGTGTTGTATACTAGACCTCCCCCAGCCCTTCCATTTTTTCATCCAAAATTCTCAAGTTTTAGTCATCTCCAAAATGGAAAGCCAATATCCCTTCTCTATCCAAGCCTTCAAAGCATGTCAAATTTGCAGACAATTCCACTGATCTGCTGTGGGAGTTTACATTCCTCTTGTAGTTGCTCAAATGATTTTTGGATTTTCCTTTGGGGGCATAATATGTGCCTGAGTTTCTGTATCTATTGTGTATTCCACCCTTCTGATATGAGCTCCTGATCCTCTATCTTAAGCTTCAGCTTATGCCAGAGGTATTCCTGCTAACACCGAATACCATCTCCCCTGCTGCTCAGCTTTTTCAGCGTCTGTCAATGTGTGTATATTTGGGTTGAGTAAGAACTTTCTTGTTAAACCCCACTTTTTTCACCTTAATTACTTTGCCCTTGTTCAACCAATTTACATGAAATTTGGAAAGCACAGCCTTTGTACTAGGATCTCTTGATCCTGAAAATTTCATGTAGCTCGGTTCAGTAGGGGCAAAGTTAAAGAGGTGCACAAAAATGTAAAATGACTGTTTTTGACATTGTTAAGACTTTTTTTGCCACCCCATAACTAAGACAAACTCTGGCCACAGCTGGTAGAGCTGCAGCTAAGAAATTTGGGGTAAAAATATTGAAAATTGTTTTTCAATATTTTTAGACCAAATTTTCAACATAGCTTTGTTAAGATCCTTCCCCGTGAAGAAGGGCAGAGGCAATGTTCAACTTATGGCCAGGATTTGAAAAATGACAGCTGTCACACCCAGGATGTGTTGTAGAGATATGGCAATGTTGCAGATTTGTGGTAGAAATTTTGAACATTACCAAAGTTATGAGTCTGCATTCTCAAAATCCAATGTAGTCTCATAAATTTTTTGTTCTTTTTAATATTTTTGCACCTGATTTTTAACATAGCCTTCTTATGACCCCACCTCATGAACAAGGGCAGAGAACATTTTCAACTCCTGCACAAAAGGTGATGACACACAGGGTCCAGAAAGTCACCTTTTGGGATGTAAAAACACATTTTGGACAGGATTTGAAAAATAACAGCTGTCACATTCATGAGGTGCTGCAAAGATATGGCGATGTTGTAAATCTGGGGTAAAAATATTAAAAATGATCAAAGTTATGAGCCTGCATTGACAAAATTCAAAGTAGGTTCATAACATTTTTGTTTTTTTAATATTTTTAAACCAAATTTTCAAAATAGCCTTCTTATGGCCCCACCTCATGAAAAAGGGCAGAGAAAAGTTTTAGCTCCTGCACAAAAGGTGATTTTGTGCAGAGCTCATGAAAGTACCTTTTGGGACAGATTTGCCTACTGTCAATGCCATTATTCATGATGTGGGGTCCCAAGAAAGGCATGTTGAAAATTTTGGCCACAAATATGCAAAAATGCCCAAGTTATGCTACTAAGTTCAAAACTCCATTGAAATACATTGAACCGCATACCTGTTTATTCAGTTTGCAGTCCAGCTTGGAACAGTGAATACGTGTCTGTGATCCAGAGAGGATTATGGGATTGAACCCCTGATGGGTAAGTAAGGGCGTGGGGAGTGAGGTGGTGGGTGCTGAGTGGGAGGGTTGGGTGTGGGGGGTCAGGAATGGCCCACAAAATACATTGATGGACAGTTTTCTTTTTATAGGTTGAAAAAAAATGACAGAGGATTCCTGATCATGATACTAGGAGACTGGGCACCCCCAGTGTCACTGTTGTGTTTCTGGGAGGGGGGATGTGGGGTTATGGGTTCTGAGAGGGAGGAACGGTTGGGGGGAAGCAAAACAATAGGGTAAAAGAGCACATGGAACACGATCGTGGCACTGAGGATTTGGGAACTGTCAGTATCGTTGCTATGTTTCTGGCAGGGTGGGGATGGGTGCTGAGAGGGAGGGTCAGGTGAAGAGATATAAATAATATTGGAAAAAAGGAACTCTGTGGTCAAGGCAGAATACAGCATAGTCTGCCATGAAAAAGATGGCCACCACATAGTACTTCGCACGCGTTAGTGGTCATGCATGCGCCATACAGTTTGTTGGCCACCTTGGACATGCAGAGTGTGCTGTGTTCTGCTGTGACCACCCACAAACTGAAAAATACTGCAGCGTGACTGCATATGCAGACAGTGAGTGAAGTGCTTCACAGATGCGGAGGTGGCTGTGTGGCAACTCCAACATCTTTTTTGGTCAGAAGAAATGCACTGACTGCTTTTTTTGTAGCAAGAAGGTCTGCAGGGCTATGCCCACTGCAGCCCTAAAAAATATGAGGCTTTGAAACCTGAAACTTTCAGGTTTGACAGAGGTTGGTCCAAGGTATGTGCTTTTGTTGTATTCAAGTTTCATTGTTAAGTAGTTTTTAAATTATATAATAAACAATTTCCTTTTGTGAGCATGTGCAGTTTAAAAAATCAAGGTTCTAAGTACAGCTGAATTTTTGTAACAATAGTCAGGTGTATTATATGACACTGCTGCTAATTACTATTAAACTACAGCTGTTACATATAGCAGCCCCTGCTGTGTCATGACTTATATGTCAGAGAGGGGGCTACTGTCATTATAGCCCCACCATCCTGACTGTTCTGTGCCTGAATAAATTGTATCTGCACACTGGGGGCCCACATCCCCAGTGGCAGTGTATTGATTTAGTTATTTTTTCCTATAATCCACCACTGGGATGCCCACCCCCAGTGTCAGATGCCTCCTCCTCCAAGTCTGTTGTTTTATTCATAGTTACTGACATGGGGGGGGCTCAATCCCCAAGTCAGCATTTACAAGCCCCCTCCAGCAATGTGGGAAACTGGAAAGCTCACCCCCAGTGTCCCAAAATAGTTTATTTATTTACATTGTTCCTGTAAACCAAAAAACATCCCAAATGTCTTTTTTTTGTAAATCTGAAAGAAAAAAAACCATCCCTTGTCATCCCCACTGTTCCTCTCTCTTCCCATCCTGACCCTTCCACTGAGCACCCCCCACCCCACTCCACCCTTACCCTATACTTACCAACAAAGGTTGAATCCTGTCATCCTCTGTGGACATAGACATGTCTGCACTCTTCAAAGCCAAACCGTGAACTGAGAAATAAAGGTAAGTGCCTTATAATGTCTTTCAGTAGTGTTTTGAACTTACAGTATGTTCATAACTTGACCATTTTTAGGAATGTTTTCTTCAAATTTTCAACATTACCTTTTTGAGACCCCACCTCATGAACACTGTCTGTGTCATTTTGTTAATTAGGCTCAGAAGGTGATTTTGTGGTCGCTGAACAAAATCACCTTTTGGATCTGATTAATGAAATTTCACTGACAGCGTTCATAAGGTGGGGTCACAAAAAGGTTATGTTGAAAATTTGGTGACAAATTTTCTAAAAATGCCCAAGTTACAAGTGTAAATTGAATTTTTCTACACACACGCATAACATTGGTCATTTTTAATATTTTGACCCAAACTTTTCAATGGAGTCATTTTTTCACACCACCCCATGAACATTGCAGCTGTAATTTTTCACATGCTGGACAAAATGTATTTTCACACCTGTGGTGTGTAATGGCATTTCAGCAGAGATTTGAAAATGTTCACCTACCAGGTTCATGAGGTGGGATCATAAGAAGACTAAGTTCCCTTTTGGAACCTTTTCTTTCAATTCTGAATATACTGGTGAGTGACTGGAACCTTACAGTTACCCAAGACCCGGATCATACTTACAACACCCGAATGGGGCTGTCCTCTGCGAAGTGCTCACTCTGGGTCATGATGGAGGTGGCTGGACTGTGCGATTCCTGGAGAGTCCTGAATGCATCCGCCAGGGAGTTTACGTTCTTCTGCCCGGCACACAGTTCATATTCACACCTGGATTATTTCTTGATCAGCTGACAACTCATGCCTGGTGTGCTGTGCAGTAAGATAGCCCCTCAGGTGTTGTCTGATCACGCCCTTACATCGTTTGAAGGGACCATTTCCCCGAATATTCAACAGGATACTATGTGGAGGCTGAATACTCAGCTTCTCAAAGAAAATACTGTAATTAATAAAGTTCATGACTTGATTGATATATTCACATCCTAAAATAGTGATTTTGTTAATAGACTTGACCTTGAATCGGGAGCACTTAAATGCTTTTTGCTAGGGGACTTTATTCGGATGACCACCACCAGGAAATGTAAACATGTGGCTGAAGCCCTATGCTTGCTATCTTGTATCACTACCCTTGAGCAGAATCTCCACTCTGTAGATGTGCACCTGGCTGATCAGGAGCTGGTCCTCCTTCAGGAAAAGAATGCCTATCTTATTCAGGAGAAGGCCTAATACTCCATGTTGAGGACCCAATCTACCTATGTAGATCAAGGGGAGAAGGCTGGGCACCTTTTGGTGTTCTATCTTCATAAAATGGAGGCATCCTAGATAGTCCCAGCTATCACATTATTGGTGGATGACTCTGTTAAAACATCTCCTAGAGATATTGTCTATGAATTTGAATAGTACTATTGATACTTGCATAGCTCACCACCTCTTCTGCTGCATCTGTCCGTGGTGCAAGAATATTTGGCTACCACTCCCCTCCCTCACTTGACTGCAGCCCAATAAATGCTTTCTAGACAACCAGTTTCCCAGCAAGAAATCCTGGAGGCCATTCACTCCTTCCCTATGGATAAAGCCCCCAGCCCAGATTGTTTCCCCCGTGCTTCTATGAAGTGTTTTCTAAAGAATTGGTCTCATTGCTGTATCAACTGTATAACTATTTTTGTGACTACCCAATCGTAAATGAAGCTCTATTTAAAGCTGCAGTTGTTGTGTTGCTAAACCTGGGAAGCTTTCAGAATGAGTCACCAGCTATCATCTAATATCACTCATGAGCTATGATATTAAAATCCTTGCCAAGGTGTTGATAAGCCCAGAGCAACTAGGCTTTATGTGAATGCATTTATCTGCTGATCATCTCCGTAAATTGTCACACATCTTCTCCGTGTTCGGGGATTCTACAGTTCTGGCTGCCTTGGTGTCCCTGGATGCAGAAAAGGCATTTGACAGAGTTAATTGGGAGTTTTTATTTTCTACCCTCCATGAATTTGGCTTCCCTATGGCCAAGGCCCCTAGAATTCTGCGGCCGCTGAATTTCGCAGAACTTGCAATCTACCTCAGAACTTCTTCGGTGCCACAGAATTCACTCTTCTTGGTGATTTTTTATTAATATTTCTGTTTATACATGGAATCTGGTTCCCTTACCCTCTTTTTATATTCAACCCCCCCATATGTTCAGAATGTGATGTTATCATTGCTGTAACATCATACATTAGCTAATGAAATGGCTGCATTCTGCAACAGAAATGAACAGTCACTTATCTACCACAGCTCCCTCTGCCAGAGACGATGGCACAGCACATCATGCATGGTGATATTTGCTCAACCTGCACTACAGCCTAATAAAATTTTCAGTCTTACTTTGTTGCACTATGGCCAACTTAAGCAAAACCTTGTCAATAGCACAGACCTGTTAAGTCCATACCTCACTTTGTACAAACCTATTTGTGCCTTTGAGGTATAGAGACACTATCTGAAATGAATAACTGATAAAATGAATTTAACTGTCCAAATTTTTAAGAAAAATAAAGCAATTATGCCCAGAAAAGTGAAATTTAATAATGTGTAGACCTGTTGAAAGAATAGACCTTTTACATAAATAATTGCACTGTACGCATTTTTGCCAGGGTTATTGATTACATATTGTCATTGGTTGATAGAATCAACTAAAAGTTATTGAGAAATGTTGCATGCAGGGACAGCTGTTGGGCCAGAGGGTAGCATGCTGTGTTTCTGTGCCGGCAACTCAGGTTCAGAGATTAGCTCTGGGAGCTGGCTGGGCAGCACAAGGACTGGTGGAACACATCACTGCTCAGAGCCTGGGAAGGTATGGGGCAGTGTTCTGTCACATGGTGGACACATTGTGATGGGCCGGAGAGCTGTATCTCACAATTGGTTCACATGCATGTCATGGCCTGATGGTGTTACCCAGTGTGTCAGGGAAAGCAGGTTGACATGAAAAATGAGTTTTGCAATAACTCCTGTATTCCATTTCCAATGGAACCTGTATGAATGAGGATGCAAGTTCATGGAAATTAAAAAAAAATAGATACACACACAGACACACACACACACACACACATATACAATACCTCTGTCTCTCTCACCACACACACACACACACACACACACACACACGCATATTTGCATGTATGTTACAGATTGCATATAAATATACAAATGATACACAGTGGGAACCTCATGAGTGGTGTAGAAAGCACATACAAATATATAAGTGACAGACAGTGGAAACCTCATTAGTGGGATAGATAACATGCATATAGAAATACCTTATTTATCACATAAGATCCCCTCTGCATATGTAATTTATGCAACAGGCTAGGACCTTTAAGGGATAGACATTTGTTTTGCTTTTTTACACATAAAATTATTTTTATAAATCTGTTATTTTTTGAACTAGTGTTACTTTGTTTTCCACCATCCTGATTGCTATAACCACTGCCATGAAAGTGAAGTCAGGATGACAAGCTGACACTGTGATGTGGTAGTTTGTTAGTGCCGCAGAACTTCCGCAGAAATTACAGACCACTGCCGCAGAAGTTCTGCGGCAAATGGTAGTCTTGCCGCAGAACTTGGTCCCACTCTGCCGCAGAAAAGTAGGGGCCCTGCCTATGGCTTTCACTAAATGGATTAAGTCCCTCTACTCTTGCCCTATGGTGAAAATCTATTGCAGTGGGGTTCTCTCCCCATCTTTCCCATTGTGCTCTGGAACCTGCCAGGGTTGCCCACTCTTACCCCCTTTTGTTCAACTTATAGTTAGAGCCCTTACTTCTTTCCTCAAGGGATCTCCTTTGATACATGGCATTCCGATTGGACATATGGACCTCAGAATTTCTGCATATGCAGATGACATTTTATTGCATGTGACAAATCCTACTGTTTCAATTCCCACTGCTATGGAACTTATTCAGGGATTTGGGAAATTGTCAAGCTATAAGCTCAACATTGACAACACCAATATTATGCCCTTAACATCTAATGTTTGTAAAGCAGACATTGATGCTTTAGGGCTATCTTAGGCTCCCTGTATTAAATACCTGGAGATTTGGTTGACTAGAAATGCATTTCAATGGAGGAAATGGAATCTATATGATCTGCTGACAGTCCTTCAGCAGGATCTGGTTAGGTGGGACCATTTCCCCCTTTTGATTGTTGGCAGAATTAGCATTATTTTTTCAGACTCACAGGGATATTCATTTTGATATTGGATGGAAAGATGGCAGCCACACTGGGTAGCCATCTGTGAGCGCTTCATTTTGTTCGTTTGTTTTATTCAGTTTTATTTACTTTTATTTTTATTTTTTGGCCCGTTCGTTGAGTGGCTACGTTGTTATACCATTGTATTAAGGACCGCATTATTTGCTGTCTGGTCTTTTGTCGATTACTCCATTTTTAGCTGTTTGGAACTTGCCTGCCTGAAAGCTGTATCATGTCCAGTCGTGTCGTTTTCTGCTGCCGTGTGGTCCTGTGGTTGGCTGCTGGCTGTGTGCTGGGAGCGGCATGTGGGGCTGGGTTCGACTGCCGCTGGTGCTGTGGAGAGACTTTGGTTGCGGGCGGCCTGGGGTTTCTGGCGGCTGCCTGTGTGCTTGAGGTGAATGCTGGACTGCGAGGAGGAACGCTTCATGGTGGAGTGTTGGTTCCCATTCGGGGAAGGATTATTGCCGAACCAGGAAGAGGAAGTAATCGGGAACATATTGTGACTGGACTTGCTGTAAGAAGGAAGGTCTGGGACAGTGGAAATTGTGGATTGTTCTGAATTAAATTGTCCAGATTCCCTGGTCCGGACAGGGTAGCGGGTTTCTCTGCCTCCGGAGGGTGGTGGGGTTGCCCTCGCTTCCTAATTGAGAGAGGGGTACCATCGGAGGGTGGTTCAGCCTGTCTCATTGCTGTGAGGGTCAGGTTGAGTCTGGACTTCTGGTCGATGCTTTCTCTGGATGCCTGCAGGAGTTAATGAAGTTGGACTTGTGTGGACTGTGGTGTGGACTGCTACTTTGGTGATGTATACCTGAATTTTTGTTATTTTTAATTACATTTTGAGATACGATTGGGAGGACCGAAACCTGAACTATTTAGGCCAGTCTTGTGAGAGAAGACTGTCTAAAGCTCTTTGGGCCATACTAGTGGTGAGAGCACAAAAAGTGTGGCTATTAAGAAGAAAAGACCTCAAACTCTTGTTTTGGTTTTCCTTTAGTATTGTGGACTCTGGGCCAAATTTTAAGGGTTTTGAGTAGGTGGAAAAATCCTTTTCTGCAGTGGTGAGAGCACTGTGGGAGGAGGTAGATGGACAAGTGCTTCTGATACATTTATGTATAACACATTGTTATGAAACGTTTTATGCCTGATATTGGAACATAATGTTTAGTATTTTGTTAGGGTATAATTTTAGTTAGTTTTGTTTTGCTTAGTTATAATAGCTATATTTTGTTATTTGTATGCTGTATTTTAAATTCTCTTATTTATATACTTTGGTGAGGTTTAGTATTAGTTTTGTTACTATGTGTTGGAATGAAAATAGAACAGTCGGCTATTATTCCCCCTCCAGGCTCAGGGATCTCCGTCCCTTCTTCTGTCCCCCACTGTCGCCGGGAGTCTATAGAAGGTGTAGGGCTCTGGGGATTGTGAGGAGGAGGGTTGGGGCTGGGCCTGGGGACCGAAGGAGCAGGCGGATAGGGATTGTGAGGTCAAGGAGATGCCCTGGGGCAAAATGGGCTCAGGAGAGGAGGTTCTCCCTGTCTTGTGCCCATACCCAAGGGTTCTGGTTATCAGCAGGTAACGCAGTCATCGTTGGAGGTCCATCCTGCATGAGCGGTGTTGTGCAATGCTAGGTCTATTAAAAACAAGACGGCTATTATAGCCGATCTTGTTGGGTCAGCTGACCTAGCTTGCATCACCGAGACCTGACTGGATGAAAATGCTGGGCCAGTATTAGCCGCAGCAGTTCCAGCTGGGTACTCGGTGATATACCGCTCGAGGCAGGATCATAGGGGCGGGGGTGTTGCCAGCTGTTTTAAATCAGAATTGGGCCTGGTGGAGGTACCAGTGGGAGTCACCGGATCCTTTGAGTGTGTCTTAGGCGAGGGTGTGGGGTGCAGGATACTTCTCGTATACCGTCCACCAGGTGACGGGAATGTTTTCCTGCAGGAAGTCGCAGACTTCATTGTCGACCTAACACTGGGGTTCCCCAGATGGTTGGTTCTGGGTGACTTCAATGCCTGGGTCAACGATGAACTCTCACGTTTTGGTCAAGACTTCCTCCAGTTGATGTTATCACTGGGCTTCACACAGGTAGTTTCCTCCTCTACCCATATTGATGGGCACTCATTGGATCTGGTGTTCCTTCTGGGGATGGGGATATCTGATTTGGTGGTGGAACCACTCGGATGGTCTGACCATCACTCTATTAGGTTTGATTTTGAGGCCACCCCATTAGGTCAGCCCCTTCGGAAATGGTCCGGTACCACTCATTGAGGGGTGTGTCCCCAGATGACCTGATGGTGGTGCTGGACCTATCGGATCTTCCGATAGATTGCTTGGATCCAGGTGACCTAGTACGGGCCTATAATAGGGCAGTTACAGGGGCCCTGGATTCTACTGCACCTGTTCGTGTTCGTCCGCTCACTCTTCGCCCCAGGTCTCCGTGGTTTGATGAGACCATGAGGGAGTTGAGGAGGGTAGGATGAAGGCTGGAGAGGCGTTGGCAGAAGTCCGGTCTGGATGATGACAAACTTAGTTTGATGAACCATTATATGGCCTATCAATCCACAATCTCTCATAAGAAGGCAGAGTTCCTGTCCAGGGAGATAGCGGCTGCACAGAATAGACCAGCCCAGCTCTTTCGGACTGTGGACAGACTGTGCAATCCAGTCTGTCTTCAGCCCAGGAGGGCCTTTTCCACAGAACGATGTGAGGAGTTTGCTCTTTTCTTTGCAGATAAGGTTGCCAAAATCAGATCGGATGTCCGCTCTTCCCTCTCCAATGGGGGTAGTGATGGTCGGCCGGAGATGTCAAACACCCAGTTTGCATGGTCTGACTTCAGCCTCCCCAAAATCGAGGATATTGTGATGGTCATCAGAGCGCTACGACCAACCAGCTGTGATTTGGACCCTGGCCCCACATGTCTCTTAGTGGATTGTGTGGATAAAATCGGCCTAGTCCTGGCTTTGATAGTCTGGAAGTCTTTGGAGAGGGGGATCTTTCCTGAACCCCTTAAAGAGGCTATAGTTAGGCCTCTTTTGAAGAAGTCCTCCTTAGACCCAGACTGTCTAGCAAATTACAGACCAGTCTCTAACCTACCCTTTGTGGGTAAGGTTATTGAGAAGGTGGTTGCACTGCAATTGGATGATCATCTGACCAACAACAATATCTACGATGCTGTCCAATCTGGATTTAGGAAAAGGCATAGTACCGAGACAGCACTTGTTTGTGTACTAAATGACCTCCTAATAGCGAGAGATCGTAGGACCCGTTCTATCTTGGTACTTCTTGATCTCTCTGCTGCATTTGACACTGTTGATCATGGGGTGCTGTTTGAGCATCTGCGGTCCATCTGTGGATTATCTGGTATGGTCCTCAGGTGGTTTAGATCTTACCTCGAAGGTAGGACTCAGAGGGTGGTGTCGGGAATTTTTTCCTCGGCATCCGTCTCCCTGCCTTGTGAGGTACCGCAGGGCTCTATTCTAGCGCCTATGTTATTCGCTGTGTACATGCTGCCTCTGGGAGCGATTATAAGATGATATGGACTGGGTTTTAATTGCTATGCTGATGATACCCAGCTGTATATGTCTTTTGTGCCCGGCCAGGATGCTGCCTTGTCGGTATTTAATAACTGCCTTGCAGAAATCCAAGACTGGATGAATGGGAGTTGGTTGAGGTTAAACCCCGAGAAAACTGAGGTGTTGGTTGTGGATAAAGGTCGCTGTAAGGCAGGTTTACCAGCTGGATCGCACTCTAGCTTATGGCTTGCAGGCGCTCCATTGACAACCTCAGATCAGGTGCGGAATCTTGGTGTAATAATTGATGACCGCTTGACGCTTAAAGCTCAGGTGTCAGCGGTGGTCAAAACTTCCTTTTTCCATCTGAGGAATATCACCAGGGTGAAGCACCTGGTTCCTCCAGAAAATCTTCCAACATTGATCCACGCCTTTGTTACCTCCCACCTTGACTATTGCAACTCCCTGTACCTAGGGCTATCGGGGGTTGAGCTTCGCCGTCTGCAGCTAGTGCAGAATGTGGCGGCCAGGTTGTTGACTGGTTCTTCTAGCTCCAGTCATATAATGCCTGTGCTATGTGGACTGAACTGGCTGCCAGTATTTTGGCGAATCACCTTCAAGGTCGGTCTTCTGACCTATAAAGCTCTACATGACCAGGGACCAACTTACCTGAAAGAGCTCCTTTGCCCCTACTGTCCCTCCCGCCCCCTCCGATCCACTGACAATTGATTGCTGGAGATTCCCAGGGTCTGTTTGAAATCTTCGGTGGCTAGATAATTTAGCTTTGTGGCCCCGACCCTGTGGAATTCTCTACCTCGTCAGGTGTGAAATAGTCCGACTGTCCTGAGTTTTAAAGGAGCCTTGAAGACCCACCTTTTTAGAATAGCTTTTAATGATCCATAATAGTTTTAAATTCTGTTTATATATTGTTTTACGGTATTGTGCAGGCGCTTTGGATTGGAGAAAAGTGCCTTTTATAAATAAAAATTGATTGATTGATTGATTGATTATTAAAATGAATATTTTGACCCACTTGTTTTATCCCCTTCATTCCCTTAACACCTTCCTGCAAATATATTGATTCTGAAGGGTCCACAAGATGATTTTCACCTTTGTCTGGAAAGGGAAACCCCCGAGGCAAGCCTATATCCATCGCTTAGCTCTCAAGGAACTGAGGGACTCAAGTTGCCCAATTTTCTGCTTTACTACTGGGTGAGTCACCTCTCCAAATATTCCAGATGGCCTGATTCTACCACTGTAGTTGCTAATACTCATTACATGTCAATTTGGCTTCAACTGGAGTGAGCATTAATACAAGCAACTGGGCCCTCCGGCTCTAGCATTTTTTATGTAGCCCCCAAACAACTTCCTGGTCTACTTCACAGCATGGTGATCCACAGTTCACTGTGTGTGTGCATGCCCAAATGTGCTATTACACTGTATGTGGTACAACACCACTATGGACTTGTGTCTGTGTCTGGACTGTGTGCTAATCCTAACTTTAAGATGGGTGGAGTTATGCTATCAACCAATTTCTTACTCCACATTTTGGACATGGTGGTCGGGGACTTTTTTCTAGAGGGTTATCTCAAATCCTGTCAAGCTATTTTGCAACAGTTACAGTTACCAGTTCACCACATTTTCAAAGTGTTTCAACTCCATCATCTTTAACTCCTTAGGATGGGGCAAGGGGATAAACTTGTTAACAAAGGGAATCTCCTGTGGTCCTTCATGGAGCTGGCTGTACAACCCCATGCTGTATCTAGACTATATTCCCTACTTTTTCCTACACTTCTTCCCAACATTTCTGGACATTCTAAATACTGGACTATGGTTCTCCTGCAGGCTCTGTTTAACTATGAACATATTTGGAGGATGCTTTACCAATATCTAGCAAATCACAAACTTTGATTGACCCAGTTTAATATCCTCCATAATATATAAGTTACACTTGTCAAACTGAGTAAAATGGGGAAAATGACCTCCCCCATGTACCAGATGTAGGCAAGCAGAAGGATTGCTATTTTATTTATCATGGGATTATAAATTATAAAAAAAACTAAAAGGCACATATAAATGAAACACTATTCATTTTGTAGATGTTTTTGTGCTGAACAAATATTGTGCTCACAGTACAATGCTATCATTTTTTTGTTTTAATATTATTTGCATTTGTTATTTGAAAAAGTGAAAAATAATTGAATTTTCTGCTGCTTTTTTTACAAATTTTTAAAAAACTAAACCATATCTATAAATGAAACACAAATCATTTTGTAGATATTTTTGTGCTGAACAACTTTTGTGCACACAGTACCATGCTTTATTTTTTCATTTTAAAGTTATTCACTTTTGAATACTGTTAGCACAGCTAGAATACATCTGCACAGCTGGGCATCTCTCACTTCAATGACATCATCAAGGCAGCCATTTTAGGATTCTTAGAGCAGGATTTTTGAATCAGGAGAGGCTATGTATACAATTTTTAAATGCCATGAAACTGCATTTATACTGATTTAATAAATGTAGTTTCAGTATAAATGTACACAACTGCCTCTCCTTTACAAGACCATGAAGTAATTTTTTTAAAAACAATATTTTCAACAAAACCTTTTTGGGACACCACCTCATGAACACTGTCAGTGAAATTTCATTAATTGGGCCTGAAAGGTGACTTTGCGCAGAGACTGCAAAATCACTTTCCTGGCCCGACTAATTAAATGACACTGACAGTGTTCATGGGTTGGGGTCCCAAAAAGGCTATATTGAAAATCTGTTGAAAAAAATTCTAAAAATAGTGAAGTTCTGAACGTATGTTCAGAACACCTTTGAAATATATTATACAGCACTTCCCTTTATTCCTCGGTTCATAGTTCAGTTTTGAAGAGTGCAGATGTGTCTTGGTCTACAGACGATGACCGGTGGAAAGTATGGGGTAAGGGGTGGGGTGGGGTGGTGGGTGCTCAGTTGAAGGGTCAGGATGGGGTGGGGGATGGCAGGAATGACAAGGGATGGTTTTCTTTCTTTCTTTCAGGTTTACAAAAAAAGGTGTTAGGGGACGTTTTTTATTTTACAGAACAAAGTACATAAATAAACTATTTTGGGACATTGGGGTGGGCTCCCCAGTGTCCCACAGTGCTGGGGGGTGCTTGTAAATGCCATCATGGGAAATGGGTCCCATGATGTTGGCAACAATGAACAAAACAATGGGCTGTGGGAGGGGGGAGCATCCGACACTGGGGATGGGCATTCTGGTGTCAGATTATAGAAAAAATTAATAAATAAGTACACTGCCACCAAGGATTAGGGCCCCCAGTTTACAAATACAGTTTATTCAGGAACAGCACAGTCAGGATGGTAGAGCTATAATGACAGTAGCCTCCTCCCTGACATACAAATCATGGGGCTGCTATACGACACAGCTGTAACTTGTTAGTAAACGGCAGCTGCGTTGTATAGTGCAACTGACTGTTGTCCCAAAAATTCAACTATCCTTAGAACTTTGATTTTTTTAAACTGCATATGCTCGCAAATGGAACTTTTTTATTAAATAATTTAAAAATTGCTTAACAATGAGACTTAAATACAAAAAAAGCACATACCTTGGACCACCTCTATCAAACCTGAAAGTTTCAGGTTTCAAAGCCTCATATTTTTTAGCTAATGGGTGGCAAAAATCTTACAATTTTCAAAAAGGGGATTTTTGCCTCCACTGAAACAATTACATGACATTTTCAAGAATAAGAAATTCTGGCACACAGGCTGTGTTTTCCAAATTTCATTTAAATCAGTTGAATGAGAGCAAAGGTATTAAGGTGCAAAAATTGGGGATTAACATGAAAGTGCATGCTCAATCCTAATATACAGGTGTGACTCCGCCTGTATAATTAGCCACATACATGTATACATGCCAGCAAAGATTATTTTAGTACATTTAGGCATCCCCACTCCCCCAGTTCCATTACATTCTCCATAGAGTGCCTGCAGCCCCGTTCCCTACTTTGCATCATAATTCTGCTGTTTTTAGGGGTGGGATTGCAGTGCTCAGTGGCTGCTCAGTTTGTACCACAAACTTATGAGCCAGGCTTTATGAATGAAATAAAGTTGAAAAAACTGGGCATAAAATATCCATTTACAGCTGAAAAAGTTCCTAGGGCAGGCAGCTACATGGTATGAGCTGCCTGACTGGAGTGTGTGAGCAGCTCTTTAATGGTCAAAGGGAGATCTCTCCATTCCATGGATAGAGAGAGTGGCCATGATTGAACCAGGGATTCTTCTGCCTGAACTGAACCCTGCTCCTTCCCCTGCAACCACTGGAGAGCTTGTTTGACTCCATTGGGCAGACAAATGGGCAGACTAGGTGAGCCAAGCAGCCCTTGTCTGCTTTCAAATTCTCTATTTCTATTGGCAACAAGGTAAGCCCACAGTTAGGGAGTATTCCAACCACCTCTGTCCCTAAGTCCCTTCCTACTGAATCTTGGCTTCTGCTTTTGCCATAGAAAGGTGGCCAATATTCTGTCCATGTTCTGCCACCATTTGGGGGCTACATGTTCAGAAACATAGAAACATAGAAGCTGTCAGCAGATGGGAACCATACAATCCATCAAGTCTGCCCTTGATTTCCTACCCCTATACTTAGCTGCCTGCTTGTGTATCCCACAGTGTCTGTCCCATGCCCACTTGAATTCCCCCACTATCTGGCTTCCACCACCCCATCCAACAGGGTATTCCATGGTTCCACAACACGGTCTGTGAAGAAGAATTTGCTCATATTGCTTCTGAACTTCCCCCCTTAAGTCGAAGGTTGTGCCCTCTAGTCCTGCTGTAGCCCTTTACCTGAAAGAGGTTCTGCACATGCACCCTGTTGTTGCCTTTAAGGTATTTGAATGTTTCTATCATGTCCCCATGATTCCTGCATTGTTCTAGGGAGTATAATTTGAGGTAATCCAGTCTTGCCTCATACAGTTTCTGATGCAAGCCCTGCACCATCTTTGTTGCTCTTCTCTGTACCATCTCCAGCCTATCTATGTCTTTCCTGAGGTGTGGCCTCCAGAATTGGACACAGTACTCCAGGTGAGGCCTGATCAGGGTCCAATACTGCAGCATGATTACTTCATGCTTTCTGCTTGTGATGCCCCTCCCTATGTATCCCAGGATACCACTAGCCTTTAGTGTTGCCTTTTCACATTGTCTACTGACCTTGAAGTCATCTGATATGATCACCCCTAGGTCTCATTCCTGCCTGGTAGCCACCAGCTGCTCCCCTCCAACTGAGTACAGTTTCCCTGGGTTATGCTTTCGCAGGTGCATGACCTTGCATTTTTTGGTATTGAATTTCAATTGCCAGGTCTTGAAGCACTCCTCCAGGTTTCAGATATCAGCTTCCATGCTTTGCTTTGTATGGGCAAATTATTCAGATAGCACATGATTCTTGGCAGTGCCATAATTTTGTATGCCTCTATTTTCCCTGGGATGGGTCAGATTTAATTTTTGCTACCTCTCAGTATGCTTAGTGCTGCTTAGCCACTACACTATACTTCCGCCTCAGTGAGGAGGCAGTATACCATAGTGGTTAAAGGCACTGAGCTGCAATCCTGGAGACCTGGGTTTGAATCCTATCAGCACCCACCTGCATAATGTATGAGCCTGAGCAAGTCACTTAACTTCTTTGTGTTCCCAGGTGGCACCTGGAAACAAGATCTGGCTTAGTGTGCCTTTCCTGATTAAACAATTTCCCCTTTCTCTTTATCTCTCAGTATCTTGGGCTATTGCCAAAAGAAGAGGAAGTAAGTTCTTGGGAATACAGTCTGTTACTGAGGGCACAATAGGCATGCCATATCCCTATTGGGGGCCATTTTAACACCGGCCCCTGCATTGTTGTCATCGTTGTCATTTGCTGGCTACACCCAACTACTAAGAAGAGTTCAGTTGTTGACCAGTTGACTGTCAACACTGATAATGCCCCAAAGGAAGATATCATTGATAGTACCGCTAGCAATGACTTATCCACCTTAGAGAGCACCAACAAGAGGCCATCACTGTACAGAAGTGCTTTACAGGCATACTCTTCTATGCTGATACTTATATGTGAAACTCCCCCCAAGTCTAATCCTGTCTCCTGCACAGTCAGCCTTTAAGCTAGGGTCAGTGATGATCTCTGTCCTACCAGTACTTCATATTCTGCCTGCCAAATTGTTGTGACATCCTCATACCTGGTTCTGGTTCTACAGACAAGGAGTGCTTCATACATTACCATGCAAGCCAATTACATGGGGAGCCCTGACCTCTTCCATGCATAGTTTCAATGCAATAGCAAACACATGGGGTAAGCCTTGTAACTACATTGTATATGGCACAAAAGGACATAATACAAGAGACTGCCACTGTCATCATTGTGATGACATCATGACAGTCCCTTGACAAGCTTCATGGGGCACTGAATAGAAACATAGACTTTGATGGCAGATAAGGACTGCTTAGCCCATCCAGTCTGCCCATTGCCCTACCTATTAGATAAGCTGTAGATACTAGTTAACCAACAGCCTACTTCTTCCTAACCCCGATAAGAATTGCATTATGCCTGTCCCATGCATTCTTGAATTCCCCCACTGTTTTTGACACCACGACTTCCTCAGGAAGGCCGTTCCATGTGTCCAGCATCCTCTCTATGAAAAAATACTTCCTTATGTTGCCCCTGAGCCATCCTCCCCTCTATCTTCAAATTGTGCCCATTTGTTACGGCACATCTCTTTTTCTGAAAGATGTTACCCTCTTGTACTTTATTGATTCCCTTGAGGTACTTGAACATTTCTATCATGTCCCACCTCTCCCTCCTTTCCTCGAGTGTATACGTATTAAGCTTCTTTAGTCTCTCTCTCTCTTCATATGGCTGCTGGTGCAGACCCTGCACCATTTTAGTTGCCCTCCTCTGTACTACCTCCATCCTGTCTATGTCTCTGCGGACATGGGGTCTCCAGAACTGCATGTGGTACTCCAGATGGGGTCTCACCAACTGTCTGTACAGATGGATAACATATTCATGTTTTCTACTGGTGATGCCTCTCCCTATACATCCCAGTATTCCCCCAGCCCTCCTTACTGCCTTCTCACATTGCTTGCTCACCTTTAGGTCAACTGATATGACTACCCCCCAGGTCCCTTTCCATTTTTATTGTTATTAATACCTCCCCCACAATGTGTACTCTTCCCCAGGGTTTTTGTTTCCCAGGTGCATTACTTTGCACTTCTTTGCATTGAATTTAAATGGGTTGTATATGCCAGCCTGACAAAAAAGATTGTAACCGGCATTACAGCGACGGGCTCCATATTGACCACAAGTTGCAGTCAGCATGGAGCCACACTGTTCGAGACTAGTTTTTACATCAGTGGGGGCTTTGCTCCTAAACCCCCCGCACCCCCTGAACTAAAGGATTCTAACTCCAGGTCGGAGTTAGTTCAGGGAGGGGGGGTGCAAGTGTGGGGAAGTGGTTGCCCCCTTCCAGAAGCACATCTACAGCAGCATAGCACTGTAGTCTATATCGATGCATGTCACCATAGAAATGTCACTGTTAGGGTGGCATACCAATTTAACCTGCCATACTTTTGACCATTCCTCCAACCTTGAAAAGTCCCTTCTCATCCTTTCCACCCCCCTTGCATATCAACCCTGCTGCAGATCTTTATTTCGTCTGCAAAGAGGCTTACTTTTCCTTCCAGTCCCTCTGCAATGCCACTTATAAAGACATTAAAAAGAACAGGTTCCAGTACTGAACCCTGCGGTACCCCACTAGTAACCCCCCTTTCTTAGGAGTGGACTCCGTTTACTATTACCCTCTGTGTCCTGTTGTCCAGCCAATTTTTTACCCAGGCTAACACCCTGGGACCCACTCCCAGGCTGGCTAACTTGTTTATTAATCTTTTGTGTGGGACTGTGTCAAATGCCTTGCTAAAGTCTAGGTAGGCCATGTCCACAGCCCCTCCCTGGTCTACTACATTGGTTACCCAGTCAAAGAAATCTATTAGATTTGTCTGACATGACCTTTCTGCTTCCTGCACCATTCCTAGTGCTCAGAAAGAGCTGAAACCCTGCCCACCCCTCCCCCACCCTAGGTGGAAGTTGCCTTATATACCTACTCTTAGTCATATGACTAAGTATCAACTTTCTCATTCACTCCTTATATTCTGACCAATAGCGGCATCAAACACAGTCTTCATTTTATTTGTAATCCTCCCCTTCAGCTACCTAGTATCACCCAATCTTTCCTCTCTGAACCATTTTCAGTCACTTCCCTAGATAGCAGTCACTACTGTTTATCTCTTAATCCCTCACCCCTGTGTGATCTCTGGTACTAAAACTCTCAGTTCCTTAAACCTCTCTTTTCTTTTGCCAACCCATTTCTTTTCTCCCTTTTCTAAGCCCACCATCTCCACAATCATATATGGCTCCCCTAAACCTCTCCAGGCCACTATTTACAGCCTATTTGCTCCTTCTTCTCTCATCGATCTCATCTGCCCCTTACTCCAACCTCACACCGTCTTCACCCTCCACTCACACCAACTTTCATTTCTCTAATCTTCTACTACCCCTCAAACAACAAGATCTTACCCCACAACTACTCCCAAGGGGTTTCATCTACCTTGTGTCAAACTCTGGTATCTCATTCTCCTTGCTGTCCTACTATCTGGGGATGTTGAAGTTAACCCTGGCCCTCTGTCACACTGCTTCCACTCTGACGCATCCCTGAACTATGTAAAAGGGCTACGTATTGCTCACCACAATATTAGAAGTCTTGTAAGTAACCATGCAGACCTTGAAGCATGGGTTGCTCTCTATTAGCCAGACGACCTTTGCCTGTCTGAGACCTGGCTCAAAACCTCGATACCAGACTCCACCTTTTCCATAGCAAACTACAACTTACTGTGCAGAGACAGACTCTCCTCTAAAGGGGGGTGGGGTAGCCATGTTCTATAAAAATCACCTTAACATCTCTGTCATCCACACTCCTGCATCCTTCCTCTGTGAATCCCTTCATGCCACACTTACCCTGGGTGCAAAAAAAATTCATATTGTCTGTGCCTATAATCCTCCTCTAAGTGGTCCCGAAGGACTTGAAGAATTACTAAATCAAACTACCCTACTCACAGGGCACAATGAAGTTCTCATACTGGGGGGCTTAAATCTTAACTGGATGGGCAAGACTCAAAACTCCCTCCTCTCTGTGGTGCAAAGCCATAACTTCCATTAACTCTTAACTGAGCCCACTAGGGTCATCCCCCCAAGTCTAACTCTAGCACTTTGATCGACTGGATATTGTAGAATCACATAGATCATATCCCTGTTGCTGGAACTCTCGCAGATGCTATTACTGACCACTCCCCAATCCTTTGTATCTGGAGTCCCACATCTGCTCCTTCTCCCCCTCCACACTACATCACATTTAGGAATCTCGCCAGTCTTGACCAGGGCAAGTTTCTTCTTGATGTCTCTCTAATCAACTGTTCCAGCTTATATCTGGCACAGGGTACTCAGACTGCTCTTAGCATCTTCCTCAATGAATCTGGGGCTCTTCAAGATCTACACACCCCTCTTATCATGCACCGAGTTAGAGGGAAACAATCTAGGTGGCTGCATAAGGATCCCCTTGCCTTACACAAAGCTAGAGATAAAAACTGGAGATGCTTCAAATCCTCATGCCTTCCTGCTAACTACAATCTCTACAGAGCCCAGCTTAACACCTCTAAAAGACATATTAGGACTGCCAAAAGCTCCTACTGCAGAGGCTTATTATTTGAAGCCACCGGGGACCAAAGGAAATTCTGGTCTCACGTGAAAACCTTCCTTGGTTCTACCTAGCCCCTCACTCCTATTCACATGGTTCTAAAGGGTGTTCACTGTAATAATCCTTCTACCATTTCTAATGCTTTCAACCTGCATTTCTCTGACCTATCAAATTATACTTCCTCATTCCCCTAAACCCTACCTACCAACCAATGCCCCTCCTCCCACTGTGAGGCTAGGATCCCATATTTTCGATTCAAAGCCATAACTAGGCACGAGGTACTAAAACTACTCAATACTATCTCTGACAGTACCAGTACTGGCTCTGATGGTCTTGAACCCAAGCTGCTAAAAATTGCTGCTCTGTTTATAGCCTCTCCCCTGCCTCAAATCTTCGCTCTGTCCCTATGTGATAGAAAAGGCCCCGACATTTGGAAAATTGCCAGAGTCACCCCTGATTTTAAAAAAGGTTATCTGAAAGACATCTCTAACTACAGGCCTATTGTTATCTTCTCCTTTCTAAGTAAACTCCTAGAAAAACTTGTTGCCTCTCAAACTATTGATTTTCTACTTAAAAGCAACTTCCTTTCATACAACCAACACAGGTTCCGTAAGGGTCACAGTACCACTAACTCCTTGATCAAATTTATTGATGATACCCTCTCAGCCATGAATTCGTGCCTTCTGACGGGTGCGGTCTTCATCGATTTGACAAAGGCTTTTGATCTGGTGGATCACCCCCTACTCCTCTCCTTCCTTCAATCCATGGGTTTCTTGCTGTCTGTTGTTAACTGGTTCTACAGCTATTTATCAAACAGGGTTCAGGTTGTTAGATTTAATGCTGCCCTCTTTAACCATGTGACCATTAATATTGGAGTTCCCCAGGGATCCATCTTGGGCCTCCTTGTTTTCTCCATTTTTATTAATAACATTACCAAAGACCTTACCTCCTGCTCATCTCTCCTCTCCCCTATGTGGATGATCTGGTCCTTTATACAAGCTCCAAACACTTATCTGACATTAACCTTAAGCTCTCCTCTGACTTCTCAACTATCCATGCTTGGCTTGCCATGCATAAACTCATTCTAAATGTTTACAAAACTCAAGCCATGCTCTTTGGCTCTGCCTCCAAACTTAGATCTTGCACAGACCTGGTAAAGGTATCCTGCCCTGATGGCTCTACTATAGGCACTGTTAAATCCTTTAAATATCTGATAGTTCTACTGGACCAGTACCTTGATTTTGACCTTCATATCCAATCCACCTGCAAACCAGTGAATGCCAAACTATGAATTGCCTACAGAACTAGCTACACCCTAACTCTGTCTGCTAGAATGGCCATTGCCCATGGCATCCTGCTTCCTACTCTCACCTATGTAGTTGCTACTTATGCAAATACAAAATCACACATGCCCCCACAATACAAAGCATCATGGGCTGCATATGCAGATCAGCACAGAATATTATGCTGGTTCAACTTTAAGCAGAAATGCATGGTGCCGAAAGGCCTCTCACACAGTTTGCAAAGGGTGCCAACAGAAGACATAGACACGTGTTTCATCCCATCAGGACTCATCAGTATGCCTCATCTGTTTGACACCCCAGTGGAATGCACCAGCTACCCTAAGATGGTCTATCTGGGTTATGTTGTGATGAACCCAACTACACTTAATAAATGGGATACCACCTACAACAATATCTGCCATTATGCCTCAGCATCTCCAAGATGAAAACATCACTGCCAGCTATACTCAGACATTGCATATTGCATCACCTCACAGCATCCCCCCATCCATTACTTCTGGGTTACGTCCATCTCATAGGCTGCCAATGCACATGTGACCAGAATAGAAATCGGATCCTGCCTAGGTCTCGTCCCTCCCCACAGGTCTCCAGTTCATTCATGTGCATCGCAGAGGTTGCATGCAAACTGCCTAGCTCCACAGAAAACTACTCAAGGTAAGAAACCTCTCCCTTTGTAAAAAAAAATAAATAAATAAATAAAGGACTGGATTGTATAGCTAGGCAGGGTAACAGCTAGACAGTGACTACTCTGCAATGCTTTGTTTACATATAATTGCCTTTTTGATACTAAACGACCCACTCAGATATAAGGTACAGGTGATTCTACTACCTAGGGAATGCATCTTGTGTTGTATTTAGCTGATTTGCTCATTTTGCTATGGAAATGCATCTAGGGTTGTAGTTTGCTGATTTGTTTATTTCTGTTCATTTTTTGCTATGTGTTAGTTCAGGTTACAAGACGTTCTGCTACCTTGGCTATATTGTAGAGGTTAATGATATTACAGATAGCTATTTGGCTCGTTTACAATAACTGCATAATGTTCATCCAGCTCTCGACTCCCTTGGATGCTTTACTCATCATCTATCACGTAACAGATAGAATACAGCAATACATTAATGAACCAAGAATAGTAACTAGCCACAGACAGTAATTTCAAGATCACTGTGCAGAAAGAAACGTTTCTTAATCATGTACCTCTGTTGCTGCTATCCCAGTTTTAAACTAACTGCCCCTTAAAACTAACACCCAGAGAAAAAGCCATCCAACACAGCCTTTTTTGCCCTTGATGATAAATTGGTAAACCCCTGAGAGTTTTGGTGCAGGAGCCCCTTACAAGTGCCTCCCATAACCCCTAACATGAGTCGGGCCCCCTTGCGAGTGGGCCCACATCACCGTGTAGGACAAAAAGCTCAAGTGCCACAAAACTTGCCCCTTAAGGCACAAAATATACAGTTGCCCTGGTGGAAGATCCCTTACCCACTTTTTGGACAGCCACAGTCGACCCAGGTTCTTCAACTCACACCAGCAATGATTCTTAGGCAGTAGCCCTGGCTTTCCCATGAGGAAATCACTTACAGTAGCTCTACGGACCTGATCGCCATCTTGGAATGGTGACCAGCTTCCAGGGGCACCGGGGCTACACGCATGCATGACTCCAGCCTCCCTCATGAACAGCCATGCTCTGCACATGAACAGCTGCAGGGAATTTAAAGACATAGCACCTACATTTAGCTGTACATGTTTTTTTATACCAATGTACTCAGAGTCCAATAAGATCGGATAACCCATACAAAATATACAAAAATACAAATCATGGGCACAATGATCCTACGTCCAGCCCCAAGTCACTCTGCCCATTCCTGACACATTAACTTGTAGAGCTCACAGAGGCACAAAAACAGAGGGTATCTATGTCCTCAAGGAAAATTCTGCCAGGACATTAAGCAGAATAATGAACAATGACACAGCAGTCCCAAGGTTAGCCCCTAGTCTCTAAGCCTTTATGCCTACATTAGGCACACTAGCAACTATCCCAACAAGGCAAACAGTTACAAGCTGCCCCCCCCATGGGGGGCAAAAGTAAGTCTCCCCGTGGAGCAAACGTATGGCAGCAGCAGAGGTAGGGGGCACTGTATAGTGATTATATTACAAGGGAACCCTCATAACAGAACCAAACCCTGTTCCCCTTCCCTATCTCCACAGATTTAGGACATGGGCAAAATAAGAAAGTGCTATTCTTGCCACATCACTCTAATAGGAAACATATTGTGTACCCTCTGCCCCACCTGCTCACAGACAGGTACAGGAATGACAAGCAACGTAGACACAGACATGGAACAGGAATCAGATTCTCTCAGCCCCACCAATAACAAACTCCCATCTATGGCAGAGGAGTTCTTCAAGACCCAACAGACAGTCATGCTCAAAATCTTAGAAAGGATGGAGGAACTCACCCAGGCCAACAAACCAAATACCCCTCAAACTGACAAAACAAACGATGGAGGGAGCACAAACCCATCAAAAGCACCAAGTGACATAGAGCCAGACAAACCAGAAGACGGAGAGTCCAACGAGGAGGATAACCAAGAAGAAGAAGAATAGGATGAACTCATCCTAACAAAGAAACTGACACCAGTGGAGGCTCTCCAAGAGCTACTAAGAGCAGTCAAAGAGACCATGGGCTTTGAGATACCTGAGGCACCACCACAACAACTCAAACTAAACCCCCTCATTGGGGGAAACAAAAGAAGGACAAAGCCTTCTCCATATGAGAAACCCTAATGAAGATCATAAACAAAGAATGGCAGTCGGCCAACCTGTCTGAAATATCCAAAAAGTGCACGTTCAACAGGTTCTGCCCGGTACAAGAAGATATACACAAAATATGGTGCAATCCACCAACAGTGGATCACCAAGTCACGAGGCTATGCAAGAAGACGGTACTACATTCGGAGACCCCAACCCTGCTCCATGACCCAACCAATAAAAAGATGGAAGAACTACTAAAAAGAGGCTTCTAAATGACAGGCATGGCCTGTAGTGCCAACACGGCAGCTACATATACCTCGAGGGCACTAGTAATGTGGCTAGAGGAACTGGTCTCATCCCTGGACCCCAAGTCCAAACAGGTAGACCTAGCCAAATACGCTATACAGGCAGCAAAATACACTGCCGACTCATCCACTGAAGCGTTAAAAATGTTAGCAAGGATAGCAACCCTAACCAACAGAGCAAGGCGCCACATATGGCTCAAACTGTGGAATGCTGACTCGGAATCCAAGGCAATGCTGTGAAAGCTACTCTTCAAGGGCAACCTCTTATTTGGAGAAGGCCTGGAGAAGTATGTGAAACAAAAGGGCGATGGGAAGAGCCTAGACAAAGATAAATCATCCAAGACAACATACCTTCCAACATTTTGTGGCAGGTTTCACCCATTCCAAGGCAGACAAGACAGGAGACAAACGTCAAACTACTCGCAAAACAAATCATTTTCGTTCAAACCCTCCTACTTTAACAACAGCTCACAAGGCAAACCCACAGCCAATATCACAGGGGACATTACAGTACCACCCTCAAGCAAGGCAGGTTAAATCAAAATTGACAACCAAACATGACTCCACCCACTGGAATCACTCCAGCAACATCCACCAGTAGGGGCAAGACTAAGCCTATTTTCCAACATATGGCAGACATCAACTTCAGACAGATGGGTACTGGAAGTGATATCCCAAGGGTACTCCATCAAGTTCACCCAGAAGCCAATCACAAACAGAATCCTAGTATCACCAGTGTCTCGGCAACCACACAAAATACAGGCAATGATGGAGACATTCCGATCCCTCATAGACAACAAGACGATAGCAGAGGTATCACAGAATCAAATAGACCAAGGAATTTACTTCATCTTCCTCTTAGTACCCAAGAAAACAGGAGATTATGAGACCTGTTTTAGATCTAAAATTCATCAATCATTTCTTTCAATGAAAATGATTCAAAATGGAAACATTACAAACAACACTACAGGCAATAAAACAGGGGGACTATCTCACCTCCATTGATATGAAAGATGCCTATCTACACATTCCTATAAACCCAGCCCATTACAAATACCTCAGATTCAAGATTCTAGGGCAACGCTACCAGTACCAGACCTTACCCTTCAGTATAGCGTCAGCTCCAAGGGTGTTCATAAAGGTGTCAGTCACACTTGCAGTGAACCTGAGACAAAAGGGAATACACATCGTCCCATACTTGGACGACTGGCTAATCAGAGCCAGAGACCCAATCCCAGCCCAGCAGCATACATGGACAGTGATTCACACTCTGCAGTCTCATGGATGGGTGATCAACTGGGACAAGAGAAGTCTGACCCCCCCAGCCAAACGATAGAACACCTAGGAGCCACCATCAATACCACATCAGGGAAAGAACAACCATCCCAGAAAAGAACAGAAAGGATATCTTCACAAGTGATAGCACTTATGAACAAGAAGAACCCCACACTACATACCATCCTGCAAATCCTGGGATCCATGGCATCCTGCATCGGTCTTGTTCCCTGGGCACTGTGGAACATGCACTCCATTCAGACCTTTGCTATATGACAGGGACACAAGTTAGGTCAGGACCTATCCAGGACAGTGCAACTAGACAACAGTGCCAAGAGGGTGATGATATGGTGGTCCAAAAGAAAAAACCTCACCAAAGGAATGGATTTAGACAGATAACATGATGTAGTAATAGAAACAGATGCAAGCCTACAAGGTTGGGGGGGGCGACTCTCAACCACATCCTGGCCCAAGGGAAATGGTCTCATCTGGAATCATGCATGCAAATCAACCTATTAGAAATGAGAGTGGTCTATGATGCACTACACCACTTCCACAAGTACAGTACATCAAACACAAAAGAGTCCTTTTCAAAACAGACAACAGGGCAACAGTGACATACATCTCGAACCAAGGGGGAACGACAAGCTCTCTCCTGCTGAGATAAACCAAGAGAGTACTAGACTGGGCTCAGATAAACCTCAGGTCAATTTCAGCAATTCACCTAGCAGGAAAGCAAAACATAAAAACAGACTGGCTAAGCCATCAGGATATAGCTCCAGGAGAGTGGGCACTTCATCCACATGTCTTTCAACAGATAAACCAAACATGGGGACCTCTAGAGATAGACCTAATGGTAATGGCATCAAACAAGAAGCTCCCAACATACTACTCCAGATACAGAGAGTCTGGAGCCCTGGAAGTAGATGCACAAACACAAGACTGGACATTCCAAAGAACGTATGTATTTACCCCCCATACCACTCGTACAACAAGTGCTCAACAAAATCCAACAATCTCATGTCACGGTTGTGATGATGGCCCCGCTATGGCCCAGACGGCACTGGTTTGCGACTCTGGTGTCAATGTCCATAAGTGCCCCATGGAAGCTACCCACTCAACAAGATCTACTGACACAAGGCCCCATCAACCATGCAAATCTGACCCCACCCCACTCCACCTCACGGCCTGGCTATTGAAAGGCAGAGACTGCTAGACAAAGGGTACAGCCCAGCAGTGGTTGACACCATGCTTCATTCTAGGCATAATTCCACCAACGTCTCCTACAAGAGGCAATGGAACATCTTCGAAAGGTAGTGTACCTCTAACCACGTCCAAACAGGGGCAATCACTATCAAACACATTCTGGCATTCCTACAGCAAGGAGCAGACAAAGGCCTCGCAACATCATCCCTCAGGGTGCAAATAGCTGCCATAGGAGCAGGCACGACATCCTCAAAGGCTATACCCCAGGATCCCACCCCTACATACTCAGGTTCCTGAAGGCCACATCCAACATACGCCCCAGGAAAAGACAGGTAATGGCACCATGGGATACGAACTTAGTACTTGGGGTGCTGGCCCTTCCACCATTCGAACCTATGGCCACAACAGACATCAAATCAAGTCTTCCGGGAGACGTTCTGGAGGATGCGGTGTTGTCCCATCTGCAGGCACCTCTCTGGGCTGAGGGAGGAGGTTGCTCATCTCCAGGCTGAGTTGACCAGGATTTGTGGGACCTCCTCTTCCATCCAGGGACCACCAGTGCCACTGCCATTGCCTCAGAGGTTGCCAAGAAAGAGGAGCGGTTGGACCACAGTGGGCTCATGAAGGGTGAGGGTGGTGGAACAGAGGCGCATCCCTCCAGTTGTACCTCCACATTCCTATGCCATTCTTGCAAAGTGTGGTTCCTCTATGGAGGCACCCACAGTGAGACCAAGGAGGATGCTGGGAACCTCCACAAAGGAGACCCACAGGAGGGTGGCAGGGACCCTGCAGGAAGGAAACAACTCCTGGTGGGGGACTCCATTGTTAGGAAGGTAGAACTGGGGAGGAAGGGAGAGGGAGGTATGTGCCTGCCTGGCGCATGGCATGGAGGGACAGGAGCGAATCCTCAGGATTGCTGGAGCAGCTGCACAGGGAGGGAGCTGGATGTCATTGTCCACCTAGGGACAAATGACCTGGCTAAGAAAGGGATTAGAGAAGTGCAGGAAGAGTTTGTGGAATTGGGGAGGGCCTTAGTCAAGTAGCACACACGGTAACCTTCTCGGAGGTGCTGCCCATCATGGCATAGGAGAGGCTAGGTGTCTAAGACCATAGGATCTCAATCAGTGATTGAAAACTGTGGAGCTCAGGGATTTGGCTTCACTGGGGACTGGGGTCCACCTGGAGTGATGCAAGCCTATACTGGCATGATGGGCTGCATCTGTCCGGGAGGAACCAGGATCTAGGTGATAGGTTTAAATGCTTCGTTGGCAAGCTTTTAAACTAGCCAAGGGAGGCACTGGAAAGGAGCAGGGAAATCCTAGTCCCCCCCAAATAATCATGGTAGTAAGTGCGGCAAACACCAACATAGAGGTGTTGATAGGGAGAAGGGCAGGGGTAAATGGAGAAAGTGACAAAGGCAAGAAGGACAGTGATGAGGCAAAAGGGAGTAAGGCCATCAGGAAATGGAGGGTAATGAGTACCAATGCTCGTAGTCTGGGCAACAAGCTCCCTGAGCTGGTGGCCTTGATGGAAGAGGGATGCCTGGATATCGTAGCAGTCACAGAAACATGGTACACAGAGAACCATGACTGGGATGTTAACATACCAGGGTACATAACCTACAGGAGAGACAGGCAGGGGAGAAGAGGGGGAGGAGTAGCTCTCTATGTAAAGGAAGGGATAAAAGCAACTGAACAAAAGAGTAAACAGGGAGGAGAGGAGGCACTGTGGGTCACCTTGGAGACTGGAAGGGGCACCACAATCCGCACAGGGGTTGTGTACAGACCACCATGTCAGGGGGAGGGAATGGACAAGGATATGATAGAAGGCATTCTTAGAATGGCAGAGAAAGGGGAGATACTATTGATGGGAAATCTGAATATGCCAGATGTTAACTGGAGCACATTTGCTGCAGCCACATCCAAGAGCAGGGCCATTCTTGATGCCCTACAGGTGGCAGGCATTAGACAGCTAGTTTCAGAACCCACTCATGAGGGAGCAATCTTAGACCTCATACTCTCAAACAGGGGCAGTGAGAGGATCTCAGATCTAGAAGTGGGTTGCCATCTGGGGACAAGCGACCATCAAACAGTGTGGTTCACATTAAACTCAGCTACAGAGTCAAGCCATACAAAAGTGAGGGTACTGGACTTTAGGAGAGCTGACTTTGGCAAGATGGGAGAGTGCCTCAGAAAAGCACTAGCAAACAGGCTAGAAGGAGGTGTGGAGCAACAATGGGAATCATCAAAACTGCCATCACAGAGGCAACAAGCCTTTGTGTGAGGCAATAAACAAATCAAAATGAAAGAAAAGCCATTATGGTTCTCAAAAGAGGTGGCTGTGAAAGTCAGGAAGAAAAAGATAGCATTCGAAGTATAAGGAAACACAGAAGGAGCAGGACAGAGAGCTGTACCAGTTAAGGCAGAAGGAAGCAGGGAGGGAAGTCAGAACAGCAAAGGCCCAAACTGAGGAAAAGATAGCCAACTCATTTAAGAAGGGGGATAAAGCCTTTTATAGGTGCATCAGCGAGCGTAGAAAGACAAAGGAAGGGATAGTGAGGCTGAATAGAATGAACGGTGGGTGGGCAGAGGGGGACAGTGAAAAAGCAGGGATACTGAACGAATATTTCTGCTCAGTATTCACAAAAGAGGAGGGGAAGTGCCTAATCCAATTAACAGAAGCACTCTTGATAGGGGGGTCGATCCCAGTCCTTTCACAGAAGAAAGGGTTCTGCAAGAACTCCTAAAACTGAAGGTGGACAAAGCAATGGGTCCTGATGGAATTCACCCAGAATTCTAAAAGAATTAAGGAGGAACTAGTGAAACCACTGGCTACTCTTTTAATAAATCATGGGAGGATGGTGTGGTACCTGAGGACTGGAGGAAGGTGGATGTGATTCCCCTTCACAAAAGTGGGACCAAGACAGAGGCAGGAAACTACAGACCTGTCAGTCTGACCTCTGTGGTAGGGAAAGTGATGGCGTCACTTCTGAAGGAAAGAATAGTTGAGTACCTAGAGGCCAGTGGAGCTCAGGACCCAAGGCAGCATGGATTCACAGCGGGAAGGTCATGTCAGATGAATCTAATAGATTTCTTTGACTGGGTGACCAAAGTAGTAGACCAGGGAGGGGCTGTGGACATGGCCTACCTAGACTTTAGCAAGGCATTTGACACAGTCCCACACAAAGATTAGTAGTCAAATTAACCAGCCTGGGAGTGGGTCCCAGGGTGGTAGCCTGGTAAAACATTGGCTGCACAACAGGACACAGAAGGTAATTGTAAATGGAGTCCACTCTGAAGAAAGAGAGGTTACTAGTGGGTACTGCAGGGTTCAGTATTGGGTCCAGTCCTTTTAATGTCTTCATCAGTGACATTGCAGAGGGACTGGAAGGAAAAGTATGCCTTTTGCAGATGACACAAAGATCTGCAACAGGGTTGATACACAAGGAGGTGTGGAAAGGATGAAAAGGACTTGCAAGTTTGGAGGAATGGTCAGAAGTATGGCAGCTAGGATTCAATGCAAAGAAGAAATAATGCACCTGGAAACAAGAACCCAGGGAAGAATGCACAATGGGTGGGGAGGTAGTAAAACAACAAAAAGGAAGGGACCTGCAGGTAATCATATCAGATGACCTTAAGGTTAGCAAGCAATGTGAGAAGGCAGTAGGGAGGGCTGGGGGTATACTGGGATGTATAGGAGAGGCATCAGCAGCAGAAAACAGGAAGTTGTTATCCTCTGTACAGACAGTTGGTGAGACCCCATCTGAGTACTGTGTCCAGTTCTGGAGACCCCATCTCCGCAAGGACATAGACAGGATAGAGGTAGTCCAGAGGAGGGCAACTAAAATGGTGCAGGGTCTGCAAGAGAAGCCGTATGAGGAGAGACTAAAGGAGCTTAATATGTATACCCTTGAGGAAAGAAGGGAGAGGGGGACATGATAGAAACTTTTAAGTACCTCAGTGGAATCAACAAAGTCCAAGAGGGTAGCATCTTTCAGAAAAAGAGACTTTCAAGAACAAGGGGACACAATTTAAAGATAGAAGGAGGGCGGTTCAGGGGCAATGTGAGGAAGTATTATTTCACAGAGAGGGTAGTGGATGCATGGAACAGCCTTCCTGAGGAGGTTGTGGGGTCTAAAACTGTGGGAGAATTCAAGAATGCATGGAACAGACATAAGGCAATTCTTGTGGGGGGTAGGAAGAAATAGGCTGTTGGTTAACTAGGATCTACGGTCTATCCTGTAGGTAGGGAAATGGGCAGACTAGATGGGCCAAGCGGTCCTTATCTGCCATCAAAGTCTATGTTTCTATGTTTCAAATGGGTATCACTCAAGACCATACTACTTCTGGCAATATGCTCTGCGAGAAGGATAGGGGAGATAAGGGCTTTATCCTGCAGACCACCTTTCCTAATCTCACATAATGATGGAATCACCCTACCAACTAACCCCTCATTCATGTCAAAGGTTCAGTCATCTTTGACACTACGCAAACAGTGGAACTACCAGCATGGCCAGAGAAAGAGCAAAACAAACACTGGGACATGAAGAGAGTGATTTCCACTTACCTAGACAGAACAAGGGAATTCAGGCTATCGGATGGACTATTAATCATTTACAGCGGATCCAGAAAGGGACAGGCTGCAGCCACATCCACCTTAGCCACCTAGACCAAACAAGCTATCGCAGAAGCCTGCAAAGTACTAGGACTCACTCCACCACAAGGAATCAAGGCACACTCCACCAGGGCAATGGCTACCTCCTGGGCAGAAAGAAATGATGCCTTGATTCAGGACATTTGTACTACGGCCACATGGTCGTTAGTACATACCTTTACCAGACACTATAAGCTAGACATTGAGAATGCTAGCAGAGCTAATTTCACAAGAAAGGTTCTAATCGGCGTCACCAGTCCTTAACTGCACTGTCATCTGACCCACCCTATACAGACTTCATATCACTGCTTCTTACAACCCAGAAGTAATGGATGAGGGGATGCTGTAAGGTGATGCAATATGCAGTGGTAGTTTACTTACCTGGTAAAGGTAATTGCATGAGCATCACCTTACAGCATCCCCAGTCCCCACCCGGGTATTCGGATGACAGCTCAGCTAACGAACAATTGACCACTACAGAGAATTCACTTACCAGCATGCCGTACGGGCTGGTCATACATAGAGTGTAAACAATAGGAAATAAACTGATACTATGATTAATACACCCTTTCCACAGTAGATATATGGAGTTAGTACACCTAAGTCTCTTCGGTTAAAGAAATTATATGAATGTATGTGTACACCATAACCAACTTCTTACCACAGATAACCAACAGAAGACACAGCTTTGGAAACATCGAACTGTAGACCTGTGGGAAGGGACGAGACCTAGGCAGGATCAGATTTCTATTCTGGTCACATGTGCATCAGTAGCCTATGAGATGGACATAACCCAGAAGTAATGGATGGGGGGATGCTGTAAGGTGATGCTCATGCAATCACCTTTACCAGGTGAGTAAACTACCATTAACTGACTCCCCTCCCTCTGATATCAGACTCCTCTCCCTTGGCTCCTTGGTGGACAGTGTTATTAGAACTCAAATCCCTTCATCCCTTGCCTCCCTGCTGCATCCTCAGTCCTCCTGCTATGGCTTAGCTCTGTTGATAAGTCTTTTCTCCAAGTACCTAGATGTAAAACCACAAAGGGTGCCTGTGCCTTCTCTCATTGTGCCCTGCAATACTGGAACTTCTTTCCTCTAGCCATTCGTCAAGCATCGTCTCATGCCATTTTCAAAAAGAAACTTCGTAGTTTCCTATCCAAGTCAGTCCATTTCTCATGCTTTCATCCTCCATAACCTACCATTATTTGGCCACCTAGTCCTTGCCATCAATAATTCCCCCTTTCCTGCCCTCATCTCCTTTCTGTCCTGACCCTGACTAGTCTGCTTTCTTCTCTTGCCATAACATCTCTTTAAATGCCTATTTGCCCCGATTGTTTGCACTTATCCTGTTGTGTGTCCCATATGACCCTGCCTTGTTTACTCACTTTTGGATCCTAGTTATTGCTTTCCACTGCCATAACACTTTGTTGGTTGCACTTACTCATTGTTACATGTTTAGCCATTATATGTACTAACCTAGTATGTATGCTTTCTCGCCGTTTCTGCTTAGTGTTATCCCTTTAATCCCAATGTTAGACTCAATGCCTGCTTATCACTCATATTGTTTACTGCTACCCTAGGTCTTCACTATTTTGTTACATTATGGTATTGCTTCTGCTACGTATTGTATATTTTCTCCCTGTATCGCAATGGTCCTGTTATTGTACTGTGCTGCTGTGTTCTGACTATGCCTGTAACCTCCCTGGCCATGCCTGAAAATAGTCATTTTTTTGGCTAGTGCACTCACCTGGTAAACAAAAACTAAATAAATAAACAAAAATCCATGCTGTCTTGGGTCTTGTGCCCTGCTGGCCTCTAGGTACTCAACAATTCTTTCTTTCAGAAGTGATTCCCTCATTTTCCCTACCACTGAGGTCAGACTAACAGGTCTGTAGTTTCCTGCCTCTGTCTTCGTCCCAGTTTTGTGAAGGGGAATCACATCCGCCTTCCTCCAGTCCTCAGGCACCACACCATCCTACCACGATCTGTTATAAAGGGTAGTCAGTGGCGTCACTAGTTCGCCCCTTAATTCATTTAGATTTCTGGGGTGAATCCCATCAGGCCCCATTGCCATGTCCACCTTGAGTTTTGGTAGTTCTTTCCGGATCCTTTCTTCTGTGAACGGACTGATATCAACCCCCCTATCCAGAGTGCTTCTATTGTTTGGTTTAGGTACATTCCCCTCCTTTTCTTTTGAGAATACTGAACAAAAGTATTCCTTCAGTATCTCTGCCTTTTCACTGCCACCATTTGCCCATCCCACCCTTCCCCTTTATTAAGCCTCACTATCCCTCCCTGCCTCCCATTGTCTTTCTTCTCTCACTTATGCACCTATAACAAGTTTTATGCCCCTTCTTAACTGAGTTGGCTATATTTTCCTCAGTTTGGACCTTTGCTATTCTGACTACCTTCCCCGCTTCCTTCTGCTGTAACTAATAGAGTTCTCTGTCCTGTTCCTTCTGTGATTCCTAATACTTTCTGAATGCTACCTTTTTCTCTCTAACCTTCCCTACCACCTCTTTTGAGAAACATAGTGTTTTTTTCCTTCGTTTTGTTTTATTTGCTTCACACAAAAGCTTGTTGCCTCTGTGATGGCAGTTTTGATTTTTTCCCATTGTTCCTCCACCTCTCCTTCCTTCTCTTTTGCTAGTGCATTCCTTAGGCACTCTCCCATTCTGCCAAAGTCAACCCTCCAAATGTCCAGTACCCTTGCTTTTGTATGGCTTGACTCTATGGCTGTGTTTATTGTGAACCACACTGTCTGGTGGTTGCTTGTTCCCAGATGGTTACCCACTTCTAAATCCGAGATCCTCTCACCGTCCCTCACTATAAATCTGAGTCCCAATCCCAACACAGATTTTCCCCTTAAACAATTAATACAGCTTATAAAACATTATGTGCCAGGACAAATTCAATAAAACACCACATTTCAGTTTTGTTTTCCAAACAATTAATGGCTACACCAACCACACATCCTACCACCAACACATGCTCTGATCCCCTGGGCCCTGGGGGATCAGCAGATTTCACCAGTACACTTTGCCCTCTCCCTCTGCCATGGGGAGAATCAGAAGGTGGTGATGGGGAAGGGCTGAGCAGATGTCTGTGCCCCTCCTCACCATATAAGTTCTCCTCTTGCTCAGCTTCAATCTGAACAGGGGCCTCGGGAGCGGTGGGCACCAAGGGGGGGCTACAGCTGACTTCATGTCCTCCCAGGTGTCCAAAATTCCCACTGACAATATGGAAGCCATTCCAGGTGAAGGCACAGGTGGCCAGATCCACTCTGGGGTATAAGATGGCAGCATGTAGAAATTAGCCATGGATGGCACCCCATAGGCACAGGATAAACATAAAGGAAGGCACACCATCCCAACACCTTGATAACTACAGCTAATGCACAGGTTGACTGGGGCTCCCCGACTAGTGTTAGACGATCACCGGGAAAGCAGAGAGGCTGGAACCAGGGCCTGTGGTTCATTCTCAGGAGCTTTCTCAGTCATCTTTCTCACTCCACACAGCACGCAATAGCACATCTCCCTCCAGAAAATGGCATGCTGTGTCTCCTCCTCCCAGAATACCGCATTTTCTCACCAGCCAATCAGGGACTTGAATGACTTATTAGCATCCAATATTATTTTTCAAGAGTCATGACCAAGATGTCACCAAGCAGACAAGGCTCAAAAACCTTCCAAACATAACGTCACCCATCGATGGCGCAGGCAAGTCCAACTGGAACCCCACTAATACTGCCAGCCAGACAAATCTAGGTGCTGTCATACCCCTTTTTTTCTAGCATCCCAGATGAACCCCCACATTTGTAAGTCACCCCACTGGCTTATGTCTAGGGGGCCTTGTGTTTAAATAGGGAACAGAGGTGGGCACAAGCATAGATGACCCTCCAGATGAACAAATAGGAGTTGGCACATACCTTATGGTGCTAGTGACACAGGATTCTCACTGATACCTTCAATGGCAACACAGATCACTGCAACTTTGAGGGGTAGACTCAAACCTAAAACCTCAGCTGGGGAGCAATTCTTGTTAGCGAGCAGCAAAATTCATAGGTGGGAGGCACACTCTGGTAAAACAAACAAATTAATTTATTTTAAAACAACTAAGCAGCTCCATGGAGCTGGGGACACAACTGGAGACAGGCACTGAATCTTTGGCCGAAACCATGACACATTAATTAGGGACAAACAGGCCCAAAAGCTGGACTTCACCAACTGAACTGGAAAGCTCACAAATTCAAGCAGCAGCAACACTCGAGGTCACAGTTCCCAGTACTTCGCTCACTGTGGACTACCTTTTGCCGGCTCCTTCTCCTGCACACTCAGTCCTTCCTCTCAACTTTTTCAGGGTAGGAATGCTAAACAGAATGGCCACTTCTCCTTCCTCCTTCTCTGCCCCCCAACTTTTATCCTGCAATTCAGGGCATCAGGACAGGACCCCTCGACATCCCTGATCAGGCTCAACACGGGTCATGCCAAGGGAACCCCGACCCCTTCTCTCTCCCCACAAGCTGTCAAAGAGGGAGTCGGCATGCCATGTGGGTAAAGGGACTAGAGGCTGCATGACCTCCAGGCCCATGTCATGGTACTGCCACCACCACGGCATCCCCACAGTCTTCCACAGGCCTACCTCCCAAGGACCAGGCTCCACACCTGCCCCAATGTCACAGAGCACAAGGTGGGCCCCCCCTCCATACTTTCCAGGCCATGGCTCCCCAAACATAGGACCCAGTTACTGCACAGCTGCACTCTCTGCCTTCCTCCCCCATTCCCAAGTGGAAACCACATTGCTGAGTTGCCAAGACCCGAACTCTGGACCGGTGGCAAACCCCTGGCCCACTACAGTGTCTCTCTCTCCCATCAGTCTCCTCTATCTAAAACCCCACTGCCATATACACCCATATAAACCCAGGGCCAGAAAAAACTCCACTCAAGGGCATATACAAACACACCTCTGGCCGATATATGGAATCACAGGGAGAAGAGGGTCACTATAGTAATCCCTCACAAAAGGGGGGGGGCTTGCAAATATACAACACAAACTTTTTAATTGAGAAATATTTTGAATCAATATTTTTTCCTCTTTGAAACAATTTAAACAATTTGGATATTCTTTTCTCCTTGCATCCTTTTTAGAGATGTTGCAAAGTTTAAATTAATTTTTTGGGGAAATCCGCCTCCACCGTGGAGCATTTCACGAATTCATATTGACATAGCCGAAATTTGCCTATGTAACTCCACTGGTGATCCGATTAATTTCGCTGGTGAAGTTCATCGACAAAGTGCAGTTTGTGCTGAGTACAATCACATAGTGTACACTTTGACTAGGATTGCAGGTCACATTGTGAGACTGAAGCAGACAGGAAGGAAGTGAGTGAGATAGTTTCACTTTCTCACAGTGGCTGAAATTGTAGGCAGCTCTCTGAGGTGTGCTTAATCCATAACTGTTGGAAAACCAGAAGAAACTCTTATTTACTTATTTTAAGTATTTTTTTTCAGTACTTGTAGTTGTCTGTCTTGTGTTTTCATTTTCTCAGCTTTGATTGTTTGATCTTTTCATTTTGTTTCCCTTTAATTTGGTTGTATTTGAACTCCTTTACATTTTTTTTCTTTTGGTAGCACTAGTATTGTTTGTTAGGATGGCAGAGGAGGTGGGAAAAGGGGGCCGTGGTGGCATGCATGAGCTGAATCAGTCTGTATTTAGTGCTGGGAGTATGGTATCTAGCCAAGGAGAGGAAATTCAGCTGACTTCCAGGAGCATCCAGGCCAAAGAAGAGAAGCAGGTGGAGCCCACGGCAGTCCACCAGCAGCAGGTGGAGCAGGCGCATATGGTGCCAATGATGGAGGTGGAGCAGAAGGCTAAAGTTAATCCAGAACCAGCACAGCAGCAGCAGCAACAGCTGCCTGCAGCAAGTGCAAGATCCCCCTTCACTCACCATGTCTCCCCATTGTGGAACTTCTTTGAATGGCATGCAGAAGACGTTAGCACGGTTACCTGCAAACTGTGTGGGACAGTGGTGAGGAGGGGGAAAGGGGGAGCCAGCTGGGCACTGGTGGTCAGCAAATGCACATGTGAGTGCACCATACCCAGGAATGGGAAGACAGGCTTCAGTAGGAGCCTGCAGCTGCTCCTCGGGATGTGGTGGGAGAGAAGGAGGGGAGGTCAACACCTGTTGTCCCAGCATGTGAGTGTCAGTGTGCCCGGGGGAGTCCACCACCAGCTGGGAATAGCAGCAGGACACAGCAGGGCAGGCTTCAGCAGCCTCTTCCCCAGTTCCACCATTTGATCCCCATGCAATGGCCTCAAAGACAGAGGTGGCCGCTCTGTCAGAACAAGTGACCAGCATGGGGCACAAGGTAGACAAAGTGCTGGAGGAGCTGAAAAGCATCCAAGAAAGTCAATGGCAAATGTTGGATCAACATGATAAGCTGGTGAAGGCAGTCAAAGAACTTAATCATTAGTTGGGAGCTAGTAGCACTTGTTAAATTTATTTCTGTCCCTTTTTATGTTGGCTTGCACGCACAGACAAGCAACATCTTGTGGTAGTAGCACATTTCAGAGGTGTGTCAGTGTTGTGGTGAATGCAAGGGGATGCTTTAGTGGGTGTGCCCCTCAGCTGCCAACCAGTGAGCATGCTGCCGATGACAGTAATTTCTGAGAGTGCCACAGAGTTTAAATGAATCTGCCGCTGCAATAAGAGACAGGCTCGTCATTGCAGCAGCAGATGACACACCTCCATTATGTGCCTTTCCTGGTGAAACATTTCAGTAAATATGGCGGCTCCTGCCATCCACCACACAATCCCCAGAAAGTCAAAATTGGGGTGCCTGATCCCCTTGTCAACATGTCCTTCCCCCCCCACATTATGTGGCACACCGTAACATGATGGCTCTTCCTGCCTGCCTGCCACACACTCCTGAAAGGATGACATTGGGTGCCCAATCCCCATGTCAGGATTCCCCCTCTTAGTGCATCTTTCCTCTTAGTGTGTCTTTCCTCGTTAAACAGTTTCCCCTTTCCTTTCTGACAATGGAATGCTCACTCCTGGTGTCAGATGCATGCCCCCCCCCATCTATATGCCTTGCTGACATCGGGGTGCCCAGTCCTAGTGTCGGCATCCCCCCTAGAATTGTGGCACTCTGGGAGCCCACTCTAGTGTGCCTATTTATTTTTGTGTGTAACCTGTAAATGAAGAAAACCATCCCTCACTGTCTTTTTTCCCCCCTGCAACCATGAAAATGGTCCACCGTTGTCTCCCTGATCCCCTTCCCCAATCTCCACCCTCCCTCTGTGCACCCACCTCCTCGCACCCCCCTCAGCCATACTTATCCTCCAGAGGTTGGGAAATGCAATCTTCTCTGAACTGGGACACATCAGCACTCTTCAAAGCCGAACCACAAACTGAAGAAATGACGGTAACTTTCATAATGGTAGGCAACGTGGGGTTTTCACTTAAGTTGATATCTCAGCCATTTTTTAGAATTTTGGCCAAAAATTTTCAGCATGGGGTTCTTGGGACGCCACCTCATGAACATGTCACTGTCATTTAGTATCTTGGTCCCGAAAGATGATTTTGCGGTCGCTGCACGGAACCACCTTTCGGGACTGATAACTGAAACAACAGTGCTGCTGTTCATGAGGGGAGCTCTCAAAAAGCCCATGTTGCAAATTTGGTGAAAACATTCCAAAAAATAATGGTGTTGCAAGCGTGCATTGAGCAGTTTCTATGCACGCTCATAACTTCACCAATTTTTAATAGTTTCTCCCCAGATTTTCAACACTGTTATTTTTTCACACCTCCTTATGAACAGTATAGCTGTCATTTTTCACAGCCTTCCTGAAATGAGTTTTAACACCTGTGGTGCAGAATGGCACGGTCACTGTGGGAAATCAACTTTTGGGACAGATTAACAAAATCACAGTGTCACTGTTTAGGATGAGAGGTTAAAAAATGTCCATGTTGAAAATTTTGTGAATAAAATTCCAAAAATGTTTGTGTTACAGGTGTGCATTGTGCAGTTTCTATGCATGTTCATAACTTTGCCAATTTTTCATATTTTTACTCCAGATTTTCAACATTGCCATTTTTTCACACTACTTCATGAACAGTACAGCTGCCATTTTTCACATCCTTCCAGAAATGTGTTTTCACACCTGTGGAGCCAGATGGTGCAGTCACTGTTCAAAACCACCTTTCAGAATTGAGTAACAAAATGATAGAGCCACTGTTCATGAGGTGGGGTTACAAAAATTCCCATTTTGAAAATTTAGAGCAAAAATACCAAGAAACCGATGGGGCATTAGGGTTTCCAACCATAACACCCTACTCTGTACAGACTGGCAGGCATCAGGGGGTGACTGGAGATCATCAGCTGTAATGCTCATGCCATTCCACCCACATCCTGCAGCCAGTGACAGGCATTGAGGTGTGCCCTGGGGTCTTCGACCCCAATGTTCACCCCATTCTCCTATACCACACCCATTGCAGTATATTTCCTTATGGAATGGGGTGAGAATAAGGCTCAAAGACATCAAGGCACACTGCAACACCTGTCAAGTGTCTGCAGGATAGGGTGAGGTGAAATGGCATAAGCGTTATGGCTGACAACCCAAAGGCACCCCCCAAGCCTGTCAGTCTCTGCAGGGTGGGGTTGGGGTTGGCATCAGTTCAGTACTTCACTGCCATTCCTATTATGCATCTCTCTAACTCCTGCACTACCAATGCCAATAGCAGCAAGCCAAACTTCAGCATTGACAAATGCTTGTTTCTTTTCTGTGCTGTATGTTGTTGTAAGTGTATGTCTCCATTCCCCATCCCCAAGTGTTATTGTCCCTCTCCCCCCAAAAAAGAAAAAAATACAAAAAATAAACAAGTATATAAAGCAGCACAAAAAAAGAATGTCTGTCCCCTTGTCTAATGTCTAATGTGTACTGTCTATGTCTTATCCTACTATATTGTACTTTCCGTGTAACCTTCCTAGAAAATAACTGTCATCATATTCTTCCTGACATCCTATATTTTTTTCCACATTCTGTAGTAATTGTATAGGTTTATGGTAACATTGTCTTGTCTATACTGTTTGTCAGCGTTGTATTTGCCCCCTCCAGTACAAATTCAAAAACAATTATCAAAAGTGACAGGAAAACACCAACACAATCCAAAAATCTTTCCTGTCTTATCCTGCTGCTATGTGTCACTCTTGTCTACAGCATTGTATGTTCACTTCCATGAGAAAACTACCCTGAATAAGAGGAGAAAGTATTTATATGAGAAAGTGTTGTGCTGGCCTGCTCTGCTGCCACGTCCCACTCTTTTCTGCTGCCACACAGTGAACTTCCATGAGAACTCACCCATCCAACAATAAAGTGAGAAAACATTTATGCCAAGAGAATATGCCTGTTGTACTCCAGTATGTCTCCTGCCAGAAAAACATGTGTGATATACAGACTGTTGCTACATAGCTGTGCAGTTGTTGAATGAGAGCAAAAACAGTCTGGAATAATGTGAATGTGGATGATAAGGAAAATTCACAATGTCTGGTTGATATTTAACATAGAAAGACTTGTGACACCCAGAATTTAAAGTCTTTCTGCTGTTTTCCCACCGGTGCTATTATAATTATGTATGTGCTGAGGGATTACTTGTAGTGATATCTGTGTGATGCTGCTGGACTGGTCACATATGATGGTGACAGATCTATGGTACCCATTATATCCTGCACTCTACTTCTGCAGTTTGAGTGGTAAGTTTATTTCACTTTGTTGAGATAATGTGGTATTTAATGGGGATGGTTAATGTTTTGTTTTTTAAACATCGACGGTGTCTCTTTCCTTGTAGGAATCTCACATACTAGAGCTCAACAGTTTGGATTACTTTATGGGAATTGATGCTTTCCTTTTCCAGTTGTGCCAGGTAAGTAATTTTTTTCAAATTTTGTTTTTGGGGGGGGGGAGGGTGAAGGTAATAATTTTTGGAGGGGGTTGTTTTGCTGCCTCTGTTTCCTCTGTGGTATGTTAATCCAAACTGTCAAGCACTGTATTTTGGAACATCCGTGTTTCTGCTTCCATGCAGGTATTTGTGGATGCCATCCAAATAAGATAGAAGTCTGTTGTCATTTACTCACTGTCTGATGCTCTGGAGCCCGGTTACTGCGTAGCAGTACTGAAAGGTAAGTCTTTTAAATAATTAGGTGATGTGGTGGTTTTCTTTTCTGAATATGTAGTTGAATGGATGGTATACTTAATATTTTCTGTCCTAGATTATATAATTTCAGGTCATTCCCTGAAGCTTTATCTAACATGTGTAGGATGATGATGTCTCTTCTGAGTGATGATGGGCAAAATGTAGCAGCAGCAATACAGTTCTGAGAAGGGAACATTAACAGTCATGATAATAACATAAGAAATTCTGGAGACATTGTAGGAGAATATAATGGCATACAAAGGTGGCACACAACACAATTTTGTTGTCTTTAAGTGTCATCACCATTCTTGTCAACGTAGCAGCTCTCACAGTCCTCAGGTCTGGAGTTTTCACCTGATGGATATTCACGTTCCACAACTGAGTCATCAACATCAGCATCAACAGTGTATGATAACTTCATCTTTGGCCAATAGCACCATCTGTCTCTTCATCTTCATCAGAAGATCCACTGCCAGGAGGATGTGGTAGGAACACGGATGTCATGGTCTTGCGTGGAATGTGTCCCTTATTCATTTTTATAAATGTAAGAATTTCCACATTCTTTGGTGACAGGCTTGTGCACCAGTCATGTACAATGGCACTGGCAGCACTGAACACATGCTCAACACTGACACGGGGGGCAGGTAGTATTTTATTACCATAACTGTCAGTGCAGGCCATTCACTTCTGTTGCTCCCCAGTACAGCAATTGCTCATTGCCAATTGCATGGTGTTATTGTTCAGCCACAAAACAGTCAGCCATGCAGCGTGCTGCTCTGAGTCTGGCTGCCTCATCCTGCTCCTCCTCATCATCATTCTTTTCCATGAGTGTAACACCAACCTCTCTTAAAACATCCCAAATGGGATTGATGGCTTTTGATTTTTGTCTGCCTGTTGACATAGTCATGGCATGTGAAGCTGACAGTGCTGTGGTGGTGGTGGTGGTACAACACTCAGTGCCCTATGTGTCTTGAGCATCTATTCCCCTCTAACCCCTCTGACCAGAATGTTGGTAAGATTTTCTACCCTCTGACACCCACCATCTAGTATATAGTCAAGACCAGGCCTATAACATGGGACAAGCATGGTGTCAATGCCAACGTCATCAGGCTGCAGAGTTTCAACAATATGGAATCCAACAAGTCAAGCATGGGCTGCATCAAGGCCAAAGTGACACTGCCACCTCCTGCCTCAATCGATTGCTGCACGTTAAGCGGTGTCTGCCTCAGAACACATACAAGAGGATGGACTGACTGATACTGGCAGTCTCCCCACTCACTGCCTGTATTGCATGTTCAAAGGGACACAGAATCATTATCAGTCCATCCATTAGATGCCACTGTTCTGTGCTGAGAGCCATGGACACTCCAGCACTGTCATGACTGATGTATAGAAGCAGATAATCAGACACAGCCTTATACTGCTCATAGAGCCACTCCAACATGTACAGCATGGAGTTCCATCTGGTCACCACATTCAACTTCATGTGATGATGTAGTGCATTGTTCCTTCTCTGAAGCCGGCATATCTGGTCATGGGCCTTCCCAGAACAGGCAAAATGGATACAGATACAGTGGGTCACCAACAAGATATCCTTCACATCAGGATGGCTAAGAAATCACTGGATCACGAGGTTGAGGCAGTGTGCCAGGAATGGCACCTGGAGAAAATCACCATCACTTATGCATTTTACAATGTTAGAGCCATTGTCACTGGCAATGAAGCCAGATTTCATTGAGAGGGGGTGCAGCCACTAATCAATCTCTGCCAGTAGTACTTCAAGCATTTTCTCCCAGGTGTGGGATCCAAGCATGCTTTTCATTGTGAGTGTTGCATGCTGCCTAATACTGCTGATGTTGCTACCACCACAGTCTGCCTTGCTGCACTTTCTGCCACCACACCCAGATTCCAAACAAACCATCCCCAGAATCTGTGCCCAATGTGTTGTAATGCACATACAGGAGCTGCCAGCAGTTCTCCCACTTGTCCACATATCCATGCTAAGATGGATGGATGCTAATAATGAATGCTTAAGTATGTGGAACACCACCTCCTTTACTGTGGAATGCAGGTCAGGAACAGCACATTTGAAGAATTATGTCCTTGATAGTACCTTCCTCTTTGGACATGCACAAGTAGCAAAAGTCCTAAACCCTTCATTCTCTACAAAGAAGAATGGGAGCAGGTTGAGTGTGAGCATTTGTGCAGTGGCCAGACTAAGCTCCCATGCAGTAGAATGATTCATAGTGTATTTGGTGTAGCATTCAAACATGCTCACAAGAGATGGCTGTGATTTTTGGGGTGTTGGGTTGGAACTGGAAAACAGATGGCCCCATTGTGGTGGCCCCAGCTGGCATTCTATTTGACTCAAGAGATGTACATGGTGTTACTGCTGATAAAGGGACACAAATCATCTTAGGTGTCTTATGGCTTGTCGATGGCATTACTGTGCACTGACTCTGTCGAGGACTGCTAAAGCTGCCACTGCTGCTATGCCCAGCAGTTGTAGGAACTACCTCCACGTCCTTCCCTTCCACTACATCCTGCCCCTCAGTGGCACTGCATAACAATGATGAGGATGAGGGACGAGCACCAGGACCACCTGCAACTGCTTCCTTCTAGTGTTTAAGCCATAGGCAAGGGTGGCGGTTCTTTAAATACCTATGTGCCTATGTGGCTCCTCTTCTTCCCCCTACGGACCCGTATTTGGCGAAGCTGATAAATTGCCACTATTTAATTTTGTGGGTCCAACATGTAGAAGTCCCACACTAGAGATTTTGTAGCCCTTTTGTTCTCATGATGCCTGGACTGGGACAGCGGAGTTGATGTATGGTGGGGGGGGGGAGAATACTTTTTTGAAGTTTGACTCTGTCTCATCACATCAAGCAAAGTGCAGGGGAGGACCTTCACTTTGACAATTGGTGGTTAAATCAATAGTGCTAGTACACTTAAGAACCCCTTCACTGTCACCACTTTCTGTTTCTTCTTGTCTGGTTCCAATGTGGGAATCATCAACCTGATCCAACACCTCATCATCCTCCTCCTTAGGCTCATCCTCATCATCATGTGCATGCCATCCACTGTCGATGTACTCCTGATGCTCAACCTCAGTCTCAGCAGTCTGTGTGCCCATCATCTGCACATCAATGGTTGTCAGGGTGGTGTGACCAATCTTTTTGGCATTCCAATATCCCCCTCACCCACTGCCTCAACTGTATCGCAAGGAACACCACCACTGCCAGCCCTCCAGCAGCAACAGAGACAGGAAGATGCTCTACTATATCTTTGTCAGATACTGCTTCTGGTGTAATTTTCAGGCTGCTTGCACTACTGACACCTCCCACCACATCATCACCCTCACCCACTACCAAGACTGCCACACAGCTTGCCGAAAAAAAATTAGATGCAAGAAAGCCGCTGGTGGTAAATACTCCAGCAGTACTGCTAAAAGTGCCCATCCTAGAGCACAAAGAATTTGCTTGATAGTAACTCCACATCAGAAGACTGTCCTTCTTTCATCATTTCAGTTGCACATTTTTTTACAAATGATTTTAAAGTCTTGACTGCATGACTCACTCCTCTCCCTTTCTTGTTTCTCTTTGCTGTCATTCTTCTTTTCTTAAGGTTCGGCAACATGGAACTTCAGCTGTTAAGTTTGGATGCTATGTCTCACACCACACAATGGGGGGTACAACAACAGGTTGGGTAGGGTACCTGAGCGATTATTAGGTGGATTTATAAAGCTGGGATGTACTTTGCCAACAGAGTAGTAACACAGTCTGGCGGAGGGATACCACTGGTGTTCTCAACAACAGGGGAAATTCAGTGAAATTCTGCAAAAAAATCAGAATGGAAAACTGTTAAGTTTGGACGCTATGTCTCATAGCACATAACAGGAGGTACAATAGCTGGTTGGGCATGCCACCACAGCCTACCAGAGTGAAAAGATGGATCTGGAGTAATGTAAACACAAGCTGGGAAGGACACAACTGCTGCTATGCTGTTAAAAATGTGGTGGGGGACAGTTACAAGGCAAAGAAATAAATGTTAGAAAGCTTTTTATATTATTTTAAAAGCCAAATGTATTAAAAAAAAAGGAAGGTGAGGGAGACTGCAAAACACAAAGGGGTGGGTGTGGGGGTAGGGCCCAGAGGGATTCAAATCAAAATACACACACTCACTCATACTGTCTCACACTCAGTCTAAATCCACACTCACTATAAAAAAAAACCAGAATTATAATCCTGCACTCAATACACATATTTAAAATGTTTTAAAAGTCAATATTTAGGAAAATCATCCACTAATTGCTCTGATTGAGAAGTAGCTCCTCTCTCCTTAGTCTCTCTCGCTCTCTCTCTCTAACTGCACAGAGAAACGATCCCCTGAACTTTCTATTGGCTGTTCAGCCACATGTGACCTCCAACCCTACCATACTTAGCGAACTTCACCTGTTTGTGGCAAGATTTTCCAACAAAGTTGACTTTGTGCACGCCAATGCTTGGCGTATGACCTAATGAGGAATTAAGTCATTTCGCCTGTGAAGCTGTCAAAATTCTCTGTGAAATTCCCACTTTGCCGGGCAGAATATTTCGCGAGGTTGTGCTCCTATGCAAAATATTCCTCAGAGCTAATTTTTGTGACTTTGCACACCTCTAATTCTTTAGTGGATCCCATACACTACTCTTCCTGAAAACTGCCTTTTCATTCAGTATGCTCACTCTGAGTGTTTCAGACATCTCTTGCCTTGGAGTTCTGACGTGAAAACAGACTGAGACAAAATATGTTTCTGTACTTTTTTATTCTCCTGAAATACTGGATTAGATCTGCAAGACTGTTTAAATTGTAATGTCTGTTCTGGAAAAGCCTTATCATAGTCAGAATGATTTGCACACGGATCTGCAGCCACATGATGCCTTGCACTGGATTTGATGCTTTAGAAGTGTGGTTTGGAGAAATGCATAACAAACAATCTGGATATTTTTTTTCTAGGTTCTATATTTCTGGAAGTCAGTTACAACCGTCCACCACTCATTCTGTGAAGTACTATAGTTCTTCACAATATTTTCTTTGAATCTTCCTCTTTTCAAACCCTTTCAGTGTCCCTTGTCCTCTAAGACTAGTGTATCAAAGGACTCCATTTGGTCTGATGGTATTTTCCCTTTCAGATTTTTAAATACTGTAATTATGTCCCAGTTACCCAGTTAACAAAAGCTAAATAAATAAATAAATAAATGTCACCTGTGGGTCTCCTGTTTTCCACATATAACAATCCCATTTCTGCCAGGCGGTCTTCACAGCCCAGGTTTTTCAAACTATCAACTGGCGTGGTTGCTGCCCTCTACATTTTCTCAGTCCTGTCAATATTATACCTCAGATATAGAGACTAGAACTGTACTCTGTGCTTAAGATAGGGTCTGACCAGTGCTCTATACAGAGGCATTACAATATCTTGCAATGTTTCTCTTGATGTATGCCATGACATGGGAGTCAGTATATAGGGTAGTGGTTAGAAGCACTGAGTTGAACCGCCCTACCAGCACAGCGGTAGCATTACTGCTTGTCACACCAGTGACCTGGGTTCAGGAACGAGCCTAGGAGCTGAGGGCCGGCAGGGAAGGGGAGGTCTGAACATCTGAGGGAGGGACAACTCATCTCCCCTGGGAGGGAGGGTGGATGTTGGTCCAGTGCTGGCCTGGCCTCTGGTGAAGATCAGAGATACAGCTGCTCAGGCCACACAATAGGGAGGGAGCGTGGCAAGACATCGGTGTAAGCCTTTATGTCAAGGTGCAGCCATGACTCCAGGGGCTAACAGGGGGAAAATCAGGAGCCGATTGAGCTCTGCCAACAGAGGAAGGTGCCTCTCACTGATCAACCCATGAGGCCACAATTGAGACCTGACGTGAAAAAGAAGCAATGGGGGTCACACCATCCCAACCCCACCTTGGGGGGGGAAGGCCAAGGCTACATGGGGATCTGAGTGGTTGATTGCAGGTCAGGATGGCTGTAGTAAGTTGGGCTCTCAGGGGGAATAAACAGCAAGTAAAAAAAAGAAGCACTAAGTTGCAAACCTGGAGAACTGGGTTTGAATCCCATAGTTGCCATTTGTATAGTATGTGACCATGGGGAAGTAACCTAACTTCCTGTACTCGCAGGACACACTTGGAAACAAAGTGTCTTTCCTGGTGAAAAATTTTAAAATTAATTGATGTGTTTTGCAAGCTGATGCATCTCTCCATTGCTATTTAAGTGTTTTTTTTTCTGATCATTATATTCGGGTCATTTTCCTGTCAGTGTTGAATATTTTGAAAACAATTACAAGCTAATACAGTCCAGCCCACTTAAATGCACTTAAATGGATACCCATTTTGCACAGAACAATTGTGCATTTAAGCAGGCTGTGCACCTATCCACACCTACATGTTTTCAATGGGAAAGGCTGAGCCTAAGATGCATTTTTATCATGCAAATAAGTATGATATCAAATAAAATACATTATACAATGGCAAGAAAGAATGCTGGCTTCTGGTCAGTTTGGATCTAGATCCGGGATGTTATCCCAGCATTACATCCCACGTCTAGTCCCAGCACACTTACGACCACATGAAAGGTTTTAAAAAGATCGTTCCACAGCATCCCATCCCTGCGAGCAGCTTCACCAGTCCCTGCCATGCTTGAAATTCGTGCTTCCTGCCCCACTTGCAGTTGACACTCTCCACCCACCATAAACACACTGAGCATGTGTACTACTTTTACCTCCCGGTAACATGTAAAACTCAAAACTGTACCAGGAGAACCAGAAACAAAATGCCCCAATTCGGGACCAAGTTAGTGAGCAGAAAAGTGAGTCAGTACATGGCAATTGTCACAAAAGCTTGCTCGGTGTTCAGTACACTTTCTTTTATTTTTCTCTATTACAGCATCTCAACAGTGCTAAAAAAAAATTCTCCCTTCCACCACCCTACCTTTTTTTGTTTCTGTGACATCCTGAGAGCAGCAACAGTGAATGGCAGATGGCTGGCAGCAGTGGCGGTGATGACACAAAAGTTGTGTTCATGCGGGGGGGGGGCAAATACCTCAGGCAAGTGGGGGTTGGGAAAGGGAAGAAGAGGATGACAGATGCAGGGATTGTGGAGGGCAGGGTGCTGGAGGGGTTGAGGGCATTAGGAGTGGACATAGCACCTGGGCGGGATGGCATTCGGCTTAGAGTACTGAGGGAGCTGGCAGAGGTCCTTGTGGAGCCACTGGCAGACCTGTTAAATACCTCCCTGAACAAAGGATGTGTACCTCTGACTGGAAAATGGCCCACATGGTGCCCATGCATAAAAGTGGACCAAAGGATGAACCAGGGAACTACAGGCCAGTAAGCTTCACCTCAATCATGGGCAAACTCATGGAGACCATCCTAAAGGAGAGGCTTGTGAGCTTCCTGGAGGCAAACAGTGTCCAGGATGACCAGCAACACGGGTTTGTTGTGGGCAGAGCATGCCAGACAAACCTGGCAGAGTTCTATGACTGGGTAACATGGGAACTGGACAAGGGCCATGCTGTGGACATCCTGTACTTGGACTTCAGTAAGGCCTTTGATTCAGTGCCGCATGGGAGATTGGGGGGCGAAGCTGGAGTGTTTGGGGGCAGGACCAAAAATGATGACCTGGATCAGAAACTGGCTGAGGGAGAGACAGCAAAGGGTGGTGAAGGGGGGAACTCTCATCACTGAGAGCGGTGACGAGTGGGGTACCACAGGGATCCGTGCTGGGACCAGTACTGTTTGAGATTTTCATTGCAGATATCTTGAATTGGATATGGTGCAAAATCAGTCTGTTTGCAGATGATACCAAGATGGGAGCTGTGGTAGATGACACAGGGGGGAGGGGTTGCAGGAGGACCTGACTAAGCTGCAGGTGTGGGGCAGATAAATGGCAGTTGGGGTTCAATGCCAAGAAGTGCAAGGTTCTGCACTTCAGAGCCAGGAACCAGGGGAAGGATTATCACTTAAATGGGGTTCAGTTGGGTTGCTCCACAGAAGAGAAGGACCTAGGGGTGATCATTACATGGAGGATGAACAACTCTGTTCAGTGCAAAAGGGCAGTGGCAAAAGCCAACAAAATGCTTGGGTGTATAGCTAGAGAGGTCTCCTCCAGAAGTAGGGAGGTTATCCTGCCCCTGTATAGATCACTGGTCAGGCCCCACCTGGAGTACTGCATGCAATACTGGTGCCCGTTCCTGAAGAAGGACATCAGATTGTTGGAGTGGGTACAGCGTAGAGCTACAAAGATGACCCAGGGATTGGAAGGTAAGCCATACGAGGAAAGGCTGGGAGAGTTGAATATGTACTCTCTAGAAGAGAGGAAGGACAGGGGAGATATGACTGAGACCTTTAAGTACCTGAAAGGAATATACAAGACTAATACAGAGAGGATTTTCCAGAGGAGAAAGGGGAGGGACACGAGAAGACACCAACTGAGATTGAAGGGGGGTAGTTTCAGGAGAGAGATGAGGAGACATTTTTTCACAGAAAGAGTGGTGGACAAGTGGAACTCCTTGCCGGGTGAGATAGTGGCCTGCAAGATGGTAGACAGCATCAAGAGGGGTTGGTATAGGGTAAGGGTAAGGGGTAATGGGATGGGGGAATGGAGGGGCAGCATTATTATAAAGTGCTAGCTGAGCACTCAAGCAGACTTGATAGACCATGAGGCCTGTTTCTGCTGGCATTTTTGTATGTTCATAAGTTTCAAACACTGGCCAATGTAAATACAGTCCTCACACTAAGATAGTCTCCTGGTACAAATACAGCATCCAGCTGTACTGGGAGAACCACAACCAGGACATGGTGCAGGGTGAGGGTGAGGGGTGAGGTGGGAGACACTAGCACCAGAGGTACCAGAGCCAAAGAAAGAAAAACACATATGGCATAGGCAAAAGATACAAAACAAAAATTCACCTACTTGCCAGACAACTCCACCTAGAGAATAAAAATAAGAAAATAACTTCTTTTTATATAAATATACTTCCACTCACAAAAATCAAGTTCATTTTAAAAAATACTTCTTTTTATTTTTTTTTTCTTGTATTTAAAGATTAGCCATTGTATAACAGGAATAATGCACTCCAGGATGGGTGTTATGATGGTATAACATCCCTTCTCAGGCATTGAACTCCCTTGGCCTGCGGCCTCCAGCCCAACCACCCGAGGCAGGATATTATCCCAGCATAATACCCAACCTTTTTATTTATTTATTGAAATGTTTCACCAGGAAGGCATACTGAGCAACAAGTTGCTCGTCTCCCGGTGCAACATGGGAGAGGGGGTGCAGTGAGGATGGAGCAGTAATACTACATTCAAGTTACATAAGTCAACATTTATATACATTTGCATAAAACAGGTGTAATATACAGTGTACAGTATAATAAGGTGTAGTGATAGAGCAGGCATTTGCATAAAACAGGTGCTACATACTGTGAACTGTACAATAAGTAATTCGAGAGAACAATCAAAAGTGCTAGGGAAGGTAAGGGGAAGGGTCAATACAGACATGGGCATACAGGGAGAAAGTAAGCAAGGAGAGGAGGAGTTTATTATGAAAAAGGAAAGAAGGACAGAGTAGGGAGAGGCAGCAATTGGAGATTTTACAGGGGATAAGTGCAAGGGGGCAGGTGGATCAACTGTGCGTGGGCAAAATCAAATGCTAATTGGGGAAAAGAAAGAAGCGCAGATACAAGGAGAAAAAGGGTGAGTTAAGGAGGAGGGGAGAGGCCTAGTCCCTGAGGGACCCCCTTTAGGATGAGGAGAAACCCTACAAGGGAGCTGAAGGGCTAGAGTGAAAAGGGGGGGGAAGGAGAGGAGAAGGACTTCAGAAAGGGATTAGGGAGAGAAGGAGAGAAGAGTTGGTTAGTAACTAAGACAGGAATAGGACCAACCCAGAGGAACCCTTCGGGATGCTGAGAACACTGCAAAGGGGCTGGGAAGGCCAGTAGGGGTGAATTATAGGGCAACATAGCCTAGAGGTTAGAGTAATGAGCTGTGAATGAGCTTGGTACATCCAGCAGACCAAACCTTGGTTTGATTCTCACAACCTCCACTCGCATACTGTGTCATTCTGAACAAGCCACTTAGCCACCCAGTGTTCCCAGGTCACCCCTAAAAACAGGCACTTGTGCCTAGTGGGCCTTACCCAGTTACCAAAGACTGAAAAAGAAAAAATTAAGGTGGGAGACAGGGGAAGCCTAAACCCAGGAGGAGAACCCCTTCAGGATGCAGAGAACCCTGCAAGGGGACTGAGAAAGCAAAATAAATGGAGGGGGAGAGCTGGTGTAGAGGGTAGAGGAGAAAGAGAGAGGGAGGAAGTGAGAACTAGGAGAGGCTAGGGCCAAGTCAATGAGACAACTTCAGGATGCTGAGAGACCCAGTCATGCATTATTCCTTAATTAATGTGATTAACAATAATTGTGTTAGTATATTAGTGTATTTATTGGTTGGCTTTCATTCACTGTATTAAAAAAGCATCACAGGCAGGATGATCATTACAATATTTGTCTCACATCAGCGGAAAACAGGCTGTGCACGTAACAGCTGCTAATTACATATTCATTGATGTACTGATGAACTGGGAACATGTGCATTCAACAAAAATGTGCATTTAACCAGAACATTTGACACTGCGATGATAGGGGGGAAAATCAGGAAATGGAAAAAGTATGTCTTTATCCAAAAAGTGCACTTATCTGATATGAACTTAAGGGGGCTCCACTGTTGTGCACACAAAGCAAAAACCCAAAGAGTTTTATAACCCAAACATCTCTGATTTTCAAATGTGGTTTTGGTGCAAGAAATATGGTGTGGTAGAGTTTCCTCAAGCAGTGCTTACAAATCAAGATTTGCCCATGTAAGACAAGGTTTGCAGTTGTGATTGTAGAAAAACAGAGATATTTGCAAGGGTTGGATTATTTTGCAAACCCTCCATGCTACCTCTGTCATAACAAAAAATAAATAACTATTTTATATTCAACACAAGCTAATCTTTAAGTACTGGTAAATATATTTTATAATACTGCAGGCTTACAGAATACATCTGATGTTGTTTACTTTTCACAAAGGCCAGCAGGTGGCACAACATTCCTGAAAGAATCAGTTGACTGCTCTCTCTCCTACTGAGTGTCTATGGAGGCAGTATTCTGTGCATTGCTATTACTGTGTTTCTATGGCAGATGAACACAGCTATAGTATAATGAAACATCAACAAGCATCAGTCTTAGTAGGACAGTGTTCCATCTAGTTTGGAGTCAAACACTAATTGCTATTAAGACGTGTCCCAACTTTATTGTTTGCTTCTGAAATTGTACCACTTGCTAGCATTTTTTTTTATTTCTCACGGATTATATTAGGGTTGCAAAATCAGTTCTCAGAAAAATGGAACACCTAAAAAATGATAGGGTTGAGTGCTAATACCTGAACTGAAACTTTCTTGACTGAAAGTTTGAGAGTGAGTTTTTGTCATTTAGTTGGTTTTCAACCAGAAAAAAATATCCAAACATTTTAAACTTTTTAAATGTAAACCAATGGTTTCCTTCCATTTCCTTTACCATCTTGCATATGCTTTACCTTCTCCTGCAATGACCACCAAATTCATACAAACTACCATAAATATCCAGCAGCTGTTTTCACAAATGTGATAAGCGCTAATGTACATACATTTTTCTCTGACTTATGTCACCTTATATTTTTAGCCTGTTGTACAAAAGTGTTTATGAATCATGCCAGTCCTAAAGTACAGTCAGTGTTTAAGCTTGCTCTGCAGTTGGCTTATTTATGTAAGCACTGCATGTATGAGTTAACATAATTACAATTGATTCAAAATGACTGCTGGAATGTTGGTGATTGATGAGATTCTAAGGGAAACGTCACTTTGAAGACAAAGAGTAGTTTAGGATTATTTAAATCTATTAACAACTTTTGTGAAGTAGCCATCTTCCAAAGGATGGAGTTCGGGAAGCAAAATGTACCATTCCTGGTAGAATTTTTGAAGGAGGACATATAGCCAGCCACTAGGAGGAGCTGTTGTATGCCTATTTCGTTTCAAGTTTGTTTGGTTCTGATGTTTTTGGCAAATGGTTGATGATTTAACTGGCTTGCACAAATCTTCTCCAAGCTGAACTGTAAGCAGGGTATGGATGATAGGTTGGTAAAAGATTTATTTTATGCAGATAAAGTACATGTTAGGACACAAAGTCATATTTTTAAGCATATTCCTGTTTTGCATACAACCTCAGAAACGATTAACATGCCACATCACACAAAGTACAAAAAGAGTCATTTACTACAATAGCAGCATTTCAGTTTGGTTCTTAACATTTACAAATATGAATTACTTCTGTCAAAATAGTTTTTTTTTTTAAATGATACTGGGATTTGTTCTGGTTTCCGAAGATGATATATTAAAAATATTTGCAGTTTTATATTTTAGAAACATAGAAACATAGAAGTTGACGGCAGATAAGGACCGCAAGGCCCATCCAGTCTGCCCATTTCTTTTTTTACCTTATAAATGTGCCATCGGCCTTTGCTCTGTCAGTGACCTATCTATTCATAGTCATTTGTATTGCTCCCTTATGCCTATCCCATGCCTGTTTGAAGCCCTGCACTGTATTCATAGCCACCACTTCTTGTGGTAAGTCATTCCATGCATCCACCACCCTTTCTGAGAAAAAGAATTTCCTCACATTCCTCCTTAATCGGCCTCCCTCTAATCTCATGCTGTGTCCTCTTGTCCTGCTATTTTTCTTATATTTAAACATGTTAGACTCTTTCACCTTGTTTATGCCCTTAAGGTGTTTGAATGCCTCGATCATATCACCTCTCTCCCTCCTTTGCTCAAGGGTATACATATTGAGCTCCTTTAATCTGTCCTCATGTGTCTTCTGATGCAGTCCCTGCACCATTTTGGTTGCCCTTCTCTGGACTGCCTCAATTTGGTTAATGTCCTTGTGAAGGTGTGGCCTCCAATATGCACGAGTACTCCAGATGGGGCCTAACCAATGTCTTGTACAGAGGATTATTACTTCCTCTTACGACTTGTGATACCCCTACTAATACACCCTAACACCCCTCTAGCCTACCTACTGCTTTAGAGGTCTGCTTGATGATTTTAGGTCATCAGTGATGATGATGCCCAAGTCTCTTTCTTCCTTTGTGACTGCTAGCAACTCCCCTCCCAGCCTATAAGTGGCTTCAGGGTTTCTCTTCCCTATGTGCATGATTTTGCACTTCTTTGCATTAAATCCCAGTTGCCACTCTTCTGCCCATTCTGCTAGTTTATCCAGATCTTTTCTCATTCTGCCCACCCCATCTGGCTCATCTACTCTGTTGCAGATCTTGGTGTCATCTGCAAACAGACAAGCCTTACCCTCTAGTCCATCTGCAAGGTCACTAATGAAGATGTTGAATAGGACTGGCCCCAGAACTGATCCCTGAGGTACCCACTTGTGACTTGCATCTCTTCTGACTGTATACCATTTACCACCACTCTCTGTTTTCTGCCAGTCAACCAGTTTGCCACCCAGTTGACCAACTTCTGACCCACCCGAGCCTACCCAGCTTATTAATCAATCTTCTATGTGGAACAGTGTCAAAAGCTTTGCTGAAGTCAAGGTAGGCGACATCAACTGCTCCCCCTTGGTCCACCACTCTGGTTACCCAGTCAAAGAAATCTATGAGATTAGTTTGACAGGACCTTCCTTTTGTAAACCCATGCTGTCTTGGATCCTGTGCCCCTATGGATTCCAGGTGTTGCACTATCCTTTCCTTAAGGAGTGCCTCCATAATCTTGCCCACTACTGAAGTAAGACTGACCGATCTGTAGTTCCCCTCCTCCCTGCTACCACTCTTGTGGAGCGGGATCACATGAGCCCTTCTCCAGTCTTCTGGGACCTCTCCTGTGCTCAGAGACTCACTAAACAATTCTGCTAATGGCTCTGCTAGTTCCTCCTTTAGCTCCTTAAGTACCCTGGGATGTATGCCATCAGGTCCCATTGCCTTATCCACTCTGAGCTTAGCAAGCTCTTGTAGGACCCTTTCTTTGTGAAGGGAGTAGTGCTCACCTCCTCCCCCTGTGTCCATGATGCTGAGCTGTGGGCCCTGCCCTACCTTCTCTTCAGTAAATACTGAGCAAAAGTATCTATTTAGGATAGATGCCTTTACAGGGTCCTCCTCCTCACATGCTCCTTTTCTCCATTGCTTAGCAATACTCTCTGGACTTTCTCCTTTCACTAATGTATCTATAGAAAGTCTTGTCACCTCTTTTACTGTTCGTGCTAGTGTTTCCTCAGTTTGGGACTTTGCCTGCCTTACTGCCTTACCTGCTTCCCTTAGGGCAGTTTGGTATGCCTCCCTATCTTCATCCCGCTGTGTTCCCTTATATTTCCTGAAGGCCAGCCTTTTGGCTCTGACCTTTTCTGCTACTGTATTTGAGAACCAAAGTGGTTTCCTTCTTTTTGCACTTCCTTTTCTGTCTAACACAATGGGATGTTGCTTCAAGTATTGCATCCTTAATGCTTGCCCACTTTGCCTGTACCCCTCACCTGTGTTTCTTTTTGCCAGGGCTAGCTTAACTCTGTTGGCCATCTTATCAAAGTCAGCTCTCTGAAGTCCCATATTTTGCCTTGGAATGGGATGATTTAGATGTAGTAGCCAAATTGAACCATACCATGTGATGGTCACTGGCCCCCAGGTGACCTTCTACCTGGAGATCTGTGATCCCTTCTTTGTTAGTCAGTACTAGATCTAGGATAGCCCTGTCTCTTGTGGGTTGCTGTACCAGTTGTTTGAGGCCCTCCCCCTGCAGGGAATCCACTATGAGTCTAGTTCTGGCAGATGTTCCTGCTGGTATTGACCAATCTGTATCTGGCATGTTGAAGTCTCCCATTATCAGAAAGGACTTATTGGACAATTTTAATGTTGTTTCTCCAGATCTCATGGTAATTTGGGGGATTTCTAAACCCCTTGATTTTATTTCTCTCAACATATCCTTATCAGTTGTTCTAATACAGAAAATTAATAATTTGTTACTCCTCCAGGGGTGCAAAATGGCAAATTGTTTTCCACCCAGGAGACTCAGGTACCTGACTCCACCAGGGAGGACTCTGGGTTAGTCAAGGGAAATGGCAATGATGACCTGGTGGCACCCAGGCATGAGAGTAAGAAGAAGGCAGCTTGGAGAGTCTTTGTGTTTGGGGATTCTATGATCAGGGGAGAGGGTGGTGAGTGCTTAGTGGGGTAGGAGGGGTGGATGACGTTCAGGATACTTCCTGGGGCATCAGCCATCTGACACATATACAGGATAGGAGTATAGTGGAGAGGGAGGGGTAAGCTGGGGAAGCTGTGTCTGCTGATACAGTTGGATACCTATTATCTGGTGAACCAGCTTGTGGAGCAAGTGAATCCAACTTTCAGAGACTGGGGGACTGATTACAGATACACTCATCTCCCTGGCCTTTTCTGAGGTCTTGGTTTTGTGGAGTAGGGGTGAAGGAAAGATACAGTGCAGAGGGAAGTGACAGAGGAATTCAATGGTTGGTTATAAGTGATGATGTCAGGAGAAAAGGTACCACTTTTAAGGGGGCTGGGGGGACTTATTGGACAAGAGGCTCTTCAAAGAGGACAGCCTTCTCCTGACAAGAGAGGGGAACGGTATGCTGGGGCAGAAGTTAGACATTTACATTAGACAGTTAAACTAACTGTGGGAAACGCTGAGGCTAGGAGAAAAATTGTAAAGGGAGTGAAGGAGAGGAACTCCCTATACTGGGGACTGGTGGCAGTAAGGTGTGTAAAAATAAGGTTGAGGTTAAAAAAGGAGTAATATAAGAGGCAAAGGATTGAAGGCTCTCAGGGTTTGCAAGCAATAGAAAAAATAAGAAGGTAAGGAGAATGTGAAGTATTACAGGTGTAGGATATCAAAACAGCAAAAGAGGATCCAGGGCTAGTTTGAAAAGTGTCTGCCTTAATGCCAGGATTCTGGGCAGCAAAATCAGTGAGCTCCAGACATTGGTGGCAGACACTGAGGTGGACCTCATAGCCATTACAAAAACCTAGGACACAGAGAATAATGACTGGGACTTGTCAATCCTAGGTTACACAGTATTTTGACAGGATCGAGGTAAAGGCAAAAGGGGAGTTGCCCTATATGTCAGGCAGGGCATAGATGCTGCAGGGGATGGACATATCAGGGAAAGAAAAGAGGGAAACAGAGTTGCTGTGGCTCTCTTCATGGTGCCCTCAGGCAAGAAAATGTTGGTAGAGGTGATCTATACACCACCAAGACAAGGAGAAGTGAGAGATAGGGAGTATGAGGAAGATCTGTAAAGGGGAGTGAAAAAGTGGGAAGTGGTGGCGGTGAGTGATCCGAACCAGACGGATATTGACTGGGATATTTCAGTGACCAGGTGACACTCAAGTCAGGCCCTGTTGGGCACATTGCAGGACTGCATGCTGGTGCAACTGGGTAATGAACCCACTAGACAAGGCCTTTAATTTTTGAATAGTTGAGATATGTCTTGATTGGATATTACTGTTGATTTTAATTGTTGTTTGTATATTTGTTAAATGTTGTATGGTATCAATTGTGAAGTGCTCCAAGTCTTTGGAAAGGAGCGCTATGCGCTATATAAATAAAGTATCTATCTATCTATCTATCTATCTATCTATCTATCTATTCTCAATTTGGTGAGGAGTCACTGGGGTGCAGTGACCATAACTCCAGTTGGTTCAGGCTGACCCTATGGACCAGAATGCTCCTATCAAAAACTGAAATCCTAGATCTCAGAAGATCAGACTTCAACCAAATTAGGAAGCTGTTCCAAGAAAAACTAACTATGGTGGACAGCATCAGAGGTGTAGTGAAAAGATGGGGGCAATCAAGGGGACCATTGTCAAGGCAACAAAATCATGCACAAGAATTGTTACAAAATGAAACAAGTATGAGACCACTATGGTTCTTGGAAAGGGTCGAAGAAGCAGTGAGGACCAAGAAACAGACTTTCACCAAGTACAAGGAAAAGAAGGTGGAGGATGAATGGGGAGAGGACCAAATAAAACTTGGGGAGAAAAGAGTATGGTCAGGTAGGCAAAGGTAGACATGGAGCTGGATATTTTGGAGGGATCATGGGGGGGGCAGGTCTTCAGACTTAGTAAGAAAAAGAGGAAACAGGGGTATTGTCAGCCTAGAAGGGGTGGAGGGTACTAGAGGAAGATGAACAAAAAGCAGCCATCTTTTATGATTACTTCTGCTTTGTCTTCACAAGGGGCAGTGGCATCAAGGTGGCTATCAGGAGCATACCTGAAATAAAAGAGACATTTTTTTTGCCAGAGAAAGGGTTCAAAAAGGGCTTGAAGCCCTAAAAGTAGATAAAACCTCAGGGTCAGATGGGATGCACCCAAGCTTGCTCAAGAAATTGGTTGTGGAATTGGTTGAATCCCTTATAGGGCTTTTCAATAGTTCAACTCAGACAGGGGTAGTTTTGAAAGACTGGAGAGTAGCAGATGTTGTCCCGCTACACAGAAGGACAAGGAACAACTTGGAAATTGCAGACCTGTCAGCCTTACCTCTGTGGTGGGTAAACTGATGGAGTCACTGATCAAAGAGGACCTTGTGGATGACCTAGAGAACAACAACCTATAGGATACTAAACAGCATGGGTTTGTGGCAGAGATGTCTTGTCAGACCACCTTGATAGTTTTCTTTGACTGGGTAACAAAGGTAGTAAATAAAGACCACACTGTGGATTTACTCTACTTCAGTTTCAGCAAGGCTTTCAACTCTGTGCCAAACAGACTATTGATGAAGAAGCAGAATGACCTGGGCATGGCTATGGACGTAGTTACTGTAGATGGGTAGGAAACTTGTTGAAAGAGAAACAGCAGAGGGTGACGGTAAACAGGGATAAATCGGAAGACAGGGAGATCACAAGTGGGATGCTGCAGGGATCTGTCCTGGGTCCTGTCCACTTCAATATGTTTATCAGTACATTGGAGAGGGTATCTGGGGCAATCTGTGTCTCTTCACAGGTGACACAAACCTTTGTGGTAGAGAAGATAGCAACAAAGGGATCAGGGAAATGTAAAGGGCTCTACAAAGGTTAGAGAGGTTGTCTAAGGTTTTTCAGTTGAAATGTAATGCCATAGAATGAAAGGTCATGCGCCTGGGGGAAACAAAAACAAAACAAAAAAAACAAGGACAGAGTACTGGATGGGAGGGGTAAAACTGAGCACTATGGCAGAGGAAAGGGACTTTGAAGTCATCGTTAGTGACTCCTTCAAACAATCAAGCCAATGTAACAAGGTCTATAGTAAGGCTAATAGGTTGTACTGGAGGGGGTTTTGACAGCAGAAAAAAGGATGTACTACTATCTATAGGTCACCTGGAATAGCATTCTCAGTTCTTGAGTCCTCACCTAAGGAAGGACAGGGATAAGTTGGAAATTGGCAATGATGAGACCAAGATGATTCAGGGCCAGAAAGGCTGATCTTTCAAAGATCATCTCAAGGCGCTGAACATGTATTCATTGAAGACCAGGGAGAAAGAGGGGATATGATAGAAACGTTCAAATTCCTGAAGGGAATAAACAAGGTTAGCTGCAGTGAACTATTTAGCAGGAGTTACAGAGTCAAGAACCTGCGGTCATGAGTGGAAGTTGTCAGGGGGAAGGTGACTGAGGCATTCTGTTTTACAGAAAGGATGTTGGAGCTGTGTAACAGTCTCCAGTGGGTGTGATGGGTGCCAAGACCATAAATAGTATCAGATATGGCTGGGAAAGGTTTGGTGGTTGCTCAAGTTGGTAGCAATAGGGACAAGAGATGGGTGGTGGACCAGGAAGGAAAAAAACCTATAGTTCCCATAGGTCCCAGGCAGGTTGGTAACTTTGGACAGGCTAGATGGATCATTGATCTTTTTCTGCCATCTTTGTCAAATTTTCTGTTTCCAAGTTAAATTCCCATGTGATTAGCAAAACCTGAGGTAGCTAAAAGGAAATGTTTTTGAAATTTACAAGATTTCTAACCAAGATCTGAGTCATTGATGGAACATACATTCTAATACAAGCACCTGAAAATAAGGAGCATTTTTACATGAATAAAAGGGATAGAAATTTCAGTCTCTTAATGTTCTTTTAATTTTTGATGCTGATCTTTTCATTGACAGATTTGCAGCAAGGTGGCCGGGAAATATCCACAGTGTTAAAGATCTTCAAAACAGCACAGTGCCCCCATGTTTTTGATAGTGACAAAGTACAAAGTTTCCTAATAGGTGACAGGAGATACCCATTCAGACTGTGTCTGGTAACTACATATTTTAATCACATGGAGCTGTGCAAGATAAGTATATTCAAGTGTATATGAAAATAAGAGACGCTGTCAAGAGGTATATTGGTGTTTGTAAATGTTGGTTTCATCTTCTACAGTACATGGATAAGTCAGGGCAGCACCTGAAAAGGTGTGGGCAAAAATATGCACAACAGGTGCACGTCACAACTTTGACAAGTATCTTGCTGATTTTTAAAAATGTTAGTTTGAGACAAGGGGCCTGATTCTATAAGCACCCCAACACATGTTGCAAGTTGCAACATGCGAGGGGTGCCATTGCACCGAGGACCCTGCACCTGATTCTAAAAGGGGCACAGTCCTGTCGGATAAGTCCTGCGACTTGTGATAAACCCACAGGTATGCCAAACAAAGAGCATACCTGAAGGGTTTGCTGTAAGCCGCAACTCTGGGTGTGAAGTGTGCAAGTACCCCTCCCATGCCTGAATCCCCCCCATCCAGAAAGCCTACCTCTCCAACCCAGCAGCACCTGACCACCTGCTTCCCCCCAAAAAAAACGTCTGAGGCCGGCAGTTTGCAAAGCCACCTCTCACCACCACGGCCAGCCGCAGACTGAACACTGCAGGAGTGCATACTGTACAATATGTACAATACACACTCCTGCAGTGTTCAGTCAGTGGCTGGCCATGGTGGTGAGAGGTGGGCTATGCCAGTCACCGACCTCAGACTGGTCTTTTGGGAAGAGCAGGTGGTCAGGTGCTGCAAGGTGGAAGGGGTGGGCCACTAGACTATCAGGGCTTCCCAGGTGTATGGGAGAAATGTAGGGGATCGGGGCATTATTTCAGCTTGTGGGTTGTGGGTATCTTTCGGGACATGGGTCAGGGGCATGCAGCAGCCCTGCGGGCCTTTCAACATGTACAGGGTTCAGGTGCATGGGCATCCCTGTGGGGCAATGCAACCTGTATGGGGTTTGGAGGGCAGTCCTGTGGGGCTAATAAACATGTACAGGGGGTCGGGACATGGGGTAGCACTGTGGGGCACTGAGGAATGGGGGAGATAGGGGTTGCCCTACTGTGGTGCATGCTGAGGGCGGGGCAGTGTTGGGGGGATGGCTGGCATACCATGGGAGGGATGGGTAAGCTACACATGCGGGCAACCCAAGGGGGTATCAATACAGTTATGCCAGCTATATACTGGTGTAACTTACATTGATGGTTCTCCACCAGGGGTTGTTGTAGATTAGGGCCCTGGGGGACTTTGTTGCTGCTCTTACAAAATAGGGTGCAACTGCTGCCATAAACCCCCTAGTGCCATGTTGCAGGGGGTTAGGGTGTAACTGATGGTCTAAGTCCACCTTGGCACGAGCAGCCTGCGACATGTCACAGGCTGCTTTGCAGAATATGGAATGTCGCATCTCCTAACGTAACTTTCTACTTGCACAATTTTTGGGGGTGCAAGTCAAGTTTTGGCAGATGTATCCCTTTGAGGATCAGGCCCAAGGTGTACAACATTGTGTATTTTATATGTGCATTATCTGTTAGAGATCAAGGTACAACTAGGTGCTGTACAGTGCAAACATTTGTGACTAATGTCCTCAGCAAACTAAATCCAATGATACTGAGTGTCCTAATGTGACTGTACTGTACTGTATAGTGTGCAAACATGTAAAAAATCATTAAAAAGTAAGTGTGATGTGAAATTGCTTTATTAGGAAAGAGAGACAGAACAAGTGGGGGTTGATTGGGTTGAATTACCTTGTTCTATCCTCTTCCTGGTTATTGAACATTAAAAACAATTTCCCCAATTCTACAAGGATGGCGCAAGTCACCGCCAAAGGCAACATGCTCCAATCCCCATTATACTAAGGACCCTGTGCCCAATTCTGGAAGGAGCAGGGTTCCTGCGGCTAAGTCTTGCGACTTGTGAGAATCCCACAGGTATGCCAAATAGAGGGCGTACCTGAAGGGCTTGTCGCAAGCTGCAACCTGGATGTCATTGGCACAAGTGCTTGCCCCCCCCAGCCCCCAAGAACAACACAACAGTCATGGCTTGCCCATGCCCCAACCCTCAATAAGGATTTAAAAGCCCCGCAGAGCTAACACATGCACCCATACCCCGATTTGCACAAAAAGCTCAGTTGGGCTAGGTCATGCCCCCGACCCCCAATAATGCAAAAAGAGCCCCACAGGGCCTACTCATGCCCACCAATCCCCCAAAATGCACAAAAAGCCCCACAGGGCTAGGTCATGCCCCCTATCCCGGATCCCCAATAGTAATGCACTAAAATGCAGATACCATTCTCCCTGGTAGTCTAGTGGCCCCCACCCAATAGTGCCAGTTCACCCTGTACCCCCCTGACCCATATTCAGTCGGCGACTGGCACAGCCCACCTCTCACTGCCACAGACAGCTGCTGACTGAGCTCTGTACAAGCGCATACTACTGTAAATAGTATGCGCTCAATTAATGAATGGTTCATTCATTGAGCACGTACTATTTACAGTAGTACGCGCTCATATGGAGCTCATTTGGCAGCTGGCCATGGTAGTATGAGGGCTGATAATGGAATGAATTATTTAGAACAGAAGCTACAGTATAATAATAACAAAAAAAAAATTCATCCACCTAAACTGTCAGGAGAGAGTACCATCTCACTCAACACACTACACACACACACACGCATACACGCACGCACATACACACACACACACACACAATCTAGGTTTTGTAATGTGCTATGAGATGTAGCTAGTGCTACATGCCCAAAGAGTGTGATTAACTAATGGTTACTCTAACTCCTGGGAATGCCATACTGCAATTATAATAAAAAAAGAAACTAGCTTTGCTTATTTTTGAGGCTATAGATGTATATTATTAAAGACTAATGCAAGGCTGTAGCATCTTTCCAGTCAATCAGAATTCCTGATTTTTAACCTATGTGTAATGATTGGAGATGGACATCAGCCAGCTTTGCAGCATGACAGAACTGGGAGCACCATAGAAGACAGCACACTTGTGTCTTCCCTGACTGTCTGCTTGTCTACCAATTGTCAGCCGATTTGTAGGAAGTAAAGATAGGACCAAGGATTGTGTGTGATTGTCAGTTGGGGAGGAGGGACAGGATGAATATAGAAACATAAAATTTGCTGGCAGATGAGGACCATTTGGTCCACCCAGTCTTCTCATTTTGTCCCTGCCTATACTGTCATCGCAGACCATAACTGATATCTGGCTACCCCCTCCCCATGTCCTAGATTCCCTGGTGCTTATCCCATGTATGCCTGAAGACCATCACTGTTTTCTCCCCCAACTTCTCTGCTGGAAGACTGTTCCAGGTGTCCACCACTCTTTCAGTGAAAAAGTACTTCTTCACATTCCTTAAATATCCCTCCTTCCAGCTTCATTGCATGACCAGTATTCTCGTGCATCTTCTCTTCTGAAACATGCTCCCTTCCTGTACCTTATTCACCCCTGCGAGGAACTTATTGGTCTCTATCATGTCGCCTCTTGCCCTCCTCTCCTCCAGTGTGTACATATTTAGCTCCCTCAATCTTTCCTCATAGGGCTTCTGATGCAACTCCTGCACCATTTTAATTGCCCTCCTCTGAACTCCCTCTATGCTGACTGTGTCCTTCTCGAGATATAATCTCCAGAACTGGACATAGTACTCTAGGTGGGGTCTCACCAACAACTGATACAGAGATAACACCACCTCTCTCCTTCGGCTGGTGATTCCTTTCCCTATACACCCCACCATACTGCTGGCCCTGCCTACTACCCTTTCACACTGCCCTGCCACCTTGAGGTCATCAAATATGATAACCCTAAGATCCATTTCCTGTTTAGTGACAGTCAATACCTCTTCCCTCCATTTAATGCCTTGTCCCTGGGTTTCTGTGCCCTAGGTGCATGATTTTGCACTTTTTTTGCATTGAAACCTGACTGCCATACCCTCCACCACTACTTGAGTTTTCTCAGGTCTCTATTCATTCTCGCGACTCCCTCTGGAGTATCTACCCTATTGCAGATGTTGGAGTCTTCTGCAAAGAGTCATATCTTCCCTCCCAGCTCTTCTGCAATGTTTTTTATTAAGACATTGAAGATGGCTGGTCACAGTACTGAGCCCTGAGGTACCTCGTTGGTCACTTTCCCCTCATTAGAGTAAGTGTCATTTACCACCACCCTCTGTCACCTATCCACCAACCAGTTCTGTACTCAGTTTACCATGTTAGGTTCAACCCCCAAAGTGCCTAGTTTTCTTATATGCATCCTATGTGATGTGGTGTTGAAAGCCTTGCTGAAATCTAAGTAGGCCACATCCACCGCCCCACCCTGATGTATTTCTATGGTCACCCAGTCGAAGAAATCGATCAGTTTAGTTTAACATGCCCCCCCACCATAAATCCATGCTGCCTTGTGTCTTGTAACCCATTTCAAGATACTCCACTAGCCTTTCTTTTAATAGTGTCTGCATTACCTTCCCCTCCACTGACATTAGACAGACTGGCTTATAGTTGACAGCCTCCTCCCTGCTGCCACTTTTATGAAGCGGGACAACATCTGCCCTCCTCCAGTTCTCTTGAACCACTCTTGTTTCCAGTACATTGCTGAATGGTGCAGATAGTACCACAGTGAGTACAGACCCAGTTGGTTCCTGTGCTCTAGTGGAACAGTAATGCTGGATGCATACCAGGGGTGGCTAGCCCCAAACAATAGCATCAGTCCTGAAACAATATGCACTCCATGTGTGTATATAAAGGTACAGCCAGACTATTTAAGTCAAGATTTAAACTTTTTTAATTATTACATGCAAGTTTAGCATAACACATATGGCCACAGTCAAATTAACAAAGGCAGTGAACCACAGCTCTTCGCCTTCTGAGTAAGGCTTCATTGGGGGTGTGTTCTTTGATAACATTCCGTTCTTTTATAGTCCTCACTTAGAAAGTGAAGCACTGGGGTTCACTGCCTTTGTTAATTTGGCTCTGGCCATTTGTGTCATGTTAAACTTGTATGTAATAATTAAAAAAGTTAAAATCTTGACTTAATTAGTCTGGCCGTACCCTTATGTATGCATGGAGTGCATACTAGTTCAGCACTAGTACCTCACTGAGCTCTCAGCACCATTTCGTGTACCCTGCTGGCCCCAGTGCCTTATCCACTTTCAAATCCAGAAGTCCCCTGAGAACTCTTTCCTCTGGGAACTGACTTGCGTTCACCTCACTCCCCCCAGTATTCCTGCTGCTTCTATGTGGTCCGCCTCTCCCTTCACTGTGAAGACTAAGCAGAAGTACTGTATTTGTTCAGAATATCTGATTTTTCCAGATCTTCTTTTTTTCTTTCAGTAGTAGTTTTTGCATTTTTTCCCCTTGTTTGCTTCCCAGACCTCAGAACCCCAGCAGACACGCACGTGCGTGCATGTGGAGGTGCACACGCACATCGGGTACCAGCTTGGCCCTTTCTGCCCACACCTGGCAATCAATACTGCCCTTCCTGCCTACACTTCCCATTGACCCTCCACCGATGGGAGTGGAAGTACGGGGCGGAGGGGTGGACAACCACCCCGGGAGGGGAGAGCCACTTTCCGGCCTCTCAAACATGCTCCCTACCCCCGTCGGCTCCCTGATGACCCGAGGTCATTCCTGAACTCCGGTCAATGGCGTGGCACAAGATAAGGTGTCCAGTGCCTTTGCCCTTAGCGTCACCAGGCTGACTTCTCCTGACCCTCTTCTGCACAGTTTCCCCCTGCCATTCTTAATCTCACAGTCCCTTCCCTTGTCTTCTTCTTCTTTTCATTTCTGTATCTGAAAAAGGTCTTGCCCCCTTAGGTACCCCTTTGGCTGTACTTTCTTCTGTTTGTACCATTGCACCCCTCACTAACTTCCCTGCCTCCCTCAGAAGCCTATCAACCCAGTGCAAATAGTGTCTCTGGCTCCTGTCTCCAGGGTGTCCCACAGCACCTCCAACCCGCCTTTTACTCCTGGTCCACTTGCATTTCTGATGTAATTTCTCACATACAGTACAACCCCTGCACCCTTCCTCCCCTCCGCTCCTTGTCCCTACGGAACTGAGTGTAGCCTGGTATGGCCTGTCCCAGCAATGGCACCCTGTATACATCGACTCAGTAGTGGCCATAAGATCCAGGTCCGCCTCTGCCATGATTGCCTACAGGTCTGGAATTTTATTTCCAACACTCCTTACGTAGGCACACGTTGCTTTCCACACCTTGCTCCCACTCTGCCTTCAACCCCAGTTTATGCCTTTATTGCCACTTAAAGCATTGCTTTGTCCCACTGTCCCTTTCCTACCCTCTTCGTGCCTTGCCTCCTCAACCCCTCCTTTACCACCCCTTCTGTTTTTTCCCCCCCCTTGTCCCCTGCTATGCTTCTGCTTCCTTTAACTTGTACACTGGGGAGTTTCTCCCTTGGCCATTCTCTTGATGTTGCTCTAATCTGTGTGTGTGTGGGGGGGCAGTTATACCACCCTTTGTTTTTCCACCTCCCTCCTCAGCTATTTTAAAATGTTCATCTAAGTACATCTAAACCTTCCATTGAGGACTATAGTCCTCTTCCCAGATGGATGCAGGCTATGACCTCTGAATAGACCCATATCCTTCCAGGTTGGCCCCCAGTACACAATGAAGCTGAAACCCTCCTCACTGCACTAGTTTTTCAACCAAGTATTGAAGCACCTAGTTAAGAGTACTGTATCCTCCCCATGGCCGTAGACAGATAGCACTTCATCAAATGCTACTGTTCATACTATTTGCCTTAGGCTACTCCCCAGTTCCCTGAACTCTCCCTGTACTAGTCCAGCCCCATCACTCATTAGGTCAATTGACCCCAGATGGACAGTGACATTCAGCTCCTCACCATGTCCTACCACCAGAGGATCCTTAGGATCCACTGTCCATCTCTCCAAGCAGAGGCATTACGTAGGCATCTACCTTCCTCTCTCCACTCCTTCCTGCTCCCAAATGTATTTCCCTGACAATTGACTCCCCCACCAGAAGTTGCTTTCTCCTATGCTGGGGTCCTCTGCCTCCCACCATCGGCCTCCTCTTTGGAGGACTCTCACATCCTCCCTTGCCTCCACTACATGTGCTTCTTCATGGCAGTCCTGTCCCACCAGAACAGCAAAGGAAGTCTGTAGAGGCACAAACTGAAGAATGGGCCCCTGACACACCACCCTCACCCTCCCAGAGCCCACCAAGGTTCAGCCTTCCCTCCTCTGTCTAAGTATCATTGGGCAACAACAGCAGAATCAGTGACCAATGGATGTGGCAAGATGTCATCTGGATCCCAGCCATCTCGACATGGAGACTAGTAACCTCCGGCCTCAATCCAGAGAGGTACATGCATTTGGGGCTGCACTTAATTCTTTAGAATGTCTCCCGGAAAACTGCATCTCCATAACCATTGTACTGCACACTCCCATGTTTGCTAATGTCAGTCACTCCCTTCTGTTTTCTGAATGTAAACTCGACCCTATGGTCCCTTCACTTTTCTTGCCTTTTCCCAGCTATACCCTCTACCAGGATCTATTTTAACATATTACGCTAGACAGGGTGTTACCTGCTTTCCTTTTAGATGGTTGCTATTTCTAGGTAAAGCTCTCCTTTTACCCTCCTACCTTTTTACTCCTCCTTATTACTAACTTTCCCCTATTGTCCATTGTTATCTACTAATTTACCCTAAATAGTGTGCCTCCTATATTCTCACCTGTAGTTGTTATCTGTCTGCTTTTTTCCCTGCAATTACCCACTGCCCCACCACCTGTAGCTATCCATGCAGTTTATCAGTAAGTAACAATAAGCTTAATATTACCTTACCTTTTCCATTGTTCATTCAACAGAGTCCCCTGCTTGCCTGCAGACACCTGCCAATGCCTAAAAAGCCAGTATGTGTCAGGTCCATGGCAGACACAATCTGTCAGTCAAAACATAAAAATGCTGTGCTCAGGAGCCAGGACAGGGTGCAAGCATGGGGCAGCAACCCCAAGTTATAACATGAGAGACAACAAAACTTACACTCCAGAGCCAGGAGCTCAGACACTCCAGTGAAGTCACCAACCACCTTTGCTTCAAAACCACAATGAAGCCTTACGTGGTGAAGCCCCGGGGCACCTGGTCTAAGCAGAGGTACAGCTCTGTTGTTGCTTGTCTGCTCTGACTACACTGGCTTACATTATAGCAATAAAATAAGTTGTGATTTTGAAACAAACATAGTTGGTGACTTCACTGCAGTGTCTGAGCTCCTGACCCTGGAGTGCAAGTTTTGTTGTCTCTCACAATGTGTCAGTCAAAAAAAAGGCCTTCACGGGTCCACTTACTCAGGAACCAAACTGTGTTTTCTCTAGTACTACTGCCAGCCAATCAGATCCTTCTCCTGAAGCCATATAAGATTAAACAGCAACTGGATCTTGTGAAATGAAATGCTGTCAGATTTTTTTTTTTTGATATGACAAGCAGGGTGATTTCTTTGTTATACATGTGGCAGCCTGGCACTGGTACTGTGTTAATGGCCACTGTAATTGCTCTGTCATTGGCTTCCACAGTTTGCTCAACCCTCATTGTACAAATCCACAACATGCTTAAGCAGTCCAGCACTGCCGTGAGTCTAGAAAACTCCAGATTATACTTAGGGTAGAACTGGACTAACTCAGCAGGGGAAGAATATCTTATAGTGGGGTCCTTTTGAGAAAACCTGCAACATAATCATTTAATCAGGTGACTGGATCAACTTAGATGTCAAAGACAACAATCCCCAGTGGGAAAACTAGGTCCAAGATGTGGCACTGCTGGTGAGTTACAGAGGTAAACACCTGTGAGAGGCCCATCAAACTTATTTGGTAGAGGAATTGCTTACCAAGCACAGAGGAGCTGTTAACGATGCAGATATTGAAATCCCCAGCACCAACTATCTGGGAGAATCCAATGTCAGACAAGCAACAAACTCCTCAGATTCCTGCATGAGCCTACTATAATGCCCTGCAGAGAAGTGCACATGTAGGATCCTCTCCACACACCAGTGTCACCTTTTATGGCCACACATTGTTTCCCACAGCAGGTGTGCTGCAAGATTCAGGTCAGATTTAAAAAGAGCCCCCCTCTCCCCTGCCTCAGGCAGTACATTACAGAATAACCTGGTGAGATGGCTGCCTCCAGCACTGGTTGAGCGCTATCTTCCAGTCAGATCTCCTTAATGCATGCCAGGTCAGCTGAGAAATCCACAGTAAAATACTCTGACACTGTGGTCGTATTCTTTAGGTGTCTGGTATTACATAAAATTACCCAAAGGGGGAAGCCATCCAGGCTGAACCCTTGGCTAGCTGGCCTGTTCACATCTCAGGGTCCCTTGACATGGAAACCAAGCAGAGGAAACTCCTCTCTGGATCCATCTCCTTTCAGTGCATCTCCCTATCCTGCCCCTGATTCTGCCCTCTTTAACTTCTATCCCCCTCCCAAACCTTCATACCCAGCCTCTATCCCAGCTAATTACCACCTCCTTACAATGGCACAAAGTCCCAAAGTGGGGACAAAAGTGAAAGGGAATGAACATGGACACTAGCTCCCAGACATACACTGGAAGCTATAAATGTAAAAATCATACAGTATATGGCAATATAGAGTATATCTATGTGTCATATCTTTTTAATGTGTAACTTTTAAATTGTATGAAACTTATGAAATATGATTTTAAATGCATTTGTATGGGACACCATTGGAAATGGGTTTCAACTCAATGGTTAACTCTGTCTCCCTAATAATAAAACTTGAAATTAAAGACAATTGGTATCTGCATAAACATACCTACCTTCCTACAAAATACCACCAACAACCTACAATCAACTGAAATCCCCAAAATTCCCCCTAACAAATACCAACACCCTCCGTAAACCCACAAACCACTGAAACAATCCACCCATTCCTTTAAAATATAACCCAGATCCCACCTTATCATATTGTAACCATATCTATATCTATGTCCTAGGGGATTCCTTAATAAAACATCTACAGTAGATAGGGCTATTTGTAACCAAGGCAATGATAACAGAACTTACTCATGTTTCAGGGGGACTAAATAGCAAATATTACTGCAATGGTTGATGATATTCTGCACAACTGCAGGGATAAACCCCTGGTTATCCTCCATGCTGGAGCTAATAATATATATCTTTCTCTGATACATGAAATCAAGCAAGATTTTGTTGCTCTGACTAATACATTAGTGAACAAGGGATGCCAGGTATGCTTGTCTGACATACTTCCTATCCCTAGGGCATCCGAATATCACACTCAAAAGATTAAAGCTATTAACAACTGGCTCAGAAAATGGTGTCTAAAACAAAATCTAACTTGCATTACTCTGGTCTAGGTAGAATTGCCATTTTGTTCATCTGACAAAACTGGGATTTAGTTTGTGGGAAAATGAGGCACACCCACCTTGAGAAGACTATTTGGAGCAAAGCACTGGTGTTATTGGTGGTGCACTGAATGTGGTGAAGGAAAACTATTTGAGAATAGTTGTGGTGCACTGAGCAGCTTATTTCATATTTCAAATAAGCAGGATCATCCTTCCAAGTCACTCTCCTTTTTACACAGAGATCCTCCTTCTAGACATGTTCAAATGAGAAAGACTATCATTGATTTTTTAATTCTTGAATCTGATTCTTATTTTATTTAAGACTGTGGATTTTGATGTTTGTTTTAATTGATGTCAAAGCTGTAAGGTGCCTTGGAATTGGAAAGGCGACACACAAATAAAATTATTATTATTATTATGTCAGATGGTGTGCAAGCCACCAGGAGACAGCCATACACTATAAAGTTACAACCCACTTTCCATGGAGGAAAAGAGCATCTTCTGAGATGCTATTTTCTCTTCCAGCTTGCTCGACTGATGCCCCTGCATCAGGCATATTCCTGGGTTGCCAGTGTACCAAGTAGCACTCATGTGATTATTTTGAACACAATCACATGAAATTGTATTTCTACTTAAAAGAAAAACATTCCAGTACTGTATTTTATGGCATTCCTGTTTGTCTACTAGGTACTACATGTGCAGTGCAGCGCAGAATAACAAAAATGATTCAGGGCCAGCTGTGCAGATTCTATGAGGAGTGCCTTAAGAAGCTAAATATGTATTCACTAGAAACCAGAAGGGAAAGGGGAGATATGATAGAAATCTTCAAGTTCCTTAAAGGAATTAACAAGGTAAACTGTGAGGAATTATTTATCCTGAATACCAACTCGAGGTCATTTGGTCATGGGTTGAAATTAGCAGGAGGGACATGAGAAAGTACTTCTTTACAGAAAGGGTGGTAGAAACATGGAATAGTCTGCCGGCCGAGGTGGTGGGTGCAAACACAGTCAGGGGATTCAAGCAGGCATGGGATAGAATGAAGAGAATAGTGGTCACCAGGGGAGACAAGACCAGGGAGGAGAATGGGACTAGGATGGGGAGGGTTAGTATCCCTGGAGGAACAATAGGTTCCAGGGAAGGTTCCAGGGATTATAGGGAATATAGGCAGACTGGATGGACCTCTGGTCTTTTTCTGCCATCGAGGTCTATGTTACTATGTTTCATTACACATTGGATGGATTTCACTGACAGATACAAACTTTTTGATTGGGATGGATTACATCTGAGCAGACAGGGCAGCACTCTACTGGGTAAACAAATAGCAACCACAATAGAACACCATTTCAATTAAATGCTCAGGTGGAGATGGGGGACGGCTTGCATCTTTAAAAAACTTCATCAGTGCCAAAGTCTCACATTTAAAATCCATGTACTTCAGTGCAAGATGTCATTACAATAAAATCGATGAACTTAAACTAAGGCTCATCTTAGATAACATAGATATTGTGACCCTCTCAGAAACATGTGGGGATGAAAAAGCCTCTTGGGATTCCATAATTCTTGGCTATAGCATATATAAACTTAACTGCCAGTCTAGAAAAGGGAAGGGGTAGCCATACTTATAAACAGTAACATTAATACAATTAATGTTTCAGACAAGATCAAATCCCATGGCACAGACACCAAAACCATTTGGGTAAAGCTTTCCTTTGAAGATTCCACATCCATGACTCAAGGGACCTGCTACCGACCCCCGAACTCTTCTAATGAAATTTTTGATGCTTTTGTATCGGAAATCGAACAAGCATGTGAATTAGGAGATACAATTATCATGGGGGATTTCAATTTAGGGGAAATTAGCTGGAATAACTTGACTGCCACCTCAAGTAAAGGAAACAAACTCTTATCAACCTGTGAACAGCTACAACTAAAGCAGTGTATACATTCACCCACTAGGGGGAGATACAATTTTAGATCTAGTTCTCTGCAATGAACAGCTAAACCTCAATAATATCTCTATTGAATCCACAATAGGTAACAGCTACCACAACACTATAATATTTGGATTACAAAACATTTACTCTTATAGTACAGTTTCTACTAAAATATATTTATATGATAAAGCTAACATTCCTAAAATAAAATCAATAAAGATGGTATCGATTGGGATTCAATTTCTAGAACCCATACTACAAATTAATATTGGCACTTCCTCAAAAATACCATGCTAGATCTATGTTATAAATATATACCATCTAGAATTAAATACAACAACTCTAAATGTTCTCCAAAATGGATGGATAGATCAATGAAAAACTTATCAAAAAGAAAAACAAACAATATATCAAATATCTAAAATCAAGAATAATGGAAAACTGTTTGTGTTATCTCAATACTCAAAAGAAATGTAAATCAAAAATAAAGAAAGCTAAAATTAACTGGGAGTATTATTTAGTTAAATCTGCCAGTAAATCAGATAGCAAACATTTTTACTCCTATATTAACTCACTTAAAAAAAACAGGCTGTCAGGTAGGTCCACTAATAGTTAATGAAGAAATAGTACATGAAACAAAAAAACATGGCTGACATCTTCAACTAGAAGTTCTGTGAGGTCTTTACTAATAGTCAAATAACAAATTGCAATAACCACTTAAGCAATGACTGTAACATCACTTTTTCAGAAGACTGCATAAGCAAGAAGCTGTTAACCCAGAAGGGTAAAAATTGTCCCAGAAGGGTAAAAATTGTCCAGGCCCCGATAACATAGCAGGTCACTGTATCTACTTACTGACTGTTTATTCCATCCCCCCAGATTATTATTTGAAGCCTGCCTCTCTAATAATTTTGTGCCAGAGGAATGGAAAAAGGCACATGTGATACCAATAAATAAAAAAGGCCCCAAATCAATCTGGGAAAATTATAGACCAATTAGTCTTAACTTCTCTATCTGCAAAACTCTTGAAAGCCTGATTAAAGATATTATAATACCCATCCTAGACAGTTATGAGCCTGAGCAGCACAGCTTTAAAACAGGTAGAGGATGCCTAACAAATCTCATGTGTTTTTATGAAACTGTTAGTTATCAGCTTGACAATAAAATTCCCTGTGACATTATCTTTATCAATTTCAAGAAGTCCGTTGATGCCATGCCTCATTGGTCCCTCACTACAAAACTTCAAAAATTCAGTATCAACAGAAATATTACCAACTGGATAAGTAACTGGCTCCTAAACAGAACACAAAGTGTTTCAATTAATAGGCACCTTTCTAAACCTGGTCAGGTGTCTAGCGGGGTCCCACAGGGCTCTGTCCTGGGTCCTTATCTGTTTCAGGCATTTGTTTCGGATATGACCAGAAATTGCATCTCAGCGCAATAAAAATGCTGATGATGTAAAAATTGGTGGTCCACGTAACAATATTGAACAAGCCTATACTATTCAAAGTGACCTGGATAAAATAATTATCTGGGTTAATACTTGGGGCATGAAACAAAATACAAGCAAATGTAAAGTCATGCACCTGGGACCACTAAATCCTCAAGCCACATCTAACCTCAGTGACTCTTCTCTGAACATAACAACTTATGGAAATGATCTAGGTATCATCATCTCAAATGACTTAGGTCACTCTGTACAGATACAAGAAGCTGTAAAAAAAAAAATAGCATGATTTGGTCAATAAAATGGAACATTAAATCCAGAGACCAAAAAAGTCATGGTGCGTCTGTATAGGGCTAACGAGAGGGCTAATCTTGAACATGCTTCCCAGCTCCAGTGCCCTTATAAAAAAATCTGATTGTAACCTTTTAGAAAAAGTCCAAAGAAAATACACTAAACACATACAAGGACTTTATAATGCATCATATGAAAACAGACTCGAGAACTTAAATTTAATGACACTGACTACACGCCACCTTAGAGGGGGTCTCCTCTTTTTGTTTGACATTATTCAGGATCTCTATTTGATGATGGAGCTAGGACTGGAATTTAAAGATGCTGGTTATAACACCAGAGGCCGCACTCTTCAGTTAGCAGGAAAACATTTGAACTATTACAACAGAAAATTCTTTTTCACTTTAAGAGTCATAAACCCTTGGAATAAACTTCCCCCTTGAAATAATCATTAGCAAAACAAAAACAGAATTCAAAAAACACCTTGACAACTTTTTACTTACAGGGCATAGCCTAGAATATTATACATCTTGACTCTACAGGAGCATTTATTGGCTATTTTGGCCTCTTGGCTCCTTTCCTACCTTAGTAGTATGAACCTTAGTAGTAGTAGTAGTATATCTATGTCTATGTCTATGTCCATGTCTATGTCTATATCTATATCTATATCTATATCTATATCTATATCTATATCTATATCTATATCTATATCTATATCGATCTCTATGTCTATGTCTATGTCTATGTCTATGTCTACGTCTACATCTACGTCTATATCTATATCTGTATCTGTATCTGTATATATGTCTATATCTATATCTATATTTATATCTATATCTATATCTGTAACTATGCCTATGTCTATGTCTATATATATATATATATATATATATATATTTCTATTTATATCTGTATCTGTATATATATATATCTATATATTGGGATGGTACCTTGTCATACAATTATGCCTTACAATGTTCATGATTATGTACCTTTTGATGTTCTGTAATGCTACATATGACTATTATTTTTGTAATGCTGTTAATTACTATTTACTTTTTCCTCCTCTTGTACTATCTTCCATACCCCCAATGAAACATCTTGAAACAAGCTGTTATCAGCTCAGTATCTCTTTTCTGGTAAAATATTTGAAATAAGTAAATGTTTGCAATAGGCATGGATATAAATGGAATGTGATAAATCCATTTATCTGAGTAAGTGTGTAGATAAATGTAGAATCTTGTATTTATGTACACATTTACTATGTCACCATCCATTTATGTACACACTTTCTCCTTCACCCCCCTCCCCACCAGCACTACTTCCTACATTCATTTCCTTGCCTACGGTTAATCAGTTTGCAATGTTCCAGTCCTGCTCTGATCTTGGCCATGATTCAAAATGTAGCACTGTTTTCCTGCCAGCATATAAACAGCCTCAAACCCTGTGTGCTCTTAAAAAACAGACCCCTTTTTTGGGTTAAGTTCGCATACCTCATGACTGAAACCTCTCCTTGACAACTTCATTCCATGCACTATTAGCTGCATTTCTGTGGCCCATTGCCCACTCCAGCCTTCTCCACACATTGTGCATTGAAGTGAACACCAGACACTGCTGTTCTGGACTGTAGCAACACAAAAACTAAATTTAAATTACCCACTCATATTCTTATTTTTTCATTAATAAATCTTCTGACCCACACCCGCTCCGTCTCCTCCTAAACAGTGGAAACACACCCACTCTCTTCTCAACGATGAAGGGCACCACACCACAATCTTACAGCCTCACCAAAAACTACACAGATTTTAAAAACAAAATGACATTTTTTTTACTCAAGAAGTACTTATAAAACTTAAATTCAAGCACTTCACGAAAATGTACATCACAGGCGGCTTGCACTCTCTCTAAGAATTTTCACAGTTTTACCCAGTTAATTGCACACAACTAAAGAAAACCACCAATCACAAAGCACGTTGCAGGCTGCAGGAGCATTGGGACACTTATGAATCCATAATGACCACCTAGCAACCTGTAAATATAATGGAGGTACACCAATAACATCACAAAAAGTCCTTCAGAGTTATTAAAATTAAAAAATATTTTAAAACAAGTGCTAACTTCACTATCCTTAATAGCCCCTATTGCATAAATGGAATATGCAGGAGTGAGCTTGTGTGATACCTGATTTGTCTATACTCATGCTGTTTGACCTTGGATAACTCACTCATGGCCTATGCCACTCATGAGGTAACCTGAGGTCAAATAGAACTTGTATAGATAAAACAGGTATCACACAGCTCACCCCAGCATATCCCTTATATAGTCAATGCAAAAAATTACATTAATGTACTCATTAGGTTTGAAAAATGCAAAGCAGACAAAGTAGGGGAATAAAAACCATTAGTGTTTGGAGTCTCTTGAATCTTGGTGAATCTGTGATGTGGTGTTCATTGGGATTGTCAATTGTAATGCCCACCACCTCCCCAGCCCAAAGGCTCCTGTATGAAGCACAAGGGACCATTCCAGGCAAGTACTCCATAGGCATATACCATTTGGTGGTAGAGAAGTATGTCTCATCACATGTGGCCAACAAAATCAGTCATAGCGCTCTTCATAGAGGGACCTGTGGGCCCTGTGTAATGCAAGAGATCATGGCTGCTTGCTCAGGGAAGGGGGTGACATTAGGATTGTGATCAATGAGGGACCACTTTCTTCATTTCAAGCTGTAACAAAAAAAAAAAACAATTCTTCAGTTGACAGTTTTCTTTTTTACAGGGTGATTGATGCTGAGGATTGGGCACCTCAGTTTTTGTAGAATGTTCAGAGGCACTGTGGGTGAGCACCCTGCTGTCAGAAGCTATGTGGGAAGGGCCAAACTGCAAGGAAGTGAGCATCACATACAGCAGTAATGGGGTAGGCACCTGTTCTGCTTGTAATTTGGAGAGGTGGTGATCTTAGCCGGCACTGGGGCAAGGCACCAGTTTTAAGCAATCCTGTAATGGCCAGCTGGACTGGGCATCTGCTGGTCATTTCTGCTTAAATTGTGGGTGAGGAGGGAGAGGGGATATCATTGGCAGGACTGGACTGACACCATCAGGTAAAACAATATGAAACATGGGTCAGGAGGGGGGAACCAGCATACCTTTACAGAAATATAGGTGTGCTGTGTACATGCAGAATGCAAGTCACATGCTTAATTGTGCAATGTTTGCATGCAGTTCTCAAACACAAAGTGATCCTAAGTGAACCAGGTCTAAAAAGCAAATCAGGTTTGCATACTGCATGCTTAACATGTGCACAGCAGGCAGGCTGGTGTGCACATCTTCTAAAAATTACGTCAGGTTCACATGTTACATACTTGACATAAGTGCAGCAGTTAAGCTGGTGTGAACATCATTTAAACATCGCATCAAGTTCACATGCTGCACACTTGCTATGTGTGCAGCAACTAAGCTGGTGCAAATCTCATCTAAAAATACATCAGTTTCTATTTCTTGTACTACTATTAGCAATTAGAGTCATTAAACACATTTTTATTTGAATTCCCATAAAAATTATGTAAATTCATTAACTCTGGTCCTTTTGCAAGTTGTTTAATGGCTTTTTGATTTTTGTCATTAAATCACATTCATTTGTAAAGTATTGTCTGTTTACTGTATTAAATGCCTAGGATGTAGCCAGTCAACATCCCCCAATCCAGATGTACAAAGAGGGGCCTCTGTGTTGTGAAATCTATCCTTTTTGTTTTGGACCATGCAAATACCTTATGCATATTTAATGCTACAAATGTGTTTCTCCATCACTGTTTCATCTGACTTACTTTCCCTTTATCATTCTGTATTGAGCATATACACTATGACCATGCTCAGCACTCTTTGAGCTGAGTAGGATCTTGAAAGCATGCACCATACCTCACATTTGTCAATGAGGGACATGGACACTCAAAATGAGGGACAATGAGGGACACTAACCCACATGGTGATCAGGACACATCATGAAACATAGTGATATGGTACTTCAGAACACAGTGGGAACCATTACATTAGCACCTGAGAATTAATTTCTACCATTAAGCAGGGGTGCCATTTAGGTAGGGCAGAGGGGGGCAGTTGTCCACCCCACCCTCCCATCCCTGGTATTTGTGCCTTGGTTGTTCTTATAGTATGGCAATAATTGCATTAAATTTGGATTTAATCTTTTGCACAATAAGTGCCCACCTGGCCTATGTGTGCTCATGCTGCAGGTACTCTCCAGATTCAACTGTGTCTGTATACTGTTGTCCACTTTCTCCACCTATTAGTGGCAGCACAATCACATATGATGTAGATGAGCTCCAGCCAAGAAACAGCATATGAGTCTTGCAAGTGCGACACTGTCTTTCATGCCACAGAGTAGACAGACTGCACACTACAGCTTGGAGGAGTCGGTGAGCACTGATCTCTCAGTAGCAGTGTTGTGACAGCATATTTTTGTTGGTCTACACTTAGTGGGTCTCATCTCCCCTGGTGGCTGAAGGGGCAGAGGGTGAGCTAAAAGCTAATTCAAGACTAGGCTGACTACTTACTCTTCTAGGCTCACCTTGCAAAAAAAAAAAAAACAGCACAGACCCCAACAGCAGCAAGCTAGGCTTAGCAGCAGTGGTGACAGAGGTGTGGGTGGCTTGATTAGTGCAGTGCAGCAGTAGCCACAGCAGCAACCAAGCAAGAAGCAAGCAATCCAGGTTGGGTGGGTTTGGTTGGTAAGGTAACTTGGTCGCAGACCACATTGGGGACCTGTGATGGTCAGTTCTAGCATCTAGCTTCTGATGGAAGGAGAGAGGGGGAGTGGACTGAAAACTGGTCTGGTGGCACACTGTGCCAGTCTGCAGGTTCTGCCCATATGACCAGGTAAGTAAAATTAAATAATTTTCTTTTACAGGGGGATTGGGGAAGGAGGAAGGACTGAAATACTGATGTGTTTTTCAAATTTCTTCTCCTTTGGGCAGCTTCATGACCCATAGAGGATGGGTATTGAATGGAATGGAACTGAGGAGAAAAACTGAGACAAAGTTCTTTTTTTGGGGGGGGGGGACTTCAGCAAAGAAAAAAATTGGTTAGTATCTGGGTGGGTTTAAGCTCAAATCTGATGTACTGCTCTGGGGTATATGCATATGAATTTTATACATTTGAATTTTTCCTGATTTGAATATCACTTTTCAGTCAAAACAAATAAGTTGTGCCTTTTAGAGATGTTACAGACATTCTAGAGCTGTCCCTTGCATTCATGGACAGTTGAGCTGTATGGTATGCACAGACTATTGGGAGCCCCACTAAAATCAGGCATATAACCCCCCCAGTGAAGCTGATCTCCACATTCCCATGCTCAGGCACATTATGACAAAGGGCAAAGGAGACTGCAGGGGCGTTCACCATTGAAATGAATGGAAGTATTTTTTTATTACTATTTTATATCTTATTGATGGAGAGTTGGAGATTAATGAAGGCCACAGTACAACTAACAAAAGCCTTGATAGTAGAACAAGCTAGACCTCATCTGTTCAACAGCTACCTGATTGTTTTCTTACAGCACAAAGGGAACAGTAGGATACACCCACCTACCCTCCCCCTAATCTCACTGTCCCCTGAGTGCTCTTGCTTTATAGGCATGTAGCGCCACCCTCAACACCTGATAGGAAATAGTAAGGTACAAAAAACAAAAAACTCACTGTTCTGTTTTCTTTTTCATCCCTACCACCTGCTGAGAAGCAGGAATCAGCGCTATCTCTCAACTAAAAAAAAAAGCAATAGAAAAAAGGACCATGTCAGTTGCAAAAACTGCGGTGCACTGTACAATAGGATCTACAAATGGCAACCAGGATCCTGCCTTGCATCCTGTGCCATAGCAGATCTTGCAGCCCAACTACAGGATGTTTGGACTATAATATACAATGTCCAATACAGGGAACTCTATAGCACACCTCCTCGACCCCCCCCCCCCCCACCACTAGTACCAGCATGTCATCCAGGGGCCAGGACTCAAGGCAGGGCCCAGAGACTGGCAGGTGGTATGAAAAAAGAGGCATCATAAGAGGCTCAGGAAGGAAGGAAGGAAGGAAGCAGAAAACCAGGAGCATTTCCCAGTCATCCAAACAAAAACAGGTTCGCTCCACTGCCACCAACTAAAAACAATGTAATACAAGGTAAAGAAATCAAACCACCAAAACAGGCTAACACACCAATTAAAACCAATACAAACTACGATAAAAACAAAGATACTAATACTCAAAATATAACCAACAACAACAATACCAAAACCAAATGTAGTAACAACAGAAATACTAAAACTAAAAATAAAAATGACACAAATATAAACAAAAGCAAAATTCTCATAATCTGGGATTCCATGATCCAAGGAGTGGAACACCATTTAACACAAAATGTTAAAAGCAACATCGTGGTAAAGTGTCTACCAGGAGCCTCTGCAAGTAGGAACACTAACCACATAAAGACAATTGTGCAGGAATCAGGGGATGTTACACATATAACAATACACTTTGGTACCAATGACTTGGCAAATCACACAGTTCAGGATGCCAAGAAACACTTTGAGGACCTGGCCAACAAACTTTCTATACTTCCATCCAAATTAGCCTTCTCAGAAGTGCCGCCAGTGTGGGAAAAAGGAAAAAGCACCACGTGAGTCAGTGAGATTGAAGTAGGCAAATTTAATTCATGGCTGCATGATTGGTGCAAAGACAAGGGATACCACCACATAGGGAACTGGCACAACTTTTGGGAAAGAGTTTTTTAAATATGACAGATTGCAAATAAACAGATATTAACATAATGTCTATAAATAAAAAATTAAAAAAATGTGATATCTATACAGGTAGTTTAAACTAAATAAAGGGAAGTATGATGCAGCTCACATCCCTGCCATTGGTGGGCTGGTCATCACACCCCAAAATGCCAAATGTGTGCATACATCCTCAGAAAACAAATCAGAGCCAAAATCCACCTGAACCAGCAACCTCCATAATCTCTTGGCCGGAAAGAACAAACTGGAGCAGTCCAGGAAGAGGATACAACCTTGCGCCATAGAGGATGTACATTCCTGAAGAGCAATGGTTGTAAATACTAGGAGCCTAACCAAGAAACTTCCTGAACTCACAGCCATATTGGAAACAAAAAGGTTGGACTGGGTGGCTGTAACAGAAACATGATTCACGAAAAACCACTGATGGGATACAGCCATTCCCAGTTACAATCTGTTCAGGAAAGATAGGAAGGGCAAAAAAAGAGGGGGGCATAGCCATTTACATTTGGGAGGAAATAAAAGCCACAGTAGTAAAAGAGCAATGTGGGGACTTCGAGTCACTGTGGCTAACAGTAGCCACGGGCAAGGGAAAACCCTTCAGAATCAGCATCGTGTACAGGCCCCCAAATCAAGGAGATAAGGGAGACAATGACCTACTAGAGGAAATTCACAAAATGTCTGATAAAAGCAAAGTAATAGTGGTGGAGGACTTCAACCTACCAGATATTAACTGGAGCATACTAACAGCAGCAACAAAAAGATGTAGGGACTTCTTATTGTCACTACAAGATGTGGGACTGTGCCAGCTTGTTAAAACCCCAACATGGGGAGATGCCATTCTCGATCTTGCCCTCACAAACTTGGAAAGGATCAAGGACATCAAAATTGGATGCCATATGGACAACAGTGACCATTGCATGGTAAACTTTAAGGTAAACATAACACAGGACAGCAGCCACTCAAAGATAAAGGTGCTAGATTTTAGAAAGGCTGACTTCCAAAAAATGAGGAACAACATAAGTAGCCAGTTAATGGAAATAGAGGTTGAGGAGGTCGAGGTTATGTGGAAGACACTCAAGAGAGCAATAAAGACTGTCACAGGTCAATCTGCCAGATGGGTCAGCAAAGCAAAAAGAAAAAGAAATCCTCTATGATTTTCCAAGGAAATGGCTACCGCAGTCAAAGAAAAAAAAGGCATACAGCTTATACCAGCAAACCAAAACTGAAAGATACTGGGAGTTGTACAAGGAAAAATGAGAGAGTCTAAAAAACAATTTAGAATGGCAAAAGCCCAGACAGAGGAAAAGATTGCAGAAGGGACAAAGGGAGGAGACAACTAATTTTTTAGATACATTAGGGAATGTAGGAAGGCAAAAGGGAGGATTGTAAAGATTGCTACTGAAGAAGGGAAATGCACCAAACATGACCCAGAGAACGCTGAATTCCTCAACAAATACTTCTGCTCGGTGTTTACCAAAAAGGACCCAGGGGATGGCCCAGCCTTGAAAAAACACAACACCCCCAGGACCAGGGATTGACATTAGTCCCTTTACAGAAGCTGAAGTACAGGAGGTGCTAAATGAACTAAAAGCAGACAAAGCCATGGGACCAGACGAGATGCACCCCAGAATCCTTAAGGAACTGGGGGCAGAATTAGCAGCCCCTCTGGCACTTCGATTCATGAAATCCTTGAAGAGCGGTGTGGTACCTGAAGACTAGAAAAATGCAATAGTGATTCCACTTCACAAATCAGGCAGTTGTGAAGAGGCTAGTAATTACAGACCAGTGAGCCTCACATCTATAGTAGGAAAACTAATGGAGACACTACTCAAACAGAGGATCATAGCATTCCTCAAAACTAGCAGCTAACAAGACCCTAAACGGCATGGTTTCACAGAAGGTAAGTCATACCAGACAAATCTGCTAGGGTTTTTTGACTATGCTACAAAAATAGTGGACATCAATGGGGCAGTAGATGTGGTCTACCTAAACTTTAGTAAGGCCTTCGACTTGGTTCCACACTTAAGTCTGGTAAAGAAGCTTGACCACACGGGGTTGGTCCAGAAGTAGTCAGATGGGTGCAAAACTAGTTACAAGGCAGAACCCAGAGAGTACAGGTTAATGAAACGCAATTGATGGAAGGTTGGGGGACCAGCGGGGTGCCCCAGGGCTCAGTGCTGGGACCTCTGCTCTTCAATGTTTTTATAGCAGACATCGCTGATGGACTGGAAGGGAATATGTGTCTGTTCATAGATGACACCAAGATATGTAACAGGGTGGATACCTCAGAAGGAGTGTGCGAGATGGAAGCTGACCTCAAGAAACTAGAAGAATGGTCTGGAGTGTGGCAGCTAATATTTAATGCTAAAAAGTGCAAGGTCATGTACATAGGAAAGAAAAATCCAAGAAAGGAGTATTACCTAGGAGACAAAAGACTGGCAGCCTCAAACCAGGAACGAGATGTGGGAATCATAATCTCAGATGACTTGAAGGTTAGTAAACAGTGTGAAAAGGCAACATTAAAGGTCAACAGAATGCTGGGCTGCATTGGGAGGGGGAATCACAAGAAGGAGGAGAGAGGTGGTACTACCACTGTATAGACCACTTGTCAGGCCTCACCTAGAATACAGAGTCCAATTGTGGAGGTCTCAACTCAGGAAGGACATTGACAGGGTGGAAACAGTACAGAGAAAGGTGACATAACTGATTCATGGTCTGCAGTACATGTCCTATGAGGAAAGACTTAGGGAACTGAATATGTACTCCCTGGAGCAGAGAAGAGAGAGAGGGGACATGATTGAAACATTCAAGTACATAAAAGACATTAACAAGGTACAGGCACAGGAACTTTTTCACTTCAAGAAGGGCTCCAGGAGCAGGGGTCATGATCTCAGGCTGCAAGGAGGGAGGTTCTCTACCAACAACAGGAAGTTTTTCTCCACAGAAAAAGTGGTGGACATCTGGAACAGTCTTCCCCAAGAGGTTGTGGGAGTCAACACTGTGGGGGGATTCAAGAATGCATGGGATAGACACAAGGGAGCCCTGACTACAAAGGGCAACTAGAGTGTCAAAATAGGTATCAAACAAATGGACAGACTAGCTGGACCTAGTGGTATCCTTCTGCAGTCAATTTCAATGTTTCTATGTAACAGTGGCCTTCATTATTCTCCAACTCACCATCATAACATATAAAATAGTAATAAAAAATAACTTGATTCATTTCATGGGGGTATGCCCCAGCACTCTGATCCATGTCCATCATCTCTTAAAGACTCCTGCCTCTGGCTCCTTATTACTCACGTAAGAGACTTTTTACTGAAATCTATACTTGGTAGGTTCTCTGTAACAGCATGGCCGTACCAGCTACAGTGTGTGTGCATGGGGGGGGGACTGACCATGTGGGTGTGTGTTGAGTTATTGCTACTTTTGTGTTTGCACCTTAAAGGCAGTTTGCATGGAAGCATTCAAAACTATGGAGAGAAAATAGTAGGAGTACAAGCCAGACAGAAGTAATTAAGTGTTATTGTGGGTAAGTTTGTGTATTGGGGTGGGAAAAACAGATGTGTTTCCATTGGTATGTGTGCTACAGTTCAACTGTGAAACTGAGATGAGTAAGAGAAGAAAACTGAAAAGCATAACAGTGGCTACAAGCATGCAGCATGCATACAGATGTAGTCAGACACATCATGTCTTGAAGTACAAGCGAGCCATATGTGTGCAGACAGTATGGCTTAGTGGTTAAAGGCACTCAACAACAAGCTGGGAGACTTGGAGGCATGAAGATCTGGGCTTGAATCTCATCAACTCCCACTTGTGTATGGTGTGATCCTGAGCAAATCACTTAACTTTTACGTGTGCAGTTATCAGTGACCACTTGCTCTTTGCACACATGCTACATGCATGCAGTCTTTCCCAATTTAACATAAATATCAATCTTTATTGATCTCACCAAAGCTTTCCACACTATAAACCACCCACTACTACTACTCCAACTCCAAAGATTGGGTGTAGCACCAAACACCCTGAATTAGTTCAATGACTACTTTACACACAGGAGCCAGCGAGTCAAAATTGGGCAGACATTATCCAGCTCCAAAGATGTACTCCTAGGAGTCCCTCAAAGATAAATTCTGGGGCCCCTACTTTTTAGCCTATTTGTAAATGGACTACCCATGGCCTGTGACACTAAACTTTTCTTATATGCAGACGATGCCATGCTGCTAGGCAGTAGCATCTCCCAGGCAGCCATACAAACAGAACTAGTGAACTCCTTCAATAAACTCGAGGACTGGTTCAGTAGGCAAAAGCTGCTACTAAATCACAAGAAAACCAAGGCCATGCTTCTATCTAGCCCTCACCATAAGCAGAGGCACACTTCCCTTGAAATCACTAATAAGGCTGGTGAGCAGGTAATCTTGTTCCAGTACCTTGGGGTCATCATTGATGACTCACTCACTTACATGCACCACATAGACTCACTTGTAAGAGCAGTAAACACAAATATCAGGGTCCTCTATAGGCAAAAAAAATCCCTCACCCCGGAAGCACTCTGAACCTCTGTCTCCAGCTCCACACTCTCCACGATTGAATACAGGCTGGTGGTGTATGGTGCCGCCTCTGATACAGTACTCAAAAGGGTCCAAATTGCACTGAATAAGGCATGCTACCTCACCCTGTGTGCGGATCAATGCACTCATACTTGTACCCTGTATGAGCGTACAAACTGTCTCAACCTAAAAGACAGGATCAAATACCAAACTTGGCTCCTGGCAAAGAAGGCACTCCTGGGAAAAAACCCACCCTGTGGAAGTAACCTGCTTGAGGTTTCTCCTACACCTCACATCACCAGAGGGAAATAGAATGGAGCACTGTCTATCCCATTCCACCTAACCTCACTAGGGCAGCGTGCTTTCACTTACCGGGCCCCCTTCTGGATAAATGAACTCCCTAAGAATCTACAAACAAATAGCATATCTCAATTCAAAGCAGGCCACAAACAGCATCTCATGTCATGCTCAAAGTGTACCTGCTGCTCAGGCACTGCTTGAAAGTTTTAGGCTCTCAACCTAGGTACCACCCAAGTGGGGCTACCTAGAGAACCCTGCCTCCTTTTCCAGCCCAGCCTAGAGCATAAGTAAGCTATTCCATCAGCTCTAAACCATATGTAGATATTGCCTCTCCCTTTTCCCCCTACCATCCCCTACTTGACCAGGCCCTATTGGAACTGCTTCCCCCCACAGCACCCTGACCCACCATCCCCCACCTCTCTCCCCCTTGCGGGTAAGTTCCAACCCTGCCCTCTTGTTTTACTGACACCCAGTCCACTGCTGTCTTGATTAAGCCTTAACCCCTGTACAGTCTTCTCAACTTTAGTCTAACAACTGATTTCAGAGGTCACTAGGGAGGGGGCTAACTGGTGCAAGCAATCATTTTCTGAAATAGCTTCTACTCTAATTATAATTGCTCTGTTTGTTCTCCAATTTGTTTTAACTCTCATGTAATTGCTCTGGAATGCCAATGAGCAGGCATCTGTAACCACTGTATATGTGTATTGTCCTATTTTGTCCACCCTGACGTGGAACATTTGTAAAAGAGCTCACACTCAAAGGTCTGTCCTAAATATTAAATAAATAAATAAAAGAAATAAATATAATAGTTTCCACACTTGCTTGCAGTACACATACCATATGCAATTGGTTCCAATTTAACATTTAAATCATACTTGCAGCATGCATATCACATGGGTAGTTTTATGTGTGCGGCATGAAAACATTTCATGTAATTATTTGATGGAAATTTAAAGTTCTGACTGAAATTCTCTGGTCTTACCCTATTTATTACAAAGTGCTAGAGTGGGAATGTTTAAATGTGCACAATCTTGTGACTGAAATTCCCAGCTTAGGTCAATCACTCACTCACTCCACTCTTAAGTACTTCTGAGTGGAGGTACTGTATGTACTTTTTTTACCATACATTTCGTTATTCAAGTTTTCCAGTTTTTTTTACAGCAATGTATTGCTGTATTCATACATAACACAGAAGCATTTGACTCCATTGGATTTGAGTGACTGCTGAGTTGAGAGGAACAGCTGTTACTATGCATGCCTGATGCCTGAGGAGTAGGCACAGGTAGCAGGGCTGCACAGTGAGTTTTATTATTTATAAAAGGAAAGCCATCTGTTGCCAAAGAAGTGCAGCCATACCAGTTCACCTTATTGTTCTCCTGTTCTGCTAGGTAATTTCTGGTGTTCTCTTTCTTGCCTTGCACAGGAGGAAAGCCTTGAGGAGGTGGCCAAGGACTGGAGCTGTGTTGGGTGAGAGCAGCCAGTTGGACGGCTGAAGGAGAATGGTGAATTTAATTAAAGGACCCTTCCTGGCAAGAAAATTCCTTTACAAGCAGCTGCTATAAAAGGAAAGTTTATTTTGTAATATTAATACACACCTGTGCAAACTGATCTCTCAGAGGCCAAGGGAGTCTAAAATAGGAGACGTCTATAGATATTTGAGAAGCACAGATTAATACAATCAAGCTGTATGAAGTGCATGAAGTTTAGTGTGATGCAAAAATCTGGTAAATCTAAAACCACCTGTCCTTTTCTGGTTTTTATGGTATCTCTATTAAGTAACTAGTCAAAATATGTTCTAGTATATGTCTGGTGGTATAAGTCGAGTATTTTTTTATGTTTTTGTTTGTATATTTGGATTTCGCACCAAATTTATTTTTTGTCACATGACCTGTAGGGATTTATTGTGCGTGACCCCCTCTGACCAGTATCTCTATCCAGGAATTGTCAGATGTCAGACAGCAATCCTAGGAGATGGGTGCAAGTGAACAGACCCAGTGGCATTATGCACAAGGAAATAGTACTTTTCTGGCCAGCGTTTCTTGAAAGGAAAATTTTTTTTACATGGCTTGTATTAAATCCTGCCAAACCAAGCATTAATTACAGTCCTGATACTTGTTTTGATCTTGATGCTTGGGGCAATTCTGAGTTGCTGAGCTGTAAGGACCTTCGGGGTCGCCATTGTGTTTATATTGTCGCTGCATTGCTTCACTGTTCACTGTTGTTCTGAATGCTTGACCAACGCTATTGCCTGATTTCATCTGAAGGGTGGAGGTCTATGAAAGTCAATATTAAATATTAAAAATATTAAAACATCAAAAGTAAGTAAAATCTGGTAGTGCAAGAAAAGTTTTGGGAGGTTTTAAACCTTGTGTCCAGAACAAAATTGTGGCTTGCTAACTGACTCAATGCTACTGACTCATTGCTCTAAGAAAAGAAAGAATAATTACAAACAATTATAAAGGTACTAGAGACTAGATCTAGATTATATTTCAGAAGAGAAATGACTTCTATGATTTGTATGAGGATTTTTAAGTTCCAAATGTTAGCATTTTACACTGTTTTACATGATTTATATATTGTTTTATATGAATTACATCTCGGTCCTTCTTTTCCTAGTGCATAACTCTGCCAAGGGGGAGCTGTACTCAGTCAGCTGTTTGTATAGATACTGGACAGTACAAATACTTGCAAGAGATTCAGCTATAGGGATATATACTCTGAAGAAAAGCGTTCTTCATTTCTGCAGAGGGACAGAACTGTCTAAAGTCTTGGAAAAATCAAATAAGGACACGATTTGGATAATTACTGTTTTGCCACTTCTCTTTAATAAAATACTATGAAGAAAAATGAATAAAAAGTTAAAGGATAAGGAGGACTGGACTTATGTATCTGTAACATTACTGGGAAATTGAACATTTTATAGAGAATTCTACAAATTTATTTTTATCTGATATTTAATCTGATTCCTTTTAATTAAGTGCAATATGGTTCAAAAAAAGAGCAGGCTGTAGACTGTGATAATTTGATTCTGACATTGGTAAAAATGAAACACAACAGAAGAACAAAGAAAGTTGCATAATCATGGAAGCGGATAAAATTCTGAACAAAATACGACAAATTAAAATAAAAGAAATAAGAAAAAAAGTCAAAGGATACTATTAGAAAAGCAAAAAAAAAAATAAGTAATCCCTATAAACAACAGGGAAGTAAAAAAGGAAAGCTGCAAGATATTAAAATAGGGAAGCAGACCAAGATTAAAGATAATTTTGTTTTGATTACTACTCAAGATGCTACTCAAGAAGTCAGTAAAGAAATAATAGAAATTAAAGAAACACAAGAAATATTAATAATAAAGAGAAAGGCTTAGTACATCCTATTAGTGATACTAGATTATCAGTTATGCTAAATTTATTTGGGATAAGTTGTACCTCAACACCAAATTGCTTAATTGCTCAGAATGGGACTGAATGAATAAACAAGGGTCCTATAATGATAAACAAGGAATCACTTGTTAAATTGATGGAAGAGCTTGTATCTGAATGTTCCATCTCTCTCTCAATTTTCTCCTGATTATTTCAGTGAGTAAAAACAGAAGCAAACATGGCATTCTCAGTATACCAGTAAGAAATACAGGGGACTTTAACAAGGAACAGGTCTATCAGGAAACACAAAAATAAGAAGTGTTTGAATTTCTTCGCACCTGCCCATTTGGTATAAGTGATGAGTTAAGAATTTTTTTTTTTTTTTAACCAATTATTTTACCAGGTGAGACACACTAAGCTAAAAGCTTGTTTGCAGGTGCAACCTGGGAGCACAGGAAGTTAAGTGACTTGCTCAGGGTCACACAGTATGCACCTAGGGGGCTGTGGGATTCAAACCCAGGTCTCCAGATTTGCAGCTCAGAGCCTTAACCCACTGCGCCATACTGCCTACTTAAATATATGGCTAATACACATATAGCACATTTGTTAATTATGGAACAGTTAATTAATTTCAGATATGAGATGGATACCATAAAAGAAAATATAGCAATTAATGGGTTCAGGTTAGAAGAAGTCCTATCAAAAGTAGGGAAACTTCTCCCACAGGAAGAATCTCCTTCCATTCTCCCTGATACTTCTATGATTAACAGTCAATATTTCTCCATGGTATAATTTACTGAAGTCCCCAAAACATCAGAACTAATAGGATACATAAATCTAGATCTAAGAAAAGGAAAATTCAAAATAAAAATAAAAACAAACAAAAAGGGATGAAGGTGCAGAAGTCGGGTCACATTTCTAGTAAACAGATAACTGAGGATAAAGTATTGCAAATATCAGGAGAAAATATAGAAACTCAGCAAATTCCTCTAGAATAGGTGGATAGTATTCTACCACAACTCTTTTTAGAAGAGAACTTCGATGATGATAATAAAGATGAAAGGATCTGCATGCAGTCACTGAAACTAGAGCAACTTGCAGAGCAGCTTAACAATGTTAATATAGAACTAAAAGCTTTTAGGAAAGAATTGATAGCAGTTAATGATATCAATCAAGCTACACAGAACGATGCTTCAGTGAAGGGACTACAGCCTAGATCGGATATGATTGACTTATTGTCTTGTGGCATCCTGAGCTTATATGGGTATAAAACATCAGAACAAACTATTTCTGCAACCAGTAGGGAAAAGATTGTGAATTTTTTAAGGGCAGCATCTGGTGCTGATTTGCAAGTGACAGGCATAGCCCAGATATAGAAGGATAAAGTCTTCTGTGGTGTTGAATGCACTTTTATTTTCTATTCAGAACCAAGAATAGCAAATCAAGTTTTGATTAGTAATGAAGCACCTAAAACATATTATGGTGGTTTGGTTGAATTTGTAAACAGGGAAACTGTAAACAATTTATTTACACACAGCATACAAGAAAAGCAGATTAGCATTTTTGGCCTCAAAACCATTCCAAATTAGACTAATGGGAAGATTAAAAATGTGTTAAACAATTTGTTTATGCATGTATTAAAGATACCAACATTGAATTTAAAGATTAAGAAAGTTTTTAGGAATAGAAATGACACCAACATCTGGCGTAGTGATGCCTTCATCCTGGGAAATGATACGGTTGAACTAATTTTGCAAAGCTCCTTTATTGGATAAAGTAGGAGTGCATATTATTGCCAGTACTCTAATTTACAACATTGGAGAGTGCAATAAAAAGGAAAGAAGTAAGTGAATGTGACCAAGTTCAGGTGACTACAATCAATTTAAGTTTATACAATAAAATTATGGAAAACACAGGATTACTAGATACATTGGGATTATATGAGTGCTGAGTGCTGCTGTAAGCCTAATAATGCAGGGAATCTCTGCACTCCTCATATTGTTTATCCTTTCCCTCATACTGGGATGCAGTATGGGCCCAAACTCCTCCACAAGTTAGCGATCATGGGCTCACTCCTGAATGCCTACTGCTAAATAAGTCTAGCTACAGATATCTTTGTGTGATTCTGCTTCCTCATCTTCCTGCTCACCACCAGGGTATCCCATGGGGTTGTAGCTGTATCAAACAGTCCTTTCAAGCTATCCCTCCTAAGCACCTTGGCACCTGTCTTTCCCTGCAATTCTGCCAGAGTACTGGTCTCCTAGCCTTGGGTCAGTACAACCCTAAGGGAAACATCTGGCATTCAGTTATTGGCAAACCGCACAGGTGAACCATGGCTAAAGTACTCAGACTAACTATTGCTACCCTTTCCAGGATACTGTACTTTTCTACTGTGCTCCGGTAACATTAAGTTGAATCCTGGTCCTCCTGCAGCCCTGTCATCTCCCTCTGATACTGCAAAGTTGAAACGAATGAGCTTATGGCATGTTAATGTCTGCAGCCTCATGAAAAAGTTTACCTTGATCCAAGCATGGATTAGCCATATCTTGCCAGACATATTGGTGGTCTCTGAATCTTGGCTTAGGACGGCTACCCTTGATAGTGAGATCAGCACCCCTTCTTACACTCTCTTTAGAGCAGATAGATTGACTAGAGGAGGAGGTGTGGCAATCTATGTCAAGGATAAATACTGCCTTGACTCAGCTACTGTCAAAAATGAATTTGAATGTTTGACCATTAAGATTGAGCTAGCCAAATCCCTTGTGCTCTGCATAATAAGTTGCTAGAGACCACCTTCAGCTGGGCTGCAGCTCTTAAGTTATCTTAGATCTTTACTAGAGAAAGATAACCTTGAAACAATTATTTTAGGGACTTTAACCTTGACTGGCTTTCTAAGATTTCAACCCCACTGAATACCTTCTGTGGCTCTCATGGATGACACAAATAATTAGTGAGCCTACAACACGAACAAAAATAATTCAATAATAGTACTCTTTAGATGTCATACTAGTTAATAAGCCCCACCTATTCTCTCATTCTGGCACCTTTTCTCTGATGTCAGTGACCATTGTTTCATTGATGGTATTAGATCAGTTCATAACACAGTACCATCAGCTAAATATAACACAAAAGATCAGGGAAGAACTTCACCAGTTTGCATATATCAATGACCTGAAACACTCTTTACTCAAGCAAGACTTCTTCTTAGCCAACACAGTCAATTTAGCATATGTTATACTTCATGAAATTCTGGTCAGGGCACTAAACAGACATGCCCGGTGGTAACAATTTATGTAAGGAACAAAGCTGGTCATTGGTTTCGGCTGAACTGAAGGCTGCATTGCTATTAAGAGAAACTCTGGAAAAAGGTTCAGAGAACCAAGTTGGACACAGACTGGTGCCAGTTCAGGAAGGCACAGAACTTATGTACAAAATGATCAGAGAAGCGAAGGCTGCTTTCTACCGTAATGAACTGGACTCGCCACAAAATCCCCATTAAATTCTGGAGTACTATTATGAAATGTAGGGCACACACCTGGCAACTCCCTACCTACAAAAATCATCTCAGGAATACTACCATATGTGAGAAAAAGAGGATCCTTGACTCCTTTAACAATCTTTTGCTACGGCTGATCTTGTGTTTGATAACTCTCCTGCATACTTCGCATGCTCTCAATTAGGAGTACAAATGATGACTCTGATGTCCCCACTCCTGATTTCTCCTTCTAACTCATATCTCTGAAATAGGTCAAGACCTCCTACTTCAGCTGGACTCAAAGAAAAGTGCTGGTGCTGATTCACTAGAACCCTGCTTCATTAAGATTGCATATCATGTTCTAGCTGTGCCAATCACTCACCTTTTTAATCTATATTTGTCACAAGGGCTTATTCCTTCAATATGGAAAATTATGCATGTCATTACTTTATTCAAGTCAGGAGATCTTTGTGATCTGAATAATTACAGACTGATATCTCTCTTGCCAGTTCTATCAAAACTTATAGAAAAAATAGTGAGTACCCAGCTCAGGAATTATCTAGAATCAAAAAAACTCTTAAATCCCTTGCAGTCTGGTTTCAGAACAAGACATAGTACTATTTCAGCACTTGCTAAAGTGACCAATGATCGGTACCGTGATCTGGATAGTAAAAAATTTATCTGTGCCGTATTCTTAGACCTAAGCAAGGCTTTTGACACTGTGTATCACCGCCTGCTTCTCTCATCATTGAGGAGCATAGGTCTGGAAACAGTATCACTGCATTGGTTCACTGATTACCTCTCAGGATGGTTCTAGGAGATTAAGGCTGAGGGTGAGCTTTCCCTACTAAAACCTCTCCAGAGGGAAGTGCCGCAGGGGTCAATACTTGGCCCCCTACTATTTGATATCTATATTAATAATATTGATGATAGCATGTCCAAGGCAGATATACACCTGTTCACAGATGACATGGTTCTGTACCTCAGTTGCCCAACTCCTGAAGCAGCTTGTACAGACCTCCAGGAGGAATTCAACTGTCTTCAGAATCAGCTTCACTTCAAAAAACTCCTGTTAAATGCCAAAAAAACAAAAGCAATGCTTTTCTCACCCTACAGTCATGCTGTGAACCTGGTTAGTACTAGGCGTTACCTCACATCACTACTGTCCTTGGAGAAACCTGGAGTTTGTCATGAAATTCAAATACCTGGGAGTGTGGCTGGACCAAAATCTTTCATTTTTGGAGCATATTGAGGACTTGCTTAAGAAGCTAAGACAGAGGCTGGGCCTCTTCTTTAGGATTAATCGGTTCTTGACTACAGATGCTAAAAAGTGCCTGGTCCAATCAACATTCCTATCACTGGTTGACTATGTAGACTTCCTATACAGTCAGTGCCCAAAAGCTTCCCTTGCTAAACTGGACACGCTTTATCACAGAGCTATTAGATTTATAACAGGCCTTCCTCTCTCTACCCATCACTGCTTGCTGTATGCTGCCACAGGGTGGTCCTCCCTTATGTTTAGAAGAAATAGAAATGTGGCATTTTGGACTCTTAGAGCTGTCACAAAAAAGCTTTCACAAAATATTTTGACTGTCTCCTGCTAAACACGCCAGGAACTTATGCCTAAAGAAGTGACTTATTTTTCACACTTTGTATTCCCAAGGTCTCTTCATGCTTTGGTAGAGCAGCATTTAGCTTTGTACTGCCCACCTTATAGAAACATAGAAACATAGAATTTGATGGCAGATAAGGACCGCTTGGCCCACCCAGTCTGCCCATTTCCCTACCTGATGGATAAGCTGCAGGTCCTAGTTAACCAGCAGCCTACTTCTTCCTACCCCCACCCCCTAGAATTGCCTTATGACTGTCCCATGCATGCTTGAATTCCACCACTGTTTTTGACTCCACAACCTCCTCTGGAAGGCCATTCCATACATCCACAACCCTCTCTGTGAAAAATACTTCCTTAAATTACCTCTGAGCCACCCCTTCTATATCTTCAAATTGTGCCCCTTGTTCTTGCACACCTCTTTTTTGAAAGATGCTACCTCTTGGACGTTGTTGATTCCTTGAGGTACTTGAAAGTTTCTATCATGTCTCCTCTCCTCCTTTCCTCGAGGCTATACATATTAAGCTCCTTAAGTCTCTCTTCATATGTCTTCCGTGCAGACCCTGCACCATTTTAGTTGCCCTCCTCTGGACAGCTTCCATCCTGTCTATGTCTTTGCGGAGATTGGTCTCCAGAACTGCACGCAGTACTCAGATGGGGTCTCACTAGCTGTCTGTACAGAGGAATAATAACTTCCTGTTTTCTACTGGTGATGCCTCTTCCTATGCATCCAAGTATCCCCCCAGCCCTCCTTGCTGCCCTCTCACATTGCTTTCCCACCTTTAGGTCATCTGATATGACTACCCCCAGGTCCCTTTCCATTTTTGTTGTTGTTAGTATCTCACCCCCCATTGTGTACTCTTCCCCTGGGTTTTTGTTTCCCAGGTGCATTACCTTGCACTTCTTAGCATTGAATCTAAGCTGCCATACATTTGACCATTCCTCTAACCTTGCCAAGTCCCTTCTCATCCTTTCCACTCCACCTTCTGCATCAACTCTGTTGCAGATCTTTGTGTCATCTGCAAAGAGACATACTTTTCCTTCCAGTCCCTCTGCAATGTCACTTATAAAGACATTGAAGAGGACCGGTCCTAATACTGAACCCTGCGGTACCCCACTACTAACCCCCTTTTTTCAGAGAGTGGACTCCATTTACTATTACCTCTGTGTCCTATTCTCCAGCCAATTCTTTACCCAGGCTGTCATCTTGGGACCCACTCCCAGGCTGGCTAACTTGTATATTAATCTTTGTGTGGGACTGTGTCAAATGCCTTGCTAAAGTCTAGGTAGGCCATGTCCACAACCCTCCCTGATCAACTACTTTGGTCACCCAGTCAAAGAAATCTATCAGATTTGTCTGGCATGACCTTCCCACTGTGAATCCATGCTGCCTTGGGTCCTGTGCCCCTCTGGCCTCTAGATACTCAACAATTCTTTCCTTCAGAAGTGATTCCATCATTTTCCCTACCACTGAGGTTAAACTAACAGATCTGTAGTTTCCTGCTTCTGCCTTGCTCCCACTTTTGTGAAGGAGAATTATATCTGCCCTCCTCCAGTCCTCGGGTACCACCCCATCCTCCCATGATTTGTTAATTAGGGTAGTCAGTGGTGTCATTAGTTCTACCCTTAGTTCTGGAATAAATTGTAACAATCTCTGAAACTGAGTGTACCCATCAGCTTGGATTCCTTCAAGACCTTATTTGCCCAAACTATGGGGGAACAATGTAACTGTTTCCCTCACTCCATAACATTTTCTGAGTCCTAGGCACCCAGCTCTCAGCTGCCTTCAGTGCAGACTAGAGTACTGCTGGCCCTATGGATCCATCTCATGTTGTGAGCAAACCCTTTAATTTCTCTCTGCCCACTTAGGTTGCAACTGCATGCTAGCTACCTGTTTTCTGGCTTAGGTCCTCACCTCCCTCTCTCCCTTATGCTCTCCATACCCACCATGACCTCCCAGCTCCCCACTCTCACTATTCCCTTCTGTGTTATTCTGCCGCTGCATTCAGCACCTACCTTGTATTATTTGTGTCATATGATGTACTGTCACCGTTATATATAAATCTAGTGTGTACTGGTATTAACCAGGCCCATCCTGTAAATGAGTTCTGTATTTATTTTTTGCCTTAATGATGTATTGTCACTGTTGTATGTAACTCTATTTTGACCGGCCTAAACCAGGTCCAGCTTGTAAATGAGCTTTGCTCAATGATGTTCACCTGGATAAATAAAGATTTTGATTGATTGATTGATTGATATGTAGTTACAGAAATTCTGAAACAAGCAGGAAAATCAAATAATGCTTATTTTATTTATAATTTGAATAGAAAAGGAAATCTGGACAGATGTGTTGTATTTGAGGAAGTTTACAGTGTCCCTGTTTCAAACAAGTACAAAGCACTAATGATAAATGACAACTGACTAATTAATTCACCTACAACATGTATAGACCAGGGAGAGGTGTTATTTGTGTCATGGAATATAACAGGCTTACAGTCAAAATTTGGAAACAAAGAATGGATAGACTACATAAAGAAATTCTTTGTTATAGCACTACAAGAAACATGGCATACTGGGGAATCAGATGTGTCACTAAATGGTTATGCATCTTATCATATTCCTGGTAGAAGAATGACTAGAATGCACAGGTATAAAGGGGGCCTTCTAGTTTGGGCAAAAACAGTTAAAAATATTAAAGCGGAATTGTTATCTGTAAATACCAATTTCATCTCCCTAATACTAAAAATAGACAAACTTGAACTATGTTTAATTAATGCATATATTCCTCCTGTTAATATAAAATATTATACAGAGGAATTGTGGGAAAATTTGGAAGATCAAATACATAAGGTATGGGCAGTAACAGCATGTGAAAATGTACTTCTTTGTGGTGATTTCAATGCCAGACTTGGTGAATTCGATGGATATTTGGATAGCTCATTCCATAATTGGTGCTATCCAAATGTATACAATTATAAGAGATCCACGAAGGATAAATGAGTAAATAAAGTAGGTGCTAAACTAATAAATATTCTTAAGACACATGATCTTGCCCCTATAAATGGCAGAATCAAAGGAGATGAACTTGGTGATTATACACATTTTGGATCATATGGACCTACTGTATTGGATTTCTTATTGTGGAATGGGAATATGGATGTATGGGACACATGTTTTATAGAAGAAAGGACTGATAGTGATCATTTTCCACTTCAAGTTAGTATAATGATAAATAGACTAGAGCCTTAATGCAAAGGAAACCTCACATAGAACTTAGGAATGGCAATATAGTTAATAGAAAACTATTGAACTTTACTGCTGTCCAGCAAGCAATAGGAATTCTGACTACTTCATTTCTGCACTTAATCTTTAGAGAAGTACAGATCAATAATGAAATACACAAAGTTATAAATGAAATCAGAAAAATATTAATAACTGCAGATGATAGGCATTTCAAAAGAACATCAAAACGTGGTTTGATAAGGACTGTCAAATGCAAAGAAAGAATTAAACAAGGTAATCAGGTCCTATAGACATTGTAAGAAAAATAAAACATATGAAGAGCTTAACCAGAAAAGACTTCAGTATATAACTTTATTGAAAAACAAGCAGAAGGAACGTCAAATGAAACAATGGAGTAAATTGCTAGCAATAATAGAGAATAATGACTTACATTCATATTGGCTAATGTTAATACTGTAATATAAAAAACAAAATAGACAACTATATTTCTAGTGGTCTGGATTAAAAACTATACTAATATATTTTATGATTCAAATATCACTATGCCTAACAATAATGAAAAAGTTAATATGAGACTCTTTGACCCAATAAGTTAATGAAGTATATTTTTCTATCTGTACATTAAAAAAAAAGAATGATACTGGACCAGACCAAATACCAGCTGAAGTCTATTTGAGTTCACCTTCCTGATGGGCATCTATATTAACATACTATTATAACCAATGTTGTCAAGAACTCAACTTCCCATACTCATGGAAAGGAGCAATAATTGTCTCAATATTTAAGAAGAGTGACAAAGATGACCCTAAAATGTATAGATCAATTTCCCTATTAGACACCATGGGAAAAATCTTCACAAAAGTTATTCTAGAGAGATTACTGAAACAACTAACTATCTTAGGGGGTTGTCGGAATTCCAAGTGGGGTTTTGTACTGGGTACAGTACAGTTGATAACTGTTATATATTAAGACATTTGTATGAAAAATATGTTGGATTAAATAAGCAAAAACTTTATGTGGAACAGGTGGATTTCAGGTCAGCTTTTGATATTCTTTCACTTTATTCCATGTGGAAAATAATGAAATAAAAGGGTATAACAGAAGACTTAATAGCTGTAATTAGAGAATACACAAATAAGTGGTCTCAGATTAGACAGGGAAATCAAGGACATTATTCAGATAAATTCTTAACAAACAGAGAGGTAAGGAGGGCTGTGTCCTTGCCCTCTATTGTTTTGTATATACATTGACAATCTGTTAAATCAAATAAATAAGTCATGTCCTGATTCGCCTAAGATATTAACAAAAAGCTGTAGGACACTGGCCTATGCAGAAGATGTGGTACTTTTGTCATTGACATAATCAGGTCTAATGGCTAAGTTAAAACTATTGCAAACATATGCTAGTAATTATAGTTTAAAAATAAATGAGACAAAGACACAAGCAATGATATTCAGACCACTTCATAGTAACAAGGTATGGAAAGTTGGAGGAATCAAATTAAATACCATCTCAAACTACACATATTTGGGCTTACAAATATCCAATAATGGCAGCTGAAGTCAGCACCAGAAAATAACTAAAATTAAGGCTAGGCAGACTGCAACTTTACTCCAGATGTTAAATGGGAAATATGGTGGTAATACCATCAAATCACTTATTAATGCTGTGACAGATAAATATTCTGTACAAGTGTTATATGTGCATACATTTGGGATGTTAAGGAATTTAATACAGTAGAAATTCCACTTAATAAACTTTATAAGTCAAGTTTGGGAGTAAGCAATTCTACACCTATGGCAGTTATTAGAGCTGAATTAGGATTACCAAATTTAAAAGCACTTTTTCTGGGTAGGAAAATTAACTATTGGATTAAACTTTTACATCTACAAAATGATAGGCTACCTCAAATGTGCTTGAAGGAAAAGTATGATTTGCATAATCTAGATCTGGTTAGGTCATAATGACTCAAAATAGTCCAAAGTATTTTAAAAGAGACAAATTTATTATTTTTAGAAAATTTGCACAATAAAGGAATAACTATTAGCTTAAAATATCAAAAAATTGTAACTCAAAGACTATTAGAGTATTACACCCAGCAAGACTTACAAGCCATAACAAAACTGCGTACTGTATCATGGTTACGCCTAAGTGATGTGGCATACTATTATAGATCATATTTAGATGTACTAACAGATCCTGATCTTAGAAAGCTCTATACTAAATATCGACCGGAAATGTTCCCTAGCAGAGTTTTAAATGCCAGATACAATGGGTATTATACTATCCCATCAAAATGTTTCACCTGCAACAATTCAGGTGAGGAAAATTTAGAACATTATTTTTAACTGTACCTGGTATCAACTGCTGAGGAAAAAGTGGTTAGATCCTTTATGGAAAACTATTCAGACAACATAACAGCAAAGTCTTTCGAATATTGCATTCATCACAAAGGATGAACTGATTATTAAAAAAGTGTCTGGGTATCTATCTGCTACAAGTAGAATAAGGGCTGAAATTGTAATTAGAAATACTGAATGATTTATTTGTATGAACTTAAACCATCTATAGCTAGAACTGTATTTATGGAGTTTTATTATAACTATGTATGACTTTTTATATTCTATTTTAACTTTGTGTTATATGTACTTAATTTTGTAAAGGTCATTTTAACCAATCAATAAATGAATATGGGTTGGAAGGGAGGGCTTCTTAGGACAGGGGGTTAAGTGAGTTACACTATCAGTGTGAGTGAAACTGACTTCTTTCACATGCTGCTTTTATGATTACATGACTTTTGATTTTTTTTTTCCATTTAAAGTTTATTGAGTTTTACAATAATGAGAACAGGTCCAGGAGTATTATACAGAGTAAGTATAACATTCATAAGCACAAGGATCTGTCCTCCATCCCACCACTCCCCCTCCTCCCCCAAATCCCACCCCAACAAATCCCCCCCATTAAATCCACCCCCCCCCCACACACACATTATGCAACACAGAAAACATTCTGGAATCTTCTTGGGCAACAGTATATTGTACGTGCAGGTGAGAGTATCAGAGAGAGTATAAGGTGTGCAAAGGTTCCCATATTTTTGCATATTTCTCAGGCCTATTATTGAGACTAGCTATTGTCTTCTCGGTCCTAAGGTTTGCAAGGAATTCATTAAGCCATTCTGTATATGAAATAATGTTATCGTCCTTCCACTGACGTAACACTAATTTCTTGATGGACATAGAGATCAGGGCAATATGGTACCTTCTAACTAAGACTGGAATGGCCGAGTAATCACCTAATAGGCAGATTTCTGGAGTGAATAATTTCTGAAAACCCAGTAAAGGATCAGCCTTGTGCTGAACGGTGTTCTAGAGTGGGGCAACTTTGGAGCAGCTCCAGAAAATGTGAAATAGGGAGCCCTCTTCCTTCTTACATCTCGTACATATTGACGATGGGAGGAGGCCAAATTTGTATAATTTTTGCAGAGAATAGTATAATCTGTGCAGTATATGAAATTGAGTCAAGGTTAGTCGATCCTGGGTAATGTACTATGGCAATTCTGCCATAATTCAGTCCAAACTAGTTTTCTAGCAGGAAAAAGGATTCCCAATACACTATGGAGCAAAACAATTTGGGTATGCCCAGTTACATAGCATTTTGTAGTAGCTGGATACTGAGCAGAGAGCCATACTCAGGATTTATTACGCTGGTAAAAGATGGTTTGTCGAGCATAGGGGGGATTGAACCAAACATCTTAGAGATGAGATGTTTTAATTGGAAAACTTTAAAACTATATTTAGTCATCAAGCTGAAGGTGGATAAAATGTTACGAGAGGGAAGCCATGTATTCCCTTCTGAAATAAATGATGAAAGACGTAGATCCTTCATACAGGGTATCCAGCTTGGTAAAAATGCTTTATTGTCTGTTTTGAAGTTGAGGTTCCCAAAACAGGTTGCTCTGCATCCTGAATTGATTGTGTTTGATATAGCTACATAATGTGTGTGATTCTTCATTCTAGCTATGGGAGTGGAAGTAGGTTTACAGGTAGGGTCTTGGCCTTAACGTACAAAAAGTGAAATCGGTTGAGGCATGTTTCTGTAATAGGATAGTTCAATTCTGAGCAGGAGGGTGAAAAAGGAGACTCAGAACTGCACCGCAGGAGATAGCCATCTGAGGTATTTGACAGCATGACTAGCCCAGTGGTAAAAGGTTAAATGAGGGAGACGTAAACCTCCTCTCTCCTTAGGGGCTGCCAATTTCCAATAATCTAGTTGAGGCTGTTTATTAGCCCAGATAAATTCTGTGATAAGTCTATGAATGTTATTAAACCATGAGAGAGGTAACCAGATGTTGAGTAGCAGCAGGGGGTAAAAGAGCCTAGGAAATACAGACATCTTGACTATATTGATTTTGCCCCATAATGAGAGAGGGAGTTTGGACCATCTGTCCAAGTCTAGACGGATAGTTCTTACCAGAGGATCCAGATTAAGTTTTGAAAATGAGCTGGGTTCTCGGTATCATAATACCAAGATATTTTAAGGAATCGTGCTTCCATGTCAGATCGAGATCAGTAATGGACTTCTTATTCACCTTATGATTGAGAGGGAAAACCAGAGTCTTGTTTATGTTAAGCTTATAATTAGACAAGGTACTATATTTCTTGATGAGTGATATCAAATGGGAAATCGAAGTCTCCGGGTGAGACAATTGCAAAAGTATATCGTCAGCATATGCCGAAACCTTGACTACTTGAGACGCAATGGGTATCCCTTGGATCTGATCACAATTTGTCAATCTACGGATCAGGGGTTCTAAGTATAGGTTAAATAGTGTGGGAGAAAGGGGGCAACCCTGTCTAGTTCCTAATTTTAAAGGGAAAAGACTGGAAATCACCCCGTTTGCAGCTACCCGTGCAGAGGGGGTGTGATATAGAGCTTTTATCCAAGTTTGAAATTCAGTGGGGAATTTGTAGGCCTTAAAGACCTGGAAAAAAAAATTCCAATCCACTCTGTCAAATGCCTTCTCGGCATCCAGGGAGACCAAGGCGGCTGGAAAGTGGGCATCCCTGGATGCCAAGAGAACATGCAACAGGGTTCGGAGGTGGTCCACCGAGGAACGCCCCTGCATGAAGCCAACTTGTTCAGGGCCGATAAGGTCTGGCAAAACTGTATTGATACGCTCTGCTATTTTTTTGGTTAGTATTTTAATATCCTGATTTAGTAAGGATATTGGATGATGACTTTTGATTTCCATTAAACTGCTTTCATTAGCTGGACTATGAAAGCAGTTTACAGGAAATCACTTTTGGTCAAACTGTTAATGCAGAAAAAAAAAATAAACCCTATCAATAGAACATTCATTATTTGAACTGAGCATACTCAGAAAACAGCACAGTTTTTAACAAATATGTTATATAAGTTAAAAAACATCAAACTTGTGAACATGTACCTTGTGCCAGACTCTACCAGACATGTAAGTCTCAGATATTCAAAAAAAAAAGTTTTTTTAATTATACATGAGCAGGAAAAAAAACAAGTTTTAAAAATTGTAAATGTTAGCATTTTTGCACCTCAGTAACATTGCCATGACTGAACTGATTGGCACAAAATTTTCAGAATCCAGAGACCCAGCTCCAAACTCCAGGTTTATCGGGTTTTTGCAAATTGGTTGAATGGGGCAGAGTTATTAACGTGTAAAAATTGGGGTTTAACATAGAAGTGCATTCTCATCCCTAATATACAGGCTGTGCCATGCCTGTATAATATAAGAGCATATGAATCTGCCAGCAGAAACAGGCCTTAGGGTCTATCAAGTTAGTCTGCTGAAATGCACAGCTAGCACCCTTTTATTGCAGCTGATCCACCCTCATCTCCCCCCTCACCTTTATCCCCCTCACACTCTGTTCCATGTCCTTTAAAACTGCCAACTGTACAAGATACCACCTCCTTGGATAGAGTGTTCCATTTCTTCACCACCTCTCAGTGAAAAATTCTCCTCATCTCTCTCCGATATCTTCCACCCTCCAACCTGAGATCAAGCCCTCTGGTGTCCCTTCCCCTCAGCATAAATATCCCTTCTGTGCCTGTTTTGTTAATCCCTTCAAATATTTGAATGTCTCAATCATATCCCCCAATCCCTCCTCTCCACCAAGGTGTAGATATTCAACTCAGTCAGTCTGTCCTCATAGGTTTTTCTGAATCATCCTTGCTGCCCTACACTGCACCCCCTCCAGCAATCTGATATCCTTCTTCAGAAAGGGATGCCACAACTGTATACAGTACTCCAAATGTGACCTGACTAGTGACCTGTACATTGGCAGGATCACATCCCTATCTCTGGATGAAATTTCTCTCACAATACACAACAGCATCTTGTTAGTCTTAGCTGCCACCTTCCTGCACTGAGCTGAGTTATTCATGTTACCCGCTATGATCACCCCTAGGTCCTTCTCCTCCTCCTCCTCTGTGACCTCTCTCTGAATCCCTCCCAACTGGTATCTCCTCCCTGGGTTCCTTATTCCAAAGTGCATAACCATACACTTCTTCGCACTGAAGCTCACTTGCCACTTTTCTGACCACTTCTCCAGTTTGATTAGGTCCTCCTGTAGCCCCTGCCACCCCTTTATGTCGTCCACCACTCCCCATCTTGGTATCATCTGTGAACAGACGGATCTTGCTCCTAACACCATGTGAGATATCCAATATGAATAACCCAAACAATATTGGACCCAGGACTAAGCCCTGTGCCATCCCTGCTTGTCACCATCCTTGGGGAAGATAGTGCTCCCCACCACCACCTGTTGCTGCCTCCCCTTCATCCAGTTCACAATCCAGTTTACCATCTTTGCCCATGCCCCCACATATTGAAACTTACCCCCCAGCCTCCCATGAGGTACTGAATCAAAGGCCTTGATGAAGTCTAAATACAGCACATCCACTGCATGGCCTTTATCCAGTTCCCTCGCTGCCCAGTCATAGTATTCAATTAGGTTGGTCTGGCAGGATCTTCCAGAGATGAATCCATGCTGCTGACTGTCCTGGAGTCCATTTTCCTCCATAAAGGTCACCAGCCTCTCTGTCAGGATTGCTTCCATGACTTTTCCTACAATGGATGTGAGGCTTACAGGTCTGTAATTGCCTGGTTCATCATTTTGGGCACTCTTGTTGAGGAGCACCATGTGAGCCATCCTCCAATCCTGTGGTACACAACTTGTGTCCAGGGAGATATTAAACAGGTCCACCAGCGGCCCTACCAGTACCCCCACCAGTTCTTTCAGCAACCTGGGATGAATGCCATCCAAACCTGGTGCCTTATCCACTCTTAGTGCCTTCAGACCCTCCAGCACCCTGCCCTCTGTAATTACTCCATCTGTCACCCCTTCTCCCCTTGCCCACCTTCCGCATCTCCTGAGGTAGCTGTCCAACCTTCTCCTTCATGAACACAAAACAGAAGTACTCCTTCAGTGCTTCTGCCTGTTCTGTCCCATTCTCCACCCACTCCCCATTCATCCTAATCCTCATTATCTGGTCCCTGTAGCTCCTCTCCCTTATGTATCTGAAAAAGTATTTCTCCCCCTTCCCTGAAGCCCTGTGCCAGCCACAGCTCCCTAGGAACCTTGCCCAATCTGGTTACCTCCTTGGACTTCTTCACATACAATTCCCTGTCCTCCCCTCCTGGACTTTGAACCTCTGAAAAAGCTGCTTTTTTTTGCGCCCTTTCCTTCCAAAACCTCCTTGTTCAGCCAGCTTGGCAATATATAAACAATAAGACACAATGGGGTGCTGGTTGTTCTACAATAAAGAGAGTTGCTGTACCTGGATCAGTTGAGTTGTACATGGCTGATTTTTGGGAGTAGATTTGGATAACCACCAACCTCTCTAGATGCACTATGTAAACTGGAGCTACTAGGATGGGACAAGGGGTTGGCCCATGGCCAGCTCAAATTTGATTGGATTGTGCATTAACCTATAGGATGGATGGGAAATATACCATTGGTTTTTGGCTGCGGTGTATTATAAAGGGTATGAAATATAATGAGTTTTATGTTAAGAAGTGAGAAAATTAAAAATAAAAACTTTCAGAAGTTTTGTGTGAAACAGTCCCTCCACACATAGGCTGCTAGACGTAGCTGCACTGAGTGAGCTACTGTGGTGTGTGTGGGCTTTGCCTGAAGTGACTCTTGAAGTCAGTCCCCCCCGCTCAGTTTTGTTCCACTTTTTCTTTACATTAAATAAATCATATTGTTTTACTTTGTGGGCTTGAACTGGAAATTATTGGCTTCAGGGGTTTTAGTTCATTGACTGAGCAGACCAAGCAAGATAGTAGTGTGAATGAAAGTGAAACCAGGGTAAGGGATTGCAGAAACAAGGAGCTGCACACTGATATTTTCAGTAACTGAGCAACACTGTCACTGAAATATTTTCATACCCATTGGTTGTGCTGTCCCAATCTAGTGGGTGGGAATACGTCTCAGCCAATAAGGATTTAGGATTCTTAGTACCCATTTTAAAAGTATATGCCGTTTATATAATAGCAAGCTAAAAAGACAAAGAATCTCAGTGGTTTTGTGCTGAGGTTCTTTGTCTTTTTAGCATGCTTTCTTATTTTGGGGCCACCATGACCCAAATCTGTATAACCACATTAGGGCTGACTCATTTTCCCTGGGATGAGACAAAGACAAGGCACACTGATGAGTCCAGTGTGGAATGAAACATGTGTCTGTGTCTTCTGTTCTCATCCTTTGCAGACTGTATGAGAGGCCCTTTGGCACCATGTGCTCCTGCTTAAAGCAGAACTAGCCTCCATTTTCATGGTGATTTGCATATATACCCCATGATGATGCTCTGTATTATAGGGGTATGTGCGATTTTGTATTTTTACAGTATATGTTATATATATATATATATATATATATATATATATATATATGCATGTATGTGTGTGTAGTGGTGCGGTCGTGCCCTTATAGTTAGGGTTGAGTAAGCAGTTTAATGTTTAACCCACATTTTGCATAGTTAATAACTTGGCAACCGTTCAACAGATTTGCACAAAATTTGGAATGTACGAACTTGATGGTAGATCTCTTGATATGCCAAGTTGTATATCAATTGGATTTGTAATTTTCATGCAGTGACGTGCAAAAAAATCCACGTTTGCCACTTTTTTTTTTGCCCATTTTTGCTTATTTTTGTCCATCGCACTGCAGCCACACTGTTTGGAATTTTGGTCTGAAATTTTCAGGGTACAAAGAGGCTTCTCAAAGAACAATCCAGCATGGGTTTGGTGAAACAATATTAATCTGATCCAAAGTTACTTAATTTTTAATTTTGGGGTCCTGAGCATGCTCAGTTCAGTCTTTGGAATATACCTGTATGTATGTTTTGTGAAAGAGGATTCACCTGGATCATGGATTTTGTCACCTCATGAACAGGGATTTATAAAATTCCATTTGTGAGAGAAAATTCTCCTTTGTGTGCCTCAATCTTGCTTTGATTCCCCCAAATAAAAGATTAAAATTTGCCCCATGGATGGGTTGTTAGGTGAATGACATATGGGTTTTGTTCAGGTGACACCCTGCACAAACCAATTTTATTTATTTATTTAGGCTCTTGTTCACCAGGCAAGCACACTAGACAGTCAAGTGCCTATTTTCATGTGCACCAGGAGAGTTACAAAGATACAGGCAATAACGGTACAGAGCAGGATAACAACAATTTAAACAAGGTACAGTCAGATACAAGCAAGAAAGATCAACAAAACCAATTACAGAGACATGGTACCAACTGTCAGGCATGGTACAACAGGTATAAGCAAAGAGCTACAGTCAGGTACAGACGGTGAACAATTACAGTGCAATTACAGTGTTAAGGCATGGCAACTGAGGAAGGCAGCTGAGGAATTAAGACCAGTGTCAGCAGCAACAACATTTGTGAATTTATTTATTTATTTTTATTTTGAACAAGTGCACACAGTCAGGATTGCAGGCACATCACAGAGGGTAGGATGACTGGGGCATTGGTTTATTTTGATTTTGTGGAAAATGGCCATTTTAGTTTTTAAAATCCTTGGTCATCACTTGCTTCCAATCCTTGTTTGCAAGGTGACAAAATCCATGTTCGCTAGCCGATCCTTGTTGGCGAGTTGTCAAAATCCTTGATCCTGATTTCCAGACCAGATGGCCCTTTCTTGCAAACAAGGATTGGCTCATGAACAGGGCTTTTGTCACCTCACAAAAGGGGATCAGCTCACAAAAGGGGATTTTGACAGCTTGCAAAAGGAGATTGTTTTTTTGAATCCTCTTTCGTGAGCTGCCAAAATCCCTTTTCGCAAGCCGATCCTTGTTCACGAGCTGTCAAAATCCTTGATCGTGATTTCCGGACCATATGGCCCTTTCTTGTGAACAAGGATTGGCTCAAGAACAGGTATTTTATCACCTCACAAAAGGGGATCAGCTCATGAAAGGGGATTTTGATAGCTCGCAAAAGGGGATTGTTTTTTTAAATCCTCTTTTGCCAGTTGTCAGTATCCACGTTTGTCAGCCGATCGCCGTTCGTGAGGTGTCAAAACTTGTTCATGAAAAGAAGAACAGATGGTCAGATAGGGCCATCTGGTCCTCATCCACCCTCAAAATGGGGACTGGGTCACAAACAGGGGTCCACAAAGGTGGATTCCCCAATTTAAAAAACTGCCCAGCACTTATTCTTTAAATGCTGACATTGGGGTACCCAATCCCATGACAGCATGTATCCCCTCCACTAATATGGCACACTGGGACCCACCCCAGTGTGCCAACTACATATTTATTTGTTTATTAAATTTAAATGCTCTGACACTGGGATGCCCACTCCCGGTGTAGGATGATGCCCCCCCAAGCTGGTAGTCTTGAATTGCCCAACACAGGATGCCCAATCCCCCTGTCAGCATGTATCTCCCCCACACTAATATGACATACTGGGTGTCCACCCCAGTGTGCCAAAATATGTAATATTTTAAAATAGCTGTAAATAAAGAAAACTGTCTCCGACGTCATATCTTTTTTAAACCTGCAAAAAAGAAAATGATCCCTCATTGTCTCCCCAGTCCCCTTTCCCATCCCCACCATCCCACTGAGCACCCATCTCTCCGCACTCCCCCTTTCCCCATACTTACCTCCAGAGGTCAGGAGCAGTGATCTTCTTTGGACTGGGGCACGTCTGCACTCTTCAAAGCTGAACCACAAACTGAAGAATCAAAGGTAAACACCGCATAATGGCAGTCAATGGGGTTTCAACTTAGGTTGATATCTCAGCCATTTGTTTTGAATTTTGTCCCAACTTTTCAACATGGGGTTCTTGGACCCACCTCATGAACACTGGCACTGTCTTTTTGTTACTTGGTCTCAAAGGTGATTTTGCAGTTGCTGCGTGGAATCACCTTTCAGGACTGATTAACAAAACAACAGTACCACTGTTCATGAGGAGGGTACCAAAAAGCCCATGTTGCAAATTTGGTGAAATAATTCCAAAAAATGACTGCATTATGAGCATGCGTTGTGCAGTTTCTACACACACTCATAACTTCACCAATGTTTAATATTTTCACTACAGATTTTCAACGTTGCCATTTTTTAACACCTCCTTATGAACAGCGAAGCTGTCATTTTTCACATCCTGCCCGAAATGTGTTTTTCCAACTGTGGCAAAGAATGGTGCAGTTACTGTGTGAAATCAACTTTTGGAATGGATTAACAAAATCACAGTGCCACTGTTCATGAGGGTAGGTCCCAAAAAGCCCATGTTGAAAAGTTGTTTTTCAACATTACCATTTTTTCATACCTCTTCATGAATAGTACAGCTGCAATTTTTAAAATACTGCCAAAAATGTTTTTCCGCACCTGTGGTGCAAAATGGCATTACAGTTGTACAGAACTACATTTTGACAGGAATTTGAAAGTTTTCTGTACTGGGTACATGTGGTGAGGTGATAAGAAGGTTATATTGAACATTTGGGGTGAATTTTATTTAAGATGGCACAGTTATGACTATTTGTTGCAATCTCGCTACACCTGCTAATAACTTAATGTGTGCAAGCGCAGAGGCCAGAGACCTCTGTGTTTCCACAGCTACAGTACATACATACATACAAAAATTGGCAGGTTGAAGGGAGCATGGGGCCCAGAGGGTCCAAGCTTCCATCAGCACATACCAGTTACCAGTTACATTAAACTTTCTCAAACAGTAAGGAAAATCATTGCAAAAAACTTTGCTAATGTGTCAGTTTGGTTTGAAGGAAAAAAGTAGGTAAATGAGGCATTAGGATTGACACCATAACACCTTCCCCACCACTACACCCCACCCCCACCTACCACAGACCAACAGGTGATGGGGTGTGCCTTGGGGTCATCGGGCCTAACTCTCACCACATTCTCCTATACTGTATCATGTAAGCTTTGCTACATGTGAAATGGGGTGAGAGTTAGGACCAATGACCCCAAGGCACACCCTGGCACCTGTTGGTCTGTGGGGGGGTGGAGTGAGGTAGTAGAGTGGGGGGGTGTTAGGATGTCAACCCTAATGCCTCATTTCCCTACTTTTCTTGCTTCAACCCTAACTGATGCAGTAATGAAGTTTTTTCCATGAAAATATATATATAATATATATTCATGGCAAAAAAATCCATTAAATGCATCAGTTAGGGTTGTTCCACAGTGACAAAAGCAAAAATATTTTGTGTTAGGGTTGCCCCCCCATGTACCCCAAGCTACCTCATTCCCACCAGCAGGAATTGGGTGTGCTAGTTGTGTTCAGTCCAACTCTCACCCATCCCATGTGTAAACAAACTGAGGTGGTGCAGTATAGGAGAATGGGGTGAGAGTGGGACTGACAACCTCAATGCACACCCCGATGCCTATTGGTTGGGAAGAAGGGCTTGGGTTCAAGAGGCGCAGCCTAACACCGAATTTTCACTTTGTCGCTGTGGAACAACAAAACTGATGCATTAAATGGAGTTTTTGCCATGAATTTCCTTCTTTTGAGAATGAGCACTATAAATAGTGAGTGGAATGTGGTGGTGGGAGCGTGGAGCCCTTTTTGTCACATATTAATACTAATGGTAACACAAACACTAGCACAAATGACAACACACAAGGTGATGCAAACGTAAATGATAATGCAAATGGTAAGAGAAATGCAAGCGCAAATGTTAATGAAAACAGAAATGGTAACGCAATGGTAATGCAAACGGTAATGGCAACAGAAATGCAAACATTAATGAAAACAGTAATGTAAATGGTAACGCAAAAGAAATGCAAACAGTAAGAAAATGAAAACAGTACCACAAACACAAACAGAAATGCAAATGGTAAAGGCAACGGCACCTACAGAAGGAAACAGTAATGCAATCGACAATGGAAATGCAACCAGAAATGCAAATGCTAAGGCCAACAGAAATGCAATTGGTAATGAAAATACGAACAGTAATGGTAATGCAATTGGAAATGCAAACAGTTACAGTAACAGCAACGATGACGCCAAAGCGAACAGTAATGCAAATGGAAACACAAACACAAGCATGTACGGAAACACAAATGGTAACATGTATGGTCATGGTACTGCAATTGGAAACGCAAATGCTAATGGTGACACCAACGATGATGCCAAAAGAAAGACAAACACAAACACAAATGGAAGTGCATATGCAAACGCAAATGGTAATGTACACGGTGATGCAAAATGAAATGCAAACAGAAACAGTAATGGAAGCGCAAATGATAACAGTAACCAAGCGCAAATGAAAACGCAAAGGGTAACGCACATGGTGGCGTAGACGGGAACACTAACGCAAACAGTTATGGAAATGCAAGTGGAAACCCTAACTGTAACAGTAATGAAAGTGCACACCCTTTTTTGCCCCAAAAGCTGCATTGAGAAACACAGTGAATACAAAGAATGCATGCATAATAACGGGCCTCGGAGCAGAAAATGAACACTTGGAATAGTAAAGTGCTTATATCTGAAAAACTGTATGCGTAGAAAAAAAAATTTAAAAATTCATATGATTTATGACTTTCCTGGCTAGTTTTGTGCTTATCCCCCAATGGGGGGTCTAACTTTTCCGACTAAAGTCTGTATCTCAAAGTGTTTCTGAGATACGGGCCCCGAAAGAGGCGGCGTATGCCGTAATGTTAGTCTATGGGAAAAATAGACAACTTCAGAGTACCGTAACTTTGCAGCCCTCTAATATTTTGTCACCAAACCCACAAAAGGCTCATCTGTGGGATCTTGGCTTTCTTCCCTCCACATTTCAGTCCAAAAGACCAAACCGTTCTTATGCAGCAGGGTGGCAAAGATTTCCTATTCTTTTGGGCATAGTGTCGCAAATCACGACATTTTTGCAAAAAAAATCACGAAAGTGTTGCAAGTGCGACACTACTTTGTAACACTACAGTTTACAAAAATTTGAAAAACATATTTCTGGGGTGTTTAACCCCCAAAAAAGACATAGCTAGCATCCTCAGGGCTCGACTAGGTGAACACAAAAATGATTGTGTCCCTAGAGGATCCCAATTTTAAATGCCAAGCATTTCTGTGACCAGTAACTGAAAAAAATGGCTGACTCATGACACTACAGGGGTCATTTGTGACATTAAAAACCACATTTGCAACACTGTCGAACTTTTTAACTTTCCCATGGACTATAATGGGAAACTTGTTTTGAATAACTTTTAAACCATTTAATATTTTTCATGAAATCTTTGAAAGGTGCATTGGGGACCCTGGGCACATGTTACCTGAAGTTTTGGACCAGCCACACAAATCATGTGACCTGTAGACAAGAGGAAAGAATGTGCAAAAAGCATAAATGTGACTTTCTATTATGCTTTACAGCTCTGCAACTGTATATCCACCATTATAAAACTTGGCAGATCCAGAGATCTATGCTGCGACTCTATGCCTGCCAAATTTCAGGCAAATCCATCATACAAGTGGCAAAGTTAGTAAGCTGCAAAATTTCACACTTTAACCTTAAATGGAGTACTCAACTCCTAACTATAGTGGCACTACCATGCCCCTATAATATATTTATGCAACAGGGTGGAGATAAACCAAGTGTGATAAATCCATTTATCTGAGTAACTGTGTACATAAATTTCATTTATCAATAGCGTGGACATAAATCCTATGTGATAACTCTGAGCTACTATGAGATAAATTCAAAATGTTACTTTTATACACATAGTAGATGTATCATCACAGATTTATACACATAGTAGATATGTCACAATCACTCCTGAACTCATTTAGAATATTCAGCCTCAGTACCAGTACTAACTATATTCAAATGCAAATAACTTTAAATGAAAAAGATAGCATAGTGCTGTGGGCTTGAAAGTTGTGCAGCACACAATTATCTACAAAATGAGTGGTATCTCATTCATAGATATCTAATAGATGATTTTATAATTAGCAAAAACAGCAGAAAATACAATTTGTTGTTCACTTGTTTGACAAGCGTATGCAAAAAGATAAACAATCGAAAGCAAATGTCCCTGCACTGAAAAAGCATCCCTATTGCATAAATGAAATATCACGATGGTAAGCTGTCAGATAAATGCTTTCTCTACACTCATTCTGTTTGACCTGGACATCTCACTCATGGCTTACGCTTACCGTGAGGTTACCCGAGGTCAAACAGCACTTGTGTAGATAAACTATTTATCTGACAGCTCATCGCTGTATATCCCTTTTATTGATGTATACAGTGCTTATCTCATCAGTCATTTATCCACACACAGTTTATGTCACCAGCCATTTATCAAAACAGTGCTTATGTCACTTAGAATGTTCAGCCTCAGTTGCATTATTAACCATATTCAAATGCGAATAACTTTAAAACGAAAAGGGATAGCATGGTACTGTGAGCATGAAAGTTGATCAGCACAGAAATATCTACAAAATGATGCGTTTTTATCGATATCTTTTAGATTTTTGATAATTAGCAAAACACAGCAGAAAATTCATATTTGTTTTCATTTTGTCCACAAACAAATGTAAATAACTTTAAAATGAAAAATGATAGCATGGTACTGTGAGCACAAAGTTTATTCAGCACAGAAATATCTACAAAATGAGTAATGTTTCATCTATAGGTACTTTTTAGTTTTTTCAGAATTAGCAAAATACAGCAGAACATTCCATTTCTGTGCACATTTTCATCAAACAAATGCAAATAACTTAAAACCAAAAAATGATAGTATGGTACTTTGAGCACAAAAGTTGTTCAGCATAAACATAGCTACAAAATGAGAGGTGTTTCATTTCTAGATTTATTTTAGATTTTCTATAATCAGCAAACAATGGCAGAAAATTCAATTTTATTCACTTTTTGACTAACAAATGCCCCTAGAAAAGCAAAACAAAAGAATTGCATAAATGGAATATGCAGTGGAAAACTTGTGTAATAATTATTTATTCAGATTGAGCAGTTTGACTCGACACGTCACCATGGCTAATGCCACTCGTGAGGTTATCTGAGGTCAAACTGCTCTTGTGCAGATACATTATTTATTACACTTGCCTTTCATATATATATAATATATATATATATATATATATATATATATATATATATATACAGCGCACACACACGCACATTAGAGTTTGGAGTCTCTGAAGTTTTAGCAAATCAGTGGTGTGGTGTTCCTTGGGTTGTCAACCCAAATTTCAATATTCATTCAAAACATGGTAATGTTAACATATTTGTACACCACATTTTCAACATAGTCTTTGTATGACCCCACCTCATGAACCTGGTAGGTGAAATTTTTCAAATCCTGCCTGAAATGTGATTTCAGGGAGTCACTATGAACTCACTTTTCAGGGCAGATTTGAAATATTTCACCTACATTGTTCATGATGTGGGGTCTCAAAAAGGCCATGTTGAAACTCTGGTGCAATAATATTTAAAACTAACAAAGTATGAGTAAAAGTTCAAAACACATCGAAGCTAAATTGACAGCTCTTACCTCATGTTTCATAGTTTCATAGTTTTTTACAAATTCAGGAGGCATAGCCTATTACTGAATTTGCCATCCAAGGATGGTTTTAATTATCTATATATTCAATTTTTTTATTACCCATGAATTTGTCCGGTATGCCCTTGAACGTATCCATAGTTTTGCTCTCTACAATTGAGACTGGTAATGTATTCCAAGAGTTAACTATTCTCTGTGTGAACCATTGATGTATTTTTTTGGTTCTACAATGTACACCTTTTAATTTCATGGTACGAGATCTAGTATGCAATGTACCTGGTTTTCTTTCAATACCAAGATTTTCTAAAGGTCCTTGTTCGTTAAAAGCTTTATAGAGTAAACAAAGGTCTCCCTGAGTTGTCTGTATCAGTATAGAAAATAGACCAAGTGATCTCAATCTATCACCATATGATTTATTAATCATACCTTGTATTTTTAGTCATTCTCCTTTGAACTCCTCAATTGTTTTTACCTCAAATTGTTAAGGGTGCACAGAATGAGTCCTGAGTTCACAGTTGCACTTCAAGGAAAAGATGTTTTTCACCTGGAGTAGATCTACACAGGGGACCATCTGTAGGTGAGTGAGGGTGTGAGTGGGAGTGTGGGGTGATAGCTGCTGATTGGGGGGATCAGAGATTAACGAGGGACTGGTTTCATCTTTTCAGATTAAAAAGAAAAGATCTTTGAGGGACAGTTTACTTATTTTCAGGGGTACCGACACAGGACTGGGCACCCCAATATTGGCAGATTCTTCAGCAGCACAAGGGGTGGGCACCCGGTGTCACTTGCTATGTGTAGGGGTGGTGGGCTTGCCAAACTGGTAAGGATAGGGAGCCATCACATACAGCAGATCTGTGGGTCAGCACCCCAGTCTACTTCTTATTAGGATTGGGTTATCTCAGTCAGTACTGTGGATGGGCACCCAAGTGTCAGTTTTAACAAATATGTAATGACCAGCAGGACTGGGCACCCACCACCTGTTTTTAAATTATTTAAACATGGGCTGGGAAAGATGGGGGATACTGGTGGCAGGATTGGGCACCCACTGTCCACTAAAACAATATCAAATGTGGGTCAGGAGGGAGGGGAGATACCAGCAGTGGGATTGGGCACCCATCATCCAGTAAAATAAGATGTGGGTTGGGAAGGATGGGTTCTGTGGATAGGTGGTTTAGATGGTTAGCAGTGTGAGTGAAAGTGATTTATTTCACTACAGTCAGCAGTGCTAAGGAAATCATTTTTGGTTAAACTACTTTTGATTAAATTCAAGCAGCTTTTGTGAGCTGACTGATAAAAGCAGTTTGAAGGAAATCATTTTCACTCACACTGCTAATGCAAAGAACAAACCCAGAGCCTGATTCCAGGATGAATGTCGCAATTCACCAGCGTATGTGAGTTGCGACATTTGCCGCTATGCTGGGGAACCTGCACCACATTTCAAGAGTGGCAGGGTCCCAGCAGCTATGACATGTGGGTTGCGCCATGCGGAGGCTAATGCCACAGGCATGGTGTAGTAGCCCCACATGTCGCAAGTTGCAGCCTGCTGCAGACAGCCTCTCCCAGAGCCCCCCACCCAGAACACCACAGCACACACCAGGGGGCATGGTGAGGCAGTACAGGTGGCTTAGGAGTCCAGGGGTGCAATGGAGAATGGAACCATCGGGGTCCCTGACATTCAGGGTGGTGGGGGGCATGGTTGTGATTGTGGGGGCACAGGGTGCACATCGGTACCATTGCCATGGTGCTGCAGAGTAGGCATCAACAGATGGCACCATCAGATGCCCCTTAGAGCAGCTCTGAGCTGCCCTAAGTTCACTCCACCAGTGCAGCACCTGGGATTGTGGCAGTGGGTTATGGCAGCCGCCCTATTGAAATAGGGCACAGTTGCTGCTGTAACCCACCCTTGTGCCATGTCATTGCAGGCTGCAGCATAGTGGGTGGCATAATCTATGGTTGGCATAGCCAGCAGTCAACATGCCACAAGGCACCTCTTGGAATTGGGGCTGGTATGATGCATAGCGCAAGTCGCAGGTTATGCCAGGGGGGTTGATGTATCTAGGCTTGTGCTGGTGTACGCTGACTTGGAATCAGGTCCCTTATCCTTAGAATGTTCATTTTTTTAAACTGAGAATGCACACCCTGGAGTGGCTTATCACACTTATAAAATGACTCGTTTATTCATTTGTAGAATAACTACTATAAAAAGTAAAAATAAAATGTGTGCATTGTTTCTTCATTTAAAACATATACTACTACTGGTTTTAAATGGTAAAAATGCATGTTGCATTAAATAGTGCAGCTATTTCTATGTTTAGCAAGCAGGTGGTGCTATGTAGGCAGGGTATGATCCACCTAACAATATGCAGGGCAAGGTTTTCTGCTTCTGTCCTTATGTGTTTTTATTTTTGTTTTAAAAAACTATCCAAATTAGATCGGGGTACAGAATAGGAGGGAGGTGTTTATTTAATCACTCTCCAGCCTCCTAAAGAGTGTATGTTTAAGCCTGATCCTTGAGATCTTGCTCTTTTGCAGCCATTGTTGCCTGATCAGTTGCATGGCTGGGAGCCCAGGAGCAGCTGTTGCTACTCACAGAGCTGCAGGTACAGTCACCTACATGCCCGAAGGAGGATTATTATGGCAGTTGCTCTCCCAGCCCCACATAATGTAAAAATGAGGCCACAGAGCTGAGGTGTATCACTTTGTTACTCCCAGTTGCACCAGTGCACTTAACAGTTGGGCTGGTACACTAGCCCCATGCTCAACCACTCACATTTTCTCTTAGTGCTGCCCACTAATTGGACATTATGCTGCTTTTTTCTTGGTGCCATCTCCAGCCCAACTAGCCGTAACTACCAAGCTATCTGGTTAGTATTGGTGACTGTGTCAGCAGTGCACCCTTCCCCCACCATCACCACAACAGCAGTGTAGCTGAAGCTTGGAAATGATCAATTATTTTAAAAGTTTTCCTGTAGTCTTGAACAAGAATTCCAGTTAATGTTCTCAGTAATCCACACCCTCCTCCCAATCAGAATGAGACTGTTGGTAATCATGGTTCTTGCATCTTCAGTTGGCTGACTGATGCACATAGATAGGTACCACAGCTGTTAGTTGTGCTTGTAGTGAGACTGTGAGATCTGTGTGCTATCCCTGAAAGGTAAACATCCATGTTTAAAATGAAATGAGCAGTTAACAACTATTGTGCTGGCTGCCTGGAGACCAGGTGAGACATTGTTTGCTCAGAGAAATGGGTGGGAATTAGGGTTGAGAACCCCAAGAAAGACCTCAACACTGATTTTCCAAGACTCCAGAGACTCAAAACCTAATGCTGGGAGTAGACTTCCAGTCCAAGATAGATGCTGACTGCTTTGCAAGTTGCTGCGTAACTGCAGAAGCAGGATTGCTTGAAGGCATGTTTTAAAATAAATGCAGGCATGCCACTATTGCCTGCATTTAAAAGTCAAGCAATATTTCCAGTCTTTCTTTGAGCCACCATTCATGATTTTGCTGGTTTTCCCTGGTGTGTTTCTGTTCCCATTAGGATGAATGCTACAGACAGTGGATACACTGAACTAGTGAACTTGGAATGAAGGTGCCCATCAGTGGGGCTGCAAACACCAAGGCAATACTGCACAGTGTGTTTTCTAAGGTGGAAAGGATGAAGGGGAAGGCTGATCCTGGATGAAACATAAAGAGTCCTGGAAGGTTTATGGCTTTGGATTGACTGACCAGCAACACATTAGAGGAAAAGATAAAGGAAAAGGGAAGAAGGATAAAGTCAATACTTCAGGCAATTGCTGCTGAATATGCTTTGTGTATATGCTTGAGTACAGTATATTCTATATTATATTCTATGTGTATTATGTGTATTACTGCAAATTTGTGCTAGGCAAAACTCAGGGTTTTATATATTAAGTCTAAGAAACTATTTTAGAGTTTTTGATTTTGTGCCAAAGATCACGTGACCACCAAGATGATAAGCAGTGTGCAGATGCTGGTGTCCCGGAATTAGCATTGATGGAAGCAGACTCACAGTGCCCACAGCTGAGACATTGCATATAACTAATATATAACAGACCTAAAAATTAGTCCTTATGTTTTTCTATGCTTTTAAGCTCTTAAACTTTTTAAGCCCTGCTTCTCAACTTTTTCTGGTATACTGCATTTAATCAGCTGGACTCAAAGCAATAGCAGCAATCTCGTTCAGGGCACAACAGAATGAAAAAGAAAAGAAAAAAGATATCAGTCTGGTGTGATCTGTAACAGGAAGAGAACATTGTGTAAGAACTAAACCATTTTCTGACTCTCCAGTATACTGCTGGTTATTAATTACCTTTTTTGCACCTTTTTAATGTACTTCTTTCTTAAAGTAAAGTACTTCTTTCTTAAAGAATTTAGTGCAACAATTCTAAGTGAGAAGTGTTAACACAGGTATGACCTAACTCTGAAAATGTTAATGAACATTGTTGAGCATACACGCTTGTTCGGGGGGGTGATTACTTGGAGAGAATTAGAGGATACCTCAAACACTTTGCACTTGGCACTTTGTATTTGTATATAAACCCTTGCTGTGCCATGGACTGATATATCAGTCCACAATTCCTATACATTCTTATTCTGTTGGCAGCCTAAGGGTTAATTGTTTTACATAGACAAAGTATACAGAGAAGCATTTCAGAAAGGTTATTCTTTTAGTGCTTTTTTAAAGTGTTATTTATTTATTTAGTATTAAGACATGAGTGCACATTTACAGTGGATATTGAATCAATTTAAACTGGTTATCATCACATAGGACATAAGAGAAAAATGCCTACTACTACTCTAAGTGGTAAGACAATTAGCAACGGGCTAAGAATTGAAGGCATGTTTAGTGGATCCAAACCAGGAATTGAAAGTAACAATGTTAAAACATTAAGGCAAATAGCTCTGACAGCTTTAAACAAAATACACAGTTCACCCAACTTTTTAAAGGGGAAGAAAAAATGAGACAGAAGGAGGAATCATTTGAAAAATCCACTGAAAATACATTAACATTAACATGAACACTCAATCAAGAAATTAGAGAATTACCAGAGAAAAACCTGAAGGGCCAAATAGACAAAATAATAATGTCAATCGTTGACAAAAATTCCAAAGTTATCAATGGGGTAGATTTTTCTGATGTAGCTGGAAATTGAGACAGACTAAATAAAACAATAGCAGAGTTGTGAGTCTCCATGAAGTTAAATCAGAAAGAATGAGCAGATTTCAAGCAAAAACAGATGGTGAACAACTCAGCAAAGAGTTTAGAATTATCAGACCCAGCAGAAAGTACTTAAATTATGACCTGTTAGTATCACTTCTATAGTGGGGAACTCATGGAAGCAATCTTGAAAGAGAGACTGGTAACCTTCCAAGAGGTCAATGAGCTCGGGATGGGCAGCAACAAGGGTTTGTCTCAGGGAGATAATGCCAGACAAACCTAATAGAATACTATGATTCGGTGACAAAGAAGCTGGACAAGGGCCATGCAGTGGATGTCCTATTCTTGGACTTCAGCAAGGTCTTTGATTCAGTCCCTCATGGGTGACTGGAGGCAAAGTTGGAGCATGTCAGAGTGGGGGCAATGATGGCTGAATGGATCAGGAATTGGCTCAGGGATAGACTGCAACAGGTGGTGGAGGGGGGAGAACTTTTGTCTCCCAAGCCTGTGACCAGCAGTGTGTCACAGAGCTCTGTGCTGAGGCTGATGTTGTTTGGTCTGTTCATATCAGACATTGCTCACAGGGTTGGGAGCAGGATCAGTCTGTTCATGGATGACACCAAGATGGGTGTTGTAATAGACAACACAGAGGTGTGGCAGAGGCTACAGGTGACCTAACCAGACTTGAGGAGGGTCAGTGAGATGGCAATTGGTTTCAAAGCAAAAAGTGCAATGTTATGCATTTTGGGTGAGGAACTCGGGAAGGAATATTGGTTAGGTGGGGTGTGGTTGAGGCATCACTGAGAGGAGAAGGACCTGGTAGTCATAATAACAGGGAGGATGAACAACTCTGCTCAATGCAGGAGGGTCACGGCTGGGGCAAATGGGATGCTGGCATGCATTGCATGAGGTTTCTCATCCAGGCACAAGGATGTGATCCTGCCTCTCTATAGGTCCTTGGTCAGGCCACAGTTGGAGTACTGCATGCAACATTGGTGGCCATACCTAAGGAGGTATATCAAGCTTCTCAAAATGGTACAGCACAGGGCAATGAAAATGATACAGGGGATGGAAGGCAGTACATACGAAGAAAGGCTGACACAATTGAGCTTGTTCACTGTGGAGGAGGGAAGGGATGGGGGCATGATTGAAACTTTAAAATACTTAAGGGGATCAACAAATCGGGCACAGAGGGGCTGTTTAAGATAAGGAAGAGAAGGGACATGAGGGTCATGGGCTAAGACTGGAGGGGCAGATTCAGGGGGAAGATGAGGAGGCATTACTTCACTGAAAGGGTAGTGTCAAAATGGAATGCTCTACCTGAGGAGGTAGTTGCCTGCAGGACGGTGAAAAGCTTCAAAAAGGCATGGGTCAGGGCAAGGAGGGCAGCTGGTAAAGTACACTGAACAGTTCCAGGAAGTGAACAGGGGGTTGGGGAGGGGCAGCTGCATTATAGGGTGCTAGCTGTGTACATGAGCAGACTTAATAGATCATGAAGCCTGTTTCTGCTGTCAAGTTTCATATGTTCATATAAGCCCTGATAGTTATAGGGGAGAATATATATGGGGCACAGATAAAATCTCTAAAGATATGGCACTAGCCCTCCAGGATCCATTCCTGGCTAATATAATGCTGTTTGAGTAGCTAACAATATCAAGCAAGATCTCTCATTCATTAAAGGAGTATGATTAGAAAACTGAAGAATTCTGAAAAGTTTAAAGAGAACAAGAACAGAAGGCAACATATAGATATAGCTAAAGATTATCCAGGAGACCTGGAAAGCAGTAAAGGAATGCAAGAACTGATAATGCTCCCTGATAAAAACATACAGGAATGATAGCATAGCAAAAGAATTGAGAGAGAGAAATCAAACACTGTGGGAGTTTAGGGAGAATCAGGAAATAGAAGAATGTATGGTGGGGATGGAGCTGGTGAGGGAGACAACAGAATGAGGGGAATCACTGGCAGAGTTAGAGAGAGAAAAGGGGGAGCAAAGTTCCCAGAAATTAAAAACTACTGAGGCATGTACATCCATCACAAGAGAAAGTAATCAAGAAGCCAAGAAAGACAAACTGATTATGGTAGCACGTAGGAATACTAAGTAGTTAGGTTCAGGAGCCATTTCATGTTAAACCCAAAATTTTGCACCTTAATAACTTTCAACCCTTTAGATGGATTTGCCTGAAATTTGGAATGTATGATTAAGACCCATAGGCCTTGGGATCTGCCAAGTTTCATACTGATTGGATATACAGTTGCGGAGTTATTAAGCATGATCTGTGCGTGCGTTTACGCTTTTCTGGAATTCTATGGTCGCGCGTACAGGTCGTATGGTTTGCGTGACCGGCCCGAAATCTTCAGGGAACGTGCAGGTGGGGTCACTGATGTGCCTTTTGAAGATTTGGTGAAAAAATATTAAACGGTTCAAAAGTTATTCAAAAAACAGTTTCCCATTATAAGTCAATGGGAAAAAGTTAACAAAAAGTTCGACAGTGTCGCAAATGCATTTTTACTTTCGCAAATGGGCCTGTTACTTTCGCAAATCCGCCATTTTGTTTTCAGTTGGTGATCAGAAAAATGGTTGGCATTTAAATTTGAGACCCTCTAGCAACGTAATTCTTTTTGTATTTAGCTATTCGGGCCCGGAGGATGCTTGCCATGTCTTTATTTTGTGGTAAAACACCCCAGAAATATGTTTTTCAAATTTCTGGAAAAAGTACTTTCGCAAATTACTTTCGTGCTCACGAAAGTGTCGAACTTTTTTGTGAAAGCTTTTGCAAATTGCGACAGTAATTTTCTAGTCTGTGGGAAAATGACAGCAATTCTTTGGCACTGCACTGCAAAATAACCGTTGGGAGTTTGGGGCTGAAATTTGGAGGGGACGCAGCAGACATCTCACAGATGTGCCTTTCAGTGTTGCATTGAAAAATTTATTACATGACGGCAAAGTTATGGCACTCCAAAGTTGACAGTTTTTCCCTTAGGATAACATTAGGGTGCCCGAAGCATTACAGGAATCCTTTGGCACCCTGCTGCAAAATAACAGTTTGGTCTTTTTTCCTGAAATTTGGAGGGAAGACAGCCAACAGTGCACAGATGTGTCTTTCAGTAGTTTGGTGAAAAATATCACATGGCGGCAAAGTTCGGCACTCAAAATTGCGGTTTTCCCATAGGATAACATTCGGGCCCGACACTTAACAGAAATCATTTGGAGCCCTGCTGCAAAATAACGGTTTGGTCTTTTTTCCTGAAATTTGGAGGAAGACAGCCAACAGCCTCAGATGTGCTTTCAGTAGTTTGGTGAAAAACATTACAGGAGGCAAAAGTTATGGCGCCCGAACTTTTCTTTTTCCCATAAGATAACATTACGGCGTTACTTGTTTCAGGGCCCATATCTCGAAACGTCGTAGATACGGACTTTTCATCAGAAAATTTCTTAGCCCCTAATGGGGCTAAGATTCAAATTAGCCAGGACAGTTGTAAATAATATGACTTTTAAATTTTTTTCTGTCGTCGGTTCCTGAGATATAATGTATTTAGTATTCCAAGATCTCATTTTCCTCGCCCGATACTCATTATTTTGCATACATTATTTGTACTCACTGTCTTTCTCAATGCAGGTTTTGGGAAAACCAGACTGTGCACCTACATTACTGTTACTGTTGCCCTTTCCGCTTGCGGATCCGTACTCGCTTCACTTACCATTGACGCCTGCGCCACCATGTGCGTTATCTCTTGCTTTCATTTACGCTTGCTTGTTGTTTTTTGCCATTTCTGTCTACAGTACTGTTTATCTTACTGTTTCACTTTACATCACCATGCCCATTGACATTTCTGTTTGCAGGCACCATGTTACTATGTGACAACACATCACATGGCAGACCATTCCCGTCTACGCCACTATGTGCATTACCTTTCTGTTCTCATTCGTGCTTGTTACCATGTGCACCACTGTTAGCATTTCTGTTTGCTTTGCTGTCCCTGTTAGTATGCCACAACATCATGTGGCGGGAGCACAGGGCCCAAGGGCCCCGCTCACCTCAACGCATTATGCAGCAGGGAGCGGGCTCCCGGCTGCGTTCATTCACTTTCTCGTTATCATTCTCAAAAGAAGGAAATTAGAGGCAAAAATTTTATGCTATGTGTTATACACAAATTGAGGAATTAGCTATTAGGGTTGATATCTGTTGCACCCCCCAACCAGCATTGGAGTGCGATTGTGCGATCATGGTACCTAACTCTCACCCCATTCTCCTATACTTCTGCTGCTTTAAACATGTCATGGGGTGAGAGTTAGGGCTGATTATCCCAATGCGTGCACCCCAATGCCGGTTGGGGGGTGGAGGGAGGTCCAAGGGGGGTTTTCAACCCTAACAGCGAATTTCCTCACTTTTGTCACTGTGGAACAACCCTAACTAATGCATTAAATGGAATTTTTTGCCTCTAATATATAATAAAGATAAATTGGGCTGAAAAATAAACCTCAAGCCAAAATAAAAGGCAAAAGAAAACAGAATAAAAACAAAAAAAAGGAATTAAAAAGGAAAATACCCAACAATTAAGGAAGTCAGTACTAGAGAGTTACCCCTGAATATGCCAGATAAGGAAAACTTAGGTTTAAATGGCAGCAGAAACAAGTTAGACATTGAAGAGAAAAGCAATGGCCAGAAAATGCAAGATGATGAGATTGAAACCCAGAAAAGTCAAGAATAAGTGGAGATCAATAAAATTAAGAAAAAGGTAAATCAAGATAAATTTAAGAAGGTCCTTGAAAAATAATTGGAACAGATTTTATACTGCCTATGATCAGACTAGAACAAATCCTGAAGAACAGAGGAACATTTGATATCAGCTCTAAAACATTACCAATTACTCATTTTGAATGATAAGGTAAATATGTTACACTATATAAGCATAATTCGACCAATCCAAGACTCACAAATGGTACTATTAGTCTTAGATTAATTTTACATACTAAATGGTATTTAAAATAAAAAAAAAGGTGCTGAAGCAAATGAGTATAGAAATTGAGAAAGTATGCACACTATCAAATGTATTGCCATAATTTTATAAGGGACTTCAAAGTACAAAAAGAATTAATCATACTAGAATACTATCAATATTTGATTGAATCAAATGAGAAGTGAAAATTCTTATAATATCAAACTCTGAGTCTGCGATTTGTTACAAAACCTTGTGAAATATCCAGAGTTTGACAATCAATCAAAAGGTGTCGATTGGAAGGAAATGGCCAAATTATGGTGTGGATAGATGATGGAGAAGCTGACAGATTACTAATGGCCAAGGTAACAGATCTAGACTGTATAGGCATCCATATATGGGAAGAAATATATGGGGAACATGATAACTCCAATATAAAGATGGTCTCACCCAAAAGTGCAAAAGTGGGGTTTAACATTAAACTGCCTATGCAACCCTAAATATAGTGGTTCTGTGTGTGTGTGTGTGTGTGAAAATAGTACTTCTGTGACCTTGGCCTAGCAGTCATCCTCTGTGGTCCAGAGCCAAAGGGCCATTGCAAAAGGGTGTCACACTATGGGTGACAGTGTGGGGCAGCAGTCAGCAGGAGATGCTATACCCCATGTGTGACACTCTTTAAAGCCCTTGTATTTAATTCCATTCTGTAAATGTGAAGGAAGAATTCTGTTCAAAAGTTGGGAGTGTATTATCCAGCATAAAAGCATTGAACATAGCAAGTAAACAGTGGAGTTAAATTAATACTAGTCATAAACAGAGTACGGTGAGGTGTGGTTAACTGATAGTATAACTTAAAAAGTGAATAAAATGTACACTTTGTTTTAGTATCTTATCTTTTAAAATTATATATACACTGCTATAAGTTTCTTACTGTGAACTTATGTATGCACTGATGCTGTGGTGCATAAATTAAATAGGAAAGGAAGATTTTTTTTAGTTTGTTGCATGCACATGTGGAAAACAGATTAACATTGTGCGAAAGTTACTTAATGTAATGTACTAAGGCTTAACTTTGTAAGAGTGTGAGATGCAAGTGTATAGCATAGGAAGGGAAACATTTAATAAAAAAAATAGGAACAAACAAAAGTAGGAATTAATTAAGTAGTTAGGAAAGAAATGCAGGAGACACCCTTTCTAAGGTACAGTTAAAAACTAGTCTTGGAGAAGCAAAGGGGAAAGATCAACATGCCATGGAAGCAGCCAGCAGGTAGAAGGGTAAACTAAACTTGCATCTCCACTAAGCAAAGGAGGGTACAAATCATGGTAGTGGTCCAATGCAATGACAGTCTTTCAGGACACTTTCTGGAGACTGAAATGCTACCCCATATGTATACACCACTTTTTTGGGTTGTGAGCATAAGTTGTTGGACTTCTAAGAGTACAGTATACCTTCAATACCACCTAGGGGCCTCTAATTCTGCCACTGCTCCCCACCCTCAGAGGATATTTGACAAAGCCAAAGGTGATGGACCTTGGTGGGTTCAGGAGGGTTGGGTCGGGTATGGGTGCACACTGCTCCAACATTACAACTGCAAAACACCTTTACTTTACTGGAAGAGTGGGACACCAGGCAGGAGTACCCACTGCAATGGGAATGGAGTAGGTGGGGTTTCTCAGTAGTGAAGGGCCACCGAGCACTGAGGAAGGGAGGCCACCTTTCAAGGAGGAAGCAGATGTTAGTGGAAGACTCAGTTGTGAGGGAGATAGAATTGGGAGGATAGGGAAGGATGGTGCCTGAGGGGTGCCTCCACTGGAGGAACAGAGAGTGAATCCTGAGGCTATCTATGGAAGCTGGCATTTGGCAGGAACTGGACATCATTATTCATTTTGGGAACAAAGACCTAGCATGGGAGGTTTAAATGGCACTTTGATGAGAATTTAAACTATTCAGGAGAGAGACAGTAAACCCAAAGATGCAACAATTGCCTCACCTGGTAGAGTGGCAGGAAGGAGGCCAAGAGGAGAAATAATCTCCTAGGGCAGAGGTGCAGAAAAGCATGGACTGGAATAGAAAAGAAGAAAGAGAATATATCTCAGATAGGTAAAATAGATGATTAAAGAACACGAGTGATGAAAATAAATGAGTAAATGTGAGTTATTCGGGATTCACAGAACAACACACAAATTGGAGGGAAGCAGAGTAGCACACATGGGGGTGGGGAAGGATGTGGAGAGCCATGTTCACTAACACAAGGACCATTGGAAACAATATTCCAGTCCTGGAAGCCATTATAGCTGAGGCTAACCTGGATTCAATGGCCATAACAATCATGGTGTACAAAGTACCACAACTTGGACATAACCATACCTAGATACTTTCTGTTCAGAAGGGGCAGGGAGGATGGGAGGGGGAGATGCATTATATGTGAAGGAGGAAATTAAACAACAGAGGTACGGGGCACCAAGAGAAAAGGAGGGGCTAGGAGTGCTGAGGGTGACCCTGGAGTCAGACACTAGGGCTATGCATACTGGGGTTATGTATAGACCTCCAGAACAGGGCAAGGAGATAGATAAGGCACTAGAGAAAGCCATCATCAGAATAGCAAGTAATGGGGGGGGTACTGATAGTTGGTGACTTCAAGTTACCAGAAGTTGAATGGTGCTTTCTAGCTGTGGCTTCAGCAAGGAGTAGGGTCATTCTTGGGGCCTTACAAGCAGCTTTTCTCAGGTAGTTAGTCAAAGAACCCAGTAGCAATGGGGTAGTACTAGAACCTGGTGCTTACAAACAGGTACGGCATTAAAGATCTCACAGCGGGCAGCTCTGTGCTAGTAGTGATCACTGTACAGTGTGGTTCAACATAATGACAGAAGTACAGGCAAACCACATGAAGAAAATTGTCCTGGATTTTAGGAGGGGCTCACTGGAAGGTTTGATACATTTTATTGGACCAAAATATGTGTTGTACAAAGATTGTATAGGACACAAGCTTTCGTGGCCTCACATGTTCCTTCTTCAGGTGAATAGCAAACTGAGCAAAATAAGCAGCATGTATATACCCTATGATGCATTGTTTAAAAAAATAATTATGCCACAATAATTGAGAAGAATTTAACAGAAAGGGTTGATTAGCAGGAAGTGCTAAGATATTCATAGGAGAGGCTGAGTGGAAGCCTTGAAGTGGTAATCGGAAATATATTTTGCCAGGAACACTGAACAACAAAGACCTGAGAAAAACACAGTGTAAGGTCTATATACACTGTGATGCATGGGTTCAAAGTAATTATGGTAGGACAGGTGAGAAGAACTTAACCAAAAGGGTAGGTGGGCAAGGAATAGGAACAGGTCTAAAATTTAGGGGATGATCAGTAAGTGCTAAGATATTCAAAAGAGAGGCTGAATGGATGCTTAAAAATGGCAATTGGAAAGTAACCATATAGGAACACAGATTGAAAAGACCTGAGATACACAGGGTGAAAAACAAAAGGGGGGTGGAGTCCCAAAAAAAAGAAAAAAGAAAAAAAAAATTAGTAAAAAGTAACATACAGTATTTAAGTTTACAATAGTGTGACATAAATCCAATGTCCTGATTGAGGCTGTTAAAGTTAGAATTTAATTGTTTAATATATTTCAGTTCCGATGTTCTTCTCTTCTATGTGTTTCTGAAGTTGCCACTTAGTATTAGAACAGATAAGTCTGAGAGGGAATGATCTGTTTGGGAAAAATGTCCTACTGGTGCTGATAACCTGGTTTACTATTGTGCGTTGGTGGTGCTTCATCCTGGTTTGTTGTGGTTGCCTTGTTTCCCCTATATAGCATTCATTTGTGCACTTTTTGCACTGAATTAGGTAAACCACATTGCTGGATTGTGTAGGCTCCATTTATTTTAATTGTGCTGTTCTGGCTTGTTTTGATGGTGGTTAGGAGGCCAAATTTTACAGAAATGAGAGACTGCCTCAAAATGACCTAAAAGGGTGTGGGATAGAGGCACATTGGTGAAAAATAATGGAGCATATAACTAAAGTAACCAACCTACGAATGAAGAAGTGAACAAAAGCAGAGAGAAAGGAGACCATTATTGTTCTCCAAGGAAGTGCAACAGCAGGTGAAGAAAAAGTGGGTTGCATTTGGAGGTATAAGGAAATGCAGAGGGAGAAGGAGAGGGAGGTACAAAAGCCACAAACAGAGGAAAGGATTACCAAAGAGGTCACTAAAGGGATACTACTTTTCTTCAGGTAAATAAGTGAGAAAGAAAGCAAGGAGAGGATACTAAGAAGGGGATGTGCAGAAGGGATCAAGAAAGCTGACTTGTTAAACAGGTACTTTTGCTCAGTCTTCACGGTGAAGGATGATGGAACAGACTACCAGGAGAGTCATGAATGGGAGAGCAGGTGGTGTGGACACAAGTCCATTTTCAGAGGAAAGAGTCATGAAAGGACTTTTAACCTTAAAGGTGGACAAGGCTATGTGACCAACTGGGATTCACCCCATTGTACTAAAAGAACTAAGAGAGGTGCTAACTGCTTGACTGACCACTTGTTCAGCAGTTCACTTGAAACAGGTGTGGTTCCAGATGACTGGAGAAAGACCAACATGATCCCTATACAAATGAGCAGCAGAAGGGAAGCGACAGGAAACTATGGATCAGTCAGTCTCACGTCAGTGGTGGAGAAAATTATGGAAACTACAGAAAGAAAGACTAGTAAAGTACACTGAATAAAATGGTAAGCAAGACCATGGACAGCACAGATTCATGGGGGGGGGGGTTCAAGCCAAACTAATCTAATAGATTTATTTGACTGGGTAACAAGGGAAATAGATCAGGGAAGGGCAAGGGATGTGTCCTGTCTGGACTTTAACAAGGCCTTCAACACGGTGCCACACTGTAGACTTTTTAGGAAGTTAACCAGCCTAGAAGTGAGATCCAAAGTGGTAAATTGGGTTAGAAACTGGTTAATAGATAGGAGGCAGAAGGTGGTGGTTAATGGCACTTATTCTAAGGAGGAAAGAGTGACCGGTGGTGTACCATAGGGCTTAGTTCTGGGACCAGTCCTCTTCAATGTCTTCATAGGAGACATTGTGGAAGAACTGGAAGGAAGGTATGCCTCATTGCAGATAATGCTAAAATCTGTCATAAGGTGGGCAATCAAGAGGATAGAAAGAATGTGAAGGATTTTAGGAGACTTGAGAAGTTGTCAAAATTATGATAGTTGGGGTACAATACCAAAAACTGCAAAATCTTGCACCTGGGACATAAGAACCCTGGTACTGGGTATAGGATGTGGTGAGGTCCTAACAGTCATCAGACAGGAAAGAAACCTTAGCATTATTATACCTGAGGACCTCAAGGTAGCAGTGGGTAGGGCTAGTGGGATGTTGAGGTGCATGGTGAAGGGTATCTCCAGTTGGAGGAAGGAGGTGGGGAAGCCATTATATTGCTTGTCGGTGCAACCACACTTGGACTACTGATGTTCAGTTTTGGAGATCACACCTCAGAAAGGACATAGTAAGAATGAAGGGCAACTAAAATGTTACATGGTTTACATGAGAAGCCCTATGAGGATAGATGGAGGGATCTCCACATGTACACCCTAGAAGGGAGGAGAGAAAAAGGTGACTTTAAAGAGACATACAAATATCCAAATGAGGTGAAAAGGATGCATGTCGAGAATCTCTTTTAATTAAGAACAAGCACCAGGATCAGAAGGCATGCAATGAAGCTGGAGGGAGGAAAATACAAGACTGATGTGAGGAAATGTTTCTTCACTGAATGAGTGGTAGATGCCTGGAAGATGCTGCCAGTCATACCTCTCAACCTCCTGCCTCATAAATCAGGGACAAGTCTTAAAAAATCAGGGAGAAAGGACCAAAATCAGGGACATGTCTTCGAAATGGAGATACATACTCAAGCTGGTAGAATAAAGGTCTTAGTGTAAAATGCATTTTCAAAGGAAGAACAAGTCTGTAACTTTAATGTTTGATATTATTTTGTGCTTATAACCCCTGCTATTTGGTCATGGAAACACAATTTTTAGGAGGGACAGAGTAACATTTTGAGGCAAAATCAGGGACATCCCTGAAAATCAGGGACAGTTGAGAGTGGTACAGGCTGAAACAGTGGGGGCCTCATGAATGCATGGGTAGACAAATGTGTATATTAGGAGGCAGGTAGGTGGAAGGGTTGCCAGAGAACAGGTAGGCTCTGTGGAGATACATTGGTCAGGAAACGTTTAGGCAGATTGGATGGACCAAGAGGTCCAATCCTACTATCAAATTCTATGTCTCTATGTGTGTGTGTGTATATATATATATATATATATCTATAGGGGATATGACATGGCCCGACTGAAGATATCATATTTATCTTCACGAGAGGCCAGTGATATCATGATATCTCACAGTGGCGAAGCCACCGGTGAGATCTTAATGTCTGAGCCTCGGTGAAGATAATACAATATCGAACTATAATCACTAACTGATTTATACAACATGCTTTGCCCCTGCCCCAACACAACTCACTACGTGCCCCTCTCAATGCAATGGGTGACATAAAGGTGATGGCCCTAGCAATACAACCCCCTTTACAGAAACGCCAAACAGCAGATGTCATTTATTGCTTAAGAAATATTTAGTGGATTATGCTATTTATGGTTAGTTTTAAGAAGCATTATCTGGTTTATCATCATACCCCCCCACACACACACACAGGGCTCCACATGCTTCCCCAACATAATAGATTATATAGGGTTTTAAATATCTGGTTGATCCTGTCAGTTTAAAGTTAGTAAAAATATCTGGTTGATCCTGCTTTTATTTGGGGAAAAAGTAGCGTTTATATGGTTATCTGGTTGATCCTGCCACTCAAGACACTTTCACTTTCACTAAAGTGTAGCGTGACGGCGCTATGAAGACTAGCGATTTGTAGTTTAGTAAATATTTTTTAGAATGTGCCCAGACTTCAGTAAATTAGAATTTGTCTGTATTTTTGTAGTTTCTTGTTAAAAGCTTCAAACTGCACACAAGTGCAGCATTGACCGAGCTGGTGGCTTTTCAAGAGTAAAATGAACGCGGCGTCTGTTGCCTGGGCAGCAGGCGCTCGGCGCTTCATTATAGCAGCCGCGGCAGTCATCTTGCTCTGTCGGTTGGCACCTGGCTGGGAACCTGAAATACAGGCAGTCTAATTTTTCTGAGAGATCTGGTTTCGATCTAAAAATGTTGCAAACACAAATCGCCGATCTTCGATCTGCTGGTGGTGGTCTCTGATGTTGAGATCAGCCAGATAATTCGATATGGCGTGTGGGAACGTGGAATAACATATGGCGATATGGGAACATGAAAATGACAATGTTATCTTCACGGCTCATGTCAGATATGATGATTTATACTCTCATTTATCTGACAACATACATTGTATAAATATATATATACTGTATATATATATATATGTATATATGTGTATATATATAAAATAATGGATAGCTCACAGGTAAGTAATACCATCAAGAGGTTCTGTGCATGTAGGAACCTCAAGAAGCGAACTCGAGAGGCTCCAGTGTCCAGAATATCTAGATGGTATCTCACCGGTAATACCATGTGAGATATCCATTATTTTTTTTTAATATTTGGATGCAAGTATTTTTTCCTGCTTTCACAAAGAAGTGTCCAACTCTTAGGTGACTGCCATACTTTCTGAGAGACTCTTGCTGTGCCTCTGTGTTCCTGCTGCCCCAACGCTCACACACACACACACACACACCCCCATGGTACCAAAAGTTTTGTCTCGCTCCTACTCTTTGGTTTCTTGTGGGGTGGGGAGCACAGGATCAGACATCTAAATCCTCGGTGTGGTACAAAAAAAAAAAAAAAGAAACAAACTGAGGAATCACTACAGATGGTTTACATTCTCACTAAGCGAGAGAGCAACGCCATATTTTTAAAACTGTTTTGGATGCCCACAGAGAGAAACCATCCAATGATGAGCCACACTGTAGATATCCACTTTTGATTGATGTTTGCCAGCTTTACCAGTTTTTGAATTGTGCGCTTTGAGCAGCTAGTGATAATACTATCATTCAGGTCCCGAATTATACTATTCTGGGACCTGAACGATAGTATTATCACTGTCAATGTGGTATTATCACTTCAGGAGTGAAAGTATTACCCAAAAAAAATTGTATGCTTTACTATACTATTAAATTGACGATCTATACATTAAAAATATATATATATATATATATATATATTCTTTGCAAAAAGCATTGTTAATGCACCAGTTAGGGTTAAAGTTAACGCCACAAATGTTGGGAAATGTGGTGTTAGGGTTTCCAACCCTATCTCACCACCACACCAGACCCCACCCCAAGCAGCAAAAGGGAAAAACATTGGGGTTTGGGTCTCCAGAGCCTTGGCAAATCAGTGATGAGGTCTTCCTCAGGACTGTATAGCCTAGAGGTTAGAGCCATGAGCTGTGAATTAATTTGATACATCCATCAGATCTGGGTTTGATTCCCACAACCTCCACTTGCATACGGTATGACTGAGCAAGTCACTTGACCACCCCAGTGTTCCTGGTTCACCCCTGAAAACAAATACTTGTGCCTAGTGGGCCTTACCCAGTTATCAAAAGAATAAAATAAATAAAAATAAATAATGCCCACCCCCTCTCCTGAGCAAACAATGTCAGACATGATCTTCTTTCTTCAAGCTAAAACAGATTGTGTTGGCAATGTATGGCAAGCCATGCTTCTGTACCTTTGAAGAGTGTTTCACTATGAGGCACTCGCTTGGAACCATGATGCAACACACACAAGCATCATGTGGGTCAAACTCTCAGAAACATCACTTCTTGGTAAATCAGTGGTAGAGTCTTCCTTGGGGTTGTTAACCCTAATGCTCAACCCCTCCCCTGAGCAAAGAAGATCAGGCATGGTCTCTTTTCTTCATGCAGGGCCTGAAGGGCCCTGCAGGTAGAAAGCTACAACAGATTATGTTGGCAACATGTGGTGAGTCATAATTCTTTACCTTTGAAGACTGTACCAGTATGAGACACTGGCTTGGAGCTGGGACAGGAGGCTATGAGCTGTGTGGAGAGGTGAGCATTAGGGTTGACAATCCCAAGAAAGACCCCACCACTGATTCATCAAGTCTCCCCTAATGTTTTTTCATTTTGCTTCTTGGGAGGTGGGGGTGGGGAGTTAGGGTTAAAAACCATTATGCTACATTTCCCTACTTTTTTGTGGCATCAACTTGAACACTAACTGGTCAATCAATCAATCAAAATCTTTATTTATCCAGGTAAACATCATTGAGCAGAACTCTTTTACAAGATGTACCTGGTTAGAAGAGGGTCAGGTAACATTCATCATAAAAACATATAAATACATGTAAATAAGTATATAAACACAAACACAATGGTGCAGTAATAGGTGAGTCAGATGATAAAAGGAAGACAAGGCAAGCCCTAACAGAGGAGGATTCAAATACAAGGAGGCAGGTCCACCATTGAACCATGCAACTGTATATAAACCATGTTCTCTGTATAGAAGTACCAGTTAGTTCATTTACTAGTACTAGCCATGAAAATGGCTTGGAGGACCACCAACTAATGGCAGATGGGGTACCAGGAGGGGTATGTAATATGTAAGTGAAGGATAAACATTGTGAGAAGTGAAGTCCCAAGCTTAGGTCAGTATAACTGATGAGGCGGTGGGGGCCCATGGGGAGAGGGAAAGGGGAGTTAGAACTTTTATAGTATGATTGCGTGTAGATTGTGGATGAGTGCAGTATAGTGTTGTGAAAAGAAGGCTGGAGAAAGCGGGAAGATAGACCAGTATCAAAGGGACAACAGAGGCATCAAGGTGTTACATGAAAGCATGATGACAGACCAGGGCCAAGGAAGAGACAAGCACTAGAAGTAATTCATTCATGGTTAAATGGTACAGGTTAGCATGATGACAATTCATGGTCATGGGAAACAATTGCACTGATCATTTCTGAGATGTGAATATAAAAGCTTGAAAGATGAGATACCAATGGGTGACCTCAGTTTCAGTTTTTTTTTGCAATTTATTCCACAAGGAGGACAGTGTAAAGCTTATAGCAGCCCTGCCAAAGCGAGAGTTAACTTTTGGAACCATCAGTAGAGAGATTTGCAAACTTTTCAGGGCATAATTGTCTATTGGTTTTATAGGAAGATAGTCTGTAATGTATTGGGCAGTTTTTTGGAGATGGCTCTCAGGGTCCATAAGGCTGCATTTTTATCATGCCTGAATTGAAGAGAACTCCACCCCACTGATTGATATAGGGAGCAGTGGTGAGTGGAATAAGGCAGGCCTGTGATGAACCTCAAAGCTCTATGCTATAATGTGTCAAGTTTGGTCAGGTAGGAAATGGGACAGTGACTGTAGAGGATGTCAGCATAATATATAAGGATAGAAAGGTTGATTGTACCAGCTGTAGTTTGGCATCCCTAGTTAAGAAGCGGGCTATCCTAAAGAACAGGCCAAGTCTCTGTCATAATTTTTTGAGTAATTCTTCAACATGCTCTATAAAGGAGAGCCTATGGTCCAGGCATACTCCCAGGTATTTGAATTAGGGACACATTCAAACTTCTCGCCAAGAATTGTAGCAATCTATGCACAGATCTGATAGGGCTGAATTTACCATTTGGGCAAAGGGAGAAAAGAGCATTGCTTTTGTTTTCTTGGCATTAAGTAATAAGTTTTTTGTTTAGGAGTTGGTGTTGCAGCAGGTTGAACTCAGATTGAAGGTCATTACATGCAGATTGTAATGATGGATGGCTTATGTAAAGAACTGCGTCATCTGCAAACAGATGAATGTTGGCCTTAGTTATGCTTTTATCAATATTGTTGATGAGTATTGCAGATAAGATCGGTCCTAAGATAGAACTCTGGGGAACACCTCTTAGGAGAAGTTTGAGAGTTGAGAGATCTCCTTCTGCTTTCACCTGCTGGAAACGATCAGAGAGGTAGTTGTTGAACCACTGTAAAGATAATGGGTCAGCACCTAGTGTGGTCAGGAAGAGGCAGCAGAGAGTGGTCAACAGTGTAGAAGGCCTTGCTCAGGTCCAAGAATAGGCACAGGTGTAATTCCTCTTGTCTTGTCTCTTTGCCAGTGATTAGTCACTTTGGCAAGTTCTGTGATGGTACTATGTTTAGCTCTAAACCCTGATTGGACTGGATTAAGCAGGTTATTAGTTTCTAGATACTGCCTCAGCTGGTTACTTACGACTTTTTCCAGTAATGCATTAAAAAAATGTTTTTGCAAAGAATTCCCTTTCTTTTTGAGATAGTGGAATCATATCCTCATCCACATAGGTCTTGAAGGGAACTGCATGAACATATAGAGATGCACAGGGCCCCTTGTGACCTGCACCAAGTGAAAACACCATCCAAACAGTAACAGATGTCACAAATTCATGGGAGTGTTTGGTGGTCTCTGGAAGTGCAGAGCCTTCTGGTCCCTGCACTTCCATGTGGCTGCAGCTAGAGATGCACAGGGCACTGGGCAAAGAGTCCATTTGTAAGCCAATGCACAGTGCCCTCTGCCACTCATTTTAGTGGTATAACAGGGAGTAATGAACCAGTGTGTATGAAAGGATATTGGAACCTAGAGTAAAAATTAAAATATTAACCCTATTACCTGTGGCAGGCCACATCCATCCAAAAGCCTTTAAATCCACTCCCCCTCCCCCAAAAACCCACCTCTCCTCCTTAAAAATACCAAAATAACATAGCCCCAAGCCCCACATAACCAATTTGAAGAATTTATTAACCTGAGCCCCATATTGGGCAAACGATGGTGGAGGCTCAATCCCCAATAGCAAAGACATGACTGCTTTTCCCATGATAACGCAGCACTTCCCCTCCCCAACCCCTCCCAAAAGGCATAGAACATTAACTATCCAATAATCTAAATCAAAACCGGGGGTTAAAACCCCACATGTGTCCTGACCTTTGTCAAAGAACATGAATAGATTCAATTGTTACACCCAGCGCAACATTAGAACCTTTCAATAAATTCTGCACTAAGACTAACAAACTAGTATGTAACAAGTACAATGATCAACTATATAGAAATAAAATTTTACAAACAGATAGCAAAGATTGTCCCCCTAGTAGCCTGGAGGACTGGCTTCTCGATGTAGATAAGGAAGAAAAAAAAGGGGGGGTTAATAACCCAGTAATGCAGTTTATTGGTGGGCACAACTATAAAATACTAAGTCTAGGTTACTGCAGGGTTCTGCCAAGATGATGTAGCCAATTCTGCAGGCTCAACGATGGGTGAACAGGTCTGGGAACATGCTGACTAGTTCACCCGTGGCTTGCTCCGCATTTTCAAATGATTTCCAGCTGCCCTGATACAGTACCGACAGCTTGGCTGGTTAGATCATTCTTGGCTGGATAGATCATTCGGTACCTAATTCCAGTAGCAATAATTTAATCACCGACGTGTGGTATTCGGCCTGCTTGTGTCTGGTGGCCACCAGCAAATCTTGCGATATTCTCAATTGGGCATCCTCACATTTATTTCCTGCAGCTCCTCAGTTTTTGTCAGGATATGCTGCCTATCTATATAACTCAGGAGGTGGATGATGAGTGGCCTGGGCTTGGCATCGGGAGGGGGCAGAGGCTTTAAAGATCGATGTGCCTGTTCCACATGATATATGTTGGAGTGCAGCGGAGGGCCTGTGATTTTCACCAGAAGCTTTTGGGCGAATAGAACAGTGGAAGATCCCTTGGCTTCTTCAGGTAAGCCAAAAATGATTAGGTTATTCCTCCTATTCCTTCCTTCAAGATCTTCTAGTTTGATCTCCATTCTGTTTAGTTTTTGTCTCAGTGCCACAACCTCTGGATCTAATTGGGTCTGCCAGTCTTCTAACGAAGATGTGCATGCTGACACATCAGAAATGTTCTTGTTGGTTTCTTTTAGGTCGGCCTGAATATTTTTCAAATCTGAGGCGAATTCTAGGAAGGCTTCTTTTATCGGAGCTATTTCAGCAAAAAAATTTTCTTCCAATAAGGGAGTAGAGTTGCTTGCTCATGCAAAGTTTTTGTCTGTAGTCATAGCCTGTGTTTTAGACTGTTTGGTGGCCTTGTCTGTTGTCTGAGGTGGTGAATGGGCCGGGAAGGCCTGGCACATTACAGCCTCCATTGCAGGTTCTTCAGAGTCGTTTGTTTTTTTCAGCCTTGAAGATGATTGCTGAATTCTACGATCTGTAACTGATTACAGGATTGGTTAGATGAACAGAACGTAGTCACAGGAGTGTTAAATTGGAAGCCTTTTTGAGGGAAGGGTTGAGAGCTGAGCTGCTGTGTGTCCACTCAGACAGACTGCATCACGTGATCTCTGCCCTCTGCCACTCAATGGAGTAGAGATGCATGGCCCTATGTCAAGAGAAAAATTATCTTCACCATATGACACCAAAGCCATGCAGGTAACCCTGCAGCTTTCATTTTCTCACAGAAGGACTGTAGCATAACAGTGCCATCCCAATACCCTCACTCTATGTAGCTGGGTCACTGAGCTCACCCTCAAACTCAGCTCACTGGCATGGGATTACTAAGCATACCTGCTGGGGTGAAGACTGGCATGGCACACAATGTTTCTTAATCATTATAATTTTTTTTTATTTTGACTCCAACTTTTCAAGACAGTAATTTTATGACTCCTCTTATAAACATAACATGGAATTTATAATATATTATCTGAAATGTCATTTTGCACCACAAGTGCAAAAACACATCTCATCCTGGATTTAAAAAATGATACTTTTCATATACATGAGGTGGTGTGAAAAATAGCTATGTCAAAAGTTTGGAGTTAAAATATTGAAAATAAAGCACACTTCCAGTATGAGTGAACGGTGAAGAATTGCAATGTTTACTCTTATCCTGGGTATTTTACCATATTTGTACACCACATTTTCACCATAGCCTTCTTATTACCCCACATCATGAACCCAGTAGGTGAAAATTTTTCAACCCCACTGAAAGGTCACTCCACATGACAGTGCAGAAAGTCATTTTGGACAGGATTTGAAAATGACACTTGCCATGTTCATGAGGTGCTGTGAAAAAATGACTAGGAGAGGAAGGGCCACTAAAATGTAACAGGAGAATGGAGGAGGGAGGTATGTAAAGACTGTTCATTCTCAGAGGAGAGTGTCCTAAAGGTTCTCTAATCTGTAAGTGGACAAAGCACTGGGGCCAGATGAGGTGCATCCAGGGTATTGAGGGAGCTCAGGAGGTACTGGCTGCTCCTTGAACAGTCCTATTTAACAGCTCTAGGACTCAGGAGTGGTTCCAGAGGACTGGAGGAGGCAGATATAGTCCCACTTCACAAAAGTGGCAGCAGGAAGAGGCTGTCAATTATAGGCTAGTCAGCCTGACTTTGGTGGTTAAAAAGTTAGTGAAGTCATTGTTGAAGGAAAGGATTGTGAAATATCTTGAATCAATGCATTACAAGACCGAAGGCAGCATGGATTCACAGAGGAGGTCATGTCAAACAAATCTGATAGATTTCTTTGACTGGGTGACAAAGTAATTCTATCATGGTGAGCGTGGCCTAACTAGATTTCAGTAAGGCTTTTGACACTGTTCCACATGGGAGGCTAGTAAGCAAGCTGGGTAGTTTAGGGTGGGTCCAAAGGTGGTAAACTGGATAAGAATTTGTTTAGGGACTAGGCAACAGAGGGTGGTGGTAAATGGAGTTCACTCAGAAGAAGGAGGTAACAAGTGGTTGCCTCAGGCATCAATGCTGGTACCAGTCCTATTTAATGTCTTTATAAGTGGCATTGCAGAGGAGCTGGAAGGGAAGGTCTGCGTCTTTGTGGATGACACCAAAATCTGCAATAGGGCTGACAATCTGGGAAGGGGGCATGGAAAGGATGAACTGAGAATTAAGAAAACTTTAGGAGTGGTCTGTGGTATGGCAACTAGGTTTCAATGTGAATAAATGCAAAGTAATGCACTTTGGGAACAGATACCCAGAGACAGAGTACAAAATGGGATAATGGTATTGATGACCACCAAGAAGGAAAGAAACCTCATGGTGATCATATCAGAAGACCTAAAGGTGGCCAGCCAGTGCAACAAGGCAGTTGTGAGGGCTAGTGGAATACTGGTATGCTTAGGGAGTGGTATCAGTAGCAGAAAAAGGGAGATGGTATTGCCTCTGTATAGATCACTAGTATGCTTCCACTTAGAGTACTGTGTCCAGTTCAGGAAACTGCATCTCTGGGAGGATAAAGACAGAGTGGAGGTGGTCCAGAGGACGGCAACTAAAATGGTACAGGGTCTACATCAGAAACATTGTGAGGAGAGACTTAATGACCTCAATATGTACACCCTAGAAGAGAGGAGAGAGAGGGAAGATATCATGGAGATCTTTAAATACTGTACCTCACGGGGTAAACAAGGTATAGGAAGGAAGTATTTTTCATAAAAAAGGTGCTCAATGTTGTTGATTGTCTTCTTCATGGCTTAGGTGTATATCCCGACACCTCTCCCCTCCCGGTTTTCTCCCTGTGGTTGGGTGTCCCACCTGATCCCCAGCCCTGCCCCCCCCCAGGGGTGACTACCCTATGAGGGCCCCCCTGCCCCTGTTTTTCCCTACTAGCCCATATCCAGCCCTTGTAAAGGACTATGGGCTTCCCGACTTGAAAAACTACCAAGAAACCCCCAGGGCCTACCATTTTTCAATGGTCTCTTGAATGTTCCAATTAAAAGCTGTGTATCCCACCCTGGACATGTGGACCTCATCCATCCTGTACATCCCTGGCTTGTCATGTGTGATGACCCCATGGCTTATGTACATCCCCCAATCTCTTTGATCCAGGCTGCCATTTTCCTGTTCACTCATTTTTGAGCTTCTTGAGCTTTTTCACCACCTTAATGTCCCAAGCCTGCTGCCATACCCTTCTGGGTACAATTTCTGACCAACCTATGGTCACCTGTAGCCACCATGTCTTTATTAGTTCTAGGTCTATTGTATTTCATAGGCCAGTATCACCATACTTTATCAACCAAATCATTCCTGCCCAGCATGAACAATCAATAAATCTGATTATGGCCATGCCATCCATGTCATCCATCTTTCATCCAGTAGTGGCAACATCTGGGCCCATCGCAGCCCCCTCACCCCTTTCCATACAGTTCTTGTTTGATGCAGGTCCTGCCTCAATTGCCTTCCCCAGGGTTTGATACTGCCCACCTCTAGGCCCAATATATCAATAAGTGTCTGATTATCCACACCACTGACCTTCGTTTCTCATCTGCAAAATATAAAAGAAAGGTTAGCAAGCTATTCCCTGATACATCTTTCTTGTATAAGTTTAACCTCCACCTTCCTGTACTTTGATGTCATCAGTGCTCTTCCTCTGTGCTCCTAAATCCAATGTTGCCCCAATCCTGAAAGAATGTGATGAGAAAAACCTGGGATCATTGCCTATGAAGCCAGTCCCCTTTTTCAGCACTGCTGTAACCTGATATGCGGTGGCTGGAATCCCATTACTGTGCAGGAAGAAACAACCTTCCCCTCTTTGCCTAATCTTCTGATATGCTTCAAAGCCTGAGACAGTGCAATGCACTGCCCCAACTTCCTTTATGATTCCTACCTTCTTCCTTTCCTGCTTGATCCATCTTGGACCGGTGCAGCCAAATGTCCATTCTGCCTTTGCCCCATGTGACATCTCCCCACTGGAGCCCCCAGTATGGTCAGTCTTACTGCCAGCCTCCATCTCATTGATCCAAAAGGCCCCTTTCTTCATCACTAAGAAGACTGCAGTGAATAACCTTGCCTTGTAGGCAGTGGTGCAGATCTGGTGAAGGCTGCCCAGTAGACTATCGAACACCTCCCACCCACTGGCCTCCTTCTGTCTAGCTACCTCCCCTGTTGCCTGACTCACCCCTGATGCATTCTGTACACTGCCAGTGTCATGGTGGGCTGCCCACAACCTTGCACATGGCATAACATGCCAATCTCTGCCAGCTGTATTCCCATAGTGGACCCAGCCATCCAGTCTCCCATCTGTCTACCATGTACCTCATAACTTGTGCTTCTGATGCTGAGCCACTTACTTCCATCCCAGCCCACTGCCAGAACTCCTGGAATGCCCACTATGCATTTTTGTATGCCTTCATTGTGTTGGGAGCTAAGGCATTCTGGAACAATAGCTGGCCTTGCTCTATCCAATCTCCCATAGGCATGGAGGTACCTGTGTTTTCTGGACAGCCTCCCCTGGTGCAAATAATTGTAACCTGTCCAACTATAAACATGAAAGGCTGTCAGCTATCATGTTCCTGGTGCCCTCTATGTGTTTTGCTCTGAATGACATGTTTAACCTGAGACCCTTCAGCACTAACTGTCAGGCCACCCTCAACACTGCCATCATGGAATCTGACTGTCCATTCAGTACTCGACAATGGCCTTGTTGTCACACCTAAATATCACCTTCTTGTTCCTTAAACTTTCATCCCATAGTACTATGGCCACCCAAATGGGGAAAGCCTGTGAGAATGTGATGTCCTTCATCAGCACTAGTTCCACTAATTTCTCCAGCCACTGCTCAGATATCCACTCACCCCAGAAATATGTTCCCATCCCATAACCTCCTGCTGCATCTGTGTACAACTCCATATCATTGTCCAGGAGCCAATCTTCCTGCTAGAACGTGATGCCACTGTAGTGAGTTAAAAACTCCTCCCAAACCTCCAGGTCCTCCCTAACCCCTTTGTTAATGTCCACCAAGTGGTAAGGCTGCTTGGATTTTGCTGTTGCCCTAGCCAATTGGCGTGTGAAACGTCTGCCTGGTGCCACTGCCCTGCAGGTGAAATTTAAATGCCCTACAGCTTCTGCATCAATTTTAGGGTTCCCCTCCAGCCTACTACCACCCCAATGAGCTCCTCAGTCTTCTTACCTTGTTGGCAGGTAAGCAGAAACAACTCCACTCCTCATCCACCTCAATTCCCAAAAATTCCAGCTTCCTGTCCTGCCTGTCTGTCTTGTCCCCCGCCAGCAGCAACCCAATTTATTACACATATCCTGGAAATCCTGCAGCATCTCTTGTGTCTCATCCCTTCCTTCCCCTATCAACAAAAAATCATCCAAGTAATGCACCACTGCCCCATGACCATACCTATCCTTGAAGACCCACTGCAACCACTTGGTAAACATTTTAAAAGTGCCACACACCACAGAAAATCCCATGGGCATGGCCTTATTGAAATAATATTCCCCTTTAAATTTGAAGCACAATAAATCCCTATCCTCTGCCCTGACCAGCAACAAATGAAATGCTGCCTCAATATTGTTTCTGTAAGCCAGGCACCCTCCCAAACCCTAATGAACTGTATGGCATTATCCAATGTAACGTAGGATACCATGCTTCTCTCCTGTGTAATGGCATTGTTCACTGACTCTCCCTCAAGGTAAGAGAGGTGGTGGATAAGTCTAAACTCCCCTGTTTGTTTCTTGGGTACCAAACCCAATGGGGAGACCCTCAGCAGTTAGAAAGGAGGGGCTGCAAATGGGCCCTGTAACATGCCCGCTGTGACTTCCTTCAGTATCTTTTTCTTTAAAATTTTCTTTATTCCTTTTATGGACCCCAGGTTCTTTGCCCCCATGCTTTTCTTAACCCCGCTGTAATGTAAACTGAAACCTGTCATAAATCCTTGCCTCAGTGTCTCCTTGGCCTCCCAGTACAGGTATCCCATCATCCATGCATGCAACATCTCTACTTTTATGGGGGAGGAGGCCAGCTGGAAGCCCCACTGGGCTCTTGTATCCTCTGCCTGGCCTCATCTCCCTCCTGCCCTGAAACACCCTAGTTTGTACTGTCCCCCTGTAGCTGTTCCCTTGTCCCATGCTTCCCCTCTTCCCCGACTCCCCCCCCCAAAAAGGACTGTCCATGTGCTTGATAACCTGGCTTGTCAGCCTGTGTTCAGCATTGTATCATTGGGTGATATCACCCACACCTTGAAGACACATTCTTAAATGTACAGCTGGCCCCAAGTGCATGATGCCTTGTTGTAGGCCCAACATGTTTTTGCTTGGGTTCAGGAATTCCTTTGCCCTTCATTGCCTACCCTTCCATGAGTGGATAATGTTCTAATCCATAGGTCAGCCACAGTGGCATCCCAGTGGATGTCCCAGTGAGAGGCCATCAGCTGACAGAATTTCTCATCATATACCAGCCACCCATAACCTCCTTTTACTCTGTATGCCATCCCCGATTATGCCAGAGTAAGTCAGTTACGGTATGGCCAGCTCAGGCCACCTCTGCAAAAGGGTGGTGCTGAAATGCATGAAACCTTCCATCCATACCCCAAATGTCTTGCCCTTGTGGGTCGTGTCCTCAGTGGTTTTTCCCACCAATGCCATTTCCGACTTTCCCACCATCTCCCTTTGTTCATACTTTTTAGCCACATCTTTGTTGACCAAAGTGAACATGGCAACATACTCCTCCTTCCAGATTTTCTCTTTGATGGAATGTGGAACATGGCCACACAGGGACATGCCTGGCGGTCCCCCTCCTGAACCATCTGACTACTCCCCCCCTCCTCTCTCTGCCTCTTTTCCTCTTTCTTCATCCCTTTTAACTCTTGCCAGGCTTTGTCCATCTCCTCCCAACCTTTGTCTCCTTTTTCTGCCATAATGCCAGTCAAATAATCTTTGAGACTACATCCCATCAAATCTACAGACAGCTCCTTACCAAGGTTGGGTTGCGGGGGCTCTATGACAGTCGATCGACAATTTGTTGTCAACAACATTATAATGTTAACTTGTGGTTGGTATAAAAGGGAGTCACATCAAACTGTTTTTCTTTGGGGCTTTGCTGCCCAAACCCCATGCCCCATTGCTTCCCACACTGCTACTTAAATAATCAACTCTGAGTCAGAGTTTTTTCGGGTTGGGGGTGCATTACCCTCAGAAAACAGTGCCAGGGTCCCATGCTGACACTACAGTGACCTGGCACTGTTGTTGCTGTAATGTCAGTCACGGTAATGTTGTTGAGGAAGCATATGTATACCAGGTTGTGGCTCCCCACCCTCTCCGGAGTTATTCCTTGTCACCCACTTCTGTGGTGGCCCCTTCTGTCACAATGGATTCTTCCTCTTTTCCTCCTGTCTTTCTCTGTCTTCTGCCTCTTTGGACTCCTTGATAAGGGACTGTACCTGCTCCATGAGTTCTGCAGCTTTCAAAGCCAGTTGGTCACTGCTTTTTCCTTTCTGTTGTGGAGCCTTTTTGGGTGCCATCCTGGAACTAGATAAAACATATCATCATACCTTGTCCCCCTTTCCTATTCCTTACTTACTAACTCTATTCCTTCTCAAAAGAAACATTCTTTGATGGGGTTTTTTGCCAACATTTTTCTTCCTCTTTTTATTTTTTTGTACTAGTCTGCCCCGAGCATCAAAACAACTTCCCTTCAGTGACTGGACCTTGATATGTCACCCCCAGTTTCCTTGTACTTGTGTTTCTTATTGAATGTATAGTTTGTTTTTTAAGCTCGCTCCCTCTTCCATGGCATACTGCTTCAAGTCATCAATTATGTCCCATGTTTGCCAAGGCTAGCCCCCCTTTTTTATATTTTATCATGCTTTTTTTATTATTTTTTAAGCCCCCTTCTGTGGATTCCTCTGATTGACCTGCCTTTGGAAACAGTCCCATAGTACCTAGGGCTCATGTACTGCCTCTTGCTCAGATGCATCTTGATGCCCTAGGCCTCTGCTTGCCCTCTTTAAACCACACCTCTGGTAAGCTGTCACCAGCCTGTTCCATTATATTCCTTTATTCATTTATTATTGTTTTATTTTTTTTTAATTATGCTACAGGAAGGCATTGCTACCCAGCTTGCCTGAGCTACACGAAGCACAGCCCTGGCCTTCCCCCAAACCACCGCTGCCCCCACATGGAAGCTGGTGGTGACCCAGCTAGACCTATGGCCTTATGTCTTCCCCTTGCTTTCCCCCCACTATATTCCTGTTTATTATATTTTGTTTTCCTTTTAATCATTTCTTTCCATTCCCCTTGCTCCCCTTCTTGCTATCACCTCTGCTGTCTGCTGTTAAAACTCTCTGTTGTCCCTTGTACAAACATAATCCTCTCATTGTGCCACGTGGCTCATGTGACATCACAACACCAGCCTTGCTGGCCCTATACTGCCATCTTAGCTTCTCCATGGCCATCTTAGCTTCCCCACCAGAAAATTCAGATGCCAGTGTTGTCTGTGCCTTGGTGGCATCACCTGCCAGCCTCACTGGCCTGGACACTGCCCTTTTACTTTGTGGCCATCAACTCTGTGCCATTAAACACTTGTGTCCCTTCTTGTTCCTTCCTAGTGACAGCATCTCTTCCTGAAGCCTCCATGCACCCCACTTTTCTCCTTCTTTTTATTTACTTCTCCTCTCTACCTATCTCAGACTTCTTCTACCAGATAAGCCTCCCTTGCTGGGTCAATGCATCACCCAGCCCCGGCCATCCCTTCTCCTCAGATGTCTTCTAGCCCACACCATGAGGACCGGCCTCCACATGGCTCCCTTCCTCAGTTGATTGACCACACAGAAGAAACCAGAAGAAAAATGGAGAGTGCACCACTGCGGCTAGCAAGCTGACTCCACGTGGCTCCACTCTGGCCTGTGTTTTCTCCAAAAGCTTTTCTTCCCTCTAATAATCTCCAACAATTTTGCCCTCTAAAAACAACCAGCATACACTATTTCTACTGCCAGCAATGCCCCAATGCAACCTCTATATCACAAACTGATTTAAACCTTTACCCAACTGGTAAACAACCCAGCATCACTTCTCACAGAATCAAACCATATCCAGCTTACCACAAGAAAGCAGCATTATTCTTTGACTCTACCTGGAAAGATACAGATAGCCGCAATCCTCTCCAGTTAACAACAGTGTGTAGCTTAACATTTCCAAATATTGATGATATAGATCAGCAAGCCATCTAAATAAATTGTTTTAAACTAATTACTGATATAACCTGGAAAAATTGCACATAAACTCCTGAAATAAACCATCAAAATAGCTCAGAGATATATGAAATAATTCAATGAACTAAAAATGACCAGCAAAATGGCACATGAATACCTGAAATAAACCAGAAAAACAGCACCAAATTATCTAAAACAATTCACTTAACAGTGCTGGTCTGAACATAGCTACACCCATATGTCTGCTGAGTAACTTGTTGAATATTTTCTCCCATGAGCCAGGTCCGTGGTCTACGTTACTTACCTGATTAAATTCCTGCTCAAACCTTATCAAAGGCCTCCTGGTGCTACTCAAAAAACAATTTCAGAAGGACAGCAGAAAAAAGATAGGGCCTCCTGCTCTCTGCAGCCCTTTTTCCACACCCTTGCAGCCCCATCCATTACCTGTACCTGTTCAATCCCTTTGCCTGTCACTCACCTGGCTAGCTCCACCCACCTCTGACCTCATACCCATTCCCCCTTCCCTTTCTCCCTCTTGCCTTCTAGCTCCACCCCTTCTTCTCTAGCCTCTCCCCATCTAACTCTCTTCCAGGGATCTTCTGACAACCCAGGTTGCCCTTTATGAGGCAACCTTCCTTATATTCAAAGCCAGGAAATCTATATCTACTGAATGTATTGATAACATAGGTACAAGTTAATTCTGACTCTGTGTTTATACTTCTTCACCCAAGATATCCAGAAGATTTGGAATTAATAGCCACATTTTTATCATTGGTTATAAAACTAAAAATGAAAAGAGCTAGATTTGGTAAATGAATTACACAACAGAAGTGTTGGTAGGAAGCATTACACAAATAATAAGACAGAAACCTTTGCAGAATGATGGAAGTATTTATTGAACTGAAATAACTGCTTTATTATTATGCAAAAGTTGCATTATTTTTAAAAATGTGTATGTTCTTATTTATTAATGCATTTTAATCCATGTATTTTTATTGTTTAGGTTGTAAAAACCACAATGTCTATCCATTACTGTCGAACTGATGATGATGATGACTGCCTACTAAGCTGGGTACTCCGGATTTTCAGAACCCAAAAAAGGTATTTCTGGCAATTGTTTAAGAAAAAACATCATAATCTAGCTAAACAGCTCTGTTTAGCTAGGTGCAATTGTTTGCATTTAAAATGATAGATTTAGGTATTTTCCATGTTTTTAGTTTGGGAAACACAAGATGGTGGCTGGCATGACATGACATTTTTTTGTGCTGTAAGAAATAAGAGGTGAGAAAAAAATGGTCTGCAGCATGCAATTTTTCATGTCATTTTAGAACATTATCCAAAAACCCCTACAGAGCATGCTCATATCAGCATAAAAAAACCTTTAAATCCTTATAAATGGCACTATTTAATATTTTTTCATGAAACCTTCTAAAGACACATTCTTGGCACAGCACACTTCAACCCTGTAAGTTTTGAAAAACAATTCCATTATGTGTAGGAAGAAAATGACACGTGTACATCTCAGAAACTGCATAGCTGCTGTCACAAAACATTTAGCATATTAAGACCTCTCCTACTAGACAATGCATGCAAAATTTCAACTAATTTCACCAAATGCTGCCAAAGCTATTAAGGTGCAAATTAATGAGTTTAATACAGAACCTGCCACTCAAGCCTAACTATACTGGTGCTACTACTCCTGCATACTATAAGGGATATGCCATGGTCCTAATGAAAATATCACTGATATTTTTCCCTGAGTGCAGTTTGACCTTATGTCATCATGAGTGGGGAAGACATGAGTGACTTCAAAAGGTCAAACCACACAAGGGAAAACATCAGTGATATTTTTATTAGGAAAATGGTATATTTGATTAATGCCATGCCTTTTATTATACAATGTCAAGAAAAATCATGCATCCTATTTGTTCAGTGGTCCTCTTCAACAATGATGTTAGCCCAGTACAATCTCACTGTATAAAAAATATTCATCTCACTGTATCTCACTTCACTGGACCTCCATCATCACTACGGGATAAATGGACCTAGAGTGAGAATAGCACTGATATTCTCACTCTAGGTCCCCACAGTGGCAAAAAATGTCATTACTGTTTGCTGTTTCTTTATCCTCACAGGTATTTCTATATATATATACCATTGGCAGGTGGGTTATGTTGGAAGTCTTATCACTGCTCAGAACATTTAAAAGTCAAGTTTTTTTTGCCCCAGTATTGCAGATGCTAAATGTTCACCATATTAACCAGAATTAATGTGGGTCCCTTATCCCTAATGATGGATTTTAGAAGCAGTGTGCTTTGTCCTTCCATAGCTAGGTTATTTCAATGTATATTTAGAAGATCTTTAACTTTCTATTGGAAACCTTTTTTTTTTCCTCTGCTTTTTATTTATATATCAAGGAGGAACGTTTCATCCTTTATTTTCTGTAATATATATTCTATAAGCCACTGTGTAGTACTTGGTCCCCTTCCTCTAAGACTCATGATAAATAAACCATGGTTACCAATCTTTTTTAGGAGAGTCCCTGGAGGATCACACACCAATAATTTTCCACATCTACATAGCCTTGCTATTTTGACACTCCCATTTATCGAACCCCATCTGTAGTTATAAATATGTATTATAGTTACTATAAAATAGTGTAAATCTGTCTGTTCTTTACATTCAAACATTCCAGTTTAGCCTTTGCTTAGTTACTATAACATAGTTTAAATCTATCTGGTGGTGCTTTACATCCAAAGTTTAGCCTTTGTTGTCCAGAAAGGTTACACTTTCATCCCCTTCATTATTCTGATATAAATGAGGGATGGGAGAGGAGGGGGAGGTGAGAAAAGGGGACCCAACAATGGGGATTTTTTTTCTTCTTTTTTTATCTCCTTTTGGAGTCTGGTAAATTTAATTATCAAATGTACGGTCTATAACCCTGCCATCTACTGTGCCCTTAATTTTAAGTGCCTTCTTTACTAACGTGTTTAATAGTGCAATGGATTGACTAAAAAATGTTGTCCTTCCACTATGTCCAGCTCTCATTGCCTGGTCCAATCACCTTTTTCTTCAACATTATTTCAGTACAATAGAGAGTCATCCACCCACACATAAATTCTCTTTGATCACCCTCTCCTCCCAATAAAAATGTATCTCCCATCATCAACACTGAATCCAGATAACAGCCACTGTAAAGTTTATATGCATTTCAATTATTATTTTTTTCTATTAAACTCTATTCCTATTTAATTAATACACACATCAGGAACATTGAAAACAAATGTAGCAGCTGAGTTGGGTAATAGTAATACAGTTTAAGTGTAGGAACATGGATAAAATGATAAGGTAAATCAGACAAATACAGTTTTGTATAAAAGTAATTTGTGAAATATCAAATTTAATATGTGCCACAGTGGAATAAATATACACAGAAACAGCATTTGTCTTTAATTTCTGTCCTTTGGTTTTTCAGGGGACATGAAATAGGTGGTGATGGACAGCCAAGTAAATCGATTGGAAGTGTATGCCTTCCTTCCTGTGAATATGTCATGTCTGTTTATGCCTGAAAGCACGCCACAAACATGGTGATTACAATAACAATGGCACAGATCCTATGGAGTATGAGGTGGGGGAAGGGAGGGTGTTGTAAAACCATCATTTTGTATCACACCTATTGCAAAGTAAAGCTCACTGGTAGAAGGCTAGCTGTACTACAGATATACTTAGGACTCATGATAAATAAACCATAGTTATCAATATTTTTTTAAGATATTCCCTGGAGGGTCACACAACAATAATTTTCCATATCTATATAGCCTTGCTATTTTGACACTCCCATTCATTGATCCCCCATCTGTAGTTATAAATCAGTATTATAGTTACTATAACATAGTCTAAATCTATCTGTCAGTTCTTTACATTCAAACATTCCAGTTTAACATTTGCTGTCCAGAAAGGTTATGCCTTCATCCCCTTCATTATTCCCATATAAATGAGGAATTGGGGGATGGGACCCATCAATGTGGATTTCTATTTTCTTCCTTTTTTATCTACTTTTGGAGTCAGGTAAATTTGATTATCAAATGTATAGTCAACAGTCCTCCCATCTACTGCGTGACTAATTTTAAGCACCTTCTTTATTAATGTTTTCAATAGTGCGATGTACTGACTAAAAATGTTCATCCTTCCACTGTGTCGCACTCTCATTGCCTAGTCCAATCACCTTTTTCTTCAACATTATTTCAGTAGAATAGGGAGGCATCCACCTACACATTAATGCCTTCTGGTCACCCTCTCTCACCCCTCCCCCCATAAAAATCCATCTCCCATCATCAACACTTAATCCAGCTAACAGACACTGTAAAGTCAATATGCATTTAAATTATTTTTTTTTTTATTAAATTCTATTCCTATTTAATTAGTACACAAATCAGGAACATTGAAAACAAATGCAGCAGCTGAGTCGGGTAATAGTAGTACAGTTTAAGTGTAGGAATATGAATAAAATGGTAAGATAAACCAGACAAATATATTTTCCTATAACAAAATTTGTGCAGTATCAAATTTAATATGTGATACAGTGGAATAAATATTCACAGAACTTGCCTTTTTCTTTAACTTTTGTTCTTTGGTTTTTCAGGGGATGTGAAATAGGTGGTGATGGATGGGCAAGTAAATCAACTGGTACTGTATGTCTCCCTTCCTGTGAATATGCAATATCAGTTTATGCCTGAAAACACACCACAAACACGGTGATCCCAATAACAATGTCACAGGCTCTAGGAAGTGTGGGATGGGGGTAGGGAGGGTTCTGCATAACACTCATTTTGTATTACACCTATTACAAAGTAAAGCTGACTGGTAGAAGTTTAACTGTACTGCAGATATATACAAAGAACTGGAAGTGTTTGGCACAACACTAACAAGAATCAATCAGTCACCTCCACTTCTAAGCCAAAGGAGAACACAATTTGATATTTAATGGAAGTTATTAAAAATCCATTTTTTTCTGAGCAGAAATACATTGGGAAGTTGGATTGAATATCGCACTATTCATATAAAGCACATTCTGCTTCCCCCTCTTTTAAAACACTCGCAGCTAATATTTGAGGCTGAATAAGGGTAGTATTTTTTGGAGCCTGGTATTGCCTCACTATATATGAAACACCAGATTTTTCAAAGATGTCTCTTAGTTTATTATAATTGTGACTTTTACGTTTCATGCCACCCTATCCACGCTCACTCCACCCATGTCACATTCTCTCAGTCTGTAACTACTTGTGTCATTGTTTAATGGATCATAGTCTGTTAAGCTTCAATCCTGACTCATCATGTTACAATTCTAATCATAGTCTCATATCACTCTAGCAACAGCTTGCCATCACACCTGCAACTGATTTGCACATACCATACACTTTTTTTTCCTTTTTATGGAATGAAAAAGAATTTCTGACTGTTATTTTAATGTCGGCCCCTCAACCACATTATTGCCAAAGACCTGGGAATTGCTACAGCTGCAAGGCTATGTGAATTATTGGGCAAACTGCCAGAATTTGACAGAGGGATCCAGCAACATCCCCCCCAGCACAAGCAAGCCTACATGACCAGTGGAGGTGGGGGGGGAGAACCCTGACTGGAAGGTGGAAAATGGGGGCTGCTGGGTCACTGAGGGTGCCATAGGGCATGAGGGGGCATAGTGGCAGGTATAGGGAGCAGAGTAAGCATCCTGCAGAGGTGCCATAAGGCATATTAGACAGCCAAGGGGATTGTCACTTATGCTTGACACAGGCACCTTGCATAATTCTCTAGGCAGGACTGTAGTTTCTGTTGTGCAGGTGCCAGAGCTGTTTCCACCTGGGGCCATGCCTTAATAAGATAGTGATGCCAACACCTCTACCCAGTCCCCTCACTTGTCTGATATGTCCTATGGTACCTCTGCAAGGTTCATCCTGTGCTACCTGAACCTGCTGCTGTGCCCCCCTCATGCCCTATGGCACCCTCAATGCCCCAACAGCCCCCATTTCCAACCTTGTCAGTCCCACTGCTCACCCACCACCCTGCCAAACAGTGGTGCAGGGCCCTTAGACCACCTCCTGCCTGGTCTAATATGAGCTCCCTGTTGCAGCAATGGTGTGGCTTACAAAATCCAAAGAGGGGATGGTGCAGCCCCAATGTGGTGTGCACACCATTTTATGGCACAAGGCTGGTGCAATGCCACTTTGGTCCAGCGGCTCACCTTTTTGATGCAGATCATGTTTGAAAATAGGGAATGCTGCATATTTTGATGCAAGGTGCCACTTACATCATTTATGTTTGATGAAGGCAGCTTGCATCATCCTCTGGGCTTTGAAAATTGAGCACAATGCATTCCAGTGAGATTAGATTCCACTTTATTGACTTTCTCAAACAAAATGGAAATTCACTGAAAAAAAAACTGCTTTAATTCACCAGTTAGGGTTGATATTAATGCCACAAAAGTAAGGAAATGTCATGTTAGGGTTTCTGACCTTAACTCCCCACCCCCAAGCATCAAAAGAACAAGACCACACAAACAACCACAGACAGCCTTCATCAGGTAAGACAAACAACATACAGCTGTTTCCAGATGACACAAATGCAGTAGCACTGATGTGCTACCTTCATATATTTATATCTGCAGCATACACAACATAAGACATACACATTCACTTGTCACCACAGATAGAAATCCATGATACACAAATCACAACTGTGCTACTGTGTACAGAAGCACAGGCCCCTGCAGCCAGAGATACAAATCTGTGAAACCCAAATCACCTGAGTTCTTTTGCCTGCAGAAGCGCAGGCCAGTTTGGAGCCAGAACTTCTGTATCCTAAAGTACTCATGCACATTGTAAGACATGCACACACTTGACAGGCCTGCACTTCTGCAGCCACAGTTGTAAGACAAACACACCAACCTCTGGCTGCAGATGTGCAGGCAATACAAAATCCATGATACAGAAATTGCAATACTACTTCTAGCTGTATAATATGCATTTAAATTATTTTTTAAATGAGGGTCCTTAACCTCTTTAGCCACAGGTGTGGGAGATACATATTGACTTCTGGCTCTAGTAGGGCAGGACCCTGTGGGTTCTGCAGTTACAGAGATGGAAATACTGATGCAATGGGTGTCTAATTGTTTCAGCAGTTGAACTAGAAATTATTCAAGGGGGAAGCAGTTTTTCAGTTTCTCAGCTGCATATAGAAAACCACGGAGTAGAGGATCATGCTGTTTAGTGAGGCAGTTTGTACAGTGTGCATGAGTACATCTCTCTACAGATGTGCAGGCCTCTTGGGACCTTCTGCCTGCAGAAGAGCAGGTCTGCACGTCTGCAGCCACACGTACACACACATGCTGCATGACATACACACACAATTGTGGCTGATCAAGCACAGGCCCCTGTGGGGCTTGTGCTTATGCAGCTGCAGATACCAATATATGAAGTAAGCACACTAGTGCTAGGGCATTTGTGTCATCTGGAAACAGTTGTATGTTGTTTGTCTTACCTGATGATAATTGTCTGTGGTTGCTTGTGTGGTCTTGTCCCTTTGCTGCTTGGGGGTTGGAAGTTAGGGTTGGAAACCCTAACACCACATGTCCCTAGTTTTGTGGCATTAACTTGAAACCTAAACAGTGCATTAAAGGGATACTATCAACTCTCTTAGTCCTCAAAGTGTCCCTAGTTTAATAAATACATTTTATGATTGTTCACATTCTATAGATACTGCTGATGTGTTGGTTGTTTGATTCAAACTCTTTCTTTTCCTTTTCTTTCCTGAACTCAGGAACATCCCCAACACTATTTAGCTACTCATTATGCAGTGGGAGTAGACTATTGTATCATGAGTGGCTGCACTGTTTGAGGGTGTTTCTAATGTTCAGGTAGTATGCAGTAAGTTTTGTTCAATGATTTGGAGCAAAACACAACTGGGTATAACTATACATTCCCATGCATTTCAGTTCTAATATACAAGGAGGCAGATAAAACAACCAGCAACATCAAATTAATTTTAGAGAAGGTAAGCAATCATAAAATGTGGGGTTTTACCTAGAAATAATAGGATGCAAAAAAAGTTGACAGTGTTCCTTTAAGGCATACTTGTATGTGTGTGTGTATATATATATATATATATATATATATATATATATATATATATATATATATATGTGTATATATATATATATATATAACACACACACAAATACAGCAAAGAACACCAGGATGAAGCCTGACTTCTGCAGAATTCTGCAGTAGTATTACTGCAGCAAGCAATACAATTTCAATGGGAGTTAATCCTTTTGTCATGCAAGCAACCTGTGACACTGCACTTCATTCTGGTGGGTTTCACTGTATATATATATATATATATATATATATATCATAGGGGCACAGTTGTTCCCTTATAGTTAGGGTTGAGCAGGCAGTTTAATGTTAAACTCAAAATTTCGAGTTACTAACTTTGCAACCATTCAATGGGTTTGCCCTTAATTTGCAATGCTCTGCCCCTGGGGTAGATCTCTTGACATGCCAAATTAGTGCTCCAATCAGATTTGTGTTTTTGTGCAGCAAAGCACCAAAAAAGTGTTTTTTTTTCTCTTTTTTTGCCCATTTTTGCTGATTTTTGCCCATCACACTGTGGTCACGTCATTTGGAATTCTGATCTGATGTTTTCAGGGTAGAAAGAGGACGCCCTAAAGAACAATCAAGCATTGGTGTAGTGAAGAAATATTAATCTGTTCCAAAGTTATTTAATTTTGAATGTTCAGGTTCTGAGCATGCTCAATTCAATCTTTGGAAAGGTGTATGTTTTTGACGAGGATTTGGCTCACGATCAAGGATTTTGTCACCTCACGAACAGGGATTTATAAAATTCTTGTCATGAGGAAAAACTCCCTTTATGGGCCCCATCTTGTTTTCATTTTACCCACAAATAAAACATTGTGACTTGTCCCATAGATGTGTTGTGTGGTAATTGAAGTGTGGGTTTTGTTCTGGTGATGCCCTGTACAAACCCATGAGTTTAGTTTACTTTGGTTTTGTGAAAAAAAGGCCATTTTAATTTTAAAAGTCCTTGTTCATCACTACTTCCGATCCTTTTTCGCAAGCTGTCAGAATCATTGATCGTGATTTCTGGACCAGATGGCCCTATTTCGTGAACAAGGATTGGCTTGCAAAAAGAGATTTTGTCAGCTCATGAAAGGGGATTGGCTCGTGAAAGGGGATTTTGACAACTCACGAAAGGAGAATGATTTTTTGAATCTCCTTTTGTGAGCTGTCAAAATCCTCTTTTGCGAGCTGTCAAATTCCCTTTTAGTGGGCCAGTCCTTGTTCGAGAGCTGTCAAAACCCTTGATTGAGATTTCTGGACCAGATGGCCCTATCTCACGAACAAGGATTGGCTAGCGAACAGGGATTTTGTCACCTCACTGAAAGAGTTTTGACAGCTCGTGAAAGAGGATTGTTTTTAAATCCTCTTCACCAGCTATCAAAATCCGCTTTTGCATGCTGTCATAATCCCTTTTTATGATCCTATCCCTTTTTGTAAGATGTCAAAATCCTTGTTAGTGATATTAGTACCAGATGGTCAGAATCTCACGAACAAGAAATTCTCATGAATGGGGATTTTGACAGGTCACGAACAGGGATTCACCTCGTGAATGGGGATTTTGACACCTTACGAACAAGGAATTTAAAACATTTCCCAGTGTACTACTAATAAATGGTTAGGTCTTTTGGCTTAAACTTTGCAGGGTACAAAGGGGGTGTCCCACAGATGTGAATTATGCTCTTTAGGTGCAAAAAACTGTCATCGGTTCCATAGCTATGCATTACAAAGTTGAGATATTACCCATAGGATAACATTGCAGAGTCTGCAGCGCCTTTCAGTGCCCTTATCTCTGAAATGATTGAAATATGGATTTTCCTCCAGGTAGCTTTTAGGTGAACTAAACACATGGTAGTTTCAAAGTCATGATTACAACTGCAGTGGAATTTTTTCATAGCTGCTACGGTTACTGAGATATTGGCAAATTAGTGTCACAGGTTCCTTTTCAGCCCTATAGGGCTGCTGTATACTCCATAGTTATGTGTGAGTGGGAGCACAGGGCCCAGAACCCCACATATTCATTTCATTATGCAAAATGGCCAGCTAGAAGGAGTGCAGGGCCTGGAGGGCTTGTGCCCTGTCAGCACATGCCAGTTACCAGTTACATTGCACGTTCTCAAAAAGTAAGGAAATTCATTGCAAAAACTTCATTAATGCATCAGTTAGGGTTGAAAAGACAAAAGTATGGAAATGAAACATTAGGGTTGAGCCCTCCACCCTTCCACCCCACCCTCCATCCTCCATAGACCAACAGTCATCAGGGTGTGCCATGGGGTCATTAGGCCTCTTATCCCATTCTCCTATACTATACCATGTCAGCCTATTTACACATGGAATGGGGTGAGAGTTGGGCCTAACGACCCCAGGGTACACCCTGATGCCTGTTTGTGTGTGGAGGATGGGGGGGTCAGGGTGGTAGGGTGGGGTGTTAGAGGCTCAACTCTAATGTCATATATATATATATATATATATATATGCTTAGAACATGGGGTAGGAAGAGGGGGAGGTAGGTGACTGGTGGAGTGCTGTCAGATGATAGTGCATTAATGTACATTACTGGCACAGTTAGGGTGACGGGGTCCCCAAGATAGTAAATCCATGAGCAGAGCAGCTCTTTTTTTCTGCCTGATGGAGTGAATGTCAAAAGCAGACATTCGCAATAGGCAGCTTATCAAGAGGTGCAGTTCTGGGCTTAACACCCTCCCACCCCATGGATCTCCAGGGACCGAGCAAACACTGTATGGGAGAGGAAGAGTGTGTGTGTGTGTGTGTCTCTCTCTGTTCTCTCTCTCTATCTCTCTCTCTCTCAATTGATCTGACAGCCCCTGACAGCCCATTCATGCCTTAATCTCTGTGCTGTGCAGTGTGACAGCTACCAGACCGAAGTAAGAGAAAGAGTGAGGCAGAGGAGCAAGATAGGATACAGCACAGTTCAGAAGGGAGACAGAAATGGGCTACAGCAGAGTCACTATTGCCATGCATAAGAGGGGCTGGAGTGCACAGTGAAGCCTCCAGTGTGCTGCTGAATGTGCAGCAGCAACACCGAGTGACACCCTCCCATCTCTTGTGTCTGCCATTGCAGTACATGGCAAAGCAGGTGACAGCTTTAGAAAGCAAGAGAGCGGTGCAGCACAGAGTGAAATCATAATGAAAGGTTTGTTATAACTGCTACAGTGTGGCAAATGACAGCGAGAGAAAGTCCTGTCCTCTCCCTCCCGACTCACAGCATTTGTAGCCACTGTGCCCTGTCCCAGTTGTTGTTTGCCCTCATCTACCCTCCTGAACCATTTGTGCCTCCATACCCAGTCATACAGTACCATGTGTTTACTACACAATCATACCAGGACACTAAATGAATTGTGTGTGGGCTTCAGGTTTCCACGGTGTGCGATATGCCCCTTCCCATCAAACTGCAGTATCTCCTGTGGGAGAGAGTGACAGAGAACTGGGTATGTGATGTCCAGTTTTGAGGGTAGGCAACCCCATCCTGATGATGTGAGCTCCCCATAATCAAGCTACAGTATGTCACAGAGCTTGGGAGACAGTGAGAGAGAGAGAGAGAGAGAGAGAGAGAGAGAGAGAGAGAGAGAGAGAGCAGGAGCCATAGTGAGTGAGACACCATGAAGGTGACAGGAGAGAAAGCCCACTGTTGTTGATGATGGCCAGTACTGGTGGGTGTGCTGTTACTGAAGTGTTTCTGTCATGCCTACACAGTGGAGAGACACCGACAGGTCAGTACCTGTAGGTCTGATGTTAGTGATGTGTTTGTGTCATGCCCACACAGTGGAGAGACACCGACAGGTCAGTACCGGTAGGTCTGTTGTTAGTGATGTGTTTGTGTCATGCCCGCACAGTTCAGTGCCGATGTCACGAGCTGTTCAGCAGTATCCTCCCCTGTCTGAATTTTCCATGTGCACTTATCATGCAATTCAGCGGCATGTGTTGTAAATGTTCTAAGTCACACCATGAAGATGTATTACGCAGTACCGGCATTTGAGCCACACACTTGAGCATGGAGCCACACTATCAAGTTGAAAGGCACAAGTCAGGACAGATGGGGTGCAGCATAGTTCAGAAGGGAGAAAGAGAATGGCTACAGCAGAGTCACCCTTGTCATGCATAGTAGGGAACTGCACTGTTGTTTGTGGCAGCAACAGTGCTTCTGTTGTTTGGATAGACCTTAGTCACAGCTGTCTACTGCCTTGCAGCACTAATAAGTGCTTGTACTGTTCCCCACATGTTTGCTAACATCGACACCCCCCTCAGCAGTACTCTTCACCATTGTGCACCATGTACATTTTATCAGAGGTACATTTCAGTGTGCCAGGTTTTTTTTGAGCTTCTAAAGGTGTCTCCCCTGTGCTTGTGAGCTAGTAAATGTGGCACTACATGAGACTATTTTGTGTTGTGGAAAAACACCTATTAAACTTTCTAATTTGGACAGCTGTTACTGGTGTTTCCTGTATTTTCTTTTTGCAGATGTGTAACCCCATGTTATAACCGCAATAACCCACTCCAGGGTGTGTTGTTATTGGGGATTAATGTGCACACTCAGGTGCTGTGAGAGGCACTTGGCCTGTGGTCTTGTGTCTTACAACGCACCCAGGTATGTGTTAATCCTCAATAACAGCACACCCTGTCATGGGTTATTGCTTACATAGAACATAGTAATAAAAGCTACTTTGGAAACATCCTGGAGAAATAAAAATGTACTAGTGATGAAGCTAATCATTGAATAAATATATTCACACTAAAAACTACATGATGAAGTTTGTTGCCGAATAATGTACTGGTGCTTTCAGAACTGGAAGATTTGGATAGTGCTCTAGCAGAACATGCATGCTGCCAGATTATAGGAGATGTGCTACAGACTGTAGCTTCTGAGACATGCAAGTACTGCCCAGAGCCACTGGATTTTGTCTGCTCATTTTGGGTCTGACAGGACCATGAAATCTCAAAAGGTAGGTCTGTGTCTGGTGTCTGTACAGATTGCAGTGTCAAAATCAGTTTGAGCTTCCTGTATGTAGAAACTAGAAGCAATGCATATACAGTATATTTAGAACTGGAGAAACATTAGTTTGTATAGTTAACTAAAGTGTGCATCAAGGTGAGATGTCAGTTTAGTTAACATTTTTAAGAAAGTCAGCTCAAACTGAGCCTTATTTGAGTTGTTAGCTCAGTTGAACTTTACAAGATTTGTAAAATCAGCTCAAAGTATGCATATTATGAGATGTCAGCTCAGGTACACTCTTTGCAATACTCTTAATGTCACCTGCTGAAAGAAAGGGCATTCATTTGAGAAGCCAGCTCAATTAAACTTTGTAGGGTTTGACTTTTTCACTAATTAAGATGAAGGGCTCAATTCTCAAATTGCCCTGCATAGCGCAAGGGGCTTGCACCACAAATAATGGTGCACAGTGCCCCTTGCACCAAAAGATGTACCACAAGCAATTCTCAAATGCAGCCTGCACCAACTGTAGGCTGCCTGTGCCAAAGGGGGCTTACACCATCCCTGCACCACAAAATGTGCTGCAGCATGGTGCTAGGGGCTTGTGGCAGATGCAGGCTGCCTAATCCCCAAAATCATGATTCTTTAAAAACTCTCCCAGAGGTCAAATTTCTAAGTACCCTTAGATCAGCCAGGGCTGGTCTAAGGGTGCTTAGAAATGTTCCCTGGGAAAGTTGATCATCCACTGCAATGTGCCACAGTGCCCCCTCTCCAAGCCTTCATCCCCTGGTATGTAGAATTAAATCATCCCTGGTGAGCTAGCAGACCCCTCCAAGCCCCGATCACCCATTTGAGAAAGTAATTCGTCCATGGTGGTCTAGCAGACTCCCCATGTCCCAATCCTCCATTTGAACACGTAATTCATCCCTGGTGGTCTATAGGACCCTCCAAGCCCCAATTCCCCATTATGCTAAATTCACACTTCCCTGGCAGTCTAGTAGACCCCCACCACCCCCACCCCAGCAAGCACTGTCCTACCACTCTGTTCATCCATCCTGAAACAAAGTCAGCGACTGGTGCTGCCCTCTTCACATCACCATGTCTGGCTGCTGACTGAGCTGTCAATAAGGAGCGCATACTGTATACAATACTTGCTCCTTATTGACAGCTCAGTCAGTGGCCAGACGCAGTGGTCTGAGAAGGTCTGTGCTGGTCACCAGCTCTGTTTCAGGATGGAGGGAGTGGGGTGATGGGACACTGACTGCCAGGGTGGGGTCCACTAGACCAGCAGGGAAGTGTGAATTTAGCATAATGGATTGGCACTTGGGGTGGGGTCTGCGAGACCACCAGGATGAATTATTTGTTCAAATGGAGGATCAGGGCTTAGAAGCAGACCACCAGGATGAACACATTTTCTAACGGGGATTGGGGCTTGGGGGGCTGCTAGACCAGCAGGAATGAATTACTTTTTAAAAATATGGGAGCAGGGCTTAGGGTGCTAGACCACCGGGAGCATTCCTTTTCACAACGTGGACTCAGAGCCGGAGGGAAGTGCCACTAGCCACCAAGGCCATGCTGGACTGGTGCATAGCTGTCCCACAGCTTGCAGCAAACCCTCCTGATGTGCCATCAGTTTGTTGAACGACCAAGAATGCCGCATGCCTAGGGACTTTGCTGCTGGGACTGTGCCAGATGGAGACTTGGGTACAGGGTCCCTGGATCACTGGGCCTTGCAGCAAGCTGCCTTTTGCCACAGCTTGTGTCAGTCTAAGAACCTATTGAGAATCAAGCCCAATGCATCTAGTCACTTCTCTTACCTCTGACTAGTTTTGTGACTCTACAATGCATGTAGAAGACCTGAGTACTACTTAGCTTTACTATGTGTTGTTTTTTCTCCTGATTTTTACAAGTTAATTGGAAACTATTTTTGGTGCAACATGCAGCCCTACAGGTGGATCTATGTTTGTTACTGGAGAAAAGTGTGTAACTGCAGAAAGTTCAGCAAGTATATCAGACACCGTTACAACTTCGGGATACAGTTTGCAGGCAGTTACATTGACCATGCGTGCAGCAGGCAGATTGTGCTAAGAAAAGAAAGTACATTTTAATCTCAACCTGATGACTCCTGACAGGATCCCATAGTTCTGAATCCCACCCCAAGTTCCCATCCCTATCAAGTGCTTTTTCATTTCCACAGCTTCCAGCTTTACAGAGTCCAAATGTATTTCTAAATGACAACTCAATTCGTTAGTGTTGAATTTGTCTTCCAGGCTAGCAACTGTGTTTAATAAGCAATTGATTGTCTTACCCAAACTTTGTAAGGTCTCCTCAGCTTGTTGTTGTGCTGCCATCTTAGCTTTACTCAATGCAGGCCACATGGCAGGGCCTCTGGTCCCATGTTTATGTATTGCTCTGTCATTCTGCATTTTAATTTTCTTCGGATTCCCCATCTCAACTTTGGAGATCATCCGATGGTTGTAAATCATGAATGCCATATCACCAGTTCACAAAAGTTAACTATTTGAGCATTTTTTTCAAGTGTAGATGAAAATCTCTAATTCCCAGGGAACCATCTTGCACAGGCTCCACCTCCAACCCCCATCCCCCATTTTCTTTGTTGTAATTGATTTAAAAAAACAGGAAGCACAAGAATGGAAATAAAGACATGGACACCAACAGAAGAGACAACACTTTTAATATGAGTTGAAATTGGGCAACTGCTGTTTCCTTTGAACATTCATGCACTGCTGCTATGAATGTCAAGGGGCATGACGCAGTCTAGTGGTCAGGCATTCCCTCACCAGCAGGAGACTGGTGAGGGAAAATGAAGAGATGATTTTGTATTTTAGTAAAAATGAGGCATAAAGCAGCCTGCCTGGGGCCCTGGGTTAGTCTTCCCATCAACAGGTGGAGCCACAAGCATTGAGGGAAAAGGAAGCATGGGTGTTTTTTATATATATAAAGGAGGATGAAGTAGGCTGAGCAGGTCCCAGGGTTAGTCTTCTCAGCACTTGCTGAAATCACAAGCTGCAAGGGAAAGGGAATCATACATTCCTTATTTTACCTCTCCTCTACACTAATTTTTCTTTATATATATATATATATATATATATATATATAAAGGGGAGTCTCTGGAAGAAGAAGCCTGCCTGGGGCCCAGGGTTAGTCTTCCCATCACTGGCTGGAGCTGCAACCAGCAAGGGAAAAGGAAACGATTTTTGTTTTTTTAGTCATATATATAGAGGCATGAAGCTGCCTTTGGGCAGTCCTCCCCTCACCAGCAGGAGTTGCAACCAGAGATGGGGGAAGAAAGGAACAGCGATTCCACAACTTCTCCAGCAACAATTTAACCAATGCTGTTCAATTCTGGGCAGTTGCATTCAGACATGTAGACCGAAGAAAGTAAAAGTGCAAAAATTCAGCTCTGTGCAGATATAAGATGTGGAAGTGGGAATGCAGAGATACAGCCTAATGTGCTAAATACAACTGCAGCTTCATAAGGTGTGCAGGTTTAGACCATTGCAAATTATTCATATTTCAGTCTAATGAAGTGGCTAGAAGTGAATTGCTCTAAACAAACTGCAAAGAATAGTACAAATAACACTGCTTAAGGAAAAGGCATATGATACACACAAATACAACAAAATCACTGATGTAACAAGTAGGTTTTACTTAGTACAGAAATGTACCCTTTTTAACATGGGTTGGAAAAATGAGGCAACGCAATTGGTCAAAGAGCATCAGCTGACCGTTAATAAAATCTCCTATTTACTCACCAGTTGCTGTGACTCTTCCTGAAGCAGCATACCTGGGCAGACGGCACTTGTTACCTGGGGAAGAAATTGAAAAGGAAAAGGCAGCCATTGAAAAGTACAGAAGTGGGAGCTGCAGTACCAGAGAAGCAACGTGGGTTATTGCTTATATAATGTGGTCTAACATGGCGACATTAGAATCTAAAAAGGATCCCTTTGCTGTAACAAATTAATAGAAACATAGAAATTGTCAGCAGATAAGGATCACCAGGCCCATCCAGTCTGCCCATAAGCCCTATACTAGTTTTTGGTCTCCGACCCTATCTCATCAGCGGCTTTTCATCATTCCTTCCCACTGCTAATGTTCCCTTATGCCTGTCCCAGGCATGTTTAAATCCCTCCATTGTGCTAGCTCTTACCACCTCCTGTGGCAGATCATTCCATGTTTCCATTACCCTCTCTATGAAAAAAAATACTTTCTCACATTTCCTCTTAACCTGTCTTCCTCCAATTTATATTGTGCCCCCTCGTTCTAGTACTCCTAACTTGGAAGATGTCTCTCCCTGCACCTTGTTCATGCCCTTGAGGTACTTGAATGTTTCTGTCATGTCCCCTGCTCCCTCCTTTCCTCCAGTGTGTATATATTGAGGTCCTTTACTCTCTCCTCATATGGTTTGTGGTGCAAGCCCTGTACCATCTTGGTGGCCCTCCTCTGGACTGCTTCCACCCTGTCAATGTCCTTGTGAAGTTGTAGCCTCCAGCATTGCACACAGTACTCTAGGTGAAGCCTCACCAGTGTTTTATACAATGGTGACATTACCTTCCTCCTTCTGCTAGTGATACTTCTGCCTATGCACCTCAGCATGCCACTGGCCCTCCCTGCAGCCTTTGTACACTCTTTTGACACCTCTAGATCATCTCAAATGATAACCCCAGGTAACTTTCTTCCTTGGTGGTGATCATCAGCTCTCCCCATCCTGTAGGTATCTCCAGGGTTCCTCATCCCAGGTGCATTATTTTGCACTTCTTGCATGGTGGTAGCATGGTGGGGGCTGTCATGCAACATCATTGCTGTGGTACCGTTCAGCTGCATATTGCTGACCTGCTGTCAGCAGCCTGTAAGACATCTCACCAAGGTAACTAGATTTCTATGTTACTTCATTTTAAAGTTGTGAGCTATTTTGTAACCCTGATTTCACTACCTGTTCAAAACAGCTTATATCAGTGAAGAGCTGCTGATGATGTCATCTCAGGACCTCTCCGTCTAGTTCTTCCTGCCAGCAAGCTCATACAACCTGTTTCTCCAAAGCTGTAAAGCTCATGTGCAATTGTTTTCCCAAGTAAAACAGGCAGCACCAGTCAGTAAACACTGCTTTAAAACTGTGTGTGTTTCACGTTTTGTAACAAAGTGGACAATATTTTGTTTAGGTGCCTTTTGTTGTGGTCCTTTTTCCAGGGTTGCTGGATGCTGGGTCATAGCACACTGTTGTGAGGTTTGCACACTGAATAAGTTGCTGATGTGGTGAAAGTCTGAGATCATTCTCACCTATCATTCAATGGAAGCGATTTCTAAGAAAGGCACTTTAAAACAACTATTCCATCTCCTTGTCAATGGGGTGGGAGAGGTAATGCTGTTTTGAAAACTTATTAGGCATTTCTAATTTAACCAGCACAATGTGTTCTCCCTATTAGGCTATTTTGATGTACATTCAGGCTTATCTATGTTCTACTCTAAATTAGAAAGATCATAGAGCCAACACTTCCACCCCTACTAGGAATTAACACATATAAGGCCCCTATTAAATCATATTGTAAAGCAGACACTGACAAACAGCAGTGAAGTTACCAACATTACAATACTAGCAGTATAGTAACTCCTCACTATAATGAACTAAAAGGAAGCTATAATCTGTATTTGTTATATCTCCCTATTTGTTACAACGAGAGACATTACTATGCACTACTGTCAGCTGGTGCATATGTCACTCACACACATCTCACACTTCCCATATGCCTTACACTCTGCACTGTCAGCAAAATAATGCTAAAATCAAAAAATACCCATATCTTAACTGCTAGCTGAGACTCCAGGTTCAAGACAGCACCTGTAACATGAATGGCGTCTCAGAGCTTCCACACCTGTTACAAACATGTCCTCTTCCCCAATTCACAGACTCATTGCTCCAGATATCTGTACACAGACTAGTACAGTACATTGCGTAATAGTAAAGGCAAAAAAAAACAGATTGACAAAAGAAAAACATGACAACAACAAAACACCTCTCCAAATTCCAGATCTTTTTGATGCTCTTCCTGTTTCATAATCACCCCCATCTGACTCTCAGATCGCAGCTCCAGCTCCACTACATCTGACTTCCTCAGTATGAGTCAGAATCTACTGTGTGAAAATAAATTCAGTACTGGACAACATAAATTTGCTAAGTAAAGATGAGAGTTGGGTGGGGCGGAGGGGAGCATGTTTGTATGCTTATGGAATCTCTGAGCTGCCATCCATGTTCCAGGTGCTGTCTTTAACTCTGAGTCTCAGCTAGCAGTTAAGATGTGGATATTTTTTTTACTTTAGTTTTAACTTTCTTTTCCTGACAGTACAGTGTATAAGGCTTATGGACAGTGTTTGATGTGTGTGGGTGACATGTGCGCCCGCCAATTGCCGGCGCAGATAGGAATTCTGAAGAACAGAAATGCTGAAACATTGGGAGCCACATGAGGCATTCATTATAGCCCCATTTTCACTATAGCGGGGTTTGCTATGGTGAGGGGCTACTGTACAACTTCCTAACCAGCACAGTAGATTAGCACTCCAAATGGCTTCAGCAGCCTGGAGGCATGCTGACTCAGCATCCAGCAACCCTTGAGAAATGGACCACACCAAATGGCATTATAAAATACAATTTTGTCAACCTTGTTACAAAACCTGAAACACATATAGGTTTTATAGTAATGTTTTTTGAATGGTGCTGCCTCTTTTACTTTAGACAACTATTGCACATGATCTTCAGTTCAGTTCAGTTAATTGATTGACAAGACAGAATTGTCATTACAAAATATTGCACAATACACTTTGGCATTTATAAATATACATATAACATTCTACATTGTTAAAATCCATAAAGGTACAATTACCAATAAATATACAGGAAAATTGAGTAGTACAATTAAATTGATATTTCTATCAGTAAACTCATTCAGATGTTTATAATTAAACTAGTGCACATGTCACTACATCTATCATTTGACAACAAATATAAGCATCACCCTTATAGTAACTTATTCATTATTTATAATATGCAGTTTCTTATGTTTTATCTTTTTACTGAACAATGCGACACTTTTTAATATCTCAGTATTTTTGGATTTCAATAATGCATTCACTTGATATTTAAGTTCCATGTCTAAAGTTGATAATATACTACCCAAGTACAGATTTCTTTCTTGAATATAAAGAGGACATAAAATTTATAGATGTAATAGGTTGTCTTCCCCAAGCTGGCACTTGCAAATTTGTGTAATATTTTTTATCATAGAACCCTCTCACATGATCTTTAAAACTAAGCAGAAAAAGGTCTTATAAGCTTGCTGACAGGGAATACTAGACTGTGAGGTCCTGAGATGACATCATCAGGAGCAGCTGTTCACTGACACAGGCTGTTCTGAACAGGTAGTGCACTCAGAGTTACAAAATAGCTCATAACTTTAAAATGAAGTAACGCAGAAATCTAGTTTTTGGCATAAGATTTACTGGGGGTATGCTTATTTGGATTCTGCAATGTTGCACTTTTCACATCAGAGGCTCTTTAAGATCATGGGTCTTCTGTGAGTTTGATTAGATGTCTCACAAGTGTGGTATTATTATACTTGCTTGTATATTTAACTCCTCTCCTGCTTTCCCTCCTAACTTCCCACCACCACCTCTTACCTCATATGCAACTCTGGCTATCGCTTGTCTTGCACTCCTGTCAAAGAAATCCACCATTAGTCAATCTGTGTTTTCCTTCCAATTCCTCATGCCATAGGATTCCCTTCCCATTACTATCCACTTGTCTCTTCCCACACATCTTACTCTCCTCTCTCCTCTGTGGCTTCCCTACTTACTCCTGCAGTTGCCCCGATACTGGTCCCTAGGCTGCCCCTCCCCAAAGATGCATCTAGAAATTAGCTGTTACCAGCTCAGTATGTCTATCTTGGTGAAACTTTGAAATAAACATAAATAAATAAATATATACATACATACATACATAATTATCGATAAAGAACTTTCATGCAGTAGATTATACCAGCAAACAAAGTGAGTGGAGAGCATTTGCCAGCATCATTCTGGGACTGGAGGTGTCACTGAATACTTTGGGTCATATTACTGGAGGATCAGGGTTGTACTACTGGAGCCAAGGATATTACTGAGGGGATTAGCCAGGACAGACAAGCCTAGCCGAAATACAATATATTGTTTTTGATGTAGTCCTGGTTTCATACATTTTCCTATTTTACAATAGAAACATAGAAAGATAGAATTTGTCAGCAGAAAAGGACTGCTTGACCCACTTAATCTGGCCAATTTTTCCCTGACTGTTTTACATCCACAGGCCCTATGTGGTCTCTGGTGAGTGTATTTACCCATGGTAGGTCACTTGAGATGCAATACTGTAACACATTTTCTGTTGGGTCCAGCTTTCACATATGTTTTGTACTGAATTTACTCAAGATAACCCAGCCCAGCTGAGATGACAATTATTATTTTCAGTGGGATTGTACATTTACAAATTTTTCAACATATTTTTATCATCATAGAACAAATGAGATGCAGTATTTCATTTTTAGTGCAGACAAGCTTTTTCACATTTTTGCACTGTATTTACCTCAGGTTGTCAGGCAGAGGTGCAGTATTTAATTTTCATTTGGGTCCTGCTTTTTCACATTTTTATATTGCATTTATGCTGGATCATCCAGCCCAGCTGAGTAGCAGCATATTGTTTCAGCAGGGCCTGCTTTTACACATTTTAACAGGTTTTGTCCCTGGAATCTTCGATAACATGCAACGTCTTGTTTTCAGTGGGTCCTGCATTTTTATGGAGTATTTACTCAGGATAGCCCAGCTAAGATGAAATATCTCATTTTCAGTAGGGTCCTTATTTTACCTATTTTACAATGTATTTACAAAAGACAGCCCAGTTGAAATGCAATACCTCATTTTCAGTAGGGTCCTTATTTTATCTCATTCTACCATGTATTTACAAAAGACAGCCCAGTTTAGATGCAATACTTCATTTTCAGTAGGGTCCTTATTTTATCTATTTTTACAAATATTTTCCCTAGAATAGCTCACTTAAGATGTAATATCTTCTTTACTGTGGGGTCCAGCAATTTCACATTTTTGTTCTGTATTTACTCAGGATAGCACAGCACAGCTAAGATGCAACATATTGTTTTCCATGGGGTGCCATCTTTTACACATCTTTGCAATGTACTTTCCCCAGGATAAGTAAGTTGAGATACGATATTTTGTTGTCAGTGAGCTTCTGCTTTTAACCATTTTTGCAAAGCATTTATTTATAATAGCCCACCTGAGATGCAATATATTGAGTGCCATGCAAAATAAAATGCCGCTAGCAAAACTGAAGTGAAAGTCAGAATTTTGCTTCCTAAAACTTTGGAATGAACTTTGGCAATGTTCTACAAAATTCTGACTTAGAACAGTGTAATGAATGTAAAGTATGAATTGCAGATTGGTACATTAAATTTTGGGAACGGGTGACAAATCAAGAAATACATTTGGAGAATCTGGATTTTGCTAAAGTCAGAATTTCAGAACATTTTGAAACATTTCTTACATATTGTGAAATATTCACTAATTAAGAATTTGCGTTTTCATCTACAGTATCACTAAATATATCATTTCTGATGAGGCCCTGCTTTTACCCATATTTACTATGTATTCTCCTGGATACTGTATCCCAACTGAGATGCAATATCCCATTTTCAGTGGGGTGTGACTTTCACATTTTTACAGTACAAAGTGCTTCCACAGGATGGAACTAGCTGAGATGCAATACCTCCTTTTCAGTGAGGTCCAGCATTTTCACATTTTGCATTTTATTTGTTATCTTGGATGGCTAGCCCAGGTGAGATGCAGTGTCTTGTTTTCCAAGTGGTTAATTTTTTACACATTTTAGAACGTATGTTCCTCAGAAGAACCAGGCTGAGATGAAGTATTTTGTTTTCAGTTAGCTCCTGCTTTTCACATTATTATACTGTATTTTCCCAGAATAGTCAAGCACAGCTAATGTGCAAGGTTGTGTTTACTGAGGGCCAGCTCATACATTTTTGCACTGTAGTTATCCAGGACAGACTAGGTCTGCTGAGATGCAAAACTGTATCTTTTTTCAGTGGGCTCTTCTTGCTTTTATTTGTTTACAATATACAGACTTTACTTAAGATAGCCTAGCTGTGATGCCCATATCTGGTCTTCAGTTGGGTCCAGCTTTTTCACATTTTTACAATGTATTTACCAGGATAAATCATCCCAGCAGAGATCCAATATGTTCTTTTCTGTAGGGATGCTTTTATACATTTATCACAAGTGAGTATTTAATGAACTACATTGCAAAAGTGGGCAAAACCAGGACCATCCTCCCATACACATGCGCTGTAAAAATGAAAGAGTACATATCAGCTTCAATATCCTTGGTAAATAATTTGGGGGAAAAGTCATATTTTTTCTTACTGGCCTGTCAAAAGGAACCATGCTGATTTTTTCTGTCTCTGCCAGTGCTCGGTCCTTCCCTTCTGCACACTCTCGCCTGAGTTTTGCTTGCTGTGCTCCAGCTCACCTTTACTATTTTTAGACTGAGAGGCTGTTTACACACAGAAGTCAAGTTTTTTTCTAAACAGCTGTGCACAAGAAAATAAACTACTGCAGGCTCCCCCACATTGTATGTTTGGCTCTCCTACCAACTGACATAACATAACAACCTCAGACTCAGCCCCACTCTACAACACCATGGCACACCTATCCACCATTCACTTCATCCCAGTATGTTTATCTGCTTTGGACTAAACCAGATATTATTTCAGAGGGTCCCCTACATGACCGCTGGTTGACATTTGAAATTCCATGGCAACCAAACAGTGGTGTCAGCTGTCTCCATGGCAAAATAAAAAAGGCAAATAGTGTTGGCACTGCTGACTGGATAAGTCAGAACGTGTCCTTGAAAAAATGTTTCCCAATTGATTTACAAACTGTCATTAGGATCTTCATGGTCTGCATTTGATTAACTATAAACAGGGCAATCAGAATTGGAGGTTAAACAGCAAAACACAGAAGTTTATTTTCCCACACACAGTGAGGAGAAGAGCAACACACGTTTACATATTTGCTAGCTAGCCTTCGATTCTGAGTTCTTTATATCTCATTATGGCCCCTAGCATCCCAGCAGTGTTCCAGTGTTGCCTTTCATGGAGAATGCGTGCCCTGCATGGCTATTTATAATGATGCCACCTGTTTGAGAAGCAGCAATATTTTGTACCAAGATGCTACCACACAAGGCAGATGTGAGCCTTGCCAGTGGAGGGTGGTACAGAAGTGCTACCAAGCATATTTAAGCATCACCAGTGCTGGTGCAATTAATTCAGAGCAAGATATTTCCTGGGGTTTATGGAGAGGAAAGTCCAGCACTGCTGGTATTTGGGGGAGCACAAGGGAGATGAAAGTGCGCAATGGGGGGATGGAAGGCCCAGTGAAGAGGGAGGCAAAATATACCTTGGCAGGGTTAGGTAAAGGAAAGTTGAGGGGAGCAATAGAAAAAGGAAAGTGCACAATGAATGGAAAGAAAGTCTGAGGGACTGGGTGGGAAAGTGTACCATAATGGTGAGATATTTGGTATATTAGGAATAAACACTGCAACACAGCAGGAGGAATTTGGATTGCACTGTGGAATGGGACACCAGGAAGCAATTGAGAGTGGGTGGGATTATTGACAGTGGGTAGGACTTTATATGTACTGTGGATCTGGACACTGGGGGAGAGGGACAATAGAAATGGGCGCACAACCCAAACTAGTCATCCCCTTGTCAATGGGTGGGGACAATGAAGATGGGGAGAGAGGGGGATCATACCAGCAAGGAGAAACAGATTTTTTCAAAGAATAAAATTGAGCTGGTAAAGAACAGGGAAGGGAGAGGGAGAAAAAGAGAAAAACAGAGAGTGAAAGAAAGAGAGCGAGGAAGCACATCATTCTCATGCATACAAATGAGGTGATGAAATTCCTCTGAAGATGCAGATGGTAATCTGCATCCATTCCTGCAGCCTGCTTTTCCTTTCTCCTCTACTTGCATTTCATCATGCATAGCTATTGATATGCAGCTGAAAAAAGACACTCAAAGAATGAACGTGTGCAGAAGTCAAAGAACTTACTATGTTATGCATAGCTAGAAGTTCCCAGCTTTACACCAACTTCACCAGTGTATAAAAATGTGTTGCATCTCTGGAACTTTTAAAACCAAGTTCAACATCAATTACAAAAAAGACTATACTGGTTCTGATAAACTAAAACAGGTTTCGTCTTTCCACAATATCTTGTAAAAGTCTTTATACAGAGTGAAATTTTAGGCAGAAACTAGTTCCAGCCAGAGGTATGTTTGACATTCAATTGTTTTTCAGTAAACTGCTAAGCATCTTCACTTGACACCTTAAACAATGGTACAGCAAACGTGTAGCTTTTAAAGTGGCAGATTCGTAACTGCTGACCTCACACCCTATGCATATTTCACCTTTAGAAAACATGCTATTTTAATTGTTTCTTGTTCAAAGCTGTTATCAAATAATGGGTTGTTTCCTACCAGGTGACCTTCTTAGGTTTAAATTATATAGCTTTTTCAGAGACAATTATATGTTTTACACTTTAGCCAGCAGCGATCGTAACCTCACCTTCACATTGCACCCTAGGCTCATTCCACCTTGTTCACAAATCACAAAGTAACTGGCAGCTACAAATCCAGCCACATAAATCCATCACAGAGTTCGTAGTAGAGTCACTTTCACAGATGTTAAAAGAAACTGGGCTTCTTAAACTAAATCAGTTGTGTGGTCAGCAAATCAAAATGTTGTATGAGGAAAAAAGCAATTCCTCATATACTATATATAGCAAGATGTGTAGATCTGAATGATTTCAAGCTCATCAGATAGTAGGGCTGTCATATCATATTTATAACAGACTCATGTCATATATCTTTTAATAGTCTGTCTCAAGTATTTCAAAAGGATTTGCACCCAGGGTTGGCCTAGGGGGCCCCTGCAGAATTAATAAGATCATGGGCTCCTACCTGGCCCACCTTTACCCCATGTGTCTGTACTTCATATGCACATCATTTTATATTATTTTTACTACAACCAGTGGTTTGTTTATTTATTTTCTTAATTATGTATATTTGTATGTATGTATGTATTTATTTATTTGTTTATTTATTTATTGTTTAGAGAGAGGCAGCAGTTTAGTCCTTGGGGCTGTTTTTCCTATACCGTCCATTGCTGCCCATCTACCTCTTGTAGACTGGGTCATAGCTTGGTGAGGCATTTCATGACATCATAATGCTGTATCAGAAGGAGCTTCACAGTCCTTTATTGCTGTTTTAAAAAGATATTAGGCTGTATGCACAAAGTGACAGAAAGTGCACCCAGAAGTGATGTAACACCAGCATACAGCTACGTGGCATGCAAGCCATCCTAGGAATGCGCCATGCACTAATGGGCACACACAGCAAGCTGCTGTGGGGAGTGTGTCTGAGAGACACAGACAGAGCCTTATGCAGCACAACCCAGGCATTCCCAGAATATGAAAATCTGCCCCTTGAGCCCACTATATATAGGTAACGGTGCTGCCCCAAGTGGACCCTCCAAAGTTACTACAACTGTGGAGGACAGGGTACAGGCAATGACAGAGGAAGAGAAAGCCAAGCACAACATACCTTATCCACCATTGGGGAACAATGCTGCCAGACAGAGAGGCAGACTGCACCATGGACATGTTGAGAACCATGGGGAGTATGGTCATGCTCCACAAACTTCACCTGAGTGCAGGTGGTGGCCATGGTGTCTGATAAACAAGCTGATTATGCCACCTTCTATGGGGCACAGTCCCTCATGATCCCTGCAGAGATAAAGGCCAACCTGTGGCTGAACAAACAGGCTGCCATTAACACAGCTGGCTCCTAGGCATGGACACTAGCAGCCATCAAACATAAATGGAAGGATCTATGGTCAGCCATCAATAAACAGCTGGCAGCCAGTGCCCTGGCATGGCTAGGGATGGGTGGTGGGCTCCCAGACAACTAGAGCTTCAGAGCGTAGCCTGAACAAAGGGTATGGCAGTAGATTAAACACATATTGTAACCCCACATATGAGCTCATGTAAGTACATGTTATTTATTGAAGGAAATTAGATTTAATGCAGATACTGCGTTTGGACAACAGAATAAACATAGCCAAAGGAAGCAAAGTACTTTCAAATAGAAAATAAAATCAAACGCACACCAATACCATCTGATGTTCTGTAACAATGCCTAGGCGGCCTGCAGGCAGTGTGCACCAACAGTGACACACAATGTGCTGACATTTAGGCTACATACCTTCCACAGAGCTAATTGGCTCATAGTCAAGTCGGGCATAAATAATGCAACTCATGAATATTCATAGCTCTGCTGTGATGGTCTACCATCACGTTGTCATGGAACACCAGATGGTGAAGGCATGCATTTGAATGTATTTTCTGTTTGAAAGTACTTCACTGCCTTTGCACGAACTACATTTATTCTGTTGTCTAAACACTGAAATCTACATATTAAATGTGAATTTGTACCATTAAGGGAAGCCTGTGCCTTTTAACATGCAAGCATATGTGAGGTTTACATATACTGTTCAGTTTTGTGCCACAGACCCTCTGTTCAGGGGCTACTGCTTCTGAAGCTCTACTTGTCTGTTTGTCTCTGCAATTGTGTGCACTGATTTGGAGAGGGCAAGTGAAGCCATGAGCCACTCATCCTACTACTGTCTGGTGGGCCATCCACACAGGGACTCACCCTAACCCCCCCCCCTTGGAGAGGATGGCAGTAGACACCCTCATTGAGGTGGCCCTGCATGGGGAGGTGGAGGGTATGGACACAGTGTCAAGTAAATATAACTATGCAAGGACAGGGGCTGGGAGGGTCTGGACACCACAGAACTGCAAATCCCATTTGTTATCCCATACAGATACTGGGACACTGGGGCACACACTTGACGGGGGTGACAGCACCCACCATGTACCACTGACACAGATGTCCAGGGACCAGAGGACAGCACAGTTGGGCGACCACTAGGGTGCTCGTACCATGCCATGCAATGCAGGCAGGCCTGCTGAATGTAACACATGTCTCTTATCTCCCCCCAGGTACACAGCTGGATACAGAGGCACTTGGAGGCTACACTGGCATGGATGGTCAATGAGCTGGAGGAGGAGGACACCATCCTCATGGACAGCCAGCCCCCCACCATCAGAGCCAAGAGAACACCAGAGGCACAATGGGAAGCACAGCAGACATGCATCACTGCCCAATGGCCACATGTGGTTGGCAGAGGTGCACAGACCCCCGCCACAGAACCACCGTGCAAGAGTGGGGATGAGGGCCCCTCAACACAACCGACTGGCTGGACATAGAGAACATGCACACATGGTGTCCTCTACATATACTACACAGAAGTTTGTCAGCTAGAATGGAAGAGGCTGCAGGCACAGCACAAAACAGAGGCACTTATGGCCCCATCAGATGAAGCGCGGGGTATATGCAGTGACATCAACCAACTGGACTACATCCTTGAGAGGCTGACAGAACACCTGCTATCTGGGGTGGGGCAACAAGGACAGCCAGGCTTCCACCATGCCATGGCAGGATGTGCCATCACTGTTGCCACTTGTCAGCAACCCAGGGCCCAAGGCAGAGTCACATGGAGCCTCTGTTGCCTTTTCTGTACCAGCTATATGAGGTTTGCTGTTTCAACCTCCCCCAACTCCTGTCCCGGTGCACCACTGCCCACTGCCGTCTACCCCCTGGCATCACTACTGTGTGTGTCTGTGACTGGCACCAGTAACACACCAAAGAAGATGCACCTCTGTCTGCTCCCTCTCTCAAAGTGCCATAGTGCAGCGCTAGCACATAATGTAGCGCAGCGCTACCCAGAAGCGGTCCCAGCGTGCATGCGTGACCCCCGCACAACCCTTGGCCACAACGCCACACATGTGCATTGCTCCACGCTGTGTGTGCTAGTGCTGCACTACACCATGCTATGACTGCCCACTAGCATGGACATGGGGCCTCATGGGCATGCGTGGTTACCGTGCTATGCCACATAGCGCCGCGCAATCAGGACAGTGTGGCGCTGGCCACCCCATTGTCCGACGCTGCCATTTGCACGGTGCTAAGCTGTTAGCCCAGTGCTAATCAGGCCCATATTCAACAGGATTATGCAAATTAAGCCACTTGTGCATGCAACATGCAAACTCTGTGATTTGCATATCATTATCCAATGATTTGCATGAATAACAGGCTGGACTACCCAGCTGGGCTATACAAGGGCAATCAGTGCTCCACCAGTGTTGTGCTGTGGGAATGCAGCATAGAGCAGACACTGCAGTACAGAGTACAACACTGATGAAGACATGCAACAGGAGGGAGAGCAGCGAGTGGAAGGTCAGTATCACTGCTGTGCAGGTGTTGTAATGTTACTGGTAAGGGTTGGGGCACATGCAGTGCGTACCAGCGATACATAGCTGTACCAGCTGGGGACAGGTCCACCCACCACAGAACCACAGACATGCCCAGTGCTGTGCAACGGTGCACAGGGCTAGAAGGATGGCAGTCAAGCACACCTGACCTAGCACCGTGACCGTGTCCCTGCATCAGCCTGCACCAGGTGGGACCACCTGCAGTACTGTGGGTGACAAGCAGGTGCAGGGGGGCACCATCATGGCTTTCAGGTGTGCAGCGCAACAGTGGCTGACTGCCATGGAGTTCATGGCACCTCTGTTGCCACCCTGGATGTGGGACGTGCGGGTTCGCAAATGCCCAATCTGTGGTACGCAGCTACAGAACAGGGGTCACAGAGTCCTGGCAGTGTGTTGCTGAGGGGTCCTTGTGGCTGCTGCCTGGTAGCCTGCCATTGCATGCCATTCCCTGTGTCCTCACCCTATGTGCAGTGCCCATGTCCACTAGGGGTGCACGGTACAGTGCAAGGTGGTGGCCATTGGGGTGGACCTGTCCTGGGGTGCATATGTCAGCCATGGGTGATGGTGGTGCTCTTGTGGGTCCAGTATATGCTGTCCATACACTGACAGCTATGCAGTGGCACAGTGCACCCAGGGGTTGCTGCAGCACATGCCGGCCAGTGCCAAATCTGTACAACCTATGCCACAATAGGTGGTGGCATGCACATGCCGTTGCACATGCATGACTCAACACAGGCATGCACTAGCTGTTGACACATGTCCCTTTCCATCTCTCCCATAGGTGGTGCGGCATGGCCAGAGTGGATACATGCCCATCGATTCTCGCAGGAGGAACTGAGAACAATGGTGCACGGTGTCAAGGAGAGGGAGCAGGTTCTGAGGCAACACAAGGCCAAGAATGTGGTGGTGCACCAGGCTTGGGAGGAGGTCATCGCTGGAGTTAACACAGTTGGTGGTCGTGGCAGGACTATAGAGGCAGTGTGCAAGTGGTGGAGTGACATGCTGCATGGGGCAAAAGAGGAGGAGGTACAGTGGCTTCATGAAAGGATGAGGACCGGTGGTGGACCTCAACCAGCACAGCAGCAGGAGGAGGACCCACTCATGGCTGTGGTGGCATCAATACGGCACCCAGTGGCTGTTGCTGGTGTCCCGGGTGGTGAGTGTGAGACGCCTCTCACACTGCCCATGGTAGGTCTGTACCTGCATGTGTGTAACCTGCATGGTGTGGCGGCACAGGGTGTTAGTGTTGGGACTGAGACTGGGGTGCACTGTGGGGCTGCATTGATGTGCACACTATGCACAAGGGAAGGTATGCATGCACTTATGGGAGGTTGGGTGCATGTGGCCACATGATATTGCCATGGGGGTGGTCTGCAAGGTGTGCATGTCCACAGCGGGTGGCACGTGTCCTAGGGTGTGCATGTTCAGGTGGTGGCAGTGGTGGTGGTGGTGGTGGTGGTGGGGCGAACATTGCAAGTATGCATGAATCACCCTGTCCTGTTTTCATCCACAGCAGAGTGTGCAGGACCAGCAGTGCACCAGGAATATGCTGGGATGGCTGCCTCTGGACAGGAGGAGGAGGAGGTGGAGTACATCCAGCCATCGACGTCTGGCCTGGGTGGTGGACACGTACATCCAGGGCCACCCCATGTGTGGCACTCACACAGAGGACTTATACAGCTGACAGGGAAGGGGGGCCCTGCTGCAGGAGGAGACCTTGACTACGGAGCCACTAAGGAGGATTCCCAGGTTGAGGATCTGGGCATTGGGCAGGTGATCCTACTGACTGTTATGAGTGACATTGACACAGATGTACCAGAGGGCTCCTACCTCATGCCCTTGGAGGGGCCTGTGGAGTGGGGTCCGGGGGTGGGGCTAGGCGCAGGCAGAAGCACAGGCACCAGGTGGATGGTCAGCCTTGCTGGCATGGGTGCTCACATGCAGCCAGTGGGTGGCCTAATGGGAGATGTGTGTGCACCACTGGACATGCGGTGTCCCCCACAGGTTGTGGAGCAGGTCCTTCTGGTACAACTGAACATCGCCAGTGGTGTACAGTGGCAGGACATCCCACTCATGCACCAGCGTCCTGACCCAGTTGTGTTGCAGGCCCCAGTGCCAGCCACCATTGGGGTGGCTGCACCCCTGGAGCAGAATGCCCTGGGGTCCAGCCCACTGCTTCAGGCTGCCCTGACATCACAGCAGGAGGCACGGATGGAACTGCATGGCCTGTGGCGGGAGCTCAGGCATGAGCTTTCACTGCTGCATGAGTCTGTGTCCCTGGGCTTTGCCCATGCAGAACAACATGCTGAGGACAGGGTGGGCCATGTAGTTGCTGCACTGGACCATGGCTTTGACGAGCTCACAGCTGCAGTGGTAGACCTCACCACTGTGCTGTGTGGGGTGCAAGGTGGTCACCGGGATGTGCTGGGGTGCAGGGTGACTGTGAAAGGGGGCCCACAGGCGTGGAACCCATGGCCGCAGGGCTGTCACTGGCTCCAGCTCATATATATCAGGCACATCCACTGGCACCCAGTGCCACCATGGATGTCCATCCACCCTGTCTGGTTCCTCCAGTCGATGGGAGGACAGGTGGACCAACCTGCCTGCCTCGCCGTGGTCCTCCCTCAATGTGTCCTCCACACAGAGCACTCCTGGATCTATGACCCACTCCCATGGTGTGTGCCGTGTGCGTGGTGGTAGCCTTCAGTGATCAGAACAGTCATCCTGCACCCATGCACAGTTGCCACCACTGTGTGCACATTGTCACATCCACACCCTGGTACACACATGCACACACACAGACTTGCACACACCCACACTCTATCACATGCACCACCCAACTGGCACAGCCATGGAGGCCCTCCTCAAACTGCCATCACACATCGGGCATCGACCTTTCCACCATGCCATGGCTGTCTGTCCACTCTGTGTGACCTGCACACCCCTCACATCGCACCGCACACACTCACATGCATTATGATCCACTGTTTTGTGCACCTGCTCTGATTTGTGTTGTCACTGTTGTGGATGTTTGTGCACATTAAAACATACACATTGTACTGTTTCTTGTTGCTGTGCAGTCTGTACTCACCCTCTGGCCTGTGACAGTGTCCTGATGATGTTGGCCCTGTGTTCTATTGCGGGCCATGCGAGGATCCCTCCTCTTGAGTTGCTCCACTATCCCCCTGACCACTGGCTCTGGGTCACTGTCGTCCTGTTCCTCAGGTACAGGTGCCTGTATCCCATGGTTCATTGCCATGTTGTGCAACATGCAACAGGCTAGGAAGATACGGCATACCTTCTGAGGCCTATACTGTAGGGCACCGCCTGATGTGTCTAGGCATTGGAAATGCATCTTCAGTATGCCAAACTCCCTCTCTATGATGTTCCTGGTGCTGGCGTGTGCCTCACTGTACTGTTCTTCAGCTACTGTGGCTGGCCCTGGTACTGGTGTCAGCAGCCAGGGTCACAGGGGATAGGCACTGTCCCCTGTTGGGAGATATGAACCTGTTAGTGTTGTACTGCTGTCTGCCTGTTTTAGTGTTGTACTGCTGTCTGCCTGTTTCTGTCATGCATCCCTGTGTTGCCTCCCACACTCCTTCCCGGCCTCCCTTGCCTGTCCCCATCCATGCTGTGGTGTGTGTGCCTGGTGGGGTGCTACTCACCAACTAGGTGCCCACTGGCTATCCTGCCCTCCTTAAATGCCTGGCACAGCTGGGACTGGTGCCAGATGAAGGCATCGTGGGCACTGCCGGGGTACTGCACATAGACATTGCTGATGCACCCAGTTGCATCGCACACCACCTGGCAATTGATGGAGTGGTACCCCTTCCTGTTTATGTATACACCACTGCCATTGCCAGGTGATACGCAGATGGGGACATGGGTGCAGTCAATGGCACCCAGTACTGCTGGTAGGTGCATAACTCGAAGGAATTGCTGCATTGTTTCTCTGCACTCTGCTGCTGTCCTGGGGAATACTATGAACTCCCTAGCATGTGGAAGGACAGCCTCTAGGAACTGGGTCAGGAGGCGTGAGGTTGCAGACTGCGACACCCCAATGATGTCCCCCGTTGGTTGTTGAAATGTCCCTGTGGCTAGGAAGCACATCGCTGCTGTCACCTTCTCCTCTACTGTCATAACATGGCTGCGTCTGGTGTTGGGGTGCAGCTGCTCATGCAGGAGTTCACATAGCTGCCTCAACATTCCCCTGTTCATCCTGTACTGGCCAGTGATGTGCTCATTTGGCAGGGTCTCAAAGGAGACCCTGGGCCGGTACCACCTGTTTGCAGCATACCATCTCCTTGGCCTGCATTGTGGCCCATGTTGGACCTGCTCCCTCTCCTCCTCCTCCTCTTCCACTACAGCTACCATGAATGGCAGCATCACTGCTAGCGGTACAGCACTCATTCCCACTTCCTGTTGTTGCCTCTCCCCCTAGTTGATTTGTCCTGGGTTAAGACCAGCCTTTTATAGGCAGTAGCTAGTGCTGCACTGGGTGTCATGCTATGTACCCTAGCATGGCACTATAGCTTTGAACATCCCATTACATGTGTATGCAGGCTCCCCCCTTTGCCCCTTGCATACATTATCGGTTTGCCCCACGCTAAGGCGCTTTGTGCGTGCTAACAGGTCCTTTGAATATGGTCACTCCACACTATTCCCATGCTAATGGTTTGCACGCTGCACTACGCTTTGAATATCTGGCCCATAAGTATTATACTGGTATGGTAGCATCACTATACTTGGGGTTGAGTATGCTGTTTAATGTTAAACTCCTAACTTTGTACCTTAATAGTTTTGCCCTATTCAATGGAATTGCATGACATTTTGCATGTGCCATCTAGAGGGTAAGGTCTCTGGCTTCACCAAGTTTTGTTCCAGTCAGATGAGCAGATTCTAAGATTGGATAGTGCTTTGTTGGAAACGCAGGAATTTTTGCTTTTTTTTGTCCCGTGTTATAAGGATTTATATTTTGATTTTAAGCATGCTCATTAAGGTCTTTTGGATAGATGTTTGGTACCCTACTGAGCATACTTAGAACTGAAATTACATTAATTTAATTAAATGTTGCCAAAATTAATCAGGAAGGTGGTCAACGGCTACTGGCATAAGGACACTGAAAAATAAATCTTCATTTTTCTAATTATCTCAAGATGTTTGACATACCATAACAGTCTGCAAATATCAAGTATGAACAATGTGTGTAACAGTGGCAATCACAGTCATAATACAGTAACAAGAAATTTGCCCACACACACACACACACTGTGTCTCACACCAGCACTCATCTCAAGTGGTAAGTTTCATATATACAATGAATAATCCATTAAGGCTAACATTTTTACAGAAGACCATACAAAGTAAAACGAGAGTATGGCTTAAAAAAAGCCATGCTGCATTTTGGCATTATTCATCTGAAATAGAACACGCTTTTTGAGCATACAACTGTATAACCACCCTGTCAATAAAATCAAAATGGATGAACCAGCATCAATATGTTATGAATGAAAATAGAAACAATGATTGAAACAAAGTAAGTGTAAAATATAACATTACTGTGATGGATCACAATTTGGAGAAATCAGGAAGATAACTGACAGTTTAAAACATTTACTTCATTGCGCGTACTGTGCTTCTTGCAACTTGGAATAAGAGGTTGTTCTTGCATGAATAACAATCAGACATTCACATAAATAAAAATGAAATTGTGTTTCATGCTATTGAAAATTATGAATGTGCCAGGATTGACAGCTTACTGCACTTCTTAATTATTGTATTTCACAGTGGGTCAAGATGCGTGTCGTTACCTGCATGGTGTGAAACTGAAATGAATGTTGCCAGGCACTTTGTCCATAGTTCTAAACTCAAAAAGAGGGGTTAAAATTTGTGGTACTGTTAGTAGTAGCTACAGATACTGTTCTTCTTAACTGCAAGCATGTAAGTCTATTTGGTTCTATTTGAAGAGTTGGACTTGCTACTGAGCTGTGCTTACAGCTTGTAGTCAGAAGAGTTTTAATGGCTTGCAACTTGAGAGTTTTGGCCCACCCTCCCACCCCATTCCTCATAGATACTTAAATGCTCAGCTGAACAGGGAGGATCTATCATGATCCACCCAGAAGTGGGCTTGGTATTATATTTATGAATATATTATAACTACAGGAAACTATTTAAGAGGTTCAAATTTTAGTCTTTCATATTCAAATAAAAATATTTTGTTCAGCTGAGCATACAGTTGAGTGGTATAGTTTAAGGTTAAAGGAAATTGTGAAAAGGGAAATTACATGAATTTGGATTACAGGGGAAGATATTTTGTGTTGGTCATTATTACAAGTATGGTGAACTCTACTAAAATATCTTCAAGGTAACCTTAATTAGACTAGTGAACTAACAAATATAATACTTAGAGTTAAATTTAGGTACGGGGGTGTAAGGACAAGTTTCAGTCTGTCTGTGATAAAATATTCTGTTACAAGCTTCAGGGTAATCTTATTTAAACTTCTTGATACAACACTCTACTATTAGATTCAGGGTAACCTTAGCAGATAATAAAGGGACAATTTGCAAGCTCTAAACATGCAGTGGGATAGGGATTTCTTTTGCAGAAAAGGATATTGGGGAGGGGAGGGATACAATGATGGTAAATGGGGGGAATTGACTGGTTTTAGAAGAGAGCAGAAGGGAAGAGGAGGGTGTGGAGGAACAGGTACGTTGGTAGGGTGTAATGGCTGTGGTGCTGCAGTGATTATGTCAGTGCTGTGGGAGTTAGGGTTTTGTCCAGTATGTAGAAGGTTAAATAATCTGGAGGTTGAGATCACCAGGTTAAAAAAGGTAATTGAATCTTACTGTAGGGAAGGAAGTATATGTGGAGGTAATCAATACAGGAATGCAATTAAAAATGGGGGTAAATGGGGAGGGAAGATGAAGAAATTTTGGATCCATTCACAGAGAGACAAATACTCCAGGATGCTGGAGGGATTGGACAAGAAGTGATAGTGGTACGAATATGGGTGGATGTAATGAAAGAGCAAATTACATGGGGACAATGAATGAAAAAAGAAGAGTGTGTTGTGGGGATGGTGGATGGAATACAGTAGGAAGGGAAGGGTGGGAGAGGAATATCATCCATGGTGGAGCAGTAAGGAATATTAATAAACAAGGAGATGTACAGGGTAGGAGTTTTGAAAAAACTGGAGATGGGCATGGGATAGAAAGGAGAGAGTCTAAAGTTTCTAACTAAACTGCCAAATTCTGGTCCCACTCCCTCCCCCCATCTGGCCTCTATCCTCTCCAAACAATTCTCTCCTGCGTACTCACTCAGGAATACAAATCCCAGACTGCTGCATGTCCCGTTTATGCGGCATTCCAAAGGCCAGACCGCCTTTAGTTTCCATATCCCACAGATTTGGAATGCTCTGCCAGCCTCCATAAGACATGTACAGAACACATACCAATGCAACCCTCTACTTAAAACCCATTTCTCTTCCGACTGCTCCTGTTGTAACTAATTCCTCTACTTACTCCTGCTTGATGTACTATAAAGTGTATGTAATGTATATGACCCTGTCACTCTGTACAATGTATATATGAACCCCTGTCTGTATCGCTAAACAAATGTCTATAGGAAGCCTTGACTTCCCAAAATGTTTCTGCTTATTGTATATATCCTTGTATTGTAATTATGGGTCTCGGCCCCCAAGTCGCATCTGGAATCGAGCATTTAGCTCAGTATGCTTTTCTGGTAAATCTCGTAAATAAATAAATAAAGTGAACAATATGGCTACAAATGAGGAAGTAAGAAATGGAAATGTTAGTAAGAAGTTAGAGAGGGATCAAAATAGTAAGAAAAGTATGAGCATTGAGGATAAGGTGGAGATCATGGCATTGAGAAAGAGGTTATATTGAGAAATAGGTTTTTACCTTTGATAAGTTTAATAGACACAGATGTAAATTGGGATGAGGGGTACATTGCAGAGCAGAGTAGTATGGAGAAGCGGGAGGAGGAGATGAGAGAGAGCAGTGAGAGGAAAGTTGGAAAAACTGATCTAGTAGTAGATACAGAGTTAGTTAAGAGGGAAGTGGGGGGCATGAAAATTCAGACATTAAGCTGATCAATGATGGAGATTGGATGATATCTAAGAAGGCAGGTATATGGGGAGGGTTTATACAAAATTGAGACTTGGGTTTGTTAAAGAAATTGAATAGTGACAAGGTAACAAGAGGGAAAGGGGGAATTCTGGAAGAAGAGGACCATATTGAGGGAGCAAAATGAGCAGAATCAGTTAACATAAAACCAGCAGGTATTTTGGTGGGCTGCAAGGAGTCTGTACATGGGAGAGTCCTTATACTGGGAGATTCCATAATTAGAGGAATTCAATGGGGTAGGGCGGGAGAGGAGAATAGTAATATTAAGGTTGAGTGCATGCCCTGTATGATGGCTTAATAGCCTCATGTCTTGTATACTTCCTATCTAGGAAACATGGGGCATCACCCACATTTTGGTGTATTTGGACACAAATGGCTTGGCGGACAGCAGTCTCATGGAAATGTAAGCTAGATTCAGGGATTTGGCAACAGTCTTGAAGCTGGAAAAGAAATCTGTCTCTTTTTCAGAAGTACTGCCAGTGCCAAGGGCCAATATGGATAGAAAGGAGAGAACAGATGAGTTTTATATATTTGGTAAGGTTGGTAAGGGGGTGGTGTCATGAAAAGGGGTTTAAATTGGTGGTGGAATGGCGAAGGACATGGAATAAAGCAGAACTATATGCTCCAGACAGATTGCACTTCAGCAGGGAGGGAACAATGGGCCTGAGTGAAAAATTGTATAACTATGAAAGGGAGAAGTTAAATTTAAACTGATTAGTGGGGGAGCAGCAGGGAATAGCCTAGCTAGCAATCCCTCTTATAATGGTGTAGGGAATTTATTATTATATTATAAGAGAATAGGGGATTTAAGGTGGAGATGGTCATCTGTAAATGCCAGGCATCTAGGGAATAAAATGGTAGACCTAGAGACCATATTGGTGGATGAATGCCTAGGTATTGTGGTTATAATGGAGACTTAGTGGTTGGAGCATAATTCTTGGGAAGTTAGTGCTCAAGTGTACAGTCTATTCAGGGTGGATAGGAAGGGGAAGGGGAGGTGTGGCATTGTACTGTATGTCAAGGAGACCATTTAAGCAATGAAAGAACAGGATGAAAATGGTGAGATAGAATTCCTGTGTGTCACATTAGAGAAGAGGCCTGGCACTATATTAAGAACAGGAGTGATATATAGGCCTCCAAACCAAGGAGAGGAGAAAGATAAGCAATTGATGCAGGTAATTCAAAGGGTGTCGAAAAAAGGGGAGTTTGTACTACTGGGAGACCTTAATATGCCTGATGAAGAATGAAGAATCCCTAAGGCAACACCTACCAGGAGTAGTTGAGGCACTGCAGGGATCATTTCTACAACAGCTGGTTAAGGAACCCACAAGAGGGGAAAATATATTGGATGTACTCACAAACAGGGATAGTGTTGAAGATGTGGTGGTGGGAGACTCCTGGGTACAAGTGATCATAGCAGGTGAGTTTCAGGATACAAATAGGGAGAATAACAAGAAAGAGCAGTACAAAGGTTCTGGACCTTAGGAGGGTAGACTTTGAAAGAACGAGGGAGATTTACAGAAAAGAAACGGAAGGCAAAGAACAGATAGACGATGTAGAGAAATTGTGGAGTTGTATCAAGGGGGTGGTACTAAAAGCCACAGAACTATGTATAAGGAGGATATGAAAAAGGAGGCCTCTTTTGTTTAATTGGGATGTTGTTTGGGTATTAAGGGATAGAAGGATAGCATTCAGAAAATATAAGAAAACTCAGAGTGAGATGGACAAAGTTAATTGTAAGAAGAAACTGAGACAGGTAGGGAAATTGATTACAAGAGCAAAAGCAGAAACAGAGTGAAACACTAAACATGCCAAAAGAGGGGATAAAAATGTTTTAGATATGTGGGGGAGAAGAGGAGAACCAGGCAGGGGACTGTGAAGTTGATGGGGGAGGGAGTATAAATGTTGACAGTGATTTGGAGAAAGCAGAGGTTCTAAATACTTATTTTTGCTCTGTTTTCACAGTGGAGGGGGAGAGGAAAGGGAACAGAGTTAAACAGGAAGGGAGGAGAAGAATGTGGGATGGATCAAAGCTCATTAAGTGAGGACAGAGCAAAGAACGAACTTGGAAAATTAAAGGTAGATAAGGCAATGGGGCCTGATGGTTTGCATCCAAGAGTTCTTAGAGAGTTGAGAGATGAGATGGCATCACATTTGACAAAGTTATTTAATTTATCCTGGATATGGGGAGGGGGGTTCTGAGTGGCTGGAGGACAGAGAACATAGTGCCAGTTTATAAGGGGGCTGCAGAGAGGAGGCAAGGAATTACTGCCCTGTCAGCCTCGCACCAGTATTGGGTAAGGTCAATAGAGGTGTTAATAAAGGAAAGAGTGGTAAAATACTTAATGGACAATAAACTATTAAATGAAAAGCAACATTGCCTCACTAGTAGGAGATCTTGCCAGACAAATCTGATCAATTTTTTTTATTGGGATAACAAAGGTTATTGATTAACAGGGGGCAGTTGATGTGGCCTACCTGAACTTCAGTAAGGCCTCTGACTAGGTTCCTCATTGTAGGCTAGTAAATATGACAGAGAGCCTGGGGGTGGGAGGAAAAATAATCAGATGAGTGAAAAACTGGCTAAAGGATAGAAGTCAAAGGGTGGTGTAAATGGTGCACATTCTAGGATAATGAGGGTGACAAGTGGTGTTCCGCAGGGATCAGTATTGGGACCAATCCTTTTTAACATATGTGTCAGTGATATATCAGTGGAACTTGAAGGGAAAGTGTGTCCTTTTGCAAATGATGCAAAGTTATATAATAGGGTTGACATAGCAGGAGGGGTTGAGGTCATGAGGAGAGATCTTAGCACCCTAGAGAAGTGGTCGGACATTTTGGCAGCTGATGTTCAATGCTAAGAAGAGTGCAGTGATGCATGTGGGGTGTAAAAATCCACTGGCTGAGTACTCACTGGGTGGAGAACTGATAAAGCAAACAGAACAGGAAAGGGACCTGGGGGTTATAATCTCAAACAAACTTAAGGTAGGAGACCAATGTAGTAAGGCACTAGGTAAAGCTAATAGAATGATGGTGTGCATATGAAGGGGTATAACAAGTAGGAAGAGAGAGGTGTTGATGCCTTTAGATAAGACTCTGGTCAGACCGCACCTGGAGTACGGGGTACAGTTCTGGAGGCATCATTTAAGAAAGGATAAAGATGGGTTGGAGAGGGTTCAGAGAAGGGCAAAAAAGATGGTGCAAGGTATGCAAGTGAAGCCATACAAGACTAGATGGAGAGAATTAAATCTATACTTGCTGGAGGTTAGAAGAGATAGGGGTGACATGATAGAGACTTTTAAGGATATGAAGCGAATAAATAAAGTGAATGAAGGTAGCTTATTCAAAAGAAAAGAAGGAGTTAAAACAAGGGATCTTAATTTAAGATTGGATGGTGGAAAATTTAAGAGCAATGTAAGGAGATGTTATTTCACTGAAAGGGTGGTATAACTCTGCAACAGATTACCTAATGAGTTGATATGTGCAGAAACAGTGGAGGAATTCGAGAGGGTGTGGGACAGACAAAAGGGGTTGGCTAGTAGGCAGAGGAAGATATCTCTGGGAAGTGGAGACAAGTAGAAGCGGTTGGGAAATTAGCAGACTTGATGGACCAGGATGGTCCTTTTCTGCTGACACATTACTATGATACTATTAAGTCCTCTGAAATCAAAGCAGTTCTTCTTAAAGTGGACCAGGATGCCCGCCCCAGTACTGCTTCTTTCTCTCCCTGTTCTACCAGGTCACCTGCCCGGTGATTTCGGCCAATATACTATAAACGCCACATGTCATGTTTATAGAGGAAGTCATAAAATGATTATCTTGAAAATTTGGGGACAAAATTAAATAAAAAAATTAAGAGTGAATGTGCGAAGAGTGAATGTTCAAAGAGTGAATGTCTGAAGAATGAATGTGTAAACAGTGAATGTGCCAGGCCCTGCACTTCTGAAGATGGATGAAGTCTTCCTATGGCACAGGGCCCAAAGGGCTCTGCACATCTGCACCTGTTCATGCAAGTCCCAAAGGGACCTGCGTTAATGAGAATATGATTCCACTATCTCAAAAGTAAAGGACATTTTTCGCAAAAAACTGTTAATGTACCATTTAGTGTTACTTAATGGACAGAAGTAGAGAAATGTGGCATTAGGATTTGTAAACCCTAACTCTCCACCCCAACCCCTCAAGCAGCAAAAAAAAAAATTTAGGGTTTTGGGTCTCTGGAGTCTTGGAAAATCAGTTGTGAGGTCTTCCTTGGGGTTGTCAGCCCTAATGCTTACCCCATTCCCTGAGCAAACAATGTCTCACATAGTCTCTTTTCTTCTTGCAGGGCCAGCAGGGCCTTGCATGAAGAAAGCTACAATGAATTGTGTTGGCAACATGTGGCGAGACATACTTCTCTACATTTGAAAAGTGTATCACTAGGCAGCAAAGGTTTGGAGCTGTAATTGTGCTTCAGACTGGAGGCTACAGACTGAGACAGTGAGCATTAGGGTTGGCAACCTCAAGGAAGTCTCCACTACTGATGCACCAAGACTCTAGAGACCCACAACCCTAATGTTTTTTTTTATTTTGCTGATTTTTGCTCATATGCAGAGAGAGCCTGTTCATCAGAAATGTAAGCATCATCACCAGGGGGTATAAAAGGAGACTCATTAGTGGGAGTTTAAAGAGAGATGTGAGGATGTTTTTCTTAACAGAGAGAATAATAGAGCCATGGAACATGTTAATAGAGATGTGCAAAGTCAGTAAGCTTCACTTTGTGAAAATATTTGTAGCACTTCCCAACTTTGCATATGGCAAAGTGTCACTTTGCATAATTCTTCACCTAGTGAAGTCTAGGACTAATGGTAGCATAGTGCCACTACATGTAGATTTTGCCTGGCAAGGTAGCACTTCACCATGAAGAACTATGTGAAGTGTGCCTTAACATTAGAGATTTTTTTCAGACTTGCCCCTGCCCACTGTGCAAGTATCACTTACCTCAAGCCAACTCCCAGACATGTCTGACAAGTCTCCACCCACCCAGCCATTCGGTAGCACCCACCTCCTCTTCACCCACCCACCCACAGTCCCGGTGAAGTAATAGGTATCTGTTATAGGTAGCTGCTACTGCCAGCACTAACAAATCACATCCCTACCCACTCCTAACATATAGCCATGCCAACTCCACCCTGTCCAGGTGCCCAACCCCCCTAATTCAAGAAACCACTCCACCCTACCCCTACAGCACCTAACTTCCCTTTCCCAGTCCCCAAAATGGTAAATGATATGAAGGGATAGGAAGGATCAGTAGTAAAAAGTATAGAAATTTTTTCACAAATAGGAGGGGGTCAGCTCTCCTTTTATTGCTTCAATGAATGAAATGATATCCTAAGTAGTAATATCTGATTGGATGACAATTCAGCCCATCAGATCACACAACTCATGATGTAAACTGACAACTCTGCAAACACAAGAAACTGAAGCTACCCATAGACTGTAGACCAAGAATCTTAATGCCACCAATTGACAAATATAAATACCAGGCAAGGTGGGCTGTAGTGTGCACACAAGAACAAGAAGCAAATTGTAAAGTACATGTGAATACCTGCTACACACCGAACAAAATTCAGTAAAAGCAAAATTTAAAGCAAAAATACAGTAATTCTTCTCTCTCTCTCTACTCCCTCTGTACCCCTATGAAGTCCCAAATGAAGTCCTGAATCACTTGAGCATGATAGATAGATATATAGACAGACAGAGAGAAAGAACTGGATATGTGAACTCCTTAAATCACCTGATGACAAGCATTATCTCCAAAAAATGTGAAGCACAATTCAGTAAAAAGGCTAACTAAAAGAACCATGATATGTAACTGAAAATACTAAAACTACCTAAAAACTGCTCATTTTGTTCACTGTAGCATTTTGCCTTTGATATCACACTATTTTTGATGTTCAAAAATGTTATTAAAACCAACTTCATAACAACAAACAAAGATGCATATGCACAGAGAACATATGAAACACACTGATATCACAGCATATTGTACACGGATTAAGAGGTAACATACATGAAGCAATGTTTATTACTGTTTTGTAAGTTTATACAGTATGTTCTTTTGTACAATTTTGGACATGTATTGTAATTTACCCAATGTTCCACTACTGTTTATTGTGTGTTCCAACTGTTACATTATCTTACAATGTTGTATTGTTTGCACTAGCCACATACTATTGTAACTGATCATCCTTCACAACCCTATGTAACTCCCTTCCCCAGGTCACACCGTGAGATGAGCAGCTTGTTGTTCGGTGTGCCCTCCTGGTGAAACATTTCAATAAATAAATAAATAAATGTAATCAGATAACTAACTATCTTAAACTATAATAGGCCCAAGAGGGCCCACAGAGCAAAATGTAATGGTAAAAGTCAGATACAGAGCCAGTGGATACACAAAACAGGTTGCCCCCCCAAAAAAAACTATATACAATATGGCAGGCAGTAGAGCAGAGGAGCCACATACCAGAAAAATAAAGACTAGATGAAAGAGTGGGGTGGTATAAGAGCGGGCAGTGTAATATAGTCTAGGAGTTATGGCAAAAGCCAGAATCCAAGAAGGGCTGCCAACAGTGATAGTATTTATCAATGGAACCACATGCAAAGTTGGACATCCTTTCATAGGTAGCCAGCTGACCAATACAGAGGTGCCATTCCTGGGTGGACAGGCTTTGCACAGAGTGCCAACAGACTTGGAGAAGTCACTAAGCCTCTGGTCCGATACCCGTGACCCACTGGGTGTGAGGATCCAGTTTAGACATATCCGCAGGACAGCAGCAGCACAAAAGATGTAGAGGGGTATCAATAGGGAAGTCATAACGCACAACTTGGTGACAGATCTTAATGACTTCTGACCAGAAAAGCTGGATGCTGGGGCATGTCCAAAGGATGTGATAAAGCTTGGTATCTGCCTGACCACACATTCAGCAGTTGTCATTAGAAAGACAATACAACTGCTTCAATTTGGCTAGGGTGCGATACCATTGCATAAGGGTCTTATTCATAATTAGTTGACTTCTGCCATCTTGGCAGGTGTGGTGGATTCTGTGCCAGCAATGAGCTCATTGTGAGTCAAAGATGGAAATCCCTAGCTCTTGTTTCCATTGCATTCTAGCAGGAGATGAGAGGTCAGGGAGAGCATCACTGATGGATTTAAAGACTTTACTGGCCCTACCTCTGTGGAGCTTGGCCCCAAAAAGCACAGGAGGCACCACATCCTGGAAACCAGGGCCAGGGAACCTTGTACCCAAGTGATGGGCCACAGCTAGAGATGCAGCGAAATTAAATTCCACTGGCGAAATGAACGTGAAGTGGCCACTTCGCATTGTCACTCTGCTACGTGGAGTGGCCAATAGGAAAGGCTCACTTTGCCTTGTAATTATTACTTTGTGTTGTTATTCCACCTTAAAGCTAAGTAAGGCAGAGTGGCAAAAATACTGGCAGCCCTCCAATACCCCCCAGACACACAGTCACCAGAATTAATGTGCATCCCCAAATGCTACTGTCTTGTGTCCAGAAAACTCCCCAGTGCTGACAAAGTGAAATGAGAGCACAACAAGAAATACAAAGTCTCCCAGAATTAATGGCACACTCAGTCATGCTCGCAGTGGACATGGTCAAATCACACTCAGACACCAGAATTAATGTGCATACCAAAAATGCTACTGTCTTGTGTCCAGAAAATTCTCCAGTGCTGACAAAGTGAAATGAGAGCGCAACAAGAAATGCAAAGTCTCCCAGAACTAATGGCACATTCAGTCATGCGCACAGTGGTCACACACAGTCACCAGAATTAATCTGCATCCCCAAAATGCTACTGTCTTGTGTCCAGAAAATTCCCCAGTGCTGGTAAAGTGAAATGAGAGGCTAACAAAATATGCAAAGTCTCTCAGAAATAATGGTGCACTCCATCTTGTGAACAGTGGCCACATACAGTCACCAGAATTCATTTGCATCCTCAAAATGCTACTGTCTTGTGTCCAGAAAATTCCCCAGTGCTGACAAAGTGAAATGAGAGCGTAAAAAGAAATGCAAAGTCTCCCAGAATTAATGTCACACTCAGTCATGTGCACAGTGGTCACACACAGTCACCAAAATTAATTTCCATCCCCAAAATGCTACTGTCTTGTGTCCAGAAAATTCCCCAGTGCTGGTGAAGTGTAATGAGAAGGTAACAAAAATGCAAAGTCTCCCAGAATTAATGGTGCACTCCATCTTGTGAACAGTGGCCACACAAAGTCACCCGAATTAATGTGCATCCCCAAAATGCTACTGTCTTGTATCCAGAAAATTCCCCAGTGCTGACGAAGTGAAATGAGAGTGTAACAAGAAATGCAAAGTCTCCCAGAATTAATGGTGTACTGCAAATGCACAGACAGATTAAGATTGCACTGTGCACTCAAGAGATGCATAGTCAGATGCAAAGTCTCAACAACACCTAACCAGTGCTCACAAGTCACAAATCCAAATCTGGAAAAGAATATCTTTTGCCGGTTCGGGGGGGGGGGGTAGTGCACGGCAGTAATAGTCCACTACCAGTAAAGATACCACAAAGTAGAATAAAACATTCATGCATGTGCAATGGATAGCAGGTTCACACTGCTGCAATTACTCTAGCACAATAAAAGTTGTTTGATTTAATGGTACCCATTGCACACACACACTACAAGTATTGCATAGCAAATTGAAAACCTTTAGCAGTATAACCAAATGTTTTAAACTAACTGAAATTATACACTGCTGCACCACTACAATTAGCAAAAAAAGTCAAGAATTACTGAAAATATTACAGTGTGTACATTAACACAGTTATACAAGAAAAATATAATCAAAACAGGACTGCCTTTTTCTCCAAGTTAATCTACCTATACCACAGATACACCCCTCCCCCAAAGCACACTTCTCAGTACACAGACTGACTGTTCTAAATTAACATTCAAAATCCACACACAAACAATAAACACTCGATGATATGAGCACAGAAGGGTTTTCTACAATCAATGCACTAAATTCTGAGCAAAAAAAATGGCTCAAAAAGGCTTTTTTAACAGCTTTTAGAGGATCTGAATCGCAGAACTCTGAGAAGAAACTGCCTCCTTCTTCCACTACACACACACTACACAGAACTGAGGCTGTGCAGAATAATCTAGAGCCCATGTGACCTGCAATCCCATGAAGCACTGCAAATTCACCTTGGAGCTCAATAACAAGTTGAAGTGAGCCGAAGTACATTGATTTCAATGTACATCTCCTTAAAATTGGTGGAGAAGTGGTTTGGGGAAGGCAGTATAATGCAAAGTCATTGTTTTCAATAGACTTCACGTTCCTCATTATAATGCGAAGTACTCTGCTTCACGTTGTGGATCACTTCGCAGATTCTGTGTTACTCCACGAATCACTCCGTGGAGTGAATTTCAGCCACATTGCTCATCTCTAACCACAGCCCTAATCTGAAGATATCTCCAGAAATAGCTCTGAAAAAATTGGCAATAACCTTTGAGGGAGAAGAAGGAGTCAATGGATTCAGAACTGGGCATGAGGAGGTCCTGCACTATCTGAATACCTTGGGCCTCCAAAAGGGGCCAGTGGATGAGGAAGTCACCAATGGTTACAGCAGGATTGTTACACAGAGGGTTACCCATGGGGTGGAACATTTGATGAGGCTTTTATGGACTTTTTTCAAATAGGACATTAAGAACAGCATGAGAGGAGGAAGGGTTTGAAGGTGGTGATGAGTAGAATACAGCAGGACTGCAGGGAAGAATGTGGCAGTTAAGGCAGACTCTAGGTGCAGCCAGCTAGTGCACTGTGAGGAGGGTGCTGAGAACCATTGTGTGGTTTGAGCCATGATGAAGGCCATATGGTAACCGTAAAACTGTGGCAGGCCCCATCCACCTCTCCTCCAATGCTGGGATAATTTCTGCTTGCTGTAACATGAGGGCTTACCCTCCCAAAGAAAATGTCACATTAGCACATTGATTCCTGGAGGGCGATGGCCAGGGGTTCAATAGTGAGAATGAAAAGTAAGGGAAGAGGGGGTACCCTTGCCTAGCCCCTTCTTGTAGGTTGGTGGGGGGTTGAGGCCATTGGTAAGGACCGATGCTTTAGGTGAGGAGTGGAGAAGTGCTACCCAACTGTGAAAAGCATTTTCTATGCCCATTTTCTCCAAGGTAGTCATCAGATATGGCCATTCAAGAACATCAAAGGCTTTTTCAGAATCCATGGCCAGGGCCACCACAGGGGAAGCAAGATCTTGGGAAGTTGTATAAGTGTGAGATCAACGTCCGAAGGTGATCAAAGCCAAGGTGTCCATTAATGAATGCAACTTGGGAGGAATGCATCAGGCTGGGGAGGGCGCCTTCCAACCATGTGGCCAACACCTTTGCCAGGATCTCGGCATCAGCATTAATAAGCAAGATGGACTGATAACTGTCTGGAGCAGATGGGTCCTTGCCTTTTCTTAGTAAGGCAGTAATTACGCTTGATGCATGGTAGGAGGTAAAATCCACTTGGGAAGGGAATCTTGGAAAACGCATTGTAGGTAGACAGACATGTCATCACCCATGGCCTGGTAGAAATCTACATGGAAGCTATCCCCACTAGGTGCTTTGTTTGAATTCATTGACCGGGTGGCTTGCTGTATTTCCAATAAGGAGATATGAGCATACAGAGCAGTCACTGTATGAGGAGGAATCTTGGGACTAGGAAGATTTGAGAGGAAGGTATCGATTATAGCCAGGTTTGGGGGCAAGGGAGAGGCATAACGCTTCTCATATAATTGGTGCATAATCTTGTTTATGCCCTCCTGAGAATTGATGATATTCCTGGAAGGGTTGGACAAGCCTATGACGGTTTTGGCAGCTTGCTGGCTCTTGAGTCTGTATGCCAACAGTTTGCTGGACCCCCCTTCCCAATAGGCGTGGCACATCCTACGTAAAGCCAGCTCTGCTTTCCTGGTGAGGTGGGCATTTACTTTGTCACAGGTGCTAATCAATTGGACAATTAGCATCTGAGGGGTTTGACCCTGATGGAAGGATTTGTATTGTGCCTCCAGGGAAGAAAGCCTCTTTTCCAAAGAGGCCTCTTCTACCTCCTATTTTTTACGTCTGTCCGAGGCATCTGTTATAATACTCCCATGAATGGTGGCCTTAAAGGCCTCCCAAAGTGTGGAGTCTGAGATATCACTCTTGTCATTATCCAACCAGTATTCATGCACATCCATCTTCAACCAATGAAGGAAGTGTTTGTCCTCCAGGAGTAAAAGATCAAGCCGCCAGTAGGAGAGTAAACAAACTCTAGGGCCCCAAAGTAAGGGAACCTCCAAAGAAGCATGGTCAGATACAATGATGGAGTGGGTCTGCATATGTGAGAAAAGCCTGTAGATAGATTAAGAGATGATCCACAGATCAGTCCTGCTAGATGAACCATAGGTGGCTAAAAAACAAGTGTCATCTGGGAGTGTAGGGTGGCGAGTGTGTCAGGCGTCAATCAGAGCATTCTCAGAAAGGACTTGAGTGATCGCTTGGGCCACCCCTTTGTGAGGTTCAGTACCATCCCATCTTCTATCTAAAGTGTGGTCTTAAAGTAAGATTAAAATGACCAGTCAACATTAAATTCTAAGAATTCCTGATTGAGTAAGTGGAAGAAATCTGAGTCATCTTCATTCTGTGTGTAAATGTTGGCAAGGATCAGGGATCTCTCTTGGGTAGAAACTCTAGCCAAGATCCATCTGCCACCTTTGTTGGCTAAAGAGCTGGACACTGCCCATCTAAGGTCCTTGTGAATAACAACTGACACCCCTCATGTTTTTGCTACAGCGTCACTATGGAGGTCAACCCCCACCCACCCCTGTTTAGGTTTTATTGTCTCCTGTGCAGACATTTTGTTTCCCGTAAAAACACTACATGGGGCCTCAGTTTCTTTAAGTGTGACAGAACCTTTTTACAACAAAAATAAGCAGTATCACCTCTCCATCAAACCAAGCAAGGAGTCACTCTTGAACAAGTTCAATCCTTCAAATACCTTGGCATCACCCTTGACTCCCACCTCTCCCATACTGCCCACATTAATACTGTGTCGAAAGCTGCTAACATCAGGCTGGGCCTACTGTTCCATCACAGGAAACATCTAACCCCTGAAGCATTATCAATTGCCGTCCAGAGCTTCATTGTTAGCATCTTTGACTATGGACTCATGATTTATGGCTCTGCCACTGCCTTCTCTCTCAAACATGTTTCTACCTCCCTCAATGAAGCCTGTAGACTCATCACCGGATCTCACCATCTCACCCATACCTGCAACCTGTACTCTCTAACTGGGTGGCTGCAACTCAACAGCCGAATAAAATATCAAACCTGCATCACAGCACAGAAAATAATGATGGGCAGTGCCCATCCTGGTGTCTGCTCTCTCCTTAAACTCAGAAACAACAACTGCAACACCAGGAGATCCTGTGAACATGCAACTGTGGGTATATCAGGGATTAATCAATGGTCAGGTAACCTGTTTGGACAAATCTGAAGACTGAATTTTCAGAACCCATGTTATAAAACCCTAATAAACTCATCTGCCTGCACATGGTAACCAGAGCATGCAACATAAAAAAAACATTATGAATCACAAATACAAGAATAAACCCAAAAGAAGTTATCCCTGCCCCTCCTCAAACATTCCATACCGAACCAGCTATCACCTTTAGCACAGGTCCGCATAGCAGCAACCATTGCTGGGGAGATACGGCAATACAGGTAAAGTCCTGTCAAGCCAGTGCTATTCAGTTAACCCTCATCAGTCTGAGGAGGGAGGTACTAATAACTGCCTCTTACTAGAGGTGTAGTATATCTCAATAATGTGGAGTGTGTAAAACAGGTAGTTATGACAGCTTGGCCAATGACCAGGCAATCATCAGCCCTGGGACAGGGGACAGTAGTACAGCTCAAGTATCGGGCTGCCAGAGGGACAAATGAATCCCAAAGTATGGACTGTAATGGCCCAGAGTTGGTCACTGCTACAAGGTGGGCCCCATATCCCAGCAGAGACAGAGTATCAAGGAAGGAAAGGAAAAATCAGAGGAGACAGTGTACAACTGAACTCTGCTCTGTAGGGACTGGGAAGTGTGGAACAAGCCCCTTGAGTAGGGGAATGAGAAGTAGCCTTGGAGGCATGGGGTTGAGAAGGGAAGAAAGGGTCAGGGAGCCATTGACGTGATTAAACCCCATGACATTTATCAGTTAGTGCTTCCATGGAGAATGTTAGGCCCAATCCTGTACCAAAAGGAGTCCCACAGTACACACAACTCAAATGAACATAACCATAGGAGGGTCGAGTCACTCATATGCTAGTGAGTCAGCACAGAGGGCGGCATTACTAAAGGCCCAGTGACGAAAATGGGTGGGGGGCATAACACCATCTCCTGTGGGACTGATCCCACCCACCAGAGATGCAAGCCATATAGGAGGACTAAGGCTGTTAAGTAAGGTACATACTGTAAAACCAGTCAGCAGGTGTGCCTCCTAATGCTGGTAAAAGGGCAATAGAAACATGGAATGAAATTGTTCACTAGGGAACATAAGCAGGAGGCTGGTAAGGACAGAGGTCTGGGGTTATATTCTGTTTTAACTGAAATATTTGAATAGTTTTGTACATGAAATAAGTTCTGTAAAATTACTACTTTCAGTTAGAACTGTTACTTGGGCTGTGATATTGTAACTTTTGAGGCTTGGAAACACTTGTTTGGCAGTGATAATTAGAGTGAAATTTAAATGTGATGTTTGCCTGGTGTTCTTAAATACTGAAATGCCACTGGGGATTGGGATTGAAGGGCTGTGTATTTCTGTTTGGGACTGAAATTTGAAGCAACAGGAACTGGTGGGCCTGTGACATCATATGGTACCTGATGTCTGCATGCACACACTGTTAGTGGGACTGGACACACACTGGACCGTATGTGTTTGTGAGACTTGGGAACTTTATTGGTGGGGTTGAAATTGCATTTGTAAATAACTGCAGTCAGTATAGAGAGAAACTGTATTCCAGGGAAGGGACTGAGAAAAGGGGGTGTGCCATTATAAACAGAGGGGGATAAACAGGGTGGCCATATTCCACCATGGCAGGCATCTTCGGAAGGGTTGTAGGCTGCACAGGCTGTGGGATGGCAATAATTCTCAATTGGGCTTGGAGAGGAGGCTGCCCACTCTGTAGACAACTATCTTGTATCAGGGTGAGAGTATATTGATTAAGGAGTAAGCTAGGGGAGCTGGGGGTGTCAAGGATAAGGGGTGTGGATATGGGCAGCAGAAGGGTGGGGCTGAGGGGAGGCTGGGGCAATGCTCTGAAATTACAGGACGTTATGTTGCAGCAAGCAGGAGGGGGGATATTAGGGACAGAGGACCCTTAGATAGGGATGTTGACACTAAGGGGAAAGTGTACGGGGTGAACATTCCAAATGCAAAGAGGGTGGAGGTGGAAGAGTCAGAAGGGGCTGTTGTGGGGAAGCCTAAAACAGCAGACTGTGGGAAGGGAGCTCCTAAGGTGAACAGAGCAAGAGGGGCAGTTTAAAGGTGCAGTCAGGGGAAACTCGGGTTACTTGATGGAGGCTGACATAGAGTGTCACAATAAATTTTAGCTACTAAGCAACCTAGAGGGGGGAAGGGGTTGGTGGAAATAAAGGAAACTGATACACAGGCGGGGAGGGAGTTGGATACCCATAGGGCATCACAGACCGGCAATGGAAAGGATAGAAATAGTCCCAGAGGGAGAAAGGGAAACATAAATGTTAAGCAAATGGGGGGGATGTAACATATTGCAGACATGAGGGAGGAGAGCATGACTGGAGAGAAACTGGGAGACAAGGAGGTGAGAGAGGAGCCCCCCTTCAGCAGGGGGGTCAGTACCAAGGATGGGGCCCTAGCTTTGTCAGTGTCAGTGGCTCAGTAGTTAGCACACTCGCCTCTGAGGCCAGGAGATCAGAGGGCTGTGGGTTCAGTTCCCACATCTGGCACTTGGGTTAATATCCCAGTACTGACACTGCAGTGCAGCATGAGAGGGGTGCTGCACTTCTGAGGTGCCGTCTTTCAGATGAGACGTTAAACCGAGGTCCCATCTGCCTGGATTGGTAGTAGTTCAGGTGGATGTTAAAGATCCCATGGCACTTATCGAAAAAGAGTAGGGGAATTTCCCGGTGTCCTGGCCAAATTTCCCTCATTCACTAAAAAAATACCACCAACAGCTTAATCTGGTTCAAGGTCAGTTGGCATTCATCTGTATCCTTCCCGGTCGTGCCTGAAAATAGGCAGGATTTGTCTAGTGCACTTCCGGTCAACAAAAGCTAAATAAATAAAATAAATAAAATAAAGGGACCCACAGAGAGCCTCTGGAGGCAGGGTACTATTACAAGGGGGGAGGATGGCGGTGTGGGGGAAGGGGAAACCATCAGGGCCAGGATAAATGGTTCAGATAAGAGTGGATTAAAGGGGACACCTATTCAGAGGGGGTCTGAGTTAAGTGGGCAAAATAACGAGGGAGGCAGAAAGGGAAGGGAGACAAGGTGGTCTCTAATAAGGCAGGAAGACTCCCATGGAATTGAGATCACGAATAAGGGGGGGATGTGGGGCTGAGAGGGCATAGTAGAGGTAACTATAAGGATGATGGCGGTGTTAAGGTTCTGTTATTGGGAGACTCGATGATTGGGGTATCCAGTGGGAGGGACAGGGGGTGGATGCCATAGCCAGGTGAAGGTAGTGAGTATCTCTGGGCTGACAGTGCACAGAGCAAAGTTCATGGTGTATGAAATGGTTAGGGATTGTGGAGGGAAACCGGATTTCCTGGTGCATTTGGGAACTAACGATCTAGAGGGAAATAGCATTTTGGAAATCCAAGCAAGGTTCCAAGAACTTGCCAGAGTCTGTCGAGGATAATGGATGCAACATTTCCTTTTGGAGATATTGCCAGAACCAAAGGCCTCAGTGGAGAAAAAATGAAGCACACAGAGGTTAATGACTGGCTCAGGAAGTGGGGTGAAGAGAGTGGGTTGGGGTGTTAGGGAACTGGAAAGAAGCCTGGGAGGATAAGGGACTGTATGGCAGGACAGGCTTCATCTTGCCCATTAGGAAAGGAAGCCCTTAAACAGGGATGGCTGACTACATTTAAGAAGGTGGGGTTTAAACTTGTGAGGGAGGCGATAAGGCTGGGGCTGACCAGAAGCCTCTCCTCCAGATGAGGGGAGTAGCCTTCAAGCCGGGGGAACAGACTGGGGTGGAGGTTTCAGGAGTAGCAGAGGAGGATGGAAGTATAAGGAATCTGAGTGGGGTTCGACAAAGGGTTCAGGGATAAGGGGTGAGGGGTTGGTGTTAGTAAATGACAGGAGCTTGGGAAACAAGTTTCCAGAGTTCCAGGCCATGCTGTTCGGGGGAGGGGGGGTGGATGTGGAGGCAGTCACAGAGACGTGGGCCAACAAAAAACCCATGACTGGGACCTAAACGTGCGGGGGTACACTATGCTTAGGAAGGATAGAAAGGAAGGCAATGGGGGTGGAGTGGCTATGTTCATTATAGATGACATAGAAATTGCTAGGGTAGAAGAGGCAGAGGGAAACATGGAGGCCTTATGGGTCACCTTACGATGCCCAGCAGGAGATAAGGTCAAGCTGGGTGTAGTATATAGGCCCCCTGGGATGAGTGATGTTCTAGAGGATGGTTTGCTGGACAACATCATTGCCCACTGTGGACCAAAAAAGGAAGGAGTGGTGTTGATAGGGGACCTTAATATGCCAGTTACAAACTGGGGAACCATGTCCTCTAAGGTGGCCAAGGAGCAGAGGCTGCTGGACGGCTTCCAGGATGTGTTCTTAACACAGCTTGTGATGGAGCCCACAAGGGAGGGGCATGTCCTGGATGTGGTTCTGGCAGATGGGGATCTGGGAAGGGACCTGGTTGTAGAGGACCCCTGACTGGGAGCGACCACAATACTGTCTGGTTTCAAATAAGCATGGGGGTGGGGGTGAGATCTAGGACACTGGCAGTGGACTTCAGGGGGGCAGACTTTGTGGGCATGGGAAATATTCTAAAGGATCACTTGAAGGGGATTACATCAATGATAAGTGTGGCAAGGAGATGGGAGGTCATAAAACGGGGACTTCATGAGGCAGTCAGGATCTGCGCTAAGTTGAAACGTAAGGGAGCAAGGTCACATAAACCATGCTGGTGGTCCAGTGAGGTACAGGTAGTGGTCACAGAAAGGAAGGCGGCCTACAAAAAATATAAAACAACAAGAGGGGATAGAGATAAGGAAATGTACCATCTTGCATCTAAAAAAGTCACCCGGATGGTGAGGGGAGCAAAGTCCAGTAAAGAGCAGCGGCTGGCACAGGGGATACATGGAGGGAAAGGGGTTCTTCCAGTACATTGGGGAGTGGAGAAAACTAAGGCCATCTCAGCAGATTGAGATCAGAAGGTGGGTGGGTGGAAGAGGCGAGGACCAGGCAGAGGTATTTACAGTACTTTGCCTCTGTGTTCATTAGGGAGGGATGGGATATCTACAAAGCAAGGCACGATAGGGATAGAAGCAACAGTGAGTGGGATCAGGGGAGCAACAGAAATGGAGCAAGAGGAAGGGAGAGGTACCCCAGGGGTGTCACATCTGGATAAAGATAAAAAGGCCAGTAAGGTGGAGGGGATGGATGATGCTATCTCCACCAAAAGGGTGTGGTTAGCCCTCAAGGCCCTAAAGAAAGGCAGATCTCCTGTGTCGGATGGCATTCATCTGAGAGTACTATGGGAATTGGTGGACATACTGGCTGCACCCCTGGCGGAGCTCTTCAAAAGGTCACATGAGACAGGGAGGGTACCTAGGGATTGGTGAGAGGCACATGTGGTGCCATTCCATAAAGGGGGGTTGAGGGAAGTACCAGGTAACTATAGACCCATCAGTTTGACCTCGGTGGTGGGAAAATTAATGGAGAGTATACTAGAGGAACAATTGGGGGTGTACTTGGAGGAGGTGGGAGGTCTGGATAGTCGGCAACATGGGTTTGTACCAGGTAGATCATGTCAAACCAATCTTGTGGAGTTCTACGAATGGCTAACATCAGAACTGGACAGGGGAAAGCCTGTGGCTGTATTATTCTTGGACTTCAGCAAGGCATTTGACTCTGTCCCCCACAATGGTCTGGTGGAGAAACTGATGGGGTTAGGAGTAGGCCCTTTGATGGTCAGATGGATTGAAAACTGGCTAGCCAGATGCACCCAGAGAGTAATGGTCTGTGGGGAGCTCTCAAACCCTAGAGAGGTTGGTAGTGGGGTACCGCAGGGCTCGGTCCTGGGTCCAATCCTGTTTAATGCATACATATCGGACATCAGGGAGGGTATAGGGTGTGAAATGAGTCTCTTCATGGATGACTCTAAGATGGGAGCAGTAGTTGAGGGAGAAGAGGGGAGGTTGGCCTTGCAAGGGGACCTGGATACCCTGGAAAGCTGGGCTCACACATGGAAATTAAATTTCAATATCACCAAGTGCAAGGTGTTGCATCTTGGTTGGGAAACCTAAACACAGGTACACCCTGGGAGGGAGACGCTGGAGGCCTCAATAGGGGAAAAGACCTAGGGGTCATGGTGGATACATGTATGAATAACTCTGAGCAGTGCAGGAGAGCGGCTAGCAAGGCAAACAGGATGTTGGGATGCATCGTGAGGGGATCACCTCTAGAGCAAGGAAGTGATTCTGCCGCTGTACAATGAACTGGTTAGACCACACCTTGAGTACTGTGTACAATACTGGAGACCACACTTAAGAGGGACATACAGCTCCTGGAGGGTACAGAGGAGGGCAACTAAGATGATACGAGGGCTAGGGGATTTGATGTATGAGGACAGACTTGAGGAGCTCTGCCTATTTTCATTGGAGAGGAGAGACAGGGGGACATGATTGAGGGTCTTCAAGTACCTCAAGGAATAAATAGGGTAAACATGGAGGGGATCTTTAGACTAAAGCAGGGAGGTATCACCAGAGGGCATGGTTTGAAGTTGGAAGGGTGAGGGGGGAAAAGAGGAGGAGGTTTTTCACTGAGAGGGTGGTGGACCATTGGAATGCACTGCCTGGTGAGCTGGTTCAGAGATCCACAGTGGAGGGCTTCAAGAGAGGGTGGGACAGACACAGAAAGTGGATGTATAAGATGATGGCCTGTCTCGGGGTGGGGTGGGGATGGATGATAGGGGTTTCTGGAGCACAAGGGAGGGGAGGGCCTCGGCACCCAACTAAGGATCTGAGGTTCGAGCAGACTCGATAGACCAAAAGGCCTAATCTGCTGGCAAATAGTATGTTAGTATGAAATGAGCCCCAGCAGTGCATAACCAGGACTGTAACTTTCAGCAAGTCAAACAGACAAAGTTTCCAAATGCCCAGATAGGGCAAAACAGCAAAGCACCCTGCCCCACAGTTAACATATGCAGACGTCATGCAGGGGTATTAAGGAGAGGACGAATCTGGGTGTGGTGTAGAGCTAGTCCAGGAGTTCGATAACAGTCAGCCACGTTAGATCCAGTGGGTGGAATCTGCAAAGGCTGGATGCATTCTGGATGTTCCTCAGCGCTAGAAGAAGTCACTGGAGGGAGACCTGGAAAGGTCGCTGCCTCTGCCAGGATCAGTAGGAGGCTGAATGACAGGTGGGAACCCAGAACCAGAAGCAGAAACTGATGTCTGGGGTGGTAGAAAATCCTCAGTAAATCCTTCAAGACATCCAAGCAGTTGTTCTATCCCATCAATCCACTCGAGCAGATGAGGCTTGGGATTCTCGGCTGTGGCTGTGAGAGTGGTAGGGGCAAGCAGTCCCCACTTGCATCATCCTGTCTCTTCTTTTTGTTGCTGCGCTAAGAATTAGGAGCTGGGATCCATGGGTCTGTGTCTACAGGCGGGGAAGGTAAAGGCGGACCTGTCATCTGGTTTGCAGACTGTGCACCACCAGGGCTGGGGGTGACTTCCATTTCTTGAGGAGATTCCTGGGTCAAGGCTGGAAGGGAAAGTGGCTGGAGTTTGGCCCAAATCTGATGAGGAACAAATCGATTGAGAAAATCCTCAGTCACTTCTGGGGACTCAAAAAGCCAGGGCACTCCATTCATGGTGATCTTGAGAGCCACAGGGTAGCAGAGTGAGTACTGAAGGCCAAGTTCAACATAGGCTCTTTGGGCAGTGGTGAAGGCTCTTCTACACTCTGTAAGTTCAGCGGAGTAGTCCACAAAGATTTGTGTTTTGTGCCCCTGCCATAAGAGGTTATGTTTGTCCCTGGCTGCCAGCAAGATCAACTGTCAGTCCATGAACCACAGAAAATGAGTTAGGATGGGGCGGGGGCGAGAGCCCTGCACCTGCTTCTGGGTGAGGGATAAGTGGGCCTAATCTAGCTCTATCAGGCCTGTCCAGGTGCGGCCTGGAAAGGCTGGAATAGCTTTTTGTAGAAAGTTGATGGTGCTGGATCCCTCACATTGCTCTGGAAATGCCACAAACCATAGACTCTTTCTCCTATTAAGGTTCTCAAAATCTTCAAACCGTTGCCATAGCAGCCTAATTGTGTGATCCTCTTCTCTAATGTAATTCATAATTCTCTCACTCTGATTCTCGGTGTCCGCGATCCGTTGCTAGATGACATTTGTGCGGTGGGACAGTAAGATGATGTCATCCTCTGCATTTTAAGATGCCATCTCTAGCTTGTTCATTTGGGCCATCATTTGAGTGAACATTTGTTTAATTTCTTGCAGGTTTTTGTCAGCAGAAGGAGTGGCAGTGGTCACCATGGAGGGACGAATTCCCATGCTGAGGGCCTGAGATAGAACAGAATGAGTGGCACCAAATAACTTACAAACTCCATCAATCAGAGGTTAAAAAAAGCAAACCGGAGCAACTGCAGGTAAGTGGCTATCACACCATGACAGAAGCTACACTGAGGGGGTGGTATAATAATGGATTATGAAGAATTTTGAAAGGGCTTTGACCTTGTCTTTGGCAGTCATCTCTTAGGCAAGCATGCCATGGCCCCAATAACACACTGTTGACATGCTAATGTGGTTCAGTGCAATGCAAGCAAGTGATTATTGCAGATGCCTATAGCAGACAAAACAACTTATAACAGATATGTCCATTATAAGCGGTGTCCATTGTATTCCTTTTACTCAAAGGCATTTTCCTGAAATGTCAGCGGGGGGTTAAAAGAAAGGTATTTGCCTTAAAGTAATTTTATAGATGCATATTATTCTTTCCACACTGTTTTATTTGAAATTATTATTTCTATTCCTGAAATAATATAAAGTAACTAGTGTTACTAGCAAATAAAATGTTTTTATATTGTTTTTGATAATACTCTTGTACTATGCATTTTGGGCAGCCTTTGTGTAGAGTAGCTTGAGCAGTGTCTTTTTACTTAACAATACATTTACATATATATGTATACAGTATATAATTTCTTAGTGATAAATGCCATGGCTATTTAACATGTCAGGATCTTTTTAGACAGTGAGTAATTAAACAGACATAGGGCAGGATTTTCAAACGGAGCTGCCTAGAAGCTACCTGCTGCCATTTTTAAAATGGACATCTGTACAAACAGGTGATCCAACTAATTATCTAACTGCATCCAAATGTCATGTAAAAAACACAATTTCAGCCAAAAATAAGGCAAATGGCATTTTATAATTTTTTTGGCCGCACACCTTTACATTTGCTTACAAACTGAAGCATCTTTTGAAAATGACAGCATGGCCACACATCATTTCATTTGGTTGCAAATAAAAACATCTTTTGAAAATAACAGCAATGCAGTTGCAGGTGCACAATGCATTTGCCTCTTTATCCATGCTTCCTGAAAGTCCCCCCCTAATATTATGGTATTTTAAGTGATCTTCTCAAAATTTACTATTTTCCCAAAAGTAAGCTAATTTGATTGAAAGTTCCAGTCTAATGTCCTAATACTGTGATTCAGTTTTTTCCCCTAAAGGACCAAGTACCAATTCTCTTACATTCAATATCTGGTTCCTGAGGACACACTACATAACAAGGCACATTTATTCTTCTGGCAGGCCCAGCACTATGCCCCAGCATGCCTGAACATCCACTACATCCCAACCCTACAGAGGTCATTGCAGTCATGAGTTGCATGAATCCTAGTTATCAGGAAGGAAAAGTAGTGTCACAGGCAATACTTCCCCCCTCAGCTGCCAGATTGTAGTAATCTTGGATTTAAAGCACAAACCTGGGTCTCCTGCATGGTAGTAATATGCATTACTCCCTGTCCATCCAGTAGCCTGCATTTGTTTTCCTTACTGTGTTAGTACACTGCCTGACTGGCTTCAGTTTATGGTAGGGTAGTAGTCACTTGTCCTTCTTCAGAGGAGAGTCCTGAAGGAACTTACTAGTCTGAAAGTGAACAAAGCAGTGGGGCCAGATGGGGTGTAGCCAAGGGTATTGAGGGCACTCAGGGAGGTATTGGTTACACCTCTGACAGTCCTATTTAACAGCTCACTGGAAATAGAGGAGGTTCTGGAAGACAACAGATGTGGTCCCACTTCACAAAAGTGGTAGCAGGGAGGAGGGTGGCAATTATGGGCCAGTCAGCCTGACATTGGTGGTGGGAAAGTTAATGGAATGACTGCTGAAGGAAAAGATTGTGGAATATCTTAAATCAAATGCTTTACAAGACCCGATGCAGCATGGATTTAGCCGGGTGGGGAGTGGGGAGGGGGTCATGTCCAACAAATCTGATATATTTATTTGACTGGTTGACTGGGGAATTAGATTATAGTGGAGTGGTGGGCATGGCCTACCTAGATTTCAGTAAGGCTTTCAACACTGTTTCACATGGGAGACTAGTGATCAAGATAGGCAGTTTAGAAGTGGGTGCAAAGGTGTTAAACTGGGTAAGAAACTGGTTGGGGCATAGGCGGCAGAGGGTGATGGTAAACAGAGTTCACTCCAAAAAAGGGAGGGTGGCCAGTGGGGTGCCTCAGGGATCAGTGCTGGGACTGATTCTCTTTAACATCTTTATAAGTGACAATGCAGAGGAGCTGGAAGGGATGGTCTGCCTCTTTGCTCATGACACCAAAATCTGCAATAAGTTAGACACTCGGAGGGGGGTAGAAAAGATGAGTAGAGACCTGAGAAAACATGAAGAGTGATCAAGGGTATGACAGCTGGGTTTAAATGCAAAAAAAAGTGTAAAATAATGCACTTGGGCACAGAAACCCAGGGGCAGAGTACAAAATGGGTGGACTGGTATTGACGACCACCCAAGAGGAAAAACAACCTGTAAATAATTATAACTGATGACCTTAAGGTGGCCAGGTAGCATGTCAAGGAAGCTGGGAGGGCTAGTGGGATACTGGAGTGCATAGGGTTGGGTATCACTAACAGAGAGAGGGGTGTGGTGTTGTCTCTGTATAGATTGCTGGTAAGATCACATCTAGAATGCTGTGTCCAGTTCTGGTGACCACATCACCAGTTGAAGCAGTCCAGAGGGGGCAAGTAAATGGTGCAGAATCAGCATCAAAAGCCCTATGAGGAGAGATTGAAGAACATCAATATGTACACCCTGATAGATATGATGTGGACAGCCAGTTCTGAGTGCTGTATCATTTTTTAATATAAAATGTATTACTGACTGTCTCTGCTGAAAATCTGGTGCTCTAGGGTGACCTCACCCCCCCCCCAGATTTTAGCTGAAAGATGAAAGCCATGAAAAAATGCTGAAACAGCATGTGAGATCACACACACAGTGGTTTTAGATACAAAATGTTACATGGCAGGCCTGAAGCTAATGACGGAGTAGAACAGACCTTAATCAGGGATATCCTGTTGATCTAGCTTAATTAGCTGGCCAGCTGGCAGGAAAGGAAATATCTCTTTTTATGACGTTGGAGGAAAACCCAAGTTATTACACAAGGGTGCGAAGTCATAAATGTTTCTTTGATATCTGTGAGGGACAGTAGACCCTCTACATCAAAGGGTTATATGAGAAATTGAATTATGCTGAGGTCACAGAATTTTAATGTCTTATTAGGACATCCTGTTTTTTTATTAAATATATATATTTTTATATATATTCGGACAGAGGAGGAGTTAGGTGACCTCACCCAAAAGGGTTGGCAAATACAGTTTGCTTTAAGGAATAGTCTGTTTTACTTCAGAGACACTTTTATCTAGACTCTGACAAAAAAGCATCTGTGAGCACTTTTAAGCAGGTATTTAGAGAGTAAGTACTGTAGTAAGAATTGCACTGTTTAAAACCTTGTTCTTTTAATAGATTTGTATGTCTTATGATATAATAGTTCTGTATTTTGTGTTTGACATATTTTTATCTATTTTTAATAAAAACTTTTTAGAGCATACTTGGTCTACCTTTGATTTTCCTTCACTTGCAAGAAGAGTATATATGGTTATAGCAGACACTAGGCATAGCTTGAATGATTGTACCAAACTGGAAAGAGAAGCATTTTAAATCTGTCATCATTATTAATGTTTTCAAGGGTTCATCTCTGTATACCTGGTTAGGTTCCTGTAGGCAAAGATATCTGGCCCCCTGAAGACAGAAATATCTGCGCCTTTGCATTGGGTACGCTAGCAAGAGGTTCACAGTTTGAATCCCTCCAGAACTTGAGACCAAAGGTTGATCCAAACTCACAAAACAGGCAAGAGGGTTACCTTGTTCTGCTAAACTGTTCACAAGACTGCGCTCAGAGGTTGGCACTTTGGGAGTAAAGGGCCTGACCTGTTGAGTGGGTTTGTGACAACAGAGACCTTTAAAGAGCTGCTGACTCCTCAAAGAAAACTTTGAAAACCATAATACTTATGTACAAATCAGCTTGCATTCCATACATATTCTACGGATTTCGCATACCCATTGTGTATTACTGATGAAATTTATATGAATACCTGATATTTATTAGTTCTGATAGAGCTCGGTGAAGTTCTGAACCTTACTAAATAAGAGCCAGAACACAGTGAAGTTCTGATTTGTTCTGATTAGTTCTGATTTATTGACAAATATTTGAAAAAATGCATAAAAGTGGCCAAAATTGGTCACATTCAACACAGAGGTCCAAAGGAAATAATTTAATGGATTATTTGTATAAAAATGTATGTAAAACTGGTAAACAAAAAAGCAATCACTCACTACTAGTCCCTTCATGGCTGGCCTATAATGGTGGCATATCCTGCTCGGGTCCATGGCATGAGTGTGCTAGTAGAGATAGAGAGAGATGGAGAGAGGGAGAGAGAGAGACTGAAAGACAGATGTAAATACCTATATCAAAGCACCACTAAGCACTGCAAGCACTGCCAGGCAGCTAAGATTTTTTTTTTTTTATTAATGGTGCTACAGTATGTGTGTATTGTTTTGATGGATGTTCCAGACAGAGCTGAACAGGCCAAAGAAATGGATATGAATGATCAAATGAGCAGCACTGAATTTCTCATGCCCTCCCCACAATCTCTCTCTCTCTCTCTCTCTCTCTCTCTCTCTCTCCTGCTCTCCTCTGGATGGCACAAGTCAAATATTTATTTTGCCAGTCTGTCCTTGCCCTGCACAACACTCAGCCATACTGAAGCCACAAAAAAAAGAAACTTTTATTTGGGGTTTTTGGGGCTGTTAAATTGTTCACGTCCCCCCATAGTCTCTCTCTCTTTCTCTCTCTCGCTCTCTCTCTTTTTCTATCTCTTCTGGATGGCACAAGTCACAGGTTTATTTTGCCAGCCTGCCCTTGCCCTGTACACACAGCCACACTGAAGCAAGGAAAAAACAAACTTTTGTTTGGGATTTCTGGGACTGTTACATTTCTCATACACCCCCCAATCTCTCTCCTCTGGATGGCACAAGTCACAGGTTTATTTTGCCAGTCTGCCATTGCCCTGTACACATAGCCACACTGAAGCCAGGAAATAAAAATGTATTTGGGATGTCTGTGACTGTTACAGGTCTTGTGGGGCTCCCTGTAGTCCCTCTCTCTCTCTCTCTCTCTCTCTCTCTCTCTTTCTCTCTCTTCCCTCTGGACAGCATAAGTCAAAGATTTATTTTGCTAGCCTGCTGTACTTGCCCTGTATATGCAGCCACAATGAAGACAGGAAAAAAAAATATTTGGGATTTCTGGGACTGTTACATTTCTCTTAGGCCCCCTGCAGTCTCTCTCTCTTTCTCTCTCTCCCCCTTTGGATGGCACAAGTCAAAGATTTATTTTGCCAGCCTCCTGCCCTTGCCCTGTACACACAGCAACACTGAAGCCAGGAAAAAAATTATTCAGGCTTTCTGGGACTGTTGAATTTCTTCTGTCCCCTTCCCCTGCAGTATTTCTCCTTCTCCCCTCTGGATGGCACAAGCCAAAAATTTATTTTGTCAGCCTGCTGCCCTTGCCCTGCACACACAGCCACACTGAAGACAAGAAAAATCTTTAATTTGTGATTTTCTGTAACTGTAAAATTTCTCTTGGGTGCCCAGTAGTCTCTCCCTCTTTCTCCTGGATCTAGAATGGCATAAGTCAAAGATTTTGCCAGCCAGCATTTGCTCATGTACAAAGCTACACTGTCTGATGAAAAAAAAAAGAAAAACAACTTTCATTTGGGATTTTCTGCAATTGTAAAATTTCTCTTCAACACCATCTCTCCTACGGATCTGGATTTGGAATGGCACAAGTCAAAGATTTTGCCAGCCTGCCCTCCCTGGCTCATGTATACAGCTACACAGTCTAAGGCCAAGAAAAGAAGAAAACTTTCATTTGGGATTTTCTGTAAATGTAAAATTTATCTTGGACCCCCAGTAGTCTTTTCCTCTCTGCTCTGGATCTGGATTTGGAATGGCACAAGTCAAAGATTTTGCCAGCCTGCCCTCCCTGGCTCATGTACACAGCTACACAGTCTGAGGCCAAGAAAAGAAGATCACTTTCATTTGGGATTTTCTGTAACTGTAAAATTTCCCTTGGACCCTAAGTAGTCTCTCTCTCTCTCTCTCTCTCTCCTCTGGATCTTTATGCTACAAGTCAAAGATTTTGCCAACCTTCCCTTGCTCATGTACTCAGTCACACAGCCACACTGCCTGCCTTTTGCCTGCCCCCCAGCAGCACCAAGGCCACCATTAGCTCCCCAGTCCCTGTGGATTCCTCCTTTATCCAGACCCGACCCATCACCCTCCCCCGATGATCAGTTTCTCTCCCTCTCTTCCACCAGAAAACCAAGTCATTTCTCTCTCCTTTTCTCTTCCCTTCTCTCCAAAATATGTATCTATATATATTTGTGTGTGGTTTTTTTTTTTGCTTTTTACAACTTCTTCTGGTGGCTGCTGCAGCAATAAGCAAGGTGCTCCTGTGACCCATCCTCCTCTTATCTGGGCCACATTGTGCAATCAGCATGGTTATATACTGTGAGTGCATTACAAGACCTTCTGTTGCCTGATTGGATGCCACCAGCCACCTGTACATGGACTGTGCATGCCGATGGCATCCCCATGGCAACAATAGACACAATGGCACAAATGGCTCTTCCATGGATCCAGAACCAGACTTCTCTGGCTAAGTCTGTATTTTTCCAGGTCTGTGGATTGCAGATTCAATCCAGTGGTCCGAATCGCACATGGACCAGTCTGTCAAGCCTAATATTTATCCTTGAGTTCATCTGCCTCTATAGCTTATTTTCTACTTCAGTTCATAATCCTCTGTTGTGACATTACACTCCATTGCCATGGGAGCAACTGTGATGTCACAAGCAGTGCATTATGACCTCAGGTAGGGGGAAAGCAGCAAGAGTAGATAAGCTCTTCAGAAGCAAGTGTCCTGTTTTATTGCAAATGACCTCAGTGATAAATAATGGGGGTGAGAAATGCTGAACTAATGTGAAATACAAACTGAACTGTGTTAAAATACTATGTTTTGCTAAAGTTCTTATGAATGCATCAGCTGCTCCTTTAATACCTCATGGGGGTAAACAAGGTAAAGAAGAGACGTATATTTCAGAAAAGAGGTGTTCACAAACAAGGGGACATGCAGTGAAGCTAGAGGGGCATACAATCAGGAGAGATGTGAAGAAGTACTTCTTCACAGAAATAAATTCCTGGAGCAGTCTTTCAGCTGAGATGGTGGGGGAAAACCAGTGTTATGGTTCAAAAACACATGGGATAGGCATAAAGGAATCTTAGTGGTGGGGACAAACAGCTGGAGATCAAGTAGGGTATGTGGTAATACTGTAGGTAGGGAAAAATGGGTAGGCTGGGTGGGCCAAATGGTCCTTGTCTGCCAGCAAATTCTATGTTTCTGTGTTTCCACAATTATGCCTAGAATCATTTCCCCATTTGTGTGGTCCACTATACACCACATAGGCTGCATGTATGATTCAGACTTCTTGACCCTAGATGTAGTACCTAACATATCCCCAAATTAAGTCTAAACTCTAATTTCTCAGAACAGCCCTGTAATGTGTATAACTCCCCTGTAGTATACCCTCTTCTTATGCTGTGCCCACTCATCTTGCTAATACAGTAGTGTTATCAACAAACTTGAGCAGCTAGCTGCCGATCCCATCATGCAAGTCATTAGTAAACATGTTAAAGGGCAACAGACTCAGCAATGACCCCCTGAGGTACTCCACTCAGCACATCCCTCTACTCTCAATGCTGACCTTCCAGCACTACACATGGGTTCCTACCTGTGAATTTGTCGTCCACTTCCTGTACAGTCTGTGGACTCCATAGTAACTTCTTTCTCCATGAGGTTTGAACGTGTTAGAAGGTCAAATGCCTTGCCGAAGTCCAGATATTCATTCACCACCTGGCCCCTATTCATTTCCCTAGTTACCTCCTTGAAAAGGTAACAGGCTGCCTGTCACTCCTGCATAACTATTGCCAACCTATACCATAGCCTCAGATTCTGGTTACTAAGCTTTTAAAAGGGCAACATTTCCATCCTGTTGCTTCCCATTTGTCCTTACTTAATCTTGTATGGTTCTGGTGACTATAAAAGGTGTGCGGCAGACGCTTTTTCTTCAAAGAATGTGTGAAGATGTAACCAATCGTGCAATTTCCTTCTTAAACTATGGCCCCCAAAATTTGAAAGATAAGGTGAAAGCAAAGGTATGGGGGCCATTAGATTCTAATTAAAACTCCCAGTGAGGCTTTACTTTATTGCATGGCTTCCTTGTACTTCCCTCTTCCCAACTATAAAACTGGATAGAAGCAGGATGCACTGAAACTGACATGTTTCTTTTCACTTGAGCTACTGTAGATAAACAATTTCTTAAGTCACAAAAAAAACTTTTACCTTCAGATCTAGGTGAAAGGTTAATAATGGTCAATGTCTTGCAATCAGTTTTCAGTATGGCCCTATCACCTAAGATTTGTCCCTGCCATTGTTGTTCCATGTTCTCTGTATTTATCAGTATCTATTATTATATTATTTGATTATAAAGAGATGTTGTGGTTTTACCAAACTGATCAAAGGGCAGAGAAAACCCAGCCTTTGCAACAGTAAAGTCTTGTTTTTGTGTCATTAAAAAAAAAAATCAGAGCCTACATCATCCCACAGAGAACAGAAAAGATTGTAGAATCCTTGAAAACAAAGCTACTTTACCAGTAATAATAACCAGTTGTACAGTCAGTGGTAGCATTAGTGATTAAGGGAGAACTTACAGATTGCTAGAGTGCTGCTGCCCTCTCCTGGTCAATCAAGTGTCATTGCTAGTGCCATTCAGTTACAGTTTTTTTAAACAGATTTTAACATTTTCTATTGATTGTCAGGGCGGTAATTGCATTTATCCTCTTTCTCAGCACTTCCATGAGTCCACTGCAGTACATTGACTTGACTATAACTGGTATTTTTAGTGGCTACTATGGTCTTGGTATTTTCCTTTGGTCATGCTTTATCACGGTCATGAACATCCCATTGGTAGCCTTTCTAACTGTAGTACTGGACTTATTGTTAGATATGATGCTGTTCTAAGATTATGTGTATCTTGTTCCTCCTGTTCTGAGACTGTAACCTCAACTGTTCTTTATTTTTATGTATTTATTTATTTGTATATTTGGAAACAACCTTTGAATATACGCTCTTTTACAAAGGTTCCATGTCAGGATGTAAAACAGCAGAGACCTAACAAAAACTTAACAGTTAACACTAAATATAAGATTGCTATGAAATACAGAAAACAGATAAATAATACATTTGAGTAGCCTAGACAACTGAAATTAAACAGCAGGAGGAGATTTCCAATTACAGCGTCTGGCATGAGCTGTGCGGGGGGCTGTCAGGTAGAGTATCAGAAGGGTAGGAGAAAGAAAGGGGAGAGTGCGAACAATGTTTCCCAGTTAGTAACGTGTGGCATAGCTGCCCCAGAGGCCTGTCAAAGTAGAGTATCAGAAAGGGTAGGAGAAAGAAAGGAGGAGAGTGCGGATGAGGGTAGATTAGAGACAGAGAGAGAGAAAGACAGGAGGAGAGAGAAAGGGGGAGAGAGAGGGAGAGAGAGAAAGGATAGGCAGAAGGAGAATATTTAGAGGGGAGAGTGGGTGGAAAGGGGAGGTGTTGGGGGAGTATGGAGGGGAGAGAGCTGGGGGGTGGCAAGGGATGGCAGGTGGGGGTCCAGGGTAGATAAAACAGGAGGAAAGCTCAGACAGACATGGGGATATCTGGGTTGAGGATATGGACTCAGGTAAGGAAATCAGAGGTGTTTAAGAGGTGGTATCCAGGTTGAAGATAAGGATTCAGGTAAGGCAGTCACAGGCATTTGAGTTCAATAGGTATTGCTTCAGTTCTTTTTTAAAGGACTGAAAATTTATTGTATCAAGAGCTGCAGCAGAGATCTCATTTAGTGGTAGTGGAGCTCGGTACATAAAGGATCTTTGTCCTAGGGAAGTTCTACTAAATGGGACATTGAGCTGTGTGTCACTGTTCTTTGTGTGTTGTATTTGGAGCTTGCTTCCTTTACCAGGTCTGCAATGCAGGTAGGGGTCTGGGAGAGCATGGCCTTTCTTCCTAGCAGGCAAGTTTGGTATCTGATTCTGGATTGAAGTGGTAGTATGTGGGCCAGACCATACAGGGTACAAGTGTACGTAAGGCAGTCAGCATTTAGCAGTAGTCTGCAAGGCTTATTAAGGGCAGTGGCAACCCTTTTGAGGGCCGTATCAGTGGCAGCACTGTAAACCACCAGCCCATAGTCGACCAGGGAGAGGACAGAGCTGGAGGCTGAGAGCCAGAGGGCTTCAACAGTTAGGCTTTTCTTGTGCCTAAACAGGATCCCTAATTTTGTGTTCACAGCTTTCACCACCATGTCAATGTACTGAACATATGAGAGGGTATCATCCACAATGACACCCAGGTACTTGAAGGAGTGAACCTGTTCCAGTGGGGTAGTCAGGTGATTTGTGATTGTTAGTTCTGGGCATCTCCTTTTTAGTTAGGGGCTAGAGAGGAGCATCATCTTGTCTTTTTTGTAGTTTAGTAGGAACCTTTGGGAGTAGAACCAGGTCTCCATTTGCTGGAAGGATGACTAGATTGTAGCTTCGTGAGATGGGTTACTCCCTTTTAAGACTGTGCAAGGTCCAAACAATAATTACAAAATAACACAAATAAAATAATGAGGCCCAAATACTCAGGACTAAATATAAAATAGTTTTCACAATTTGGTGGTATTCTGGGAAAAATATTTAATGAGATTTTAAAATCTCACAAACTCTTCCAGGTCAGTGAAAGTTAATTTGTGGAAGTTACTGCAGACAAAGCATGTGGTCTTGCCACTTGCTGAGAAAACTGAAACAGCACAGATAACAAAGCACCTAGCCTACATAGAAAAGGTACTTACCTCAGACAAAGTAACCACAATCCTAACCGAGGTTGGGAGGAGGTACTCTTTTATAGGTGCAGAAAACCAAGAAGTGAAGATGAGGAGTGCTGGATCAGAAGGTACTGTAGCAGTTAGTATAAAAGAAACACTATGATCATTAATGAGTCATGTGGTGTGAAGCATGCCACTTGTTGAAGTTCCATGAGTTTAAGTACTGGACTTAAGAGAAAAGGGACTTAAAAAGAGCAAGGACAGCGGTATGAAACTTTACTGGCTTAAAGGTTTCTAAATGTTTATTAGGTTTACATTCCATACACAAACAACATGCACACACAGGTAGGAGGTTGAGGTGGGAAGTTTGTAATCTGCAAGGGATCTAGCTTAGTCATCTTCCTGCAGATGCTGATGGAGGCGGGGAGATGCCCACTGTGCAGGATGTTCATGGTCCTAAATTCAGAATTAGCTTTCATTAGTGCCAAAGTTCAGAAACCCAAGAAGCATCTCTACCATTTAGTTAAGTGGGAGAAGCAGTCCTGTTACCTCAACATGCACCTCAGGTCTGAACTAAGGAATGGACTGCAATGGGAGAGGCAGGATGGGGAGAAGAAACATGACAGGCATGGACAGATCCCCAGGGATGGCAACTCAGAACAAATTCACTGTACTGGTATAACTGGTTCAGTATTACTGCAACAGGAAGAAAACAGGAGTTGATATTGTGGTGGGGATAGCTTTGTCTAGCACAGATGCACCAGTGGGGAGGTGTTCAGGTTGAGCAAGTAGTAACAGCAACTTCATCTTAGTCATAAATCTGCCACAATGGAGGTGGGAGGGAGATATTTAATGTTGCAGGACTCCATCTACTTATCACCACGGAAGTAGGAGGGAGCGAGCTTATCCAGAGCCGGCAGCTAAAGATCTGGAGAGGAGCAAGTGATGAATTACACTGTAAGCCGCTGTCTGACTTTGGCCTGCATTACATTTTGGAGGTACAGGGTCCGAATTTTGGGGAGATTCAGAACTGTTCTATGTTTAGCTAAAAAAAAAAACATACATTTTGTGGTATTTAAAGTGCATGTGGTATTTACAGTTCGTTTCAAGTTGGAGTAGTTGCACAGTTTTTATTTACAACACAACAGCCTATTTTATAAATGAAGTGGGGGAATTAATATAGCAACATTTTTTAATTGTTTAGGTTGTCAGATTGATTTGAGCAGATGCAGCTGACTAGCACCTTTTCCCAAGGGTTATGTCAGGATTTACCAGAGGTAAAAGGTACCAGTTAATAATCAGAATGCATGATTCTAAGACCCCATTGTATAATACAGTTTAAAATATGGATTCCATCACTCTGGGGATTAAGGATCCTTCTGGCATGATAGCTGGCTGTTGGCAAAGAATGGCTTACATCTGAGCAGAGGGGGACCAGTGCATTGTTACAGAGTTAAACATTACAATTAACATGTTTTTAAACTAGGTAAGGAAAAGGTTAAGAATAGCACATTACAGGTACACACTGATACATGGAGGAGACAGGATGGCTCTCCTCCAGGTCTAAAGGGACAGGATAAAGGGGACAGTCAGTGATAAAGTTAGGAAACCTAGATTTTCAACAGCATCCAAGAATAGGAATACTAGAGGGGATAGGAGGAAAGGGTAGAAAGTTTTATATATGAACACAGGGAGCTTAGAGAATGAGATGGATAAGCTGCATGTGAGAATGACTGCAGCACTTTTTTAGGACTGATAGTAATAATTGAAACATTGGCTTATTTATTTATTTATTGAATTTTGGCAACCGGGAAGGCACACTGAGACCATGGGTCCCCTTTTCAGGGTGACCCAGAATTATTACAGGCAACAAGTACAAAGTACATGAACAACAGGAAATTGGTTTGGTCTTTATTTCATTCATTACTAACCTGTTAGCAGCAAACCACATTTCACACACATTCAGACTTGCAGAGACATAGAGCAACAGGGCTAACATCAGCAGCACTCCAGTATAGAACAGCATCATAAGTGTATAGTAAGAGGTTTGCATCCCACAGCTTTTGCCAATATCATTAATAAAGATGGAGAAGGGTAATAGACCCAATATGGAGCCCTGGGGACACCATCATAGACAGGAAGGGATCTGAGTGAATCCTTTCCGTTTAACTGCCTGTGACCTACCGGTGAACACACAAAAAAGGCATGAGAGCACCCACTGCAATAGAAAAAGAGCCAGAACACCATCAGTCTTAAGTTCTCATGTCCTTTCATATAAAGTGCAGAGGTGGCAACAGCAACACAAAAAAATTGTGTGGTGGCAGATCTGCTAAACAGAGCTGTTGTTTCATTTAGAAAACTGCTAAGCATCCTCAGAGTAATCAAACAGGTATCAGTATTGTTTTTAAACAATGATTGTGCACCCATTTAAAGTCACAGTATAAAAAAGTGTTAAAATCATCAGTAAAACATAACTAATTATGAACAAAAACATGGTAAAGCTTCACATATTAAAAAGCAATTTCTTAAATGCAGTGTTTTTGAAATTCATTTGCACACTCTGTGTATCCAAACAAATTGTAATCCTGATACATGTAATTAAGTCATTTTGACCAGTGTATAATTAAATTCAATGTGAGCATTCATCCATGCACTTTAAACTTGAAATATCCTACCCACTTGTTCTGGGGTGGGAGGCAGAACAGTTGTATTACATAAACTGCAGTACAAGACATTGTGTAAATTACCACTCATTATGTGTGGTTATGGTCTGCTCAACATTGACAACTAAATTTTCTCAAAAAAGCTCACAGGTCAATACTGTCATTTAATCCATGTTGTTTTCTTGCCCCCAGTTCAAATATCCAGTAGCTCTCTTGCTGACCCACCAGTTTCTGAAGATCTCCACCCCTTGTTCCAATAGTGATCAGTTCAATTCCCACAAAGTTAACATGATGCGTTATCCATGGGTTCTGTTTAATATGTCTGGCTATAGCATATGACTAATCCCCCCTTTGTATGGCTCTAATATGTTTGCTAATTCTGGTTTTAAAGGGGCGAGTAGTCCTGCCAACATAATAGGCTCCACAGTCACACTGTAACAAATATACAACTCCTGGACTAGTGTGGGTGATAGGGTTTTTACGTCTATTTGTCCCCCTGTTATGGGGTGAGAGAAAGATTTGCAAGTGTGTATGTATTGAAACAAGCATTTGTCAATGCTCAATGTTGTCGTGCTGGCATTGGCAGTGGTGGAGGTAGAGAGGCATAATGCTGTGAGTCTGTTAATGTGTCCCAAAAGGTGATTTTGCACAGCGAGTATGCCACTGTGCGGCAGAGCTGCGGAAACGCGTTTTGGGCAGGCTGTGGAAAATGGCAGCTGGAATGTTGATAATGAGGTGTGTACAAATGCCAGTGCTGAAAATGTGGCATGAAAATATTGCAGATTGATGAAGTTACAAGGATGCATGGAAACTGCGCAATGCACGCTTGCAACACAGTCATTGTCTGGACTTTCGCCACTAAATTTTCAACATAAGCATTTTAGGACCTCTGCTCATGAATAGTGTCACTGTCATTTCAACATAGGCATTTTAGGACCTCTGGTCATGAATAGTGTCACTGTCATTTCCTCAAAGTGTCCCGAAAAAGTGATTTCGCACAGTGACCGTGCAATTCTGCACCAGACGTGCAAAAACACATTTCAGCCAGCTCTACTGTTCATAAGGAGGTATGGAAAAATGCCAATGATGAACAGCTGGAGTGAAAGTATTACAAATTCACAAAGTCACAAGCGTGCGTGCAAACTGCACGATGCGCGCTCATAAAACACTCATTTTATCGACTTTCATGCCTAAATTTTAAACATAGGCATTTAAGAACATCTGCTAATGAACAGTGTCATGGTAATTTTCATAATATGTCTAGAACATGGGGTTTTCACAGCTACCACGCTATTGTGTGCCATAACTGTGAAAAAAGATTTTGGTCAGGATGTGAAAAATGACAGCTGTAATGTTCATTAGGAGGTGTAGAACAATGGCACTGTTGAAAATGTAGAGTGAAAATATTATAAGTTTGTGAACTTATGAGTGTGCATGCAAAACACAGTCATTTTATGGAGAATTGTCACCAAATTTTCAACACATGCATTTTAGGACCTCTGCTCATGAACAGTGTCACTGTCATTTTCATGATATGTCACAAACACTGATTTACGCATGCGACCACGCTATTCTGCACCAAAGGCGAAACACATTTCAGCCAGGATGTGAAAAATAACAGCTATATGGTTCACAAGAAGGTGTGGTAAAATGCCAGTGTTGAGAATCTGGCATTAAAATAGTGCAAATGCGCTAACTTAAGAGAGTGCATTGCACAGTTGCTATGCACGCTCATAAAACAGTCATTTTGGGGATTTTTCCCACCAAACATGCAACATAGGCTTTTTGAGAGTCCCTATCATGAACACTGGCACTGTCATTTCGTTACTCGGTCCTGAAAGGTGATTCCACGTGGTGACTGCAGAATCACCTTTTGGACTGAATAACGCCATGACAGTGCAAGAATTCATGAGAAGGGGTCCCAAAAACCCCATGTTGAAAATTTGGGGCCAAAATTTGCAAAAATGCCCGAGATATGCATTAAAGTTGAAAACCCCTCATTCATTCCATTATACAGCTTACCAGCATTTCTTCAGTTTGCGGTCAGTTTGAAGAGTGCAGACATGTTCCAGGTCCACCGAAAATCGTTACGCCGGACTCCGAAGGTAAGTATGGGGTGAGGGGAGGCAGGGTGCGCAGATGGTGGGTGAGGGTGGGAGGAGGGGGGCATTGAGACTACGAAGGACCGTTTTCATTTTACAGGAAAAACAAAACCATTGTGGGATAGTTTTTGTTTTGCAGGGGATTTGGCATGCTGGGGTGGGCTTCCAGCGTGCCACCTAACTGTTTGGCAGGGGTCTATAGCTGACGGGGGATTGGGCACCCTCATCAGCACACAACATGGGGGGGATGAGGAAGTAATGCCAATAGGATTGGGCACCCCCATCAGCACACAAAGAAAGCGGGAAGCTGAGGGGATTGGGCACCCTCAGCATTCAGTGCAATTGGGGGGTTATGCTGATGGGGAATGGAGTCCTCATCGACACACAAAGAAAGTGGAAGCAACTGACAGGGTGATTGGGCACCCCAAAGTTGGCAGTAGTTAGTCACGGCCGCTTGCCGACCACGCCATAATGTCGGCAAGCATGTAGGAAGGGTCTGCTGCATATGACGAGCTTTGCTCAGACTGCAGCAAACCTTTTCTTAGATGTGCTCACCACTTTATGTATGCATGGTGTGGGGCCAGCATGCAGGCTGATTGGGGAATGAGGGACGCACCTAGCGGTGCATGCCCTGCATTCGCCCAACAGCAACCCCGCCTCCAAAGCTGCACTAATCCACGATGTTGGCTGCGTAAGCGCGCCAACATAAAAATACATCTGCCACATCTATGGGTCCTGGTTAGGAGGGGGACTGCATAATCCCTAACAGTTCTGGGCCAGGTAGGACATTGCTCACAATCATGTTTTGAATGCTTTTGCATTTCCTGAAACTCACCATCAGTCCTATTGAAACTACTTCATGTAACTTGAGTTCAAGTTGCAGAATTGGCCAGTTGCTCAAAATGATTTCTTTAATTCATTCTGCTCGCTTCGAATAGGTCATGATAAATGGACAGGAAAAATGAGATTTCCTTCTAGTATTATCATATTGTAAAGTGTCAACTCTATCTAAATTTTGCACCTTAAAGATAGCAGTGGCAATACTGTGTGTGCTATATCCATGGTCCTTAAACCTTAAAATTTGTTGGTTGCATTTTGACCCAAATTCCTGAGTTTCCATACAATTTCTCAGGGTGCGGACTAATAATCCTTTTGCAATATTGAAATGTACATGTGGGGGGTGGCAACTCTCATACCTGAGTAGTCTATTTCTTTTTTTTTTCAGTCTTTGGTAACTGGGTAAGGCCCACTCAGCACAAGTGCCTGTTTTCAGGGGCGACCTGGAGCACTGGGTGGTTAAGTGACTTGCTCAGAGTCACACAGTTTGCAAGTGGAGGTTGTGAGAATCAGACTCGTGTCTGCTCTGCTGGATGTATCAAGCTTGTTCATACCTCATTCCTTTAAGTTCTATGCTATACTGCCAGTCCAAAATTTAGATAGAGTTGACACTTACAATATGTTAATACTGGAAGGAAATCTCATTTTTCTATCAGTGGGCTTCTGAAATAGGGTGAGCAGATGTTGCCTTCACTATTTCTATAAATTTCAAATCCAGCTATGTTATCTCATTGTGGTGTATCTCATTCTTGTACCATAAGCAGGAACTACGTATTCTCCATCCACTCAATGAACAGCTTAAATTCATCTGCTTTGTCCTTCCACACAACTATGAAGTCATCGATAAAGTGGCGCCTCAGATCCACCAGCTCAAAAAATGATTTGTGGCAGCGCTATAAAGATAGTCCACTGCCCATTTCCCCACAAAGAGGTTGACAAAACTGTAGGCCATGGTGGCCTCATAGCTGTGCCCCTCAAATGTAGAAAATGTTTGCCATCAAACATGAAAGCATTTTTGTTAATACCTCTTCTGCTAGTTGTAATACTAATTCAGTAAGAACAGCAACCTTATCTTCTTCAGGTCTACTACTGAGGTAGTGCACCATAGCCTTAAGGCCCTCTTGGTGAGGGATCACTGTACACTGTATAAGGAGTTTACATCAATAGCCACAAAAAACATTCTGGTTTCGAATTTAAGTTTTCTACTAAGTTCACAGTTTTAGTGGAATCCCTTACATACAGTAGAATCTAAGATTCCTGATGAAAGGCTGGAGGAATTGATTCATGAACATGGAGAGTGGCTCTGTTACCAATCCGTGGCCTGATATATTAGGGGGACCTGGTGGTTCCTCCAAACCCTTGTGTATTTTTGGTAATATAAAAATCACTGGTGTTACAGGACAATTCAGTCAGAGTCCTATACAAAGTGTCAGAAATATACCCTTGAAGAAATCTTCTGTTAAAAATTGCATCTACTTGTACTCTAAATAGCACCAACATAGATTTAGGAATTTTGGTATAAAACTGTTCATCCATAAATTGCCATTCTTTCTCAGCTACATGATCATTATTGTTTAAAATGACTTTAGCCCCCGCCTTTTTCAGTAGGCTTGATCATAATGTTTTTATTGTCACTTAAGGATTTTAGAGCAGCCATCTCTTGGCTGCAATTGTTAAAAAAATCTATTCACTTATGCATTTCTTAAATGACCTAGGTCTAATTTGCACTTCCTAATGAAGATGGAAACTACTGGATTATAAGTAGGACAATATTCTGAACTAGGGCTTAATCTACTGTTGGTCTGTTCAGGTGCTAAATTTGATTATCATTAAACACACATCTAAATGTAAGGTGGCATGCAAATTTGTGCAGATCAACATAAACTGAGAAAAATGAATATCTGTAGAGGAACAGAATGTGAGACCTTTACTCAGAACAGATGTTTTGGAAGGAGTAAGTGTACAGTCAGTTAAATTCACAATAGGGGTTAGTAAGTCCATATTGTCCTGTGGGGGTGGGAGGCTACATTCAAACATTTCTGAACTGACGTCGTTCCTGCCTTTTCTTCCATGCTCCCCCCGTCTTCCTCTTTGGTGGTAAACAGGTTGGGAACAGGTTTTGCATTGGCACTGACTGTGCCTGGTCCCCTGATTCTGTAAAGGTAACTGTGTCTGCTTGGATTCCCCCGAGTCACCTTCTAATGGGTGTTCTGATTCTGAACAACATGTTGTATAGTCCAAAACAGTTGACTTTTCATGACCCCTCACGTTATTAGTAGAGCTTTTCCTTAGAACCGATCTCAAACCACCATCATTAGTCACACCCTCTGATTTATCACTCCAGTCAAACATTATTATTCTGGTAGTCTCTTTCATCATTCAAAAATGTTTTCTGTTTCTGTTTTTTAAGCTTGATATCATATCTGGTGATTATGTCAAAAAGCAGCTTGTTTAGTCTCTCAGATTCAGCAGTTCTAGTTTTAGATTTCAGCAAAGTTTCTGCGCTAATGTTTATAGTTAGCTGGTCTCTCACTGCCTGAGCATACTCTAAAATTAACTCTATGTTTCTGATAAATGCTTCTTGCATAGTATGTTGCCATTTTCACATAAATTCAATATTATCAGTACCATAAAAGGGTTTCTGTAGAATGCGCAAACTGCGCAGGACTCTATTAACTTGAAGATAAGCCTCAAGAGTTGATTTGTGCCAGTACATTCTCACACCTTTAAGCACAAGCTTCCTGAGGTTGTGAAAATTGTTTTTCATTTCTGGTTCACCAATGGTGTTTGAAGTCTGCTTTTTCCCGCAGTAATGGATTCGCATCCCCAGTCATGGAGAAAATCAAATTAGCGAAGCCACCAGCTGAAATGCTAAAAGTAGCAGTAACGTCAGATGTCTCCTCCTGATTGGCCATCTTCATGGAATTGTCATGTTTTCAAAAATGTATTCAGAACTCCAGTCTTCAGCAATGTTGGTGGTACTACTCCTTAATTTCTTTAAAAAAGGCTGTGCAAGCTAATTAAATTCAGAGGAAGGGGTATGAAACATTACCTCCAATAAATTGGTTAAGTCCCTTTTTAGTCCCCCGCTACAATGGGGAAACCTGTGCTCAGTAAACGTAAGAACAGAGCAAGAAGGATAGAGCACCAGGAACAAATACAGTGGTGCTCCAAGTAAAGCCAGAACACAAAAAGAGGCATGAAGGCACCAACTGCAATGGAGAAAAGCCAGGATGCCATCAGTCTTAAGTTCTCATGCCCTTTAATATAAAGGGGTTATGTACAGACCCCCATATCAGGGGGAAGGAATGGACAAGGATATGATAGAAGGCATTCTTAGAATGGCAGAAAAAGGGGAGATACTGTTGATGGGAGACCTGAATATGCCAGATGTTAACTGGAGCACATTTGCTGCAGCCACATCCAAGAGCAGGGCCATTCTTGATGCCCTACAGGTGGCAGGCATTAGACAGCTAGTTTCAGAACCCACTCGTGAGGGAGCAATCTTAGACCTCGTACTCTCAAATGGGGAAGTGAGAGGATCTCAGATCTAGAAGTGGGTTGCCATCTGGGGACAAGTGACCATCAAACAGTGTGGTTCACATTAAACTCAGCTATAGAGTCAAGCCATACAAAAGTGAGGGTACTGGACTTTAGGAGAGCTGACTTTGGCAAGATGGAGAGTGCCTCAGAAAAGCACTAGCAAACAGGCTAGAAGGAGGTGTGGAGCAACAATGGGAATCATCAAACTGCCATCACAGAGGCAACAAGCCTTTGTGTGAAGCAAATAAACAAATCAAAATGAAAGAAAAAGCCACTATGGTTCTCAAAAGAGGTGGCTGTGAAAGTCAGGAAGAAAAAGATAGCATTCCGGAAGTATAAGGAAACACAGAAGGAGCAGGACAGAGAGCTGTACCAGTTAAGGCAGAAGGAAGCAGGGAGGGAAGTCAGAATAGCAAAGGCCCAAACTGAGGAAAAGATAGCCAACTCAGTTAAGAAGGGGGATAAAACCTTTTACAGGTACATCAGCGAGCGTAGAAAGACAAAGGGAGGGATAGTGAGGCTGAATAGAATGAACGGTGGGTGGGCAGAGGGGGACAGTGAAAAAGCAGGGATACTGAACGAATATTTCTGCTCAGTGTTCACAAAAGAGGAGGTGGAAGTGCCTAATCCAATTAACAGAAGCACTCTTGATAGGGGGGTCGATCCCAGTCCTTTCACAGAAGAAAGGGTTCTGCAAGAACTCCTAAAACTGAAGGTGGACAAAGCAATGGGTCCTGATGGAATTCACCCCAGAATTCTAAAAGAATTAAGGAGGAACTAGTGAAACCAATGGCTACTCTTTTTAATAAATCATGGGAGGATGGTGTGGCGCCCAAGGACTGGAGGAAGGCGGATGTGATTCCCCTTCACAAAAGTGGGACCAAGACAGAGGCAGGAAACTATAGACCTGTCAGTCTGACCTCTGTGGTAGGGAAAGTGACTGGAGTCACTTTTGAAGGAAAGAATAGTTGAGTACCTAGAGGCCAGTGGAGCACAGGACCCAAGACAGCATGGATTCACAGCGGGAAGGTTATGTCAGACGAATCTAATAGATTTCTTTGACTGGGTGACCAAAGTAGTAGACCAGGGAGGGGCTGTGGACATGGCCTACCTAGACTTTAGCAAGGCATTTGACACAGTCCCACACAAAAGATTAATAGCCAAATTAACCAGCCTGGGAGTGGGTCCTAGGGTGGTAGCCTGGGTAAAACATTGGCTGCACAACAGGACACAGAAGGCAATTGTAAATGGAGTCCACTCTGAAGAAAGAGAGGTTACTAGTGGGGTACCACAGGGTTCAGTATTGGGTCCAGTCCTTTTTAATGTCTTCATCAGTGACATTGCAGAGGGACTGGAAGGAAAAGTATGCCTTTTTGCAGATGACACAAAGTTCTGCAACAGGATTGATACATAAGGAGGCGTGGAAAGGATGAAAAGGGACTTGGCAAGGTTGGAGGAATGGTCAGAAGTATGGCAGCTAGGATTCAATGCAAGGAAGTGCAAAATAATGCACCTGGGAAACAAGAACCCAGGGGAAGAATACACAATGGGTGGGGAGGTAGTAACAACAACAAAAAAGGAAAGGGACCTGGGGGTAATCATATCAGATGACCTTAAGGTTAGCAAGCAATGTGAGAAGGCAGTAGGGAGAGCTGGGGGTATACTGGGATGTATAGGGAGAGGCATCAGCAGCAGAAAACAGGAAGTTGTTATCCCTCTGTACAGACAGTTGGTGAGACCCCATCTGGAGTACTGTGTCCAGTTCTGGAGACCCCATCTCCGCAAGGACATAGACAGGATAGAGGTAGTCCAGAGGAGGGCAACTAAAATGGTGCAGGGTCTGCAAGAGAAGCCGTATGAGGAGAGACTAAAGGAGCTTAATATGTATACCCTTGAGGAAAGAAGGGAGAGGGGACATGATAGAAACTTTTAAGTACCTCAGTGGAATCAACAAAGTCCAAGAGGGTAGCATCTTTCAGAAAAAGAGACTTGCAAGAACAAGGGGACACAATTTAAAGATAGAAGGAGGGCGGTTCAGGGCAATGTGAGGAAGTATTATTTCACAGAGAGGTAGTGGATGCATGGAACAGCCTTCCTGAGGTGGTTATGGGTCTAAAACTGTGGGAGAATTCAAGAATGCATGGGACAGATATAAGGCAATTCTTGTGGAGGTAGAAGAAATAGGCTGTTGGTTAACTAGGATCTATGGCCTATCCTGTAGGTAGGGAAATGGTCAGACTAGATGGGCCAAGCGGTCCTTATCTGCCATCAAAGTCTATGTTTCTATGTTTCTAAGTGCAGAGGTGGCAACAGGAGCACAAAGGGTGTGGCGGCAGAGCTGCTAAACAGAACTGATGTCTCACTTAGCAAACTGCTAAGCTTTCTCAGAGTAATCAAATAGGTATCAGTAAAGTGCTTTATATGTATAGTGATTGGAGCGGCACCTGGTGGTGCATCAACCAATCAGTGACAACCATTATTTTCAAATAGTGATTGTGCACCCATTTAAAGTCACAGCATAAAAAAGTGTTAAAGCCATCAGTAAAACATAACTGATTATGTACAAAAACATGGAAAAGTTTCACACATTAAAAACATTCTCTTAAATGCAATGTTTTTGAAATAATTACACACTATGGTCCAGACAGTCAAAACTTTGCCCCAGGGCTAAATTAGCACTGCCCAGTGGACAAACTTAGCCTGGAGCACAAAGCAGGCTTGTGAATATAGCATGGAAATGAGGCTGTGCAAACTGGTCTGGGAGTGCAGGGCAAATGTAGTCATGGAACAAAACAACACTGAACATAGCAACCAGGAAGTGCAAAACTCAGCAACAGCACAGTGCACAGTGACGTGAGGGTAGGTAGAGAACTATGTGGTCAATGTGTGTGGCAGCAAAGGCATGGACCCAGCACAGCTGCAGCCAGCAGCAGATGTGAAGAACTTCATTCAAAACTGTATAATATGGGGCACTGTGGAGCCGAGCAAGATGGTGCCTTTCTGATCACAATGTTCGCTTGGCTTAACAAACTTTGAATAAAGAGCTAATTATAGCAATAATTGTCCAGTGAGGTAGATGAGAATATTTTACGGTACAACTCCAGAACAACATGGAAAACCATGTAAACATCAGCAATCTGGATCGGGAGCAACGACCAAAAGTGCTCCTGTGGCTCCAGCTACTCGCTCGACACAGAATCAGCCCGAAGAAAGTGCTAGGGCAGACTAGGAGAAACTCTCCAAACTATAGGGGCTAAACTTTCAAGATTGATTAAGTCAGTGACCACACTGTCTGACAAATTTAATGGATTGGCTACTAGGGTCACTACACTGGAAGCAACTATGGAGGGGCAGACAACGGCTTTGATGCTCTAAGCGAGCTGATGCTGCTATGGGAGCAGTGTCATCCATCATTAAGAAGAGCGGGCACTGGAAAGCCCAAATTGAGACTTTGGAAAACCAAATCAGAGCCCCAATATTAGAATCTTGGGTATGCCAGAGGAAAGTGAAGGGATAGCCTACTGATGTTCTACAAGAGTGGTTAGGCCAGCAGCTGGGCACTGAAGCCACCCAAAAGTTTCACTGTTTCAATGGGCCTACCAAGTCATGCCACAAGGGTGAATAGGTGACCAAGACATCCCCAGAACTATTATCGTGGTGACAAACGGAGTTGGAACTAGGGATTTTCTGTTGGCTCTTGCACGATGTAAGAGAGTTCTCCTTCACGATGGACAGCAGGTTAGTCTTACCCAGACATTAGCTATGCCACCGCCAGAAACAGAAATGATTTGATGGGGTTAGAGTGATGTTGAGGCCTCTGTCCTCCATGGAATGATTTCCTGTGCGACTGAGGATTGCCCATTGCGGGAAGGTCTTCCTAGTCTCAGATCCGGCTGATGCTCTGAAATGGGGTGGAAGAATGCCGTCTCTTCTGTTCACCAGACTGATTTGGACCAACACTCCTCAAATGAAGAGGAGCCTTGAAATATAAACGTGGGTAAAAGTTAAAAGGTGGAAGGTGGGTGACACCTCATCAGGTACTTGAGAACACATATGGATAATATCACTTAGATATTAACTTAATCTGGTTTTACTTGAGCAACCCACTACACTGAGGACCGTTTGAACAACATGTGATGTACATAGTTATTATTCCATATACTCTCATTTGGACTTCTGCACCTTTTTCTTTTACTCCATAGAGACTATAATTCCTTGTGTTGTTCCACAATGATGCCAAGTGTTTCTTTTGCCTTGAATTTATATACTAAAAGCAGGGTTTGCTGACTAAATGCTAGAATTTTAGAATTTGTGTCTTGATCAAATTTGAAATGCACGTTATTCATGCCTTAATTTGTATTTACATGGATACCATTATCATCTTGTATGGTGAAGGACTTTGGGACTTTTAGATGTTATGATGTAGGATCCTTTCCATGTGCTCATGGGTCCATTACAGCAATTATAATTTTCTCCTTAAGGTTTTTGGGAAAAATAATTGTCATTTTTCTCTAATGTTATCCTTCCGTATGACGTATCTGTAAAGTACTAGATGGTTCACAATGTTCTTATTAAGAGGAGTGGCGCCCTCTGTGGGAAAATGTAAGTCTCCTGCAAAATCTGTGCTTGGTAAACAATTATATGTATGTTTATATTATCATAAAATAAAAATATAAACTACAAAAAACTGCATAATATTCCCAGAAACGTTAGCGCCGCACTGACACATTAGTGCGTCTTTAGCGCGGAGCTAAGCCATTTGCCCGATGCAAACATGTTTGCCCGGTGCTAAGAGTTGACATATTCAAAAGTGACATGCAAATGAGCCAACTTAAGTAGTCACTGGGCAAACATCGAGATTAGCATCTCATTATGCCCGGATTTGCACGCAGTTTTCCCAGCGTTACTGCAAGGTCCCACAGCTCCACCTGTAGTTCAGTCTGGAAGTACAGGGGCTGCCCAGTTCTGGTCGCAGCTCCACCTGTAGGTCAGTCTGACAGTGCATGATGGTTGCTGCAGGCTACATGTATGCAGTACAGCATAGCATTGTGTACCCCAGGAGTCAACACAGCATAGGCTGAGGTGGTGGTGGTGGTGATGCATGCAACTGTCACACTGTAGGGCATGCTACAGTGTACAGCAGCCACCACAGTAGCAAGGGGGCCAGTAGTGTGAGGGACACAGCAATGCCTATGGTGTGTAGGGTAGTGAAGACCACTGCACTGTACACAGTGACAAGCCCACCTTGCAGGTGTGTGCTACCAATGGACACTACTGTCACACTGTTGAGTGACCCACATATGCTGCACCTCTGGGATGGGATGCTCATAGTGACGTAGACATGGCCAGCTGTGTGTGTGCTGCGGTGTATGTACAGTTGTGTAGTTTGTGACTGGGGGGCATATACAATTGGACAGGCACACTGGTATCAGGGTATTCCCAATTCTGGCCCATGTGCACTGCATGCTGTGTCCCAGCCTTGTAGAGGCACCCAGTCTGTGGTGAGGACTGGTCACCTGTACACTCTCCTCTCAGCACACACCATGCTCACAGTGCTGCATGTGTGTGCTGGCATCTGTTGGTCCCCACAGACATATGGTCTGCAGGTGTGTGCTGTATGGCCACCCTACCGTGGTGGCTCCCGGGGGCCAGGGCACCACATACTGCCTGGCATGGCTGGGACTGGTGGCAGTAGTCGGCATCATTGTGGTGCCATCAGCGAGCAGCATGTTTCCTCCACGTCTGGCATTTTCTCTGTGTCATAGTCATATGTTAGGGTTGATCAAGGCTGCACTAAAGCTGTGCTAATGCTATGCAAGGCCACATTGTCATGCAAAGCTGTTTGCCCAGAGTTAAGACCAGCTTTTCCTGAGCAGTAATTTGTACCGCACAATGGTCGCGCTAAGTCACTCTAAACGCCTTAGCACGGAGCTAGTCACTGAATATCCCATAGAGCCTGTATTCATGTTCAGTTTTCCCCTTGCATATAATTATGGTTTGCCTGGTGCTAATGCGGTCTGCGCTCACTATTTGGCCTTTTGAAAATTGCAGACCCACGCTAATCCCACACTAAACCCATGCAAATGGTTTGCACACCACGCAAAGCTTTGAATACCTGGGCCTATGTGTATTCAAACATATTGTAATCCTCATACATCTGTTTAAGTCATTTTGACCTGTACATAATTGAATTCAATGTGAGCTTTTATCCAGGCACTTTATACTTGAAATATCCTATCCACTTTTTTCTTTGGGGAGGTTATGTGATACAGTCTCCCCCCCCAAAAAAGTGGATAGAATATTTCAAGTTTAAAGTGCCTGAATAAAAGATCACATTGAATTCAATTATGCACAGGTCAAAATGACTTGATTAGAAGTATTAGGATTACAATATGTTTGGATACACAGAGTGTGCAAATGAATCCCAAAAACATTGCATTTAATAAAATTCTTTTTACTATGTGAGGCTTTCCATGTTTTGAACATAATCAGTTATGTTTTACTGATGGTTTTAACACTGTTTTATACTGTGACTTTATATGGATGCACAATCACTGTTTGAAAATAATGGATGTCACCGATTGGTTGATGCACCACCAGGTGACCCTCTGATCACTATACATATACATCACTTTACTGATGCCTGTTAGATTACTCTGAGGAAGCTCAGCAGTTTTCTAAGTGAAATGGCTGTTCTGTGTAGTGGCTTTTCTGCCACACCCTTTGATTGTACTGCTGCTGCCACTTATGCACTTTATATTAAAGGACATGAGAACTTAAGACTGATGGTGTCCTGGCATTTTTTCCATTGCAGTGGGTACTCTCATGCCTTTTTTGTGTTCTGACTGTGACACTTGGACAGCTGGTTCTGATTACCCTATATTTTTTCTGCAATATAAAATATGTAGGGGACTGTTTGTCAATAGAAACTACTGTCTTGCTGAAAATGACACATCAACACCCCCCCCGGTATAGTTCAAAGGACAACACATAGGTTAAACTACAGAGATCTGGGATGCAATTAGCTTTGTCAGTTTGCTTTGAAGCCAGGAACTAATATATCCTATTGTATAGCGTCCTCAGGAAATCCTTTGATTTGCACTAGGTGTCATGAGGAAAGGGCATATGCATTTGTTTGGAGTGTCGTCAGAGGAAGCCAGCTAATTACATCAAAGAGACTTTGATGTCTGTGTGAAGCAGATCAGACTGGTTTGTGGAGTCACATGAAGAGAAGATTCATTGACGCCACCTACTTTTAAAAATATCTTAGTAGGACATCCTGTGTTATAAAATATAAATTTTAATACACCAAGGAAGAGTTAGGTGACCTCAGAGAGAAGGCGCCAAGACTGCTTTTAAGTATACTGAGCAGACCTTAGAGACTGTCATAGATATTCATTTGACTGAGAAAGAGGAACATAAAAACACTGAAAGATTAACAAAGTAAGGATACATTGGATAAGACCAATCTGAGTGTGTGGGTTGTAGGAATTTACACTTTTAAACCTATTTTGTTTTTAAGATTGTATGTGTTGGGATATCTTGTTCTGTATTTACTGTTTTCCTATTTTTACCTATTTTAAAAACAGAAACTACATGGTGTGCCTTGAAACTTCATTTTTTATAAGTGAATCTTAAATGGTTACAGTTGACACTGTTCATGAGCTTATTGTGGTACCAAACTGGGAAACAGATAAGAGTTCTCTAGGTCTTGCACAGAGTTCTAAGAGTTCATTTTGTAATACCTTATTAGGTGCCCATAGGCAAAGATATCTGGCCCCCTGAAGACAGAATTATCTGATCCTGACAGTTGAGTACACTAACAAGAGGTTATCAGTTTGAATCTCTCCAGAACTTGGGACAAAAGGTGACTCAAACCCACAAAAACAGACAAGAGGGTTACCTTGTTCTGTTAACTGTTCACAAGACTTCACTCAGGTTGGCACTTTGGGAGTAGAGGGCTGACCTGCTGAGAGGGGTTGTGACACTGACTTTACTTAGAGCACCACTGCATTTGTTCCTGGTGCTCTATCCTTGCTTGCTCTGTTGTTACGTTTACTGAGCACATTTCCCCCTTGTAGCAGGGCAGTAAAAAAGGACTTGGCCGGTTCTTTGGAGGTAATGTTTCACACCCTTACCTCTGAATTTAATTAGTTTGCACAGCTTTCTACTTCTGTAAAGAAACTGAGGAGCAGTTCCACCTACTTTGCCGAAGACTGGAGTTCTGAATAAATTGCTGAAAATGGAATCATTCCACAGAGGTGGTGAATCGTGAGAGGCATCTGATGTCACTGCTACCTCTAGCATTCTGGCTGGCGACAACACTAATTTGATTTTCTCAACTGGGGATGTGAATACATTACTGTAGGAACAAGCAGAGACTTCAAACAACACTGGTGAACCTGAAACAAAAAAATGTTCACAATCTTGAGAAGCTTGTGCTAAAGATAGGAGAATGTACTGGCACAAAACAACTCTTGAGGTTTATCTTCAAGTTAATAGAGTACCGTGCAGTTTACGCATTCTACAAAAACCCTCTTATGGTACTGATAATATTGAATTTATGTGAAAATGGCAAGATAATATGCAAGCAGCATCTATCAAAATTATAAGAGTTAATTTTAGAGTATGCTCAGGCAGTGAGAGACCAGCTAAATATAAACATTAGCAGTGCAGAAACTTTGCTGAAATCTAAAACTAGCATTGTTGAATTTGAGAGACAAAACAAGCTGCTTTTTGACAAAGTCATCAGATGCGATATCAAGCTTACAAAAAACAAAGAGAAAACATTTTTAGGGATGAAAGAGACTACCAGAATAATAAAGAGTTTGATTGGAGTGATAAATCCGAGGGTGCAACCAATGGTGGTTTGAGATCAATTCTAAAGAAAAGCTATACTAATAACATGAGGGGGCATCAAAATTAAACAATTTTGGTCTATATTACAGGTCCATCAGATACGGATGGTTCAGAATCAGAACCCCATTAGAAGGTGACTCAGGAATCCAAGCAGAGACAGTTCCCCTTACAGAATAGGGGATCAGGCACAGTCAGTGCCAATGCAAAACCTGTTTCCAACCTGTGTGCCACCAAACAGGAAGACAAGGCAGGTGCAAGGCGGCATGGTGGAAAAGGCAGGAATGTATGTTCATTCAGAAATGTTTGAACAAAGCCTCTCATCCTCCCCAGATGACAATATGGACTTACAGTACTAACCCTAGTGTGAATTTATCTGACTATACACTTACTCCTGCTGAAACATCTGTCCTGAGTAAAGGTCTTTTATTCTGTCCCTCTACAGATATTAATTTTTTCTCATTTTGAGTTGATCTGTGCAAACTTGCATGCAAACTTACATTTAGACGTGTGTTTAATGATAATCAAGATTTAGCACCTGAACAGACCAACAGTAGATTTAGCCCTAGTTCAGAATATTATCCTGTTTATAATCCAGTAGTTTCCACTTTCATTAGGAAGTGCAAATTAGACCTAGTGCATTTAAGAAATGCACCAGTGAATAGATTGTTTAACAATTGCAGCCAAGAGAAGATGGCTGCTCTAAAATCCTTATGTGACAATAAAAACATTGTGATCAAGCCCACTGATAAAGGCGGGCCTATAGTCATTTTAAACAAGAATGATTATGCAGTTGAGATAGAGTGGCAATTTATGGATGAACAGTTTTATGCCAAAATCCTTAAATCTACAGTATGTTGGTGCTATTTAAAGTACAAGTAGATGCAATTTTTAACAGAGGATTTCTTAAAGGGTATATTTCTGACACTTTGTATAGGACTCTGACTGTGAATTGTCCTGTAACACCAGTGATTTATATATTACCAAAAATACACAAGGGTTTGGAGAAACCACCAGGTCCCCCTATTATATCAGGCCGAGGATGGGTAACAGATCTACGTTCCATGTTCATGGACCAATTCCTCTAGTCTTTAGTCAGGAATGTTAGATCCTATGCAAAGAATTCCACTAAAATTGTGAACTTAGTGGAAAACTTACATATGGAACCAGAATGGTTTTGCAACTATTGATGTAAAGTCCTTATATATAGTGTTCCCTCAACAAGAGGGCCTTAAGGCTATGGCACACTTCCTCAATATCAGGTCTGAAGAAGATAAGGTTGCTGTTCTATTAAATTTTAATTACAACTAGCAGAAGGGTATTAACAAAAATGCTTTCATGTTTGCTGACAAACTTTGTCTGCAGGTGAAGGGCATGGCTATGGGGAGCCACCATGCCACCCAGTTTTGCCAATCTCCTTGTGGGGAAATGGGAGATGGACCATCTTTACAGCACCACCACAAATCTATTTTTGATTTGTTGGATTTGTGGCAGCACTTTATCGATGACATCATAGTTGTGTGGAAGGACACAGCAGATGAAATTAAGCTGTTCATTGAGTGGATGGAGAATACGAGTTTCTGCTTATGGTACAAGTATGAGATCCACCACAATGAGATAACATAGCTGGATTTGTAAATCTATAGAAATAGTGAAGGCAACATCTGCACTACCCTATTTCAGAAGCCAACTGATAGAAATAGTTTACTCAGGTATGAGAGTTTCCACCCCCCACATGTACGTTTCAATATTCCAAAAGGACAATTGGTCCGTACCCTGAGAAATTATACAGAAATTCAGGAATTTGAGTCAAAATGCAACCATCAAATTCAAAGATTTAAGGACCACGAAATATAGCACACACAGTATTGCCACTGTTATCAGTAAGGTGGGAAATTTAGATAGAGCTGACACTTTACAATATGCTGCTGCAGGAAGGAAATCTCATTTTTCCTGCCCATTTGTCACAACAAACTTATTCAAAGCAGCAGACAAAATGAAAGAAATCATTTGAGTAACTGGTCAATTCTGCAACTTGAACCCAAGTTACAATATGAAGTGATTGTAATAGTACCGAAGGTGGTTTTCAGGAAATGCAGAAGCATTAAAGATGTTATTTGTGAGCAATGCCCTGCCTGGCCCAGAATTTGTTAGGGCTTATCCACTCCTCCCCCCCAGCTGGGACTCATAGATGTGTCAGGTGTATTTTTTGCAAGTACATACACACTTGCAAATCTTTTTCTCACCGCATAACAGGGGGACAAATAGACGTAAAACACTATCACCTGCACTAGTCCAGGAGTTGTATATTTGTTACAATGTGACTGTGGAGCCTATTATGTTGGCAAGACTACTCGCCCCTTTAAAATCAGAATTGGCAAACATATTAGAGCCATACAAAGGGGGGATTAGTCATATGCTATAGCCAAACATATTAAATAGAACCCACAGATAACGCATCATGTTAACTTTATGGGAATTGAACAGATCACTGTTGGAACAAGGGGTGGAGATCTTCAGAAACTGATGGGTCAGCTAGAGAGTTACTGGATATTTGAACAGGGGGCAAGAAAACAACATGGATTAAACGACAGTATTGACCTATCAGCTTTTTTGAGAAAATGTAGGTGTTAACATAGAGCAGACCATAACCACAGATAGTGAATGGTTAGTTACACAATGTCTTGTACTACAGTTTATGTAATACAACTATCCCAACCCCCCCCACAAAAAAAAAGTGAATAGGATATTTAAAGTTTAAAGTTCCTGGATAAAAGCACACATTTATGTACAGTATCATGATTACAGTATGTTTGGATGCATACAGTGTGCAAATGAATTCCAAAAACATTGCATTTAAGAAATTTCTTTTTAGTATGTGAAGCTTTTCCATGTTTTTGTACATAATCAGTTATGTTTTACTGATGGTTTTAACATTTTTTTATACTGTGACTTTAAAAGGATGCACAATCACTGTTTGAAAATAATGGATGTCACTGATTGATTGATGCACCACTAGGTTCCTCAATCATAGAAACATAGAAACATAGACTTTGGACGGCAGATAAGGACTGCTTGGCCCACCCAGTCTGCCTTATTTCCCTACCTATTGGATAAGCTGCAGATCCTAGTTAACCAACAGCCTACTTCCTCCTACCCCCCCCACTAGAATTGCTTTATGTCTGTTCCATGCATTTTTAAATTATCCCTCTGTTTTTGACCCCATAATCTCCTCAGAAAGGATCACCATACATATAGAGCACTTTACCGATACCTGTTAGATTGTTCTGAGGAAGCTTAGCAGTTTGCTAAGTGAAACGTCAGTTTTGTTAAGTGGCTCTGCTGTCACACCATTTGTTTGTGCTGCTGTTGCCCCATATGCACTTTATATTAAAGGGCATGAGAACTTAAGACTGATGGTGTCCTGGCTTTTTCTCCATTGCAGTTGTTGCCTTCATGCCTTTTTTGTGTTCTGACTTTGCTTAGAGCACCACTGCATATGTACCTGGTGCTCTGTCCTTGCTTGCTCTGGATCTACCAGTAAAGTAGTTAGTGAACCAGGTGAGGGAATGGCTGTCTTGACCCAAATGTGTCAATTTATTAAGGAGCGTGTTGTGGCTGACCAAGTTTAATGTGTTGGTTAGGTCAATGAAGATGACTTCTCTCAATGATCCTTTGTCTAATGCACTCAGAGTGACATCTGTGAATTTTACAAGCGCTGTGTCAGTCCCATGTCATTTCCTAAAGCCATGCTGCTTGTCAGAAAGCAGAAGGTGGTGTTCAAGATAATCCTGTAGCTGGTTATACACCAGCCTCTGATGTACCTTTGCCAGTGGGCTGAGGATGGAAATGGAACAATATTTTTCTACAGACTCTCAAGGTCCTCCTTTATGGATGGGCTCAACCACTGCAACTTTCCATCTGTTAGGGATAATCCCTTTATAGAAAGACCTATTCAGTAGCCAGGTGACTGGGAGGGCAATCATAGGGGCATCTGTTTTTAGAAGTTTTGGTTCTAGTTTATCAGAACCAGAAGAGCCATCATCTTTTATTCGCTTCAGAAGGATTAGTACCTCACCCTTCCTGACCTGTCTAAGAACCTTGGGGCAGCAGTTTCCAGTTGCCTATGATTGATGAGAGGTGGGGAGAGGGCAGGGAGGCTTGAGTTTGCACTTTGCAAGGTCAGTAAAGACTTTAGTTAAAAGAGCTGGCAATCATGAGGGGTCATTAATAACCTGGCCATTGGCATCAATAGTACCACCTGGAGGGCTAGGGTTACCCTTAAGCAGGGAACTGATATGAATGCAAGACCTTTTAGGGTCAAAGAGGGATTTTCTTTGTAGGCTTCTTAAGTAGTGGCTTTTTGCTCTCTTTGCACCTTTTTTGTACCTATTCCTCAAGTCCCTTTACTTCTCTCAGTTCGCCTTCAGAGCAGACTTCTTATAGAGTCCCCAGGCCATGTTCCTTTGATCCATTAATTTTTGAGCTCAGGGTCAAGCCATTTGTGGCATTTACCCTTTTACTCACAGCTTCCAAAATGAGGCATGTAGTTTGGTTGCAGAGAGAAATTTGTTGGCAAAGTATTCAAGGGCATCATCTGTTCTTGGTAGATCAAGGATAATGTGTCCATTGATGCCAGACTTGATGTGGAAATAAAGGACTCTGGTACAAAGTTGGAATAATCCCTTGCAGTAAAAGTTCTGAGAAGTCTGGAGAGATTACTCCTCCACATACAGAAGATAGAGTGCGTGGTCACTTAGGGCATCTGAGAATATTCCTGAAGCCTGAATTCTACTGGGATTAGAGACAAATGCCCAGTCAAGAAGGGTATGGTTCCCGTTTTGGTGTTGAGTCTAGTGGGCTCACTCATAACTTGTGTAAGGCTAGCCTCAGGAGGAAGATCTGTAAGCCAGATTTGGTAATAGCTGGAATATAAATTTCCTGTAACAGGTACAGCCCGCCAGTTCAGTGGTTGAGCTACAGCTTGTGGTGCCAATGACCTGGGTTTAGGAACAAACCTGGGACATCAGAGGGTTGGCTGGGGGGATGTGGTCTAAACATCCCTTAGATGCTCTCCACCTCTGGCGGGGAGGGAGTATTGTGCCTCCAGTGCTGTGCCACCTGGGTGACCACAGGAAGTGGCCAAGCACTGCATCCAGGAATGGGAGGGTCAACAATAGCATGGAGGGATGTGTTTATGCACACGTTCCTTTTTCTTTTTTAATTTAGTATGCTTTGTGTTGCCACTGGCTCACCAGGAATTTCAGCCCTTAGTCATGGCCCCTCTTGTCCCCCACCTCTGGCAATTGCCAGGTTTCTTCCCCTACCCCCTCTGGCTTATCCCCCCCAGGGCGGGGTTGAGGAGCTGCCTTCCCACCAGCTCCACACTACAAATGTCTGGTCAGGGGAACACTGGCACTGGAGGCTAATTGGGGCTTGGAGGGAAGGGTGCCATGGAGGCGATCCTGCAGCGTATTTCTCCCCCTGTAAGCAGGGTGGGGATGTGCAATGGTGTCCAGCGTCTGCCCTGCCCTGAGAATTTGCTGATGTCAGCACATTGCGGCTAATTCAGTCTCCGCTGGAAGCCACTCAGATGTCGGATCGACTACCCCCTCCTCCCGGAGAAGGAGAGCAGTCCTATGGGTGCTCAATCCTTCTCCCTGGCTGGCCCCCTGACAACCCGAGTCTATTCCTGAACCTGGGTCACCAGCTGCAAGCAGAATGCCAACTGCTACGCCATGAGCCAGCCCAGATGCACACACCTCCTGTCACACCATTATCATCACAGGGGTTAGGGATGGAAAAAGGAAAGTCCCCAACCTGCAGGATGATGCTTGCTGACCTGTAACCCAGCTAAAGGTCCTTTGGGGCAATGGAGGAGCAACCGTGGGGGCTCTGCCACAGGAGTGAGCTGTGGGGCACTCAAGGATTGCTTTGGTAAGTCCCAGGGATGGTGGTGGGACTGGGATGGAGAAGAGGGGCAGAAGGGGGCAGGCTGGCTGACACAGGAACATAAAGCATATTAAATAAACAAAAAAAAATATATGTTTTCTGGACTGTACCCTGTTTAGGTAGGACAAGGAAAATGCTTGAGGAAGTGCATATTAGGCAGTCTGTTATGGTCTTGAAGGATCCAAGCTATCTCACTTGAGAGACAGGAATGGAGTCACTATGGCATCAAGTGGCTGAGGAAGGGGAAAGACATAGGAAATGAGTGATGTAGTCTAGATGCCACTTAACCAGATGGCTATCAGAGATGAGGTGGTAGAAAATTAAATTAAGAAGGCAGTGAGCCAGAAAATGCAAATACCTGAAATATGTCCTAGCTTGTCAGTCTTACATATCTTTTGTCACACCTGAGTAGGTGTGAACTGCATCTTCTTGAACTGCTGTTTTGCGTAAGCTGACAAAAACACTCCTCCTTTGCCTCTTCATTCTATTTATTAATATACCTGTTTGTGGGAAGTACTCTCTGGACACTCCATATTCCTTACAGACTGGATTATGTTTACCTGATAGGCTGCTGATGCACATGCAATTTCAAATGTGAAATTTCACCCACCTATTCCCTGCCCTGGGGTAGAAGACCCCAGTTTTCTTATATGCATCTGATCAGGCTGCAGCAAGGCATCCAGCTCCCTGCTATTCAGCACAAAATTCTTGGGCTAATTCTTATTTTGACCCACGGTATTAAGGTAAATATTTTTTATGACTTGTGACTAAAATATACAGTTAAGTCAGGCTTTGCTTGATTTTTCCACAAATTTCTACTCGCTACTCTGGTCTGGCTGGTCTCTTTTCTAGTAAGAGCCAGAATCTCATCTGAATCATTGGGAATTTCAAATTAGAAATTAAGGCACTGTTTAGTGCTGTGCAGAATGTGGAATTCGGCCATCGAAATTACTGTGGAATAACCATTCCACTGGTGGAATTTTCACCAGGCTTTCATTGGTTCTTCTGCGGATTCTGCCTGCTGTGATCTGCAGAACAAAATTATTCCACAGACTATCATCCCACGACCATTCTCTGCTGTGGAATTCCATCATTCCATTTCTGGTGAAATTCAGCAGAATTTTGACAGAATTTCAAAAATTCTGTAAAATTTTATTCTGCCTGAATTTTAAAATTCTGAGCAGCACTAGTACTGTACCTTTAAAATTCATTACTGCCTAGATGCTTTTCCTACTTGTTCAAACTAAGCACCCAGCAGTGTTTATGTTGGCATGCCTGCAATGCCTTACATGCCTGTGGATGCTTTCGAGCCCAGAGGTAGTGATCATATGATGTGGTACATGACTGTTGCCAGTGCAGTGCTCCCTTGGGAGCAGAGCATTCACTGAGGAATGGGAACTGTGCTATAATGCTGTCCAGGAGCTCCTTCTGGTGGCTTCAGGTTCAACCATTTGTGTCCCAAAACAGTTTCAGCATAATGGGGTGAGGTGGTGAAGACTGGGCTATCCACAGCTGATCAGATTGTATTGTAGCAGGCAGGATATGATGATTTTTATGGGGAACTTACTGAGTCAGACTGAAGTTATTCAATACTTTTCTCTACTACAGTTTGGGTGTTGGCCAAGTGATATTAGTCCCTCACCATCTTGGGAGTGAGCACTGTACTTTTGCCCTAAGCCTTTTGTTGCTTCCTCATTGCCTTATAGGAGTCTACACTATTCCACCACCATTTAAAGGAGTACTATAGTCAGAAATAATGCAGCTACTGCTGCACAGATTTTTGCTTCACAAACTCAATCCCCCTGCAAGCATAATATTCATGAAGCAGAAGTTTTACTTGAATACTCATAAAAACTGTACACAGCTCTGTACCAGGTGACATGTTCTAACACTGCACTGCTCACCCCCGAGATAGCATTGCTATCAATGTGATATCATGATGCACCTTGGCCCCTTCCCCTATGGTGCCCATATGTACACAGATTTAATAATCTCTGTATCTTCCATGCCCTGCTTAATTTTTATGGACTTTGCCTAAATGCCATGTGTATGCCAAGTATGTCCTCTCTTGTGGTTTATTTGACATCCAGCACCTCAAGTGTAAAAAAAGAATCCTTGTAAGCACACACTCATTCACTGATAGCTCAGTGGTCTGCCAACCATCAAGAAGAGTGAAGGGTTGTGCCGGTGGCCTGCTGTATTTCAGGATGGGGGGAGTGGGGTGGGACAGTATCTGTGGGGGCCGGGTACTACCTGACTAGACAACTAGACCACCAAGGAGGATTTGGAATTTCGCTTAGGTGATGATGGAACTGAGGGTCGGGAATAAGTAAAAAAAAAAGAAAAAAATATATTTTTATAGTACATATGGGGATTGGAGAGAGGGAGGGAGGGGGTTCATTATGACCAGACCACCAGGGATATTTTACTAAATACAGGGCATAGGAAAGGAAGGAGGGGTTACTAATAATATATTAATATAGTCTTGACTCAGGAGGGTGATCAGGTGGGGGTAGGGACCACTAGCCACCAGTGTTTTGTTTTTTTAAATAAACCTTGGGTGGGCCACTTTGGACGGGTGATTGGATGGGGGGGCACTAGCCAGTTTTGTTTTTCAAATATTCATTGGATTGATTTTTTTTTATTTTACTGGGTGCTCAGGCAGCGATGCAAGGCAGACAGAATTTCTATGAACATTTTAAATGGATTCCAAACTTTTTCAGAAGCAAAAGTCTGACTTTGCAGTGAAAGTTTTTTTTTGGCCATCTCTATTACAGAAAGATGCATATAACAAAACTGTTTAATATGCACATTAAAAACATTATTTAAAAAAAATGTTTGCAATAAAAATTTTGCATCCATCAATACAATTTTTCTGTATAGCAACATCTTCAAGATTTCTTTTCCTGTAATTTATTGCAGATTTTATACATCTTGCTAGTCTATATAATATAGCAATTTTATCAAAATGTAGTAGATACATACATTTTTCTTCCTTTCACTCTGCAGTAATATTATCCAATATTTCCTTTAACCATTTATCGTAAGATTTTTAAATTTTCACGCTCAAGTAGAACATGTACTGCTGACTATTCTCTGAGCAATTGCTCTTTAACACTACTCCCTGTTGATATTGCATCCATGTCATATGTAAAGAGTTTTGACTGAAATTTACATTAAACCTCAGTCTTGCAATTGTTTGACATATAGACTGCTCTCACATTTTGATATGTACTGTAGGGTTCCCTTCCATAAAATCCAAAGTTCTGAGTCAAAGATAGTTGCTCAATATCTATCTGTTTATAGATATCCAATATTCTAAGTTCGGCAGTCTTGGAGTAGTTATTCATTTCAACTGGATTCCAATTTCTATTTATTGACTCCAAACCCATTTTTCTAAGGCATACATCAAGTTCATGAAACCATGTCCATTATTTAACATAGCTAAATACTCCATTACCAGAACAATCCAAACTGTCTAGCCAGCAACTATAAAATAGACACACTCCAAAGAAAAAGCTCTGAGCAGGGAATTGGATCCGGTGCACGGACCAACAGAGACAGTTCACCTCCCACACACTTAACCAGTCCAGAAGCAAGGTGTGCACTCAAAAAGGAAAATAAGGAGACAGAAGAATGACTCCAAACTAAATGGTCTAATGTTGCTCCTTGGTAGTTACAGCAGGTAACAGTGGCGTAATGCTTGCCTCTAATGCCTCAACTCTCAATGAGTCTTTAAGGGGGTAACATGACTGGTTAGAGCGAATCACTTAAAGCTCTCATTAATTACATATTGATGAACAATACACTTAGAATTTAAAAGAACAGCTATGCCTTACAAAATAGTCTCCTATTTATGCTAGCACCTAATAACAGAGAATACAAAATAGTGAAACAATAACAGCGACTCAATAATAGCAATGCACTAAATAGCGACTGGCACATTAGAGCAACTGTCACATATGAGCGACTGGAAGTTGCCGATACCCCACCATCAGTGAGCAGCATGGGGTAAGAATCCTAGAACTAGGGAGGGCGGGGAAAATACAATACAAAACAGCTGGCTGGAACGGTATAAATGTTGCTGTGCGACCTGCAGTAGCTGTTATGTGCTGCTCTATCATTTGTATGTGCTGTTGTCATCGCTATTTTGGATTTGCTGTTCTGACACTTGCTCTTATTGATGTGGTATTATCACATAGAGCCCTATTTATAGTACATATGTCTTACTTTTTTGTGTTTTTTAAATCATTTAAAAAAAATGTTTGCATAGTTTTAATGTGTTCTGCTTCAATAAGTAATATATTTATATGTCAAAATTCTTATTTCTAGATAGAACCAAAAGAAGAATAAATACTAAATCTTAAATATCATAGCTATCATAGGAATTTACAGAGCCCTGTAAAGACTTGCATCTGTTTGGCTCCCCTGCTACAGTATGCCTATGCTTTAAAATATTTCCTGTATCCCTAACAAATTTAACCAGTTCCTCTTGAACATGTTTGTAGATGTACTGTCACTACATCAAGGGGCAACCTATTCCAGGTGTGCACTACTCTTTGGCTGAACCTCAACTGACTTTTCTGCAACTTAGGTTTCCTGTCTTTTAGCTGCGGTCTGTGTGTTGAACACCTGTTCCCTTGATTCCAATCCCAGTTCTTTCCATAATTGATCATCTCACCAGACCTTGTGTTTCAGGCACAAATCTCCTCTCTTTTTCCTGTATGCCAAGGGATATAACCCTAGTGTCCAGAACTTGTTTTCATATTCCATTCCTTTTAGATTTGGTATTCCCCTTGTAGCTCCTTTTTGAATTCTTTCAAGCATGGCAATCTTGCCCTTTCTGTATGGGGACCAAATCTGTGAGCCATGCTCTAGTATTGGCCTTACCAGAGAGGTATATAGGGGCATTATCACATCCCTACTTCTACTGTTAATGTGCCTAAAGATACAATTTAAAATTGTATTTCCCTTCTGTGACAAACTCATGCAGCGTGATGAAAAATTCATATCATGAGAGATAAATATCCCTAGATCCTTTTCTTCTGTGACCCTTTTTAGGTTACTCCCCTTAATGTTATAGGAATGTGTTGGATTCTTCTTCCCCGTGTGCATCACTGCACATTTATCCTTGTTGAAGAACAGCTTGAATTCTTCAGTCTAATCATATATGTGGTCCAGTGCCTTTTGTAAAGCCCCTGGTCCAGCTCCCTCTTCTAATGCAACCCCTATTCTGCAATCATCTGCAAATTTAGTAAGCTATACATTATCATTATGGTATTGTACAGATGATATATAAATATTGAATAAAAAGGGTCCCAGAACTGATGCCTTGGGCATCCCACTAGTTACCTCAGCCCAATCGGACTATACCCCCTTTTATGCAAACCCATTGCTTTCTAGATGTCAGCCATGCTTTAATCCAGTGTATTATTGATTGTTGAATTCCTACTCCCCTTTAATACCTCTAGTAGTTCATTATGTGGCAGTTTATCAAAGGCTTTCGAAGAATCCAGGAATACCACATCTACTGAATCCCGTCATCCAAGTATCTGCTCACCCAGTCATAGAATTGGAGCATGTTTGTTTGACATGATTTACCCTTAAGGTAAATCCATTCTGAGTCCTGTCCCTTAATCCATTTCTGTCTAAATACTCAGTTATATGGTCCTTATGTATACCTTCCAAAATTTTGGACATAGTGGATGTTAACCTAACCAGTCTGTAATTTGATGGGTCTGCCTTTGACCCTTTTTTGAATAGGGGAGTTACTGATACAGTCTTGCAATGATCAACCCTTCTCCTATGTCTAAAATGTTTGAAATTAAAAAGTCAGGGAGGGCAATTTCTTGCTCAGCTGTTTAACTACTCTTGGATGTAATCTATCAGGACCTGAGGTTTATTAGGGTTTATTTGCCTTAATCTTGTTTTAACATCCTCAGGTTCAATCAAAATGTGACTATCAGCCTTTGTAAAAACTCTATTAACAGAACTGGAAATTGGTTTAGTGCTAAACACTGATGAAAAATATGAATTTTGTATGTTCGCCATTTCCTTCTCATCTGTTATTATGTGGCCATCCAATTTTTTCAGTGGACTTACTTTATTGTTCCCTCCCTTTTTTTGTTTATATAAGAATAGAATAATTTGTAATTAACCTTAGATTGTGATGCTAAATTCAGTTCATAAGATGCTTTTGATTTTTTTATTTCTTTCTTAACTTTTCTTGCCTAGTCTCTGTAATATATCCACCATTTGTCCTTTTTATTTTTGTTATATCTGATACAAAGTTTATTTTTTTGTTGTTAATAAGTTTTTTTAAATTTTAGGTGTGATCCACTGCTGTTTAATTCCTTTTGTAACTTGTTTGGTTTTGATGGGTATGTTTCTAGATATCTCCAGATGTATTTTATTGTACAAAATACCCCACATGTTTCCAGTTGGTTTATTTACCATCGCTTTCTGCCAGTCCCAAGCTCTCATGTTATCCCTCATAATCTGGAAATTAGTTTTACCAAAATTTAATATAGCCATGACTCTTGACTTTTCTTGACATAGTTCCTTTATTTGAAAGCTTATAACATCATGATCACTTATACCTAGAGGTGTTTTAACCTCACATTTAGATATGGTATCACCCATATTAGTTAATAGTAGATCCAGAATGTTTTCCTCCTTGTACATTCCTCTACTTTTGATCCAGTCCTATGTGATTGAAAGATTTGAGGTTTCTAGTCTCCAATATATTTGAACCCTGTAACATCCCTCAATTAATTCCTGGTAAGTTGAAATCACCCAGTACAAGGATTCTATCTGCTAGGTTTAAATTCAGTATCTGATTAACTAGGGCCAGGTCATCATTCTTTTGGGTCGAAGATGATCTATACATGGCACCTACTATGACTTTTGGTGATTTCAATGTTGTGATTTTAATCAATATTTCTTCTATATTGTTTGGAGTTTGCTCTATTTCCTCTGACTGTATATTTTCATGTATGTAAATAGCTACCCTGCCTCCTTTCTTGTTATCTCTAGATTTGCTGTATAATTTATACCCCTAAATGTTCTGGTCCCATGAGTCATTTCTGTCCCACCTTGTTTCTGTTATTGCACAAATATAGATGTTCTCTGATTTAAGAAGGTATTTTAGTATTTTAAATTTCATGCATTCAGAAGACAATTCCAACTCTAGATTCTTTATTTTAATTTTTTAGTTGGCTGTGAAAGAGTATGAGTATGCTCCCCATCCACCAAATCCCCCCTCCTTCCTGGTTTAAATGATTGACTATTGCATCATTGAACCTTTTCAACAAACATCTAGATCCCATTTTGTTGCAGCGTAACCCATCAGATTTGTAAAGTCCTTTGTCCCTGAATATATCCCCATTATCCAGATACATGTAGTTCTTGCTATCACAAAATTGACTGAGCCACTCAAGTGTATTTATTTATCTCCAGTTTTCATTTTGTTGTCCATGTACTGGTAAAATGCCTGAAATAATCACATCCTGTTTTCTTCTTACAATCTCAGATGCTATGTATTGGAAGTCCTGGTAAATATATTTAAGCCCCTTTCTGCCTATGTGATGTATGCCTATATGGAGAATAACTGAAGTATTTTTTTGTATTTTGCATCATACCTGTGAGCATACACTTTACATCACTCACATTAGCTCTGGGGAGGGTGCTGATTGTGGTATAGGCATTCTCCCATTGCATAGGAATTATATGTCCTCTTATAATGGAGTCACCTATTATGAGTAAGTCCCAGTGAACCTGTAGGGGGTCATATTTTTCATTTGCTTCCAACCCTGATGAAATAATTGGGCTAATGGTAATACTATTTACCTTGGAGTGAGTGACTGATACTGTTTGCATCTAACCCTTGCTCCTCATTTGGTGCAACACAAAATTTGGTGTAAAAGCACAAGAATGATATCTGGTTGTGCTGTCCCTGTCATAATCTGTGGTAGTGAGGATTTCAACATTAAAATGTCCCTTGTCCCTCATCGTGATCTTGCTCTGATGAACCCCAGTCTGGGTTATGGGTGGAAGCAATTTTGTAATACCACAGGGCACTATTATAAACTTGCTCACCCCTTCTTTTCCTGGTGTTTGGTTGTACAGTGGCCCAAATTTCAACCTCATGTTTGTCTTGCTGTTTGCAGATCAATAACCCTTTTTGCCAATGTCTGGGCCTTGCCTATATGCATGTCTTATAGTTACTCAAAACATACATACATTTACATGCTTTCAAGGAATAGAACTAAAGTCTATTATCTACAAAACACCCTCTAAATTATAGTAAATTAGTCCTTTATGGTCTCTTGTTAGTACATTAAATCCATTTATCTTAATTAGTAAATGGATTTATGCAAAAGAGGCTATTTAACAAAATGAAATTGTACAAGGCAAGAGCAAAACTTTGTTTTTTGACACTTCTGTACAGTGGACAGATCTGTGTGTCAAGGCCAATTAGATCTGAACTCCCCAAACTTATAATACCGGGTAGGTGGGAGGTGTCAATCAGTCCTTAGGGATCCCTTAAACCAAGTGAACCTAAAAAGCAAAAGAAAATAATTCTAAAATGAATAAGCAGCCTGCTTAGAAGACAGTGATGATAAGATATAATAGTAAGAGAAGTTAGTCTCAAGCAATTTTAAATCCATAATTTATTTTTTCACTTTCAGAAAGGGTTTTAAGTCCCATTGTTTATTGAGTCCCTTAGGCTTCACACTAGTTAATGTGAAAATCCACTTACTCTCTTTCTGGGGTAAAGTGTTTGGATGGTCACCACCGATTTGGGTGGAGGAGCCCACTCCAGACCCATGAACTGGAGACATTCAGGTGAAGAATTGTGATATTGTGAAAAACTTATTCCAACAGAGGTATCAGATCTATTATTAATTATAGAGCTGTTATGCTCCTGAATTCTTTGTTTTAACGGTCAAACCATTTTACCTACATAAATTAGTCCACAGTTACACCATAGCACATAGACAACACACTCAGTGTCACAGGTAATAAATTCTCTTATAGTCATATATTTTTCAGATGTTAGTGATACTGAATTTATTACCTGGTTTTGCAGATTTACAGATATTGCACCAATGGCATTTGAAAAACCTTTAGGTTGTGACAGTAGCCAATTGAGTAAACCATAGTTTTCTGCATTCTCTGTGGACTAATCTATCTTTCAAATTGTGAGCCCGGCTAAATGCAGCTCTGGGTTTGAGTCCCACTGCACATTTTACTTTATCAGTTAGCTGGATTGGCCAATTTGTATGTATTATGCTGCCAATCTGCCCAGCCATATAATTATATTCTGTTATAAACGTGCATGGAACATTTTCTATTGCCTCTGGTTTCTGATGCTTTAACAGGGACTCCTTTGAAATTAAGTCCACTTTATGTTTTGATTTCATTAGTAGTTTCTTATGATAGCCTGTGGCTAAAAGCCTATCAATGAGTTCAAAGGCTTGATTGTTGTAAGCAGTATCATTGGCACAATTCCTTTTCGGTCTGAGTAACAGTAAGGAATGGCCGCTTAAAACTGGGGGGGGGGGTAAGCACTTTCTGAGTGTAACACAGAATTGGTGGCTGTAGGCTTTCTGTATGTTTTAATGTTAATGATGCTATTAGCCCCTTCGACAAAATTTAATGTTAGATCTAAAAAATCTAAAGTGTTAGCATTCATTAGATGTGTAAAATTCAGATTCAGATCATTAGTATTGATCACATTTATGAATTCTAATATTTCTTCTTCACTACCTTGCCAAATGCATACAATATCATCAATAAAGAGAAACCAGTGGGCAATATTTTTGTAGTAAGGATATATATCTATGTTGAAAACAATTTCTTGTTCTCAAAGTCCCAAGAATAAATTTGCATAACTGGGTGCCATGGAAGCACCCATTGCTGTTCCACACATTTATAAAGAGTCAAAACTCACTAAGTCATCAAACTCACTATAGTTATGGGACAAAGTAAATTCTAATGACTTCAAAATAAAGTCCACTGGTACGTCTTTCACATCCTGATATTTTTCTAAGAAAAACTTTGTTGCAATAACCCCTTTATTATGGGGAATTGAGGAGTAAAGGGCCTTTGCATCAATACCAAGCCACATAAAACTCTCATCCAAGGTCAAATTTTCTAGTTTTCTTAAAAGATCATAGTGTATTTTATATACGAGTCCAGCCCTGTTACACTGAATTGCATGAAAAAAATCAATAAACTTCAATAAGTTCTGTGTAATGGAACCCACCCCTGACACTATGGGTCTCCCAGGGGGATTTTTCTTATTTTTTTGTATTTTGAGAAGTATATAAAAACCAGGGGTCACTGGGTAGTCCTGGCAAATAGATTTGTATTCTGCTTCTGTAATGTCTCCTTTTGTTAATGCATCTGAAAGTAGACAATGCAGTTCCTTTTTGTAAGCATGAGCTGGATTTGAGGGTAATTTCTTATACTTAGTTGTATTGCTCAAGAGTGTATTAGCAATGTCTCTATAATGGTCTACAGTATATCCAGAAAAAACACATTCCCTCCCTTGTCTGCCTGTTTGAGCACTATTGTTTTATCTTTGGATAGCTGATCTAGGGCAGGCCTCTGTTTAAAAGATAAGTTCTTCCTACGGAGTCTAGGAATCCTGATGTAACAAATCTTTAACTTGCTGGCTCACTATTTTTTCAAATGAGTCCATAGTAGTGTTGTACACTTTAAGACAAAATAAATAATTCATGCTGAATATACCTTGTCTCATTTTTTTCATATTCTTATTAGCTGACAGAATACCTGTACTCCACTCCATGGGAGGTCAAAAGATCACCCAAGTTGTCAGTCCCTTCATTTTCCAGCCATAGTGATTCCAATGCTTCCAAGTCAATGTTCGGTGTATGTATAACATTCTCTCAGTGAATTCCACAGAAACATAAGTCCCAGCTTTGTTCCACCATTCAGCTCAATAGATGGGATGCCATCAGTGTTCATTATTTCTTGTAACAAAATGTCCAAGTCCTCGAGCTCTTCCATCTGGATTGTTTCTTCTCTAATATCTTGCCCCATGTCTAAATTTTGTAATGGATTCCAAGGAAGTGAAGTTCAAGCCTCAGTTTCCTAAAAAACTTGTTTAAGTCCATGAAGATTTGAAAATCATTAATTGGTGGTACTGGACTGAGCTTAAGCCTTTTTCAAGACTGATTCCTGGTTAGAATCCAAATGCACTTTAGATAAGTTAATTATGTGGTTGTTTTTGATATAAAAGGACCCTTCCTGTAATTTGTTCCTGAGCAGTTTTTTAGTAGATTTGCTTAATGTTTCTTCTTGCAAAATGTACTTGAGAGGGCCTCTGCTCTGAGATCTATTCTTTGGCCAACTTAGAATATTGCCCTTTTAAAGTCTGTTTTGTCTTATTGCAGCTTTGCTATCAATTACTTTGCCCTCATTTTTTTTAGCTTTGTTTGAAGTTTTCATCCAGATTTTATATTATGCATTCATTTTCAGACTTACAAACAGCTTTCTTAGTTAACTGTAATTCTTTATTCAGTTCTTCCTGTTCTTGTAAGTCATCTTTAATTAGGAGCTGTATGAAGATTTTTGAACACTGTTGTGCAGCTTGAAGCCACTCCTCTTTGAAATGAAAATCCTCTAATTCACTGGCTGGCACAATTGTAATTCTAAGACCTCTGGGTGGTATTTCTCATTCTAGATATTCTTCTAATGTTGATATGTTATAAGCAATTTCTATTTCTTTAGTTCGTAGTTTCTCAAGTTTGAAAAATGCAGCTTTTATATCAGAGGAATGAGAGTCATTTACTTTGGTGACTTGTAGTCATTCTCTCACTTTTCAGTGTCTGACATCAAAGCTGACATCCTACCAATCGTAACTGGCTGCTCCGTTTGAACTTTCTTGTTCGTTTGTCTCACTCATTATTTGGATTTTAAAGTTCAAAGTTTCAAAGTTTCTTTTACAGAGCACTCACAGATAAAGGTTGCACTACTGGTACTGATCATTTACTAAGGGATTTAATGGTACCCATCCCCCCTCATTACTCTCCCAAATGGCCCAATGCCCTCCTTTTAAGACGGATTATAAAGTTCCTTCCCTGATGTTTTTTGGCACTTTTATACTGGTCCAGGAAGGGGTTTCCATTAGTTTGTCCTGAGGGACCATCAGTGGGGTGGTGAAACACTCTTCTGGGTCTCTGAATGGGGTATATGCCATACTATTTATCCAAATAGTACGTGGGTCAATGCATCAATCCTTCTGTATAGTGCTAACTCTGGTATATTTGACAATCCCATTCAGAACTGAGCTTTTTCTTTGCAATAGATAAGGCTGTAAATGGGTCAGCTCAAATCTTGTTTGCTGTAGAATTTCATTAGAAATGTTTTCAAATCTGTAGTATAATGGGTGAATGTTTTCAGCTACCACTAAAGATATATGTTTTGGTGACTTCCTTCTCACCTTTGGGATGATACCAATATAGTTAAGAATTAAGAGACTGAGTCACTCACATCTTTAGCACATACTTTCTTGGGTTTCATTTAACCTCTGTCTTCTGGCAGGTTGCTAGTAATTCCAAGAAGGTTAGCCCTAATGATAAGTGGATTCTTTGATTTTTTTTTTTTACCGGTATTAGATTTGTATGCTGTTCTAAGAATTCATTGATAGGACTCATACTCCCCCCCCCCCCCATTAGTAGGGGCTGCAGGTAGATCCGGATATGGCTCTAGTAAGAGTTGACTAGTTGCTCTTCCTGAGTTTACCTTGATTTCGGTCAACCTGATATAAATACCACAGTAGTAGAGTATTTTTTTCCCTCTTTGGGAAATAACTGTTCCACACCCCCAAGGGTGACAGGACATACCATTGGCTAGAGCTCTAGCTGGTTTAGTCCTACCGCACCTCCCTTAATATTTTGTAGATAAGTTAGTTTGATAGCTAGAGTAATAGACAGTATATAGTCTTTATAGTCCTGATAGATAACCCTTGCTTCCTATAGAGAGACCTCGTTAAGACTGGGGCAGTGATCCTTAATTAACAAGCATACAGAAACACGCTGTCTGCTCTTTCTTTTAGGCTCTTCTTTATGCTTGTTATACCCTGGGGCCCTTAACTATAATGTCTGACATTGTGATACATATGTGGAATGTCAGGAGGCTAAACTCCCCAATAAAATGAAAAAATGAAAAAAGTTCTGGCACATTTGAAACATAATCTATCTCAAGTGGCCTTTCTGCAGGAAGGCGAAATTCTCGGGGAGGATCATACCATGAGAAAAAAAACTGGGTTGGCCAGCAGCAGGTTCACTGTAATCCCAGACCAGGAAACATGGGGTTCTTATCCTGGTGAATAAATCTCTTCCCTGGACATTAAAGCAAACACTATCAGACCATGAAGGTAGATGGGTAATGGCCACTTATAATACACCCACAGGTCCACTCACTCTCTGTAATGTTTATGCCCCCAATGAAGATGCTCCTGGGTTCTTTCATAATTTGGCAGTAGTACTTGAATTTAACCCCCCAGAATGCCCACTACTTATTGGTGGGGACTTTAATCTCACACTGATGCATCTCTTAGATAGGGGGAAGGAGGCGCACCTTAGAAGCAAGAAGGCTCTCCAACAAATGTTATCTGACCAGGGGCTTACAGACCTCTGGAGATTATTCCACCCCAGAACAAGAGATTACATGTTTCATTTGGCTGAAAATGCCTCATATAGTAGGCTGGATTTTTGGCTTGGCTCATCTACCCTAACTACTAAAACCCTTGATGTTTCAATTCTTCCCTACTGTATCTCCGACCATGCTCTAGTCCAGCTTCTCATACATTGGGACCCTGTGGCTTCCCCGACTAAACAATGGAGATTGGACCCACTCCTAGTTAAGGATCCTGAATTTACCCAATGGGTTAATAAGGAGGCTTCTCTTTTTTTAGCTGAAAACCCAATAAGTGATACCTCTGCCAGTACAACATGGGACGCCTTTAAAGCCACGATGCAAGGCAACATTATGGGGTTTGCCACAGCCAAACGTAGGCAAAGGGAAATGCAGCTGGTCACTCTTGAATGGAGATTGGCTGAAGCTGAAAGTACTTTTAAGGCGATGCCCTCCTCTTCCATTCATTCTACCATAGGTAAATCCATTTTGGGTATTCTGTTTGAAATTTAACCAACTTTTGAATAGGAAAGCCGAAGCCTCTATCCTTCACCTTAAACATACCTTCTGGGAAGGGGAGGCACAACGGAGGTAAAGTACTCACATATCAATTACGCAAACAGCAGGCTAGCAGATATATCCCAGGTTTGAGAAACAAACAAGGGATACTGACTACTTCTACTGGGGATATTAATGAGATCATGACCTCATTCTATAAAAGGCTATACTGTTCCACCTACACTGGCCCCAACAGAGACACACTAGGCTTTTTAGATACCTTAGGCCTGCCCAAGCTGCAGAGTCAACAAACACAACTCCTAGATCTCCCCATTTCAAAGGAAGAACTGACTGCAGCCATCCAAGACTTGAAAAAAGGAAAATCCTGGAATGATGGGTACAATGCAGAATTCTACCAGATTCTGGCCCCTACTATTGCTCCTCTTAACCCAAGTGTTTCAGGAGATAGAACTCAAGGGACCTCACCACCTCATGTGGGAGGCAATCATAGTTGTAATTCCCAAAAAGACAAAGACCTTACCAACCCAGGAAATTACCACCCAATTTCCCTTATAAATTTGGACAGCAAACTCTATGCTAAAATGTTAGCCTCCAGACTTTGTTCTTTATTGGCTGTTCTCGTACACCCTTTACAATTGGGATTTATACCTGGAAGACACAGCTCAGATCACTTAAGAACTCTGCTGAATCAGATCCCCTTTGCCAAGTCCCTTCATACTCCCACAGCCGCTATTACGGTTGACTTCGAAAAGGCTTTTGATTCCATGGAGTGGGACTATCTATATATGACTCTTTCCCATTTCGGGATGGGGAAACATTTCTTGCCAAGATAAAAGCCATATATGAGGGCCCCTTAGCCAGAGTTAACACAAATTCAATACTTTCTGACCCATTCCCTTTAGGCAGAGGTACGAGGCAATAGTGCCCACTCTCCCCCCCTCCTTTTTGTACTGGCGGTCTTACCTCTGGCTGTGGCTATCCGTAACCACCCAGAGATTAAAGGGTTAACAGTGGGGAATACGCCCTATGTAACTTTGATGTACATGGACGATCTTCTCCTCCTTGCCTCCTAGAAGTTTCTCTAAACATTCTGGCTTACGGCTGAACCGAATAGGACAGAAGTACTCCCTCTTAACAATCGATGTTCAGCGAGTGATAGCTGAGATGACCTAATATGGGCACCAGAAGGGATTACGTATCTGGGTATTTTTTTGACCCCATCTTTAGATACAATATGGCAAGCTAATGTACAACCCCTTCTGTCCTCCATTAAGACAGACTTCGATAGATGGAGGCTGCTTAAACTCACCCTTGCAGGGAAAGTTGCGGCAGTGACATTGATCTCTGCCCCTAAACTATTCTATTTCCTGATGCACCTGTCAGTTCCCTTACCTACACAGTGGTTTCAGGGTATTGATAAACTAATCAGGGATTTTCTGTGGAAGGATCCAAACCCAGATTCAGTCGATCTAAACTAAGGTCACATTGGAAGCAAGGTGGGTGGAACCTCCATGGCCAGAGGGATACCGCTGGCCTTTTGTTAGCCCAAATGGTTCAATGGGCGACTCTCCTCCCCTCTCCACCACAGTGGTACAACTAGAAACAGATATTATGGGTCTGAACCATCCCTCCTCTCTTTTTGCAGAGGGCAGCCCTAAAAATCTGGGACCAATAAAACAAATACAGAACTTACTTCTCCCACAGTGATGGCAATCCAGGGAAAACTGGTTAGTTCTCATTGTAAAATGAATCTGGACCCTCTCCACTCTCCCTCGTGCCTATCTGGCAAAACCCAGCCATCACTATAGGTAGCTGAAATTCTATGGAGACACTGGGTGGAACTGGGTATTACTAAGTTGGGTGATTTGTTGACCCCTAACCACAAAGCCATGCAGACATTCCACTCTTTAAGACAACAATGGGGTATCCCACCACTAGACTTCTGGAGATATCTCCAACTCAGGGATGCAACTCGGCATCTTTTATCCCATACCATAAACCATGCCAAAACTTCCCCCTGGCCACAAATGGATACTCTGTACTAAGGGCCTTGCAGGTCAGATATATGCTACTGTTAGACACACTCTTCCATCTCAATCAGATGAAGCAAAGGCGAAGATGGGAGAAGATGTTGCAGACCCATATATATCCTCCGAGGCCTGGGACAAAGTGTGGTTAGATGCACAAACCTGGTTCACAAATGCTAAATCCAGACTAATCCAAAATAAAATTGCACATTCCTGGTACAGAACTCCAGTCATTCTTCATAAAGCTAAAGTAATAGATCAGGACAATTGCTGGAGATGCCAACAACCGGGGGTGACCTAGTGCATGTACTATGGTGCTGCCCAAAATCCAACCCCTATGGCAAGAGATATAAGAAATTGCCTCCAGGGTTCTGCAACAGGCCATCCCCTCAGCCTCTCCTTTTATCTTGGGTATTTGTGTGCTATACCCAAACTTGCACCATTAAGATATAGGTGGCTGGCATTTCTGGCTTTACAAACAAAAAGAGCCATTCTATGTAAATGGAGAACCCTCTGATCCCTATCATGGCAGAAATACTGGGGTCCCTGTCTATCCTGGCCAAACTGGACAAGATATCCTACTTACAGAAGTCCAAACTTTCCTCATTTGAAGTCTGCTGATCCCTATCTTAAATATCTGGGTAAGGTTCAACCACCAATGGGAATAGGGTGATCGCCTTCAGTCTCCTCTGCTGACATAAAGGTAATACAACAAATGGGATCTCTACCTAAGGTCCCAATAATATGTGGAGAGGCCCAGGTGTTCTTGATAGGACTGGAGACTTTAGTTATGGGGATTGTTTACATGATGATATGTAGAATACTTTAATTCACTGGGTACAGATTTAAGCTTGGGATATATTTGTTTCCATTCTAGGATCAGTCTGATCTTTTGCAGAGCATATACACACTCTCATTCAACTTTCTCTAGATGCCATGAAGAGGGATAAGTATGGTTCCAGTTATATAAAGTTACCATTTGAGGGGTTTATGTCCGGCAAAGCTGACTGTCTGATCTGACACTAGACTCTGGTGAGTACTCTTATATGATAGTTACTGGGAGCTTATGAGGACATAGTGGTCTACCCCCTTGAATTCCATAGTATGTCTCTACACAATAGTTTCCTTCTTTTTTTTCTTTTTTTGTGGCAGGGAATTTTTTACTAATAAGAGTGGAAGTCGCCCTCTTGAGTACAGGGCTGTTAGTGTCATCTCTATTAGAATGTTTATAACACCAGGAAATATATTAACATGTATCCTTTGTTATATCCCTCAGCCTTTCCTTTGCTTACTGTATTGGCATCTTTACACCTATAAATGAGGCGTAGGGTGGTTAAATGTACTCACAGAACATCTGACTGTATACTGTATTATGGTTTTTCATTTTTCCTATTTTCTTGGAAAAATAATAAAAAATATTACAACAAAAAAACATTTAGTCCAGCTGACTAGACAAAGATGTATATCTAGAAAACAAAAATATTTTATTAGAAAGTTATTTAGTTGAGGTCAGAAAATCAGGCTCCTAACAGCAGAATGCTGCTGCAGCAGCTGTCACTTACTGAATCAATGGTCTTGGGCATATAATTGTCACATGGAACACGAGGTATTGTAGGAAAGAAATGCAGTAAATGATGCAAGCATGGATATCTCCAAAGCCATAAAACCAGTATATAAATTTAGATGAAATCCTTACAGCAAACAAAAGAAAAGGATACACTAGGGTACACACACACACACACACACACACACACACACACAAAACACTCTGAACAACATATGTTTTAGCAATTTTGACTGTAGTTCTCCTTTAATGTTTAAAAGTTGAACTGTATTACAGCTGAACAGATGCAGTACAACCAAAAATATTAAGATCAAGCCAAGCCAAAGCAGATGTTTTTGTCTATAGTTAACTTGTTTTAATTGCTGTTGCTAGAAAGGAGAGCATCAGACTATCAGACAGAGTACATTTTCCAGTAAGGGTGCTTATTGGCAGACCAGTAACACACAGAAAAGAAGCATAATAGGTCAGTTACCTTGATGTGTCTGAATTTAGAAAGCACCCACATGGTGAGGCCATTAAAAGTGTGAGTCATGAAGTTCAGTGCCACTTGTGGCTCTGAAGAAGTAACAGAACAAACCAACAATCTTGGAACTTGACAGTATATAGTATGACTTCCACCTGATTGACAGTCAGTGCTATTATACATGTACAACCAGTTATAAAGGAAATTATGTGCATGGTTTTGCTGTGCATAGCAATGGATTACCACTCATTATTAAAGAATAATTCACCACAGGGTGTGTCATATATTGGGATAATGTCACGCCTTGGGTGGTCAGGTGTGCGTCCACAAGCCAAGTGCATCCAACATCTGAGAAGTGACATTATCCCAGCACAACACACACCCTGGATTGTATTATTCTTATCATACAATGGCTTGTTTGCAAAAAAAAAAAAAAAAAAGGCACCAAAAAGTACATTTAAAAGTATTTGTTTTGCTGTTTTTTTCAATGGGTAAGTATACTTTAACAAAATAGCACTGATTATCCAGATCTGTGGCGCTGAGTGATGAAGGGGTCCACTGTGCACTCTGGTGACCTGGGTTTGCACCACAAGCCCGGGTGTCAGGAGCGGAGACTGGCAGGGAGGGATTCCAGAGCATCCATTGGATGGGCCTTAGCACCTGGAGGTGGATTGGGGACATGCAGTGACAGTGTAAAGCCTCAAAACACCCCCACTCCGGTCACCACTTAGCTCAGGGCCCAATCAGGGTTGGTGTGGCAGAGCAGTAAAAACAGAAAAAATGGTCACCCAAGCCTGCCGGATAATGGCAGCTCACCTCCCTGCCATGAAGCAGGGACAGCCACTGAGCAACACTCTCGATGCCCAGCAGAGATGCAAGGAAGTGCCTTCAGGCACTTCAATCTTCCCTCCTGGTTTGTCCTATGGGTAAGGGGAGGCCCCCCTGACAAAGGGATATTTCAAGTAAGTCAGGTAGCAGGGGCAGTGGATGGTGAAAATGGGAGAGTGGTGGATGAAATGGCGGCCCAAAGAAGTGGGCAGCTGGGTGGTAAGGGACAAAAACAGCATGCAAAAAAAAAAATAGTGCTGATTGACAGCATTGGCCAGCTGGTGGAGCAGTTGTTACTGTGGCTCTGCAGTCTGCCACACTAAGCTCTAGCTCTTATCCCTGCATTGATCTTAATGCTGCCTCTCTGTGGAAGTCACACATCATTCCTCCCCATCCACTGCTTTCATAGTGGCTGGCATAGAATTTGAAAAGCTGTTTAATTTGAAATATAGACTTTCTCTCACCCCTTCCCCCAGCTCACTGTCATGACTGAAATGTTGAAGGGACCAACTGGTGAAGAGGTAAGCAACTGAAGTGCATTCTTACCCACATGCTCAGTGGACTGTGCGAGGAGACTGGGAGTGACTGCCATGAAGCTAATCACAATGACGGCTTTACATATGGCAGTGGGGAGTGATGTTTTCTTCAGTTATTTAAGTTACTTGTCTTCTCCTGGTACAAAAAACATGCCAACTGTACCAGGAGAATGATAGCCAGACCCAAAAGCAACATTAACACAGAGCGGGGGGGGGTAGCCTTTTTGCCATTTCACAGACTGTGCTGGGGCCACACTCTCACTCTTTTATCTAGCATGGGAAAGAAGAAAAATAATGGGCAGATTTTCTGTGCTGGAGGAACAGCACAGCGTGACTTGCTGAGAGGGAGGTTTTTAGTTTTATTCAACAATAAAGGAACCAGGAACACTGATGACAGCTGCCAAGAAGTAAACAGTGAAGCGGGCTGCCGAGCGGGGGACATGGCTTGTGGATTGATTCCGTTAACACTTGATGTGGTCATCTGTGGGCTGAAACTAGGTCAGTGATGTTATGCTGGAATAATATTATGGGTCCAGTCCCAAACTCAATGTAGTCACAAACTCTTTCTTGCCATTGTATAAATATTGAATAATGTATGGGAAGTGGTGTAATATGAGTTTTATTTTTAATAACCTCTAGTCTGAAGCTCAAGAAGTTTATGAACCCATTATATACTGAGGTTGTTCAAAAAATGAATTTGTACCACTTGCCATATTTTATTTTTTATAATTGCTGGTGAGTACTTCTTAAAACTCACAGAAGCTAGCTATGTGTTGCTGCTGCTCTGTATAGTGCTCTCTTGATTGTCTACCACCCTGTTATTCACCACCCTCGATTATTTGCCAAATTTTGTTTGTACAAAATGTTTGCTATTTTACTGGGCCTTATTATCCACCACCTTCGATTATTTGCCACCTTCAATTATCCATCCAATTTTGCTTGTACAAAAGTGGGTGGATAATCAAAGGTGCACTGTTCTTCTAAACGAACATACACTGAAATTCACTGCATCTGAATGAAAGTGAAAGAGTGAAGTTGCTGACTTTTATAGGGTAGCACAGTCGTGACATTTTCTGTAGCAAAGCAGGAAAGGAAGGATCAGAGGGGTATCCACACAGTGACCTCATTTACAGGGGCACAAGTAATTTAACTTGTTATAACAGGTTATACAAAAATAAACAAAACACAAAATCAAACTTTTGCTTTCATTTTCCTCCTTCTAATTACTCTGACCAGGTTATAAACCCAACAACTCATCTGGAATGGATATTATTAACTGCAGGTACTGAAGGACACTTTTCAAAAGGGCAGTTATACAGGATTTTGGACATTGTCCTACATGCTGGACCATTAGAGATCTAAGGGCTCAGCTCTAGGCAGCATGGACAGAGATTTCCCACCTCAAATCACATATTCAGGAGGAAATAAAATATAAGAACCACCACCATTTCCCTATATCCAACAGAAGCACCTCTATTGCAGAGGATAGTGGGTCCGGGAGGTTGGCAGGTGGTTAGAGGGGCAAATCGGGTACCCCATCACTCAGTGCTCTCCAACGACACCTCCACAAACCATATAAAAACTTCAAACAGGTATCTGCCTCTATCTGCAAAATCAAACAAAGGGCAAAGGACACTGCAGAGCTGGACACTGCAGCACAGGAGTAAGCACAACAAAACTCACTCAAAACAGGGACCAAAGCAAAAAAAGCAAAAAGGAAATCCAAAACACTTCTGATCATAGGAGACTCCATGATTTGGGGAGTTGATACTTACCTCCAGCCGGAGGTACTGGTCAGATGTCTCCCAGGTACATCAGCATGGAGAGACGCTGACCACATTGCTAAAATTGTTCAGGAAGCAGGAGAAAACATTGATGTCCTGATACACATAGGGACTAATGATCTCGCCAGCCGGTCAGTTGGGGAGACTAAGGAACACCTGACCTGGCTGGGTGACAAACTGTCATCCATTTCATCTGGCATCTCCTTCTCTGAGATCCTGGAAGAGGGGGGCAGATGGACAGAAGCTCAGAGAAGGGGATACAGGGAAGCTAAATATGTGGCTCAAGGGTCGTGCCAGGAAAAAGGACACAAATTTGTAGGTAACTGGCAACAGTTTTGGAGATGAAAGTCCTTAAATTAGATGGACTGTATCTGACTAAGGAGGAGTCAGTGCATTGGGGCAGAAGTTTGATGTCTTTTGCAAAATATTTAAACTAGCAAATGGGAGGGTCAGCACCGACATGTCGAATGGAAGAAGCCCCTCCCCTCAGCTAATGATCAAACAGTAGCTCAGCATGTTTGTAGTTCATTTCATCACCAGGTAAGGAAAAAGGTCTGGCTTCCCATACACACACAGGGGAAATGCCAGACCTCACCCAACAACTATCACACCGAAATCTGGCCAATGGAAAATCATAACAATGCTACGTCTGGGAACAAGATCCCAGACCTGAAGGCAACAATGACAGAGGCTAAACTGGACATAGTAGCTATTAGCTAGACATGGTTCACCAGTAAACCACACTTGGGAGACTTTAGTACCTGGCTATGTATTGTTCAGAAGAGACCGAGGTTCAAAAGGGGAGGTGGAGGGCTCTTTATGTCAATGAAAAAATATCAAAGCTACAGTTCAGAATACATATACAGTAAGGAGCCAGAAGAACTGTGGATCTCCCTGAAATAGGAAATGGAACAGCCATATGAACGGGGGTTCTACAGGCCTCAGACCAGGGGAAACATAGACACATTACTGTTAGAAGATATACAAAACATGATGGCTAAAAGGGAGGTTCTGATAATGGGAGACTTCAACATGCCAGATACAGATTGGTCAATACCAGCAGGACCATGAGCCATAACTAGACATATAGTGGACTCCCTGCAGGGGGAGGGCCTCAAACAACTGATACAACAACCCACAAGAGACAGGGCTATCCTAGATCTAGTGCTGACTAATGGGGAAAGGATCCCAGATCTCCAGGTAGAAGGTCACCTGGGGGCCAGTGACCATCACACGGTATGGTTCAATTTGGCCACTAGAACTAAATCATCCCATTCCAAGGCAAAAATATGGGACTTCAGAGGAGTTGACTTTGAAAAGATGGCGAACAGAGTTAAACTAGCACTGTCAAGAAGAAATACAGGTGTGGGGGTACAGGCAAAGTAGGCAAGTATTAAAGATACAATACTTGAAGCAACATTGCATTGTGTTAGAGAGAAAAGCAAAGGCAAAGAAGGAGGAAACCACTTTGGTTCTCAAAAACAGTAGCAGAAAAGGTCAGAGCCAAAGGCTGGCCTTCAGGAAATATAAGGGAACGCAGGGATGAAGATGAGAGCATACAAACTTCCCTAAAGGAAGAGAATGCAATACAACAAGTCCAAAAGAAGAACCTAACAGAACATTAAAGAACCACACACTCTAGAAATATTTAATAAAATGTAAGAACCCAGAAAAAACCATCTATCCTAAACAGAACCCCGTCTACTCAATATTTCTAAGAAAAGTGAGCAAGACACAGCTCAGCACCACAGACACGGGGGAAGGAGGTGTGCACTAGTCCCTTCACAAAAGAAAGGGTCCTACGAGCTCACTAAGCTCAGGGTGGACAAGGCAATGGGACCTGATGGCATACATCCCAGGGTACTAAAGGAGCTAAGGGTGGTACTAGCAGCGACATTATCAGAACTGTTTATTGAGTCTCTGAGCATAGGAGAGGTCCCAGATGAATGGAGAAGGGCTCATGTGATCCTGCTCCACAAGAGTGGTAGCAGGGAGGAAGCAGGGACTACAGAGCAGTCAATCTTACCTCAGTAGTGGGCAAGATTATGGAGACACTCATTAAGGAAAGAATAGTGCAAGACCGGGAATCCATCAGGAGCCCAGGATCCAAGACAGCATAGGTTTACAACAGGTAGATCCTGTCAAGCTAATCTCTAGATTTCTTTGACTGGGTAACCAGAGTGGTGGACCAAGGGGAGCAGCTGATGCCACCTACCTTGACTTCAGCAAAGCTTTCAATACTGTTCCACATAAAAGATTGATTAATAAGCTGGGTAGCCTTGGGGAGGGTCAGAAGTTGGTCAGCTGAGTGGCAAACTGGTTGGCGAGCAGAAAACAGAAAGTGGTGGTCAATGGTATACAGTCAGAAGAGATGCAAGTCACAAGTGGAGTACCTCAGGGATCAGTCCTGGGGACAGTCCTCTTCAATATCTTCATCAGTGACATTGCAAATGGACTGGAGGGTAAAGTTTGCCTATTTGCAGATAACACTAAGATCTGCAACAGAGTAGATGATCCAGATGGGGTGGGCAGAATGAGAAGAGATCTGGATAAACTGACAAAATGGTCGGAAGAGTGGAAAATGGGGTTTAATGTAAAGAAGTGCAATATCATGCACATAGGGAAGAGAAACTCTGAAGCCACCTATAGGTTGGGAGGGGAGTAGCTGGCGGTCACAAGGGAAGAAAGAGACTTGGGCATCATCATCATCACAAATGACCTGAAATCATCCAAGCAGACCACTAAAGCAGTAGGCAAGGCTAGAGGGATGTTGGGGTGCATTGTAGGGGTATCGAAGTCATAAGAGGGAGGTAATAATCCCTCTTTACAAGACACTGGTTAGGCCCCATCTGAGTACTACGTCAGTACTGAAGACTGCACCTGTACAAGGACATTAAAAAATGGAGGCAGTTCTGAGAGGGCAACCAAAATGGTGCTGGGACTGCATCAGAAAACATATGAGGACAGATTAACGGAGCTCAATATGTATACCCTAGAACAAAGGAGGAAGAGAGGTGATATGATCAAAACATTGAAACATCTTAAGGGCATTAACATGGTGAAAGAGTCTAACATGTTTCAAGATAAGAAAAATTGCAGGACAAGAGGACACAGCATGAGATTAAAGGGAGGCCGATTAAGGGAAAATGTGAGGAAGTTCTTTTTCACAGAAAGGGTGGTGGATGCATGGAATGGCCTACCACAGGAAGTGGTGGATATGAATACAGTAAAGGGTTTCAAACAGGAATGGTTAGGCATAAGGGAGCAATAAAGATGATTATGAATAGATAGGCCATTGACAGAGTACTGGACTATGGCACATTCATAAGGTAGAAAAATGGGCAGACTTAATGAGCCTTGCGGTCCTTATCTGCTGTCAACTTCTATGTTTCTATGTAAAGTAAAAGCACATACACAAGACAGAACTCTGTAATACTGTACATGTATTATAATACACACCCATATAATAGAGTTTTCTTTAACTGGATTTCAGTGCATTATTGACCATAACCAGTAATTACATAATATTTATAACTAGAGTTTCTTTTCTTGTTCAATTGCTTGAAAGGAATCCCAGAATTTTCTTGTTCTCAAGTTGTAAGACAGTTATTTGTTATTTAGCCATTGAATATGGGTATAGAGAATTCTAGACTAAAAATACATCTTGCCCATCATGTTCAGCTCCTGCCAACCTTATTTTTATATTTTAATTTTCTCACCCGAAACAAGCTATGATTTAATCTTATGCCTCTAGTTTTTACTATATCAGCCAGTACTGGAAGCATCCAGCTGCGGAAGGCATTCTTGTGGGAAGCATATTGTATTTATGTTCTATTTCCTGATGTTGATTCAGGAAGGCCAGCCTACTACTTTCTAAGAATATGTTTCAGTCCTGGGATAAAAGCACTGCTCAATGTCTGACAAGGAAGTAGTATTTCCTTCTTTTTTTCTTACTCATCAACAGATGCCCTTGTCATAATCCATACATTTTATTTTATCTTTTCAGCACAATGATAAGAATATTCATTGTATGCTTTTATCTTGAGCATTATGACACCAGGAAGGCATTACTCCAAAGAGCATGGGGAGCAAGATTTCATCAATCAGTCCCCAAAACTGTTAAAATGCTTTGTCTTGTCCTTGTTAGCCTGCCAGAAGCAACATACTTTACTCAGGGCCTGGTTTCTAAAGAATCATTGTTTTGTCTTTGGGGGGAAGGTCCATGGATCTAAAGAGGGTTACATGATATTCAGTAAAAAAAATAATACACAGTAGTGTCAGAACAGAAACGGGTGATGCCTGTGGAGTCAGTCCCCCTATTCACTTACTGGTTATAGCTAATGATTTAGTTATTTAGTGTTTGTTGATCAGGTAAGCACACTAGACAAACATATGCCTAATATCAGGTGCGACCAGGGAATTTTCAGATGTGACCCAGGATGTCCTTCTACATTATGAAAATATCCAGTCCTACATTAAAGGCTTCAGTGCTCTCAGCACATGTGACAGTCTGGCAGAGAATTCCAGAGTCTTAAGACTCTGCTTATGAAAAAATATTTCTTACTTGTTAATATGAACCCTTCTATTTTCAGTCTTGCCTCATGACCTCATGTTCTAAGTTTGTCTATCAGTTCCCAAAGATCCTCTCAAATTTACTTCAACATATTCATTCATAATGTTACATACTGTATAATCACTGGCCAGAAATTTTTCTCAATCAGCTGACTGAGTTGATATTTGCCATAATAACTTGCTTGTTATTACGGCATTAGAAAATGGGTATTGCAAAAGACACTTCCTGATTGGCTAAAAGATGGTCACACTGGTGTTGTTATTTCTTAACAACGCCCGGTGTAAAACAAGTCCCAATTTAGGGTGCCCTATTACCAAGACTATCCTTGGGCACCCTGAATTTTGAAACTCACCAGCCAACAGTTTTTCTCCGCTAGCCACCTTTACTTCGGAGAAAGTGAAACCAGGAAGTAATAGCAGCCGTCGCTGCCCTGATTTACTCTTTTTTTTTCTCGAAACACTGACTTAAAATATTGGTCTCTTACTGAAAAGAAAAATGAATGACTGAAAAAAGAAAGAACAAATGAGAAAGGTACAAGCAGACAGAGACTATGTGTGTGTGAGTGTGTGTGAGACACATGGTCACCCATGTCAGGCTGGTGAAAAATTGCTGACCAGCAATTATATACAATAAAAGACGGGGTGTGGTAGTGCGGGTTCCAATAAACAGATCATACAACCATGAAAGATGTATAAAAAATGCATACCTCTGCACTTATCATTTTATTGAAAAAAACAAAGTTTTTTAAATCCAATATATATACAGAAAGGAAAAATAAATGGTGTTAGTCCTTCACACCTCTTAAACGTCAGGATATTCTTCTTCTTCCACAAAACATAATATAAAAGAATTCCTGAGTTCTCTCCTTTCTCTGATATAGTGTGAAACCTGTACACTTACTTCCTGAGATCCTTTCTCACTGTGGTCAGGAAGCAACTGACCACCTATCTACTCTTGTTCCTCTAGAGGAACTTTTTATATTCCTAAGGAGTGACTTCAGAGCTCAGGTGATGGCCCAATTAAGCTAAACAACAGTTTAGAACCATACTAAAATATATAAATAATTTCTGAACCATCTAGCAGCATGTTGGGTTTCTCAGAGTCACCCCAAATAATTATTCAATGCAGTAAGTGCAGAAAAATAGATCTGAGGCTTAATTATAAGGTTGATGATGTCAGGCATTGACTAGCTCTTCCCAATCATGACATCACTCTCCCCTTGGTCCATAAAACCTGGCATTTCAGGGGCTGCTAGCCCTATAGCAGGCTCTAATTAGGTAATTTTTACTTTTTACTTATTTTCTTAGCAACCTATCTTCTTTACTGTTTACTAAATAAAAAGACAGAGTCCTTCCCTTTTGAAACTTAAACAGACAAGGGTGCGCTCCTTAATTCATTTATGTTTGTAAGGGAATGACTCTCTGTGCTAAAACATCCATGAAGTCACATAAACATATTTTATTGGTTTGAGAGGTACTAAGAGTTATTAACAGCTTGACTAAACAGAAAACCATGTCTCCTTTTTATTTTGACACAGTAATATAATTTCCATGCTCTTAGAATTTACATTCATTACAGATGGCTGCAATCTTCCGCCAGCTTCATATTCATTATCAACCATGTTGTACATTTCTCCTTACATGGTTGCCTCTTACACTGTGATTTTCACATTTCTCTCCCATATAAGGACAGCACTAAATAAGAGGGACATTTTCCAAGTCCTTTACACCCACCAGGGTGTTTAAGTCTTGCTTTTTCTGATACTTCTATCAGACGTTTGACCCCACCCACAAGTGCTGAAACTGAGCTCTGTTATTAGAGCCTGAAGAGGCTCCTTGCATTTATTAGAGCTCTTATTAAGATGCAGACCCTCCCAGACACTCAATAACTGTATCCAACAGTTTATTTCTTTCTTCTAACCATTTTTATTTCAGGCTTCATTTCCTTCTCAGTCGTGCACACACAGAGCTGTGCAACAGTGTAATCAAGCGCAGTATTGCGCTAGGCTGCTTGATCATGCGAATGTGCACACATCTAGTGGAACTTCCACCAATTTCATCTTATCACTTTGTTTAGCAGCACTAGGGACTACATACAGGGCAATATTTTTACAAGACGTACTGCTACAGCTTCTAAATCAGTGAGGAAGAATTCCCATTAATCGGGGAGGGGGAGTTGTTCAGGCTGTGTTGTAGGGCAAAAGGATAGAAAAGTTAAAGTATAGAAAGAATATCAGGTTGGCCACCCTGACATGAATTAAAGGATAGTATGAAATAAGGGAAGAAAATAGGACAGAGTGAAGGAAATACATATTGCCTGAAGGAGCAAAGTTATTCTGCACACTTCTCCCACACATGAAGGCAATGACTAAATTCAATGTTGCCTCAAGACTCTTCACCCTTAGGAAGGGTTGGAACTTCCGCCCGCTCTCCAGAAGTTCCCTCAGAGACCCTTTAATATAAACAGTATCCAAATAAGTCACAACAGACTATACAATACTGTTTGTAATACATTCATTTACATGAGGTTGTGCTTTTTGGCACCTTGTATTACACTTTTTCTTTCTTTCATTCATTTCTGGAATGATTGCACCACCTTGATCAGCACCAAAGCATGACAGGAAGTCCACATTCTAGTGTTGTGAATCAGCCCTATGTTTTACAGAAAATGTGTAAGGTTGCAAGACAAATACCACCTTAAAATACATGCATTCTTGTCTTTCATCAAATTCAGCCAACATAACAGATTGTGATCAGTCACCACTGTAAATTAATTTCCCCAAAAGTAATATTTAAGGGCCTCTATGGCCCATTTGATGGCTAAACATTCTTTTTCCACTGTTGAATATTTTCTTTCCCTCTCATGCAATTTCATGTTGAGGAACAATATGGGGTGTTCTTCTCCATGGCTATGCTGGGTAAATACTGCCCCATGCCCGTGTCAGAGGCATCGGTTTGTATTTCAAAAGGTTTAGTGAAGTCAAGGCTACATAACACTGGCGCTGAACACAAAATGGCCTTGATCTGTTTAAATGCCTTATCACAAGCCTGACTCCATTTTACCTTATTAGGAAATTGATTTTTGTAAGGTCAGTGAGAGGAGTAGCAATGTGGAAATCAAGTATAAAGCATCTATAACAACTTGCAGGCCGAGGAAGGATGTGACATGGCACTTTGTGGTGGATATGGGACTGCTTACAGCTCCAACTTTATCTGCCTCTGGTTTAATCCTCCCATGTCCAATGATGAAGCCAGGTAGCGGGCTTCTGTTTGGCAATAGCACATTTAGACAGATTAATAGTAAGCCCTTCATCTTGGATACCTGGACTACAGCACTAAGGTGTATCAAGTGTGTCTCCCAGTCAGGGCTATATATGACAACATCATCCAAATAAGCAGCACTGTAACCTTTGTGAGGTCTCAATACATAGTCCATGTGCTGTGTTGGTAGGTAGCCGGAGCTCCATGCAAGCCAAGCAGCATCATGGTGAAGTGATATAAGCCAAGTGGGGTACAGAAAGCAGTCAATTCTTGGGTTTTTGGGGCTAAGGGAATTTGCCAATACCCTTTTGTTAAATCTAGGGTGCTAATGTATTTAGCAGACACAATCTGGTCTAGGAGATTATCGATGTGTGGCATCGGGTAGCCATCAAACTCTGATGCCTCATTGATCTTCCGAAAGTCAAGGCATAGTCTGATGCCATCTTCCTTTTTATGTACTACTACTAGTGGAGATGACCAAGGTCTATGGGAAGGAACTATCACCCCTGCTTGTTCCATCCTTTTTATCTCAGCCACTACCTCTGGTCTGATCTTCTCCGGTAGTCTATATGGCTTTTGATGAATTGGTTTGGTCTGGGTGACCCTGATCTCATGTACTACTCCTTCGCTTTCCCTGGGTTCTTTGTGAAAGTATGAGAAAGATACTCTTAGAGATGATCAACCTCTATTCTCTGTGCAGGGTCAGTTCAGGGTTGATGTGCATTTAAGTTTCTGTAATGGATTTATCAAGCCTGTCATTTGCTGTGTCTAGCTTGCTCTTTCAGGATCATTCTGGATATACAACATTGGGGTTTCTGTTTTTTCCACCCACTTTCTTAGCAGATTGGCATGGTAAATTATCTTTACCAGTCTTTGCCCTGGCATTTCAATTGCCTAATTTACAGTGCCTGTCCAGTGTAAGACCACATATGGCCCTTGCCAATGCATTAGCAACTTATTTTCAGTTGATGACAACAATAACAATACCTTCTCTCCAGGCACAAAGGTTTTGTGTTTTAGGCCCACATCATACTTTCTTTCTGCTTAAGTTGTCTCTGATCAACATTCTGCTATGGCAACATATTTTATCAGCCTTTTCTGTAATGCAGTCATGTATTACAGAATGTTCCTACAAGCCACATTAGACCCTTGTTCCCAATGCTCTTTGACCACATCCAGGGGACCCCTGGGGTTATGTCCATATAACACGGAAAAGGGGGAAAACCCTGTGGTAGCTTGGGGAACCTCTCTATAAGCAGATAGCAAATAGGGCAAAAACCTAATCTATCACGGCCTTCCTCCTGTACATACTTTTGTAACATGCATTTCATAGTTTTATTAAATTGTTTCACTAACCCATCAGTTTGGAGATGATATGTGGAGGTTCTTACAGCAGATACTCCTAGCAATTTGTACAACTCTTGCAGCATAATGGAGGAAAAAGTACTACCATGGTCAGTCAGAATAACCTTGGGTATTCCCATTCTGCTGAAGACTTTAGCTAGTTCTTCTGCAATATGAGAGGCAGTGACCATCCTCATTGGTATTGCTTCTGGGTACCTGGTTGTATAGTCACAAATAACCAGGATACATTGATGTCCCTTGGAACTCTTCAATAATGTTCCTACCACATCCATCACCACCCTGTCAAATAGGGTGGTTACATATGGTATAGGTTGTAGGGGCACCAAATCTTTCTTCCCTCCCATGGCAACCAATTGGCATTGTGGGCAGAACCTACAATAGGCCGCAACATCTTGGTGGACTCTTGACCAGCTAAACCAGGATAAGATTTTTTGTACTGTCTGGTCTCTGCTCTCATGTCTAGCTATGGGAATGTCATGGGCCAGGTGCATTATTTGTTCCCTGTATTTACTGGGCACTACCAATTGCTCTATCTCCTCAGCTGTACCAGGCTCTATAACAACTCTACACAATATTTTATTTTTGACTATAAATTGAGATTGTCCAGGATGTCCAACCTTGTCCACCTGTGAAAATAAAGATTGTAAGGATTTATCACATTTTTGTTCATGTACAGCATCTTGCATTAGAGTCCCTGGGATACCAGATTGACCTGTGGTCTGATGGGTTTCTTTCCAGGCCCTTTTTTTCTTTTTTTTAGACTTTCTGGACTTTTTGTCCTTGATGACTGTCTCAAAATAATCCTCACCAAAAGGAAAGATTTCCTGTAAGACATGTGTTTTGGCCTGGGACCTAGTGACCACATTGACAGTTTCTGGATAAGTCTTCCGTTGTTGCATTAAGAGATCAAAATGGGAAAGTCTTGCCCAACAATTACAGGTACTGGAAGACATGGAACAAGGCCTACCAACATGTCATAGCTTCTTATTCATAGTTACATTCAGACATGCTGTGGAGTATTGATGTATGTCTCCGTGGACATAATGAACAGTGGTGTCTGAGTCATTCTTGGGTATACCCTGTGGCTAGATCAGCTCCAATCAAAGTCTGTATACTCCCAAGTCCAGCAGGCCCAAAGTCTGTTGTTCTCCAACACTACAGAGGTCACATACCCAAAATTAGCTAGGTAAGATGTGCCAAATTAGATCTTTCATTAGGTAGTTCCTCATGATATGTCCTTTTCCAAGACAACCATGGCATATTATCTCAGAATATGGAATTCTCCCACCTCTCTCCCTTCGATAAAATTGTCTCTGGTTATTAGAAGCATTAAAAGGTGGTCTTACCAGTGTGCTGGATGGTCCTGGGTTGCTCTGGTTGCCTCTGGCTCAAGTCCTCATGCTGCCAAGTAGTCCTCTACTAACTTGATGGTGTCTTCAGCTGTCTTGTGTTTATGCTCTTTTACCCTCAATTGAACATCTACTGGAAGTATTTGGATAAACTGCTCAATTATTATTAGTTCCATTATTTGATCCACATTCTTGGTAGTGGGCTGCAACCACTTGCCACAATAGTCCTTCAAGCGAGTATAGGTTTCCCTTGGTGTGTCCAGGCTGGCCATTTTCTGCGAGTGAAACCGCTGCCTATATATCTGTGTACTTATGTTGTACCTTCGTAATATCTCTTCTTTGACTCTGTCATAGTTTGTACTGTCAGCTCCACTTAGATGACTATATACTAACTGTGCCCATCCTGAGAGTTATGGGACCAAATGAGCACCCATTGATCTCTGTACCAGTTGCAGATTTGGGCCACCCTCTCAAAGGTTGTCAAATAGGTCTCACTGTCATCAACCTCTGTTAATTTAGTCAATTTTATGTCTCTAGGGACAGATCTCTCCATCTCCCCCTGTGTCATGTCCTGGATAGCTTTTAAGGTTACTTTCCACTTCTCATCTTGTCTCCATTGTTCTTCCACTTGTATCCTTTAGTCCTCATCCCTTTGCCTCTGATCCCCTTCTCAATGGTGCCCCATCTCTATTTGGCAAAAACAAAGCCATTTAAACAATTCACTAGGATCATCCGGTGCTGGGATCATCTGGCTTTCCTCCCTCTTAGGATTACCAGCCACTGCCATAACACCTTCTTTGTCTGCTTGCATCTTTTTGGTCTGGTTGCAGGTTTCGATCCCAGGTAACAACTGTACAGTCCTCTGTCTTACAGACCTGGCCAGATGTGATGCACTCAGATCCACTTGTTCTGGTTGTTGCATCTGCTAGGGTATTTTCAGTGGAACACCCCATCTGGAGTACCTTCTGACATCCCAGAGGTTGAAATCCCACTTCTAAAACCAGTTGTGATAGTGTGGGTTCCATTAAACAGATCATATGACATGAAAGATGCATAAAAAATGTATACCTTTACATTTATAATTTTACTGTAAAAAAAAATAATAAAAATAAAAATCCAATATATAGAGAGGAAAAATAAATGGTGTTAATCCTTCACCTCTTATAATCAGGATATTCTTCTTCACAAAACATAACATAAAATAATTCCTGAGTTCTCTCTTTCTCTGATATAGTGTGAAACCTGTACACTTACTTCCTGAGATCCTTTTCTCACTGTGGTCAGGAAGCAACTGACCACCTATCTACCTTGTCCCCTAGAGGAACATTTTTTATATTGCTAAGGAGTGACCTCAGAGGTCAGGTGATGGCCCAATTAAGCTAAACAACAGTTTAGAACCATACTAAAATATATAAATAATTTCTGAACCATCTAGCAGCATGTTAGGTTTCTCAGGAGTCACCCCAAATAATTACCCAATGCAGTAAGTGCAGAAGAATAGATCTGAGGGCCTAATTATGAGGTTGATGATGTCAGAGCATTGACTTAGCTCCTGCCAATCATGACATCACTCTCTCCGTGATCCATAAAACCTGGCATTTCAGGGCTGCCAGTCCTATAGCAGGATCTAATTAGGTAATTTTTACTTTTTATTTATTTACTTAACAACCTATCTCCTTTACTATTTACTAAATAAAAAGGCAAAATCCTTCCCTTTTGAAACTTTAACAGACAAAGGTGCACTCCTTAATTCATTTATGTTTGTAAGGAATGACTCTCTGTGCTAAAACATTCATGAAGTCACATAAACAAATTTTATTGGTTTGAGAGGTGCTAACAGTTATTTAGCGGCTTGACTAAACAGAAGATCTTGTCTCCTTTTTATTTTGACACAGTAATATAATTTCCATGCTGTTGGGGAATTTACATTCATTACAGACATCTGCAATCTTTCAGCCATCAGCTCTAAAATTCATTATCAACCATGTTCTACATTTCCTTACATGGTTGCCTCTTACACTGTGATTTTCACATTTCTCTCCCATATAAGGCCAGCACTAAAGAAGAGGGGCATTTTCCAAGTCCTTTACACCCAGCAGTGTGTTTAATTCTTGCTTTTTCTGATACTTCTACTGGGCATTTGACCCCCGCCCACAAGTGCTGAAACTGAGCTCTGGTATTCAAGCCTGTAGTGGCTCCTTGCATTTATTAGAGCTCTTACTGAGATGCAGGCCCTCCCAGACACTAAATAGCCATATCTAATGGTTTATTTCTTTCTTTTAACCATTTTTATTTCGGGCTGCATTTCCTTCTTGATCATATGCACACGGAGCTATGCAACAGGGCGATCGTGCACAGTATCATGCTAGGCTGCTCGATCATGTGAATGTATGCACATCTAGTGGAACTTCCATCAATTTCATCTTATCACTTTGTTTAGCAGCACTAGGGACTATATACCGGCAATATTTTTACAAGGCATACTGCTACAGCTTCTAAATCAGTGAGGAAGAATTCCCATTAATCGGGGGGGGAGGGGCATTGTTCAGACTGTGTTACAGGGCAAAAAGGATAGAAAAGTTAAAGTATAGAAAGAATATCAGGTTGCCCACCCTGACATGAATTAAAGGATAGTATGAAATAAGGGAAGAAAATAGGACAGAGTGAAGGAAAATACATATTCCCTGAATGAACTAAGTTATTCTGGCATGTGGGGAAGTGTGAATAGAATTTAATGCACACTGTCAGTGTGGGATGCTTTAATGAACCCTTTGGGCTATGCCCTCGGGGGTTATGTAGCATTCCACACCTTGGATGTGCATTAAATTCTCATATCGCACACGTCCCTATCCTTGATTCTATTTATAGTAATCATATTTCCACCCAAGCTTCTATGATCCAGTGGAAACCATTCCAATCCTCTACTGTAGCCAGGACTGAATCATTGAACAAGTCTACATTTTCAAAAATGCCCTGGAGGCAGTAAAAAACATGGTACACATACTGTGCATGTAGTATTACTTAATAAATACTGAACAATACATAAGATAAAACTACACAAAACCATAACATAAAAAAAAATATATAGAATCCATCATATCACATGTGTGGTGGAAATTATATAATTTAATTAAATAATTACATCTTATCTTTGGACCATGTAGGTTCGACAGGCCACAACAATGCCAGGGTTATAGTGGTATTTTTTTAATTCTTTAAAAAGACTACATCAATGTTAAGGTTTAAATCTGTCTCTTGAAGCCGCTCTTTGATTCAATTCTTTTTTTTTTTTTTTTAGTAAATGGGGGCTTCCTCAAATAATTTGGTAGGGAATTCCAAAGCCAGGGAACAAAGTACCCCAAGGATTCTTTTCCCCCAGATAAGTAGCAATGTTAAAAACTGAATTCCAAGCGGTGGGAAGACCAGAGTCTTATCTCTGTTTATGGGTGTGACGGTAGTCCTCAAGAAGAGATGCAGCGAAGTTAAGGGAGGACTGCACTGAACCTAGAACTCATTTTTCCCTGTAGAAGTTGATTTTTATGTACTAGTTCAAATTGTGTTTCTGTTCCATCTCTACGGGCTTTTTAGTTGTCCTTTTGGGTGTTTCTGATTTACACACAGAAAGTAAGTGTCATTTTAGAACTGTTGTGATGTAGCTTATGTCCCTTGCTCAGCTCTTCCATTGTTCAAACAATGCACACCTGTTCTACTATAGAATTCTGTGGTTGAAGAGGGACATAAACTAGATCATCCTATTCTGAAATAGCACTCAGCACCAGACTGTTAATCAGAAACAACTAACAAGGTCACTAATAGGCAAGTAAAGATGAAACAACAACAGAATATGAACCAGTTTTTCTTTTTAAACTGCTTCTACTAGGAAATATTATCTTCAGGTTCAGTACAGTTCTCCTTTAAACTTTGTTGGTGAAATTGCTATAGAGTTGCAAAGTTTTGATTTTGTGAAGCATTGGGAAGTTCCTATTGCCTTTAACAACTTCGACTTTGCAAACTTTGCACACTTTTTCAGTGAAGTGGCACTTTTTTCTGTGAAGTGGCAACTTTTCGAAGAAAGTTTTGTCACCTTATAGAGAAAAGTGCCACTTTGCAGGGCAAAAAACATTGCAAAGTCAGCACTTGAAACTTTGAGAAGATGGTCAGCTTTGCAAAGTTCTGTCAAAGCAAAGTTTTCTCAACTTCACACATTGTTATCCTCAAGGTACACCAGAATATTTCTATGTATGTATTTCCACACAAGACAAATACTGTGAAAGTCTTATTTGGACTTAAACAGAAGTTAGTTTAACTCTCTGCACATCTGACAGTGATGAGCAAGTAGGAGACAACTGCAGGATAACCAGGCAAGCCTAATAAAATATTTTGTTTGTTTAGAATACAGTCAGGAGCTGATGCATAGATCAAATCAACATTATCTATAATAGGGATAATAGGTACAAAATATGTTTTAAAGTATCTGAACTAAAAATGTCCCTATTCCTGTACAAAACAGCAGTTTGGGAAACATTGTGTTACATTTTTATCAGTGTGTCTGCCAGGTAAGGTTTTTATTTATACAGAGTCCCATATATTTGTAATTCTCACATTGTCATAATTTGGTACCACATTTGGTGAACAGTTGAACCGTACCTATTCCTATGAGTAAATGTCTCAAACAAAATCCACACAAATAATAGGGACAAAAGTATTAGAACCCCTGAAATGGGACAGAACCTGGATAACACTATACAATCAGGGAAGATGTAGCCCCCAACATCAGAGAAAAATAGGCATTATCTAGCCAAAAATTCAACAGGCATCCAAAATCGGGATACAACAGTTGTAAGGGATTCAATAATCAAATATACGGGTACTGATATGTGTATTGCAAAAACAGGAAGATGAGAAGTGTTGCCAGCCTGTCTGGTGCTGGAAATAGAGATGTGGATAGAGGGTTGAAAAGGTTTATGGGAGGTATCAAATAATCTGTCTTTGTATTGCATGTAGGAATAAATGACCTTGAAGGACACGCACTTCTGGACAATCAGAGGGAATTCAAAAATTAGGTAAGAAACATAAGGTAAAAAACTGTAATGTCATAATCTCAGATCTGTTACCAGTACCGAGGGCAGGAAAACAAGAAGCATTAGATGTTATCAGGCTTAACGGCTGGCTCAAAAGGTGATGTATAGGGGAGAATTTCTACTACTTGGACAACTGGGAAGCCTTTCAAAATAAATCCAACCTCTTTGCAGCTGATGGGCTACATTTGAATAGGGTGTGAACAAGGGTGCTGGCACAGTGTGTCAACAAAGCAATACATCACCGCTTAAACTAAATCATGGGGGGATTGGGGGGTTAATACTCCTTCAATGTCCTGCGCAGCCAGTATAGTGTTATGCTTATGCAACTGTGTTAGTTTAGTTTTGGCCGTTTGCACTGTCTATTCCAGAGGAATTACCACCCAGTAGGGGTACCAAAGACAAGGAACCCTCAGAGAGGATTCCACACCTAGAGGTTCCACGGGACAATTCCTGTGGCTAAAGGTAAGTAGAAACATAGACACATAGAAGTTCATGGCAGCTAAGGACCAAAAGGCCCATCCAGTCTGCCCATTTCTTTTTCTACCTTATGAATGTGCCATCAGCCTTTGCTCTGTCAATAGTCTATCTATTCATACTTATCTGTATTGTTCCCTTATGCCTATCTCATGCCTGTTTGAAGCCCTGCATTGTATTCATATCCACCACTTCCTGAGGTAGGCTGTTCCCTGCATCCACCACCCTTTCTGTGAAAAATAACTTCCTCACTTTACCACTTAATAGGCCTCCCTCTAATCTCATTCTGTGTCCTCTTGTCCTGCTATTTTTCTTATATTGAAACGTGTTAGACTCTTTCACCTTGTTAATGCCCTTAAGGTGTTTGAATGTTTTGATCATATCTCCTCTCTCCCTTCTTTGCTCTAGGGTATACATATTGAGTTCTGTTAATCTGTCCTCATATGTTTTCTGATGCAGTCCCTGCACCATTTTGGTTGCCCTTTTTCTGGACTGCCTCAATTTGGTTAATGTCCTTGTGAGGATGTGGCTTCTAGTACTGCATGCAGTACTCCAGATGGGACCCTAACCAATGTCTTGTAAGAGGGATTATTACCTCCTCTTACGACTTATGATACCCCTACTAATACAGCCCAACATCCCCTAGCTTACCTACTGCTTTAGTGGTCTGCTTGGATGATTTCAGGTCATCTGTTATGATGATGCCCAAGTCTCTTTCTCCTTTTGTGACTGCCAGCAACTCCCTTCCAACCTATAGGTAGCTTAAGGGTTTCTCTTCCCTTTGTGCATGATCTTGCATTTCTTGCATTAAACCCCAACTGCCACTCTCTGACCATTTTGCCAGTTTATCCAGATCTATTCTCATTCTGCCCACTCCATCTGGATCATCTACTCTGTTGCAGATCTTGGTGTCATCTGCAAACAGACAAACCTTCCCTCCAGTCCATCTGCAATGTCACTGATGAAGATATTGAAGAGGGCTGTCCCCAGGACTGATCCCTGAGGTACCCCACTTGTGACTTGCATCTCTTCTGACTGTATACCATTTACCACCACTCTCTGTTTTCTGCCCGTCAACCAGTTTGCCACCAGTTGACCAACTTCTGACCCACACTGAGCCTACCCAGCTTATTAATCAATCTTCTATGTGGAACAGTATTGAAAGCTTTGCTGATGTCAAGGTAGACAACATCAGCTGCTCCCCCTTGGTCCACCACTCTGATTACCCAGTCAAAGAAATCTATGAGATTAGTTTGACAGGACCTTCCTGTTGTAAACTCATGCTGTCTTGGATCCAGTGTTCCTATGAACTCCAGGTCTTGCACTATCCTGTCCTTAAGGACTGCCTCCATAATTTTGCCCACTACTGAGGTAAGACTGACTACTCTGTAGTTCCCTGCCTCCTCCCTGCTACCACTGTTGTGGAGTGGGATCACATGAGCCCTTCTCCAGTCTTCTGGGAACTCTCTGTGCTTAGAGACTCAGTAAACAGTTCTGATAATGTCTCTTTAGTTCCACCCTTAGCTCCTTTAGTACCCTGGGATGTATGCCATCAGGCCCCATTGCCTTGTCCACCATGAGCTTATCAAGCTCTTGTAGGACCCTTTCTTTTGTGATGGGATTAGTGCACACCTCCCTCCCCCCTGTGTCCATGGTGCTGAAGTGTGGGCCCTGCTCTATCTTCTCTTCAAGAAATATTGAGCAGAAGTATCTATGTAGGATAGATGCTGTTACATGGTCCTCCTCCTCACATGCCCCCTTATCCCCTTTGATCTTAGCAGTACCCCCTCTGATCTTTCTCCTTTCACTAATCTATCTATAGAAAGTCTTGTCCCTTCTTTTACTGTTCGTGCTAGTGTTTCCTCGGTTTGGGACTTTGCCTGCCTTACTGCCTTCCCTGCTTCCCTTAGGGAAGTTTGGTATGCCTCCCTATCTTCATCCCACTATGTTCCCTTATATTTTCTGAAGGCCAGCCTTTTGGCTCTGACCTTTTCTGCTACTGTTTTTGAGAACCAAAGTGGTTTCCTTCTTCTTTTGCACTTCCTTTTCTCTCTAACACAATGGGATGTTGCTTCAAGTACTGCATCCATAATGCTTGCCCACTTTGCCTGTACCCCGTCCCTTGTATTTCTTTTTGCCAGGGCTAGCTTAACTCTGTTGACCATCTTATCAAATTCAGCTCCTCTGAAGTTTCACATTTTTGCTTTGGAATGGGATGATTCAGTTCTACTGGCCAACACCTTACCATGTGATGGTCATTGGCCCTCAGGTGACCTTCTACCTGGAGATCTGTAATCCTTTCCCTGTTAGTAAATACTAGATCTATGATAGCCCTGTCTCTTGTGAGTTGTACCAGTTGTTTGAGCCCCATCCCTTGCAGGAAATCCACTATGTGTCTAGTTCTGGCAGATATTCCTGCTGGTATTGACCAATCTGTATCTGGTATGTTGAAGTCTCCATTATCAGAACCTCCCTTTAGCTGTCATGTTTTGTATATCTTCTAACAGTAATGTGTCTATGTCCTCCCCCTGGTCTGGAGGCCTGTAGACAACCCCCATTTGTAAGGCTGCCCATTTCCTGTTTCTAGGGTGACCCACAGTTCTTCTGGCTCCTTATGTGTATTCTGAATTTCTGTAGCTTTGATATTTTAATTGATATAAAGGTCCACTCCACCCCCCCTCCCTTTTTGCACCTCAGTCTCTTCTGAACAGTACATAGCCAGGTACTGAAGTCTCCCAATTGTGGTTACTGGTAAACCATGTCTCGCTAATGGCTACTATGTCCAGTTTAGCCTCTGTCATTATTGCCTGCAGGTCTGGGATCTCATTTCCCAGACTGCAAGCATTTACGTACATGATTTTCATTTGGCCAGATTTCAGTGTGTTAATTGTTGGGCGAGGTTTGGCATTTCTTCTTTGTGTTGTATGGGGAGCCAGACCTTTTTCTTTACCTGGTGATGCAAATGAACTACAAACATGCTGAACTCCTGTTTGACCACTAGCTGAGGGGGAAGGGGTGTTCTTCCCATTCAACATATCGGGTGCTGCACCCCTCTCCCCATCTACTAGTTTAAATATTCTGCAAAAATGTCAAACCTCTGCCCCATTGCACTGACTCCCTCCTTAGTAAGATGCAGTCTATCAAATTTAAAGAACTTTTGCTCCCAAAACTGTTGCCAGTTCCCTACAAATTTGTGTCCTTTTTTCTGGCACCAGCCATTGAACCACATGTTTGACTCCCCTATCTCCCCTTCTCTGACCTTCCGTCCATCTGCCCTCCTCTCCCAGACTGGCAGGATCACAGAGAAGGAGATGCTGGATGAAATGGATGATAGTTTGTCACCCAGCCTGGTCAGGTGTTCGTTGGTCTCCACAACTGACCGGCTGGCAAGATCATTAGTCCTCGTGTGCACCAGGATGTCAATGTTCTCTCCTGCTTCCTGAACAATTTTAGCAATGCGGTCAGTGTCTCTCCACGCTGATGTACCTGGGAGACATCTGACCATCAGCCCTGGCTGGAGATAGGTATCAACTCCTCGAATTATGGAGTCTCCTATGATCAGAAGTTTTTTGGATTTCCTTTTTGCTTTTTTTATTTTGGTTCCTGTTTTGGACAAGTTTTGTTGTGCTAGTTCCTGTGCTGGAGTGTCCTGCTCTGCAGTGTCCTCTGCCTCTTTGTTTGATTTCGGAGATGGAGGCAGATACCTGTTTGTAGTTTTTATATGGTTTTTGGAAGTGATATTCTGGAGATCACTGAGTGATGGGGCACCTTATTTGCTCCTCCGAACCACCTGCCATCCTCCTGGACCAACTACCCTCTGCAGTCGAGGTGCTTCTGTTGGATGTTGGGGAAATGGCGGACAGTTTTTATAATATATTTCCTTTTGAATATGCAATTTGAGGTGTGCAATCTCTGCCCATGCTGCCTGAAGCTGAGCCCTTAGATCTCTAATGGCCCAGCATGTAGGACAGTGTCCTAAATCCTGTAAAACTGCCCTTCTGAAAAGTGTTCTGCAGTACCTACAGTTAATGATATCCATTCCAGAGAAGCTGCTGGGTTTATAACCTGGTCAGAGTAAATAGAAGGAGGAAAATGAAAGCAAAGTCTGGATTTATGTTTTGTTTGTTGATGTATAACTTGTTACAAAAAGTTAAATTACTTGAGCCCCTGTAAATAAGTCACTGTGTGGATACCCTCTGATCCTCCCTTCCTGCTTTGCTAAAGGAAATGTCAACATTGTGCTACCCTAACAAAAGGAGTATAGTGTGGGGTGGTTGGGAATAGGGGTTGGTGGCTGGGCCCTTACCCTGCAGAAAAGAAGAACCACAACGAAAGAAACAAGGAGGTCAGAGCAGAAACAATCAGCCAGCAATAAATGCAGTAGCCCTGTAAGCTTATCCTAATGATAGATAAAACTGTAAAACTGTAAAACCTGTAAAGCACCACCTGTAATAATTTCACCAGAATATATACCCCTTAAGGAACACTTTGCTACAGAGAAAAATAAAGCAGTAACAGAAGATATACCTTGCAAAAGACAATTTGAATCAGAAAATTATGGCAGTAAGCACACACCTGTAGGCACACCCTGTAATAATGCCGCAGAAGGTATGCCCAAGCAACAACAATTTGAATCAGAGAAAAATAAAGCAATAAAATGTTAGCAAGAAACAGTAACAATCCCTGTGAGTACAAAATAAAAATAACAACGCACTGTATATCTGCTTGCCAAAAGAAGCCTTAATCCTTTTCCTTGCTTTGGTAAGGTTCTCTGCTCTGTCATTTCAAGCAACCTAGAAGAAAAGAGCTCAGGTGAAGTTAGGTGCCTTTGCCAAACCCAGGAATGATCCTAAGGAGAGAAGTGCTGCCACTGGAGGAGGAGGGGATGATGGTGGGCAAAGAAAAAGTGATTCACAATGAGGCCGAGAGGAACTGCTTATATAGCTCAGGAAGTGGGAGTGACTGGCTGCTTGGCCATCGAACTCCAGGCAAAGCCTTTTCAATTCAATGTCCTGCACAGCCAGTATAGTGTTATGCTTATGCAACTGTGTTAGTTTGGTTTTGGCCATTTTCACTCTCTATTCCAGAGGAATTACCACCCTGTAGGGGTACCAAAGATAAAAAACCCTCGGAGAGGGTTCCACCCCTAGAGGTACCACAGAACAATTCCCATGGCTAAAGATACCTTAAGAATCCCCAAAAGAATTGTAGTACAAGCATATCCCAAAAAGAATGAGGTGATAGAAAGCATAAAAGCAAGCAGGAACTGTGACATAGTAGTAGATAAGCATCGGGCAGTTTGATAACGTAATGAGAAGCTCAGGTTGGTGACTTAATGAAATGCTCAGGTTTGCGTAGCATGACTCTGAGGGTTTGTGTTGAGAATGAGGGGATTTTCTAAGGAGAAAGGGAACGGTTGGGGCTCTGTCTGCCTCCATCCAACAGTGGAACCTACCTAAAGAAACTAGGAAACAGCTATGCTAATTAACAGTTATGACCTAAGGCAATGGAGGAGAGAAAAAAAACCCTATGAGGAGGAAATGTCTGGGGAACCAAGGCATAGGTTGCCTTCCCTCCAGGCTTGGGATATTTTAGCTAGTGATGGCTCTGCAGCTGCAATGTGAAAACCAATTAAAGGGAGATGGAAAATATTCCACTTAGAGGAAGGCTGTCATTCAAACCTCTAGTGGGAACGCTGTGGAAGGTTATGAGAAAACTCTGCAACAACATGTGCAACCAAGGCGAGGAGGAGAGTAACAACTGCCAAGACACTCACCTGGCCTACTCACCCTAAACACAAACTAGGTGTCTGTGGCAGTCATGGGGAGAATAGCTTTGAAAGGTGCCTTCGAACCCATCAGGCAGCTAAAGGGCTCCTGTCAGAGCCCCACCCCATCAAGCTGAGTCTTAACCTCTACAACTTGAAGTGCCATTGGTACGGTTGATAACTAAAGGTCCACCCAGAATGAGGACACTCCCAGCTGTAGCTGACATCTCAAAGGCTGAAGCCGAGGGGATGGTGGTGGGCATTAAGGGAAATTGATAATGACAGTCTGTGATACCGGTAATAGGAGCAGAAGTAGGAATTGATAATGAAAGTCTGTGATACTGGTAATAGGAAGCAGATGTATGTAGGAACCACAGTTCAGCTGCCAGGTGAGAAGGATCCCACCCCAAGCTTCACATGCTCAAGATGCAGACTCATGGTGCAGAGCAAGACTGTTGGCTGCAGGAAGCCCTGCGCCAGTTTGGTATGGCTGGCATGCCCCAGTAAACTGATAGAGAGCTGCAAAGCTGGCAAGCTGATTGAGCACTGGTGTGCTGAGATCAGAATGAGCATTGAATGCTGAGACCTTGCAAGGTCCAATGCAGAATTGAGTGCAGCAGAATTCCACAGGCTGAAGCCGAGGGGATGGCAGTAGGCATGAAGCAATGATTTGTGTAAGCAATGAGCAATGAGGAGGCAGTATAGCGCAGTGGTCTAAGGCTCTGAGCTGCAAATTTGGTGACATCCAGCAGACCAGACCTGGGTTTGAATCCCACAGCTTCCACTTGTTCTGTGTGACCCTGAGCAAGTCACTTAACCTCCTTGTGCTCCCAGGTCGCTCCTGTAAAAAAGCTTTCAGCTTAGTGTGCTATATCTGGTTAAACAAATAAAAAAATGATTGCTTAAGCAAGCATAGACCTGTCCCTAGGTCAGTAAACAGAGTAGCAGTAATTGGACCTGCATGTAGATCTGCATAATGTAGTAGCAATGAAACAGCACTGAATATTGAGCAAGCCAGACAGACATTTAAAAGCCAAATCAAGGTGACAAATACTCTGAGGAGTTTCGATGGTGAGGCAGGATTTAGAACAGAAAAAATTAGTCACATGGGGTCACAACTCCCCAAACACTTCCCAGTCCCCGCCGTAGGACAAACAAGAAAATGATGGAAGGGCCGAGAACCATGCAGATATTAAAGCTATGTTAACAGCCTCAGCAGGAGCTTTTTGGCTGACCTCAGAGTAGAACAGGGTGAATGAAAATAAAAGCAACATCTGTATGGAGCACACTGAGTTGTAACTGCAACAAACATAAATAAGGAGACACAATGCTCTGAAAGCAGGTGTAGCCAGGCAGTGCAATAAAGCTGCTATGAGACAAGTAGAATGAGAGAACATGATTGAGCTGCATAGCAGGTTCAGTGCAAGCCTGAGACAGGTGAAATCAATTGAGTATGCAACATGAAGCAGCTAGGTTGAGCTGAAACACACAAATAATGATTGCAGTTGCATTGCAGTATTTGAGAGTTGTGAGTAACTGAAAGCAAGGAGTATGTACTCTGGAGTAGCAGTATGCTAGGAGCTTAGAAACAAAGCCACCCCCTCCCACCAAATGACAAAACCAGACACACGAACACAGAAAACAGGGAACAAACAAAAGGAAGCACACACAGCCGAAGGAAAAATTCAAACCAGAAGCAATAAAATAAACACAGTATCCAGGCAGAGACAAGCAGGAGCAGCAAGGTGGGGGGGAGGGCACAAGACCCAGACAGGCAGGTAGGCCCAACAGACAGACTGACAGAGCCTTTGGCGCAAAGAAAAAGTGCTTCAGAGTGAGGCTGAGAGGAATTGCTTACATAGCTCAGGAAGTGGGAGCGTCTGGCTGCTTGGCCATCAAACTCTAGGCAAAGCCTTTCTGATTATCATTATGGGTCAAACTTTATTCATGCTAAAAGAGATATGATTTGGAGGGCATTTTTCCTCAATGCAAGAAGCTTGAAGAACAACTTTGAGGAACTTAATTTTATTCTAGAAACTGAAGAAACATAGAAACATAGAATTTGATGGCAGATAATGACTGCTTGGCCCACCTAGTCTGTTCATTTCCCTACCTAACGGAGAAGCTGCAGATGCTAGCTAACCAATAGCTTACTTCCTCCTACCCCCAACTAGAATTGCCTTATGTCTGTCCCATGCATTCTTGAATTACCCCACTGTTTTTGACTCCACGACCTCCTCAGGAAGGCTGTTCCATGCATCTACAACCCTCTCCATGAAAAAATACTTACTCACATTACCTCTGAGCTGTCCCTCCCATCTTCAGATTGTGCCCCTTTGTTCTTGCACATCCCTTTTTCTTAAAGATGTTACCCTCTTGGACTTTGTTGATTCCCTTGAGGTACTTGAAAGTTTCTATCATGTCCCCCCTCTCCCTCCTTCATATTAAGCTCCTTTAAGCTTTCTTCATATGTTTTCTGGTGCAGACCCTGCACCAATTTGGTTGCCCTCCTCTGGACAGCCTCCACCCTGTCTATGTTTTTGCAGAGATGTCTCCAGAACTGCATGCAGTACTCAGATGTGGTCTCACCAACTGTCTGTACAGAGGGATAACAACTACCTGGTTTCTACTGGTGATGTCTCTCCCTATGCATCCCAGTATTCCCCCAACCCTCCCTACTGTCTTTTCACATTGCTAGTCCACCTTTAGGTCATCTGATACTCCCAGGTCCCTTTCCATTTTTGTTGTTGTCAGTATCTCACCCCTCATTGTGTACTCTTCCCTGGTTTTTGTTTCCCAGGTTCATTACTTTGCACTTCTTTGCATTGAATCTAATCTGCCATACATCTGACCATTCCTCCAACCTTGCCAATTCTCTTCTCATCCTTTTCACCCCACCTTGTGTATCAACCCTGTTGCAGATCTTTGTGTCATCTACAAAGAGACATACTTTTCCTTCCAGTCCCTCTGCAGTGTCACTTATAAAGACATTAAAAAGGACTAAACCCAGTGCTGAACCCTGTGGTACCCCAATAGTAACCGCCCTTTCTTCACTGTGGACTCCATTTACTATTAACCTCTGTGTACTGTTGTCTAGCCAATGTTTTACCTAGGCTACCACCCTGGGACCCACTCCCAGGCTGGCTAATTTGTTTATTAGTCTTTTGTGTGGGACTGTGTAAGATGCCTTGCTAAAGTCTAGGTAGACCATGTCCACAGCCCCTCCCTGGTCTACTACTTTGGTCACCCAGTCAAAGAAATCAATTAGATTTGTCTGACATGACCTTCCTGCTGTGAATCCATGCTGCCTTAGGTCCTGTGCCCCACTGGCCTCTAGGTACTCAACAATTCTTTCCTTTAGAATTGATTCCATCATTTTCCCTACCACTGAAGTCAAACTGACAGGTCTGTAGTTTCCTGCCTCTGTCTTGCTCCCACTCTTGTGAAGGGGAATCACATCCACACTCCTCCAGTCCTCAGGTACCACACCATCATCCCATGATTTATTAAAAAGGGTAGCAAGTGGTGTTACTAGTTCTCCACTTAGTTCTTTTAGATTTCTGGGGTGAATCCCATCAGACCCCATTGCTTTGTCCACCTTCAGTTTTAGAAGTTCTTTCAGAACCCTTTCTTCTATGAAAGGACTGATATCAACACCCCTATCCAGAGTGCTCCTATTGACTGGATTGGGTACCTCCTCACTTTCTTTGTGACTACTGAGCAGAAGTATTCATTCAGTAGCCCTGCTTTTTCACTGTCTCTCTCTGCCCACCCACCCTCCTCTTTATTCAGCCTCAGTATCCCTCTCTTAGTCTTTTTTCGCTCCATAATATACCTATAAAAGGTTTTATCCCCCTTCTTAACCGAGTTGACTATCTTTTCCTCAGTTTGGGCCTTTGCTATTCTGACTGCCTTCCCTCTTCCTTCTGCTTTAACTGATGTAGTTCTCTGTCCTGCTCCTTCTGTGTTTCCTTATACTTCCTGAATGCTGTCTTTTTCTCCCCAACCTTCCCTGCACTATTACGGAAACATGGCGTGATGAAGATCAATGGGGCTGAGTACCTCAGGGATATCAGTTATTCTAAAAATCAAGACAAGGTAAAAGAGGTGGATGGGTAGCATTACTCTTAACAGAATGCATTGATGCCAGCTTAATAAATGAAAATAAAATTACAGATGAGAAACAGTTATGGATAAGTCTAATGCCAAAATTAAATGCAGAAATTAATATTAGGTTATGTTACAGACCTCCATCCCAGTGTGTCAGTGGGGTATTACGTTTTCTAGATATAATTAAAAACCAGGATGTAGGCAAGAGCATGATTAGTTTGGGAAATGTCAATGTCCTGGGTATAGTCTGGGAAATGAAAACAGGACAGTCAACAATAGAAACTGAGTTTCTTGACACACTAGACAATCTGTGTCTGGAAAACCATGTAAAGGAAAATACCAGAGGTGATCATATGCTTGACCTTCTGTTAAGCAACATGGAGGAGGATATCCTCAACTGCCTGATTATGGAACCTCTCTCTGGGAGTGACCATAGCATGGTCCCATTCTCTATTAAAATTAATAGATTTGTGCAGAGTGGGGCTGCTTCATTCAGATTGTACAGCAGAGCAGACTTTGATGCTATCTGTCAATTCATCGGAGGGTGGGATTGGAACAGAGACTTCAGTGGCAAGAATCTGGAATCAAAATGGGAGTTGTTTAAGAACAACTTAAATTCTTGCATAGAAAATTATGTCTGACTCAAAATTAAATATAACTATTGGGGTAGAATTTCGGTGTGGTGTACCAAATGTATAAAGTAGGCAATTAATCATGAAAAGAAGGCATGCAACCTGGCCAAAATCAGGGAGACACAGGAATCATGACAAAACTACCGGGAAAAAGTAAGGGAATGCAAGTTTCTTATAAAAAAGACCAAGAGTGAATTTGAGAAAATCCTAGCAGTAAACAACAAAAATAATAGGAAGTAATTCTATAATTTTGTAAATGGGTCTAAGAAAATAAAGGTCCAAGTGGGCTGACTTCATGAAAATGGGAGCTATGTAACTGATAGTGGAGAGCTACAGCAGCAGAGTCCTTTAATAATGTCTTTGTTGGTATTCACCCTAAGAAAAACTACTCATTAGGGAGGCATAATGATATCCTGGATAGCAGTGAAATAATGATTAGTAGCACAGATATTCAGGTTAGGCTTAAAAATCTAAATCCAAATAAGTCACCTGGGCCTGATGGCCTGCATCCAAGGCTCTTAAGCAGCTCTACTGATTGCGGTACCTTTGACCAAAATATTTTATCAATCTCTTAATGAGGGCAGAGTTGTAGACGACTAGAACCTTACACATATCACACGATTATATAAAAAGGGAGCTAGATCTCTTGGTGGAAACTATAGGCCAATTAGTTTAACCTCAGCCATTGGAAAGATTATGGAGGCCGTTATTAAAGAGTACCTGGAACATTTCCTTAGAGACACAGGTCAGACAGACCCAACTCAATATGGGTTTAGTAAAGGTAGGTAGTGTATGACCAATTTAATTATCTTCTTTGAACCTGTCAGTGCAACCTAGGACAATACTATCCCAGTAGATAAAGTATATACTGATTTTGTCAAAGCATTCAGTACTGTGCTCATCCAGAGCAAATGGATTCTCTCTGACTTAAGAATTAGTGGGTTAATGCTGAACTGGGTCAGTTCCTGGTTAGATTACAGAAAACAGAGAGTTGTTCTCAAGGGTTACCGCTCCAGGTGGGTGATGTCCAGCAGGTTCCCTCAGGGATCAATTTTGGGGCCATTACATTTTAATATATTTTTAGCATCCATGAAATATACAAGTAATATGTGTTTAAGTAAATCTGCAGACAATGCCAAAATAGGGGCCATGGTTTGTGATCAGATAAAGGCTCATTCATTTCAAGAGAAATTGAATAATATTTCTGCTTGGGTGACTAAAAGAGGTTAGAGTTTAGCATAGGCAAATTCAAAGTGATACATCTTGATTCTTGAAACCTGTGGGTGAAGTATTATTTAAAAGGAAGTGAATTAAAGGAGACAATAACAGAAAAAGATCTTGGAGTCCTGGTCTCCAATAACTTAAAGTTTCACAACCAATGTTGTGAGATGGCAAGAAAGGCCAGTTGGATTCTGGTCTGGATCTCAATAACCATCAGGAGTCAAGAAAGGCAGGTTTTGATGCCCTTGTACTGTATTGCAGCCTGGTCAGGCCACACATGGAATACTGTGTTCAGTTTTGGGTTCCTTATGCACAGGGTCAGATGGATAGACTTAAGAGAGTGCAGAGAAGAGCTAAGGAAATGGTAACAAGTGTAAGATCATTGTGCTATGATGACAGGTTGAAGGAATTGAACATGTTTTCCCTTAGATAAAGAAGGTTAAGAGGTAATATGTGCCTTGTCTATAGGGCCCATGAAAATAACAAGGTATGGGAATGCTTGGGACTTGAGGCAAGGATACATGGTAGGGATTTTAGAGGTCATAAAAAACAGCTGAAAGGGTCACTTTTTAAAAAGAATCAAAGGGATCACTGGTTTAACCATAGGGTTATCGCTGAGTGTAATGGTTGGCAGCTGCAGTGATATACAGTGACAGTATGTCAAATTTTAAAATTGCACTAGATCGCTACATCCAGAAGGTGATCCAAAACATTGTGACTTCACACCCATTGCATTGAACCACTCCCATGCTCTTTCCTTCCTTTACCTTAGTGCCTGTTGAAACTCCCCTGTATCTTATTGCATCTTTCCAATGCCCATTGAATTCATACCTCTGCGTTTACTTGTCTTAAATGTATTCATTACCCTATTCTTGAAAGAGTGTCTCTTGTTTTTTTTTCTCCCTTTTTTAACCCACCTACCTCAGTATGGGTGTTTGCTACTCCTTACCCACTGTCCTTAATGTATATGTTACCCTACCCTAAATAGGATGACTCTTACGTTCCCTTTCAACCCCCTTACATGTACCTATCTTATCCTGTTTACTACTGCTTTTTACCCACTAAATGTTTACCCACTGCCTGTAGCTACCTACCCTAATGCTGATTATTTCAGTGTACCAGAACACAATTCTGTGTCATCTCCTACCTAGGCCTAGTTTTCCTCCTGCAGTGTCTCTGGTGGACTGTGGACTATCTACATACACATGCAGATGTCCAAGGCAGATGCCCCACTCCTACACTGTTCCACCAATGTGCTGGAAGCCAAGCATGATGGGACAGACTGTGGGAGGAAGGCACTAGGTGTGAGGCAGTTCCACCCCTCAAATCCCCTACTGATTCATAGAAACAGACAATGAAGGCAGAAAAAGACCAATGGTTCATCCAGTTTACCCAAGTTCCATATTTAATCCTGGGACTTTGCTGTCCATCCAGGGTCCTAGCCTCCCTTCCCCCATTCTCCTTCCTGATTTTGTCTCCTTAGTGACCACTGTATCCTTCACTCTGTTCAACCATGTTTGAAACCATCAACTGTTTTAAATCCCACCACCTTCACTGGTAGACTGTTCCATAGTTCCACCACCCTTTCTGTAAAATCATACTTCCTCATGACCCCTTGAACCTCCCTCCTGTCAGTTTCCACTCATGCCCACATGAAGTAGCATTCAAGCTAAAGAGTTCCTTGGGGTTCTCCTTGTTTATTCCTTCAAGGAACTTAAAGGTCTCTATCATATCTCCCCTCTCCCTTCTGGTCTCCAGTGAGTACATGTTCAGTGCCTATACATATATACATTATACGGATCTGTTAGCACCAGTATAGTTATGGTTCATTATGGTGTTCAATGGTAAACCCCAATGTTTGCACCTTAATAACTTTAGCAGACTTGGTGGCCAGTGGTGGCCACTTAGTGGGTCAGAAGGTTCTCTGCACCCCTTGCCAGTTCAGCCTGGAGTCCAGCAACCTCTGCATTCAACCCAGAGAGGTGAGTACAAGTTGTGTAGCACCTCAGTCTCGTGAGTGCTGTGGAAAGGATGCTCATCCATCAGCCTGTACCACTGGCAGATTTTGGCAGCATATGATATAATTGTCCAAAATCATGCATGCAGTGTTCTGAAGGCAAGGTCTCAAGACATGAGGGGCAGAATTCACAAAACAGATGCACCTGGTGCATCTCAGATGCACAAGCGCAAGTCAGAAATGCACTGGAAGGTGATTCAGGTACAGGGAGGAAGCGCCAGTACAAACGAGATGCTCTGTGCTTAAAGACATGCGCCTAAGGTAATGACATGTGGTGCATGTACAGGGGGGTACCCATGCATACACTGCGCATCCCTATCCACAGAGCAAAACCAAGGAGCAGCAATGGAGCAACTCCAGTGCAAAGCCAAGATGCGCTCTAGAAAGATAAGTACAAAAGAAGGAGACTTAAGTCCAGCACACCAGCAGGCCGTCAAAGGAACGACAACAGCAGGACACACACACACACACACACACACACACACACACACACACACACACACACACACACACAGATCAATACAGAGGAGAAGCACAGACAGCAAGCCACACTGCAGGGCTGCAGCAACAGAGGGATGAACCCAGCAGTCACCATTGCTGGTGCCCTATATGAGGAGGAGGAGGCAGGGCACCAGAAGTCACCGTGAGGTGGCCGCCTCACGATGGTACCTGCCCAGCTGTCCTTCAAGCAGCTGACAAAGGTGGAGACAGTCGAGGCATACCACCTCAACAGGGCCATGCTGAGGCAGCTATGTGAGCTGTACCATGATGATACAGGCACCCACTGCAGGAGGACATGCCATCACAGTGGAGACCAAGGTGACAACGGTCATGCACCTGCTCACCATGGTAACCTTCCAGAGGCCTACAGAGGGACACCACTGGCATATCACAGGCCTCAATGTCCTGCCTCCTCACCAGTTCCTCGCTGCACTGCTACCACATGCTTCAGAATACATCAGATTCCCCAGCACACAGGCAGAACGGACAGAAGCCATGCAGGGGTTCCACAGAGTGGCACGCATGCCAGGTGTCATAGGGGCCATCGACTGCACCCATGTGGCAATCCACACACCACCTGGTGAGGAGGGCATCACATACATGAATAAGAAGGATTACCACTCAGTGAACTTCCAGGTGGTGTGTGATGCCACGGGGCTCATCACCCATGTCTGCACCACACACCCTGGGAGCACACATGATGCATACATATGGCACCAGTCAGTGCTCTGTGCAAGGTTCGAGGCTGGGGACATCCAAACTGGACACCTGTTAGGTACATGTGACAGGGCACCAGCAGCCCTGGGGGGGCCACCATGCCCGGGACACTTGATGTGGGCCCTGGATGGGAGACCACAGACATGAGGACACTGGGCCAGCAGGGAAGTGAAACCATGCTGGGGCAGCTGAAGGGTGGCATGGTCCTCATGTGCACCACAGGATGGACGGGGGAGGCAGGGGTAGCAGGGGCAGGTGATGCAGGACTGCCAGGCATGCGGCAGCATGGGCAGGGGAGCAGGACAGGGGTGCACAACACACAGTGAGACAGGGGCAGGTCACACGCCACAGTGTAACACCATGTACTAATGGAGACACATCTACCCCCACAGGTGATGCTGCATACCCATTGCGTCCCTGGCTCCTCATTTATTTGATGACCTGGAACAGTGGCAGAGGAACACTACATTGAGGCACACGTTGCGATGCGTGCCATCGCCAAGCCTGTCTTCGGCATACTGAAGATGCATTTCCTCTGCCTGTGCTGGTCAGGCAGTGCCCTACAGTACAGCCCTGAGAAGGCCTGTTGCATATTCCTGGCCTGTTTTATATTATACAACATGGCCCAAGACCATGGGATACCTGTCAAGGCCAGCAAGGGCAACAGTTCCGGGAGGAGGAGGTGGGGAGGGGTGCAGCAGAGGCACACCCAGAGGAACATGGAGCTAATGGTGGACATGGGCAACAGGATCCAAGGCTGGCAGCCAGGGCATGGACATACTGCACCAGAGTGGTGGAGGAGGAAGACTTTGGGACATGCAGATGAGTATGCATGATGGCACATGTGCAACTGCAGGCACCACAGTGTAGGGACATCATGGCAGGGGCATGGCAGGCACCATATGCCACACTGGGGTGCACATGTGAGTGCATGCATATGGTGAGGTACACCCACACACACAGGCACCATGCATGCACCACACCAGAACCACACAGGCCATGCCCACACCATCAGGGGTCAATGTACTGTGGCTGGCACATGGGCACTGCATGCACTATAACACACTCATCTTACCCATGACACATGGCACGACTCAGCACACAAAAACACACAGGTGCACAAGCACAGGTGACATGGGGGGTGCCAGGCAACTGACCACCATGCACAGCAGCACTGGCACCACCCACAGGGCAGCCAGTGTGCATAACCATGCCACTCACCACCACAGGCCCCTGGGCTTGGACATCACAGGGCCACCCTACAACCACCATGGACACATGGGTGGCCTCTGCCACAGCCACTGGTGATAGGAGTGACACTACCAGCCACAGAGGGTGTCCCCAGGGACCCCTACAGGGGTGCTGCACTAAGACAGTTAATGGGTGCTCAGTGGGGTGGCTGATCCATGCCCCCCGGTCGAGCCATGGCCAGTGGGGGGTGGATGCCAGTGGCGCACGGGTCAGCAGCAGGGGCCCACCTGGTCCTATCATCGGTATCTGGATGTGCCCTGACATCGACTGGATGCACACTGTCTGTGGCGTGCTGTGGATGCAGCCACTGCTCCACAGTGGCTGCGATCTGCTCCATGGCTGCGGTCATGCCCACCCACATGAGGCATGTCTCAGACAGCATCTGAGTGCACCACGCTGCCATGAACTCATGCTTCTGGACCATGACAGCCTGGTGGCTCTGGAACTCCACCTGAAGTGCCTACTGACTGTCCACAGTTGCCCACAACAGGTCAAGGTAAACACCTATGTCATCGCGAGGCGATGCGGCATGGGGACAGCACTGCTGAACCAGGAATGGGCAGCCTCATGAGGATCATCCATGAGTGGTGGACGCACCCTGTCAGGCTGTACTGTGTGTGTATCATGGCTGAGCACGGTTACCTGCTGTCCATGCATGTCATCCAGTGGTTCCACTGTAGTGGGTGTATGCTCGCTGGTGCCTGCCTGGATGCCACTGATGCTGCCAGCACTGTGCTAGGCAGTGGTGCAGGCAGCATGGCACACACAGCTCCAGGCATACATGCCACTACTGCACTGGTGTCCAGCACAGTGGGAATGCTGTTGGCACCCAGGGTCCCGTGCATAGGTGGCCAGATGCTGTGTGCATTGCAGTCACCCATGGCAGTGGCACTGCTGATGGAACATGCATCAGTGCTAATGCCCTCACCCTACAAGCCACTGGCAAGCACAATGAGTGCATTCACTATGTCCGCCACTTCCTCTGGGTCACCATCAGACAACTCAGCCAAGCCCCCCAACCATGAGATGTACCCACCTGCAGTGACGCCATGGCTGGTGGAGGGGCTCTGGGGTTCTTCACCACAGGTACCATGACCGGTGGTGTGTGGAGCGTGGACAAGCGCCGGGTGCGGACACATCTATGTCTCACTGTCAATGGCCCCATGGGGTGGGCTCACATCATTGCCTATGGGGGCTGCGCAGTCGGCCATGGCCACACTATGGAGTCGAGATGGAGCTGTGGAAGAAAGAAAGGAGATGTGGTTAATGCACAGGATGCGCATGGCATAATGCACAGTCAGCCACACAACACTGGGTATGCACGCCTGTCCATGGCAAGTCCGGACAGGGTGCACAGCTACTCACCATGCTGCCACGGGCTGCCCCCATCTGGAAGCTACCCCCAGGGATGCCATGCATGGACATCCCTGACACACTGATGGCCAGGAGGGCCTCATTGGGGCTGAACTGTGCCACTGAGCTGGGTCCACCCCCTGTCCACCACATGGAGGCCTGGATGCTGGCCACCCTCTCCTTGGCCCTCCATCGGCCAGCATCCCAATGCTTCCTGCACTCCTGCACTGTGCAGTTGTATGGTACGACCATGTTCACATGCGAGGCCACCTCCTCCCAGCCTGCTGTATGCACCGTCCTGCTGCCACCCCTGCCAGTGAGTACATCCAAGCATAGATGGCATGCCTCGATGAGTGCCCTCTCCTCATCCCGTGTGAAGTTTGGTCACTGCCTGCTGGCGGCACCTGACTCCCCGAACATTCAACACACTGTGGGTAGAAGCAACCTTGTGTCAGACCCGACCAGGTGTATACACGGCCCCACACCCAGCTCCCACTGTCTGCAGGCTCACCATGGTCTGCGGTGCCAGTGGCCTGTGCCGTGGTCCACGTGTGGGCTGCCTGACACAGGTGGACATGCACCATGGTGTGCAGTCCATGAGGGATGGCACACACCACACAAGGAACCCAGGACATGGCAAGGGTACCATGCAGCCAACACAGGGTGTGTGACACCGACCTGTCCACCGTGTGTGTGTGTCCCAATACCCCAGCTGTGTGTGTGTGTTCCACCACCATGGTACACCATCATATCTGGAGTGCTACCACTGTGTTGGCTGCAGGGTGGAAGGGACTGCCATGAGGTGGCACACAGTGTTTGCACAGTGGCGCTGTGCATGCTGGCAGTGGTGACACTGTGTCTGCACAGGTGTTGCACTGTGCATTGTACATACATGTGTCATGGCGCTGCATGCACCTCTCAGTGCAGTCCAACCCCAGCCATCCGTACCATCCCTGTGTTCCTGTGTACTTTGCGTTGTCCTCCATACATGTTGAACCCCCCCCCGCAGTACACCGCCATGGCATGATGCCATCCATCATGCAGTTGTGCCCAGAACATGCTGTGCTGTGTGTGTCCCAGTGACATAGTCTTCCACTGTGGCCTCGGCAGGGACCTGCCCAATGTCACCCCATGGATACGTTCCATGGTTGTACATCACGTATTGCTAGTGGCCACCTGATGGTGGTCTGGTCCCACATGTGGTGTACTGGGGCACCATCAGCTGTGCACACTCCAATGCAGGCACACCAGTGTGTGCTGTAGGCCTCTGTGGCAGTATACTCATCTTGTAGGCACTGACTCCTTTCAGTACCTTGGTCTCAGCCTGCTGAATTGGGAGCATTTATGGCTCAGGGCATGCAAATGAGGCCTGAGCACCTGTTAATGAGATGCTAATCGGCTGAGATGCCTATGCATGGATGATGAGGCTGTCTGGGGCACATTCTCTCTGAATAGCATAATTGCTCCTAGCTCATCTCACTTTGCACAGAGCATCTGTGTGATGCGCCAATGACAGTACAGCACATTCCTAGCACATGCCTGGTCTGGGTGGCGCATCTGCATGGCTTGAGGGCAGTCCACACTGCGCATCCCCTGTGCATACGTTGTACATGTTGTACGGTGCATCTTCCATTATGCACCATTCTGCCATTGTCCAGTGCAACATAGCGTGCTTGACAATCACGGTGCTGTGTACCATATCGCACAGCTTGTCCTATAATACCATCCATACTGCATTGTCCATACCTCCCCATGGATTGTGCACTGACGCATGGTACACGTTACTGGTGTATGCTGTGCACAATATGGCACCGCATGCACACCGTGCATGTGAACGTGTCCTTGCTGTGCTGGCGCCATGGCGTGGTGGTGTATGCATGCACACTTCCATCAGCAGCAGCTAATAAAGCAGTTATGTTCAGTGCCGGTGTGCTGCATGTGTATCACTGTTACATGTGGCGCATAACGGTCGGGTGGATGGTGCATTCCCTGATTGCACCTAGCCACTGTATGTACACAGTGTAGGATGCCTGAAGCTGGGAGAATGGTGCCTAGGACATGAACTGGTCACATTTGGAGCTGCTACATCTAGTGGCACAGGTCATGGCTGTGGTGGGACACCCATTTGGACAGGAGGACCTCCATGAGCCCAGGGCCAGGGTGTGGACCACCATTGCTTCATGGATTATGCAGCGTACTGGCATGGCATGCACAGGTGAGCAGTGCAGGCATTGCTATGGTGACCTCCAGAGGTGGGACCCAGAGAGGCTTACATAACTGCAGCACCGTGTATGCAGGGGTGCACTGCCATGGCCAGGTAGGTGTTCCCCAGATGTGTGTTTCTGTGGCATATGTTGTGTCTATCACTGCCCCCATGGTGCTCTGGCTTCAATTTGCCCTGGTGCTGGGGGGACAGGGCATGACTATTGTGCCCACTGACACTGGGTGCTCCGGACACAGGCATCATTGTCTGCTGAATGGCCATGTGCCGGCAGGGTGGGGTGGCTTGGGACTTGCATCCTGCACTTTGGAAGTGTTCGCTCATGGTGCTGTGTGTTGTGTTTTGCAGGTCCAGAGGCCAGGCAGCATGCTGCAGACACTGCTGAGGAGCATCATTGCTGATACATGGGTGCCGGGCCTGGTGCCCCACCAGGGGTGGGTGAGTACCACTTTATGTGATTGCAGTCTTTCTGGTGTTGTGCAGTCTGTGGTCGGCAGGGTTGTGTTCCACGTTCTGGTCCTCAGTGTGTGTTCTTTCTGTCATTTTCTGTAGGTGTCCATGATCGCCGTACTGCTCCGGGTGGTGATGGTGGTGGCACTGTGCCAGTGGATGTGGACCAGAGGAGCCATATGACCATACAGGCAGCCCTGCGCCCTCTTACACGGACTGTTCAGCATCTGTCAGCTGCCCTGCGGGGCATCATGCTGCACCTTCTGGGCCATGCCAGGGTGCTGTGTGGCAGAGCACAGCACTGCTAGTTTCCCCCTACCACAGTCTGGGGCCTTCCTGTGTAAATAGTTGCTCTATCCTGTTCCCTGTTTCTGTCCCATTTCCTGTGCTCCTACCCATCCCTGCTCCCCTCATCCCCTTCTGTGGCTGTCATTGTTGTTGTTGTTCCTTTTCTGGCATTTATCTGTACAGTGTATATGGCCATTACATTTTATAAACATGTTTTACTCTACACCTGTATCTGTAGGTCTGTTTGTGATGACTCTGTGGTTGCTCCTCCTGCCTTGCTGTTTTGCTCCAGTTGTTCTGCTGGCTCTCCTGTGTGGCTGCAGGGCTGCCTGCCTTCTCTGGGGCATCTCTGGATGTGCAGGCACTTCTGTGGATGTGCCATTGTGTCCTGTGGTGATTCACAGTGGTTTTGCGCTTGTTGCTTGCACGCGGTGCATCCCTTGTGAATGCCACCGCCTGGGCTAGGCGCATCTGACTTACACCGGCACATCTGAGATGCACTGGGTGCATCTTCTTTGTGAATCCTGCCCAAGATGTTTTGCGATGGTAGCTTGCACAGTTTCTGGGATACAGAATGTTGATTTTTAATGAAAAGGAAGATTTTTCCTATACTTGTTACACCTTTTGTTTGCTCTCACCTATAGCCTAGATGGCACTGATTTTTTGTGAAAAAACTATTAATCTGTTCCAGAGTTTATAAGAATTTTAAAGATTTTTCTGAGTATGCTCAGTTGGGTTTTGAAATAACCCTCTGTTTTGTGAGAGCATTTTGCTTTTACACAACTTAGTTCTCACAACACTATTTTCATGTAGTGATGGCCACCATTTTATTTTTTTTAATATAAAACATGAAAAATCCCTAAACATTAAGTATTTTTTAAAGCAAACACCTGAACCTAGATAAATGGGACATGTTTATCTAGATTCTGGTGTTTTTTTTTTTTAAATTTGGTCTAGAAATATTTTCTGGATACATGTAATTCCTGGGTGCCCAGCTTAGCAAGAGGAGTTAATTTTTGTGTTGTGATGCAAGGAATCCCCTTTTCACATGCAAAGTAGTGCAACAGGGAATTCCTTTATCAGCAGTCACCCCCCCAAAAAAGATAATTTCAATAACCCCTACTCCAAGCTCAGCCTGCCCTCCAGCATCATTTGTTGTGCTGATTCTCATTTTTGTTATAGTTTCTCCCTGTGCTTGCTCAGTCAGCTCTCTCTTGTCCTTCTTGATTAAACTATAATATAATGCATAATTTTAAGTGAATTGGGGTGCCCACCTCCAGTACTGCTTGATCACCCCTCCCTCCAGATCACTCGCCCCCACCCAATACCGTGGTGGTGACATAGGGTGCCAACACCTGGTGCTACTAATCAATAACTACTACCTATCCCCAGTGTTGGAGCTCACTGTCCCTCATTGTTAATAGTTTAGCTTTTAGTAAACTTGTTAAGAAGAAAATGGTCCCTCATTGTAAATTGTATTAAACCTACAAAGGAAGAAACAGTCCCTCACCAATCTGAATCCCCACATCCCCATCCACCCCAACCCCCATTGCTCCTGTCCCCACTCCCCTCACACTTTTATTTATCTACATGTTCCACATGGTAGATCCTCTCCAAGCAAAACAATGTTTTCCTGCTGGCACTGTGACTATGATATGAGAAAATAAGGAAAGTCGTTAATGTATTTCAATGAGTTTTGAACTTTTACTTATAACTTTGCAATTTTCAGTATCTTTACACTAAATGTTCTACATGGCCTTTTTAGGGCCATACCTCATAAGCAAAGTAGGTGAAAGGTTTCAGATCCATCCTGATGATGATTTTGAAGTTACTCCATAAAATCACCTTTTGGTCAGAATTTGAGAATTTTCAACTACTAGAATCATGAAATGGTATCCTAAGAAGACTGTTTTGAAAATTTGGTTGAAAAATACTGTACAATGACCAAGTTATAAGTGAACATTGTAATATTTTTGTGTTCTACTTTGTTTCCACCAGACTTTCAACATGGTCTCTTTGAGACCCCATCTCATGAAAATGGAAGGTGAAATTTTTCAAATCCAGGCTGAAAGGTGGTTTAGTTCAGGGGACTTGAATTTGTTACATCACCTAGATATGGGAGGGGGGGGTTATACAGAATTGTGCTACTGAGAAAAGAGAGCTATTAGATTTATAAATTAGGGAGTGTTAAACCATGTGGTTTTAATAAACAGTGGGATCTCAAGCCTTTTTTTTTTGTAATTGTAATGCCTTGATAACTGATAATCTATTCTCCTCTTTATCCTACAGGTATTTGGTTTCTTTCTGTCCTTACTATAGTCTGCTGGAATTACCTATGTGAAGCCCTGATCAACTTGATCTTAAAAATGATTGGATGATCATTAGAGATGGGTGAAATTGGCAAACTCCTCTGCATGAAATAGTCTGTGAATTTCACACATTTTGCCAAATATTTCACGGAGTCAAAGTGCAAAATTCTGGCTATGAATGATGGAATTCACACAGAATTGCTGGAATTTCACCCATGAGTATATATAATAACATCCCTTCTACAACAGCATTTCTTTGGCATTTGGGATGTTCATATAACAAAGCTTTACTTTTGTTACAATCATAATTCAGCTCATTGCTTCTCTGAAATATTACATAAAATTGTATATGTATCAAAATGAGATGCAACACATCTGAGTTACCAAGGCAACTGTCACAGGTTCATTGCCCTTCAATTCACCATCAACAGTCAAGGTTAAAATGAGTTTAAACATTTACAGTTTGCACCCTATGGCAGGCTTTTGTTCTATTATGCAATCAGTATGAAAAGTTGGGTTGGCATCCATGGATCTTGCAGTTAAAGGTGCTGTACTTAATGTAGTATACCTCATCAAAATAGTTTCTGCTGTGCTAAAACTTTTTTCCAGTGCTAGCTGCTGAAGCCACTGACTTAAGTTTATGTCATTTACAAAACCAGAGAAACAAGCCCTGAAACAAGTAAATTAAAAGAAAGCATACTATGTTGTTTTTTTGTGGAGGCTTGGGGATAGGGAATCCCATGTTCTGCACTTAGTGTTGGTGTTTGTGGCGCCCGATGGCAGGTGGATGCAGTCAGTTGAGGGTAAACATAGAATCTGCAGCATTATGGCTTTTAGCTGTTTTGTGCCCTTAACAGTTTTATACTCTTAGTGGTAATTGATATGCACTGTTAACACTGCGCCCAATTGATCACTCTGTTTTTCTGCACGGTATTGAGGTGATACCCATTCATGGTGCAACTTTCAAAACATTTTAAATAAATTTGTCATGAAACAGAAATTAAGAATTAGTGTATTTGCATATATTCAGAGCATATAATCTTGTGATGGATTAACGGACAAGAAAGATATTCCTTGGGCATAATAAACAGTGGTGAAATTCTGCTGTTCATGGGTGGAATTCTGCATTCCATGGTGAATTTTGCAAATTCACACACATGAAATATTTTGTAGAATGCTCGAAATTCATGAAATATTTCACATGGCAAAATTGCAGACTTCACTAGAACTTCACCCTTGAAATTAAACTTCGCACATATCTAGTGAGCATGTGAGATTTTACAAACCTTTTCTATCTGTTTCATAGGACTTTAATAGAATTACAGTCCAAATTAAGTGCAGTCTAATATCTGTAAACAATGGGTTTGAATAAAATGTGGACTGTCTCCTTAACTGGATGATTCATTTGAAGCCGGCACTGTTGTAATGCATTTATGGATACCTTTGACAATGAATTCTGAAAGACAAAACATGCAACAGTTGAGGAAATGAATATTTTTATGTGACTTTGTATAATCTTTTATTACTGTGATCTGTATGTTTTTTGGGAGGATTTTCAACACGTATGCATTATTTAATATATGGCATCACTATGTGAGCTGCCTACATGAGGGCCATAGGTGTTCTCTCCTGCCATGCCCCTGGAGGAAGGCTGGGATAAGTGAAGAGCTGGGGCAAGTAGCTGTAGATCAGGCTGAGCACTTTTAACACTGTACCATGAGGACTTGCTGTTTACAGTTTAAAACTGGAGAAAAGGGAGGCAGGAGGGGGTTGTGGCAAACAGAGTTAAATCAGAGGAGAGAGAGGTCACAAGTAGGGTACCATATGGGGTCTATCCTAGGCCCAGTCCTTTTTAACATGTTCATCAGTGACATCAGAGAAGGGATCCAGGGTAGGATAAGCCTTTTCTGAGATGACACTAAACTCTGTAGAAAGGTGGATAGTGTTGAGGATATTAGAGAATTACAGGCTGACCTGCAAAGGCTAATAGATGTGGTCAAATGACTGGAGCTGAAATTTAATGCCCAAAAGCGTGCAAGGTGATGCACATAGGAAAAAGAACCCAGGCACAGAATAAATTTAGCACCACTGCTGAGGAATGAGACCTAGGAATCATCATCTGGGACACCCTTAAACAGGCTAGCCAATGCAACAAGGCTTGTTGTAAGGCAAGCATGATCTGGGGTGTATTGGCAGGTGAAAGAAAGAAAGAAAGAAAGAAAGAAAGAAAGAAAGAAAGAAAGAAAGAAAGAAAGAAAGAAAGACTCCCCCTCTAAAGATCCTTGGTGAGGGCACACCATGAGTACTGTGCCCAGTTCCAGAGCCCTCACCTTAGAAAGGACAAGGATAGGCTAGAGGTGGTACATCATAGGGTGAGGAAGGTAATACAGGGCCAGCAGAGGAAGCCCTATAAGGAACGCCTTAAGGCATTGAACATGTACTCACTGGAGACCAGAAGGGAGAGAGGGGATATGATAGAAACTTTCAAACTAGAAGGAATTATTTAGCAGGAACACTAGTTTGACAACACGAGAGCATGACTTGAAGCTGACAGGAGGAAGGTTCAAAAGGGATGTGAGAAAGTATTATTTTACTGAAAGGGTGGTGGAACCATGCAATAGCTTGCTGGCTGAGGTTGTAGGGACTAAAACTATGGAGGGCTTCAAGTGGGCTTGGAACAGAACAAAAGGAATAGTGCTCACTTGTAGAGGCGAAACCCAGGAAAGGAATAGAAACACTGATGAGACGGCTTGAACCCTGCATCAGCAATAGGTTGAGGGGTAATATAGAGCCCAGTGGTCAGACTTGATGAACCTTTGGTCTTTTTCTGCTGTCAGTGTCTATGTTTTTGAAAATTTGTGGTCAAAATTAGAAAAGTTTGCTAAAAAAGATTGTGTGTACTGGCAGCATTGAGTTCAGGGGCAAGCTCGGTGAGCCAGCTGGATAAGTCAAGGCTGAGGGGATGGTGCTGTCATGTGACACTATTCCCTAACTTGGGAAGGCAAGGTGCAGGGTTGTCTGCACATGTCCAAGTTCCATGTAAATTATATATAGTTCCATCCAAGCTTGTATGTATTTCTGTACTATGATCATTTTTTTTAATGTTATCATTTTGCCTGTATTGTTCCCCACTGACACCCCTCCCTCAGGGTCACACCTGGAAATGAGTCTCAGCTCAGTGTTCCTTTCCTAGTTACCAATTTTTAAATAAATAACTATAGTGAAAAGAACTCTTGTCTTGGCATAGAACCCTGTACCTCTGCAACCACGGGTTCCTAAGGGCCCTACCCTTCAGCTGACAGATGGAATCTTGCCTGTGCATCTCTATCAGTTGCCATATGGGAGGTTAGCCCTAGGGGCCCTGCACTTCCACAGCCCACCAGACAGACCTATAAATTTCTGACATGTGTTGCCACACAGAAGTGCAGTGTCATAAGGCCCAGACAGATGGACACTTCCCATGGTGCAGGGCCATGATGGGCAAATCGGTTCATGCTCACCCCAAAGGGAAATGCTCAACCACAGTGTGTGTGTATATTGTACAGTGTGCATGATTCTCTGGCTGCACAAGTACTGTTGTGATGTGGGTATCATAGTGTCAGCTGCAAATATAGAACTTTTCAAGGGGGTAGCATTTTTTCTAGAGGTTGGCACTTTCATTGAAGAAAATATAAAATGTTATAATTTAAAGCTCAGATTAGATTAAATTAGCTACTTTTGCTTGTCTAATAGTGTAGTGGTGATACTTTTAGTTTTATTTATTTATTTATTTATTTAACAGACTTTAGGATTACAAATCATTGAGTCAAGGACTCATTTACAAAGGCACCAGCAGAAAACAAACATAAACACTTAATACATATAGACATAGAATGGCAGCTAAAGGTTACAGTTTTTTAGTTATACAATATTGCAGAATCAAGATCAGCTATACATTGCATTGAACGTGTTACTAGAGCTGTATTTTACAGTTTTCAAGAGAACAATAAGTTTGCTAATAGAGGGAGGAGTAACAGGTTTGATATTTACAGCGTAGTAGAGAATTAGACAGATACCTTGTGAGAGTGCAGCCAAAGGATGCATTCTTAATAGGTAATGTTTGTAGCCTTATCGGTAGGAGCTCAGTGACAGGGTGGTCCCTAAGATGATAGAGAGATGACCCAGCACTAGCTGGTACATTGGCAGTGCCATGAAGCGAGAATGTGCTCTTTGAGGGCTGACTTGAAAGGTCCTAATTTGGAGATGAAGGAGACACCAGAGGGGAGTTCATTGTACTAGGCTGGGGCCCTGTGTGGGAATGACCTTTGGGCTAAGGAGGTTCTAACCCTCGGGATGGACCACACCTGTCGGTTGGCAGTGCGGGTGTTCACCAAGGCATGGGAGGATAGGAGAGTGGCAGAAACCCCCAAGGGAGTAAGCCCCAGGTGTATTTTCTTTGTGAGAAGGCATGTTTAATAAAATAGCTTTTCATCCAGGGTAAAGAGATTTGTCAGGGCATATAGGGTACAGGTATGGGTACACTTGTCTGCCCCGGTGAGGAGTCTGCATGTTTTGTTTATGGCAAGGTGGATTTCGTTAAGGGCTGTGTGGTCAGCAGCCGAGTAGATAGTGAGCCCATAATTAACTAGGGAGAGGACTGAGCAGGTGACAGCCAGATTAAGGGCTTCCGGAGGTAGGCAATCCTCATGCTGATACAATAGGCCTATACGAACATTTATGGCTGATGATAGAGTGTCAATATGTGAATGGAAGGAGAGGCTGAAATCAAATGTAAGGCCCAAGTATTTATATGTATGGACCTGTTCTAGAGGAAGGAGAGAGTGGAGAGGATTGTTAGCTGTGCATTCTTGGCCCATTCTGTCGATGGGCAAAGAGCAAAGTCTTTGTCTTTTACATTGACCACAAGTCTTTGGACTATGAACCAGTTTTCAGTCTGGTTAAATGCATGTTGGAGGAAGGACTGCAATACTGTGGGATCTGGGTGTGAGGCAAAAAGAACCGCGTCATCCACATAGAGTAGTAGGTTGCTGGAGCAGGAATTGGGCAAGGTGTTTAGGTAGATGCTGAATAATAGATGGCCAAGATGGAGCCCTGGGGAACCCCAGAGCAGACTGGCAGAGTGGTTGAGAGGGTGGTGTTTATTTTGACACATTGTGATCTAGCTGTGAGGTAACTGGTAAACCAGGAGATGGGTCCTTGGGACTGACCTATGTGGCGGAGTGTGCTTAAGAGTAAGGGGTGGGAGACTGTATCAAAGGCCTTTGACGGGTCGATGAAGACAGCTCCAGATAGGTGTTTTCTATCCAGGGCAGAGTGAATAAAATTAGAGAACTCAGTGAGAGCCGTAGTTATACTGCACCCAGATCTGAAGCCTTGCTGCTCCCTGCAAAGTAGGTTATGAGCAAGTAGGTACTCAGTGAGTTGGGTGGCTATAATTTTTTCAAGGGCTTTCGAGAGTGGTGGGAGAATGGATATTGGATGGTTGTTATTGGGGGAGGTGCTGTCACCATTCTTCAATATTGGGGTGACTGTCTTCCAGGCTGCTGGGAACTGCCCCAGACTTAGGGAGCGGTTAATGAGGTCAGTCAGTGGGGAAAGGACTGTATCTAGTACTAGATGTAGGATTCTCACATCAAAAAAATCTTTGTAATAGCAAGAGCCCCTGAGTGCTTTCATAAGAAAAGGCCTTGCCTCATTCATAGAGATCACTCTGAGATGGAAGGGGAGATGCTGGGTATTTGGGGGTGGGGTTGAAGAAGTTATTTGGGAGTACTGCACTAAGATCAGAGAATGATGAGTTGAGGCAGCTGGCAATGGCCAGCGGGTCGGTGGTAGAGACATTGTTGACAGTTAGTGGGGAGGGGGGAGCCAGGATTTGCCATTGAGTTCTTTGATATTGTCCCAGAACAACCGAGCATTCCCCCAGGAGGAGGCAAGGGTAATTTTGTAGTAGCCTGATGTGCCTGTTTAATGGCCCAAGTGCATCTGTTAAAAGCCGCTTTATAGGCTTGCTTGTCCACCTGCATGCCGGATGCGACTGCTTTATGCCAGAGATCATCTCTGTGCTTTAGCTGTTGGAGCAGTGCAGACGTGACCCATGGGGCATTAAGTTTCTTGGATTGCACTTTTGCTAGTGGGGCATAGATGTCACATGCTTTATTAAAAGAACAGGTGAAATAATCAAGGGCTTCATCTATAGTACGGGCCCTGAAGGTGGGGGACCAGTCCTATTGAGTTATGTATTTTCTTAGTTCTGTAAGGCCTCCGGGTCAGAGACAATGCTGGGCAATATAGTTTGGTTTGAGTTTCTGCTGAAGACACGACCAGAAAAAGAGGATGGGTGAGTGATTGCTTAGGGAGTCTAGAAGAACCACCAGGTCAGAGATTCTGTGGGGACTTTTGGTGAGGAGAAGGTCAATCAGGGTGCTAGAGCCATTAGTGGGATTCACCTTGGCAGGTTGACTGATCAGCTGGGTCAGGTCCAGTGCAGTGAAGGTGTCCTTGGTGTGAGAAGCCAAACTGGCAAGCCAGTTCACATTAAAGTCTCCAACTATGATGTGCTCTGTTTTGGGGGGGAAGCCGGAGATGTAGTTAGCAAATGATTGTATAGCAGGAGCTTGGTTTCTTGGGGGGACATATGTGACAGTAAGAATTACAGGGGCTCTGGAGGCATCTGGAGTAAGTTTTAATGATAAGGCTTGGGCACCATGGTCTAATGGAGGTATTGGAAGGGCTTGGCATATCATGGAGTCACGGATGTACACAGCACACACCCCCACCATGTTTGCCCATTCTGTCGGCTCTGTGAAGGGTGAAGCCAGGAGGCAATCAAAGAGTCAGGTGTTTTTGGACAGCCAGTTTTCTGTCAGTGCTAGCACATCTGGCTGATGTTGCAGTATCCAGCAATGGAGACCTGCTGTCTTTTTAGTTAAACTGCAAATGTTCATTGCAGCTATTCTAAGCCCATGATGCAATAAGCTAGGGCTGGGTGAGATGGAGCCCAGGTTAGGAAGAACATTTCCTGAGATTAATAGGAGTATGGCAAAGAATCTGAGAAGAGCAAACGATCATTGTCTTATTGTCAAGGATAGCTGCCACCTAGTTATAGTGCGGGTAGTACAAGGGTTGGCCAGGGTGATAAGTGTTGGATAGAAATGTGATCCGCATGGAGGTTGATGGTAGCACATGACTGCAGGGAGATATGTGGGGGAACGGGGATGCAAGAGAGGTAGTGGCAGTGTGGGTGGCAGTCGGTGGTGGTCTCATAGGTGGAGGTGGAGAAGAAGACCCTTGAGTGGAGGGCTTAGAAGTCTGAGAATAGGATGGTAAGAGTGATCAATAGGAGCCTGGGTGGTCCGTGTGACAGGTGATGCCCAGCAGTGGTGATAACGGACAGTGTCCCAGTGTCGGTATAAGGGGGCACCATACCCATAATTGTGGTGGTCTCTATGGCACAGCGATAGGGTGACTGACTATGGTTTGTCAGGGTGTAGTAATTTGCTTTAGGGAAGAAGGACCCAGGATGAGAAGTGCTTAGGGGAGGGTAGTGGGAAGAGGAATGCAACTCCAAGAGTTGTTACCCTCTAGTGGCTTTGCAGTATAATTGGCAAATGGAAAAGTAGACCAAAAAAAAAGCAGTTGTTGTATTAAAAAAGAGACAGCTCAGGAATGGCAGAGTCAAGAGTCAATAATAGGAGGGGGAATAGCATTTTGCCTAATCAGAGCTCAGTAGCAGTAGTAGTGCAGCCAAATGGCCTGAAAGGCAAAAGCGCCAAGTTCAATCCCATTGGTAACTGTGGGCTGCTTTTCCAAATCTGTACCTGGTTGTGGGCCGAGAGGCAGGTGAGTCAGCGCAGAACAGCCATTGGGTTCAGAGCAGCTCCTGTGGCTTGCAAGAGGAGGCAGTCACCCGTACTGGACAGGATGCCTGGTTGTAGACCGAGAGGCAGACTGGTCAGCACAGAACAGCCTTTGGGTTCAGAGCAGCTCCTGCAGCTTGCAGGAGGAGGCAGTCACCTGTACTGGACAGGATGCCTGTCCCATGGTGCAGGGCCTTGAGGGGTGAATCGGTTCATGCTGGTCCCAAAGAGAAATGCTCAATCACAGTTCTGTGTGTATGTTGTACAGTGTGCTTGCTATTAATGTTGTACAAACTTTATAGCAGTTTTGCAAAAATACATGAATTTGCCATTTTTACTTTGGCAAAATTTTCATGAAAATGCACAAAAAATCTGGTGTAAGTTCACCAGATGCATTTTGTGAAAAGCCACCATTTTTGCTTTGAGACTGCACCTTATTTAAAATCTGAAATGACACACTTTGAAAAAGCATGCACTTTTTAAAACGGTGTTTTTTGGAAAATGCACACTTCTGATGTATTTTTAAAATTGTGCCCTTTCTTCATGAAAATCTGTGACACACTTCTTGTCAGTATGCAGGAAGTAGATTTAGTGAGAGTGGAAGATTTCTGCTTGTGTAGAAGATCAGAAAAGACACACTTCATGTGACAGATAGATAGATAGATAGATAGATAGATAGATAGATAGATAGATAGATAGATAGATAGATAGACAGACTTTTGTGTAAATATATGTATATAATACTGTAAGCATATACTGTATATATTCGACAGAAAAACTCTGTTAATGCATCAGTTAGGGTTCTATTACAGTGACAAAAGTATGGAAATTAGGTGTTAGGGTTCCCACCTCATATTCCTGCTTCACCCTCCACAACGACAGCATTGGGGTGTGCCTTTGGGGTTGTCGGGCCCAATTTAACCCAGTTCCATGTGTAAGTAAGCTGAGATGGTACAATACAGTAGAATGGAGTGAGAGTTAGGCCTGATAACCCTAGGCACACCCCGACACCTGTTGGTGTGTGGAGGGGTGTGGTAGGGTTGGGAATCCTAACACTGAATTTCCATACTTTGTCACTGTAATAGGAACCTAACTGATGCATTGACAGAGTTTTTGCAATGAATTTTACTTTTGAGATGGTGCAATAGTATCCTTATTTTACTGTGAATCATAGAAACAGAATTTGATGGCAGATAAGGACTGCTTGGCCCACCTAGTCTTTGCTCACACTCCCTACACTCAAATCTCTCCATAGATGTGCATATGTATGTAGGTGTGGAAGCACAGGGCCATCTGGGCCCTGTGCTTCCATGTGTCAAACAACAATGACCAAATTGCCAGCATAGCCGTCTTATTATACCACCTCATGTATCCCGGTAGTGAGGAATTTTGAAATGCAAGGCAAAACATAATTATGTGCAACTGCAATGCCATTCTACATCACAGGTGAGAAAAAAACATTTCAGGCAAGATGTGAAAAATGATAGTGGTACTGTTCATGAGTTGGTGTGGAAAAATGGCTATGTTAAAAATGTTGTGGCAAAATATTGAAAAGTACCAAAGTGATGTGCATTCATAGAATAAATTTAACAGATGTGCATAATTCAGGCATTTTTAGGAATTTTTTCACCAAATTTTCAACATGGCCTTTTTGGAACCCCACCTCATAAACACCACACTGTGATTTCTTTCATCAGTCCTGAAAGGTGACTTCACACAGTGACCATGTCATTCTGTGCCACAGGTGCAAAAACATGTTTAGTGCAGGATGTGAAAAATGAGACTTGTACTGTTTCTGAGGTGGTGTGAAAAAAATGTCAATGTTGAAAATTTGGAGTGAAAATATTAAAAATTGCCAAAGTTCTGGCGTGCAAAGAAACATTTCAAGTTTCAGGTGTAACTTCAGTTGTGTGAGTTTTGCACATATTTCAACTTGGGCCTTTGGGACCCTGTTTTATGAACACTGGCACTCATTTTTATTAAGTCCTAAAAGGTGATTTCCACACAGCAAGTGCAAAATCACCTTATGGGTCTGATTAGCAAAACAACTGTGACAGTTTTTATGAGGTGGAGTCCAAAGAAGACCATGTTGGAAATTTGGTGAAAAATACAGAAAAATGGCTGAGATATCAACATAAGTTCAAAATTCATTGACAGTCATTATACGGCACTTACTTTGATTCTTCAGTTCGCGGTTCGGCTTTGAAGAGTGCAGACATGTGCCAGTGCACAGAAGATGACAGAAGACATCAAAGTGGTAAGTTATCCTTTTTATTTCCGAATTCATTGAACATCCCATGTTGTTCTAATGTTGTAGACATGACTCTACGGCTGTGTGTCTTATCGTATCATGACCCAGGTTCTTGAGTGAGCCTAGGTCACTGAAGGGTTGGTGAGGGGAGGAAGGTGGAGAGTCCTAGTAGACATTTACCTCATCAAGGGTGGGAAGGTCCCTGGTCTTCTCATCAGTAATCTAATCCGGGAAAGCACATTTGGTGGAGCAAAAGTAGCAAGCATATCAAGGGTGGGGGGAGCTTAACAGAATGATAATCTAAATTCTGGAGTGTCATATTGATATTAAGAAAAAATTATTTCAATAGAAAACTGTTAGAAGTGTACCTTTTGAATGTTTTGCTCATTGAGAGAGATTTTTAATAAAACAGTTTATCCACCAACTGTTTAATAATGTTCGTTCAGAATCAGAATGCATCATTCCAGTCATTCAGCAGTGATAGTGAATGGAATGCTGACAGAAAGAATTCATGCACTATCGTAGTAAGGCCGTATGTGACAATGCAACTGAGAGTAAAGTGTTTTGTTAACCCTTAGTCTGCCAACAGAATTAGACCATATAGGAAATCAGGACTAATATATCAGTCCATGGCACAGCAAGGGTTAACTTTCATTATAGCTTCCTTTGTGAGGAATGTTACACCAGCAAAGACGTGACTAGCAGTGGTTTGATAATTTTTTTTTGCCCACTGTTCCTGTGTGTAGGGATTGCAGTTTTTGGCCTGAGTGGCAGTCCAGCTTATCTGTTCCTTTCCTGGTGTTCAACCTGTCTCATTGCTGTCATAGGCTGTGATATATGCATGATAAGGTGCATGACCGCATGCTCCATTATAGTCAATGATATACGTTCTTGATGTAGATTTTTTATTTAGCAATTGGAGGGTAATTAAGGGCAGATCTTGATTAGCAAGTGACTTGTGCCAAATGTGTGCCATTAACTATAATGAAGCATGTGGTAGCATGCCTCACCATGCATATGCTACAGTGTATGCCTACATGGTACCAGGACAAGCACCAGGAAGGGAAGGGAAGGGATGAGCTGGATGGTCCAGCGGGCCAAAAATAAGATCCCTTCCCATATGAACTGGGGCAGAAAAATATAACCAAACCTTGCTAGGTATGTTTCTGCCTCTGTAACCTTCTCCACAGTGTAGGCATTTACTATAAATTTAAAACATTTTAAAATGCTTTGCTGTTAGGCAGTCAGAATGCTGATTGCCGATCAGAATGTAACATTTCAGAGACCATTTTTATAATCAAAATAAATGTATTTATAGTCTGGTAACAAGACAGCAAGACATCATATGTTTTTGAAGTAATTACATCAATATTTTTGTCTCTCTCTCTCTATATCTCTCTCTCGCTCTTCAAATGAGAGGTGAGAAGCAACCAGGGCCTTTAAGTGGTCCATCTAGAAGCCCCACATGCAATAAAAAAGACTAATTAGGACTAAGCAGAGGGAGGCAATGCCTCCCCGAATGTGTTTTTGGAGCATTTAAAACATCTTCTTTCATGAGATATTTTTTTTTTCTTTCGTACTGCTCAGAAAAGAAGAATAGGGCCATACGAAAGAAGAATTTTGACTTTTTTTTTTCAACTGGGTGAAAAGAGAATGCTTCAAATATAGCATTGTGAAAACCATGCTTCAAAAAGCACATCTGCCTTGATAGCGACAGGGGTAGGATAGCTCATGGTAATTACCACTACATCTGTAGCTCTCAAAGCAGAGGAGGAAGTAGTTAAGTAATTGAAAGTATGGTTGCTGTCTGAGCTGCTCCTGTGGTGGAGAGATCTAGAAAATGAGCAGTTTGGGTAGCAAAGAGCGGGAGACCAGGGTTCTGTTTCCGGTTTCCCAATTCTTACTTCTTTCATCATCCCCACATCCAAAGTATGCTTTTTTATATATTTTGTCCCAAAAGCAAGGAAACTCCCTAAGTTTCTATCCATCCCCATGTTCCACCCACTCTGAAGTTGATTATTTTAATATGGGGGGGTGTGGCTGGAGGAGCACCCTGCAAAAAAATTTACATTTTGTTTTTTTTGCCATGGTAGCAGTTGTGGATGTCGATTTGGACCACTACCATCGGCATTGTTTCTTCCAAAAGTATTTTGGATTGGTGCTGTTTTTGACAACAGTGGTTTTGCTGTACGCTTGTTGACAGCGCTGTTATTGTTTTCTTGACTTAGTGCCATTTTTTTCACATTCTTTCATGAGAACCAATCTTCTTTCATGAGCTCATGAAAATTTCACAAAAGAAGATTGGTTCTCAGAAAAGAAGAACTTGTACTTATTTTTTTTTTGCATTCTTCTTTTGTATGAAGGCGTCTCTCATGAGCTCACAAAAATGTCACAAAAGATGAGCTCATATGAAAGAGGAATTTGGATTTTTTTGTACATTTCAACTTTAACTAGCCATAACTCCATCAATATTTGGAGTTAAGGAACAATGTATCTATCAAAAAAAGGTTGTAATGAGTACTTCAAGTGTAACACATGATACCCCCCCCCAAAAAAAAAGGGTTTAGGGCCCATATAAAAAAACATAATTAAAAAATGAAAATTCCCATAAGATAACATTCCAATTTAACTAGCCATAACTCCATCAATATTAAGAGTTACGGTCAATCTATATATCAAAAGAAAGGTCTCACTGTGTACTACAAGAATAAGTCCCTATGAAATAATAACTGAAAATAAACATATAAAAAAAGTAAACATTTAAAACTAAAAATTCCTATAGAATAACATTGCACATTTAACAACCCATATTATTTGGAGTTAAGGGACAATCAATATATCAAAATATAGGTCTGAATGAGTACTACAAGGCTAAGATATAATGCCCCTCAGAAATTCATGGGGTATGCACTTCACCCCCAAATTACCTCAGAATTTCACCATGGTGCCAAATCCAAAAATGAATGCTGATCCTTATCAAAAATGCATCAAAGGTCTATCTTGTCTTGGACTACAAGCATTGCAACTTTCAGACCAAACTGATACAAACTTATTGACTTATGGCTAAAAAAACACAAAAAATACATACCCATACACAATCAACTGCCAGGAATTAAGAGGCACACTTAATAACTGTTTTTTTTCTTTGAAGTGAGTCCCACAAAAAACATTTACAATGAAGCAGATAAATTGCTTTCCTGGAGACATGGATCCAGATGATGTTTGCATCTGTGGGGGTATGGAAACTCAGGGCCTGGAGGGCCTGCACTCCTGCAGCCAGATGGCTGTGTTCATGTAGGTCCCCAAGGGACCTGCATGAATGAGGATGAAATTCTACTATCTCAAAAAGAAAGGAAATTCATTGCAAAAAAAGTTGTGTTAATGCACCAGAATTCAGAATAAAGTGACATAAGTCATGAAATGTGGTGTTAGGTTTTCCAACCCTAACTCCCCACTCCACCCGCCAAGCAGCAAAAGTTAAAAGCATTATGGTTTTGGCTGTCCTGAGACTTGGCAAATCAGGGGTGGGGTCTACCTTGTGGTTCTCAACCCTAATGCTCACCCCATTCTGATTTAGTCTTAAATGTACGGGACTGTGTCTCCCCACATGTTGCCAGCAAAACTGTGGACCCTGCCCGGAGAAAACATATCACATCTGAAATTATTTGCTCAGAGAATGGGGTGAGTATTAGGGCTGAGAACCCCAAGAAAGACCCTGCTCCTGTTTTGCTAAGACTCAGTACAACCAAAACCATAATGGTTTTTCCTTTTGCTGCTTGAGGGGGTGGTGGTCAGGAGTAAGTGTTGGAAACCCTAACACCACATTTTCCTACTTTTGTCACTTTTATCTGAACCCTATTTGGTGCATTAATGTAGTTTTTATGCAAAGAACATATAATATATATTTACGCAATATGCATGGATTAGAGACTCTGCATTTTGAAATATTTGATTCTTCAACCAATCAACTATTCATCCCAATGCTGATGCTTCATCCTCATGCTGAGTCCATGACAACAACCATAATAAACAGGATCACAGAGGTGTAGTTACGTGCCAAAGCACAAAATAATGCCATACAAATGCATAAAAATCTTAAAAAAAACATTTACTAGAATTAAAAAATATACAGAAGGGGCCTGATTTTCAAATGGGGATGCAGGGCTTGTGACCAAGCCCTGCATCCCCACAAAGTTGCTGCACCTGTGTCCAAGGGTTTGCTGCAATTTGAACCAATTTTTATAACTCGGGATGCAAGTTCCACCAGTGTCCTCATTTTACGGCACCTTGTACCAAAGCTGTGGCACAAGCTCAGTAAAATGGGTCTCCCAGAAATGAAGTTAGACCAGGGGGCAGCTGGTCTAACTTTGCTGTGGTGCCACAATGAACTTGCAGCAGGGGGATTGTGGCAAGTTTCTTTCAAAATTGCACTTGCAGCTCAGTTTGACGCAAGTTGCCACTTGCATTGAACTCTCAGCCACAAGTCTTGTTGTGGTGACTGCAAGTCTGTTGTGGCAACTGCAACAATTTTGAAAATCAGGTCCATGATCTGTCTTTACTGCATGAATGAAATATGTAGTGGGGGACAGTTAGATAAATTATTTATATATGTTTATGCAGTTTAACATTGGGTAATCTCATGAGTGAGTGAGGTTGCCCAATGTCAAACTACATTCACATAGATAAATAATTTATCTAACTGTCCCCCACTGCATATCCTGTATCTCCCATATATATTATACTGGTGCGGTACAGTTAGGGTTGAGTATCTGTTTAATGTTAAACCACTCATTTTGCACTTTAATAACTTTGCCTCCATTTTATGGATTTGCAAACAGTTTTGTATGCATCATATCAGATGCAAGGCTGCTTGGTGTGCCAAGTTTTGCTCCAGTCAGATGTGCAGAATCCGAGATCCGGATAGTGAAAAAAGTGAAAAAATCAGGGGTTTGCCATTTTTCTTTTTGGTCATTGCCTAGTACTCGGTAGGTTTGTAATTTTAGTCTGCCATTTTCAGGGTAGAAAGGGCTTGACCCAGAATGGTGCCTTTCATTGGTTTGGTGAAAAAAAATCTTAATCTGTTCCAGGGTTAAACGGATTTGAAATGTTGGTTCTGAGCCTGCTCAGTACACTCTTTGGACAGCTGTTTCACACTAAAGAATAATCTGGTGATATTAAGCAGGACTTGTTTTTGTGGGGGGTAATAATGTTTCATGCAAAAAAATTCTGCTTTCATATGGTGGACATCTTGTTTCAGTTATTTTCAGAAAACATGTTTTTGAAAACCCATAAAATCCTATCCCATAGAAATAACATCACATGTATCTTATTAAACAGGACCATAATAGCTGGATTCTGCAGTTACATTTTGGAAAAAGGACACAGAAATGTGTATTTAAATCATTTTTCAATTATTTTTATGCAAGATGACTTTCTTGATTCGTATGGCCTCACGAAACAGAAATAGTGCCATACGAAAGAAGAATAGTGTCATATGAAACGAGAATTTGGATTTAGTTATTTTCACATTCTTGTTTCATTTGAAGCAATCCTCCTTTGTGAGAATGACACAATTTCAAGAAGGAGGGTTAGCTCCTATAAAACAAGAATGTGGACTTAGTTTTTTTCTTATATTTGTTTCATATGAAGAAACCCTCTTTCGTGAGAATGACGCAATCTCATGAAACAGGATTGGCTCATAGGAAAGAAGAATTTAGTCTTAGGTTTTTTTCATATTTTTATTTCATATGAACCAATCTTCTTTCATGAGAACATGATAATATCATGAAACAGGATTGGTTCATATGAAACAAGAATTTGGACTTAGTTGTTGTTCCACATTTGAACCTTAATAAGCCATTACTCTGTCAATTTCGGAAGCTGAGAGAAAATCTGTATATCAAAACAAGGGACTCAATGAGTACAACACAACAAACTCATAATATCCTCCAAAATAATTCAGTGGCCATATTAAAAAACACACGAATTAAAAAATTTAAATTTCCATAGTATAACATTGCATGACTCTGTCAATATTTGCAATTAAAGGACAATGTATAAATCAAAATAAAGGTCTCAATGAGTACTACAAGATTAAGCCCATAAGAAATGCTAACTGACAATAGACACATAAAACATAAACATGAAAAAATGAAAATTCCTATAGGATAACATTTCAACTTTAACAAGCTATAATTCTGTCATTGCACTGCACCCAAAATTACCTAAAAATTTCAAGATGGTGCTCAGTCCACAATGTAAGTCCTGTCCTGATCAAAAATGCACCCTAGGTGTATCTTGTCTTGAACTACAAGCATAGCAACTTGCAGACAAAAAAAAAAAAACATTTACTGACTTATGGCTAAAAAACCAAAAAAATGCATTTTGCCCATATACAATCAACCACCAAGAGTCAAAAGGCACACTTAATATATTTTTTCTTTGAAATGAACCACACAAAAATCAGCTACAGTGAGGCAGATAAATTGCTTTCCTGGAAGTGTGGAACTGCAGGGCCTTGAAGGCCCTGCGCTTCCACAGTCAGGTATATTTGTAACCCCCATTTCCTGTGGTTACTAGACTCCCATTAGAGTTAGTGGTAGGCAGAGAATGCAGCTAGTGATTTGTCAGTAAATGGATTTCACTCTGTCCCTCTCTGCTGCTGGCCTCAGCTGGGAGCTGGAGAGGTGATATCACCTTAGAACTCTCACATCAGCATAAGCCACAGCAGTTGTTGTGAGTGGGTAATTTAGAATTCTGTAGTCAGTTTCTGGCTGAAGTCTGCAGAGTGCAGTTGCAGTTCCAGTAGCAGCTCTGATAGAGGACTGCAGTGTTCCAGTTTTCTCACCTTTGTGGAGTACAACATTTTCCAGCTTTGCCTTAGTGGTGGAAACCATCTCCAGAGATTTTCTGTTCTTCATCACACGTGGGATGGAGCAGGCTGCTAGGATGTTAGAGCAATCACCTGATCCTACCAGGACATTGTGAAGCTACATTGTGTGACAACTTCTTGTGAGTACTTTTGTTTTGGCTGAATCTGCCAGGAGTACCTGAATTAAAGGTGAATTTTTCTGACAAAGGAACCCTGTCACCTAAGACATTTAAAAGTTGACTGTCCTCAGTGAAGTCCAGTATGTGGCCATACATGTGAACAGAACTTTTACCTTTGACACCCCTGTGGTGTTCTTTGCTGATGTTAAGTGTGAAATACATTTCTAGAGAGCATCAACAGTGATATTTTGGTACAATGTGAGGTGTATTTTCCAGAGGGATGGTAGAGTATGAACTTGGAAACAAAAGATGGAAGCCCCCCCCCCATCTGGAGTAACCAGTTTGGCACTCCAGGTTCTGAAGGGCACCTGTGTTTTTCTGTCAGTGCATGTGGCCAATGCCTGAAGAAACTTCTACTCCAGTGAGTGAGTTTTTCTCCAGTTTACCCCAGAGAGTGGGTTTTCTCCAATTTCAGCCTTTAATGCTCCTTCATGGTCAGTGTGCTACAATTAATCCTATGCTATATGGGAAGTGTTTGAGTGCTGGCTGGCATGTGCCAATTTCAGAGTAATTTGAGTGTTCACCTGTGACTAGTTCCACATCTTCTTGATTAATCCCATGCCATATGAGATTTCCAAGTACTGGCCATGTGTGCCTAGTTGAGGGTATTTGCTTGGTGTCTGTTACTGGTGGCTAGTCCACAGTTTCTACAGTCATCTTATGATATATGGGAAATTTGGAGTTCTGTACCTCAGTTGTCTGCATTTACTGTGTGTGTAACCCTTGGGGGTCCATCTTTGCTTTGTGTGTTCCTACTTTGTTATGGAATAAAGCCGCACTCTAGAATCCCAACCTGGTATGGACATTTATGTTCTTGCTTCCCGTGTGGAGTTACTTGGGTACCCCATCCAGAAGTACAAACCTAGCATAGCTCTGAACAAATGTTTTCTCCCCAGGACCTGGGTTGTGGCCATGGTATTGGTCCCACCAGGTGTGTGCCTAATAGCCGCATTTGTTTTGTGTTTTATAATGTCAACTCCATCTGCATATCCCGCCTTGTCTATAGTGGCAATCAATGTAACCTGCACCCCTCTCTTTTCCCCTAGACTATGGGATATGTTCCTGCTGGTTAAATAATGGGTAGGTGGGGGTTACAAAAATGGAGGCTCATCCAATGATGTTGTTTAATTTGGAGAGAAAACAATGGATAGTTTGTTTGTGGTATGGCTAGCTTTTTGTCTGTCTGGCAGTGTGGTAGTAAATGTTCCCTGAATGTTTCATGTCCTTTGAGTGTGAATTGGGGAAATCACTAAAGAAATAGCCAAGTTCTGTGTATGGAAATGGTCAAAAACGGTGCTCCCACCGTGAAATTGTAGCCGAGAAAAAAAGTTCAGTTTGCAGTTTAAATTTTGCCCTGCTCAACGATCGCTGTGGAGGAAGAGAGCGCACATGAGAGAGAGAGAGAGGCTCATTTGCATGGCATCGAGTGATTTGAGTGACTGCAATGAGTCCCGCCTCCCCCAGCCAGCTTCAGAGTGCAGCCCCGTGTTCAAGAAGGAGAGAGCTTGTGGTGTGCAAGCTGGTTAGCCAGGAGAAACCATTGAGGGGATTATGAATGTTCTAAATCTCTAAATACAGACATTTTCTGTTAAAATTTGGGCTCAACCCATTATCTGACCGACTGGGAAGAAAGGGTGGCATTCATTCTAACAATCGGCGGGATCGCCAGCCAGTTTCACCCCAGAGGCCTTCCAGAATTGGCTTCAGGCTGAGAAATTTCCATCTGAGAAAGCCAGCTACTGATTCAGTGAGTACCATTCAAAATATCTGTACCTCAAACTGAGTGTGATTTTAAAAGCCATCTGGATCTGTGTGTGAGCAGTGAGATTGTTTTGCAAAGAAAGACTGTGAGTTGGAGTGCCAAACACAACAAACAAAAATTCTGAGAATAGACTGTGAGCATTTATAATGGATTCAGCAGCAGTATAATATTCTAAGCAAGTGAGAGACTGTGAGTTGTATGTTAGGCTGCAACAAACAGGCAATCCTGTAAAGAAATACTGTGGCTTTCAATGACTTTAAGCATGTGTAATAGTTGATCTATGTACTAATTGTAAAGTCCTGCAAAAAATCATATGAATGTGCTGAGAAATGTAAAGCAGTGCAATCATTACAGTTTGAGCAAGAAATCAGTAGCAGAGGTAGGATGCACAGTTTATTGAGTCCGAGACAGATTTAATGCAATGAGGAGTGCTGCCACCACCATTACAGGGTGGGGCTAGCAATGTAAACACAGCAGCAAGGAGCCATTTTAAGAGACTGTTCAGAGTATCTTGGACCAGTAGTAATAACAGACTTTTATGTTTTTAAATTGCAGATATGGCTTTGGGAACATCCCCCTACCCGGATCATGCAGGAGCTTTGATAGCTGAGGAGGTGGCCAAGCTAGAGGAAATAGAGCACATTTTCTATGGTGACAGGTTGCCTCCACATATTGTAATACCCAACTACCCTGTGAGAGTATGCTAAATGTGCCTCAAGGCTGGAAGGGATGTGTTTTTAATACCTCATTGTTTGGGTTGCCTAGTGAAGTATGGTCTGTCCAAGGCATCACAAATTCATCTTGCTCTCACCTGGACCAAAGTAGAAAACCATGCATGTAGCAGCACACAGCACCAGGTTGAACCTGTTGGGGGAGGCCCAGTAGAGTGTGACACAAAGGAAGAGAGTGTGGATTCACTGCAAGGGCAGACATCTCATGCTGTTTCCTTGTCTATGTCTCTTATGGGTACTGCAGAGAAAGGATCCATGGACCCATAGAGAGAGGGTTCTAGTCCTAGCCTAGTAGGGGAGGATGAAGTTTGAGAAACTTTGGATTGGCAGCTGTCTACCTCTGCACCCAGTGAGGAGTGGGCTGTCTCAAGAGTGAGGATGACTGCTCAGTCCTGGGGCCAGGTCATAAGTTAGGAAGAGAAGGATGAGGATATGTATCTTCATGTTGAGGGTCCCACTGAGCGGCCTCACGCTCTTGCCTTGGAGGAGCCAGAGACAGAGAAGATGGTGAGTCCACTGCCCTGCCTGCATAGATGGTCAGTGACAAGACATTTCATTCTTTAAATATGCAGCACTGGATGAACCAGGATTGGTCACCCCCAAGCCATGCCAATGGCCATGTACCTATGAAGAGTAGTAAGGAGAAGAGACTTGTTCATAGGAGGGCAGACACCATATATGGGAAGTCCTTTCCCATCTTTTCTGATGTAGTCTGGGAGGAGATTGAGCAGAACAGGCAATCCAGGTTATTGGAAGAAGCAAGCAAAAATCTGCATCCAGGTGCAACACCCTGTGTTAGAGACAGAGTCATCAGTGATAGACTGAAATTCTGGAAATTGGGCAGGACATTGTTTATGGATACTGTGCAAATTGTGGACAAAGCAGAGAATGAAACATTCTACAACATCAACTATGAATGCCCAGATGGGGTTATAGTTCTTGCACCTCACCCAGAGTGATACTACCCTTAATTGTTCAACTCCCTATGAATATGTCCATGCCTAGAGCAGTGACAGCGAAGTGTCTGCCATCCAGCAGTAGCTGTATCCAAATGATGCCACCCGACTGGTGTTCCAGGATTCAAGGTGTGTCCAAGATTCGTCAACCCAGCAGTGTGCCTTCCAAGTTTCATCACCTGGACTTCCAGATGACCTCAACCCAACTGTTTTCCTGATTCATTGCCTGGTATGCCAGATGACATCAACCCATCTGTTTTTCCTGTTCCATGGTTCAATTTCCCAGATGACATCATCACAGCTGTTTTCCTATTTCATTGCCTGGTTTCCAGAGGACAACAACCCAGTTGTATCCAAATGATGCCACCAGAGAGGGAGAGTCTTCGGGTGAGAAGTAGGTGATGCTGTTGGTTGGTCTTCAAGTAACCAGTAAGATCCATCTTTTCTATGTTTAACTGACTTTGCAACACACATCCTACACATGGCAGACTTCCAAACTGTTTGAACTGTCCACAAAGACCCTCCCTTTTGGACTACAGTGCTCAAGGACTGTGTTTCAGTGGGCTCCAGCCCAGGAAAGACTCTTTCATGGACTTTGCCTTCAGGCCACAACATTCTGTCACTAGATGGGAATTTTAGGGCATTCCATCCCCAACAAAGTGTATTGTGTATAATATCATTTTTTTCAACTTCTTCTACTTTTCTACTCTTCTATATAATATTTTAGGGATTCTTTAATGTTCAATGGAGGGGTTGTAACACTGTGGTATGCAGATCTGGGGTGTTTTGTATTGTGTTTTCTCTTTCAGGTTGTTGTGATGAAGAGGGAAGAGAAGACCAGAAGAGGATTTGGGGAACTCATCAGAGTTCCACTGTACTCTAGAGTGTTTAGGATAGTATGCAGTTGTTAACAGGTGTTAACCAGTGTTGTTTTTCTTCCACAGGTGTATGTGTGGGGAAGAGAGGAGTGTAATGCTTTGTACAGTATTGTGCTCTGGTGTTTTTATTTGGTTTGCAGGTACCCTGGGTTGGGGGAGAGATTCTCCTGTGGGTAGTTTGGATAGATAGATTTTCCCTAGAGGGCTAGGGTGACAGACAGGCTGTGGTCCCGACTGGCAGCAGGGGCTGCAGCTCCGGTCTATTAGGGCATGCTTAGGGCAGTTCTCCCAGAGCCACTGATTCTCTATAGTAAGATCATAGAGTAGGGGCTGATGCATCATCCAATGGCCTCTGGGCCCTTAGTGTTGTCTTCCAGTGCCTGGCACATGGTAGGGGAGAAGGTAGCGCTACCTCACCATAGGCAACACATAGGGTAGGATGGTCTGGTGCTGGGTAAGGGAATAACTGTGGACAGTCCTTTACCTGGCTAGGGGTGAGTGTAACCCCCCATTCCCTGGGGTTACTAGAATGCCATTAGAGTTAGCGGTAAGCAGGGAAGACAGCTAGTGATTTGCCACTAAATAATTTTCACTCTGTCCCTTTCTGCTGCTGGTCTCAGCTGGGAGCTGGAGAGGTGATGTCACCTTCCAACTCTCACAGCAGCATAAGCCACAGCAGTTGTCAGTGAGTAATTTAGAATTATGTAGTCAGTTGTTGACTGGAGTCTGCAGAGTGCAGCTGCAGTTCTAGTAGCAGCTCTGATAGAGAGCTGCGGTGTTCCAGTTTTCTAACCCCAGTGGAGTACAGCATTTTCCAGCTTTGTCTAAGTAGTGGAAACCAGCTCCAAGGATTTCCTGTTCTTCATCACAGGTAGGGTGGAGCAGGCTGCCAGGATGTTAGGGGCAATCCCCTGAACCTACCAGGACATTGTGAAGCTGCTCTGTGTGACAACGTCTGGTCTATTAGGGCATGCATTGGCAGTTCTCCCAGAGCCACTGATTCTCCATAGTAAGATCATAGGGTAGGGGCTGATGCATCAGCCAATGGCCTCTGGGCCCTTAGTGTTGTCTGTCTGTGCCTGGCATATGGTAGGGGAGAAGGTAGCGCTACCTCACCGTAGGCAACACATAGGGTAGGATGGCCTGGTGCCAGATAAGGGAATGACTGCAGACAATCATTTACCTGGCTAGGGATGAGTGTAACCCCCCTGTTCCCTGGGGTTAGTAGAATCCCATTAGAGTTAGTCGTATGCAGGGAAAAGGCAGCTAGTGATTTGCCAGTAAACAGATTTCACTCTGTCCCTCTCTGCTGCTGGTCTCAGCTGGGAGCTAGAGAGGTGATGTCACCTTCGAACTCTCACAGCAGCATAAGCCACAACAGTTGTCAGTGGGTAATTTAGAATTCTGTAGTCAGGTGTTGGCTGGAGTCTGCAGAGTGCAGTTGCAGTTCCAGTAGCAGCTCTGATAGAGAGCTGCACTTTTCCAGCTTTCTAACCCTAGTGGAGTACAGCATTTTCCAGCTTTGTCTAAGTGGTGGAAACCATCTCCAGGGATTTCTGGTTTTTCATCACAGGTGGGATGGAGCAGGCTGCCAGGATGTTAGGGGCAAGCCCCTGAACCTACCAGGACATTGTGAAGCTACCCTGTGTGATGTCTTGTGAATACTTTTGTTTTGTCTGAGTCAGCCAGGAGTACCTGCATTTAAGGTGAATTTCTCTGACATAGGAACCCTGTCACCTAAGACACTTAAAAGTTGACTGTCCTCAGTGGAGTCCAGTATGTGACCATCCATGTGAACAGAACTTTTACCTTTGACACCCCTGTGGTGTTCTTTGCTGATGTTAAGCATGAAATACATTTTTACAGAGCATCAACAGTGACATTTGAGTGCAATGTGAGGTGTATTTTCCAGATGGATGGCTGAGTATGAACTTGGAAACAAAAGGTGGGAGACCCCCCATCTGGAGTGATCAGTTTAGTACTCAGGGTTCTGAAGGGCACCTGTGTTTTTCTGTCAGTGCATGTGGCCAATGCCTGAAGAAACATCTACCCCAGTGAGTGGGTTTTTCTACAGTTTACCCCAGTGAGTGGATTTTCTCCTTTTTGAGCCTTTAGTGCTCCTTCTTGGTCAGTGTGCCACAATTAATCCTATGCTATGCGGGAAGTGTTTGAATGCTAGCTGGCATGTGCCAATTCCAGAGTAACTTGAATGTTCACCTGTGGCTATTTCCACATTTTCTTCATTAATCCTATGCCATATGGGACTTCCAGGTACTGGCCGGGTGTGCCTAGTTGAGGGAATTTGCTTGTTGTGTGTTACTGGTGGCTAGTCCACAGTTTCTACAGTCATCCTATGCTATATGGTAAATTTGGAGTTCTGTACCTCAGATGTCTGCATTTACTGTGTGTGTAACCCTTGGGGGTCCATCTTTGCTTTGTGTGTTCCTACTTTGTTACTGAATAAAGCCATACTCTAGAATCCCAACCTGGTATGGACATTTATGTTCTTGCTTCCTGTGTGGAGTTACTTGGGTACCCTGTCCAGAAGTGCAAACCTAGCATAGCCCTAAGCAAACGTTTTCTCCCCAGGACCTGGCTTGTGGTCAAGGTGTTGGTCCCACCAGATATGTGCCTAGTAGCCACACTTGGTTTGTATTTTATAATGTCTACTCCATCTGCATATCCCACCTTGTCTATGGTGGCAATCAATGTAACCTCCACCCTTCTCTTTTCCCCTCGACTATGGGAAGTGTGCCTGCTGGTTAAATAAGGGGTTGGTGGGGGGTTACACATTGATTGATAGACTGTTCCCCCACCATCCAGGCTGGGGTTCCTTAAGGTCCTATGCTGGGCGCAATACTATTTTCCATTTTTCTAAATGATCTTCCCTCAGCCTGTGTCTCCTCATACATACACATGTATGCTGGCAAATTGATAATTTACACATCTGGCCCTTCAACCATCACAGTTGAATCCCCACTACAGCGTGACTTCTGAAATGTCCTACATTGGTTCCAGGGAAAACCAACTCACAAGTAACACCAAAAAACTGTGTCCATGACCTTTGGCACTGGCCAGAAACTAGCTAGGCTCCCATCTTCCCCTGTCTTCTCTACCCTGGGTGGCATTCAACATGAGGCAGTCCCAGTCTTCAAATATCTGGCAGTTTGTCTTGACAGCAAGCTGGGCTTCTTATACATTGATGCTATCCACTCCAAGCTCTGCCCCAAAGTTGGCAGATTGTACTGAAACATTTATAGCCTCTCCCCATCAATCCACTGGGAGTTGTTCACCAAAATGATACTCATCATCTTTGATTACACTGATGGGGCATAGAGCTATGCCCCCTCCTTCCTCACTAGCCAGACTGGGTACCATCTGCAATGCTTTCTGTCATTTTGCCACTAACATGACCCCACACACACACACACATATCATTGTTCACTCTAATCTGCACTCACTCATGTGTTGGGCAAGCGACTTTCTTGCTCTGGCTTTCTGCTCTCTGGAATGAGCTTCCCTCTTCCCTCTGGCTTTCCCCTCTCTCTTTTCTCATTAAAGTGCCTACTAAGGCTCTCTACTCAGGCTTCATGCAATTGCAACTCTCCCCCAGAAATTATGTGAAAACTTTTACTCTGTTTACATCTGTATATTGCAATTGACTTATGGCATTTTGCTACTGGGTCAGTTGTCTGCATGAGGAACAGAGTAGTAAAAACCATGCATCACATACCGTGCTGGGAAGTATAGCAACAGGGTACAAAACCCAGCAAGGTAGAAATATAGCACGCACGGTTTTGTACCCTGTCATGCATGGTTGGAGGGGAGAAGTGACACCTATGTCAAGACCTCTGCTGGGGATGTGACCCACCAAGCAGCTGCCGTGGCTCGGAGGTATGAGTCATGGCACTGCAGGGCAGCTATGTGTCTGTGGGCAAGGGCTCAAATCCTAGTCCCAGACTTTTGCAGACTGTATTGTGCAGCATTGTTTTTTTTTCCCTGCCAGTGTTTCTCCATAACCCCGTGTTGAACCCCCCATTCAGGGGCACAACCCCCCCATGATGAGCAGTGTGGGGGGCAGAGCCCCAGAGAAAATAAAGAAGTTCATTGCATTGTGCACCAGCTTTCTTGTTGACATTGTGTTTCAACACCAGCAAAGTATCCACTGTATTTGCAGTGCTGTACATTGCTGAGCTGTTTTTGTGTACGGTGAGATGATCCCATGCCTGGCATTTTTACATTGTTGTCTCACAAACACTGAACTGTTCTGCATAAATGATGTTCCTTACTATGTTTGTACTTATCTTACTATACTCTTTTCCCCCAGATCTCACTTGGAAATGAGCCACAGCTTGGTACGCCTATCCTGGTAACCAAATTTTAAATAACTCTATGGGGCATGGAATCACAGGACTGGAGGGCCCTGCACTTTCACAGCCAGATGGCTATATTCATGTAGGTCCCAAAAAGACCTGCATGAATGAGGATATGATTTTACTATCTTGAAAAGAAAGGAAATTCATTGCAAAAAACTGTGTTAATGCACCTGTTAGGGTTCAGATTAAAGTGACAAAAGTAGTAAAATATGGTGTTAGGGTTTCCGACTCTAGCTCTCCACCTCCACCTGCCAAGCAGCAAAAGGAAACAATATTATGGTTTGGGCTGTCCTGAGACTTGATGAATTAGGTGTGGAGTCTTCCTTGGAGTTCTTAACCATACTGCTCACCTCAATCTGATATAGTCTTCAAATGTACAGAACTGTGTCTCCTCACATATTGCCATCAATCTGTGAACCCTGCCTGAAGAAAACAGATCACATCTGAATGTATTTGCTCAAGGAATGGTATGTGTTGTCTAGGAGACAATATGTAAACCTGTGAAAAGTTTTGTGATGGCAGCTTGTGTGATTTTTGAGATCCACACTTCATTTTTCTGTATGTCTAATTTTGTTCCTATACTTAATATGGGATTTTTTTTCTTCTCAGCTATAGTTTATGTGGAATATAGTTTTTCCCCCAAACTTTCAGATACAGGTGTTATGTCCTTAGGTAGTGCAATTGAAAGATTTTATGAAAAACATTTAATGTTTCCAGAATTATAAAGCTTTAGTGTTTTGTGTTTTTCTGTTCTGAGCATGCTCAGTAGGGTTCTTGGGATAACGTTCTGATAGAACACCAAAAAATCTGGGTTGTAAGACTGTTTTTGGTTTCTCACCACTTTGTTTCTCACAGCACAAATCATTTTTTGTGCCATGAAACCCACCATCTTGTTTCTTTGCTCCTCAAGCTAATAAGCATGGAAATGACATGAAAATGCCATCATTTTAAAAAGCAAACTCCAGAACTCAGCTAAACAGGACCTGTTTAGCTAGATTCTGATGTTTTGTTTCTTAAATTCATGGCCAGAAATACCTTTACTGGATACCCCAATATTCAGGGTGCCCAGCTTAGCAAGAGGAGTCATTCATCAGTGTTCTCCGTATGAGAACAGCAGGACTTTCTTGAGTTCTGCAGCCACAGCTGGAACTTGTGGTGTTGGCTGCAATGACAGCAGTGAGCCATCATTTCCCTGGTGTTTATTGGCACTTTCTACCCTCCCATTGCTGTCATCTTATGTATATAATGTTGCCAAGGTGGCTACTGGTGCCCTCAACCGCTGATCACTGTCCCCTTACAGTATGTATGTTATGTTTCCCTGGTGTCTAATGGCACCGCCCAACCTCTGGTTGTCATCCCCTTATGTATTTTGTTTTCTTGGTGTCTAGTGGAACCCTTACCCTTTGATCACTGCCCCTTCCTTAATGCAGCCAATGTCAGCTGTAATAAAGAAAACTGTTGTTGAGCTTTTTTTAACCTGTAAAAAAGAAAATTGTCACTCACTGATCTGACCCTGCCACCCCAACCTCCACTCAGCACTCACCACCCACACACCCTCACTCACCTGAACAGGTCCCATTAGTGTAGATCCACTCTCCAATCGATAACACGTCTTGCTGCAGGAACCGGTAACTGCAATATGAGACACTAAGGTAAGTGATGTTTAATGTATTTCAATGGGGTTTTGAACTTTGATACATAACTTTGTCATTTTTGATTGCTTTCACCACAGTACATCAACATATCCTTTTTGGGGGCCCACCTCATGACTAATGGTGATACAGTTATACCAATCAGGCCTGAATGGTGATTTTGTGGTCATTTGGCAGAATCATCTTTTGGGTAGGATTTGAACATTTTGTTTGTTATTGTTCATGAGTAGAGATGCAGTGAAATTTCACTACATCCTCGAAGTTAACACAAAGTGCACAACTTCGAATCCACTTATAATTATGCAAAGTTTCCATTAAAAGGTTGAGATTCACCTGTAATAGATTTGTGTTATGCACTTCGCGTTAGCTTCAGGTTACTTTTTGAGAAGGCGAAGTTTGTGAGAAACAGCCCACAGATCACATGTCTGATTGTCTGCAGGTCACATGATGCAGGGAGGAAGTGAATTAGGCTTAACTTTGACCTTCTGTTTGCTAGATGAGGAGCTGTATGGAGTGGATTCTCTAGTGTGTCTGTGTGTGTGGATTACTAGTTTTGAAAGAAGTTTAGTGCTTTTGATCCTTTTTATGTCATTATCCTGATTTTATTTTAAACCTCTTTCATCCTAGTGCCATTTTCGCTTTTTGTATCTGATTCTGTTTCCCCTTTTTTCTTTTTTGTTTACTTCTTAATACTTCTATTAATTTTTGTTTCCAAATGGAGAGAGGTGAGTTTCCTGCTGGGAATCATGGCCCAATGAAGTGTGGTGGTGTGACGCAAACTATTCGCCTCAACTGTGGGAACTTGTCCCCATCCAGTGTTCCTGTCCCTGAAAATGTCATTTCCACTGGCAGTGGAAGTGAGGTTCCAGAAACAGCAGCAGCAGCAGCTGCTGCTTTGGATGTTAGTGGTGCCAGCCAAGAAGCACCGGTGGCTAGTACTGACTCCACACAGCAGGCCAAGGAGCAACAACAGCAGCAGCAACAACAGCAGCAGGAACAGCAACAGCAGCAGCAGGAACAGCAACCGCAGCAGCAGGAACAGCAGCAGTAGCAGGAACAACAACAATAGCAGCAGGAACAGCAGCAGCAGCAGGAACAACAACAGCAGCAGGAACAGCAACAGCAGGAACAGCAACAACAGCAGCAGGAACAGCAGCAGCAGCAGGAACAACAACAATAGCAGCAGGAACAGCAACAGCAGCAGGAACAGCAGCAGCAGCAGGAACAACAACAGCAGCAGGAACAGCAGCAGCAGGAACAGCAACAGCAGCAGGAACAGCAGCAGCAGCAGGAACAACAACAATAGCAGCAGGAACAGCAGCAGCAGCAGGAACAACAACAATAGCAGCAGGAACAGCAACAGCAGCAGGAACAGCAGCAGCAGCAGGAACAACAACAACAGCAGCAGCAGCTCTCCCCAACTGTGGATCAGCCTAGTACATCTGGGCCCGCCCCCAACTGCCTGTGTCTGGTCCTTCACATAGCTCAGCAACATGGCATTTTTTCACCATACTGCCAGGTGACCCGACTGTGGTGAGATGCAAGATCTGCAGCATGATGGTGTGTTGTGGTCACAAGGGTCCTCATTTGGAAACAGGTGGCCAGAGAACACACCTGACTGTGCACCACCATGAACAGTGGGAGGCCAAGGTGGCTGAACTAGCAGCAACTGCTACTACATGTGGAGAGTGCAGTGCAAGAGGTGGCAGCATGGCATCAGCCTGCATGGTGTCCAAAGCACAGCAGAAGGGAGAGTGTTGAACAAGTGGAGACTCCAGCAGCTGCATGGAAGCATGACCCATCTAATATTTCAGCCACACAAGGTGATCTTGCCATTCTATGGAGTGAGATCGACCGCCTAGGTAACGTTATCAACACAATGTGCCAGCAGTTGGACCGAATGGACGGCCATCAATTGCAAATCGTTGCTATGCTCCAAATTCTAATTCATCAGAACCAGGCCCAGTAATCTTTTTGTTTTATTTTTCTTAACATGTATTGTGTGTTCTGTATTTTTCCTCACTTTCTTCCCACCAAAAAACATTAAAAACACTCCAAAAGTTATTATAAAAGGAAAAACAAAAACAAATCCTGTCCTGCGCTTTCCTTCTTTTCCTACTTAATAATCTGTTTACATACAGAAAAAGTATGTAATTTTTTTTCACATCAATGTTTTCTTCTTGTATTGTGTTAAAGCAGCAGTGCAATAATATGTTAACAATTTTGACCTACATTATACTGTTTTATTCAATTTTCAGTTGTCCCTTATCTACTGACTTGTATGATACCCTTCCTTACACAATTGATTTGATTCTGCATTATAAAATGGGCATTAATGAAAGGTCAGATGTGACAACTTGTCATTGGGCAGAAAGTGTCACCTGACTATTCATTAATGCCCCAGTAGACCAACCGTTGGCTTGCTGATTGTAGAATACTTTAGATTTTTTGCTTTTTACAGTTAGCTAGCCTGTTTTATAAGTGCAATAACCCACTCCAGCCCATGAGTGTATCAGGGCCTTAATGCACCTGCACTTCCCAGCTGGTTGAAGTCACTTGGGCAAGCCCTCATGCCTCACAACACACCTGGGGAGTGCATTAATGCCCCAATACACCCATGGTCTGTTGTGGGTTATAGTGTACTTATTCCCTATTTTTAGATATGAAATAATAAAAGTAGTGCTCCTTTTATTATTGTTCAGAGCTGGTTTTCATCAGTATACCCAGCTGATTTTGAACAGCTACTGCTCCATAAGGTCATGGTGGTGGACCACTGCCTGCTTCATTGTATGTTAGTTCATTTACGGCATAACAGAAATGATTTTAAATAATAGATATACAAAAACAGGTGGGAATACTGATGAAAACCAGCTGTGAGCCAGATTAAAAGGAGTGCTCTGTTTATTATTTCAGACATGAAAAAAAGGAGTACAGAAGCAATACATTGTGGAAAGAAGGGTATCATATAAACAAGTCAGTAAATAAGTACCAATCAAAAATAAAATATAAAAGTATAGATAAAAAGTGTCACATGGTTATTGCTCTGCTGCTGTACTTGTCATGCTATATTATCTTTGTGTTACTGTTGACTGTTAAGTTTTCCTAGCACACCCACATCTACAATCAAGATACCCTAGCATCACATGCAATTACAATCCCCCCCAAAATTCCTCTTATGTGACTGTAGCATGCTTATATTGCTATCTTCCTACATCATTCAGCATGCAGTATTAGTGTCCAGATAAAGAATAATCACATGAGGAAACTGATTAGAAAAGTCACAAATATTTCTTGATGCATTGCTTAAAGTGTGAACCTTGAGCCAGAACTCTGCATAAGTGTTCCAAGTGAGAAAATTGCTTACTGGCACCTGCTACTGCTGTTAAAATGTCATGAAAAGTCCCGACTCCTAATGAAGAATAATCACATGAGAGTTCAGAAAGGTCAGAAGTATTTCTTGACACATTGCTTAAAGCATGCAGCTAGATCCAGAACTCTGCATAAGTGTCCCAAGTGAGAAAATGACTTGCTGGTGCCTACTGCTGCTGCCGTTGTGCTGCTGTTTTCTGCTGATGATGATTTCCAGTGTGTTGCTATATGATGGCAGCAACAGATGACCATGGGTTCAGCTATAATCTGATGTTCTGGAAAATTCTTCTGCTGTGCTGACTGAAGCATGCTGCCCCAGTGGCGGAGCCAGGTTTGGTAGCATTTGGGAGCCAGGGAGGGCCATTCAGTCAACCATGGGCTCCACAATGGGAACTAAGCAGTGAATAATGATGATGGTGTGGGGGCAACACTACTCACACTGGGGCAGCCAGGAGGGGCAACCACCCCCAGCCCCCCATCTAGCTCCGCCACTGTGCTGCCCTATGTGTGCGTATTGATATCAACAATGGTAAGTTATTGTACATGTCACTGTCATGTTTTTAAAGAAACACTGCCATAAAATTTGTATTGAATCTTGTTTTTTGTTGTAAGCAGTCCGTTGTGTTGTTCCTTTGCAGGTAATCATCATCATACATATACTGAATGTTTACTTTTCACCAGTGTGTTGGCCATGGTCACATTCACATGCCATACATATGTACTGCCATCTAATGTGGTACTGTAAAATAAAAAATGTTTTCCATGATAGGTGTGGGGGTACTGCTGTGAGACAGTGGAATTATAAGCATTTCTCATTACTGTTCTTTTCATTTACATTCTCAGATCACAGCATACAGACTCATGACTGTAGTGATGAAACCATGTTGCCACCGCACGTGTTCCACATTTGTCTGATTGTTGACTTCTGCTGTACAAACAACGTCAAGCCATGAAAGGTAAGTATTTTTTTTTTTGAGGGGGGTGCATGCATCATTTGAGAACAATTTTAATTAATATTTATGTCTACTTTCCAGGTCTTCAGTGTATCCAAACTGTTGTCCATATTCAGATTGGAACATGCCACCTGTCCACAGTACCTCGATGCTACCTGCAAACAGATGAAGAATAAATTATTCTGAGTTCATTCCAGTACCCCATTCAGTATCAGTACCCAGTGGAGCTGTTACTGTCTTTTATTATATCCATAATCTAGCCTGTATGTCACTGCTGTTAAATACTTAACACTTGCAGAAAATAAAGGAAACAAAAAAAAGGAAAGCAGCCCTTGCAATCCTCAATGCTGGAGTTGTACCCATTTGGAAATTCTTTTTCCATGACTGCATCAGCAACCTCAATGGTACACCATTTGATACTGCCACCAGGAAGGTCTGCTTTTCCTGCATTATTCAGCACCACCATCATGGTGACTACTGGGTACAAACAAAGATGTGATTGTCCAGCTTGGTATGTAACCTTAACAGGTATGATTCATGATCATGAAGATGACCACAAAGAACGTGATTTGTCTCATGACTCGTGATATGAGTCATGAACCTGGCACTAGCAGTGCTTCACAGGGCACAAGAAACTGGATGGAACTGAGCTTACACAAACAGTTGCCATTGAAAATTTGAAATACCTATGGCTGCACTTCCCTGAACTGTACAATGTTCACCTGAGATTATATCTACTGGATTAAATAGAGCTGGCTTGTTCTGAGGACAACAAATTCAAGCCATCTGCTAGCAAGGCATCCTTCAGAACATGAACACTAACAGAAGTGTCATACTGGACCAAGGCTCTTGAGTGACATGACATGATAACTGGGTGTCCTAATTCGTGATGATACCAAAGATTTAAAATAAAAAACAGGGTTGCACCAAAAAAGTTGAAGTGGTGTAATTCTTGATAGTGAAGATGAAGAATGTGATAAGTCTCGTGAATCGTGACATGAAGTGAGTCATGAACTTGGCACTGGCAGCGCTTCTCGGAGAACCAGAAACTGGATGGAGTTAAACTTGCACAAACATTTGCCATTGAAAATTTGAAATACCTATGGCCACACTTCCCTGAACTGTACACTGATCATGCTGAGATTAGTTCTACTGGATTAAATACAGCCAGCTTGTTTTGAGGACAAAGATTCAAGTCCTTCTGCTAGTAGGGTATCTAGCAGAATGTGAACACTAACAGAAGCATCCTATGGGTGCAAGGATCTTGAGTGATGTAACATAATAACTGGGTGTCCTCCTGATTTGTGACAAAATTGAAGATTAAAAAAAACACAGGGTTGGACCAAAAAATGTTGATGTTGTGTGATTTGTGATGACCATGAAAAACATGATTCGCCATGATGTGAGTGTGACATGAGTCATGAACTTGGCACTGGCAGTGCTTCTCAGAGCACACCACCACTGGTACTCTGACCGCTGCTGGAACATTCAAAGTCATCCTCCTCATGCCTGTAGTAAACTTCCTGTGTTAATTCAAAACTTTTACCTACATGGCTTCTTGCTGTTACTTGACGACTGACTGGCAGATTATATTTCAGACACACACATAGAATTTATTTCTCACATCACCTACACTAAGGGTGATGCTGCAGGCACTGCTGCTACCCACACAGATTCAGGAACCTTGCCTGGCCTAACCCTCTCTGACACAGTACTTTTTCCCTTCAAGTATTTTTTCTTTTTTTTTTAAATTCCATGTGATGTGATGGAATGCCCTACCCACAGAGCCAAAGCTTCTACCCCACTAACTTATGTGGCTTATATGCCACAGTCAGAAACACCTTTTCCTGACTGTGTCTTTGTGGGCATTATTTTAGATTACACAGAGCCACCAAGAAAAAAAACACGTTTATTGCAAAAAGTGATTTTTCTAATTTTATCAGTTGCTAACAAATTCAAGAGAATTCACAAGATAGTACAATGCCAAAAATACTGCAATAGGTAATTTTCTTCATCATGTCTTTTTCTTTCAGTTAAATGCTATAATATGCAATGAGGGAAAGTATTCACTGTAGTATAGGGAAGCAGATGATAGTGGTACAGTGACAACAAGTACAACAGACTGAACACAGACTATTAACAACAACATTACATTTATTCAGTTTTTGGTGGATGGAAAGTCAAAAAACAACAACAGTGACTTCCAGATGGAAATAGAGCACTAAAGAGATGTAGCCACACAGGCACAACAAGACCTTAACCAGTCATTAGACATCTGAAAGTGGAACAACAATACTTTTGTTTTGCGGGTTGGGGGGTTACAGCAGTAGCTAGATAGAAGCAGGAAATAATACTGCAGACAGGCTAAAAATTAAGAGTATTACTATTACAGTGGCACAATGAAATGCATCTGACTTGACGGCATGCACATAGACTTAAGGTAATGTGCAGAAACTTTAACAGTTCAGTAAACTACAACACAGTCGTTTAAACAGATTGAAAAAAAATCACAGCAAACAGCAAAAACTGATAAATACTTACTAGATGTATTACTGTGTATACCTGAACACACAAATACTAAAACACTAACCAAAAACTTTTGGAAAGACTTCCTTTCTCACTGTGAATCTTTCTTCTATGCCACAGATTCACCCTTCCCTGAAGCACACTTCTACAGTGTCTGTCAGTACAGAGACTAAATGTACTAAATTAACATTCAGTATTCACACAAAATCAATAAATGCTTAATGATATAAACACACAAGGGTTTACTACAATCGATGTACTAAATGTTGACACATTTTGTCCCAAAAATGCTTTTTTAAAGGTTTTTCACTGGTTTGATTTTCAGAGCTCTGAAAACAAATTGTCCCCAGCTTTCCACTACACACACTATGATGAACTGAGGCTGTGCAAGACAACATACAATACACAATATACAAAGGTGAAGTCATGTGAAGTCCATAGAAAATAATGAGAACTTTGCATTACTTTGAGATGCAAAGTTATTCACTTCGCTTTGCAGAATATTATGTGAAATTCAGGTTTTACATAAAATACTACACATAGCAAATTCTATGCTCTTTTCCCACCTCTATGCATGAAGTGGGGTCACAAGAAGGCTATGTTAAAAATTTGCATTAGAAATATGTAAAAATACAAAGTTATGAGCATATGTTAAAATGTGTCTATATAACTAATTTAAAATATTCTGACCCCAGATTTTCAACATAGCCATTTTTTCACACCACCTCATGAGCATGACAGCTGTCATTTTTCAAATCCTGGCCAAAACGTGTTTTCACACTTTTGGCATGGAATGACATTTCAGTGGCACAAAATCATATTTTGGCAGGGATTTGAAAATTTTCACCTACGTGTTCATGAGGTGGGGTAACAAATAGGCTATGTTGAAATTCTGGTGTAAAAATATGATAAAATGTTCAGGTTATGACTAAATGTTGCAGTAGTATTTCAACGTTTGCTCATAACTTTGCTAATGTTTAATGTTTTGACTCCAAAATTTCAACATAGTTATTTTTCCACACCGCCTCATAAATGTGAAGGGTGTTGCTTTTTAAATCCTGGACAAGACATCTTTCCACATGTCTGGTGTGATGTGACATTTTGGCCAGTATACTATAAATGCTACATGTCATCTTTATAAATGCAGTCATAAAATGACTGTCTTGAACATTTGGGGCCAAAACTATAAACCAAAAAGTGAAGGTGTGAGGAGTGAATGTGTAAAGTAAATGTGCAAAGAGTTCCAGGCCATGCACATCTGTAGGCAAATGGATTCTTCCCATAGTGCAGGGATAAAAGGGACTTGCTCTTCTGCACCTGTTCACATAGGTCCCAAAGAGACCTGCGTGAATGAGGATATGATTCCACTATCTCAAAAAGAAAGGAAATTCTTTGCAAAAAAAACTTTGTTAATGCACCAGTTAGGGTAACTTAATGTCACAAAAGTAGAGAAATGTGGCATTAAGGTTTTGAACCCTAACTCCCCATTGCCACACCCCAAGCAGCAAAAGGAAAATGTCATTACAGGTTTGTCTGTCCTGAGTCTTGGTGAATCAGGGGTAAGATTTTCCTTGGGGTTTTCAACCCTAATGCTCACCCCATTCCATGAGCAAATAAAATCAGATGTTATCTGTTTTCTTCAGGTGGGTCTCACAGGTTGTTGGCAACACTATTTTTCTCAACGGATTGTTAAACCCTGGAATAAGTTGCCCACAAATGTAATCATTAGTGATAAGAATATCTTTAAGAACAGACTTGATGTTTTCATGAAACCAAAAAAGCCACCAAATTATTATTTGTAGGCCTGAGGCCTTATGGGCATTTAGCCTTTTTGCCTCATACAGTTTCCTAGTATGATTTCTAGAACATGTGGGGAGACACAGTTCTGTATGTTTAAACACTATATCAGAATGGGTGAGTGTTAGAGTTGAAAACCCCAAGAAAGTCCTCACCCCTGATTCACCAAGATGCAAGACAGCCAAAACCGTAAGAAGTTTTCCTTTTGCTGCTTGGGTAGTGGGGGTGGGGAGATAGGGTTGCAAACCATGATGCCACATTTTCCTACTTTTGTGGTGTTAAGTTACCCTAACTGGTCTAGTAACATTGAGTAGCACTTTTCTTGTGAAATTGGCCTTTTCGGCATTTGCTACCTCTAGTCCATAGTGTCTGGTAAAGGTGTGTACAGAAGACCAAGTTGCTGCTGCACAGATGTCCTGTATGGAAGGCTTCATTCTGCTCTGCCCAGGATGTTGCCATATCCCTGGTAGAATGTGCCTTGATTCCCTGAGGCAGTGAGAGTTCCTGGGCCTTGTATGCCTCCATGATGGTTTGCTTAATCCAGTTGGACAGCACAGATGTGGTGACTGCTTGACTTTTCCTTGGCCCACTGTGAACAACAAATAGGCCATCAGACTGCCTGAATTCTTTTGTTCTATTCAGGTAAGTTGTGATCATTCTTTTCATGTCCCAATATTTTGATCCTTCCCTTTGCTCCTGGTCTGTTTGAGCTGACCACACGGGTAGTTCAGTTGACTGTGATGTGTGGAAAGGAGTGGATATCTTTGGAATGAAGGAGGAATTGGTTAGTAGTGTACTGTAACTCCATCATTGTGGGTAATCAGGAAGGAGGTTCTGTGTGAGAGGGCTCTGATTTCCCCCATTTGTCTTGCTGAGAATATGGCCAGTAGGAAGATTGTTTTGAATGAGACCCATTTGATGTCTACTATTGACATAGGTTCAAAAGGCAGTAAAGCTAAATCATCTGCACTATGTTAAGGTCCCAGGGTGCCAATGTTGGTCTTCTCTTAGGGTAAATATTTGATACTGCTTTCAGGAACCTGATTATGATAGGATGTGAACCTGGGGTGTATCCCTTGATTAGGCCTGTGCTTGCTCCTATAGCTGCTGCCTGAACTCTCAGTGAAGAGGTCAAGGGACTCTTGTCAACCCCTTGTTGTAGGAAGAGCAGTGTGTGAGGAATTGTAATTGCTCATGAATGTATATTGTTAGTGGTGCACCACTTTTCAAAGATGAGCCAGTGTCTTTTGTAGGAAGTTGCGGTGGACATGCATCTAGATTGGAGCATTGTATCCACTACCTTCTGGCTGTAGTCTTTGTCTAGCAGCCTCTGCCTTTCAGTAGCCAGGCAGTGAGATGGACTGAGGCAAGGTTCAGGTGATAGATTAGGTCTTGTGTCAGTAGGTCTGTTTGTAGTGGCACTGTCCATGGTGTGGCTATTGACATTGATACTAGAGTCATGAACCAGTGTCTTATGAGCCACTGTGGTGTCACCATCACCACTGTGGAATTGTACTGCTGAATTTTGTTCAGGACCTGTTGTAGGAGCAGAATCGGAGGAAAGATGTACACTCTCTTGAAGTTCCAGTTTTGAGACAGGGCGTCTGTTCCTAGTGCTCTCAATTCTCTGTGTCTGGAGCAGTATACTGGTAGATGAGTTGTTTTTTCAATTCAAACTTTATTCACAAAATTTTCCACAATACAGGAGGCAGTGATACAGACATAAACAAACAGTTTATATTACAATAACAACACTGCCCCCCAACCCCTACCCCTACCCCGTACAGCAGTTCCCTCGTATGTTGTAGTAACAAGCCTTTTACAGTAACCGTACGTATGTTAAGATGACAGATAGCCTACTGCTCTTTAAACCCTAGCAGTGATGATTAAGGTGTGAAGGGGATCCCAGATATGCTTATACCGTTGTGACCTGTTAATGGAGGCTCGCTATAGCTTTCTCTGTGTGAAGGTTTGCAAGGATTTCATGTATCCATTCCTGGTATGATGGGTAAATCCCATCTTTCCAATGCCTAAGTATAATTTTTTTAACAGACAGTGCAATCATAGATATATGAAATCTCTGAGTTTTGACCTTGATGAAAGACAAATCTCCCAGGAGGCAAAACAATCCTGTAATCCCAATAAGGGATCCAGATTAGCTTTAATTAAATCCCATAATGGAGCTATCCTGGGACACAACCAAAATATGTGAAAAAGCATCCCAACTTCCTGGGAACATCTAGTGCACCTATCTGTTTCATGAAGGCCCCATTTCACCAATTTGACTGAAGTGTAGTACATATTGTGCAAAATGTGGAATTGCATAAGACGTAACCTATTTTAGGACAAATATTTATGACAAAACATCCAGAGAGCCAGCTCAGTTGAAAGTAGATTGAGGAAAAAATGAGTTCCAAAACCTAGTAGGGCCATTGGCACTCCCAAACCGCCAATGGTACAATACTTGATATATCTTAGAGATAACACCTGAGGATTCAAGAAGAGAGGAAAGCTCAGATACCAATGCAAAAGCCATTGGGCGGGGAGGGATGTTACCAGAAACAGTAGTTAACAGGTGCTTTAATTGAAAAACTCTAAATAACTGGGAGTCTGAATATCGAATTTATGGATGATTTCAGTAACCGGGAGCCAAGTCCCCATAATCCAGAAACGAGAATGCTATCCCCTCTTCTAACTGGGGCAACCATGTATGGGGAATCTTTTGCTTATTTATGGTAAAGACCAGAGAATTCCAGATAGACTAAGACAGGTCTAACCTCTGATTGTATCTCAGAAAAGTACAAAGCTGCGAATGCACTTTTAATGATGTAATGAGAGTGGGACATTTACTAGCATTCTGTAGAAGGGACAATTTAACATAGAGCATGGTCGAGGGGTCAATGTTCATAGCCTGGATAAAGTCTATTTCAATGTTGAGCCAAGCCGGTTTCAAGTTCTCAGGACCCGGCCTTACCCATTTCAGGTACTTATCAAGATGGCTAGCCCAGTGATAAATTGCCAAATGAGGAATCCGCAGTCCCCCCTCATTTTTAGGGGTGGCTAACTTGTGGTAAGCCAAATGGGAGTGTTTATTAGACCAAATAAAATTGGTGAAGATTTTGTGCATTTTCTGAAACCAGGATAGAGGAACAAATAAGTTAAGATGTGACAGGGGGTAAAAAAGTGGGGAAATACATTCATCTTAACTATGTTAATAGGGCCCCATAACGAAATCGGAAGCTTAGCCCATCTCTCTAGGTCCTGCACAATCGACTGAGAAAGAGGCTCTAAATTTTCTTTAAACCATAGGGAAGTATTGCATGTTAACTTAATACCTAAGTATTTAAGGACACGGGGTGACCAACATAATCCCAAAGGGACAATGTCTGTCTTGAAAACCTTGTGATTAAGAGGAAAAAAGGAAGTCTTGTTTGCATTCAATTTATAGTTTGAGAAAAGGCTAAATTTGGCAATCTCTCCTAACATAATCGGAATTGATGTTACCGGATGGGCCAGATGAAGGAGAAGATCGTCAGCATATGCTGTTATCTTCACCACATTATTCCTGATCGGAATACCTTGTATTCCTGTGTTATTAAGAATATTTTGAATAAGGGGCTCCAAATATAAATTAAATAATAAGGGGAAAGGGACAGCCCTGTCTCATACCTGAATATAAAAGGAAGGGTTTGAAAAATGCACCATTACCTGAGATCCTCGTGGAAGGAGACCGATATAGCACCCTGATCCAGTCTATGAACATGGATGGATACTCAAATGCTCTGAGAACTTGGAATAAAAAATTCCAGTTCACCCAGTCAAATGCCTTCTCGGCATCCAGGGAGACCGACCCCGCAGGAAAGGTGGCATCCCTGGACTCCAAGAAGACGTGTGAAAGGGTACGCAAATGGTCTGAGGATGAGTGCCCCCTCATGAACCTGACTTGAGACATGCCAATCAGATCCGGGAGGACCAGAGTTAGTCTGTCAGCCAATATCTTTGAAAGAATTTTGATATCCTGATTCAACAGCGATATTGGCCTGTAGCTCTGAACCAATTCAGGATCCTTATCCAGTTTAGGTAAAAGGACTATCAGGGCTTCAAAGAAATGGGCATCTACAGCTGCCCCAGAGAGAATATGGAGAAACAGCTGGTGAAGCACAGGCAACAACTGTTCTCGAAAAGGTTTATAAAATAGAGAGGAAAACCCATCCGGTCACAGAACCTTATCCGAGGGCAAGGCCTTTATAACTACCGAAATTTCCTCTAGAGATAATGGAGAAGATAAGAAATTCCTTTGGGAATTTGATGAGGAAGGAAGGTGAGAATCCCTGAAGTATGCCTCCAACTTCTCCAAGGAAGGAGGACTATCCATGTCCCTATACAGCTGCTCATAATATGTAGCAAACTCCTGTACAGTCTCTAAGGGGGATACCCTCAGGGACCCGTCCGCCTGTGCCCTGATTGAGGTAAATCTTGCAGACTCTTGTTGCTTTTAAATGTAGAGCTATGCGCCCTGCTTTTTCCTTGATCAGTGAAACTTGCTGTAGTACGGATAATGGCTAACTCTGCCTTTTCCCTTAACAATTCTAAATATCTAGCCTTAACTTCTAAAAGTTTCTGCCTATCCTCCTTAGGAATGTTGGTGGATAGGATAGATTCTAGTAACCGTATTTGAGACAGTAATGACAATAGCTCCGCCTCCTGAGCCCTCTTTCTCTTTGTAGCTAGACTAATGAGAATACTCATTGTGTAGACCTTAAAAGTGCCCCATAAAATATCCGGTGCAGTGCTTTCTAGTGGGTTAGTAGAAAAAAAGTAGATGAGTGTTTTTGACAGATGCCATGAGGTCTATCTCCAGCGGTCTGCATTTGTGGTTTAGTTGCTGGAATATCTGTGGGTGCAGAGACCATTCTCTGGGTGTTATCTCCTGGTGACTGAGCCAGTCTGCTTTTATGTTCAGTTTGCCTGCCAAGTAAATGGCTGTAACTGACTTGAGATGGGTCTGAATCCAGCCCAGTATGTTCTTTGTCTCGTGCAGTAGACGTGGGCTTCTTGTGCTTCCCTGGTTCAAGATGTATGCCACTGTGGCTCAGTTATCTGACTGTATGAGCACTCTTTTTTGCTTGATGAATGATTGAAAGTGGTGTCACACATGGTAGACTGCTTTCATTTCCAGTAGGTTTATCCGCATGTGCAATTCTCTTTTTGTCCATTTCCCTTGAGCTGCCATATGATTGAGGATGGCTCCACAGACTGTCAGACGGGCTTCTGTGTCTATTGCTACACTGTGTTGGACAAGTAAATCTGCTCCCTTGATCATGTTGTTCCTGTCGGACCATCATGTTAGTGACCTCTTGGCATTTGGGTCTAATTGTACGGATTTTGTTAGGTCATATTGCAATTTGTGACCTTCTTGTATTGAGAAGGTTTACAGTAGGCACATGTTCCATAACGCCCATGGGTTGAGACCAGTGCAGGATGCTGTGGAGTCCAGAGTTTGTAGGACTGCATGTAGTGTGGGACTCTGTGTGGTGTTCCATGCCTGAACTTGTGCTAGAACTTTCTCTGTTACTGTATCTATGGTTGCTCCTAGGTGTTCTATCGTTTGGATTGGGATCAAACTGCTTTTGTCCCAATTGATCACCCAACCATGGGACTGGAGTGTGTCCACCACCTTTTGAGTCTGTTGGTGTGAAGTCACAGGACTTATAGCCCGGATAAACCAGTCATCAAGATACGGGATGATGTGTTTTCCCTGTTGCCTTAGTTTGGCCGTGAGGGCGATTGATACCTGGGTGATCATGCATGGAGCTGATGCTAGTCTGAAGGGAAGGGTCTGATATTGGAAATGGTGGCCAAGAATTTTGAACCTCAGATAATTGTAATGAGATGGTTGTATGGGTATATGGAGGTAGGCTTCCTTCATAGCGATGGAAGTGAGATAATCTCCTGGCTTTATTGACCTTAGGTTGTTTGGAGGGTCTCTATTTTAAATTTTTGTATTGTACAAAGCAGTTGAAGAACTTTAGGTCTAGAATAGGTCTCATATCCCCTGTTTTCTTTGGTAAGAGGAAAAAGATGGAATATATCGCTTGGTCCACCTGGTCCAGTGGTACTTCTGCTATTGCCTTGTTGGTCAGAATGTTGCTTAGGGTGGTCCTCACTGCCTTTATCTTGACTGGTTGGTGAGATACTGGGGAGATTACTAATCTGTTTGTTAATGTTTTTTGGGAAAATTCTATGGAGTATCCCTGAGACACTACCTCCAGGACCCATTTGTCCAACGTTGTTTGCTGTCAGACTGGTAAACTGATTCAGTTTCACACCTATTGAGGGTGACGGATGTGTGAGTCTTCACAATTTTCTCTGAGGGTCAACGACTGTGGCTAGTAGTCAATTGGAGATGGATCTGCCACATGTAAAGTTTGTGTTATGTCTTCCCCTTTGACTTTTGCCTTGGGTTCTGTCCCAGGTGTTGTTGTTGAAGTAAGAAGGCTTAAAATTGTAAGTTTTCCTTTGGGAGTAATGTGCCATTTGTCTCCTATCCTGCTTGCCCCTGAAGGGATGAAACCTACTGTGGAAGGCAGGTAGGTGCCCTGGAGGACTTGTCCTTGTCTAGTGTCTTCCTGTTGCCTTTCTGCTTAACATATTTTTCTAGACCCTCCCCAAAAATCAGGTTTCCTTTAAATGAAAGTTTGCTCAACAAAGCTTTAGATTCCAAATCCGCATTCCAGATTTTTAGCCAAATGTGTCGTCTAGTTCTGTTAGTAAGTGCGGCCAGCCTAGCTGTCATCTTGAACGTGTCTATAGACGGGTCAGTGGTATACCTTGCTGCCTGGATGGTGTATTCTGCTAGGTCTGCCTGTTTGGAGTTGGGGTCTTGGGATAATGCCAGCTCTTCAAGCAAGGTAACTGGTGCCCTGGAAGTGCCCTGGAAGTATATGATGCTGCGGGTTTAGCGCTGCAGTCTAGGCCTATTATTTCAAAACATTTTTTCATGAGTTCCTCCATTTTCTTGTCTGTAGGGTCATGAAGCAGGGTAGTTGTCTCAGAGGGGAGAACTGTCTTTTTACACAAGCCTGTGACCTGATGGTCCACCACTGAGGGAGTGCATCATGTTTTATTTATGTCATCCTGAACTGGGCAGAACCTATCAAAGGTACACTTCTTGGATATCCTGGATGGGTTGGGAATTCCCACTCTTTATTAATGACCTCAGCTAAATATTCACAGACAGGGAAGACTTCATCTTTCTTCTGCTTTGCACTGATGAGGGGATTAAGTTTGAATTGTTGTGGGGGCTCTTGGACCTCAGATCCCATGATTTCTTTGATGGCCAGTAGCAGCTCTGGGAGGGCCTCAACAGGGGTGAGCTTCTTAGTTAAGGTGAGCTCTTCTTCCTCTTCCCCTTCATTTTTCTCATTGTCTGATTCTACATTATTTGGTTTGTTGGGCTCAGCTCCATCAGATAGTTCAAGATCTGTAGTTGTTTTCTTTCTTTTATTCCTTGGTTTATTGGAGTTAGTAATGTCCCCTTTATTTGTCTGTGATTGCTCTTCCATTCTCTCCAGGATTTTTAACATGATTGCTTGTTGTGTTTTAAAAAAATCCTCTGCTGTGGATGGAAGTTTGTCTGAGGTTCCATCATGTGATTCCAGCTCCTGTTCCAAATCTTAACTCTGTGTCACTTATAGTTCCTGATCAGCTTGCTGGTGGGAGCATGTGGGGCAAAGCAAGCCTGTTAGATTGCCCAGTAGGGTAATCTGGCAGGAACTGCATTTTATTGTTTTCACCATTCTTGTTATCTGTGGAGATAGTGAGAAGGGGACAAAACAAGAGAGACATTGGTACAGCCCCAATATATATATATATATATATATATGTATTAGAGGCAAAAAACTCAGTTTAATGCATCAGTTAGGGTTGTTTCTCGCAACAAAAGTGAGGAAATTCAGTGTTAGTGCTGAAACCCCATTGGACCCTCAGCCCACCCCCAACAGGCATCGGGATTGCGCGTTGGGATATCGGCCCTAACTCTCACCCCATCACATGTGTAAAGAAGCTGAGGAATAGGAGAATGGGGTGAGAGTTAGGACCGATGACCCTAATATGCACCCCCTGATGCGGGCTGGGGTGGGGCTGGAGGGGTCCAGGTGGGTTTCAACCCTAGCACTGAATTTCTCACTTTTGTCACTGTGGAACAACCCTAACTGATCCATTAAACAGAGTTTTTGCCTCTCATTTCCCTTCTTTTGAGAATGATGATGAGAAATAGTGAAAGTAATGCAGCAGCAGGAGCGCAGGGCACAGTATTGCAATTGTAAAGGCAAATGGTAATGGTAACAGCAACAATAGCAGCAAAGGAAATAGAAATGCAAAAGGAAATGCAAGTGCAAATGGAAATGCAAACCGTAATGTGATGGGCACAGTAACGCAATTGCAAATGCAAATGGTAACAGTAACAGCAACAACGGGCGCAAAACGAAAGAGAAATGGTAAAGCAAACAAAAGGCTGTCGTAAGACAAAAGGCAATGCACACGGGATGTAAACTGAAATGCAAACACAAACAGTAGGGGAACGTAAATGGTAATAGTAATTTAAAACGCAAGTAAACGAGAATGCAAAGGGTAACAGATGTGGTGACTCACACTGGTACAGAAATGCCAATGGGTGTGTAAAAGCAAGTGGAAACAGTAACTGTAACATTAACAGAAGTGCATACCCTGTGTTTCCAAAACAGCTGCATAGAGAAACAGTGTGCACAAAGAATGTATGCATAACAATGGACCTCGGAGCAGAAAATGAGCTGTTGGAATACTAAATTGCTTATATCTCAGGAACCGTATGACGCTGAAATAAAATGTAAATGTCACATGAATCATGCACTTCCTGGCTATGCTTTTATGTATGCGTAGTCATACGCATACTTGCGATGAAAATTTTGTATCTCGCACCGTTTTCGAGATACGAGCCCCAAAAGGCACGGCGTACGCCATCATGCTAGTCTATGGGAAAAAATGTCAACTTCGGAGTACCGCAACTTGGCAGCCATGCAATATTTTTTCACCAAACTGCTGAAATGCACATCTATGAGATGTTGGCTGTCTTTCTTCCAAATTGTAGTCCAAAAGACCAAATGGTTCTTTTGCAGCAGGCTGACAAAGAACTCCTGTCATTTTGGCCATAGTCTGGAAAAGTACTGTCGAACTTTGTGAAAGTTTTCGCAATTTCATTCGACAGTGTCACAAGTGCGAAAGTACTTTGCAAAAGTACTTTTTCCAGAAATTTGAAAAACATTTTTCTGGGGTGTTTTACCCCAAAATAAAGACATGCCTAGCATCCTCAGGGTCTGACTAGGTGAATACAAAAAGAATTAGGTTGCTAGAGGGTCCCAAATTTAAATGTATAAAAATAAAATAAAAAAAGTATTTTTCTGATCACCAACTGAAAACAAAATGGTGGATTTGCAAAAGTAAAAGGGCCATTTACGAAAGTAAAAACTGCATTTGCAACACTTTCAAACTTTTTGTTAACTTTTCCCATTGACTTATAATGGGAACTTGTTTTGAATAACTTTTGAACCATTTCATATTTTTCACAAAGTCTTTGAAAGGCACACTGGGCACCCCGGCCGCATGAACCTGAAGTTTTGGACTGTTTCGTGGTAAACCGCAACCTGTAGGCACGAGCAAAGAATTCACCAGAAAGCTAAATGCATGCACAGATCATGCTTAATAACTCCACAGCCATATACCTGACTGGTACAAAAGTTGGCAGATCCCAAGATGTATGGTTCTTGATCATGCATTCCAAATTTCAGGTAAATCTGTTGAACGGTGGCAACGTTATTAAGGTGCAAAATTTGACCCTTTAACCTTAAAAGAGCTTCTCAACCCTAACTATGGTAGCACCACCCTGCTACCATAATATATATATACATCTATATATATAGATATTTATATCTGTAAATATATTGATGCTCATACTTACATGGTATCGGCATGCTAGTGTACATAATACTACCAGGAAAAAAATGCTAGGGTAACATAAGCAATTGCTCCTCACTGGCAACGTAGTAACGAGAAAGCTTGAGGGGTTCTTGGCTTAAAGGCCTAAGGAAGGGGAATATTCTCCCTGTGCAGTCTGCCAGAGTTGTATGGTTACGCAATATAGAGTTTCTGGCTGCATGTACAACCTAAAACGTTGTGAGGGTTTTCCTCCTTTATATTCCTTAACACAGGAATATAACTCATTTGTAACTAGAATAGCATGTAAAAGGAATGCAGATGAGACTCGCTAGCTCCCTGGTAGCTTACTGTACTGGGGTAGGTTGGTCTTGATGTGCTCAGTGCATACCAATAGAAAAGCAACCTGGATGGGAGCTACTCAGGGATGGCTGCTCTGCCAGAAAGATGTTGGCCTTGGTTGTGCTGCTCATGCAAGTGGTGGTTGTGGCCATGCAGTTCCCCTTGTAAGATGGTGGTGTGTCAGGCATGCGTTGAAGCTTATCCCCAAAAACGCAGCATGCATGAGAGCTCTACGTCCTAGGGAATGAGAGAGCAGCCATAGCAAGATGACAAGGGAGACACCAAAGTGAGGGAGACACCAAAATGGTGAAGGTTCAGAGGTTGTCATTCTCTCCAACACACAGATCAGCACAAAGCTCTAGAATGAAGGAGAGACTCCCAGGCAGGTGCATCCCAGTAGGTGGAGAGGAAAAATTCCTGGTTGGTGCTTGAATTGACCTCAGGTATGGAAAAGCTGACTGGAAGATAGTGGTGGGGGGTGGAAATTGGCACTATGTCTTGGCGCATTAGCGGGTTCCACTCACAAGGGGACCCAATCCATGCTAGAGGTACTGGAGCCACTTGCAAGGGGCTCTTGGTCCATAGGAGTTGACAATATCTCACCACACCTGAGACATGTCTGATAGCGGTGGATAGAGGAGAGATGAGGAGGTACTTGGTCTACATGGCATCTAGAGAGAGAGGTAAGCCCATTGAAACAGAAAACTTTTTCATGTGACCAAACTCTGATCCTTTTAAACACTAAGAAAATACCTGCTAACTCCAGGAGCTCTAAGCGCATCCTGGAGCAATCAGTCATGAACAAATCATATATTTTAGATTAGCCCTCAGAACAACCAATTCAAAACCAGCAGTTTCATCAATGAATAATACTCTAACAACTCCTGTATTATAGCGTAAACCAGTCCTAATGGTTTAGCTAACCCACTATTCACTGTTGCTAAACAATCATATCCAAAAAATCACACATAGTAGTGTAAGGCACAGGGCCTCCTGATAACCCTTTAAATGCAGGCCATAAAAACACGCTAACCTTATACTGTATGAACTAAACAATTATGTACTGATATATTGCATTGCAGAGCAGCCACTGCATCAGTAACTGCCCTGCTATCATTTAAGCTGATCTGTATGCCAAACAATCATGTAAAGCAGGGAAGTATTTCCTATCTTACTACTGATGCTGTGGAGCTAGGCAAATGCTAGAAACCTCTGTAATGCACATAAAGGAACTGGAAACCTGTGGTAAGGTATGGGACCTAGGCAAATCAGATTTCAAATCTGGTCACATGTGCATTTGCAACCTATGAGATGGACATAACCCAGAGGTAATGGATGGGGGATGCTGTAAGGTGATACAATATGCAATGGTCCAGCACCAGCCAGCATACCTCCCCATACCAGGGGAGCTGACATATCCTCCTTTACAAAAGAAAGGGTCCTTGAGGAGTTGTCTAAAATAAGGGTGGACAGAACAATAGGACCTGATGGAATACACCCAAGAGTTGTAAAAGAACTTAGGGATGAACTTGCTGCCTCACTTGCTGAACTGTTTAACAGTTCACTGGAACAGGGGATAGTACCACAGGACTGGAAAAGGGCCATAGTTGTGCCATTGCACATGAGTGGTAGCAGGGAGGCAGCAGGAAACTACTGCCCAGTAAGTCTGACCTCAGTGCTGGGTAAAATAATGGAGGCATTGCCTAAGGAAAGGGTAATGAACTACCTGAAAGCACATGGGCAACTTGACCCAAAGCAGCATGGCATCACATCAGGGTGCTCATGCCAAACAAATTTGATAGAATTCTTCGACTGGGTTACAAGAGAAGTAGACCAGGGGCAGCAGTGGACGTGGTGTATCTGGACTTTAGTAAAGCCTTTGATACAGTCCCACACAGACAGCTAGCCAACAAACTGGGGCAAACTGGCATCGGCCACTCAGTAGTTAAATGGATCATAAGCTGGCTGCAAGGCAGGACCCAGAGGGTTATGGTAAATGGCACCATGTCCCAAGAGAGGAAGGTGTCGAGAAGTGTGCTGCATGAGTCAGTACAAATCACCATCCTTTTCAACATATTCATCAGCGACATCGCTGAAGAACTGAAAGGGAAAGTCTGTCTATTTTCAGAGGATACGAAGCCCTGCAATAGGGTGGACACACAGGCAGGGATCATAGAAATGGAGACAGATCTCAGGATGCTAGAGGAATGGTCCAGGAAATGGCAGTTGAGAATCAACACCAAAAAAATGTAAAGCCATGCACTTGGGTAGAAGGAACCCATACATGACCTATGTCTTGGAGGAGAAACTACTAGAAGAAACAAAGTTGGAACGGGATCTTGATGTCATGATCTCAAACGATTTAAAGGTAGGGTTGCAATGCGAAAAAGCAGCACTAAAGGCAAGGAGCATCTTTGGGTGTATTGGTAGGGATAATACCAGTAGGTCATGTGATGAAATCTTCCCACTGCACAGGTCCCCGGGTGAGACCTCACCTGGAGTAATGTGTGCATTTCTGGAGATTTCACCTAAAAATAGACATAAACCATCTGGAAACTGTGCAGAGCCACACCACCAAAATGGTGCAGGGTCTGCACCATGAAACATATGAAGCTAGGTTCAGCCAGCTTAACTTATTCTTCCTTGAGCAGAGGAGTAACAGAGGAGACATGATTGAGACATTTAAGTTTATTAACGGGATCAACACAGTACAAATCTGGAACCTCTTCCGGGAAAACAGCTGCACATACAAGAGGACACAACATGCCCCTGGTGGGAGGTAAATTCAAAACAAATGTTACTACATACTAACATGCTAACATACTAAAATGCCAGCAGAATAGGCCTAACGGTCTTTCGTGTCTGCTTGTTTGGTCAGCCACCACCCTGGGAGCTGACCTTGCTGCCCCCCTCGCCTTCTCTGGCTTCTCCTTTCCCAGTTCCAGATATTCTTGCTGCACTGGATTTTGCTTCCAGAACCCTTCCCCTGTACCTGTCCCACCCCCTCTTGAACCTCTCCACTGTCTCTGCCTCCACCAGCCCCCTGGGCAGCACATTCCATGGCTTCACCACCCTCTTAGTGAAGTAGCACCTCCTTTCTCCCCTGAATCTTCCCCCTTCCAGCTTCCACCCATGCCCTCTAGTTGCCCCTCCTCCTTCCTTTGAAGCACCCTGACTGCTCCTCCCCTATTTACCCTCTTCATGTACCTGAAGACCTCTATCATGTCCCCCTGTCCCTTCTCTCTCTTCCAATGTGTACATATTTAGCTCTTCAAGCCTCTCCGCATAGGTCCTGTCCCCCAAGCCCCAAATAATTTTGGTTGCCCTCCTCTGGACCCTCTCCAGGAGTTTAATGTCCCTCTTTAAGTGTGGCCTCCAAAACTGCATGCAGTACTCGAGGTGTGGCCTCACCAAGCGGTTATACAGAGGGAGTATCACCTCCCTCCTTCTGGAGGTGATCCCCCTAGCGATGCATCCCAGCATCCTGTTGGCCTTGGCTGCTGCCCTCCTACAAGTCTCCAAGTTGTTCATCTTGACATCCACCACCACCCCCAGGTCCCTCTCAGTCATTGAGACTTGTAGCATTCCCCCCCCAGGGTCTACACTTGGCCTGGGTTTCTGGACCTCAGGTGCAGTACCTTGCATTTCCCTGCATTGAACCTCAGCTTCCACTTTCTAGACCATGTTTCCAGAGCCTCCAGGTCCCCCTGCAGGGCCACCCTCCCTCCTCCCCATCCAACACCGCCCCCAGTTTTGAGTCATCTGCAAAGAGACTCATCTCTCTCCTGATACCTGTCCTTATGCCAGAGACGTAGGCATTGAACAGGAGGGGTCCAAGGACTGATCCCTGTGGGAACCCACTAATGATCCCCCTTGGCAATGAGACTATCCCACCAACTACGACCCTCTGGATCTGGTCCTGGAGCCAATTGTCTATCCATCTGATCATCTGGTTCCCCACCCCCATTTCTCCCAGCTTATCCAACAGGCCCTCATGAGGAGCAGAGTCAAATACCTTGCTGAAGTCTAGAAAGAGGACGTCCACTGGTCTACCCAGGTCCAAGGCATTCATCACCCAGTCATAGAACTCCACAAGGTTTGTCTGACACAGTTTCCCTGGGACAAATCAATGCTGTCTATAGTCCAGGCAACCTGACTTTTTCAGGTCCCCCCCAGCCTCTCCTTGACAATGCCCTCCATCACCTTGCTCACCACCGATGTCAGGCTGACAGGCCTGTAGTTCCCTGCCACCTCCCTTGATCCCCCCTTGTGGATAGGCACTATATGCACCACCTTCCAGTCCTGAGGCACCCACCCTGTCCTCTGAGAGATGGTGAAAAGCTCTGCCAGGGGTTTGCCAGGACATCTGCAAGTTCCTTCAGCACTCTGGGATGTAATTTATCCGGCCCCAGTGCTTTCTCCATCTTAAGGGACCTGAGGGCTTCTCTTACCCTCTCTGCTGTGATTTCCACCTCCGCTACCTCTTCTTCCTGCTTAGCCTTCCCCACTCCTGCCAGTGATGCCTCTCCCTTTCCCCAGACCCACCGATTGGTAAGGGTCCCCCCTCCTCAGTATCACTGTCTCATCCTATGTATGATGCAGCACCCACTTTTTCCTTGGTGAAAACTGAGGAGAAGTACTCATTTCATATCCCAGCCTGCTCCTCCAGGTCTTGTGCCCATCTCTCCCCTGTTTTAATCCTGCTAATCTGCCCCTTCACCCTTCATTTTTCCCCAATGTATCTAAAGAACCCTTGTTCCTCTCCAATTTCCCTCACCAGGTCCTGCTCCTTACTTGCCTTAGCCGACCACCACCCTAGTGGCCCTTCTGATCATCAGCTCATCTCCCTCGATCCCTTTCACTCTTGAGCACTTGAATTGCCTATAGGCTGCCTTCTTTCCCCACACCACCTCCTGGACCTCCCTGGTCCACCAGCAGGGTTTTCGGGTCTACTACATTTTGTCTTACTCTTGCACAGGTGCTGGTAGCATCCTGCACCCTTTCCTGATGATTTCCTACCTACTGTCAGCATCCATGTCTGACTCAATCACATCCAAATGCTCATAAGGATCCTTCCCATTTCCTTAAAATATGCCCCCCTGAAGTCAGTTACCTCTGTCTTTGTGCAGCCTTCTACCCCTCCTAGGTTCAGGCAGAACCAGACCGTGGCATGGTCACTCCCTGCCAATGGGTCCCTTACCTCCAGGCCCCCAATCTGGTCACTGTCTGCCAGGACCACATCCAGTACCCGTGCCTCCCTGGTCAGTTCCCCCACCTACTGAGTTAGGAATGCATCTTGAAAGACATCCAAAAACCTCTGTTCCCTGGCCACCGAGGATGTCATAGTCTCCCAGTCTGTTCCTGGCATGTTTAAGTCCCCCAACACCACCACCCTTTCCCTTCCCAATCTGCAGTGTCTCCCAACCTCTGCCACCAGACTCTCCTCCAGCTCCACCACCAGTGCAGGGGGTCTATACACCACTCCTCTTTTTACTCTCTTGACCCCCCTTGTTATCAAGGTGACTCAAATTACCTCCATGGTTCCCTCTGCCTCCTCTACTACCCCTATGCCAATGCAGTTTTTGACTATTATTGCTACCCTCCTCCCCTTCCCTCCCCTGTAGTTCCTGAACATAGTGTAACCCTCCATGTTCAGGTCCCAGTCATGTCCTGGTAGCTCAGGTCTCAGTGACTGCTGCCACATCCACTGCTCCTCAGTTAGCATCACCTGGAGCTCAGGAATTTTATTGCCCAGGCTCCTGGCATTTAGCAGGACTACCTTCCACGCTTCCCTATACTTCCATTTCCCTGCTCGTGTTCCCATGGGGATTCTGTTTTCCCTGGTCTGCACTTTAGCAGTCGGCCTTTCCTGTATTCCTCCATTCCCAGGGGGTGTGGAGACAGTCCGTCCTTTATCGGACCCCCCTTGACAGCCTTTTCTCCCATCCTCCCCCTTCACAAGTTTAAACCCCACTTTTCACCAATGAACCCCTCTATTTTCAACTTAAGGATTCCTCTCCCCCCTCCAAATTGAGATGAAGCCTATCTCTAGCATACAGCTCCTTATCCTCCCAGGTCTGCCCCCAATCCCCCATCAACCCATACCCTTTGGCCTCACACCACTCTCTAAGCCACTGGTTTATCTCCCTAATCTTCCTTTTGTGTTCTCCACTACCCCTTGGCACCGGCAGGATTTCCGAGAAGGAAATCATGCACCCTATGTCATGACAGACCCTGGCAAGTTCCTGAACCTTGCCTGTTTCTAGAGCTCACTATTTCCTCAATGTCATTTGTACCAGGTGGACTAGTATGTCCGGGAACCCCACAACTTTTGCCAGCTGATATACCTCATGCTTGCCCTGTGCACCATTAGTCCATGGAAGCATTTTGTTCTAACTGGCTAGGCTTCCCCTCCTATCCCATTTGATACCCCTGATCATAGAATCCCAACAGGAGCACTCTGACCGCCTCCTTTTCCTCTATTACCCCTTCTATGTCCCTCATCCTTTCTACCGGCCCCTCCACCCAGCCAGCTCCTTGTTCCTCCCTATCTGGGTGCCATGCCACCTCCTTATTTACCCTGGCCACCCCTCCCTCTGATCCTATGCCTCTCCTCCTCCTCCTCCTGAGTATCCTTCTGTGCTTCGCTAACTCCCCCCTCACTGCTTGTGACTGGTCCTTCTCCCCATCCGCTAAACTAGCCTGGCTCGTCCTCCCTTCCTTCCTGTCTCCGTTCAGTCCCTCCTTGCTTGTCATGCTCCCCTGGCCTAAACCCTCAGCTCCCTTTACTGTATCCTCCTTGTACTTCTGGTCCTTCTCTCTGCCCTTTCCTCCCAACTGGTCCTTTCTGTTAAGAAGTACTTTTCATGGAGAGGTGGTAGACCCTTGAACAGACTGCAACTGAGGTAGTGGCAGCTAAGATGGTCAGTGAATTCAGACAGGCATGGGATAGACAGTATAGTCACCTTAGCAAGACAAATTGATAGTGGGGTGTAAAAAACCTGGGCAGACTACATGGACCACACAGTCTCCTTCTGCCAGCAAATTCTTATGTTCTTATGTTCTGGAGGTTGCATCTCTGGAAGGACATAGACAAAATAGAAGCAGTTCAGAGAAGGGCAACAAAAATGATGCAAGCAGTGCAGTAAAAGTCAAATGAGGAAAAACTAGAGGACCTCAATATGTATTCCCTGGAGGAGAGGAGAGAGATGGGGGATATGACTGAGACATTCAAGTTTCTCAGGGGTATAATCAAGGTACAGGAGAGTAGCATCTTTCAGAAAAGAAGGTGTACAAGAAAAAGGGGCCATAATATGAGGCTAAAGAGGGGTAGGCCCAGGGACAATGTAATGAAGTACATTTTCATAGAAAAAGTAGTAGATGCTTGGAGCAGCCTCCCTGTGGAGGTGGTGGGTGAAAAAGTGATAGGGGAATTCAAGAGTGCATGGGATAGACATAAGAGTAATCTCACAATAGGAAAGAGATGGTAAGCTGCAGATCAACTAGAGTCTGTGGTATTGCATTGGTAGGGAAAAGGGGCAGACTAGGTGGACCACTCAGTCCTTATCTGCTGTCCCCTCTATGTTTCTATGTAAGTACTCCCAGATCCTTTTCTTCTTATGACCTGGTTACCTGCACACCCCCAACTAATTTTTGCTGCCTGGATTCTTAGCCACCAAGTGTATAACTTTAAGCACTGGATCCCAGTTGCCAAATGCCAGACCACTTTTTTAGCCTAGTCAGATCCTTCCTGATCCCAGCAAGGTGTTCCATCAGAACGTCTTAGACCCTCTTCTTGGACCTGACCTTCACTCTCCCTATGTCTATGTGCAACAACACTGTGAGATGATCTCTTTTTTGTATATAAACATTTTTATTAGAAGTTTCAAAAATACAACATTTGCTAAAAGTCATATAAAAACAAACAGGAGAAAATGAACAACAATTTACAAAATTACATGCCCTGTGAGGGAGAAACATGAAAAATCAACAGGTAGTAAGAACTAGGATTACATACTGATTTAGTCTAAGGTCAATACTAGACTATGCAATGAGGTAAGAACACAAAAAATAGCACTGGCATAATTCAGCCTAAACATTTACCATATTGACTAAACCACGCAGAACATTCAATGATCAAAACCAACTGATAAACCATCCCCAGCGTGATCATCATTCTTAATTCCCACATATGCTACTAACTTATTCCACATCTTGTAAAATTTGGGAAGTGAGTTCCTCCTCCAATAAATGACCTGATTGTAAGAAGTAGATTTAGAAACTGCTTGCTCCCACTGTGTCAAGGGTGGAATGGTGGAAGTTCTCCAATGTAAGAAAAGGTGCCTTTTGGCTTCCAAAGCTGCTGAGTATATCAGACCCTTGCACTCCAGCGCCACCATGCCCAAAAACCCTGGATCCCCCAGAATCCAGAACCTAGAGGAGTGTGAGATAGGAAATCATAGAATCTTGTCTAAGAAACTAATAATACCTGCCCACCATTCCTGTAGCATTGCACATCCATAAAATATGGAAAATGGTACCCACTCTCAATTTGCACCTCCGACATATATCTGACCCTAATAAACCCATTTTAACCAGTTTGTCCAGAATCCAGTACCACCTGCTCAACATCTTCTTTTGGATGAGCTGCACTTTGGATCAGGGAAGACTCTAAACACCTCAACCCAGCACCTAACCCATCCCCCCTTGGTCCAGCACCTTGTGCAAGTCCTCCTCCCACTTAACTTTATGATACGCTCAGTCAGAAAGATTGGCTCTTTGCAATTCTTTATACAATAAGCTAGTAGGACCTCTCAAGATCTTAAACCACTTGTGTAAGTGAGTGGTAAGTTCATTGTTATACATATGAGAAGATTTAGAAAACTTGGAAGAAAGAGCATGTCATAGTTGAAAAAATGTCCACAGGTCATGGCGAGGTATATTGTAAACAGTCCACAAATTCTGAAAAGAAAGTAAAGAGCCAGTCTTCTGACCAAGCACATCTGCCAATACCTGAATATCTTTAGATGCCCAAGTCCGCCAGTATACAGAGGAGTCACTGACCTTTTAAGGCTGGATTATTCCATAGGGGTTCACATACACCCAAATAACTGACATCCCACCCCAATATCTTAAAGAATTTTGTCCATACCTGCTTCAAAAAAACATGGGAAGCATCTCCCCCGGAAAACCATGAGATGATCTCTACCTGCAAATAGTGCTTCGACCTCAAATCCTAAACATGCACAGTTGCACAGGACCAGGTTCTGCACAACCCTTCCCCAGTGGGATCCATGAACTCGCATCAGGAAACCACTTGAATGCATCCAGTAGTACTTGTTCCCTCGCTTTGAGAGGTAGCAGGATTTTCCAGTCCACTCCAGGTAGATTGAAATCTCCATTATGACTACTCCCTCCTTGCTGGACATATCTATGATTTGAGACCCTATTACCCTGTCCAACTCCTCATCATGGGAAGGTGGTCTGTAGACCACCCCATCCTTAGTGTCCTCCCCTTAGTAGATTGTACATCTACCCAAAATGCTTCAGTCTTACCCTCCAACTCTTGCTCTCTGCTACAATTTATTACCTCCTTCACATACAGAGTCAATCCCCACTTCCTAACTCACTTCCCTTTCTATACATTTTATACTCTGAACTGTGAGGTCCCAGTGATGATTTAGTGTGGCCATTGTCTCTGTTATGGCCACTATATCAACCTCATGATTAGCCGACAATGACTGCAGTCCCACCATCATATTTCCCAGACTTCTGGCATTCAGAAACACCACTGACCACCATGAATAAGGACCCTCCTTACTCTTGACCTGCCCCTTCTACCATATATATAGCTATATCTATATACATATATATATATATATATATATTCTTTGCAAAAAACTGCTTTAATGCAATACTTAGGGTTTTCTACTGTGACAAACATGAGAAAATTCAGCATTAGAGTTTTCAACCCTAACTCCGACTTTCCCCCACACTGCCACACAGACACACACAGACACACATATAGACACACACACACACACACACACACACACACACACAGAACGCACAACTGGGGGGTGGTACAAGGCAAGACAACCAATCACAGACACACACCATAACACAGCAGAAATAACATACAGCTTCTCAAACATACCACAACAGGCATCCATCATCATGTTTCACCAACTGTATCACTTCTACTGCCATCCCAGTCTGCTGAGTGCATACATCCTTCTGCATAACAGCAGTAGTAAAACACATGTATTGGTGGGAGCATGGGGCACCAACTTGGCCATTTCTGCATAACAGCATAGCCCCAAGCCCCCACCAACTTGCCTGATTCTGCATAACACCATAATATAACTAGTAAAATACATGTATTGGTGGGAACGCGGGACCCATCTCCCACCAACTTGCCCATTTCTGCATAACAGCATAGCCCCATGTTCCCACCAAATTGTCCATTTCTGCATGACACCATATATAAGTAGCAAAACACATGTGTTGGTGAGAGCACAGGACCCTTCGGGCCCCTGCACTACCACCAACTTGCCCTAAATTACCCATTTCTGCATAACAGCATAATATAAGTAGTAAAACATGTGTATTGGAAGGAGTGCAGGGTCCTTTGGGTCCTCCGCCTCCACCAACTTCCCCATTTCTGCATAACAGCATAGCCCCATGTTCCCACCAACTTGCCCATTTCTGCATAACACCATAATATTAGTAGCAAAACAAATGTATTGGTGATAGCACAGGCCCCCAACTTGCACATTTCTGTATAACAGCATAATATAAGTAATAAAATATATGTATTGGTAGGAGCATCTAAGATGCTTGCAGAGGATATTGGTGTATGCACCCAAGAGACTGGGATGGCAGCAGAAGTGATACAGTTGGTGAAACATGATGATGGATGCCTGTTGTGGTATGTTTAAGAAGTTGTATGTTATTTCTGTTGTGTTATGGTGTGTGTCTGTGATTGGTTGTCTTGCCTTGTACCACTCCCCAGTTGTGCGTTCTGTGTGTGTGTGTGTTTATGTGTGTGTATGTGTGGCAGTGGGGGGGGAGTCATAGTTAGGGCTGAAAACCCTAACACCGAATGTCCTTGCTTGTGTCACTGTAGAAAACCCTAACTGTTGCATTAACGCAGTTTATTTGCAAAGAATTTCCTTACTTTTTGAAAAAGCATAGGCAAGTACATTGTCACAGAAGCTGGTGGGAATGTGTGCCCCGATATAAGTAGTGAATCACATGTATTGGTGGAAGCAGGGGCCCTCCCACCACATTATCCAGCACTGCATAACAATATACATGTGCCATACCTTATGAGCTGTCCTATACATTATAATGGATCTTCCTATGCACCCAAAATGTGCTCACCATGGTTTTCACAATGCACATAAATACTTACCTATTAACTATAATGAGCATGCACCACAGTTAAGCAACCATAACTGCAAGCCACATGAAAATTGTCATAGTTGAAGACCTATGATTTATTTTTCTACATTCCAAATTCCAGACAAATCGGACAAACAGTTCAAAAGTTATCATAGTGGAATGAACCAAATTTACATTCGACGGAGTAGCATAATTCCGCACCTGTTTAAGTTTCACACACCAAACCACTGAAAGGCACGTCCGTGGGCACTAGGGCTACCTACCCTATAAACTGCAATCCAATAGCATCATGAATAATCCAGTTTTAATTTTTTTTTTTCTTTTTAATATGGTCCCAATTGTTTTTTTTTTTTGGGGAGGTGTTATGTGTCAGTGTTGTAACTAGTCATTAAGACCTTTTATTTTGATATATAGATTGTCCCATAACTGCATATACTGATAGAGTTATGTATGGCTTGTTGAAGTTAAAATGTGGAAACAAAAATTAAGTCCAAATTCTTTTTCATATGAAGGATCTTTTTGTGAGGTAGTGCCATTCATACAAAAAGATTGCTTCATACGTAAAAAGAATGTGAAAAAAAACTAAACCAAAATTCTTTTTTCATATGAAGGTCTTTTTTCATAAGGTTATGTCATTCATACAAAAAAATATTGCTTCATACAAAAAGAGAATGCTGAAAAAATTAAGTCCAACTTTTTTTTTTTCTTATGAAGGGATCTTTTTTCGTGAGGTTTTGCCATTCTTATGAAAAAAGACTCCTTTGTATGAAAAAAGATTGGGAAAAAAATGAAGTCCAAATTTCTTTTTTTGTATGAAGAGAATCTTTTTTTGTAAGGCCCTATTCTTTTTTTGTATGGCCATAAGAAAACAAAATTCAGGTCACAAAAAAAGAATTTAAAATGTGTTCAAACACATTTTTGTTTTTATATAAACTAACCGCAGAACCCACCTAAGGAGTTCCAGATTAGTAAGATAAATGTATTTGTGTCTCTGCAGGATATCATTTTTATGGCTTTTCAAAAAAATATTTTTTTAAAAGATAGAAGCAAGATGGTGGCCATACGAAAAAAGCAAATTATCCAAAAGACCGTACTGAGCTTGCTCAGAACCAACATTTCAAATTCTTATAACTCTGGAACAGATTAATAATTTTTCACCAAACAAGTGAAAAGTACCATTGTGGCCCAAGCACTTTGTTCCCTGAAACTTTAAGAGCAAAATTCCGAACTGTCTTAGCAATAGGTGATGACACAAAATCAGCCAAAAAAAAAGTTTTTTTTTTCTCTTTTTCACTATCTGGATCTCACAATCTGCACATCCAACCAGAAGGAAAATTGGCAAGTCAAAATATCTTGACCACAAGACCTTGCATGTAAAATTTCATGCAAATACATTAAACAATGGTGAAGCTATTAAAGTGCAAAGTCTGGGGTTTAACATTAAACAGCTTACTCAACCCTAACTATAGTGGTGCTACTGCACCACTATAATACAGTAACTCCAGTGTGCCTAGCTTCAGTCACACCAGACCTCTTCCTCCTCCATGGCCTACTTCAGTGTGCCTAACTTCCATGTTCCCAAGCATCATCCAAAGCTTATTACATTCTTCGAATGTAATAGGATTGGAAAATTCAAAGCTGGTCTCCGGCATACTTACCCCATCCTCTATTTGTCTGTGCCCCTGCATACCTTGACTTGTCTCAGCACTCCTCAGATCCTGATACCTCAGGCCTTAATGCCAGTAATATCTCCTTTACCACCCTCCTCTGCCCCACCCCTTAATGACTAAGTTCTGTTTTTTCCTCACCTCATGCTACCCCCCACCCACTTCCCCACTCTATTCCCACCATCCCCCACCTCACCCCCACTCTATCCTTCCCTACTCACCCCATATTCTTTATCTTTCTTTCCTCCTTCTTCTCTTTTCTTCTCATTCACGCTTTCCTCCCCAGTTCCTCACATACTACCCTGCCCCTCCTCCTCACCCTTTTACCCCTACACTGGCCCACCACCCTCTTTCTCTCCCCAATTTCTATCCCCCACTTTCTACCCCTTTAACCACCACCTCTTATTCCTTCCTTTCAACCTTTTCCCATTTTGATCCCTTTGTCTCCCCTGACAATGCCTAAACTGGCTGCTACTCTCACTCCACCTATCCCTAGCCCCACTTTGGCTGCCACTCCCCCACTGTAGCTCAGACTCCTGACTCTCCCTACTGCCCACTCTGTCAACACCGTACAGTCTACTCCAGCCTGCAGGCATATATTACTTCCATTCTAGATGGCAAGATGCTGAAATCTCCTTGCAAATTTCTAAGCAGATTGGGAACCAAAAGTATTACCTTCCTCATAGTTAGTTTAATCTATGAAGTAAGTAGTGGAACTCTACCACTTATGAATTCATTACTTTGTAATCTTAATTGTTGGTTCTTTTTACTTGAATCTGTACTACCAATGTATTATTCCTGTTGTCTGTCTTATCTGTCTTGTACCATGTCTGACCTGGAACCTATGTAAACGAGCCTATGGCTCAAAGGTGTTTAATCCCAAACTGAAATGAATAAATAAAATAAATTCATCCTCTTCTTTCTCAGGGATTCATTCCAGTATGCCTGAAACCAGTCACTCCAAACCTCATCCTACACCATCTTAATATTACATAAACAAAAAAAATCTTAATACTAAATGATTCCATAAAATGTTATTTTCTAAAAACTAATCAACATTATAATATACACTGTTACTCCAATGTGCCTAGTTTCATTCACTCCAAACTTAATCATTTTCCTCCTCAGGGACCTACTCCAGTCTAACTACAGTGGTACTTATATAACAGTTTAACAATATTGAAGTATACCATGGTGTTTGCAGAGGCAAACCACAGCATTTGCACAGGCAAATACATATTATTCAAGCACTTCAACCAAGAGTAAGGCACTGCAACCAGGGATAAGGCCCATTAGGCACAAGGTCTGTTTTCAGGGTGACCCTGGAGCATTGGGAGGTTAAGTGGACTTGGTTTAGGCCACACAGTATGCAAGTGGAGGTTGTGGGAATCAAACCCAGGTCTCCCGGATGTTCCAACCTCATTCACAGCTCATTACTCATTACTCTAACCTCTAGGATATACTGTCATTCCACAATATTGTAGTGCTGGTGTTTGTTATTGTTACCACAACTATGTTTTCTTGTTAATATGTCATTTCAATTTATCTTACTTGTACATGCCCTCCCCCCGTTACCCAGGGTGCACCTGGAAATGAGCCTTGGCTCGTGTACCTCTACCAATGACCAATTTTCGAATAAATCAATAAGCAGATATGCAACAATAGTTTGGATGTGCTACAATAAATACAACTGCAGTACTCCAATGCCAGTATGACCAACAGGAATACTACATCTTTACGCTCCTTGATTTTGGTGAGAGATCATCATCAAATTATTTGTATGATGCTCAGAAGTAAGTGTGCTGTCCAGCCACATGCTAAACTATTGGCATTGCTTTACTGTTGACAATGGATGTCCCTCAAGGGTCTTTATCTGTAAATGTGACTGATCTGTGGTTAAATGGGTCAATTTCTTTTGATTGCCAGAAGTCATTAAAACTGTCCTTTTAGGCAGTTTAAACAATGTTAGGGAGGAGGGACCACTATGCATCTGGTATGTTATTTATATTACAATACATACTATTGCCTCCGTCATGGATTTGGGACAGGGGATTATTTAACTGAATGGCCCTTTGGGGCTGGAGAAGGTGAGCTCGTAGTTGAGTTAGGGAAGGAGGACCTTTAGAAAAAAGTGTGTGTGTGTGTGTGTGTGTGTGTGTGTGTGTGTGTGTGTGTGTGTGTGTGTGTGTATAAATGGGTCCTGGTACTGTACCAGCAATAATTTTCATTGCAGATTTCATGTATGGAATAACAGAGGCAGTGCAGGTGGGACATAGCTGGGGGAAGGGTGCAAGACTAACTCTGGCCACCTGGGGAAGACTAGAGTGTTTTTGATTTTTGTTTGCTTTTTTGTTTCATGTCTTTTCAGCTGAAGTCACCAAATACTTGAGAGAAAGTTCATGCACAACCTTATCTCTGAGTCTCTCACACCCTCCATGACCTGAAATCAGTAGAGTGAGTTGTCCTTAATGATACCTCCATTATTCAGCCAGAACCTCCTAGCAGCAGAAGCACAAAAATCTTGCTCGTAAACATAATCACTCACTATCATGCCATATTACACATCATCAGCTGCATAGTGTGATGTGACTGCCATTTCTGGCTCCATATATCAGGTATTTCTGAACATAAAAAACAGGGTTGCTGAATGTTTTAAAATAGGCTGTCTATGCCTTTGGAATGCTTGGTTTACTGGAAATAAGGAGTCACTAAATGCAGCTTTGCATAATTGCATCTTAACCTCCCAAGAGGATGTTAAAAATTGCATGATCCTATAGTCCAATATAAACATCACAAAATGCTAACTTGTGCTCCAGACCTTAGGGAATATCAAATTAACAATAAATCCCCTCCACACATCTTAAACTGATAACAAAACATGCTTATTGCTTCTCAACATCTGCAAGCAGTCAATCTATTTGTGTTAGAATGTAAACAGCTACTTCAGGATATTGTGGCGAATGATATGTTAACAATATAGACCATTACCAGTTCTGTCTGACACAAGAGAAAATCTTCATAAAACTAGTGCACAGTCTAATAAGTGATTACAGTAGTGGCCGTAATCTATCTATGCACACTAATTCAATCCAGATGCAGACCTAGCCACTCCACCACACACCTGCCTTAGTCAAACTGACATTAATACAGTTATGGACAAAGGATATCACATGTGCTGTCTTTATCAATCTTGGCAAAGCTTTTGACCTGGCTTCTCAGTACCTGATGCTAACATTACTGGATAATCTTAGCTTCTTAAATTAAACACTTACATGGGTAACGGGATATCTTTCTTATTTGACAGAAAGCAGCTGGTGTGCTTCAAGGGCATCAATCCCTATTCTGTGTGTCAAGTGGGACTCTCCCAGGGGTCAGTATAAGGACCCCTATTCTTCATCAATTTTCTTAATGATCCCCTCAGTGTCTGCACCAGATAAGATGTGCAGTGTGTGCTGATGACGTAGTACTGTACAAAGCCCCCAACGACTGAAGGAACATCAGCAGGAACTTCCACAATAACTTTGATATCCTCCAGGCATAGCTAATCCAGAACTGACTAGCACTAAATGTCAGTCAAACTTAATACTATTCAGAACACAGGCCAAATATATACGTATAGGATTTTAACATTTCTTCACTATATGCACTTCCCCTATGCCCACCACCAGCACAACTCTTTACAGGTTAGAAGTCTGAAATGCTCAGATTTCTGTCTGGAAAAGGGTTGGAAATTTGATGAAAATATATACTGTAGGTACTGACAGAAATCAAATGCTAACTGAAGGGTGCTTCACAGAGCCAGAGTCCATTTACTCGGGGAACTACAGCAAACCTAGCCTTTCAGCTTGTCCTGTCTGTTTCTGATTATACAGACACAAGTCATCCTATAGTACAAAATATTTATTGGTCAACTAGACCAAAAAATGAATAAACTATACAAGTTTCCCAGAGTGTCCACTTAGAATCCTCAGTGTTGATATACAACAACACTAGAACTGCCATATTAAAGAGAACTACTTTGAACCTGTAAGTAGTTTTTCCTGTAGAAGATGTCTTTAAAAACTGATTCCAGTTCTGTTATTGTTTAATCTTTACTAATCTTTGTTTTTGTTTTTTTTCAACCAGTAGATGTTTCTGATTCATTTTGCAAATTGCTGGTTAAGTACCCTTTTAGAACTGTAAGGCAAGGCAATTTTATTTATCTGCATCATTTCCCGAAGGCTCAGGGCACAGTACAAAAAATAAATTTAAAATGCAATGTACACAGATATATAGAAGCATAGACAATGATGGCAGTAAAAGCCTGAGGGCTTGATTTTATGAAGTCTGTAGATCGCCGCAAGGTACTTGTGGCAGGAAGTTTGATGCAAGTGGTGCCTTGTGGCAATCCCAATTTTACAGAAAACTTAGTCCAGCTCCCTGGTGCAAGTCCTTTGTGCTGAATGCAGGAATTAGACCATTCCCCCCAGTTTACATTAAGTGAGTAAATTGTGACAACTGCACCAAAGGTACTAAAATTTGTCACACATTGCGGCAAACTGATAGACGCAGCTGCGGCAAACTTTGCGGTGGATGCAGGGCTTGATACAAGCCCTGTGTCCACCTTTTAAAATCAGGCCCCAATTGTCCATCCAGTCTGCAAAGTGATATCGACTACAAATACAAAGTGCACCAACAAAATAACATCTACAGCCAATGGGTACAATTTCAGATGGTTTATATGGGCCAGTTCCAAAAGATACAACATTAGTCCCTTTTTAAAGGCCTCCAGTGAGGGGAACATCTACAGACAACCAGGAAAGGTATTCCAGAGCAATGAAGCTGTGCATCCCCAAAAGCTCTGAACCTTGATAAGTTAAACCAGGATCAAAGATGGTCAGTAGGCCTATCTTGGTGGTGCAGAGGGGCAGACAGGTACACATAAGGTCGAGAGATCATTCAGGTAGCCGGGACCCAAAACTGAAGGGTCTTGTACTGTATGTCAAAAAGCCTATCTTGAAGGCGATGCACCACTGTACTCACGGCTGGTACAGTCTGCGTAGAACTGAGGTGAGATGCTTGTAATGGCAAGTTGCAGCAGTCAGCCAGGCTGCAGCATTCTGGACCAGCTGCACATGATGCAACAATCATTCAGATATCCCTAAGTAGAGAAAACTGCAATAGTTCAGCCTAGATGTAACAAAAGCAGGTTACCAAAATTATCAGCTCCTCGTGCACTAGATAGGGTTTAATCCGAGCTTAATACTGCCCAGATGGAGGAAGCCACTGCAGACCACTGCTGGCACTTGACATTCTAGAGTTAGCTTGCAGTTCACAATGATCCCGAAATTCTTCACCCTGTCTGCAGCTCCAAGCTTGGTGCCATTTATAGATGCTAAGGAAGCCCTGCTGACCAACATGACCAACCCTGCTCAACTGTCGTGACCTCCTTCTTGCCAGGTTTGAGGATTAGCCAGCTGGAAGGCCATCCAGCCTTTAATGTCCACTAGGAATTGTTTTTACCTGGAGACTACATTACCCCTGTCCATCACAATAGACAGATAAGCTGGATACCATATCATCCAATGACCTCACTCAGTGGCTACATGTATGCAGTGAAAACATGGATGTGAAAGATTGAGCCCTGTAATACTCCACAGAAAATGCAGAAAGCGATGATGTAAGTTTTCCAGCATGACCTTCTGCACCCTCACAGTAAAATAGGACACAGACTATTGCAATACTGTTCTGATGAGTCCCAGTATTATCTCAGGTGATCCTTCAGCAACCCATAGTCCGTAGTATCAAACACCAAAAGGAGATCAAGAAGAGCAAGATGGGCTGTCTCCTCTATCTCACCAAGAAAATGTCACTGAGCACCTTGACAAGGATGGTCCTGTGCTGTTCCAAGGTCTTAAACCTGACAGGAGAGGCTCATAGATGTCATTGTTATCCAGGTGAACCACATGTTTAACTGCCACTGCCTTCTCAATTACTTGCCATAGAAAGGGAGGTTTGAGATAGGCAAGTAATTAATAAGAGGTCAGGGTTCAAGGACATATTCTTTAGGAGGAGCATGGCCATTGCCCTCTTTAGGAAGTTAGGAACATCCTTCTTTCAGGAACACCTAACAATTCCTGCAATTACTGGACTTCAAACTTCTCAACACTCCACCGACAGTCACGTCAGACTTGGTCCAGCATAGAGAGGTGCAACTCTATTACCACCTGGAACACTTTGTCTACCAAAACTCCCTCAAAGCTATGGAATGCTCATGCTAGCAAAGATGGAGTGCCACCGTTCCATGACACACCGCATAGTGTGATCCCCATCCTATCAGAGGATAGCTTGTAAAGAAGGAATCAATTAAACTCTTTATTTTTACTGTAAAAACTCTCCCATACTGAAAACAGATGGAATTAATGAAACTAGAGATATGCAAGTAGGGAAACTTCACTATATCAAGTTTATCGACTTTGATTACACAGTTCTTCAACTGGCAAAGTGAACCACTTTGACAGGCAAAGACTTCATATCGTGGTATTTTATTGGCACAGTGCCACTTTTCATAGCACTTTGCCAGTGATGGTGGTACTTCACAAGTAAAGTGCCACTGTTCGATATTCTGGTTAAAAAACAAATGAAAAAAAAAACAGCAAACCCATCCTCCCACCCTCTAGGCACACATTTCTGTCCTTCCCCCCTCCCCATCCTAACCATTTGAATAACCCCTCACCCCCCCCCAAAAACCCATACCACTTTCCTCCTAGTCCTGACAAAGTAAAGTGAAGAATGTGAAAACCAAAGTAAATCTCTTAATTCCTTTCCCATCCTCAGATCAGCTCCACAAACCTCCACTCTCTCCCTCCTTCCTAAGAATGAGCCAATGCCAAATTTGTATTCAGTGAACATACTGAAATCTGACATTTTGGACATGGGGGAAGAAGGTCCAAAGGAACTTGAGTTCACTTCAGCATTTTGGCATTTAGTCATCATGATGCAACACATTGACAGGGAGAACATATTCAGCATATAAAAATTGTTGGCGAGCCACATGACCTGCAGCAGACAATCAAGACACTGGAGATCAAGAAATCCTCACAGTTCCCATATCCTAGTGCCATTTTCAGCTTTCTCTCACAGGAAACATACCAGTGGCAGAAAGGGAGCTTCTCTTATCTGAAAAAGGGTGTCTTTTGATCAGAAAAGTTTTGCAATCATCACAGAATCATGCTTTATCATTTTAGTTAGTGAATTTTGACAGCATCGCCTGTAATTTCAGGCAGGCAGACTAGTAGTTGTGTGGCAGAGGAGAGAAGCAGTGAAATTGTGCTGCAGAGCAGAGAAGCACACAGTAAACCTGCATTGACAGTTCCAGAGCCTTTAGCAGAATGAGGCAGTGCTAATTCAGAAGACTTGCAAAAGGTGCAGGAGGATTTATAAAAACATTTTATTTATAAGGTTTTTCAATATTATATACCCGAAGAGTACAAAATACTTTATATGATGATACAATCAAAAGTAAAACTCTAAAGAGAAGCATAGAAAAAGATTCTGAGAGGATAAATAATAATACTTAAAATAGATGCACTATAAAATTAATAGGGAAAACGATCAGCATATGGTAATTCCAATAAATATGAAGAGGGGTTTAACAGTATTTTTACATATAATTCTTTTACAAATAATTATTAAGACAATTAACAAATGTAATTCAGTGGAAAGGAACCAACTGACCTTGAATCATGAAACATCCTTGTCTTTATAAGTCATTTTTGTATGTCCCAATGTTGTTCTAATTTAAAAACATGATTTAAGATACCAAATCAAAACTATCTCATTTCCCAGTGGGTCCTCTCATGCTGTGTTTTAGTTTGACACATGAGTAAGTTCATGTACTACACAGTCCCGATATGTGAATGAAATCCATTCACTGATCGGGACAGTGTAGTACAGTACGGTCTGCACACCCATTGGCCCACGCTGTGGACCAATGGGCGTTCAACCGTACTGTACATTGTCAGTTGGTGGGCGGCCAGGCAGCTCGCAGGTGGGGAACTGCCACCCACCACTGACCGGGGGGGGAGCGGGCTGGTGGGTCTGAGTGGGTGGGTGGGGAGTGGGGTACCGCTGGACCACCAGGGTTTTCTCTTCAACAATGCCCACGATTGGGCTTGGCAGCAGGTCCACTGGACCACCAGGGATGCATTTGACTTTACAGAGCCCACAGTTGGGCTGGATTCAGTCCACTGGATCAGGGATACTCTTATTTTAACTATGTCTATGATCGGGCTGGGGAGCAGGTCCACTGGACCACCAGGGATACGTTTATTTTTCATAAGCCTGCAATTGGGCTGGGAGCAGCCCACTGGACCACAAGAGGTACATTTCTTATTACTAAGCCCATGATCGGGCTGGGGAGCAGGTCCACTGGACCACCAGGGAATGACTTTATTTCATTATGCCTGCAATCGGGCGAGGGGGTAGGGTCCACTCTGACCACCAGGGAATTTTCATCTTTACAATGCCCATGATCAGGTGTTGGGGTGCGTTGCCGCCCAGAGGCAGGGGGTGTCAGTCCCTATGGCTGCAGCCTGGCAGGACACCAAGTGCAAGTCACCAGGGATCGGTGCACCTGCATGCAAATGGGGCCATAATGACATGCAAATGGCCTCATTTGCACCTTGCATGCATTAAGGCCCCATTTGCATACCCAACGCTAAATATCGAGGTTCATTTGCCTAGCGCACCTACACTTGTGCTGGCGCATCCCCCTGCTCCTCAACCTCCACTTGTTCTGGTGCAGTGCCACTGCACACTGTGCAGTGCAGGCACCCCCAGTGCCATATTCAACGGAGCTGAGCCATGGCACGGCACCTTTGAATATCACCCAGACCACACCCTGGTCCATCCCAGTTGCGCTGCACCCAGGCTTGCACCCCAGCCTGACGCAGTCTGAATATCCCGGCCATAGTATTTTTCATGTATTTTTGCAGGACACAGCTGCCCAAATCAGGACTGTCCTGTGAAAATACGGACAGGTGGTAACCCTATCTGCAGCTCTTTGCAACTTACTTTTGTAAATCAAAAAGCTACATTTCAATGCACTTTGTGGCATTTCTAATTTGTGAAATCTTTTGTGAAATCTCTGATGATTTTTGCAATGTATTTCTGCAACATAATTGTTAACTTATTGATTTAAAATTTTCTGCAATATGTATTTGTTTGGACACTGATAGGTGATGAGAGAAAATGGATCTTGTGGTGGCAGAAATGTGAGGACAAAGATGTGTTCATCATCAAGCGGTGGTGGTGGTGGGTATGGAGGTGGTGCTGGTACCCTCTGCTTAGTGTCAAATGTTCCCACAATTTTTTTGGCGGGGGATCAATCACCTGGGGCCAGCATCAGTATTGCTAGTTTTTTTGTGGGACAGGATGTAACTCTAAAGCAAAAGGTAGTAATGTCTATATCAAATATAATTCAGGCAAACTTGTGACAGATGTGACAGCGCTAATGATAGACACCAGAGATGTTGGGTACAGTATTTATGGAGGTAAATGCAGTTGAAGCAGCAGTAGAGACTAAAATATGAGTTACTACCTGAACAATGAAAGGAGAATCCACAGTTTGCAGGATATTCTGAGGTTTACATAACTTTTTTTTCCCTAATGATTTTCCTATTTCCTGCCTGCATGTACTCAGTTCTTTAAAGAACTCACTAGCCCATAAGCCCTGAAAATGGATGTAATAGCAGTCTACACACCTAATCCCTGAAAAGACTTTTTTGTTTATGATTTTCTCCTGCCTGCTTGCATGCCTCTAGTCCTTAAAATGGCTCTTGTTAGTTCCCAAGCCCTGCAAAGGGCTTTTTAAAATGAATATGATGCTTGCTTGCCCTGATACAGTAGATCCTTATAATTATTTATCTCCAAGTCCTTAAAAGGGCTTTTAACTATATACTGTATTATGCTGCACTGGTGCCGGTCCCTAAAACTCCATATCAGTAGCTCTTAAAAGGATGGTTTCTGAGTTCTGATTTAAAGTCCTTAAAAAAAAAAGTTTTTCTGTGTGCTGCCTGCTGCTCTGACAACCAATTCAACTCCCCTCCACAACATGTTCTGATGGGCTGAATAGCACTCACCAGCAATACTTCTTGGCAGGAGGGTCAGTTGCCAACAGCAGCCAAGTAATGCCTCCACTCCAGTCTGTGATCTTCTGCCTAGTGAAAGCACATGTCATGTGACACCAACTTAGCGACCGAGTCAGCATGATTCTCAGTACACAGAGTTTGTGGTCACATGACAAGCTCTCAACCGCATAGCTCCTTCCTGGTCCTGGTTTCTCCACCACACCTAAGGGAAACTGCTCTCATGATCTTAGACATGCAGCGCTAATGCTGCACCATCATTGATAGTCCAGGCACTTGGGGTGGGGCTGGACTGGGGAGATAAAAAAAAAAGGTAGGCATACAGGAGAAAAAAATGAAGATGCAGAGCACTAATACCTCAGTTGCCCCAGTGGGCAGACACTGAGGAACTGTAGATGTCTTTAGACAAAAAGGGCTTGCCTTGGAGCACCTAAAGTATAGGAATTGTGTACCCTGGCAGTGTCTCCTCCCAGTTGAAATTGTTTCTCCTCACAGTTCTGTTAGTGCATCCCACAGTATTCAAAATTGCACATATTTTACCATAGCTTATTCTATCTGTGTTTCATCCCAGTTACACCAGTTTCTGCTCCCAGTTCTACTAGTATCAGTTGCAGCAGTGTCAACTCACAGTTATTAAGTTTCTCCTCCCAGTAACACCAACATCTCCACTTCCCAGTTTTGTTCCCAGGGTCCCAGTTACACCCATTTTTACTTACTAAATGAAAGAAAAATGCAATCAGTTCTGCAGTAATATTTTCCGCAGTTCATCATGTTATTCTGCTATACATGATAAAAATCCTCAGTTTAAGGTGGAATTTCATGAACTTTTCCTCTGTTTGTCACTGAATTTTGGTAAAGCGAATTTTGTATTTTGCGAGAATTCTGCTTGTGGAATTTAAATTTTGCACAGCCCTACTCCCCCCCCCCCACACACACACACTTATTGCCATTCAGATTATTGTAACACCCTTCCCTTGTAGTCTAGTTGTTTCCACACACCAGTATGGCTGTTCTAATTGTTCTAAAGCACCTTCTAGGTAGACTAGTTGTCCTCTACACCCTGATCACTGTCCCAATACCTGTACTCCAACACCATGTCCGTCAGCCCATGGCTCACTCTGTCAGATCTGGGACAAGGAGAGCATCCAAATACTGTAGAAACAGCTGAGAATTTAGCAGACTGACAAAAACTGCAGGCAGGATTTTTATACTTCACATACCATCTCTTCAATGTTTGGTGCCTAGCATAGTACTTGTGTATACTTATGAACATGAACTTTGGCCTGCCTATTCCACCCTTGGTAGGTAAGCCAGGTAATGTGTAGGGAATAGAAGGCCCAGCTCAAGGTGATAGTGTCAGAGAGGAGGAGGCAGGGGAGGATGGTGGGTGTTTCACAATGCACTAAGCAAGAGCTGCTGGGAGTGGCTGACCCTTATTTGTAATGTGGGAGGAGCTATTCCCCCACATTGAACCTCAGACTTCAGCCCTCCCAATGTTTGGTGCATAGAGCAGTGCTTGTTGTACTTATGAACTTGAACTTTGACCTTTATCTATTCCCACCCTTGGAAGGTAAGCTGGGTAGTGTGTGGGGAATAGAAGGTCCCAAAAGATTTTATTAGCAGTTCAAAGGATTACCTCCTACTACTCACAGACAGTGTGACCAGTAGCATACAGGAGAGGAAACACCCCGGTGGAGGACCCATGGCTACTAACCTGCCAGTCACCTGGGCAACCTAAGAGGCAATGATCCTAAATGCTTGCACTGATTTCTGATTCTGGTTTAAAATGTAGTGTTCAGAGTGTGACAAAGTGCCCCTGAAAAAGCAATTGTGCCTAGTGGGCCTTACCGGGTTAACAAAAGACTACAAAAAAATTAAAAAAAATTAGTGTCTTTTGATGATGCACAGGAAGGTCAATTCTGGAGGTTGAAAAAGCAGATCCAATCTGGATGAATGTTGAGATGATGAATTTGGATAAGTCCAGCTGTTGACAGAAGGTTTCAAACATGATGAAAGAACTGCTTGTGATATTAGGTAATGGTTTATTGAAGATACACAGAGGAAGTAATAGATCTGAGCATGAGGAAGAGCATGAGTTTTGCCCAGATGAGCTGCCGGAGTCCAGTGCTCACAAGATGGATATTAGGTTATTTATTTATTTATTTATTTATTTATTTATTATACATATCAGAATTACAACCCTTTGAGTCAAGGACTCATTTCCAAAGGCTCCATGTCAGTTCCAGTGGATTCAACACATAGACAGCAACACAAATGCAATATAATAGACATGAAGTTATAGAAGTTTTTTGTTACATACCAAACAGCGAATAGCAAACAGTATTCATATATTTGCAGGTGTCAGAACAAACAACATAGAATCCTAAGCCATCCAGTGCCCAGATAAGAGTTACAGTTTACAATAGCAGTACAGAGGTCTATACAGTGCAAAAGCTAGGCTACAAGGACAAATACAGCAAATTCAGAATTGCAGCCTGAGATAAGGCGATTGTCATCAAGAGTCTAGAAAAGGGGCCAGGGAGGGAGCGGGGCACCTATGGGCTAGGATCCCGCTTGTGGGGTGCATTCGCAGCTGTGGGTGGAGAAAATGAGGCTTTTGAGAGCTACACTAAAATGACCTATTTTAGTGAGTAAGGAGATCGAGGAGGGGAAGGCGTTGCACCAGTGTGGTGCCCTGTAACAAAAGGATCTCTGGGCGAGTGATGTCCCCAACCTGGGGACTCTGAGCAAGGCCTCAGTGGAGCCATGGGTAGAGGCAGAGGGGGAAGCAGGGTGGAGGGAGTCAGACACCCCTGGGGGGGAGAGACCTAGAAGTATTTTTTTAACCAGGAGGCAGGTCTGATATTATAACTGCTCTTCTAGATTGAGTATGTTGCCCAGTGAGTATAGAGTGTATACATGAGTCCATTTGTCTGCACCAGTGAGGAGCCTACAGGCCTTATTTAGGGATAGTTGGATCCTCCTGAGGGCAGTGGCATCAGCAGCAGCATAGGCAGGGAGGCTGTAGTCTACAAGAGACAGGACAGAGGAGGAGACAGCCAATCTGAGGGCATCTGGAGGAGGCAGTCCTGTATGATACAGATAAGGCCTATCGCATGTTAATTGCTGAGGTGAACAGATCGATATCACGAGAGTGAAAGGAGAGGCAGAGTCAAGGTAATGCCCAGGTATTTGTAGCTGCTAACTTGTTCTAGTGGGTGGAGTGAGCTGGATAGTATATGGAGGGGTGAGTTTTGCCTTATTTTGATGATGGGAAAACAACATGGCTTTCATTTTTTTAATGTTAATGACTAGCCTGGACTCTTTAATATAATTTATGAGACTTTGAGGAAGGTAACAGCAGGACTGAATGATTGATTCCTTCAGTAAATCGGTGACTTTACAAATGTTGGCAAGGTTCTCAGTACTGCTTAAGGATGATGAGACAAAGAATCCTCAGGATGCAGGAATCCAAAAAAAAGGCTAGACAGATTAGTGGAATAAACCATGATGTGCAAGTAGAGTCAAATGGATTTGGATTCAGTAGATTCACTATGTCTCACTATGGAGGTATTGTATAGGGAGATGACAAGGAGATCAAATGAATGAAGCTTTTGGATTCCCAGTTGAATGGAGTAACTGAAGAACCACAAAAAAAAATAGTGAAGACAAGGATGGAATAGGCTGGATATCACAAGGTACAACTTTAATTGTCCTGTATGATAGCTTCAAGGCTTAATGGTGCACTGGAATGCTAGTATATGGCTTACAGGAATGACTAGTGAGGAAGGACTGCGGTGGGCATATGTTTCATTTTGTAGTACAGAAGCTCGGTGGCAGGAGCCAGAATGTGGAGTTTATTTGCTGATTCTTAAATTTCAACATGTTCAGCAAATGCTAGAAAAGAAGGAGTCTTAACTGAGTTTTCTGACTGATAAGGTAATGAAAGGTATGATATTGGAAATGATATAACACAGTGACTGAATCATTAGCATTAGGCTGATGTGGAAACATAATGGTGTGAAACTGTAGTAAAAAGATGATGAGTTCAATTGTGCATATGAGGCGTGATGGAATGAAACAAAGACTTGCCCTTGGTGGTGGTATTTGCTGTTGATTGATAATAAGGAAGGTAGCTGTTGTCTGATGAGACCAGAGGACCTCGAGGAAGGCAATTGACATGATTGGGTACCTCTTGCTGAGGAGATGTAGATGACATCTTGAAGTATAACAATGCCTGAAGGCCCAGGAGCAGCGATTCAGAATTGCTCACAGAGAGCAGGATAGCCAAATGATGGAAATACGATGGTTCTGAGTCACTAGATGGATGAATGTTCTCTGAAGACGATCAGACAAAATCCATAGGGGTTATGAGTGGAATGACATGGTCAATGTGATTTGCCATTGCTAAGGACTGAATATGATGGTATCAGCCGAAATGATGGTGCCAGTGCCAAAATTTAGGACATGAAGGAACTATGTTGAGGAATTTTTTTTGTACAGATGAGGTATCCTAGGAGGGAGTAAGTTTGCATTTCCTGATGTGAGAGGATCTGCTTGAAGAGAATCCACTAAAACCTGGATCCTGGGAATTACATCAGGAGGTAATGGCTCCCATGGGTCTGAATCCAATGTTTGAGGATTAATTCTGTGGAGTGGATCTGGAGGTAAAAGCAGATAGGCAGTCTGAATCAATAGGATGCCGGAAAATGATTTTGTTGAGAATATTGGAGATAATGGTGCTTCAGACTATCCAGCTCCGAAGATGTAGAGCAGGTCGAGAGATGTCTCTAGACCAGGGTTTATTCTTGGTGATAGTCCACACTGTACTGGTTAGGAGCAGTAATGCCAGCACAGAAGAAGAAAGATAGGACAGATCAATGGGAGAAGTAATCAAACAGATAGCTGAGTGCTTTGAGTGGGCATCATAGAGTAGTGCCCAAAGACATGAAAGCAAACAAGCCGATGCACAGAGCCATGGCAGCAGTGGGCGAAAATCCACCATGACATAAAGGGTCCAAACGCAATGGGATATCCCAAGGATGGCAAACTCTTCATCACAAAAGGAGGCACATGAGCAGCCCAAGAGAAAATCCAAGGTCATGGAAAGGATATAGGGTCACTATGAAATGGAACAGAACCTCAACATCCAGGGAAGCAGGAGCACCACAGCCGTTGTTGCAATGTCTTGATTCAGAAGAAGTCAGTGCTCAGAATGAAGTCTGGTTGTTCATGGAAGGGGCCCCTGGACCCAGTGAGTCAACTCAGTACCAGGTCCAGGACAAGGAAGACAATCAATGGAATCCAACAAGAAAGCTACATGACAGATGAAGGCCAATTCCATGAGAGGGAAGGGTGGTGGAATGGATCCTGATGCAGGACATGCAGAAGTGAGGATGAAGGCACACAGACAGGTCCCAGAGGAAACTCAGAGGGGGCATGATTGCCAGGAGCACAGATGATGGAGGAGATGGCAGCAGGAGTGGGGCAGCCAGAGACTGGAGAAGGCAGAACTGGGAAGCAAGCCACAAACAGCAATATAGACTGGTGCAGGATGGAAGCTGAACAAGCAAGTGGAGGCATGGAGTCCTGAGTTCTGGAGACCAGGGAAGAGCCTGGGGATGAACACACAGGCAGGTGCAGGATCCAGAGCAGGAGGAGGCTGAGGGGGCTAGGGTACAAATTGACGGCACGAGCAGGAGCTGAGTAATGGATATTCCTGCAATGGAAATGCAACCTATGAGGCAGCAAAAAGGCCCAACTGCAATGGAGTAGTCCAATCCGAGGCCCATGGACAGGCTGAAGGGGTTGAGGAAAAAGGCTGCGGAGACCATACAGGAACAGTATGTGGAAAATGAAGACATATAATTGGAGAGGAGGCCGAGATACAGAGATGGAAGTCTGATAAGTAAGGGCAACCAGGTTTGAACAAAGATAGCTGACCTGAAGCATGTTCAAAGGGTCCACAGAACCAGCTGGAGGCGGAAGGCAACAATGTTGCTGGTAGAGAATGTATATGGTAGAAAATGCTGGTGGATGGTACAGACTCCCAGCCCGTGGACAGGCAATCCCACCTTCATCCAAAACCTCAAGTCAGAGCAAAGCTGAGACAGGCAGAAAGATGGTAGAGGATGGACTGTTGTCAGAAACTGAAAACAGGTTAGAGGCTTCCAACCTGCCAGACAGGGCAAGTTCTCCTTCTCACAATACCCCATTAGGCAGAGCTAGGACGGAGACTGACGAATTATGGTATATGATAGACTGAGGGTAGAAACTGAAAAATTAGTTACTGGTTCCCAACCCTGGCAGACAGGGCAAGCCCATCTTCACTCAATACCCCACTGGGAAGATCTAGGGATGGAGACTCACGAATAATGGTATAGGATGGAATGATGGTAAAACCTGAAAATGAAAAACAGAACTCCCATCCTCGGTAGACAAGGCAGGTCCACCTTCACTCAATACTGCGTTAGGCAGAATTAAGGACAGAGACTGTCAGACTGATGGTGGAGACCAGAAGCAGGTGGAAACAGGACTCCCACCCTTGGTAGACAAGGCAAACCCACCTTCACTCGATACCCCGATAGACAGAGTTAGGAATAGAAACTGTGAGACTGCTGGATGGGCTGAGCAGGGAAAGGGCAGCTGGCTGCTGTGCAGGTAGAAAATAACAGCCAGTCAGAACTGGGCAGCAGGAAGAAAGGGGTAGTAACAGGGATTAACAGGGATAGTGGCTTGGGAAAGAGGAAGAGGTTAACATGAACACAGCAAAGGAGGGTAGAGTAGTAAATACACTGATGGTATACAACACAGAAATAACAGGAGAATACATTTGTGAGTAAGTAGCTTTAAGCAGTAATGAATGAAATGCGCATAAAAGCCAGAGCATGGAGGTGGTTGAGGGAACAAACATGGAACGGAAAAACATTTGAAGGAACACACCAACAAAATTACATTCGTAAATGGGTAACAAACAATGCAGGGCAGCTAGAAAGAATTAGATGACAAATGTGCTGAGGAGGAAGTCAGGTAGTAGCTGGGAATGATCTAGATTTTGTTTCTTCTTTTTTACAGGTACAAAAACAACAAATTCTGTAGCTACTGTTACGTGTTGTGCATAACTTCATGTTATTTTGATAATCATAACTAGAACTGGCACATTTAATGGAGTGTAGCATGTTATCTTGGAATGTCCTTCAAGGATATCCTGGTTATTCCTGCAAAGAACCTTTTAAACAAGAGACTGAAACCACAGAACCCCATTGGAAAGAGCAAAGTAAGAGAGTTTCGATCACAGGTTGGAGAAATGATTTTTGGTTCTCTTAGTAAGTACACTGCTTACAATATACTGTACAAATCTGCAAGCATGATATGTACTTTCAATATTTATTTTAGTTTGATATAGAAGGTCTTTCCCATGTGAACACTGTTGATTTTGAGAGTCTTAACAATTATATATTGCCTGAAGTATAAATGGTGGTCCTTTTTGCACCATCAGATACACACAAGATCAGGGAAACAAAGATATACAATTTAATGCTGGAAGCGAGCACATTGGGATGACAACACACCCCTGAAGCACTGGTTTGGAGCTGGAAACTGAAGAAGCATGAACTGCAGGGGTGTCCTGGTGTTTGTGTGTGGCTAAACTAAAGGGAAGTAATTTTTTTCCTTAAGTTTGCTTTAGTTCAAATAGCTTGTACTGGGAGAGGGTTGTGTATTTGAGTGTTTAAACAGTGCTTTTGGTTTAGGGCTGTGTTTTGGAGTTCAGTTCTGTGCCAGTTGAAAGACAGGAAACTGCAGAGGTAGACTTGGGGGAGGGGCAGGAGATTAGCTAGAGCCATTTTAAACTGATTCAGTTTGGAGCTGGAAACTAAAGAAGCATGAACTACAGGAATGTGTTTGCTCCTGCCTGAGGAAAAGGGCTGAGGTGTGCAGTTGTGTAAGAGGCTGATTGACTCATACAGGAGTGGCAGTGGGTCCTAATACCACCCTTCCCCAGCTTGGCAACACTTATTGGGGATATGCTGTATTGGGATTGGTGGAAAGCACTACCAGGTGCATCCACTAATGTGCCCTAACACATTGTTCTTTGTAATGTTATAGAGTGATATGTAGCTCAGGTTATTTATTTTATTTATTTTATTTTTGTCTTTGGTAACCAGGTAAGGCCCACTAGGCACAAGTGCCTGTTTTCAGGGGTGACCTAGGAGCACTGGGCGGTTAAGTGACTTGCTCAGGGTCACACAGTTTGCAAGTGGAGGTTGTGAAAATCAAACTCAGGTCTGGTCTCTGCTGGATGTACCAAGCTCATTCACAGCTCATTGCTTCAACCTCTAGAGGTAAAAGACATAAACTTAGAGATAGCACTGTGTTTTGTACTTAAGTGTAGCACCTAAAGCTGTATTTTGTTGAAAAATGTATGGATGGTATGTTATCATAGTTAGTGGTGTTTTATGCTTCTCTGCTACTGGAAACGGTATTGAATTTTTTTAGTAGGGACTGGCTGGTTAGAAATATATAGACAGAACTATAGTTTGTAGTTAGTACTGGTATCATGGGTAGGATAGTGGGCTGTAACGGATGTGGGGTGGCAGTTTGGATTAACATATTGTGGAGGCTAGGATGGTGTCAAATCTGTATCTGATTGAAGAGGCTGGAGGAGGAAGTGCTGTGGCTTGGTAGAGAGCTGGAGAGGATGAGGGGAAGGAGAAGGGGCCTGGAAGCAGGAGGGTCACATCCAGGAAATTACATGAGAGCACCACAGGGGAGGAAAAGTGGCTCAAGGGAAGTGATGGGGAGGGAGAGAGTGCAGGAGGGAACAAACAAAGGACCTAGCATTAGTGGGAAGGCTAGAGTCAGAGAGAGGCAGCAGAAGCACAGCCAGGCAGTATGGGCAGAAAATAGGTTTGCTGTGCTGGCGACACTGGTGGAGGAGGAGGGAGTGATCTCAGGGAGAGCAGGAGAGGAGGAAGAGGAAACCTACAGGGAAGGAGTCAGTCAGAGGAGGGCAACAAGGGTGAAGGGAGAGAAGAACTGCTGGTGGGGTGGATGACAGGGGTGGAGTAGGGAGGCGCCAGAGTGGAGGGAGGGATGTGGGGATAGGGAGGGATCAGTGAAGGGGCAGAGGATGGGGTAAGGGGGAGAGAGCAGTAGGGAGGAAGAGTGGAGTTAGTGAGATGGCATGCTCTAAAATTGGATGCCCTGGGAAAGGGGTGGGGGCAGGGACAACAAACAAGGAAGTGGTGTACTAGTGCTGGGTGGTTCCATACCTAAAGGGATCAGATGGGGTGGCATGGGGAGAGGCATAGAAGAATAAGAGTAGAGGTTATACCCGGGCTAACGGTGGGCAGGGTGGGGCAGGCAGTTCTTAAGTGCACAAGGGGGGCAGGAAGAAACTGCATGTATTGGTGTATGTGGGCACTAATGACCAGGTGGGGGAGATGGCAGAACTAGTGAGGAGGAGATTTGAGGAATTAGGAGGGCTGGGTGAGGAAGTGGGGGAATCAGTGGCCTTTTCAGAGATGCTCCCAGTACCCTGTGTGAGTAAAGGAAGGAAAGGGAGGAATGAGGAGTTCAACAAATGGCTGGGGGCATGGTGTCAGTCTAAGGGGTACGGGGTAGTGGGGGACTGGGGCAGTACTTGGGAAAATAAGGATCTATATGCAGGGGATAGGCTGCACCTGAGTGGGGAGGGGAAAAGGGTATTAAAGCAGAGGTTTAAGGGGTAAATAGCATCAAGGATAGATTTAAACTAGGTGGGGGGGGTGGCAGGAGGACATCTAGTAGGCAGGGATCCCAGAGGGAGGAGCCAAGCTTGTCTACCCCCCAAGCTATCAGTGAGGTATCTAAGATGGGGACACAAGGAGGGATTAGGAGGGGAAATCAGCATGGGGTAGAGAAAGACACAGGTTGGAGGGTGATTTCACTGAATCACGAGACACTTGGTAACAAATCGCTGAACTGCAGGCTTTCTTGGCTGTGGGAGGGGGACAATACAGCCATCACAGAGACAAGGGGCCACCCAGAACCAGGACTGGGATATGATGATCCCAGGGTACAGGATATTCTGGAAGGACAGGACTAGGGGAAAGAGGCGTGGCAATCTACGTGAGGGAGGGGTAAGGTGTATGAGAGAGGAGGGTGGAGGGCAGGACAGAGGCCCTATGGATGCAGTTTCAAGACTCTAAAAAGAAGACAGTGAGAGTGGGGGTAGTGTGACAGGCCACCAGCTCAGGGGATGACCTGGATAGGGAGTTGGCCGAGCAGATTAGAAGAGTCTGTGAGGAAAGTGGACACCATAGTTGTGGGGGACTTCATCCTCATTGGGGTGGACTGGACACCCCAACCACCATGTGTGCAAAGGGCAGAGATTACTAGATGCATTTCAGGACTGCTTCCTGGTGTAACTGGTCTGCAATCTGACTAGGAGGGTAGGACTCTGGACCTGGTATTAACAAACGGGTGGGCTGTAAGGGATCTGGGAGTGGAGGACCCCTGGCTGGGAGGCGACCATCATACGGTATGGTTCACTCAATATGGGAAGGGTAACAGGAAGAACAGGTACCAGGGTGATTGATTTTAAGGGAGTGGACTTTAAAAGGATGGGGAAGTTTTGGTTGAGCATATGGTGGGAATTCAGACATGCATGAGTGCCAGCAAAAATGGAATATCATTAAGAAAGGGCTGGCAGGAGACTACTGAGACCTGCACCAGCACATGGAGCAAGAAGGGAAGAGCAAAGAAGCTGAGCTGGCTAACTTGGGAGGTAATGGAAGGTGTAAGGCCAGAGAAAGCATTCCAGAGGCTTAGGAAATTGGGAGGTAAGTGGACAAAGATGAGTACACGAAGAAGTCCAGGAGGCTACCAGGCTAGTCAGAGCAGCCAAGGCTTCCAGGGCTAACTGGCACAGGGAGTCAAGGACAGGAAAAAGACTTCTTCAGATACACTGGCAAGAGAAGAAGAAACAAAGACCAGATTGTGAGGATTAAGAAAGATGGGAGGGAGGTGGGTGGAGAAGGGGAGGACCAGGCAGAGGCACTGAATGAGTACATCTGCTCTGTGTTCACAAAGGAAAGAGGGGGCAGATACCCCATGGGAAGGTGGGTGGGCGTGGGGTGGGGGCACTGATATCAGAATTACAGAGGACAGGGTGCTGGAGGACTAAAGGCACTGAGGGTGGACAAGGTGCCGGAGCCGGATGGCATTCACCCTAGGGTACTTAGGGAGCTAACAGAGATCCTGGAGGGACCACTGGCAGACCTGTTCAGTACATCACTGAACACAGGATGCATGCCACAGGATAGGAGGATGGCCCATGCAGTGCCCATTCATAAAAGTGGCCTGAAGAATGATCCAGGCAACTATAGACTGGTGAGTTTCCTTTCAATCGCGGGGAAACTCATGGAGTCAATTCTAAAAGAGAGGCTGGTGACCTTTCTGGAAGACAATGGGCTCCAAGACAGCCATCAGCACAGTTTTGTATTGGGCAGATTCTGCCAGATGAACCTAGTCAAGTACTATGACTGGGTTACCAGGGAACTGGACAGGGCCATGCAGTGGATGTGCTATACTGGGACTTCAGCAAGGCCTTTGACTCAGTGCCACTTGGGAGGCTGGAGGAAAACTGGAATACATTGGGGTGGGGACAAAAATGGTCAACTGGATCACCAACTGGCTGAGGAGTAGGCAGCAAAGGGTGGTGGCAGTGAGGGAACTCTCATCACAAGGGACATTACGAGTGGATGCCCCAGGGTTCAGTACTGGGACCGGTGCTGTTCGGGATAATCATAGTCGATATCTCAAATGGGATCCAGAATAAGATCAATCTGTTCACAGACAATACTAAAATTGGTGCAGTGGTAGATGATATAGGAGGTGGAGGGTGCTGCAGAAAGACCTGACCAAACAACAGGAATGGTCAGAGACATGGCAGTTGGGGTTCAATGCCAAGAAGTGCAAGGTACTGCACTCGAAAGAGGACAGGGAGGAAATATCAGTTGGAAGGAGCACAGTTGGAAAGCACAGTGAAGGGAAAGGATCTAGGGGTACTAATCACGGGAGTTTGAACCACTCAGCTCAGTGCAAGAAGGTGGCTGCAAAGGCAAACAAGATGCTGGGGTACATAGTGAGGGGAATCTCCTCCAGGCATAGAGAAGTAATCCTACCCCTGTATAAGTCACTGGTCAGGCCACACCTGGAATACTGCATGCAGTACTGGTGGCCATTCCTGAAGAGGGACATCAGATTGCTGGAAGGAGTGCATTGTAGGGCAACGAAGATGATACAGGGACTTGAGGGAAAATCCTTTGAGGAGAGGCTGGGAGATCTGCAAGTGTATTCCCTGGAAGAGAGGAGGGATAGGTGGGATATGATCAAAACTTTTAAGTACCTAAAGGGTATTAACAGGATTAATACAGAAGGGATTCTTCAGATCAGAAGGGGGAGGGACACAAGAGAGCATTGGCTGAGATTGGAGGGGGGAGATTCAGGAGAGAAATCAGGAGACACTTTTTCATGGAGAGGGTGGTAGATAAGTGGAACACTCTACCGAGGATGTGGTATTGTGTAGAACGGTGGAAGGATTTAAGAGAGGGTGGGACAGAGTGGGGGTGGTTATGAAGAGGGGAGGGAAAGGTGGAGCAGCTGCAAGTTATGGGGCTAGCTGCACAATCGAGCAGACTCGACAGACCACAAGGCCTGTTTCTGCTGGCATTTTGTATGTTAGTATATATGTAAGAAATGGAGCAGTGGCTCTGAACAGGAATTACAGATGTGAAAAAAGAAATACCAACAGACAAAGACGAAGTGAAAGGACAGGAACAAACAAGGTGAGGGAGCAGAGAATCAGAGAAACACAAAAGCAGGAGCAGGAAGGAAATGGACAGGGAGGGGAAAGAGCTGGAGAAAGAGAAAACAGGGAGAATAGAGAATGGAGGAGTGTGGAGCAGAGAGGAAGGTGGAGGAAGGAAAAAGTAGCAAGGAGGCTGGCAGAAATGAAGGAGGCTCAGTCACATGGCCACGCAGGAACACAAAGTGCCGTGAAATGTCAGTGTTTCACAACGCACTAAGCAAGAGTGGTTGGAAGTGGCTAACCTTTATTTAGAATGTGGGAGGAGCTATTCCCCCACATTGAACCTCAAGCTTCAGCTCTCCCATTATACCCACAAAAACACAGAAAAGATTATAGTTTAAAGTTGTAGTGTCGCAGCCAGGTGGCAATGGTCTCTATTTTGGGAGAATTAGTGTGGACTCTGTCTTCAGAGATGTATTCCCTAAACTATACTGATGTTTGGCAACATTTGCACTTGTTGATGGAGGCTGTACTCTTGCTACCTGTCCAAGTCTTTCATGAGTCATGCATAATGCTCCTCTAAAGTTTTTTTGATCACAAATAGGTTATCCAGGTGGAAAAGTGCTTCCAGCAGATTCATGACCTCAATGGTCTTCTCCATTAGCTGCTAGAACGTGGCTGGAACCATGGATATGCTTTGGGGCATCCATACAAATTGGTAGAATCTAAGGGACAGACAAATAAACAAAGAAAATGTGTCACACCACAGCAAACCAGTGCCTCAGTTGACAAAATCCAATAAGTGAAAGTTACAGCAGGGCAAGCTCCCAGAATTGGCAAGGGTTGAAGTACAGTGAAGCAGCAATATAAAACATGCTGTGTTTCAGCTTCTTTTATTTTAGTGCAAAACAAGTGGTACATCAAGGGCAAGCGTAACCCCTCTGAATCCTGTGGGTTTCTAACATTTTGTGAAGTTGCCCTCTGAAACCTCAGAGATTATGGTTTCAGAGCTCCTGCTGCCCTAACAGTGGGACGCATGTATATGGGAAGGGCCTGGTGTGTGATGTTTTGCTGCTCAGGGAACATCAGCCAGCTATTATTAAGACTGGTGTGAGTGGGAGTTTTGAGAGAGACTCCATTCTCTTTCAGACCTGCAAGGAGGGCCCCTTGTCTCATTCTTATCATGCTGTCTGTGATTCTATCTGCATTTCAGTGAAGTGGTAGAGGCCAAAAGGATGCATCCAGCTATCAAGTACCTGCCCCTGTGGGGTTGAACTACAGTTGTGGTTGTGATCAGCTTGAACTTTGACTGCTGGAGTCTGCCAGGATTGCTTCTGCAACCATGGGTTGCTTGGAAGTGGGAGACTGTTATTTTCTGTTAGCATCTGTTACAATCTATCATTAGAGACACAGAGTAACACTTTTTCTGCCAAAGTTCTTCCTAAGTTTGCCACACCAAGAACTACAGTGCCTTCAGAAAGTATTCAACCCTCCTTGGATTTTGTCACATTTTGTTGTGTTACTACCAGAATTTTTAATGCACTTAATGATTTGTTTCCCCCTTGATTCACACAGCATACTTAACAATTTAAAGGCAAAAATATTTTTATTGTGTAACAAAAATGTATGAAACATTAAAAACTGAAATATCTTGCTTACTTAAGTATTCACCCCCCTGAGTCAATACTTTGTAGAAGCGCCTTTGGCAGCAATTACAGCTTTGAGTCTTCTTGGGTATGTCTGTATCAGCTTTGCACATCTGGATTTGGGGATTTTCGCCCATTCTTCCTTGCAGATTTGCTCAAGTTCTGTCAAGTTGGATGGGGAGCATTGGTGAACCACAGTCTTCAAGTCTTTCCACAGATTCTCAAAGGGATTCGAGTCTGGGCTTTGGCTGGGCCATTCAAGGACATTCGCCTTCTTGTTCTGAAGCCACTCCAGTGTTGCTTTGGCTGTATGCTTGGGGTGGTTGTCCTGTTGGAGCGTAAATCTTCACTTCCAGTCCAAGGTCTTGCAGACTGAGGCAGGTTCTCCTCAAGGATGTGCCTGTATTTGGCTCCATTCATTGTTCCCTCTATCCTGACAAGTGCCCCAGTCCCTGCCGCTGAAAAGCATCCCCATAACATGATACTGCCACCACCATGCTTCATGGTAGGGATGGTGTTACACGGGTGCTGAGCTGTGTTCGGTTTGCACCAGGCATAGCGCTTTGCATTCAGGCAAAGAGTTACATTTTTGTTTCATCAGACCAGAAAATCTTTTGCCACATGGTCTCAGAGTCTACCACGTGCCTTCTTGCAAACTCCAGGCATGCTATTATGTGGCCTTTTCTCAGGGTGGCTTCTGTCTAGCCACTCTCCCATAGAGCTACATCTGTGAAGTGCTGCAGAGATTGTTGTCCTCTGGACAGGTTCTCCCATCTCAGCCATGGAACTCTGTGGTTCTGTAAGGGCGGTCATTGGGTTCTGGTCACTCCCTGACCAAGGTTCTTCTTGCCCGTTGCTCAGTTTGGGAGGACGGCCTGCTCTAGGAAGAGTCTGGGTGGTTCAGTAATCTTTCCATTTCCTAATGATGGACTTGACTGTGCACCTGGGAACTTTCAACACCTTAGAAATGTTTTTATACCCCTCTCCAGATCTATGCCTCCTCACAATTCTATCATGGAGTTCTATGGACAGCTCCTTGGTCTTCATGGTAGAGTTTCTGCTCTGACATGCACTGTCAACAGTGGGACCTTATATTGACAGGTGTATTTCCTCTAAAATCATGTCAACGATTTGAACTGATGACAGGTGGACTCCATTCAAGTTTTAGAGTGATCTCACAAGGAAATTGGATGCACCTGAGCTCAATTTGGAGTGTCATAGCAAAGGGGGTGAATACCTACCAAATCAAGACATTTCAGGTTTTTATTTTAAATTACATGTACAACAAATTCAGAAGTTTCATTCCACTTTGACATCATAGAGTAATTTGTGTAGATCGTGACAAAAAATCCCATATCCAAGAGAGGTGGCTGTGAAAGTCAGGAAGAAAAGATAGCATTCCGAGTATAAAGAAACACAGAAGGAGCAGGACAGAGGCTGTACCAGTTAAGGCAGAAAGAAGCAGGGAGGGAAGTCAGAATAGCAAGGCCCAAACTGAGAAAAGATAGCCAACTCAGTTAGAAAGGGGATAAAACCTTTATAGGTACATCAGCGGCGTAGAAAGACAAAGGGAGGATAGTGAGGCTGAATAGAATGAACGGTGGGTGGGCAGAGGGGACAGTGAAAAGCAGGAATACTGAACAAATATTTCTGCTCAGTATTCACAAAGAGGAGGGGAAGTGCCTAATCCAATTAACAGAAGCACTCTTGATAAATTCGATCCAGTCCTTTCACAGAAGAAAGGTTCTGCAGAACTCCTAAAACTGAAGGTGGACAAAGCAATGGGTCCTGATGAAATTCACCCCAGAATTCTAAAAGAATTAAGGAAGGAACTAGTGAAACCACTGGCTACTCTTTTTAATAAATCATGGGAGGATGGTGTGGTACCCGAGGACTGGAGGAAGGCAGATGTGATTCCCCTTCACAAAAGTGGGACCAAGACAGAGGCAGGAAACTACAGACCTGTCAGTCTGACCTCTGTGGTAGGGAAAGTGATGGAGTCACTTCTGAAGGAAAGAATAGTTGAGTACCTAGAGGTCAGTGGAGCACAGGATCCAAGGCAGCATGGGTTCACAGTGGGAAGGTCATGTCAGGACAGATCTAATAGATTTCTTTGACTGGGTGACCAAAGTAGTAGACCAGGGAGGGGCTGTGGACATGGCCTACCTAGACTTTAGCAAGGCATTTGACACAGTCCACACAAGATTGATAGTCAAATTAACCAGCCTGGGAGTGGGTCCCAGGGTGGTAGCCTAGATAAAACATTGGCTGGACAACAGGACACAGAAGGTTGTGTAAATGAGTCCACTCTGAAGAAAGAGCGGTTACTAGTGGGGGTACCCGCAGGGGTTCAGTATTGGGTCCAGTCCTTTTTAATGTCTTCATCAGTGACATTGCAGAGGGACTGGAAGGAAAAGTATGCCTTTTTGCAGATGACACAAAGATCTGCAACAGGGTTGATACACAAGGAGGCGTGGAAAGGATGAAAAGGGACTTAGCAAGGTTGGAGGAATGGTCAGACGTATGGCAGCTAGGATTCAATGCAAAAAAGTGCAAAATAATGCACCTGGGAAACAAGAACCCAGGGGAAGAATACACAATGGGTGGGGAGCTAGTAACAACAACAAAACAGGAAAGGGACCTGGGGTAATCATATCAGATGACCTTAAGGTTAGCAAGCAATGTGAGAAGGCAGTAGGGAGGGCCAGGGTATACTGGGATGTATAGGGAGAGGCATCAGCAGCAGAAAACAGGAAGTTGTTATCCTCTGTACAGACAGTTGGGTGAGACCCCATCTGGAATACTGTGTCCAGTTCTGGAGACCCCATCTCCAAGGACATAGACAGGATAGAGGCAGTCCAGAGGAGGGCAACTAAAATGGTGCAGGGTCTACAAGAGAAGCCGTGATGAGGAGAGACTAAAGGAGCTTAATATGTATACCCTTGAGGAAAGAAGGAGAGGACATGATACAAACTTTCAAGTACCTCAAGGGAATCAACAAAGTCCAAGAGGGTAGCATCTTTCAGAAAAAGAGACTTGCAAGAACAAGGGACACAATTTAAAGATAAGAAGGAGAGGCGGTTCAGGGGCAATGTAAGGAAAGTATTATTTCACATAGAGGTAGTGGATGTGGAACAGCCTTCCTGAGGAAGTTGTGGGGTCTAAAACTGTGGGATAATTCAAGAATGCATGGGACAGACATAAGGCAATTCTTGTGGGGGCAGGAAGATAAAGGCCGTTGGTTAACTAGGATCTGCGGCCTATCCTGTAGGTAGGGAAATGGGCAGACTAGATGGGCCTAGTGGTCCTCATCTGCCGTCAAAGTCTATGTTTCTATGTTTCTATGTAAATGTATTTTAACTTGAGTTCGTAACATCACAAAATGTGACAAAATCCAAGTGGGATGAATACTTTGTGAAGGCGCTGTAGTTTGTTGCCTTGACTGTTTCAGAACAGTATACTATTATTGCCATTGCTGCTATTGAAACTGGCATTACATCATCCTCACCAAGAGCTGTCATGTATGTGTGTCACAATTTACTGTACCTCAGCACTGAAACTGCAGTTTGGATGGGTCGTCATGATTTGGTATAGTGGGTCACCCCTGTGGAGAGCCTTGGCCATTGCCGTGAACTGTGTCAGGAGGGTTGCCTCAGTGCTTATTAGGGTCTGATCCTTGTGTTATGGTTAGAGCAGTGAACACATGTTTCATCCCTCATACATGCAGATAAAGGATTTAGGTGTTAAATGCTGGTGCCAAAAAGGGCTTTAACCATTCCTTTGCATTGTTGTGTGCATGGTAAAGTCACACAGCCACTACCTCTATTATTTTGCTATATACAACTACCAGTCAGTCTCTTAGTTACATAGTTACAATGGGGCCTATGCATGACTGGGTGGGAATTACGTGCTGGAGGCACGTATCCCGGCCGCGTAGCTCCACACCCCAGACAGGTGCACCCAGGCCGACATTCACAAATGGCTGCCACCTGTCCATGGCACATTCCCCCAGCACACAGGACTCTGCAGTGTGGTTGGGGGAGGAGCTATGGACCCAGGCAGGTATCCAATCAGATGCCTGACCTGGGTCCCAGAGTGGATCCCATGCACAGGTATGGGCAGGATCATGTGCATGAATAGCCACTGCATGCACCCAGCCCTGCACGCCATGGCCCCATTTGTCATGAACCCCACCCCCGCCCAATACCCATCCCCATGTCACTTCCAGATGTACAATCCCCCACCAGCTGAGCCCTATCCCCCCACCATCAGTGACAGCCTTACGAACCCCCTAACACTCACACCTCTGGGGACCCTGAGGTGAATGGCACACCCAACCCTTCTGTGCTCTGGCCCGATAGGTGAAATACCCACCCTCCACGCACTCCCACACCTGGATCCCCAACGAGATGGTCCTGGACCCATACAAATGTGCTTGCTGGCCCCACAAAACCAGAACCAAGCTCCCTGACCTGCACCGACAGCACATGGCACTGACAACCCCCCCATCCCCGTACCATTCTGTCAGTGCTGTGACTTGGGATGACCAGCGTCACATCCCTCTGCACACATCCTCTGCCACCGACCATCCAAGTAATGTTGGGAGCATGCCTCTATTAATAGGCAATGCACTCCCAGAAGCACTTGGATGGCTGGGAAGGTGTCCAGAGGGCAGTGCTGCTGGCCATCCTGGGCTGCAGCACTGGCATGCAGGAATGGGGGATGGTGTGTTGGCGGTGCTATGGGGGGGCCACTGTCCACTGATGCTACTGCCGGAGCACAGGGAATGGGGCTCAGGGCACATCTGTGTGTTGGGGGGCTTTCCTGTATCACACTGTGAATGGGGCTGCCATGCCTGAGGGAGGGGTTGGTTACTGCCTTTTGTAGGGACCAGGTGGACATATTCTGGGGTGGGGGCAGCCTGGCATGGCCTTGCTGACTAGGGTCAGGGCTGAGGCTCTGCCGAGGGGTAGGGGGATCCATGCAGCTGGGACCCGGGGGGACTCGGTGTGTTGGGGGGCTGCACATAAGCTGCCAGGGCTGGGGGGGGACTCCATGGGTGCATGGGCCTGGCCGTGTACTGCAGTTATAACAGGGTCTCCCCTGGTGTATCCTTCACATAACTACACCCCCTGTGTGTTACACTAGGCACCTATGTGCATGGCATGTAGGGCAGACATGACCCCCCCACCCACCGCTGATGCATGGCTGCCTGTGTGGCTGGGGGATCAGGCGTGTAGGGGTTGCCCACCCTGTTTTGTGAATCCCACCCGGCAGGGGCAATGGGTGCAGAGTGTCTCTGCACCACAGATCTGCAGTGCATAGGCACTCCACACATTCATGCATAGGCCCCTTAGTTAGAAAAGATAGAAAGAACTAGCAGCCCATCGAGTCCATCTCCCACTCTTGTGGGTGATTGTTGTCAAAATGATTCTTGCCTTAGATGATTGTCAAGTTCATATTTAAACTTCTCAAATGCTGAAATGTCAACCAAATTTCTGTGGCATTGCATTCCAAGCTTTAGTCACCCTTGCAGTGTAATAGTGGGCACATTTCTTAGAGTTACTATAGGGCACTTCAAGTTATTTATTGTTTGACCTCAAATTAAACCACCTATCTCAATAGAATAGGCCACATTGTTGCATAAGTTCTGGTTCCTGTAGTATTTTTAATAGGAGCAGTATATCACCCCGTGATCGCCTATCTTCTAATGAAATGAAATCAAAGGCTGCTTATCTTGCATCGTAAGACATGGTCTTAAGTCAAGGAATCATTTTGGTGGTTCTCCTCTGTACCCCCTCCAATAGTCTGATGTCTTTTTTCAAATATGGTGACCAGTACTGAGAACCATAATTGAGGTGCAGTCTAATGTACGTCCTATATAGCGGGAGAATACATTGTTCCTTTCCAGATACGAAAGTTCTTTTAATATTGTAAATCAACCTCTTTGATATTTGAACAACTTTCTTACAGCGAATGGTTGATGAAAATGATTTGCTGATCATTACTCCAAGATCACATTCGGTATCAACAACGTTCAAAAACTGACCATTCAGCATAAATCCAGTTGAGGGGTTATTTCAACCTAAATGCATATCTGAGCATTTGCTTGTGTTACATTCCATGTTATTAATTAAGGCCCAAATTTTAATTTCTTTAAAATCATTTTTAAACTAAGTTGTTTTGATTCAGAGTTAACCTCCCCAGCCAATTTAGTATCTTCAGAGAATTTGCTAATATTGTTTTTGATGTTATAATGCAAGTCACTGATGAAAAGACTAAATGTTGTTCCCAATACCAATCCCTGAGGGACCCCACTGTTCGCATTTCCACTATCAGAAAATTTACCTCCTATTAGCATGTGTTGAGATCAAAGTTCCAACCAATTGTTAATCCATCTCAACACTGGGGAACAGTGACCACCGGTCACTGTGGTTTGAAATCACAGAAGGAGTAGAACCAAACCGCACAAAACACATATCCTGGATTTTAGGGGGGCAGACTTTGGGAAAATGGGGAGATGCTTGAAAGAGGCATTAATGGGAATGGGGAGGGAATCAGGGGTTGAGGAACAGTGGGCAATATTTAAAACAGGGATTACAAGAGCAACAGAATTATGCATTAAGCAGGTTAGCAAAAGGAAAAGGAAGAGGAGATCATTATGGTTTTCCAGGGAGGTAGTGGAGAAAGTGAAAGCCAAAAAGATTGCATTCAGGCAATACAAAAAAACACAGGCAGAAGGGGATATCGAGAAGTACCAGGAGAAGCAAAAGGAGGCAGGGAGGTCAGTATGGGTAACCAAAGCTCAGACAGAAGAGCACATCGCAAAATCAGTGGGTAGAGGGGACTAAACCTTTTACAGGTACATAAGTGAAAAAAGAAGGGTAAAGGGAGGGATAGTGAGACTGAAGGGGCAGGATGGGGGCCATGTGGAGGATGACAACAGTAAAGCTGACATGCTGAGCAGATATTTCTGCTCAGTCGTTACTGAGGAAAAGGAGGGTAATGGGCTTGAAGGGAGTACAAGGGGTGGGGACTGCGTAGAAATGGACACAAGTCCCTTTACACGGGAAAGGGTCCTAAAGGAACTGGAAGGAATAAGAGTCAATAAAGCAATGGGGCCAGATAGGGTGCACTCCAGGGTCCTAAAAGAACTAAGAGAGGTGCTGGCTGAACCTCTGGTAATCCTGTTCAGCTGATCACTGGAAACAGGGGAGGTACTCAAAGACTGGAGGACAGCAGATGTAGTCCTCTTATACAAAAGTGGGAACAAAGAGGAAGCGGGGAATTACAGACCAGTCAGCCTGACCTCGGGAGTGAGGAAGATCATGGAAGCACTACTGAAGGAAAGACTGGTGGAACATCTGGTTGCCAATGGACTACAGGACCCAAGGCAGCATGGTTTCTCCAGGTGGGGGTCATGTCAGACCAACCTAATTGAATTTTTCAACTGGGTGACAAGGGAGGTGGATCAGGGGTGGACAGTGGACATGGCCTGTCTGGACTTCAACAAGGCCTTTGACATTGTGCTACATGGAAGGCTATCGAACAAACTGGGGAATATGGGAGTGGGTAGGACAGTAGTACGGTGGGTAAGTAATTGGCTGGGCAGCAGGTCACAGAAGGTGGTAGTAAATGGCTGTCACTCCACAGAGGGAAGAGTAACCAGTGGGGTACCACAGGGATCAGTGCTGGGACTGGTCCCATTCAACATCTTCATCAGTGACATTGCACAGTACCTAGAAGGCAGAATTTCACTGTTCACTGATGACATGAAGCTCTGTAACAGAGTGGACATGCCAGAGGGGGGCAGACAGAAAGAGCAGGGACCTGTGGAAGCTTAAAGAATGGTCAAGGGTTTGGCAGTTGAAATTCAATGCAAAGAAGTGCAAGATAATGCATATGGGGCACAACAACCCTGGAACAACATATCGGTTGGGGGGTGAGGATATAGCATGCACCAAGCAGGAAAGAGACAATGGGATTATCATCTCTGATGACCTCAAGGTAGGGTAACAGTGCAACAGGGCAGCAGGTAAAGCAAATAGGATGCTGGGATGCATAGGCAGGACCATCACCAGCAGGAAAAAGAGAGGTAATAATACCATTATACAAGACACTAGTGAGGCCCCACCTGGAGTACAGTGTACAGTGTACAGTTCTGGAGACCTTACATGCATAAGGACATAGACAGAGTAGAGAAGGTTCAGAGGAGGGCAACAAAGATGGTACAGGGATTGCATCACAAGTCCTATGAGGACAGGCTGAAGGACATGAATATGTACTCGCTGGAAAGAGAAGTGAGAGAGGGACTATGATAGAGACATACAAGTACCTTACAGGGAGGAACAGGGTGCAGGAATACACTATTTTCCAGCAAAAAAGATGTTCCAGGACTAGAGGGCATGGGCTGAAGTTGGAGGTAGGGTGCTTTAGAAGAAACATGAGGAAGACTTTCATCACAGAAAGGGTGGTGGACAAGTGGAACACCCTGCCAGAGGAAGTGGTGGGTGATGAAACAATCATGGGATTTAAGAATGTATGGGATAGACACAAGGGAATTCTGGAGGTCAGGGATAAGGGGCAACAGACTTCTAGACAAGCATTTGTCAATGCCAAACATTCACTTGCAGGTATTTACATTGGCATTTGGCATTTATGTAGGCCCTCCCCAGTTGTATCCATGTCCCTTTAGCATCCATATCCCAACAGACTACCTCTCTGCAACTCCTCTTGCATCTGATCAACATTTCACCCTCATACTTCTTAAGCGTCTGTCTTAGGAACCCTTACGCCCAGGGCATGCTCAAGGGAACGAGGCTGTGTGGAAACTGCGCAACCCGCACTTGTAACACAGTCATTCAGTGGAATTATTTCACCAAATTTTCAACAAAGGCATTTTGTCACCTCTGGTTATGAACACTATCACTATGATTTTCTTACTGTGCACCGAACACTGATTTCCCACAGCGACCACACTATTCTGCATCGGAAGTGTGAAAACACATTTCAGTCAGGATGTGAAGAATGACAGCTGAACTGTTTGTAAGGAGGTGGGGGGAAAATGCAAATGTTGGGAATTTGGAGTGAAAATATGACAAATTTGCGAAGTTACGAGTACGCGTGGAAACTGCTCAATGCACACTCGTAAAACAGTTCTCGTTTGGAATTTTTGCACCAAATTTTCAACATAGGCATTTTAGGATGTCTGCTCATGTACAGTGTCACTGTGATTTTCTTACTCTCTACCGAACATGATTTCCCACAGAGGCCGCGCTATTGTACGCCAGAAGTGTAAAAACACATTTCGACCAGGATGTGAAAAATGACAGCTGTACTGGTCATAAGGAGATGTGGGAAAATGGCAATGTTGAAAATCTGGAGTGGAAATATTACAGTTTCACAAACTTAAGAGTGTACGTAGAAACTGCACAATGCACGCTCGTAACAGTCATTTTATGGACTTTTGCCATCAAATTTTCATCTTAGGCATTTTAGGACCTCTGCTCATGAACAGTGTCACTGTGATTGTCTTACTCTGTAGCAAACACTGATTTCCAACAGCGACCGTGCTATTTTGCGCCGGAAGCGCAAAAATGCATTTTAGGCAGTATGTGAAAAATGACAGCTGCACTGTTCATGATGAGGTATGGAAATATGCCAATGTTGAAAATCTGGAGTGAAAATATTACAAATTCACAAGCTTATGAGTGTGCATGGAAACTGCCCAACGCGTGCTCGTAAAACAGTGATTTTTTTGGAATTTTTTCATCAAATTGGTAACATAGGCTTTTTAAGAGCCCACCTCATGAATGCCAACACTGTTGTTTCATTAATCGGTCCCAAATGGTGATTCCCTGCAGTGCCCATGAAATCACCTTTCAGGACTGAATAACACCATGACAGTGACTGAATTCATGAGGAGGGGTCCCAATAACCCCATGTTGCACATTTGGTGCCAAAATTCCCAAAAATGCCAGAGATACGCACCAATGTTGAAAAACCCCTATTTATGCCATTAGCTTACTGGCATTTCTTCAGTTCATGGTTGGCTTTGAAGAGTGTAGACATGTTCCCGGTCCACAGAAGATCATCGCTCTGGGCTCTGGAGGTAAGTATGGGGTGAGGGGGGTGTGGGGAGGTGGGTGCAGGTTGGTGGGGGGGCGAGGACTCACCGAGGAACCATTTTCTTGTTTTACAGGATTAAAAAAAAAAAGAAAGAAGCCAACACTTTTGGTATGCTGAGATGTGTTCCTTGCATGCCACCTAGGCGGAAGGGTGGGGAGGTGAGAGCACAGAGGGTGGGTGCAGGTTGGTGGGGGGTGATGGACAAAAAACAGATGCTGCTGGCACGCTGGGGTGGGCTCCCAGTGTGACACCTAGGTGTTTGCTGTGGGGACTGGAGCCGCTGGGGACTGGGCACCCCCACCGGCCATACAGTTTGTGTGTGTGGGGGTGTGTGTGTGGGGGGTGAAGCATGAACATGCTGGGGTGGGCTCCCAGCATGCCAACAGGTTGTTTCTTTAGGGAGGAGCTGCAGTTGATGGGGGATTGGGCACCCCTGTCAGCCACACAGTGTGCTGGGGGGGGTTCATGACCTGAAGGGGATTGGGCACCCCCCTCAGCACACAATGTGGGGGATGAAAGGAGGGAGGACATTAGCAGATGGAGGAAGTGGGAGGGATTGCCGAGCTGTGCATGACAGCAGTTTGGCTATGTATGCTAATTGCATACATGCTACCACTGCTGATTGCAGCAGACCTTTTCTTTGATTTGAAGACCAACACAGCCAAACTGCTGTTATACACAGCTCAGCATGTATTGATCCGCTAGGGTCGCACCTGCTACACTGATTGCTGCATTGGGGAGGAGGGTCACATACCTCCAAACCTCATACTGCTGCAAGACATTCCTTGCACATGCGTGCAAGTGAATGTAAAAAAACATAAAGTAAGCTTACAAGCTCAAATGGGCAGACTGAGTGGGCCATGGACTCTTTTATTTTTTTATTATTTTGTTTTTGTTAACCGGGTAAGTGCACTAGACAAATCCTGCCTATTTTCAGGCACGACCTGGGGGAAGGGGAAACAGATGAATGCCAACTGACCTTGAACCAGATTAAGCTGTTTGTGGTATTTTTAGTGAATGAGGGAAATTTGGCCAGGACACCGGGGAAATTCCCCTACTGTTGGCCAGTAGGGGGACGGCTAGCTTGTATTAGGATGGCCACTTCAGGAGTGCGTTTGGAGGAGAAAGTTGTGGAGGCTGACGGCAAGGAGATGGAACAGCTTGCTGAAACGGAATTGCAGTTAATTTCCTTTTTAGACACAGACGCCGAGGAGATATTTCATGAGGCAAGGACGACTACAGAGGCATTTGGGATAATGTCTAGAACCGACACAGAGGATGACAAAAATGGGGATTCCTTGAAGGCTGAGTCAGCGGAGGATCCTGTGGATTCCAACAAGGATGGAGCGGCAAGTTTCAGTGCAAAAACGGACTGTCTGGTATCGCGAAATGTCCAGATTGAGAGTCGGAACATGGAAGTGTTCACTGTAGACTTGAATTCGGAAGGGAACACAACACAAGCTGTGTTGCAGAATGGAAAAACACAACACATGCTGGATGTTACAAATAAGGCGATTGCAGGATTAAGGGGAACGCTACAGGCGTTGGAGAGTTCGCCAGTTACAACTTTTCCAGAGTCAGGGCACATTGAGGCCATATTACTTCCACCGGTGAGTACTTCTCAGGTGACAACGGAGATAAAAATGGTGCAATTAAGTAAAGAATTGGGGTTTGTATTTAAACCTATGGAAGGGGACAATATGTGTACTAACTTTTGAGGACCTGTACAATACCAAATGGACACTCACAATCAAGAAGGTGTTACTGAATTTTGTTTTAGACCAACGAGTATTATAGACCACTGTGCTGATACAAAAGCGTCAAGTTTAAAAGTACCGGAAGTTGCAACTAAGAGAATAATGGTCCCCCAAGCTCATGACAAGACTTGGTCACCACAAGGAGCCTTGCTGGCCGCAGGCTGGGAGAAATCTGCAAAAGGGGTCTGGTCTTCAGACCTAGCATGGGACCCAGTTTTGAATTTAAATAGTGGTTCGCCTGACTGGAAACCTAGGGGAGCACAGGAGGGGGTAGCAACAGGAGGGGGTGTAGAAAACAATACCCTACAGTCAGGTAATCAGGATAATGTTGGTACTAAAGTAGATAAGCAGGAGGCTGATGTAAAGGCTCTTTTGCTAGATTCAGTTAGTAATTTGCAAACATCTGAAAAGCCTTTAATGTCTTCCCTGTTTACTCAAGCAAAAAGAGAGGCTGCGCCTAGACGTAATGCTGTACGTATCAGATATAAAGGGTGTCTAGCTGAAAGACCAGACAGGTATTACGTAGGGAAATTGTTGATAAAAGATTCTCTTTGTTTCTCTCCTATGGATGTATTTGCTTTTATTAATATATCGGGTGAAGACAATTATGAAGTTAGTTTTCGTTCTGCTTATTTATTAGAGCTATTTTGGGAAAGGTATAACCAAGTAAAGTTTTCTCCAACATGGTCTCCCTTTTTAGTTATTCCACTTACCAAACCTTTAATTAAACATGTAACTGTCATGTTTAGGAATGAGGAAGTCCATGTTGAGGATATTACTCACTGGTTATCCCTGAAATGTGAGATTCAAGGGGACCCAGAACCAATTTTAGACTCGGAACAATTTTGGATGGGGGGATGGAAATTTAAAGTGAAATTAAGACAATCTGAAAAAGGGATAGAGCATATCCCAAACTCTTTCTTGCTGGGAAGGGACAGAGGGGTGTGTTTCTATAGTGGCCAACCCAGAGCCTGTTACAAATGTGGTTCAAAAACTCACTTATCTAGCACATGTGATCGCCCAAGATGTGATAATTGTGGGGAAATAAGCCACATCTCAATGCAGTGTGTTAACCAGACAAGATGTGACCTGTGTGAAGAGTATGGGCATGCTTTTAGAGAGTGTATTTGGGCAGTAAAGAATAAGACCTCTTGCGGAAGTATGGATTTGATATTACAACAGGCCCAGGAGGTGATGAAGAGAGCAGCATCTGAACCTAAGGATTTAGTACCCCCCCTTACTTCAAAAGCCCATGGATAGTCCCCCTGTAACAATAGTACCAGTAGCAAGAGTACCTCTTTCTGTTTCTTCCCCCCCAGAGATACACAAGATACCTATAAAAATGGAACAAACGGTCCAGCATACAGAATTATTACAACCGGTTTGTTATAAGGAACCAGATGACAAGATAGTAGTTGATTCAGTTCAGCAGTTGCCACTACCTCCAAGAAGGTCTAGTAGAAATTTTAAAACAATTCCTCCCCCAGCTAGAGTAGTGGTGGAAACACAGAATACATATGCCGCCCTTTTTCCTACATGGGGAGATTCGGAAATGGACCTTCGAGACTCTGACTCACAAAAATCAGTACAGGGCACTTCAGGTGAACCTGTAGGAGATTATAAAGAAAAAAAAAAGAAACATAGAAATAAATGAGGTTCACTTTCACTAATTTGGTCTGGATAATGGGATTCCTCTGGGCTTCATTAAATACACAGTGTATTGCAGAGTGTTAAACGTAAAGCGATTTTCCATTTCCTCCATGATAGGAATATTTCTATATGTTTTTTGGAAGAGAACCTGGATGTTCTCTAAAGAACAAATTCACTCTTTTAAAAATGATTGGCCATGGGGACCTTCATATTGGTCGTTTGGCAGAGAGAAAGCGGATGGAATCGGGATTCTTTTTAACGATTATCAGTTTATTGTATATAAACTAATTGATTTAATTCCAGGGAGAGTATTAATAATAGATGGTAAATGGTTTGATACCACTTATAGGATGATTAATCTTTATAACCTCCTAACAAAAGCAGCTAGAATCACTTGTATGAAAGATATCCAACCATATTTTGTAACAACTTTACCTATTCTTTGGGGAGGAGATTTTAATTGTACCTTACTTACTAAAGGGACAACTACAAAAAAAATTTATTGTGATTCAAATCGTTTGAAAACAATAATGACAGTAGCAGACATGGTAAATTGTAATCAGCTTAAGGAGGAGAGTTCTGGATATACTTTTTTTAAAGGGATGCAAGGTTCCACTATAGATTATTTGTTGGTCTCCAAAAATATTTCGGTTCAAAAATTTTTAAGAGTGCCGGTAGAATTTTCAGACCACCTGTTACTCCAGGTGGAAGTAGTAGATTTGAGTATACAGAGACTGCGGACTAAACGATGGAAATTAAATACCTCTAGTTTGCAGGACCAACTGGTTACAAACTCAGTTAAACTAATTTTAAAAGCTAGAATTTCAGTAAGTTTCTTATATTCAGATATCGGAGTCTGGTGGGCGGAAACAAAGGAAGATTGTATTCAATGGTTCAAAAGTTATGGGATGAATAAGAGGAACTCAAAGTTTTTTTCTTACTTAAAGTTAAGAGCTCATTTGCAACATTTATATACAATTGCAAACGTTTCAAAGCAGGATTTTACCTCACAAATTAATAATATTAAGTTGGAAATGAGACAGATGCAGTATGATAGGGACAAATCTTTGCAAGCCCTTTTAAATAACCATATGGGGAAATCTGTTATTGGGGACCCTTATTCATTATGTAAAATAATTAGAGATTCTACAACTTTAGAGTTTTTGGAATCAAATTCAGGTAAAGTACAGGATGTAAAGGCAATTAGTACCTGTATTAATGATCACTTTCAGAAACTCCAATCTAAGAACTCTCCTTCTAGTCAGGAAATTAATAATTATTTAAACCTTTTTTCCTCCCCCAAGGTTAGATAAGATTATGATTGCTGATATGATAAAACCATTTTCACCCCAGGAAATTGAGGCTGTACTAGGTAAACTGAAAGACAATATTTTCCCAGGATTGGACAGTTTAACCCATTTTTATAAAATTTTTCAAACAGAATTAGTTTCTTGCTTATTATTATTATTTAATAATTTTCTGGCCGGAGAAACTATCCCAAGTTATTTTTATGAAGGGCTACAAATCTATATTTTTAATTCCGGGGAGAAAGGAAATATTTAGAATTGGAGACCAATTACCTTGCCAAATTCAGATTACAAAATTTTGGCCTCACTAATTAACAATAGACTAAAAAAAACTGGCAAATATAGTAATTTCACCACTTCAGCATTGTGGAATAGCTAATAGGAGGATTCAGTTGGTATTAACTACAATAAGAGATTTGATTGAACATTTGTCTGATGTTGGTAATAGTGGCGGCTTGATTTCCTTGGATCTCAAAAAAGCTTTTGATAAGGTCAACCATGTATTTCTATTTACAACCTTAAGTTTTTTTGGCATCCCATTTAAAATTCTCAATATTATAAAAGGTTTGTATACAACAGCTACAGTATATCCTAGTATTAAAGGGATAGTAGGAGAAAAATTAGTAATTAAGACAGGGGTTCGCCAAGGATGCCCGTTAAGTCCTTTAATGTATAATTTTCATTAGAACCTCTGATTAGAGCAGTCAATATCAGGACGAAATGGGAGGGTTTTAAAATTCCAGGCACAACAACTGTATTAACAATTCAAGCTTATGCAGACAATGTGTGTTTATTTTTAAGAATTTAAATTAAATAGAAAATTTATTTCAAGAGTTTCAACAATATGCTAGGTTATCCAATGCAAAACTTAACTATTCAAAATCGAAGGTTTATTGATGGGGTGTATTTACCAGACACCAGCACAATACAAAAGCTATTAAAATAACGACTAACCCTATTAGTGTTTGGGGGTAATTTATGGACCACAAAATCTTCCAACAAAACTGGATAACAGTGTTGGATAAAGTGGAAAAGGAAATACATAGATGGAAGCGGTTCCGATTTAGTAAAAAAAAAAGTACAGATATTAAAACAATTTATTCTACCATGTTTTCAATATATAGCGTAATTTTTCCCCCTTCACATCTAGAAACAAAACTATATAGTCTCTGTTTTCAGTTATTATGGGGCAATAGGCTCAATCCAATTAAGAGATATACATATTTAGACAAAACAAAAGGAGGAGTAGGTATGATTGATCCGGTGGTTTTTTGTTTTACTTTGTTTTTTGCACAATCATTGAAATCTACTATAGGCATTACAGATAGATACGAGGATCTGTGGTTTAAGGCAGCAGTAGTTCAATACTTAGCAGCTTGGACTCATTGTGCTCCTAAATTGAACTCCCATCTTTCCATTCCGGTGTTTTTTAGGCCAGCTGCTCAAAAACTGTATAAATGGTTAACAAAATCTCAAATTAGTGAAAGTTCCTCTCAGACATTATATACAGAGATAATAGCCTCTATCTATCCAATGTTTCATGTTTTTAAGAACTTCCCGTCAGCTTTGAATCAGACAGTATTAAATCAGCTGAATAATCCAAGATTACCCCTTATATGTGGGAGACCTAATGGCTAATCATGTATGGTTGGTTAAATATCAGGGGGACAGCAAAATATAAAGCAAAAGAGGAGAGGAATTGCCCCTATTTAAAATGCATTAATAAAGAAGAAACTATGGAACATTTTTTTTTAGATTGTTCAAACTCATCTACATTATGGTCTTATTTAGCAAAAAAATGGTCATTACCTTGGTTATTGAAACCTACTTATAATTTGTTAATAATTGTTGACCTTTCTCGAAACTTAAAAAAATATGAAAAAAGTACACTATGGGTGTTGATTGCTTGTTTAAGATTTTGCCTGCGGCAAGTTAGATGTCAATGGGTATTATACCAAAAGACAACTGCGGAGGAAGCATTTAGTCTTTATGTGGCCAATGAATTACAAAAGTATATTTAAATGATTCACAAATGTATAATGTAGAAAGTTAAAACATGGTGGAAAGGTTTTCACATATCATAAAAATATAAATAGGACAGGCTGGAGGATTGTGTATTTATGAAAGTTTTCATTTAGGCAATGTGCATACTGAATGTTAAAAATTAGTAATTGTATAATTTTCCTTTTTGGATTTATTTGTATTATCTGTCTTATGTTTTATTATTATGATAAAATCACCCCTGCTCTTTTCAATAAGCACCATGGGATCTTTAACATCCACCTGAACTACCACCAATCCAGGCAGATGGGACCTTGGTTTAACGTCTCATCTGAAAGATGGCACCTCAGAAGTGCAGCAACCCTCTCATGCTGCACTACAGTGTCAGTACTGGGATATTAACCCAAATGCCAGATGTGGGAACTGTACCCACAGCCCTCTGATCACCCAGCCTCAGAGGTGAGTGTGCTACCTACTGAGCCACTGACACTGACCCTTATCTGCTGACAGTGTCTATGAATCTATGTATCTATGAAACATCAACAGATACTGACTAAATCCCATTTTGTCTAGTTTCTCCAGTTAATTTAGGTGTGGGACTTTATCAAAGGTGCGGTAGGGAGCTACCTGGGCAACAGTGACCATAACATGGTCATGGTTCAGAGTAAAAAGGACTGAAAACCACATACTCCAAAACTGGAAGGTCCTTGACTTCAGAAGGGCAGACTTCACAAAATGAAGGCCTGCCTGAGGACAACCTTAGTAACACAACAGAAGGGAGCATTGAGGAATGTTGGACAAGGTTGAAGGATGCAATAACCATGGTCAAATCACAGTGTGCCTGTCAGATTAGTAAGAACAAAAGGAGTAAAACCACTATGATTTTTCAAGAGGCGGCCGGGTGCTGAGGTTGGCGCTGGATGCCATACCTCGTGCTGCGCTGGCGACCGGGTTCAGGGACGGACTCAGGTGGCGGGGTCGGCGGGAGAGGGAGGATCGAGCATCCCAACGGATGCTCTCCTCCCTCAGGGCGGGTTACCATGAGCACATTGCGCTCTGCATTCCTTCCATAGCTGGTGAAAGCACCGCAGTGAAGGGATGGAGGTGGCTTGTTGCAGCCGGTCGGGGAGGTGGGGCGTTGCAGGCGCGCGGGGTTCGCGTGCGTAAGCCGCTCACTGGACTACGTCCCAGCGCCAAGGTGTCCTAGGGAGTGGGGGACGTGAGGGAGGAAAACTGGAAAATCCCCTCTGGCAGCCCTAGATGAAGTCCGCCCTAAGTCCACCCAGACCACCTACAGGACAGACCCCACTGTGCGAGGAAAGGAGGATGGGCACTCTAGGGGCAGATCCCTAAGGTAGGTACTGGGGGACATAAGCGGACGGAAGGAGGGGGCACCGGAGGTAAGAAGGAGGAGGATAAAGATGAAAATAAAAAAGAAAAAAAAATGATTTTCCAAGGAGGTGGCAACCATGGTGAAAGAGAAGCACATAGCCTTCAGAAAGTACAAGGAGTCAGGGAACAAGGCAAACAAAACAGAATACAAACAGAAACTAAAAGTGACAGGAAAAGTGAAAAGAAATGTAAAGGCTCAGACAGAGGTTAGGATAGCTCAGGAAGTAGAAAAGTGTAACAAAACCTTCTACAGGTACATACGAGAAAAAATGAAGACCAAAGGGGGCATTGTTAGAATCACAAATAAGGACAGACAACCCACAGAGCAAGATAGGGAGAAGGCAGAGACACTAATAAGTACTTCTGCCAGTCTTCACATAGAAAGCAGATGGAAATGGACCAACAATTTGGATAAAGAAGTGTCCAACTGAAGGAATAGACACGGGTCCCTTCACAGAGGAAAGGGTCCTAGAGGAAACAAACAAGGTAAAGGTAGCTAAAGCTATAGGGCCAGATAGGATACACCCAAGAATATGTAAAGAACTTGGGAGAGAACTGGCAGCCCCCTTAGCAGTGCTCTTCAGCAAATCGTTGAGGAGTTGGGAGGTGCCAGAGGATTGGAGGAGAGCAACAGCAGTACCACTCCACAAGAGAGGACGCAAGGAACAGCCAGGGAACTACCATCTGGTTAGTCTAACATCAGCTGTGGGAAAACTTATGGAGTCCCTGCTGAAGGAAAGAATCATAGCTTCTTTGGAGCACACTGGTCAGCTCAACAAAAATCAACAAGGTTTCATTTCAGGGAAGTCCTATCGGAGAAACCTGGTAGATTTTTTCAATTTGGTCACCAAAACAGTGGATCAGGGTGGGGCAGTGGATGTGGTTTACCTGGAATTCAGCAAAGCTTTTGACTCTGTTCCACACAGGAGACAAGTGAAAAAAACTGGAGAACATGGGAGTCAGGTCTGAGATAATGAACTGGGTCAGAAACTGGTTATGTGGTAGAACTCAAAGAGTATTACTGAATGGCACTCTGTCAGAGGAGGGGAGGGTGACTTGCGGGTTCCCACAGGGCTCAATTCTGGGACCAGTCCTCTGCAATATATTCATCAGTGACATTGTGGATGGACTGAAGGGAAAGGTGTGCCTGTTTGCAGACGACACCTAAATCAGCAACAGTGTGGACGCAGAAAAGGAACGGTATAGCATGGAATTTGATCTCAAAAAATGGAGGAGTGGTCCAAGACCTGGCAATTGAAATTCAATGCCGAAAAATGCAAGGTCATGCACCTGGGAAAAAGTAACCCAGGGAAACTGTACTCAATGGGAGGACAGCAGCTGGTGGCTACTAGACAGGAGCAAGACCTGGGGCTGATCATATCAGATGACCTCAAGGTCAGTAAAAAATGTGAAAAGGCAGCACTAAAAGCTAGTGGCATTCTGGGATGCATAGGGAAGGCATCACAAGCAGAAGGCATGAAGTAATCATGCCCCTGTATCAGTCCCTGGTAAGGTCTCACCTAGAGTATGGTGTCCAGTTCTGGAGGCCATACCTCAGGAAGGACATAGATATGCTGGAGATGGTACAGAGAAGAGCAACAAAGATGGTGCAGGGCTTGCATCAGAAACCATACAAGGCAAGCCTAGATGACCACAAATTATACTCCTAGAGCAATGCAGGAATCATGGGGAGATGATCAAAACATTTAAATATCTTAAAGGAAACAACAGGGTGCATGTGCAGAACCTCTTTTAGTTACAGGACTACAATAGGACCAGTGGGCATGACCTTAGACTTATGGGAGGAACGTTCAGGAGCAATATGAGGAAATTCTTCTTCATAGAGTGTGTTGTGGAACCATGGAATAGCCTGCCAGAGGGGGTGGTGAGAGCCAAGATGGTGGGGGAATTCAAGCGATCATGGGACAGACAATGTGGGATATTCAAGCAGACATCTAAGTAAGGGGGGGGTAGGAAACCAAGGGCAGACTTGATGGACCCCATCTGCCGACAACTTCTATGTTTCTATGTTTTAAGAAATTCAGAAGAACAATATCTAGTGGCATTCCAAGGTATAGACTCTTACTAGTGTTTTCATTAAAAGAAACTAAATTAGTGGGACATGACCTCTGTGTTTTAAAACCATGTTGAGTGTGCTTTATTAATACAAGAGATTGTTGCTCTGAGTCAAAACATTGTTTGAGTGGCTTTTCCAATGCTTTACAGACATGAGAGGTAAGACTAATCGGTCAGTAGTTTACAACTAGGCTCATGCTACCTTTTTAGTGGGTTGGTATAATTGTAGCATTCTACCAGTCAGTGGGTAATGTCCACAATGAATAGATTTATTAAACAGGATTGTGAAGCGGTGACATAAGACTGGTGATAACTCATTGAGTTATTTCAGGTGGATTCCATCTGGACCTGGTGAGGAGTTACTGTTGAGTGACTTTAAAACAGCAAAAAAAACCTCCTCTTTAAACTCTTCAGGCTAATTATTTGGTGCAAGATGTGCATATTTTCCACATTTTTCACTGAAGACCATGGTAAAATACGTATTAAATTTGTTGACTATCTGTTGTTTATCTTGAATAACAGTGCCACCCTCAGATAAGAAATATATAGACTTTATATTGTTTGGGGTAATATTGATATATGTGTAGAATGATTTATGGTTAGCCTTTGAATGTGAGATTCTAAATTCAATTATTTTTCTTTCTGTTCTGATAGTAGACTTTACTAATATAAGGATATATTTATATTTCTTTTTGTTAACTGTGGAGGGTGTTTTTATATATCTTGAAAAAATGTTGGCCTTTTTATCAACTAGTCATTTAATACTTTTGATGAGATTTTGATTTCTGAAATTTTACCTAAACCAAGAGCATCTGCTTATAAATCAAAGAAAACAGCATTAGCAAATGTTTGGATGAATAATTGGACAAAAGAACAGGGGCTATCATTCATTAAACATCGGGAGACATTCAATAATAATATAGAACTCTATTGTAGGGATGGATTACATCTGAGTTTTAGGGGAAGTAGAATATTTGGGAATCATCTGCGAAGAGAGATTGCTAGACATTTAAACTAAATAGTAGGGGGATGAGTGGATTCCAGAAAATACTACAGGAGCCATTATTCAGAAATAAGAAGACAGGAGTCATGACAAATGTATTAATGTTCAACACTAGAAGTCTAAATAAGGACAAAATTGCAGAATTGGAGTTTATACTAGAGAAAAACGATATAGGGCTAATAGGGTAGGTTGAAACTTGGTGGAATTTAGACACAGAATGGAATCAACATCTTTCTGGGTATTAACACTATAATAAAAATAGAACATCCGGGAGTTGCAGTGTATGTAAGGGATGGAATTGAATGCCATAATATTAGTACAGATGAGGATTATGGTAACATTGAGGTAATTTCTGGAGATATCACAGGCTTGATGGAAAAAAACATTTAAACTGATAGTTTTCTACAGTCCACCTGACACTACAGTGGCAGAAACTGAAGGATTCATGGACAGGATTACCACCTTGGTGGAAGGCACTGATATATTGCTAATGGGTGATTTGAACATTCCAGAAGTAGAGGGGGTAACAATAAACAAGATAATTTATTGGGTTCAAGAATAAATGAAATACTAACTGTAGTTAGCATACAGCAATGTATAAACGAGTCTACCAGGGGTGAAAATATATTGGACGTCATTTTAACTAATATATCCAGGGACATTGATAATATTATTATAGGACCACCCATAGGAGCAAGTGATCACGGAACTGTTATGTTTACAATTGATAAGAAAAGCAAACTAATTAAAGGAAAGACAACCCAGATAATGTATAATAAAGGTCATTATCAAGAAATAAGAAATATAATGAGTGAGTTGAACTGGAATAGAATGATGGATGAACTATCTACAGAGGAATCATGGGAAGTATTTGTCAACATAGTAAATAATATGACATCTAAATACATTCCAAGGAAGAAAGTATATAATAGCAGGGGAAATAAACCTTCTTGGATTAATAATAGAATTATTAGACTGTGTAAAAAGAAAAAAAACATTATTTAGACAAATGAAACAGTTAAAAACAGTTTATAGTTGGGTAAGGTATAGAAAGATATTACAGAAAGTAAAGTTTGAAATAAGAAGGGTAAAACAACATATATAATATAAACTAGCCACATCTAAAAATGACATAAAGAGTTTCTTCTCATATGTAAATAATAAAAGGGGGACTAATAATGTTGTGGGACCCCTGCTTATCAACAGTGAAATAACTGCTAAACCTGTGGAAATGACTAAAGAATTTAGTAAAATATTCAATAAGGTGTTTGTTAAGGATAATTACATGAGAGATAGAAGTAGGGCAGTAATAAATAATGAGGTACAAAGTGATATAGTTACTATACAAAAAGTTGTTGAAAGAATACACAAACTTAATACAGATAAGTCAACAGGTCTGGATGGGATGCACCTAATATTTATTAAGGAATTGGGAGATGTGTTAGCACCAGCTATCACTATAATAGGGCAAAAGTCCTTGAATGAAGGGTATGTGCCAAGAGATTGGAGGACAGCATATGTGGTACCAGTGTATAAAAAGGGGAGTAGAGTAGAGTAGAGTAGAGGCGGTAAACTATCGACCGATAAGCCTGACATCAGTGGTTTGTAAAATCATAAAAGGAGGAGATTGAAAAATATATTTTGAGAATGGGGTTGACAGATAACACCTAACATGGGTTTGTTAAAAATAGATCTTGTGAGACTAATTTGATTAGTTTCTATGAATATGTTGGAAAATTACTAGCTCGTTGGAACAATGTAGACATGGTAATGTTGGATTTTAGTTGAGCTTTCGACACAGTTCCTCATGGTATAGTGATTGGGAAACTGGAAAATCTGGGAATCGAAAGCAGAATTATTGGGTGGATCAGTCATTGGTTGATGGAAAGAACTCAACTGGTCAGGATACAGGGTTTCCTATCTGATGAGGTGGGGGTGTCGAGTGGTGTGCCGCAGGGGTCTGTGCTGGGACCAATGCTGTTTGGCATTTTCATTGCTGATCTAAATATAACAGGTAGGAATAAATTAACAAAGTTTGCAGATGATGTTAAGATGGAAGGGTTGTTAATACCTTTGAAGACAGGTTAAAATTTGGCCAAGATCTACTCTTTATATCAGAGTGGGCAAATAAAAATAAAATGAAGTTTAACCTGGATAAATGTGTCATAATTCACATAGAGAAGGAAAACATAAAGCAGGACTATTCTATACAAGGTGTAAAACTTAGGAATTCTGTTTGTGAAAAGTATTTAGGAGAATATATCAGTTCTGATTTAAAAAGGGTCCCATTGTAAAGTAGTAGCAAGCAAGGCTATGCATTTGATTAACTGTATTAGAAGAAGTTTCCAATCAAAGAATAAAGAGGTGTTTACTGCCCCTGTATAGATCTTATGTGAGACCTCATCTGGATTATTGCTCTACGGTCTGGAGTCCATACTTGAGAAAGGATATAAAATGATCGAAAAACCACAAATGGCCTGCACCAAACTTATAAAAGGGATTAAAGATGAACCATATGAGGAAAGATTGAAGGCCCTAAGGTTTTGGTCAATGGACATCAGACATGCCAGGGTGCTTGCTTCTATTGCACAAAATTTTAGGACAAGAAAAACTAAAAATGATCTTGATTTTCAGATCAAGGTACCTCATTATAATCTAAGGGACATAAGTTCAGATAAAAGAAGAATATTGCAGGACAAAGCTAAAATATTTTAGCTTTGGACCGGGAGCTATCAGATTATGGAACAGATTACCAGCTGAATTAGTAGAAGCCCCTAGCTTCTATGCCTTCAAATCAGGTTTGGATAGATATATTTATTTAGTTTTTGTTGACCGGGTAAGTGCACTAGACAAGTCCTGCCTGTTTTCAGGCACGACCCGGGGGAGGGGGATACAGATGAATGCCAACTGACCTTGAACCAGATTAAACTGTTGGTGGTATTTTTAGTGAATGAGGGAAATTTGGCCAGGACACCGGGGAAACTCCATTACTCATTAGTAGGGGGACAGGCCGTTGTCAGGAAGGCCACTCTGTGTGTGATGCCGAAGGAGGAATACATCTGCTTGGTGGGAGAGCTTGCCTCAGCTCCCACTGTTTGCAACACTGAGGCTACTTCTTCTCACAACATGGATGCGGTTTCTGACTTGGAATTTCATGATGCACCAGTTTTTATTGATGATATGGGCACCCTTTCTCAAAATCCTGAGGAACAGGTACAGATTTTTAATTTGTTTGTTTATGGAGCTGAAGAGATACAAGGACAACACTCATCTGTGAAACGGTCAGCACACAGAGCAGCAGCAGTGAATCTTGCTACACACTTTCTACCTTCACAATTATCCCGTCAGCAGCACGGCTGCTCCTGTCAAAACCACAGCTGTTTCTGAAGCGTCAGAAGGCCCTGTAGATTGCAGTGAGTCATTACCTAGTTCTAAGGACACTACTTGTTTGTTGCATAACATCTCTGCTTCTGTTCAGGCTGGCAGTGATTCCGCAAATACTTGTGAGTACCTAAAGCCTACTGGTTTATTGTCTCAGGTCAAACAAGTTTACTTTTCAACTGGCGCAGTAGAAATGCAAGGGCCCTGCTCACCTGTGGGTCTGTTGGAGCAACGAGCAGTTACACCAATCTCTGTAGACAAATTGCAGCATAGGGAGTTACTCCGTGACAGCAGTACAGCTGCTTCTGTCAAATCTGCAGCTGATTCAAAAGCCTCTGGATGCCACGTGGGGCACGATAAAGCACCGCATAGTTTCTCTCCCATACCAAGCTCATTAAACTCCTTACCTGCTTCACTACAGGCTGGTAGTAATATTGCACATTCTAGTGAGTGCCTAAAGCCTGTTAGTGTGCTACCTTTAACCAAAACAATCTCTTCACCTGCTATTTCGAGGATCAACGGGAGGTTCCTCAAGGGTTGCCCATTACTAAATTTATTCAAAATGAGACTGCCCCGGTAAGTAAATCAGTGGGTTTTGTATTAAAAAAAAATCCTGCAAGCATGGAGTTACAAGCCCAGCCTGACATTGTGTACCAATCTACTACAGTATCCCAAGCTGGGGTTACTGAATTTTCTTACAAAACTATACCTAAGCAGCAAAGTAATATGTCTACAAAACCGGCTGTAGTAGGTTCTTCTTCCTCTGCTTTAGAAATAACTCAGGAGGCCTGGTCTCCAGGTAAAGCTCTTGCAGGATGGGGTTGGAAACAGGCCCGACAGGTATCTGGACACCTGATCCAGCCTGGGATACAGATTTCTCTTTATCACAGCATTCCCCATCAAGGAAACCTGACTTGCAGCTGATGGCTTCTACTGGAAGTTCTAAAAAACAAAACGACTTGACAGAGACACTGCAGCCTATCTCTCCTACTATAGCTCTGAATTTACAAGCTTTACCACCCTCCACTCCAAATCCAGATTCCAATCTCCCACTTCTGGACAATACTTCATCTTTGCAGGACTCTTCCTTGCTGAAACCCCCTCAGCAGAAGCCCCTTATGTCGGAGTTATTTTCTACTGCAAAGGAAGCAGCACCAAGGCGTAATGCTGTCCGCATATGCTACAAAGGGGCTTAGATAATAGGCCAGACAAATACTATGTAGGAAAACTCTGTTGAAAGAGTCCCTTCATTTCACTCCTAAAGATATGTTTGCGTTCATTAATATTTCTGGACAGGATAATTTCAATATCAGCTTCCGGACATCACATGCGCTGGACTTATTTTGGGATCGTCATGGGCAAGTTCAGTTTTATCCCACATGGACCCCCCTTTTGGTTATTCCCCTAACTAAGCCTCTAATAAAATTTGTGACGGTAATGTTTAGGAATGAGGGGGTCCATGTGGAAGATATCAACTTTTGGCTATGACAAAAATGTAAGGTACTAAGTGCCCCTGAACCCATTTTAGATTCTGAACAGTTTTGGACTGGGAGTTGGAAGTATAAAATTAAATTGAGGCAATCTAATTCAGAGTACAGCGCATACCTAATTTATTTTTATGTTCGCTTGCTCACATGCGCAAGGAACGTCTTGGGAGAATGGGACACTTTGGAGGTATGCCCTCCTCTGCAATCTCCCTGCTCCATTGAGCAGGAGCGAGTCCTGCACCAGTGGATGTGGTGCTGTGTGTGACAGTGGTGGTCTTCTCTTCAAAAAACCACAGCTGTCATACAACACCAGCATCCGCCGCCCAAATCTTTGCTGCCATGCTGAGGACCCACCCGCGTGGCAAGCGTCCCACTCGTCTCGCGACGGGGTGCCCAATCCCCTGTCGGTTCCACGCCCCCAGTGAGCCTTCTGCCATGCTGGGAGCTCCACCCCAGCATGGCAAACATCCCACTGCCTTTTTTTTTGAAAACCTGTAAATGAAAAACGGTCCCACAGCACTTCTCCCAGCCCCCTCCCACAACCCGCACTCCATCTCTGTGCACCCCTGCCTCCCACACCCCTCACCCCATACTTACCTCCGGAGCTCGGCGCGGCGGTCATCGGTGGACCGGGAACACGCCTGCACTCTTCAAAGCCAACCGCGAACTGAGGAAATGCCAGTAAGCTGTATAATGGGCTAGATAGGGGTTTCAACCTTATGCATATCTCAGGCATGTTTGGAATCTTTGCACCAAATTTTCAACATGAGGTTTTGGGACCCTTCTCATGAATGATGTCACTGTCATGGCGTTATTCGGGCCCGAAGGGTGATTTCAGAGTCACTGCGCGTCACTGCGTGAAATCACCCTTTGGGCTGAATTACCATGACAGTGACATCATTCGAGAAGGGTCCCAAAACCCCATGTTGAAAATATTTCACTCCAGATTTTCAACATTGCCATTTACCACACCTCCTTATGAGCAGTACAGCTGTCATTTTTCACATCCTGCCCAAAGCGTGTTTCCGCCCTATAGCACACAATGGCGCGGTCGTTGTCTTGAAATCAATGTATGGGATACATTAAGAAAATCATGGTGACACTGTTCATTAGCAGAGGTCTTAAAATGGCTGTTGAAAATTTGGTGAAAAATTCCTAAAAATGACTGTTTTCTGGCGTGCATTAGCAGTTCCTACACTACGCTCATAGGTTTCAATTTTCAATATTTGCACTCCAATGACTTCCAAATACCTAAACAGCACATAGAAGCAAGCAACATTCAGCATTGACAAATGCTTGTACTTCTTTGTCACTGATTTTTTAAACCATGTCCAAGTGCCAAATACCACTGCAAATACCTGCAAGAGACGTTCGGCATTGACAAATGCTTGTTATTAGGTAGGGATAGAGGGTTTGCTTTTACGGGGACAACCAAGAGCTTGTTACAAGTGTGGTTCCAGGACACATCTTTCCAGTGTTTGTGACCAGCCCCCTGTGATAACTGTGGGAAGTGGGGCATGTTACTATGCAATGTGCTAATCACTCCAGGTGTGATCTCTGTGAAGATTATGGTCATGTTTTCCGAGAGTGTCCCTGGCAGCTAAAAATAAAGCATCTTGTATAAGTCCAGACCTTTAATCCAGAAAGCTCAAGATACTGCAGGCTCCCTTCCTCCCCTTCTTCCCCTCTCCCCTTCTCCACCACTCCCTCTAGGATAAAGACAGATGCCATTCACTCTGAACCTCCTGTCAGGACTTCCTCCCTGGGCCTGATAGGGTAGTGCAACTGCTGGTTCAGGTTCTTGGGATAAAAAACCCTGTATGGGTCCACCTGACCCTTTGGAATTCCTTCAGTTTGTTATACTGATGTTGATTCAGTTATCCTGAGAAAGAATCTAAGAATACGGTTCCTGGATCACCTCTGCCTCGGTGCAGATCTTCCGGAATTTACATCCCAAAACCCCACCTTCTGCTCCTCTATAGAAACTAGTAATTCCTATGTGGCCCTGTTCACCCCATGGGGACACAGAAATGGAGTTTGGAGACTGGACTCTCAAAATCCTCTTTATCTTCCCTCTCTCAACCAGTGGATAATTATAAAGAAAAAAAAAAAGAAAAAAAGGAAGAAATAGAGGGTCTGTTGCACTAATATGATTTTAATGTGGTTATCCTGGGGATCTTTAAATACCTATAGCTTGCTGAATACTGTTAAAAGGCAAGCTGTGTTTCATTACATTCATGATAGACACATTTCAGTTTGTATTTTGCAGGAAACTTGGATGCACTCTATTGAACAATTATCCTCTTTCAAAAGGGATTGGATCTGGGGACCCTCCTTTTGGTCTTTTGGAACTGATAGAGAGGATGGCATAGGCATTTTGTTTACTTCTTATTCATTTACATTGCATAACTTAATTGACTTGATACCTGGCAGAGTGATATTAGATGGGAAATAGCTTGATATATGCAATTGATTTATTAATATCTATAACCCACAAATGTAGGCGGACAGAGTGGCTTGTTTAAAAGCTGTTCAACCTTTCCTGGTAACCTCAGTTAAGGTGTTATGGGGTGGAGATTTTAATTGTACAATCATTGACTCACCCAAACAGAATAAAAAATTTACTGTGACTCATATGCACTGGCCAGCATTTTAAACTGGCTGGCCTCTTTAATTGTATTGATCATTTTTCCCATGGGCCCCAATATTCCTTTGTGAAAGGTAAAATTTGTTCCTTAATAGATTATATGCTAGTTTCCCCTTCTGTACAGGTGAACTCCTTTGAGATGATACCTAGTGAGTTCTCTGATCATTTTCTTTTATTATGTTCCATTCATTTTTCAGGTCTCCCTGAACATAGTCAGGTTTGGTGGAAGCTAAATACTTCCATTTTAGACCTCCCTCACATACAGACGGGGGTTAAATATATTTTAAAAGTTAGATTATCGGTAGCTTTTCTATATTCTAATATAGGTGACTGGTGGATGGAGACTAAATCTGATTTGCATAACTGGTATAAAAAACAAGAGATCAGGGCAAAAAATCATAATTTTTTGAAGTATCTGTCTCTTAGACAGCCACTTTAGAGGCTTATAACAATGGCATTAAAGCACTTCTAGGTATGATTATTCTGAGCAAATTACCAAATAAGAGAAAAGTATGAAGGAATTTCAGTATGACAGGGCTAAGACCTTGCAAGCCATTCGTGCTAACAGTATAAAAAAATCTCCTATAGGGGACCCTTTTGAGGTTTGTAAAACCTTAAGGGAGTCTTCCAATACTGATTTTCTAAAAAAGTCAGATGATTCTAGGCCACAACAATTGCACAGTTAAGGGAATTAATTATGTTATTACCAGTCCTTGGAACCTTCCTCCCGATCTCAGAAGAATCAATGCTTTCATATTTAAGTTTTATTAAATCTCCTTCTGTGTTCATAGAAGCCTCAAAATTATTAGGGCCTATTACTCAAGAAATTGTAAATGTAATTCGGAAGCTAAAACCAAATATTTCTCCAGGAATGGATGACCTTTCCAATAAATTATATAAAACCTTTTCTGCCGAACTAAGTCAATGTCCTTTTATTTTGTTTCAATATTTTGTTAAAACACTGTCACTTTCCTTTATTTTCAGAGGGATTATTAATTCATTTTTAAATCAGGGATAGAAATAATATTAAGAATTGAGGCCCATTACCCCTGCTAAATTCTGATTACAAAATGTTACCAGTATTTTGAATAATAGATAAAAAAATTATGCTAAGTTGGTGATTTCTCACTACCAATTTTGTGGGATACCAGATAGAAGAATCCAATCTGCATTAAAAGTTATACATGATGTTATCGAACACTTATACCTATCAGGCATTTTAGGATGTATGGTTATTGCTCATTTTGAAAAAGTGTTTGATAGGGTACATCTGCCTTTCCTTTTTAACTTTAGAACATTATGAGGTCTCAATTAAAATGGTTAATTTAATTAGGATGGTATATAAACATAATATGGTTTTTCCTTTTTGAAAGGTAGTATAGCTAAAAGTTTCACTTATCGACTGGGTGCATCAAGGTTGTCCCTTAGTCCTCTTCTTTATATCTTCTCACTAGATTCTCTTTTGCAGAATTTAGTTACTTTGCAGCAGTGGACTGGAATTACAGATAATTTATCTGAGGATGGTCAACTTTTATTGCAGGCCTATGCAGATGACTTAATGCTATGCTTTTCAGACCAGTCTCATGTCCATAAATTTTTGACAGCTTTTGATTCTTTGTCAAAAGTTTCCAATGCCATTTTTTTATTTATTTGAAACTAAAGGGTTGTTCACTGGGGCAATGAGTCCTGCTGCTGTGGTACAAGATGGTATCCATATTTCCCAGACTTGGGTATTCTTTTCGGTCCCCAAATTTTACCAGCCGAAAATTGGGAATTAGTTCTTAAGGTTGTAGAAGACAAAGTTAAACGATGGAAGCAGTGGAAATTCTCAAAACTGAAGCACATACACATTATTAAACAGTTTCTTCTACCCTGTTGACAGTATGTGGCCATGATTTTCCCTCTTCCGGCTCATCTAGAAACCAGTGCTTATAGTTTATTTTTTCAAATGCTTTGGGGTAACCACTTAAATCCAGTAAAGAGGTGCTACACTTATTTAAATACAAAATTGGGTGGACTTGGGATGATAGACCCTGTAGTGTTTTTGCATTCCTTGTTTATTATGAATTCTATCAAATGTGGTTTAGCTCCAATAGAAGGGATTGGAAAAGGATGGGTTAATAGGGCTCTGGGCAAATATTTTATGATTTCACAGTATTTTTGACCTGCTGTTCAGAAGTTGTACAGATGGAAAATTACCAAAGAAATGATTTTGAATAATAGTATGCAGGTCTTTTACCCATTGATAATGATATCGTTATATCCTCAAGATCCTTGCTTCAAAAATTGCCCATCAGCTTTAAATTCTAAGGTATTAGCCCAGTTGAATAATATTAGATTGCCTCAGCTACAATGGGAAGCGCAATGGTTGATTTGTTATGGTCATCTGAATGTTCAGGGTAATGCAAAATATAAAGTCATTGATGAAAGGAATTGCCCCTATCTGGCTTGCATAAATGTTAAAGAAACAACAGAGCATTTTTCTTTCAGTGTTCCTATTCGAAGGGTTTGTGGGCTTGTCTGGTGAACTTATGGAACTTTAAATGGCTTACCTTTATCTCATATGATATTTTGATTCTAGGACTTTACCCAACTAAGCTTTCTCACTTTCATGATGGGACGTTGTCTTTATTTTTTGTTGTTAAAGATATTTTCTATGGCAGGCTAGATGCCAATGAGTTATATCAGAAAAAATGCATTATATCTGTTTTAGTATACTGGTTTCGAATAAGCTCAAAAATTATATTCACAGGGTGCACAGAGGCTTGCTCCTATAAATGTCAGAAATGGTGGACGAGGTTTTCTTCACTTTATAAAGTTTAAGTGATTTGATCTGTTTTTATGATCCACTGTTTTTGTTATTATGACTTATTTTTGTTAACTTAACCTTATTTTTCTCTTTATTTTCACTGTTTGTTTTGATTTACTGTGTTGTTTTCTATGTTTATTATTGCAATAAAAACTCCCCTACTCTATTTGACAAGTGCCATGGGATCTTTAGCATCCACCTGAACTACCACCAATCCAGGCAGATGGGATTTCGGTTTAACGTCTCATCCGAAAGACGGCACCTCAAAAGTGCAGCACCCCCCTCATGCTGCACTACAGTGTCAGTACTGGGATATTAACCCAAGTGCCAGATGTGGGAAGTGAACCCACAGCCCTCTGCTCTCCCAGCCTCAGAGGCAGTGTGCTACCTGCTGAGCCACTGACACTGGTTGGTGGACACTGTTGGTAACCTCGGTTTCCTCCACTGAAATAGTGGGGACATCCTATATGGGATTTAGCCTTCTGGATGTCTTAACAATCCAGTATGAACTCAAGTATGAACTTCTTGAAAACCATGGTGGTATTTTTCCTTTTATTGTATCTCTTCTTAAGTGGTATATATTCATTTTCCATGTTCTTATGTAGTTTTTAGAAATAACCATCATTCATCAGTTGTCAGAGGTAACATGATATTGTTCCAATTTATGAACAGAAAAATGTGTTTATTTCATTATATTTGTCCTATTATAGTCTCTGGTGGTCACTGTGGCCATACTACTGCACTTACAATTTGATACACAGCGGTATACCGTGTTATGGTCATTACTATTCAGTGGGTCACAGCACATCTGTTAAGTCATTTCCAATATTAGTAAGAATCAAATCAAGTACATTTTCTCTCTAGTGGGTTCTAAAACTTTTTGTTCAAGCCCAGATTATAAGATGAAATGTATAAAATTATTTTCTAATATTTTTTCACCGAAGAGTAATTACCAACAAACCCCTGATAGATTAAAATCACCAGTTACTATTATGTCACTCATACTGGACATATATTTGATTTCATTCATAAGGGCAGTGTTATAGTCTATACTATTGTCTAGTGGTCTACAGTATGTACTCATTAAGATTTTTGGTCTGTTTTGAAGATCATTTGGACCCATATACTTTCAATATTTTCACTAGTTGTATTAATAACATCAGATTGAGAGCATTTAATGTCAGATTTTGCATAAATACACAATTCCCTCTTTCCATGTTCTTATAAAATAGCTTATAACCAGTGATTTCTGTAGACCAGGTGCAAGTTTGTTCCTACAATGTTTCCATGATAGCAGAATGTCAATGCGATCATGATGTAATGTAATTTCCAGGTCAGACAGTTTACTTAAATTCAAACTCCTAGCATTTGGCAGTAACATTGAAACATAGACTCTGATGGCAGATAAGGACAATTTGGCCCACCCAGTCTGCTCATTTCCCTACCTTTTGGATAAGCTGCACATCCTAGTTAGCCAAAAGTCTACTTCCTCCTATCCACAACTAGAATTGCTTTATGTCTGTCCCATGCATTCTTGAATTCACCCACTGTTTTTCATCCCACTACCTTCTTTGGAAGGCTGTTCCATGTATCCACCCTCTCTCTGAAAAAATACTTCCTCACGTTGCCCTGAGCCATTCCCTCTCAATCTTCAAATTATGCCCCCTTGTTCTTGTACATTTCTTTTTCTGAAAGTTGCTGCCCTCTTGGACTTTTTTGATTCCCTTGAGGTATGATTTTAAAGTAAGATTTTATATATTTTAGTTCTATTGTCAGACATGGAGTTTGCTGATTTACCCTGAGCCCTCTCAGTGCCTAGTTTAAAGCCAATGTAATGTAAGCCTCACACCTTTTATGCAACACAGCTCTACCTCTGTGACTTAATAGAAGACCATTCCAGCTATAATAGGTCGGGTTAACCTCAAATTGCTATCAATGTGTTATGCAGTGAAAGTTGTTCGTAAAGCACCATTTACATAACCACCCATTAATTGTTTTGATTTGTTCAGTCTTGAGTATACCAGCCCTAGGTACTGGTAGAATTTCTGAGAAGCATTCTGGCAACTTTTATATTCGAGAGCCTGACTGAGCCCGATAAATTAATTTGTTATGTTGTCAATAGTGGAATTACTGATATTGTTGGTCCCTACATGAACTATAACCAAGGGTTGTGACCAGCATTTCTAAAAATAACAATGGCCATGCTTGTTAAGTCAGAAGCTCTGCTTCATAAATGTCAGGAGTGGTGGACATACTTAGATTTCAGCAAGATATTCAACACTGTGCCACAGAGAAGGTGACAAAAAATTTGGATGCTTGGGGGCTTGGAATTAAGGCAGTACACTAGCAAGTACTTTGCTGAAGGATAGGATGCAAAGGGTGGTGGTTAATGGCACTCACTTGGGGAGAGTGACTAGAGGGTTCCTCATAGCTCAATACTGGATCCAGTCCACTTTAATATCTTTATAAGTGATATTGCAGAAGAATTTGAAGGGAAGGCGTGCCTCTTTGTAAATGACACCAAGATCTCGGTGGCCAGAATGAAAAGAGATCTGAAAGAGCTCAGGGAATGGTCAAGAGTATGGCAGCTGGGAGTCAATGAAAAAAAGTGCAAAATCATGCACCTTATGCACAGAAACCTGAGTCAGAGTATAAAATAGGGGGTTGGGGGTAACGATGACCACTAAACAGGAAAGGTGACCTTAAGATGGCAAGGCAATGTGGCAAAGCAGTAGAGAAAGCCAGTGGGATGCTGGTGTGCATAGTGAGGGATCACCAACAGAAGGAGGAAGGTGGTGTTGCCACTGCATTGACTGTATCGAATGTTGAAAACAAAATTCCCATCAGTTCATGTTATAAAACAGTAGTTTTTGAATAAAACTGTAAGTACAGTTAAAGACTGTTGTGCTGCTATAACCTGATTTAAGCATGAACTGAAATGTAAATTATACAAATGTATTTTTTTTTTAATATTGTATTAAATGTGTATATGTTGGAACTAAGTGTAGTGTTCTGTCTAACTAGATACCCTGGGTCACCATTTTAAATGAGTTTTTTACTCAGTGGTCTAATCTATAATAAATATTTTAAATGAAAATGAAATGAAAAAAAATGTATCGGTCATTGGTGAGACAACACCTGGAGAACTGTGTCCAGTTCTGGAGACCACACCTCAGAAAGGACATAGAGAGGGTAGAGGCCATCCAAATTAGGGCAACAGAAATGGTGCAGGGTTGTACCAAATGTCCTATGAGGAGAGAATAAAAGATCTAAACATGTACACTTTGTGAGACAGAAGGGAGGGGGTGGACATGATAAAGCCCTCTAAATACCTCACAGGAATGACTAAGGTACAGGAAGGGAGCATTTTTCAGAAAAGAAGGTGAACAAGAACTAGGGGGCATTCAATGAAGCTGGTGGGGGGAGTTTAGGAGGGATGTGAGGAAGTATTTCTTCACTGAGGGGGTGGTAGATGCCTGGAAAAATGTTCAGTCGGGGGTGGTGGTGGTGAAAACAGTGGTGTGCACCAAGCATTCATGGGATAGGTATAAAGGAAAACTGGTATCAAATTGTGTGTAGGGGAAGGAGGTGGTCAGAGACCAGGTAGGGCCTGCACTGACAGACTGCATGAGGAAAAAAGGGCAGACTAGATCGATCTACTGGTCCTTACCTGCTGACAAATTTTATGTTTCTATGGGTGCCCGAAGATCCAAGGTACATCTCATGTCATCATTTGTCCTGTGGGATGTAATGAGAGAAATCCAAATTGTTTGCTACAGTGCCTTTCCATCACAATAGTATTTTCCCTTGGATGCTGCAGCTTGCGTGCCAGCTATACAGATGTCCTCATTCTCCTGGAGTTGTGACTTAATTGTAACTGTGTGACAGTTGTCATCTGAAGCTCCTAACTTAGACATAACTTAGACAAACTGATTGGTCCCCTATTGATGTAGCTCGTACTGTGGACCAAGCACCTTAAGTACTTATATCACAGTGTAACACAGCTTGTGATATCCATGCCCCGGACATGGAAGATTAAGGGAGCAAACACTGCCTGGATAACACCCCCCTGCTTAACCTTATGGCCACCAGGGACAACCTGTTTCATTGTGCCTGGGCTACCAGAAAACAAACAAATTGGCAACGGTACAAAACCACCAGGAATGCCTGTAACAAGGAGATTTGTTCTGCCAAGATCCATCACTTTCAAGAGGAGCTCTCTAACTCCTGGGGAATGGCAGAAACTTTTGGGGAAATATGAGAGACTTCATGGGCATGACCAGCAAGTCAGCTTCATCCATGCTTTCTGTAAATGGGGAAATTACCCAGGACTCCAAGTTGATCACTGACACTTTTAACTGGTCCTTCTCAGACCTAAGTGGTGTACTATCATCTGCTTTATTTGATGTGCCAATGCCTCCTACCATAGAGCACAAAGAAGGCACACATCAAGCATCCCCCCTTTCTATGTTAGGATGGTCTCTAAGCAAGAGGCCAGAAAATATTTGTAGCGGGTGCTTGGGAAGTCAAGATTTAATAGTGACTCTCTCGACCTGAAGATTTTAAACCTCACTGTTGAAGTCCTAACTCCCTTAACTGAACTCCTCAATCTCTCCCTCTGCCAAGGTCAGTTCACTGAGAAATGGAAGGCAGCTGTTGTCACCCTGTCTTCAAAAATGGTGACTGTGCCCTCCATACAAACTACTGTCCAATCTCAATCCATGCCCCCTCCTTTTGAAGGAATTGGAAAGGATTGTGTCAGACTAGCTTACTGAATATCTAGAGAAATACAATATCCAGTGCTCTTAACAGCACGGTTTTCATAAAGAACAAAGTACCACCACTTCCTGAAGTTACCCTGTACTACCCCTTCCCTGCCCTTTCCAGATCATTTTTCTCCAGGTGGACAATGACATCTAGCTCGCTCCCATCTTCTGCCAGCCTAGTGATCCTCTGGATACACTCTCCATCCCTTCAAGCCGCAGTATCTGTTAGGCTCTTCACCCCCCTCACCCCACTCTCAAATCTATCCCCCTAACAACAGAGTATCCCACCAGCAGCTGCTTCCTTCTTGACTGGAACCTCTTCCTCCCTCTACCTTGGGGTCTCCACTTCAGAGGATCCCCACTTCCTCTTTTCCACTTTAATGGGTGCCTCCTGTTGGCTGCTCTACTGTGCCAGTATGGCAAAAGAATTCTGCAGTGGTATAGGCTGAGTGCTCCCTCTCTGCCTTCCCCACTGTCTGGAGCCCAACAAGGTCCATCTACTCTGCTTCTGCCTATAGGCTTCTTCTGGGGAGCAATGGCAGACATGGTGACCCCTGGATGGGGCAGAGGTCCTCTGTGCCCTTGCTAATTTGGCCCACAGTCCAGCAGCCTTTGCCCTGAGAGGTGAGTACAAATTAGGCAGCATCTCAGTCTCCTGAGGTGTCCCAACAGACTATGGCCCACACCTATTGCAATGTAACACTCACATAATCATTCCTTCCCACGCCTAGTGCCTTTTCAAATTTCTCTGTGCACCTGCCCCCTTCCTACTTCTGTTGTACTCCTATCTCTCTCTTTTGCCTCCCTAAAACTAATTTGTTACCCTATCCTAGATAAAGTGCCTCTTGTTTTCCCTTTCATTAACTCTCCTACCTGTACCTACCTTATCCTGGGTGTGTGTTACTCCTTTCCTACTTGTAGTATGGCTGCAACCTGTAGTTACCTTCCCTCTAGCTGTTGTAAACAGTATCTAGAAATGTGTTACCTCTTTACCTTGGTCAGGTGTCCCCTCTGCAGAGTCTTGTGCAGACTGTAGACTATTTGTGGATGTCCTGCAGATAATTTCAAGGCAAATGCTCTACTCCTGCTGTATCCCATTCATGTAATGGGACACACTGGGTGTTACTCCTGTTATCTCCCATTCCTGCTTCCTGATTTACCCCGATTACCTGTCCCCATTAAGACTCTGGCAGCTGCTCGTCAATCACCGACCTAATTAGCACTGTTATGGCCTTGGCCAAGCTCACTGACTGTGTCAGTAGACCTATGGATGATGGGAAGCTTACTGGCGTGGTTTTCGTGGACCTGTCCAATGCCTTTGATTTAGCTGATCATTCCCTGCTGCTCAAGAGGCTGAGGAGCATAGGACTGGAAGATTTTCCATGTGCTTGGTTTCATAGATATTTGACGGAGTGTCTTCTTAGGGTAAATTATATAGAGAATTTTGGATGGGCAACTATGCAGAATCAGTGTGTCCATGGGAATCAGAACCCAAGGTGGCAAAACACACTGGTTGTGCATAGAGTTGCTCATCCTGTATTTTTTATAGTGTATAGTACTGTGTGAAATATGCACTTTGTGAGTTCTTTTGCTTTCAAAATGAAACTGATTCGTGCAGTCATAGAAACATAGCAACATAGAATTTGACAGCAGATAAGGACTGCTTGGCCCACCCAGTCTGCCCATTTCCCTACCTAATGGATAAGCTTCAGATTCTAGTTAATCAACAGCCTACTTCTTCCTATCTCCACCCCCTAGAATTGCCTTATGACTGTCCCATGTATTCTTGAATTCCACCACTGTTTTTGACTCCACAACCTCCTCCAGAAGGCCATTCCATGCATCCACAACCCTATCCATGAAACAATACCTCCTTACATTACCTCTGAGCTGCCCCCTCTATCTTCCAATTGTGCCCCCTTGTTCTTGCACACCTCTTTTTCTGAAAGATGCTACCCTCTTGGACTTTGTTAATTCCCTTGAGGTACTTGAAAGTTTCTATCATGTCCCCCCTCTCCCTCCTTTCCTCGAGGCTATACATATTAAGCTCCTTAAGTCTTTTTTCATATGTCTTCTGGTGCAGACTCTGCACCATTTTAGTTGCCCTCCTCTGGACTGCCTTCATCCTGTTTATGTCTTTGCGGAGATTGAGTCTCCAGAATTGCAAGCAGCACTCCAGATGGGGTCTCACCAGCTGTCTGTACAGAGGAATAACAACTTCTTGTTTTCTACTGGTGATGCCTCTCCCTATGCATCCCAGTATCCCCACAGCCCTCCTTTCTTCCCTCTCACATTGTTTGCCCACCTTTAGGTCATCTGATATGACTATTCCCAGGTCCCTTTCCATTTTTGTTGTTGTTAGTATCTCACCTCCCATTGTGTACTCTTCCCCTGGGTTTTTGTTTCCCAGGTGCATTACTTTGCACTTCTTAGCATTGAATCTAAGTTGCCATACATTTGACCATTTCTCCAGCCTTGCCAAATCCCTTCTGATCCTTTCCACCACACCTTGTGTATCAACTCTGTTGCAGATCTTTGTGTCATCTGCAAAGCGACATGCTTTTCCTTCCAGTCCCTCTGCAATGTCACTTATAAAGACATTGAAGAGAACCGGTCCTAGTACTGAACCCTGTAGCACCCCCACTTGTAACCCCCCTTTCTTACGAACATACGAACATACGAAATTTGCCAGCAGATAGAGGCCTAGAGGTCTATCAAGTCTGCTCGAATGTGCAGCTAGCACCCCTTATTCTGCAGCTGCCCCTTCCTTAAACAACATTTTGGAGACCAGGATTAGAACCCTGATCTCCACCATCATTCTGGATGAGCTGTCTCATGTTTCAGTCCTCTCTGCCACAGAAGCAGCTTCTTCAGAGTGTACTCCATTTACGATTACCCTCTGTGTCCTGTTCTCCAGCCAATTGTTTACCCAGGCTACCATCTTACACCCAGTCCACTGCTGTCTTGATTAAGCCTTAACCCCTGTACAGTCTTCTCAACTTTAGTCTAACAACTGATTTCAGAGGTCACTAGGGAGGGGCTAACTGGTGCAAGCAATCATTTTCTGAAATAGCTTCTACTCAATTATAATTGCTCTGTTTGTTCTCCAATTTGTTTTAACTCTCATGTAATTGCTCTGGAATGCCAATGAGCAGGCATCTGTAACCACTGTATATGTGTATTGTCCTATTTTGTCCACCCTGACGTGGAACATTTGTAAAAGAGCTCACACTCAAAGGTCTGTCCTAAATATTAAATAAATAAATAAAAGAAATAAATATAATAGTTCCACACTTGCTTGCAGTACACATACCATATGCAATTGGTTCCAATTTAACATTTAAATCATACTTGCAGCATGCATATCACATGGGTAGTTTTATGAGCGGCATGAAAACATTTCATGTAATTATTTGATGGAAATTTAAAGTTCTGACTGAAATTCTCTGGTCTTACCCTATTTATTACAAAGTGCTAGAGTGGGAATGTTTAAATGTGCACAATCTTGTGACTGAAATTCCCAGCTTAGGTCAATCACTCACTCACTCCACTCTTAAGTACTTCTGAGTGGAGGTACTGTATGTACTTTTTTTACCATACATTTCGTTATTCAAGTTTTCCAGTTTTTTTTTACAGCAATGTATTGCTGTATTCATGCATAACACAGAAGCATTTGACTCCATTGGATTTGAGTGACTGCTGAGTTGAGAGGAACAGCTGTTACTATGCATGCCTGATGCCTGAGGAGTAGGCACAGGTAGCAGGGCTGCACAGTGAGTTTTATTATTTATAAAAGGAAAGCCATCTGTTGCCAAAGAAGTGCAGCCATACCAGTTCACCTTATTGTTCTCCTGTTCTGCTAGGTAATTTCTGGTGTTCTCTTTCTTGCCTTGCACAGGAGGAAAGCCTTGAGGAAGGTGGCCAAGGACTGGAGCTGTGTTGGGTGAGAGCAGCCAGTTGGACGGCTGAAGGAATGGTGAATTTAATTAAAGGACCCTTCCTGGCAAGAAAATTCCTTTACAAGCAGCTGCTATAAAAGGAAAGTTTATTTTGTAATATTAATACACACCTGTGCAAACTGATCTCTCAGAGGCCAAGGGAGTCTAAAATAGGAGACGTCTATAGATATTTGAGAAGCACAGATTAATACAATCAAGCTGTATGAAGTGCATGAAGTTTAGTGTGATGCAAAAATCTGGTAAATCTAAAACCACCTGTCCTTTTCTGGTTTTTATGGTATCTCTATTAAGTAACTAGTCAAAATATGTTCTAGTATATGTCTGGTGGTATAAGTCGAGTATTTTTTTATGTTTTTGTTTGTATATTTGGATTTCGCACCAAATTTATTTTTTGTCACATGACCTGTAGGGATTTATTGTGCGTGACCCCCTCTGACCAGTATCTCTATCCAGGAATTGTCAGATGTCAGACAGCAATCCTAGGAGATGGGTGCAAGTGAACAGACCCAGTGGCATTATGCACAAGGAAATAGTACTTTTCTGGCTAGCGTTTCTTGAAAGGAAAATTTTTTTTACATGGCTTGTATTAAATCCTGCCAAACCAAGCATTAATTACAGTCCTGATACTTGTTTTGATCTTGATGCTTGGGGCAATTCTGAGTTGCTGAGCTGTAAGGACCTTCGGGGTCGCCATTGTGTTTATATTGTCGCTACTGCTCTACTGTTCACTGTTGTTCTGAATGCTTGACCAACGCTATTGCCTGATTTCATCTGAAGGGTGGAGGTCTATGAAAGTCAATATTAAATATTAAAAAATATTAAAAACATCAAAAAGTAAGTAAAATCTGGTAGTGCAAGAAAAGTTTTGGGGAGGTTTTAAACCTTGTGTCCAGAACAAAATTGTGGGCTTGCTAACTGACTCAATGCTACTGACTCATTGCTCTAAGAAAAGAAAGAATAATTACAAAACAATTATAAAGGTACTAGAGACTAGATCTAGATTATATTTCAGAAGAGAAATGACTTCTATGATTTGTATGAGGATTTTTTAAGTTCCAAATGTTAGCATTTTTACACTGTTTTTACATGATTTATATATTGTTTTTATATGAATTACATCTCGGTCCTTCTTTTTCCTAGTGCATAACTCTGCCAAGGGGGAGCTGTACTCAGTCAGCTGTTTGTATAGATACTGGACAGTACAAATACTTGCAAGAGATTCAGCTATAGGGATATATACTCTGAAGAAAAGCGTTCTTCATTTCTGCAGAGGGACAGAACTGTCTAAAGTCTTGGAAAAATCAAATAAGGACACGATTTGGATAATTACTGTTTTGCCACTTCTCTTTAATAAAATACTATGAAGAAAAATGAATAAAAAGTTAAAGGATAAGGAGGACTGGACTTATGTATCTGTAACATTACTGGGAAATTGAACATTTTATAGAGAATTCTACAAATTTATTTTTATCTGATATTTAATCTGATTCCTTTTTAATTAAGTGCAATATGGTTCAAAAAAGAAGCCAGGCTGTAGACTGTGATAATTTGGATTCTGACATTGGTAAAAATGAAACACAACAGAAGAACAAAGAAAGTTGCATAATCATGGAAGCGGATAAAAATTCTGAACAAAATACGACAAATTAAAATAAAAGAAATAAGAAAAAAAGTCAAAGGATACTATTAGAAAAGCAAAAAAAAAAAAAATAAGTAATCCCTATAAACAACAGGGAAGTAAAAAAGGAAAGCTGCAAGATATTAAAATAGGGAAGCAGACCAAGATTAAAGATAATTTTGTTTTGATTACTACTCAAGATGCTACTCAAGAAGTCAGTAAAGAAATAATAGAAATTAAAGAAACACAAGAAATATTAATAATAAAGAGAAAGGCTTAGTACATCCTATTAGTGATACTAGATTATCAGTTATGCTAAATTTATTTGGGATAAGTTGTACCTCAACACCAAATTGCTTAATTGCTCAGAATGGGACTGAATGAATAAACAAGGGTCCTATAATGATAAACAAGGAATCACTTGTTAAATTGATGGAAGAGCTAGTATCTGAATGTTCCATCTCTCTCTCAATTTTTCTCCTGATTATTTCAGTGAGTAAAAACAGAAGCAAACATGGCATTCTCAGTATACCAGTAAGAAATACAGGGGACTTTAACAAGGAACAGGTCTATCAGGAAACACAAAAATAAGAAGTGTTTGAATTTCTTCGCACCTGCCCATTTGGTATAAGTGATGAGTTAAGAATTTTTTTTTTTTTTTAACCAATTATTTTACCAGGTGAGACACACTAAGCTAAAAAGCTTGTTTGCAGGTGCAACCTGGGAGCACAGGAAGTTAAGTGACTTGCTCAGGGTCACACAGTATGCACCTAGGGGCTGTGGGATTCAAACCCAGGTCTCCAGATTTGCAGCTCAGAGCCTTAACCCACTCGCATACTGCCTACTTAAATATATGGCTAATACACATATAGCACATTTGTTAATTATGGAACAGTTAATTAATTTCAGATATGAGATGGATACCATAAAAGAAAATATAGCAATTAATGGGTTCAGGTTAGAAGAAGTCCTATCAAAAGTAGGGAAACTTCTCCCACAGGAAGAATCTCCTTCCATTCTCCCTGATACTTCTATGATTAACAGTCAATATTTCTCCATGGTATAATTTACTGAAGTCCCCGAAAACATCAGAACTAATAGGATACATAAATCTAGATCTAAGAAAAGGAAAATTCAAAATAAAAATAAAAACAAACAAAAAGGGACGAAGGTGCAGAAGTCGGGTCACATTTCTAGTAAACAGATAACTGAGGATAAAGTATTGCAAATATCAGGAGAAAATATAGAAACTCAGCAAATTCCTCTAGAATAGGTGGATAGTATTCTACCACAACTCTTTTTAGAAGAGAACTTCGATGATGATAATAAAGATGAAAGGATCTGCATGCAGTCACTGAAACTAGAGCAACTTGCAGAGCAGCTAACAATGTTAATATAGAACTAAAAGCTTTTAGGAAAGAATTGATAGCAGTTAATGATATCAATCAAGCTACACAGAACGATGCTTCAGTGAAGGGACTACAGCCTAGATCGGATATGATTGACTTATTGTCTTGTGGCATCCTGAGCTTATATGGGTATAAAACATCAGAACAAACTATTTCTGCAACCAGTAGGGAAAAGATTGTGAATTTTTAAGGCAGCATCTGGTGCTGATTTGCAAGTGACAGGCATAGCCCAGATATAGAAGGATAAAGTCTTCTGTGGTGTTGAATGCACTTTTATTTTCTATTCAGAACCAAGAATAGCAAATCAAGTTTTGATTAGTAATGAAGCACCTAAAACATATTATGGTGGTTTGGTTGAATTTGTAAACAGGGAAACTGTAAACAATTTATTTACACACAGCATACAAGAAAAGCAGATTAGCATTTTTGGCCTCAAAACCATTCCAAATTAGACTAATGGGAAGATTAAAAATGTGTTAAACAATTTGTTTATGCATGTATTAAAGATACCAACATTGAATTTAAAGATTAAGAAAGTTTTTAGGAATAGAAATGACACCAACATCTGGCGAGTCGATGCCTTCATCCTGGGAAATGATACGGCTGAACTAATTTTGCAAAAGCTCCTTTATTGGATAAAGCAGGAGTGCATATTATTGCCAGTACTCTAATTTACAACATTGGAGAGTGCAATAAAAAAGGAAAGAAGTAAGTGAATGTGACCAAGTTCAGGTGACTACAATCAATTTAAGTTTATACAATAAAATTATGGAAAACACAGGATTACTAGATACATTGGGATTATATGAGTGCTGAGTGCTGCTGTAAGCCTAATAATGCAGGGAATCTCTGCACTCCTCATATTGTTTATCCTTTCCCTCATACCGGGGATGCAGTATGGGCCCAAACTCCCTCCACAAGTTAGCGATCATGGGCTCACTCCTGAATGCCTACTGCTAAATAAGTCTAGCTACAGATATCTTTGTGTGATTCTGCTTCCTCATCTTCCTGCTCACCACCAGGGTATCCCATGGGGTTGTAGCTGTATCAAACAGTCCTTTCAAGCTATCCCTCCTAAGCACCTTGGCACCTGTCTTTCCCTGCAATTCTCTGCCAGAGTACTGGTCTCCCTAGCCTTGGGTCAGTACAACCCTAAGGGAAACATCTGGCATTCAGTTATTGGCAAACCGCACAGGTGAACCATGGCTAAAGTACTCAGACTAACTATTGCTACCCTTTCCAGGATACTCGTACTTCTTCTACTGTGCTCCGGTAACATTAAGTTGAATCCTGGTCCTCCTGCAGCCCTGTCATCTCCCTCTGATACTGCAAAGTTGAAACGAATGAGCTTATGGCATGTTAATGTCTGCAGCCTCATGAAAAAGTTTACCTTGATCCAAGCATGGATTAGCCATATCTTGCCAGACATATTGGTGGTCTCTGAATCTTGGCTTAGGACGGCTACCCTTGATAGTGAGATCAGCACCCCTTCTTACACTCTCTTTAGAGCAGATAGATTGACTAGAGGAGGAGGTGTGGCAATCTATGTCAAGGATAAATACTGCCTTGACTCAGCTACTGTCAAAATGAATTTGAATGTTTGACCATTAAGATTGAGCTAGCCAAATCCCTTGTGCTCTGCATAATAAGTTGCTAGAGACCACCTTCAGCTGGGCTGCAGCTCTTAAGTTATCTTAGATCTTTACTAGAGAAAGATAACCTTGAAACAATTATTTTAGGGGACTTTAACCTTGACTGGCTATCTAAGATTTCAACCCCACTGAATACCTTCTGTGGCTCTCATGGGATGACACAAATAATTAGTGAGCCTACACACACGAACAAAAATAATTCGAATAATAGTACTCTTTTAGATGTCATACTAGTTAATAAGCCCCACCTATTCTCTCATTCTGGCACCTTTTTCTCTGATGTCAGTGACCATTGTTTCATTGATGGTATTAGATCAGTTCATAACACAGTACCATCAGCTAAATATAACACAAAAAGATCAGGGAAGAACTTCGACCAGTTTGCATATATCAATGACCTGAAACACTCTTTACTCAAGCAAGACTTCTTCTTAGCCAACACAGTCAATTTAGCATATGTTATACTTCATGAAATTCTGGTCAGGGCACTAAACAGACATGCCCCGGTGGTAACAATTTATGTAAGGAACAAAGCTGGTCATTGGTTTTCGGCTGAACTGAAGGCTGCATTGCTATTAAGAGAGAAACTCTGGAAAAAGGTTCGCAGAACCAAGTTGGACACAGACTGGTGCCAGTTCAGGAAGGCACAGAACTTATGTACAAAAATGATCAGAGAAGCGAAGGCTGCTTTCTACCGTAATGAACTGGACTCCGCCACAAAATCCCCCATTAAATTCTGGAGTACTATTAAGGAAATGTAGGGGCACACACCTGGCAACTCCCTACCTACAAAAATCATCTCAGGGAATACTACCATATGTGAGAAAAAGAGGATCCTTGACTCCTTTAACAATCTTTTTGCTACGGCTGATCTTGTGTTTGATAACTCTCCTGCATACTTCGCATGCTCTCAATTAGGAGTACAAAATGATGACTCTGATGTCCCCACTCCTGATTTCTCCTTCTAACCTATATCTCTGAAATAGGTCGAAGACCTCCTACTTCAGCTGGACTCAAAGAAAAGTGCTGGTGCTGATTCACTAGAACCCTGCTTCATTAAGATTGCATATCATGTTCTAGCTGTGCCAATCACTCACCTTTTTAATCTATATTTGTCACAAGGGCTTATTCCTTCAATATGGAAAATTATGCATGTCATTACTTTATTCAAGTCAGGAGATCTTTGTGATCTGAATAATTACAGACTGATATCTCTCTTGCCAGTTCTATCAAAACTTATAGAAAAAATAGTGAGTACCCAGCTCAGGAATTATCTAGAATCAAAAAAACTCTTAAATCCCTTGCAGTCTGGTTTCAGAACAAGACATAGTACTATTTCAGCACTTGCTAAAGTGACCAATGATCGGTACCGTGATCTGGATAGTAAAAAATTTATCTGTGCCGTATTCTTAGACCTAAGCAAGGCTTTTGACACTGTGTATCACCGCCTGCTTCTCTCATCATTGAGGAGCATAGGTCTGGAAACAGTATCACTGCATTGGTTCACTGATTACCTCTCAGGATGGTTCTAGGAGATTAAGGCTGAGGGTGAGCTTTCCCTACTAAAACCCTCTCCAGAGGAAGTGCCGAGGGGTCAATACTTGGCCCCCCAATATTTGATATCTATATTAATAATATTGATGATAGCATGTCCAAGGCAGATATACACCTGTTCACAGATGACATGGTTCTGTACCTCAGTTGCCCAACTCCTGAAGCAGCTTGTACAGACCTCCAGGAGGAATTCAACTGTCTTCAGAATCAGCTTCACTTCAAAAAACTCCTGTTAAATGCCAAAAAAACAAAAGCAATGCTTTTCTCACCCTACAGTCATGCTGTGAACCTGGTTAGTACTAGAGCGTTACCTCACATCACTACTGTCCTTGGAGAAAACCTGGAGTTTGTCATGAAATTCAAATACCTGGGAGTGTGGCTGGACCAAAATCTTTCATTTTTGGAGCATATTGAGGACTTGCTTAAGAAGCTAAGACAGAGGCTGGGCCTCTTCTTTAGGATTAATCGGTTCTTGACTACAGATGCTAAAAAGTGCCTGGTCCAATCAACATTCCTATCACTGGTTGACTATGTAGACTTCCTATACAGTCAGTGCCCAAAAGCTTCCCTTGCTAAACTGGACACGCTTTATCACAGAGCTATTAGATTTATAACAGGCCTTCCTCTCTACCCATCACTGCTTGCTGTATGCTGCCACAGGGTGGTCCTCCCTTATGTTTAGAAGAAATAGAAATGTGGCATTTTGGACTCTTAGAGCTGTCACAAAAGCTTTCACAAAATATTTTGACTGTCTCCTGCTAAACCACGCCAGGAACTTATGCCTAAAGAGTGACTTATTTTTCACACTTTGTATTCCCAAGGTCTCTTCATGCTTTGGTAGAGCAGCATTTAGCTTTGTACTGCCCACCTTATAGAAACATAGAAACATAGAATTTGATGGCAGATAAGGACCGCTTGGCCCACCAGTCTGCCCATTTCCTACCTGATGGATAAGCTGCAGGTCCTAGTTAACCAGCAGCCTACTTCTTCCTACCCCCAACCCCTAGAATTGCCTTATGACTGTCCCATGCATGCTTGAATTCCACCACTGTTTTTGACTCCACAACCTCCTCTGGAAGGCCATTCCATACATCCACAACCCTCTCTGTGAAAAAATACTTCCTTAAATTACCTCTGAGCCACCCCCTTCTATCTTCAAATTGTGCCCCCTTGTTCTTGCACACCTCTTTTTTTGAAAGATGCTACCCTCTTGGACGTTGTTGATTCCCTTGAGGTACTTGAAAGTTTCTATCATGTCTCCCCTCTCCCTCCTTTCCTCGAGGCTATACATATTAAGCTCCTTAAGTCTCTCTTCATATGTCTTCCGGTGCAGACCCTGCACCATTTTAGTTGCCCTCCTCTGGACAGCTTCCATCCTGTCTATGTCTTTGCGGAGATTGGGTCTCCAGAACTGCACGCAGTACTCCAGATGGGGTCTCACTAGCTGTCTGTACAGAGGAATAATAACTTCCTGTTTTCTACTGGTGATGCCTCTTCCTATGCATCCAAGTATCCCCCCAGCCCTCCTTGCTGCCCTCTCACATTGCTTTCCCACCTTTAGGTCATCTGATATGACTACCCCCAGGTCCCTTTCCATTTTTGTTGTTGTTAGTATCTCACCCCATTGTGTACTCTTCCCTGGGTTTTGTTTCCCAGGTGCATTACCTGCACTTCTTAGCATTGAATCTAAGCTGCCATACATTTGACCATTCCTCTAACCTTGCCAAGTCCCTTCTCATCCTTTCCACTCCACCTTCTGCATCAACTCTGTTGCAGATCTTTGTGTCATCTGCAAAGAGACATACTTTTCCTTCCAGTCCCTCTGCAATGTCACTTATAAAGACATTGAAGAGGACCGGTCCTAATACTGAACCCTGCGGTACCCCACTACTAACCCCCTTTTTTCAGAGTGGACTCCATTTACTATTACTCTCTGTGTCCTATTCTCCAGCCAATTCTTTACCCAGGCTGTCATCTTGGGACCCACTCCAGGCTGGCTAACTTGTATATTAATCTTTGTGTGGGACTGTGTCAAATGCCTTGCTAAAGTCTAGGTAGGCCATGTCCACAACCCTCCCTGATCAACTACTTTGGTCACCCAGTCAAAGAAATCTATCAGATTTGTCTGGCATGACCTTCCCACTGTGAATCCATGCTGCCTTGGGTCCTGTGCCCCTCTGGCCTCTAGATACTCAACAATTCTTTCCTTCAGAAGTGATTCCATCATTTTCCCTACCACTGAGGTTAAACTAACAGATCTGTAGTTTCCTGCTTCTGCCTTGCTCCCACTTTGTGAAGGAGAATTATATCTGCCCTCCTCCAGTCCTCGGGTACCACCCCATCCTCCCATGATTTGTTAATTAGGGTAGTCAGTGGTGTCATTAGTTCTACCCTTAGTTCTGGAATAAATTGTAACAATCTCTGAAACTGAGTGTACCCATCAGCTTGGATTCCTTCAAGACCTTATTTGCCCAAACTATGGGGGAACAATGTAACTGTTTCCCTCACTCCATAACATTTTCTGAGTCCTAGGCACCCAGCTCTCAGCTGCCTTCAGTGCAGACTAGAGTACTGCTGGCCCTATGGATCCATCTCATGTTGTGAGCAAACCCTTTAATTTCTCTCTGCCCACTTAGGTTGCAACTGCATGCTAGCTACCTGTTTTCTGGCTTAGGTCCTCTACCTCCCTCTCTCCCTTATGCTCTCCCATACCCACCATGACCTCCCAGCTCCCCACTCTCACTATTCCCTTCTGTGTTATTCTGCCGCTGCATTCAGCACCTACCTTGTATTATTTGTGTCATATGATGTACTGTCACCGTTATATATAAATCTAGTGTGTACTGGTATTAACCAGGCCCATCCTGTAAATGAGTTCTGTATTTATTTTTTGCCTTAATGATGTATTGTCACTGTTGTATGTAACTCTATTTTGACCGGCCTAAACCAGGTCCAGCTTGTAAATGAGCTTTGCTCAATGATGTTCACCTGGATAAATAAAGATTTTGATTGATTGATTGATTGATATGTAGTTACAGAAATTCTGAAACAAGCAGGAAAATCAAATAATGCTTATTTTATTTATAATTTGAATAGAAAAGGAAATCTGGACAGATGTGTTGTATTTGAGGAAGTTTACAGTGTCCCTGTTTCAAACAAGTACAAAGCACTAATGATAAATGACAACTGACTAATTAATTCACCTACAACATGTATAGACCAGGGAGAGGTGTTATTTGTGTCATGGAATATAACAGGCTTACAGTCAAAATTTGGAAACAAAGAATGGATAGACTACATAAAGAAATTCTTTGTTATAGCACTACAAGAAACATGGCATACTGGGGAATCAGATGTGTCACTAAATGGTTATGCATCTTATCATATTCCTGGTAGAAGAATGACTAGAATGCACAGGTATAAAGGGGGCCTTCTAGTTTGGGCAAAAACAGTTAAAAATATTAAAGCGGAATTGTTATCTGTAAATACCAATTTCATCTCCCTAATACTAAAAATAGACAAACTTGAACTATGTTTAATTAATGCATATATTCCTCCTGTTAATATAAAATATTATACAGAGGAATTGAGAAAAATTTGGAAGATCAAATACATAAGGTATGGGCAGTAACAGCATGTGAAAATGTACTTCTTTGTGGTGATTTCAATGCCAGACTTGGTGAATTCGATGGATATTTGGATAGCTCATTCCATAATTGGTGCTATCCAAATGTATACAATTATAAGAGATCCACGAAGGATAAATGAGTAAATAAAGTAGGTGCTAAACTAATAAATATTCTTAAGACACATGATCTTGCCCCTATAAATGGCAGAATCAAAGGAGATGAACTTGGTGATTATACACATTTTGGATCATATGGACCTACTGTATTGGATTTCTTATTGTGGAATGGGAATATGGATGTATGGGACACATGTTTTATAGAAGAAAGGACTGATAGTCATTTTCCACTTCAAGTTAGTATAATGATAAATAGACTAGAGCCTTAATGCAAAGGAAACCTCACATAGAACTTAGGAATGGCAATATAGTTAATAGAAAACTATTGAACTTTACTGCTGTCCAGCAAGCAATAGGAATTCTGACTACTTCATTTCTGCACTTAATCTTTAGAGAAGTACAGATCAATAATGAAATACACAAAGTTATAAATGAAATCAGAAAAATATTAATAACTGCAGATGATAGGCATTTCAAAAAGAACATCAAAACGTGGTTTGATAAGGACTGTCGAAATGCAAAGAAAGAATTAAACAAGGTAATCAGGTCCTATAGACATTGCAAGAAAAATAAAACATATGAAGAGCTTAACCAGAAAAGACTTCAGTATATAACTTTATTGAAAAACAAGCAGAAGGAACGTCAAATGAAACAATGGAGTAAATTGCTAGCAATAATAGAGAATAATGACTTACATTCATATTGGCTAATGTTAATACTGTAATATAAAAAACAAAATAGACAACTATATTTCTAGTGGTCTGGATTAAAAACTATACTAATATATTTTATGATTCAAATATCACTATGCTAACAATAATGAAAAAGTTAATATGAGACTCTTTGACCCATAAGTTAATGAAGTATATTTTCTATCTGTACATTAAAAAAAAGAATGATACTGGACCAGACCAAATACCAGCTGAAGTCTATTTGAGTTCACCTTCCTGATGGGCATCTATATTAACATACTATTATAACCAATGTTGTCAAGAACTCAACTTCCCATACTCATGGAAAGGAGCAATAATTGTCTCAATATTTAAGAAGAGTGACAAAGATGACCCTAAAATGTATAGATCAATTTCCCTATTAGACACCATGGGAAAAATCTTCACAAAAGTTATTCTAGAGAGATTACTGAAACAACTAACTATCTTAGGGGGTTGTCGAATTCCAAGTGGGGTTTTGTACTGGGTACAGTACAGTTGATAACTGTTATATATTAAGACATTTGTATGAAAAATATGTTGGATTAAATAAGCAAAAACTTTATGTGGAACAGGTGGATTTCAGGTCAGCTTTTGATATTCTTTCACTTTATTCCATGTGGAAAATAATGAAATAAAAGGGTATAACAGAAGACTTAATAGCTGTAATTAGAGAATACACAAATAAGTGGTCTCAGATTAGACAGGGAAATCAAGGACATTATTCAGATAAATTCTTAACAAACAGAGAGGTAAGGCAGGGCTGTGTCCTTGCCCCTCTATTGTTTTGTATATACATTGACAATCTGTTAAATCAAATAAATAAGTCATGTCCTGATTCGCCTAAGATATTAACAAAAAGCTGTAGGACACTGGCCTATGCAGAAGATGTGGTACTTTTGTCATTGACATAATCAGGTCTAATGGCTAAGTTAAAACTATTGCAAACATATGCTAGTAATTATAGTTTAAAAATAAATGAGACAAAGACACAAGCAATGATATTCAGACCACTTCATAGTAACAAGGTATGGAAAGTTGGAGGAATCAAATTAAATATCTCAAACTACACATATTTGGGCTTACAAATATCCAATAATGGCAGCTGAAGTCAGCACCAGAAAATAACTAAAATTAAGGCTAGGCAGACTGCAACTTTACTCCAGATGTTAAATGGGAAATATGGTGGTAATACCATCAAATCACTTATTAATGCTGTGACAGATAAATATTCTGTACAAGTGTTATATGGTGCATACATTTGGGATGTTAAGGAATTTAATACAGTAGAAATTCCACTTAATAAACTTTATAAGTCAAGTTTGGGAGTAAGCAATTCTACACCTATGGCAGTTATTAGAGCTGAATTAGGATTACCAAATTTAAAAGCACTTTTTCTGGGTAGGAAAATTAACTATTGGATTAAACTTTTACATCTACAAAATGATAGGCTACCTCAAATGTGCTTGAAGGAAAAGTATGATTTGCATAATCTAGATCTGGTTAGGTCATAATGACTCAAAATAGTCCAAAGTATTTTAAAGAGACAAATTTATTATTTTAGAAAATTTGCACAATAAAGGAATAACTATTAGCTTAAAATATCAAAAATTGTAACTCAAAGACTATTAGAGTATTACACCCAGCAAGACTTACAAGCCATAACAAAACTGCGTGTATCATGGTTACGCCTAAGTGATGTGGCATACTATTATAGATCATATTTAGATGTACTAACAGATCCTGATCTTAGAAAGCTCTATACTAAATATCGACCGGAAATGTTCCCTAGCAGAGTTTTAAATGCCAGATACAATGGGTATTATACTATCCCATCAAAATGTTTCACCTGCAACAATTCAGGTGAGGAAAATTTAGAACATTATTTTTAACTGTACCTGGTATCAACTGCTGAGGAAAAAGTGGTTAGATCCTTTATGGAAAACTATTCAGACAACATAACAGCAAAGTCTTTCGAATATTGCATTCATCACAAAGGATGAACTGATTATTAAAAAAGTGTCTGGGTATCTATCTGCTACAAGTAGAATAAGGGCTGAAATTGTAATTAGAAATACTGAATGATTTATTTGTATGAACTTAAACCATCTATAGCTAGAACTGTATTTATGGAGTTTTATTATAACTATGTATGACTTTTATATTCTATTTTAACTTTGTGTTATATGTACTTAATTTTGTAAAGGTCATTTTAACCAATCAATAAATGAATATGGGTTGGAAGGAGGGCTTCTTAGGACAGGGGTTAAGTGAGTTACACTATCAGTGTGAGTAAACTGACTTCTTTCACATGCTGCTTTTATGATTACATGACTTTTGATTTTTTTTCCATTTAAAGTTTATTGAGTTTTACAATAATGAGAACAGGTCCAGGAGTATTATACAGAGTAAGTATAACATTCATAAGCACAAGGATCTGTCCTCCATCCCACCACTCCCCTCCTCCCCAAATCCCACCCCAACAAATCCCCCATTAAATCCACCCCACACACATTATGCAACACAGAAAACATTCTGGAATCTTCTTGGGCAACAGTATATTATGCGTGCAGGTGAGAGTATCAGAGAAGAGTATAAGGTGTGCAAAGGTTCCCATATTTTGCATATTTCTCAGGCCTATTATTGAGACTAGCTATTGTCTTCGGTCCTAAGGTTTGCAAGGAATTCATTAAGCATTCTGTATATGAAATAATGTTATCGTCCTTCCACTGACGAACACTAATTTCTTGATGGACATAGAGATCAGGGCAATATGGTACCTTCTAACTAAGACTGGAATGGCCGAGTAATCACCTAATAGGCAGATTTCTGGAGTGAATAATTTCTGAAAACCCAGTAAAGGATCAGCCTTGTGCTGAACGGTGTTCTAGAGTGGGGCAACTTTGGAGCAGCTCCAGAAAATGTGAAATAGGGAGCCCTCTTCCTTCTTACATCTCGTACATATTGACGATGGGAGGAGGCCAAATTTGTATAATTTTTGCAGAGAATAGTATAATCTGTGCAGTATATGAAATTGAGTCAAGCGTAGTCGATCCTGGGTAATGTACTTATGGCAATTCTGCCATAATTCAGTCCAAACTAGTTTTCTAGCAGGGAAAAAGGATTCCCAATACACTATGGGAGCAAAACAATTTGGGTATGCCCAGTTACATAGCATTTTGTAGTAGCTGGATACTGAGTGCAGAGAGCCATACTCAGGATTTATTACGCTGGTAAAAGATGGTTTGTCGAGCATAGGGGGGATTGAACCAAACATCTTAGAGATGAGATGTTTTAATTGGAAAACTTTAAAACTATATTTAGTCATCAAGCTGAAGGTGGATAAAATGTTACGAGAGGGAAGCCATGTATTCCCTTCTGAAATAAATGATGAAAGACGTAGATCCTTCATACAGGGTATCCAGCTTGGTAAAAATGCTTTATTGTCTGTTTTGAAGTTGAGGTTCCCAAAACAGGTTGCTCTGCATCCTGAATGTGATTGTGTTTGATATAGCTACATAATTGTGTGTGATTCTTCATTCTAGCTATGGGAGTGGGAAGTAGGTTTACAGGTAGGGTCTTGGCCTTAACGTACAAAAGTGAAATCGGGTTGAGGTCATGTTTCTGTAATAGGGATAGTTCAATTCTGAGCAGGAGGGGTGAAAAAGGAGACTCGAGAACTGCACCGGCAGGAGATAGCCATCTGAGGTATTTGACAGCATGACTAGCCCAGTGGTAAAAGGTTAAATGAGGGAGACGTAAACCTCCTCTCTCCTTAGGGGCTGCCAATTTCCAATAATCTAGTTGAGGCTGTTTATTAGCCCAGATAAATTCTGTGATAAGTCTATGAATGTTATTAAACCATGAGAGAGGTAACCAGATGTTGAGTAGCAGCAGGGGGTAAAAGAGCCTAGGAAATACAGACATCTTGACTATATTGATTTTGCCCCATAATGAGAGAGGGAGTTTGGACCATCTGTCCAAGTCTAGACGGATAGTTCTTACCAGAGGATCCAGATTAAGTTTTTGAAAATGAGCTGGGTTTCTCGGTATCATAATACCAAGATATTTTAAGGAATCGTGCTTCCATGTCAGATCGAGATCAGTAATGGACTTCTTATTCACCTTATGATTGAGAGGGAAAACCAGAGTCTTGTTTATGTTAAGCTTATAATTAGACAAGGTACTATATTTCTTGATGAGTGATATCAAATGGGAAATCGAAGTCTCCGGGTGAGACAATTGCAAAAGTATATCGTCAGCATATGCCGAAACCTTGACTACTTGAGACGCAATGGGTATCCCTTGGATCTGATCACAATTTGTCAATCTACGGATCAGGGTTCTAAGTATAGGTTAAATAGTGTGGGAGAAAGGCAACCCTGTCTAGTTCCTAATTTTAAAGGAAAAGACTGGAAATCACCCGTTTGCAGCTACCGTGCAGAGGGTGTGATATAGAGCTTTATCCAAGTTTGAAATTCAGTGGGAATTTGTAGGCCTTAAAGACCTGGAAAAAAATTCCAATCCACTCTGTCAAATGCCTTCGGCATCCAGGAGACCAAAGGCGGCTGGAAAGTGGGCATCCCTGGATGCCAAGAGAACATGCAACAGGGTTCGGAGGTGGTCCACCGAGGAACGCCCCTGCATGAAGCCAACTTGTTCAGGGCCGATAAGGTCTGGCAAAACTGTATTGATACGCTCTGCTATTTTTTTGGTTAGTATTTTAATATCCTGATTTAGTAAGGATATTGGATGATGACTTTTGATTTCCATTAAACTGCTTTCATTAGCTGGACTATGAAAGCAGTTTACAGGAAATCACTTTTGGTCAAACTGTTAATGCAGAAAAAAAAAATAAACCCTATCAATAGAACATTCATTATTTGAACTGAGCATACTCAGAAAACAGCACAGTTTTTAACAAATATGTTATATAAGTTAAAAAACATCAAACTTGTGAACATGTACCTTGTGCCAGACTCTACCAGACATGTAAGTCTCAGATATTCAAAAAAAAAAAGTTGTTTTTTTTAATTATACATGAGCAGGAAAAAAAACAAGTTTTAAAATTGTAAATGTTAGCATTTTTGCACCTCAGTAACATTGCCATGACTGAACTGATTGGCACAAAATTTTCAGAATCCAGAGACCCAGCTCCAAACTCCAGGTTTATCGGGTTTTTGCAAATTGGTTGAATGGGGCAGAGTTATTAACGTGTAAAATTGGGGTTTAACATAGAAGTGCATTCTCATCCCTAATATACAGGCTGTGCCATGCCTGTATAATATAAAACATATGAATCTGCCAGCAGAAACAGGCCTTAGGGTCTATCAAGTTAGTCTGCTGAAATGCACAGCTAGCACCCTTTTATTGCAGCTGATCCACCCTCATCTCCCCCTCACCTTTATCCCCCTCACACTCTGTTCCATGTCCTTTTAAAACTGCCAACTGTACAAGATACCACCTCCTTGGATAGAGTGTTCCATTTCTTCACCACCCTCTCAGTGAAAAAATTCCTCCTCATCTCTCTCCGATATCTTCCACCCTCCAACCTGAGATCAAGCCCTCTGGTGTCCCTTCCCCTCCTCAGCATAAATATCCCTTCTGTGCCTGTTTTGTTAATCCCCTTCAAATATTTGAATGTCTCAATCATATCCCCCCAATCCCTCCTCTCCACCAAGGTGTAGATATTCAACTCAGTCAGTCTGTCCTCATAGGTTTTTCTGAATCATCCTTGCTGCCCTACACTGCACCCCCTCCAGCAATCTGATATCCTTCTTCAGAAAGGGATGCCACAACTGTATACAGTACTCCAAATGTGACCTGACTAGTGACCTGTACATTGGCAGGATCACATCCCTATCTCTGGATGAAATTTCTCTCACAATACACAACAGCATCTTGTTAGTCTTAGCTGCCACCTTCCTGCACTGAGCTGAGTTATTCATGTTACCCTATGATCACCCCTAGGTCCTTCTCCTCCTCCTCCTCTGTGACCTCTCTGAATCCTCCCAACTGGTATCTCCTCCTGGGTTCCTTATTCCAAAGTGCATAACCATACACTTCTTCGCACTGAAGCTCACTTGCCACTTTTCTGACCACTTCTCCAGTTTGATTAGGTCCTCCTGTAGCCCCTGCCACCCCTTTATGTCGTCCACCACTCCCCATCTTGGTATCATCTGTGAACAGACGGATCTTGCTCCTAACACCATGTGAGATATCCAATATGAATAACCCAAACAATATTGGACCCAGGACTAAGCCCTGTGCCATCCCTGCTTGTCACCATCCTTGGGGAAGATAGTGCTCCCCACCACCACCTGTTGCTGCCTCCCTTCATCCAGTTCACAATCCAGTTTACCATCTTTGCCCATGCCCCACATTTGAAACTTACCCCCAGCCTCCCATGAGGTACTGAATCAAAGGCCTTGATGAAGTCTAAATACAGCACATCCACTGCATGGCCTTTATCCAGTTCCTCGCTGCCCAGTCATAGTATTCAATTAGGTTGGTCTGGCAGGATCTTCAGAGATGAATCCATGCTGCTGACTGTCCTGGAGTCCATTTTCCTCCATAAAGGTCACCAGCCTCTCTGTCAGGATTGCTTCCATGACTTTTCCTACAATGGATGTGAGGCTTACAGGTCTGTAATTGCCTGGTTCATCATTTTGGGCACTCTTGTTGAGGAGCACCATGTGAGCCATCCTCCAATCCTGTGGTACACAACTTGTGTCAGGGAGATATTAAACAGGTCCACCGAGCCCTACCAGTACCCCCACCAGTTCTTTCAGCAACCTGGGATGAATGCCATCCAAACCTGGTGCCTTATCCACTCTTAGTGCCTTCAGACCCTCCAGCACCCTGCCCTCTGTAATTACTCCATCTGTCACCCTTCTCCCTTGCCCACCTTCCGATCTCCTGAGTAGCTGTCCAACCTTCTCCTTCATGAACACAAACAGAAGTACTCCTTCAGTGCTTCTGCCTGTTCTGTCCCATTCTCCACCCACTCCCCATTCATCCTAATCCTCATTATCTGGTCCCTGTAGCTCCTCTCCCTTATGTATCTGAAAAAGTATTTCTCCCCCTTCCCTGAAGCCCTGTGCCAGCCACAGCTCCCTGGAAGCCTTGGCCAATCTGGTTACCTCCTTGGACTTCTTCACATACAATTCCCTGTCCTCCCCCTCCTGGACTTCTTGAACCTCTGAAAAGCTGCTTTTTTTTTTTTTGCCCTTTCCCTTCCAAAACCTCCTTGTTCAGCCAGCTTGGCAATATATGTAAGCAATAAGACACAATGGGGTGCTGGTTGTGCTCCCATAAATAAAGAGTAAAGTTGCTGTACCTGATCAGTTGAGTTGTACATTATTGATTTTTGGGAGTAGACTTGGATAACCACCAACCTCTCTAGATGCACTATGTAAACTGGAGCTACTAGGATGGGACAAGGGGTTGGCCCATGGCCAGCTCAAATTTGATTGGATTGTGCATTAACCTATAGGATGGATGGGAAATATACCATTGGTTTTTGGCTGCGGTGTATTATAAAGGGTATGAAATATAATGAGTTTTATGTTAAGAAGTGAGAAAATTAAAAATAAAAACTTTCAGAAGTTTTGTGTGAAACAGTCCCTCCACACATAGGCTGCTAGACGTAGCTGCACTGAGTGAGCCACTGTGGTGTGTGGGCTTTTTGCCTGAAGTGACTCTTGAAGTCAGTCCCCCCCCCCCGCTCAGTTTTGTTCCACTTTTTTTCTTTACATTAAATAAATCATATTGTTTTACTTTGTGGGCTTGAACTGGAAATTATTGGCTTCAGGGTTTAGTTCATTGACTGAGCAGACCAAGCAAGATAGTAGTGTGAATGAAAGTGAAACCAGGGTAAGGGATTGCAGAAACAAGGAGCTGCACACTGATATTTTCAGTAACTGAGCAACACTGTCACTGAAATATTTTCATACCCATTGGTTGTGCTGTCCCAATCTAGTGGGTGGGAATACGTCTCAGCCAATAAGGATTTAGGATTCTTAGTACCCATTTTAAAAGTATATGCCGTTTATATAATAGCAAGCTAAAAAGACAAAGAATCTCAGTGGTTTTGTGCTGAGGTTCTTTGTCTTTTTAGCATTCTTTCTTATTTTGGGGCCACCATGACCCAAATCTGTATAACCACATTAGGGCTGACTCATTTTCCCTGGGATGAGACAAAGACAAGGCACACTGATGAGTCCAGTGGGAATGAAACATGTGTCTGTGTCTTCTGTTCTCATCCTTTGCAGACTGTATGAGAGGCCCTTTGGCACCATGTGCTCCTGCTTAAAGCAGAACTAGCCTCCATTTTCATGGTGATTTGCATATATACCCCATGATGATGCTCTGTATTATAGGGGTATGTGCGATTTTGTATTTTTACAGTATATGTGTATATATATATATATATATATATATATATATATGCATGTATGTGTGTGTAGTGGTGCGGTCGTGCCCTTATAGTTAGGGTTGAGTAAGCAGTTTAATGTTTAACCCCACATTTTGCATGTTAATAACTTGGCAACCGTTCAACAGATTTGCACAAAATTTGGAATGTGCGAACTTGGATGGTAGATCTCTTGATATGCCAAGTTGTATATCAATTGGATTTGTAATTTTCATGCAGTGACGTGCAAAAAAATCCACGTTTGCCACTTTTTTTTTTGCCCATTTTTGCTTATTTTTGTCCATCGCACTGCAGCCACACTGTTTGGAATTTTGGTCTGAAATTTTCAGGGTACAAAGAGGCTTCTCAAAGAACAATCCAGCATGGGTTTGGTGAAACAATATTAATCTGATCCAAAGTTACTTAATTTTTAATTTTGGGGTCCTGAGCATGCTCAGTTCAGTCTTTGGAATATACCTGTATGTATGTTTTGTGAAAGAGGATTCACCTTGTGATCATGGATTTTGTCACCTCATGAACAGGGATTTATAAAATTCCCCATTTGTGAGGAAAAATTCTCCTTTTGTGTGCCTCAATCTTGCTTTGATTCCCCCCCCCAAATAAAAGATTAAAATTTGCCCCATGGATGGGTTGTTAGGTGAATGACATATGGGTTTTGTTCAGGGTGACACCCTGCACAAACCAATTTTTATTTATTTATTTAGCTCTTGTTCACCAGGCAAGCACACTAGACAGTCAAGTGCCTATTTTCATGTGCGACCAGGGAGAGTTACAAAGATACAGGCAATAACAGTACAGAGGCAGGATAACAACAATTTAAACAAGGTACAGTCAGATACAAGCAAGAAAGATCAACAAAAAACCAATTACAGAGACATGGTACCAACTGTCAGGCATGGTACAAACAGGTATAAGCAAAGAGCTACAGTCAGGTACAGACGGTGAACAATTACAGTGCAATTACAGTGTTAAGGCATGGCAACTGAGGAAGGCAGCTGAGGAATTAAGACCAGTGTCAGCAGCAACAACATTTGTGAATTTATTTATTTATTTTTTATTTTGGAACAAGTGCACATACGCAGTCAGGATTGCACGGGCACATCACAGAGGGTAGGATGACTGGGGGCATTGGTTTATTTTGATTTTGTGGAAAATGGCCATTTTTAGTTTTTAAAATCCTTGGTCATCACTTGCTTCCAATCCTTGTTTGCAAGGTGACAAAATCCATGTTCGCTAGCCGATCCTTGTTGGCGAGTTGTCAAAATCCTTGATCCTGATTTCCAGACCAGATGGCCCTTTCTTGCAAACAAGGATTGGCTCATGAACAGGGCTTTGTCACCTCACAAGGGATCAGCTCACAAGGGATTTTGACAGCTTGCAAAAGGAGATGTTTTTAGTCCTTTTCGTGAGCTGCAAAATCCCCTTTTCGCAACCGATCCTTGTTCACGAGCTGTCAAAATCCTTGATCGTGATTTCCGGACCATATGGCCCTTCTTGTGAACAAGGATTGGCTCAAGAACAGGTATTTTATCACCTCACCAAGAGGATCAGCTCATGAAAGGGGATTTTGATAGCTCGCAAAAGGGGATTGTTTTTTTAAATCCTCTTTTGCCAGTTGTCAGTATCCACGTTTGTCAGCCGATCGCCGTTCGTGAGGTGTCAAAATCTCTGTTCATGAAAAGAAGAACAGATGGTCAGATAGGGCCATCTGGTCCTCATCCCACCTCACAAATGGGGACTGGGTCACAAACAGGGGTCCACAAAGGTGGATTTCCCCAATTTAAAAAACTGCCCCAGCACTTATTCTTTAAATGCTGACATTGGGGTACCCAATCCCCATGACAGCATGTATCCCCCCTCCACTAATATGGCACACTGGGGACCCACCCCAGTGTGCCAAATACATATTTATTTGTTTATTAAATTTAAATGCTTCCCGACACTGGGATGCCCACTCCCGGTGTAGGATGATGCCCCCCCAAGCTGGTAGTCTTGAATTGCCCAACACAGGATGCCCAATCCCCTGTCAGCATGTATCTCCCCCACACTAATATGACATACTGGGTGTCCACCCCAGTGTGCCAAAATATGTAATATTTTAAAATAGCTGTAAATAAAGAAAACTGTCTCCGACGTCATATCTTTTTTAAACCTGCAAAAAAGAAAATGATCCCTCATTGTCTCCCCAGTCCCCTTTCCCATCCCCACCATCCCACTGAGCACCCATCTCTCCGCACTCCCCCTTTCCCCATACTTACCTCCAGAGGTCAGGAGCAGTGATCTTCTTTGGACTGGGGCACGTCTGCACTCTTCAAAGCTGAACCACAAACTGAAGAATCAAAGGTAAACACCGCATAATGGCAGTCAATGGGGGTTTCAACTTAGGTTGATATCTCAGCCATTTGTTTTGAATTTTGGTCCCAACTTTTCAACATGGGGTTCTTGGGACCCCACCTCATGAACACTGGCACTGTCTTTTTGTTACTTGGTCTCAAAAGGTGATTTTGCAGTTGCTGCGTGGAATCACCTTTCAGGACTGATTAACAAAACAACAGTACCACTGTTCATGAGGAGGGTACCAAAAAGCCCATGTTGCAAATTTGGTGAAATAATTCCAAAAAATGACTGCATTATGAGCATGCGTTGTGCAGTTTCTACACACACTCATAACTTCACCAATGTTTAATATTTTCACTACAGATTTTCAACGTTGCCATTTTTAACACCTCCTTATGAACAGCGAAGCTGTCATTTTTCACATCCTGCCGAAATGTGTTTTCCAACTGTGGCAAAGAAATGGTGCAGTTACTGTGTGAAATCAACTTTTGAATGGATTAACAAAATCACAGTGCCACTGTTCATGAGGGTAGGTCCCAAAAGCCCATGTTGAAAAGTTGTTTTCAACATACCATTTTCATACCTCTTCATGAATAGTACAGCTGCAATTTTAAAATACTGCCAAAAATGTTTTTCCGCACCTGTGGTGCAAAATAGCATTACAGTTGTACAGAACTACATTTTGACAGGAATTTGAAAGTTTTCTGTACTGGGTACATGTGGTGAGGTGATAAGAAGGTTATATTGAACATTTGGGGTGAATTTTATTTAAGATGGCACAGTTATGACTATTTGTTGCAATCTCGCTACACCTGCTAATAACTTAATATGTGCAAGCGCAGAGGCCAGAGACCTCTGTGTTTCCACAGCTACAGTACATACATACATACAAAATTGGCAGGTTGAAGGAGCATGGGGCCCAGAGGGTCCAAGCTTCCATCAGCACATACCAGTTACCAGTTACATTAAACTTTCTCAAACAGTAAGGAAAATCATTGCAAAAACTTTGCTAATGTGTCAATTTGGTTTGAAGGAAAAAATGGTAAATGAGGCATTAGGATTGACACCATAACACCTTCCCACACCACCACCCCACCTACCACAGACCAACAGGTGATGGGGTGTGCCTTAGAGGTCATCGGGCCTAACTCTCACCACATTCTCCTATACTGTATCATAGCTTTGCTACATGTGAAATGGGAGTGAGTTAGAGTCAATGACCCCAAGGCACACCCTGGCACCTGTTGGTCTGTGGGGTGGAGTGGAGGTAGTAGAGTGGGGGGGTGTTAGGATGTCAACCCTAATGCCTCATTTCCCTACTTTTCTTGCTTCAACCCTAACTGATGCAGTAATGAAGTTTTTTCCATGAAAATATATATATAATATATATTCATGGCAAAAAAATCCATTAAATGCATCAGTTGAGGTTGTTCCCTGATGACAAAAGCAAAAAAATTTTGTGTTAGGGTTGCCCCCCCATGTACCCCAAGCCCACCTCATTCCCACCAGCAGGAATTGGGGTGTGCGTTGGGGTTGTCAGTCCTAACTCTCACCCATCCCATGTGTAAACAAACTGAGGTGGTGCAGTATAGGAGAATGGGGTGAGAGTTAGGACTGACAACCTCAATGCACACCCCGATGCCTATTGGTGGGGAAGGAGTGGGCTTGGGTTGCAAGGGGGCGCAACCCTAACACCGAATTTCCTCACTTTTGTCGCTGTGGAACAACAAAAACTGATGCATTAAATGGAGTTTTTTGCCATGAATTTCCCTTCTTTTTGAGAATGAGCACTATAAATAGTGAGTGGAATGTGGTGGTGGGAGCGTGGAGCCCTTTTTGTCACATATTAATACTAATGGTAACACAAACACTAGCACAAATGACAACACACAAGGTGATGCAAACGTAAATGATAATGCAAATGGTAAGAGAAATGCAAGCGCAAATGTTAATGAAAACAGAAATGGTAACGCAAATGGTAATGCAAACGGTAATGGCAACAGAAATGCAAACATTAATGAAAACAGTAATGTAAATGGTAACGCCAAAAGAAATGCAAACAGTAAGAAAAATGAAAACAGTACCACAAACACAAACAGAAATGCAAATGGTAAAGGCAACGGCACCACAGAAGGAAACAGTAATGCAATCGACAATGGAAATGCAACCAGAAATGCAAATGCTAAGGCCAACAGAAATGCAATTGGTAATGAAAATACGAACAGTAATGGTAATGCAATTGGAAATGCAAACAGTTACAGTAACAGCAACGATGACGCCAAAGCGTAACAGTAATGCAAATGGAAACACAAACACAAGCATGTATCGGAAACACAAATGGTAACATGTATGGTCATGGTACTGCAATTGGAAGCATAAATGCTAATGGTGGACCAACGATGATGCCAAAAGAAAGACAAACACAAACACAAATGGAAGTGCATATGCAAACGCAAATGGTAATGTACACGGTGATGCAAAATGAAATGCAAACAAAACAGTAATGGGCATAAATGATAACAGTAACCAGCGCCAAATGAAGCATAAAGGAGTAGCGCACATGGTGGCGAGAGACGGGAACACTAACGCAAACAGTTATGGAAATGCAAGTGAAACCCTAACTGTAACAGTAATGAAAGTGCACACCTTTTTGCCCCAAAAGCTGCAGCTAGAAACACAGTGAATACAAAGAATGCATGCATAATAACGGGCCTCGGAGCAGAAAATGAACACTTGGAATAGTAAAGTGCTTATATCTGAAAAACTGTATGCGTAGAAAAAAAAATTTAAAAATTCATATGATTTATGACTTTCCTGGCTAGTTTTGTGCTTATCCCCCAATGGGGGGGTCTAAGCATTTTTCCGACTAAAAGTCTGTATCTCAAAGTGTTTCTGAGATACGGGCCCCGAAAGGAGCGGCGTATGCCGTAATGTTAGTCTATGGGAAAAATAGACAACTTCAGAGTACCGTAACTTTGCAGCCCTCTAATATTTTGTCACCAAACCCACAAAAGGCTCATCTGTGGGATCTTGGCTTTCTTCCCTCCATTTCAGTCCAAAAGACCAAACCGTTCTTATGCAGCAGGGTGGCAAGATTTCCTATTCTTTTTGGGCATAGTATACGCCGTCCACGACATTTTTGCAAAAAAATCACGAAAGTGTTGCAAGTGCGACACTACTTTGTAACACTACAGTTTACAAAAATTTGAAAAACATATTTCTGGGGTGTTTAACCCCAAAAGACATAGCTAGCATCCTCAGGGCTCGACTAGGTGAACACAAAATGATTGTGTCCCTAGAGGATCCCAATTTTAAATGCCAAGCATTTCTGTGACCAGTAACTGAAAAAAATGGCTGACTCATGACACTACAGGGGTCATTTGTGACATTAAAAACCACATTTGCAACACTGTCGAACTTTTTAACTTTTCCCATGGACTATAATGGGAAACTTGTTTTTTGAATAACTTTTAAACCATTTAATATTTTTTCATGAAATCTTTGAAAGGTGCATTGGGGACCCTGGGCACATGTTACCTGAAGTTTTTGGACCAGCCACACAAATCATGTGACCTGTAGACAAGAGGAAAGAATGTGCAAAAAAGCATAAATGTGACTTTCTATTATGCTTTACAGCTCTGCAACTGTATATCCGACCATTATAAAACTTGGCAGATCCAGAGATCTATGCTGCGACTCTATGCCTGCCAAATTTCAGGCAAATCCATCATACAGTGGCAAAGTTAGTAAGCTGCAAAATTTCACACTTTAACCTTAAATGGAGTACTCAACCCTAACTATAGTGGCACTACCATGCCCCTATAATATATTTATGCAACAGGGGTGGAGATAAACCAAGTGTGATAAATCCATTTATCTGAGTAACTGTGTACATAAATTTCATTTATGCAATAGGCGTGGACATAAATCCTATGTGATAACTCTGAGCTACTATGAGATAAATTCAAAATGTTACTTTTATACACATAGTAGATGTATCATCACAGATTTATACACATAGTAGATATGTCACAATCACTCCTGAACTCATTTAGAATATTCAGCCTCAGTACCAGTACTAACTATATTCAAATGCAAATAACTTTAAAATGAAAAAAGATAGCATAGTGCTGTGGGCTTGAAAGTTGTGCAGCACACAATTATCTACAAAATGAGTGGTATCTCATTCATAGATATCTAATAGATGATTTTATAATTAGCAAAAAACAGCAGAAAATACAATTTGTTGTTCACTTGTTTGACAAACGTATGCAAAAAAGATAAACAATCGAAAGCAAATGTCCCTGCACTGAAAGAAAGCATCCCTATTGCATAAATGAAATATACGATGGTAAGCTGTCAGATAAATGCTTTCTCTACACTCATTCTGTTTGACCTCGGACATCTCACTCATGGCTTACCCCACTCGTGAGGTTACCCGAGGTCAAACAGCACTTGTGTAGATAAATCATTTATCTGACAGCTCATCGCTGTATATCCCTTATTGATGTATACAGTGCTTATCTCATCAGTCATTTATCCACACAGTGCTTATGTCACCAGCCATTTATCAAAACAGTGCTTATGTCACTTAGAATGTTCAGCCTCAGTTGCATTATTAACCATATTCAAATGCGAATAACTTTAAAACGAAAAGGGATAGCATGGTACTGTGAGCATGAAAGTTGATCAGCACAGAAATATCTACAAAATGAGTGGCGTTTTTATCGATATCTTTTAGATTTTTTGATAATTAGCAAAAACACAGCAGAAAATTCATATTTGTTTTCATTTTGTCCACAAACAAATGTAAATAACTTTAAAATGAAAAATGATAGCATGGTACTGTGAGCACAAAGTTTATTCAGCACAGAAATATCTACAAAATGAGTAATGTTTCATCTATAGGTACTTTTTAGTTTTTTCAGAATTAGCAAAATACAGCAGAACATTCCATTTCTGTGCACATTTTCATCAAACAAATGCAAATAACTTAAAAACCAAAAATGATAGTATGGTACTTTGAGCACAAAAGTTGTTCAGCATAAACATAGCTACAAAATGAGAGGTGTTTCATTTCTAGATTTATTTTAGATTTTCTATAATCAGCAAACAATGGCAGAAAATTCAATTTTTATTCACTTTTTTGACTAACAAATGCCCCCTAGAAAAGCAAAAACAAAAGAATTGCATAAATGGAATATGCAGTGGAAAACTTGTGTAATAAATTATTTATCTGCACTTGAGCAGTTTGACCTCGGACACGTCACTCATGGCTAATGCCACTCGTGAGGTTATCTGAGGTCAAACTGCTCTTGTGCAGATACATTATTTATTACACTTGCTTCATGCATATCATATATATATAGATATATATATATATATATATATATATATATATATATATGTACACACACACGCACATTAGAGTTTGGAGTCTCTGAAGTTTTAGCAAATCAGTGGTGTGGTGTTCCTTGGAGTTGTCAACCCAAATTTCAATATTCATTCAAAACATGGTAATGTTAACATATTTGTACACCACATTTTCAACATAGTCTTTGTATGACCCCACCTCATGAACCTGGTAGGTGAAATTTTTCAAATCCTGCCTGAAATGTGATTTCAGGGAGTCACTATGAACTCACTTTTCAGGGCAGATTTGAAATATTTCACCTACATTGTTCATGATGTGGGGTCTCAAAAAGGCCATGTTGAAACTCTGGTGCAATAATATTTAAAACTAACAAAGTATGAGTAAAAGTTCAAAACACATCGAAGCTAAATTGACAGCTCTTACCTCATGTTTCATAGTTTCATAGTTTTTTACAAATTCAGGAGGCATAGCCTATTACTGAATTTGCCATCCAAGGATGGTTTTAATTATCTATATATTCAATTTTTTTATTACCCATGAATTTGTCCGGTATGCCCTTGAACGTATCCATAGTTTTGCTCTCTACAATTGAGACTGGTAATGTATTCCAAGAGTTAACTATTCTCTGTGTGAACCATTGATGTATTTTTTTGGTTCTACAATGTACACCTTTTAATTTCATGGTACGAGATCTAGTATGCAATGTACCTGGTTTTCTTTCAATACCAAGATTTTCTAAAGGTCCTTGTTCGTTAAAAGCTTTATAGAGTAAACAAAGGTCTCCCCTGAGTTGTCTGTATCGTATAGAAAATAGACCAAGTGATCTCAATCTATCACCATATGATTTATTAATCATACCTTGTATTTTTTTAGTCATTCTCCTTTGAACTCCCTCCAATTGTTTTTTACCTCAAATTGTTAAGGGTGCACAGAATGAGTCCTGAGTTCACAGTTGCACTTCAAGGAAAAAGATGTTTTTTTCACCTGGAGTAGATCTACACAGGGGGACCATCTGTAGGTGAGTGAGGGTGTGAGTGGGAGTGTGGGGTGATAGCTGCTGATTGGGGGGATCAGAGATTAACGAGGGACTGGTTTCATCTTTTCAGATTAAAAAGAAAAGATCTTTGAGGGACAGTTTACTTATTTTCAGGGGTACCGACACAGGACTGGGCACCCCAATATTGGCAGATTCTTCAGCAGCACAAGGGTGGGCACCGGTGTCACTTGCTATGTGTAGGGGTGGTGGGCTTGCCAAACTGGTAAGGATAGGAGCCATCACATACAGCAGATCTGTGGTCAGCACCCCAGTCTACTTCTTATTAGGATTGGGTTATCTCAGTCAGTACTGTGGATGGGCACCCAAGTGTCAGTTTTAACAAATATGTAATGACCAGCAGGACTGGGCACCCACCACCTGTTTTAAATTATTTAAACATGGGCTGGGAAAGATGGGGATACTGGTGGCAGGATTGGGCACCCACTGTCCACTAAAACAATATCAAATGTGGGTCAGGAGGGAGGGAGATACCAGCAGTGGGATTGGGCACCCATCATCCAGTAAAATAAGATGTGGGTTGGGAAGGATGGGTTCTGTGGATAGGTGGTTTAGATGGTTAGCAGTGTGAGTGAAAGTGATTTATTTCACTACAGTCAGCAGTGCTAAGGAAATCATTTTTGGTTAAACTACTTTTGATTAAATTCAAGCAGCTTTTGTGAGCTGACTGATAAAAGCAGTTTGAAGGAAATCATTTTCACTCACACTGCTAATGCAAAGAACAAACCCAGAGCCTGATTCCAGGATGAATGTCGCAATTCACCAGCGTATGTGAGTTGCGACATTTGCCGCTATGCTGGGGAACCTGCACCACATTTCAAGAGTGGCAGGGTCCCAGCAGCTATGACATGTGGGTTGCGCCATGCGGAGGCTAATGCCACAGGCATGGTGTAGTAGCCCCACATGTCGCATGTTGCAGCCTGCTGCAGACAGCCTCTCCCAGAGCCCCCCACCCAGAACACCACAGCACACACCAGGGGGCATGGTGAGGCAGTACAGGTGGCTTAGGAGTCCAGGGGTGCAATGGAGAATGGAACCATCGGGGTCCCTGACATTCAGGGTGGTGGGGGGCATGGTTGTGATTGTGGGGGCACAGGGTGCACATCGGTACCATTGCCATGGTGCTGCAGAGTAGGCATCCAACAGATGGCACCATCAGATGCCCCTTAGAGCAGCTCTGAGCTGCCCTAAGTTCACTCCACCAGTGCAGCACCTGGGATTGTGGCAGTGGGTTATGGCAGCCGCCCTATTGAAATAGGGCACAGTTGCTGCTGTAACCCACCCTTGTGCCATGTCATTGCAGGCTGCAGCATAGTGGGTGGCATAATCTATGGTTGGCATAGCCAGCAGTCAACATGCCACAAGGCACCTCTTGGAATTGGGGCTGGTATGATGCATAAGCGCAAAATCGCAGGTTATGCCAGGGGGTTGATGTATCTAGGCTTGTGCTGGTGTACGCTGACTTGGAATCAGGTCCCTTATCCTTAGAATGTTCATTTTTAAACTGAGAATGCACACCCTGGGTGGCTTATCACACTTATAAAATGACTCGTTTATTCATTTGTAGAATAACTACTATAAAAAGTAAAAATAAAATGTGTGCATTGTTTCTTCATTTAAAACATATACTACTACTGGTTTTAAATGGTAAAAATGCATGTTGCATTAAATAGTGCAGCTATTTCTATGTTTAGCAAGCAGGTGGTGCTATGTAGGCAGGGTATGATCCACCTAACAATATGCAGGGCAAGGTTTTCTGCTTCTGTCCTTATGTGTTTTTATTTTTGTTTTAAAAAACTATCCAAATTAGATCGGGGTACAGAATAGGAGGGAGGTGTTTATTTAATCACTCTCCTAGCCTCCTAAAGAGTGTATGTTTAAGCCTGATCCTTGAGATCTTGCTCTTTTGCAGCCATTGTTGCCTGATCAGTTGCATGGCTGGGAGCCCAGGAGCAGCTGTTGCTACTCACAGAGCTGCAGGTACAGTCACCTACATGCCCGAAGGAGGATTATTATGGCAGTTGCTCTCCCAGCCCCACATAATGTAAAAATGAGGCCACAGAGCTGAGGGTGTATCACTTTGTTACTCCCAGTTGCACCTGCACTAACAGTTGGGCTGGTACACTAGCCCCATGCTCAACCACTCACATTTTCTCTTAGTGCTGCCACTAATTGGACATTATGCTGCTTTTTCTTGGTGCCATCTCCAGCCCAACTAGCCGTAACTACCAAGCTATCTGGTTAGTATTGGTGACTGTGTCAGCAGTGCACCCTTCCCCCACCATCACCACAACAGCAGTGTAGCTGAAGCTTGGAAATGATCAATTATTTTAAAAGTTTTCCTGTAGTCTTGAACAAGAATTCCAGTTAATGTTCTCAGTAATCCACACCCTCCTCCCAATCAGAATGAGACTGTTGGTAACTGCGGTTCTTGCATCTTCAGTTGGCTGACTGATGCACATAGATAGGTACCACAGCTGTTAGTTGTGCTTGTAGTGAGACTGTGAGATCTGTGTGCTATCCCTGAAAGGTAAACATCCATGTTTAAAATGAAATGAGCAGTTAACAACTATTGTGCTGGCTGCCTGGAGACCAGGTGAGACATTGTTTGCTCAGAGAAATGGGTGGGAATTAGGGTTGAGAACCCCAAGAAAGACCTCAACACTGATTTTCCAAGACTCCAGAGACTCAAAACCTAATGCTGGGAGTAGACTTCCAGTCCAAGATAGATGCTGACTGCTTTGCAAGTTGCTGCGTAACTGCAGAAGCAGGATTGTGAAGGCATGTTTTAAAATAAATGCAGGCATGCCACTATTGCCTGCATTTAAAAGTCAAGCAATATTTCCAGTCTTTCTTTGAGCCACCATTCATGATTTTGCTGGTTTTCCCTGGTGTGTTTCTGTTCCCATTAGGATGAATGCTACAGACAGTGGATACACTGAACTAGTGAACTTGGAATGAAGGTGCCCATCAGTGGGGCTGCAAACACCAAGGCAATACTGCACAGTGTGTTTTCTAAGGTGGAAAGGATGAAGGGGGAAGGCTGATCCTGGATGAAACATAAAGAGTCCTGGAAGGTTTATGGCTTTGGATTGACTGACCAGCAACACATTAGAGGAAAAAGATAAAGGAAAAGGGAAGAAGGGATAAAGTCAATACTTCAGGCAATTGCTGCTGAATATGCTTTGTGTATATGCTTGAGTACAGTATATTCTATATTATATTCTATGTGTATTATGTGTATTACTGCAAATTTGTGCTAGGCAAAACTCAGGGTTTTATATATTAAGTCTAAGAAACTATTTTAGAGTTTTTGATTTTGTGCCAAAGATCACGTGACCACCAAGATGATAAGCAGTGTGCAGATGCTGGTGTCCCGGAATTAGCATTGATGGAAGCAGACTCACAGTGCCCACAGCTGAGACATTGCATATAACTAATATATAACAGACCTAAAAATTAGTCCTTATGTTTTTCTATGCTTTTAAGCTCTTAAACTTTTTAAGCCCTGCTTCTCAACTTTTCTGGTATACTGCATTTAATCAGCTGGACTCAAAGCAATAGCAGCAATCTCGTTCAGGGCACAACAGAATGAAAAGAAAAGAAAAAGATATCAGTCTGTGTGATCTGTAACAGGAAGAGAACATTGTGTAAGAACTAAACCATTTTCTGACTCTCAGTATACTGCTGGTTATTAATTACCTTTTTGCACCTTTTTAATATACTTCTTTCTTAAAGTAAAGTACTTCTTAAAGAATTTAGTGCAACAATTCTAAGTGAGAAGTGTTAACACAGGTATGACCTAACTCTGAAAATGTTAATGAACATTGTTGAGCATACGCTTGTTCGGGGTGATTACTTGGAGAATTAGAGGATACCTCAAACACTTTGCACTTGGCACTTTGTATTTGTATATAAACCCTTGCTGTGCCATGGACTGATATATCAGTCCACAATTCCTATACATTCTTATTCTGTTGGCAGCCTAAGGGTTAATTGTTTTACATAGACAAAGTATACAGAGAAGCATTTCAGAAAGGTTATTCTTTTAGTGCTTTTTTAAAGTGTTATTTATTTATTTAGTATTAAGACATGAGTGCACATTTACAGTGGATATTGAATCAATTTAAACTGGTTATCATCACATAGGACATAAGAGAAAAATGCCTACTACTACTCTAAGTGGTAAGACAATTAGCAACGGGCTAAGAATTGAAGGCATGTTTAGTGGATCCAAACCAGGAATTGAAAGTAACAATGTTAAAACATTAAGGCAAATAGCTCTGACAGCTTTAAACAAAATACACAGTTCACCCAACTTTTTAAAGGGGAAGAAAAAATGAGACAGAAGGAGGAATCATTTGAAAAATCCACTGAAAATACATTAACATTAACATGAACACTCAATCAAGAAATTAGAGAATTACCAGAGAAAAACCTGAAGGGCCAAATAGACAAAATAATAATGTCAATCGTTGACAAAAATTCCAAAGTTATCAATGGGGTAGATTTTTCTGATGTAGCTGGAAATTGAGACAGACTAAATAAAACAATAGCAGAGTTGTGAGTCTCCATGAAGTTAAATCAGAAAGAATGAGCAGATTTCAAGCAAAAACAGATGGTGAACAACTCAGCAAAGAGTTTAGAATTATCAGACCCAGCAGAAAGTACTTAAATTATGACCTGTTAGTATCACTTCTATAGTGGGGGAACTCATGGAAGCAATCTTGAAAGAGAGACTGGTAACCTTCCAAGAGGTCAATGAGCTCCGGGATGGGCAGCAACAAGGGTTTGTCTCAGGGAGATAATGCCAGACAAACCTAATAGAATACTATGATTCGGTGACAAAGAAGCTGGACAAGGGCCATGCAGTGGATGTCCTATTCTTGGACTTCAGCAAGGTCTTTGATTCAGTCCCTCATGGGTGACTGGAGGCAAAGTTGGAGCATGTCAGAGTGGGGGCAATGATGGCTGAATGGATCAGGAATTGGCTCCAGGGATGACTGCAACAGGTGGTGGAGGGAGAACTTTTGTCTCCCAAGCCTGTGACCAGCAGTGTGTCACAGAGCTCTGTGCTGAGGCTGATGTTGTTTGGTCTGTTCATATCAGACATTGCTCACAGGGTTGGGAGCAGGATCAGTCTGTTCATGGATGACACCAAGATGGGTGTTGTAATAGACAACACAGAGGTGTGGCAGAGGCTACAGGGTGACCTAACCAGACTTGAGGAGGGGTCAGTGAGATGGCAATTGGGTTTCAAAGCAAAGAAGTGCAATGTTATGCATTTTTTGGGTGAGGAACTCGAGGAAGGAATATTGGTTAGGTGGGGTGTGGTTAGGCATCACTGAAGAGGAGAAGGACCTGGTAGTCATAATAACAGGGAGGATGAACAACTCTGCTCAATGCAGGAGGGTCACGGCTGGGGCAAATGGGATGCTGGCATGCATTGCATGAGGTTTCTCATCCAGGCACAAGGATGTGATCCTGCCTCTCTATAGGTCCTTGGTCAGGCCACAGTTGGAGTACTGCATGCAACATTGGTGGCCATACCTAAGGAGGTATATCAAGCTTCTCAAAATGGTACAGCACAGGGCAATGAAAATGATACAGGGGATGGAAGGCAGTACATACGAAGAAAGGCTGACACAATTGAGCTTGTTCACTGTGGAGGAGGGAAGGGATGGGGGCATGATTGAAACTTTAAAATACTTAAGGGGATCAACAAATCGGGCACAGAGGGGCTGTTTAAGATAAGGAAGAGAAGGGACATGAGGGTCATGGGCTAAGACTGGAGGGGCAGATTCAGGGGGAAGATGAGGAGGCATTACTTCACTGAAAGGGTAGTGTCAAAATGGAATGCTCTACCTGAGGAGGTAGTTGCCTGCAGGACGGTGAAAAGCTTCAAAAAGGCATGGGTCAGGGCAAGAGGGCAGCTGAGTAAAGTACACTGAACAGTTCAGGAAGTGAACAGGGGGTTGAGGAGGGCAGCTGCATTATAGGAGTGCTAGCTGTGTACATGAGCAGACTTAATAGATCATGAAGCCTGTTTCTGCTGTCAAGTTTCATATGTTCATATAAGCCCTGATAGTTATAGGGGAGAATATATATGGGGCACAGATAAAATCTCTAAAGATATGGCACTAGCCCTCCAGGATCCATTCCTGGCTAATATAATGCTGTTTGAGTAGCTAACAAATATCAAGCAAGATCTCTCATTCATTAAAGGAGTATGATTAGAAAACTGAAGAATTCTGAAAAGTTTAAAGAGAACAAGAACAGAAGGCAACATAGATATAGCTAAAGATTATCCAGGAGACCTGGAAAGCAGTAAAGGAATGCAAGAACTGATAATGCTCCCTGATAAAAACATACAGGAATGATAGCATAGCAAAAGAATTGAGAGAGAGAAATCAAACACTGTGGGAGTTTAGGGAGAATCAGGAAATAGAAGAATGTATGGTGGGGATGGAGCTGGTGAGGGAGACAACAGAATGAGGGGAATCACTGGCAGAGTTAGAGAGAGAAAAGGGGGAGCAAAGTTCCCAGAAATTAAAAACTACTGAGGCATGTACATCCATCACAAGAGAAAGTAATCAAGAAGCCAAGAAAGACAAACTGATTATGGTAGCACGGTAGTGCTACCATAGTTAGGGTTCAGGAGCCATTTCCATGTTAAACCCAAAATTTTGCACCTTAATAACTTTGCAACCCTTAGATGGATTTGCCTGAAATTTGGAATGTATGATTAAGACCCATAGGCCTTGGGATCTGCCAAGTTTCATACTGATTGGATATACAGTTGCGGAGTTATTAAGCATGATCTGTGCGTGCGTTTACGCTTTTCTGGAATTCTATGGTCGCGAGTACAGGTCGTATGGTTTGCGTGACCGGCCCGAAATCTTCAGGGAACGTGCAGGTGGGGTCACTGATGTGCCTTTTGAAGATTTGGTGAAAAAATATTAAACGGTTCAAAAGTTATTCAAAAAACAGTTTCCCATTATAAGTCAATGGGAAAAAGTTAACAAAAAGTTCGACAGTGTCGCAAATGCATTTTTACTTTCGCAAATGGGCCTGTTACTTTCGCAAATCCGCCATTTTGTTTTCAGTTGGTGATCAGAAAAATGGTTGGCATTTAAATTTGAGACCCTCTACTAGCGTAATTCTTTTTGTATTTAGCTATTCGGGCCCGGAGGATGCTTGCCATGTCTTTATTTTGTGGTAAAACACCCCAGAAATATGTTTTTCAAATTTCTGGAAAAAGTACTTTCACAAATTACTTTCGTGCTCACGAAAGTGTCGAACTTTTTTGTGAAAGCTTTTGCAAATTGCGACAGTAATTTTCTAGTCTGTGGGAAAATGACAGCAATTCTTTGGCACTGCACTGCAAAATAACCGTTGGGAGTTTGGGGCTGAAATTTGGAGGGGACGCAGCAGACATCTCACAGATGTGCCTTTCAGTGTTGCATTGAAAAATTTATTACATGGCGGCAAAGTTATGGCACTCCAAAGTTGACAGTTTTTCCCTTAGGATAACATTAGGGTGCCCGAAGCATTACAGGAATCCTTTGGCACCCTGCTGCAAAATAACAGTTTGGTCTTTTTTCCTGAAATTTGGAGGGAAGACAGCCAACAGTGCACAGATGTGTCTTTCAGTAGTTTGGTGAAAAAATATCACATGGCGGCAAAGTTACGGCACTCCAAAATTGACGGTTTTTCCCATAGGATAACATTCTGGCCCGACACTTAACAGAAATCATTTGGAGCCCTGCTGCAAAATAACAGTTTGGTCTTTTTCCTGAAATTTGGAGGAAGACAGCCAACAGCCCTCAGATGTGCTTTCAGTAGTTTGGTGAAAAACATTACAGGAGGCAAAGTTATGGCGCTCGAACTTTTCTTTTCCCATAAGATAACATTACGGCGTTACTTGCCTTTCCAGGGCCCATATCTGGAAGCGTGCGAGATCTTCGGACTTTAGATCAGAAAATTTCTTAGCCCCCTAATGGGGCTAAGATTCAAATTAGCCAGGACAGTTGTAAATAATATGACTTTTAAATTTTTTTTCTACGTCGTACGGTTCCTGAGATATAATGTATTTAGTATTCCAAGATCTCATTTTCCTCGCCGATACTCATTATTTTGCATACATTATTTGTACTCACTGTCTTTCTCAATGCAGGTTTTGGGGAAAACCAGACTGTGCACTTACATTACTGTTACTGTTGCCCTTTCCGCTTGCGGATCCGTACCCGGTTCACTTACCATTGACGTCTGAGCCACCATGTGCGTTATCCTGATGTTTCATTTACGCTTGCGTTTCTGTTATTTTGCCATTTCTGTCTACAGTACTGTTTATCTTACTGTTTCACTTTACATCACCATGCCCATTGACATTTCTGTTTGCAGGCACCATGTTACTATGTGACAACACATCACATGGCAGACCATTCCCGTCTACGCCACTATGTGCGTTACCCTTTCTGTTCTCATTCGTGCTTGTTACCATGCACCACTGTTAGCATTTCTGTTTGCTTTGCTGTCCCTGTTAGTATGCCACAACACATCATGTAGGCGGGAGCCACAAGGCCCAAGGGCCCCGCTCCACTCACGCGATATGCACAGCAGGGCCTGGGGCTCCTGAGCTGCATTACATTCACTTTCTCGTTATCATTCTCAAAGAAGGGAAATTAGGCAAAAAACTCCGTTTAATGCATTAGTTGGGTGTTCCACAGCGACAAAATTGAGAAATTAGCTGTTGGGGTTGAAAACCCCATGGTACGCCCACCCCAACCAGCATTGAGGTGCGCGTGGGATCATGGGTCTAACTCTCACCCCATTCTCCTATACTTCTGCTGCTTTAAACATGTCATGGGGTGAGAGTTAGGGCTGACTTGCAATCCCAAGCATGCAATGAGAGAATGAAGAAGTTTTAACAGCTGTGACTACTCAATGTGAACAACTAACTAATACGTGTCAAATTAGCCTCTAATATCCTAATAAAGATAAATTGAGCTGAAAAATAAACCTCAAGCCAAAATAAAAGGCAAAAGAAAACAGAATAAAAACCAAAAAAAGGAATTAAAAAGGAAAATACCCAACAATTAAGGAAGTCAGTACTAGAGAGTTACCCCTGAATATGCCAGATAAGGAAAACTTAGGTTTAAATGGCAGCAGAAACAAGTTAGACATTGAAGAGAAAAGCAATGGCCAGAAAATGCAAGAAGATGAGATTGAAACCCAGAAAAGTCAAGAATAAGTGGAGATCAATAAAATTAAGAAAAAGGTAAATCAAGATAAATTTAAGAAGGTCCTTGGAAAAATAATTGGAACAGATTTTATACTGCCTATGATCAGACTAGAACAAATCCTGGAAGAAACAGAGGAACATTTGATATCAGCTCTAAAAACACTACCAATTACCATTTTGAATGATAAGGTAAATATGTTACACTATATAAGCATAATTCGACCAATCCAAGACTCACAAATGGTACTATTAGTCTTAGATTAATTTTACATACTAAATGGTATTTAAAATAAAAAAAAAGGTGCTGAAGCAAATGAGTATAGAAATTGAGAAAGTATGCACACTATCAAATGTATTGCCATAATTTTATAAGGGACTTCAAAGTACAAAAAGAATTAATCATACTAGAATACTATCAATATTTGGATTGAATCAAATGAGAAGTGAAAATTCTTATAATATCAAACTCTGAGTCTGCGATTTGTTACAAAACCTTGTGAAATATCCAGAGTTTGGACAATCAATCAAAAAGGTGGTCAGATTGGAAGGAAATGGCCAAATTATGGTGTGGATAGATGATGGAGAAGCTGACAGATTACTAATGGCCAAGGTAACAGATCTAGACTGTATAGGCATCCATATATGGGAAGAAATATATGGGGAACATGATAACTCCAATATAAAGATGGTCTCACCCAAATGGACTCACATGGTGGATATTGCAAATAAATGTTCTCTTTTAACAGGAAGAGAAGACTGACTGAATAGGATAGAGGACTCTATAAGAGAGCAAGAAAATGGCATAAGTTTTCATTATGACTCTGAAGAGAAAGTTTCTAAATTAGTACCATGGAATGTCTCAGGGTTAAGAGGCAAAAAGAATGACCCAGAATTTATGGAATTTTTAAAAGAATATGAATGCATTTGTATTCAAGAAACTTGGATGATGGGGGAGATTGATATTAGTGGTTTTAAAACTTTTACTAAATCCACCAAGAAAAACAAAAAACATGCAAGGAATATTGACTGTTTACTAGCTAGTTGAAAATTCAAGGCTGACACAGAAAGCTAAGAGCTGGAGACAGAAAGTGAAATATTCTGGCAGTAAAAATAATTGAAAAGACCAAAGAACTGGTGATGATTAACATTTACACCTCTCCAAGCATTAATTCTAGCACCATTCTTGAAATTCTGAACCCCATGGAAATTTTAGTAAACTAACTCTTAGACTCAAACCCAGAAACAAAGTTATTGATAACTGGAGATTTTAATGCCAGAATGGGTCAGTGTTTGGAACTAGAAGATGATATTACTGGCTCATTAATATCATTAGGGATTAATAAGATCCTTTTGAGAAGAAATACAATGGACACAATTAATGAGAAGAGCAGTATTCTTCATGTTTTTTTCATCAGTAAGAATTGCATTCTATTGAACGGTAGAACACTGTCAGACAAACAAGGAAATTGTACTTACATTACTACAAATGGATTGTCAATTATAGACCTGGTCTGGATAGATGTAAATTTAGTCCAGCTATTCACTGAGATGAAAACAGCAAATAGAGCAGAAAGCCCACATTGCCCATTAATTATAAATTTAAACTGGGAACACCTCAATAATTAAGAATGAAGACACAGGAAGCCAGTTTATAATCAGGAATAAGAAAGTTATATGTTGGGATAAAATAGAGACTGAAGATTTATTAACAGAAATATGCAATATAGGGATTTTAGAGCAGTTAATTACAGTAGAAGAGGAAAATATGTTGCAGAATGCATAGAAATATTATGATGTCTATATCAGAATTATTTTATAAAGTAACAAATATCCCTCTAAATGAGAAATCTCCTTAGTTTAACAAAGATTATGGAGCACCTAGAAGGGAATTGAGCAAACAAATGAGGAAAGTGAGAGAGACCCCCAATAAAATAAATAAAACTTATTTAAATAGACTAAGAAAAGAATACACCACAACAATTAAAGTACACAAAACCTGATACAGGAAACAAATATTGCAAAAACTGGAAAGAGCAGTATGGGAAAAAGATAACCAAAAATTCTAGAAATTAGTTTCTAGAGAAATGGGGGATATGTCGAGGAGATGGAAGTATTTGTCAAGCCTGAAAGAGGGATGGATCATTACAAAGAACTAGTTTATGACCCTAAAGAGACATAGACAGCTCGCAAGACAAACAAAGTCAAAGAGTTTTCCAGGCTAGAAATATATGAAAACATTTATTTCATTCTCAATGCATAAGGTCCCTTGCCTGGATGGAATCCATATAGATGTGAGTTACAAGTTTATGGACATCTGGATCCCTTATCTATAAAATATTTTCAAAGAAATAATGAAACTGGCAATATCCCAAAATCTTGGAAGCTAAACACAATAGTTCCAATAGTTCAAGAAAGGGGACAAATGAGATCCTTGTTTTGTGTGTGTGTGTGTGTGTGTATAAATATATATTAATTGCAAAAAAACTAAAAAACGTTGTTAATGCATCAGTTAGGGTTGTTACTAAAGTGACAAACCTAACACCCCACCCGCACCCTGCAGACACTGACAGAGGGGGATTGTGAACCCTAACTCTCACCCCATTACGTAAGTAAATAAGCTTAGATGGGTGCAGCATAAAAAAATGTGGTGATCGTTGTGGCTGGTTGGTTAGGTGGCAATCACTGTGTATTCCAGGCTGCTCAGTCAAGGTTTTTACTATGCAGGCTATTGTGTTTACTCCGAGCACCTGGTTTTTAACCCACATATTGGTTTGTGGTTTGATGGGGTAATTAATTGCTAGAAAGAATGAAGACTCAGTGTGATTGGATTTGGGTGGCCATTTGTCTTTGTATATTAAATAATTTTGCACAGTACATCTTTTACTGTCACTGGACTGGTATGCTCTGGGTTTTATTGTTTAAATGTCCTTTGGATTAGAGCCACATCATGCTTTGGTCTGCCTTTCCATTGATAGTTCAAGGTATTGAACTTTATCAGTGTTTTTAAAGAGACATACCCCCATTTCAGGTTACGTGTTTCAGTGTTCCCTCAGACTCCAAAATACATAATCACAGTAACCCACATTGTATTGTTTAGGAATTGTGTGTTACTGGGTTCTAAATAGTTTAGACTGAATAGTTTGTCTACAATGGTATCCGTTATATTTTCAGCTGTATTGGGTTTGTTTCCTAAACCCCTCTCTTTTAAGTGCTGCTGTTTGGATATGATTACTTTTCTGGTGCACTCAAATTTGGATGATGTCAAGAGTGATTCACTGTATCCTTCTTTTCAGAGGTATCTCTCTATGCTCTGGAACCAAGAGCATATTTTAAGGGGTTCATAATCTGAGCCATCTTTCTTTTCTTGTAATAAGAAGTTCTGTAGGTATTTTATGTCGGCTTCAGTTTTTCATGAGTATTATCATTTTTAGAACTAATAATGTACTTCTCTATATAATTTGGATCTAAAAGTATTTTTTTAAGGGGCAAGCTGGATTATTGTGTTTCTGGGATACAAAAGGTACCTTCATTGCTCTCAGGGTTAAGCAATGGATCTGTGTCTTTTTCAAATTGTATGCATAGATCAATGATTTCCTGTTGTAGTTCTTTGGATTTTGAGTATTTTTTAAAGTTTGTTTATTTATTCTGCAGCTTTGTTTAGCTTGCAGTTTGCTGCTTTTGGTTTGTGGAGCTGGTAACATTTTTCTGAGCCACTTTCTTGATGCTTTTTTTTCCAGGACGAGTAAAGGATCGAGCTGCTTTAAAGAATTGCTCCTTCTCAGCATCTGCAGAAAGCATGAGTTAGAAGGGGTTCTTACATGATGTTTGCTGAGTTCCAGGTGAGTGCTATTACTTATCTAAATGGTTTGGCGTTGACATGTTATCTTGCTTGGTGAATGTAGAATCTAAGGGTTCTAATGTGGATTGCAGGTGGTGGGGAAGCTGATGTCAACAGAGTATGTATAAACGGCATTTATTTTAACTCTGCTGATGTCAGTTTCATTTATCACTCTGCGGTGAAAATAACAGGTTTTATTGTCAGCTTGGTGCTCCCACCAACATTATAGATATAGATATAGATATAGATATAGATATAGATATAGATATAGATATAGATATAGATAGATAGATAGATAGATAGATAGATAGATAGATAGATAGATAGATAGATAGATATAGATATATGTTTATTTTTTTATTGAAAGCTTGGACTACAAAATACCTTTCAACCAGGGGGTTCTTTTATAAAGGTTATATACACAACACAGTCATGCCAAACAATTATTTGGATCACACACATGCATGGACATGTACACACACACACACACACACACACACACACACACACACACGTCAACCAGGCAATATCCACTCACTCACCCACAACTATACACTAAATGTCAGGGCACAAACAATTAACTTTTTATTACAAGTCCAGACAATAGTCTAGGATAAAAGCAGATCCACAGCAGTTAATATTGACTGGCCATGGAGCTCTTCTGTTAATATTGGTGCTCCAGTACCCCAGGCAGTTACCTGACCAATTGCAATCATTTGAATGCTGTCACTTGATATACTGATACCTTTTAAGATCCCTGATAACATCTTGCTGGTATCTAGTTGTAAAGTATCTCTTTCCTTACCCATCACTACTCTCCATGTTGATAGTATCTGTGTATAACATATGCAATGATCCCAACCCCATTCCATTCCACAATTGGATCACAGTAAGGACAGAATTCTGTGGTTGGTGCTAATCTCCCACTATCACCCAACTCACTGAAAGCATATGACTTGTGTCCCTTGGTAGTAAACCTTCTTTTCTCCATTCTTGATATGTATATCTCTGTTGCCAAGTGGAAAAATAAGATTTGCTGGTGATCAACAGTTACACATAAAGGATATGAGAGTAGGGTGCAGGATTTCATTGAATGATTTGAAAGTGGTGTCTGGATATAAAAGGAGGGGGGGTAGTCACCATATACCAATAATGTAAGCAATATTTCTCCACATGATGTGCAATAAGATAGATTCTACTGAACACTCCAAGTGGTTTGTGGTACATGGGTCACTAATGAGAGCTTTCAGCAACATGAGAACTACACTACTATATGTGTGGTTGTATTAGTATACCCAAAACCATATAATGCATTAATGCTTCTGTATATTGATACTATCATTGATTCAAATCTTGTTGTTCTGGTATTGGCTATGCATACATTCCTGTTCTTATTAGTCCACTTACCTTTTATTTACTGTGTTACCACTGAAAGAATAATGTAATAGTAATTCAACAACAATATGATTTTAAAGCCCATTGCAATGTAACAAGAAATTATTACTGTAGGTGAAATAGTTTCGTTTTTGTGAATAAAAGAGTTACTTTTAAAGCAACACTGTTAAAATTTGATGTACTTGAAAGCTTTAATGACATAGTAGTTGTTATACAAGAGAATTTGGGTAACATTGATAAGAAAGTTTAATATCTTGGCTGATGGATTGTAAATAGGTTGCAATTACTGTTGACCCAATAGATATTTTTAAAATGATTCTCATCACAATGCAATACTAATCATACCTGAGAACGACTTGCACAATACTGATGACATTACAAATTCAGATTGCATCACGAGGTTAGCAGCTGAACTCAAAAAGAAACATTTAAAAAGTTAACCTATTCACTTGATGTAAAAATCAAATATGCATCAGTTGTGAGTGGGAAAAACTTTTAACTCACTCGTAGCTATGCCACTCATAAGTAATTGTCCTGCACCCCTGAACTTAGAGATAAATTGCATTGAGTCAGGTTTTTGAACTTCCCCTATGTATCTCAAATTGTATTCTGTTTACTCAGAAATTTTGAGTTTCACATACTTGATCTGGAGTTGCAACTTGTCTCACTCTTTTTTTGATCACTACATTCTTTACCTCCTTGCCACTGCGGAGCAGGCTGACAGGTCATCCGGCCACTGGTACCTGCACCCCCAGACCAAGTCTAGCCAGCAACATGCTCTCCTCCACACAGGCTGGCATGCAGAGTCCCCTCCCATGGGGACCTGGATCCTGATACCTCGGAGGGCTCACCTCTTAGGTCTGGGGGTGCAGCGCATGGTCATCAGCCACCACGACTGCCCGCAGTTTTCCACCTGTGCTTTTTCTTCTCCATGGAGCCAGACATGCAATGGTGTCAGTGCACTATGTGCCGATGCCTGCCATGCTTCAACCCTCAGCTGCACACCACTGCTTGCAGTGTCCCTGACTTCCACCAGTTGCTGCTGCAGAGTGACGTATACCCCTTTACCCACCCCAGAAGGAGGAGAATTGTTGCAGGATGCTTGATCCTCCCTCTCTCCTGCTGACCCCCGATGACCTGAATCTGCTCCTGAACTTGGGTTGCCGACGTGCCACAAGGTATGGCCTCCAGCACCTCAAACCTCAGCGCCACCAGGTCAGCTGCAATTTGTCATTCTCTAATAGCAGATTCTGTTGCTGCAGCATCAAAATGTCCATATATAATTCAGGTGAATGATGTCACTTCTTAATTTTTCCTGACCTTGATGATGTACCAGTCTCAGTATCACAGTCTGAAACATACATAATTATAAGTAAGACACTTTACACAGTGAAACATTCAAATTAAGAACACAGCATTTTAAGGACATCACAATACTACTGTCATTTAATAACACTTCATTCAATTGGTGGCTGCCAGTTATGTATTACCTTGAACATAGTAACTTAGAAGTTTATTTAGCTTAACTGTTTTCCTCTGGTAGTCCACCCTCACTAGAGGTGCCAGGAGATGTTTCTAAAGTCTAAATGAACTATGTAACTAAATGAGCCACAACTGAGGGTTCCATGTCATAAGGACAACTGTGGAACGGCTCCTGACATGTCGGCGAATGCAAATCGACAAAAACTGACACGATGACTCTGCACAATACTGACACACACATTGGCAACCATCCCACCACATTAAATACCCTACCTATATCACACAATTTTTTTATGCGGATGCTATGTCCGCTGCACCCAGCTTTAATTATATAATCAACTCTGAGGGGGCGCCTGACACCGGGGTACAGTGTCAGCCTCAGGAGAGGGTTATTGGGGGGACTGCAGATGTCTGAAAAGGGGATCAGGGGATGGGACACCACAGCAAAGAAAAAAAAAAGAATTAAGTCCCACACTCTGCAAAATATAAAATATATTACCTATTCCTGCCAAGCTCTGAACCCAGCACCAGCTTTACCGGAGACATACACTCCAACCCCAAAACCATCCAAACAGCTCAGTAGAGTGCCTCACACTACCTCCCATACACTGTGCAACATAATTTCCCCTCCCACAGTCGCTCCCTTCCCTTCTTCAGAAACAGATGAAAGTACTGCACACAGTACTCTAAGTGTGGCCTGACTAATGACCTTTAGAGAAGCAGAATAACCCTCCCCACTTCTGGATGAGATTCTGCTCACAATGACCCCAGCATTTTATTGGCTTTAGCAGCTGCCTTCCTGTACTGAGCTGAGTTGTTCATATTCCCTGTTAGAACCAAACCAAGATCTTTTTCCTCCTCAGTAGTACCTAACTGAACCCCTCCCAACTGGTAGCTCCTCCCTGGGCTCCTTGCTCCAAAGTGCAGAACCTTGCACTTCGTTGCATTGAAACCCAACTGCCACATTTCTGACCACTCTTCCAGTTTAGCCAGGTCATCCTGTAGCCCCTGCCACCCTACTATGTCATCCACAACTGCCCCCATCTTGGTATCATCAGCAAACAGACTGATCTTACTGTTAATGCCATGTGGGATATCTGCTATGAATATCCCAAACAGCACTGAGCCCAGTACCAAGCCCTGTGGAACCTCACTTGTCACAGCCCTTGGGGAAAATAGTTCCCCCACCACCACCACCCATTACTGCCTCCTCTTCAGCCAGTTCATGATCCAGTTTACTGTCTTTGTCCCCACCCCACATCTTCCAACTTCCCCCACAACTGCCATGAGGCACAGAATCAAAGTCCTTGCTGAAGTACAAATACAGAACATCCACTGCATGGTCTTTCTCCAGTTCCCTTGTCACACAGTCATAATACTCAACTAGGTTGGTCTGGCAGGATCTTCCTGAAATGAACTCATATTGCTGACCATCCTAGAGTCCATTGTTCTCCAAAAAGGTCACTAGCCTCTCTTTCAGGATTGTCTCTATTACTTTTCCTACAATGGATGTGAAGCTTACTGGTCTGTAATTGCCCGGTTCATCCTTTGGTCACTTTTGTGGATGGGCACCATGTGGGCAATTCTCCAGTCTTATGGTATGCATCCTGTGTCCAGGGAAGTATTGAACAGGTCCATCAGTGGCCCCACCAAGACTTCTGCCAGCTCTTTCAGCACCCTGGGATGAATGCTGTCTGGTCCTGGTTCCTTATCCACCCTCAGTGCCTTCAGACCCTCCAGCACCCTGCCTTCTGTAATTATATCATCTATCACCCCCCTTGCCCACCTTCCCCTTCCCATGAAGTAGCTGCCCACCCTTCTCCTTCATGAACACAGAATAGATGTACTCATTTAGTGCTTCTACCTGCTCCTCCCCTTTCTCCACGCACCCCCAGCCCTCTTCAATCCTCAATATCTGGTCCTTGCAGCTACGTTTCTCCCTTATGTACTTGAATAAGTCTTTTTCCTTGTCCTTTATACCCTGTGCCAGCCTCAGCTCTCTGGAAGCCTTGGCCACCCTGACTAGCCTGGTTACCTCCTTGGACTTCTTCAAATACATTTCCCTGTCCTCCCCCTCCCAGATTTCTGAACCTCCTAAATGCAGCTTCTTTTGCCCTCACCCCTTCTAAGTTCTCCTGATTCGACCAGCTTGACTTCTTAGCCCTTCCCTCTTACTCTGTGTCCTAGTGTATGACCCCGTAGCCTCCATCAGTCCTAATTTGATAATTTCCCATTTTTGGCTTGCATCCAAGCATGGATTTATTCCTGCCAGATGCTGTTCCAAAATGTCCTCCACCTTATCAAAGCCAGCATGTCTGAAGTCAAGCACCCTGGCTCTTGTACTTATAGCCTCCCTGCCCATGTTGAGCGTCAACCACACTGAGTGGTGGTCACTCCCAGCCAGTGGGCACTCCACCACCAGCTCCCTTACACTGTCTCTGTTAGTCAGTACTAGCTGCAGAGTGTTATCCAACCGAGTCGGCCCATTAACCATGTGTGTCAGGAAGCTGTTCTGGAATGCTTCCAGGAGCAGTTGTTCCTTTGCACTTATGCAGGGAATTTTGTTTTTAGCGTAGCAAGAACTGCTGAACCGAAGATTCTCTCTAGTACATTAATATCCATGAAAAGGGAGCATATTTCAACAAGTAGAGGGGCATTCTTTTATATATATATCCTATATTTAAACTGCACATGAGTAGGAAAGCCTTTTGTTGGTACGCACCTTCCATACTAAATTAATTCGCTAATTTGTCAAATGGAGCATGTAGCGCATTGCACTTCAGGCAAATGTTGTTTGCACTTTTAAACAGTGAAAATGTATGTAGAAGCAAGTTATATACTATGAAGTTTTGTATTGCTTGCACTGTGTTTTAAGTGCCAGGCTTGACTGACCAAAGGCTGTGCCCAGTCCACCTCTTGGTTAAAAACAAAAAATGAAATGAAATGAAGAATCTAGCTATATTACTGTATATTTTTTCCTTCTTTTCATAGAGCTGTCTTTCTGTGTTTATTATTTTCCATGATATTGAAGTCTGAAACTAAAGGGGCACCTAAGAAGAAAGTCAAACTGCTGCCCACTATGCATTGTTGCCCCGTGGGAAACCGATGGCTATGACAGACTGGCATCAGTCCTGCATGGCATGCCTTGGACCAGAGCATGACATGGATGCACATATTGCCTGCTTCTCGGAGGACTATGGTATCCTTGTGTAACCCCCACCCCCCACAATGGTGGCTTACCTTACTGACGTCTCTTGCCCATTCATGCCTAGCAGTCTTGGTCCTGTTGAGGGACCCTGAATGCTCCTGCTGGCCCCGTTGTTTCCTTTCAGGCTAAGGGGACCTGCAGAGTGAAGAAAAAGTAAAGCTGCTAGTTTGGCAGTTGCCAATCGCCACGCGGCTCACAGTGTGTGAGCTGCCACAGTCGTTTCTCTCTCTCTCTCTCTCTCTCTCTCTTTCTTTCACTCTGTATGAGCACTGCAGTGCTCAGATGTAAAAACCACTCCATGCAGCACCAGCAGCTCTGTTTCTGTGTTCTCTGGCCCCTTAGTGCAAGAAGGTTGAAAGGGGGTCCAGAGGCACCTCGGGAGAAAGAAAAGAAAAATGTTTTAAAAGCCCTCATTAGCGCTATATCTGTAAAGGGAGCACTGGTACTTTAAGAGCAGGAGAGGCTACTTAATGAATAATTCATGAGCTCTGCCTGTGCCTGGGGGGACAGTGCTAAGGAGGTAGCAATGGGCAAAAGAAGCTGTATTTTGAGCCCACTCTGAAATCAGGTGCAAGGGCAGGGGGGCAGGTACAAGTGTATAGGGGAAAATAAATGTAAACCTTTACTGTTTGCCTGCCAGATAATGTAGAGAAATGGGACATTGTGAACTGTCTTGCCAGCAGCCATGTTTGCCAGCCTTGTGAATGCAACACAGCCAATCAGCAAGCCAGGATCCCGAGGAGCTGTAGTGATGGCTGCTGGGAAAAGGGGTGGTGCCAAGTTTTGCTTTGCAAACAGCCAGTTAATAGGGTGTTGAGTGAGGCCATTGACTACCATTTTTATGATTGACAATCTGCATCAGTCTATCAGTGACTGCCATGTTCCCCTAAGAGACTGTTCTGGTCAATCAGGAGATGCTTTGGCTCTTGAAAACCCTGTGGAGACAGACAATTCAGTCATTTTGGCTGCAGCCCCTCCTGAGGGAGGGGGCTCCTGCCCCTTGCTCCTTGATGGTGTGTAGGGAAAAAAAGAAGGCTTGCCTGGAGATTTGTTTAGCCACTAGCCCAGGAGTCACCTTTGTTGCCTTCCACTGCCTGCAAGGTGATTCTGTTCAAATGGTGATTTACTGGTCAGAGGCAGGGAAGTTGCCTGACAGTTTTTTCGAAGGGAAAGAAAGTCTCCCTGTGTTCTTCAATGAAGAAGAAGAAGAAGGCCTGCCTGTGGGCTTGTACAGCTACTAGCCCAGGAGGCACCTATGTTGCCTTCCAATGGATGGAAGGAGTTTTGTCAGAAAGAAGATGTCATTGCTGAAGCAGTGTCAAGGTATTTGCCCCAAAGGGAAGGGAAATGGCCTGGGATGCTTGTGATGTCTAAAGAGGTACAAAGGCTTACTTGGAAGCTTGCACAACTGAAGAGCCAAGGGAAGCCTGCCTGAAGTTTCCAGTATGATGGAAAGTGAATTGAGACTGCACCTGTACAGTGAGATTTTTGTTCTGGTTCATCAACACCTGCATGGTGAGGAAAAGTAATTTCTAGTATCAAGGGACTGTTCAAGTACACTGTGTGTTCTGCTAGTGCCAAGATCGGGTCCTCAGAGGAGCACATTCAGATGTGCCCCAGTCTCACTGGGACTGCATGTTCAGTGAGAGTCCAGAGACTGGGTCTTGTATGAAAAGGGCCATAGCTGTCACGCTGGCAGTGTGGCTGAAAATGCCCTTTAGTAGCTGGAAGTGACTAAAAGCTTTTTCTAAAATGAAGTTGCCAACTTCATTGTGAAGCTGTGAGAGACTGAGTTTCTAGCATCAGCCACTAGCAAGGTGGGTTAATTGTTGCATCCTGGCCAGCACCACTGTACTGTATATACATACCTTCTTCCAGCTACTCACTCCTTTCCTCCGACTCCTACTTTTATTCTGTTCCTGCCTGTTGAACTTCTGGACAATCTGTATTCTGTTTCCACCTCCCATCTTCTTGGAATAATCTTCCTCAGCCCCCCTCCAATCTGCTTTTTAAATCCTCTCTTTGTAATGTTTTCTCTCCCTCCTGCTCTTGCTTTTAATCTTCTTATACTCCTTCCAGGATCTGCCCTTTTACTCTTCTGTGCCCTTAAAGTAGTAGTGCATGACAGCAGTAAAACTTTTGACCTGTACTTTTTTATTCCATTTTTGATTGCACCTTACCTCTTGATTTGTATAATACCCTTCTGTCCTCATTTTGGTTGTGTTACTACTTTTTTATATTGGAAATAATAAAAGGACCACTCATTTAATATGGCTGAGTCCAGTTTTGTTATCAGTATTCTTTGTTGTTTTTGGACACCTATTGTTGAAGGTCGTGTTTCTTGTGCCTAAAATGAATTAACATGCAGCAGACACTGCTACCTAGCCTTGTGGGATAACAGATGTACAAAAAGAGCCGAGAATACCAATTAAAATCTGCTGTGAGCCATTTTAAAAAAAGCCCTCCTTTTATTACCTCAAATGTAAGCAAAGTGTTAAAGCAGAGTCAAAATGGAAAAATAAGGGTATTATACATGACAGGAGGCTAGAGACAGTCTAAAACAGAATAAAAAAGTATAGGTCAAATCTTTTATCGCTGTCATGCACTGCTACTTTAACTTTCACAATCTGGCATTAGTTGGGGATACATTTATCCTTTTTGTACACTCTATTATAGTTTTTATTTAGGTCCCTAAGTGTTCTTTATTTAGTTGATTTTTGCCCTAGGGCTACAGTTAATCTACAGTTCAGCATTTATATTATATCAGTTAATTGACTGTACTTGTTTTCTAAGTTTTGTTCTTATGCACTCCAGCACTGTATGTTGTTACTTTTACTATTACTGTGTACCACTTTGTTCCCTGTCCCATCAGCCTTTGCTCGCTCCGCATGTCATGGTTATCAAACTTCAAATAAATAACTAAATAACTAAACAGTATAGCTATAAAGCACTCTTCCCACTGCTGCAAAGTGAAATAAAGCAGAGGTTTAAAAAGAGCTAATTTAGCAGGTTTGTATTTGAAAATGTGTTGCATTAACCAGACATGCAACAGCTTGACTGAGAATATGGCATAAAATTAATTTTTTAGGGGCCAAGATCTTTACAAATCACGCATGGTTCATCATTCTTGTTATGATCCTGCACCCTCACTCATGAAGATAAATGGCATATTCTGAGTCACACAAGGGCGTATTCCCCATATACTCCCCCCCCCATAGCTTAGCAAAACATACTGTGGTATCATGTCATGCTCTGAGCAATATACAGTCCAGTAACAATCAGAGAGAGATGTGTTACTTACGAAGCAGTAGGTTAAAAATGAGCTACATCTGTTATACTGTAGTTTACTGAGGTTGTTTGCAATGCTGCACCAAGTGCCCATATTTGAATATATACAACTTCAAATGACATTATTTCCAAAGCAAGGAGTTAGGTAATTAACTGGCTACCAATCAGAATGATTCACAATAAGTGGTTTTAACTGAAAAAACATTATTCAAATGGAAGGGACTTTATCAAGCAGCTCGTCAGTCAGTGTACGACTTGTTTAGAGCTGTAACTGCTCTTACTGGACTACTTAAATTCAGAGGTAAAAAGAAAAAAAGAGTTCACACTAGGGACAGTAGTGCTCTGGAACTATGACATACATACCAAAAAAATTCTGAGCACTCACAACCTCATAAAAGGGATGCTTAAGCTCAGTGCTGATTATTACATAAATTTATTGTAGAACAAATAAGCAGACAACCTGTCTTGCCTAATGCATTTCAGACAAATGTGTCATTTATCAAAGGCCTTTGATAAAAGACACGTTTGTCTGAAATGTGTCAGGCAGGACAGGTTGTCTGCTTATTTGTTCTACAATAAATTTATGGAATAATCAGCATTGAGCTTGGGTATCCCTTTTATGAGCTTGTGAGTGCTCGGAATATTTTGATATGTACAAATTAAGAGGTACAAACCTGGACATAGAGTTGAGTACCGAGCAGCTGTGAGTGGGGTGATTTGGAATTGAAAATCATGGGAAGGGAGCAGTGCAACTGGCTTGTGCTTTCCCCTTTGTAGTGTGACATAACTATTATGGTATAATGGCAAGTTATTGTATCACAGTAACTACCTCACTACTGTGATACAACAGCATCTGTGAGTAGAAATGTATATACACAGTAACTACTAATCATATAATGTACCATAACATGCTGCTTCTTCTTATGCATTCACAAATACATTTGCTTAAAATTAAACATATTAATTGTATGTTACCTGTGCATAATTATAAAACTTTTACATACATCTGATTTTGTTTTGGCCATTATTTCTATAATGGAAATAACACTGGCACATTAATAAACTGCCATTTTAAATAGTGGTTGATACTTACTGGTGACCCCCTTTATCACACGGACTAGAGCTGTGTTTCAATTGCTGTAATAACCTGTAGAATGGGTTATTATGGCATTTGCTGTCACTCATCTTTAGCATGCCATCTTATTGGCTCGCAATTGGTGCATGGGCTGGACAAGCACGGCAGCAACCATGGCGGTGGTTTCTTCAGTTACTGAGGACACAAGTGTTAGCTTCTCACTTCAGGTAACCAACCACTTAATTTTACAGCATTTATCCAGTTGATCCTGCTTATAGACTTAAAAAAAAACTGATCTGGTTGATCCCGATGTTGCCTCTCTTAGCGTGGAGATAGGCAATTGAAAACGGCTGTGGCTCACTGTTACCACATAACATGCTGCACCACTCCACACTGAAACTTAACAGAAAAAAGGAAAAAATGTAAGCTAGTTAGAGCTTGAGGGATGGAGAATATGTGTGTGTGTGTGTGTGTGTGTGTGTGTGTGTGTGTCTCTAGAGTAGCGAACTGAGCAGGATCTGGGATCAAAACATTGCTGCCTCACTAAATTTTCAGCATTGACTCCTTGCACCAGTAATTATAAAAAATAATGTCTAGCCTATTGTGCATCTTTGAAGTTTTTCTAAACATGCTTGGTGTGTGATGACATAATAAACCTCTCGAGCTTTGCTGTCGAGGTTTATGTGTCATCACACCTTGGGTGTGTAAAAAAACTTCATAACACACAGTCGTCTAGCCATTATTCTCTGTTTATTGATTATTACACATACATTGATTTTTACTTGGCTCTTGATCTTTAACTCTAACACAATAGAAATAAACTGTAATATCATTATTATGTAAAACATACAGATGTTTGAAAAAAGAATTCTAAATAGCTGATAATTTTTAAGCAACATTACCAGACCAAAAATATCACATGCTATGCCTATCCACATCCATTAAGGCCGTCCCAAAACCCCCTCACCCAACCAACAGCAAGTAACATTGTTAAACTGGCAGGCAGAATACAGCAGTATGCAAAGTAGAAGTAAAAAGTATCTTGAAACACAATAATAACAGTTTTGTACTATATGTGACCTTATCCCTCGCCCAGTCAATTTTCTGCATTCTATGACAACATGATAGCATCACCACCACTCCATTAATCACATTGTATATTATATAGAAACATAGAAACATACATAATATATAGATAGAAACATTGAAAATGTCAGCAGAAAAATACCATTGGTCTGTCCAGTCTGCCTTTTTTACCCTATCTTCCCCAGGATCTGAAGGTTAGTTGGGGTTACTGCCCTCACCCCCCCCTCTTGCTTCCTGCCTTACTGCAATCCCCCTACAGTATACAACTATTTAGCCTTTTACTCTGTCCAAGCAATGTTTAAAACCATTAATGGTGTTTGCACCAATTAACTCTGCTGGTAGGCTGTTCCACAGCTCAACCACTCTCTCTGTAAAATAAAACTTTTGTAAACTGAGAAAAACAGCTCAGTGGAAACTATTGGAGCACAAGGGCAAAACTCAAGTACTTAAATCAGAGGAAGCCCTAACTGTAGCAATAGATGAAATGTCTACACCAGGCTAAAGTGCAAAATTATTTACTGCATCACATACAGTAGATAAAAACTGTTGATGCCTCTTTTTTCACTGTATATACTGCAGTTTTTATCTATGTAGGGCTTTTTCTGATTTAAAATAAAACTTTCTCATATCCCTCCTAAATCTTTGCACTGCCAGCTTCCACTCATGTCCCTATGTTCTGGATTCAGCGGCCCTGCTGAATAGTTCCCCATGATCAACCTTGCTCCTTCCTTTCTGGAACTTAAAGGACTCTAGCACATCTGCCCTCTCCCTGCTGTTCTCCAGCAAATACATGTTCAGGGCCTTAAAGGAGTAATATACCCAGAATTTGAAAAAAAAACATATGTTGTGCAGAGTGTTTTGATTTGTGTGTAAAGTCCTAGTGTGCCCTTCCCTCTGTCTGCTATTAGGAGGTTTTCCTAAATTTGCCTGCTAGCTTTATGGTAGTTTTAAGACCCCCGGGGATCTCCATCTCAGCCAGCTTTATTGCTTTTCTTGCTCCTTCAATGCATCCTATCTCATGTGACGGTGATGTAGCAGAGATCATAGATTCAGCAGCCAGAACTGCTTTAGAATCAGTTCATAACAGCAGAACTGTGTACCTTTCCTTATCCAGTGAGCACGAATGGATACATTTGTGGTTTAGCAGATACTTGAGAGCTAACCAAGTAGGTTTTCTGTAAGAAAACAGCTACTAAATAGCTCTAATTCAATATTTTTGTTTTCTATGTGTGTCAGGTCTAGCTAGCAGTAGTAAGTGTTTTGATTTTAAAACATTTAATTTCATCAAACTACACACAACCATAAAAAACACAGAAATCATCCCAGATCATCAATGCTATAATTATCAAAGACTCTAGTTGTTTTCTTATAGAAAAACTTACTCAGCTAGTGCTCAAATATTTGCTAAACTGCAAATGTAAATTCTGTTAGGCACAGCTGGCAGTTAGTGCTGATTTTGCTCTGAGACATGATTTTCAATTTTTGTTTTACAAAAGCAAAGTATTTTTTTAATAAAGTATTTATTTCTTATTAAAGATAAAAGTGTGTATGTGTGAGCGATTTAATTAGATTGGCAAATAAAATACAAAACAAGTTTTGTTTTATCATTTGAAAAAATGCGATACACTAAGTTTGTAATGCAGTGAACCATTGAAAAATGGAATCAAATGTGTAGTCGAAATATTCACTGTCAGTTTGGCATCCTGTTGCTTTCATGCCATACCTCACACAGAAGTGAAATTGACTTTAAAGTATTTTGCAGTTCCTAGGCTGCAGATTCATACCATACACTTCATATATTTATTCAGTAAAAATGTATGAAATAGGCCGGCCCAGTGGCGCTGAAGGTTGAGGTGCAGGAGGACTACACACCTTGTGCTGCACCTGCAACCCGGGTTCAAGAATGAGCCTGGGACATCAGGGGTTGTTGAGGGGAAGGAGGGAGGAGCTGTACTGAACTTTCATCAAGCAGATCTTCTCTCCAAGGGAGGGCTTGGCACTGCACTGGAGAGTGGATGGTGTCAGGAGGGGGAGGGGGCTCTTGGGTGCTTGGTGGCAGCCGTGTTTCCACACAGTTTCCCACATGGACCTTGTTACTTCATGCCAGCACCCTCTGGGAGGGGGATTAGGGACCATGAATTAGCTCATGCACCAGGAGAAAAAGGGGGGAAAGTCCACCAAGTCCTGCAGCGAGCAGGGTGCTGTACAGGATGCCAAACTGACAGTGACTATTTCGGCTACACATTTGATTCTATTTCAGGATGGCTCACTACAATACAAACTTAGTGTATTGCACTTTTTCAAATGATAAAAACACTTGTTTTGTCTTTTATTCACCAATGTAATTAAATAACTCACACACTTTTACTTTTAATAAGAAATACATACTTTATTAAAAAAACACAACATTTGTAAAATAAAAAAAAATGGAAAACATGTCACAGAGCAAAATAAGCACTAACTACCAGTTCTACCTAACAGAATGCTGGTACTGTACCTACATTTATAGTTTAGCAAATACTTGAGAGCTAACTGAATGGGATTTTCTGTAGGAAAACAGCTGGAGTTCCTATTAATTATAGCATTGATGATCTGGGATGATTTCTGTGCTTTTTATTGTTGTGTGTAGTTTGATGAAATTAAAAGTTTTAAAATCAAAACACTTACTACTGCTGGCTGGACCTGACACACATAGAAAACAAAAATATTGAATTAGAGCTATTTAGTAGCAATTTTCTTATAGAACTCCTACTCGGTTAGCTCTCAAGTATCTGCTAAACTGTAAATGTAGCCATTTGTGCTCACTGGATAAGACAGCTCTGCAGTTATGAACTGATTCTAAAGCAGCTGTGGCTGCTGAATCTATGGTCTCTGCTACATCACTGTCACGTGAGACATGATGCATTGAAGGAGCAAGAAAAACAATAAAGCTGGCTGAGATGGAGATCCCCAGGGGTCATAAAACTACCATAAAGCTAGCAGGCTAATTTAAGAAAACTTCCTAGTAGTAGACAGAGGGAACAACGTATGTTTTTTGAAAATTGTGGGTGTACTACTCCTTTAAGCTGATCATCATAGGCTCTGCCCTGCTACCCCTGAATCATTTTGGTTACCATGCACTGTACTGACTCTAGACTGTCTTTGTCTTTTCTTAGGTGGGAAGTCCCAAACTGGGCACAATTTTGCAGATGCTGCCTCACCAGTAATTTATAGAGAGGCAGGATCACCTCCTTCATCCTGCTGTCAACCCCTCTCCTGATACACTCCAACATCATGGTTGCCTTGCTGTAAGCCTTGGTACATTGGCTAGATTGTTTTAGACAGTCAGTTATGATGACTCCTATATCTTTTTCCTCAGTGGTAGTGTCCAACATAACCTCTCCCATCCATTTCTCCTTCCTGGGTCCATTTTCCCTATGTTCATCACTTGCTCTTTTTGGCACTGAATTTCAACTGCAAAATGTTGGATCATCTCTCTTATCTTTTTAAGTCCCTCTGCAGCTCCCTAACTCCTTCTTCACTGTCTACCCTGCCAAAGAGCTTAGTGGTATCTGCAAAGAGATACATCTTGCCTTGTATTTCTTCTCCTATGTCACTGATGGACATATTAAAAAGGATCAGCCTCAAGACTGAACCCTGTGGCATCCAACTTGTGACTTCACTCTCCCCTGACTTGATCCCATTTAACACCATGCTCTGCTGACTCCCCACCCCAGTCAGTCTCCCACCCATCAAATTAGATATTTTGCTGTTTCCAAATACTCCAACTTCTTCGCAGCCTTCTGTGCAGAACAGAGTTCAACACTTTGCTGAAGTCAAGGCAGAGCAAATCTGCTACATATCCATTGTTCACTGCACTAATTACCCAGCCAAAGAATACTATTAGGCTGGTCTGATACTATGATATATCCCAAGGGTTCTCAAGGTGGTGAAGGATGAACTGGCACCATATCTGGTGAGACTGTTTAACTTGTCCTTGGTCACAGGGGTGGTGCCAATGGACTGGAAGAGGGCAGAGGTGGTCACACTACATAAGGGGAGGAGGAAGGATGAGCTTGCAAACTACCATCCCATTAGTCTTACCTTGGTGGTGAGGAAAGTAATGGAAACACTACTTAAAATCAGGTTGATAGAATACTTGGAGATGAATGGCATGCAGGATGACAGGCAGCATGCCTTCACCAAGGGAAGGTCCTGTCAGACCAATCTGAGTTTTTTGATATGGTGACACAGATAGTGGACCAGAGAGGAGTGGTGGACGTGGCCTATCTGGCTTTTAGTAAGGCCTTCAACACTGTTCCACATGGTGGAATGGTGCATAAGCTGGACAGACTAGGGGTGGACCACAGGATCACCAGGTGGGTGGAAAACTGGTTGAAGAGAAGGAGTCAGATGGTGGTGGTAAATGGGACACATTCCAGGGAGCAGGTGGTGACCAGTGCAGTGCCACAGGGGTCAGTGCTAGGACCAATACTCTTTAACATCTATGTTAGTGACCTAGCGGAGGGTCTGGAGGGATGGGTGTTCCTGTTCACAGAAGTTACAAAGGTCTGCACTAGGATGGATTCACCTAGTGGGGTGCAAGCCATGAGGTGGGACCTGGAGAGGCTGGAGAGGTGGTCTGACACCTGGAAATTGAAGTTTAATGCACAAAAGTGCTCAGTGATGCACCTGGGGAGGAGGAATAGGAGGAAATCTTACTCCCTTGGGGGGGGGTGGTGATTAAAGAGAGGGAAACAGAAAGGGACCTGGGGATTATGGTATCGTGAGACCTCAAGGTGGGCAGCCAGTGTAGCAAGGTGGTGGGAAAGGCAAATGGAATATTGGCCTACATTGTGAGGGGGTTTAATAGCAGGAGGAGGGAGGTGCTAATGCCTCTATATAGAACCATGGTCAGGCCACATCTGGAGTATGGGGTGCAGTTCTGGAGGCCTCACCTACGCAGAGATGTTGAGTTGATGGAGAGGGTACAGAGAAGGGCAACCAAAATGGTACGAGGGATGCAGGATGTACCCTATGAGAGAAGATTGAGAGAGCAGAAATAGTACCCTCTGGAGACTAGGAGGGAGAGGGGGGACATGATCGAGATCTTTAAATAATAATAAAACTTTATTTATATCGCACCTTTCTAAAATCAAGGCACCTTACAATATCCAACAACATTATAAATAAAAACCAATACATAATAATCTGAGCTCCTAAAATCACAGTATTAATTAAAATAGACCTTTGACCATAAATAGGTCTTTAGGGCCTTTTTAAATTCCTCCACAGACGCACACTGACAAAGCGGGCAAGGTAGAGAATTCCAAAGGGTCGGAGCAGCATACATAAAGGCACGAGCACCTGATGATTTTAAAGAAACCCTCAGAATCTTTAGCAACCCCTCATCCGCTGAGTGTAGAGATCGCATAGGGCAGTAGGGGACCAAAAGCTCTTTCAAGTAGTCTGGACCCTGTCCGTGTAGGGCTTTGTAAGTAAAAAGACCAACTTTAAAGGCGATCCGCCACTGAACTGGCAGCCAGTGCAGATTGAGCAGCACTGGCGAAACATGACAGGTACGAGACATATCTGTTAATAGCCGAGCCGCAGTGTTCTGCACCAGCTGCAAGCGACGGATATCAACCCCAGGAAGCCCTAGATAATGGGAGTTGCAATAATCCAGGCATGAGGACACAAAGGCGTGAACCAACGTTGGTAGATCCACAGGCAAAACAAGGTACTTAATCCTGGTGATGTTCCTAAGATGGTAAAAGGAAAGTTTGACAGCTGCTGACACCTGGGAACGAAGTGTCAGCTCATTGTCAAAGATCACCCCCATGTTCAGCATCCATTCAGAGGTAGGGAGCTGGACACCTCCCAGAAATAAACCTGAGAGAGGACCAACTCCCACCCCTCTACCCTACGACCCGGGTCCACAACCATTACCACTGTCTTCTCTGAGTTCAACTTTAGCCAGCTTGAACTCATCCAGCACTGGATTTCAGTGAGGCAGTTATTAAAGCCTTATAGAGCTCTATCCTGGTTGGGTGCAAAAGATAGGTAGAGCTGGGTATCATCTGCATAGCAGTGAAACCTCAGCCCATACCTTCTTACAATGTCTCCAAGGGGCAGTATATACACTGCGAACAACATGGGGGACAACACCAAGCCCTGGGGAACCCCACATGACAGAGAGACTGCACGGGAAGAATTTTTCCCCAATACCACTCTCTGAGTTCTGTCAATGAGGAAAGATCTAAACCATCTGAGGACTGTACCCGACAGGCCACAAATAAACTCCAGGTGTGTGAGAAGCACCCCATGGTTCACAGTGTCAAAAGCTGATGAGAGATCAAGAAGAACAAGAATGGAATGCTTCTTCTGATCTCTAGCCATCAGGAGATCATTGAGCACCCGAACCAGTGCTGTCTCGGTACTATGCCTCTTTCAAAAACCAGACTGGAGCGGTTCATAGATGTCATGGATGGTTAAATGGTTTTCCAATTGAGCAGCCACTACTTTCACAATAATCTTCCCAACAAAAGGAAGATTAGAGATCGGTCTGTAGTTAGCAAAGCAGCCAGGGTCCAAGGAAGCTTTCTTAAAGAGGGGTGTCACCACCGCCTCCTTCAGGGAACTAGGAAACTTACCCATATCCAAGGAGCACCAGACTATCTGTGCTAGGACAGGGCCAATGTTATCAAGACAACCCTTTATCAGGGAAGTCGGGCCCGGATCCAAACTTCAGCAAGTATTGCGCATACTGTGGACAATCCTCATGACATCAATGAACTGAGGTCAGTCAAAGGAACTCCAGGAGCAACCGGAGAATGCGACCAAATGCCCATCAATAGCCTGTCCCATAAAGGAAGCAGGCTGGAGCTCAGCCCTGATGTCGACCACGTTATCTGCAAAGAAGCAAGCAAGCTCATCACACTCTATTTGTGAAAAAGCTTTCTGAACCTGAAGACAGGCTGGGTTGCACAGTCTGTCCACAGTTCGAAAAAGCTGAGCTGATCAGTTCTGAAGAGAATAAACAAGGTGGAGGGTGATAGCTTGTTCAAACTGAGGAAGGGAGCAAACACGAGGGGACATAGCTGGAAGGTGGGCAATACAGAGGTAATGTCAGAGGGCAGTTTTTCACAGACAGGGTGGTGGAGGCCTGGAACAATCTCCCAGAGGAGGTAGAGGCAGCTGAAATGGTGGAGGGGTTCAAGAGAGCTTGGGATAGATTTAAGGTGTTGGGAAAAAGGGAGGAAGCATAACAGAAGGGGGGGTAGGGTGTTGAGCAGACTAGATGGGCCGTGGTTCCTTTATCTGCCATCACATTTCTGTGTATCTGTGTATATCCTCATAGTCCATTGCTCACAACCTCCCCAAACTCAAAGAATAGACATCAACTGTACAGATATGTATAATAAGTTCAGTCATGATTTCATTCATTCAGATGGCGGTTGACCTAGGATGTGAGTAGAGCACTGTCAGTCGACTTTTTATTTATTTTATTATGATGTGTGGCATGGGGGAGGAGAGCTGGATTGTGGTGCTCGGGTGCAGTGGGGAAGAGAGTTATAAGGCTTTATGCTGGTGACTGGGAAAGAGGGAGATAGAGACAGCAAGTGTCAGTATGGTAAGCAGGAGGGAAAAGGATGAGATTCAACGTGGAAGTGCATGCCTGTGAAGACCGGTCAGCTCATCAGCTGCCAGGTCACCCTGGCTCTTGCCCTCCCAGTCAGCACTAAATCCCCACACTCTGGTCCTAGTTTGCAATTTGTGCGCACATACAATTTTTTTTTTTTACTTACTGTTTACTGCAGTATAGGTATACAGGCTGAGTCTGTTGGCTTGCAGTCTGATGTTTCTGTAATTGTAAACTCCAAAGTCACCTGCAGCTGACATTAGGGCTGCAGCAGTGGAAGATTCAATAGCTGGAGTGCATTATATAGCTTTTATAAGCTCTGATCAGTTATTTGCCAGTCCCCCAGTTCTCCTTGGGTGAAGTGAAGTCCCCTGGGGCTGTGCTTAGTCCAGATAGGACAAAGGGGACCACCAAACAAAGGATCAGAACTTCTAAAAATTCTAACATGTACTGCAGGCTATTGATTTCCCCACTGCTGCCAGTCACAAGATTGTCTAAGATGAGATCCTGGGACAGGAAGTAAGAACTTCTTGGTGGAGCAGAGCAAGTGACAAGTATGGCAGAGCATTAGATCTTGCAGGTAGCCTGGCCCAATCGGTGTAGGACTTGTAAGTTAACAAAGCAGTCTTGAAGATGGTGCACTACCTAACTATATTTGCATACATACAGCATCCTGTTTTAATCTGATAAATGAGGATTATTTCAAGTTTGAAGCATACTCAGAACTAGGATATTTTGTGTTCAATTTCAGATACAGTAGTTTAAATAATGTGAACTTTCTGAAGGTCCAACACAGATGGTGTTCTATCCAAATAATTTAACCGGCAGTGTTATGCAAAATCAATACTGTTCAGGTCATATGCACACAAATAATAATTTTTTCATGAACAAAACATCACTTGTAAATAACTGCATTTGTGTTACATAGAAACACAGACAATGACGTCAGAATAAGACCAATAATCCATCCAGTCTGCATAAGCTCCCTAAATCCCTGGAACCTTCCTTGGAACCTAGTGTTCCTTCAATTTTCTAACCTTCCAGACTTTTCCCTATTTTCTTCCCTGGGCCTATTGGCCCAGGTAACCAATATTCCCTTCATTCAATCCCAGGCCAGTTTGAACACCCTCACTGTGTTCACTCCCACCACCATGGCCGGCAGACTGTTCAAAGTTTCCACCACCCTTTCCATGAAGAAGGACTTCCTTACATCCCTCCTGAACCTCCAGCCTGCTAACTTGTATTCATGACCCCATGACTGTGAGTTGGTATTCAGGCTAAATAATTCCCCACAGTTCATTTTAATAATTCCTTTGAGGAATTTGAAGGTCTCAGTCATATCTCCCTTCTCCCATCTGGTATCCAGTGAGTACAAATTCAGTGCCCCAAGGCACTCCTTATAGGATTTACCCTACTGTCCCTGAATCATTTTTGGTCACTCTGCATTAAAGTCCAGAAAGTATTATTAGGCCCTGGCTGCAGCTGGCTTGCCATGCATATGTTTATTACTGCTCATAACAAGAAGGCATATTTTATGTATATTGGATAACTCTTCATATTTTTTTCATCAAAGTTTTTATTTTGAGTTTTTAATGTTAGTAATCACATACATAACATCCATTGGTTACATCATTGTGGAGGACAGTTTTATGTCAGGTACTATGCCAGTCAGGATACACGTTCTACAGCTAAGATAACATTATAATGTATGGTAAGTGCCTATTAGCCACCATAATCAGGAGTCACACAGCTTTGTTATGCACTGTTTAGAATTTTAAAAGTTGTTAACCACACTTCGGAACTTCCAAACAGTGGCATAACAAAAAAGAATGCACCAGAGTTCCATAATTCTCGCACATAGAATGCAAACAGTGTTTTTTTGACCATACACTATAAAAGATGATGGCTGGGGATTGGGTGACAACCACATTGAAATCACCTCCGGTGGTTGCTAGGGCTACAGCAAACCTCTCGAGCTGCACTCTTGAGGTTTACCATGTTGCCCTAGCAACCACTCCAGGTGATTACAGTGTGGTTATCACCCAATCTCCAGCCATTATCCTCTATGTAAACATCAAATTACAATAAGCTTAAGATATGTGTTCAACAATAATTCTTCAGGGGTAGCACTTCAACTGTATAGAGCTGTTGCTGTTAGGAAGTACTGTTATTTCATCTGTTAGTCCTGGCAGAGGTGGAGATTACTATGGTATTTTATGCATTGTGATAGGGATTTCTCCACCACAGTAAAGAAAAAGGGGGGATATGAGGGAACAAGGGTGGGGGATGTCTATGTCAGGTCCTTGTCTAGTAGTCTTTATGGTTTATATAGAAAGAGAAAAAAAGAAAAGAAAAGAAAAGAAAAGAAAAGAAAAGAAAAGAAAAGAAAAGAAAAGAAAAGAAAAAGGGGGTGGGGTAGAACATGTCCGTTTGAAAGTGTTGCAGCTGCTCTTTCTACTGTAAGCAGAGTTTGGTAGGTGACAGTGAAGTCATTGGTTGTATTTATTTCATACGCTGAGCTTAGCTTCAATAAGCAGCTGTTCACCTTTTTGGGAGCAGCATGTGTGCAGTGTGGGATTTCCATTGCATGTAGGGGCCCCGTATTTTGTGATATTGGGAGGTTTGGCCTATCGCTGCATGGACTTCTTTTTCACAGTTGGTAGTTAGGGTCAGTAGATTAAGCCATTCGGCAATGCTGGGGGAGTCTGTTTCCCTCCAATGTCGTAGTATGATTCTCTTGGCAATAGGGCTGGGTGGACTGTTCCTTGGGAGATCCAGATCCCCGGATCGAACCTGCAATCCATTGACCCAGATAAATACGGACTTCACCATAGAAGTCTGATTCTAGGTTCGTGGAAGTGCCATTTGTGCCACTGTGTATATTGTTGCCATGGGGATGCTGTCGGCATGCTTGCTCCATGTACAGGCGGCTGGTGGCATCCAGTCAGGCAACAGATGGTCATGTGATGCACTCATGGTATATAACCGTGCTGAGTGTGCAACACAGCCCAGATGAGAGGAGGACAGGTTGGAGGAGCACCTCACTTATCACTACAGAAGCCACCAGAAGAAGTGGCTGAAAAGCAAAAAAAAATACACACAAAAAAATATATATATACATTTTGGAGGGGAAGGAAGAGAAAAGGAGATAGAAAGGACTTATTTTACTCATGTGGGGGGAGGGAAACTGATCATCGGGAGGGTGACGGGTTGGGACTGGAGAAAGAAGGACTGCAGAGGGACTGGAGAGATAGCAAGGGAATAGCTACCGATATGCCAGGCATACCATGGTATGCAGCTCACCAGCGTGGGAGTAGCAGTGGGAACCGCTGGCGTGTCTACTAATTCCCTTTGTTTTGTTTTTTTATTTTCGCGAGCTTTTCCTGACCGGCGACTGCTTTCAGTACTTTGGATGTTGGGGGGGTGGGGCTACCTGGCAAACCTGTAAGTTGTCTATGTGACGTAGTAGCCCCGCGTACCTGACTGAGATGTATATGCTGCCATCTCAATCAGATCCGCTTGCGAGGAAAGGGGGTGGTGTGACGTGACGTGGCTGGTAGTAGGGAGTGGGTCGGCAGGCTCTTTAAAAAGCCCAGCTTGGAAATAGTAGTCCTATTTTGATGCTCATTGACCAAGCCTAGCCTGCTTTGAGTTCTGGGAGCTGGAGGATGAGGATTGAAGAGTGAAGATGACGAGGGAGTGAGCACCCTGCCTGCTGCCTTGATTGACTGAGCTGAGGAGCTGGAGTACAGCGCGAGCCGTGAGCCTGCCTGCAGCCACCCTGCCCTGGCTGGAAATCAGAGTTAGGACTGGAGGAGCTTTAATTTGTCATAGGCTGCAGCTGCACCACATGAGTCCGCTGACTGACACACGGCACCACCAGTCCAGGAGAAGTCCAGACCGGTCCAACTAGCGCCTTGCCATAAGTTGCCAAGTCCGGAAAGCTATGTCTTATTTTGGCTGCTATTCTAGTTTGTCAGTCTCTGCCGGTACCGTTCATGCTGTTGCCGGTGGCCTGCTATACTGCCGCATCGCTGAAGACCAACAGCACCACACTGCAACGAGGATGGGTCACGGAGGCACGTAAGCACAGAGATAACGTAACGTCTGTCGGTGAAAGAGACGGCAAGGGGAGGAGACCATTCACAGCCCACAACAGTCAGGTAAGGTCAAGGCAAGCAGCGGGTGTTGGATCTGAGTTGTACACAGCAAAAGCATGTAGGTTAAATCACTATCTCTGGACTCTGTGCTAATATATGTTGCCATCAGTGCCATGCTACCAAGGTTGACACTGACTGCATTCATTGCAGGCCAGCATGTGATTGGGGGAGAAGTCCAGGTGGGGAATATAACAAACATACAAATATAATCAAATGTTACTCCCTTTGGCCCTAAATTAAGAGTGTACCCTATTAAATGGAGACCCAACCAGCCAACGGCACAACATGGGTTCAGGATGATGGGATCTGTTTTTGGCAGAAGACATTTTTTCAGTCTGGACCAGCCTATTCCTAAGCCAGGGTGGGTGCCTGGTATTTTATGAAAGTCTGCATTGAGTTTAAAATTGGTGAGTGACTATTTTAGTAGTAGGATGTACTAGGTCATATCTACATACAGTGTGATGCTGCAGGAGGTTCTGTCTGGCTGACATTTTTTTATGAAAGGGGAGAAAAGGATGGGATGTAATAACATTGGACAGGGTTCCATAAGATTTGTTATCCTGTTGCCTGTACACTAAATGTGCAAAACCTATACAGCCACACACTGTGACAGGCCCAGAGCTGGCAGCTGAAAGCAGAGCAGTTTGTTGGCAAATGCCTTTTGATGTACATCAATGGTTTCACTCTCACAGCTACTTTATCTCCATGCCTGTATTTGCAGTTCTTGTATTGCACAAAATGGACTCTGAGGACTAGGAGTGCTTGCTTGGAAATGAAGACCATGCCAGAGGAACATATTTGTTTACATCTTCTGCTGAACTGTGGTTTGAGCTCTGCTCTGCCTCCAAAAGGGGCATTAAATATGAATTCTCACTCAACCGAAATGCGGCTTTGACCACTGCGCCTAGAGCGTGGTGTGGTTTCTAATTTCTACTGCTGTTTGTTTTTTTGTTTTGAGTACCTTATGTGTTTGTCAGTGTGATGGATAGAGTCCTTTATTTTTTTTGTTATTAACACAGCTTTATTATTTTCACAAAAAACTCACCAAAAACATCACCTAACAGGCAGAGTTAAAGGTAGCAATTGATGTAACAATTAAAAACTACATTTTAACTCACACATCAAACTCACAAATTAAACCCCCTCCTTCCCCCAAGGCTACACACATATACGGGCCCTAATTTGTCATCCCTGAGGCAATCTGATCGTCAGGTTTCCACGCCATTAAGAGCGCTTCTAATGAGCTCCAAAGTGATGTATATATTTCACTCTGCCTGTAAGCAGGCAATATGCCTTTCTAACTTCAGTGCCAAATGCACTCTCTATACCACTCCATCAAAGAGGAGGTTTGTCACTAGCCCAATGCCTCAAAATTATCAGTTTAGCAACCGCTGAGATAAGTGACATTTGGGCCTTTTTAGTCTTAGTGATACCTACTGGGAAAAGACTCATCAGGCATACCTCAGGGATAAACAAAGCTTCTAAGCCAAGGATAGGGTTTAGTAGGTTATTAATGGACTGCCAAAAGGCCTGTGTAGAGGGACATAACCAGACCATGTGGTACAAGGTACCGTCGTCCTTATTGCATTTGTCACAAAAGGGCGACTCTTTTGCCCCAAATTTATATAACTGGGTTGGAGTTAGATACATGTTATGCATTATGTTAAAATGTACCATTCTCAGCCTATCTTGCTTTATGAATTTATACATTGTGAGCCAGAGCTTCTTCCAAAGACTAGGTATCTCAGGTATTCCCAGCTCTCTCGTCCAGTAAAAACACACCCCTGACGGCAGCCTGGAGTCCCACTCCTGGAGTATTTTATATAGTTTGGAGACTGAGCGTGGCTGAGAAGCTATACATAAAAGTGTATTAAGGTCTCTTTTCCTGTGGTCAAAGGGTGCAACCCGAGATAAGAAGGAGGTTAGGGCCTTGCTGACCTGCAACAACTTAAATAATCCCTGACACGTAACTCCTAAAGAACTCATCAGCTGATCACGGGGTAGAAGCCTCCCATTCACCCAGAGGTCCGAGACCCTAAGATGACTTGCCTGAGGCCAGAATGCAGGGGACAACATCACGCCCCCAACCTTAATGTGTGGATTACTGAAAATGGGTTGGCCGGTCTCATGGTACCATTTTACTGTAAGATATTTTTGTAGTTGATGAAAGGCTTTTAAAGACCATCCCATAGGATTGCTTTTGAAGGACTTAGGGATGGCCGACGGGGAGACATACAGAAGGGCCCGTAGGGATCATTTCTCCCTCTCTGCCAAATGTTGCTCTATGTCTACCCAAGGAGGTAAGTAGTACAATTGACCGTCCCCTCCATTCCAATGACCCAACTTGCTTATATGCTGCGCAATATAATATAGGAAAAGGGAAGGAGCGGCTAGTCCTCCTTTTAATTTCGGGGCTGTCAATTTGATGTAAGATCTACGAACCCTTTTCCCGTTCCATATAAATAAATTAAATGCCCTTTGTAAATTGGAAAACCACCCTTTCCAGAGATATACACCCATCATACCCAGAGGATACAATAACCATGGCAATATATTCATTTTAAGAATACTCAGCCTTCCCCAGAGTGAAAAAGGGAGCAATCGCCACCTCTCCAAATCACCCGTGATTGTTTTAACTAAACTGCCCAGGTTGTCCGTAACCATGGAGTTCAATTCTGTACGGATATGGATTCCTAGGTACACAAGTGACTTTGCTTCCCAACAAAGGCCGAACGGCAATAAGTCCGACTTATTAACTTTGTTATTTAAGGGAAGGATCTTAGTCTTTGCCCGGTTTAACTTATAGTAAGATATTTTAGAGAAGGAGTCAATCTCCGCTAAGATAGCTGGGATTGAGACCTCAGGGTCTTCAATATGTAATAATATATCGTCTGCATATACCGAATGGGCATATCTGACCTCCCTAACTTGTATACCTTTAATGAGAGTATTCCCTGCCAATCTATGCAGTAATGGCTCTAAGTATAAATTGAAAAGTAGGGGGGACAAGGGACAACCTTGCCTCATGCCCCGCTCCAACTTAATTACCAGAGACAATATCCCATTGCACTTGACCCTGGCAGAGGGAAAGGAGTATAGAATTTGTACCCATCTCCTGAAATCCTTAGGCAGACCAAAGGCAGACAGGGTAGCAAATAGATAGTCCCAAGATACCCTATCGAATGCCTTTTCGGCATCTAGTGATACCAGTACAGCTGGAGTATTAATGTCCCTTGCCATTGTTATAAAATGTAATAATTTCCTCATGTGGTCTTGGGGTGACCTCCCCCGTCATAAATCCCACTTGTTCTCGACTAATCAGATTACCTATAATTTTGGATAGCCTATTTGCCAGTACCTTAGCTAGAATTTTAATATCTGTGTTCAACAAGGAGATAGGGCGGTAACTATCCATACTGAGAGGATCTTTCCCTTGCTTTAGGATTAAAGATACCGTCGCTTCTTGGAAGCTAGGATCCGATAATCCATTATCAAACCAATACTGAAAAACCTCTCTTAGAATTGGGGTTATTAACATATGGCAAACCTTGTAGAAATTACTGGGGAACCCGTCTGGCCCGCGGGAGACCTATCTAGTGGCATTTGTTGAATGGCCTGCTGGATTTCCAGAGTCGATATTGGGGCACTCAAATAAACTGCTTCTATATCTGTCACCTTTGGTAAATCCACTGAGCTAAGAAATAAACTAATGTCGTCCGCAGTGGGTTTTGTCTTTGGATCTACCGCATATAGCGCCTGAAAATAGGAACCAAAAGCCTTCGCCATTTCCCCTGGGTCTGTACAAACTCACTCACCCTGATCTTTATGAATTCCAAGGATAAATTAGGTTGAGTCTAAGTGATGAATACGCATGGCGAGTAGCTTACTCGCTCTTTCCCCTGTATCTAAGTATTGGATCCTGGTCCTCAGAAGGGCCAGTTCCACTTTTTGTGACATCAGACCTGCATATTGGGCCTGCAACTGGTAGAGTCTGGCCCAGCTACCCACCGTCGAAGTACGGGATAAAATTCACGTTCAGTACTCTAATGGAATCAAGCAACGAGTCTAATTGTGCCCATTGCACCCGCTTTTTTTTGGAGGCCATCTTTATCAGTTCTCCCCTTAGAGAGCATTTTAAGGCAGCCCAAATTAGGTCCTTTTTAGCCACCGAGCCTTGGTTGTCTTTGAGAAAACCCGTGATGTAGTCTACTATGTGCCTCAGTGAGGATTCTTCTTTCAGTATCTGACAATTTAATCTTCATTGTGGCGACCGTCTACACCCCACAGTTAACCAAAATTCCAGACTAACCGGTACGTGGTCTGATATCACTCTAGCGGATATGTCTGCCTGCATTACCCCTGACATTGCAAATGAGCTAATTAGCACATAGTCGATTCGTGAATAAGTCTTGTGTACTGCAGAGAAAAAAGTGTATTGCCGCACAGTTGGATTAAGAGTACGCCAAACATCGACCAGTGCAGCCTCACTAATGAGATCTTTTAGTGCTCTTTGTGCAGGCGATAGTCCTCGTCTCTCCCTGCCTGATCTATCCAAGTCATTCTGGAGTGCTAAATTCCAGTCCCCACCTAATATTGTAAGCTTCACAGGATTAGAGACAATCATATTCAATAATCTTACAAAAAGACTGGGAATACGTGATGGGGCCATATATTGAACCTAGTAAAATCGGGTGTGCTTCTAACAAGCCATGACACTATGATATACCGCCTTCCGGATCCCAAACTTCTTCAACCATTTTAAAGGGAATGCTTCTTGCTATAAGGATGACTACCCCTCTCCTATTCGTGGATGACCCTGCTCCGAAAACTTGCCCTACCCATGACCTTCTAAAGTAACAAATATCACTTCTCCTTAGGTGCGTTTCTTGCAGAAAGGCGAATTGAGCTCAGATGTCTTAATATAATTTGCCTCTTAACCCTATCCTTGGCTCCTTTAACATTCCAGCTAATTAATTTATATTGATTACTCATGTTTCCAATCAATTAGCCTTAAACACAATTGCTTATAAGATATATCGACGAGTTGTACCACAGTTTTATTAAAGAAGTTACAGAACCCCTGACTTAAAAGATCTCTGACGAGCCCTGAAGATGTGCAGCCTTGGTCCCCCCAACTCACACAATAATTCTCACCCATCAATCCCAAAATAGTACCACCCCCCTGCCCTATTACAACAAAACTATAACCCCCCTGCCCCAAACGTGCCCCAATTCTAATAAACTGCACTCCTATTCATTTTATGCCAAGTGATTCTCATCCAAACAGCCCAAACTACTCAATCCTCCCCCCAAAGTCCCCCCCCCTCACTATTAAACTATGCTTAAACCTATATGTTAACAATGTCAAACCATGTTAGCGGATCTTAATTCTAACCATTAAAAAGCTACTTACTCCCATAAGTTTAAACAGTCTATCACCCTTGAGGAGTCTTAGATCGTCCACTAAATACGTTTAAATGTACCAATGCAGCAGTCCATAACCCCCACTGCAATTGTTGGATATAGTAAACTCTAAAGAAGAAAGAGAGACAGAAAAAAAAAAACAACCACAACCACCGAGGGGAACATCCATCATAACCCCTGCTTGTATGCAAGTCTATTACACATTCCAAGTCCCAAGCCATATATTCAACTTAATCATTCCAGGACAGTTCCCTGAAAGTCTCCGTTCGCCATCCACCGTCCTGACTAGTTGGTCTCATGCTTCCATCACCCTCTCAACTTGCAGAGCCAATGCTCCCATTTCGCACCACAAACCAAAGGGAAGAGTGGATACAGATCCATGAACAAATCGTTCTTCACGGAACGCACAGGTCCATGTCACCAACCCGTGCAGATCACATTTGCATTGTACTCGTAGACATTGGTGAGACAGGGCGAGGAAACAGATTCATGTCGGAGTTTCACCGTGCATGTGAGTTTACGGCCGTGCAGGAGTTGACAACAGCAATCCAGATTGATCCCCTCTGAATGTCACAGATACGGGTAGCCCTGTTCAATTCTGGATTACCTAAGACCACCAGCAGGGATCTGTTATCGTTGAACATCAGATCACTGAAACAAGTCAGTTTCTACATTCGTCCATTACTTTCCACTGAGAAATTTGTCCACATATAAAATATTGCCAGCTGGGCCCTCCATTCAAATTGCAATTCCACAGTTTACAGTTTCCTTGCTCAAAGCCCTTCCATCCACCGATCACTTGTAGAGTTCTGGAAAGATGTTTTTCAGCTTTTGCATAGCTTGCTCAGGGGACTCGAATGTTAGCCATTTATCATCATGTTTCACCATCAGAACAGCAAGGTATTTGACCCTGAATGGTTTAGAAGCCGCCACTAATTTGGACACAATCGGGTGAAACTCTTGTCTCCGTGCCCTCACCGAGTGAGGCAAATCCTGAGTGATACGTATCTTCTTGCCCTCCCATGTCAGCTCACTAGCATCTCTAGCTTTGGAAAACACATGTTGTTTGTCCTGGAAGTTCAATAATTTGAAAATTATTGGTCTAGGTGGCTGACTCTGAGTTGGTGGCGGGCGTAGTGCTCGGTGGGCTCTCTCAATCACGTACTCTCCACCGCTCGGAGGAGCACCAGCTATTTTGATACAGAATTTCTGCAGAAAAGTTATTATGGCACTCCCCTCTTCTTTTTCTGGCAGCCCGATTATAATCAAATTATTCCTCCTACTGCGACCTTCTAAATCTTCCAGCTTGTCTTCTAACTTTTTCATTCTGTGCCTTGCATTAGTTATCTCCGTCTCACTCCGCTCTTGCTTTCTTTCCAACGATATAATCCTCGACTCCGAGTCCCCAACCCTTCTAGTCAACGCGTCCACTGAGCCTTTAATCTCCTGCAGATCCTCTGAAATTGAGGTGATGGCCGTCTGAAGAGGTTGCATGATCTCCATAAATCTGCTTTCAGTCAGGGCAGTTTCTAGCGTGGACATCTTAGATCGCCAGCGTCTTATTGCTTAGGCGCGTTTTCGCGACCTTTTTCTTTCTCCGGCGTTCGTGGAGGAGAATGCCTCGGGGGCGCCTTCCTCATATATACTTCCATTAACCAGTCGGATTCTAGCCTCAAAGGTAATCAGCAGTTACTCAGACTTGTTAGAGTCGTTTTCTATACGTGAGAACCGCTATAAAAAGTGTAAATCATGAGACTGAAAGCGGAGCTCCAGGAGGAAACTGCCTTTTCTCAAGCTGCCATCACGTGACCCCGGAGTCCTTTATTTTATGAATATATGAAGAAGCCAGCAGGCCAATGGGTTTTATCTAGTCTGCTTGAGCTACTGTCCCTGCCCTCCTCCTCCCTACCAATGATCCTTATTACCTTCTCCCTATGCCTGTCCCAGCCTCTCTTGAAGCTGCCCACTGTCCTCAACACATCTCTTCCAGCAGAACATTTCATGTCCACCATCTTCTACTCTGTGGTGCTTCCTGACCTCCCTCCAAAACCTCCCACCACCCAGCTTAACACTGTGCCCCTCAGCTTAGACTCTGTATCCACCTTGCTTATCTCTTTCCTACCTTATATATCCCTTTCAGGTACTGTTTATGGGGTTGTCTCTGTGTCGTACATGTTCAGTGCACTCAATCTCTCCTCTCATATGCCCCTACCCTACTGATGCACTTTCATCTTTGTATTCTTATAGCTCTCCTCTGGACCTTCATGTCCTTTAGAAACATAGAAACAGTCGGCAGATAAGGATCGCTAGGCCCATCCAGTGTGCCTGTAGGCCCTATACATTGTAAGTGGCCACTGATCTTATGTGATCAATGGCTTGTCATCACTCTTTCCTCTCAGGCTTCCTTTGTGCCTGTCCCAAGCATGCTTAAACTCCTCCACTGTGCTTGCCCCCACTACCTCCTGTGGCAGACTATTCCATGTGTTGACTACCCTTTCTGTGTAGGAAAACTTCCTCACATTACCTCTTAATCTACTCCTTCCAATTTGATATTGTGACCCCTTGTTCTAGTACTTTTTCTACATTGGAAAAGGTCCCAAGCTTGTACCTTGTTTATGCCCTTATGGTTCTTGAAAGTTTCAGTCATGTCCCCATGCTGCCTCCTCTCCTCCACAGAGTACATATTGAGGTCCCTTAGTCTCTCCTCATATGTTTCGTGGTAGAAGCTCTGTACCATCTTTGTTGCCCTTCTCTGGATAGTCTGCATGCACCTTATCTATGTCATTGTGCAGGTGTGGTCTCCAAAACTGCATGGAGTACTCTGGGTGAGGCCTTACCAATGTTTTTTATAGAATGGCATCACCGCCTCCCGCCCCACCTCCTGCCAGTGATACCCCAGCAGGCCACTGGCCCACCCTGCCATGTTTGTACACTGCTTTGATAACTTAAGGTCATTGGAGACGATGACCCCTAGGTCCCTTTCCTCTTTGACAGTCAGCTCCTCCCCTCCCAACCTGTAGCTCTCCCCAGGGTTCCTTCTACCCAGGTGCATTATATTGAACCTCAGTTGCCACATCTCCGCACATCTTTCAAGCTTCTCCAGGTTCCTTTTCAATTTCTGCACCCCTTCTAGAGTATCCACCCTGTTGCAGATCTCGGTGACACCTGCAAACAGGCAGACCCTTCCTTCTAGCCCTTCTGCAATGCCACTAATGAAGACAGGGGCTGAAATTAGCACCGGCCCACTAGCCAAATGCTGGTAGATTTTGTATCAGGCTAGTAAGATTTTCCTTTAACTAGCCCTTTGGGACTGCACTAGAGATGGTAACATTTTAGTAAGTACAGTGGCTGGGACAATGAAAGTCTGTGGGACTAATGGATTCTTCTAGTTGCTAGCCCTGCTGGCTAGTGGCTGTAAAGTTAAATTTCGACCCCTGCGAAGACATTGAACATGACTTGTCCCAGTACTGATCCCTGTAGTACCCCACTGGTCACTCCTCTCCCCAGATTGTACCCAATTTACCATCACCTTGCGTCTCCTGTTAACCAGTTCCTAACCCAGTTCACCACCTTGTCTCCCATGCTCTGACTACACATCTTGTTAATCAGTTCTTTGTGTTGGATGGTGTCGAAGGCTTTGCTGAAATCCAGGTAGGCAACGTCTACCACCACTCCTTGATTAAGTTCCCTAGTCACCCAATCAAAAAAACTGATTCATTTGACATGACCTTCCTGCTGTGAATCTGTTGCCTCAAATCCTGAGTACTGCTAGATTCCAAATGTGCCACTATCCTTTCAGCAGTGTCTCCATGATCTTTCCCACCACTGAAGTGAGGCTCACTGGCCTGTAGTTCCCTATCTCCTCACTACTGCTGCTTTTGTGCAGTGGGATTACATGTGCCCTCCTTCAGTCCTCTGAAACAACACCTGTGTTGTGACTCTGAACAGGGCCACCAGAGGCACTGCTAGTTTCCTTCGCAGCTCCTTTAATATCCTCAGGTATAAGGTTGATCCATCTTACCCCATGGCCTTATCCGCCTTCAGCTTTGTGAGTTCTTTCAGAATTCTCTCCACTGAATGAACTGGTGTTCATCTCTTCCCCCCCAATCATGGTTGAGGGGTGTTGGCACCAATACTGAACCACATGCTCTGGCTGAGGCCTTACCAGGGACCTGTACAACTTCAGTATAACCTCTCTCCTCCTACATTACTTTGGCAGTGCTCATCTGTGCAGTGTTACTATGGCAGAAAGCAAAATGCTTGGGGCACTGGGAAGCTAACTCTTGCCTGCCTTGTTCAGCTAGTCCGGTGTGGGTAAAAATGCAAGAGAACTTCCACGCACATGAAACACATGGGTGGGGTGCACATGGCCTAACTAAACTAAGTTGGCATTAAAGGATAAAAATGGTTTATAATCTATAAAATAACTCTTTGGGGGGGTGCTCTAACCCCCAACCCCCAGGTACACCGATGAAGCTAACTATTCTCAAAGGCAATATTGTACAACTTTATCGGAGCATTCACGGCTTTGGGGGGGCAGTGCCCCCACAAAAGGGTTGCCTAATTTGAGTTTTATTTTGTTGTAGTTGCTGCAGTGATTTCTTTCTGCAGGGGCACTCCACCCCCAACCCTGGGTGTTTAGATTTCCAATTGCTGCCATAAGTTTTTGCAGTAGACGCTATCTTATCTCGAATGTGTTTTTTGGGGATGATGTATTGAATTTTCCAGGTGCAGCTATGTTTCAGCATTACGTCACCACATCACAGCTGTAAAACTGACTTCCTTGATGAGGTATACAGGCAATATTGTAAACAAAAGCCAGTCTGTTAGTCTGACACCTGTTGGTGGTGGTGGTGGTGGCATGTCTAGTGTGGTATGTTTGTACCTTGGTGGTGGTGGTGTGCTGGCATACAACACAGAAAAAGATGCTAGCGTCTGAGAGGGCATGGACGGTGGGGGAGGGGTAGCTCACCTTAACGGGGGTGGGTGGATAACAGTGAGTCCAGTTGGTGTGCACCTCAGAAATTCCTGGCTACACCCCTGGGAGATAGTGATGGCCTGGGTGCTGCTGGGGAGGGAGGCAAAAGGCAGGCAGTGTGACTGTGTACATGAGCAAATGCTGCTGGCTGTCAGTGGCCCAGGGATAATCTGACTCTATGACTCATAGCAGGCTGTTTATACTACAACACAAGTAAAGTACAACTACTGTACACACAAGTGTCATCATCATCATCACTCATTCCCTATTATTTCTCCTTGTTATCATTAGTTTTAAAGTATATCATGTTACATTATGTATAAGCATTAACCAACCCCCACTGTGGGACTGTGCTGCTTGTGGCTATGCACCAGATGTGTCTGCATCTCCAGTTCAGATTCAGAGGCACACTTAACAGTTTCTGAATTTGGTCACTTAACAGTAAGTAACTCTACTGTAGGAGTCAGCCAGGTAATCTTGAAAGGCAGTGGTGGTGGACTGCTGTGTTGTTAGAGTGCTGTGTACAGTCACGAGTCATGAGTCATGACGGTAAATTTGTCCCTGGCCGGTGAGTGGGAGTCATCAGAAGGACATCATATTAGTTAGAAGGATCTTTTTTTACAGGTTAGAACACTAAGAAAAAATGGATCAAAATGTTGATGAGGTGCATTCTATTTCTCAGGTAGGCAGTGGCACTGCAAAAGACAGCAATTAGCCTGAAAAGAGAAAACAAAATCAAACCCCAAAAAGTGATTTTTTCACGTCTAAGGTTTTGTCTTCCAAGCTTGAATCCAAAAAGGTGAATATCTCAGATCATCATAAGTCCCAAGTAAAAAAAAAAAAAAAGTTATGTAGTTAAAAAAATTGAAAGCTTGGTGGGTACCACCCGCAGAGGCACCCAATGGTTTGGAACAATTGCATACTATGCTACTGCTAGTCCCTCACCCTCATCCGATTCTTCTGATGTTGAACCCGATGAGGGTAATAAAAATAAAGATGAAGAGAAAGATCAGGCAGCACAAGGTTTATTGAAGGGGATGGAAATTGCAGATGAGGAAGAAATAGGCAGAAATGTTTTGGTTGTGGAGGGTGGCAGTGGGAATAAACCACTAGAGGAACAGGCCAAAGAAAAATCTGGGGGGTACATTGAAAAGGTGACTGAGGTGCTGTGCCTTCCCGAGAAAAAAATGAAAGAAATATCCCTCCCCCCATGTTTCTGGAATAGACTTGTTCTACCTCTAACATGAATCTTATTGTCACAACTACTACTTATCCCCTAGTTGTTGTAGTATGTAGTTCAGTTTGAATCTCTGATGTATCATTCTATTGCAATCAATTATGATTACTGTTATTTGTTTTCTCTTAGCTTCTGTCAGATATAGCTTCTTCTTGTCAGTATTCTGTGTAATTGCCTTTATTCACATTTCATGCTATGTCATGAACTTCTGTTTTGCTGTTGTACACTGTTTGACTTTGTTCTCTCCCGGGTCGTGCCTGAATATAGGCAATATTCTTGTCTAGTGTACCTACCCGGTTAACAAAAAACAAGTAAATAAATCTTTTGTTTGGTCATACTTCTCCATTAGTCCTTCCAATGAGTTGGTAGTAAAACATGTGCTACTTGTAAATGGCCAATCAGCAGGGGTAAAAATGAAGGAGCATTGGGAACTTTAGCACAGAAAAGGTACCTAGACAGATGTCATAACATTACTGAGAACTCCCGTTGTGAGTCTCAAATAGAAAGTGACAGTGATAGCTCATTACACTCAGGGGTAACTCTCATAGATTAAGGCAGTGGCAGCCCCCACAGCACTACTGAAACACCTCCACCATCACTTCCTCACATTCGAAGGACTCCTCCCACTGTTACTGAACATGACCATGTGTTCAAAAGCCCTCCTCCTTCAATGAGACTTTTTTTTGTCAAGTCTTTTTATTGGTAATAACGTAATAGTACAACAGCAATAAGAGGAATAGTAATTCCAACAATTCATGTGCATTACATTCACTTGTCATCTCATCACAACAAAATTTGATACAGCATTGTGCACAAAACAAATTAAAATACTCCATTGTCTACTTCTGCCTTGGCCTGTATAGGAAAGTTAAGTTGGGCTGGTAGTATAGCCTAGAGGTCAGAAGAATGAGGTGTGAATGAGCTTGGTACATCCAGAAGACTAAACCTGAGTTTGATTCTCACAACCTCCACTTGCATACTGTGTGACTCTGAGCAAGTCCCTTAACCGCCCAGTGCTCCCAGGTCGCTCCTGAAAACAGGCACTTGTACCTAACGGGTCTTACCCGGTTACCAAAGACTGAAATAAAAAAAAAATGGGGGCACCTGATTTCCATACCCTGAAAACTTGGCGGGCCAATGTAGTCCTCTCTTTCCCCAATGACTTCCCCATGGAGCTTAGCAGTGATCCATTCCACAGTATCTGTCCCCCCCATTCATCTGCCCCCCCCCACTGCTGGAGGACACGTTCCTCATATGGGGAAGAGACCCTCAGCAATTGCAGTCAATAGAGGAGACCATAGTTTATCATATTTTTATCTGTCTCCATTAGCAGAGTGCTGTGTCTTTTCTATGTTTAGGCATAGCTCCATATTATTTGCCCACTATTGTATTGAAAGGGCATTCACCAACATCCACGGTTGGGCTATTGTTTTCAAGGAGACAGCTTACTAGAAACATATCAGCGTAAAGCCAAATATGCTTCGACTCACCCTATTGCTGTTACAATAAAAAAAAAAATTCAGAAATGATAGCTGTTGATTTGCTACCATATAATGTGGCTGAACATAGGATTCAGGTGGCTGCTTGAGTACCTCGAACCTCGATATAGTATACCATAGTGGAAATACTTCTTGACAAGAGGGATTACAGATCTTTACGATGTTGTATGTAAAAAATTAAGACATGCCTTGTGCAATGCTGTTGGGAGGGTGATGCATCTCAGAACAGATATCTGGACAAGCTGTCAGCCTGAACCCTTCATGTCTGTCATGGCACATTGGGCATGTTTTATTAATTCATGTGGGAATAGGTACAGTGAAGAATCACAGTTTGCTGTTCTAAGAATGTTTTATTTTCCATCTGATCATACCTCATACAACATCAATGAAGAGCTCCAAAGACCAATAAAGCAATGGCTCACTTTACAGGGACTGTCATATGGCTCTATAGTTGCAGATAATGGATCCAACATAAGAAAGGCCTTGGAGAAGGGGGCTTTGTTCACATCCGCTGCTTTGCGCATTGCATAAATTTAATAGCTCACATTTTTCTCAATGACTACAGAGATATTAAGGCTCTCGTTAGCACAGCTAAAAGAATATGCACTCATTTCAGTCACTCAAGCAGAACCCATCACTTATTTGAAAAAATACAGCAGGAGCACAGTTTACCTTTGCATAGACTGAGCCAAGACATTTCTACTCAAATTCAACCTTTTATATGTTCCAAAGGCTGCTGGAACAAAAGAAAGCTGTCAGGCAATATACCTTGGAAAATAAAATTGGTGATGCAGACATCTATATTACTCCACCACAGTGGGCCATGCTGGAGTTTCTAATTTTCCTGCTCCAGCCATTTGAGGAAATCACCAGGGAAGTTAATGCAAACACAGCAATCTCAGCCAGGTGATACCTCTAACAAAAAATTTTAAATTCAGATTGAATCTAATTAGGGAAAAGTTAGAGAAGCAAAACAGTTCCATGATCACACAGGCTACAAGTGGTGCTGCTGACACATGCAGGTTGCCCCCCAGAATACAACGAGATCTAACGAGACGTATGATCAAAAAAGTTGAAGAAGATAATAAACTATGTAAAATGCTTCATTCTGAGTACTACATTAAAGCAACAATCTTGGACTCATGATACAAATCAAAGCAACTACTGAATGATGATGATGACACTTGTTTCGAGACAAACAAACAATAAATAATTGAGGAGGTGTGTGCTGTCGTGGAACAGAGTACAACAGCAGCACCACATTCAGAATCTTCTTCATGACACGGCACAGCATCAGGTGGCCCATCCTCTACTGTTGCAGCATTTTCTCCCTCTTCCTCAGTCCTCCGCCACTGCAGCCAAATCTTCTTCTTCACCACCAGCCAAGCATTGTACCGTCCCACAGTCACTTGGTTCAGCTTCATGTCTCTGGAGTCACTTAGAAGACATATTTGTAACATCTTCTTATTCTGCCTCTTGTAACACAGCCTCTTCACAGACCATTGTTGAGATGTACCTGGCAGAGCCCAACATCAGCTGGACTGCTGATCCTTTGCAATATTGGAAATCCAAACAAAATATGTGGCCTGTTTTAATAAACATTGCAATGAAGTACATGAATTGCCCTCCGACTAGCGTCTGTTCAGAACAATTGTTTAGTTCAACTGGTAATGTCATTACCGACACACAATCCTGTTGGATACCAGAAAATGTTGAGCATCTCACATTTCTCAAAGTCAGCATTCCTCACTTTAATTTCAGATATGATGCCTGAATAAAACATACACTGACTGCTCTGAGCAGGCCCTATCCACAAAACACTTTCAAGAATGTGTGCCTGTGGTAAAAATATTTGGTGAATAGGGTCTACTACATGAGGTAACAATTAATTGCAACAAATTAGGTCAGGACAGACTAGGCCAGGCCACTGTTACTTGAATGATCACATGAGCAGCACAGAATAGAAAAAAATAATAACATCAGTGGGTTCAGAGCCCAAATACAGCAAGCAACTCTATTTCATGTCACAAACTTACTTGGTGGTACCTGGTACCACTATGTAATCTGGAAGGTAGGGTACTGCAGTCTACTACTGTTACTACTATCACTTTTTGTCCTCATGAGTCACGACTACTACTTATCACTTTTTGTCCTTACTCCAGTCCTTACTGCTGCTACTTGTCACTTTTTTTGCCCTCAGCAACTGATCCTGACTGTACTAATTTAATTTTCATACAGTGCATGGCTTTGCAGCTGTCTGAAACCCAGAAACTGAACACTCTTTGTATATTTGTCATGTCCCCCATATTTGGCTATGATTACTTCACAGAAAAAAATGCTACTAAATTGAAAATTCATAAAATGTCTTTATTGCTAGTATGTGTGTGGTATGCTAGCCTAGTTGCATCTCACAGTAACTTGGCTGAGATTATTGTATTACTGTATTTTATTTTTGATACTTAAATTACTTGGCAGTGGCTGGCAGCAATTGTGGAACTAGGAAGGATGTACAGTAATTGTGTTGTGTGTCTCATCAGGTCTTCAGGTGGCAGTGGCAACATTTTTTGACTGCACTGCACTTGACTGATGCAATGTGTGACTGGCTGCCTGCCTGGGTGGTGGGTGATCACTGTGCCTTTTGTTTTTCTTCTTTAAGGATTCAGCATGTTGATCAGATTCAGTAGAAGTAGTCGTAGTACTAAAAAACATTACCACCTCTTAGACCAGACAGTGTACCATATTCCACAGTACATCGGGGCATGCAAAGCAGTTGCATCATTCACATGGGTAGGGTGGGTGGGTTCTCTTAGGAGGAGTATAGTGCAGTGGGTTAAGACTATGAGCTACAGATCTGGAGGCCTGGGTTTGAATCCCACAGCCACCTAGGTACATACTGTGTGATCCTGAGCAAGTCACTTAACTTCCTTGTGCTGCCAGGTCACATCTGGAAACAAGCTTCAGCTTAGTGTGCTACTCCTGGTTAGACAATGTTCCCTGTGCTGCTCATTTGGTCATTTATATCCATTTTTTGGCCAGTTCAGCTCTGACTGGAACATCCATCAAATTAATAGCAACAACCCAGGCAGCCACTCCCTGGACCCCAAAATACTTTGACTGGTCCTGGATGAGGTCCTTACCCCACTCACCGCTCTACTTAACTGGTCCTTCTGTCTAGGGCAATTCCCCACTGCATGGAAAACAGCTATAGTCATGCCTATTCATAAAGGGGGTGATTGGTCCTCCCCCAGCAACTACCGACCTATCTCCATCCTCCCCCATCTCCAAAGCCCTAGAAAAGGCAGTTGCCAGTCAAATCTCTGAATATCTGACTAAGCATGACATCCTGTGCCCGGAGCAGGACGGCTTCCTTACTGGTCACGGTACTGGCACAGCGTTAATGGAGTTCTCCAACTTCCTGCACTCCTCCATAGACACCGGCTTCCTTGCTGGTGCAGTGTTCATGGACCTCTCTAAGGCCTTTGACACTGTCTCCTATCCCCTTCTACTAGACACCCTCTGCCACACTGGTTTCACTGTTGGCCCCCTCGCCTGGTGCTCGAGCTACCTATCAGCTCACTCCCAGTGCGTAAAAATCAATGGGGACTCTCAGAAACCTGCCACATCTGCTATGGAGTACTCCAGGGCTCCATCCTGGGCCCCCTACTTTTTAGTCTCTATCTAAATACCCTGCCTAGTGCTTGATCAGGCAAGATTCTTATGTATGCCGATGATGCCATAATCTTTGCCACCCAACAAAATCCTACCTCCCTCCAGGACTCTCTCCAACACTCATTCAATTGTGCCAAAAACTGGTTTAAAGAGCGCAGACTCATCAGTAACCTCAAAAAAACCAAGACAATGCTCTTCGCCCACCCCCAAAACAAAGCCTGCCACAGCCCACTACTTATCCTCCCTAGCACCCAACAACTGCTAGAACAGCTCTACTCCTACAAATACCTTGGTCACCTTCGACTCAGTCCTCACCTTTCATGCCCACATTAATGTCCTAGCTTCCACCACTAACACTCGGCTTGGCATCCTCTACAGCCACAAGAACTGCCAACCACCTGATGCTCTCCGGCTTGCCATTACGTCATCAGTACTGTCCCTTGTGGATTATGGCCTGCCGGTATACGGTGCTGCCGACACCACAGCCCTCAACGAGATTCGCCGTACCCTTAACAAGGCTTGCAGGCTAATAACTGGTACCCCTAGGCTCACTCACACATGTCAGCACTATGACAAGACCAAGTTCCTTAGCCTTGATGAGAGAATCCAATACCAAACATGCCTTCTAACTAAGAAAATTCTGCTTGGGCTCTCCCCACCTGGAGTGACTGCCACCTTCCATCATACACTTTCCACTGTCTCAACCCGAACCGCCAACAAGGCTACTCTGCTGGTTCCAAGAACTAGGACCACCCAGGCACAGAGGTCATTCTACTACAGAGCCCCAACCTGGTTTAACTCCCTCCCTGCAACCATCTCCAATGACCCAAAAATCACCACCTTCAAAACCGTCCTGCAGAACCAGCTATTTAACACCCACAACTGCTCCTGTCTCTAAATGGCCTCTCATCACCATCTCTTAGCACCTGACAATGCCCACTGGGCTGAACCTCCACCTCACCCCCCCATCCCAAATCCCCCCCTTGACATCCTACCCCTCTGTCCAGGTACCCACAAGTGCTAATTGCTGTCGCCTAAATTGTTTAAATTTGTTTACTGTATGAAAACAACTATGTTATGTATCATTCATTGTACTGAACCACTGTAAATATGTCTCACTGTATGTCCTCTATGTGACGAGGTACCTTTGTAAATGAGCCTCTGGCTCAAAGGTTGTAAATCTGATTCTTTAAATAAATTAAAAAAATAAATACCCACACAGCACCATTAAAAAAAAAATCTTAGCTGCCTGGCAGTGCCTGCATTGGTTGGTAGTGCTATGATATAGGTATTTCCATCTCCCTCTCTCTCTCTCTCTCTCTCTCTCTCTCTCTCTCCATCTCTCTCTGTCTCTCCTAGCACACTTATGTCATGGACCCGAGCAGGATATGCCACTATTCTAGACCAGCCATGAAGGAGCTAGTAGTGAGTGATTGCTTTTTTATTTAACAGTTTTACATTCATTTTTATACAAACAATCCATTAAATTATTTCCTTTGGGCTTCTGTGTCAAATGTGACTGACTTTGGCCACATTTATGAATTTTTTCACATTTTTTCAAATGTTTGTCAATAAATCAGAACTAATCAGAACAAATCAGAACTTCACTGTGTTCCAGTTCTTATTTAGTAAGAGTCAAAACTTCACCAAGTTCTCCCAGCCCTACATGGCAGCCACCAAGGCTAAAATGGCCCAAAGCTCCTGTTTCATAGATATAGGAGATTCATGGGGTGGGGGGGATTAACAAAACAGCCAGTGTGGGGTCTTCACTTCTGGGAGGAAGGACTGTTCCCCTTCAGATGTTTCATACTTTGTTCCAGCAGTCTTAAAGTAGGGGGCAATATCAAATAATGTGGAATAGGGAGGATTGACATGAAAAGCATCTCCAACAGTCATTGTGTGGGACTAGGCCTCTCCTGTACAACCAGAATGGGGTACGATATGCTTGATGTACAATTTTGTATTGCAATGTTTTAGCTTGCATTTCGCAAGAAGCTTTACAGATTCTAGGCCATATAGCATCCCATTCTGACTGGGGGATCTTAATGTCCAGTTCTTTTTCCCATACTTCTCGAGGGCCTGCAGTTGGGGGTTGTGATGGAGCATTGAAAAATAGCTAGTTTCTGGGACAATTGTTTTACAGAGGAGAGCTGTGGCACCCATGCATCCAGGGGGGTCGTTTGTGACAGTATGTGGGTTTTAGTGACTTTGACTTTCAAAGGGTCTCTGAGTTGGAGGTATCTCCAAAACTGGGCTTTTTGGATGGTGTGTGTGCTTGACAGTTATTGGAATGAGTATAAGACTCTCCTCTGTGTATGGTTTAGGTTCCCTAGTGTATGTATGCCCTGTTGTGCCCAAAAGTCCCAGAGGAGGTGGAAGACTAGATTTGCTGGCCAAGACAACTAGCTTCACCTGAGCTCTTTCCTTCTAGGTTGCTTGAAAGGACAGAGCAAAGAACCTTACCAGAGCAAGGGTATGGATTAAGACTTCTTTTGGCTAGGCAGATTTACTGTGTGTTATTTTTATTTTGTACTCACAGGGATTGTTATTGTTTGTTGTTAACATTTTATTGCTTTATTTTTCTCTGATTAAAATTGTTGTTGCTGGGTATACCTTCTGCTGCATTATCACAGGGTGTATAAACTGAATATGTACTCCCTGAAGGAGAGGAGGGAGAGAGGGGATATGATAAAGACATACAAGTATCTTACAGGGAGGAACAGGGTGCAGGAATACACTATTTTTAAGTGAAAAAGATGTTCCAGGACTAAAGGGCATGGGATGAAGTTGGAGGGAGGATGATTCAGAGGAAACATAAGGAAGAATTTCTTCACAGAATGGGTGGTGGACAAGTGGAACACCCTGTCAGAGGAAGTGGTGGGGGCTGAAACAATCATGGGATTTAAGAATGCATGGGATAGACATAAAGGAATTATGGAGGTCAGGGTTAAGGGGCAACAGACTTCGAGGAAAACATAAAGTAAACTTACAAGCTCAAAGGAGCAGACTGGGTGGGCCATAGGCCCTTATCTGCCAACACTGTCTATGTATCTATGTACAGTATCTATGCCTAAAGGTGTGTGCGCTAACAGATTACTGCTGTAATCTTCTGATTCAAATTGTCTTTTGCAAGGTATATCTTCTGTTACTGCTTTATTTTTCTCTGTAGCAAAGTGTTTCTTACAGAACATATCTTCTGTGAAATTATTACAGGTGGTGCTTTACAGGTTTTACAGTTTTATCTATCATTAGGATAAACTTTCTGAGCTACTGCATTTGTTGCTGGCTGATTGTTTCTACTCTTACCGCCCTGTTTCTTTCATCCATGGTTCTTTTTTTTCAGCAGGGGAAGGACACAGCCACCCACCCCCATCCCTATCCACCCCACACTACACTCCTTTTATAGGGCAGCACAGTTGTGACATTTCCTGAGACAAATCAGGAATGGGTGGATCAGTGGGGTATCCACACGGTGACCTCATTTACAGGGGCACTAGTAATTTAACTTGTTATAGCAAGTTATACAAAAACCAAAACAAACAAAACACAAACTCAAACTTTTGCTTTCATTTTCTTCCTTCTAATTACTCTGACCAGGTAATATACCCAGCAACTTATCTGGAATGGATATCATTAACTGCAGGTACTGTGGAACACTTTTCAGAAGGGCAGTTTTACAGGGTTTAGGACACTGTCCTACATGCTGGGCCATTGGAGAGCAAAGGGCTCAACTCCAGGCAGCATGGGCAGAGATTGAATGCCTCAGATTGCATATTCAAGAGGAAATATAAGAACCAAACACCATTTCCCCAACATCTAACAGAAGCAACTCGACCACAGAGGGTAGTTGGTCTGGGAGGTTGGCAGGTGGTTAGGAGGGGCAAATCGGGTGCCCAATCACTCAGTGCTCACCAACACATTACCTCCACAAACCATATGAAAACTACAAACAGGTATCTGCCTCTATCTCAAAAATCAAATAAAGGGGCAGAGGACACTGCAGAGCAGGACACTGCAGCATGGGTGCTAGCATGACAAAACTTGCCCAAAACAGGAACCAAAACAAAGAAAGCAAAAAGGAAATCCAGAAAACTTCTGATCATAAGAGTCTCCATGATTCGGGGATCTGATACCCATTTCCAGCCAGGGGTAATGGTGAGATGTCTCCCAGGTACATCAGCGTGGACAGACAGTGACCACATTGCTAAAATTGTTTAGGAAGCAGGAGAAAACATTGATGTCCTGGTACACATAGGGACTAATGATCTCGCCAGCCAGTCAGTTGTAGAGACCAAGGAACACCTGACTAGGCTGGGTGACAAACTATCATTCATTTCATCCCAGCATTTCCTTCTCTGAGATCCTGCCAGTCTGGAAGTTGAGGGCAGATGGACAGAAGGTCAGAGAAGGGGAGATAGGGGAGCAAAACATGTGGCTCAAGGGCTGGTGCCAGGAAAAAGGACAGAAATCTGTAGGTAACTGGCAACAGTTTTGGGAGCGAAAGTTCTTTAAATTTGATGGACTGTATCTGACTAAGGAGGGAGTCAGTGCATTGGGGCAGAAGTTTGATGTCTTTGCAGAATATTTAAACTAGCAAATGGGGAGAGGGGTGCAGCACCCCATACATTGAATGGGAAGAACACCCCTCCCTCCCTCAGCTAGTGGTCAAACAGAAGTTCAGCATGTTTGCAGTTCATTTGCATTACCAGGTAAGGAAAAAGGTCCAGCTGTCCATATGATGCACAGGGGAAATATCAGACCTCACCCAACAACTAACACACCAAAATCTGGCCAATGGAAAATCATTTACATAAATGCTCGCAGTCTGGGAAATGGGATCCCAGACCTGCAAGCAATAATGACTGAGACTAAACTGGACATAGTAGCAATTAGTGAGATGTGGTTTACCAGTAAGCACACTTGGGAGACTTCAGTACTTGGCTATGTACTGTTCAGAAGAGACTGAGGTACAAAAGGGGGGGGGGTGGAGTAGCTCTGTATATCAATGAAAATATCAAAGCTACAGAAATTCAGAATACACATAAGGAACCAGAAGAACTGTGGGTCACCCTGGAAACAGGAAATGGGACAGCCATATGAACTGGGGTTGTCTACAGGCCCCCAGACCTGGGGGAGGACATAGACACATTACTGTTAGAAGATATACAAAACCTGACAGCTAAAGGGGAGGTTCTGATAATGGGAGACTTCAACATGCCAGATACAGATTGGTCAATACCAGCAGGAACATCTGCCAGAACTAGATACATGGTGGATTCCCTGCAGGGGGAGGGCTTCAAACAAATGGTACAACAACCCACAAGAGACAGGGCTATCCTATATCTAGTACTGACTAACAGGGAAAGGATCACAGATCTCCAGGTAGAAGGTCACCTGGGGGCCAGTGACCATCACATGGTATGGTTCAATTTGGCCACTAGAACTACTGTAAGTCATTCCATTCCAAGGCAAAAATATGTGAGTTCAGAGGAGCTGACTTGGTAAGATTGCCAACAGAGTTAAGCTAGCCCTGGCAAAAAGAAGTACAGGTGAGAGGGAACAGGCAAAGTGGGCAAGCATTAAGGATGCAATACTTGAAGCAACATCCCTTTGTGCTAGAGAGAAAAGGAAGTGCAAAAGAAAAAGGAAACCACTTTGGTTCTTAAAAACAGTAGCAGAAAAGGTCAGAGCCAAAAGGCTGGCCTTCAGGAAATATAAGGGAACACAGTGGGATGAAGATAGGGAGGCATACCAAACTTCCCTAAGGGAAGCAGGGAAGGCAGTAATGAAGGCAAAGGCCCAAACTGAAGTAACACTAGCACAAACAGTAAAATAAGGTGACAAGACTTTCTATAGGTACTGTACATTAGTGAAAAGAGAAAGTCCAGAGATGGTACTGCTAAGATCAAAGGGGATAAGGGTGTGTGTGAGGAGGAGGACCACGTAAAAGCATCTATCCTAAATAGATACTTCTGCTCAGTATTTACTGAAGAGAAGGTAGGGCAGGGCCCACAGTTCAGCACCATAGACACAGGGGGGAGGGAGGTGTGCACTAGTCCCTTCACAAAAGAAAGGGTCCTACAAGAGCTCAATAAGCTCAGGGTGGACAAGGCAATGGGACCTGATGGCATACATCCCAGGGTACTAAAGGAGGTAAGAGTGGAACTAGCAGAACCATTATCAAAACGGTTTGGTGAGTCTCTGAGCATAGGAGAGGTCCCAGAAGACTGAAGAAGGGTGCATGTTATCCTGCTCCATAAGAGTGGTAGAAGGGAAGAGGCAGGGAACTACAGACCAGTCAGTCTTACCTCAGTAGTGGGCAAGATTATGGAAGCACTCATTGAGGAAAGGATTGTACAACACCTGGAATACATAGGAGCACAGGATCCAAGACAGCATGGGTTTACAAAAGGAAGGTCCTGTCAAACTAATCTCATAGATTTCTTTGACTGGGTAACCAGAGCGGTGGACCAAGGGGGAGCAGTTGATGTCGCCTACCTTGACTTCAGCAAAGCTTTCGATATTGTTCCCCATTGAAGATTGATTAATAAGCTGGGTAGGCTTAGGGTGGGTCAGGAGTTGGTCAACTGTGTGGCAAACTGGTTGACAGGCAGAAAACAGAGAGTAGGGGTAAACAGTATACAGTCAGAAGATATGCAAGTCATAAGTGGGGTACCTCAGCGATCTGTCCTGGGCCAGTCCTCTTCAACATCTTCATCAGTGACATTGCAGATGGACTGGAGGGTAAGGGTTGTCTGTTTGCAGATGACACCAAGATCTGCAACAGAGTAGATGATCCAGATGGGGTGGGCAGGATGAGAAGAGATCTGGATAAACTAGCAAAATGGTCAGAAGAGTGGCAACTGGGGTTTAATGCAAAGAAGTGCAAGATCATGCACATAGGGAAGAGAAACCCTGAAGCCACCTATAGGCTGGGAGGGGAGTTGCTGGCAGTCACAAGGGAAGAAAGAGACTTGGGCATCATCATCATCACTGATGATCTGAAAGCATCCAAGCAGACCACTAAAGCAGGAGGTAAGGCTAGGGGGATGTTGGGGTATATTAGTAGAGGTACCTCAAGTCAGAAAAGGGAGATAATAATCCCTCTTTACAAGTCACTGGCTAGGCCCCATCTGGAGTACTGCGTGCAGTACTGGAGGCCACGCCTTCACAAGGACATTAACCAAATTGAGGCAGTCCAGAGAAGGGCAACCAAAATGGTGCAGGAACTGCATCAAAAAAATATGAGGACAGATTAATGGAGCTCAATATGTATACCCTAGAGCAAAGGAGGGAGAGAGGTGATATGATTGAAACATTCAAACACCTTAAGGACATTAACAAGGCGAAAGAGTCTAACATGTTTCAATATAAGAAAACTAGCAGGACAAGAGGTCACAGCATGAGATTAGAGGGAGGCCAATTAAGGGAGAATGTGAGGAAGTTCTTTTTCACAGAAAGGGTGGTGGATGCATGGACCTCAGGAAGTGGTGGATATGAATACAGTGCAGGGCTTCAAACAGGTATGGGATAGGCATAAGGGAGCAATACATATGAGTATGAATAGATAGGCCATTGACAGAGCAAAGGCCGATGGTACATTTATAAGGTAGAAAAAGAAATGGGCAGACTGGATGGGCCTTGTGGTCCTTATCTGCCATCACCTTATATGTTTCTATGTTTCTATCATTGGTACATTGCCAATTGTCAAGGTGGGGCGTACCTGTGCTGTGGCTGATGTCTAGTTAGTTTGGTAAGCAAGATGAGATCCGTCTGTTTTGGTGGCTTTTAAGCAGGGGGAATTATTAGGTCTGGTTTTCCAGTCTGGAAAAATGAGGGCAGATGAGCATGGTAAGCCGGCCTGTGAAAGTTCAGTTTCAATCCATCGGGGTGGTGAGGGTGAGAGGGATAGTTGTAGGCAGATTATTTGTGATTAGGAAGACCAAATCTGCCTTCCCTACAGGGTCTTATCAATGTAAGTGTCTTAATTTGGGGTGTTTTCCCACTCCAGATGAATTTAGTAATCTTGGATGTTAAAGAGTTAAAGGAAGAGGTAGTTATGGCTAGTAGTAGGTTGCCCAAGATGTAATAAATCTTTGGAATGGTAATCAGTTTTACAGCATTCTCTTTTCCTTAAAGGGAAAAGATGTTGGATTTCCAAGCATTAATATCTGCCATATGTTTATTCAGAATAAGAGCCATGTTGGCTGCCATTGTACTAGCCACACTGGTTTGAGTTTCACCCCTAGACATGTAATTCCCTATGACACCCATTGAAAGGGGTAGGAGGAGAACAGGGAAACTGAGCAAGAGTCTGTGAGTGGTAGGACTTGTGATTTTGTCACATTTAATTTGTATCTTGCGAGTCTGGAGTATTCTGCTACAGTATCTTGGAGTGATCTAAGAGACGACTGGATATCCATCAGGTATCGGGTGATGTCATATGCAAATAAGGAAATTTTGTGTGCTGTATCACCCATGGTTTTTCCATGGAAGCTGTCCAAGGTTTGTATTTTAAAGGCTAAGGCTTCTATAGCTAGGAGGAAGAGATAGGGGATAGAGGACAGCCCTGGCATGTGCCCCTGTGTAAGGTAAAGGGGGGAGAGACTGTGGAATTAGTAAGAACTGTTGCAGAGGGTCCTGTGTACAGAAGTTTGATCATGTCCACAAAGTGTGGAGGTAGGCTAAACCTGTGCAGGGTGTTGAACAGATAGATCCACTCCACCCTGTCAAAAGACTTTTCGTCATCAAGAGACAGAGTGGCCATAGGTTCTGTTGATAACTAGGCCTGCCACATTAGGTCCAACATCCATCTAATACTGTCCGCTCCTATACTGCCTGGTACAAACCCTACCTGGTCTGAATGGATTAGGGACCCAATACTGGTTTCAGTCAGAAAGCCAGTATTTTGGCAAACATTTTTGCATCTAAGTTAAGGAACGAAATGGGTAGAATTGTGAACAGGGGACACTGTCTTTTCGTTTTTTTGGCAGAAGGATGATAAGGGCTTGTAGGAAGGTAGGGGGTAATCTGCCCACTGAGTGTGCATCATTCAAGGTTCTGGTTAAGGGAGGTGACAAGATGCGTCCAAAAGCTTTGCAAAAATCAGATGTAAATCCATCTCATCTGGGCCTGGGGATTTCCCTAGGGACAGGCACTTTATAGTCTGCAGGGTCTCTTCCACAGTGATAGGAAATGATAGGGATTGGGCTGTTACAGGGGTAAGGATTGCCAGCTGTATACCTGCATAGAAGTGGTCTAAGTTCTCTTGTAGGGGCTGTTTCTGATGTGTACAAAGTTTTGTAGAATTTTTGAAATTCCTCATTGATGAGGAGTGGTGAGGAGACTTTGGTTCAATCCTCTTTTGGGATGTATGGGATGTATCTTTCCAATCCTCTGGCCCACAGCCTATGTGCTAGAAGCTGTCCTGGCTGTTCTCAGGTTTACCAATAGGATTAGTTTAGTCAAAATAGAGCAAATTTATGTCTATAATAAAGGGAGTTCTCATGGGCAGCTCTAGCTTCTAGAATTTGTGTTTTAAGTGTATCTTTTTTTATCAGAGTGGAGAGCTAATTCCTGCTCCAGAGTTTTTAGAGCAGTCTCCCTATCTTTAGTTTCCCTGTCTTTGTCTTTGCATAGTTTTGATGAATAAGCTACGAGTTTGCCTCATACAGTGGCTTTCATAGCTTCCCACAGTCTCTGCTGAGACATCTGAAGTGTCGTTGAAAGCAAAGTGGTCTTGCAGCTCCACCTCAGCCCAGTGTTGGAATCCCGGGTGTTGGAGTAAAGAGGAGTTGAATCTCCACTTATCTATGGGGGGTAGACATCTGCCACAAGCCAGGGCCAAAAGAACTGGGGCATAATTCGACAGCAGTCTAGGCCCTATGGATGTGTTCCAGAATCTTGATAGCAAAGCATGGGGCACAAAAATAGTGTCTATTCTGCTATAGGAGCAGTGGACTGGTGAGTGGTGTGTGTAATCTTTAGTATTAGGGTGTGTGTGTCTCCAAGCATCGTACAGGTCTAAGGAATGAAATGTGTCTGTTATCTGTGCTGCAGTTCGCAGTTCTAACTGTGAGACTGGGCCAGTTCTGTCCTTGTGTGGGTCTAAAGCTATGTTGATATCTCCTCCCAACAGCTCACTTCCCAGTTCCTTAGGCAACAGATTTAGGGAGTCCTTGAAAAATGTTACATCAGGGGCATTGGGAGCATAGAGGCTTCCAATAGTGATGGGTTCCCCCGATATGTGCCTTAGATAACTGTTAGGCATCCTTCTTTGTCTGCTAACTGTTTATGAATCCCCAGTTGCAGGCCTTTTCTACATAGGACAGCCACCCCTCTGCTCTTTGAAACATAGGAGCTGGTGTATACTGCTCCTACCCATCAACAGCAGAGGTGGACTGTTCCCTTTTTAGCCAGGTGTGTTTCCTGAAGTAAGGCAACATCACAATGCATGTCCTTGAGTTTTAAAAGCACTTTACGTTTCTTGTTAGGGCAATTAAGGCTCCTAACATTCCAAGATATTATGTTTGAATTATCAAAAGAAGACATGTTCTTGAGGGTTGATGTCCTGTCATTTAATAAGATAGGGATGGCCTGGGTGTTGTTCTTCACCCCTGCTCTATGGGGCAGGGGGCCCTTCCGCAGTATAATGAGTTGAATTGTAAAAAGCCAAGTTAAATACATTAAATGACTGTGATTCAAATAACACTAGATTTATAACACAGGACTGTATTAACAAAGTTGAAAGCACTAAAACAATTTAAATGCTCACAACAGTACTACTGTAAGAAAAAATTACTCACCTTAGTAATTATGTTTCTTCTAATGGAGTCTTGGTGTATCCTGACTATTGCAGTTAGCCCCAGCACTCAAACTGCCCCGGAGAGTAGAGGGTTAATTTTCTATGCAGAGCATAGAACGTTGAGCTCGAATTCAGTTCAAACCTCTGTCTGCTGCACTTTGAAGTGCAACTGTCAGATTCTTATGAACTAATGCTAACTAACTACTATGTGGAAATTGTAAAATTTTTACTAGCCAAATGGCAACCAAATATTTTGGATCCCCAAAAGACTCAAGTAAGTAATCCAAAATCAAAAACCAGGTAGCGAACAACTTAAGACTGTTAAATTAATAATATAACCCACTCCCCCCTCTCTAAAAGGACGGAGTACCCAAATGCACCCCTGGGGTGCAACACTGCACCTGCCAGCCCACTTCCCCAAAACAGGTTCTGAGAGGGGAGGTAGGGAGGGAGGTCAGAATACAGCAAGACTCCATTAGAAGAAACATAATTACTAAGGCGAATAATTTTTTCTTCAAACAACATGAAGTCTTGCTGTATTCTGACTATTGCAGACTACCAAGCAGTACCTCCATGGAGGAGAGAATCAAACCTACCTTGGGAATAGGCTCTGCAGTACTGCTGTACCAAACCGAGCATCACTCCTAGCCTGGATGTCCAGGGAGTAATGCTTGGTAAATGTATGGACTGTTTTCCAGGTGGCTGCTTTACATATCTCTAGCAAAGAAATATCCCTGGCCGCAGACAGGGAAGCAGTTGTACCTCTAGTCGAATGAGCTCTCAGGCCTGAGGGAGGTATTTTGCCTAGTTCTCATTGCAGAATTGAATACAAGAAACAATCCAACTGGTAGTAGTTCTCTTAGTGGCAGGTTTGCCCTTACCCACTTCCTCATAAGTGAGAAAAAACTGAAGGGAGTCAAACCTGTGAGCCTTAGTACGCTCAATGTAGTAACTGAGGGCTCTTTTAACATCCAAACTGTGTAAACTTCTTTCTCCTGAAGAAGAATAATCAGTGAAGAACACAGGGAGAGACATAGATTGGTATCAGATGAAAATCTGAAACCACTTTAGGTAAAAACCTCCTATTAGTTCTAAGGACCACCTTATCTCTATGGAATGAAATAAAATCAGGCTTCACTGACAGAGCTTGCAATTCACTGATACTCCTGGCAGAGGTAATAGCTACCAGGAACACAGTTTTCCAAGTCAAGTACTTAAGTCCTGCTGAAGACAAAGACTCAAAAGAGGGTTGCATAAGCTGAGCAATGCAAACATTAAGATCCCAAGCAGGGGTAGGATCCCTAAAGGGGGGATTGGTATGAAGCAATCCCTTAAAAAAATTACAGAATACAGGGTAAGATGACAGTGAGGAAGGCTTTCCCACTGACAAAAAAGCAGAAACAGCTGTCAAATGTACTTTGAGAGTAGCTGGTCTGAGGCCTAGGCCATTAAGATGAACCATATAATCCAAAACTGTAGACAATTCAGTAGTGTCTGGGGTATATGCTTCTTGGAACACCAAATGCTGAATCTTTTCCATTTGGAGTTGTAAATTTTTCTGGTGGCAGGCTTTCAAGAGGCTTTGAGAATATCCAGAACCCCTTGGGACAGATGCAAATCTGCATACTCTAACTCTTCAAGAGCCACACCTTGAGATTGAGCGACCGAAGATTGGGATACCAAATCCTCCCCTGAGAGGAGGTTAACACGTTGTAATTCCTGGGAAGAGACAGGGGAAGATGGACTGCTAGGGACAGCAACAGGGGGTTCCAAGGCTGCCTGGCCCAGTCTGGAGCAATCCGAATCACTTTGCTAGGTTGAGACCTTACCTTGGCCAGAACCTTGAACAGTAGAGGAAAGGGAGGGAAGGCATATAGAAATTTCCCTTCCCAGTTCAAAATCAGAGCATCCAGAGGGACTGAGCCCAATACTGGGGGTTTGCAACAAAACAGAGGAAGTTGGTGACTGTTTCGGGCTGCAAAGAAATCTATCTATGGAGTGCCCCACCTTGAAAAAATCACTTTCAACACCAGAGGGTCCAGGGACCATTCGTGATGGCCCTGGGAGATCCTGCTCAATGCATCTGCTAGCACATTGTCCTTCCCTGGAAGGTGGACTGCTATCAGAGAGGTCTGCAGAGAATAAGCTAGGGACCACAATTTCATGGCTTCCATGCACAAGGCCGTGGACCGAATGCCTCCCTGCTTGTTGATGTACCACATGGTGGTGATATTTTCTGTCCTGACCTGAACCACCTTGTTCTGCACTGACTGAGAGAAAGCTTGCAGGGCCAGAAAGACTGCCCTGGTTCCAAGAGATTGATATGAAGAAGGGATTCCTGAGGGGACCACAGTCCCTGGGCTGTGAGAGCCCCCAGATGGGCTCCCCATCCCAATACAGAAGCATCCGTGGTTAGGACCACAGAGTGAGACTGAGTGATGAATGGGACTCCTTGCCTGAGGTTGCCCTGATCCTACCACCATTGGAGAGCCTGGATCAGAGTCTGGGTTACTAGAACTAGTTTGGTTAGAGGATCTTTCTTCTGAGACCAAAAGGCCCTCCGGTGAAACTGAATGTCCCTCATCTGAAATCTGGCCCCTTGGACCACTGCTGTAGAAGCTGCCATGTGGCCCAGAAGTTGAAGGAAGTGCCTTGCTGGCTGAGAGACTAGAAGGGTGGAAGGAAGAAGCCAGCTCTACAATAGCCCTTTTCCTTTCCAGGGGAAGAAAAGCTCTTGCTTTGACTGTATCCAACTCTGCCCCTATGAAGGTGAGGAGCTGTACAGGCTCGAGAACTGACTTGGGAAGATTGAGAAGGAATCCTAGGGAAGTGAGCACTTGCCGAGTCACTTGAAGGTCTGACTTGACTTGGTCTGGGGAATGACCCACAATGAGCCAGTCATCCAGGTATGGAAATATGGAAATATTTTTCCTTCTTAAAAAGGTCACTACTACTGCTAGGCATTTTGTGAATACCCTTGGGAGCTGATGTCAGGCCAAAGGGCATAGCTTTGAACTGATAATGGCCTGAAGGCAATTTGAACCTGAGGTACTTTCTGTGGGACCACCTGATGGGAATGTGAAAGTAGGCATCTTTTAAGTCCAGGGAGGCTAGCCAGTCCCCTGGCCTTAGAGAGGGAAGGATTATTCCCAGAGTCACCATTTTGAATTTTGGTTTTAAAAGATGTTTGTTCAGGTATCTTAAGTCTAGGATGGGTCACCACTCCCCTGTCTTTTTTGGGGTAAGGAAGTACCTAGAGTACAGACCTTTGCCCCTGTGCAATGTAGGAAATCTCTCTACAGCCTTTAGAGCCAGTAGAGATGAAACCTCTGCCTCTAGGGCAATGGTTTCAGAGATGCTTGCAGGTGGAAAAGATCTGGCCCTCAGATTTGGAAATTTCTTGAAGCTGAGAACTAGCCCTTGGCTTACCACATCCAGGACCCATTTGTCTGAGGTAACAGACATCCAGTCATATACGAAGTAAGCCATCCTGCCTCCTACAGGAATGGGGGAGTCAACCTGGGCTGACACATCAGGGTGTCTGCTTGGCAGGAGCCTTAGGCTGAGGGACGGATGCAGCCCTGCTCATCCCCCTTCTGCCTCTCTCTCTGAAGAACCCTCTCTGAGGAAAGGGAGAAGAGGCCAGTGCTTGGTAGAAAGGCCTATGAAAAGGCCTGCCCCTAGTCTGCTGCCTTTGAGGAGTTGCCTGACTTTCCTTGGCCTGTGCACTCCTGTAGGTGGTCCTATACTCATCCATCTTTTTCACGTAATTCTCTGTCTGCTCCCCAAACAGAGAATTACCCACCACAGGGAAATCCATGGCCTTAGCCTGGGTGTCCTGTGAGAGACTAGTACATCTGAGCCAAGCCATTCTCCGAAGAGCCACAGATGTAGCCATGACTCTAGAGAACACATCCTTGGAGTCCACAGCAGCATGGAACTGTACCTTACATGCCTCAATCCCATCAGCAGCCACCCCTTCAAGCTCCAAGGCTAGCTGGGGGGAGGTCTGCTTAGCCAGTACAAGTACAGTGTCCCACCTGGACTTCTGGTACCTGGCTACGTAGGCCATATAATTAGCCTACCTGAGTCCCAAGGTGGATGCCATGTACTGTTTCTTTGCCATGGCATCCAGCTTCCTAGAATCTTTATCTGGGGGTGTGAAGCCAAGTGTATATTAGCCTTATCACAGGCTGCAGCCTGCACAACCCCAACATGGCTGCATTGTTGATCCAAGTACTCTGTACCAGAACCTGATAAGGTGTACCTTTTGTCCATCCTTCTGTCGGCAGGAGGTACAGAATTTGGAGTTTTTAAAATCTTTTGTGTCTGTTTCCCAAAAGACTAATGAAGGGGAATAGACAGTCTCGTGGACTCTGGGATGTCCATTATCTCCACATAATCAGGTTCCTCTTGTTCCTCTACAGTTTCTTCCACAGGGAGCTGGAGGGTTTCTGCTACTTTCCTGTAAAACATGTAGTGGGAAGGGGACTCAGAAAATCTTGGAAGGGAAACACCAGAAGGCCTGTCTGGGGAGATGTCCGGTTCAATGGGCTCAACCAGACCTCCCACACCATCGTCATCATCATCATCATAATCTTTATCCCCCTCCAAATCTGGTTCATAGAAATCTTCAGGGGCATAATCTTGAACCAGAGGAACCGACCGAACCAATCACCTGCCAGAAGGCACCGGATCAGACGGAACTGGACAAAGCAATTCTACAATCCTTATCGCATTGGCAATCTCTTCGGCAGTCGGAAAAAGGGTCTCTGGAACCGAACCGGCCGATTTTTCTTTTCTTTTTCTTTTTGTAGGAACCGATCCCTCAGGATTGGCTCTTATCTTGCCCAAAGAAGTATCACCCTGGTCAGAGGGCATTCCCTCAGGTTCGGTCAGAACCGAACCGGGCTGGCCATCCAGGTCAGCGGACTTCACGGCCTCCTTATCCCTGAGCCTACCTAATCTTATTTCCAGGGTAGGCTTAGGGAAATTTTTACAGATTTGGCAGTCTGAATAGAGGTGGTCAAACCCCAGACAATAAACCCAAGCGGTGTGGGGATTAGCCTTAGCAAAGACCTCCACACACACACTGCAGTATTGAAACCCAGTGGGCCCATTTTTCCTTTTGGGTTTCTCAGACATAGCCATCCTAACCACAAACTTACCCTTTTTATGGCAAACAACCAGGCAAGACACCCTTATCAGTTTCTAACCGTGTCATGGGTATTGAAAAAAAACACAAGAAAATGCAGTTTTTTTAAAACCAATAAGGACCAGTAACCACACTCTAAGTTTAAAAACAAAGACAGAACATATAAATCACTAAAAGGCCGGTTCAGCTGAACTGGTCAAAAAATCAATTTTTACAATTTCCACACGTTTACTATGTCTAGTTCACTACCTAGTACTTACTGTACCAAAGACAGAGATCTAAACCGAAACTTGCAAGAAATAATTGGTAAAACCTAGGACTTTAACTGACTTACAAACCGTGAGCAAAGGAGAAATCTCAGGACCGGTCGTTCAGTTAGGCGAAGTAAAGAATCTGACAGTTGTGCTTCAAAGTGCAGCAGACAGAGGTCTGAACTGAGCTCGAGCTCAACGTTCTATGCTCTGCATAGAAAATTAACCCTCTACTCTCCGAGGCAGTTTGAGTGCTGGGGCTAACTGCAGTAGTCAGACTACAGCAAGACTTCATGTTGTTTGAATAAAATACTTCTAAAGCAAGTCCCTTTGGTGGAGGCACACCAGTTACCACTACTAATTAGTAGTAAGGGAGCACTTACGCACTTGCTTACACAGAACCTAAATTAGGAAAGGTGACCCCGGCTGCCCTCGGTCCCCTGCCCTACTAGCAAAGATTGGGGGGGTATTCCCCAAGGTTACAAGAGAGGAGGTGTTGAGGACAGAGGAGCAAATTGGCCCTCATGATGTTCTCTACCAGGTGTGGGAGTGATGGGGGAGGACAAAGACTGAAGGTTTGAGTATCAGTGGCCTCTCTCCCTATACCTGGAAGTAGTATGGTGGAAAGATTAGGTCTTAGGGTGATTAACCTTTACTGGGGGGGTGCTCTAGCAGCTACAATCAAGTCCCTCTTATATTCAATAGTACTTCCAGGCATGCAGGTTTTGGGGAGCTTTATTTTTAATTGGCTTAGTCAGTTAACCTGGTAATTACCTACTTAGAGTAAACCATTTATTACATCAATCAGGGTAGATATTGCTTAGTTCTTTAATCTTTATACTAATCAATATACTTTAAGCCTCAAAACGTTATGTAGTGATAACAGCTCTTTTGTATATGAGGGTATTTTGTAGGCAATGCAGTCCTTGGTAGTGCTGTATTCCCCATATTTCATGCTGGAGTAGTATATCCTGCAGTATGGTACTGTAGAGAGGGTTTAGCACTTCAGGTGTTTATGAGCTACAGCGGGACATGCACCGGTTCGGCTTGAGTAGACTGGAGCAGCAAGTCACAGTCACCCTCTCGAATAGCTTGTGTACAGTCCCCAGGACATAAAGAAACATGCCAAAAATGTTTTTCCAACTATCCAAGTGTCAGAGACTTCCTGGTTTGTCTCATTCTGCCTGCGGTGTCTCATTGAAATAGACACCCATTTCTATGTCCCCTGATTGAGTAAATGGGCTGTTGTGTTGCTCCTTGTCTTCAGGAGTCGCTTCTGCACAGGAAATTTCTCTACAAGCCTCTGTTGTGTCAAGATGGTGATCATCTCCATGACGTGTGTGTGCCATGTGGTCTCCCCTCAGTCCAATGGTAGTTATCATTGTTAGTGCTTCAGAATTAAAATTGTGTACTGTTCTCCATGTCCTCGAGCCTACACACTAAATAGTCTCTACCCAACAAGTAAGTGTCATTCCAGCCTTTGCACAATGAAGAGAAACAGCATGGAGGGAGGGGAGTGGGAAAGGGCTTAGGATTCAGTGGGTGATGGACCCATTAGTGTCCTAAAGTTGCTGACACATGCTCCAACACTGCAAGGAGGGAAGGGGTGTCTATTTGATGTGTTCCAGCTGTATTTAGTCACTCCAACATTAATGCTATTTAATCGCAGCTGTAGTTCCCCTTAATCAAATATCTTTTGTTGATTTCAGGCACGGGAGCTGTCAGGATGAAAGGCGTCTGAGAGCTGGGCATGTCAGTTTCTTGCCCGTGATGAAAAGCAAAAGGTTGTCAGCTGGTAATGTAAATTGCCGTTGGGGAGAGTTCAAAAGGATTATCACCATTTGTTTGAGGTTATAATAGAAAGAGACAGAGAGGGGGCTTAAAGAGCTGCACTGTTATTCTGCTTGGTCCCCATATTCAAGTCCAGCTCCCATCCTCTTCAGTGCATTCCATCTGTAGTACCATACCTTGTGGATAATTCAGATGGCCACCAGGGGAAAATGGATTTTTAACTTTAAGTGCTTGAGGCAATTATATCCCAATTTTAGGTGTAGACAAGCACAACCGGTGCTTTTGCCTGTAAAATAACTGGAGCAACTGCTCTCAAAAAGTACCGAACAAAATGTAGCTGATTAAGGTAAACCTCTTGTACCTTTGAATGGTTCAGGGTTGCTTCTGGGCTCTAGCAATTAGTGCTTAGCTTATGTAGATCAGGGCTTCATCTCAGTATTTACTTACTTACAGTTTTCAGTCACCTCTGGCATTGGTGTATGTGGTGGTGGCTCCAGGAGTACATCCATGTTGGTAACCAAGGGGGTCCCTGCTGCTTGAGAGTTGCGGGGGCCCAAATGTTGTTGGAAAAATTGATCTGCATCCATTGGAGTTTGAAATACCATCTTCTGGTCCTGGAAATTAACTGATAGGATGGCTGAGTAAAGAAAGGCATAGGTAATTCCTCTGTTCCTGAGCCTCTGCTTAACCCGATTGAAAGCTTGTCTATGTTGGAGGACCCTAGGGGGTCAATCCAGATAAAAAGAGATTCTCTGCCTCCTGATATAAATATCTTTTAATTCTCAGGCTTTTAGAAGGACAAGTTCTTTATCCTGAAAACGGAGTAGTTTGAAGATGAAGGGGGAAGGCCAAGGTCATGTTGGCTTGCCAAAGAGTTGGATGCGATGGGCTCGCTCTATCTCAGAATCATACATGTTAGGGTCCAGCTGTAGCCACATTGGTAGGTTATTTCTGATACAATTTACTGGGTCATTGCCTTATAAGCCATCTGGCATCCCCACAATCTGCAAGTTGTTCTTCCATCCCTGACCCTTTGAAATTGCCACGTTGCCTGGTGAAAACTTTGCAAAGACAGCCCTTCCAATTTCATAAAGTTTGTGAACTTCACAAAACTGTGGCAAAGCGAAGTTTTCTCAGCATCGCACATCTTTACTCCTAGCAGTATTCAGAGTTGCTAAAGTTAATATTTACTGATAACCTAAGTCTTTTACATGTGGTTTTATAAATTAACTGACCATCCAGGTAGTAATTATTAAGCTGGTTGTTACAACCCAAGTACAGTACCAATCCTGGTCAAGTGAACCTTTTTATTTAGGTCACATTGTGTTTTTTTACCTACACCTCATTATCAACCACTAAGCCAAGTTTGGTGTTACCTGCCAACTCCTCAGTCCAGCTCGTAATGCCCTTGTTTATGTCCTTAATAAACAACTTAAACAATATTGGCCCAAGCGCCAATCTATGTGGTATGCCACTAACCACATCACCTTCACCAGAATAAACACCATTTAACCTTAATCTCTGTTTTCTTGTGGTTAACCAACTGCTTATTCATCTCACCTCTTTTTCATTTACTCCATACTTTTTAAGCTTAATAATTATAGGTTCATGAGACGCCTTGTCAAATGCCCTGGTAAAGTTGAGGATTATTACATTGATTGATTTTCTGTCATCTAGATTCTCACTCACTGGCTCATAGAAGGTTAACAGATTCTTGACATAAGTTGCCAGATTTTCTAAGGGCGATGCAGGGCTTGTGTCAAGTCTTGCATCAAACCCCTTTTTTGGCACAGCTATGCCAAACACCTTTGCCTTTGCAACTGTTTCTGATTTTAGTAGGTCCTACGGCACCTTTAGTCAACTATTTGGTGCAAGCCCCATAAAAAGGGTACCTGGGATTGCAGCAAGCTAGACCAGAAAAAGTTGATCTAACTTGTATCACTTGGCTCACAGGATGGAAAATCCTGACTGCCAGCTGGGAAAATATCACAAGCCCTGTGCACCACATGTATGGCACACCTGGGGCTTGCACCATTCTGACCCTTTTGAAAATCCAGCTCATGGTCTTTCAACTGTGAATCCATGCTGTTTGGCATCCAGAGGTCTTTCTTTCTCACTTATGTTTAAAAGGTCTGTGATGATAGCTTCCATTATATTACCCAGACAGCTTGTCAAAGTTATAGACCAATAATTTCCCACAGATGTTTTGTCCCCCTTCTTATAGAGAGGAATTATTGATTATCATGGCCATTTTCCAGTCAGTTGGCACTTTCCTAGTTCTTAGGGAAATCTTAAATTTGTATGTCAATGGCAGAACTATGTGGGGATTTTGGATCTGAACTAATTTAAGTAGATGTTATCCAAACCTGCAGTCTTTTGAGAGTTAATGTAAGTAATCTTATTTGACGCTGCCTCCCTTGTAATGAAAGTTTCCTCACCTCCCTTGTAATGAAAGTTTCCTCACTGCTCTCATCACGGGCCTCAACATAGATACTGTTCGGGTGGACATAAATCTGTGTAAAGACACTGCAAAAATGTTTATTAAATACCTCCACCATATATGCCTGAGATAATTGTGGCCCTTTTTCTGTCATTACTGGTCAATTTTGGTGTTTGCATTTTACTGTCATTTACATATTTATGAAACTCATTGGGGTCAGTTTTATTACACACCATTTTCCATTCAGTGCTCCTCTTTTCATTCATAATTGCATTTTCCACAAAGGTTTCTTTCCTGTATTACATAACTGGTATTTGGGAATCAGGATTTCTTTGGCTTCAAGGATAAATTTAACTGTTTCCAGGTCTTATCAACATCCTTACCCCTCCTTTCACTATCCCAGTCCCATTCCATGAACAAATTTGCTACTCTCCTAGTCTGTCCTATTATAGTTGAAATAAATAATTTTCCCAGTGATCTTTTTTTTTTTCATGTTCTAAGAACGTAACTGCTCTGTGGTCTCTTTAAGCGAACTCCATACCCACTTTACAATTACTGATCAATGTTTCCTCAATACTTATCAATGAGTCTAAGATATTATTGTTTCTAGTGTTCTCTAAGACAAACTGGGTTAGTACATTGCTATCTAATTCCCCGGAATGTTCTTTATAGGACATTGTTACTCTTCATATCTTTCCAGATCATTCCAGGGAAATTTAAATCATCTTATATAATAGCATTATTTTTTTCTTTCTGAAACTTGTCCAATTTCTTTTTCTATGTTTTTATGTAAGGGCTCCCTATCTCCTGATGATCTGTTACACAAACCTACTACAACTTTCTGATTCAGTTCTCTTTTGATGCTATTACTAACTCAAACAGACTCCAGCCTGCTCCTACTTTCCTTATAGTTATTAATAGTGTAATAATGGAGGCAGTATAGCGCAGTGGTCTAAGGCTCTGAGCTGCAAACCTGGTGACATCCAGCAGACCAGACCTGGGTTTGAATCCCACAGCTTCCACTTGCATACTGTGTGACTCTGAGCAAGTCACTTAACCTCCTTGTGCTCCCAGGTCGCTCCTGTAAAAAAGCTTTCAGCTTAGTGTGCTATACCTGGTTAAATAACTAAATAAAAAAATAAATAAATAACTTCTCAGCTAGTCAGTGCTTCTGCTACACATCGGGCCACACCTCCTGCATTCCTATTCAGTCTTTCTCTTCTATACAGCTTCTATCCTGACAGTTCCTTATTCCATGTATAATATTCTTCCCACCATGTTTCTGTTAATGCTAATAGTTCTATATTATTGATAAACCTCATTCAATAGTATAATAATACTGCCCCTTACAGTTGTAAGTGGTCTTACTTACATTCTGAGGTTATCAAACTGCCCACATTCTGTTTGCAGTTTTCATCGCCTTAAAGTACAGATGACAGTGGTCCTTGTGGCAGTATCGACATGCAAAATAATCTGAAAAGTAAAAAAAACATCATTTTACTAAACAGCAGCATGCAGAAACATACAAACACAGATACTCTACAAATGCAAGACATGTAGCTATAAATACAGGTAGCAAAAAACAGACCCATGTGTATGGCTATTATCCAGGCCAAGTGGCTAAGAGGACTGGCTACAGCTGGCAGTGTATAATATGGAGGAACCAAAAGTAACGCATCACAAGGAGATCGGGTCATGCAGGCAAGAGGCGGCAAACCCCATGCAATGCAGAAACAAACAAAAGTCTGCACTCAGGAATCACAAACTGAAGGTTCAACAAATTACAATGCTGCAGACATTTATTGCAGGGTCAGTGCAAGAGGGACACTTACTGAAGCCCTGGTGTTTCAACCATACTTGGTCTTCATCAAGGGGCATGCAGTGTGCAATATGGGATGTAAGATATCCAAGCAGATCAGCTTCAGCTAATGCACTTTGCATGCAATTAAACTAAAAAAAATCACATTGGGCTAATTTCAGCAATGCTTTCCTTTCCTTTCCTTTTTTACACTCATTTCCCTGATATGATGTTGCAGAAATGGCCATGTACTGTTTAGGGAGCCTTAAATGTTGATGAACTTGGCCCTTTATCGTTGTGAGCACTCCTCCCCATTAATGTTTTTTTTTCAGATGTTTCTAAGCTAACTGCAAGTGTGTCAGAGATCTAATTTAGTAGTAATATAATCCTATGCCCACCAGGAGCTGCCTGCAGTCAGTGAGGTCAGTGCAAAACCACATTTCCAACATGCTTTGCAAAGCTGGCTCTTGATGTGAATGTGCCACAGGCTGTTGCCATCCTGAAATATTTTGCTACTTGGCAGCTTTCAGCACTAATCACATCAGACAACACTTAGCAGGCATTTCCAGAATAGCTACAGAAAATATGTTTAACAAACCTGAAATAATATATTAAATGAACAAACTAAAGACCAGCATGTATTTTTCTGGCAGTCAAATGTTGCTTTTTCCCTGTAGTGTGCTAAAATGGTAAAACAGGAACATGTGTGGTTGTTGACAAGCTGGCCAAGCAATAGCATGCATTTTTTTGCACCATCTCTTCTAGCCATGGCTGGTATTTAGCAACAGTATCTGTGCAACTGTATTGCTCTTTGTGTGGAGTTGGCAGTATAGCCAACTCCACTTTCTGGCACTCCATTAAATAAGTAGTTTGTCTCCATTCACTTCTGATATCATTCATTCATTCATTCTCCAAGAGTCAGAGCTGCTGAGAAAGATTGATTGCTTCACTGTATCTGACCAGGAATCAAAAGAAAATAATCTACAAAACAGTGACATCTGGGAATCCTAGTTCATGTCTCTAGTTTGTAACAGCTGAAAATGACAGTGTGAGGCCACTGGGAGTAGTAGTCACATTACTTCGTGTTGTGCCTTTTCTGCCTGGTTGGGGGTGGGGGTGTCCTGAAAAGAAGTTTGTTGTCAAACTGTGCTTGCATCTGATAGTTTCTTTGTAGTGTATAGAGTTTGGAATCTTATCCTTACAGATTCAAGTGTTCAGGTTCCTGTGTATTCTCAGAGAGGCTACAGATGGTTATGATGCATTACACTACATAGATATGAGTTCACCAACATCTTCTGAAATCAAAGTTAGAGATACAAAGACACTTTTTTTTCCTGGCAGAACAAATACTCTTGGGTTTTCCAGGGACATAACCAGAATTTACAATGTGATAATTTCTCTAGAAAATCCAAGCAATCAGTTTTCTGCCAAAAAGTACTTCAAACTTTGGAGAAGCAACCAAACTACATCTGCAAATTGTTTTGAAAATCTGAACTCAGAATATGATAATCAGAGCTACTTCAGTTCACTGCCCTACGGAGTGAGCACACCTCTCAACTGCTACGAATTCCGCACAGCGCTATGATTTTCACACTGAAATTTACCCTTGCTCCTCACAAGTTTACTGATGTTCCTCATAATGTTAGAGGTATTTCTGGACACACAAACTATTAAATCATTGAATTAAGTTGATAGAAATATTCCTTATCACTAACTATATGGGGATCACTGTCTGTAGACATAATATTGTTTAAAATAAGAAAGTGCTACACATTCTGGCCCTTTGCTATGATTTTTGAAGTCCAGTGCTATAATTTTTAATGCTGAAAGGTTGAGAGGTATGAGGGTGAGACATCTACTCAACTACATTACTCTCAAGGAAATTAGAAAAGAAGTGAGGGACACTGCTAATTTTGAAACTTGGGTTTATTATCATGGAAATGCTATTAGGAGACTCTGTTCATACGTTTTGTTAGTCCCACACTAAGAGTTTCATGAGAACTGACCATAGCATACAACTAGTGCACAGATTGCACGGTGTCATCTGATTCACTGACATTCTTCAATTACAAGCTCTAATACCAAAGTATTGTATGATATAATGTTAATGACATTAACAACATGTAGAAGAAATTAAACAGCAAAAACAGCAGATTATTTTGAAAATAATTTAATTTATGTTGACATTGTTGATCATGGTTGCACTCTTTTGGAGGTGGGGGCAGTGAAGTGACATGGCAGAAGACAACAATTAGACATTCTTCTCTATCAGCACTCACTGTCAGAGGCTTCTTCCACCCCTACCACCTACACACACGCACACACACACACACACACACACACACACACACACACACACACACACACACTGTATAGCATTATACACACACATCACATATAACACATGTGGACACACAAAACACATACTGCACAGCTTCACTAAGATGCATGCAAACACAGTACTACATATAGGCCCCCATATGCACACAGCACTACTGTACATACACATGTGTGCATACAAAGAAATTCAATAAATGGCAACTAGATGAAAAAGCCCATCAGCAGTCATAGTGATAACAGTAAAAAGAGAAGAAAAGAGATGAGCTCAGGCACCACTGAAATAAAAAACCCAAACATTTGGGGTGTCTGATTCAAAATGCCAAAGTTTAGTGTTAAAATGGAGTAGTAATCTGGGTTACTGGGAGTAGCTCATCTCTTTTCTTCTCTTTTTATGTGCATACAAAGCACTACATGTATACATGCAATCACAGAATGCACTCACACAGCACTAAAACACTGGCATGCCCACGGTTCTACATAAACAGATACACATCCAGAACACATACTATATATAGACTTGCACTACATTACATTCAGACTAACCCCCACACAGCATTACATACAGATGAGCAAACAGCACTGCATACATGTGCACAAACACAACACTACATACACAACCTTGAACACACCACACTCTTTACAGAGATATTCAGATACACACAGCACTAGATGCACAGATGCACACACACAGAATGCATACTGTATTGTACACAGATGTCCACTCACCCATCACTATGTACAGATGCACACACTTAGCACTACATAAACAAAAATGCACACATCACTACATACACAGACACACAGATGGCACTACAGACAAACATGCACTCAACACCTTATACATTGATGCACACAGAGCACCTACAGTACTACTACACACACACACGCACACACACACGACACATATAGTACACACAGACATGGATAGACACACACATACACACACCACACATGTACACACACACACACACACACACACACCAGCATCACCACTACCACATACCACATACCACACACAGAAATGCTCCCAGAGCACATATAGTATTATCAAATCAAATCAAATGATTCTTTATTTCTAAAAAAGCACTTTTCCATAAATCAAAATGCTTACACATAAGAACCACATAAATAAGAATTTTAAAACAATCAATTTCCAGCCAGAACAGATATAAATAAATAGTAAACTAAAAATCATACACCAAAATGTAAGATCATGCAACAGCGTCTGGGAATGTCTGGCTAAATAAATATGTCTTTAATGCTGTTTTGAAGCTCTGGATGGTCAGGCACTCTCAAAGCTGGCGAGGCAGAGAATTCCACAGGGTAGGGTCTGCAAAAGCAAAAGATCAAGCCCCAGATGTCTTTAAATGCACCCTGAGAATCTCCAGCAATTCCTCATTGGTGGAGCGGTGTTGGTGAAGGGGGCAGTAGGGACCAAGGAGATCTTGCAGGTAGTGGGGTCCCTGTTCATGTAGGGCTTTATAGGTCATTAACCCAACCTTGAAGGTGATCCACCACTGTACTGGCAGCTAGCGCAGTCTGCACAGCACAGGCATAATATGACTGGTCCTAGAGGTACCAGTCAAAAACCTGGCTGCCACATTCTGCACTGGCTGCAAGTGGTGAATATCAACCCCGTGTAGCCCTTGTTAAAGTGCATTGTAGTAGTCAAGGTGGGAGGTCACGAAGGCGTGGACCAATGTTGGAAGATCATCAGAAGGAACCAGATGTTTCACCCGAGTGATATTCTTCTGATGGAAGAATGAGGTCTTAACAATGGCCAACACCCGAGATCTAAGGGTCAGGCTGTTGTAAAAAATAATGCCCAGGTTCCACACCTGGTCTAAGTTAGTAAGCTGAACACCCCCGAGCCAAAGCCCAGAGGGCTGCCATGCTGACAAACTCACCTCCCGATGACCTGGGTCCACAACTAACACCTCAGTCTTAGCCGGGTTCAACTGCAGACAGCTGGCACTCATCCAGTCCTGGATCTCAGAAAGACAGTTATTAAAAGTCAAGAGGAAACCATCTTGCCCAGGCACAAAGGACATGTACAACTGAGTATCATCTACATAGCAGTGAAACCTCAGCCCGTAATGCCTAATGATATCTCCTAATGGCAGCATGTACACTGCAAACAACATGGATGACAAAATGGAGCCCTACGGTACCCCGCAGGATAGGGTGAGAGGGACTGAGGAATAAATCCCAGACACCACTCTCTGAGTCCTACCTTTGAGGAAAGATCAAAACCATCTATGAACCATACCAGAAAGTCCATAGATGAACCACAGATGCTCCAGTAGCACACCATGGTCCAAGTGTCAAACACTGCAGAGAGATAAAGGAGGACCAAGATGGAACAAGTCCTCCGATATTTTGCTATCAGGAGATCATTTAGCACCAGGACAAGGGCTGTCTCAGTACTATGTCTCTTCCTAAAGCCCAACTGGAGAGAATCATAGACATCATGGGTAGATAAATGATCATCCAACTGCAGCGTAACCATCTTCTTAATAACCTCACCCACAAAGGGCAGGTTAGAGACAGGTCTGTAGTTAGCCAGACAGTCCAGGTCAAGGAAGGGTTTCTTAAGGAGAGGTCATACAACTGCTTCCTTTGGGGGGTCTGGAAAGATCATCCTCCTCTCCAATGAAGTCCGGACTATCTCGGCTAGGACAGGGTCAATATCATCAACGCACCCTACAAGAAGGAACATTGGGCCCGGGTCCAAATTATAGTAGGTTGGCCGCAAAGTCTGCATGATCCTCATGGTGTCCATGAGTTCCAGCCGGCCAAAGTCAGACCAAGCAAGCTGGATGTCTGCAGCCCCCAGCGAACCTCCACAATACCCAATAGAGGGGACTGAACAGATTCTAGACTCGATGCTGACAACCTTATATGTGATGAATCGAGCAAACTCATCACATCTGTCTTGTGAAAAAGCTTTACCAGGCTGAAGACAAATTGAATTGCACAATCTTTCAAAAGTCCAGAAGAGCTGAGCTGGTCAGTTCTGTGCAGCGGCAATCTCCCTTGGCAGAAACTATGCCTTCTTATGGGTGATTGCCAATTGATAGACAACATAATGCTCCATCAATCTAAGTCAGTCACCATCCAGGCCCGATTTCTGCCAGCACCTCTCAAGCCTTCATCCCTCTTTCCTCATCTCCTTCAAGGTCCTATCAAACCATGGGGACCTTGAGCAAACAGTGAGGGGATGAACCTGAACAGGAGCTATGGAGTCCAGGGCACCTGTCACCACTTTATTATAGGCTAGTACTAGATTTCCTGGATCCATACATTCACTCAATATACCCAATAGGTCCAGAACCACCATTAGACCATCTGGGGTCATGCCCCTCAAAGGGTGGTACTGGATCATCTCCATTCAGGCAGGCCCATTGGGGGGAGCCATGAAACTGAACCCTATGGTGTGATGGTCAGATCAACTGACTAGCTCCACCACCACATCGGAATTCTTCGTCCCCAGGAGGAACACCAGTCCAAGCAGTGACCACAACTGTGGGTTGCTGAGGTACTAACCTGTGTAAGGCACAATGAAGTCATTAGTTGGAGGAAGTCCTGTCCAAATTGCGAGAGTTCATCATCAACCCAGGCACTGAAATCCCCCAGAATTAACCATCTGGGGGATCCCAAAACCTTGTCGATGCTTAAGTCCGTGACTTCCTGCAGGAAAACTTTCCCATCTCCAGGTGGACAGCAGATGAGAAGTATCCTGTGCTCTACATCTGTGCCCACGATACACATGAAGGAGTTGGTGGTCCTCACTGGTACATCCATATATTACACACATTCTATGCACCACACTCGTCTGTAAGGCTCCTCTTCTAGGTTTATGATGCATTTTGGTTCTGGATCAATTCTAATTGTCACCAAGTCATCCTGTTGGGGTCCTCCTATCCCTGTACCTGTCCCACCTGTACCCTTGTACTTTCTGTGGGTCCTCCAATCTCTACCTCCACCTGTGCCACTAGTCCCCCTCATCTGTGTGGGTCCCCTATCCTGTCCCATCTGTGCTCATTTGGCTCCCCATTTACTTATATGATACTCCCTGTCTCTGCCCCATCTGTTCTCACCTGGTTTCTCTCTTACCTGTGTGATATGCCATGTTCCTTATCTATTTCTTGTACCCCATGGACCCCTCACCTGTATGAGTATGAATGTGAACCTCAGGAAGTACTATGTCCCATTTCACTAACTTGAAGTAGAGATGTTCAAACTTCCAAAAATGGTCTTTGTTGAGAACATCACAAACGTGAACTTAAAATCATTATCACAGCAGTTGCAGTCCTCCCTCCCTCCCTGCTTTTTGTTTTTCTATCCCTTGCTTGTCTTCTGAGCACCGGACTAGACTGGGCTGACAATGTGGCAGCAGTCAGTCCCAGTCTAACCATCGGTGGATGATGTCATCTAGGAGGAGGGGCTCCAACAGCATTAAACAGAAGCCATGCTACTCACCCTCCATGAAGCAGCACTCAACATGAGTCAGCGATGGAAGGTGGTGAGGAAGTTACTTTAAACTTTTTTTAATTAGATTCAATTTTTATCTTGTGTTTGTTTTAACTTTCAATTAATTTTATAGCCTCTCTGCAATTTTCAGGAACAGACTGAAATCAAAAGCATCTCCACTGACAGTGTTGCCACCAAACAGACTGCTTCTGTCAACTGCCTCTCTAAGGAAGGAGGCACTTGAACTTTAGAAGGACTCTTCAGTATTAAGTTTTATTGTCTGTTTATTTGTATGGGTTGTGTGGTGCTAATTATTGAGTTTCTGTTTTTGAGATGGATGGGTTTATGTGGAAAAACAAATACTACCTTCTCTAATGAAGCAATTAAAATTGATTTGTTGGGTGGGTTGGAAACTGTACGTTAATACCACTTATGATTGTAAGAGAGGTATCACACACATTCTTAGGGTATTAGAACTGCAAACTGAAGGTGAGAGGTTCTCATACCCTAAGAATGTAAGTGAGACCACTGTTACAACCATAAGAGGGTTCTCCGGTGCGGTATTAACACATTACTGACTTAGCTTGATCAGTAACATATTAATTAAAAAAAAAACTGCCTCCAAAGTGCCCTGTTTACAGGACAGCTGCATGTGGGACACTCTTCACAGAATCAGTGTCTCATGTGCAGAGGAAAGGAGGACTCTGACTGACCAGGAGCACTCCCTTGATCAATAAATACTTTAACAACAAAGTTTTATCCCATGAGTGTATTAGTTCAAAACAGTTGTGGGTTTATCAGAGTTGTAATACTTATTTTATCCAAAAAATGGATATTTTACTAACACATTCCACTAACTCTTTATGAGGTAAATGAATATAAAAAAAAAAGAAAATATGGGATATAGTCCATTAAAACAATAATAATTTAGAAGTATTGTGCAGAACTGGTGATTCATTCTTTATTGCTTCTCTGGGAACATACTGTACATCTGAATCCAGGGCTTGTAGTAGTTCTGCTTTTGTTTCAAACAATAATTGGGGGCTTGAAGTTGGCCTATGTAATACAAGAAGTTCATTACCCAAATTTACACAATTTTATGCTTAGGTTCATCAGCATAATTTAGGTTTTGTCAGGTTATCAGAAACTTGACTTTGCTCAGAGTTTCAGATGCAGAGACCTGTATCCTGGATATAATATATTGACATGAACTAGAAAGGGTAAAAAAAGGGGAGGGCATGCTATATATTTTTGGGAATGCTTTTCTGTTGTGAAACCTCATGTTTGTGCTAGTTACTGTATAAAAGTTGTGACTAACAGAGTGTAACTAACTCTGGGAGGATCTAAAAATGTAAATATTAGTATAACTTACAGTATATGCCTCTGAAAATTCTTACAACTGAAATGGAAAACTTTGTCTCCTGTTTAAAAAGTTTGAATAAAAACCATGAGAAGATTATATTTCATGACTTTAACATTGATTGGTTGGTAAGGATAAACACAAATTATCAGGATACGATCAATGCTTTAAATCTTACTGAATAGAACTCACTTGGATTAATTACTGAAAGTGGTAATGATTCCTTAATTGATCGGCTTCATTCTTCAAAACCAAATAAAAATACTAATGTTACAGTTTTGTCTGACACACTAAGTGACCATCTACATTTATATTGCAGTTGGCCTGCAAACTTGCTCCCATCTAGGTTCTCAAATATTTCCAAAAACCAAGGTTAGTATTTTCAGACAAGCTTAACATAAAATTGACTTGTCCTTTATGGACAGTATACCTTCTGTTGATTTATTATTTGATTTATTTAAATCAGCGTTTAATAAAATATGCAGACAGTTCATCCCTTTGAGGAAAGTGAGGGCAAGATGACCTGAAATGGCTAACATAGAAACTAAAGCAATTAATGAGCTTGAGTGATACAAAATGGGGATTATACAGGGAATCTAGGGATCCAAATCAGCATTTAGACATGTGCAGAATAATCATAAAACAGTAACCCAAGTTAAATCACAGTATTACTGTAATTTGCAAAATACTACTATTTAGAATTCACACAATTTTTGGTATGGGATAAATGAACTCCTTGATAAAGAGGTAAAAAATATGACTAAATCTTTGCTCATCGAAGACTCTCTTTGCTCTGATCTGATTAGGATAGCCAACTATTTCAGTAAGTACTTCACTGGAGTTGTTGAAAAGATAGCTGCTGCTCTGCCTGTAATTAAATTGACCCACTGAATGACTTGTAAGAAGGGGTTTGAGTAAAATTGGTAAACTTCCTTTTTATTTCAAAATGATTACTGTTTCAACTTGTTTAAAATACTTAAAGAAATTGAAACTTAAGACTCTTATGAGACAAGATGGTATAGATATGAAGCTTTTTGTTATAGAAGTTGATGAATTGGTGGTACCAGTAACACAATAGTTCATTTTTGCATTGCTTTATCAAGATGTTCCATCAATTTAGAAACATGCTTATGTAACACCTGTATTTAAAAGTGGGTCAGCTGTGGATGTTGGTAATTTTTGTCTTATCTCCATCCTTTCTCCACTGTCCAAAGCCTTAGAGAGAATAACAGATGATCAGACCATTGATTATTTAAATAAATATAATTTGCAGAGCATTGAACAACATGGATTTAGAAAATTTCTCAGTACTATCACCGCAATTGCTAAATGTACAAATAGTGTGCATGATGCTTTGGACAGTAGAGAAAGGGTTGAAGCTATTTATATTGACTTATTGAAAGCTTTTGATCTTGTCATTCATGACTTGCTATTGGTTAAATTGAGACAGCTGGGTTTCTTTGGCTTTGTTGTGGGTAGGTACAGCAACTACCTGGGTGGAGGTGTTCAACAAGTATGAATTCATGTTTAACTTTTTCTGCTCTTCCAGTGAAATTGGGTGTTCCTTAGGGGGTCATTATTGGGTCCCTTATCATTTAGCTTATTTCTGAATTGCCTCCCGTGGCTGCTGAACTAACATGTATCCTGCTTTATGCCGATGATGCAGTATTGTTTTCTAGTGTTAGGGATATTACAACTGTCAATGACAATCTTCAAAGGGGGTTGATGAGGTCCAGACATGGTTTGGAACTATGAAACTCTGACTGTGACGAAAATCAGATGCATGTAGCTTTTCAGTAAAAGACTGAATTTAATTGACTTGCTTTGCAAATTAGAACTGATGGAGGTCCATTATTGGAACAAGTTGATTCCTGTTAGTATCTTGGTGGTATACATGATTCCAAGCTATCCTGTTCATTGCATATAGATACTCTTGTTAAAATGGTAAATATGAAATGTGGAGTTCTTTATCATGACAGATCAATTCTTACTCTTGAAGACCCCCAAAAAGGCAATTTTGACATATAATTCCAGTTATTGAATATGGACTTGTAATATATTTTGCTGCTGGTAAAACTGCATTGCATAGGGATGAGTTGCTGTTCAAAAGTGCATGCAGATTTGCTTTAAATTTGCCTAGGGAGTGTCATACCTGCAAGCTCTATGCAATGTCAAATCTGCCCAGTCTATCCCAGAGACTAGAGTATTTCTTCAGAGGTTTGGCCTGGAAAATGTGTCATGGAAGGGGGTACACATAACCTTGCTTCATTGGTTACTTTGAGTGTCATAGACTCTGCAGTTACAAGGTTATCATGAAGAGTGGCACTGAAATTACCACGTTGTAAAAACAAATTTGGTCAGGAGTCTTTTTATTACAGGACAGGATGTTTCTGGAACTCTCTACCAAAAGAAATGACTGTTGTGATAACACAGAAACAATTTGCACTGTCTTTGAGATCATATTTATACAATCTGCATCGCTGTATTTGCTTCAACTGTGTTTTTTTACTTTCTCTATTTGTGTTCTGTTTTATGTATCTATGTATGGCCGCCCATGAAAATGAACAAATTTGTCCACAGGCCTTTGCTCAAATGAATGACTGAGTGAATGAATGAATAAATGAATGAATGAATGAAGAATCTGATCATTAATGCTCAAGCTCTTTAAGTTCATCACAAAGAAAGTAGAACTTCACCACATAGAGACTTCGAAAAATGTCACTTTGCTGGCAAAGTTTCCGTCACACATAGTGTTTTACACTGCAAAAAGGCATGCCACCAGCAAATTACCATTTTATGTTACGTTTTTGTAAAACAAAATGCAGAACACAACCCCTCTCTCCGTTCTTATAGCAATCAATACCACCCCCCAAGTCCTGATGAAGCAACTAGATATGCAAAAAGAATGGCAGAGCAGACTGCAGTGCGGTAGTTTTTGTGTACATGTCATTAATCAAAAAAAATCAGCCCTTCCTCCACTGTTATGCAGTCCCCAAGCCCAACCTCCTCCATTTCAGTGCTGGCCAGTTTAAGAGTTAGTTCCCTGCCACCTTGCCCCCTAGCCCCCATCCTAATAACACCCAATCATATCCTTCTGAACATGCTTCCAACAATGGATACTGTCAGGAAGAAAAGGATATCAGATGGCATTGGTGATGATGATTGGCTCAGATCTTTCTCTCACCTCCTCATCTAGCTGCCATCTGAAAGAACAAGAATACACAAGTTAATACTAATACTATTTCCTGTGCTCCCATTTTTCATTCAAATGGTGGCTCTCCAACATAGTGAGAGGATGGTTTGTGCTAGTTGCCATCACCTGTGCCAGCCAGCACCCTTTCATTTCTGAATGAACGTTTTCTTGGAGGCATTAAGGGGGAAGAGGATGGTATTGGATGCTATGAGAATGGAGAGATTGGGTCAAAACATTAACTGTTAAACTGGTCTGGGCTGGTGGAGAAGGGTGGGATTGGGGAATGTATTAGTGTTAGGGGAAAGATTGATTTTGATTAATTGAAATTTACAAAAAAACACTGCACTACAACCTACTTTGCATGTCTTCTTGAATATCCAGTTACTTCACTGAGGCTGGGGGAGAGTGGTACTGGGTACTAAAAACAGTCAAGTGGGGTTCTGGGTGGGGTAGGGTGCCAAAAATTTAGGGGAATGCTTTTCTTTCTTTTTTTTTTTTTTTTTTTGTTAAGGGAATCAGATTGCTAGAAGCCAACAATGCCTTTATCTTGGAAGGTGGAGTTTATTTAATATTTATTAAGGGAATCAGATTAGTTGAAGTCAATGCTGCCTTTATCTTGGATGGTGTAACACTTGCAACAGCTAATTGAGAAGCTGTGGCCATGGTCAGAGTGAATGTGGGGCTGAACATCAATATTCCGCATAATGATTTTGTTGACATGAGTGCCCTTGTGGATGCTAAAAGTAGTAGGCAACAGTTCCATTTCTGCTTCCTCACTCCAGCTGATCACAGTAAGTTGCGGAAAGCAAGATTATCAGATGCAAGAAAAGAGTAATGCTGCAACCAGCTCAAAGGTCCAAGTAAATCCCAGTAATCACTCTATCAGTTTGCATTTACTCACTGCTTCGTACAGATAGTATAAAAATGCATATGGAATAACTGGGTGTAAAAGATAATTTATCCATCACCACCACAAGGCAGAGGGGAGTATTTAAAAAAAATGTAAATCTTGGGGGATGGTCACGTGATGGCTGCCTGAGCAGATGTGCCCAGCTACTGCTCTTGTCTCTACCTGTATTTTAATTACCTAAATCCACCTTTTGTCATTTAAACACAGTGATTTACAGTTATGCACAGCTCTTTAGTTCAGAAGGACACTGCTGAGAGCCTTTTGAGCATGTTTTTACTTACCAATGGATTCAGAAATGAAGCCACTGCTCCCAAAGCATACTCTGCCACCCATGCTGGAGCATGAGAAATCCTCTAAGTGCTCCAAGGCAAAGGCTGACAGCATTTCCAGCGACTCTGTTCCCCAGGTTGTGCTGACAGAGGCTAAGTTCCTAGAAGAACTTTCACCCATGAAAGAAACCTTGCAGCTCTTTGTGTCTGAGCTGCAAGGTATGTGCACTTCAATTGACTCGTTAGCCTGACGCACTGGGGACAATGAATGTTGCATATCTTCCCTCGATGACTGGAGAGCAAAGCTCAGTCCAGAGGCAGTTACTCTGTGACAAAGGCTGAGGAAAATGGTGGACTGAGTGGAAGACCTGGAAGGCTGTTCCAGGAGGAACAACTTGGTAGTGCTCGGTCTCCCAGAGGGAGAGGAAGGTATGTCCCCAATTCCTTTTGCACAGAGGTTTTGTGAAAAAATAGCGGGCCCCTCTCCCAAAGGGCCGAGCTATGTTTTTGAGTGGTCCAGGACTTACCATACACTGTACACCAAAGGAGAATGGCACTCCATCCACTGGTATCCAAATTGATAGTGCCCAGTATCTGCTATTGGGTTCAGTATCCGGCTATGTTACAGTTCTACCACAATGGCAAACGGCAATGTTATGACACTCTGAAGTCTGCGAGCTCTGCATTAAAGAAGTTTTTCCCCCCCGACTTATTTAAGTGACTGTCAGTTTTCAGATGGGCCTGTTATGCCTGTATGGACTGTTCTGGATGTTTACTACTTTTTTTCTAAGTCCCCCATTATGACACCTTTGATCTCAGAACATTTGACTCCCTCATCTGTATATTGTTATGTCTGGTTTGAATATTTGGCAGTGGGTCTGTTGAGCCAGTCTCCATCTGGATCTACTTTATTTTGCTGCCCAGTTCTAACTCTGCTTATTTCCAGCACTTCGCCTGTTTAGAAACATAGAAACATAGACCTTGACAGCAGATAAGGACCGCTTGGCCTACCCAGTTTGTCCATTTCCCTACCAATTGGATAAGCTGCAGATCCTAGTTAACCAACAGCCTACTTCCTCCTACCCCCCACAAGAATTGCTTTATGTCTGTCCCATGCATTCTTGAATTCCCCCACTGTTTTTGACCCCACAACCATCTCAGGAGGGCTGTTCCATGCATCCACCAACCTATCTGTGAAAAATACTTCCTTATATTGCCCCTGAGCCATCCCCCCATCTTCAAATTGTGCCCTCTTGTTCTTGCACATCTCTTTTTCTGAAAGATGCTACCCTTTGTTGATTTTCCTGAGGTACTTAAATATTTCTACCATGTCCCCCTTCTCCCTCTTTTCCTCAAGGGTACACATATTAAGCTCTTTTAGTCTCTCTTTGTATGCCTTCTGGTGCAGACCCTGCACCATTTTAGTTGCCCTCCTCTGGACTGCCCCTATCCTGTCTATGTCATTGTGGAGATGGGGTCTCCAGAACTGCATGCAGTATTCCAGATGGGGTCTCACCAACTGTCTGTACAGGGAGATTACAACTTCCTGTTTTCTACTGGTAATGCCTCGTCCTATGCATCCCAGTATCACCCCAGCCCTCCTTACTGCCTTCTCACATTGCTTGCCTACCTTTAGGCCATCTGATATGACTACCCCCAGGCTCCTTTCCATTTTTGTTGTTGCTAGTACCTCCCCTAACATTGTGTACTCTTCCCTGGGTTTCTGTTGTAGGTGCATTACTTTGCACTTCTTTGCACTGAATCTAAGCTGCCATATTTTGACTATTCCTCCAACCTTGCTAAGTCCCTTCTCATCCTTTCCACCCCTCCTTGTGTATCAACCCTGTTGCAGATCTTTGTGTTGTCTGCAAAGAGGCATACTTTCCCTTCTAGCCCCTCTGCAATGTCACATATAAAGACATTAAAGAGGACTGGTCCCAGTACTGAACCCTGTGGTGCCCCACTAGTAACTCCCCTTTCTTGGAGTGGACTCCATTTACTATAACCCTCTGCATCCTGTTGTCCCACCAATATTTTACCCAGGCTACAACCCAGGGACCCACTTCAGGCTGGCTAGCTTGTTTATTAATCTTTTGTATGGGACTGTGTGAAATGCTTTGCTAAAGTCTAGGTAGGTCATATCCACTGCCCGTCCCTTGTCTACTACTTTCGACACCCAGTCAAAGAAATCAATTAGATTATCTGACATGACCTTCCTGCTGTGAATCCATGCTGCCTTTGGTCCTGTGCCCCACTGGCCTCTAGGTACTGAACAATGTTTTCCTTCTGAAGTGATTCCATCATTTTTCCTACCACTGAGGTCAAACTAACAGGTCTGTAGTTTTCTGCCTCTGTCTTTCTTCCACTTTTGTGAAGGGGAATCATATCCACCCTCCTCCAGTCCTCAGGTACCACACCATCCTCCCATGATTTTGTTAAAAAGGATAGTCAGTGGTTTCACTAGTTCTCCCCTTAGTTCTTTTAGAATTCTGGGGTGAATCCCATCAGGCCCCATTGCTTTCTCCACCTTCAGTTTTAGGAGTTCTTTCAGGACCCTTTCTTCTGTGAATGGACTGGTATCGACCCCCCTATCCAGAGTGCTTCTATTGTTTGGTTTAGGTACCTCCCCCTCCTTTTCTTTTGTGACTACAGAGCAGAAGCATTCATTCAGTATACCTGCTTTTTCACTGTCACCCTCTGCCCACCCCCATCCCTTTATTAAGCCTCACTATCCCTCTCTTGATCTTTCTTTGCTCCCTGAAGTACCTATAAATGGTGTTATGCCCCTTCTTAACTGAGTTGGCTATCTTTTCCTCAGTTTGGGCCTTTGCTATTCTGACTGCCTTCCCTGCTTCCTTCTGCTTTAACAGGTATAGATCCCTGTCCTGCTCCTTCTGTGTTTCCTTATACTTTCTGAATGCTACCTTTTTCACCCTAACCTTCCCCACCACCTCTTTTGAGAACCATAGTGTTTTTTTTCCTTTGTTTTGTTTTGTTGATTTGCTTCACACAAAGGCTTGTTGCCTCTACGATGGCTGTTTTGATTTTTCTCCATTGCTCCTCCACTCCTCCTTCTTTCCCATTTGCTAGTGCTTTTCTGAGGTACTCTCCCATATTCTCAAAGTTGGCCCTCCTAAAGTCCTATACCCTTGCTTTTGTATGGCTTGACTCTGCAGCTGTGTTTATTGTGAACCACACTGTTTGGTGGTCGCTTGTTCCCAGATGGCTACCCACTTCTAAATCCAAGATCCTCTATCCTTCCCCATTTGAAAGAACCAGGTCTAAGACTGCTCCCTCCCGAGTGGGTTCCAATGCTAGCTGTCTGAGCCATGTCCCCTGTAGGGCATTGAGAACGACCCTACTCTTGGATGTGGCTGCAGCAAAGGTGCTCCCATCAACATCTGGCATATTCAGGCCCCCATCAACAATATCTCCCCTTTTTCTGCCACTCTAACGATGCCTTCTATCATTTCCTTATCCATTGCCTTCCAGTGAGATGGGGGTCTGTATACAACCCCCGTGTGGATTGGGGTGCCATTTCCTATCTCCAGCATGACCTACAGTGCTTCCTCTCCTCATGGTTTATCCTTTAGTTCCATTGCTTTAATCCCTTCCCTTACGTAGAGAGCTACTCCTCCTCCTCTTTTACCCTCCCTACCTCTCCCTCCTGTAGATTGTGTACCATGATATGTTGACATCCCAGTCTTGGTTCTCTGTGTACCATGTTGCTGTGACTGCCACGATATACAGGCAACCCTCTTCCATCAAGGCCACTAGTTCAGGGAGCTTGTTACCCAGACTATGGGAACTGGCACTCATCTACCGCCATTTTTTGATGGCCTTACCCTTTTAGCCCCGTCCCTGTCTTTACTGTCTTTGCCTTTTTCTCCATTTTCCCCATCATGTTCTCTATTGACTTCTCTACCTTGGTGTTTACCTCACTAACTACCCTGTTTTGTGGGGGAAGACTGGGATTTCCCTGCTCCTTTGCAGTGCCTCCCCCTTGGCTAGTTTAAATGCTTGCCAATGAAGCATTTAAACCTGTCACCTAGGATCCTGGTTCCCCTCCCAGACAGATGCAGACCATCATGCCAGTATAAGTCTGTATCCCTCCAGGTGGACCCCCAGTCTGTAATGAAGCCAAAACCCTGAGCTCTGCACCAGTTTTTCAACCATTCATTGAATCCCATGGTGTAGAGTACCCTAGCCTCACCCATGCCATAGACAGGCAGCACCTCCGAGAAGTACATGCTACTTGTCTAAGGCCCCTCCCCAACTCCACAAACTCCTCTTGCACTGCTCTGATCCCATTCCCAGCCAGGTCATTTGTTCCTAGGTGAACAATGACATCCAACTCCCTCCCCCATGTAGCTGCTCCCATGATCCTAAGGATTCACTCCCTGTCCCTCCAAGCCATGGCGCCAGGCAGGCAACTTTCCTCCCTCTCCCTTCCCTCCCCCAGTTCTACCCCCCTAACAATTGATTTCCCCCACCAGGAGTTATTTCCTTCCCCTATGGGGTCCAGTGTCACTCTCCTGTGGGTCTCCTTTGTGGAGGTTCCCAGCATCCTCCTTTTTCTCCACTGCGGGTGCCTCCATAGAGGAACCACTCTCCCCCAGAATGGTGTATGAATTGTGGAGAGGTACAACTGGAAAGATGCACCTCTGTTCCACTACCCTTCTCCTCCCTGAGCCCACCTCGGTCCAACCACTCCTTTTTCTTGGCAAGCTCTGAGGCAGTGGCAGTGGCCGTGCTGGTCCCTGGGTGGGGGAGGAAGTTTCATGAATCCTATCCAGGTCGGCCTGGAGACAGCAACCTCCTTTCTCAGACCAGAGAGGTGCCTGCAAATAAGGCACCATCACTGCCTCCAGAACGTCTCCCGAAAGACTGCTGCCCCACAGCCATTGCACTGTACCACTCCCATCGTGTCTTATTTTGTGGCCCCTTTCCTGTTGCTTTGTATACGTACTCTCTCCTCCCTCTATTTATTTTTTACCTACTTTCCTACAGCCTATGTGCCCTTACAGCGTTCGTCCTTCCTGTTCTCAGACAGGATCTTCCTGTATTCTTCAGTAGTCTCCTTCTTCCTTGTTCAGAGTTAGACTTCCAGCAGCTGGGGGGGGTTACTCTTTTCCTTCAAGGATGGTGAAACTTATGTGTCTCAGTGATCCTTTCCTTCCTACTGCCAAACAGGAAGTTCCTTTTGTCAGTCAAATCTTGTGCCTATAAAAGTGGAACTGGCTAAGGGTGGGAGGGTAGAGGGGAAGGAAGAGAGTGAGGGCAATTAGTAAGAAAAGTTCTAGCTCTTTAGTCAGCTACTCCTTGCTTTGAAAACAAGATTACTGTCTGCCAAAATCTAGTAGCAGGGAACTGAAATTGGAGACACCTGGTTTTCTACTGCCTAAGCCACACCCCAATTAACTTCTCTCCTCCTGACTTAGCAAACTAAGAAGCTGATACAGTCCCCTTTCCCCAACACAAAAAAACACACTGACTCTCTTTTTTACCCTAAATGAGACCCCACAATTCTAATAAAGTATATGTTTGCTTAATCCCAATAGGCTCTGACTCCTGCTGAGTTAGAAGAGTTCTGTTATTAAGAAAAGTTCTAGCTCTTTAGTCAGCTGCTCCCTGCTCTGAAAGCAAGATTGCTGTCTGCCAAAAGCTATCAGCTTTTAGGGGGGAAACAGCTAAGTTTGCTGCCTTTTGGACTGTGCCAATTCCCCCCACCATGTTGGAAGCAGGTTAATGACCTTTGGCTGTGATGCGTACAATTGCTTACTTGTTTGCTAAGGACTACTCAACATTGAGAGTGCATGATATACCTTGAACTGCACTACTTTTTTCCAGAAGGAATATTGACTACTTTTATAGATTTATTTTACTGATTTTCACCACAGCTTAACATAGAAACATAGACTTTGATGGCAGATAAGGACTGCTTGGCCCACCTAGTCAGCCCATTTTCCTACCTACAGGATAAGCTGCAGATCCTAGTTAACCAACAGCCTATTTCTTCCTACCCCCCACAAAAATTGCTTTATGTCTGTTCCATGCATTCTTGAATTCCCCCACAGTTTTAGACCCCACAACCTCCAAAGATATAAAGGCTGAACATTTAATTTTTAGTATTTCCAAAGCCAACTGTCATTCTGACCTGGACTTGAAACCTGGACTCTCAGATTAAAAGTCTGGTGCTCTACCAACTGAGTTATCAGGGACCTATTTGGTGGTCTGTATTCTGGGTCCTCCGTGACTGTTTCTGAACTTCGCCAAGACTTGCTACAGGCTACTTTTCCTCCAGCCCCCATAGATAGCATTACTGCAGCATGTCTCTTTCTGGATAGTCCGGTGGAGGTTAACTGGGGGTGATCATATAGCTGTTCGGTTTGCTGCAGTCTGGACTAACAAAGTTGACACATGGGGGGCTTTTCTATTTATCATTTGATTTGTTTCATTGCATGCCTCTTGATTATTGCTGGCTATTGTATGCATTATCTTGTAACAGGCTTGTGGGCTGTTTTACTATTCCCGCTTCTGCTTTATTTGATCTAGGGGAATCATTTGCAGCCTGTGTAGTTTTGTTTCCAGTATGGCACACTTAGTTTCAGTGTACTGTTTTGGGGGATTTCAGGGTGGATTCCTACTTTACTGGTGGTGTGGATTGGGGTGGTGGGGTGGGGATACTAGTTGTGGGTAGCAACAATTAACATCATGACCTTAGGGGTTAGAGGAGGTCAGTCACTATAGTAGGACTGGGGGTGACAGTTATTTGTTCTTTGGGAGGGAAGGAGGGATGGGGGAATCTCCATTTCTTCAGCTTTGGAGCCCTTCACAGGTTTTGGTGTTTCATTACTTCCACCTCACTGGGGCCCAGTTTCTCATAACTGTGCCATTTTTGGCTGTTTTGGGGGAAATTTTGTCTGTTTGGCTTTTGGGGGGTGGGTTTAGAGTCTCAGCCCCTAGCACTCCTTTGGATGGGTTTAGTTTTTTTTTTGTCTAATCTATCTAACTATTCTATGCTCGCACCTCAGTATTTAGCTAATACATGTGCCTACTGGGAGTACTGGTGGCTATTTCTCCTTTATTTGGAATATTCTGGGGATCTTATTTGACGGAGTCAAAGCTCAGCAGGGAGTGGCTGTCTTGTTCTTGAGGGAGGTGAGATTTCAATTATTGCAAAAAATAGAAGATCCACAAGGCCGCTATTTGCTCTTAAAGGGTGTTTTGGACAACTCAGAAGTTCTTCTGGGCTGCATTCATGGGCCTAATAGAGACTCTCCTGAGTTCTTTTCTGAGCTGTCCACACTCCTAGATCCTTTTGTTTCCACTCCCATTATCTTAGCTGGAGACTGGAACCTGACCATTATCTCCAGTCTTGATAGATCTGGTCGTTCGCTATGTGGTTTGTCCCCAGCCCAACATTCTGTTCATGAATTGATGGATTTGGTGGGTTTATGTGACTGCTGGGTCTATTCCCAAGGTAGACAGTGTTTGATGCGCCCTCATATGTGTGCTGTGGGGAGAATTTATAAAGTTGGCTTCAATAAGAAAATGCAAACAGGAAGCTGAGTTGCATGGCTTTTTAGAGTGTATTTCTTCCATGGAGAGAGACCTATCACCTGAGACTTCAGAGGATGATATGGCAGCTTTAATGCTTCTTAGGAATCAGTATGTGGGGAGCCTGAGGGAACGAGCTGAATATGCCCTCCTCAAAACTCACTCTCGCTATGTAGACCAAGGTGAAAAGGCTAGTCGCCTTCTTGCACTGTCTACAGCAGCATGTAATGTCCCATATTGTTCTATCTATTTCCTCTTTGAGAGATAATTCACTCAAAACTTCCCCTAAAGACACTGTTTCTGAATTTGAGCTGTACTACCATGAACTATACAGTTCTCCTGCTACCTTGTCTTCCCTTCCTGATATTCATAAATACCTGGCCGATGTTCTTCTTTCTCATTTAAGTGATGTCCAACAAGATTACCTTAGTAAGCCCATCACTCCGCATGAAAATCAAATTGCTATCACTTCCCTGTCATTGGACAAAGCCATGGGACCAAATGGGTTTTCATCGAAGTTTTACAAAGTTTTCCTTAATGAATTGACCCCTTTGCGCCAACAACTTTACTCTTATTTTTGTACCTCAGAGATTTCAGACCCTTCCCTGTTGGAGGCCATCATTGTCATTTTGCTAAAACCAGGTGATCCCCCAGATTGAGTTACTAATTACCACCCCATTTCCCTCATGAATTACAATGTTAAAATCTTTGCTAAAAATTTTGGCCAACAGTATACTCCAAGTCTGGGAGTTGCTAATTAGCCCTGAGCAGGCAGGCTTTATGAGAGGTTGCTCATCAACCGACCACCTGCAGAATTGTTCCATATTTTCTCTGTGTCCAGGGAGGGTAGTCATCCCATAGCCTTGGTCTCCCTGTACAAGGAGAAAGTCTTCAACAGGGTTAGTTGGTCTTTTTTGTTTTCAGTGAAATATGCACTAGGTTTTCCTTTTCCGTTTATTTCCTGGGTTAAGGTCTTGTATTTGCAACCCGGTGCAAAGATATATTGCAATGGGGTGCTGTTCTCCACTTTCCCATTGTGTTCGGGCACCCATCAAGGTTGTCCCTTGTCCCCTCTTCTTTTTAATATGTACCTGGAGCCACTACTGCTCTGTCTCAAGGAGTCCCTTTTTATTAAGGGCATGCAAGTAGGCTCCTTTGACCTCAGGCTCTCTGCATATGCAGATGATTTCCTGCTACATGTATCAGTCCTTGCCACGTCTATTGCTGCAGCCATAGTGATTATTCAAGATTTCACTGATTTTTCAACCTACAAACTGAATTTGGATAAGACGATGGGGATGCCACTAAACTCTAGGGTATTTAAGTCTAAGATTTGTGATTTAGGCCTAACTTGGGTCACCCGGCTTAAATACTTGGGGGTAATTCTTGTCCAGAATACTGCCCTTATTAAGAAGCTGAACCTAGATGACCTGCTTATTACTATTCATCAGGATCTCGATAGATGACACTCCTTATATCCCTCTCCATGGCAGGATTACCATTACCAAAATAAAATTTGCTTCCTTGGGTTTTTTATCCTTTGCATTTACTTGGTCCATTTCTTCCCTGTGGTTGGTTTAGAAGGGTCCATTGCCTGATTTCCCAATTTATTTGGCAGGGGAAACCCCTGAGGCAGACTTACACATGACATGGGGCATCCAAAAACCTAGGTGATCTCAAGCTACTGAATTGTTTTCTATATTACTTGACCAGTCATATGGCAAAATATTTCCGGTGATCTCCACCTCCATCAGGAGTTGGAGAACCTCCTTACACTCCAATTTGGCTGCAAATAGAGAGATATTAAATTCAGGAATCTGGCCTACTGCCTGATAGTTTATCTTTTGTAGCCTCTAAATCGTTACCTCCCCGGCTCAAGAACTTACCTATAGCTACCTCTTTGAGAGTGAATGTTTAATTTTGTAAAGCTTTCCATTATGACAATTTTAAGGATATTTCCCAACCTTTATGTCATAATCCCAATTTTAAACTGGGGGGAGAATTGCTGACCCAAGAGGCAATCCCACAATTTGCAGACAAAAGAGTTGCAGATTTTCTCCAGGATGGTCAACTCTGGACTAGTCGGGAAATTTTGCATCTGCTTAATCTAACCCCTCAATATATTTTCAAGATCTACCAAATTTGGCATTTGTTGTTTAAATTATTTGGTATATTTTCCTGGTCTATTGATCAGGGGGAATTTCTACATACAACCCGTATTTTAGCCTGGCAACAGCATGCAGTGTCCCATATTATGAACACACTCTATGCCAAATTATTTCCTGTAAATACTGGACATTCGCATTATTGGTCTGCTTTGTTTCCCACAAAGACCTTTAACTGGGAGTGGATCTGGGGGGACCTTTATCTATATATTAAAAATGATAAACTATGTTGTACTCAATTTTATATCCTTCACAACACATACTTCACGCTGGTCAAATTACATAAGATGGGTCATCTCCCTTCCCCTCTTTGCACTAGATGCAATCAAGCTGAAGGATCTTTATTTCATATATTGTGGGATTGCCCCAAAGTCACATCTTTATGGAATATGATAAAGTCAAAGGCAGACCCCCTCCTTGTTTTGGTGGAACTTTGTATGCCTGAAATTTGCCTCATGGGTAGTGGTGGGTGAAGTGAGCAAAATTCCACCCATTTCATGGAGCGAAATGCAAAATTTTGCCTGCCAGTGTGGTGAAATTTCACCTTTGAATGTGAAATTCCACCTTCTGTGGTGACATTTCAACCACAGAAGGCAAAATTTTGCCCACAGAAGGAAGAATTTCATCCATGGAAGGTGAAATTTTGCCACAGAAGGCAAAATTTTCCCTTGGCAAAATTCTGCCTAATGCAGAAAAATTTTGGCAATTGCTCTGCCAGGTGAATTTGGCCACTTCGCTGGCACTTCACTGGCAAAATTTAAATTCCCTGCATCCCTACTCGTGGGTGACTATTTTGGGGTTAGGGTTAAAGAACAGAGATACCCTCTGTCCATGATTGCTCTCTCTGTTAAAAGAGTGGTGCTTCACCACTGGAAAGACCAATCAGACATACCATACACTGAATGGCTTAAAGAGTTGCTGAGGAGCCTCTGGCTCGAGAGGATGATGGCCAGTCTTGGTAATAATATTGCAGGGTTTAATAAGAAATGGGGCAAATTATACACCTTATTCTCCCTTTAACTTTTCCTTGGAGTGTCATCTTAATGTAGAGTCTAAGTTTTCCTTTTTACTGAATTTATGTTAATCACTATGCCTATGATTTTCTGTTGATTGTATGCTGTGAATCCTTAATCATCTGTTTTTGATTATTTTGCCTCTGTGGCAACCCAGGAGGAGGGGTAACACATTACAAAGTCCTGAGCTGCATGCCTGTAGAGACAACGAATGGGCATTTGATGCCACCACAGCAGCTGATAGTAACTCCACTGGAACATCAAAGGGAAATGCGGTGAGCCATATTCCATCACTGAAACTACTGTGGTTTGGGACTTACTCACAAATTGCCATTCCTACATTTTGTTGTTCTGCTGTGCCATTGATTTGTTTCCTGGACTGCATTCCACGCTACCCAGAAGGAAGGGACTTGCTAACCAATCCACTGCTGAAAGAGATCACCCAGGAGGAGGGATAATGCATTATAAAGCCTTGAACTGCATGCCTATTGTGAGCGTGTGCTTGAGCTTAAGTGGCACCAGTACCACTCCATAGAGAAAAACAAAAAAAGATACATATGTTTGCTTAGCGTAGCAGCAGATATTTGTAGAGTGAACTGGTAGATAGATGCCCCTAAGTTGTATATGTGCATTGAATGTGAAATAGCTTAAAGAAGAAAGAAGTTGTTGCTCTATTTTATTAGTGCATAGTTTTAAAATAACAATTCAATCATCTACTGTTGGATGATATTGTGTTTAATTGTACCTTGCAGGTGTGTAACTTTAGAAATAAGACAGGAAAAAAAACTGGGAGCCTATTGACCGGTGCCCAGTTATTTAACTCAAAATGATTTAAGTAAAATAAGTAAAAGAATTCATTTACAAATATATGGAGACATTGGAACTAGCATGGCAAGCGACAAGTTTTAAATTCTTAAAAATTTTCAAATGAAATACAGGGGAATCAGGGCAATATTGCCTGTCTAGTGTTATTAACTTTAGGTGGAGACATAGAACTTAATCCTGGATCAAGCATACTGAAAAAAATTAAGGTACTCCACAATAATGCCAGAAGTTTAAGAAACAAGATGGACACCTTAAAAGTGATGATTGATGAACAGGTCCCAGAAATAATTGGATTAACGGAGACTTGGCTAGCAAATGATATGGGTAATGAGGAATTTAATGTACCAGGCTATGTTCTCTTCCAACAAGACTGACAAAAAAGAGGAGGAGGGGCAGTATTATATATAAAAGATACTCTAGGCCATGTTGATTTGCTATACAAATGTAGTGTAAATAATATTGAAGCGATAGTTGTAAAAGTAAATAGACTAAAAACTGTATTTTCTATAATTTACTCACCCCCAAAAACAAAAGTGGACTTAACAGAGAAAACTATAAACACTATACAAATGGTAGCAAGAGATATGCATATTGTCCTAATGGGCAATTTTAATTGTAATTGGGAAGACAAGAGGGGAACATCTTTAAAAGAAGCTGTATCAATTTTGGGTATCACTCAGATGATAGACCATTCAACTAGGTACACAAATACAACAAAAAAAAGGAATGGTACTAGATCTATTATTCATTTCCCACTCCTTAACAGTTGAAGCTTCAGGTGTCCTTACATCATGTCTTGGCGATCATAACCCAATTTGAGGTAAGATTCTGTTCCAGTTTGAACAGAAGACCTTGGATAGAAACAACACATGGGTTAGAGACCTGAGAACCTTTCCCAAAAATGAGTTTCTGCTAAATGTAGAAAGGGAGAATTGGGATTGGCATAAATTAATACCTGATTTGGATTTAGTGATTAGCTATTTCACTAGCACCTTTAATGAACTGTGTGATTTACATGCTCCAAGGACTAATAAAAACAAAAACAAAAAGATGAAAGATCAGTAAGATTACCATGGATAAATGATAAAATCCCCCCCCAAAAAAATTAGAGTTAAAAATAGGTGTTGGAAAAAGGTGAGGAAAACAAAGCAGGAAAGTGATTGGACCAAGTTTAATATGGTAAGAAATCAATGTAATCAAGAAATTAAAAAGGCAAAAATCAATTATTACAAGGCTAGATTGAACAATGAGAAAGATCCCAGAAAGTTCTGGAAAAATATAAATCATCTCACAACACCAGGTCAAGGTGTAAAAACAAAATATGTCCTTAAAATTGATGGAATATTAATTGAAGATACTCAAGAAGTAGCAACATCATTAAATAACTTTTGTATAGACTTGCCTGGATTTAACATAATAATACCAAGCATAGAGCAGCAAGAACAGCAGGGTATGTGTAAATTGAATGGACCCAATCTGCCTTTTAGATTTAGAATCTTAAGTACGTCTGAGGTATATAAGGGTTTACTGAACATAAATATTCACAAATCCATGGGCCCTGATATAATTGAAGGGGGATTCTTAAAAATGGCTGCAAAACAAATAGCCCCTATAGTTGCATACATATTTAACAGGAGTTTAAAGGAGGATTATTTTCCACAAGCATGGAGGTGAGTAAAATTATTCCAATATTTAAAGGGTGGCAATTAATGGAATTAAACAATGACAGGCCTGTAGCACTATTGTCAGTCTTGGGTAAATGTCTAGAGAGACATGTGCATTCCCAGATGATGGGACACTTAGACAAATATTAATTGATAACACCATATCAATTGGGTTTCTATAAAGGACATTCTACTACATCTGCTTTATTAGAATTTAACAATTTGGTTAATTCTTCATTACATAGGGGGCAGGAAACAACAGCTATTTTTGTGGATCTATCTAAGGTCTTCGACCTGGTGAACCACTCCCTTTTATTACAAACTATTGAAAAATTGGGAATTACTGATGGCCCTAGGGATTGGTTAAGAAAATAACTCGAGGATCATATTCAATATGTATCTATCAATGGAGAAAATTCTCCTGAGAGGGCAGTGACTAGAGAAGAGCCACAGAGGTCAATTTTAGGGCCCCTGTTAATTTTAGCATTTAACAACAGCCTCCCACAAGTAATTCTGCACTCACAGATAAGATTATATGCAGATGACACTGGCATTATTACAACAGGGCGAGATATTGTAGAATTCGAAAACAAAATGCAGTTAGATGTTGACTATGTGAGGGGGTGGTTTACCAGATCAAGTCTTATTATGAATACAAAAAAGACAAAAGTATTATATTTCAGACCAAAACAAAAAGAAAACAAAAAAAAGTTAAAGTGGATAACAATTCCACTTTGGAACAGGTGTTGCATTACGCCTATTTGGGAGTCACCTTTGATGAAGGTATGGATTTTGGGGACCACATAGGTAGATTAACTGAGAGGGTAAACAGAGTGGGAGCCTTATGCAGGACCACAAGATGTCTAACTAAAAACAGTAGGAAAAGGGTTGCTGAACAGTTAATACTCCCAGTCTTGACATATGGAGATCTCCTCTATTGTGTAGTGAACAAAAGGTTATTAAATAAACTTGATACAACTTACAACAGAATTGCAAGATATGCATGACAATGTAATATAAAGACACATCATTGTGACCTATTAATTTCTTTACGTTGGTTGCCATTAAATTCAAGTTGTGCCATGACTTGGCAAAAACAATTTATAAATGTCATAAAGAAAGTCTGGAGCACTTCATAAATACACATTTATTTGGGAAAGGTAATATTGAAGAGTCTAGAGCAAAGAGACTTAGTCAAATTAATAAAATTCCTATCCCAATTATTAAAAATAATTATGGTGAAAAAACATTGTGTTACCAGACTGCAAAACATTGGAACATCTTGCACTTTATAGCACGTATATTTCCAATTTATAGACTGTTTTATCAAGAACTTGTGAAAACAAATTTCTTAACTGCTCCTGTTATAAATGACATGAATGAGAGAAATATGTAGAAGTATGCTGATGGGATATGATGTGATTCATAAAGTTTGCCTGTAACATTAAGTACTATTTGTTAAATATGAGAGTGGGATGTGACTGAGTTTATTGTATCAACATTTTGTATTTTTATATAATGTTTGTACATTGCTGGTTATTATGTTATAAGTGTATAGGTAACTTATAGTGACAGGACTGTCTTGAAAACTAGGTCTGTAGACCTAAAGACATGCTTTTCCTGTATAAAAATAAAGTTTTTACTACTACTACTACTACTTGTGGTACTAACTACTGATCTCTGTTGAAAGGAGTGAGGGTTGGGGGGTTGTTCTGTGCCTCAATGTGGTAGTGCTTTTGTTAGTATTGTTTGTTAGCAATGTGCTTTTATTTTGTTTGTTGCATATATTAAACTTGATAAAGTATATTAGGTTAGAGGAACGAGGTGTAAATGAGCTTGATACATCCAGTAGACCAGACCTGAGTTTGATTCTCATAACCTCCACTTGTATACTGTGTGACTCTGAGCAAGTCACTTAACCACCCAGTGCTCCCAGGTCACCCCAAAAACAGGCACTTGTGCCTAGTGGGCCTTACCCGGTTACCAAAGACTAAAATAAAATAAATAAATAAAAATAATAATCTATGGGTCTCACAATGGCCCAGTAGTAACACTCTGCATACCAAAGCCAACAAGCCAGGTTCAGGAGGGAGCTGGAGGCACTGGCAACTGGGCAACTTGGAATGAGAAGTGCTGCTGGTGGTTGCCTGTCCTCAACCAGGGGAAGGATGTACTGCACTCAGTGGCCATGTTATCCCTTCAATGGGCCAAATAGCTAAATTCCTACATAGTAAAAGCTATGTATCTGCAGGATCTGGCAAGGATAAGATGTGGCACAGCATGAGTGGTGGGTAGCAGAATATAACTGGGGTAAAAACCCCTCAGTACTCTTGCCAGTACTCTTATACTTCATGACACTTAAAAGTACAGAGCATTGGGGATGAGCAATGGTGATGATACTGGTAGACTGCCATAAGACAGAGGAAAAAATCCTGATTAAAAAAATCTAAAATCCAGAGGTGACCTCAAAGAAGGATTGTCCTATTCTTTGGACCATACTCACCTTACTACAAATTTCAAAGCCCCTTTACTGACATATTAACAACACAAACACACCAATCTACTCTTCTCCCTCCACCAAATGAAGAATGTAGAATCCTCTAACCTGTTCATTCCACTCCTACAAAATCAAGTATTATACATTGGGTTCTTCAAATCCTTGTTCCTGGTTGGCTGACTGGCATGATTTACAATGTGTAAATCATGCCATCACCCAACAGGAACAAGTGCTAGTCAACCAGTACCCCCCACCCATCACCACACACATATCATTGTGACCCCAAAACCAAGAAAAATCCACCACCATTTTTTTCTCTCGATAACACCTGATGTGAAATTCAGACTTACAAAAATGGATTCCTCTTTCAAACTCATAGATCCAAATGAGCATGAAGAGATTTTCATGATGCCAAGCAACTCTGAAATTACCAAAAATACTACAAATATCTTAAATAACATACCTGTCCCTCTACCACCTAAAACAGTGTCCACTACGATGCCGTCCAAAGCTGAGACCACTCCTCATGGTGACCGGCATACTGAAGTCGTCGCCCCACCCACTACTTGCTGTGCCGGCACTGCTCCAACCACCCAGGAAGGCCCATCAAAAGCTAAAAATAAAAAGCCACAGCATCACTTACAAGTAAGTAAAAAACAGCTAACAGTACCAGAACTACAAAGAAATAAAACAACCACTTTGAAGCAAACAAAGTGGACACTAAAAGTATTCATGGACTGGTGCTCACAAAATGACAAAAACATTAAATTAAGCACAATCCCTCTAACTGATTTGAATGAAGTACTAAGACAGTTCTATGGAACTGTCCACAACAGCAACAGAGAACAGTACTGTCACAGTAATTTTGCAGGGCTAAGATCGGGCCTTAGCAGACATTTAAATTACCCTCCATTAAGCAGGCACATAAACTTGATGACCGATACAGTATTCACAAGTGCTAATAATGTGTTTAAGGGTGCAGTAAAAAAATGAGAAAAGGAGGAAGAGATATATCTAGCCATCATCCTGCCATGACCCAGGTTGAGTTAAACTTCTTAAGACATTCAGATGCCCTATCACCAGACACTGCATCCAGACTGGTCAACAAAGTATGGGATGGTCATAATGCTACATCTTGCAAGGAGGAGCAATGAGGGCATCTTTTCTTTTACTGTGGACTCATTTGAAATGAAGCAAACAAACAAGGGTCTTAAGTATCTCACAAAAACTTTTAATGAAGATACAAAAAATAATAAGACAGCCACACACCCACTAAGCTAAAATAATGGGATTCATGCTACAAGTGCCAAGAGACTCACTCTGCAATAATAACAGTTATGAAAAATATATTTCTAAACTCCACCCAACCCTCCAGCACTCTTTCTACATCCAAAATGAGTACCACAACAAAAGTTAAATAAGCAATCTGTATGGCACTCGAGAGAGCCCATGGGAGTAAACTTCTTGGCAAAAATGTCATTAAAAATATTTCAGGAAGCTGGCCTTGGGAAAAAGTACACAAACCACTGTCTTAGGGCCACAACAGTAACCTTATTATCAGATGTAGGGAAGGAAGCCTGAAACATAATGGCCACCACTGGGCACTGCAATGAAAGTTCATTGTGCAGCTGCTGGTGCCCTAGCCTCCAAAACTTGTTACTTGGGGAGCAATGATATCTGGAACTAACCTGCAAGAAAGAAATACAGAACCAATGACTCAAAACAAACAAAAAAAACAACAGAAAATGTTTTTTTCTGTCACAATACGAAAATGCTCCCTGCTTGAGCAAAGACTACTACATGATGGCAGAAAACAATGTAACTAACTTACCATCAGGTGGCCAAAATGGCAGAAAGTGGCCTGCAAATTCACTGCAATTGCAAGAAACCTCCACATTGTCCTGCAAAATTTGTTCAACCATTTCAGCAGCTTTGTACTGCAGCCAAACCATACAAGAGGTGCAAACCACACAGAGCAATGGAATTCAAAGCCAGCATTACTCACAAGAAAACAGAATCCAAAGTGAAGAAATCATTGAAACAAATATCCCATTCCATTCACAGAAAATGGAGCTGCACCACGAACAAAGCACTTGTGAGACTGCAGAACCCCACCCAAGTCAATGGTTGCAAGCAACACAGCCAGAGCAAGCTAGCCAGTCAACTACAACAAACCCAAACCCTCCTTCCAACTTGCAGTAACTTTATCAACTGTGGGACAATAAATATCTACATGCAGCCCAAATAGCTATGCCAGTCTTAAAGAAACATTGACTTGCTCAACAAGTAAGTGCCACAAACTCCCTCAGCCGGTCAGCCCTCTACTCCCAAAGTGCCAATCTCTGAGTGTATGATTTGTGTACAGTGAACAGACAAGGTAACCCCCTTTTCTGTTTTGTGGGTTCAAGTCACTTTAGTCTCAAGCTCTGGAAGGATTCAAACTGATAATCTCTTGTTAGCGTACCCAATTATCAGGCTCAGATAATTCTGTCTTCAGGGGGCCAGATATCTTTGCCTACAGGCACCCAACCAGGTCTTTCAAATGAACCCTATGCAAGATTTTTAGATAACTCTATCCAATTCCCAGTTTGGTATACAATAAGCCCATACACAGTGTACTTATAACCTTTAAAAGCTCCACTTAAAATAAAAACAAATGTCACGGCACTCCAGCAGTTTCGTTTGCAAAAAAAATATCTTTACATTAAAAATATCAAAACAGAACAATAATTAAAGAACAAATATATATCCCAACACATACAGCCTTAAAACAAACAGGTAAAAAGGTACAGTTCCTACAATTTATAACTTCAGACTAATCTTGTCTAATGCTTACTTTCTTTCAGTGCTTTGAGGGTCTCTCTTCTCTCAGTCAGGAAATTGTCTTGTGTCTCTGTCAAGGTTGTTTCAGCAATTAAAACAGTTCTGAGCCGGCCTTCTCATGATGTCATTAAACTCCACCTTGGAGTATTAAAAGTTATATTTTAAAGCACAGGATGTCCCAACAAGATTAAAAAAAAAAGATACGTGACATACTCAATTTTCCTCTCCTCAGGTTAACTGGTCAGAACTGGTTTGTGCTCTGCTACACATACATCTCAAAAGTTTCTTTGATCTAAGTCACTATATTCAAAGCAAAAGTGTACTGGCCTCTTTAATCCCGTCTGGACCTTGGAATCTACACCTCAGGTCTCTCTGATGTAATTCAAGGGTTCTCTGGGAAATGTATATTTGCTTTCCAAATTTGTCTGGGTTCTGTTTGGCCCAGCCATCAGCCTCTTTGATGAAATGAGCTGGTTCCTGGAAGGTTATTCTTAACACAAGCATGCTCTTTCCATATGACACCTAGAGCAAAATCAAAGGACTCCCCTGGGGATGCCATGAATGGCTAATTTCATTGCCTGGGATCAAAGCAAATTCAACATGCTAATTGAACCTCAGATCTCTGTAATTTAAAATACCTCCTGTCCTTTGAACTTATCCTTGGGGGGTTTTGGATGTGTCAGTTCAGCAAGACTGTAGTTTCTTCAAACTGACCTTCCCATCACATATTTTATATGTAATAAAAAAAATTATTACTGTACTCAGAGCACTCAGACTTGACTGTCTACATCACAGTAAGTATGCAACCTCCAGAAAAGAAAACAACTTTTCACTATTAATCACATTCTCAAAGCATTTTTCTTTCCTTTCCCAGGCTGCACTCAGCAAAGCAGACGACTGGAAATCTGTTCTTGTCAGAACACGAAACCACCACAAAAAGGATTAAATATGCATACAAATGGACAAAAACAAAGCATGCCTAAATCAGAACTGCTACTTACTTCCAAGCAATACTCTTGCCAGTTAGTTAATGTTTTGATGCATTTTAAAAAAAGTTCAACTTCATTTCAGTTAATGTTTAAATACATTTTAATAAAAAAATTCACCTTCAGTTCAAACATATGGAACTTCAGCATTTATTTCAATCACTTCAATCTCCAGCATTTATTTCAATCAGTTTCTTAAAACTTATCAATAAAAATCATTACAGTTCCAATAAATAAACACTGTGATAAGGACTATTTTGGGGGAAGTGTAAGAACAAATATTCTACTTATTATGTATTACAATAAAAAAATGTTTTAAATTAAACTGTTTAGTTTCTTATTTTATACAGACATTGTATAATTAAGCAATATACCATGAATGTGGGTGATGGCAGGATTTACCCACGCCTGGTCTGTTGTTTGGTCACAAGGCCGCAAACATAGTAACAACACAACCACACCAATCCACTGTTCTCCCTCTACCAAATGAAGAATGTTGAATCCTCTAACCTGTTCATTCCACCCCTATAAAATCAAGTATTCAACCCCACATCCATCAGTTCTTCCCACTCTCATGCAAATCTTTCAGGGCTGTAAGCCTTCTCTTCAGTTGTCCTTGTCTAGTCTATCTCTAAAACTGGTAATGATCAGAACACAGGACAAAATATCATGTTGCCCTAATCTCAGACTGCTAAGAAGTTTTGGATTGCAGCTAGGGGGAGTTAGAGTTAATGGAACAACATCCATTTGTTGGACACACAGATGCCTTACATCCATCCATCCAAAGCTTTTCAGTTTTGTAACTGCTCTGCTTGGTTCATCAGCATTTTCTAAACCACTCAGGCTTCTTAGTCTGCTGTTGTCAGCAGCAGAACCTTTCAATTTAATTATAGCCTTACCATGTATTGGAGCCATCCTACACCCTCCCTTTATGTCTGTCAACTCTGCCAAAAGTAATATGTCCAAGCAGATCATATTTAGTACATTTCACGTCAATTAATAAAAAAATCTGAAAAGAAAAATAAACTTAGATGGTATAACTAAAAGACTGTTACATGCAAGACCAAAATAAAATGTTAAATGTTTCTATTGAATACCACAAACCAAACCACAAATTACAATGTCTTGTGCTTATTCAATCTCAACATGTCTGTGGTCCCATTTAGTAGTTTTATGATTAAAAAAATATGTACTGTTTTACAATCTAATACTTTGTTTTAAGAAAACATTTTTTTATTTTAATAAGGTTGCATCTGCCTCTTTAGCAACATGTCTCAGGGAACCCTTTCAGATTCTAACAACCCGGCTTTGCTTCCTGAGTCCAGGACACCAGGATCAGCAGCTGGAAGAGGAGGACTGAGTGTCCATTTAGATGTTTTCCTCCACTGGAGGGGGACAGGCTGCTTGAAACACTGCATGGCTGCCACCAAGCATTCAGTGGAGGCAGCACTTGGAGCCAAAGTAGTTGGGTGGGATGCAAGAGACTCATGATGTTCAGAGGAGTGACTGAACCTCATTACCATGTGACACAGGTGGTGGCCAGGATGTACATGTAAAACTGCCAACTCTAGTGTTTTCCCCTAGCCACCACACCACAGCACTTTCTACTTTCCTACACATCAGGTCATCCAAGTGGTGGAGACCTCCCTCCCCATTAAGGATAGTTGAGGAGGAAGGGATGGTATAGATTTTTCAGAGAACCTGAGGGCAGGAAGCCTGAGACACAGAACCCATGTCAGCATGAGAGTCAGTGCATTGACATGTATGGAGTGATGCTAGAAAGGCAAGTGAAGAACAAAGAAAATCTGTTCTTTAATCACAATACATTAACTATATAACAGAAACAGTATTTTTGAAGTGCTTTTGCATATGTCTCATGTGTTTTAAATGTTTAGGCAGACACAAATCTGAAATTAAAGTCCAGATTTCCACATTTTGTCACTTAAATATATTAAATATTATAGGTTAGTTTTTTTTTAAACTCTGGCCTACTTGTTTATGTACTTTGAGATCAATATTAGTTTTTCCTATGAGTCGAGCAATGTTTGATAACTAAGGTCATGGGGATTAATAGTTAGAACAGAGTTCAGGGTGAACTTGAGGCACAGAGGCCTGGGCTGGAGTGCAGGATGGGTGGGGTGGTGCTGAAGATGACCAAGCAGGAAAGAGGCCTGGAGATAATCATATTGGATGACCTTGGGGTGCCTAGGCAGCATGACAGGGCAGAGAAGAGGGCTAGTGTGAATGTCTGAAGTCTAGGAAATAAGATTATGAACCTACAGGTCATAATGGTAGAGCCAATCTGTGTACTGTGGTCATTACTGAGTCATGGTGCACTGAAACCATGACTGGGACATGGCCATAACAGGCTATACTCTGTTCAGGAGGGCAGTGTGGAAAGGAAAGGAAGGGGTGTGGTGCTTCATGTAAGGGAAGGCATAAAAGCACCAGAGATACAGAAAATGCAGGAAAGAGCATAGGTACTCTGGGTCAACTTGGAGACAGGGAAAGAAGCTTCTATTTGCACTGGCATGATCGACAGACCTCCAGCACAGGGGGAGGAGATAAATAAGGTACTTATGGAAGCTACTAGCAGATTGCAGAACGGGGGTTGGGGGGTGTGCTGCTGGTGTAGGACTTTAATCTGCCAGATGTAGGTAAAAACCTCCCAGCAGCAGCTTCAGCTAGAATCAAGGACATTCTGGCCTCCTTGCTGTGGGCATTCCTCAGGCAACTAGTCAGTTAACCCACTTGTGATTGGGCAATACTGGACCTGGTACTCACTAACAGGCACAGTGTTGCAGACGTCAAGGTAGGAGGCCACCAGGGGAATAGCGATCACCATACAATGTGGTTCAATATAAGGTTGGCTGCAGAACTGAGCCACAGATGGATGAGGGTCCTGAACTTCAGAAGGGCAGATTTTGAAAAGATGCTTGGGTGAATGCATCTGGGATGATCTGGTAGGGGGGATGACCTCAGTGAGGTGGAAAAACAGTGAGTGAAGCAAAAAAGAGCCATAGGGAAGGCAACACCAATCTGCGACAAATGGGTGAACAAAAGCAAGAGGAAAAAGAGACTGCTATGGTTCCCGAAAGAGGTTCTCGAAAAAGGGGGCAGAAAAGGTAAAGGCTAAAAGGGTAGTATCAAGAAGGTATATGGAGACACAGATGGAGTAGAATAGGGTGGTGTATCAGGGAAAACAGAGGGAATCAGGGAAGCAGTAAGGATAGTGAAGACACAAACTGAAGAAAGAATTGCCCAGGTGGTGATGAAGGGAAACAAGATGTTTTGTTAGGTATTTAAGCAAAAGGAAGAAGACAAGGCGGTCAGATTGTAAGATTAAAAAGGGCAGGGGGAACTGAGCAGAGGGGGACAGCAGACATCATAAACTTTTGTTTAATGTTCACAGAGGAAGGAAAAGAGAAAGGCCACAAAAAGTAACATGAGCACTGGAGGGATGGAGGTGCACACAAGCCTGTTTTCAGAGGAGAGTGTCTTAAAAGGACTTGCTAATCTGAAAGTGGATAAAGCAATGAGGCCAGATAGGGTGCATTCAAGGGTATTGAGGGAGTCTGGGGATGTGCTGGCTACACCTTTGACAGTCTTATTTAACAGCTCATTTAAAACAGGAGTGGGGGTGTGTGGCTACCACCCGAGCCGAATGGACGCTTGAGCTCTGAGCTCCTGCCTAACCCCCCAAAAATCCGTCTTTTATCCTCAGTTCTTCTACCTAAAATGGCGCGACTAACTTATATTTTACACCCGGGTAGCCTATGTGTGGTGAGAACCAGTGTTTTTCACCCTCAGCCGATCTGCTTTTGGTTACCCTTCATAGTGCTGTGTCCGGGTAGCAGGGCCTAACCGTTCGACAAGATGAAGTCAGTCTCGGATCTCAACCAGCAGCAAGGCGACATGCTCGAAATTCGGCAAATGTTTTCAGAGATTTTACAGCGTATGGACAAACTAGATGTGGCAGCTAAACAAAACTCTGCGGACATCATTGATCTGTCCCAACGGGCGTACATTACCAAACATAGATTGGCTGAAGCGGAGGATGGATGGCAAAAGTGAGCTCCCAGCTCCAAGAACAAGAACGCCTCATCCATGTTCTATGGGGCAGGATGGAGGACCTGGAGAATCGGAGCCGCCGGAACAATTTGAGGCTAGTTGGCTTCCCAGAGGGGTGTGAGGGCACCGACACAATTAGCTTTTTGCAAAAAGAACTGCCCGACTTGCTGGACTTGCCAGGTAAGGCCCCAATTGAAATCGACAGGGCCCATAGAACTCTAGTGCCTCGCCCCGAAGCTGGGGCTCGCCCACGCACAATTTTGGCACGTTTCCTCCGATTCCAAGACTGGAAGATGATTACTAGACTGGCATGTACTAAAAAGGACTTGCAATGGAAAGGGCACAAAATACAGATCTTTGTAGACTATTCTCAAGAGGTTACTAACAGGCGTCGAGCCTTCACAGCTGCCCGTACAGCCTGTGCAGAACTGGGATTAGAGTATTCCTTGAGATACCCAGCGTCACTCAGGATTATCTATAATGGGGCCCCCAGAATTTTTGATAACCCCACCGCTGCGGAGAATTTCCTATCGGCGCAAGCCCCTAAACTGTCCTGGGGCCGTCTGCAGGAGCCTTCTGGCCGCAGGCATACCCTAGCAGGTCTACACCAATGGAGGTATCACCACAGGGAACTGACCACAATATTCAGAGCCCCCCACAATCCAGAGTACTCCTAATTGCCCATCCCCACCAAAACCCTTGGGTGGTAACAGTAAACGAAGAAACAGGAGATGACAAAGGCTTGAGGGGCTACATGTTGATAAAACCCCTCGTCTCCGGTCAAGAAGCCACAGTGGAAGCTCGGATTCATCTGCATCACAGGACTTTTTCCAGCCAGATATGAGTAACAATAAATACCAGAACTTGATGGACCTGCCGACTGAAGGCTCCCTGGCTATTCCCCCTTCCCCCCCCCCGATCTTCTCCCTCTAAGGATATTGGGTCTAAAGGTGTCAGAAATACCACAAGGTCAGAGGTTCAAGACCCTTCCTGGGATGCCTCATACACTTTAAGTAACTGGCATGAGTTAAAACCAACAGAGGATTCGCTCCAGTCAAAGGCGGCCGTGGGCTGATGTTCCCCAATATACTTTGTTGCTGCCTCTATTCAGGCTGGTATTTGCTCCTCAGATGCTCCCTCTGTATAGGGGTTCATTAAGTCATTTCTTGTCCCCCACCCCCCCGTGGGGGCTAACCGAGATTGGACAAAGGGGGAATATACTCAATAACTGCTATAACATCTGTCACGTTGGATCAAGGACCTGAGGGGTTTCACTGGGGCCGCTTGTGCACACTCTTCCATATCTGGATTATACGGATTTATGTGTGGACTAAAGGGTGCTAATACTGACTACCTTGCTGCCTAGCCCCATATGTGTGATGCTGGGGTCGACTGTGTTTTTTTTTTCCTCTCCTGCAGTGATGATGTGGGTAGAAGGACTCGCTCAATGATGGGGGTGGGGAGTAGGAGATATCGGAGTTGAAGAGTCCTCTAGTGTAGTCTGCAGCTACACTACCCCCAGTGACCTCCGCTGGTATCTGGGCCTCTTGATGGTTGGTACGTTCAGCGGTTGCTGGTCTGGAATGGCACTGTTTCTGGGTTTGGGTAGTGGGTGGGGGTGGGTTCAGGGTATGGCTGTTCTTTGGGTACTTAGAAGTAGTTTGTATTTTTGCTTGTTGGGGCAGTTTTTGCCCTTGGATATACTGTTATACAATGTTGTTCTGTGTTCTATTATGGCAATCTGAAATCTAGTGTCATACATGATATTATGGGATTAGATAGGGAGGCTGGGCTTATTGGGCACAGTACACCTAGGTGGGGCTTCCTCATATATCTCCTCTCAGCCATGTTAACTTACTAGTCATATGGGGACTAGACTTGTCTCTTGGAACGTGAGGGGGCTCAACTCACCAATTAAGCATAAAAAAGTATTGCTCCACCTAAAGAAATTGCAACCTATGGTGGTGTTTCTCCAGGAGACAAAGCTGTCCCCATGTGAGGCCAAGAAGCTCAAGCAGGAATGGGTTGCCACAGAGCTTCATAGTGCAGCAAAGGCCCATAAAAGGGGAGTTTCTATTTTACTTCACAAGAACTTGATGTGGAAAGTGAAGCGACATAAACAGGACAAGGAGGGAAGATGGATCTTGGCAGAGTTAGAGACCCCAGAGGGTTCCTTGATTCTAGCTAATCTTTATGCCCCTAATCAGGATTGCCCTCAGTTTTTCTTCACTTTCAACCAGGCCCTTACCAATTTTAATGAAGCCAATGCTCCGGTAGTTGTGGGTGGAGACTTTAATTTAGTCTTAGATTTCTCTATGGATAGAAGCAACAAAACCCCTGAACCCCATAGACAAGCGCTCAAAGCGATCCAGGCATTAATGTCAGAGCATACTTTGCTGGATGCCTGGAGAACTGTGCACCCAGGTGTCTATGATTACTCCTGTTTTTCTCTGGCTCATGGCTTATCTAGCAGAATTGATTTCTGGCTTCTCTCATCTAGTCTTTATGAGAAGGTAACCAGCAATGATATGCACTCCATTTATGTCTCGGACCATGCTCCTATAGAGCTAGGGATCAAACTGGGCTCCGACTCCACCCCGACTCCCACATGGCGGTTAGATTCCCTGTTACTAGAGGATGCTGATTTTTCTTGCTGGCTGGGGCCTGTGGTGCAAGAATACTGAGAAATCAATGACAATGGGGAAGTGAATGATTCAACGCTTTGGGAGGCCTTTAAGGCCACCATTCGTGGTAAAATCATTGCATATGCCTCTGCTAGATGGAGACAGCGCCAAGCTGACCAAAGGGCTTTAGAAAAGCAGTTAGCCTCCCTGGAAGCCCAGTACAAGTCTTCAGTCCCATCTCAGTCCTTATTACCTCAGTTGATGAGTACCAGGATTTCTTTAAATGCCCATCTGACCCGACAAGCGGAATTAAACCTCAGACGGCTGCGTCATTCCTACTGGGAAGGGGGGAAAGCCAGTAAACTTCTGGCTTATCGACTTAAGCAACAACAGGCATCCCGTACCATCCATGCGTTGAAAGATAAGCACGGGGTCTCAACCCACTCTCATAAAGGGATAAATGGGATCATGGCCCAGTTCTGTGAGGCATTGTACTCAGCTTCTCACCCTCCCGACCTTTTGAGTATTCAAACATTTTTGGGGAAACTTCCTATTCCCCGCCTAATGGTTTCTGATGCAAAACTGTTGGAGGCATCTATCACTGTGGCGGAGGTGGACAAGGTCATCACATCCCTAAATTCTTGAAAAGCCCCAGGAAAGGATGGCCTCCCCATTGATTTTTTACAAAATTAAGGGAACCAATCTGGCCCCATACTTGATTAGTATGTTCCGACATTCATTACAGGTTGGTTTGCTCCCCCCGTCCCTGAGGGAGGCTACTATTACAGTGCTTCCAAAAAAGGGGAAGGATCCTCTTCTGCTAGGTAGCTACCGTCCCATTTCCCTCATTAATGCGGATGCTAAAATTCTGGCCAGGCTTCTTGCTAGTAGGCTAGAATGCCTCATGATAGATCTGACCCACCCTGCCCAAGCAGGCTTTATTCAAGGGAGACTAGGGTCGGACCATCATAGAACGCTGCTGTCAGTTTTGCACCATACCACACTATCTAGCAAGCCCTCTGTAGCCCTAGCAATTGATTTTGAAAAGGCATTTGATTCTGTTCAGTGGCCCTTTTTGTTCCTCACTCTTTCTAAAATGGGTTTCGGACCTGGTTTTATTGCCTGGGTAAAACTGTTATATTCTTCCCCTATGGCCTCTGTCTTAACAAATGGTGTTATGTCTCCGTCCTTCCCCTTACAAAAAGGAACCAGGCAGGGGTGCCCCCTCTCCCCTCTTCTTTTTATCCTGGCCATAGAGCCACTGGCCATTGCCCTTAGAGAATCATCTAATATCCCCGGGCTAAGAGTGGGCAATAACACCTTCAAAAAGTTTTTATATGCGGATGACTTGCTTATCACCATGGAGTCCTCTTCTGAGGTGATTGACAGTATCCTTGAGATTTTGGCTACCTTTGCCGAGGTGTCAGGGCTTAAGATCAATCACTCCAAAACTGAGGTGCTCCCGCTGAACTCCAAGACCCCTGGGAATGACTTCATAAACACAGGCCTTCATTGGTCCCCTAATGGCATAAAATATCTGGGTATTATCCTTCATTCCAATATAGGGAAAATGCTCTCTGCTAATTTTGCGTCTTTACTAGATTCCCTTAAACAGGACATGGGTAGGTGGAAGGCTTTAAGACTGTCGCTGGCTGGTAAGATTGACTCCATCAAAATGATGGCTGCCCCTAGGATATTATATTTATTAGCTCACCTACCCGTTGCTATCCCCCAAAGATGGTTTCAGAAACTAGATGCACTAGTGGGTAATTTCTATGGGACGGGGCCCTGCCCCGGTTCAGTAAACTCAAACTCTGCCAACACTGGAGTAAAGGAGGATGGGGCATTCCCTGGTTTCAGAGATACCATATGGCCTTCATTACCTCTCAAACTATCAGATGGTTTGCTAGGATTGGTCTGACCTCTCCAACTTGGCTCCCCTTAGAGACATCATTGGCTCAGGCTCCTTCACCGGCGGTGGTGCTCTATAGTAAGAAGAAGCTATCCCATGTTCTCTCCCCTCCCATGCAGGTCTCTATTCTGTACTGGAAACAAGCCTTCTCAGTTTTAGGACAGGACCCAACCCCATGGAGACATATGCCTCTGTGGAACAATTCAGCTCTACAGATAGGGAGGTCCCCAATATACTAGAAATACTGGGATGCCAAAGGCATTTCCAAGATCCAGGATCTGTTGCTCCCCAATACTGTCACATTAGATACCTTTGACTCATTGAAGGAAAGATTTGGCCTCCCCCAGTCTCACTTCAGGAGATATTTGCAGATTAGGAATGCTATACTTCATTTGCCTAATGCTCCATGAGATGGAGGGGGGCAGCACCTACCTCATCTGTTAGCTGTCAGGGGGAAGAAAAGTAAGGGCAGGGATAGTGTGATCTATTCGGCTGTTAGAGGTGCCACTGTAGACCCTACTCAGCGGGCCAAAGCACAATGGGAAAGGGACCTCCAGGTCTCAATCTCTGACTGGCAGTGGCAGCACAGCTGGATCAGAGCACATAAGGCCTGTCAGGATGGGCGCACCTGCCTTATTATGAATAAGACCAGTCACAGATACTATAGGGATCCAACTAAACTCCAGAGGATGGGTCTCCTGTCAAAGGATATATGTTGGAGATGTGGCAAAGCTGGGGCGCATTTGTTCCATGTTCTTTGGGACTGCCCTAACCTGCATTCCTTTTGGACATCGGTTAAGAGCATGTGCCAGCAAATTTTCCCAGACATTAATCCAGATCCACCCCTTTTGCTTCTTGGATGTGCACAGCCGAATGTATCCAAATGCAACCCTGGGGCCCAATGGGTCACTGCAGTAGGGGGGTGGCCAAACGGCTCATCTTACTAAAATGGAAATCCTCAGAGACACCATCCTTTCAAGACTTTTTACTGGCATTAGCCCAGGGGGCCATATTTGAAAGGATCTCCAGCTTAGCGGCTGGCTCTATAGCCCAATTTGAGAAATGTTGCCAACCCTTCCTGCAGTCTAAATTTTGTCATAACTTCCCCATTCAAACAGCCCCACAGCTTGCTAGTACCCCTGCCCCTGAGTTAGGTAGCTAACTTTCCTTGGAGGTGGTACTCCCTTCCTCTCTTGACCCCAGGCTGTCCCCTTACATTGCCCTCTATCTAGTGAAGATTGCCTATCTGTATATAGTTGATATGGTTGCATGATCCTACTCAGGCACACACATGATCAATATTTGCTATGGATTTGACCCGGCAGGATTATCTACCTTACCCTGGCTATGCTTTTTTACTAAATGTATCAAGTACTGTAAGCCCTAGAGGCACAGGGGACTCAGACTAATCCTTCATTAATTATGTCTTATCAGGTGACCATTATATTCTGTTATGTATTCCTATGGTCAATACCAATAGATATTTGTGTGTAATGTACTGTAAGGTTTCGTCTACCCATATTATCCTGGCCTCTCCAAATGTTGTTGTCTGGCCTGGCATTGACATATCACCCTGTGACGTATGTGTGTCTTATCAAATAATAAAATTTGTTAAACTGAAAAACAGGAGTGGTCACGGAGGACTGGAGGAAGGCAGATGTAGTCTCTCTTCACAAAAGTGGTAGCAGGGGGAAGAGGCTGGAAATTATAGGCCAGTCCGCCTGACAGCAGTGGTGGGAAAGTTAATGGACACTCTGCTGAAGGAAAGGATTGTGGACTATATTGAACCAAAGGGTTACAAGACCAAAGGCAGCATGGATTCACTGGGGTGGGGGGTGGTCGTCAAATGAATCTGATAGATTTGCCAAACTCCAGGATAGTCACACACACTACTCAAAAATCACCAAGACAATTTCTAAATTAAGTCACTATTTTAATTCACTGAAACACATTAAAAGATAATTGTTAGCAACCAGTGACAGAAAATAGACCTTTCCATGCAGTCAACAGTTTTTTGCATCATGCGCTTTCTCAAGATTCAACACCAGTCCTTTTTTGGAGGAGAGAGTCCCGAAGTGACTCGATAATCTTAAGGTGGACAAAGTAATGGTGCCAGATGGGGTGCATGCAAGAGTACTGAGGGAGCTCAGAGATGTGCTGGTTGCACCACTGATAGTCCTATTTGACAGCTCACTGGATGTGTGAGTTGTTCCGGAGGACTGGAGGGCAAATGTAGTCCAAATGTAGTCCATCTACACAAGAGTGGTGGCAGGGAGGAGGCTGGAAATTATAGGCTACTCAAACTGACAGCAGTGGTGGGAAAGTCAATGGAATCACTGTGGAAGGGAAAGATTGTGAAATACCTTGAATCCAGTGAGTTACAAGACCTGAGGCAGAATGGGTTCACAGGGGGATGGTCATGTTAAACTAATGTGATAGATTGACTGGGTGACCAAGGAATAAGATCAGAGTGAAGCAGTGGACATGGCCTACCTACATTTCAGTAAGGCTTTTGACACCATTCCACATTGTAGACTAGTAAGCAAGCTGGGTAGCTTAGGAGTGAGCCCAAAGGTGGTAAACTAGGTAAGAAATTGGTTACAGGATAGGTGACAGAGGGTGGTGGTAAACTGAGTCCACTCCGAGGAAGTAGGAGTAGATTTTATTTATATCTGGCACCCTTCCCCGGGGCCCCAGGGTGCCATTATGATGTAATACAAAATAAAACAATACAATAAAGATACAAATGCAAATATAGAACCATAAAAACAAAAATAAAACAATATAATCAGTACACTATAGCAATTCCCAATACATACAATCCAATAAGATAGAATAACATACTAAAACTTAATAAAACTATAGATGTGCTTTAAACATTATAAAGCTTCTCCAAACACTTGTTTGAATAAATATGTCTTAAACCCCTTTATAAATACGTCCACTGAGGGGGGTCTCCCTCAAGGTCCTGGGCAAGGAGTTCCAAAGAGATGGGCCTGCTACAGTACTTCGAAGGCCCAATCACTCAGGGTTTTCAATCTTGGCCTCTGGACCACCGGGAGGCCCACCTCAGAACATCAGAGTGGACAAACTGGGATGTAAAGGTGCCGAAGCTCTGCCTGGCAGGCTGGTCCCATTTCATGTAGAGTTTTATAGGTTTACAAACCTATCTTAAATGAGATACTCCACTTCACTGGCAGCCAGTGCAGATCATGCAGTGCTGGAGAAATGTGGCATGATCTTGACAAGCCCATGAGTAACCAGGCAGCTGTGTTCTGCAACAACTGCAGGTGTCACTGCGTACCCCCATTAACCCTGAGGTACTGACCATTACAATAGTCTAGCCTCAAGGTCACAAGCACATGAATCAATGTGGCCATGTCTTGGGGGGGTGAAGGATCTGATCTGGTGGATGTTCCAAAAATGAAAAAGTCATTCCAGACTGCGGCAGACACCTGCACCTCCTCCATAGTCAGGCCTTTGTCCAATATGACACGCAGACTCTTCATCCTAGGGCAGGCTACCAATCCAGAGCTGCCAAGCTGAAGCCCATTCACTCCTGCACCAGCCACCAATCCTCCCTTTCAGCCTGGCTCAACCACAAACATCTCAGTCTTCTCAGGGTTCAGTCTCAGCCAGCTGGAAGTCATCCAGTTCTGGATCTCAGTCAAGCATTTATTAAACATGTCGATGGCAACATGAGTCCCTGGAGCAAAAGATATGCAGAGCTGCATATCATCCACATAGCAGTGAAATCCCAGCCCAAACCATCTAATGACCATGCCAAGGATAGCATGTACACCGTGAACAGCATTGGCGATAGGCTCAAACCCTGAGGCATGCCACAGGACAGGACAGAACCATTGAGCCTGAGGACCAATTTCCTAGAACCAGTTTCTGGGTTCTATACTATAGAAAGGATTCAAACCAATGGATCATAGTGCGGGTGACTCCGGCGTACTCCCTGAGCTGGTCCAAAGGAAAGCCATGGTCTGTCGTATCAAATGCCTCTGAGAGATCAAGGAGGACAAGAATTGATCACACTCCTGTATTCCTCACCCTGAGCAGATCATTGAGAACCCTGGCCAGAGCCATCTCCATGCTTTGCCTAGCTCTGAAACCTGACTGGAATGGTTCATGAATGTTAGAGGCTGCCAAGTGTTCCTCGAGCTGCAGTGCAACCACTTTCTCAATAACCTTCCCTAGAAAGAGTATGTTAGAGACTGGATGATAGTTTGCCAAAACATCTGGGTCCAAAGATGTTTTTTAGCAGGGGCTTTACCAGAGCACATTTAAGTGCTACTGGAATCAGCCCCTCCCACAAAGAACACCAGACGATTTTGGTGTACACCAGGCCCAGCTGGGTGACACAGCTCACTAAGAGTCACATCGGGCTCAGGTCCAGATTACAGAAAAATAGGCACAGCACCGAGATGGCCTAATGCGGTCCTGGCCCAAAAGCAGACCACTGCTAAAATTGTAAGGTCCCGTTGGAGTAATACCGGCCCTAATGGAGGAAACCCTATCTGAGAAGAACCAAGCAAACTCCTCACATTTCATGAAGGGAGGGTGACCAGTGCAGTGCCTCACTGATCAGTGCTTGGAGTGGCCCGCTTTAATGTCTTTATAAGTGACATTGCAGAGGAGCTGAAAAGGGAGGTCTGCTTCTCTGTGGATGACACCAAAATCAGCAGTAGTGTGGCAACTCTGGGAGAGTGTGTGGAAAGTATAAGCAGAGACCTGAGAAAGCTCATGGAGTGTTCAAAGGTATGACAGCTGAGTTTCACCATGAAAAAGTGTAAAGTAATGCACTTGGGCAAAGAAACCCAGGGGCAGAGTACAAAATGGGAGGAGTGGGATTGACAACCACTAAGCAAGAAAGAGACCTGGAGGTAATCATATTGGAAGACATAAAGGCAGGCAGGCAGTGCGGCAAGGCAGTTAGGAGGACAAGTAGAATGTTTGGGTGCACAGGCAAGGGTACCACCAGCAGAAAGAGGGAGATGGTGTTGCCTCTGTATAGACTGCTGGTAAGCCCCCAACCTAGAGTACTATGCCCAGTTCTGGAGACCACATCTCTGGGAAAATATAGACAGAGTGGAGGCGGTCCAGAGGAGAGCAACTAAAATGGTGCATGGTCTGAAACAGAAGCCCTATGAGGAGAGGCATAAAGAAATGAATATGTACACACTGGAAGAGAGGGGAGATGTAATGGAGACCCTTAAATACCTAAATGGGTAAATAAGGTACAGGAGGAAAGTATTTTTTTCAGAAAAAAGGTGCTCAAGAAAAGGAGGCATGATATGAAGCTGGATGGCAGTGTTGGATAGTAATGCATTACAAGTAACATGCTACTGTAATCTGATTACTTTTGAGTGTAATGGGTATCAGTAATGAATTACTTAGTAGAAAATGTAACTAGGGTAAGTTACTAATTACTTTACCATTACTTCTGTATATAACTTTTACCAACTTAGTGAATCTGCTTGTTTATTTAATTTAACGAAAGCATTTCTCACTGGCACCAAAATCGGGGAGTTGGATAGGATAGCCAGGTCAGCAGCTTGCTGCTGTTTCACTGGCCAGAATGCTTGGCTTGAAATGTTCGTATTGGCTAGGAGTCAGCTATCAATCAGTAAAAGAGGCCGAGTCAAGGTGAAGACTTGACGCACGTGCAATTTTGTACTATGCTTTGGCCACAGTGGCAGTTTAGTCTATCCAGCTTCACCTGCTGGAACTCAAGGTTGATTGGATCGATTTTTTTAGTGTTGTTCGTATGGGGATTCAGGGTTGGGTGGCCCAAGTGTTTAAATAAAAATAAAAGACCACTCTAGGCCAGGCATCAGGATGCCTTGACTACCTACCTACTTGACCGACTGGCGCATCTTTGTGGTCCTAGGGGAAGGACTCCCCTGTCACAGAGAGGCAGTTGGGCAACATTGATTCAGCTGTAGCAGTGAGCAGACACAGTCAGGGACTGCAGTGAGGATGGGACTTGACAAGTTGAGCCAAACAAGAGAGGAAAAAGAGGCAAAGATGAAGATCCACCATTGCAGCATCAGTGCAGTCCACCAGAAAGAGCCAAAATAGCAATTAGGTAAAGGCATTTTAAGGCACCATTCCATCTCTTTTAAATTTGTTTAAAATTACTACAATGAATAAGTGGTCTGGGGTAATAATATATGCAGTTAATACTTGTAGTTTTTGTGTGTAAGGTATGTGTTTTGCGTTTTAAACCTATAGGTGTATATTCTTTGGGCTCTGTAGGCTCCTTTCCAATTATATGGAGCTGTAGATGGTTCTTTAAATATATTGAAATAGGTTTATCCTGAGCACTTATGTATCTGTCCCTCTAGCCTAGTATAGAGTCCATGTTTATGTGAGAGAACCTGGTATTTTTACACCCCATTCCCCATCCCGACCCCTTGTTTTGCTTAGGTTTGTTTATATTGGGTTTAATGGCCACCCCTGAGCCGTTTGGACAGCTTGTTGATGGTAAAATATGTTTTTCCCCTCCTTTCCTTTGGCAATAACTCCAGATTGCTAACTTTGTGTATAGGAAATATAAATGTATAGATGCACTGTATATAGTGATATAAAAATAAATAAACTTTTTTTGTCTTCACCCTATGAATGTAAGCATATGTGTTGGAATATAGAAATAGTTTCTTAATAAAAAAGTCTTCCAACTTGGAAAGATGTTTGCAAGCATGGGATGAGGATAGTAATTAATTTGTAAAATGAATTTGCAAAGGCTCTTTTAGTTTTCCCTGCTTATATCACATATGCCTTGTATGACTAAAAATATGAGTGCAGTATCATGACTATTTTAAAAAAGAAGATCTATACCTGAACTTGAAGATAATGGCTGGGGAAGTTTTTAATGCTTTTTGGTGTTGGTATTAGAATTTATACATGTGTATACGGTTTCCATATAAAAAAACTTTTCTTTGTATAAATGCACTTGCCCTTTAAGAATATGCCATGTGACCACAGAGACGGAGGTCTGAGTGCTATATAAGGGTTTTAAACACCGTGGGGCATTATCTTTGATAAAGCCCATGACAGGGCGAAACGTGAGAAGTCATCTGTGTCTGTTATTTTGTACCTGCTGCTGCTGCTTGAGTAAAAGTTTATTCACGTCTATGGTCTCTGGACTTTTATTGGTGGTGAGTGGTGAGTGCTGTGACTGTTTTTGGTTCTTATGGTATTTTCGAGTCACAGAGCACCCGGTGCCTCAGTGCGGATCTATCTTTTTGGCTTTAAAATTAATGTATTGTTTTGTTTTTGCCAACTACTATAGAATGGTCCTTGGCCAGGTGTGGGCTTTGCTGTGTAGCTGGGTGGATCCTCATCTCAGTGGGGGTAGCAGCAGGCTGAGCAGAGGAGGGAGGAGGCAGGGAAGGGAGGTTTACAGAAATAATGGGAAAACAGCAGCAACAATAAGTCTTTGAGAGTTGAGGCACTGGCAGATGGCAGTAGAGTAATGAGCTGTGATGCATGAATGAGCTTGGTATATCAAGCAGTCCTGGGTTTAAATCCCATAACCTGCACTTGCATACTGTGTGATTCTGAACAAGTCTTCAACCACTCCAGTGCTGACTGAAAACAGGCACTTGTGCTGGGGGGGGGGCATACAGAAACAATGGACAGCAACAGTTATTTTTTTTTTATGTTATAGTTTGTGAGATTTGGTGCTGCCAGTAGAGGTTAGAGAAATGAGCTGAAAAGAGGCACTTGTGTGTTCCAGACAGTCAGCTTTGAGGTGGTGATGGGGTGATTACTCTGTGTGTGGCTTGCACAGCTGCTGGTCCTCACGCCTGCTCCTGTCACTATAGTGTGTTGTCTTATGTCATGGACTTGTGAGAGGTGTAATAATGCACTGCCTCCCCTATCGTATATGAGGGTGATAGCGACTCACCATGTGAAGAATGATGCAGGCTAAAGGATTGTGTATGGTCCTGCTAAGCCCTTAAGGCATTTCACCAGGGACATCCATGTCCTGTTGTTGTCTACTGGGAACTATTGTACTGGGGGCCAAAATTGGCACCAACCCACTAGCCAAATGCTTGTAGATTTTGTACCGGGCTAGTAAGGTTCTGCTTTAAAAAGCCCTATGGGCTTGTAGTGGAGGAGGTAACATTTTAATAAGTACAAGCTGGGCTAGTGGAGCAAATAGGTTTTCTTAGTCGCTAAGAGGACTGCTGACTAGTGTGGTTGAAAAACTGAACTTCAACCCTGCCCTGCTGTAATGTGTTTAGTGACCTTGTGGTGTGTCTCTGGGTCAGTTAATGTTTGTCACTGACACTGTTTGAGTGTTTATACAAACATATGAAAAATGCCAGTAGATACAGGCGCTAGGGTATATCGAGTCTGCTCGAGTGCGTAGCTATCAGTGTTTTACTCTGCAGCTGCCCTCCCCCTCCCATACAGTAGCAACCTTCTCCCAACCCTGTACCACCCCCTCTTAAAACTGCCCACTGACTTTGACATTACCACCTCCTCCAGCAGTGCATTCCACCCATCCACTACCCTTTCTGTGAAGTAGTGTCTTCTCATTTCCCTCTTAAACCTCCTCCCTTCCAATCCCTGACTGTGCCCCCTAGTGTTTCTCCCTCCCTTTAAATATCTCCTCTGTACTAACTCTGTTTATGCACCTCATATACTTCAAGGCTTCGATCATATCCCCTTTGTCCCTCCTATCCTCCAGGGAGTACATGCTGAGCTCCCTCTGTCTATCCTCATAGTGTCTGTCCTCCATTCCTGTGATCATACTGGTGGCTCTGCACTGGACCCTCTCCAGCAACTTTACATCTTTCTTTAAGTAGGGCCACCAGAACTGCACAAGAGTACTCCAAGTTTGGTCTGACTAGTGACCTGTACAGTGGTAGGATAACCTCCCTCCTCCATGAGTTAATTCCAATGGCAATACACCCCAACATCTTATTAGCCTTAGCTTCTGCCCTCCTGCACTGCACTGAATGGTTCATTTGGAGTCCACAGTGAAGAAAGGAGGGTAAATAGTGGGGTACTGCAGGGTTTGGTACTGTGACCGGTCCTTTTTAATGTCTTTATAAGTGACATTGGAGAGCACTTGGAAGGAAAGGTATGTCTCTTTGCAGACAACACAAAGATCTGCAACAGGGTTGATACAGAAGGTGGAGTGGAAAGAATGAAAAGGGGACTTGGCAAGGTTGGAGGAATGGTCAAATATGTGGCAGCTCAAATTCAACGCAAAGAAGTGCAAGGTAATGCATTTGGGAAACAAAAACCCAGGGGAAGAGTACACATAATGCAGTTAATAACAGCAACAAAAATTGAAAGAGACCTAAGAGTAATTATATCAGATGACCTAAAGGTGGGCAAGCAATGTGAGAAGGCAGTAAGGAGGGCTGGGGGGATACTGGGATGCATAGGAAGAGGCATCAACAGTAGAAAACAGGAAGCTATTATCCCTCTGTACAGACAGTTAGTGAGACCCCATCTGGAGTACTGCGTGCAATTCTGGAGACCCCATCTCTGCAAAGACATAGACAAGAGTGGAGGCTGTTCAGAGGAGGGCAACCAAAATGGCGCAGGGTCTGCACCAGAAGACATACGAGGAGAGTCTAAAGCAGCTTAATATGTATACCCTTGAGGAAAGGAGGGAGAGGAGGGACATGATAGAAATGTTCAAGTATCTCAAGGGAATTAACAAAGTACAACAGGGTAGTATCTTTCAGAAGAAGAGATGTGCAAGAACAAGGGGTCACAATTTGAAGATAGAGGGGGGACGGCTTAGAGGTAATGTTAGGAATGTTTTTTTACAGAGAGGATTATGGTGCATGAAACAGCCTTCCTGAGGAGGTTGTGGAGTCAGGAACAGTGGGAGAATTCAAGAATGCATGGGACAGCCGGCCCGGTGGTGCTGAGGGTTGAGGCGCTGGATGCCACACCTCGCTCCATGCTGGCGACCCGGGTTCGGGAACGGACTCGGGTCTCTAGGGGTCAGCAGGGGCGGAGAGGGATGGAGCATCCTTGGACTACTCTCCCTCTCCGGGGGTTGGGGGTTCTCAGTTGTCACCACACTAGTGACCTGTGGCGGAGGCTGGGAGCAGTGCACATGCACTGTACAGTAGGGGGTGTGTGCTTGGGGCATGGCACCGGGGGGGGGGGGAGCATGTGTGGATGAGTGCACACTCCCTCCATTGGTGTCACTGCATGCTCCAGCACATGTCAGGGTGAATAGGGGAAACTAGTGGCACTTGGTTGTGGCAGCTTGATGGCCGTTTCAAGGGACTGCCTGGAATCTGGGGGCACCATCACACAATACTGGATCCTGTGATGGTGGGGAGTATAGGGGGACTCCCTGCTGCCCTGCCGTGGGGGGCAAGCCATGGGGGTAGATGGTGGTGGGGGCTTCACTAGGAGCCAAGGCAGAACCGGACAGCAGCCGGAGGTGGACAGATGCCGGGACGTGAATGCAGACCAGAGGCCACACAAGGCAAAAAAAAAGCATTAAGTAAAAAAAAAAAAAGAATGCATGGGACAGGTATAAGGCAATTCTAGTGGCGGGTAGGAGGAAGTAAGCTGCTGGTTAGCTAGAATCTACAGCTTATCCATCAGGTAGGGAAATGGGCAGACTAGGTGGTCCAAGCAGTTCTTATCTGCTGTCAAATTCTATGTTTCTATGCCCTGTGATCATCACCTCGAGATTTTTCTCCTCCTCTATAGTGGATAACAGCATGCCCCCCCCCCAGCCTGAAGCCAACCATTTGGTTTCTAGCTCCCATGTGCATAACCTTGCATGTCTTTGCATTGAAACCCGGTTGCCATGTGTCCAACCAGTGTTCCAGTTTATCCAGGCCCTCCTGCAGTCCTAGCCATCAGTATGTGCTGTCTACCACTGCATCAGTCTTTCTGTCATCTGCAAATAGGCTTATCTTCGTGCTAACCCCATCTGTGATGTTATCAGTAAAGATGCCAAACAACACTTGACCCAGCACTGAGCCATGTGGAACTCTGCTTGTTACAGCCCTTGAGGATGAGAGTTCCCCCCTTACCACAACCCTCTGTTGCCTATCCCACAGCCAATTTCTGACCCACTCCACCATCATCTCCCCTACCCCAAGATGACCCATTTTGCTAACTATTCTCCCATGTGGCACTGAATCCAAAGCATTGCTGAAGTCCAAGTACAGGACATCCACTGCCTGGCCCCTGTCAATTGCCCTTGTTACCCAGTCATAGAAGTCAATCATGTTTGTCTGGCAGCATCTACACAAGACACACCCATGCTGCTTGCTGTCCTGGAGTCCATTCTCTTCCAGAAAGGCTACCAGTGTCTCCTTGAGGAAAGAATCCATGAGCTTCCCCACGATGGAGGTGAGGTTGACTGGCCTATAGTTCCCTGGCTCATCCTTGGGCCCACTTTTATGGATGATCACCAAGTGTGCCATCCTCCAGTCCTGGGGCATGCATCCAGTCCTCGAGGAGTTGCTGAACAAGTCCACTGAACATGTCTACCAGCGGCCCTGCCAGGATTCCTGGCCTGCTGGGAATGAATGTATATTTGCATGCAAAACTGTGCCTAGGCCTGAGAACTTTAGTATTTATAATTTTAAAATGTCTATTTTTGGGAATTAATTCCATCAGCTGTGACGAATGTGTTTTATTTGTACTAGTGGCCTGCCTAGGTGGGAAGTCAGGGACCAAAGCACCAGAAGGTGAAGCGGCATGCTCAATGTCACATTGTTAGCCCATTGCTGTGTACCTTATTTGAATTCTGGGATCACCTCACATTTTAGAGCCCTCATTGGAGGCAAGAGCTTCATGGACATCATACAAGGCTGAGGGGTTTGTTTATTTATTTATTATGATTTTGGAAGACACCTTTGAGCCAGAGCTCTTTTACAAAGGTTCCATGTCAAAAAATGAGAACAGAACACAGTCAATGGCAATAACAAACAAGAACATTCACAGCAGCCACAAACTTTGTCATGTACATTAGGTAGCATATAGTTGCCCAGCCAGTGCCAGTAGCCCAGTGAGACAGGCATATGGGCTTTGTCAGAAGTGGCCCAGTGGCCTAGCCTGCCATCAGAGCTAGTGAGTGAAAAAATGCAGTGGCCTGACAGAATTTATCACTAGTCCAACTGGTGTGCTCATAGAAATCTCCCCTCCGGAAGGGGGAAGCATGCAGTCTAGGGGCTGAATCTATTTCATTTTTTTCATGAATGTTTGGAATTTCCTGAGCTCATAAATATGTTTCATGACTAAACATTTTTGACTTCTCAAAAGTAATATAAAGTAATATGAAAAGTAATATGCATTATAGTTACAGTTACTGATTACTTTTTATGTCCGATTAGTCAGTAACTGTAACTGATTACATTTCTTGGCCAGTAACTAGTAACTGTAACTGATTACTTTTTAAAAGTAACTTACCCAACACTGCTGGAGAGGGTAAATTCAGGAAAGAGTGAGGAAGTACTTCTTCACAGAAAGAGTAATGGGTTCCTGGAACAGCCTTTCAGCACAGGTGGTGGGGGCAAAAACAGTGGTGGGGTTCAAGAATACATGTGATAAGCACAAGGAAATCTTAGGGGAAATGAAAGGGAAGTGTTAACGGACCAGAGAACATGTAGGATCTGTGGTGATATTGTGGGCAGGGAAAATGGGACGACTAGGCAAGTCAAGTGATCCCTGTTTGTTGGCAAATGCTAAATTTCTATGGTACAGGTAATAACATGTTCAAATCCCACTACAGCCATGGGTTCACTGTGTGACCCCTATATAAGTCAATTGAAAGTCCAAGGCTTCCTTCTCTCTGAGCTGTACAATTAAATAGGAGTACCCTTCTGAATACTAGACACTGTACCTCATTTGGACTATCCTGGTTAAATTTATTGTGATAACAAATGCGATTATACATGTTGATTAAAATAAAAGGAAAACTCCATATTTCAAAAGTATAATATAAGGTAGCAAAGTTGGCAGTTTAAATGTCAGGTGATGGTGCTGCTACTTGCCATGCAGGAGACTCAAATACTGTCTAACCCCAGGACTTCTGCAGTGGACCAGCAAGGGAATGAAGAAGTCTCTATTCTGATGCTCTTCTTCTGAGGGGTTGATAGATGAGCAAAGCCAGCATGTGATTTTTAGAGACAGTGAAGTTGGTAAAACTTTGTTTCATAGAAAACTTTCCAAAGTTTCTCAACACTGCTTCATGTAAAGTGGCACTTCATGTAGTTCTTCTCCTGGCAAAGTACCTACTACACTGGGCAAAGACTATGCATATTGGAACTTAATAGGCAAAAAAGCTCCCCTCCGTGTAGTGCCACAAAGTGCAGTTCAGTTAAAACAAGCATTTGTCAATGCCGAATGTTTGCTTGCTGGCATTGGCAGTGGTAGTGTAGAAGTTACAGAGCTGCGTAATGGGAATGGCAGTGAATTATTGAACTGAAGCCAACCCCACCACCACCCTGCAGAGAGTGACAGGCATTGGGGTGTGCGTTTGGGTCGTCAGGCATAATGGCCATGCCATTTCACCATACCCCACGCTGCAGACACTGACAAGTGTCACGGTGTTCCTTGGGGTCTTTGGCCCTTATGCACACCCCATTTCATTAGGAAATATGGTGAGATGGGTGCGATATAGGAGAATGGGGTGAACTTTGGGGCCGAAGAGTCCAAGGCATACCTCGATGCCTCTCACTGACTGCAGGGTGTGGAATGGTATGAGCATCACAGGCAAGAATCCCAAGTCACACCCCTGATGCCTGTCATTCTCTACAGGGTTGGGCGTTATGGTGGAAACCCTAATACCTCAGGCATTCATTGGTATTTTCACTCCAAATTTTCAACATGTTTTTTGTGACCTCCACCTCATGAACAGGGGAATATCAGTTTGTTAGCGAGAAAGCTGCTTATGCACAGTGACTCTGGCATTTAGCACCACAGGTGCAAAACATTCCGAACAGGATGTAAAAATTACAGCTGTACTGTTCATGGAGAGGTGTAAAAAATGGCAACGTTGCAAATCTGTAGTAAAAATATTTAAAAAAATGGTGAAGTCACGAGCGTACATAGAAACTGTGCAATGCACATCCGTAATATAATTAGGTTGGGGATTTTTTACAGCAGATTGTCAACTCAAGCATTTTGGTGCCTCCGATCATGACAGTGTCACTGTGATTTTCTTTATCTGTGCCGAACAATGATTTCCCACAGCGACCACGCATCTTTGCACTGAAAATGTGAAAACACACTTCAGCCATGTTGTGAAAAATGACAGCTGTACTGTTCATGAGGAAGTGTGGAAAAATGCCACTGGTGAAAATCTGGACTGAAAATATTACAAAGTCACGAACTTACAAGGGTGCGTAGAAACTGCGCAATGCTCACTCGTAACACAGTCATTTTATGGATTTTTTTCACCAAATTTTCAACATAGCCATTTTAAGACCTCTGCTCATGAACAGTGTAACTGTGATTTTCTTAATCTGTCCTAAACATTGCTTTTGCACACCAACAGCACCATTGTGCGTTACAAGTGCGAAAACACATTTTGGGTGACATATGAAAAATTGCAGCTGTACTGTTCATAAGGAAGTATAATAAAATGGCAATGTTGAAAATCTGGAGTGGAAATATTTAATTCGCAAACTTACGAGCATGCATAGGAACTGTACAACGCACGCTAGTAAAACAGTCATTTTTTGGAATTTTTTCACCAAATTTTCAACAAAGCCATTTTAAGACCTCAGCTCATGAACAGAATCACTGTGATTTTCTTAATTTGTCCTGAACATTGATCTCGCACACCGACTTCGCCACTGTGCACTACATGGGTAGAAACACGTTTTGGGTGAGATGTGAAAAATGACAGCTGTACTACTCATAAGAAGGTCTGGTAAAATGGCAATGTTGAAAATCTGGAATGAAAATATTGAAAATTCGCGACCTTACGAGCGTGCGTAGGAACCGCGCAATGCGCTCATCAGAAACAGTATCTTTCATCTTTATTGCATTCAGATTTTGATTTTGCACTCACCTCAACATAGGGTTTTGGGACCCCTTGTCATGAATACGTCACTGTCATGGCGTTATTCAGGCCAGGGGTGATTTCATGCAGTGACTGTGAAATCACCCTTTGGGCGGGAATAACGCCATGACAGTGAAGGGGTCCCAAAACCCATGTTGAAAATTTGGCAAAAATTCCAAAAATGTCTGAAATATGCAATCAAAGTTGAAAACTCCTATCTAGCCCATTATGCAGCTTATCGGGTATTTCTCAGTTCGCTGTCGGCTCGAAGAGGCAGGACGTTCCTCGGTCCACCCAAGATCATTGCGCCCGAGCTCCGGAGGTAAGTATGGGGTGAGGGGGTGTGGGAGGCAGGTGACAGTGGGTGGGTGCGGTTGTGGGAGGGGGGCCAGGGAAACTATGTGGGACCGTTTTTCCTTTATAGGTGTTATTTTAGTTTACAATGATGACGCAGGACATTTGCCATGCTGGGGTGGGCTCCCAGCGTGGCACAAGGATGGTTGGGGGGGTGTTCAGCCAAGGGGGGATTGGGCACCCCCATCAGCCAAAGCATCGATTGCCACACTGGGGTGGGCTCCCAGCATGGCACCCAGTACTTGGGAGGGGTAAGGAAAGTGGAGCCGACGGAGGATTAGGCATCCCCCGTCGGCTATATCATTAGTTGCCACGCTGGGGTGGGCACCCGACATGACATTTGGAAGGCTTTGGGGGGGCCGGGGGAGCACAGCACAGCTGGCATGGATTGGGCACCCCCATCGGCTACACAGTGTGTGGTGAGGAAGGCCAGGCGCGCGGGGGCACGACCACGCAAGGTGTGTGTAGGGGGAGCTGCGCATGAGCAAGCAATATCTTATCGCTGCTCACTCAAGCATAGCTCCCCCTTTGAACTGTATGCCACTGCATTTTGGAGCTTGTCATAGACAGCTCCAGCATGCATTGACTTACAGGGGCCACGCCTGCCAACACACTGACTGAATTGGAGGAGGAAGTGACACACCTCTGAAATCGCAGATGATGGCACTATGTTTCTTGCACATGCGTGCAAGCAAACATAAAAATGATAAAAACCACCCCCACCCACATACTCATATTGCCCACCATCCTACATAAAATCCTGACCAGTTTAAAAACTCAAATGTTAAAAAGTTACCCCACCCACATACTCACATTTTCTGCTGTCTTCCTGGGGAAGTGCCTACCACACTAGGCAAAGACTGCACCTATTGGCATTTTGTGGGAAAAAGCTCACCTACGTGTAGTCTTTGCCTGGTGAAGTAGGTATTTTGCCAGGTGAAGGCTACCCATGGTGGCATTTTACTGGCAAAAACCACTATGTGCACTTCACTTTAAAAAAGACGGTAATGCCCCCCCCACCCACATACTCATATTGCCCACCCTCCTCTATACATTCATGACCATCTGAAAGGCCCACACACCACCCCCATGCCCACTTAGCACCCATACCTCCCTCCTACCCAAGTCCTGATGAATTTCCATTAGCAAAATGGAAGTGATAGACAACCATTCCTTTCTACCATCTAATATCAGAAAATGTAAAAGTAGACAACTGACACGCACTGAGTTAACCCTACCATCCTTCCCAGCCAGACCCAACCCAGTAAAAATATCATACACCTTCACTCCACAACCCTCTGGCACCCCACTACCCATTTCCTTCCCAACTCACTGCTCCAAAAAGGATATATATGGGCCCCTCAGCAACTGACACAAGCCCCCCTTTCACCTCAGCCAGCCGCTGTCTTCTGACTGGAAGCACCACTGGAGGTCGACTGCTTACCACCCACATAACGATGGCAAAATTGTGCCATCCCAAAAGGAAGCATTTATTGAGGGGGCTGTGCCCCCCGCACCCCCCAGATTTTTATATAATCAACTCCAGGTCAGAGTTGTTCAGGGGAAGGGGCACAACACCAGCAGAAAAGCATCACCTGAAAATAGACCATTACAGCAACTGTCACTGTAATGGTCTGTTTTCGGGTTTCGCTGTTGAGGTGACGTGCTGGAGGGGGTAACCACTTCGGACTCAGGGAGTGTGGCTACTGGCACAGAGACAACAGGCAGTGAGCTGAGTGTATCTGCAGCTTACTTCCAGGCATTGCTGCAGGGAGCATATCTCCATTTTGTACACAGTTACTAAGCTATTTTGGTGAGTGATACAAATCTTACAAATAATTTAAAATAGTTGCACCTGGTGTTTTTTTTTTCATTTAGTTATTTATTTATTAAGTCTCAGATTACAAATAGCTTTGAGCAATGAACTCTTTTAGAAAGGCTCCACATTGAGTAAAAGGACAAAAGATTAAACAGCTAGGTAAGAGTTATAGAAAACAGTTATTATAGAGAATACACGTACAGAACAGTTTACAAAACCTGCAAGTCAGAAGTGTGCGATAATACAGTTCAGGAGACATAGTTCAACGGTGGTACCAACTTAAGAATCTTAGCTGACAAAAGTAAAAGATACATACAAGAATTAGGAAGCAGTCCATCCAGCCTTGTTAAAAACATGTGGAAGAGGAGTATTAAACGAGGTAGGTGGGACAGGAAGAGAGGGAGAGGGAAAGAAAGCTGTGAGGAGTGGGGGGATAGGGTAGAAGATGGAGGGGGTGGAAGGGAGGGGGATGGCAAGTAAGTGCATAGCAACAGTTGAAGAGCAAGTGCTGGTAAGTTGCATCAGCGGAAAAATTGGGAGGGTTAGAGGAAGCAGTCACAGCTGCTATCTGCTGTAAGGTACTGTCGGAGCTTGTATTTCAAAGGGCCGAGCTTGGTATCAGAAGTGATGTCACTAGGGAGAGCATTGACCCAAAGTGGGGCTCTGTAGGCAAAAGGTCTTTGCCCCTGTGATGTGTGGCTCTGTGGTACCTGGAGGAGTTGATGTTCTGAACCACAAGTCCGTTAGGGATTATGGAATGGCTTAACAGGTCCTGCACTCCTGGGGTGAGAAGGTGAGGGTTATTTTCTTAGCCATCGAACAAGTTTGGTACTTTATATGCCCTTTTAGTTGCATCCATCGAGTTTGGGCATAGAGATTGCACATATGACTGAGGCGTGGTGCCCCAGAGATGTGATGACATGCTATATTAAGGGTGGTAGTAATGTGCTGGAGGGCTGTATCGGTGGCTGAGCCATACATGGCCAGCCCATAGTCTATGATGGAAAAAACAGAATTCTGAATGGCCAGTCTCAAAGCTTCTGGGGTCAAGTAGTTCTTGTGTCTATAAAGTAGACCAATATGTATATTCACTGCTTTGGCAATGTTGTTGATGTGCGCCCCATAGGATAAAGTTCTGTTGATGGTTACTCCAAGGTATTTAAAGTAGGGTACTTGTTTGAGAGCTGTTCCAAGGTGGTTTCTAATGGTCAGCGGGTGGTGTTTGTGTTTGTTGTAGGAGCTACTAAAGAGCATCACCCTAGTTTTTTTAGAGTATAGTATCAGCTTACGTTCACCAAACCAGTTTTCAACACTTGCAAAGCCACAAAACAAATTGTTTTCTAGGAGGATAGGGTCTGAGTTGTTTGATAAAATTACGCCATCATCAGCATAAAGTAAAATAGATTCATGGCGGGAGCTTGGGAGATTATTTAAGAACAGACTAAATAGGATTGGGCCCAATACGGAACCTTGTGGTACCCCTGAGAAAACTGGCTTCGAGTCAGAGAGGACATCATATATTTTAACTTGTGTATGATTACCCAAATAGCTTGCAAACCAGGCCGTGGAGTCCTTAGAGAGTCTTACTTTGGTCAGTTGCTGTAGAAGTAGGTGGTGATGCACAGTGTTGATCACTTTTATTAAATCAATAAAGGCAGCTTCCACAAGTTGTCTCTGATCCAGAGATTTATGGATAAACCCAGTGAAATCCATAAGGGCAGAGGCAGTGCTGTGCTTTTTCTGAACCAGTGTTGCTGGGCACATTGGATCTTATATTTCTCAAGATACTCGACCACCTAGTTTGCAACAATGTGTTCTAGTGCCTCGGAGAGAGGGGAGAGTATGGATATAGGCCGATAGTTTATGTGTTAGGTCCTATCACCACCTTTGTATACTTGAGTAACTGTGGCAGATTTCCATTTTTGTAGGAACCATGCCAATCTGAATGAGAGATTAAAAATTCTGGTTAGTGGGATGGTAACTACATCAAGGGTGAGGGCTAGCAATTTGAAATCAAGAGAGTCCCCGCTATGCCTAGATTTACAAATTACCTTTAGGATATATTTTCTGGACTCAGCCAGTGAGACCTCTTTGAAATAGAAAGGTGGGTGACCAGTAGGCATGTGTTTATTTTCAGAATTGTTTGGGGTGACATCCAAATCAAAAAAGTCAGGGGGAAGAACAGTACTGAGATCAGTAAATGCATTATTGAAAGTGCTGGCAATGGTGACTGGGTCAAAGGTGTGGTTTCTTCTATGTCTAGAATGGTAGGCGCTAGTTTTGGGTTCTTTCCAGCTATATCCTTTATGTTGTCCCAGAAGCATTTGCCATGTCCCCAGGAGTTGGTAAACATTTCCCTGTAGTAATTATTTTTCTCAGTATGGATCAACCTTGTACAGCCATTATGAGCTAGTTTGTAGTTTTCAATGTTTACTTGCTTTCCAGTGGCTCGCACACGCTGCCATAAGTAGTCTCTGGATTTCATGCAGACTATTAGGTCAGCAGAGAGCCATGGGTTATAAGGGCTTTTTATTTTCCATTTTTTATCTGTGCTTGGATGTCGCAAGCAGCATTGAAGGGGTTAATAAAATAATCTAGTGCCAAGTAAACATCTTTGGCCACATCAATTGGAGTCCAGTCTAGCTCTCTGAGGATTGATTTTAGTGGTTCCAGGTGACCCCAGGAAAGGATTCTGCTGGTAATTATCTTGGGCGGAGGTTTGCAGAATTTATTTGTCCAGGAGCAGATGACAGTGGAATGATCACTGAGTGAGTCAGAAAGGATGGTCGTGTTTGAAATGCAGCCCAAATGGGTGGTTAGTACCCAACCCAACAGAGTGCTAGTTCTTGACTTGTCATCCTTGTAGTACCCATTTTCAGGGGCAAGCCAATTAATGCTGAAGTCACCCATCAAGATTGTCTCCAAGCTAGATGGCAGGTTCCAAATAAATTCCATAACAGTATTGAACCCCAGTTTGGGGAGAGGTACACTGATGCCACAGTAAGAGCTTTATTGTGGGCAGCAAGCAGTATTTTTATGGCGAGTGTTTGAGTGGTGTCCCAGTAATGGGATCAGGCAGGGCGCAACCCTTTAGTGTGTCTTTGAAGTAGCTTGCACAGCCACTACCTCTTTTAGTGATTCTCTCCAACCAGTAGATAGTATAGCCAGTCAGAGTAATAGCTGTGTCAGGGACTTTAGGCGTAAGCCAGGTTTCAGTGATAGTGAGGATGTCAGAATTGTGCTGACTGGCAAAGACTTGCGGTGTGTCAAATTTAGTAAGAAGGCTATAGATGTTGAGGGAAGCTAGAGTGAGCATCCCTTGCCTTTTTATAGCAGAGTTCGAGCTTTGTGGGCAGGGTCCAGGTTTAGGATGGATATTTCCAGACATTAATAACAGCATTAGAATGAGTTTAAGCACGTATAGTTTAAACTGCCTACATATGGTAGCTTTCTTCAACCTTTGAGCTGAGCACCAGTTCATTTTTTGGTAGCTAATTGTGAGAGAGGGCAATAGGGATAGAGGGGTAAAAGAAGCAATATTGTTTTTAGCCAACCACAGGTTTGGGAATGCTTAAAGCCAGGCATGGAGTTAAGGTCTGGTGTGAGCTGATAAGGGGTCACAGATTAGAGTTCAATAAGTGAAATACTCAGTACTGAAAGTGGAATATATTCGATGTGAGGGGTAACAGGCATCTAAAGGGCCAGCTTGAGTCATAGCAGTTAGGAGGGGAAGTAAATACAGCAGCAGGTATGCAGCCATCATTTCAAAGATGTGGGCTATGGTGATTTATGTAAGGATAGTGGAAACTAGGGATTATGCTGCACAGCCCTCTAGAGGTGGGATACTAAGTCTTGCTAAAGAATGCAAAGTGTTATAAGTTCAGAGGGATCATTTGCCTAACAAAGAAAACAAAAAGAAAAAGAGAGAGGGGAGACAGAAACAGAGAAAGAGAAGAAAAAGAAAGGAAAAAAAATTCAGTATCTCTCCTCTATGGAGCATATTGAGGAATCTGCTCAGTACCACTTCAGTTGAAAAGTCCTGGTACTAATATTTAATGCTGCTTCAGAAAACTTGTTAAGAAAGGGTACGCTTTGCTGCCCCTTGTGATCGAGCTTGATTAACAGCTAATGAGAAACTGGACACTTAATAAATTTTACCCTTTAGTCATGTAACCACTAAAGACTACTTAAGTAAGAACACAGGTAGGGTGGGTGGGAAGCCCGTGAGAAGCACCGGTGGGGTCTAGTAAGACCTAAACAAGCAGACAGTTTAGGCCTAGATGTAGTAATCAAGGCGGCAAGGCTGAACAAGACAGTCAGGTTAATAAAAAAGTGCCAGGTTTGAAATCCTGTTGTGCAGCAATTGTTCAGTACCTTGCTTTGGTAGGGCGGGCTCTTGAGGTCTTTCTAGTTTTCAGCCAAACTGCTGGAGCCGCGGTTCAGCACAGGAACCTTTGCCACAGCAGATAGAGGCAGAATCCTGGCCTGATCAAGGGCTGAAGAGAATGGGGACCTTGCTTTGCAGAGCAGGCTCTTGTAGTCTTCCTAGTTTTCAACCAAACCGCTGGAGCCGAGGTTCATACAGGAACCTGTGCCACAACAGGTAGAGGCAGAGTCCTGGCCCAATAAAGGGCTGAAGAGAGTGGAGATCTTGCTTTAGCAGGGCGGGCTTTTGCAGTCTTCCTAGTTTTTGGCTGAAGTGCTGGAGCTGCAGTCCAGTACAGGAACCTATGCCGCAGCGGGCAGAGGCGAAGTCCTGACCTGATCAAGTGTTGAAGAGAGTGGGTTATTGTTGAAATGGTGATAAACTTTGAAATGTTGGTTTATATGAAACATGTCACAAGAGAACTAATTGTTCCACCATAAAAGATATTTATTTAAATTTGTTGGGTAACTTTTAGGACTACATCCCTTGAAAAAGCTTAAAGTTATTTTTTAAGCTCAACATTGGGCTTGGCTATATATGGTGTGGAAATTTTTACACAACAATGGCTCTATCACACTTTTGAAGGCTGAATGAACTAAATAAAAAAAAATGGATATTTACCATATATATCATGGTGACCCTGTCACTGAACTTTCCTATTGCATTGTTCCAGGTCCATTCAGTAGGTTACCCTGGTAACTGAGGTGGGAAATTAGAGGTGCACCTCTGAAGCAGTTTCATAGCCAAAAATCTGTCCCATCCATGTCAGCATGTTATCCCATCCCTTCCCCCCACCCGTGACCATTTCAACTAAAAAAATCCACCCCACCACAGTTTCCCTCCTGCCCTGTATGTTTTGATGAAGTAATGTACTGTAAATATATACTAACCATACATGTCTCCCTTCTCCCCACCCCATTCAAAGACCCACCCATGCCACCCAACTCCCCCTCTTTGTTCTAGTAAGTATCAAAGGCCCCACCCTATCCATCCTCTAGCACCCACCACCACAACACCCAGTCCCACTCACCTCATCCATAAACTAGCCAAAAAAATATCAAAGTGGATGACCAGAACAACCTGCACAACTGCTGTCTTCCTACTGACTGATGATGGCAGTCATAATGCCACAGAATACTGAGTCCAAGTGCTAAGATGTAGAATTGTGCAGTCCTTTTATTCTTTTATTCATACATTTTTTATTTTTTTTGCTCCCATGGCCAGCCACCCACTCCACTGGGCACCGCACATGACACCCCTCTACTGCCCATTAGGCTCATCCTGTACTGCTGGTCCTGCCACCAATCCCCTGAATCCAACCTGAAGCTGGAGATTTTGACAGAAACCTAAGAAAAGTACCTTGATCAGCCCTCTGGTAGTGGGGGTAGCATGCCATCTTGTATGGAGACCTGGTAGCATGGCAGGGGCTGGCATATAGCATTACTTGGTATTACTTGGTAGTATGGGGTACAAGAAGGCAGAACGCCCATCGAGAGTACCCCCCACAATGTTGTGGGTCATTATTCCATGTTAGTTTCTAACCAAAGATCTAATTTAGTTTTAAATCTATCGAAATTGGGACTATCAACAAGATCGCCAGGTAACTTGTGTCATATTCTTGGGGCCCTAAGAGTGAAATAATGTAGTGTCTTGTTAGTGTATGCCTCGGGGATGTCAAGTTGTTTAGAGTGTAATCTAGAGACCAATTTCCTAGTTGTAAAGTTAATTCCACATTGATGCATTAGAGTCAGGTGTTCTAGGGTTTTATAAAGGAACAAGAGACCACCCCTTAACTGCCTTGTTTCCAGGGAGTGAAGTTTTAATATTTTTAACCTATCATCATATGATAAGTGTGCTAGGTGGGTATCATCCATGTTGCTCTCCTCTGGATGCTTTCAATTGTTATTATGTCTTTTTTCAGATATGGGATCCAAAATGGTGACCCATAATCTGAATATGGTCTAACATATGTCCTCTCCAGAGGAATGATACAATGTTCAAGTTTTGTCACAAGCATGTGGTTTATTCTTCTGAGAAGACCATTAGAGTTTCTAGCTAATTTATTACAGTGGTCTACGGAGGTCAATTTATTGTTAACAATAATCCCAAGGTCTTTTTCACATTTGGATACTTTAAGTGGTATATTATTTAGTTTATAGGATTGACAAGGGTTGTTATTACCAAGGTGAAGTACAGTACATTTGCTATTATTGAACTCCATACCGTTTGTTAATGCCCATTCCTCAATTTTATGCAAGTCTATACATAGCTGATTCCTATTATCTTCGGTATTGACTTTACCTCCCAGTTTGGTGTCATCAGCGAACTTAGACAAATGAGAATTAGAACTGGTCTGCATGCTGGCCCGCCGGCGCAGCGGTTGGATTTCCGTCTGTGATGCTGGCGACCCAGGTTCAGGAATGTACTCGGGTGGCCAGAGGGCCGGCTGAGAGGAGAAGGATGGAGCATCCGGGGACAGCTCTACTTCTCTGGGGGGAGGGTGGGGACACACATCGGAGCATGCTGACTCCTGGTGGAGGCTGGGGGCACAGCAGTGATGCCTGATGGGGAGTTCAAGGGGGAGTGACAGACGTCTGGTGTCTGACTTGACGTCAGGACGTCACTCCCCACAAGAAAACCAGGAAAATACTCCCTGGCTGGCCGGATGATGGCCCCTCTGCCCTCCGATGCCGCCAATCCCATGACTGGCATGCCTCAGCAGTACCCTGGGCCAATGGAAAGAGTGCGCTGGCCACCCCCACCGTTGTCTTCCCCCTCAGAGGAAGGGGACCCGCCCGGCGAAGGGATATGCTGGGTTACCCGGGGGGGACTGCCATATGGGGTGATAGCTAGTATGGGAGTCGGGGCAGGCAGTCCGGGGTAAAGGGCCCAAGGAGTGGTCAGCCAGGGAAGGGGAGGAAAAAAAAAAAAAAGAACTGGTCTGCATATCAGAAATAAATATGTTAAATAAGACAGGTCCAAGAACAGAACCCTGCAGAACTCCAGTGGTCACTTCACCAGGGTCTGATAGCAGTCCATTGATTCTTACATGTTGGGTCCTATTTGTCAGCCAGTTATTCACCCGGTTTAATAAACTCATTGAAATTCCCAGGAGTGACAGTTTGTTAATTAATTTTTTGTGGGCTACACGGTCGAATGCTTTACTGTAATCTAGGAGAATTATGTCTATAGGGGTCCTAGCATCCAATTCCTGGCGAATGTGACTATAAAAAGCAATTAAATTGGAAGTTGTCAAGTATCCCTGTTTGAAGCCATACTGTGTAGTGTCATTGAGGCTGAGATTTAGAATTTCTACTTCTATTAGAATTGTAATGATTTTTTCCATTAATTTGCTTGGTACTGAGGTTAGACTTATAGGTCGATAGTTTTCAGGGTTAGATCTATTCCCTTTTTTAAAAATGGGTGTAATGTAAGCATTCAACCAGTCAGTAGGAACTATTGATTCTTTAAGGGATTTGTTAAAGATAATAGCTAAAGGGAGGGAAATGGTATCGACAGTTTCTATCAGGAATCTGGGGCTAATCCCATCAGGTCCTGGACTTCCCTTTTTGTTAAGTGTTTTCAGTGTCTCCTTTATGTGATTAATTGTTATAAGATAATTTGATTCATTAACTTATTTAATTATTTGAGTCTGATGCGTATCTATTTTCGAAAAAACAGAACAAAAATATGTGTTTAAATTGTCTGCTATTGCATTATCTGATGTTATTGATGTGTTCTTAACTGTTAATGGACCTACTTGTCTGAGGTTCCCTTTTTTTTGTTTAAATAGGAATACAGTGATTTATCATCATCTTTTGTGAGTGCAATCCTAAATTCTAGATTCTGCTTTGATTTAACAATTGCTGATTTTAACTTTTTTACGGAAGCTTTGTATAATAAATTTTTGTTATTACTTGGATTTTTTTTTTTAGTTTGAGGAACTTCCTCTTTTTTGTTTGATTAGTGTTTTTATGTTATTGTTTATCCATGTGGGGATGTAACCTTTTTGATTATATTTATTTTTTGTTGGAACATGTCTGGATTCCAAGTCCAGAATAGTTGTTTTAAGTCTAGTCCAGGCATTTTCCACTGTTAATGATAATAAAATATGTTCCCATTTTATATTTTCTATTTGTTAATTAAATTGAAGTTGGCTTTTTCATATTGTTTAAGTAGTATATTGTTCCTGGAATATTGTTGATGGTAAGGTAGACAGAATAATATGGATTTATGATCGCTATTGCCAAGGGGTTCTGATATGGATAAATGAGAAATATGGGTATCAGCAGTTATAAGTAAAAGATCTAATATATTAGTTCCTCTGGTGGATTCTGAAATAAATTGTTCTAAACCTAGTTCAATTATCCCCAAGAGAAAGATCTTGTCGGCTTCCGATCTGCCAGTTAAGTTGTCCCAGTTAATGTTTGGCATATTAAAGTCCCCCATTATTATAATGTTACCTTTCCTTGCTATGTTTTTAATTTCTGCCACTAATATTTTAGTGTAATCAAGATTTTCATTAGGAGGTCTGTAACATGTTCCAAGGAGTATTTGAGGTTGCCCCTTGAATTGGATTGTGACCCATAGGCTTTCAGTATTTGTTTGGATGTTGTTTTCAAAAGAAAGTATGCCTGATGTCCTCTCTTTTTGGGGCTTTCAGTGACCTGCCCACCACCTGTGTGTGCAAAACCTTGCAGCATTCTGGGAGCAGGGGTGCTCAGCAACAAATTGTCATCCATGCTGCCTAGAGAACCCCTGCAATGTCTCCAGTGATACCAGAAACCAATAGACAAGCAGAGCTGTGCCACCACCTAGGAAGGAAGCATCCAAAGGACACTCTGAATTTTCTCCTGCTAGCCTCTGCTCCAGAAGTCCTGTGATCAGGGAACAAACCTGGGCTGCCAGTGTCCTAGAGTGATGCCCTATTCTTTAGCACCACAGAGCTGGAACTTTTTTTTTAATGTAGTGGGGGCAAAAACAGTGGTGGGATTCAAAAAAGTCTAGGATAGGCTCAAGAGAATCGTAGAGGAAAGGAGGGGGTGGAAGAGACATTACTGTAGACCAAAGAGGGTCTGCAGCATAAGCAATCACAATGAAGGGGCAGACTGGATGGGTCAGGTGACCCTTATCTGCCACCAGTTTCTAGTACTAGGTGGGGATCATAAAAACTAGAAAAGCGTGGTCAAAAAGCACAATGGCAAAATGAAACCATAAATTACAGTGCCTGACCAAACTGCCAACTGCAAAAACAATGCCAATGGTAGCAGACCACAAACACACCGACTGCTACCATGGCCAACAAAAACAAAAGGTAATCTCTCTTTTTCCAGGGGGCTCCACCCCAGCACTACCCAAACTTAATATTATCAACTCCATGGGGGTGTGGAACTGGGGGACAGGGAGAAACTTCCGGGGTTACATTGGTTGAGGGGACATAAAAAAATAAAACTCAGTGGGAGGGAATGGGAGGGTTACATTGAGTGAAGGTATGGAAACAAAAAAATAAAACTTGGTGGGGGAAATGGGGGGGTTACATCAGGTGAGGGGACAAATAAAAAAATTGAACTTGGTGGGGGTGGATGGAAAATACAGCAATCAGGAGACCAGGAACAGAAACCTGGTCTCCAGGATGCTTCCCTGCTTTAGTTGCTCAGAGCCTTGACCCCCTCCATTATGGAAGCAGCTCGGCAGAGCACCCCATTGATGGATTCTTCTCTTCTCCTCCACTGTGCCTAGACTGCTACAGGGATAGTGGTAACTGCCTTGCACTATTCTATCCCTTTATCTATCTTGACAGATGCTATTGTGGAAGCACGATTTTGACAGTGCTATTATGGAAATGCTATATTCACCTGGTAGGCTGATTTCTATGTTTCTGTTTCAATTTTTTAGTAGTTTCCATGAGCTTTTTTCTTGCTAAAATGCAAGTTTGACCCCTCCCTTACAACCACTGTATGTTTCATCTTTTAAATTCCCCAAAATGTATTTTTATTGAGCTCAGACTTAGAACTTTTTGGCTTTGTGACTGCCATTTTCAGTCAGAGACAATGGACAGATGGGTTGTTCTGGATGTTCACTGTGAGCCATTTTTTATGCTACTATGCTACTAAAGTGAGTAGGACTGTGGTGTGGGTGCCAGAGGATGAGTAGAATAGAGTTTTTGATATTTTCTGGGGTGGGATGTTGGAGGACGGTGGTGCCAGTGGGTCTTTGGACAGGGTGAGGAGACATGAGTCTTGTATGGCTATATGTCTCTGTCTCTGTCTCTGACTATATCTGTATCTGTATCTAAATCTATTCACTACAAAAAAAAAAAAACTGCAGTAATGCACCAGTTAGAATTCAACTTAGCACTACAAAAGTAGGGAAATGTGGCATTAGGGTTTCCAACCCTAACTTCACACTTCCTGAACAGCAAAAGGACAAGACCGCAGAAGCTACCACAGCCAGCCATCATCAGGTAAGACAGACAACATACAACTGTTTCCAGATGATGCAATTGCAGAAGCCCTAATGTGCTGCCTTTGTGGATTTGTACTGGCAACTGCAGAAGCACAGGGGCCTGTATTTCTAAAGCCAGAAGAGTGTGTGTGTGTGTGTGTGTGTGTGTGTGTCTTACAGTATGCCTTGTTTTTTCACTAAAAAGCAGAATTTCACCCTCCCTCACAACCACAGCAGATGTCAACTTTTTAATTCTCCATAAATGTGTTTTTGTTGAGCTCATACTTAGAGTTGTGTGTCTTTGTGACTGTTATTGTCGGTCAGAGACAATGGCTTGGGTTGTTCTGGTTGTCCACGGTGGGGCATTTCTTACACTACTATAATACTCATGTGAGTAGGATTAGTGGGTGGGTTATTTTGCTTTGAATAGATAGATGGGAGTTTACCTATATGTATTTAACGTGATTTTATATGTGTGTTTTGTTGTTTTTTGAAAATTGTATTTTGTATTATGCTTTTATTGTACAGTGCTTGGAGTCCCAGGAATTGGGTGCTTGATAAATAAAATATCTATCTATCTATCTATCTATCTATCTATCTATCTATCTATCTATCTATCTATCTATCTGTTTGATATTTTCTTTGGTGGGGTGTTGGAGGCTCATGGTGCCAGTGGATCTTTGGACAGTATGGGGAGAAGAGAGACTTGCACAGCTATATATCTATATCTATATCCATATATTCATTGCAAAAAAACTGCATTAATGCACCAGATAGGGTTCAATGTAATGCCACAAAAGTGAGGAAATGTGGCATTAAGGTTTCAAGGCCACACAAGCAACTACAGACAGCCATCATTAGGTAAGAGAAACAACATACAACTGCTTCTATATGATACAAATGCAGCAGCATTGATGTGCCTTTTTTTTGGATTTGTATCTGTGGAATGCACACTGCAAAACATACACACTCCTTTCTGGCTACAGAAAGAAATCCGCAATACTCAAATCACAACACTACATCTGTCTGCAAAAACACAGGCCCCTGCAGCCACATATACATATCCACAGTAAAGAAATTGCAGGAGTATTTTTATCTCCAGAAGTGCAGGCCCCTTTGGGGCCAGCACTTCTGTACCCACAGATAATCATGCACACTATGAGACATACACATAGTTCTGGCTAAAGTTCTGGCTACAGAAGTGTAGGCTCCTGAGGATCTGCAGATGTAAGACATACACACTGCAACAGTGCAGGTCCCACAAAATCCTTTTTTTTTATAATGCAATTTTTATTAAGTTATAATAATATTACAATGTAATTAATTCAACATAAGGCCACAGTATAGCTTGACTCATTCAGTTTACACATCACAAGTACCAGTATAATACTGTTAGACCACTAAGAGTTCTATGCTATCCCCCTCCCCCTCCCCCCTCCCTTAACACTAAAATTATACAGAGTGTTATATTCTAAAGAGTGGCGGTATTAGGGCCATCAAGTCATTCCAAGAGGCATTATCCAGTTCAGAGTTTTCCATTTCTTCAATAACGAATTCCAGCTTTTCAGATATAATTGTTTCTTTAAAGTTGTACATCCATTCATGAGTGACCCTCTGAGGGAGTCTTCGGTTGTTTCAGTTTTTAAGTATCATTCTCTTGAGGGCTACAGAACCCAGTGTAACAACTTTTTGTTGGATCAGGGCCAAATCAATTAAATCATATAGGTTGAAAATTAATACCAAAGGGGAGTAGGACATTTTTCCCAAGAATTCCGGATAGATCTTGTGATAACTCTTACCACCATTTTTGAATAATCTGGCACTGCCATAAGTTATGTATTAAAGTGCCCATTGGGTTACAGTCATGCCAACATTGATTTGAATAATTAGGATTAAGTTTTGATTTTAATTGTGGAGTAAAATATGCCCAATTGATAATTTTTTGTTGAATACTTTCATTTCTAGCTGAGATAATATTCCTGTTGGCTCCTATTTTAATAGCTCACCATTGATTAAGTTGAAGTGAAATATTTGCTTCTTTCTCCCAAGAAATCTCTTCTTTAGACTTGACAGTTGCCAGATCACCCAGTATTAAGTTATAAACTAGAGAAAGTCTTTTTCGTTTTAAAAGAAATAATCATTCTTACTTCTTCTATGAGGGTTTCCTCAAATTTGTCAGTCCTAATTTCATGTTCCCTGCAGAAATTTTTAAAAGAATGGAGAATATCCAAATAATTCAAATACTTTTGTATTTTTTGCTTATTTGCTAGAATTGACTAAATGTAATAAACTTGCCATTATTAATAAAGTGGTTCTTTTTACAAAAACCTCCTATTGGAGAAGAGCAAATGTCTTGTTAATATGACTGGCTTTTGAATTTAAGTTTGCAATACACAGCGCATGCAACCATGGATGTCTGACTAATTTAAATGATTTTTTTTTTTGCTTTTTGGGCACAACCAAAAAACTGAAATAGGTGCCCTTTGCCCTTGAGTAATTTATAATTGGACAAAAAAAGTAAATTCTTAACTGTTAAAAAGGAGTTAATTTTATTTAGCTCCTTTTTAAGAACTTGGGTCTCTAGCTATGAATAAAAGGACCATTCCCACATCATTGATAAAGTTTGAGCCAACATGTACTTCCAAAGATCTGGGCATCCTCCCTCCCTCCCTAACAGGTCTTGTCATTAAGTGACAGGGGATCCTAGGGGATCCTCCCTACCACAAAAATTTAGAAAAAATTCTTTTAATCTCTAAAAACCACTTAATACCCGGAGAACCTAACATCGATTGGAACACAAAAATCGAATAAGGTAACACCATCATTTTAATAGTTTGAACCCTTCCCCACAATGATAGAGACAGGTTCCACCATAAATAGTTTACTTTTGATTTTTTCTTTAGCCTGTTGATAATTATTATGAATACTTGTTGTAATCTTATTAGTTCATGTAATATCTAAATAGGTTATTTATGTTGTTTCATTAAAGTTATTTAAAGTCAAGAAAACCACATTAGGAGGAGTTTTAGATATCTGCATAAACATTGATTCTTGTTGATTAAGTTGGTATCCTGAGAAATCTGAAAATATTTCTATAATTTCTAACAAGGCATTGACTGAGCTTTTTAAGTCAGAGAAAATCAATAAAGTGTTGCCTGAAAGTGTGCTAACTTTAATGTTTTGACCTTGCACTGGGATCCCTTTAATCTCTAGGCATTCTCTAATTCTATCTAAAAGGGCTTCTATATATAGAAGAAAAATCAATGGGGGCAGGGGGCAGCCCTGTCTCACTCTGGCCTCCACTGAAATTTCAGGTGAGAGGATACCATTTATTAAAACATTAGCTAAGGAATTACTGTATAGCGCCTGAATAATCTGAAATACGTTATTAGGAATGTTCCATTGTTTCAAAACATAGAACATGTATGTTCTAGTAATCAGATTGAAGGCCTTACTGGTATCAAGTACCAAGGCATATTATGTATATGGGAGGTCTTGAATATACTCAAAACATAATTGCACTCTTTTGATAGCTGTAGATTCCATTCTTCCTGGGATAAACCCATCCTGGTCTGGGTGGATGTGGAGGGGTATCAGAGGCAATAGTCTATTTACTATAACTTTCACTATAGTTTTATAATCACTATTTAATGGAGCTATAGGATGGTAATTACTAGGAGATTCCTTTGACTTGTTTTCTTTATGAAGTAAAATTATTTTAGACTTAAGCATTGAGTCTGGAATAACCCCCTTCCCATCCACCCATTCCTGTATCATTCTTTGAATCCAGGGGCCTAAAATATCTTTGAACTTTTTAAAAAAATCATTAGCTATCCCATCTGGGCCTGGACATTTTTTATTTGGCAAATTTATATTAGCAGTTTTGATTTCCTCGAGAGTGAAATGTTCCTCTTCCATATTAAAGGAATTAAGCTTACTGTTATTAATAAATGATTCCATCACTACTGGATTAGATATTGGAAACATTTTATATACATTAGTAAAGTAAACAGACAAGATTGTTGATAATGATAACCAGTCAGATTTGATTTGATTTTATGAATTTTTAAGGGTGGATATTAAATTGTTTTCTCTCCTTTTTTAAGCAAATAAGCAAGTAATTTCCCTTATTTATCTCCTTGCAAATATCTTTCTTGCTTAACTCTTTTAAGATTATTTTCTTGTTATTTTGCTATTATATGTTGCCATCTACACCTAAGTTCAAGCCACTGTGGGGCATATTTATTGCAATAGTTTAATATTAGTGAATCCAGTTCTTTCAGTCTCTTTTGAATTGTTACTAGTTCCTTCTTTTTGGATTTATTTGTCCAGGCTTGATGTGAAATGCAAATGCCCCTTATTTTTGATTTAAATGCATCCCAAAGAGAGGAAATAGATTGTTGCCCTGTGAAATTATAATACCGCAAATTGGCCTATTGGGATAGAGGGAGTAATCACACAGGATACGCACCGTTGTGGTTAGACATAGAGCAGCACCTATCAGCGCGAGCTAAATGTTCACTGTCGGCCCTCCTATATGCCTCCCCATCAGTTATCCCCAAGTTGCTTAGAAATAACCCCATGGGATGGTCATTAAAGGCCCTTCATCAGATACAAAGGCACCTCACAATGAGGTGGTACCACTCAACTGACCAGCCCATTGTTGGTAACCCGAATTTTAAGATCGGGGGCTGATGTGTAATATATATATATATATATATATATATATATATATACACATGTGTTGTGTTGATTATTGTCACTCCCTTTTGTATGATATTATTCCATTTTGAAATGCTTAATGCTTAATCATAGTTATATAAGATGTTTTGTACAAGATGTTATGAGACTTTTCTTTTGGAATCTCTGGCATTGTTTGGCTCATGATGTTCTGGACACCTGGCCAGTGCTTAGGGCATGATGATCTAATGAATGCCAACTATTTCTCTGGCATTGTTTGGCTCATGATGTTCTGGACACCTGGCCAGTGCTTAGGGCATGATGATCTAATGAATGCCAACTATTTATTATGAGAATAAGTGGTGTTTGTCATGCTGAACTCATGATGTTCTGGGCACCTGGCCAGTGCTTAGGACATGGTGGTTTAGCATTTCTAAATACCAGATAAAACATATAAAATGGGACTTTCCAGATGCCTGGTTAGAAGCCTCTCCTGCAGGGTGGATGCATCACTGTGGGGCCAATTCCCGGTTCATGAGACTCCTAGCCAGGCTGACAAGGGGGCTTCCCAGCCATTGGAACAGGCTTGGATGTAGCTTTTGGAATCGGTGATGTATAACCTTTTGTATTATATTTTGCTATAATAAAGCTTTGGCTTGCTATACTTATTGTACTGTTATTGTGTGTATGTGAGTGTGAATGGCAAATAGCTGCTTGGTTTGAGTTGGCAAGACATAATTTTGGCGTAGTCGGCAGGATGCGAAAATAAAATGTACAAGTTTGACCAAACAAATTACAAGGGCAACTGCACTGCCCTTTGTACTTGTAATTTGTGCTTGCTGCAAGTATATACTGTTAGAGCCAATGATGGCTTTCACTGTTCAGGCTGCTTTTAGGAGAAAAGCAGCGGCTGATTAAGTAAGCAACATCTAGAAAAAGAAAAATAAACTACTGTGGATGTACGCACAGTAGGTGACTACAGACTGGATGATTTGAAAATCCTCCCCCCATGTTGCCTATCTGTGTAGTTTCAAGTTTTTCTGTATCAATTTCAAGTTCCCTTGCCTCCTATAGAGGCTGAAACATTTGATCCCAAACCCAAGTACTGGGGACCTCTACCAGATGGATCTCAACCTAGTACTGTTAGAAATTTTTTGTTTTGTTTTAAACTGCAAACCAGAGCTCTGGAAAAGACTTGGTTTGGCAGGTTACTAAATGGCAAAAGAAAACCTTTGAAAGGGTTAAAACCTTTGAAAGGGTTAATAGCTGCAGCATTTGGAAATTATCGAAGGTCCTGCAGTCAGTTTTCTTACTTAGACTAGTGTATCGGAAAGAAGAAGAAAAATACCTTGGCACCGGGTAAGTCTGAATTTTTTATTCAAAGTTGTTTTATGTCTGTCTGTTTTATTTCTGTAATATGTATACTAAACAAGGTAATGCTCCGTCTTTCTCATGCATATTTTCTAGCTTATATCTGTGTTCTGTAATTATGTTCTGTTGTCAAGGTTGCAAGATAGGATTGACTGCAGTAGCACAACATGTTACAGTAAAAAAAAAAAAGAAAGAAGCTTCTTTGCCTCATAGCTGACTGTTTTATTGGCTTTATTTTAATGGAACATTTGTGCTGCCTAGATAGGGTCAGTGAAGAACTTTTGTTTGGTGGAGCAGCTAGTGTTGATGGTGAAGAATTATGGCGTCATATAGATTGCAATGTGCAGAAAAGTTGTATGGTTGCAAAACAGCATTGGCAATCCTGCTAGGTGAAAATGTAATGTGTTAACAGCTATAAATGGCTTTATCATACTTCTAGCTAAAACCAGAAACTTTTTGCAAAATGGCAGAGTGCCAAATTTTAGTTATGTGCCAAAAGGTGTAACCATGTTATACAAGATGTGTTCACTTACAGATGATGTGTTTAAAAAGTGTTTTGTTCTGGAAAGATTTGGCATGGCAATATGTATAAATGTGTTGGTTTAAAAATTGTCAGTGTTACAAGACAGGCAGGAGGCAGCACATATATCTAAAACAGGTACAGTTTTCTAATGAAACTATGGGCATTACCTCAGCAAATTGGTGTGAAACAATGTCAGTCTTATTTTGTGTTAAGTATTTATTTTTGTGTATGTGTATGTGTATGTGTATGTACTGTCTTGGCCAGCAGTTTTATTGTGTGCTCTATTGTTATTTAAAGATATTTTAATATTGGTGGTGTTCAAGGACACTACAGGAATGGCTGGGTTTGAACGACCATTGCATGCACACTGTGACCTTTTGCACGTTATTTGACCTTCTTGTGTTTCAACATTTTATGTTACTACCAGTTCAAACTTGATGTGTATTCCATGCCTAAAGCACAACTTTTCACACAAAATGTATGTTTTCATGAAAGCACACCAAGAGTGAACCATGTAATTTGACTTTTTATTGCAAAACTAGTATTCTAAGTGAAGAGGAACAAACTTTTCTTCTCGTCTCACTGCTTCTGACTTGCAGCCAACACAGGCAATACTCCAGCTGGAAGGGGAGAATTATTCATCATCTCCCCATATTTTTATTATATATATATATAGTACGATTTTGAAAAAAGGACTATTACAGCTGTTTTTGAGAGTTTACCATCTACAGTTAAAAACAATGGCTTTTGTTTTTATGTGTGACCATGGTGTAATCATTTTTTTTTTGTCTTTTTGAAATGCATTCTAAGAGATACGTACGTACGGTATTACCATCAATCTGGACATTTTGTCATGCTTAGGATAAGGGAACCCAGGGACGCTTGGCTTCTTTTATCCTATGGAAATAATCTTGTTTTATTTTTAAACTGGTGTGTGTTTGTTTTTGTTGTTTGTCTGTGTTTCTTCTCTTTCTTCTAGAGAAAAAGAAGTTCCCCATCTTTATAGTATTGTAATATTATCTTGTTATAATTTAAAGTGTAGTAGGTGGGGATCATGTCACCATCCACAGCTAACCTTTTTATTGCTACAGTATTCGAGCTGTCTCTTCCACCAGTAGGAGCTTGGGGGGAAGGGGTAAGCTACCCTTCCTCCATCCCTTCCTCCATCCCTTCCAGTGTAATACCCACAAAGGTTGCAAGGTACATCACTGTTCCCCCAAAGGGGTATAAAAAAAAATGTGTATTTGCCAATAATTGTTTCTTATTTACAGGTTTTAGAAAAGACCCAAGGTATTTTAACAGCATAACCCAGTCCAAGCCCTTCTGTTTTCTCTAGTGCAGTTAAATCCCACACCTATTATTAATACAGAGCTTCTGCCCTCAGCAAGTAATCAGTTACGCTGGAGGGTAGAGTTGTGTATGTATGTTATAATGTTTTGATACAAATGTTATCTTCTAGAATAATAAAATTTGTGTGTTTCTAGGTCCAGCAATGGATTTTGAAAGGAATGCTGGTGTGTCTTATGGCCCATTTGGCAGAGCTAGTTACCCCTGGAGGAAGGATTCAAAGAGTTAACTGTAATGACACTGGTTGTAAAGGAACCTGGAGTTGGAAAAATTATACCAAAGATAGAACCCAGGGGAACTTTAGCTGCCCATCCGGACAGAAGTGTGTGGTACTGAACATGACATTTTCACCAGGGGTCAATCTCTGGATGACAACTGGTGGCCCAGGACGATTATATGTACAATATACCTACGAAACAGATGAAATCTCTTTGCAGAATAAGACTGCTATTAAATGCTGCAACTTATCAGACATGTGCATGATAACTCCTCACCGAGGACGAGACTGTTGCATGAATCAATCAGACATTTTAACGAAACCATTGAACTAATTAATGTAAATACTTGTTTTGCATGAATGCAACTGTAATAGAAAATAGAACTACTTGGGTAGACTATATTACTGTATTAAGAAATCATCCTATTGTTAGTAATGATAGCTTGGTTAAAGTGCCATCTACTTGCATATCGGTAGCGCAACAGTATCAAAAGAATGTTATTAATTTCAATATAACCTTTGCTTCTAGTCATAAGTGTAGAAATAGACGAGCTTGGTATGATACATTACTAGGTGGCACTGGTGCTGGTGTGGGAATATTGAATAGCATAGATATAGAATCATTAGCAAACAAGTTAAAAGTGGCAGGGACAGATGTATCACAGTTAGTTAATTTACAAGCGCAATGGATGCCTACTGTTTTTAATCCGCAGAAGTTAATGTTAGATTACGATGCAGAATTCTTGCAATTGTTTAATATGTCACAAGCTTTGCAGTTAAGCACATTCCAGAACATATCGCAGTTTATTAATTGGACAGGATGCACTATGCAAAAAATATATGCATTAACACAAAAGAACAAAGCACAAAGTGATTTAATGAGTAATAATTAATTTATATGGAGGACCGTGTTTAAGCAATGGATACCAGTCACTAATTGGATATCGGTATCTTCTAATAAAGTTAAATGTACTGACACGTATTGTTCTGGACAAATTGTCCATTATAATGTCAGTGACCCACAATTAATGTGTAAATATATAGTACATTTATCCCTGATAGTGAACAACAGCTTGTTCTAAATTGGCATCCTGAAATAATTGAAAACCCTAATATTAGTATATCTTTAGGAAAGATTAAATAAATTATTCAAGATACTGACTTAATGAAAGCCCATTTAGCTATTAGGAATAAAACATTGATCCAAACCCAAATGCAAACCGTGATAGTGGCAGACCAAATGATTGAATTAGGCTCAAAAATACAAACTGAAACTACTCACCATTGGTGGGACTGGATGATCTTCTTCTGCCACTAAAGTATTGAACAGATTGATCCATCTGATTTCAATAATTGCAGTGATATTGTTTGTTTTAACTGTGTGGAATTGTTATTTATCCTATAGAATTAGGAGACTGTATGTGGATAAACCTTTTATGATGCCATTTTCATACAAATTGTATTCACAATAATCAAAGGACCGAATGATGTATATATATATATATATATATATATATATATATATATATATATATATATACACATGTGTTGTGTTGATTATTGTCACTCCATTTTGTATGATATTATTCCATTTGAAATGCTTAATGCTTAATCATAGTTATATAAGATGTTTTGTACAAGATGTTATGAGACTTTTCTTTTGGACAAGATGTTGTGAGACTTTTCTTTTGGAATCTCTGGCATTGTTTGGTTCATGATGTTCTGGACACCTGGCCAGTGCTTAGGGCATGATGATCTAACGAATGCCAACTATTTCTCTGGCATTGTTTGGCTCATGATGTTCTGGACACCTGGCCAGTGCTTAGGGCATGATGATCTAACGAATGCCAACTATTTATTATGAGAATAAGTGGTGTTTGTCATGCTGAACTCGTGATGTTCTGGGCACCTGGCCAGTGCTTAGGACATGGTGGTTTAGCATTTCTAAATACCAGATAAAACATATAAAATGGGACTTTCCAGACGCCTGGTTAGAAGCCTCTCCTGCAGGGTGGACACATCACTGTGGGGCCAATTCCCGGTTCGTGAGACTCCTAGCCAGGCTGACAAGGGGGCTTCCCAGCCATTGGAACAGGCTTGGATGTAGCTTTTGGAATCGGTGATGTATAACCTTTTGTATTATATTTTGCTATAATAAAGCTTTGGCTTGCTATACTTATTGTAACCTTTTGTATTATATTTTGCTATAATAAAGCTTTGGCTTGCTATACTTATTGTACTGTTATTGTGTGTATGTGAGTGTGAATGGCAAATAGCTGCTTGGTTTGAGTTGGCAAGACAGGGGCGCACCGCTGTCTTCCACTTTCTGGCCTCAATTAAATCACTCCAGGGTATCCGATGTGTGGTTGAATGGAAAGTGACTTCCCCCTAGCCAGTTGCAAGCACCCTTAAATGTTTCACCCAAGGAAACATTTAAGTACTTGCAAGTCATTAACACCCTAACCTCCTTTTTCTCTCAGGTTATGCCGGTAGTGCTGGGGGATAGAGATTTAGCTACGCTTCTACATATAGCCTCCCAGCCATGTTCAGTCTCAAATTTGTATAAAACCCTTCAAGAGTGGGATGCTAGATTACCGGTAGGGGTTTGTTATTACTGGACCAAGGAACTGGGAATTCCGGAGGAGCCCAACCTCTGGAAGAAAATTTGGCTTTCAATGTATAAATTTATAAAACAAGATAGGTTGAGGGCAGTACAATTTAATATACTGCATAATATATATCTAACCCCCTCCCAGCTGTATAAATATGGGACAGTGACCACATCCCTTTGTGGGAAGTGTAAAGGGGACACTGGTACTTTGTATCATATGATTTGGGTATGCTCTCAGGTCCAGGCCTTTTGGCAGTCTATTAAGAACACCTTAGACCCTATCCTTGGCTTGGAAACCTTGTTTACCCCCAGGGTATGCTTGACTAGTCTCTTTCCAACCGACACGTCTAAGGTCAAAAGGGCACACATGTCACTTATAGCTGCTGCAGCTAAGTTAGTAATTATGAGGCATTGGGTGAGTGATCAGGCTCCCACTTTGATGGAATGGTACAGGTAGTGCACATTGGCTTTACAATTGGAATGGCAGATAGCCTATATGCGAGGTGGGACTAGGGCATACACATCACTTTGGGGTGTTCTTGAGGCACTCATGGTAGCTTGGAAGCTGTGAGGCCCTAGTCTACCTTAAGATGGATGGATGGAGGCTTGGTAATGTGTGTAGTTATGAGGAGGGAGGGGGGGAAGGTGGAGGAAGGGTGGGTGGGTGTTTATGTAATTAATGTCCTGTTCATTGCTCTTTACTGTATATCTGGAGATGTGTTTCTTATTGTTAAACCAATAAAACTTGTTCAATTAAAAAATAATACCAGAATTCCTGGGCTGTTATAGTAATTTTTTCTATAAACAAGTTATCCTCCAATAAGTCTTTTATTAAAAGACCAAATTCCCATACTATAATTACCATTTTGAGACAACTTAAATTGAAGTTCAACTAGATCATGACCTGAAATTATAATAGAATGAATTTTATTCAGGATAGTATTAGAAAGTATATTTTTGGAAAGAAAAATATAAACTAATCTTGAGAAATTATTGTTTTTTTGATCATGGAAAATAAGGTATCTACCCCGTGGATTATTAATTCTCCATGAATCCTCTAGATTATTTTCTCTTAAAAAAGATTTTAAAGACTTAGATATTTTTGTATTTATTTTGGTATTATTCTTATTCTTACCTAAATAAGGATCATTCAAGGCATTGAAATCACCCATAATAATGGTGTATTGTGACTGTAATTGAATTATTGCCTCAGTTATTTGAGTCCTTCCTTCTGTCGTTGTCCAAATCGAGGTTCCAACATCATGATATGTCTTTGCTTTAAATAATGGACTTAAAACCCAACCATTGCCTGTGGCATCTGTTGTTTTTCTCTCTTAGAACAGTCCTTCCTTCCTTGGCCATCATGTCCAACCCTCTCCTATCTCATCTGACCTTCCCTTCCCACTCCCTATACCCCCTCCCATTCCCACCCCACTCTACAGGCCATGCCTACAGTACTTATCAAAGGACTCTTACATCTCAATCTTCTTTACACTTTGGTACTAGAGGAACTGCCACTCCTGTTCACTATGACTCCTCCAATGATGTTTACTGTATAAACTTTAGCTCATTACCTTACGCCCATATATCTGTATATATGCAATTGTATTTAAATGGCACTACCTCCTGTTGAACCTATTGCTATGTTCTGGTGGAAGTATCTTGTTACATGTGATGGTTATATGTTATTATGCTGTTATTATTACTATGTAATTGTTATGTACGCTCACTCAACCTGTTATGTCTTAACCCTGTTGGCAATTGTTTTGCCCCAGGTCCATCTTATAAATGAACTTGTCTCAATGATGTTCCGCCTGGCAAAATAAAGATTTTGATTGATTGATTGATTGAGTTAAGGTAGCAGTGAAGTTAGAATAATTAAAAAAGGGCCATAAATTGATCCTATAGTAACTGAATGATTATTACCAATAAAGCCCTTCACTAAGGAGATTCTGCCCTCTGCATCTGACCATTTATCTTGCAGTTGAAATTTTAATCTTCTCCTTAATAAAATGGTTCAAAAGGGCATGGGTCAGGGAACAGGGGAGCGTGACAGCGGGGAAGGTGGGGATGGTAGTGGGATGACAAAGGGGAAGGGGTGCAGAGCTGCAAACTAGCAGTGCTAGCTGCACACTCAAGCAGACTTAGACCGGATGGCTTGTTTCTGCTGGCACATTAGTATGTTCGTATGTTCATATAGTTACCCCAGCAGATTATTTAGTAACTATCGAATAAAAAACATGAGAAATCCAGTTTTGGGATAGTTTTAAAGTTTCTTGTTTGTTTAGGTGTGTCTCTTGTAATGCAATTATGTCTAAATTTAACTTGTTCAGGTAGGTAAGAATCCGGGATCTTTTAGTTGGAGAACGCATACCATTCACAAGTGTGGCACACCTAATTAAATCTAAGTTAGCCATAATAGAAACTTAATTGGAATAGATTTATAAAAAGACACAAACACACACCTTATAGACCCTAAGAACCAAGGTTAGAGCTATGCATACCCTTACATATACCACTACAAATATCGACCTATTACTATCATTTTCTAATATTTCTTCTGAGATAGCACAAATACTTAATATCACCACTACTAAATGCTGAATCCATATAACCCTTGCTATATTATGAATAACACTCTGTACTTTACTCAATCTAAATCCGTCTATTCCAGTCTCTGACATTCAAGTGAAAATCAGTCTTGCCCTCCCCCATAAAAAGAAATAATGTTCCATGCATTCATCTTCAGGAGGAATCAACTTACCCCCTGCTTCCTCCCCCCCCCGCTAATATCAATTACAGCATTGTACATTGATCCATTTATCCCGCCAACCCTAGAAAAGCACAAAACATCTTCCCCTCCATATCCCTCTTCATATGAGCATTACAAAAAAACAAAAAAAGGAAAAAGGCTGAATTAAGCAAGTGAGAAAGTTTTTTTTTTTAAGTTCATTTTCTGCTTGCTCTTGTGTATCATATGTGTAACTAGATCCATTAATAAAGACCCTGGCCCAGATATTCAAACTGCGCCCAAAAAGTGCTCAACAGCAGGAGCAAGCGCAAGTCCACTGCGCCCATGTGCAAGAAGTGCAATATTCAAAAACTGCTCAGGCCAAGATGCACCCACGGCCGATGACTGTATCGCACCACCTGCGCCATAGCACAACTAGGGAGGTGAAGCTGAGCATAACTGATGCACCATAGAGCAACAAGGGATGTTCAGCTGAGCAGTCCAGATGTGCCATAGTGCAACCAGGAATGCCCCCCAGCAGCAGGGCAGCAATGCAAAAGCACAACCAGGGATGCAGGGGCCCACCACCCATGCCACAGATGGGCAGAGGAACACACAGCAGAACAGACATCGTCCCCCCACACCCCATGCACTGCACAACTGGGGGAGGGCTGGAATAACCACTGTCCCATGGATACCAGCAGCCAACTCACAGCCAGGCCATGGTGCCCCATCACACCCCCTGGCAAGCTGTGACTGGCACACAAGGATGGCCGACCACCCCGTACCATACCATCCCACAATTGCAGAGCACACCCTGCACCATGATCCCCATACACCCTGCCCAGGAGTAGCACCCAACAGTGCAGGATACCCCATGCATGTCACCACCCCCAATGTGACAATGCAACCCTGTGCACCATGGAGCCATGCAAGGCAGCTCCACCATGGACACCCTGCAGCAGGCAGCAGCAGACAGTGATGCAACAGATGCATACATAGTGCCACCCTGCACGTCCCCCCTGAGGTACAGCTGAGATACCGACCATGCATCAGCACATGAGGTACCCCACATGTGACAGGGCATGCCTCGGACCCAACCTCCAGCAGTACAGCACCCTGCACACCCTCCCAAGGACACATCCTGTCCCAGCACTGGCCACAACAGCCACCACTGACACACCAGCAGGCCGTGCATATCATAGACATGCAAGGGTGTAAGCTGCACAGGCCATGGACAGTCTGACAGGGGTGCCATGCACACAGTGCAGGCCCCATGGACCACTGCACACGGGCATCTAGTGCACAGAGTACAACACACAAACCACAGACAGTGACTGATCCCCCTGCCCACACCATAGGCATTTCACCTCTGCACACACACACACACACACACACACACATGCCCATGCATGAACCACCCCTGATGCCATGCACACCACTGCAGCTGAGCACCTGTAGCCCACTGCAAATCAGAGATCACCACAGTTGTCATAACAAAACAAATGTATTTAAAACTGTAAATACAAAAACTATATACAACTATATACAATGGGGGGGAAAGGCCACATACCAGGTGGGGGTGGGCAAGGGGCAGGGGTGAACATATGGGAGAGGAAAGAAGGGGTGTGAGGGTGGGTCCAGGGAGGAAGGCGTAATTAGGGGCATGGAGTGATCATCATCTGCTCCAGTCCTCCTCCACGTGGTGCCAATGTCGTCTCCTCCTCCTCCTCACCCTGTGGTGGTCTGTTCTCTGCAGGAGCTCCAGGGTCACCCTCACCACCTGGAGTAGCCTTTGCAGTCCTCACTCCAGCACCTGGAGTCACCATCCACCTAGGACGAGGGAGCAGAGTCAATAAGTGTGACTGTACAGCCCCCTGCAGCCCACCCATTGTGCATGGCATACAGCCATGTGCCATGCCCCTGTGATGGTGTGCCACCACCCACAGTGACCGTGTCCACAAGACCTGCCTACCCAGGCAGCCACAGCCATGTGGACCACTGCGCACACCCACTGTCCATGTCCTGCATAGCACCACCGTGGCTGTACAGTGACTTGGCTATGCTGTGTGAAGGCAGTGGCACAGCCATGTGCCCAGTGCACACATGGACCACCATTGAAGCACTCCCAGACATGCAGTGCCACTGGACAGTGCTCACTGTAACAAGTTGCGTGCATGGCAATGGTGTCAATGGATGGTGGCCATGCCCTGCTGCCCGCCCAATTATACAGCATGCAATAGTAATCATGGATGTAAGGCACTCACCATCATCAGGGTGGTCCATGCACCGCCGACCACCATCACCCCTCCTGGCGTGCTGTTCCTCCAGGCAGCGCCTCCGGTCTATGGCCTGCTGGTGTTCTGCAGGCCCTAAGGTGCAAAACATGGAGAGAGGAACATCAGAACAATCCTGTAGCAATTTCCCCCTGCCCCCATGTGTGTGCAATCCCACAGCCAGACCCACCCACCCCACACCCCGATAACACCACCATGGCCAACACTGGATGCCCCCCCATGTGCCGGACACATGCAACCGTGATACCCGTATGGGTAATAAAAGTGTATGGATTTTGCACCTACCTGGCAGTGGCACTGTGCCCCTCCTGGCACATGCCCACAGGCAGGCAAGCAGGTCTGGGTCCCTCCTCCTTAGGTCCCCATATCGGTGGTGGCACTGCAATGCAGTCCGCCCCATACCGGTGGCCTCCTCCAGGGCGTCGGCCACTTCCTGCCACACCTGACTCCTGGCCCTGTCCAGGGGTGCCTCCCCAAATAAAGGCCCAACATGTGGCTCCACAATGGCAACAAGGTTTGCCAACTCCACCTGGCTCCACTGCACAGCACACCTCCGTGCCATCTCTGCTGCTCAGTTCAGTCAAAATGGTGCTCTTCAGCATGGTCCTGCCATGTGCAGATGCTGCGTGGTACAGCGCTGCCATTCCCTATCATGCTGTCACCGAACAGCGCAAAAGTGGTGCACCCATGCCTGGCGCTTAGGGGCAAAGGTCAGGCACAGGGTCAAGGGTCTCTGGTGCACGGACAGCCACAGCGCAATTGGAACCCAATGCATGTAGCGCAATTGGTTGCCTATGTGCCATCTCCTGTAGTGGCCTTCCGCATTGTTGCCCCAGAGCTCCTACGATGCCCTAGTGCCACAGCGCCATATAGGTGAACAGCACTGTAGCACCACTGGCACAATGGTGGCTGTGCCCTGCATTGCCTCCCGTGCACAGCATATCAGCAGCGTGGCAGGCGCCTGCGTCATCAACCTGGGCATGCGCAGCTAGGTGTGTACTGTGCATGTCACAAAACTGCACCCTTAGCTCAGCACGTTCAACACAATTGCGCAAAGCACAACAGCGCGATATTCAGCCGGCATATGCAAATCAGCTAATCAGCCATTCAATTGTGCAGTCACTGCATTTGCATCCACTTAAAGATGCGCCTCGCCTCGTTTGCATGGGTTGTGCTATAAAAGTGTGACATTGGGCTGCACTGGCCATAGTCGGTTACTGCAGTCTATTGCGGTGAGTTGCATGCTGTTTGGGAGTGTGGACTATGGATTTTGGGACATGCATGGGACTGCACAGTCACAAGTAACACCTGTCATTCTCACTGGCTGAATCATGACCGAGCATGTTGTGGAGGAAGAGGAAGAGGAACAGAGTCGTGGGAGGAAGAGGAGGCTGAATTTCACTAAGGCTGAGACAGATGCCCTGTTTGAGGCCTACCTAGACCAGGAGCCGCTTCTCAGCGGATGCCAGGGAACACCACAGGCCCATGCTGCTGCATGGGAGGAGGTGGCGCATGCTGTTAACCTGCATGGCAGCCACCAGCGCTCCGTGCAGGAGTGCAAGAAGAAGATGGGCACAGACAGGTGGAGGAGTAAGGAGAAGGTGGCTGCCATCAGGGCAGCATGGTCGGTGACAGGTGGGGGACAGCCGGAGGTGCTACACCTGACCCCACAGGAGGAGTGGGTTGCTGGCTGCATGCAGTGTCGCACCATTGAGAGTGTTCTGGGTGGTGGATTCCAGACGGGTGGTAGTTCGTCACTGCATGGTAGGTCATGGTCTGTCTATTGGGGGGAGCAGGGTAGGTCACATGCAGTAACACGACTTTGTTTTCCCTTGCAGCTCCTGAGCATCTGCATGGGTCAGTGGTGGTGGGATTCTCCACTGAGGCCAGTCACATGGAGATGGAGGAGGGCCCATCCACCTCCACAGGAATATGCGGCTCAGGGCGACAGTGGGCCCGCTTGGACGTCCAGACTGATGTTGGTGAAGCAGGTGTGGAGGAGGCCCTGCCAGTGTCCCAGCATGCCAGCATCCACAGATGCCAGCATGCTGAGACTCTGGCTGGTGCCGGATCCAACACCGATGATGATGTCGCTAACGTCATGGGCAGTGACACATGTGTGCCACAGGATGGCCACACAGCAGGTTACATCGTGGCCATGGCTGTGGGTGGTGCCACCATGGAGGCCTGCATGTCATCATAGTCCCAACCTGTGCCTGTCAGCACTGGTGGGGCAGCACTGGTGTGTGTACAGGACAGTGGGACCTTTGCAGCCACTGTGGTGGCACCATTGAACCCTGGGGAGCGGCAGCCGGCGGGGCAGCATCAGCAGTTGGCCAATGGGCATGGGGGTACAGTGTCAGGGGCAGCATCAGTGCACCGCCTCTGGATATGCCCAGGCCTGGCCCTGGTGTGCAGCACCCGCCCTCAAGGGGTGATGAGCATCAGGGCCATGAACATCCTGAGGGACAGCATGCCGATCAGCCAGATGACCTCTTGGATGAGCACACCCACATACTGCAAGCATCAGTCAATCAGCAGATGCAGCTTGTGATGGTGGTGAATGCACTGAGTGCAGCTCTGCGCCAGGCAGAGGAGCGTCGCAACAGAGACACCGCTCTGCTCCTGGCAGGGATGGACTGGTTGCGGGAGGATGTGACCGCTGCCATTGACAGAAAGACACAGGCATTCACTGCTGTCATGGCCACATTTGGGCACACAGTTATGTGCCCATGTATCGCAGACATCATGCAGTGCACTGTCCACCCCCCATTCCCGGCGTCATGCGACACCATCCTTGTCAACATCGGGTTCAGCTGTGGGCATCCCAAGCACGCCTGGCGCAGGCATGTTCGGTGTGCTGCAGACCCCTGCGCAAGCACAGTCGCATTCACACAGTGTAACCCCTGGGGGGACCGTCGGTGCCACCCCATGAGGCAAGTGGTCAGCCTGTCACTACTAGCGGGTCTAGGTGGGGCCACTCATGCATCCGTGGCAGCCGTGGCACTGTGGCGTGTGACTGATCTGTCTCCCAGCATGGCTACTGTCTGATGCTGCCCTAAGTGAATTGTGTCATTCAGCGGTCAATGCACGGGTGGGTACCCAGCCCTGCACGCACACACACAGTCCATCTGCACACCCTCCTGGCTGCTGTCCACAGTTGCATGTGCATGATGATGCCTGCATTGTGCTGTACGCCACTGTGCAATGGTCCCCAGCATCTGACACACGCACAATGACAGGCAGTGGGTGTGGTGGTCTGTGGACATGTGTGTGGCTAGGGGTGGTGTTCTGGGTCAGAGTGCCTCCTACCCTTTGTACATGTCTGGTGAGTTTTGTGTGTGTGTGTGTGTGTGTGTGTGTGTATATATGTGTGTCTGTCCGCGTGCCATGTTAGACCTCACCCATCCCTGGCGATGTGTGTGGTTCCATACCCTGCCACTTCCCTTGACAGCACACACCCCTGGTGTGTGTCCATGTGTGTTTGTGGGTTGTGTCTTTGCCACTGGTGGTTGCACATGGCCTCATGACTTACCTGGGCTGGCTGAAGTGCTCTTCTGTGATGGTGTCCCAGTGCAGCTGTGCCAGCAGGAGCAGTTGGGGATCCCATCACCTAAGGGGGGGCTGCCCATCACCATTGTCACCGCCATCCTTATCGTCCCCATCACTGTCCCCCTCTTCGACCTGTATGGCTAACCCACATTGGCCATGTTGTGCAGGATGCAACAGGCCAGGAATAGCCTGCAGGCCTTTGAGGGGCTGTACTGTAGGGCATCGCCGGAGGTGTCCAGGCAATGGAAATGTGCCTTCAGCATACCGAACACCCACTCAATAACATTACGTGTGGTGGCATGTGCCTCATTGTAGCATTGCTGCGATGGGGTCGCAAGCCACCGGTATGGTGTGAGCAGCCAGGGACAGAGTGGGTATCCACTGTCACCTGTGTGTAGAGGGTGAAGGTTAGTTTGGTGATCAGCATCGCCCTGCCCCAGGCCATGTAGGCCACTACCCATGTCACCTCTGACTCTGCCCCTCCCAAGCCCTATGTTTGTCCGTGTGGTTTGCATACTCACCCACTAAGTGGCCAGTGGGGATGTCCCCACTCTCAAATATGTAGCACAGTGCTGACTGGTGCCAGATGAAGGCATTGTGTGCTCCCCCAGGGTGCGTGGCACAGACATTGGTTATGCGGCCCCTGGCATTGCACACCACCTGGCAGTTGATGCTAGCATAGCCCTTCTGATTAATATATGTGGCCCCCTTGGGGCCAGGTGGTGTGCAGATGGACACATGGGTGCAGTCTATTGCCCCTAGCAAGCCAGGCATACATACTACCCTGTGGAACTCCTGTATGTTTGCTGTGTGCTCCGCTGGTGTGCTGGGGAAATGGATGTACTCCGCAGCATGTGGCAGCAGTGCACTGAGGAATTGGGTGAGGTGGCGTGACACGGCCGACTGGGTTATGCCTGTGGTGTCCCCTGTTGGTCTCTGGAAGGTACCCGTGGTGAGCAAGCACATGCAAGCTGTCACTTTAGTCTCCACTGACAGATCATGGCTCTGTCGTGTGGGTGCCTGCATCACATCACTGCACAGCTCACAGAGCTGCCTCAGAATTGCCCGATTCAGGTGGTACCTGCCCACAATCTCAGTATCGCTGCACAGCTCGAAGTTGGTGCGGGCTCGGTACTGCCTGTTGGGGGCATACCGCCGACGGGCCCTTCCACGGCCGCGCCTGCTGCCCGCCCCTTCTCGCCTCATTACTGCCTCCATCTGGATGGTGGCACTAGCCATGTCCCTGGCTTGTATTCACCCCCACGGTGGTTGTTTCTGTGTTCCCCCCGCTGTCCTGGCTGCTACTTCCCCTGCACTGGGAACACCTAAATGTGGTGGCCTCTGTGCTGTGTGGCACTTCCCCCTTCTGCACTGGCTGTGTCTCCCACACCTTCCTTGTGCCTCTCTGTTCAGGGTGCCCTTTCCCTGGCCTGCCCTGAGTGTCCCTCCTGCCCTCTTTGTGCAGCTATGGTTCAGCCTCATGTGCCTTCCCTATAGCGTTCTTGCACCTCTCCCTTTTTCCTTTTTATTTTGGCTCATTTCTGCTATCGCGCATCTTCCACTTGCTCCCCTATTGTGCATGGCGCATGTTGTTGAATATCGCACTGCACCATTTATGCATGGTTCCTCCTCCTTCAGTTGCACATACATTCATTATCATTGTGCTATTGCTCAGTGTGATTTGAGGGGCGCAACTGCCTCCCACTGAATATCGCAGAATGGTGCATTTTCGGACTTGCGCTGGCGCAACCCTTTTGAATATCTGGGCCTGAGTTTTACTGGGTACAGAATGTTGGAGCAATAATTACATTCCCAAAGTTTGTTCCTCAGAAGTAAAATCTTCCTTTGTGCCTGAACAATCTCCATAGGAAAGTTATTGAAAATGGAAATTGATGCATCCATTAAGTTTATTCTCTTTTTCTTATAAACCACTTACATTTAGCTGGTCCTTATGGTCAGAATAGAAAAATTTAACAATAGGATGCGGCTGACTCTGATTTTGTGAATGAGAGCTATATGGCAAATAAACTCTGTGAATTCTGTCAATATCTAGTTTGATATCTGTTGGGTCCATCTCCAAATATGCAGCTGCTATTTGAGCAAAGGATTCTTTAAGCCCTTTTTGGGAGTCCCAACACTCCGGAACCCCCAAGATGCGAATATTTTTATATCTTGCCTTTGCTTCAAAGTCAGTAATTTTACTTTGAATATCTTTTTGAAACACCTCAAAGTTCTGGACAGTTTTTTGAAGTGGGTTAACTATGTCCTCATAGTCTGAAATCTTCTGTTGGGCTGCCCTTAAATGATTTCTTATTTGGAGGTTCTCTGAAATTAACTGTTGAACAGTATGATGAACTCGATCCAACTTCTCTTTTAGAAGGGCTAGTTTTTTTGATAAAATGATCCAATTTATTTAGTTTATCCAGAATTGTAGATGCCCATTGGGGGTAAAATAATGGGATTTAGGCTCAGGCTCTGGATTTAAATTCACTTCAGGCTTTTCTGCCTGCATACTTGTTAGTGATTTAAAAAAAGATTTTACAGTACCTGCATTATTAGTTGATGGCAGAGAAGAGTCCCTTGAATTGTTAGATGCCACAGAATTCCAGTGACCGAAAAGATGCTGACTAGAAGGTTCTCCAGTTTTGGTCGTTACACTCAGCTTTGGGGTTTGTTCCATACCATTACAGAAAATAGACTTGAGCACTGAATCTGGAGATGTTCCCTCACATGAGTTTGGCATCATGGTGTTCTGAAAAAGGATGGCAGAATCAGTCAAGAATTCTCTCTTCCATTCATTACCCAGGTCCTCAGGTATTGTTGCAGGTATTGTTTCAGGGATTATATTGTCTATCGTGGCTTCTTGTACTATCTGGGGTTCTTGTGTCAGAACCTTTTCTGTCTCATGTTCAAATCCCACTGATTCGTGAGAGGTAGCATTGTGGTCCACATCTTCAGTTCCAATACTTTGGTTTATTATTGTAGATGTGGAAGGAGTTACAGGTTTTGTAGTGGAGTAAATGTTGAGGACTAGAAGCTTGTTCCTCTACTGGATAGCCCGACATTGCATTTTTAGCTGCTGTTTTTGTTTTCTCGACTTTCAGTCTCGCCAGCATTTCTCCCTGTTTAACAGACTTATTGGTGTTTTTAGAGGTACTGGAGCTCAAATGTGTTTTCCTGGGAGTCATAGTAAAGCCAAACTCCCTAAGAGATTTCAATGCTTTTTTCTCCATTTTAGGATGAAGATAGGCCATAAAATGATTTACACTCAAATGCAACTCTTTGGCCAAAAAAGACCGCAAACCCAAAATGTTTAATGGTCCAAAGCTACTGAGTGCCATCTGCATGCCAAGGGGGGAAGTGTGCAGAGCACTCAGCTGCACAGCATGTCAGCCAAGCTCCTCCACACTCAGGCCCAACAAAATCCATGATACCCAAACTGCAACATTACTTCTGTCTGCAGAAGTGCATGCCCATGTGGGGCCAGTGCTTCTGTAGCCACAGCTAGTCATGCATGCTGTAATAGATACATGCACAACTACCAGGCCTATGTGCTTCTGCAGCCACAGATCTAAACCCATGAAGGTAGCTCATCAGTGCTACTGCATTTGTGTCATCTGGAAACATTTGTATGTTGTTTGTCTTGCTTGCTGATGGCTTCCTGTGGTTGCTTGTGTGGACTTATCCTTTTGTTGCTAGGATGTTGGGGATAGAGATGCACCAAAGTTTGAATTCAAGGGTGAATTTCCAGTGAAGTCGCAAAATCTGCCTCCACTGATCATTTTGCAAAGTTTTCCTGTTTAGCAGGAAATTCGCTATATGTAATTCACCTTGCTTTTGTGTTTTTTAAGTGCAAATTGCACTTACAAAACCCAAAAGCAAGGCAAAGATACAAATGGTTACCCCCCACCAGTAGCCAGCCCGATCTTTTCCTTGTGCCTAGTTGTCCCCCTCCAACATTGATTGCCAGCCCAATTCAGAACAAAATTCCATGGTGTCTAGTGGCTCCCCCCACTGATAGCTGGCCTGATGTAGAATAAAATTCCTTCGTGTCTAGTGGTCCCCTCCCCATGCTGATCACTGGCCTGATGTAGAATAAAGATCCTTGGTGTGTAGTGCCCCCCCCACCAATCACTGGCCAACTGTAACATAAAATTCCCTGGTATCTAGTGGCCCCCCACCATTCCACAGGCCAATGTGAAAGAAATATATTCTTCCCTGGTGTCTAGTGGACCCCCTTTTCCTATCACCGATCTCTGGTAATAAAAAAAAGTGAGTCCATTTATTCCCTGATGTGTAGCTGACTCTCCTCCCTATCCCTAATCCCCTGTCATAAAAAAAGGTAATCCCCATTCCGTGGTGTCTTGTGGATTCCCCACCCCAACAGGTAGTGCCCCACCAATCCACTCCCCCCACCCCTTCCCTGAGCTGGCAAATGGCACTGCCTACTGCTCTCTACCAAAGCCAGCTGCTGAACTATCAATGAATGAGCATGTTCTTGTACAAGCACACGCTCATTCATTGCCATCTTATGTTCATTCTTTCAGGTCTGTCAGCAGCTTAGACAAGAGCAGAGTCTGTGCCAGTCAGCAGTGGGGGGCTAGGAAGGGGGAGATCAGCGTGGTGGACAATCCCAACCCCCCACCAGTGACCAGAACAGCCCTCTGCTCTTGTCTGTACCATCAACAGAGCTGAGAGAGCTGAAATGAATGAGTGTGAGTGGGCCTGTCAATGAATGAGTGTGTGCTTCTACAAGTATGTGCTCATTCATTGACAGCTCTGTCTGGCAGCTGGCCATGGTGAAGATTGGAGGGCTGTGCTGGTCACAAGCTTACAGTCAGGGTGGGGGGTGAGTAGGGTGGTGGGGCACTACCTGGCAGGGTGGGGGGTCCACTAAAGACCAGGGAATGGGGACTACCTTTTTTTATTACAATGGATTAGAGATAGGGAGAGGGGTCCACTAGTCACCAGGGAATGAATGGACTACCTTTTTTTTAATTACAGGGGAATGGGGATAGGGATTGGGTTCACTAAACACCAGGGAAAGAATGGACTGCCTTTTTTTTTTACAGGGGATTGGGGATAGGGAGGGGTATCTGCTAGATACCAGGGAAGTATATATTTTTTTATTTCACATATGGCTGACAAAATGTTATGTTTCATCAGGACAGTGGTCATCGTGGGGGAGCACTAGACACCAGGGAATTTTATTCTACATTAGCGATCAGTGAGGGGGCCACTAAATTCCAGGGAATTTTATTCTACATCAGGCTGGTGATGAGTTGGAGGGATGACTAGACAACAGGGAATGTTATTCTACATCAGGCCCATGATCAGTGAGGGGACCTCTAGACACCAGAGAATTATATTTTACATTTGGTTGGTGATCGGTGGGGGGGCACTAGACATCAGGCACAGTTTGTGACAAACACCGGCGGTGGAGTTCAAACTCCACATATCATGGAGTTTCTTTTTTAGGCAAATTTGGGCTTCACACCATGGATTAACTCAGGAGATTAGGAAAATATGTGAATTAATCTGCTGAGTGGAGTTTCACAACTTCCCCATCTTTAGATAGGGAGTTCGGGTTGGAAACCCTAACACCACATTTTCCTTCTTTTTTGGTTTTAAGTTGATCTCTAACTGATGCATTAATGCATTTTGTAAAATGAATTTCCTTTCTTTTTGAGATAGTGGAATTGTATCCTCATTCATGCAGGTCCTGTTGCAGATGCACAGGGCCCTCTGGCAGCAAGAGAAGAGTCTATCTGTCTGTGGAAGGGCAGGGCCCTCCAGACTCAGTACTTCTGTGTGGCAATGGTTGCAAAGAGTTCATGAGGCTGTCTGGTGAGATGCCAAAGCACAGGCCCTCTGGCCCCTTTGCTTCCATGTGGCTATAGACATGACCATATAGGGACAACAGTCCATCTGTTAGCTGAAAGGCAGGGCCCTCTTATAGCTACAGGTGCAGAGGTGCATGTACTTATGCCAAGAGAAGAGTTCTGTTCACTATATGGTACTTGGGGCAGTCTGGTCAACCCTGCACATTCTCTCCCAGATTGGGAGTGGTACCACATGGCAATGTCATCACCCCAGCCTCAGTCCTTACAGCTGGCTCACTGAGCTTGCCCCTGAGCTCAGCTCACTAGCACAGGATCACAAAGCACTATCCACTGGGCCAAAGGCTAGCCCTGCACAGGTTTCTTAACATTTTTTTTTTTAATTTTGACCCCAAATATTCAACATAGTTATTTTGTAACTCCCCTTATAAACATGACATGTGGTATTTCTAGCATACTGGCCAACATGTCATCTCATGTCACAAGTACCAAAACATGTTTTGACCATGATTTGAAAAACAACACTTGCTACATCCATGAGGTGGTGTGAAAATAACTATGCTGAAATTTTGGAGTAAAAATATTAAAAATTACAAAAGTTAAGAGTGAGCATGGAAAATGTTTAACGTACATTCAGAATATGATATATATATATATATATATATATATATATATATATATATATATATATATATATATATATATTTAGTGTTGGGTTGAAAGCCCCCTTGGACCCCCACCCACACCCCAACTGGCATCAGGGTGCTCATTGGGGTTGTAGGCCTAAATCTCACCCCATCAGATTTGTGAAGAAGCAGCGTATAGAGAATGGGGTGAGAGATAGGTCAACAACCCCAACGTGCACCCTGATGCCGTTTGGGGTGTGGTGGGGGGTTCAAGGGGCTTTCAACCCTAACACTGAATTTCTTGCTTTTGTCACTGTGGAACAATCCTAACTAATGCATTAAAGTGAGTTTTTGACTCTAATTTCCCTTCTTTTTGAGAATGCTAATGAGAAATAGTGAATGTAATGTGGTGGCGGGAGCGCTGGGGCCCTTTGGGCCCCACACTTCCACCATGTGATGTCTTATCACATAGTAACATTGTGCCCACAAATGCAAATGGTAATGTGCATGGTGACACAAAGCAAAACAGAAAGAGAAACAGTACTGTAGACGGAAATGTTAAAAACAATGGAAAAGCAAGAACAAATGAAAATGCAAAGGGTAACGCACATGGTGGCATAGACAGGAATGGTAAGTGAAATGGGTATGGAACCGTAAGCGGAAGCAGTAACAGTAACAGTAATGTAAGAGCACAAGCTGGTTTTCCCCAAAAGCTGCATAGAGAAAGACAGAGAGTACAAAGAATGTATGCATAATAATGGGTCTCGGAGTAGAAAATGAGGAGTTGGAATACTAAATTGCTTATATCTCAGGAACCGCATGACATAGAAAAAATATTTAAAAGTCATATGAACTATCACTTTCCTGGCTAGTTTTTTACTTAGCCGTAGGGGGCTAAGTGTTTTACCATCGAAAAGTCCGTATCTCACACTGTTTCCAAGATACGGGCCCTGAAAGGCGTGGCAAATGCTGTAATATTATCCTACAGGAAAAAAAGAGAAGTTTGGACTGTCATAGCTTTGCCTCCCTGGAAAAATTTTTCACCAAACCACTGAGAGGCACATCTGTGGGATGTTGGCTGTCCTCCCTGCAAATTTCAGCCCAAAAGACTGCACTGTTATTTTGCAGCAGGGCGCCAAATGATTGCTGCAATGCGTCAAACTCCTTAATATTATCCTATGGGGAAAAGCATCAAATTTGGAGTGCTGTAACATTGCCGCCGTGTAATATTTTTCCAATGAAACACTGAAAGGCACATCTGTGAGATGTCAGCTGCGTTCCCTTCAAATTTCACCCAAAAACACCAAACCGTTCCTTTGGGGGTACCAAAGAATTGCTGTAATTTCCCACAGCCTAGAAAAGTACTGTCGCAATTTGCTAAAGCTTTCGCAAATTCATTTAACAGTGTCACAAGTGTGAAAGTACTTTGTGAAAGTACTTTTTATAGAAATGTGAAAAACATATATCTGGGCTGTTTTAACCCCAAAATAAAGACATGGCTAGCATCCTCACAGTCTGACTATGTGAATACAAAAACAATTAGGTTGCTAGAGAGTCCCAAATTTAAATGCCAAGCATTTTTCTGATCACCAACTGAAAACAAAATGATGGATTTGAAACAGTAAAAGGGCCATTTGTGAAAGTAAAAACTGCATTTGCGACACTGTCGAACTTTTTGTTAACTTTTCCCATTGACTTATAATGGGAACTTGTTTTTTGAATAACTTTTGAAACGTTTAATATTTTTTCACAAAATCTTCAAAAGGCACATCAGGGACCCCGGCCGCACATTCTCTGAAGATTTCAGACTGGTCGTGAAACCGTGCAGCCTGTAGGTGCGACCGTAGAATTCAAAAAAAGCGTAAATGCATGTGCAGATCAAGCTTAATAACTCCACAGCCACATATCCAACTGGTACGAAACTTGGCACATCCCAAGGTGTATGGGTCTTGATTGTGTATAGCAAATCTCAGGCAAATCTGTCAAATGGTTGCAAAGTTATTAAGGTGCAAATTTTGGGTTTAACATGTAAATGAGTTTCAACTCTAACTATGATAGCACTACCATGCTACCATAATATATTTATACATATATATATATATATATATATATATATATATATATATATATATATATATATATGTATATGTATATATATATGTATGTATTTAATATATATATATATATATATATATATATATATATATATATATATATATATATATATATATATATAGATAGATAGATATAGATACATATATATATATATATATTATGGTAGCACGGTAAGTGCTACCATAGTTAGGGTTGAGGAGCCATTTCTATGTTAAACCCCAAAACTTTGCACCTTAATAACTTTGCAACTGTTTGATGGATTTGCCTGAAATTTGGAATTTATGATCAAGAACCATAGGCCTTGGGATCGCCAAGTTTCATACTGGTCGGATATACGGCTGTGGAGTTATTAAGGTGATCTGTGCTGCACGCTTTTCTGGAATTCTGTGGTCTCCCACAGGTTGTATGGTTTATGTGACCTGCCTGAAATCTTCAGGAATGCATCCAGGGTCCCCAATGTGCCTTTCAAAGATTTCATGAAAAATATTAAACGGTTCAAAAGTTATTCAAAACAGTTTCCATTATAAGTCAATGGGAAAAGTTAACAAAAGTTCAACACTTTCGAAATGCATTTTACTTTCGCAAATCGGCCATTTTGTTTTCAGTTGGTGATCAGAAAATGGTTGGCATTTAAATTTGGGACCTCTAGCAACCTAATTTTTTGTATTCACTTAGTCAGGCCCTGAGGATGCTTGCCATGTCTTTATTTTGTAGTAAAACACCCCAGAAATATGTTTTTCAAATTCTGAAAGTACTTTTCAAGAAATTACTTTCGTGGCTCACTTAAAGTGTTTGCAATTTTGTGAAAGCTTTCCAAATTGCTACAGTAATTTTCTAGTCTGTGGGAAAATGACAGCAATTCTTTGGCACTGCACTGCAAAATAACCGCTGGGAGTTTGGGGCTGAAATTTGAGGGAAGCAGCCGACATCTCACAGATGTGCCTTTCAGTGTTGTATTGAAAAAATATTACATGGCGGCAAAGTTATGGCACTCCAAAGTTGACAGTTTTTCCCATAGGATAACATTACGGCGCCCGAAGCATTACAGGAATCCTTTGGCACCCTGCTGCAAAATAACGGTTTGGTCTTTTTTCCTGAAATTTGGAGGGAAGACAGCAAACAGTACACAGATGTGCCTTTCAGTAGTTTGGTGAAAAAATATCACATGGCAGCAAAGTTACGGCACTCCAAAATTGACGGTTTTCCCATAGGATAACATTACGGCGCCCGACACTTAACAGAAATCATTTGGAGCCCTGCTGCAAAATAACGGTTTGGTCTTTTTTCCTGAAATTTGGAGGGAAGACAGCCAACAGCCCACAGATGTGCCTTTCAGTAGTTTGGTGAAAAAACATTACAGGGAGGCAAAGTTATGGTGCTCCGAACTTTTCTTTTTTCCCATAGGATAACATTACGGCTTTTGCCGCTTTTCAGGGCCCGATCTCGAACGGTGCGTAGATACAGACTTTTCGTCAGAAAATTTCTTAGCCCCACAATGGGGCTAAGATTCACATTAGACAGGACAGTTGTAAATAATATGACTTTTAAATTTTTTTTCTACGTCGTACGGTTCCTGAGATATAATGTATTTAGTATTCCAAGATCTCATTTTCTGCGCCGATACTCATTATTTTGCATACATTATTTGTACTCACTGTCTTTCTCAATACAGGTTTTGGGGAAAACCAGCCTGTGTGCTTACATTTCTGTTACTGTTGCCGTTTCCGCTTGCGGATCTGTACCCGTTTCACTTACCATTGACGTCTGCGCCACCATGTGTGTTATCCTTTATGCTTTCATTTGCGCTTGTGTTTCTGTTATTTTTGCCATTTCTGTCTACAGTACTGTTTATCTTACTGTTTCACTTTACATCACCATGCCCATTGACATTTCTGTTTGCAGGCACCATGTTATTATGTGACAACACATCACGTGGCAGACCATTCTCGCTCACGCCACCATGTCGTCATCTTTTCTGTTCTCATTTGTGCTTGTGTTACCATGTGCGCCACTGTTAGCATTTCTGTTTGCGTTGCTGTCCCTGTTAGTATGCCACAACACATCATGTGGCGGAGCACGGGTCCTTCCGCTAGCGCGGGCCCCTCGCCCCGGCCGCTGCATTACATTCACTATTTCTCGTTATCATTCTCAAAAAGAAGGGAAATTAGAGGCAAAACTCAGTTTAATGCATTAGTTAGGTTGTTCCATAGCGACAAAGTGAGGAAATTGCTGTTAGGTTGAAAACCCTTGGACCCCCGCCCACCCCCAACCGGCATTGGGGTGCGATTGGGATCGTGGGTCCCAACTCTCACCCCATTCTCCTATACTTCTGCTGCTTTACACATGTCATGGGGTGAGAGTTAGGGCTGACGATCCCAATGCGCACCCAATGCCAGTTGGGGGTGGGGGTCCAAGGGGTTTTCAACCCAACAGCTTAATTCTCACTTTTGTCGCTGTGGAACAACCCTAACTAATGCATTAAACAGATTTTTTTGCCTCTAATATATATATATGTATATTGATAAAAACACATGTGCTGGGATAAATTCCATTATAAAAAGTAATATCTAAAGCAGTCAGTGGAGATAACACTGATATCTCCATGTTCCTATATGTCATAATGATATCTTCAACACTCCAATACATCATAGTGTTATCTTCTAAACTCCTATACATCATCTCTGATAAATCTTATTGGCCCCTCTGAAAATGACAGTGATCCTATTCTGCCTTTCCATAACCTGCACCCTCCCCCACAACGTGAATCTTACATCTTGTATATCCTACATGCCATCATTTTCAAACAAGTATTAATTTTTGGGGTAATTGCTTGATTCTGTTGTCAGGATGTCACCAAAGTTTCATTTTCACATCCTAAACTGGTAGTATGACTGAGCACTTTTGGAGCTAACAGAGATTCATAGAAAGGCACTCTTACTGTAAAATTTAAAAAATGCAGCACCCTTTTTACTAATATTGTGGAGCTTTGTTACAATCTAGCTACTGATAGTAGAAACAGAAGAGAGCACGATTCAGCAATTTCAGAGATATGAACTTGAGCGCGAGTGAGGATTACTATAGCAACACTCGTTCCCATTCACATCTCTGAAGCTGTGACCTCTTTTTTATTTCTATTGTTGGTAGCTGGATTGTAACAAAGCTCCACGATGTTCTAACATTTCATAGTAAAAGTGCCTTCTTTTGAATCTCTGTCAGCTCCAAAAGTACTTGGTCATGCTACAAATTTAGGATCTGAGAAATTAAATGGTTTGGTGACACCATGAGGAAATGGCAGGATCAACCAGATAAGTTTTAATTTAAAATATTTATCTCTTTACCAATTATAGCTACAGGGCTCCCACATCTATATGGATTTCTATATTTTATAGAAATCTGAAGCCATCTACAAGAAACTTGTTCTTATAAGCTTTCATTAGGTATACTGGAAAACAGAACAAGTAAGCAGCCATAGCAAATAATATAATCTACATGAAATCACAGGAACATTGCTCTGGAATTACAGGAAAAATGCCAAATCAGTCTGAAAGCACTGTGTCAGAGCTGCTGGAGAAAGAGGGGAGGTTGGCTGACAGTTCTGCCTCATCAATAAGATATGTGGTGGGTTGTCTTAAGTGGGGGATGTGGTGGGTTGTCTAAAACTTATGTAGGTGGTCGTCTTGGCAGCCAAACACATATGTTGCATAAACAGAACATGACATGGCCTGACTGAAGATATCATATTTATCTTCACTCGAGGTCAATGGCATCAAGATATCTCACTCGTGGCTTTGCCACTTGTGAGATATCATGATATCAATGGCCTCGTGAAGATAAATATGATATCTTCAGTCAGGCCATGTCATATCCTATATATATATATATATATATATATATATATATCCCAAATTTTGAATGTAGTTTTTTTTTATAACCCCATCTCATGAACCCAGTAGATGGACATTTTTAAATACCAACCTAAAGTTGATTTCATTGAGCTATGTTCAGTTCAGTTCATTTATTGTTGACAATCACAATGTTGTCTTTACATAAAATATGTTACACATATATCATTTCATATCCTATTACAAATTTAAAATCACAATATTTAAAACATAAACAGCTTCACCATATAAACAGTTAAACTAAATGGAATTATTTAACTTAAAAAGTTATAATCAGGATATCCTTATCTATTCTTTTCTAATATGTAATTTTTTTTTCTAACATTTTACAGTATTTAGCTACCCTTTCTAATATATTACTATCTTTGGATTTAAGTAAATAATTAAATTGATACCATGGCTCCATATCCAATGTAATCAAAATTTCCCCAAATAAACTCTTTCTCTCACTATCATATAGTGGACAAAACAATAGTAAGTGTAATGATGTATCCTTGCCTAGGTTACAGGCACATATCTCATTATCTGCTTTGTTATACAAGTTTCTTAGGACTTGGCTGTCCAGGAAACCAAATTGAACTTTAGTGAATGCTTTTCTTAGATTTTTTTTTTCAAGTTACTCAAATAGTATTCAATTCCCAACTGAGTATTATTATTTTTGGCTAGCCAATGGCTAAACTTAAAGTTATTTGCCAAACTTCTTTCTGTTTGCAAATGGATGTCCTGTATTCTTCTCTTAATTTCTTCCTTAATATCCTTCATTTCTACTATTTGACTATTAGGTATTAACTGTATTAATCCATATGGTCTTATTATCTTTTCTAGTGCAAACATGCTTGGATACCTAAAACCCAAGTTACCAAAGTGTATTGCTTCCTTCAGACACATTCTTGGGATTCTGTTGTTAGACAGATTATATATTTTGAACCAATATGAGGCCAGTCTCTGTTCTATAATACATTTTAAAGGTAACTGGCCTATCTCTAATCTTGTTAATACAGATGCAGCACATTGAGGTATCCCTAATAATTTCTTATAGAAAGCATTCACTGAAGCTTCAAGTTTACTAATACACATACTACCCCATATTTCACATCCTTAAAGGACCTGGCTTTTAATTTTAGCATTAAATGTCCTGAGTGAGCCCTTCACAGATTGACCCCCATATTTATAAGCAAATCTTTCCATCAATGGAGCCAATCTATTAATCTTCTGCTTCATATGGTTGATACGGTTTTACCATTTAAAATTATAAGTAAATGCTATTCCTAAATATGTAAAACAATTAAAATACTCAAGCTTGTAATTATTACACATTAATTTACACATTTGATTTCTCTGAACTATTGTTTTATTAAAAATCATATATTTTGTTTTCTGGAGGTTAATTTCTAAGTCTGCTCTTGTTGTCAATTCACAAAATTTCTGTGAACTCTGTTTAATGCCCAAGTAGCTTTTTGACATAAAAACAATGTTGTCTGCAAATGCCAGGTTGGGGCATCCCCTACACCCCACCTTCGACATGTGCAATCCAGAGGCCCTCAGTTCTTCCAGCACTCTAATCAAGAATATGTTAAACAATAATGGAGATAAAACACACAGCCCTGTTTAAGCCCTATATTAGATCTAAACTTTGATGTAAGATCACCTTCTTCATTATACCTTATCATGGTTTCATTATTGTTATATAATGTTTTAATCATATTAAGCATTTTTGGTTCAATTCCACAGTATGTTAATTCTCCCCATAATTTCCCCCTATTTATTCTATCAAAAGCAGATTTTAGATCTATGAAAACACTGAATAGTTTCTGTTTTTTAATGTTAATATATTTGTGTATTAAATGTGTGAGTATAAAACACTGATCAATTGTAGAATGTTTTGGTTTAAAACCAGCCTGTAATTCACTTATAATCTTTTCTTTTTTGACCCAACACATTAATCTACCATGCAGTATTCTTGTTAATAATTTTTGTGTCGAATCCAAGAGGCTTATAGGTCTGTAGTTTCTAGGTTCCCCCTTATCTCCTTTCTTGTATATAGGTACGATAATATTTTAATATTTTCCCTCCACGTGTTTGGTATTTGTCCAGTTTCCAGTATTACATTAAATAATACCACAAGGGCTTGAATCCACATTTCTATATCGTTCACTATAATATCAACTGGAATATTATCAGGTCCAGGAGCCTTATGTCTTTTTGCTAGTTTGATAACCTTCGGGATCTCAGTCGATGTCATTGATTCTTTAAAAGGTATCCATTAGATGTATTCAAGAGTGAAATCTTCTATTTTGGAAGCTTGGAATATATTTTTATCAAAAATGTCCCATCAATTTGGTTCTATATCATTTTCTACAGTATCTGGTGTATTATCCCACCCCCTTGTTATCATACGTCAAAATTCCCTATTGTCTCTTGCCCATGCTGCTTTTTCAAATTTTTCCCATAAGGTTTCCCTATGTTGATTTATTTTTGAATCTAATACCTTTTTATAATGTTTTTTCTTTTTTTTATTTAATTTATATTTATTTGCCTTTGAAGGGTGTTTCTGGCTGACTATGAAATCATATTTTGTCCCAATTCCTGAATTTGGAAAATCTCACCTACCTTGTTCATGAGGTGCAGTCCTAAAAAGGCCATGTTGACAGTTTTGAGGGAAAATATTGAAAAATAGTGAAGTTAAGAATGAAAGTTGAACTATTTTAACATTCACTTTTAACTTGGTCATTGTACCATATTTTGTCACCAGAGTTTCAGCATATTCTTTTTATGACTCCACCTCAATAACTGCAGATGCAGCAAAGTTTTAATTCACAGGTGAAGTGAACCTGAAGTGGTCCACTTTGAATTAGCGTAGCGCTATGCAAATTGTCCATTAAAAACTTGAAATTTGCCTTACTTCATGTTGTCCACTTCGAGTTCACTTCGAGTTACTGTTTGACAAGGTGAAGACATTAAAAAACAGGCCACAGATCACATGTCTGACTGTCTCTACAGGTCTGCAGGTCACCTAATTCAGAGAGGCAGTTAAATAGGCAGGAAGTCAGTGTCCAAAGTGCAAAGTGGGCACATATTGAGCGTGCAACAGTCAGCATTTGTTTTATTTCAGGGTACTGCAGAAACTCCTGTACCACCATATTTAAACAGTGGGCCATACAGGGAACCTACACAAAGCCACCATTGCTGATGCATTTCAGAATTATTGCTCCATTATCACTAGCTATGAAGCCAGCTTTTAGGGACAGGGGGTGCAGTCACTCATCGATTTATGTCAGTAGCAAGTCTATCATGTGTTCGCCTGTATGCGACCTTGCTGTACTATGCATTGCAAGCGTGGCATGCTGTCTAATGCCATGAAGTTGCTACCACCATCACCACAGTCTGACTTATTACACTACTTTCCCATCCCACCATCACAGACAACCCCAGGTAGTGGCACCCAATGTGCAGCAATACACAGATAGGAACTACCCACTGTTTTGCCATGTGTCCACATAGCCATGCTTAAGTGAATGTAAGGTGATGTGGAATGTTGAAGGGCTTGTCTTACAGACTCTGTCACTGTCTGATATAACTCCGGGACAGCATGAGTGGAAAAGTATGTCTGGGACAGGACCTTCCATTTAGGACATGTGTATGCTGCAAAGCTCCAGAAGCTCACATTCTCCACAAAGGGATATGGCACAAGGTCAATTGTCAGCATTTCCATTATGGCAGCATTGAGTTTACATGCATCTGAATGATTGGGTGGGTTTTAAGTGTTGCATGCAAAAAGTCTGTGCAATGTGGGCTGCATTGTTCATTGCTTTACACATGGCATACCAAATGGCTCTACTCTACTAATTGGCATGGATGGGGTACCTTGGATGTGTGATGGTGGGTGCAAAGGTGACAAGCCAATACGTGTGGTTATTTTACTTTTTTTAAGCACAGGAGTTGATGTAGTAGAATTAATACATGGACCGCTACTGTTACTCTAACCACTACTTTAACATTCCAAATCATCATCATCCTCATGCCAGTAGTAATCCTCTGGTGTTATTTCACCACTTTTACCGACATGTCTACTTACACTGACAGAAGGGAACACCATGCTCACTAAGGTGGCTGAGGGTGAATGCCCAACTATGGCATTAGCTCCCCTCTGGTGCTGCATCCAGAGTGCCTTGTGCCTGCTCTTCAGATGAGTATGCTGGCCCCCAGTGCCAAAATGGCTGCCCTTTTTACCACACTTCACATGCATTTGGCAAAGCTGGCAGATTGCCACTGTTTCGTTGTTGCCATCTTGTACAAAAAAATCCCAAACTAGGGATTTGGATGCCCTACTCTTTATATGTCGCTGCTGGTGCTGCTGCTGCATATGTAACTGTTTTTTTTGGTGGCAATGAAATGAGGAGTGTAATGCATGATTTCTGCTGTTGTGCACAATTGGACTTTGGTTGAACATCACAATCTATGACTATTAATTCAGAATCATCATCAACTGACACAGCTACAGCAGAACTTTGAGGAGGGGGTGATCGACTAAGACTGTTTACAAACAGCAACCTTCACTTTCTTTTTTCCAGTTCCCAAATGAGGTTGTTAACATCATCATTATCATAATCATCATCCACTAATTCACTTTGGAGGCTGTCCTCCTGTAGAGATATTCCAAGTTCGACAGCAGCCTCAATATTATCAGCCACACTTTTTTCATCAATGTCTGAATGTTTGGATGGCCTAGCCTCAACATCAGCGGAAACATGAGACTGTGAGTCATCATCATGATCATAATCATGTTGAAGTACTCTAGGGAGTAGGACATCAACTGCACTCAAGTCTGTGGATTCAGCAACATTTTTTCCACTTGTTAAGTTGAACAGGGTTGAACTTGTAGCAATACTCTTGTTGTTATCAACCATGCCCTCACTAACTTTTCTAACAGCAGGGACAACACCATCTCCAACCAGAACTGAAGCAACTGATTTCACTGTGAAAAACATAGTCTGGCAAATCCCTTTACTTGCACCAACTACTACCTTTCCCTTCTGTTGAGCTCTACCATGGCCATGATCACTCTTAACACTGTTACCTTTGGTAGCCCCTGATGAACCTGAGTTATCTTCACAACAACTTCCACTGCTAATAGTCTTCTTAGCAACAGCACCACAGCCATAAACTGCTTTGCCTGACCATCTCTTTGTGGGCATTTTTTTAGATGAGACAGACAATTTACAACAACTTGATATTTCTGCACTTTTGGGTGGCTGGGAAGCAAAACACTAAACGCAGCTGCACAGGCACAACACAATACCTGTCCTAGAATCCCTAACCAATCTCCAAAAAGCATACAGTCAAAATACAATACCTTGTTTTGATGGGGGGGGGACGCAGTACCTACCTACACAGAAGCAGGGAAATAAATCTAAGACAGGCTTAGAAATTCAGAGTACTGCTACTGTGGTGCCACAGTGAAATGCATATCAATTGACAGCATACACTCAGATTAAAGGTCAGACACAGAAACTTAAACTTTTTAGTTCAGTACAACACATACAGTCCTGTGAAAAGACTGAAAAACTGCCCAGCAAACAGAAAATATGTATAAGCAATTCAGTGAAGTTGTACTGTGTCTACCTGAACACAGAAATAATAAAACAATAGCCAACAATGGTTGGAAAATATGCCCCTCTTACTACTCTCCCTTCTACACCACAGATCAGCCCCTCCCCAAAGCACACTTGTACAGTGTCTCTCAGTACAGAGACTGAGTCAACTAAATTAACATTCGATATTCACAAAACATCAATAAATGCTCTATGAAATAACCACATCAGGGTTTACTAAAATCAGTCTAAATTTTGTCACAAAATTCTGTGGCAAAAAGCTGTTTTTAAAGGTTTTTAGAGGGTTTGAATCTCAGATCGCTGAGAGAAAACTGTCTCCAGCTTTCCACTACACACACTATGATGAACTGAGGCTGTGCAAGACAATATAGAGCCCTTGTGACCTTACATCCCATGATTTACTGCAAAATTTGCCTTAAAGAGCACAAAAACAAGGCAAAGTAACACAAAGTCAATAGAAAACAAGGCAAAATAATGTGAAGTCCATAGAGAACAAATTGGAACTTTGCATTACTTTGAGATGTGTAGTGATTTGTTCTGCAGAATAGTAAGTGGAATTCAGGTTCTATATGAAATACTACACATAGTGAATTTTAGGCACTTCGCCCACCACTATCAATAACCCATTTAGTGAAACTTTTAAAATCCTGCCCAAAAGGTGATTATATGGCGTGACTATGAAATAGCCTTTTGGACCATATATGGAAAAATTCACCTACCTTGTCAGGTATGGTCCTAAAAAGGCCATGTTGAAAATGTGGTGAAAATATATTTAAAAATGATAAAGTTATGAGTAAAAGTTCAAAATACATTAAAGAACATTGACTGCACTTACTGTATTTCCTCATTTTGCAGTCATGGTGCATGGAGAAGGAGGAGGTCTTTCAGCTCAGAGACTGAAAAGATGAGCGAGGGTGTGCAGAGGGTGTGGGGCAGTAGATGCTGAGAAGCAGGTGGGGTGGTGCGGGTGTGGGGTATGGGAGGAGTTATAGATCACCTAAGTACAGTTTTGTTTTCTTTTCTGGTCTTAAAAAAACTATCTGTAAGGGACAGTTTTCTTACTTGCAGGTAACTGGACCGATACTGGTGATTTAGCACCCCAGTATCAGCACAGTCTTTGACAGCACCTGGGATGGGCAGCCCAGTGCTGCCATCTATCTGTGGGGGGTTCTTTAGTACAGAAAACTCTGGCACTAGCTGATGAGTGCCACTTTACTTTCTAGTAGACAGCCATCTATTGAGCTAAAGATCTTGGGCTGGATTCTCAAAATGTCAAGAAACTAAGTCCCACTCTACAACTCCAGTTGCAGACTGAAATCTCTGCAGCTGCAGAGATTGGTATTGTCATTCATTGCAGCTGCAGAAGATGTTATACCTGGTCGCACAGGCCATAGCATTTTTCCACAGCTGTGGCGAAAAAACAGCATCAAGCTGCTGTAAACCATGGAGCCAAATGTAAACAGGTTCCACTTTTGGGAATACCATAGCTGCAGGAAAAACTGCGGTTCTGCAAGTGGCAACCTACTTGTGCTGATTTTTTCCCACAGCTCTGGGATTTGAATGGGCTTCAGGAATCCTGCATCTTAACTTTGGCATGATTACTTGTGTATAGGTGTCCTAAAGAAATAACAAATATCATGGCATTAGGATGGATCATCTCAAACATATAGGTGCTCATAGTCTGTCATTTTATTTTTTGTGGAAAATTTCATGAAATGTTATATCTGCATATAAGTCAGGCACCTTTGGAGTGAGATATGTGAAAATTAAAACACACTTTTTTAATAACTTTTATAGAACTGACTAAATATGGAAACATTTGGTTTAAAACCTTTTAAGTCACTGGACTTCAAAACTGAGAACACTTTCTAAAAATGTGGATGTCTGTACCTTCTCTGCTCTTGCAGGTATAGGCTTGTCATTTGGCACGCATATCCATTGTCAATGTATTCTGGTATCTAACACAAGTGGAAAAAATGGTTTAGTAGTTTTAAATTTACAGTGGAAAAAATAATTATTGGTAACATTGTCTCAATTATGTATGCTGCATATAGATATTGTCTCCAGAATTCCTCTTGTGGAATTGAACACTCACAAAGCACATATCACTGCTTCATCTGATAAGCTGAGTTGAGCTTTTTACAGTTCTGCAGTTCCTCTCTGGGTGATTATTTTGTCCCCCTCCTTCTCTCTTAGCTTATCCAGATCAACTCAGTGGAACTACTGGTCCCCATGATATCCTCTTTGTTCTTTATGGTAACACAATCCATTAAAACAAGAGTCACCTAATCCCTTACATAGAGAAGGCTGCTCCAAGTATGGTGGAGATATGGTAAAACAATTTACTCAGTCACTAAAAGGTCTTCCTACCACACTGTTAAGAAAAAAAATGCCAGAAATTGATACATTCTTCTAAAATATCACATATAACATTTACAACAGGTGAAAAAGGGATAGTACACAATCAAATGAAAATTTATGTTTTTTCCCTTTTCCAACATATTTGGTACCATTCATCTTTTGCATCTGTGGTTGCAATTGAAACAAACTAAAACTAAATGATCTTGGTGCACGATTTGCTGATCAGCTCTATGTGAAAAAAAATCTTACAAGTCAATCTGTCCAGGGGAGGACAGGGGATCCTGGTGCACTGAAAAGTGGTGGTTTACAACACATGGAACTAAACAAACAGTGAAAAAAAAACATGTTGAAACAGAGCAGAGAAACCAACAAGGTAACCTGGCAGTGGCAATTTAATAATAAACAGCAGTGGAGTACAAATGCAAAATAACCAAAATTGTTTTGCTCTTTTACCCTACTGCTGTTTATGCTAGATTACCACATTGGTTTCTCAGCTCTGTCTCAGCATGGGGTTTTTAGTGTCTGTCTAATTTTGCCTACTAAACCTTAGAGTTAAGGTTGAGTAGATTGTTTAATGTATTAAACCCCAATTTTTGCACCGTAATAACTTTGGGGTCATTTGATGAAAGAGCCCAAAATTTGGCACTCTTTGTCAGGTTACCAGAGTTGCAAGGCTTTAAAAGTTTTGTGATGGCATCTTGTTTGCTTTCTGAGATACAGAGTTCCAACCCCCCCAAAAAAATAGCCTATACTTAATATTGCATCTTTTTTCCTCTCATCTACTGCCTAGATAGTGTGGAATTGTGTCATGAAATGTTCAGAGTAGAAGGGGCCTATACCAGTGGTGTGCCTTTGGAAGGTTTCCTGAAAAAATATTATACGGTTTTAGCATTATAAGGATTTTTGAGTTAACCAAAAATTGTGAACATTAAAAAAAAACTATCGCGACTGCTTATTTTAATGATTTATGTGTCATGGGGGAAAAATAAAATTACTAATCATGTGGAAAGAAACAATTGTGTTGAAAAAATGCCTATCAAAATGACACCCATTTTTTTCTTTTAAACTCACAATCATTAAAACTACATAAAACTGATCTCAAACAAAAAAAAAACTGAACCTAGCTAAATGGGACCTTTCTAGTTAGATTCTATGGTGTGTTTTTTTTCAAGCTTGCCAGAAATACCTTTTCTGGGCCCCCACTGTATGAGAAAAGCAAGACTTTCTTGACTTCTGTAGCTTCAGCTGGAAGCCATGCTGTGGACTGCATTAAGAGCATTGAGCAGTGGATCCCCTGTTCTTTCTGTCTGTCTGTCTCTGCCTCTCTCTTTCTCTGTCTGTCTGTCTATCTATCAAGCCATCTATCTGTTTTTTTTATATGGACCAGGGTGTCCACCCCTGGTACCACTTCTTTCTCCCGACCCTCCCCTCTAGGTTGTCTGCCCACCTTTTCCAGTGTTAAATATATATTTTTTATTATACATAAGTGGGCTGGGGTACCCACCCCTAGTACTGCTTCTCTTAACCCCCCCTCCTCTGCAGGTCACCTGTCTCACTTCTATCATGTATGTTGTGGCACCAGGGTGCCCATCCCCAGTGCTGCCAAACACTGGCCCAACAGTGGGGTGACTGATCCCCAGTGTCAGAATACCCCCAGAAATAAAGAAAATGATCCCTCCACTTTGTTTTACACCTGTAAAATAAGAAAATTGATCCTTGCCAATCTGACAACCCCACACAGCTCCACCCACATCACCATGACCGCCCACTCAGCACCCACCACCCTATATCCTCACCACACCCCTTACATACCCTCACTCACTTGAGTATGTTCCACCATGAAGATCCACTCTCCAGTTGAAAATACATCTTGTTGCTGGAACCAGAAACTGCAGTATGAGACAGTAATTCAATGTACTTCAATGGAGTTTTGCACTTTGATGAATAACTTTGTCATTTTTGCATATTTTGACCCTAAATTTTCCACCTGGCCTTTTTTGGGACCACACTTCATAATCAACAGTGGTGGAATTTTGCAAATCAGGCCAGAGGGTGATTTCTCAGTTGCTTGGCAAAATCATCTATTGGGTAGGATTTGAAAATTTTCATCACCCTTGTTCATGAGCTGGGGTCAATAAAAGGCCATGTTGAAAAGTTGGGGTCAAAATATGTAACAATGTCCAAATCATGAGCATACATTGACATTTTTTTATGCTCACTCATAACTTCAGTAATTTTAAATATTTTGACCCCAATTTTCAGCATAGTCATTTTTTCACACCACCTCATGAATGTGACAGCTGTCATCTTTTGAATGCTGGCCAAAATGTGTTTTTGTACCTGTGGCACAGAATGACATTTCAGTGGCATGGAATGTTTCAGTAGGATTTGAAATTTTCACCAACTAGGTTCATGAGGTGGGGTAATAAGAAGGCTATGCTGAAAATTTGGTGTACAAATATGGTAAAATGCCCATGTTATGAGTAAATGAAGCACTATTTTAGCATTCACTCCTAACTTCACTAATTTTCAATATTTTTACTTCTAATGTTCAACATTTTTCCACACAACCTCATAAATGTGACAGGTGTAATTATTAAAATCCTGGACAATACATGTTTTCACACCTCTGGTGCAAAATGACATTTCAGTCAATATACTATAAATGCCACGTGTCATGTTTATAAGGGCAGTTATAAAATGATTATCTTGAAAATATGGGGTTGAAATTTAAAATATATATATATATATATATATATGAAACTGTTTTGAAACTTTGCTTGTAGTGCTAGTCTTGACCCCAGTGGATATTTTTTGTGATCCCGTGCCAGTGAGCTGACTTCGAGAGCAAGCTGAGTGACCCAGCTGGATGGAGTGAGGGTGGGAGATGCTGCTGTGATGCAAGGGTTTTCCACATGGGCTGGGCACCACATAGTGAAGACAACTGCCTTTATTCATTCTTTACACATTTACTTTTTACACATTCACTCTTTATACATTCACTCTTCAAACATTTACTCTTTGTTCTTTCAGATCTCTTTGCCTCTTGATATTTGAAAGAACAAAGACTGAATGTGTGAGGCAGTGATTGTGTAAAGAGTGAATGAGGACAGTTGTCTTCACCATATGGTGTCCAGGCCCATATGAACAACCCTGCAGCTTGCATTCCCTGGTCAGTTGGGGGAAATGTGCCAAGCTGTGCACTTCTATAGGCAGATGGAAACCCAAGTGAATGATGATACAATTCCACTACCTCAAAAAGATAGAAAATTCTTTGTAAAAAAATGTTGTCAACATACCAGTTAGAGTAACTTACTACCACAAAAGTAAGGGAAATGTGGTGTTAGGGTTTCTAAATCTAACTCCCCACCCCAACCCCCAAAGCAGCAAAAGAAAATAACATTAGGGTTTTGGGTCTCTGAAGTCTTGGTGAATCGGTCATGGAGTCTTCCTTGAAGTTCTCAACCTTAATACCCACCCTGTTTCCTGAGCAAACAATGTTGCACATGATTTCCTTTTATCATGCAGAGCCCATAGATCCCTGCATGAATAACACTACCACAGATTGTGTTGGCAATATGTGGCAAGATATACTTCTCTAACTTTGAAGAGCATATCATTATAAGGCACTAGCTTGGAGCCGTACCTTGTGTTTCAGGCTGGAGGCTATGGACTAGGGGGCAGAGGTGAGCACTAGGGTTAACAACCCCAAAGCAGACCCCACGACTGATTTACCAAAACTCCAGAGACCCAAAACCATAATGTTTTTTCTTTTTTCTGCTTGGGGCATGGGGAGTTAGGATCGGAAATCCTAATGCCACATTTCCCTACTTTTGTGCCAGTAAGTTATCCTAACTCCTGCACTAACGTTTGTTTGCAAAGAATATATCTATGGTTTGCTACTGGTATCAAACTGTTGTTATCGATGCCCTCAGCTACATATTACATTGCAAATTCAGTGTGTTGAAAAGCTTAGAACACAAGTATTATCCCATTGATTCTCAAAGTGGGAAGCCTCAACTGCTATTGAACTGAATCGTGGGGTATTTTTTGTAGATACAGATACATAAAAATAAAGTAAATAAAAATCAGACCATTGAAGTGGAAATTGAGCTTCACCATTCTCCCCCAAACCAATACGGCACGGGGTCATAGTGTCACAAGACATTATGCCACATGGCAAAATCGCTCTGCCAATGCAGTGTGATTTCTGCCATGCAGCATAACTCTTTTTTGTAGGGGGCTCCACACCCCCGTTACAGGGGGATGTTCCCTCCAAATCCTCCAATAGAGATTCTCAAAGGGGTTCAACTTGGGGAGCTCACAAAGTTTAAAAAAAAATAAAAGTTACTAGGACCAGGAATCAAACCCAGTCCCAGATGCAGTGTCTGGGTTCCTGGCTGCAGTGGCTCAGTCCATTGAGCCATGGCAGCTGCTCAGCAGAACCCCATCCCAGCCGAGGTCTTATCCTCTGCCTGGGTTGTTTTGAGTGGTGCAATACTGCAAACAGAGGTATTTGCTGTATTGTACCACTCATTGTAACCTACAGAGCTGTGCAGGTTTAGTCATAAAGTCATACACTATTAAGCTTGCAATAGTATGATCTGGTAGGAACCAATACAGAAAAAGTAAAGCCCAAAAAATATTTTAATCTCCAGTTATGTTTGTCACTTGCTCAGTCTCAGTATCTCTCTTACTTTCACTCTAGGCAAACATGTTCATGGTACTCCAGTTTAGCTGAGAAGTACTTATGCATCAATCATATAGTTACATTTTAGAACTTTGTCTAAATTTACTGTTCCCTGATGCAGTGTGAAGTAGAGGCAGGGAAAGGAGAATGGTATGAACATGGGGTCAGACATGCAGGCAGGGATAAGATTAAATTAATTAATAGTATGTTTACATGTTAATTGCCTTTGGGCTGTCCTGTCCAAAGTAAATGTCAAAGGAGGAAACTGAGTCAGTTTAGGCTGAAAGGAAGCTCTAGGAAGATGCAATACATTAGTGTTTTACCTCAAGGATTTCTCATATCTGATTCCACTATTCCACAATCAGCACACATGCAGCAGGTCGCATTAGAGTGGATAAGTGAAGGTTGAAAGCAAGCCATGCTGAGGTTTTACCTCACTGCCCTGATTCCCTTATGACCATGCATGCATGCACAGACAGCAGCCAGAGAAGATGTTGCAAAAGCTGAAAAGCAGCCTGAAATCAGATGTACTGTAGAAAAGTAGTGTATATTAAGCTAGATGCAGAGTTTATAACTTACTTCCTTTATATTGCTGATTCATCTGCTTCTCTTTCGTTTTCTAACTTTTCAGTATGTACCTAAACAAAATAACAAAGGAACTGGCCTTCTGGACACAAGACTGACAAACAAGCTAACCATAAAAAGGAAGGGATGGCAAGTGCAGGGATCGAACAAGAGGCAGACAATAGAAATGACAGCCATTTATGGCCTTCAATTTGAAAGAACAAAACAGATAAACAGAATGGACTTTGCATCACTTGGTAGTTGCAGGATCTAAAAGAAATGAACACCGTAATGAATGACAGGTCGTGCTACATTGAAATGGTGCCACAACACAAATCAGCATGTAACAGTGTTCCAAGGCTTTTTCAGAGCAACTATGGGTTCACAGGAAACTGCCTCTCTATGGATACATCTGCAACCATATTCAAAATTTTCATTAAAACAATATTTTGACATACATGTTTGTTCATTTACTGGGTTTAAATGCTAAGAGACAGACAGTGTCATGTAACAGAACATATACTATTCAGATGACCATGTTAAACATTTGTATCATTTCCTGTCATCTTTAAGCTATTCTGGTGGGCAAAATTCTACATACATTAATGCAGCCCATAGAGCTGCAGTTTCACAGCATCATGGCAGGGTGTTTACTTAAAATGTTTTGAATCCAACCAGATAATACAGCAGATGCTTGATTGGGGGTGTTAAAAAGAATGACTAAGAAAAGCAAGGATCAGACTTCTGGTGAAGTCACCAGACCTAATGGTTGGAAGTCTTTAGACATCCATCAACAGAACCTGAAAAATACCTCACAAAACACCAAAATCCATAAAAAATCTTTAAAGCAGCTGAGGTATTTACTAACGCAGATTACAATGAAGTTGGAGCAACCAAAAAAGACTGAAATAGTGGAAGATGAAAGCCGATATCAGAGTTTGGAGTCAGAGACAGAGACCTCAGTACCATCTAGTCTCCCTCACTCAAAATAAGGGTATACATGGCAAAGTCTCAGAAATCAGAAAAAAAAGAAAAAAGTTGGATACATTAATGCAGAAACTCAGAGCCTTTCGTGCAGAGATGGCACCAATTTTGAAATCTTAGATGGAAAAAAATCACTGTGCTAACAGGCCGCATAGACAAAACCAATGCCCAGATCCACACAGTAGACTCACATATACCATGCTTCAGATTGCAGTCTCAGCAACAATTAACAGGCAAAATCCTCAATTTGGAAAGTAGGTCCAGACAAAATAATCTGAAAATTCATGGCTCACCAGAAGGTGCAGAGGGTCAACAGCTAATCCCATGTCTCCAGGATTTACTTAAACAAATCCTATCCCTCCCACCCAACTACACTATAGGTATTCAGTGGGCTCACCAGGCATTGGGTTCCAAACCAGCAGACTCATCAGCTCATTCCCAATCAGTAACATTATACCTACTGAGGTATACAGTAAAACAAGATCTACTTCATCGGGCATGGCAACAAAAGACAGTACAATATAAGGCAAGGCAAAATTTATTTAAAAGATGTCCAATCCTAGAGGCTCTGGACGCTGCACAAAAATACAAACATGTGTTTCAGAAAATATCAATAAAACACAAAATAGTTATTAAAAAACAATTCATATAAACATTAAATAAAAATCAAATTCTCAGCATCTATACATAATTCAGTACTCATAGATTAACATCAATCTAAAAATGCCTGGGCAAATAAGAGGGCCTTGAGGCGGGTCTTAAAAACCTCCAAAGTGGGGGCCCCCTTAACCCCAGAGGGAAGCGAATTCCACAGGGCAGGAGCAGTGACACTGAAAGCCCTGTGGCCAGACAATTTTATTCTTGAAATGGGAATTGCTTAGGGGCCTCCACAGGAGGAGCAGAAGGGGAGAGTCGAAACAGCAGGTACAAGTAGGTCTAACAGGTAACCAGGGCCCTGACCATGTAGGGTCTTATAGGTGAGAAGCCCCACCTTAAAGAGGATCCTCCACCTGACTGGCAGACAGTGCAGATCATGCAACACGGGTGTAATATGACAAAACTTCAATTGCCCAGTAAGCAATCAAGTGGCTGCATTCTGCACTAGCTGCAGTCTGTGGAGAGATCCTCCTGTGACGCTGAGGTAGAGCACATTACAGTAGTCAAACCTCGATGTAACTAAGGCATGCATCAAAGTTCCACGCTGTATTTTTTTTAAACTCTCTTTATGCTCTCGAGCCATGGAACTGTCTCCAGCTACCCTCACATGCCAATTTTTACCTATCAGTCTGAAACTCACCTTACATGCACTCCAGTCCGATGAATCCCCCGGCTCTGAGCACCCCGAGGTAGGGCCACCTGCCCTGGTGATCTATCTAGAATCCAATGCATCAGATCCGGAGAAAGGGGCATCCTTCAGGTGAGTCCGATGGTGGGAATGTGGACTGACAAGGGTGGAGTCTTTGCCTATCCACAGTCGGGGGGGTTTCTTGAATGTTGCAGCCCCAGGGCTTGGACATGCAATGATGTCCTGTTCGGCAAGCACACGTTCCCATGCACACCTGAAAGACATCAGCCACAGCCCAATCCCCCTGCAACTGACAGCTGGGCTGTGTTATCCCCCAGCCACCGCTAGGGGCTGCTAATACACTGGCAAGAGAGAGACCCTCCTCCCCGAGGAAGGAGAGCAGTCCGTGGGATGGTCAATCCTTCCTCATCCCCACTGTCCCCTGACGACCCGTGCTCATTCCCAAACATGGGTCACCAGCATGCTGCAAGATGTGGCATCCAGCATATCAACCTTCAGCACCACCAGGCCAGCTTTCATGCTGTATTTTGATAATGACTATCTGCCTGCCCTGATGCAACAATGAAGAGCATACATTCTGTTGTAAAAAATGTCATGTCAGAATAATCTTAACTTCTGTACCCTGTACCCATTACTGCATTTCCAGTTTCCAGAAGGGCAAAAAACATTTGCCTTAGCTGAAGAAGTAGAGCAGGAATTACAAAGAAGAGGCCTCTATGGCCCCTAGCTGAAACATGGACCTCCTCCTCAGCAATAGAGCAAACCACAAAGACAACAGCAGTGAAGAAGACAATATACAGACAAATGAACCAGAAAACAACAGACACTACTGACCTTGCAACAGTTAATCACCCATCTGCAGACTGAAACTACACAGCCCATGGAAGAAGCAACTTCAGCCAACAGAGACACATGAATCAGTAGCCTGAACATGAGTTACAACTTACCTCAGGGTGAAATAGTAAAGAGAAGGTAAGATGGCTCTTTGTAAGCCTATTTTCCCCCTCTCAATAAATCAGTGAATGGTTTAGTAAAAAAAAAAAAACAGGAATAGCAATCTAACTTTGATTATTTCCCCTTATTTAAAATTGGATGCAGATGCACTGATTGCTACCCTGTTGCAATTGCATGGAGACTACTGCTGGCTGAGTGCTGTGGGGAGGTGGGGAAGCAACCCCTCACAGCAAGAGGTTTAAACTTGTGAGGGGGGTCAAGCTTGAGGTTGATGCTTGCCCTTTACCCCCAGAGGTAAGCAGGGGGTGCCCATTAGGGGTGCCCATCTGGGTGAATGTGTGCAGGGGCAGGCAGTCAACCGGGGATCACAGGTTGAGGGGATGAGCAAGGGCAAGGGGTGGAAATGGAGGGTGGTCTTGATGAATGCCAGGAGCATGGGCAACAAGATGACCAAGCTTCAGGCATTGCTAACTGATGGGGAGGTGGATGTGGTGGTAGTCACTGAAACTTGGGCTACACCTCGGCATGACTGGGACCTAAACCTGATGGGGTATGCAGTGTTCAGAAAGGACAGAGTTATGGGCAGGGGAGGTGGGGTAGCACTTATCATAAGGAATGGCATAGATGTATGCAGGGTGGATGGGGCAGAGGTGCATGTAGAGGCATTATAGGTTACCTTGCAATCAACTAGGGGTAAGATGGTGAAGCTGGGGGCAGTTTATAGGTCACCCATCCAGGCAGATGATGTGGAGGAAGGCCTAGTGAAACATCTCAGGGAGTACTGTGGTCAGGGGGAGGATAGAATGGTGGTGCTGGGAGACCTTAACTTACTGGCGGTTGATTAGGGAACTATGGCATCCTTATCAACCAGGGAGCAGCGCCTTCTGGACATCTTCCAGGATGCATTCCTGTCCTAACTGGTTGCTGACTCGACAAGGGATGGTCATATCTTGGATGTGGTACTAGTGAACTGCAATCTGGTCAGGAACCTATAGGTAAGACAACCTTTGGCAGGGAGTGATCACGCCATGGTCTGGTTTTCCCTGGATCTGGGGGGTGGAGGTGAGAAAATTGCAATAAAACAGTGGTGACTGACTTCCAGGGAACTTACTTCAAGGGTATGGAGGGGATCCTCAGGGGACATTTAGAGGGGATCAGACCAGACATGGACACAGATAGCAAGTGGGAAGTCATTAAAAGAGGGCTCCTGGATGCTACTAAGGCCTGCACAAAGGTCAGTCGCAAGTCTGGTAGAGCCAGAAAGCCATGCTGGTCGACCAGGAAGGTCCAGATGGTGGTGGTGGGGGAGAAGAGAGCTGCTTATAGAAGATACAAGCAAATGCAGGGGTTATGGAAAGGGGGGTATGACAGCGTATCCAAAAAGGTAACTAGAGTGGTGAGATCAGCCAAGGCGAGGGTGGAACAGAAGTTGGCACAAGGTATCAGGGGAGGGGATGAAAGGTTCTTTAGGTATATCAGGGAAAAGAGGAACCTGAAGGGTCAGATTAGCAGACTGACATCAGGGAGTCAGTTGGTTGAGGAGGTCAGGAAGTAGGCTGAGGTACTAAATGATTGCTTTGCCTCGGTCTACACTAGAGACGATGGTGGGACAGCACCTTGTGGGGGGAGGGGGGTCAGTTTTGAAGAAGGGGGGAGGTCACAGATGGTGAAATTCATGTTGGTAGGGTGTGGGATGCCCTCAAGGCCCTGAAAATGGATAAGGCACTGGGTCAAGATGGTCTTCATCCTAGGGTGCTAAAGGAAATTGTGGATGTCCTGGCTGCAACCCTGACAGACCTTTTTAAATCCTCCCCTCAGACAAGGTGGGTGACTCAGGATTGGAGGATGGCTCATGTCATGCCCATCTACAAAGAAGGGCCACTTGAGGAGCCAGATAACTACAGGCCTGTCAGCCTGACGTCAGTGGAGGGTAAAATGATATAAGTTGTATTGAAGGAGAGGCTGGAAGTGTTTCTGGAGGTAGGGGGCCACTTGGATGATCACCAATATGGCTTTGCGCACAGCAGATCGTGTCAGGCTAACCTTGAGGAGTTCTGTGATTGGGTAACAAAGGCGCTGTACCAGGGCAGGCCAGTGGATGTCCTTTTCCTAGACTTCAGTAAGGCATTTGATTTGGTGCCACATCATGGGCTGCTGGATAGCTTGGGGGAAATGGGGTGGGGGAGAAGTCATTTGGGTGGATAGGAAACTGGCTAACTGGGCAGTTCCAGATGGTGGTGGTAGGGGGGTGGTCTTCTCTCCTAGGAAGGTCATTAGTGGGGTACCACCGGAGTCGGTACTGGGTCCACCCCTGTTTAATGCTTACATCTCAGACATCAGATGAGGTATCAGAAGTGAGATGAGCCTCTTTGCCAATGACTAGAAGCTGGGGGTGGTGCTGGATGGGAAGAAGGGTAGAAGAGCCCTTCAGGGGGACTTGGAGACTCTTGAAGGGTGGTCTCGCACCTGGAGACTGAAGTTTAATGCTAGGAAATGCAAGGTTCTCCACCTGGGTCTTAGGAACACAGCCATGAATACTTTTTAGGAGGGGAGAAACTGCTGGTTTCAGATAGGGAGAAGGACCTTGGGGTAGTTGTGGATGCCAAAATTTACAACTCCAAACAGTGCAGGAGGGCTGCGGCCAAAGCAGATAAAATGCTTAGGTGCATTGCCAGAGGGATAAGTTCCAGAAAGCGGGAGGTGATTCTCCCTCTGTATAACTGCCTGGTTAGACCGCACCTTGAATACTGTGTGCAGTTTTGGCAACTGCACTTGAAAAAGGACATTGCACTCCTTGAAAGAGTCCAGAGGAGGGTGACCAGGATGATACAGGGGCTAGGGGAAAAGTCCTATGAGGAGAGACTTGGGGAGCTCAATTTGTACTCCCTGAAGGAGAGGAGAGACAAAGGGGATGTAATTGAGGTCTTTAAATACCTAAAGGGGTATATACGGCAAGCCCCAATAGTATTTTCAGCTGAGGAAGGCAGGGGTCTCCAAGGGGCATCCCAAGAGGTTGGTAGGCAGGAGGCTCATGGTGGAGACTAGGAGATGCTACTTCACAGAGAGGGTGGTGGAGCCTTGGAATGTGCTGCCTGTGTAACTGGTGGAATTGAATACTGTGGAGGGCTTCAAGTGGGGCTGGGACAGGTATAGGGGGAAGGTTAAACTGGGTAATGCCAGACCTGGAGATGCACCTCTGATGGGGGGAGTGAGGTTGCAGGGATCTATGGAGGACGGAGGAGGGCAGTAACAATGCACCTACTAGGTGCTGATTCTCGAGAAGGACCTACTCTGCTGGCATCTTAGTATGTTAGTATGTAAGCCATAGTAGTAGTAAATAGTAAATTTCCTAGCGCATAGCTTGACAGAAATTTATGATTTTATAAAGGACTCGGAGGCAGAGATTATAGGCTGCTCTCTTCTTTATTTGCCCACAGCAGCAAAGAAAACAATATATTACAGCCAAAAGAGACTGACCAACTCTAGTCCTGACATCAGTACTCTAGTACTACAAACCCTAAAGTCCTTAGCGGCTCCCACTGTTTCCCACTTCATGCTGGCATCCTGAGCCCTATAAAAGCACAAAGCCTGCCAAAACATCCTCTTCCTTGCATACATGCTTCAACTTTTCTCTGTTTTGGAACATCGGAGTTCAAATGGAATTTGTCAAACTTCAAATCAGAAAAAGGAACTTCTGACCACTGATCCTCGATTCATCTTTTTGGACTATCTTTCAGGCCCTTGGAAAAAAGAGACAAGGATGATGAGGCAGGCTTTAATCTCTGCCTTCGAGTCCTTCATAAAATCATAATTTTTGGTCAAGCTATGCTCTAGGAAAATTATTATTTAACCTCAGGACTTGGAGACTCCAATTATAGGCTTGTTCAAATCCTTTCTTAAAACCACACTTGCAATATCTTGACCCAGAGGCTTATAATAGAAGGTCCTGAACGCTGTATCCTTTGGCCAGTCTGCTGTCTTCAAGATATCCTCCAGATAAATTCTGCACCTAAAGACCTGGGTTATCATTACCCCACAGGTGGAGTGAGCTCTGAATTGTGACAGATCTATGCCTGCTTCTGCCATAAGCCCATGTATCCACTGGGTTATGGTGACTGCTGACACCAGATTGTGTGGCTTAGCCAGAGCCATCAGGAGTTGTTCCTGTCTATGGGAATGCCAGTCTGCCATTCTTTCTATATAAGAAAGGATGCATCTGACCATACAAAGTTTGGGCTCCAAGTCAAATCTAGGGTAAGGCACCCCTGGGGTGGTGGTCTTTGCACAGCTGGTAATCTCAAAGTGGACACCATCCACTATTTAAGACATTCATGCCACTTTGAGGGCTCTGATGTCTAATACGCTCTTGATAGAGATCAAGCAGAGTAGCATCACCAGTTTACTGGAAATTGTTTCATGGATAGTTCTTTATTCTCAGGTTAATCCTGCCATAGATGAAACACCCTGGCCACATCCCAAATACATCAATACCTGAGTTGCGGAGATTTTGCCCATTTGATTGCTTTCAAAAATTGATTGACTAATGGGATTTGGCCTACAAATCTGCCTTCAATTGGGTTGTGACCAGCCAAGACTGCTGATCTCAGAACATTATTGTAATGATAGGACTTACCTGTGGAGTAATCACTGTGTAAGAATTCTGTGACCTCTGTTACAGGTGCAGAAATGGGATCCCAGTATCTTGAAAGACACCCGGTAACCCAGACACTCCAAGTGGAGTGGTGTGCTTTTATAGTGCCCCCCCCAACCGATGTTGGTGGAGAAGTTCAACAGCTCTGTCCAAAAGACCTGAGGCTGCTCAGGAGCCCCTAAAAGAGTCCATGTTGCAAGTTGGAGGGACCCCTCCTAGACTAGGGTATCAGGGCACCTCATGGGGCTAGAAGAAGATTGGGGAGTTGACAGAGTAGAGGGATGTCAACTAAGAGTGCCAAGAAAACTGGGTACCGTATTTGCGCTTGCCAGATTGGAGTCACCAGAACCACCGTCACTCAATGTCTTCTGATTTGGGCTAACGTCCTGCAAATTGTGGAGAAGGGGGAAGGTAAATGCCCTTCCCTATCCCAGTTTTGAGTAAAGGCATACATGGCCTCTGCATCTGGATCTAGTCTCCAAATGAAAGACCTGTAAAGTTGGTGATTTAGTCTCAAAGCAAATAGGTCTATGGTTAGGATACCCTTTCTGAAGCTGATTTTCTTGAAAATCTGGGGAAGGAGATAGAAATCACCAAAGTCTCACAGGAGTCTTGAGCTCCAGTCTGTCACCCTATGGATCAGACCCAGGATGCGTATCACCTGAAACTTGATTGAATGCTGGAGGCAAAATTCCCAAGACCTTCACACTGTCATCAATGGCAGAGATCTGGTTCCCCCAGGTGGCTGATGTACCTCACCGCTGCCACATTGTCCATGCGACAAAGGACTGAGATACCTGGCTTGTCCTTCAGAAAGCTGCAGATGGCAAAGTTGACTGCTATCAGTTCTAATACATTGATGTGTAGGGTGTTCTCCTCTGGGGACCATTTTCTCCCAGTGAACACTCATTTGCACCCTGCTCCCCAACCAAAGGAACTTGCATCAGAATCTATTATTAATTCCTGGTGAGTGCCAAAGATTGCTCTCCCATTCCAGTTGTCCATTTGGCTCAACCACCAAATAAGTTCATATCTGACTGGTCTTTAGTGTTGTGCGAAACTGAAATATTTCACATGGCGAAATTTTTCACGTAATTCTGCAATTACATCAAATTTTTCACCTATGCGAAATTAAATTTCACCTGTTTTCTTGATTTCATGTAACAGCGAAAATTCACTTAACATGACAATTCCACCCATTGATGATCCAAATTTCGCCTTGTGGAGGAATTTTACTGGTGAAACTTTTGATTTTGCCTGCAAAATTTTGGTACAAAGGCGAAATGTCCAATGCATTGTGGGTAAAAAGGTCAAAAGTCACTTTGTTCACAGCTTATTCTGCTGCATGTTGAGTCAGAGAGCAGTGTGTTGTGGTGCATCAGAGCCAATAAAGCCTTTGAAAACATAGCTAAAACTTTTTTTGAGAGCTAATTGCTGCAAAATATAAAGTTTTTTCCTAGTGTTGCTGTGCTAGTAGTGCCTGGTACTAGGGAACATTTTCTAATTTTGTGAATTTTTGTTTAATACATACTTCATATTAAGTTTACTTTTCTCAGCTGTCTTTGAAAGAGTTGTGTGGGGTAGAGTAGGAGTGTAAATCAGTGCAGGCTATTTCTAGCCAAGCAGATTGGTATATTTACTCACAATTGTGAGTTATCTATTTACTGTTATTTCTTACTAATTTTGTTATAACTTGCAATTTATTTCCTCTGAAAAGTTTCTCTGTCCTGTTTGAGAGTTCCTGCCACTGTTAGCTGTGTTATATACCATTCTTCTGCTTTTTGTTGAGAATTGATTTTGAATTCTAAAATTTTAAACACACAGAGCTGATCCTTTCTTTTATTTTTTTGTGGTTAGTTCTGTTAGCTGGAGTGTTAACTTGTGTGTTACTAAAATTGTGAAAATCAATAGTTGTAAAGTACTTCTACTCGATCACTTCAACTTGTCTATTACAGTTGCACTGCATTGTTGAATTGTTCCCCTGTATGTTATTGCTGGAGCTTGACTCTGTACACTGTGTAGTGTTTCTGTTTTAGTTAAATTACATACATTACTCTTTCTCTGTTATAATATTGTTTGTGTCTCACTTGACGTGCTCATTATAAAACAGTATATATTAAAATAGTCATTTTCAAGACATTTCTTGTTGATCCCTCCCATCCAGACCACTAACATATTGTGTGGTACTAATTTCCTGTGTTGCTGTTTTTGGTTGTCTCTGCCCGCATATAAAAAACAAATTGTGGTACTGAATAACATAACACTTTACAGTACTTTATTTGTCCAGAGACTGAGAGACACAGTTGATCTGTATTTAAAGTGTGCCACTTGTGCCCTTTTTCCCTGTGTGTGTTTCTTTAATTCCTTCCTGTTTGGGGGAAAAAAGTTACCTTTTTGTGTTTTACTACACTAGGCTGGCTACCATATACGGTATTAGTTCTACTGTAAGCATACCTCTCAAGTGTACCAGATTTTCCATGACGTTCCGGATTCAGAGCTCAGCAATCCACCTCTACCACCACCCCGCATTCGCCGACTTGTTTCCGCATGAAGGCTAAAACCATGCAGCCGTACTGTGATCAGCACTGGTCCTGGTCCCTTTGTTTGCCAGTATGTTATTTTTTTTTTAATTTCCCAGACTTCTCACCTCACCTCCTCCAATTAAATCTCTGGCTGCACTCGTCGTCTCGCAGTTCCATAATGTTGTCGGGGGGGCTTGGGGAGGAGTCATCAGCCAGTGAGAGCCTGAGAGGCGAGCCAAGGTCAGACAGAGAGAGAGAGAGAGACAGAGATAGAGAAAAGAGCATAGCCCGCCCTGCCCCACAAACCAATTATAGTGCTGCTGTGCTGTTCGTCAGGTCCCCCATCAGGTCTGCCACCCAGCTATTAAAGCAGCCTGCTGCCCAGAGGGGAACCATAACATCAGGATCATTTTGCAGATAGGACCGCTACACGAAGGACCAGAAAGCATCAATCACAGTGCTGCATTGCCAGGAAGGAAGCTCACCAGGATGAACAACAACAAGGCACTGAACAACAAGCTTCCAGAGAGTGAGCTGAGGAAGCAGAAGAACGCCACAGCACCAGCAGCCATTATCTGAGTCTCAGAGCCAGGAGAGAACCCAGACCAAGCAACCACCACCAGACACTGACCCACTGACCTGACTATGAATGGACTGGGGGGTCAGTCTTTTTTTGTGCTTTGTTTTGGGGACAGAGCTGCCTGGGGGGGGAGGTGAGGTTCTTCAGTTCTCATGAGGGTCGGGTCAGCTACAGACTAGAAATTCAAGTCAGAGAGACTCGGCGGCACTGTAGTGAATCAGGTCAGGAGTGGGACAGGAGAGGACTCTTGAGGTCGATTGTGAGGACGGGGTGAAAGAAGACAGTCATCCCAACCTGGATTCTCTGGGAAGATATGATGGAGTAGCAATAAAGGGGGATGGAAGAATAAACAGTCCCTCACGGAGAAGTTGGGAGCACACTACTTTCCTGCCAAGTTCCTTCCACTTCTTGTAAAACAGCTGCTATCATGGAAGTTAGCTTGGGCTTGGCTGCAGTGCTGTACTGCTCTGACAAATCTGTGCTGGCACTGGCAGCATTAAGGAGCATCATTCAACACTCAGCCAGCCTGCCAACTTAATGTCTGTTATTTAAATTCATTGGCAGTTGGCTATTGGCTTGGCAAGCAGTGTGTGTGTATGATGCAGAGCAGACTGGGTGGGTGGGTCCTCCTGTGTGGTTTTTAGGGTCGGTCCCTCCCTGGTGGTCCACCAAACATGCCATAGCCTGGTGCTCACTTGCTCCCCTGGCAGGGCAGTAGAAGAGCAGCAGCATCTCCACCACCACTGGAAAAAGCTGACCAGAAGGGACCACCACTACCTTAATCAGTGCTGCTGCCTGCTGGCTAATTTTTATTTTTTTTTGACTGAGAGGTTCCCTTCTTCCCTTCTTTCCTCGCTCTCGCTCCTGCACAAAACCATGCCAGAGCTGCTCTTGCCTGGCTGCTCATGCTCCTCAGCAAGCAGTAGGACAGAAGAAAAGCAGCAGCACCTCAGTGAAAGAGCTGATGGGGCAGAAGGGACTACCTTCCCTTATGCTGCTGCTGGGCTATTGGGTAGTGAGTGAGCCAACCATCCAGGCCAGTTACTGGTGCATTACTGAAGGTGTCCAAGGCTGTATTGTGTGGATCTTGATGGCAACAGTTATAGTAATGCCACTGTACTGCTTACCACTGTACTGCTTGTAAAGTGCTTTGGGATACAATGTATATGCAAGCTATAAATGTTAATGTTTCTTTGTCTTCTTCACAAAAGATACATCTGCCACCCTGACTGAGGGAGAGAGTAGCTGCCACTGTACTGGTCTGGAGGTTCTGAGGAGAGGGAGGCTATGCCAAGCCAAGAGTGACTAGCTTCCATGTCCATTGTCTGACTCAAACGTAACCCCACCAGCAACCTAGACCACTCTAAGAGTGCCCTGACCACCGCCATTCAGAGGTAACATCAAGGACTACACCACTTCACCATGCAGGCATTCATCAACAGCAAAAGAAGGTGAGAGGAGAAGCAGGAGCAGCCACAGCTGAATAGTGCTACAGGTATGTTCCTGGGGATTTTTGGAAATGGAACTGCTTTGTTGTGCCATGGTGTTTAACAGTTTTTTTTTTGGGGGGATGGGTTGTTGCCTGCTGCCAATTAGTCATATCACTGTCTGTTAAGTGCAAGTACACCTTGTTTTATGTATGGGGATGGGGTCAGTTTGCTGTGACACCTAGATGGTATATTAATATAGTTGTTGTAATGTCAGTTTGACAAACGCAGTATAGTTGTTTATAAAATATCAGTATTATTTGTACATGTATTTGGTTGCATGGGGGGATGGGAATGCGTGCTGCTTCCAACAATATATGGTGGTTTATTAATATGTTTGTAGTGTTACAGTGTAACACTCTACAGTCACGTTAATAAACCATCAGGATTGATTGGGCACAGCAAGCAGGACCCCTCTCCCACCAACCCAAAGAATGACATACATGGGTTGGTTTTGATGGTGATGATGGTGTGGCTTGCTACGTGACATCGTCAGATTACTTGGTTCAAAGGCATTTTCCAGAATATTAATCAATTTTTACCATCCCTTGGCCAAGTAGCCTCTGGCTTGCTATGCTACGTGCCTGGCCTGTGGGTTACTTTGGATGCATCTCATGGGATTCTTTTGTCTTTGCTGCTATATCTTGCCAAGTTGGGGCACACAAGTGTGTTTCTACATCTTCTATTCTTTGTGGTCTTTACCTGCACCATCCCTACTCTTGTTGGGTTAGTCTTTTTATTGAAGAGTGAAGCAGGTAGGCCCAGTTGCGTGGAAGGCTGAAACAGGTAGACCCAGTTGTGTGGAAGGTTGAGACATCACACCTTACCTCCTGTCATTCCGCTGAACAGACGATTATTTAAAATTGTCTGCCTGAAGGGATTACAGTCTCTGAGAGTGGAGGTCATATTGTTGAGATGTAGTGCCTTCTTTTATTGAGATTGTTGCATTTCCTGTTTACATAGATTGCAGGGGCGAGTCAGAATCTGATAATTCCAGTGCGCACAGCCCAGAAAATAAGTGAAGATGGTACACAATGTTCCAGGCTACCTGGAAATCTTCATTTGATTGGGTCACTGACAACAGGAAAGGAAAAACATATGCATTCTGCAAGATGTGCTTCTGTGACTTCACCATAGCCCATGGAGGACGCCATGATCTGCAGTGCCATGCAGCCTCAGAGAAGCACTGCCTCAATGCCAAGCATGCCACATCTGGACAGAAGCTCTCCAATATTTTTGCAGCACAAGCAAGCTCAAAAGTTACAGAGTCTGAAGTTGCTTTTGTCACTATGCTCATAGAACACAACTTGTCATTTTCATGTGAGGATCATATTATTAAATATATGAAGAAGTACTGCTCTGATCCTGAAGTACTAAAAAAGATGACCTGTGGTGCAACAAAAGCAACCTGCATAGCAAGGGACATCATGGGGCATATGTACCAGGAAGATGTTGCAGCAAAGTGCCGGAAAGTGCCATGCTGCGTCTGCATGGATCAGAGCACAGACATGGGAGATGAAAAACTATTAGTTATTCTTGTGGTTTATTTTGATGAAAAGCAAGGTAAGCATGCAAAAAAGTTTTTGGACATGCCAGAGTGTATTTCAGGGACTGGACAAGGCATGTTCGACTGTCTGATGGAAACCTTAAATATTTCACATCCCAATGGACAATCTTGTTGCACTGTCATCTGACAATGCTGCCTCCATGATCAGCAAGAGGATCTCTGTTTTATCAAGGCTCCAAACACTAAATCCACATATTGTCAATATGGGGTGTCTCTGCCATCTGGCAGACATCTGCAGCAAAGCAGCAGTAAAGACTCTGACAAAAATTGAAGAGCTTGTGTCAGATGTTTACTGCCACTGTGCTTCAAGTGCACAAAGACAACAGAAGTTAAAAGAATTTGCACTGTTTGTGGATGTCAAACCACTCAAGATTATAAAGCATGCACCAACATGGTGGCTCAGCCTAAATAGGGTTGTCAAGAGGACGCTGGATCTGTGGCCTGCACTCCTGTCATATTTCCGGTCAGCAGAACACAGACCAGCAAAAGTGGAGAGCATCACCAAAAGACTGGAGAGCTATAAAATCAGAATGCAGTTTATGTTTCTAAAATATGGACCTGAACCTCTGTGCCAGTTCAACCAACAGATGCAAAAAGGCGACAGCCAATCAATGACTTTGCACTCTGACATCTCTCGACTCCTCCACATATACGCCAGCAGAGTTCTGTAGCGTGAGATGGCCAGGAAATTGCTAAATGACAATGATGCTACCATTCTGGACAATCCTGACAGTTTTTTGTGCCACAGTGACCTTCGTCTAGGGGCAGAAATACGACAGTACATGATGGAGCAGGGAGACAGCATTTCTGGGACAGTCATAGAAACCAACATTTATCAGAAAGCAGCTGTGTTTTATTCTATAGTCATATCCAAAATATTAAAGAAATTTCCTGTTAACAACAAGTTTGTGCAAAATGTAGGACTCATCCTCAATCCTTCATCAAAGCTCAAGGTAACACCCTCTATGATGACAGACTTGGCAGATCATCTAGGAATCTGCATGACCATAGAAGAGAAGGACACATTTCTGGATGAATTTTATGTGTACCAGTTGTCAGATCAGGGACCCTAACTGGACCAATAAATGGACCCCATTCAGCCCTCCCAAAACATTGGGGCACAGTCCTCAAAACTGTTGGTGGAGATGGTTCACTGCAGTACTTTAAAAGATTGATGATGGTACTACTTTGCTTGCCCCATTCAAATGCAGACACAGAGCGCGCTTTTAGCATGGTACATAAAGTTAAAACAGATTTACAACAGTCCCTGCATCTCAGAGTGCTGAACTCTTTGCTGGCAAACAAGATGAATTAGGAGCAAGACTGTTATGATGTTCAGTATTCGAAGGGGACTCTTGCTACTGCCAGAAAAGCAACGGCCGCCTATAATAAAGAACACCAGACCACAACATAGACAACATGCCTCACACTCCAACAGTGTTTTGAAGGAAGATATTTGACATTTTGTGGTCCTACAGTTGTGATTTTATGTTTGCAGTTGCATATACTGTTCTTTTTAGTGTCCATCTGCCAGTAGGTGTTTGTGGTTAAATGTGAATGCGCTTTTAATTTTTTAAGTTCAATAATAGCTTACTTCGGTTTTGAAAGTTTAACTTTCAAGCACTTTGTTTTATTCACTGGTGGTGCATTTACTTAGTAATGTTAGTATATTACAGTATAGTATTATAGTTGCAGTTTGCAATTAACATATATTTTTATTTGTATATATTTTGCAGTGTAGTATTAGCATAGTTTCAGTACACATTTAGTTTTATAATTGCCACAAAGCTCTACAAATAGCTGTTCTTTCATTCAACAGTGCTGCATTAGTATAGTTTCAATAAACTGTTTAATGATTTCCTCAAATAAGTTGTGTTTTTTCATTCTCTACAGGTGTATTTATAGATTAAATCAATAAAATGTTAACACACATTCAGGATTTGCATCACTTTATTTTAATTAATGACACAGACACAACTCATTTTCATTTTCTCTTTAATTTGCAACACAAACTACATGCCAAGCATACAAACAATAATTTAATTGTGGTACAAAATGTGGCACGCTGTGAAAAATCAGGTGTACCACATTTTTGTCATTTGTCACACATTTTGTAGCCCTCTGTCACACATTGGCAAGTTGGGAGGTTGAGAGGTATGACTAAGTACTGGTACCTGTCCTGATTGTTTTTGGACTTTTAAGGAAGCCAGTACTGTAGGTGTATGTGTCCGTGACAGTGTGACATCATCATTCACTTATGAGGTATTATTCATATATTTAATAGTAGTAATACATCCTTTCTTCAAATACTCCCAGAGAAAGGCAAAGCTTTTAAGCAGCAGTCAGCAAAAATGCCTGGTAAGAAGCGGCCAAGTACAGGGGGAAAACATGGCAGGGGGATGAGGGAGCCTGCTTAAAAAAGTACAATTTCAGTTCCAGTTCCCCACAGCAGTGAAAGGACAGGTATGTCTGCATCACTGACTTCAAGTTCTGATGTGGGCCCTGGTGGTGCGGCAGGAACCAGCAAAGGAGTTGATGGACTAACTGGGTCCTGCATACCTGTGTCTTACTTTTTTAAAGCTCAGACTGTTGCAGCCATGCTAGTAGGGGATGCTGACAGTGAGAAGAAGGGAGGCACTGACACCAGCACACGAACAGTGGTCCAGGAGTACTTGGGTGATGGTGATTAAGTCTGTCAGTGTGACTGTCCATGTTCCTGCAGGAGTTGGTGATGATAGTGTTCAACAAGTGTCCGATAGTCCTGGAGATAAGGATAGTCAGCCCCCTGAGATAGTTGTAGAGAAAGAAAAAGGTGCCATCTGCCAAGAAGACAGTGATGGGGGGAGGAGGAGGATGAGTAAGACAAGGACATCATTGCTATTGGTGGTGATGATGATGATGACTGGGATAATTCCAGATGAGAGCCCGAGTTAAAAAAGGTCAAGGGTGATGTAGGCCATTTACATGTATAGCCCTTGGTGGATCAGTCTGTCACCAAGCCTATAAACATATCTCCAAGCAGTCAAGTAACCACCCCTCCAAAAAGTAGTGTTATGGAAGTCATGTGAGCAGCTCAAAAAAAAATACTTCCACACCTGTTTCTGAATCATCCCAGTCCCAGAAGCATCTGAAATCCAAAGGTCAAAAGTCCCTAGTTTGGGACTTTAAAGTGCTAGATCCTGCTGATGAGACCGCAGCAATATGCCAACTTTGTCAAGCCCATGTTAGTCGGGGGAAAAAGAGAAGCCACATGGGCACTGGTGGCCAACACACCCACCTGAAAAACAAGCACCCGCTGAGATGGTATCAACACCAGAAGGATGCCAGAGCTGTTGGTAGCAAGGTGCATGTAGTACAGCAAGAGCATGAGGAGGGAGGGCAGAGTGGGTCAGTAGTGGAGGAAGAGAGTGAGCAATCCTTTGCTCTCTCTAGTAGTTAGCATAGCAGTGGTGGTGTGAGTCCCAGTCCCAGTCCCACGAGTCTTAAAAGTACACCCCCCCCACCCACAAGCAACCAAAATAACTGGTTTCATGTGGTGTCCACCACCCGGGCAAGAATCAATTGTTACTTCTAAAAGAAAATCATTGCTAACACAAGTACAGCATTCTTGTCGGACAGCCCCAAAGATGCAGCCCACTCTGAAGACCATCCTTGAGCGGCAGACAAAGTACCCACCCAATCATGCTGCTGCACGAGAGTTAAATGCTGCCACTGCTGAAATACTGGCCATTTATAGAGAATGCTGGTTTCCACAGGTTGATGGCCTGTGCCTGTCCCAAATGGCAAGTTCCATCACAAACATGTTTTAGTAAGCGTGCCACGCTGGAGCGGAACAGTAGAGTTGCTGATTACATTAGACATGCATTGAAGCATAGTGTATCACACTATATCTATCTTAGCATGGATATGTGGACCAGTGGACAAACAGCAGGAAGCTCATATGTGTGCATAACAGCACACTGGGCACAGTTGCCTGGTGCAGTATTTGGTTTTGGTCCTGGCAAAACATGCATTAAGCAAAACTGTGGTGGTAGCAACACACCTGGTATTTGGCAGCATGCAACCCTGACTATGACAAGTGTCACAGGTTCGCACACAGCTGCGAAAATGCTTAATGTTCTGCTGGACGAGACTGATGGGTGGCTACACACACAAACACTCATAGCAGGATTCATTGCAAGTGATAATGGCTCCAATGTAGTGAAGTGCATTAGCGATCATGTTTTTTTCAGAGTGCCCTGCCTGGCACACTGCCTTAATCTTGTTGTTCAGCAGTTTTTCAACCATACGGACATTAAGGAAATGGTTACTGTTGCCTGTCACATCTGTGTCCACTTTGCCCATTCTGCAAAGGCCCGTGACCATCTACATGAGCTACAGCACAATAACAATGTGTCTCAGCACCTGCTGAAGCTTGTTGTTGTCACCAAGTGGAACTCCACACTGTACATGCTTGACTGGCTGTATGAACAGTATAAGGCTGTGTCAGAATACCTGCTGCTGCACATCACCTGTGACAGTGCTGGAGTTCCATCGCTCTAACAACAGAGCAATGGCACCAGATTGATATGCTAATATGCATTCTCCATCCATTCGAGCATGCTACACAGGCAGTGAGTGGCTACACTGCTTGCATAAGTCAGTTCATACCTCTGGTACATGTGCTGAGGCAGACACTAGTGAATGTGTGACACCAGAAAGAGGCAAGTGGGATCATGGCACTAGTGATCTAATGGATCACATGCTCCATGTGCTGGGCACAAATACCCATGTATCCGGCATTTTACAGTCAGCTGAGTTTGCAATTGCCACCATGATGGATCCATGGTACAAACGTGGCCTGCCCTCTATAATTGAAGCAGGTCGTCATCAAGTACAGCAGTTGACAGAGAATCTCATTAGATTGGTACACGCTGCACAAATGAAAAATGCATGCACTGCATCAAAACCGGGTGTTGCTACCAGCACCAGCAGCTCATAGGGAACACAATCAGATAAAATGGGCAAGGCAGAGCAGAAAACAGCAAACAATCCCCTTTGGGATGTTCTCTTTCAGGTGGGAGTGGAAGATATGGAGGAAAAGGAGAAGGAGACAGATGAGGCAGCTGGACTCTGGACAGCAGAATGATTTGTGGAGGCCTACGTGGGGGACCCAAAGCACCTTGCCATTAAAGGAGTAGTCCACCCAAAACTTACAAAAAACATATGTTGTGCAGATTTTTTTGATTTGCATGCTAAGTTGTTGTGTGTCCTTCCCTCTGTCTGCTATTAAGAGTTTTTTCTAAATTAGCCTGCTAGCTTTACGGTAGTTTTACGACCCCTGGAGGTCTCCACATGAGACATCTTAATTGTATTCCTTTGTCCTACAGTACACTTTGTTTCAAGTGACAGTGATGAAGCAAAGACCATAAACCCAGCAGAAAGCATTGCTTTACAATCAGTTCACAACTGTAGAGATGGTTATATTTTAAAGTCTATAGAATTCAGCTTAGTGACTACCGTCATTGTAAAGGTTTTACTGTCCTGAAGAGCTTTGCTACTAGTAATTTTTGTGCAGCTTGTAAAGCTTCCAAGATATTTAGTTTTTGTTTGACATATGTGTGCTGAATGTTGGTCTCTGCTACATCACTGTCACATGAGACAAGATGCACTGTGGGAACAAGGAATACAATTAAGCTGGCTCTGATGAAAATCCCCAAGGGTCATACAACTAGTATAAAGCTAGCAGGCTAATTTAGGAAAAACTCCTAATAGCAGTCAGAGGGAAGGAAACACTTGAACTTCACATACAAATTAAAACACTCTGCACAACATATATTTTTTGCAAGTTTTGGGTGGACTACACCTTTAATGACGAGCCACTGCTGTACTGGAGCAGTAAAATGACTGAATGGCCAGCACTAACATCGGTTGCTGTGAAATACTTGAGCTGCCCACCATCCAGTGTTACTGGTGGAATGAGTGTTTAGTGCAGCTGGGGCAATTGTGAGTGACTGTAGGACCAATTTGTCACCCAAGAATGTGTCCATGCTAACATTCATCAAAATGAATGAAAGGTGCATTCCACACAACACAGTGATGTCAGTGGTGTTGCCACAGGAACTGTGTCTCGGTGATGAGGCAGCGAGGTGGATGAGGCAGCAATGTTGAGAGAATTCCCACCTGATGAGAACTCCAGTCTTGAAGACTGTGAGGGGTGCTTCTTGGATGATGTGGAATTGGAAGTTGAAAAAAGCTAAGTTTACTCCAAGCCCCCTCCCAACAACTTTCAACTCAGTATGCTTGCTGGTATGTGTATGTTGCACCTTATTTCTAGTTTTATACTACTGGATTGTTTATGGAAATATGTTGTTATGTGCTGCAGCCTGCAGTGTGTATAAGTTTCATGTCATCACCCTTAGCCATAACCCATTGATTGGTCACCTCACCACCTCCACCAGTACCCCAAGGCCACAAGCCTATATAAAGCAGCAGCAATGTAATTACCATAACCATAAACATTTTGCAATTGCATGATTAATGTTTTTCTTCAAAAATTATATTACTCTTCATGTTGACTATATCAACACGTCATCATCTTACAGCAAGATATGTTGCCTTGATGTCCTTAAAACAGTGCCCAGGATGGCAAATTCCACATTGCCCCACTGCCTACTTTTGCCACCTGATCTGACCTGATACACCCATGCACTCCATGCAACTGGAAAAAATGTTTCTGCCACTTAGTATCGGTGACATGTACAAGAACCCTGGCTCCTAGACAAGTGCAAGTAGCATATGAATGTAACATGGTAATTCAACAGTTAACACAACAAGTTGAACACATTTTGAACAATGGTGAATGGTGGTCATCTTTAATGATGTGAGTCATTAATTACAATAGTAATCATGAAGAGGCTTAACAACTTACAATATCAAATCCCCCCAAAAAGGTTGTTTATGCTACAGTACCAGGATAAGGTACACCAAAACCGCAATGGTTCCTGGGGGGTGGTCAACTCAGGGCAGGGTGAGTGTCCTGCTGTCCTCACTTTTGAATGGATTCAAAGTGTTCATGATTACTGCAGCCATGCAATCCCCATTGAGTAGACAAGACATTAAACCCCTCCAACTAATTATTTACTAAACACCATATCAACCATCTGTGTTCACATTATCGCATATAGTTCCTTTTTGTATGTGGGTGTCAGTGGTGATTACTCATTAATGGTAATGATATGGACACCAGTCCAGTGGCTGACATAGCAGTTCAAGCAACACCCCTGTCTTCCAACAACACAACACAGCTCCTGCATGGCCTTGATTTATAATGTGTCATCAAGATATAACATACTGAAGCCTCAACAGAGGAAAATGACCTAAACAAGAGCAAAGATAAGAAAAAATATTGGATATTAATCAATCTGCATACCTGCTTTTTCCTAACAAGTTGGAAGAAGAAGCAGAGAAAAAAATGTATACTTACTATACCCCGTGATGTGCTGTCATTCAACTGAGGACATTTCCCACATCAACATGCTGTGTGATGCACATGATTCCAATTCAGACAAGGTCTGACGAATCACAGTAGCACTAGCAGGTATTCCCCTTCCCCTATCATCACTGCGTACCCTGACATAAGAAAAAAATGAAGAACAAATTTTGGTGATTGTTAGAAATTCACCACCACCACCCGTGAGTCTGACCATCCACCCCCTTCCCCGGCCCATAGAACCATAAAAAATAAAGACATACTTATCTCAAGGACTGTGAAAGTGGAACCATTGCTCAAGGGTGCAATTAAATAAATCCCCCAGACCTGGTTCAGCAACCAGCAGCAGCAGCGGGATGGAAAAATAATTTACTTTGCCTGAATTCCTGATGTTGAAAAAAGGAAAAATAACACAATTACTATCAAGCTCAGACAATCATATGGCAGTAACAGACATACCACGCTAGTATGAAATTTCCAATACTTACCGTCTGCATTGGGAAATTGGGAAGATCCATACATCTGACATCTCCCTCCCTCATGGCCTGGCATGATGATGTCATCCACAGCACACTGAAAAAAATTATAAGAGCAGTACAAGCATATTAGAACTCAAGATGCCATAATGCCAACCCACCAACACCCTAACCTTGCACAGGAAAAACAATGAAGACAGAAACTTATGTGTTCAGCAGCAGCAGTATGGACTGTGTGAAGATAATCCACCAGGCATCAACCATCCAGAACAGTAGTTCTTCTTGTGGCATCTTGGAAAGCAGTAGTTATAGACAGAAGCAAGCAGTAAGCTACAGTGCCCCAAAATTTCATTTACTACCCCACCCCACCACCAGGCAAGGTACTACCACAGAGACAGTCAGTCAACACAACTAGACAATCAGTACAGCAGCACAGGGATAGGGAAATGATACTTCTGTATTTCTGTGTCAATCAGTTGAAACACAGCAGCAGCAGCAGGAAAGAATTGAAAGTAGCAGCAGCATTTTGCAGGAGGAATTCATGTTCTCTGCATGTTGGCACCCCTTTTCAGGTCCCTGAGGTGGTGGGGCATCATAAAACATCAGGACTGACAGCACATTTCAGTCTCAATTTGATGTCACATTTATTGGTAAACAGTTCTGGATTTGTAGGCCCTGTTTGGCACCGGCAGCAATGAGTTTTCAGGCACTTGTAAAAGTGGACCTAAGACCATCATTTGGACAGGGTGGTGGTGGGGTGCCATAAAACATCATGGCTGAGACCTGATTTCACTCTCTATGTACTGTGCAATTTTTTTGGAACATTTCTGGGCATGTGGGACATGATTTAAATGTGCAACCACACACTTAGGCCCAAAATCATTTAAAACATGCAGAAAACAGCACATTTGTGTCCGCAGGGTGGGTGTGAGGCTGTAACTGCATGTCTCACACCTGATTTTTACTCTCTATGTACTGTGCAATAATTTTGGCAACATTTCTGGACATGTGGGACATGATTTGAATGTGCAGCTACACACTTAGGCCCAAAAAGCATTTAAAACGTGCAGAAAACAGCACATTTGGGTCTGCAGGGTGGGTGTGAGGCTGTAACTTCGTGTCTCACACCTGATTTCACTCTCTATGTACTGTGCAATTTTTTTTGGAAACATTCTGGACATGTTTTGAGCCGGCAGCAGTGGGTTTCAGGCAGAAATATTGTGCAAACAAGCCCTAAAACAGCGACTTGATGTCTGGGTGGTGGAGCAGCACTCTAAAGCATAATGGCTGAGACCAGATTCCACTTCCAATTTAATGTACCATTTTTTCTGCAACATTTCTGGACATTTACTGGCTGTGCTGCAGTGGCAGAAACAAGATCGGGCCTAAAGACAATTGTAAAACTGAACCAAAGACCATTGTTTGGTCCGGATAGTGGTGGGGTGCCATAAAACATTATGGCTGAGACCTGATTTCACTCTCTATGTACTGTGCCATTTTTTTTTGGCAACATTTCTGGACAAGTGGGACAATGATTTGAATGTACAGCCACGCACTCAGGCCCAAAATGCATTTAAAATGTGCAAAAAACAGCACATTTGGGTCCGCAGGGTGGGTGTGATGCTGTAACTGTGTGTCTCACACCTGATTTCACTCTCTACATACTGTGCAATTATTTTGGAAACATTCGGGACATGTTTTGAGCCAGCAGCAGTGAGTTTCGGACAGAAATATTGTGTAAACAGGCCATAAAACAGCTACTTGATGTCTGGGTGGTGGCGGGGCACCCAAAAATATAATGGCCAAGACCAGATTCCACTTCCAATTTAATGTACCATTTTTTCTGAAACATTTCTGGACATTTACTACCTGTTCTGCAGTGGCATAAACAAGATCGGGCCTAATGACACTTGTAGAAATGGACCAAAGACCATCGTTTGGTCCAGGTGGTGGTGGGGGGGCACCCTGAAACATAATGGCTGAGACTAGATTCCACTTCCAGTTTAATGTACTGCTTTTTTCTGCAACATTTCTGGGCATTTCCTGCCTGTGCTACAGTGGCAGAAAAAGAGAGGTCCTAAAAACACTTTTAAACGGTATCTGAAACCGCATTTTAATGTCTGATTGCTGGTGGGGCACCATTAAACATCAGGACTGACAGCGCATTTCAGTCTCAATTTGATGTCACATTTTTTGAGAAGCATTTCATTAACACTGGGACCTGTTTTGCATGAGCAGAGCCAAGATTCAGTGTTGCATAGCTTTGGAAAATATGATCAGAGTAAAGTGCCCATACTTGACATTTGTGGATAGGATAGAAGGAGCAAGGAGGAAACATATAATGACAAAAGGAGTAACATAACCAAAGACAAAGAGGACAGAAAATATTTTTTTGTTGTTTTTTGGATTTTTGGGGGGGGGGGTCTTTTTTAAGGGAGAGGGTGTAGAACAAGAACAGTGAAAGAAAACAAAGGAGAAGAAAAAAAAAACACTGGCCACCACCACAGCCGCAGGCCATTCACTGTGGCTGTGCACTGCCACCACCACCACCACTACCATGAAGCTCCACCAGGAGGTCCAAGACCTTCTGCTGGTCCTCCATTATTTTTTGGAGGTCCCCCTGACCTCCTGGTGAAGCTGGTCAAAGTCATGACACACCTTGCACCTCAGTGTGCACAGCCTCAAGGTCTGCCCTGGTGACCACCACCTGATTTGGGGGAGCTGCAGAATGACCAGGGTAGTTGTTTCTCCGAAGGGTCCTCCTCCATGGAGGTGCATCACAGTCATGGGTCGGGGATGCATCTGGCTGCTTGGAAAGATGCGTCTTGCTGGTAGACCTCCTCCTCCCAGCCCTAGTATGGCACCCCCGAGCCTCACTGCTGCCTCCTGCTGCTGCTGCCGTCTCCCTCTGTTTTGCGAGCCACTCTGCAGCATGGTGGTGCTGCAGGTGGGTTCTCTGGCCAGAAATCCCAAAGTGGGACTCTGACTTCCCCCTTTTAAGATTCTTTGCACACAGGGTGCAGACCACAGTCCTTGCATCATCTGCTTTAGTTCTAAAAAAGGCCCAAACTGGTGATCTTCAGTTTGGGGGGGCACAAGCTGTTGTCCTGGTGGGGGCCTCTCCCTGTACAACAATATCCTGCTCTGGCTGGGGGCTGGCAGACACAACAGGAGCCACATCATCATCCTGAGGGGGGGGCAATGGGATCACAGCCTGAATGCTGCTGCTGGGTGGCTGTCTCAGTGTCCAACTCCACAATGGCCTACTGCTGCTTGGGGGCATGGGCCAGGGCCAACTGCACCTGCTGCTGGGGGGGGGTTCAATTCCAAATATGCGCCTGTTGCAGTGAATGCATCCTCTTCCCTTTCCACTGTCAGGACCACTACTCCCAGTCCCAGTACCTTCCATCATTATTAAACTACTAAAGAAAACAAGAATTTGTTGATGCCTAATGTTTGCTTGCTGGCATTAGCAGTGGAAGTGCAGGAGTTAGACAGATGCAGTATAGGAATGGCAGTGAAGTACTGAATTGATGCCAACTCCACCCCCAACCTGCAGAGATGGACAGGCATTGTGGTGTGGCTTTTGGTCGTTGCCCATGACGGTCATGACATTTCACCTCACCCTACCCTGCAAACACTGACAAGTGTCGAGGTGTGTCTTGGGGTGTTTGGGCTTTACATTCACTTCATTCCATAAGGAAGCATGCTGAAATGGGTGCAGTACAGGAGAATGGGATGAACTCTGGGGCCAAAGGGTCCAAGGAGCACCTCGATGCCTGTCACTGGCTGCAGGGTGGGGGTGGAATGGCATGAGCATTACTGTCGACAATCACAAGTCACACTCCTGATGCCTGTCAGTCCCTACAGGATAGGGCGTTATGGTCAAAAACCCTAACACCCTGGGCATTTCTTGGTATTTTTACTCCAAGTTTTTAACATGGGCTTTTTGTGACCCCACCGCATGAACAGTGACACTATCAATTTGTTAGCCGAAAGTTGATTTTGCACAGCAACTGCACCATTTGGTGCCACAGATGCTAAAGCACATTTCAAACAGGATGTGAAAAATGACAGCTATACTGTTCATAAGAAGGTGTAAAAAATGGTAATGTTGAGAATCTGGAGTGAAAATCTAAAAAACCTGGTGAAGGCACGAGCATGCATAGAAACTGTGCAGTGCAAACCTGTAATGTAATTAGTTTGGGGATTTTTTAAAGCAGATTTTCAACACAGATATTTTGGGACCTCCGCTCATGAACAGTGTCACTGTGATTTTCTTAATGTGTCCCAAACACTGATTTCCCACAGCAACCGCGCAATTCTGCGCCGGAAATGCAAAAACACGTTTCGGCCAGGGTGTGAAAAATTACAGCTGTACTGTTCATAAGGAGGTGTGGAAAAATACCAATGTTGAAAATCTGGACTGAAAATATTACAGATTCGTGAACTTACAAGGGTGCGTGGAAACTGCACAATGCACATTCATAACACAGTCCTTTTATGGACTTTTGTCACTAAATTTTCAACATAGCCATTTTAAGACCTCTGTTCATGAACAGTGTTGCTAATTTTCTTAAACTGTCCCAAACATTGATTTTGCACACGACTGCACCATTGTGCACTACATGTGTGAAAACACATTTTGGGTGAGATGTGAACAATGACAGCTGTACTGTTCATAAGGAGGTATGGTAAAATGGCAACGTTGAAAATCTGGAGTGAAAATATAAAAAATTCTCAAAGTTACGAGTGTGCGTAGGAACTGAGCAACACACACTTGTAACAATCATTTTTGGGAATTGTTTCACCAAATTTTCAACATAGGGTTTTTGGGGGCCTGCCTCATGAACTGTGACGCTGCCTTTTCATTAATCGGTCCCGAAAGGTGGTTCCACACAGTGACCATGAAATCACCATTCAGGACTGAATAAACAGATGACAGTGACTGAATTCATGAAATTGGGTCCCAAGAACCCCATGTTGAAAATTTGGTGCATAAATTCAAAAAAATGACCAAGGTATGAACCAAAGTTGAAAAAAACCCTATTTATGCCATGATACAGCTTACTGGTATTTCTTCAGTTTGCACTTGACTTTGAATAGTGCTGACATGTTTCCAGTCCACAGAAGATCATCGCACCATGCTCCGGAGGTAAGTATGGGTTGGGGGGGTGTGGGGAGGTGGGGTGCACAGAGGGTGGTGCAGGTTGGGGGAAAGAGAGTCAACGAGGACTTTTTCTTTTGTTACAAGGTTTTTAAAAAGACAATGCAGGACTTTGCAAGTTGGGTGGGCTCCCAGCATGGCACCTGGAAGTTTGTCTGGGGGCAGTGGAGCCAGCGTGGGACTGGGCACCCCCATTGGCCATACAGTGTGCTGGGAGCACATGACAATGTGGGATGTTTGCCATGCTGGGGTGGGCTCCCAGTGTGGCACCTTGAGGTTTGCTTTTTGGGGGGGCACTGGAGCCAACAGGGATTGGGCACCCCATCAGACATACAGTGTGCTTGGGGGGGGAGTGTGCGTGTGCTGAGGGGAATTGGGCACACCCTCAGCACACAACAAATGGAGGGGTGCATCATGCTGGGAGATGCAGTGGCATACAGCTGAAACAGAATGACTGCTAAGGTGGTGACGTGTAAGCTATTTGCATACTGCTGATGGCACGGCAATATGCAAATTGCCTACACGTTACCACCGCTGATTGTAGCAGTGTTTCTCTCTCGACTGTACGCCACTGCATCTGAACTGCTGTCAGACAGCTCAGACATTCATTGGTGCCCTGCTGCCATGCTTGCAAAAATCATCAGGGCATTGGAAGTGGGGGTGCCACACCTACAAAAACTCATATGGTGGCACTATGTTTCTTGTACATGCGTGCAAGCAAACATAAAAATGAAAAAAGGGGGGAAGTGAAACACACACACTCACAAACTCATAAGATAAACAGAGAAAATTGAACAAAACAAAGATAAACTTTTGCTAAAAGTTCAAAATCGAGTTGTCAACACACACACACACACTGTACACACACAACACAAACTCTCTCTCTTACTAGCAATTCACCAAACTATATATATTTTCTCTCTCACACAGTCTGTCTCTCCTACTGTCTGTCTCTATCTTACTACAAACTGCAGGAAAAGGATGTAGATTCAGTAGCTTCCTGTCTAAGTACAGGCACTCATGTGACCTGCAGTCTGCTTGAGAGAACAAGTCATGTGACATGCCTTTCTTCCTAATTTCACCTTAGCTAAATGCTAAGGCAAAACTTAGCAGTGGAAGTGAAATTTACAGACGGAATTTCGCTGTATAATATGGGCAAAATTTTACACAACTATATGAGCAAAGGTTCGCACAACCATATGGGTGAAATTCTGTCCCAAGGCTGTAATTTTGCGAAATGTTTTGTGGGGCAAAATTGGTGATTTTGCTTGCATTTCACAAAAAAATTAAATTTCGCTGCATCTCTACTGGTCTTGTGAGAGGGAGTTCAGACTCGAAGAATTCCTTTTGTTTGAGGGCATGGATTTTGAAGTTGTGCAATATCCTGTAGTGGAGCGGTGCTGGGAAGATGGCCTGGCCCTAGGATGATAGTAGACATAACACCCTGCTCAGGTCTCTCAGGGAAGGGGCTGCAGATCTTAAAAGTTTCATAATCTCTGTTTTTGTATTCTTCACCTTCTTGCAGTGAAGGTGGAGAGAAGTGGAACAAGAGTTGCTTTGAAACCAGAAAGCAGATGGATTGGACCGTGGTCAAAACTGACTTTTTTCCATTTATCACAAAGCCCAGGGCCTCCAGGAGGGATGTGGTGAGGTGAAGGTGAGGGAACTGAGCTTGATCCTGAGCCATAATCAACCAATCATCTAGATCAACATTTAACCTGATCCCCAAGGCCCTGAGTCATTCAGCCACCAGGCAGAGTAGCCTTGTGAAATACCAGGGAGCTGAGGTTAATCTTGAAGGCAAGCCTTACCTGGCAGCTTAATCCCACCATATCTGCTCCTGGCTAGACACCAATTACTAAGCTCATTGAAAGGAGTTGGATCACAAAGAGCTGAAGGGACTGCTTACAAAAATTCTATTTTTTTGTTCCTACCTAACCTCTCTTGGACACCTCAGACAATGTATTTACTAGAATGGTACTAAATCAATGGCATACTATATGGCAAAATAAACAATACCAAACAGCATTCTATCTAAAGAGGCCATTAGCTTATGCTAGAGGATTTCGACTGGCACAACTAGATCTTAGATTTACACAATGGGAATCATAGAGACTAACACAAGTATCATTTTCTAGAGGGAGATGCTTTCTTCTCATTTGCACAGTTATGACAGAAGTATGTCCTACTGAACACAGATCCCTTTAGATTTCTACAAACAAGACACTTCCTTAATAGTATTAATCAGTATTATAGACCATTGGAAATTAACAGAAATTATCCACCCCTTGACACAACCATTACAAAGCTCTGAAAATAGTGGTATGCCTCCAACATTTTACTTTCTGGGGTTATAGAGCTCTTACATACCTCTCACTGATGTTAAATAAAAAAATGCACACTATGCAGTCAAGAGAATTACAAACAAATTTAATAGAACAACAGTGGGAAAAAGATTTATTTGCAACAACATCAAATTTCTACATTGCATCAATTGAAAGTGTTTGCCAGGAAAACCACAGTAATATATTTTCAAATACCACATATTGTGGTGGAATATCATAATACTCAGTAGGCTAGCTACTAGAGAGGGTGCGGGGAGGAGAAAGAAACATATTCACATGTGTTTTGGCAATGCCAGAGCTTAAAAAAACTTTTATGACAGGTTTGAAAAAGAATTAACAAAATATGTGCTGACTTCCCCTCACTATCCCCAGAACTGTCCATATTTCTAAATTTCCCAAAATACTACTTTAACAAACATCAGAACTATTTCATTGGAACAGCCCTAACAGTGGCTAAAAAAGCAATAACCAAAGGTGGCAACCCCAGCCTCCATGATGTCTCATAGGAGTATGATAATGGGAAACATTTATAAAATAAATAAATGACACATGGCTTTAGACAACAAATAGATTTATTTAACAGTTGACTGACAGGGTCAGTCATGCATATGATGAATACATCCACAGATTTTGTTTCATGAAATAAGGAAATAAGAAGCTCTGGAAACCCTGGAAGAAAGAAAGGACAGAAGGTTTAGAATGTACTATCAGTATTAAGTTACACAGAGATAAAGTATGGATATCAAGGAATCATAGGGGTAAAAATAATAAGAAATGTGACCAAAGGTGTTTATGAACTTTGTATAAAATAATGATGTTCTTGTACTTATGCTGTATAAAAGTATAAGGAAATATATACAACAATGATCTTTGAGACTCCAAGAAAAAAGTGTGATCACAACGGGAACGCCTCTCAGAATCCCTTATTGGCTTAACTTTTACTTTTCTTCTAGAATGTTTTCTTGAGAGGGGAAATGTGATTTTCCATCTGTAGGTCTTGAAGAAAACAATACACTGACTAAACTCTGAAGTGTGCAGAGCCACACAGACCAAGGTAGGGAAGATGTTTTATTAAATGAATGCATCAAAAAACAAGTCAATATACTGATGAGAAAGCTGAAATCAAATTCTGAGAAAAAGAACCATCCTCAGAAAGCAGCACCTAGCACTCTGCACTTTTCCCTTCTCCTCCCAACGACAAAGAAACATTGAATTTGTTGGCAGATAAATACTGCTTGCCTCTCCCCCGTCTGCCCATTTTCCCTAATACTTTTACCGCAGACCCTACCACCATGTTTGTTAAATATTTGTTTCTAAGCCGCCTATCCTCAGGACATACCTGAGAATTAGCTGTCATCAGGTCAGTGTACTCTCTTGACCAATCATTTTTTGCTTGTAATTCATGTTGCTCCCAACTCCACCTTGCCAACCTTTCTTTTTCCTCATCAGTCTGCACTGCTGCTCCAGCTAGACCTCATACATACACCTACTCACTTACGAAGTGTTCCCACATCAGCCCTGCTCCACCATGCTGGGTCCAATATCCACTGAACTGAGTGCCAGTCTGATTCATTTACAAGTCAGGATGCACAAAGAGGGAATCCAAGGTTAAGTGATTGTGAGGTGGGAAAGCAGATGCTGGCATCATCCACATTATGCAAGCCATTTTTGCCCATTTTTGCTGTTCCATTATGTAATACCATTGCAGCTGCCCAAGCACTGGCCTAGGATTGGGGGGGTTGGGACTGACTTTGTGTGGTCCCCCATGACATCAAGAACATGTCTCCTTTTTCTCCCCCACCCAGGAGGTTTTTGCAGTAGTGGACAGCACTTCACCAATATAGCTCTGCATCACTGTTACTATACTTGAACTTGTAAGTAGGCTACATTGTATTACTACCCCAGCAACAGCAGCAGATCTGCCACACCGAGTGGCTGTTTTAGGCCCAGGAAAAGAAGGGTCAAAGCTGTGTATTACTATCCCTGGGGCTCGTCAAAAGAAGCAGCTCTGCTGTAGTGAATGGCTATACTGGGACCAGGGACAGAAGTAGCAGATACGGGCTAAAGCAGAAGGAGAAGTGAAGGGAGAGAAAGCAAATGAATGTTGTAGGGTCACAGAATTAATGTGTTGGATCTCCATTTTAAATGCACTGCACACTGTTTGTGCATTAAATATTGTCTCACCTGTTGCTGATCACTTTTATTGACCCCTTAGAGTAGGTTTTGAGTTTTGTTAATCCAGAGTTGGGAGGAGTAAAAAGTTAAATCCCGATAGAAAAGAAAGTGAGGGAGCCACACAGTGGCTTTTTGGCAAAAAAACCAAAGACAGGAACAAATATATTAGACATGTTTTAATAGAACAACTTTGACTCGATGTTTTAAGACTTGCCAGATGCTGTAACTCAGGAAGCAAAGTACTACAGGGAGCTATAGAAACAGTGAAGCACGGGGAATGAGTGTGTGTGTGTGTGTGTGTGTCCCTGTCCTAAGTGTGTTACACACTATAGTGTTATTATGGCAAGCCGTTAGGGACGTAATTCAGTCGCTGGCTTTATAATAAAATACATACACTATATAGTGAAATAAATACATCATAGAGTGAAATATATACATTACTGAGTGAAATGCATACACAATGTAGTGAACCACATACATTGTCTACTGAAATATATACATCATACAGTGAAATACATATATTGTATGCTGAAATGTATATGTCATATAGTGAAACACATACATTATATAGTGAAATGCTTATATTATATAGTGAAATACATACACTATCTACTGAAATACACATACTGAGTACTGTAAATACACATACACTATATACTGAAACAAATGTACTATGTACTGAAACATATGCACTACCTACTGAGATACATACACTACAGACTGAAACATCCACCTAAACTATCTATTGAAACAAATACTCTACACATTGTAACACATAAACTATATATTGAACAAATCTGCATACACTATATACTGAAACAAACACACTACATATTGAAATACATACACTATCTATTCACATACATACACTACACATTGAAAAATCCACATACATTGTCTACTGAAACACACTATATATTGAAACATCTACACTTTATATTGAAATACATACACTATCTATTGAAATAAACACACTATGCATTGAAAAATGTGCATACACTATAAACTGAAATAAATATGCTAAATATTAAAACACTTACCCTATCTATTGAAAAATGTTGCATACTCTATATACCGTATAAATATAAGGCCCCCATGTTGGGCTTACCTTTGATGGTAGCGATAGTGCCCCCAGACTTCTTTCTCCCAGTGCTGGATCCCCGGTGGTGCTGGTGGGAGTCACATCCGGCGATCTTCTGGGCTGAATGCACTGCAGTTTTGGGCTGCCTTGCACACCTCATGGTTGGACTGGGGCTGGGGTGGGATTCAGGCCATTGGGTGGGGGGTTGCATGGTCCTGAGCTTGGCTGGGGGAAGGATTGGAGGCTTGGGGCTGTGCAAACTGAGAGAGGGTTTTTTTTGTTTAAAATGGTGGTCCTGCGCGCTCTGAGCAGGTGCGAGGACCACCGAGAACAGTTAAAGGAGCCAGGCTAAATTTAAAATGAATAAAGCTTATTAAATAAAAAAAAAAATAAAGGAGCCAGGCTCCTTTTTCCTCCCCACGGCCAACCCAAAAGGAGAGTTCCCCTGGTCCCCAAGCATGCAGTGGGACTGGGGAAAAGGTACATGGCAACCGGATGAGCTCCGGTCATGAAATACCTGTAGGGCAGCCCGATTTGCAGGCAAAATCATCCAGGGGGCCCCAGGATCCTTCCGGCAGGGAAAGTAAACAAAGATGGTAGCCCCCATTCAGCCAGGCAACCTTGGACAGCTGGGAGATTTCCCAGAGGCAGCCTGGAGGTCACATGGGGGCCGAGAGCCAATGAAAAGTGGTCTGGGGGATGGGGGTTTAAAAACAGAGAGTGGCCCAAAATTAGGGGGAGAGAAGAAAGAAGAGCCAACTAAGAGGAAGGATGCCCCCTTGAGAAACCAGAGCTAAGAAGGCTGCCTGCCTGGTAGGGGCTCTCTGGCTGCACCTCTCTCCCCCCTCACACTCCACAAACTGCAAGAAGGGAAAGAGCAGGAGGAAGACTGCAGCTGTTGCAGTGTGAGGAAGACCCAGTGGGCTTCTTCCCTGAGAGCACTGGGGCTGACTGTTTGGGCTGGAAGGGTCAGTGACCATCAGTTTCGGGCCTCGGGAACCCAGCCTCACCAGTGTCAGTGTCTTCTGCCAGGGGAGAGTTGTGGGAAGCAGGACTAGTGCAGCCAAGGCCCCACCCGAGGGGGACTGAACTACTGTGCCCCAGTATCAAGACCAGTGGAGCAGAGGAAAAAAGAATGAACAGGCCTGCCTGGTGAAATCCATATCCAAAGACCTGCGGGTGAAGCTGGAAAGGCCAGGCAGGTGAAGAGCAGTGCCTCACTCTCCTGGACAGCAGTGCCATGGACAGCGAGTGTCTTCACCCTCTAAGGACACCATGAGTACCCTGCGCTGCAGCTCTGGGGAGACTATTGTTACATCTGCCAGAATGGTCAGAGGAGAGTTTTCCTCCCAAAACCAGACTTATCTCTTTTGAACTCATATTGTTGTGCAGGGGCCCCAATGAGAGACAGCAGGCCTGCAGACTAGGAGCGGTGAGGTACCCACCATCTGGGAGTGTTCTGGGGGCACCCAGGGGAAGGGAGAGAGGTCTGACAGGGTGTGTGCTTTAATTATGTGGAGGATCAAGGGGATAGCCCTCACCTCCTCTGTATTATAAGTGTATTAAATAAAGCAGAATTATTGTGGCTCACCTACCTCTATGTGTTTGTGCTTTTATTGTTGTTATTCTGGGGAGGGAGTGTGGATTTAGCTGGACCAGAGGGGGCAGTCATCGGGGTATCTCTTATTGTTCCTGGGTGGCTGTTAACCTGTTTCTCCTACAGGAGACAGCATCGTAGCCCTGGGTGGAGGCACTAAGGAACCATAGGAAAGCCAGACAGGACTCAGGTCTGGCCCATTGAGGCGGTATGGCGAGGACCCCCGAGGACATAGGGGCAGCCCAGGTGAGTGTGAGAAAAAGGGGGACTGTTACATAAACATAGGGGACTGCATGCATTTTTCTAAGTTAAAGTTTTGATTAGATTTATGTGTAATTAATTACTGTGTTAGTCCAGCAGCTTGTCTGAGCTGAATGCTTGGGAAGCACTGCAGGAACTGTGAAAGTGTAAGCCAAACGCTTTCCTAGTTTGTACTCTACTGAGTTAGTTTTGATTTAGTTTTTGTTATTATTTGAATGTTTTTTTTAATAAAGGATCTTGGTTAAGAAAAAGAAAATATATATTTTTTGCAGCAATCGCTCAGGGCCCAATTCTCATCAGGATCTCAGCTGGCATATGCATGGTTTGCACATTTCTGTTCTGAATAACTTCACTGTGATGCCTCACTGGTGGCACTCACAGATCCTAACCTCTACATTACATATCTGTAGAGCACTGTAAGGTAGACAGAGCTTTGCCAGGCACTTGGTCTCCACCAGGGTCGGACTGGGAAGCAAAGACCCCACCTGGACATGGGTCCGAGGGGGCCTTGGTACTGGCTCCTGGGGGGCCCACTACAAAGTCACAGGGTGGCTTTGGTACTGGTCCTTGGAAGGGGGGCCCCACTACAAAGTCACAGGGGAGGCCTGGGCGGCAGCAACCACAGCATGCCCTAGTGTATAAACTGTAGCCAGATATTTACAGACTGGTACGCTCTGGCATGCTGTAGCCAAGTATAAGATCAGCATGTATTCCATTTGTAAGAAAGCCATTTCATTGCTGGTAAAGTGACTATTTCGGAGGCTTTAGTCCCATTGATTTAAGAGGAACTCTACTACCTTGCAAAAATGTTGCTGGCAGCATTGTTTGATAACCTCACTGTCCTGCTGCATGGCTGCAGGTGAGCAGAGTTCCCCTTTCAAACAAAAATCAACGGTTAAGCTCAACATCCCAGCAAGGCACCTCCAGAGGTTGAGGCCCTACCTTTCCCTACACTTTCCCTGTCTGAACAGTTTGTGAGGCAACTGGATGTAAAGAGGAAAACATAGTGCAATGCAATGTGTGCTGTGCAAAGATTTTGCCAAAAGCAACCTATGTGTCCCCAACACAATGTTATTACTGTAGTATTGTTATCCCCAATTAAACAAAATGAGGACGTAACCTGCAATGCTCTGCCTTAAGACAGAAACTAGGTTGATCTCCTCTGAAGAGACTGGGGTGTTTGCTTATTATATACACAGTGACAAATGTGTTTACCAAGGCATTTTCAATAAGTTTTGAAAAATTCATTATTTTGCTTTGGATTGCCTTCAGATCTACATATACATATAGTTCCCCTCAACAGCTACTGCTTTCCATTCATATGTCTAAGACATTCTATGACCTCAATAACACCACTCCATGCTATGCATGCTATGCTTTTCTGACAAAACTCCCTGAGTGGCTCGCCTCCCAAACTTTTTCACCTACTCTGTCCCGTTGCCACCTGTTGCTACCAACCTCTAGCAGTATCTGCGCTAGATCAATTGTCTACTTAACCAATGTATGCTTATCTCTCTATCTTATCCAAATAACTGAAATAACCTGTGAATACCTAACCTGTAATACTCATGTTGTAACATAGAAATTACTGCATATACTGTATCTTCCAAAACTGTGTCTGCAATGATGTAATAAGCTGTATCTACAATGATGTAACTGAATGTTGTACTGTATTTGTCTTCTTTGTGACGAGGTACCTTTGGAAACGAGCGTCTGGCTCAAGGGTTGTAAACCGATGTACAAATAAATAAATAAAATGCATCTCAATGGTCTGTACTGGTGTTATTGATGTTACAGATTGTGAAGACAGTGAAAGAAGCAGCAAGTGCTGAGTAGAGAGGGAATTCAGGGTAGCTAGAAAGGCAGCATAATTAGATTTAACCAAAAAATGTCAGAATCAATAAAATGTTAACTGAATGCCATCTCGAGGTGTAAAAAAAAAAACACTACTTGACTGTTATGCTATTGATTTTACTGCTGCAAATGTTGACTTTTATACTGCATTATTACACTGTCCTGCATTGTGTTACATTAATTTAGTCACTTATAGTTGGTGAGAGGCACACTGACTCATTTCAGGTATACCCAGGGTGAAATGGGAAAGAAAAAGCAGTTACGTACAACATACAGCTAGTCAGGTAGTGTTACAGCAAGGGAGACTAAGCATAACTTTAGTGCACCACAAATAAAATGGAGACACATTTATATCTAATCAATGCGAATTGCTGCCCAAGAGTGAAGGGAGGCTGAGCTGGTGCTCAAGTTAGGGGTTAAAAACAGGGCAATACAGTTCCACGTGGTTGTCACAACGATGAAGCAGGGGAAGGTAGAGAGGTAAGGGGTGGTTAAAGGGCCACCAAAGGTAAGGTAGGTGTTAAGAGAAACCATTTGCCTGGACACGCTTGAAAGTGGGGCTTTGACTCAAGAGCATTTGTTACACAGCCGCTGGTCCATCCTAATCTATCCCTACACTTTCCCTACCTCTAAACACAATCTGCATTGTAGCATTTCTTTTGTACATTTTTCATTATGACATTTGATCAGGTATACATTAAAATCTGCCAACATAGTGTCTGGAGTGTCATTTAATAAACTGACCTGTGTGTTTATGTATCATTCTGTATGCTTTTCATTATGACATTTGAGCAGGTATACATTAAAGTCTGCCAACATACTGCCTGGAGTGTCATTTAATAAACTGACCTGTGTTTGTGTATCTATGTCACTTAAAAGATATGAAAAATATACAAATTGAATTATAAGGTCTCAACACCACGACCATTAACCAGAACATTGTAAACAATTTTATTTAGTCACTTCAATGATATGGTCTCAACAACACAACCATTATCCAAAACAGTGTATACAGTTTTATTTTGTCACTATAGACTTTACTGTCATCCCCAGAGAGATCTGGCTGGACAAGACACGTGATCCTCTGTTACCCCCTCTGTACGCCAATGCTTTCTCCAGGTTGCAAATGGACAGTGGGCTGCAAGAATCAAACTGATGAGACTACTTCTGGACACAGGTGTGTTTAGCCTAGCATCCGGCTTTGGCCCTCTAAATGGATAGTAGCATTCCAGTGTTAAACTGACAGTACTCGTTTGTATGCTTCAGATCACTGAATTAGTTTAACATAGAAACATAGAAGTTGATGGCAGATAAGGACTGCAAGGCCCATCCAGTATGCCCATTTCTTTTTCTACCTTATAAATGTGCCATCGGCCTTTGCTCTGTCAGTGGCCTATCTATTCATAGTCATTTGTATTGCTCCCTTATGCCTATCCCATGCCTGTTTGAAGCCCTGCACTGTATTCATAGCCACCACTTCTTGTGGTAAGCCATTCCATGCATGCACCACCCTTTCTGTGAAAAGAATTTCCTCACATTCCCCTTAATCGCCCCCTCTAATCTCATGCTGTGTCCTCTTGTCCTGCTATTTTTCTTATATTTAAACATGTTAGACTCTTTCACCTTGTTAATGCCCTTAAGGTGTTTGAATGCCTCGATCATATCACCTCTCTCCCTCCTTTGCTCAAGGGTATACATATTGAGCTCTGTTAATCTGTCCTCATATGTCTTCTGATGCAGTCCCTACACCATTTTGGTTGCCCTTCTCTGGACTGCCTCAATTTGGTTAATGTCCTTGTGAAGGTGTGGCCTCCAATACTGCACACAGTACTCCAGGTTAGGCCTAACCAGTGTCTTGTAAAGAGGGATTATTACCTCCCTCTTACGACTTGTGATACCCCTACTAATACACCCTAACACCCCCCTAGCCTTACCTACTGCTTTAGAGGTCTGCTTGGATGATTTCAGGTCATCAGTGATGATGATGCCCAAGTCTCTTTCTTCCTTTGTGACTGCTAGCAACTCCAGCCTATAGGTGGCTTCAGGTTTCTCTTCCCTATGTGCATGATTTTGCACTTCTTTGCATTAAATCCCAGTTGCCACTCTTCTGACCATTTTGCTAGTTTATCCAGATCTCTTCTCATTCTGCCCACCCATCTGGATCATCTACTCTGTTGCAGATCTTGGTGTCATCTGCAAACAGACAAGCCTACCCTCTAGCCCATCTGCAAGGTCACTAATGAAGATGTTGAAGAGGACTGGCCCCAGGACTGATCCCTGAGGTACCCCACTTGTGACTTGCATCTCTTCTGACTGTATACCATTTACCACCACTCTCTGTTTTCTGCCAGTCAACCAGTTTGCCACCCAGTTGACCAACTTCTGACCCACCCCGAGCCTACCCAGCTTATTTATCAATCTTCTATGTGGAACAGTGTCATAAGCTTTGCTGAAGTCAAGGTAGGCAACATCAACTGCTCCCCCTTGGTCCACCACTCTGGTTACCCAGTCAAAGAAATCTATGAGATTAGTTTGACAGGACATTCCTTTTGTAAACCCATGCTGTCTTGGATCCTGTGCCCCTATGGATTCCAGGTGTTGCACTATCATTTCCTTAAGGAGTTCCTCCATAATCTTGCCCACTACAGAGGTAAGACTGATTGGTCTGTAGTTCCCTGCCTCCTCCCTGCTACCACTCTTGTGGAGCGGGATCACATGAGCCCTTCTCCAGTCTTCTGGGACCTCTCCTGTGCTCAGAGACTCACTAAACAGTTCTGCTAATGGCTCTGCTAGTTCCACCTTTAGCTCCTTAAGTACCCTGGGATGTATGCCATCAGGTCCCATTGCCTTATCCACCCTGAGCTTAGCAAGCTCTTGTGGGACCCTTTCTTTTGTGAAGGGAGTAGTGCTCACCTCCCTCCCTCTGTGTCCATGATGCTGAGCTGTGGGCCCTGCCCTACCTTCTCTTCAGTAAATACTGAGCAAAAGTATCTATTTAGGATAGATGCTTTTACAGGGTCCTCCTCCTCACATGCTCCCTTTTCTCCATTAAGCTTAGCAATAGCCCCTCTGGACTTTCTTCTTTCACTAATGTATCTATAGAAAGTCTTGTCACCTTCTTTTACTGTTTGTGCTAGTGTTTCCTCAGTTTGGGACTTTGCCTGCCTTACTGCCTTCCCTGCTTCCCTTAGGGCAGTTTGGTATGCCTCCCTATCTTCATCCCGCTGTATTTCCTTATATTTCCTGAAGGCCAGCCTTTTGGCTCGGCCCTTTTCTGCTACTGTATTTGAGAACCAAAGTGGTTTCCTTCTTCTTTTGCACTTCCTTTTCTGTCTAACACAATGGGATGTTGCTTCAAGTTTTGCATCCTTAATGCTTGCCCACTTTGCCTGTACCCCCTCACCTGTGTTTCTTTCTGCCTGGGCTAGCTTAACTCTATTGGCCATCTTATCAAAGTCAGCTCCTCTGAAGTCCCATATTTTTGCCTTGGAATGGGATGATTTAGATGTAGTAGCCAAATTGAACCATACCATGTGATGGTCACTGGCCTCCAGGTGACCTTCTACCTGGAGATCTGTGATCCCTTCCTTGTTGGTCAGTACTAGATCTAGGATAGCCCTGTCTCTTGTGGGTTGCTGTACCAGTTGTTTGAGTCCCTCCCCCTGCAGGGAATCCACTATGTGTCTAGTTCTGGCAGATGTTCCTGCTGGTATTGACCAATCTGTATCCGGCATGTTGAAGTCTCCTATTATCAGAACCTCCCCTTTAGCTGTCATGTTTTGTATATCTTCTAACAGTAATGTGTCTATGTCCTTCCCTGGTCTGGGGCCTGTAGACAATCCCAGTTCTTATGGCTGTCCCATTTCTGTTTCCAGGGTGACCCACAGTTCTTCTGGCTCCTTATGTGTATTCTGAATTTCTGTAGCTTTGATATTTTCATTGACATACAGGGCCACTCCTCCCCTTTTGCACCTCAGTCTCTTCTGAACAATACATAGCCAGGGTACTGAAGTCTCCCAAGTGGTTACCGTAAACCACATCTCATTAATTGCTACTATGTCCAGTTTAGCCTCTGACATTATTGCCTGCAGGTCTGGGATCTTATTTCCCAGGCTGTGAGCATTTGTGTACATGATTTTCCATTGGTCAGATTTTGGTGTGTTAGTTGTTGGGTGAGGTTTGGCATTACTCCTGTGCGTCGTATGGGGAGACAGACCTTTTTTCTTACCTGGTGATGCAAATGAACTGCAAACATGCTGAATCCCTGTTTGACCACTAGCTGAGGGGGGAGGGGTGTTCTTCCCATTTGACATATGGGGTGCTGCATCCCTCTCCCCAATTTTTGTTTCTGGAGGACATCTTCTGTGCGCACTCCATCAAGAAGGTCTCTCTCAATCGCCATCATCATGAATGCCTCTAGTTTTACTTGTCCCTGCAATGAGTGCAGTTGAGTTTTTATTATCTTTAGCTTGCTGAAAACTCTCTCGCAGGACACCTGGGTAAATGATGAAGTCAACAGGTACTCGTAAACAACGAACACGGTTGAAAACGCTGACAAGTGCATGTTGTATTGAGCCAAAATTTTATAACAGCACATTTGGCATTCTTTGCAAGACTTGCATTTGTCTGGCAAATCATCTCTTCTCTTTTGTTGCCCATTCTGGTCACTGATTTCACCTTCACGAGCGTTTTCAGAGTCATGAAAGTCAACATCCTTCATTAACCCATCTTCACTGTATTCTTCAGGAAGCGATTTTTGTAGTTGTCTGAATATTTTAGCAAAAGCCAACAACTCCAGTTTAAGTTTGCTACGGTCTACTTCTGCCAATGATGCCACTTTCTGCAGAATTTCATCTGGTATGCCATCATGAATTATACTTTTGAAGTGATGTGGGTTCATGCAGCTGGTATCCAGAAGCAGTTGCTTGTTGTTATCAAATCGATCACTTAAGCTCATCTGAACTTGATCCATAATGTGAGTGTACACTTCACATTCAAATCGCTTCATGGGATCCACCACACGTTTGTCACTGATATTTTCCCCGGGCATTTACTTCTTCTTGGATACCCTTTTATTTGGCAGATGATCCTCAATGTCAATATCAATACCTAACTCATCGATTTCTTCTTGTGTCCTAGCAACAAAGTTAGAAGCTTTCTGCTGGATGTTCGTAAATTCAGACTGTCGTAACTCCATCTTAGTATGATCCACCATGCGCCATGCCGAAAGGTAGTCTAGTCCCTTAGTCTGCCAATACTTTGATACTGTCCCAATTACTGTAAAGATCTTCATAAACACAAAGGCTATCAAAATGATGTCAAACTTTTTCCATTTGTCAAGCAGTGAATCTGCCTCACTGGCAGCTTTAGCATCAAACTTTCCAGAGGTACTAATAAAAAACAAGGTCTGGAGAAGTGACACATACAGATTCTTTTCTTGATTTTCATAAGCTCCAAAGATGCATGCCAATGCTCTTGGTTTTGCCCACCATCTAGTTTCACCAATCTTTTGAAGCCGTCTGAGTTTGTCTTGTCCCGTCCCATCAATGCTCGATTTCCATATAGTCATCCTTTTGTGAGATTCTCCAATGAAGACTGATGTCCTTTGCAGCAAACCAAATAGGGTATTTGCTTCCACAACAGCTTCACTACAATCTGAGACACGTAAAATGAGAACATGTGCATAACACCAGGTATGCATACTGTTTGGTGAATCCTTTTTTATTAAAGCTCGTAACCCCACAAACTCACTCCTTATGTTAGCTGCACCATCAAATGACTCCCAAATGATGTTCTTCATATCAACTCCATGCTTCTCAAAATTCTCCTTTAAAACCTTGTGCATTCCTTGTCCAGAAGTATCCAGCACCTCAACCACAGCAAAGAGACACTCATGAACTTTAAGGTCCTTCACATACTGTAGAATGATAGCTGCTTGGTCAGTCACACCGATGTCCTGTGTGGTATCCATCTGAATGCTTATCTTCTGGTCCGTAGCATCTCTTACAATGCTGTCCCTGATTATCTGCAAAATAATTTCAACAATTTGATTTATGGTGGTCTTTGACAGCAGGGTAATCAGCCCTCCATGGCCACGAGCTTCAGAAGTGGCATTTTCTTTCTTCATTCTCTGCTTCCTTCTCTTGCTCTATTCTACTGCTTTTTGGATGTGTGTATTCAGAGGAACATCAAATTGAGACAACAGAAGAATCAACTCCAAGAAATTTCCATGGTTTAGTGCTGGGTCCTGCAAGCTGTATAAAGCTTCATCTTTTCCACGATATGGCAGGCACTGGTGTCCAATAAACTTGATAACTTCAATAATCCTCCACATGACATCTATGTTCTGCTGTACTTGTTCCTCCGACTTGCAACCATATCTTTGTTCACCAGAGTTTCAACATCCGCATCAACTAAGCATGCCAGATACACATCCACAGCTGCATTGTGAGCTCTGGAATCCTCTTGTTATATCATGCCCTGGTAGAAGTGTTTAAAGTCTTGGTATCCCGTAACAAACCTATTTTCCACATCTGAAAATGCCATGCAGATACTGCAGTTGATAGAATGCACCAGTCAGTCAACCACCTGTATAGTGACCCAGTTCCTTGGTATAACTTTTTTGCTCCCAGGAAGACTCCATGTGTAGATTTTTGATGGTTTGTATGGCAGACCTTTAACATCCATGTATCTGGGCTGAACTGGATGCCTTTGTACATAGGCAACCTTTTCATATTGCGAGGCAGTCCTTTTGGGCATTGAAAATCAGGATTTTGAGTTTTCACAGCATCAAGTTGCACAACTGTTCCCCTTGCAGCGTCCACTGGCTGTATGTGTGGCATATTTAGATTCAGACTTGCAGTGCAGCTGGTCATACACTGAACTACAATTTGTCCATCTTCTATTACAGCTGTGTCCTCCGGAGTAGTTTTGTTCTGTAGGGTAGTACCTTGTTTTGTATGCCTGCAAACAGTGATAGCTTGCATTGTTTTGGATCATTTGATACTGCTAACAGTGCAGACAAGTTAGCCAGTTTCCTTTTCTGTGCACCAGATTTGACTTTGCTCAGCTCAGACATAGTTACGACTTTTTAATATGCACCATGCAATAAGGAGATTCTCCAGACACACTGGTCCAATATTTTCACAATGCTTACTACTGTTAGATCTTAAAGGCAAAAACAACTGTACCAAGAAACACAACAAACAGTGACAGACAACTGAACCAGAAATGACAGACAACCAAATTCAACCAGGTTTACCTTTGCTAGTTTAGCTCCTCTGGTCAAGCCACACTGTAACGGATGCTGTGAGATGCCAAGCTCAGTCTCCGTCAGTAACCACAATGTCCACTTTGCTCCTGCTGCTTTTACCTGCCCATTACAGTAATCTGGAGTTGAATTATATGGCATAGACAATCAAGCAACAAAATGAGTGGTTGACTAGCACCACTAAATAGATTTCCTTTCTCTATACTTAAGAGAACCCCAAGAACGCCCCCAGATAACTGAAGACTTGCTGATACCAACATGGCTGCATGATGGGAGCAGCATTGTGCAGGATTTTGAACTGTTTTCCATGAAAAATTAAGACAATTGAAACTGGGTTTCAAATAGCTGGTATAACATAGCAAATACACTATGTAAAATAGGGGGTAGTGCTAACCATTTCCAAAGCTGGGTTGCAGTAGCCAGTCAACCCTTTTTTCCAGCAAATTTATGGCAAATTATGGCACAGTGGACAAAGATGGTATGAGGCCTGCACCAAAGTTCATATACAAGGAGAGTGCTAGACCTTAGTATGTATACTCTGGATGACAGAGAGAGAGAGAGAGAGAGACAGACACGCACACATGATATAGGATGGAAAGCAGTCAAATATCTCAAAGGAATAAACAGGGTACTGGAGGGTAGCATCTTTCAGAAAAGGAGATGCCGAGGAATGAGGGGACATGACATGAGGCTGGAAAGGGTAGACTAAGGGGCAGCATGAAGAAGCATTACTTCACTGAAAGGGTGGTGGATGCATGGAATAGAGTCCCTGTGAAGGTGATAGGGGAAAACACAGGGGGAATTAAAAAATGTATAGGACAGGCACAGGGGAACCTAAGAGATAGGAATGAGAAGGTGAAGCCACAGAACAAGTAGGAACTCTTTCGCATGTACCATTACACAGCCAAAGTCATACTGCACAAACCTCCAAAAGGCAACTGACACTACAACGAGCCTCAAGGTGAAATCAGTTTTCATGAAATTCCATCTGGCCCTATGCTTTCAGCATGAAAAGTGCCATACATGCAGAACTTTGAGATCTGAAGCGAAGCACAAGCTCTCAGCTGTCCAGTAAACCAGCACTACAGGCAGAGACCACATGGTTAAAGAGCAAGAGTAGGTGTTCATTAAATGTTCTCCAACTCCAAACATACTGTACATGCAGCTTACCAGAGGCCAACTACAATGGTCCCCAAAGTTTAACAATCTTCACCATATTAACTCAATGAGGCCTTAGGAGCTCAGTGCAACCTGGAACCATAATTAGCATGCCACAAACAAATGCGAATACCTCATGAACCATAAGTGTTATACACACAGAGTATGAGTGACAAAGTTGTGCAGCACAAATTTACCTTTCCCACAGTGCTATGCAGTCACACTCACTGGTTTGTGATACATTTAAGTTTTAAGCAGTGGCAACCTCAGAAGCCACACACTGTAGGACATCTGAAGGCATTAAAGATGTTACATATATGTTTTGTGTAAACCCCTACAGGCATCTTGGGGCTTCAATGAATTAAGGTCGCTAGTAAATGAGCCAACTTCCTTAGGAGACACGATCACACACAGGCACGAGTGGCGACTACAAGGCATGATGAGCATGGGGGCATGTTCCACTGTCCGTAACTGGGCAGTGTGTAATCCATTTGCTTGCTGATTTTGACAAAGAAATGCAGCAATCCTTTGCCAAAAATTAAATTGGCATTCAAATAAAAAAAAGTACCCATTATAGACAGTAGGCACACCCCCACGCTCATTTTGCATTGTAGTCACAACACATGCCAATCTGGGAGTGCGTCTCTTAAAGACATTGCAGCATATTGGCTTTGGCCAACAGAGAGGAAGCAAGGGTGGCAGTCCAGGGGGATCTGGCCACCCTAGAGGGTTGGGCAAGGAGGTGGGGGCTGAGGTTTAACCCAGAGAAGTGTAGGGTGTTGCATCTGGGGGTCAGAAACCCAGGACATGTTTATACCTTCAGAAAGGTCCCGCTGCAAGCCACTTCGAGTGAAAGGGATCTCGGGGGGATGATGATAGACACCAAAATGAACAACGCTGAGAACTGCAGAAGATCGGTGCCAAAGGCAAACAAGATACTGGGCTGCATAGCCCGGGGAATAATGTCCAGGAGGAGAGAAGTGATCCTACCTCTGTACAATGCCTTGGTTAGGCCACACCTTGAGTATTGCATGCAGTTCTGGAGGCCGCACCTTAAGAAGGACATAGTACAGCTGGAGAGGGTCCAGAGGAGAACAACCAGGATGATCTGGGGCATGCGGGAAAGGACCTATGAGGACAGGCGGAAAGCCCTTGGGCTGTATTCACTGGCAGGGAGGAGAGATGGGAGGACATGATCGAGGTTTTCAAGTATGTGAAAGGGATTAACAGGGGTAGAACCAAGGAAATGTTCAGGCTAAAACAAAGCGGTACAACCAGGGTGCATAAATGGAAACTGGAGGGTGGACCTATAGGGGAGAACATTGAAGGCATTACTTCACAGAGAGGGTGGTGGAGCCATGGAATTCTTTGGCCAGGAGTCTGGTCGAGCAAAGCACTGTGGAGGGCTTCAAGAAGGGGTAGGACAGATGCATGGGGATGCTGATGCCAAGATTGACCCTCATGGGCGCAAGGGGGGAGGAGCGAGTGCCCAATAGGGGCTGGCTACCGAGCAGACACGAAAGACCATCAGGCCTATTCTGCTGGCTTTTAGTATGTTAGTAGATTTGCCTCATTTGAAGTAGTGTGTCCAGTTCTGGAGGTCACATCTCTGAAAGGACATGGACAAGAGAGGCAGTTCAAAGAAGGGAAATAAAAATCATGCAGGGACTACAAAGGTCACAAGAGGAAGTTGAACTTCATATTTATACCTGTCACTTCAGATTTATACCTTTGTCACCAAAGAGGAAAGTGACCTAGCAGTTATCTCTGATGGCCTTAGGTATCAAAGCAGTGTACAAAGATGGCAGGGAAGGCCAGTGGCATCCTGGGGTGCATAGGCAGGGTTATCACTAGCAGGAGGAAGGAGGTGGTGATGCCATTGTATAAAACATTGGTAAGGCCTCACCTGGAGGCCTGCATGCAGTTCTGGAGACAACACCTGCACAAGGACATAGATAAAGTGGAGACTATCCAGAGAAGGACAACAAAGATGGTGCAGGGCTTTTACACCAAAACATCTGAGGAGAGACTAAGGGACCTCAATCTGCACTCACTGGAGGAGACAGCAGGGGGAAATGATTGAAACTTTCAAGTACCTCAAAAACATAAACAAGGTGCAGGCTGGGGACCTTTTCCAATGTAGAAAAATACTACAACAAGGGGGCATGATATGAAATTGGAAGGTGAGATTACAAAGCGATGCGAGGGCATTTTTCTACACAGTAAGAGCAGTCAACACTTGGAATAGTCTGCCACACGAGGTAGTGGGGGCAAGCACGGTGGAGGAGTTTAAGCATGCTTAGGACAGGCACAAGGGAAGCCCAAAGGGGAGTGATGAAAAGCTGCTGATCACATAGGGTCTGTGGCAACATACAATGTATAGGGCCTACCAGAAGACTGGATGGGCCTAGCGGTCCTTATCTGCCGACAAGCTCTATGTTTCTATGTTACCTAAAGGGAATAAATAAGGCACAGGAGGGAAGCATCTTCAGAGGAAGAAATGCTCTAGAACAAGGGGGGGCATGACTGGAGACTGGAAGTGGCTAGACAAAGGGCAGACATGAGAAAGTACTTGACAGAAAGGGTAGTGGAGGGGAGGCATGGACCAGCCTGCCAACAGAGGTAGCAGGGGCAATTAAAAACTGCACTGACAGACATAAGGGAACACTAGCAGCTCAAAAGGAGAGGGCAAGCAAGAGATAAAGTTGGATATGTGACTTTTGTAGGCAAGGAAAAACTGTAGACTGTAAAAAGGAAGACTGCATAGGACCCCATCTGCTGCCCATTTCTATGTGTCATTCATCCATCTACTTCAAATCATTTCACATCAGAAATGGCATACATCCAACACAAGTATATCCCACTCTACTGTATAGAATGCTGCTGCCATTGTATTTCTCCCTTGTCCCCTTCCCCCTTCTGTGCACTCTGTTATTTTTTGAAATAAACCGATACTTTGGGAGATTTGCCAAACTTCCCTACCAGCATGGCATGAACATACGAATGTGCCAGCAGAAACAGACCACCCAGTCTATCCAAGTCTGCTCAAGTGTGCAGCTAGCACTCCAAGTTTGCAGCTGCCCCCCTCCCCTTTGTCATCACACTGCTGTCCCCCTAGCTCCTCTACCCTCACTCTCCCCTGTTCCCTGTCCCATGCCTTTTTAAAGCTGTTCACAGATTTACATGATACCACCCATTCTGCTATTGCGTTCCAATTTGCTACCACCATCTGAAATGGTGTCTTCTCATTTCCCTCTTAAATATTGCCCCCGTCTATTCTTATCCCATGTCCCCTGGTGTCTCTCCTCCTCCTTAGCTTAAAGACCCTATCTACCCCAACCTTGTTGATTCCCCTCAGATACTTGAATGTCTGCATCATGTCCCCCCATCCCTTCCATCCTCTACCAGGGTGTACATATTCAGGTCTCCCAACCTGCTATCAGTCTCCCCTCCATTCCACAAAACATCTTTGTTGCCCTCCTTTGCACCCCCTCCAGTAGCCTGATATCATGCTTCAGGTATGGCCTCCAAAACTGCACACAGTACTGCAAGTGGGTCCTTACCAGCGACATGTACAGGGGCAAGATCACTTATCTTTACCTGGACAAAACCCCCCTTGCTATTTACCCCAGCATTTTGTTCACTTTTGCAGCCGCTGTCCTGCACTGGGTAGTGTTGTTCATGGTCCCTCCCCGTTACCATTACCCCTAGGTTCTTCTCAGTGATCCCAAGCTTCCCCCCCCCGACAGTATTCTCTCCTTGGGTTCTTCACCCTGAAGTGCATAACCTTACACTTCCTTGCACCAAACCCCAGCTGCCACCTCTCTGACCACTCCTCTAGCTTGCCTAGGTCCCCCTGCAGCTACTTCTCCCCTCCCACCCCCTCTATCCACCACTGCTCCCATTTTGGTGTCATCTGAGACCGGACTTACCTTTGCTCACCATCCTGTATGCAATGTCTGATATAAAGAGCCTGAATAATACTGGTCCTAGCACAGAGTCCTGTGTCACCTCACTCGTCACCGGCCTTGGAGTTGAAAGCTCCCCTTCTACCACCACCACCACCACCACCCGTCGCAGCCTCCCACTCAGCTAGCTTGTAATAGTTTGTCATTTTTGCCCCTACCCCTACACCGTCAGCTTTTCCCCAAGCCACCCATGAGGCACCGAATCGAAGGCCTTGCTGAAGTCCAGCTAAAGAACATCCACCACATGACCCTTATCCAACTCACCTGTTACCCAGTCCCTCTATCTAGGTGCTCAGGTGAAGGTGGTAAGAATTCTACTTTCACATGAGCACCTAGATTGAGGGACCCTGCTGGTAGAAAATGAAAGCTTGACAAATCTCCCAAACTAGCAGATTATTAATAAACTGGAGTGCTCAGCACAAGGAAAGAGAAATAGAACAATGGCTGCCAGCATTACTACTCTCACCTGAGCATCTCGACAGAAGGACCATGCTGGTGGGAAACTGCTTGGCAAATCTCCCAAAAGTATCAGTTTATTTTTGCAAAATAAACAGAGTGCACGACAGGGAAGGGTACCGGGGTGGGGGGGGAGACAATACAACGTCTGGCAGCATAATACATGTCTACCCCAGACCCTGCTTGTGTTAAAGCTTGGCAAATCTCTTAAGTTTTTTTTTTTTTTACAAATAAAATGGTGCACAGCAGTGGGAAGGGGACTAGGGAGGAGAAACACAATGGCTAGCCAGGCAGCATATGTACTTTCACTTGGAGAATCAATCTAGACCACACCTCTCAACCTCCTGCTTTATTAATCAGGGACAAAGCTTAAAAAAAAACAGGGACAAAGGAACAGGGACACCTTCATAACTGATCCAATGAATAAGGGGCTTAGTGTATAATGAATTTTTTAAGGAAGAACAAGTCTAGCTTTAATGTCTGATATTATTTTGTGCTTACAACTCCCACTGTTTATGGAAACAAATTTAGGAGGGAGAGTAAAATTATGAGGCCAAATCAGGGACAGCTGAGAGTTATGCCCTAGTCCATCTAGATGCTCAGCAACTCAGATAACCTTAGAAATGTAGGGGATGAAATTACGTTCTGTAGCCACTGGACAGCGGGGCTAGTGACTGTGAAAATCCACTGCCCCCAAAGACTCTTTTTACTGGCCCAGTTGGTGTACAAACTGAAGTGCTGCCTTCTCCACTACAAGGCCACAGGGCTACTTAAAGGGAAATGTCCATATTCCATCAGGCTCCACCTCCATGAGAAGTGGCGCCCGATTAGCAAATGTATAAATGTTAATAAAATTGCTGCTTACCGCTGACTAATTTAAAATCATATCCATTTGATCCTGCACCCTCCCTGCCTGCATGTTAGATTCAAATGCCCTTCCCCATCACTCCCACAAACACCCGGGGTTGTCCCCATGATGACGTGGCAGGCAGGGATCAGTTGGGGTGTCTTCATATGCTTGCTCTAGTGCTGGGTTATTAAACAGCTCTGGTTTGGAGCCAGTGGACTGCCACAACATATTGAGACCAGTCACAGACAGCTAGCATGCCTGTTAGTCTGTACCTGATCTCGATATTACAAGAACACAGACTCCAAACCGGAACTTTTTGAAGCTACCACAATACATATAATCAGTATTGTAGCTTCAAATAGCTCCGGTTTGGAGTCTCAGTGTACTTGCAATATTGAGACCAAGTACAGATTAACAGGCATGCTAGCTGTCTGTAACTGGTCTCAATATATTGCGGCAGTACACTGGCTCCAAACCAGAGCCATATAATAACCCAGCACTATAGCAAGCATATGGAGACACCCCAGCTTATCCCCACCTGCCACGTCAACATGGGGACAGCCACGGGTGGTTGTGGGCACGACAGGGAGGGCATTTGAATCTAAAATGCTGGTGGGGAAGGTGCAGGATCAAACAGATACAGTAGGATTTGAAATTAAATACTCAGTGGTAAGCAGCAATTTTAACATTTATGCATTTTCTAATTGGGCCCCACTTCACATGGAGGTGGGGCCCAATGGGACATGGACGTTTCCCTTTAAATAAAAATTTTACTAGCCCAATATGGGCTCGATATAAGTGGCTCAGTAGGTAGCACACTCGCCTCTGAAGCCGGGAGATCAGAGGGCTGTGGGTTCAGTTCCCACATCTGGCACTTGGGTTAATATCCCAGTACTGACACTGTAGTGCAGCATGAGAGGGGTGCTGCACTTCTGAGGTGCCGTCTTTTGGATGAGACGTTAAACCGAGGTCCGATCTGCCTGGATTGGTGGTAGTTCAGGTGGATGTTAAAGATCCCATGGCACTTATCTAAAAGAGTAGAGGAATTTCCCCGGTGTCCTGGCCAAATTTCCCTCATTCACTAAAAATACTACCAACAGCTTAATCTGGTTCAAGGTCAGTTGCCATTCATCTGTATCCCCCTCCCCCGGGTCGTGCCTGAAAATAGGCAGGATTTGTCTAGTGCACTTACCCGGTCAACAAAAACTAAATAAATAAAATAAATGAATATTAAATCTACCAACATTTGGCTAGAAGGCTGGTGCCAGTTTTGACCCCTTGAAATCCTGCCATTGCACTGTATCTCCCCTCATTTGTCTTCTTCCCCCCCAATCTGTGCACTCTGATTTTTTTTGTGAACATAATTACTCACTCAGCAATCCAGGGCCCCATGGGGACAGTCCACATGCGAGTCACCTGCTACTATTCTCAGTCCAACAAGTAATGGGGGACAGAGACTCCCTCCCCACAGGCCCCTGAGAGAGGGGGACCAGAGAGAGTCAAATCGGCAGTGGATGTGTGCGGTGCTCCCTGGGACCACCATCTTCCTCCTGGTTGCTGTTTTTTTCTCCTCTACGTGTGCCTGAGTGCAGACATGCAATGGCGTCTGCGTGTCGTTGCCTGCTGCTGCTCCACCCCAGTGCTGGCACCTCTGGCTACAGTGCCTCTGATCTTCGGGGGCTGCTGGCGAGTGGTGCGAAACCCACTACCCATAACCCACCCCCAGGAGAGAGCTGTCCCTCAGATGCTCTATCCGCTCCCTCACCTACCGACCCCTGGCAGCCCGAGTCTGCTCCCAAACCAGTGTCGCCGGTGTGGCAAGAAGTGTGGCATCCAGTGCCTCAAACCTCAGCATCACCAGGCCAACTGATGTTTTTAATGGGTGATTTGCCAAGCAGGGTCCCTCTATCTAAAATCAGAGCCGGGGGGGGGGTGTGCAAGGAAGAAAAAAAAATGGCAGCATTTCTACGTTGGCTATTGTGTATCCCCGGCCTGTTGCTGCACTGACACTCATGGCTATGATGTGCCAATGCTATAACCTGGCTTCAATCTTAAAAGCAATAAAATTCATACAAGTAATAGAGAGAGTCCAGACAGCAGTAATTACAAAATCATACAGCAGCAGAAGTCAGAGCAAATCTCACACACTGCCCCCAAAAGAGCATTCTAAATATTGCTCAACATTTTATTAGCACCTGGGGGGTGTGGGGGTGCAGCTCCCCACAGAAATAGTTACAGCTCTCAATAAAAAAAAAAAAAAGTCACACACAATGTCATATTAGCACCAGTCTGTGGAGGGGAAACTGAGCGACTCACATAAAGTAATTATTTTATTTTATTTCCTTCTGAGGGTGCTCCACCCCCCCCACAGAAAGACGAAAATAAAACAAAGCAATTACTTTATAAGGAGGAGCTCCATCAACCAACCCCCCCCCACAACACACACATATCTGGTGCTAATATGATGTTGTGCATAGGTGCCCCACCCCTCCTCTCCCCACACATATTCACTTTCTACCCCACCTGGGCTAAGAAATTGTAAATTTACCACAGAGTTAGAAGTCAAAGGAACTACTCACCGGCACCACGAGCAGCAGGCGCAACGAGGTCGGAGGATGAAAACTAACTCTGGCAACTCACAACTCACTCCCAAGACTGAAGGGTACAGTTCCCTCCACCCCCCGGTGGCTGGACACTACAGTTGACAGTCCCCAGACCCCAAGCACAAGTACCAACTACTCAACTCTGTGGAAGCCCAAACAGAAATCCCAGTACTCTGATCACCACCACCACCACAACAACTGGACCCCCCCCAACACACACACACACACACACACACACACACACACATGGCGACTGGGGGTTCACTTCCCATTTTCTTCCACCAGCACCTGCACCAACATAAGTTCAACATTACTACCCTACTAGACAGTCCAGAACTCCAGCCCATACAGCAGCATCCACTCCATGCTCGGACAGGCCAGGAAAACCAGAACCCAATTTCCCCTCCCTTGTCCCATTCCCCCCTGGCTGCTGCTGTGTACTCAGTTTTTCAAATAGGAGATTTACCAAGCAGGGCCCCTCAGCTCTATCTAGATGCTTACCAAGAGTATAAAACAAAATGGCAGCTTTTCTATTTTCAACTCTGAGCATATAGATAGAGGAACCTTATAAAAATAAAAACATCAGAGTGCACAGCAGGGGGAAGTGGTCCAGGCCGGGACAAGGGAGAAGAAATATATATGTACAGCCAGCGTCCAACTCCAAGACAACAAAACTTTTAGCTTTAAGGGCAACAGTGAAATGTAAGGGCGGTCTAAGCAACCAAAACAAAGTTTCGTAATGGGGTACCACCCTAGGACCAACCCCCCCCCATATTTTCCATTTCAAACCACCCCACTGGGGCTCAGAATGAAGTTTAAGTACACCATGAGGTTGAGCCCCCTCCCCAGACACTCCCCACCCTCTCCATTTCCACCCCCGATGATGAAACGTTTCACTCAGTACCAGCAGAGGCATTGGAGAATGGGGACGTGACGTCTTGAAACAGGTTCAGCTAGTGGCATTGCCCACCACCCCAAAACACAAAGACAAAGCAAGCCAGGTGGCAGTTCAGTACACCCGTCCCTGAGCCCCCCACCCCATTCCAATCTCAACCATTTCCACCACCACCACCACCACAGAATAAAGTGATAAAACAACTTTCCAGTTGGAATTAAGCTAGGTGGTGGGTTGCTGCTGCTCATCGCCAGCCCAGATTCAATCTGCAAGTAACACTTCCTGACCTGACCATGACACCATTAACTGGTGGAGCAGCCTGGCCTGGACCCCCAATCCCTTTCCCACTGTCCAGCCCATGCACCGAAATTGTTTGCTCACTGAGATCAGCATACAAGTCTCATCACCCTCCCCCCACACACACACACATACACAAGCCCGTAACTGCATGCATCGTCGAAACTACACCCCCCCAGTCCAGGCACTGAAATAGTTTGTTCCCAAGAGCAGCACTGCCGGCATATGACTCATCCCCCACACACACACACACAGGCTCGTAAATCTCATCATGACTAGTCGACTACAATACAATCCCCCCCGTGACAAGTCTGACAACCCTCCCGGTTTCATCCAGGCTGTAGCCTGGGCCTGCACACAAGACACAACACAACCATATGATCCACTGCACAGTCCTCCAGCTTAAATGTTAAAATGCAGTCAGTGGGTGTAGCATCTGAAAATTAAGTTCTTATCTTACCCTGGAGAAGTTGATTTTTGGGTCCGAAGATGCTGCCTGGGTCTGAATACGATAGGAATCGGGGGGGGGGTCTGCTCAGGCTCAAAGGCTGGGATTTGTTGATTCTTGCTGGCAAAATCAGAACAGATTCCTATCCTCCACGAACTGACCACAATAAGCGCCGGAACACTGTATCAACCTCTTGTCACTTGGGCAAGCAACTAAACCAGCTGGGGGTGAGCCTGCTCCATCTCGGTAGGTAGTCGGCTGAACGGTTCAGTTCAGCATAGTAGAAAGGACTGGAAATGTTGTAGCAGGGGTCTTTTAAAGTGCCCATGCTGTCGCGCACTGTGATGTCATTGGAGCGATGGCATCCTGGGCTTGGTGATAATGCATGCCATTATGTTCCAACGGTCGACCAAGTAATAAAGTGAAGCCTGCCTCCAGTCCTCCTGTGCCTAGACCCCGCTCCCCTGCAACCTACCCAGGCAGCCGATTTAACCTGCACTGCAACTCGGTATCGGAGGTGTCGGACGATTCTTCCTTTGTTATCGTAAGTAGTAGGCAGCTGGTTAACTACTTAAACAAGTTTACTACCCTGCCCCTTATCAGGCATCAACCTCCATGGCAGTAGCAGTGCTTGTAGATAGTATGCATAACAAAGGGGCCCAACCCCCCCAGACACTGTAAATAACAGGCGAGCCAGTGTTTACTGTCTGACTAGGTGTCCGTTTCATTTGGATTCGTGACCGCATTGCACCAACCCCCCCATGCAAACGGCATACTGGTGCTTACAGTCATGAGGGGGGCCCACCCGGAAATTTCCGGGTATCCGGGCAGGCCAGTCCGACCTTGGCCTCCACTAATAAACCTGACCAGGTCTAGCCGCATAGTGCATAGTTACGCTGTTTATATGGTATAACTGTGTTACTGGGTTTGAGATTCCCAAACTGTGTTTTATTTCCTTTTCCATGGAAATGTTTATCTTCTAGGTCATCCACTGACCCCCTTGCACACTGACCTGTCCATTCCTATCACCCAAAATCACCAGGACTTACCTGCTCTGAGATCTGCCATGGCCACCCCACCACCCCCGCGGTGGAGCCAGGATGGAGAGGGCCATTCACAAGGAGACACATATTCAGACAGGAGCAGAGCCTGGTTAGTAGTGCAAAGCCTGTGGCAGGCTGGTGGATTATTCTGCCATTGGAGGTTTTCTAACTTTGTTTTGTCCCCTGGGCAGCCAAGCATGCAATGATGCCAATCCGATTAAAGGCAAGTACTGCTTTGAGCCTGCCTCTTATGCCACTCTGATGCCCTGCCAGCCTTCCTCACCTAGTTGGTTGTTAAAGAGCAGGGTGGTCAGACGGCTCCTCCATGAGAGCAGTCCCTGAGATGCTCAATCATCTCTCCCACCAGCTAACCCCTGTTTGACCCAGGTCCTCCCCAAATCTGGGCCACTGGCATGGGATGCAGTACTGCTACCACCTAGCCACTAAGCCAACCCACCAGACTGTAAATAAAAACAGCACCCGGATGAAAGAAGAAACTTCATTTTAGCTACAGTTGTTATAAATATTTTAAGACACATGTTTTGAAATTGGCTAAAAAGTTTTCCAAGGAAAATAACATAAAAAAAATACATAAAGATACAGAATAAGAAAATCCATTTTGTTTACTTTCTACATCTTTAGAGGCATCAGCAGGGGATTTTTAGTCAACTAGAGCCCTATTTTCAGAAGGTTAGTGGAGTGCTAAACATCTAAGCACTGTGCCATGTGGGAATAGCATGGTTGAACAGGTGCCAAATATTTAGCAGTCCCGCTGCTAATCTGATCACGTGCATGTGCATATGAACTACTACAGCCTTGCAAATGAGGAATCCCCTCCTGCATACAGAGCACAGTGCTATATAAAAGGTTTTGAAAGTGCTTAACAACTGAAATTGCAATATTGTTTATTGCTTCCAAAAATTCTGCCCTCATTTGAGCACATGGTGGTGCATATTGTCAATCTACCCCTGGTCACCATTCTGATGCTCCCAAGTAGTATAGCAAAATGATCATTGGCATCTAAAGGTTCCACACCCCTGATTGCAGTTTAAATGGTTCCAGTTAGTATAGTAAAATGATCCTTGGTGTTTAGTGCCCCCCTCAAATTGCCATTCAGATGACCCAATTATTATAATAATATGGGTGTAGAATTTATTTATTTACTGAATTACATATTTAGAAACTTCACCAGGGAAGGCATACTAAGCTGGGAGCTCATTTCCAGATGCATCCTGGGGGAAGGGGAACTTGTACAAGTGGAGCTTAGGTAGCACAAGAGTTCAAAATACATAACATACATGGTGGAAGACCATTGACAGAGCAGAGCAGAGTGGCACACAATTGCTAATTACATTGGGAATAATACATGCAAGATGTGAGAACTTGAGTGACAAGCAAACAATTGACAATGCATATACAGCGCAGTCAGGAGCCACAAACATATGCTGGCAATCAAATACAGAGCAGTTTAAATCAACACTAGTTGTAAACATTTGTGCATAATGCCTAGAGTGGGAGCATAAGTACCTAAATTATAGCTGTACCTAAACTGGAAACAAGTCATAGGAGAGCAGGAGGGAAAATTAGGAGCAAATGCAGGAGGGAGAGATGAGACTTCTGAAGTGGTCTGAAAGGATCCATGGGGAAGGAGATTGGTGAATGGCTGTGGCAACAGAGTTCCAGATGTTAGGGAAGCGGTGGCTGAACGCAGCTTTGGTGATGGTCATAGAGACTGAAGAGACTGCTAGGGTTCGAACATTTGAGCTTCTGAGGGTATGACTGGGGGGGCAGAGAGATAGGATGGTAGGGAAACAAACCAGAATTTGTTCACAAAGCTGGCACAGTTGGCATGGTGTCTGTCCACAAGAGAAGAAAGTTACAGAGAGTTATACATGGAATAGTGATGAGTCCTAGGAGGACAGTCAAGAGTGTAATGGCAGAAATAGTTGAAGAGTGTGTCCAATCTGGCAAGGGTAGTGACTGGGGCTGCACTGTAGACCACATCACCATAGTCAAAGACTGGGAGGATCATTCTCTGGATAATAACACAGTGTGCTGGAGGTGGGATACAGTAACAGTACCTGTAAAGTGCACCAAACTGGGATGCAGCTTTTTGACTATAGCATCCACTTGTTCAGAAAAGTTTAGGTCCTGGTCTAGCCAGATACCAAGATACCTAAAGGTGGAAACATCCTCCACAGGGGAGACATCCAGGGTGTGGAAAGTAGGAAGAGGGAGCCTAGACAGTCTGTGCCTTTTGCCAAAGGACATGGAAACAGTCTTCTTGGCATTGAGGAAAAGCTGATTTGTGCGCAGACAGGGCTGAACTTGATCGAAGTCCAGCTGGAGTCTGTGGGCCTGCTGTGAAGAGGACCATGTCATCTGTGTACATGTGAATGGATGCAGGTAAGCATACAGAGGAGAGATCATTAAGGAAAATGACAAAAAGTAGAGGGCCTAACACAGATCCTTGTGGGACCCCAGTAGATACAGGCAGGGAGAAGAGAATGGGTCACCAATTTTGACTGCCTGGGACCTACCCATGCGGTATGAATGGAACAGCCAATGGCTTAATTGGAGAGGTCTGCAGCCTGGAGTTTGGCTAATAATTGGGATGGGAGACAGTGTTGAACACTTTGGCTAGATCAAAGATGATAGCAGAGGTGGATAGGCTGTAATCCATACCATTGTGGATGGATTTGGTGAGCCTGAGCAGGGAGATGGTGGTGGAGTGGTTCTTGAGGAAACCAGACTTGTAGTAGGTGAAGAAGGAAGAGGAGTCCAGAAAGGGAGAGAGTTGTGACAAGACAATTTGTTCCTGTATTTTGGAAGGAGGAGAGAAATGGGCTGGTAGCTGTTAGTAGCAGATAGGACACCACCTTTTGGAAGAAGATTAACAGTGGCAGTCTTCCAGGCAGCAGGGATGGATGAACAGCAGAAAGACAGGTTAGGGAGGTCAGCCAATGGGGAGGAGATTGCAAAAGTAGAGAGATGGAGGAGCTTGCTATCCAGACCATCTTGGCTCCTACCCTTGGAAGGGTTAAGGGTGGGAAGGGTGTTGGTGATGGAGGATGGAGTTACTGGAGAGAAGAAAAATAGGAGGAAGGAAAGAGATGACTGCCATGCAGGCTGGCTGGGGTGAGAGGGAGGCAAGAAGGGGAGAGGGAGAAGAGGAGGAGCATGTGATAAAAAAAATAATTAAACCTCTGTGGTGATGAAGGAGGGGCTAGAGATAGGGATGTCACCCACTTTGAGGACAGGCAAAGGAGATTAAGTGGGAGGGGAGAAGAGATTGTGGCAATCGTCCAAAATTTAGACAAGTGACCAATGTTGGCATTGAAGGTGGATGTAAAATTTGCAACTTTGGCGAGCCTTATTGCCCTGGTACAGGTGTTGAGGATGTGATGAACCCTCTGGAGGCCATGGGGGATGGGTTATGTTTATTTTCTAACCAGGCCAAATCATGCACTTGCAAGCAAGCTATGAGTTTGGCCATGATCTAGGGGAGGTGGGGTACCTTTTATCATGTCCTCTGCTGGGGGGAGCATGGCAGTCCCATATTTTGAGGAATTTCATTTTGAAATACATTAGCATGAAGTCAATGGAGGAGGCCAATGAGATAGGGAACAAATCAGAGTGACTTAGGTCATGGTGCAAGGGTGTGAGGTCCAGGGATCTGAAGGAAAATAAAAGCAGTGTTTTGGTGGGGATGAGAAGGCTTTAGTTAAAACAGAGGCAGCTTAGGGTTGTGATTATGGTGTCAAATCAGAAAAGAGGGAGGTCATGAGTAGAATGCCACAGGGATCCATCCTGAGTCTTGTCCTCTTCAGTATGCTCATTAACAACATTTGAGAATTAATCTGGGGCTGTATCTCTTTGAAGATGACACCAGCCTCATGGGAGGGTAGATAGTGACAGGGAAGTAGGAAACTGCAGAATGACATGTAAAGAGTAGAGAGGTGGCCTAAGGTTTGGCAGTTGAAATTCAATGCCAAAAAGTGCAAGGTGATTCACTTAGGGAACAAGAACCCCAGGAAAGAGTACTGGATAGGAGGGGTAGATCTGAGCGCTACAGCTGAGGAAAGGGACCTAGGAGTCATCATTAGTGACTCCCTTAAACAATCAAGCTAGTACAGCAAGGCCTCTAGTAAGGTAAATAGGATGCTAGGATGCACCAGAAGGGGTTCTGATAGTAGAAGAAAAGAGGTTTACTGCCTCTTTATAGCTCATAGGTGAGGCTGCACCTGGTGTACTGTGCCCAGTACTGAAGACCTCACCTCAGGAAAGATAAGGACAGGCTGAAGACCATGTGACAAAGGGTGATCGGGATGATTCAGAACAGACAGGACAGATCTTATGAGGATCTGCTCAAGGCACTGAACATATCTTCACTAGACACCAGACAAGAGAGGAGTGATATGATTGATCAGGCTGCACCTGGAATACTGCGTGCCCTCCTGGCATCCATTCCTGAAGAGAGACATCAGATTGCTGGAGGGGGTGCAGCACAGAGAAATGAAGATGATACAGGGATTTGAGGGAAAATCCTACGAGGAGAGTCTAGGAGAGCTGCAAATGTATTCCCTGGAAAAGAGGATGGATGGGTAGATATGATCAAAACCTTTAAGTACCTAAAGGGTATTAACAGGATTAATACAGAAAGGGTTCTTCAGACTAGAAGAGGGAGGGACACAAGAGGGCATCTGTTGAGATTGGAGGGTAGGAGATTCATGAGGGAAATCAGGAGTAATGGAAAGGATGGTAGATAAATGGAACACTCTGCCCGAGGAGGTGGTATCATGCAGAACTGTGGGAGGACTTAAGAGAGAGTAGGAGGTGGTTATGAGGAGGAGAGGGGAGGGTGGGGCAGCTTCAAGTTGAGGGGCTAGCTGCACAAATGAGCAGACTTGATAGACCATGAGGCCTGTTTAACATAGAAACATAGAATTTGACAGCAGATAAGGACCGCTTGGCCCACCTAGTCTGCCCATTTCCCTACCTAACGGATAAGCTGCAGATCCCAGTTAACCAACAGCCTACTTCCTCCTACCTTCCTCTAGAACTGCCTTATGTCTGTCCCATGCATTCTTGAATTCCCCCACTGTTTTTGACTCTACGACCTCCTCAGGAAGGCTGTTCCATGCATCTACAACCCTGTCTGTGAAGAAATACTTCCTCACATTACCTCTGAGCCGTCCCCCCTCTAGCTTCAAATTGTTCCCCCTTGTTCTTGCACATCTCTTTTTCTGAAAGATGCTACCCTCTTGGACCTTGTTGATTCCCTTGAGGTATTTGAAAGTTTCTATCATGTCCCCCCTCTCCCTCCTTTCCTCAAGGCTATACATCTTAAGTACCTTTAGTCTTTCTTCATATGTCTTCTGGTGCAGACCCTGCACCATTTTGGTTGCTCTCCTCTGGACAGCCTCCACTCTGTCTATGTCTTTGCAGAGATGGGGTCTGCAGAACTGTACACAGTATTCCAGATGTGGTCTTACCAACTGTCTGTACAGAGGGCCAACAACTTCCTGTTTTCGACTGGTGATGCCTCTCCCTATGCATCCCAGTATCACCCCAGCCCTCCTTACTGCTTTCTCATATTGCTGGCCCACCTTTTGGTCATCTGATATGACTACCCCAGGTCCCTTTCCATTTTTGTTGTTGTCAGTATCTCACCCCCCAATTTTTACTCTTCCCCTGGGTTTTTGTTTCCCAGGTGCATTACTTTGCACTTCTTTGCGTTGAATCTAAGCTGCCATACATTTGACCATTCATCCAACCTTGCCAAGTCCCTTTTCATCCTTTCCAATCCACCTTGCATAACAACCCTGTTGCAGATCTTTGTGTCATCTGCAAAGAGACATACTTTCCCTTCCAGTCCCTCTTTTCTGCTGGCATTTCGTATATTCGTATGGTAGAGACCTTCAAGTTTCTGTAAGGAATAAACAAGGTGAACAGAGGAGAGTAACAGGTCAAGGACATGGGAGCACAAGTAGAAACTGATGGGAGGGAGGTTCAAGAGGGATAGTGAAAAGTTTTATTTTCCAGAAATGGTGGTGGTAATGTGGAATAGTCTGCCAACCGAGAGGGCAGGAAACAAAACCATAAATGGTTTTGAGTATGGCTGTGACAAAGTGAAGGGTATAATGGTTACTCAGGCTGATAGTAATAGAGAGGGGAACTGGGGAATGGATAGTGAAGGCTAGTACTCTGTATGGACAGTAGATCCCGAGGTTTAATAGGGAACTAGGGGCAGACTGGATGAACCATTGTTTTTTTTTTTCTGCCATCATTGTCTATGTTTCTGTGTTTCTATTTTTCTATGATCCCTGACATCTAGTAACCCCACCCCCAGTCATAAATCTGAGCCCCTTCCCAAAGCCATCCAACCAGGTCCCTCCACCCCTCCCCATTGGCCCCCCAATTTATCCAGGATTGCAGCCACCTCCCTGTGACTGTGATTGGTACAGCATCTCAGCTCATTACCTTGGCTGGCCACCGTCTGAGTGAAAGGGAGTGAGTGTGCACCTACTGTAGAACATGTGTTTCTATAGTACAGTAGGTGTGTGCTCACTCCATGTCACTCAGAAAGTGGCAAGCAGAGGTGGGGAGCAGAGGGGCTGGGCCTTTCACTGTCACAGTGGGAGGGACTGGCATCTGGGGTCATTTATGGACCACCATGGGGAGAGGGGTGGAACGACCTTAATGGGTGGAATTGGGAGAGGGCTCAGACTTGCAATCAGGGTGAACTAGATGCCAGGGATCCTTTTAATATACTGATCATGAGCATCTGAATGGTGATTGGGGGTGGGGAAATACTAGATACCAGGGATCATTTTACTAATCTGGATCATCTGAATGTGACTGGGGGGGAACTACTAGATGCCAGGGATCATTTTATAGTGTATGGTAGAATGTTGTTAGGGATAGAAATCCATAACTAGAATGGAGTTGTTATGCTGCAGTAGTTATGCCATCACAGCTGTTATGCTGCACTAGCTATGTCACTACTGCAACATAACAGCTTGGAATACTGCCACATAGTTGCTTTCCTCAATTCAGTTAAGGTGGAAGTTGCATTTTTTTTAACTTGAACTTGCAGAAACATCTGCAGCACACTGTCAGTTAAAAAAAAAAGAAAATGTTAAAATTTCTGTTCTCTGTTGTCTTCTCCAGCTGGTTTTGTGTGATTTTCTATGCTGTGATTGCCCATACACTATAAAAGATTGAGCATGAGCAGTCATACACAAACAGGGAAATTCCAGTATCTTGAGGTTCCCTTGATAACAGAGTACCTCTCGAGCTGCGCTCTCGAGGTAATCTGTTACCAAGGAAACCTCTTGATACAATAATATCCTTGTTATGTATGACTGCTTATACACAATCCTCTATATTATAATATCAAGGGCATCTGAATGGCGATGAGGAGGTGGGGGCTGGAACTGCTGTGTACAATTCCTCCATGCAGTATGCTCAGGGACATTGTGCAGAGATGTTAGCCCATACGGGCTGACAAATTCCCATTAGCACTTTTCCCACCCTATGGACTCAGCATGCTGAGAGTTGAAAATGACTCATGGGATAAAGGTGCTATCCTAGTTGGGACATGCTGTTTCCCTTTGCTCCTCTGAATCCCTGTCCTACTGAAGGTTGTGATAGTGCCTAGTCATGTCACAGTGGGCTATCCAATGGAAACCAGTGATCACTGTACAGTGTGGTTCAACATTAAGATGGGTGCAGAGGCAAGCCACAAAAAGACAAGGGTCCTGGATTTCAGTAGGTTGGATTTTAAAGAAATGGGAGACTGCTTCAGAAGCAGCCTAGCAAGGGAGAATTGTCAGAGAGGGGTAGAGAAACAGTGGAGAACATTAAATAAAGGCATAGGGAAGGCAACCAGCATCTGCATGAAGAAAGTGAGCAAAAGCAGGAGGAAAAAAGGACCATTACGGTACTGTAGGGAAGTGGTCATGAAGGTGTCTGAAGCACATCCCCCAACCGATCTGGTTAAGCAACTCCTACACTGTTTTGGGGGAGTGGGATAGCCCAACAATGGCAACCACAGTCAAGACCAAGGAGGATGGGTGGATCCTCCAGGATGCAGCACCAGAGAAGGGGGGAAGAGAACCCCAGAGAAGGAAGAGGCTTCTCCTGGTGGGGGACTCCGTTGCCTAAGGAGTGAAGTTAGGGGAACCTAGCAGGAAGGGCAGGGAGGTAAAATGCATTTCAGAAAGCACTGCATGGTGGCATGAGAAGTGGAACAATAGGATCGAAAGGGTAATGCCAAGGAGGGAGGAACTGGATGTTATCTTCCACCTGGGGATGAATGACCTGGTAGGAGACAAAGTGGAAGTAGCTAGTATCCAAAAGGATTTCAGGAAGTTGGGGGGAGTCTGAAGCAAGTAGAATACTCCGTCTCCTTCTCGGAGGTGCTACCTGTCCATGACAGGGGAGAGGCTAGATCACTCCACATCCAGAAATTCAAATCCTTGTTGAAGGAATGGTGTGGAAGGGAGGATTTTGGCTTTATGGGGGACTGGGGCGCCACCTGGATGGATGCGAGCCTGAATAAAGTTAATGGCCAGCATCCTTCAGGGAAGGGGACCTGAGTAAGAAGTTTGAATGCTTCAATGACAAGCATTTAAGCTGGTTGGGGGGGAGCCAAGAAGGTCAGGTGGCTTAGCATCAACCCCCCCCGGGTACATGCAGGAAAACAAATTGAAGTCTGGGACATTAAGAGCAGAAGGAGAGTTGAAAGCAGTGAATTCTAGGCCACACGAGAAAGATAACTGGGGAGGGGGGGGTGAAGCAGAAAAGAGGAGGGGAGGGGGAAAGAAGGAGGAGAGCAGAAACATGGGAAGGAGAGGAATAAGATACAAAACATGGAATGCATGGTAACAAATGCCCGCAGCCTGAGAAATAAAATCCCAGACCTGGAGGCACTGATAGTATAGGCAGACCTGGACATAGTAGCAATAACTGACACATGGTACACTGTTAATAATGGGACATTGATGTACCGGTTTATGCTCTGTTCAGGGGGGATGGAGGTAAAAAAGGAGGGAATGTGGCCCTGTACTTCAGAGAGGGTATAAAGGTCACAGAGGTGCAGGGTAGGCAGGGGGATGCTGAAGCACTGTGGGTCACCCTTGAACCTGGCAAAGGCTCAGCAATATGCAGAGGGATGATCTACAGGCCTTCGGCACAGGGGGAAGAAGTGGACAGAGAGCTTGTGGATGGAATACACAAGATGGCAACAAAAGGTGAAGTCCTGCTGCTGGGGGATATCAGTATGCCAGACTTGGATTGGTCCACCCAGGCAGCTGATTCAGCCAGAAGCAGAAGCATCCTGAATTTCCTACAGGGGGCAGGTCTCAGGCAGCTTTTGCTTGATCCAGAAAAAAGGCCATTCTTGACCTGATACTGACCAATGGGGACAAAACACAGATGTCTGTGTGGAGGGGCAACTGGGATCCAGTGACCACCACATAGTGTGGTTTAGCATGAGAACAGGGACCCAGTCCAGTCACACGTGGGCAAATATTTTCGATTTCAAGAAGGCAGACTTTACTGACATGGGGAGATACATCAGAATAGCCTTCTTCAGAAACTTGTGAAAGGGTGGCATTCAGGAGGTATGAAGAAACAGAGGAATGAGGATAGAGAGGTGTACCAGGTAAAACAGTGGGAAGCAGGTAAGGTAATGAGGGGATCAAAGGCTCAGACAGAAGAAGGGAGACTGCACAGAGGGGGATCTTACAAAAGCATTTGATTTAGCTGACCACCTGCTGCTCCTATCAAAGTTGTCATCCCTAGGCTTCTCTACCTCCGTCACCGCCTGGTTCCAAAATTATCTTTCCAAGCATCAACAATTTGTCCAGATCAGAGATGCTAAGTCCCACTTGCTCCTATTTGAATCGGAGTGCCCCAAGGTTTGATACTTGGTCCTCTCCTGTTTACAGTCTTCATAAACGACATCCCACCGCTCACCGGTGCTTGCTCAGGTCTGTTATATGCCAACCATCTTTTTCTTTACTCATCCTCCTCAAACCTCTGAGATATCAATCTGAATCTCAATAGTAACTTCAATACCTTTCAGAGCTGGCTATTGCAAAACAAGCTTGTCTTAAATAAAAATAAAACTGTGACTATGCTCTTCGGTTCAGGTTCAAAAATTCAGTCCTGCACCAAACCATTAAGCATCAGAGTGCTTGATGTCTCTCCCCTTAACACAGTTATCTCTTTTTAAATACCTAGGAGTAATCCTTGATCCTGCTTGGATTTTGACCTGCACCTAGCCTCAGTCATTAAATCCGTCAATATTCAGCTTGGACTGGCATACAAGGTGAGACATAGCCTAACATCCACGGCGAGGATGGCCATTGCACAGGGGATCCTGAAACACAAATTGGAATATGGATTAATAGCCTTTCCGGCAACCACTGGAGGGCTCCTCCGAAAGTGGGATGTCTGTTACAACAGCATTTGCCATTTTGCTCTGTCTTTACCCAAACTTACTCACTGATGCACACTATACTCTAGTCTGGGATGGTTTACCCCCTCAGCCTTCCATCAGTTTACTTCCTACTGTTTTATAAAGAATATATACTCCTCCCAGATACCTGACAAACTGGCACTACTGCTCAAACCTGTGACCTCTGCCTACCCACTGAGATCAGCTGACAAATCCCTTCTTGTCCAACCAAGATGTAAAACCAAAATGGAGGAGAATGTTTTCTCTAGCTGGGCCCCTAAACTATGGAATTCCCACTAAATCTAAGAATCTCTCCTTCTCCACACAGCTTCAAACAGGAGCTTCGGATGGCTTTTCTAAGCTCTGAACCCTGATTCTGTTCTCTAGCCACCCACTCCTGTACTGGTTCTTCCTAGTTGCCTACTGGCTCCAACATCTACTACTCTCAAACCTGCCTGGAAATCTTGCTATTTCCTCTCTTCTAGCAACTACTCACTAGTTGTATGACTTATGCTTGTTAGTTATTTGCACTTATATTCCTGTTTTGCTACTACATATAGATTTCTGCAAATGTACTGTCATTGCTGAAAATGTTGTATAAGTGTACTATGTCTGACTTCTACTTGTTCCCATGATGTTTTCTTGTATCTACAATTGTTGCAATCTCCTGGGTCATAGCTGAAAATAGGTAGCTATGCTGTCTAGTGTACCTACCGAGTTAACAAAAACAAAATAAATAAATAAATAATAGCCAAAGGGTATCAGAGAAGACCAGACTTTCTTCAGGTACATAAGCAAGGAGAGGGAGTCAAGGGGAGGGATTCTGAGGATAAGGAGGATGACAAAGGGAGACTGCACAGAGAGGGATCAGGAAAAAGTAGACATCTTGAACAGGTATTTCTACTGTTTTCACAGTGGAGAGAGACAGGGACAGACCACCAAGGAGCAGCACGAACACTGGAAGGGGAAGTGGACACAAGTCCATTTTCAAAGGAAAGAGTATTATTGAAGGGACTTCAAATTTTAGGGTGGACAAGGCCATAGGACTTGATGGATACACCCAAGAGTATTAAGGGAACTAGGCTGCACTACTCAAGGCCTTATTCAACAACTCACTGGAAACAGGAGTGGTTCCAGAGGACTAGAAGAGAGCAGACATAGTCCCGTTTTTTAAGGGTGTCAGCTGGGAGGAGGCTAGCAAGTATAGTCTGGTCTATCTTACTTGAGTCATTGGGAAATTAATGGAATCCATACTAAAAGAGAGACTGTTAGAGTATCTTGAATCCAGAGGTCTGCAAGACCACAGACAGCACAGATTCATAGGGGGAAGGTCATGCCAAATGAATCTGGTAGATTTCTTTGACTGAATAACCAGGGAAATAGATAAGGGGAGAGCAGTGGACATGATTGATCTGGAGTTTAGCTAGGCCTTCAACACTGTGCCACACAGGAGGCTGATAAAGAAACTGAATGGCCAAGGGATGGGATCTAAAATGGTTAATTGGGTTCAACGTACCTGTGCAACTGGTTTCGTGCTTGTGTAACATGGATAATCTTTGGCTGTTCACCTCTCTATCAGTGTGATATACCACCCTGTATGAATATGAAGGAAAGGAACCCTAGACTAGGGTTCCAACCCTTGAGGTGCCATGGGAGTGATTTTCTTAGCTAAAGGGACCTTAGGAAGAAGCCCACAGGAAAGAGAGGTATGCCACTGTAGGAGAAGGGGAGGATGGAGGGGCAAGGAAAAAATGATTGTGTGTGAAGAGAGGAGAGCAGCCCTTAAATGGGCTGAATGGGGGTATGTCCTGTTGCACCGCCCTTTTGAACTACAGGCTGTAGCCTTCCAATTAGTACAGTAGCTAGTTAATGGATAAGAGACAGAGGGTGGTCGTTAATGGCACTTAGTCTAATGATGGGAGAAGACCAGTGGGGTACCACAGGGCTCAATGCTGGGATCAATCCTTTTGAATGTAGGGGACATTGCAGAAGAACTGAAGGGAAGGTATGTCTTTTTGCAGATGATATCAAAATTTACAATAGGGTGAACACCCAGGAGTGGTGGAAAGAATGATCAGGGATCTTGTGAGTTTTGAGGAGTGGTAAAAAGCATGGCAGTTGGGTTCAATGCCAAAAAGTGCAAAATCATGCACCTAGGGCAGAGGAACCCAAGATTTGAATGTAGGATGGGGGATTATTGACAGTCAATAAACAGAAAAAGGATCTTGGGGTTATTATGTCTGAGGACCTCAAGGTGGCACTGTGACAAAGCAGTGGGTAGGGTTAGTGGGATGCTGGGCTATGTAGGGAGGGTATCTCCATCAGGAGGATGGAGGTGGTGTTGCTAGACCCCACCCCGGAGTACAATGTAGTTTTGGAGAACAAACCTCAGAAAGAACATAGACAGGGTGGAGGAAGTCTACAGGAGGGCAACTGAAATGATGCAGGGTTTACACGAGAAGCCCTAAAAGGAAAGACAGAGGGATCTCAGCATGTACACCCTAAAGGAGAGGAAAGAGAAAAGTGACATGATATAGGCCTACAAGTATCTCACAGGAGTGAACAGGGTCCAGGAGATTCTCTTTCAAATGTGAAAGGACAAGTGGGAAGGCAATGAAGCTGTGGGGGGGGGGGTCCAGAGAGATGTGAGAAAATATTGGTAGATACCTGGAACAGATCGCCAGCTTAAGTGGTGGAGGCTAAAACAGTAGGGGGCTTCAAGCATGTGTGGCATACACATAGCGGTATATAAGAGAAGAGGTTGGGAGGTGGGAGGGGTCGATGGAGACCAGACAGCATGTGAGGAAGAAGATGAGGTAGGAAACATCTAGGCAGACTAGTTAGGTCAAGCTGTCCATTTCTAATGACAAATTCAGTGTTTCTATGTTTCTATGTTCATGATCGCACACCTACTATAGAAACAGCTTTTACTACAGTAGGCATCTGATTGTGAACTGTCATTCAGTTGGTGGCTGCTTTGGGTGTGAGTGGAGGGTCTGTGCTGGTTGCCGTACACCATAGGTTGGGGGCAAGTGGGGCAGTTGTAGTGGTACTGGGTGGGCTAGATATCATACTTATGGGATGGAGGAACCACTCAACACCAAGGATGTGGTATGAAAGAATTACAACTCTTGACAGACTACTAATTGGGGCACATGGGAAACACTGGTCTGGATATCAGGCAAATGGTACAGAGGAATTACTGATCTTATCAAGTATCTGATTGGGACCCAGTTGATCAGAGGTGGGGGGTCTGCTGAACACATAGAACAGATGTCTTATTACACAGGCATTCAGTCTGGTGGGTGGTGCACTGGACACCTGGACAGTTACACCATGTACCAGTGGGGGGAACAAGGCTAGTGGTAGCCTGACATGGGCAGTTGTTGGGAGTGTAGCAACATACATAGATACATAGATACATAGACAGTGTCCGCAGATAAGGGTCTACGGCCCACCCAGTCTGCCCATTTGAGCTTGTAAGTTTACTTTATGTTTTCCTAGAAGTCTGTTGCCCCTTAACTCTGACCTCCAGAATTCCTTTATGCCTATCCCATGCATTCTTAAATCCCGTGATTGTTTTAGCCCCCACCACTTCCTCTGGCAGGGTGTTCCACTTGCTCCCTGTTCTTCTCTGTAAGATACTTGTATGTCTCTATCATATCCCCTCTCTCCCTTCTCTCCTCCAGGGAGTACATATTCAATTCCTTCAAACTGTCCTCATAGGACTTGTGATGCAATCCATGCACCATCTTTGTTGCCCTCCTCTGAACCTTCTCTACCCTGTCTATGTCCTTATGTAAGTAAGGTCTCCAGAACCATACATTGTACTCCAGGTGGGGCCTCAGTAGTGTCTTGTATAGTGAAATTATGACCTCCCTTTTCCTGTTGGTGATGCCCCTGTCTATGCATCCCAGCATCCTATTTGCTTTACCTGCTGCCTTGTTACACTGTTTCCCTACCTTGAGGTCATCAGAGATAATAACCTCAAGATCTCTTTCCTGCTTGGTGCATGCTATATCCTCACCCCCCAACTGATATATTGTGCCTGGGTTTTTGTGCCCCATATGCATTATCTTGCACTTCTTTGCATTGAATTTCAACTACCAAACCCCTGACCATTCTTCAAGTTTCTGCAGGTCCCTTCTCATTCTGTCTACACCCTCTGGTGTGTCTACTCTGTTACAGAGCTTTGTGTCATCAGCAAACAGGGAAATTCTGCCTTCTATGTCCTGTGCAATGTCACTAATGAAAATGTTGACTAGAACCAGTCCCAGCACTGATCCCTGTGGTACCCCACTGGTCACTCTTCCCTCTGTGGAGTGACAGCCATTTGCCACCACCCTCTGTGTTCTGCCACCCAGCCAGTTACCTACCCACTGCACTACTGTCCTGCCCACACCCATATTTCCCAGTTTGTGTAACAGTCTTCTATGTGGCACAGTGTCAAAGGCCTTGCTGAAGTCCAGATAGGCCATGTTCACTACCCTCCCCTGATCCACCTCCCTAGTCACCCAGTCGAAAAAATTCAATGAGGTTGGTCTGACATGACCTCCCCCTAGTGAAACCACGCTGCCTTGGGTCCTGTAGTCCTTTGACAACCAGATGTTCCACCAATCTCTCCTTCAGTAATGCTTCTATGATCTTCCCCACTACCGAGGTGAGGCTGACTGGTCTGTAGTTCCTCGCTTCCTCTTTGTTCCCACTTTTGTATAAGGGGACTACATCTGCTGTCCTCCAGTCATTGGGTACTTCCCCTGTTTCCAGTGATTGGCTAAACAGGATTGCCAGAGGTTCAGCCACCACCTCTCTTAGTTCTTTAAGGACCCTGGGGTGCACTCCATCTGGCCTCATTGCTTTATCAACTCTTATTACTTCCAGTTCCTTCAGGACCCTTTCTTGTGTAAAGGGACTTGTGTCCATTTCTGTACCATTTCCACCCCTTGTATTCCCTTCAGACCCATTACTGTCCTCTTCCTAAGTATAGACTGAGCAGAAATACCTGTTCAATATGTCAGCTTTACTGTTGTCATCCTCCACGTGGACCCCATCATCCCCCTTCAGTCTTACTATCCCTCCCTTTGCCTTTCTTTTTTCACTTATGTACCTGTAAAAGGTTTTGCCCCCTCTACCCACTGATTTTGCATACAGCCCATAACACCTGGTTTGGGAAACCAGCAACTAGTGTTGCACTAATGGATAATTACACTTTCACAAACCTCCCAGCATGCCGATGTGCTTATGTGCAAGGTGCTGTCAGCTGCTTTACTTAGGTGCACAAGGATTGATTAGGGCCACTTACAAATGAGATAGTGACTTGGTAACCAAGCAATCATATGACCATTTGCAGTACTATCCTGCTTTAGAGGTGCAAATTGGGATTAGCAAATTGATAACCTCTCTAACAATTGCAAAAAAGCTTGACTATTCTGGCTTAGGGCTTTTTAAAACCATTGTAACTCTGTTAAATGGTTTAAAAGGTGTAGTTCTATGTTTAGTTCTATGTATGTTTATTCTCTAGGATGTCTTGCTTGATGTCCTTAGTCCTCTGGGTATCCTGCCTATCCCGAAGCTCTTACTTTTTCTCCACAATATTCACCTTGCGGTACAGCCTATCCCAGCTCTCTCTCCTGACACTAGCCACCTGCAGCTTTCTTTTTCTCTCTTTGCCATCTCCTATCCTATACCCTACCTTTCCTTATCCTGACCTACTATTATCCCTACTGTTCACAATCTTGTCAGTCCCCTGCCTATTATCCCCCTGCACTTGTCAATATTTGACCACATTTTTATTTATCAATTTTTGTTGTACTTTCTAAATCAAATTTTCAGGACTACTACTGCAATACTCTTACTACCGTATGTTTTTTGTCATGCTACAACTGTAAAAATATCTATGATCCTACCAGAACCACCCTGTGTACTACCTGTAATACTTCTGTAAACCCTAGGTGGTGCTATCACAAGGATTACTACCCCTGCCTGCTTGTCTAGTTGCAGGTTAAGGGTCCTGGGCACTGACATGGGTGCCTCCACCCAGAGGACAGGGTTGTTGGTAGCAAGGCTAACTTGGGTACAACCCTCCAGGACATTGTAACCCCCCTCTTTCCTTTCTAGTGGTCTGGACAATGTACAGTAAACACTTTCACAATAACCTTTGTTCACCATGCAAATCCCCACTCAGTCTGCACTTACCAACAGGGCTGGTTCCTCTGACTCAACCCTGGAGATCCACTGTAAAACAATGTTATGCACAGCAAATAGCAACAGTACAGTATTTCTGACACAAACCAGGACCACAGTCAGGTTAAATGCAAAAAGAGTTAGATCTGATTTATTTAGGGGACTTGAACAAGGGAGGGGCATAATCAGGTTGATTGGCTTAAAGACTAAATCAATCAGGCAGTCATGCATGCACTTCAGAGTCCCTACACAGTCACACACTCTGGGTACCCAGGTGGGAGTAAGGTGGGCTAGCCTGGAATGTTGCCCAGGGTAGGCCAGCATCACAGCTGGTTCAGACCCTGTAATGGAAGAAAGAAACATGCACAACCACACACGATTTGTAATCAGGAGCTGGATGGCTCAGTTTGTGACAAGAAAACAATAAGTGAATTAGATGACTACATTTTTGATTTAGCTGATGTTGCAGAGAGCTACCCTGGTGTTTACTCATGATACCCCATACAGGACACAGGAGGGATGAAATTGAGACTGCAGATTGACGAGCTGGAGTGCCAGGAGAAGCAGGGCCCACACGAATCACCAAGGCATCATTCCTGTTCCAGGCATTGAGCAGGGGGCTGATCCCCAGGCAGGTCTGTTGTCGATGGTTTTCTCTGTGGTGTGAGTAATTTGGCTGGGCCAGTGTGACAAGGCCCAGGCCGAGGAACAGTTCAGATTTGAGTCTGAGAAGGCTGGAAGCAGCATCCAGCAGGCAAGGCACAGTTAAGCACACAGTGGGGAATCAAATCGCAACCCACTAGCAGCACACAGCACTCACCACTATACCAGGCAGATGACAGTCCAGCCGTAATCACAGAGTCTCTGTGCAAAATTGGGAGTTCAGCAGTAAATGAAGGTCCTGACAGGCCGATCACAATCAGCAAATCTTCGGTCTTCTTCAGGTTTTAAGTCTGGCCACCAATTCAGTGGCTTAAATCTCTCTCAAAACTTCAGATGCAGTCCGATTCTTTGAAGAGCTCCCTCACAAGGGACAGCAGATAGGAAGGCCAAAAACTCAGCCCTTCCACAGTTCTTTCACATGAACTACGCAGAAGCTGCTGCTCGAATATCTCAAGCTGTTCACTCTTTCGATTCCCAACTTAGACTGACTCTCTGCTGCAAGCAGCCTGGGACTTTCCCCAGGATCCAAATGGTTCAGTTGGCTGATCCATCTGTCTGTCAATACAAGGGCTCTCCCCCCAGGTCCATTTAGGGGCCAAAGTCTCAAAACTACAATTCCTACATCAATTTGCTCCCACAAGACCCCTGGAGACAGACACCATTTTAGGGTCCCCGAAGGTACTGATTGGTCCACAATAGCAGTCCAGAACCAAGATGGTGGTGCAATATCAAAATGTCCATGCTGCAAAAAAGGCAGGTTAGACAAACTTCCGTAACATTACTTTTACAATAGCTACTCAGCGAATAAGTACAGTTTTCAGTAAAGCTCACTCTGCACAATTAGCAATGGCAGAATCGAGTGATTATCTGGCAGCCTGGGTGGGACTCAAGCCTGAAACTACTTGGCCCCCACCCAGATTAGTTATTGCACTGTGAATAGGCAGCTCTTAAAGAGACAGTACACGAGGCTATAAGGGTACTCACAGACAATATCTTTTAAATGGTTAATACACAGGATACCAGCCTGGCCATGGGCATTTAGGCACACCCAAGGAAGATTTTTCAGGAACCCCCATTTGTAGGGGGGGGTTACGAGCTTCCTGGCCTGGAAAAACTTGGTGTCCTCGTCAAGTCTACAACATCACAATATTGAAGAAGCAATATATACAAGACATACGTGACACTAGCATACTATGGAAATAATATCTGATGCATCAGTTAACGTAAGCTTATCACATTACTGAACATTTTCAATACACTTCACAACATTATATCCATATTCATAATACTTATGCATGTTTCATACATGTGATACTGATTCCACTATGATCAGCATACTATTAACATTATAATACTGATTCATGTTATAACTTCTTGTACATTAAACAGTGTAAGAGGAGGTCCTTCCCTATCAGCTAACTTGGGGCTGGATGGGGCAGGAACACCATATCGAGAAGGAAGAACAATTAACCTGGAGTTAGACATCAAGCTGAGTTTGGATAGTGAGCTCTGAAACATAAAAACCTTTGTGAGCCACATTGAGAAGCAAATCCACTTGCCTCTCAGGAGAATTATAACTGAGGTGCAACACTGGCTTGACAGCTCGGCCAGACTTTCTGGAGGGAACAGGCACAGTATCTGTGCTTTCAGTACTGACTTTGAACTTTTCTTCTGTCATGAGGGGTGCCTCTGCACTGGTTGAAATGTTCAAACTGGGAGCACTGTCCGCTCCTAGCTCTCTATATTCAGTATCCACCATACTCTGCTCAGTATTATCTTTGAGGGAAGGCCCAGGTTGCTCATCCTGAGTAAACTCTAGAATCTCTGAACTTTGATGCACAGAAGGGGTGCTGTCAATACTATCAAACTGTTCTGCGGATGCTGGTATGTTACCAGTGAGATTCATTTCATTGGGCTCCTACTTGGGTAACTCAAACAGTTCTACTAAACACAAGGAATCTGCTACTTCAGACATTACACTCTGCACTTCACTTGCAGGGGGCATTGGGTCCAAGGAAGAAGCTGGGGGGGTTAGGCAGTTCTGAAGGCCCAGCTCCATCACCCACAGTTCGGCATAGGATTTCCTTAAAACAACTACCTCAGTTCATATGAGGGATAATAGGCATTATCACAGTCACTCTCATCAGAAACAGATGAACAGTCATCACTATCCCTTTGGAGCCTGCTGAGGGGAAGGCCTTGGTTCTGGTACAATACGGGCAGGTTGGCTCTGTTTCCTCTTCGCAGCAGCATGAGTCTCTGGCCCAGGAGAAGTGTCAGGTGTTGGTTCCGCATCAATAATAATTTGACTGATGGGCAGTAAGTGATTACGGTGCATTGTCTTTACAGCTTTAGAATCATTTTACGGGCGCACCTTGTATACAGGCAAATCATCCAATTTACCAACCACTACATGAGGAAGATGGTGGGTGCCATCTGTCCACAATTTTGTGTTTCCCTTGCAATCCCAAGTTACACAGCAATACTCTATCCCCAGGCAATAACTCCTGAGCTTTTACTCATCGATCATGTCTTTCTTTGTTGGCCAGATTCCACTTTGCGGCCATAGTTTGAGCTAGTTGATAGGCATGATTCAACTGATCTTTCAATTTCTGGATGTACTGCAAGTAGTTTTCAGCTTGGACCCCATCTGGAGAGACCCCAAAGCAGACATCAACTGGTAGTCGGGCCTCCCTCCCAAACATGAGACAGTAGGGGGAGAACCCAGTAGAGTCATTTTTGGTGCAATTGTATGCGTGTACCAAGGTTCTAATCTGCTGGCTCCACTTAGGATTATCTTTTGGGTGGAGAGTGCCTAGCATGTCTAGAAGGGTATGGTTAAAGCATTCTGGTTCAGGGTCCCCCTGCGGGTGATAGGAGGTGGTTCTTGACTTCCACACCCCCCACAGAGAGATCATTTCTTTGATTAGCCTACTTTCAAAGTCTCTGCCTTGGTCAGAATGGATCCATTGGGGTGCAACATAGTGGACGAAGAACTTCTCCACTAGCACCTTGGCCATGGTAGAGGCCTTTTGACCTTTAGTTGGAAAGACTTGTGCATACTGTGTAAAATGATCAGTAACTACCAACACATTGCCAATATTCTTTTGGTCGGGTTCTAAGCATAGAAAGTCGATACCGACCAATTCTAGAGGGGCACTGGTAGTGATATTGACAAGGGGGGCAGCCTTCTGAGGCAGGGCTTTTCTTTGGAGGCAGTGACTACAAGTCCTTACATGGTGCTCGACATCTGTCCCCATCTTTGGCCAGTAGAAACGGGATCATACTAAGTTGAGAGTTCTGTCAATACCAAGGTGCCCCATATGATTGTGAAGGGACCTTAGTGCCAGCTGTTTAAAGGCAGTGGGTAGGACTTACTGTTGTTTGTCTACTTGACCACGACAATCCACTGTCTCTCTGTATAGCAACTGATCATGCAACTTTAACCTGGGGCCTTCCTTGAACAATAGAGCAGTCCGCAAGTCAGAGGAGCGCAACTTAGACACATCCTTCCCCGCACGCTGAGTGTCAAATGCTGGCTGAATAATAGAATCTTGGGATTGAGCTTACTGAATACCATCATTATTGAACTGAGGTAGTGCACTAATATCTAGGGCAGATAAGTGGCAATAGGCAGCTGGTATGCATGGATTGGGAGGGCACAAACAATCTACTAAGCAGTCCTCTGTGTCCGCAAACATCTGTTCTTCTCTATCAAACTTTTGGCATTATGCTTTGATGTCAGGTTCAGACAATTGGGCCCAATTGTTTTTGGAAGCTGGCCTTCATGACAGGGCATCAGCATCAATGTGGCTTAATCCCAGCCTGTATTCAACAGCATGGTCATATGTCGATAAGGCAGAAAGCCAATGGTGCCCAGTGGCGTCCAGTTTAGATGAAGTCTGTACATAGGTCAACGGGTTATTGTCAGTCTTCACCAATATCTTTGCCCCATAGAGGTACTCATGAAACTGGTTAACTATGGCCCATTCTAGGGTGATGAATTCCAGCTTGGGGACAGGATAATTCTGCTCTGACGGGGTCAAGCTCCTACTGGCAAAAGATACGGGTCTCAGTCCATCCTCATGGTCTTGATATAGCACAGCCCCTAGGCCCTGCAAACTAGCGTCTGTATGCAGCACATAGGGCTTGGTAGGATCAACATATACAAGGACTGGGGCATGGGTGAGCTAGTATATGACTTCATAGAGCACTGCTTCACATTCAGGTGTCCACCAGGGCCCAAAAGGTTCACCTGTTTGAAAATACAATTTCTCGGATTTGTTGATAGCCCTTTTCTATATTTGCAGTTGGTATGGAGGTAGCCTTGGGTAAGGTTAAGGAGAGGTCGAATCACCTTGGAATAATCTTTGATGAACCTGTGGTAGTAGCCGCAGAACCCCAGGAAATGAAGTTCTTTCAGGTTATTGGGCTGGGGCCAAGTGGCCACTAATTCAACCTTGCTGGGATCTGTCTGTATTCCTTCTGCAGATACCATGTGTCCCACATATTTCACAGAGGTCTAGAAAAACTGGCACTTGTCTACAGATAACTTAAGGCTGAATTCTTCCAAACAATCGAGGACTTTTAACAATCTGGTTTCATGTTCCTCTAGCATGTGCCTGAAAACAAGGACGTCGTCCAAGTATACTAGACATTCCACTAGGTTCATATCTCCCATCGTACGTTCCATCAATCTCTGAAAGGTGACTGGGGCACCTGAAATCCCCTGTGGCAATCTCAGGAATGCATAGAACCCTAAAGGACAAATGAAGGCTGTTTTCTCATGCTCCTCGAGGTCCATCAGAATCTGATAATATGCACTGCAGAGATCCAGTATGGAGAACCACTGACTCCCATTCAGGAATTCCAAGGCATCCTGTATGCATGGCATAGTGTATTGATATGGGATGGTCCATTGGTTTAAGGTCCGATAATCCACACACATCCTCACTGATCCATTCTTCTTATGCACCACTACTATGGGAGGCGCATATGGGCTTCTGGATTCTTGAATGATACCCACAGCGAGCATCTCCTGTAGATGTCTCCTAACATCGTCTATGTCAGCAGGGGCAAGGCATCAGGACCTCTCTCAGAAGGGTCTGTTATCATGCAGGTGTATATTATGCTTGGCACCATGAGCACATCCCAGGTTCCACTCCTTTAGTGAGAACACTTGGTCACTCTGAGCTAGTTTCTTGCTAACTCGAGTCTTCCACTAGGCAGACAGAGGGGAATCACCAAAGTCAAATAAGTCTGGGGTCACCTTCCCCACTTCACCAGAGCACTTGTTACTGGGTAATACTGCCATGTCTGTGCAGTGTACTGTGGCCAGTGTACATCCCCAATTCACACAAACTTCTCTGTCTGACATGTTTCTCACTTGCATCATCACTCAGAGTGCATAGGCTTGAGCACATGCAGGCAGTATACTGGGCTTAACCAACAACCCCTCTGGCAGTTTCCCTTTACCAGGATCATCTATCATCAATATTTGGCTCTTCACATCTTTCTTTAGGCGGTGGATCATACACTGGACATTGGAGGCCAACAGCAAAGAGTCAGGATCCTTTTTACACACTGTCTCCACCCGCTCATCTCTGTCCGCTTCATTAGGTTTCTGTTGCAAGTCATAAGCCCTTTGGATTAATGCTAGAATTCTCAGGGCCCTCCCCATCCATTGCCCTTGTTTCTCATGGCAGAGTTGTGCTAGTCTCACAAACATGTGGGCATTTTTTACTATTAACATGGCAACCCCATCATACAGTCCGGTGGGGGGACACACCAGGGCAAGTGTCTCAACTTGTTCATGTACCCCAGCCATGGTGGTAGGAAATGACAACCAGATCCAGAAGTACCCCAAGTTTGGGTAGGACTTCTCACTCAACCTCCACACATGTAGGCCCTCCAGAGGTTGTAGGGGTACATCAGGCAGATGCTTCTGGTACCAATCTTGAAATACTATGGTTACTTGGGATCCACTGTTGAGCACAGCCCGGGCAGACACATCATTCACCATCACTGTAGTTTCCATTGAAGAGCCTACCACCTTAGACCACTCAGGTGACTTATACTTGGATGTCAGCTTTACAGCTGCCTTGGACAAATAACTTTTTCAAGCAGCCCCACATTGCAATCATATCCTGTTCTGTCTTATCAATGCCAGCAGCCTGGTGGTAACTTTTCTCAGATTCTCTGGGGAGCGGCAGGCGAACTGGGTGTGTCCATCCCCTCCACAGTGGTAGCAAAAGACAGGTTCTTTAGAATCTCTAGGGGAAGGGGGGCTGTTCCCTTGCTTGAACATAGTGGGGGAGTCTTGGTGTCTCTCTTTGGGTGGGGGTTTGTTCTCTTAATTTTCTGAGCTTCCCTTGGGGTCAGTGTTCCGGGTAGTCCAAAACAGATCTCCAACCAAAACTCTCAGTTCTAGCACCTCTTACAGCAGTTTGTCTTCAAGCCAGGTCTCCGAGGAAATGACATGCACCCTTACCCCTCCTGGTGGGGCTTCCCTCTGTGTCTCGGGGGTGGATGGACAAGAAATGGTGTCTTTGGCTGCCTCAGCAGCTTGCTGGCTGACTCTCAATTCAGTCAATTCCTTGATTAGTTCTCTCTTCTGTTGAAGTTCGGCCTCCTCACCTCTTTCAGGGGCCGGACCAGTGTGCGCAACCCCAGCATAGGGCTCCCCTCCTTCCTCATCATTCTCGGCCTCACGTATTTCTTTCATAAGACAGCAATATTCAGAGGGGTTGCCCCTGCAGTCCTGCAGTTTAAGTTTTAACAACATCACGTTAGAATATCTGGCTGAATTTAGGATATGATCCAGTCTGACCCAGTTCAGTTCACAGGCAGGCACCCCTCCTTTTCTGTGAGCCCGCTGCAAAGCTCGCTCAATTCGAGTGACAAACATTAACAACTTCTCATTTTTCCACTGTTTTGCCAACTTGATCTTCCACATCAGATCATCCCCCGAGTCTGTACTACCAAATACCCCCACCAAGACAGAGAGGTATTCAGCAGCCATAGCCTCCGGGCTAGTGGATCACAGAAAGTGAATGTCCTCCAGTGCAGGGCCCCTCAAGCTTTCCATGAGCCTTTTCTTCTTCTCCCCTTTGGTACATTGCCACTCCTGGATCAATGGGGTGGCATAGTCCGTCCACGTTTCCAGGTCATCCTCCCCCATGGGCACTGGGACTGTGCCCAAGAAGAGTCTAAGACTACGATATGAGTCCAAATGTACAGTGGGTATCACTATTGGAGAAGCAACTGTGATGGCGGCAACTGTAGGGGTAGTGGCGGAGGCTAAGGGGGACTGCACGAGCATTACATCCTCAGAGAGTTCTAACATTTTCACCAGCTCTGTAACAAAGCACACCTCAGAGGCTAACAATTTAAGCAGCTTGTCTTTCAACCCTTCTATGTGGGGGGATCTTCTGGGTACAGCTGGGTCACTATGTAAGTGAATAACCCTCAACCCCTTCTGGGACCCTTCAGGCAAAATTACAGGGGGTACCTTCTCTGGTTCAGTGGGCAGGCTGCAGGAGATTAGGGCCACCATGGTTTGATCAAACAGGTCAGAATCCCTTCCCCTTACTTCAGCCTTCCCCAGACACTTCATTCGTTCAACCACTTCCACAATAGTGGCTCAGAACAACTAACTTGTCCCAGGGCACCCAGGCAAAAGCCATGGACTTCCCCTGTGAAAATAACTTACAGTTTGGTGTCAAAACAGAGGCATGCATGAAAAAAGTAGAGGAGTATGAAACCACTTACAAAAGCAGTACTGACCTATAGGCCTTATAAAAGGGGAGGTAGAAGTAGAGGCTACTCCCCTCTGGCCTTCTACCCCATGCCCATGCCCTACAACTACCCTCAGGCAAGAGGTTACTTTAGGGTCAGAGTCAAGAGAGCTTCTAGGGGGGCTGACCAAGTCTCATCCTCAAGGGCTCAGCCCAAACAGAACCCCAGATGTCTCCATCCAGTTCACTCACCCATCTCCAGTAGGAGGCTGGTTGGCTCATTTCTTCCAGGACTGGAAAAAAATCAGCACAGACAAGTGGGTCCTAGAAGTAATGAGCAGAGGTTTTACACTGCAGTTCAAATTGCATTCAAGACTGCATGTTCACAGACATTTCCATCCCCTGCACCAGCAGAAAAGATTCTGCTTGAGTTGGAGGTCAGAAAGCTGTTGCAGGCAAAAGCAGCAGAAACGGTTCCTCCTTCCTAGCGGGGACAGGGCATTTACTCAAAGCTGCTTCCTCACGCACAAAAAAAATGGGGAGTGGCGACCCATTCTGGAACTCCGATTTCTGAACAGACATCTGAAAAAAGACAAATTCAAGATGGTCACCCTCTCCACAGTGATTACTTCCTTGCAACAGGGAGATTGACTGGGATCTCTGGACTTGAGAGATGTGTATTTTCACATCCCAATCAGGTTGAGTCACAGAACGTACCTGCGGTTCAGGCTACCTTCTGGTCACTACCAGTTTGCAGCCTTTCCCTTCAGTCTGTCATTCATTCCCAAAGTGTTCACAAAGTGCTTGGCCATAGTGGCAGCACATCTTAAGAGACAGGGAGTGATGGTATTTCCTTATCTAGATAACTGGCTAGTCATGGGGAAGTCACACTAACAGGTCAAGGACTCTCTCCACCTGACTCAGAGCACACTAGAGGGACTGGTGTTCCTCATAAATGTGCAGGAGTCTCAGAACCGGTACAGGTGTTAGAGTTCATAGGAGCAGAGCTGGATGTCCTCCAGGACAAAGCATTCCTGCCCCAGGAAAGGGTATTAAATCTGGTAGAACTGGCAAACTCCTTTGTCATAGGTCAACCCAAGCCAGCAAGGCACTTTCTCCAGCTTCTGGGACATATGGCCTATACCACAGTTTATGTTCTAATAGCAAGATTTCAGATAAGGAATATCCAGTACCACTTGAGGGCCCATTGGTCTCAAAAGCAAAACCCTCTGTCCAGGCTGGTGCTGTGACAAACACTACTACAGGCCTTGGATTGGTGGGAAGGTGTACCTTTTCAGGGAAAGGCCCCAACAGTTGTCCTGACAACAGATTTATTTATTTCAATCTTAGGAAAATAATTTTTGAGCAAAATGTTCTTTTTCAAAGGTTTCACATCAAAAATAAGATACATGAACATTACAACAGAAACACTACAACAGAAACATCACAAAATATGACCAGTACACAGCCAACATATCATGAAGGTACAGTTAGAACAAACAAAATTCAGCTATACATGTGGTTATAAGATTCAAGGGCAGGATTAACAAGTTGTTTGGAAATGAAGAGGTGACAGAAGTATTCAAAGCAGTGAAAAACAATTTTATTGGTGTTCTTTCATGTGGCTCAAAAGTCATTCAGAGAACTTTTTGATCAGCAAAGGAAAAAAGCAGCCAGATACAGGCAGTTGTCCTTGGGGGGGGGGGGGGTAAGAATTTGTTAGTGTAGGAGGTAGATGCCCGTAGGAGATGTGGGCAAGAGCACCAGAGAGACCTGGGGGCCTCACAGACAGCCTGAGGTGCAGAGTACAGAGAAGTGGTGATACGTCAGATAAGGTGATATTACAGATTGGGGGGGGACAACATCCCCAGCTACTTTACACTAGGTAGAGCAGTCGTCCCTGATTACAGACAGGTGCCAGTGTCAATGAGGTGCTGCATCTGTAATAGTTTAAATGCAGTGAGGCTGGTGTTATTATTTATGTGTGCTGGGATCTCATTTAGCCATAGGGGTGCTCTGTAAGTAAAGGACCTTTGAGCAAGTGAGGTTTTCCTGAAAGGGACAGCTAAGGAGTTTCTGGTCGTGCCCCTGGTGTGCTAAGAAGAGTGACTAGCCTGCAGCAGAAGTTTTAGATGGGAAGGGGTGCATTCCAAAGTAGGATTTTCTTACCCAGAAGGCATGTCTGGTACTTTATTCTGTTGTTGAGGTTCAGCCAGTTTGTTTGTTCATAGAGTGAACAGGTGTGCGTCCTGTTGTCCACTCCCAATGTTAGTCTGCAGGCCTTATTGAGGGCTGTAGTAATACGCATAAGTGCTGTGTCTCAGGCAGACCCATAGACTACCAGGCCATAGTTGATTATGGACAGGATGGAACTGAATACTGAAAGATGGAGGGCAGAGGGCATGAGGTATTGTTTGTGCAGGTATAAAATACCCAGTATGACATTGACTGTTTTGACAACATGGTCAATATGCTGAGTATAAGCTACAGTGTCATCGATGTGGATCCCAAAGTACTTAAAAGTGCGTACCTGTTCAGGGGGCCGGCCTTGTTATTGACTATTGTCAGGTCTGGGTTTGATTTCTTATGCTGAGTGCTGGAAATCAGCATCATTTTAGTTTTCTTGTAATTGAGGAGCAGTTTCTGTGAGCAGAACCAATCTTCCAGGCAGGGGGAAGAGGACTGCAGCTCATTCTGCAACTGATTAAGCTGAGGGCTGCTGCTCAGGATGACCGCATTGTAGGCATACAGAATAATCTTGCTTTTACTAGCCTCAGGTAGTCTATTTAAGATCAAACTGAAGAGGAGGGGACCCAGAATAGATCCCTGAGAGACTCCAAGACTGATTTCCCTGGCACAGGAGATCACAGACCCAATCTTGACACTTCGGTATCAGTACGAAAGGTCATCTTTAAACCAGAGGGCAACTTCAGATGAGAAACCTATAAGATGTAGTTGTTGGAGGAGTAAGGGATGATGTATGGTATTGAAGACCTTCGTAAGATCTATAAATAAAGATCCCACTAGTTTGCTGTTGTCCAGGGCCTTATGCACATAAACAGAAACAGAGAATTATCGGTCCCTAATTGGATGTCCGTTAATAACAGAGCTTGCTGGGGGTCCAGCCCCTCTGCCTCACTCCACCCCATCATGCGGTGCACTAGCAGCTTGTGGGGAACAAGCTTAAGCTTAGGCGTAGTAAGCACCTCCATTTTACTAAAATTCCTTAATGTGGGAGTGTAGTACCCACTTCTGACTACTAGAAGGTGCAAATCCTCGTGGTGCCTCCAAGATGTAACCCATAGGTGGTGCTATCCCAAGGGCTACTACCCATGCCTGCTTGGCTAGTTGCAGGTTAAGGGGCCTGGGTACTGAAACGGGTGCCTCCACCCAGAGGACAGGCTTGTTGGTAGCAAGGCTAACCTGGGTACAGCCCTCCAGGACACTGTAACCCCCCTCTTTCCTTTCTAGTGGTCTGGACAATGTACATTAAACACTTTCACAATAACCCTTGTTCACCATGCAAATCCCCACTCTGTCTACACTTACAACCAGGGCTGGTTCCTATGGCTCTACCCTGGAGATCCCCTGTAAAACAAGGTTATGCATAGCAAATAGCAACTGTACAGTACTTTTGACACAAACTGGGACCACAGGTTAAATGCAAAAAGAGTTAGATCTGATTTATTTAGGGGACTTGAACAAGGGAGGGGAGTAATCAGGTTGATTTGCTTAAAGACTAAATCAATCATACAGTTATGCATGCACTTCAGAGTCCCTACACAGTCACACACTCTGGGTACCCAGGAGAGAGTAAAGTGGGCTAGCCTGGAACATTGTCCAGGGTAGGCCGGCATCACAGCTGATTGGGGCCGAGTGATGGAAGAAAGAAACATGCACAACCGCACACAATTTGTAATCCGAAGTCAGATGGCTCAGTTCATGACAAGAAAACAAGTGAATTAGATGACTACACTATTGATTTAGCTGATGTTGCAGGGAGCTACCCTGGTGTTTACTCACAATACCCCATACAGGACACAGGAGGGCCGAAATTGAGACTGCTGCTTGATGAGCTGGAGTGCCAGGAGAAGCAGGGCCCACACGAATCACCAAGGCATCATTCCTGTTCAAGTCATTGAGTAGGGGGCTGATCCCCAGGCAGATCTCTCGTTGATGGTTTTCTCTGTAGCATGAGTAATTTGGCTGGGCCAGTGTGACAAGGTCTAGACTGAGGAACAGTTTGGATGTGAGTCCGAGAAGGCTGGAAGCAGCTTCCAGCAGGCAAGGCACAGTTAAGCACACAGTGGGGAACCAAATCTCGACCCACTAGCAGCACACAGTACATTTATAGTAAAGCAATCACCACTATACCAGGCAGATGACAGTCCGGCCGCAATCACAGAGTCTCTGTGCAAAACCAGGAGTTCAGAAGTAAATGAAGGTTCTGACAGGCAGATCGCAATCAGCAAATCTTCGGTCTTCTTCAAGTTTTAAGCCTGGTCACCAATTCAGTGGCTTAATTCTCTCTTAAAACTTCAGATGCAGTCCGATTCTTTGAAGAGCTCCCTCACAAGGGACAGTAGACAGGCAGGCCAAAAACTCAGCCCTTCCACAGTTTTCCCGTGCAAACTACGCAGAAGCTGCTGCTTGAATATCTTGAGCTGTTCACTCTTTCGATTCCCAACTCAGACTGACTGTCTGCTGCAAGCTGCCTGGGACTTTCCCCAGGATTCAAAAGGTTTGGTTGGCTGATACATCTGTCTGTCAATACAAGGGCTCTCCCTTCAGGTTCATTTAAGGGCCAAAGTCTCAAAACTACAATTCCTACATAATTTTGCTCCAACAAGACCCATGGGAACAGATACCATTTTAGGGTCCCCGAAGGTACTGACTGGTCCACAATAGCAGTCCAGAACCAAGATGGTGGTGCAATATCGAAATGTCCATGCTGCAAAAATGGCAGGTTAGACAAACGACCATAACATTACTTTTACAATAGCTACTCAGCAAATAAGTACAGCTTTCAGTAAAGCTCCCTCTGCACAGTTAGCGATGGCAGAATGGAGCAATTATCTGGCAGCTCAGGCAGGACTCAAGCCTGAAACTACTCAGCCCCCACCCAGATTAGTTATTGCATTGCGAATAGGCAGCTCTTAAAGAGACAGTACACGGAGGCTATAAGGGCACTCACAGACAATATCTTTTAAACGGTTAATATATATGATACCAGCCTGGCCATGGGCATTTGGGCACCCCCAAGGAAGACTTTTCGGGAACCCCCATTTGTAGGGGGGTTACACTTAGCTTATTGTTAAATGTTTTTCGAAATACCCTGTATACTACCCGTGCTGCTTAGCCTAGTGTTTAATATTTCACAACACCTTGTTTATGTATCTCAGTGCAATCTACTGCTTGTTATACCTGCAATGTCTGCCTTGTAACCTCCCAGGTCGTGCCTGAAAACAGTCGTCTTTATAGCTAGCGCACCCACATAGTAAACAAAAACTAAATAAATAAATAATTGTAATGCTAGTATGCTCTGTGCCCTCATGTCTGTAGTTGCTAATGTTTAATTGCTGCATGCCGCAATACAATAACGTACCTTCTACTACTTCATGTTGATGAATTTTGCTGTACCCTCCCATTCCCCTTTCCCCCAGGATGCTCCGTGAGATAAGCAACTTGTTGTTCAGTGTGCCCTTCCTGGTGAAACAGTTCAATAAATAAATTTCCAAATTGTAGCATGACAAAAATAATGCTACACTCCACGTTCTAAAACTGTGCTTAAACCCTGCTCAGAGGTAAGCAAGAGCACAGTTTTAGACCAACACTATTGCCTTAACCCCTGCTGACATCAGTATGTAAGTGATTTGTGTTGAAACATGGGTTAAGACAACCACAACAAACAAAATCTGTGTTTTTGGCTTGTGGCCCCTCTCTGGCACCATGCTAGAGAGGGCCACTACCCCTGCCATGCAGGCCTGACCATGGATACGGGGCCTGGGTTCCCATTCTTGATATTACTGGGGGTCCTTTTCCAAGATCACAAAGAAAATGGTGGTGCCACCCAGAGTACATTTAAATGGGTCTGAGCTCTACCAGTACAACCCCCATATTGTCGTACCAATCCACCTCCCCAACAGTTGCCCCATACATGGACTTACTAGAATCGAACATCCCCACATTTCACATCATCCATCATTACCCTAAAACCTGAAAATAGGTACTTGGTTGTCTAGTGTGCTTACCCGGTTAACAAAAGCAAATAAATAAATTCCTAGTAATAACATGCTTACTAAAATCAGGCTTTTGAGTCAGACCTTTTTAAAACAGTAACAACATAATTTATTTGCACAGGGAGGGTTAGGATGGGATAGAATGGAATAGAGGTTAAGCAACATTTTAAATTTGTATTTTAAAGATTTAACATTTTCCCAAACAGCATTCCCCCTTTCGATTTGAACCCAAATCACCTTTTGATAACACAGCCACCAAACTACCTATCTAACTGCTGCAGGCATTATCGAACCCAAACCCATTGGTACCAGTTCAGAACAATGTCCCAAATGTTGTCCCTGGGTACCTAAATGCCAAGATGCAGGACTGATGTGCAGCTTTTCAGCAGGTGTAGGCACACCCACCTGAACCAAGCAACCCCCCACATGTTCCTCTTGATTGCTTTAAACCTTGAATTGGCTTTCAGCGCCAGTGGACTTGAACATAGATAACTATAGATATATATATATATATCCCAGGTGCAGGGCAATTCTTGCCCTCATTCGCGGCTCTGCTGTATTAGTCCTCGGATGGCACACATGACTGAAGTTCTGGGGTAGATGGATCAACAGACGCAGAAATGAGCCTAATGCTTAACATTTGAAGGCATAGAAGCTGCAGCTTGGATCTTCAGTGTGACCAAAGGTCTTGAAACCCATCTCCCACCCCGGCCCACAGAGGTCCACTGCTGGGCATCACACAAGGCCCTCCAGCCACAAGGGACTCAGTCACAGTAGCGTCCCCACAGCCTGACTCCCCCACAGGTCAGAGAACCTCAGCACCCAGGCACAAACCTACAATCCCTTGCCGCCAGTGGCCCCACTTGATGGGGGTCAGCGAGCTCTCCACCTGGCACTGGGTTTAGAATGGATTCTTCAGATCATTTCCACACTTTCCTCAGTTACCTGCTACTGTGTGTAGTCAAGCAGTCTTGGCTACCTTCCTGAATATCAGGCTCTGAGGGGACTGTGCAGAGTCTGAAAGTCCAGGGGTTTACCATTATAATCTCCCATCTTGCTGCATGTCAGGAGCAGACAGCAGGCACCAGTCCAGACAGCACCCGCTCATCCCCCTGCCCCCACAATGTTTCAAATCCAACACAGTGGCCACTCTAGTGCTCTGGCTCACACACAAGTTCAGCAACTCTTTTTCAGAAATACATCAAGAAAGTCCTTTTCTCACCATGCAGGTGCTAGTCAACTCCAGACAGAAGAGACTGTCTCTTCAGCTTCTTAAAACCTGGGTTCCAATCCAGTTTTCATATCCATTTTCTACAATCTAGTTTTCTCTGTCAAAAACCAGTCCTTTAACCTTGTCTTTCCCTTTTCCTGTAGACGCCTGCAGACAGAACCTTTTACACTTTTTCTTACTTCTGTCATCAAAAATCCTTGATCATCCGTGTCTCACCGATGTGGCAGATGAAACTGAAGAGGCTTTCTCCTCATCCTCTTGACACAAATCTATTTCCTTAATCCTTTTTCTCAATCCATTTAACCTATACTCTGAACACTTTCACCACTGTGGTGCAATTTCTCTGTGCAGCAATAGAATACTGCAGTTCTCCCTTTCTGCAGAGCTGCCCACAAAATCCTCTCTTTTCTCTCTAGATGAGGAAAGGCACAACTAGGTCTAGGGGACAGACCTCTGTTAGACCCCAGGTAGCCCCCCCTTCACAGTCCTGCAACCCCACCTTCTTCCTAGGGGCTAGAGACCCCTCCCACTGAACTCAGAAACCAAACTTCTTTCCTCATGGGATCTTTCTGGCAGCTCCCCATTGGCAGGAGCCACTGTCCTCAACCAAAATTAACATGCATGAGGTTCCACAACACCTCAACGGCTGCTGACAAAGGCACCCAGATTTTCCACTGTATTTTTTCCCCATGAGTCTTCACTGAAGCTCAGCTCTTTAGCAGCATCTTCCCTCTGATCGCCCAATGCAAACTTTAGCATTTTTAGTTATTTTCCAGCCGGTCACTAACACTGAAACTTGTTATCCCTAACACCATAAAGGCTGAGAAATATGTGTAGTATAACAGCAGCAGGAATGAGGGATAAATGTTCTAGGTCTACCTGGATTAGGTGAGTGGGGGACCACTAGACTACCAAGGAATAGTTTTTTTTTATTGTGTCCTGGACTGACAATGTGTGTGTGTGTGTGTGTGCTCTTGTGGGTGGGAGGTTGCTGGCAGGCTGCATGTGTGCAGTTAAAACACAACTCCCAGAATCATTATCTAGCACTTACCAGGCAGCGTGTTAGCACTTCCAGAAAGCATGTAATATACCCATACACCTTATATGCATTAGAATAACCCCCATGTATGGGCACCTGGTTGCAATTAGTAATCCTGTGCAAGTAGCATGTACGGTAACCTTCTCAGAGGTGCTGCCTGTCTATGGCAGGGATGATGCTAGGGTATTCCACACCATGGGATTCAATGAATGGTTGAAAAAACTGGTGTGGAGCTCAAGGTTTTGGCTTCACTGGGGACTGGGGAGCCACCTGGAGGGATGCAGGCTTATACTGGCACAACGGTCTGCATCTGTCTGGGAGGGGAATCAGGATCCTAGGTGACAGGTTTAAATGCTTCATTGGTAAGCATTTAAACAAGCAAAGTGGGAAGGCACTGAAAAGGAGCAGAGAAATCCCAGCCTCCCCCCGAAATACACAGTAGTTAGAGAGGTAAATGCCAAGGTAGAGAAGTCAGTAGGGAGCAGGACAGGGGTAAATGCAGAAAAAGACAGTAAGGACAGGGATGGGGCTAAAAGGGGCAAGGTCGTACAAAATAAATGGAAGGCGATGAGTACCAATGCCCACAGTCTGTTTAACAAGCTCCCTGAACTAGTGGCCTTGATGGAAGAGGGATGCCTGGATATTGTGGCAGTCACTGAAACATGGTACACGGAGAAGCATGACTGGGGTGTCAACATACCAGGATACACAGTCTACAAGATGGACAGGGTGGGTAAAAGAGGAGGAGGAGTAGCTCTCTATATAAGGGAAGGGATTAAAGCAACATAACTAAAAAGGAAACAGGAAGCTGATGAGTCACTATGGGTCACCCTGGAGACAGGAAATGTCACCACAATCTGCATGGGGGTTGTGTACAGACCCCCATCTCAGGGAGAGGAAATGGACAAGGAAATGATAGAAGGCATCCTTAAAATGGCAGAAAAATGGGAGATATTTTTGATGGGGGACCTGAACATGCCAGATATTAACTGAAGTACCTTTGCTGCAGGCACATCCAAGAGCAGGGTCATTCTTGTTGCCCTACAGGAGGCATGTCTCAGACTCCTAGTGTTGGAACCCACTCAGGAGGGAGCAATCTTAGACCTGGTACTCTCAAATGGGAAAGGAGAAAGGATCTCAGATTTAGAAGTGGGTAGCCATATGGGAACAAGTGACCACCAAACAGTGTGATTCACAATAAACAGAGCCATAGAGTCAAGCATTACAAAAACAAGAATATTGGACTTTAGGAAGGCAAACTTTGGGAAAATGAGACAGTGTCTCAGAAAAGCACTAGCAAATGGACAAGAAGAAGGGGTGGAGAAACAATGGGGAATAATCAAAACAGCCATCGCAGAGGCAACAAGCCTTTGTGTGAAACAAATCAACAGAAAGAAGGAAAAAAACACCATGGTTCTCAAAAGAGGTGGCAGAGACAGTTAAGAAGAAAAGGATAGTATTCAAGAAATATAAGGAAACACAGAAGGAGCAGGTCAGAGAACTTTATCAGTTAAAGCAGAAGGAGGCAGAGAAGACAGTCAGAATAGCAACGACACAAACTGAGGAAAAGATAGCCAACTCTGTTAGGTAGGGGGATAAAATCTTTTATAGGTACATTAGGGAGTGAAGAAAGACCAAGGGAGGGATACAGAGACTTAATAAAGGGGAAGGAATGTGGGCAGAGGGTGACAGTGAAAAAGCAGGGATACTGAATGAATATTTCTGCTCAGTATTCACAACAGAAGAGGAGGCAGCGGTACCTAAACCAAACAAGAGAGAAACTTTGAATAGGGGGTCGATACCAGTCCATTCACAGAAGAAAGGGTTTTGAAAGAACTCTTTAAACTAAGGGTGGACAAAGCAATGGGGCCTGATGGGATTCACCCAAGAATTCTAAAAGAACTAAGGGTAGAATTAGTAACACCACTGACTACTCTCTTTAGCAAATCATGGGAGGATGGGGTGGTACCTGAGGACTGGAGGAGGGCAAATGCGATTCCACTTCTCAAAAGTGGGAGCAGGGCAGAGGCAGGAAACTACAGACCAATTAGTTTGACTTTAATGGCAGGGAAAAAGATGGCATTATTTCTAAAGGAAAGAATTGTTGAGTACCTAGAGGCCAGAGAGGCACAGGACCCAAGGCAGCATGGTTTCACAGCAGGAAGGTTATGTCAGACGAACCTAATAGATTTCTTTGACTGGGTGACCAAAGTAGTAGACCAGGGAGGGGCTGTGGATATGGCCTACTTAGATTTTAGCAAGGCATTTGACACAGTCTCACACAAAAGATTAATATACAAGTTAGCCAGCCTTGGATTAGGTCTCAAGGTGGTAGGCTGGATAAAAAACTGGCTGGACGACAGGACGCAAAGGGTGATAGTAAACAGAGTCCACAGTGAAGAAAGGAGGGTAACTAGCAGGGTACTGCAGGGTTTGGTACTGGGACCGGTCCTCTTTAATGTCTTTATAAGTGACATTGGAGAGCACCTGGAAGGAAAGGTATGTCTCTTTGCAGATGACACAAAGACCTGCAACAGGGTTGATACACAAGGTGGGGTGGAAAGGATGAAAAGGGACTTGGCAAGGTTGGAGGAATGGTTAAATATGTGGCAGCTCAGATTCAATGCAAAGAAGTACAAGGTAATGAATCTGGGAAACAAAAACCCAGGGGAAGAGTACACAATGGGGGGTGAGTTAATTACAGCAACAAAAATCAAAAGAGACCTAGGAGTAATTATATCAGATGACCTAAAGGTGGGCAAGCAATGTGAGAAGGCAGTAAGGAGGGCTGGGGGGATACTGGGTTGCATAGGGAGAGGCATCAATAGTAGAAAACAGGAAGTTGGTATCCCTCTGTGCAGACAGTTAGTGAGACCCCATCTGGAGTAGTGCATGCAATTCTGGAGACCCCATCTCTGCAAAGACATAGACAGAGTGGAGGCTGTTCAGAGGAGGGCAACCAAATGGTACAGGGTCTGCACCAGAAGACATACAAGGAGAGATTAAAGCAGCTTAATATGTATACCTTTGAGGAAAGGAGGGAGAGGGGGGACATGATAGAAACTTTCAAATACCTCAAGAGAATCAACAAAGTACAAGAGAGATGCATCTTTCAGAAGAAGAGATGTGCAAGAACAAGGGGGCACAATTTGAAGATAGAGGGGGGATGGCTCAGAGGTAATGTTAGAAAGTATTTTTTCACAGAGAGGGTTGTGGATGCAAGGAACAGCCTTCCTGAGGAGGCTGTGGAGTCAGGAACAGTGGGAGAATTCAAGAATGCATGGGACAGGCATAAGGCAATTCTAGTGGGGGGTAGGAGGAAGTAAGCTGTTGATTAACTAGAATCTGCAGCTTATCCATCAGATAGGGAAATGGGCAGACTAGGTGGGCCAAGCAGTCTTTATCTGCCATCAAATTCTATGTTTCTATGTTAAAAAAACAGTGCCACGCTAACAGGTTAGCACTGCACAGAAGAATGCTTTTTAAAATAGTACTAACCATGCTTATCACAGCACAGTGCTAATCCTGTTACAGTGGTATGTGGGCCCCCATTTTCAGAGCCAGTCATTAGTGTTGTGCACTCCTAGGTGCTGCACCTGAGACAGTGCACAGCCACAGAATGTGGTGGTACATGGCACTCACGCCAATCAGGAGAAAGTGACCAGTAGGATGCCGGGGGGCTCAATAATGGCACAAGTCCTCTTCAATGTCTTTATAAGTGGCATTACAGAAGAACTGGAAGGGAAGATGTTCCTATTTGCAGATGACACCACAATCTAAAATAGCATTGATAGGTGCAGATGAAGAGAATGAGTAGGAATCTTAGAAAACTGGAAGAGTGGTATGGGACATAGCAGCTTCAGTTCAAAGCCAAAAATTACAAAATCAAGCTTCTAGGGCATAGAAACCTAGAGGCTGAGTATAAAATGTAGTGGGTGATACTGATAGTCACTAAGAAGGAAACCTTTTATATAGCACTGTGCTCAGTATGCAGGAGAGGATTACTCATTTGCATGGCTGTAGTAGTACATATGCACATGATCAGGTTAGCATCTGGGGATGCTAAATATGACACCCATTCAACCATGCTGTTCACACATACTGTAATGTTTAGCACTGTGCTAACCTTCTGAAAATAGGATCCTAATTGACTAAAAAGCCTGGTTGATGCCGCTTAAGATGCAGAACGTTAACATAAAAGGGTTATCTTATCAATCTCTTTATGTGTTGTTTTATCTTATTTTGCTTGCAAAACCTTTATCCAATTTCAAAACATTGTGATGTGACTTAAAATGTTTATAACAAACTAGTTAAAATACAATTTTTTGCTTCTTTTGTCTGAATGCTGTCTTTATTTACTTATAAAAACACAGTCTGGTGGGCTGGCCAAGCAGCTTGGTGATAACTGTACTGACTTCCAAGCCAGTGGTCCAATTTTGGGTGTGGACCTGGGTTGCATAGGGGTTAGCTGGGGGGATATAAGATTGAGCATCTCAGGGAATGCCCTCTCAGGGAGGGGGAGTCTGATCACCCTGCTCTTCAACATCCACCTAGCTGAGGAGGGCTGGCAGGGCAGAGGAGTTGCATAAGGGGGAGGGCTCAGGCAGACACAAAGCAAGGATGTGCCTTTATATGCAATTGCATCATTGCATGCTTGGCTGCCCAGAGGATGAAACCAAGGATAGAACCCACCCAATGGCAGAATAATCCAACAACCTGCTACAGTTTCTGCACTACTAACCAGGCTCTGCTCCTCTGTGAATATGTGTCTCCTTGTCAGTGGCCCTCCCCCTCCTGGCCCCAACACGGGGGATGTGTATGTGGGGGGGGTCTCAGAGCAGGTAAGTCTTGGGGATAGTGGGTGATTGGGCTGGAGATGTCAGTGGGCAAGGGGGTTGCAGGGTGACTAAGGAAATAAAAATCTTTATGGAAAAAAAAGGAATAAAACACAGTTTGAGAAGCTCAAAACCCAAAACAGACTGTGAATGCTTCCAGTGAGGCATCACAGTAAAGTTATTTAGTATAGAAATATGCAAATAATATGCATATGCCAGCGAGGCTCCTGATGAGAACTGGGCACTGAGGGATTGTAGCAAATATATAGATTTGTGTTTCTTAACCAAGAAACTTTTATTAAACAAAACATTAAAATAAAAACCAAAACGAAATCAAAACATAGTCCACAGAGTACAAACTAGCAAAGCTTTTGGCTTACACTATCACAGTTCCTATAGTGCTTCCCTCAGATAAGTTGCAGGACTAATCCATAAATTAATTGCACATAACTCTGATCAAAAATTTAACTTGGAAAAATGCATGCAGCCTCCTATGTTTATGTTAGGAATATCCTAAGTATTGCCTTCCCATACAAATGTGTTGTAACAGTAAATGAGGGCAGCACTTATTTAAAAGAATAAACTACAGCATTTTATATTAGTTCTAAAAGTTTATTGTCACATCACAATGTTCTGAAATGTGATTAAAGGTGTGCAAGCAAAACAACATGGAAAACCCCATAAAGAAGTAGAATAAGAGATAGCCCTGTTTTGTTTACCTTCTGCTCCGCAGCTTTGGACATCTTCTCCTCAGGCCAGCAGCTCCCTGAATGCAACAGAAGATGAGTGCTGGGGCAGGCCATTCAAGAGGGAAGGGTAATTTCAGAATGTAGTCTGTTTCAGTATATAGTTTGTTTGTTTCAGTATATAGTGTATGCAAATGTTTTAAATATACTGTGTATGTATTTCAATATGTAATATATTTCTTTCAGTATATGGAGTACGCAAGATTTTTCAGTAGGGTAAATGTTTTGATATATAGTGTATTTGTTTCAGTACATAGTGTATGCACATTTTTCAATGCATAGTGTATTTATTTCAATAGATAGTGTATGTATTTCAATATAAAGTGTAGATGTTTCAATATATAGTGTGTTTGTTTCAGTAGACAGTGTATGTGGATTTTTCAATGTGTAGTGTATGTATATCAGTGTATAGTGTATGTATTTCAATATGCAGTGTGTTTGTTTCAATATATAGTGTATGCAGATTTGTTCAATATATAGTGTATGTGTTACAATGTGTAGAGTATTTGTTTCAATAGTTTATGTGGATTTTTCAGTCTGTAGTGTATGTACTGTATCTCGATATGTAGTGTGTTTGTTTCAGTATATAGTGTATTTGTTTCAGTGGACAGTGTATGTGGATTTTTCAATGTGTTGTGTATGGATTTCAATAGATAGTGTATGTATTTCAATATGCAGTGTGTTTGTTTCCGTATATAATGTGCTCAGATTTGTTCAATATATAGTGTATGTGTTACAACGTGTGTAGAGTATTTGTTTCAATAAATAGTTTATGTGGATTTTTCAGTGTGTAGTGCATATATCTCAGTAGGTAGTGTATGAATGATAAAGGAAGTACACAATAAAGAGTATCAGGATAGGCTATCGGTACTAGGGATGTTTACACTGAAATTTCGCAGATTGAGAGGTGACATGTGCTTGGTCTTCAAAGCACTTTCAGATGAAGGACTATTTGAGAAATTGGGACTTAGGCTCAGAGATCAGCAGTACCAGACTAGAGCACACCCCCTTACAGTTGGTAATAGAAAATGTAAAACAAAGAGGAGAAAAGACTGGTTTAGTGTTAGGGTGGCACCAATGTGGAATGGTCTTCCACTAGAGGTGGTGGCTAGTGGAAGTATACAAACATTTAAATCAAATCTACATACATATCTGATTACTAACAACAGGTATCTGCCTCTGTCTCCGAAATCAAACAAAGGGGCAGAGGACACTGCAGACCAGGACACTGCAGCACAGGAGCTAGCACAACACAACTCACCCAGAACAGGAACCAAAACAAAAAAAGCAAAAAGGAAATCCAAAAAACTTCTGATCATAGGAAACTCCATGATTCAGGGAGTTGATACCTATCTCCAGCCAGGGGTAATAGTCAGATGTCTCCCAGGTACATCAGCATGGAGAGACACTGACTGTATTGCTAAAATTGTTCAGGAAGCAGGAGAAAACATTGACGTCCTGGTACACATAAGGACTAATGATCTCGTCAGCTGGTCAGTTGTGGAGACCAAGGAACACCTGACCAGGCTGGATGACAAACTATCGCTTATTTCATCTGGCATCTCCTTCTATGAGATCCTGCCAGTCTGGGGGGGGGGCAGATGGAAAGAAAGTCAGAGAAGGGGAGATAGGGGAGCTAAACCTGTGGCTCATGGGCTGGTGCCAGGAGAAAGGACACAAATTTGTAGGGAACTGGCAACAGTTTTGGGAGCAAAAGTTCTTTAAATTTGATGGACTGCATCTAACTAAGGAGGAAGTCAGTGCATTGGGGCAGAAGTCTGATGTCTTTGCAGAATATTTAAACAAGCAAATGGGGTGAGGGGTGTAGCACCCAATACGTCGAATGGGATGAACACCCCTCCCCCCTCAGCTAGTGGTCAAACAGGAGTTCAGCATGTTTGCAGTTCATTTGCATCACCAGGTAAGGAAAAAGGTCTGGCTCCCCATACGACGCACATGGGAAACGCCAGCCCTCACCCAACAACTAACACACTGAAATCTGGCCAATGGAAAATCATATACACAGATGCTCGCAGTCTGGGAAACAAGATCTCAGACCTGCAGGCAATAATGACAGAGGCTAAACTGGACATAGTAGCAATTAGCGAGATATGGTTTACCAGTAACCACACTTGGGAGACTTCAGTACCTGGCTATATACTGTTCAGAAGAGACCGAGGTGCAAAAAGTGGGGGTGGATTGACACTGTATGTCAATGAAAATATCAAAGCTACAGAAATTCAGAATACACATAAGGAGCCAGAAGTACTGTGGGTCACCCAGGAAACGGGAAATGGGACAACCATATGAACTGGGGTTGTCTACAGGCTCCCAGACCAGAGGGAGGACATAGACACATTACTGTTAGAAGATATACAAAACATGACAGCTAAAGGGGAGGTTCTGATAATGGGAGACTTCAACACGCCAGATACAGTTTGGTCAATACCAGCAGGAACATGTGCCAGAACTAGACACATGGTGGATTCCCTGCATGGGGAGAGCCTCAAACAACTGGTACAACAACCCACAAGAGACAGGGCTATCCTAGATCTAGTACTGACTAACAGGGAAAGGATCACAGATCTCCAGGTAGAAGGTCACCTGGAGGCCAGTGACCATCACATGATATGGTTCAATTTGGCCACTAGAACTAAATCATCCTATTCCATGGCAAAAATGTGGGACTTCAGAGGAACTGACTTTGATAAAATGACCAACAGAGTTAAGCTAGCCCTGGCAAAAAGAAATACAGGTTAGGGGGTACAGGCAAAGTGGGAAAGCATTAAGGATGCAATACTTGAAGCAACATCCCATTACATTAGAGAGAAAAGGAAGTGTGAAAGAAAAAGGAAACCGCTTTGGTTCTCAAAAACAGTAGCAAAAAAGGTCAGAGCTAAAAGGCCGGCATTCAAGAAATATAAGGGAACATAGCGGGATGAAGACAGGGAGGCATACCAAACTTCCCTACAGGAAGCAAGGAAGGCAGTAAGGCAGGCAAAGACCCAAACCAAGGAAACACAAGCACAAACAGTAAAAGAAGGTGACAAGACTTTCTATAGATACATTAGTGAAAGGAGAAAGTCCAGAGGGGGTATTACAAAGATCAAAGGAGATAAGGGCGCATGTGAGGAGGAGAACCATGTAAAAGCATCTATCCTAAATAGATACTTCTGCTCAGTATTTACTGAAGAGAAGGCAGGGAAGGGCCCACAGCTAAGCACCATGGACATGGGGGGAGGGAGGTGTGCACTAGTCCCTTCACAAAAGAAAGGGTCCTACAATAGCTTAATAAGCTCAGGGTGGACAAGGCAATGGGGCCTGATGACATACATCCCAGGGTACTAAAGGAGCTAAGGGTGGAACTAGCAAAGCATTAGCAGAACTGTTTAGTGAGTCTCTGAGCAAAGGAGAGGTCCCAAAAGACTGGAGAAGGGCTCATGTGATCCCGCTTCACAAGAGTGGTAGCAGGAAGGAGGCAAGGAACTACAGACCAGTCAGTCTTACCTCAGTAGTGGGCAAGATTATGGAGGCACTCCTTAAGGAAAGAATAGTGCAACACCTGGAATCCATAGGAGCACATGATCCAAGACAGCATGGGTTTACAAAAGGAAGGTCCTGTCAAACTAATCTCATAGATTTCTTTGATTGGGTAACCAGAGTGGTGGACCAAGGGGGAGCAGTTGATGTCGCCTACCTTGACTTCAGCAAAGCTTTCGATACTGTTCCACATAAAAGATTGATTAATAAGCTGGTGGTAAATGATATACTGTCAGAAAAGATGCAAGTCACAAGTGGGGTACCTCATGGATCAGTCCTGGGGCCAGTCCTCTTGAATATCTTCATCAGTGACATTGCAGGTGGATTGGATGGTAAGGTTTGTCTGTTTGCAGATGACACCAAGATCTGCAACAGAGTAGATGATCCAGATGGGGTGGGCAGAATGAAAAGAGATCTGGATAAACTAGCAAAATGGTCGGAAGAGTGGCAACTGGGGTTTAATGCAAAGAAGTGCAAGATCATGCACATAGGGAAGAGAAACCCTGAAGCCACCTATAGGCTGGGAGGGGAGTTGCTGGCAGTCACAAGGGAAGAAAGAGACTTGGGCATCGTCATCATCGCTGAAGACTTGAAATCATCCAAGCAGACCACTAAAGCAGTAGGTAAGGCTTGGGGGATGTTGGGGTGTATTAGTAGGGGTATCACAAGTCGGAAGAGGGAGGTAATAATCCCTCTTTACAAGACGCTGGTTAGGCCCCATCTGGAGTACTGCGTGCAGTACTGGAGGCCACACATTCACAAAAACATTAACCATATTAAGGCAGTCCAGAGAAGGGCAACCAAAATGGTGCAGGGACTGCATCAGAAAATATACAAGGACAGATTAATGGAGCTCAATATGTATACCCTAGAGCAAAGGAGAGAGAGAGGTGATATGATTGAAACATTCAAACACCTTAAGGGCCTTAACAAGGTGAAAGAGTCTAACATGTTTCAATATAAGAAAAATAGCAGGACAAGAGGACACAGTATGAGATTAGAGGGAGGTTGGTTAAGGGGGAATGTGAGGAATTTCTTTTTCACAGAAAAGGTGGTGGATGCATGGAATGGCCTACCTCAGGAAGTGGTGGATATGAATACGGTGCTGGGTTTCAGACAGGCATGGGATAGGCATAAGGGAGCAATACAGATGACTATGAATAGATAGGCCATTGATAGAGCAAAGGCCGATGGTACATTTATAAGGTAGAAAAAGAAATGGGCAGACTGGATGGGCCTTGCGGTCCTTATCTGCCGTCAACTTCTATTTTTCTATGTTTCTATGTATAAATAGATTAAAACTGGTGAGCAGTATGGACAATTGTCTCCTTGCTCTGAAATACCTATGATACCCAAGATACTTATGATGTGTTTCAGTACATAGTACATTTGTTTCAGTATATAGAGTATGTGGATTTTCAGTACTCAGTATGTCTAGTTCAGTAGAAAGTGTATGTATTTCACTACATAATGTAAGCATTTCACTATATAATATATGTGTTTCACTATATGACATATGCATTTCAGTATACCGTATATGTATTTCACTATATGATGTATATATTTCATTAGATAGTATGTGGTTCACTACATTGTGAATGCATTTCACTATACAATCTATATATTTCACTATATGATGTATGTATGTCACGTATAGTGTATGTATTTTACTATACAGCCAGAGATTCTGAATTATGTCCCTAACAGCTTGCCATATGTAATATACATCACACAGAGAAACAAATACTGCAACAGAAACAACTTTCTCTGTAGTTGTAGAAACCTTTCTGGTCTGAGACTGAGTTTCTGTCCTTTGAAAAGGTCCCATGTGATGAGGGTGGCAGTGCACAAGTCAGAACTGATTTTTACTGGAGTTTACCATTCGCTAGATCTAGAAACCTCCATATACTCCTCAGTGGGTCCCTATCAAACCCATTCAGGGGTTGTCCTAAGCTCAAAGTGGATTATTATTTCCCAATCAGCTCAGTGCTCTCCTATCAATTGCCTATATACTGTAAAAGCACCATATACATGCCGAATAATATTCTTGGTATCTCAATTCATGTAAGATCGATAGCTACAGATCGACTTTTATCAGCATACTCCATGGCACAGGGGTAGACATAGACTACTAAGGTTCTGATACAGGGATACTAATTTGGTACCTGGGGTTCTGATACAGGATTAGCACAGCTAATATATGAGTTCATGAGGTTTTACTACAGCTAAAATATAGGTTCGTGAGGTTCTGATTTACTACAGCTAATATGGGTTCATGAGATTCTGAGGAATATTAGGCAAGGCAATTGCATTTATAGCACACCATTTCCTGAGGGCTCAGGCACTGTACATAATTTTAAATTATAAAACAAACATCTCTCATAAAAAATAAAACATAATAAGAAATAAATACATCCTAACAATTTAAAATACCTAAACTGCTAGTCATGACTACAGCTAATATGGGTTCATAAGGTTCTGGAAAATAATACTATGGGTTTATGAGGTGCTTCATAAAAACTAACTAATATGGGTTTATGAGGCCCTGGTACAGGAAAACTACAGCTAATATGGTTACATTCGGTTCTGATATAGGAATACTGTGGGTTCATGAGGTACTGCTACAGGAATATTGAAGCTAATAGTGTTCATGATGTTTTGATACAGAGTTGCTGTGGGTTCAAGAGGTGCTGGTACAGGAACACTGCAGCTAATGTGGTTTCATGTGGTTCTGATGCAAGAATATTGTGGGTTCATGAGCTGCTGCAACAGGAATACTGTAGCTAATATGGATTCATGACGCTCTGGTAGAAGGATACAAACTTTAATATTTAGGCTTATGAAGTTCGGTATTAGAAGTTTGGGTACCAAGTTTTGGAGTAGAAATGCTACTGATGCTAGCTAATGAATTTAAGGTTATTGCTAATTTGGGCTGTCTGGACAGAGACTGCGAAACACATGTTGGAAAGATCACAGGTTTGGTAGAATAGGCTGGAAAGGTTAGAGATTTATTTATTTATTTAGTTTTTGTTAACCGGGTAGGTGCACTAGCCATGAAATGACTGTTTTCAGGCACGACCCGGAAGAGTACAACAGACAGGTAAAACAAATACATTTTATTAATACAGGAACAAAACATAAGGGTGGTCAAACAATCAGTGAAAGGTAATACATACGGTCAAGCAACGTAAACATGAGATAAAACATTACATTACATATACGGTGGGCATCATTCAACAAACAGGTATTGCACACCTAGTGGGAAATAATGTCCAGCTTGGCTAGACCACAGGGGATGCTTATAGAGATCAGTCTAGTAAATCTAAAGGGGCATTTAATGGGAGAGAAGCCAGTCTGATAAGGAAAGGGCACCTAAGAACACCTAATGGAATATAGTGATCAATGATAAGGACAAAGAGAAAGACACATAAAGTGACCAGTTCAGCAAGGGCAGAAGGGGATACTGTAGGAAATGATGAGCCCAAGAAGGACAGAAGGGGGCACCAAATGGTTAATGAACAGTCCACGAAAGAAAGAAGGGAACATACAAAGGCCATCAAATTCTGACCCATCCTGCCCCTGCACATCAATTCTGCAAAACAAATGGGGCACCAGTGAGATGAAAAAGGTGTTGTTTTAGTTCTGCTGATGTATTATAACATCTAATATGTAGGGAATAGCCCCTTCCATCCTCTGCCACACAACATCAAGGAGAAGGAAGCAAACATTTAATAAAAATGATTTGCCATCTTCCCTGCAAAACTTTCTGGCATCAGCAAGCCTCAAACCTCTTAAGAATAAAAATATTTTTCATCTATCTGTCTGTCTGTCTATCTATCTGCAGTATTTATCTGTCTGTCTATCTGTCTCTCTGTCAGTCTGTCTCTCTATCTATCTATCTATCTATCTATCTATCTATCTATCTATCTATCTATCTATCACAAAGCAGAGTATATTCAAAACTAGTGTGAGAAGCCATCTGAAAGTTCAGTCAGTTTGCTGCTATGATATTACTTGAGGATTAAGAACTACTGTATTAATGTAGCTCTACATGTAGATCAAACATGTATATTGTAAATATTGTACATAGTGTAATGAGACCTTTGGTATAATGTATGTTTTATTATGGTATACAATCACTACAGCAACACCGGCTCACTGAAACCCCACCGTGCCTACATCAGCAGCAACAACTGGGATTTCACTTCAATCGACTGTTCGGCAATGGGGGGTTAATATCTAACTCCACTGTCTGCATGACAAGGAGTTTGATATCTATAGTAGGGGTGGTGCACAGCCTCCCGCAAGGGGATGGGGGGTACAGGCTCCCCTGCATTGAGCGGTGCTCTGGTGCTGGTCATTCGGGGACACGTCGGGAGTGTTGATAGGTTCCTGGCATGGTCGAGGATATCGGAGAATTTGTTGTCGCACCGGCATCATGGATCCTTTTATTATATTTTAACTAAGTTTGTCATGTGTGGGAAAAATTCTGTATTCCTATTGTTTACCCCTTCCCCAGGCATGGCTGAAAACAGGTCTTTGACCCAGTCCACTTTCCTGGTAATTCAAATAAATAAATAAAATATCTATCTGTCTGTCTGTGTGTCTGTCTATCTATCCATCTGTATGTTCCCTTAAGACTCTGAAAATCTCTTTGTGAGTCTACTTGATTCCTCTTGTGATGTTTCTGTCACCTTTTGCCTGCTGGCTGTGTATCTAGGTCTATTACCCAGAAGAAAATTACAAAATATATACTACAAATGGAGACAGCTGTAATTATCATAGAGAAGCCTTACCATTAGAATGAGGGAATTGATAATGTCTTGGCTCTCCTAAGTTTTTCTTTATTCTCCCTGAGGTGGGCAGGGGATTTACCCCTTCTCAGCACCCAGACCTCGCACCCAGCATCCCCCCCAGGTGGCTTGGACTGGGGATGACTGCAGCTTGCCCTTGTGGTGGGGCTTCCTGAGAGGAGAGCCTGAAATGAGCCAGAGGCCCCATCTGAGGCTTGCACCTGTGGCATCATTTGGGGAGATCTGGGCCTGTCACAGTGCTGCTGGCCCAGATATTTCTTTTCCCTTTAAGGTCCCCAGAGGCATGGACATGCAATAAGTCTGACATTAGTGGGGGCTGGGTGTGCTCCCGCATCTGACCTACAAACATCCACTGACACCTGCCTACAGAAGGGTGGCCATGGCTGTCATGCACCCAGCCTCCACTGTGTCTTGCTGGCTTGCTGGGAAGCCACAACCTTCCCCCCCCGAAGGAGGAAAGCTGACCTTGGGATGCTCATCCTACCTCCCTGGTCGACCCTTTGATTACTGTGCTCCTTCCTGAATATGGGTCATCAGTGCCACAAGCGGTAGCGCTACCGTTGCGCTCATGGGCCAACCCCGTCTTCCTAAGTTTGTATTAAAGAATGCCAATTTTCATTTCTTGTTACATTATTTTCCCCCCACCCTGATCCTGGGCCCCGAGTCCAAAAAAGAAAATAGCCCACTCCCACCAACTGTGTGTTCAACAGCAATGAAAAAAGCTGATTTTGGTGTCTGATCCCTTGCTGGTTCTGACACATGACTGTGACTGGGTAATGATGTCTGAGGCTGCATTTAATTTTTTTAAAACGTTTGATGTTCTATCACCTGCCCCCCAATCAATGTGCTTTTCCCTGCCATATGTTTCATTACCAGTCTGTGTTCCTACTTGCCAGTGAAGGGCAATGAAATGCTCTTTTTCAATGCTGATGTTATCTTTGCTACAGTAGTCCTGATTCCCGTGGGCGAAGTGGGAGAAAGCAATTGGGTCATCAGACTCTAAATTAATTACAAGAAGTACAGCTTTCCCATTGCTTGTTGTGCTGCTGCTTTCATGCTGGCGAGGCTGGAAGGATGGACGATGCCTGGCTGGCTATTAAGCTAAAATGACAACTGTTTTTTGTTTCCTGACCCTTGCCATCCCAGCTTCTGTTGGTGGGGTGAACTAATGCAGGCTCACAAGCAGCTTGTTTCTGTTTTCTGTGTCCCTAAGTGGTTCTCATAGCCTTGGGAGGATGGATGCAAGCTGCTGGGCCTTTTACCTGTAAAAGTGTTGTTTCTCACATCCTCCATCTTTACTCTCTCCCAAAGAAATGTGCTTTCCCCTGCCATATACATCTCTGTCAGACAGGTTTGTAACAGTAAGAGTAGAAGGGATTCGGACAGTTGGGCCCTTAAGTAAAAGAACAGCCTTCCTCAGATGTGCTTTGTCGCACCTGTCCAGGTCCCTATACTCTGTGTGTGGTGTGTGTGTGTGTGTGTGTGTGTGTGTGTGTGTGTGTGTGGAGGAATCAGGCATCTAGCCCATCATTTACACAAGATTTGGTCAATGCAAGTAATGACAGTGACATTAAGGAGAGCCCACTCAAAGGACATTACTTAGCCAGCAGCCAGCTGGGAACAGGACAGGGCTTGTTGAGCACACAAAGGGGGAGGGGGACAGGATTTTTTTGTTGGAGCCAGGGCCCAGGATCAGGGTGGGGGGAAGTAATGTAGTGGGAAATGAAAAGCAGAATTCTTTAATACAAACTGAGGAGAGTCAAGTAAAGAACCATTCCCTCATTCTCGTGTTATGACTTTTCTACAATAATGACAAATGTCTTTGTTTGTAGCACACATCCTGTATTTCTTCCAAAGGACCCAGAACATCTTCATCTGTTCATGCAGGTCCTGAATAGGGACCTGTGTGAATGAGGATACAATTCCACTATATGAAAAAAGAAAGGAAATTCTTTGCAAAAAGCTGTGTTAATGCACCAAATAGGGTTTGGCTTAATGCCACAAAAGTAGAGAATTGTGGCATTATTGTTTCCAACTCTGCATCCCCACCTCTACCACCCAAGCAGCAAAAGGAGAAGATCACACATGCAACCACAGACAAGCATCATCTGGTAAGACAGACAGAATACTGTACCACTGTTTCCAGGTGACACAAATGCAGCAGCACTGATATACTACCTTCGTGGCTTTCTATCTGCAGCATGCACACCACGAGACATACACACTCACTTGTCACTGCAGAGAGAAATTCACAATACTCAAATCACAACACTACTTCTGTGTACAGAAGCACAGGCCCCTGCAGACAGACACAAATCCACAATATCCAAACTACAATTGCTTGTTTGTCTGCAGAGGCATAGGTCCCTATGGGGCCTGTGCTTCTGTAGCCTCAGGTACTTATGGACACTGTACAATATACACACACTTGATGGGCCAGTGCTTCCACAGCCACAAGTTACACACCAATTTCTAGTGGTAGAAGCAAAGGCACCACAGAATCTATGATACCAAAATTGCAACAGTAGTTCTGTGTACAGAAGCACAGGTCCCTGAGGGACCTGCACCTCTTCAACCACAGGTGTAAGATATACGCATCAGTTTCTGGATCCAGAGGGGAAGGCACCTGTGGGGTCTGCCATTACACAGATGGAAGTACTGTTATAATGTGGGTATCATGATTTCAGCAGCAAATCTAGAAATGTTTCAAGGGGGTAGCAGGTTGTTAATTATGCAGCTCCATATAAAAAAAACATGCAGAAGTGGATCATGCTATCCAGTGAAGTAATCATATATGAATACATCCGGCTGCATATACACAGCCTCTTGGGACCTCCTGTCTGCAGAGGTACAGGCCCGGGGGCTACATGTACTCATGCATGCTGTATGGCATACACACAGAGGTGTAGCAGCAAAAGCTCAGACCCCTATGGAGCCAGAGATAAAAATTTATGAAGTAGCACATCAGTGTTACTGCACTTCTGTTGTCTGGATATAGATGACTTATTGTTTGTCTTATCTGATGATGGCTGTCTGTGGTTGCTTGTCTGGTCTTGTCCTTTTGCTGCTTTGGGGGTGGGGGTTGGGAGTTAAGGTTGAATGCCTAACACCACAATTTCCTACTTTTGTGGTGCTAAGTTGAACACTATCAGGTGCATCAATGCAGTTTTTTGCAAAGAATATATATTATATGGGCATATTAACTCCCTAAGGGGATGAGTAGGGTGTTTAATGCTAAACCCCAAACTTTGCATCTTAAAAACTTTGCTCCCATTCAGTAGAATTGTATGAAATTTTGCATGCGCAGTTTGGCCACAAGGTCTCTTGATCTGGCAAGTTTCGTAACAATTGGATTTTTGAATTCTGAGATCCGGATAGTACAAAAAGTGGAAAAATCAGTTTTTTTTTGTTTTTTTTTTGCTCTCAACTACAGCCCAGATGGTTTTGAATTCTGTTCTGAAATTTTCAGAGGAGAAGGGGCTTGCCCTTGAAAGAGGCCTTTTTGTGTGTCTGGTAAAAAAATATTACTCAGCTCCCGAGTTATAAGGATTTGAAATTTACTTTCTGAGCATGGTCAGTAGGATCTTTCATTTTGTCTGATACAAAAGATGAGTTTCCAGCTCACAAAAGAAAAATCTTCTTTTGTGAGCTGAAATTCTGCTTTCTTGGGAAACATTCTTCTTTCATATAGCAGCCATCTTGTTTTTCATTTTTTCAAATAAAAAACTGAAAACCCTTAAACATGATGACCTGGAGAAAAACAAACACATGAATCTAACTAAATAGCTAAATACTCAAATTTGATTTTCAAAAAAATGACCCCAAAATATGGTTTTGGGACATCCCTTATACCTTAGGTAGAAAGTTTATAAGGGCTCTTAAGTTCTGTTTACTGAGCCAAAATTCTTCTTTTGTGAGTCTCATAAAAGAAGAACCTCAGCTCGCAAAAGAATTGACTCTCAGAAAAGAAGAAACTTCTTGTTTCGTGCCTTCTTTTGTGATCTTTTTTTGTGAAATTTCTTGTCTCATGATCTTCTTTCATAAATAGAGGCTCACAAAAGATTATTCTTTTGTGATCTTCCTTTGTGAGATTTCTTGTTTTTTTTATATATTCTTTTATATCAGAAGAAGCTCACAAAAGCAGATTTCCTCTTTTGTGAGGTGACATTCTTTTTGTGATCTCCTTTCATGAGATTTCTTACTTTGTGATCTTCTTTAATGAGACCGTATGAAAAAAGAAGATCTGCTTATAAAAGAAGTACTTTGTCTTTATATAGAAAAACAACTTCTGTTTATAACAATGGCATTTTAAAAGATTTTTACCTCAAATTTTCAACATGACCATTTTTTAAAACCAACACGGTGACATTTTTCAAATCTGGCCTGAAAAATAATTTCATAGTCATTCTGTGAAATCACCTTTTGGGCAGGATTTGAAAAATGCCCCTTACTGGTTCACAAGGTGGGGTCATTAAAAGACGATGTTGAAAATTCGGGTTCAAAATATTTAAAAAACAACAAAGTTATGAAGGAAGATCCCTGTGCATCTGTATCTTTAGCCATACAGAAGTGCAGGGTCCCAAGAAGCATGAATTAGCCAAATCAGAATCATTGTGAACATTTATCAGGTATTTTGCCACTTCCTAGAAAAATGTCATTTAATAACACTTGGCCAAAATTGGCAGTTTAAGAGACTCTGTGCCAGAATACAAGTAGTTCCAATTGAACCCACTACTGTCCAAGCAACTCCTATTAATATACCTGTGATCCAACTTACTATGAAGACACCACTCATTCACTCACTCACTCACTCACTCACTCACTCACTCACTCACTCACTCACTCACTCCTTTCAGGACCTCACTGCCTCTCTATGCTAGCTGAGCCATAACTATGGTTTACAATATTGGATCCTCTTGGCTTGCAGTTGATCTTCCTCCTTTCTCCTGGTGGCCCAATCTTTTTATGCTATATATATATATATATATATATATATATATATATATATACAGTATTTGCTGAAAGTTGAATTCTTGATGCACTGTCAGATATAATCTTACCATTGTATGTAGATGCCACTGTTGTATCCTAATGACTTGTGTCCTCATGCTTTGTACCCCCTTGCTGTAGTATTTCTTGCTATATTTTCCTACTATGAATGTCATAATCATATTGTATTCCTCGAATGTCTGTATCTTTGTAGTTGTACTCTGTAGTTGTACTCTCCTGGATCACACCTGAAAATATGCATTTGATTGCCTAGTTTGCCTACCTGGCAAACCAAAGCTAAATAAATACATGATTTTGAGAATTCATGAAATTCCATTACAAAACTTCCAAGACATATGTAAGCATCTGAAAATCAAGATTTCACATTAATGTGCCATCCAACAGTAAGTACAGTGATGCTGCCATGTATTTTCTGGCAGTGTCACTGCCTTAAGAAAGTGACTGTACTTCTTTAAGGGGAGGAGTATAATTATCAACAAGTGGCAGGTGATATCACTTTTGAGAACTTGTTTGAAGACAATGGAAAACATTAGATCAAGCCAACTGGTTCACTGGTTTTTGCATTTTTTTGGTTGCTACAGCACATGTTACATATTCATAAAGTCATCATCACCGACTTTTCTTGCATTAAAGGGCTTTTTTTCTCCATCCTGTAGTAAGTGGGGAACTTTAGCATGATATATTGGCATCTTATTGCCATGCCAAGAACTTTATTTCTAAAACAAAATTACTGAAAAACTAATAATTAAAATGCAAATACCAGCAGTACCTATATGAAGGTGAGACTATAATCCTGTCACATTTTATGATTTAACGTTTTGTAGCTCTGGTTGTTAACTGTGGTGACTCCAAAAATTCATGTTTACTGGGGGATAGCAAGAGTGCTGTCATCCTGATATGAGGCACCATTCCAGCACACTACAGACTCACAGATGTCTGAATCCAATCCGTACAATTGAGTAAGCAATAAGACATGATAGGGTGTGCATTAGACACTTTATCACACGGCTAGGAGGTGTAGTGAGGCACGAAGCCACTGGCTGAGTGTGTCCAGCCTCCTAGCTGTGTGTTAAAGTGTCAACACACATCCTGGAGTGTCTTATTGTGCTTATGAAATGGTTATCTACAATACAGATGTATGTAATACCTAAAATGAATAGTATTTAATAGTGAAAAAGTTAAATGTTTGTCTGAAGTTTTAATAAAATAGTTCCTCCACCTGTCTGTTTGTTTTGTTCAGTTGAAGACTTTTGAGCTACTAAGGCATCCTTACTTGTACTTTTTTCCCTGTCATGTAGTTATCATGGCACCACCACCCCACCCCCACTAGCAGCACTTCTACTTACTCTAATTTACAAAGTTTGCAACAAGAAATTATGCTCTTTTTCTTTTTTTTTAATTTGTTTATGTTATGGCACCAGGCACCAGTAGGGAGAACGCTGTTGAGAGCGACAGTGCCAGTGAGTGAGTGGGCAGGTTGGGAGACAGGTTGTCGGCTGTTCAGCCATACAGTGAATGGGCAGGCTGGCGAGTGGGTGGGTGGATTGAGAGACAGCTTGTGTGTAATAAGAAATTATGCTGTCTTTCTTTTTCCTTTTTATTTGTGTATGTTATGTCACCAGGCAGCAGTAGGGAGAACACGCTGTGGAGAGCGAGAGTGCGAGTGAGTAGGCAGGTGGCTTGGGACACAGATTGTTGACTGCTCAGCCGTACATTAAACGGGTGGGCTGGCGAGTGGGCAGGCAGATTGAAAGACAGCTTGCATAGGCTGTTCAGCCGTACAGACAGGTCGGCTGTTTTTACCTTTAAAAATAGTTTCTGGTAAATCTGCCATTATTAAAATGCTGGCTGAAATGTCACTCGGAGTTGGCAAAAACTAGATGGCTGAGTTTCATTTTGCCAACATTCTAAGAGGCAGATTTACCAGAATCACTGCACAGTGGCATTACTGTACCCTTTTCCTGTGCATAAGAAGGAATATCACACAGTCAGGGACCAATCAGGATGCCTACATTCTGATGCCCATTTCATAATGCAGTTTATCAAAGATCCATGCCTCCCAGTTTATCAAATAAATGTTTGTGTTACAAAGGTTCATATGTAACTGGTCAAAACACAGATATGCTTTTTTTATCCAGTAGTGCCAAAACTGGTCTCAACAATGCGATCCTTTACTTGGTTTGCTCCAACACTTTTAAACAATTTATCAGTTTTAGTAAAGAAAGCTAATAATGTTAAGCACTTTAAAAAAATTACTGAAAGTTTTTTTATCATGACAATAATTTATGTACTTGTAATGTATAATGTGACTGTGGTTTGTATTTTGTCTGATTGTTTATTGTGATTGTACTGTACTTTTATGTCAGGCATGACTGAAAAAGGGCTGTGTCCAGTTATCTCCTGGTAAAAAATTAAAGAAAAAAAATCCAGGGTAGATGACTCAGGTCACAGAGTGACATAAGCATATCTTCTCTTAACTGCACTGCAATAGGAAGGACATTCCCTCATTTTATCTCTCAGAATCCATATGTCCAACAACTTCTTAAATGTCCATTGTATAGAAAACATTCCTGTTTTTACCAGTCTAAATGCTGAGAACTGCACTGTAGGCTGGAATGGACAGATATGGTTTGAAGCCTTACCTCTTAAATCACAGATGCAACTTGATACCCCCGGCCAGACTATATCTTCGACCCAACCCTGGCCTTACCTCCAATGCTTGTCCACCAGAAAAAACACTCAGTGGACAGAGATGGTGCTACTTGTTTGCTCAAGTCACTGGCCATGTGCCCAGCTACCAGAATGCATGTGGCAGTTCCTTCAAAGTTGATGGTCCATGGGCTGGTCGAGTGAGCAACTGGCAGGATGATAGGTACAGGTCAGAGGAGATTAAGCAATAATGTGGAGGATTTCAAGGGCCTGACATGGCATGGTGAGATATGATGTGAAGAAGAGGACTCAGTCACAGCTCATGACCATGTGCTGTTCAGGCCTAGCTGACTGACTTGGCAGACACAGAAATGTAATGAGTCCCACTTAGAATTTGTTGGAGGAGGTGGGTGCACATACTGGGAGTTGGGACTCTGAGAACTGGGCCAGCACTGCAGAGACTGAGCAGGATAAGACTGAGGCCTGCAACAGAGAGGACCCGAAGAGGAGAGAGAGCAATGTGCATTTGTTGCCTCAGTGATAAAGAGGGGCAGGAGGGCAGGCTCAGGCAGTAGTCTGCACCAACGAGGGAGGCACATGTTCTTCATGGTGTGCTTGCTTGCTTGACTTCCTTATTGCCATCATACTGACTGGTGTGGCCCATATTCTGAAGTTCCCTTATTGCCCCCTTCATTACAAGCTGCATTGGTTGGTTTGAACTTGCTAATTGGCTTTTTTTTTTTAAATCTGTTAATAAATAACCATTCCAGCAGTCACACAATAAAAACAAGTCTGGTGGTACATAGTCCTGGTGCTCACTGATTACCTGCACTTAAAAAAAAAACATACAATATATAGAAACACAGCAACATGGGCACAGTGAAGGCACAGGGTTTATTTTAACAGGGCAAGTGCCCTGTCTGGCCCTATCCTTATGTTGCTACTGGATGCAGACCACTCCAAAATAAATGGCAGCATTTTCATTACCTTCAAGCCAAAAACATTTAAAATCTACTGTATAATTCTACAAAATTTGTTCAGATTAGGCTGGTGATTTTAAAGTCTATAGAAGGAGCGTCGGAACAGGGGTCGAAGGAGGTGCAGTTAGCTTGCTGCCCTCCTCCTTCAACAAATCTTGAATTTCATTCATTAAATTATTTTTTTTACTTTTGGGGCATTTTCCAGTACAGGAGTCCAGTTCCTGAAAACAGCAGACCAGTCTTGGTTAATTTTCTTGAAAGGGGACCTGGAGCCAGCAGCCTGAAACCTTGGATTTTTAATTAATTAATTAATTAGACTTTTGTGTCATTTTCCAGTGCAGAAGTCCAGCTCCTGAAAGCAGCAGACCAGTCTGGGGAAATTTTCCAAAAAGGGCACGGGGAGCCAGCAGACTGATAGGTGCCAACATTAAAACTAAAGGCAGCCTTGTCAATTACAACTGGGGCTGACCAGTCCAAGGAAACTTTGAGTTGGGAGCAACAAGGGTTTCAACCGCCAGTCAGGAGCCAGCATTCATGTGCACCAAAATTAAAAATCAAATGGCAGCCTTTAAATTAATCCTTTAAATGAAAGAATCCTCATTCATCATTCATCACAGCAGAAGGAGCATCGGAAGAGAGGCTAGAAGATGCAGCAGTTAGCTTTCTGACCTCCCCTGCAACAAATCTTTGATTTTAAATTCATTTTCAGACTTTTGGGACATTTTCCAGTACAGGAGTCCAGCTCCTGAAAGCAGCAGACCAGTCCGGGGAAATCCCCCTCACACCCCCCACCCACCCAACTACTGAAGAAGGCACTGAGGAGGGAGTGTCACCAACACCTAAGCAATGGGGTTGTTTGAATAGAATGATGTTAGGCAGTAGGTGGGCCAACTAGAGGAGCTGGTCTCTAAGGATCATAGAACGAGCGTGCCTCTCATGGGGAGCAGAGCACAGTGAAGGATAGTGTCTTCTACACATACCAAACCTTTGAAATGTAATTCTTTAGGTCGTAGACCTCAACCTCTAGTATTGCACATGTGGCCTGGATGCCATGTTCCAGTGGGCTACACTATCCCTGTCTTGTGAGTCCAGAAATAAGGCTGAGGAGCCTGGGTTCCTACTTTAGATTTAAAACTGGTTCTTTCCCAAAGACAAAATATTTGCGCAGTGCCTACACCCAGAGTATACAGTTTACATGGGCTAGATAAAACCTGGTACAACCTGCTGGGATGCAGTACCCAACCACAACACCATATAGTCACCCCACAAATGACCTAATAACCAAACCCCCACATTTCTGCATTTTTGGAATTAAAGGCTCACTCTAATAATATGCTCATGACACAGGATTTATAAAAACAAGTGAAGAACAATTTATTTACAAGGGGCACGTGTTAGGGTGGGTGAATTGGAAGCAGAGGTTAGATATTTACATTGATTGGCATATAAACTGGCATCATGTAAATTAGTTTGGCACTTCTAGTATTGCAATCAAATAATCATTCTGCATTTCTTAAATTCAAACATCAATCACAGTGGCCACCCGCCAACCTTCTGATGAATTCAGGTCCTAAATACTTTCCAGCTATCTAGCTGCATTTAAAATCAGTTGTTTCATTTCCCTCGCTGGTACCAGTCCCAGACCTTTATAGAACCCCGGAATTCTATACTCTAAACCTGGGTACCCAGTACTAAAGCTTTAGGTGCAGGCCTGAAAAAGTTGCAGCTGAGCTGGCTGGTGTTGCAGCTAGTTGGTGCCCTTTAGAAGAAAAAGTAGATTAGATCCTTTCTTTAAGTTACTCTTAATCATTCCAGCTGACCTTGAAAATAAACTTTAAACTTTAACACTCTGGCCTGACATTGTACATAGAAAATCTTGGGTTAACTATTTACAGTTTGTCAAAGTGTGGCAGAGGATGGCTCTGCCTGCTCACGGTTTTGTAGTCATCATTGGTGTAGAGAAGCTGTAACTCAGGTGCATGCAGGAGCTTTGGCTGGCCGTCTTTTCACCAGGCTCTTGCAGCTTGCAAACTGGAACTCTCTTAGCTTTGGATGGTGGCACCTTCTCTCTGGGCTTGCAGTCACATTTAGAAACAGACCAGGCTGGGACCAGGGCCAGCACACTTCTGATGCCCACATCTGGGCTATGCCCCTCAGGCGGAAGTGTATATGGCAGTGCATAGCTAACATACTACTAGGCTGACTCCCAGGCCAATCTGGAAAACAGTCTCTTGCATTCAGCACATATTACATTCAGTACATTTTGGTTGCTTTACTTGTCAGTAATTCACAGTCTCAGATGTTTCTCAAGGCACAAATCACAATATCAAAAATCTCTCTTGGCTGTGCTAGCACTCCAATTGGACATTTACAGAGTCCACAGCTGCACACACCCATGGAGCACCTGTCTGCGGCCCCACCCCCGGCATGCAGGACCACACAGGGTGGCCAGGGGCAGAGTAGCAGACCCAGTGGGCATCCAATGGAATGTCTGCCCTGGGCCCAGGAATGGATCCCTCGAGCAAGTAAGTGTGGGTCTGGATGCATGAATACCTCCAGCAGACACCCAGACCTGCGTGGCCTTGCCCCGATATCCAGCAATCCCTGCCTGCCTGATACCAACCCCCATGGCCCAGTACTCCCCTCAGCAGTAACCTCTCCAACACAGGCCCAGCCTGACCCCATCAGAGCCATGCACCCCCCTCGGGCATGTCCGGTCCCCATTGTGTTGAGCAGGGTTAATCCCACAACACACCCAGTGGTGCCTCAGCAGCACAACCCTGATCCCGGTACCCTAGCACCACCATCAATATACAATGGCTGCCCCTACCTGGTCTATGCCAGTGGCACAGTGTGCCTATCCCAGTCACCACATGTGGCTGAACTAGATGGCACTGCAACACTACCCAACACCCCCAGCCCCATCATTGGTATTTAGTGGTCCCCCACACCCCCACAGCACTGACATCCCCCTGACCCTGTACCTGCCCCTTGGTACCACGGCCCAGGACAGCCAGTGGCACAGCCCTTCTCACACCTCCATGACTGCTGTCCATCCAAGTGCTGCTGGGAGCTCACTGCTATTTATAGGCAATGCATCCTGGCAGCACTTGAATAGTGAGTGGCCATGGAGGTGTGAGGAGGGGTATGATGCTGACTGTACTGTGGCACCGACTGAAAGGTATGGGGTGGGGGGGTTGTCAGTGCTGCAGGTGGGTGGGGGGTCCACTGTCCACCAATGATACTGCATGGGCATTGGGGTCATGGAATCTAGCTGGTGGCCCAGGGCACGGAGTGTGTGCAGGTGCAGGTGTGGGACCATTGTCTTGCAGTACAGGGATCAGTGCTGACCTGTGATGGAGAGGAGTGATATCCTGGATTGAGGACGGGACTGCAATGTGTGGGATGGGTGCTTTCAGGCTGTCGGGGATGGGGATGCAATGTGATGAACTAACGGGCAGGAAATATGTGCCAGGGGCACATATCCTGCCCATGTAGCTCCTCGGATCCGGACAGGCACAGGGTGCACTGTATGCACAAGGGCACACACCTGCAGAGCACCTGTCCACGGCTCCACCCCCAGTTGTGAATGAAATTAATAGATATTTCATCTCTATGGGTACACATTCCCCATCCTATGTAAGTGGGGTTTTGTCACAATCAAAGTTTATTTATTTATTTATTTATTTAAAAGTTGATAACCGGGATAGGCACACTGAGCCAAAGCTCATTTCTAGGCTCGACGAGCTTCAGCTCAGTGTGCCTATCCTGGTTATCAACTTTTAAATAAATAAATAAACCTTTTCTGATTGGGACAAAACCCCATTTACATTGTTTACATAGTTAACCTACCTCCTAAAATAGATGGTATTCCTGCTGTCACACAAATATTTCTGCGACAGACCGTTGACACACAGATTCCATTAGGGCAAATTGATTCAGATCTGGTGACAGACAATCCGGTTTCGTCACAGTGGAATAAGAAATTTTCTTTCTATGAAATTGGGACTAAAGAAGTGCAGGAAGCCTTATTAAAATTAAATATGAAAAAGGCTTGTTGTCCTAATGAAATACTCACAGTGTTATTAAAATATGTGGCACCAATAATTACATATCCGCTATCTAAAATGTTCAATATGTCCCTCACAAAAATAGATTTTCCCATACAATGTAAAATAGCTAAAGTTGTCCCAATATATAGGGAAAGGGAACATTGTTTAACCAGGAGTAACACACTAAGCCAAAACTTGTTTCCAGATGCCACCTGGGAGCACAAGGAAGTTAAGTAACTTGCTCAGGACCACACAGTATGCATCTAGATGGCTCTGGGATTCAAATCCAGGTCTCCAGATCTGCAGCTCAAAGCCTTAACCCACTGCACTATACTGCCCTATAAATCTGGGTTGAAAACTCGAGAACTACAGACCTATATCCCTATTACCAGTTATAGCTAAAGTATTTGAGATACTTTTGGCTATTCAACTACAGCGCTTCTTAGAGGAAGAAAAGATTATAAATAGATTTCAGTCGGGCTTAAGGTCATTACATAGTATATCAACAGCATTGCTAAAGGTTACAGGGGATATTACTGAGGTTTTGGACAGGAGGATGTCTATGGGGCTGTTTTTACTGATTTATCCAAAGCAATTGATACGTTGGCCCATGACATCCTCCTGACCAGCCTCAAAGATATTGGAATGTCTAGCTCAGTTGTCATGTGGTTTCGTCAATATCTTGTAGGGAGGAAACAAATGGTAACTATGGGTGATCGGATATCAGATATGGGGACTATGGTGTCCGGTGTCCCACAGGTCTCAATATTAGGTCCAGTCTTGAACAACATTTATATGAAAAAATTTCAAATGCTAGATCATAGGGTTAGATACCATTTATATGAAGGGTACTTCCGCAGACAGTATCCAGTACCTACTTCAAATGCTGTTTGATGAATTGCAACGTTTTCTCCTGAAGTCCAAGTTGGTCCTGAATGAAAAGAAATCCTAGGTTGTACTTTTTACTAGGCAGAAAAACATGAGTCCCCCAAAAGCATTCCTCCAGATTAAGACATTTAGTAACATCTACTTAGAACAGGTACATAGCTATAAATACCTGGGAATACAATTAGACTCAGCACTAAAGTGGGATTTTTATATTGAGACTGTCAAAAAGAAAGTGGGGAAATGCTTAGTTTTTTTTTATATAGAAATAAGCACTGTATGACAGAAATAACCAGGAAATATGTGGTACATACACTAGTCATGCCTATAATTGACTATGGAGACATTGACGGAGCTATTCAGAGCAGTTGCACATGGTGCAACTGAGTTGTGTCGGCACAACCACAGATTTGCGTTGCCGAGCGACATTCAAAGACAGCGGCTGTGCAGCACAAGTCTCATTGCGCCATGTCACAAATATAATATATGCAGCGCAAGTGCAGGGGGAGTTCCCATGAATAAGTGGCACAACGGTATATTCAACCAGAAAGCATGGCACAAGTCCGAAGCAAACCCCAAGATGAGCCAGTCAGACTTGAGCCTATAAAAATGGACTCAAACACACAGACAGCAAATGCGCAACTCTGTGCCCAGAGAGACTGACAGGGAAAGCCAGAGGGGGACACCACAGAGAGCAATGGAAAGTGCACTATTCCTAATGGACGCGGTAATGAAGGGTGTGAGGAGGCAGGAGGAACACCAATGTGGCCAACGAAAGGTCCGGTGGTGGTATGCCTGACACAGGTGGTACTAAACCTGTATCACATATGAGAACTACAGTGACACAGAAATTGTGGGATGGTACCACCTGAACAGGGCAATTCTGAGGCAGCTCTGTGAGCTTTGCAGTGAGGAGATGCAGGCACCCATCAGACATAGTCATGCTATGACAGTGGAGACTAAGGCGACCACTGTGATGTTCTTGCTCACCATAAGCACCTTCCAAAGACCAGTGGGGGAATACCATGGGCATCACCCAGTCGGCCATGTCCCGCCTCCTCACACAGTTCCTCAGTGCTCTGCTACCACGTGCTTTGGAGTTCATTCATTACCCCAGTATACAGGAAGAGCATGCAGCAAACATGCAGGACTTCCACAGGGTTGCATGAATGCCAGGCATGATCATGGCCATAGATTGCACCCATGTGGGTATCTGCACACTACCTGGCCCAGAGGGCCCTGTATACATGAACAGGAAGGGCTACCCATCAATAAACTGCAGGTGGTGTGCGATGCCACAGGGCGCGTCATCAGTGTCTATGCCACACACCCCAGGAGTGCACATGATGCCTTCATCTGGCACAGCTCTGCACTGTGCCATAGATTCGAACATGGGGACATCCCCATGAGCCACCTTGCGGGTGAGTAGGGCATGTGCCAGGGTGCCTGGGAGCCACATCCCTGGGGTGAAGGAGAGCAGGAAGGACAGGTGTAGAGGAGTGGGCAGTGCGTGACAGGGAGCAGGAGGCAGCACAGCACAAGGATAACCATGTCTAGCACTGGGGTGACCATGTCTATCCCCACACAGGTGACAGTGCATATCCCCTTAGGCCGTGGCTGCTCACCCCCTACTAGCAACCGTCGTCCCCTGTGGAGGACAGATACAATGAGGCACACGCCAACATGGCCAATATGATTGAGTGTGTCTTTAGCATGCTGAAGATGTGATCCCATTGCCTAGACAGGTCAGGTGGTGCCCTACAATACAGCCCATCGAAAGTCTGTGGCATAATCCTGGCCTGCTGCATCCTGCACAACGTGGCCATTGACCATGGAATAGATGTCAAGGCTGATGAGGGTGACAGTAGTGGGGATGATGGTGGTGAGGGTCCAGAGGGTGATGGGCGGCCACCCCCAGGAAGGAGGGATCCTCGCCTGGTGTAGGAGACAAGGAAGCACAGGGATACCATTGCACAGGAGCATTATGGACAATGCAAGTAAGTGACTGATACACATGCATGGGTCACACAAACCAGCACACCACATAGTGGCATGGCCATGCACAGCAGTATGCATGCAGGGACAGGGGCACACAGCACACATGGTGGAGTCACTGGCATACAGGCACACACACACACAGAGCACAGGCATGCACACACATACATACACACACACACACACATGCTGAGGAACATGGCATGGATCAGAAGCATGACACCGGTGCACAGGCACAACCAGTGCAGAGCTGCCCTCATCACACCCATGTCACACTTCCCAGCAGCATGGTCAGCACACACAGGGGGAATATGGCACAACACACATGCGCACCACCACAAGCATGCTGCACCACCACCACCCACGAGTGCATGGGGCAGCAGCAGCGGACAGCAGGTCTGGGCAGCAGACACGTCACGGCACCTGTGTGGTCCCATGACTGACATGGTAACATGGACAGCCACGCTGGGGCTGATCAGCAGATGCAGGCAGCGCACAAACCATGGGTGTGTGTGTGTCAGATGCCCTCCCCCAGGGATTGATGTCTGGGACCGTGACTGTGTCCTTGCAGGGGTGTAGAGGTGGCCAAACAGGCCAGCCTCAGGGGTGTCTGGGGTACCTACATCTGAGCCCAGTGCCCACTGTGAGGGGGTCGCCAGACACTGGGACCGTAGGGGTGGACAGTGCAGTGTGAGGGGTCCTCTGCACACGGCCAAGCCCGGTGGCTGCCACCGATGCAAGCCCAGCCACAATGGTACTGGTCATGTGGTCCATCGATACCACAATGGCACTGGTCATGCGGTCCATTAATGTGGTCATGGCCTCCCACATCTGGCGGAGTTCGTCCATAAGCCTCGCATTGCCTCCATCCTGCTGCTTGGCCAGCTGGCACACGTCTTCCCGCAGTGCATGCTCCTCACTGGCAAGCATCACCTGATTCTCTGCAAATGCCCGCAGCAACTGGGTGTGCTCTGCCAGCCGCTTGGCATCCTGGGCCCCTTGACCTGTCTGCCAAGACACTGGGGATGACACGGCACTCTGCACAGCCTCCTGCTCTGGTGGATGCTGCACAGTGGGCTGTAAAGTGGGTACGGTGTCAACAGGAGCACCGACGGCGGACACCGTGTTGTGCTGCCCAATGGTACCTGCATCCTGCTGCTGCTGCCCACCTGTCTGCTGGGCATTGCCATGCACTTCCATGCCCACAACAGCACCACCACCCATGCCAGACACAGTGGTGGTGCCACACACCGCTACGCCAGTGGGGATGGGTGGCAGCTCTGCAGCTGCAGAAACAGCACTGGGCATGTGAAGCGGCCAGGGGCATGTCAGGCACCACCTCCCCCATGTTGTCCAGTATCAGGTTTATGTTATCATCTGTGTCAGACCCCAACCCAAGCTGAGTATCTGCACATAGCACAGACAGTCTGGCATCATACAGAATCTCAGCCAGGGCGTCGTCTGACCCCCAGGTCTAGTACATCCACATCCTCCACACTGCCAGGACATGGTCTGTCTTTGCTCTGGATGCCTGTGGATGTTGATGGTCTGGCATCCTTGTTCGCGGCCATGATCGCCTTCACCTGGTCCACCCCACGGAGGCATCATGGTGCTACAGCACAGAAATGGAGAGTTAGTGGTGTTCCATTGTCCATGCACCTCCTCCGTGCATGTCGCCGTTGCCGCTTGCCATCATGGTGCTTTGCAAGGCTGTGTCCACACTCGCCTGTGGCATGCAGCACAGCAGCAGACACACTTGCATGTCCATCCCACACGTGGCAGGTCTGTCTGTTGTGTGCATACTCACCATGCATTGAGGGGCTGCTACCAGTCTGGAATCCACCACCAGGCACACCCTCCACTGCCATGCAGCTGATGGTGGCTGCCACAAGCTCCTCCGTGGCTGACAGTGGTGGCACTATGGGCGGCCCACCGCCGGTCACCCTGCAGGATGCTCATATGGCTGCCACCTTCTCCCTGATGTGCCTCCTGTCTGTGCTGACCTTTTTCTGGCACTCCTGTGCAGTGCTCTGGTGCCTGCCATGGGTGTTGAATTACCGTGCCACTTCCTCCCAGCCTGCCATCCACTCCTGCGGTGTACCCATGGCACCACTGAGCAGGTCCTCCCTGTATAAATATACCTCAAAGAGGGCATTCTGCTAGGCTGCTGTGAAGCTGGGCCTGTGCTTGCGTGCAGGCCCCTGCTTCTCCTCTCCGTCATTAGCCGACATTCCTCCACCTGTGAACATGAACAGCACAATGGGTCAGTGTCAGTACAGCTCTTTGCAGCCCACTGTCACAGTGTTGTAGTAGGCCTCTGTTCATCCAAATCACCAGGCACTTACCTAAATGGCTGCAATACCGGTCTGTGACCTGTGTTGTTCTTTGGCGCTTATGAGGCGCATCCCATGCAAATAAGCCTGTGCGCAATGGTAATGATATGCTAATGGACCCTACTGTGTCACGCATTGGCTGATGAGGTGATTTGCATACGGTGGCTCAATATTGTGAATGTGCGCCATGCACAGTCAGGATGCATCAGAGCTACTCCATGGTGCAGAACTTGTGCATGCACGGTGCGTGTGCCCACAGTGCGCATGTGTGCAACATGGTCCACAGGCCTATCGTGTGACTTGTGTACCATGTGTGATGCTGCAGCATTGCGCATGTGGCACTGGGATGGCATTGCACATGTGCATGCTGCCTGACAGTGGCTCCTATCACGCACATGCGCACTATGCGTGGGGTGACGACCTCTGACCCCCAGGTTGTATGCATGACCCCATGCACCTGCTAGGCCACGGCATGATGCGCATGTCCATGAGTATGCTTTTCACCTGCACTGCGCAATGTGATTGCGCATCCCCATGCTGCGTGATTGCATCCTGGCTTTTGCAATCATGCATCATGCACATGTGGCCACCATGTGCACATTTTCATGCCCATTCACACAGGCATTGCTGCTGCAGTCTAAGGCCATGGAGCACAGCAGGGACAGGCATGCAACCAACTGGTCAGACCTTGAACTGATCAATCTTGTGGCTGTGGTGCTGCCATTTGAGGGGCAATTATATGGAAAGGTGCCCCTCCAGCTGGTCAGGAGGGCCATCTGGCAGTGGGTCTCTGAGGCCCTGGAGAGGAGAAAAGGGGTGGTAAGGACCCCAGAACAGTGCTGCCACAGGTATGGGGACCTGCGAAGGAGGGACCTGGAGTGGCTGCGCCAGATGCAGGCACTCATCCAGCATGGTGCAGTGCCACAGTCAGGTAGGTATGTACATGTGGCATGTTTGCTCAGGTGGCCTACTATAGTGTTTGTAGACTGCACAGCATGGTCCGCAGTGGGGGTATGGCACAGTCCTGGTGGGCATTACACGTGTTGCATTCGTGCTGGCATGGGGGCCTTAGGACAGACTGGAACATGCCCCTATGCCATGCAGACTGTGTGGTGGGTGAGGGTTCTCCATACGTGCTTGTGTATTGATATTCTCTTCTCTTCATTCCTTCCACAGGGCCAGAGGACCGCAGGTGGGTCAGGGCAGCCACGGCAGTCGGGGGGGGAACCCCAGTAAGGATCAGCAGGCAGCACCCGCTGCACAGCGTAGGGAAGGTAAGCTTTGTCACTTTCCTTGTATGTGCCTCTGTGGAATAGCAGTAGGGGCAGGGTCCAGTCATGGTTGCCTCAGCCATGTGCCTGCACAGTTGTGTTTGGCGCACTGTCCATTGTGCATGCCCATGTGGCACTTCCCTTGGCCACCGTGTTCTGGCTGGTGGGGGGTGGACTGTGTGCACAGCTTCCACTGTGTGTGCTGCGGCAGTGCCTTCACTCTGTGCCATGTGACCATGCCCACATGATCATGTGCACATTGCACTACACCATCTGCTTGTCTGCACCACTGTGGTGTGCCATGTGGATGGCTGGTGTAGGCCTCAGTGCAAGGGTCCATTGTGGTCTCTCCAGGGGTGTGTGTCCCCACTGTCCACTGCACGCTGTGGGTGGGCAGGGATCTTTTGGGGAATTGCACTAATTGCCTTTCCTGTCCCTTCCCCTAAATGGACGATGGATGGCGGGCCTGGGGAAAGTGAGGCCACAGTTGCTGGCCCTAACCAGGATCCTGCTTGTGCTGAGGAGGGTCCTGGCAGTCCTGTGGAGAAACATGCAGGAGGGCCTTGGAGTGGCATGGGCCAGCTGGTCATGGAGGGCACTAGGTCTTCACTATAGCTAGCCCCCTTTCCTATGCTTTCCCTAGTTCCCTGCTGTCCCCCATCCTGTTGTACAGCCCTGGTTTCCTGTTCCCATCCTACTTTCTACCTCCTCTGCCCCTGACTCTTCATTCAATTGTTTGTTGTGCTGGTTGTATATTGTTATAAAGTGTTTATTTTGTTACATGCCTGTGTCCGTGTCTGCTTTGCGGGTGGCATGTGTAGCCATGCTGCAGATATCAGGTGTTGGTCCATGGTGTCAGCGGGGGGGGGCATGTGTGGGGTTCCTGAGGGTTCCATGTTGCATCCAGTGGTGTTTCGCATGGAGGTGGGGGCTGTATCCCGTGGGGATCTATACCGGGGTGAGTAGGAGGAGGGGGGATCTGCACACTGACCTAGGTGTCCTGGTGGCTTGGACTGCCTGCTGAGGATTGGACATTTACATACAGTGTTGCACTTCCAGTCACATGGGGAGTGGCCACCTGCCTGGTGCATGCATCCTTTGGTGCCTGGCACCGGTGCTGCCTTTGGGGGTAGGGAACCTGAGTGTGCTTGTGTCCGGGGACACAGGGGTTGACACCCACTGTGGCCAGGCATTGCCCATGGCTGGCAGGCCAGTGGCCTGCATGGAAGGGGGGGCTTCACTGGCCGGCTTGGGTTGGCCATTGTCCCCATCTGTTACCTGCTGGTCAGGCTGCCATTGGGTTCTGGGGTGCAGGTCTGGAGACTGTTCCTGTCGCATGGCCGTGGACCTGCTGTGGTGGGTGCAGTGCACATTGTCTCTGCTGGTGGCTGTGCACTGTCCCCTGGTGCCCTGTGTTCCATCCAGATCAGTGCTTCTGTGTACCTGGGTGTACCCTGCTGGTAGGATCCTGGTCCCTTGTCCCTGTGCTTCCTTGGCTGTGTGTCCCAGGGCCTGTTGCTCTTACCCTGCTCACTGGGTTTGTGCTCAGGTCTGCTCCACGCATCCGTGGTTGTACCGGCGCATCTCTGGTTACACCATGGTGCATCTTTGTCATATTCAGTAGGCTTGTGCTGGCACATTTCCGGTGGCTCATCTTTTGAATGTGGCTCCTGGTGTGCCATGGCATATCTGACTTGTGCTGCGCTGGTCTTGTGCCACCCTTTGGGGCATTTCTGAATATCTCCCTCATTGTGTACTTAAGTGCTTCTCAAAGGAGCCTTAATAGATTAGATACTATTTATCACAAGCTGGCTAGGTTTATATTGGATGCCCCAAGAAGAACTCATAGAATTGACCTCTATGAAAAATTACAATGGATTAGCCTCACAGAGAGGCACTTATTGCATACAGTGCTGTTTATGGTTAAGAGCTTCAGGGGCCTAGCTCCTGATTATATCCTGGATAACCTTGTAGTTAGACCAATTAAGCAAGGCCTATGGTCTGCCCAAGGATTAGAATATAAGCCGCCCAATTATAGAACATCCTTGGATAGAAAACATTTTTTCTGTAATGGACCTAGGCTATGGAATTTTTTGCCATTAATTTTTCGGTCTGAAGGTAAAATATCTGTACAAGTGAAATGAAGACCAGGTTTGTAAACTAGATTAGAAAAAGAACCATAACAGAATTAACATAAGTGATTTTTGATCTTTTGATGGGGTAATGTGGTAAATTATATATTTATTGATGTTTATAGTTTGTCTTATAGTTATGTCATCTGTGTTTTTTGTATAATTTGTACTTATTGTAGGTATGTTTATTTTTGCAACTTATGTAACTTTTGTACAAAGGACCTCACTGTAAATGAGCTTGTCTTAGTTGAGCCATCTAAATCATTATGACATCAATAAAAGTTCTTGCTACTTAATACTACTACTGATAGGGGGGCTGCCTCAGATACAACGGAGCAAGGGCATACATGGGTGGGGGGGGTCTGCATACCGTATAATGGGGTTGGAACAGGTGGGTGCTGGGTGGGTGTTATCATGGATCGGGTTCAGGGCTGCATTATGCGTACATGTGTATGTGTGTGGGGGAGTGTTCTTGTGTTCGGGGAAGGGGCTGCATAGTGTTGGGGCTGGGGTCACTTAGGGTAGTAGCTCCGGGGCAGCCATGTGTGCAGTGCTGGGTGCATAGGGCACTTACGGCAGGGTTTCCCCTGATGTGACAGGTGCAATCCTACCCCTCCTGGTGCTCATCGCTACTCACCTTGGTGCATGACGCATTGTGCTGGCATCCCCCTGCCTGCTCCCGGCACATTGCTGTCTGCGCAGCCAGAGTATCAGTTGCGTAGGGGCTGTGCACCCCATTTCATGCATCCCGCATGGGGGGCATAATGGGTGCAGAGTGGCTATGCGTCGAGGATATGCAGCTCATAGGCACTCCACACATTCGCGCATAGGCCCTATTGCCATTGCCAGGTCAGCAATTCTAATATTTTGTTGAATTATGAGATTTTGTTTTAATTACTTTTGTTTAAATTAATCACATCTTCAAAACCAGTGCTGGCATTGCTTGTGCATTTGGGGATTTAATTTCTGATATCTTTGTTTTGTTTGTTTAATTACTTTTGTGTAAATTGGTCACTTCTTCCAATCCAGTACTAGCATTGCTAGTACCAGTTTAAATTGGCCACATCTTCCAAATTACTTTTGTTAAATTGGTTACATCTTCCAAACTAGTGCTAGTATTTCCAGTGCATTTAAGGTATTTGACTTCTTATATTATGTAATGTTACTGCGACAAAACTCAGGACAACACATACGAGAACGGTTTGGTCTTGGTCAGGATTGAAACTTTATTAACTTTGTTATATAAACAAGGATGTGGTATCCTATCAGCTGGTGCAGGCAGGAGAAATGGAGAAATGTGGCATGGAAGAGGCCAGGAGGTTGGGGGGGGGGGCTGGAGAGATGGGGAAGAATAGTTGGTTACAATGGATGTGGGGCGGTGGTCTTCATAGAAATGCTGTGGAAAATTGAGGGGTGCCCAATGTTTACAAAATTAGGACAGCTCGTGTCTGAAACTAACTGCCTGAGGAGGGAGGTGGAGAGGGGGTCGGGGAGGTGAAGCATGGCGGGAGGGGGAGAAGGAAGAAGCAGCACCACAGTAGGCTGGGGTAGGGAAATTGGTGGAAGGGAAGCAAGGGGGATGCCTGGAAGACTGGCCGACAGACCATGCAGTGGGGAAGGGGCATTGACTGGCAGGTAGTGTGGAGGAAGGGGGTGGTGGTGCAAGAGGCAGTGACGCAGACAAATGGCAGCTCACACCACCTGGGATCAGAAGGGTTAACTTAGGATACAGCATAATCAAACAGGTTTGGTGGCTATGGAGGACCAGGGGGCACATGAGGAGAATGATCAAACAAGCTCTGGGAATGGTCTCGGAAAAACCTAGTGGGGGGGTGGAAGAGCAGGAGGAGGGGGTCTGGAAATTAAGGAAGATGGGTTTTGGATAGGAATGAGAAGGGGGGTCATGGTGGGGGAAATAGGGTGGAAGTGAATGTGGGGAATGGAGACAGGGAGAGGGAGACCCAAGAGTAGGAGGGTGGAAGACAACGGAAACCAGTAGCCATTATGGGTCAGGGAGACTGGGCAAGGGGAGCACAGAACAAGAGGGTGGGTGTTCCAGGGACAGGCACCAGAGTATTTGCCAGGATGGGTAGAATGAAGGTCATGGTCTTCGGTGACTCTGTTATAAGAGGGGTACACTGGCTTAGAAAAAGCGATACTCATAGACGGATGTTAGTTTTCTGTGAACCAGGTATGGAGGCAGGAAGGGCAAAGCAATTGATAATGGATGACATAAGGGCACTGGGAGCCAAGCTACACCTTGCCATTCACTTAGGTACAAATGTCCCGGTGAGCAATGAAGTAGAGGAGGTACAGAATAGGTTCAGAGAGCTAGTGGAGGACTGCAGAGAAGATGTAAGCTCAATGGCCTTCTCTGAAGCCTTGCTGGTCCCTTGTGCCAGTACCATTAGACAGCAGCGAATTGTAGAATTCAATCGATGGCTCAGGGATTGTTGCAAGAGGGAGGATTTCGCCTACATAGGGGAGTTGAGAACAAGGGGGCAGATAAGGGTTTATACACAAATGACAGATTGCACATAAATGAGGTGGGTTCAATGGTGCTAAGGGGAAAACTACAAAAATATGTAGACAATGTCTTGGAGGAGGATTTAAAGTAGGAAGGGGGGAGTATGCTACTAGGGAAGGTATGGTGGACATGCCAGGAGGGTCTTGCCTAGCTGGCAGTCCCCCACAGGAGGGTGCAGGAGATGAGGGTGATTGGATGAAAAAGGGAGGGGGGATCTTGGTGGAGAGGAATGTCCACCAACATGAGGAGCATGGGCAATAAGCTGGCTGACTTTGAAGTCACGATGGAGGACGAGGGACCGGACCTGGTGTCCATTATGAAGACCTGGAGGACTGAGCACCAGGACTGGGATGTGGTTATTCCAGGATATAGTCTTTTTAGGAGGGACAGGACAGGTAGGAAGGGGGGTGTGCACTTTACATGAAGGATGGAATACAGGCAACAAAAGGGCAGGAAGAACAAGGGGAGGCAGATACTCTGTGGGTCACACTAGAAAAGAGTTCTGGAGCAACACTGCGCCTAGGTGTGATCTACAGGCTTCCTGCACAGGGGGAGGAAGTGGACAAGGAATTAATGCAAAAGGTGCAAAGAATGGCCCACATGGGGGAACTTTTGCTGGTGAGGGACTTTAACCTCCCTGATGTGGACTGGGGTATCGTTACAGCGACATCAGCAAGAAGTAGGGAGACGCTGGACTCTCTGCAGGGAGCATTCCTTCAACAATGGATTCAGGAACCTACCCAAGGTGGAGCGACACTGGATTTAGTGCTGAAAAATGGGTAGATTGTAGTTGATGTTTCATGGGAGACAGCCTTAGGTCCAGCGACCAAGGGCTGTAAGGTTCAGGATTAGGATGGTGGTGGAAGAGAGTCACACTAGCTCAAGGGTACTAGACTTCAGGTGAGTGGACTTCAAAAAAATCAAGGAGATCTTCAGGGAGGCTTTGGTGGGCAAGAAGGAACTAGGGGATGTTGAGGAGCTGTGGGTTGTAATAAACGGGGAATTTTGAGAGCCATGGAACATTTTATAAGGAAGGTCGCAAAAACAAAAGAAGAAGTCCACTCTGGTTCTCCAGTGATGTGGCAAGGGCATTAACAGAAAGGAAAAAAGCATTCAGGAGGTATAAAAGGACTCAGAGGAAGGATAGAGAGGTGTACAGGGAGAAACTGAGGGTGGCAGGGCAGACAATTAAACGGCGAAGGCAGATACAGAGAAGAGGAGAGGATAGCTGTGGAAATCCAGAGGGGTGATAAAACTTTCTACAGGTATGTCAGTGAGAGAAAGAAATCCAAGCAGGGAATAGTGAGACTTAAAGGAGAGGAGGGTGTTCCTCTAGATGGTGACCTCCTGAAGGCAGACTTACTGAATAGGTACTTCTGTTCAGTTTTTACAGTGGTAAAGGAGGACAGAGGACCAGAGTCATGTGGGAGGGGCACAGATGGCAGGGAGAGAGAATCTAACCTGCTCAAGGAAGGTACAACACTGGAGGAATTGTGCAAGTTGAGGGTGGACAAAGTAATTGATACAGATGCCTTACACCCTAGAGAGCTACATGAGCTAAGGGAGGAACTGGCAGCACCACTGACAAAACTGTTCAATCTGTCGCTAGACATGGGGAGGGTTCCAAGTGACTTGAGAAGGGCAGATGTGGTGTCACTCCATAAGAGTGGCAGCAGGGAGAAGGCAGGCAACTATTGTCCAGTCAGCCTTACATCTGTGGTGGGTAAGGTTATGGAGTCACTCCTGAAGGACAGACTTGTCAATTACCTTGTAGCAGTTAGTAGGAAAACAAGTCTGAAAACTAGATGGCACAATTTGAAGCTGGAAGAAGGAAAGTTCAGAGGGAATCACAGAGAATATTACTCAGGGAGAGGGTGGTGCCATCCTGGTGGCTCTGTGGGTTGATGCGCTGGACACCACACCTCGCACCATGTCGGTAACACGGGTTCGGAAATGAGCTCAGGACACCGGGGGTGAGCGGGGAGAGGGCGTGGACTTGGATTGAGCTGCCAAGCTGCTAGCTGGCAGATCTCCTTTCCTGGGGAGGGTGAAAGGGCCCTGTGCAGCTCTGGCGGCTCCTGGTGGTGTCCAGGTGAAGCGGCTTGTAAGGCTCGTAATAAGGGGATATGGAGCTGTGGCAAAAGACGTCCTGCAGGTGGGTGCGGGAGCATGCCCACACTGCGCTGGTAGTCATTGCATGCCGTGCTCCTTGGAGAGGGACAAAGTAGAAAATCCCCCTTCCCATTGGTAGGCAAAGGTGAGTCTAGGGGTAGCAGGTACCATGTCCACTTTCGGGTTCCAGGACGTCCTCCAGGTTCTCTTCTCACACAGTGTTGCCCACCAGATACTATAGATAGAGTACTGGAAGGGTAATGGCAGTCCTTGCCCTGGGGGACTCAGATCTGGGGAGTTTGGGGGACATAGCGAAGTGGAGAGTGCCCCTCACCAGGAGTGGTGTCCGGACTTCAGGAGGATGGGGTAGGTCTGCCTCTGAACGACTGAGCTGGAGAGAGTCTGGCAGGTAAGGGTGCAGAAATAAAAGTTAAAAAAAAGAAAAGGAGAGGGTGGTGGTCCCCTGGAACAGACTGCCGGCAGAGGTAATGGAGCCAAAATGGTAGGTGAATTTAAGAAGGAATGGGATAAACACATGGGAATAACAAAAAGCAGGAGGGGAAGGAACCTGGAAAAGGAACAGGGGCTGGAGTCTCCACTGAGAGGGGAAACCAGGGGAAGGATCAAAGGGTTAGAGTCTTGTGTTACCTATGGGATTGGGTATAATGGGCAGACTGGATGAGCCTGGAGATCCTTTTCTTCCATTGAATTTCTATGTTTCTATGACTCTAGTGCCATGAGTAAACCCTTCAAATATTAGTTCAATCTGCTCTTGTATTCCTAAAATAATTACTTTTGTAAATATCTTTTATGCAATATTTATTGTCTCAGGCACTTTGGTCTTCTATCTCTGGTTTAATTTCCAAGTACCTCATTTTAAGACAAAATTTGGTAAAGTTCTTTTTATTACGTGGTTCTTATTTTTATAGATTATGTTGATTTGCCAACTGTTTGAATTTTTCAGCTGCTAATTTTAAAATCAGAATTACACGGTCTCATGATTACATATTGTCTAGGTTCTTGTTTTTCTGTTTAATTTGTAGGTCCTTTAATATTTCATTGTATTTATAAAGTGGCAAGAAAATATGCAGAAACATCATTGGCTGACAAAAACCAGGTAAAATGTAACCCCCATCCCCCACCCTCTTTCAAAAGCACAATCCCACCCCCTACCCCCTACCTCCCAGCACCCACAGGTTCTTTTGTTATACATTTAAAATAAAACTAGATCCCCTGATGGGTGGCTGCCTCAACTCACCCACCTCCATGGCCGGCCACTGTCTTAAGGTATAGTGCTCCACAGACAGCCACTGTCTTAATGTAAGCACTGCTTACCATGCTACCTACACCATTTTTTCATTGCTCCTGCTGGCAGGGTAACTTTCTGGAACTGGTGTTTTACCAACCAGATACTGACAGCTGGGGCTAGGCCGTATATTTTCAGGTGGGGACAAATCAGGTAACTGTCTGACAGGGGAGACATCACAGCTGGTAGCAACATTATTTAAGACCCTCTGTGGCAGGAAGTTATCATTGCCAGTTACAATATCAAGAAAGTCCCCAAGGAGCAACAGACACCACTGTGTACTGCAACATCACTAAAACCCCTCTAGTGGAAAGCAAGGCCACTGCGAGTTGTTGTGTGCATATGTGTGTGTGTGTGTGTGTGTGTGTGTGTGTGTGTGTGCGCGCACGCATGTGTGCGCATGCGTGCATGCACAGGTCTTTGTGTGAGTGTGTTTATGTATGTACTGTCATTTAAACCTTGGTACCGCTCAGTACCATTGGTACTTTGATTTTATATTATCCACAGAGTTTACTGATTAGCCTATGACACTTAGAAATGTATTGGTAGCGCTGTATTGATAAAATTCAATGGGCAGAAATCCTTATACAATTGTAACTGATTAATGTGAACATTGATTTTTGCCATTTTACAAACTGTTGCAATGTGTGCGTGTGTGTGTGTGTGTGTGCATACTGATCAAACAGGACCTTGAGGAAAATGATGTAATTCTTGTTTAAATTACATCTGCTCTCAACGAAGATTCTGCCAGCTGTTCGGAAAAAGTCTGAGAGGTTTTCTATAAAAACATCAAGCGAGGCAATAAGATTGCATTTATACTTGAGAAATGGTAGTTTCTTCATTTTGCTTTTAATAAGGTCTGGTTGTCATTATATATAGTTTATATATTGTACAGTTGTGATAGTGCCTGTATATTAGGGTCAAGTACTTTCACATTAAACCTCAATTTGTGCACCTTAAAAACTTTGCCCCCGTTCAATCGATTTACATGAAATTTGGAAAGAACAACCTTTGTCTCAGGATCTCTTGCTCCTGCAAACTTCGAGTAGATCAGTTCAGCGGGGGCAAAGTTACAGAGATGCAAAAACGTAAAAGTCTCCATTTTTGAAAATTTTATGACTTTTTTTTTGCCATCGGATAACTGAAAAAATAGGAGACTTTGAAACCTGAAATTTCCAAGTATGATAAAGCAAGCAAGCAAGCACATTTTATTTATTAAATGCTACTCCAATCAAGATCATAGCACTGTGCATAAAACTGTAAAAAGCAAATATAAACTCTAAAACACTTCAAAATACTTAAACATAGTCAGCTAGATTTCACAATTCAAATAAATGCCAGACTGAATAAATATGTTTTCAAGGCAGATTTAAAAGCCTCAATGGTCGAGCACTCTCTAATCTGGTGAGGTAAAGAGTTCCTCAGGGTCGGAGCTGCAAATGCGAATGACCTAGCTCTCGAAGACTTTAAACAGACCGTGGAAACCACTAGCAATCCCTCATCAGTGGATTGGAGAAGACAGAGGGGTGGTACGGGCAAAGGAGATCTTGCAAGTACAGTCGGCGCCACTTTAGACGGATGCGGTTTACTCGGACAATCGCTTTCCGCAGTCATAATCTGTCTGCCCGAACCGAGTTATAACAGCACAAAGCAAACTTCTATAGTTTAAATGGACGCTGCACGCTGCCTACCATGGACAGAAAAATACCTGAAACACTGCTTCCTCACTGGCCTTTCTGGTAATCAGACCAGTTTGTATGCTGATTAGTTTCAAGCTGTGAGCAATTAGTTTTAAGCTGTGAGCAATTAAGCAATTAATGTTGCAGTTATAACTGCAGTCATCACCCTAAACAGACATTCTCACCCTTACTCTTACTCATTGTCTGATCATCTCCATATTGTCATGTCTTCTTGCCATCGACTTGGGATTCCGCTCTCCAGAAAAGTCAAGCTACTACACCAAACTGAAACACTGCCTAAGTGCAGTGTGCACGACATAGCTCAGAGAGTAGGAATCCCGAAGTCTACTGTTTCGAACCTTTTAAAACAGAAAGACCACATTCTTGAGCAGTAGCATTCCAATCAGAATCCTGATGGAAAATGGAAACGGGACAGTAAGGACCAAGACATTGAAGAAGCAGTCTTCTTTTTTGTTTATTTTTATTTCTGATCTCAGAATAACCATTTGAGCTCAGAGCTCTTTACATAGGTTCCATGTTAGCACATTTAGAACAAGTAGGTGATTATACAGAGGATTGAGACAAACAGGGCAATAGAATTAGAATGAGAACATTTAGGTACATTTGGTTTTTGACCAAAGGAATGCAAAAAATACAGCGAAAACTAAAACTGTATTAAGTAAACACAGTCAGATACATACAAGAACAGACTAAATAACTGCCCAACAGGGAGCCTGTTAGTTGTCAGCAACACGAGGGGGTTAGCACATAGAAGTGCTGGAGACACAGGGTGGAGGGTTGAGCCCCAAGTGCAGGGTGTGAGAGAGAGAGAGAGGGAGAGAGAGAGAGAGAGAGAGAGAGAGAGAGAGAGAGAGAGAGAAGAGAGAGAATGAGAATCTGTTTGGCAGAAGGGCAGATGGTAGAAGATGCCTTTGCTAGGTGCTAGCGATGGCAGACACATTGAGATTCCTGTATTAAATGGTTCTTTTTGAAGGTCCACAAAGTAGGCAGACTATTAATGTTCTCATGGAGGAAGATGAAACACAACTCTTACTCTGGTTCATGGGGGTTATAACCAACCATTGAGAACTGAATATGTGTGAACATATGTAGATTCTGGACGTATATATACGTCCACAGTCTTCTAAGGGTTAAGCCATGATGCAATGGTCAGTGACCCTCTTCTAATTGAGAAGGCGAAGCAACTAGCAGTGGCTTTGGAAAAGCCAGAAACTGTACCAGAGGAAATTTTCGCTGTTGAAGAAGATGAGGGGAGAGAAAATCCGACTGTGTCGGCAAGTGATGTGAGACAGGCATTGAATGTGCTACAGTTAGCAATGTCTCATTGACAAAATATTCAACCTGACTGGGAGCTACTGCAGCAAACTGAAAAAGGATAGCTGAAGTACGGTACCGCACCAACAAAGCAAACAACAATAACTTCCTTCTTCAGTGGATCACAGTAATCAGTAAGCTGAAAACCATGTTTTTAAATCACCCACACCATGTCACGCCCCCTCACACCAAGCACTTACTGAGAAGCCCATGAACAAAAAAGCCAGACACTAAGAAACACTAACAAAACACACAAAAAAAAACAGAAACATGAAAGAAACACAGAAGTCAGCACTACCAATCAATATAACCCCCCTGCACATTACAGTGCTGCATTTTAGAGATTTCTAAATGATTTCTGAGCAATACGCGGTACTGAGATTTCAGTGTGCTCTTTGTTGATGCGCATGCCACTCAATGAGGACAGCGGTTTCAGCAGACAAAACGAAGGTGCATTAAACAGTCTGCAGTAAACGGCATACAATGTACCATGGCCCCAATCCATGTAGGGCCTTATAGGTCAGTAACCCAACCTTGAAGGTGATCCTCCGCCTAACCAGCAGCCAGTGCAGACCGCAGAGCACAGGTCCAATGTACATGCTTTTGTGTTTTTTAGGTTAAGCTGTTAAGTAGTTTTTAAATTATTTAATAAAAATGTTCCATTTCTGAGCATGCACAGTTCAACAAATCAGTGCTCTAAGGATAACTGAAATTTTGTGACAACGTGATGTCCTGTTATTGTCTTTCGTTATGTGTGTTGTATCATATACTGAGGTGTGTCCTATAGCACAACACCACAGTATATGATATGACACACATAACAGAAAAAGCAGCCCTGAGATGTAAGAACCTTTTCTCTAGTGGCTAGTGGTCTCCCTCCCCCCACCCAATCACCTGCCCAAGATGTAATGAAGTTTTCCCTGGTGGCTAGTGGTTCTTCCCTCCACCCCATCACCCTCCCCTTATGTCCTGTTCTCATATTTCATTATGTGTGTCGTACCATATAATGTGGTGTTTCATATAGCACAACACCACAGTATATGATATGACATATGTTTTGTTATATTTCCCCTGGTGTCTAGTGACATCCAATGGATTTATGCAGCATGCTTGTACACTGTGCTCAATATTGTTGCGTGTGTCTATTTCTGTTTCATGTGCACTACAATTACTTTGTATTCTCTGTCACCCTGTGCCATGTATTATGGCCCAGGTCATGCCTGAAAATGGTCTCTGGGATCAGTGCACTCACCTGGGTATCAAAGTCATAAATAAATAAATAGTGCCCCTTCCCACACTCCAATTGCTGTCTCCGGTTTTAATCCCTTTTCTCTGGCGTCTAGTTGCACCCCCCGGCTCTCCAATTGCCGGCCCCATTTTTCTTTTTTGTTTCCCTGGTGTCTAGTTGCATCCCCCACCAACCAACTGCTGTCCCTGGTTTTATTCCCTTTCTCCTGGTGTCTAGTTGTACCCCCACCCTCCAGTTGCTGGCCTCATCTATCATTTAATTTCCCTGGTGTTTTTTGCTATAATAGCTAGTTGCACTACATGAGACAGCTGTCATTTACTAACAAATGACAGCTGTGTCACATATCAACTTCTTCTGTGTCATGACTCCTATGTCAGGGATGGGGCTATTGTCATTATAACCCCACCATCTTGACTGCTGTGACATATGTACTGTATCTGCACACCGGGGGCCCCAATCCCCATGGCAGTGTACAGTATTTCTTTCTTTCTTTCTTTCTTTCTTTCTTTCTTTCTTTCTTTCTTTCTTTCTTTCTTTCTTTCTTTCTTTCCACCAGGACGCCCACCCCAGTGTCAGATGCCCACCCACAGCCCATTGTTTTATAAATTGTTGCCAATATCAGGGGGGTCCAGTCCCCATGTCAGCATTTAGAAGCCCCCCATCAGTGTGGGATGCTGAGAAGCCCACCCCCAGTGTCCTGAAATAGTTTTTAAATGTTATTGGTACTTGCAATACAAAAACATCCCTCAATGTATTTGTTTTAACCTGAAACATAGTAAACAGTCCCTTAACATTGTTTCTAACCCCCTTCCCATCCCGACCCTCCCACTGAGCACCCACCTCCCCACAGCCCCCTTACCCTATCCTTACCAGACAATGTTGAACTCTGTCATCCTCTGTGGACTGAGACACATATGCATTTTTCAACACCAAGCTGTGAACTGAGGAATATAGGTAAGTGCCATATAATGTGTTTTAATGGTGGTTTGAACTTATGTTCATAACTTTGCCATTTTTAGGATTTTTTTCACCAAATTGCCAACATGGCCTTTTTGGGACCACACATCGGGAACACTGGCAGTGTGATTTTGTTAATCGAGCCCGGAAGGTGATTTCACATATGCTGTGTGAAATCACCTTTTGGGAATGAATAATGAAATCTCACCACCAATGTTCATGATGTGGTGTCCCCAAAAAGGCCATGCAGAAAATTTGGTGAAAAACTCCTAAAAGTGGCCGAGTTATTTATTTATTTTTCAGACAATAACCATTGCGTCAGAGACCCAGTTACAAAGGCTTCACCTTGAGTTGTACAGAAGACACATAAACAAGGACGTATAGCATTGTACAGAAACTAACAATAAAAGTTACACAGTTCAACAACTGACTAGGAAGCAGTCAGAGAGATATTGTCAAAACAGATGTAAGTGAGCAGTTTAAAATACATAAGTAATACCTGCAGTATAATACAGGGGAGAGTTTTGTTCAACAAATTACATTAAGTTACAGGAACGAAACAATACGTAACATTCAAGGGACATAGTCAAGAGGGACAATCAATAGCAGGTGATGGGAAAGGGAATACAGGGAGACTGGCAATGGTCAGAGACAAAGCCATAGGGGGAAATATAAGGGCAGGAATAGGGCAGGGGAATAAGAGGGCAGAAAAATGATTAGAAGCAATCACAGAAGCTATTTGCTTGCAGGTGCAGCTTGAGTTTAACTTTGAAGGATCCTAGTTTTTGCTCTGCCAGGACATCAGCAGGCAGGTTGTTTAGACAAGTTGGAGCCTTCTACATAAATGACCGCAGGCACTAGGAGGTTGTATACCAGGGGATGGTGAAGGAGGTTTTGAAGGCACTTCTTGTGCACTTGTGAGCATTCACTGAAAGTTTTCCACACATGGGCATAACTTTATTAATGTTTAATATTTTGACTGCAAATTGTCAGCATAGACATTTTTTAACACCACCTCATGAACTGTAGAGCTGTCATTTTTCATATCTTGTCTGAAATATGTTTTCACACCTGTTGCATGGAATGGCATTTTGGCAAGGATTTGAAAATGTTGACCTACAGGGTTTATGATGTGGGGTCATAAGAAGACTATGTTGAATGTTTGGGGTCAAAATATTGAAAAAAAATTTCAATTTGTTTTTCAATTCAATGTTTATTGTTCGACAACTTAATGTCATTTCAATAGTTAAATGAAAATAAAATTTACACAAACATCATTTCACAATACAATTATAAATAACAATTACAATATTAACAAATAAGTAACTATTGTACTTTGTTATATACATTTTGTATTAAATATTTAAAATTAAGCTTTCTTTATTGCCATACATCAACTCCTTTAATTTCATCCTGTCATTATTAAGTTCATGATGTATATTGTTTATCTTTTTATACCTTGTGTAATTGGTTTTGTGTTGACTCCTTCTGTTAAGAGGTAGTTTGTACAACCTTTTATTTGGTCCAGATCAGTTTACCCGGTTTCCTTTTTCCTAAAAAATCACTAGTGAGCAATCCCAATCCTCTTCTGTTATATCTATTTTCCATTTTGTATACATAACTTTGTTTTTTCATCAGAGCAGAGGAGGGAAGCCACATAATCCATTTCCATTTTGTTCTTTGCTTTAATTATTAAAAAACAAAGAATTTATTAACTAACATTGTTTGCAGGGATGTCCATTTCACCACTGGGGAATATGATGCCTTACCGCACCAGTGAGCTGAGTTCAGGTGTGAACTCAGTGAGCCAGTTTAATGGGACAAGGCTGATGCTGAAGGCACTGCAGCATGCAGCAGCAGCCACGGCCTGTGTGGGGATAGAGCAGTGATTTGGCACAGATGCCACACCCTGTGGTGGGTCAGGGAACCTCAACCACAAGGCATTAACATGTGTGCCGGGGCCTGCTGGGCCCATGCACTGGGTCAGGACAGTCTCTAATATTGTAATTATCTCATTTTGTGCAGGTCCTAGAAGGACCTACACAAATAAGGATCCAATTCCACTATCAGAAAAAGAACGCAAGGGGTGCTGATGAGCAGCAAGCTGTGAAGATGTGTATTTCCATAGCTCTGCTCCTCCAGCCATTAAAGTACTTAAAATTAAGAGACTTAGCCACTAAAACTGCCCAGTATGATGGTACGTTATCTCTGGAATATGGTGGATTAATACCTCACCCAAAATGTGAGGAGAAATCAGAGGGCAGTGAATAGGAGCACCAGAAAACAGCCGATAGCAGCCCAGGCAGAAAATGTGGAAACAGTTTCACTCTCAGCCACAGAGATTAACGCCCTGGGCAGAGAATTAATGGACCATGTCCTAGCAATCCTGGAGCCCCATCTGAAACAATTAGAATATAAATCTGAAGCCAAGTTACAGGATCTCCTGGACTCGCACACCGCACAGACAACTAGAATATCCGAAGCGGAGAGACGTATTTCTGCCCTGGAGGATGAGATGGCCTCACTTCCAAGTAAACTTGCAGCAATACAAAAAAATCTGGAGAAATTTAAGGAGGCATTTGATTATCAAGAAAATTATCACTGCAGACTGAATATCCGGCTGTAGGGATGCTTGAAGAGAAGGAGTGATCGGCCGTTCTGGGATTTTGTGCAATGAAGCTCCCGACATTTCTGGGCCTGGAGCCTAAGAATGGCAAATATGAGTTGGAGTGGGCCTACAATGTGGTGATGCCAAGACCACTAGCAGATCAACCCCTGAGACAGCGCATCATGCATGTCCACAATTTTCAGGATTGTGAGGAGGTCATGAGTGCTTATTGCAATGTTGGTGGCCTACAATTTGAGGGGACCAAGTTATACCTCTCACAAGATTACTCTGCCCATCTGCTGAAGCATCGCTGAATGTTCAGCTCAATGAAGGCACAACTCTAGGAGCTCAAGACTGAGTACTATATGGTATACCCAGCCACGCTGAAAATTAAAAAGGAGGAGGTGACTTACCCATTCTGGGAGGTGGATAAGGTAGTCTCCTTTGTACAGGAGTTGAAGAGGAAAGCTTGAACATGCTATCTTGAAAACACAAACTACTTGCTCTTGTGCCAGACTTAACCCTGCATAGAGACTACACTCTTTCTTCTGGGCCTGGGCCTAGAGTTCCCCTTCTGTTGCTGCTGCAGGGATCCTCCATCTCACACTATATAGAAACATAGAAACATACACTTTGATGGCAGATAAGGACAGCTTGGCCCACCCTGTCTGCCCATTTCCCTACCCATTGGAAAAGCTGCAGATCCTAGTTAACCAACAGCCTACTTCTTACTACCCTACTGTGCCCAGATGCCCCCCCCCTTGGGGCGCAGAGTTGTGGACAATTGGAACTTGGGCCTCAGTGACTTATGGGACATGTAACACTCTTGAACAAATAGGGACTAGTGACTGTGTTTTGACCCATCTAATTATTTAAAAAGACACACTGGCTGAGTGTGGTGAGCTATGTAACAATCGGGCCACACTTGATTTGAATGGTACAGAAGTGAGCTGGAAACTTTCTGTCTGGTGTGAAGTGTAAGTTGGGAATCTACCGGCAGCCAGCGTGGAATGGACCTGGGAATATGTGCACTCCGAGCTGAAGAACACAGAAGATTGTTCATGGAACAAATGGAGGAAGACCCAGAGTAAGGTAGGCTGGTTAGGGGGGTTGGGGGCAGGTGTGGTGCATGGTATTGGTTTCGTGCCACCTGGGCCCCCGTCCTGGAACTGGCCCCACCGTCCTATGGTGGTGCTACATGGGACAGAAGAAAGACTGCTAAACATACTGTACTGCTGGCCCTGAACAGTGGGTGGGCTGGAGGGTAGGGAGTGTCCACGGGGCACAGTTTCCAATGTGATGGTAGCCACTGTGCAGGGGCTGAGGGGTGAGGGGGGGACCTGGCGGCAGCAAGGAGGGTGGACCCATGCTTGGGGAACCGGCACATCTGGGGGAAGGCAGAATGATGTTTGGCAGTTTCTTAGCAGGATCTATCACACTGCAGCCATGTAGGCAAACATGGCTGGCATGTATATAAAGTGGGATAGTCTTGGCTGGTTATTGGCTGGGGAGTGAGGGGGAAGCATGTTCTGTGGTTGGGATATAATATCACTTCTGCATGTAATACAGTTAGTGCATTTAGTAGCTATTGAGATTTATGCTATGAAGGAGTGGATGCAAAGGAAGGAGGAGGAGGACATAGCCTGGGACAGGGACTATGGGGGGGGTTGGGGTTTTCTGATAATACATATGTGTCTTCCAACAGATTGGAGAGGAACATATTTGGGAGGGGAGTACAAAGAAAGAGGAGGGGGTACATGGTTGGAAAATGTTATGTTTCTGTTGTGGCCTTGGGGACTCTGTAAAGGGGTTGATGGAGGGGACACTGCTTATAAAATTTATGTTATGAGTCTTGGTTTTATATTTTGCAGGTGTGGGACACAGGGGACAGAAGGGGATTGAATGAACAACTGTATGTTAACTGTATGTTGTTTGTATTGTTATTGTTCCTTCTTATTCCCAGCACATATGGCAAAGAGTCAGCTATAGAATTCTTACAAGTCATATATGTAGGTGTATGTCTCATATACTGTAGAAGGGCAGCTAGCAGGGGGTGGATCAGAAGAGAGTGTAAGGGGAATAGTGATTGCTGTGTGCCATGGCTAAAACACAGGTTCTTAAAGTAGTCTCATGGAATGTCAGAAGAATATCTACCCCGGTTAAACGTACTAGCCTATTGGCAGCCATTAAAAGACAGGGAGCCCAAGTTGCCATGCCGTAAGAGACCCATTAAATGGATTTTGAACACTCTAAGCTGGTCAGAAGCTGGGCGGGAGCATGTTACGTGGCCTCTTTTTTGTCTCATAAATGGGGGGGTAGCAATTCTGTTGCATAAGGGCCTCCCCTTGCAAGTGAAAAGAGTAGTTGCAGACCCACTGATGGTAGGTACATATTTGTAATAGGGGAGCTGTTTGGGGAAAGTGTTACCTTTGGAAGCATATATGCCCCTGCAATACATGACCCCAACTACTACCAGAAAATGCTAGATGTCATGATCTGAGAGCAGTTCCCGAACTTTGTCCTTGGAGGAGATCTGAATTGCACAATGGATCCCTTACTCAATCACTAAGAGGGCTAGGGGTGCATTCACAGGGCCATAAGCCAGTGGCAAGTGGGAATGTGCGATCTCAACTTAGTGGACTTCTGGTGTACTGCAAACCCAGGGGTGAAAGAGTTTAGTTTTTATTCAAATCCCCATGGCATGTGGTCGTGCATTGACTATATTTATATTCCTTGGACATGGTTCATGCGACTGCAGAGTATCAAACATAGCCCAATACATATCGTTGACCACACCATGGTTATTTTGGATATTACAGTAAATGAGCCCCATGATGGGCCACCCCCCTTGAAATTCCCCATGTATTTATTAGAGAACAAGGAGTTCAAGGAATTCCTAGTTGAGCAATGGAAGCTCTACTGGTCTACCAAAAAAAAATTTCCCACCAGCAAAGCTGTGACATGGGACACTGGCAAAGCTTATATGCGAGGGGCAATCATTGGTTTTGTATCCAAATATAAGAAACAGAGACAGAAAGCAAGGTTAGACATGGAACACCGATGCAAAGACTTAGAAAGGAGGCTAGCAAGTGGAGAAACCGGGGAGGTGAAGAAAATGTTGGCGACGACAAGGGGAGCCCTAAATGCTTTGTTAATGGGGGAGGCAAAAAAAGTCCTGGCTCTTCTGCAGGAAACAACTATTTGAATGGGGCAATAAACCTGGGCCCCTGTTGGTCAGGTTAATCCTTGGGGGAAGGGGGCAGACATTGATTACTAGTATAAAAGATGAGAAGGGGACCCTTTTAGGAGATAAAAATCAGATTAAAGACTGGTTTATTAAAAAGTTCTACCAGCAACTGTATAGAGTGGAGTGTGGGGATACACTAGAGCGCGATAGGGACTTCCTGGACCACCTAGCTTTTCCTAAGATATCCATGGAGCACTGGGCTAAGTTGGAAAGGTATAACATCACTACAGCAACACTGGCACACCAAAACCCCCACAGTGAAACCCTCACCGTGCCTATATCAGCAGCAATGAGGGTTTCACTTCGAATGACTGTTCAGCAGTGGAGGGTAAATATCTAACTCCACTGTCTGTGCAACATGGAGTCAGATATCTATAGTGGGGGGTGCGGTTGAGGGGTGCAGCCTCCCCCCTGCATTGAGCATTGCTTTGTTGCCGGTCATTCTAGGGACACATCGGGGTTGAGGGTGTCGACTGGTTCCTGGCACGGTCGAGGATGGCACTGTATTTGTTGTCACGCTGGCATCATATATCCAGTTGGGAGCACCTGTATCTGGAGACAAGATCCATAAGGCGATCCAGGGGTGATGGGTGGGGAAAGTTGGTGGGCCCAATAGATTTCTGGTTTATTATTATAACCATTTGGCAGATCAGCTGGTGGGCCCCCTGAGCAGTGTCTTCAGAGAGCTGGGAGTTGAGGAGGGGGCATTCCCAGGCTCATGCTATGATGCAGTGATATGTCTCATCCCCAAGCCAGGGATAGATCCAGGAGACTGTATGTCATACAGGCCTATATCCTTGCTAAACTGTGATCTTAAAATATTGGCAAATGTTTTGGCCAATAGGCTAGATCAACTCCTACTGGAATTGATTCTCCCAGACCAGACCGGGTTTATTAAGGGGTGCCTCTTGTATCATGTCAGGTGACTACTGAATGAGGTATGGAGGACTTCTCAGATGCAGGGGGATACATGCATACTCTCTATGGATGCTGAAAAGGCATTCAGTTGTATTGAATTGGACTACCTGTTTGAGGTCTTGACCCACTTTAGTCTGGGGGAAGAGTTGGTGGGGATGGTAAGGGGAATGTATTGGTCCCCTTGGACACTGGTCCTGGTTAATGGTGCATTATCAAATAAATTTTCCCTCTATAAGGGAACATGACAGGGCTGCCTCCTCTCCCCCTTATTATTTGCACTGGGACTGGAGCTCCTGGCAGTGGTCATCCGGCAAAGCCAAGAGGTGGTGGAAGTGAATGGGGCATCCGGTAGTATGCATAAAATCATGCTATATGCAGATGACATGCTACTGTTTGTTAGAGAGCAGCATGTTTTGGACCCCCCCCCCCACTTCATCTCATAGAAAGGTTTGTGCAATTTTCAGTATACAAAATAAATTTGGGGAAGTCGAAATTGCTTTATCTACAAGGGGAGAGAGGAACGAGGTCAGGGGGTTCCTGGGGCCTGAAAGAGGTAACTCAGTCCTTTACCTACCTAGGTATACAAGTAGGGAAGAGTATTGGCTCCTTATATGAGTTCAACTATAGTACCCATATCGTGTTTAGGTAGGGTTAACCTAATTAAGATGAACATTTTGCCCAGAGTTTTCTATGTTATGCAGATGCTGCATGTTGGCCTAAAGAAGCTGGATATTAGGAGACTATAGGCAGCATTTACATCCTTCAGCTGGCTGGGTAAGAGACCCAGGGCCTGTTTACAGCACCTTATGGCTAGTACGGATTGAGGGATCTTGAACTTCCTGGATCTCTGTAACTACTACCTAGCGATACAGCACTATTACATACTAGACTGAGTGAACCAGCCACTGGAGGTGAGATGGATCGACCTAGATCAACTAGGTTGCCCAGGAAGACTTTCTGCTTATCTTGCTGGGAAGGGGCATAGGGCATACAGGAACTTGGGAAGAGTGAACCCCATGGTGATGGCGATGTTAGAAGAATGCAGACAACTTCTCCGTATTAGGGCAACATACGAACATATGAAAATTGCCAGCAGAAAAAGGCCTTATGGTCTATTAAGTCTACTCGAATACTCAGCTAGCAGCCTTCATTCTGCAGCTGCCCCTCCCTCTCGTGCCTCCCCTCCCTTAAGCCCCCCTTTTGCCCTGTCCCATCCCCTTTTGAAGCTGCCCACAGTTATACTGGATATCACCTCTGCTGGTAGCTCATTCACCTGGCCAAAACCCTCTCTATAAAAAAGTGTCTTCGCATCTCCCTGCTGAACGTATCCCCCTTCAATCTCATATCATGGCCTTGGGTGTCTCTCCCCTCCCTAAGACTGAAAATCCTCTCCGTATAAGACTTGTTTATTCCTTTCATGTACTTAAAGGTCTCAATCATATCGCTCCTCTCCCTCCTTTCCTCAAATGAGTACATGTTCAGTTCTCTCAGCCTACCCTGGTAAGTTAAATCCCCTAGACCATTGATCATCTTCATCGCCCTGCACTGCACCCCCTCCAGTAACTTAATGTCTCTCTTCAAGTATGGGCACCAGCACTGCATGCCATACTCCAGGTGTGGCCTAACCAGCGATCTATACAATGGCAGAATCACCTACCCCCTCTTTGAGGATATCCCTTTAGCAATACAACCCAGCATCCTGTGGTCCTTTGCAGCCACCTTTCTACACTGTGGCAAGTTATTCATTGCTCTCATAACTAGCACCCCTAGATCCTTCTCCTCTTCAGTCACAACTAGCTGCCCCCCGAAAGTTTGTAGCTCCTCTTAGGGTTTTTAGCCCCAAAATGCAGCACTTTGCACTTTTTGGCATTGAACCCCAGCTGCCAGGTTTCCAACCAGTTCTCCAGATTTAACAGATCCTCCTGCAACTCTTGCCAACCCCCTAGGTCATCCACCACTGCTCCCATGTTGATGCCATCAGCAGACAGACTGATTTTGCTCTTGATGCCCACCAAAATGTCTGCAGTGAATACCCCAAATAGCACTGGTCCCAACACTGAACCATGCGGAACTCCGCTTGACACTGCCCTTGAGGATGGTAGCTCTCCATCCACCACTACCTTCTGCTGACTTCCTTGTAGCCAGTTCCCTACTCAGACCACCATCTTTGCACCTGCCTCTGTATCTTGTAGCATACTTCCCAATCTCCCATGTGGCACCGAGTTGAATGACTTACTAAAGTCCAGGTACAGAACATCCAGTGCATGGCCTTTGTCCAACTGCCTAGTTACCCAGTCATAGCACTCCACCAAGTTGGTCTGATAGGATTTACCAGTGACAAAGCCATGCTGTCTACTGCCCTGCATCCCACTGGCCTCCAGAAGGGACACCAGCCTCTCCTTCAGGATTGTCTCCATCAGCTTACCCACGATGGATGTGAGGCTCACTGGTCTATAATTCCCTGGTTCATCCTTGGGGCCACTCTTATGGAGAGGCACCACGTGAGCCATCCTCCAGTCCTTGGGAACACACCCTGAGTCCAGTGAGGCATTGAATAGGTCTGCCAATGTCCCCACCAGGACCTCTGCCAGTTCCTTCAGTACCCTGGGATGAATGCCATCTGGCCCTGGTGCCTTGTCCACCATTAGTGCCCTCAAGCCCTCACGCACTTTGTCCCTTGTGATTTCCCCATCCGTCACCCCCTTTCCCCTGTTCCTGCCCTCAAACATTCCCTGGATATCTCTCTTACCCCGTCTCTTTAGTAAATACAGAGCAGAATTAGTCGTTAAGCACTTCTGCCTTTTCACCCTCTCCCACCCAACCTCTCTCTCTCTTGATCCTTACTATTTTGTCTCTACAGCTCCTTTTTTCCTTGATGTACCTGAAGAATTTCTTCTCCCTCTCCTTGATACCCTACACCAGCCTGAGCTCCTTTGCTGCCTTGGCTGACCTTACTGCCCTCGTCACTTTCTTCGTTTCCTTCAGGTACTCTTCCCTGTCCTCCCTCCTCACTGTTTTTCTGTACCTCCTAAAGGTGGCTCTTTTCTTCCATACCTTTTCCTTGACTCCCTTGCTCACCCAGCTAGGTTTCTTTGCTCTGGCCTTCTTAGTTGGGGCCTTGCTGCAGGTTTTAGCTGATTCCACTACCACCAGCTTTGTGATCTCCCACCTCTTGTTAGTGCCCATACTCAGTTGAGTTTTGGCCAGGTACTGTTCTACTACTTCCCCCATCCTCTCGAAGTCACCCCTCCTGAAGTCCAACACCATTGTGTCGGATACTGCTCCTTCTTTTCCCAAATTCAACATAAACTATACTGAGTGGTGATCGCTCTCTGCCAGAGGTTTTTCCACCTTCAATTTCCTCACAAATTCCCCATTTGCCTAGCACTAGGTCAAGGGTGTTCCCTAACCTGATTGGTTCACTGACCATCTGCATGAGAAAATTGTCCTGAAAGGCATCCAGCAATACCTGTTCCCTTCTACTGTTTGTGGATGGGGTACTCCAATCCACTCCTGACAGGTTGAAATCCTCCATGATCACCACACTCCCCTTTCTGCAGGTCCTCCCAATTTGCCCTGCTAGTTCCCTGTCTAATACTTCTGAATGGGAGGCAGTCTGTACACCACTCCCAACATAAGAATCCTATTCCTTGAGTCCTGGATTTGCATCCACCATGTCTCTATGCTGCCCTTCTCCCCCTCCTCCCGTACACACCAGTCCTTTCCTCACATACAGCACCTTCCCTTTACTCTATCCTTGTGGAATATCCTCTACCCCGGTATCAGCAGGTCCCGTCATGGTATTGGGTGGTCCATGTTTCAGTAATGGCTGTCATGTCCACCTCCCCCTCTGCCATGAGGGACTGAAGCTCCACGGTTTTATTCCCCAGGCTTCTAGCATTCATGGTGACCACCTTCCACCTCCTTACCTTCTCCCCCCTCCCATCCTTCCTTCCCACTCTAACCTCCTCCCTAGTACTTACCCCTAATCCCTTATCTATGTTACAGGGGGTAATTGGGGGGGGGGGTTACAGAGAAGGAGATGCTGCTGCTGCTTCTTCCCATGGCTAGGATCCCCTTTTTCCTGCTGGGGCTGGAAGATTTGGGCTTCCGGGAATGGGAAATGAGGGGGATCCGCTGTACAGGAGATCTCTACACTAAGGAGGGGCTGAGTCCCTTTGCGGAAGTACAGAGCCTAGGCTTAGGACAACACCACTTCTGCAGATATCTGCAGCTAAGGGCATATACACGGGAAATGGGACAAAGACATAGCAGGGTCTCCCCCCTGGGGCAGGTAGAACAATTAATTTACAGTGTCAGAAGGGATGCAAGGGGCCTTATCCATAAGGCAGCTCAAGCTAGGAAAATATTCTTCCCAGACCTCAGTCAGAAGATCAGATAGCTCTGGGAGAGGACATGGGCTTATAGATAGAAGAGGACAACTGGAGACTACTGCTAACATTGCACATGTGCACTCTGGAATGTAATAAGTTTAAGGAGTCCTACTTCAAATTTATCCATCAATTATACTGCTTGCCCAAGATAGTTCATAAATACAAATTGGCAGTGTCCCCTTTGTGTGGGAGATGTAGGGTGGAAGTGGATACTTACTATTATTGCTTGGGAAGAGTGAATCCCATTGTGATGGTTGTGTTAGAAGAACAACAACAAGAGGGCACAGTTTGAGATAGAGGGGGACTGCTCAGGGACAACATGAGGAAGTATTTTTTCATAGAGAGGGTGATGGACACATGGAATGGCAATCCTGAGGAGGTCATGGGGTCAAAAACAGTGGGGGAATTCAAGAATGCATGGGACAGATATAAGGCAATTCTCATTGGGGTTAGGAAGAAGTAGGTTGTTGGTTAACCAGGATCTGCAGCTTATCCAATAGGTAAGGAAATGGCAGACTGGGGGGTGCAAGCTGTCCTTATCTGCCGTCAAAGTCGGAACCAGAGGCATATAAGGGTTGTCTCCGGGAGTATTGCCCAAGATGTCATGACACATACAGGCACTGCCTATTGTAGGCCTGGAATATTCACTGTGGATGAGACATTTATACAGACTACAGACGTGACATTTTTAAGACTTGAATTAATATAAGTGCACTTACAGAGGAAATGTTGGAGACACGTTTGTTAGTTTTGTTGATTTTGTCTTCCTTGGTTTGTATGTATATGCTTTTGAAAATTTTAATAAAAATGGTTATACAAAAAAGAGAAAAAGAAGGGAAATGCTTTGCAAAAAACTACATTAATGGATAAATTAGGCTTGTAGAATGTAAAGCGCACAAAGAAGGGAAATGAAAAAACATTAAGGATTTGTGTCTCTGGAGTTTTGATGAATCAGTGGTGGAGTCTTACTTGGGGTTGTCAGTCCTAATGCCCATCCCCCCCCCCCGATCAGATGAGGTTAAATGTGATGTCTTCATACAGGGCCCTAACTCCAACAGATTATGTTGGCATATTGTATCACTATGAGGCATGAGGTTTGAGCTGTATCTTGTGCTTCAGACAGGAGGCTACAGGTTGAGGGGAGAGGGTGGGCATTAGGGTTGACAACCCCAAGTTTTTATTTATTTATTGAATTCTTTGATAACACCTGTGAGCTGATGCTTTTTTTAAGCAATAATGCATGACAGGGTGTGTGTCGTGCTGGGATAACGTCATGCCTAGGGTGATTAGGCACGAGGTCGCAGGCTGAGAGTGACTAATCACCCCAGAAGTGACATTATCCCAGCACAACACACACCCTGGAGTGCATTAATGCTATTATACAATGCCTCGTTTGTTTTTAAAACAATAAAATAGAAAAAAATTATGTTTTTATGTTTTTTTTTTGTTTTTTTTTCATGTGTGGAGGAATATGTTTTCAGAAAAAAGTCCACAGTTTGACCACTAGATGGTGCTGGCTGTATGTTCCATGTGTGATTTCATATGGTTTGTGATGCCCCAACTGTATTTTGATTGCTGTTTTGCCAGTACAGTTTGCCATTTAATGTACCGGGAGATTATTAGAAAGGATAGAGGTGCTGCTGCGATACCCTCCTGCCATCCTCTGGATACCACTGGTGTTTAGAGCTGCCACACAATTTACTTTCAGCTGGTGCATTCTTCGTGGTCTCTGTAGGCATATGAAAGGAGGTAGGAAAGGACATGTATTTTTTAACACAAGAATCATGGCAACATTTTGTAAAAAGGAATGTGAGGCTAAAACGAAGTGAAGAGAGCAGCCCTGTAATGACTGTTGAGATATGATGTTTGCCGAGAAACGGGTAAGTGTTGAGGCAGTGAGTGAGGAGTGAGCGCAAGCTACAGGCAGAGATAATGAAGTCGCTATAAAAGCAAGCAGTGTCCAGTTTAAATACATTACTGAAATAAAGCATTACAAATGCTAGGGGAGAAAGGATAATTTTAGATATGTGTGCAGATGTCATAGCAGCTTGTAACAGGGATCTGGCTAATAAGCAGGGTCACTGAAGTTGGCTGGTGAGAAGGAAATTTAAAAGTGCAGTAGTTGGCGGCTAGTGTGTGAAGCCGTTCGCGATGACAGCTTTGCTTAATTTTGTGTTTTTTGAATTGTGGATCCTGGAAGTACTTCAAATAATGGGTTTTAGTATCTTGTGTGATGCAGTACTTTAGGATTTTGTGATTTGGGGCTGTATTTGTGAATGAGAGAGGGAGGGGTTTATTTAAAAAAAAAGAGGAAGTCCTGGCAAAGTGTACAGTGGACATGGCAAGTGTGGGCAGCTTGGACGTGGCAAGTGCAGGGATTCCTTTTACTTTTAATGTGGTCTTCTGTGTGTTGGGACTAGATCTGTGATGTGCTGGGATAACATCATGGGTGCAGCCCCAGATCAACCAGTCAGAGACCAGGATTCTTTCTTGCCATTGTATAATGTAGGTTCCACATCAGTTGAACAGAAAATAGCAGAGAACAACAGTTAATACATTTACAGAGATGGTACAGTAAGTTAGAGAAAGGTTCACACAAGTAGACACTGCTGAGGCATTGTACAACATATGCCTGCGCCCATGCGTTCAAACACCCTGGAGAAGATGGACACAGAAAAGGTAACAGACAAGCGTGACATAGTGGAGGAATGGAGGGACACAGAAGGGGAGGGAGGGAGGGAGGGTGTGCCATGAGATGTGGGGGAGAGGATAGGTAGGGGTGGGGTGGAGATCAGTGAAGTGCTGAGGTTGGGAGTTGCCCACCGGGTCAAGAGGTGCATCTAAGTGCAGCAGGTGACTACTATGGGATGGGGGGAAGCGGATGCAGTCACAGACGTCCTTGACAATGAGGTGCTGATGAAGACTTTGCTTGTATGCAGCAAAATTTAGATGAAGCAGTCACAGTTGTCCTTGGCAATGAGGTGCTGATGAAGCTTATGCTTGAAGGCACCAGTAGTTGCTACTCTGGAAACTGCAGGTGGTAGAGTGTTGATCCAGTGGGGTGCCCGGTAGGAGAATGTACATTGTGCCAATGCAGTGCAACATCTAGGTTCACTAAAGATTTGACTGTTGGAGTTTCTGGTCAGCCTAGTACTCCTGTGTCATATGAGCAGGTTCTGAACTCCTGGTGGCAGCAGATTTAGTGAGGCTTTTTTTGCAAGGAGGCAGGTTTGGTATTTAATTCTGTTCTTCAGTTGGAGCCAGCCTTCCAGAGCATAGAGTTCACAGGTGTGAGTGAGTGTTGTAGCACCTGTGAGGAGGCAGCGGCCTTATTTAGTGCCAAAGAGATGCGGCAAAGGGCAGTGTCTGTTGCTGACCCATATATGGCCAGGCCATAATCGATGAGGGAGACGAACTATTGATGGCCAGGTTCATGGCTTCATTTGTTAAGCTGTGTTTGTGATGGTAGAGTATCCTGATTCTGGAACTGATGGCCTTTGCAGTATTATCTATCTGCTGGGCATAGGACAGGGTGGAGTCAATTGTGATACCCAGGTACTTAAAGAGCTATATGAAATCCAGTGCATCACCACTGTCATTCTTGACAGACAGGGGAAGGCCTTATGTTTACTAAGTGAGCTGGAGTAGATCATGGCCTTTGTTTTTTTATAGTTGCATTCTAGTCCGTGTTCTTTAAACCAAGCTTTGGCAGAGGAGAAACCAAGTTGGAGGTCCACTTGTAGGTGCTCGGGGGGAGGACTGCTTGTGAAAATGACTGCATTGTCAGTGTACAGGAGCATACAACTGGGGCAGGAGCCTGGGAGTTTGTTTAGGAAAATGCTGAACATTAGGGGCCCCAGGACTGACCCTTGTGGAACCCCTGAGTGGACCGGCCTGCTATCAGAGATGACATCCCAATCTTGACCCGCTGTGAGCGATTGCAGAGATAGCTGTTGAACCATTGAACTGTATCTGGAGAGAGTCCAGTGTCGGTTAGCTGCTCAAGGAGGAACTTATGATGCACAGTATCAAATGCTTTTGATAGGTCGATAAATGCAACCCCCACCAGCTGGCCTTGGTCTAAAGCATGGTGGATGACTCCACCACTGATTCGCCAATAATCCAGAGACCCAAATCCCTGATGTTTTTCATTTCCCTTCTTTGTGCACTTTGCATTCTACAATCACAATGACTGCATTAAAGTAATTTTTTGCAAAGAATATATATATATATATATATATATATATATATAAGTAATATATATATGTATATATATGTTTTTGTTGCTGTTGATTTTTTTTACTTGCACAGACTGCTTACTATATAATTTTAAACTGCCCTATAATGTTACTTTTTGTTGAACTGCTCTGATTTTTGTATCCCAAGTCTATATTGTTGAACTGCTCTGATTTTCTTGTATCCCAAGTATGTATTGTTTCCCTGTTCCCGCAGGTCACACCTGGAAATGAGCTTCAGCTAGGTGTGCCTTTCCTGGTTACCAAATTTTAAATAACTAAATATATGGGAGAAGGAATAAATTTAAAAATACATTTTCAGTTGATCTTTAAATTACAAATCCAATTTGCAAGTTTTCCCCATTCCTGATCCTAATACTTCTAAGTGGGCAGGCATGTGAGATGTCTTTTGTAATATAGGAATATTTCATATTCAGATTGGGCAGCACCATTTTCAAGAAGTGTAAACATTGTGATGTCAACACTTTATCAATCTCCAATTCTGAAAATTCAGGAATGGAAGCAGGTGAGGCACTGACATCATAAACAGCACCCAGACCTGGTAAATACCTATGCAAGTTGAGTACAATGTATTACTACATGGTAAAAAATATCAAAACTCATAACCTGCATAGGGTGATGGAGGTAAAGGTGAACAAATGTGAAAATTGGCAACTTCAGTTCAGCTTTGAATTGAACCTCATGACTTCTGTTCAGCTTTGATCATCCACAAGACACTTTCGGTCCTTGGTATGAGGATTCAGCAGGCTAATAATGGGGTAAGAGACATTCCTTACCACCACTCACCCACGCCAGTAAATCTCAATCTCTTCAACCTCGCCAATTCCTTCAGTCATTTTTTTTAATCACCAGCATCTGGCACCATGCCAGGTGCCATTTGTTTTTAATAAATAAAATAGAAACAATAAATACAAACTTAATATCCACTATGATAACGGCTCTATGTTAGACACAGTTACCTCGTTTAAATACTTGGGTGTGTTGCTTGATGGTTCCTTGAATTTCGACCAACACATCTCCTGCATCTGTAAATCTGTCAATGTCAAAATTGGTGTGGCCTATAAAACTAGCTATGCACATACCCCCTCTGCTAGATTGGCTGCTGCCCATGGCATCCTGCTCCCAGACCTTACTTACAGTGTTGTCACATACTTAGACTCCTCTAAAACATCTCTTCAAATGTGGGACACAATGTACAACATCTGCCGCTATGCCTCTGCCTCCTGTCATTGCAAACACCACTGTCAGCTCTATGCTGACCTAAACTGGCCCTCCCCATCAACTCATTGTCTCCACTCTCTCTTGGCTCTCTAACTGATGGCATTATCAGATCTGGAACCCTATCATCCTTAGCCTCCCTGCTGTCCTGGCAAACCTCCTCACATGGACTTAGGTCTGCTGACCAAACTCTCCTTCATATACCAAGAAGTAAAACAGCCATGGCTGCACATGCTTTCTCCCATACTGGCCCTCGTTACTGGAACTCCATCCCTTTAGATGTCTGATTAGCTCCTGGTCATGCCTTCTTTAAAAAGAAACCCCGAGTTTACCTCACCAAGCTAGCCTCATGCACATGCTTCAATCCACCTTAAGCCCCTTTGCCTACTGCTGTTTTGGATTCCCCCCCCCCTTCCCAAATCGCTCCCACCTCTACCTCTTACTCTTGTCTCCCCATTTCCCTTACACTTACTCTGACCACTCCTCTACCTTATACTCGGTCTCTGTCTCCCTCTTTTATCCTCCTGCTCTTTTGCCCTATTCTATATATTGTTGTTCAGTACTTGCTCTAATGATGATTCTTTAGAATTGATGGCACTTGTTTATTTTTATTTATAGTTGTCTTTGTTACTCTGGATGCCCTTTGCACCCGTTGTTAACTAAAACTTCTACTGACTGTAATATCATCTGCATTGTAACCTTATTGTTGATAAATGTTAGACTGTGCTTCATCCTTGTCATGTATCCACTCTGTTTGTAACCTCCCTGGTCGTGTCTGAAAATCAGCATTTTTATGTCTAGTGCACTCAACCCAGTTACCAAAAACAAATAAATAAAATAAATACGTGTTTGAACAGGGAGGGAGAAGGGTAGAAAGTGACTGGGGTAGGGAAAGGAGTAAAACATTGAAGTTGTTGGCAGATAAGGACCACTTGGCCCATGTAGTCTGCCCAAAATTCACTACCTATAGAGCCATTTGAGACCATACTTTGATTCTGGCTTATACCCCCCACCTTGCTTCTAAGATCCCCTTGTGTCTATCCCATGTGTTCTTAAATCCAGTGACCATTTTAGCACCCACCAATTCCTCTGGTAGGTTGTATCAAGTGTCCACCACTCTCTCTGTGAAAAAGTACTTCATCACATTTCCCCTGAGCCCCCCATCCCCCCAGCTTCATATTGTGTCCCCTTGTCCTTGAGCATCTTTTCCTTTGCAGAATGCCCCCTTCCTGTACCTTGTTTATCCCTGTGAGGTACTGTGAGTGGTCAAATGACTAGCTCTGGCCATCTGGGAAGGGCTAGAGAATTATTTTTGTAATTATTTTGATGAAGGCTACAGTAATCAGAAGTGGCCCAAAAGACTGATTGGGATGAATTGAAGGTAAAAGTGCAAGATATTGGTTCAGTCACCAAACACAAATTCATGATTGGCTCATCCTTAGACTGAGGGTATGGGCAAGGTAGAACTACACAGAGGTTTTAAGTTTTTATGAGTATAGTCACTATCTGATGGTAGGACTTATCTACCAGATGGACCAGACATTTTATGTTCTTTCTCTGTCTGTGTTGCCATGCTATTATGTTGCTATAGTGCGCATTCCTTTTAAGTGATTAACAGTAAGGCTGCTACTTCATTCTGAGTTTTGAAGAACAGCTCTTAGGCTAAAGAAGCCAAGTGAATTGCAGTCTAGAGAGGCTGCTACATTTGATAGATGATTGCAGTGGATGTTCCTGATGGCTAAAAACTGCAAGACAAATAGCCTTAGCTACAGCAATAGGATTTCGGTTATTGTGACAGAACATGCTGTGTCATGTGGCTGAAAAGATAGCACAGTTTGTGATTAGTAAGTCTGAGTGCTAGTTAAGACATGGTAACAATGAAACAAGTACATCATGCATTACACAACCGAACACCATGTATCATAATTCAGAACAAGTACAGAATCACATAGAAGGGTCATTACATGCCATGTGCGTATACAGGAAAGCAAAGAAGACAAAATCAGTTTAAATACTGTATGAGAGTGGATGATGGTGTGCATATACTGTATGTGTTTCTGTGTACACGTGTGTGTGGTGGGAGATACTGTGCAAATGATTTGAACACACCCAGTTTAGCAGCAGTTGAGATTAAAAGAAGGGCTAATCAAAACAGTGTGTGAAGCAAAGTGAAACAAATGTCATGACATATTTTATATTTAATAAAATAGTTTCTATGTAACGTCCTCAAATCAAAAGCTACTAATACTAGCATCCTCTGAAACTGGAACTCATTGGGGGAGGGTGGCACAGTAAACAATTGATTTGGCTCCAAAACAGGCTGACAACCTCAAAATTATTGCACAGTGTATAAATTATAAATCAAGTATGCGAACTTAGCAAATCAGTGTTGAGAACCATAGAATCTTTCATCCTGTATACTTTTTGTGTCTCATGTGGGAGCTTAAAGTAATCATAATAAAAGTGGAAGATTCCTCTTTAGCAGTGCTGGAAAAGAGAGTAATATTTATTTTTTTAATAACAAATAGCTTAGACCTATCTCAATACTTCCACCTCTCTCCAAAGCACTGGAAAAAATAGTCTCGGACCAGATAACAGAGCATCTAACTAAACACAACCTCCTCAGCCAGGAACAGCATGGCTTCCGGACTGGCCATAGTACCGTCACTGCACTCACTGAGCTCACCTCGTTCATCCACGAGGCCCTTGAACAAGGCTTAATCGGAGGGGCGATCTATGTGGATCTGACCAAGGTATTTGACATGGTCAGTCTTGAGCTGCTGCTCTCTGTCCTTCCACAACTAAATGTGGTCCCAGAGGCAACTGCCTGGTTCAAGGACTACCTCTTAGGAAGGTCACAGCAAGTCAGGATAAACACCACCATCTCCATCTCCAAAACAGTTTGCTCTGGGGTCCCACAAGGGTCTATACTTGGCCCTCTGATTTTCACCCTCTTTTTAAATTCTCTCCCTAAGGCATGCAGCAGTCATCTACTACTCTATGCCGATGATGTGGTACTGTATTGGAAACACCCTCAACCGAGCACCCTCCAACTGGCCCTTCAGGGTTTTTTCTTGGAGCTAGAGAACTGGTTCACTGAATATCGCCTGATCATCGACTATAAAAAAAACGAAGTCCATGATCTTTGCGCATCGCCAAAGCCCACATAGTCAGTCGGCACTCCTAATTAAGAACTCACTAGGCGCCCCACTGGAACACGTTACAAACTTTAAATACCTGGGTATCACATTAGACACCTCCCTCTCCTACCATAGTCACATCGAACTTCTCTCTTCCGCTGTCAACGCTAGAGTGGGCATCCTTTACAGACTCAAACACTGCCTACCCACACAGGCCATGCAACTTGCAGTCACCTCCTCCATCCTCTCCCTAGCTGACTATGGGATAGTTATATATGGCTCAGCTGAACCCACCAAGCTGAACAGTATAAACACTGCCTTGAATAAAGCCTGCCGCATAGTTACAGGCAGTGACAGACTAACCCACACCTGCGATCTTTATACTGTGGCTGGTTGGCTAAACTTCCAACAAAGACTAAAGTTCCATACCTGCATCCTTGCAAAAAAGATACATCTTCAGCTAGCCCTCATCAGCCTACTCCCCATTATCAGTGCAGCCCCCATTAGGCATAATACAAGACTCTCAGCAAACCCATCATTTCTGGTTCCCTCTTTGTAGAACATCCCTTGGGCAAAGATCCTTCTGCTACCGTGCCCCTCTCTGGCTCAACATGTTACCACCCCCACTCTCCCAGACCCACAGCATCTCACTATTCAAAACAGGCCTCAAAGCTCAACTACTTGAGACTGCTAAATGTGACTGTGGCTAACGCTGCCCACCCCATTTGCTCCCAAATCCTCCACATTTCCTGACACAGGGTCTCTCTAGACCCTACAAAACGGCATCCTACAAGTCTCTGTCTAGGGATTCCAAGAATGCTACCTAATTACCTCACCTGCTAAATAAGTTCTAGCCTGGACTGCTCTGTCAGTACTGATACTGTAAATACTGCCTGTTTATGTTCATCTTTGACTGTATTTGTTTACCCTCCACCCCCTGTAACCGACATGGAGCCTTTGCAAAAGAGTCTGTGACTCAAAGGATTGCAATTCCGATTGTATTCAATAAATAAATAAATAAATAAATAAATAAATAAAATCCCTTTGTGAAACTAAAGTAATTTATAATATGTCTGTATGTGTAGTGGGGGGGGGGGTGTCTCTTACACAAAGATAACATCTTTTCATGCTGTTTGGTCAGACAGAACCACTCAGCTTTGCCTCCTGGTCCCCTGGCCCAAATAGCATGAAAGAGCATTTTTATAAGTAAATGGAATGGCACAGGCATCTCTTGTTAATAACGAGTGTTGTCTCACAGTGTTGTAGGACTTTGGAACTCAAAGATGGCACAAGTTATCACTCTTGATTAGCCAAGAGATGTCCATGCCATGCCATTTAGTTTTTATTAAGCATTTGTTTTCACTCATTGACATATGCCACTATGACATTACAAATGTATGTATTTAGTTTTATTTACCAGGTAGGTGCACTAGACAAAACTGTTGCCTATTTTCAGGCACAACCCGGGAGAGTACAACAGAGGTAGTCAACAATAAAGGCAACAGGACTGAAAAAATTCAGAACAAAACAATTCAGTTCAATGACATTGTAAAAATACAAGTAGAGAACCCAGGTTCAGGGACAAGCCAGGAGTACAGGGGGCCAGCCAGGAGGAGAACAACTGAGCATACCAGTGGATGCTCCCCTACGTCAGGGAGAGTGGGAGTTATACTCCGCTGTGATACCACCACCTTGGTGACTACAGTTGGCAGTGCAGCTGAAGGCATTCACATGGGCAGAGAGGATGTCACTAGACATCGATGTACATCAGTGCACCATTACATTCAATAAGGTGGCACCCTCAGGGGCTGGAAGAAAATCAGAAGAAAAACCCTAATCACACAAGTATGACAGCTGGACTCCTGCAACCCAGCCCCCCATCCATGAACCTATGCTCCTGACAGCACTGAATAACCACTCTTGTGGGTCAAGTGCCAAGCCCCAAAGGCCCATCAAGAGATGCAGTGAATTTAAATTCTGATGGAGAAGTGAACACGAAGTGGGCACTTCGCGTTGCGGGCAATGCAAAGTTCTCACTCTGCCTTGTCATTACCACTTCCCATTAAGGCGGAATGGCAATGCGAAGTAAGGCAAAGTCATTGTTTTTAATGGACTTCGCGTTCCTCATTATGATTCTAAGTGATCCACTTGGTATTTCAGATTTGGAAGCCCCCTCACACATCACATGGCTTACAGTACTGTAAGTCACATGCTCTTTAGCTAGGCAGTAAGAAAGTGAGTCATACAAGCAGACACTTTTACTTTCTCCTGTGCAGACGGAGAGAGAGTAGTGTGTTTTGTGACTGCTGATACTTTGAGATCAGAGTGAGGGGGAGATTTAAACTTTGATTTAGACCCAACAGCTTTTTTAAAAGCTACATTTTTTGGTCTTTTCTGTATTCTTTTTTACTTAATTTGTTCTTTCTGTAAATTTTTTTTTTTACCTTTGTAAGTAGTTAGTTGTTTGTCTGTGTGTGTGTGACAGTGTGAGTAGTGATTGTTCAGAATGAGGGAGCTCAGTAGGAGAGATGGACCAGGGTGAAGGAATGTCTGAGGTGGGGGCAGCTCTGGAAGGGCATGGTAGTGGTAAGCATCGTACCATGTGCATGTGTGGAGGGCATGGGCACCCATTCCTGTTGGACCACTCAAAACTTGTGAGTGTCCCCCCCCCAGGAAGCAGGACTTGAACCACCACCACCACCACCACCAAGTCCAGCACCAGGTCCTCTGGAGCAGGATGTGTCTGTTCCCCCGGGCCCAGGTGTGGATCCCATCCCTGTTCAGCACCGTGACCAGCTGGCTGCCAGTTCATTTGGCCATCCCCTGCCTGTGCCTCATCCACCCCACACCTCCATTGTTTGGCAGTTTTTTGACTGTGTCGGGGGGGACAGCAGTGTGGTCAAGTGCCGCCTATGTGAGGTGGAGGTGCGCCGCGGCCCTCGGGGGACTCACCTGTGGACTGGGGTCCAGTACACCCATATGCTCAATCACCAGCAGTTGGAGTGGCAGGCTGCCACAGAACAGACCATGCCTGCACCTGCTGGCCATTCTGAGGCAGAGGGTACAGCTGTGCATTGCGGCATCCATAAGAAGAAGAGGGTCACAGCAGCACCTGCTGCTCCACCAGCACCCCCAACCCCACTACCACCAGCAGGTCAGCCTGTAGAATGTGCAGACCCCAGAGAACTCCGTGTAACACAGGCTGACTTGGCAGTTCTCTGGAGTGCTGTTGAGGAGAACAACGAGAGGGTGAGTACTGTGAAGCAGCGGCTGGATCACATAGAGGGACATTAGTTGCAAATTATGTCCATGCTGGAACTGCTGCTGGATCACCATGGGATCCCACATTAGATTTTATTTCCTCACACCATGTGCCCTTCCCCACACCTTCCTTGCTGTGTTATAAAATGTATTCCTCCACCATCCTTGACCCTTGTGTGTAATTATGCCCTTTTTTTGTTGTCTTCCATATGCGTGATACTTTGTATTCTGAGCGGTGCAAGTATACAGTGCTAAACTGCATGTGTGCAGTCAGTCTTCTTTCCAGTCTGTGTATGTACTACAAACACTGTCCAACTCCTTGACTTAAAAACAAACATTAATGAGTACAATGTTCATGCAGAATTAAGCACCACACCTGCCAAGTACTCTAAAGGGAAGCCAAAGAAACAACTGTGACTTAAGTTACACATAGAGATTTGGCCCTAAAGAGATGCAAATGCACAAGCAGATTAAGATTGCGCTGTGCACTGAAGAGATGCAGACACAGAGGCACAACACCTAACCAGTGCTCACCATCAGAAATTCAAATCTGAAAAAGAATACCTTTGCCGGTTGGGGCGGGCCACGGTGGGGAGTGTACTGCACTGCTGCAGTAACAGTCACTAGTACTAGTACCAGTAAAGATACCACAAGAAGTACAAAATCACACAGCTGCAATGGATGGCAGCTTCACATTGCTGAAATGATTAGGTGGCACAATAAAAGGTGTCTGATTTGATGACACGTGTCACACACATACTCACACACACACTAAGTAATGCATAGCAAATTGAAAACTTCAGTAATATAACCACATATTTTAAACAAACTAAAATTATGCATTGCGGCAGTAACAGTCACTAATACTAGTACCATTAAAGATACCACAAAGAAGTACAACAAGCATATGTCAATGCCGAATGTTTGCTTGCTGGCATTGGCAGTGGTAGTGTAGAAGTTACAGAGCTGCATAATAGGAATGGCAGTGAAGTATTGAACTGAAGCCAACCCCACCACCACCCTGCAGAGAGTGACAGGCATTGGGGTGTGCCTTTGGGTCATCAGGCATAACGGCCACGCCATTTCACCACACCCCACCCTGCTGACACTGACAAGTGTCACGGTGTTCCTTGGGGTCTTTGGCCCTTATGCGCACCCCATTCCATTAGGAAATACTGTGAGATGGGTGCGATATAGGAGAAGGGGTGAACTTTGGGGCCAAAGAGTCCAAGGCATACCTCGATGCCTCTCACTGGCTGCAGGGTGTGGAATGGTATGAGCATTACAGGCAAGAATCCCAAGTCACACCCCTGATGCCTGTCATTCTCTACAGGGTTGGGCGTTATGGTTGGAAACCCTAATACCTCAGGCATTCGTTGGTATTTTCACTCCAAATGTTCAACATGTTTTTTTTGTGACCCCACCTCATGAACAGGGGGAATATCAGTTTGTTAGCCGAAAGCTGCTTATGCACAGCGACTATGGCATTTAGCACCACAGGTGCAAAAACATTCCGAACAGGATGTAAAAAATGACAGCTGTACTGTTCATGGGGAGGTGTAAAAAATGGCAATGTTGCAAATCTGCAGTAAAAATATTTAAAAAAATGGTGAAGTCACGGAGTACATAGAAACTGTGCAACGCACACCCGTAATATAATTAGGTTGGGGATTTTTTTACAGCAGATTGTCAACTCAGGCATTTTGGTGCCTCCGATCATGAACAGTGTCACTGTGATTTTCTTTATCTGTGCCGAACAATGATTTCCCACAGCGACCACGCATCTCTGCGCTGAAAGTGTGAAAACACACTCCGGCCATGTTGTGAAAAATGACAGCTGTACTGTAAACAAGGAAGTGTGGAAAAATGCCACTGGTGAAAATCTGGACTTAAAATATTACAAAGTCATGAACTTACGAGGGTGCGTGGAAACTGCACAATGCTCACTCGTAACACAGTCATTTTATGGACTTTTGTCACCAAATTTTCAACATAGCCATTTTAAGACCTCTGCTCATGAACAGTGTAACTGTGATTTTCTTAATCTGTCCCAAACATTGCTTTAGCACACCAACAGCACCATTGTGCGCTACATGTGCGAAAACACATTTTAGGCAGCATATGAAAAATGGCAGCTGTACTGTTCATAAGGAAGTGTAATAAAATGGCAATGTTGAAAATCTGGAGTGAAAATATTAAATTCGCAAACTTATGAGCATGCATGGGAACTGCGCAATGCACACTCATAAAACAGTCATTTTTAGGAATTATTTACCAAATTTTCAACATAGCCATTTTAAGACCTCTGCTCATGAACAGCATCACTGTGATTTTCTTAATGTGTCCCAAACATTGATTTCACACATCGACTGCGCCATTGTGCGCTACATGGGCGGAAACACATTTTTGGCAAGATGTGAAAAATGACAGCTATACTGCTCATAAGGAGGTGTGGTAAAATGGTAATGTTGAAAATCTGAGGAAAATATTGAAATTCGTGAACTTATGAGCATGCATAGGAACCACGCAATGCGCCTCGTAAAACAGTCATTTTAGGAATTTTTCATCAAATTTTCAACATAGCCATTTAAGACCTCTGCTCATGAACAGTGTCACTGTGGTTTCTTAATTTGTCCCATACATTGGTTTACTTTACGACCTAGCGCCATTGTGCGCTACATGGGCGGAAACACATTTTAGGTGAGATGTAAAAAATGACAGCTGTACTACTTATAAGAAGGTGTGGTAAAATGGCAGTGTTGAAATCTGGAATGAAAATATTGAAAATTCACGTAACTTACTGAAGTGCATGAGAACACTCAATGCATCGCTCTAAAACAGTCTTTTTGGAATTTTTGCACCAAATTTTCAAAATAGGTTTCTTGAGAGCCCACCTTATGAACACTAGCAGTGTCGTTTTGTTAATTGGTCCCAAAAGGTGATTTCACACAGTGACTGCGAAATCACCCTTCGGGCCTGAATAACGCCATGACAGTGACAGCATTCATGAGAAGGGGTCCCAAAAACCCCATGTTGAAAATTTGGTGCAAAAATTCCAAAAAATGCCTCAGAAATGCAACAAAGTTAAAAAAACCCTATCTAGCCCATTATACAGCTTACCGGCATTTCCTCAGTTCGCGGTCGGCTTTGAAAAGTGCAGACGTGTTCCCGGTCCACCGAAGATCGTCGAGCCGAGCTCCAGAGGTAAGTATGGCTGAGGGGGGTGTGTGGGGAGGCAGGGTGCACAGTGGGTGGTTGCGGGTTGTGGGGAAGGGGTCAGGAAGACTGCGTGGGACCGTTTTTTCTTTTCAGGTATTTAAAAAAAAAAAAGATGATGTGGGACATTTGCCACACTGGGGTGGGCTCCCAGTATTGCTGAAGGATGGCTGGGGGGACGTGGAGCTGATGGGGGATTGGGCACCCCTGTTGGCCATGGCATTTGTTGCCGCTGGGGTGGGCTCTCAGCGTGGCACCCTGTGCTCGGGGAGGGAGACAGTGAAGCCCGGGATTGGGCACCGTTGGCTATAGATGTGTGTGAGGCTCAGTATGTGTGCGTGTGTGTGTGTGTGTGGTGTAGGGGAGCCGCGCATGAGCAGGCAATATCTTATCGCTGCTCACTGAAGCGTAGCTCCCTTTCAACTGTGATGCCACTGCATTTTGGAGCTTGATAGACAGCTCCAGCATGCACTGGCAGACAGGGGCCATGCCTGCCAACACACTGACTTAATTGGAAGAGGGGGTGACACACCTCCGAAATCTCGGATGATGGCACTATGTTTCTTGCACATGCGTGCAAGCAAACATAAAAATCACACAGCTGCAGTGGATAACAGCTTCACATTGCTGAAATTATTATGTGGCACAATAAAAGGTGTCTGATTTGATGACACGTGTCACACACATACTCACACACACACTAAGTAATGCATAGCAAATTGAAAACTTCAGTAATATAACCACATATTTTGAACAAACTAAAGTTATGCACTGCTGCACCACAACAATCAGCAAAAAAATGGCAAGAAATATTGAAAATATTACTGTGTGTACATTAATACAGTTATACAAGAAAAATATCACCAAAACAGAAAGCACTGTCTTTTTCTCCAAGTTAATCTACCTACACCACAGATACATCCCTCCCCCAAAGCACACTTCCACTGTCTGAGTACACAGACTGAATGTTGTACATTAACATTCAAAATTCATACACAAACAATAAATGCTCGATGATATGAGCACAAGAGGGTTTCCTATAATCGATGAACTAAAGTTTCAGCAAAAAAAATGACTCAAAAAGGCTTTTTTAACAGCTTTTTGAAGGTTTGAATCACAGAGAGCTCTCAGAGCAGATTGTCTCCTACAGCTTCCTACACACACTACCCAAAACTGAGGCTGTGCAGAACAATCTTGAGCCCATGTGACCTGAAATCCCATGAATCACTACAAAATTCACCTTTGGAGCTTAAAAACAAGGCGAAATTAGGCGAAGTGGAAGGCGGGGTAGTGCGAAGTCATTGTTTTCAATGGACTTTGCGTTACCCATTATAACGCAGAGTACTCCGCTTCATGTTGCAGAGCACTCCATGAATTTGCCTTCACTCCGTGAATCACTTCACCGAGTGAATTGGGGCCACTTCGCCCATCACTAGCTGCATCATGGGGAGCAAACCATGGGGGTGTCAGGAGGAGGGAAAGTCCTAAGAAAAGGTTGGGGCGATGGGGCTACGGAGTCAAGCCTGAGGGAAGAAGCAGAACAGGAAGGAGAATAAACAATAAAATTAATTAAAAAAATACAAATAGACATTTGCATACAGCCCTGTTAACATGCTGTTCAATTGCTGGTCAGAATTAGATAGCGTGATGTTAGTAACCTTCACCACCAACAACCCCCACCACAAGATATACAGTATACAGTATACAGTCATACACCCATGCACACACAAAAAGTAAAAAAAAAATCCTAAATACAAAATTACTTCTTTATTTGTGACATGAATTTTTAAAATTGTTTAACAATGAAAGCATTGAATGCATCCTACGGGTGATTCATACTGTTGATAGTTGAAACTAAAAATGCATTTATGCTCATTGGTGGTTCCTCTTAACTATTACGATATATGATTTTATTTCCTCTTAGGATGTATTTGTCTAGTTTTGTCTTAAATTCCTCTTGGTTTTACTCACAATTATTTCAATTGCTAGTGCATTCCATGAGTTAATTATTCATTGGGTGTAGTACAAGTTAGGGTTTAAAGTATAATGATTTCCCACTGTTTTGTAGTGGATAACCTCTAGTATCCTTTTTGTTACACTTAAAATTAATATTTTGTTCATTCAATAAGTTGGATCTTGCATAATATCGTACATACAGTAAGTAAGAGATCTCCCTGTTTACATCTTGATGCAAGTGACATTAGATTGAAGAAACACAGTCTTTCCTCATAAGACTTATTTCTTAAAGGGAACATAAACAGGTATTTTATAGTAAAGCACATCGGCAACAGAGCAGGTAGATAAGATGCTCACCTGCAGAATTATGTCACTATTTTGCCTCCAGAAATAAGTAAAGATACATTTTGTATTCCGTAAAGGTCCTGACAAGTGTATACAATCCTCACAGCCAAATTCAAACTGAGCACTCCATGGGACCCTAATATGACTGCGATGATGTCATGATGTTACATTAGCAAGAGATATTATTTGGCCATATAAGTAAGCTATAAATAAGCATTGAACATAACTATGCCAAAGTGCTTCTCTGTGAACAAAACTCTGACAAAGCTTCAGTTATGTTCACAGAGAAGCACTTTGGCATAGTTATGTTTAGTGCGTATTTATAAAGTTCTTATGTGGCCAAATAATATCAGCCTCTAGCACTTTGTCAGGTTTATTTTCATAGAAAAACACTGTCCCAGAGTTATTTTACCACTATTAATAAAAAATTCCTTTGCAGCCTGTATTAGTGATAGAAATCACTCTGATAATGTGACATCATGATGTCCAGGACGTCACAGCCATTTTAGGGACCCACAGAGCACTCAGTTTGAATTCAGCTATGAGGATTGTTTACATATGTTGGGACCTTTATGGAATAAAAAAATGTATCTTTACTCATTCGGGAGGCAAACTAGCAACTTTATTCCACAGGGGAGCATTTTATCTACCTGCTCTGTTGCCAATGTGCTTTACTAAATAATATCTATTTATGTTCCCTTTAAGTGTGATATGCATTTTGTTGCCCTCCATTATCTTCTTTCTAAATTGGTTACATATTTTTACAGGGAAACCTAGAAACATATATTTTGACAGCAGATAAGGACCGTTTGTCCCACCTAGTCTCCCCATTTCCCTATCTATTGGATAAACTGCAGATCCTAGTTAACCAGCAGCCTACTTCCTCCTTACCCTCCTCCTACCCACCACTATAATTGCAGTATGTCGGTCCCAAGCATCTTACTTACCTGCTCTGTTGCCGATGTGCTCTACTAAATAATATCTATTTATGTTCCCTTTAAGTGTGATATGCATTTTGTTGCCCTCCATCATCCTCTTTCTAAATTGGTTACATCTTTTTACATGGAAACATAGAAACATATACTTTGACAGCTGATAAGAACCAGTTGGCCCACCCAATCTGCCATTTCCCTATCAGTTGGATAAGTTGCAGATCCTGGTTAGCCAACAGCCTATTTCTTCCTAACCCCCACCAGAATTGCCTTATGTCTGTCCCATGCATTTTTGAATTCCCCCACTGTTTTTGACCCCTCAACCTCCTCAGAAAGGCTGTTCCATGCATCCACCATCCTTTCTATGAAAAAATACTTCCTCACGTTGCCCCGAGCCTTCCCCCCTCTTTCTTCAGATTGTGCCCCCTTGTTCTTGTGCATCTCTTTTTCTGAAATACGCTACCCTCTTGGACTTTGTTGATTCCCTTAAGGTATTTGAAGGTTTCTATAATGCTTCCCCTCTCCCTCCTTTCCTCAATGGTATACATATTAAGCTCTTTTAGTCTCTCTTCCTATGACTTCTGGTGAAGATCCTGCACCATTTTGATTGCCCTCCTCTGGACTGCCTCCATCCTGTCTATGCCCTTGCAGAGATGGGGGTCTCCAGAACTGCATGCAGCATTCCAGATGGGGTCTCACCAACTGTCTGTACAGAGCGATAACAACTTCCTGCTTTCTACTGGTGATGCCTCTCCCTATGTATCCCAGAGTCCCCCCAGCCCTCCTTACTACATTCTCACATTGCTTGCCTACCTTAAGGTCATCTGATATGATCACCCCATGTCTCTTTCCATTTTTGTTGTTGTTAGTATCTCCCCCACTCCCCCATTGTATACTTTTCCCTTGGGTTTTTGTTTCCCATGTGCATTACTTTGCAGTTCTTTGCATTGAAACTAAGATGCCATACTCTTGACCATTGCTCCAACCTTGCCAAGTCCCTTTTCATTCTTTCCAACCCTCCTTGTTTATCAGTCCTGTTGCATATCTTTGTGTCATCTGCAAAGAGGCATACTTTTCCTTACAGCCCCTTTGCAATGTCTCCTTAAAGACATTAAAGAGTACCAGTCCCAGTACAGAACCCTGCGGTACCCCACTAGTAACCACCCTTTCTCCACAGTGTGCTTCGTTTACTATTACTCTCTGCCTCCTGTTGTCCAGCCAATTTGTTACCCAGGCTACCACCCTGGGACCCACTCCCAGGCTGGCTAATTTGTTTATTAATCTTTTGTCTATATGGGTTCCAGAACTGCACTGCATGGTCCAGATGCAGCTTTAAATATGCAGAGTATAATGGGAAAATTACATGCTGATCCTTAGATGTAATATTTTAATTGACTCCATAATTCTGTTTATTCTACTGGTAATTTCATTACAGTAGAAGCTGCTTAATCAGGATATCCTGGTGGCAGGCTCATCATCCTGATTAAGCAGCTGTCCCCTTTAACAGAGATAGTAAAAATTACTATTGTGCCATTTTATAGAGCCTTGTGTCTTAAAATATGCAGTGAGGTCAGTACAAGTAGTGTACACATACTGACATGTAATTATAGCAATTTTTATTATACATTTAGCTGTATTTAACTGTATAGTACTGTATAAACATATAACCAGTGAGTGCAAATGCAAAGCTATCACAGAGTTTAGAGTCGAATGGCAGGCTGTAATAGTTATACAGTAGTATCTCCAACCAGCTCCAGATTTTTTCAATTTCTTCACTTTTTCTCATTGGTTCCAAGCAAACTCTCTCCTCTCTTATGATCAAACCACAATCTCTCCTCTGGATCTGTCTCCTTTCTGTCTCTTTTGTGGTCGGTGGCATAAAGCTGCGTTATGCTATCTTGTTCATTGTGGTAGGAGGAGGAGTGAATAACATCAGGCATGTGGTTATTCAGATGACAGGGAGCAGATATACCAAAGTGTGACCAGGATGAAGAGAAGATGGCATTTCAGACAGGCAAGAGCAGAGGAGGGAGGAAGTAAATCTAAAAACAACAGATGAGAGTAAATTTAATATGCTGCGCAGCAATAGCCAACCAGAGCAGGAGAGAGGAAGACAGGGTGGCAGAAGACTTTCACACCTACTTAAGTGTGAAAAAGCAATTATCAAGGGGTTAGAGAGGGATAATTCTGGGCAAGCTTGGGCAAAGTCCGACCCAATCATCCCAATTAGGTGACATGGAGCAACAGGGATGTTCTGTTTATGCAGACAAAGCATCCATAAAGTAACATGGCCACTTAATTGATTCCTGGCAGACATCCCAATTAACTGTGACCCAATTAAGTGGCTCACACTGTACATTGTTTTTCTTGTTTAATGTCAAACTATATCAGTACACCTAGATTGTTTTCAGAGTGATGTCAGATAGTGTATGTCCTCCGATGTGTATATAGGTTTTGAGTTATTGGTTCCTAGATACATTATCTTGCAATCATCTATATTAAAATGCATTTCCCAAGTTTTTGCCCAGTCTGCAATTTTATCCAGATCAGATTGTAAAGAATATACTTGTTCTATTGTATTACAAGGTCCTCCTAATTTTGAGTTGTTGGCATATTTTTGTACTATGATTAAGCAGTTCTGTAGACAGGTCTGAAATAAAGATATGGAATATGATTGGACCCAACACAGAGCCCTGTGGGACTCCATTTGTCACATTTCCTATTTTTGATAAATGTCCCTGAATGTTTACCCTCTATTGTCTATGCAATAGCCACGTTCTTGTCCAATTGACTATGTGTGGGTTTATGTTTAATTCGATACATTTTGTTCATGATTTCCCAATACAGGACCAAATCAAAACCTTTGCAGAAATCCAGAAATATTATGTCACATGATATTTTGTTATCTAATAGTGAGTTGATTTTCTTCATAAAAGCAAATGAGATTTGTTGTACATGAGTGACCTGTGGTAAAACCAAGCTGTTTGAGATCTGTCATGTATAACTGACAGTAAATTATCTCTGATAATAATTTCCAGAATCTTACAAGTTACTGATGTTAGACTAAGTTAGTCTGTAGTTTGGTACCTGGGTTTTGCTACCTTTCTTGTGTATGGGTGCTGTGATATACTTCATCATCATATCAGCACATTGATAGAAATGCTATCTGAGCCAGGTGAACTATCATTTTCTCCCTTATAGTTTCTTTGGATATACTTAACCTTTCTGCCATATCTATAGTGACAGTTGGTGGACACATTTTTTGGGGGGGATAGACTGAATAGAAATATTCCTTTTGGATTCCAGCAGTTAGTGATGGTGTTATTACTAGAGATCTATTATGTTGAATTGGTACCACACCACACTCTTGAGTTCTTTAATGAAGTAATATAGCTATAAAAAGTTTTGACATTTGTGGCTAATTTATGTATTTCCAAGCGCGACTCAGGGAAGGGATGCTTTGTTGGTAGGCATTTTAACAGGAGTACAGAAACAGAAAAAAAAATACTACAAAACATGCACCAGTGGTTGACTTGCTAATAAATTGCCAGAGTATGCAGAGTTGCAACATACAAATATGGGAAGAAGTACAGATTCTGTTATGCAATATCGGGGGAGAGTTACAAATGCATGTCAGCTGGTTGGGAAGCATTAGTTGTCATTTTAAATACAGGATGGAGGGGGATAGCCAAAGGGAGGAGGGATGCTGGTTTGAGAGAGTGGGCAAGCAGTACGAGAAAGCAACTTTACCAGAACTAGAGTGCGGGAGAGGGATGGAGAGGGTGAGTGAGTCTTTTGTATATAAAGCGTAGGCTGAGGCAGCTACAGGAGATAGAAAATAGGATAAGTAGATGAGTAGTGCAGCATACCAGTATTTTGTAATGAATATGGAGTGGTGAGCCAGGCGACATAAGGGTAGGGGAAGCAGGGACAGGGAGGAGTAAAGTGAACAGTGGATGGTAGTTACATTTTCCATAATGATAGTTCCATTTTCCTTTTTGCCCATTTTATTTCATTCTTACATTTCCTTCTAAGGTTTTTACATTTTATCCAAGGTTCTGTTGTATTTATTTTTAGATTGTCTTTCTGTGAATTACTCTTTTTGTTTATGTCTTTTTATTTTATCGGAGAGCAATTTGATCTAAGTCCCTTTCTATCTTTTTTTTTATTTTGTTGTGTGCTTGTTACATATATTTATGGGTATTTCTTTAACTATTATCCACATTTCATTTACTGCCTTATTTTCCAGTAGTGCTGCCCAGTTGATATTTTTAATCGCCTTTTCTATCTGTCGTATGTTTACCTTATTATACTGGACAATTTATGTTACTTCACTGTTGTTGCTATGTGTTATTGATATATTAAACATAATTTTGCTGTAATCACTGTTACTTGATGGTGCTTCTGTCATATATTTTGTAACTTCTATTCCTGGTGTTGTCAATATAAGATCTAATATATTCTTTTCTCTCGTTGGAGTAGATACATTTTTGGAACAGTTGCATTTGCTTAGTTGGACAGTTAATTGCCTCCCTGGTTTGATTTTTGCTTTGTTTTATTTCCAGCTTATATCTTTTATATTGAAATCTCCAATAATTATTGTTTTGCTCTGTTCACGTGCTGTTTCTATTTCTACACATAAATCCTATGCATATGCACTTGAGGCATCCAGTGGTCTCTAACATACCTCTATAACTATACTCATGATGTTATGGTTTATCACTTTAATCAAAACTGTTTCTGTATTGTTTGTGGTGTTTAACAATGGGATCTACTGTATTTTTTCCATCCATCATGAACAATTCAACACCCCACCCCTTCTGTCTTTCTTATCCATGTAGTATAGTTTGTAGCTATTTATTCCTCTGCCCCGTAACGTATCTTTATTCCACCGAGTTTCTGTGATGGTAATACATGATAAATCATTATCTGATATTAGAGCCATCAGGTCCTCCATTTTTTTAACAATACGCATTGATTAGTGCTCCTCTCCATATATTTATTGTGGTCCTGTTTCCTTGATTTTTATTATTTGATTTTATATTGCTGGACTTACCCGCTGAGGCTTCAGTTTAAAGATAAGTCTATAAGTGTAGTATCAAGTACCTCTCCTAGAGTTTTTGCATTTTTATTGTTCAAATGAAGTCCATTATGACTGAACAGGTGATAAATATTATGGAATTGTACCCATGTGTTAATTAATTTGATATTAGAGTCAACCACCAGTTTCCTTGCCAAATGTTGATCCTCTGTATGGTACTGTTCTTTTCCTTGCTGGCTTGTGGTACTAGTAAAATACCAGATATTGCCACCTTACAGCCCTTAGCAGTAAAGTTTTTCCCTATGTCAATCAAATCATGACATTCATATTTTTCATGTTCCCTTCATCTGTCATTGGTACCAATGTGTAGAACGATACAAGGGGCCGGGCCAAGTTTGTCAATTACCTTCTCTATCCTGGCCTTAATGTCCTTGATTGTAGCCCCAAGGAGACAATTAACTGGTGTATTTAATTTGTCATTCTGTCCCACATATGAATCCATGATTCTAATTATTGAATCCCCTATTACAAGTTTTTGGTGGGGTGGTGGGTGCTGGCCAGTTGCTGGAAATTGTTGAGTACCCATTACTGGGTGGCTAATTGTCTGAGTCCTTTTCTATTGCCTCCAGGGGAGCTGATCTATTTAACACAGCAACATCCCCTATAGTTTTGGGCCTTATTCTCTTCTCTCTGTGCATTACTTGTTGCTTACTTATAACATACCATTAATTGTTACTTAGATCTAGATCATTTCTTCCCTTTTGGGGCTATTTTCATATTTATTTGATGTTGAGTTTGCACTGTTTTCTTCCCTGATTCTCCTTCTACTATCTGTAGATCGAACAATGGTTAGAGGATTTTCTGTGTTTAATTATTTCAACAATGTGTTCAATTTTATTTATCTCTGTAATATTGTGCAGCTTGTGTTTCGCTGCCACAAGTTAATTTGTAAGATGATTAAGTTGTGTGCATTTAGAGCAAATACATTTGTTGCTAGATTCACATGAGATAGCTGACATATACATATGACATGCCTCACATTGGAGTATCGTCTCCTCCTTACACAATATCTCCAAAAAATCCTCAGTTGTAGCCATCATTCAGTTAGGGAGTATACTTACAACTTGTTACTCTATAGAGGAAGCTAGAAAGGTAACATCTTGTCTTGAAGTCCTTGGTGAACACATGCAAACACACTTTCCTCTGCTTGCACATTGCTTCCACTCTGCACGCACAGCTGCTCGTGCAGCTGACTGTTTATGTAAGGGTAGAAGAAGTAATGAGTACCAGACCACTTCTGGTTAAAGCACTTTTTAAGTTTAAATGCAAAGTTTAAACTGCAGCTAATGTACTTCTTCTTCAAGTAAAAATGCTTTCTTGACCCTTAAGTGCTTAATAAACAGCTTAGTAGCCCACTTTGCAACTATTGTAAAAATGGAGCACACAGGTGCTCCCAACTTGCACCAGTTCCTATTACAGAGGGCAAAGAAATAGGAAGGGGTCTTATTTATTTATTTTTTTTCTCTGTTACTTTTCCAGTACAGATAGATTTGCCACACACAGAAAAAGACACAGTGTCTATTCTGTAAAACTGTGCCTGTCTTATAGCCAAGTCACTATCACAGCCCCTTTCAAACAATGTGCTGAGCTGCTGCCTGTTTATGAAGGGATAGGACCAAAAAGGAGTGCTGGACCACTTCCAGTTCGAGTGCTTTTAAGTTTAAATGTAAAGCTGAAAAAGAGTTAATATAATGCTTTTTAGGTAGAAATGTTTTCCTGACCCTTAGATGCTTAATAAACAGCTCTGTGGCCCACTTTGCAACTATCTAAAAAGTGTAGCTTACAGGTGCTCCCTGATTCCAGCTTGCATCAGTCCCTATACCAGAATGCAAAGAAATAGAGACATTTTTTTTCCTATTTTTCTGCTATTTGTTTGTTTTTCAGTAAGGAGATCTGACACACACACAGAGGAACATATAATTTGTATTCTGTAAAACTGTGGCTGGCTTATAGCCAAGTCACTACCACAGCCCCTTTTATTTATTTGTTTTTGGTAACCAGGTAAGTGCATTAGACATAGAAAATGCAGATTTTCAGGCACGACCCAGGACAGTACAAACAAAATATAGTTACTGTCAAAATATAGATACTGTCAAAATGCAAGGTAGTAAGAGAATATAAAATACAAAACAATAAGCAGCTTAAGGAGAGACAAACAAATCATAATCAACAAGACACGTAAGCAAATGTACAGTCTCTGAACAAAGTACTGTATATCAAACAGTACAGTACGATAATCATTGATAGAAGGTACAGTTTTAGTGATGGTACATAAAAACAAGTAATAAGAATAAAAATGGAATATCCTAGATCAAAACCTATAGGGATTAAGGGCAGGGCAGATAGGTTAAGGAGCCCCCTAGTAGGAAGAGAAGAGTACATGCAGCACTTGAGGGAAGGGGAGAGGGGTAAAGTAGATATTAATGAAACTAAGAACTACTGTAGGTAGGGACTGATAAAGAGGTAGACGGCAATAAGTGCATGGGGTGGGATTTTGCCTGACTTGGTTCATTCAAAGTCTTTTACCATCTATGTGTGAAGATTGGATCAATGTTATGTTTGGAAACTACAATCATTTTTCTTTTCTTTTCTTTTTTTTATGTTAAATCGGCTTTGATGGATTACCATTAGTGTAATCACAACATCATAATTTATGAGTTTATTGGGATAATTCAAAACTATATTTTTTATAGGTTATTTCTGGTGGTACAATAAAGCAAAGGGATGGATGAACACCATAAATAGTCAAACATTCTTTAGTCTTTATTGTCTTAAATACACACAGAGCCAAAGGGCAATGTTTCATTGCACCACCACTTCATCAGTCCTGCTGTGTTTCCATTCTGCTAAACAATCAGAAAAAAAAATCAAACAAACGTCTATGCATATTTTTTCAAAAAAGCTACCATATGTACCCATAGCAACCAATGAACAACATTAAAGAGAAAACACTCAGGTGTAAAACTTCCTTGCCATCAAAAAATTGATAATTATAGTATCAAAATGTTTCCTAAAGACCTCTAAAAGAGAGACTTAAACACCTGTGTGATACTTAAATAAGAATATTTCCTATAATGTGAACTCTGCCTTTAAATAACATTCTACAAATATTCTTTCAGTCATATCCTCCTCTAATCTATAATATATCAAATGATGCCATGTATAATTTCATACCTTAGACTCCAATGCATTATTTTTCCAGTGGTTGTCCCTGAAAGATTAAATATATGGCCACTACTTACATTAAGATGCCAACATTATCTGGTACCAGGATGAAAATAAGTAATTGGCAAAACGTTTTATACCTCATAAGGGAATTCACTTAAGGTGATGTGACAGCATTGTTCTAGCTGTTTCTTCAAAAGAAAAGTAAACATGTACCAGCAAACTTCACACTCCTTAAATTATGCAAGACAGTACATACCAGTAATGAGAACAAGAACCCCAGAGCAAAAAGCTCCATAACTAAGAAAAAAGGGCATACAAATAATTAGACTCACTCAGAGGTTACAGGGAACTCAGAATGTTGTCCCACCATTGTATAGAAGTGGCAGAACCAGCTGACACCTGTGGTTTAAATACCGCAATGCGGGGGGGGGACGCTGATATCACTAATGGCATCACACAGCAGCTCCATCTGCCACAATGGTTATAGAGGCCATAGCTGAGTCACCGTAGATGCAACAATAGCACAGCACACTAAGGAGGAAACTGCTGTGCCCATGGGCAATCACAGAAGAGTGGTTCGATCCCCACCATGGTCTGTAGCCCTTTTGATATATAAACTTATTTAAAAAGATACATACATTTTTTAAATAAAAAAATAGAAGTTCCAAGACAAAAATGATTAAAGAAGTACAGCAATACTTAATGAATCACAAATCAGTTATTGGAAAGGAACAATAAAATTGGAGACCAGATCATAGGTTGATGTCCCAGTGTCATATAGTGCTAGTACAGGGTGATCATCCAAATGTTACTACGTAGTTGTTGAACTCATATTAACCACTCCTGGAACTTAGGAGGCAATTTTAACTAATAAAACTGCCTTTAACAAAGTCCAAACAACAGGACCCTTATGAAATGAGATGTAGTTGTTGAATTCATATTAACTACCCTGGAACTTAGCAGGCAATTCCAACTAATAAAATTGCTTTTGACAAAGTCCAGAGGGCTAAACATACCAAACATAATAGACAACAAGACCCTTATGAAATGAGATGTGAAATGACAAATAGGATGTGGCAAACCTGGAATAAGGGTGATTACAGAGAAAATGAATGGGTCCATTAGTGTAACTGTATAATAGGATACCATAAACTTGGTCATGTGATGCAGTGCAGCTAGAGGCAGCGTTTTCGCAGAGCTCCTGTTACCCACCCGTCTTCTAACTATTTTCAGCCTACAAATTTGATATCTAAAGTTATATTCTACATCTAGTGTATAGATAATAATCTTCGGTACTTGGCAGCAGCTTGCGTTGTGCATATTAATGCACTTGGAAGCAAATTGAGATGGAAGCGGAGATGAGCCCTGCTGGCATGAAGCACACCCCACCTTCTCCGCTGGAGAAATCTTCAAAAAAATCTAAAAACCAGAATTCGGGGCCTGCAGTTAAATTACCCCCTTCCAGTACTTCTCCATCTCCTCTTACCGAGGACCGTTTCTTGCAAGAGTTAATTCCTTTCAAGGAAACATTAAATGATATCTCTTCTGAGCTGAAATCACTAAGGGGAGATCTCAGTGCCCTAACCACCAGAATGGGAGATTCAGAAGCCAGAACTTCCTCCTTGGAGACCTGGAGGGAAAAGATAGACCCAGAAATCATCCATCTTAGACAACAGATCAGTAAACTGCAACTCAAAACGGAGGACTTAGAAGGAAGGAGGCGAAGAAACAACTTGGTGATCCTGGGCCTCCCCAAGTCTGAGGAGGGCCCTGGTATTAATCTCTTTCTCCAGAAGTTCCTGAACAAAGTTGTTGGGCCTTCCCCTCTTAATCCACAATACCATATTGAATGTGCTCATTGATCTCTTAGACTGAAACCTGCTGCAGGGGCCCTGCCAAGACCTATCATTATTAAATTTCTAAGCTTCTTGGAAAAACAACATGTTCTATCAAAGGCGAGAGAATTGCAGGCAATTCTATGGAGTGGTTCCAAGCTGCATATTACTCAGGATCTTCCCTATGAGAAGAGGTAAAAGTGCTCAGTGTTTCACTCTACAGTTAGCAAGCTGATCACAGCAGGCATTCGCTACAAAATGATCTACCCTGCCAAGCTTCAAGTTGCCATTGATGGTTCCTGGCTCTCCTATGAATCCCCAGACAAAGCGGCATCAGATCTCTCAATCAAATTACCTAATCTGTTTAAACTGGGCTGAATCGCTGAGGCAGAGCTAAGAAGTTACCTCTTACTACATGCTGCATTTTTGGACTTTCTTTTTTGGCTTTTGATTCCTCATTTCTCTCTTGTCTGGACTGTCTGGTGCAGATCTCTCAGTCAAGTTGCCTAACCTGTTTAAATCGGGCTGAATCACTGAGACAATGCCAAGAAGCTACCTCTTGCTACATGCTACATTTTTGGACTCTCACCTTTTGTTTCTGGTTTTTCTTCTCTCTCTCATCTGGATTCTCTGGTGGTGGGGGTGGCGACTTTGGAGCGGTCCATTGGGAGGTTGAGTGGGCTCGGTTGTGTGATGGTTCATGGGGCCGGCTCACTGGAGGGGGTGGTGGGAACTTGGGGTGCAGAGGTAGTTTCCACACGACATGAGCCAGGTGGGACCTTTTGGTCCCCCTAGTAAATATTGCTCCCCTGGTTCCTCCTGTCCTTCCCCGGTCCAGGTAATTAGGTTTGCTTAATTTCACAGTAAAATGGACAGAAGCACTCATTAGGATATCCTGGGGAATTCATCAGGTGTAGTTGGTGGGTTGAAGAGTTTTTTTGAGTAAAGGGATGAAGTGGCCCGATATTAGGCAACGAGGATTGTTGTTGTTATGGGGAGCACTTTGGGGGGGGTTAGCAAGGTGTCAGTTCGACCCTGCTTGTGCCCTAACACACGTCTATATTTGAGAACATATTTTTACCGCTGATGGTTTTGATGGCAGCAAAGCCTGTAGTTGGCCCCTGGGCTGGGGGTCTGACTCTGATTCTTAGCATCACTACTGGGGTCTCAGGGCTATTATCCCCTACCCTATTTAGTTCGGAACCTATGCGGGTAATGTAATTTGGTTATTTCTCTGGAGGGTTTAAGGATTTCAAATGGCAGTTGGGGTAGTTGGAGGCAGGTGATGAACCAGCCAGTCAGCAATTTGTTCTGGGCTATTTTCTCATGACGAAGACCGGAATCTAGGAGACCCTGGTGGGCTCTCACTATCTAGTGAGCTCTGGTTATATCTAACCCAGGTTAATGAGGCTTTCTTCGTATAACACCAAGATTTTGGTCAGGTTCTCATCTTTCCCAGTATTTTTGTAGGCTTAACCTGATTTATCTGTCTTGGGTGGGGGGGGGCTCCATAGGGTAGTCATCCCTGGTGGGACTGCTAAATGCACCAAAGGGGGGTGGGCAGCCCAGATTAGTTTTTTTTCAGCCAGGAAGTTCTCAGTACTTATGAAGGAATTACTCTCTACTTATTAGCTGATACTTCCTCAGGTTACCGGTTCACGTTTACCTCCCGGTATACCCATCTAGTAGTGGCTTTTGGGGCTTTGTTCCCGACCTTAGCACTATTACTTTCAGTTCTTCTCAAGAAGTAGTCGAGGAACAGTTGTATATAGTTTCAGGGATGTGGGGGTAGGGAGGAGGTCTTTCTTTCTTAGTTCAGGATTTGGTAAAGGTTGTAGTATTATGTCTGAAATTAATACTGCTTCAGTTCTTCTTTACTGGTCTCAAGGGGAGGGATGGTGGAGGGGTGGGATCTGGTCGATGGTGGGTTTTTGGGGGGAGGGCAGGATGTGCCTTCTACGGTGGTCTGCTTTTTCATATTTTCATAGTCCATTGCTGCACTGTATATTAGATAATGACTGTTTCAGCACTTAAAATTGCTACGTGGAATGTAAGAGGTGTCAGAGACCTAACTAAAAGGTACCAGGTTTTCAAAAACTGTGCTTTACTGAATGTTGATATTCTCTTGATGCAAGAAACCCATTTGCTCTCATCAGAAGTCAAAGGGCTTCGCAGTCAAGGTTACGCTCAGGTTTTTGCCTCAGGGGGGTCGTCCTCTAGTAGGAGGGGTGGCCATTCTGGTCAAGAAGCATATTCCCTTTCTGGCAGAAGAGCTTTTATCGGACCACGAAGGTAGATTCATTATTGTGAAAGGTTCACTCTACAATGTGAAGATAACACTAGGGGTGATCTACACCCCAGTAGGGGGGGGACCCAGACTTCCTTGAGACTTTGGCTGAAAAGTTGAGTGGACTCTTACTCTCAATGCTAATAATTGGGGGGACTGGAATATAGCTCCCTCACAAGATTTGGATAAATCTTATAGACCCCTGAAACCACTCTCCTCTTCACAGCTAGCCTTGAGGAATTTTATGGACGTACTGGGTCTGTATGACCCTTGGCATTTATTTAACCCTACAAGACAACTCTTTTCTTATTACTCCCAAGTACGTAAGACCTGGTCCAGAATTGACCTAATACTAGTCAGCAATAACCTTCTGTTGGGAGTACTCCAGTCTGGTATTGAGCCCATAGTGGTGTCAGACCACTCGGTGGCTTGGATTTTGGTCTCCCCAAACCCGCAGGTGCAAAGACATACTGTACTGCCTGGAAACTAAACACCCAGCTTTTAAAAGACAAGGGCATAGTCTCCCATATCAGATCCCTAATCACCTCATTTGTTGAGACCAATACAGGTTCAATTGAGAGGGAGGATCTGCTTTGGTGTTCCCTTAAATGCTTCATTAGGGGTGACTTTATTAAACTCGCATCTAGGAGGAAAAAAACAGAGGGAGGCCAAGATCATGTTATTGTCAAACCAAATTAGGTTGGCGGAGAATAAGTTATCCTCCTCCTCTTCCCAAGCTGATCTAGAAACCCTAATGAAACTCAGAAACAAGTACTCAGATTGGATAAGAGACAAGGCAGATTATGCTCTCCTGAAAACAAAGGCTCTCTATCTCAATCAAGGGGAGAAATCGGGTAAAATGCTAGCTTTACGGTTGAGGGAAATTGAGGGATCGAGATGGATTCCCTCATTATTATCTTCTGATGGCTCCCTTAAAACTTCTCCTAGGGATATTTCACAAATTTTGAGTCATTTTATAAGGAACTTTACGGCAGTGGTAACTTCCACCTCTCCCACTCCCTTGTGGACTAGTTCCTGGAGGGTCTCCCCCTCCCTACCCTCCAAACTCACCTAGGAGAAGCTCTGACTACTCCTATCACAGTAACGGAAGTGGTGGAGGTGATCAAGGAATTTGCTCCGGACAAAGCTCCAGAACCTGATGGCTTCCCCTCCAATTTTTATAAAACATTTGGGAAAGATCTGGCCCCTCTCCTCATGAAATTATTTGAATACATGTTTAACGCCACCACTCTGGACCCTTCCTTGTTGGAAGCCACTAGTGTTCTGATACTGAAACCAGACAAATCCCCGACCAACCCTGCTAGTTACTGCCCAATTTCACTTCTTAATTATGACATTAAAATCCTAATGAAAATCCTATCCCTTAGACTCAAAAAGGCCTGACTTAACTTGTTGAGTTCCAGACAAGTAGGTTTTGTGCAGGGCAGGTCCTCTTTAGACCACTTGTGTACTCTCTCACATATTTTCCAAGCCGCGCCCAGGACTCTCAAATCCCTATGACTCTGATATCATTAGATGCAGAGAAAGCCTTTGATTGAGTCCATTGGGAATTTCTCTGGACTATATTAAAAAGAATGGGCTTCCCAGAGGTCTTTATTCAATGGATTAAATCGGTCTACCAATCCCTTACTGCCAGAATTTATTGTAACGGGGTCTTTTCTTCCTGATTTTCGCTATTTATTGGCACCCAGCAGGGCTGCCCCCATCACCTTTTTTGTTTAATCTCTATCTGGAGCCTCTCCTTCTCAGAATCAAAAACTCCCCACTGGTCACAGGATGTTTCATTCAATGGCAGTCTCTGGTTCTCTCAGCCTATGCTGATGATATTCTTTTACTACACTTGACTAACCCCAAAGTCTCCCTAACACATATATTACACATTATAGCCCAGTTTGGCGAGGTGGCTAATTACAAGTTGAATATAGCTAAATCAATCATATTTCCACTGAATATCAACACACTTCAGGTCAACCTTTCCCAGTTTGGTATGAAATGGGACCCCTCCTCTCTCAAATATTTGGGTGTTTTTCTTACTAAAGACCCTGAACTTTTCAGGAAGCTTAACCTAGACAATCTATTGATTAAAATTCAACAAGACCTTCAGAGATGGTGTGCCCTCCCTTTATCACTGTGGGGTCGTATTAATATTGTTAAGATGAATGTGTTGTCTCAGGTTTTCTACCCACTTAGCCTAATGAAAATTTTCCTACTGAATTCCTATTTTCATCACTTCCACAGGTCCATCTCCAAGTTTATTTGGCAGGGTTAACAGCCCAGGAAAGCCTTCTTAAAACTTAATTTACCCAAAGTGAAGGGAGGGCTCCATCTTCCCAACTTTATGCTCTATTACTGGACAAGCCACATGGCAAAAATAGGGAGGTGGTATGACCAGAGGGTGGATGAGTTTCTACCAATTTGAGTATAACTTGAGAAAAAGATTCTGAGTTTGGCCTTCCCCCATCTAGACTCCTCTATTATAACCTATCCACTTTTTCTTCCATTTTTACCGGGGAGTGTCATTGGCACTTCTATCAAGGTGTTGAATCAATGCTGGCACTGTTTCAATCTCTCTCCCAGGAAAGACACTTCCAAATCTCTTACCCTAAATTTAAATATTAGGATTGGGGGTCTCCCACTTTCTCTAGACTGGCTTCCTCAGCTGAGAGATTGCTGTGTGGATGATTTATTCCTGAATAGCTCTCTTTTATCTTCCGGGGAGGTTCTGACCAAATATGATATTCCTCAAAAGCACATTTTTAAAGTTTTCCAGTTACGACACCTAGTGACTTTCAGCTTCAGCTCCAATCCTACACCGTCTCAAATTAAACCCTTCCTAAACCAGATACAGGAACAAGCAACTAAGACCCATAGCATTTCTAAGCTTTATTCTTTCCTATTGGACACTAAATTCCTGGACTACCTGATTGGTTCCAAATGCTGGTCTTCTCTTCTTCCAGATACCCTTCTAGATTGGGAACAAGTTTGGGTAGATACATATCGGTATCTCTCTCAAGACAGACATAGACTCACTCAATACCATATATTGAACAACATGTACTATACCCCCAGTTAAACGGCTTAAATTAAACAGACTAGCTTCAACCCTATGCACAAGGTGTGGCACAGTGGAAGGGAACCTGGTACACATTTTCTGGTATTGTGAGAAGGTGGCTCCCTTATGGCAGTTCATTCAATCTAACTTAGACCCTATTTTGGGCCTGGAGGATTTATTCACTGTAGAAGTTTGTATCCTGGGGAAGCTTTCCAACATACAAGTGATGGAGGGTAGATTCGACATGGCCTTAATCTCGATGGTTGTCAAAAGATTGGTCCTTAGGCATTGGATGGACAAATTGGTTATCTTATATGCAGAATGGATCAGTGAGCTTTCTCTTTGTTTTCGGACTGAAAAGTTAATAGCAAGTTCTCGGAATTGTCTGGCATCGGTTGGGCGGAAACGGGGCAAATTATATGCTCTTTATTTGAATTAATATCCTGTTGGGTACACCTCTAGCTACCTTGGCAGCTGATATATCTTTATGTATTTCATATGTATCAGAATCAGCTCCCTTTCTTCCTTTTCTTCTCCTTTCTTTTCTTTTGTCTTTATTTACCTTTATAGAAGGCACATCCTGGGGGGGGGATGGGGGCCTGGGGATTTGGGTGAGGGGTGTAGGGGGGTATTTCTCATTGCTTTTCCAGATTCAGGTATTTCTGTAAAATGCTGTATATTGTCACTCTGCAGCTGCTATACAGTTTATGTCATTGGTCATAATGTGTAATCCCTGTACTGTTCTCTCAAGTGTATTACCTTTATATAAAATAAAAAGATTCAGAATTTCAAAAAAAAGGATACCATAAACTTAACAGTCCCATGTTGTCACCCGTATAGTGACCAATCACATTCTTCATTCAAACCAATCCTCAAGTCTATAGAGTTCATGACATACAGTATATCCAGTACACTTTTCTTCAGAGCAAAATCTCATCCCAGTCATTCTTTTTGGCAGGTAAATGTGACAGCTCAGATGACTATAAGCTGTAGAGAACACAGTCCTGTTGCCCACTTTATCTTGTTGTGTACTGTTTAGTAAGACCTCCCTGTCGAGGGAGAAAACTTCTTCCTCAGCTTGTCTTAAAAGTGTCTTAAAAGTTGGGTACTACATCCCCTATCCCTGAATCTACCATCCATTTCAGTTCTGACCCTCCTAAATTACTGTTCTTCCCTGCAATTTCTACTGACACAAATAAGTTGTGCCTTGTTAATCTAGGGTCATGGTAACTTGTACTATGCAAAATGGTGTTCCTGGCAATGTTCTTATGAAATAGAGTGATCTGCAAACAACCTCCACCCTTATAAATTAGTAGATCCAGAAATGGCATACTCTCCCTGTCTGATGACACAGTGAAGATAAGATGTGGGGCTAGATTCACAAAAAATCGCAATGTGCAGCACAAAGTTTGTGTTGCACTTTTTGACTGCTTAGGTGGTAAAAAATGCTATGCACAGATGGATAGCAAAGGGCACTATCCAACTGTGAATATGGCTAGGTAGAGGCAGTAGTAACCCCATTACCACTACCTCTAACCCCAATAGTGCTGCCCTGACCTGCATACCTTTAAATGTCCTCACAATGAATAGTGCTGATGTGCTATTTGTTATTCACAAAAGTAGCCATGCAAATGAGCCCATTGGGCATGGAAAGGGCTAGCTGGCCAATTGTATGCCCATTATGGGCCCATTTACATGGGCTGCAAGGAAGTTTTGCATACTCCCCCCTCCTCCCAAGGTGGACTGCCAGTCCTGTAGTTACACAAAAAAAACCTGGTGGTCTAGTGGTCCCTCCCCATCCCCATTCACTGATCACCTTATATGGTGTTTATTCACTCTGTACTACTGGGTGTATGCCACTTTAATTGATTTGCTTTTTAAATGGTCACGTTGCTGTATTCCATTGACCCGCCCCCTGAAGAAGGCCCTGTGTGGGGCTGAAGTGCTGGAGATGTCGGGTGTCATTCCTTGTGAGCACTCCATGCCACAATAATCTACACTGTTTGCATTACTTTTTGACCAGTGCTTTTTCTTCAGAGTGCTGAGTATCTGTATTCATTTATGACTTTGGGCTGGCACCCCTTTTCAGCACCAACAGGCTTCTTGTGTGTGCACCATACAAATGTTTTCCTGATTATTGCCATTATTTGGTGCAGCCAGAGAGCACTAACTAGTGTTTATGCTCAAGGAAGACTTTAGAAGTACTAGAAATGTGTGGCTTGGCTTTTACTTACCTCACTTCTCTCTGAGACAAACAAAAGTCTTTTGAAAATATTGGCAAGTAACATTCATCTAGGAAACAAAGACAGAAAATGAGCAATTTCAACACTACACCTGTTCTGCTGATTAACAACAGTACAGATAATGGCCCTGGAGGACAAGGAATCGTTTGATAGTCTAGAAGATCCTGAGGTGGCTGATAAATGTCAACAAAATTTGAGGCATACTATTTTTAATGAATGAGAGCAAGAGAATGAGGATTTCACTCCAAAGGAACCTTTTGTGAAGCTAGAACACCAGAAAATAATAAAACTAAATCACTACAATAGTATCAGCCCAGAAAAGTACCTGTAGTTGGACCTTTCTGCTAGAGGATTGTGCATCGAAAAAAACAGCATCTTCAGGCTTTGATGGGGAAAAGGAACTGAAAAGGGATTGGGAAGAAGCTGCCACTGAATGCACTAACAAGTTCATTAGAGCTTTAATCAAGACAGACATTCGACTGTAGGCAGCCACCAGTGAGGAAATAAAAACTCTCCAGGGTCCGCTGGCACAATTTAAAGGTAAAAAAGATTTCGACAACTTAAATAAGTCATTTTCTAAGAAAATAAAGAAATATGAAACAAAGCTCATAGCAAGGAAAAGAACAAAACTTAACAAACACATAGAAGACTTTGATAGGAAAGAGGTATTTGTTTGGGTTTGGGAATGTAAACGCCATTCTGGGAGCAGAGGCAGGTCATGCTCCAGCACATGAAAGATTGGAATTGGAACAATAAAAATAGGCAACAAGCTAATAAAACAGTCACCTTTGCTGCACACATTTCCAACGAAGCTGGTAATAACAACAAAGTAACTCAGATGAACCCCTCTACCTCTGCAAATGTTTTTTTAGACAAAACAAAACCTGTAGAACAATCAGGGCAAGCCAAACAAACAATAAACATTACAACAACAAAAAAAGGAAAAGCAGGAAACAAAAAACAAGGAGAGGGAAAAGAGGGAAATGATCAAACAAATCCAATGTTGAGAACACTGAGGAACAGGGACAGGATATTATAAACCCAATGGATATTGTGTTCAGTGACATCCAAAAAACGGCTCTCTGCAAAGGGTTAACATTCCTCCCAATGCAAAAAGCAGATTTTTTCAAATTTTGTGGGGATATTTAGAAAGTTGTAAGAAAGATTAAACTCAAATACATCTTTGGGAAACATAAAAAAGAACTGTGGCAACTTTGAGGATAACATAAATATGGGAGGTATAACAGCTGAACAAGTGGAACCCGATCCAGGACTTACTCTCTCAGGGGTCCCTGATGAAGATATGATCACTGAGAATACCACACTAGAATGCTGGGATATCTAGGAATGATATTACAACATAATTGACAGAACTGGAGTCTGAGCTCTTCTAGAAGAAATAGAGGATCCAATAGATGGAACTAGTACAATTGTACAGAAAAAACAGACTTTTAAACCCAAATCACTTTCTTGCCCCCAAGTTTTTTGCTTAGCCACCTCCACATTTGAGCAAATGCTGATTAATGAAATTGAGAAAATGTTCCAGGTACCACTTAAATATTTGCGTACAGAAGAAAATTACTGCCCTTAGAGAGATTGAAGATATTAAGGGTATTAGCGTTAAAAAAAATCTGACAAGGGGGGTAATATAGGTATTATGAGTGAACAAATGTATGTGGAAAAATGCTCTGATTTAATTAATGATCAGAATAACTATACCAGGCTTAGAGGGACCCAACTGTTCGCTGTCAGGCAAATTTATGTGAATTTATTGATCTAGCACAACAATGTGGGTGGGTTACCAAAAAATATGCAGCGTACATTAAAGTGGACTACCCCATAATTCCCACATTCTACATACTGCCCAAAACCCACAAGGATTTTCACAATCCATTAGGCAGCCCCATTGTAGCGGGTATTGGATTCCTAAAACAGAACCTGGGAACATTTGTGGATAATTTTCTCCAACCAGTAGTGTTCACACTTAGATCACACATAAAGGACAGCATGGACTTAATGGAAAAACTAAAAGGACAAATGTGGGACTAGAACTAGAGGTGGCTTACAACTGAGGTAAGTAGCTTGTACATGTCAGTCTCCCATGACATAGACATACATGCAGTAGAGAGTTTCTTACATAACAGCTTAGATATTCCTACATGCTTTGTCCTCAGTGCAATCAGATTCACATTTACACATAATTATTTTGTGTTTAAAAATGAATTTTTTCTACAAATGTGTGGTACAGTTATGGGGGCGGCCTTTGCCTCCTCTTATGCTAATCTATCTATGGGTCTATTTGGAGTCAGATTTGTTTTCAACAATGTTACCAATAGACACTTTGACCAAATAGTTTACTGGTATAAGTTTATTGATGACATAATTGTCATATGGTCAGGTAACAGACACAATATTTTAGAATGTATAGAATATCTCAACAATAATGATATAGGACATCACTGTACTTATGACACAGACAAACATACTGTTAAATTCTTGGATTTACAATGTACTGGCTCATCAGAAGAACCCATTTGCACAGCTGGTTATAGAAAGGAGACTACAGGAAACACTATTTTACATGCTAAAAGTGCTCACCCCAGAAAACTCACATTATCAGTTCATATGGGGAGATGATAAGGCTTAGAAAGAATTGTTCAGACGTGGCAGAGTTTCTACTACAAGTTAGTGCACTAAACGATAGACTGCTTAAAAGAAATTACACACACCAAACATTGGAGGAAGCTTTCCAAAAAGTTTTAAATTGGGATAGAGATGACTTCTCATCAGCAGAAAAACTAAAAAGAACATCCAGGAAGGCAACAACAACAAGGAGACTGTCCCATTCTGGTACATGGTCTGCACCAGAATGGGAAGCTGCTGCACCAAATGGGCACTGCACCACCCTTGCGACCTGCATCTGGGTACTCCAGGTTGCAAGGGGGCTTGCACCATTGTGGGGCAGCAGCATTCCTATTTTTTCAAATTCTGAAAGTCCTGCCATGGTTGTAGCAGGGGGCTCCACTTAGACCTGCCAGGAGGTAATCTAAGCCCCTTGCATCAATGTGAGACACTGTGGCAGAAGGGCTATAAGTGGGGTCAGTGGGAGGAGGGGCACAGAGGGGCATAGGGTGGGTTGGTGTGATGGTGGGTAAGTATGGAATTGCTTTGGCACTGGGTGGGGTGCATATGCCTCTGTATATGTTATACATAGGCATATGCACCCTGCCTGGTGCTAATGCAATCCTATACATCCCCACTGTTACTGCAACTCACCCTATGCTCCACCATGCCCTTCCTGCCCCCTCCTGGCAAAGGGTTACCCTTTACTACCACCACTAGTGCTGGCCCATCCTGTGTGGTACCAGTTAGGGAGGGGGAGCCAGATCCCTGGGGCATGTGCCATGGCTGCACCGATGGTTGGGCACTGTTCTGCATTTGTGGCAATCCCAGGGATTGTGGGTCCAGAACCCTGTTTTTTTGTGGAATCTGGAGCAGGGTCCCTGGCACACCTGGGTATTGTTGCATCCCTGGGGCATCACAACTTGTGTCACCCCAAGGGATCCTTTCAGAATTGGGCCCACAGTGTGAAAAGAAGGGTATTATACAAGTCAGTAGATAAGGAGCAATCTAAAATAGAATTAAAAAATATTGGTAAAACATTTTCACTACATTCATGCACTGCTGCTTTAATGTATGAATTCAATTCTTTTCACCACACTTTTTAACTTTTGGGGGGAATCACAAAAAAAAAAAAGTAAATGTTTAAACAGGTACTTCAGCTGAATCTGACCATGACCTGCCCTTCAACCAGACTGCTGCTGCACAGACAAGTAAATATATTTATTTAATTGCTGTGGTGAAAAAACACTCCCCAACAATCATATAACACAAAACATGAGGTAGTGTATAAAACATCAATTCTGCACACACCCTCAGTGTTGGATGCTGGTATAAAACCACTCAAGTTTCACTCTTGTGGGTAATGTAGCATCCAGCACCAAGGGTGTGTGTAAAATTCAATTTATATACACTACCCAATGATTTCTTCTATATACAGTGGCGTGAAAAAGTATTTGCCCCCTTCCTGATTTTCTCTATTGTACATATTTGACACACTGGATGTTTTCAGTGTCTTTTAGAGAAATGTAATATTAGATAAAGGGAACCTGAGGAATGTAAATAACACTTGTTTTTTTTTTTTAATTTCACTTATTTAATGAAAAAGTTAACCAACACTAACTGGCACTGTGTGAAAAGTAATTGCCCCTTACACTTAATAACTGGTTATGCCACATTTAGCTGCAATGACTGCAACAAACACTTCCTATAATTCAATATCAGTCTTTCACATCGCTGTGGAGGAATTTTAACCCTCTTCCTCGCAGAACTGCTTTAATTCAGTAACATTTGGTAGGTTTTCGAGCATGAACTGCTCGTTTCAGGTCCTACCACAGCATCTCTATTGGATTTAAGTCTGGACTTTGACTAGACCACTCCAAAACTTTAATTTTACTTCTTTTTAGCCATTCTGATGTGGACTTGCTTTTGTGTTTTGGATCATTGTCTTGCTGCATGACCAACTACGCTTCAGCTTCAGCTGACAGAAGGATGACTGGACATTCTCCTTAAGAATTTTCGGTACAGAGCAGAATTCATGGTTCCTTTAATTATGGCAAGTCATCCAGGTCCTTAGGCAGCAAAGCATCCCCACCATCACACTACCACCACCATGTTTGACTGTTGGTATGGTGTTCTTACTGTGGAATGCTGTGTTTGCTTACGAGACATTATGGGATCCATGTTGTCCAAAAGTTCCACTTTGGACTCATCTGTCCATAGAACATTTTCCCAAAAGGCTTGTGGATCATCCAGGTGCTTCTTGGCAAATGAGAGATGAGCATTTATGTTCTTCTTGGTTAGCAGTGGTTTCCGCTTGCTACTCTCACATGAAGCCCATTTTGCCCAGTCTCTTTCTGATTGTGGAGTCATGAACACTGACCTTAGCTGAGGCAAGAGAAGCCTGCAGTTCTTTGGATGTTGTTTTAGGATCCTTTGAGACTTCTTGGATGATTTTACACTGCGCCTTGGGGTAATTTTGGCAGGCCGCCCACTCCTGGGAAGGTTCACTACTGTTCAAGTGTTCTCCATTTGGAGATTATGGCTCTCACTGTGGTTCGATGGAGTCCCAGAGCCTTAGAAATAGCTTTGTAACCCTTTCCAGACTGATAGAGGGCAACAAATTTTTTCTGATCTTTTCAGGAACTCCCTTTGATCATGGCATAATGTGCTTGTTGAATCTTTTGTGCTGGCAACGTGACTTGACGGTAAGAGCCAAAATAAGTGAGGTTTATATTGAGCAGGGCTGGCTGTAATCAAGCCTGGCTGTGTTCAATCAGCTGACTCTAATTATCCCTTTAATTGGGTTGATTTAACTAGGGGGCAATTACTTTTTCACACAGTGCCAGTTGGTGTTGGTTAACATTTTTCATTAAATAAATGAAATAAGTAAAAAAAAAAGTGTTATTTGTTCACTTAGGTTCCCTTTATCTAATATTATATTTTGTCTAAAGACCTGAAAACATCCAGTGTGACAAATATGCAATAATAGAGAAAATCAGGAAGGGGGCAAATACTTTTTCACGCCACTGTATATTCAGGTGTATATTACAGACCCTCAAATACAACAGATCAAGAACAATATAATATGAATCCAAACATAAATAAAATGTCAGAGAAAAGCAATGTCATAATCATGGGGACTTTAATCTTCTACATATTAATGGCCAGATATGGAATCTTCTTGTACTAAAGAACTATTATTCATAAATGTCCTACTATATACAGGGTTGCATCAATCAGTGAATAAAGCAACAAGCGATAACAATATATTGGAACTAATTATAGCTAATATTCTGAAGCAAATTTTAAAAAATCTAAATTAAAGAAACCCTGGGAAATAGTAACCATAACATGGTTGAATTTATTATCTCAACCAAATTATATAAAGATATAGGAAAAACAGTAGCAAAAATATTACAACTGCAGTAACATAATAAAGGAACTAAGGAAATTGGGATTGGCAAAGCAGCTTGAAGGTAACAGCATGCATGACTATGTAGAATATTCAAAAGCAAACTTATTGAATTAGAAATGAATATATGCCAAACAAGAGAAAATCCCCATGTGGTGTTCAAAAAATGTATTACAACAAATAAAAAAGAAAAAAAGGGGCATGTAAGGCAATGAAAACTAACAGGAATGAATACAATAATAGCAAAATGTAAACAAGAGTAGAAACATTAAAAGGCATAATCAGAATGGGAAAAAGTGAGAGTCACGTGGTGCAGGTTTCATGGTAGCTGCCTGATTGTACTGTTCCAGCCTCCTGCTCCATTACAAGCCTTTTATATACTGCCAAGAAGGAGCTATACCAAGTGTGGTCGCTAATTTGTGTACCTGAACACTGCCAGAGCACCCTGCAAGGTTTTCAAGTGCCGATGGAAGCAGAGATGAGAAAACCCCCGTCGAAACATACCCCGTCGGCGTCCCCGGCCAAGGCCTTGTCGAAAAAAGCCAGAACCTCTCCACAGGCAGGAGGCCTAGAAAGTGAAAGCTGCAATTCAGAAAAGGAGCCCCTGACACTGGCGCAATTTCTAGCAGAGTTCAAGCCTTTCCGTACCGAGCTGTGCTCAGTGACCGAAGAACTGAAAGCAGTGACACAGGCTCTGGAGGATTTATCTCGTCGAACGGGAGACACGGAAGTCAAGGTCACCTCACTAGAGAAATGGATGGCGAAACAAGAGCCTGAGCTAATTCAACTGAAACAAAAAATTAATAAAATGGAACTTAAAATTGAGGATCTGGAGGGAAGAAGCAGGCTTAACAACATGATTATAATTGGTCACCCTGAAAAGGAAGAGGACCAGCGCAATCGCGTTTACCCAAAAGTTCCTCCATCAGATTGCTGGCCCCACACCCTTCGGTGACAACTACACGATAGAGAGAGCTCATCGTGCATTAAGGACTATGCCTCCTGCTGGTTCTCCACCTTGTATATTGATATTCCGTTTCCTAAACTTCCAAGAGAGACAGTATGTTCTATCAAAAATTAAAGATCTCAAAGAAGTAAGGTCGGAGGGTACTTTGCTGAGAATCACCCAGGATCTCCCACTAACTGTGCACCAAAGGAGAGCGGAATACCATCAGGTGGTCACTAAGTTGATAGCCACAGGCATTCATTTCCGAATGGGGTACCCAGTGCGATTGCAGGTGGCCCTGTCTGGCCAGTGGTCCAGTTTTGAAAATGCTCATGCTGCAGCAAAAGGGTTGCAGGAAGCCCTTCTGGACCTGTTCAAACAAAAGTAAAGACTGAGTCTATGTCTTATAATAGTCTCGTCTCATAGGGCAAAAACGAATAATTCAGTAGCATGAAGAGAAGAGAATGATGCACCCACCAGGAAGAGTGCAGGAAGTCACAGGGATATATTATTAGATGTCGGATCCCAAAATAGACAGTTATACTGGAGAGATGCGGCTCTCTCAAGAGTACCTCAAGCTGCACCCCTATGTATGGCTTTTTGCTTTGTGACTTTTGGAGAAGAAGCAAGAAAGCGGACTCTGGGAGCTGGTTGGGATCTTAGGGTATTTTTGGAAACCGCGAGACAATCGGAAAATAGCAGTCACTAAATGCCACGCCTCAAGAAGCTCTAACTATGTCACCGGAGCGTTTTGCGGTGACTTGCTCTAATCATCACGCACTCACTGGAAACTTTGAGTCGGTCCTTATATCGCTCCCAATGACCCCATATCCCATGTCAAAACCTGGCACTATTCAACAAGCGCCTTGCCCCTAAGCAGGGTTACGTCTCCCATCTTGGCAAGTATCCTCGGGGACTGTTTCATCTGCTGCTTGGATACATGGGAAAGAGTTCATGGGAGTGTGTTCCTGTTATTGTCAGCAGCATCGCCCGATGGTCTGGAGTCGGGTTGGAGGGGGCTCCGCTCACAGAGTTTCGCAGCTCGTGGCATTTTTGTGCAGTTTACATGGCAGTTAAGCAATGTCGTCCTGAACATCAGCCACTAGAGGGAGCTCCAGTATTATGTTCATCGTTGAGAGCCCTCTACTAGGGGGCTTTGAAAGTCTAATAGATCCTGCATCCTCTGGTTTTTGCAAGCTGCAATCTTGCTGCTTCTCTTTCCCTTGTTCACACTTTTTCCTTTTTTGTGCTGTTGCTTGATCATCCCCAATATAGGGGCCCGGAGAGCAGTTGCGTTGTTTTTTCTTTCTTTTTTGAAGAGTCAGACTCTTTGGGGAGCATACAAATTATGCCATGTTTTTCTCCCCATTAGTCGTGAGTATTCAGACTAAATGGACACGATCTTCTGGACAATTTGCACATGGAGTCTATTATTTAAGTTGTTGGTGATCTGTGTAATATGTGGGGTTGCTTAAATGATTATTAAAAAATTGCTGAATGACTTGAGGCTCAGACTTAGGGGAAATTGTTGGGTGAATGCAGGGTATCTGGGGCAGTGACTTCTTTCCCTAGGCTACAAGGAGGAATTATCCTTTTTTTTTATTTTGAAATGCCTGGGAAGGTTCAAATTGTTAAGTACCTTGCTCTGAAGAGCAACAGACCTTATATAAAGTTGCCCCAGGAAGAGTCATTCTGGGATGTTGGGTAGTTCTTCCTAGGTGAAGTGCCATGCCTTCTTGGCTCAGGGAGTTTAGTTAAAGGGTTTGTAATAGGTTAGGCTTCCTTCTGACAAGAAATTGTTTATGCTGTCAGCGGGAGGGGGAGGCTGGAGGGGAATAGGGAGCTTTGGAACTTGCGAACTCATGGGCCGGGAGGTGGTTCTGTTGGTGGGAGGAGGTGGGAATCTTTATCAACCAAAGTTAAGGATTAAGGTAGTCGATGTAGGAGGGACAGGGGTAAGAGTAGTAATTTGGAGGTCAGAGAAGGGATAGGGAAAATAAGGGGGGTTGGGTTGAAATAGGGTTTAAAGGTAGCTGCTCGGAGGGATCTGCTCATAAGGGAAGGCCAGGTGTAGAAGGAAGAACTGGAGTGCAGTCAAATATATGTGGATTCCAAATGGAATTTAGGGATAATGGGTAGTACACATGAGTTTATCACATGGAATATTAAAGGGGCTAGGAAGGAATTAAAGAGTTACAAGGCTTTGAGACACTTGCAATTGCAGAAGGCCCAGATAATATGTTTGCAAGAAACACACTTATTGGAGAGGGAATCTAAGATTCTGAGACATCAGTTTGTGGGTCAGGTATACGCTGTGGGTGATAGTACTGCCAGTAGGGGGGGTAGCCGTCTTAATAGCCAGGAATATTCCCTTTGTATGTGAGGAAAAACTGGCAGATCCTGAGGGTCGGTATATAATAGTAGTAGGGTGTATAAATCAAACAAGGATGGTGATAGGTAGCATATATGGCCCAAATGGGGATTCACCCTGGTTTTTTACAGATCTACTAAAAGCCTTGTCCCCCTTTCTTCATCTCCCTATGTTGTTAGGTGGCGATTAGAACCTTGCATTTAATGCAGAATTGGATAGGGAAGGCAGGTGAGATAGGGGCCTCTCTCCTGCTCAAAGAGCCATTAGGGATCTCACAGACACTTTGGGCCTGTGCGACCCGTGGAGGGTCTTGTGTCCATCTAAGAGGGGAATACACATTCCTATCGGAGGTCCACAAAACCAGGTCTCGAATCAATTACTTTTTGATGAGTCAGAGCATGCTTCCTGGCCTGATAGATTGTAAAATTGCTCCAGGGGTCATCTTGGATCACTCCATGGTCCGATGCTCCCTTAATCTTGTATTCAACACCCCCAAGCAAACCATCTGGAAATTAAACAACCAGCTTCTCAGTGCTCCGGAGATTAGAGATAGTATAAGCCAGAGAATAGTACAATACGAGCAGGAAAACTGCAACACGACGGGTAGGGGCGATATAGAATGGAGTGCGCTGAAATGTGTGTTAAGGGGGGAGCTCATCAAGATAGCTGCCGCTAGGAAGAAAAAGAGAGAGAGTTTGGCCAGACAATTGCTGACCCAGATCAGAGATATAGAGAACATTCTTTCAAAGGCAACTCCAACGGTAACTAGGGAAAAGTTGGTCAGGCTCCGGTACCAATATGATGATATTCTGAGAGAAAAGGCAGAGTATGCCATTAATAAAATGAAAGCCCTATATTTAGATCAAGGGGAGAAAGCGGGTCATCTCCTCGCCATGCGACTTAAAGCAGCCGAAACATCCAGAATCATTCAGAGTATATCCTCCCCTCACAGACGGGTCCATCAAAACCACCCCCATGAAATTGTTAAAGAATTTGAGGATTACTACAGGGAATTATATAGCCCTATGCCCAACAGACCAAGTGGTGAGGAAGTCAGGGTTTATCTATCCACGTGTAATTTACCTCGGATACTGGAGGATCAGAAGGAAATGCTTTACTCCCCGATATCAGAGTCTGAAATCCTAAATGCAATTCAGATGCTCCCAGCCGACAAAGCTCCCGGACCGGATGGGTTCTCTCCGAATTTTTATAAATGTTTCAGGAGACAGTTATGCCCAGGGTTAAAATGATTATTTCATAGTATATTTACTTCCGAAACTATTGATAGTCACCTTTTTGAGTCCCTAATAGTGCTTATCCCCAAAGAGGGGAAAGATAGAGATAAGGTCCCGAACTATAGGCCCATAGCCTTAATTAATTATGATGTAAAAATTTTAGCGAAAGTACTAGCAGCCCGCCTAGCTAAGGTCCTTCCTAGGTTAATCCACCAGGATCAGGTGGGATTCATGAGCAGTAGACTAGCATCAGATCATTTCCGTAAATTATCCCACATTTTCTCAGCATCCAAGGATAGTAAAATCCCATGTGGTTTGATGTCTGTCGATGCTGAGAAAGCATTGACAGAGTAGATTGGAGGTTTCTGTCTTTGACCATGGAGCATTTCGGCTTCCCAGCTCACTTTATTAACATGGTGTTTGCGTTATATAGATCACCGTCTGCAAAAATATACTGTAACGGGGTATTTTCGGCAAGCCTACCCTTGTTATCGGGCACTAAGCAGGGATGTCCTTTATCCCCTCTTTTGTTCAACTTATACTTAGAGCCACTGTTGTGTAGTATCAGACGGGATCCCAAGATTAAGGGGATAAAAATTGGGTCACTGGAACTTAAGATCTCGGCATTTGCGGACGACATTCTACTCCGTATTAGCCACCCCCGAACCTCAGTGCCAGCGGTGCTCGAAGTCATTGCGTTCTATGGTAAGCTATCCAACTATAAAGTTAACATAGGGAAAACTCAGTTTTTCCCTCTTAATGTGAAAGTTTATAAGTCGGACATTTCGGAACTGGGGATACATTGGGCCCCTCTCACCCTGAAATATCTTGGCATTGTTTTAGCCAGTTCAGAGGCCAAAATGGTGAAACTCAATTTGGACGCCCTTAAGGTAACTATAAAACAAGATCTGGAAAGATGGGGCAGACTTCCGCTCTCTCTCTGGGGAAGGGTCAACATAATAAAGATGAATGTGTTGCCGAGGATTTTTTATCCTCTAAATATGCTTAATGTATGGTTACCCCTAAAATGGCACAAAACACTGCATTCAATTATCTCATAGTTTATCTGGGGAAAGAAATCACCCCGTAGTGCTTATCATAAACTTGCCGCCCCCAAGGAGAAAGCTGGTTTAAGATTGCTGCATTTCGGGTTATATCACTGGGCAAGTAGTCTCTGTAAATATTTACACTGGCTCCTGCCCCCCAGGGATTTGGAACTATTACCGTATGTTCCTCCCTGGGTTGAACTGGAAACAGAGTTAATAAAGGAGGCTGGTGTAGATCCGAAGGCTCTCCTTTTCATTCCATTAAAATCTCTCCCCTCTAGTCTAGCAGCCACCCCAATTAAACTTTCCTTACGTACGCACATTCAACTATGTGCTTCTCTTCGTTACTCCCCGTGTGCAGATAGATATCAGCCAATATGTCATAACCCTAGTCTGCGGATTGGGGGGAAAATGATAAATGAGTCCTGGCTTCCCTTTCTGAAAGGGTTAAAGGTGGCAGATATCATGCAAGGGGATAGGTGCCTCTCAGTTGCAGAAGTTCTAACAAAGTATAATATAGAGCCTAACCAATCTTTTAAAGTATATCAACTCACACACTTGTTGGAGAATTTCAAGACTAAATTAAAAGAAAAAAAGATCAATGGGGCATGGTTTGAACCCCTGACCACGCTGGGCTTCAGGAGCCGACTGCAGTTTCTAAGGTCTACAAGGCACTATTCGAGCAAGTTTATGCAGACACTGTCAACAGGCCGAGATTCTGGTTGGACCGTTTGGGGGATCAGGACCAGAACTGGGATCTTATTTGGCAACACATGTACCAGTATATCACCCAGGATAGATTACGTATCATGCAATACATTTTTTAAATAATTTGTTCTGGACTCCTTCCAAATTATATAAGGTTGGACGTAGCCCAGACGCGTTATGTATTCGATGTCAGCAAGCTGAGGGAGACCTATTTCACATTTTCTGGGAATGTCCATCGGTAAAAGGGTTGTGGGACCAGATTAAGCACAAGGCGGATTCGTTACTGGGCATTGAACATTGCTTTACCCCAGAAATCTGTCTGATAGGTGACTATACTGGTACTGCTGTAAAATCCCAAAGATACTATATGGCCTTGATCTCATCGTCGGTCAAGAAAATAGTGTTAAGGCACTGGTTGGATAACACCTCACCCAGTTATGTGGAATGGCTACAAGAATTACTCTTTAACTTAAATATGGAAAACTTTGGGGCTATGAGAAGGGGTAGTTCTTCGAAATTTGATCGAGTTTGGGGCCCCTTCCAAACACTTTATTTGCTCCATTCATAATCAGCCATTACAGGACAAGTCGACCCTGGTTCGTTCCCTTATGAGCAGATCTATCTCAACCCTCGTAGCTCTGGGGGGTGGGGGTGGGTATGGGAGGTTAGGTGGGGTAGTTAAATGGGGTGGGGTTAACACCAGAAAATTGTCGTGTTCATTTTCTAATGGTACATTGTAAGTGGCACTGTGCTGTCACAGATTATCTTCTGTAAGGCTTTGTCTTTCATCTGAGTGCCGACAGTATGTCAATAAACTTGAATTTAAAAAAAAAAGAATGGGAAAAAGTAGAATTCAAAATACCACATATCAAAGACAATGCAAACACATTCTATGCCTATGTTAACAATAAAAGGTATCAGATATGACCATAGGACCAATAACTGAAAACAAACAGGAAATCAATGTACCAAATAAACTATCAAATCTATTTAATAAGTACTTCTGTGTTAATAAAGATCCAATAGTGGGCGAGCTATCTATTGTGAGTTAAATCTGAACAAGATTTCATTCAGCACTGATGAAGTAGTCAGACTCTTTTCACAACTCAAGCCAAATAAGTCTGCAGGTTCTGATATGTTACATCATAAACTATTGAACTAAAAAGATCACATTGTTGAGCCCTTAACAAAAATATACAGTAAATCATTTAACACAGTACAAGTTACATAGAAACAGAAGTTGACAGCAGAAGGAGACCGCTAGGTCCATCTAGTCTGCCCATTTGTTTTAAACCTACAGTATTTTGACACTCTAGTAGCCATTCGTAGTCAGGGCTCCCTTGTGTCTATCCCATGCATTCTTGAATCCCCCACAGTGTTCCAAAAGACTGGATAATAGCCATCATAGTGTCCATCTTTAGGAAGGAACAGATCAAAAAAATTAAAATGTAGAACAGTAAGTCTGACATCAATTCTTAGCAAGATTATGGAAAACCTGATAGAATAAAATTGGATAAGGATCTCTTACAGAATAATATTGCAGACAGTATGGAACATGGCTTAAAAAGAAACAGATCATGTGCCACTAATGTACTGTTTTTATAAAAAAAAATGAGAATAAATAATAATACAACAATAGATATGATTTATCTTGATTTTCAAAAAGCCTTGATAATGTCCCACATGAAGTATTAGTAAATAAAATTAAAAGCCTCAGTCTCAATGTAAGAATCTCAAACTGGGTAAAAATTGGTTACGCAGAAGGATGCAGATTAAAATAAAAAAATCAACATTACACTTTTGTTAATACAGTTGTATGCAAAGTTTCCATAATTTTATGTGTTTGGGTCTAATTCTTCATAGCTATTATGAACAAATGTGACAGTGCTAATACAGGCTGGATAAAATATGTGCATAATGGCTCACATGTGAAAAAGGCAGCTGACACCCATGCCATATGCACTACACATGTGCATATGGTGGTGCAAGGCACACAAATGTGGACATGTCACCAGTCCATCAGTGCAGTGGTAGCAATATCACTCATGATGCCATTGACCCATGTTTGAGAAAGAAAGCGGGTCACTGGGGGCCAGCCGAGGGGAGGAGGATTAAGCAGCCCAGAGCATTTTCTACTCCTCTAGGAGGGAGGGCTACCAGCTCTTCTGCTCTACTATCACCTGAGTGATCAGAAGAGGTAGTGCATTCAGAGAAGCATAGGGGAGGGGGGACACAGTCTGGCAGTCAGAAAGGCAAAGGGGGGGACACAGGCTGGTGCCATGCTATGTACAGTCTCATGCATACTCACACAATAATATACACCCTTGTTGCATGCATCTCAAGGGATGGGACCAGAAAGGCAGAAAAGATCTGGCCAGTCAGGATGAGTACCAGTGCCTCACATGCCCTGTACCAGTGACATGACTCTCCTCCAAACTGGTACCTAGTCTGTGAAGCAAGATGTCTATCCTGCCACCCCCTACCAAAAGGGTGAGAAAAGTGGAGGACGGAGTTGGAGTGTAAGCCCACAAGAATCTAGATGATGGGGCTGGGGGAGCCAGTACAAAAGAAGGGCCTGACCGGTGAGGGGGAAAATAATAAAAACAAATGCGGACATGTCCACATTGATGAACATAGTGCATTCTGACATGCACATGCATGAACCAGTACAGTACTGCATAGAAAGCATTACCACAGTACTGACATTACACATCCCAATAACCTGCCATAAATCCACAATACACGCTAAACAGGCGATATAACACTATGTGTGCCACTGTGGGGGATAATTTCTGAGGCACTCCACAATCATTACGTCTAGGGTTTATGTTCAACAGGTAGGTTGATGATGCACATGTGTCTTTGAAAAAGTCCAACCCATCTTGCCCTGTAACATGATCAGACTAGTCTAGTTTAAAATGTGCATCTGACAAGGTTGCAGCATCGGATCTCAGCTCCCGATATCAGCAGAGCATTTCAATCAATTTTCCCCTTGACTAGCCAGAAATTTTAGTTAGATACATGAAATTGTTTGCTTGTGATTCCTAATTAGGATAGGGAGGCTTTCCTCTCTTCATGATTACATTTTTCCTTAGTTACCTCTGTGGCTAGATCTGACCCTCCCAGAACCAGCATCACAATTGTGCATCATGGGAGAAGCTCAGTTAATTTTTCTTAAGAATGCTAAGCAACTGTTAAATCAGCTGTAATATGAAATCAAGTGGAGATCCATGCCCCATCTTGCCACCAATCTGAAGAGGCTTTTTAAATGTGCTGCTCCTCATGGTATACACTCAAATACCTTTCTGGTGTGCTCCTGCGCTACTGTAAACCTTCATGTAATGGTCACATGCAAGATTCATGGCTGATGGAAGGAGACCTCTCCTGCTTGCGAGGCTCTCACTGTTTTCCAGCCAGTGAGGTGGAGTCCTGGAACCCCTGCTAGAAATTCCAGGGTTTGCTACCCGTCAAAGTAAAACTGTGTACGTATGATAATGCTGAACATGCTATGAAAAGGATCACAAGTGAAAAAACAGAGGAGCTGAGCTCACAAATCACTGTGCTGCTAGAGCAGGATGAAGTAGCTTAAATGTAGCAATAGGAGCCAAGATGGCAATCCTACCATACCGCCTACCTTATCTCTTTTGTCTATTCCTTGATCGCACCTCTGGTAGCCTTGTATGCCTCTGGGCTAGTAATTGGACCACTGCCCCCACTTGCCCCTGTAATTAGCCAATGGAGCATCCACCACAGCTGAGACCAGGTGACACATTCAATGGAGCTCATGCATGCACCTTCCCCATGACACTTGCACATGCACACTGAGGTCACAGTGGCCATCTTGGGTACAGCTGACTATCTGGACCTCCATGAGTCCCAACAAGGATACTATTCCTATGAGACCCCAACAAGCACTCCTCACAGACTACCAGCCATGGAGACACCATAACAAGGCAGCAGCAGAACCTTTTAAGAGACAAGGGCCTCTTCAGACCCCATTGCTCCAGATGAGCACTATACAGGTCTCTAGCTACAGGAGGTGACTCACTTTGCATCACTTCCAGCAGCCATCTCACTAGGGACTGTGTCATGTAATACACTACATCCTGTGGCCATATTACCTGGGCCTAATTGCCTTCTGTAAGGTCTGACAAACCTCTACACCTCAAGGCTACCATATACCAGTGCAGGTCATAAGGCATAAGGGGACCACACTTAGTTGCTCAACCTGTTACGATACATATTAGCTCTCTGTTTTGAGCTACTTGTGGAACACATTTTAAACCAGCAAATTCTTTTTCATGCACTTGCATTTTGTTTCTCTGGTTTTGTCTTTTTTTTTTCAATTCAAAGTTTATTAAAAGTTTTACAATACAGAGGACAGATCCACAGTTTACATACAATACGAAACATAGACAGGATGATCTGACAGGTCTATCCTCCCCCCATCCCTCCCCCCCTTCCCCCCTCCCAAAAGTCCCTGCACAGAGAAGCAATTGTTGTACCAATGACTTGTTAGAAAGGTACCCATTTACACTTGTTGTAAGGAGTAAAGAGAGTATAGGGGGCCCCATATTTTTGTAAATCTTTTTAACCTGTTGCAAAGACTTGTTATGTTTTTTTCTGTTCTGAGATTTGCAAGTAATACATGAAGCCGCTTAGTATAAGAAATGACCTCATTATCTTTTCAATGTCTCAGTACCAACTTCTTGACAGACATCAACAATAAAACCAAATAGTATTTGCGACTGAGATCTGAAATCCCAGAAAATTACCCTAGTAAGCAGGCTTCAGTGGAGAATAAATCGGTCAGACCTGAGAGAGGATCTGCTCTTTGCTTAATAAGGGCCCATAGTGGAGCCACATTTGGACAGGACCAGAATATGTGAAGCAAAGTGCCTTCCCCCTGCTCGTAACGTGCACATAAATAGGAGGTTACTACACCAAATTTTGCTAGTTTTTGTTGGGAATAATACAGGTTGTGCAGTATATAAAAATTGCATAAGGCGAAGCCTATCCTGGGTAACAAATTTATGGCAATTATGCCACAAGTCCGGTCAGTTTATATTCAGATCTGGGAAGTGGGAAGACCAGAAAGCAGTTGGACCAAAAAACAATCTGGATAAGTCCAGTCATATAGAATCCCATATATCTTGGACACTGCCTGTGGAAAACCTGCCAAGATGTCTAAATCTGTTTGGAAAGATAGGCTTGCAGGTTATGGGGAATTCGTCCCAAGTGTTTTTAACAGGAGGTGTCTTAGTTGAAAGGCTTTAAAAACATTGGAGTTTGGGATACTGAGTTTACTCATGATTTTGGGAGAAGAAAGCCATGACCCATCTACTTTCACTAATTGAGTAAGTGGGCGGCCCCCCAGTTGAGGCAGCCACCAAGATGAGAGTACCTTGTTTTCTATCTTAAAATTAGGGTTACCCCATGCAGATTGTGCCAGATCCTGAGTGTGATTATATTTGAGAAATGAACAAAGCTGGGAGTGAACTTTTATAGAGAGAGCTATGGGAGAAGTACGTAAATGTGAAGGGAGAGATTTCACCTTTGTATGTAAAAGTGCAGCAGAGGAAAGGCCATAAGATCTAATTTGAGCTAGTTCAATTCTGAGCCAAACTGGTGAGAAAGGAGGAACGATCTGGGGATTTTCCGAAGACACCCATCTGAGATGTTTGCTGGTGTGACTTGCCCAACGGTACAGACTGATATGCGGGAGACGTAAACCCACTCTGGTCTTTGGGGCAGCTAATTTATGGAAAGCTATCCTTGGCCTCTCACTCACCCAGGTGAAATCTGTAATGAGACCATGAATTTATTTGAACCAGGAGAGGGAGAGCCAAAGGTTTAGTAAGTTAAGAGGGTAGAAAAGATGGGGAAAGACATTCAACTTAATTAGATTAATTTTACCCCAAAGGGATATTGGGAGAAGGGACCATCTTCCCAGGTTCTGACTAATGGTGTGTACAAGAGAATCTAAGTTCAATTTTTGGAGGCGAGATGAACTCTGTGCAAGTTCAATCCCAAGATACCTTAAAGAGTCTGACTTCCAGGAAAGCCCTAGTGCTGAAACTGCATTCTTGAGCAGTCTATGATTAAGGGGAAAAACAATTGTCTTACCGACATTTAACTTATAGTTGGATACTTTACTGAATTCTTCAGTGATATCCAGCATCAGTGAAATGGAGGTAGCCGGGTGGGATAACTGAAGAAGAAGGTCATCTGCATATGCTGAAACCTTGACCTCCTGGCCCTGGATGGTGATTCCTTGAATCCTATGACACTCTGTCAGTCTGCGTATGAGAGGTTCCAGATAGATATTAAAAAGTAATGGTGACAAGGGGCAGCCTTGCCTTGTGCCAGAATGTAAGGGGAAGAGCTTGGATATTACTTCATTGCTGGACACCCGAGCAGTCGAGGATTTGTATAATGCTTGTATCCACTTCTGAAAACCTAAGGGGAAATCAAACACTTTAAGGGCTCAAAATAAAAAGTTCCAGTTGACCCTGTCAAAGGCCTTCTCAGCGTCCAGAGAACCAGACCAGCTGGAAAGTTTGCATTTCTGGACACCTAGAAGACATGAGTCAAGGTATGCAGATGGTCAACAGAGGACCAACCCTTCATAAATCCCACTTGTTCTGGCCCTATGAGATCAGGAAGAACTAAACTAATGTGATCAGCTAATAGTTTGGTCAGTATTTTAATGTCCTGACTGAGAAGAGATATTGGTTGGTAGCTTGATACTAACTCCGGACTTTTATCAGGTTTTGGCAAAAGGACAATCAAAGCCTCAAACAGATATTTATCACATTCAGCACCCAACAGGATGTGTTGATACAAAGGTATAAGTAAGGGAATTAACTGATCAGCAAATATTTTATAAAAATTAGTAGAAAATCCATCCGGGCCTGGGGTCTTTTCTGTAGGAAGATCCTTGATTACTTTAGCTAATTCTTCCTGTGAAATAGGAGATATCAGGGTACACTGCTGTGTTTCTGAGAGGGAAGGCAGACAGGAATCTTTGAGGTATTTATCCAAATCTTGGTCTGAATGTGGGTCTGGCAGGGGACCATATAGCTGTTTATAATAATAACTAAACTCAGAGACAATGTCCACTGGGGAGGTTTTCAAAGAGCCATCCTCCAGGGAGCGAATAGATGCAATAAGTCTAGCAGATTCTTGTTGCTTTATCCTTAAAGCCAGCAGTCAACCTGCCTTCTCACTTTGATCTGTATAAGAAGCTTTAGCTTTCAAGATAGCAAATTCTGCCTTCTCTCTCAGAAGCTCCTAATAGGCAGCTTTCAATCTGACCAAATCTTGTCTAAGTTGCTCAGGAGAATGGGGTGCTAACTTAGCTTCTATGTCCCGAATCTGAGCAAGAGTGTTTAACATTTGTTGTTCCCTTTTTTTCTTCTGGCTAGATGCCAGCCCAATCAATATCCCTCTTAAGTAGGCTTTTAATGCACATGATTCCACATTCAGCCTATTTGCAGAGTTGTGATTGGAGCTAGTAAACTGATCAATATGGTCAGAAATGTATTTAATTACTCCAGGGTCCTTCAAAAGTTGATTATTAATCTTCCAGCAACCTCCATTTTTAGGGAGTGTCAGAAAGGTGAGCTGGCAGGTAACCAGTGAGTGATCTGATGGAGGTCCTGGAAGAATAGATGAGTCCATTACCCCAGGGAGAAGTGCTTGTGAGAGTAGTAGGTAATCGATCCAGAAGGAGGACCCATGCACCTGAGAAGTAAATGTGTATCCCCTATCAGTGGGGTGGAGGGCACACCAAACATTGCACAAGCCCACTTGGTCCATCAATTCCAGGAACACCCATTGGGCTGGGGAAAGCCTTTTATGGGAAAATCCTGACCAATCTATTGCTGGATCAAAAACTAAATTAAGGTCACCCCCAATAAGTATCAGAATTGAAAGGAAGGGATTTAGTATGTTAATTAATTGCATAAAGAACCTTGGAGTATCCACATTGGGACCATAAATACTCCCCAATAGAATTTCCGTAACATGTATTTTACCCCTGACCAGTAAAAATCTGCCCTGGGGGTCACTTATAATTTTTTTTTTTTGGGTGTTATTTTACTCCGGAGCTCCGGCTACAACCCCCCACTAAATACGTTCCCCTGGTGCCATCCCGGACATGGACCCCTCCCTTCTGCACTCCATAACTTACCCTTCGCTGCATGGTGTTGAGGAGCGACTCGACCCACCACAACGAATCCATGCCAGGGAGGCATCCTCCAGGAATGGCACCAGGGAACGACGCCATGCTGCCGGGCACCCATTTTCTTGTTTTTTCTCCCAACGGGCCATGGCGTGCAATGACGCCAGTGACTGAGTGCGCACACGCTCCCGTGCGAGCACTAGTCAAGCGTCTGCCACGTCCCACCCTCCCCTTGTCCTGCGGCTATGTGCTGTTGATCCCCAGCCTCCGCTAGGGGTCAGACAAGCACCGGCCGACCAAATCCCCCCACCCCAGAGATGGAGAGCAGTCCTCCAGATGCTCGATCCATCTCTGCCCTGCCGACCCCCCGCAACCCGTGCCTGTTCCCGAACACGGGTCACTGGCGTGGCGCGAGGTGTGGCGTCCAGCGCCTCAACCCTCAGCGCCACCGGGCCGGACTGTCACTTATAATTTTAATAGGGGAAAAGAGGACCTTCCTTGATTTTGAGATCATAACTCCACAACTCTGGGTAGTACCACCAGCAGAAAAGATTTGCCCTATCAGTTGTCTCCTCATCTGTGTAGCTTCAGAGTCTAATAAATGGGATTCTTGTATAAATATGATCTCCGCTTTCAGTAAACTCAAGTGCTTTAAAACTTTATATTGTTTCACCTTCTGTCTAGCCCCCTTGATGTTCCATGTAGCCAATGTTGGATCCCTAGCCATTTGTCCCCAAAAAAACATATTGTAAATCTTTTGAGATGATGTTATATATTCTTTTCCCAGGTACCATAGTCTGTGCATACTCTGTGCTACCACTCTCCATCTCCTAACCCTTACAGTAACCTATCCCTCCCTCCCCATCCCAAAACCCATAACTCAAATGACTATTGTCCCAAAATGTTAAGATCTGTAAGCCTCCCACCCCTTACTGTTTGAACGTCACTCTGCAGTTCACCACACATTACTCCCTTCCCTCCAACCACCTAAATTAACTCCTGCTATCTATAAGTAACAAATAAAATCAAAAAGGGAGGTAGTGGGATCATGTGATGCAGGGTACCGAGTAGAAGCTCCTCTGCATAGCTCCAACCTCCTAACTGCAAATAATCGCTATTTTGGTCGTTATTTCTCCCTAAAAACCAGAAAGATTATAGATTATCGCCTTCTTAATATCCTGGGCTCCTGTCTGCTTGTTTCTATTGATTATAGAGGTTTACATGAAGAAGCCTCCGAAGAAGCATACACCGACGGTCACTCCCAAGAAGGTCCCGAAAAAATCAAGGGCCTCGAGTGCTATGGATGAGCCAGACCTTCAAAGCTTGATCACTGAGCAAGAACCCCTGAGCAGATTTTTGGAAGAGTTCAAACCCTTCTGGGAAGAAATTAAAGAAATCTCAGCTGAAATTAAATCCCTTTCTAAAAAACTTGAGGAGGTCGCGATGAAAATGTCAGATAATGCAGCCCGAATCTCATCTGTTGAGAAGCAAGTGGAAAAAATCGATCCCGGTCTCGTAGTTATGCGGCAAAGGATTTCTAGTTTGGAAGCTAAATTGGAAGATTTGGAGGGCCGCAGCCGAAGAAACAATGTAGTTATCATGGGCCTTCCAGAAGGAGAGGAAGGCCTGAACATGCTGGTATTTGCACAGAAGCTGATTGAAAAGGTCGCTGGTCCCTCTCCCTTTGGGGCTAAGTACATCATCGAAAGGGCGCATAGGTCCTTGCGACCCAAGGCATCTCCAGGAGCAATGCCACGTCCCACTATTTGCCGTTTTTTTAATTACCTAGAGTGACAACATTTTCTGGCAAAAGTGAGAGATTTGCAAGAAGTGAAATGGGAAAATGCCAGGCTCAGAATTGCCCAAGATTTACCGGGGTCGGTTAGGGCAAAGCGTACTGCTTTTCATCCTATTGTATCGAAAATTATAGCTGCAGGCCTTCGCTTTAAAATGGGGTACCCAGCTAGACTGCAGGTACTAGTGGATGGTACCTGGTCAACATACGAGAATCCTGAAGCTGCTCTCTCGGGATTGAAGGCTGCTCTGCCTGATCTGTTTCGGGACACCTGATCTGGATGGTCGGTCTTACCCCACCCTGTTTTGGAAAGGAGAAGAATTTTTCATGTTGCTGTACCAAAAGAGGAATGAATATCAGTCTGGTTTTGTGGACTCTCGAATTTCATGATGGAGGGGACTATCTTTAGTGGAATCCTAACCTTTTGCATTTTTCATCTCAGCGCTCAGTGTTTTGGAGCAACTTCACATCTCGGGACTTTCTTTCTGGGGGGTTGTGTTTTGTCTGGGAGGAGTTCCCTTTTTTCTCACATGGATCACATTTTCCGGTTTCTTTTTTCCAGGGACACTTAATTATTTCTCACGATCTAGTTAACATGACAAAAATCCTCAGGTTTGATGTTTTTGATTACTGGGGCACTGTTCGAGAGAGCGACCTTTTGGTCTGAATGTTTTTGGGATATTATCACCAGAGGGCGCCTTTGCTGTAATTTTGGTGGATCAACCCCCTTTACTTATATGTCTCTGGAATTTATATTTCCCGGATATAGATGGCAGTGGGGGCTTGGACACAGATGGAGATCCACTACTTGGGAGCATTTAGTTAACTAGCAAATATATGTTTCCAGGAAAGTTTTTAGTTTTGCTAATGGCAGCAGTTATGAGAGCATATTTGGCTATTAAGCCTTACATTGTGTGTTTTCTGTTTTTCCTCAGGATTCAGGTTTTCTGGATTGCTCCCAAGTAGGGGTTGCTCTCTTCTTTATTTCTCGTTCTTGTTCTTTTTGCTTCTGGATTTCAGGAGTCCAGTACTTACGTATTATTACTTACATTACCTTTATCTTTGATCAGATATTCCTAGCCACTGTCTCTATAAGAAGGTTTACAATTTAAGGCAGGGTTTTTGGGTACATGCGTGGGAGGTTGGAGGAGGAGGAAGGAAAGCGGTATTCTGTTGAGCGTTGCTCGTGACAGTTGGGGTGGGAGGAGGGGGTGATATTGTGTTTAGGATTGTCATATTACTTGTTTGTTGGATGGGTTAGGAATATTTGGGTGGGGGTGGTGGGTGGGAGGGAAGTTGATGTTAGGATGAGTGGGACATACAGCAGCAAACAGGGGTTCAGATCGTTTAAATCTGACTGTTGTAATTCCTAGATTTCATACAATGTCCATTTTCCTTTTCTTTTTTGATGGCCAATAGTTTAAACATTGCTACATGGAATGTGAAGGGGATAAGGAAAATAGTTAAACAATATCAAGTGTTAAAACACTTAAGTTTATTATCTTCTCAGATTACATTCTTGCACGAATCTCATTTACTGGAAAGTGAATCTCTGCAACTTAGGAGGCAACAAATTGGGCAGGTGTTTAATGCCTCGGGGTCCACTAACAGCTGTGGGGTTATGATTCTAGTCAATAGAAGCATTCCCTTTATTTCTAAACAAGTTTTCAGGGACCCGGATGGTAGATATGTCCTAGTTCAGGGGAGTCTTTGGTCTATGCCTATTTTACTTGGTAGCATTTATGGGCCTAACGCAGATGATCAGGGCTTCTTTATGAAGCTTATATCCATACTCCTTCCCATGCTTCCCATTGGTATAATAATAGGTGGGGACTTTAATATGGTTCTTGATCCTGAAGTAGACAGGTCTGGTAGTGGGTTGAGGGGCGTGACGCCCAGACAGAGGGCCCTTAGAGACTTTCTGGATCAGTCGGACTGTGTGATGTGTGGCGTGTATTGCACCTAAAGACAGAGATATACCTTTAATTACGCTTGATGACAGACCCAGTCTCGCGATCGACTACTTTTTTCTCCTCTCAGGTCCTCTTGCCAGGGGTCTTGACTGCCTCGATCCAGCCAGGGCCAGTATCAGATCACTCTCTGGTAATTTCCAAACTGGCCTTCCTTAACATTCCCCATAAAGAAACCAGATGGAAATTAAATGGTCAATTGCTCAAAGACATCAAATATTATGATCTAATAAAGGAGCAGATTGATTTATTTTTCTCCACTAATTCCTCTGAGGACACGTCACCTGATATTTTGTGGGGTGCTTTCAAAGCATATATGAGAGGGATTATTACCGGCTTAGCCACAAAAAGGAAAAAGACTCGAGAGGTGGAATTACTAGCTTCATTATCTCTAATTAGGTCTTTGGAAACCAAGTTATCCTCTAATGCCTCGGAAGAGGATATGAGGAGGCTTTCGGTAGCTAAAGATAAATACTTAGATCTGTTGAGGGAAAAAGCAGCATTATCTATTATTTGTACCAAAGCAAACTACACTGATCAGGGAGAAAAAGCGGGTTGCCTGCTAGCCTTAAGGTTAAAGCAGCAGGAATCAGCTAGATTTATACCTCCAATTAGGGCCCAGGTGGATGGATCCTTGAAGGTATCCCCTTCTGAGGTTGTGCAGGAGTTTGCCTTCTACTATGAGAATTTATATAGGGACATGGACAACCCTCCTTCCTTAGAAGAGCTTGAGGCCTACCTGAGGGATTCCTCTCTACCCTCTCTATCTGAATAGCAGAGGAATTTTCTATCCTCAACAATACTGTATCTCTGGAGGAACCATCAGAGGTCATTGGGGCTTTGTCCTCAGATAAGGTCCCAGGACCAGACGGTTTTTCTGCTTTATTTTATAAAATTTTTCAAACACAATTATTGCCAGTTCTCCACCGGTTGTACTGTCACATTCTTTCTGGTGCAAAAATAGATACACATTTGTTTGAAGCCCTGATTGTTCTTCTTCCTAAACCCGATAAAGATCTGGAATTAGTGCAAAGCTACAGACCAATCTCTTTATTGAATCAAGATGTTAAAATTCTCTCAAAGTTATTGGCTGATAGAATAACATGAGTTTTTCCAGACCTGATTAATATGTCTCAGGTAGGGTTTATGAGGGGGCGTTCATCAGCTGGCCATCTACGCATCCTGTCACATGTTGTCTCGGTGTCCAGGGATGCTGCCTTCCCCGCGGGATTGGTCTCCTTGGATGCCGAGAAGGCATTTGATCGCGTCAATTGGAACTTTCTGTTTCAGGCCCTTAAAGTATTTGGTTTCCCGGCTAAGTTTATAGATTGGATTCGGGCCTTACATCAAACTCCATCTGCCAGAGTCTCTGGCAATGAAGCATTCTCCAAACCCTTTCCTTTGTCTTCCAGTACCCGGTAGGGTTTCCCTCTTTTCCCCCTTTTATTTAATTTATACTTAGAGCCCCTTATCTGAAACATTCTCAATAATCCGGAGATAAGCGGTATCCCGATAGGTAATCAGGTGGTGAAGATTACAGCTTATGCTGATGATCTTCTCCTTCATTTATCACATCCAAAAATGTCAATTCGTGTCATGTTGCGGGAAATCGCCAAGTTCAGTGCTCTCTCAAATTATAAACTGAATATAAATAAATCCTCCATTTTCCCTCTTAATCATAAGGTTTTCAAAAATGATTTGACTCCTTTTGGTCTCGGTTGGTCTCCACATGTTCTCAGATACCTTGGTATTAATTTGACGCGCAACCCCTCCTCCTGGTTTAAAGAAAATTTGAAGCCTCTCTCCCAAGTGATAGTTCAGGATCTCAATAGATGGTGTATATAAATAGAAGCTGAATATAAATAAATCATCCATTTTCCCTCTTAATCATAAGGTTTTTAAAAATGATTTGACTCCTTTTGGTCTCGGTTGGTCTCCGCATGTTCTCAGATACCTTGGTATTAATTTGACGTGTAACCCCTCCTCCTGGTTTAAAGAAAATTTGGAGCCTCTCTCCCAAATGATAGTTCAGGATCTCAATAGATGGTCTAAACTCCCTCCCTCTCTTTCTCTCTGGGGTCGCATTAATTTCATTAAAATGAGTGTTTTTCCTAGTTTATTTTATCCCCTCTCGCTTCTTAACTCCTTTACTCCGTTATCATGGTTCCAGAAAATGCACAGAATTTTCACAAATTTCATCTGGTCTAATAAACAAGCCAGGTTAGCATATTATAAGATAGCCACTCAGAAAATAGATGGAGGACTGCAGATCCTCCATCTGGCAATTTATTACTGGGCTAGTCACATTGCAAAATATATGCGGTGGGTGAACCCAGGTCCAGAATACTTAAGACCGGTCTGGCTCAAAATTGAGATAGATTTTATTCAGTCGAGAACATTGACCCCCAGATGATGGTCTACCTTAAAATAGCCTCCCTTCCTGACACTATTAGTTGTCCCACTATCCGAACCTCCCTCAGAGTTCACATGCAGCTTTGTTCATTTCTGCAGTATTCCCCAGACTTGGGCCTGTCTCAGTCCATTTGGAATTCACTGTCTTTTACAATAAACAAAAAGATGATATCTTGTAAATGGTTGCCTCAGATTGGGGATGGGATAATCTCTACTTTTCTGGATGACGCAGGGGAATGGCTCTCAGTTTCTAGCATAATTCGCAAGTTTGACATCCCGTTAACTTTTCACTTCAGGGTGGTCCAATTGAAACATCTCCTCTCTTCAGTATTTGGTAATACCCCTCCTCGTCCACCTGCTTTTCTGTCTGTATTGGATCTCTCTTCCTTATTGGGGTCATCAGGTGCTATTTCCAAAATATATCATGTCCTATATTATTGGAAATATGGCAGACCTGAAGGCCCCACTAGGCTCTGGGTTTCTTTTTTTCCTCAATATACTCCTAATTGGTCAGCTTTCTGGAAGTTCTGCCATAAATACATCTCTCAGGATAGACTCTGCCTTATGCAATACCATATAATACATAACATGTCTTACACCCCTGTGAAGCTGAGGAAATGGGGTCTCATAAGTTCGGGGGCCTGTACTAGAGGATGTCAAGAGGAAACATAGAAACATAGAATTTGATGGCAGATAAGGACTGCTTGGCCCACCGAGTCTGCCCATTTCCCTATCTACTGGATAAGCTGCAGATTCTAGTTAACCAGCAGCCTACTTCTTCCTACTCCCACCCCCTAGAATTGCCTTATGACTGTCCCATGCATGCTTGAATTCCACCACTGATTTTGACTCCACAACCTCCTCCGGAAGGCCATTCCATGCATCCACAACCCTCTCTGTGAAAAAATACTTCCTTAAATTACCTCTGAGCCGCCCTCTATCTTCAAATTGTGCCCTCTTGTTCTTGCACACCTCTTTTTTTGAAAGATGCTACCCTCTTGGACTTTGTTGATTCCCTTGAGGTACTTGAACGTTTCTATCATGTCCCCCTCTCCCTCCTTTCCTCGAGGCTATACATATTAAGCTCCTTTCATCTCTCTTCATTGTCTTCCGGTGCAGACCCTGCACCATTTTAGTTGCCCTCCTCTGGACAGCTTCCATCCTGTCTATGTCTTTGCAGAGATTGGGTCTCCAGAACTGCACACAGTACTCCAGATGAGGTCTCACCAGCTGTCTGTACAGAGGGATAATAACTTCTTGTTTTCTACTGGTGATGCCTCTCCCTATGCATCCCAGTATCCTCCCAGCCCTCCTTGCTGCCCTCTCACATTGCTTACCCACCTTTAGGTCATCTGATATACCCCCAGGTCCCTTTCCATTTTTGTTGTTGTTAGTATCTCACCCCATTGTGTACTCTTCCCTGGGTTTTGTTTCCCGGGTGCATTACCTTGCACTTCTTAGCATTGAATCTAAGCTGTCATACATTTGACCATTCCTTTAACCTTGCCAAGTCCCTTCTCATCCTTTCCACCCCTCCCTGTGCATCAGCTCTGTTGCAGATCTTTGTGTCATCTGCAAAGAGACATACTTTTCCTTCCAGTCCTTCTGCAATGTCGCTTATAAAGACATTGAAGAGGACCGGTCCTAATACTGAACCCTGCGGTACCCCACTAGTAACCCTCCTTTCTTCTGAGTGGACTCCATTTACTATTACTCTCTGTGTCCTATTCTCCAGCCAATTCTTTTCCCAGGCTGTCATCTTGGGACCCACTCCCAGGCTGGCTAACTTGTATATTAATCTTTTGTGTGGGACTGTGTCAAATGCCTTGCTAAAGTCTAGGTAGGCCATGTCCACAGCCCCTCCCTGATCTACTACTTTGGTCACCCAGTCAAAGAAATCTATCAGATTCGTCTGGCATGACCTTCCCGCTGTGAATCCATGCTGCCTAGGGTCCTGTGCCCCTCTGGCCTCCCCTCTGGAGGGTATGCTTCTTCACATCTTTTGGTCATGTCCAAGATAAAGCCATTATGGGTAGCCATACAGAATAACCTAGACCCTATACTGGGTTTGCAGGAGTACTTCACCCCAGATGTATGTTTGTTGGGGGATCTATCCTCTATCAAGGTGAGAATCAGAAGATTTCATATTTCCATGATTGCACTATCTGTTAAAAAAATTGTGCTTCGGCATTGGAGGGCTACAGTAAGCCCAACATATCAGGAATGGGTTAATGAAATTCTGGCTAACCTACATACTGAGAAAGCGATAGTGAGCCTCCATAATAAGTTGCAGTGGTATAAGAATACTTGGGATCCCCTTCACATGCTAATTATGGCCAGAGTTGCTAAATGAGTCATTATATCCAGTGTTCCTTGATTCGTGATACAATATAGCATCTTTCTATCTTTGTATGGACGCTGCTGCTGTATGCGGTGGGGGGAAGGGGGGATGGGGACAGCTCATGTACTGTATCATTTTGAGTGTAGGCATTGTATGTTGTAACTCTCTGTCCCCTGTAATAGTAAAAATTTACTAATAAAATATGAATTAAAAAAAAAAGGGAGGTAGTAACTTTTCCATAAAGTAAGTAATTTGAAACTAGTGCCAGAATTCGTAAAAGACAATATATTTATATAACTGCACTAACCTGTTGTGTGGCTTATAACCTGAAGAGCTCTAAATCTGAACAGTAAGAGATTCACTCTGTAACTATAAAACATATCTAAGGATGTGAAACCCCGGACAAGATTCAATACCAGGTAATTCCCCATAGCTGTTAGTGATTATAGCAAACCCTTCTAGCATGCAACAATATGTTGGAGACACTTAAAGTTAACTTATATCTAAGCTAGCCTCATGGATCCAGGCACTTCAAAAACATGGTGCACTAGAAACAATAAATCAATAATCATAAACATTACCGGTAAGGTGGTGCTATAAAGTTCTTTAGAAAGTCAACCAGTCTGGAATCGGCCAAATTGCATGCACCTAGCTATTAAACAGAGCCAAATAAAAAGAAAAGAACATCTTCACTGGCTGCACAGTCTTGTGTAACACGGATTGTGTGGTTTCCTTACTGTAAGTGTCTCGCTCCCCCTAGTGGTTGCATTTGCCTATAACGCCCAAGTACCATGCAGTTGTGCACACCTTTGGGATGTCCGGAGATATACAGCCCTGAGCCAACGTCACCAGTTAAAGGCCTTTCAACAATATGGGGTACATCCATAGTAAGCAGCAACATGATGTATTAAAAAAAAAGAAAAGAAGAAGAAAAAAAAAAGGAGTTCAGAATCATAACCTGCCCAATAATCTTTTCAGCTCCACTTGTCTCCATGGTGCAATCAGCAAGTTCCCAGGGATGAATGCTGTATAAAATTATAAGTACTCCAATGAATCTTAATACCAAAACCAGTCGGCAGACCGATTTCAATCTGGATTTCTCTTCGCTCTCTGAGAGCGCTTTTTAAGAGGAATGCATAACCAGATCACGTATCTCTGAAGAGATCAGGTAGGGCTGCCTTGAACCCCACAAGAGCTGCCTCTGGTTCCTCATAGGACAGCCAGCTACCATCTACCTGCACCTGAAGCCTTGCTGGGTTGTTCATCCGAAACTTGATTACTGCGGCTATCAACTTCGAAACCAGGGGGTGAAAAGCCATTCTACAATGCCTTATTGCAGCTGGTAAGTCCTGTCCTACTCTGATTTTAACACCCTCCCATCGGACCTCCTTTGTTAGAAAGTGCTGGTGCTCCAAATAATTAAGGACATGGAAAATCAACGTTTGTGGAGGAGTTCCCGCCGGGGGAATTGGATGGAGAGCCCAGTGTGCCCTCTTGATCACATATTTCGGCCTGAATGGGGAGGGGCCCACAATTTTTTCAATAAACTTCTGAATAAAGAGAACAGCATCAAGACCTTCTTCGTGCTCCGGCAGACCTATGAGGACTGCATTATTTCTATGGCTGCGGCCCTCTAGGTCCTCGATTTTGAGTTCCATTTTTGCTAGTCACTGTCGGGTTGCAACCAACTCTGGATCTACCTTCTCCACCCGCTTCTCGAGGGAACAGATGCAAGCTTCACTATCAGAGGTACACAGGAAGATATCTTCCATAGCTTGCGATAAAAATTTAAGTTCAGAGGTGGTCTAACAGAGTTCATCCCTGAAGGGTTTGAACTTTTCCAGAAATCTGCTTAATATGAGTGGCTCCTGGTCTGGTGGGGAGATATGTGATCCCAGTTGGTCTGCAGCACTAGTGGCCCTGGGTTTCTTTGGGACCATCTCTGGTGTGTCCAATCAGAATATTTGAAAGTTCACTGTTGTTGTACCGGCAGAAAATAGACTTTTAAAATGATCGGGTGGTTGGAGCTATGAAGTGAAGCTGCTACCAGGCGCTCTACATCACGTGGTCTCCCTGGTTTTGTCTTCTCACAGGGCAAACACAAAACCAAGGTCTGCAGAGCATGTAACATCCCACTACCAACAGGCAAGTTGAGCCAGCTCTGCCCTTCCCATGCTGAACAGCACTTACAATTGTCTGAGAAGGTACTTAGCAATGATGGCTCCAGTGGACTGTCTCAACAGCCATCCATGAACAGACCCCAAACTAACATCCACTGGCATAGTCCCTGTCCCTGGCCAAATAATGGACACCACTGCCATCATCCTGCAAAACCAACAAATATTTCTGGCACAACAACCATTCATGTCAGTCACGTTAGGGAGGTTGGAGGAAATAACAGGATGATACAGCCCCACTCCGGCTAACCAAGCTCCTACCCTCAACCTACCGCACCACCCAATGGACCCAAGGTCACATTCACCATAACCTGACTCAGGAAACCAGTCCAAGGACAAGACAGACATGGAGGTAGATCTTCAGTCCCTGACAGCAAAGTGGTGTTTCCCAGACCAAATTCTGGCACTATCACACAATATCATGGCCACTGTAAGATTCGATACCTCAGCCGCACCACCACAATCTAAACTAATGCCCTCACTCTTACCAATAGCCAAGAAGACTGATGCAGTTCCAGTGTGAAAGTCCATTGATGAGGCGGTGACCAAAGAACAGGCATCAACAGATCCTGCTTGCATCCCCGAATGCTTTTCTTGGGACAAAATGTACCCATTACAGACCAACAAGCTAAAGCTGTGGTGCATACCCTCTGCGGCTGACCCACAAATAGCTTCCTTAAACAAGAAGACTATCTTCCTAGCCAGCCCAGTGCCATGAAGGGCTGAGGCATCATGCCCTACCTCCTGCCATGCCGGTGACCCGTGTTCACGATGCGAGTGGGCCACCAGGGTCAGCTGGGGAGGGAGAGGATTGAGCATCTGAAGGACAGCTCTCTTCTCCCGGGGAGGGGTTGGGATGGAGTCCACTGCCTGCCTGACCCCTAGCAGTGGCTGGGGACTGGCACAGTGGACCCACACATAGGGGAAGATGTGGGGCAGATGCCCGGTATGCCATGTACAGAAGCATGCACAGCTCAGCCATTGGCATCATTGCACACCACCACACCACACTCAGGGAATGGAGAAACAAAAAAAAAGGAAGAGGATGAAGCCGGCCCCTCACAGTCTCCACACCCAGCTAGCTGGAACCTCGCTAGTGCAAGAGAGGTAAGTCCAGTGGATGTTGGGGTGATGGGGCTGGGGAGCTGGATGGAAGGCAGCCAGGCACAGGAGCATAAAGAAATATATGTAAAAAAAAGAAGACCTTCCTCCCATCAGAAGGTGCATCTGTACTGGAAGATCCAGCCGACAGGAAGTTGGAGGACATACTGGAGCAGAACTTCGAGCTGCCTGGGCTTTCAGCAAAAGCAGCAATAACAGCTGTTTACACCACCTGGGCTCAACTAGCCTGGATTCAGGCCTTACATAAGACACTAGCGCCAAAATCCAGAGAGGCACAACTCCTGGAAAATGCCAGGCTATCCAGTTAATATCTAGATGACATGGCAGTGGATGCTCTAAAAGTAAATGCCTAAGCCACATTTCTGATTAATAGGGCCAGAAGGAACCTGCGGCTTAAGTTATGGGATGCACACAATTAATCTGAAGAATGCTTCTTAAACTCCCCTTCAAAGGGTCACTTCTGTTTGTGGAAGCCTTAGAAAAATACCTCAAGGGAAAGGAATATATAAAAATGCTTGGGAAGGAACAGACCAGCAGGTCCATTTAGCTCCCGTCCAGACAGAGGTTTCACTCAATCTACTTTCTTGACAGAAGAAGAAGCCATTACAGAAGCAGGGGAAATAATTTCCGAACATCATAACCCCTGACCAATGACAATAGATGCAGAAGTCAGGGTAGATCTGGAAGGTGCAGGTTCCCAAATAACACTAGCCACAAAACAAAGGCAAAGCAATGACTATACTCCATGTCAACTATCCTACCACACAACAACAGGAGCATGCCTCCTACAATTTGCCGTCGAAGGGAGAAAATTGACATAGGACAAATGAGTGCTGGAGATCACACGAAGGGATAAGCCACAGAGCTGAAGGAGATCCCTAGAATGAACCTTCTGATCATTTCGCCAGGTTCAAAGCACAAGGTTCATCCAGCACATATCCATCAAATCCTGCTGACTCTAATACAGCTGCCCCAATGGAAAGGAATGCAGTAGTGGCATGCACCCCCCCACCTCCACCAATCTTCTGGGAATGTGGCGGCATGCAGAACCAGTACAAGGTTTTATTTAACTCTAAAAATTGATTAGCATTTTGCTCATAAAAGTTCTAAGACATTGTGAAAATGCATAGCACTTGCCTCACTATGGTTAACAAACATAACACTTCTAGAAAACCTATATTAATGCTTTCTGTACAGTTAGTATTGTCCCAAGAAAAAAATTGCTAATCAATTATTTAAAACACTGCAGTACCCTGGTGATCTAGTGGCCCCCCACCTGGCCAGACACTGAATGAACTGTCACAGTGTGTATTGTACAGTACACACTGTGACAGTTCATCTGGTGGCCAGCCGTGGTGGTGTGTGGAGGGCAGTGCCGGTTGCTGGATATGGGATTCTAATGGATGGGAGGGAGCTGGGTTGTGGGCACTACCTGCCGGGGTGGGGACCATTAGATCACCAGGGATGACTATCCATATTATAGTATACTGGGGATCAGAGTGGGGAGAAGAGGGCAAGAGATCACCGGGAATTGCTTTTAACTGTCATATACGGGTAGATCAAGTCTTAGTTGGGGGGCACCGGATCCCAGGGATTCCACTGGTATGGGCACATTGGGGCTGGGGGATGGGGCTATATGTACAGGGATATTGCTGGGGGGGTGACACAGTGGCAAGATGCAGTCAACACCCTCCCAGGGGCCGTCTATCATTGGACCAGCCTTTTGCTGGTCTAACAGTACTTAGCTCTGTGTCCCTGGGGAGGGTTTCGAAAATCTGGATGTTGGGGTTGTGGCAGTCAGGGTCTGCCACAAGCCCCCTAATGCCATGCTGCAGCCACTTTTGTGGCACACAGCTGGTGCTAGCACACTTTGGTACAAGCAGCCTGCTGATTGACACAGGCTGCTTTCTAAAATAGCTTGGGGTGCCACCCTTGGCACAAGGTGCTTGCAGCACCCAACATACTGGATGCAAGCACCTTGTGCCATTCTAAGGGCTTTAAAAATCCAGCCCCAAGACTGTAAGTCAAGGCCTAGAGAAACATGGTTGGATAATCAACTGTCACAAGAGTAGCTTACCCCAGTCAATTAACAGAGCATCTGGGTACCATAATCAACACAGCAGCAGGCCTAGTATGTCCCTCAGACAAACGCATCAACAATCTAATAATACAAGCATCCAGACTGCAAAGGCACAGGCTACCTACTCTGGAACAAGTGTACCAAGTTCCGGGATTAATGACAGCAAGTATGGAGGTGGTCCCATGGGCCAGATAGAATATGAGACAGTTACTCTTATTGGCCATAAAACATGGAGCCCTTCATGACCATGACCTTATGACATCAGTGACCATACCACCTCAGCTGACCCACTAAATAAAATGGTGGACAAACAAGAATAACCTATCCAAAGGGATGCCTCTAGATATTCAGTACAATGCAATAATTGGCACAGATGCCAGCCTAACAGGATGGGAGGTGATCACTGGTAACCACTCAGCTCAGGGAAAATCATCCTTAACTTAGTCAAAATTATCCATAGATATCCTAGAGATGAGGCAAGCTTCTTAGAACTACTGCACTTCAGTCACCTCATCAACACATACTGATCAGATCGCACAACAAAGTGACAGTAGCTTACATTGCAAAACAGGGTAGGACAATGAGCAAAACAGTGCAGAAAGAGACCATGAAGGTCCTATCCTGGGCCCAGAACAATCTAGCCAGCATCCCGGCCATACATTTGGCAGGCAAACTGAATACAACAGCAGAATGCCTCATTTACCAACAGATCCACCCAGGTGAGTGGAGACTCCACCCACACGTATTCAACTGCATCAACAGGCATAGGAGCCCTAATAGCAACCAGCAAGAACACACAATGCCCCAGATTTTACTCCCGATTCTAAGATAACCAGTCTATGGGGGTAGATGCCTTGTCATCAGAATGGTACTTCAATGTGGCCTATATCTTCCCACCAGTTCCCTTAATTCCACAAGTTCTGAAGAAAATTTGACAATACAGGGTGAGGTAATCTTGATCACCCCATACTGTCCAATGAGGTCATGGTTTGCTATGGTGGTGGCTGTATTACTGTAACACCCATGGAGATTTCCAATCAGACATGAAATTCTGCAGCAGGGACCAGTATGCCAACCCAATCCCACCAACCTCAAGTTGACAGCTTGGCTCCTGAAAGGGAGAGACTGCTGAGAGCTGGCTATGGAGATGTCCAGAAGGGGATCAGTCACGACAGTATACAAAAGATAATGGTCCATCTACTCAAATTGGTGCTCCCATAGAGCATTAGCCACTGCAGACCACTTCCATACTGGACATATTATTATTTTTTCTTCAACAGGGCCTAGATAATGGCCTTTCCCCACTTTCTCCATCCTCTATGAGGGTTCAGTGGCAACAATAGGAGCAGTATGAGCAGAAATAGATGGAATAACACCAGAACCTCACCTGTCCACTCTCTGCTTTCTCAAAAAATATATGACCTAAATAGAGATGTTGCAAAATTAAATTTTGCTGGTGAAATTGCCACAAAATCTGCAATTTAGCCATGCGAAACATTTCACAAAATTCTGCCATTCCGCCAGATTCTTTCGCCCTGTGTGGAATTGTGAAATTTTGCCTGCGAAACATGAAATTTCACAATGAAATGCAAAATTTTTGCCAAATTTCACTCAAATTTAGCCAAATTTCACCTGAATTTTGTCATTTTGTAGGTGGAATTTCATGTTTCACAGGTGAAATTTCACATTTTGCCTGCGGAATTTCGCATTTTGCGCACACAAAATATTTCACGAAATGTACAAATTTCACAAAATATTTTGTGGAATGAAATTTTCTAAATTTGCACATCTCTAGACCTAAGGTTAAATAGATTGTGGCCCCCTGGGATCTAAATCTAGTTCTCACGGCTATGACTACTGCACCATTTGAACCACAAGCCACAGTGGATATCAAATGGATTAGTCTCAAAATGGTATTCATGATAGCGATCTGTTCGGTCAGAAGAACAGGAGAATTTCAGGCCTTATCATGCAGAGAACCATGTTTGGTATTCATGAGGACAGAACAACTTTAAGAACAATTCCATCATTCATACCAAAGGTTACCTTGCCATTTCACATAAGCCAAACAATCGAAGTGCCCGCTCAAATGCCAGTGACAGAGACCACACAGGAGCCTCAGCTTCATACCCTGGGAATTAAGAGGATTCTCACTATCTACGTCAACAGAAAGCAGGACATACACAAGACAGACAGACAGACTGTTTGTTATCATCCAGGGCATGGGAAAGGACACCCCAGCATCATGTTCCACTATAGCATCCTGGCTCAAGACAACCATCTTAGAGGCCCACAGAGCAAGCGTCAAAAATCCACCAACAGACTTTAAAACTCACTCCACTAGAGCGGCAGCCACATCATGGTCTGAAAGGAAATTGGCCACAACAGAGGAAATGTGTGCATCTGCCACATGAATATCAATCCATACTTTCATGAGACACTATAGACTTCATATAACGCCTGATGCCAAAACAAATGACAGCTGTTCAGTGCTCCAAGCAGACAAATCTTTTCAGTCAGAACCCAACCTGCCTTCTTCACTCTTGGCTGTGGGTTTCAGAACACTAGATGTAATAATTGTGGAGCGCCTCAGAGATTATTCCCCACAATGGCAATTTAGTCACCTGGAAAAGGTCATTGTGAGGGTATACATCTCTGAGGCACTCCACACCCCAGCCGGGAAGACACCCAAGCTCAGACTACACAGGGCAATTACCCAGCATGCTGTATGGGCCAGATGACCTTAAGATGCAGAACTAGGTAATAAAGAAAATACATGGTGAATAAGTACATTTCTGTCATATAGTGTAATATGTGATCACAAGCCAAAAAGGAATCTGTTTTATTCTAGACACAGCTTTGGTAGACTTTGAAAATGGGCTAGTCTGTTCTGGTTACATGGCAAGATGGGTTGGACTTCTTCGAAGTCACATGTGCATCTGCAACCAATCAGGTGAACATAAGCCCTAGACATAATAATTATGGAGTGCCTTAGAGATGTATACCCCCACAATCACCATTACCAGGTGTGTAAACTACCATTACCATCACCACTATAAATACTCTGATGTGAAAACATGTGGCACACCAAAGACTCTAAGTACTGAGAATTTTCAAATGCATTATTGATTGCAAGATAAGCACTGAAGGCAACAAATGCAATATGGTACAGATATCCCACAAGCTATAATAACAATGGCACTTGTGAATGGCAAGCCTGTTCCAGCATGGTGGCAGATAGGTACAGGACATAAACATGTGCCACTAGTGCACTTTCAATATAAGAATGTCATAAAATGACTGATTACACCACGTGTCAAACAAAATTATGAAGTAGCCCCACCCATGAATTGTGCAACCTTACAAAATAGACACAGGAAAATGTAGAGTACATAACAATAGCAAAGGTTCATGAAGCACAACACACCTAGGTGCCAGTGTTTTATTGCACAACTGTGTTTCCTAAGAACAATGAAACTGCAGCCTGCTCTCTCTTATCAATAGATGACTGTGGTGATATGGATTGGCATCGACCTTGTTAGGACCTCCCATTGTAGTACATATCTTCTCACAGGACTCCAATATTCCTGTAAAGAGGAACAAAGAGGTTCACATTATTGGCTTAATGGTGCTTCAGCACACATTCACGTTCTAACAGCATATCCCTCCACTATCCTGCACTAACGGCCACTATGATAGGACAGGCATGCATGCAGTCACCCCACTTAGAGCAGCATCCAACCCCCAGAACAGGAATGTGGCCTGCTCTGGTCAGGCATGTAACCCCCTCTGGACAGGAATGTGGCCTCCCACGGACTGGCATGTAGCTTCTTCCACCACTGTAACCAGCATGCCTCCCTATTACTGGGTACACACATTTACTTATGTCAGTGGTTACATGATCAACACTTACTGTACCTCGGATGGTTCCAGTATGTACCATAAGGCACCATATTAACCAAAAGGTCCATAAGTTCTATGCCATCCATCAGTCACGTATTATGGATAACCTCTGCATTGTGTGTGTGTGTGTGTGTGTGTGTGTGTGTGTGTTGTCCAGTTCCAAGTTTGTGATCAGCTGACAACAGTATGGTTGAAAATACAATAACATCCATGTTACTAACTGAGGACTGACTGAGTTGCACAGTCATAAACCCCCTGCCATGTATACACCTACCTTCTGCAACTGTGTCACATACCACAGAGTCCCACTTTAATCCTTGTACATGTAGGGACCAAGTATCCCCATTGCATATGGCAGGACTTTCTCTGCCACTGTTAAGGTCACATGCCAGCCTGCCCATCACCGTCTACATGTCCTGAACCTCCACTAGCTATACTGCTATCTGGCTAAGTGAAGTTCAAGTCTGCTTATGCAAGGTGACCGCCTTTGTTTTGCCATGTAAGTCCTACATAGAAGATTTTGCAAGGAAACAGTCTATCACACACAACTATCTCACACACCTAATGCAAGTGCCAATCAAATACACACACTGTGCAATGGTGACATGCATTCAACCTATGTACTAACATGTGATTAACCTACATTGTAAGTAGGTGCAGCAGCACATCAGGCATAGGTATCAGTATTCATCCTGCTGATGCATGTTGGATGAAGAATAGATACTGAAGAAATGCTTCCAAGACCTCATATTGTAAGACAATGTGTACTACTATACACCATGAGGGACATACACACTGCTTAGAGCACTTTTGCCTTGATAACACCATCATACAGCAGCTGTGTGCTCTACTGGGTAACTAGCTACAGCCAAAAACCACTCACATGCCATGTCCATTGAAATCAAGTCCTGTGTGCATGTGCATACCACGGAACAGTCTCATTCCAGTGAATGGAGATTGACATGACAGGGGTCAGTCAGTCATCTTTGTCATGTGCCCTGAGCCAGGTGATGAACACCCTGCTTACACATGTGGAAGACTACCTCTAGTTCCCCATTACTGAGAAAGATCTGTGGAGTACAAAAGAGTCCTCTCTGGCTAAACATGACTTTCTGGAGGGTACCTGTGCCACTGACAGCACCCATGCCACAATATTTGCACCAAACATCAGCAAGAAGGCATTTAGAAACAGGAACAGCACCGTATTAACAGTCAGGTAGTGGCTGATGCAGAGGGCAACATCACAAATGTGTGTTCTAAATACTCAGGTGTCATGCTTGACTCATTCATTCATAACTATTTGAAGCTGAAGACATAGTTGGTCATGTGGGACAGGCTGGGTAACTCCTAGGTGACATACATTACCTTAATGCACACTTATCTGTTTGCACAATGATGGCTGACATTCACTGACTGACCACTGTCTTTCATCCACAGGTGACAAAGGTTATGCCCAAAAGCTATACCTGTTGACACCATTCCTGATGCCTGTGGATGAGGCACTGTAGTGTTACATTAATTCCCACAAGAGGACTAGGCTATTGTGGAATAAGCCTTTTGGCAACTAAAGATGCATGTCCACAGTCTTGAGAAGACTGGCAGTACAATGATGCTGACACCAGGTAGTGTGTTGTGTGTTTGTTGCATGTGCCATGCTGTAAAACTACAACATTAGGAACTGCGTATCCATGCCACAGAATATACAGGATGTACAGGATACAGAGAAGCACCATGTGATTGATGATAATGTATTGATTGAAGTCTAGCTGGAGAGCTTTGGTGGAAGGGAGGCCAGACACAGTGTGTGCAGTATGTGTTTTATGTGGTCACGTGTGATGTATATGTACAGAACAGTACAATTAAGCAATAAGGCATGACACGGTGTGTGTTATTGTGTAATAACGTCACTCCTGAGGTGGGTTGAAGCTCGAGGTGAAGCTGAGTGCTCCCACCACCCCAGGAGTGACATTATTACACGATAACACACATTCTGGAGTGCCTTATTGCTATTATACAATGTCTCGTTGTTATAAAAAATAAAAAAAAAATAAAAATAAAAAAACTATTTTAAGGAATCCAAATGGTCATCAAAGGCATCCCAATGCTCATCATCAATGGCATCCAAAAGCAATACAGTGATGTTATTGTGTAATAGCATCGCTGTCTCAGGCACTCATTGACCAATCAGAGTCCAGGAAATGTTCTTGCCATTGTATAATTCACATTAAACAGTGACACCAATGAGTTGTTTCAGCAATTACCTTACAAAAGGTGTTGTCTAAGAGATGTAACTCAGTTTGTTCACATATGATGCTTTTTCACAATCTCTATTTTTGTATTACCAATCATTAAATGAATGTAATGGTTTTAATTGATTTTACATGTGACATGAAATCTTGACATGGAATTCTATTCCTATAGCATCTATCTGTTACTTGTATTGAATGTATTTATTGTGTTTTGTCTGTGTGGGTTGCACCTGTAAAAAGATGTAATGTTCAGTTGTACTTACCGACTAAATAAACAAACATGTTTTGCACTGCATTGTGACAGAATTGCAGATACATTTCAGTTGAGTTAGAAAAGCATAGTTTTAAAGTTTTTCTTCAGTTGTTTAAGTGTTAAAAAGCAATACATTCTGAATTTTCAACTTTAACAAAAGCAAAACAAACTCATGGACATGACAGCTTAATGTGAATCATACTGTATGTGTGAGTGCCATGCTGCGAGTAGCATGTTCAGTGATGTGTGTATCTGCGCTAGTTGATGTGTCATCATGTGTGGGGTGAGTACTGTGATATGTAGTCTTTGTTCTTGGAATGTATCATTCCCCGCTCACCCCAAAAAAGGGACAGTATGTCCCAGCAGGCCCACCTGGTTATCAAAATTAAAATAAATAAATAAATAATAAATAAAATGTTGAATATGCCACATACAGCTATGGCTGTGATGATGGACTATACTGAGCTTTGGGGATGCCACATTTAACATGCCTGTGTCTGTCTGTTTATATGCATTAGTAAGCGATGCATTGCAGATGTATAGCTGGAAGTGTCTAATGTTTAAAAGAATTAGGGGATTATTTTGCACTGCATTGTCTGATGTCATTGGTCTTGCTGTTTGCCACAAGTCATAGGGACTTGAGATGGACTTTATTCAGGTTGGCAAGGTATGTGTATTAAAGGTGTTTCCAGTGGATGTGTTCTCAAGATGCTGTTGGCTAGTATGTATTTGTAATATATTGTGCAGTGTGACAAGGATACCACCCATAGTGGATGTTCTAGAAAATCTCCCTCACATCTGACCTTACAGCACAGACCTTACACCTCTACTGTCAGTTCCCTCCGCTGCTAGTAATCAACCTCTCCTGCTCCAGCTGCCTGACATTAAAGTAATAAGTTTTCAGCAGGCTTGTAGATGCAATCTGCCATTGGTACTTGGTACTATCTGATTCTACTGTATAGCCCTTCATCTCCACTGATCAGTGTGTGATCAGGGGGTTGTTCTGTTCTGCATGGAGGCTGACTTTGCAGTACTACCAGCAGTTCAGTTAAGCCATGCTGAGTGATCATATTACTTTTCTCTCAGTTCTGCTTAGGTGTGCTACTATATGTAGCCATCCTGTCATAAAAGACATTGGTGTGAGTGTATCTTTATAGTTGTGGGACACTGGTGTGCTGTGAGTGGCATGTTCAATGATATGTGTATCTGTGCTAGTCTCTGTGTCATCATGTATGGGGTGAGTGCTGAGACATGTAAGCTGTGTGTGATGTGTGTGGCTGTTGATGTTGCAGGATCAATGTGTGGCGTGGTTCTCATCCTTATAATAAGAGTATCCTCATCACTCTCCTAGGAGTATTCCTCAGTGGTATCAGGATTTGGTCATCCCCCTCCAATCAGAAGTAGAATCATGTTTAAGTGGGCAATGTAATCACTGTATGGCACATGTGCTGCCTGTAACACTGTTCTTACTTTGATCTGGCTGTGCAGGGGAGTCTGGTATGGGGACCTATGACTCTGCATAATCATTGGGCCTGTGACCTGCTCTTCTTGGTAATTCTCCACATTGGATATTGGTACTATACTAGATTTATATGATGGAAGGAGGCAGTTATGGCCTACAGTGATCATCCCCTTCTTCTCAAAAGTACCTTGACCACAGTTGATCAGTTCTCACTACAATAGTAGTTAATTTAAACTTCAATTGTAAATTTGCTGCCAAGTCCATAAACTTCACACTTCACCAAGCTTCTTGAAGTGTCCCTGACGCCACCCAACTTCACCCACTAAAATTCTTTTAATTAAAAAAAGTTTAAAATGATTTTCTAGCCTGCCACCCACTGTGAAGCTAGTAACAACCCCATTTTTACCTGTTTAGTGTAATTACCCCACCCTGCCACCCTCTGCACTGAAAAAGAACACCTTCTTCCACCTCCTGAAGAAGCAGGCCACAGACCAAAACCAGACTAAAACCAAAACATACAATATCGGTATACCCTTCCCCCACTTGCATGCCAAAAACAACCCTGCCACATCCTCCACCAAACCTGACCCAGACTGTTATATGTAATCCCTCACACAACCTCCCTGTAGCTCATAACTTCCTCTACCCCACTCCCAAGTACCCCACAAAAAATCTGGTACCTGCAAAATAAAGAAAACAATCCCCCAGTGTAGAGATGTCCACTCTGTTCACTGGTAATAGTCGCAATGAATGAATGCTGATATCTTTGCTAATAGAAAAATCCAGCCAATCAGGTCTGACTATAGGCAATGATATTAGCATTATTTCATTGAGATACTTGCAAGTGAGCAGGGTGATATCTCTGCATTGAGGGACAGTTTATTTTAGAGTTACTGGATGTTTTGGAGGATGCTATAGTGGCAGGTGAGGACCCGGAGGGGGATTGGGGGGGTATTTATTAAGGATGAGGGCAAGATCAGGTGCTGGGAGGTAGGAGGGTTTTTTTGGGGTATGAAGGTGGAGGGGAGGATATAATGGTACTGTATGTCTTGATCTGAATCAGATTTCAGTCAGTGGCCAACTTTGCCAGAAGTGGAGAGGAGGGGGAGTTTCAGTGCAGAGGATAGTGGAGTGGAGGTGACTATACTGAAAAGGGTTTGGGCAGTGAATGGTTATTTATGGCACAGTAGGGAGGGGGATGGGAAACTGGGTCAAAGAAAGCCCATCGCATAGTTCTTCACAGGCAAAATGTCACTTCGGCCAGCCAAAACTCATGCATAATGGCACTTTGCTGGCAAAGTTCCACTATGGATAGGCTTTCCTGGCTGAAGCTAGGTACTTCACCAGGAGAATACATAGTGAATTAAGCACTTCATACTACACGAACTTGGTGAACACCACAAAGTGGAAGTAAAGTGAAGTTCCCTGACTTTGCCTACCTCTCGTTCTCATATAACTGTCTAGGTTTTTCCTTATATGAATCAGAACTCTGGACTCCACCACTGATAGAGTCAAAACATCCTAGAGTCCTGCCACTGTCTGTGTTTAAAAATACTTTTGTTATGTTGATCTTAAATGGCTTACCTATTAGTTTAAATTTGTGTGCACACTTATAGTGTGGACAAAGTTTATAGTCAAAAATCAGCTTGGTGAGTAGTCCTGGATCATTATGTGTTCTGTACATCTGAAAATGATTCCCAGCTCTGCACCTCTCCAGTTTAAACATGTCCACTGTGCTCAATCTATCCACAAAGGTCATATTTTTATAACTTAATCATTTGTATCACTCTGTTATACAGCTTCCAAGCATCAAATATCCTTCTTTTAATGTGGTGACTAAAACCGTGAACAGTAACATAGATAAGGTCAGAAACAGAGCTTGTAAAGTACACCATCAGCTCCATAATTCTGCTTGTAAATGCCCTCCTGACACAGCCAAGAATACTGTTTGCCTTAGTCACTTTTTGTGTATGTAGGTTTAGGTGTTTAAAATTGTTTGATATTAGGATACCCAGGTCCTTTTCTGTGTCAACTTGCCTAAGTTCTGTATTGTTCAGATAGCACAATACCTTGCCCTGACATTATTGTTATCTAGCTGTAGTACCACAAATTTGTCCATATTAAAACACATTCCATTTTTTCACACCAAATGCATAAATTATCTAGGTTAGATTGAAATGCTGCTTGTCCCATAGGATAACAATGCCTATTGGTATGATCTGCAAATGTACTTATCCAACAGTTACAGCTCTTGGACGTGTGACTCTCAAAATGTGCAAAGTTAGTCCCAAAACTGATCATTGGGGGACACTTCTATTCATCATCTCCTTATCAGAGAGACATGTGCATGTACAGTGTTGATGACAACTGGTTGGTTTTATAATTTTTTAATCATATTTGAGTACAGGACAATGTCAAATGCTTTAGTATAGCTCAGGAAGATAGCATCAGTGGGGGCAGCCTTATCTAAGCAGTTACTTACTGAATCATAAAAAACAAGCATTTGTCAATGCCGAATGTTACTTGCTTCTATGTGCTGTTTAGGTATTTGGAAGTCATTAGGGTGCAAATATTTGAAAATTATGCATCTCATTTAGCCATATGAGGAACTGCGCAATCTGAAGTCACAGAAACAGTCATTTTAGGATTTTTCACCAAATTTTCAACATAGCCATTTTAAGACCTCTGCTCATGAACAGTGTCACTGTGATTTTGTTAATGTGTCCCATACATTGAGTTTGCACACCGACTGCGCCATTGTGTGCTACATGGGCAGAAACACGTTTTGGGCAGGATGTGAAAATGACAGCTGTACTGCTCATGAGGAGGTGTGGTAAAATGGCAATGTTGAAAATCTGGAGTGAAATATTGAAAATTGCAAACCCTACGATGCGCTGGAACTGCACAATGCACTCTCGTAAAACAGTCATTTTTAGGAATTTTTTCACCAAATTTTCAACATAGCCATTTTAAGACCTCTGCTAATGAACAGTGTCATGGTGATTTTCTTAATGTGTCCCATACATTGATTTCGCATACTGACTGCGCCATTGTGTGCTACGTGGGCGGAAACACATTTTGGGCAGGATTTGAAAACTGACAGCTATACTGCTCATAAGGAGGTGTGGTAAAATGGCAATGTTGAAAATCTGGAGTGAAAATATTGAAAATTTGTGAACTTACGAGCCTGCGTAGGAACTGCGCAACGCACGCTCGTAAAACAGTCATTTTTAGGAATTTTTTCACCAAATTTTCAACATAGCCATTTTAAGACCTCTGCTCATGAACAGTGTCACTGTCATTTTCTTAATTTGTCCCATACATTGATTTCGCACACCGACTGCGCCATTCTGCGCTACATGGGCCATGGGCAGAAACACATTTTGGGTGAGATATGAAAAATGACAGCTGTACTACTCATAAGAAGGTGTGGTAAAATGGCAATGTTGAAAATCTGGAGTGAAAATATTGAAATTTCGCGAACTACGAGCCTGCATAGGAACTGCGCAACGATGCTTTAAAACAGTCATTTTTGATTTAATTTTCAACATGGTTGTATCCTTCTCATGAATGATGTCACTGTTCATTGGTGTTTCAGGCCTGAAGGGTGATTTCACAGTCACTGCGCAGTCACTGCACGAAATCACCTTTGGGCTTGAATAACACCATGACAGTGATATCATTCATGAGAAGGGGTCCCAAAAACCCCATGTTGAAAATTTGGTGCAAAAATTCCCAAAAATGCCTGAGATATGCAACAAAGTTGAAACCCCCCATCTAGCCCATTATACAGCTTACCGGCATTTCCGCAGTTCGCGGTCGGCTTTGAAGAGTGCAGACGTGTTCCCGTCCACGTCAAGATCGTGCCGCGACAGAGTCTGGAGGTAAGTATGGGGTGAGGAGGGTGTGGGAGGCTGGGTGCAGTGGGTGGGTGCGGGTTGTGGAGGGGGCCGGGAGACGCACGTGGGACCAAGCTTGGTCTTACAGGTACAAAAAAAAAAGACGTCAGGACCGCTTTGCCATGCTGGGGTGGGCTCCCAGAATGGCACAAGGATGTTGGGGAGGACGTTCAGCCAACGGGATTGGGCACCTCTGTCGGCCATGGAATTCATTGCCACGCTGGGGTGGGCTCCCAGCGGCACAAGGACCGGGGGCGCTCAGCCAATGGGGATTGGGCACCCCTGTCGGCACGAGGATGCTTGACTGCCACGCTGGGGTGGCGCTCCAGCAGTGGCACCTGGTCACGGGGAACGCAGCTCAGCCGATGATTGGGCACCTGCTGGCTATACAGTGCGCAGGGCGCACACGCCGCTTGGCGGTGCGCGTGAGCAGCCGATATCTTATCGATGCTCACTGAAGCGTAGCTCCTTTCAATTCAGAAGCCTACTGCATTTTGAGCGTGTCACACAGCTCCAAAATGCATTGGCTTACAGGGGTCACGCCTGCCAGCACACTGACTGAATTGGAGGAGGAGGTGACACACCTCCGAAATCTCCCATGATCGCACTATGTTTCTTGCACATGCGTGCAAGCAACATAAAAACTGATTAGTCAAACAGGATCTTTTCTTTAATCATACTGGTTGTCATCCCATAAACCAATGAGATGATCTGAGTTTCAGTGATGATCCATAATAAAGGATTCCATGATCTTGCCTAGTATGGAGATCAAGCTAATTGGTCAGTAGTTTTCAGGTCTTTCTCTATCCTCATTTTTGAAAATGGGAACCACAGTTGGCTTCCTCCAGTCAACTAGAACCACACTGGACGTAAATGAGTTTTCAAACAGCATTTTTGTAGGGTCTATGACCTTATTTGGCAATTATTTTAACATGATTGAATAAATGACATCAGGGCTAGCTGATTTGGAATTATCCATGTTAGTCAGCATCCCCAGTAAGACCTCCCAATTAATAAGCATGTAGTCATGCTCTTTAGTGATTGATGCTTTTGCATGAGTACCAACATCTGACTGGAATATGAACTTGTTATTAAAGACTGAGCAGAAATAACCCTTGAGATCAACTGCAGTTGTGACTGTGTTTGCAATCTCATTTCCATTTTAATTAAAAGAACCTACCTGTCTATCTGTTTGTCTGACATTAGAGATACAATTAAAAGAAAGCTTTTCTATTGTCATTGATTTGAACTATTTGGAATTTAATTTTACTTCTCTCAGTTCTAATGCTATTTTTTGCCATTTGTTGCAGGGCCCTAAAAAAACCTGAGTGAATTCTACATTATAGCACTAATTATTTTAAACCAGCAGTCTGATTGATCAGAATGTCTGACCTAGTGGTGCACTAATCTTAAACAAACTGTAGAGTAGGGCCTCATCGCTTGGCCCATGATCTGTCAAACTGAGCCTGTGCTGGAATGTAATTGGGCACCAACATTCTATATACAGTATGTTTAAACTGACTGCCATTGTTTTTCTCCCGTTTAGCAACTCAGCTGAATGTGATTGTGTCAGACTATTAATTAACATTAAAAAAAAAAACCTGCTGTTAAATACAAACCTAATAAACACCAATAGATGTTTATCCATGAATCCATTTGGTCATGTTACCTTTAAAGTTCATGACAATCTTGCTCCAGTCCCCCCATACCAAATATTTATAAATACATTCAAAGGCACTTATGACAGATTACTTTGTGCATAGCACATTTGTCAAGTATAAGCAGCTGTCCGTCATACTCAGAGGTATGTTTTTTAAGGTCGTTACAGCTTACTTGTCAGCATAACTGCTGTATTTTTCTCTTTCTTTCTGTCTTTCTACTTACAGCTTACCCACCTCAATTACAGTGTTTAAAACAGCTCAGTCTCAGATGTGAGTCTTGGTAAACAGTGGGCAGTGGTGGTTAACACTTTTTTTCTTTACGGCCACACTTGATGGGAGTTAATCATGGTAACATGGAGCAGTCTGAGACACTGAAGACAACAGTGATTAAAATGTTATAGCCACCAGCAGGGAAGCAGTGGGGAAAAACAATGAGGACAGGGGATTTAAATCCTTTCGACACTGACACTGTTTTGGATACTAGCAGGGAAGCAGTGGAGACACTGGATTGCAAAACAGCACAGATGACAGATACATTTAATTAAGATTAAACAGCATATGGGACCAGGGAAAAGCACACAGCACACAACACACAGGGCACAGACTGACAAAGCATAGAGCACACAGGATACAGTTTGAGTTTTGAATTTTGGTGCCAAGACTGGGTACTTAAGGTGTCCCATTCACTTGCTTTAAATCTGGAAATTCCTTTATTTCATGCAATACTCTGAATCTCATTGTGCACACTACCTTTCTAGGATTCACAAAGCACACAACCCACAGGTTACATGCTGAGTTTTGGCCCTCCCTTCCACCCTCCACCTGCACAATAACTATAAAACTGATGTTGCTGGTAATGGGAAAGAGGCAGCTCTAAGGGAGGGTGTGTAAAAAGTGCACCTGGAGATTGTTAGCCAGTGGTTGCATCAGGTTTGGATTGGCTGAGTTGGTGAAGTAGGGATAGAATGTATTCACAGTGAGGAAAAAGAGAGAGGAGGAGAGAGAGGGGGAGAGAGAGAGAGAAAGAGAGAGAAAGAAAAAAGGAGTGTGTAGCTCTTAAGTTGGTGGGAGGAGGGGAAGAGAAAATAGCACTTCTGGGAGTTTTTAGCCTTGCAGTAAATTAGTGGAACAGGAGAAGAAATAGGGGTAGTGGGTAAGGTCTAGATATAAGGAGTAACTATGATGGGAGTAGTGAATTGTAGTGGCTCTGGTACAGCAGTATTCAGGGAGACTTTTTGGAGAATGCAGTGCTGCCCCATCTGTAGAAACCTCTCTGGGCTGAGGGAGGAGGTTGCTAGATTCAAGGTCGAGATGGCTTGGGTTAGGAGGACCTGCTCTCCTACTCAGAGCCACCAAATCCACCGCCACTTCCTCAAAGTGTGCCAAGGATGAGGAGCAGCTGCATAGCAGTGGGCTCAGAGAGCATTAGGGTGGTGGAACACAAGTGCATCCCAAATTCCATATCACTATGGAACTCCTATGCCACACTGACAGGGTGGGACTGTCCCACAGATGCACCTGAGGTAGTGGCTGGGATGGATGTTGAGGTACTCCATGGTGAAGACCTCAAGAGGAGTAGCAGTGGACCCCAGAGGAGGAGGAAATGACTCCTAGTGGGGACTCAGTAGTAAGGGGGATTCAGTTGGGTATAGGAGGGGATGAGGAGAGGGTGGTAAGGTGCTTTCCCAAAGTCATGGCTCATAAGCATGGAAGGATGATACTAAGGATCGCTTGGGAAGCAGAGAGGAAGAGCTGGATGTCATTGTTCACATGGGGATGAATGTCCTACCTGGGGAGAGACCAGAAGAAGTTCAAGAAGAGTTCAGGAAACTGGGGAGAGGTCTTAGGCAAATAGCACATTCTGTTACTTTCTCAAAGGTGCTACCTGTCCATGGTAAGGGGGGTGACAGGAGCCTCTGCACCAGGGACTTCAACTTATGGTTGATGAAATGGTGCAGAGTAGAGGGATTTGGATTCATTTGGGACTTGGTCTCCACCTGGAGGGGTGGGGCCTGTACAAGGATGACAGCCTGCATCCCTCCAGGAGGGGAACTGAGATCCTTAGTGAACAATTTAAATGCCACATTAGTAATCATTTAAATTAGCCATGGGGAGGTAGGAAGAATAAGGCAGGAAGACATGGTCTGCCCTCCCCCACATGCTTACAAGGGCAGCAGTGGGAATCCTGAGGGTGAGGAGTCCCAAAAGGATCAATCACAAATAGGTAATCAAGAGGGAAAGGGACAGCGGAAAGTAAATAGTGGAGGAAAAGTTTGAGGGCAAGAGGGCTAGAACAGGGTTGCTAGCCTTTGGAAGACATAAATCCTGCTTGTAGAGCAGAAAGCAGCTAACTAAAAGAAGCTACTATTTTCTTACTAATGTAACACTTCTATCTCAGTAGGAGTTAGTGTCTGTTGAGATTAAGCAGACAGATACTTTATTAGAAGTAGAAGGGGTCTTATTTAGGGTTAAAAAAGGAAAAGAAAGACAGTCAGTGTGTGTTCTGTGCTGGGAAGGGTACTGTATCAACTTACTTTACTAAATCAGTAGGAGGAGAGAGAGCTTAATTGGGGGTGTGGCTTAGACAACATAAAAGCAGGTGACTCCAATTACAACTTCCTGTTGCTAGCCTTTTTTCTTACTAATTGCCCTCATCCCACCTCTCCACCCACCCAACCTAAGCCAGTTCTACTTTTATAGCCATTGGATTTAACTGACAGTAGGAACTTCCTGTTTGGCAGTAGGAAGGGAAGGATCATAGAGGAACATTAGTTTTGTCAACCCTAAAGGAAAAAAGTAGCTTGCTCTCCCCCCCCCCCAGCTGCTGGTGGTCTGACACTGAGCAAGGAAGAAGGAGGCTACAGAAGAATATAGGAAGTTGCTGTCCCAGAACAGGAAGGATGAGAGTTGTAAGGAGAGGAGAGAGTAAGCATACAGAGAAACAGGAGAGGGGACACAAAATAAGACATGATAGGAGTGGTGCAGTGCAATGGCTGTGGGGCAGCAGTGTTCCGGGAGACATTCTGGAGGCTGTAATGCTGCCCTATTTTCAGGCACCTCTCTGGTCTGAGGGAGGAGGTTGCCTGTCTCCAGGCTGACCTGGATAGGATTCGTGAAACCTCCTCCCCCACCCAGGGACCACCAGAGCCAATACCACTACCTCAGAGGTTGCCAAGAAGGAGGAGAGGCTGGATCAGGGTGGGCTCAGGGAGGGAGAGGGTGGAGGAACAGAGTTGCATCCCTCCAGCTGTACCTCTCCACAATTCATATGCTCTTCTGGTGGACAGTGGTTCCTCTATGGAGGCACCTGCAGTGGAGACCAAGGAGGATGCTGGGAACCTTGACAAAGGAGACCCACAGGAGGGTGACATGGGACTCCACAGGGGAAGGAAACAACTCCAGGTGGGGGACTCAATCATTGGGGGGTAGAAGTGGGGGAGGAAGGGGAGAGGGAGGTAAGGTGCCTGCCTGGTGCCACAGCTTGGAGGAACAGGAAGCGAATCCTCAGGATCATGGGAGCAGCTGCACAAGGGAGGGAGCTGGATGTCATTGTCCACCTAAGGACAAATGGACTGGCTAGGAATGGGATCAGAGCAGTGCAAGAGGAGTTTGTAGAGTTGGGGAAGGGCTTTAGACACGTAGCACATATGGTAACCTTCTCAGAGGTGCTGCCTGTCTATGACAAGAGTGATGCTAAGGTACTCCTCACCAGGAAATTCAATGAATGGTTGAAAAACTGGTGTGCAGTTCAGAGTTTTTGCTTCATTGGGGACTAGGGAGCCACCTGGAGGGATGTAGACCTATACTGGCGTGATGGTCTGCATCTCTCCGGGGAGGACCAGAACCCTAGGTGAGAGGTTTAAATGCTTCACTGGCAAGCATTTAAACTAGTCAAGGGGGAGGCACTGAAAAGCAGCAGGGAAATCCCAACCTCCCCCAATAAAACACGGTAATTAGTGAGGTAAACACCAAGGCAGAGAAGTCATTAGGGAGCAGTACAGAGGTAAATGTAAAAAAAGGCAAAGGCAGTAAGGACAGGGATAGGGCTAAAAGGAGTAAGGCCATCAAAAAGTGGAGGGTGATGAGTACCAGTGCCCATAGTCTGTGTAACAAGCTCCCTGAACTAGTGGCCTTGATGGAAGATGGTTGCCTGGATATTGTACCAGTCACAAATACATGGTACACAGAGAACCATGACTGGGATGCCAACATACCAGGAACCACAATCTACAGGAGGGACAAGGAGGGTAAAAAGGAGGAGGAGTAACTCTCTATGTAAAGGAAGGGATCAAAACAACAGAACTAAAGAGTAAACAGGGAGCAGATGAGGCACTCTGGGTCACCCTGGAGACAGGAAATGGCACCACAATCCACATGGGGTAGTATATAGACACCCATCTCAGGAGGAGGGAATGGACAAGGAAATGATAGAAGGCATCCTTAGAATGGCAGAAAAAGGGGATATATTTTTGATTGGGGACCTGACTATGCAGATGTTAACAGGAGCACCTTTGCTGCAGGCACATCCAAGAGCAGGGTCATTCTTGATGCCCTACAAGGGTCATGCCACAGATAGCTAGTAGCTAGTATTGGAACCCACTCAGGAGGGAGCAATCTTAGACCTGGTACTCTGAAATGGGGATGGAGAAAGAATCTCAGATTTAGAAGTGGGTAGCCATCTGGGAACAAGCGACCACCAAACAGTGTGGTTCACAATAAACACAGCCATACAATCAAGCCATACAAAAGCAGAGTATTGGACTTTAGGACGGCAGACTTTGGGAAAATGAGAGAGTGCCTCAGAAAAGCACTAGCAAACAGGCAAGAAAGAAGGGTGGAGAAAAAATGGGGGAGTAATCAAAACAGCCATCACAGAGGCAACAAGCCTTTGTGTAAAGCAAATCAACAAAACACAACAAAGGAAAAAAATGCTATGGTTCTCAAAATGGGTTGCAGGGAAGGTTAAGGAGAGAAAAGGATGGCATTCAGGAAATATAAGGAAACACAGAAGGAACAGGACATAGAACTTTATCAGTTAAAGCAGAAAGAGGCAGGGAAGGCAGTCAGAATACCAGAGGCCCAAACCAAGGAAAGGATAGCCAACTGTATTAAGAAGGGGGATAAGACCTTTTATAGTTACATTAGGGAGTGAATAAAGACCAAAGGAGGAATACTGAGGCTTAATAGAGGGGAGGGAATGTGGGCAGAGGGTGACAGTGAAAAAGCAGGAATACTGAATGAATACTTCTGCTCAGTATTCACAAAGGAAGAGAAGAGGGAGGTACCTAAACCAAACAAGAGAAACACTCTGAAGATGGGGGTCGAAACCAGTCCATTTACAGAAGAAAGGGTTCTGAAAGAACTAATAAAATTGAAGGTGGACAAAGCAATGGGGCCTGATGGGATTCACCCAAGAATTGTAAAAGAACTAAGGGTAGAACTATTGATACTGCTGACTACTGTCTTTAACAAATCATGGGAGGATGGGGTGGTATCTGAAGACTGGAGGAGGGCAGATGTGATTTCTCTTCATAAAAGTGGGAGCAGGACAGAGGCAGGAAACTACAGATGAGTTAGTTTGACCTCAGTGGTAAGGAAAGTGATGGAATCACTTCTGAATGAAAGAATTGTTGAGTACCTAGAGGCCAGTGGGGCACAGGACCCAAGGCAGCATGGATTCGTGATGAGAAGGTCATGTCAGAAGAATCTAATAGATTTCTTTGACTGGGTGACCAAAGTAGTAGACCAGGGAAGGGCTGTGGACATGGCCTACCTAGATTTTAACAAGGCATTTGATACAGTCCCACACAAAAGATTAATACACAAGTTAGCCAGCCTTGGAGCGGGTCCCAAGGTGGTAGCCTGGATAAAAAGTTGGCTAGACAACAGGATGCAAAGGGTAGTAGTAAATGGAGTCCACAGTGAAGAAAGGAGAGTTGCTAGTTGGGTACCACAGGGTTCAGTTCTGGGACCGGTCCTTTTTAATGTTTTTATAAGTGACATTGCAGAGGAACTGGAAGGAAAAAAAATGTCTCCTTGCAGACAACACAAAGATCTGCCACATGGTTAATACACAAGATGGAGTGGAAAGGATGAGAAGGGACTTGGCAAGGTTGGAGGAATGGTCAAATGTATGGCAGCTCAGATTCAATGCAAAAAAGTGCAAGGTAATGCACCTGGGAAACAAAAACCCAGGTGAAGAGTACACCATGGGGGGTGAGATACTGATGACAGTAAAAATGGAAAGGGACCTGGGGGGGGGGTAATTATATCAGATGACCTAAAGGTGGGCAAGCAATGTGAGAAGGCAGTAAGGAAGGCTAAGGGGATATTGGGATGCATAGGGAGAGGCATCAATAGTAGAAAACATGAAGTTGTTATCTCTCTATACAGACAGTTGGTGAGACCCCATCTGGAGTACTGTGTGCAGTTCTGGAGACACCATCTCTGCAAAGACATAGACAGAGTGGAGGCTATCCAGAGGAGGGCAACCAAAATTGTGCAGGGTCTGCACCAGAAGACATACGAAGAAAGGCTAAAGGAGCTCAATATGTATACCCTTGAGGAAAGAAGGGAGAGAGGGGACATGATCAAAACTTTCAAGTACCTCAAGGGAATCAACAAAGTCCAAGAGGGTAGCATCTTTCAGAGAAAGAGATGTGCAAGAACAAGGAGGCACAATTTGAAGATAGTGGGGGATGGCTCAGAGGTAATGTGCGTGTGCTAGTATAAGTAACACCCCCCCCCCCTGTATTTGGACATTTTCTGCTTCTTTCCTCTTTTCTTTTTAATAAATCTACTGCAGTAGTAATTCTGTCCTCGACTATCCTTTTATTCTGTTATACCATGCTGGGGTGGCCTTCCATCATGATATTCCTTCTCTGCTAAATTCTCTTCATGTCCATATGGTGGAAAGGGGTTTGGGATTCTGATGGCAATGTTTATGGTGTAAAAATCCTCTTGGAATAAATTAATGTAGGTAGTATATTTTTAACTGCCTATAGGTAAAAACATGGAGTGTTCACTTGAACACACAGTTTCCATAATGCAGGCTAGCCTCGGTTAAAAAGTATGCAAGCAGTTCATTAGGTTTTTTCCCCAGTCCTAGATTTCAACCCCCCCCCCACCACTACGACATAAATAAATAGACTACTGTATCTGAATTATTAGATAAGCTGAAAACCAGGATATTGTGGGAGAAATTGAAGACTCCTATCCTCCGTGGCATTTGAATGAAAGATTTCCCAGTTTGCGGTTTTGTTTAAACGGAAATGAAAGCGCTATCGCGCTTTGAGCTAAAAAGTAAAATACAGGCAGACTGATTCTCTTTTGAAGTGTTGGACAGCAGTAGGAGAACCAGAGTGATTATTTTTGTTACACTTAAAAAGAACAGAAAAAGGCTCTGGTTCTTCTCAAACTGCTCTGTTCCTGCAGGTAATTAAACACTTGCTTTTGGACCTTCTGACAGTCTTTTTACTTGTATGAATTAAATGGGTTTTGAGTTTTAAAAAAAGGGAAAACTAAGTCCTGTATTGTTCCTCTCTTTTAAGAGAAGGGAAGGTTAAAAAATGAAAAGCGATTCAACCTTCTTAGGTTTAGTTTTTCTCTTGTGGCAAAATGAACAGCCCATAATAATGTTTTGTATCCCATAATAATAGAAGACACCCAGGCGAAGTCCGTGTGTACAGAGCTTCATTTTTACTTTATCTTGTTTTCATTGTAAAACACATAGAGGGATAAAAATAAATGAATCAGGGTAAAAAGAATGTATCCTTTTACAAAATTCTTGTGCTAGAAATATTTATTAAGCATGATCTGTGCACGCGTTTACGCTTTTTCTGGAATTCTACGTCGTGCCTTCATAGGTCGCACGTGTTTATGGGGATCGCCCAAAATCTTCAGGGAACATGGCTAGTCCCTAATGTGCCTTTTGAAGATTTCGTGAAAAATATTAAACGGTTCAAAAGTTATTCAAAACAGTTTCCCATTATAAGTCAATGGGAAAGTTAACAAAAGTTCAACAGTGTTGCAAATGCATTTTACTTTCTCAAATGGGCCTGTTACTTTTGCAAATCGCCATTTTGTTTTCTAGTTGGTGATCAGGAAAATGGTTGGCATTTAAATTTGGGACTCTCTAGCAACCTAATTCTTTTTGTATTCACCTAGTCAGACTCTGAGGATGCTTGCCATGTCTTTATTTTGTGGTAAAACACCCCAGAAATATGTTTTTCAAATTTCTGGAAAAATACTTCTAAATTACTTTCATGCTCAATAGTGTCAAACTTTATGAAAAGCTGCGAAATTACATACAGTAGTTTTCCATCTGTGGAAAGTGATGTTTTATTCTTTGGCAACCGCGCTGGCAAAAGAACCGCTGGGAGTTTTGGGCTGAAATTTGAGGAACGAGCTGACATCTCACAGATATGCCTTTCAGTGTTGTATTGAAAAAAATATTACACAGTGGCAAAGTTACAGCACTCCAAAGTTGACAGTTTTTCCCATAGGATCACATTACGGGGCCCGACGCATTACAGAAATCCTTTGGATCCCTGCTGCAAAATAACGGTTTGGTCTTTTTTCCTGAAATTTGGAGGCAAGACAGCCAACAGCCCACAGATGTGCCTTTCAGTGGTTTGGTGAAAAAATATCATAGGGAGGAAAAGTTGTGGCACTCCGAACTTCTCTTTTTTCCCCATAGGATAACATTACGGCATACGCCGCGCCTTTCAGGGCCCATATCTCGGAAACCGTGTGAGATACGGACTTTTTGTTGGAAAAAAAAAAATTAGCCAGGACAGTTGTAAATCATACGACTTTGAAATTTTTTTTCCACGTTGTACGGTTCCTGAGATATAATGTATTTAGTATTCCAAGTTCTCATTTTCTGCTCCAATACTCATTATTATGCATACATTATTTGTACTCACTGTCTTTCTCTATGCAGGTTTTAGGGAAAACCAGCCTGTGCACTTACATTAATGTTACTGTTGCCCTTTTCACTTGCGGTTCATTACCCATTTCACTTACCGCTGACGCTGCGCCACCATGTGCTCATCCTTTGCGTTTTCATTTGTGCTTATGCTTCTATTTTTTTGCCATTTGTGTCTACAGTATTGTTTCTCTTTCTGTTTCACTTGCGCCACCATGCCCATTGACATTTCCATTTGCAGGCACCATGTTACTATGTGACAACACATCACGTGGCAGATCGCTCCGCTCACGCACCATGTGCTACCCTTTCTGTTCTCATTCCTGCTTGTGTTACCATGTGCGCCACTGTTAGCACTTCTGTTTGCGTTGCTGTTCCTGTTACTTATGCCATAAGATATCATGTGGCGGAGCGCGGCCCTTCACGCCGCCACATATATGGAGCGCCTGGGTCTCAAGGCCTCCCTGCTGCATTACATTCACTATTTCTCATTATCATTCTCAAAAAGAAGGGAATTAGAGGCAAAATATTTAATACAGTTGTTATTATGTGTCATGCTGGACATTTCGCCTGACTTTCATCCACCCTCACCGGCATTGGGTGCATTGGGGTCGCCGGTCCCAACTCTCACCCCATTCTCCCATACTTCTGCTGCTTTACACATGTGATGGGGGAAAGAAGGCTGACGATCACAAAGCACACCCCAATGCCTGTTGGGGGTGGGTGGGTCCAAGGGGTTTTCAACCCAACAGCGAATTTCCTTACTTTTGTCGCTGTGGAACAACCCTAACTAATGCATTAAACAGAGTTTTTTATATATATATATATATATATATATATATATATATATATATGAATTACATGGATATCACTTGAATGACTTAAACCAGTGGAACTAATTAGAAGCTAGTTAAAATAGCAACTATTACTCATTATTTATTGTAAGTCAAATTAAATATTTATGAGGCTCCTAACTGGCTACTGCATGGCTCATTGACAGCTTAGAAATTACCAGTATAGCTGCCAACTGATGCTGTGTTGCATGCACAACTCAGACCACTCCTCTCAAAACCTAAAGTAAGTAAAAATAAATGGTAAAAATTAAAGTTGTTGTTGCAGTTAGACTTACAATTGCAATAACCTCAAAGCTGGTTATTTGCTGGTAGTAACGACCAGCAGGAGGAAGGTGGCCCTCAGCTGCACCTCGGGCCACCCATCCCACCAACTAGTCATTAATTCCCTGGAAATGACTGGCTTCTCAGTCTTTGTTGCTTCATTGAAGTCAATGCCTGGATGCAATAATTTTAGAAATTGTATTTGAATTGACAAGAGAGTTGGGCAATGCCTGCAACAATTTAAGGTAGGGATCATCTTTTTATGTAAGCCCTGGTACTTCTAATGTGCCACGGGGACCTTGTCTCAGATCCCACTATACAATTTATACAGAGAAATGCGATATTAAGCATTAGCTTAAATTACTGTCATTTTAATTGCAGTCTTGAGAACTACCTAGAAAGACATAACTTGCTATCCTTGGTAACTTTTTAGAACTGGAGTTCTAACATTTTCTTTTTTTTCTGTTATGTGTTTTGGAGCCCTGGCAGGTGGCTATGGCCTTCCTTCTGGAGGGATTCACTGTCTGGTCCCGCACTTTCACACTCCTGCCTAATCCCAGGAATTCCACTGTGACTGGGCCAGGGAGGAGGGTGCTGGCTTCTCCCCCCCGAGACCAAATCCAGAAACTGGGGGCAGCCCAGGGGCACAGCGGGCCATCATGGAGTCTGCCAGGGTCTTTTCCACCATTTTCTCCCTGCCCCACCTCCCCTACCAAGGTAAGGGCATTGGAAAGTGCCTACTGACCCATACTATCCCTGGCCATCACCCAAGGGCAGTTAACGAGCGGGATAACAACCCTCCCTCCCCAACCCAAGAGAGGAGAACAGTCCTCCAGATGCTCAATCCTTTCTCTCTCCTGCCAACCCCGGGCGACCTGGGCTCATTCCCGAACCCAGGTCCCTGGTGTGGCTCAATGTGTAGCTACCAGCATCTCACCTCCAGCTCCACTGCATGAGCAGTTTTAACATTTTCTATAGGGGATAAACAGGTGGTCCTTAATCAACCAAGGCATTTTTTTTTAGGTCTGATCCACCTAACAGTACTGAGTACTATAACTTTGGTGAATGTTCTCTGTGACTAATGGTTGTACAGTATGAACATTTGATGTGCCTTTAGATAGACTGGGCTAACAATTGTTTGTAAATATGTAGAATTAAGCCTAAACAAACAAGATTATGGTGACTTTTTACATGTGTGAACAGAAGTTAATGTTGAGTTTTTAATTTTATTTTAATTCTGTGTTTTGTTATTAGTGAACTGTAAATTTGATCACTGTTAGCCCTGGCAAAGTGGCATTGGCAGGAATGTTACCTGACTTCTGCATGAAGGTGGAAGAACAAAAATCAAATGTTCTCATTACAATAGGAGTTGAGCCCTCTTTATTCATTTCACAATTGGCTGATTTTGTTCTGCATGAGTTGCTCCACCAGATTTACACTAAATCCTCATGAAAGGAAATGGGCATCCAGAACCTGTATGTGTTTACCTTATGGAAGACAGCAAAAACATCAGAGCTGCAGGCAAGAATATAAGAGTTTAGACACCCGCTTTGCCTTAGGAGAGAGGGAACAGCTAAAACAAATGCATACATATTAGAATAAAGTTAGGAAAACTGCCATATAGATCAAACTCAAACTAGGAATCTGTACTTTTATGATCTTTAATATGGCGGAGGGGAAACCCGCCATAGAGAAGATCATTGGAAATACAAGGACAGCTGCTGCATTTACATCTACTTACACCTGGCACTTGTGTTTCAATCTGCAGCACTTACCTGCACCTCAACTCACACCACTGGTGACCTCCATTTACACAAGGAAGCAGTGCACCGTTGCAGGGTGGCAGACAGCATTTACTGCCTTTTTATTCAGTCCAGCTGAGCCTAGGAAGCAAGTAATCCAGAAATGGCACTACTTCACATTATTCACTGACCTGCTGAGGTAGCTGAATAACAGACAGGACAATGATCAAAATGTACACCCCTGATGCAATATTGATCAGTGTGTGGGTTTCAGAATGGATCAATCTCATAGACAACTTTTGTGAGAAGTAAAGACTCCAAGTGCAAATAAAAAGATCCTTCAGTGATGTGCTTTCACAACTTCCATCTATCAACATTACATTAAACAAGGGTCTCTAAATAATATGAATTAAAATACTGTAGTTCTTCCTGATGCACACTAGTTCCTTACCTTATTTTTTTCCCCCCATCTTCTGTTTACTCTCCATAGGCTGCTCTCAGATGGGGTCTGGTTCTCTTGCAAGAGAGCTCACATCCACCCTGACACTGCATGTGTCTCACAATCCCCAGCCCTGATCCCAGCGATTCCCCCACAGATTTCCCCCTGTGGTGGGGCCAGGGAGGGAGGGGAGGGACACTCCTCGCCCCAGTACACATTCTGGCTTGCTGATGGTTGAGCCATGGATTGGGAGCACATCCAGGCATCATGAGCCTGCCAGTGCCCCTCCATTTTCTGGCTTTTGTCCCTCCCCTTCTGCAGCCATAAGATCATGCACATGGAGGTGCATGCAAGCCACTTCACCACGTTCTTGCCTCCTTAACTCCATTGCTGCCACTCAGCCTCCACCAGGAGGCAGGGAAAGAACAGGACAACATACCCTCTCTTCCTCCCTCCCTCCCCTGGAAAGGACAGCAGTCCATCAGACGCTCAGTCCTCTTCCTTCTCTGCTGACCCCCTGGTAATCTGAGCTCACTCCCGAGCCCAGGTTGCATGCATGGTGCAAGGTGTGGCATCCAGCACCTCCACCTTCATCACCACTGGGCTGACCTATCTCACCTTATCTTTAACTTGATTTTTATCTGTGCTATTGACACGGTGTAGTGTGTCATAGGGGTGCACTGGTGCAGGCAGAGCAATATGTTTACACACTAATATCAAACGCCTACACTGGTACACAATCCCAACAAAATAAGGATCACTGTAACCTGCAGCAGAGCGATTGACAATGCTCTCACAGCTGTTTACACACTAGGACCTGCATCAGTGCAACTCATCTACACTGCTTGTAGTTGTGCAGATCCAGTAGTATAAATGCACCTTTAGATGCCATCCCTACAGGCTTAACATTTTTTATTATTTTTAATTACCATGCATAATAACTCCAAGGATCCAAACCTCTAACATGCTGCTCCATTATAGATCGAGACTGTCATCTCCTTCATTCTCTGCGAAACTACCCAACCTCACCAAGGTGCTACAGTGCTCAACATTGTTGCTAAATGAGTCCCTGCATGTGAGGGCATTACCCTTGAAAAGGTGTATGTAAGGCATACTCGGTTGATTAAGGAAGCTGAGGGATGCTGAATATTCAGTACCTCCAGGAGAAGAAGGTAATATAATGAACAGCTGCTTCAGGTTTGGTTGCCCAGGCCTCTCCTCTCAGTACAAGCCTAACAGATGAATCTTTGTAGGAGTTCAGCACAGCCTCAGAGGGGGTGTAGTGTTGGAGCCAAGCCAGTTATGGGCTCCAGTCAGTCCTAGAGGAGACGTATCACTGTACAAGAGCACAGTAGTCATGAAGGTGTGCCTGATCGTCTTTGAGGAGAGTGCCAGAAGCAAAGTAGTATGATTGCATGGTTATGGATGGTATTGCCCAGCATGGTAAAAGAGGGTATGACTCTTTATGTGCTAATTATCTACACCTGAAGCACTTTAAATCCTGGTCAGCCCTCAAATCCCATTGGTGGCAGCTTCAGGAAGAGGAGGAGCCATCAGACTTTAAAAGCCTACCTGCTGTGGATGCAGCAATGTCTGTGTGGCAGCAGCTAGGTGGGGAGACAAAGTGGATATGAAAAGAGCCTGACCAGAGTCAGACTAGATCACGACCAGGGCAAGGAATGCTGCCAGATAAGGACTTGCTTTAGCATTGTTATTATAACTATACTTAACTATGGTGGGAGGTGGAATTACTGGAGTGATCTTATATGGGGGTTGTCTTCTGTGTTCAGATGCTGCTTTCAGTAGGATTACTATGGCTTATAATGAATCTAGTTGCCATCATACTGATGTTGCAGCGTCTGACATCATTTACAACTACACATTGAGTTATGGTCATGGGTACTGTGCATAAACGAATGGGCTACAATTTAGGATTTGGTTTACAGAAACAAAATAGTCCATTTTTAAAGTGGCAACCTTTTCTTCATGCCTCTGTATGGGGGTTTATTATATTATTGCTTGCTGGGGATGTGGAAGCAAATCCGGAGCCTGAAGCTAATGACCTGGCTGACGCCATATTATTTTAGATTTAATTTGTTTGGTATGAGGCTCATGCATTTCAATGTCCAAAGTCTGCTTTCTAAATTTCATGAGGTAGAAGCTTGGACTGAAATGTATGACCCTGATATGTTAGCACTGAGTGAAACTTGGTTACACTCGGATATTACAAATGCTGAGATACATCTTCCTGGTTATAAAATTTACCTGGTAGGGTGAAGGGTAGGGGAGGTGGTGTCATGTTTTATATAAAAAATCACTACATGGTCTCAGAGAAGTGTATTTTCAAGGGCAGCATAGTTTGTGGTGAACATTTTGCAATTCAGGTTACTTTGGGCTGTATAAAAAAGTTAACTGTTTGTTGTTCTTATCTACCTCCTAAAATGAGTAAAGACAGTTTAAGAGAATTTGTTGATAATCTGGATTACATGGCTGTTGGAGAAATTTTAGTTTTAGGGGATTTTAATTTAAACTGGACTGGCTCAGAAATTGTGAAATTGAGTGGCATTTTGGATCCCATTAATTTACAACAGTTGATTATTTTGCCCACTAGGCCAAATGTTAGGACTAATCAACATACTGTTTTGGATTGGTTATTGACCAATAAGACAAATCACATCTTAAAATGTGGAATTATAGCTGATTCAATGAGCAATCATAATCCCATTGTCTGTCTCTGGAAGCATATTAGCCCAAAGAAACCTAAGCCTATTATACAATTATCTAGGAATTTTAAAGATTACGATCCGCAAGTGTTTTGTGAAAAACTGAGAAGGGTTGATTGGTCATTCATGTACTCAATCCCTGGTGTAAATTGTGCTCGTGATTTTCTTATTCATGTTAGGTTCTATGGCCCCATGTGTCATAAAACTGGAAAGAATTCTGGATGGCTCACGATAGCTCTAATTAAACTGTTGTGAGAGCAGGATAAAGCCTGGAAGAGATATAAGAAAATTGTCTCATTGATAGCTTTTCAGGAATATCATTGTTTGCACAATAAGTGTAAGACACAAATTTAATTGGCAAAAAGTAATTTCTTGAGACAAAAACAAATAGATGGGCTCTTGGATAATAAAAACATTTTGGAGTACTGTTAATAGTCTAATTAAACCTACAATTGAATCTGAACTAACAATGAAAATGGGGGATGATCTGTTCACATTCCCACAAATTGTAGTTAATGAGTTTAACAAAAGATGATCATTCATAAGGTAGAAAACATGAACAGACTGGATGGGCCTTGCAGTCCTTATCTGCTGTCAACTTCTATGTGTCTATGTTTTATTTACAGATTTAGATAAGTATTTTAGTGATATTAGTGATTTTCCTCCAAGTAAAGTTACTGACACAGATAATAGAAACAAATTCTACCTAAAAGTTACTACACCTAAGGAGGTACAAAAATTGCTACAGTAGCTGAAACCAGATAGTTCTGCTGGATATGATGGTCTTTTACCAAACTTATTGCATGATGCAGCAGGTGTGTTATCTTACCCTATTAATATCTTGATAAATTTATCATTTTACGATAGGTGAAATTCCTGACATATGGAAGCATTCATTGGTGGTGCCTGTTTATAAATCTGGTCCTTTTTATGATTTTGGAAATTATAGACCCATTTCATTTCTATCTGCAATAGCAGAGATTCAAGAGAGGGTAGTCTATAAGCAACTTATTGCTTATGTTGAAAAAACTGGACTGCTGTTACGGAACCAGCATGTTTCAGAAAGGGTCATGGAACAGAGACTGCCTTGGTCAAGTTCACGAACATGGTCCTTAAGAGCATGGAAAAAGGGTGTTTGACTGGGACCATGTTCATGGACTTGACCAAGGCATTCAATCTCATTAATCATGAGCTTTTAATTTATAGATTGAGTACTTTCGGTATAGGACATTCAGCCTTGGTGTGGTTATCTGATTATCTTAGGGATAAAAATCAAATGGTCAGATATCATGGTTATGTCTCTGAAAAGGCACCTGTGAGGTAAGGAGTCCCTCAGGGCTCAGTCCTATTGTTGCTTATCATGATGTACTGAATATTTTTTTCAGCCTCTCATTACTTTTACTTTCCTATGTTACTTTCATTGTTTACCAATGATGTCTGTATATCCACTTTGTTCACCAATGATGTCTGTATATCCACATGGCTTGTACTCATTGCATAACTTGTCACTATCTCTGTAACTGTCACCTATGTGGACTGGGTCATGCCTGAAAATGGTCCCCTGGATCAGTGCACCTACCCGGTTACCAAAGACTAAAAAAAAAACAAAATAATAATAATAAATAAATAAATATTTTGTTTTCATTATTTTTTGATGGAATTTCTACTGTTTTGAATGACTTTCATTTAATGCTTTATGCAGATGATGCTGTAGTATATGCCCATGGTAATACAATTAGTGAATTAAATGAGATTCTAACTAAAGAAATGGGCAATTTACAGCATTAGCTGGATACTAACAAACTGGTCCTAAATATAGCAAAACTATGGTTTTTGAAACATCCCTCAGACTAAAAGATAGTGGGAGGAGTCTTCAGGTTAATGCATTAGATGGCACTACCTATGAGAATGTGGATACTTTCAGATATTTAGGTGTTGTAATAGATCCTGTCTTAAGCTTTGAATCTCATTTGAATAAAATGACATCTAAAATCCATGCTAAATTAGGTACGTTATATAGACTACGATCTTTTTTGACTGATGAAACCAGAATGGCTATTGTTTAACAATGTCTATTTCCTATTGTTATTTCATCCAGGGCTCGAGTGGATAAAGCTGTTGTGAAACTCCCCTTAAGGAGAACTTCTTGTGGTCAAAGGGCTTTTTCTTTTATAGCTCCGAAAATCTGGAATGACATACCTTTGACCATAAGAAGTTCAGTTACAAATGGAGCTTTCTCAAATTCACTGTTCAGTATTTTAACTCATTGTCGGATTGTAAATGTTTCAATTAATTTTTAGATGTCATGTTAATTGATGTGGAATTTAATTCCTAAAATGTTATGTTTCGTATGTATGTTTTATATTTTTTGTATTTGTTATGTTTGATTTTTGTGGGTCGCACCTGTAAGATAAATTTAATTTCCAGTGTGCTTACCCATTAAGTGAATAAACAAATAAACAAACTATAACATGAGTGTTGAGCCTTAAGGAAATTAGCCATATTGTTGTCTGGAAAGACTCTTGAGCCATTTACCTGGAGCAGAGCAGCTGATCAGAGGCCCACAGTAAGGAGGCCCAAAAAGACCAGGAGACAGAAGTATGGCTGAGGCACCCCGACATGTGTAGGACAGGTACACATGGTTGGCAAAGACACATAAATGGAAAGGCAAATGCCTGGGCTTCACAGGGGCATGAGTTAGTTGTTACTTGGATAGCAACTTGGTAGGTGTAGAATCAGTTGTTTAATATCAGGAAGGATGGAGGTATGTTTGATGTAAGCTGATGGGGAAGAAGCACAATAAAATCATAGCAGATGCCCAACAAAAACGGGCCCCACCAGAAGATCCCTATGGGTGAAAGCAACCAACAAGGGGGACCAGAAGGAGCAGGGCAGCAACAGAGCACAATGAAGTAGTCCCTAAGGAAGACTGAAATATTAGAAGCATGAATGAAGACAGAGGACTAAATGAAGAATGACCAACATTGGCAGTAGTAGTGAACCCAAGGTGGTAGACTAATGGATGAAGCTACGGTGGTAGACCAGTAAATTAAGCTACCAAATGTGTATGGGTCCCTGAAGCAGCACTGAGAAAATGGACCCTTACTGACACTTATGGACTGAAACAAAGCAGAATGTCAACAGGTCCAACCTAACAGCCAAAAAGAAAACACACACTCAAAGTACAGCTACAGACAAGGGAAACACCTTCTGCCACAGAGCAGTGTGAGGCACTGAGACTCTGCAGGATAAATGCCAGGATACCCAGAGCTGCAGCCATGCAGCAATGCCAATAGGAGGTAAACAGGCAGGGTGGGCAGAGAACCAGTCCAGCAGCTGTGCATCTGCAGTCAAGAAAACAAGCATCCAATGTATTCTTGGAGCATACAGACATAAATAACTTCTGATCGAGGGCATGGCAGAAGCTATTCACAGCCCCACTGAACAATGGGCTCACACTAAAAATCGCAACCCTTTTTACAAGCCACAAGATCAAAGGAAGAGAATGTTGTCACCATTAGGTGAGCACTACAGGAAGACTCAAAAAGCACAGAGCTAGATGAGAGAGTTTACAGAAACGTTAAGCACAGGAGGATGACTGACTCTCAGAATCACACAGCAAGTAAGACGTGGTTATGGGATTCAAACTGACATCTCTAGATTGACAGCTCTGGTCTCTAATCACCGGGTCAGATTGCTCCCCATTTGAACAAACTTAATCGATCAATCAATCAAAATCTTTATTTATCCAGGTGGGCACCATTGAGCAAGACTCCTTTGCAAGGTGGACCTGGTCATGAATACATCAAAGTACAGTACAGAAGCAGGTATACAAAAAGCAATAATATACAAGGAAGAAAAAGTATATACAGTGTATACAGTACAGTACCAGGTTGAAATAAATAAGAAAAACAGCATTATTTTACAATTAAAGAAGTCAGCAGATGTACAATCAACCATAGGCATACAGGGGTTATAAGGAGTGATCTTTTGAATGAGGCAGCCTGCAACTACACATACAGGGGAAAGAGGCCATGTATGGGGTGGCAGGTTAGAGAGATAAAGAAGAGGAGGGATATATTACTGATGACTGGGGGAAAAATTGAGCTAAAACCACAGAAAGTGACGATGGCTGTCGTGGACTTGTTTATTATGATAATGACGGAGGAGGGGTAGATAATTGGGACAGTACTATGGATGGGGTGGGACTTTAGCCTGGCTGGAGTGGACAGGGAAGGGCGGGTGCAGCAGGAAGAGTTCATAGGGAAAGAGTGAGAGCCAGGGGTAGAAACATGGTGAGTGTCAGGATGGAAAGGGGGAGTTGCAGAATTAGTGGGCTAGCGGTGAGGAAAACATTTGCAAGGTGCTTTCATATAGCGATCGTAGAGTGCCTTGAAGATATTCAGGCTAACAGGGCAGCTCAGCTTCAAGTTCCTTTGTAAACCATTCCACAATGTGGGTAAAGAGATGCTTAGAGCAGCTTTGCCGAAATGAGTTTTGACCCTTGAGAACTTGGAGAGCAGTGGGAATAGCTCCTTAGAGGTAGGTGCCTAATACACTCGGGAATACAATCTGAGACATATGAGGGAGCTTGTTGGTCACCGCCTGAAGGCCCATAGGGCAGCATTTCTATTCCTTCTATAGTGAAGGGAAGTCCAGCCTAATGATGAGTACAGGAAGCAGTGGTGTGTGGAAAGTGGAAGGCCAGTAATGAACCTGATAGCTCTGTGGTAGAGGGTGTCCAACTTAGCCAGTGCAGAGGCAGTGCAGTGGCTGTAGAGCAGGTCCACATAATCTATTAAAGATAGGAATGTAGCTTGAACCAGTTGAATCTTGGCCTCCTTTGTGAGCAGGTGGTTAATACTGTGGGATAGTCCTAATCTTTGCCTTAGTTTCTTCTGTAGTTCTTCAAGATGGTCAGTGAAGAAAAGTTTATGATTGAGCCAAACACCTAGATATTTGAATTTAGCTACATACTCTAGTGTTTCTCCAAGAACAGTGGTAATTTGTGGGATAGCTCACCCCCAGCAGGAAATGACGCATGCAAGGAGGGGGAGAAGAGCATGGCTTTTGTCTTTTTCGCATTGAGCAAAAGCTTTTTGTTTATGAGCTGGTATTGTAGAAGGTTAAATTCAGCTTGGAGGTCTTCACAGGCTGTTTCCAGTGTGGGATGACTCAAGTACAGTACAGTATCATCCACAAATAAGTGGATGTTGGCTTTTTTGATGGGGTCATTGATGTTGTTAATGTAGACTGCAAAGAGGAGGGGACCAAGGATAGAGCCCTGGGGCACGCCCCTCAGCATAGGTTTTAATGGAGAAAGATCACCTTCAGCTTTAACCTGCTGTTTCCGGTCTCTGAGGTAGTCTGCAAACCAGCACATAGATTTATGGTCCAGGCCTAAGGTGCTTAGGGAGGAAAGAAGCAGGCTGTGATCGACTGTGTCGAATGCCTTACTAAGATCCAAGAAAACGGCACAGATATGCTTCTTGTTGTCAAGGTCTAGGAGTCAATCATTGGTCACCTTAGCTAAGGCTGTTATGGTGCTGTGCTTTGCTATGAATCCAGACTGAACCAGGTTTAATAGGCTTCTGGATTCTAAGTATACCCCTAGCTGGCCACACACTATTTTTTCTAGTAATTTAGACAGGATGGGGAGGAGGGGGATCGGTCTGTAATTATTTAGATCGCAGGGGTCACCTGCTTTTAATAAAGGGATGACATGGGCAATTTTCCATTGAGGGGGGAGGCTACCCTGGGAGAGTGACATGTTGAATAGGTGGGTGATTGGCACTGCAAACACATGGCAGGCACATTTCAGATAGTATGGCTCTATGAAGTCAGAGCGTGCTCCCTTCATGGTGTCCAGTTGCAGCAGTAGGTCTTCCACCTCTTTTATAGAGACAGGCAGGAGGGAGAAGGCCTCCTTGGTAGAGGGGGACTCATGGGTTGGTGGGTCCTGAGCCGTTTGGAGGTCATTGGCAGGAGAAGTATCAAATGCTAGCCCTGCCATTGCAAAATGGTTATTGAGGGCTTCCAATATCTCCAATCGGTTAGAGATAACGCTGCCACCAAACGTAATTTTTGTTGGAATGGAATTACCAGGTGCGTGTCCAGACATGTCTTTTAATGTTTTCCAGAGCTTTGAAGGATTTCTTGAGGCAGAATCTAGCTCTGAATGATAGTAGGTGGCCTTGGCTGCTCTGACCAACTTGGTGCACTTGTTACATGCTGTCTTAAAAAGACACCAGTCCGAGTCGTTCTTGCTTCTTCGTGCTTTTTTCCATAAAGTATCCCTTTCTAACACGGAAGCTTTGAGCTCAGGTGAGAACCAATGGCAGGTGCTGCTCCTGACCCGCACCTTAACCAAGGGTGCATGCTTATTTAAAGCCTCACTTAAAATATTGTAAAAAATAGTATATGCCCTGTTAACCGTTTTGGCTAGGAAGAATTTCTGCTATTGCGGCGAATGTTTCAAGTCATGGACATAAGCAAACAAATCAAAGTTGCGTTTGCACCTCTCGATAGAGAACTTCACCACAAACTGTGGGTTGTGCATGGACCTAATGGTGGTGATTATACTAATCAATGATCGCTAATGTCTGAGAAAAATGTTCCAACATGAGAGAACGGCTATGGCTTGCTAACCAAAATTACATCTAAGAGGGAGCTGTTGTTAGGGTTCATTTTATTTGGGCGAGTAGGCTCACCAATGGGTTGCACCAGCCCTAGAGTGTCACAAAAGGATTTCAAGGGAGCTGATGCACTTGATAGCCAATCGTAGTTCAGGTCACCAAGAATAATGGTTTCCAAGGAACTGAGCCCCAGTATGGAACTGAGGTGAGCTTGCAAAATAATAGTGTCAGAAACTGTATGCAAAGCAACAGGTCCTTTGTAACACAGAAACACAGAAACATAGAATTTGATGGCAGATAAGGACCGCTTGGCCCACCCAGTCTGCCCATTTCCTTACCTACTGGATCAGCTGCAGATCCTAGTTAACCAGCAGCCTACTTCTTCCTACCCCCAACCCCTAGAAATGCCTTATGACTGTCCCATGCATGCTTGAATTCCACCACTGATTTTGACTCCACAGCCTCCTCCAGAAGGCCGTTCCATGCATCCACAACCCTCTCTGTGAAAAAATACTTCCTTAAATTACCTCTAAGCCGCTCCCCCTCTATCTTCATATTGTGCCCTCTTGTTCTTGCACACCTCTTTTTTGAAAGATGCTACCCTCTTGGACTTTGTTGATTCCCTTGAGGTACTTGAACGTTTCTATTATGTCCCCCTCTCCTCCTTTCCTCGAGGCTATACATATTAAGCTCCTTTGTCTCTCTTCATATGTCTTCCGGTGCAGACCCTGCACCATTTAGTGCCCTCCTCTGGACATCTTCCATCCTGTCTATGTCTTTTGGAGATTGGGTCTCCAGAACTGCACACAGTACTCCAGATGGGGTCTCACCAGCTGTCTGTACAGAGGATAATAACTTCTTGTTTTCTACTGGTGATGCCTCCCTATGCATCCCAGTATCCCCCAACCCTCCTTGCTGTCCTCTCACATTGCTTGCACACCTTTAGGTCATCTGATATACTACCCCAGGTCCCTTTCCATTTTTGTTGTTGTTAGTATCTCACCCCCATTGTTACTCTTCCCTGGGTTTTTGTTTCCCAGGTGCATTACCTGCACTTCTTAGCATTGAATCTAAGCTGCCATACATTTGACCATTCCTCTAACCTTGCCAAGTCCCTTCTCATCCTTTCCACCCCACCCTGTGCATCAACTCTGTTGCAGATCTTTGTGTCATCTGCAAAGACATACTTTTCCTTCAGTCCTTCTGCAATGTCACTTATAAAGACATTGAAGAGGACCGGTCCTAATACTGAACCTGCTGTACCCACTAGTAACCCTCCTTTCTTCTGAGTGGACTCCATTTACTATTACTCTCTGTGTCTATTCTTCAGCCAATTCTTTACCCAGGCTGTCATCTGGGACCCACTCCCAGACTGGCTAACTTGTGTATTAATCTTTTGTGTGGGACTGTGTCAAATGCCTTGCTAAAGTCTAGGTAGGCCATGTCCACAGCCCCTTCCTGATCTACTACTTTTGGTCACCCAGTCAAAGAAATCTATCAGATTCATCTGGCATGACCTTCCTGCTGTGAATCCATGCTGCCTAGGGTCCTGTGCCCTCTGGCCTCTAGATACTCGACAATTCTTTCCTTCAGAGTGATTCCATCATTTTCCCTATCACTGAGGTTAAACTAACTGGTCTGTAGTTTCCTGCTTCTGCCTTGCTCCCACTTTTGTGAAGGGAATCACATCTGCCCTCCTCCAGTCCTCGGGTACCACCCATCCTCCATGATTTGTTAAAAGGGTAGTCAGTGGTGTCACTAGTTCTACCCTTAGTTCTTTTAGAATTCTGGGATGAATCCCATCAGGCCCCATTGCTTTGTCCACCTTCAGTTTTAGAGTTCTTTCAGAACCCTTTCTTCTGTAAATGGGCTGGTATCAACTTCTGTATCCAGAGTGTTTCTACTGTTTGTTTTATGTACCTCCCCTCTTCATTTGTAAATACTGAGCAAAAATATTTGTTTAGTATCTCTGCCTTTTCACAGTCTCCCTCTGTCACCCTCCCTCCCTTTATTAAGCCTCACTATCCCTCCCTTGGTCTTCCTTCTCTCCCTGATGTACCTATAAAGGTTTATCCCGTTCTTAACCAGAGTTGGCTATCTTTTCCTCGGTTTGGGCCTTTGCTGTTCTGACTGCCTTCCCAGCCTCCTTTGTTTTAACTGATACAGTTCTCTGTCCTGCTCCTTCTGAGATTCCTTGTACTCCAGTGCTTTCTTTTCTCTTGAACTTTCCTGCCACTTCCTTTGAGAACCATAGTGGTTTCTTACATCGTTTTTTGTTTGTTTATTTGCTTCACACAAAGGCTCGTTACCTCTGTGATGGCAGTTTTTATTATTCCCCATTGTTCTTCCACCCCTCCTTCCTGCCCATTTGCTAGTGCATTCCTTAGGCACTCACCCATTTTGGCAAAGTCAGCCCTCCTAAAGTCCAATACTTTTGTCTTTGTATGGCTTGACTCTATTGCTGTGTTTATTGTGAACCATACTGTTCAATGGTCGCTAGTTCCCAGATGGCTACCCACTTCTACATCTGTGATCCTCTTTTGTACATTCAACACCCCCATCTCCATCTTTGCAAAACAAAGATTCATACTTTATGAAAGGGTAGAGTCTGTGTTTTAACATGGAGGAGCAAGAGATGTATCACATATACTGCACAATGCCATTAGCTTCTTATGCAGAGCAATGGAAACATTGCATTAGTCATTCAGAAGAACAGAAGATATCCTGCTCAGTGCTCATCAACTGTGAGCCTTTCATTATCACACCTTTTCTTAATGTGTGTCCCTGAGGCTATTTGCACTTATTGCTGTACCAGCCCTGGCTTTGATGAAGGGCATCTGAGTCAGGAGATTGTAGCAGAAACCTATAAAGAGTGGAGCACAATGTCCTGGAACACAGGAATAACTCCATTAATCACCAGGTTTCTGAGAACTCAGTAACTGCAAGCATTTCTGACACATTCTGTCTGCGTAAGCTATATAAAATACAACTCTTTATTTTTACTGTTTCCACCATTTCACAGCATGAGGTTCACAGCAGATAGTAGCCAGAACAGAAGGCAAATGTGTATATCACATAAATTGTGTTACTCTTGTAAAGTTAATTTGATTAGCTCACACTTCCAGCTGTGTTGACAGATGTAGATAACTAATAAAACCAAGAGTCCCTGTAAAAGGGCTTCACACTGCATAAAAGTCTTTGGTCAACTTTAAAATGCATGTGTGGGAAAACAGTAGAGCTCTGGGAACTTGCAAAGGTTTTGGGGAGGGCTGTGAAAGGGGCTGATGCCCAGTATTGCTTAAACTGGTGTAACTAAACCGTATTTTGTTGGGCACTGTGCTGCCACTGTAACTCTGTGCACTTTACTTGTTATCACTGTGTTCACTTTATACCCAAGTTTGAACAAATTGTTCCACTTGTACAGCATTGCTTAATGTGTCACCTTTGTATTGTACTTACTTGTTATTTCACGTCTTTTGTACCTGTATCCTGTGTCCTGTGTACTGTGCCATAGTTATTTATTTATTTGTGTATGTATGTATGTCTGTATGTATTTATTTATTTTTTTATTCATTTGTTAACCGGGTTGGTGCACTGACCTGAAGACCTATTTCAGGCATGGCATGGGCCAGGAACTGGCAATACAACAGAAACATAGAAACATAGACTTTGACAGCAGATAAGGACCACTTGGCCCACACAGTCTGCCCATTTCCCTACCTGTTGAATAAGCCACAAATCCTAGTTAACCAACAGCCTTCTTCTTCCTACCACAAACAAAATTGCCTTATGTCTGTCCCATGCATCCCTAAATTTCCCCACTGTTTTTGACCTCACAACCTCCTTAGGAAGGCTGTTCCATATGTCCACCACTCTCTCCATGAAGTAATACTTCCTCACATTGCCCTTCAGCCATTCCCTCCTCTATCTTCAAATTGTGCCCCCTTGTTCTTGCACATCTCTTTTTCTGAAAGATGCTACCCTCTTGGACTTTGTTGATTCCCTTAAAGAGGGAATCCAGCCATATACTCCACAAACTGTGGTTTGCTGGTTAATGCAGTCCTAAATACCCCACTGTATTCCTTTTTCAGCAAAATAAATGTTATTTTTAACTTGCCTGCTACTTTTGTGCCCTTTGCTTTCATTTCTGTGTCAACCACAGAAAAATGCAAATGCGCATGCGTGAGTCACGCACGTCATCTCCAGAACCGCAGCAATATTTGAAGAGCATGGCTGGCATTGAAGAACCGATGAGCTCCCATTCAGTGGCTGCTGGCACAGATCCTAACATGTCTAGACTGTCCCTTTCAACTGTCAGTGGCAGTGATGATGTGGATGTGGCAGACCTGTCTGGGAGACCATCTGGGACACTGATGTTATTTACGATAATCCGTATTTTTTAGACCCCATTGCAGGCGAGGGATCGAGTGATGCAGAAAGTGCCTCTGATGAAACAGAAGTTGAATCATTACTTACTACTAACTCAGATTGGTTAGTTCATGTTCTCCCTGTACAGTCACTGAATATTGTGGATGTAACTTACGCAAGCCACAATATTTTTGTATTTCTTGATTTTCTAACCTTCCCCAGACATAGACTAGAAATGCTTAGCACAAGTGGAATACTATTATTCCAGATATGCGTAATGGTGTGCATAATATCATTTATTTTTAATCCTTGGCCCTTACCCTAAAACGTTTATCAGTTCTATGTTGTGTTGGCCATTAAATCAAATTATACAGTCAGTGAGTGTCAGTATTGACAATTACATTTGTATTGCACACCGTAGCAAAGCTATGTTATCTATGCACTTCTGATTCTAAATGTTGCTGATCATAGAGCCCTCTCTTTTTTCATGTCAATGACAGTCACATGGAGTAGCATGCCTCCCCAAATGTAGCCTTGCATTGCAGTTCTGAATCATTCACTCTGTGCTTGCTGAATAAGTGTTGTGACTTGTTTGACACATGACCGCACTATCAAATTTATGCTGCTGTATGTTCTGTGTCTTTTGCTGTAGTCAGCTTGGTGCAATCACAAGCGTACATGAACTGCTTATATCCATCATATTCCTACTGAATGTCATCATGTCCAACTGCAAACTAACATAGTAACATAGTGAAAGCCACCAGAAAAGGTGTCATGGTCTATTGTGTGTGCTTGGTAGCCAGCCCCCTACTGGGTGCTCACTTCTCTCCACCTCCCACCCAGAGAGAGGGTCTTCCCTGGCTTTAGTTTACCCCTCTACCTCTTCCAGTCCATCTTGAATCCCTTAACTGTGTCCTCTTCCACCAGACTCCTGGGCAGTGCATTCCATGTCTCCACCACCTTTTCAGTGAAATAGTCTCCTACACTCCCCCCCCTATAATTTACCCCCTTCAGCTTCCAGTCATGCCCCCTGGTTGTTCCCCCTTCTATAGCCTGAATACATCCATGGCTCTGACCTTGTTGACCCCCTTTACATAGTTGATAAAAAGGTCTGCAATATGGTGGACACCCAAAGAGGATTGTAGGTCATGAGGCAAGACCTGGAGAACTTGGAGAAGTGGTATGAAAGCTGGGAAGTAAAAGTAATTGCTAAAATATTTGCGTTGATGCACCTTGGGAGGAAAAACATCTGATGACCTTATACCCTTGCAGGGTATGGTGAAATCAATGAAACACTGCTTTAGATGAATATGGGGATTATTATATCGAGAAATGTTAAAGTTGGTCACCACATTAACACAGGCTGTTTGAAAGGCAAATGGTATGTTGGGCTGAATTGTAAAGGGCATAAGTAGCAGAAGCAGGCTTCTGATAATGCAGCTGTAAAAAAACAATGCTGAGGCACTACCTAGTGGCACCTGGAGCAGAGTGTACAGTTCAGGATACCGCACCTATGTAGGGACCTTGAGATGATGGAGAGGGGGTCAGAAAACAGCAAACAATATGGTGCACGTGATGCAGGGAAAAACATACGAGGTGGAGGTAGCTGAGTCTATAGTCATTAGAGTCCAGAATTGACAGGGGGGACATGATGGAAGCTTTCAAGTATTTCAGGTGGGTAAATAAGTTAAAGGAGGTCATCTTGTTCAAAAAGAAGGAGGGAGCTGAAACAAAGTGCCATGGCCTCAAATTGGAAGGAGGGAAATACAGACGCAATGTAAGGGGGGCAGTTCTTCTCGCAGAAGGTAGTGTAGGCCTGAAATCGGCTGACAGTGGAGGTAGTGTGATCAGAAATGGCGTTGGCATTGAAAAGACCATGGGACAGACATATAGTGTTTGGAGTACGGTTCAAAATTCACAACCAGTAAAAATGAGTAGTGGGCATACGTGACGATATAAAGGGCAGACTAGATGAGCCAGTGTTGTCCTTTTCTGCTTTCAAAGTTCTCTCATTCTGTGACTATCATGCAGTGCAACAAAGTTACTCTTTTATAGTGTAATGACTAGGGCAACACGCACACATCTCTGTTGTTGACTGATGTGTTGTTGCCTTCATTATGTTGATGTAGCCCCTGCAACCACACCTCCCCCCAACGTCTCTTCTGCTGATACTGTTACACGCTACATTGTCCATCATGTCATGTCATGCTTCTGCTGCTATCGTTGTCTTACTTGTACTGTGTATTATGAATGCTTACTGTGACAACAATTTTTTTGCTCTTTCACTGGTGTCTGTGTGGTAGTTGTGAACCGATGGAAACTGCGAGAGAGTGCCTTTGTTGCCATAAGGTCCCACTAGTGTTAGATAAGAAAAGTGATGTGGAGAATGAACTTGGTCTTGGGTCAGTCTCGCAGTGCATCACCACACATCCAGGTTTTCCTAACGTATGCTGTAGCCAGTGGGTACTTGAACTAGCATTGACAGAGTACAGGCAGTATCATGGACGTCAGAATTTCCCAATCAATGGGTAAGTACTATTTGTTTGTTTTTTTGTTTTAACTCTGTTTCTGTGCCTTCCCTGGTAAACTCTCTCCATCATCCTCAGCTTTTGGTGGCTGTACCTCTTCTCACCTGAGACTGTCACTCCTCTCCCTCACATCGATTGACACAAACTCAGGATCGGAACCCCCCAGAGGAAGGGTCACCCTATCTGCCCATGGTGGTGGTGTATGTTATAGTGTAGAGTGTTGGTCTTTACAAGCCCAGACCGGACAGGAGAAGCCCCGCTATTGGTAGTGTAGTCTGGATGCAGAGGTGACTTCACCTATCTCCAGGAATGGGTATTTTTAATGGTGACCCGCTTGTTGAGTGCAGACATGCAGTGACATCCAGTGCAATATAGGCATGCTGACGCACCCGCTTGCAGGATGTGTGCCAACGCTCCAAGCTCCTTGTACGTGCTCCACTCATGCTGCGACTGCCAGCCTCTGCCAGGTGCCGCTATGGATGCATGGAGTAGCAAACTCCCTCCCCCAGAAGAGGAGATCAGTCCTCTGAATGCTTGATCCTCTCCTGACCCCTTCAGATCACCACCCGACAATTCAACTTCCGACCACGTGTTGCTGGTGTGTCACGATGCGTGGCGTCCATCGCATCAACCCTCAGCACCACTGGGATGGTTGTAAGTAATGTTGTCGATATGCTGTATGCCAACCTATATTACCTTGTGTTGTGTTTTGCAGTAAGTGTCCAAAAGTGAGTAACAAAGTTTAATATCATGCCCTCAAAGCTACACAGCATCGGACATGTGCGTTGTGTGTGGCACTTAGTACCGCATGGTCCTCTACAGCACCTGTGTGTGGCTGTGCCCCCTCATCAGTATGCAAGACTAATGAGGAATACATGGGGTGTTCTAATGGACACAGGAGCCCATTTTACCTGATGCCTGTTCTGTGGGCCATACTGCATTTTCTACATGTGAAGGTGCAAGTCCTACTGTGTGAGAACTGAATGCTGTCACCTGTATCCGCACATTTCTGCCCTTTCAACATTGTCACAATGTGTCCAACCTCACCCCATGCGACATGACTGCCTTTCCACTTTCTCGCAATGCATACACCCCACCACCACCTGACGTATTGGTGTCACTTGCAGCACAATCATCCACCGCCTACAACTGTAGTATGTCCCTTGGCTGCCAGATGTCCAACAGATGCTGTAAGCACGCTCACTATTTATAGCTGCTTGCTCACATCAGCATCTGTATGACTGTTGGCCAAGGAGTGTGCGCAGGGATCTGGCTGTGTGTGTTCAGTGATTGCGGCAGCAAGTGACAGGTATGGTGGGTGGTCATGGGAGGTGTTTCTGTGTGTGGGTGGTACACTGGCCACCAATGTTAACAATGTTCTATCATATCAGGTGTTGCTCATTTGTGTGACCATGGCACAGCACTTTTTGGGATGTGGGGTATGTACTCCTATGTGTAGTGCAACTTACAACATAAGGAAATTGCCAGCAGAAGGAGAACCATTGGTATAGCATGTCTGCTTGAAATTATATGGATAGTTTCCAGTGTTCAGCATACATCTGTGACCCCCCTCCTGAATTTTCCTGTTGTTCCCCTTCCAACAGCTCCTGACATTCCTTTATGCCTGGCCCAGGCTCTCTTGAATACCTCCACTGACTTCTACTCCACCACCTCCTGTGGCAGCTCATTCCATGACATCACCACTCTTCCCGTAAAAAAGTGCTTCCTTATGTTCCTCTTGAAAGTAACCCCCACCAGTTTTACATTGTGCCCTCCGGTGGTGTTGCATGTCAACCCTGATCTGTCCTGTCCAGAAGTCATAACATATTGATGTACTTTCATCTATTCTGATATGTCATTGTGGTGCAAGCCTGGTACTGTCTTAATTGCCAATTTCTCCAGGTTCACTGACATTTCAGTGACCTTAGGGAGGTGCGTCCAGAATTCCACACAGTACTTTAGGTAATCCCAGCAGCATACATTCCAGTACTGACACCTCTGCTGATATAACATAGCATATACCACCAAGCCTCGTTACAGGTAACATGGCAAATGGCTTATAAGTGCTTCCCAAAACCTGAAATTTGTTCTGAAAAACAATTTTGTATGTGGTTTGTAACCACATCTAATTTTGTAATCTCCCAGTTCTTAACTCAGAATACTAAATTCCTCTGCATTGTTCCACACAAAGGGCATTAACTCATGAGTTGATGATTGTACACAATACCATAATCATGCAATGTTAATTTGCATTTCATGTTATATATATATGCAATTAAAGCGTATTGCTCTTTTCATTTCTTTCACGGCTGGAATTGTTTCCTCACCTACAGATGTTTCACAAGGTGGTGCTGGGGATGGCTAGGGAGACACGTGCGAGTAATTCTTCCAACTTATGTTGTCCTTGCCATTAGGTGAAGGTGGCCCTCTCAGCATTATACAGGGTTTTGTGATGCAAACTGACGGTAAGCATTATTAAAATGTGAGAATGGTAACTGTCACTGTCACCTCATTAGTTAATCAGATCATGTGAGTTCTTGGTTTGTAGGTCATCACCTGCACCTGATCTGATTTTGAAAGTCTGTGTCACAGCTGGCATGCTGGTATAATGATAGCACAACTGCTTGTGATGCCGTCGACACATGTGTGTGAACGAGCCTGGGTAGGTGGACGTCTGGCCAGTGGTACAAGGCTATATTGTGAGTATGTTACTGTATATCTGAACATAGTACAATACTTATGCAACCAGTCTGCCCAGGTTGTGTAGCTTTCCAGTAGGACATCAGTGTACTCTTCACCCTGTGACACCACAGTAACCTATGTTACTGCCTTGCCCTCTGGAGTCCACCCACTGTCCTGTCCCCCAGTACCTGACTGTGAACCTATTCCAAAATCAGCAAATCTATATAGTCCCCTAAATGCACAATGTAAATATATTTACACACAAATATGACAGCTGATTAAGGAGTCACGGTCCATCGAGTCATCTTGATTGTGCATGTAGTAGCCCCTGTACTGCATCTGCCCCATCTTTCCCTCTCCATTTACCCTCACCCTTACCCTGTATAAGCACCTTTTAAAATATGCCCACTATCACTTGGTGCCGATAAGTCTAGCTACCTTTTTTTTTCTCCAAGTGGCTAGTTTTCCATTAACAGGTTATACAGACCTACCACTAGAGGGATTCTTGGTCTTCTACATAAATCACTGTATTCATTCGTGGGCAATATGGCCTGCATTATCATTCTACTTCTTTCCCGGTGCTGCTACAAGGGGACTTGAGTCTGAAGGGTGGATGGCCACTAACTAAGCTGCTCCTGCTCTCCTTGTTCCCTTTCTGCTGTATTTTCTCATCTAGGTTTTAAGTGAGTACCTAGGTGGGCAAATTACTTGCCTAGAAAATATTACACTAATACAAATCACGAGACCACTCAATCTGGGACCATGGCTCTCCTTATTGTGTTTTTATTGCTCCTAAGGTGCAGAGTTTTCAGCAATACAGTGCAATTCGAAGTACCTCAATGCAATTTAGTTCTCCAATGTACCTTATCAATACCTAATGTTATAACAGTCTACCGTGCAGACACTATGTCATTCTCCTTTCCCCTTTTAGCCTATTCTCCCCGGTTAGCCTACACCCCCTTGCTACTGTCCTCACCTATGTCTACCCAAGCACTTACATTGATCATGATCAACTGTCATTACAGTGGTGCTGCCTCTTGCGCAGCACGATATGGGTTGCCGCGAAGAAATAAAAAAGCAGTCTCCATTCTTATAAGCTCCTTAAAGAAAGTTATACTTCTGCTTCTTCTCTGCTCAGGAAATGTGGAGCTCAACCCTGGCCCCCCCCTACAACTTACCTCTCTATCGATTTTGCTGAGGCCACAGGTCTCAAAATGATGATGGTCAACATTTTAAGCCTGCCTAAAAAACTTGTACAGCTGCAAGCCTGGACTGCACACGTTAACCCAGACCTTATCATAATTACTGAGTCATGGTTAAAAAAGACGAACACTGATCAACAAATATCACTGCAGGGATACAATTTATTTAGAGCAGATAGAGAGTCTAGAGGCGGGGGTGTGGTTATCTACGCCAAATCTAAGTACTTGGTCACCAATATTAGTTGTAAATCTCTAGCCAAGGAATTTGAGTTAGTTTCGCCGAGCCTTCATCTCCCCTCCTCGGAATGTATCACTATCCTAGGTGGCTATAGACCCCCGTCTGGTGGTGATGAAGTCCTTAACCTTTTGAAATCCATGTTCGTAGATGCAAAAACTGAAACAATATTTCTAGGAGATCTAAATATGGACTGGCTGTCACCTAAATCACACGGCCTCAAATCCCTTTGTGACGAGCTAGGTCTTGGGCAACTAGTCAGTGAACCTACTAGGAACAACACTCTAAATACTGCCAACAGTTCCATTCTAGATGTGGTACTAACCACCCATCCACACAAAATATCTAATTTGGCAGTGTTTCTAGCGACATGGAGCGATCATGGAATTGTTGCTTGCATAAGATCTCAAATTAAGGCCCGGCCGCAACCCATCTTTATAACAAAAAGATCCTTTCGCAAATTCAGTGCAGTAAACTTCCTATCTGACCTCAGCATGATCAGATGGCAAGATCTTTACCTAGCCAAAGATATCAACAAGGCAGCTTGCATCCTTAATGACAAACTCACTACAATAATAAATAAGCATGCCCCTTTCATCAAAGTAAGGGTACGGAACAATTCCAACCCCTGGTTCACCTCGGATCTCAAGGCAGCCCTTATAGCTCGAGATAAGCTCTGGGCTAAAGCTAGACATTCCAAAGAATCTTCGGATTGGCAGGCCTTTAGAACAGCCAGGAATAACTGTGTGAAAAAACTTCGCTCTGCTAAAGCTAACTATTATATTTCTACTCTCGAACAAGCTAAAGGTAACCCTCATAAAATATGGAAGACTATCAAAGCTATAGAAGGACGGCCCATGGCCCCCTCTGTCCCAACAAAGATAGTTGCAAGTGGCAAGATTGTGGAAAACAAGTCCCTAATCCTGGAGGAACTTAACTCCCACTTTGCCACAGCTGGATTAGCTTTTGACTCGTCACCTTATGCTGGTGCTGCGGTGAGCCAGCATACCCCTTCCGCTACATCTAGTCCTGCACCCAGCCCCTTCCAACTGCGCGAGATAACTTATAAAAAAGTAGAAGATTCTCTTCTTAACTTAGACACCAAAAAAAGCACAGGGGACGATGGCTTGGAACCCTTTTTCCTAAGGTCAGGCTACGCCCATCTCACTGCCCCAATTCTCCACATCTTCAATCTTTCCATTACATCTGCTACTGTGCCGTCCTGCTGGAAATCAGCACATATCCTCCCTCTATTTAAATCTGGTGACCCATGCGATGTAAACAACTATAGGCCTATCTCCATATTGTTTATTCTTTCTAAAGTTCTCAAAAAACTGATCCATATTCAGTTAAAATCTCACTTGGAAACCTTCTCTCTCATTAACCCAGCTCAATCTGGCTTCGGCTAATCATAGCACAATCACTGCACTAGCAAAAGTAACCAATGATTGGATCTCTGCTATAGATGCTAAGAAGGCAACTGGTGCAGTCTTTTGGACCTCAGCAAAGCTTTTGATACTGTTGATCACAAACTATTAGTCAATTGCCTTGCAAAATTGGGTGCCACATACCATACCACCCAGTGGTTCTCTAACTACCTAACTGGAAGATTCCAAAAAGTAAAGGCGGAAGGCTTTTTTTCTGCTGCCTTGCCAGTTGCAAGAGGAGTCCCCCAAGGATCCATTTTAGGCCCTATCTTGTTTTCTCTGTACATTAATGACTTAGATGCTAACATATCTATGTCCAATCTGCACTTTTTTGCAGATGACACTGTGTTGTATACTTCTGGCTCATCGTTATCTGAAGTCAAGGGAGTGCTTCAGCGGACTTAGCACAACTGAGCATAATCTAATAAAGGCAAAGCTTCTGCTCAATGCTAAGAAGACTAAAGCGATGATATTCTCCCGCAGTGCTGTCACAGGCCCCCCCCCAATATCCTTGCCCAAGACTTCATTGTCACCATGCTAAACGAGCCTCTGGAAGTTGTAACCAAATTTAAATATCTAGGTATCTGGATCGACAATAAATTAACTTTCAGTGACCACATCGAAGATGTCTCTAGAAGGTTAGGTTTCTTCTACAGAAATAGGCCCCTTTTCCCCCTTGAAACTCGAAACAAGCTTGTACAGGCCACTTTTCACCCCCTACTCGACTATGGCGATGTAATCTATTCCTCCACCACTCTTGCAAATCTAAGTAAACTGGACATCCTTTATCACCGTGCATTACGGTTCATTACCAACTCCCCTTATTGTTCGCACCACTGTGACTTATATGCAGCTGTTGGTTGGACATCCCTTACTACTAGACGCCTGCTCCGTGCTGGGCTATGGACTCTTAAGCTGCTCCTGCAGAAGTATGACTATCTCTCTTCCCTTATTAGTATCTCACATAGTGCATACTTTCGTTAAGAAAATCTGACTTTATTATGCTTGACATACCAAGGACGCAGACTTCCTTTGGTAAACGTACATTGCATATGCCTTCCTCCATTTGGAACCAATTACAAACCGATTGAAACTAACTAGCACAGTTTCAATAAACTTCTACAAATCGCTAAGTTCAGCCAAATAAAAGACACCTGTAACTGTCATTAAGTCTCTTCCTTCCCCATGTGTGCCTATATTTATCCACTGGTAAGGTATAATTGATTTGTCCTATTAACTGCTTTCCTTCCCCTTCTACTCCTGGCTTTATCTTTGCTTACGATCCACTGCTACTCTATCAAATCACTCCTCCCCCCCATATCAGTTGTAGACTGTTGTTTGTTCTAGCTGCCAAAATACTCTATATGTATTGCACACACCAGTCATCATGTTTCATTTATCAGTATGTAACCTGTAAGTCGCTTCCCTGTCTCATATCAATGTTTACCACCTGCGGTCACCCTATGTGGTACCCTTGTATGTATATCCAGCCTGTATCATGTAATGTGCATTTCATGTATATACTGTTATTACCTATCTGTGTTTGTACTTTAAGTGTTTATGTTACAGGACCTCCTTGTGAATGAGCTTGCTCAATGGAGTTTTCCTGCAATAAACTTGAACTTAAACTTAAACTTGAACTATATTTCAGCATACTACTTCCACTGGTAATATGTGTTCCAAATCGCACCACCCTCTCCATGAAAAAGTATTATCTAATTTTCCTCCTGTTCCCCCGTCTACAATGTCAGATTGTGCCGTCTGGTGTCCCTCCACCTCCTTAACGGTAAAAGCTCCTCCATGCCCATCCTATGGATCTCCTTCATGGATCTGAAGGTATCAGTCATGTTCCCCCCATCCCAATTCTCCTCCATAGAGTACATCTTCAGCTCCCTCAGCCTTCTGTCATGCAGCAAATCCTACAACATTTGGCTAATGTTTTCTTTGCATGCACTCTTGTGGTAGTGCCACCACATGTGCCATACTATCGGAACATCCATACAGATAGATGCACAGTGTTCCTTTCCAATAGTTATGTCTGTGAAACAATGACATGATGGTTATTAAATGGTAAGGTTTAAGTTGCAAAAATATTTTAATACTGTTCATGCAACTCAATATTGATAAAACAACACTTTGCGACCTGCATAACAGTGACCGTGCAGTTCCCATGATTCAAGAAAAGGGGTATCAAAATCATCAACAGTGGGTTGCACCAAATGTGGAAAGTGAAGGTACATTATTGACAAATTCTGTGTCAATCTCATAATCCACCACACAACAAATAATCATCGATGTCTGTCTGTTCCTCTCTGTTTTTACATGCTATCAAAGTAAACTTTGTAGTTTTGCTATTGGTTTTGCTTGTTGCCATGTTAAAAAAATAATGGCTACACCAGCATGCTTTACATGGGCAGCCGCATGTCATCCTCTGTTTGCTGCACATGTTTGACAGTGCATACTGAGTAACACAGCAAGAGACAATGAATTGAAACCATTAAAAATGTAATCTTTAACCTGGAACCTTGTACCATAACAAATAAGCATTGTGATGCAACTTTCATCTGTCCAGTACCAGTTGCAATGCTACACTGACATATGTCCAATCTTACCACATAGTGACAGAGATGATCAACAGGTGATTTATTGTTTGTTGCAAGTTTGAATGCATATTACTGTTAATGCATTGCAAGTAACATTGCATCTACATTTTTAAATTGTGGTTAAATCAATGTGGAATTGATAACCAAACACGTGTTCTGCAGCGTAAAAGTAAGCAGCATCTAACATTCATCAAGCAATGTGATGTACACATTGAAAACAAATTTCCTTTTGACTAAACAGTTTGTGTACTGCACTCCAATGTCAATGCAGGTTTGCATTGTCTGCATATTGATAATGTAAACGACTATGGAAATGGTGGTGCAGCTTCCAACATTGTACTGCCTGTTGTTTGTTGGGTTTTGGAAACTGCGATGTCAGGGGTGGTGGTGCCACAATGTCCCATTCTGAGTTGTTCTCATCTTCTGTCACCTGTCGTTCAACTGCATCAGGTATTGCATACACAAAGTCTGTGCAGGGAAATGAAACATTGTGTTATACGGTTGCGGACAATCATAACAGTGTTCTTTTCATTTTTGTCTTTCAGATTTCAGTGTCTGGCTATTGTGTTGATATAGCGCTAACAATATTGTCGTCTTTGAGGACTTTCAGCAAGAAAACACATCTTCGGCAACGATACCAGTACTGTTAATGCTTGTTGTCACTTACCAGTTAAAATAGCACAGTGAAAGATTAGTGCATCAGTATATGCTTCAATGTTAAACCAAGTTTAATGTTTGTGTTGTACAATCTGTACATTATTATGCTAAAGTGCTACACAGTTGTCAGGGACAGACAGTTCTTGAATGTTTACACTGGGAACAGTTACTGATCTATATTGTATGTTCTGCCTCCACATTTGGTGTACTGTATATATACACTGTTCTCATTTTTGGTACATGATCTCATTTTCAACCTTCCAGTGCACTGTTAACAGTACCCAAGTGACATTATAACATTTATAAAGTAATAGTCTAAGCATGTGGTTTCCCCACGTCTGCAATAAACATTTTAAAGTTATTTCACAATAACTGGTTTTCTTTGTTATGATTCAAAAATGATCATGGGACTATGGGAGTTGCCATAAGAGGAAAGGGTAAAACAACTCAACATGTACTTGCTGGAAGACAAAATGGTAAGCGAGTCATGATAGAGACCTTGAAGTGCTTGAGAGGCATAAAGAAAGTCATGCAGACAGTATTGTTCTGCTTACAGGTGGGAAGGGTCGGTAGGCTGCACAGTCTGAAGTTGGAAGGGGGAAGGTTTAAGAGGGAGATGAGGAGGCAGTACTTGATAGAGACAGTGGTGTCAGGTTGGAACGCCGTGACAGAGGAGTTAATCACTGGCAGGACAGTGGATAGCTTTAAGAAGAGTTGTGATAGAGTCAAGGGCGTGGTTACTACAGACAACAAAACAAAGGGGGTGAAGGACCGCAAAAGAGGATGAAGAAAGTGGTTTGGGTGTGTGTGGTGTAGCAGTGGTTATTTAAAAGTAAGAGCTGCAAAATCTGGCAGACTTGATAGACCTGTGGACCTTTTTCTGCTGGCAATTTCGTATATTTGTTTGTTTGTACGTCATTGTTACAATTACAGATGTACCCCCCCCCCATTACCCGGGGTTACTAGAACCCTAGTTAGATCAAGTGGCAGGCAGGGACAGGCAGCTAGTGAAACTCCAGTTAAATGGATTTCACTATGTCTTGCTCTGTTTTCAGTCTCTGCTGAGCTGGGGCTATGACATCATTTAGAATTCTGCAGCAGCATAAGCCACAATGGAATGTTGCAGATGGGAGTTAGGTAGAACGTTGGGGAATTTCAAAGTCAGTCTAGAGTTGATCATTGAAGTCAGCAGTATAGTTTTTGTTTGCAGTTCTGAAGTAGGCTTAAGAGAGGGAAGGATGTAGATCCTGCAGTGCAGTGGAGGGAGGGAGGGGGTGCCCTGCAGGGGCAGCCCCCCCCTGCCCTCAGCTTTGACACAGAGCTATTTTAGGGTGTGTGCTTCCACCATAAGAGAGGCACAAGGAACCAAGTCCCAGGGGCAACCCCCTGGCCTGGGAAAAGGAAGAAGCTGCCTGATGAAGAGTGCTGGGGCACAACAGTTTTTGAGGAATAGAGATTCCTTCAGAGTTTTTGGACATCTGTAACAATGAGGGTGATGAAGCTTTGACAAAAGGCCAGTGTCATTCACCAAAACAGTGAGTAAATAAGTCTCTGGGGCTGTGGGTCAGTCAGGATGCCAAGTCCAGGGCTTATGGAACAGTGAGATGTAATGACTGTTGTATGTGGGGGGTCTTCAGAGAAAGACAGTTTCTGCATTACAAAGCCATGTACAGTCTGCACTACAGTAGCCAAGGATGTGTGTGTGTAAACAAAGGAATGGCCGGGTATGGGTCTATGGAACAAAAGGTGGGAGACCCCCCACCTGGCGTAACAGGGCTCATCTCTACAGATTCACTTTGAAACACCAGTCACCTTTCTGTCAGGTATTCGCCAGTGCCTGAAGAGGGTGCCCAGACGTTGGGATGGAGTAGAGGGTCGTAGTATGCCACTTGTTAAAGAGTCCATGACATATGGAAGTTTAGGATCCAAGAATGGATTGTGTCTGTGTCATCACCTTATCTGCATCACAAGGAGTGTAGCCCCGTGGGGGTCAGTCTATGCTTTTCATTCAGTGTTGTTGAATAAAGCCATACTTTAGAATCCCATCTCCTAGTATTGGACATTATGTTAGTGCTTCTAGTCTCTGGATTACTTTGGATGCCCCTGTGCAGAGTAGCCAAGCCTAGTCACCATGCCGAGTGACACCTTTCTCCCCAAATTTTCAACTTATAAAAATGGAGGCACCGTGTCACAGGACCCAGGCCCCTCAACCTATTCACTAGCCATACAGGCAGGGGTAGTAACCCACTCAGTTTAGAGCCAACTGGGAGTTACACAGATAATGAAAAGTCACCAACTGTTTGATACGGTATACTGACATCTGCTAATGGGTGGTAGGGGAATGTAACCCATAACCCTAACCCTCTCGGTATGCTCTGAGACCCAGTTTTCTATACATCTCATCATCCATTTCCTCAAGCTTATCCAACAGGCCACTGTGAGGAACTGAGTCAAATGCGTTGGTCAAGTCAAGAAAGAGGAGATCCACCAGCCTAACCAGGTCCAGGGCACTCATCACCCAATTGTAGAACTCCACAAGGTTTGTCTGACATAATTTCCCTGGGAAAAAGACATGCTGTGTATCTATCGGGGTACCCTGACCTTTCCCGCCCCCGCCCTTCCTTCATAATAACCTCAATCACTGATGTCAGCATGACGGGCTTGTAGTTTGCTGCATCCTCTGTTCAATGCCCGTTGTGGATAGGCACAATATGCGCCACCCTTTTCACATATTCCTTGTGCTCCCTATGGGGTGGAGACTGAGTCCCTGTTTTATCGGACACCCCTCAACAGCTTCTTGTAGAAGCACCTAATGATCTGTGACCATCAATGCACTTCTTTCTTTGTGCTGACACCTATGGGGATTCGAGTAACCCCCAAGGACTAGATTGTAGCCTGTTGTCATTTCTTTTCACTCAAGTCATTGTTATCATTGCCTGCTATGTCATGTCAACGCTGTGCCAAACAAGCACTACATGATTATGTATTACCTAATAAAGTTTTGGGGAGGGTACCACATATGAATAAATAGTTCAAGACGCATGTACAGTACACTTACTGTATGTCGGGTTGGTCTTCACAGGTCTGACCACCTCTTTTCCCTTCTTGTATTTTGGCATGTCCAACCGAAAGGGCTGCTCTCCAGTGGCATCAGTGGCTTGACAACTGTCAGCATTTTCATTTAAATGTAATGCCGCAAGAAGTGTCCTGTGTGAGAAATGATTGAATGTAGTGTTACATATTACAGAATGGTAATACATAGTCATGAGACCACCTTGCATCAGCATTTCAATAGTTATCACAGGTGACACTGGGTCACAGGCATATCAGTACCACGTGCATATGCTGATAAGTACTGCCATAGTTACAGAACCACAAACTAGCAAATAATCAACCTGGACATTGAAACTTAGAGACCTAGAGTTTAACACAAGATAAGGACCCCTTGGGCATCCTAGTCTGCACATTTCCATACCTATTTCACAAGCTGCATATCCCAGTGAACCAACAGCCTTTAATCTTCATACCCTCCACCACAATTGCCTTATGTGTGTCCCGTGCATTCTTCAGTTACACCACTTTTTCTGACCACATGACCATGTCTTCATGTCACCTTAGTACTCAACAGTTTCATGATACCCTGTCATGTGTTCATAACTACATACGTCAAGTGAATACGTGCCTTGCTGAACTTTACATCATGTAACTGGAACTATGTGGTGATATTCCTATGCTTCAAAACTGTGACCAGTTTTATCAATAATGGAATTACCTGCATAACATCCCCTGAATCCGAATACTGAACTTTTCGGAGCATACTGAATAACTAAAGAATGGTAGGACTCCAGTGAAGAGGCCTGGTACAGTGGCAATGAACTATCCCCCCATGTCCCTACCACTTGTCAGAGAACTCCCTGCTCCTTACCCGACAACAGATAAAACTGAGATTCTGGCTCCACTTCAGGCCTGTGTTTGTGTCTTTGTTTGTATGCCAGCTGAGCTCTGAAGAATGTTGAATTCATGTATTCCATGTTACCATTCCGTGTGTGTGTATGTGGGGGCGGGGGCAGGAGGAGCATTCTACTACTGGAATAATGCTGAGCTTTGAATTCTTCTATTCCATGGTAAACAATCGCGCAATGTATTGAGTGTAAAGAAAGACAGATGATTGACAGGCAAAAGACATCTGTGGGAGGACTATTTTACATTATTTAGCAACATTTTAGTACATATATTTGTGACAGAATAGTTTTAGAATGTTCCTTTTTTCAAAGTTACCTATGAGTCCATTTTATATAAGCAATAAGACATGGCAGGGTGTTGGTAGTACAGTCTGGTGTCTAACTACTCCTCTGTGTGTGCGGGTATCTCAGTACTACCAACACCCAGCCATATCTTATTGCTTACATATGCTTTCACATCAGGTACCCATTTCATTGACTTTTAAGTAAACCTGTTTGATAACCACAATACTATAAATGTAACAGTGCTACCCATATAAATATCAAGATGCATTAGATGGGAAGCATGTATTTACGTGGGTTCATCCACTTCTGTGTCCTGTTGTCGTGCTGTAGTGGACCATGTGCACATTCCTGAAATAACACCTCGTCATGGATGCGGATATTCTGGATGTGATTTGTAATAGATTTCATCTTCTCCTGCATAACATCTCCATTGGCATCTGGGGTAGAACGTGGGATCCAATAGATCATATTTTTAAAGCTTGGTATCCATGGCTTAATGTCTTGACATCCACTTTGACACGATGCAGCTTCCAGCTTCTTAGTTATGGCTTTTAGGTAACAGAGGATAATTATGCACACAGCTTTCATAACATTGTGTGACAAACAAACATCAAGCCTCAAAACAATGTCATAGACTCATGGTAACAGAAAAATAGAGTTTGTCATCACCTAAGGTACACTTCCTTAACCTTGTGTGCCCTGTTTCTGACCTACAGAATGAACCATTCATTGTATGTTATCTGCTTCCTGTTTTCCACTGTCTCCCCTAAATGCATTATAGCCTGGTATGTTACTGTCCCAATACTCTACCCCCTCCAGTGACAGCAGGGATCAGTAATTCACACCATCCATAGTCCTGCCTCTGCCAGGACTGCTGACAGGTATGGGACCTTGTTGCCCAGGCTCCTGGCAGTTGCACACATGGCCTCCCAAAGTCCACCCATCCTGATGTCCTACCTCTTCCTGCCACTGCCCACCACCTGGACCATCACACCCACTGTAACCACTTTGCGTCCTTTTGCAGTACTACTAACTGAAGCTGTGTACTGTATGCTTTGCTACAATTACCCTATGTAGTTATTGAAAATAGCTAGATTGCACAACCACATGCGTGCAGCTTGCAACTCTTACCTTTCACAAAGTGCCAAATGTCAAAGAAGTGGCAGAATTCGGGATGATTTTCACCAAGTACATGGGTATCTGTGGGTGACGATCAGTCACCAGACATTCATTTTGCAAGCCTGCCTTCCTGACATCCTCCAGTCCTTGCTTCAAACCCTCAAGTTTCATGTGGTATGTCAAGCATACCTCATTGAGCTGCATGAAAGTAGTGATTGAAATGAGACAATGGCATTGAAATTGGCAGTGTCACAAATCATAGCACAGTCTTTAGGATTACAATATAACTATCAATACTGGTAGTTAGCAGTATATAGAAAAAATGCAAGAGTGGTGATTACAAGTAGCATTCAGATAACCATATGTAAGCCAGTCATTGGTCAGTAACACATAGTAACATAGAATGAATCCGGCAGAATAGGCACTATTCTCTATCGAGTCAGTTCGATAGTCACTGCCTATGCAGGGCACCGATTTTAGCCATCCCTCACTCCCAATAAGGACTCCTATTTCTCAGCATGGATGCTGGATGTACCCTCTTCCTGCACCGATCACAGCCCTTATAGAAGTACTCCACAGCAGTGGCAGCCACCAGTTCCCTGTGCAGCAAATTCCAGAGCTGCAGCACTCTCTCAGTGAAGAAGCGCCTCCTTGTTTCCCCCCTCTGTCCCCCAGTGCAGCTTCATGGGGTGTCTCCTGGTGACCCCCAGTTCCCTCAGCTGAAAGAACACATCAAGGAATACCCTACTGATCCCCTTGAGATACTTGAAGACCTGTATCATATGTCTCCTTGTCTCTTCTATTCTGCAACGAGTATAGGTTGCGTTACCTCAGTTGCTCCTCATAGGGCCTTTCCCATAGCCCCACTGCCATCATGGTCACTCTCCTCTCTACCCTCTCCAGTAATGCAATGCCCTTCTTTAAGTAGGGCTGCCAAAACTACATGCAGTATTCCAGGTGTGGTCTAACCAGTCTATTTACATCAGAAGGAGTACCTCACTACTTACTGAGGTTATCACCCTGGCTATGCACCACATCATTTTATTTGCTTGTGCTGCTGCTGTTCTACAGTGCTCTGACTGGTTCCATGTGCTAACAGCAATTGCCTAAAGGCAACCGCTGTTATCGCAAAGTCAGAGTGGTGAAAACCTTTTCGGCACTCTGACACCCTTGGCGCATGGAAGAATGGAGCTGGGGACTTAGAATTTCATGCTTTCTTTGGGGGGCTTCGACCACCGCACCCCCCCAACTAAAGGATTCTCAACTCCAGGGGGGTGCATGTGGGGGGGGGCCAAAGCATGAAAAATAAAGGTTTGGGCCGGGCGCAATTAAATCGCACCATCGCACGGACACGAACCTGGTACCTCTCCCACCCCAGTCAGAGGACAACACCCAACGCCATGGCACAGCTCAGCAACCCACCACAGCACCACCCCCCTACATCTCCTCTGCCCCATCCCAGCCCACACACACCATTCTCACTCCCCCCTTCCCAGCATTTGTGTACATATAGCAACATCCCGTAACTCAGTTCGCCCACCCCCATATCTGGTCGCCCTATCCTCCCTATCGCCATTCAGTATTTCGCCCAGAAGGTGGTGCCATTTCAGTCTTTCTCCACCCTGAAAACCTGCATTATCCCCTCCACCAGGTGTCTGTATGAGTTGGGTGTTTGGTCCACAGGTGCAGAATCATGCGTTTTGCAGCATTAACTGTTAGTTTCCACAATCGTAACCACCTCCCTAGAGTGTCGAGTCCTGTTGGAGATCCAACTGTCCCTCCTCCACATCCACCACCACCCACAGCTTAGAGTCAGCCACAAAGAGGCTCATTCAACTCCTGATACCACTTCTGATGTCTGTGATATAGGCATTAAATAGGAGTGGACTCAGCACTGACCCCGTGGTACCCCTCTTATCACCAACCTTGATGATGAGACGTCACCCCACCCTCACACTGTGTACCTGCCCCGCCAGACAGTTTCCTAGCCATCTGCCCATCCTCCCCCAACCCCATACGCTCCAGCTTCTCCAGTAGCCCATGATGTGGCACACAGTCAAAATCCCTGCTGAAGTCCAAAAACAGGACATCCACTGACCTGCCCTGATCCAGCACCATTGTCACCCCTTCATAGAAGTCCACGCGATTTGTGTGGCCCGATTTGTCATTAACAAAGCAATGCTGGTGATTATGTATGTCATCTTGTGCCCTCAGCACCTCCTCTATCCTTTCCTTCAGGATGCTCTACATCAGTTTGCCCACTACCAACGTCAGGCTAACTGGCCTATACTTATCCTGCTCCCTTTCTCAGCCCCCTTTGTGGATAGTAGCAATAGGGGCCATATGCCACTTCTGAGGTACACACCTGGACTGCAGGGAGGAGTTAAAAAGATCTGCTAGGGGGGTGACCTGGGTATCCGCCAGCTCCATGACAACCCTGGGGCTTTTTACATCAGGGACCCTTGCCTTGTCCATTGTTAGATCCTTGAGTGCATCCAACACCCTACCTCTGGGTATTTCATCATCCTTTTCCCACTCTTCATGTGCCGTATCTCCATGCCCCCTCTCCTACCTGTGACGCTCCCCCCCACTTCATAAAGACAGAGGCAAAAAGGTCATTCAGTAGCTTTGCCTCCTGTCCTGCATATTCGACGCACACATCCACACCTTATCCTCAGCCGACTGATATGCCCCTTCCCCTTTCTTCTTTCCCTGATATTCCTTAAAGAACCCTTTTTCACCCCTAATAATCCCCAGTGACAGTCTCAGCTCCACACCCACCATAGCAGATCTCACCACCATGGTGAGCCTCCTGACTGCCATATCATACTCCTCCTAGGATATAGCACCCTGAGACCATTGATATCGGCTGTAAGCAGCCTTTTTCTCCCTCACCACATCCTGGACCTCCTCCGACCTTTTCCACCCTTAGTTCTTTCCCTCGTGCAGGGCTTGGTAGCCTCCAGGAAACCCTTTTTTATAATCTCCCACATAGACATAGTATTAATTTAATGACTAAAAAGTACCTGAACTAGATTGACTGTGAGAATGTTATGTTGCTGCAGGTCCATCAGGGTATAGGTCCTGTATTTTGCACAGTAGCCTGGTGTATCACAGTGTCCGTCGCCACCAAGGTGCACCTTGTTGCCTTCTGCCCTTATTTTGTCAGTGGCCTCACCTTTCTGAGCATTCCACACAGTGAATATTGAGGGATGAACACATTTTCTGTAGTGCTCATAAAAAGTTGTTGCCGAAATACTTGCAATAATGATGCGGTATAGAGGTCGAACTACTTTTTGGGGTGATACTCCACCACATGCGATAGCACCTGACAACATGACATTACCAGCAGGATAACCAGAAATGTATGGTTGTGAATGCCACATTTTGTGGAGATCACACTTTGAACAGGTCTGCTGCACAATGACAAATGATACTTTCACTGTCGTTATGCTGGACTTGCAGCATTCTTTAAACTGTATACAGGTATCAAATAAAGACAGAAGGCAACTTTCAAACACTATGAATTTACACTCATTTCTAGCATTCCTTGGTGTTGCATGGTGTGGCTGATCCTAACATACTAACATACTAAAATGCCAACAGAATAGGCCAAATGGTCTTTCGTATCTGCTCGTTTGGTCAGCCCCCACCCTGGGAGCTGATCTTGTGCCCCCCCCCCACTCCTCTCTGGCTTCTCCCTTCTCAGTCCCAGATATTCCCACCACACAGGACTTTGCATCCAGACCCCTTCCCCTGTACCTGTCCCACCCCCTCTTGAACTCCTCCACCGTCTCTGCCTCCACCATCCCCCTGGGCAGCGCATTCCATGGCTCCACCACCCTGTCAGTGAAGTAGCACCTCCTCCTTTCCCTCCTGAATCTCCCCCCTCCAGCTTCCACCCATGCCCTCTAGTTGCCCCCCCTTTCCTTTGGAGCACCTTGACTGCTTCTCCTCTATTTAACCCCTTCATGTCCCTGAAAGAAAAGAATGTCACAATGTATGTTAAAGAAAGTTCCCCTTTCACATCTTTCAGACATCAGAAGATATCTTTAAATGCATGCTGAACAAACACTGTTGAAGTAGAAGCTGGACAGCATTACATGGAGTAATTAATGATATGACCCTCATCTTCATCGGTCAGTGATGGCTCATATGATGTAACATTTGCATCATAGATTTCATCACCTGAGTCCCATTCTGAGTCTGACAATTGAATTGGCGTAGAAGCCATCATGCAATTCGAGCAGCCATCTGTTACCTCTGCTTCTGTCTGAATGGAAGCATCAACCATTTCGACAGCGGCATTAACTCCTGCAGGGAAAAGAAGTATGTAATCGAAGGTTCCATTATACAGTGGATGTCAAGGCACAGAACATATCATATTTGTTTCTGGAGAGTGAGTACATGGGGAACATGTGTATGACCTGTGAACATCACTCAGTTGCATCATGTATTCTGCCTTTACAACCACACAGAAAGCCAATAAGAAATTAGGCTGTGGCGCACCACAGGATGCCTCCCAATGCAGATCCTGTGTCCCACCACCCCTCACTGCACACGTGATACTGATGCGTCAGTGCCACAGGGTCGGATGTAAGTACTACAGCCAAGCTGCTGAACCATGGGCCACTGCCTTCGGGAAAATATTCATGGTCTGAAGGTGGTGCCAGGCAGATGCAAGGGGAAACAGCAGAAGAAAAGATAAATCAGAGTAAGGGAAGAAGACACTAAACCATAATTACCACATGTACATTACAACTGTGTTAACAGTCATGAACTTAACACTTAGTAAACATGGACTTTGATGGCCTATGATGAGTATTTCCACCATCACATGGTACTATTTATAGTTACCTGCACTATAACATCACACACTCAACAACCCCCTTATCTCATGTACCTTCATACCATTACAATTAACATCATAACACACTACAATGGCAGCAGAGTAGGCCTTATGGTGTTTCAGGTCTGCTCGGTATTGTGCAGTGCATTCCATAGTTCCACAATCCTCTCAGTGAAGTCACTCCTTCTCCTCTGTCCCCCGAGTCTACACCCCCGCTGTGAGCCTACCTTATTAATCACCTTTATGTAGTTGAACACCTGTATCATGTCCCCATCCCTCCTGTCCTGTTGAGATTACATGATGATCTCATCAAGAGTCTCCTCGTATATCCTGTCCCCCATGTACAAAGTCATCTTGCATTCCCTTCTCTGACCCCTCTCCAAGAATGCAAAGTCCATTTTTCGGTACGGACTCCTGAACAGCACACATTACTAAACGTGTGACAGAACATAGAAACATAGAATTTGACGGCAGATAAGGACCGCTTGGCCCATCCAGTCTGCCCATTTCCCTACCTACTGGATAAGCTGCAGATCCTAGGTAACCAGCAGCCTACTTCTTCCTACCCCCAACCCCTAGAATGGCCTTATGACTGTCCCACGCATGCTTGAACTCCACCACTGATTTTGACTCCACAACCTCCTCCGGAAGGCCGTTCCATGCATCCACAACCCTCTCTGTGAAAAAATACTTCCTTCAATTACCTCTGAGACGCATCCCCTCTATCTTCAAATTGTGCCTCTTGCTCTTGCACATCTCTTTTTTGAAAGATGCTACCTCTTGGACTTTGTTGATTTCCTTGAGGTACTTGAACGTTTCTATCATTTCCCCACTCTCCCTCCTTTCCTCGAGGCTATACATATTAAGCTCCTTTCGTCTCTCTTCATATGTCTTCCGGTGCACACCCTGCACCATTTTAGTTGCCCTCCTCTGGACAAGTTCCATCCTGTCTATGTCTTTGCGGAGATTGGGTCTCCAGAACTGCACACAGTACTCCAGATGGGGTCTCACCAGCTGTCTGTACAGAGGGATAATAACTTCCTGTTTTATACTGGTGATGCCTCTCCCTATGCATCCCAGTATCCCCCCAGCCCTCCTTGCTGCCCTCTCACATTGCTTGCCCACCTTTAGGTCATCTGATATGACTACCCCCAGGTCCCTTTCCATTTTTGTTGTTGTTAGTATCTCACCCCCCATTGTGTACTCTTCCCTGGGTTTTTGTTTCCCAGGTGCATTACCTTGCACTTCTTAGCATTGAATCTAAGCTGCCATACATTTGACCATTCCTCTAACCTTGCCAAGTCCCTTCTCATCCTTTCCACCCCACCCTGTGCATCAACTCTGTTGCAGATCTTTGTGTCATCTGCAAAGAGACATACTTTTCCTTCCAGTCCCTCTGCAATGTCGCTTATAAAGACATTGAAGAGGACCGGTCCTAATACTGAACCCTGCGGTACCCCACTAGTAACCCCCCTTTCTTCTGAGTGGACTCCATTTACTATTACTCTCTGTGTCCTATTCTCCAGCCAATTCTTTACCCAGGCTGTCATCTTGGGACCCACTCCCAGGCTGGCTAGCTTGTATATTAATCTTTTGTGTGGGACTGTGTCAAATGCCTTGCTAAAGTCTAGGTAGGCCATGTCCACAGCCCCTCCCTGATCTACTACTTTGGTCACCCAGTCAAAGAAATCTATCAGATTCGTCAGGCATGACCTTCCTGCTGTGAATCCATGCTGTCTAGGGTCCTGTGCCCCCCCCTCTGGCCATTAGATACTCGACAATTCTTTCCTTCAGAAGTGATTCCATCATTTTCCCTATCACTGAGGTTAAACTAACAGGTCTGTAGTTTCCTGCCTCTGCCTTGCTCCCACTTTTGTGAAGGGGAATCACATCTGCCCTCCTCCAGTCCTCGGGTACCACCCCATCCTCCCATGATTTGTTAAAAAGGGTAGTCAGTGGTGTCACTAGTTCTACCCTTAGTTCTTTTAGAATTCTGGGATGAATCCCATCAGGCCCCATTGCTTTATCCACCTTCAGTTTTAAGAGTTCTTTCAGAACCCTTTCTTCTGTAAATGGGCTGGTATCAACTTCTGTATCCAGAGTGTTTCTACTGTTTCTAACCAGGCAGTTAGACAGAGGTAGACTTGTTTCACTCATTTTGTAGGTTATCCCCCCATAGCGATGCATCCCTGCATCCTATTGGCCTTGACTGCTGCCCTCCTAAAAGTGTCATAGTGGTTCATTTTTACATCAAGCACCAGGCCTGTAATCTGGTCACTGTTTGCCAGGACCATATCCATTATCCATGCATCTTTGTCAGATAACCCACAGGCTGGCTTACGAATGAGTCCTGAAAGACAGACAGCAATCTCTGCTCCTTGACAACTTGGGACTTCATACTGTACCAGTCGGTCCCGGGCATGTTTAGGTCCTCCAGCAGCAGTACTCTTGCCATGCCCAGAGTAGAGTAGGCCTTAATGTTAGGCAACAGGTGGATGTGGTTGTCAGTGACATGGGTTGATGGTGATTATGAAATTGGTAGAAAGAATGATGTATTCTGATTGGCCAAAAGCTGCTTTCAGCTGGGCCCGTTATCCAGGCATAATGGTCCAGCTGAAAGTATTATGTTTAAAAATGCATAAAATTTACTAAAACTTACCCATTTCATAATTGCAATAAAGCACTCCAGGGAGTGTATTATGGTGGGGTAATGGCCCTTCTCGGCTATGCCTCGTGCTTCAACTCATCCCGAGGTGGGCCATTATCCCACCATAACACACCCCCTGACATGCCTTATTGCTCAACTATAAATAGTGTCTGAGCAATGGAGCTTTGTGATTGGCTTCAGACATTGTAACAGCCTTATATTAATCTTTTATTAACATACATGTAGAGCTTAGTCATATGCTGAACAAGGTTTAACACTGTTTAAAAACATGTTTTACTATAATAGCAATAAGGCACTCCCAGGGATGGTCAGTTAATCACCCTCTAGGTGCATGTGCCACTCGGCTACACCTCGTGCCACAGCATACTCTTAGAAGGTGATTAACAGACCATTAACATAACCCTTGGTCATTCCTTAGTGCTTAAAAACACTGAGTACCAATAAGGGATGTGGGTATGCAAGCGTGGTCAGCTGTGACATAGAGTGGCACATCTGTGCATTGGATGGTTGGAGGCCTTGTTGTACATTGCGGACAGGGGGGCTCCAGATAGACACCCCAAACCTGGGTGAAATTCAAGGAATCAGGGAACACTGACAGTCATGTGTGGGTGGGCAGGGTGATGCTGCGGCTACCATACATGGCTGAGGTGTCATGTTGTGTGGGCTTGCTGCATGGGTGTGTATGTGTCAGTGCTGCCGACTGTGTGGGGTGCACGTCAGGTGGACACTGTAGACCTGGGGCAATGGCAGACTTAGGATGAAAGACAGGTCATAGCCATGTGGGCACGAGAGATTGCAGGTGCTATTCACACACCCAGACATGTGCCATCCTGCGCAACATTTCAACTCTGAACCACAGGTGGGCATCAGATTGTATGCATGACTGTGTGTGGTATTCCACCCATGGCCACCCTGAACATACATGTGTGCATGTGGTGCAGGAGCACAGACAGGTGACATATCAATAGATTCTTAGGTACATGTCCTACATATGCATCTGTGACTCATAATTCATGCTCATTCATGCATCAGCATACCATATCAAGTTAGTTTGATATTTTGCTAGTAATGTACACCATGCAGCATTACGTATGCCCTGATCTGGACTGCATGGTCTGATAGTAAACATCATGCAGTGATTGAACTTCCAGTGCTACTGGATGAATCGCACAAGGTGACACTTCTTACCTATGGAGCGATGATAAGGTCTTGGCCCAGTGTACTGTGTGCTCTTGTCAAGGAACCATGTCTGCACTGTGGTTTTTTTATGACGATCACCTACACAACCGCTGAAACATCTGCTCCAGAGTCTTTCAGGTTTTCTTCCAGTACTGAGGACTGATTCTGTACAGACTCTGTGTCTATGTTTGAAACACCATCAACTTCCATGGAGTAGTGCTGTACCACCTGTAGAAAAACAGAACCATCAAGACATTAAGATCATTTTAGAGTCTATAAGCTGTCACGTAACACGAAATCACAAACACCAATTCAGTTATGGCATGCATATATGTGATTTTCCCCTAAAGACACCAACATGCAAAAGATGAATCTGTCCAATGAACATAAGATAAAAGCATGCCTTGTAGATGTCACTACTCACAGTGGTCAGGTGGACTTTACAAAATAAAAATCTTCCTCTGGTGTTTTTTGGAAATGCAATTTTGATAATGTGTAAACAAACGTGTTTCGCTCTTGTTGGAGCTCATCAGCGTGGTGTAGACGTGCCAGCCTGCGGTGGCTGACGTGAAATCACAACAAACCACGTACATGTCTAGCAACAAAAACATGGATAGTGAAACAGAACAGTACATCAGAAGAACATACACAACATATATGAATATAACTGTTAACAATTCCACACATTATGTTGACAGACAATACAGGGTTTTACATAGCTGTAAGTGATTATTATGTAGCACACAACAGTACAAAGTAACAAATAACACAAGTCAGAGGTTGTTAACACCAGTACACTTCACAACTTCCCAGAAGAGGGACAGTATGATGGGGGAATGGAGGGCATGGATGACATACAATGCAGAAATCAGTGATACAGTAATGGTATTCCAAAATGGTGCTATAACACCTCCATCAGTACAGTCCACAGGTACATCAGTGAAAGGAGGAAAATGTGTGTGGGGGGGGGAGGAGGATAACACTGACAGGGGACCAAAGATAGTGCACAGATGGAGACACAGACAAGTCAGAAATACAGAAAAACACTGGACTGAGGAGGGGAAAGGTCAGGGTTGAGGCACTGGTCAGTTGGCTAGTAACAGTGGAGAGACTGTTATAGAAGGTCAGAAAACTGAAACTGGAAAAAGATCAGCACAGAAGTAGCCCTGCCTCTGGCATCCATGTTCTAAACTTGTCTCAACAAGGTAGTGTTTCATGAGGACTGTAGAATCACACATGTACTGACGTAACACAAAAGCAGTAGTCACAAAGAAGTGGGGACCAGTAGTTAGGTCACTGTCACATTGGTGGTGTGGAACATCATGTAGGCAATGTTGAAATATTGAATTGCCTTACAGACAGAATAAAACAGTTCCCATGAGCGAAGGCAACATGTATTGTGTGTCACGCAGGAGAAATCAGACATGTACTTTTGAATAGATCATGAACATAGCAAGTTGGATGGGGGGGGGCCTTGCATGTGAAATGCCTTTCTTTTAGCAAGGCGCTCAATGCCATTCTACATAACGGCCTGCTTAAGGAAATGGGTACAGTAGGCATGTGCACTTTGTGGTTAACTGGGTCGGAAATGGGTAACATACTGAAGGCAGAAGGTGGCAGTAAATGTGGTAGAACTGAGGGAGAGGGAGGTGACAAGCAATGTTCACCAGGACTGTATCATAGGGCAAGTCCTATTCAATATCTTAACTTGTGACATTGAGGTGCGGCTGGAGGGAAAGGAATGACTGTTCACCAATGACACCTAGATGTGCAACTGGGTGGATATTCAAAATGTAATACAGAGAATCACTGGGGCAAGGGGACGCTGTAAGAGAAGAAAGAGACCTAGGGGTTGTGAATTCTGATGACATAAATCTGTCAAGGCAGAGGAACAGTGGCACACTGGGGTTCATACACAGAGGCTTGACTACAGCCTCAAATACCAAAAAATGCAGTAAGTGAAGTAGAGAATGGTATATGGGGGTGCATGACAGAAAAATTCACGTTCCTGAAGAGCATAAACAACATGCCAGGTGGAGACCACTTACAAACTAATGAGGCCACTATAAAAACAGGGCACAATGTAGGTGATGATGGGACTTGAGGCATCTCACAAAAAATGAAAATGAATGACAGAAATTAGTATGAGGGAAACACAGGAATAAAGGGAGATGTTTCACATTTATTGCAGTGAATGGTGCACGGTAAGGCGTCCAGTGTGTCACACCTTAGCACCACTATAACAGCGCAGTGATCTCACTACATACGTGACTTGAATACATGTAAAGAATGTCAGTACCAATCAAGAGGGAAACTGGTAAAGGGGAGGTTTGGAACTATCACTAGGTTGATCATCATCCACCTGAAATAAAATACTCCGTGGAATGAGACAATTTGGCTTTTCACACAGATTTGTCTTCATACACTTCCAGCATTGCTTGCAATAATGTCTGGCCCCTACCTCATAGGGGATCATTTAATGGTACCACTGTCTCATACATGCAACACTTGGGTGCATTGACTGTACACCAGATGCCAACATCTAAATTGTGCCGGACTGCTGTCATCACTGTGGGGGAATCATGGAGCCTGCCACCAACATCAATCTTTTCTACCCTTCCCTTAACGGGGTTGCTAAACTGCATGTGCATGCATGCAGCAATCAGCATCATCCTCCCTATTGTTGATGATGCAATCGGCACTACCATTGGGACAACATACAGCTATAGCCATGATGTGGACACAACAGGGTCACTAACCAGGAGAAGACAGCTGCTTTAGGGCTGCTCCATCCACGTCCAGCTCCCCATCACACAATGACACAGGCTTATTCCAGGACCACACTCAGTGGCGTGGCACAAGGTCTGGTGTACAACATATGAAAAAGCACAACAGTCCAGCATGAAGAAAGACATGCAAAGAGGCCTACCTCAGCTAGTTCTTTCTTTCGAAAAGCAACACCGGATTTCCTCTTCTTCACTGGGGTGTCATACACTTATTCATCGGCTTTACATTTGCTTGACATGTCAATTTCACTGCACATAGGGCTATGTATTGTGGGAACCACATCAAGCAACAGACGTAATCCATGGACTAGATTCATTTTATACATTGCAAAAATTGTAGGCTCAAAACAAGACTCTATAAAGTGAGCAGAACACGAAACACTGGTATTGCTGGAACCCAACCAGTCTGCACGTTTAGTTTTTATAAAACAATCCCGTAGTAATCTATAATGTGAATCTTTGGGAAAGGTTAATAAAGAAAAGCCCATTTTTGTAGTATTACCACAATGTCCAGCAAAACAACGAGCAGCCATCTCTGTAGTACTGAATGGGAATATACAGATACTGCAAAAATCCACAAAATGACTGACAATAATGCCAACTGTGTTTAGAAGCACAATATGGAAGAGTATTACCTGAAATGTATGAACTATTGTTGAGACCTAAGTGATGCAGTAACAGAACAATAACAGTGCAGGGCTAATCAAAAATAAGACAGTATTTACAGAATAAAGGGAAGGCTACATGACATGCAATAATGCAAACAATGCCAAAAAAACATGACTGCACAGTGAAGTATTTCTAAGCAGTTTGGCAACGGCTGGAAAATTATCACTTAGGAGATAGCAAATAAACACAGCACACACTATGTGAGGAGCACTATGTATAAGGAGCAAGATGTCAGAGAACTATATGCAAAAAAAGGTGCTCCCTATTGTAGAGAACAAGATGGCACACAAACCATGATCGAGGGGCAACCTACATCACTACAAATCACTACCTTGCCAGTGAAGGCAGTATCAGAACCCGACTGTACAAACAAAAAGAAGGCACACATACCACAATCGAGGGGCAACATACAGCACTATAAATCAGTACCTTTCCTGTGGAAGCAGTATCAGTAAATGCACAAAAAAAGCAAGATGCAAACAGATGTAATATTACTGCAGTGATGCACAGTTACTATAAATTAGCAGAATAACATTTCATTCAGAGTCAATCCTCCACTGTGCACATTCAGACTGGCATAAGATAGCTAAGAAAAGACACCACCAATGAAACGATAACACGACTTCACAGAGAGACACACCTTACTGAGCCAAAACACAGCACAAGTAATACTATGTGAAGCAATGCAGTATTGGGGTCCAGTCATTAGAAATAAAGATCATTATCCCCATACAGTCTGTCACTACCAAGGTTATCAGGCAGCTCGGCATGTACTGCTATAAACTTAGAGTCTGATTCCTGCTCGCTTCAGAACACACACTGATTGGTTTGTTCTGGAGCTGAGGTCACTTCCGCTCCAACTAGTACCCGAGGACTTCTCAGATGGCACGGGACGATAGCACAGGATAAAGTGCATTAATTTCAATATACAGTCACTGAAATTAGAAGAAAAGCTTGCAATTTTCATCGGGAGAACACTAGTGACCTTACAGTAAGTGGCATTTTCATATGAAATCTCGCCAAAATCCCTCTTTAAGGTACTTGAAAGTTTCTGTCATGTCCCCACCTCCCTCCTTTCCTCAAGGGTATACATATTAAGCTCCTTTAGTCTGTCTTCGTATGGCTTCTGGTGCAGACCCTGCACAATTTTAGTTGCCCTCATCTGGACTGCCTCCATCCTGTCTATGTCCTTGCAGAGATGGGGTCTCCAGAACTGCATGCAGTACTCCAGATGGGGTCTCACCAACTGTCTGTACAGAGGGATAACAGCTTCTTGTTTTCTGCTGGTGATGCCTCTTCTTATACATCCCAGTACCCCACGTGGTAAAAAAAACAAAAAAAAAATAAATTTGTTCCTGTAATTGTGTGTCTGATATTTGTATTTATTTAGACATTCATGTTTACTATTACGAATGTATCATTTTAAGTTTTGCACTCCGGGAACAGCCACTTTAGGTGTCATACTGTGCAAGGGAGGCAGTATAGTGCAGTGGTTTAAGGCCCTGAACTGTGGGGAAACAGTATAGCACAGTGGTTTAAGGCTCTGAGCTGCAAATCTGGAGACCTGGGTTTAAATCCTACAGCCCCCACTTGCATACTGTGTGACCCTAAGCAAGTCACTTAGCTTCCTTGTGCTCCCAGGTCACACCTGTAAACAAACTTTCAGTTTAGTGTGTCTCACCTGGTAAAAAAATAAAGTGGGTCCTGAAGAATCTGAGTACAGCAGCAGAGTGACTGCATACAGAACAGACTGCATTTAAGTAACTTTACACTGCATTCCCAATTCACTATCACCAACCAGATGAGACAACATTTCAAACTGGCTACTTAGAATGTTCAATTTCAAATGAGAATGTTTTGCTAATGTATGTCTGAAAATGCCTTACAAAATGAAATGTACATTTTACTCGGAACTTATTTAGTAAAGTTCACTGCTGTTCAAGAGGTCAGTGCATTTGCAGCTCAAATTGCAATTACATTAAATTAAATTGCATTATAACATGGGTTGGGAACAGAGGGAAAGCTGATTGGCCGAACAGCATCACCTGGCCTTGGATTAAATTCACTATTTAATCCACAGATGGGGTGAGATGCCTGGCCAGCAAGATCCCTAGGCAGAGTGGGAGTTGTTATCTGTGGGAGAATTCAGCAGACAGGCAGCCATTAAAAACACACTTAAGTGAGAGAAACCCGCAGCGGTAACCTGCTGGCTGCCTGTCAGTGCTATATTCAATTGTGGGAAATTTGGTTGTTTTCTCCCTCCCTTACCCACCCGGTGGGCAGGCACCAGAGAAACCAAGTACAGAGCAAGACAGGGACACTGAACCTCGGACCTCCAATGCAGAATTCCTGCAGTTGAGAGACATGGGGGGGAGAGAGAGAGAGACAGAGAAAGAGACAGAGAACACCCCCCCCCACAGTGTTGTTCTCCAGTGTGTCTGTGATTGTGTGTGTGTGTCTCTGAAGAAGGTGCTGCAAAACTGTTCAGGTGATCTGCAGGCACCGAGACAACCAGATAGAGAGAGCGATGCAGAAGTAGAGAGAGAGAGAGAGAGAGAAGAAAGAAAATGCGACCGTGACAGAGAGGCCCACCAAGCCGTACATTACATCCCTGCAGTGACACAGCCAGAGAGAGAGCATGTGAGTTAATCCAGAACAGTGGCAGAAGTAGAGTTCCGGCCTGCTGTCAGAGTTTTAAAAGTGCTGCATTCAAGAGGTTGATGGGCAGGCCTTCCCCAACATGGCCAAAACAGAGAGAGAGAGCAGCGTAGCTGCTGTCCAATGTAGGTGCAGGTGAGCTCAACAGGAGACAGCTTGAGAAGTTAGTGACAGCCATGAAGAGTCACCATATTTTGGCTCTGGGTGAAATTAGTAAGCATTAATCCACAACAGAGGAGATTTCTACTAGGGAATTAATGCCTGGCTGGGGGGAGAGGGTCGGCCGAGTGCCTCCAACCACCCAACCAGGCATTAATTCCCTAGTAGAACCCAATGCTGGAGTGGATTAACATGCTTGTAACATGGATAGCACTTAAAAGAATTGTGCTCACATAGTTACTGAAGGCAATAAATGACAGACAGTAATCAAAGCTTTCAAGTGCTTTAATTGTGTATTGTTTTGTTTTTTTTTTCCATATTTGATAATATTGTGGTTGTTTTCCATTGCTTTATATAAAAGATGGTTATTTAAATAATGTTCTTTTTCTATAACTTGTAGTCATTTCACTTATTTTTGAAGTCAAACAGACATATCTTAAAATCACTCATTATTTTATCAAAACGCTATGTTAAAGGGGCATTGTGGGGGTTATCTTACTAATTTGCATATACAGTCTCTCATCGCTAAAACTAACAAAAGAATAGATGCTCAAGAGGAACTAGTAGTAGGGTTGGAACATCACTGCATGGAGTTTTACTCCCGTGCTGCTTATCCGTCCAAGCTGCGATCCCCATAACGGCACACATAACAAAAGCCAGATCATAAGTACACATTTCTTCACTGAAAGCTGACTACTGAAAAAAAAAAATTAGAAAAAAAATGATGTGATACTCTGAATACTGTGAGGGTGGGTGTGTGGGAATTCATATCTCATGCTTACATTTTTTACTCAAAAGCGATTTCAGTGTGGAGAACTATGATAGTGCGCGGGCATTACTAGGGAATTAATGCCTTCTTGTTTTCTGACCATGTGTTGTGTTTTGATGAATGGAAAACTGTTATTTCAGTCCCGGGTTTTTTGCCTTGTTAAAATGTGCAGTGTTCAGCTGCTCACCACTTACTTGGCATTCCAAACGCTAGGGCTTGGTAACATTGTGGCGAGGCACTTTACACTTCAGTAAATGAGTACAGTACAACTGCATACCACACAAGACAACATTAAAAACGATGACATCCCAATTAAAAAAAAATTAGCTTAGTCCCCAGTTCAGTCATGCCTCTGCTAAAACGTATGCAGTGGAAGATGTTAATCTATAGCAATATACCGATGATGAGACATTCCCCCCTTCATCTCAGCAGAGAGAGAGAGAGAGAGAGAGCAAAATCACAGAGATCATGCAGACATAAAGGGAGCAGCACAATGTGCTACCAACAGAGAAACAGAGACACAAGACACCTGAACAGTAAGTGTTACAAACTGTTATGGACAACAATTGTCAGAAACAATATTAGGCATGTGTTTCTGGCATTTGTGTGTTCATAAAAGTAAGTGACATATGCATTATATTTGTGGACCGCTTTTCATCTCAGCAGTATACAGTATTGTTTTCCCTATTTAAACAGGGAAAACACAGCTTTCTGATTTTTTTTTTCAATGTAACCCATGTTATAAGCACAATAACCCACCTAAGGTATGGGGTTATAGGTATTTAATCCACGCCTCAGGGGCTGTGAAGACACTCGGCCTGTGACCTGGTACCTCACAACACACTCGAGGCATGGATTAAATGCCTGTAACCCCATACCCTGTCATGGGTTGCTGCTAACTTACCAACCAAATGCAAAATTATTTATTTAAGCAAAAGTTTCAGTTTCTAAAAATAGTTTCACTAACATAAAGCAGAAGTAATAATCTTGTATAAAGCAATGTATAAATTCAATAGAAATAATACAAAATGGGGCAAATGCACGTGATATACTCACCCAAAAGAATGCGCTGATGAGTAGAAGTAGTTATGTTACCAGGCTGCCATGGATATTGAGTTTACTACCATTTCCTTGTGGGTTCAAACAAGGTCAAGGAGCCTGGGTCAAAAAACTCCTGACTTGGGGCCATGTGTCCAATATTTTATTAATTGCATGGTTCAGCCATTCAGAGAAAGGTTTAAGTGGGCCTGATGTCAGTATAATACAACCCCTGTTGATGCATACAGATACAGATGCAGACAGATTGGAAATGCTCAGGGGAATGAGGTTAGCAAGCAGGGGAAGGGGGCATGGAGGATCACCTAGAATCCAGGGGTACCTCTACTTCAGAGGGCCAGGGAGCCCAGGGAGAAGGAATGGCAAGTGGTAGGGGGAAGGGGTAAAACTAAAGGTTGCAACAGAAGTGGGAACTTTTGAAGGGGTGCCTTTAGAGAATAGATTTCACCCACTCTGTAGAAGGGAGGAGGGGGAACAAGTGGTGGAGTGTGTGATCAGGTTAAAACAATGGGATCAGGGGTAGTAGGACAGGAGATGGGAGGTAAGACTCTATAGAGTAGTCAATGTGGGCAAGGAAGAGGGAATAGGGAGAGTTAAGCAGAGGGTGGAGGGGGGTGAGAGGGTAGGGTGGGAAGAGGAGGCGAGGGAAAGGAGAAGATGACTATGGCTAGCCAGACATGGAAGTAAATGGAGGGGGGAACGGAGAAACAGTTAAAGGGTTAAGTAGAGTCTGCAATGGTGTCAGGTGAGAAGGGCTTGGGAAAAACAAGGGCAGAATGTTAAGTTAACCAGGGCAGATGGGGAGTAATTAGGTGGGGAAGAAGCTTGTATGGCAGTCAAGGAAGGAAGGAAGGAAGGAGACAGAACTGGAGGCAACGGAAGGGTGGTAATCCTAGGGGAATCCATAATCAAATATATTCTTTGAGGAAGGAAAAGGGATACAAATACAAGAAGGAAGGTGGTTTGCATGCCAGGGATGACAGTGGGGAAGGTGTGCCCAAGAATGGGGAAGATAGTAAAGTGGCTTAGAGGGAAACCAAATGTAGTTATACACCTAAGTACCAATGATATAGCTGGGGAGGAGGTGGGGGTAGTACATGATAGACTCAGGGTGATAAGAGAGACCTACAAGGAGACAGCAAGATTGCTGGCATTCTCAGAGGTGTTTTCTTTGTTGAGGGCAAGCACAGTCAGAAGAAAAGGATAGAGGAATTCAATGACTATGTGAGGGAATGGTGGAGGGTATGTCTATATTGGGGGTTGGGGGAGACCTGGTCAAATAAAACACTTTTTGCAGGGGCGCTGTGGAGCCTTAGCTAAATGGTAGCAGATCCCTAGAGCTCTACAAATCAATTATTATAAATCATTTATTTTGGCAGTTTTCCTCTATGCAAGCCTGATAGACTCTAAAGAGACTGACTCAGGATACATCGGAGTTCAAAATGGGCAATCCTCGGAAAGAAAAACAATTTGGTGAGGGTGCTAAAGCAAAAATGCAGTCTAGCGCCTCTACTTCATGAGCCGCTCTAGGCTGAGAGACAGACCACGAGGTTGGCACAAAAGAAGAGACCTTTCAGTCGTTGGGGGGGGGAAAAATAAATCATTTGATTGCCTCTGTATCAGGGTTGTCTACTAAATTCGATTTCCACACTGCATGGGTCACCACAGTGGAAAATACCTTAGAGTCATTTACCGGAGTGACGGAATCAGCATGTAAAACAGCAGATACAGTGATGGGAGCAGTGGCTTTGGTAATAAAAGAAAATACGCATCTACGTTCGAGACTGGAAATGCTTGAAAACCAGTCGAAAGCAACAAGTATAAGCATCCTGGGAATAGCTGAGAAAAGCGAAGGGGACCATCTAACTTTATTTCTACAAGAGTGGATTGTCCAGCAATTGGGATCAGAGGCAACCCCAATAGTGCAGAAAATCCAGAAAGCCTATGGAGTGGCCTTTAGGGGTCGTCAGGACAACCCCGATGCTCCATGCATGATTGTGATGGTACTGGATGGAGTGGGTTCCTGAGATATTTTAATGGCCCTGGCTCATAGGAAGAAGACCCTCCTCCATGAGGGAACTCAAGTGCAATTTTACCCTGATTTGTCATACGCAACCAGGCAGCGGAGAAAGAGGTTTGATGGCGTTAAGGCGATGTTACGAGAAGCAGGAGTTCCACACGGTATAATTTTTCCCAGCTTGTCTGAGAATTGTTCACTGCAACAAAATCTTTATTTTCTCAGAGCCTGCGGAGGCTCTAAAATGGTGCCAGAAAAATGCTCCACCTCGGAGAAGAGAACAAGAAGAAGAGGAGGAACACTCGTTGGAAGAAGAAGGGCCATGAAAGACGTGACTGTCACGATAAGTTCCAGAGTTTGATTAAGAGCTGAATTGGGAGGGTGAGAATTATTTTGCTATTTACCTTGCCCTTAGGGGAAAACGCTTTAGGCGGCAGTGTTTTCAGCTGGTCTAGACATGTTATGTGGATATGGGCAATATGTTTAACACTTAATGTTTAACTTTAACCTCATCTCAAGGAGACCCTATAGAACAAAGTTATTATTTCTGAAGGGTTTTTCAAAGAAATAAAAGAATGTTGATCCTTATTTGTTTAAAATGCTCTTTAAAGTAAGCATCTAAGGTAAATGTATTGGAGTAGCAGATGGGGGAGGGCTGCTGTTTAAAAAGAGCTCAGGGGACCTTTACTTTTTCACACTAAGTTAGTGTGTTTACACTGAATGAGCATGGTACTGATTTCCCTATTTTAGGGTAAGCTTCGGACTTTTCATCTACAATGGACATATGATTTATTATATCATGAGGCTCATGGACTCTATCTCAGCAAGTGGTTTTGTTATCTGAGTTAACTAAAATTTGAGGCCCCTGTGTATATCAAGCAATCAATCAATCAAAGACTTTATTTATCCAGGAGGTCACCGTTGAGCAATGCTCATTTGCAAAATGGACCTGGTTAGAACAAGTATACATAGTTAAAACATTCCACACAGTGATAGTACATTCACAATATGGGCAGAGCCCCGAGATAATATTACATATGAGTAAGAAAATACAAATAAATCAAACATAGATAATACAATGCAAGGGTTCATGTGAGTGAGGGATAGCATCAGCATAGCAAATACAAGGTACAATGCACATATACGTGCTGAGCGACGACTGCAGCAGCAGGCTAGGTAAGAAATAAGATAACACAGAGGGGGGGAAGGAGAGGAATTAAGGGGAGTAAGAAGGGGGTGTGTAATGCTGGCAGGGTGGCATAGTGCAAGTGGTAGAGGTGGGAACATTGAAAAGGTATATCAATCCAAAGTGCTGGGGGAGCTCCAGCCAAAAAGGGAGATGGGGAGGATTATACTGAAAATGTCGAAAGCAGGGAAGATACTACAGGAAACTGGGGAAGGCAAGACAGTGGAGGCAGCTATGTGCGGGTTCAAGCCGGAGAGCGGACCAAGGTGGATTTGGACGCCGGTACTGGGCGAGCGAAGCAGTTGCAAACTTCTGTGATTGTGCAGGAATATAATCCCTTGAAGGCAGGTAAGGAGACAAGGGTGCTCAGTTTTAGGGTTCTTTGTAAGTTATTCCATAGGGTGGGTAGCGTAAAGCTAATTGCCGCTCTACTGAAGCGAGATTTTGCTTTGGGTATTTTGAGAGAGATGTATGAATGGCTTCTAAGCGCGTAGTTTCCTATTGCGCTTAAAGGTAGGCAGCCAGAGATGTAGGGGGGTAATTTTTTTGTGAGAGCACGGTAGGTCCAGAGTGCAGCATTTTTGTGGCGCCTAAGTTTAAGGGAGGTCCACCCCACAGCAGCATACAGCGCGCAGTGGTGCATAGTAATGGGAAGACCTGTGATGAACCTCAAGGCTTGGTGGTACAGCATGTCCAGTTTTGCTAAATGAGAGCTGGGGCACTGGCTGTACAGGAAATCAGCATAATCGACCAGTGATAAGAAGGTGGACTGGACCAGTCGTATCTTAGCATCTATGGTAAGGAATTGGTTGATTCTGAAGAAAAGTCCAAGCCTTTGTCAGAGTTTTTTTAGCAAGTCCTTGATATGTTCAGTGAAGGAGAGTCTGTTGTCAATCCATACTCCCAGATATTTGAACTTTGTGATGAATTCCAGCTTTTCACCTAGGATTGTGGTTATTTTGGGAATAGACCCAGAGGCTGCCGGGTTGATTACATGGGCGAGCGGAGTGAAGAGCATTGCCTTTGTTTTTTTAGCATTCAGGAGTAGCTTTTTGTGAATTAGTTGATGTATATGACATATCTTATCTCATTCAATTAACAGTTTGAGTATATTAAGAGGAGTGGTGCACTCCTCGTACAGTACATTTTTATATTGAATGACAGTGATTTAGCTGTATGTCTATTTTTTAATGAATAAAGTTAAAAAAAATAAAACACTTTTTGCACCACCAGACAGACTACATTTCAGTGGGGGCTCAAGGGTCATCAAGGACAAACTGGGAGGGGGTACATAACTCATAAACGTAATTTAAACTACCGATGGGGCAGGTGGGCAAGTGGACTTGCATTGTCCAATGACTCAGAGAGGAGAAGGTCATCAGACCTCTCCCCTTACCATCAGAAGGGATCTGGAGGGTGGAGGTAGAGGGAGAATGATGGGGTTAGCAACAGGGAGTAGGGGGGACAAGCAAAGGGAAGAAAAGATAAAGGCAGAAGAGAAGGGAAGGAAGGCAAGGCGGTTCAGACTCTAGGTGGAAGGTGGTGTTTCTGAATGCACAAAGTCTTGGAAAAAAGATGGATGACCTGCAGGTGTTATTAACATGGAGGGGGCGGACACTGTGGCAGTCACTGAGACTTGGGCCACACCTAACCATGATTGGGGCCGCTTGATAACTGGTTATAAATTATACAGGGTGATAAGAAAGGGGGGCAGTTTACATCAGGGAGGGTATAACATATACGAGGAAAGAGTCAGAGGATGGGAGGGTGAAAGCAATGTGGATTCAGTTACTGTCTAACAGAGGTAAGAAGGTGAGGTTGGGGATGGTTTACAGACCATCCAACCAGGAAGAAGAAAGAGGCAGGGAATTGAACTCACAAATATCGAATGTACAGGGAAGGGAAAGGTGATAATACTGGGAAACTTCAACCTGCCCAATATAGATTGGAGCGTACTGGTCATGACATGCACCAGGAGTTAGGTGATCTTAGATGCATTGCAAAGTGGGTTCCTGACTCAAGGCACCACAGACATCTTAGGGAGGGGGCAATGAATGGGGACCACGTACAAGACATAATGGTCAAGGAGTCGCTGGGTGGTAGTGACCACCGCACAGTGTGTTCTGGTGGGATATAGAAAGGGAAAAGGTCCCCACTAAGACTAAAATCCTGGATTTTAGGAGGTGGACTTCATGAAGATGGGTGAGTTGCTAAGGAGTCATCTGGTAAGCAACAGGGTACAGATGGGGTGGACCAAATGTGGTCCATCATTAAGGAGGGAATAATGGTCACCACAGAGGAGTGCATTAGGCTCAAGTGGGAGAACTCATGGTCAAAGCACACAGCTGGTTAGTACTGAGATTGCTGAAGCAGTAAGAGACAACAGGTTAGCCTATAGAAAATTCAGGAGCACCAGGAGAGAGGAGGATGGGGAGGATTACCTGAAGATGCCTAACAAAGCAGGTAAGGTAGTCCAGCAGGTTAAGGCACAGAAGGAGTTACAGATAGCTGAAGGAATTAAGAAGGGGGGAAAAGGCCTTTTTTCACTATATGGCAAGGTAAGGCAAATTTTATTTACATAGCGCCCTATCCAGGGGCTCAGAGCGCTTCACAACTAAAGGCTGTCTCAAATAAGAATGTTTTTAAGGAGGCTTTAAAAAACTCCGCCAAATTGGCCACATGTATGTAGGGTGGAATAATTACCTTGCACCTAGCTGCTTCTGCCATGTCCCTCCTTAATTCACTCCTCTAATCCCTGGACAAACCCTACCCCTCTACCGTCACCTTCACTTTACCTGGTGCACCCACACACCCCAAATTTCTAGCTCTCCTCCCCTTCCCTGAAATTGCTCCCCCTTACTGGCCTCCCTTGATCTCTCACAGAATGTAAGGGACCTCAAATGCACACCATGGATCCCTCTCCTACCCCCAAGAGGTGGGCATCTCTATCTACTCCCTTTCCCCACCATCCCTCCATTCTCCCTCAACTTGCAGTCCTCTTGCAGGGTTCTTAATATCCTGAAGGGATCCTACTGCATCTAGGCTTGTCTCCTCTCCTTCACCTCCTCCATCAACCTGTCCCCCTAGCCTTTCCTGTCCCCTTGCAGAGTTCTCAGCATCCTGAAGGGGCCCTACTGTGCATAGGCATGTTTCCTCTCCTTCCCCTTCCCTGTCCACCTTTCTCCCTAGTCTTTGCAGTCCTCCTTGCAGGGTTCTCAGCATCCTGATGGGGTCCTACTGTGCCTAGTCTTGTCTCCTCTCCTTCCCCTCCCCCATCTACCTTTTTCCCTGGCTATTGCAGTCCCCTTGCAGGGTTCTTAACATCCTGAAGGGGTCCAACTGTGCCAAAGCACATTTCTCCTCCACTATCTTGCCACTATCCTGGCTTTCCATGACTACTAGCAGAGTCCATTGCATCTTGATGGACTATTTGATTAGACCTCATCCCCTCCAAATGTGCAAATTCTCCTCCCCTCAACAGTTTCTATTCTCACTCACTCTCTCTTCTATCACTCTCTTAAACTCTATCGTCTTACTTTCCCCAACCCCCTTGCAAGGTACCCTGCATCCTGAAGGGTCCTCTCTTGGGTTTGGTCCTATTTCCCCCTCCTAGCATTAAGTTCACACTTCCTCCTTCTCTCTCCTCCCTTCTTAAATCCCTGCAGCCTTATCCCCCTTTCTATCTAGTCCCACATCCCTCTTGCAGGGTTCCCCACATCCTGAAGGGATATCTCTGGGACACTGCCTTATCCCCTTCTCTCTGGTCTCCACAGTCCCCTTGCAGGGTTCCTCACATCCTGAAGGGGTCTCCAGGAACACGACTCTTCCTCCCCCCACCTCACCCCTCCCTCTCCTTTTTTCACATAAGCACTTGTTTACTTATTAACCCGGCACTTATTATTGTCCTCGCTTTCTACCTATTATGTGCTGCACTGTTGTAACACTGTTTGTAACACGTGCCTTACAACTGTATGTTAAGGTCGATCTTGTAATGTCTTATTCCTATTGTACACCTTCCCCCCAGGTCACATTGGGAGGTGTGTGACTTGTTGCTCACTGAGCCTTCCTAGTGAAACATTTCAATAAATAAATAAAGTGGAAGAGAGTTCCACAAAGATGGTGCAGCTATACCAAATGCTCTATCACCAGATCGCTTTAGGCGAGATGAGGGTACAGCAAGCAAGCCAGCATCGGCAGAGCATAGGGGCGGATAGGACAATACAGAATCAGGGGCTCTTTAAGGTAGTCATGTCATAAAACACATAGGGCCTTGTAAGTTAACAAGCATATCTTGAAGATGATACGAGAGCTCACAGGCAGCCAGTGCATAGCACGTAGAACAGGAGTGACATGATCCCTCATTGAGGCACCCATTAACAACCTGGCCACAGCATTCTGCACTAGCTGCAGTTGACGCGTCAATCCTCCAGACAGCTCTAGATAAGGAGCATTGCAGTAATCAAGCCTGCTCATAAGAAATGTATGGATGACCATAGCCAGATCAGCAGGCATCAAAAACGACCAGATCTTGGTGATATTCCAGAGATGGAAAAATCTGGATCTAACAACCGACGACACCTGTTGTTTGAGGGTAAGTTGGTTGTCAAGAAAAATGCTAAGGTCCCTAACCGCAGTAACCACCAACAAGGGCTGCCCATCAACTACTGGTGTGAGCAGCCTCCCATCAGTGGAGACACCTCCATGACCCAGCTAATTCACCATAACTTCTGTCTTCCCGGGGTTGAGACATAGCCAGTTTGCAGACATCCAATCTTTGATCTCAGCTAAACACCGGCTCAGCATACCTGAGGTGGATAGGTCACCTGGGACCCAAGACAAGTACAACTGGGTATTATCCACATAGCAGTGAAATCCCAGATTGTACCACCTAATGATCTCAACCAGTGGTAGCATGTACGTTGAGAACAACAGGGGGGCCAAAATGCAACCCTGCGGAACACCACAAGGCAGTGCGAAAAGTCCAGTGGAAAAATTCCCAAGGACTACACGCTGCAATCTTCTTGTTAAATATGAGCTAAACCAGCCCAAAACTGTGCTGGTAGCACCCACATATTTCCGCAGATGATCCAATAGCACCCCGTGATCCACCATGTCAAATGATGAAGATAGGTCCAAGAGCAGCAAGATGGTAGCATGCCCTCAGTCCCTCGCCATGAAGAGATAAGAATCTACCCTGACAAATGCCGTCTCAGTGCTATGCCAGGGCCGAAAATCCAATTGGAGAGGTTCATAGAGAGACAAACTCTCCAGGTGCTCAATCAGCTGGTCAACCACCATCTTCTCAATAACCTTCCCCAAAAAGGGAAGATTACAGATAGGCCTATAGTTTGAGAGAATGTCAGGGTCTAAAGTTGACTTTTTAAGGAGGGGTCTCACCACAGCCATAGGAAAGACACCCTCACTTAAGGACCCATTTATGACCTTCACAACCACTGGGGGACCAAAAAATCCAAGCAGCTAATAACAAGCCACAATGGACCCAGGTCCAGGGCACAGCTGGTGAGACGCATGCTGGAAAGCACACAGAAGACCTCAACTGCCAAAACTGGCTGAAACTCACTCCAACTTGGCAAAAGGTCTTTACCAGTAGGCCAGTCACCTCCAGCAAAAGCTGGGCTACAGGAGGCAATACTTGCTCTGATAGAGGACACCTTGTCAGCAAAGAAAAACCCAAACTGCTCACACTTTTCTGCAGCAAATGCTGTCCCAGACTATAAGTGAGTAAAGAGAGAAGAATGATGGGATTGTTAGGCTCAGGAAAGGGGGCAGGTGGGTGGAGGAGAATGGTGGAAAAGCGAAGGTACTGAATGAGTACTTCTGTTTCATCTTTATGAGGGAGCATTGAAGATGGACATAGAGTAGCACCGGCCTGCACGGCATACACTCGGGGTGCTGAGGAACTGGCAGAGGAGCTTGCAGAGCCATAGGCTGACCTGCTCAATAGTTCACTGGAGTCAGGACTGTACCACAGGAATGAAGAACAGCACATGTAGTGCCCCTCCATAAGAGCAGTCCTATGGATGACCCAGGGAATTACAGACTGGTCAGTATGACCTCAATCATGTGCAAACTCATGAAGACCTTACTAAAGAAAGGTTGGTAAAGTATATAGAGGACCATGGTCTCCAGGTTGCAAGGCAGCATTAGTTTATTGGAGGGAGGTCATGTGAAACAAATCTGATTGACTTCTTTGATTGGGTCACTAAAACAGTAGATGGGGCCAAGTGGTGGACATCCTTTACCTGAACTTCAGCAAGGCTTCTGACTCTGTATCCCACAAGATGTTGATCAAGAAGTTGGCAGATCTCAGGGTTGGGAAGAAGTTGACCAGATGGGTGAAAAACTGTTTGAGGAGCAGGACCCAGAGACTGGTGGTGGGGGTGAGTTATCTAGTACCAGGAGCTCACCAATGGAATCCCACAGGGCTTGGTGCTAAGGTCAGTGTTGTTCAATGCCTTTATCAGTTATACTGAGGATGGCATTAAGGGCACAATGTGCCTATTCGTGGATGACACCAAGCATTGCGGGAGGGTAGACACAGCAGAAATGATACAAGATCTTCAGGAGACCTGGAAAAAGTAGGGATGTGGTCCAGGATTGGGTAGCTTGGCTTTAATGCAAAGAAATGCAAAGTTATGCACACTAAAGCCAAGAACCTCAAGACTGAGTACAGATAGAAACATAGAAACATAGAATCTGACGGCAGATAAGGACCGCTTGGCCCACCTAGTCTGCCCATTTTCCTACCTAACAGATAAGCTGCAGATCCTAATTAACCAACAGCTTACTTCCTCCTACCCCACTAGGACTGCCTTATGTCTGTCCCATGCATTCTTGAATTCCCCCACTGTTCTTGACTCCACGACCTCCTCAGGGAGGCTGTTCCATGCATCCACAACCCTCTCTGTGAAAAAATACTTCCTCACATTAACTCTGAGCCATCCCCCCTCTATCTTCAAATTGTGCCCCCTTGTTCTTGCACTTCTCTTTTCTGAAAGATGCCACCTCTTGGAATTTGTTGGTTCCTTGAGGTACTTGAAAGTTTCTATCATGTCCCTCTCTCCCTCCTTTCCTCAAGGGTATACATATTAAGCTCCTTTAGTCTTATCAGATATGTCTTCTGGTGCAGACCTGCACCATTTTGGTTGCCCTCCTCTGGACAGCTTCCACTCTGTCTATGTCTTTGGAGATGGGGTCTCCAGAACTGCACACAGTACTCAGATGGGGTCTCGCCAACTGTCTGTACAGAGGGATAACAACTTCCTGTTTTCTACTATTGATGCCTCTCCCTATGCATCCCAGTATCCCACAGCCTTCCTTACTGCCTTCTCACATTGCTTGCCCACCTTTAGGTCATCTCATATAATTACCCCAGGTCCCTTTCCATTTTTACTGTTGTCAGTATCTCACCCCCCATTTTGTACTCTTGCCCTGGGTTTTTGTTTCCCAGGTGCATTACCTTGCACTTCTTTGCATTGAATCTGAGCTGCCATACATTTGACCATTCCTCCAACCTTGCCAAGTCCCTTCTCGTCCTTTCCACTCCATCTGGTGTATCAACCCTGTTGCAGATCTTTGTGTCATCTGCAAAGAGACATACTTTTCCTTCCAGTTCCTCTGCACTGTCACTTATAAAGACATTAAAAAGGACCGGTCCCAGTACTGAACCCTGTGATACCCCGCTAGTAACCCTCCTTTCTTCACTGTGGACTCCATTTACTACTACCCTTTGTGTCCTGTTGTCTAGCCAATTTTTTATCCAGGCTACCACCTTGGGACCCACTCCAAGGCTGGCTAACTTGTGTGTTAATCTTTTGTGTGGGACTGTATCAAATGCCTTGCTAAAATCTAGATAAGCCATGTCCACAGCCCCTCCCTGGTTTACTACTTTGGTCACCCAGTCAAAGAAATCTATTAGATTCATCTGACACGACCTTCCCATTGTGAATCCATGCTGCCTTGGGTCCTGTGCTCCACTGGCCTCTAGGTACTCAACATTTCTTTCCTTCAGAAGTGATTCCAACATTTTACCTACCACTGAGGTTAAACTAACTGGTCTGTAGTTTCCTGCCTCTATCCTGCTCCCACTTTTGTGAAGAGGAATCACATCCGCCCTCCTCCAGTCCTCAGGTACCACCCCGTCCTCCCATGATTTCTTAAAGAGAGTAGTCAGTGGTGTCATTAGATCTACCCTTAGTTCTTTTAGAATTCTTGGGTGAATCCCATCAGGCCCCATTGCTTTGTCCACCTTCAATTTTATTAGTTCTTTCAGAACCCTTTCTTCTGTAAATGGACTGGTATCGACCCCCGTCTTCAGAGTGTTTCTCTTGTTTGGTTTAGGTACCTCCCCCTAGGGAAGGGTCTGTGCTACTGCAGCAGAGGAGGAGAAGGATCTGGGAGTGATGATCACTAGCAACCTGAAGCACTTCATACAGTGTTAGAAAGCAGAAGTAAGGGCAAATAAACTGATAGGCTGCATTGCCAAAGGGATCAGTAGCAGGAGAGAGCAGGTTTTATACTGCTCTTGTACAGGTCTTTAATGAGGCTACATATGGAGTACAGTGTACAGTACTGGTGCCCATACCTTAAGAAGGACATTAACCTGCTGGAGACAGTCATAAGGAGGGCAACAAAAATAATCATGGGCTAGTAGTGCAAAACACATGAAGAAGCGTTGGGGGCCTTGAACATGTACTCCCTAGAGGAGAAGAGAGAGGGGGCATGACTGAGACCTTCAAGTATTTGAGTGGGCAATTAGGATGGATAAGGAGACACAAGGGGACACAGTCTACAATTGGAGTGGGGGAGGTTCAGTAGGGAGATTAAGAGTTGTTTCTTCACAGACAGCATGGTGGCATGTTGGAATGCACTACTGGAAGGAGTGGTTTCATTAAGGATGGTGGGTAGCTTTAAGAGAGAGTGGAATACAGTTAAGGGGAAGATAAAGGTAAAGGGGGGGACAGATGGAAAGGATGGGAGGTTTGGGGAGGGGAAGGCAGGGTCAGCAGCTTAAGCTGAGGACCTTGCAATGCGAGCAGACTAGAGGCCAAGTGTCCTTATTCTGCTGCCTTCTTTGTATGTTTGCATACCTTCAGACTGCCCCACAGGAACCACCCTCCCCAAAACACACACACACACACACAAGAATCAGTATAGTAAAAACGACTTATCGCTTTAAGCAATAATCTCTCAGACAAGGACTGAAACAACAAAAGAACAATAACTTTATTTGGGGACTGAAAAAATAGAAACACAGAATTTGTCAGCAGAAAAGGATCGCTTTGCCCCCCCCCCCAGTCAGCCCAGATGCTCCCTGACTAGTCACTCTCCACAGACCCTAACTGGTCTCTGGTGACCCTTCCTCCTCCCTGCCTATTTAATAATATTCCCCTGTGTCTATCCCACATATAGTTGAAGCACCCTACTGTTTTCACCTTCACTCCTTCTGCTTGCAGTCTGCTTCAGGAATCCACTACTCTTTCAGTGAAGTATTACTTCCTCACTTCCATCTTAAGCTTCTCCCCATCCAGCTTCATTGCATGCCCTCTGGTCCTGTTGCTCTTTCTCATTTGAAAGAGACTTGCCTCCTACTCCCTGTTCACCCCGATGAGGTACTTGTAGGCTCTGTCTTGTCCCACCTCTCTCTCTTCTTTTCCAGGGTGTACATGTTGAGATCTCTTAGTCTCTCCTCATAAGGCGTTCAATGCAATCGCTGCATCATTTTAGTTGCCCTCCTTTTGACTGTCTCCACCCTGTCTATGTCCTTTCTGAGGTGCAGTCTCCAGAAATGGACACAATACTCCAGGTGTACTCTCACCTGCTAGCAACACAGTGGCAACATCACCTCCCTCCTCCTGCTTGAAATACTCCTTCCTATGCATCCCATCATCCCTCTGGCCCTACCCACTGCTTTGGCACACTGCCCTGCCACTTTGAGGTCATATGATGACCCCAAGGTCTCTTCACTGCTTTGTTGCTGTTAGCACCTCCCCCATCCAGTACTCAGCTCTTGGATTCCTTTGCCTTAATTAAATAATTTCACACTTTTTGGAATTGAACCCCCACTGCCATGCTGTTGACCACTCCTTCAGTTTCCCAGGGTCCCAATGCATTCTGTCCACCCCATCCTGAGTATCCACCGTATTACAGATTTTGGTGTCATCTACAAAAAGGCATACCTTCCCTTCTTGTTCTCCTGCAATGTTACTAATGAAGATATTGAAGAGGAGGACTGGTCCTAGTACTAAGCCATGTGGCACCCTGCTGGTCACTCTCCCCTCATTAGCATCAGTGCCATTAACTACCACCATTTGCTGCCTATGCATTAACCAGTTCCTTACCTAATTCACCACTTCAGATCACATCCCTAGGCTGCTCAATTTCTTTATCAGTCTCCTGTGTGGCACAGTGTCTAAGACCGTGCTAAAGTCCAAATAGGCCACATCCACTGTCCTGCCCTGATCCATTTCCCTGCTCACCCTAATTGAAGAACTCAATCAGATTTGTCTGGCATGACCTCCCCATGAATTCATGCTGCCTTTGGTCTTGTATCCCACTGGATACAAGATATGCTACCAACCTTTTCTTTAACAGGATTTCCATTAATTTCCCCTCCAATGATGTATGATTTACCTGCCTATAGTAGTTAGCCTCCTCCTCTACTGCTGCTCTTATGAAGAGAGAATATGTCTGCTGTCCTCCAGTCTTCCAGAACCATAAGTTTCCAGTAAGTTGTTGAATACTGTCATCAGTGGGTCAGCTAGCACATCTCTGACATTCACTTGGTACCTTTAGGCGTATCCTGTCTGATAGAAACATGGAATTTGTCAGCAGATAAAGACCATACGGCCCACCTAGTCTGCCTATTTCGCTACTCACTGCTGCAGCCCCTGATCCTGTTTGATCTGTGGATCTCCTGCTCTACACATCTCCAGGGTATCCTTATGTCTATCCCATGCACTCTTGAACCCCCGTATTGTTTTCACCCCTGCCACTTCTGCTGGAAGACTGTTCCATGGCTCCACCACCCTTTCAGTGAAAAGGGTACTTCCTAACATTACCCCTGAGTCTTCCACCCTTTAGCCTTATATAATTCCCTTCTTGTTCTTGTGCAGAGTTTTCTCTGAAATATGCTTTCCACCTGTACCCTGTTTATTCCCCTCAAGTACTTGAAAGTCTGTATCATATCTCCCCTCTCCCTTCTTTCCTCCAGTGAATAGATATTAAGGTCCTTAAGTCTTTCCTCATAGGACTTCTGGTGTAGTCCATGTACCATCTTCATTATCCTTCTATGGACTGCCTCTGTTTTGTCAATGTCCTTCCAGAGATGTGGTCTCCAGAACTGGACACAGCACTCCAGATGCAGCCTCACCAGTGATCTGTTCAGTGGCATCACCACCTCTTTCCACCTGCTTGTTATGCCCCTCCCTAAGCACCCCAACATTCTGTTAGTTCTCCCCACTGCCTTTTCATACTGTTTGGTCACCATCAGTTCATCAGATATGATAACCCCCAGGTCTCTCTCCTGACTTGTGGTGGCCAAAATTTCCCCACCCATCCTGTACTCCTCCCTTGGATTTCTGTGACCCAGGTGCATGATCTTGCACTTTTTAGCATTGAAACTCAACCGCCAGACACCTGACCACTCCTCTAATAGGCTTAGGCCCTTTCTCATTTTTTCCACCCCTTCCGGTGTGTCCACTCTGTTGCAGGTCTTGTTGTCATTTGTGAAGAGGCACACCTTTCCCTCCAGACACTCTGCAATGTCGCTAATGAAGACATTGAATAGGACTGGCCCCAGCACCAACCTATGTGGCACCCTGCTGGTCACCTCCGTCTCCTCAGATTTCATGCCATTTACCACCACCCTATGAGTCCTGTCCCTTAACCAGATCCCAACCCACTTTACCACCGTATGACCCAATCCCAGGCTCTCTAATTTATTTAGCAACCTCCTGTGTGGGACAGTGTTGAAGGCCTTGCTGAAATCCAGGTAGACCGCATCCACCCCCCCCCCGATCTACCACCCTGGTTACCCAGTCAAAGAAATCTATAAGATTCATCTGACAGAACCTTCCCACTGAGATTCCATGCTGCATTGGATCCTGTGCCCCGCTATCCTCCAGAAACTTCACAATCCTTTCCTTAAGTAAGGACTCCATTAGTTTTCCCACTACTGAAGTCAGGTTTATGGACGTGTAATTGCCTGCCTCCTTTCTGCTTCCACTCTTGTGGAGAGGGACCACATCTGCCCTCCTCCAGTACTCAGGCACCTCCCCTATCTCTAGCGATGTGTTGAAAAGGGCATCCAGTGGTTCTGCCAACACTTCCCTCAGTTCCTTTAGTACTCTGGAGTGGATCCCATCTGACCCATTGCCTCATCTGCTTTTATTTTGCCTGAGTTCTTCTAGGACTCTTTCCACTGTGAATGAGCTGGTGTCTACCTCCCTTCCCTGAATAACCCTCTTAATAAGTCTCAGTCCTTCACCCTCCCCTTCCCTGGTGAATACTGAGCAAAAGTACATGTTCAGTATCTCAGCCTTTTCTAGGTCATCCTCCGCCCTTTCTCCTCCTTCCTTCTTCAGCCTAACAATCCCATTTCTGGTCTTTTTCATCTCACTAATGTATCTGAAGAATGTCTTGTTGCCTTTCATAATAGCCTGAGCTATACCTTCCTCTGACTGTGCTTTAGCCCTTCTCATTATTTTCCCAGATACCCTCTGTTTCTCCATATATTGTTCTGTATCCTCATCCTTTTGTGTTTCCTGGTATCTCCTGAAGACTCTTTTCTTTTCCCTTACTTTATCGGCCACTAACTTCGAGAATCATAATGGCCTTTTCTTTTTTTACTCTTGCTATACATTTTGAAACAGTGACCTTTGGCTTCTGTTATGACTCTCTTGAGTCTAGACCACTGCTTTTCCACATCTCCCCGTGTACCTTCTGTTGCTAGGGCTCTTTTGAGATTTTGACCCATCTCGTTAATTAGCCCTCCTGAAATCTAGGACCTTTATCCTTGTATGGCTTGCCTCCTTCACTGTGGTTACCTTAAATCATACTGTCCTGTGGTCGCTGGTACCAAGGGGACTGCCCAACTCCACATCTGTGATCCTGTCCCCAGTGGTCAAGACTAAATCCAGTATAGCCTCCTTGTCAGTTGGTTCTGCTACAAGCTGTCTTAAGTTTGTCCCATTCAGGGCAGTCATAAAGTCCCTGCCCCTTATTGTACTCGCAGTCTGAGTGCTTCAGTCTACCTCAGGCAGGTTGAAGTCACCCATTAGTAGCAGTTCCCCTTTGACTGCCATTTTGTGGCTGTTTTTCACAGGAGCTTCATCTGATTCCTCCCCCTGTGCCAGAGGCCGATAAATCACTCCAGTGCGAATGGCTGTCCTTTTTCTCACCTCCAGGGTGACCCACAGTGCCTGTGTTCCTTCTTGTAACCCTTGAGCCTCTGTTGCTTTAATCCCTCCTTCACATACATAGCTACCTGCCCTCCCCTTCTCCCTTTCATATCCTTCCTAAAAATAGTGTATCCTGGTATGGCTATATCCCAGTCATTGTTCCCTGTGTACCATGTTTCTGTAATAGCTACTATGTTCAGGTTTATGTTTTCCATTAATGCCATTAGGTCTGGGATTTTGTTCTCCAGACTGCTGGCATTTGTGCATATTACTTTCCAGCTTGTGCGCCTGCCCTCCTTTTCCCTTTTTTTGGCCTTGTGATGTTTTTGGGTTCTATCTTCTGTCCTCCCAACAATTGTATCTAATTGGTTTATCAGATTCGATAGTGCCCTTGTACTCATTGGATTCTTCCTTATTTCAGATATGTTATGTGGGAGGGGGCTACCTTTATCCCCTGACTGCTTTTGACTCCCCCCTTGGCTAGTTTAAATGCTCATGGAGGAAACATTTGAACTTTTCAGTGATGTCATAGCCTTATCCAGTTTCAGAGCTGCAAGTCCCTTCAGGACTCTTTCATCTGAAAATGGACTTGTGTCCACCTGCCCCATTTTCATCCCTGCTGCTCCCTGGTGGTCCATACCCCCTCCCTCCGTTGTAAAGACTGAGCAGAAGAACCTGTTCAGGATGTCTGCATTTTCTTGATCCTCTTCTGCGTAGTGTCCCCCTGCCACACTCCTTATCTTTCCTGTCCCTCTCCTTGCTTTCCTCTTCTCACTTATTAGCTTTATTTTTTTTTTTAAGTTTGGTGACCAGGAGAGGCACACTGAACTGAGGCTCGTTTCCAGGTGTGACCCAGGGAAAGGGGAGTAAGGGAAGTAACCAAGACTACAATAGTCAGGAAGATACAATAGTTGTGATAGAGATATGATGTACAAATTCAAATAAATATGACGAAATATGCTCACTACAAGTAATACAAAAACACATATTGGTAGTGCTCCATGCAGCATGGCGGAATGAAACATTACTACACAGCAGTTAACAAGGATGTGTAAACAGGCTTAAGCTAAACACAAACTGACTTGATCAACTACTGGAGGAGAGTGGGCAGGGGAGTGGCATTGGGTGGTAGATAGGAGTAGGAAATGAGAGATGGGAGGAGTAGATGGGAGGACGAAAAGGAAGAAAAGGTTAGAAAAGTGAGGAGAGGGAGCTGGGGAGGGGGGAAGGAATACTGTACCAGGAGTGAGGAGTAGAGAGGTGGAAAGCATGTACAGGAAGAAGGGAGGGAGTGGGAAAGGGCAGGTTTAAAGGAGTGAAGTGAGGGTGACAGACGGAGAAAGGAGGGGAGAGAGCTCCAGATTTGGGGAAGGCAGTAAGAGAACGCCGCCTGCCTAGAGTTAGAGTGGGGATGAAGAAGGTCAAAGGTACAAGGGTCTCTGGAATGAAGATGGCATGAAGATTGGGAGTATGAGGAAAGGAGAGAAAAGAGGTAAGGGGTGAGGGACCCAAACCAGTATTTGGAGCTAAGTGTGAAGGCATGACGTTGTCACCGGGAGGAAAAGGAGGAGAGAGAGAGGGAGGCATAAAGGATGCAGTAGTGAATTCAGGGTGGGGGGGGCATTAGTGGAAAAATATCAGAAGGCATTCAAAAGAGAGTCCAGCTTAGACAGGGAGGTGGAGAAGGTGGATCCATAAATAACATCTGCGTAGTCAAAATCAGGTAGGATAGTTTTTGTGAGCAGTTCGTGGTGGACTGGAAGAGAGAGGGCATCATTGTTCCTATACATAGCACCAAGCCTTAGGTGGAACCTAGCATGGATATAGTCGAGGTGGGTCGACTAGTCGAGTTGGTTGTCCAGCCAGATGCCTAGGTACTTATAGGCAGAAACTGGGTCCAGGGCACCGCCATCATGGGTGGAAAAGGAGGAAAGTGGGGAGAGCTTGGAGAGTTTTTGAGAGATTCCAAAGGTTATGGACGCTGTTTTCTCTGCATTGACTTTAAGTTGAGTGGCTTGGAACCAATCTAAAACATGGGTAAAGTCACTCTGCAGTTGAGCAGTGATCAAGTAGGCAGAGGGGTCTGAAGTGTAGAGAATGGTGTCATCAGCATAAAGGTGAATTTGGGAAGGGGAACAGGCAGAGGGGAGGTCATTAAGGAAGATATAGAAGAGGATGGGGCCAAAGATAGACCCTTGGGGAACACCAGCCAGGATACGGAGTGGGGGAAGGCATCCCCAGCTAGGACATGCTGGGTGTGACAAGACAGATAGGATCTGAACCAGTCAACTGTGGAGGGAGAAAGGCCATCAGATCCAAGCTTGGAGAGCAGGACAGGATGAGATACAGAGTTGAAAGCCTTTGCTGGATCGATAAAAATAGCAGAGGTAAGATGCGTTTGGTCTATACCAGTGTCAGTGATCCAGAGATGTGAAGATGCCGTTGAGTGTTTTTTTTGCAAGCTGGACTGGTAGGGGGAGAGGAAGTTAGAGGGAAAGTGGCAATGAGTAAGCCTAGTGTGGATGAGGGACTCCTGAAGCCTGGCTAGTACAGGAAGGAGGGAGATGGGGGGGGGGGTAGTTTCCAGGTGAAAAATGATTGCCTTCTTTGTGAAGAGAGATTACTTAGGCAGATTTCCAGGCCAGAGGTACTGTACAGAGAGTGAATGAGAGATTGAGCATTTGGGACAGTGGAAGGACTATGACAGGAGCTGAGATTTGAAGGAGGAGAGGGTCAAGACCATAAGGACTAGATTTGAGTGGGTTCAGAGATTGAAGGGCACAGAGGACCTCATGGACTGAGATGAGGGAGAACTGGAAGTCATTTGGGGGAGGGGGGAGAGGGCCAAGGTTTAGGGGTGTTTGCAGGGCTAGTAGATAGGGCACAGGTGGTGAAGAATGTGTTTAATGTGGAGATAATGGTGAGAAGGTTGAAGATTAGCTTATTGTCAATGGGATTGGGGGATTTGGGGTGGGTTGAAAAGGGATGAGAGGGTCTGCCAGAATTTGTGAGGTGAGTTTAGGTTTTGCCGTAGGGTGGTCCTGAAACATAGTGCCTTGGCAGCTCAAATCACTTTTGTGCAGGAGTTTCTTAGTGAACAGTAGGTAGAAAGTTCAGTGTGGGGGAGGGAAGATTTATATTGTGCCCATGTATGATCATGGGAGTTGAGAGTTTTATGATGTTGGTGGAGTCCATGGAGGGTGTAAGTGTCTAACTCTGCACAGCAGGGGAAGGGCATAAGAGTTCCAGGCTTTATTCAGGAAGTGGCAGAAAAGGAAGAGGGCAGAGTCAATGTCGGTAGCAGAATAGAAAAAGGACCAGTCAGAAGAAGCAAGATCCTGGAGGAGGGCACAGTGTTTAGGGAACATAAAGACCCAACCCAGTCATAGGTGGAGGTGGAGCGGGGCAGATGCAGTTTACACACACAATAAGTCATGTGATGATCACTAAATATGTCAGGGAGTGTACCAGCAGAGATGATCCCTTGAGGGTGTGTGGATAGGACCCAGACCAGGAGGGTACAATTATGGGAGCAGGGCTTAGGCCTGGTGAGTTCGCTAATGAGCTGGTGGAGGTTTAGTGATTTGATTTGTTGTGTGGTGGACTTAAGGGCAGGTGAGACCCAGTTTAAATTGAAGTCACCAAGTAAGATTAGTTCACCCAAAGAAGCAAGGATTGTGAAGGAGGAGACAGTGTCAATAAGGGAGGAGGGGGGAGGATCTGGGGGAGGCATAACGAACTCCAATAAAGATGGGAAGAGAGGAAGGGAGTATTAGTTGAATGAGGAGCTCATGAGCCAAAGGCACTGATTCATGAGTGGTGATTGACCAGGCTAGCTTTTGCTGAGGGTAGATGCTACACTGCCACCATGCTTGGTGCAGTCCTGCCAGTAAAGGTGGTAAATGGATATGTAGAGCTGGGAGTCAGGGATTCTGGGTGACAGCCATGATTTGGTAATGCAGAGGATATCAGGGGAATGTTGGGACACCCAGATTCTGAGGAGGTTGATTTTTGGGAAAAGGCTCCTGGCATTAAGATGGTACAGTGAAAGGCCTTTGAGAGTGGGGAGGCATGGGGGGGGGTGGGTTCAGATGAATATCACCAAAAAGGAGGAGGAGGAGGAATAGGTACAGAAAGAGGAGTTTGCTTGAAACTTTGTGTAAGTTTGGCTGACTGGAGTGACTGAGTTTGGGAGTGGGCATGTAGGAGAGGCAGAGTCAGAAGATGAATTCAAGGTTGAGAGAGGGGTGGGTATGAGGCCAGGATGTGGGTAGGAAGAAACGTGAGTGGGGTGGGGGGGGGGTAAAATCCTGAAGAAAATCTTTATCCTTTTAGCTACCCCTTTGGCTATCCTTTCCTCTGTCTATGCCTTTGCTCCTGTCACTGCCTTTGTTGCTTACCTCTCTTTTACTTGCTTTAGCTCCCCTTTCTTCCTCTCTCTGAGTTTCCTTATAACTCCTGAATGCCACACATTTTTCCCTCACCACCTTGGACACTTCTCTAGAAAACCATAATGTTTCCTTTTGCCTTCTACTTTTACGCACTTCCTTCACACAGAGGTTGGTTGCCTTAATTATGCTCTCTCGGATTTTTCCCCATTGTACCGCTACAACTTCCTGGCAATCCCCATCCCCAATGAGGCAGTTTCTGAGATAGACTCACATTTCTTTAAAATCCCTCTTTGTAAAGTCTAGGACCCTCGTCCTGTTGTCTCTGGTCCTAGACAGGCCTTTCCAGACCTCCACATTCAGCAAATGATTGTCCTCTCCCAACAGAAGGCAACTTTGCTTGTAAAATGTTCCTGTCATCCCATGCAGCAAATCATGGTCCAAAGGATGGAGATAATTAGTACTGGCCTGTGATACTGGCTAGGCAGTTTCTCTAACAGAGTACAGCTGCAGCACAGCAACAGTCTCTTTCAGTTGTTGTTACCTTCACCTTTTGCTTCTGTGATGGGCTATTGCATGATTAAATCCTTTTCTATAGCTGGAGTACTGCTTCTCATTCTGTCTGTCTGTCACTGACAGATGCACAGTCTGCCCTCCACAGCAGCTCCACCAGTTTTCTTCTCCCTGCAGTTCTACACAGACTGAATAGATCCAGGACCAGTCCAAGCTGTTCACTGCAAAATGTCAGGACTCTACTGGTCCACCGTACTGCAAACCATTCTGTGGCCAGGCTGGAAGCCCATCACATGACAGAGGACTGGCTGGAGATTCATGCTAGGAAACCTGTAGTCCTCTGATATTCCAGAAGTTCCAGCTGACTCTCGTTCCAACTAAGCAGCATGATTGACTAAAGGTGTGACTCTGACCCATGTTGCCATGGTTGTGGGGCTCCAGGTACACCAAGATAGCAGTGGACTTTGCTGCTGTGAGGTTCTGGTCATAAACGTTATATCTTTCAACAGGACTACTGCTTTTATTTAATATTCTGTGACAATGCCATTTGCACAATTGCCCTAGCAATCCGGTCCGGGTGGTCATGCAATGGGAAATTCCCTGCTCTGTTGGGAGTGCCAGTGGCACTGACTTCACTGGCAGCAAGTAGGTACTATTTGATGTGTGGCAGGAGCATTGATTGTGATGGTACATGAGGCCCCAAAGAAATCCTGCTCCTCTCTTTGCCTAAAGCTCCCCTCCAGATCCCCTGCACAATGTCCCATTCCCAAGTGTCCAGAAAAAGCAAGCAAGAATGAAAACAGTGCAGCTGGACTTTCAGTAGCCTCAGGTAAGTCTCTACTCCATTGGGAAATATAGTTGGGTAAGAAAGAGGGCCAGGAACTGTAAGCCAGGTGAGAAAATGGAGATGAGTTGGGAAGGTGTAATATGTGAAAGTTACTGTAGCATGGGCTCTGAAAGTAGTTATACATGTACCACATGAAGAAAATAATACTTTCAGTACCCTGATGGGATCAGGGATGGTATTCCAGCTGACTTGGGCAATTCTATTGAAGGCCTTCTCTCCAAAGATGTTTGGAATCTTGGTTTATGGAGCATGTTTTTGGAGTTTGATTGTAGTTGGTTAGGTTTTGAGAACCTGTCAAGAAGTGTTCTGAGATAATCTAGGTACAGAATGTACATGCTGCAACAAAAATATTAAATATTTTGATATGATGCAAATAAATATTTTCTGTTATGACAGACTAAAATCTCAGATTACAATAAGAAGAGTTCATGCTTTACCTACCCAGCCAGGTGGCAACTAAACCAAAACCTACCCTAGCCTTTTGCACATCGCTGCTAAATCATTGATGACAGGTATGCATACCCAGAAAAGAGTGTTTTGCCCAGTATTGCAGAAACAGTTTCCAAGCAGAAGGGAAAAACAACCATGCAACCACTCAATTACAACACATATTGTATTTCTTGACTAATTAAAGAAACATCATCATTATCATCAACTTTATTTTTAAAAAGCACCCTCCCAGAGCTGAGTTCGCCTTTACAATTAAAAACATAGACTGCACTCCAGGGTGAGAGGGCCAGGCAGGAAGCAAAATTGTGATGACCTCTTGCTAGTACACACGAGACTTGGCAATTAGAATGCTTTGTCTGAAATGGCAGTGTAGATTTCAAATCATTCCAGCCCAGTATCTAGACGAGCATAGTCTCCAGGATGTGAAGCAGCATGGTTTTATGGGAGGGAGGTTGTGTCAAATGAATCTGTTTGATTTCTTTGACTGGGTCACCAAAACAGTGGACACGGGCCATGTGCTGGACAGCCTTTACCTGACTTCAGCAATGCCTCTGACTCTGTATCCCACAAGAGGTTCTTCAGGAAGTTGGCAGATCTTGGGTAAAAGATGACCAGATAGGTGGAAAACTGCCCGAAGGGTAGGACCCAGAGACTGGTGGGAAATGAGCTATCTAGCCCCAAGGAGGTCACCAGTGATGTCCCGCCAGGGTTGTTGTTAGGAACGGTGCTGTTCAATGTCTTCATAAATGATAATGAGTATGGCATTAAGGGCAAAATGTGCCTATTCACAGATAAAACCAAGCTCTGTGGGAGGGTGGACACAGTATAAGGGATACAAGATCTAAAGGTGGATGTGGAAAAACTAGAGAGCTGGTCTGGGAATTGGCAGCTTGGCTTCAATGCAAAGAAATGCAAAGTTATGCACATTGGAGCCAAGAACCCCAGGATGGAGTACAGCTAGGCAGGATTAAGGGTTTCTGCATCAGATGAGATAGATCTAGGAGTGATGATCCCTAGTGACCTGAAGCGCTCCATGCAGTGTAGGAAGACAGCAGCAGTGGCAAAAAAATATGTTGGCTGCATTACCAAAAGTATCAGCAGCAGGTGAGAAGAAATAACACTGCCCTTGTACAGGTCATTAGTAAGGCCACATCAGGAGTATAGTGTATAGTACTGGTGCCTATACATTAAAAAGGACATTAAACTGCTGGAGACAGTCTAAAGGAGGGTAATGAAGATGATCATGGGCCAGCAGAGTAGAACACATTAGGAGAGGGTGGAGGCCCTGAACATGTACTCCGGTGGAGGAAAGCAGAGAGAGAGGGGGGACATGATTGAGATCTTCAAGCATTTGAAAGGAATAAACAGGGTGGATAAGGAGGGTCTCTTTAAGCTAAGTGGAACCCGAAACATTAGGGGACATAGTCTCAGATTTGATAGAGGGGGTTCAAGAGGGTGTAGAGCTGAGCAAAAGTTCTGATTTCCGCTTTAACAGAACTTCCATGAAATTTCAGAACTTTTGTGGAAGTTTTCTAACTTCCACTTGTGGCAGATTGAAAATCTTCTGAATGTGTTGGATGAATTTTTGCCCTGTTCCACTTGATACAGTACAAAAAGAAAAAAAATGTACGTGGTGTCCAGTGGTCACCCCTCCCCCACCCAAAGCCCTGCCCAAAATAGAAATAAAATTTCCTGGTGGCTAGCAGTCCCTTCTTCCACCCAATCACCCGCCCCATATATAAAAAAATAATCCCCTGGTGGCTAGTGGTCCCTCTCCCCACCCAATCACAAGCCCAGTATAATAAAAAATAATTCCCTGGTGGCTAGCCGTCCCTCCCTCCACCCGATCACTCACCCCATATATAACAAATAATTCCCAGGTGGTTAGCAGTCCCTCCTCCTATTCGATCACTCACCTGACATGGACATCATATGCCCTGGTGTCCAGTATAACCCCCAAGCCCCATCCCCTGTATAAGCAATATAAACATTTCCCTAGTGGTCTAGTGAACCTTCCCCACTTTCTCCGATCCCTAATACATAAATTCGTAGCAATTCCCTGGTGGTCTTGTTCCGACTGACAGCATGTCAATCACTGTCAATGAAGGTGTACTGTATACAGTATGCAATCATTAAGAGCTCTTTTGGTGGCCAAGCCATGGTGGAGAGAGGAGGGCTGTGCTGGACACTGGCTTGGATTCGGGATTTGGGGGGAGTGGGGTTGTGGGAGACTACATGCCAGATTGGGGGGTGGAGGGTGCACTAAACCACCAGGGAATATCTGTGAATTCACTTACTGGGGACCGGGGATGGGGAGGTTCAATAGACCACCAGGGAAATATTTATACTGACTCTGTGTGGGAACAGAATGGGGGTTTACACTGGATACCAGGGCATGATGTCCACATTGGGTGGGTGATCGGGTGGGGGGAGTGACTGCTAGCAACCAGGGAATTACTTTTTATATATGGAGTGAGTGATCGTGTGGGAGGAGGGACCGCTAGCCACTGGGGAAGTATTTTTTATATATAGGGCAAGTGATCAGGTGGGGGGAGGGACTGCTAGCCACCAGGGAATTTTATTTCTATTTTGGGCAAGGCTTTGGGAGGCGCCACTGGACACCAGGGAAATCTTATATGTTGAACATTGGACTGCGATCAGCAACTAGCAGGGTACATGCCACTAGACACTAGGGAAATATTAAATAGTGTGCTGGTAGGGTGACAGCAAAAAGTCAGAATTTCCTCAAATGTTGCTAGTTTGATTTCCCAAATTTCACAGAAGCATAAATCTGACTTTTGTAGAAATGCTGCCAGCAGAAGTTTTTTTTTTTTCACACAGCTCTAGGAGGGAGCCTAGCAGGCACTTCCTCATGGAAAGGGTGGTGGCAAGTTGAAATGTGCTACTGGAAGAGGTGGTTTCATCAAAGATGATGGGTGGCTTTGAGAGAGGCTGTGATAAAGTTAGGGGGATGTAAGGATCAAGGAGGGGTGGAAGCAGGGGAAGGGCAGATTGTGGAGGGGTGCAGACAGTAGCTTAAGCTAAGGACCCTGCATTATAAGTCTAATTAATTTTTCATGAGCTTAACTAGCTCATTGATTGGCTACCGCGCAGGGCTGAAATCGTGTTAAAAATTCAGTCTGAGCTTGCCAAGCTACAAGCTAAGCAAATGAGAGGATGTGGTTCCAGGCAGAGGAGACAGAAAAAAAACAGCACTAGAGAGAAATGGAGGAGAAAGACAGCACACGATAGGCAATGATGAATCATGAAGCAGAGGAGGAATAAAAACAGCAACAGTGTGAGGCACTGGAAAAAGTGAAGGAATGTCAGCATAAACAGGATCTAAAGAAAATGGACAACAGCATGCTTCTGAGAGGGTAAGTGATGGGACAGGCAGTTCAACACAGATGGGGTTTAATTTAAACCTATTTCATATTCAAGATACTGTATACTGAGGGAAAATGAATAGATTCATTTTTAATCCTGTAAAAGGTTATGCAAAGTATATTAATTTAAGTGTAACCCCCTCTTCCCCTCTGACTAGTGGAATAAAATTATCATTGCAGATGTTCCAGGGGCTTAAGACGATTACCATAATGCGAAACATCTCCAAGTTAGTACACCCGAAATAAAGATAAGAACGTTGTTATCCTACCTCTTGATGGCTTCATCACAACATGCACTCTCTATCTCTACCTTCTTGAACTGGATTTGCCCCAAATCTCTGGCAGCCAGATGCAGGACCTCCAATCCTGCAGCTTCCTATCTCTTCTGAGCCCCCGAGCCCATTGGTCCTGGTGCAGCCTGATGATCACTTTCTGGAATGACAACTTATGACACAAAATAAATACAAGTGGTTTTCCTTTCATTTTCCCCCTTTTCAGCTTAAATACTAACATACAGTACTAGTATTTAACATAGTAAAATGCCAGCAGAGTAGGCCTAATGGTCTTTTGTGTCTGCTCGTTTGATCAGCCCCCACCCTGGGAGCTGACCTTGCTGTCCCCCCCCCCACCTTCTCAGGATTCTCCATTTCCAGTCCAGGGTATTCCCCTTGTATTGGACTTTGTTTGCACAACCCTTTCCCTGTACCTGTCCCAACCATTCTTGAACCCCTCCACAGTCTCTGCCTTCACTAGTCCCCCGGGCAGCTCATTTCATGGTTCTACCACATTCTCAATGAGGTAGGACCTCCTCCTTTCCTCCCTGAGTCTCCCCCCCTTCAGCTTCCACCCATGCCCTCTAGTTGCCCCCTCCTTCCTTCACAGCACCCAACTGAGCCTCCCCTATTTATCCCCTTCAGGTGCTTGAAGGCCTCTATCATGTCCCCCTTGTCCCTTCTCTCTTCCAACGTGTACATATTTAGTTCCTTGAGCCTCTCCCCATAGATCCTTTCCCCCAAGCCCCAGATCATTTTGGTTGCCCTCCTCTGGACTCTTTCCAGGAGTGCAATGTCCCTTTTTAAGTGAGGCCTCCAAAACTGCACACAGTACTCAAGGTGTGGCCTAACTAAACAGTTATACAGAGGGAGTATCACTTCCCTTCTTCTGGAGGTAATCCCAATAGCGATGCAGCCCAGCATCCTGATGGCTTTGGCCTCTGCCCTCCTACAAGTCTCAGAGTTGTTCATCTTGACATCCACCACCCCCAGGTCCCTGTCAGCCATCGAGACTTGTAGCATCCCCCCTCAGAGTATACACTTGGCCCTGGTTTCTGATGCCCAGGTGCAGTACCCTGCATTTCCCTGCATTGAACCTCAGTCCCTACTTCCTTGACCACCTCTCCAGAGTATCTAGGTCCCCCTGCAGGACCACCCTCCCCTCCTCCCCATCCACCACCGCTCCCACATTTGAGTTGTCTGCAAAGAGACTCATTTCACTCCTGATAGACTTCCTTATGTCAGAGACATAGGCATTGAACAGGAGGGGTCCAAGAACCAATCCCTGAGGGACCCCACTAATGACCCTCCTTGGAGATGAGACTATCCCCCCAACCATGACCCCCTTGGTCACTCTAAGAGCCAGTTTTCTATCCATTTGATCATCTGTTTCATTTCCCCACCCCATTTCCACCAGCTTATCCAACAGGCCCCCATGAGGAACCGAGTCAAATGCCTTGTTGAAGTCAAGAAAGAGGACGTTCACTGGCCTACCCAGGTCCAGGGCACTTGTCACCCAATCATAGAACTCCACAAGGTTTGTCTGACATGATTTCCCTGGGACAAAGCCATGCTATCTATCATCCAGGTACCCCAACTTTGCCAGTACCCCCCCAGCCTTTCCTTGATAATACCCTCCATCACCTTGCCCACCACCAATGTCAGGCTGACAAGACTGTAGTTCCTTGGCCAACTGGTTCTGATTGCTCTATGATTTTGTAATATAAAAATTTAGTGTGCGATTGTCTGTCATGAGACAGTCTGTGCTCCTGGGATGACCCCAGGTTTCAGTTCAAATGACAGGATATGTTAAACAGCAGATTTCTGTAATGTGATTAACTTCCAAGTTGCATTTTATGGCCATGTTTATGATCTGTGTTGCTTTGAAGCCAGAAAACTAAAATATCCATTTTATGATGTCTTCAGAGGAAGAACAGTTAACTTCAACTGGTGTTAAAAAGCTATATTGCACCTAAGTGAGATATGGCAGAGTTAGCCATAAAAGTCCTGTGATGTCTTTGAAAAGCAGGAAACCACACCAGATCAAAGGAAAGACTTAACTGAGAAGTCATATGGGGGAAATGAATTTTTGCTGATGTCACCTTATTTAATATACCTTCTGATAGGACATCCTGTGTGTATTATTTTTTTTTTAATATCTAACCAGTAGGAGCTAGGTAACATCATGGAAGAGGCAGGTTTAGAGACAGTTTAATCTATTTTGTGTCTGATCTTTACACACACTTTCCTTGGAGGGCTCTTAGAAACAACATCTACTATAAGCACTGTAAGAAGGACATACATTAGATAGAAAAGTCTAATCGTATTGTGGTAGGAGTTTATGTTTGTACTTTTTCCTTGTTTTCTTTTAAGTGATTGCATGCTTTGTGATATTTTGTTCTGTGTTTACATTTTACATATTTTTATCTTTTTAAGTAAACTTCTTATTTCAAAGAGACTGCCTGGTGTGCCTTCAAAGTTCTTTCTTTTGCATGTGAAGTATAGATGGTTAAAGTTGACAACTGTTCATAAGCTTAATGGTGTTTCTGAACTGAAAAAGGTAAGAATACCTAAGGTCTTTTCATAGAGTTTTAAGGGTTAATTTTGGATACCTGGTTAGGTGCCCTTAGGCGAAAGATATTTGGCATTCCCCGAAGAGCAGAATTATCTGAGCTTGTACATTTGGGTATGCTAGCATAAGGTTCACAGTTTGAATATCCCCAGAACTTGAGACCAAAGGTGATTTGGACCCACAAGCAGACTGGAGGGTTACCTTGTTCTGTTACCTGTTCACAATACTGCGCTCAGAGGTTTGCACTGTGGGAGCAGAGGGCCTGACCTGCTGAGTGGGTTTGTGACAGATTGGTTGGCAGCAGTGCTGATCATTTTCATAACACATGCTTTATACTGTTCAGTGTGCCAGCTTAATACTATACAGCTCATTTGCAAAAAAAGGCAGTGATTTATTTTTAAAAAGGAAACAGAGCTATATCATTTGGCTTACGGTCAAGTTCCTACCTGTTTTATTTTTTCTAACGTGCAAGTTAGAGTAGCCACAGTTAGGGAAGAAGATGGCTTCCAACTACAGCAAGCACACTGTAGACTACCTGAGGCAGTTGTGCAAGGACAGAGCAGTCCTGAATGAGGTGAGAGCCACCAAGCAGAACCTCATAGATACCCTGATGGTAGCAGATACCCAGAGCATTGAGTCACTTACTGTGACTGTAAAAGACCAAACCTTGAGTGTGGAAGGGCTACCGGCCAGTGCAGTGTCCAGATCCAATGAGGATGACAGCAGGGCCAGTGCAAGTGAAGGGCCACAGCAGCAGGGGAAGGTCACCAGCATTCTGCAGCCAGAAGCACTCAGGCTGCAGATTGAGTTGCACAGAATGGAGCTGGAGTTCCAGAGGGAGGATGGGTGAGAACACTGAGAAGCGGAAACGAGAGAAGCGAACCGCAGAGGAGAAGAGGGAGCGAGAACAGCGGGAGGCTGACCATAAAGAGCATGAGCACCAGCGAGCTGCAGAGGAGAAGAGGGATTGTGAACAGTGAGAAGCGGACCAAGAGGAGCGAGAGCACCAGAGGCAACATGAACTGGAGAAGCTACGACTCCAACCACCAGCAGCAGAGCAGGTAAGTGGCTTGGGTTTAACTGGAACTACAGGACTGGGTTACAAATTGAATTCCAAATTGATAGCTGAATTTAAAGAGGGGGAGGATATGGATGCCTTTTTAAATTCTTTTGAAAAAGTTTGTATTCAGGCTAAAATTCCTAGAGGGTCCTGGAGCTTCCAGCTATCCCTGCTACTTACTGGGAAAGCTTGGGATGCATTAGATAAAATGGGCAATGAGGACAGTAATGACTACAGCAAACTTAAAGCTGCACGTTTAAAAAAGTTTGATTTAACTGCTGAATCATACAGTGCTAAATTTCGTAAGCTCAGGAGAAGTCCTGACATGAGCTACGAGGAGCTAGCCACAAAACAATGTCAGTTTTTAAAATGTTGGTGGGAAGGAATTGAAGCAAACTCTGTAGATAAAATTCAAAATGCTAATTTACTAGAACAGTTTTTTTGGGCATGCCCAGCAGAGCTAAAAACCTGGCTGGGGGACTGAGATTCCAAAACAGTGCAAGAGGCTGCTGAACTCTTTGACCACTATGCCAAGAGCAGACCTGCTCTGAGAGTAAATGGGGTGGGCGTGGCAGTGCAGAAAAGGAAAAGCACACCTGCAGGGCAGCTAAAACCCTCACTGCCTCCACTGAAACCAGTTAGCCCCAGGTTTCAAAGAAAAGATTTCTCTGAGAAAAGAGATGAATGTTGGGTCTGTAGAGAAACTGGGCATATTGCCAGACAGTGTCCCACAAGGGCAAACAATACCCAACATGGTGCTAGGAAAGAAGTGGGTTGTTTGTGTGTCCCTGGAAGCTTGCCTCTGAACATGAGGGAACACATGCACCCAGTCAAGGAATGGTGTACAGACACAAGGGTTAAGGGACACAGGGGCATCCCTGGCATTGATAAAAGGGGATCTGATAGATCCTGGTCAGCTTATACCAAATGAATTTGTGACTGTGCAAGGGCTCACTGGTGAGGAGACCATATTGTCACTCACTAGTGTTCTCCTAGACTGGGGTGAAACAGGGGGAACTGTGCAACAGGTGGCTGTAGCCAAAACCTTAGAAGTGGATGTCATCCTTGGCAACAATCTCAAACATGGGATGGTGTATGCAGTTACCCGTAGCCAAGTGGCCAGGGAAAATTGTAGTTCCCTGGACCTCACAGAAGCCATTGTGAAAACCACTGGGAGGCTGGTTTCCCAGCCTGTGTCTCCGGATGGGGAGACTAATGAAAAGGGTATAGAAATTTCCCCAGTAGTAGTTAACCACACAGCTACGAAGGGTTGCTCCAAAGAGGAAAGAGTGACCCATTGTCAGAGGGTTATGGATGACAGTGATCCTGAGTTCCCTGACGCTAGTGCTAGGGACCCTAATTTAGAGACTGAAGGGGACCTGTCCCATACCTTGGGAATGTGTGAATAGTTTGCAGCTGCTCAGAGAAGTGACCCTAGTCTAGAGAAGCTGAGGGCTTGGGCAGACTCTGACGGAGCACAGGGAGGTGACGGTAGACATAAGGATTATTGGGAAAATGGACTGATGTATACTCAGGCTGTGCAGACAGAGGGAGGTGTGATAGGCAGGCAGCTTATTGTTCCCCAGGGGTATCATGAGCAGTTGCTCAAGATTGCACAAGATATTCCCTTGTCTGGTCATTTGGGAATCATACTCACTACGCAGTGGTTGGCCCAGAATTTCTACTGGCCCAACTTCACCAGCAGGTGAAGGAGTATTGTAGGTCTTGTCACCAGTGCCAAGAAATAGGGAAGGCAGGCAAGAAAACCCAAGCCACCATGATTCCATTGCCCATAGTGAAGGAGCCATTCCATAGCATGAGAATGGATATTGTGGGGCTTTTAAATACAACCTGCTCCTCCGGGAAGAGGTTCATCCTGACTGTGGTGGACTATGCCACTCGGTACCCAGAGGCAGTTGCCCTATCATCACTGAGGACAGACAAAGTGGCAGATGCCTTACTTGGGATTTTCTCTTGTGTTGGGTTTCCACAGGAGGTTATCACCAATTGAGGGTGTTCCTTCATGTCAGACCTGATGAAATGTTTGTGGGAGAAGTGTGGGGTGGTACAGAGATGCATGACACCATATCACCCACAAGCCAATGGGCTTGTGGAAAGATTTAATGGTACCCTGAAGTCAATGCTCCGGGCATTTGCTGAACAGCATGGGAGGGACTGGGAGAAATACCATCCTCACCTGTTGTTTGCATACAGGGAGGTACCCCAAGAGTTGACAGGATTTTCCCCCTTTGAGCTCTTATATGGACGCCAGATATGTGGGCCCCTAGACTTGATCCAGGAGGACTGGGAAGGCAAGCACGCCACCCAAGGAACATCCATAGTGGATTATGTCCTTAGGTTTAGGGAAAGGCTGAAGGAGCTTATGGGGACAGTCCAGAGCATCCTGGTAGCTGCCCAACAGAAACAAAAAGTGTGGTACAACTGCAGGGCCAGAGCTCGCTCATACATGGTGGGTCAGGAAGTCGTGGTCCTTATTCCAGTCCAGAAAGACAAGCTGCAGGCAGAGTGGGTAGGACCGTATAAAGCAGTTAGGAAGGTAAATGACGTGAACTATATTATAGAGTTATCTGACAGAAGACAGACAGAAAGGATGTACCATGTCAACATGATGAAGCCATATGTTAATAGGGCTGACATGGTGTTCACAGTATGTAGTCCTGGGGAGGGGACGGATGAAGGAGACTCCATTCTGGACTTGCTGGAAGAAAGCAAGCAGTAGTCCTCTGTGGAGGCAGTAAATCTGTCTCCCCAGCCGTCCCTGGACAAGATCCAGGAAATAAGAGAGGTTTTAGCAGACTTTGCCCCACTGTTTAGCACCAAGCCTGGACTAATCCCCTTAGCAATGCACGATGTAGAGACAGAAACACAGACACCCATAAGACAGATAGCATATCGGGTGTCAGAGGCTGTCCAAAAGGACATTAGGAGGGAAGTGGAGGAGATGCTGGATTTAGGGGTAATACAGAGCTCCCTCAGCCCCTGGGCCTCACCCATAGTCCTTGTGCCCAAGCCAGATGGCTCTACTCATTTCTGTGTGGATTATCGTGGACTGAATGCAGACACAACGTCAGATGCCCACCCGATGCCCCCGATGGAAGAACTCCTGGACAAGTTGGGAGGGGCAACCTACCTTACGACCATTGACCTGACCAAGGGGTATTGACAGGTAGAGTTAATGGACAGAACTAGTGAGAAGTCAGTCTTCATCACTCCGATAGGTTTATTTGAATTTAAAGTAATGCCTTTCAGAATGAAGAACGCCCCGGCCACTTTCCAAAGGTTGGTGAACCAGGTGTTAAATGGTGCTGAGGAGTACGCTGTGACGTACCTGGTTGACATTGCCATTTTTAGTGCCAGCTGGGAGGAACACCCATCCCACCTTAGGGAAGTGCTGGGCTGGATACAGAGGGCCGAGCTCATTGTCAAAGCTGAGAAGTGCCAGGTGGCCATGGGAGAAGTGGCATACCTCGAGCATGTGGTAGGCTGGGACAGCTCTGTCCTAACCAAATAAAAATAGAGGTGATCTGGGCATAGCCCAGACCAGAAACGCAGCAGCAGGTCAGGAGTTTTCTGGGGACAGCAGAGTACTATAGAAATTTGTATCCAATTACTGTGCCCTGGCTGCTCCCTTATCTGACCTGGTAAAGAAAAGGATGCCTAAGAAAATTACCTGGGGACCAGCCTGTGAGAAAGCCTTTACCAGACTGAAGGAGGCACTGTGCAGTGCTCCTGTATTGACAAGTCCTGACTATAGCAAACCCTTTATAGTTCAGACTGACGCCTCAGACGTGGGTATTGGGGCAGTACTGAGTCAGACATCCAACCAAGGGAAAGATCACCCAGTAGTGTACCTGAGTAAAAAGTTACTTCCCAGGAAGCAGGCATACTCTACTGTGGAAAAAGAGTGTCTTGCCATAGTGTGGGCCCTAAAGAAGTTAGAGCCATACTTATATGGGCAGCATTTTGTGGTACAAACTGACCACAACCCCCTGGTTTGGCTTACGCAAATGGGAAAAACTAATGGTAGACTGTTAAGATGGAGTCTTGCCTTACAAGGTTACGACATGACAATCCTACCTAGGGCTGGAGTGACTAATCAGAACAGCGATGGCTTATCGCACATTTATGAGGAGTGAACTGATTTGGGAAGCTCATCCAATGCAGGAGATAGAGCCCCCAATTTCAGTCTAGGTAGGGAGGATTGTGACACTTGGCCAGCTGGTTCTGATTGCTGTATGATTTTGTAATATAAAAATGTAGTGTGTGATTGTCTGTCATGAGACATCCTGTGCTCCTGGGATGACCCCCAGGTTTCAGTTCAAATGACAGGATATGTTAAACAGCAGATCTCTGTAATGTGATTAACTTCCAAGTTGCATTTTATGGCCATGTTTATGATCTGTGTTGCTTTGAAGCCAGGAAGCTAAAATATCCATTTTATAACGTCTTCAGAGGAAGAACAGTTAACGTCAACTGGTGTTAAAAAGCTATATTGCACCTAAGTGGGATGTGGCAGAGTTAGTCATAAAAGTCCTGTGATGTCTTTGAAAAGCAGGAAACCACACCAGATCAAAGGAAAGACTTAACTGAGAAGTCATATGGGGAAATGAGTTCTTGCTGATGTCACCTTATTTAATATACCTTCTGATAAGACATCCTGTGTGAATTATTTTTTTATATTTAACCAGGAGGAGCTAGGTGACATCATGGAAGAGGCAGATTTAGAGACAGTTTAATCTATTCTGTGTCTGATCTTTACACACACTTTTCTTGGAGGGCTCTTAGAAACAACATCTACTATAAACACTATAAGAAGGACATACATTAGATAGGAAAGTCTAATCGTATTGTGGTAGGAGTTTATGTTTGTACTTTTTTCTTGTTTTCTTTTAAGTAATTGTATGCTTTGTGATATATTGTTCTTTGTTTATATTTTACATATTTTTATCTTTTTAAGTAAACCTCTTATTTTAAAGAGACTGCTTAGTGTGCCTTCAAAGTTCTTTCTTTTGCATGTGAAGTATAGATGGTTAACATTGACAACTACTCATAAGCTTAATGGTGTTATTGAACTGAAAATGGTAAGAATACCTAAGGTCTTTTCATAGAGTTTTAAGGGTTAATTTTGGATACCTGGTTAGGTGCCCTTGGGCAAAAGATATCTGGCATTCCTCAAAGAGCAGAATTATCTAAGCCTGTACATTTGGGTACGCTAGCATAAGGTTCACAGTTTGAATCCCCCCAGAACTTGAGACCAAAGATGATTTGGACCCACAAGCAGACAGGAGGGTTACCCTGTTCTGTTACCTGTTCACAATACTGTGCTCGGAGTTAGGCACTATGGGAGCAGAGGGCCTGACCTGCTGAGTGGGTTTGTGACACCCCTCCAGCCTTTCCTTGATAATACCCTCCATCACCTTGCCCACCACTGATGTCAGGTTGACGGGCCTGTAGTTCCTTGCCTCCTCTCTTGATCCTCCCTTGTGCATAGGCACGATATGCACTACCCTCCATTCCTGGGGCACCCACCCTGTCATCAGAGAAATGTTGAAAAGCTCCACCAGGGGTTCCACCAGGATATCCACCAGTTCCTTCAGTACCCTGGGGTATAATTCATCTGGCCCTGGTGCTTTCTCTGTCCAAAGGGACCTGAGGGCTTCCCTCACTCTATCTACCATGATTTCTACCTCCACTTCCTCCTCCTCCTCCTCCTTGGCCCTCTGCTTTGCCTTCCCCCCTCCTACCAGTGATGGCTCCCCCCTCTCCCCATACTCGTCAATTGGTAAGGGTCCCTCCCCCTCCTCAGTTACACCATCTCCTCCCATGCATGATGCAGTCCCCCCATTCTTCCTAGTAAAAACTGAGGCAAAGTACTCATTTAGTACCTCGGCCTGCTCCCCCGGGTCTTGTGCCCATACCTCCCCTGTTCTAATCCTGCTAATCTGCCCCATCACCCTCCTTTTTTCCTCTATGCATCTAAAGAACCCCTTGTTCCCCCTCCTGATTTCCCTGGCCAGGTTCTGTTCCTTCCTTGCCTTAGCCAACCTCACCACCCTAGTGACCCATCTGGCTGTCAGCTCATACTCCCCTTGATCCCTTTCGCTCCTTGAGCACTTGAAATGCCTATAGGCAGCCTTCTTTTCCCTCACCACCTCTTGAACCTCCTGAGTCCAACAACAGGGTTTTTGGGCCTTACAGCATTTGTGTCTCACTCTTGCACAGGTCTTAGTAGCCTTCTGCACCCCTTCTGATGATTTCCCACCTACTGTCAGTGTCCATGTCTGGCCTTATCCCATCCAAATGTTTCTTGACGATCCTTCCCATCTCCTTGAAGTCTGCCCCCCCCCCCAAAGTCAGTTACCACTGTCTTTGTGCGGTCTTCCTCTCCTCCTAGGTTCAGGCAGAACCAGACCGTGGCATGATCACTCCCCACCATAAATAGAGAAATCACTGCTGAGTTTCTTCCTACACAGCTTCTTTATTTTAGCACCTGCATTCCAAATGATTTCAGGAGTACAGAGATCCCATCCTTCACCCAATAAATAAAGCAGCTCCATGGGGCTATTTAAACATTTTATAGTTCACCCAAAGCTGCACCTATCAAGCAGACTAACTGTTATACAGGCAGAAATGCTTGTGGTTTGGGAGCCCTTTACAATAAATTCCAGTAGACTTCATAAGTACTTTGTTCCCTCTTTTCATTTTCCCTACGTTTCACTATTATTATAGAGCTTGTCCATGGGGTAATCAATCTCCATATTAATACAAAGTTATTTTAGTAACTCATTCCTTGACTTTTTAAATTATTAGTGAATCTTAATTTTTCATTTCTTCACACATTCCTATATATACAAACTTACTGTTTTATGTTCATCCATTTCTCTTTATAGACCCTCACGGTTCAAACCCTTTGCTTTTTTTTACTTTACTGTGCCACCTATGGGATATACAACAAAATGTGCTTTCAGACTTCCCATAACGCTTATACATTTTCTTATATAATGTCTTACATAAACAAACAACCTTTGTGCTCATCATGCAGTATTATGTGACTTCTTGTTATAAATCTGACACCACTTAGATATTTGGACTTGTATCTGAAGAGTTTTCACTCAGTTTCCCTAAGGCCAAGTTTTATACACATTACTTTGCTCTCTTTTTCTTTTATCTTTCCTTGTCTTGTAAAATTAAGATCCTTAAATCAATTTATAGTATCTCGCTTATATATTACAAACTCTTACTTTTTTTTGTATTTATTTTCATACCAGCATTTGATGCTCCTATCATCCTATATGGATTAGTTGGGGGCTATTTTCAAACTTATACATATTTTTACCACGAAGTTTATTTGTCTCTCTATGTTATACTGTACATTATATTACTGAGATTTTTTCTTATCCACATTGGATGATAGGAGCATCAAATGCAGGTATGAAAATAAATACAAAGCAAAAGTAAGAGACTGTAAGATACCTCAGACTCTTGGGCTACCTGAAGGATTTATTTTGTAAATAAACAGGCTAGTATGCAGTATATGGGTCCGACAAAATGGTGGACGATCTGTGGAAATCTCGTCTGCCATTTTGATGGGACCCATAAACTGCAGCTGCTCCAATAAACAAGGAACTAAGTGCTCATTGTGAGCAGAGGCCCATTTGTAAAGCCCTGGCTTTGCCCTTCGGGGTGAAGGTGTACAGTTGCTTAGCAACAGCTCGCACATGCAAGAGTGCAGGAGAGGAATACATCACTCCCTCGGGAATTACAAATGGGCCTGAGAGGAGGGTCTCACTGAAGCGCTCAGTAGAAGCAGTTTGTGGAAGAATGCCATACGCTGAAAAAATTCACCCACAAGGTAAAAGGAGATGATTTGTTTAAATAGCAATGGCAAAATGTTTTAAAATAGCAAAACTGAAAGCAGAATAAGTGAGATACAATAAATTGGTTTAAGGATTTTAATTTTACAGGACAAGGAAAGATAAAAGAAAAAGAGAGCAAAGTAACATGTATAAAACTTGTCCTTGGGGAAACTGAGTGAAAATGCTTCAGGTACAAGCCCAAATGTCTAAGTGGTGTTAGGTTTATAACAAGAAGTCACATAATACTGCATGATAAGCGCAATGGTCGTTTGTTTATGTAAGACATTGTATAAGAAAACGTATAAGCCTTATGGGAATACTGAAAGCACATTTTGTTGTATAACCCATAGGTGGCACAGTAAAGTGAAAAAAGCAAAGGATTTGAATCGTAAGGATCCATGAAGAGAAATGGATGGACTTAAAACAGTAGGTTTGTACAGAATATATAGGAATGTGGCACCGATTTAGAAGTGAGTAGCCATCAGGGAATAAGCGACCACCAAATAGTATGGTTCACAATAAACACAGCTGTAGAATCAAGCCATACAAAAGCAAGGGTGTTGGACTTTAGGAGGTATGACTTTGACAGAATGGGAGAGTGCCTCAGAAAAGCATTAGCAAATGGACAAGAAGGAGGAGTTGAAGAACAGTAGGGAAAAATCAAAACTGCCATCACAGAGGCAACAAGCCTTTGTGTAAAGCAAATCAACAAAACAAAATGAAGGAAGAAGTCACTATGGTTCTCAAAAGAGGTGACAGGGAAGGTTAAGGAGAAAAGGATAGCATTCAGGGAATATAAGGAAACACAGAAGGTGCAGGACAGAGAACTATATCAGTTAAAGCAGAAGGAGAAAGGGAAGGCAGTCAGAACAGCAAAGGCCCAAACTGAGGAAAAGATAGCCAACTTTGTGAAGAAGGGGGATAACACTTTTATAGGTACATTAGGGAGTGAAGAAAGACCAAGGGAGGGATACAGAGGCTTAATAAAGGGGATGAAATGTGGGCAGAGGGTGACAGTGAAAAAGCAGGGATACTGAACAAATACTTCTGCTCAGTAATCACAAAAGAAGAAAAGGGGGAGGTACCTAAACCAAACAATAGAAACACTCTGGATAGGGTGGTCGATTCCAGTTCATTCACAGAAGAAAGGGTTCTGGAAGAACTCTTAAAACTGAAGATGGACAAAGCAATGGGGCCTGATGGGTTCACTCAAGAATTCTAAAAGAACTAAGGGTAGAATTACTGACACCACTGACTACTCTCTTTAACAAATCATGGGAGGATGGGGTGGTGCCTGAGGACTGCAGATGTGATTCCGCTTCACAAAAGTGGGAGCAAGGCAGAGACAGGAAACTACAGACCTGTTAGTTTGACTTCAGTGGTAGGGAAAATGACGGAATCACTTCTGAAGAAAATAATTGTTGAGTACCTAGAGGCCAGCGGGACACAGGACCCAAGGCAGCATGGATTCACAGTGGGAAGGTCATGTCAGACAAATCTAATAGATTTCTTTGACTGGGTGACCAAAGTAGTAGACCAGGGAGGGGCTGTGGACATGGCCAACCTAGACTTTAGCAAGGCATTACACAGTCCCACACAAAAGATTAATATACAAGTTAGTCAGCCTTGGAGTGGGTCCCAAGGTGATAGCCTGAGTAAAAAATTGGCTAGACAACAGGACACAGAGGGTAATAGTAAACGGAGTCCATTCTGAAGAAAGGGGGTTAACTAGAGGGATACCGCAGGGTTCAGTACTGGGACTGGTCCTCTTTAATGTCTTTATAAGTGACATTGTGGAGGGACTAGAAGGAAAAGTATGTATCTTTGCAGATGACACAAAGATCTGCAACATGGTTGGTACACAAAGTGGGGTGGAAAGGATGAGAAGGGACTTGGCAAGGTGGGAGAAATGGCCAAATGTATGGCAGCTTAGATTCAATGCAAAGAAGTGCAAAGTAATGCACCTGGGAAACAAAAACCCAGGGGAAGAGTACACAATGGGGGGTGAGATACTAACAACAAAACTGGAAAGGGACCCGGGGGTAGTCATATCAGATGACCTAAAGGTGGGCAAGCAATGTGAGAAGGCAGTATAGAGGGCTGGGGGGATCCTGGGATGCATAGGGAGAGGCATCACCAGTAGAAAACAGGAAGTTGTTATCACTCTAAACAGACAGTTGGTGAGACCCCATCTGGAGTACTCCATGCAGTTCTGGAGACCCCATCTCTGTAAGGGCATAGACAGGATGGAGGCTGTCCAGAGGAGGGCAACTAAAATGGTTCAGGGCCTGCACCAGAAGACATATGAAGAAAGACTAAAGGAGCTTAATATGTATACCCTCGAGGAAAGGAGGGATAGGAGAAGGACACGGTAGAAACTTTCAAGTACCTTGAGGGAATCAACAAAGTCCAAGAGGGTAGCATCTTTCAGAAAAAGAGATGTGCAAGAACAAGGGGGCATAATTTGAAGATAGAGAGGGATAGTTCAGAGGTAATCTGAGGAAGTATTTTTTCTCAGAGAGGGTTGTGGATTCATTGAACAGCCTTCCTGATGAGGTCGTGGAGTCAAAAATAGTGGGGGAATTCAAGAATGCATGGGACAGACATAAGGCAATTCTAGTTGGGGGTAGAAGGAAATAGGCTGTTGGTTAACTAGGATCTGCAGCAAATCCATCAGGTAGGGAAATGGGCAGACTTGGGCCAAGCGGTCCTTATCTGCCGTCAAATTCTGTGTTTCTAATGTGTGATGAAATGAAAAATTAAGATTCACTAATAATTTAAATAGTCAAGGAATGAGTTACTAAAATAACTTTGTAGTAATATGGAGATTGATTACCCCATGAACAAGATCTATAAAAAGAGTGAAACGTAGGGAAAATAAAAAGAGGGAACAAAGGACTTATGAAGTCTACTTGAATTTATTGTAAAGGGTCCCAAACCACAAGCGTTTCTGATTGTTAAAAGTATCTCTGTGAGCCAAAGAACATTTTCAGAGAGAGAAGCAAGCATCCATTACCCACAACATCCAGTGTAATAACTGTTATACAGGCAGTACAAGCTGGGCTCCTGCCTATCCAGGCATTCTTCTTCCTCCTAGCCAGCCTCATCCCAATGACACAGGTACCAGACTAACCATCCTCCCTTCAGAACTCCCTTCCCAGCTCCTCTTAGCCACATCGCTGCAGAGGCCAGAGTTACAATGCTAAGGAGCCATTTTCAAAAAAGCAAGGTATAAATGGATTTGTCAATGTGCATAACAGCGCCACCTGAGGAAGCTCTTTCAAGTGAAACACTGGGGCAGTGTAACGTAGTACATCCCTTAACTGAGGTTGTAAGTCATTAAATCTTTTTTCATTTTGGAACATAAATTTGCTTGGTGTGCGATTTTGCCCACCCCTAAGTGATTCTGCTGTGCAGGTTCATTTTGGACTGGTGAAATGGGTGAAAGGCCCTCCTGGCTCCATCTACGCAGGGGCTGCCCTGCCACTCCAGGTACAGCAGAGGACCACTGCCACTGGCTCCTCCCCTGTGGGAACCCTGCCACTGTCCCCACAGCCCTGGCAGCTCAAGCACTCCTATATGGGATCCCATGGGCTTCTGCCTATCCAGGCATTCTCCTTCCTTCTAGCCACCCTCATCCCAATGACACAGGTACCTGGCTGACCATCCTCCCTTCAGAACTCCCTTCCCGGCTCCTCTTCAACATGTCACTGCAGAGACCATCCCTATCTGCTCACTTTGGGGGGCCCCCCCTCACAGGCCCAACCCGTACTGTCAAACTCCCTCCTTGCCTGCTTCTTCTGTCCCTCCAGCCACCCCCCTCCAGCCTCAGGCCTAGTGTCTGGGCTGAAAAAGGCCCACTTCCTGTCTCCACACCTTATATCTTCCCTAACCTGCCCTTTGCTGCCACCTTGATGCAACCAGCAGGGATTAATACCTCAGAGCACTGATAGATTTGCTAGCTCTGGTGGGAGGATGTGGAAGAGGGTCCCTAATGGGAGCATAAGCCCCTCCGAAGAGAGGAGGCTTACACTCTCCCCCACACAGGAAATAATTTCCTCCTGGGACTGATGGCAAGGGTCCAGTGATGGTCTCCTCCCATAAAACCGGGTATGTGCACTCACCAGTCCTCTGAGAGCAGACACACCATATCTGGCCAAAAGCACCCCCAACCTGCCTCACTAAGCCCTAGTACACCCTACTAACTAAAACCTACCTGCGCCAGGAGATAATTATAAAATTTTAGAAAAACCTATATTTTTTCTTTGTCAATAGACAATCATCACTGCTTTCTTAATGACTAAACTTTACCATCAAACATTTCAAAACAGTACTGAGATAGTGCTGAAATTTTAACAAGCCCCAATATACCTCCCACCAAATAGGAACAGATTGCTCTGTGTACAATTCCCCGACTCTCACACTCACTCTCACATCCTCACTCCACTCTCTGCCAGCTTCCACACCAATAATTATCCATGATCTAAAATGTTCCTATAATAAACATAATTTTAAGTCCCATTTTTCTTTCTAATAAGGAAACTATGTACAGTCACCATGTCCTGCTCTGTAAAACAACTGCCCTGGCGCAGTTCATAAGTCTGTGTTCCAGGAGGTCTAGCTTGCAGCCCCCCTCCTGGAGGGAAATAATACTCTGAGTCTGGTTTGCTGGTTTCATCTCCAAAAAAGTCTTGGTCTAGAATATAATACTTGGTCCATGTCCCAGCCAAGTCCTGGACTAAAGCAAAGTTTTTAAATTGAGTCAGACCAGACCAAGTACCTGTGCGGTACATTGTCCGAGCCTACTGATCAGCTGTTGAGATGGGGCATCTCCTCCTCCAGGGCAGTTCCTCAAATGTTCCATTTGTTCTTTGAAGATCCATTTTTCCCACATCTCCTCAATAATGTCCCATATCCTCCAGGGCACATATGGATAGTTCATATGGGGATACTCCACACGTAGCCTCCTATGGACCCACCTCTCTGCCTGGCTCCATTCTGGCAGGTCTCTTACACTGGTCTTCCTGGCTTGCCCAATTTGAAACCATGTTCCCCTTCTTTACTTGATGTTCAACAGGTTACTGGGGTTTAACCCATCCATATGGGTCCAGAGGGTCTTGGCATGGACCAGGAATTGTGGGGTACAGTCTGCCACAGTGATCACTGGACAATGGAAAGACCTGGCGATTCACCTGTTTACTTGGTAATCCTGGAACTGGAATTTTTACTGATGAAATTCTCCTTGTCCAGCTCCTCCAGCTGTTTTTTGTCATCAGCACTCTCCCTGAACACTACTGGTGCAGCAACAGACCTGGAGCCAAACCTGCTGGGCTTTATCTGTAACTCGGCTCCAGATGTAGGCTCTGTCTTAGCGGACAGAGCCAGTGGGCTACCGCTGGACAGGGGCCAAGACAGGGACTACCCGGGCCCTGAGGGATCTTCTGCCAGTTTTCTGAGATCCCTGCCCCCCCTCTGCCACTAGGAAAGCTGGTAGCCGGCAGTGGGGAGCTGGGCAGATGGCTGTGCTCCTTGTCACCTCCTTGTCTGGATTTTCCTCCTTAACCCTCTTTTCACACTGCCTCCACTATGACATCTGGGGAAATGCTCCTGGCTTTGGCCACATTGACAATCGCGCTGTCCTCCTGGGAGAGTCTATCAAATGCTCCTGAATCCCACTAGCTGGTGACCACATCACATAGGAGCTCTCAGTGGTACTGGGAGGGAGTCCCAATTTGGAGCAGGTGGCATACCTGTTCATGTTTTGCATACAGGCAACCTGTCAATACCTTCCCCCCAACACCCACACCTCACATGTAGATCATTTGCTTGTCCTTTTCCCCCAACCTTCCATAATCAGGAAAGCAGTGAGGCAAGAATTGTAGCAGTTGGTTCCTCCTGGGGGGTGCCTCTGCTCCACCTTCTTCTTTACCAGGCACCATCCAATGCCAATCCATAGGAACTATCTGTTCAAGTTTCTCTGCCGCTACTCCCATTGCCCACAATAAAAAGAACCTGCTTACCTTTTTTTTTGGCATAGTTGTCCGTTTGCCTGCTCTGGTGTAAGTGTGCAATAATCTGTCCTCAGTTCTCTGTTCACTTGCTCACCCCTGTCCCTCTCGGCACCGCTCCTTCCGAATACTTTCTCAATGATGGCACTCCTTCTGCAGCTGCTCTAGCTTCTTTTCCGCCACCCACCAATAAAAGTCCGCCTGAGAGTCATGTGACCAGCTGGTCATGCGCACACACCACAACAGGCAAGCCGAGGCCTACTTCAGCTTCAGGCCTGCCCCACAACCCATTTTTTACTGTCCAAAAGGACCTAACTAGGCCAGAAAACCTGCCAACACTCCAGACTCAATGGCTCAGGGACCAATGGGGTTTTAGGATACAGGGAATATCCCGAATGAGCCCCCAAGTGTAACCCCCCTTCCCACTTTATCTAGGGGCATAACTTTATCATCACAGATGTTCGAGGGGCTAAAGAGGATTACCACAATGTGAAACATCTCCAAGCTAGTGCACGAGAAATAAAAATAGGAAAGCTGTTATCCTACCTCTCGATGGCATCATCACACTGTGTACTCTTGATCTCTACTTCTTGAACTGCATTTGCCCCAAACCTTTAGCCTCCAGATGCAGGACCTCCAAACGTACAGCCTCCTGTCTGTTCTGAGCCCCCAAACCCCTTGGTCCCGGTGCAGCCAGATGGTCACCTTCTGGAATGAGAACTTATGACACAAAATAAATACAAGAGGTTTTCATTTCATTTCCCCCCCAGCTTAAATAAAAGAGAAATCACTACCGAGTTTCTTCCCACACAGCTTCTTTGTTTTAGCACCTGCATTTCAAATGATTTCAGTAGTACAGAGAGCCCATCCTTCACCAAATAAATAAAGCAGCTCCATGGGGCTATTCAAACATTTTATAGTTCACCCAAAGCTGCACCTATCGAACAGACTAACTGTTATACAAGCAGTACAAGCAGGTTATCTTCACCTTTGAACCTGGATGGTTTACCCAAGCTGATCCTTCACTTGAAGAATCACCAGGCTCCCCGCTCACTGGCACTGGTAAGCCCAAACCTCTCTTTTCCTTTTCTGAGTTACCCCTTTCCTCATCTCCCTGTCTGGTCTGGCTCTGGTCAGCTGCCCTATCTCTGGCATGGAGAAGCGTGCTGCTTCCCCACATAGCCCCTAGACCTTGGCCCAAATCTCAAGGGTATCCAGGATTTTTCCTTCTCCGACTCAGGCCCTGTAACCCATACACAGTCTTCCTACATGGAACCTGAACCTGCCAGTGCACCAATCACTTCCTGCACTGGTCCCTATGGTCATGCTTGTTCTCTCTCTCCCCACTGGTGCTGAGGCCCTCAAACCTGTCCTTGCTCCAGTGCCCAAGCTGCATCTCACAGGCTGCCCTGCCACAAGAGAGTCCTGAGAACTGCCACCACTCAGGCCCTCTGAGCAGCCCACTCCTCCACAATGGTGCCCCTTTGTCCTTACCAAGCTCCAAGATGACCATTTAAGGATGGTCCCAGCCTCTGGCCCACATCCCTGTCAAACATATCCTGGACATGAAGTAAGCTCCAGCCAGGAGCTGCCCCCCAAGGCCAGTCCCAAGACCTGCGACCTCCCCGGCACTTATAAGTCATTGCCCCAGGACCTGCCCCTCCACACAGGTCCCTCTGAATTGGGTGAAGGGCCCTCCTGGCTCCCTCTACACCGGGACTGCCCTGCCACTCCAGGTATGGGACAGAACCACTGCCACTGGCCCCTTCCTTGTGGGAACCCTGCCACTGTCCCCATAGCCCTGACAGCCCAAGCACTCCTACACAGGATCCCATGGGCTCCCACCTATCCCGGCATTCTACTTCCTCCTAGCCACTCTCATCCCAATGTCGCAGGTACCTGGCTGACCATCCTACTTATGGAGCTCTCTTCATGGCACCTTGATGCCAGCTTGCTGCAGAGGCTGTCCCTATCTGCCCACTTTGGGGGGGGGGTTCCCCTCCACAGACCCAACCTGGACCATCAAGCTCCATCTTGTCTGCCTCTTCTGCTCCTCCAGCCACCTCCCTCCAGCCTCTGGCCTAGTGCCTGGGTTGGAAAAGGCCCTGAACTTCCTGTCTCCACACCTTATCTATCTTCCCTAACCTCCCTGCTGCCACCTTCAGGCGTCCAGCAGGATTAACTCACCAGAGCACTAATAGATTCCCTAGCTCTGGGGAGGTGGAAGAGGGTCCCTAATGGGAGCATAAGCCCCTCCAAAGAGAGGGGGCTTACATAAGGACAATACTTAGTCCATTTGGCCTTATTGTTACTGTTGGAGCATGCTTTAGAAACATCCAGTATGCTACATTGCCTGATGAGGACTCAAATGTCAACAGTGCATTGAAACTTAACATTTTGAAAAGATATTAACTGATTTCCAGGAATTATAGATTTACATAAAATGAGTAAGGAAATTCTTGCCTCCTGACTGGCTGAGACTTGGTTCTAGCCATGGCCTTAATAGAACACTACCAGTGGCTAAAAACAAGTCCCTGCCAACCAGGGCAACTCCTATACAGAATTCATAAGCCACTTACTTCCTGATTTCTATCACAAACTTGGCTGCCGCTTTTACTCATGTGCAGTATAAAAACCTTCAACTGTGCTCTAAAAATAAAAATCCATTAAAGGAAAACTTCATGTTAAAATCAGAAAAAGATATGTAGTAGTCTTTTTTTCTGTGTGCTAACCAGTTCCCAATGTTTCTTTTCCTCTGGTTGTGAGAGATGTTTTTTCTAACCTTCCCTAACTGTATTATTGCCCTTGGAGGTTGCCATTTTGGTTTCTTTTATGGCCTCTTATCCCAGATAGTCTTCCCAGAGTGCCCTTTGGTGTGATGTCTAATTGCCCTGCAGAGCTGGTGTCTTGTTACAGGGTCTGTCCAGCTCAGCCACAGAGAAAATACTTCTTCCAGAGAAGACACACTGCTAGATTTTGGGTGAGTGTAATCATTATTTTTTGATATCAGTACCTTGTCCTGCTATGTTCTGCTCTGTATGTGTGTGTGTGTGTGTGTGTGAGTTTGAATCATGTCACTGTTTACTTTATTCCTCTCGTCACTTTCAGTTTTTGCACCAGTACTAAGTAGCAAAAATTGAACATCACCTTATAGGTTGTAACATAGCAGGACAAGGTACTAGTATCAAAAAATAATAGTGATTACACTCACCCAAAATCTAGCAGTGTGACTTCTCTGAAAGAAGTATTATCTTTGTGGCTGAGCTGACACAGACCCCAGCAAATCTAAGGGCAAAGTTACATCACTGTCACAAGAGCCAGGGTGCATCGTAGGAGAAAGAAAGCCAATAAACCTATCTGTGATGGAGATCCCAGGTAATAAAAACTACCATACAGCTAGCAGGCTAATTTAGGAAAAGCTCCTAATAGCAGACAGAGGAAGGACACACTAGGACTTGACATACATATCAAAACACTCTACATAACATACGTTTTTGCATATTCTGGGTGGACTTCTTCTTTAAATTAAATAAAGCAAGTAAACAATGTAATGTTATTCACACTCATGAGCCCCTCCTTACACACATACACAAATTAATAAAATCAAATACTATTCAGAGTTTCCATTGCTGGTGTTTCATGGATGACCATGAAAAATCCCCTTCTATCCCTACCAGTTTGCCAGAGAACTCCCTGCTCCATGTGTGTCTGTGTATGCATGCCAGTGAAACTCTGAAGAATTTTGAATTCATGTATTTATGTCATCATTCTATGTGTGTGTGTGGGGAGGCGCTGTACTACTTGAATCATGCAAAGTTTTGACTTCTACTATTCTATGGTAAAAATCACACAATGTATTGAATATGCAGAAAACAGATGACTGACAGCTGAACAACATCTGTGGAAGGACAATCTGACATTATTTAACAACATTGTATTACATTTTTTGTGGCTTTTAAAACTTTTAGAGTGTCTGTTTTTAAAAGTTGCCATTTAGCTTCATTTTATATAAGCAATAAGTCACTTCATTGATGTTGGTTTATGCGACGATAAGGGCTGAAGGTACATGGCTTCACTTCATGCCTTACAACACCCCTGTCCATGTGGTAAACCTAGTACAACCAACGCCTTGTGCCTTATTGCTTAAAGCATTTGTGATGTCAAGGCTGGACTACTGTAATGCACTGTACTTCAGTTTTAGTGGAGGAACCCTACTACACTTGCAGCTGGTACAGAATGCAGTGGTCTGGTTGCTGACTGGCCTTTCAAGGTTTAGTCATGTGTCCCGGTCCTACATGACCTGCACTTGCTGTCTGTGAAGTGGTGGGTCACCTTCAGTTGGCTTATTAACCTACAAATACTTATATGGGTTGAGTCAGGTTAACTGTCAGATCTTCTGATTAATCTCCAGTCCATCCATACACTTTGTTCCTCCTATGAGGGTATCCTCTTGTCGCAAGGGCATGGCTTAAACTTTGGGGCCATACATTTGTGGTTGCTGGCTCTGTGTTAGAAACGCTCTGCCTAGGAGACTGAGGGATGCCACCGTAGAGGCATTTAAATGGGGCTAAATCCAGCTGTTTAGACAGGCTTTTGGGACAAAAGTTATTCTCCAGGTATTTCTTTTGAAACAGCTGCTGTTGAATTTTAACTGTAATACCTAGAATTTTGTACTTTATTTACACTATTATTTTATGCTGTTTATTTGGCTTTGGATATATTTGTTTATCTGTCTGTTCCTGTATGGCACCCTAAGCCTCAGGGAAGGGCACCTCATAAATAAATTTACTACTGCAACTCAGTAGACTAGGCAGGATATAGTCTGATTAAGATGGAATTCTGCCCGACACAGCCCTAGGTAGAAGCTTGGGCTGTGTATGGAACAACTTATATCTATGTAAAAACAGTATGCAGAGGATCTGTGATCAAAGCATGGATTTCATGTACTCTTCATGTGTAGCTACCAGAAATGCTGCTTTCCAAGTTAGAAACTTCAAATCACAAGTCACCATAGGCTTGGAGGACTTGTGAATGAGCATAACTAGCACTAGGTTGATATCCTAGGGAGTCACCAGCTTTTTTATGGGAGGTGTAGAGTGCAGAATATACCTGAGGGAACCACTTGAACAGTGGCAACTATGCCAGAGAGAGGATACCTACAGGTCTGTGGTATGCTGATATACAGTAGCATATAGGTGGACCTTAACTGCGGAATACTGCAGGTCAGAATCAAAAAGGTCCAGTAGGTATTCCAGAACTTCTTCAGGTGGACACCTGAAAGTAATCACAGGGGTGATGGAGCATGAGATAGAGGATCTTTTCCAGCTTTCTGTTTGTTTTCCTGGTGGAAGGTTTACATACAGTGTCAGTGGCTCAGTAGGTAGCACACTCGCCTCTGAGGCCGGAGATCAGAGGGCTGTGGGTTCAGTTCCCACATCTGGCACTTGGGTTAATAACCTAGTACTGACACTGTAGTGCAGCATGAGAGGGTGTAGCACTCTGAAGTGCCGCTCTTCAGATGAGACGTTAAACCGAGGTCCCATCTGCCTGGATTGGTGGATGTTAAAGATCCCATGACACTTATCAAAAAGAGTAGGGGGAATTTTGTTTTATTAATATCTTGTAAACACTCACAATACAAATAATCACCAAAAGTCAAAAGCGATATCTATTAAACTTATTCTATACACATTTATGTGATAAGTACATCTGAATTTGTCACCCATAAAAGATTCCTCCAAACTTTCCTAATACATACTTCATTCTGTACAGTCTTTTCCTTATAATATATACTTCATATCTCTTTAGTAATATTTCCTATCAGTTCCTCATGCATGATAATATTTTGCTGTAAAGTAAACAAACATCTTACATTCCATATGTACCACTTCACTATGGAGAAAATAACATTCAATGTACTTTTTTTCCACTGACTATTTTTGATCATACACCCCATAAATTAAAGTCTTATATTTCATCTAGTTTACTACACTCATACCCCATAATGACGCAACACTCCCCCAAAAGTCATTAATATATGTACAGGAAAAAAATAAATGCTCCATCGTTTCCAGTTGTTCCACACACTTAGGCCTTATACACATCCTTTCCTCTACCATTTTGTGCTTTTGATTAGCTTTAACATTTGATTCCTCATGACAGCATAGCAACAAAATATCCTTAAATTTCACTGGTATCCTACTACAAGCATTTAACTGTAATACAGTTTGTCTGTATTCCTTGGACATTGTGGAAAAGTACCTATTTTTGAAAAATTGGATTCTAAAACTTGTTTATACACTTGTTTTGTATTCTTATTATTAATATCGTGATATTTAATTCTCCATCTATATAATTTTACAAAAATGTCCCTATACTACTGAGAAGCAAAGGATACGGTTTTAAAGATTTTTTGTGTGCCATTTTCCCATCCTAAATACCATGCCGATAACTTCTGTGGTAATAACCCTGTCCATTCAAGTCCTATTTGTTGACACATGGGTCTTATATTTATAAGCAAAAAATGAATAAACATAAATACTATGGGGTTCACCATATTCAGCCCTCCCTTCTCCACACTTAAATATAAAATGTTTCTTTTTAATGGGTTCAATCTACTCCCCCATATTGCCTGAAAGGAAAGACCTAATACCGTAGTTTCTCTTTCTTTAGGAGGTGCGACCACTGCACTAATAAATACAAATACTGGCAATAAATTTATTTATTTATTTTTTGTTGACCAGGTAAGTGCACTAGACAAATCCTGCCTATTTTCAGGCACGACCCAGGGGAGGGGGATACAGATGAATTCCAACTGACCTTGAACCAGATTAAGCTGTTGGTGGTATTTTTAGTGAATGAGGGAAATTTGACCAGGACACCAGGGAAATTCCTCTACTCTTTTCGATAAGTGCCATGGGATCTTTAACATCCACCTGAACTACCACCAATCCAGGCAGATGGGACCTCAGTTTAACATCTCATCCGAAAGACGGCACCTCAAATGCAGCACCCTCTCATGCTGCACTACAGTGTCAGTACTGGGATGATTAGACAAGTGCCAGATGTGGGACTGAACCACAGCCCTCTGATCTCCCGGCCTCAGAGGCGGTGTGCTACCTACTGAGCCACTGACACTGACTTAGTCTTAATTAAATAAACCCTCTTCAACTTCCCTATCATACCCTTATTCCAGTTCTTAGCCATAACTTTCCCTTGCTGTATTTTTTAATCCTCGTTAACTATATCTTGCATCCTTATCGTATTCTATCCCCAAACTCTGTATCGGTCCGTCTTCCAGCTTTATCCCATCTATGTCTGTTACATCCTCCTTTTGTACACCAACCTGTTTACCCTTACTTCTATTTTTATTTAAACAAACCCCAGATTTTCTACCATATAAGGTACAAAATTCAACTGCTTTCTCTACTGCCCTTTTGTCTTTAAGTATAAGACATAAATCATCAGCATATGCCACTGCCGTTACTGATAATCTCTGTCCTGAAACTACCACTGGTGAAAAAAAATCTTCTATAATTTAAAATCGTTAAAAGAGGGTCCATGCTAAATACATATAAAAATGTCACAAAAGCCTGTATAAACAGCTGGATTTTAGCCCCATTTAAATGCCTCTATGGAGGTGGCATCCCTCAGTCTCCAAGGCAGAGCATTCCTTAACACAGAAAGGACAGCCCTGTCTTATCCCTTTCTTAACCTGAATCATGGGTCCCAGATATCCATTAACTAAAGGTTTAATAACTGCTGTCCTATATACCATTTGTAACCACTTGATAAATGTTTCTGGAATACCATAATATTGTAACGTAAACCATAAAAAACTATGATCTACTGAGCTGAATGCCTTTTCTGATCCAGTGTCACAATCATCCCTCCGTTCCCCTAATGTTCCTGACTCAAAAGTTCTCTAAGTAAGATCAGTACATCCATTATTCTTCTGCCTGGGACTGCACAGAATTGATCATGTCAGACAACATACTTTGCCAGTTTTGACACTGTTTCTATAACCTCTTCTGCTGTTATATCCATATCTATTAACTTCAGCTCCTCTTGTGGCTATACTGGAATATTAATAAGTTGTAGCAGAGGTAAGAAAGCTTTGCTATCATTGCTCTGCTCTCTACATTGAATTGCCATATACTTTGACACTACTGTACCTGTAAAAAGTCTTGTTGATTCATTTTAACTTCTTGCTTCTCATCCCATACTTCATCCATCCTTTTATTCTGTATTCTATCCCTGCAACTCAAGAAAGGGCACGCTTTGTCTAATTTTCCTTTCATACTAAACTGCTGTTGCATATTTAGTGATTCCATCTGTTTTTCATGAAATTCCTCATTTCACTCTGTACTTCTTTTATCTGTGTGTCAAAGTTATGTTTTGTTGTCTGAGCTAAGCTCATCAAATGCTGCAGTTGCTTTCTGCAGCTTTGATATCTAATTTTCTTCACATCTCTATTTTGTTTACTAACTTTAATCAACAATGTTCTTAAGCCTAATTTAAGATTTTCCCACCATTGCAATGGGGTGTTGTATATGGAAAACAAAGTTTTCTTCCCGCGTAGTAAGTGTAATATCTGATGCTTAACTGACTCTGTTTGCAATAAAGATGTATTAAATGTCCAAATCCCTGGTCCGTTATATTTATCTAAAGCTCCAATAGTAATATAAAGTTATTTGTGATCTGTATACATTACAGACTCTGTTCTTGCTCCTTGTACCAACATCCCTTTACTTAACAAGAAAAAGTTGATCCTACTTGCATGATGCCCCCTTTGAAAAGTCGAATCCCTTTGTGTTGTACGAGTTCTATATGCATCTATGAGGTTCGCTGTTTGTATTGTATTATTCAAAAACATTGAATCATTAAAAAGCTTAGAAGCAATTGTGTTTTTTCTCTTATCTTGTTGTGCCAATCCACAATTAAAATCCCCCACCATACCACATTCTGTGGTGAAAACAAAAACGGCCTTATTAACCTAAATATATCAATCCTTTCTGATTTAGATTGTGGCACATATATATTTATGAGCCTGTAATATGTTTCTCAAATGTTATATCCAGGAGTAACACTCTCCCAGGCATCAAATCGAAGACCTTTACAACATTAACCTGAACCGAAAATAAAATTCCAATTCCTGTACAAGCCCCTAGTCCAATTGACCAAAAGGATGTTCCAATATACCATTCTTTTTTAGCTTGTATTATCTCCCTTGTCATGTGTAATCTTGTGTCCTGTACCATAATGACATCTGCTTTAGTAGCCATGAGATGAGAAAACACCCCACCTCTTTTCTTCTTATTTTTTAAACTGTTTGAATTAACAGTGAGTAATTTTAATTGATGCATAATTCCTCATGCCCTCCTGGTGGTTTATTACTCTTTTTTCGTTTCTCAATCCCGTCCCCTTTTTTTTTTTTTTTTTGCTTATTGTTCATCATTTTTCTGTTCTTCACCAAGCTCACTTAGGTCTGAATCTGAACAAGCCTCAATAACTCAGGTCACCTAGGAATTCTTGATTCATTCCCGTAACATCTGTTTTCTTAAACAGTGGTTGAAACTATTGAGGTCTTGTTTCTGAAATGTTATGCACTTTAGGGGCAGGTTGCTTCCATGTCCTTCTCCTGGTAACTCTTCTTTCAAACTGAACACTAGGTGCTGGAATGGGGGGGGGGGGGCATCTCCTCCCTCACAATTACTTGTGTCTCAGTATGATTTTGACTGATATCTGATTTTTGTGAACCTCTTCCTTTCTCTGCCTACATCAGATCCACTCTCTCTTCTCTCTCCTCCATGTTAAGGGTAAGAAGTGAAGCAACTATTGGTACCCGAGGTGCCTCTACCCTTTCCTGTTCTTCCTCCTGCTGCTCAGGCTCCACAGGTATGTCTAACTGATGTTTTTCATTCTTCCTCTGTTCCATAGCTACTAACAATCTCTGCTCCTAAGCATCTGCTGACCCTGATTTACTATGTGCCACTTGCTCACCATTCCCATATGCATGCCCCTTCTTCCCACACAAGTTGCATTTTAACTCATTTTGACACTGCCAGTTCATATGTCCCAAACTGCCACACAAAGAACATCTCACCTTGTCACATGCATTACTTATGTGTCCCACTGCTCCACATTTGTAGCAACTCTTCGGTTGCCCTGGATGGAAGAGCACTCCCCTATCTCCTCCTAAAAAAAGGAATTGGGCAGATGTTGTAATTGCCCCTCTATTGTTTTTAATGTAACTCTTACCCTCCAACCTCCCATCCATATATTCTCCGATTCAAAAATCACCTCAGGGTGCCCCATCACTAGCATTATTGCTTCAGCCAAAACACTAAATCAGTCACACTCACTCCCTCATTCCTAAAAAGTATTGTAACCATCTTTTGTGCTGGCTTAGATAAAGGAATCACTTCAAAAAAACCCATAATGGTGTGTTTTCACTTTGTTATATCTTGCCCCAAATTTTGCCAAACCATTTTGCAGTTTAAAACTTATATCAAAAGTTTTCTTCCCCGATACATGAATTAAAGCAGTGTTTTACCCACATAAACTCTATCTGGGAACTTTTCTAGTCCCTCTTTATACAGTAATCTGACTGCATTATGGCATTTAGCCGGAAAGATTATTTTCTGAAAAAATGATGCATAAGTCCAAGAGTGCTGCTACCCCCGGCCCAGCTGGTTATCTTCCATGATGTCCTCCTGTGGGTTTTCTGTGTTGTCATCCTGTGGGTTTTCTATGTCCATACTATCTTCAAATTCAGCAGAACCATCTCTCTGTCTGTTCACTGTATTTATCCCTGTATCCACAGTAATATCATTAGTCCTGTTCGTGAAATTTAATCATGGATTCTGTGTTAATTCCAGTTCTGACGGTAATGATAAACCAAGTAAAGTACCTTGTACATTTTGCTGATCATTTAACCGTACCTCTGATGCCATAGAAATCCTATCCCTAGTTCATTCTCCTGTTAAACACACTCCAGAAGGCCATGGTTTTATAATGGGTGACCGCACCCATCGCACCACTTTTAGCTTAACTCTCCACAGTCCACACAGGTCATTTAACTCAAATTCTGAATCTGCCCATGTAGAATATCCTGCAAACGCCTTATTTTGCCCTTTATCTTTTGTTTAGGCTTAAAAAGAAAATACAGCTACACCATCCTGGTTTATTTCGTCCAACTGAAAGATAATCGGTTTGCTCAACTCATTTGTGGCTGACTGGTCATCAGGGACAGTTGCCTTCTGTATATTCTGGGATGGCTCCTGACAACTCCTGCCAGTTGCCATTCGCTCGCCCTGACTCCCAACATGTTCTGTCTTTTTTTAACAGTCTCAAGTGCTTTACACAGTTCTTCTTTCTTTTTAACATATTCTTCTTCAGTGTTTTGAATAAAGCTGTCAATACCTCTGCAGATTGATGCTGATCTGCCGTTGCTGAATTTAGAGCCTTGCCATCCATTTCCACTGTCTGGCCATTCACTCTCTCAGCTCTGGTTTCATCTATTTCTGCATCATAAAAGGTCTCAATTTCTCTGGATTCATTTTGTGGGAGAGTTGCCATCTCTCTAAGCTCCTCCACATCCTTCTCTCTCCAAGCTCAGGCCGAGACTGACATTGATCCTGCCAGCAAGTCCCCTTACAGGTGAGTAGGGGAATTTCCCCAGTGTCTTGGCCAAATTTCCCTCATTCACTAAAAATACCACCAACAGCTTAATCTGGTTCAATTTCAGTTGCTTACCATCTGTATCCCCCCCTCCACCGGGTTGCCCCTGAAAAAGGGACTTCTAGGCCCAGTGGGCTTACTGGGTCAACAAAATTCAACAAAACAAAACAACTAAAGTATTTTAGAGACCCTCTGATATACCTTGAAAATGTTCATTTCTATCATTTCAGGAGCCAGGTCTGAAAGTGAAGGGAGCATAGGTCGGGATGGGCTACCTGATCCTGGGCCAGTAAGTTCATCCAGCATGGCAGACTCCTCAGTTTGCTGACTGAAAGTCAATTCAACAGACAAAACCAGATCTACCAAGGCCAGCAGGGGGCCAGTAGGACACTGTTGCCCCTGTGCTCCTCTAATTTGAACAAAGATCTCTGGGTGAGAGGGGTGGGATGGAATGCATACAGAAACAGATCTGAATGCATCCATGTCCAGGATTCCTGGAGTAGAATTGAGATAGTTTAGCTTTGAATGAGGACTCAAAAAGGTTTGCATCAAGGATGCCTCACTCATCGAATAGCAATCTCAAGATGTCTGGTGCCAGTGACCACTCATGAGTATCTGCCTGTGTTCAATTTATTTCATCTGACAGAGTGTTCTGGACCCCTGGCAGATAGATTGCTTGGAGCAAGATCCGCACACTCTCGTTGCCTACTTGCAGAGAGGATAAAAGAGTGCTCCTTCTTGTTTGTTGACATAGTACATGACAGACTTGTCTGTCTGGAGGAGAATTGTCTTTGGTGCACCAAGTCCACTAGGACTTTCAGGCCATGCAAAACTGCAGGCATCTCCAGCACATTTATGTGAAGATGTGTTTCAGTCAAGTCCCAGACCCCTTGAGTCTGAGGATCCTGGCAGTGGACTCCCATCCAACAAGGAAGCATCCAGTGTGAGAGTTACCTCTGGTCCTGGTGGAAAGAACAGAGTCCTGAGGAGGTCTTCCTCCACAGACCACACAGTAGGTACCTCATCTGAAAAGGGTATTATTGAGGTGTGAAGCCTGAGGTCACTGGGCACTGAGTATATACAGAGTGATTTCATGTGCAGCCTTGCTAGGAGACTGTAAACACCTAGGGTACCATAAGTCCCCAATAATGTACTTTCACATGGAATGGTGTTACATGATAAGCATGTCATAACAAGAATGCCCATACTCCACTGTCTGGAAGAGAGGGCCCAAGCTTCATTCATGTCCAGAGCAGCTCTTATGAAGAGGAGTTCCCACATGTATGCAACACTGAGCTGGTAGTGAACTCTGCTCCACAATGTAGCCTGACACCCATAAAGAATGATTTCACCTTGTTACATAGGAACCAGGGAAACAGTAGTGAACAGAAGCTTCTGGAGTGAAGAAACGGAAACTTTGAAAATCGGCAATGTTTACATTGAAGCGTCTGCACTGCTTGCTCTGCATCAAGCCTGGGCAGACTTGCAAGAGCACTCCAGGTATGCTAAATTAAGGCAATGATGGTAAGGAGCACCCTAACACCAAATCACAGGAGAGGCTGGTGATTGGGGTATACCAGGATGTGCTGGAGCATACCGTATGTCAAGCAAGGTAGCCAGTGTTGAGGGCAATGACTAAGCAAGGACCTCTGAGGCTACTCAGTTCTCTTTTGACTCGAGAGAAAGAAATAGAGTTCCACACCTCCATAGGAGGTGGACTGGTTGCTGTTAGAAGTTCTGCAAAGGGACTGTGGAGGGAATCTGCTGCAGAAGGGCTTTCAATAGTTGTTCACTAGCAAGAGAGAAACAGAGCCTGAAATGTGGAGCACATTGATTCAAAGTGCTGTTGCAGGGTATACATGCAGAGTATAGTTTCTGCTGCATTGTTACAGGGTATGCCTACATGTGTGTTACTGTTTTATAATTGCAGATTACTGCTGTAATCTTCTCTGATTCAAAATGTTTTTGCAAGGTATATCTTCCATTAAAGTGTTCTGCAGGTTGTGTTTACAGGTTTTGTTACTTTTTTACAGCTTTATTTTTCTCTGTAGCAAAGTGTTTTTTGCAGGGCATATCTTCTGTGAAATTGTTACAGGTGGTGCTTACAGGTTTTGTTACTTTTTTCTCTATCATTAGGCTAAGCAGAATTGCTGTCTACTACTGTTTTATTTTTTGCTGATAGGTTTTGTTTTGGGCTCAAAGTTGTTGTAGTCTCCTTCTCACATTGAAGGCTAATTGCTTTCCTCCACAGCAGCTCTTCTGGGGATTATGAGTGTAACTGGGAGGGTGGAGCTGACAAACTCTTAGTAATCTCCAACAGAGGAAAAGTTAAAGAGGCTAGGAAATGAGTTCTAATATGCAGCTGTTTATTATGTTACCACTTACAGAGATAATATCCATAGGTAACTGTACCTGAATAAAAGCAATGTAAAACAGTATTTTGCAGTGTTTTGATTTTATAGGGAGCATTCTGTTACAGTTCTTTTCACGGAACCAGTGATCTGGAGTTTTAACTATGTCACAGTTTGAGCAAAGAACTAAAAGCATGGTTCTGATAGGACAATAGCTCACATTTAGCATTCTGTACTCAAACCGTGACATAGTAAACACTCCAAATTACTGGTTCCATGAACCAAACTGTGCAGAATGTTGTCCAGAAAAAGAAAACAATTGAAAACACAGTTTTTCACATCAGTGTTTATTAAGATACAGTTAAATATGGCTCATTTGGAGGCATGTTTATCACTTCTCTTAGTAGGAACATTACAAACTGTTGCCAATTAGCACAAATTTCCTATCCCCTTTAAAAGGTCAGGTTAGTTGGTGTTTTTGAAGTGGAAGAGTAGGTTTGCTGGCAAAGGCACCTAGCTTCACCTGAGCTCTTTTCTTCTGGGTTTATTTGTAAGGACAGAGCAAGGAACAATATTATCAGAGCAAGGAAAAAAATTAAGGCTTATTTTCGCTAGGCAGATTTACTGTGTGTTACTATTTTCTTTTGTGCTTACAGGTTGTGTTACTGTTTTTTGCTTACATTTTACAGCTGTATTATTCTCTGATTCAAATTGCTGCTTCAGGGTATACTTTCTGCTGCATTGTTACAAGGTGTGCCTACAGGTTTGTTACTGTTTTATGCTTACAGATTACTGCTGTAATCTTCTCTGATTCAAATAGTTTTTTGCAAGGTATATTTTCTGTTAAAGTGTTCTGCAGGTTGTGCTTACAGGTTTTGTTACCTTTTTCCTGTTTTATTTTCCTCTGTAGCAAAGTGTTTTTTGCAGGGTATATCGTCTGTGAAATTATTACAGGTGGTGCTTACAGGTTTTACAATTTTAGCTCTCATTATGCTAAACTTTCAGGGCTAATTACAGGAGCACATACAAGATACAGACTGAGTGATAGTGACTGCATTTGTAGTTGGGTGATTATTTCTGCTCTTACCTCCTTGTTTCTTTCATCTGTGGTTCTTCTTTTTCGGCAGGGGAAGGGCACAACCACCCAACCCATCCCCAACCACCCCATGCTACACTCTTTTATAGAGTAGCACAGTCATGACATTTCCTGTAGCAAAGCAGGAAAAGGAGGATCAGAGGGGTATCCACACAGTGACCTCACGTATAGAGGTACAATTAATTTAACTTGTTATAAAAAGTTATACAAAACAAACAAAAAAAATATTAAAAAAAATCTAATTTCTTCTTTGATTTTCCTTTTAATTACTCAGACCAGGTTACAAACTCAGCAACTCAACTGGAAAGGATATTATTAACTTCAGGTACTGCAGGACACTTTTCAAAAGGGCAGTTATACAGGATTTAGGACACTGTCCTGCATGCGGGACCATTTCAGATCTAAGGGCTCAGCTCTGGGCAGCAAAGGCAGAGATTTACACTTCAAATCGCATATTCAGGATGAAATATATTACAAGAACTACCCACCATTTCCTCAACATCTAACTAAAATACCTCAACTGCAGAGGGTAGTTGGTCTTGGAAGTTGGCAGGTGGTTAGGAGGGGCAAATCAGGTGCCCCATCAGTTAATGCTCACCAACGTATCTCCTCCACAAACCATATAAAAACTACAAACAGGTATCTGCCTCTATCTCCAAAATTAAACCAAGGGGCAGAGGACACTGCAGAGCAGGACACTGCAGTACAGGAGCTAGTGCTACAAAACTCACCCCAAACAGGGACCAAAACAAAAAAAGTTAAAAGGAAATCCAAAATACTTCAGTCATAGGGAGACTCCATGATTAGGAGTTGATACCTATCTGGCTAGGATAATGGTCAGATGTCTCCCAGGTACATCAGTGTGGAGAGACACTGACCGCATTGTTAAAATCATGCAGGAAGCAGAAGAAACACTAACATCCTGGTACACATAGGATTAATGATCTCACCAGCTGGTTAGTTGGGAGACCAAGGAACACCTGACCAGGCTGGGAGAAAACTGTTATCCATTTCATCCGGCATCTCCTTTTCTGAGACCCTGCTGGTCTGGGAGAGGGGTGCAGACAGACGGAAGGTCAGAGGAAGGGAGACAGGGGAGCTAAACATGTGGCTTAAGGGCTGGTGCCATGAAAAAGAACACAAATGTGCAGGTAATTGGCAACAGTTTTGGGAGTGAAAGTTCTTTAAATTCGATGGACTGCATCGGACTAAGGAGGAGTCAGTGTATTGGGCGAAGTTTGATGTCTTTGCAGAATATCTAAACTAGCAAATGGGAGAGGGGTGCAGCACCGATACATCGAACAGGAAGATCATGCCTCCCCTCAGCTAGTGATCAAACAGGAGTTCAGCATGTTTGTAGTTCATTTGCATCACCAGGTAAGGAAAAGGTCCAGCTCCCCCAGCGATGGGAAAAGCCGGACCTCGCCTCACAACTAGCGCAGACTGAAATCTGGCCAATGGAAAACCATGTACACAATGTCCACAGTCTGGGAAACAAGATCCCAGACCTGGAGGCAACAATAACAGAGGCTAAACTGGACATAGCAGCCATTAGCAGAGATGGTTTACCAGCACCACACTTGGGAGACTTCAGTACCCGGCTATGTACTGTTCAGAAGAAACCGAATTGCAAAAAGGAGGGGGGAAGGAATTGGCCCTTTATGTCAATGAAAATATCAAAGCTACAAAAATTCAGAATACACATAAGGGGCCAGAAGAACTGTGGGACACCCTAGAAACAAGAAATGGGACAGCCATATGAACTGGGGTTCTCTACAGGCCTCCAGACCAGGGGAACAACATAGATACATTACTGTTAGAAGATATACAAAACATGACATCTAAAGGGGAGGTTCTGATAATGGGAGACTTCAATATGCCAGATACAGACTGGTCAATACCAGTAGGAACATCTGCCAGAACTAGACACATAGTGGCTTCCCTACAGGGGAAGGACCTCAAACAATTGGTACAACAACCCACAAGAGACAGGGCTATCCTGGATCTAGTACTGACTAATGAGGAAAGGATCATAGATCTCCAGGTAGAAGGTCACCTGGGGGCCAGTGACCATCACATGGTATGGTTCAATTTGGCCACTAGAACTAAATCATCCCATTCCAAGGCAAAAGTATGGGACTTCAGAGGAGCTGACTTTGATAGGATGGCCAACAGAGTTAAGCAAGCCCTGGCAAGAAGAAAACAAGTGAGGGGTACAGACAAAGTGGGCAAGCATTAAGGATGCAATACTTGAAGCAACATCCCACTGTGTTAGGGAGAAAAGCAAGAGCAAAGAAGGAGGAAACCACTTTGGTTCTTAACAACAGTAGCAGGAAAGATCAGAGCCAAAAGGTTGACCTTCAGGAAATATAGGAAACGCATGGACGAAGATAGGAGGAAGACATCAAGCTTCCCTATGGAAGCAGGGAAGGCAGTAAGGCAGGCAAAGGACCAAACTGAGGAAACACTAGCACAAATAGTAAAAGAAGGGACAAGACTTTCTATAGATACATTAGTGAAAGGAGAAAGTTCAGAGGGGTATAGCTAAGATCAAAGGGGATAAGGGGAGTGTATGGAGGAGAACAAGAAAAGCACCTATCCTAATAGATAACTCTGCTCAGTATTTACTGAGGACAAGGTAGAGACAGGGCCCACAGCTCAGCACCATGAACACGGGGGGGGGGGAAGGTGCGCACAAGTCCCTTCACCAAAGAAAGGGTCCTACAAGAGCTCAGGGTGGGCAAGGCACTAGGACCTGATGGCATACATCCTAGAGTGCTAAAGGAGCTAAGGGTGGAACTAGCAGAGCCATTAGCAGAACTGTTTAGTGAATCAGGAGAGGTCCTAGAAGACTGGAGAAGGGCTCATGTGATCCCACTCCACAAGAGTGGAAACAGGGAGGAGGCAAGGAACTACAGACCTGTCAGTCTTACCTCAGTAGTGGGCAAGATTATGGAGGCACTCCTTAAGGAAAGGATAATGCAACACCTGGAATCCATAGGAGCACAGGATCCAAAACAACATGGGTTTACAACAGGAATGTCCTGTCAAACTAATCTCATAGATTTCTTTGACTGGGTAACCAGAGTGGTGGACCAAGGGGCTGCAGCTGATGTTGCTTACCTTGACTTCAGCAAAGCTTTCAATATTGTTTTACACATAAGATTGATTAATAAGCTGGGTAGGCTCAGGTGGGTCAGAACTTGGTCAACTGGGTGGCAAACTGGTTGGTGGGCAGAAAACAGAGTGTGGTGGTAAATGGTATACAGTCAGAGGAGATGCAAGTCACAAGTGGGATACCTCAGGGATCAGTCCTGGGGCCAGTCCTCTTCAATATCTTCATCAGTGACATTGCAGATGGACTGGAGGGTAAGGTTTACCTGTTTGCAGATGACACCAATATCTTCAACAGAGTAGATGATCCAGATGGGGTGGGCAGGATGAGAAGAGATCTGGAAAAACTAGCAAAATGGTCTGAAGAGTGGCAAATGGGGTTTAACGCAAAGAAGTGCAAGATCATGCACATAGGGAAGAAAAACCCTGAAGCTACCTATAGGTTGGGATGGGAGCTGCTGGCAATCACACGGGAAGAAAGAGACTTGGGCATCATCACCACAGATGACCTGAAATCATCCAAGCAGACCACTAAAGCAGTAGGTAAGGCTAGAGGTATGTTGGGGTGTATTAGTAGGGGTATCACAAGTCATAAGAGGAAGTAATAATCCTCTTTACAAGACACTGGTTAGGCACCATTTGAGGCTACACCTTCACAAGGACATTAACAAAATTGAGGCAGTCCAGAGAAGGAAATCAAAATGGTGCAGGGACTGCATCAGAGAACATATGAAGCCGGATAATGGAGCTCAATATGTATACCCTAGAGCAAAGGTGAGAGAGGGTGATATGATCGAAACATTAAAACATCTTAAGGGCATTGACAAGGTGAAAGAATCTAACATGTTTCAGTATAAGAAAATAGCAGGACAAGAGGACACAGCATGAGATTAGAGGGAGGCTGATTAAGGGGTAATGTGAGGGAGTTCTTTTTCACAGAAAGTGTGGTGGATGCATGGAACAGCCTACATCAGGAAGTGGTGGATATGAATACAGTGAAGGGCTTCAAACAGGCATGGGATAGCCATAAGGGAGCAGTACAGATGAGTATGAATAAATAGTCCATTGACAGAGTAAAGGTCTATGGCACATTCATAAGGTAGAAAAAATTGGCAGACTTGATGGGCCTTGTGGTTCTTATCTGCCATCAACTTCCATGTTTCTATGTTTCTATGTAAGCCCATTAAGAGGATATGAACAGGCTAGTCTTAGGTGCTACATATGTCTCATCTACCTGGCACAGCACGAGAGGGACTGTCTGATCCAAGTAACCCATGAGAATGTTGGAACAGGCCAAAAGCATACCCAGGACACAGGCATGCTAGGTACATGAACTCTACAACTGGAAGCTCCTTGAATGATCAAAGCCATTACTCAGAGATAGAGGAATACTGAGCATTACTCAGCGAGAAATCTACCTGATGTACATAGACAAGGGTCAACTTGGGTCTCTCAGACAGAGGATGCTCAGTATCACTGTTGGAGATCATCAGTACTGATGTTGACAGGAAGGCACTTTCTGAAAGACAGCACCAAATGGTGTAGGAAATGATGTTGCTGGGGTCATCCTCACTGAGGTAGCCCTGAAGAGTCCAGCCTTGGTGTCGAGCATGGCACTGCACATGACACCAGTGTCTCAGTCAGCCCTGTATAGTGATCCATCTGATGCACCAGGGTGTGGATGGCTCTGAGGATGGCACCGTTATTTGCTGGGCTGACAGTATAACCTATAGTTTAGAATAATAAGCTGTGAATGAGTTTGGTACATTCAACACACCTGAGTTTGATTCCCACAGCCTCCCCTTGCATATTGTGTGAGTCTTCTCTGAGGAAGTCACTTAACCTCCCCAGTGCTCCTGGGTTGCTCCTGCAAACAGAACTTGTGCTTAGCGGGCTTTACCTTGTTACCAATGAATAAAAAAAAATTAGTGCCAAGGCCACTCCAAAGGATATGACCTTGCCACCGAACACAGCACCATGCACAGCACCGAGCATCACACCAGTGCCACAGATGACCCTGTATAGAGGTCTATCTAGGGCACTAAGGTTGAGAACAACACTGACACCAGTCCCAAGCTGGACCTGAAAGGCCCAGCCTCGGCAATGTGCACAGTGCCACTCACATCACCATTGTCAAAGATGGTCCCATATAGAGATTTTCTTGTGCATAAATGATGGTTTCAGCACTGGGGGTGATAGCGACGGAACCCTCTACCACGAAGGCCAACCCTGATGGAGTCATGATCAATGGTACTACCACACAAGGTGGCACCAGACCTAGTATGAGAATAAACTTTGGTGTGCCCAAAAGTGATGGCATCAAGGGTAGTGTCAGCTCTGATCCCAATGGCACACAAGCAATAGGAATGAAACTGACACTGCTCACTGTGCCAGCACCTTAACACTGAACCAGCATTCAACAGCCAACTGCATCTCAAGAGCTCCCCAGAGGATGGGGAGGCTATAGAATGTAGACATCATGCCCAAAGACCTCAAAACATCTGGTGCCATCTAATGGGATGGCAATGGAAACTCAGACCTGCAGACACCAACAATCTCTGCACAGAAGGTGTGAGTGTGACCTTGACTTATGAATAGCCCTCTCCAAGAGATGAGGTCAAGGCTAGACGGTCAGCAGAACCCACTGTGAACACATAAGTGAGATCTTGACTATCTTTTGGAAATCAGGAGGATTGCCCTTACTTCCAGGAGCAGGACTACCCATTGCCAGTACACTCACCAAGAGAGGTGTGGTGGCCAGACAAAATCCATTTGCTAGAGCAACAAGCCTATGAGTGAGAGAGAGAGAGAGAGAGAGTGTTCAGTTGGTGGGTGCCACTGAGGGGAGTTGGGGAAGGAGTAGAGGGCAGTGCAAAGGCGCAGGAAGATGGAGAGTATGGACCGAGTAGCAGGCAGAGCAAAGCCGTGGGAGGCCAAGAGAGTCGGGTGCAGTGCTACTAAGCCAAGGAGCAGCAGGAAGGATTTTTTCCGAGGAGGAGAAGCAGAGAAAAGGAGGTTCAAGGAGCAGCAGAGGAAAGTAGTTGTTTATCCCATGCACCCTCCCCGGCCCTGACCTCTATTAAATGGTCTAGGTGGGAGGAGCCAGTGTCATACAGCAGCAAAGAGCCATGAGCTGGGGAGCAGCAGAAGGTGCCGCCTACTAGGGGTTGGAGTGGAACGCTACCTGGACTTGAGGACAGATGGTGAGTAAGACTGACACTTTTGTCTACAGGGGGTGAGGGAGTGAGTGTGGCATTTTGAGCAGTATCTGGGCATAGACACTGTATTTGTATTTGTAGCGTATCTTGACGTAGTCACTGTATTTGTATTTGTAGGGTAAGTTAAGCTATAGGATAAGGCACCTTAGCGGAAAGGCATAGTAGGCAGGGACTATAGGAGAGAGGAAGAAAAAAAAATTGGACTGCATTCTTATCTTTGTCACTGTCAGGTAAGTTTAGTTCTTTGGGGGGGATGGGCTAGATAAGCTAGCACAACTGGTGCTGGTAATTTTGTTTTACTGATAATACTGTGTTCGCTTGCAGCCCTTTCCTGTAGTTAAGTCTGCTTAAGTATGGGTAGAATAGTGGGCTGTAACGGGTGCGGGGTGGTGGTTTGGATGGATATTTTGTGGCTATTTGAAGGGTGTCCTATCTGTCACATCACAGGCTGAGAAGGTTCGAGGAGAAGGTGAGGTGGCTTAGGAGGGAGTTGGAGAGGATGGGATGAGGGAGGGGGGCTGCTGGGACAAGTGGGCAAGTGGGCCGCCCCAGAGGGGATCATGAGGGTACCACAGGGGAGGAGCTTCGGGTCAAGAGAGGGGATTGGAGGGGCAAGAGCAAAACAAACAGGAATCCAGACTCTGTGAGTGGGGGCATTGTAGGGAGGAAAGGGCCAACACAGGAGGAGGGGAGGAAGATTCACCAGGAGGGGGCAGGCAAAGGAACACAGAATGGAAGTAGGGCAGAGGAGGTAGCCAAGGATAATGGGATGAGGGGCACAGCTGGAAGGACAAATGAAGGGAGTAGAGCGGAAGGAGAAAGCAAAAGGGAAGGGAGAGAGAATGGGATAGGCAGTGGGGGGGGGAGTCCAGGGAGGTTGGGAGGGTAGTGAAGGATAGGGATGATGTGGGGAAGGAAAGGAGGGACAGATCAGGGGTAAGGGAGGAGCAATGGGGGAAGGACAGAGAAGCAAAGGATGTGGACTAAAGAGATAGATACCGAGGTAGTGAGGCAGAGCGGAACAAGGAAGGACAAGGGGGATACTAGTGCTGGAGATTCTATACTAAAAGAGATAAGATGGAGCAGTAAGGGAGAAAGGCACAGTCATATGGGTGGAGTGCATACCTGGGTTAATGGCTGGCAGGATAGTTGATTCTAAAGTGCGCAAGAAGAGGTAGGAGGAAACCTCATCTTGTGGTGCACGTGAGTACAAATGACCTGGCAGGACAGATGGCGGAAGTGGTCAGGGAGAGGTCTGAGGAACCGGGTACGGTGTGTGAGGAACTGGGGGAATTGGCGGCCTTCTCAGAGGTGCTCCCAGTACCATGCACAAGTACGGCAAGAAAAGGGAGGATTAGAGAGTTCAACTCATGGCTGGGGGAATGGTGTCGGTCCAAGGGGTATGGGTTAGTGGGGGGCTGGGGACAAACCTATGACCACAATGATCTATACGCAGGAGATACACTGCACTTGAGTAGGGAGGGGATTATTAAAATTGGGGATAGAGAGGTACATAACAGCAAAGGTGAGTTTAAACTAGGTGGGAGGGGTGGCAAGTGGACAGCTGGTAGGCAGGGTACCTGGAGGGGTGAACCAGACAAGCTTACCCCCCAAGACAGCAGGGAGGAGCTCAGGTAGAGGCACGGAGGGAAGGGGATTGAGGAAACCCCAGGTGAGCCAAGGAAGGGATATAGGCTGGAGGGTGGTCACTCTGAATGCTAGGAGCCTAAGTAATAAGTTAGCTGAGTTGCAGGCTCTCTTGGCAGTGAGGAGGGTGGACATTGCAGCCATCGCAGAAATGTGGGCTACCCAGTATCAGAACTGGGATATGATGATCCCAGGGTACAAAATATTCAGGAAGGATATGGTTAAAGGGAAGGGGAGGTGTGGCAATCTGTGTACGAGAATGGATAAGGTTTAATGGGGAAGATGGGGAGGAAAGTAGAACAAAGACCCTATGAATGCAGCTTCAGGACTCAAGAGGTAGGACAGTGAGAATCAAGACAGTATATAGACCTCCAGCACAAGGGAAGGACCTGGACAGAGAGCTAATGGAGCAAATCAGAAAGGTCTGCAGGAAGGGGTGCACTGTGGTGGTGGGGACTTCAACCTAGCTGGGGTGGAGTGGGGCACTCCTGCCACCACGAGTGCGAGGAAGCAGGTCATACTGGAGGCATTTCTTGACAGCTTCCTGGAGCAGCTGGTACATGAGCCTACTAGACTGGATAGGGTTCTGGACCTGGTATTTTCAAATGGGGAGGCGGTAAGGGATCTGGGGGTGGAGGACCCTCTGGCTTGGAGTGACCAGCACTCAGTGTGGTTCACACTTAACATGAGTAGGGAAACAGGGAGTATGGAAACCAGGATGATTGATATTAAGGGGCAGACTTTTGTAGGATGAGGGAGATTTCAGGTAAGTATTATGTAAGAATTCATCTGGACATGGATGCTAGTCAAAAGTGGGAGATTATTAAAAGAGGCCTGACAGAGGCCACTGGGGCATGTACAAAGGCGCGGAGTAAGAAGGGAAGGGAAAAGAAGCCCAGTTGGTTGACCCAGGAGGTAATGGAGGGGGAAAGAGACAAGGGAAAGATATTTCAGAAACTCAAGAAGTCGGGGTGGGGGTATGAAGGAAGAGTATACAAAGAAGTCCAGGAAGTTACAGACTAGTCAGAGTGGCTAACACCTCAAGAGAACTGAGACTGGCACAAGTTATTAGGGAAGGAAAAAGGACTTCTTCAGATACATTAGAGAAAGAAGAACAAAGACCAGATTGTAATGATTAGGAAGGACAGAGGGTGGGTGAAGAAGGGGGGCAGGGAGAGGCATTAAATGAATACTTCTGTTCTGTGTTCATGAAGGAGAAAGGGAGGCAGATATCCCAAGGGGTAGGGTGGGAAGTGGAGGAGGGATGACTGATGTAGGGATTATGGAGGACATTATTCTGGAGGGATTGAGAGCATTAAGGGTGGACAAGGCACCAGGACCGGATGGCATCCACCTAGGGTACTCAGGGGCTGGCGGAGATCCTGGAGGGGCTGCTGACTGATCTGTTCAATACCACCCTGGTCACAGGATGCATGCCACAGGACTGGAGGATGATCCATGTGGTGCCCATTCACAAAAGTTGCGCCAGGGACAAGGCGGGCAAATACAGGCCAGTGAGCCTCACACTATCAGGGGGAAATCATGGAGACAATCCTAAAGGAGCAGCTGGTGACCATTTTGGAGGACAATGGTCTCCAGGATGGTCATCAAATGGGTTTGTCTCTGCAGATCCTGCCAGACAAATCTAATTGAGTATTATGACTGGGTGACCAGGGAACTGGACAGGGGCCACGCTGTGGATGTCCTGTATTTGGACTTCAGCAAGGCCTTTGATTCCATGCCACATGGGAGGCTGGGGAGAAGCTGGAATACATGGAGTGGGAAAAGATGGTAAATTGGATCGTCAACTGGCTGAATGGAAGGCAACAGAGAGTGGTGGTGGTGGTGGGGCCTCATCACCAAGGGAAGTGACAAGTGTGGTGCCACAGGGATCAGCACTGGGATCAGTGTTGTTTGGGATATTCATAGCTGATATCTCACATGGGGTCCAGAGTAGGATCATTCTGTTTGTAGATGATATGAAGATAGAGCTGTGGTAGATGACTTTGAGGGATGGAAGGGGCTGCAGGAGGACCTGAACAAACTACAGGAGTGGTCGGTAATGGCAGCTGGGGTTCAACACCAAGAAGTGCAAGGTACTACACTTCAGGGCTAGGAACCAGGGAGGACCTATCAGCTGGGAGGGGTACAGCTGAAAAGTAATGCTGAAGAAAAGGATCTGGGGTGATTATAATGGGCAGCATGAACAACTTGGCTTAGTGCAGAAAGGCAGAGGCAAAGGCCAATAGGATGTTAGGGTGCATAGCGAGATGAGTCTCCTCTAGGAATAGGGAGGTGATCCTCCTTCTCCTGTAGAGGACTCTGGTCAGGCCTCACCTGGAGTACTGCATGAAGTACTGGTGCCCATTCCTGAAGAAGGACATCAAGTTGCTGGAGGGGGTGCAGTGTAGGGTGACAAAGATGATCCAGGAATTTGAGGGGAGGTCTTATGAGGAGAGATTGGCAGAGCTGAATATGTATTCCCTTGAGAAGAGGTGGGATGGGGTGATATGATCGAGACATTTAAATACTTCAAGGGGATAAATAAGGTTAATACAGAAGGGATTTTCCAGCTTAAGGGGAGGAAGACAAGAGGGCACCAGTTGAGACTGGAGGGGAAGATTCAGGAGGGAAATCAGGAGGCATTTTTCATAGAAAGGATGGTGAACAGGTGGAATGTTCTGCCCAAGGTGGAGGTGTCCTGTAGAATGGTGGGTGACTTTAAGAGGAGTTAGGATAGGGTGAGGGGGTATGATGAAGAGGGGTGGGGAGGGGAGGGGCAGTTGCAAGTTGAGAGGCTAGCTGCACAATCGAGCAGACTCGATAGACTGTATGGTCTGCTTCTGCTGGCATTTTGTATATTCATATGCAGACTTCCTACCATCCATGGTCTTCAACCATTTCCATAGGGCCACGGCTGAGAGAAAACTATATATTTTTTGTGTTAAAGTAACTAAACTGAGGCAAAAATACCAAACTCTAATGTATTTAAACTAAACCAAAGAATTAAATGCTGTCTTTGCATAGACAGTCAAGTTCTGGCTCCAACATGGGGAGTAGAGATGCTGCTGTTGCACACTGAATGGCAGGAAAAGAGGAACTGAGGTAGTTGAGGGCTGGCACAGTGACACCACTGCAGCACTCCAGAAAGGTTCTGGCTCTGATAGGGTCCTAGCACCTTTGGCACTGTCTGTCTCAGACCAATTAGTGGGAATCTATGGAGAAGTCTGATTCTTGGAAAAACACTCATGTGCCAAGCAGTAAGCAGGCTTCCAACAGGAAATCCAGCCAACTGCAAGAGTAACCTCACTGCATGATTGGCTAGGTTGGGAACAGGATTTGTTGTCAGTGTGCACTTACACCCAGCTCGCCATGAAAGACTAAATATGGCTCTTTAGTCTTTTGCGTTGAAAAATAATTCAGTCACTTTTTCAGTCTTGTTTTTTTTTTTTAGTGAAACCCAACTGGCCCTATTTTCACTGCACCCCCAACCCAAATAGCCCAAACCTGTGGAGCAGCCCCATTCCTAATCCTAGTTTCTATCACTGACTGATAGCTCTCTCTTATTGAGTGTCTACCAGTTTCTGATCTATATTGATTACACTTGCCCAAAAATGCCTCTTCCCCAAGAAAGCCCAATAGAAGGATCATGTATTTGTGTCCCCAATTGGATCATACAGTACAAAAAATAAGTTATCTTGTAACATAATCTGAATCAGTACTGCAGCTGATCTGTTAGGTTAAAGCCCACTTCCAGCTACTGTAGGTTCTACTGGTTCGTGCCCTGTCATTGCGCTGTGTCCTCTCAGAAAAAAGAAACTTGTCAAGGAGAAGATCCACGTTTGGAGGCACTTGGTTTTAAAAAGTCTGTGACTGAAACACTTGGATTAGTTTTCACTTCTCACCCTGTCATACTGACCTAGTGAGGCGCTAAATGGAAACAGATGTAGAACCCCTTCAGGAACAATTTTATTGCAGTCTTCCAGCAATAAATAAACTTAGGGTACCCAACTGGAACTCAGATGGAAAGTATGCTGGTTACTGAGAAGGTTTTTAGAGGAAGCTTTACTTTGTGTTAAAATAAAACTATCTACCTCTGAGCAATTGACCACCAACCCACAGACAATTGTTTATGTCAGCTCTTAAAAGAACATCAATGAAACCTCTGATTGATTTGCTTCTACATTTTTCACCTGCATCTTTAACTCAAATACTTGCAGGAAAGTAAGGAGTTAAAGTCTTCTGTTTGTTTATATGGATGACTGCTCAGTAATTGACACCCCCTGCTTCCTGCATTATTCCCACCATGACAGCAGGGGTTTTTTAAATGGTAATTTTTCCCTCTAGCTTGATCTCTGTCCCTCCCTCCTCCTTCTCCTTTTTTTGTCAACATTTTCATGCACAATAAAAGGTCTGAAATTCTATGTAACAGTTGTTTCAATTGCAGAGGGGACTGTTTATAAACAAGTGACAGGCAGATGAGATTTAGTGGCTAATAATAGGCACTGGACATCGGCCCTTCTCTTTTGTTATTGCTATTATGTAAAAAGCTGCCACAGACAATAGGTTGAAAAAATGTATGCTAAACTCATTCACTGACTCCCTTAGATGCCTGACAGTTTTGCTGTTTGAAAGGATGGTAGATCCCCCTCCACACACACACCCACACACACACACACACACACACACACACACACACACACACGACATTTAAAAGAAGTACATATGCAAGATAAAAAATAAAAGTAACGCACCATCTGTGGCTGGTAACAGAGTGTTACAGTACATAGCAGCCCAGTTTGAGTCTCTCCATTCTTACAGCTGATCCTGAACATTGTAAGCATACCAGGAGCATTGTATTAATGCTGCTGCAATCTTTCTCCATTAGGCCATGGCCTTTGATACAATAAGCCACCCCCTGTTCTCATCTAAAGCCTTGTTTACATCGTTGCTCCACTCTACATTGCAGTCCGTTCCACTGCTCCCCCAACCTGATTCATGTGTCTGTTTACGTGGCCCCTCTCTCAGTACCAATGCAAGATGCTCTGCACAGGGGGCCACGAGACTGGGGGGGCAGCTGTCCAGTGACGTGAGTGGTGACAGGCTGGGTGAAACAGACTGCTGGGGTAGGAGATGTAAATGGGAACTGGTGGCAGAGGTGGGATACCAACACAGGAAGCGGGGATGGCAGGAAACAGATCAGGAGGCAGGGGGCAGCGGGTAGATGATCTAAACAAGAATCACTAGCAGGGAAGTAATCAGGCTGAACCCTAAACCAGCATGCTAGCAATCTAGGCAGCCATACTTCCTTGTTCCAGCCACCGGAATTAGGGGAGGGTGCTGGGAGGATCTTTTATGCATTGGAGCAAGCATTGCAGCCTGGTCACATGGCAGTTTACACTGCTCACTCCAGAATGTATCCCAAGTTTTGCAGCATTTCAAGGGATGAAAGAGGACCAACTCACTGTGATCAAGTAAGTGTTCACATGGCTGCATTTGCACCACAGCAACCCAAGCACTAATGCTGCTGCGGTGCAAATGTGGCCATATAAACTGGCCTTAAACTAGTCTCTTCAGGGCTATCAGACACCCCTTCCGCTGTTGTGTCATATTTGCCTGGAAAACCACAGGGAGATAAATAGTAGACCACCCTCTCCTCTTCTCTCCCGGTTATCCTTGGTGTCCCACAAGGTTTGTCCTGAGTCCCCTCCTTACATGCCTGTTGACAACACCATCATTTACACCTCTGGACCTGGCTCTAACTTCATTGAACAGGATCTTCAGCATAACTACACAAATATCCAAACCTGGCTCCACACTAATCAGTTAGTGGTCAACCAAAAGAAAATGGTCACCCTGCAACTTGGTCCAAACAATGGCTTTCCAAATCCAATTTATCTCTGAACATTCGCTCCATGTCAGGTGCCTACAGTGATAATGTATCTGCCTATAAATACCTAGACCTGATGCGAAACCAGTCCATGGATGGACTATATGGTTCACATCAGCAGCTTGATTTCCAAATACTTTACAGACCATGGGGCACTTTATGGGACAAAAAGCTATTTTCCACTTAGCACTAGAAAATGCACTGTGAAACAGATGATTTTCCCTTGACTATGGGATGCGGTCTTCTCTGTCGCTCTAAATTCTGCCATATCCAAACTGTTTGTACTCTTCAATGCCCTATGCAGATTTGCTCTGATTACCTTGCTCATGCCCCCCCCCACACTGTACAATGTAAAATTAAGTGGGCTGGGCTTCCCCTGAGATAAGACACTCACTGCATGTTGCCTCACATTCTGGGCTGGACTCACAGAGTATCTAAACAGAATACAAATTTTTTGCTTTTAACTGTTTTTAGTCCTTCGGATCAGGAGCAGTCAAGAGACTCTAGACCCCTCTTTTTATACACAATGCAGGACAAGCGTCCTTGACATATAGACTCCCAAAACTCTGAAATACACACTAACTGTACTTAACCTCGTTGACCAGTTTCTGGTCCATCAAGACTAATACTAAAATGCTCTACAGGGCCCTCTTTTCTGCTGTAACTGTCCCTTCCCTGTCCTATACCTGCCATCCTATTATTATGCTGCTCAGGTTACCAACTTTATTGGGTCCATGTGTTGTTAAATTGCTCAGTATACTCATTTATTGCTTAAATACACCTTTGAACATATATGCTGTGGCTGCTTACATGTTTTTGTATAGTAGCTCACTGTTATTGTATAGTTTACAATTGACGTAAAAAAAATCTTGTGAGTATGGAAGTCATGATTTCAAAGTAAACTCTATTGTATTCCACATTCCATGTGTTTGTGTAATTTTGCACTTCTTTAAAACCTGGCTTTATTGGCAATGTCCTTTCTGGGTAACATTTGCTCAGTACTTTTGTGCTGAGGTTCTTTGATTTCTAGAGGACAAAAAATAGCAGAGATGTGGCTCCATTTGATGCTTGTAGGAACTAGAAATCGTCACTCCCAGCCTCACTGTAAAATGAAAAAACAGCTGAGTGTCCAGTGAATCTGAGTAGCCTGGCTGAGGACTGAGAAAACAAAGGGGAAGGTGAGATCAGCTACTGGCAAGAACGTCTTGCCAAGAAATTTTTGAAGGGACACACAATTCAAATTTAATTAAGGGCAGAATGTTATAAATTTACAGCAATCCTTACATTCAAAAAGCAATATTTGGATGAGACTTTGTGGGGCATGTGCCTCCCAGACTATATGGGCATGACGGCCCTGGTTGCTGAAGCAAGAGGGGGCCAGGGAGAGACAATTTGCAAAACAACACTTAACCAACATAAAAACAGTTCACTGACCTATGCAGCCAGTATAGTGTTATGCTTGTGCAACTGTGTTAGTTTGGTTTTGGCCGTTCACACTCTCTATTCCCGAGGAATGACCACCCTGTAGGGGTACGATGGCAAGGAACTCTCAGAGAGGGTTCCACCCATAGAGGTGCCATGGGAAATTTCCCGTGGCTAAAGGTACCTTAGGAATCCCCCTTAGGAGAGAGTGCTGCCGCTGGAGGAGGAGGGGAGGATGGTTAGGGCAAAGAAAAAATGCTTCACAGAGAGGCTTAGAGGAACTGCTGCTTATATAGCTCAGGAAGTGGGAGTGGCTGGCTGCTTGGCCACTGAACTTTAGGCATAGCCTTACATTTCACTGACCTACACAGCCAGTATAGTGTTATGCTTGTGCAACTGTGTTAGTTTGGTTTTGGCCATTCACAATCTCTATTCCAGAGGAATTATCACCCTGTAGGGGTACGATGGCAAAGAACTCTCAGAGGAGGGTTCCACCCCTAGAGGTGCCACGGGACATTTCCCATGGCTAAAGGTACCTTAGGAATCCCCCAAAAATGTAGTATCATCCCCAAAAAGGAGGCAGCACAAAGCATAATGCAAGCAGTAACAGTGACATGGAAGCAGTAAACTGTAATGTAGTAGTAGAGAAGTGTAGGCAGTTTGATAGATCAATGACATGTTCAGTTGTTGTAGTAACAGCCCAGGTTTGCGTAGCGTGATACTGATGGCTTGCATTGAGAGAAGGGGATCCCCTAAGGAGAGTGGAAATGGCAGGACATCCTCCACCTCCATCCAACAACGGAACCTGCCTAAAGAGACTAGGGAAAATAATTATGCTAACTAAGAGTTATGACCTGCAACGGAGAGAGAAAAAAAAAAACCCTATGAAGAGGAAATCTCTGGGGATCTAAGGCCTAGTCGCCTTCCTCCAGGCTTTGGGGAAAATTTATTTAGTGATGGCTCAGCAGCTGCAATTTGGAAAACCCAATTAAGAGAGGTGGAAAATATTCCAATTTGGAGGGAGGCTCTCACTCAAACCCTCTAGCGGGAACATCATGGAAGGTTGCGAGAAAACTCTGCAACAATACGTGCATCCAAGATGCAGGAGAGAGCAACAACTGCTGAGGCACTCACCTGGGCTACCTGCCTAAATCAAACCAGGTGAACCAGAAGCAGTCATGGGGAGAATGCGGTGAAGGTGCCTTGCTAGGGAAACCACTAAAGTCAATGGCTAGCCATTATAGTGGAGCATTAGAGCCAAAGGAGATCATCGTAACCACCCTTCACCGCTAGTCTTAAATTCTACACCAGTAGCTGCTGTAGTGTAGCAGGCAGCTAAAGCCAAGCCTGGGGCAAGGACGTTCCCAGCTATGGGCCAGGTGAAAAGGATTCCGCCCCAAGTTGGACATGCTCGATGCTGCTGACTAAATGCAGAGCGAGACCATCGGCTGCAGGAACCCTGCACCAGAATAGAATGGCTGGCATGCCCTAGAATTGATTGAGAGCTGAAAGCAGGTGAGCTGAATGAGCGCAGCATGCTGAGATTGTAATGAGCATTGAGTGCTGAGACCTTGCAAGGTTGAATGCATATTGAGAACAGTAGAATCCCAGGCCGAAGCCGAGGGGATGGCAGTAGGCGTGAAGCAATGGTTTGCGTAAGCAAGGAGCAATGGTTGCATAAGCAAGTGTGGACCTGATAGGTCAACAAGCAGTAGTAGTAATAGGTGGACCTGCATAACAACTGTAGAGCAAATAAACAGCACTGAATTAGGGGCAAGCCAGCCAGACATGAATAGCCAAATCAAGGTGACAAACTCTGAGGATTTTTGTGGTGAAGACAGGATTTAGAACAGAATTAATTAACCACAGGCCACGACTCCCCAAAACACCTCCCAGTCCCCGTCAGAGGGCAAACAAGGAAGCAATGAAAGGCCAAGAACCACATGCAGATATAAAAGCTAATTTAATAGCTTCAGCTAACCACAGAGAACAAGGTACAATAGGAATGGGTGCAAACAATGCAGCAGCAGGAAGCAAGTAGGCCTGCACAGTGGTAGTAAACAAATGAGTACCAGGAGTTGTAGTGCAAATAAAGGAGCAGCTACGGTTGAGCTGAAATACACAGGTAATGAATGCAGTTGCATTGCAGTAGTTTGAGCGCAGAGCACAGTTAAAACACAGGCACTGGGTACAATAGTAATTAAAGTAAACAGCAGTGGCTGCAATTGTAGGAAACTGAAAGCAGTAACAGGAGCTCTGAGTAGGTTCGCAGTAGTAGTGCAAGTAATTTGAGAGTTGCAACTGAAGGCCAGCAGTATGAGCTTTGTAGTACCAGTATGCTAGGAGTTTAGAAAATAAAAGCCCCCAAAAGACTAAACCAAAACACAGCAAAACAGAACAGGGAAAGGCCCAAAAAAAGAAACAAAACACAGAGGGAAGCACACAGCTGGAGGAATACAAAGCAGAAGCAAGAAAATAAACACCGAAGTCCAGCAGAGACACACATAAACAACAGGCTGGGGGGGTAGGCCCCAGCCAGCTCAGAGGACAAACCAACATAGCCTCCAGCTACAAAGAAAAAATGCTTCACAGAGAGCCTTAGAGGAACTGCTGCTTATATAGCTCAGGAAGTGGGAGTTGCTGGCTGCTTGGCCACTGAACTTTAGGCATAGCCTTACATTTGTAATCTTTCACTTTCACCATGCTTAGTAGTTTATTTATTTATTTCAAAAGTTTCACCAGGAAAGACATACTGGGCTGGATATTCAAACTGCGCTATTTTGTGGCGCAAGCCCTTGCGCTGCACAAAATAGTTGCGCAGGGGTGGCGAGCGATATTCAAAGGAGTTGCGCCCTTGAGCAACTCCTTTGAATATCACCCCCTGGCCACAGCCACTGTGCATGGCGCAGTGGAACTTGCTCCACCGCAAGTGGTCAGAGTGGAGCATTCAACTTGCGGTGGCGCAAGTACCATTGCGCCATGCGAAAATTTCCGATATTCAAAAGGTGACATGCAAATGAGCCATAATTCATGCAAGGCGGGGGCCATTTGCATCTGATTATGGCCCCATTTGCATGCCATTAGCATGCAGGTGCGCCGATCCCCGAGGACTTGCACCTGGCGCCCTGCCAGGCAGCAGCCGTTGGGAACCAACGCCCCCTGCAGCTCGATCGCGGGCAAAAGAGTAAAACATCCCTCCCAGCCCCCCACCGGCCCGATCGCCGGCAGCAAAGTGTCCCCCCCGAACATATCCCTGGTGGTCCAGTGGACGCTAAGCCCGATCGCCCGGGCTGCATTAGTTAAACACAACCCCCTCCCGAATATATCCCTGGTGGTCCAGTGGACCAATAAGCCCGATCACGGGCTGCATTGGATTAAACACAGCCTCCCTCCTCCCGAATATATCCCTGCTGGTCCAGTGGATCGATAAGCCCGATCTCAGGCTGCATTAGTTTACCTTCACTCCCCAAGACCACATTCCTGGTGATCTAGTGTCCCCCCCCCCACCACCCATGAGCCCCTCCATCCTGCTCCCCACCGCCTGCCCCGCCCACGCCGCCCACCGACTGACTGCCGGTAGGGCTCACCGCCATTGGTGCAAAGCAAGAGCCAATGGCGTGCAGCTCATAAATAGAAAGGCAGTCAGATTTATGAATAGATAGATTCATTCACAAATTCATCTTATCTAAATCTGGACCGCCTTATGCGGTATGGGCTGCATGCCCATTGGCTCTTGCTCTGCACCAATGGGCGCAGCCCTACTGGCAGTCAGTCGGCAGGCGGCGGGCGAGGCAGGTGGGATGCTGCCGCCTCGACGGCCCGCGGGGAGTGGGTGGTGGGGCTCATGATGTGGGTGGGGGATACCAGAACACCAGGGATGTGGTCTTGGGGGTGGGGGTTTTGTAACCAATGCAGCCCGTGATCGGGCTTATCGGGTCCACTGGACCACCAGGGATATATTTGGGAGGAGGGTTGTGTTTAAACCAATGCAGCCCACATCGGGCTTATCGGGTCCACTGGACCACCAGGGATATGTTCGGGGGGAGGACACTTTGCTGCCCGCGATCGGGCCAGTGAGGGGATGGGGGGACTTTTTACACTTTTGCCCACGCTCAGGCTGCAGGGGGGGGCACAGGGAGTGGGTTGAGGGCTAGCCACAGGTGGCAGCTGCTGTGTTGCACCCTGCAATGCGGCAGCTCACCTGTGGGTGGCCCTTGACTTGATCCTTTTTTTTGGGGCTCAAAGTTGTGCAGGTGCAGGTTGGGGTTGCGCCTGCAGCACTCTGCACAGCCGCTGAATATCGGGCTGTGCAGTTTATGTATGGTTCCTCCCTCCAGTTCAGCATGCATTCATTTGCATTGCGCTGTTGCTCAGCATGTTTTCAGTGCGAACTGCCTCCTGCTGAATATCGCAGAATGGTGCAAGTTCGGACTTCTTGAGGCGCAACCCTATTGCGCGATGCGGCTAACCCTTTTGAATATCTGGCCCACTGAGTTGAACTAGCAGCTCATTTTTAGATGCGTCTGCGGCATATGGGATAAGGGAGAAAGAAATGCAACATAAATACATACTTGAAGGTGGTGCCAATGGGTAAACTTATACAGGGAAACAAAAGCTATGTACTATATACAAGCATTCAAGCAGTTTGTTCAACATCTACTAATTACATTTTTTGTACTGTAAGAACGTGTTGGAGATGCTGCAGCAGTTCATAGGGGTTGCTGTAGAGGCATCAATCTCATTCGCAAGGCAGGCAGCTAGACATATTACAACAACTATAAATGCCTGGGTAAGGTATAGCAATTTTGTAGGGCAGGGTAGAGAGGTATGGGAGTGGAAAGTGGGGAAGGGACAATAAGTGAGAGGGAGAGGGAGAAGGGGAGAGAGAGGAAGGAAGAATCAGGAGCAGTTGCAGGTGGGCGAAGTAGAACTCATAGAGATGAAAGGAGAGTGAGTGAGAGAGGTGACAGAGCAGGTTGATAGGGGAGGGAATCTCAGAGTTTGGAACAATGGTAAGAGAATGCTGTCCTGCTGGCTGTAGTCAACCTAGGTGGTAGGGTGAGGGAGCGAAATTTAAAGGAGCATAAAGAGTAGGGGGGGGGGGCCAGAGAAGGGAGGAGAGGTAGGAGGGAAGAAAGCCAAACTAGTGTTTGGCCAGAATGGAGGAGCAATGCTTAATCACAAGGAGATATTGTTTCCAGCTTATGAGATCCCATGTATGCGCATTCTACTTTTACATCGAAAACTGCCAATGCAAAATGATCCAGTGCCCAATCCAGCCCATTAGGGAATAAATAAAATTCTTCCTTCTCCTCCACCTAACTGACCAGTCTAATGTTTTACAAAGCACATGAGATAGATTCTGGTAGTACATTTTTCATTTTATTTATTTTACCAGGGAAAAAGCTCTCTTGAGCAAGCTCATTTCCAAGGTGGTCCTGGGTAGGACAGGGTACAGATAATAAAAACAAGCAGTGGAAAAGATATAGAATATACAACACAATTACATATACAATTATAAGGTGGCAGAATACAATGGGTATACAGTTGGTAGACATTAGGATATAAGCAGTACAGTAGCCTCAAGTGGAACAGTACAGGAGGAATTGAAAAACATGGTAGTAGAAGAAAATAATAAAATTAAGTCTTTATTTACATTAACAAGTCTCAGTGCATATGCTATTGATGAGTGCTTTGAAATGAGTGCGCTTGACCATATAGGTGAGTTTTAGAGAATTCTATAACTTGTTCCAGGCAACCAGAATGATACTACTACTGACTACAGATTTGCCAAACTGTGCGGCGAACCTACGTAGGTGTGTCCAGTAGAAACAGGTTATTCTTTCTTAGAGAATAGATGTAAGAGGATTTGCTGAAGAGTTCTATGATATACCTGGGCAACTCATTGGATAGGACTGCATACGCCCACATATAGAGATTATATAGTCTCCTGTTAGAAAGGGAGGACCATCCCACTGCTGTAAACAGATTACAATGATGAGTTCTTGGTGCCAGGTTATTGATGAACCTCAGAGCTCTGTGATAGAGAACATAAGCTTGGTTAAACAAGTTAAGAATCGGGTAGGGAAAGGGCAGACTAGGTGGGTCACACAGTCCTTATCTGTCATCCCCTTCTATGTGTCTGTGTGTATATTGTGGCATTGGCTATAGATTATGTCAGCAGAGACTTTATTGGTAGGAATGTAATTTGCACAAGACACTTTCTGATATCTACAGAGAAACAGTGCTGGTTCCTGTAATAGAAGGTGAGTCTAGCATGTAGTTTCTTACAGATTGCTTCAATGTGGTTAGTAAAGGAAAGACTGTTACCAAGCCATACACTGAGATATTTATAACTTGACGCCAACTCAAGATGTTCACCAAGCAGCATACTGATAACAGGGGCAGAGGTACAGTATGTTGTAATTTGTTATTGTTGGAGAAGAACATTACCTTAGGTTTTTTGGCATTAACCAGTAATTTCAATTGGAAGAATTTTAGAAACATAGAGATGCAGAAAGTAATGGCAGAAGGAGACCGTGGGTCCATCTAGTCTGCCCCAAGAGTTTCCAAGACCTGTTGCAGATCTCAGGATCTAGCCCTCTACAGATTTTTACCTTTTCCTGTCCACACTATTTGCACTTGAGCCCTTGCATTATCCCACCATTTTTTTTCTTTCCATTAAAATTTTATTAAGGCTATTTAACGCAGAGAATACATCCAAGAGAAACATACACATACAACGTAGATCATACATATCTCAGATAACAAACGGATCCATTCTCTGCCTACCCAACTCCTACCCCAACTACCCCCCCTTCCCTCTCCCCAATATCCCAGCACAAGACACCTGGTAGTAACAACTTTTACCCAGGCGGAGCATACCCTGTTCTTATAGGGAGTAAAAGGCGTGAAGGGGGCCCCAAATCTTATTAAACCTAGGTAGCTTATTCTGAAGAATAGCTATCATCCTTTCCACTCTGAGGTTAGCGAGTAGCTCCTGTAACCATTCAGTATAACTAATTACCATAGAATCTTTCCAGTGTTTGAGGACCACCTTTTTCAGGGATGCCGAGATTAGGGATATATGGAATTTCCTGTTCCTAAATGGAATATGAGCTATGTCCCTAGCAAACATATCTCCGCATAAAAGAGCCTCTAGACCCAGGAAAGGGTCAGCCTTACTTTTGATAGCTGTCCAAAGCGGGACAATCTTTGGACAGTTCCAAAAAATGTGAAGCAGGTCCCCTTCCCCCTGTTGACATCTTGTACAGGATGAGGCTGACACCATTCCCAAGCTCGCCAACTTCTGGGGAGAATAATAAATGTTGTGAAGTATTTTAAATTGCATCAGTCTGAGCCGATCTTGGAGGATAAATTTGTGATAACTGTGCCACAGTGCTGTCCAGTTGAGATCCACTTTGGGAAATACAGAGGCCCAATAAGAACTCGGTGCCAGGTTCTGGGAGTAGGCCCAATTATATAAATTACTATATAGATTAGAGACAGCATGCAGAGCCCACTAAGGGACTCAAGACTGACTGAAATTTTAAATTTGGAGTAGGTATTGGTGTTGTGCCCACCTTTTAGTTATGAGATGATGAAGTTGGTAAACCTTAAAGATTTCTGTATTTGGCAATTTAAATTTATTCAAAATTTCTAATGCGGTAAGTAAGTGTCCATCTGACGAGGTTATATCTTTTAGTTGACAATCTCCCAATTGTGCGAAGTCAAGAGGTATTGAGGGGTTTACCTCGATTAGAAAACACGGATTACCTCTTATAGGTTGAAAAGGATGTGTGGAGTGATTATACTTAGATAACCACATAACTGTGAATGGACCTTGACCGATATCCCTATCGGAGATTTCCTGAAACCACAGGTCAAAGTTTAGGTTAAGATGCAACAAGGCCTCCGGTGAAAAACCATATTTCCTGATGAGGGACAGTTCAATTTGTAACCATAAAGGTATATATGAATCTTGGGTCAAAGGGTCCACGGCTTGTACCCATCTAAGATATTTATTGACATGACCAGCCCAAAAGTAATGGCCGAAATGTGGCAGTCTTAACCCACCTAGTGACTTAGGAGCAGCTAATTTGTAATACGCCATCCTGGCTTTTTTATAGCCCCATACAAAGTTGGTGATAAGCCCATGGATTTTTTTAAACCATGAGAGTGGGAGCCAAATGTTTAACATGTTAAGAGCATGTTAAGAGGATAGAACAACCGGGGAAACACATTCATTTTAACTAGGTTAATCCTCCCCCACAGGGAAATTGGAAGCAATGCCCATCTATTCAGGTCTAAGTCAATTGTATGAACCAAGGAGTCCAAATTTAACTGTTGGGTCCGCGTTAAACTCCTTGCCAAAGTGAGGCCCAAGTATCTAATGGAGTCAGATCTCCAGGCTAATCCTAGATCAGTAATTTCTTGTTTGAAGATTTTATTGTTGAGGGGGTATACCACCGTCTTTTCTAAGTTTAATTTATAATTAGCCAATTCACTATACTCCTGAATGGTTCTTAGTAAGGCCGGAATAGACTTATTAGGGTGCGAAATATACAACAAAAGATCATCAGCATATGCAGTTATTTTAACCGTATTCTCCTGAATTTTAATGCCGTGTACCTCCTGATTATGCGATATACTCCTTATAAGGGGCTCGAGATAGAGATTAAAAAGTAAAGGAGATAGCGGGCATCCTTGCCTGGTGCCTACATGTAGTTTGAAAGGGTCTGAAATGACCCCATTACATGAGATCCTAGCTGAGGGCATTAGATATAGGGATCTAATCCACTTCAGGAACACGTCAGGAAAACCAAAAGTTTTCATTGTGATTAAAAGATAATTCCAATAGACCCTATCAAAAGCCTTCTCTGCGTCCAATGAGACCACCACCATCGGGAAGTTGCTCTCATCGGACGCAGAGAAAACATGAGCCACCGTCCTTAAGTGATCATTGGATGATCTACCTCATAAAGCCGACCTGTTCCACTCCAATTAAAACAGGTAGGATTTTATTTATACTGATCAAATAACTTCGCCAGAATTTTTATATATCATAATTGAGCAATGAAATGGGCCTATAACTAGAAAGTTGTTCGGAGGTTTATCTGGTTTTGGATTAAGACAATAAGCACTTCAAATAGGGAGCTATCTGTTGCCTGACAGTTGAGAATGTATTGAAATAAGGAGACCAGAAGTGGGGAAAGTTGTTTAGAAAAAAACCTTATAAAAATTAGAAGATAATCCGTCTGGACCTGGGGTTTTATCCAGAGGGAGACCCTTAATAACTTGCTCTATTTCACTCTGGGAAATGGGAATAGTGAGATGTGCCTTCTGGGACTCTGAAAGAGAAGGAAGGTTCAGATCTTTTAAAAAGGAATATATATTTCCCACAGTAGGTGGATTTTTCATTGCACTATAAAGTGATCCAAGGTACCTTCTAAACTCCTCTGCTATCTCCTTAGGGGAGGTCTTCACCGGACCACCATCCGTGGGCTGGACAGCCGGAATTATTCTAGAGGTTTCTAATTACTTAATGCGCCTCGACAACAACCGGCCCGCCTTCTCCCCTTGGTCAATATAATTGGCCTTTGTTTTAATTAGTGCTAATTCAGCTTGTTCCCCCAATAAATTTAAGTAAAGGTCTCTCAGTTTAATTAACTCCTGTTTATCTTTCTCCGTGGACTGAGGAGCTAATTTAGCTTCTCTAAGTCTAATCTAAGTCAGGAGCTCAGACATATATCGTTCCTTCTGCCTGACCTATCAAGATACCCCACATAAAAGCTTTAAATGCTCCCCAAACTATATCTGGTCTGGTAGTGCCATTCATATTGTTTGAAACAAACTCATCTATTTGTGACGAGATATATTTGACTGAGTTGTGATCCCTCAAAATTTGATTATTTAGCTTCCATCTATTACTTTTTCTGGGAAGGGATGAAAAGGAGACTAAAGAGGAGACTGCGGAATGGTCTGAGGGTGGCCCAGCATGGATTTCTGCACCCAAAACTGCTGAAAGGAGATTGCGAGAGGTTAGAATATAATCAGTTCAAGATGCAGAACCGTGAGCCTGAGAAACAAAAGTGTACTCCCGAAGTTTTGGATGGAGAACCCTCCATACATCGGAAAGGCCAGATTGGTCCAGTAGCTCCCTTAAAGCTCTTTGGGCTGGCGAAAGACCCTGACTAGTGGGTTTAGACCTGTCTATTAAGGGATCCAGCACTAAATTAAAATCCCCACCTATGATCATAGGGGTATCTACTAAGGGTGTTAATACCTCCATCAGCTGCACAAAAAAAGCCGGAGTATCTATATTTGGCCTGTAGATAGACCCAACCAGAATTTCCAGAGCATGTAACTTCCCTTTAACTAAAATATATCTGCCTGCACTGTCTTGTATTACCTGAAGAGGGGTTAAAGGCACAGACCTGTGGACTAACACCATTACACCCCTACTTTGTGTATTACCTTGAGAGGCAAAGACTTGTCCCATTTGAAGGCACCTCATGTTGTTGCTTTCATTACTAAGCAGGTGTGTCTCATGCAAAAACACTGTATCGGCTTTTTAGAGATTTAAATGTTTTAGAATTTTATATTGCTTGGATTTCTGCCACGCCCCCTTAATATTCCACCTCAAGAATTTAATGATTCTGGGGAAAGCCATTACACCCTTTAAAATTGTGGTTAACTAACCATTTTGATATTAACAGCTCCTCCCAATTCTCCTTACTTGAGTCTTGTGCTCCCCCCCCACACCCACCTCCCTAAGCAAAGATATCCCATAAACATTGTACCCAAAAACTTAAGCGCAAACCAAACCCCATACCACTCCCACCCCCATCCCACCGCTTTATCATGGTCCATGAAGGCAGCTCGCCCAGCTGTGTCCTCTCATGCTCCACCACCCCTCTATCAAGCTCCAAAAAGCTAAATCATATGATACCCTTTTACCTTATGAGCCCATAGTATCCTAAGAAAAACAAGTGCAATCAAGAACTAATCTGGATGAAAAATTCAAGATAGAAAAGGGACCATAACCTTTCTCACAGTTACATTGCTAATCTCAAACTTAACCCAATTTGAGCCTCTGTCTTATACGCAACATAATCTTGTAACAGCCCTGGGGTACGGTCCCATGAAAATCTGTGCTTTGTGTGTTAAAATAATTTGGAATACCCCAGGATGGTCCCTTGTAACATGCAAAGCAATCGCAGATTTAACAAATGCTCTCCGCTTAAAGTAAACTTATACAGGGACAGTTAATACATGCACTGCCCTACATTAAAGGAGAGACTCCAATAAAGGAAAAGGTTTGACAACCAGCATTCAGTGGCTGTACCACCTAGCTATGTCCAAACCAACATAAACAGCAAACGGAGGTCTTTAGAAATGCTCTGGCTCCTCTGATGGCGGACATGAATTGCTTATAACAGTCAGGAAAGAAAGCAGTAGGTTTGTTCTGCGCTGGGATCCTCAGTGACCACTGCTAATGTCGCATGATTTTTCACCCAGATTAAGCCATTTTATAGATCAGGGGCAAGTTCCATCTTCAGTTCCCAGAGTCCCACACAGCTTACCACCATGGACATCCTGAGAAACCTTTGGCGGCAAACGCCGACAAGACAACAGTCCAGAGTGGTGTTATGCCGCCTGACATACCAGCTACTGTAACATGAAAGGATAGCACCCGCCACAATGCAGTCATACGTTCAGACCTGAGGTGGTCCCCCAGCAAACGAATAAGGAACATACCCCCAGATGAAAACCTCAGGTTAGACTTTCCAGCAGCATTTAATAAAGAAAACACGCCTCCTAAGGGAGGAACATAAAGTTCTCATTTGGCTTTAAAGAGATTAGGGAGCGTGGATTGAAGCACTGCAGTTGCCGACTCCACATCATCGTAAGCTTTCCATGTATCTGCTGTGAGAATATGCAGCTTTGCTGGGTATGACATCCTAAATTTAATACCCGCAGTGATTAGCTTAGTCACCAACGGGTGGAAGGCTGCCCTCCGTTGACGAACCGACAAGGGGAGGTCTTGAGCCACTCTAATACTTGCCCCTTCCCACTGCAGATCTTTAACTTCCTTAACCTTCCCCATAAACAGCTGTTTTTTCCTGATAATTCAGAAACTTAATAATTAACGTACGGGGGGGGGGTGCTCCTCAAGGTGGAACCGGGCACAGAGCATGATGCGCTCTCTCAATGCTATAACAGGGGCCATATGGTGAGGGGCCTGCTATCTTTTCCAAAAGCCTCTGAATAAATTTCACAGGATCAGGCCCCTCTTCTTTTTCTGGTAGCCGATAATTACTACATTATTATGATGGCTTCTGCCCTCAAATCTTCTACTTTTTGGTCCAGTCAGGAGACGGTGATTAATGGGGACAACGCAGGATCGACCTTGTCTGCTCGGTTTTCCAGGGATCGTATCCACGCTTCATTGTCGGAGGTCTTTCTCATCAGATCCTCAAGAGCTGAGGTAATACTCTTAATTTCAGTAGCTATTTCTGAGATCTCTGCTTTAAAAGGGCGAAATTCTTCCAGGAACCTCGTTACGGTCAACGGTTCCTCTACCCTGGTACCAGGATTAGATATCTGGGGGTGTTGTTACACTGAGGCCCTTGACTTCTTCGGGGCCTTCTCCAGGGTTGCTGGCAGGGTGTGTTTTGGTGGAGCCTTGGGCATTTCTGCTTCCATCGGCGATTCTGCTGAGTGCCCAGACGTAGATAAGCGATTGTTAGCTGAGTCAGAATAAAAGATCCGCTGAATTAAGTAATTTGGAGCGTTTTTAGCGGAGGTTAGGCAGAGCTTCTCGAGAGTGCAGCTAGCAAAAGATCTGCATCACGTGACTCCCCTCGCTTTATCCCACCATTTGAAAGCAGCTACAGTCCTTGCATTTACCACCTCAGCTGGTAGACTGTTTCAGGGTTCTACCACTCTTTCCGTGAAGTAATGCTTTCTCAGATCTCTTCTGAAGCTCCCACCTTGCAGCTTCCATTCATGCCCCCTGGTGGTCGAGCTGGTGACCCTCTGAAAAAGTTCTGTGTATGGCACCTTATTAATTCCTTTCAAGAACTTGAACATCTCAGTCATGTCCCCTCTCTCCCTTCTCTTTTCCAGCGAGAACAAGTTTAGCTCTTCCAGGTGTTCCTCATATGAGATTCCTTGGATGCTCTGTATTATCTTAGTCGCTCTTCTATGCACTATCACCAGCCTATCTCTATCCTTTTTTAGGTGCAGACTGCAAAACTGGATGCAGTACTCCAGGTGGGACCTCACCAGGAACCTGTACAGTGGGAGGATCACTTCCCTGTCCCTGTTATCAAAATCCCTATGCACCCCAGCACTCTGCTAGCCTTGCAAAAAGCTTTTTTGCATTGGCTTGATTGGAATGTCACATATGATGACCCCAAGGTCCCTTTCTTACTGAAAGGTGTGGAGCTGACCCCGTTGAGCCAGTATTCCATCCTCAGATTTCTTTTACCCAGATGTAGCGCCTTGCACTTCTTAGCATTAAACTTCAGTTGCCAGATGATAGACCAACTTTCCAGCCTTTTCAAGTCCTTCTGAAGTTCCCTAATTGCCTCCATGCTGTCGACCCTACCACCCAGTTTTGTGTCATCCATGAAGAGTTCTAGCTTACCCTGAATGCCAATTCCTATGTCACTGATAAATACATTAAACAGGACCAGGCCCAAGACTGGGACCTGGGGTACACCACTCAAAATTTTACCTTCACTCAACCTTACCCCATTTACTTCCACCCTCTGCCTTCTGTCTTCAAGCCAATTGCTCACCCACCTGACTACATTTCAGCAGTGCCAAGGTTTTCTAACTAGTGCTATGTGGAATGCGGAATTCTGCCGGTGGAAGTAGTGCAGAATGACCATTCTGCCGGCAACATTTCTGCAGAAATTTTACTAGTTCTTCTGTGGAATTCCACCTGTTGTGATTCATGGAATATTATTCCACAGAACAGCATTTTTTTCCATGGGAAATCATTCCACAACTATTTCTGCTGAAAATATTGAGATCCACAGAATAGAACAGCATTTATTCCACGGAAAATCATTCCATGGACATTTCTACGGAAAATAGTAAGATCCACGAAATAAAATTCTGCAGAACTCTGCCATTCTGTTTCAGTGAAATTTGGTTGAAATTCGGTGGAATTTTGAAAATTCCGCAAAATTTAATTCCTCTGGAATTTGAAAATTCCACACAGCACTACTTTTAACTTTTTGAGCAGGCGATTGTACAGCACTGAGTCGAATGCCTTGATGAAATCAAAGTAGAGGAGATTCACTGGGTGTCCTCTATCCAATTTTCTAGTTACCCAGACAAAAAATGCAATAAGGTTCATCTGGTATGACCTGCCTGCCACAAACCCATGTTGCCTGACATCCTGGAGGTTGTATTTTTCTAGGTATTTCACTATATCCTGCTTAACTAAGGTTTCCATTAATTTCCCCATGGCAGATGTAAGGCTGACTGGTCTGTAGTTGCCAGCCTTCTCCCTACACTCCCCCTTTTGGAGAGGCACTACCTCTACTCTTTTCCAGTCCTCTGGTACCACTCCTGTCAGAAGCGAGTGGTTGAACATATATGCCAAGGGGTCCACAAGCACTTCAGCAAATTCCCTATGTATCCTAGGATGCAACCCATCAGGCCCAGGTGCTTTGTCAGTCTTAAGATGCATTAGTGCCTTTTTGACTCTACCCAAGGTAAATTTCAGAGTTTCCATCCGAGGGTTCCCTATATTGGCTGCTTTAATGCTGCTTTCAGGCAGTGGTCCATTGTGTTCTTTAGTGAACACTGAGCAGAAGAAGTTGTTTAGGGCAGAGGCTTTTTGTCCTTCGTCCTTGATGATTCTGCCCCTTCTGTGAATTAGCAATCCCACCGCTTTCTTCTTTTTTTCACGGATGTATTGAAAGAATTGCTTGTTGCCAGATTTTATGCCTGTAGCAATATGAAGTTCAGTTGCTGACTTTGCTAGTCTTACAGTCTTCTTTGCTTCCTTGATTTTCTGATTGTAGATATCCCAACCACTGTCTTTATGGTCATTTTTATATTTGTGGAAAGCTTCACATTTAGCTCTAATAGATAACTTGACCTGTTCAGTGACCCAAATGGGTCTTTTATGTCTTTTACTTTTAGACACTGATCTTACACAGAGTTTCATGGCTTCTAGGATGGCTTGCTTAACCTGCTCCCAGATTGCCTCTACATCCAGCTTTTTGCAAACCTCCGTGGGGTTGTTGTTGATAATCAATTTCATTTCTTTAAAGTTAGCGCCCCTGAAACTCAAGACTTCCATCCAGGACTGAGATTTGTCATCCAATGGTAACAATGCAAATTAGAGTTGTGGTCGCTATTTGCCAGTGGTTCCTCAACTTTGATATCTTCAACTGCCTCTGAATTTGTGAGTACCACATAGAGAATGGCATCCAGCCTGGTCAGTGTGCTATCCAACTGGGTGAGCAGGCCATCCTGAAGGGCATCTAACACAGCTTGACTTTTTGCTGATCTCCCTACAAGGTTACTCCCATCAATGTCTGGCATGTTCAGGTTGCCAAGCACCACAGTTTCTCCTTTCTGTGTTGCACCTCTGATCTCCTCAAAGAGTTCTGCATCTCTCTCTTCTGCATGTCACGTCAGTCTTTATATCATCCTAAAGCATATGTTTTTTCCAGATGCAGGGCTGTGTTGAACTCACAGTGATTCAGGCCCTTCCTTTTTGTTAGCCTCAAATGCTGTAGCATCCCTAACATAGTGTGTTACCCCGCCTCCCTTTGCACCTTACCTATCTTGTCTATATATAGAATAATCTGGGATAGAGAGGTCCCAGTCATTGTTTTATGTGGCCCATGCTTCCATAATGGCCACCAGGTCCACTTGGGTGTATGCTATTATTGCCTGTAGATCATTAATTTTGTCACTCAGGCTTCTGGTGTTGAAGCACACTCCTTTCCACAGACTAGCTTGAGTACTCTTTTTTCCCCCCACATTGGTCACACCTGTTCCCCTTGTGATTCTGTCCATTATAGGCCATTCTTTTCCCTTTACATCCTGTTTTCTTGCCTCCAGTTTGTGACCGACATACCGATACCTGTGGGAGAGTGTCGGCTAAGTTTCCATCTTCCTTAATGATGTCTATGATAGCTTTCTTAGCCTCGAGCTCCCCTTCTCCTAGTTTAAATGCTCTATGTAGACATCAAATTTTTGCCCAAGTGCCCTTACCCCATCTCTGTTCAGGTGTAGTCAGTTGAATTCAAAGAAGTGTCTCTCCCAGAAATCCCCCCAATTTCCAATGAACTGGAAGCCTTTTTCTTGGCACCATACTTGCAGTCATGTGTTGAATTGCTCAATTTCTTTAGTTCTGATCCTGCCAGTACCTCCTCCCTTGTCCCACACTGGGAGGACTTCAGAGAAGTCCAGGGAGGTCGTACGAGCAGCCAACTGTTCACTTAGCTGAATAAAGTTTTTTTTACCTCATCCACCACCTGGTATGCCAGGTCATTTGTACCAAGGTGCACAACTACTCCAAGTTCATTTTCTGCTTTATCCATAGTTTTCCTGATATGTTCTATGTTGCGCTTGGTAGAGGCACCAGGGAGGCATCACACTGACACTCGAGTTTGTGTCATGTCACATAGGTGGGGCTCAACTCCTCTTATCATTGAGTTCCTTACAATGAGAATGTGTTTGCCTTTTTTTACTTCCATTTTTGTTTCTGCTGACCCTGGATGGCACAACACTGTTCTGTCCTGGCCCCTTAAGAGACGTGGTGTTCCCCCCTCACGAGGGCAGGATCCTGTACCACCACCAGGGGTGCAAAGCAGTTTGCTGTCAGAATTGCCTTGGGAGGGACAGGGTTTCCTTGATGCAGCCTAACAGTTTGACCCCCCCTTCCTCACCACCTTCCACCCTCCCTGGCCAGTGGGCCTCTGTGGGAGTGGTCATGGTGGTACAGCTGGTGTTGCAGCTGTGCTATTTCCCTCCTCACTGCACCCAACTGTGCTCTGAGTTCATACAGATTTCTACATATGGGGCAGTGACCTCATCTCCAGATATGTTCCCTGGAGACTAGTGCCCCGCAGCCATAGCAACTAACCACTTCCATTTTGTCGCCTTTGTAATGTAGCTTTCCTTATCCTATTTTGGATAGATTCTATAGGGCACGCTTGAAGGGCAGAGGTGTGATCTGAAACTGGACTGGTAGTTCCACCCCTTGACCAGATGGCACTGCTACCAGTCAAGCTTCTTTATGCCTCTTAGCCCCTACTAAAAGCTGCCTTCCCTTAGATGGAGGGCTGTACCAGAACCTCTGTTCCTGACAGGGAGTTGTTGGTGTCACTAAAGCTCCCATGTGTTCAGGATGTTCCATCCCCTAACAGGAAGTGCCTTCAGTATCTATAAATTTAGACCAGGACTAGGGTGGGTGAGCAGGTGAGGAGTGCAGTGCCCTAAGGAGACAGACCTGCTCTATTAGGTGCGTTCTCCGATGGGCAGGTGGGAAGTGCAGTCCAGACACCGTGTTCAAACTGTGCTGTACAAACACACTGCAAGCAACTGATGTGTTTTTTATGCCTCTTTTTTTGTCTTTTTACTCCTGTTTTGTTCCCCTAAGGAGACAGGCCTGCACTATCAGGTGATGTCCTCCTACCTGAATAGACGAAACTACAAGCCACAATTGAGGGGAGCTGCCCTGTAGCTGTGCAGCAGATCTTAAGGGTCTGGTGTCTGTGCCTCCAAAGTAGGGAAAAAAAGTAAAGATAAAGATCCCAGTCCTAAAGAGTCGCAATGTTCTGGCAGAGCTGTGCGACCAGGGTATTTAAGACATCGGGGAAAGTTTGAAAGTTGTCACCAATACAATGCTGCCCTCTGATTGGACAGTGCAAAATCCTAGGAAAAGTTGCTCAACTTGTTTGAAATTACTCAACTTATTTAAGGAGACTGGCTGGAAGGAAAAGGAATTTGCAGCAGGTCATAAGCTGCCTGAAGGTCAAGGCCCTCTGCTGCAATGTTGGGTCCTGTGGTGTACAACACCATATCATCTGCATAAAAGTGCAGTTTGGTGCTGTTAATATTGATTCCCAGGTTGTCTATATGTATCATGAAGAGTAGGGATCTTAGGACTGAGCCCTGGGGAACACCTTCAGGTAGAGTGGTAAAGCTTGAGAAGACCCTTCATCTTGATTTGCTGCAATCGGCCATTTAAGTAATTGCTGACCCATTATAGAGCTGTAGAAGAGAATATTTTGTAACTTTTGTAAAAGCACTAGATGGTCAACTGTATCAAAGGCCTTGCTGAGGTCAAGGAAAATGGCACCTGTGGTTTGTTTGAGGTCAATAGCACATAGTCAATCATTGGTGACTTTAGCTAGAGTAGTTGGGGTACTATGCTGAGGCCTAAAACCAGATTGGTGAGGCGTGACGATGTGTGTTTGTTCGAGAAACTCTCTTACTTGGGTGTTAGCTAATTTTTCATGGAGTTTGGCCAGAACAGGAAGAATAGATATGGGTCTGCAGCTGTTTAGGTTAGAAGTATCCCTCCATTTATGTAGAGGGATAATATGTGCTTTCTTCCAGATTAGGGACAATTCACTGTTGGACAGTGATAAATTAAAGAGGTGAGTAATGGGAGCTGTGAGCTGACAGAAACCGATTTTGAGGAAGAATGGTTCCAGGCCTTCAGTTCCGCACTTTTTTAATGCACAATCCTAGTAAAAATTGCTCAACTTGTTTCAAGGAGACTGGCTGGAAGGGACAGGATTTTGCAGTTTGCTGGTTAGCAGCAGCTGAGGCCACAAGTGTGGACGTGAGAGGGTACATAGCAGCTGGGGAACGTTTGAAGGCCATACCAGCAGATGCAAAGTGCATGTTTATTTCTTCTAGCATAATGGGCTGCATTCACGAATGCATACGTGCCATGCAAGGGCAGCGCATAGGCATTCCTACGGCCGAATGCCACGCAACAGTGCCATGCACACCCCTAGTGGCATTCAAGAATAGTATGCTAGCACCTTGTACTGGTGATCCCTGTGCTGGCTGTATGGCTTCATGCCGGGGGGTAGGATGGGGAATGACAAGGGGGATGCCCACACAAGTACGAATTCACAGAGGCATTTACGTGCCATGCCAGTGTTGGACAGCTGCACATATGAGACCTAGCTGTAACTGTCCAGTGTGGTTACGCACCCCCCCATTGGACACTGGCTGGGGGGGCACCAGCATCAGAACCCCTGCCCCACTGTTCCTCAAGCCCATAGTGCTGTTTGGGTGGGCTGGGGGTGGATGTACAGGCAAACACTTGGTGGTTGTACATGGTGGGGTACGTGACCTCCCATTAAACTGTGCCCTGTCATGGAAGGGATCCACTGTAGGGACCTGGTCGGGCATCCCTTTGGATGCTGACCTGCATCCTGCACCCCACCTCCTGGCCTCCATGTTCCCCAGCTGCACAGCTGCAGGCCACTGGGGTAGGGCCACAGACATATGGACAGCGATTGTGAATGCTGAATGGTGCACTCCTGTGCCGGGGTGCAGTGCTGCACTGCATGGGCAGGATATGCGCTTTTCATGCATAAGTCCAGCCCATACATGAATCAAGCCCAATATGCTTGTCTGTTATTACTTTGTCGTTAATAAAAAAAATTGGGCAGAGCGAGGGTATGGTTGTAGCACCCTCAATAGATTTGACTATGTGCCAGAATTTAAAGGCTTCGTGTTTTGATTCTCCTAGAGGGTGTAGATAATATTTTGCATTTGTGTCCATGATTAATTTAGTGTAGGCATTTCTTTTCATTCTGAATATAGCCCAGTCAGAACCAGTTTTCGTTCATCTAGCTGTTGCCCAACACCTGTCTCTTTCCCTTAAGGCTTTTTTGAGTTCTTTATTGAACCAAGGGGAGTACACTCTGTTTACTCTCCTTTTTAACAGCAGCTCATGGGCTTTTATAACTTCCTGGATACTACTGTTGACTATATCTATAGCTTCATGAACTGTTGGTGCAAGGTAGAATTTTTGCCAAGTTAAATTTGCTAGGTCCCTAAGGAAATTTGATGTGTTGAAGTTGGTAAGACGCCTTTTAAATATGAATTTTGGTTGAGAGAGATGGGTTTTGACGCTCCTGACACAAGCAACAATGTTGTGATCACTAATGTTATTGTGGAACATGGCCGAAGGTGAGTATTTGTGTGGTTTGTTTGTCAGCACGAGATCTAGTGGTGAAGTATTTGCTGGGTTTTGTTGATTTGATCTTGTGCGGTCTTTTATTAGTTGTGCAAGTCCTATGTTGTCACAAAGGTTTTCCAAGCCAGCAGATTTAGAGGAGAGCCAATACAAATTTAGATCTCCCAATATCAGGGATTCATTAAGGTGACTTACTAAGTCAGAGATGTGAGTTAGTAGCTCCACACCACCTTTTGGGGGTCTATATCAGCCTATTATATTTAACAATTCAAGTCTTGATAGGGACATTTTAATCGCCAGACATTCAAATTCGGTAGGTACAGTGAGAGAGTTTATAATGGAGGAGTCGAATTTTTCATTGACATGTAACACCAGTCTTCCCCTTTGGTGGGCGTATCAATGCTATATCATTTATAGGAGGGGGTGGATGTGGCAGTATGTGACACAGAACCATTTAGTCAAGTTTCCATAAATGGGAAGATGTCCATTCTGGTATGGGATGACCATACTTTTACCATATCTAAATTCTTTAATAGGCTGCACACAACACCCAGCCCCTGCTTGCTGCTGCAATCAATAGGCAAAATGATTCTATTTTTCCTCCCGCTTTTCTCCCTGGTGTTTCCCCTAGCTTCTCTCCCCCAAGCAACCCATCCACTACGGCACCCAGATCACCACCTCTATTACACCCTCCATACTCCCCCATTCCCCCCCTCAACCACCTTACCACATCAACATCCATATATACCTGCTCATCATTGGGCACTCAGTGCTTCCATCCCCCCTCCCTCTTTCTCCACAGGGCTATCTGTCCTATGTAACTTGGCAACTGCTGACATGTTGCCTACCCATTAAGAACACCTCTCCTGTCAAAAGACCAGACCCACATGGTACAAAACCATACACTATCTTACACTGCTTCTCCTCTTAGCAGGGGATGTTGAAACCATCCTGGGTCCTACCCCTCCCAATCCCTCACCCCCACTGATTCTCCCCAAGAGTCTCCATTTACTGCATCTCAACATCTGCAGCATCCTTAACAAATTACCTGAGTTACAACTTACTGCCCTATATCTACACCCAGACATCTTCATTATATCCGAGACATGGCTAAAGCCACATCACGCGGATTCTGCTGTATCCATTCCTGGCTACTCGCTGATCAGACAGGACTGCATGGGCAAGAAAAAAGGTGGTGGTATTGCCATGTTTATCTCCACCAGGGTTCAGTTCACCCCGGTCCAAATCCCTGCACCCACATCACAAATAGAATCCTTAATGGTCAAGCTCGCACTACCTTACTCCTCCCCTGTTTATGTTGCGGGGTCTTACTGCACCCCTACTACCCCCTTGCCCAGCGTCCTAGACCATCTGACCACTTTAAAGTCAGCTGCCACAGCTGGAGAGCTCCATATCCTTGGCGACTTCAATTTCAATTGTCTAGCAAATGACTGCTCTAAGCTACGGACCAAAATAAACACTCTAAACATCTCCCAACTAATTGCCCAACCCACCCAGCTGAACCCCAAAATACTTAACCACTCCCTCTTGGACTGGGCCCTCACATCCCACCCACACAGGATAATTAAAGCCTGACTTCTCCCTGACTCCCTAAGCGATCACCACATGACATACATGGTCAGGAAAGTGCATAGACCCACTGACCCACCCCAAAGGACGTTCCTCACAAGATCCTACAAATCCTTATGTCTACCTTTCCTCCTAAATGACCTGGCCCAAGTAGACTGGTCCTCCATACAGAAGGCACCCTCCATTGACTATGCCTTCGACATGTTCAAGAACAGGTTTCTTGCTGTATGGGACTACCATGCCCTTCTAAGAAGGACAAGAGTAAAGGGCTCTCACCTTCCCTGGGTATCCACCGACATCATTAGCAAATGCCGTTCTAGGGACCTGGCCTGGAAAAAACACAAGCTAACTAGCTCCCAAGAACACTAAAAAGGTACCATACCCTCCGCAATTCCTGTACCAAAGCTATACAACAGGCCAAAAAGAACTACTTCACGACGGCTCTGTACTCTAACCTTAACCACCCTACAAACTTTTGGAAAACTATCAAATCCCTCCTCTCCCCACCCGTCCAACCACCAACCCCCACCCAATCCATCCAAGGCAAGACCGTCTCAGACCCTGGCAAAGTTGCCTCTGCCTTCAGTACCTTCTTCACCAGTAGTGCAATATCTCTCCTACCCAGTCTCCCACACACCTTGCCCACACCAAGTTCCACACCGAAATCTCAGAACTCCCCCCAGCCACCACTTTCTCCTTCCATCCAGTAACCCCAGCTAAAGTCCTACAAGCTCTGAGCACTCTTGACCCCAACAAAGGCAAATGCCCCTCTGGCCTGGATGCAAAATTACTCCACTTATCCGCCCCAGCCATAGTTGCCCCATTAGCCAGCCTCCTCAACCTCTCTTTCTCCCTGGCCAAAATCCCAGCAGAATGGAAGCAGGCTGTTGTCATCCCCCTCCCAAAGGGTGGCGACCCCTCCACACAGGGTAATTACCGCCCCATCTCCTTACTCCCAATACTGGCCAAACTTCAGGAACACCTTGCCCTTGCCCAACTCTCCCAATTCCTTGACTCAACCTCCTTCTTCACCCCTTATCGTTTGGGTTCCCGCAAATCTCACTCCACCATCACCACCCTCTTAAGACTGACTGATGACATCATCACAGGTATGGACAAGGGGCATATCGCCTCTGCGATTTTCATAGACCTGGCCAAGGCCTTCGATACCATCTCTCACCCCATGCTACTAGCCAAACTTAATGGTGCAGGCCTTTCCAGTCTTGCCACTAACTGGTTTCAGGCCTACCTCATAGGCAGACACCAGTCGGTGAAAATTGGCTCCCAAATCTCTCCCCCCGCCAGTCACTACGGGGCTCCCCCAAGGCTCAGTCCTGGGCCCGATACTATTTTCAATATTTCTAAATTATCTCCCATTGGTCTGTACACACTCAGCCATTCAAATGTATGTGGATGACACCGTACTATACACCTCTGGCCCCTCCACTGGAGTCGTGACAAATGCTCTACAGCAGGACTTCAATGCCGTACAGCAATGGTTCAGGTCCAACCAACTATTCCTAAATGTAAAAAAAAAGTCTCCCTAACCTTCGGTACACAACCTCGTCTTTCCTGCCTAGCTGCTTGCCCCACCTTCCTTACCCTGGACGGTTCCCCCCTGGAGTCTTGCACCTCATTCAGATACCTAGGTATCTGGCTTGACCAACACCTAGCTTTCTCCACACGCATCGAATTGTTACACAAAAAGCTGCACCCTAAACTGGGTGGTCAATATCGCAACAAAGGGTGTATGCCCACTCTGGCCTGGAGGGAAATTGTTCAAAAAATGATTCTCCCAATACTTGATTATGGCAACGTGGTCTATGGTGATGCTCCCTCATCCAACCTGGCCAGCCTAGATACACTCTTTCACTCCTTCTGTCACTTCATCCTGGACAGCCCCCCACTGACTCACCACTGTGACCTATACAGGTCCCTAGCCTTACACTCACTCACGTCCTGCAGACTGATCCACTGCTCCAGAATCTTAGTTAAATTCTGGTCCCAGTCCCTCTGCCCTTATCTCAGTTCCACCTTATCGGCTCAGCCTTCCATGGTCTACTCACTCAGAAGCAATGCCTCCAGGCTTCTCCAAGTCTCATTCATGCATACCTCCAAGAGCCAATCAGCTTTCAAATATCGCTTCCTCAAACTGTGGAATGACCTACCTACAGACATCAGGCTTTCCACAAACCCTAGACACCTAAACCCACTCCTCCAAGCACACTTCACTGACACATGCACCTGCTACCAGCAGCTATGAGTTCTAAGCCCATGTTTCCTCTGTTCACGTCATCTGTCAGCCCCAATGTTGTCATCTGCTGCGCCATAGGGCCAAAATGGCCATCTAAGAATTGTAGTTTTACTTCTCTGTATTCCTAACTCGTGCTATCTTATATGCCTAGTATATCTCAAGTTTTCAATGTCCTGTATATATCTCTGTATCTTATGTTAAATTTATGTAAAACCTGTACTATAATGTCCTGTACTGTAATGTCCCCAGGTCGCATCTGGAAATGAGTGGTTCCCCGATCAGCATGCCTGCCTGGTTAATCTCTTAAATAAATAAATAAATAATTATAAGGATTTTAAGGCTGGAGTGTAGAATACAATAGAGTTTAGTTTGAAATCATGACTTTCATGCTCACTGTATCCTAAAAGGTTTTAAAAGGCAGAGGAGTTACTGCACATACTGGCTTCACAGAGAATATAGAATAGAATACATTTCCAATGCCCAGCTTGGCCAAACAGGAAATAAAAGAAAATCTGTCTCTCTCCACTATCGGAGGGGTCTGGTGCCCAGTCCAGCTTGTCAGGGAACAAAAAAAGATCTGCCCCCCCCCCCCCATCTCCTAATTATCTAACAAGTCCAGGGATCAACCAAGCCTGTCAGAAAATTAAACAAAAATCTGTTCCCCTCACTCAAACAACCTGACTCATCTAGTGTCTGACCCATCAGGGAGCAAAAAAAATCTGGACCTCTCCCCCAAACTACTTGATGGTATGGTAGCCAACCCAGCCTGTTAGGGAATAAAAATATATGTACCTTTGACAAAAACTGCCCTTTGGCTGTCCCAACTTCCAGGGCAGTACTGTTGAGGACTTCTAATACTCTGCCACCACCTGATTTTTACCAGGAATGAGGAAACCCACCTTTTGCCCCTGTTCATGGTCAGGAAGGTCAACACAATAACTACTGTAGAGTGCCCTTCAGAGATGGACAACAAACAGGATCCTGCAGAAATAATAACATTACTTTGTCAATAATGAGGCAGTCACTGGTACTATCAAAAATATATTCTTTACTAGAAGATACAGAATTTACAAACAGGCTGTATTTGCAGTAAGACAAAAGGATTACACTTTTACTGAGAAATAGAAAATAAAGCAAGTTTAGCAGACAGCGGATGGTTAGAAAAATCTGAGCTTCCCACACCTAAAACTCTTTACCTGCCCCCAGCTAGAGACACTTTCCCTAGGCTGTGCTTTACTCACCATTCAGTTAACTTTCTATGGCAGGGCCCCCTTCTTTAGATGTTGAATGTCCGAAAAAGAGACAGAGAGAGAGAGACAAAGAGAGAGAGAGATAACTGGTCCCAGCTCTCCGGTTCATATGCTCAGAGCTGTGTGGGAGTGACATCTTCCATGAGTGACAGATCCCCAGTATCCCTCCTATGTGAGGTGAGTGAGAGTGTGTGTGTGTGGGGACTTTCTCGCTGACTCTAGCAGTTTTATGACATGCACCTGGGTCCATTGTCTGACATAGGAACATATCCCAGGAAAGACTCCCCACTGGGATTATGGCTTGATTGCATCCTCCCTGTATATCCTGTCAGTGATTACTACTAACATTCCCACAATTCCCATAATTGACTGCACTCACCTTCCTGATTATGGAGAATGGGCCCTCCCATGTTGCCTGCAGTTTATTGAGTCAGACTGGGACAAGTACCATCACTCGCTGTCTGACTTCATACTCCTGGGCTCTGGCTCCATGGTCATACCAGATTTTCTGCCACTGTTTTGCAGGGGGTAGGTGCTCCTGGGAGAGCCCCATGAGCTCCTTAAACTGGGTTCTGAAACTCAGGACATACTCCACAACAGATTCCCCTTGAGAGGCAAGGTCAACTTCCCATTTATTCCCAACTAAATCTAGGGGTCCCTTTACAAACCAAACAGGAGCTCAAAGGGTGAGAACCATGTGGATGCCTGTGGGACTTCCCTGTATGCAACAGGAGGTGGGGCAAATATTTGTCCAAATCCCTCTTATGCTGATCAGGAAATGACCAGAGCATAGTTTTGTGGGTTCCATTGAACTGCCCAACCAGGCCATTTGTCTCGGAGTGATGGGATGAGGCACAGAGCTGTCTCACCTCGCACTTCTCCCATAGACTAGTCATCAATGATGTCATGAAATTTGTTTCCTGGTCTCACAAAATCTCCTGAGGAAATCCCACTAGGCTAAAGATTCCCAAGAGCTCATCAGCCACTTTTTCTTCCTCACTGGAGGAAATGCTCACTACCTCAGGGTACCTGGTTATGTAGTCCATGACAACCAGTGTGTATCTTTTGCCTGTGTGACTTGGGGTGGTCAAGGGCCCCACTATGTCCATGGCTACCCTCTTAAAGGGTTTATCAATAACAGGCAGGGGCACCAAAGCCACCTTAGCCTTATCCCCTTCCTTTCACACCTCTGGCACTGTGGACAAGTCCAACAGTAATTTGCCACATCTTTGTACATGAACGGCCAAAAGAAGTTGGTGAGCCAACTTTTTGTGTGGTTAATACCCAGGTGGCCTGAAAAAGGGATGTCATGGGCCAGGGCCAAAAACTGCTTGCAGTAGTCCCAGAGGACTACCAGCTGCCAGAGTACCTTCCCCTCTAGCCACTCTGTGATGTACACTCGCAGTACAACAGCTCATTCTCCCAGTAAGCTGATATTGTACCCCCTGAGAGTCCAGCACTATCCACAATCTCTCTCAATTTCTGTAGCATAGGATCATTCAACTGAGCTCTGCCCAGTTCCTCCTGTCTGACCCTCCCCTTCAGAAGGAAATCTACCTTCAGCTGATAACTCCTCAGTTTGCATCTAGGTCTTAGGGCTGCTACTCCTAGCTAGCCTCTCACCCACACTAGTCACTTCCTCAGCTGCTGAGGGAGTGGTTAGCATATGCTGTGTCATCCTCTCCTCTCCCTCAGAAGCTTGCCATTTTGACTGACTACAGCTAGTAACACACATTTGGTTTTCCCAGTGGTCAAAATCATTCCCCATGATCACATCCACAAGAAGATCAGGTACAACTCCCATCTCCCATACCCTATGGCCACCTTCCCTGCTCAGGAAGGCCCAAGCCATTGACACTTGGACCACTGGATCCGCGACTCCCCGAATCTTGGAAAACTGCCCTGGCAGAATCTGCTCCACCTGGTTCAGATCCTGCCTCACTATGCAGATGGTGGTGTCAGTGTCCCTCAATCCCTGTGTTAATGCTCCATTTACTAGGATAGAGTACATATGAATGGAGGAGTTTGGTGACAGTATATTGTGTGCACAGGTTGCTATCTGCTGGATACTGTCTTGATCACTCCCTCCCCCAGGCTTTTGTCCTTTGGTCATGTTTTCAGGACAGTGATAGGACAGATGCCCCACTTTCTGGCAAATCCAGCATTGTTTTACCCCCGGCTCCTTGTTCCTCTTATGATTGGTGGGTTCTGTTTTGGACTCAGGTTCAGGCTGGATTACTTTAGGCTGCCCCCTTGGGTCCACTTAAAACCATGTGCTGCACCACCCATTGTTACTACACTGTATGTGTGGTCTGCTGGCCACATACAAATCAGCACTTTCTGCTGACTCCCTTGCGAAGTTGCATACCCAGTCCAGTAGCCATACGCGCAGGTCTTCAGGTACAATTTTAAATAATTGTTCCCTTATAAACAAATCCTTTATTTGCTCTACAGTCCTAGCTTTAGCTCCATCCACCCAGTGATCTAGATAGACACACATTTGGACGTGCAGTTCTACACAGCTGTCTCCAGGGCCTTTTCTTAATTCTCTGAATTTTCACCTGTAAGCCTCAGGAGTCAGTTGAAAACATTTCAGTAACACCTTTTCAGCTTCATCATAGTCCATACAGTCCTGATTATCTATTCTAGCAAATGCATGCAAAGCACAGTCAGTAAGAAATGGTGTATGGTGGGTCATCCACGGGCACTATCCAATTTAAACTGCACACATACTCTTGCAAATGATTTTAAAAACAAATCAAGATCATCTCCTTGTGGTATTGAGAAAACATTTATGAATTAATTGTTGCTTCGTGGGTTGGACCCCTTACAACATTACTTATGATTTGCTGCAGTGTTTGCTGGTAGTTTCATCATCTCTTTCTTATGCTGTTGTCTCTGGATCTCATGCTGTCATCCTTTCTCTCTTTCCACCTATTCCTTATCTCTTTCTGCCTGCTTCAGGATTTCAGCATCCAGCCTTACTCTCGCCCTTTCAGTCTCAAGCCTTGCCCTCTACAGTTTGCCCTCCTTCAGCGCAAGCTCTATCGTCATGATCTCATGCTGATTTTGAGCCTCTACTGCACCAGCTCTTAGCTCAGGTTTGGACTGTACTGCTCCACCAGCTCACAACTCTAGGTGCCTCTCTGACTCAGCCGCTGTGACCTCAGTCCCGCTACCTTGGTCACCTTCCTCAGCGACCACCTGTTGCACAGGTGTTTGGTCATACACCTCTCAGACTCTCTGCCCACTTCGCATTCGGTCTTGTCCAGCAGGGCTTCTTTGAGTCCATTCCTTGTCAGGCCCACATAAACAATCCCCCTGTCTGCACACAGTTCACGAAGCTGCTGCACATTAAATCTGCCTTATGCTGGGGTGCTCATCTTTTCAAACTATGCTGTACTAAGCTGTTTTCTAGAAATAAAAAAAAACAGTAGTAAACAATGTAACCTTTTGTATATCCTGTTTTATGACTATTAAGGTATAAGTCTACTGGCACTCTGTCACCCTGTGTGCTAGGTAAGGCTTTTATCTCTCTCCCAGAGTTCCTGCCTGTACTGGAAAGCACACTGCACACAAATTCTGGCTTTAAATCTGTGCACTGATCTGCACCACTCTGCCACCAATTGTGAAAAAAAAAGGCCCTTGGGCGGTCCCAGCTTACTAGGCAGTTTTGTCGGGGTGCTTCTAATACTCTGCCACTACCTGATTTTTACCAGGAATGAGGAAACCTACCTTTTGCCCCTGTTCATGGTCAGGAAGGTCAACACAATAACTATTGTAGAGTGCCCTTCAGAGATGGACTATAAACAGGATCCAGCAGAAATAATAAAATTACTTTGTCAATAATGAGGCAGCCACGGGTACTATCAAAAATAGATTCTTCACTAGAAGATACTACTGTACAGGTATTTACAAACAGGATATATTTACAGTGTGACAAAAGGTTTGCACATTTTCTGAGAACAGGAAATCAGGTAAATTAAACAGATGGTTGGAAAAATCTGAGCTTCCCTCACATAAAACTTTACCTGCCCGCTAGATACAGAGACACTTTCCCTAGGCTGTGCTCCACTCACCATTCAGTTAGCTTCCTATGGCAGGGCCTCTTTCTTTAGATGCTGAATGTCCAAGACAGAGACAGAGAGCTGGCCCCAGCTGCTCAATTTATGTGTTCAGAACTGTGGGGGAGTGACCTCTTCCTTGAGTGACAGTTCCCCCCAGTATCAATATGTGTGTGTGTGTGTGTGACTTCTTCACTGTCTCTAGCAGTTTTACGACATGCACTTGGGTCCATTGTCTGACATGGTAACATATCCGAGGAAAGACTCCCCACTGGTATTATGGCTTGATTGTGTCCTCCCTGTGTATCCTGTCAGTGTTTACTGCTAACATTCCCATGACAGTGTCATCACCTCCACAGTTAGTGACTTTTTCTTAAGCTGCCTGTATGTGTGACCAAGCAGCCATTTTGTGCAGCCCAAACAGAACCTGTAACAGAAGAATATTTAAAACCACAGAAAAGAAATAAATGAATCTGGCCATGTTAAGAATATTTAAAGTTATGAAAAGGAATAAATGAATTTGGTCACATAGAAACATAGAAGTTGATGGCAGATGAGGCCCCTGAGGCCCATCTAGTCTGCCCATTTTTTTTTTACCTTATGAATGTGCCATAGGCCTTTACTCTGTCAATGGCCTATTTATTCATACTCATCTGTATTGCTCCCTTATGCCTATCCCATACCTGTTTGAAGCCCTGCACTGTATTCATATCCACCACTTCCAAGGTAGGCCATTCCATGCATCCACCACCCTTTCTGTGAAAAAGAATTTCTTCACATTACAGCTTAATCGGCCTCCCTCTAATCTCATGCTGTGTCCTCTTCTCCTGCTATGTTTCTTATATTGGAGCATGTTAGACTCTTTCACCTTGTTAATGTTTGAATGTTTTGTTCATATTACCTCTCTCCCTCCTTTGCTCTAGGGTATACATATTAAGCTCCATTAGTCTGTCCTCATATGTTTTCTGATGCAGTCCCAGCACCATTTTGGTTGTCCTTCTCTAGACTGCCTCCATTTTGTTAATGTCCTTGTGCAGGTGAGGCCTCCAGTACTGCACGCAGTACTCCAGATGGGGCCTATCCAGTGTCTTGTAAAGAGGGATTATTACCTCCCTCTTACGACTTGTGATACCCCTACTAATACACCCCAATATCCCTCTAGCCTTACCTACTGCTTTAGTGGTCTGCTTGGATGATTTCAGGTAATCTGTGATGATGATGATACCCATGTCCCTTTTTTCCCTTGTGATTGCCAGCAACCCCCCTCCCAACCTATAGGTAGCTTCAGGGTTTCTCTTCCATATATGCATGATCTTGCACTTCTTTGCATTAAACCCCAGTTGCCACTCTTCCAACCATTTTGATAGTTTTTCCAGATCTCTTCTCATTCTGCCCACCCCATCTGGATCATCAACTCTGTTGCAGATCTTGGTATCATCTGAAATCATCTGCAATCAAGCAATCCTTACCCTCTAGTCCATCTGCAATGTCACTGATGAAGATATTGAAGATGTCTGGCCCCAGGACTGATTGCTGAGGTACCCCTACTTGTGACTTGTATCTCTTCTGACTGTATACCATTTACCATCACTCTCTGTTTTCTGCCCAGCAACCAGTTTGCCACCCAGTTGACCAGCATCTGACCCATCCCGAGCCTACCCAGTTTATTATCAATATTCTATGTGGAATAGTATCGAAAGCTTTTTTGAAGTCAAGGTAGGTGACATCAACTGCACCCCCTTGGTCCACCACACTGGTTACCCAGTCAAAGAAATCTGTGAGATTAGTTTGACAGGACACTCCTGTTGTAAGCAGGGTTTAAAAACCTACCTGTGGAAAAAAGCTTTTATAGTTAACTGAAATGAGCAACTGTTGTATTGGTACTGTATCTGATTTTAATTGTATTAATTTGTCATTTGATGTATGACTTGTTTTTATGTTGTTAGGTGCCTTGGCAAAGGAAAGGCACCATACAAATAAATGTATTATTATTATTATTATTAAACCCATGCTGTCTTGGATCCTGTGCTCCTATGGATTCCAGGTGTTGCACTATCCTTTCCTTAAGGAGTGCCTCCATAATCTTGCCCACTACTGAGGTAAGACTGACTGGTCTGTAGTTCCCTGCCTCCTCTTTGCTGCCACTCTTGTGGAGCGGGATCACATGAACTCTTCTCCAGTGTTCTGGGATATCTCCTGTGCTTAGAGACTCATTAAATATTTCTGCTAATTGCTCTGCTAGTTCCACCCTTAGCTCCTTTAGTGCCTTGGGATGTATGCCATCAGGTCCTGTTGCCTTGTTCACCCTGAGCTTAGTGAGCTCTTGTAGGACCCTTTCTTTTGTGAAGGGACCTGTGCACACCTCCTTCCCAGTGTCCATGGTGCTGAGCTGTAGGCCCGGCTCTACCTTCTCCTCAGTAAATAGTGAGCAGAAGTATCTATTTAGGATAGATACTTTTCCTTGGTCCTCCTCCATATACGCCCCCTTATCCCCTTTGATCTTAGCAATACCCACTCTGAACTTTCTCCTTTCACTAATGTATCTATAGAAAGTCTTGTCCCTTTCTTTTACTGTTCGTGCTAGTGTTTCCTCGGTTGGGCCTTTGCCTGCCTTACTGCCTTCCCTGCTTCCCTTAGGGAAGTTTGGTATGCCTCCCTATCTTCGTCCCGCTGCATTCCCTTATATTTCCTGAAGGCCAACCTTTTAGCTCTAATTTTTTCTGCTACTGTTTTTGAGAACCAAAGTGGTTTCCTCCTTCTTTTGCTCTTGCTTTTCTCCCTAACACAGTGGGATGTTGGTTCAAGTATTGCATCCTTAATGCTTGCCCACTTTGCCTGTACCCCCTCACCTGTATTTCTTCTAGCCAGGGCTAGCTTAACTCTGTTGGCCATCTTATCAAAGTCAGCTCCTCTGAAGTCCCATATTTTTCCTTGGAATGAGATGATTTAGTCACATTTCCTGTCACAGTACCCCTCGACTGCCAAGCTTCTGCCAGTGAGTTTGGGCCTCTCCCTCACTGCCAGCATACTGCACTCTAGTGTGTGATACCAGACTCAGGGGGACTCACAGGACACACTTCCAAGACTGTAATTCAAAGTGCAAGTGATTCTGACTCCAACATCCACATTTTCCTCTCTCACTTTTTTCCTTCTCTAGTGTTCAGTCTCAGCTCTGCATTCTCCCTGACAAATAGACGAGATTCACACTGCCATGCAGGGTCCAGCCCAGCATGCTGTACAGTGGAGCATCTGCCCCTGGACCACCATCATTGACTGACAACTCTCATAAGGAGCAAAGTCTTTTGTAAAAGAATGGCTAGTGTGGACATCACCAATTTACCTTCCTTCCCCAAGGAATGAAAAATAAAATGTGTCACCCTACCACTAACTATCTGACAGATTCTGTGCCCAACCAAGCCTGTCAGGGGGAAAGGTATGTCTCTCTCGCCCCAATTATGACTTGTTCAGTGCTTTCCAAAGCACAGGATTTAGAGTCTGGTACAGCAGGGGGTGTACAATATAGTAGAATTAGGTTTTGAATAATGACTTTCTCACATACTGTATCTCAAAGTGTTTTACAAGGCACAGGAGTTCCAAACTGGTAGTGCAGGGAATGTGGAATGGAAAATAATTTTGGATGTCCAACAAGGAATACAAAACAATTCTGGCCCCCTCCCCTAATTACTTGATTTTCCAATGACCATCCCAGCCCATCAGAAAATAATAAAAAATGTGTTCCCCTTCCCTAATTACCTAATGGGTCCAGTGCCCAATCCAACCTATCCTATCTAGAAAAAAAAACACTGAAAAGGTATCTTGTGTTGAGGAGCTCCTTTTGTTTCACTCCCTCCTTTTCTCTGTAGGGCTGAACTACCCACCAAGCTGCCTGAACATCTGTCTCCCACAAATGACGAGCCTGGCAGCCAAACTGCAGCTTTTTTTTTTGGTTAAACAAAACTGCCATTCTCGGATGTCTGAAAAGGTCATCCATCTCTCCTCAGCAGTCACCCTCGTAAAATGAGAAAACCAGTATCCTCTCTTCCACCCTCTCCAGGACATGTTCCACTTTAATTTTTTCCTGCCTGAAGTGAAAGTACAATCTCACTCCATCGCTCTCTATATCACTCACTTTACCCAAATGGGAAAAAATTGCCCAGACACAGAAAACAAAAGGAATTTTTTTTTTATTATTAAAAGGAAAAAAATGTCTCAAAACAATACACAATTCACAAAGAACTTTCTCACCCTTCTCCTTAGAAGTGATGCCGCTTTTTTCTTTTAATGTTCAAAAACTCAACCTGATCACTAATGAACACACATGTTGCATGTCAGAGACAGCAGGATGTTGCATCTTCCACAGCAACTATGAACATACAAAATTGCCAGCAGAAACAGGCCTCATGGTTTATCGAGTCTGCTAGAGTGTGCAGCTAGCACCTCATCTTGCAGCTGCCCTCCCACCCCCTCTTCCTAGTATCCCTTCCCCTTCTCCTATCCCACCCCCTCTTGAAACTGCTCACCATCTTTCAGGACACTATCTCATCTGGTAAGGTGTTCCATTTGTCCACCACTTTTTCAGTGAAAAAATGTCTCTTCATCTCCCTCCTGAATCCCCCAATTTCAGTCCATGGCCTCTGTGTCCCTCCCTTTTCTCATCTGGAAAATCCCTTCTGTGTTGGTCTTGTTTAGCCCCTTTAGATACTTAAAAGTCTTGATCATATCCCCCCATCCCTCCTCTCCTCCAGTGAATACATATTCAGCTCTCCCAGCCTGTCCTCATAGGGCTTGCTATATAATCCCTTGATCATCTTTGTAGCTCTTCACTGAACCCCCTCCAACAATCTGATGTCCCTCTTCAAGAATGGGCACCAGTACTGCATGCAGTACTCCAGGTAGGGCCTGACCAATGACATATACAGGGGCAGGATGACCTCCCTCCTTCTGGAGGAGATCCCTCTTGCAGTACACCCCAACATTTTGTTGGCTTTTTCTGCCACCTTCCTGCACCGAGCAGAATTGCTCATGCTCCCCGTAATGATCACTCCTAGGTCCTTCTCCTCTGTGGAGCTCCCCAACTGTACCCCATTCAAGTGAGAATCCCTCCCCTGGCTCCTGGCTCCAAAGTGCAGAACCTTGCACTTCTTGGCATTGAACCCCTACTGCCATGTTTCCACCCACTCCTGCAACTTAGTCAGGTCCCCCTGCAACCCCTTCCATCCCTCTGCATCATCAACCACAGCTCCCATCTTGGTATTATTTGTGAACAGACTGATCTTGCTCTGGATCCTGTGTGAGATATCTAATAAAAATCCCAAACAGCACTGGTCCCAGTACCGATCCTTGTGATACCCAGCCCACCACTGCTCTCATTGACGAGAGGTTCCCTTCCCCACCACCACCCTTTCCTGCTTTCCCATTAGCCAGTTTGTGATCCATTTCACCATTTTTGGTCCAACCCCACATGTTCCAGTTTCCCCCCCCAACCTACCATGCAGCACTGAATCAAAGGCCTTACTGAAGTCTAACTACAGGACATCCACTGCATGGCCCTTGTCCAATTCCCATGTCACCCAGTTGTAGAACTCTACAAGGTTTGTCTGGCAGGATCTGCCCACTACAAACCCTGTTGACCATTCTGGAGACTGTTTTCCTCCAAAAAGGTCACTAGCCTCTCTTTTAGGATGGTCTCCATGAGTTTTCCCACGATCGATGTGAGGCTCACTGGCCTACAGTTTCCTGGTTCATCCTTTGGTCCACTTTTGTGGATGGACACCACATGGGCCATTTTCCAGTCCTGTGGTACACATCCCATGCCCAGGGAGGTATTAAGCAGGTCAGCCAGTGGCACTTCCAGGACCTCTGCAAACTTCCTTAGCACCCTAGGGTGAATGCCATCAGGTCCAGGTGTTTTTTCCACCCTAAATGCCCTCAACCCATCTAATACCCTGCTCTCTGTAATCCCTACATCTGTCGTCTCCTCCCCCCCCACCCATCCCTCGCCTGGGGTATCTGCCCCTTGTCCCACGTGCATACAGAGCAGAAGTATTCATTCAGTGCCTCTGCCTGCTCTGCCCCTTTCTCCACCCACCCTCCATCCTTCTTAACCCTCGCCAGCTGATCCTTGCTCCTTCTTCTTTCTCTGATGTAGTGGAAGAAGCCTTCCTCTCCACTTTTGATTCCCTGAGCCAGTCTCAGCTCCCTGAATGCCTTGGCCACCCTAACCAGTCTGGTAGCCTCCCTGGACTTCTCCATGTACGTATCTTTATCTTCACCCCTCCTCAATTTCCTGTACTTTTGAAATGGTGCCATGTTGGCCCTCACCCCTTCCATAACCTCCTTTGTCAGCCAACTGGGTATCTCTGCCCTCCCCTTCTTGCTTTTCTTCCTAGTGCAAGACTCCACCAGCCCTTCCTTTATAATGTCCTATTTCTGGTTTGCATCCATGTGTTGTTGCATACCTGTTAGGTGCCTGCACAAAATTTCCCCCATCTTCTTAAAGTCTGCCCCCCCAAACTCAATCACCCTTGTACCCATGCCCCCTGTTTCCCTCCTAATGTTGAGCATGAACCACACCAAATAGTGGTCACTCCCAGCCAGTGGTTCCTCCACTTCCAGATTCCTTACAGCTTCCCCGTTATCCAGTACAAGATCCAGAGTCCTTTCTAACTGAGTTGGCCCCTGGACCAACTGTTTCAGGAAGCTGACTTGACATGCTTCTAACAGGACCCCTCCCTTGCACTCATGGTGGATGGGGTGCCCCACTCCACCCCTGATAGGTTGAAGTCCCCCACCACCACTGTGCTATCCTTCCTGCAGACCCTCCTTATTTGTTCAGCTAATTCCCTATCCAGGTCACTCCCCTGAGCTGGTGGTCTGTACACCACCCCCATCCGCAGTGTCCTATTCTTTGCATCTTGGAACTGCATCCATAGAAACATAGAAACATAGACTTTGACGGCAGATAAGGACCGCTTGGCCCACCTAGTCTGCCCATTTCCCTACCTACAGGATAGGCCGCAGATCCTAGTTAACCAACAGCCTATTTCTTCCTACCCCCCCACAAGAATTGCCTTATGTCTGTCCCATGCATTCTTGAATTCTCTCTCAGTTTTAGACCCCACAACCTCCTCAGGAAGGCAGTTCCATGCATCCACTACCCTCTCGGTGAAAAAATACTTCCTCACATTGCCCCTGAACTGCCCCCCCCCATCTTTAAATTGTGTTCCTTGTTCTTGCACGCTCTTTTTCTGAAAGATGATACCCTCTTGGACATTGTTGATTCCACTGAGGTACTTAAAAGTTTCTATCATGTCCCCCTTTCCTCAAGGATATACATATTAAGCTCCTTTAGTCTCTCCTCATACGGCTTCTCTTGCAGACTCTGCACCATTTTAGTGCCCTCCTCTGGACTGCCTCTATCCTGTCTATTACTTGCGGAGATGGGGTCTCCAGAACTGGACGTAGTACTCCAGATGGGGTCTCACCAACTGTCTGTGCAGAGGGATAACAACTTCCTGTTTTCTGCTGGTGATGCCTCTCCCTATGCATCCCAGTATATTCCCAGCCCTCCCTACTGCCTTCTCACATTGCTTGCTAACCTTAAGGTCATCTAATATGATTATCCCCAGGTATCTTTCCTTTTTTTTGTTGTTACTACCTCCCCCCCATTGTGTAATCTTCCCCTGGGTTCTTGTTTCCCAGGTGCATTATTTTGTACTTCTTTGCATTGAATCCTAGCTGCCATACTTCTGACCATTCATCCAACCTTGCCGAGTCCCTTCTCATCCTTTCCACGCCTCCTTGTGTATCAACTCTGTTGCAGATCTTTGTGTCATCTGCAAAGAGGCATACTTTTCCTTCCAGTCCCTCTGCAATGTCACTTATAAAGACATTAAAAAGGACTGGACCCAGTACTGAACCTCGGGTACCCCACTAGTAACCCTCTTTCTTCAGAGTGGACTCCATTTACAATTACCTTCTGTGTCCTGTTGTCCAGCCAATGTTTTACCCAGGCTACCACCCTGGGACCCACTCCCAGGCTGGTTAATTTGACTATTAATCTTTTGTGCAGGACTGTGTCAAATGCCTTGCTAAGGTCCAGGTAGCCCATGTCCACAGCCCCTCCCTGGTCTACTACTTTGGTCACCCAGTCAAAGAAATCTATTAGATTCGTTTGACATGACCTTCCCACTGTGAACCCATGATGTCTTGGGTCCTGTGCCCCACTGGCCTCTAGGTATTCAACAATTCTTTCCTTCAGAAGTGACTCCATCACTTTCCCTACCACAGAGGTCAAACTGACAGGTCTGTAGTTTCCTGCCTCTGTCTTGGTCCCAGTTTTTGTGAAGGGAATCACATCCACCTTCCTCCAGTCCTCGGGTACCACACCATCCTCCATGATTTGTTAAAAAGAGTAGTCAGTGGTGTTACTAGTCCCCTCTTATTCTTTTAGAATTCTGGGGTGAACTCCATCAGGCCCCATTGCTTTGTCCACCTTCAGTTTTAGGAGTTCTTGCAGAACCCTTTCTTCATGTAAAGGACTGAGATCAACCCCCTATCAAAAGTGCTTCTGTTAACTGGATTAGGCACTTCCCCCTCCTCTTTTGTGAATACTGAACAGAAATATTCATTCAGTATCCCTGCTTTTTCACTGTCCCCCTCTGCCCACCCACAGTTCATTCTATTCAGCCTCACTATCCTCACTATCCCTCCCCATCCATAGTGCTTCTGTCCCCCCTTCCCTTCCTCCCTTACACACTTTATCCCCTTCCTTACATAGATTGCCACTCCCCCATTCCCCTTAGCCCTATCCTTTCTGAATAACTTGACCCCCAGGATCATCATATCCCAGTCCTGGTACCGGGTAGCCCACTTTTCTGTGATGGCTGCAATGTCCACCCCATCCACCGCCAAGAAAGCCTGTAACTCTGCTGTTCTATTCCTTAGGCTTCTTGTATTCAGTGAGACCACCCTCCAGCCTGTCTTCTCCCTTTCCCTACCCCTATTCTTCCCCCCTTATCCCTCCCTGTGCCACTTCACCACTGCCTTTACCCATAACTAGGAAAGTGAGCTCACTAGGCTCCCCTTTCTGGACCCCTTTCCTATCAGCAATCCCCTCACCACCACCCCTCCTAGTTTAAATCCATCTCTGTTGATATATACCCCTCTATTCCCTGTTTTAGCACTCCCTACCCTCCTTGCTCAAATGTAACCTGTCCCTGCATATAGGCAGGGGAGCTATTAGGGGCGGGGACAGTCGCCCGCATTGCAGGCCATTGCTGTTTTTTGTTTTTCAGCCCCGGCTCCACCCCACAGCCCTCTGACCATTTGTTGCCCCCCCATTGAAAGCTAAAATGGCCTTCCTTCATATAGGTCACTATTGCCCCAGGTTCTGCACCAGTCTGAGACTAGTCCGTACTCCCTGGTACAGCGCCAATCCCTCAGCCACTCATTGAACTCCTCTATCCTTTTTTCCCCTCACTGTACTCGTATATGGCACCAGGAGTACTTCTGAGAATGCCACCAACCCCCCCACCACCTCACACTGCCTACCTAAATCCTCGAACCTCTTCTTTACCATCTCTACCGTCTCCCCCGTCAAGTCATTTGTATTCATGTGCATCACTATGTGAGGTTTCTTCCTTCTGTTCCATGCTCACTTGAGAAGTGCCTGCCCCACCCTTCCTGTGGTCAACCCCAGAATAGTTTTGACCCAGATATGACTGTGCCTTTCTCCCCTTCCACCCCATCTGACCCCTTTCAGTATAGAATCCCCCAGCACTCTTACCCCCTTCCTCTTGTCCCATACCCCCTCCTCCTGTTTTCCCATCAACATTTCCAGAGTCCACACTGCCCTGCTTCTTATTAACTCTGTCTGCACCATTTGTGGCTGCTACATCTCCCCATTTCGCCTTTCCCTCTGCCTCTATTCTACTCTTCCCCTTCTTTCTTTTTCCAGCCTGACTTCTACCCTGATTCCTGATTTCACTACCCTTCTCCTCTCCCCTACCAATCTTTGACACCTCCACTACCACCTCCAATGCCAACATTGCAAATCTATTACTTGCTACTGCCGCAGTGGTGCCCATCTCCTCCTTCCCCCTGCCCTGAGTCTTCCCTCCACTTACTGCCCCTCTGCTCTCCTTGCCCCATCCCCCCTCCCTACATCCTCACAGAAATTAGCCCTGCTGTTCCTCTTCTGCTTCTCCCAGCTATTACTCTCCTGGGTCCCTCCTGCCCCAGCACCCCTCCCTCACCCTTTCCAGCTCTCTCCAGAGCCACTCTACCTCCTCTTCCAGTCTGCTCAGCCTGTAACAAATTGGACAACCCCTCAGTTTCCATAGTCTATTCATCAAACAGCTGCCCCACAACCATTGCACCCCACCATCCTCCCTGTGCCTGCCACCCTCACTCCATGGTGCCCCCATTCCATTCACTATTCTGATGTCTCCGACCACCCTTATTCAAGCCCCTCCACCCTTAGTGTGATCCTCCCATAATGCTCCATTTTCCTTCCCTCCATTATTCACACTTAACTTAAACATAATTTCAATTTTTTATCACACAGTCTGTACAGCAATAGCTATATACCATATGTGACCTTACTAGCTTGCTTTCAAGTCTTTCTTTACCCCATTGGTCCCTAGCTTGCTAGCTCAGAACTCTAGTTAACACGTTTATACATGATCTTGTCAGTTTAAACTTTAAACTTTCAACTTCAAATATGCTCTTACCCCCCTCCTTAACCCAAACCTGTCAGTATGACTTTCAAACTTGTAACTTTAAAACATTTAAACCTTAAAATCCAACTAGTAAATGTCTGAGTGTCTGAACTTTTCACCACCTATTAGCTTTAAGAATTAGCTCATATGGAAAGTTTGCAGCTCCCCAAGCTCCTCCCTCCAGCCGTAAAACCCAACCCCAGTGACTTTTTAGTATTTAAGAAAGGTTGGTGAGGGGGTGTTTTTTTTTTTTCAATCCCTCCAGCCACAGAAAGATTTAAGCTAAATGCAAAAGCCACCAGCAAAACTTGCAGAAAATCTCAGAGATAAATAAACTTTCAGAGACAAACTCACCACTTATTCAAACTCCACTATTACCTCTCCCCACAGCAAGTAGAATTAACAGACAAAATACCTCAGTGAGCATGTAAAGAGAGATTAAACTAAAATGCAAGCAAACTTAATTGGCTGTTCTGTTACTGGACAAAGAACCCCTTCCCAGCAACAGTCAACAGACAATCCAGCCACAGAAAGATTTAAGTTAAATTTAGCCACAGAAAGATTTAAGCTAAATTCAAAAACCACTAGCAAAACTTACAAAAAATATCAGAGATAAATAAACTCTCAGAGACAAACTCACCACATATTCAAACTTCACTATTACCTCTCCCCACAGCAAGTGCCTATTAACCTATGCATAAAGCAGAGTTACAGATGAAAAACCACAACAAAAACCATTAAGATCTCCACTAATTAAAAAGGAAGTTAAAAAAATCTGCTTGCACTGTTCTAATTGTTACCTATGGTTCCATGCCATAACAGCGATCGCAGAATAGCGAATGCTGTTATGGCGAGTGTACATCGCTAAAAATGAATTTTGGTGATGCACACTCACAGCACAGACAAAAACAGCACCTGAGACCTATGGGTCTCATTTTTAATGCAAGGGGCTGCACCCCCTGCACCCCCCATGTCCCCCTAATTGTGGATTCTCAACTCCAGGGGAGTGCATGATGGGGGGTGAAAAACTTAAAAAAAATATAAAGCTGCCTGACAGCAAAAAAAAAATCTGCACCATGCCAGACCTGAACCCTGCACCTCCCAGCCAACCACCCTCCCCACCACACTAGCAGACCAGCTCAGCATCTGCCCAACATGCCCCCTCCCACAAACCATCCTTCCCCTACCTCTCCCCCCACACGTTTGCACATGCGTATACCCACTATTTCCCTCCATGGTATTTTGCACATCCCAGTGTCTGGTCAACCCCTGCTTGGTACCTGTGAACACAGGTGCTGTAAATGAGTCACCATTTTTGTAGGCATCCAGTTTCGGTCACCTTGTTCGTGGGATACCATTCCCTCCTGCAAAAATGAAATATGCAATGGGGACCCTTGTGCGATACCTAACTTATCTGTGTTCATGCTGTCTGACCTCAGACACCTCATGCATGGCTTACCCCACTCAAGAGATTACCTGAGGACAAACAGCATTTGTACAGATAAATTATGTATCACACAGGCTCCCCCTGTGCATCAAATATATAGATACATACTGTATATATTTATTTATATAGTTGATATGTAATATATTTATATACCGCTCAAAAGCAAAGGGGTGGGAATATATCTATATATATATTTATATATATATATATATATCGGTGTGTGTACCTCAGGACTGGAGGATGGCTCATGTGATGCCCCTCCACAAGAGTGGCCCCAAGGATGAACCGGGAAACTACAGACCAGTGAGCCTCACATCCATCACGGGTAAGCTAATGGAGACTATCCTGAAGGAGAGGCTGGTGGCCCTCCTAGAGGCCAAAGGACTACAGGACAGCAGACAGCATGGCTTCATACATGGCAGATCCTGCCAAACCAACCTGGTCGAGTTCAGACTGGGCAACTAGGCACTGGACAGGGCCATGCTGTGGATGTCCTGTATCTGGACTTCAGTAGGCATTCGACTCAGTGCCACATGGAAGGCTGGGAAGGAAGTAGTAGGCACAGGGGCAGTGCACAGCTGGTGAGATGGGTAGGAAACTGGCTGCAGGGAAGGCAACAGAGGGTGGTGGTGGTGAGCTCACACCCAAGGGCAGTGACGAGGTGTCCCACAGGGCTCGGTGTTGGGACCAGTGTTGTTTGGGATATTCATTGCAGACATGTCATGGGACATCAAGAGCACGATCAGTCTGTTTGCTGATGATATCAAGGTTGGCGCTGGTGGTTGATGACCTAGGGGATGGCAGGGTTGCAGGATGATCTGGCAGCTTGAAACCTGGTCAGACACCTGGCAACTGGGGTTTAATGCCAAAAGTGCAAGGTGCTGCATTTTGGGATGAAGAACCCAAGGAGGAGTGACCAGCTAGGGGAGTGCAGCTAGCCCAGACAGAGGAGGGAGAAGGATCTGGGTGTGCTCTATTACAGGGTCAATGAACAACTTGGCACAATGTAGGAAGGCAGCTGCAAAGGCCAACAAAATGCTGGGTTGTATTGCAAGGGGTATATCCTCGAGGAGGGAGGAGGTGATTCTGCCACTGTATAGGTCATTAGTTAGACTACACCTGGAGTACTGCATGCAGTACTGGTGCCCGTATCTCGAAGAGGGACATTGTTACTGAGGGGTGCATGCGGGGCTTACAAAGATGATCAAGGGGCTGGGGACTTATCATTCGAGAGGAGGTTGAAGGAGTTGAACATGTACTCACTGGAGGAGAGGAGAGACAGGGTGACATGATTGAAACCTTTTAATACATGAAAGGAATAAACAAGATGGGTACAGAAGGGCTGTTCAAAGTAGGAGGGAGGGCCACTAGGGCCATGATATGAGACTGGGCGAGGAAGGTCTCAGGAGGGAGATGAGGAGACACTTTTTACAGACGGTGGTGGCTGGGTGGAATCGCTACCTGCAGAAGTGGTATGCAGTAGAACAGTGGACTGCTTCAAATGAGGATGCTACAGGACAAGGGGGAGGGTTAATGAAGGGGAAGGGTGGAAGGGAAGGGCAGTTGCAGAATAAGGGGTGCTAGCTGCACATTCGAGCAGACTTGATAGACCTCTAGGCCTTTATCTGCTGGCAAATTTCATATGTTTGTATGTTCATATATATATATATATATATATATATATATACACACATATATATATATAGATAAACCACTCTGAGGTTTGTGGTCATGCTCTGATAGACACATGGTTTGGTGTGCGTCGCTAAGGCCTAGTGCGTCAACCACCCAAGGTGTGAATATATCAGAGCGTGACCGCACACCTCAGAGTGGTTTATCTATCTTATAAAATGTCAAAATTGTTATGGAGGGTGTTAAAAGTCAAGGTATGCGGTCATGCTCTGATATACACACTGTCATATGATGTGTTTTATACAATCAGAAGTTTGGATTTGGAGGATGATATCATCTCCATTTTATAAATATATATATATATATATATATATATATATATATATATATATAGAAAAAATCCATTTAATGCATCAGAGTTGTTTTCACAGTGACAAAGTGAGGGAATCCGAGTTACAGTTGAAAACCCCCTTGACCCCCATTGTGCACCCCCCCAACCGGCATCATGGTGCGCCATGTAGTGTCATCGCCCTAACTCACACCCAGTCACATGTGAAAGAATCTGAGGTGTAGAAAGTGGGTGAGAGTTAGGATCCGACACCCCATGGTGCACCACGATGCCGGTTGGGGAGGTGGGCTGTGGGGGGTCCAAGGGGGGTTTTCAACCCTAACACCGAATTTTCTCACTTTTGTTGCTGTGGAACAACCCTAACTGATTCATTAAATGGAGTTTTTACCTCTAACTTCCATTCTTTTTTAGAATGATGAAGAGAAATAGTGAATGTAATGCGGTGGGTGGAGACCGGGGCCTTTTGGGCCCTGCACTCCCGCCACGTGATGTCTTGTGACATAGTAACAGGAACAGCAATGCAAACAGAAGTGCCAACAGTGGTGCACATGGTAATGCAAACATAAATGGTAAAGGAAACATTAATAGAAACGTAAGTGCAAAGTGACGCCAAAGCGAACAGTGACGTAAATGGACATTGAAGTGCATAAGAAAACACAACTGGTAACATGAACAGTGATGGCAGCAGTATTTAAATGGAAGTGTTAAGTGTCACTGCAAAAAGAACGCGAAGGGGAACAGAAACAGAAATGCGAACGCAAGTGCACACGTAAACGCAAACTGTAACACACACAGGTATGGTACTGGAATTGTAAATGCAAATGGTAAAGATAACAGGAAGAATAACACCAAAGGAAACAGAAATGGAAACAGGAACAGAAGCACGACAGAAACGTTAAAACTGAAACGCTGCACGGGCACAGTACCGCAATTGTAAATGCAAATGGTAATGGTGATAGCAACAATAACAGCAAAGCAAACAGAAACGCAAAAGGAAACGCAAGCGCATACGGAAATGCAAACCGTAATATGCACGGGCACAGTAAAGAAATTGCAAATGCAAATGGTAACAGTAACAGCAAGGAAGATGCAAAACGAAAGAGAAATGGAAATGCAAATGAAAGGGCTGCCGTAAACAGAAATGGCAATGCGCACGGTGATGCAAAGAAAAATGCAAAGAGAAACAGTAGTGTAAATGCAAATGGTAACAGTAACGAAAATGCAATCGCAAATGACAATGCAAAGGGTAACGCACACGGTGGTGTACATGGGAATGTAAATGCAAACAGGGACAGAAACCCAAGTTGAAACAGTAACTGCAACAGTAACAGAAGCGCATACCCTGTTTTTGCCGAACAGGTGCATAGAGAAACACAGTGTACTCAAAGAATGTATGCATTGTAATGGGCATCGAAGCTGAAAATGAGCATTGGAAGTACTTAATTGCTAATATCTCAGCAACCGCAAGACGTAGAAAAAAACATTTAAATTTCACAAAAATCATGATTTTCCTGGCTAGGATTTTGTTATTACATAACCCATGGGGCTATGTAATACGCAACAAAAAAATCTGTATCTTGCATCGTTTTCGAGGTACGAGCCCCAAAAGGAGCGGCGTACGCCACCATTTTTGTCTATGGGATAAAATGCCAACTTCGGAGTACCGTAAATTTTCAGCCATGCAATATTTTTTCACCAAACCATGAAAAGGCACATCTGTGAGATGTTGGCTGCATTCCCTCCAAATTTCAGGCCAAAAGACCTAACTGTTCTTTTGCAGCAAGGCGGCAAAGATCTCCTGTCATTTTGGCTATAGTGTTGCAAAGTACTTTCATGATTTGTGAAAGCTTTCGCACAGATTTGCGAAAGTGTCATGAGCACGAAAGTACTTTGCGAAAGTACTTTTTCCAAAACTTTGTAAAACATATTTTTGGGGTGTTTAACCCCAAAATAAAGACATGGCTAGCATCCTCAGGCTCCGACTAGGTGAACACAAAAAGAATTGTGTCCCTAGATGGTCCCAATTTTAAATGCCAAGCATTTTTCTGATCACGAACTGAAAACAAAATGGCAGATTTGCGAAAGTACTAGGGCCATTTGCGACAGTAAATAGTGCATTTGTGAAAGTGTAGATCTTTTTGTTAACTTTTCCCTTTGACTTATAATGGGAACTTGTTTTTGAATAACTTTTGAACCATTCAATATTTTTCACTAAATCTTCAAAAGACACATCGGCACCCTGGTCGATGTTCCCTGAAGTTTTGGACCATCACAGACAAACCGTGCGACCTGTAGGCACGAGCAAAAAATTCACCATATGGTGTAAATGCGCGCACATCACGCTTAATAACTCTGCAGCCTTACATCTGACCAGTACAAAACTAAGCAGATCCCACGGTATATGGTTCTTGATCAAGCATTCCAAATTTCAGGCATATCCGTTGAACGGTCGCAAAGTTATTAAGGTGTAAAGTTTGACCCTTTAAACTTAAAAGGGCTCCTCAACCCTAACTATGGTAGCACTACTGTGCTACCATAATATATATATATATATATATATTTATATAGTTGATATGTAATATTTTCATAAACCCCTTTTAAAACAAAGGGATGGGAATATAAATGTTAGTGTAAGGGTTAATAGGTGTAGCTAGCTGTGTGCTCTTTTCTTTTTCTTCCATTACTGTTTCTCTTTTCTTACTTTGAGAATTTATTAACGCAATTATTTGTCTTACTAGGGGGTAGAAAAGTTTGATTATCTAGCTCCAGACTTTAGGCAGATTGGATATATAGCTGGGGAAGGAAAGGAGAGGTAAGATTGACAGGGATAAGAGGGATTTAAGGGTTGGTGGGTGGGCTAAGTGGTAGACATTAAACTGCAAACGGGGGATATTCTGTCAAGATTGTTTCTGATGTTTTGCTTTATAATGCTTTCTCTTTCAAGACAGAAAATAAACACTGTTACGTTAAGAATTAATGGAAACGTTTGAGAGTGGGAAGAAGGAGGGGGAAGAATATGACAAAAACCCCTATCCTTGAGCTTAAGAAGTGTCAAACAGCTACTGAATACAATTTGTTGAAAAGTGAAATTAAAATAAATAATCAGAATCTTTGGTGGACACTTACAGTAAGAACTAGGATTGTAATTGAGGATGGCTATTTTAAAATGTATATTGTGGAATGTGAAGGGGAACAGAGACAGTCTCAAGCTAAGGAACACATTTTAGTTATTAAACAAAATAAATGTAATGGTGCAATTTGCAGGAAGCACATATCACAGAATAAGACTTTAAATATTTTCTGAACCTCTATGAAGGATGGAGAGTTCATGCTCCATTCATTAAGGACTCAGGGAAGGGGGGTGCAGCTAATTTCTTCTAAGTCAATTTAAGCATCCATTGTGAATACAGATGCAGGAGAGAGGCACACAATCATAAACATGAAGCAAGGTATGCAGGAAAACCACTTATGTTTCAATATATGTTCTGAACCATAATGACCCAACATTTTTGCCAATTTTTTTCTTTCTTTGGTCCAACATCAGGCTACATATGTTTCAAGTGGGGATCAAAACTTAACAGTACAGATTTTCTAACCCCGATAAGGACATATGTTCTGTTTTTTTTTCAAACATGTATAGGTCACAGTCTAGAACTGATATTTTTTGTATATCATATGAAATTATGAAATAATAGACCAGATTGATTATCTCTCTATCCATATATCAGATTATGCTCCCTTTTTTCATGAAGGGATCAGAAATTAAGTTCTAAAGAAAAAAGCTGCCAATTTGATGTAATAATATCCAAAGATGAGGTTTACACTAAGATGGGTCAAACAATAGTGACAGAATTTATTTAATTTAACAATCCAGAGGATTCCTCCAGGAAAATAATTACTGGGAAATCCTGAAGAATAACATAAGGAAAGCAACTAAAAGATGTAAAGCAAAAAAGGAATAAGTCTACAGAAGAGGTGTTATATTTTGTGAATAGTGAGTTGGCAACGGCAGAATAAAAAGGAGGTTAAATTGGACAGGGACTCACAGGAACTTAGTTCCACCTCCTCTGACACTTTTCTCCATTGAATACTATGGAGAGATTCATGTCCTAGGGCTGACAGTTAGACCTCCTACAAATCTAGAGATTACAGTTCCAGCTCCTAAACATTTCCAATGTAACCACTTACAAAACTATATATTATCATCCTCAGAGAAAGACCTGCATATATTAAGTAAATTAGGAGTAATATAATAGGCTGTTGTCTTTAAAATCACAAAAGGCCCTGTTAAAAGTACAAACAAAATATTATTACCTTGGGGAAAAGCCAGAGAAGCTTTTGGCTTTACAACTGCAGCGAGAAAAGGCAGTCAATGCTATAAACTATATATAAAATGCACAAGTAGAACTTATCTCTGCTCATCAATAAATTACATAGAAATATAGAAACACAGAAGTTGACGGCAGATAAGGACCGCAAGGCCCATCCAGTCTGCCCATTTCTTTTTCTACCTTATAAATGTGCCATCAGCCTTTGCTCAGTCAATGGCCTATCTATTCATAGTCATTTGTATTGCTCCCTTATGCCTATCCCATGCCTGTTTGAAGCCCTGCACTGTATTCATAGCCACCACTTCTTGTGGTAAGCCATTCCATGCATCCACTACTCTTTCTGTGAAAAAGAATTTCCCACATTCCCCTTAATCGGCCCTCTAATCTCATGCTGTGTCTTCTTGTCCTGCTATTTTTCTTATATTTAAACATGTTAGACTCTTTCACCTTGTTAATGCCCTTAAGGTGTTTGAATGCCTCTATCATATCACCTCTCCCTCCTTTGCTCAAGGGTATACATATTGAGCTCTGTTAATCTGTCCTCATATGTCTTCTGATGCAGTCTCTGCACCATTTTGCTGCCCTTCTCTGACTGGCCTCAATTTGGTTAATGTCCGTGTGAAGGCTGTGTGGCCTCCATTACTGCATGCAGTACTCCAGATGGGGCCTAACTGGTGTCTTGTAAAGAGGGATTATTACCTCTTATGACTTGTGATACTCCCTACTAATACACCCTAACACCCCCCTAGCCTTACCTACTGCTTTAGAGGTCTGTTTGATGATTTCGGTCATCATGATGATGATGCCCAAGTCTCTTTCTTCCTTGTGACTGCTAGCAACTCCCTCCCAGCCTATAGGTGGCTTCAGGTTTCTCTTCCCTATGTGCATGATTTTGCATTTTTGCATTAAATCCCAGTTGCCACTCTTCTGACCATTTTGCTAGTTTATCCAGATCTCTTCTCATTCTGCCCATCCCATCTGGATCATCTACTCTGATGCAGATCTTGGTGTCATTTGCAAACAGACAAGCCTTACCCTCTAGTCCATCTGCAAGGTCACTAATGAAGATGTTGAAGAGGACTGGCCCCAGGACTGATCCCTGAGGTACCCCACTTGTGACTTGCATCTCTTCTGACTGTATACCATTTACCACCACTCTCTGCTTTCTACCTGTCAACCAGTTTGCCACCCAGTTGACCAACTTCTGACCCACCCCGAACCTACCCAGCTTATTTATCAATCTTCTATGTGGAACAGTGTCAAAAGTTTTGCTGAAGTCAAGGTAGGCGACATCAACTGCTCCCCCTTGGTCCACCACGCTGGTTACCCAGTCAAAGAAATCTATGAGATTAGTTTGACAGGACCTTCCTTTTGTAAACCCATGCTGTCTTGGATCCTGTGCTCCTATGGATTCCAGGTGTTGCACTATCCTTTCCTTAAGGAATGCCTCCATAATCTTGCCCACTACTGAGGTAAGACTGACTGGTCTGTAGTTCCCCGCCTCCTCCCTGCTACCACTCTTGTGGAGCGGGATCACATGAGCCCTTCTCCAGTCTTCTGGGACCTCTCCTGTGCTCAGAGACTCACTAAACAGTTCTGCTAATGGCTCTGCTAGTTCCACCTTTAGCTCCTTAAGTACCCTGGGATGTATGCCATCAGGTCCCATTGCCTTATCCACCCTGAGCTAGCAAGCTCTTGTAGGACCCTTTCTTTGTGAAGGGAGTAGTGCTCACCTCCCTTCCCCTGTGTTCATGATGCTGAGCTGTGGGCCTGCCCTACCTTATCTTCAGTAAATACTGAGCAAAAGTATCTATTTAGGATAGATGCCTTTACAGGGTCCTCCTCCTCACATGCTCCCTTTTCTCCATTAAGCTTAGCAATACCCCTCTGGACTTTCTCCTTTCACTAATGTATCTATAGAAAGTCTTGTCACCTTCTTTACTGTTCGTATAGTGTTTCCTCAGTTTGGGACTTTGCCTGCCTTACTGCCTTCCCTGCTTCCTTTAGGCAGTTTGGTATGCCTCCTATCTTCATCCCGCTGTGTTCTCTTATATTTCCTGAAGGCCAACCTTTGGCTCTGACCTTTTCTGCTACTGTATTTGAGAACCAAAGTGGTTTTCTTCTTCTTTGCACTTCCTTTCTGTCTAACACAATGGATGTTGCTTCAAGCATTGCATCCTTAATGCTTGCCCACTTTGCCTGTACCCCTCACCTGTGTTTCTTTTGCCAGGGCTAGCTTAACCTGTTGGCCATCATATCAAAGTCAGCTCCTCTGAAGTCCCATATTTTGCCTTGAATGGGATGATTTAGATGTAGTAGCCAAATTGAACCAAACCATGTGATGGTCACTGGCCCCCAGGGTGACCTTTCTACCTGAGATCTGTGATCCTTCCTTGTTAGTCAGTACTAGATCTAGGATAGCCCTGTCTCTTGTGGGTTGCTGTACCAGTTGTTTGAGGTCCCTCCTGCAGGGAATCCACTATGTGTCTAGTTCTGGCAAATGTTCCTGCTGGTATTGATCAATCTGTATCTGGCATGTTGAAGTCTCCCATTATCAGAACCTCCCTTAGCTGTCATGTTTTCTATATCTTCTAACAGTAATGTGTCTATGTCCTCCCCTGGTCTGGGGGCCTGTAGACAACCCCAGTTCTTATGGCTGTCCCATTTCCTATTTCCAGGGTGACCTACAGTTCTTCTGGCCCTTATGTGTATTCTGAATTTCTGTAGCTTTGATATTTTCATTGTGACATACAGGGCCACTCCTCCCCCTTTTGCACCTCGTCTCTTCTGAACAATACATAGCCAGGTACTGAAGTCTCCTAAGTGTGCTTACTGGTAAACCACATCTCACTAATTGCTACTATGTCCAGTTTAGCCTCTGACATTATTGCCTGCAGGTCTGGGATCTTATTTCCAGGCTGTGAGCATTTGTGTACATGATTTTCCATTGGCCAGATTTTGGTGTGTTAGTTGTTGGGTGAGGTTTGGCATTACCCCTGTGTGTCGTATGGGAGACAAACCTTTTTCTTTACCTGGTGATGCAAATGAACTGCAAACATGCTGAATCCCTGTTTGACCACTAGCTGAGGGGAGGGTGTTGTTCCCTATTCGACGATGGGGTGCTGCACTCCTCTCCCATTTGCTAGTTTAAATATTCTGCAAAGACGCCAAACTTCTGCCCCAATGCACTGACTCCCTCTTTAGTCAGATGCAGTCCATCAAATTTAAAGAACTTTCGCCTCCCAGAACTGTTGCCAGTTCCCTACAAATCTGTGTCCTTTTTCCTGGCACCAGCCCTTGAGCCACGTGTTTAGCTCCCCTATCTCCCCTTCTATGACCTTCTGTCCATCTGCTCCCCTCTCCCAGACTGGCAGGATCTCAGAGAAGGAGATGCAGGATGAAATAGATTATAGTTTGTCACCCAGCCTGGTCAGGTGTTCCTTGGTCTCCACAACTGACCGGCTGGTGAGATCATTAGTCCCTATGTGTACTAGGACATCAATGTTTTCTCCTGCTTTGTGAACAATTTTAGCAATACGGTCAGTGTCTCTCCATGCTGATGTACCTGGGAGACATCTGACCATTACCCCTGGCTGGAGATGGGTATCAACTCCCAGAATCATGGAGTCTCCTATGATCAGAAGTTTTTTGGATTTCCTTTTTGCTTTTTTTGTTTTGGTTCCTGATTTGGTTGAGTTTTGTTGTGCTAGCTCCTGTGCTGCAGTGTCCTGCTCTGCAGTGTCTTCTGCCTCTTTGTTTGATTTCAGAGATAGAGGCAGACACCTGTTTGTAGTGTTTATATGGTTTTTTGAGGTAATATGTTGGAGAGCAGAGAGTGATGAGGCACCCGATTTGCCCCTCCTAACCACCTGCCAACCTCCTGGACCAACTACCCTCTGAGGTCGAGGTTTTTCTGTTGGATGCTAGGGAAATGGTGGGTGGTTCTTATAATGTATTTCCTCTTGAATATGAAATTTGAGGTGTGCAATCTCTGCCCATGCTGCCCGGAGCTGAGCCCAAGATCTCCAAAGGCCTCAGCATGTAGGACAGTGTCCTAAATCCTGTAAGACTGTCCTTCTGAAAATTGTTCCACAGTACCTGCAGTTAATGATATCCATTCCAGATAAGTTGCTGGGTTTATAACCTAGTCAGAGTAATTAGAAGGAAGAAAAAGGAAAAAAAATTCAAGTAATGGTTTGAGTGTGTTTTGTTTAACTTGTTATAACAAGTTAAGTTACTAGTGCCACTGTAAATGAGTTCACCTTGTGGAGGCCCCACTGATCCACCCCTTCCTGCTCTGCCACAGGAAATGTCACAACTTTGGTACCCTATAAAAGGAGTGTAGTGTGGGGTGGTTGGGGATGGGGGTGGGTGGCTGGGTCTTTCCCCTGCCGAAAAAGAAGAACCACGGACAAAAGAACAAGGAGGCAAGAGCAGAAACAATCAGTCAACAACAAATGCAGTAACCCTGAAAGCTTATCCTAATGTTAGATAAAACTGTAAAACCTGTAAAGCACCACCTGTAATAATTTCAGAGAAGAAATACGCTGTAAGAAACACTTTGCTACAGAGAAAAATAAAGCAATGAAATGTTAGCAACAAACAGTAGCAATCCCTGTGAATAAAAATAAAAACAACACCACACAGTAAATCTGTGTAGCCAAAATAAGTCTTAATCCTTTTCCCTTGCTCTGGTAAGTTTCTCTACTCTGCCTGTCAAGCAGTCTTAGAAGGAAAGAGCTCAGGTGAAGCAAATTAGTCAGGTCTTTTGTGATGTTTATACCACTTTATATACACCACAATGGGAAAATAATAAATTAGGTATAAAATATTTTCTTTTTTTCACAGTTAATATTAGTATTGGCATATTCCATTTCATAATATTTTTATTGGCATATTCCTTTTAATACAATACAGCACCGGAGTGTAGTCAAATCAGTCAAAAATTTTCAAAGAAAAAAACAAATATAAAAAAAGATTACTGAAAATGAAATAATACAGGCAATAAAAGAGTTAAGGAGAGGTACATCCTACTGGGTCATAATGTCATACGCTCAATAGCGTACAACATTATAGCTAACCCGAGACAGCGCTGTCTATGACAGCGAATGGTGCAATACTGTGTATACTGCTGTACGTGGTAGTGCACCATTCACACACTCCCAGGTAGAGGATAAGAGCTCTGCTGGGAGTGAGTTCCATTGAGCAGCTGCTGTGGCTCACTGGACTGAGCCACAGTAGCAGGAACCCAGGCGCTGCATCTGGGACTGGGTTTGATTCCCAGTCCCAGACATTTTATTTTTTCCACTATTTGTGCACTCCCCGAGTTGGACCCCCCTCGAGTTGAGAATCTTTAGGGGGGGGGATCCAGGGGAGTGCAGCCAATAACAGGGGTGTAGTGGCAGAGCCCCCCGGAGAAAACAGACATATGTTACATGGCAATATTGCACTGTATTGGCAGCACGATTTTGCCATGAGGCATAATGTTTTGCGACATTATGACCCTGTGCCGAGGTGCATCACTTGGCTCTTGTGGGTTAAATACAGATTTCTATAAACTGTTTAGTTCTAATCTAACCCATTTCTTAAGGATTTATTTAATAACATTATTCACAGCACCATTTTGCCTCTGTCCTTCAATGATGCCCTTTCTACAATAATTCCTAAACAAGACAAACTGCTAGAGGATTGTAAATCATATTGTCCTATACCTTTACTAAACAGTTATTGTGGATTTTTTGCAAAAATCATAACACATAGGTTAAACATAGAAACAGAAAGTGATGGCAGATGGGGACTAAAGGTCCATCTAGTCTTCCCAGATCCTGCCCCCTACTCAGATACTTTTTGTCACTATCCCCTTGGGCCTGTCCAAAGTGGATTTAAATCCCCTTACTTAGGCTGAAAACTATTATTAGAAAACATGTAAATAAAGATCAAACAGGCTTCATTGGAAGATAGAAGCGAACATACAATACATGTCTGACATCAGTAGTGGGAAAACTAATGGAGTCACTTCTAGAGGAACGACTGGTTGATTACCTTGCATCTTGTGGGTTACAGGACCCAGGACAGCACGGATTCACAAGAGGCAGATAAAGTCAGACAAACCTGATATATTTCTTTGACTGGGTGACTACAGAAATAGAACAGGGGAGCAGTGGACATGGCCTACCTAGACTTCAGCAAGGCCTTCAACAATATGCCACATAGGAAGCTCATAAAGAAACTGGGAAGTTTTGGGTGGGAACCAAGGCGGTACACTGGGAACGTAATTGACTGATGGATAGGCAACAGAGGGTGGTGATTAACAGCACTCACTCAGGGGAAGGGAGAGTGACTAGCAGGTTTCCTCAGGGCTCAGTACTGGGTCCAATCCTTGTTAATGTCTACATAAGTTACATTTCAGAAGAACTGGAAGAGAAAGTGTGCCTACTGGCAGATGATGCCGAGATCTGCAATAGAGTGGACACTCTGGAGGGGTAAAGCGAGTATGAATAGTGACCTGAAAATCTCAAGGAATAGTCATGGATATGGCAGCTAGGTTTCAATGCAAAAAAGTGCAAAATTGTGCATCTTGGCAGAAGAAACCCAGAGGCAGAGTACAGAATGGGGCGGGGGGCAGTTTACTGACAGTCACTAAAAAGGAAAGGAACCTAAGGGTAATCATAACAGAAGACCTCAAGGTGGTAAGCCAATGCAAAAAAGCAGTAGGGAAAGCCAGTGTGATGATTGGAGGCATAGGAAAGAGTGTAACCAGAAGAAGGAGGGAAGTGCTGTTGCCACTGAATCGGGCATTGAAGAGACCACACTTGGAGTACTGTGTCCAGTTCTGGAGACCACACCTCAGGAAGGGCATAGACAGAGCAGAGGCCATCCAAAGAAGGGCAACAAAAATGGTGCAGGGGGCAACAAATGTCCTTTGAGGTGAGACTGAGGGATTCAAACATGTACACCCTGAAAGAGAGGAGGGAGAAGGGGGACATGATAAAGACCTTGAAATATCTCAAAAGGTTGAAAAAGGTATGGGAAGAGATAATTTTTCAGAAAAGAAGGTGTACAAGAACTAGGACACAATGAAGTTGGAAGAGGGAATTATAGGAGGGATGTGAGGAAGTATTTCTTCACTGAGAGGGTGGTGGGTGTCTGGAACAATCTTCCAGCATGAAGACAGTCATGGGCTTCAAACATGTATCGGACAGGTATAAAGGAAAACTGGTACCAAAGTGGGGGAGAGGTGGCTGGAGACCAGGTAGGGTCTGGGGTGGTAGAATAGGCAAAGGAAAGAGGAGCAGACTTGGTGGACCAAGCAGTCATTTACTGCTGACAAACTCTATGTTTCTCTGTAGATCACTGAATTTAGTGCATCTTTCTCAGCAAGACAATGCAGCTACAATTGTCTTCGATGTCAAGAAAGCCTTTGAATGTCTGCCCAGGAGATCCTGTCAAAGATGGGATTTGGGGAGATCTTTCTACCTTGGGTAAAACTCATTTACAGTAAATCAACTTCAAGAATGAAAACCAAACTATATGTTTGACTAAGCTTCAGATTGGGTACCGGGTCAATACTGTGCAGACAGCATGGCATTAACTGCACTGTGTAGAGCACAACTGAATTTACAGCAACAGGGGTATAACAGCGGTAGGGAGTTACCACTACTCCTGTCGCTGTATACAGTTTACATGGAAGGATCAAGTTGCCGTGTGCTGGGTGCCTGGCTGAGCCACTCCCATGGTGGAGTGGCTAAGGCACCAGCATATGATGGAATCGGGAGACCTGGGACAGTGGTTCAGTTCCCCCCAGGTCTGCCTTTTCTACTATTTTTGCATTTAAAAATAAAAGTTCCTCCACCCGAGTTTCTCCCCATCCCCTAAGTCCACACCCACCTGGAGTTTGTTATATAATTCCAGAGGGTGTGGGAGGCAATGCCCGCATGTTGGGTGGTGTGAAGGGCGAAGCCCCCAGCAAATAAAACAAGGAACTGTATTGGTTTTAAGGGCATTCGCTGTTTGTGCTGTGTTGCTGTTTTACCCAACGTTATTGCAGCACATGCATTTTTGCTTGCGCCATTCACTGCCGCATGGTTTCTGATTTAGGCAACATGACCCCATGCCTTAGTTTGTACATGGTGTGCCCTGAACTCAGTCCAATATGCTGTATATATGGAGCCTTTTGCGCAAACCATCAGAGTTTCAGCAGTGGATAAATGGATAGAAATCAGTGGTTGTGAATATAAAATATTACTTTATGTGGGTGATGTCCTAATGTTCTGAAATTATATTACAACTTCACTCAACACCTGCTTAAAATAATACTTGATTTTGTGAGAGTGACAGGATATACAATTTATGTCATGAAATCTGAAATTGTATCTTTTAATAAAAACTCTCAGTATACACCATCTCCTGTTCCTGAATTCAGCAATTAAAAACTCTGTATTAAATATTTGGGGATGACAATTCCAACAAATACACAACAGCTGTTTAATATCAGTTTTCCTCCACTTCTTAATAAAATCACAGAGAAGATTTGGATAGATGGATATCCCTACCTCTAATGCTGATGGGGAGAGTGAATATTCTGTGTATGACTATCTTACCATGCTTCCTTGTTCTCTTTTAGACTCTCCCCATTAAAGTTAATCATTTTGTTTAAAGGGACAGTGTTACCACCCCCAGCTTCAAACTGTCCCTAGTTTAAAAACACATTTTATGACTGTTCATAATGTTCATATTCATTAGAAAGTGCTGATGTAGTTGATAGTTTGATTCTGATTCCTTTTTTCTTTCTAAAAGTGAAAAACAGACCTTACTAGTGTTACCATACCAAAATGTGTTTGTTTACATTCCTTAATCAACTCCCACTTAATCGTTCCTGGACATTAGAATACCCCCTATACAGTCTAGACACTCAAGATAAAGTGGAAAGAGAGGAGACTATTGCATCATGAGTGACTGCTCTGCTTAGAGATGTTACTAATTTTTATTTAAAAGTTGGTAACCGGGAAAGACACACTGACCTGAGACTCATTTCCAGGTGCAACCCAGGAGAAAGGGGACAAAGTGGTAGAAAGAGCATGTATAATACAATGTATAAAATACAGTGGAAAAATCAAATAACATACAGTGAAAAACAGCAGTAGCAGCAATCAAAAGCAGTGCAAACAAGCAGTACAGTGCAAAATATACAGTGGCAAAAATAGAGAATGAGCTATATAAATACAATAGCAGCATGGTAGGAATAGAATAATGTGCATCACAATGCGGACATATTATATACATACTGTACATATAGCAGCAAGGATTAATATAGCAGTGCAGACAGAGTGCAAAGAAGGGAGTAAGAAGAGCACAAGAATGGTATGTAGGGTAAGGGGGAGTGTAGGCGGCTTAGATAGGGTATGGCAGAAGGATCACCACAGGAAGAGACAGACCCAGTATCAATGAATAATTAGGTAGGGAAAGTATGGTACTGTGAGAGGAAATGAGGCTGGGTTGGGGCGGGTATTGTTCAAGAAGTATACAGTAAAAGTAGATCAAAGATCTGAAACACAACAAGGCTGGGTATATTTACACAATTAGAATGCACTTCAGTTCTGCTAAGAAAGGAGGCAGATTAAACAATCAGCAACATTAATGAATTTTAGAGAAAGTAAGAAATCATAAAATAAGGGGTTTCAACTAGATATAGTATGATCCAAAAAGGGTTCACAGTGTCTTTTTAAAGAGTTTTTATCCATGGTCCAGCACTCCTGATTGTACCCCCGCCTCACAGACAGCAACAAATATGTAGGTATATGTACTAACCTTAGGGCAGAGGCACTTATCATATAAGCATACGTGTCAGGATTTGAGTTGTACTGTACTTCTCTAATGCATATTATGCTTCACTATACTTTTATAATGTATTCTGCCACTGGGAGCTGTTATCCATTATATTTTGTTGTAAAATTATAAGTTAGGCAACAGTGCCATCTTTAGTGCTTGTGCACAACTGTAACTGCAAGTGACCTTGGAAGCATCACACACCTTATTGTTCAGTTATCTTCTGCAAGCTAAGCAACTTCTTATGTTAGTTAGGATGGTTACTCAGGCCACCTGTTTCTGGCCAATTATATATAGAATAATGTATGGGGTGGTGTGTGTAACGAGAAGTTTACACACACCCGAGGGGTAAGATGCTACATAAACCCCGAGAGCGAAGCTCGAGGGGTCTGTGCAAGCATCTCACCCCAAGGGTGTGTGTAAACTTTGAGTTTACATACAACTCCCCATATTTTATTTTTTATAATTAATGGTGATTTGCACTGTTTGTGCAGCTTTGCATGACTTAAAGAGGCTTTGCGCGATTGCGCGGCATTGCGCGGTTTGCCATTATACACACTCATGTATAATGGGAAATTACACCACGGTTTCCCTATGGGGAAAAAGAGGAAGCCATTAATTATACACTTTTTATGTATCTTCTTTTACAGTTTCCACAGTGATCATTGGGGTATAAGACCCCTTGCAGCATGTAGCTTTACTGAGACTAGAGATTGCACCTGTGTAGGTAAGGAAGCTGGATACTCTCCCAGTGACTACACTGTTGGTTGCAAGCCTGTATCATTATTATTTGCCAGTAATAAATTATATTTATTATCTGGACACCACTTGTCTGTCGTCTCTTCCTTTTGTGCAGTTCCAACAAGAACCTGAGAAAGGTAATTTTATTACCCAGTTACATTTGGCGACCGTGTGCAGGTTGGAATGTACAAAGTAAAGATTCCATTCAATTAATTTTGAATGTCGAGTAGTGTAGTGCATTTTTCACCTACTTTGACCTACTCACACTTACAGTGGTTATTATTATGGTGGACACACTCCGTCTTGGTCTCGGGTTCGGGCATGGCACACCCACACTGGACCATTGTACATTCCTTTTGTGAGTGACAGCGTACTGCCTTGGCCTCACCGTTTGCTCATGGGGGACCAGAAAGTCATTGGGTGATGGCACCAAGGATTTTATCCAGTTTTTCGACTGCTTATTTGTTTGTTTGTTTACCCCTTGTTTGTCATGCCTGAGCTTTGCACTGACTTGAGGCTCAATGTCTCGAACTACCTCACATCCCATGGTGGATGGACAGATATTGCGCTGGATGTGAAGTCTGCAGACAATCCATTGCTGCTAATTTCAGAGCACTATCTAGAGTCCAAGCAAACAACCAAAAAGTACAACCTTAAAGGTCCTTTGGTTGTGGCTCTACATGCTGCTGTTGAGAGTCTCACAGTGAAGTGTGCCTCCCTTGAACTGCAAAATGCATCTCTAAAAAAGAGATGGGCTTACAGGCATCACAGTTACAGAAAACAGAACAGAAACTAGTGGAGGAGGCACAGTCACTTTGCGATGCTAATAACAGACTGTTGCATTGTGCTGCTCAAGACTGAGTGAGAAATTTGTATGTTGAGAGATGATTGTGAAAGGTTGAAATGTGATAAGAAACAGTTAGCATATTTGAATGATATTTTGAGTGATACGAATGAGGGTTTGAGAGAAGAGAATGCTGAGTTGAAAGAGGAGAATGAGACAGTGAATCATGAGTTAGACAAAGAGTTTAGGGAACACGTCAAATTGGGCGCTGCGTACAGAGTGTTGCAGTGCGAGGTTGAGATGAGTATTGAGCAGGGCACTGCAAGAGTTTGTCACAAGAAATTTAGAGCAAAGATGGCGAAGATGAGCCATCAGCAAGAGGTTCTTGCTGGCCATATTAAGGCTATGAATGGTTTCCAGTATGCGCCCATCGACACTGTGTCATCCGGCAAGGATGACTCTGACTTTGATGATGAGGCATGCCACGTCACACAAAAGTCTAGCCCCCATAGGGCTGTCCTTTTCTCCAGCCATCCCCAAGACGGCATCTATGTGTGCACACCCTCTATGTTGCCATGTCTTCATGAACATGGCGGAAGCAATGTACAATGGTAAGATAGCAGCCCCCATGACACAGACGGATGGCCTGTATTCCGTGGTGCTCCTCTGCTTGCTCCCCTCTCCAGGGATGACACAGCGGAGGTCCATGGCCTAATTTAAGAGGCCATTACCAATATTGCTGTACCAGAGGGCCGAAGGAATTCCCTCCGGGATCAAATTGACAGAATGTTTGAGGATACTGTCAACCAGGATCATGCATTAAAGGCAGTCACGGATGTGGCTGCGGAAACTGCCATTCATGGTGCCATGGAATGGCTTGACTTAAACACGATTCCTTGTGCTTCCAACCCCTTGCAAGTTGCTCATTCTGTCCAACAAATTGCCCAAAGTATTGGACAGATGGGCCCAACTGTCAATCTCAGTTGCCATTTGGAGATGGTGTGCTCCTTTTGTGAGAAGCTTTCTATCCAACTTGAGTACCAGGTTCAAGTGTTGTGATAGATGACTGAACCTACCCTCTGGGCCAAGCTCCCAGAGACTGCACGCAACTGAGAGACACTCACATACAATGATATTGCTCTGGATCTCATTGCCGCCAACTCCCCGGGTGTTTTTGGAGCTCGATTGGCCTACAAGGTTAAGTAGAATGCAAAGAAAAGTCCCACAGCCTACCACCAGCAGTTGTGACTCACCTATGAAGCTGGTAAAGCTCTTGTAAATGAAGTTGAGGACTGAGACCAGATTGAGTAATAGGATTTGTACATCTGGAATGTGACTCTGGGCCTACAGGAAAAGGTTGAGCTTAATGTTTACCCAAGTACTGAAACCTTTGCAAATATCCTAACCAAAATGGAGCATGCCTACCAGGAATACCTCTCTAATCTCACCTCTGGTAAAACCAACAAAACTTCCACCATTCAAACTCCTGCAGCACAGGTAGCCATGGTGCAACCTACCCCTGATACACCTACCCACTATACGGTAGAAGTTAACAAACAGAAGAACGATGCCCCTTTTGACGACAAACAGTCACACGAGGGGGGGAACTGGAAGTACAAGAACAACAGGAATAGAGACAAGAGCAATTGGAAAAATGATGAACGTCTGTCTCTCCTCAAGAGAGCAGGCCTCAAGTGCAAACCATCTAAAGCACAACTGTGTAAAAAAGAGGTCATCTTCCTTGGCCTATGAATTACAGACCAAGGCAGAAGCCCTGCTGTCAAGAAGATCCAGGGCTTGCAAGATCTGTCACTTCCTACTAGCGTGGCAATGCTCAGATGCTTCTTAGGAATGGTAAACTACTCCAGGGACTTCATCCCTGAATTTGCCTTGAAGGTCGCTCCCTTGTATGGACTTCTGAAAAAGGACGTCCTATGGACATGGGGCCCAACTCACACTGAAGATGTGACACAGCTTAAGCAGGCCTTAGCCTCAGCCCCAGCACTGATCAATCCGAACCCAAACCTCCCATTTCATTTGGAAACTGCCACCTCTGATGTGGCCATATCTGCAGTGCTGGCACAAAAGTACAATGGGTACCACAGGCCCATTGTCTATCCATCTCAGATGCTGTCCTCAGTAGAGAGGAAATACAGTCTCTGTGACAGGACAGTTTTGGCAACCTTCTGGGCTGTCAAACATTTTCTATACATAATTGAGTATGCTCATATTGTTCTGCATACCTATCACACCCTAACTAACTTTTTGCTTTCAGCAAAGTAAAAGATGGTTCAGTCTCCAACACCAGACTTACCCACTGATCTTTGCTTTTGCAGGACAGGGACATCAAAGTACTGCCTGTTAAAAAGCCCTCAATCTTGGCTCATGGCCTACTCTACACAGGTAAGCCCCATGACTGCGCACTCCAACCTTCTGACCTACCTGAGCCAGAACTGTTCTTACTGGCTACATCTGATGTTTTAGAAGATACCACCATGTATCATATCTTTACAGATGGCTCCACCTCCTATGTAGATGGAGAGCAGGTAGCAGGATTTGGGGTGCTCATTTTAGATAAAGATGGTGATTTCAGATGCATTTCCAGGAAATGCACTGTTATCTCCTCAAAGTGTGCCGATTTGGCAGCTGTGGCCTGTGCTTTGGAGGTCATGCCCCATGCTGACAAGGATGTCATCATCTTTGTAGACTCTAATTGGGTCTGCTCATCCCTTACTGAGTTTTTACCATTCTGAGAGAAAAAATAACTTCACATCCTCTGATGGCACACCTGTCAAATATAGGGATCTGTTTGTGTATATACACACCCTAACACAACAGTTTACTCACAAACTGTACATCCAAAAAGTAAAGGCTCACTGCAAATCTGACCTTTACCAGGAATTCAATGATTGAGCAGACTCGCTTGCCAAAACAGGTGCTCGGGGGGGGGGGACATGGACAATGACTTACCCAATAGCTGTGGCAGCTACTTTCTTAGCTGCTAACACTAGGCAGAAACTAGTACCAGAACCTCCAGAACCTCCACTGAACCTTACTGCTGCACAGAAATCTGACCCAGAACTAAAAGATGTGTTCAAATTCCTGGACAAAGGAATTGAACAACCACTACCTGTTAGTAGTCCATACAAGAGACACACTGACAACATATACTTGTCTAGTGATCAGAAGCTCATCTGGTATCAAAAAGAGGATACAGGTGACAAACTGTGGGTTGCACCACAAGTTTTTGTGAACCAAATTCATCCATATGGTTCATAATACCCCTACTGGTGGACACCAGGGGGCAGACAACACCCTCAAGAGACTCAGAACTGTCATCTGGTGGCCTTGCATGTCCAAAGATGTAGAGCACTATGTGGACAACTGCATAGTGTGTGCCCAGAACAATCCAATTTTGGTTAAAAGAAATGCCAAATTGTTGCCACAGTGACAAACTGGACTGAGGAATGTGATACAAATCAATTTCATTGGCCCCCTTACCAAGTCCAGTAAGAACAAGTAATGCACTTGTCATCACAGGTTTGTTCTCTAAGTGGGTAGAAGCATTTCCCACTAAGAGTAACATGACAAAGACAACCGCCAAGATCCTGGTGGATCAACTGTTCTCCAGGTGGGGTCTACACTTAAAGGTAGCCTCAAACCAAGGAACCAGTTTTACAGCTGACCTGATGAAGCAGACACTATAATTACTTGGAGTAGATCAGAAATTCCATATCCCCTACCATCCTCAATTCTCAGGCCAGGTAGGAAGAGAAAACAGAAGAATTAAACAGATGTTATGCAGATTCATCAATGACAATCCCAAGGATTGGGATTCCCCTCTTGCCACTACTGTTGATGGCAATCAGGGGTAACCCTGAAGCCACTACTCAGTGTACACACTATGAGGTTATGACTGGTAGAGCCATAAGATTACCTGGGCACCTGTTGATTGACCTCCACACCCCTACTACAGATAGAGTATCTGTGGACAAGTATGTTGAGAAACTTCATGATGACATCATGAAGACACACCTGTTCACTGCCAATCAAATGGGTAAGGCTCAAGAACAAGCTAAAGCTCATTTTCATAAGCATGTCAAAGAAGTTGACTGGCAAGTTGGAGTCCAAGTTATGCTTCTCCATTACAGATAACCAACTCATTCCTTTGACAGCAAATGTGAAGGCCCATACCCTATTGTCAACAAAACTCAGTCCTGCTGTTTATCAGGTCTGAGTTCAACAGCAAAAGAAGACCACCGACAAGTGGTTCCATACTAATCAGCTCAAGTTGCACAAAGGTGACTAAACTTACTTTTCCTAACCCACTTAGGGTGGAATAGTACCTCACACTTAGCAATCCTTTTCTGTTTCTTACAAGTACACTGGCAAGATGGCTATCTTGCATCTCCTCATCTTGGTGGGACTGCTACTACTTGCCCTGACTGAATCCCAGAATAAACCCCTATCAACTCACAGACAACGTGTAGAACATTTGCTTAGCAAACTTGAACATTCAGCCCTGATGGGAGTTCACATTAATATGCCCAATAAAATGATTACTGTTAAGAAAGGCTCAGAAGCCTATCTTGATGCTATGGTAGTGGCTCCAGACAAATCCACACTTTCCATTCAATGGGAAACTGACATTAATGGACACACACTCCCTGTAGCTCACCTATCCAAAGGTACATTCCATGGATGGCCCAACACAGACATCTCCAAGAATGGCACTCTTTCTATTTGGAAGACTTCCCCTAGAGATACTGGTTGATATAACCTTACTGCTCTAATAGATCCTGCTTGGTGTGACTGCCTCACCTCTGAGGAGTCATGTGCTTTCTGTCTTCATAACTGTGTAGCTACTGAAGCCTTTTTCTTTCTGTAGTCCCACCCACCGAAGAAGAAATGACTGACTGCCCTCCCCAGGAGAAAGGCCCTTCTAATGGTTTGACTGCCACTTCCCTTCCAGGAGCCCTGATTAATAATGTACAGTTTATGCATGTTCTAGTTATTTTCAATCTTGCACATTGAAACATGGCCGAGATTAGTCTCTGTCACACAACCAGTACCTCTAAATGTTTCAGTATGATGCTTATAGATATTGTAGCTATGTACCAAACATGCACTAATGATCCAGTTAGTGGCCTCCATACCACTGATCACATAGGGGTCTTCAGACCCGCACCTAACGCTAAAGCTAGACCACGCACTAGGCATGACACTGCAGAAATTAACTGGTGCAACAGGCACTGTTTCTGGCCTTTTTGGCTCAGGCATGTCTATCTGGAATAGAGCAGATATAGCTGCTATTAAAGTACAAACTCTTCATTTTCAACAAGCTGTTAAGAATGTTATCCTACCCCAACTGTTACATGGTGTAGATGGTTTAAGTAAGGAAGAATGTTTTGCAATCTACAATATGCAGGAAATTGCCAAAGGGTTCAATGATACTAAGAATAAGATTAATGAACTGATTTTTCAAAATAATAAAGAGGCAGATAAGTAATATATTGCCAGTGAACATTTATGCTCTGCCTATGGTTCTTATGTAATTGTCACTGTTAACAATCTCTTCATGGACTTGGAAACAGAACGTATTCCAGATCTTATCCATGATAGAAGAATGGGTAAATGGTATTGTCCTCATTGCAAATCCAATGACTGCATTATTATTTGTTTAGCAAATGCAGTTAACATTTCCATTTCTACAGCTAGAAACCTTGGATATATCTTCAGATATCCAAATCAAGCCCCTTGCTATTTTACTAAGACTTGTTCCATTCATGACAACATGTTTATAACATTCACCATGTCACTGCCCCACTTTGATCCTGAAACATCTGTTTTTGATAAACTGACTGCTATCAATTCCATTGGACATTTTTATGATGACATCTATCGTGAAAGAACTGATCTACCCTCATTACTTGTCTACCATGTTATGCTCCAAGCCTGGGTGGCACCCCACACAAACTGTTGTGCCAAGAAAGGATATTACTACCTGTGCCACTGTGATTTTTTCCATATTGTGAAACCAGTGTGTGGCTACTCCCCAGAACACCTTGACTGGTTCTTTACTTTGGGTGAAGAATTGGCGTCCAATCTTACCGATGTTGATGAGGATGACAAATCCGAATCTCCATGAGCTGCATATTCTACACCTGATGCCGAAACAGCTAAATCCTGAAGCTACCTGGAAAAGGTACATCGTTTAACTTCACGGCTCACCAACCAGTCTTTCTCCTGTCCTATACATCTACAGCCATGGAGGGTACCAATTGTAAGAGTGACTTACAATTCCGATGGGTAGTATTGTGTAGTGACAAATCACAAATCCTTTGCTTGTGGTCATTAATCTTGTGTTATTTCAACTCCTAACTTCTGTTTTACTCCACAGCAGAAAACAGTTATTGATCACACAGTGATCACTCCTGTTCCTCGCCCTGAACCAGATGTTATTGATACTGATCTGCAATACCTGCTTGCCTTGTTTTAATATTTGCCCGTGTTTAACATGCACATTGACCCTTTGACTCTTTCTGTGAAATCTCTTTTAGCTAGGAAGGATTAGCATTTGATTTATCTTAGCAATAATATTTCTAAGGTTGGTGACACACTTAAATATCTTATTCACGATGGTGATTTAAGTACTGCTCCATCAAACACTTGGTTATAACTCACTTTTAAAGCTTTTGTTATTATCCAAGCATTTTTGATTGTTTTTCTGATACTTACCCTCTGCTGTCTGTGACGTACTCTAAGACAACACCAAGAACAACTTGAATTCCTTTACAAGACTCGTGTGTTGGGCTTGTAAATTACTTTTTATCTCCATCCCACTACTTTCCTGGGATTGTTTCCCCTTCTGAGGCAACAAGATGGGAATGTTATCCATGGTCCAGCACCCCTGATTATACCCCCACCTCACAGATAGCCACACATATGTAGGTATATGTACTAACCTTAGGGCAGAGACACTTATCGTGTAAGCATAAGTGTCAGGATCTGAGTTCTACTGTACTTCTGTACTTCTCTAATACATATTATGCTTCACTATACTCATATAATGTATTCTGCCACTGGGAGATGTTATCAATTATATTTTATTGTATAATTATAAGTTAGGCAACAGTGTCATCTTTAGTGCTTGTGCACAACTGTAACTGCAAGTGACCTTGGAAGCATCACAGACTTTATTGTTCAGTTATCTTCTGCAAGCTAAGCAACTTCTTATGTTAGTTAGGATGGTTACTCAGGCCACCTGTTTCTGGCCAATTATACACTTTTTATGTATCTTCTTTTATAGTTACCATAGTGATTATCAGGGTATACAACCCTTGCAGCATGTAGCTTTACTGAGACTAGGGACTGCGCCTACGTAGGTAAGGAAGCTGGATACTGTCCCAATGATTGCACTGTTGGTTGTAAGCCTGTATTATTATTTGCCAGTAATATCCAGACACCACTTGTCTGTCGTCCCTTTCTTTTGTGCAGTTCCAACAAGAACCTGAGAAAGGTAATTTTATTACCCAGTTACAGCGTGGAAGATAATACTTAGAAGTTTTCTCTGGAAAAAGAAAGAAAACCCCTCTAGTAAGTTTGGAAAAGCTATATGCTCCTAAACATGAAGGAGGGCTTCAAATACCAATTGTACAACGGCAATTAAAAATACTGTATTTTGATTGTCTATCTACACTTGGCAACAGTGAGGTTATCTGAGCACAATCTCACTCTATCAAGTGCAGACAGACATATCACCTCATCACATTTGCATATGTAAACAAATTCCTACTCACCACAGACAGCTTCTGTCATGAGCTCCCCCACAGCAGTAAACTTCAACTTCTCACTGAGCAGCTCATTGACAAAATGTTCAACCCTGAGGCAGCAACACCCTCTTCCTCTTCAAAAACGATAAGTGGGAAATCTAAAGAGAAAAAATGTCACTTGAACCTCACAGAAGATCAGTTAGACAAGCTAGAAATAGATTGTAATGAAGCCAGTACAAGAAAGTAGACAGACTGGGCAGTAATAGTTCTGTCAGACTGGCTGACAGAAAAAAAACTACAAATTGATTTTAAACCTGTCGACAGCAACTGATTTAAATAAAACACTCTGAGAATGTTATGGAACCATCAGAAACAGTGACAGAAAACTATACAGTATTTCCAGGTTTGTGGGGCTAAGAGAAGGTCTGAATAGATATTTAATTGAATTACCACTCAGACAGTCTTTTAATCTAATGCAGGACACTGAATTTCAAAGTTCAAACAATGTGTTTCTTGGTCATCTAAAAAACTTACAAAGACTGGGCCAAGATAAAAAAAACACCACCCGACTATAATGGCAGCCCACATACAAGCTCTACAGCAAAGTGAAGCCTTCAGTCCCGAAACAGACCCAGACTTGTCCAACATGTGTAGCTGGAACTGCAACTGCATTTCACGTGCAGAGGATATGAGGGGCAGTGCTGTCTAACCCATCACTCCTTAGAAGTTGTGACAGATGAGGAAGGTCTTAAGAATGTCACCATGACATACAATGAAAAATGAAAAAACACCCTAGTCATAGTGAAAGAGAAAGGTGCCAGGTAAGGGGAGCAATGTTTGAAATACTGGGGCATCCCATCTGTCCAGTCCATTGCTTTGAAGAGTATCTGTCAAAACTGCTCCCAGAGCCCACAAAGAAAGAGCCAGCAAGAACTCCACAAAGAAAATATTTGGTAAACTGCTGAACCGATGGGGTCAACTTTCTTGCTACAATGCAGCCTAGAATCTGTAAATTAGCCAGCCTAGGACAAACCTACACAAATCACAGCCTGAGAGCAATGGCTGTTCAGATGCCGACTGATGCCGGCTTGCAATCCTGCCAAATAATGGCCGTAACTGGGTACCAGAGTAAGTTCTCGATTATAAGTTATTGGGGAGCCAAACTTACTGAAAGAAGGCAATCAAGCTATCTTGTCCTCCTCGAACCCAAACCAAAATTAAACTGAACCAGGAACAAAGCTATGAAGAACCAGAAGCTGTGAAGATGACATACAAGACCGCGAGAACAAACCTCTCATCTCCACCTCGGAACAATAGCAACCAGTGCTTAGTTCAAGCCACCACAGCACAAGAACCTCGTACACCATGGAAAACTCAGACAAATCCGTGGTTATTCAAGGCAACTCGATGTGTGTCTTCAATTTTTACAATAAATGAAACAGCACAGAAATGAAGACACAGTTCTTGACAACAGTTACCTTGACAGCACTTCAGACTTTTAAAGACACAGACTAGTTGACAGTTTTAAAGCTTTTACAAGTGTTTCAAATGTTGCACAGCTATTAAAACCTTTTAAACAGCTTTGAAAAAAACAGCTCCATAAACTCTTAAGTATTAAAAAAAAATGCATTAAAAGTCACAGTTTTAAACATTTTACTGTATTGTTAAAGATACTCTTAATGGGACTATTTTATCTGTTTAACCCATAAATTTACTTGTTCTGCCCATTTTTAAGTAGTAAAAACTTTTACTGCACCTCATTATTTTACACAAAGGGCCATTGTATAATAGTAATAATGCACTCCAGAGTGTGGGTCGTGCTGGGGTATTGGATGCACTTGGCCTGTGGCCTCATGCCCAGCCACCCCAGGCGTGAGGTTATCCCAACATGACCCACACCCTTCATGCATTATTGCTTAAATATGTACCACTATTGGCTTGTCAGTTAGTACCATTGACTAGTGGTTCAATAGTAACAATTCAGAAACCCCAAGATGGATACAAATAGAGCAGGCTAAATCAAAATGGAATCTAAATGCATATTATTCATAAGAAATGTGGAAAAGAAAGAATTAAGAAACTCTTATATCCTTACACTGTCAATGACTGCATTCTGGGTAGATTCTCACAATAAACTAAAATGTATTTCAAAATTGTCAATTTTCACACATATATATATGAAATCAATGATTCAGGAAAGATATTTGGAAATTCAATATTAAAGGACTGTAAAGGAAAAGGGACTGATTGACATGGGTGACCTCTTTTTGAACAATCAGTGGATCCTATCTGACTAATTAGTTAAAAGGTACAATATAAATCCAGGACAATATTTACTATATTTGCAACTTAAAAGACTTAAAAACTTAAGAACAACCGGGCCCTTCCTGCATCTATATTGGAAGAGCTGATCACTGGAGAAAAATCAATAAATGAAAAAGTGACTGTGAAAATATATAACTTATTAATGTCCAACAAATAATTTGACTGGACTAAATTGAAGGTTAGATGGTGTGAGTATCTATGTACAGATTATTTGGAGGTGACCATGAACTCTCCTTCACTAATTAAAAAAAAATCTATATGCAGCAACTTCAATTTAATCTAATTCATAGGTCATATTATACATCTAGAATACTAAACAAATTAAATCCAACTATTAACGAATACTGTCCTTGTTGTGGTATCCAACAAGGCACATTATTTCATACGTTCTTGGATGCCTTCAATGATTACAAGTTTTGGAAACAAATAATAGTCTAATATCAAAAATACTAGGATTAAACTTCCCTTTTGATCCCAGAATTCTTATTTTAGGACTCCTAAAAGTAGATAATGGTACAGAAAGAGAACAACGCATTAATTTGATTAATGCTGGTGACAGCCAGACAGTTAATCCTTCTCCTGGAAAAGGCCCTATCCTATGCACAGTGGGTATGTACAACATCCAATAACACTAAAACAGAAAGAATATTCTTTAGAATGGGAAACAAGCACAAGAATTTTGAGGAACTCTTGAACCCCTTCTATACTTCAGTCATTAAAGCTACATTACATACAATACTGAGGCTTATAGAATTTGGCATGTTACAAAAAACTTCATAGTTTAGTACATGGTGGACAGCACAGTGGAGCTTGCCAGGAATATTGAGCACACACCAACCCCAAATTAAAAAGGGCACCAGTTTTAAGTCATGAAAATAACAAATTTAATAATACATGAAGATTAAGAGATACAGGCTCTGCCCACCTGGCATGTTTCCGATGCATTCCTATCCTTTATGAAAGGCTCTATTTGTCCTGTCAGGAAACAATCAGTGTCACATATTCCTGCATTACAAAATGAATTAACTGCCATTAAACTGTCTTTTTCTTTCACTAACTGCAGAATTCTGGAGTGCATCTTGACGAGCTGCACCATACAAGACATTGGTTTGGTGACCCAAGGTAGTGTAAAGCACTACAGTAGTAGCAAACACTAGAAGAGAAATGCAATGTATACAAGGTAGAAATTTACCTGCAACACATAGAAGGTGGAAACTTTAATTTACCACAACATTTTGGATTCCGGTATATCAGGTGGGTAGCAGAGAGTGGGAGATTTTTATTTTCAGTTTTATTAAACAGAGTTACACTGAAATAAAAATGACTGCTAGAATTATTTTGCTTCATGCTGAAAGGGTGTATTGAGGGTATATTGATTTTGTTTTTGTTATCAGGTTTACTGTGGCATTGAAATTTTGTTTGGTTACCCAGCTGTGCTTTAATGATGGGGGATTAATACATGGTCAGGTGACTGACTTGAACAAATTAAGTTTTGACAGTTTGACTATCCTGTATGTTGTACCCTGTATGAAGCCATCCTGATCAGTGGCTCCCATTCCTGCTTCTCTGTGCAGCAGACAGTTTCAGCAAGGAGCCTCACTTCTGCATTCTAGCATGGCACTGGATTTCTCAGACAACACTTAACAGAGTCACTTTTGAATTAAAAGGTTAGTTATTTTTTCTTAATTTTTCAGGTTGTGTTGCACTTGAAGTGTTGGACAGGAAGTTTTTCTTTTACATTCTTTCTAATTAATCATCAAAGAGCTGCCCTCCCAGCACCAGCACCACCAGCAGCAGCAGCACCAGAACTACCACAAACAGCACTGCAACTACCATTACCACCACAAGCAGCACTGCAACTACCATCACCACCACAAGCAGCACTGCAACTATCATCAGCACCACAAGCAGCACTGCAACTACCCTCACCACCACAAGCAGCACTGCAACTACCCTCACCACCACAAGCAGCACTGCAACTACCATCACTACCACAAGCAGCACTGCAACTACCATCACCACCACAAGCAGCACTGCAACCACCACCAGTGCTGTGTCGCACTTTTGGTGCCATATACTTTGGGCACAGCCACCTCTGCTCTATGGCAAAAGAAGTCCCTGGTGTGGGAATTCTTTAGCATGGCAGATCCAAGTGGCCCCAATGTGTTCACTAGCAAGATCTGTGGGGTCTGTGTATGCCAGGGGAAGGGGGGGCAGCCACTTGGGCACAGGAGGACACTGGGCCCATATGAGAATTCAGCACTGGGAGATGTTGGAATGATACCAGGCTGATGGTGGTAAGGGAAGGGACACTGCCAGCAGTGGCAGCAGTGTGCCCCCACCAGGCACAAGCAGTGGTGGTGAAGAGAGGAGGCTGTTCAGTGGCCAGTGTCACCACTGCAATGCAGGTGATGGTGGTGAGAGCCAGTTCCCAGCACGGATCTGTGACAGAGTGGCTGAGACCAGAATTTTGATGCAGTGTTGGAGGAGTTCAGGAGTCTGCAGGCCAGCCAATCTACCCTGAATGAGCATCTAGACCAGCTGGAGGCAAGTTAGACCAGATACAGGGACTGCAGGCTGGTGGCCCTGTATCTGGTCCCCCTGACAGCCAGGGGCAGCTCCTGCCCCCTTCTCCACCTGTTGTGAAAATAATGTTGTATAGTTTGGGGTTCATGCCTGAAAGAAAAATTTCTCCTGCTTGCCATGCCATGTATGTTTATCATATTTAATCTAGTGTTGGCGTGATGTCCGAAAGAAAAATTTCTCCTGCTCAGCATGTCAGGTATGCTTCTCATATTTAATCTGGTGGTGGCATTATGCCCAAAAGAAAAATTTCTCCTGCTTGCCATGCCAGGCATTTTTCTTTTATAATTAATCTGGTGGTGGCATTATGCCTGAAAGAAAATTTTTTCCTGCTCATCATGCCAGGCGTGCTTCTTGTAATTAATCTGGTGGTGGCATTATGTCTGAAAGGAAAAATTCTCATGCTTTCCATGTCAGGCATGCTTCTTATATTTAATGTGATGGTGGCATTATGGGTGAAAGAAAAATTTCTCCTGCTCGCCTTGTCAGGCATGCTTCTCATATTTAATCTGATGGTGGCATTATGCCAAAAAGAAGATTTTTCTTGTTCGCCATGCCAGGCATTGCTTCTCATATTTAATCTGGTGGTGGCATTATGCCCAAAAGAAAAAATTCTCCTGCTTGCAATTAATCTTGTGGTGGCATTATGCATGAAAGAAAAAAAAATCTCCTTCTCACCATGCCAGGCATGCTTCTTGTAATTAATCTGGTGGTGGCATTATGCTAAAAAAAAAAAAATCTCATGTTTGCCATATAAGGTGTGCTGATTCTGATTGCTGTAGTGTGCAGTATGTATCCCTCGGTGTGAGGCAGGGGATCTGAGACCTGGAGGAGAGGACGAGGTGCTTCATGGAATGTTTGTGTCAGCACCTCGGGGAATGACTGGCCTGGTCTTGGATAAATGGCTGACCTGTAAGACAAAAAAAAGAGACAAAACAGGACATTAGTGATAATAAATACTGTGCCTGTGAATAAAAAGCAGTTTACAAGCATGCTAAATGTGTTACTTTTTGCCTATCACCACTATAGCCTACCCTGCAGCATTGACCCAGTTATCCTCTTATATTCCCTCAAAAACTAGTGAACTGGTAAACAACTCCCTCCACAAGTCTTTTCAACCAAACCTGCTGCAAACATTAGATGCTAAGAACTGCCCACCCTCCCTCCACTGCCCAGCACCATTCATTCTTACCATCATCGATGTGGCATAAAGTCCACTGTTTGGATTATCCAATTAGCAGGCACAGACTTGATAGCAACCCGTTCGGGCTGAAATGACCTGTGAAGGAAAAAGAAGCAGACAAAATGGAAAATTAACAACAATCACATTTCAGTCATGCCTTACCTGTAAAAGAAAGGCATTTGTGCAAGCAGTCAAATTGTTCCTTTCTCCTATGTACTTCTTCTGGTTTGGCAGGTAGTGGGTCTTTACTCCTGTCATGGTTTTCCCTTGGCTAGAGCATAGTTCCTTCAGAATAGAACAGACAGTGGGCACAACAGCAGCAGCACTGTCACACTTGGGAGCAGTGGATGGCAAATAAGTTCCAACTTCTTCTGGTTTGGCAGGTGATGTGTCTACTTGCATCACGGTTTTCCCTTGGCTAGGCACAGCAGCAGCAGCTGAAACAGCAGTAGCAGGTGATGAGACTCACAGTAGCAGGAATCAGCATATTGACAGATAAGGCATGTTCTGGCAATGCAAGCAGTGGATCCTGAGTCGTATAAGGTGTTATTTTTATTGTCTGGATTTAATACAGAACTGACGGGAGCAGGCTGTGTTTACTTCTGGGTGGAGTGACTGATGAGGAGCAGATTCAGATTTCTACTGCTGTTGCACTGCACTGCAGTGCTGCTTGTATGATGGTGTTATATCTTTTTCCAACTCCTCATCATGTTGGTCACCAGTTAGAATTCCACCTCCAGAGTCTTCCCAATCTGAATTAACCCCTGATGGGAACTCTGCTGCCAAAAATTCAGCAATGCCAGATGCATCTGACACTGACCCTGCTTCGTCATCATCCACTGCCAGTGGTTTAACTATGGATACCACACGATTTGCTGGCAAATGATGACTGTTCATTTTCATGAATGTTAATGTACTAATATTACAGGGAGACAATTTATTCTCCTGTTATGTAGGATTGCCCCTGCTGCATTGAATACCCTTTCAGAGCTTACACTTGCAATGGGGCAACTTAGGTACTTCGAGGCAAGTGTAACAAGTGCAGGCCACTCCTCAGGTTTTTTTTCCACACAGTATTTGAGGAATTCATCTTAAATGCTAAGGTTTCTGCTGCCTGCTGTATAGGCCTCCACCATCCACTCTGCAGACTTCATGCTGAGTTCTTTGTCTGCAGCATTCCCCTTGAAAACTCCCTCTACCCCAACCTGGGAGAGGACTGACAAAACAGGATTCATACTGGCTGAACAAGTCAGTCCTGTTCTTGAAAATGACCCGCCACCGTTCTGCATGACACTGCTGCTACTGTTTCACTGGTAGAGCTAGATGGAGCCTGCTGGGAGCATCTCTGCAGATCATGTTTCCACACAATCTGCATGCCATGGATCCTGTTAATTAAGGTAGCCTTCACCTCCTCAGTTCTGCCTGGAACAATTGCAGAAATGCCATGCTAATATCTTGGGTCCAACAGGGTGGCTATTGCAAAGTCACAAGATCACAAAATGCTCTGTAGATATCTGTTACCATGCAATACATCACGAGTTCAGTGATTAATGCGATGTTTGTGTGTCACAGTTGTCCGTGCCCACTACTACTGCTTCAACATTCAAAATGGACTGCATCAGCAACCTTAATAGTGGAATCCCCTGACTAATGCAGCTAGTGTTACTACTTACAGCCTGTGTGGCTTTGTCAAAGAGCTTTAAGATCACAGTTATGGACTGCATAAGTCGCTAGTTATAAGGAGACATTGAAATAGAAGCCCCTGCACTTTCTTTGCACATATGCAGCATAATGTAGCCAGATAATGCAAAGCGCTACTTGTACATACTTTCCAACATTGTTAGTGTTGAATTCCAATGAGTGACCACCTCTTGTTTCACATGGTGCTGAGGCAGGCCATTCTTTATCTGTAGTGCCCAAAGCTGATCCCTTTCCTTGCCAGACTATGCAATGTGGACACATATGCACTGACACACAGTCAGCAAGTTCTTCTGCTCTAAGTGAGCCAGGAGCTCCTGCACAATCAGATTTAAGCAACTGGCCATTCATTGCACACTTATGTAGCCACTATCCCTGACTGCTTTGATCACATTTACCCCATTGTCAATGGCAATGAACCCAGCCTTTAGACCAATCGTGTGCAGCCCATTATCCACCTCCTCCAAGATACTGGTCAGAATGTTGGCCCCCATATGGCTGTCCAGCATGCTCTTCATCACAACTGCTGCGTGTTGTTTGATTGATTGCTTTTGCTTTCAGCCACTTGCAATAATGGAGCAATCCTGATTGGGGCAGTTTTTGACAATGGGGTTCCTGACACCCTCCAGTTCAACCCAGTGTCCTGTTACACACATGTATAAACTAGCAGCTTTTGGCTCACTACTCCACAGCTCTGTGGTCAAATGCACATACTCACATGCACTGTGATGCTAGGCATGTTTGATGGTATTTATAAGTGAATCACGTAGTTCAGGGATTGCCCGACTTGAGAAATTGGTACAGCTGGGTACCTGACATTTAGGATGGCAATTAGCTATAAAATGCCAAAAACTTTCATTTTTCACAAAGGAAAATGGCAGCAGGTCAGTGGCAATCATCTCAGCTGCTGCAGCATTTAATTCTCTAGCAGCTCTGCTATTTGGAGAATATTTGGTGCTTCTGCTGAGCAAGCTGGTTAGGGTCAGCTGTACCTTTTTATGTTGATTGCGCACATGTGCAAGAAACATGTTGCGTCAGCTTTCTCCACGAGCAGGTTGTGGAGGCATGGCACTGTTGTGCCCAATGCCCCCACAGCCTGCAAAGACTTGTCCCCCATCCCCCAATGCCATGGCACGCTGCTGCTGACACTAGTTCAGCCAGCGTGCCACAACTTTCTAAAAATCAGTCGCTGCAATCAGGGGCCGCCTCGTCATTGCAGCGTCAGACATCCGCTGCAATGAGGGATCGACCCGTCATTGCAGTGCGGGATGTAGGATGTCTGATATTGTTTGTGAACATGGCGGTGGCTTGCGCCATATTCCTAAACAATATCTACAATGTGTATTTGCCGGCCAGGCCACTCCCGTCGGCATACTATAACCCCCATTTTATTGCCTCGTCATGGGATGCCCCATCTCCATCGGCAGAAACGAATCCCCTTTAGTGTTTGCCGACGGGTGCCCAAATCCCGCCGGCAGAAACAAATCCCCTTTGTTGTTTGCAAACGGGGTGCCCAATCCCCATCGGCTACAGCTGCCCCCAAGCAAGACTCGTGGCACGACATGCCCCTGGAAAGGTAAAACGGTCCCACGATGTTTGTTTTCTTTTTCCTGAAAAAGGAAACAGTCCCTCGTAGTCTCCGGGCCCCTCCCACAACCTGCACCCACCCACTGCGCACCCTGCCTCCCCACACCCCCCCTCACCCCATACTTACCTCCGGAGCTTGGCGCGACGATCTTCTGTGGACCGGGAACACGTCTGCACTCTTCAAAGCCGACTGCGAACTGAGGAAATGCCGGTAAGCTGTATAATGTAATGAATAGGGTTTTTTCAACTTTAGTGCATATCTCGGGCATTTTTGGGAATTTTTTCACCAAATTTTAAACATGGGGTTTTTGGAACCCCTCCTTATGAATTCTTGAACTGTCATGGCGTTAATCGGCCCTGAAAGGTGGTTTCGCGGTCACTGTGCGGAATCACCCTTCGGGGCCAATTAATGAAATGACAGTGCCAGTGTTCATGAGGTGGGCTCTCAAAAAGCCTATGTTGCAAATTTGGTGGAAACAATCCAAAAAATGACTGTTTTACGAGAGTACATTGTGCAGTTGCTGCATACGCTCGTAACTTTGCAAAATTACAATATTTTCATGCCAGATTTTCAACATTGGCATTTTGTCATACCTCCTTGTGAGCAGTACAGCTGTCATTGTTGACATCCTGGCCGAAATGTGTTTTCGCACTTCCAGCGCAGAATAACGCAGTCGCTGTAGGAAATCAGTGTTCAGGACAGATTAAGAAAACTACAGTGACACTGTTCATGAGTAGAGGTCCTAAAATGCCTATGTTGAAAATTTAGTAACGATACTCCATAAAATGACTGTGTTACGAGTATGCGTTGCGCAGTTGGCACGCACACTCGTAGCTTCGCGCATTTATAATATTTTCACTCCAGATTTTCAACATTGCCATTTTCCCAAACCTATTTATGAACAGTGCAGCTGTCATTTTTCCCATCCTGGCTGAAATGTGTTTTCACACTTCTGGCGCAGAATAGAGCGGTTGCTGTGGGAAATCACTGTTTGGGACAGATTAAGAAAATGACAATGATACTGTTCATGAGCAGAGGTCCTAAAATGCCTATGTTGAAAATTTGGTGATGATAGCCCATCAACTGACTGTGTTACAAGTGTACATTGTGCACTTTCCATGCACCCTTGTAACTTTGCAGATTTGTAATATTGTCACACCAGATTTTCAACAGTGCCATTTTTCCACACCTTTTTATAAGCAGTACAGCTGTCATTTTTCACATCCTGACCGAAATGTGTTTTCATAGTTCCGGCGCAGAATAACGTGGTCACTGTGGGAAGTCAGTGTTTGGGACAGATTAAGAAAATGACAGTGGCACTGTTCATGAGCAGAGGTCCTAAAATCCCTATGTTGAAAATTTGGTGATGAAACTCCATAACATGACTGTGTTACAAGCGTGCGTTGAACTGTTTCCACGCACCCTTGTAACTTCCCAAATTTGTAATACTGTCACACCACATTTTCAACAGCGGCATTTTTTTAACAACTCCCTATGAACACTACAGCTGTAATTTTTCACATCCTGGCTAAAATATGTTTTTGCACTCCTGCCAGACAATAGCACGGTCACTCTGGGAAATCAGTGTTTGGGGCAGATTAAGATCGACTGAGTGACAGGGGGGAGTGACCGAGCTCAACTGAGCTCTGTTGGGACTGCTGCAGATTTGTTTGTGGACAGACAGAGGCCCCAACACAAGAGCCCAGTACAAAAGGGCAGCCTGCAGCACTGGGAGAAACAGAACGAGTGAGGGAGGGGGAGTAAGCGAACTCACCGAAGCGCTGTCAGGGCTGCTGCAGATTTCTTTGTGGGCAGAAAAAGACGTCAATACAGGCAGGGGCCCAGTACAAAAGGCCAGCCTGCAGCAGTGGGAGAAACAGTATGAGCTAGTGAGACAAGGGGACGTAGTGAGCTCAACAGAGCTCTATCAGGACTGTTGGGATTTCTTTGTGGGCAGAAAAAGGCTCCAATGCAGGCAAGAGCCCCATACAAAAGGACAGCTTGCAGCGCCAGGACAAACAGAATGAGCGATGAGAGAGGGAGACTGAGCGACCTCAATGGAGCTCTGTCGGGACAGCTGCAGATTTATTTGTGGACAGACAAAGGTGCCAACGCAGCCAGGAGCCCCATACAAAAGCGCATTCTGCGGCGCCAAGAGACACAGAACGAATGATGGACAGAGCGGTAGTGAACGACCTCAATGGAGCTGTAGTGTGACTGCTGCAGATTTCTTTGTGGGCAGAAAATGCTGCAACGCAGGCAGGAGCCCAGTACAAAGGGCCAGCTTGCACCGCTGACAGAAATGGAATGCAAGAGTGACAGAGGGGGAGGGAGCGAGCTCAGTGGAGCTGTGTCGGGACTGCTTCAGATTTCTTTCTGGCCAGAAAAAGCCACCAATGCAGGCAGGAGCCCAGTACAAAAGGGTAGCCTGCAGTGCCAGGAGACACAGAACGAGCGAATGAGGGAGGGGGAGTCAGTGAGCTCAACGGGGCTCTGTTGGGACTGCTGCAGATTTGTTTGTGGGCAGAAAAAGGCAGCAATGCATGCAGGGGCCCAGTACAAAAGGGCAGCCTGCAGTGGCAGGAAAACCAGAATGAGTGAGTGAGTGAGCTCAACAGAGCTGCATTGTAACTGCTGCAAATTTCTTTGTGGGCATAAGAAGGCAGCAACGCAGGCAGGAGCCCAGTAGAAAAGGGCAGCTTGCAGCACCGGCAGAACAGAATGAGCGAGTGAGAGAAGGGCAGTGAGCAAGCTCAATGCAGCTTTGTCGGGACTGCTGCAGATTTCTTTGTGGGCAGAAAAAGGCACCAACAGAGGCAGGAGCCCAGTACAAAAGGGCAGCCTGCAGCGCCAGGAGAACCAGAGTGAGTGAGTGAGACAGGGGGAGTGAACAACCTCAACGGAGCTCTGTCGGGGCAGCTGTGAATTTCTTTGTGGGTAGAAAAAGCCACCAACACAGGCAGGAGCCCTGTACAAAAGGGCAGCCTGCAGCGCCAGGAGAAACAGAATGAGCGAGTGAGAGAGGGGGAGTGAGCCACCTCAATGGAGCTTTGTCGGGACAGCTGTGGATTTCTTCCTCAGCAGAACAAGGTGCCTATGCAGGCAGCAGCCCAGTACAAAAGAGCAGCCTGCAGCACTGGGACAAACAGACTGAGCCAGTGACAGAGGGCCACTGAATGAGCTCAACAGACCAACGCAATCAACATTCGGCATTGACAAATGCTTGTTTATTCATGTTGTGCTAGACTTTCTGGGAACTGGAAACACTCTGCTAGGAACACTGCTGGGGCTAGAGGTTACAGAAGTGGTCAGGAATCTGGTATTTGGAGGACTGCACTCTTTCCCAACAAGACTTTCCAGAAAGCTGCTGCAGCTACTTTTACTGTTTTGACTGTGTGTTGATGTCAGTGATGTTTGATCAATAAGTTCCACAGCCTCGACATCATCTTCCTCCTCCTCCTCATTACTGTTGACAAATGTAAAGCACCTTTTCTTTTGGAAGGGGGGTGGGCTAACAGAACCAGCAGCAGATCCACCCTCAGCAGCTTTTTTACAGTGTGCTGCCCACACTGAGCCATGTTTCCCTTTCAGATAGGCGTGGTGTCCCCAGTTCCAAGGTGACTTCCTTTTTGGTATGCCCTCACTATGGTGCCAATTTTACCACGACGGACACTACAGCAACAGCAGCAACAGGTTGCTGTAGTGTCGGTGCGGGACCCTGGCACTGCTTTCTTTCACCCCCTACCCGAATCAGCTTTGGCTCAGAGTTCATTATTTTAGCTATGAGGGGGTTCGAGGGGCGAAGTTCCCTGAAGAAAACACAGTCTCAAGTGGCCACCTTTATGCTGACTGCAATTGTGGTTGACATAAATGTGTCACTGCAACATCGGTCGACAACAAATTTGTCGACTGACTGTCATGGATCCTTCCTTTTTTACCTCTACAGATCTTGGACTGGTAAAGCAGATATACTACTATACTTACAGTATGTCTCTGGGATCAATAACAAAAAAAATCCCATGCCAAGGATTTTATAGGCCTCATCCCTGTGTATTTCAGGATTGTTCAGATTGGTAAATTAATTGCTGGCTACTGGATGGCACTGATATAGGTGATAAACTGGACAATAATGCCACAGTTGCCCCATGGCTGCTGAGAGTGCTGTTGCTATCTCTGACAACTCCATTGCTAAATACTGGCATGACACCAGACTGTTGTTTGCCACTTTTCTGTTTAACACTGTGCAGAAATATCCTTGCAACTGAGATATCTCTTTCACCAGCATGTTCCGTATCTAGTTTCTTCCTTTTTTTTAACCTCGGTTTCCTCCAGCTGCTATTCTGGGCCAGTGACAGTGTCATCATCACTCAGATGAACACTAACCACATCGCATGCCTCATCCTCCTCCTCCTCATCCACTTTCTGATGCTTATCACTTAGGGGTGGTTCTGTCTCACAACTCATTTCCTGAACCTGAGCCTCATCCTCCTTTTCCTTAACATCCAGCAAAGCACCACTTGTTTAGAGAACTGTGGAGTCTGTGGATTTCATTGCTGGATACTGGGGACATTTTGGGGAGACAGATTTGGATTTAACTGTTGTTTGCCTATGACACTGCCACACACAGCAACATCATTAGCACCCTTGCCATCACAATGATAATTTGCTAGCAGTGTACTGGCTGTCTTCTTACTACCAGCAAAAGAGCTGCTGCAACTCCCTTCCTTGGACACAAGTGCCACCCGCAGCTCCTACCAATGATGACCCACTAGTACTTCCTCCACTCACACTGCTGCCCACATCCTCATGGATCAGTGGAGGAAAGAGTGGTAACTGATACTATAGTAGCCCCTACTATAGTATCCATTACCACCCTTTCCTTCTCTGACACTTGATAGCCAAAAACAGGTGTCCTGGGAACGGGCTGAATATGACTGCTATTAACTGCCCCCACCCTCTTGGCCTCTTCCAAACCCACCACCACAGGTTTTACGCTTATTACTAGCACCAGCCCTGCTACTCCTTTTTTTTTTTGTCTGAATATACTTTTATTCCGCACATGGAAAATTAAATGTAAAAAAAGAAGGAGAAACACAGGACACAGATAAAATAATTAAATTAGACTGAACTATAAAGTGGAACACTACAAAAAATTAAGTTTTTCTCCAAGTAGCAATCAATCACCAACAAAAAATAAGACCACTTTAAGAAGGCAAAAATGCTGCCGTTTCTTCAACAGTGATAAACTCAGCAACCACTAAGGATGTGGTAATTTGGGAGACAGGAGCCCTTAGCAGGAAAGAAAAAACAGCACCTGCAACACAATCACATTCGTGGCAACTATGGGGAGAGAGGTACAATACAACAAGGAAAGCTAGGTGGTTTAATCAGCGTGATGTAAATGCATGGAATGCACTTCTGCTGGATGTGGTCTGTGCAGACAGTATGACCAGTTTAAAAAAAAACTACTGGTTTCATATATGGGTCTAAAAAAACAGGAAACTTGATCACTGTTTTCAGTGGCAGGTCCTGTTGTTGGCTCTAGTAGCTAATTGGACCTGAAAACACCTATGTACCTATGTATCACCCTACCCCACTGACTGAAAGCACTTAGCACAGAAAGCACAGCAGCACACACACAGAACTGAGCTACAGGGACAAATATAGCATAACAAGCCTCTAAAAATGACTTGGCAGGACAAAAAACAATCTACAGATATTAGACAACAAATTAATGTTCTCTGAGCTTTTTTATGCAGAAAAACACTGAGCTACAGACTTGAAAACAAATTTTCTGTCAGGAGCTAATCCTTCTTCTAAGACACTCTAACAAGGACTGCCGAGAGGCAATGAGTCACATGGTACATGAAGTCTGCTGTCTGAACTATGACCCTTGCTGTACTGTGATCCTCTGTGGAGTTCAGCATGATAACATCACCTGTGAAACTACCAACTTATCACCAACCTTGCAGCTTCTTGGAACTTGTGCTGAGCTGCAAAGTCAGAAACTTCATGTTGGATAACTTCATTGAGTTATGCACACTCTGTAGAGGGAGAGCAATGCAGCAGAGTTCAGGCTGAAAAGTCAGGAGCTGCTGACAGAGAAATCAGCTGTGATGTTAAAAGCCATGCCTAGACAGCTCCTCTTTTATGTCTAGGTGAGCCTGCCTCCTGCTGATCTCAACCACCTACTCGACATGTCAGCAGCCCCCCCACTTAAGAAACCAGATAGTAGTCTGGAGTATGCTGGAACTGGTAGTGTGGTCAGCGTGATATGTTTCTGAGGCAGGGCAAAGTAGCAGAGTTCAATCAGGAAAGTCAGGAGCTGGTATTATGGATGACATATAAAGGAGTTCAGACATCCAGCTAAAGCCATTAATGACTTTCAACACTTCAGTATTTCACTAAAAATTACATCCAGTTGTAAAAGAGTACCAAGAATCTGCAAACTGCTTACCTGCTCCTTTCATCTCTCTTGTTGTGTGTTTGGCAGCTGCAGCAGCTGATATGGGCTCCCAAGTCCATTTACAAACTGTTGTTGTCTACGTTACAATTTGCAGCATCTCTTAGTGCTGTTACCTTGTTTACACAGCAATACTAGGACAGAGCCAGCTGATCATGGTCACCTGTGTATTTCAGGTCTTAACTTCTTCTTATCATTATGCCTGACTACACGCACCACTGTCAAACTTAATGCTCGCCTCCTAGCTCCGCTGACTCCATGCATCTATCCTGGGGAAATCTCATCCACTACCACTGCTAAGTCCTCCAGAATGAGAGGGATCCAGGACAAAACGTTCATTACATCAGAACCATCTTAAATAAAGATATTTATTCTCTAGTATTTAACATTGCTAAGTCAAGTATCCACAAACTTAAGACTGTATCCCCAAATAACAAAAATAAGGATGTAGATTATGTATTAGGCCATAAGCAAAGGTGCCTGGAATTCTGCAATTCCATGACCACATAATTTTCCATGAACTAGCATCATGTTGCAGGAAATATGTCATGCTGTGGAATTCATTGCCATTGGTGATTTTTCATTCAAATGTACAATATTTCCATAGACCCTGGCTCCCTTCCCCACTTTTGTTTATCCAGAAGCCCCTCTTCTTTGCTCAGCATGTGATGCCATTGATGACATCACATCATACTTTAGCCAATAGTAGGTCCACATTCTGCTACAGAAACAAATAATTCATAATGCAAGAATGTACAAATGCTTCTGCAGAAGCCTAGTACCCCTACCGAGGAAATCAGGACTGAAGTGCAACAGAGAACTCAGGGCCCTGGTTAGAAATAGTATCCTAACCTGAGAAAGTAAAGTTAAATTAGTGTTGACAAGTAGGTGGATCAAATATTTTGATAGTCAATTAATTAAATATTGCTTTTTGAGTAGTATCATTGTGAGATTATATACCATCTAATATATGAATCAAAATGTAACTTTTTTATACAATCAAATGACTATACTATCAGGTCAATATTTATATTATAATAAGGAAACAGTAAGAGCAAACAGATCTAGTCTTCAAGAGTTGACAAATCAGAAAACCTAGATACTGATCCCTCAATTTCCAACTCTGACTCACTATTGGACTGAATCGCAGCAAACTGGGCCACCTTATTTTTTTGTGTTTACATATCCTGCAATTGGCTCAGATTAAAAAGCATGTGCTTGTTTCCTTTGTACTATAGTTCACTGGCATTTCACAGGAAAAGGAAGTTTAAAGCTAGGTCATCAGAAAAGGCCAAAGATCTCTTTCTTCTTTCCTGTGTGCTGAAGCTGATACCATGAAAAATATGACATTTTTCAGTTTTGAACATTAATGCTCCCTGTCTTCTTGCCTTCTGAATCACAATATCACAGTCTGTTTCAAGCACTAAATGTATTATTATTATCATGGCCCTTAGATCCACTGAAGCTTTCTAATCATCTTGTGAGACTCGTTGATCTGCATTTGTGGGAGGCCAACTGGACGTAAAATTTTGCTGCTGTGATTTTGTTTGTTTTTGAGGGAGTATTATAAATGCTTTAGCAACAAATGGCATGTTTTTCTGATGGTAGCTCTAAAGCCTCTATAGATACAGCTTTCAACATCTTAAGAATCAAACTGAATATACAGTATTTGATATGCCAACAAAACAGGTGTTGGTAAAACAGTGCAGTTACTATATTCTTTCTTTGTAATTAGACAATCACCCTCATATTCATGAGAAAAAGTGCTTCTAGAGTCAGAATTTCATTCGGTAAGTGCTTTTGTTATCTTTTTTAAGCTAGATCCATTCTAATTAATACATTGTCCACCTTTCAAACAGTAAGTTTTCAAAAGTAGCAGTATGTGTAACATTGGTACTGTTTTTTTTTTAATCAAAGAATTACGAGCACTTGATTGTTTTCAGTTGTATGATTCACTTGTTTCAAGTTTTTTATATGAACCTCAGTGGCCATATTCAGAAACTTTGTTTGCAGATCAAAGAGCACCTGGGAGGTCTGATTTCCTTTTGGCACAATGGTCAGTATCTACTGACCAACCTTTAAAAGCTATGTTTGTGTGATTTTGAGAATCCTCTTGCTTGTTGAGGTAATCCTTCTATTCGCAGACTTTTACCACATCCTACTGCTTCCTCCATTTCCACATAAGATATTGAGCTAGTCATCAGGTCAGCTGGAGTTTGGGTTCCTGCAGCTGTGAGCTTCCCACCACCACCACTTGAAGTCACTGCTCCTGTGACAGTGAGTTCTTCTGGACAAAGGAGTTTACAGATAAATGCATACAAAAGACATTTTTTCCTTCAGAGATTTGCACTTGATTGACGGAGATGACTTTGTTTCATGTTTTAACTGCTTTTGAGAGCCTTTTTTCATTCTTCAAAATCCAGAATGATAAGAAGTCTTAAGGGCTGTTACAAAAAGGTTGTAGTGCATGGCTCCTCAAGTGGCCATCTGTGGTCATAGTTTTGAAACCACAACAGCAGTTTCTATGTTTAAGGCTTTTTAGCCCATAACTAGGATCCAGCAGCTGTTGAGTCAGCTAAGTGGCCCTTCTTTTCTCCTCTTCAACAGAAATGCCAATGGGAGGCATTGGAGAAGCAGCTTGAATGAGTGGCTCTGCTAAACACAGCACTTTCAAGCAAAACTGCAAATGTGGTTTTCTATTGAATTTAAGCCTATTGGGCTGGGTCTCTAAATTCTGCCATCTCGTTCTCTTCCTCCTCTCTCTCCCCTGCCTCAGTGTCAGGCAATGCCTACAGGCATAGCAAAAGTGTAGAAGAGAAAAGGTGGGCAGTGGATCATCAGTTAACCCCTATTAAGGGTTTCAGGTGACACTTCTGAGTCATTAGTACAAAGGTTGCCATGTTGCTTCCAGCTACAGTGACATGCAGCCATAGTTAGTTTTCCTCCTGACTTTTGTCCAAGCTTACATATGTCTTAAGCTGTGCTGGGGAGACTAACAATGATCCTCACCTGTTTCTTACAGAGGAGCTACAATAATAAACAAAATCTGGTCAGAGCCACTATGGCTGCTAATACATTAACTCGATAAGGGTGTTTCATGGCCTTACACTTAAAGATGAATTGCCATAGTCAACTCTGTGTGTAAATTTTATTTTTGGTAAAGGTAGATCACTTATCTGGTTGATCCTGTGTATCCCATGTGTTTAAATGTGAGTGGTGAGTGTGTGTTGTACTATATGTGGAAGGAGAGGGGAGCTCCTCACCAAGGCCTTCAAGTAATGGTAGAAGGAATGGTACAGGGAGGAGATGTATGTCTACACTAGGGACTATAGGCCAAGCTAGAAAGATAAGAACATATACTGAGGTGATTGCCTGCTTTTATCCAGGATGCAACCACAGTCCTCAATGGGTGATTCAAATGTTACTTTGAAAGACATTTAAAGTAGCTGGGGGAGCGGTGATGAAAGAAATATGGGAGGCAGAAAGTGGGACACTACAAGATGAGATAGACAGTAGGGAGATCCCAAGGGGACAGAGTCCCACCAGGATACAAGTTATTCAAGGAAGCAGGGGGTTAGCAAAGAAGAAGGGGAAGTAGCAGTCAAAGGAGAAAGGCATGGAAGGGGGGACAATTGGAAAGAGAAAACGGCAAGAAGAGTGGTATGGCTGTCAAAATGGTGCAAGGTCTGCATCAGAAGCCCTATGAAGAGAGACTAAAAGAGTTTAATATGTACACCCTCGAGGAGAGGAGGGAGAGTGGAAATGTTATGGAGATCTTTAAATACATCTTGGGGGTTAATAAGGTAAAGAAGGGAAATGTGTTTCAGAGAAAAAGGTGCTGTAGAACAAGGGGTCATGATATGAAGCTGGAAGGAGGTAGATTCAGGAAAGGCGTGAGGAAGTAGTTCTTCACAAAAAGGGGGTGGGTCCCTTGAACAGCCTTCTATGGGAGGCAGTGGTGGTGAAACCAGTCATGGGTTTCAAAAATGCCTGAGACAGGCACTAAGGAATCCTAGGAGGAAGGAAGGAGGTGGAAGAGACAGTGCTGTAGGGCAAGTTGGGTCTGCAGCAAAACTGATCATAACTAAAAATGGGAAGACTAGATAGGCCCAGCAGTCATTATCTGCAATCACTTTCTATGTTTATGTAAACCCCCCCTTTGGGAGATTACTAGTCTATTTTCCACTACCTGGGTTTTTGTGGCCTAATTTCGTCCAGTAAGGAAAATGATTAATTCTTCTCAGCAATCAGGTGGAGCATCTTGTGGGTCAGGAGGTCACCACAGGTATGTGGGGGTATAATGCCCAGCAGTTTAGGTGGGAGGGGGAGTTCCAGTTGGAGGAATGAGTGGTGTGGGAGTGAGAGTAAATTGGGGCTGAGCAGGGGCCATTGCCTGCTCTGGCCCCCAAATGATGACGCAGGGGACAGAGAGAGGAAGAGTGGAAGCCAGTAGCCTGGCTCGCAGTATCTTGGAGGGCAGCTAAAGTCAAGAGGGAGTCAGTAGCTGAAAGTTGCAGAGTGCTCTGGCAGCCTGCGCTGATTTGTATAGGGATCCAGTGGGCAGAATTTGGCAGGAAGTGTAGTGTCCAGAGAGTGAGTTGTCTTGGAGCTACACAGGATGTGTCCCCCTTCTTTATTCAGAGACAGCTGCTGCCAGTTCTGGGAAAGGATGCAAGGGTCATGAGGAAACCCACAGATCTCCAAGCCACTAGGATTGCATGTTCTGAGGGGGACCCAATGAGCCAGTGCAGAGAGAGAGAGAGAGACAGAGATGGGAATGATTGAGAGTTTTAGTGCCTGTGAAGAATAATGGGTTGTTAGGCACTGTGAACTGTTTTTGGACTTGTGCTGCTTTCAAACTTTTGTGACCATAGTGATCCTGAGCTAATGTTACCCTAAAGACTGTGCTACTGTCTCGGTCCAGATAAAAGCTGCTATTATGGCCATACTGGCCATGTGAAAGCTGAATGTGTTCCCCACTAATTAACTGATGCTCCCCAGAGCTTTGTGTTTACGTGTTTAATGAATTTGTGATCCCTGTTGTTTCTTCAAGTTCCATGTGGACATTCCATTATTGAAAGGACATATTTATTATAATTAACTTGTTGTTTTAATCCAGCACCAGCGACGAAAAGGGACCCTGACATCTAGAACTGGGTAACGTGGCCACTGGAAGTGTTTCTGCAGCTGTGGGCACCCCTTCCCACAAACATATTCCATCTATACCCCTAGACACAGGGAGGGAGGGACACATTTCTATATATGGCAGGTTATGTGACTCAAATGGATAAAGCACACAGCTTTTACAGTTTAGCACTCATGCTGTTGGTTTACAGAGCAAGTTTAGATACAAATGTGTGTGGTTGTTGTTGGGCATAGGGGTAAGGAGATGCCAGCTTGAGAATCAAATGAAACTAAAAACAAAATAAATTAAATACCTGTGCCATATAGTACTATGCACTCCATCAAGCCCAGCAGTGATGAACATTACACACATATTCTGTAGGTTACATTCAGTGACTTCAGAAACACATCATTTTTTTTATCCAAGCCATCAGCCTCAATTCAGTGCACATAGTAAGCTTTATTTGTAAAGGGCTGGAAAATAATTTTAAAGTTTAAGTTGACAAAAAAAGTCAAGTAAGTTATCACGTTTGGTCAGTTTCCCCTTTCAGAGAGAGAGAGGAGGAGGAATAATGGAGCTGTGTTTATCATTTAGTCTCAGATCAATCCTAAAAGGGTCAACACACCCTACTGACAGCAGTAAATCATTCTACACTGCCAGACCCCCACACAGTTGGGAGACAGAGAGAGAAGTGTAATCTGCATCTCTGCTGAATCAATGCAGTCTCATAACAAACTCAATTTTGCACATCAGGCAGTGGAGTAGTGCAATATTTAGAAGTGTGGGGTCTCCATAAACTACAATTTACCCAACCTCCCACAAGCTGAGGGTCTGGGGGCCGCCTAGGCTATCAGGGTTTAGATGCATTCTGGTGGATTTTGATGGCCATTTTGAGACTCCTTGGCTGCTTTTAAAGCCTTCTTTGACGTATTGCAAGCAACCAATATCACTATCAAAATAACAACTTTTTATTTTCTTTAAAAAAATTGTCAAAACTAATGCAAAAAATCCCACTCCAGTCACACTTCAAACATTCGACTATATATATCACTTCTCTCAAGTACAGTCAGCTATCACAGCAGGAGGCATTGCACTTGTTACCTTGCAACCTGAACGGAAGACTCTGCCCCCCCCAACAGTGCACCACACAGACAGACATGCAAGGCACTGAGAAGGGCACACAAAATATCAGCCTGGAGGTGCATGTGTCTGTCACACAACAGATACCTACACAGACCATCCATGCCAGACCATGGAAATGATATGCAGGACCCACTGGAGGGTCCCTCAAGACCCAACATTGACACAGGATGTATACCAGGTCATAAATGTGTACATGGGCAATCAGGAAGGCCAAAGCCGACCACTATCAGGCCACCCTCACTGCCTCCTGGGGGAGCGCCCGTACCTTCTGGGATAAGGTCAAACAACTGAATGGGAACACCCGCTCCCCTCCCCATCCCAGATTACCACCAACAACACCACCATCACAGACCCCGCCGACATTGCAAACCTACTCAACACCACCTTTACAGACCTTAGCCCAATCCTCCCCAGTAACTTCTTTGATCAGCCACCCCCCCATCCTACCCCTGCCCTCCATCACCCTTGCTTCCACCTTCGTAGGGTTACTACCCTGGAAGCCAGACTGCACCTGACCCATGCTCTAAAAGGCAACAGTCCCAGTGGCATCTCCCTGGACCACAAAATTCTCCAGTTGGTCCTGGATCAAGTCCTCACCCCACTCACCTGCCTTCTTAACAAATCCCTCTGCCTGGGACAATTCCCCTCCTCCTGGAAAACTGCAACGGTTACTCCGATCCATAAAGGGGGTGACAGGTCCTTAGCTGGGAACTATCGACCGATCTCCATTCTCCCTCCCTTTCCAAGGCACTGGAAAAACTAGTTGCTGCACAAATAACTGAATACCTGACCAAATACAACATCCTCTGCCCTGAACAGCACGGCTTCACTTGGGACTACAGTACTAGCACTGCTCTCATTGAATTCGCCTCCTTCCTTCACTCCTCTTTGGATACTGGCTCCTGGCGAGGCTGTGTTCCTTGACCTATCAAGGCCTTTGACACGGTCTCCACCCCTACTACTGGAAGCCCTCTGTCACACTGGTTTTGCCTCTGGACCACTGGCTTGGTGCTCCAGCTACCTTTCCGCCCGCTCCCAACGAGTCAAAATTGGTGGTACTCTTTCTGACCCATGCTCGATCCTCTCAGGAGTTCCACAGGGCTCCATCCTGGGGCCCCTTCTCTTCTCGCTTTACCTTAACACCCTGCCCAGTGCATGCCCTGGGAAAATACTGCTGTACGCAGATGATACCGTCCTCTTTGCCACTGACCGTAACCCCACATCCCTCCAGGTTTCCCTTCAAAGGGCCTTTGATGGCGCTGAGGCTTGGCTTAAAGAGCATAGATTGGTCATAAATCTTAAAAAATCGAAAACCATGCTCTTCGCCCACCCTCAAAATAAATCATCCAACTCCCCTCTCCATATCCTTTCCGGCTCCGGACTACAACTTGAACAAGTCCAATCCTATAAGTACTTAGGGATCTTATTTGACTCAGCACTCTCCTTCCATACCCACATCGACGCACTCACTTCTGTAACCAATATCCGACTCGGTATCCTGCACCGTTACAAAAACTGTCTCCCCCCTGATGCCCTCCGGCTTGCGGTTACTTCCTCCATACTCTCCCTGGTGGACTATGGACTGCCTTTCTATGGGGCTGCCAACAGGATGGCCCTCAACAAAATTCGCCTCCTCCTAAATAAGGCTTGCAGGCTAATCACAGGGGCCCCTAAGCTCACTCATACCTGCCAACTCTATGACCTTGCAACAATGCTTGACCTCGATGAACGCCTACTATACCAAACGTGCATCGTTTCAAAAAAAACCTTACTTGGACTTTCTCCCCCCGGGCTGACTTCCTCCCTCCTTCCAGCACAGCCCCTTGTCAGCACCCAGACCTCCTGCAAAGCCACCTTCCTGGTTCCTCGTGCTAGGACTTCACTTGGTCAGAGATCGTTCTGCCATAGAGCCCCTGCATGGTACAACAATCTTCCTCAGGCCGTCACTGATACCCCCATCTCCACTTTCAAAAATGCCCTCAAAAGCGAGCTATTCAGCAAGCGCTGCTGCTCCTGTGCCTAAAGGATGCCCTAACCCCACCCCCTCCTCCCTGACAATGCCCTCTGGGCTGCTCCATACCCTCACCTCCTTATTCCTAACAACCTCACTACTTCAATTTTTTCCCTCTACCGACTATATCGCTACTGATTGGTAGCTCCACGTTGCATTCCCGATACTACCTATGCATAACTCACTTGCTACCCAGCTACTGTTGTCAATTATACCATTTTTTTGCTCTGTATTACACTACCAATGTTTGCTGTAACCAGGTGCCATTAATCGTGTCTGTTTATACTGATGCTCTTCTTTGTATGTACCCTGCTTTCTATTTTAACTGTATTATCTACCATTGTTGATGAGGTACCTTTGTAAATGAGCCGTTGGCTCAAAGGTTGTAAACTGATTACATTAAATAAAAATAAATAAATAAAATAAATAAATGCTTTATCTGCATGTACCCTGAACTGAGGCAGTTGGAAGAGGGAGGGTAAGGTTCAGCAGGGACTGCTGCATGTCAGTGTCAGTGGCTCAGCAGGTAGCACACTCGCCTCTGAGGCCGGGAGATCAGAGGGCTGTGGGTTCAGTTCCCACATCTGGCACTTAGGTTAATATCCCAGTACTGACATTGTAGTGCAGCATGAGAGGGGTGCTGCACTTCTGAGGTGCCGTCTTTCCGATGAGACATTAAACCGAGGTCCCATCTGCCTGGATTGGTGGTAGTTCAGGTGGATGTTAAAGATCCCATGACACTTATCGAAAAGAGTAGGGGAATTTCTTATTAAAGGAGGACTTCAGACAACATACAAACGAATACAGAAAGGAAAAGGAAAACAAACTACATCACAACCAATCAACACAATTCACCCATAAAGCAGAACAGGAAGGTTGACCAAACTTTTTCAAATCAAAATTATACACAGTTCGAATAGTATTTGAAATATTGTATAAAAGGTCCTCAAATGAAACTGTATGTTGTTGAGTAGACCAAAAAGTTCTAGACTGCCAAATATAAAATTGAATAACAAAAAAAACCAAAAGCAACGTATCAGCAGGATGCCTAGACCATTCACCCTTATTAGACCCATACATCAACGTCTCATAAGAAATGAAAGAAAATAAAGGTTCATTCCATCGCCTCGACAACCAAACCCAAAAGGGTTTAATATATGAACAATCTAGAAAAAGATGTTTCTGTGTTTCCAACTCAGAATGACATAAAGGACGTGTACACCATCTATCACATAATTGCTTATGCTTATGCGTATTAACCACAGGCAATCTACCATAAGAGGCAAGCCAAACACTATCCCATATAAAGGTAGGAATTCTGCCATGGGAGAGTAAGCGTAAGACTCTGAGACAGAGGAGTACAATCTGGGAAAATCAAGGGGTCAGAAAAATCAACGGAAACAATAGAACTATACAACATTTTTCAGCTCAAGGTTTCCAAATCGGGCACAGTTAGATTCCATTTTTTCAATAAACGGAAAACTTCTTTACCATACGGTGGAAGAGAAGGATTCCTAATCAAAGAAGACCAATTACCAGATTTCCAAAGGGGTAGACCCTGCAAAAACCACAAATTAACATAAGGGGACCAAAGCGTAAAGCCAGGTCACAGTAAAGGGAAGAAATTACTAGATAAAAAAATACTAAGAAAAAAAGCTATGGGATGAACCATAGCAACACCACCCTGACTAAGAGTCCTATATGTGAACCCTCTTTAATAGGATTCAGTCTGCTCCCCAAAAGCCTGAAAAAAACACTATATAGAGATGTAAACAAAGATGAAGGAGGAGGAAAAACATAACTTAAATACAAAAAATCGGCAATAATAAAGTCTTAATCAGTAAAACACGCTACGTTTTGCAATTTGTTTCCTTTCAGCGAGCAACTACCCCTTGGGCTACGTTAATTTTCTGAAACCAGTTCAGATACATCGCATCCATATCTCCAAACACAATCCCTAAAACAGTAATAGGATCCTTGGAAACCTTAATACCTACTAGGGAACCAGATTCTGGAATAGGCGTACAGCCAAAAGGAAAAACTTTACTCATCATAATTAAGCTTGGAACTTGAGGCTTGGGAAAAGGAATCCAAAACAGTAGCAAACACAGATTCCTCAGCAAGCGAACTTAAGCAAACAATCAAATCATCTGCATATGCAAGAATTTTAATAGGCAAGACATGTTCAGCCAACCGACACCTGCTAAACCACTATTGGAACCAACCATTCGAATAAAACATCAATGTAGAACATATAATAACGGGCTCAATGGACAACCTTGTTGAACACCTCTTTGAACAGCAACAGGAGAACCACACCAACCATTAACATTGGGAATCAAAGAAGCAGAACGATATAATAGCCGTATCCAATCAATAAAGACAGGGGGTAAACCATACGCTTTCAGAACTAAAAACAAAAACCCATGTGAAACACGCTCAAATGCCTTTTCTTGGTCTAAGCTAAGTAAATAACCCTGAAAAGTACCAGTTTGAGATGCAGAAAAAAGTTCACGAATGATCAACAAATTATCATTCTGGGAGCGACCAGGAACAGAACAAGTTTGATAAGGACTTATCAAAGAATCCACAATAGGTATAAGTCTACGCAGCAAAATTTTACTCAGAATTTTAAAATCTGTATTTAATAAACTTAAGGTTCTCCAATTACGCAAATCCGACTTCAAACCTTTTTTATACAATAAAATAACCAATGCCTGATTCATAGAAGGCGCCAATCTAGCTAATGATAATAAAGCATTAAACAAAGACATCAATACAGGAACTAATGTACAATGAAAGGTTTTATAAAATGCCACACCAAAACCATCCATACCAGGAGCAGAATCAGTATGCAAAGAAAAAATAGAATCAGTCACTTCCAGCTCAGAAATATCCATCAACAGACGCGTGCATTCTGTGGTACTTATGGTAGGTAAGTGAAGTGCTTCAAGGTCCAACAACTCAGATTGAGCAGTATCATCTTTGTAATACAAACTAGCCAAATAATCACGGACAACACCTAATAAAGCAGCCGGGGACCGCACTAAATCTCCAGAATCAGACAATAATTCAGTAATAACTCGAGCCTCAACCCTAGTTTTACAGTCAGTAAAAGGATCCAATGCACCTTTATGTAATTTCAAACCAAAACGATGTTCAAAATCAAGAGATTTAGCCCTATCATATCTATATTGGAACATAAGGTTCTTTACATTACTAATTTGAGAACTATAATCCAATCCTTCAGATTCAGTTAAGGAAATCAATTTTGCAACTGCATACGCAATCGGAGATATTCTAAATATTGAAGTAACCTTTTTTCAACAAAGATTGAAAAAAACTTTCCAAGCAGTTTTAGAATCTTCCCACCAGGTAGCAACATCCTCATAAACATCCAGAACAGACAATCGAGCATGAAATTCACCACCAAGTAGACTGAACAGAATCATCAGATAATAAGGAGTCATTCAGTCTCCAAATATTTGGCTTACGTGGGGCATCATCCCAAGACATACAGACAGATAAAGATTTATGGTCAGAAAATTCTCAAACCCTCAAGGTAGTCTGTACAATACGAAAAGGAAGGAAAGGAAAACAAAATCTATGCGGTAGATAACTTATTCTTAAAAAGTCCTACCTCCATCAGGATTAATACAGCGGTAAGCATCCTTAAGCTGAGCAGTATCTAAAATTGTTTTTAATTTCTGGGAATCACAAAACAATTTGGTCGCCTGCATTCCTCTATCAGCAATATGAAGGCCACAATTAAAATCTCCAGCCCAAACAATCAAACGCGAAGTATGCAAATAAGGGTGAATGTCATTCAGCAGTGCAACACGCAAAGCTTTGGTCTGTGGGGCATATATATTAATCAAACAAAGTCTTACATCTCCAAAGTTAATATCCAATAGAAGCACCCTCCCAGGACAAATGTCCACCATTTTAGAAACCCGTAAAGCCGGATTGGTAAACAGGATACCCACACCTTCACAAAGAGCTTCACCATTAGACCAAAAGGACATCCCTAAAGACCAAAGAGCACGTGCTTGCTGAACTTCAGAAATAGTCTTCAATCTGGTATCCTGGAGACATATAATATCAGTACGCAGGTGTTGTAAACATGACAAAGTTGTAACCATTTTTCTATGACTTTTCATACTATTGACATTTAATGTAGTAACTGTTAAAGAGGTCATGAGACAAAAAAAAGAAAGGAAAAACCTATGAACCCCATAGAAAAAATACCATCAAGGAACTTTAGACACTGCCTCCTTTGAGAACGTCTGGGAAAGGCGCCAGCCTTCCGCTAAATCACCATCCTCCCTTCAGAAAAGGTATCCGAAATCAAAGAAGCCTTAGAGGAACGGTCAGATTCATCACCCTCGGACTCCTCCTTTGAACCCAAAATTGCAAAACTATTACCCACCTTCCAAGATGTACAGGCATCACCATCGAGAGAGGCCTGGGGCTCCTGGTGGGGGGGAACTAGTTTGCCAGACCTGTGACGTTTCTTAGCAGTCACTTTTTTAAAAGGAAGTTCTTGAGATAAAGGGGGGGCATGTCAGAGATCTCACACAGATCCAAAGAAGCAGGAGGAAGAGGCCGAGTAACAGCCAAGGTACCCTCCTCCGAGGGGAGTGACGGTACACTATCTTTCACCACAGCCAATGCTGAAGCATCTGAAACAGAAGCTACAACCGAACCAGATACAGCACATGGAGGGGTTGTTTGGGGAAGCGAAGGCTGACAGAGGGCTTAGTATAAGCAGGACCAGCTGGGCACCTGTAATCAATCCTTCATGCGAGATACAATTATCTCGATTATGAGAAGCCCAAGGGCACTTAGCATACCCATGACCTGACTGTTCACACAAATTACATTTAAACAAGTTCGAACAATGAGCAGCTAAATGACCAAATTCAAAACAGTGAGAACAGTGGAGTATCATAGCAGTATTTAAATGGGTTCTAGAACCACATTTAAAACAAGCCTTAGGTGACCAACATAAAACAAACACCCTCTATCCCTCCCCAAAAAACTATTCGGAAGGTGTTGTGGACCATTATTAGAGGAAACAACTTAACCCGCACTTTCCAACCCCATTCCAAATCTGTTCGCTATCTAAGATAGGAACAGGTTTATCTAAAATTTCACATCTCCACGCAACAAAACAAAATATCTTCTATATGAACCCCTTCATTATGAAACAAGATAGTAATTAATTTAACCAAAGGCTTGGTAAGAGGGACAGCGAAAAAAGGGGTCCAAAGAGGGGAATCCTTAACCCCCTGATACAAAGACCAAAAACGCTCCAACCCTCCAGAAGATTTAAAACTAATATCAAAATTAGCGTTCCCTAAATGAATTAATGCATAAATGTCAGATGACTGAAACTTCATAGAGCCTTTCAACAACAGTTTAGAAATATAAACATAGAAGTTGACGGCAGATAAGGACCGCAAGGCCCATCCAGTCTGCCCATTAGTCTGTCCGGAGGGTCTGCTAAACCACCCTTATACAGCAACCGCACTGCATTCCGACGAGGTGCAGGTTCTCCTTTGTTGGAAAATAAATCAGACAATTTAAAGGAAGGGGGGGGGAACTGCCCCATGTACTTCAGGGTGCAAGCCAGCAGCCGAGGGCAATCCAGGCTTAGGAGGGGGGGGAACATCAGGACAAACAGAAACACTGGCTGGAGCAGAATCAACAGGACTAGTAGAGACAGTATGTGAAAGTTGTAAATCCCCAGTGGCACCTTGCTGATTAATAGCCCGAACATTATCCCTAGAAGGATCAGGGATCCAAGCCCCAGAGGGAGTTCGCGTCCATCCTGCCGCGGAAATTGCTTGTTCAGGAGACCAGGAGTCAGAAGCCACAGCGACCAAAGAAGGACTCACATGAGGTCTGGAAGAAACCCCATCCTCAGCAGGGGAGAAAGAGGGAAAGGACTGTCCACCGGGTTGAGTACCGGCCAGAGAATCAGACACCTCCCCCTGACTGGCAATAGCGGTGGGAACATTGCTGTGGACCGCTTGACATGGCTCCGTAGTGCACAACACCACATTGGCAGACATACCAAAGCGCTTTACAACAGTCGGAGCTCCCGACAAAGCGCAGTCACTAACAGTAGAATTCGGCAGCAAAGTAGGTACCTCTGAGGGAACTTGAACAGGAGCACTTACTGAGCGTGAAGAAGCAGATCCCGGGGAAACAATCGCTACAGCAGGCAGAAGGGTCAGGGCTGGCAACTCCAAAGACGCTTAGACTCCAATATCCACTGCAAACCAGAACTACGGGAATCCAAAGAGTCAAACTTGAAACATCAGACCGCAAAGTAGCTAGGCCTCGTGACTAGCGCCTTTTTGAACACAGCTTTCTCCTCTGCCAAAAGTCGTTCCAATAAACGCTCCTTCTGAAAAAGAACTGCAGCATAGTCCTCTGTTAGACTGCTATGAGCAGACTGTGTAGAAATACCAGAAGCCACAGGCTCAACAGAGAACAATTCCTGAGGTTTAGACACAACAGACAAGACAGAAACAAAAGGATCAGTATAGGAACCTTCAGGTGCTGGTGAGGACGCCCACTCCCGCTGCTCAGTCACATCCATCAACTCTGCAGATTGGGACATAGTGGCCATCTTGCGTCCATCCACCAAAGATTACCCTCCACAGAGTAGGGGAATTTCCCCGGTGTCCTGGCCAAATTTCCCTCATTCACTAAAAATGCCACCAACAGCTTAATCTGGTTCAAAGTCAGTTGGCAATCATCTGTATCCCCTTCCCCTGGGTCGTGCCTGAAAATAGGCAGGATTTGTCTAGTGCACTTACCCGGTCAACAAAAACTAACTAAATAAATAAATAAAATACAGGGCATATACAGTGACATCACAGCCCACAGACTTGACATGCAGCAAGGATTCCACAACCTGTGTGAGACCTCAGACAATGGCATGACCAAAATTATCACTGCTCTACAGCAGGATGATGTTTTCCATTCATATCCAGTGCATGATAGCTAATCCCCCAAATCCCCATATGTCATACACCGGAACCACAACACCATCAAGCACTCCAGCATAATCCACACATGACAGTCAATCTGCAGGGGTGCACAGTCAACTGCAACAGATGATGACCTAATGCCAAGCACATCCTGTGGCATGTACACAGCCCAGTCACATGTCAATGGCTGGGGCAATGCCAGTGGCAGGCTTACCCCACCCTAAACACCCACTCATAAGTCATCCCAGAAACCAAAGCCAAAAAACACACATAGCCTAATGCCTCATCCGAATGCAGCACAGGCTTTTGTGCTGAAGAATTGTCATCCACCATCAGATGCATGTGGACTTCACGTCATGGGTTCCATGCTCGCTCACAGTGGGGCAATGGGAGTCTGGCAGCAAGGGGCAAGCTTGGCAAAAAGAGAGATCACTCGAGTCGCTGGATGCAGTCTAGCCCCTCACCATCAGATAAGGCCATTCAATATAAACAAACTTATTTATACAAAACAGCACACTTACCTCACTGTTCATTTTATGATAAAGACAGGCTCATTATTAATTCATATTGTTTTGTTGGCACCAGTCATCTAACTCACTCAGTTCTGGCCAAGTCCTGACTCCTGACTTTTGAGAATTAATCCCTCACAGGCTCATATGGCGTGACTAGTCGGCTGCTCCCCGCTAGCTCTCCACATAGTACCAGCTATACTCTCAGTCACTCGGGTACAGCTAGCCACTCGCTGGGTTAGAGGATTTCTGCAAGACATTCCCAAGATTGCAGATCGATCTTTCACATTAACAAAAAGTACCAACTTCAAGATGAGAACAAAGTTATCACTGCCAGGTTATTAAGTTACTAATCTTCATGAAGACATTTAAACATACACTGCTACTTTGCCACATTAAATAAGTTAAACACATAAATAAATAAATAAATAAATTAATTAATTAATACATTCACTACACTGCTCTATCCTGAAAAAATACATAGTAAAAGCTGGACCCCACCGAAAATGAGAAAGTGCCTCTTATTTGGGCTATCCTTGGTAAATGCATTATTAAAATTGGTAAAAGGAGGGCCCCACTGAAAAAAAGATCTTGCATCTCCACTGTACTACCCTGGGTAAATATAGTGTAAAATCTGGGTCAAACAGAACCCCACTGCAAATAAGATATCACAACTAATCTGGGCTATACTGGGTAAACATATTGTAAAACTGCAAAAGCAGGATCCTATCGCAGAACCACAATGAAAAGCAGATGTTGTATATAAGCTGATCTATCCTGGGAAAATACTTTGTAAAAGCAACCAAATCACCCATCTTGTAGCTGCCTGGTATATTCCTAGTGGTCTAGTGGTCCCCCCATATGGGCATTTGACACCTCCTGGCTCGCCCTCTAAGGCACCCCCAGCCCTGGTCACATAATGCAAAATGCAGCAATACTGATGACTGGGACAGCCCTCTGCTCACCACCTCAACTGGTTTCAATCTGCCAGTCTCTAAGCAATTGCAAATATTGTACAATCACCTGTGTCTACTGTACTCATAATCTCTCACTGGCAATCAGATGGTGGCTGGCCAAGGTGGTGAGCAGGGGGCTCTGTAGGTCGCTGTCACTATTGTCGTATTTCAGCTTAGGTGACCTGAGCGGGGAGGGGGAGGTGGGTAGGAGGGTCCTGATCAGGCGGGTTGATAGAAGATCAGATGCCCTTATGGGGGACAACTAGACTACCAGGAATATTCAAGACAGCTACAGGATGGTCGATTGGGGGTGCAGGAACCACTACACCACCAGGAATATTCAAGACAGCTACAGGACTGTCAGTCAGGGGATACAGGAACCACTACACCACCAGGAATATTTGAGACAGCTACAGGACAGGTGAATGGGGGATAGGGGACCACTAGACCACAAGGAATATGTAAAACAGCCACAAAATGAGGGGGGCACACACACACATGTTAATGGGCTCATAATGGGCATGCAAATGGGCCATAAAACCTTCCCTGCTGGGTCATTAGCATGTTTGGGTTAAATATGGCCCACAGGAGCCCTGCCACTATCCCATTTGATCTGCGCTACCTACACTGTGCTCCCATCAGCCTTATTCAGTCTGGACCTGTGTCAGCATAGCACAAAGTTACTATGCACTGTACTGACATGGACCCATATTTAGACTGTTTGTCCCCTCCAGTTGCAGTGAGGTATTTGTCTGAATATTGCCCCCTAGGCAGGCTGTGCACAAACTGCCACAGACTGCACATGGCCAGCTCTGAATATGGGGGGCTATACTCCTTAGCCCAGTGGAACCCAAAATCCATGAAACAATGGCTCATGGGGGTAAGAAAGACCTGCCTATACCCTTAAGATACTGTTGTTCTAACTTGTAACAGCATGCAAGCAAACATGTTTGGCACTGACTTATGCTTGTTTGTTTGGGCAGCAAAACATACATAGCATTATCATGCCAGCCAAAAGCTTTATTTAACAAAAACAGAAAAATATCATACATGTAGCTATGTAGGAGACAATATGACAAGTCAAAGCAGAGCAGTGCAATCAACTGCAGGGTCCATGCTATCACATTTACAATCGCATAATTAGGCACCACCACAGGGCAGGTATCAGCTAAGTGTAATCCCAGTTTAATGTCATAGTTACTCTGTCTTACTGTCTACATGTTTGATTATAGTACTAAATAGTTTTTATTTATTTATTTATTTATTTATTTATTCGGAAATAACCTTTGAGCAAGGTGCTTTTTTTAAAGGTCCCATGTCAACAAAAAAACAGGACAGTACATTGTAAAGGATTACATTAATGGTTTCACATAGACATAGGCACAGTAATGGAACAATAAAGAACACATCAAACAGGTACAATTTGGATAATGTAATACACCTTTAGTTTTAGAATCCATCTAGGAGCTAGGGTAAAGCAGCCAGGTATATAGTCTTTGTCAAGTTAGCAGTCTTCTAGGGGGGAAGAAGAAAAAGAATGGGAGTATAGGACCTGAGTAGACACAGAAAGGGTGGAGATCAGTGCTTAGTGTTGAGGTGGTCAAGCAGGGGTAGTGGAGTGAAACTTGGGGGAAAGCAGGAAAGATGGGGTCTTAGGAGGTGAGTGTATTCAGTGAAGAAGGAAGGAGTAGCAAGGACTGAAGGAGTAGCAGTGGGCCACAGAAAGGAGCTGCCAGAGGTAATAAGTGCAATTAAAACTACGTAGAACTGAGATTCCAGAGCCAGGGAAAGACATTCCACAACATACCATATTGTTGCCAAGAGAGTGTGAGGAGTAGAGTAGGTTGGAACAGGAGCTGGAGATCAAGTCACTGTCCTGCAAGCATATGATCCAGTTATGGTAAGGTGGTGTTTCATTTCAGCTTTGAAGGTAGGGAGGATGCCAATGTAGAGTATCTGTGCTGGGACCTAATTTAACCAAAATGGAGCAGTATATGCAAAGGACCATTGTCTAAGAGTGGTTCTTCTGAAGGGGATATTCAGAGGACACCGTGCCATGCCCCTAGTCTGTTAGACAGAAAAGGAAGTGCAAAAGATGAAGGAAACCACTTTGGTTCTCAAATACAGTAGCAGAAAAGGTCAGAGCCAAAAGGCTGGCCTTCAGGAAATATAAGGGAACACAGCGGGATGAAGATAGGGAGGCATACCAAACTGCCCTAAGGGAAGCAGGTAAGGCAGTAAGGCAGGCAAAGTCCCAAACTGAGGAAACACTAGCACGAACAGTAAAAGAAGGTGACAAGACTTTCTATAGATACATTAGTGAAAGGAGAAAGTCCAGAGGGGGTATTGCTAAGCTTAATGGAGAAAAGGGAGCATGTGAGGAGGAGGACCCTGTAAAAGGCATCTATCCTAAATAGATACTCTTTGCTCAGTATTTACTGAAGAGAAGGTAGGGCAGGGCCCACAGCTCAGCATCATGGACACAGGGGGGAGGGAGGCGAGCACTACTCCCTTCACAAAAGAAAGGGTCCTTCAAGAGCCGCTAAGCTCAGGGTGGATAAGGCAATGGGACCTGATGGCATACATCCCAGGGTACTTAAGGAGCTAAAGGAGGAACTAGCAGAGCCATTAGCAGAATTGTTTAGTGAGTCTCTGAGCACAGGAGCGGTCCCAGAAGACTGGAGAAGGGCTCATGTGATCCCGCTCCACAAGAGTGGTAGCAGGAGGAGGCGGGGAACTACAGACCGGTCAGTCTTACCTCAGTAGTGGGCAAGATTATGGAGGCACTCCTTAAGGAAAGGATAGTGCAACACCTGGAATCCATAGGGGCACAGGATCCAAGACAGCATGGGTTTACAAAAGGAAGGTCCTGTCAAACTAATCTCATAGATTTCTTTGACTGGGTAACCAGAGTGGTGGACCAAGGGGGAGCAGTTGATGTCGCCTACCTTGACTTCAGCAAAGCTTTTGACACTGTTCCACATAGAAGATTGATAAATAAGCTGGGTAGGCTCGGGGTGGGTCAGAAGTTGGTCAACTGGGTGGCAAACTGGTTGACGGGCAGAAAACAGAGAGTGGTGGTAAATGGTATACAGTCAGAAGAGATGCAAGTCACAAGTGGGTACCTCAGGGATCAGTCCTGGGGCCAGTCCTCTTCAACATCTTCATTAGTGACCTTGCAGATGGACTAGAGGGTAAGGCTTGTCTGTTTGCAGATGACACCAAGATCTGCAACAGAGTAGATGATCCAGATGGGGTGGGCAGAATGAGAAGAGATCTGGATAAACTAGCAGAATGGTCAGAAGAGTGGCAACTGGGATTTAATGCAAAGAAGTGCAAAATCATGCACATAGGGAAGAGAAATCCTGAAGCCACTTATAGGCTGGGAGGGGAGTTGCTAGCAGTCACAAAGGAAGAAAGAGACTTGGGCATCATCATCATCACTGATGACCTAAAATCATCCAAGCAGACCTCTAAAGCAGTAGGTAAGGCTAGGGGGGTGTTAGGGTGTATTAGTAGGGGTATCACAAGTCGTAAGAGGGAGGTAATAATCCCTCTGTACAAGACACTGGTTAGGCCCCATCTGGAGTACTGCGTGCAGTATTGGAGGCCACACCTTCACAAGGACATTAATCAAATTGAGGCAGTCCAGAGAAGGGCAACCAAATGGTGCAAGGACTGCATCAGAAGACATATGAGGACAGATTAACAGAGCTCAATATGTATACATTGAGCAAAGGAGGGAGAGAGGTGATATGATCGAGGCATTCAAACACCTTAAGGGCATAAAACAAGGTGAAAGAGTCTAACATGTTTAAATATAAGAAAAATAGCAGGACAAGAGGACACAGCATGAGATTAGAGGGAGGCCGATTAAGGGGAATGTGAGGAAATTATTTTTCACAGAAAGGGTGGTGGATGCATGGAATGGCTTATCACAAGAAGTGTTATGAATACAGTGCAGGGCTTCAAACAGGCATGGGATAGGCATAAGGGAGCAATACAAATGACTATGAATAGATAGGCCACTGACAGAGCAAAGGCCGATGGCACATTTATAAGGTAGAAAAAGAAATGGGCAGACTGGATGGGCCTTGCGGTCCTTATCTGCCGTCAACTTCTATGTTTCTATGTTTCTATAACTAGATTGACTCACTTGCAAAATATATTTAATGCAGGGGAGGTGCTTGTCCTAGAAGTGTTTTTTTTTTTTTTTTGCCCAGGAGGCATGTCTGATATTTAATCCTATTACTCAGGCTTAGCCAATTGGTTAGTTCATAAAGCGTGCAGAAATGTGTTAGGTTATCAGCTCCTAGAGTGAGTCTACAGGCCTTGTTAAGAGCTGTCACCACCCACTTAAATGTAGTGTCAGAGGCTGCACCATAAACGACCAGGATGTAATCAATTATTGACAGAATTGAGCTAGAGACAGAAAGTCAGAGTGCAGAGGGCATTAGGTATTGTTTGCGTCTGTAAAGGACACCCAACTTGGTGTTAATCACTTTTCCACCTGGTCTGTACGCTGCATGAAGGAGTGGGTATCATCAATCATGACCCCAAGGTACTTGAATGCATGCACTTATTCATGGCGGGGTGCCTTATTGTTAACAATAGACAGCAGCAGGTACATTTTCTTATGCTGGTGGTTTGATATCATCATGGTTTTTGTTTCCTTATAATTGAGTAGCAGTTTCTCTGAGCTGAACCAATCCTCCAGTTGGCAAAAGGTGGACTGTAACTCATTTTGTAGTTGGTCAAGTTGGGAGCTACTGCTAAGGATGACCATGTCATCTGCATACAGAATTATTTTGCTCATGCATGCCTCATGAAAGTTATTCAGGAATAAACAGAAAAGTAGAGGGCCCAGGATAGATCCTTGTGGGACACCAAGTGTGACTTCCCTAGCACTAGAGGTAGTTGTCCCTATTTTGATGCTCTGGGACCTGATTGACAGGCAGTCCTGGAATCAATGTACTGGGTTGGTGGCCAACCCCAAGGAAGGCAGCTGCTCAAGCAGGATACGGTGGTTGACATTGTCAAAGGCCTTAGTGAGATCTATGAATATCAATCCAACTAACTTGCCACCATCCATTGTCATATGGACATAATAAATTCAAGCAAGGCAGTAGTCATGCTGTGACTCTTCTGGATATAGAGGAGACTTTTGCTTACAGTACCTTGCAAGTCCCAGAGAGAAGATAGCCATTAGACACAGGCACCAAAAAAACTGTCACTTTATTATTAGTCAAGCAGTATTTCCAAATAAAGGCCTTACAAATGCAAAGAAAGTGTAACCACCAAATTTTTCCACAGGATTTTCAATACAAAACCTGGACAGATGATTACAAGATCTTTAGTTATCTTGGTAGGGAAAGTAACTTTTAACTCTGCAAACAAACAGATTTACTGAAAAATTAGACTGCCTGCTTTACTCAATTGAAGGCTCATCACAATGACTGTCTTTCTGTGCCAGCCCAGTGACCCCACTGCCACAAGCCGAAACCAGATCTCAAATCACCTTGTGCTCATCTGTGAAGGAATTTAGCAAAGAAGCTATAAAGCTAAGTTCCCTTACAGCTGTACTTCAAGACTGTTTGGTTGCTGATTTAAGACTGCTGCCTATAGAGCTACATAAAAAAAAAAAACATAATTGAAGACTTTAAGAAGTATGGGAGCACTACACCCCTGCCAACATGGCATTGTTTTGATTAAAATGTGTAAAAAGAGGGTTTAGATGTTCCTTAAGACTGAAACAGGCTGCCTGTGCTGTTTACACTCCACTGATCACAATTTGAGCTGGCAGGAATTCAGCAGAGAAGCTATAAAACAAAAGGTCCCTTACAGCTGTGCTTCAATACTGTTCAATTGCTGATTTAAATCTGCTGCCTGGAGAACTACATAAAGTATAATTGAAGACTTTAAGAGATATGGGAGTACTACACCCCTGCCAACAAGGCATTGTTTAGATACAAATGTATACAAAGTGGGTTTAGGTGTTCTTTTAGACTAAACAAGCTGCCTGTGCTGTTTACACTCCCCTGATTGTAATTTGAGCTGGCAGAAGAATGCTATATGTAGGAAAAGACCCCCACACACACTGTACCCATTTCAGGTAGTGGAATGATCATGGTTCAACTCCAAAATTCTACTTTGGAAGGAATCTGAAGTGCACTTTTTTCCCAAGTGATTGAAAGACGTTTGCAGGGCTCCACCCTTGCAGCCATAAAAATTACGTGCACGTGTTTCTTGGGAGGAGCTATTTAAAGAGCATCACATGACTTTCAAGAAGAAACTGTGCAAATACAGTATATTGGAGAAGTCCTCAATCAATTAATTTTATTAACGTATTTATGGTTATTTTTTTGTCACTGGAATGAAATTACATAGATATTTATTAGTTTAATAAGGCGCTTTAGTATAACCAGGGTCACATGCTAATAAAATAAACCAATTGCTTGACATGCTTTCTAATGGTGTAATGGGTGGATTACATGAACCAGAGAAATATTTATAAAAAGGTCCCTTGAAAACTTGTACAATAGCTCTGGGCAGTTCCAGTTTCTTGAAATAAAACAGATGTGTCCTCTGAGTTGGATTCAGACAGGAAGCTTAATGTTGCTGCAGGCATATCCTGGTGTTTATTAAGCAGAAGTTTGTTTACTACTTACACCTGAGAACCAGGGTTGGACTGAGGTAAAGGGTGCCCACCTGGAAAGTGGAAAAAGGAGCCCACCTGGAAAAATCAGTAGGGAAGGGCCCAGGGTGATACACTGATATCAGTCTTCCACTTAAATTTGACACACCATCTCTGTGTTTGCATCTTACATTTACATGCAGTGCCCAACATGCCTCATTTAATTAGAAAATAGATGACAAATTAAAACATTTTCAGAATTTAGAAGGTGGTCAGGTACCCAACAGAGGGAGGCCCACCTGAAAATGTCTAGGTATCCTGGTGGGCCAGTTCAACCTTGCTGAGAACCAGGGTGACTGTTGAGCTTTTGGAATTTGCTTCAGTGTTTAGGACTTCAAAAATGTCTGCAGACCTTGTGATCCACCCATCATTATTTGTGTATGTGCCTAAGAGAGTGCTTTGCATTTGTTCTGTTTGGTGTTTTCTATTTCAATAAAACGATACATACCTAGTACCTTGTACCTTAATTTATCTGTTTCCTGCTTTATCCTTTGGTTGATCCATCCAGCCTATCACATGTTTTGTGAGAAGTAGAATTCCTCTGGAATTGTCAGAGGAGTTGAGAAATTCCATACGGGGTACTAGTGGTAGCACCACAGAGGGTACTTGATGGCAGTGACCAGAGATCCAAGGTCAAGATGGAGTAAAGGAAGGTGTGCTGACTTGAGCAATGGCAGAGAAATATGGAGAAGAGCTATTGCCAGGTTTGGGTCCTATGAGGATACCCAAAGTGAAAGCTGACTCTGCACTACCCATTCCAGCAGTGTTGGATGAAACTGGTGAAGATCTGGTTGAGGAACTCCCAGAAAGCATATCTGAGCTGTTATGATGGGTAGGTATAAAGCAAGCCAGGAGTCCCCTAATGAAACACTACATGTGAAACCAGTTGTAATCTGTGGTGTCCTGTTGCTAATGTGCTTTACCATTGCATACACAATGCCACTGTAATAGCAGAATAGGTCAGCACTCAAGAATGCTGTTCAAAACCAGTAATCCACCATGCGTCAGGATTTCCATCACCAAGGGGTTGAACAGCATAACATTTTTTTTTAATTATTTTATTCTTCATCACCTGGTCAGCCCTCCTTTGAGTAGGAACCCCTGCCCCATCACCCTGATCTCCACTTGGACTTACCACCAGCCGTCTTCCCCTAGGGCTTGTCCCCCCCGGTGGGGTCAGTGGGGGTCCCCAGACCCCATCAAGGACTGGACCCAATTCAGGCTGGTAATTCCAGATAGTCAGAAGCAGGACCTGTGGGCACCCACCAGCTTCCTGCTGCCAGCATTTTCTGTGTTCTGATTCCCCTGGGAGGTGTGGCATTCAAGGATGTCTAGGCACACACCACATGATCTCATGCAACATGCACCAATATCTGCCGCACATCACAATCTTCTGGCCCAGGTTGTCTTTCCACCCAGCTTCTGCCAGGGGACAAGCATGCGGTGGGCTCTACCCACCATCCCCAGAGCAGGAGAGCAGTTCTACAGACACTTGATCCTCCTCTCCCTGGCTGACCCCCGATGCTACAAGACACCGTTAGATTGCTCCCCACCCTGGATCACCGGCATGGCAGCAGGTGAGGCTTAGTGTCTTGGCCCTCCACACCACTGGGCTGGCTGAACCAGCACAAAATTAGGGAATGGCATCAAAGCCAGAGAAAACTTCCACAAAAGAAATTAAGAAAAAACTGGGGGAATAAAAATAATGGGGCTTTTGAAATTACGAGGTAATTGGCCCAGCTCTGTCCCCACTAGTCAAAGCATTCCTTGGGGCTTTAAAATGAACACCTGAAGGGTGACAAGCAGGAAGGGACAAACAGGCTCCAGCTCCAGAGGGGCCCACCAAAAGCATGGGTGCACCTTTACTATAGGAAGAACGCTCATGACCCACTGGGGGTGCAGGGGATAGGCACTGGGGCAAAATGTCATAGATCATGTATGGAGAACTACAGTTACACTCAAATAACTTCTGGCTCCTAAAAGGGGAGTTCAAGACAGACTGCCTAACATCAGGGGCAAAGACAGACACCAAAGTTATCACCTTATGGAAATGCTCAAGTCTGCAGCGTAGGCAGAATCATCTGAGGCATTATAAGATGAACACAGCAAATACTTCCGAGTACCTTGGCTAGAAGCTATAGTCCAGAAAACCTCCTTCTTCAGAGAACTATTCATCAACTTATCAGCCACAGCAAAGAAGGATTCCCATAAAGTGTTTTGGTGCTTTATCGTGTATGCCTCATAATTTTTTTTTTTTATTTTATTTTTTGTTGACCTGGTAAGTGAACTAGACAAATCCTGCCTATTTTCAGGCACGACCTGGGGAGGGGATACAGATGAATGCCAACTGACCTTGAACCAGATGAAACTGTTGGTGGTATTTTTAGTGAATGAGGGAAATTTGGCCAGGACACCGGGGAAATTCTTCTACTCTTTTTCAATACGTGCCATGGGATCTTTAACATCCACCTGCACTACCACCAACCCAGGCAGATGGGACCTCAGTTTAACATCTCATCCGAAAGATGGCACCTCAGAAGTGCAGCACCCCTCTAATGCTGCACTACAGTGTCAGTACTGGGATAGTAACCCAAGTGCCAGATGTGGGAACTGAACCCACAGCAATAATTGGCAATAAGTAATTCCAAGAAGGCAGAAGCCAATGTCCTCTTGCCCTGAACATCCAGTTATCAAGACTTCTTTTCAGGAGGTAAGGAGCTCATGTGACGAGAAGCTTCAAGTGATTATGGACAGCCATTATCACTACAGAACAAGTCTCAGGCTGTGAAACATAATAAGACTTGGTAAAAGAAGGAGAGAATATCTTCTCAGCCTTACAAGGCATGCAAGGCAGGCCCCTAGGCCTTTACCAGGAAGCCACAGTGGCATCCTATAATGCATAATATATGGGTGAAACCACAACTAAAGGGCTAGAGGGTATCTCTAGAAACTTGAAGAGCACACTCTAAGATGAGTCCTCCTCCTCTTCAGCTGCAAAGCCCAAAGCCTCTTGCATCTGTCTAAATAAGGTCTGAAAAGAGGCAACCTCTAAAGGAAATTAAGGTGTATAAAGAATGGAGTCCTCAATACAGGAGGACAATGTGGAACTATATTCTAGGCCAAGAAGCAAGTGCAGATCAACACCACAACTTCCTGCTCATCAAAGATGATATCGGCATTGTACTTAAGCTAAGCTGAGGAAGAGGAAGGTCAGGATCCACCTGCTATCTAGAAGGCATGGAGGGAGGAGGCATAAAGGAAGAGGTATGCCCTCTGGGACCCAAAAGTGGCATTGATGGGGTCAATGGCTGAGGAGGTAGTGATAATGATGGAACTGTTAACAGCACCAATGGAATAAGCTGTCTGAATGTTTCAGTGGCAGCAGCCATTATAACGCAGACCAGTAAGTAGTGTGCTCAGCCAGAACTGGCATCTGGTGCTGGGCAGGAGCTGCTTACTCTCAAAACACTGAGTCACAGTTCATAGTAACATAGTAATAACATAGTAGTATAGTAAAGGTGATGGCAGAAGGTGACCAATGGTCCATATAGTCTGCCCGTTGAGGTTTCTGGAAGCCCTAGTTGTTCCAGGGAATTGTACATCAGTTTACTGCTGCATAAGGCTACTCCCCCCCTCCCATTTGTGTGGCTGACCTCTCTATCCCACCCATGTTTGAAGGCAGTGACCATATTGGCCTCTATCATTTCCTGGGGTAATCTGTTCCATGGTTCAATTACCTGCTCAGAAAATAAATATTTTCAGAGTTCACATTGAAATTCCTTTCCCTTAGTTTCCATTCATGCCCTCTTGTTCTGCAAGTTGTGGATCTAGTGGAAATATCTGAGAAGGGTTCTTTGTTGGTTTTTTTTTTGCTCCCCAGGCCCCCAGCTTCATCACTTCTTCAGACCGGCATAGCTCCCTGTGCCCGCCGTCTCACCTCCGCTGCCTCCCCTCCATCAGTCACTGTCCCGCAAATCCCCACACCCCCGGGGGGGTCTAACACTAACCCTACCAGAAGGTCCCCTTCCTTGGGGGGGGGTAGGACAATGTGGGGATATGGTGCCCTCGGGGTGGATCCACATGGGAGATGGAGGAGAAGGTGAGCTCCATGGACCAGTGTGGTGGAGTGAGAGGTGCCATCATCTGGCTAGGTTGGGGCCATTTTTCTCATTTTACTCCCTGAGAGCGTGACGTGCCACCTGATTTCAAGCTATAGCTAACATCCGTCAAGCTTCCTCAGCTGTGGAGCCTGGTGCAGTGCTGCACCTCTGGCCTCCACCAGGGGCTAGCAAACATCATGTCTCAAACCCCCCCCCCGGAGAAGGTGAGCAGTCGTGGGACGATCGAGCCTTCTCCCCCCAGCCGGCCTTCCGACTCCTGGGTCCATTTCCAAACCTGGGTCATCAGTGTCATAAGCAGAAATGCAACCGCTGCACCAATCAGCTGGGGAAGGGTACATTGTTAATGCCTTTCATTTACTTTATATGTCTTTATCATTTCTCCCTCTGTCTCCTAGTTTCCAACAAGAACATATTGAGTTCCTCCAAAAGTTTGTCATATGATATCTCATTCAAACCTGTAATCATCTTAGTAGTTCTTCTCTGCATTCTCTCCAGTCTATTTATGTCCTTCTTCAAGTGTGGGTTCCAAAACTGGATACAGTACTCCAAGTGGGGTCTTACCAGTGATCTGTAGAGAGGAAGAATGATGCTTCTGTTCCTGCTATCAAAACTTCTGATGATGCATCACAACATTCTGTTGGCCTTACTACACGCCGAGTTGCACTGACTGGACATTTTTAAGTTGCTTGAGATCAACACCCCAAGGTCACTTTCCTTGGATGAAGTGCTGATTTGGATGCCATTCAGCCAATATTCTGTTCTAGGGTTGTTTCTTCCAAGGTGCATTACCTTGCATTTTTTGGCATTAAAGTTAAGCTACCACTTCTTAGACCATTTTTCTAGCCTTCTTAGCTTGTTCTGGAGGCTTTTTATGGCTACTTCACTGTCCACCCTTTCTCTCAACTTACCATCATTAGTGAAGAGTGTTATTTTGCCATTAATCTCATCCCCTATGTCACTGATAAAAATGTTGAACAGGACCGGTCCGAGGACTGATCCCTGGAGAACTCCGCTGGTGACGTCCCCAACTCAGATATAACTCCATTTTCCATCACCCTCTGTTTTCTGCTGTGAAGCTGAACTGACACCTATTTGATGATGTTTTCCACTGTGCCTGAGTCCTTAAGTTTGGCCTGAAGTCTTTTGTGAGGAACTGAGTCCAAAGCATTGCTGAAATCAAAATAAAGTTAAAAGAAAACCGGGAACGTGAAGTAAGGTCCGAAGTCTGTACAGGAAAAGAACCCACAGGACACGGAAATACCATCCACAGTGTTTACTTTCATGGCAAGTACAGACATCAGTAACACTATATAAAGTGAGCCAGTACAGCCACAAGACATCCTGGAGGTTCAACCGTAGTCTTCATCGGGGATGGGGCCTTACTGGTTAAGGGTCCTCTTAAATACCATTTTGGCTAAAGCACTGTGCCACTTAGTGGGTGCACTGTTTGCAATTTAAGGTTCTACAATCAGTGTTTCTGGGGGATGCAGACAATGGAACACAGTGCATACACAGATGGATACATAAATGAAGTAGCTCCAAAAAAAAAAAAACATAAAAACTGAAGCACACAATATATGTACAAATACAATATGCAGTAAACTCAAACAGGAGGTACAAAGTCAATATCAAAGACTTTTTCAGAAAATTTATTGCAGAGTCTGTATTAAAGAAAATACAATAATCTTTTCAAAACGACACAAATATAGTGTATGGAAGAATATACTTCAGCATGGATTTCCATGCTGTGTAAAAAGTCGTTCTGCTGCACTAGTGATGTCCATACTGCAGCAGAACAACTTTTTGTTTTGCTTCAGTAGTGACATCAGCCGTCAGTGCTCCCTACCTGTTCCTCACTCACACAGATCAGGGAGTGGTGATGAAATGAACAGACCTAGGCAGGTTAAACCTGATACCAGAAGAAAGGCAGGATCAACCAGATATGGTAAAAATACTTGAACACCCGGTCCTTCCTCACAATGAATGTCCTCTCGCTAGGCAAGAGGAACAGCTGCCATTTTTTTATTATTTCAAAACCCCGCCCAAATCTGCAAGTCAGCCAATTGTAATGCATGATTAAAGCATAGGATTGCCAGGTCCCTAGCAACCAGGCAACATGCCCTAGCAACCAGGGCTAGCTCTCGACAGAAAAGTGTTTTTGAATAAGAAAAAAATAAGAAACATAAATTGATCCATCTATACTTTGTTTTGGGAGCTACCACACACTATGTAGAACAGTGTATGAGGGACTACTCACAACATATAGGATAGTGGATGGGCAACTATGCACAACCATTGTGTTGTGCCACCGAGGGGTACTGATTCCCTGTGACCTCAAGAACAAAGCTCAAGAGGTCCATGGGAATCAGATCCCCAAGGTGGCACAACACGCTGGTTGTGCATACAGTTGACCATCCACTATTCTATATAGTGTATGGGCATCAATGCCTATTTCAGACAATGCACTTTGTTTCAGTGAACTGGTGGTTGGGAGGAGGCACTTGAGAGTTGGTAGTAGGCTCAAATTACTGACACAGTGTGCTGCAGATGTTTCTGCAAGTTCAAGTTTAAAAAAACAAAACAAATTCCAGCTTAATTGGATAGGGGAAATCAAGTATGTGGCAGCATTGCAAGTTGTTCTGCTGTAGTAGTGACATCACTACTGCAGCAGAACAACATAATGACATCACTACTGCAGCAGAACAAGCATATTCCAGGCATGGAATTCCATGCATAACAGCATTCCACCATACACTGTAAGGCTAATCTCAACCTCGTGGTTGCAATGCCAAACAAGAGACCTCTCGAGATTCGCTCTCTAGGTCATCCGGTCGGCATAGTAACGACTTGGTTGAGAATAGCCTTGTTGTGCATAGTTCCTCACACACTAGCCTATGCATAGTATACTGACTTTAGCAGAGGCATTAGAGAAATAGATTGAACGTGGCATGACAGTGGAGTTGCAATCTTCCCAAGTGTATAATCAAACTCATTCCATTTGTAGAGGGGGATATTCTCACCTTAAATCACAGACTGCCATTGTGGAGCTGAAAGAAAGAGATAAAAGAGAAAATTAGACAAGATAAGGTCAATTCAAATACAACAATACAACAAGTCTCACTGAGCAGGAATCCAAAGGGGCAGACAGGCTAACCTAGTCACTGCAGAAGGAAAGCTTTTGGATTTCTTTGCTTGGTTCATAGTACTTCCAAGGTCTCAGCACTGTTTGGGACCATAAGCCTTTCCTGTAGGCAGTCTTATCACTTTTGCGAGTGACGCCATTTCCTCAACTGTTTTGGTTAGAATGACCAATGTGCCTTGTGTTTAAATTGACCTTATCTGATCTAATTTTTTTCTCTTACCTCTTCCTTTCAACTCCATAATGGCAGTCCATGATTTAGAGTGAGCAGATCCCCCTCTACAAACTGAATTGATTCAGTTATACACTTGGGGAGATCGCAACCTCCACCATCTGTAGAAAAGGCTCAAGAACTCTCATCTGGCATCACCATGAGACCTTGCTGAAATCTTGATATATTGAACAGTGTTTCATATCATGCATTATGCTTAAAAAGCAAACACACACCTGGAGTTAGTGTCATCTTTGTGGATCTTCATACAGTATTGAATAAGATGAAAATGTGACTCCTGCTTCTTTACCAGACTCAATGGCAACATTCAGCAATGCATTTTTGAGAATGAAATGAAACAAAATACATTTCAATGTGCCTGTGCAACTGGTTTCATGCTTGTGTAACATAGATAATCGTTATGTGTTCGCCTCTCTAGCCATGGGATATACCACCCTGTAGGCGTATGAAGGCAAGGAACCCTAGAGGAGGGTTCCACCACTTGCAGTGCCATGGGAGTGATTCCCTTGGCTAAAGATACCTTAGGAAGAAGCCAACAGGAGAGAAAGTTGTGCTGCTGGAGGAGAAGGGGTGAATGGAGGGGCAAGGAAAAATGCTTATGTGTGGAGTGAGGAGAGCAGCCCTTAAATGGGCCGAACGTGGGTGTGGCCAGTTGCACCACCCCCATGAACTACAGGCTGTAGCCTTTCAATTCAATGAGCCAGTGCAACTGGTTCCGTGCTTGTGTAATGTAGATAATCTCTGGCTGTTCACCTCTCTAGCCATGGGATATACCACTCTCTAGGGGTACAAAGGCAAGGAAACCTAGAGGAGGGTTCCATCCCTTGAGGTGTCATTGGAGTGATTCCCTTTGCTGAAGGTACCTTAGGAAGATGTCCAAAAAGACAGATGAGCTAAGCATACAAGGTGTTGAAGACGTATTGGGGTCGAAAACCTGTACGTAGGTCGGTTGGTTGTATGGGTTCAGTTGGTAGCACGGGTCAGTTGGTCGTATTGTTTGAGTAGAGCAGGCAGGAAACAACAGATGAATAGTGACCCGCTTGGAGGTCTGACTGTAGGGCGTGGAGGCCTGGCTTCCTAAAGGGAGAGAGAACAGCCAAAGTGGAAGAAGAGACAATTACGGGGCAGCCATCCAACAGCTGAAACCTAACTAAGTGATCTAGGGACTACAACTACACCCATCTAGTATTATGACCATTGGCACAGATGAAAGGAAAAGCCTCCTTTGAGGAGGAAACTTTTGGGGATTCAAGGCCTAGGTCGTCTTCCCTCAAGGTTTTGGGGCAGTTTTGTTTAATGATGGCTCTGCTACTGCAATTTAGAAGACCAATCCTGGGGAACTGCAAATTCGAGGAACACTCTCGCTCTTTCCATCTAATGGGAACACTGCGGAGGGTTGTGCCAACCTTCAAGGGGGAGGAGGAGAGTAATGACCACTGAAGTGCTCAGCCGGCCTACCAATCTAAGAACAAACCAGGTGAACCAGAGGTGGTTGTAGGGAGAATAGCTTTAAAGGGTACCTCTGAACTCATTCAGGCAGCTAAAGGTGCCATTCCCATGAGAGCTCCACCCCTTCATTGTTGAAGTTTTCAATGCTATATCGAGAGGTACCGTCGGTACGGTTGATGACTGAAGGTCCACCCAGAGCGAAGACATTCCCAACTAAGGGTCAGGTGAGAAGGACCCTTCCCCAAGCTTTGCATGCTCAAGATGCAGACTTTGGGGTGCAGAGAGAGAGAGACCATTGGTCACAGGGCTAGCCCTGAGACCTGGAAGTAATGGATATGGTTGTCATGTCTCCAAAATGTGGAGGAGTGAGTTATAATGAGTGTGGGACCCACATGTGGGTCATGATGATGATAGCAGATATGGGGAGACCTGTACATCAGTCAGACTGAGCACTGTGGACCCTCTCGTGGGTCTTGACTGGATGGGAGCTGACAGGAAGACACCTGTATATAGGTGAGGCTGAACAATATGGACTCTCTCGTGGGTCTAGGTAAGGCAAATAGCATTTGTCAACCACAGGAATGCATGCCAACCAAGTCCATTAGGAAGCCAAATTGGGAGTAAATTGAAATGTATGTGATAAGTAATAGAACGGCAAGGCCAGGCCAAGCCTTGGGCCGACAGTTAGAAAGGAGGAGGCTGTGAAGCCAGTTAGGTAGGAAGAGGCTGCAAAGCTAGTATGGTAGGAGGTGTAGTTCGAGGCATGTAAACATGATATGCTGCCAGACTTGAAAGGGGGATAGATGTTGCTGGTAGTGCAAGGGACAGAAAGGCTGGGATGACTATGTAAACCAGGTGCATAATATTAGGTAAGGGATGGTAGATGGCTAGGTAGAGCCAGAAGCCCTTAAGTAGATAGTTTCCTGGAATAGTTGGTTGTGTAGTGTCATAAAGGCTATGCGGAGTACATGAGGAGGCCGGTCAAGCCAGGGGCTTATACAATACATGACAAGTAGGAAGCTGCTCCCACTGCCTGGGGCCATGATGCCCGTTGTGACTCCTCAGTCCTCCACCACAGGAAAAAAAAAAGAAGCCATGAACATGCCGCCATGACACAAAGCAGCTAATGAAATAAGTTAAATACGTGCCAGCCATGAAAGCAGGATTAGATAATCATAAGAAACAGACTGCTGTGGGTTTGGTTAAAATAAGGTTTGGAAAAAGTGGAAGTAGCAATAAATGAGCCTAAATAACACAAACACAGAAGTGAGGAGTAACACAGTAATGCAGTAGGGCAGGACACTGCTGGAGCAGGCAGGAGAACGAGACAGAGTGATAGCTGCTAAGAGGAGCTGATACTAACTGCAGGTGCAAACAGTTAAGGTGATGAGCACAGGGAGTACAGCATGGAAACAGCAATTAGAACTGAGAGCACACAGGCATCTAGTACAGAGAGATATTGCTGAAATGTGATAAATGAACTGAGAGCTTGATTAGCAATGCAGCTAAATATAACAATGCAAACAGAGGGGCACTAGCATACCAAAAAAGCCCAAGAAACAAACAAAGCAAACAGGACCACAGGAGCAGTAGGGAGAACAAACAACTGAGACAGAAGCACAGACTGCAGCCAAAGGCAAAACACAGTCCGAGAAGCAGGATGCAAAGGCAACATTTACTGACCCAGGAGCAAGAGGAATACAAACCAGGCAGGGAGTCTAGCACAGCCAGCAGAGTCCAACAGGAAGGATGGGAGGAGACAAACACAGTGTGGGGGCAGGGGTCAGGGAAAGAGTGGACCCAGAGAGAGGATGGACAGAGCCTCAAGCTGCAAGGAAAAAATGCTTGTGTGTGGAGTGAGGAGAGAAGCCCTTAAATGGACTAAATGTGGGTGTGGCCAGTTGCACTGCCCCCTTGAACAACAGGCAGTAGCATTCCAAAAATAGGATTCAAAAATGGCTATTTTCCTTGTGGATCCAACATAGATGTCAATGGAAAGAGAGAAAGAACTGAAGAGAGGCTGCACACATTTTACAGGCAAAAAGGCTAGCAAAATTTACGAGTAGTCATGACATTGATGAGTTACAGTTTCAAAGGTGTGGCTCAATGGAAGGCAATATCATCCACGAAGATAAACCTCCCTGTTCCCCCACCCTAATCTCTTCCTGACAGGCTACTTTACCTTTATATCTGTGCTTCTGCTAAGAATGGTGGGATCTTTGTTCAACTAGGTAAAAGGTGTTAAAGAGTCACTGACGTTGAAAGTGCTACATCGCACAATCCAAATAAGCATACCCCCAGTAAATCTTATAGCAAAAACTAGATTTATACGTTACTTCATTTTAGTTATTAGCCATTTTGTAACCCTGATTGCACTATCTGTGCAATAAAAGGAGGTGTTAGTGAAGAGCTGCTGATGATGTCATCTAGGGACCTCACAGTCTAGTATTCCCTGTTAGCAAGCTTATAGGACCTGTTTCTCCAAAGTTTTATAGATCATGTGCAATAGTTGTCAAAAGTGAACCAGGCAGCACCATTCAAAAACATTGATATAACAAGCATTTGTCAATGCCGAATGTTGCTTGCTTATATGTGCTGTTTAGGTATTTAGAAGTGATAGTACCATGCCTAAGAACTGTCATGTGCCCCCAAAGACATCCACTGTGTCTTTCTGTTCAGTATTCACAGAATAGGGGAAGGGGCAAGGGCCATAGCAGTACAACAGTTGCCAAGGGGGTGAAGAGGTGGACAGTAGTCCATTCACAGGCAAAAGAGTCCTGCAGGAGCTGACTAAACTGAAGGTGGACATAGCGATGGGATCAGATGGCATGCACCCAAGAATATTAAGAGAACTGTGAAGGGAGATAGCAGTACCTCTGGCAGCCATGTTCATGGAGTCATTCAACACAGGAGTGGTACCAGAGAATTGAAGGAGGGCACATGGTCCCTCTACAGAAATCTGGCAGCAGGGGGGAGGAGGTGGGGAACTACAGGCCGGTCAGCCTCACCTCAGTAGTGGAGAAGATCATGGAAACATTGCTTAAAGAAAGGATAGTGGACATCTAGAAGTCATTGGAGCCCAGGACCATAGGCAACATGGATTCACAGTGGGGAGGTCATGTCAGACAAATCTGGTTGATTTCTTTGACTGAGTGACTAAGGAAGTAAATCAGGGTGGGGCAGTGGACACCGCTTACCTTGATTTCAGCAAAGCCTTTGGCACCGTCCCACATAGGATGCTGATAAACTAGCTGGGTAGGCTGGACATGGGGGAAAGGGTGGTAAACTGGGTTAGAAACTGGCTAACAAACAGGAGGCAGAGAGTGGTGGTAAATGGGGTGCAGTCTGGGGAGAGGGGTGATCAGTAGGGTGCCACAGGGATTGGTCCTGGGGCCAGTCCTGTTCAATGTCTTGATTAGTGACAATGCAGAAGGGCTGATGAGAAAGGCCTGCCTGTTTGCAGATGCCACCAAGATCTGTAACACAGTGGATACCCCAGAGGGGGTGGAGAAAATGAGGAGGGATCTGGGGAAGCTTGAAAAATGGTCTGAGGACTGGCAACTGAAGGTTAATTCAAAAAAGTGCAAAATGATGCATCTGGGACACAGAAACCCTGGGGAAAGCTACAGGATGGGGGGAAGGGAATTGATGACAGTCACAAAGAAGGAAAGGTGCCCGGGGTTCTTATTTCAGATGACCTGAAAATGTCAAAATGCTAAGGCAGCTGGCAGGGCCAGTGACATGCTGGGGTGCATGGGCAGGGGTATTACCAGCATAGGGAGAGAGGTAGTGATGCCGTTATATAAAACCATGATCAGGCCTCAATTACCATGCACATGTGAAGGAACCAGTGCCCAACACCTCTGAGGTGACCAGAACCATGCATTGGGGGTGTGAGGGGGACCAATAGCAGCTCCATATGGGGAGATGTGGTGGGTGGGACAGTACCCTGAACATGGGGGGATTGGGGAAGGACCAGGTACTATGCACCTGCTGGACCAGAACCGTGCATACGGAGAGAGGTAACCAGTACACTGCTAATGGGGGTGCCAGTAACATGACTTCCTCCAGCTAATGAGTTCGCTGGGCCTTACACAGGTTCTTACCTCCTCGACCCATATTGGTGGTCACTCACTGGACTTGGTGTTCCTCCTAGGGATGGAGATATCTAACTTGGTGGGGGAGCCAGTCGGGTGGTCTGACCATCACACCATCAGATTCAGTTTATTGGCTCCCCCCAGTAGGTCTGCCCCTACTGAAATGGTCCAGTACCGCTCTTTGAGGGGTGCTACCCTAGATGGCCCGGTGCTGGATCTATCGGGTATACAGGGTGAATGCATGGATCCATGGGATCTAGTACTTTACCATAATAAGGCGGTGGTGGCAGCCCTGGATTCCATAGCTCCTGTTCGTGTTCATCCCCTCACTCTTCATTCAGGGTCTCCTTGGTTTGATGAGACCTTGAAGGAGATGAAGAGAGTGGGACGAAGGCTAGAGATGAGCTGGCAGAAGTCAGGTCTGGAGTGTGACAGGCTTAGATTGTTGGACCATTATGTGGTCTATCAATTGGCAATCATCCGTAAGAAGGCAGAATTCCTGTCCAGGGTGATTGCTGCTGCTCAGAATCGACCAGCTCAGCTCTTCAGAACTGTGGACAGATTGTGCAATCCAATCTGTCTTCAGCCTGTGGGAGCTTTTTCACAAGAACGGTGTGATGAGTTTGGTCAGTTCTTTGCAGATAAGGTTACCACAATAAGATCTGGCATCTGTCTTGCCCCATCTAATGGGAGCTGTGGTGGTCAGCAGGAGATGTCAGGCCCTCAGTTTACTTGATCTGACTTTCGCCAACCTGCAATCACTGACATTGTGATGGTCATCCAGACGTTGCGACCAACCTGCTGTAGTTTGGATCCTGGCCCCACACGCCTCCTAGTAGGATGCATACAGAAATCTTTCCCGGTCCTTGCCGAAATAGTCTGGAGGTCATTGGAGAGGGGGATCTTTCCAGATCCCCTGAAGGAGGCAGTTTTTCGGTCCCTTCTTTAAAAACCCTCCCTGGACCCGGACTGTTTGGCGAACTACAGACCTGTCTCTAACCTGCCCTTTGTGGGTAAGGTTATTGAGAAGGTGGTTGCGTCGCAGTTGGATGATCATTTGACCAGCCACAATGTCTATGATTCTATCCAGTCAGGATTTAGGGGGAGACATAGCACTGACACGGTCCTTGCTTGGGTACTAAATGACCTCTTGATAGCATAGATTGTAGGACCCATTCCATCTTGGCCCTTTTCGATCTCTCTGCAGCATTTGACACTGTTGACCATGGGATACTGTTGGAATGCTTATGGTTCATCTATGGACTGTCTGGTACAGTCCTCAGATGGTTTCAATCTTTCCTCGAGGGTAGGACTCAGAGAATGGGGTCTGGAGTTTATTCCTCAGCCCCTCTCCCCCTGCACTATGAGGTACCACAGGGTTCCATTCTGTCTCCCGTGTTGTTTGTAGTGTATATGCTGCCATTGGGAGAAATCATTAGGTGGTACAATTTGAGTTTTCACTGCTATGCAGTTGATACTCAGCTGTACATGTCCTTTGTACCCAATCAGGATGTGTTCCTCTCAGTGTTTAACAACTGTCTAGACGAGATCCAAGACTGGATGAGTGCGAGTTTGCTTAGGTTGAACCCAGCTAAAACTGAGGTGCTGGTTGTGCACCCAGATCGTCGAGAGGTGGGTATGTTGGCAGGATTACCCTCTGGGTTGTGGCTTGGGGGTGCACAGCTGACTGCCTCAGACTGGGTATGGAACCTTGGCATTATTTTTGACACTGATCTAACTCTGAAATCTCAGGTGGCAGCAGTAGTCAAAACCTCTTTTTACCATCTGAGGAATATCACCCGGGTGAAATATTTGGTTCCTCCCGACGATCTTCCAATTTTGGTCCACGCCTTTCTTACCTCCCGCCTTGACTACTGCAACTCCCTTTACCTAGGGCTACCGGGTGTTGATATCTGCCACTTGCAGCTAGTGCAGAATGCGGCAGCCAGTCTATTTTTTCTAGGACCAGTCACATAACGCCTGTGCTCCAAGGACTGCACTGGCTGCCAGTACAGTGGTGGATCACCTTCAAGGTTGGTTTGCTGATGTATAAAGCCCTACAAGATTAGGGAACTAGTTATTTGCAAGATCTCATTCGCCCTTGCTGCCCACTCCACCTTCTTCGATCCACCTAGAAGGATTGCTAGAGATTCCCAGGGTCCATTTAAAGACATCTGGGGCCCGGTCTTTTAGTTTTGTGGCCCCAACCCTGTGGAATTCTTTACCTCACCAGGTGCAAGACTGCCTGACTGTCCAGAGTTTTAAAATCGCATTTAAAGCCCACTTATTTATTCTGACTTATAGTAGCTTTTAGGCCGCATCTGTAATTTATATAGTTTAAACTGTTGGGTTTTATCGAGTAATGATATTGTTATTTTTATAATGTTTTATGATGCCCATTTTAAGTATAAGAGCCTTGGCTGCAGAAAGGCACTTTTCACAAATAAAATTTTGATTGATTGATTGATGACATTGAGGTAGGAACCAGTAGACACTCATTGAAGGATGATGGGAAACTGGGGTGGGGGAACCAAACACTGCCCCTCATGGGGGACCAGTTCCATGCATTTTGGCTGACCATTTCCTCATGCAACTGGGGGTTGACCAGATACTTACACCCAATAGGTGGGGGTGAGTACCCATCACCTTGGGGGGGGGCTAGTACCAAAACATGGGGGAGGGGGGGAAACAATACATTGCTAGTTGAGTTGAACCAGAATCCTGCATCTGAGGGAGGGGACCGATAGCAACACCTGTAAGGAGGTGGGATGGGACAGTACCCTTAACATGGGGGTTGGGGAAGGGCCAAGTACCATGCACCTGGGGGACCAGAATTGTGCACATGGGGAGAGTGAGGGGGGTAACCAGTACACTGCATGTGGGGGTGAAGGGGGTGCCAGTAACCTGACACTGGGGTGGGGACCAGTACACACTACTTGGGGGATGATGGGAAACTGGGAGGGTGGGGGTCCAATCACTTTCCCTAATGGGGTGCCAGTACCCTGCATCATGAGGGACCATTTCCCAGTGCACCTGGGGGTTGAGTCACCACACACCTACACACCCAAGGAGGTGGTACCTGTCACCTTGGGGGGGGGGACCATTACCAGTACATGGGGAAGGGGAAAGAAATACCCTGCTCATTGGGCTGATCCAGAACCCAGCACCTGGAGGGGTGGCAGATACCAGCATCTGTGGGGAGGTGGGGTGGGACAATATCATGCACTGTGGGGGACAAGAACTGTGCACATGGGGGGACCAGTGTGCTGCACATGAGGGTGGGGAGACCAATTCACTAACACTGAGCTGGGAACCAGTACACAGTACATGGTGATGGGGGAGGTTCAGTTGCCTGACAATGGGATTGTGACCAGTACACACTAGTTGAGGGATGATTGCCGGTCTCTGAACCTGGGGGGGGCCAATCACTGCCCTTGATGGGGGGCCAGTACTCTGTATCTTAGGGGACCATTTCCCCATGCACCTGGGGGTGGTGACCAGACCCGTACACCTGAGGGGGACGAGTACCCATCACATTGGGGGACTGGTACCAGTACTGTGGGGGGAGAGTAATACACTGCACATGTGGTTGGACCACTACCATGCACATGTGGGGAAACAGTGCCCTGCCCCTGGGAAGTGATCAGAACCCTGCATTTGGGGGGGGCAGCAACCCCACATGTGGAGGGACAGTACCTTGAACATGGAGGGGCCCTGTACCATGCTTCTAGTGGACTAGAAGTGTGCACATGGGGGGAGATGAAACCAGTACACTGTACATGGTGGTGGGGATTCAGTACAATGATGTTGGGCTAGATTAGTACCCTGATGCTGGCGTGGCAACCAGAACACATTACTTAGAGGATGATGGGCCAGTCCATGTACGGGGGAGGGGGGGCAATCACTGCACTTGATAGGGAGGCCTTTACCCTACATCTTGTAGGTCCAGACTTATAAGGCCTTGGGGGGTAATAACAGTCACCAAAGTGATAAATTCAGTAAGATAAGGCAATAATAGAACAGAAATAAAACAGCCACTAGAGATCATTGTTCCTTCACCACACTTTGTCTCTCTCATAGAACAGCCAGAGAATAGATGACAGAGGACGAATTTAACATAAACACAAGCATTTGTCAATGCCGAATGGTTGCTTGCTGGCATTGGCAGTGGAAGTGCAGGAGTTAGACAGATGCAGTATAGGAATGGCAGTGAAGTATTGAAATGATGCCAACTCTACCCCCACCCTGAAGAGATTTATTTGATTTATTTTTATTTAGCTTTTGTTAACCGGGTAAGTGCACTAGCCAGCTGGTGACTATTTTCAGGCACGACCCGGGAGAGTACAATACAGGATAACCAGTGAAGAAAACAACAATACAATTGAGGCAATGAGTACAGAGTACAATCATTAATACAGGGAGAAGCTTTAGCTAGGCTAACATGTCATAGGCTATTCTAGGCAATAGACAATAGGTCAGTGCAAAAAAGGTTAACAGGGAGTACTGGTACTGGAAAATGTCTGGTCTAGACTCACCCCACAGGGATGGCGTCCGAGGTGAGGAGATGGTGGGGGGGGGAGGGAGTGTAGGAGAGAGGACCGGCTCCAGGATTTGGGAGGCATGCTCCCGAGGTCCGGAGTGATGCTAATTGGAGGAGATAACGGTACCCTCCCGGAGGGAGGGGGAAGGTCGGGTAGCTAATGGGTAACAGGTAAGGTGTGCAGGTGGTGATCGGTAAGGAGATCTGGGGTCTTAAGGTACGCTTACGGCTTTAGTGGTAAACACACAGGGTAGAAGCCAAGCTTATGGTTTCACCGCTGAGCATGAGGGTGAGGAGCAACCGGGAAGGTACACGCCATTCGGACTATGGCTGGTGTAGTCTAACGGTCTCGTGGGAATGGCGAAGGTAAGGAGGGCGATATGGGAGGGAAGTAGCATCCATCTAGGGCCAAAGCACCAGGATAGAAAATTGAAATTGATAGGAGGGTGCTGTCGATGGGCGAAACAGCAGCAGGCAGCCCATGGTTTCTGGGACTGTGAGATAAGCCTAAGGCTATAGCGGCAGCGAGCTAGAAGGTGCGCCGGGTAACATGGTCCTGCTATTGGACATGAGAGAGGGAGGTTGGAGGTGAGAGAGAAAGTACGGTGCATTTGTGGCATTAGCGGTAATAGGAAGGTACGTACAGCTGGGCTTGTGGTTCCAAGACTGGGCAAGAGATCCGATATCGGTCCCTGCCAAGGAACGTCTGGGAGTTGCGAAAAGGGAGAGGAGGGGAGGGGGTGGAGACCCTAGTAGTAACAACATATGACTGTTCGGAGGTGGCCCTGGCAGGTAGCTGGTTAGCCTGAGACAAGAAGCGAAATAATGCTAAACTATGAGAGAAACCTGGCGACAGATAACAGTAGAGGAATACATTACAAGTAGCATTAAACGAGGCAGTGCTGTCACATCATAACATAGAGAGAATTACATTACAAGTAGCATTAAACAAGGCAGTGTTGTGAGATAGACAGGCATGGGGGTTTGCCTTTGGGTCATTGCCCAGAATGGTCATGACATTTCACCTCACCCTACCCTGCAGACACTGACAAGTGTCAAGGTCTGCTTAGGGTGTTCGGGCTTTACACTCACCTCATTCCATAAGGAAATATGCTGAAATGGGTGCAGTATAGAACATAGAAACATAGAAGATGACGGCAGATAAGGACCGCAAGTCCCAACCAGTCTGCCCATAGGATAGGAGAATGGGGTGAACTCAAGCCAAAGAGTCCAAGGCGCACCTCGATGCCTGTCACTGGCTGCAGAGTGGGGGTTGGGGTGGAATGGCATGAGCATTATTGTCAACAATCCCAAGTCACACCCCTGATGCCTGTCAGTCCCTACAGGGTAGGGCGGTATGGTCAGAAACCGTAACGCCCTGGGAATTCTTGGTATTTTTTCTCCAAGTTCTCAACATGGGCTTTTTGTGACCCCACCGCATTAACAGTGACACTATCAGTTTGTTACCTGAAAGGTGATTTTGCACAGTGGCTGCTCCATTTGGCACCACAGGTGCGAAAACACATTTCTAACAGGATGTGAAAAATGACAACTGTACTGTTCATGAGGAGGTGTAAAAAAATGATAATGTTGAAAATCTAGAGTAAAAATATAAAAAAACTGGTGAAGTCACGAGCGTGCATAGAAACTGTGCAATGCACACCAATAATGTAATTATTGTAGGGATTTTTTACACCAGACTTTCAACATAGGCATTTTGGGACCTCTGTTCATGAACGGTGTCACTGTGATTTTCTGAATCTGTCTCGAACATTGATTTCTCACAGCGACTGCTCTATTCTGCGCCAGAAGTGCAAAAACACATTTTAGCCAAGATGTGAACAATGACAGCTATGCTGTTCATAAGGAGGTGTGGAAAATGCCAATGTTGAAAATCTGGAGTGAAAATATTACAAATTCGTGAAGTTACAAGGGTGCGTGGGAAACTGCACAATGCATGCTTATAATGCAATAATTTCATGGACGTTTGTCACCAAATTTTCAACATAGCCATTTTAAGACCTCTGCTCATGAAAAATGTCACTGTGATTTTCTTAATCTGCCCCGAACATTGATTTCGCACACCGACCACGCCATTGTGTGCCACACGTGTGAAAACATATTTTGGGTGAAATGTGAAAAATGACAGCTGTACTGTTTATAAGGAGGCGTGGTCAAATGGTAACGTAGAAAATCTGGAGTGAAAATATTAAAAATTCTTGAAGTTACGAGTGTGCGCAGGAACTGCGCAATGCACGCTCGTAAAACAGTAATTTGGGGAAATTTTTTCACCAAACTTTCAGCATGGGGTTTTGGGGGGACTACCTCATGAACTATGACACTTAGTGACTGCAAATTCACCTTTCAGTACTGACTAACAAAATGACAGTGACTGAGTTCATGAGGTAGGATCCCAAGAGCCCCATGTTGAAAATCTGGTGAAAAAATTCCCCAAAATGGCTGAGATATCCACCTAAGTTGAAAAAACCCTGTTTATGCCATTATATAGCTTACCAGCATTTCTTCAGTTTGTGGTTGGCTTTGAAGAGTGCAGACATGTTCCCGGTCCACCAAAGATCATTGCGCTGGGCTCTGGAGGTAAGTATGGGGGGGGGGTGTGGGGAGGTGGGTACGCAGTGGGTGGATGCGGGTTGGGGGAAGGGGGCACAAATGACCGTGATGGACCATTTTCTGTTTTTACAGGTTTTAAAAATATATAGACGAGGTGGGATGCTTTTTTGCATGCTGAGGTGGGCTCCCAGCATGCCGGCATACCTGGGTGCTTCTTTTTTTGGGGGGTGCTGGAGCTGACAGTGATTAGGCACCCCATCAGCCATACACAGTGCTTGTGCTTGGGAGGGGTGCTTTAGCCGAGGGGGATTGGGCACCCCCTTAGCACACAACAAATGAGGGGGCGCTTCATGCTGATGGGGATTGGACTACCCATTGGCAAATGAACCAGGTAGGGTGCATGCCGACAGGGGGATTGGGCACCCCCCTTCAGCTTTTCTTTTATTTATTGAAATGTTTCACCAGGAAGGCAAACTGAACTGCTGGTGGTGGTTTTCAGTCAACTTTGTGGGGACTGTGAGAGGCCGACGGAGAAGCCATCGCTATGGGAACACCACACAAAGCAGCTGTAATTGGCTGCTGCAGTCAGGGATGCCCCGCAGCAAAAACAGTTGATTGTGTAGTGACGGGGCACTCCCTGATTGCAGCGGCCAGTTTCTTTGATCATAGTGTCATGCTCATTAACTGCCATCATCTACAGCATGCTCCGCTATACGCCGCATTAGAGACCAGCCCCAGAATGGACTGCTGCCATTTGGCACAACACTGCTACACCTCCACAACCCACTTGTGAAGGAAGCTGACGCAATGTGTTTCTTGCACATGCATGCAAGCAAGACAAAAACTATATGTGTTTCAGGTTTTGTAACAAAGCTGACAACATTGTATTATTTAATGCCGTTTTGGTGTGGTCCATTTCTCCAGGGTTGCTGGATGCTGAGTCAGCATGCCTTCAGACTGCTGAAGCCATTTGTAGTGCTGCTCTACTGTGCCTGTTAGAAAGTTATATTGCTGCAAGTATTGTTATGTTGGTAACTTCACTGCTGATTGTCAATGTATGCTTTACAATATGTTTTAATAGAGGCCTTATATGTGTTAATTCCTACTAGGAGTGGAAGTGATAGCGCTTATAAAATTATCATTTTAATTTAGAGTAGAACATAGATAGATGAGTCTGCCCCACCCTCATTGACATAAAGTTGTAATAATTGTTTTAAAGTGCCATTCTTAGAAATCTCCTCAATTGAATGATAGGTGTGAATGATCTTAGTCTTTCACCATATCAGAAACCTAGTCAGTTTGCAAACCTCACAACACTGTGCTATGACCCAGCATCCAGCAACCCAGGAAAAATGACCACAACAAAAAGGCACCCAGACAAAATATTGTCAGCTTTGTTACAAAACCTGAAACACACACTTTTTAAAGCAATGCTTACTGACTCGTGCTGCCTGTTTTACTTGTGAAAAACCATTGCACATGATCATTACAACTTTAGAGAAACAGGTCCAATAAGCTTGCTGACATGGAATACTAGACTGTGAGGTCCCTAGATGACATCAGCAGTGAGTCTTCACTGAAACAGGTTTTTTTTGAACACGTAGTGAAATCAGGGTAACAAAATGGCTAATGACTTTAAAATGAAGTAACATAGAAATCTACTTTTTGGTATGAGATTTACTGGGGATATGCTTATTCTAATTCTGCAATGTAGCACTTTTGGCCAGATGGTGTCAGTTGCTCTTTAAGGGTAGATACCTGGGTTCAGGTTGGTGGCATTGGTGCTGTGGGTCCAGCTCCATTATTTGTAGATTGAAATAAAGCCCAGGAAGAAGACTCCTACTCCACTCACAGCAACATGCAATCATATGCCGTCTGCCAGCTGCCCCCAATAGTAGCAACTGCTGTGCCTTCCTGTTCCCGAACTACAACTACCGATACTGATCACTGAACAAACCCATCCAGAAGGACATCTTCCCTGAATTGAGAAGCCAATTGAACCCCAGGACAGACATCACCATGCAATTAAAGTCATCCCCCTTCCTGTGAGTGACCTGGGAATAACTAAGGAGAGGAGGAGGTGGTCAACCAGAACAAAATCTTGTGCTTCCCCCAGACATCTTATTCAGTACAGTGTCTGGCATACTGACTGATAACCCAAGTATTTGTGCTGGTTGGCCACCTCCTTACCTCCTCGGTTATTCTCTTCCCAGGTCACTCACACAGAGGGGGTTGACTTTACTTGTGCAGTGGTGGCTGTGCTCGGGTTTATCTCCTTGAGGCAGGATGGGAGTCCCTCAAGATGGTTTTGTTCAGTAATTGGTAGCTGCAGTTCAGGACCAGGATGGCATGGCAGTTGTTACTACTGGGGGCAGATGGTGGTGGGCATATAGGTGCAGGTTGCTTAGGGAGGGGGTTCTCCTAGTTAGTGGGCTGGGGTGGACATAGTTCTTATTTCTGTAACAATGCCCCCCCAAACTCCATTTACCTGCCAGTACTATACCTCAGAAAGGGGGTGGGGTTGGCCATAGGCTAAGTGTTACTCCTGGGTCTAGAGTTATCTGGATGGTGACATCTCACTAGGAGATACCCCCTGCAAACAGCTCTGGATCAGGTTGCATTACAGTTCCTTGTGTTGCCACCGAGGCACTGCTATAAAAGTCCCTGTGCCACCCAGGTGGAATGACTCTCAATACAATACCTGTGTCCCTCATGGGGAAGCCACTGGCAGTGGTGGTGGTAGTGGTGACTTCTATTTTTTTACAAGTTTCTAGAGATGCCCCCTGTTCCCTTTTCCATATTTGCAGCAAATGACGTGGGTCACCACACTTAAGGCATTACTTGCTTGGGAAGCACCAGCATTTTATTTACACCACACTGGCACAACACCAGAACAGTGATGGGATTACACAGGCAGAGGCCCAGCTGCAACTCTGCCAAGGATCCAGTCCAAAATCACTATTTACAGATCCCAAGCACAGAAGCAGTGGGAACATCATTTAGCAACATATTTGCTTATTGTTAAACATCTTTACAGTTCATACTTGTCCCCTCACAGTTGTGAGGGGGCTGAGGCATGGGACAAACTCATGCCCTGAACAGTGTAGACTATTATGTACAATGCAGCACACTACAGTTATCAGGGGAAGGGAATTCCCTCCTAGCTACCAAGCTACTGGTACACAGGCATGGGTACCAAGGGTAGCATTTCATAAGAGTGACCCAGAATGAGTGACTAGAAATATAGCGACTCATTTTTGGCGATTTTATGGTGGGCTTCCCTGCAGAATAGCGAGGGTATGGGACAGCGAATATGAGGAAGGACGAATGGAAGTGGGAATAGCAAGGGGAAGGAGAGGGACAAGGATAGGGTTTTCAGGGACTGGAGTACCTTCTGCTGCCGAGCTAGCCATGTGGCATGGTGGTGTGGGAGGCTAGCTCTGGCAGAGCAGGTACTGGGTACGTGACTGGGTGCGAGTTGCATTTTGTACTTAATTTTTTCCTAGATAAAGATTTTTCCCCCCTCCTCGACATGCACCCACCCTGGAGTTAAGAATCCTATTTCAGGGGGATGCACCCCCCCCGCCCCCACAAATACACTTTTTGTAAATCTGGAAGTTGGGTCGCCTCAGTGTGTATAGCGCTGATTTGCTTTTCGGCAATATACTCTCACCATTATAGCGATCGCTGTTTTACATTCACTATAATGACATAGAACCATACCAAGAAATATGATGTAGAAGCAGGTGCACTGCATCTTACCCACTGTATCAGGCTCGATGGCAAAGAGCCAAATGATCACAGGTTAGGGGATTTACAGGACTCACTGCATCTTACCCCTTCTCTAGGGTCATGCTGTAACAACACCACCTTTTCTGGTCTTCCACAAATTCTTGTATTTGGCTCAGTTCAGTTTCTGCTCTCCTATCTGGGATCTAGGCTACCAGGAAATTGCAGCTTATCTCTTGGTCTGACAGGATATAAACTGTGACAGCCATCAAGCAGCTGTCTTTTTTTTCCATAACAGTTCTTTATCCTCCAGCGTCCAAGGGTGGTTGATCAGCCTGGTCCTGCACCCCTGAGCTGGCCACTGCCTCCCCCAGAACCTACCTTCTAATCTGGATACTCATATGATTCTTCCCTTCATGGCAGGGCTAGTGGGAGGAGGGCCATCCTTCCCCCCAGATCAATAATCCAGTGCAGACCTAAAGGCAGGGACCCTGGTGGTGGCATGGGCTCAGGACATGCAGGTAGGGCTTCACAATGCCCCTGATGGGGTATTCCCTCTTTCTTCCTTCCGCATGCCATAGAGTGTCATGCGTGTGCATGGAGGTGCACTTGCTTGACTTTATGCTCTGACACCCTCCTGTTCTTGCTGCCTACACTGCACTGCCACCATGCCTCCACCTGGTGGCAGTTGAATGCTGAGCCAACATGCCTCCTCACTCTAGGAGAGAAGAGCAGCCCCTCGGACACTCAATCCTCTCCAGCTCTCAATGACCCCCAGTGACCTGAGTCTATTTCTAGACCTGGGTCACTGGTGTGGCAGGAGATAAGGTGCTAGCACCTCAGCCATCCCTGAGAGTGGACTATCAACAGGTCCTCACTGTCCTTAAACCCTAACTTTAGCCAGGATCTGAACCTCTGGAGACCCAACTGGAGACAGCCAGTGCAACACTATGTCCAAATCCTGCCACCATACCAAACATGCGACCCTCGTCTGGCCTGTCACAGTGGCATGACATGGGTACCTGAGCCCCATAGGCTCTGTTTTGGTCTAGCTCGCCAACCCAAATTAAAGCTTCTAGAGCTCCAGTCAATACTAGTTGAGGGAGAGGTAGATGTGGCAGCAGTCACTGAGACCTGGGTCACTCAAGGGCACGAGTGGGACCTAAATCTGGAGGGCTACACTATGTTCAGAAAAGACAGGAGGGAGGGAAGGGGTGGTGGTGTAGCACTGTTAGTCAGAAATGGCATGGGTATTAGAGGGGTAGAGGAGGAAGAGGGGAATGTGGAGGCTATTTGGGTCACCTTGCTGATGCAGGGGGGTAAGACAGTAAAGGTCAGAGTGGTATACAGACCACCAGCACTGGTGGAGGTCCTAGAAGAAAGTTTGGTGGCAAATCTTGAGGGACACTGTAGATCAGGAAAGGGCAGGGTAATAGTAATGGGGGACCTCAACATGCCAGGAACAGACTGGGGGGCTATGACATCACCAGTGGCCAGAGAGCAGAGGCTGCTGGATGTGTTTCTGACACAACAGGTGGGTAAGTCAACTAGGGAGGCCTGGACGTGGTCCTGGTGGACAGTGATCAAATTAGGGGCCTAGAGGTGAGGGACCAACTGGCTGGGGGTGATCATGCCACAGTCTGGTTCTTCCTGGACCTGGGGGGAGGAAAGCCAAACAAGGATGATAGTAACCGACTTTAGGAGGTGCAGACTTCAGAGAGATGGGAAGGATCCTTAAAGATCATCTAGACAGGATAAGGCCGGATATGGATGCTGAAAGCAGGTAGGGGATCATTAGGAGGAGAATACAGGAGGTTACCAGATCCTGAGCAAGGGAAAGGCATAAGTTTGGTAAGGCCAGAAAACCCTGTTGGTGGACCCAGGAGGTACAGGAGGTGGTGAGGGAAAAGAAGGCAGCCTATAGGCACTTCAAGTGGTCAAGCAGTGAAAGGGATCAGGAAGAATATGAGCTGACAGCCAAGAGAGTCACCAGGGTGGTGAAAGCAGCTAAGGCAAAAAAGGAGCAGTCCTTGGCCAGTGGGATCCGGAGGGGGGACAAGGGGTTCTTTAGATACATAGGGGAAAAAAGGAAAGTAAGGAGGCAGATCAGCAAGATAAGTGTAGGGGATGGTTGGGCACAGGAGGTGGAGGAACTGGCAGAAGTTCTAAATGAGTACTTTGCCTCAGTTTATACCGGGGGGGATGGATGAGGCTATGTCTTGCGAGGGGAGCAGGGGCAAACCAGAACAAGGGGTGAGACCGGGAGAGATCAAGGGCCTTGATGGGTCTGGGGAAAGGGAGTGGCCACCACAGACAGGTGGAGGCCCATCAGTGCATGGTGAAAAGGGGGAGGATGAGGCTGAAATTCCAGTAGGGAGAGTAAGGGAAGCCCTCAGGTCCCTTCGGATGGAGAAAGCACCTGGGCCAGATGAGATACATCCCAGGGTGCTGAGAGAACTGGCAGATGTCCTGGCAGTTCCTCTAGTGGAGCTTTTCAAAATCTCTCTGAGGACTGGGTGGATGCCCCAAGACTGGAGGGTGGCCCATGTCATGCTAACCCACAAGGGGGGATCAAGACAGGAGGCAGGAAATTACAGGCCCATTAGCCTGACATCGGTGGTTGGCAAGGTGATGGAGGGTATTGTCAAGGAAAGGCTAGCGGGGTTACTGGAACAAACTGGATACTTGGACAATTGGCAGCATGGCTTTGTCACAGGAAGATCATGCCAGACAAATCTTGCTGAGTTCTATGACTGGGTGACGAGGGCCCTGGACCAGGGTAGGCCAGTGGACGTCCTCTTTCTATATTTTAGCAAGGTGTTTGATTAGGTACCCCACAGTGGCCTGCTGGCTAAGCTGAAGGAAATGGGGGTAGGGAGACAGTTGCTAAGATGGATAGGAAATTGGCTCTCTGAACGTACTCAGAAGGTGGTGGTTGGAGGGTTAGCCTCATCCCCAAGGTGGGTTACTAGTAGAGTTCCCCAGGGGTCAGTGCTGGGGCCACTCCTGTTCAACGCCTATATCTCAGACATCAGGAGGGGGATCAGGAGTGAGATGAGTCTCTTTGCAGATGACTCAAAGCTGGGTGCAGTGGTGGATGGGGAGGAGGAGAGGAGGGTGGCCTTGCAGGAGGACCTGGAGGCTCTGGAAAGGTGGTTGGGAAAATAGAAACTAAAATTCAATGAGGGGAAGTGCAAGGTTCTGTACCTGGGAGTCAGAAATCCAGGCCAGGGGTGTACCCTGGGAGGAGACATGATTCAAGTCACAGAGGGTGAGAGGGACCGAGGGTAGTGGTAGATGTCAAAATTAACAACTCGGAGACCTGTAGAAGGGCAGTGGCAAGGGAAAATAGGATGCTGGGATGCATCACCAGGGCGATTACCTCCAGAAAGGTGGAAGTGATTCTTCCACTGTACAATTGCTTGGTTAGGCCACACCTCAAATATTGTGTACAATTTTGGAGACCACATTTAAAGAGGGACATTACACTCCTAGAGAGGATCCAAAGGAGGGCAACCAAAATGATCTGGGGCCTGGGGGAGAGGACCTATGAGGAGAGGCTCAAGGAGCTCAACATGTACACCCTAGAGGAGAGGAGGGATGGGGGGGGGGACATGATAGAGGTCTTTAAGTACATGAAAGGGATCAATAAAGGAGGCCCAGTCAGGGTGCTCCAAAAGAAGGATGGTGGGGCAACAAGAGGTCACAGGGGTGTAAGCTGGAAGGGGGCAGGCTCAGAAGGGAGAGGAGGAGATGTTATTTCACTGGAAGGGTGGTGGAGCCATGGAATGCACTGCCCAGGGAGCTGGTAGAGATGAAGCTTGTGGATGGGTTTAAGAGAGGATGGAATAGGTACGGGGGAGGGTAAATCTGACCAGCCACAATAAAGGTGGAACATCTGGGACTGGGAACAGGATAACCCAAGGGGGAGGGGGGGGCACCAAATTATTTTAGAAACAGGCTAAATAGTTAACCCTTTAATGCAATTTTTTAAAATAATCATTGGCCATTTAGTAAGGCCAATTTTAATAGGCAGATAATGCTTCAGTCTATGGACATCAGAGCTAGAGCCTCCAGCACCCGTGCCTCCAAACTGAAACATGGCACCTACACTCTTCTGCCTACCTGGCTAGCCAAACTGAGGACCCACCACTTTCACTAGGAAACAAAATGCTAACATAAGAGCAATAAGGGTGGGGTAAGCAGGGAGATCTTTCTTGTAGCTACAGGATATGTTTTACCATGTAGGTGTGAGGAGGTTTTTATCATGTAGTCAAATGCAGAATCTGACTCATATTCCAGTTCCGATTAGGATTTCAGCTAGAGATGCAGCAAAGTTTAACTCCGCCAGTGAAGTTGGGGCAAAATCATCAACTCCGCATCGCTGAACACTATGTGAAGTCCCCATAGAATTACACTACTTCACCTTATGATGACTTTGCCCCATTATGACTTCGCATTATGGTTACTTTGCGTTCACTTCACCTTGTTTTCTGTTGAATGCAAAGTGAGTCATAATTGAAACAGCCCATAGATCACATGTGTTACGGTCTGCAGTTCACATGGCTCAGGCAGGAAGTCAATCAGGCAAGACAGTGAAAGACTTTCACTTTCGCCTTACCTAGTGTGGGAGAAAGAGGTTTTGTGAGAAAGGAGACGGGAGAGAGATATATGTTGAATCTGCTTAACATTTTTACTTTTTTTGTTAATTGGCAATTTTTTTTTTTGTATTTTGATTGCCTCTAGTTTTGAGTTGTGCACCTTTTTCAGTACAGTAGTTAATTGTTAATTGTGTGTGTGTGTGTGTGTGTGTGTGAAAGAGAGAGAGAGAGAGAGTTAAATGGAGAGAGGTGCCTTTGGTGCACAGAGAAGAGAGTGTGTAGGGGTACGCATGTGCAGTGACACCCCTCATCTGAACAGGAGCACCTTATATCATGCGAGTGGTCCCTTCCCTGAAGCAGGAGGTAGTGATGCCATGGATGCACCCCCACCAGTGGCATCACCTACTAATAGTGACTCCCCACCACCGCCACCTGCCATGGCCCCTGTGCCAGCGGCTCAGCAGCAGGAATTGATAGAGGAGCCACAGCAGTCTCTTCAGCAGCAGCAGCAGGTTGTCCCCCCCAATTGTGCAGTAGCAGCCAATAACACCTGCCCCCCGCCACACTCCTGTGCCCGTTCCTTCCCACACCTCTATTGTGTGACATTCTTTCAGTCCACTACCTGGTGTTGATGACACCAGTGTTATTAAGTGTAATATTTGTTGTGTGGTTGTGCATCGTGGGCCCAAGGAAAGTCATCTGGGGACAGATGGGCAGCACATCCACCTTGCAAACCACCCCCGTGTACAGTGGGAGGCCAAGTTTGCTGAACAGGAATGGAATGCGCCTGCTGTCCCTTCTTAGCAACAGGTGGCAGCACGGCCTCCACCTACATGTCAGGTCAAGCGTGGTCGGGCCATGGAGCAAGTGACTGCTCCAGAACTTGCAGAGGATGCTGGCAACCCTGCAAGAATGCCTGCCACACAGGTCAATTTGGGCCTGATGTAGAGTGAGGTGGACTACCTGAACAACAGGGTTGCAAACCTGGAGCACCGGTTGGAGCGCATCGAGGATCACCAACTCCAAATTATGGCTATGCTCCAACTGCTCTCTCTCACACCATAATGTGAATCATTAGTTTTGGTTTGCTCATGCATCCACCACCCTCTCCATGAAAAAATACTTCCCGATGTTGCCCCAAACTGTCCCACCTCTAACTTCAAATTTTGCCCTCTTGTTCTTGCACATCTCCTTTTCTGAAAGGTACTACCCTCTTGGACATTGTTGTTACCCTTGATGTACTTTAAAGTTTCTATCTCCCCCCCGCCTTTCCTTAAGAGTATACATATTAATCTCCTTTAGTCTGTCTTCTTCATAAGGGGTTCTGGTGCAGCCCCTGCCCCATTTTAGTTGCCCTCCTTTGGCCCACCTCCATCCTGTCTATGTCCTTGCCTATGTCCTTGTTGAGATATGGTCTCCAGAACTGCATGCTATACTCCAGATGAGGTCTCACCAAGTATCTTTACATAGGGATAACAACTTCCTGTTTTGTACTTGTAATTTAATGGTGATGCCTGAAGGTTGAAAAACAAATGTATGAGTTTAAACTTTACTGTTTGCTGTACTGTTATAAAAAAAGGATACTGCACATGTGCTTAATTTCTGAAAGTTAGAAGCTAATGTTAGTAGAGAATTAATAGAAAGGAGGGGGTGTATGTAACAGGGTTGAATAGGACCCTGTCCCAGTTGTTATGGAGAGTTTGAATGCAGGGGTCTGTTCTGTTCTTTCCTTTCCTGTCTCACCTGTCTGGTAAGCAACCAAATTTTCCTGTGAAACCTAGGATTTGATTGCCCCGACAGTCTTGAAATCCTTTGCCTCTCACTGTCTCTCTACCCTCACTTGCTGTTCTGTCTTTTCCTCCCTTGCATATCTGCTGGTATAAAATATATGTACATCATTAGGTGGAAATGGAACTGATATTGGGATCCCTTTGTTTAGAAATTATATAGTGTTAATGTTGAAATGTATATAATTATAGTTTGAGATGATTGCACAAAGCTATTGGGAACTCTGGGGGTTAACCTGAGAGCAGTTTTTAAGCCCTTTATCAGAAGCTGTGGAGAAGGGGCCTCAGTTCTGGGACATTATGTTCTTGCTGCACCTGCTTGAAACATACAAGAACATTTTAGAAATAAACAGGATGTTTGTGGTGGGGGGGGTTGCAAAGACTTTCAAGAAGAGAGAGCTGCAATGAGGAAAAGCTCAGATGGATCTTCTCTGTTTATTCTGCCTTTGTAAATAGTTATTCTGAACAATTTTATTTTTTTAATGTTACTGCTAGTACTAATAAACACTTTTTTTTAATTCTACAACTGCTCCTGGTTTTTCCTATGCTTCCTGATCTGTGCCTCGATGGCAAAGAGCAGGTGCACACCGTCCTGTACCAAACCCCTGTCAAACATATATGATAGATGAGTTGGTCCAGTGTTGATGGTATAAATAATATATACCATGTGGTCTCGTCCATTGAAGTAGGAACAGTCAGTACGACTGTCAGTCGCCTAACCACAGCTTAATCATCCACAGCAAATGCAGTAAAATACATTTTCCAAAAGTTTATTTTACCAGCACACAGATAGAGTTGCCCCTCTCCACATATCAAGCCAAATGTTGTTGCACGTTACCCACACTGTGTCAAGGTTGAGGTGGTAAATACTGTAATGTGGAATTTATCCTACTGTAATGATTGTGGATCATTAAGCTGTGGGCAGTGACTGAGAGCTGTACTGACTGGTCTTCCTCTTCCAGTCAAACAGTTATAGCACCCCGAATGTGTACCCACAGAAAAACAAAGGCATTTCCTGAACCTGCTGACATGCCACCATGCAGGCAGTCAGGCACCCCCATGTTAATTTTGTGACGTTAGAAAATGAATGGTGAGTGTGCACTCACCTGACCTGCATGGGCGCGATCTTCCTTTAGCTGTTAGTGCTATTTTTAGCTGCAATCTCGAAAACTGAAAGTGACCGCTGAGTAAGAGTGTTTGTTACTCCACTCCTGCAATCGCTTTGATTTCTGTGAATTTCAACACTAAGTAGTATGAGACACTCGAGGAAAATCATGCCCATACAAGTCAGTGGAGTGCATACTTTCAAAGTCTCAGTTCATTTACTTATGTCCCCCAAATTAACATTGGTGTGCCTGCCTGCCTGGGGGTTGTGTCAGCTGGTTTTGGACACTGCTGTGTTTTTCTGTGGGTACACATTTGGGTTGCTGTAACCTTGTTACTGGACAGGACTGCATGGTATTATTAATACTCCTCAACACTGGAGCACGTCAGCTATCATATATGTTTGAGTGGTGGTGCTGCTGGATACTAATAATAATAATAACCACCTGACAATGCACACCTGCTCTTGAACAATTTTAACTCATACAGTTCTATTATATTTTCAATTGTCCCTTATTTACTGACTTGTTTGTATGATGCCATTACCTTTTTTCAGATATGAAATGACAGCAGTGCTCCTTTTAATCTTGTTTTTAACTGTTGTTTTAATCAGTTTTCCCCATAGTTTTTGAATACATACTGCTCTGTAATACAATGGTGACATACCATGTCCTGCTGGATTGCATGGTACTTCATTTGAGTCCCAACAGAAAGGATTTAATATGACAGATGTACAAAACCGGTGTAAATACTGAAGCAAACCAGCCGAAAGCAAGATTAAAAGTAATGCTGTTTATTATGTCATATGTGAGAAAACCTAGTCCAGCAGTTGTAAATTGTACAAATAAGGGTATCATATAGTCAAGTCAGTAGATGACCACTATTTACAAATTGCATAGAAAAATACGGGTACAAATTGTCAACAGACTATTGCACTGCTGTGGTAGTTGTCATGCAATATAAGTTTTTGGGTACTGGTGACTGTACTCTGTTTTATTAGCATACCCCCAACAACCACAATCAATATACCCTACCATCACCCAACATATCATAATTGCTGTACAACCCCCCCATAAAAAAAAAACTCTGTGACATGTGAATGTAGCATGCTTATACTGCTATCTTGTTACATCATTCTGCATGCAGTGTTAGTGTCCCGACTCCTGATAAAGAAAAATCATATGGGAAAATGTTCTGAAACGTCACAATTAATTTAGGATGCACTGATTGAAGCAAGCTCCAACAGCCACAACTCTGTATAAGTGTGCCCTGCCCGCTAAAACGGCTGCTGTTAAACTGTCATGAAAAGGCCTGACCCCAGATGAAGAATAATCACATGAGAAAATGTTCTGAAAAGTCACAATTAATTCAGGACGCACTGACTGAAGCGTGCACCAACAGCTACAACTCTTGCGCCTTCTGCTGCTGCTGTTGTCCTTCTGCTTACTGCACTGATACACAGTGTGTTGCCAAATGATGATAGCCACAGACAGTCCAGATGACCATTGGGTGAACCATAATGTGATGTTCTGGAGGACCATTCATCTGCTGCGCTGACTGAATCATGCTGCCCTATGTGTGTGTTTTCATACCACCATTGGTAAGTTACTGTACATTTCATGCTCAGGTTTTTCAGAGACCCATACATTTACTATATATATATGTAATAGATATACCACTCTGAGGTGTGCAGTCGCGCTCTGATATACACACGCCTTGGTGTGCGTCAACCGCCCAAGGCGTGCGTATATCAGAGCATGACCACACATCTCAAAGTGGTTTATCTGTCTTATAAAATGTCAAAATTGTTTTGGAAGGGGGTACAAGTGCAGGTGTGTGGTCATGCTCTGATATACACACGGTCATGGGATGTGTTCTATCCAATCAGGTATGCTATTATTGATTGATTTTTCCTACCCATTTTATAAATATATATATATACATATCATTTATTTTTCTTTTTTTCTCTCAGGTCATACAGTCATAATTTGGTTGCACACTTTTTTGCTTGCCAATGAGTTTGGCCATAGTAAAACTGTCAAGCCATGAAAGGTAAGTATTACTTATTTTTTTGGGGGGCTGTTGGAAACTTGGGACAGCATTTGGGAAAACATTTCAGTAATGGTTTTGTTTTCTTTACTGGTTTTCTGTGTCTCCTCCAGATCCAGATTCATACAAGTTGCATGTGTTCTGATTTGAAGAAAGCACCGATGGCAGCACACAGCAACAAAATGTTACCTGAAACTGCAAACAGATGAAGAAGAAATTATTCAGACTTCATTGCACTAACACATTCTGTTCAAAGTGTTGCTTTTCCTGTCTGTTATATCCAGCTTAACATACCAAGCTATTAGTAAGCCACCACAACAGATCAATTAATAAGTTTAGTTCGTGTGACATGCACTTGCCCACTGTCTTAAGTTACATTACAAGATGTCTTGTCATCATGACCAGGATAAAACTTTGTACAACCCCATGGCCGGCTGAAGTAAGACAGATACATATGTGCATAAGAAATACATTATCTGACATATATGTCCCCTCCATTTTATGCTTTACACCGACTTGACATAATGAAATACAGAAAATAACAGATGAAATAAGACTGACACACTTATCTGGAAATGGTATCCTATAGGTGGTTGTAGTACTACAGTACTCCCATCCCCAAGTCTTCTTACACTGTTTGAAAATTGAACCTGTAAAAAAAAAACAGTTGCCAGTATTTGTTGACAAATGCATCTATAAATTGGTAAAGGAAGCATTCACTCTGCTCAAGGAAAAACCCTAGTGTGACAAATTAGTACATACTCACTGAAACTATTGATAAGAAGAAGTGTGGTGGCTGTGGCTGGCTGTGGGTTCCTTCAGGGCATGGACACTGGATAACATTCTCTCTCACTGTCATCATGGAAATGGGTGGCTTTGGCTGGCTGTGGGTTCCTTCAGGGCATGGACACTGGATAACATTCTCTCTCACTGTCATCATGGAAATGGGTGGCTTTGGCTGGCTGTGGGTTCCTTCAGGGCATGGACACTGGATAACATTCTCTCTCACTGTCATCATGGAAACGGGAGGCTTTGGCTAGCTGTGGGTTCCTTCAGGGCATGGACACTGGATAACATTCTCTCTCACTGTCATCATGGAAATGGGTGGCTTTGGCTAGCTGTGGGTTCCTTCAGGGCATGGACACTGGATAACATTCTCTCTCACCGTCATCATGGAAATGGGTGGCTTTGGCTGGCTGTGGGTTCCTTCAGGGCATGGACACTGGATAACATTCTCTCTCACTGTCATCATGGAAATGGGTGGCTTTGGCTAGCTGTGGGTTCCTTCAGGGCATGGACACTGGATAACATTCTCTCTCACTGTCATCATGGAAATGGGTGGCTTTGGCTAGCTGTGGGTTCCTTCAGGGCATGGACACTGGATAACATTCTCTCTCACTGTCATCATGGAAATGGGAGGCTTTGGCTAGCTGTGGGTTCCTTCAGGGCATGGACACTGGATAACATTCTCTCTCACTGTCATCATGGAAATGGGAGGCTTTGGCTAGCTGTGGGTTCCTTCAGGGCATGGGCACTAGATAACATTCTCTCTCACTGTTATCATGGAAATGGGAGGCTTTGGCTAGCTGTGGGTTCCTTCAGGGCATGGGCACTAGATAACATTCTCTCTCACTGTTATCATGGAAACGGGAGGCTTTGGCTAGCTGTGGGTTCCTTCAGGGCATGGGCACTAGATAACATTCTCTCTCACTGTTATCATGGAAATGGGTGGCTTTGGCTGGCTGCAGATTCCTTATGGGCATGGGCACTGGATAACATTTTCTCTGTCACCATCATCAAGATGTGTGGCTGGATATGATGTGTTACACTCTTTCAGTGTCACTCAGGAGGAAGATTTACCAAGGAACAGCACTGAGGATTTTGCACCACATATAGTGGTGCATTACCCTTTGAGACAACAATCAGCTGCATATGGTCCACAAAATAACAGTAGTTTTGCTCTAAAAACACCTGTAAAATTGTGTTCAATGGATCTTGCTTACTTCCTGGTATGCAGAGCCACCCACGCAACACCCCCATGCACAGCCACTTATGATGTAAAGGCAGGGAGTGTACAGGAACGTGCTCCATTATAGCCTATGGTGGGCAGCTTTAATTACAATTAGTTCTCTATTTTGTAATTGTCAAATGGTGATTAATCAAGGGCACCAATTGATTAACAAAGGCCTTGTTTGTCGATCTGTGCCCTTGATTAATCTCCATTTGACCATAATGGAGCACGTTCCCGTGTGCTCCCTGGCTTTCCATCATAATGTGGCTGTATGTGGGAGCAGGGTGTGGGTGGATCTGTATACTAGGAACTAAGTAAGACTGCTGAACACAATTTTATGAGCATTTTTACAGCAAAAGTACTGTGTTCTTTTGGGGACCATATGCAAGAAATGGTAGTCACAGGGGTAAGACACCACCATATGTGGTGCAGGGCTTCAGTCTGGTAATTCTGTTTAATCAGCAGGATTAAATTGGCTACAACAAATGGATAGTTGTGTTTAAGATGCTCACGCTGTTTGCTAATGACAGCACACATTCTGTTAAGTGTACTCCGAAAATCTACCAAGGAAAGGTAAAACAGAATGATGGTGAAAGGGTAATTATTTAAGGCAGATCTGGCAGATGGAATGAGAGTCAAGGACACTTTTTTTTATATTATGAAAAAGACAAAGAATGTTAACATTAATGCAATGCGACTGCCTTTAAACCCATTAACTGACACACTACCAGCAACAACCACCTCATCCTCATCAAACAGGAAGCTGCCCGCACAGTCGTCAATGTCAGAATTATGCCCCCTAGGGAATTCTTTTTCCATGACAGAATCATCAACCTCAATAGTAGGCCATTCGATGCTGCCACCAGGATGATCTTCTTTGTCCATGTCATCAGCATGACGGGGAACGGGTACAAACACAGATCTGGTAATTCGAGTTGGCATGTGATCTTCATTCATTTTTATGTTTGCTTGCATGCGTGTGCGAGAAACAAAGTGCCACCATATGAGTTTTCGTAGGTGTGCCTCCCCCACTTCCAATGCCCTGCTCCTTTTTGCAGGTGCGGCTGCGCCGAACCAATGAATGTCCGAGCTGTCTATGACAACTGTTTAGATGCAGTGGAGTATAGTTCTGAGAAAAACACAGCTACAATCAGTGGTGGTAACATGTAGGCAATTTGCATACTGCCGTTGGCAGTATGCAAATTGATGACATTTCAGCACTGCATCTGAACTGTCATAGACAGTTAGTCCCCCCACCCACGAACACCTACGTAGCACACTGGGAGCCCACCCCAGTGTGCTCATGCACTCCCCTCCACCCATGCATACTGTATGGCTGAAGGGGGTGCTCAATCCCCCATCTGCTCCACTGCCCCCCCAAAAGCAAACTTCCTGGTGCCATGCTGGGATCCCATCCCAGCGTGGCAAAAGTCCCATGTCCTGTACATGCTGGAAGCCCATCCCAGCATGCTCATGCGCTCCCTTCCATCCCCGCACACTGTGTGACTAACAGGGGTGCCCAGTCCCCCGTCGGCTCCACTGTCCCCCCAAAAGCAAACTTACTGGTTCCACGCTGGGAGCCCACCCTAGCGTGGCACACAGGGGTGCCCAATCTCCCGTCAGCTCCACTGCCCCACCCCAACAAACTAGCAGGTGCCACGCTGGGAGCCCACCCCAGCATGGCAAAAGTCCCAGGTCATCTCAAGTTTGCTTGCTTGCTTAAAAAAAAAAACCTAGAACAAAAAAAAGGGCTCTCATTGACTCTCTTGCCCCCTCAACCCAACCCTTGCCCACCCTCTGTGTACCCCACCTCCCCACACACCCCTCACCCAATACTTACCTCTGGAGGCTGGCGCGACGATCTTCAGTGGACTGGGAACACGTCTGCACTCTTCAAAGCCGACTGCGAACTGAAGAAATGCCGTTAAGCTGTATAATGACATAATTTTTTTTTTTCAACTTTGGTGCATATCTTGGCCATTTTGGGGAATTCTTTCACCAAATTTTCAACATGGGGTTCTTGGGACCCCACCTCATGAACTCAGCCACTGTCATTTTGTTATTCGGTCCCGAAGAGATTTCCACGGTCACTGCGGAACCACCTTTTGGGACCAAGTAACAAAATGACAGTGTCACAGTTCATAAGGTAGCCCCAAAACCCTATGTTGAAAATTTTTGAAAAAATTCCCAAAAATGACTGTTTTATGAGCATGCATTGTGCAGTTCCACGCACTACTTGTAGAACTTCAAGAATTTTTACTATTTTCACTCCAGATTTACAACATTGCTATTTTACCACACTCTTATGAGCAGTACAGCTGTCATTTTCACATCTTGCCCAAATGTGTTTTCGTGCATGTAGCGCACGATGGCACAGTCGGTGTGTGAAATCAATGTTTGGGAGAGATTAAGAAAATCACAGTAACACTGTTCATGAGCAGAGGTCTTAAAATTGCTATTTTGAAAATTTGGTGACAAAAGTCCATAAAATGACTGTGTTACGAGGGTGCATTGTACAGTTTCCATGCACCCTCATAAGTTCACAAATTTGTAATATTTTCAGTCCAGGTTTCCAACACTGGCATTTTTCCACACCTCCTTATGAACAGTACAGCTGTCATTTTTCACACTCTGGCTGAAATGTGTTTTCGCACTTCCAATGAGGAAATGCTTGGTTGCCGTGGGAAATCAGTGTTCAGGACAGATTAAGAAAATCACAGTGACACTGTTCATGAGCGGAGGTCCCAAGATGCCTATGTTGACTATCTGTTGTAAAAAATCCCCAAACTAATTACATTATGGGTGTGCGTTGCGCAGTTTCTACACACACTCATGACTTCACCAGTTTTTTTTAATTTTCACTCCAAATTTTCAACATTGCCATTTTTTACACCTCCCCATGAACAGTACAGCTGTCATTTTTCACATCCTGTTCAAAATATGCTTTTGCACCTGTGGTGTCAAATGGTGTAGTCACTGTGCAAAATCAGCTTTTGGCTAACAAATTGATATTGCCACTGTTCATGAGGTGGGGGGTCACAAAAAACCATGTTGAAAATTTGGAGTGAAAATACCAATGGACACCTGGGATGTTAGGGTTTCCAACCATAATGCCCCACCCTGCAGAGACTGACAGGCGTCAGGGGTGTGACTTGGGACTGTTGCCTGTAATGCTTATGCCATTCCACCCCCACCCACACCCTACAGCCAGTGACAGGCATCAAGGTGTGCCTTGGACTCTTTGGTCCCAAAGTTCACTCCATTCTCCCATACTGCACCCATCTCATCATATTTCCTTATGGAATGGGGTGAGCATAAGACCAAAGGCCCCAAAGCACACCGTGACACTTGTCGTTGTCTGCAGGGTAGGGTGTGGCGAAATGGTGTGGGCGTTATGCCTGATGACCCAAAGGCACACCCCAATGCCTGTCAGTCTCTGCAGGGTGATGGTGGGGTTGGCTTCAGTTCAGTACTTCACTGCCATTCCCATTATGCAGCTCTGTAACACCTACACTACCAATGCCAATGCCAGCAAGCAAACATTAGGCATTGACAAATGCTTGTTATAAATGTCAGCATGCTGACATTTGTAGGTGAGAGGTTGGTATGATGGTTACAAACGATTGCCCCTGCATTAGTGAATACCCTCTCCACACTTACACTGGAAGGTGGGCTGGTCAGGTACTTCAGTGCTACTGGCCATGCACTCACCTTGCCACTCCAGTAAAGTGGAGGATAGTCAATTACTGATAGATGCCTGTTTTCAGCAAAATATGCATCAGCCATTCTCTGTGCTGCACGCAGTCCTGATGTTGAGTCATCAGGCTCCAGTTCACAGCATTCATCAAGGTCACAGATTCTGACTTGGGGCAAGGCACCCCAAAGTGGGTTAATGGCAACCTGTTTTGCTGACACCCCACTTTGACCCGCAGCCACCTTACTTGATGTGCTTTCTAGCCCACATTGACTTTGAGCCTTGTTATGCTGTGGTGTGCTGAACATGGCACGTGACTTCTGTGCCCCATGAACCAATCACACCAGCTGTCTAGTAAGATTTTTAACCTGATCAGGCCCTCCCTCCAGTAAGGATGCAATTCCACATTTGTAGCATGGGTCCAGCATTGTTGCTATTCCGAATTCTGCACTTTTCTAAATACTTGCGATGTGGCGATTGCGGTCGAATATTGCTAGCATGTGTGTGAGTAATGCACTGCTTGACCTATCTCTGAACACACCAAGACTACGCTGCAGATTCAAAAAAGTCTGCCTTAGCACCCACAGCAGTAGAATGGCTTGGCTAACTGAGGAAGTTTGCCACTCACTGCCTGTGTGGCATGTTCAAACGGCCTCAAAATAGATATCACTGAGTCCATGAGGTGCCACTGTTCTGTTGTCATAGACATCAATGCCCCTGAAGTTTCATAGCTAGTATACATAACTAGGTATTCTGAGGTGGCTTTGTACTGTTCATACAACTGCTCTGCCATGTAAAGTGTTGAGTTCCAGTGCATGACAACTTCCAGCTTGTGGCGGTGTTGAGAGAGGCTGTTTTGACTCTGCAGCTGCCAAAGATGGTCATGGGCCTTTCCAGAGCATGAAAAGTATGCACAGATGTGGCATGCAACTATCAACATTTGCTTGATGTCAGGGTGCTGCAGAAACTCCTGTACCCCAAGATTTAAATAGTGGACCATGCATGGAACCCACACAAAGCCGCTATTGATGATACATTTAGCGATGTTTGAGCCATTGTCACTGGCTATAAAGCCAGCTTTGAGGGACACGGGGTTCAGCCAATCATCAATTTCTGTCAGTAGCAAATCGAGTATGGTTTCACCAGTGTGGGACCCAGCAAGACTGCAAATTGTAAGTGTTGCATGCTGTCTAATTCCCTGAAGGTTGCTACCATGACAGTCTGCCTTACTACAGTGATTTCCAATCCTGCCAGCACAGACAACCCCTAGTACCTGCGCCCAAAGTGCAGTAATACACAAATATGAACTACCCACCATTTTGGCACTTGTTCACATATCCATACTTAAGAGAATGCGTGGTGAGGAGGAATGTTGAAGGCATGTCTTACAGACTGTGTCACAGTCCAACTCAGGGACAGCATGGGTGGAAAAGTATGTCCTGGACGGGACTTTACATCTGGGACAGTCACGTGCCGCAAAATGCCAGAATCCTGAATTCTCCACAAATGAGAAGGGCAAAAGGTCAATTGCTAACATTTCCACTACAGCAGCATTCAGTTAACATAACACCGCATAATTGGTGGATATTTCATGGTCCGGGCAAAAAGACTGTGCAACATGGGCTGAGTTGTTACCTGTTTTGCATGTGGCATGCCAAATGGCTCAGCTCTGCCAACGGCCATTTGTGGGGTGCTTTTGTTGTGTGATGATGAGGAGTGAACAGGTGACAAGTCTACAAAAGATCTTACTTTCCCCGTTTTAAGCACAGGGGTTGATGTTTGACTAGAAATACTGCTGCATAGACCACCACCACTGCTGCTACTCTGACCACCACCACATGACAACAATTCAAAATCATCAACCTCCTCATGCCTGTAGTAATCCTCAGGTGTTATTTCACCACTGCTACAGACATGGGATTGGCTACTTGGTCTACTTACAGTCACAGAATGGGATACCATGCTCAATAATGTGGATGAGGGTGAACACCCCACTATGGCATTACCTCCCATCTGGTGCCGAGTCCACAGTGCCATATGCCTGTTCTTCAGATGTGTATGCTGGCCCCCGGTGCCTAGATAACTACCCTTTTTACCACGCCTGACACACGCTTGGCAAAGCTGGCAGATTGTCACTGTTTCATCAATTGCATCTTGTACAAAAAATCCCAAACGAGGGATTTTGATGTCCTACTTTTCACATGTCTCTGATGCTGCATATTCGAATCCAGTGTTTTTGACACTGAAATGTGGGGTGTACTACATGATTTCTGTTGCTGGCCACACTCGGACTCTACATGACCACCACTATCTATGACTATTACTACTGGGTCATCATCATCAATAGAAACTGCTACATCACAACTTTGAGGAGGGTGTGACTTAACACCAACAGACTGAGACTGTTTACACACAGCCACCTTTATTTGCTTTTTCTGCGGTTCCCAACTGGGGTCACTGAAATCATCATCACATTCATCATCCACATCCACAGTTTCAGCTTGGATGCTGTCCTGTGGAGAACATGTTCCAACCACAGCATCTTTATGACCATCCAATATTTTTTCTACAACATTTGAATGGTTGGATGGCACAGACATGACCTCTACAGCGCTGGAAACATGACAATGTGAGTCATCATCAGGATCAAAGTTATGTTCAACTGCTGTGTGAATGGGGATGGGGAGGATGTCAGGGAGTATGACATCAACTACACTCTGAGTTTGACTCACGACTTTTGACTCAACAATATTTTGGAAAACGCTTACATAGTCACGGGTTAAACTTGGGGCTATGCTCATGCCACCAGCAACTTCACTACCACCACCAGTGGGGACAACAGCATTTCCAACCATCATTGAAGCAACTGATTGCACTGTGTAAAATATAGTCAGAGAAATTCCTTTACTGGCAACTGTGCATTTATGCTACGTACTACCATGCCCATGACCACTCTTACCAGTTGCAGCAGTGCCATGGCAGGAAACATCATTGCATCCACGTCTCTTTGCAGGCATTATTTTGGATTACACAGAAAATTCACAACAAATTTAGATTTTTGAACTTTGGGGTGGATGGGAAGCCAAAAAACAACTGTGGTTACAGAAGCAGATTAAGCCCTAAATAGATGCAAACACACAGTCAGATGGAGACTGAGCATACAAGAGTAGCAGCTGCACAGGCACAACAACACCACCTTAACCAGTGGTCACACAAGTCCAAAACTGGAAAAATAATACCTTTTGCGGGTTGGAGGGGGCTGCTGCAGTACCAGTCCACTACCTAGATAGAACAAAGCAGTAAAAAATACCGCAGATGGATAACAGATTTAGAGTGCTGCGATTACGGTGTGGCACATTAAAATGTGTCTGACTTGATGGCACTCATGCACACTCACACACCACAGGTAATGCACATAAAATTTAACAGTTCAGTACACAATATAACCAAATCTTTTAAACAGAATGAAAATATGCACTGCACCACAACAAACAGAAATTTTTTTTTTTGTACTTTTTCTCCCTAGGGGCCACCAGTCTGCCTTACCTCTACACGTCTGGCATCTTCTGGGTATTCAGGCCACCATCTCCTGGGACTACTTCTCTGGCTCCACATTCAGGCCCACAGCTACTCCTGTGGCTTACCCCCCATGGCGGGGTAGAGGGGAGCTCTCCCCTAGTTCAACCCCCCCCCAGATGAGGATCCAGTAATGCCACGCGCCCTCTGTGCCAATTGAGTCCTCTCTGGAGATGGCCATCATGCGGCCACAACTAGTGCCCCTAATTTTTCCACTTTCCCCTCATCAGCTGAGGCGTGCAATGATGCCTAAGGCCCCAAGCATGCACACATCCGCTCACACTCCAAGTCAGGCGTCTGCCCCAGCACGTTCCCTCCATCTCCCTGCCAGTGCTCTACAGCCACCCCCAGCCACTGCCAGAGGCCGCTAGAGCACCAATGGCAAAACAAACAGAAAATTATTTTCTGTTTGTTGTGATCCCAGGGTAAATTCAGGAGGCAGTTAACCTTTTGCTTTCTGAGCAATTTCAAAATGAAAACCTCAAACATCTGTAGTCAGGTTTATTTATATTAGATGAAAAGTGAATATGTCGGACGAACAAAAAAGGAAACTTACTGAGAGGAAAAGACTTTGGACAGATTTTAAACACTATAAGTTCTAAGAGTAATCTACATACTGTATGCTGCAGCTTCTCATACACAACTGAATGGGGGGGTGATTAAATGATGTATAACATTGTTAAGGAAAACACATTTGAACAGTTTCAGAGGGGAAATAAACATCAGTCATCAGCCCTGGCAGGAGCTATGCTGCTTACCCTCCAGTGTACAACACATTCCAGTTGCGCAGTTTTTGTCTCAGTGTACTAGGTCACAGGTGGTTTATTCTTCTTGTTGCTGGCCAGCCTCTTTTCTTTGTTACAGATGTGAGCAGCACACATATTAATGGAGTGTTTGTTTTTTTAATGTAAGATTATTTTACCAGGATATCCTCTTGGAATGCAGAATCTTGCTTCCATGAGAGTCCTATGGGTAGGTGACAGGATCTTCCAGTTTCAGCAACCAATCAGGATAGGGACAGTTCCCGAGCAAAGACAGTTGTTCTATTTAAACATAACCCAAAGGCAATGAATAATTTAAAGTAAACAAATGAGGCACCCAGCCATAGTCCATAGTTAACAAATAGTTATGGTAATTTGGAGTTAAGACTTTGGAAGCAAATTCAGGAGCCCTATTCCCAGCCAGTAATATTGATGTTTGTAGTGCAAAATGAGGGAATTTTAGCTACACTGTTCTGCGGCTACCTGATGGCCCTATACACAAAACTCAGCACCTGTTGCTACAACAAGCAGTCCACATCACTGGCAGAGGGGCAATGCAAATGGGCAGTCTAACCATTAGTAGGTGCAGACAAGGGAAAAAAAATGAAAGTGTTTCATTACTCCATTCATTACAATAAAAGTGGTGGCACTAACATATCGCAGTGATCACTTAGCACCACAGACTGCTACTGTGAATGAGACCCAGGGTTCTTTAACACAAATAAAAGGTAAGAGAAACCAAGATCTGTGACTGGTCAGCTGTGATCAAATGACCGTGTGTTATTCCAGCACTACAGAACAGGTAAGAAATGCTTAATTTTCTGAACCTCATTGCAGTAGATAGTTCTTAAAATAAAAATCAAATTAATAATTTTATAACCCCAATAAAGCAATTCAGAGAGTGAGTTATTGTGGGATAATGGCACTTCTCAGGAATGTAAGGTACTTGGTTTTACCCTGTTCCTCACTTCCTGAGGCATGCTGTTATCCTACACTAATGCACACCCTGTCATATCATACTGCTTCAGTAGCAGAAGTGTTTAATTGGAATATACAAAATATGTCTGTTTCAGGTGTTCAGGCAGTGTGTATCAACCACCTGGTTCTGCGAAAGGAAAGGTGTTACTCCCATCGGTTTTGTCTGCTCTTGGTACATTGAAGTGCAAACTCAGCTGAGCATACAGCATAAATGTACTTCACACTGATAAAGAATGGAGGCCGGCCCAGTGGCACTGAGGGTTGAGGCTCCAGATGCCACACCTTGCACCGTGCTGATGACCTGGGCTCGAGAGCAAGCTCGGGTTGCCGGGGGTCAGCCAGGGAGGAGATGATCGAGCATCTGGAGGACAGCTCTTCTCTCCTCTCCTGGGGAGGATAGGTTCATGACTCCATGGCAGTAGCAACTCTCCGTGTAGACTGGAAGTGCATTAGCTGGGGTGTTGTGCATGCAGGGGGTGGAGGCATTGGCAGACGTCTGTAAGAGGGGTGCAGGAGCATGCTCAGCTCACGCTGGACATCATTGCACATCCGCATCTCTAGGGACCATCACAGAGTCACGTGCGCAAAAGGAAACACCCCGGCTCCTGAAGGAGATGACAGCATGCCAGCCACATGCCCAATGTTGGACCCCACCTCCTCCAGTCCCGATATCCCTTGGCCTGCACTAGACCACTGAGCTAGATTGAAGGAGTGCCCAAGGTAACTGGTGGGCAGCCACACCCTGGGGGGGCACAAGCCATGGGGTATATGGTGGTTTGGGGTGCCGGGTCAGGGTTCCAAGGGGACTTGGAGCAAGGGGGATCTCAGGCTGGGAGGGACAAGCTGGGGATGCCTGAGGGATGCCTTAGGACAAGTGACTGGAGGGAAAAAGAAGTGGAAAAAAAAGAGCATGCGGGGTTAAGTGACTCGGGCACACATATTCAGACGAGGTGCGCAGCATGTCCCTAGATGCATCGCTCATCTCCTGACTTGTGTGTGCCATTGTGGGTGTGGCAATATTCAGAAGCCCCCGATGCACCCCACAAACCTGACTGTGCTGCTGCCCAGAATGTTGTGATGTGCAGATACAAATGAATGGTCCCACGTGCATATTCCGCATGTCGCAATATTCAACCCCCAAAGCGTAACTTATGGGCCGGATGTGCTGGTGCATAGTTATGCTTTGAGCTCCCTACTTTAACTATGCTTGGGCAGGGTAGTGCCTCATGCGATAGCAGGGCCTGGTCACATCCCCCAGCCCCAATTGCTGTATAATAAAGTGCCCCCTGGCCCTTTTCCATTGCATAGTGTCCCCCCTTCCCAGCCTTGATCCCCACTGTAATAAAGAAATGTGCACCGATCCCTCCTTTTCCATAGTGTAGTGCCCCCTCCCCAGCCTTGATCCCCACTGTAATAAAGAAATGTGCACCGATCCCTCCTTTTCCATAGCGTAGTGGACCCACTCCCCAGCCCTGATCCCTGTTGTAATAAGGAAATGTGCACCGATCCCTCCTTTTCCATAGTGTAGTGGGCCCACTCCCCAGCCCTGATCCCTGTTGTAATAAGGAAATGTGCACCAATCCCTCCTTGTCCACAATGTAGTGCCCCCCTCCCTGTCCCCAATCTCCATAATAATAAAAATGTCCACCCCTTTGCCTCTGATAGTCTAGAGGATCCCCCATCCCTGTCCCAAGCTCCATATGAATTAAAATGCACCCCCCATTCACCTTAGTAGTCTAGTGGATCCTCCCCTTCCAGGCCCAATCTTCATATGTGCCTTATTCTTGGACCTGAGTAAAGCCTTTGATACAGTTGACCATGACTTACTCTTAGCCATGCTATGCAACATCGGACTCCACGACACTTCCGTAAAATGGTTCAGTGGCTACTTGGTTTGCAGACAACAACAAGTAAAAGCCCAAGACGTCACCTCCCTCCCAAGCTCTTGCAAAGAGGAGTACCACAAGGCCTGATACTGGTGCCCCTATTATTCGCTATCTACATCAACAATATCAATGCCAGACTTAGCAAACAAAGCCAGTGTTCACCTTTCTGCGAATTATACCATGCTCTATCAATCAATCAAAATTTTATTTATAAACGCTTTTCAATAAATCAAAGCGCTAATACATAGCAAAAGATAAAGCATCCACAATAATAAATAATAACATAAACAATAAAATGTCCGTAAAATAACCATAAAATAATCTATTCAAATGCCAGTGTAAATAAATAACTTTTCAAAGACCTCTTAAATGATTCCATGGACAGGCACTCTCTAATCTGATGAGGTAGAGAATTCCACAGGGTTGGGGCCATAAAAGAAAAAGCCCTTGCCCCAGATGATTGAAGATGAACCCTGGGAATCTCTAGCAATCCCTCGCCAGTGTAGCGGAGTGGGCGGAGAGGGCGGTAGGGACAAAGGAGATCTTGCAGGTAGCCCGGTCCCTGACCATGTAGGGTTTTATAGGTCAGCAATGCGACCTTGAAGGTGATTCTCCACCACACTGGCAGCCAGTGCAGTTCGCGCAGTACAGGTGTGATATGGCAAGTTCTTGATAACCCAGTCAGCAACCTGGCTGCTGCGTTCTGCACCAGCTGCAGGCGACGGAGATCTACCCCCGGCAGCCCCAGATATAAAGCATTACAGTAATCAAGGCGTGAAGAAGCAAAAGCGTGGACCAACACAGGAAGGTCATCATGTGGAACAAGGTGTTTTATCCAGGCGATATTCCTCAGATGGTAAAAGGATGACTTGACAGTGGCCGACACCTGCATCTTCAGTGTCAGCGCACTGTCAAAAATGACACCCAGACTTCACACCGGTTCAGAAGGTCTCAACTGGGTATCCCCTAATAAAAGACCTGAGGGGACCCCAGGAGCCAACTTCTCTACATAATGACCCGGGTCCACTACCAACACCTCAGTCTTATCCGGATTTAACTTCAACCAGTTCGCACTCATCCAGTCCTGAATCTCAGTGAGGCAGTTGTTAAAAACCGACACTGCATTGCTTTGTTCGGGTACAAAGGACATATAGAGCTGAATATCATCTGCATAGCAGTGAAAACTCAGCCCATAACACCTTATAATGTCTCCCAATGGCAGCATATACACTGTGAACAATATAGGGGAAAGCACAGAGCCTTGCGGCACCCCACAGGACAGAGCAACAGGAGCAGAAGAGAAGATCCCTGTAACTACCCTTTGACTTCTGCCTGTGAGAAAAGAGTGGAACCATCTGAGAACTGTCCCTGACAGTCAACAGAGTAGCCGCAGGTGATCCAGCAACATCCCATGGTCCACAGTGTCAAACGCTGCAGAGAGATCAAGCAGAACCAAGATCGAATGGCTCTTCCACTCTCTCGTTATTAGGAGATCATTAAGTACTCAAACTAATGCAGTCTCGGTACTGTGCCTCTTTCTGAAACCGGACTGGAGAGGATCATAGACTTCATGGGTGGTAAGAAAGTCATCGAGCTGCAACGCGACTACTTTCTCAATAACCTTGCCCAAAAAGGGCAGGTTAGAGATTGGTCTGTAATTAGCGAGGCAGTCGGGGTCAAGGGAAGGTTTCTTCAAAAGGGGTGTCATGACAGCCTCCTTAAAAGACTCTGGGAACACCCCTTGATCCAAAGAACTCCAGACTATCCTTGCAAGGACTGGTCTGATCACATCCATGCACCCTACAAGGAGGCACGTAGGACCAGGATCCAAACTACAGCAAGTCGGTCGCAGGCCCTGGACAATCTTCATGATATCCATGATCGCTGGCTGGTCAAAATCCATCCAGGTAGACCGAGGGCATATAACTCCACATCGGTCACTGCAATGCTCATTTGAATGTATGCTGCAGATCTCCGACCTGATTGATGACACCTTATCATCAAAGAACTGAGCAAACTCATCACACTGTATTTGTGAAAAGGCTCTCCGACCCTGCAGACAGGCTGGATTGCAGTTTGTCGACAGTCCAGAAGAGCTGAGCAGGTCGGTTTCTTGATGCAGTAATCTCCCTAGACAGGAACTCTGCCTTCTTATGGGAGATTACTGATTGATAGTCCACATAATGGGCCATCAATCTAAGTCTGTCACCCTCCAGGCCAGATTTCCACCAACAACGCTCCAATCTTCGCCCCACTCTCCTCAACTCCCTCAATGTCCCATCAAACCAAGGGGACCGAGGGCGGAGGGAGAGGCGGCGAACACGGACAGGTGCAATGGAATCCAATGCCCTCAGCACCATGTTATTATAGTGCACTACTAAGGCATCTGATTCCATGCACTCCATAGGCCAACTCGATAGGTCCAGTACCGCCATCAGACCCTCAGGGGTAACTCCCCTCAAAGGGCGATACTGGACCATCTCCAAAGGGGTGGGTCTCGTAAGGGGGGTCGCGAAATTTAACCTTATAGAATGATGGTCAGACCACCCAACTGGTTCCAACACCAGATCCAAAGAGTGACCATGAATATGGGTAGCAGCAGTAACCACCTGTGTGAAGCCCAACAAACTCATTAGTTGGAGAAAGTCTTGACCAAACTGTGAGAGTTCATCATCGACCCAGGCATTGAAGTACCCCAGGACCAACCACCTGGAGGGCTCCAGCACCAGGTCAATAATGAAGTCCATGACTTCTTGCAGAAAAACGTTCTCGTTACTGGGTGGATGGTAAATGAGCAGGATTCTGCAGCCCACACCTGCTCCCATGATACACTCAAAGGATCTAGGGGACACCACTGGAACCTCTACAAGGCCCAATTCCGATTTAAAACAAATAGCGACCCCCCCACCCCTATGATCCAACATCGGGCGATGTATTACTGAGTACCCAGCTGGAACGGCTGACTCCAAAATGGGACCAGCATTTTCATCCAGCCAGGTCTCGGTAATGCATGTCAGGTCAGATGATCCAACAAGATCAGCAATAATTGCTGTCTTGTTTTTTATAGACCTGGCATTGCATAACAACGCCCAGGTTGGATGAGAGGCCCTGGAGGAGCAGGCTACATGCCCACTCTCAGTGGAGCCCTTGGGTGTGGGAACCAGGCAACGCACTCCTCTATCCTGGGCCCATTTTGCCCCAGGGCATCTCCCTGACCTCACCACCCTTATTCGCCCACTCCGCTCCCCCCCCCGTAGCCGGGGACCCCCCTCCCTCTCTGCCTCCTCCGTGCAATCCCCAAGGCACGGCAACACCTATATACTTCAGGTTGCAATGGGGGGCTATCAAAAGGGCATAGATCCCTCAGCCTAGAGGGGGAATAACGCCTGTCCATGGATAATATGTCCCAACACATAATTATTAACACAAAGTATTTAAGAGACAATCTTAAACAATCCCTATAATATAAATATTATCAACACCAGCACTAATTTAAAATAACTAAAAACAAATAATCCAATTTCTCTATGTAGCTGGATATTCCCTTGAACAAGTGTGTTCGGATCTACAGTACGATTTCAATATCCTCCTAAATAACCTTCTCCACTTGAAATTACTTCTCAATGCTAAAAAAAAATCAAAGCCATGATTCTCTCCCTTCATGTCCATTCAGTAAAAGGCCCCCCATACTTCTAAAACTCCAGATCCTGACCTTGTTGCAGGAGCCACTAGAAATAGTGGACAAATTCAAATATCTAGGCTTCTGGATTGACCACAAGCTCTCCTTTGCTGTGCAAACATAAGAGCTGTCCAAAAAACTTAAACAAAGTTTGGGCATCTTCTATCGTCTCAAACACCTGGTAACCCGAAACGCTAAAATAAGATTGGTACAGACTACTTTCCTCCTGCTGCTAGATTATGCGGATTTCATATATGGCCATTGCCCATTGACTTTCCTTGCCAAGCTAAACACTCTTTGTCACAGAGCTATCCATATAATCCTCAATGCACCCTATAATATGCATCACTTGGGCCCTATATGCCCAAATTGGGTGGCAATCATTGAATACTACGAGAATAAAAATGCTGTCCTTTAGACCTTTACAGCCCTTACCCACAAGCTCCCTAAATATGTTGCGGACATTCTTACCCTCACTGAGGGACCTTACTCACTCTGAAGACACTCTTACCTCCTGCTTGACATCCCAAGAATCAGAGCTTGCCATGGCGAATCCTCCATAAGACATGTCATTCCTACCCTTTGGAACAACATCCAAAGTACCCTAAAATGTTTGACACTAGTTGGGCTGTCCACCTTCAAGACACTCCTGAGTCACTCCATAAAGGAAACCTGTTCTTGCTTTTCCTAATCTGCCTCCTCCCTGCATCTAGCACGTCACACATGATTTCGCTTCTTATGTCTCGTTCACCAGCAATCTCCTGCTACTCACTCCAAAAAGGTTCTCCCCCAGCCCTCCTCTCCCCAAGCCTCCCCTCTGACTCCTCCTGCCTCTCTATCTGTGTTCCTCTTAGCCTCTCCATCCAAGCCATCTTTCCCATTCACTATTTGATCACCGTTGCACTTAACCTAAGCTGTAAGCCGACTACTGTTGTGCCATATTTTACTTCTGAACTTATCTAGCAGTCTGTCTATGTGTAGATGATGTTTATTGTTGATATTATTTGTATACTTGCACCCTCCAAGCTTTGTCAAGCTGTTTATATAGTGTATACCGTGTACTTTGTGTATATTGTATTACTGAGTTTTGTTAACTTCCTATGTTGCAATGATGTGTTTCTGTGTATTCATGTACTCCAGGACCACCATGTAAATGAGTCCTCTCTGTGGTGTTCTTCTCCTGGTAAAATAAAGATTGATTGATATGAATAAAAACTGAAAACTCCAGTATCCCGGGTGGTCAAGTTGAACCCCCCACACCGGTAGGAAGTGGCCAACCACCCAGCTCCTCCGCCAACCTGAACGGAGCCGGCGAATCGCACAGCCTTCCTCACACCACCATGGCCAGCCACCAATTGAACTGTCAATGAGCATGTACAGTACAGTACATAGTACACTCCCACTGGTTGATCGGTCACTGATAGTTCAGTCAGAGACTGGCCATGGCGGTGTGAGGAGGGTTGTGCCAGTCATAGGCTCTGATTGGGTGAGCAGCGTGGAACACTTCCTACTGGGATGGGTGGGTGGGGGCCACTTGACCACCGGGGATACTGGGGTTTTTGTTTTTATTCATCTGGAGATCAGGCCGGGGGGGTATCCACTAGACTATCAGGGTGAATGGGGGGTGCATTTTAATTCATATGGAACTTGAGCCATGGAGTGGGGATCCACTAGACTACCAGAGGCAAAGAAGGTGGACAATTTTATTATTATGGAGCTCGAGCCTGGTGAGGAGGACACTACGCTATGGAAAAGGAGGGATCAGTGCACATTTCTTTCTTACAACGGGGATCAGGGCTGGGGATGGGGGGACACTACACAATGGAAAAGGAGGGATTGGTGCATGTTTCTTTCTTACAATGGGGATCAGGGCTGAGGAGGGGGAACACTACACTATAGCAAAGGAGGGATTGGTGCATGTTTCTCTCTTACAATGGGGATCGGGGCTGGGGAGGGGGCTAGCCCTGCACATTCCACCAGGCACAGCCATGCAAATGAACCAATAATGGGCATGCATGAGGCCCCTTTGCACTATGCATGCCCAATGAGCTCATTTGCATGTTTGGGCTGAATATCACCCATGGGGACACAATGCATCCAGGTATGCACCACACATTCCCCTATGGGTGGTCTTCAGCCCCACACCATGGATGCAACATGCCATACATGGCAGCTGCCTGCTATGATAGTGCGTCCAGGGTCCGATATTCAAAAAGAATGCCGGGTCTGTTCCAATCACACATTCTGTTTGACTATCACAACAGAGCTGGCCAGCGCATCTTTTTTTGCACAACATACTATTCACTGGCCTACGCAGCCAGTATAGTGTTATGCTTGTGCAACTGTGTTAGTTTGGTTTTGGCCATTCGAACTCTCTCTATTCCAGAGGAATTACCACCCTGTAGGGGTACAAAGGCAAGGAACCCTCAGAGAGGGTTCCACCCCTAGAGGTACAGTTCCCATGGCTAAAGGTGCCATAGGAATCCCCCTAAGGAGACAGTGCTGCTGCTGGAGGAGTAGGGGAGGATGATGGGGCAAAGAAAAAATGCTTCACAGTGAGGCTTAGAGGAACTGCTTATATAGCTCAGGAAGTGGGAGTGGCTGGCTGCTTGGCCACTGAACTACAGGCAAGCCTTTCATTTCACTGGCCTACATAGCCAGTATAGTGTTATGCTTGCACAACTGTGTTAGTTTGGTTTTGGCCATTCGCACTCTCTATTCCAGAGGAATTACCACCCTGTAGGGGTACAAAGGCAAGGAACCCTCGGAGAGGGTTCCATCCTTAGAGTTGCAATGGGACAGTTCATGTGGCTAAAGGTACCTTAGGAATCCTCCCCAAAATGTAGTATCATCTCCAAAAAGGAGGCAACATGAAGCATATGAGCAAGCAGTAACTGTGACATAGGAGTAGTAACTGTAACATAGTAGTAGAGAAGTATAGGCAGTTTGATAATGCAATGAGATGCGCAGTTGTCATAATGACTGCCCAGGTCTGCGTAGCATGATACTGCTGGTTTGCTTTGAGAGAAGGGAATCCCCTAAGGAGAGAGGGAATGGCAGGACATCCTCCACCTCCATCCAAAAATGGTACCTACCTAAGAAACTAGGGAAAACAACTAAGCTAAGTGTTATGACCTGAGGCAATGGAGGAGAGAAAAAAAACCCTATGAGGAGGAAATCTTTGGGGATCCAAAGCTTAGGTCGCCTTCCCTCCAGGCTTGAGATAGTTTATTTAGCGATGGCTCTGCGGCAGCATTTTGGAAACCCAATTAAAGGGAGATGGAAAATATTCCAATTTGGAGGAAAGCTCTCATTCAAACCCTCTAGCGGGAATGCCGTGGAAGGTTGCAAGAAAACTCTGCAACAATACGTGCATCCAAGGTGCAGGACGAGAGCAACAACTGCTGAGGCACTCACCTGGCCTACCCACCCTAAATCAAACCAAGTGAACCAGAGGCAATCATAGGGAGGATGCAGTGAAGGTACCTCGCTAGGGAAACACTATATAGTGGAATACTAGAGCCAAAGGAGATCGTCGTAACCACCCTTCACCGCTAGTCTTAAATTCTACACCAGGAGCTGCTGTCACGTAGCAGGCAGCTAAAGCCAAGCCCAGGTTGAGGACATTCCCAGCTATGGGCCAGGTGAGAAGGATCCCAACCCAAGTTGGACAAGCTCGAGATGCGGACAAAAGTAGAGCGAGATCGTCAGCTGCAGGAACCCTGCACCAGAATAGAATGGATGGCATGCCCCAGAAAATGATTGAGAGCTGAAAAGCTGGTGAGCTGAATGAGCACGGCATGCTGAGATTGTAATGAGCATTGAGTGCTGAGACCTTGCAAGGTCAAATGCAGATTGAGTGCAGCAGAATCCCAGGCTAAAGCCAAAGGGATGGCAGTAGGCATGAAACAATGGTTTGTGTAAGCAAGGAGCAATGGTTGCATAAGCAGAGTGGATCTGCACATAGGTCAATAAGCAGTAGTAGTGATAGGAGAACCTGCATAACATATGGTATAGTAATTGAACAGCACTGAATTGGGGGCAAGCCAGCCAAACAGGACTAGCCAAATCAAGGTGACAAACACTCTGAGGATTTTCGGTAGTGAGGCAATTTTAATAACAAAACTACTGTACATTAACAACCTCAGCAGGAGCTTAGTTGGCTGACCTCAGAGTTGTACTGTAAGTGCAATAAACAGGAGACAATGTTTGAAAGCAGGTGTAGCCAGGCAGTGCAATGAAGCTGCAAGAGAATGAGAGCAGCAATGAGCAGTACAGCTAAGGTCAGTATACTGTGTCAGGTGAAAAGAATTGTGTAAGCAACATGAAGCAGCTATGGCTGAGCTGAAACACACAGATAATAATTGCAGTTGCATTGCAGTAGTTTGAGCGTGGTAAGCATAGCGTAAAACACAGGCACTGGGTACAACAGTAATTAAAGTAAATAGCAGCAGTGGCTGTAGTTGTAGGCAACTGAAAGCAGTAGCATGAGCTCTGCATAGCAGAATGCTAGGAGTTGCTGTGCAAGTAATTTGAGAGTTGCGAGTAAGTAAAGCAAGCAGTATAAGCTCCGGAGTAGCAGTATACTAGGAGCTTAGAAACAAAGCCCCCCAAAAAAGACAAAACCAAAACACAGCAAAACAGAAAACAGAGAAGGCCCAAAAACAAGAAACACAAAACACAGGAAAGCACACAGCCGTAGGAAAGATATAAACCAGAAGCAGGAAAACAAACACCGAAGTCCAGCAGAGATACACAGAAACAGCAGGCGGGGGGAGGTTAGGCCCCAGCCAGCTCAGAACACAAACCAACATAGCCTCCGGTTGCAAAGAAAAAATGCTTCACAGTGAGGCTTAGAGGAATTGCTTATATAGCTCAGGAAGTGGGAGTGGCTGGCTGCGTGGCCACCGGAACTACAGGCAAGCCTTTCATTTATGCGCTGGCATCCAGCCAACTCTGGATATGTCCCCTATGATCAGAATCACACACTATGCAGGTGGTGGTTGTGGGATTCAAACCCAGGTCTTCTGGTCCTTCAGGTACACAGGTTGATGCTCTGGACTCTGTGCTATATGGCCTCCCTAAATACATGTTTAATACATTGAAAATTTAAAATCTTCAGATACCATGCAATAAAAGATTGTGTGTATTAAAATTATTACATTTTTTAAGAGTAAGTAAACTAGAAATACGGTTTGACACACATGATTTCCAAGTTGTGTTGGGGAAAAAAATTGTCCAAGCACTTTTGTGCAAATTTAGATAGTAGTCAAAGTGTCCACTCTAGATGGCCCAGTTGGGCAAATAATGGAGTTTATCTTAATGTGGTTGCTACAAGGGTAGAGCCATCAATTGGTTGTTATATGCTAATGGAGCATTTGTATTTTTGATTATGCATAAGCCATTGCTGGATACTGATTGATGTAAATGAGGGCAGAAGAACAGTCAGAAACTGGGCTCAGTTTCTCTCCACCCCTGTACTAAATTTATAAAAATCTGGGGTCCCACTCTCAATTACAAAGTGAAGCCCACCAGTTGTTAATTGTCATAAATGGAATATGTGACACAGTCTGGTTATCAACACCTATGGAGGTATGTGCATGGCATTCTGCAAGTCAAATGGTGTGACGCCATGTAGGGAGTTCCAGGGAAGTGGTTCAACTGCTGAATGTTCCCGCACTTCACCTGCTTTCCCCATACCTTTTGGGCTGCAGGTGGGCTGTAGTCAGATGCCATTCATACAGCTGACTAGAGCCAATCTTGGTGGTCCAGTGGCCTCCACCTTAGTGCCCTGTCCAACCCTGGTGTCCAGTGGAACCTCTTGCACTGTTTCCCTGTACAGATGTTGTTGACAGATGTTCCCTTGCTGACCCTTGCCCTCACTGGCTCCACTGTGGGTATATGTAGTGTTGCGACACAATACAGCTTGTCTTAGTTGTTCTAATGGCTGGGAGGGGGCTTCAAAACTCTCCAACTTCCTTTGTGAGGGTCATAATTGTACTGCCCCAGAGTATGGGGGCACCACAGAAATATTTAATTAAATAAAAGAAGTGCCCTGTAGGGTCCCCAGTGTCCTTGGACAGCAATTGGGGTAGTGGATAGGGGGATTCTTGTTAGTGTTCCCTCTCCAATCTCCATGCAGAGCACTTGTTTTAAAAAGACAAAAGTTTTCTTCTATGCTGCCTGCTCTATTCCATGACCCCCACCCCAAGCAGGCAGTGTGAGCAGTGGGCACTCACATGCTGGGACTGCTGTCCCTGCCCAGCATGTGGCGTGGCATTGATTTTTAAAAGAGTGTCCGGTAGCTTTGGCATGGACTTGGGGTTCTGGAACTGGAACCACGAGCCTACTGTTTCAAATCTCCGTTCATTTGTGGGCAGTTGTTGGCTGGTGTTGAGAGGAGGAGGACACTAGAAAGTTTGTGGGGAACCAGGAGGACTTACCTGAAGGGCTGAAGCCATTCCTTGCAGTTGTCTGGGCACCTCAGCTCCTGCTCCACCAGTGGTTCTTCTATCCCTGCAGTCTCTGGTCCTGAGTGTGGCAAAGTGTGCAGTGGTCACCAGAAGAAAGAAGAAAACAGTCCCTGTGCGTGGTGTGGGCTCTGTGTAGTCCTTTTTATTATTTTGTGTTCCTCTTTTAAAGTTAAAGTTAGTCCCACAGCAGCAGCATGTGGAAAAGCTGCATCTACTGAGAATCAGCGTCGGGGTGGAGTGTTGGGTCACACTGAGACCCCAAAAAGAGGACCACCCAGCCCCTGCAGCTGGCCCTGCATATTGTAATGTGTACACTCACATACACATTACAATACTGGCAATGACAGTTCAGTTGGTAGCCAGCCATGGAGGTGTGAGGTGGGTTGTGCTGGTTGCTGGCTCCTAGCTGGGGTTGGGGGCGAGGTGGTGGTCACTACTGGCTGGGGTGTGGAGGGTTGGGTGACACTATACCACCAAGGATGTGGGTGTTATATCTATATTTACATTTTTGCATGATCGGGGTTCTGGGAGGGGGTCCACACTAGGGTTGTGGGGGGTTATGTGTTAGGTTGATGCCAGCATTATCAGGGTTAAGTGAGGGGGCTGCTACTCCCCCATGGTGGGGGGTGTTTAGGACATACATGTGGGCACTGTGGGAGTTGTGGACAGCAACACATTGCCGCATACAGGACAACCTTCTCAGTGGGGAAGTATCTAAGTACCTTAGACCAGCAATGGCTGGTTTTAGGATATTTAGAAATTTTCCCACTGGGAGAGTTTTGTGAATACCATTCTCGGGAATGTGGTGGCATGCACCTGCCACATTCCCCCTTGTGCCAGATCGCAGCCCATTTTTGGGAGCACAGGTGGTGCAAGCCCCATTTGGGGCAGGCAGCCTGCGTTCAATGCAGGCTGCCTTTGAGAATAGCTCCGAGGGCTGTGTTGGGCTCAAGGTGCCACTTGCACCATATATGTTTGGAGCAGGCACTGTATGTCATTGCCAGGGCTTTGAGAATAGGGCCCTTGGTCTTAATTGTGATTATTGAGAGAAAACAAGTCTGTTGCATTGTTCGAGGATGCACATTGTCCTGCTAAGGATCATGTTTCAGTAAGAAATGTCCCACTATGGACTTCTTAAAAGGTGGCAACCCTGTGGGAGTTTAAAAGGGCAAGGCAAGCCCTATAATTTAGAGTGGCCAGCTTAAGCTCACTGAAAGGAAGGTTAGCCAGCCCAGGTGTCCTGCACCTTACAAAGCACCCCCTTGTTCCCTGGCTACTAGAAAGGCGAGTTCAGCATCCCAGGACGTGGGAGGTTGGTTTAAAGCACCCCTGCTGAAAGCTGGAGCTTTGGGGACAGCAACTAAGGTTGCATTGCTGGGGAAGGGGTTTTAAATATTTCCCACCTTCAGACCACCCATAGAGTTGGCCGAGGAAGGAGTTGGCTACTAGCTCTCTAATTCAGCTAGCATTGGGGCAAGAGGGCAATTGGGGCATTTTAGAGTGGCAATACATTTGAGACTGTACCTGAATTGTGTTTATTGCCTGAAAACAGCTTGAACTATGTTTATTGCCTGAAAACTGCCTGAACTGTGTTTATTGCCCTGAGACTGGTTATTTGCCCCTGGAATTTGCAATTGCCCCTTGAAATGGTCAATTGCCCCAAAACTGGTTATTTGAACCTGGAATTGGTAATTGTCTCCTGAAACTGGTCAACTGCTCTGAAACTGGATATTTGCTCCTGAAATTGGCAATTGCCCCTGGAACTGGCCAATTGTCCTGAAACTGGTCATTTGCCCCTGAAACTGGCAATTGCCCCCTGGAACTGGACAATTGCCCCAAAGTTGGTTCTGAGTATACCAGCCACCTCTGATTGCCTTAGAATCATGTATCTGGATTCAATCTTTTGCCACTGTGTCGAACTAAAAGCATTGCGTGCCAGTTCAAAACTGCCTAAGACTGTCATCTGTGACTGCAGTCATATCTCATTGGAATCAGTCTCCATCCAGCACAGAAATGATCCTACAGTTTCATTCTTCACCACCATCTTCCAGCTTCTGTATCTGTGGTCCTGGTCAGAGTCTTCTTTGCAGAGTATGCTCATCTTGGAAGAACAACATCGACTTCCCGTTTGTTATTTGCTGCTGGTCCCCAGTTCGTCTAAGCCCATTGTGATCCACGGCAGCCAATTTGTCATTTTTCCTGGTTCTTGTTCCGGACACTACAAGATCTTCTGTCTTCATCCAGCTTTCTATGCCCTGTTTGTTATTTTTCTTCTCTTTTAGGTTTCCCCTGCTTCATCCTGGTTGCATCCTGGTTCCAGCTTGCACGAGACATTCTTTTCTGCTCATCTGGTCCCGGCAGCCCACCAGTGGGTTTGTACCAAAGAATTTTCAGCAGTTTATTTTGTCACTGGCAGCCCATTGGTGGGGTGGTGCCAGACATTCCCTTCAGCTCAGCTCATCCCCACAGCCTTCTGCTAGGGTTTGTGCCGAAGTACTGTCTACAGTCCTTCTATATTTTGGCAGCCCACCAGCGGGTTTGTGTCGGAATCTTGTTCCATTTGGTTCTTCTGTCTTCTAGATACTTATGTGTTGTTACTGTTCAAGATAATCATAATGCTGTCCATACTCCCTGTCATTTTTACTGTTGGTGCTTTCCTCTATGATCTCTATGACTATGTCTTCCTTCCCCTCCTGTCAAATACACATCTTTGTTTCATCGGACCTCTGTGTACAACTCCTGCCTCTCCTTGTAGGGTGCCTCCATCCACCCACCTAGGAATCTATAGTGTTACACTGCCACAACACCTGCTGGGGAGTGACTCTGGTGCTGGTAGTAAAACAGCTACAGCCACATCTCAGAGTGAAGAACCAAGAAGTCTACCTGAGCACCACACAATTGATTTGTAATATGTATTACAGATATTTTGTGATGAAGAAAGGGAGCTGGGTTAAAGCAGAACAAAATACATATAAAACAGAAGTAAAACTGTATGGATTATGGAGTGTACAGCTATAGAGAAATCAGGAGCATGAACTACAAGAGGGTTAAAATGGTAGGTAAAAAATAATTGTAGTGAAATTCATAATCAAAACAATCAGATGGAAGTGCAGGTACATTAGAATAAACAAAACAAAACAAAAAAAACAGTACAAACATAATAATATAGATGTGTTTGTAAGTGCCATAGGTGCAAACTGGGGAAAGGGTAAACCAGGAGGGCCAGAGAAAGAAAGAAAGAAAGAAAGAAAGAAAGAAAGAAAGAAAGAAAGAAAGAAAGAGAGAGGGGGGATATGGCAGCTTAAAGGTAAGGGACAGAGAGGCATTTGACATGGATTCACGGGAGGGGAAGGGGACAGAGGTGAAGCGTATGTGTGTAAGGATAAAGAATCAGAGAAGAGCATGCATGGGGTAGAGGAAGTGTGGGAGGAGAGATGAGAGTATGGTACTGGAGCAGAGCTGAATAGTGAGCTCAGAAAGCTGAGTGTTCAGGGTGGAAGAAAAGGAGCAAGAGTGGAGGGAAGGGGAGAGCAAAGTAGAGGCAGCCTATAGGAGAAAGCAGCATGCCTACTGAGTCTTGGGGGGGCAGAAAGAACAGGAGTTAGAGCTCCTTAGGGAGTAGGAGGAGGGGGGGGAGCAGAAGAGGAGAGGAGAGACCTGAGCTAACAGGGAAAGGGACCAAACCAGATTTTAGAAATGAAGAAGATACAGTAAGAGAAGTGCCTACCTTCCATGGATGGGATAGAGGGAGTTATATATAAAGCAGCTGTGGGTTCAGGCAGAATAGTTAATGGAAAAATGTTGTAATAGGAGTTGTAGTATTAAAAATCTTTTTTTTTTTACAGGATAAAATTGTTAGGGCCACCATGGTCCTATTTTCAAAGTTGTCCTTTGTTGAGGTAGTTGATAGTGCATTAGTTGCAGTAGTGCCAGTTTCAAAATAAACAGGCAAGATTTTTTACATTGATTACAGCAGTAAAATGAACACTATAAGCATTAGAGATGGGTGAATACTTATTTTGAATATTTTGCCGAACATTCATATTCAAGGCCCCAAATGTTTGGAAATTCGGTATTTGTATTCATTATTCATGTATATGTGGGGGGAGTAACAAAACAGCTCCCCACCTTCCTCTACAGCCCAATCATGTTAAAACAACTCCATCTCCCCACCTTCTGCAATAAGCCCACTCCCTCCCCCCCCCGAACCCACAGTTGAAGCTTTCCTAAAAGATTATCAAAAAAACTCCCATGATGGCTGACTGGAACAACCAGCCTCCACAGCCAACCGCCATCTCCTCTTGCCTTTTTTTAATGTAATAAATCCTCCACCTACCCCAGCAGGAGTACCCAAGTCCCACCCTCCTTCATACCAGCACCCACATTTCATAAAATTAAATAAGTCTCACCCTCAGCTGTTTTACTACGTGAGTAAGCATGGGAGTACCATTCACAAAAAGGTGGCAAGCCTTGAAGGAGGGATGGGTGTGTCGGTCTCCTTCCCATGCCTGGGGGTTTAGTTAATTTTATGAAATGTGGGTGCTGGGAGGGAGGAAAGTGGGACTTGGGTACTACGGTGGGAGTGGGGGATGATTTATTATATTATAAAAATGGCAAAAGGAGACAGTGGCTGGACGTGGAGGCAGGCAGGTTGTGTTGGTCACCATCATGGGATTTTTTTTCTTTTTGTTAATCTTTAATGAAAGCTTCAATTGTTGGTGCTTGGAGGGGGGTGGACTTGTTGCAGAGGGTGGGGGTATGGGGTTGTTTTTAATACAATAGGGCTGGGGAGGAGAGTGGAGGGCTGTTTTTGTTTTGTTTCTTTTTTTTTGTTAGTATTTCCCAAATACAAATAGGCATGAATAGTGCATTATTCATGGTATTCAGCAAATACTGTTCATTACTCACACAGCCCCAGAAAGCATGCAATGGACTTAAGTTAAAATAGTTTGCAGGGGTGATATAAAATATGGTTGCCCTTTATGGCAATTCAATTTGTATCCACTGTCAAAGCTGTTGTAGGACAGTTCAAAGATCAAAAATGTTGTAGCATAGTTGCTACGTCACTACTATACTACAAGAACTTTTACATTCTATGTCCGAGCATTTGTGCATTGAGGCCAATTTCAGTGCTCAATATTGGGCAAACTTTCATTTCAGTGATGTCTTTTTTCTTTCACTGACAGGCAAGTTTTTGAAATCTAACGTGCTTCCTGCCAAAGAAGAATAGAGTCCTACAGAAATCCTACGTTGGGTGATTCTCTGAACAAGGTGAGCATGACGGGCATCATGCACAGCAAGCAAAGTGGGAGAGAGGGCTGGGGACAGCAAGATGATAAAAAAAAAAAAAACAACTAAAAAACATGTTACTTTTTAAAAAAAAAAAACACATACTCTATAAAATAACAGATAGGGAACTGCATCAACAAGGCTGTTTCCATCTCTGGGGTTGATGACATCATATGGACCTTCTGAGCTTCGTTCTCCAGGTCTATGATGTTGTCCACAACCTCAATGGAAACACAGCCAAGTTGTGCACGGTTCCCTATCCATTATTCTACATACAAATAGTATTTATAGTGAGTCTTTCAGGCTGGTATTGATGCTATTATTCTGGAGGGGGTTTAGCCCCTGAGAGGAGATCACATCGTCAGTTTAGTAGCAGTCACAGAGCTCTGTGAGTTCTCACTGTATAGTAGTTTTAGATTCATCCAGGGATTTACTCCCTCTGGATTTTGGGGACAGGGAATTCCAGGTTTTGGGAATGAGGAAATCTATGCTCATTTTCCAGTAGTTGGTTTTGACCCTAGTTACAAGGAGATCTCTGTTTTTAATGTCTCACATGTCATATGTGTTATTTGGAAAATTGTTTGCTAGTCCCTGATAGCCAGTAATGCGCTTGATGATTTTGTAGACTGTGAGTGCCCTTGATTTCTCTTTTAGTTTGAGGGGAATCCCAGTTAAGTATTTTGAGCATTATGCAATGGTGGGTGCCATATGGGCATCTAAAGATGAATCTTACCATTTTATTATATGTTGTGTCCAATTTTTCCAGCAGCAAGTTACTTGCATGCTGATAGGCTATGTTTCTGTATTCCAGAATGTGCAGCAGCAGCTGGGAGGCTAGGGTCATTCTTGTTTTTTTTTTAGTATGGAGTAAGTATTTTTGTAGAGGGTTCCCTGTCTGGCATTCACTTTTTTGACAGGTGATTTAATTTTTTTTTTTCAAAACTTAAGGTGTTGTCTAGCCGGCCTAGTGGCACTGAGGGTTGAGGCGCTGGATGCTTTACCTCGCGGCACGCCAGCGAGCCAGGTTCGGGACCAAGCCCGGGTCATTGGAGGTCAGCAACGGGGGGGAAGGCGGAGCTGGATGGAGCTTCTGGAAGACAACTGTCCTCTCCAGGCAGCTGTAGTAGCATCCCTCGGCTAATGGCTGCCTCCTGGTGGAGGCTGGGAACAGCAGAGGCTCAGAGGGTGCCAGGTATTAGGCCAATGGGGGTGGGTGGAAGGGGGTCATTACCGTGGCTGTAAGGCACATGCGCACCTCCACGTGCATGCACGTCTACTTCTGGGGACCCTGGGAGAAAAATGGAAGAGAAAATCACCGGCGGCAGGATGATGACCAACTCCCTGCAGGCGTTGCTCCCCATCCGGCATAAAGGTAAGCCCTGCAATTCTGGGTGATGGGGCTGGGGGGTGATCAGATGGGGGGCTGTCGGTGGGGCCCAGAAAATCTTCAATGATAAAAAAAAAAACTGAAGGTGTTGTCTATGTCTACTCCCAGGTGCTTGTAGTCTTTTTGTCTTTGATGTTGGGCCCATCTAGGAGTTGTATTTTTAACTTGCAAGTGTCTTTAAATTTTGTACCATTTATATGGAAGATGACAGTCTTAGATTTTTTTCCCCACTGAGCAACAACTTTATAAAGACATACATTTTTGAAGGATATCAAAATCTAGTTGGAGTTTCTTCTCCATTTGGGAGAAGTCTGGCTTTTGCTATGAGGGTTGTGTCATCCGCATATCCTTGTATTGTGAAATGTTGTATATATCAAGGAAGATTATTAATGTAAGCCATAAATAGTGGGGGACCCAGTATCAATCCATGTGGGCCCCTTGATAGGAACCCCACATCTGATATAATGTAGGTCACAACCACTGATTGCCTGCAGTTGATTAGGTAAGAGGGGAACCAGGAGGTTATTTCTGGTGCTACTCCTTTTTTCTTTCAGTTTTCCTAGAAGGATTTTGTGCTCCATCACACTTGAACGCCTTTGACAGGTCCACATATAGCACCCAAAAAGCTTCACTTTCATCCAGATCTCTGTCAACCTCTCCGATAACGTCTGCAAGGGCAGTGGGCATGGATCTACCCATCCTAACGCCAACTGGTGGATCATTAGAAAGCTGTGTGCTTCAAGGTATCTGGATAATTGTCAACATTCTAGTTTTTCAAATAGTTTTGAAATGACAGGTAATAGAGTTATGGATCTATAGTGTGAGGGGTGGTTTGGACCCCTGCCTTGTAGATAGGAACCATTTTGGCGTGTTTTCTGGTCTCTGGGAAGTACCCTTCCAGTGGGCTTTGGTTAAAGAGGTTTGTCAGGATTGGGTATATGTAATCTGCTTCTGTTTTTGTCTTGATTTCTACATTGTCCAATCCTGGTGATTTATTTGCATAGAAACTGAAATTGTCAGCAGATAAGGACCGCTAGGCCCATCCAATCTACCCGTAAGTCCTACCCTTGTTTGTGGCATATGCATGTACTGTAGTTTTCTTAGTTCTTTCTATACTTCTTTGCCGTTTATTATTCTGAAGTGAAAACTTGGTATATTTTCTATTGTGACTTCTGCATCCAGGGTCCATTCAGTCTCTTCACTGCCATTAAGGTCTGGCATCGGTGGATTTTTTACAAGAAGTGTGAAGAAGCACTGGTTTAGTTGCTTTGCTGTGATCTTTGGGTTTTGGCCAGTGCCATCCTCTTTCATAAATTGTACCTCATTCCTCCATCTGTTTGAGCCCTCAAAGTTTTTTATCATTTTCCAGTACACAACAGAAGGAGTGGAAGAAGGGATTCAGTCTGGCAGGAGTGGGTATGGAGGCTTCACTATAAATCAGATCCCCACAGTCAAATGCCAGAAGGGTCATTTTGATAATGATCTTGAATTGGCACCTGGGGTACCCGAGTAGTGCTGAGTCATCTGAGCAGAGGGCAAGTTAACAAGAATGGTGTCTTTACATTGATCATCACTGGGGTGCTTCTCATGTGAGTCCGTTTTTTAATATATGTTAAATAAAAACTCCTTTATTCTTAACTCTTGGCAACAGCAGAATATCTTTTCTGGGGCATATCCCAGTAGGAGGTTGATAGAGGACCTATTCTGTATTTGGAATTAAGTTAATGGTTTATATATTAATGTTTGGATTTAACATGCTAACATAATTTGCCTATTTTATTATCTGTTCTAAATGGATCTCGTGTAAGAAGAGCACACACACCTCAATTCCGGAAATTACATTCTAAAATATTTTAGCGAGAGATACATGGGAGAACATGCTACTTATTTACCTGAACAGGCAGCTGTTTCAAACAACATGACATTTATTATGGCTTTTGGCAGCATTAGAATGGCAAACATTGTTTCTTTCCTTCTTTTGTGCCCAGCCGAATAGCATAGGCAAGCAATAACGCATGAAGGGATGTTGGTAAGTGTGTGATAACTTCATGGCTAGGTGCTTAGTGAGGTACTGATACTTTTTTACCTGTGTTATACGAAGAGAAAAGACATGCCTGGAATTCTGTCTCAGTCAATCAGATTCCAGGACTGTCTTTACCAATTTTATAATTCTGTTTAGAGGACAGGTCTTTTTTTATTATTATTTTCTCCTGCACTGTGTTTCTCACTTTGTTATGTCTCCCCAGCAACAAAGCTATAAAACAAGCATTTGTCAATGCTGAATGTTGTCTTGCTGGCACTGGCATTGGTAGAGAGATGCATAATAGGAATGTCAGTGAAGTACTGAACTGACACCAACCCCACCCCCACCCTGCAGAGACTGACAGGCGTTGGGGTGTGCCTTTGGGTTGTCGGCTAGAACACTCATGCCATTTCACCTCACCCTACCCTGCAGACACTGACAAGTGTTGCAGTGTGCCTTGAGGTCTTCGGGCCTTATGCTCACCCTATTCCATAAAGAAATACGCTGAGATAGGTGCAGTATAGGAGAATGGGGTGAACTTTAGCATAGAAACATAGAAACATAGAAGTTGATGGCAGATAAGGACCGCAAGGCCCATCAAGTCTGCCCTTTTCTTTTTCTACCTTATAAATGTGCCATCGGCCTTTGCTCTGTCAGTGGCCAATCTATTCATAGTCATTTATATTGCTCCCTTATGCCTATCCCATGCCTGTTTGAAGCCCTGCACTGTATTCATAGCCACCACGTCTTGTGGTAAGCCATTCCATGCATCCACCACCCTTTCTGTGAAAAAGAATTTCCTCACATTCCCCCTTAATCGGCCCCCCTCTAATCTCATGCTGTGTCCTCTTGTCCTGCTATTTTTCTTATACTTAAACATGTTAGACTCTTTCACCTTGTTAATGTCCTTAAGGTGTTTGAATACCTCGATCATATCACCTCTCTCCCTCATTTGCTCAAGGGTATACATATTGAGCTCTGTTAATCTGTCCTCATATGTCTTCTGATGCAGTCCCTGCACCATTTTGGTTGCCCTTCTCTGGACTGCCTCAATTTGGCTAATGTCTTTGTGAAGGTGTGGCCTCCAATACTGCACGCAGTACTCCAGATGGGGCCTAACCAGTGTCTTGTGAAGAGGGATTATTACCTCCCTCTTACGATTTGTCATACCCCTACTAATACACCCTAACACTCCCCTAGCCTTACCTACTGCTTTAGAGGTCTGCTTGGATGATTTCAGGTCATCAGTGATGATGATGCCCAAGTCTCTTTCTTCCTTTGTGACTGCTAGCAACTCCCCTCCCAGCCTATAGGTGGCTTCAGGGTTTCTCTTCCCTATGTGCATGATTTTGCACTTCTTGCATTAAACCCAGTTGCCACTCTTCTGACCATTTTGCTAGTTTATCCAGATCTCTTCTCATTCTGCCCACCCCATCTGGATCATCTACTCTGTTGCAGATCTTGATGTCATCTGCAAACAGACAAGCCTTACCCTCTAGTCCATCTGCAAGGTCACTAATGAAGATGTTGAAGAGGACTGGCCCAGGACTGATCCCTGAGGTACCCACTTGTGACTTGCATCTCTTCTGACTGTATACCATTTACCACCACTCTCTGTTTTCTGCCCGTCAACCAGTTTGCCACCCAGTTGACCAACTTCTGACCACCGAGCCTACCCAGCTTATTTATCAATCTTCTATGTGGAACAGTGTCAAAGCTTTGCTGAAGTCAAGGTAGGCGACATCAACTGCTCCCCTTGGTCCACCACTCTGGTTACCCAGTCAAAGAAATCTATGAGATTAGTTTGACAGGACCTTCCTTTAACAAACCCATGCTGTCTTGGATCCTGTGCCCTATGGGTTGAGTGCCTCCATAATCTTGCCCACTACTGAGGTAAGACTGACTGGTCTGTAGTTCCCCACCTCCTCCCTGCTATCACTCTTGTGGGCGGGATCACATGAAACCCTTCTCCAGTCTTCTGGGACCTCTCCTGTGCTCAGAGACTCACTAAACAGTTCTGCTAATGGCTCTGCTAGTTCCACCTTTAGCTCCTTAAGTACCCTGGGATGTATGCCATCAGGTCCCATTGTCTTATCCACCCTGAGCTTAGCAAGCTCTTGTAGGACCCTTTCTTTTTGTGAAGGGGTAGTGCTCACCTCCTCCCCCTGTGTCCATGATGCTGAGCTGTGGGCCCTGCCTACCTTCTCTTCAGTAAATACTGAGCAAAGTATATATTTAGGACAGATGTCTTTACAGGGTCCTCCCTCACATGCTCCCTTTTCTCCATTAAGCATGCAACCCCCTCTGGACTTTCTCCTTTCACTAATGTATCTATAGAAAGTCTTGTCACCTTCTTTACTGTTCGTGCTAGTGTTTCCTCAGTGTGGGACTTTGCCTGCCTTATGCCTTCCCTGCTTCCCTAGGGAATTTGGTATGCCTCCTATCTTCATCCCGCTTTGTTCCTTATATTTCCTGAAGGCCAGCCTTTTGGCTCTGACCTTTTCTGCTACTGTATTTGAGAACCAAAGCGGTTTCCTTCTTTGTGCACTTCCTTTCTGTCTAACACAATGGGATGTTGCTTCAAGTATTGCATCCTTAATGCTTGCCCACTTTGCCTGTACCCCCTCACCTGTGCTTCATTTTGCCAGGGCTAGCTTAACTCTGTTGGCCATCTTATCAAAGTCAGCTCCCCTGAAGTCCCATATTTTTGCCTTGGAATGGGATGATTTAGATGTAGTAGCCAAATTGAACCATACCATGTGAGGGTCACTTGCCCCCAGGTGACCTTCTACCTGGAGATCTGTGATCCCTTCCCTGTTAGTCAGTACTAGATCTAGGATAGCCCTGTCTCTTGTGGGTTGCTGCACCAGTTGTTTGAGGCCCTTCCCCTGCAGGGAATCCACTATGTGTCTAGTTCTGGCAGATGTTCCTGCTGGTATTGACCAATCTGTATCCGCATGTTGAAGTCTCCCATTATCAGAACCTCGCCTTTAGCTGTCATGTTTTGTATATCTTCTAACAGTAATGTATCTATGTCCTCCCCCTGGTCTGGGGGCCTGTAGACAACCCCAGTTCTTATGGCTGTTCCATTTCCTGTTTCCAGGGTGACCCACAGTTATTCTGGCTCCTTATGTGTATTCTGAATTTCTGTAGCTTTGATATTTTCATTTGACATACAGGGCCTCCTCCCCCCCTTTTGCACCTCGGTCTCTTCTGAGACAATACATAGCAAGGTACTGAAGTCTCCCAAGTGTGGTTACTGGTAAATCACGTCTCACTAATTGCTACTATGTCAAGTTTAGCCTCTGACATTATTGCCTGCAGGTCTGGGATCTTATTTCCCAGGCTGTGAGCATTGTGTACATGATTTTCCATTGGCCAGAATTCAGTGTGTTAGTTGTTGGGTGAGGTTTGGCATTACCCTGTGTGTGTAAGGGGAGACAAACCTTTTTTCTTACCTGGTGATGCAAATGAACTGCAAACATGCTGAATCCCTGTTTGACCACTAGCTGAGGGGGGAAGGGTGTTGTTCCCATTCGACATATGGGGTGCTGCATCCCTCTCCCCATTTGCTAGTTTAAATATTCTGCAAAGACGTCAAACTTCTGCCCCAATGCACTGACTCCCTCTTTAGTCAGATGCAGTCCATCAAATTTAAAGAACTTTCGCTCCCAGAACTGTTGCCAGTTCCCTACAAATCTGTGTCCTTTTTCCTTGCACCAGCCCTTGAGCCACATGTTTGGCTCCCCTTTCTCCGCTTCTCTGACCTTCCATCCATCTGCTCCCCTCTCCCAGACTGCCAGGATCTCAGAGAAGGAGATGCCGGACAAAATAGATAATAGTTTGTCACCCAGCCTGGTCAGGTGCTCCTTGGTCTCCAAAACTGACCGGCTGGCGAGATCATTAGTCCCTATGTGTACTAGGACATCAATGTTTTCTCCTGCTTTGTGAAAAATTTTAGCAATGCGGTCAGTGTCTCTCCATGCTGATGTACCTGGGAGACATCTGACCATTACCCCTGGCTGGAGATGGGTACCAACTCCCCGGATCATGAAGCCTCCTATGATCAGAAGTTTTTGGGATTTCCTTTTTGTTTTTTTTGTTTTGTTTCCTAATTTGGGTGAGTTATATTGTGCTAGCTCATGTGCTGCAATGTCCTGCTCTGCAGTGTCTTCTGCCTCTTTGTTTGATTTCAGAGATAGAGGCAGATACATGTTTGTAGTGTTTATATGGTTTTTGGAGGTAATATGTTGGAGAGCAGAGAGTGATGGGGCACCCGATTTGCCCCTTCTAACCATCTGCCAACCTCCTGGACCAACTACCTTCTACGGTCGAGGTTTTTCTGTTGGATGCTGGGGAAATGGTGGGTGGTTCTTACAATGTATTTCCTCTTGCATATGAAATTTGAGGAGTGCAATCTCTGCCCATGCTGCCTGGAGCTGAGCCCTAAGATCTCCAAAGGCCCAGCATGTAGGACAGTGTCCTAAATCCTGTAAGACTGTCCTTCTGAAAATTGTTCCACAGCACCTGCAGTTAATGATATCCATTCCAGATAAGTTGCTGGGTTTATAACCTAGTCAAAGTAATTAGAAGGAAAAAAAAGGGAAAAAAATGCAAGTAATGGTTTGATTGTGTTTTGTTTAACTTGTTACAACAAGTTAAATTACTAGTGCCACTGTAAATGAGCTCACCTTGTGGAGGCCCCACTGATCCACCCCTTCCTGCTCTGCCACAGGAAATGTCACACCTGTAGTACCCTATAAAAGGAGTGTAGTGTGGGGTGGTTGGGGATGGGGGTGGGTGGCTGGGCCCTTCCCCTGCTGAAAAAGAAGAACCATGGACGAAAGAACAAGGAGGTAAGAGCAGAAACAATCAGTCAACAACAAATGCAGTAACTCTGAAAGCTTATCCTAATGTTAGATAAAACTGTAAAACCTGTAACGCACCACCTGTAATAATTTCAGATAAGATATACGCTGTAAGAAACACTTTGCTACAGAGAAAAATAAAGCAATGAAATGTTAGCAACAAATAGAAGCAATCCCTGTGAGTAAAAATAAAAACAACACCACACAGTAAATCTGCTTAGCCAAAATAAGTCTTAATCCTTTTCCCTTGCTCTGGTAAGTTTCTCTACTCTGCTTTTCAAGGAGTCTTAGAAGGAAAGAGCTCAGGTGAAGCTAGGTGCCTTGGCCAGCAAACCAAGTCTTCTACCTCCGAAACTGCACCTCATTGGAGCGGCAGATTTCTGTCAAGGTTTGTCTCTCTTTGAAGTTTCACATCATCGGCAGCATGCTCGCTAATTGGTGGCTGAGGGGTGCACCCACTAAAACGTGCCGTGCATTCGGCAACACTGACACATCTCTGAATGTGCTACTACCGTAAGATGTTGCTTGCGCACGTGCAAGACAACATAAAAACGTCTGAACCCTAGAAATATTTGAAGCATTCTAGGCCAGAATCAGAACTTAGAACTTTAGTGGGTTCAGACAATTGTAATGGGGTATTAGCTTTTAGGAAAGGAGTCATCACCTTTGTGGAGAAGGGGGACTTTATTTATTTATTTTGAAAATGTCACCAGGAAAGACATAATGAGCTAACGACCGCTCATTTCCAGATGCATCTTGGGGGGGGGGGGTAAAGGGGGCAATGACAGCAATCATGGCAAAACAATTACATAATAAAAACAGGTATCATATACAAGCATCATAAAACAAGCAAGAAGATAAAAATTATATAAAATAAAGCATAGCATGTACACCAGTGGGTATCAAGGATCATTCTTTGAGATACAAAGTGTAATTATGAGGGGGAAGGGCAGGGAAAACAATTCTGTGACCGTCAAAGAAATGTACATAAATTAGAGTAAAGCGGTAGTGGGGGAGTGACATTGTAAGCCAGGGTGGGAAGCAGGGATTGGGAGGAGAGGGAGAATAGTGGGATGGGTAGAAAGTAGTGGGAAGAGGAACAGAGTAAGGTATGGTATCAAATACAATTGCAAGAGTGCAAGGTGAGATTGTTGAGAAGAGAGGAGAGAGAGAGAGAGAGAGCAGAGCAGATAGATAGGTGGATGGAATTCCATAGTTTGGGGAAATGGTAGGAGGAAGCAGCCTGGCCAGCTAAGGATTTCCTAGACCGGAAAGCAAGGGAGTGATAGCCTGAGCTACCAGAGCTATGAAGGATATAACTGGATGGGGGGGGAGATAAGGCAAGGGGGAGTAAGGTAAGCCAGTATTTGGAGATAAAGGGGGTGCAATTAGTTTTTTTTATTTATTTATTTAAGTCTAGGATTATAAATACCTTTGAGCCGAGGCTCTTTTACAAAGGTTCCATGTCAATTACAGTACAACACAATACAACAAGGAGAAATACAATGCAGATGTATGGATACACTGGACAAAAGTGGGTTCACCTGGGGAAGACAAAGTGGAAAGTGGAATGTGGCACAGTGGGGATGGTGGATACCGCATGAGCGGAGAACAGCCATACAGAGGGGCGTACAGGGTGACATATAAGGAACAGTATGTGAGGGAAAGTGCTAGACTGGGGAAAGGGGAGGAGGTGGAAAAGAAAGGGTGGGAGGAAAGGGAAGAGGGAAAAGAAAAGAGGGGTAGGGCATAATGTGTGGGGTAAAGTAGGGTGATCATAGGCAGGGCAGGAAAAAATGTGGGAGTCGCCAGTGGGATAAGTGCATGGTGTTGATTTGAAGAGGACTAAAGGGGCTGGTTATATGTAGCAGTCACATGAGCTGGTAGCAACAAGATGGTGACGGAGCATGGCTTTGAAAGGGCCAAGTTTTGACATAGAGGAGATGTCCTGACTGAGTTTGTTTAGCCAGCTAGGTCCCCTATGAGCAAAGAATATTTGTCCCTGGGAGGTGTGGCAATGGGGAACTTGGAGGAGTTGGGTTTCAGATCTCCTGGTGTTACGAGTATTTAGGCAGGATCACAGTAGAGCTTGGACACTGGGAGGATCGAGGCCCATGGTAACTTTCTTAGCCATAGTGCATGTTAGATATCTTATGCAGTTGGAGAGTTGTAGCCATCCGGTTTGTGCATATAGGTCACATGTATGTGTCAGATGGTGAGCACCAGTGATGAGCCGACAAGCCTTGTTGAGAGATGTCGATATTCGTCTGAACGCAGTGGTTGATGCAGAACCGTAGATGATTAGGCTGTAATCTATGATGGAGACCACCGAACTCTGGACAGTGATCCTCAAGGCATCCAATGTAATGTGACATCTGTGGCGGTAAAGCAGGCCTAGCTGAGTATTTGCAGCTTTGGCAACACAGTCAATGTGGCAGCCATATGACAGGTTTGGGTCCAGATGAATCCCGAGATATTTAAATGACTGAACTTGCTCAAGGGTGCTTCCGAGGCTAGTTGTGATGGAGAGAGGATGGAGTCTATGCTGGTTTTGATGGCTGTTGAAAAGCATAACCTTGTTTTTTTATGGTTTAGGACAAGCTTATTCTTGCTAAACCAGTTTTCTACAGTGGCAAAGCCTTGCTGAAGATTGTGCTGAAGTGGTTCAGGTTCCTTGTGAGAGGTGACAATTACTGCATCATCAGCATAAATAATTATTTGCTCAGGACAGGATTGGGGAAGGGTGTTCAGGAAGAGGCAGAATAGTAGGGGGCCCAGGATTGACTCCTGGGGGATTGCAGAGCGGACTGGTCTGGCATCAGAGAGGACCCCATTGATTTTCACTCTTTGTGTCTGATTTTCTAGATAGCTACTGAACTAGTCAGTAGCGTCTGGGGAGAGTCCAGAAGATCGGAGCTGTTCAATCAGCAGACAATGATGTACAGTGTCAAATGCTTTTGTCAGATCAACAAAAACGGCCCAGGTTGGCTGACCTTTATCCAGAGCGGAATGTAGCTCACCAGTGAATTCTAGTAGGGCCGATGATGTACTGTGACCTTTTCTGAAACCATGTTGTTGAGGACATAAGATGTTGTATTTTTCCAGGAAGTCAGTAAGTTGGTCTGCCACAATGTGTTCCAGAGCCTTCGAGAGAGAAGGGAGTATGGAGATAGGACAATAGTTTCCATGGTTGATCTTATCACCAGTTTTGTGGACTGGCATAACAGTTGCAGCTTTCCATAAGTCTGGGAATTGGCTCAGACTAAGGGAGAAGTTGAAAATATGAGTAAGTGGACCAAGGACCTCATCAAGGGTGAGAGATAGTAGTTTGAGGTTGAGCGAGTCCCCGCTAGCTCTTGACTTGGATATTGCTTTGGTGATAAATTTTCGGGCTGCATGCTTCTTTACAATTTGGAAATAGAAAGGTGGGAGGTTTGATGGGGTAGGATAGCTGCATGAACGGTGAATGGGGGAATGGGATAGCTACAGGGATTAGGGGAGTCAGGGGCCAGAAAAAAATCTGTGGGGAGAACACTACTAAGGTCAGTGAAGGCATCATTGAAGGTGTTAGCAATGACCAGTGGATCAAGAGTGATGGACCCGTCAACCTTTAGCATCATTGGAGAGGAATTTGGCTGCTTCCCTGTGACTTCTTGAATGTTCTTCCATAACTCACTGCCGTTTCCCCAGGCATTAGAGAGAACTTATCTTAGTACATACTTTTCTTCAGTCTGATGGATTTCGTGCAGAAGTTATGGGCACGTTTGTAATTTTGAATATCAGTTTGAGAACCAGAGGCCCTAGCAAGGGCCCAGAGGTGGTCCCTGGATTTCAGCTGCGCTAGAAGCTCACCAGTTAACCAGGGATTTTTTAGTGCCTTCACTTTTCGTTTTTTTCGCGGGTGCAGTAGTTGCAGGCAGCATTGAAGGATGAAACAAAGTAGTTGAGAGCTGAGTCGACATCCGTGGTTTTGTAGATAAGGGACCAATCATACTGATTAATGAGTGAGGCATCTGGTTCTGAGGGAGGGGAGGGAGAGAGAAGAAAATAGGGAGCAGTATGGGTTTGGAGTGGACAATCCAGAGCAAAGCAACAGAAGGAGTGAAAGAGGGAATTTAGTCTGGCTAGGGTGGTCTTAGCAGCAGCACTGTAGACAATGTTGCCAAAGTCGAAGAGGGGAAGGATCATCTTCAGAACAATTGCCTAGCAAACAGGAGAAGGAATGCAGCCTCTAGTCCTGTATAATGTTCCTAGCTTGGGGTGAAGTTTATTGTATATGGCGTCCACATGCCCAGGAAAGTCAAGGTTCCTGCATGATGGAACATCTTCGATAGTGGCCCCTTCTAGGTGCCAAAGGAGGGGAGCACAGTAAGCCTGGTGAGCTTCTGCCTAGCCCCAAATCTCATTGAAACCATTTTCTTGGTATTAAGAGATAACTGCTTCAAACAGAAACAGTGCTAAACATTGTTGGAAGTCCAGCTAAAGTCTGGTTGTGATATCAGAGAGGGAGGAACCAGAGGCAAACAGAACAGTGTTATCCAGGTACATTTTATTTGTTTATTTATTTATTTGAATTTTGGTAACCGGATAAGCCCACTGAGATAATGCAGTCCCTTTTTCAGGGGTGACCCGAGGGAAGGGTACATAGGACAAATAGTTTACAAAGTACAAAGAGGCACAGTGCTATACATAGTTAAAAGAAGTAATGTCACAATGTAGTACAATAAACAGGGCTGTAATACATATAGAGATTTGCAGTTCTGTATATATTCTACAACAGCATCACAACACACTATAAAGTTTTGCTTTGACAGGATGGAAACTGGGTACAAACTTTAGGACAGTTATAAATGCGTTCAAGTATTCACATGGCAGAACACTGATGTACAATACAGGGGATCAAGTGGTTACAGTACAGTAGTTACACAAGGTTTGAGAAATAAGCAATGGGTTTTAGGAAAACAAGCAAGGGACTTGAGCATGTAAGTCTGATAAGGCAGGTACAAGTTCCATATTCAGATAAGTAGTTATGCAGAGCAAGTTTGAACTGAGGGAGGGTGGTGCAGGAGAGGATAGATGGGGGGGGTGGAGTTCCATGCTGAGGGGGCAGCAAAAGCAAAGGATCTCCTGCCTGAGGATAGACGTGTCTTCAGTATAGCTAGCAATGGAAGAGAGGTAGATCAGAGTGACCGCCTGGACTGTTTTCTTACTATAATGCCAGATAGGCTTGGAGGGGGTGTAGAGGTGTGTGAACTTATAGGTGAGACATAGTGAGGAGTACTGGATTTTGTGTTCAAGATGCAGTCAGTCCAAAGATGCGAGTACAGTGCAATGGTGTTGACAGGGGCTGCTCTGATAGCAAAGCACCTTATCTTGTGATACAACTGTTTCAGCTGGTTTGTGAGAGAGGCCTTGAGTGATAAGAAAAGAGGAGCCCCATAAGAAAGCAGAGGAATGAGTAAGGCGGTAGCAATTTTTAGGCAGGATGCATTAGATAGCAGGGGATGAAGACAGTATTGCAAACCAATCTTTTGGTGTAGGGTTTTGGCAGTTTTGTTGACATGGGCCTCGAAGGAGAGGTTTGGGTCTAGCAGGATGCCCAGGTATTTAAAAGATTCTGCCAGTTCAAGGGGTTCCCCATTACTGGAAAGGATGGAGAGCTGAGGGTTAAGTGCAGTTTTATAAGAGTGGGGATGGGCCAACATAGATTTTGTTTTTTTGGTGTTTAGAAGTAAGTTGTTTTCAAAGAACCATGCTCCTAATTGGCGGAAGTCGGATTCCAGGTCTGAATAAGCCATTGGGTGTCAACAGAGGATCGGTATAAAATGGCGGTCTCCATAAAGATGAACGGATGCCCCTCCGCAGAAGACTGGCAACTCATTAATGAATATCAAGAAGAGAAGGGGGCCCAGGATGGATCTCTGGGGAACATCATGGGTAATCTGTCTGAATGGAGATTGACAGTTAGCCCATTTGACACTTTGGGTGTGGCAGGATAGGTAGTTTTGAAGCAAGAAGGTGGATTGTTGATCAAGTCCCAGGGTTTCTAACTTTTGTATGAGCAATGCGTGGTTCACCAGGTTGAAAGGCTTGGTGAGGTCTACGAAGATGGCCCCCATGTATTGGCCAAGATCAAAGGCATGGTGAATGTCTGAGGTGACTCTGATGAGTGCAGAGAGAGTGCTATGAGTTTTGCGAAAACTGTGTTGGCAGGGTGATAGGAATTGGTGCTGTTCAAGGTAGTCTTGCAACTGGTTGTATAGAATTCTTTCTTGTAACTTAGCAAGGTGGCAGAGGATGGAGATCGGCCTGTAGTTTTCAACAGGGGTGGCCGACCTCCCTTTGTGGACTGGGATTACTAGTGCCATTTTCCATTTTGAGGGTACAGTTCCTTTTAGAAAGGATCTGTTAATTAGGTTTTGAATCAGTAATGCAAGTACTTGTGCTCGCCATTTTAAAAACCTTGGCTCAAGTGAGTCATGGCAAGAGGAGCCATGTTCCTTGAGATTTCAAAGTAGCCTGAGAGACTCTTTTCAGGTAGCTAATTTGATGTGGAATTGCAGGGTCATGGTCCTAGGGGTATTTGTGACTGGAGAGAGGCAGTTGCTTTGGATTATAGTGAAATGGGATACATAGCTGCTGAGGCACAGAAAGAAATTGTTAAGATCCTCTGTTACTGATGCTGGGTCAGACAGTACTTGCCCTTGGTAGATAGTGAGTCTGGGCAGGTGGAGGTTTTTTCTTTGAGGAGGGAATTTATTTGGGCCTAGAATTCTTTGGGGTTACTGAGTGTTTCTGTTTGGATTGAGTGGCAATAAGTCCGCTTAGTGTTAGTTATTTTAGACTTACAAGTATTTCTGAGATGTCTGTATGAATGCCAATCTGAGGGGAGTCCAGTCTTCTTGTACGTTTTCCAGGCTGCAATTCATTTGGACATGAGGTTCCTTATATTTTTTGTCAGCCAGGGGCCTTTAATGACTTTGGATCTACTGTATGTCGGGTAAGTGGAGCATGAATGTTTTTGATGGCCATGACAGTGTCAATTAGGTATTCCAGGGCTTGGTCAACAGGAGGCAGGGTATGTATGGGGTCCTAATTTATATTATTGAGAGAGTTAAGGAAGGATACAAGATCAAAGGAGGACAGATTACAAGATTCTACAATTTTTGGAGGAAAGCTAGTGGAATTATTCCTCCAGATACAATAGACTGGCGAGTGATCACTGATGCTGTCATGTAAGACTCCTGAGGCACTTATTCTGGGAGCACAGTTGGACAGGATCCAGTCAATGACGGAGTGATTTTCCATTCTAGTGTTCCTTCTGATGGGTTCAGCGATACGCTGAGTTAGGTTGGCGTTAGCCAGGGTGGAGTGGGCTGTGTTTTTGTTTTTGGTTAACCAGTCAATGTTTAAATCCCTGCACATAATTTGATCATTGTGGGGAGGTTCGAGAGGGAGGTAATGACTTTGGGGAGGGCAGCAGTGGTAGACCTGGGGGGATAAGTAGGTACATCCCACTATTAGTTTTTTTGGTGTTGCCAAGGGTTAAGGAGACAAAGATGGATTCTGCTGTCAATGTTAGGGAAGCCGGGAGTTGAATTTCAGTAGCTGCGAGGTTGGACTTGATATATAAGACAACACTCCCACCTCTTTTGCCAACCCTGTCACACCTGAAGATAGTGTACCCAGGTAGGGCCACTTCATGTGGGATGATGGAGTGTTTTAGCCACGTTTTGGAGACTCCAAGTACTGCCGGATTGAAGGAAGTGACACAGGCTTCAAGTTCTGCCATTTTAGGATGCAGGATTTGACAATTCAAATGCGCTATTTTGAGGCCCTTAGTATTAAACTGGTTAGAGGCCGGGGTGGCAGAGGTGGGATGGGAGGTGTGAGGGGGTCCAGGATTGGTCTCCACATCACTATCTAGTATGATGTGAGAGAGTAAGTGGAGCAGTGTGGGGGTAGGTGGGTGAGATTTTTGATGTTTCTGATTTTGAAGGTAGGCGCATGTAGGTTGCCATGTAGCCAAGACCCAAGATTGGTGACATCCTTTCTTGCCAGGCAGGGAAGTGAGAGTAGTCCCTGAGGGGGCGTATGTGGGATTTTCTGTAGTGGGCGTACATGTGGATGGGTGCAGAGGAGCAGGTAGTGGGAAAGTCATTCAGGAAGACCAAAAACAGTATTGGGCTGAGGAGGGAGCCTTGTGGGACACCAGTGTTGACAGGAAGTGGAGGGGATATGAAATTGCCAATGTGCACAGTTTGAGATCTACCCTCAAGGTAGGAGTAGAACCAATTGGTAAAGGAGTCAGAGATCCCCGCTGTCTTAAGCTTGTCAAGGACAAGGAGGTGAGATATAGTGTTGAAGGCTTTGGCTAAGTCAACAAAGATGGCGGAGGTGATAAGGCCCTGATCCATGCCTGAGATAATGGAGTCAGTAAGCTGAAGGAGGGAGGAGGAGGAGGAGTGGAATTTACAGAAGCCAGACTGGAAAGGGATGAAGAAAGAGAAAGAGTCAAGGAAGGTGGAAAGTGGGACAGCACAAGGAGCTCTTGTATTTTGGCTTGAGTGGGGAGCAGGGAGATAGGGTGGTAGTTGCCAGTTAAGAAGGAGTCACCTCCTTTGGAAATGGTTATGACAGTTGAATGTTTCCAGGAGTTGGGGATGGGAGCAAGGAAGAAAGGGATGTTGAGAAGAGAGGTGATAGGTAGAGCAATGGCAGGGGCAGACAGATGGAGGAGCCAAGAGTGCCTCGAAGGAGGCAACAGGAGTGATAGTAGAGAAGGAGAAGGGGTAGATAGGGGTGGTAGGATGGGAGAGGATATAGGGGGAGGGATAGGGGAAGGAGGATAGAAGGGAGGAAGTACAGGAGGTAAAAACTGAGTTAAATTTAGAAGCAACAGAAAGTGGTCCTGAAATGGGGATGTCACCCACCTTGAGGACTGGGGGGAGGATTGGGTTGGGGGGGAGACAGCATGGATGAACTTTCAGAACTTGGAGGGGTGGTTAAGGTTGTTCTGGAAGGTGGAGGCAAAGTACTCAGCCTTGACAAGCCTAGTGGCTCTGGTACAGGCATCGCAAAGGGCCTGATACCTAATTAAGTAAGCAGGGGAGCCAGAGGAATTATGAGTCTTCCAGGCAAGATCACACACATATAGGCAGGCTGGTAGTTCAGCTGAGATCCAAGGGAAGTGGGAACCATGGCCTGGTTGGCCTGGTGGGGGGCATGCTGATCCCAGATAGACATGAATTTAGTATTAAAATATTGGTGGGCAGAATAGATGTTATTGGCAGATGAAATGGGCGACCAGTTGGTAGCCACCAAATCAGCATGTAGGGAGGATAAGTACAGCAACTGGAAAGACCAGATCTGGAGGAGTTTGGGAGGGGGCTTTGGGATGGTGAATATTGCACACACACACACACACACACACACACACAGTAGACCATGTGGTGGTTGCTGTGGGTGTCAGGGAGGGTACTGGCAGCAGAGATATGGTTGGGGTGCTAGGTAAGAACCCAGTCCGGTAGGGAATGATTGGAGTATTTATAATTGTGTTGGTTTGAGTCAGAGATCAGTTGGGTAAGTAGCCCTCTTCCATTCCAGATAAATGAGTGCAGAGATAGGAGAAGCAATAGCAGGGTCTGAGAGATGGAAGGGTTTAGGACCAAGACTATTAAAGCTGTCACCCTTGGAGTGATTGATGTTCAAGAGAGAGATGAGAGGGTAGCAGCAGGGGATATTGGGAGGGAGAGAGAAAGAGAGACATGGGAGGGGGGAGAGAGGTAGAAGAGTGAGATGAGGGAAGGATGAGTCACCATGCTTTATGACTGTCTCTCTCTGAACTATTTGCATGGTGACCCCTACCATTTCCAGCACTTTCACCAGGAGCAGGATTTTCCAAACCCTTGACACAGGCTCAATTCATGATTTTGGGCTGTGCCTGCATAATCTTAAATGCACCAAAATGTTGGATTGCTATTTTCAAATAGTTTGCCATATTTGTGATAGTTGACCTGCTTTGTAGTAAAAACAAATGATATGTGCCTCATTTATCTGACACATAACTCATTATTTATGCACAATTTGTGGCACTCTAGACAAAAACATGAAAGCATGTTTTAGATGGTCTAACATTTTGTCGTAAGCAGCACAATTGTGCTAAAATTGTCATGTAAGTTGGTACACGCTTCGGGGGGGGGGTGCCTTTAAAAAACTATCCTAAGTGTTATGCAAATGTGCCAGGGTGGGGTGTGTGATCACCCTCTGAGCACAGCTCAAAGGGTTGCAAGACAGGGAATTTTCACAAAATTATCATTTCGACAGTCCCTTGCGACTGTATATTAGCTCCCTGGTCTTTGGTGCCTATTGTGTCCTACTGCACTGTGACTTTATTCAGACTACAGTAGCATAATTGAAAGCACAAGTGTCCAAAAGGAAGCAGAGTGCATACCAGAAACCTTGCTTCCTCTGCAGTATGCAGGAGAAAATTGTTTTATTACTGGATGTAACATACTGTATCCTCACCTAACTTTTCTCACCCCTTCTGCTGACAGCATTTAATACTGGGGATGTTTATATGCCAGCATCTACTGTCATCCTACTTCCAGTAATAATTTTGTGGTGCTAGCAAACATTTTTTGAGATTATTAAGCAAAATATTTTTGGGGAGGTGGCTATCCCAAGTATTCACAATCTGTAATAAAATTTTCAGATACTTTGCCCCCACATTACAAGGAATTGTATTTTAGTACATTTCAGTGTTTTACGTTTTGATCTCAAACATGTTTGTTCTATCTCTACAGACCACAGCCTATCATAAATATCTATAATGATAGAGTGCTGTATAGTTACTAAGGCTATTCTTCCCTTATCTGAGCAGTCATTATAGCTCATATATGATTTAATTATGCAATTGTCACAAAGTTATCAATTGACATCCCCTGTAAATAATTCCACTGGTTATCTGCCTATCACGTTCTGGAAAGTGATCCTGGTGTTTTTTTCAGTTAAGTCGAAATGTGAGCTGCTGTTATTTGTAGAACATTGACAAAGGACAGTAACATATTCCATCATTTGATTTGTGGTTTGGTGACATTTTTGTGTTACCTATATGTATTTCGTCCTTGAGATAAAACATTTATAAAGTAAAGACACAGGTGCTAAACACTGCAGTAGAGATCAGAACCTGCGGACGGCTGCTGAATGATATACTGTAAGACACCAGCATGGATTACAGCCTCGTTGTAAAGTTGTTTACCAAACGTTTAACTCAAAATTCGGCCCTTTCATGGTATTTCTTCCTCAAAGATAAAAAAAAGAGATGAGGGTGAGTTCACAGAGGAGCTCAAAAGATGAAAGAGTCAAAAGCAGCAAGCCCTGGCATGATCAATGAAACCTTAGTCACCTGGCACTGTCCCAGTGTTTTATTTGGTTTGCTTGCTAACACAGATATCTGCAGGGGAATCTGGATGCAAGGACTGGATTTTCCCACACCACATCAACATATATCCTGTATTTCCAGTCCCAAGCATGCTCTTAAACAAATGAGATTGTTACAAGGTGATTTATACAATCAGTCTGACTTCATATGATGCTCTATTTGATCTAGAACATCCAGCCATGGTTGCTTTCTGCTGAGCACTCTACAGCTGCAGATTCTCATTTGGTTCTAGTAGTTATCTCGGCCTCATTTCAGTTGCCCTCCGAGCCTGCTCATACAGTTGCCTTATACTACACTCTCCTTATATAGCTACTCAAATCAGACTATAGTCTCTTGCTAGGGGATGATTTGATTCTTGAGTGTTAAAAGACACAATTACATTCAAAAAGCAATAAACAGAGTAATAGGAACTCATCAGTAAAAAAGCTGTAATTCCATCAAGTGATTCTGGTGACATCATAAACCAAGAAAGCAAAGTTCAACTGGTTGATGGTGTCATCAGAATCCCAAAATGGAATGACAAGCCTAGTTACTGCTGGTTTCCTATCTGTTATTTTTTGTAATACAGCATATGGAACACTCCAAACATTCTATTTCACAGTACTACTGATCTGATGTCAGAATGATAGCATTATGACTTTCGGATGTCAGAGTGATAGTATTATGAGTTAGTGATGTCACCAATTCCCTATGGGGAAAAAAATGCCATCCACATATTACAGCATCATTGTATGCCACAAACAGACATTTGTTTTCTAGAAAGATACATATGTCCATAGTTTTTTTTTTGTTTGATTGTTTTCCTTTTAAAGAAATAAAAGTCTTTACAAATGCACACTGACTTAGTAGATCTCGGTGAAGTAGCATTTTTTCCACAGCAGTTGCTGTGTGACAGACAACAGATGTTATACAGTAGCACGGTGATACCAAAAACTACGGTATTCTCATGCAGGATTATTAATAATTATCCATACCAACTAACTATGTAAACATCCACACTCCCTTTCAAAATGGTGTGGCCCACAAAAGTATTGTAATTAAATTCTATTTTATTCGAGATAAAAAACACTGAGCAGAGATCATTTACAATGGTGTCCTTTTAAGTCAAAACTTCTGATGGCAAGCGAACATGTTACAGATATACACTGTAAATAGTGCTAGACACAGTGTCCAATTCACTAGGCATTGTATATTTACATAGGAATAACAAAGCAATGGGAGTCATATATACTGTAGATTATTAGATACTATGCAAAAAGTGACACTTCCACTGGAATTTAAAGGTGACAGGAAATGTATGCTAATTTTCAGCAGTTAATAATGTCCCTTTCTACAGCAATAAAATTCATGCCCCCAAATTATCCATATTTCACTGAACCTGAATAAACACTGATGTGAAAAACTGTGTTTTCAACTGTTTTCTTTTTAAGGGCAAAAGTCTCCAAAGCTCTCTTCATGGAACCTGTAATTTGAAGTTATTACTATGTCATGGTTTATGTGTAGAATGCCAAATATGAGTTCTTGACCTATTAGAACCAATCTTAGAGTTCTGTACAACAAACCGTGACATAGTCAAAACTCCAAATTACTGGTTCCACACTGAGAACTGTAACTGACTGCTGCCCATAAAAACAAAACAATGCAAAATACAGCTTTTTCACATCACTTTTTGTGTTGGTACAGTGAAACATGGATCATTTAGGGGTATGAATATCATTTTTTTCCCGTCCCACACACAGACTGGCCCCCATTGGTACCACCTTGCACCCAGCACCATTATCCATTTCCCTGGGACTTACTACTCCCAGTGTTCCTTTCTGGCTTCCCCCAAGGGTGAACCTTTGGGAGCCCTATCCTCCCCATAGAACCTCAAGCTTGGTGTCCTGGGAGCACCATGGTTCAATGGTGAGGGGCCTCTGGTGTGAGGTGGGTGGCATTATGGACAGTCTAGCATTTTTCCCTGTTTTTTATCCTCGGGAGGCGTGGTATGCAATGACATAGTGGTGCACATAACAACATCTGCCATGCCTCCCTGATCATGCAAGCTCTAGCTGTTAGACCCCCAGCAGCTGCCTGGGGTTTGTCGAGTACCAGTTGTCCCCCCACCCAGGAGGAGGAGGAGAGTAGTCTTTAGGATGCTAGATTCTCCTCCCCTCAGCCAGCCCTCCGGCACCCTGGGTTTGCTTCCTAACCTGGGCCATCGGAGTCACAAACAGTAGCTCTACCATTGTGTTGACAGGCCGGCCAATGAATATAATTTATGCAAATAGGAACATTATAAGCAGCTGCCAGTTAGAAATTATTTCCTGTCCACTTTAAGCAATCAGCAGGCACTACTACTTGAGAGTAAAGTGAGGTTTGACAATCTTTAATTCCTATGCAGAACAAACTGTATACTTTAAGTATGAAGACAAGATGAGGTGGTGGTTGTCATGAGTTAATAATGTCTGTGGGGTATTGTGAGGAATGAGTTACTTGTGCCAAGCACCTCCAGCACCTGAAAGTGTATTAACCCATAACAGAGATCATCCCCCGAGTGTCTTACTGTGCTTTTAAAGTCTCCTTGCAAATAATTATATAACAAACAAATTTAAAAACTAGGACACAATAAAAAAAAAATATTATGGAAAAAAATAACATAGTTACATAGAAACAAAGACAATGATGGCAAGAAAAGACCAACTGTCCATCCAGTCTGCCTGAGTTTCCTTTTTAGCCCTGTAGCCTACTGTCCCTCTAGTGCCCTAGCCCTCCCAATCATTCCCCCCCATTCTCCTCACAGTTTTTGCCAGCCTGCACAATCACTACTACATCCTTCATTCTGTCCCAACTGTTCTTGAAACTACCAGTGATTTTAGCACCCTCCACTTCAGCTGGTAGACTGTTCTACTGCTCCATCACCCTTTCTGTAAAGTAATACTTCCTCATGCCCTCCTGAACCTGCCTCCTCTTAGTTTCCACACATGTCCACATGACCATAAGCTAGAATTCAAGCTAAATAGCTCCCCACAGTTCACCTTATTAATTTCTTTTAGGAACTTGAAGGGCTTTATCATATCACATCTCTCCCTTTCAGTCTCCAGTGAGGACATGTTGAGTGCCTTGAGGTACTCCTCATGGGACCTGCCCTGATGGCTCTGAATACTTTTTGTTAATCTTCACTGCACTGACTCAAACCTATTCCTATCCTTCCTGAGATGAGGACTGCAGAACTGGATGCAGTATTCCAGATGTAGCCTCACTAAGGATCTATAGAGGGGAAATATTACCTCTTCCCTTCTGCTATCAATACCCCTCCCAGTACATCCCAGTGTGCTACTTGCTTTGCTACATGTCTTGTTGCAGTGACTAAATTGTTTGAGGAAGTCCCAACTTCAAGGTCCCATTCCTCAGGCATAGTGCTAAATCTTGCTCCACCCATCTAGTACTCTGTCCTGGGGTTCTTGTACCCTGGGTGCACTTTTGGGCATTGCATTTCAACTGCCAAACCTTAGACCACCCCTCTAGCTTTTGTAAGTCTCTCTGCTTTTCCCTAATTCCCTCATGACTATCCACCCTCCAACACAGCTTAGTGTCATCTGCAAAAAGACTCAACCTGCCACATATTCCTTCGCCAATGTTGTGGATGAACATACTGGAGAGGACAGGAGCCAGGACAGATCCCTGTGGTACCCTGCTCTTGAGCCATTCTCTTTCATGATTTGAGCCATTTAACCACAACCCTCTGTTGTCTCCACTTTAGCCAGTTGCCTACCCAGTTCACTATGAACTTCGCTGCACCCAGATCCTCCATATTCTTCAGCAAGCATCTATGAGGCACCAAGTCAAAAGCCTTGCTGAAGTCGAAGTAAAACAAATCCACAGCACAGCCCCAATCCAATTCCCTCATCACCCAGTCAAAGAAAACTATCAGGTTAGTCTCACAAGACCTTCCTGCCATGAATCCATGCTGCTTACTATCCTGCAGCCTGTTTCTTTCCAAGTAGTCCACGAGGTTCTCTTTGACCAGTGACTCCATCAGCTTCCCTGCAATAGAGTTGCAATTTCTTAGGTCACAGTGTGGTGGTGTTGTCCCACTGTGGCACTGTTGTGGAGAAAGCAAAAGCCAGTTAAGCATATGATAAAGTGGTCTGATGGACTACCTTTTGAGTGCAGGTCTAGTGTAAAAGAACAGGGCCAGCAAGTGGTTCCAGTCACCAAATCATTTTTATCAATTCATTTTCTCTGTTAATGTTCTTTTGTTCCCTACTTCTGATGGATACTGAGAGAGACAGAGAGAGAGAGAGAGAGAGAGAGAGAGAGAGAGATAGACGCAGAGAGCTGTTTGTGACATGGCTATGAGAAGGAAAGAATGAGCAGTGATGTCACAATGTCATGTGCTGCCACGATCCCTAGCAGCACAATAGCAGCACCACTTAGTAAGGGCCCTAGCTTGTTAGTAATGTGATGACCGGGGCCAGCCCATTGGCGTAGCTGTAGTGCTACCTCTCATAACGCTGATGGCCTGGGTTTGGGAATGAGCTCGAGTCGTCAGAGGGATGGCCAGAGGGAGGGGAGCAGAGCATCCAAAGAGAGCGCTCTCCACCTCTGGGAGAGAGGGAGATTGGTCACCGGTCCATTACCACCACCTGTGTGACCACAGGTGGCAGTGCAGTCAGCAGTGTGGAACAAGATGGGAGGATGTCAGCTTCATTCCAGTGCATTAGCACATCTCTGTGTGCACATGCGTTTAAGCCATCATCCTAGGTGTGGGAACAGAAAATGGAAACAAGTCCAACTGCAGCAGAAGGACATCCACCCCACACTGCAGCCCCCACACTGCTGACCATGGATCTCATTCCAGACATACAGAAACAATTTACTTCGGGGTGAATGGGTCAGCCCACAGCTGGGGGGTAAGCCAGGGTGCTATGGAGATTAGGTAAGTCTCAGAGAAGAGTGATAGGGGAGGGTGTAGGGATCAGGACTGATGATGGCTGGCCAGCTGTAGGGGGTATAAAGCATACTATAGCCACGTTGCTCAAGGTAGATCCGTTTATAAAATGACCAGCAAAGATCAGTGCAATCACAGAGAGAAATCAGCGGACCACAACAACATACAAAGTATACCCCTGCGCTTTGCTCAGTGAAGCTTCCAGAGTGGGCACTATACTGGGAATAAAGCCACACTTACATACACCACAGTCAATTGAAACGAATGACATCACCAGGATTTGTGATTCCCATAATGCATTGCCATATATGACATCACAATGGTTCATGAAAACATTTTTTGCACTATTGTTGTGACACATTTTTATATATATATCCTATGGTGAAATACATATACTATTAGGGTGGCTCAAAATTAAAGAAAAGAAATGACTGCATAAACATATAAGGAACATAAACCAAATTAGAGTTAAAGTTAGTTAATTTCACTAACTAATAAACTGAGTTAGTTCCCAAAACAAAGAAGTTATAAACAAGATATTTTAATTTTAATAACATCTTAGTAAAGTTCATCTTGTTGCAGCAGTTCCTAGCAATGTTGCAGTTTAGACCAAATATTGAAGGTGCCAAAACAGATAGGAAAAGAAGAGTTGACCAGAATAGGGAGCTGTCACAGAATTATTGCTATGACAGGATCCTCCTGTGCTCCACCATGCTCAAGTCTGTTAAGAGAGAGAGAAAAAAAGGATAAAATACAGTTAGTGATGAATTATAACCCATGTAGCATAATTTTGCAATATCCATCCAAACACCAGAGTCATTATGATATCTAAAAAAATCCTTTTGCTACTGAAAAAACAAAAGTATAGAATATAAAGGAGGGGAATTTGGGGAGGGGTTGAAAAAAGGAGGAAATTACAGATAAACCACATCTATATAATCACAACCTGATGCTCACATTTACCAATTATAAATAGGGTTTAAAGTTCAGTTCCATATTTAATTCATCAGGTGTCGAAGCCTCCATTGTAAATATCCAAAAAGTCTCCCTCTGTAAGAGGCGTGCTAGACTATTACCACCTCTCTTGCCAATTTTGACCTGTTCCAGGCCCATGAATTTGAAGCCAGTTCAAGGAAGTTCCTAAGCACTCCAATCAAGGACGCAAGTCATACAAACACAAAATAATTCTGAATTTATTCTGGTACAATACCACAGTGCACTCACTAGCCCCATTACTTGCCCTGGGGCTTCGGGTCCAAACAACCCTTCGTCAGGGAGGGTGGCAGATGTTACTGGTAAAATGTAAAATAAGATTGCTTGCATTTATCCAATTGAAAAATTTTTCTGCCTCTAAATTGGTCCCATCCCACACACAAAGTATATCATCAATAAAGCGAAACCACACCACAATGTATTTATGGTGTGGATTCACTCTAGGGTCATAAATATAGTCCTCCTCCCATTTACCCATAAATTAGTTTGCAAAAGCAGGAGCAACAGATGCCCCCATAAAAAGCAGGCACATGAACTTAGAAATATGTTTCTTGATAGAGGGTACTGACCAGGTTTTAGATGATGCATGCACTAGGGCCAGTAACACTGATAGGAACATTTTACTAACTCCCAGAAACAGACAGGTGGGAGTAGAACAAGTATGCTTTAGCACAGAACACAACCATTTGTCAGGTAGAATTGGAGGAGTCATACACAAGCATTGGCCCATACTGTTAAATGACCCTGTAGGTGCTAATGCAATTGGGCCTAAGCCATTGGTTACCTCTAGGAAAAGTAAGAGCATTAGAGACAGACTTGTAAAAAATGAATTTTCAGGGATACAACCTGATGACCGTACTTGGTTACCAATAAAGCTGCCTAGAATGTTCCATTGTGGCAACTGCAATGTCTGTAAATTTTGTCAACAGGGTAAGAGGCTTGAACATCCAAAGGGTAACAAAATGATTCAAATCAGACAATTCATTTCATGTGTTAGTGCCTTCATTGTCTATGCGATTTTGTGTCCCTGCAAATCACTTTACATAGGACGCACAACGACGTTGAAGCTTAGGATTCAAGAACATGTAATAACATACTAAAATGCCAGCAGAGTAGGCCTAAAGGTCTTTTGTGTCTGCTTGTTTGGTCAGCCCCCAACCTGGGAGCTGACCTTGCTGCCCCCCCAACCTCCTCAGGCTTCTCCATTCCCAGTTCGAGAAATTCCCCCTGTATTGGACTTTGCCAGCACAACCCTACCCCTGTACCTGTTCCAACCCCTCTTGAACCCCTCCATAGTCTCTGCCTCCACTAGTGCCCTGGGCAGCTCATTCCATGGTTCCACCACCCTTTCAGTGAAGTAGCACCTCCTCCTTTCCCCTGAGTCTTCCTTCCTCTAGCTTCCACCCATGCCCTTTAGTTGCCCCCTCCCTTTCCTTTGGAGAACCTTGACAGAGCCCCCCCATTTAGCCGCTTCATGTACTTGAAGACCTCTATCATATCCCCTCGTCCCTCTTCTCCTCCAACTTGTACATGTTGAGCTCCTCGAGCCTCTCCCCATAGGCCCTTTCCCCCGAGCACCAGATCATTTTGGTTGCCCTCCTCTGGACCCTTTCCAGGGGTGCAATGTTCCTTTTTAAGTGCTGCCTCCAAAACTGCACACAGTACTTGAGGTGTGGCCTAACCAAGCAGTTGTACAGAGGGATTATCACTTCCCTCCTTCTGGAGATAATCCCCCTAGCGATGCATCCCAGCATCCTATTGGCTTTGGCCGCTGCCCTCCTACAAGTCTCAGAGTTGTTCGTTTTGACTTCCACCACAACCCCCAGGTCCATCTCAGCCATCGAGACTTGAAGCATTACCCCCACCAGGATATTCACTTGGCCTGGGTTTCTGGCACCCAGGTGCAGAACCCTGTTTTTCCCTGCATTGAACCTCAGACTCCACTTCCTTTACCATCTCTATAGAGCATTTAGGTCCTCCTGCAGGGTAACCTTCCCATCCTCCCCATCCACCACTGTTCCCAACTTCGAGTCATCCACAAAGAGACTCATTTCACTCTTGATACTCTTCCTTATGTCAGAGACATAGGCGTTAAACAAGAGGGGCCCTATGACCAATCCCTGAGGGACCCCAGTGATGATCCTCCTTGGAGATGAGACTAATTCCACAACCACGACCCTCTGGGTACGCTCCAAGATCCAATTTCCTATCCATCTGATCATCCATTTCCCCACCCCCATTTCCCCCAGCTTATCCAACAGGCCTCTGTGAAGAACTGAGTCAAGTGCCTTGCTAAAGTCAAGAAAGAGGACATCCACTCATCACCCAATTGTAGAACTCCACAAGGTTTGTCTGACATGATGTTCCCAGGACAAAGCCATGCTGTCTATTGTCCAGGTACCCCAACTTCTCCAGTACCCCCTTAGCCTCTCCTTGATAATACCCTCCATCACCTTGCCCACCACTGATGTCAGGCTGACGGGCCTGTAGTTCCCCACCTCCTTCCTTGATTCTTCCTTGTGGATAGACACAATATGTGCCACCCTCCAGTACTGGGGCACCCACCCGTCATCAGAGAGAGATGTTGAAAATCTCTGTCAGGGGTTCTGCCAGGACATCTGCCAGTTCCCTCAGCACCTTGGGATGGAATTCATCTAGCCCTGGTGCTTTCTCCATCCTAAGGGACCTGAGGGCTTCCCTCACTCTCTCTACCAGGATTTCCACCTCCACTTCCTCCCCCTTGGCCTCTTGTTCAACATTACCCCCTCCTGACGGTGATGTCACCCCCCCTTCCTAGTCCCGCCTGTGCTCCCGATCAATATGGGTCCCGTCCCCTCCTCAGTTTCACTGTCTCCTCCCTTGGATGACACAGCCCCCCCATTCTTCCTGGTAAAAACTGAGTCAAAGTACTCATTTAGTACCTCGGCCTGCTCCCCCGGGTCCTGTGTCCATTCCTCCCCTGTTCTAATCCTGCTATTCTGCCTTTTCACTTTCCTTTTTTCCCCAGTGTATCTAAAGAACCCCTTGTTCCCCCTTCTTCTGATTTCCCTGGCCAGGTTCTGTTCCTTCCTTGCCTCTTAGCCGACCTCACTACCCTAGTGACCCTTCTGGCTGTCAGCTCATACTCCCCTTGATCCCTTTCAGTCCTTGAGCATTTGAAGTGCCTATAGGCAGCCTTCTTTTTCCTTGCCACCTCCTGAACCTCCTGGGTCCACCAACAGGGTTTTGTGGCCTTATTGCATTTGCGCCTCACTCTTGCACAGGTCTTGGTAGCCTCCTGAACCCCCCTCCTAATGATTTCCCACCTACTGTCAGCGTCCATGTCTGGCCTTATCCCATCCAAATGGTCCCTGAGGATCCTTTCCTTTCCCTTGAAGTCCACCCCCCTGAAGTCAAGTACCACCATCTTTGTATGGCCTTACTCCACCCCCCAGGTCCAGGCAGAACCAGACCGTGGCATGATCACTCCCCGCCAATGGGTCCCAAACCTACAAGCCCCTAATCTGGTCACTGTCTGCCAGGACTATATCCAGTGTCTGGGCCTTCCTAGATGGCTCACCCACATGCTGGGTTAGGAACAAGTCCTGGAAGACATCCAGAAACCTCTGCTCCCTGGCGACTGAGGACATCATAATCCCCCAATCCATCCCTGGCATGTTTAAATCACCCATCACCACCACCCCACCCTTGCCCATTCTACAGGGTCTCATGACATTAGGCACCAGACTCTCTTCCAGGTCCTCCGCCAGCGCAGGGGGTCTGTATACCACTCCTATTTTAACTCTCTTGCCCCCCCCTTTGTTTTCAGGGTGATCGTCTCCACAGTCCCCTCCACCTACTCCACCCCTCCTATACCAATACCAAATTTGACTATCAGTGCTACCCCCTCCCCTTCCCTCCACATTAAAAACATGAACCTTGAAAATTCAATCATAGAAGATATTTTTAATTGTCATAACAGTGATGTCACTGGCTTCAAATTCATGGGCCTGGAACAGGTCAAAATTGGCAAGAGGGGTGGTAATATGCTAGCACGCCTCTTACAGAGGGAGACTTTTTGGATATTTACAATGGAGGCTTTGACAACTGATGAATTAAATATAGAACTGGACCTTAAACCCTATTTAGAATTGGTAAATGTGAGTATCAGGTTGTGATTATATAGATGTGGTTTATCGGTAATTTCCTCCTTTTTTCACCCCCTCCACAAATTCCCCTCCTTTATATTCTATACTTTTGTTTTTTCAGTAGCAACGGGATTTTTTTACATATCATAATTATGTTGATGTTTGAATGGATATTACTAAATTATGCAACATGGGTTACAATTCATCACTAATTGTGTTTTATCCTTTTCTTTTCTCTCTCTTAACAGACTTGAGCATGGTGGAGCGCAGGAAGATCCTGTTATAGCAATAATTTTGTGACAGCTCCCTATTCTGGTCAACTCTTCTTTTCCTATTTGTTTTGGTGCCATCAATATTTGGTCTAAACTGCAACATTGCTAGGAATTGCTGCAACAAGATGAACTTTACTCAGATGTTATTAAAAGTTAAAATATCTTGTTTACAACTTATTTATTTTGGAAACTTACTCAGTTTATTTGTGAAATTAACTAACTTTAATTCTAATATGTTTTATGTTCATTGTATGTTTATGCAGTCATTTCTTTTCTTTAATTTTGAGCCACCTTAGTAGTATATGTATCTCACCATAGGAGTTATATAACAAGCATTTGTCAATGCCGAAACGTTTGCCTCCTGGTATTAGCATTGGAAGTGCAAGAGTTAGACAGATGCAGACTAAGAATGGCAGTGAAGTATTGAACTCACTCTAACCCCACCTCCACCTTGCAGAGATGGACAGACATTGGGGTATGCGTTTGGGTCGTCACCCATAATGTTCATGCCATTTGACCTCACCCTATCCTGCGGACACCGACACTTGTTGAGGTGTGCCTTGGGGTGTTTGGCTGTACAGTCACCCCATTCCATAGGTACATATGCTGAAATGGGTGCAGTATAGGGAGAATGGGGTGAACTGTGGGGCTGAAGAGTTCAAGGCACACCTCGATGCCTGTCACTGGCTGCAGGGTGGTGGGGTGGGAGTGGAATGGCATGAGCATTGCAGTTGGCAATCCAAAGGCATACCCCTGATGCCTGTCAGTCTGTACCAGGTGGGACGTTATGGTTAGACACCCTAATGCCCTGAGCGTTTGTTAGTATTTACACTACAAATTTTCAACATGGCCTTTTTGTGAATCCCATCTCATGAAAGCATTTGGGACCTCTTCTCATGAACAGTGGCACTGTGATTTTGTTAATGTGTCCAGAACTTTGAGTTCCCACAGTGACCGTGCCATTCTGTGCCAGATATATGAAAACATAGATTGGGCAGGATGTCAAGAATGACAGCTGTACCATTCATAGGGAGCTGTGAAGAGATGGCAATGTTGCAAATCTGCAGTGAAAATATAAAAAATACTCGAACTTCCAGGCTTATGTGGGAACTGCACAATGGATGTGCATAACACAGTAATTTAGTGGAATTTTTTCTTCACATTTTCAACATAGGCATTTTGTGACCTCTGCTCATGAACAGTGTCACTATGATTTTCCTAATCTGTCCCGAACATTGATTTCCCACAGCTACCGTGCTATTCTGCGCCAGATGTGTAAATGCATATTTTGGGCAGGATATGAAAAATGAGGTGTGAAAAAATGCCAATGCTGAAAATCTGGAGTGAAAATATTACAAATGCGCATAATTACGAGGGTGCTTGGAAACTGTACGACGTACACTTGTAACACAGTCATTTCATGGACTTTTGTCACTAAATTTTCAACACAGGCATTTTAGCACCTCTGCTCATGAACAGTGTCACTGTGGTTTGTTTTTAATCTGTCCCAAACACTGACTTCCCACGGTGACTGTGCTATTTTGCGCCGGTAGTGCGAAAACACATTTCGATCAGGATGTGAAAAATGTCAGCTGTGCTGTTCATAAGGAGGTGTGGAAAAATGCCAATGTTGAAAATCTGGAGTGAAAATATTACAAATTCATGAAGTTACGAGCATGCGTGGAAACTGTGCATCGCACACTCGTAAAACAGTCATTTTTTGGATTTTTTCACCAAATTTGCAACATAGGCTTTTTGAGAGCCCACCTCATGAACACTGGCACTGTCATTTTGTTACTCAGTCCTGGAAGGTGATTCTGTGCAGTGACCGCAAAATCACCTTTCGGGACTGAATAACGTGAGGAGGGGTCCTAATAACCCCTTGTTGAAAAATTGGTGCCAAAATTTCCCAAAATGCCTGAGATATGCACCAAAGTTGAAAAAACCCTATTTATGCCATTATACAGCTTACTGGAATTCTTCAGTTCGCGGTCGGCTTTGAAGAGTGCAGACGTGTTCCCGGTTCACTGAAGATCGTCATGCCAGGCTCCAGAGCTAAGTATGGGGTGGGGAGGGGTGTGGGGAGGTCGGGTGTGCAGTGGGTGGGTGCTGGTTGGGGGGAAAGGACGGCGACCAGCATGGAACCATTTCCTTTGTTTCAGGGAGATAAAAAAAAAAATAAAGAGATGTTGCAGGAAGGTTTTGTTTTTCTAGGCTTCTTTCCAGCACACTGGGGTGGGCTCCCGGTGTGCCACCTGCCTTTTTTGGGGTGGGGTACTGAAGCCGATGGGGACTGGACCCCTCGTCGGCAAAGAATGACTGTTTGGGGGGGCCATTATGCCAAGGGGAATTGGGCACCCCTCGGCACACAACAAATGGGGGAGGGGGTTACATCATGCTGATGGGGAGTGGACTCCCCCGTTGGCAAATCAACTGGGTCAGGGGCTGCCAATAGGGGGATTGGCCACCCCCAATCAACTTTCCTGGTGTGGAGAGGTAGCGGAAAGCCTCTGCCATGTTTAATTTAATTGTTACACTTGGGAAGGTACCACCCTGTAATGACGGGTCGCTCCCTCATTGCAGTAGAATGGCTGATGTTGCAATGACGAGGCGGCCCTTCATTGCAGCGGTGAAAATGTTTCAACTTGGTGGCACTTTTGGAGACCAGTGCCATTGACACACTGTGTCTCCATTGGTCCACCAGTGCCAAGCCCCCAAATGCAGTGCCTCCATTGGCTGCCACAGTGCCACAGTGCCACACCTCCACAACCCACTTCTCTCCTAAGCTGCTGCATAATGTTTCTTGTGCATGCACGCAAGCAAACATAAAAATGTGTCACAACAATAATGCAAAACATTTTTCATGAACCATTCTAATGTCATATATGGCAATGCATTATGGGAATCATGAATTCTGGTGATGTCATTCATTTCAATTAACTGTGGTGTATAACTGTGGCTTTACTACCAGTATAGTGCCCCCTCAGGAAGCTCTTCTCAGTGAAGTGCAGGGGTTTACTGTGTATATTGTTGTGGTTGGCTGATTTCTCTCTGTGATTGCACTAACCAGTGCTGTTCATTTAATAAACAGATTTACCTGAAGCAACATAGCTATTGAAGTTCTTTGGACATTGTGGATACAACAGTGTGGCAAGTTAATTGAGCTCACTGCTCTGGAGTGTGGTAAACTTTGTTTTTTGGTTTGAACATTAGGTAGCACACCCATACTGGCACTACCTCATTTCTAGGTGCAGTATTTACAGGATTTGGTATAAAGCATACAAACTTTTAAAAAAGTAATGTGGCAGCCTGGCAGGTCAAGTGGACAGGTTGGTGAACGAGTGTGCAATTAGACAGGTGGGCTGAATAAGAGTTATGTATAAACAAACAGTGAAGAGCAGAGCAGGGTGGAACAAAGTACAGTGGCGCAGGGCATTGCAGTGCAGTTAGGAGTATAGTTGGGTGCAAGAGTATGGCTGCTGTCTGAAGGAATCGGAGATTGAAGATTGGATGTCTACAAAACAAAAGTGACACAGTGAAACAAGACTAGAAGGGTACATGGGTTTAAATGTGTTCTTTTTGTCTGTTAGGTGTGTAATAGCTGATGGGTGGGTGAGGAAAATATTAATGTGATGAAATATAGTTTGGGTAGTTATGGCAAGTCAGGACTGTTGATTTTTACCTTACAAACATGGCTGTGAGAAATCTTTTTTCACAAAAAGATCTAGGAGGCATGTTTAACCCTCTCCCTGGCCTAGGTGTAACTGCATAGCTCATTTTTAGGAAGGGAGCCCTCGAAACAAAAAACAATCACCCAACCTGCCGGGCCTATGGTGACCTCAATGCTGATATCCATCCTTAGAGCCGCTGCAGGCTGCAAATGAAGGAGGTTAGCAGCAGAACACATGGCAACAAGAGCTCAATGTCCAATTGATTTGTAAAGTGCAAACAAAATCCATTTTAATTAACATAAAGGCTCATGAGCATATCATTTTAGCAACAGACAAAACAGCCCCTGCTGGCTTGTATTGTGGATTGGACCTTTTTGGCCCCGTAGGACACCATTGGCAGGCTTGGTTTCTGAACTCCCTTGCAGTACTTTCTAGTTAGTGGTGGTCTGATCTTAGGAAAGCAGTTGAAGCTCTGTGTTTATCTGGGCAGTGCTTGCAAAATAACCAATCTTTTCAATTCTCAGAGTAAAAGAATTTGTTTTATGTGTTTGTTCATGTTGCAGAAAATGGCAAGATCTTACTAGGGTGCGCTAGTTTTGTTTTCATGTGCATCGAAAGCTTCACCGTTTTCTTTTGTTACATCTATGTTGGTCCAATAAAAGGTATCATACCATTTGTTTCTGGATCTCTTTTGTTAATTAACGAAGGTGGAGATAGGGGCCTGTAACTCCATAGTACTTTCCCTGTGCCTTTTGTAAGGTTAACAATTTCCAGGGACAAATATGTAAAATAAATATCTTTTGAATGCTGTTACTGCAGACACTCCTCCATCTCTTAAGGCAGGAATTCCTAGGTGCTTTGTCTATTTCTGTAATGAGTTTAATGCATGAATTCCTAGGTATTTTGTCTATTTCATTAATGAGGCTGGGGGTGGTAAAGAGGTAAGAGACCCCCCCCCCTTGTTAATACTTTTTAAAATTCAGCATAAAATGTGTTAATTAAGCAAAGAGTATTTATATTATCTTTTAGACAAGATATCTGTCCTGTATTTAGAGTTTATTATTTGCAGTTAGACTGGCTGTGTCAATGTGTCCGCGTCAACTACACCTCTTGACTACACATCTGCTCGAGGTATACATCTCATTGAGGTGTACCTAACTAGCATTTTTTAGATGCACATCAACAACAGCTTCTGATTATACCTCACATCAAAGTGTACACCTCACTGAGGTGTACCTAATTAGCATTCATCAGATGCACATTAACTACACCAAAATTACACTGTAAGTGCACTGCAGTTGAACTGCAGTTGAACCTCATGTACACCTCTTGGACAGTAGGGCAGCTGAGGTGCACAACTCCAGGTGTGACTTTTTTTATGTGGCTTCTCAAAAATTCCAATTCTAGCTCTGATTCGTATTCCAGAAAGGGGCTGAAATCACCGGAATTGGAGTCAGAATCAGAATTTCCAATTATGTATAACTCTTAAACACATTTCCCCTCACCCATAGAAACATAGAAACATAGACTTTGACGGCAGATAAGGACCGCTTGGCCCACCTAGTCTGCCCATTTCCCTACCTAGAGGATAAGCTGCAGATCCTATTTAACTAACAGCCTATTTCTTCCTACCCCCCACAAAAATTGCCTTATGTCTGTCCCATGCATTCTTGAATTCTCCTACAGTTTTAGACCCCACAATCTCCTCAGGAAGGCTGTTCCATGCGTCCACCACCCTCTCTGTGAAAAAATACTTCCTCACATTGCTCCTGAGAAACCCCCCCCAGCTTCAAATTGTGTCCCCTTGTTCTTGCACATCTCTTTTACTGAAAGATGCTACCCTCTTGGACTTTGTTGATTCCACTGAGGTACTTAAACGTTTCTATCATGTCCTCCCTCTCCCTCCTTTCCTCAAGGGTATACATATTAAGCTCTTTTAGTCTCTCCTCATATGGCTTCTCTTGAGACCCTGCACCATTTTAGTTGCCCTCCTCTGGACTGCCTCTATCCTGTCTATGTCCTTGCGGAGATGGGGTCTCCAGAACTGGACGCAGTACTCCAGATGGGGTCTTACCAACTGTCTGTACAGGGGGATAACACCCGGCAGCAGAATGCCATTGCCAAAGCCCTCCTGCTTCCCTCATGTTCACTCTGCAGGACTGGAGTGTGCAAGCTTTACCTGCTGGGCCAGAGCAGTCCAAACCTTTATTTTTCACAATTCTTTTTTCCTCCTATCACAGTCTGCGTTGCCTCTATCAGGCATTCTGCCTGTTCCTGCCCACCTGAGGTTCTCTCCACCCTAAGCCTCCTCTCCCCCCCACAGTCTATGCCCCTAGCTTAACCACTCCGGGGTGGGGCTTCCCCTCCTCATTGGGTGCTCTTACAAGTCATACCCTGGCTGTAGATGAGGGCCCAGGTAGAGGAACTAGAAGGCCGAGCGAGACAAATTCGGCAGTGGTCATGGGGGTCAGGTGCTATCGCCTACCCTGCAGAGCCTGGATTTTCTGGGTTCTGGTGCTCTCCCCCCACCGCATGGGCACCCCTGATGCCATGGTGCACAGCAACCCTGCCAACATCAGCCACGCTGCTTAATGTGCTGTCCACGTACTGCAGCACCTCCGATCTCCATTGGGAGCCACTGGCATGCTGGACAAACCCCAACCCTCCCCTTGGGGGAGGAGAGCAGCCCTGCAGGCACTCAGTCCTTGCCCCCTCCCTACCGAACCCCGGTGCCTGAGCTCACTCCTGAACTTGGGTTGCCGGTGTGGCTCCAGGTGTGGCATCCAGTGCCTCAACCCTCAGCACCACTGGGCCGGTGACAAATCCAATCCTCATCCCACATAACACTGGCAGTCTGTTCAGCTTCATCTTCTTAGTTGTGATAGCTAAAGCAGAGGCTGGCTCTGGGCATCCATAATCCTCCATAGCCAACCAAAAAAATTATGCCCACCCCCTGGACCCAACACTGAGTTCCTGACCCCTTCCAAACCAGGCTGCCCCCTGACCTGAATATCCAGCCTGGTGGAGTGCACAGCTGCACACATGCACACTACTGGTTGCTAAACAACACCCCTGTGACTGTACTGCTGTGAACACTACGCCAACTCATCTTTGCTGGTGCTGCTGTGCTAGCCATCTGCCCCAAGAAGACCCACCCAAGCTGAGAATGAAACCTTTGATGCCTCCCTATGACTGCCACATGCCATAATGGTCCCTCCGTCCCAACTTGACTTCTAGTTGGTCCCGTCCGACTGGGAAAAAAAAGGAAACCAAGTATGCCAGACACCTACATTGAGAGCTTCTGGCATATCTTTTCCAAGGGTTTCCTCCTGTTATCCATAGCAATGGTTCCTGCTTTGTTTTCCAAGTTAGAAATGGGATATATGGCCAAGGCCAAGGACGGACAGCTCCAGAATAACGTGGAGGGCTAAAGGCTGTGGTGGGGGTGTGGATTGTTTACTCTCAGGAGTCATAGTCAGGGTAAGGGACGAGGCTGGCTGGAGTGAGGGACGGGTGTAGGAATCAATTGAGTGGCTGAGCCACTGGGGGGGTCTTTTACTCTCAGGAGTCAGAGTCAGGGTCAGTGACTAGGTTGGCTGGAATGAAGGATAGGTGCAGGAGTCGACAGAGTGGCTGAGCCAGTGACTTGTTACCGTAATGTGTCACGATATCGTAATGTGTCACAGCATTGTCAGTGGCTCAGCAGGTAGCACATTCACCTCTGAGGCTGGGAGATCAGAAGGCTGTGGGTTCTATCCCCACACCAGGCACCTGGGTTACATCCCAATACTGACACTGTAGTGCAGCATAAGAGGGGGGTGCTGCACTCCTGAGGTGCCGTCTTTCAGATGAGACGTTAAACTGAGGTCCCATCTGCCTGTTATGGTGGTAGTTCAGGTGGATGTTAAAGACCCCATGGCATTTCTTGAAAAGGGCAGGGAAATTTCCCCGGTGCCCTGGCCAAATTTCCCACCATTCACTAAAATACTACCAACAGCTTAATCTGGTTCAAGGTCAGTTGGCATTCATCTGTATCCCCCTCCCCCCGGGTCGTGCCTGAAAACAGGCAGAATTTGTCTAGTGCACTTACCCGGTCAACAAAACTAAATAAATAAATGTGCATGGTGTGTCTTGGCAGTATTGCCAGTAGGAGTCACTCAGAAGTGAACGATTGGTCGGTCACTGAAGGTGGTCACATCCTGAGGTGGCATTCTGTTGCTGAAGTCCCGAGAATTGGTGGAGTCAACTGCATCCATTTTAAACTCTTTTTCAGTTCAGGAGAATCTGAGCCAGAGGCAGACCATTGTGATGCCTGATATTCTTCCATTCAGGGCTGCCTGGATGGCCCTGCAATGGGCAGTTCTCTCCAGTAGTCTTTCCAGCCCCAGTGGGGAAGGGCACAGTGGTTATATTTGGTGTCTTGATGCTTATTTCCTCCTGGCACAAAGGGCCACTAGCAGAACTTCCAGGTTTATCAATGTTGGGGGTCATCAATTGAGTACAATACTCTTGCCTTCAGTGGCAGTAATAATGTGAATTGCCCTTGCCTGAGGGGCTGTTCCCAAAGGGGTTTGATTGGTTTTGGTTCTGGTGGCACATTCACTAGGGTCCAGGGAGCAGAAGGAGGAGTCCAAATGGGGGACGGCAACAGCCTGGTGGCTAGTGGAGTTTCTGGTAGGGCAGGCAGTTCTGCCAGTGGTACAGTGGTGGAGGGCTGGAACTGGACCCATGAAACCAAGTTTCTTGATGGAACATATTGTCTTGCTGAGGGATGTGCATGGTTTGTGTACAAGTATTACTGGCAATAGGAGGAAATACATAAGGTACAGGAGGGCAGTGTCTTTCAGAAGAAAAGATGCTCTAGAACAAGAGGGCATGACATGAGATTGGAAGGGTTAGACTAAGGGGTAACTTAAGAAAGTACTTTTTCACTGAAAGGGTAGTGGAAGCATGGAACAACCTCCCAGCAGAGGTGGTAGAGGTAAAGACAGTAGGAGAGTTCAGAACTGCTTAGGATACGCATAGGGAAACCCTAGTGGTCCAAAGAAAGAAGTTTAGCCAGAGATAAAGGAGGCTATGCGGCACTTCTAGTAGGTAGGTAAACAGGGCAGACTGGATGGACCTTTCGGTCCTTATCTGCCATCAAATTCTGTGTTTCTGTGTTTCTGAGATAGAAGGGGTAGCAGGTTCCTTAGAGGCCAGCAATCATTTAGATAGGTCTTCACCAGCTTCCCCCCTGGATTCCGTGTTGTGACCCCAGTAAATTTTGTCCCACAGGGAGGTATGGATGGGTGGCTATCTCATTTTAAATATACCTCACATTTATTTCTATTTTTTTATTTTTTTGCTTTCTTCCTCTCCTGGGCCCCCAGTTGACCTTAGTGTCCTTGCATCCCTTACCTCCAGCCGCCGTCTGACGCACACTGGTCTCCCACTAAGGGCCATCACCCTATATCCCATGGCTTGCCCCTCATGGTGGGGTGGCAGGGAGTGACCAACTCTCCCACCAAGTCCAGATATGTACTGATGAACCCCTCCTTGAGCCAGTGCGGGTACTCTCAGATGGCCATCAAGCCGCTACGACATACGGCAGGGGCGCCCTTTTTCCTTGTTCTGCCTTCGGAGGCAGAGCATGCAATGCCAGCAGGGGGCATACTGCACATGCATTCACATGTGGCATGCCCGCTGGCTGCCCTGCCTCCAACCCCGATCTTACAGGACCAGGCTTGTCAAAACCTAGCTTCCGCTAGGTGTCAGGCTACATTGGCCTCGGTGCCCCATCCCTCCCCAGGAGAGGAAAACTGTCCAGCGAACACTCAGTCCTCTCCCACCCCTGCTGACCCCCAGCAACTCATGCTCACTCCTGAACCCAGGTCACCGGCGTGGTGTGAGGTGTGGTGTTCAGCACCTCAACCCTCAGCGCCACCAGGCCGGCCTTTCATTTTTATTTTTATTTATTTTATTTTTTTAAATTCTAGGAATTGAAATACATTTGAGCCAGAGGCTCATTTACAAAGGTTCTACATCAGCAAGAACAACAGGACAGGAGACATACAAATTATACAATTGATAATACATTTGTAAAGGTATACAGAGTCAAATTAGAATACAGTGATTGCAGCATTATAAAATGGCAAGAAAAAATCCACTCACCTGATTGGTCAGCAGTGTCCAAAAGGTGTGAGGATAATACAGTACAACATCATGGATCAGTTCCCAGCAACCTGACAGAGCCTAAGGGAAAAAAAAAAAAAGAAATCACTATGCCTGTGGAAAGTTGTCAAAACCTTTATCTCAGAACAGCTGTGAAGAAATAAAAAAATGTCAGAACTACCAAAAGTAAACTTTGAGATCTGTAACATTGCAGACCTAACTGCATTGTTTGAAACTGAAAAGGTGCAATCAAACCAGCCACAACCTACTACAATTCCTGGTAAAAAAAAAAAAAAAAAGAGACACATAGATATAGCACCTCAAGACCTGGACCAACTTGAGAAAGAATGAAATGAGCCCACAACAAAGCGAGCAACTTCCTGGGCTATGAAAATATTCCTGGACTGGCTCAATGAAAAAAAAATAGAAATGAACTTCCAGGAAATATCACCATCTGATTTAAACACTACTCTTCTCTATTTCTATGGTTCAGTCAGAACCACAACGGGACAACCGTACAGTATCAGCAGCTATGTGGGGCTTCGTACTGCATAAACAGATATCTAAATGAACCACCAGCAATCAGGAACATAAATTTCATGTCCGATCCGGATTTTCAGTCCTCCAACAACGTATTTGTTGCCAACATTAAAAACCGCCGCCGAGAAGGGAAAGATTGTACAAAGCATCACCCCGCCATACCACTCACCCATCTTGACCAGCTGAGAAACTCAGACGCACTGACTACTGAAACACCAGAAGGCCTAGTCCGTCGCATGTGGCTTGAAATTCAAATTCATTTCACCAGGCGCGGTTGTGAGGGGCAGCGCAAACTAAAGCTAGATTCCTTCCAGTTATGCACTGACTCCACTGTCCACGAGTACCTAACAATGACTTTTAATGAAAAAACCAAAAATCACCGCAAAATTATGGAGCAAGGCAGAGACAACCTACGCGGCTGCATGTTTGCCATCCCAGGACATCTGCATTGCCCAGTAGCAGCCTTCACAAAATACCTAAGCAAAATCCCCACAAAAGCTCCCAGTCTCTACCTCCATCCAAGATAAAAACCAAGCAAACCATGGTCTGAGGAAACTACATGGTTCACATTGGAACCGATGGGAATAAATTTCCTAGCTACAATGCTCCCCAAAATATGTAAAGCAGCGTCACTCCCGGAAACATATACAAATCACAGTCTCTGTGCTACTGCCATACAAATCTTATCCGATGCTGGACTGCAAGCCCGACAGATAATGGCTGTCACGGGCCACCAAGCTGAAACTTCTCTCCGAAGTTACTGGGCCCCTTCACTTGAAAACCAAAACACTTGGAGCAACCTGCTCTCTGGCACCACTGAAACAACAGAGCAACCACATACCTTCACAGATGTTTCCCGACCAGCGATCACCTACAAAAGTCCTCTGCAAATTACTGATGCCTACACTCACGATGGCCAAGTCCACATCAGAACTGCACCTGGAATCCTACAGCAAGCACCGGAGTACAGATCCGAACCCAAAGCCACAGGAAATGAAGCAAGCAGTGTAACCTCAACGACGAGCCAACCAGCAGCCATGTACAGCGCAACCTCACTCTCCTCGAAGCAATGCCTAAATACACAAACCATCATCACGGGAAACTCAACGTGCGTTGTCCACGTCTACAATAAATGAAAGCATCAGACCTGCAAGAGCATAGAACATAGAAACATAGAAACATAGACTTTGATGGCAGATAAGGACTGCTTGGCCCATCTAGTCTGCCCATTTCCCTACCTACAGGATAGGCCGCAGATCCTAGTTAACCAACAGCCTATTTCTTCCTACCCCCCACAAGAATTGCCTTATGTCTGTCCCATGCATTCTTGATTCTCTACAGTTTAAAACCCAACCTCCTCAGGAAGGCTGTTCCATGCATCCATAACCCTCTCTGTGAAATAATACTCCTCACATTGCCCCTGAACCGCCCCCCTTCTATCTTTAAATTGTGTCCCTTGTTCTGTACATCTCTTTTCTGAAGATGCTACTCTCTTGGACTTTGTTGATTCCACTGAGGTACTTAAAAGTTTCTATCATGTCCTCCCTCTCCCTTCTTTCCTCAAGGGCATACATATTAAGCTCCTTTAGTCTCTCCTCATATGGCTTCTCTAGCAGACCCTGCACCATTTTAGTTGCCCTCCTCTGGACTGCCTCTATCCTGTCTATGTCCTTGCGGAGATGCAGTCTCCAGAACTGGACGCAGTACTCCAGATGGGGTCTCACCAACTGTCTGTACAGAGGGATAACAACTTCCTGTTTTCTGCTGCTGATGCCTCTCCCTATACATCCCAGTATACCCCTAGTCCTCCCTACTGCCTTCTCACATTGCTTGCTAACCTTAAGGTCATCTGATATGATTAACCCTAGGTCCCTTTCCTTTTTTGTTGTTGTTACTACCTCCCCAACCATTGTGTATTCTTCCCCTGGGTTCTTGTTTTCAAGGTGAATTATTTTGCACTTCTTTGCATTGAATCCTAGCTGCCATACTTCTGACCATTCCTCCAACCTTGCCAAGTCCCTTTTCATCCTTTCCACGCCTCCTTGTGTATCAACCCTGTTGCAGATCTTTGTGTCATCTGCAAAAAGGCATACTTTTCCTTCCAGTCCCTCTGCAATGTCACTGATGATGACATTAAAAAGGACTGGACCCAATACTGAACCCTGCAGTACCCCACTAGTAACCCCTCTTTCTTCAGAGTGGACTCCATTTACAATTACCTTCTGTGTCCTGTTGTGCAGCCAATGTTTTACCCAGGCTACCACCCTGGGACCCACTCCCAGGCTGGTTAATTTGACTATTAATCTTGTGTGGGACTGTGTCAAATGCCTTGCTAAAGTCTAGGTAGGCCTCGTCCACGGCCCCTCTCTGGTCTACTACTTTGGTCACCCAGTCAAAGAAATCTATTAGATTCAGTCTGAGCATGACCTTCCGCTGTGAACCCATGCTGCCTTGGGGTCCTGTGCCCCACTGGCCTCTAGGTACTCAACTATTCTTTCCTTCAGAAGTGACTCCATCACTTTCCCTACCACAGAGGTCAGACTGACAGGTCTGTAGTTTCCTGCCTCTGTCTTGGTCACACTTTTGTGAAGGGGAATCACAACCACCTTCCTCCAGTCCTCGGGTACCACACCATCCTCCCATGATTTATTAAAAAGAGTAGCTAGTGGGTTCACTAGTTCCTCCCTTAATTCTTTTGGAATTCTGGGGTGAATTCCATCAGGACCCATTGCTTTGTCCACCTTCAGTTTTAGGAGTTCTTGCAGAACCCTTTCTTCTGTGAAAGGACTGGGATCGATCCCCCCCTATCAAGAGTACTTCTGTTAATTGGATTAGGCACTTCCTCCTCCTCTTTTGTGAATACTGAGCAGAAATATTCATTCAGTATCCCTGCTTTTTCACTGTCCCCCTCTGCCCACCCACCATTCATTCTATTCAGCCTCACTATCCCTCCCTTTGTTTTTCTACGCTCGCTGATGTACCTATAAAAGGTTTTACCTCCCTTCTTAACTGAGTTGGCTATCTTTTCCTCAGTTTGGGCCTTTGCTATTCTGACTTCCCTCCCCTGCTTCCTTCTGCCTTAACTGGTACAGCTCTCTGTCCTGCTCCTTCTGTGTTTCCTTATACTTCCGGAATGCTATCTTTTTCTTCCTGACTTTCACAGCCACGCTAATAGCACGATAATTTCAGTAAGCAAGCACTCAAAACAGAATCTAAAATGAACTTCCTCTTGCTCTTATTTTTCCTCTCTGCTGTTACTAGTTCAAAGTTCAAACTGTTTCACCAAATCTATTTTACTCAAAAAAAAGTAATATAAACAAACTGCTTTATTGTATGTATTTATAAACAGCAAGCTTTAAACATATTTGTGCTGTTATTGTATTTATTTATTTACAAACTGCATGCTGTTATTTATTCCCATGGCATTATTTATTGAAACTGCATAATTCTCTTGTTACTGTTCAAATGTTATCAATATTAAAACTTTTAAGCACAGAAACAGGTCTAGGACTACTTTATTGAGTCGAAGGATACATGGCATTTTCAGTAACTAAAAAACAAAAAACTAAAAAAACTGAAAAAAAAAAGTAATTTTTTACAGCCGAGTCATTTTATAATAGCAATAATGCACCTCAGGGGGTGTGTTGTACTGGGATAACATCACGCCTTGCCATTGGTCGCACTCGGCCTTTGGCCTCTTGCCCAACCGCGCAAGGCATGACGTTATCCCAGCACAACACACACCCTGTCATGCATTATTGCTTAAATATACAAAGACCACAATATGTAATGCAAGATACAACAGAGCTGGAGAATAAGCAGTTAACACAGGTTACAGATGAAGTGAGGAACTAAACATGTTTATGATCTTACAGAGTGAGTAGGGGTGTGTGGGACTCAGCCAGAGGAGGCGTTGTTGAAGAGTGGAGGGGAGGGGTGGAGGACCTACAGCAGGGATGGACACAAGAGAATCAGCTGGAGTGGGCTTAGTCAATGGAAGGGGAAGGCAAAATGGAGTGGGGCAGGGCAGCAGGGGAGATAATGGAAGGTTTGAGCAGTTGAGGAGGGGGGGGGGTAACCAAGGAAGGGTGACCAAGGGTGAAAGCGATTAGGAAGGAGATGGGGTAGGAGTTAATTAGGGCAGGATAGAGCTGGCATAGTTTCATTGGTTAGAGCAAAAATTGTCTAAAAGCTAGAGGGGAGTTCCAAAGGTTCCAAGGCGCGGCCATGAGGGGCCAGCTAAGAAAAGCAGTCACAACTACTTTGTTCTATAAGTAACTGGCGGAGTTTATGTTTAAATGGACCCAGTTTGTGTTCAGCAAGGAAGTCACAGTGTAAGGAGTTAAGCCAAGACAGGGATCTGTAGGCATATGACCTTTGGTCTTGCACAGTGCAGCATAAGGGGACTAAGAAGGGCTGGCTATCTGACCCTCTAGTACAGTGAGAGTTACTAGAAAGGCTTAGGTACTTCTGCATTCCCTGTGGAGTGAGTCCAAGCCTGGATTTTTTTAGCCAGCAGGCAGGTTTGATATTTGATCCTACCTATCAATTGGAGCCACCCTGTCTGCTTAAAGAGATCACATGTATGTGTGAGTCAGTGTGTGTTAGTGATGAGCCTGCAGGCTTTGTTTAGAGCTGTCGAGACACAATTCAGAGATGTATCAGTAGCAGAGCTGTATACTACCAGCCCATAATCTATAATGGAGATGATTGAGCTATGTACAGCTTTTCTTAGGGCCTCAGCGGTCAAGCAATGTTTGTGTCTATAGAGCAGCCCGATACACATATTGACTGCTTTAGCAACTTTTTCAGTGTGGAGCATGAATGACAGGGTGCTATTAGCGGTGACCCAGAGATACTTAAAATGCTGTACCTGTTGAAGGGAAATGTTTGTACTATTCTGAATTGTTAGCTGGCAAGCGTTATGCTTGTTAAGGGAACTATTAAATAATATGACCTTTGTTTTTTTGTAGTTTAACAGAAGTTTGTGCCTAATAAACCAAGTCTCAATGCATGAGTGGATTAACTGAAGATGGTTCTCAAGCAATAGGGGATTGGGGTGACTGGTGAAAATTACTGCATCAATCCGCATATAGGAGGATCTTGTCAAGGCATGTGAGGGGAAGTCTGTTTAGAAAGAGGCTGAACAGAAGGGAACCAAGTATAGACCCTTGTGGGACTCCTGAGTGGACTAGGAGTTTAAGGAGGGCCACTACATTGCACTCATTGTGGAGGCAGAAATTACAGCATGGAGAGCATCAGCTGGGATGGGTGTTTATCATATTGCCCTCTAATTACCTTTCCATTGTGCCCTGTAGGTGATCTGCTCTTCTGCCAAGGTGAGCAACTCTAATATATGGCAGGTCAACTGCTTGCCATTCCATCTCCACTGCTGCCCTTTGCCACACTGTATCTTCGGTATGAGAAGAAAATACTAAAAATACTAAAAGGGGCCTTAATGCAGTGAAGGGATACTTTCTTCTCCTTGGGGCCCTTGCTTTATTCTGCTTAGACATCAAAATTCTTAGACTGCAACAAGCAAAAGACAGCAAATTAGCCAAGCAGGCTGAGAAAGGAATATTGACTCTTTAAGAGCTTACTTTTGTTATAACTAACCTGCCTTCTAAACATGCTGTCTGCCATTTGCCATTACAGTTCAGCAAACCCAGCAAGGAGGTAAACCTTTTTGCCATTTAACTGCCCTGGTCTTATAGGCAGCATACATTGAGTCTTATGCATTGCCTACCAGTGCTTCTCTTACCAGCAGCTGCACACTAAATTGTTTCAGTTTTAAGTATTTGAATTCAAGGGCTGCTTGGTTTGCATTGCCCCCCTCCAGTTTTAAATATTTGTATTCAAGGGCTGCTTAGTTTGCATTGTCTCCTCCCCACCCACCCCAGCCTACCAAGCGCCAGTGAAATCAAGAACAGCTTCCCGTTGTACAGATGAATGAGATTTAACAGTCTTTTATGATTTGTAAAAGTTCAGGCTTGGGCTGACTTAGGATTGAAATGCTTGATGTAACTTGTTGGTACTCACTGTGCTGCAGTCTAAACAGACCGGTTCTATTTCCTATGGGGGACTGCTGGATTCACCGTACTCACTCTACAGGTAAAAGTACTAGGGGGATGCAAAACAATTTAAACTAAGAGTTTGTTTTAATATTCTAAATGCAAAATTTCACAAATGGTAGTTTACTATTGTTGGGGTCTTCTCTTCTTTGACCTCTCACCAAAGATAGCCACTAGCACCCACAGGGCAACAAAACTTTAGGCACAGGCCACTCCCTTAGTTTGAAATACATCCAATTGTGGTTTTCAGATGGGGATGGGAAGTCACCAGATATGTTTATTCATTAAGGAAGCACATGTTTCAGACTTAGGCAGGCTAAGGCAGCAAGTTAGCCGCGGACTTCATTCATACATTAAGTAGATGAAGCGTTAAGTTCATTATATCGAGCTTGGGTATGCTCCTTGAACAAGGCACTAGCCCCTCTGATACACCAGTGAATGGGCTGATATTTAAATTAGAACTGGGACACAAATGCCTGGAGGGTGTGTTCCAGTTCAGCCCCATTAACCGTGCCACGCCACACATTTTAGTAAAATCTTCAGGCGCCATTTTAAACTGCAAGCACATATGGTTAAAATTTACTTGATAGCTTGTTTTGATATAGTGTTACATAGCCTCTGATCATGCTTCTGCACCCGAGGTACCACAGATCATAAACGTGAGCCCGCATGTGTAACCCCCGGTCAGAGGAATAACTATAACTTATTTTCAGGAAGAGACCCCTTGAAACAAAAAACACCAACCTGACCTTCCAAGCCTGTATTGACCTTCTGGATGATCAGCCACCCTCAGACCTGCTGCAGGCTGCAAATCAAGGGTGCTAACAGCACAATGCATTACAATAACTAAATGTCCAGCTGGTAGAAAGTACTAGCAAAATCAATTTTAACATAAAGGTTCATGAGCGTATCATTTTAGCAGCAAACAAAATAGCCCCAGCTGGGATCTTTCAGATTGTAATGTCCCTCAAGGGGAAATATCTATAACATAAGGTCCAGCTTCCCATATGGGAAGTTGTCCTACATGGCAGAGGTCCATTTATATTAGAGTCCAGATTCTTCAGGCTGCATTCAGCTCAGGGGGACATTTGATTTAACGGTAAACTGCATCCCAGAATGATTTATAGAACCCAGTGTGACAGACTTAAACAGAAACTATTTTCACTGTCTTTGTTAAGCTTACAAGAAAAGGTAAATAGATGGGGCACATGGGGTATATCCTCATGCAGAGTAGCCTGGGGATTCCTTGCATAAGTGCCAGTCTTCCCCTAAACCCAGTACCGACTTCATTTTCTTCCTATGAAGAAGGGTCCACAGTAGTCAGATCTAGGTTCTTGTGTGTCCGTCTCTCAGGAGGATTACAGTAGCAGACTGCAGGGCCCTGGGATCTATTAACTACTCCACCATACCCTTGCTTTGGACCCAGCTAGTCCAGGACCTGTGTGGCACACAACACAATTTAAGCAAGGTACAGAGGGGCAATTCACTGCAGTTTTGGTGAGTCCTTCAACCTCACCCTCAGCCCTGCCAGCTCCATTGAGCAGTGGATCCCAAGCCAAATGATAGCACCCCACCATTACAGAGCTTCCTTCTGCTACCCACCAAGGAGGGAGGCACCACAGTATCTATTAAATATGTTCTAAAGTTCAGAAGAATTGACTGCACACTTAGCTTATGGTATTTGAAAATGATGATTCCTTTGTAGATCTGACTTTTTGGGGGGTGTCCACCCCACTGGGGACATGGTGAGATGGCCACATCCAAGATTATCAGGACTGATGGTGAGTCTGTCACCACACTATGCCTCACAGCTCCTTCAGCTGTCTGCATGCAGGCAATTCAGCTCCTACCAACAAACTGTAGTAAACAATTTCTGGTGACTCATATGCCCCCAGCAGCTTGCTATCCCCTGAGAACTTGCAGCCAGTCCAGCTGATTGGGAGGTTCACAAGCAAGTTGGAGTTAACACTATGGGTCCCATAGGGAAAGAGGAATGGAAAGGGAACATTGTTTAACCAGGAGTAGCACACTAAGCCAAAGCTTGTTTCCAGATGAGATCTGGGAGGGACAAGGAGGGTAGACGAGGAGGGTAGAAGAGGAGGAGGAGTAGCTCTCTACGCATGGGAAGAGATCAAAGCAACAGAACTAAAAGGTAAACAGGGAAGAAAGGAGGTGCTGTGGGTCACCTTGGAGACCAGAAATGGCACCACAATCTGCACACGGGTTGTATACAGACCCCTGTCTCAGGGGGAGGAAATGGACAAGGAAATGATAGAAGGCATCCTTAGGATGGCAGAAAAAGGGGAGATATTGTTGATGGGGGACCTGAATATGCCAGATGTTAACTGGAGCACCTTTGCTGCAGCCACATCCAAGAGCATGGTCATTCTCGATGCCCTGCAGGGGGCATGCCTCAGACAGCTAGTGATGGAACCCACTCGAGAGGGAGCAATCTTAGACCTGGTACTCTCAAATGGGGCAGAGACAGGATCTCAGATCTTGAAGTGGTAGCCATCTGGGATCAAGTGACCACCAATCAGTGTGGTTCACTATAAACACAGCCGCAGAGTCAAGCCATTCAAAAGTGAGGGTACTGGATTTTAGGAGGGCTCACATGGTCAAAATAGGACAGTGCCTCAGAAAAGCACTAGCAAACAGGCAAGAAGGAGGGGAGAAGGAACAATGGGGAAACATCAAAACTCCCATCACAGAGGCAACAAGCCTTTGTGTAAAGCAAATAAATCAAAATGAAAGAAAAAAACAATATGGTTCTCAAAAGAGGTGGTGGGGAAGGTAGGGAGAAAAAGATAGCATTCAGGAAGTATAAGGACACACAGAAGAAGCAGGACAGAGAACTGTACCAGTTAAAGCAGAAGGAAGGGGGAAAGGCAGTCAGAATGGCAAAGGCCCTAACCGAGGAAAATATAGCCAACTCGGTTAAGAAGGGGGCTAAAACCTTTTATAGGTACATTAGGGAGTGAAGAAAGACCAAGGGAGGGATAATGAGGCTTAATAAAGGGGAGGGAGGGTTGGTGGGCAGAGAGAGACAATGAAAAAGCAGGGATACCGAATGAATACTTCTGCTCAGTTTTCACAAAAGAAGAGGAGGGGGCGGTACCTAATCCAATCAATAGAAGCGCTCTGGATAGGAGTTCAATATCAGTCCTTTCACAAAAGAGGGAGTTCTGAAAGAACTCCTAAAACTGAAGGTGGACAAAGCAATGGGGCCTGATGAGATTCACCCCAGAATTCTAAAAGAACTAAAGGTAAAACTAGTGACACCACTGACTACCCTTTTTAACAAATCATAGGAGGATGGTGTGGTACCCAAGGACTGGAGGAGGGCAGATGTGATTCCCCTTTACAAAATTGGGAGTAAAGCAGAGGCAGGAAACTACTGCCCTGTTAGCTTGACCTCAGTGGTAGGGAAAATGATGGAATCACTTCTGAAAGAAAGAATTGTTGAGTACCTAGAAGCCAGTGGGGCACAGGACCCAAGGCAGCATGGATTCACAGTGGGAAGGTCATGTCAGATGAATCTAATAGATTTCGTTGACTGGGTGACCAAAGTAATAGACCAGGGAGGGGCTGTGGACATGGTCTACCTAGACATTAGCAAGGCATTTGACACAGTCCCACACAAAAGATTAACAAACACATTAACCAGCCTGGGAGTGGGTCCCAGGGTGGTAGCCTGGATAAAAAATTGGCTGGACAGCAGGACACAGAGGATAATAGTAAACGGAGTCCACTCCAAAGAAAGGGGGGTTACTAGTGGGATACCACAGGGTTCAGTACTGGGATGGGTCCATTTTAATGTCTTTATAAATGGCATTGCAGAGGGACTGGAAGGAAAGGCGTGCCTCTTTGCAGAAGACACAAAGATCTGCAACAGGATTGATACATGGGCGGGGTTGGAAAGGATGAAAAGTGTGATGAAAAGTGTGATGAAAGAGTGAATGCAAAGAAATGCAAAGTAATGCACCTGGGTAACAAAAACCAAGGGGGAGAGCACACAATGGGGGGTATTAACAACAACAAAAATGGAAAGGGACCTGGGGTAGTCATATCAGATGACCTAAAGGTAAGCAAGCAATGTGAGAAGGCAGTAAGGATGGCTGGGGGGATACTGGGATGTATAGAGAGAGGCATCACCAGTTGAAAGCAAGAATTTGTCATCCCTCTGTACAGACAGTTGGTGAGACCCCATCTGGAGTACTGCATGCAGTTCTGGAGACCCCATCTCTGCAATGACATAGACAGGCTGGAGGCTGTCCAGAGGAGGGCAACTAAAATGATGCAGAGTCTCCAACAGAAGCCATATGAAGAGAAACTAAAGGAGCTTAATATGTATACCCTTGAGGAAAGGAGGGAGAGGAGAGACATGATAGAGACATTCAAGTATCTCAAGGGAATCAACAAAGTCCAAGAGGATAGCATCTTTCAGAAGAAGCGATGTGCAAGAACAATGGGACACAATTTTAAGATAGAGGGGGATGGCTCAGGGGCAATGTGAGGAAATATTTTTTCACTGAGAGGGTGGTGGACACATGGAACAGCCTTTCTGAGTCGATCTTAGGGTCAAAAACAGTGAGGCAATTCAAAAATCCATGGGACAGACATAAGACAATTCTGGTGGGTGGTAGGAAGAAGTAGGCTGTTGGTTAACTAGGATCTGTAGCTTATCCAATAGTTAGGAAAATGGGCAGACTAGGTGGGCCAAGTGGTCATTATCTGCCATAAAAGTCTATATTTGTATGGGAGCACAAGGAAGTAAAGTGACTTGCTCAGAATCACACAGTATGCACCTAGGCAGCAGTTGGATCCAAACCCAGGTCTCCAGATCTGTAGCTCAGAGCCTTAACCCACTGCACTATACTGCCTCCATAGACCTACAGGGGAGTCTTAGCTCCCCTGAGGCTACACATGGATATTTAGGTGTGCTGTGTCCTGGTTGCCAGTGGGGTTTCTGACCTGGTGATTGTCACTGCATAAGGAATGGTATCTGAACCCTCTCAGCCAATCAGAATGCAGCAAATTCTTTACAGTTTTCATTGTGTTATGGTATTTATCTATAAGTGAGGAAACATAAACCATATGTGATATGAGAAGATAATGGTCATGCCACAGCTGTAGTGTATCAAGACTAGCCTGGCCTCCAGGGTAGGAGTTCAATACTGGTTGTAGGTGCAAGTTATTGCCACTTATGGATTTTTTAACTTGGTTAATTAAATTACACGTAAGTAATTTTTCCTTGCATTAAAGGGAATTGTCTTCAACCACATCTCTGACTTACATAAAAAAGTGGCAACTGGCTCTGGATTAGCAGACAAGGCAGACCTTGATGGGCAGTCCAAGCTCCTGTGCAGAACAATCTATCCTTATAGAAATGCCTCATCTAATGTCTTCAGCTGCTTCACTGCTCCACTAACATCATAAATTGACAGTCTTCTGCCTACATCAGTAGCCTCACACATATCAGTTGTTGTTCCAGACTTGAGTCCAAATATGTCATACAATTATACCACATCCACAGTGCCACGGTGCCCTAGTGACATGATACGTTTGTATGTCCCACCATGCCACATCTGAAGCCTCCATGAGCTGGTTACAAACATCAGTGCCATCGTCAATGAACCTCCATGCAGTGGCTGCGCCATTATTTTTGGAAATGCTATTCAAACTGCTCAGCTGCTATCTATCTGATGTACAAACATACACAACTCTCCACTGCAGTCCCCCCAACCCCAAAACAAACAAACAAAAACAGCAAAAAACAAAGATTCCTAGAGATTCATGTAAACGGACAAAAAGCTTACCAGGTTTGAACAAACAAAAATATTATAATACTATTACTGGTTATAGTAAAAACTTTTCTGTTTCAAACTTAACATTGTGCTGACTTTATTTTTAAACTACAATATGTATAGTTTTACATAACTAAACTATAAAGAATGGATAACAGAGTCCTATAAGTATATATCAGGGTTTGCCAAAATCAGTAAACTGCTCAAGGTTTTTGTGGCTTGGCTGTACTGCAAATGGGCTGTGTGCCTAAGTTTAGTTACAAAACATTTGCACTGAGTTTTCTCTTTTTGTAACACTAATGTTTTTTTGGCAAGTCTCATCAGATAAAATATGTAGGTACACTGGCTTTAAATTAGTTTGTATTTCTCATAAGCCCATTTCAGAAATAAAAAAAAAAACACAAAATATTCCCTTCCCCCTCTTGGTTCAATAGGTCCTTTTGAACTCCTTTTTAATACCTATGTCTCATCCTGCTCTACATGACACCATAAAATCCTTATGTATTCTGAAGTATTTCTTGACAGGGAAAAACATTTAGCCTTGGGATGATAAATACCACACATACCATCCATTTATTGTCAGACATACCTAACTGTAGTCTCACAATGTGTATCAGCTATTCCATCTAACAAATCTCCATCATTGTGCCCCATCATTCCTTCCTGGATGAAAAGAAATGTTTAACCACTTTCTTATAAGTTAATATTTCTAAACATCAAACTGTCTGTCTTGGAAATGTTTCTCAGCAAATTCATGTCTGGTACATTTTCTATATCTGTTCTTAGACTCTCTGCTATATTTTTCACTCCCAATAATTTCCTAGTTTACTACAAGCCCCAAATACATGTGTGGCTGGGTATCTGTATGCTACATTCTATCCAATATTTCCCAGAATGCATTGCACCATACTTTTTTCAATATAAATAGCATATTTAAGAAATCTAGTAACAATTTTCTAAGCAAATTCTTTCCAGTTCCTTGAATTTGTGACATGATGAACATACAGGTTTTTGGGGGTTTAAAAGTTATATTGTTCGACTCAAAGTCATTACAGTTTTTAACAACTTGCATTGAGACTCACAGGTAACACATCATATGAAAATACAATGCAAAAAAACAAACATTCAGTATGAAGAATACATCAATACATTTAGAGTTTACAAAATAACATTCACACAAGATTTCCCTGCATATCACCATCTACTGTTTATTCCTTCTTTTAAATTTAGCAGTTCTGGTTAAGAAAAAAGCTTTTAAATAATTTGCAGCTTTTCTGTTCTAGTAGGATCAGTAGTTTCAATATGTGTCAGAATCTTCTCTTCAGAGAATATAGACTGGTATGGGAGAATACCTTGGCTACGGAAGGTATGAGCCAAATTTAGCATAAATCTTTCTGCCAGAAAGGTTATCTTTATGCTCCTGCTCTTCTCTGGCAACATTCACTCGAACCCAGGCCCACTCACTTCAACGGGCCCTGGTGTTCATAAGGTTAAAGGCCTAAAAATAGCCTCACTGAACATCTGCAGTTTAGCCACAAAATTTGACCAACTACAGGCATGGATGGCCCTCCATACCCCTTACGTCCTCTGCCTAATGGAGACCTGGTTGACCAGTAGCATTAAAGATAGCGAAGTTGCCCTCAAAGACTTCCAAGCATTCAGGATTAATAGAATAGGCAAGAGAGGTGGGGATGCCTCATCTATGCCAGGGACTCTCTGCAGTGTTCCATCCTCCCTGGAAGCAGGGTGGCTGAGGACCATGAGATAATAGTGATAAAGGCACAGATCATTCAGAATGGCAAAACTCTCATCCTTGCCACAATCTACCTACCCCCCAAAAAAGCCACAGCAGGCCTTCCCACAATTATGGACATTATCAGCACCCTTCCAAAGGGGATGGAACTTGTCATTACCAGGGACTTTAACATAAACTGGGATGGAAAGGAGTCTGCCCCTTTCAGGGATCTGATAGCCACCTCCAACCTGACACAACTTGTCACTTGCCGCACCAGGCAGAACTATAAGACAGGAAACAGTACCCTCCTTGACTGGGTCCTTGGAAGCTCACCATCCTGGTTCTCTGAGCTCAAGGTTCTCCCAGACACACTAAGTGACCACTCCCCAATTACCTTCCTGTGGTCTAATAAATTTATGAAAAGCCCACCCATCCTCATTGAAAGCAGGGTCTTGAGGAAGGGTAAACTTGGAGCCCTCAAATCAGCCATTGCCCTGCATGACTGGACTCCTATTGACCTGGCACCTACCCTTGATCAGGCCCTCAGTTACTTCATTAAGGGCTTTAGTTCCATCTGTGACATCTATGCCCCGCTCACGAAAAGAAATATTTGGGGGACAGGCAAATGGCTGGATTCATGGGGATCTCCTCTCCCACCTGAAAGAAAAGGACATACTCTAGGAGAAGGCCCGAAACACAGGTAGCAAGCATGATTACCAGTGTTACAGAACAGCCAGGAACCGCTGCACCAAGCTAATCCGGCTCGCCAAAGCCAACTATCATAAGGCCTAGCTTTGCAATTCTTGGGGTGATGGGAAAGATTCTGGGATAACATCAAAAGCACCCTTGGAATGGAAGACAAGAAGCACCCTCAACTGGTCAGTATCAGTAACACTCCCACTACAGACCCTCTAGCTATTGCAGAAGCCTTCAATAAGGTCTTCACCGATCTTACCCCAGTGCTACCACCTGCCTACTTTCAACCTGGTTTGAAACTCTCCAACAACTTATCTACCGAGTGTTCTCATCTGACCTTCTACTTTAAAAGGGTGATGGTGAAGGAGGCCCTAAGTGTGGTCAAGAAAGTACTAGGTAAGACCAGACTGGACAGTGACGGGATAGACATGGAACTTCTATCCCTCACCCTGGACATTCTTATAGTGCCCAATACCACGCCATAGAATAAGTCCCTGGCACTTGCCCAATTCCCGGCGGTTTGGAAGCAGGCACTAGTTACGCCAGTGCATAAAGGAGGTGACGAGTCTCTGGTAGCCAACTACAGACCCATCTTGATCCTTTCCACCCTGTCCAAGGCACTGGAAAAGATTGTGGCGGGTCAACTCATCGACTACTTCAATAAGTATAATCTACTATGCCCCAACTAGCATGGCTTCATACAAAATCACAGTACCACCACTACCCTGCTGGACTACATGGACTATGCACATAAGGCCCTGGATGAAGAAAAACTGGTGGGGTCTGTCTTTATTGACCTCACCAAAGCCTTCGATACAGTCAACCACCCCCTGTTACTGACTGAACTGCAAAACATGGGTTAGCACCCAATGCCCTTTGTTGGTTCCAAGACTACCTGATACAGAGAAATCAATGTGTCAAAATTGGGCAAACAGTATCCAGTGCAAGACAGGTATAATTAGGGGTACCCCAGAGATCAATACTGGGGCTCCTACTCTTTAGCCTCTTCTTAAATGACCTTCCCACAGTCTGCATCACCAAACTCATACTATATGCAGATGATGCTGTGCTCCTGAGCAGCAGCACATCTCAGGCTGCCCTACAATCTGAGCTGCAGAACTCCTTCTCCAAACTTGAGGACTGGTTCTGTAGTCATAAGTTGCTATTAAACTACAAGAAGACCAAGGCCATGCTTATGTCCAGCCCCCACAACGAAAACAAGCACCACCCCCTCATCATCTCCAATTCATGCAGTGAGCTGCTGGAACAAGTCCACTTGTTCAAGTATCTGGGGGTCATAATAGATGATACCCTCATGTTTGCACACCATATTGACTCTCCGGTCAAGACAGTCAGTACCAAGATTGGTGCCCTGTACAGGCACAGGCAATGCCTCTCTCTGAGGGCCCACCACCTCTCAGTCTACAGTTCCATTATATCTACTATTGACTATGGACTAGTGGTCTATGGGGCAGCAGCAGATACAGTGCTCAAGAGGGTTCAGACTGTGCTCAACAAAGCCTGCAGACTCACCCTGGATGCTGAGCATGGCACTCACACCTGTACTCTGTATGAACGAGCAAATTGGCTGTCATTAAAACACAGGGTCAAATTCCAGACTTGCATCCTGGAGAAGAGGGCTCTATTGGGTAAAACACCACCTTGTGTAGGCAATTTGATCAAGGCGGCCAACTCGTGACAGGTCACCAGAGGGAGGACTAGAGGGGCCTTGGCTATCCCCTTCCATCACACCTCACTTGGGCAATGTGCATTTGCCTACCGGGCTCCACTGTGGATGCATGAACTCCCCAGGCACCTCTTGGCCACCAATGTCTGGCCCAATTCAAAACTGACCTCAAACAGCACCTAATAACACTCTTTAAGTGCGTCTTCCCCTAAGTCCAGCCACACCTTCTCTCTCTGGCCCCCAGCAAGCACTAGGCAGGCCTCAGGTACCCCCTTCCTCTGTCCATTCTCATGACTTGCCTCAGCAATCAGTTTGCATTATGCTCCTTTGGCACCACCACCCCACCTTCCTCCTGTCCCCCAATTCCCATTCCCGTAAGTTTCCCTAACAGTCACTACTAATTGCAGGCTGCCTGACCATGCCCCCTCACACCCCACTATTTCCTGTAGCATGTCTTCTCCGCTCAGCCTCCCCTCACCCCCCCATTTCTCCCTATACCTTTTTGCCCTTCTCCCCCCACCCTTCACCTCCACTGCAGTACCTACTTCTCTCTCGTACCTCCTTTCTTCACCCCACTGCCAGCTATCCCCATCCCTCTGAACTACTGACAATCCACTTTGTGGCTGCTTATTCACCCCTCCACCCTCATAAAGTGTTTTTCTTGTTATTTTAACTTGTACCTATGTTTTGAGTTATTATCTTCTGAATCCAAGCTGTATCGTTCATTGTGATGTACCTTTGCTTTCTCCTAGTGTACTTTGTTTTGCAATCTATGACATGGAACCTTTGTAAAAGAGCTTGCGCTCAAAGGTCTTTTCCGAATCACTAAATAAATAAATAAAAATAAATGAAATATTAGACAAGTGTACTGCTCAGACGCTCTTGTACTAATTGCAGTTTGAAAGTATTTGATCAATGTCTTCTGTTTCCCCAGAGCCACATTCAGAATAAATGGAACAATCATCATTTGTTTTGTATCAACGTTCTATAATTTTTAAGGGTAATTGTCCAAATCAATAAGTAGTAAAGTTCCTTCTTTGAGGGTTTTTGTTTGTTTGTATGTTTATTTTTTTTAAAGAAAACAGTGCCCAAAGCCTTAAAATGTCCTCAACTTTGGGAACCAATCCAACATGTCACTAGTTTACATTACTTCCATATCAGCTTCCTTTTTTATATCAGTAATTCTTTCCTTAATAACCTTAATTTATTTATTGTTGATTACTAGTCTTTGCTGAAAGCATGCCCATAAATAAGGAAAGTAAAATCATTAACATACTGTAAGTTCAAATCTCCTTCCACTGTTCATCAGGAAGTAATTTTTCAAATATGGTTTGCCATTTCAAGTAGACAGATAATTCTTCTGGTTGAGGTAACTCTTGTACACAGTGGCTAAATTAGAAATGTTTAGGTGGGGGAACTCTCACATCTCGATTTCTAGGTTGTGGAACTCTCCTACAGTATATTAGTCAATGGGGAAAGCTAACAGAGGTGTTGGAGCTGTCATACAACTTTTAAGAGGTGGTAGAAAGAATTTCCAGTGGGCTCCTGACCAGTTTAACCGTTCTTGTACAATACTTTTGAGTCTGGAGATTAGAAGCTTCTTGGATGTCCCTAAAATTATTTCTATAACTTGCTAAGATACTGTATGCTCTTGCAAAAAGGCAGATTTTGAAATGTGAGAGAACATACAGTACTGATGCCTTGGGAATGTAAACACATGGGCAGAAGTGCACATCACCAATTTGATACCCTGAAAATCCATCTAGACAGCAAAAATATAAACCTACAGAGGAGGAAGTACAACTGTAGGAGACATCAGTCTAAGTGATGGCAAAGGAGATGCTCAATGCAGCCATAGAAATAAGAGGCATGCAAGATGAGGAATTTGAAAAACACCTGTTAAAACAAACTGAGCTACAGGAACTAACTCCAGCAGTTTAAATGCCAACTCATGGGTGCAAAACAAATAGAAGAGGAGTGGATATCACTTGAAGTCAAATGCAACAGCCAAACATTTATTCAGATTTATGAGAAGTGGAAAACATAGACACTTGCTGGACCACTGAAGGATCAGAAAAGTGGTGATATATGGTACTGACCAGATGAACAAATAGCTGACTGCCTCAGTGAGTATTTTGCATCTGTATTTATGCAGAAAAGAGATAGACTATTGGACAGTGAATGGTTGTTCTCAAAAGTGCAGATGGATACAATACAGGACATGTGTGTGACAGCTGACTGGATTGTAACAATGCAGAAGATGGTAAACATAAACAGGACAATGGGTTCTGAGGGAATATACACAACAATTCTAAAGAAACTAGTGAAATATCTATTAATCACATGGCATAATATTCAACGAGTCATTTAGAAACACATACATATCTGTTGATTGGAAGGTGGACATTGTTGTATCAAAATTAAAAAAAGGCTCCAATGCTTAATCTGAGAGGCTTATTCTGAGAACTACTGGCAAGTTAGAAATATGGCAGATGAATGTTAGTGTTGAAAAATGTAAAGTGAATGGGCAGACAAAGCAGCTGTAGCACTACTGCTTGCCATTAAGATGACCCATGTTCACCCAAGCCCAGGATATCTGCTGATGGGCAAGGTGAGGTTCTAGCATTTGCCTTGGACGACTCCTGCCTAAGGGATAGAGTATGTCTCCTTCCACTGCATAACCATCCTCAGTGACCCAGACAGAAAGTGTCATGCAGGAAGGAATGAGTGGTCCCTTACCTAGTGGAAATTCATCAGTATGCACCTTTTCATCTAACGTGTGATATGGAGGCACCACATGCATAGAGTGGGATGGGCAGAGGATTTCCAAAGGAGGAGTGCAGCTCATCTGCCCCTATGATGGCTCTGACAGGTGAAATGTCAAATGGCTCTACAGGACCATATTCTGTATGAGTGATAAGGGGTAATGTTGCAGAGTGAACACTGGAGGGCAGACCGGGGAAAGATGAAGTTCCCTCATCACAAAACATCCATTTGGGCTCCCTGGCCCACCTCTTGGCGTATTTTGTAGTGTAAGTTGTAGTTGTTATTACTTTGACTTCAGGTCGTACCTGAAATAGGAATGTATATTCCAGTGTGCCTACCTGTAAATTCAAATGGGAACACCACTATGGCATGACAGCCAGCAAAACAAATAAATTATAGTGTGCATTGTGAAACGTTGTTAGCAGATTAGAAGATATGCTAATACTCATGTAAATACTACTAGTCCATCACAAGTAGAGTTTTTATTTCTTGTTTTTAACTTGTATTTCATAGCTTTCTACAAAACAATGAAATAAGCTATTCGTATGCCAGACATCACATAAAAAAAAAAAAAAAATTGCAGGAGCTATACAATAGAATAGTAATGTATAGTCTAAACAGCTGGCTTAGTTAAACACTGGGGCATTTCCAGAATTCCTAATTCCAGAATACTAATACATAGACTGTGCTATATTTTTATTTTTTATTTTGAACATGTTTTACCAGGTATGTGCACACAGCTTAGGGCTCATTTCCAATTGTGACCTGGAGGGAAGGGGAATGGGAAAGTGAGGAATCCTACTGAGTTCATACATTACATACACTGCACAGTCCAAAAACAAATGAAATTACAGGCTTTAGGAGCATTAAGCAAAACTAAATAAAACATAGTTTGTGGTAATCTTCAGCATTAGTCAGTTGATGTGACTTGCAACCAACATAGGTAATAAAACACAAAGTATGCATTTCTTAAAGCTGTCTCAACAGCAACAGTATATTAAAATGAAAAATAAATAATTATACAAAACAATTACAAATCCAAAATATTCAACACTTGCAAACAGTTTTAAATGTCATTTCTTGTCTAACTACAAGGTTCCTCCTGGGCAGGGATGAATGCCTCAGAGCGTATTCCTCACAACACCTACCAGGTGAGGATGTAATGTCTGAGGCATTCCAGGATCCTTACATCTAGAGTTGTAAAATGCAGCACCCTTGTTATATGGAGAGGGAGAGAGGTCATGGTGTGATGGAAGGGATATGGCTGCTTAGAGTACAGGGTACTTAAGGAGCTAAGGGTGGAACTAGCAGAGCCATTAGCAGAACTGTTTAGTGAGACTCTGAGCACAGAAGAGGTCCCAGAAGACTGGAGAAGGGCTCATGTGATCCCGCTCCACAAGAGTGGTAGCAGGGAGGAGGCAGGGAACTACAGACCAGTCAGTCTTACCTCAGTAGTGGGCAAGATTATGGAGGTACTCCTTAAGGAAAGATAGTGCAACACCTGGAATCTATAGGGGCACAGGATCCAAGACAGCATGGGTTTACAAAGGAAGGTTCTGTCAAACTAATCTCATAGATTTTTTTGACTGGGTAACCACAGTGGTGGACCGTTGGGAGTAGATGATGCTCACCTTGACTTCATGCAGCAAAGTTTGCCACCGTTCCACATAGAAGATTGATAACAAGCTAGGTAGGCTCGGGTGGGTCAGAAGTTGGTCAACTGGGTGGAAAACTGGTTGACGGGCAGAAAACAGAGAGTGGTGGTAAATGGTATACAGTCAGAAGAGATGCAAGTCACAGGTGGGGTATCTCAGGATCAGTCAGTCCTGGGCCAGTCCTCTTCAGTATCTTCGTTAGTGACATTGCAGATGGACTAGAGGGTAAGGCTTGTCTGTTTGCAGATGACACCAAGATCTGCAACAGAATAGATGATCCAGATGGGGTGGGCAGAATGAGAAGAGATCTGGATAAACTAGCAAAATGGTCAGAAGAGTGGGAACTGGGATTTAATGCTACAAAGTGCAAGATCATGTACATAGGGAAGAGAAACCCTGAAGCCACCTATAGGCTGGGAGGGGAGTTGTTGGCAGTCACAAAGAAAGAAAGAGACTTAGGCATTATCATCACCGATGACCTGAAATCATCTAAGCAGACTCCTAAAACAGTAGGTAAGACTAGGAGGATGTTAGGGTGTATTAGTAGGGGTATCACAAGTCGGAAGAGGGAGGTAATAATCCCTCTTTACAAGACACTGATTAGGCCCCATCTGGAGTACTGCGTGTAGTACTGGAGGTCACACCTTCACAAGGACATTAACCAAATTGAGGCAGTCCAAAGAAGAGCAACCAAAATGGTGCAGGGACTGCATCAGAAGACATATGAGGACAGATTAACAGAGCTCAATATGTATACCCTTGAACAAAGGAGGGAGAGAGGTGATATGATTGAGACATTCAAACACCTTAAGGGCATTAACAAGGTGAAAGAGTCTAACATGTTTAAATATAAGAAAAATAGCAAGACAAGAGGACACAGCATGAGATTAGAGGGAGGCCGATTAAGGGGGAACGTGAGGAAATTGTTTTTCACAGAAAGGGTGGTGGATGCATGGAACAGCCTACCTCAGGAAGTGGTGGCTATGAATACAGTGAAGGGTTTCAAACAGGCATGGGATAGGCATAAGGGAGCAATACAGATGAGTAATGAATAGATAGGCCACTGACAGAGCAAAGGCCGATGGCACATTTATAAGGTAGAAAAAGAAATGGGTAGACTGGATGGGCCTTGCGGTCCTTATCTGCCATCAACTTCTATGTTTCTACAGAGCAGCTGAAGTTGGTTTTGGCATTGTGAGTGACATTGAGTCTGTAATTTTGATTTATTGATTTATTGAACACCAGGATTACAAAATACCTTTGAACCAAAGATTCATTTACAAAGGTTCCACGTCGTAATACAGACAGTAAAAATAAAACAATGTTTAGAGAAACAGTTACAAGCAAAATCAAAAAACCAAAAATAGTGTCATGGTACAGGGAACAGTGGACGAGGATAGGAATTGGTATAGTAGGGGTAAGGGAGGACGAGAGGAGGCAGTCACTGAAGTGACTGTCATATAAGTGCAAGTGACTACAGTAAGTGCAAGGAGTGGCCCAAGTATATAGGGAATAAAGGGAGCAGAGAGAGAGGAAGGAGGAGACATGGGGAAAATGGTTGTGGGAAACAAGGGAGAAGAGAGGGGGAGGAGCATGGGTTGGGGAAAGAAGGGAGAAAAGGGTGATTGGGGAGAGGGGAAGGCACAAAGGATGAAAACAGAGGGAGTGGGGAGTAAGGAGAGAGGGACAAATGACCACTGCTGGGGTAGTGGAGGGCAGGGGGAAGATAATAGGGAGGGGCTACAGATTAGACAGGAAAGGGGATGGTCTGAGGGGGTGGTAGGGGAGGAAGGTATAGGAAGGAGGACTAAGAAAGGGAGAGGAGCAGGGAGCAGTGGGGTGAAGAGGGAGGGAAGGGAAGGGGAGGAAAGCACGGGTGGAATTCAAGAGTAGGAGCAGTCGGGTTGGAAGAGAGGGAGGAGGGTTGGGGGAGGTCAGTATGTGAAAGAAGATTGGGAGAGGAGGGGAGAGAGAGAGAGAGCCAGCAGATGAGGAGGAGGAGCGGGATGGAGGGCAGTGGGAGTCTATAATATTTAGTGAATGTGAATTGACGTCCATGCGGCATCTGCACAGATTTCCTCTGTCATAGCCAGGTTTCTTTCTGCCAATGAAGTGGTGATTGCTCTGGCTGAATGGACTTTAAAGTCCACAGGTGGAAATCTGGCAGTAGCCTTGCATGCTTCCTGGATATAGTCTGTCCATTTTGTGGAAGTCCCTTGTTCTGTTCACATACGTTGTGATTACATTCCTCATTCCTAGAGAGTGAAGCATGGGGTCTGCTGTGTCCTTTGAGACAGGCATTTGGGCCAGTAATTTGAATGCCTGTCTTAAGTGAAAGTCTGTGGCAATTTTAGATTAGAAAGACAGAATTGTTCTGAATGTCACTATGTTGTCATGAAAGACCAGATATGGTTTTCTGCAGGAAAGGGCTTGCAGCTTGCTTATCCTACAGTTCAAATGAGTTAGAAACTTTGCTGCACTCAAGGAACGGATGGGTACGCCTGGTATCACTGCTGCCAACCCTGCCACAGTAGAATATGCATTTTCAAAACAGGTACAAATGCTGCTCCCACTCCACAAAAAGAATCCAGCATGACAAGTTTCAATGTTAACTACTCATTTATTCCATCAAGTAGCAGTTCACAGTTCTCGATAATGCAAAAATCACCAAGAAACATAGAATCTGATGGCAGATAAGGACCGCTTGGCCCACCCAGTCTGCCCATTTCCCTACCTAATGGATAAGCAGCAGATCCTAGTTAACCAGCAGCCTACTTCTTCCTACCACCTACCCACCTAGGATAACAATAGAGATACGCTAGCCCCTGCGCTTCCGCTCCTAACCTTCCTTACCTGTTTTGAAAATACAGCTTGCTTGTCCTCCTGGCTGAGTAAACTACAGTCAAAAATATTATCTTTAGATTCAGCCATTTTAGATCTACCCTGGCTAATGGTTCGGAAGTTTAGATCCCAGGATGCTGTAATCTGCTTTATTTTAGACTGATTATTTGTGGCCACTTTCAGAAAGTGTAGTATGTCCAGGTGACTTCCTGGCACCATCCCATCTATTTGACCTGTCGCTGTCCCAGTTACTGCCACCTGCACTAATAAGGATGATGGTCCTTTTTGTTGTTTTCTCAGAAGAAGCCAGAAGGGGAAGGAAACATTCAATTCAGTGCTTTACAGTAACTGGTAATTGCTATTTTTCTTTTAAACATAGATTGTGTGCTTTTAGTGACACTGTAATTTATTTGCTGTCTTTACTTAGAATTGTTTTTGGGCTATTGAAAATTTAAAACATAGTGGTGGTGTATTACTTTGCTGTCTTTAATTGCTGCAAATTTTCGCCCCCCCTTCCCCCAACTCTTAATTATAAGCCCTGTTAAATCTGATTGACAGGAGCTAAACACAGGGGATAGTAAGGGGTGTGGAGTAGGAGGCGCATAAGGGGGAAGAAGCCCACCCTCATCATGACAAGTGTTTTGACTCATTTATTTATTTATTGGTTTATTTTCTTTTTCTAAAAAGAAAAGTATCTGAGGATCAGTGGCAGGATTTTTAGGACAGTAAATTAATAAAAGTGGAACTAGGAGAGCTTCAGTAACAGACAAGTAGTGGAATAGCAGTATAATTGCAGTATAATGTGGGGAGTGGTGCAATGCAATGGCTGTGGGGCAGCCATATTCAGGTAGACCTTCTGGACACTGAGGTGCTGCCCTATCTGCATGCATCTCTCTGGACTGCGGGATGAGGCAGACAGACTCAGAGTGGAAGTAAACTGGGTCAGGAGTACCATCACCCCTAACAGAGACCACCCAGTCCAATGCAACTGCCTCAAAGGATGCCGAGAACGAGGAGCACTTGGGTGACAGTGGGCTCAGGTAGGGTTAGAGCAGTCAGGCAGAGGCACATCCCAGATCCTATTCCACTCAAAAACTCATATGCCACACTGGCAAACGGGGACAACCAAATAGAGGTACCCAGAGAAGTGGAAGGAAAGGATGTGGAGGTTAGCCAAGGAGGTGACCTCAACGGGGAGAGCAGTGGACCCCAGAGGAGGAGGAAGCGAATCCTGTTGGGGGACTCCATCATAAGAGGGATCCAGCTAGGAACACAGGAGGGGGAGGACAGGGGGGTGAGGTGCCCACCAGGTGCCACGGCATAGAGGGATGGAAGGAAGATCATGGGGATCACTGGGAAGGCAAGATGGGAGGGTGAGCTGGATGTCATTATCCACCTAGGTACTAATGGCCTGGCAAATGGGGAGCCAGAGGAAGTTCAGGAAGAGTTTAGGAAATTGGGGAGGGGTCTCAAGCAAGTAGCTACTTCTGTCACTTTTTCAGAAGTACTACCTGTGACAGGCAAGGGAGAGCATAGGGGTGCATGCATCAGGAACTTTAACTCATGGTTGAAAACTTGGTGGTGTGAGGAAGGGTTTGGATTCATTGGTGACTGGGGACCCACCTGGAGGGATGGAGGTTTGTTCAAGCCTGACGGCCTGCTTCCGTCCTGGAAGGGAATCCAAGCACTCAATGATAAGTTTAAATGCTACATTGACAAGCATTTAAACTAGCAAAGAGGGGTGGCAGGCCAGCAAGGAGGGTACCTACTTGCTCACCCCCCACAGCTAACAGTGGAACCAATGAACTGGAGGAGTGGCTATCTCTACAAAGCAGTGTGCAAAAGATGGAGATTAGCACACAAGAGGTAGATAGGCAGAAAAGGGGCAAAATTCAGCAGAAGGGCAGACAGCAAGGAGAACCAGGGATAAATGACAACCAAGGAAGGGGCTGGAGTAGAACAGCAAAACAGTCTAGGGAGATCAAATCATGGAAAGCCATGTGTGCCAATGACAGGAGCCTTAGCAACAAGATGGAAGATCTGGAGGCTGTCACAGTGCAGCCAGACCTGGACATTGCGGCCATCACTGAAACCTGGTGTAATGATAACTACGACTGGGAGATGGCCATACCTGGCTACAACATATTCAGAAGAGACAGGGCAGGTAGGAAGGGAGGAGGAGTGGCACTGTATGTGAAAAATGATGTAAGGGCCACAGAGATCCAGGAGGAACAAAATTGGGGAGAGATACTGTGGGTTAAGCTGGAAAGGAAAATGGGGCCAGCTATCCGCACAGTTGTGGTCTATAGACCACCAGCCCAGGAGGAAAAAACAGATAGGGAACTGATGCTAGCCATCCAAAGGATGGCAGACAAGGGTGAGGTAGTACTGGTTGGAGACTTCAATATTCCAGACGTGGACTGGAGCAGCTTTATCCTAGACTCCTTTCAGGGTACCTTCGTCAAGCAATTGATCATGGAACCAACTCAGCAGAAGGCAATACTGGACCTTGTGCTCACAGACAGGGACAGTGTGATGGGGGTAACAGTGGGGGAGCACCTGGGGAACAGTGACCACCAGTCATTGTGGTTTGAAATCACAGAAAGAGTAGAACCAAACCACACAAAAAAACACATCCTGGATTTTAGGGGGCAGACTTTGGGAAAATAGGGAGATACTTTAAAGAGGCATTAAGAGGAATGGAGCAGGAATCAGGGGTTGAGGAACAGTGGGCAGTATTTAAAATGGGGATTACAAGAGCAACAGAATTATGCATTAAGCAGGTTAGCAAGAGGAAAAGGAAGAGGAGACCATTATGGTTTTCCAAAGAGGTAGCAAAGAAAGTGAAAGCCAAAAAGATTGCATTCAGGCAATACAAAAATACACAGACAGAAGAGGATAGGAAGACGTACCAGGAGAAGCAAAGGAAGGCAGGGAGGTCAGTAAGGGAAGCCAAAGCTCAGACAGAAGAACACATTGCAAAATCAGTGGGTAGAGGGGACAAAACTTTTTACAGGTACATAAGTAAAAAAAAAAAAAAGGCAAAGGGAGGAATAGTGAGACTGAAGGGGGAGGATGGGGGCCACATGGAGGATAACAACAGTAAAGCTGACATATTGAACAGGTATTTCTGCTCAGTCTTTACTAAGGAAGATGAGGGTAATGGGTCTGAAGGGAGTACAAGGGGTGAGAATGGTGCAGAAATAGACACAAGTCCCTTTACACGAGAAAGGGTCCTGAAGGAACTGGAAGTAATAAGAGTTGATAAAGCAATGGGGCCAGATGGGGTGCACCCCAGGGTCCTTAAAGAAATAAGAGAGGTGGTGGCTGAACCTCTGGCTATCCTGTTTAGCCGATCACTGGAAACAGGGGAGGTTCCCAAAGACTGGAGGACAGCAGATGTAGTCCCCTTATACAAAAGAGGGAACAAAGAGGAAGCGGGGAACTACAGACCAGTCAGCCTCACCTCGGTAGTGGGGAAGTTCATGGAAGCACTACTGAAGGAGAAACTGGTGGAACATCTGGTTGTCAATTGACTAGAGGACCCAAGGGAGCATGGTTTCACCAGGAGGAGGTCATGTCAGACCAACCTCGTTTAATTTTTTTGACTGGGTGACTAGGGAGGTGGATCAGGGTAGGGCAGTGGACATGGCCTATCTGGACTTCAGCAAGGCCTTTGACACTGTGCCACATAGAAGACTATTACACAAACTGGGGAATATGGGTGTGGGCAGGACAGTAGTGTGGTGGGTAGGTAACTGGCTGGGTGGCAGGACACAGATGGTAGTGGTAAATGGCTGTCACTCCACAGTGGGAAGAGTGACCAGTGGGGTACCACAGGGATCAGTGCTGGGACTGGTCCTATTCAACATCTTCATCAGTGACATTGCGCAGGGCCTAGAAGGCAGAATTTCATTGTTCGCTGATGACACAAAGCTCTGTAACAGAGTAGACACACCAGAGGGTGTAGACAGAATGAGAAGGGACCTGCAGAAGCTTGAAGAATGATCAGGGGTTTGGCAGTTGAAATTCAATGCAAAGAAGTGCAAGATAATGCAAATCGGGCACAAAAACCCTGGCACAATATATCAGTTTGGGGGTGAGGATATAGCATGCACCAAGCAGGACAGGGATCTTGGGGTTATCATCTCTGATGACCTCAAGGTAGGGAAACACTGTGACAAGGTAGCAGGTAAAGCAAATAGAATGCTGGGATGCATAGGCAGGGGCATCACCAGCAGGAAAAGGGAGGTCATAATTCCACTATACAAGACAATAGTGAGGCCCCACCTGGAGTACAGTGTACAGTTCTGGAGACCTTACCTACTTAAGGACATAGACAGGGTAGAGAAGGTTCAGAGGAGGGCAACAAAGGTGGTACATGGATTGCATCACAAGTCCTATGAGGACAGGTTGAAGGAACTGAATATGTACTCCCTGGAGGAGAGGAGGGAGAGAGGGGATCTAATAGAGACATACAAGTATCTTACAGGGAGGAACAGGGTGCAGGAACACACTATTTTTAAGTGAAAAAGATGTTCCAGGACTAGAGGGCATGGGATGAAGTTGGAGGGCGGACGATTCAGAGGAAACGTGAGGAAGAATTTCTTCACAGAACGGGTAGTGAACAAGTGGAACACCCTGCCAGAGGAAGCGGTGGGGGCTGAAACAATCATGGGATTTAAGAATGCATGGGATAGATGTAAAGGTATTCTGGAGGTCAGTGGTAAGGGGCAACAGATTTCTAGGAAAACATAAACTGAACTTACAAGCTCAAATGGGCAGACTGGGTGGGCCATAGGCCCTTATCTGCCAACACTGTCTATGTATCCATGTATCTATGTATGGTGAAGGTCCCTTGTGTAGATCCTCCTGCAGAAACAGGAGAATGTCTGCTATGGCAGTGTTCTGTGGAGATAAGGATTTTGTGGAGAACCAGTATGAGAATATTGACCATTGCCTTTTATATGTCAATATGGTGGACCACTTCCTGGACACAGTTATGGTGTCTATGATGGAAGGATGATAGCCAGCTTTCAGCAGTCTGTCTCTTTCTTTCAGGAGCCAAGCTTTCAACTTGAGGTTCTGAAAGTTGAGGTGACAAACTAGGCCTTGCTGCAATATGTTGTGCCTGAGTGGGAGCCTCCATGGGTGGCCCAGATTCATGGCTACCACTGTCATGAACCAACACCTCCTGGGCCAGTATGGGGTGATCAAAATCACCCTCAATCTGGATTGTTGAATTTTCTTCAATACTTGTGGGAGCAGTAAAAGTGGAGAGAATATGTATGCCATACTGAAGTACCATTCCAATGACAGGGTGTCTTCTGCCATGGATTGGTTGTCATCGAACCTTGAGTAAAATTTGGGGCATTGGATGTTACTGCAAGTTGTCATAAGGTCCACCTGTACAGGCCCCCAATGCCTGTCAATGTAATGAAAGACCTGAGGAAGTTGGCAGCTCAGCTTGTCCACTGTGGTATTCAGTTTGCCAGCTGCACGAATGGCTGAGATGTTGGTTAAATGGCTCTGTGCCCAGGTCAGAACTTCATGCCCTCCTTTTGCATGACTCTGCTTTTGGTTCCTTCTTGCTTTACAATGTATTCCACTGTCACTGTTGTCCAATCATATAAGGATGTTTTTGTTTTTGATGAGGTAGCTGAAGTGCAGCAGGGCTAACAACACTGCCCTCTTTCACCAGGGCTTTACCACCTTTCTTGCTTTTGACATATTTGTTCAGGTCTTCTCCAAATAGCAGGGGCCCTTTGAAGGGGAGTTTGTAGAGCATTGCTTTTGACTCGTAGTCCACATTCCATAGTTTATGCCACAATGTCCTCCTTCCATGGTTGATAAATGCCACTGCTCTGGCATTGATCTTTGAGGAAATCTACTGCCATATCTGCCAAATATTTAGTGGATAAAGTCACCCGTTTCAGTAGCTGTGCCTCTGCTGACTTTGGTGCTAGTGTTTTATGTACATCTTGTAACCAGGCTAGCTGTGCCTTGGTGATGTAAATAGCAATAGTAGCTGCTCACACTCCAAGCCCTGCCAAATTCAAAATTCTTCTTCAAATTATCCTACAGTTTTCTGTCTACAGGGTCTTTAAGGCCTTCAATGTCTTTTGATGGGAGGAGTATCTTTTTGTTTACAGCCACTATTTGTGGGCTCACCATAGGTGGCGTGCACCACAGCTGTACCTTGTCGGACTGCAGCAGGTACATCTTATCCCATGAGCGGCATTCAAATATGCAAGCTGGGTCCGACAATTCCTATTTTCTAGCCGTCAATTAGTCGATGGACTCAAATACCGGAAATTTGTTGTTTAGTTTGACTGTGGGCATTAGTGAAGGCATTAGTTTAGATTGTGAAGGAGGTGATGGGGGTATCTAGTGACATAGACGACCATGATTAGGCACCTACAAAAATGGTGACTCAATTGTGGCACCTGTCATAGGGGCAACCCAGCAGAGAGGGCAACCGGATGGAGGGGTTCACGCATATAGTGACAGGACATCATTACATGCATACATGCATGGGGGGGCAGTGAGCACACTCAATGAGGGGCAGGAGGGGAGGGAGGGATTGTGAGGGGTGGTGTCACAGCAAGCTGCCAAGCTGCTCCTGTGGCGTGCCGGGTGGGTTCATGGCTGGGCTTCACAGGGTGCTAGGTTCTGGTCTGGGCACAAGTACCTTTTGTTGTGCCGGGCCCGAAATGTTATTTTTTTTTATTTTGCATCCCCCCCCACACATTCACCCCCCTGGAGTTGAGAATCCTTCAGTAGGGTGGTGCGGGGGGCAGCCCCCTGAATTAATAAGTAAATCCTATGTCCCTGGCACCCTGGTACCTTTTTGCTGTGCGTCGGGGAGTACATTGCTGAAATGCATTTTCGGCGATGTACATTCACTCTAATGGCGATCGCTATTCTGCGGTCACCATTATCACATAAATCTGGTGATGGGGCATTGAAACCCACAGTCTCCTTTCTATTGCATACAAGAGTATGAATCTGTTCTGTGAAGACCCACTTGGCTGTCCATGACTTGGGGTCTTTTTCCATGTTGGCCTCACCTTCAGACTCATTCCCTGAGTCACGCCTGTGCTCTGGGGTACCTGCATGTGGTTGCAGAGGGGTAGGGAGGATAGGGTGGGTAGAATAGGAGGTGGAAGCATTTGTGCAAGTCAGCTGGTGTAGGGTTACCTGGACCAGCTATTTCTGACAGCTTCTCCGTCATAGCTGACATAAAATGCTGTTGAGCTTGAATTTATCTGCTGATTCTGCAGGATAATAGAACTGGTGTCTATAGGTAAACCAAGTGTATTGACCACTTAAGGGAAGGCAGTGGGCAGATTAAGTGTCATTGTTCTGGAGGTGAACGGCTCTAGGGAGGATCCATTAATGTTGTCACTAGTGTGAAGTCTCAGACAACTGTGGGGGCTCTTCGACGCAGGAGGGGCAGAAGTGGCCCAACTGACCTGCTGGTAGTGGCATGTTGCAGGAGTCACAGCTCTTTGTCCTGATCAGGATTATCTTGTGAAGAGATACAACCAGAGAGGGAAGTGATTGAGCAGTGGTCCTCTATCTGATGTAAAAACATGTACAGTAGTCCAGTAATATGCACAGCAGATCACTGGCCCCTGTACATCATTGTTATGCAGAGGTATACAGTTCTTCAGCTAGGAAGTTGTGGCTAAAAGAACCCTGCTGCTATAAATATACATAGTACTCTGTGTCTCCACCATATTGATGATCATGCCCCAGGTAATATGGCCGCCAGAATACCGTCAATGTTCGCTTCTGGTTAGTCTACCAGCATTGCCATGTATGAATTGCTGCTAAGTGAGATGAGTGCCAGAAGTGACGCTAATCAGGTCACTTCTGGCAGCAAAAGGGTCTAACATATTTCAAGTAGACTGGGCCAAGTGGCAGGTCTCCAGCCATAGATTGCATTTGTGCTGTGCACATGGGAGACAAATAAAGGTGAACCAGAAGCGTAGCTCACTACAGTGTCTGATGGCCACTTGATTGGGTTTTGCACTGCCAATTCACTGTAATATGGCAGCTGTTTGTTTACACGTGTGTGCATGCCATGACATTGGACATATGATGTCTGACATCAGTGGAGGCTTACAGATGCAGATATGGGATTGAAAGGGGACAGCCAGGAATGGGAGTAACTCAAACTGTAAAAGAAAAACAATTAGCCCAGCAACATGGCATGGGTACCATTTTAATGCAGTTGAGATCCCATCCATTATGCACAAGTATAGAGCCCAAACTTGCTTAGCTCAGGGTTCCACCAAGTTCACACTGTTGGTATAACACACACTCCCTGGGTCACTGTGTGGTGTAGTTAATCATGGAATCGCTAGCAGAGATTCCAGGATACTACAATTATATTTTCATGCAGTGAGAGCCCCGCTGCCAGGAGGGCTCTCCACCACCAGCATAGCACAGCACAGTGTGTGCCCGCTACGTGAGTGGTCACACTCATGCACCAGCATGCCATCTAGGCATATGCATGCTCTGCATGATTAGAGCAACAAATTTAAAATCCAGACAGTCTTGTGCATTGTATGACCAGTAGAGCATTGAGAGTAAAGGATTTTAAACAGCAAATCATATAGAAAGTGTTTCTAGTCTGCATGCATTCATACTACTGTAAAATTCCTGTTGTACATGATGCGGCAGTGTTCTGCTGGCCTTGGGCAGATTCAGTAGCCATCCAGAGAGAAAGAGAGCGAGAGAGAGAGAGAGAGAGAGAGAGAGAGAGAGAGAGAGAAAGGAAACTAAAAATAGGAAAAGACAAAAATTCCAAAGCCTTCTTGCCAAGAAATGAAGTCACAAGCCAAGAAAACCACACATCTTAGGGGTGCTAGTTCGGCAAGATCAAAATCTAGCACAAATAAACTGCTGAGAGAAGGAGCTAAGATCTTGTGCTGTAACCTGATCAGATGCACATTTGAAACTGAGCTACTCTGATGAGGTTATAGGACAAGGTGACTCAGATTTTACTTTTGAAGTCACATTTGCATCAGCAACCTATCAGGTGAACATAAACCATAGATATAAGGATCCTGGAGTACCTCAGAGAATATCCCTGAAAATCACCGTAGCCAAGGTTGGTTGGTCAATCACCAGGAAATGGAAGAGTAAAGTGAGGTGCCCTATTTCCCACATAGAAAAATGTGCACTGTAAATAAATAGAGCTACACAGGTTACTGACAGATAAAATTTGTTTTTTTACTTTGAATCCACTTACTCATTTTTTAAAAATTATATAATAACTGGTGACCCTCTTTATCACACTGATTATCAGTGTGATCAAATGCTGTAATAACCAGGTATGATGTCATACCCGGTCATTACGGCGATTGGAGGGCTCGCGCTTCACTTTCCCTGTCTGGAAACTTGATTTTTGTGCTGTTGTCCCTGCACCAGTTATTATAAAAAAATAAAACATAAGCTGTTGTGTGCTTATGAAGTTTTTTTTCACAAATCCTCTATGTATAATGACCACATAAACCTCTTGAGCTTCACTCGCATGGTTCATGGGTCATCACACACCTCGGGTGTGTAAACAAACTTAATAATACACAGTCGCCTATGTATTATTCTTTATATAATTACTGACTAGCACTTTTTCCCATAGGGAAACCCAGTTATAATGGCAAACACATGCCAAGTTTCCCTCTGATCATGCATGTACCAGTCACAGTCTTCCTTTACTACGCGACATTCATCGTTCCTAGGAGTAATGCCCCTCGCTGTCGGCGGTTGTTTTTTTGTTTTAAAAAAATAAAGATGCATTCTTGTGAAGGAAAACCAACAGAAAATGAACACACTGTCTGGTTTCCCTCTCCACACACAAAAGCCGGTGGGTCTCCTCTTCATGCCGAAGAACACCTCAGCTCCGCAACCGCTGTTTGCCGGTAAGTTAAAGAATACTGGAAACAAACAGAAAAAATACAGACACAGCTACCTTTATTTTCTCCAGTCCTTCTTACCTTACATAAGCGGAGCACTATAACTTGGCAGATCGCAGACCACTAAGACTTCTGACTGGTCCGCGGTTGCCTGAAAACTGATCAGTTTATTTTCTATGATTGCTGAGGTGAAAAAGCATATGCCAGCAATTATAACAAATAAAACATGGGGTGGTATGTATAAAACTAGATTTTACACATACCCTCATTGTGGGATGCATTTTATCAACCCCTCGGGCTTTCCTCTCGGTGTTTATGTAGCATCCCGCAACTCGGGTGTGTGTAAAATCTCGTTATACACACCACCCCATATATTATTCTCTATATAGCTATGCAATTTTTGCTGTTCTGTTATAATGTAGTTTTGTTATTGTCTTTTTATTTGTATAGTGCTGGGATCCCTTGATAATAGGGCACTATATAAAATAAAAAGCCTTGCATTAAATATAAACTTAGCAACTGCAAACCCCTCAAGGATCTTCAATATTTGTAGCAGTGAAGTTGACAAAATATTGCCTTGACTAGAGCACAATCCTTTAGATAAAGGTTGTACTTAACTGAATCCTCGGTCCTCATCATCATCTATTGCCACCTGTAGGTCTCAGCTAACTCTGCATCATCTTTGTGACCCATTTCCCAGCATCTCCCAGGTCCGTAAACTGAAAAAGTTTTGCCACCATAGTGCACTCTTAGATGGGCAAAATTCAACAGCGAATGTACCACTCCCAAGCTGTGCAATCGAGCTTCTACATCATCAAACTTCTTACCCCTTGTGTGCATGGCAAAGGAGAAATCAGGAAGAAGTGGAGAGGTTACCCATCATAATGTAACTGCTGGAGCTCCATTGCTGCCCACAAAAGTCAATTCCTCTCCTCCACCCATGCCATAACAAAAAACACAGTGTGAAGAGCATCTCTTTGCAGATTTGCTGAAGGAGGAGAAATATGATAGCCTTTTTGTATCCAGGTCCATTGAGATGGTTCCCCAGTTATAAAGTCATTGGTAGCCAGGTAGATAGGAACCCTAGCAAGTCAGTACTTTCTCTCCTTCAGGAAGGTCCACAAGCCAAATATTCAGGGCCTGCTCTCTGTTCTCAAGGGCCTTCAGGCAGTAATGGAGCTGCACATTCTCCTGCATGAGATTTCTCCTGACTGAAACATAGCGAGAGTTTCATGATTGTCAGCCCAGACTGTGGTAGTAATGGCCACCTCATCAATTTTGATATCTTGCACTACTATCTGTTTCAGGATTACCTATATTTTAGCATCTATGGATTGGACTGTAAGGAGGAAAGGCTGCCATGGTGGTAACAGTGAGGGGCCAAACTGGAGAAGTCATGGTTCTGGCTTTGCTAAATCATAGAAACAGCAGTGGCTCTCACTCCTAAAATAGTGGTCATATAGAGGTACACAACAAAAAATGTAAGTGAAAGAATAAAAATTATTTATTTCAAACTTACAATGCACAATGGCAGGCTAGCATCAAAAACAAGTGTCCTACAATCACAGAACACCCAATGACATTTCATTCGCCAGGTGTATATGACCACTATTTTAGGAGTATGAGCCATTGCTGTTTCTGAGCCTTGGTGGTTTATTGGCTCCCGCACCCTTTACCTGGAGGCTACCTTTCGCTTTTGTTCTGTTCTTTACCAAATCATCCCTGTATTTAGTTCTGGTTTAGATGTCTTCTACTGATAAGAGTAACATATGTTAACTGACATGATATGATGCAAGGTAAAGGACAGGAGAGGGAGAACATGGTAAATGATTGGTGGTAGGCTGGGGCAACATAGCAGCTGAATAACCCCTGGCTGTTATAGTCTTGTATGTCAGTTATCTGCTGGCAAAAGTGAGTTGGTGACTGAAGGGTGACAGGACTTGGTGAATGATAGGTGGTGAGCTAATAAAACAACATATTTAAGTATAGCAGTGAGCACATGGAGTACATTTGGGCCCTCCCAGCCACCTGTTATGAAGTAATGTAATTTTTTGCAAGATGACTTTGTTGTTTGTTTTGCCAGCAATGGGCCGCTACATTTTTTACATCATTTGTTTATTCTCCAGCTGACTAACAACCATCCTGCCCCCCCCAAGCCCAGTCAAATCACCATCCCCAGGTCTTACCTGTTCCTCCAGAGAATATGCCTTGAATTTCCTCTCATAATGGGGATGGAGGGGTGATCAGGCCCCCCCACCCCACAGAGCACAAGCCAGAGCTGGATGAGGCGCCCAGTCAGGGTGTGCCGGGCCTGTGGCAGATTGGGTGATCATCCTGCTGACCAGTTTTTTCCATGTTTTGTTGTTCTTTCTCCTTCTGCATACCACTCTAGGACAATGGTGCATGTGTGTATGGAGGCACATATGTGTGTCTCATGCCAAATGGCAGACCCTTCCTTCATGCCATTCATGCTGCACTGCCACCAAGCCTCAAGCTGGAGGCAGTTGATGAATGGTGTGACAAGCCCTGTTTCTCTGGGAGAGGAGAAGCATCCTTAAGGCATACAATCCTTCTCTTCCATGGCCAGCTGCCATGTGACACAAATCTGTTCCTGAACCTGGGTTGTTGGTGCGGCTGGTGGTAGCTCTACCGCCAAGCCACTTGAATGGTGGGGTTCCTAAATATTCGAATATAAAGTGCAGTCAGCCAGGATGCAAAGCTCTGTAATAAGCATGCCACGCTTTCCTGCATGAGAAATTGGAGTAATTGCCACTGGATTATGTTCTTGTAGTAACTATTGACAAAATGGGAGTGGGCACTGGGGTGGTGGTGCTGAAAAACAGTTCCTTAACTCTGAATACAATTGGTGTAGCACTCACCTCTGCAAGAAGAAGCTGAGACACAGTGGCATGTCCACCCCATCTAGGGCACTGAGGCAGGTTCATCACTGTGGCACCTGACTGGGTTGGCTGCACCTTTCTTAATATATAAATGGAGAGTATGTGGAATACATTCATATAGACCACAGGGAAGGAGTAGCCCCTCAATTTTGTAGTCTTGCTAGCCTGCTGTCCACTGGCAAACATGAAAGTGTGACTGACAGAAGACGGGACATAGTGAATGACTGGAGACAGGATGAGACAACATGGTATTTCCGCATGACAATTCTTCAACATCATTAGCAATAGACTAATTATCAATACTCTTTGCACATTGTTTTGGAAGTGCCCTGAGTATCCAGCAACTACACCATTACAAAGGTTTTTTTTTAACATTCTATTTCTGCTTCTTAGTTCACTGCATTGGTCACTTCAGCTAGATGACCTGCCAGCCCCATCCTCCCATTCTCTACCACTTATCTGCCTTGTCTAACCCTGGATGTACCCTTCCAGTGTGGGGGCCAAGGAGAGTCGGGCACAGAGCTCCCCACTGAATGGGTCAGTTCTGGAAGGTGGTAGGCAGTCAGTTTGTTGGGGCTTGGTAGTGCCTGCATAATCCCACATGCCTTGCAGGGGAATTTCTTCATTTCTCACCACCCAAAGGTGCCAATGGCAAGTGCTCAAGGGTGTGTCAGAGCCAGATGGCATATTCCAGCCTACTTCTAGCTCCAGCTGCATTGCCACACAAGGGCAACAATGTGGTGGTATCACAGTGTTGTCTGCAACCCTCTGGATCACCTGCAACGTAAGTAGCAGCTCTGCCACTGTGCCAATGTGCTGGCCACCATACTTTGGTAAGTTTGCTGTTCAACATTATCTGGGAGACGAATTCTTATCCTGTTACTTCCAGTATGGCCAGCAGTGCTATATATTCTTTCTGAATAGGCACTTGTTGGTGGGCAACTTATACATATTAGCCACTTTTTTGCAATGATAGCCAGATTGTGCTCTTTTCATGTCAATAATTTAATGAGTCATCTCGAGTATTTATCTTTCTGGGATCCTTTAATGAGTCATTCACTTTGCTGAGCAGCTTGTGATAGGGAACACAACAGCACTGTCTTTTTCAATGTCATCCAGTCTGGCCCAAATGTTGTCCTTAGATGTACCAGGTAAATTTCCAGTTATTTCTGATTCACAGAAACATAGACTTTGTCAGTAGAAAAGGACCACATTGCCCACCCACTCCTCCCAGATTATCCTTGCCCAGTCTCTCTCAGCAGATCCTAACTGGTCTTTGGTGACCCTCCCCCCACGCCCATTTTCTAATACCCCCCAGTTTCTATCCCATGCATGCTTGAAGCCACCTACTGTTTTTGCCTCCACCACTTCCCCTGCAGTCTGTTCCAGGTGTCTACAACTCTTTTGGTGAAGTGGTGCTTCCTCCCATCCCTCTTAAATGACCCCCCCTTCAGTTTTGTCATGTACAATGGTCCTAATGCTTTATCTTGTTTAAAAGAGTCTTCTCTTGTGCCCTCTCCTGCACTCTGTTTACCACTATGAAGTACTTAAAGGTCACTAACATGTCCCCTCTCACTCTCCTCACTTCCAGGGTGTACATGTTGAGGTCCTTCAGTCTCTCCTCAAAAGTTTTTTGGTGCAACCCCTGCATCATTTTAATTGCTGTCCTCTGCACTGTTCTCACCCTCTCTCTGCCTTTTATGAGGTGTGGACTCCATAACTGGACACAGTACTCTACGTGGGGTCTTATCAGCAAGTGATATAGTGGCAACACCACCTCCCTCCTCCTGCTGGAGATACTTCTCCCTATGCATCCCACTGGTCTTGGCCTATGCTTTTTCACACTGCCCTGCCACTTTGAGATCATCAGATATGATATCCCCAGGGTCCCTTTCCTGCATAGTGACTGTCAGTACCCCCCTCCCCCAATCATATACTCAGTTCCTGGGTTCCTATGCCCTAGGTGCATGACTTTGCATTTTTTGGCATTGAATCCCAACTGCAATGCTCTTGACCTCTCCTCAAGTTTCCCAGTATTCCTATACATTTTCTTCACCCCCTCCTGAGTGTCTACCCTATTATAGATTTTACTGTCATCTGCAAAAAAAATACCTTCCTTTCCAGTTCTTCTTCAGTGTCACTTATGAAGACATCGAAGAGGACCAGTCTAAGTACTGAGCCCTGTGGGTGACACACCACTGGTCATTCTCCCATCATCAGAGGAAGTTCCGTTAACCACCCTCCGTCTCCTATCAGTTAATCAGTTTCTAACCCAGTTTATCACTTTGGTTTCGAACTGTAGGCTGCTCAGTTTCTTTATCAGTCTCCTGTGCACCACTGTGTCAAAGGCATTCCTGGACCATGTCCACTGCTCTTCCCTGATTTATTTCACTGGTCACCCAGTTGAAGAAATCACTCAGATTCATCTCACATGTCCTCTCCATCCATGAAATTGATGCTGCCTGTGGTCTTACAGCCCACTGGATTCAAGATGCTCTACCAACCTTTCCTTTCACAGGGTTTCCATTCATTTCTCTGTCACTGAGAACAAAGTGCTCTGGCTTTCGAACCAACCAGCCCTTCTTCAGAAGCCTAATGGCCTTTGTTTAGAAAAAAACAATACTTTTAACAGCTAGATCATGCAGAAAAAAACAGAAAAATCCCCATTGGTTTAAACTACTCATTTGAAAAATACAGATGATGATGTCAGAGATGTTTAACATTACCATATAATCTTCAGCCAGGATGGTCCCAGGGTCAAAGGTGCTTGGTGCAAAACACATACAAAGAATACTACTGCATATAAATTCAGTTGACATAAGATAACACTGCTGGAGCAGATGACTCTTAAATCAAGCTATGAGTGTCACAGTGTGTATAAGGATTTGATTACTGAAAAACAACCCCCACCCAGATTAAAGACATACTAAGATTGTCTTAGGACTCCAAGAAGTTTCAACGTATGCATTGTAGACAAGAAGTTATCAGTGAAGTTGTCTTAAAAACATCAGTGCACAGTGTATGATGAGTAAAACTTAGCTGGACCTATCACCCAGCTGTACGCTCCAGCTAGATATCATGCCCCATAACTTCAAAAACCTCTAGTATAGTGACAAGACTTTATAAATGATAATTTAATATAAATTGACAGCATCAGTGTCAAACAAAAAACTCTAGTCAAGGACCACCAAGAAATTAAGACCATATAGCCTGATATGTACTGATTTCACTATACACTGAGAATTTAACAACTTGATGTACCAGAATTGTTGAAGGAATCTGAAAAAGTGATAAAAATTTTAATTTCTCTCCTCCTCTTCACACAAACAATACACCCTACCCCACCCCACATCCTCACAATGTGGGGGTGGGGGGGATGACTAGCTTTAAGGAGATACTCTCTCTCTCTCTCTCACACACTCACACACACACACACATACACACACACATACTCTCTCTCTCCTAATGAACCTTTATTCACATCAGTCACGGCAATTGTTCGCCAAAGGGATTCAATTTGTCATGAAATCCTAAGTAAAAGGGCTCATGTATCCTAAAACCTACAGAGCAAATATGTGACACTATATAACTGTGCTCCTATCTGCATAGTAACATTTCCAAGGATTCTTGATAGAACTACAATGAAATAAAACTACCACCTTCCCCAGGATAAGGTAACTAGAAGTAAATATAAAGTATGTGTGTAAGACCAGAGGTCTAACATACCTACATTTCCACAAATCACTACAATATTACCCTAATGTAAAAATATCTATCCAGGACCTCCATGCAAATGAGATCTCACACCCCAATATGTACAGAGTTAAAAGATATGTGACAGTCTATGATGACACTCCTGTATGTACAGTAACAGGCTTGGTAATCTGAATATGGTGCAACAGAATCAACCCCACTCCCGGGCAAAGATAAAAAGTAAAGAGGAATTAATATTCATTATGTGTGTGAAGTAAGAGTAATAACACACTGTAACTTCATGTATCTAAATAGAGACCTACATCAATGTGACAGCAAGCCCTACACCTGTTATATCACGTACCTCAAAACACATACTCTCACACACCCGCATGCCACACATGCTGAAGTCCTATAATATGCCAGTCTGAAGAAGAAGTCTGTGGATGTCAGTTTCTGTAATGTCCCATGAAACCCAGATCAATGTTCATCCCATCTGCTACCATATTAAGCTGTAAAATAAGTTTAATCTCAAAAGCTCGTCCTGTTGTGTGTTTTTGAGATTTCCTTTTAAGACCATTACTGACATATCCAAAATTGAGTGGTCAGGCTGGGAGAAGTGGTGCCCCACTGGTTTCTTCAGTCTTCTTTCTTCTAATAATACGTCTGTGCGAGTTCATCCTTGTGCTGAGCTGTTGGCGCTTGTCTCTCCAACATAACCTGTTTGTGGACATCTTTTCCACTGAATGAAATAAACAGCATGTCATGATGTGCATGTATAACTCCCATACACCCTGAATTGTCTGTTTTGTGATGTAACCACACAGTCCGAGGTAGAAATGAGCTCACAAGTCTTACAGGTGCGTTTATTGCAAGGTTGTGTGCCATTGTGTGACATAGTATTCTGTTCTGGTGAATGCTTGCTCCTAATAATTAGGCTGGCTAAATTTGGTGGTTGTTTAAAAGATAGTAGTGGGAGTTCTTTAAAAATAAAATTAAGATTTTCATCTTCACTAAATAGTGGGTGGAGGTCTTTAATAATCTTACACAGAAGTTCAAGGTCTGGATGATATGTGACTACTAAGGGTATTCTATCTGTAGCTGTCTTTTCTTTATATTGAAGTAGTTGTTGTCTTGGTACTTGCGTTGCACATTCTGTTATCCTGTCAATTTCTCTGGAAGAGTGTCCCTCCTCCATAAAGGTGTTTTTCAACATAGCCAAATGTGTATCTCTGTCATCCTCATTTGAACAAATACGATGACATCGGAGTGCTTGACTGTACATGACAGATTCTTTTTGCATGGTTTGGGTGATTACTTTTCTTGTGTAGGTATCTCTGTCTGTCTGTTGGCTTTCTGTAAATACACATATGTAAGGTTCCATCCTTAATGGCAACTCTGGTGTCCAGAAAATTAACATTGGTGGTAGAATACTCCAAGGTAAGCTTTATGGTAGGGTGGAGGTTATTCAGTTCCTGCTGAAAATCTTTAAGTGCATCTGTGCCCTCCATCCAGATAATAAACAAATCATTAATGTAATGGAAATAAGCTAGTGGTTTATGGGGACAGTGCCTTAAAAAATCCTCCTCCAAGTCTGCCATAAAGAGGTTAGCATACTGTGGAGCCATTTTGGTGCCCATTGCTGTTCCCATAGTTTGAACATAATGTTTACCATTAAAGTTGAAGTTGTTATGTGTTAAAATGAATTCCGTAAGTTCCCCCACCATTTCAGGGTTGATGTTTTGTTCTGGTCCTTTCTTCTGTATGTATTTAAGGCATGCTGTAAAGCCATCTGTGTGTGGAACATTAGTGTAGAGGAATGTTACATCCATTGTCACTAAAATGGTATCAGGTTGTAAATCCTTGTAACCAGAAAGTACACACAGAAAGTGCATAGTATCCTGCATATAACTGTCTCTTTCCATAACCAGCGGTTTCAAAATGGTCTCTACAAACCCTGAGAGACCCTCAGTCAGGGTACCATTACCAGAAACTATGGGTCTTCCCGGATTGCCAGGTTTGTGTATTTTAGGTAGCATGTAGAATGTCCCTGGCCTGCGTTCAGCAGGGATGAGGTCAGTTAGTTTTTTTGGGACATGGTCTCGAAAAGTTCCAATTAAGTCACATAGTTCATCTTTATATCTTGTAGTGGGATCACTCTCCAGTTCTCTGTAGTATGTAAGATCTGTTAGCTGTCTGTTTGCTTCATTAATATAATCCTCTCTGTTTAAAATCATCACTGCAGAGCCTTTCTCAGCTTTTTTGATGACAATGTTGTGGTTTGATTTCAGTGTCCTTATAGCTCTCTGTTCCAGTGGAGAAAGGTTATAATGGACCTGTTTTTGCCTAGTAAGGATCTGACCACTGAATTGTTGGCTGAAACAATGAATGTAATTGTCTAGTTTTTTGTTACGCCCACTTGAGGGGGTAAATTTAGATTTCTTTTTCTTATCCATTAAATGATTACTGATTGCGATGTCTTCGCTACCAGTGATTTCTTCCTTGCCATGAAAAAATTCTTTAAGTCTCAGTCTATGGAAGTATTCCTCCAGTTCACCACAAAACGGTATTGTATCCAGTGGTTTTGTTGGGCAGAAAGTGAGGCCCTTTGAAAGTACATTTAGTTCTCCAGTGGTCAGTGTGTGGTTGGACAAATTTACAACTGAAAGGTGCCCATCTGTATTGTGTGATTGTTCAGTGACTCCATTATGTTCTTCATGGTTGTTAGGAACTATAGTATGTTGAAGGGCATCCAATTTCCTATTTTTCATAAGCATGGCTTTTCTTAAGGTCCTTTGGTAGTTAATGTGTATCTCTCGCAAGATGTCCTGAATAGGTTCCCCAGACATCCTTTCCAGAGTGGTAACAATTTCAGTAAACTCTTTGTTCGGAATGACTTTTTTGGCATATGACATGTGAATCCTGTGATTTCTCAGAGGTCCTGCGACAGAGTTGTTTTGCATATATAGAATTGTCTGTATTTATTAATGGATTCCAAATAGTAAGACCTTTAGGGATAACGTTTCTCCTCTTGAACTGGGTTAGAAAATAGATGTCACTGTCTAGCTCTGCCAATTTCTTCTTGACATTATGTAACTTGTAGGTGAAGGGTGGAAGAGATGGGCAGCTGCAGAATAAGGGGTGCAAGCTGCGCATTCGAGCAGACTTGATAGACCTCTAGGCCTTTATCTGCTGGCAAATTGTGTATGTTCGTATGTTCGAAATCTAGATTTAGTATTTGCCGTATTGGTCCTTGCAAGAACAGATCCAGAAGCAAATGATTTGATGCCTTTTAATTGACCAACATAATGTAACAACAAGAACAAAGTGCTCTGGCTTTCGAACCAACCAGTCCTTCTTCAGAAGCCTAATGGCCGTTGTTCAGAAAAAACAATACTTTTAACAGCTAGATCATGCAGAAAAAACAGAAAAACTCCCCATTGATTTAAACTACTCATTTAAAAAATACAGATGATGATGTCAGATAAGTTTAACAGCACCATATTATCTTCAACCAGGAGGGTCCCAGGATCAAAGGTGCTTGGTGCAAATCACATACAAAGAATACTACTGCATATAAATTCAATTGACATAAGATAACACTGCTGGAGCAGATGACTCTTAAATCAAGCTATGAGTGTCACAGTGTGTATAAGGATGTGATTACTGAAAAGCAACCCCCAACCAGATTAAATACATACTAAGAATGTCTTAGGATTCCAAGAAGTTTCAATGTATGCATTGTAGACAAGAAGTTATCAGTGAAGTTGTCTTAAAAACATCAGTGCACAGTGTGTGATGTGTACAACTTAGCTGGACCTATCACCCAGCTGTACGCTCCAGCTAGATATCATGCCCCATAACTTCAAAAACCTCTAGTATAGTGACAGGCCTTTATAAATGATAATTTAAATATAAATTGACAGTATTAGTGTCAAACAAAAAATTTAGTTGAGGACCACCAAGGAATTAAGACCATGTAGCCTGATATGCACTGATGTCAGTATACACTGAGAATTGAACAACTTGATGTACCAGAAGTGTCTAAGGAATCTGAAAAAGTGATATACATCTTAATTTCTCTCCTCCTCTTCACACAAACAATACACCCTACCCCACCCCACATCCACACAATGTGGGGGGTGGGGGATGACTAGCTTTAAGGAGACTGTCTCTCTCTCTCTCACACACATACACACACACATTCATTCTCCTAGTGAACCTTTATTCACATCTGTCACTGCAATTGTTCCCCAAAGATGACTTTAGACTGGCATATTATAGGACTTCAGCATGTGTGGGATGTGGGTGCATGTGAATATGTATGTGTGTGGGTATGTGCTGTGAGGTATGTGATATAACCGTTGTGGGGCTTGCTGTCACATTGAGGTAGGCCTCTATTTAGATACATGAAGTTACAGTGTGTTATTACTCTTACTTCACACACATAATGAATATTAATTCCTCTTTACTTTTTATCTTTGCCCGGGAGTGGGGTTGATTCCGTTGCACCATATTCAGATTACCTAGCCTGTTACTGTACATACAGGAGTGTTATCATAGACTGTCACATATTTTTTTAACTCTGTACATATTGGGGTGCAAGATCTCATTTGCATGGGGTCCTGGACAGATCTTTTTACATTAGGGTAATATTGTAGTGATCTGTGGAAATGTAGGCATGTTAGACCTCTGGTCTTACACAAAGACTTTATATTTACTTTTAGTTACCTTATCCTGGGGAAGGTGGTAGTTTTGTTTCATTGTAGTTCTATCCAGAATCCTTGGAAATGTTATTACGCAGACAGGAGTACAGTTAAATAGTGTCACATTTTTGCTCTGTAGGTATTAGGATACATGAGCCCTTTTACTTAGGATTTCATGACAAGTTGAATTCCTTTGGGGAACAATTGCAGTGACTGAATGTGAATAAAGGTTCATTAGGAGTGTGTGTGTGTGTGTATGTGTGTGTGTGTGTGAGAAAAAGAGAGAGTGAGTATCTCCTTAAAGCTAGTCATCCCCCACCTCACACATTGTGGGGATGTGGGGTGGGGTAGGGTGTATTGTTTGTGTGAAGAGGAGGAGAGAAATTAGAATTTTTATCACTCTTTCAGATTCATTAGACACTTCTGGTACATCAAGTTGTTAAATTCTCAGTGTATAGTGACATCAGTACATATCAAGCTACATGGTCTTAATTCCTGGGTGGTCCTCGACTAGAGTTTTTTGTTTGACACTAATACTGTGAATTTATATTTAAATTATCATTTATAAAATCTTGTCAGTATACCAGAAGTTTTTGAAGTTATGAGGCATGATATCTAGCAGGAGAGTACAGCTGGGTGATAGGTCCAGCTAAGTTTTACACATCATACAGTGTGCACTGATGTTTTTAAGACAACTTCACTGATAACTTCTTGTCTATAATGCATACATTGAAACTTCTTGGAGTCGTAAGACAATCTTAGTACATACCTCTCAACTGTACCACATTATGAGGAACTTTCCTAATTTTACTTCACATAAGCTCCCTGTTCCACATTGTGAGGACTTGTTTCACATTCAGTATTAACATTTTAAAGCAAAAATCTATAGTAAATGATTCAAAAAATATATTATTCAATTGATAACAGACTTTCTGAACATAAATGCAAACATTTTAACAGAGTTCTGAGCCTTCTAGGCAAATATTTGATTAAGTGTTCCACATTTTGTTCATTCGTTCCACATTTTGAGAGGCAGTGTTCCACATTTGGAGGAGAAAAGGTTGAGAGGTATGTTTTAGTATGTCTTTAATCTGGGTGGGGGTTGCTTTGCAGTAATCACATCCTTATACACACTGTGACACTCATAGCTTGATTTAAAGCTGCACTGTCAGATTTTTCCAAGAATCTGTTATCTCACTCACCATTCTGAATTTAGGCTCTGTGGTGCTCCATATTTCATCCATCAAGACACAAGCATTTGTTTGTTTTTCTTCCTTGTACTTTTGTAAGAAATCCAAATATAACTTTGCCATTCTCTGCTGTGTGAGACCCCGCCTTTGGTTTGATAAGAACCTGCCCTTGGCTTTGCCTGCACTTCTAACAATGTCTAAAGCAGGTGGGGGAGGTGTGCAGCCACTATCAGTAATTCGATCCTACTTCCTTCCTCCTTCAGTCCCTCTCTATTTACTTCCCCATTTCTGTCCCATTCTCCTTTAGCATGACAGCTAGTGTCATCCTGCCTACAAGCTTCCACGAAGTCCTGTAATTTCACCTCAGAATGGCTAGAGAATTGATAATTACAAATGATCTAAAGCACAATGAAACCTATTATGTATAGCTTTATTTATCTATAATTTCTATTGTACTGTAGCCTGCTGCACTTTTCACACATTGTATTTATTAGTTATCAGTGTGTCAGTGAGCACCCCATGAGCTTTAGTTGTCTACAAGAGCACTCATGATGAGACACACATTTGTTGTAACATTGCCTTGTAACACAGCCCATTTATACTTTTTGTAGTGCACTCCTATGTCATGTTCCCTAATGCAGCAGTTAGTATTTTTTGCATTTACGTTATCTCCCTCCTCAGAGTCTTAATTGGTTCCTTGATGTAATAAATCCCACATTTCAGCACCCTGCTTTAGTGCTTACTAATATTGATATGCATTCACTCTCCTCAATGTCCGGCGTCTCCAACCACACTATAGTGTTCTGCTCCTTGCTGAAGTTTGTGATACGGAAGTTTATTATAAATCCATGTTCCCTTTCCATGATGCTGACTTGTACTTCTTTGAGATCACCCTCCCCTACGTCCGAGGCCGCCAGTTCATATGCCATATATACCTTCCCCAAAAAAAGCACATGTTCAGTGGTCTACTTGACTGAACCACCTGCTATCATGCATGATGTAACCACCACCTTCCACGAAACCCCATGCCATCACCTTGACACATTGCCCCTATCACCAACACCTCTGTTTGGTGACTGTGCTATGCATGTGTACTGTTGAACTTCACTATATGGTTAATAGACTGTACATTCCCACTCACTGACAGTCAGTCGTCAGCTCGTAGTGGAGTTGAGAGGATGATATGCTGCCTTCACCTCCTTTAGGGTTCTGTTGTAGTAAGTGTTGTGAGATGGTGTGAGGGTGGTTGCACTAGATCACCGTTAATTTGTTGTTTGTAGAATTTGTATTACTGTACACATTTTTTTGTTGGTGTTGGTGGGCACAGGAACATGAAGATTTTCCATACCAGTTTGTGAATGACATTACCTAAATTCAACTACCTGTGCTATGTAAAGATTCATTGAATAGTGTTGCATCACTTATCTCCTTTGTTTACAGGCAATGCATTTCAACATGTTCTACCACCTCTGAGACAGCATGGTGAGAATGAGATTCACAAATGAAACTATTGCTGCTGCTTGGTGCATATTCTCATTATCCTAAGTGTAACCCCCTTATAAATTAGGGTTTACTAGAATGCCTCTAGTGGTCTCTTTAAGAGCTGCGAGCTTGCTGACCCAGTCAGTTTACTAAGAAGGATGGGGACTGTGCGTTCTCTTGCTTGAGTCCCACCTGAGCCGTGGGGTAGGTGCTCTATTGTTGCCATTGCTAAGTAGGCAAAGCGGGCCCCTTATTGGGCTGTAGTATTTATGTATTATATGTTGACTGACTATTAAGGAATGTAGTTTGTCTAACCTGTTTTCCCTTGCAGCTGGGACTTTGTGCATTTTGCCCCTCCATTTCTGACCCTGACTGTCTATGGGGTCCAGTGAGGTTCCAAGGGCACTTAAAATGGAGCATTGAGCAGCCAGTTATGGCTGCCAATGGGAGGTATGGCTCTTGATCTGTGAACGAAATTCCAGAAGGTGGCAAACTTTCTGCACGCACCAATAGAAGGAGTTAGAGGGGATTGGCAGTGGGAGTCCTCTCCAATAGCGTTGGGTCATGCCCGAATGAGGACCCCCTGCTTAATGGCTGATGGAGCTGAGTCATTGTGGCCATGATGAGAGAAGTAGCTCTGGGATCCTGCGCTGTAGAGTCTTTGCGCAGGTATCACGTGTGGAAGGCCAAGTAGTCATGCTACAGTATCGCCATGTAACCCCATGGGGCGCTATCCTAAGGGTTACTACCCCTGCCTACCTCCTCTGAGACAGGATGAGGGGCCCAGATCCGTTGACAGGTGCCTCCACCCAGAGGTCGGGGTGAGTACTGTCGAGATTGCCTCGGTTGCAGCCCTCTGGGTTACTGCAACCCCCCTTTTGTCCCGCTAGTGGCTCACACAGTGTACCCACAATACTTTTCCCCAGTTCATTTACCCCACAGCTAGTGTCTCTCAGGTCACTTCAGGGAACCCCTGTAAAGTAAGGTACAGTTTTATCACAGTCACTATGCAGCAGTTCAACAACAATGCACACAATAGCCAGGGTGTAGTTGCAGAACAAACAATCTGATTTATTCAAGGGGAAGTTATCAGGACAGGGGGAAATCAAGTTGATTGGCTTTTCACTATACCTATCTACCTATGGCCCTGTGCACAGGCCTGAACCTAATATTTACTATCCCTGGGTACCCAAGCCCTAATGGCTAGTCCACCGTGGCAGCTGGTTGGGGCCCTGACACAGACAGCCTTTGCAATACTGAACAAGTGAGAATGAGAAGCAAAACTCAAGTAGACAGTCAGCAGTCTGCTGAGGCAACTGAAGGCCACTGATTGCAAACTTAGCAGGGAGATACCCTGGTTCAGTACTTACAACTCCAGCAAACAACGATTTCTACACCTCGGGCAGGGTTAAGCCTGAAGTTCACCAGCCTCCTCACACATTTATATGGCAAATAACAGAGGGGTACCATACCAGGCGCTGCTTCTAGACCCCACATGAACTTGCAGTAGACTCGGGCAATAAACGGCAGCTTCAACATCACGGATGGACCGAGCGCGATTCAGCAGTTTCTCCAGTCCTCTCAGGTTGAGCCTGGTAGGTAGCTGGGCTGGCACCAGCCTCCTCTGATCGCGCACTGGCAGATTTAGTCTGACTCAGTTTAAACGGCAAAATGACCGCCTCAGGCCTTCACGCACTTCCCACGCGAACACTCACACAGCGCAGAAGCCTGGAGCTCCTCTCTTCTTCTCAGCCACAACGAATCTGCCCCTAGCAGCATGGGGCACACCTTACCATTTGAGCGCTTCCCTATCCCATAGGCTAGCTACACATACCAGTCATGTTCTCCTGTTCTCACTGGTGTGAAAAAGCACCATAACCCATAATACCTTTCTCAAATGGCAAGCTGTCCTCCCATTGGTCAGTCGGCTCAAAGGAGTCCCGAGATACTGGTTGGTCCAATTCAGCAGTTCAGGACCAAAATGGTGGAACCCAACAGAACAGTCCTTTGCTGCAAAGAAGGCAGGTTAGAACAACCACATTAACCTTATTACTCTAAACCAGGGGTTCTCAAATGGTGAGGCCAGCCTCCCTTGGGAGGCCCCAACCTGTTCCAGGGGAGGCTCAAGCAAGTCTTGAAAAAAGTATTGTATTTTAATTTTGAACTTTTGTGTGAAGGGATAAGGCAAACTGAAAGAGGATAACAGTAGGTGAATTTATGTATTTATTCACAAGTCGGTGACCAGGGAAGGTGCTGTACACTGAGCCATGGCTTATTTCAGGTGTACCAGGGAAGGGTAGTGAGAATACAATTCAAAATGTAACAGTAAAACACTCAAGCAATACAAAATGAATAGAAGTGCAAACAAATTAAGAACAATAAACTAACAGTGCGAGGAACAATTGATCAATTAGACTGCAGTGGAACTGTCCAAATACAAGAGTTAGCCATACAGGTACTAGGAATAAGAATAGGAGGCAGCAAAATGATTCCTGAGAAGTTGCTAAGAGCAGGGTGAGAGGGAAGATGCAGAGGTCAGCAGGAAGGTTATTCCAGTTAGAGGAAACAGAAAAAGCAGTCTGACCCATGAAGATATGGCAGAAAAGGGCAACAATGGTTCAAGAGTCAAAATACTGGAGCAAGTTGGTTGTCCTGTTGGGGGTGTTACAATGTTTAATAACATGAGAGCCAGCTATGCAAAGAGGTTTCAATTTATTTCTGATGTACTGTGAAAAGTAGGCTATTTTCTATGGGGAGGCCCAAACATATTTCAGTATTTTGGGGGAGGCTCAAGATCTCTTCCATGGCTTAGGGGAGGCTCACTATGACAAAGTTTGAGAACTGTTGCTCTAAACAATATCCAGCAAACAATTAAATCTTTCAGCTGGGCTCCCTCTGCACAAGTAGCGATGGCAGCAATGGAGCAAATATCCAGCAGCTTGGGCAGGACTTGGGCATGAAAATGCACAGTCCCCCCTTCTGATTGATTATAACTGCAAACAGGCAGCCCTTAAAGGGACAGTACTTGGAGGCCACACAGGCACTCACAGGCTATCCATTTAAAATGGCTTAAACGCCAAACACCAGCCAGGCATGGAGCATTCAAATGAGCTCTCGGGAAGCGTTTAGGAATCCCATTTGCAAGGGGGTTACAGCCATAAGGTGCCAGACAAGATCCACTGTGGTGTGCCGTCAGAGGAGGCTGTATACATGACAGCTACCTACCAGGCTCACCCTGTAGAGGACTGGACAATCTGCTTCAATGGCGCCGGTCTGTCATCAAAGTGAAGCTGCATTGCGTTACCCGGTTCATGCAGTCAAAACATTCAGGAGTTTAAAGAAGCTGCCTGATATGGTACCCCTCTTTCCTACATATAAATGTGTGGAGAATTGTTTGGATCACAGGCCTTAGCATCAGGACAGGCAGCGAGTGCATCTGGGAAGGCTGAAGTACTTAAGGAGCACTTCTTTTCATGGTTCACAAGGGAGAGGGATTGAGATTGGGCCATTCCGGCAGGGAAAGGGTGTGTGTGGGGGGGGTGTAAGAGAGCCACAGATGGGGTCATCATGGTGGAAAAGCTGCTGGGGTGCCTTAGGTCCCTGTGGGCACACAAGGCACCTTGTCCAGATGCGTTACATCCCAGCTGCTTAGGGAGCTGTCAGGGTCCTGGCATAGCTACTGGTGGCTCTGTTAAACACTGCACTAAATACAGGATGTGTGCCCAGAGAGTGGAGGTAGCCACATGTGGTACCTCTCCACAACAGTGGGCCCCAGAACAATCCAGGGAACTACAGACTGGTGAGGTTGAGCACAATTGAGGGGAAACTGATACAATCTATGCTCAGAACAAAGGCTGGTGCAGTTTCTTCTGGCTAAATGCTGTGGTAAACTGTGATAACCTCTTAGAAGTGTTTAGTTGCTAAAGTCTTTACCCGGATTAGGAACTGGTTATGGGGGCTGTGTGTTAGCTACTACAACTGAAAAGGGGATGAAAGTCTTCCTCTTGGACCAACCCAGTTTGGCGACTTTGAGAAGGGTGAGGGGTAGTACCCCAGGGGGAGGAGACCAGGCCCAGGGGAACGTCCCAATGCTTATGCAGAAGGACAATTGTGGTGTCCTCCAGCCAACAGGGCATGCGTATTGTCAGGGAGTGTAGTCCACACTGGCTGTGGGGTGGCGATAATACTAAATGGAGATTGTTGGTAGGAAGGTTGCCGACTGTGCAGTTAGCTCTTGCAGACCACTGGAGATGTAAACTGGGTTAGCATGCAACCGTGGCCATTGGGGCATGTGATGAGAGACAGTGGGAGGTGAAATGATGGACAACTTGTAATTATTGGTGCGAGACCGGGACAACTTTCATCCAACAGGAGGCGATCAACTATGGTAGGTGAACAGTGCTAGTAAAGTGACCATAGGTGTTCAGGGGGAGCCCCGAGGGGTGGTGGGGAGGTGGTGAGCATTGGTTGGCTTGCTAAGTCTCTTCAGTCGTGTACACCCGCTACACCCGTCGGTATAAGAGGTGAGCGGCGGATGGGAGGATGCAAATGATGGTGACATATCATTGATGTTAAGACAGGGAACTATTACAGCTGTGCAGGTATAAACCAGGCAGGGCGAAGTAACACAGCAGAGGGACACATCAAGGAGATCTGGAGGCATTGAGGCACATACGGCTCAGGAGTGGTGGAAGACAGTAGGTTCAGGAAAAAGAAGGAAGATGCTGCACATTGTGTGCCTACATTCAGATGTGGTCACAACAAACATGTGAAGGACAAGCCTGGATGTCCAGCTGGAACACAGTTATGCACCCTTTGTCACACTGACAGGGGAAGGAAGCAACTGATAGAAATCACAGGAGGAACGATCAGCAGCAAGGAGGAAAGTAGACACTCCCTTGGAGGAGGGTTCTGGGGCACACAATCTGGGAGACATGGGGGAACTTCTCTTGGGAGCATTATTTCCTGCCGGCTTGGAAGCAGATGCTGTGTGCTGCTCATTTCGCTGCCCCATCCTATTGCCCTTCAGCATATTTTATTATCTCGCCTGAGAACTACCTTCAGGGTGTCCCAGAGTATTCCCCTCCCAGTCCCCTGCCCCTCATTGTCCGCCAATATTTGCTTAATTTTATGCTGAACCACTTCCTTAAAGTCTCTTAAGTTTAACAAGAAATTATTGAACTTCCACAAAGTGTTAGTTTTTTCCTTTGCCCGTGGCATAGTGAGGGTCAGGAGTGAATGGTCAGATAGTACTGTGGGTGTCTGAGTACAGTTTTGCACCCTATATAGGTGTTCTTTCGCTACATGCATATAATCAATCCTGGTATAGATTTTATGGGGAGCTGAAAAGTGTGTGTATTCTCTTTTATTCAGGTAAAGATTTTATTTTATTTTGCTTTTGGTGACCGGGTAAGCGCACTAGGCAAACAATGCCTATTTTCAGGCATGACCCGGGAGAGAACAGTTTACATACAAACAATAAACATGTGACACAGCACATGAGAACAGTACAAATGGGTAAAAGCAGTGTGTAATAAGTACATTGACATTCTGAATAGTGAATGATAAGATACTGTGAGTGCAGAGGAAAAGGGGTGGTATCAGAAGAAAAAACAACATGGAAGGTAGAAGTTACAGTGCAATAAGTGCCATAAAGGTAGAGAGGGAGAGGGGGAGAAGAGGGAATGAAAGAGCGTGGCAGGTATAGATCTTGAGTAGAGGAAGGATAAAGGGGGTGGATAGGATGAGGATAGGTAAGAGAGCACAATTAGTAAAGGTTCAAGGAGGGTTGAAACAAGTGCAGGGATGTAGGGTATGAAGGTATTCATGATGTAGTTTCTTGAAGATAGCATGGGTGTTTGATAGACAGATAGAGAGGGGAATAGAGTTCCAGTATTTCGGAGCAGTGTAGGAAAATGCTCGAGTGCCCATATTAGTTCTACATCTTGGGACACGCAGGAGGGCTTTATCATTGGATTGTAATTCATGAGTAAAAGATTGTATTTCTAGTGCAGAAAAAAGGGATAATGGGAGACCTGTTCTGATGACCGAGTCAATTAGAGATCCAAAGGACTGAAGACGATAGGCAGATGGGCTAAGCCATTTTAGGTCCAGATAAAGGTGGCAATGGTGTTTGAAACGTGGTGAGGCAGCGGCATAGCGACAGATGTTATTATAAGTGATGTCCCATTTATGAAGGGCAGATTTAGATGCAGATAGGAAAATCGGTGAGCCATATACTAGAGACGGAAGAAGGAAACCTGAGCCACTGCACTCTGGCTTGAGGGGTAAGTGCATAGCTGGTAATGAGCAGGCACTTCCTAGCTTAGCATTTACTGACTTACAGATATTAGAGATATGAAGGTCAAGGTCAAGTGATTCATCCAGAGTGACACCAAGATATTTGAAAGATTTGGAAGAGGGTAGAGGAGAGCTGTCTGCACAGGAGATGATAAGGGGAGAAGGATTTGCTTTGAGTCTGGCCTGGGATCCAAACACCATTGAGTAGGATTTACTAGAGTTGAGGACAAGTTTATTATAAGTAAGTCAGGTTTGGATACTCACGAAACTGGCGTAAGGATGGTGTAGGGAGACTGAAGTTTTGACTATGATAGATGACCAGATCATCAGCGAGAGCAGAGATGAACATTCAAAGCGATTGAAGGGATGTCATCAATGAAGATTGTGAAGAGTAGAGGACCGAGAATGGAGCCCTGTGGTACTCAACGTGGATGGTGCAGGATCCAAATTGTAGAGTTAAAGACCACAGCCTGTTGCCTGTTGGTCAGGTAGCTCTCAAACCAGGATATGGTATCTGGGGAGTAACCAAAAGACCATAGTTTTGACAGAAGGAGTGAGTGGTTTACCAAATCAAAAGCTTTAGTTAGGTCGATAAAAACAGCTCCAGTCAGGAGGCCTAGGTCCATGGATGAATTAATGTCACTAGTCAGCTTTAGCAGGGCAGAGGTGGTACTATGGCCTTTGCGAAAACCATGTTGGGAACTGGAAAGGAGGTTGTATTGTTGAAGGTATTCAATCATTTGTGTGGCGACTAGTTTTTCTAAGATTTTGCTTAAGACAGAGAGTATGGCGATGGGATGGTAGTTCTTTATTTCCTTTTGGTCACCTTTCTTTGGAATAGGAGTAATTTTGGCAATTTTCCATATCGTTGGAACTATACCATGGCATAAGGACATATTAAAAATTGTAGTTACTGGGGAAGCTATAAAGGGGGCCGTTACTTTCAATAGCCTTGGTTCAAGACCATCAGACCCAGGACTATTTTTGTCAGGAATGGTGAGAAGTAGTTTTTCAACTTCTTTTTGAATGATCCAGAACCTAAAAGGGGTTTGAGGGTCGTGGTTTGGTGTCATAAGGGGCAAAGCAGTGCTGGCATTTTGGAAGGAGGACAGATAGCTTGATAAATCTGAGAAATGGCTATTAAAGGTATTGGCTATGGTTAACGGGTTGTTGCAGTGTATACCGTTTATTAACATACTATTTGTATGGGACTTTTGATTTGAGCCGAGGATGGTTTTTATGGTAGTCCAGAATTTCTTAGAATCACCAGAGGCAGTTATTAACAGGTTCCTACAGAAGGTGCTTTTGGATAGACGAATGTTTCTTTTGCAGGCATTCCTCAGTGAACGGTAATGGCAGTAGTCAGATTCCAGCCTTGTGGACTTAAAAAGACACCAGGCTTTGTCTCTGGCCCTAATCTGGGTTAGTAGATCTTCGGTAAGCCACTTCGTCTGAGTGCCTCGAAAGCACCTAGTGATCCACGGAGCATGGAGGTCTTGGAGCCGACTGAAAATTGTGAGGAAGCTGTCAAGGGCGGACTGGACATCTGATGCATTGTGAATGGAGGACCAGTCAGTCATGGAGAGGTCATTAATAAAGTGAAAAGGGTTAAAATTGGCAAGGTTATGGAAAGTTACAAGTCTTGGGAGCAGAGATGTTTTTTTATTTGAGCTCCACTTACAGCAGATCGGGGAATGATCACTAATTACATCTGGTAAGGTACCTGCACAACTGATGCTATCAGGGCGGTTTGTAAGGATCCAGTCTATAAGCGTGCTAGACTGCGAGGGAGCCCTAATCCTGGTAGAGTCGGAGATCAACTGATGAAAATTGTGACTTTGCACTAAGGTATGGAGGGCTTGAGACGCTTTACTAGCCCAGTTTAGGTTTAGATCACCCAGTACTAGGACTTCGTTATGACCAGTGGTACTATCAATTAGTTGGAGAAGTTCTTCTAGGCCTCCATACATCTCCATCTCCATACATCCACCCATTGTGCTTCAGAGAGACAGGCCTGCATCATCCACACTGCTGGGGATTTCTTGGGGGATTTTCTGCAGAAGAAATGAAGGGTTCAGTTTTTTCAGAGAACTGATCACTCTGTAACGTTTTATTGGGTTATTCAACCCATTAACGTTATGAGAGCAAATTTTAATTGTAGGCTGTTTAGCCATCCAGAGTATTTTTATTGTTCAGAACTGAACTATACCCAGAAATATGGGGAACTACAAGGGGGGCCCCTCCCCGATATCTGGATGTCACACTCTCTAGAGGTTCCCTCTCCATCCATTTCCAGAAGGTCTGAGCTACCCCAAACCCTTGACCCGTCTAATCTAACTGAACACCCCTATTTGGCAACTTAAACTAAATTGTGCACATTTCCCAACATAACAACACATTAAACACAACACTTATTAACCTCATGAACCTATTTACAATGGCACTTCAAAGGAAGAGGTATAAAAACTATCCCTCTAAACCACGGCCTCGTGGACCCAAAAAAGGACCCAAGACCTGGGGAAGAAATCAGGACCGTGATGTTTGGCCAGGGCTCCCCTGACCCTATCGAGGCTCTAATAAAGGTAACATCAGGTACATAAGGGGTAACTATAGTTAAACCACATGATTACTCCACCTTGAAAAGCCCAAATTGGGCTGCAAGAAATGGCCGAGAAGGAAACATAGAAAAGCACCTCCACTCCACCTCAGCACATCCCGCCTCATCCTCTCATAGGAAAAAATGCTTAGGGAATTAAGAAAACCTAGACCTGCGAATAAGAAACAATAAAGGGCCTTTATACCCTGTAGCCCATAGCATGTCCCCTGTTAATTCTGGATTAGGATCAAAGTAAGGCTACACATGAAATTTCAGTCTGATCAGAAACAAAGTCATTATATCAGTGTCCTGTTACTCATTTAAATGCTCGTGGAAAGATGCGAGCAGACTGCCATTTGAGTCATCCGTTATCATATCAGGTGTTTGAGTTCTGGTCTCCACAGTCCACAACCTCCGCTTCCATCTGAGAGCTCACAATGTACTCCTGATCTCCTGGAGGAACGAAATCCCTGCATGTTTGTTCGAGCTGCTCTGCCAGTGCGATCTAGGGGGATGCTTTTCATGAGACACCGGTACCGGTTGACTGTAAACCCCAACCCAGCTTTTTTAGTTCCGGCTGAATTTCATCTGGGGTTGCATAAACTTTGATTCCAGAGTCTCAGCAAACCCGTAATTTGGCAGGGTAAGGGGACTACTAATATGGATGCACCCATGTATGTTTGCACACAAATGAACAAGGAATCTGACTGACATAGTTCTGTAACCTGATGGCATACATCCCAGTGTACTAAAGGATCTAAGGGTGGAACTAGCAGAGCCATTATCAGAACTGTTTAGTGAGACTCTGAGCACAGAAGAGGTCCCAGAAGACTGGAGAAGGGCTCATGTGATCCTGCTCCACAAGAGTGGTAGCAGGGAGGAGGCAGAGAACTACAGGCCAGTCAGTCTTACCTCAGTAGTGGGCAAGATTATGGAGACACTCCTTAAAGAAAGGATAGTGCAACACCTGGAATCCATAGGAACACAGGAACCAAGACAGCATGGGTTTACCAAAGGAAGGTGGGTAACCAGAGCGGTGGACCAGGGGGAGCAGTTGATGTTGCCTACCTTGACTTCAGCAAAGCTTTTGATACTATTCCACAGAGAAGATTGATTAATAAGCTGGGTAGGCTCGGGGTGGGTCAGACATTGGTCAACTGAGTGGCAAACTGGTTGTCGGGCAGAAAACTGAGTGGTGGTAAACGGTATACAGTCAGAAGAGATGCAAGTCACAAATGGGGTACCTCAAGGATCAGTCCTGAGGCCAGTCCTCTCCGATATCTTCATCAGTGACATTGCAGATGGACTGGGGGTAAGGTTTGTCTGTTTGCAGATGACACCAAGATCTGCAACAGAGTAGATGATCCAAATAGTGTGGGCAGAATGAGAAGAGATCTGGATAAACTAGCAAAATGGTCTGATGAGTGGCAAATGGGGTTTATCAATCTATCAATCAAAATCTTTTTTTTCTCCAGGCGGGCACCATTGAGCATGGCTTATTTGCAAGGTGGATCTGGTCATAAATACATCAAAGTACAGTACAGAAGCAGGTATACAAAAAGCAATAATATACAAGGAAGAAAAAGTTTGAAAACAATATTTTATTTTACTTATTTATTTGATTTACCAGGAAAGTGGACTGGATCATCCCTTTGTTGTATGTGTACCCCTTTCCCAGGGTCGCACCTGGAAATGAGCTCTGCTCTGTGTGCCTTTCCTGGTTACCAACATTTTAAATACATAAATACCCATTTTCAGTCATACCTGGGGAAGGAGAAAGACAACAGATACCTAGATACTGTCAGCAGATAAGGGCTGCCAGTCCCATCTAGTCTGCCCTTTTATGCTGCCTGCTGAAGTGGCCAGTGACCCTATCTGATCACTGGCTTTAGCTTTTTTCATCCCATTTCTAATACTCCTTTATTCCCATCCCATGCATATTTGAAGCCTGCCACCATATGATTGGCCACCACATCCTGGGCAGGCTAGTCCATGCACCCACCACCCTCTCCATAAATAATAACTTCCAGACATTTCCCCTTATGCGGCCACCCATGAGTCCCATGTCATGTCCTCTTGTTCTGGCACTACTTTTAAACTGGAATATTTTGTCACCTTTCACCTTGTTCATGCCCTTGAGGCATTTAAACATTTCTGTCATGTCACTTGTCTCCCCTCCTTTGCTCCAGCATGTACAAATCAAGGTCTCTGACTCTTTCCTCATAAGACTTGTGATGTAGACCCTTCACCATTTTGGTCACCTTCCTTTGCACCGTCTTAATTTTGTCACTGTCCTTACAAAGATGTGACCTTCAGAAATGGCCACAGTACTCAAGGTGAGGCCTCACCAAGGTCTTGTACAGTGAAACTATTACCTCTTTCCTTTGATTTGTGATTCCCATTCCAGTACACCCCAACATCATCATCATCATCATCATCATCATCATCAGTTTATTTTTCAAGGGGACACCCTTCCAGAGCTCAGGGTGCCCTTCCAGATCAATCATCCACAAACATGTACATATAGACATAAATTCACAACACCATACACAATTAAAAATATTAAAAGGATGTCTAAATTAAACTGAGAATCCACTGGTCAGTCTACAAATTGAGGTAAATGACATTCTTTCTATAGCACAGGAAGAAATTTTGGCAAATTACAGAGATAATACAAGAGGAAAAACAACACACAGATGATATTATTGTATCTGGTATCTTACCCACATATAAAAGATACCAGTACAAACACCCTGAAATCACAGAGCTTAATATTAGATTATGTGAAATGAGCCTAAAAGAAGAGATTGGGTTTAGTAATACACATACCATTTTCAGAAATATCTCCTTATACAAAAATGATGGTTTACACTTAAGTAAAATGGGGTCTAGATTCCTTGGAAATACACTAAATAAGATCCTGGTAAATCATTTAAACTGGATACCGAGGGGGTTGAAAAATAAGGGACTCAGTCAATCTGGAAACACCAGTTAATAGGAAACAATAGGATGGAAAAAACATTTGTGAACCAGTTAGATGCCTTTGGCAAATATTAGAAGTTTGGATGGAAAGTTTGATGAGTTGAATCTTCTTATGACAGAGAAAGATATTAAAATTTCAATCTTGATGGAAACCTGGTAGGAAGAGGGGGATAGATGGGGTAAGGACATTAAAGGTTATAATTTATATAAAAAATCAAAGAAGCATAGGAAGCGGGGAGGGGTTGCAATATACATACACAAATCTTTACAAACCTTAGAAATAAGTGAAAGTAATTTACAGATAGAACATCTGTCAATTAAAATAATTCTGTCAGAGCTTAAAAAATTTTACTGAAAGTTTTATATCATCCATCCTCAAATAAGAAAGAGAGTGATCAGAAAATGTTAGATTACTTGGAACTTTTGAACCCATCAGATAACAGCATATTGGCAGGGGATTTAAACCTTCCAATGATAGATTGGGAGAAACATACTACCAAATAAAATATAGAAAGGAATTAGTTAAAGATATATTGAATCAAATTGGTTTAGTACAACCAGTGAAACAAAACACTAAAGGAAATAATTTAATTGACATCATTGTGACAAACATGGGTGATACCTTAACTAACACCAGGGTCGGAGCACCGTTAGGAAATGGTGACCATCAGATTTTTTATTTTCAATTGGCTGAATTACCATTAGCAAAAAATTGGGTTAGAAAAATTCCAGATTTCAAAAACAGCAGATTTTAGGCAAATCAGAAAGGCTATAAAACTGATTGAAGACAGATTTTGAAAATCAAATCTCAATGAAATGTGGGAAATATTGATAGATAAGATAAAACTTGAAACAAACAAAAATATAAAATACACATCAAAATATACCAAAATGGAAAACCCAAGATGGCTAAATCAGAAACTCAAACAACTTATTAAATCCAAAAATAAAAGTATAACATTTGAAACAAAACACAATTAGTCTATATATATATATATATATATATATATATATATATATAAAATCACACATGCCCACACAATGCAAAGCATCATGGGCTGCATATGCAAATCACCACAGAATTTTATGTTGGTTCAACTTTAAGCAGAATTGCATGGTGCCGAAAGGCCTCTCACACAGTTTGCAAAGGGTGCTCATTGCTAACAGATGACATAGACACATGTTTTGTCCTACCAGGACTCATCAGTATGCCGCTTCTGTTTGACACCCCAGTGGAATGGACCAGCTACCCTAAGACAGTGTGTCTTGGATATGTTGTGCTATATATTTATTTATATATATATATATATATATATACACACACAGTGGCCTGGATATTCAAAAGGGTTGCGCCATGCGCAACAGGGTTGCGCGTGTGCAACTCCAAAAATGCGCCATTCTGCGATATTCAGAAGGGGCCAGTTGCACCACCGAAAACATGCTGAGCAACAGCGCAATGGAAATGAAGGCATGCGCAACCGAAGGGGGCGGGTCCATGCATAAAGTGCGCAATGCGATATCCGAACACTTGCGCAATGCGCAGCAGTGGCTCAGCCGGAAGTTGCGCAGTACCGGATTTGAGCCAAAATAAAAGGCTCAAGGAAGCGGCACAAGAACCCCTAGCAGGCCGCAAACTGGGGGAGAGAGACAGAGAGAGAGAGAGACAGGAGCTGGAAGGGCAGAGAGGGACAGTGGGTCCAGGAGGACAGAGAGGCCAGTGGGGGTGCCTGCAGTGGAAGCAGTGGGGGCAGCGGGGTAACACAGGAACAGCAGCCGGGGCAGAAGCCAGGAGATGGATAGTGTCAGCTTCCACATGGAAGCTGTAATGAGGGGTGAGACACCATGCTGCAGGGGGACGTGGCCGCGGAGGGGCCCGTCGGCGGTATGCCCCCGACAGGCGGTATCATGCCCGCATCAGCTTCGAGCTGTACACAGACGTCGAGATTGTGGCCTGGTACCGCCTGAACAGGGCAATACTGAGATGGCTCTGCGAGCTGTGCAGTGATGTGATGCAGGCACCCTCACGATGGAGTCATGCTCTGTCCGTGGAGACCAAGATGACAGCCTACATGTGCCTGCTCACCACGGGCACCTTCCAGAGGCTGACAGGGGACACCACAGGCATTACACAGTCGGCCACGTCACGCATCCTCACCCAATTCCTCAGCGCACTGCTGCCTCATGAAGCGGAGTACATCCATTTCCCCAGCACCACGGCAGAGCGTACAGCAAACATGCAGGAGTTCCACAGGGTAGCACATACGCCTGGTGTGCTAGGGGCCATGGACTGCACCCATGTGGCCATTCGCACGCCACCTGGTCCCGACGGCCAGGCTTATCGGAACCGAAAAGGGCTTTTCCAGTGTCAACTGCCAGGTGGTGTGTGATGCCACTGGGCAATATCAATGTCTGTGCCACACACCCCGGCGAGCACATGATGCCTTCCGTATGGCACCAGTCTGCACTGTGCCATCGATTCGAGAGGGAACATCCCATGGGTCATCTAGTGGGTGAGTACACATGTATGGAATGCAAACTCTGGGCAAGGGTGGAATGACACAGGTGCCATGGTAGTGGCACACAAGGATATGGGCAATATGGACCTGACATGACACTGATCTCCACTATCTCCACACAGGTGACTGCGGATACCCACTCCATCCCTGGCTGCTCACACCGTACTGGCGCCCCGTGACCCCAGCGCAGCTATGTTTCAATGAGGAACATGCCGCAACACGTAACATCATAGAGCGGGTGTTTGGGATGCTCAAGGCATGCTTCCGATGCCTGGACACCTCCGGTGGAGCCCTACAGTACAGCCCCAAAAGGCCTGTGGGATATTCCTGGCCTGTTGCATCTGCACAACATGGCCAAAGACCATGGATAGCTGACAGGTCCAAGAGGGGACAGCGATGGGGACGCCAGTGGCGCCGGTGATGTGGGTGATGAGCAGCCCCCTAGGATGGAGGGACCCCGACTGACCCGCAGGCCCAGCTGCACCGGGACACCATTGCAGAAGAGCACTATGCCCAACACAGGTAAGGCAAGGGGACATGTGCAGGCAACACTGTCCATGCGCAAACCACAGGCACACAGGGGAACACACCGTGCATGAAGGTCAGGGGAGTTGAAGGTTCCAGGCATACTAACACACCATCAGAGAGGGGTGAGCACTCATATGGACACACACACACACACCAGGCAGCATACATGGGCAGCAGCACAGCACTGCGGAAATGACATTGCCAACACACAGCACCACCAACCACCCCCACCACCTGGACTGTCCACGTACGTGTGTCAGGACCTGGGCACCCTTGCACCTTGGTGTACAGTGCAATGCAGGCATCATCATGCACACGCACCTGTGGACAGCAGTTGGGAGAGTGTGCAGGTGGTCCGTGTGTCAGCTTGGTGAGCAGAGCACCCAGCAGTGCACTGCCCACCATGACACACATTGCACACAGGGCAGCACCAGACAGGGCCTGCACTGGGAGACAGCTCAGTCAGGTAGCACTGTCCCACAGCCACCACGGATGTGGGCGGCCCCGCCGTGGCCCAGCAGCACTGGCAGGCTGAGCAGGGGCCACATCGGGTGGTGCTGGTGCACCACCAGGGGTCCCACTGTGCGAACGCGACCTTGCCCGCACAGGGGTCTGCATCCTGCCAAACAAACTTGCACCAGGGGTGCTCGGGATGCCCACAGCAGAACCCAGCGTCGACAGGCCTGACGTCGCACGCACCGGGAACAGGGAGTGAGAGCACACTGTGTGGGGGTGTGTGGTACAGGGCACCTGACAGTGTGGCCAATGAGTCCATGACAGAGACCACTGCCTGGGTCAGCCTGTCAATGGCAGCGGTCACATCCGTCCGCGATAGGACCAGCTCGCTCAGTCCCGAGCACACTCCCTGCTATGCCGCCCACGGACACAGACAGTGCCTCCACAGACCTTGCAACCTGCCCTGCAGCTGTACCGACTCCTGCAGCAGGTGGGTGTGCGCGTCCAATGGGTACTGTGCCCCAATGGCATCGTGACCCCCAGGGTGAGGACGGTCCTGGTGCACAGCACCCCTTGAGGGTGGGTGCTGTTCTCCAGGACCAGGTATGGGCGGATCAAAGGGCGGTGGACATGTGCCACTGCTTGACACTGTACCCCCGGACCTGGTGTGCAACTGCTGCTGCTGTCCCTCCAACTGCTGAGCCCCCAGGTCCACCTGTTCCACCTCTGTGCTGACAACAGTGCCAGACACCTGCACAGCCACCGGTGCTGCCCCACCGGTGCTGACAGTCACAGCCTGGGACTGTGCCAGCATGCTGGTACACAGTTGTGAACCAGGAAGGCCCAGGGGCATGTGCTGGCCTGCCATGTGTCCGTCATGGGACACACACCTATCACTGCCCATTGCAGGCCTGTTATCATCAATGGTGCAGGTGCGTGCCACTGCCATAGGCACAGCATGCTGGCATACCTGCATGCCAGACTGCTGTGACACAGGCTGTGCACCCCTGCACCGTATCACTGACACCGGAGTTGTTGGCCCAGCCTGCATGCTGCTGCAGTGCCTGCAGGCTGGTGGCGGAGGTGGATGGTCCCTCCTCCACGTCCAGCAGGTCTGCCTCACTGTCTGGACCCAACACCACCACCATCTCCTGAAGACGAACAGGATCTGTAACAGAAAGAGAGTACATGTGAGTGCATGTGAACAACAGCCCACCCCCAACAACACTACCATGTCATACCGTGCAGTGATGGGCTTCCACCTGTCTGGAATCCTTCGCCTGGTACGCCTGCAACGGCACTCGGCTGCATGGCCACGACCAGTGTCTCCTCTGTAGGGGTCAGCTGCAACACCACTGGTGGGCCCCCGCCAGTGCCAGCACGTGCCGCCCTGAAGGCTGCCACCTTCTCCTTCAGCCTCCTGCGGTCAGTCCCCATCTTCTTCCTGCATTCCTGCATGGAGCGCTGGTGGCTTCCGTGCAGGTTGACGGCCCGAGCTACCCCCTCCCATGCAGCTGCACGCTCCTGAGGGGTGCCCCTCCGTCCACTCAATAGTGGCTCATCCTCCAGGTAGGCCTGGAGGAGGGCCTCCATCTCTGCCGTGGTGAAGTTCGGCCTCCTCCTATGCCCGCCGTCCACACCCTCAGCTTGGCTCTGGTCAGTCATGGTGATCTGTATGGGTGGAAGTGGACACCTGTCACCGTACAGTCGACAGCATTTCCCCATGAGCATAGCTGCCGGCCCCCCCCCGTTTCCTCTCCGCATGGCAGATACTGATAGAAAGGGTGCCCTTTGACCCTTTCTAAGTGCCCTTTCATGCTCAGCCCCTCAGCCTTTATCATCCTCCGCACCCCTGCCCATGACCATTGTCCTGAGCATCACACAGCATGTAACTCACCTCTCACCTGCAGTAACCAAATCTGGCCGGCACAATCCACTGTCGCATTTTTATAGCGCAGCACATGCAAATGAGGTGTGGCCCAACTTTAATGACATGCTAATCGCGCCACTGCGCCTTTGAATGGCTGATCGAATGATTTGCATATGTCGGCTGAATATCGCCTATTTGTGCTTTGCACAATACGGAAAGTCCAGCTGAGCCAATGGTGCAGGTTTGTGGCTGTGTGCTACACTGCATTGCGCATGCCCAGACAGCTTACGCATGCGTCTATCGCGCTGCAGACCTGCTGAGCACGATAGGTGATTCAGGCCATGGCCACCATTGTGCCAGTGGCGCTACAGCACTGGGCACTATATGGCACTGTGGCACTACTGTGCGATAGTCCACTGTGGCACTGGTGCTCAGCTTGGCAGTCGCGCAGGATGCCTATACGTCCGATGGCGCTCTGCGTAGCCTTGCGTCATTGCCGTGACCTTGTGTATGCCCTCTGCCCTCTGGTGCTGTTCGCATGCCATGTGTACGTCCCTATTGCGCTGTCTGGTGACAGCGCCATGTAAAGTGACGGCGCTGTTCGAACAGCATGATTGGAGCCTGTGGTGGTCTATTGCACAACAACTCCACGTGGGGTCACGGCGCAGCAGGGCGCCATATTGCCTGCTGTAAAGTTGGTGCCATGGCTAGGAGGAGGGCGGTGTCCTGGAGCCAGCTTCTGAAGTGGCCAACCCAGGTCCCTGGTGGAGCCCCACTGTGAGGCACTGTATGGTGAGGCCCCTCACCATGCCTAGGGACCCACGTAGTGGCAGCAAGTGGCCACTGACCTGGTGGAGGTCACTGGTCGGGCCGGTCTGCTGAGCAGTGCCGCACTGGCACAGTGACCTCCCGCGAGGAGCCGGAACTCTTGACATGGCTGTCAGGTAAAGACGGGGCATGGTGCCTAGGCCAGGTGAGTGTACCATCTATGCACCTATATTCTTTGTAGGGGTGTGTGTGTGCTTGGGTGGCTGTGCATAGGTGCCGGCTCAGACACGGTTGGCTGTGTCAGTGTGTGCAGCTGTGCGATGGATGGTTATGGCTGTGTGGGCAGGCACTCTCACTGGGGCAGGGGGCACTCTGCTTTTGAGTCACACTGATGTTTGTCTCAACATATGTCTCCCACAGGCTGGAATTTGAGGACGCTGGCGAGGGTGAGGTGGGCCATGCCAGGGCCCCGGTGCCAGGGGGTGTAGGCCCAACCGCAGCAGCAGCAGCAGCAGCATCAGCAGCAGCGCAGACCCAGCTGCTGGAGGAGTGTGAGTATCATTACTTCATGGATGCTATTGCATGCTGGGGGCAAGACCACCAGCCATGCACAACACAACCAAAGGGAGGTCATAATTCCACTATACAAGACACTAGTGAGGCCCCACACTGGAGTACAGTGTACAGTTCTGGAGACCATACCTACGTATGGACATGGACTGGGTAGAGAGGGTTCAGAGGAGGGCAACACGGATGGTGCATGGATTGCATCACAAGTCCTATGAAGACAGGGTGAAGGAACTGAACATGTACTCCCTGGAGGAGGGAGGGAGAGGGGGATATGATGGGGACATACAAGTATCTTACAGGGGGGAACAGAGTGCAGGAAAACACTATTTTTAAGCGTAGAAGATGTTCCAGGACTAGAGGCATGGGATGAAGTTGAGGGGGACGATTCAGAGGAAACATGAGAAAGAATTTCTTCACAGAACGGTGGTGGACAAGTGGAACACCCTGCCAGAGGAAGTGGTGGCGCTGACTTGGTCACGATGGATTTAAGAATGCATGGGATAGCCATACAGGAATTCTGGAGGTCAGGGTAAGGTGCAACAGACTTATAGGACAACAGAGTGAACTTACAAGGTCAAATGGCCAGACTGGGTGGCCCATAGGCCCTTATCTACCGACACTGTCTATGTATCCATGTATGTAGGCACAACACAGGTGACATGCATCACAGTGCAGTATCACAGCACGTCTGTGTATGCGTCACTGGTGGTCCAGGCATGCACTGGGCACATAGCTGTGTAACTGGCATCGCACCACATTGCCACATCACTTGCCAGCCTAGTTTGTACTGTGATTGACTTGGGCAGTGTGTGTGGGTGGTGGTGCGCATAGCTGGTGCCGCCTGTTTGTGATGGCCATGTGCATGTTCACTGTGGGTGGGTGCATGCCATCACAGGTGTGGGACATTGGGCTATATGGCTTGCAGGTTGGGTGGTGTTCAGGGTTGTGGTCAGTCACAGCCATTGACTGTGTTCCCATTTTCCTAGGCCTCGAGGTTCTACAGAGGATGCAACAGGATGTCCGTCGCCTCACAGAGGTCAGCATTGTAAACCACAGGATTCTGCAAGCCATCCGGAGGCATGGATGCCATCAGGGCCGGGATGGAATGGGGCGCCAGCAGGGGGAGGACCAGGATCCGGTTGGGCCGTAGCCCACATTACCCTTCCCACTTCTCCCATCCCTACCACCCTGCCTTCCCTCTCCAAGTTTTTAATCCCTCCCTCTTGAACACCCTTCCTTGTACCCGTCCTCTTGTAAATAGTTTTATTGTTCTTGTTGAAATATGTTTAATATACATTTCTATTTTGATATATGAATACTGTGTCGGTCTCTGATTTGCAGCTGGCTATGGGTGCTCAGTTGCAGGTGTGTACATGCCATCTGGGCTGGTATGGTCCTGTATGTGTGTGTGTGTGTGCATGGGAGGTATCTCCAGCATGGCAGTGACTTTCGGTTGGTCTTGCCATCAGCTGCCACCCAGTGCTGGGGGCACAGGTGTGTCTGGCTTGTAGGCTTCTGTGTTGCATGGGGCTGATGAGTACTGGGGGACTGCATGGTTTCCTGCAGTGCCAGGCACTGCACATGGGTGGTGTCTTGGGGTCACAGTGCAGGGTGTGCTGTGCATACAGGGGCTGATGTGCACTGTGGTTGTCAACCCCTGTGTGTGGCCCTCTGCCTGCCAGTGGTTGTGCTGGGGTGTCAGGGCTCCATGCTTTGCTGGCTTGTCCCCATGGGCACGTGGATCATCCATCCCACCCCAGTGCTGCTGTGCTTGGGGTGTGCCGGTGTGGTGGGTTCTGCAGTGTGTTCCTGTGCCCATGTGTGGCATGGCTGGCGGTGGGCCCCAGCCTGCCTCCCTGGATGTGCAGTTCCATTGCCCTGGGGCTGTGCTTGGCGCTATGGCAGCTCTGGACTGCTCAGCTGAGCTTCCTGGTTGCGCCCATAGCGCAACATTTTGGCTCAGCTCTCCCTTCCTGGTTGGCGCTGACAGGCAGTATGTGCGATATTCAGACGCTGGTTGCTTGCCAATGTGCTCTGCTCCATGTTTGAATATCGCACCTGTTGCGCATTGCGCAACTGGTTTGTGCTTGCTCCTGCTGTTGCGCCAGTTTTGAGCACAGTTTGAATATCCAGGCCAGTATATAGATAGATGCTCGATTGATATCACATTCACGAGGCCAGTGATATCATGATATTCTCACGAGTGGCTGGCCACGAGTGAGATATCTTGATGTCACTGGCCTCAAGTGAAGATAAATATGATATCTTCAGTCGGGCCATGTCATATTCGGTTTACACAACGTATGCTTTGCCCCTGCCCCCCAACACAACTCACTACGTGCCCCTCTCAATGCAATGGGTGACATAAAGGTGATGGCCCTAGCAATACAACCCCCCTTTACAGAAACGCTGCCAAAACAGCAGATGTCATTTGTTGCTTAAGAAATATTTGGTGGATTCTGCTATTTATGGTTAGTTTTAAGAAGCATTATCTGGTTTATCATGCCATGCCCCCCACACACACACACACAGGGCTCCACATGCTTCCCCAACATAATAGATTATATAGGGTTTTAAATATCTGGTTGATCCTGTCAGTTTAAAGTTAGTAAAAATATCTGGTTGATCCTGCTATTATTTTGGGAAAAGTGACATTTACATGGTTATCTGGTTGATCCTGCCACTCTGAGTAGTTTCACTTTACCTAAATTGTAAGCGTGACCGAGCACTATAGACAGTGACGTGTTGTACATTGGTAAATGTTTTTAGGATGTGCACAACAGACGCCCGCTTCATTTTACTGTTGAAAAGTCACTGCTCGTCACTGCTGCACTGTGTGCAGTTTGAAGCTTTTTACAACCAACTACAGAAAAATTACAGGAAATTCTAACTTACTGAACTCGGGGCACATTCTAAAAAACATTTACCAATGTACAAATCGTCACTGTTCATAGCGCCGGTCACGCCATACAATTTAGGGAAAGTGAAAGTACTCAGAGTGGCAGGATCAACCAGATAAGTTTCGATATGACGATAGAACGGAGATAACATATGACATATAGGAACATGAAGATAACAATGTTATCTTCACGGCCCATGTGAGATATGTTTTATAATTATTTATCTGACAACATACGCTTTATAAATATATATATATATATATATTTATATATCTATATATATATATTTATACAATGTATGTTTTGGGATAAATAGCAGGATAAAAAGTAATATCTCTGCCAGGTCATGGAGATATCAATGATATCTTCACACTCCTATACGTCATTGTAATGAAAGTGAAAGTGTTTCACTTTCCATCATCCAGCTATCTTTGCTGTGTCCCTTTATGAGCTTGCCCCACTCCACAACACAAACATCTCTGTGATCCTGTTTGCATCTTCTAACAAATTAATTATTGAAAAACAAACTTTATCTGGTTGATCCTGACTTTCTTTATCCACCTGTAACTGTAATGTAAGCGTGGCGAGCCTATGCCCTGAAATGTAGTCGTGATCGAAGACTAGGCAGATTCAAAGTGAAGCACTGTAAGATCTTTTCATTAGGAGCCTGTGCTGTGAAACTTACAAAATGCATCCTTTTCTGACGTGCTGCTCGTATTTTGTGAGTTAGGCCGTCATTGCTGTGAGCCGGTGACGGAGACACAACACCGCATTATCGGCAGCCGACGTACGCGCTGCTATGCAACAGACATGCGCGTTTCTGTCTGGTGTTGTGAAGCTGCCATCTCACTCGCTCTTCCCTCAATACTGTCAGCAGCTTCTTTTCACAAAATACAGGCAGCATTCAGAAAAGGATGCATTTTGTAAGTTTTACAGCACAGGCTCCCTAATGAAAAATATCTTACAGTGCTTCACTTTTGAATCTGCCTAGCGCTCAGTCATGCTACATTACAGTTACAGGTGGATAAAAGAAAGTTGCAGGATCAACCAGATAAACTTTGTTTTTCAATAATTAATTTATTTAAAGATGCAGGCAGGATCAACCAGATATGTATTATGAAAATAATTTTAAAGTGGCAACAGCAGATTTCTTTTCATAATATATGTAATCTGCTGTTTTGGAGCACGGGGGTATGGAGAGTTGTTGGGAGTAGCCTCGACTACATAAACTTAATACCAAACAATTTTTTTAATAATAATTTTAAAGTAGCAGGATCGACCACATATATATTTTTTCAACAACATATGACATCTGTTGTGTTGGTAGAGATACTGCAGTTTTGTGTTGAAATAGCCATCACCTCTATGTAGGGATGTATTAAGGGACATCTGGAGCTTTTGTTGAGTGCAGCCCAAAACATACATTATATAAACAGAATATGACATGGCTGACTGAAGATATCATATTTATCTTCACTCAAGGCCAATGATATCATGATATCTCACTCGTGGATATATATATATATATATATATATATATATATAATATATATATATATATATATATATATATATATATATGGAACAACAAAAGAAAGTGAAAAAAGCTATACATGTGGCTAAGGCTGCTTTTGAGAAGAAAGTAGCTACAAACAGTACAGAAAATTATAAAAGTTTTTATTCTTATATAAACAATAAAAAAGGAAACAAAGTATTGGCCCATTAGGGACAAAAATGGGGACATTCCTAAAGAAAAGGATATGGCAAATGCACAAAATAAATATTTTAGTTCTGTGTTTAATCATAAAGACAAATCAAGTAAAGGAAACAACTATATAAATTCAATAAAATACCAAATATTGATAAACATCAAGGATGTAACAAGACTAAAGAAAATAAATAAAAACAAATCCCCGGGACCAGATAACATTCACCCAAGAGTAATTTCAGAGATTTCAGCTAAAATAGCCCCATCTGTGACATATATCTTCTAGAAATCTTTGGATAGTGGGGAGGTGGATTCTAATGGAGGGAGGCCCATGCTGTGCCGATATACAAAAAAGGAAAGAAGGATTCCCTGGAAAATTATAGACCAGTGAGCCTGACTTCAGTCCCGGGAAAAATACTGGAAGGAATAATGAAGGACCATATTCTTATAAATCTATCTGAGAAGCAGAAATTGGATCCCAACCAGTATGGTTTTACTGAGGCAAGGTCTTGCCAAACAAATCTTATTCAGTTCTATGAAAAAGTTAGTAAAGCTTTGGATGAGGGTAACTCGGTGGATGTGGTACAATTGGATTTTTCAAAAGCTTTTGATAAGCTCCCACACCCTGAGTTAATTGAGTCACTCTATGAATAAAATAGTCATAATAATATTATCAATTGGATAAGATCGTGGTTGGAGGATAGAAGGCAGAGGGTCACGAAGAATGGTGTATTACTCAATTGGATGTCGGTGTCAAGTGGGGTGCCACAGGGATCTGTACTAGGGCCCTGTTTGTTTAATTTGTATACATCCACCCTACAGTGTAAAAATGAAAATATTTGGGTCTTAAAATTCACTGATGACTGTCGAGTATGTACTATTATAAAATCAGTACAGGATTAAAATATGTTGCAATAGTTTCTTAATCACATTGAGCAATGGGCTGAAAAAGATAAACTCAAACTAAACGGGGAAAAGTGTGTCGTTCTTCTCACGGGAAGAAATAATCCAGAGTTTGAATATAGTATAGGTAAGGCGCTACTCAAAACATCTGTAGAAGAAAGAGATCCGGGTGTAATCATAAAAAATTACCTTACTTTTGGAACTCATTGCAATCAGATGACAAGAAAAGCAAATCAAACACTAAACTGTATTCCCAGGCACATTGAGAGTAGAGATAGGGAGGTGTTAATGCTGCTCCATGGGTCACTGGTGAAAACACAATTTGAATACTGTTTACAAGTTTGGGAACCATATAAGAGGGGTGAAATTGAAAGAGTGGAGAAGGTGCAGAGAAGGGCTACTAGAGCAGTGAAAGGTTTTGAACATAGAAGTTAGGAGAGGATGAGAGAGGTGTTTCCCCTGACGGCCTGATGGTGGTGCTGGACCTATCGAGCTTAACGAGAGATTGCATGGATCCAGGAGAGCTGGTACTTGCCTATAATGAGGCGGTGGCAGGGGCCCTGGATTCCATTGCTCCTGTTCATGTTCATCCTCTCACTCTTGACCCAAGTCTCCTTGGTTTGATGAGACTTTGAGGGAGTTGAGGAGAGTTGGACGAAGGTTGGAGAGGTGCTGGCGGAGGTCGGGTCAGATTGTGACAGACTTAGTTTGATGGATCACTATGTGATCTCCGTAAGAAGGCAGAATTCCTGTCCAGAGAGATTGCTGCTGCACAGAATAGACCAGCTCAGCTCTTCGGACTGTGGACAGATTGTGCAATCCAATCTGTCTGCAGCCCAGAAGAGCTGCTTTCAAGAACGGTGTGAGGAGTTTGCTCTATTCTTTTCAGATAAGGTTGCCACAATCAGATCGGACATCCATCTAACCCTCTCTAATGGGAGTAGTGATGGTCGGCAGGAGATGTCGGACACCCAGTTTGTGTGGTCTGACTTGCCTTCCACAATTGAAGAAATTGTGATGATCATACAATTATTAGCGTCCGACCAACTGTAGTTTGATCCGGGCCACCACGCCTCTTAGTGGAGTGTGTGGATAAAATCAGCCCCATCCTAGCTGAGATAGTCTGTCGGTCCATGGAGATGGGGATTTTCCAAATCCTCTAAAGGAGGCGGTGGTCCAGCCCTCCTAAGAAATCCTCCTTGGACCGGACTGCCTGGCAAACTACAGGCCTGTCTCTAACTTACCCTTTGTTGGTAAAGTTATTGAGAAGGTGGTTGCTTTGCAGTTAAATGATCATTTGACCAGCCACAATCTCTACGATTCTCTCCAGTCCGGATTTAGAAAAAGACATAGTACCGAGACAGTTCTGATTCGGGTGCTAAATGACCTCCTAATAGCGAGAGATCGAAGATCTCGTTCCATTCTGGTCCTTCTTGATCTCTCTGCAGCATTTGATACTGTAGACCATGGTGTGCTATTGGAACACCTGCGGTCTATCTGTGGACTGTCTGGTACAGTCCTCAGTTGGTTTCAGTCCTACCTCGAGGGTAGGACTCAGAGAGTGGTGTCTGGGATTTTTTCCTCAGCATCATTCTCCCTATCCTGTGGGGTACCGCAGGGTTCCATTTTGGCACCCATGTTGTTTGCAGTATATATGCTGCCATTAGGAGCGATTATTAGGCAGTATGGTCTGAGTTTTCATCACTGCTATGCAGATGATACTCAGCTGTACATATCCTTTGCGCCCGTCAAGATGCTGCCTTTCGTCTTTAATAACTGTCTTGCTGAAATCCAGGACTTGATGAATGTGAGTTGGCTGAGGTTGAACCCTGATAAAACTGAGGTGTTGGTTGTGGGCCAGGATCGCTGGAGGCGGTTTATTGCTGGATTACCCTCGGTTTATGGCTCGGGATATCCCGCTAATTACCTCAGACCGAAAAGCGGAATCTGGCTTGTATTTGATGACCGCTTGACATTTAAATCTCAGGTGTCAGCGGTTGTTAAAACCTCTTTACCATCTGAGGAACATCGCCCGGGTGAAACACCTGGTTCCCCTGACGATCTGCCTATTTTGGTCCACGCCTTCGTTACCTCCCGCCTTGACTACTGCAACTCGCTCTACCTAGGGCTTCCTGGGATTGAGATTCGCCGCCTGCAGCTAGTGCAGAATGCGGCAGCCAGGTTGTTGACGGGCTCATCTAGGGCCAGTCATATAACGCCTGTGCTCCGTGGTCTGCACTGGTTGCCAGTTTGCTGGCGAATCACTTTCAAGGTCGGTTTGCTGACCTATAAGGCCCTACATGATCAGGGACCAGTTTACCTGAAAGATCTCCTTCATCCCTACTGTCCCTCCCGCTCTCTCCGATCCACTGACGAGGGATTGCTAGAGATTCCCAGGGTTCGTTTAAAAACTTCAGGGGCAAGATCATTTAGTTTTATGGCCCGACCCTATGGATTTCTACCTCGTCAGGTGGAAAGCCCTACTGTCCATAGTTTTAAAGAATCTTTAAAGACTCACCTCTTTAGTAAAGCATATAATGATTTTTAATATTGTTGTTTATTGTATTTGTAATTTTTTTATCTAGTATTGTACAGGCGCCTTGGTTTTTAGAAAGGCGCCCTAAATAAATAAATAAAGATTGAGATTGAGATTGAGATTGAGATGAATCTGTATTCACTGGCATATAGGCATTGGAGAGGTGATATGATCTTAGTGTACAAGGCATTTCAGGACGACAAGCTTAGAACAGATCTGGGGTAGGTAACAAAGCAAAAGATGTATAGTACTAAAACTCATAATCTGCAGTTAGACCAACAAAGATGGAGACTACTGAAAAGGAAATACTAGTTTAGCCAGAGGATAGTCCCACATTGGAACTCACTTCCAGACGATGTCGTAAATTGCCCTTCAGTGGTCATTTTTAAAAGAAGATTTGACAACTACAGTCAAAATAAAATCTATGGGTATTAAACTATAGACATTGTATTAAAATTGGCAAAACAGCAAGCAAAATGGTGAAAGTCCAGAAGATGCTTTGTAATAACTATAATGATACTATGATATTAATAAAATGTGAACCCAATAAAACAAAAACAAACTAAAAGACAAGGAACACTAGTGCATAAGCACTGAGGCAAGAATTACACCAAAGGGCATGGGCCAGAAGCGAAGTTCTAAAAACATCTTTCCATGTGAAAATTACACTCCTTATCAAACAGCTACCTAATAAAAGGCCTTTCCCATTATAAACCAGAAAAGGCCTGATAAAAAAGGTGGGTTTTTAAAGGTGTTTTAAAAAACTCTACGGTCAGGCTATCTCGTATCCAACGAGGTAGAGAATACCAGAGGGTTGGAGCCATAAAAGCAAATGCTCTTCCTCCGGAAGTCTTCAAACGGACCATGGGAATCTCTAGTAATCCCCTGTCAGAGAATTGGAATGGGTGGGAGGGGCAGTAGGGGATCAGGAGGTCTTTCAGGTACTGCAGGCCCTGATTGTGTAATGCTTTATAGGTCAACAATGCGACCTTGAAGGTTATCCACCACTGTATTGGCAGCCAGTGCAGTTCACGCAACACAGGTGTTATGTGCCTGGATCTAGGGGCTCCAGTCAACAGCCGGGCCATCGCATTCTGCACTAGCTGCAAGTGATGGATATCAACCCCTGGTAGCCCTAGGTAGAGGGTGTTACAATAATCAAAACAGGTGGTGACAAAGGTGTGGACCAGTGGCCTTCCCCACCACCTTGGCTGTCTACCTTGTTGCCTTCAGGTAATCTGTGATTATGACCCCAAAGTCTCTCTCCTCCTTAGTAACTACCAATAGCTCTCCCCCTCAACCTGTAGCTTGCTCCAGGATCCCTGCTTTCCATGTGGATGATTTTACTTTTCTTTGCATTAAACCTGAGTTCCACACCCTCTGACCATCTCTCCAACCATTCCAGGTCCTTTCTCATCCTTTCCACCCCCTCCGGGGTATCCACCCTGCTGCAAGTCTTGGTGTCATCTGCAAACAGGCAAACCTTTACCTCCAGCCCACCTGCAATGTCACTGATGAAGACATTGAAGAGGACTGGTCCCAGAACTGACCCTTGAGGTACCCCACTGGTCACCTCCCTTTCCTCTGATTGGGTTCCGATTACCACGACCCTCTGTTTTCTGTCCCTTAACCAGGTTCCAATCTAGTTTGCCACCTAGTGTCCCATCCCCAGATTACCTAGCTTGTTGACCAGTCTTCTATGTGGGACAGTATCAAAGGCGTTGCTGAAATCTAGGTAGGCAATATCTACTGTCCCCCCCCCCCCCCCCCCGGTCTACTGCCTTTGTCACCCAGTCAAAGAACTCTATTAGATTACTTTGATAGGACTGTCCTGCAGTGAACCCATGTTGCCGGTGATCAAACACCCCCCAGCTTCTAGCTGCTCCACTATTCTTTCCCTGAGGAGTGTCTCCTTTATATTTCTGACTACAGAGGTTAGACTAACTGGCCTGTAATTTCCTGCATCTTCTTTCTCCACTCTTGTGAAGAGGACATTTGCCCTTCTCCAGTCCTCTGGGACCACTCCAGTGTCTAGTGAATCACTGAACAGGGCTGCCAGAGGGGCTGCCAGTTCAGTTTTCAGTTCCTTTTAGGACCCTGGGATGTATGCCATCTGGACCCAATGGCTTTGTCCCCCTTCAGCTTTGTAAGCTCTTCTAGGACTCTTTCTCCCTGCGAAGAGACTGGTGTTTACCTCCTTATCCTTTGTTTCTTTGAAGTCCAGCTGTGGGCCCTGTCCATGCCCTTCCACAGTGAAGACTGAACAGAAATATTCATTCAGGATCTCTGCTTTCTCCCCATCTCCCTCCACTACCTCCCCCTCTGGCTCCTCAAATCTTAGTTACTCCCCCCTTTGTCTTCCTTCTCTCGCTAATGTACCTGAAAAATGTCTTGTCTCCTTTTTTAACTGATTGAGCTATTCTTTCCTCTGTTTAGCACTTCTCACTGCTTTTCCCACCTCTCTCAGACACTTCTGGTACATTTCCTTATCCTTGTCTCTTTGTGTCTCCTTATACTACCTGCAGGCTAGCCTCTTGGCCCTTACCTTTTCAGCAACCCCGCCCTTGAGAACCAAAGCAGTTTTCTTCTCCTTTTACCCTTGCCTATCAACTTAACACATTGTTTTGTGACCTCTGCCATGGCCTCCTTGACGTGTGCCCATGTATCCTCAACATCAACCCCATCCCCCTTTTTTCCAGGGTTTCCTTAAGCTGAAGTCCCATCCTGGTAAAGTCCACCCTTTTGAAGTCTAAGGCTCTTGATTTCATATGGGTTGACTGAATCCAATAGGAATACAAACTTTCTGATTATACAATACAAATTTATCAAAAATAGAATTGAAATCATTTGGAGTATTTGGTGAAAAAACTGAGGCAAAGGCTGGGGCTCTTCTACCGGATAAGACGCCTTCTGACTACAGAGGCAAAAAGACAGCTTGTACGGTCCACTTTCATCTCCTTATTAGACTATGCTGATTTCATCTATAGTCATTGCAATGCCTCATACCTGGGTAAGCTCGACATCTTATATCACAGAGCGCTGTGTTTCATCACCTGCCTCCCCTCCTCTACCCATCACTGCTCCTTATACACTGCAGTGGGATGGACCTCCCTACAATACAGATGCAATAGAAATGCCGCAGTATAGATTTTAAAAGCGATCACTGGCAAATTACCACATCATATCTCTGAACTACTGCCTCTGAGTGAGCTCCGAAACTATGCCTTAAAGAGCTGCTCCCTAATTTCCCTGAGGATTCCCAGGGTCCGCATGCACCTTGGGAGAGCGGCCATAGGTTACTCGCTGCCAACCCTCTGGAATGAGATACAGAAAGTCTTGAAACTAAGAGCCCCAGTAAGCATTGCAGTGTTTAAGTCTTTATACACAACAACAATTACAGAAGTATGTCACTGCTTCTACCACCTATGAACTACTCCCTCTCTGCTTATCATCTCTTGCCTCGCACACATTAAAAAACGTTACCCTGCAGAAACCTTATACCCTTCTCACCATTGCCTCATCACTCTTTCCATCTCCCAAGCCTCTTTACCCCTTGCCCCCGACTCTGACCCCCATGTGCCAATGACCTCACAGAGCTCCCAGCATAGTCACCACAGGAACCTTAGTCACCAGCGGTCAGCGCCTCTAAAGCCACCACCTGAGACCGCTCGATCAGATTACGCTACCCGAGTACCGAGTCCACTTGGATGCCGCATGTATCCACAGTCTCCAGGCTGCCAGTGCCTCTGAAGCTGCCACCCGTATCCCTTGACCATGCACCACTCCCTGAGAGCGACTTTGGCAACCCTGAAGCCTTTAAAACAACTTTTAACCATAAGCCATATCCAAGTATTCCATACAGTACCATGAGTAAGACTCTTGCCCCTGCCCCCTTACCTTTGCAACCTACACCAACGCGAGGATCCACTTAATCTCCTTTCTTCTCACCCTTTCTCTAACCATGTCACGTACATAGTTAGATACATCACAATGTGTGCCTAAATGGACTGTTGGTCTCACTGTTACTTAATTGCTTTATTATAGCTTGCTTTATTATATACCTATGTTTCTACCCTAATGCCTGTATTCATGTGTATTATGTGTATTCATGTGTATTTATGTGTATTGTACCTGACCTTGTGTGATGCAGGCCCACCTTGTAAATTAGCTGGCTCAACGGTGTCCGCCTGGATAAATAAAGATTTGATTGATTGATTGATAATAAAATACCCAATATACAAGTATACAAATAAGGTCTCATTACACTTATGTACAGTATTTACAGCATGTACAGGGATGCATAGGCAGGGCATCACCAGCAGGAAAAGGGAGGTCATAATTCCACTATACAAGACGCTAGTGAGGCCCCACCTGGAGTACAGTGTACAGTTCTGGAGACCATACCTACATAAGGACATATACAGGGTAGAGAAGGTTCAGAGCAGGGCAACAAAGATGGTGCATGGATTGCATCACAAATCCTATGAAGACAGGTTGAAGGAACTGAACATGTATTCCCTGGAGGAGAGGAGGGAGAGAGGGGATATGATAGAGACATACAAGTATCTTACAGGGAGGAACAGGGTGCAGGAATACACTATTTTTAAGTGAAAAGATGTTCTAGGACTAGAGGCATGGGATGAAGTTGGAGGGAGGACGATTCAGAGGAAATGTGAGGAAGAATTTCTTCACAGAACGGGTGGTGGACAAGTGGAACACCCTGCCAGAGGAAGTGGTGGGGGCTGAAACAATCACGGGATTTAAGAATGCATGGGATAGACATAAAGGAATTCTGGAGGTCAGGGGTAAGGGGCAACAGACTTCTAGGAAAACATAAACTGAACTTACAAGCTCAAATGGGCAGACTGGGTGGGCCATAGGCCCTTATCTGCCGACACTGTCTATGTATCTATGTATCTATGTCAGTATGATCTCCATGTAAATCTATAATGTAGATCTTCAGTCATCAAGTGATGTCATAACAGCAGCAAACTGACCGGGCTTCCAGATAATTTCTCACACGGTATTCGAATTTATTCTTCTTTGTATCCACATTTATCCCCAATTTTATTGATTAACAGTTTGGGACCAAAATTAGTCACTGAGCACTCAGCACTCTTTATATTAGTCCTATTTTATTGAAAATGTAGGCAGCAATCTGACAGTCAATGTATAATAATCGAAGACACAGAAACTAACCAGCTAAAATAGTTTACTTTACTGCTGGATGCCCCATTTCCATGTCACCATATGTGACACATAACTTTATTTGCCCCCAAGAAACCGAGCACTCTTTTAACATCTACTCTATGGAGCTAGGCTTTGCTTTGAAATAGAGGCCTTTGTAAAAGCAGAGACAATTTTATTACATGATTAATATGAAATTCAGTGACCACCTTAGGTACAGATTTCAAATGAGTTCTTAACAGCACTATTTTGTTATCGAATATAAAAAAGATTGGAAGAACACAGAGTGCTTGTGACCTGCTGCCACTTGTAGCTGACATAATAGTCACTGTAGTGTAGAGATTTTTGCCTGCTCCCTAGCTTGACTTCCTTGGTCACCTCTATGTCCAGGCGATGACCTTTTGGCCTCCACCTGACCGGCAGGAGATGACATCCCATCTATCAGTGCAGATAGACTGGGATAAAGTCTAGAAGGTGTACTAATCTGTATGGCCAAGAGACCGATTGGGTGGTTGTGCTCCTATAACCAGTCTGTCTCAATTATGCCCCAATCTATTTGGCTAATTAAAATTACCTTATCCTTGTGAACAAATATATCATATTCATTACAATTTTATAAGTAGTAATGTTTAATCGAGAAGAAATACCAGGAGATGTTATGCAAGATTTACAATATTCTAATCAGCAGTGCAAGCAAACAATATTATTATTTCCGACCAGAGAAGCAGTCTCTCCTACTATAGAGTCAATGTTACAAAATAAAAGAAAACTAGCCGAGCAGTATCCTTCCCTGCTCCAAATGTCTAAGATAAAGGCAATCTTATCACACCATAGCCCAACCTGATGCTCAAAGTGAGATCCTGGGAGATGTGAGTCCTCAGTCTGGACCCTCTGTTTCTCCTTATCTTAGTATGAGAGTGTGTTATGCTAGCTGCAGAATTGTTCCTCTTTCATGGTATCTGCAAATTTGTGTCTTATTTTTTAAATTACTTCAGTTTTATTTTCAAAAGAATGTAATTTCCTTCAATGTGGTTTTAAACTTTAATAATAACTGCACAAGTGTGTGTATTTAACATGGTAAATGCATTTATAAGAAAGCTTTTGTATGAAAACAGAATGTCATGCCAGGCCTGGACGAATAGGTAGGAAACTAGGAGGCAGTATGGCTGAGTGGGTTAAGGCTCTGAGCTGCAGATCTGGAGACCTGGGTTTTAATCCACAGCCGCCTAAGTGCATACTAAGTGTGACCTTGAGCAAGTCACTTAACTTCCTTGTGATCCCAGGTCCCATCTGGAAACAAGCTTCAGCTTAGTGTGCTACTCTTGGTTAAACAATGTTCCCTTTCCCTAACCAGTGGAAAACAATGCAGTAAAATAAGATAAAATGTACAGGGAGTGCAGGGTCCCTGAAGGATGGTCTGCTATGCCCTTGTTTGTACAGGGATGTGGCGTGTGGTTAAGGACAAGACTTGTTTTTGAGCTGAATATTACTTGGTTATTGCAATGTAAAACTTAAAACCAAAAGAATATGGGAATGTTTAGTGTTTAAAATATAAAATGTTTAAAACATGGAGCATAACTATTATTGCTTAGAGGCCTCTGACTTAGCGGTGGTACCAGACAGTTGGTCCAACCATTACTCTGTTGGATTCAATCTGTCAGTGCCCCTGGGTAGGTCAGCCCCTGTGGAGATGGTCAGTTTTTGACCTTTACGGGATGTGGTCCCTGAAGACCTGATGGCAGTAATTGATCTCTCGTTATTGGATGAATCTAGCACAGATTCTGAGTGGTTAGTAACGGCCTATCATAGGGCCATTTCTTTAGCTCTCGATCTGATTGCTGCTGTTTGTGTTCACCCCCTTCCACATCGTCCTGGGGCTCCTTTGTTTGATGGGACTGTAAGGGAGCTGTGGAAACAGGGGCGTAGGTTGGAGCATCATAGGCGGAGGACAGTCTTAGATGCCGACAACCTTATTTTGTTAGAGAATTATAAACTCTGTAAAACTGAAATTTACCCGAAGAAGGCTGAATTTCTGTCCAAGGAAATAGCTGTCACACGGAACTGACCGGCTCAGCTCTTCAGAACTGTTGACAGGCTGTGCAACCCAGCCAATCAGCAGTTCCGTTGAGCTTTTTTACAAAATGACTGTGATGAGATTGCTTGCTTCTTTGCGAATAGGGTGGCTCACATCAGGCAGGAATGCCTCCAACTTGACACTATGGGTGATGCTGTTGATCGATGCTATGTCACAGGGCCTGGAGTTTCCTGGAGTACTTTGATCTGCCGGAGTTCGTGGAGATTATGAGGATCATCCAGGTGATGTGTCCCACCTGCTGTAGTTGAGACCTGGGCCCTACCTCCCTGATTTTAGGTTTTAGTGACATCATTGTCCTGGTCTTAGCTCTGATTGTCCGGTGCTCTCCAGACTCAGGTGAGTTTCCTAGCTCCCTGAAGGTGGGGGTTGCGATACCCCTCCTGAAGAAAGCTTCTTTAGACCCAGATAACCTAGCAAAGTACAGGCCTATCTCTAACCTCCATTTTGTGGGGAAGGTTATTGAGAAAGTTGTGGCTGCTCAATTGGATAACCATTTAACCATCCATAATTTATATGAACCTCTCCAATCGGGTTTTCGTAAAAGGCACAGTACTGAGACTGCTCTGGTTTGGGTGTTCAATGATCTCCTGATAGTGAGAGATGGAAGACACTGTTCCATCTTGGTTCTCCTTAATTTATCATCAACATGATACATACTGCGGATCATAGGGATCTGCTCGAACGTCAGAGATCCATCTGTGGGCTGTACGGTACAGTTCTCAGATGATCTACATCGTTACCACTGGTAGAATGCAGAGAGTTGTCTCGGGTATATTTTATTCCAGAGCTTTCTCTTTGTCTTGTGGGGCACCCCAGGGTTCAGTGCTGTCCACCATGTTATTCGCAGTATATATGCTGCCCCTCGGAGACACTGTAAGGCGGTATGTGCTGAGGTTTCACTGCTATGCTGACGATACCCAGCTTTTCCTGTCTTTTGGCCCCCACCAGGTTAGTGCTATTTCAGCATTGAACAGCTCACTTGCAGAAATCCAAGACTGAATGAGCACCAGCGGTTTAAAGTTGAGCCCAGGAAAGACTGAGGTTCTGGTTGTGGACCCGAGTCGTAGGACAGAGGGGTTGAGGATTGAGCTCCCCTCCAGTTTAGTATTGGGGGTGACCCAGATTCTCACATCTGAATGGGTATGTAACCTAGGAGTGGTGCTTGATGATGGTCCAACCCTTCATCATCAGGTGTCAGCAGTCCTCAAGCTGGCCTTTGACCATCTTAGGAACATTGCTAGGAATAGGCACCTTGCTCCGTCTAGTGACCTACCTGTTTTGGTCCATGTCTTAGTGACATTGCACCTTGATTACTGCAACTCCCTCTACTTAGGGCTTCCTGGGGTTGATATCCGCCACCTGCAGCTAGTGCAGAACACGGAAGCACGTTTGTTGACTGGGGTATCTAGAAGAACTCACATTACCCCTGCGGCACATGGTCTGCACTGGCTGCCTATTCAGTGGCGGATCACCTATAAGGTAGGTATTTTGACTTACAAAGCCCTACATGGACAAGGTCCTGATTACTTGAAAGAGCTCCTGGTTCCCTACACCACTCTGCGACATCTCCACTTGGCTGATGAGGGGTTGCTAGAGATTCCGAGGGTAAGCTTAAAGTCATGAGGTGCACGTGCTTTTGGGTTTGTGGCACGTACCCTCTGGAATTCTCTGCCATGTCAGCTTTGGGAGTGCAGAACGGTGGGGTGCTTCAAGCAGGCTTTAAAGACTTTTCTGTGGGGAAAGGTCCCTTCTTGCTTTTGTTGTATTTATTGTATTCTGTTTTTATCATGAATGTACAGCACTTTGATATGTGAAAGGCACTATAATAAATACATTTTATTATTGTTATTATTATTATTACTGAACTCCATACTCTAAATGCCGACTTAACAGTGACCTGTAAACAGGCAGTATAACCTCCTCTCTCCTACTAGTGATTCCCGTAACTATGCATCACAGCATCTTGTTTGACTTTCTTTGGCTTTCTACTTAATGCATGGAGTGCTTCAGGTCACTGATGATCGCCGGCTCCTGAGTTCTTCTCCTACTCTGATGCAGATATTCGGACTCCACCAGGTAGTACTCTGTGCTGGGATTATTGGCTCCAATATGCATCACTTTGCATTTCTTGCCGTGAATACAAGCTGACATATCATGGACCACCTCACTAGTTTTCAAGATCCCCAATCCATCCTGCTGTGTGTACTGTCCCACAGAGGTAGGTGTCATCTCTAGAAGCACATTTTGCCTTTAATACATCCACGTCATAGATGAAGACATTGAACAGCACCAACACGCGAATTGCAATAGACCCACTGGTGACCTCTCAGGTGTCAGATAACTGTACACCAACAACCACCCTATGGGTTATGTCCCTCAGCCAGTTTTCCACTCATCTGGCCATCTTTACCCCAACTGAAAGAACCACCAACTTCCAGATCAACCTTTTATGTGGCACAGAGTCAAAGACACTGCCAAAATCAAGATAGACGATGTCGAATGGTTGGACCCTGTCTACTGTCTTAGTGAGACAGTCAAAGTAGGCAATCAGATTTGTTTGACACAATCTCCCTTAATGAACCCATACTTCCTCTCACCCTAGAGACCATGTTCCTCTAGATAGTCCTCCAACCTTTCCTTTCCTTTAGTATGGTCTCCATGAGCTTGCACGCAATGAAGGTCAGACTGACTGGTCTGTAATTCAAAGGATCATACAGGACCCACTTTGTGAAGGGCACTAACTGCACTGTTATCCAGTCCTGCAGTACCACTGGACTCAAGTGAATTATTAAATAGACCTGCTAGTCACCCTGCCAGCTCCACAGCCATTTCCTTTAGTAACCTTCAATATACTCTTTCCGGACCTGGTGATTTGTCAACTTTGAATGCCTGCAGACCCTCCCTCACTCTATCCTCCTTTATCACTACAGCTGTGTTCCCCTCACCCCCTGCTTCTCCTTGCCCTCCTGAAGGCACTGGTCCATCCCTCTCCCTGGTGAAGACAGAAGTATTAATTTAGTATCACTGCTTTTCCTCCATTATCCTACACCCATCGCCGCTGTCTTAAGCTAACAATGCTCCTTCTTGTCCTTACAGACTTGTATACTGAAAAGAAAACCTTGTCCACCTTATTAATTTATTCACCTATTTGCAGATGTTTCTGTCTTTACTCACGGACTTTCTTACTTTGTTTACTAGCCATCATTAGGTACTTTTCAATATACACAGCTTCACGGTCTTCCAGATTTTTCAGGCATAATTATTTACTTTCTGCCTTTTAACAGCAGAGCTGAACCAGCTGGTGTTTGGCCTTATATTTTCCCCCCCTCTTTCAAAACTATTTCCATGATGATCAACATTAGTGATCCACGCCATTCAGTAACGATGGCTACAACTAAGCTACCTCATGTAATCCATGATTTTGGTCTTATAGATACTTTGCCTGCCCATATCCAAATGGAACCACACTGTGCAATGGTCACTTATACCCTGTGGCTCCTGACAATTATTTAATGTACATGCTCCACATTTTGATCAGAGATCAACAATTGACTCAGCTCTTGTTGGTTTAGTGATGCCCTGAGTCAGGAACACACTGTGCAGTCTGCACCAGATCACGTGGCTCTTAGCTCATGTTGTGGATGGTATGCTCCCCGCCCTTTGTGCAGGTTGAAGTCCCCTCAATTACAACTGCTCCTTTCCTGAAGCTTACAATATTTGTGAGATCAGTTCCTGTCTCTCTCCTCATCTTTGCAGGTGATCTGTAAACACCACCAAACTCAACTTTCTCCCTCTATTGGACCTTAACTGATCACTAATGCCCCCACCTAACTCTAACATGACTACTCCATCAAGCAACTTATTCCCTACCTGATATAAACTACCCCCATCACCCCTTCCCAACTACTCTGCCACTCCTGTATAGTTTATATCAAGGGATAGCAGGTCACAGTCATGGAGTGATGTTGAACAAGTCTAACTACTGCAGCCATGTACTCCATCCTGTCTGTTAATTGTTCCTGCAGGTCATACATCCTGTTTCAAAGACCCCTCTCAGTGAGAAACATTCCCCTTCTACCTACAGTCTAACCTTCCTTCTCTAGCCTTTTATCAAAAATCATAGGAGTGATCTATTCACATTTATCACCTCTATGTGCTCCCCTGCATATAACCTTGTTATGTGTTACTCATGACATCCAGACTTTGCTAACTGCGTATTTACAACATCCACCTCCTTCCTCCTTACCTCTGCCATCACTGTGGTGGGGTGGAAATTCATGATCACCTCCTCTAGGAGTATGTGTGCCTGCTCTCCCACTGCCCCCACCTCAGTAGTTTATATTTAATGTAGTTGTTATGTATTCTCCCAGTGTGTCCCTGAGTACCCGGGAAACCTCCCTAATGAGGTGTATGCTGTTGGGTGAAAAGAGTACACTCAACGAGGCTGGATGGTGGGAAACTAAGGGGTGAGGTGAGAAGACGCTACTTCAATGAGAGGGTGGAGGAACCTTTGAATGCACTGCCCAAGAGCTGGTGGCTGTTGCAACTTTGGAGGATTTAAGAGATGTTCAGATAAGTGTAGAGGGAGGTGGTTTCAGAACATCACCAGGGGGATGGGGAGGAGGACATTGTTGGGAGGGGGGGGGTTGCTGTAATGGTGCCCTGTACATGCATTGATCAATCAGCAGACTAGATAGACCAGAGCACCTACTCTGCTGGCTTCTAAGTATGTTAGTATGTTAGAAGTACCAGGAGTAGCAAAGGGAGGTAGGGAGATCAGTAAGGGAAGAAAAAACACATACAGAAGAGCACTTCACAAAATCAGCAAGTAGAGGGGACAAAACCTTTCACAGGTACATAAGTGAACAAAAGAAGGCAAGGGAGGGACAGTGACAGTGAAGGGGGAGGCCAGGCACATGGAGGATGACACAGTAAAGATGACAGTTTGTAATGAGGAAAGGAAGGCTAATAGGGGCCTGAATGGAGTCAAAGGGTGGGAATAGCATGAAAGTGACACAAGGCACTTTACATGGGAAAGGGTTCTAATGGAACTGGAAGGAATAACAATAAATAAAGCAATGGTGCAAGATGGGGTGCACCTCAGTGTCCTAAAGGAAATAAATAGAGGTGGTTGCTGAACCACTGACAATCATGTTTAGCCAATCACTGGAAACAGGGGAGGTACCCAAAGACAGAAGAACAGCAGATGAAGTCCCCTTATATAAAAGCGTGAAGAAAGAGAAAGCAGTGAACTACAGACCAGGTAGCCAGACATTGGTAGTGGAGAAGAACATGGAAGGCGTACTCAAGGAATGATTAGTGTAACGTCTGGTTGTAATTTGACTACAGGCCCAAAGGCAGCAAGCTTTCACTGTGATGAAGTCATGTGAGACCGACCTCATTTAATTTTGATATGGGATGACAAGTGAGGTGGATCAGGGGAGTGCAGTGGACATGGCCTATCTGGACTTCAGCAAGCACCTTGACACTGTGCCACATAGAAGTCAACTAAACAAAAGGGGGGATATGAGAGTGGGCAGGACAGTATTGCAGTTGGTGGAGAATTGGTGGGGTGGCAGGAGACAAAGAGTTGTGGTAAATGGCTATAACCCAAAAGAGGGAATAATGATCAGCGGGGTACCAGAGGGATCAGTGCTGAGACAGGTCCTGTTAAACATCTTCATTAGTGACATTGTACAGGACATAGAAGGCAGAAATTACCTGTTCGAGGATGTCAATAAAGTCTTAAGTAGAATGGACACACCAGAGTGCATAGACAGAATGAGGAGGGAACCTGCAGAATCTTGAAGAATGGCAAAGGGTTTAGCACTTAAAATTAAATGCGATGACGTGCAAGATAATGCATAATGGGCACAAAAACCATGGAAGAACATACAGTATCATTTGCGATTGATAATATAGCATGTGCCAAGCAGGAAACTGACCTTGGGGTTATCCTCTCGGTTGACCTCAAGGTATGGAAACAGTGTTACAAGGCAACAGGTAAAAGAACAAAAAGGATGATGTGCTGCACAGGAAGGGGCATCGACAGCAGGAACAGGGAGGTTCTAATTCCATGATACAAGACACTAGTGAGGACCAACAGGGTGCACTGTGTACAGTTCTGCAGACTGTACTGACATAAGGACATAAACAGGGTATAGAAAATTCAGAGGAGGGAAACAAAGATGGAACAAGTATTGTAAGTAAGTTTTTAAAACTTTATTTATAAAAGGCACCCTTACGAAGCTAAGGGCACCGTAATAATGTAACATAAACAAAAATATATGGTCACCATTGCATTAAAACATGAGTAATCCCTCACCAAAGGATTGCAGTGAGCGGGTGCGGAAGTAGGAAAACAGGAGTTATTTCAGGTAATGGGGTCCCTGGTCATGTAGGGCCTTTGAGGTCAGAAAAGTGATGTTGAAGGTGATCAAGGCAGAAAGTTAAAAGATCTTCCTCCTGATGTTTTCAAGGAGACCCTAGAATCTCTAGCAATCCCTCACCGAAGAATTGCAGTGAATGGGTGGGGCAGTAGGAAAAAAGGATTTCTTTCAGGTAAAGGGGTCCATGGTCATGTAGGGCCTTATAAGTCAGCAAAGTGACCTAAGGTGATCTTGACAGGTGTTATAAGACTGGACCTAGGGGTTCGAGTCAACATCCTGGACATCGCATTGTGCACTAGCTGCAAACGGCAGATGTCAGCCCCAGGTAGTCCTATGTTAAGGGGTGTTGCAATAATCTAAATGACTGGTGACAAAGGCATCGACAAAGGTAGGAAGATCTGCGGGTGGGACCAGATGCTGCACCCTCACTATATTCATAAGATGATAGAAGGATAATTTGACCACGGCCAAAACAGTTTCCTTCAGGTTCAGGCCTTCGTAAAATATAACGCCAAGGTTACGCAACTGGACAGAGGCATTCAGTGGGAATCATCCAAGATGTAAACCCGAGGGTTGTCCCACCCATGCCCCAGTCCTCCTACAATCAGGGCCCACTACCAATACCTCTGTTTTTACAGGGTTCAGCATTAGCCAACTAGCAGTAATCAAGTTCGGTATTTCTGACAGGCAGTTGTTAAACATCGAGAGAGAGTCTAATTCAGGTTTAGGCGGAAAAGACATGTACAGTAGAGAAGCATCTGCATAGCAATCAAAAGTCCATCAGTACCATCTTATAATGTCCCCCAGTTGCAGCATGTACACTGCAAACAATGTGGGGGATAGCACCAAGCCCTGAGGTACCCCACAGGGCAGCAAGCAATGGGACGAGGAATAAATTCCTGATGCAACTCGCTCAGATCTGTCCTAGAGAAAATATGTCCACATAAAGTTGGTGACTTCGCTCTAATAACGATCACCCTGATCACATAGATCCTCCTGGACTAGAGGGCATGGAATAAAGTTGGAGAGAGGGCCATTCAAAGGAAACATGAGGAAGAATTTCTTCACAGAAAGGATGGTGGACAAATGGAACACCCTGCCTGATAAAGTGGTTGTAGCTGGGATTTTAGAATGCTTGGGATAGACATAAGGGGATTATAGTGGTCAGGGGAAAGGTGCAACATACTAACAAACTGAAATGGGCAGACTTGGTGAGCCATAGGCCATTATCTGGAAACAGTGTCAATTTATCTGTGTATTTGAGTGTTTCCTTTTTCCAATCTACTGGATGTTTAGTTCACAAATCCAGATTTATGGAGTGTTGATGTACACGCACAGCTGAACAAGCTTGATCCAGTCTTTATTGTGTATATTACTGTATGTTGTTTTATTATGTCCTGTGAGACGTCATGTTTGATGCTTTTCCAAAAAATTAATGGCAATAAAATGAAATTTACCAACACTGACCAGTTCCATTACTTGTTGGGTCAAGGTAGCACTGAAAAGGGAAGAGCTATTGCAGATATCACTACATGGGACTGAAGAGGCAGCTAGGAGACCAGATGCAGTCTGCTAAAGTCATACAGACTCAGCTCTGCGCACTATGGATGTTTGTATCTAGGGGTCGCTGCTCTGGCAGTACATGTTGGTTTTCAAAATCAGGCAGTCAGTTATCTCTACTGATGATTCACCTGAAATCAACTGTTGGGGAAGAGGTGTATACCTGTCGAAACCTTCAAGTAGTTAAAGGACATCACAAGGGTTATTACCAAGGGCATGTTTTTTGATCAAAGGGAGAAGGGATTACTAGGGGGTACAGGCTGAAGTTGGTGGGGGTAGAGTCAGGAGGAAGGCGAGGAAGCATTACTTCATAGAGAGGGTGGTAAGGGGATGGAACATACGCCCTGGAGAAGTTGTATCTCTTTAAACAGTGGAGAACTTTAAAAGGGGGTGAGATAGGGTTAAGGGCAAGATAACAGTCAATGGGAAGATGAGGGGAGGGGCAAGGGCTGGGGGACAGAGGAGTCTAAGCTCTGTGCAGCGGTCGAGCAAATGTGTTAGACCATTTGGACTGTATCTGCTAGCAGTTTTGTATGTTCATATTCGTTTGCAGTTTGCTCCATCTTTTCAGCCAAGCCAGAATACCTTCATAAGCAGTTGAAGACCTCACCTGTCATAAATAAATGGCAACACTTCCCCATGTTAGTACTGAGAAAAAACATTATCAAAGAGAAGTCCACATATTCCTTATTAAGATAAACAGAAAGACAAATAGCAAAAAAATACACTGAGTAAATAGGGTAACAGCATTAAAAGTAGGGAAATGAAAAATTAGGGCAAAAGGTCCCCAGAACCTTTTCAAATCTGTGGTGAGTTGTTCTTCAAGGTTTTTATGATCATGTGATGTAGTGCTGGTGTTAGCCATAATTTTAGCTCCTTCTATTCCAGTATTGCTATGTCAGGGTTCTACTTTGACAGGAGATTGACAAAATTAGGGTAATGCCAATAACTCCACAGCCAATACTTCCTTGTAAGCAAACACAGTATTTAGCCTCATCTTTCAGCTCTTCTACAGTTAGAAGATTTTAATAACAAAACTGCTTAGGAAAGAAAGACTAAGGCAGATGTGACACAGGACAAAAAATAAACCCTACCTTCATGGATAAAATGAGATATAGGTTTTTCCAATTGCAGACAGCTGTCTCGGTCAGAGTATCAAACCCTTTAAAACACACTTTGTCAGAGTGAACCTCAGCAGAAAAACTAACAGCAAGTTGCCAACTAAAATAATACAAAGTATTTGTACACCAGGTAGATTTGTTTTTTCAGTTGTTTTGTGTGCAGAGTGCTTCATGTCTGATCTATTTTACATTATGCATACAGCTTAAAGGTGGAAAGGATGATTGGCTAAGAATGTACCCCCCCCCGAAGCTCAATGGAGGAACCCTGTTATCCCTATTTCTTAAGAGCACTTTGAGTCTGCATTTCATGGTTATTATAGTATCAGCTGTGACAGCACCTGCTGTAAAACTATATTCCAAGTACACTTACCACTGCTTATGTGAAGTAGTTCTGTGGTTTCCCAAGAATCTTCCTCCTTGGCCCTTAATTTACCCTATGTGTAGGCATTAATAATTGATACAAAGTATAATAAATAAGTTAGTATTGATCATTGGGTGATGTCTACAAATGGGTTAAATAAAGGCCCTCTCTTCAATGGCACCCAGATATATCCAAATTATAAAAGGTGCAGGAACCACCCAGAGAGGTGGCTGTAGTCTAGCTGTCTCTCACCATGCTACATGCACAATGAGAGGAGGAGTCAGCATTACCAGTAGCAGTGGTCTGGGAGCCTTGGACAGGTGTCAGGAGGCAGACAGATGGGTAAGCCCACTCAGAGAGGGTTACTTTCTTGTGTCCCTGCTTTTAAGCCCATGGGTTTCCCAAGGGCTTACCACCATCCCATCCCCCATATGATGAGGTCTGGTCGAACTAGATTCAAATCCCCATCTAGCTAACAATAGCCTTTGAGCAGTGATTAGTGGCAATGCATTAGAAACACACTTCTATTCAAAAAAAAAAAGGATATTAAATGTTTGTCTCCCAGCAGGTGTCTGCTTGACTAAGGTAACTTCCCCAATTTCTTCTCTGACCTTATCTGCTCTGACGGCTCTTGGCTTGGTGGATACTTTACTGTTACCTGATGAGGCACGGTGGTTGTCTGACTGCTGGTCCAGTCCTCCTCCATCCGGTGAGTCTCTGACTCACAACTCCTCTTCAGACTTCTCAGCAGCTGCCTGCAAGAGTCACTGGCGTGATGACCTGCCCAGCCGCTCACAACCTATACCGACTACATCGGCTATGGTCACGCTGCAGAACTTTCCCAGCAGCGACGCATGGCTCCCTCCTTGATTCGCATTGTGCCTGGCTCACTCCTGACTGACCCAGCCTCCACTGGCCTCTGTCTGCCTGAAATAGATGATGGTCTCCTCTGACCTGCAGGAATCCAGTTGTTTGCTGGCACTGCCTCACGTCGACCTGGTTCACTCCCCTCCTTGTGCATCTCTTGCCTGTTGCTGAATGACATTCCCCACTCTCTCTCTGGGTGTATGCGCACTGGACTGTGCACACAGAAAGAAGCCAGTTTCAAAAATGTAGCAATGAACACTGGGGATTGCTCCCCGGGGGGTGGGGTACAGATGATGACAGCACATGCACAGGGTCACAAAAAAGGAAAAAGCCTTATTTTGTTAAAATCCTCACTCATTAAAAATTATTGGTGGGGCTGGGCCCATTTCAAAAAATATTGACCCTGCGCCTATTTATTTATTTATTTGCTTTTGCTAACCGGGTAAGCACACTAGACAGCCAAGTGCCTATCTTCAGGTGTGACCCGGGAGGGTTACAAGGTAGATGCATACAAGAACAGTAAAGGAGTCAAATTAAACATACAGAAAATAACAGGCTTAACAGGGGTTAAACTAGGTAGCTAACAGCATTTGAGAACAATTTGGCACATGATCAATACAGTAATGGTACAGACAGGATGGATTAGGAGGCGAACAGCAGAATACATAACAGGTTCGATCAGAGTAAACAGGACTAAAAATAAGTGCCAGCGGAGGGAGGGTGCACTGGGCAGGTAATCAAGTGGTAATCAAGTACTAGTTACTTGACCAATTACAGGACGATAAGTGCAATTAGCTGAAGCCCCACCCTACCAGCCGGGGAATGGAGCTCATAGTGTGCTTCTCAATATTAAAAATGCAGAGGTTTAATAAAAATGTTTTTTATTTTAATAATTTTCAAATAATGGGCCAAAACAGCACTACATCTTTAATTAAGAGAGAGAGAGAGAGAGAGAATATTGTAAGTAGTATTTACAAAATGCTACTTTTCTTTTTGGCAACGTATAAAAAACATAAGGGATGACATGGAATGTCCTTCTAAAGTTACAGCTGGTTCTGTCAAGGGAAAAGTCAGTCCATTCTCAGGGATCTGCCAAACCATGACAGCGCAGTCCTCCAAACCACTGGCGATAAGGTAATCATCATGGGGACACCAGTCAATGTCAAGTACTGGATCCGTGTGGCCACAAACTGTTGGGTAGGATTTGTCAATTTGACCAGTCTTATGCAGTGGAAGTACCAAGAATGCCCCACCACCACTAGCCTCTATGATGAGTGCAATGAACTTGGGATTGGCAGAACAGAAGGAACTATCCCCGGTAACTCTGGACGTGTACGGACATAATGTTCCCGGCCAAAATAGCATTTTTCCTGGACAATCTATTGCTGGACCAAATAGTGCAAACATAATGTTGCCTGGACAATATGTTGCCAGATGAAATAGTGTGGACATAATGTTGCCAAGAAAGAAAGAGCAAGCCAATGTCGGAAACATTTAAAAACATTAACAAAAGTAAATGATGTTGTATTAAAAGATAGAATAGCTGCCTTGTTATTTAATAAATAATTGGTTCCCCTTCCCGATCCCCGAAGTTGCTCAGTTATTTCAATAATAATATGCCCCCCCCCAATCACGAAGCTGCTGGTGACTTCTGATTGTGGATGACTTCTAGTGGATACGAATACCTATGCTGTTACTGAATTAAAGGCTCCTAAACCTATTCTTAAAAGCCACACCAAAAATTATGATCGCAGTCACTTGCTCTCAGTTCATGAAATACGGGTTGCTGTCACTTTGTTTTCCTCTCTCCCCCACTTTTCTGCTCCCAGTCACAGAAACGTGTAGCAGAGTGAATCGGGTTCATCGGCCCATTGTTGGTAAATGGGTGCTCGAAGGAATACTAGTATATCCATACATAACAGAGTACAGATCATCTCTTGGGCCAAGTGGAGGTATGTAGGCACTCATGGGAGTACTGGCATGTGGAACAGTGATGAATGGAGTGTGACCAAGGTAACGGGAGCAGCAAGAAGGTGAGACAGCAGCGAGCACACTGTTTACTGTGGGCATATATGGGCAGTATTGGAATCGGGGAAGGAAGGCATATTTTTATTGAAAGAATTGGCCAACTTCAGGAATCCTGAGCGGGAACAAATTTTTAATGAAATAACACGAGAGCATCGGTATTGGGGAGGGGACGCATATTATTAGTGAAATAACTGGGCAGCTTCAGGGATTGGGAGCGGGAACTAATTATTAATTAACTAACATGCCAGCTATTCTATCTTTTAATAAAACATTTACTTTTTTGGTAATATTATGTGTGCGCTATTTCGTCTGGCAACATGTTCTCCAGGCAACCTTATATCTGCGCTATTTGATCCGGCAACATATTGTCCAGGAAACATTATGTCCAAGCTATTTTGGGCGCGGCATTTTATCCGGCGATATGCCAACTCTGGACACCCGGATATCATCGTAGCACTGGTCATTTTTCACCACCTGACCAAAAACTTGTCAAAATTTACTCTGCTGTACAACGTGTCTCATTGCTCCTCCGATGTGTAGTTCTTACAGCTTTGAGACAGGATGCTGATTAACAAAGGCCATGCAGACTCATTTCTTTAAAGTCACGCAGCTTCCTTGTTAGAAGTAAAATCTCCCATTTTCAGTTCTGCAGCTGGGAGCTGGAGACCATCCTGCACAGCTGTCCTCCAGAGCAAGCTATTTTACATGTGAGAGGGTAATGTATAACGAGCCTCAGCAGGAGGGGCGAGCAGCCAGCAGCGTAGGAAAGGCAACCGTGTGAGGGGTTATCAAGGCACTGCTGGCAGCCACTTTCCCCTTTCTTTCAACCTTCAGTTTCCAGCCTTTTTGATTTTGGGGATACGCCTCCCAGCTTCTAGTACTCGCACCTCCTCGCTCCTGGGTGTGCACAGGCAGCCTTTCCAGCAGACATGAGCTGCCCTTTCATTCATCAGATTAAACCATTTGGTTCCACTTGTACACCTGCCAAATGCTATAATTTATCAGCATCTAACAAATAAAAGCACTGCCTCTAAAAGAAAAGACACAATAGATATCCTGACATGTAGACTCAAACCCGTTAGCAGCATTGCTTTCATTTAATTTGGTTGCGAGACTATTCCCTCCGATCTGCATATCCAGCATATGAAAACGGGACATCATGTGACAACATACTGAGTCTTGTTAGTAGTTCTTGCACGAAGTAAAAATGTACTGAGCAAAACTGCCCCAACATAAGAATACATTTGAGAGTGTGCAGAAATGAATGGCTGCATCGGTAGGAACTCACCTTCGAAACTATGATGCAGGAACCTAGAGATACAGTGATCGATCCAACACCGGCAGCCTAAAGGAGCTGGAAACACTTGGGGACAGGTGTAAAAAGAATTTTAGCACCAGACACAGCGTGAGAGTATGACGCCACTGCGTAGGGGGTGTAACTAGAAATGGAAGGTTTATAGACGGGACCGATGATATTCATAGAATGGGTCAAATTAGGAAAATTAGGAAACGAACAAGCAGAATGTTCAGATGTTAAGGTAAGGGATGTGGGGAACATTATGAAAAGTTATTTATTGCAAAGACATAGTGACCTTAAGAAAACAGAGGACAAACGCTGACAGTGTCCCTTTAAGAGTCATCTGCTCCAGCAGTGTTATCTTATGTCAATTGAATTTGTATGCAATAGGATTCTTTGTATGTGTTTTGCACCAAGCACCTTTGACCCTGGGACCCTTCTGGCTGAAGATTATATGGTACTGTTAAACTTCTCTGACATCATCATCTGTATTTTTTAAATGAGTAGTTTAAACCAATGGGGATTTTTCTGTTTTTTTTCTACATGATCTAGCTGTTAAAAGTATTGTTTTTTTCTAAACAACGGCCATTAGGCTTCTGAAGAAGGACTGGTTGGTTCAAAAGCTAGAGCACTTTATTCTTGTTGTTACGTCTATGTTGGTCCATTAAAAGGTATCAAATCATTTACTTCAGGATCTGTTCTTGCAAGGATGAATACGACAAATACTAAATCTAGATTTCTACCACTGAGGTAAGACTCGTCGGCATGTAGTTGCTAGCTTCCTCCCTGCTTTCACTCTTTTGTAGCGAGACCATGTCTACTCTCCTCCAGCACTCTAGAACCATACCTGTTTCCAGATAGCTGTTGCATAAGGCCATCTGTGGGGCAGCTAGTACCTTCTTGAGTTCCTTTAGTACCCTTGGGTGTATCCCATCCAGTCCCATATTCTTGCCACTTTCAGAGCTGCAAATCCCTTCAGGACTCTTTTCCCTGAAAATGGACTTGTGTCCACTCCCCCTTTTGTTCCTGCCACTCACTGGTGGTTCCCCCTTCCCCACCCACTGTACAGTCTGAGCAGAAGTACCTGCTCAGGATGTCTGTTTTCTCTTGGTCTTCTTTTGCGCAGTAGCCTCCTGTCATCCTTCTTATCCTCACTGTCCCTCTCCTTGCCTTTCTCTTCTCACTTATGTACCCGGAAAGCATTATCCCTTTTAGCTATGCCTTTGGCTATTCTTTCCTCTACTTGTGCCTTTGCTCCCCTCACTTTCTTTCCTGCTTCCCTCTGCTTTATTTGGTATATATCCCTGTCTTCCTCTGCCTGCATTCCCTTATACCTTCTTAATGCCATACTTTTTCCTTAACCACCTTGTCCACTCCCTAGAAAACCATCATGGTCTCTTTTTCCTTCTGCTTTTACTCACTTCCTTCATGCAGCTGGATGCTTTACTTATGTCCTCCCTTATTTTTCCCCACTATACCTTTTCCCCTCCCTGGCAATTCTGCCCTATGAGGCAGTTTGTGAGGCAGTCTTCCATTTCTTTTAAATCCATCTTCCTAAAATCCAGGACCTTGATTTTGTGGTTTTCCTTTGTTTCCACCTTAATGTTAAACCACATTCTAAGGTGATCACTAGTACCTGGGAACTGTCCACTATGGTGTCTGCAATGCCATCCCTGTTTGCAAGTGCCATGTCCAGCACTGTTCCATCCATAGTGAGTGTATTGACTACCTACCTGAGAAAAAACCCTTGTAGGGAGACAAGGATGGCTCCTTGCTGAAGCTGCAGTTGTAAGGCTGCAATCCACATCTGGCAGACTGATGTCATCAACCAGCAGAACCTCTACCTTACTTGCCATTCTGAAGATGGCTTCCCCAAGTGCCTTATCCAACTACTGATCCTGTGCTGGAGGACTGTATACCACCCCTGTGGTTGCAAGTATTTTCATTTAAGAAAGTTTCAACTTATTGCTGCACCATCAGCTCTCACTTCATAACTTTCTGAAATGGCTCTAGCAGTTGACATTAAGTATGACATAAGATGCCGCTGGTCAAATATGAATGTGACATCCCCTTTCCCTATTGTGTGGCCCATGTTGTACTGGTACACTGCTTTGCATCATTTCTGGAGCCCCTGCAGCATGTAGAAGGTGAAGTTCCACCTGGTGGTAACTTCTTGTTTTGGCCGTTGTTATGGTACGTTATTTCTATTTTTACAGATCTTGCAGAATGTTACATGTTTTTGCAGTGTCTCAAGTGTCCACATTATATTTTGTGCAACATCAAGCATATTCTACATACTCCTCTTTTCAGTGAGCTAGTCATGTAACACTGACTTCAGTGTGTGCACGAAGCATGGTATAGGCACAAACCAACTGTCTAATTATTTCCGGACACAGAGGAGCCCACTCCAATACCTGATAATAGAACTGACCTGTTAAGTGAGTACTTTTACTGTGCACAGATTCATGTATTCTAGGTTTAGGGAACCCTCTTATTTAAATGAATACCTGGTAATGGAATAAACCTGTTAAAAGAATAAAAGTATAAAGGGAGAATATAATGGTTTTCAGATTTGTTAAATGACTAGACCTTTTAAATGAATAATGTTGCTGGGCAGCAATTGTTTTCAGAAAGCCTCTTAACTGAATATCTGATAGAAGAATGATCTGGATAAAGGAATAAAACTGACTACATTTAGGCTATGTGACAAATAGAGTTCCACTGTTTTGGCTCTATTATCTGAAACTACACATCTTCGTGAAAGGACATTAGGGGAAAGCCATTCTGCTAACTGCTGCATTAGTTTGTGTAAGGTGTTCACACCAATGTGATTTTCCTTCTCAAAGCTTGCAACACAGAGACTAGTCTGTTTTGGAGGATGATGTGGGTCCCTGATGCTGGCAGAAGATGTTGCAGAACATTCAAAAGAGACCCATTGGGCAGTGATAGACATATAGTCTGCTATTTGACCATTTGTCAACATATCTGTTGTTACATATTTTTAATAGCCAATGAATGCAAGACACTGTTCACTTGCTGATACAATTCAGTATAAAGAGATGGCAGCTGGTCCAAAAGGCAGCAATTACCATAACCTCCTGAAAACCAGAAGAGCCAGAAGTAGAGAAGGAATGCATGCCCATTGCTGTCACTGCATATATTGTTTTACCTAACAGCAGAGCAGTTGGATATCTTTGGTCATATGTGGGTGTGCATTCAAAAGCATGTTGTATTGTTAACTGTTTCTGAGGTGCTACTGGCATACAGAAAAGTGCTGGAGGGTAAGGAGGAGAAGAAGAACACTTGCTGATTTCAATTGGGGAGCCTTCAATTTCTGATAAAGCCTAGCAGATAAAGGAGATGGTATGGTGAACAATGTCAGAGCTCTGCCTCATGCCTTGCGTGTTTTACATTGCAGATTGAAAAATGTACTTATACCAGACTGCGTCTTACTGCCAAACTCTACAACATCACATGTCACTTGGTGAATTACAATTTCTGGTCCACAGAAGGGAATCTATTAACTGTAAGTGTCTTAATAAGGTCAAAGTGATAAGGTTTCATGTCAGATTACCTCTACTGAATGAGACTTTACACAAACAGCATATTGTATGCAGACTGTTCTTTGGGTCAAGAAGGAAAGAGAAACACAAAACTGCAGAGGATGCCTTTCTTGTTTCTGCCTCTGCCATTGCTACTTCCAAATCATTGGGCATATCAGTGTTAATTTCCATACTTTCTTCTTCAGCCTCAGTGGCTGAATCAGTGTGAGTCTGCTCGCCATCAGCAAGGCAGACAGACGTAGCTTTCCAAGAACTTTTACTGGCCCTTTTTGACCTTTCCTCTAATGAACATTTCCTAGCTTTGTTAGCCTGATATCCCACAACAGCAGGTGAGTACAGATCTACAAGCTAGGGTCTACTGAACTGACAGAGGCATACACCATCCTGAAAAAGGCTTAGCCTTTAATGCATGACACAAGCCTATATGAAGTCTGCTGAAATGTATGTTGATTGTGCTATAAGCAAATATCCTTGCTTGTATGCAGGTACAGTAAATGATAATGAGAATACAAGATACTGGCTACTATAACTGCTAGCGTGTTATTTTCTTCACAGTTTAGGGATTGTTTCTAGGCACAGGCCAGGCCTAAGGCCATGTCCCAATGCATAAGGATCTACATACCCTGCCTGTCAGTTTATCCTTCTTTGTTAGTTTTTTAAGTCTCTCAGCCAGCTTTACTTTTGGCAGCTTCCTGCAACTAAAGGCTACCACCTGCCCCTGCCACCTTTTGCTTCCTCTTCCTTACTCCAAATTTTAAATTATATATTTTCTAAACTGTTTGCAGAAAAAAATCTTTTTTCCCCTTTCCATTCCCAGTCTTTTCTCAGATACAGTAGGTAACTACTTTTCCCTGGCACAGGGCCCAGCCCCAAGTTCCAGTGAACAGACTTGCCTGCATAGTCATTCTCACGCAGATACTTTTTTTCTTTTCAATTGCTTTCCATTTTATTTTTTTTTTAATTTAGCAAAGTCAAATATCTGTTTCCCTGGTTGTGTTCTGCCATCCTACCACATTTTTCTTATTCTTAATCTGATTTGTGCTTTTCCTTCTGGCCCGAGGCCCAGAAATTACTGCATCTATGTGTAGTACTGTTACACAGTTCTTGCTTCCTCCTCCTTTCTTGGACTGGCCTCAAGCAGTATCACACATCCTTACCATGGTACTTTGCCTATGCATATTGAGCCCTATGCACAAAGGTGCAGAGTGGGTATGAGCTGCATAACCCTGGCTTGTAGCCCACCCTGCACCTGCCCAAGCCCACTGCACCCCCTGAATGGCATTCACCTTTATATGTATGCCCCTCCCAATGCACTGGATCCCCAGCAGAGCACGGACCTATGCATGGGGGGGTGGACCGAGGGAGGTGCAGGGGGGTGCCAGCACTCCACAGGATATACGACCGTGCGGAGTGCCGGGAGCAGATGTCAGCACCTCCACCATGTTGGAGCAGCCATAAAGGTGGGGGGCCAGTTACATGGCCCCCCAGGAGTTATAGCTGTAGGCTATGGTGGTGAGGTGGGGTCATGTGAACCCCACCATGGAAGTCCCAGCATGTGTGGCACACTAGGAGGCCAGTGGGTGGTCAACCAGACACCCAACTCCCACACCGCATATGGTGCTTTATGTGCCAGCAACCAACCCAGTGCCCACAGGTGCAAGTGATCCACTGTAGGATCTGGGTCTGGCAGCTGATTGGTCACCCACCCAGATCGGCAGCTCTGCACCTGACTGCTCCCATGGGCCTGCCTGCCAGGGGGTGGTCCGTGTATGGGAGTCACACGGTGGCTGCTGTTCATGCATATGGTCACCCGTGGCTTTCCCACGGTGCATAGCTGCGCATGTGGGTTACATGCCCGAGGCGTGTATTACCCATCCCTTTGTGCATAGGGGCCATTGAATCCACACACAGGTCACAGTGTGCAAAGAAGCTAGAAGAGGAAGCCACATCATGTGACTGGAGGGAGAGGAGTAAACTGCTTCACTGCCATCAATGCCTAGTCACTGAAATTGGGGTTAAAAGAGCAGAACTAAAGTTCAGCTAAGTTTTAAATAAAAATGATCAATCCAGTGCTTTGCATTGTTGAGATTCTGCACATCTCTAGGAGGTTCAGCATTACTAAGCAAAAGGTGGGCAGCATGTCTGGAGTGAGGATGAGCTGATGCTGAATTTGTTTGGTGAATGTACTAAAATTCATTCTGCAGTCCATGGCTAAATAATTAAAAAAATAACAATCTAGCCCTTCACAGGTCTATCTTGGGTAAACAAAGGGCAAAATAAAAAAAGTTACAAGCACTTGGAGCAAACATTAAGAACTGGAGCTGTCCAGTGATGTTTTAATTTTCAGTCTCAAACTAGATACTGTACTGTAGATCTTTGGTTAGGAGGTGCAGCTTCTATATTACAGCCTCAGATTTTTGTGCACAGCTAATAAAAAGGGTGGCATCTAAATGTGGGTAACTTTTAATCAATTAGTGCTGATGTCACAACAGGTCCACACTCAGGATGCATTCTGCAATAGGTTGCCATTTTCTCAACCCTCCACACCTGTGTGGGCACCTCAGTGGCTGCCACTACGCAGAAGTGATTCTCTTGCTTGGGGACTTTCATGGTCCGTATCCCTCCAGATCCACTACTCATACAGTTCAGTGCTCCTTTGGCTAAGGCCAAACGGTCTTCCCCGTTACTCACGCCTGAGAAAACAAGTCACTTCTAAGAATGTGGTAACTGCAGCCTTCTTCTCCCTTTAAAGCCAGATTGTGGATTTATCAATGCCAACAGCTATCTGTTCCCCCAAAAGATTAAGTCACAGAGAATGAAGTATTCAACAATGATATTTACTACTTCACAATTTTTACACATCTACAGGATATCACAATACACAAGACTATGGGCATTACAGGGTTACTACTCAAATTAAAAAGAAATAGTTTACACAAAGCAAATGAAACACACAGAGAAAGCCTTCCTTCAGTTTCTCAATTACTAGCAATGTAGAATGAATCTTTCCACATAGGATACTTTCAGTGAGCTGTGGCAGACTCCAACTCTTAGATGGTGTGTATGAAGTCCCAACACTGACTGACTTGCATACTTCTCAACCTCTCAGCACTCAAAATCATAGCACTGGCCTTCCAAAATCATAGCAAAGGGTCAGAATGTGGAGCACTTTCTTTATTTTAAACAATATTATGTTTACAGATAGTGGACCCCATATAGTAAGTGATAAGGAATGTTTCTATCAGCTTACTTCAATGATTTAGTAGTTTGTGTGTCCAGAAACAGCTCTAACATTATGAGGAACATCAGTAAACTTGTAAGGAGCAAGGGTAAATTTGAGTGTGAAAATTATAGCGCTATGCAGAATTCATAGCAGTTGAGAGGTATGCTGACTTGCCCTTCTCACATGCAGCTTTAAGCCTGCTTGCAAACCTGTCACCCATGCTTGGTGACATTCTTTCCAGGACCAGTGCTTTTGTTCTCTTGGGACAGCCTCTCTAAAAGGAACTGGTTGGAATTGGACCCATGGATTTTGTGCATTCAAGGCCACCTCTCAATTTTTTGAGCCATGTCTGCCCCTGCACATGGCGGCTGAAAGGACAGGACAGTTTTGTGACATGAAAGACATTGGGATCTTTGAAGCTCCCTCATTAACCAACATGGGGTCCTGTCATTACAGGACAAAGAGACTGTATTTACATGTCAGGGGCAGCTGCTTCTGCCTCTGGCAACAAGTTTTATCTCATTTCCCCAGCACAGCTCTCTCCCCACAACAGATAGAGTTAAAGAAATAAAGCATTCAAAAATTAAATAGCAAGTTGTTACAACTGATGAGAACAATTAGCAGAGTATAAAAGGTCTGCTTACAGACTCAGCGACTTTTCACTTTGATACTGACAGTGTTCCTGACAGCATTCTTGACAGTGTTTTTAACAGCTGTCATGTCCAAATGCGAGATCTATCAGTTAGAATCTAAGCTGGCTGTTGCAAAGCATTCAGCTGCTGAAGGTAATCACCCTGTAGAACAGGCCAGATGAGATTTTTCTATTTAACTTCAAGCATCACAGAATAAAAAAAAATAGTAACACTACTGAATAAAGTTAATAAATAAAGCTTTTTTGCACAGGCTGTACTTTTTCTGAGTGTTCTTTCTTTTGCAGATAATGCCTCCAGTACCAGCTGCACTTGTCATTTCCTCCAATAGAAGATGCGCTTCTAAACTGGGGCAGTTGTTTGTGTCCACAGCTGGTATTAGAGGGCAGCTACTATTGGAGGGAAAGACTTGGGATGGCCAACGGTCTTCTTTCATTCTTTCCTAAATTTATCTGTTAGTGTTTTGCAAGTTGGTAAATGAATCATTTTTTTTCTGTACATCACTGATGTCTTGACAAGCAGGACCCTATAGTAAGTCATTGTGACTGGTGTAAAGTGTTTACTGTAATCACTTAACACCAGCCGTGACTATGTGATCAGCTGAGCTATGCTCACCAGGGGTCATAAGTCTTTCCTTCAGAATGACAAATGTTTTTGTGACTGCACTGGCCACATAAGGCCAGATGCAGATTCCTGACTCCCTCCCACTCCTGTATAAGTACTATTAACAGAAAGAATGTGTGTGTGTGTGGGGAGGGGGTCACAGTGCTGTGATTAGTGATGGAAAACCAGTGGGGAAAGCCTTTGGGGGTTGTTGAAAAAGTGTGATCTTTACAAAGTGTTAATGATTGATGTGGGGTGCCAATGGACAACAATGATTGCTGACACATTTGGGGAGTATGGGGTCCACTGGACAGCTAGTGACATTGGCCATTGGCTTATGAATTCCTCCAACAGGCTCACTGGGCCATCTTGGTGACAGGGAATAGGGAGGGGGCAAACCTTTTGACTGCACACATAGTGAACATCATGGTGCTGCATAGCATAGCACCATGTGACAGGTAATATGCCCATGCAACAATGTGATGGGTATCTCTAACTAGAATATTTCAAGCAAAGTCACATGGCGGTCTCCTCACCACTGTCACTAATTAGGGCCTTTGTTTGTAGTGTAAAAGGGTATCAGCAAAACAGAGCAACCAAATGCCCCTAATTTTGTGCTGTGATCCTTCGCCATTGACAAGGAGGCTTGGTGTCTAATCTGAAAATTGCTACTGTACAGCTGTCTCTCTTGTCTAAATTATATGTTGTTACTGGGTTTTCTAAATGATCTATGTTCCCTGCCTTTATACACTAGGAAAAGTGCACAAGACCATACCATTCTCATTTTTGGAAAAAACTCATCAATTCTGCAGTGGCTAAAATTTGTATCCCTATTTGTTTGTTTATCAGTCACAGCGTAATGTGGGCTGAGACAAGTCCTTTTTTTCAGCCATGACCCAGATCAAAGGTGAAACATAGAAATGCAACAGTAAGCAGAAAATACATGACTGTAGTAGATACTAAAGCAATAATATATGACAAGGTGTGTGATATCATTGGATATTGTCCCACATCAGGTAAGTTGTGAAGCACAAGGCCATAGGCTGAGTGACTACAACTATCTGAGAAGGGATGCTGTCCCATGATACTGCACACCTTGGAGTGTACTATTGTGATTATGGAATGGCTCCATTTTGATTTAGTTGACTGACAGCATGGTCTACTTTTAGACCAGGATTATGTATTGACCATCCTGGCTGAATGTGGTCTCCACCAATCAGATTTGAGGATTTTGACCACCTATGTTATAATATAAAACTAGAACTGTCAGACAGAGAGTACTGTCAAAGTTAAATCAAAACTGTTTTATCTGAGTTGAAAGACTTACAGTACTTGATCTTGTTTCTGTTATCTCTCTCTTGTGGCACTGTACTTATAGGTTAAACCCTCTGCAGATTTCTTAACTTTATGTCTCATTCATTATGGGTCAAATCTGTGAAGTTGTGCCAATCTTCTCTGGTTACAATCAATGTCATTTGCTGTGTTAATTATATACATTGTAGCTCCATGGACTTTTATAGCCCATATGGATCTGCTGTGCATTCACTCATGTAACATGAGACCCTGCATACCATTTCTTTATGTATTCCTACATTCATCTCATCTCTTGTCAATCTGTGCCACACTGTTACTTGTTAGATTTTCCTTTCCTGGAAAGCTTTCTTGCACTTCATGAGAAGCTTCATTGTTTTAATCTCTGTTTTGGCTAAATGACAGCAATGATACATAAATATATATGCTTTTATTTTTTTTTTGTATTTATCACAATCATGGCAATAAAGTTTGCAGGCAATTTTACTTTAAACATTCTACTTAGGAAAGCACACATGCAAAATTAAATAGGTTGTCTATTCTTCTCATTCAGGAAGGAGTCCCACAGGATTTTATCTTAGGCCCCATACCGTTCTCCATTTTTTTGAATGATCTTCCCACTGCTTGTGTCAACTCGCATATATACATGTACACAGCCATCTACTCCTCTGGCCCTTCTGCCTACTCAGTAGAAATCCTTCTCCAACAGGATTTCCACAGTGTTTTGTGCTGGTTCCATTCCAACCATCTCAAGGACAACACTAAAAAACTGTGTCTATGATCTTTGGTACCAGCCAAAAAATGGCCAGGCTGTCAAGGCCACTGGTCTTCTTTACACTGGATGGCTCCTGTTTTGGAGTTGTGTCACTTTTCAAGTTCTTTGGCATGTGGCTTGACAACAAGCTTGACTTCTCTGCCCACATCGATGTTATCCATGCAAAACTCCAGTCTAAGTTTGGTGCCTTGTACTATAATAAAGACTATACTTCTTCTCAGTAGAAAACCTTCTCCAACAGGATTTCCACAGTGTTTTGTGCTGGTTCCATTCCAACCGTCTCAAGGACAATGCTAAACAAGCATTTGTCAATGCTGAATATTTGCTTGCTGGCATTGGCATTGGTAGTGTAGAAGTTACATAGCTGCATAACAGAAATGGCAGTGAAGTATTGAACTGAAGCCAACCCCACCACCACCCTGCAGAGAGTGACAGGCATTGGGGTGTGCCTTTGGGTCGTCAGGCATAACGACCACTCCATTTCACCACACCCTACCCTGCTGACACTGACAAGTGTCACGGTGTGCCTTGGGGTCTTTGGCCCTTATGCGCACCCCATTCCATCAGGAAATACGGTAAGATGGGTGCGGTATAGGAGAATGGGGTGACGTTTGGGCCTGAAGAGTCCGAGGCACACCTTGATGCTTCTCACTGGCTGCAGGGTGTGGGTGGGGGTGGAATGGTATGAGCATTACAGACAAGAATCCCAAGTCACACCCCTGATGCCTGTCATTCTATACAGGGTGGGGCGTTATGGTCGGAAACCCTAACGCCTGAGGCATTCGTTGGTATTTTCACTCCAAATTTTCAACATGGTTTTTATGTGACCCCCACCTCATGAACAGTGGCAATATCAATTTGTTAGCCGAAAACTGCTTTTGCACAGTGACTACTGCATTTGGCACCACAGGTGCAAAAACACATTCCGAACAGGATGTGAAAAATGACAGCTGTATTGTTCATGGGGAGGTGTAAAAATGGCAATGTTGAAAATCTGCTGTGAAAATCTTAAAAAAACTGGTGAAGTCACAAGCGTGTGTAGAAACTGTTCAATGCACACTCGTAATGTAACTAGTTTGGGGATTTTTTTACAGCAGATTGTTAACACAGGCATTATGGGACCTCCGATCATGAACAGTGTCAGTGTGATTTTCTTTATCTGTCCCGAACAAAGATTTCCTACAGCGACCACGCATTTCTGTGCTGAAAGTGTGAAAACACATTTCGGCCATGTTGTGGAAAATGACAGCTGTACTGTTCATAAGGAGGTGTGGAAAAATGCCACTGGTGAAAATCTGGACTGAAAATATTACAAATTCATGAACTTACGAGGGTGCGTGGAAACTGCATAATGCTCACTCGTAACACAGTCATTTATGGAGTTTTGTCACCACATTTTCAACATAGCCATTTTAAGACCTCTGCTCATGACCAGTGTCACTGTGATTTTCTTAATCTGTCCCAAACATTGTTTTCGCACACCAACTGTACCATTGTGCGCTACATGTGCAGAAACACATTTTGGGCGAGATGTGAAAAATGGTAGCTGTACTGCTCATAAGGAAGTGCGGTAAAATGGCACTGTTGAAAATCTGGTGTGCAACTATTACAAATTCGCAAACTTGCCAGCTTGCGTAGGAACTGCGCAACGTGCGCTCCTAAAACAGTCATTTCTGGGAATTTTTTCACCAAATTTTCTACATAGCCATTTTAGCACCTCTGCTCATGACCAATGTCACTGTGATTTTCTTAATGTGTCCCATACATTGATTTCACACACCGACTGCGCCATTTTGCGCTACATGGGAGGAAACACGTTGTGGGCAAGATGTGAAAAATGACAGCTGTACTGCTCATAAGAAGGTGTGGTAAAATGGCAATGTTGAAAATCTTGAGTGAAAATATTGAAAATTCGTGAACTTACGAGTGTGCGTAGGAACTGCACAACACAAGCTCGTAAAACAGTAATTTTTAGAATTTTTCGCACCAAAATGGGCTTCTGAGAGCTCCACCTTATGAACACGCAGTGTCATTTCATTAATCGGTCCTGAAAGGTGATTTTGCCCAGTGACTGCGAAATCACCTTTGGGCCCGAATAACGCCCATGACAGTGACAGCATTCATGAGAAGGGGTCCCAAAACCACATGTTGAAAATTTGGTGCAAAAATCAAAAATGCCCAAGATATGCAGCAAAGTTGAAAAACCTATCTATTACATTATACAGCTTACGGCATTTCCTCAGTTCAGATCGGCTTTGAAGAGTGCAGGCGTGTTCCCAGTCCACGAAGATTGTCGCGCGGACTCCGGAGAGTAAGTATGGGGTAGAAGTGTGGGGGCCAGGAAGTGCGCAGTGGAGTGAGTGCGGTGGGGAGGAAGACTGTGAGGACCGTTTTTAATTTACAGTTTTTTTATTATTAAGATGACTCCTGGGCGTTTGCCCACGCTGGGGTGGGCACCCAGCATGGCAGCTGTAAACTGTTTGGGGGGCTGGAGCCAGCGGGGTTGTGCACCCGTCAGCCATCTCGGGCCGTGTGCCACGCTGGGGTGGGCTCCCAAGCGTGGCACCAGAAACAGAGAGGCTGACGTGGAGCCAATGGGGTATTGGGCACCCCGTCAGCTATACAGTATGGGGGGAGTGTGTCAGCACACAATATGCGTGCATGCGTGTTGAGGGGGGTTGTTCTGCTCACTGAAGTGGAGCTCTAACTTTCAACTGTATGCCACTGCATTTTCAACTGCTGTCATAGACAGCTGGAGCAGTGATTGGTGCACTGCAACCGCGCCTGCAAACACACTGACTGAATTGGAAGAGGCTGACACACCTCTGGAAAACTCAGATGATGGCACTATGTTTCTTGCACATGCGTGCAAGCAAACATAAAAATTGTGTCTATGACCTTTGGTACCAGCCAAAAAATGTCCAGCTCAAAGCTTTCTTCTCTCAAGGCACCAGCTACCTTTTTCAGCTCCTCACTCCCGTTCCTCTGCTTGACAGTCTGCCTTCTTCTATTGTTTGACGCTTCTCTGGAACAAGCTTGGCATTCCATTTGTCATTCCACCTCATTTGGGTCCCTCAAGTGTCAAAGGAACCTCATCACCCTAGCCTCCTGTACCTGTTATGACTGACTTTATTTTGCTTGATGATAATCCAAATTGCAACTTGCACTAGTTCTTATTTTTTTTTTGTTGCTATGGTATTTCTTCTGGAGCTCCTGAGGCACTCCTGCCATCAGCTGTCACCCCAGCGCCAACCCCCAAAGGTCAGACCCCCTCCCTTAAGTATCCACAACTTACCCTTCATGGCGGGGTGGTGGGGAGCGACTCGACCCACCCCAAGCGGATCATTGCCAGGGAGGTGCCTTCTCGGGGTGGTGCCACAGGGACAACTTCTTTAATCTGGGGCTATTTTCCATTTTACTCCCTTGTTGAGGTGGTGCGTGCAATGACGCATGTGGAGAGAACGGGCATGTGTCTGCATGTGCTCTCCCCAAGCATCAGCCCCCCCACCCCTTAGCTGCAGTGTCAGCGCACTGCCCTCCAGCAGCCGCTAGGGTCCAGTGGAGCGCCAGCAACTGAAATCTCCCATCCCCGGAGAAGGAGAGCAGTCTCTTGGATGCTCAATCCTTCTCCTCCCTGCCGACCCCGATGACCCGTTCTTGTTCCCGAACACGGGTCACCAGCGTGGCTTGAGGTAAGGCATCCAGTGCCTCAGCCCTCAGCGCCACCGGGCCAGCACACTAGTTCTTATTTAACATATTTTGCACTTTATTCTGTTCACCATTTGTTCCAGTTATGTATGTGCTGCTTGCTGTTGCACCTTATCTGATTCATGTAAAGTTATGTACTCTTATGCTATTTACTCCTGTAACCCCTTTCCCCAGGTCACACCTGGAAACAAGCCTTGGCTCAGTGTGCATTTCCTGCTTACCAATTTTCAAATAAATAAAATAATAAAAATACAGTAATTTCCTTTCCTGTGCAGACCAATTCATTGAGGTTACTTACAGTACATAAGGTATTAGTTGACAATGCAGCCAAATCATTTTTGAACTTGAAAAGAAGGATATCAGCTTATGTTTTAGATTGTAAAGGAAAAAGAAGAAAAATACACATTATGAATGTGCAACCTGCTGTTACGTTGTTAACATGTAAAGTAAAATAGTTGTCTAAGTAACTCATTGTCTTTTTTTTTTTTTGAGATTTATTACACTTGCATACACAGTTGTTACCCAATAAAACATTATTCTCCTAGCTGGAGGACTCTTGCTCCAAAGAACGCAGACTCAGTCAATTCTATATAGTCACATTGTCATGCGCTCTTGGAGTCCAGTTCTCAGTGCTTATGGGACACCCGATGCAATGTAAAACAGCCCTCTGGACCATGTGAGCATTGTACACTGCTGAACTGCCTACTGCTCTACTCCCCAACATCATGCGCCAAGTCACACTCAACATACATATAATACATGATCCCCATAGTAGCCCATTATCATGTATTTCCCAGTATACCACACCAATTAAAGCTGTATACCTCCCAATTGAAATTGAATATCACCAAAGGGGAAAAACATATAAACACAATTACCAATAACAACAAACAATATACTGTACTAAACCATTTACCAATCAACACCTCAATAACAACCCAGTAATGATCAGTTAGACCAGCAGACTTGAGCTCTTAAACAGACCTTACACTACTTACCACTAATGAGACCGGTTGATTCGCTAATTACTCATGCCTATAAATAAACACTATTTCACTACATTTCTGTCTCTGATCTCATTATTTCACAACACCATGTATTACATAAAACAAACAATAGGTCAGTGTGGTACACAGGGATATAATTCCATCAAGGGGTGCTAATGAGGTCATAATATCACTTGCCCGTTGGGCTTGTGGCTTACTTGACTTCATTAGCACCCCTCAGTGGAATTATATCCCTATACACCACACTGGCCCATCATTTATTCTGGGGATTCTTGCTTGATGGGGATCAAGATCCTCACCAACTGCAAACATGGATCAAACCTCCCCTACTGCTGAATCCACCACAAGTAGCACAACTGCCCACCGGCTCCCCTCTGATTTAAGGGGATTCCTTGCCCAAAGGGGCTCAAGACCCTCACCAACCACAAACATGGATTAAACCTCTCCCTACTGCTAAATCCACCACAAGCGGCACAACCACCCACCGGCTTCACTCCAATTTAAAGGTATTCCTTGTCCAAAGGGGATCAAGACCCTCGCTGACTGAAAACGCAGATCGAACCTCCCCCTACTGCTGAATCCACCACAAGTGGCACAACCACCCACTAGCTCCACTCTGATTTTAGGTATGGAGCTCTCTGGCAGTCCAAATTAAAATGTTGGTGCCCAATCCCAGCCTGGGCTGCTCATGGATTCATTAGCTCTGCTGCACTTCTCAGCCCATTGGGAAACAGAGCTTTGGACCTTTACACCAAGCACAGCATAGCCTGCGCTCAGATCTTGTTTATTAGGAAGCCCCATTATGCGTAATTCCCCACCCTCCCCACCCACCCTCACTATCTGGGCATTTTTATTTATAATTATAAGCTGTCACATGACTTGTCACTTTTGCTGAATTACTAAGTGCCTAAATCTCCATTAACAAGTCATTCTTTTTGGTCACTAGAGGGTCAGCTATCTAACATGTACAAGTTGCATTACTATTATCTCATCTCCCAGTACTGAAGCTGCCTAATCGCTTCCTTTACACTTCTCCTACCAGTTTTTGGCTGAAAATACACTACTCACTGGCTACAGCCTTTTCCTTTTTCACAATGAAAATCCCCCTCTCACTTCACCACTCCCTCTTACTCCTCATATTTACCTTGTCTACCCATCCTGCTCTTCACTCTTCCCACCCAAATAACAGCGCTATGCATCCTACCCCCGTTTTCTCATTCCCTTCTTTTATCCTCTCAGTCTCTCCTTTGCCCACTCTCATGACCTGTTCCTATTTTTCTCAACTCCCAATCGCTTCTTTAATATCAGTGCCTAGCCACTTAGCCTTTCTTCAATTATTAATCTCATACACCCCTTCTCCCAGCTCTTCCGGTTCCTCTCCCAAACCATCATCTTTCTTAAATGCCCCAAGCTCTACTACCTCATCATAGTCCTCCTCCTCCTCCTGTCATCTGGGGATATTCACCCAAACCCTGGGCCAAATGCCCCAAGTACCATAAATGCCACCCTTTATTCAGTGACTCCTCGTGTGCCCTCTCAACCCTCCCAAATGGGATGAAATTCATACTCCTAAATATCTGCAGCCTTGTACTTAAAATTGATCTTCTGCAAACCCTGGTGGTGTCCCTAAATCCAGATATCCTAATCTTAACTGAAACCTGGCTCAGCGACAAGATACCAGATCACTCCATCACCATCCCCGGTTACGCCATCTCTAGGCAAGAGCGAATGGGCAGGGCTGGAGGCGTGGCAATGTATATCTGGTCCTCACCACATTACACCACAATCCTATCCTCCTCCCTCCCAACAAAATATGAAGCATTAGCCATTTATTTCACACTGCTCTTCACCATCCTGATCTTCATAGCTGGCATCTATTGCCACCCAGGCATCTAGCCCACAGTTGCAATAGAGCTCATTGCCTCCATAACATCTCTCTCTCTCTCTCTCTCTCTCTCTCTCTCTCTATCTCTTTCACTCATGTGAAACCTACATTCTGGGTGACTTCATCCAAAACTGGATGTCTCCTTCTACCACAAAGACACGTAATGAGGCTGCAGCCCAAAATCTCATGCAACTCATTCTCAAACCTACCTACCCTAACCACAAGTTCCAGAACCACTCCCTGCTAGACTGGGCACTCACTTCCCACCCCCATGGTGTCATCAAGCCTGGTATCCTACCTGATGCCCTCAGTGAACATTACACTTTCTTACTAGTTAGAAAGGTCCACAGGCTTAAACCTCCACACAAAATCCTACAACTACACTCCTTCAAATCCCTAGATCTTGATCCTCTCCTCTAAGAACTACTGTAGCCCACTCTGACTGATCACCCCTCTCCTCTGTCCTCTTGGTCGACCTCGCCCTTGCCTACTCAGGACTCAGTTCTTTGTCCACTACTCTTTTCCATCTTCCTTAATGATCTCCAATCAGTTTGCTCTCCTTCTACCTCCATTCACATGTACACTGATGATACAGTCTTGTATGCATCCAGCACATGACCCTCCAAATTAGCTTCCAGTCTCCAGCTTGACTTTGACCATGTTCAGCTCTGATTTGCCTCCCATCAGCTCTTCCTAAACACCAAGAAGACAGTCTTCATGACCTTTGGCATGAGACAGAGACTTTCTAAGCTCCCTGGCCTGCCCTCCTTCCACACCCTAGATGGGACTTTCCTTGCGGACACTACCTCTTTCTGCTACCTTGGGGTTTGGCTGGACAAACACCTCAACTTCTCTGGACACATAGACGCCATCCTGAAAAAGCTGCTCCCCAAGTTTGGTGCCTTGCTCAGGACCTGAAACTGCATCCCTCTTATAGCTAGGTGAGAACTCGTCTGAAAGATGATACTCCCCACTTGTTTGCCTGCTTTTAGCCCCCTTGTAGGATTCTCAACATCCTAAAGGGGAATAGGGAGTGTCTTCCTTCTCTCTCTCTACTCTCCTCCTCCACCATTGCCTGCTCCCAATCCCCCTTGCAGGGTTTTCAGAGTCCTGAAGGGGTATAGGGTGTCGCTGCCGAATCCTACCCTCTTTTCTCCCCCTCCACCGAGTAAATGACATCAAAATACAGCACTTGTCCACCTTCCCCCTCCCCCACACTTAATTTATTCACATCTGACCTTCAGCACTTTCCACTTCACTTTACTTTATTGTACTGTGTTGTATTATGTTCACTGACATGTCTATATCACGAGCGTGTAGCCTGCTTACTACTAGCTGATGTACCATTTCCTATTTGACCAACTAGATTACCTGTCCTCTTTGCTCCTCTCCCACAATTTTCAACTGCTTAATTATGCTGTCTACCTGCTATCTGTTTCAAAATACAATCAGTAGATTCCTGTATGATTGTATGTATTTTCAGTTTACCACTGCTTACTATTTGAATTCCAAATGTAACTGTTGTTTTCTGTTTTCTGTCAAACTGTATGAATCTCTGATTTTCCATCCTCATAGTACCCCCATCCCCAGGTCACACTGGGAGACAAGTAACGTGTTGTTCAGTGTGCTTTCCTTGTGAAACATTTCAATAAATAAATAAATAAATAAATATATCTACTACAGGGGAGCCAGCCAGGATACAACACAGTATCTTGCAGTAAATAACCTGTCACAAAATACTGCATGACAAAAGGGCTTAGTTGCCATCAAATAGCACTGTTGTCTGCAGCATACTGCAGCATTTTGTAGTAATACTGCATTCCTAGCTGGTGCAGCTGTATATGTATGTGTGTTCATGAAAGTTTGATGACTTGTGACATTTCTGTATGTGAGATTTCAACATAGGCTCATTGGATGACAGAATTTCATGGAAAACCACAGAAAACTTGTAGATTTTTGTGGAACGTTATGGAAGGGTGTCTTCTGCTGATATGCTCCTACACAAAAATTCATAGAGAGATGCATAAATAAAACTACACAGGCACAGAGATTATATTGGCAAATACCACGGAGGTCCTTGATTCTATAAAGATTTCTCCACAGAACGTCCATAGATTTCCATGGGGTGAGTAATTTTAGCTATAAGGACCAATACAGTAGTCCTTTATTAGTAGAATAAGGAGCATTTGGAAGAGCTAGTGTCTGAGGCAGTGTTGAGGGCACAGAAGCCCTATCAGTCTTTATTCTAGTAATAAAGATTTTCCAGGCCGTGAGGATAGAGCTGGAAGCCACAGGAGCTGAAATATGCTGCTTGAAAGCTGCAGCGGCCAAACCCCAAAAGACACTTCTACCACAGCTACCTCCAAAGTCAACACAGACCAGAGAAGAAACTGAAACAGTAAGGGGGGGGGGAGGAAGAAGGCAGAGGGATGTCCAAGCCTTAGGAACTGGGGCTGTGAACCAGCAACAGGTTCACCTTCTTGCATCAAGGGGCACCACACTCTCCTCCCACAAGGGAAGACAGAACCAGCACTGTTTGCAGGCAGGCACTGCTGAAGATTATGTTATTTGTTTATTTAAACCTCTTGATATCGATACTGTTTTATAAAGCCAAGACAATGTTTCAAGGAGTAATTCTTCTCTTCCTCAGGCCAAATACAGTTACTAAAGATATAAAAAGAAAATGAAACATTAAAATATGTTACTTCAAAAATCCCAAAAATTATTAAAGCAGCTTATCTATATTGCTGAGCTGTCTAATGCTTCATCCCATTTTTCAAGCTGTATATTAAAAGACTACTCAATGAACAATCCATTATACAGTCCATATTACAGTACATGGGAAAGGACTATTGTGAATGGAATTCAATGAATTCCCAGAGTTGTTGCACCCTAGTAGTGATCTCAAACTGTGTTTGTACCATCTTGGGTATAACCTGGTATCTCTTGTATATATATTTATGAATATATTCTAAATGTGCATACTGTGTACTTATTATGTTCACCTTGTTCCTTTTAACTCCTGGGTCGCACCTGAAAATAGTCACTTGGCTGTCTAGTGTGCTTACCCGGTTAACAAAAGCAAATAAAATAAAATAAATAAAATAAAACTCTGTATTCTGCCTTACTTGTGTCATGATGTCCTATGTATGAACTTGTATTCTCATTGTACTCTCCCGGGTCGTACCTGAAAATAGGCATATAACTTGTCTAGTGCACCTACCTGGTCAACAAAAGCTAAATAAATAAATATCATTACTAGGGTACAACACCAACAACACAGACTGCCAAAGTGCTCCACTTTCCCTTTCAGCATTGCCAGTTGCTCATTTTTTTTTCTTTTGCTACTTTCAGCTATAAGGAGTAATGAAAAAAAAAGAGTAATTGGTGACTTTGGCAGTGTTTTCAAAACATGAAACTTCAGCATTTTTGCCATTTAATGATTGTTCCTGTTTGAAAAATGAAATTTTCGATGGTTGTTTGAAACTTCCCATCACATCACTTGCTGAAATTTTCTCTTTAACAGCTGGAACATTTCATTTAAATGAATTTCTTTTTTGGTGTATTGTGAATGTTTGTATTAAATATCGCCGTAACTATTGAAAATCCTTTTGTTGGAACAGTGAGTGGTGCTGCCTGTGCTTGTACTTGCACTCTACATATTCAGTTCAGACTGGCAGGGGTGGGCAGAAGTTCAAGGACATGGGATGTGAATGGGGCAAAATTTAAGCAAGTTAAAATAACACAATACTACAAATTGTTAAACTCTCAGCTGCTGCACAAAGGTGTCCATATACTATAAAATATTGTGGATGGGCAATGGTGAACAGCAATGCTGAGTTTATTCCTCAAGGTTGTCATGACAACCAGTGATCTGTAATGCTTTACTCTTGAGATCTAATGGTTATCATGACAACTTCTTAACTCAAACACAGCATTGTTGTTCATTCTTGATCATCCATTATCCTGTATGTTTTACATATTGCAAATATAAACATATTTACATATATACTGAGCTGTGGGTTTCATCCTATGTACCTGAGAACATTTTCTGTTTTAATTCCATTTTTCATAACATAAGAACAATTACTTTCCAACCTCTTTTCTTAATTTTTTTTTCCAAACAGCATTATACAGGTTATCACACTATTCAATAAGCACCATCCTAGAGCTGAATCAAAGTGACTCTGATAAATAGCAGACTGCTTCAAGTCCTTCTTTATATATTATGTAGCACCTGGATCAGCAACATATTATTCATATGCACCCAATCTCCTGTGCATTAATTTATATTATCTGATAATTAGTCACAACATAAACAAAATATGTCTGTACATTTATGTTCAAGCTTCTCCTTGGTTGGCATAATCTGAAGAGTTGTCTCCATTTTTTTCACTTATCTGTAATAATACAAACTTAGACACACTAGAAGTGCCTTCTTAAACATTTTTTATCACAGACTATTAATGTTTTATTTGTGTGGCACAGCAAATTTTTATGTCCCCCTAGGCAGGTATCATCTTTGTAACTGCCACAACCTCCCCCTTTTTTATATTCTGTTATAATGTTATGCTATCATTTTAAGATAGACACTTACCCTCAGATCACAGGGATCAGCACAGTGCCTTGTGTACCTACTGACAAGTACACCAACCTGAGCTGAAGTGAGTTCTTTTGTACTGTGTTATCAAGCTGCAGTGTGATAGTTGCATAGGCATCATGACACTGTCATAACAAATGTGATGATATCACCAATTTGGTGACATCACGGTACATGAAGACTGGCACAGACCCCTAGTGTCAGTCCACTGCTGACACCCACTGTCAGTTACTGCTCAATACAAGCTCTAATGTACCTGTGCTGTGAAATGCACTGTACTGAACAGAAGTGATGCAATGCAAAAAGTACCCCTGTCAGTACCAAAATGTTGAATGAAGGCCATAGTGAAACACTTGTAGTTTTCTTGCCCTGAACTTCTTTGCTGAAGTAAGGCTATAGCAATAGTACAACAGAGTGCAGAAGCATAGACAATGGAACAACAAACTGCAAGAGGACTCCTTGGAAACAGATATAGAAACAGAAGAAGGGACTGCAAGAGGAAGTGGCTTAAGCAAGAGTACAAAATGACAAAAAAAATCAAAAAGAATAAGAGAGAGAGAGAAGATGCAGAGCAGGAACCAGCAAAACCAGCAGAAGAAACAACAAAAATAGTGTATACTTTGTCACATTACACTTCAAATAATGTGTGAGAGACTGTATCGAGTAAGGCATTCTGTCCACATCAAAACTTGAACCCGTTTGAATTAAAACTGGATATGCAGACTTTTTTTAGAAAGATTCACTTAAGATATCATTTTGATTTCAAACAACTGTCCTCAGCTACCCCAATAGTTAAGGTATCAGTAAATGATAAAAAAGAACTTCTCTGGGACTAATCCCACCAGCTATTAATACATACATCAAGCTGATGGAGAAGAATTGAAGAAAATAACAGATAATTTAGTAAAGAGTAGAAGACAACAATTCAACCCATACCTCTCAACTGTACCACATTACGAGGAACGTTCCTCATTTTACTTCACAAAAGCTCCATGTTCCACATTGTGAGGACTTGTTCCACATTCAAAAGTCAACATTTTAAAGCAAAAATCCATAGTAAATGATGCAAAAAATATATTATTCAATTAATAACAGACTTTCTGAACATAAATGAAACATTTTAACAGTGATTTGAGCTTCTTAGGTAAAGATTTGATTAAGTGTTCCACATTTTTCCCATTTGTTCCACATTTTGACAGGCAATGTTCCACATTTGGGGGACAAAAGGTTGAGAGGTATGATTCAACCTCACTGTGCAAGAGTATGGGGCACTCAGAAGGTTAGAAATGGTTGATTCCACTGTCATTAAATCAGCAGACAAGGGTGAAACAGTGATAGTGCAGTACTATCAAGACTACCAAAAAGAATATTTGGAACAATTAAATGTAGAGACAAATTACAAAAGAGTTACTTGCAACCCAAATCCAGAGATCATGGAGCTGGTTGAAAATTGTTTGGATAGAGGGTTTGAGAAGGGACATATTAAAGACTGCGAAGTTAAGGCTTTGTTCAACCAAAAAAGGAAAAAAAGCTATAATTCCAGTATTCTACATGATTCCAAAAATCCACAAAGTTCTTAAAACACCACCAGGCAGGCCAGTTATAGTGGGCATTGGGTCCATTTTGCAACCAATTTCTAATTACATGGACTTTTTTTATTAAGAAATTAGTGACAACACAGTGGGGATATATTAAGGACACAGTACATGTCCTTAATATCAATTGAAAATATTAATAACTTGGGCCATGATTTGGGAAATATGACTTTAGCCACTTTTGATGTCCACAGTTTATATACGTCCACACCTCATGGTGGGGGGGGGGGGCTTGGACAACATTAAAGAATTCCTTAAATATAGGGATGATGCAGAAAAAGAGAAAAATGAGTTCCTTTTAGAATTAGCCAATCTGGTCCTTTGACATAATCATGTTATATTTTAGAAAGATTTCTTCTATCAGGTTCAGGGGACAGCAATGCAGTTAACAATAGCCCCTTCCTATGCCTACCTCTATGTGTCCAGCTATAAGAATCAATTTGTCAACATTCTGATGTAGAATAAATGCTATGGTAAGGTGATTTACTGGGGAAGGTACATTGATGATTGGCTGTTATTATAGACAGGCAGTATAGAAGAGCTTCAATAATTCCACAGGTATCTGAATAGTTGCACAGAACATATCAGTTTTAATATGGAACATGGTGGAGACAGGGTTGCTTTCTTGGACCTAGACATTTACAAGCAGAACAGTTGCCCACTAGATTGTACAGAAAGGTAACAGAAAGAAATATTATATTAATGGGTGGGCAGCAGTTTTCACCATACTCCCAGAAACATCAGATACCCTATGGGCACTTTCTGAGGACCAGAAGAAACTGTTCAAGAGAGGAGGATTTCAACGAGGTTTGTTGTGTTAAAAAACATTTGGAAAGAGACTATCCTGAGAGGGTAATAAGTGAGGCAGAAAACAGATGTAGAAACAAGGAGAGATCAGCAACAATGGGCCATAGAGAAAACAAGACTGATTTAAAACAGATTATGTGCATCACAATATTTACAGATGGGTTTCAGGACATCAAAACATCAGTACACAAACATTGGGCTGTCCAGGAAGCAGCAGCAAGTGGTGAAACTATTTTTAACAACAGCTAATTGGTTGTAGCCAGAAGAGCTGAAAGTATAAAGGACAGGGTGGTACACTCACAGCATAAGGTACAGTATCTAACCAACAGGGCAACACAACATGGACATTAAGGGGAGTTACCCTGTGAATACTGCAGTGCTTGGTCAGGTACTTATCGGATTAAAACAACCAGGAATGTGGCAAGAAAAATGAGGATGTCAAAATTCAGGACTTCATCACATACCATATCCATTAAGTAGTGTATATACTGAAATGTCCATGTGATCTGGTTTATATAGGTCAAACTACAAGAGGACTACAGAAATAGTTTTATCAAGAGTAACATGAATAGTGAGATGAAAGTTCCTGTGTAGCAAGACATTTCATTTAAGAGAACCATCCTATCACCAGTCTTAAGTTTTTCGGACTGGAATATGTACCAGCCCTCTGGAGGGGAGGTAACAGGGAGAAGAAATTACTATACAAGAAAGCATACAGGACTGATCGCTTTAAAGTGACAGAAAGAAAATACAGACTAAATAAAGAGGTGGACTGCTCTCAGTGATCTACTGTTGTTATTTAACCCTAATGGTGTTTTATTGCTCACATGCTCTGTATTTCTATCAACAGTATTAGAATGTTTATAATAAGGTAAATAAGACTCACAAGACTGGGTTTATTAACTTGCAATTCTTTTTGAGCTCACAGCACATTCATGACTGTGTCTGATATTTTCATACACACTTCCATCTTCTTGTTTGTTCCTTATTGTGTGTCAAGTGTCAGAAAGTATACATCATCACTTTTGTTCATCCATATGTATACCATGGGACTGCAGATACATTTGGAAGATAAAAGCTGTTATTTCACTGGCGACATAGCTACTGTGCAAATAACATGTTATTTGCACAATAGCTTTGTTATTTGCATGCTAGACACAACCCATGCTTTTCAAACAAACTGTCTCTCTGCAAGCAGCACATCAAACTGTGGTGCTGTCACTTTAATGATAACAGTAAATGGCTCAGCTTGTCATTAATAAAGTGGAAAAGAAAGAAAATATGTAAACAGATAATCCATTTACATAATACGGCATGTTTTATACCTGCAAGAGACACACAAAAAAACCAAAACTCCCATGGTATATGTCAATTATCCCATGAGATAACTTTAAATATTCATGTTATCTGGTTTGAAATGTTGTTGTTATTGCCACTGTGCAAAAACAACAACATTCCAAACCAGATAACATGCATATCTGAAGCTACCTCATGAGATAATCCCTGTTTATACAACAGGTGTGAAAATAAATTTACCAAGATAAACATGTTATCTTAAGCAACACGAGTAAGGTAAATGAAGCTGGTTATTGAGTATGCTCAGAAATGTATCTCACTCAATGTGGCCACACTGCCCATGCTCAGAAATTTATTCTGACATGTGAAGATAAATTTCAGGGCATGCTCAGTGACCTATTTCATTTATTATTCCTCAGGAAAACATTTTAGTTTTATGGCTCATTAGGCCTTTCCTGGTAAAACACTTTCAATAAAAGAATAACCTGTGAGATCCTATTTATTTTTTGGCTGAGTATACACAGTAGTCTAAGTAGTTTACGTTGCTTTTCATCTTTTGTAGCTTTTTACCATTTCTATCACAAAAACACCTAAACATCTAGGGACAGATTTTTCAAAGGGCTGAGATTGCTGCAAGCTCCATGTGCATCGAAGATATGGCACAAGGGGCTTGTGGCAATCACCCGGCCAGCAATCTGGATTTTTGATACCATGCACCCATTGCCACAAGTTAGAACAACATTTTCTGGTCTAGCTTGCAGCAATCCCAGGGTCTCTTTTTACAGGGCATGCACCAAAGAGTTGGTGCAAACTGTTGTAAATTGGGCAAAGTGTCACAACTGTGCCCAACCTACTAAAATTGGGCACATTTACAGTAGAAGTGATTGGTGCTGCTGTGCAAAAGAAAGAGTTTGATGCAGGTTTGATACAAGCCATCCATCACCCTTTGAAAATCCAGCCCCTGTTGTATAAATCAAATATGGCATGGAATAACTTATGATATCATTCTTATCTTCATTTGAGGGCATTGACATATTGCTGTCTCACTCACGGCTTCACCACTCAGGAGATAGCAACAGACCCATCCCCTGTCATGAAGATAAAAATGATATTCTAAGCCATCCTATGTCATACCCCCTATATTTTAATACTCAACAGAATGCATTGTATTTCTCATCCAGTTCATTAATATCCCTTTATCTCCCTCCTTGGTCATATTCCTCCCATTTGTTGTCATCATATATTCATCCATAGTGTCTTGTTATTCTCTGCCATTCTGTATAATCAGTAGTTAGTATTCATATAGCCTTACATCTACAAATAATTTCAGGGCAAGGAAACTACAAGTGTTTCACTGTGGACTTCTTACAACATTTTTGTACAGATGGAGCACTTTTGCATTGCAGGACTTTTGTTCAGTACAGTGCAGTTCACAGTACAGGTACATTAGAGCTTGTATTGAACAGTAAGTGACTGTGGGTGTCAGTAGTGGACTGACACTAGGGGGTCTGTGTTGATCAGTGTGCACTGTATCATCATCACATTGGTGATGTCATCACATTCATGACAATGGCATCATGATGCCTGCACCACTATCACACTGCAGCTTGGTAACACAGTATAAAAGGCCCTACTTCATCTCAGGTCAATTGTCAGACTAGGCACCGTGCTGCTCCCTGTGGCATACCATTATGACAGAATACAAAAGAAGGGAGAAATGTTGTCTGTTACAAAGATGGTATCTGCCTAGGTGGACACAAAAAAAGAGTTGCTCCACAAAGATAAAGCACTGATAGTCTGTGTACAGAATGTTTAAGAAAGCACTTTCAGTATGTTTAAGTTTATATTATTACAAGTTAGTGAAAAAAAATAGAGATTACTTTCCAGATTATGCTAACCAAGCAGAAAATATAAGACATTAATGTACAGACATATTTTGTTTATGTTGTGATTAATTATCAGATAATCTAAATTAATGCACATGAGATTGGGTACATATGAGTAACATGTTGCTTGATCCTGTTGCTAGATATTATAGAAAGAAGAGCATGAAGCAGTCTGCTATTTAGCAGGGTCACCTCAATTCTGCTCTAGAATGTCACTTATAGAATTGAATAGCATGATGACCAGTATAAAGCCATCTGTAAAAACATTTTTTAAGTTGAGACATTGGAAAGTAATTTTTCTTATATTATTGAAAAATGTAATTAAAATAAAAATCCTTCTCAGCTGCATAGGATAAAACCAACAGCTCAGGTATGCAAATAAGAACTCACTCCCTGCTAAATATACAGGAGAACTATATGTAAAACAATCTGGAATACATAATGGATTGTTCATTGGTTGGTCTTGTGATGCACAGCTTGAGATAATGTAATGAAACATTAGACAGTTCAGTGATACAGGTAAAGCAGTTGTCATATTATTGGAGATTTTTGAAGTAACATATTTGAATGTTTTATTTTATTTTTATGTCTTTATTAACTGTTATTGACCTGAGGAAGAGGAGATTTATGCCTCAAAATATTGGCTTTGCATTATTAAACAGTGCTGATACCAAGAGGTTTAAACAAATATTAGCAAATAGTTATTCATCTGGGGAGAATCATTCTTCCAGGTGTAGGAAGTTGTAAATAGGGCTGGTTTCCTGGAACAGACTTCTCCCGATTATTTTTTCTGTCTTACAGATGATGGGTCACACTGAAGTCCAGTAGAGCTGCTCAAGAGCATGCCAGAGGGTGGGTCTAACCCAAAAGTGAGCAATAGAATGGTACATATGGTGGGGAATAAGCCGGCCTGCCAGTGCAGTGGTACAGTAACTGCCTGCGGTGCTGACAACCTGCATTTAGGAACAAGTGCAGGGCATCAGAGGGTCAGCTTGAGGGAGATAGGATAAGCATCCCAAAGACAGCTCTCCTCCTCCTCCGGGGGGGGGGGTTGGTGGCTTCCTGGTGTACCAGTGACACCCAGTGGAGGTTGGGCGTGTAACCGCCGGGACCACTCTCAAGGGGAGAGGTGACAGCGGATATTTGCAGGTCAGGAGCAGGAGTGCACCCAACCTGCGCTGATGTCAGTGCATGTCCACGTCTCCAGGGAAAACCCCTAGGCCAGCTGCACCATGAAGCCCCCAGACCTCCATGAGAATGACACCTCTGGCATAGCTTCGGCTGGTGCCTCTGGTAGATTTTAGTCCCTTGCCTCAGTGAGCCACACCATAGTGAGCATGCTATGGGCCTCCCCAGACTGGTAGCCTGGGGGTGATGCCGGGCACAAGGTCTGGGCTCAGAAGAGTAAGTATATCCCCCACACCATGCCGAGGTGCACAAATGGAAATGAAAAACATATGGTCAGGGATTCAATTGTTAGGGGCATACGAGGAATGTGAATCTTACACTCAATGGATAAGAAGTAGTTTGCTTTATTCCTGAGGCAGCGGCACACATTCTCATAGCTGTGGTGTTAGGACTCAGAGGAGAGGTGAAGGAAAGGCCAGATCTAATTGTGCACATGGGCCCAAATGAACTAAACAAGCAGAGCTAGTAACAGGAGAAGTCAGGCTTCCATGCTCTGGTTAAAGTAGCAAAGGAGACAGCAGGGGCTGTAACCTTCTCTGAGGTGCTACCATGGCCATGTCTAAATCAGAGGGAACACTTCCATGTGCTCCAGTTCAAAACATGGCTAAGGGTTGGTGTGGGGAAGAAGGATTTCAATTTCTCGGGGACTGGGGCCTGACCTGGAGAGATTGAAGGCAGTTCAAAAGGGACAGCTTGCATCCCAACAAGGAGGGCAGGAGGGTGCTGGGTGACTGATGGATGCAACACATAGCTAGTTTAAACAGAAGGGGTGAGTCAGTGTGGCAAAGCACACATCCAATATCAGCAAGGGAGGGGGCAGTCTCCTCACATCAACCAATATAATGAAATCACCCATACCAAAGGTGAAAGGAATAGGAAGGGGTAGGGACAGTTGTTGTAAAATGATGTGCACTGATGTAAGAAATATTGGCAACAAAATGCCAGAACTATGAGCAATGGTCATGGAAGGGAACCTCAACCTGGTGGCTGTCACAGAAATGTGAGCAACCTTGAACCATGAATGGGACATGACCATGCCAAGCTACTCATTTGTTCAGGAGGGACAAAGCAAAGGAAAGGGGAGGGAGAGTAGTGCTGTATGCAAAAGAGGGATACAGCCAACTGGAACAGACAGCCTAGGGGATTTGGGAAAGCTAGAAACCATGTGGGTACTAAGAGCAACAGGGAATGGAAAGCAAATTAGGATCTGGGCAGTCTACTCATCAGCAGGTCAGGATCAAGGGAAAGACAAGGACTTGGTGGAGATGAAAGGAAAGGTGGTCAATTCAGGGTAGTAGAGAACTTTAGTGTGCCACTAGTGGACTGGAAAGTTCCAATCATGACAAGTACTGGGAATCAGCTCCTGGTGAATGCATTTCAGAAGGCATTCCAAGTCCAGATGGTCCAGGGCCTGAGAAAGGAAGAGGCCCTGCTGAATTTGGCACTCAACAACAGTGACAGCATTCAAAATGTGGTAGTCCAGAAACCACTTGTTTCCAGCAACCGCAGAACAGTGGCTATGGAGGTCCAGGTAGGGCCAGCCAAAGGGGCAAACATAGTAAGAATGTGTGACTTTACATAGGTGGATTTGGATTTCAGCAGGATGTGGGGACTGTTTAAAAGAAGCACAAGGAGAATGGGACAGGTAGAAGAGGTAGAGCAAAAATGAGAAGAATTTTAAAAAAGTAATGCTACAGGTGACAGTGTTGGGAGGGTATCAAAGGGAAAAGGGGCACTGGACACAATGGGGTTCACAGTCAAAGTAAAGACGGTGGTAAGAGTCAAAAGTATAGCATTCCTGAAGTTTCAAGGAAGCCAAAGGGGGTAAGATGGGGAGAAGTACCTGAAGGCAACAAAGGTGGCCAGCAGGAAGGTAAGGGAGTCAAAGGTGGAGATTGAACTCTGGCTTGCAATGGTAGTAAAGGAAAGGAAGGGGGGAAAGGCATTCTTCAGCTATATCTGGGGGAAGCATATGGGTAAAGGGGTATAATGAGGCAGAAGAGGGAGAGAAAGGATAGGAGGAGAGGGGCAAAGATAAAGCAGAGATGCTGAACAAATATTTTTGTTCAGTATATACTAGGGAGAAGGATGGGCCACTAATGGAAGTGGGTTAAAGAGGAAAGAAACGGGGGCAAGTTCTCAAGCAGCATGGGCAAAATAACAGGGACAAGGGTGTTGGAAAAGCATTAAAGGGTTGAAAGTAGATAAATTGATGGTACCAGATGGCTTACGCCTGAGGATGCTTACAGAGGCAGCAGAGTTGCTAGCAGGGCCACTTACAGACATATTCAACTGCTCTTTGGCCAGAGGGGTGGTCCCTAGGGACTAAAGGACACCAGATATGGTCCCTTTACACAGGAGCAGAAGGAAGGATAAACCTGGGAACTATTCACCAGTCAGCTTGATGTCTATAGTGGAAAAGGTTATGGAGACTATATTAAAGGAGGAACTAGTGAGCTTTCTGGAGAGAAAAGGGCTGCAGAATCCCAGACAATATGGGTTAATGAGGGGAAGGTCCTGCCAGATGAAGCTGATTTAGTTCTTCAACTGGGTCACCAATGTACCTGGTGAGAGACGGGCAGTCAACATATTATTCTTGGATTTCATCAAGGCCTTTGACTCAGTCTCCAACAGGAGGCTAATCAAGAAGCTAAGGGACTTTGGGGTGGAGCTAAAATTGGAGACTTGGGTGGAAAACTGCTGAGTAGAGAACACAAAGTGTAGTGGTAATGGAGAGTTTTCAGAAACAAGGGAAGGAACAAGTGGAGTATGACAGGGGACACTGCTGGTCCTGAACTTTTTCAGTGTGTTCTTTTGTGACATAGGTGAAGACATCAAGGGCAATATCTACTTCTTGGTACATGACACAAAGATCTGCACAAGGATGGACATGGAGGAAGGATAAGGAAACTCAGGGAATATCTGGGCAGCTTGGAAAGCTGGTTGAAAATCTGGCAGCTGAGCTTTGATTGATGCTAAAAAATGTAAGGGTGATACACATTAGGAAAATGAAGCTAACAGTGCAGTATGAAACGGGGGAAGGGGGGTGGTGCTGGAGAGATCCATGGAGTTAAAGGACTTAAGAGTGATGATATCGATAAACCTAAAAAAACCTACAGCACATTATAACAGCTATGGGTAAGGAAACAGGATGCTGGGATGCATAGGGAGGGGTTAAGCAGTAGAAGCCAGGAGATGATCCTCCCACTGTACAGGTAACTAGTGCAACCACAATTAGAATACTGCATAAGATCCTGGAGTCCACACTTGAGGAAAGACTATGACAAAGTGGACAAATGACAGTGCAGGGCAGTCAGGATGGTCCAGGGACAATTGGACAAGACATACAATGAAAGGCTACAAGACTTGAACATGTACACCCTCAAGAAAAGAAGGGAAAGGGCCACTTATATGCCTTTCGCATGTATGCACATTCTGGTTATACGCCTGAAATCACAGTATCCCAATCTGCTCTAATACACTCCTACTGCATTTTGTTTTGGTTTGATGCCTCCTCAGTTTTGCTTACATACCTTTTTTCTAGGTACTTTGCAGGCATTCCTCTCATCAAACCAATGGCTCCCAGGCTGAGCAGATGGCTTTTGTTATTCTTAATCACCTTCAACATGCCAGATACAGATTAGTCAATACCAGCAGGAACATCTGCCAGAACTAGACACATGGTGGATTCCCTGCAGGGGGAAGGCCTCAAACAACTGGTACAACAACCCACAAGAGACAGAGCTATCCTAGATCTAGTACTGACTAACAGGGAAGGGATCACAGATCTCCAGGTAGAAGGTCACCTGGGGGCCAGTGACCATCACATGGTATGGTTCAATTTGGCCACTACATCTAAATCATCCCATTCCAAGGCAAAAATATGGGACTTCAGAGGAGCTGACTTTGATAAGATGGCCAACAGAGTTAAGCTAGCCCTGGCAAAAAGAAACACTGGTGAGGGGGTACAGGCAAAGTGGGCAAGCATTAAGGATGCAATACTTGAAGCAACATCCCATTGTGTTAGGCAGAAAAGGAAGTGCAAAATAAGAAGGAAATCACTCTGGTTCTCAAATACAGTAGCAGAAAAGGTCAGAGCCAAAAGGCTGGCTTTCAGGAAATATAAGGGAACACAGCGGGATGAAGATAGGGAGGCATACCAAACTGCCCTAAGGGAAGCAGGGAAGGCAGTAAGGCAGGCAAAGTCCCAAACTGAGGAAATACTAGCACGGACAGTAAAAGAAGGTGACAAGACTTTCTATAGATACATTAGTAAAAGGAGAAAGTCCAGAGGGGGTATTGCTAAGCTCAAAGGAGAAAAGGGGGCAAGTGAAGAGGAGGACCCTGTAAAAGCATCTATCCTAAATAGACACTTTTGCTTAGTATTTACTGAAGAGAAGGTAGGGCAGGGCCCACAGCTCAGCACCATGGACAAAGGGGGGAGGGAGGTGAGCACTACTCATGTCACAAAAGAAATGGTCCTACAAGAGCTCGCTAAGCTCAGGGTGGACAAGGCAATGGGACCTGATGGCATACATCCCATGGTATTTAAGGAGCTAAGGGTGGAACTAGCAGAGCCATTAGCAGAACTGTTTAGTGAATCTCTGAGCACAGGAGAGGTCTCAGAAGGCTAGAGAAGGGCTCATATGATCCCGCTCCACAAGAGTGGTAGCAGGGAGGAGGCAGGGAACTACAGACCAGTCAGTCTTACCTCAGTAGTGGGAAAGATTATGGAGGCACTCCTTAAGGAAAGGATAGTGCAACACCTGGAATCCATAGGGGTACAGGATCTAAGACAGCAAGGGTTTACAAAAGGGAGGTCCTGTCAAACTAATCTCGTAGATTTCTTTGACTGGGTAACCAGAGCGATGGACCAAGGGGGAGCAGTTGATGTCAACTATCTTGACTTCAGCAAAGCTTTCGACACTGTTCTACATAGAAGATTGATAAATAAGCTGGGTAGGCTTGGGGTGGGTCAGAAGTTGGTCTATTGGGTGGCAAACTGGTTGACGGACAGAAAACAGAGAGTGGTGGTAAATGGTATACAGTTAGAAGAGATGCAAGTCGCAAGTGGGGTACCTCAGGGATCAGTCCTGGGGCCAGTCCTCTTCAATATCTTCATTAGTGACATTGCAGATGGACTAGAGGGTAAGGCTTGTCTGTTTGAAGATGACACCAAGATCTGCTACAGAGTAGATGATCCAGATGGGGTGGGCAGAATGAGAAGAGATCTGGACAAACTAGCAAAATGGACAGAAAAGTGGGAACTGGGATTTAATGCTACAAAGTGCAAGATCATGCACATAGGGAAGAGAAACCCTGAAGCCACCTATAGGCTGGGAGGGGAGTTACTGACAGTCACAAAGGAAGAAAGAGACTTGGGCATCATCATCACCGATGACCTGAAATCATCCAAGCAGACCTCTAAAGCAGTAGGTAAGGAAAGGGGGATGTTACGGTGTATTAGTTGGGGTATCACAAGTCGTACGAGGGAGGTAATGATCCCTCTTTACAAGACACTGGTTAGGCCCCATCTCGAGTACTGCGTGCAGTACTGGAGGCCACACCTTCACAAGGACATTAACCAAATTGAGGCAGTCCAGAGAAGGGCAACCAAAATGGTACAGAGACTACATCAGAAGACATATGAGGACAGATTAATGGAGCTCAATATGTATACCCTTGAGCAAAGGAGGGAGAGAGGTGATATGATCGAGACATTCAAACACCTTAAGGGCATTAACAAGGTGAGTCTAACATGTTTAAATATAAGAAAAATAGCAGGACAAGAGGACACAGCATGAGATTAGAGGGAGACTGATTAAGGAAGAATGTGAGGAAATTCTTTTTCACAGAAAGGGTGGTGGATGCATGGAACGGCCTACCTCAGGAAGTGGTGGCTATGAATACAGTGCAGGGCTTCAAACAGGCATGGGATAGGAATAAGGGAGCAATACAGATGAATATGAATATATAGGCCACTGACAGAGTGAAGGCGAATGGCACATTTATAAGGTAGAAAAAGAAATGGACTGACTGGTTGGGCCTTGCGGTCCTTATCTGCCATATGCTTCTATGTTTCTATGTTTTAGCAGCTCACGTAGATGCTAATTAGTCTAATTTGAGCTAATAGACATGTGCTGGTGGTACATAACAGAGCTCCGCCCCCGCTTCACCGTCTCACAAATCACCATGTCTAAATTAAAAATTCTGTCCCTTGCTGATAGTTTGTTTTAAATACATGGTCTGGCTAAAATAAAAGAAAAAAATTAAATAAGTTTTATTTATTTATTTCACAAATTTTTAACATTGCACATTTTCTCTCATTATGTTACATGTTTGTAGGCCAGTATGCCCGCAGTGCTTGAAAAACTATTACTGATTAGTTACTCAGTTTCTGAACACCCAGTATAATGATTCCTGATACTGCCATTTTGGGTACATGTACAAAATTGGGCTGTCCTGCCCTTGAACTTATAATAGGAATTGACTATACACGTACAGGATAAATAGGGTGGATGCTAAAGAACTTATCCTCAATCTCAAATACAGGGACAAGGGGAAACTCACTTAAACTCATAGGGAGCAGATTTAAGAGGGACATCTGGAAGCATTTTTTTCAAAGAAAGAATAGTGGACAAGTGTAAAAAAGCTGTCAGAGGCAGTAGTACAGCCCAACTCAGTGAGCAGCTTCAAGCAGGGGAGGGACAGCATAAAAAGTGGAGGGAAAGAGGGGACATGATAGAGACCTTTAAGTACTTGAAAGGCATAAACAAAGTCAGAGAGGTAGGATCGTTCTGCTTAAAGGGGGGGAAGGGTCACTAGGAGGCACAGTCTGAAGTTGGAAGGAGGAAGGTTCAGGAGGAAGATGAGGAGGCACTACTTTACAGAGAGAGTGGTGACGAGATTGAACGCACTGCCGGAGGAGTTATTTGAACTGCGGACAGTGGGTAGCTTTAAGAGGGGTTGGGATAGAGTCAAGGGCAGGATTAGTACATATGAGAACACAAAGGGAAAGACTAAGAAGGGGAGGAAGGCAGGGGTTGGGGGCTGGGGCAGCTGTGGTAATATGAAACTAAGAGCTGCACAATTGGTCAGACTTGACAGACCTGTGGGCCTTTTTCTGCCGGCAATTTTGTATGTTCGTAAATAGGATTAGTCAGATAATGAGTGGGAGAAATGAAGGAGTGAGATGACCACCAGGGCCAGTGCAGAGCTGTAAAGTAGGCTGGGCAATTTGGATGGGTCAGTGTGCAGTTTTCTGCCATCATTGACTATATAACTATTTAAAGGACCAATACAGGGTCATTATTACTTACGCAAACCTCCCCCATCCTCACAATGTTTTAATTCAGCCAGTGTGTGCTATTGATAAAGGTGTACTAGAAAATCAAATTCTCACAGTCATCCAACTTTTCTGAACATACGTGTAGTATACGTGTGATGTGTGTGCCTAAGTGCTGGCTTTAAATCCACTTGTCTCTACTCCAAGGGAGGCAGGTTAATCCTCCCTCTCATGTCCAAGGGGAGGAAGGTTAACCTATGTTCAGTGATAACATATTTAATTACCTGGGTAGCCAAATGAGATGTAACATCTATGCAGTTTGTTCAGCTAAATAGACTGAAACACAGAGATGTCAACTTATTTGTTTGCAGCCACATGGAGGGGTACCCATGGTTCAATTCTTCACAATGTCGGAATTACAGGGGGGCTTGCCAGGGCTCAGCCCCCAGCTCTAAAATGAGCCCTGGTAGCTGACACATCACTGCCTATTGACTTATGATGGAAATAGGGGCTCAATTTAAAGATATACAGCCAAGGATATTGAGGGACCTCAGAGAGGTGCTGGCTGCACTTCTAATAGTCCTGTTCAACCATTCGCTGGAGATGGGAGTAGTCCCAGAGGGCTGGAGGAGGACAGATGTTGTCCCACTTCAAAAAAGTGGTAGCAGGTAGGAGGCTGGCAATTACAGGCTAGTCAGCCTGACTTTGGTGGTGGGGAAGGTAAAGTAATCATTACTGAAGGAAAGGATTGTGGAATATCTAAAATCCAGTGTCTTGTAGGATCCAGTGCAGCAAGGATTCACGGGGGAGGTCATGTCAAACAATTTGATAGATTTCTTTGACTAGGTGACCAGAGAATTAGATCAGGGTGGAGCCATGGATGTGGCCTACCTAGATTTCAGTAAGGTCTTTGACTCCGTCCCACATAGGAGATTCGTTAACAAGCTGGGCAGCCTAGGAATGGGAACAAAGGTAGTGAACTGGGTAAGAAATTGGTTGGGGAATAAGTGACAGAGGGTGATAGCAAACAAAGTCCACTCAGAGGAAGGGAAGGTGACCAGTGGGGTGCCACAGGGATCAGTACTGGGACTGATCTTCTTTAATGTTTGTATTAGTGACATTGCAAAGAGGCTAGAAGGGAAGTTATGCCTTTTTGCAGATGACACTAAGATCTCCAATTGGATGGACACTCTGGGGGAGGAGATGGAAAGGATGCATATGGATTTAAGGAGCCTAGAGGAGTGGTCAAGAGTGTGGCAACTAAGTTTCAATGTGAAGAAGTGCAAAACCATGCACTTGGGGTGCAGAAACCCAGGGGCAAAGTACAAAATTGGGGGAGTGGTGCTGGTGACCACCAAACAAGAAAGATACCTGGGGGTAATCATATCTGATGACCTAAAGGTGGCCAAACAGTGTGACAAGGCAGTGGGGAGAGCGAGTGGGATGCTAGGGTGCATAAGGAGGGGTATCAGCAGCAGAAAGAGCGAGGTGGTGATACTGCTGTATAAATCACTGAGGAGACCTCACCTGGAGTACTGTGTACAGTTCTGGAAACCACATCTCCAGAAGGACATAGACTGAGTAGACGCAGTCCAGAGGAGGGCAACTTAAATGGTGCAGGGTCTGCATCAAAAACCCTATGAGAAGAGGCTGAAGGACCTCAATATGTACATCATGGAAGAAAGCATGGGGGGGAGATATGACTGAGACTTTTAAATACCTCACAGGCATAAATAAGGTTTAAGAGGGAAGTCTTTTCAAGACAAAAAGATGCTCTAGAACAAGGGGTCCTGCTATGAAGCTGGAGGGGAGTAGATTCATGGGAAATGTGATAAAGTACTTCATCACAGAAAGAGTGGCGGATGCCTGGAACAGCCTTCAGCAGAGGTAATGGGGGCCAAAACTGTAAAAGGATTCAAGAAGCCATGGGATAAGCATAAGGGAATCTTAATGTTAAGCAAATGGGGGGAGCCGGAGATCAAGTTGGGTCTGCAGTGTTACAGTAGGTAGGGAAAATGGGCATACTGGATGTACCAAACGATCCTTATCTGCTATCTGACTCTGTTTCTGTTTTGATAGCACCCTAATGGCCCCAATTTACACCCAAAACTCATAAAGTGTAATTGCAACACTGGTTCTTCAGACTCAGATTAACTCCTTCTATATGGAATAATTGGCACTACCAAAGTATACTTCTTCCTGTCTGCTTAGTGGATAATTGGGTTTCCTGACATTAGAAGTTGTTATTGATAAAATAATTCTGAATTACTGGCTATAGTGATCTCACTACAGAGTGCATATGTAGCCAGAAAGCCCTTTCAGTGGAAGCCTCAGCAAAGGCCTGACCTAGGCCAGTGAAGATAGAATATATTTTATTATCACACGGATCAGGGGAAATTGGCCTCAGCCTTTCCCTACAGTGGGTCAAACATCAGAAATATGAAAAATGTAATATGCTCACTAGGCTAAGCTTAAGAGATGTGGTGCATCTGAGAAACTTAGAAGGTGTGAGTTCCCAAGAGATTGATCCTTGGCTAGCAAAACAAAAAACAAAGTAGAGATTAAATTGTATTTATATCAGATAAAAGACCCAGAGGAATGAAAAGCCTTTTCAGTCATTAGATTCAAGACATTCAAGTTTGTTGTTATAGGGGGAGGTTCATGGGAATTAGAAAAGAAAACAGATTATGTGCATTCCCATACAGATGTCCTTAATTTAAGTGATATCCCTTATTTTGTCTCAGAAATTTCCCCCCACACACCCCCCCCCTCCCAAATATGGCATTTCTGTCACTGAAGAGTACTGGATCTGAATAATAACATAATGTCAGCTATTAGTGTTGCAGTCTGGTTCTCATTTAGGAAATATTATTTACGCTAAGTCATATGTTGTAACATCATCTTGAGCTGCTATTATATGTCCTTGATTTTGGACAATAAGCTCAGATTTCTAAAAACCTTATCTTTGATTTGTAAGGCAGGAGGTTGAGAGATATGTACATGACAACTGAAGCAAATGGATCCCCTCCCCTCTCGTTTTATTCCATTGCCATTATCATTCAGACATATAACAAAATTCACTCTTGCTCTACAAGGAATTCCAGGTAATGATCTGGGACAATTGAAAGTGATTCTTCTAGTACAACAGAGATAAATTACCTCAATAGAAGCTAGATTTATATATGTACAGAGCTGGGCCCAGCCGTTGCTCTGAGGGTTATCCGAGTGGGAGCTTGGGTGGGCAGCAGCAGAGTTGGGGGCCAGGAGAGCGCTGCATCTGCTGTCTGAGTTGTGCAGCAGGAGCTGCTTGGGTTGAGGGGATTGAAGGAGCCACATAAATTGGGCTGCAGGAGCCGGAGCCACTGAAAAGCAACAGGAGTAGCAACTGGGAGAAAGCCCAAAGAACGGCCCATCCACCCACCCCGGCCCTTACCTCTATTAAATGGTCGAGGTGGGAGGAGCCAGTTTCAAGGAGCAGCAAGGAGCCAAGGGCTGGAGAACAACAGAAGGCACTGCCTTCTAGGGGAAGGCACGTACACAGGAGGGGATCAAGAAGGAGCAGAATGCTACTTGAACATCGGGGACCCATGCTGAGTGCAGATAGTGAGTCTGTCTGGCACTACTTTGTATATAGAGGTGGAGGGCAAGAGTGTGGCATCTTAAAAGGAGGCAGTGTAGCGCAGCGGTTTAAGGTTCTGAGCTGCAGATCTGGTGACGTCCAGCAGACCAGTCCTGGGTTTGAATCCCACAGCTTCCACTTGCATACTGTGTGACCCTGAGCAAGTCACTTAACTTCCCTGTGCTCCCAGGTCACTCCTGTAAAAAAGTTTTCAGTTTAGTGTGCTACTCCTGGTTAAACAACTAAATAAATAAAATAAAGTGTATGTTGGCATATGACACTTTTTGTAGTGGCATCTTAAGTTGTATTTTAGCATAGGACACTGTTTTTGTAGTTGTGAGTCATTTAGTAGGTAAGGTATTGTAGGCAGGCAAGTAGTAGGTGATACTGTGTCCTTTCCTTTTACTGTCCTGTTAGTTTAATTTGGGGGGGAGGGGGCGGTGGACTAGTTAAAAACATAGAAGGTGCTGTGTTCTTTTCTTTTACTGTCCTGTAAGTTCATTGTTTGGGCAGGACTAGTTAAAAACATACAAATAGTACTGGTTGTAAAACAGTATTGGTAGTGCTGTATTCCTTTTGGTACTGTGACTCCCTGCCAGTTAAATACTGACTAAACATGGGTAGAAGACTGGGATGTAATGGATGTGGGGTGGCGGTTTTGATGAACATTTTGTGGAAGTTTGGGGGGTGTCCAATCTGTCACAGGCTGAGAAGGCTCAAGGAGGAGAAGGAGGAGGTGTTGTGACTGGGTAGGAAGTTGGAGAGGATGGGAGGTGACTGCTGGGGCAAGAGGGTCACCCCGAGAGGGTAACATGAGGGAACCACATGAGAGGAACATTGGGTTTAGGGGGATTAAGGAGCAAACTGAACGGGAGACCAGGCAATGTAGTGGGGGCTGCAGGCAGGAGAAAAGAGCCGACACACAGTAATGCAGTGGGGGCAGGAAATAGGTTTGTGGTCCTTGCAACATTGATGGAGGAGGAGGGAGAAAAGGATCACCAGGAGGGGACAGGAGAGGGGGAGGGTGGGGAAGGTACAAGGAACAGAGGTAGGTCGGAGGAGAAAGCCAAGGGCAAAGGAGGGAGGGGCACGGGGGAAGTGTGGTTGAAGGGAGCAGTGAGGAAGAAGGGAACAGGGCTAGGAGGGAGGTTGTGAAAGGCAGAGGGGGTGGGGGTTCCAGTGAGGATGGGGGGGTTGTGGAGGATAGTGAAAGAGCAGGGAAGGAGAGGGGGACAGGTCAGAGGTAGGGGGACAGGGAGCCATGGGGGAAAGGGCAGGGCTACGAAGGTGGCAGACCACAGGGATAGGTACCTTGGTAGGGTATGCCAACTGTAGGTTGACTCCACAACCACGAAGACCAGCACAGCAACAGATTTCACCCGGAATCGTTGGGTCACTGTGCTGGTCCCTGCAGATGTGGTGCATCTCCCAGTGTTGCACCCCTTCCCCGAGACAACTCCGACTTAGAGTTGGATATTTAGTAACTGGGGGGTGTGGGGGGTTAGGGGGCAGCCTCCCAAAGAAAACACAGAGACATCCCCGATAGAACAATGGCACCACTCAGCACTGTGTCTGTTGCTGTTGGAAGCATCAAGTTTTCTCATTAGCAAGAATGCCGACCTCCCCCACAGTAATGGCACAATACTGAGACAGGTATTGTGCCACCTCTTAAATGGGTGTTTTCTGTGGGGGCTGTGCCCCCACACCTCCATGTGGAGGCTCTGCCCACCACACCTCCCGGACTCTAGGATTCCAACTCCAGGTCAGAGTTGGTCCGGGTGAGGCGGGAACACTGTGGGAAGGCGAGAAACATGGAAAAGTACCATTACCACAAATGTTGCCATGATGGTCTTTTTCCGTGTTTCGCCGTCAGAGTGTCAACAAAAAAGGGTGATATGGTTGCTTTTGGGGTTGTCAATGGGAAGGATGTCACAGCACTATAGTAAAACCCCATGGTAGCAGGGTGGGGGCGGGAACGAGGAATGATGAGATGGGGATACTAGGAGATACTAGTGCTGGGGGATTCCATACTAAAAGGGATAAGATGGGACAGTAAGAGGGAAAGGCACAGTCGAATATGGGTGCAGTCTATACCTAGGTTAATGGTGAGCAGGGTGGGGCAGTCAATTCTGAAGTGCACATGGAGGGGTAGGAGGAAGCTGCATCTTGTGTCTGCACGTGGGTAAGAACACCCTGGCAGGGGAGATGGAGGTGGTGAGGGAGACGTTCAAGGAACTGGGAAGGGTGTGTGAGGAGTTGGGAGAATCACTGACCTTCTCAGAGGTGCTCCAAATGCCATGCACGAGTGCAGTGAGAAAAGGGAGGATTTCAGAGTTCAACACATGGCTGAGGGAAAGGTATTGATCCAGGGGGTACGGGTTAGTGGAAGGCTGGGGAGGAACCTGGGACAACAGCAATCTATACGCAGGAGACAGGTTACACTTAAGCACGGAGGGGAAGGAAAGAACACCGTATCAGTGTCAGTGGCTCAGTAGGTAGCACACTCACCTCTGAGGCCGGGAGATCAGAGGGCTGTGGGTTCAGTTCCCACATCTGGCACTTGAGTTAATATCCCAGTACTGACACTGCAGTGCAGCATGAGAGGGGTGCTGCACTTCTGAGGTGCCGTCTTTTGGATGAGACGTTAAACCGAGGTCCCATCTGCCTGGATTGGTGGTAGTTCAGGGTGGATGTTAAAGATCCCATGGCACTTATCGAAAAGAGTAGTGGAATTTCCCGGGTGTCCTGGCCAAATTTCCCTCATTCACTAAAAATACCACCAACAGCTTAATCTGGTTCAAGGTCAGTTGGCATTCATCTGTATCCCCCTCCCCCGGGTCGTGCCTGAAAATAGGCAGGAATTGTCTAGTGCACTTACCCGGTCAACAAAAACTAAATAAATAAAAAATAAAAAACATTAAAGCAGGGGATAAAGGGGTACATATCAGCAAAGGTGAGTTTAAACTCGGTGGGGGGGGTGAGTGGACAGCTGGTAGGCAGGAAACCCAGTGAGGGTAGCCCTATGAGCTTATACCCAGGATAACAGGGGAGGAGTCAGGGTAGAGGCACGGGGGGGAGGGGGGAAACCCAGGGTAAGACAAGGAAGGAAATGGGTGGAGGGTGGTCACATTAAATGCAAGGAGCCTAGGTAATAGGTCAGCAGAGTTGCAGGCTGTCTTAGCAGTGAGGGTGGTGGACATTGTGGCCATCACAGAAACGTGGGATACCCCAGTACCAGGACTGGGATATGTTGATCCCAGGGTACAGAATATTCAGGAAGGACAGGGGTAAAGGGAAAGGAGGGGGCATGGCAATCTATGTACGAGAAGGAATAAAGTGCATAAGGTAGGAGGGGGAGGAAGACAGAACAGAGGCCCTATGCATGCAGCTTCAGGACTCAAGAGGTATGGCACTGAGGATGGGGGTAGTATACAGACCCCCAGTACAAGGGGAGGACATGGACAGACAGCAAGCTGAGCAAATCAGAAGGGTCTGTATGAAGGGGAATACAGTGGTGGTGGTGGGGGACTTTAACCTACCTGGGGTGAACTGGAGCACTTTAGCCACCATGAGCACGAGGGAGCAGGTCATACTAGAGGCATTTCAGGACAGCTTCCTGGAACAACTGGTACATGAGCTGACTAGATTAGAGAGAACTCTGGACCTGGTACTTTCACATGGGGAGACTATAAGGGATCTGGGGGTGAAGGACCCCCTGTCTGGGAGTGACCACCACTCAGTGTAGTTCAAGCTCAATATGAGAAGGGAAATGGGGGTACGGGGACCGAGGTGATTTATTTTAAGGGGGCAGACTTTAATAGGATGGGGGAAATTTTGGGTAAGTATATGGCAGGCATTCATCAAGACATGAATGCTAGTCAAAAGTGGGATATTGTTAAAAGAGGGCTGAAGGAGACCACTGGGATGTGTACAAAGACACAGAGTAAGAAGGGAAGGGCAAAGAAATTCAGTTGGTTGATTCTGGAGGTTATGGAGGGGGTAAGAGCCAAGAGAAAGGAATTTTTTCTGAAACTGAAGAAATCGGTTGGGGGGGTTGATAAGGATGAGTATACAAAGAAGTCCAGGTAGATTACAAGGCTGGTTTGAGTGGCCAAGGCCTCAAGAGAACCAAGACTGGCACAGGGTATTAAGGAAGGAGAGAAGAGCTTCTTCAGATACATTAGAGAAGAATGAAGAACAAAGACCAGATTGTGAAGATTAGGAAGGACAGGCGTGGGTGGAAGGGGGGGACAGGTAGAGGCATTAAACAAATACTTCTGTTTTGTGATCACAGAAGAGAAATAGCAGCAGATACACCAAGGTGGGGGTAGGGTGGGTGGGGAGGAGAGGGTGACTGATGTACAGATTGTAGAAGACAGGGTTATGGAAGGATTGAGGGCATTATGGGTGGACAATGCACTGAGACCAGATGGCATTCACCCTAGCAGAGATCCTGGCAGGACCACTGACTGACCTGTTCAATACCTCCCTGGACACAAGATGCATACCACAAAACAGGAGGATGGTCCATGTGGTGTCCATTCACAAAAGTGGTCCCATGGATGAGCCAGGCAACTACAGGCCAGTGAGCCTCACATCGATTGTGGGGAAACTCACAGAGACAATCCTAAAGGAGAGGTTGGTGACCTTCTTGGAGGACATTCGTCTCCAGGATGGTCATCAGCATGGGTTTGTTTTGGGCATATCCTGACAGACAATCTAACTGAATATTATGACTGAGTGACTGGGGAACAAGACAGGGGCCATGCGGTGGATGTCCTGTCTTTGGACATCAGCAAGGCCTTTGATTCCGTGCGACTTGGGAGGCTGGGAGGGAAGCTGGAATACATAGGAGTGGGAACAAAGATGGTCAGATGGATTGTCAGCTGGCTGAATGGAAGGCATCAGAGGGTGGTGGTGGGGTGCTCTCATCACCAAGGGAAGTGACGAGTGGGGTGCCACAGGGATCGGTACTGGGATCAGTGCTATTTGGCATATTCATAGCTGATATCTCACATGGGATCTGGAGTAGGATCAGTCTGTTCTCTGACAATACAAAGATGGGAGCAGTGGTAGATGACATCAAAGGGTGGAAGAGGCTGCAGGAGGACCTGACCAAACTACAGGAGTGGTCAGAAACATGGCAGCTGGTGTTCAACACCAAGAAGTGCAAGGTACTGCACTTCGGAGTGAGAAACCAGGGAAGGAACTATCAGCTGGGAGGGGTGCAGCTGGAAAGTATAAAGGAGGAAAAGGATCTGCGTGTGGTTATAACAGGCAGCATGAACAACTCAGCTCAGTGCAGGAAGGCAGCAGCAAATGCCAATAGGACGCTAGGGTATATAGGTTGGAGAATCTCCTCAAGGAATAAGGAGGTGATCCTTCCCCTGTACAGGTCCCTGGTCAGGCCTCATCTGGAGTACTGCATGCAGTACTGGCACTTGTTCCTGAAGAAGGATATCAAATTGTTGGAAAGGGTGCAACGTAGGGCATCAAAGATGATCCAAGGATTGGAGGGAAAGTCCTACAAGGATAGACTGAGTGAGCTAAACATGTACTCCCTGGAGGAGAGGAGGAATAGGAGGGATATGATTGAATCCTTTAAATACCTGAATGGGATAAATAAGGTTAATACAGAAGGAATTTTCCAGCTTGGAAGGGGGAGGGATATGAGAGGGCATCAGCTTAGGTTGGAGGTGGGGGATTCAGGAAGGAAATCAGGAGACATTTTTTCACAGAAAGGGTGTTGGACAGGTGGAATACTCTGCCAGAGTGGGTGGTTTCCTGTAGAATGGTAGGTAGCTTTAAGAGGGGTTGGGACAGGGTAAGGTGGGGTGTTACGATGAAGAGGGGGGAGGAGGGTGGGGCAGCTGCAAGTTGAGGGGCTAGCTGCACATGCGAGCAGACTCGATAGACTGTATAGGCCTGCTTCTGCTGCCATTTTCGTATGTTCATATGTGATAAAATGTTGAGAAGAGCAAATATGAGAACTGAGTATTGAGTGAACTATAGTTTATCTTACATAATTTTTGACATTGGGCCCAATTCACAAAACTTTGTTCTGGTGCAAACTGGGTTTTGCACCAAATTGGTATTCACAAAAGCTTAGTTTACACCCTCAAACCTGGTTTGCGTGGGGAGAAAATCTGGAGGGGACTGCAATGCAAACTGGTGGGAGGGAACCTGCATATTGGTGCAGTCCCATCCACAGAGCATTTTCTCTTCACAAGGGCCATTTTCAGGGTTCCCTTGCATGGGGAAATACCGACGAGGAAAACCTACTGTTAACGCCACGCAGTCCTAGTGGCTGGTAGATGTACTGCTGCCCTTCCCCAACAATCGTCACCCTGTTGGTAAGAAACAACAGCTCCTTGGTGGTCTAGTGGTCCCTCCCTGTCCCTGATCACTCATCGCTGGCCCATTCATACTGAAAAACAAAATGTCCCTGGTAGTCTAGTGGTCCCTCCCACACTCCTGATCGTTGATCGCTGTCCTCTACATAATAAAAAGTGAATGTCACTAGTGGTCTATTATTGCCCCCCCAATCTCTGATTGCCATCCCATTAAGAATAAAAAGTGTCACCCAGGTGGCTAGTGGCCCCCCAATCCCTCACTCAATATATAAATATATATTCTCTGGTGGCTAGCAGTCCCTCCCCTCACCGGATCACCCACCTAATCCTGTCCCTCTCACCATCTGATCACCCACCCGGTCCATAGATATATTGTCCCTGGTATCCAGTGGTCCCACCCCCCCCAATACTCAGATTTGCCATCCAGTTATAGTAAAATATTGCTCTGGGAGTCCAGTGGTCCCTCCCCCTCCTCTGTACTCTGATCGCTGTCCTGAGTATAATGAAGAATAATTTCCCTGGTAGTCTAGTGGTCCCTTCCCCCTCCCTTGATCTCCAGTCACTGGCCTGTTATATCAAAAATAATTTCCATGGTAGTCTAGTGCCCCCACACCCTGCTGTTCACTGATTGCCAGCCCAAGAAAAAAAAAGGCTGTCTCCTAGTTGTCTAGCAATCCCTCCCCCCACCTGATCTCATGCCCAGCATATTAAAATGCCATCCCTGGTGGTCCAGTGGTCCTTTCCCCTGCCGATCGCCACCCAAGAACATTAAGATATCCCTGGTGGTCCAGTGGTTCCCACCCCCACCCCACCTAAAGCCCTGCCCAAAATAGTGATAGTATCCCTGGTGACTAGTGTTCCCTCCCCCACCCGATCACCTGACTGCCACAATAATACTTTCTCCTGGTGTCCATTGTACCCTTCCCCATCCTGATTCCATGCATAGAACATTGAAACAATTCCCTGGTGGTCTAGCAGAACCCCCCCCCTTCCTATCCCCTGTCTAGTGACAGGAACCCTTACCCTGGTGATCTAGTGGACTCCCACTCTTGCAGGTAGTGACCCACCACCCCACTCCTCCATCCCAAAACCGAGCCAGTAACCATCACAGCCCGCCTTCTTTCTTCACCATGGCTGGCTGATGACTGATCTCTAAATGAGCCTGTACTGTATACTGTACGTGCTCAATAAAACTGATTGACAGCTGAGAGTGAGCTGTCATTCAATGAGCATGTACAGTATTATGCATTCACTGTGAGCTCAGTCAGTGGCCAGCCATGGTGTAGAAAGGAGGGCTGTGCTGGTCGCTGGCTCAGTTTCAAGATAGGGGAGTGGGATGGTGGGTCACTACCTAAGGATAAGTGGGTGGGAGGTTCCTGTCACTAAACAGGATAGGAGAGGGCCTGCAGACCACCAGGAACTGTTTCAGTGTCCTATGCATGGAACAGGATGGGGGAACAATGGACCTTCAGCTGCCGCCCTCCCCCACCCTTTTCCTTTCCGAGATTTGTTCCCCCTTGGTTTGAGTTACCCATGGTAATGATTTGGCCCTTGACTCTATCCCATCCCCTCTTAAAGCTGTCTACTGTCTTCTGTTAGACCAGCTGCTCTGGGAGTTTACTGCACTCCTCCACCACCCTCACTATGAAGTAGTTTCTCCTCATCTCCCTCCTGAACCTTCCTTCCTCCAGCTTCATGCTGTGTCCCCTAGTGACTCCCTCCCTTTTCGGCCTGAACATGTGATCAGTGTCTCCCTTATTTATGCCATTTAAATATTCAAAAGTCTCTATCATATCCCCCTGTCCCTTCTGTTCTCCAGGGAGTACATGTTGAGCTCCCCCAACCTTTCCTCATAGGGCTTCCCTCCCATCCCTCTTATCATTTTGGTCACCCTTCTCTGGATCATCTCCAGAAGTTTGATGTTTCTCTTTAAAGGGACACTGTCAACCTGTTTTTCATCATATTATTTCTAGTTAAAAACCCTACATTTTATGGTTGCTCACCTTCTCTAAAATTCATTGATGTTTCTGGATGTTTTGTCTGTCTCCTTATTTAGTAGAACTGAAATGCATGTGAATGTATATTTATAAAAAAATCTTGTTTTGTTTATAATCCTGGATCTGTTCTTACTGCATATTTCCTGAGCATTAGAAACACACCCAAACAGTGCAGTCACTCACGAGGCAGTAGCCTCCTAAACTCCCACTGCATCATGAGGGGCTAGACTGTGTTATAGGTGTTCCCAAGCACAGGAAAGATGCAGTTGGAGCTGATCAAGGAATGGAAACAAACCTGTGTTTGCGTGGTAACACCAGTATGGTGGACAGTTTGTTTTTCACTTTTTTAAATAAAATAAGAATCAGAATCAAACTATAAGCCACATCAGCAAACTTTACAGAATGCTGGCAGTCATAAAATGTGTTTTTTAAACTAGGGGCACTTTGAGACCTAAGGGGGTTGACAGTGTCCCTTTAAGTAGAGGCACCAGAACCGCATGCAGTACTCCAAGTATGGCCTCACCAGTTGATCTGTACAATGGTAGGATAACTTCCTCGCTTCTGGAAGTGATTTCTCTGGCTATACACCCCAACATCTTGTTGGCCTTGGCTGCCGCCTTCCTACACTGCTTCAAGTGGTTCAACCTCTCTGTTACTTTCACCCGCAGCTACTTTTCTTCCTCAGAGTCCTTTAACCTTCCCCCCAGGAGGTAGCTGTACCTACGGTTCTTGGATCCGAAGTGCATGATCTTGCACTTTTTGGCATTGAATCCCAATTGCCAAGTCCCTGACCATTTCTCTAGTATGTACAAATCTTTTTGGAGAGCCCTTCCTTCCTTCCTCCATGCCATTCACTATTGCACCAATTTTGGTGTCATCTGCAAGCAGGCTCATTTTGCTCTCAACCCCCTCTGATATATCAGCAATGAAGATGTTGAAAATCACAGGCCACAGGACAGAGCCCTGTGGAACCCCACTGATGACTGCATGGGGCTTTGAGAGCTCCCCCCCACCACCACCACTGTCTGCTTCCTGTCTCCCAGCCAGTTTCTTATCCATCAAACCATTTTTTTACCTGCTCCCAGGTTCCTCAGTTTACCCACCAGCCCTCTGTGAGTCAAAGGCATTGCTGAAGTCCAAATATAGGACATCAACTGCCTGCCTCATATCCAATGCCCAAGTCACCCAATCGAAGAAGTTGACTAGGTTTGTCTGACAGGACCTCCCTTGTATGAATCCGTGTTGGTGTTCATCCTGCAGCCCATTCTCTTGCATGAATGTCACCAACCTTTCCTTCATGATGGTCTCCATTAGCTCAGACACCATGGATGTTAGACTGACTGGCCTATAGTTCCCTGGGTCATCCCTAGGACCACTCTTATGGATGGGCACCACATGTGCTGATCTCCAGTCCAATAGGACACAACCGGATTTCAAGGACATATTGAAAACATCTGTCAGGGGTGGTGCCAGCACATCTGCCAACTCCATCACCACTCGAGGATGTATCCCATCCAGCCCTGGCGCATTGTCTGTCCATATGGATTTAAGGACAGCCATCACCTTTCCACCGGGATATCACTGTCAGTTATCCCTTCCCCTCCCCCCTTCCCCATCCTTTCCCTGATTGACTGGGTCCATTTCTTACTCTCGTAAAAACTGAGCAGAAGTACTCATTAAGTACCACTGCCTGTTCTGCCCCCTTTTTGGCCTATACATCTTCCTTCTTAATTCTGGCTATCTGTTCCCTGTGTTTTTGTTTTTCCCTGACATATCTCAAGAAGTCTTTCTCTCCATTCTTAATCCCCTGTGCTAGTTTCCTTTCTTTTGATGCCTTAGCTTCCCTCACAACCTTGGTCACCTCCCCGGATCTCTTTTTGTACTCTTCCCTCTCCTCCATCTTTCAATTCTCTTAAACTTATGAAGGCTGCTCTTTTCTCCCTCACACTCTCTTGCACCTCCCTTGTCCACCAACTAGGTTTCCTGGTCCTCATATTCTTTCTAGCAGTCCTTGTGCACAAGTTTGTTGCATCAATCAGTCCCAACTTCACTATGCCCCAGTTTTGATTTGTATTCATCTCGGTACTTATAGCTGCTACATGCTCCCTCACCATGTTGGCCATCTTGCCAAAGTGAGCCCTCCTGAAGTCTAACACTCTGGTTTTACTTTGATTAACCACCATACCCATGTCCCAGGGAGAACTGTACTGTGTTGTGGTCACTCCCTACCAGGGGGTTCTCAACCCTAACATCTTGCACCTGATCCCCCTCTGCTAATATCAAGTCCAGGATGTGTCGCTCCCTGGTCAGTTCAGTGTGTGAAGAATACATCCTGGAACCCTTCCAGAATGGACTGCTCCCTGGTGCTTTTGGAGGTCATTGTGCCCCAATCCACCCCTGATAGGCTGAAGTCTCCTAACACCACTGTATTTCCCCTTCAACGACATTCATCACTAATTCCCTGTTTACTTCCTCCACCAGAGTTGGAGGTCGGTACACCACTCCAAACTTCATCCTCCTGCCCTCCTCTTCCCATTCTGTATGCTGACCGATAAGATTTCTGCTCTCCCTTCCCCAACATCTTTCCTATTACACATTATTTCTTCCTTAATGTAGAATGCCACCCCCCCCCCCTTCCACCCTATCTCTTCTGTACAGTTTGTACCCTGGTACTGGTTGGCTTATGTTTCCGTTATGGCAGTTATGTCTACTCTGCATTCAGCCATCATTGTTTTGAGTTCAGGAATCTTGTTCCCTAAGCTCCTAGCATTGAGGGATACCACCCTTCAGCCCTTACCCCTGACCTTCCCTCCCTTGTTTAGCCTTTTATTCCCTCCTGTCTCTGAATTATGCTCGCTATCCTTGTCATATTTTCGGGGTGGAGGGAGAGGCTGGATGCCTCCCAATTCCTGTGTCTTGGTCTGACTAATTTCCATTGTTTGTTGGTAGTTTTGCAGATTTATTTAGTTTAAAGTAGTGGTTCTGTTTGTTGTATTGAAACAGTGCTGTGTGTGGAGAGGGGAGTTGTTTTAGATAGCAGGCAAGGCAGCCCTGTGAGGAATAGTCTTTCTTGTTTTTTTTCTCAGTCTTTCTGCTAAATTATCTTTGTCTGCTGTATGTTATTTTATTTCTGTAGTACAGTTTTGTGTATTTAAGTGAATTATTTTCATTAGCCTTTTCCTATATTGATTATAGTTCTTTTGTTTAGTTATTGAAGTGACTGTGTTAATTTAATGCATTTTTTAGAATTACCCCTGTCTTGTGTGTCTTGTTAATCAGTATACTGATGGTGCAGTGATGCAAATACCATGAAGACCATCACAGCAACATTTTTGGCAGCTCACTGTGATGGTCTCCAGGTATAAAGACACTGCTGCCGGGGTGTTTGCCCCCCTCCCCGAACTAACTCTGACAGGAGTTAGAAATCTTTAGTGTGGGGTGAGCGAGGGGTCAGAGACCCCCGCATAGGGGGGTGAAGACCTCCACAGAAAACACTTGTTCCCCCAGCGATGGCACAACACCAGTTGGTGGTGTTGTGCTATCGCTGTGCTGACGTTCGACAAATTTCTTGTCGCTGTGGCATAGTGGAACCTTGTTAATCCCCATAATGTTTAAAAAAATATAAATATTTTTGTGGTGTTTTTACAGGTGCTACTGTGTTAACTCAGTAAACTGTTCTGTTGTGATTAAGATCACACTGTTCTGGTGAGGTTATGTGTTGTATTGTCTCCAATACTGGTATTTACTTTTACTGCAGTGTTTAAAAATCATAATATCCAAAAGGACAGGAAAGAGAAGCGTGACTTGTAAAGTGAGAGTTACTGGTGACGTGGCCATGAAAAGCATAGGTTCTGTGGGTCAAAAGGATGTTGCACCTAAGAAAACTTCATTTGCAGCAACTTCATCCAGGGCCAGTAGTTGTAGGAGCAGCAAAGGAGTAGTTGTCAAAAGTGGTGGCAGAATTAGTGTGTCCAAATGTTTCTCTGCCACATCTGTGGCATCCATGGTGGTAGATGCTGGGGATGGGGAAGTGACAACAAGAGGATCAGTACAAGAAGTAGAAAAATGTCTGGCTCTGGAACAGTGGCTAAGGAGGTTTTTGCTATTTTTCCTATGGGTGCTGGTGGTGGCACTGAGCCCGATCAGGATGATAGTTTCTCATTTCCTAATAAGAGTATTGAGCTTGGCCATGACTCTGATTCTGAGGAGGGACATCTGACTAATGCATGCAAGGATGATGAGAGGGAAAGGGAAGGGAAGGTGAAGAATATAAGATGGAGGAGTACAGATCTCAGGAGGAGGTTATCAGCCTGGGTGGGCATGATGAGAAGGAAAGAGAATGTGGAGAAAGTGAGGAGGCAGAGGACTGATCACTGGAGGAGAAGGTTATCAGCCCGAGAGGAGATGGGGATGAGGATCTGAACCCCCTATGGGAACTTGAAAAGGAAAAAAAAGTAAAGGTCATGCTGCTGGACTTGTGCTGCTCTGTACACCGCAGTTACTTCACTGAATTACCAAAGCACCCCCCTCTTCCAACTATTGTTCCTGTTGGGACTGTTGATCCAATCACACTGAGTGTGTCACCAGCTGTCACAGTGCCGACATCATCCCCCAAAACACCCATTGCCACCCTTCCACTGTCCTAGTGCCACCATCATGTAAACTCAAGGGCTACAAAATCCCTAGTTTTGGATTTTTACATACTGGACCCAGATGATGAAGCAGTGGCTACTTGACAGCTGTGTCAAATGTGAGTTAGCCATGGATAAAAAGGAAAACCACCCCTGCAGTGGTGACCAACACAGGAAGCACCAAGTTTGGTCGACAGCGACAATGTGGACCTCCCACACAGCGACAGCACAATACTGACACAGGTATTGTGCTGCCTGTTTTAAGGGTGTTTTCTGAGGGGGAGCTGTGCCCCCCACACCCCCATGCAGGGGGCTCTGCCCCCCACAGCCCTCAGACTTTAGGATTCCAACTCCAGTTCGGAGTTGGTCCCGGGAGGGGGCAGAACATTGTGGGAAGGCAAAACACGAAAAAAAGGCCATTACTGCGAATGTTGCCGTAATGGTCTTTTTTCCTGTTTCACCATCGGGGTGTCAACAAAAAGGGGTGCACCGACCAACACATACTTCAGGTTCAGGCACCTGTTATGCTGGACTCAACACCTACAGGAAGTCAGTGCAGGGGGCCCTCTCCCTTATCATCTTCATTTAGCAAGGCACCCACTATGGGAACTTGAAAAGAAAAAAAAGTAAATGTCATGCTGCTGGACCTGTGGTGCTCTGTACACCGCAGTTACTTTACTGAAATACCAAAGCCCCCCCCCCCCCATCTTCCAACTATTGTTCCTGTTAGGACTGTTGATCCAATCACACTGCGTGTATCACCAGCTGTCACAGTGCTGACATCATCCCCCAAAACACCCATTGCCAACCTTCCACTGTCCCAGTACCTCAATCATATAAACTCAAGGGCTTCAAAATCTCTAGTTTTGGATTTTTACATACTGGACCCAGATGGTGAAGCAGTGGCTACTTGACAGCTGTGCCAAATGTGAGTTAGCCATGGATAAAAAGGAAAACCACCCAGGCAGTGGTGACCAACACAGGAAGCACCAAGTTTGGTCGACAGCGACAATGCCGACCTCCCCCACAGCGACAGCACAATACTGATGCAGGTATTGTGCCATCTGTTTTAAGGGTGCTTTCTGTTGGGGGCGCACACCCCCCATGCATGGGGCTCTGCCCCCTGCAGCCCCCAGACTGTAGGATTCCAACTCCAGTTTAGAGTTGGTCCGGGAAGGGGGCAGAACACTGGGGGAAGGCAAAACATGAAAAAAAGACAATTACCGCGAATGTTGCCGTAATGGTATTTTTTTCTGTCTTGCCATCGGGGTGTCGACAAAAAGGGGTGCACCGACCAACACATACTTCAAGTTCAGGCACCTGTTATGCTGGACTTAACACCTATAAGAAGTCAGTGCAGGGGGCCCTCTCCCTTATCATCTTCATTTAGCAAGGCATCCCGAAGTGTCTGGGGAAAGTTACAATGAATGCAGGGTTGACCATGTAGGACTACTACCGAGATGATGAGGATTTGGTGGGATATCTAAGCAGTGGTGGATTGAGTACTAATAGTCAGAGGCACCAAAGTGCATCAACTCCAGTCCAGAAAAACAACCTACATTCTCATTTTTATTTGAGCAGCATCCGTGAATTCCACTGAGTCAAATGCTACCCCACCAGCCGTGCTGCCTCACAGAGTCTAGCTGTTTTGCAGCCCTACACCCTGAATGCTGAAGCCTACACTGCATAGCATGTTTGAGAGTCATGCAAAATACCCACCCAGCCATGCTGTTGCACAGGAACTGAATGCAGCAACCACTGAAATGCTGGCAATTGTTTTACTGCCATTCTCTTTCATGGAGAATGTCAAATTCACAATGTTGGTGGCTATGCCTGTCCCAAATGGCAGCTTCTTTTGCAAACCAACTACTCTACCTGTGCCATTCCTGAACTTCATGGGTCTATGCTACACATGGTAATACATGCCCTGCTGCATTCAGTATCCCCATACAGACATCTTAGTATGAATATACGGACAGTGACCAACAGCAGGTAGCACCTATCTGTGCATTACAACCAAATGGGCACTAGTACCTGGGGTACTGTTTGACTCTGGGCATGGGACAAATTGTACTAAGTCCAATTACTGTGATAACAACCCTCTGGATATTCGCCAACATGCCAGTGAAGAGTGTATCTGGATCACACACTGGTTAAAAAATGTTAAAATTGCCTCTGACCAACATTGATAAGTGGCTGTACCCCCATGCACTGAAAGCAGGTTTCACTGCAAGCTATAATGTCTTGAATGCAGTGAAATGTATAGGAGATTGCAGGTTTCTCAGGGTGCCATCCTTGGCACATTGTATTAATCTCATTGTACAGGAGTTTCTTTTTTCCATCAAGGTTTTTTATCCTTGGGCACATCACAGGCAGCTTTCTCAGCCCCGTCCCTTTTCTGCTCACCTGTCTATTTGTCTCCCCCATCCACCAAGCCTCATAGCCCCCAAAGATTGCCCCCCATGATGGTGCTGGGAAGGTAAGAGCCATCCTCCACCCACCCAGAGACCCAGAGTCCAGCAGTCAGCAGGCTGGCAGCAGTGCGGAGCAAGGGTGGGCAGGGAGGGCTTCATGGAGCCTGTGACCATTTTTTCCCCATTTTCTCTCCTTATGATCTTGGGCCTCAGCAACATGAACATGCATGCACTTGGAGGTGCTCATGTGCTCCAGAACTGGTGACCCCATCCATCCACCTGACCTAGCACCAGCCCCCTCATTTGACCGATACTACCACTGAGCCTCCACTCAGTGGCAGCCAAGATCTGGGAAGCACTTACCTTCCAATTCAGGGGAGGAGAGCTGCCTATTAGCTGCTCAATCCTCTCTTAGCCCCCCACTTCCTGGCTGACCCCCAGTGGCCTGAGATCATTCCCGAAACCAGGTTTCTGGTGTGGGAGAGATAAGGTGCTTGAAGTGCCTCAGCCCTCTGCATCACAGTGCCTGCTATAAAGGGGTTTCTAGCATATCTTGATATCAAGTCCATGCTGACTGTGGTCTGTCACATCTTTTCTGACTTTGCCAATTCTAGAAAGACCCTTGACCAGCTAAAGCTCCTGCAGATCCAGAACAAATTGCATCAGCACTACATGATGCTAGAAGTCGTGACCAGATGGAACTGAACACTGTACATGATAGAGCACTTGAATGAGCAGTACAAGGGCATATCTGAATACCTACTACTGCATACAAGTCATGACAGTGCTGGAGTATCCATGTCTCTGACAACAGACCAGTGGCAAGTAATGGATTACCTGATCATGATTCTAGGCCATTCAAACACAACAATCAGGCAGTGACTGTGGACACCACCTGTATCAGTCAGGCCATCCCTCTTCTGTGGGTGCTGAGGCAGATGCTGTTGAATGTACAGCAGGTTCTGGAGACGAGCAGTGATACTGGACACTGCACCTTAATGGAACATGTGCTCCATGTCTTGGACTGCAATACCCATATTTCTGGTATTCTGTTGTTTGCAGATTTTGGGATTGCTACCATGCTTGACCCACAGTATAAATGTTGTCTGTCATCAATACTTGAATGTGGGTGTGATCAGGTCCAAAATTTAACCAGTCTCCTAATGACAGCTGTACATGGGGCACTGATTCTCAGGTCATAGTTATCTAAGGCATAACATGAAACTCAGCAGAAACCATGGGCCAGATTTTCAAAGGGCCTGATATGGCCCAGAGGCTAAGCACCTGTGCATAACTCCCTGGTCCAGGAAAAAACTTCCACACCTAGGAAAAATACTATTTTCAGCAGTTTATGCACATGGGCAGCATTTTTCTTTATTCCACAGCTGCACAAAAGAATCGTACACCTGGTAGTACCATGCATAGCATTTTTCCACAGCTGTGCAAAAAAAAGTGCAAGCTGCAATAAATTGTGGAAAAGGTTGAAAAAAATGCACCCTTTTTGAAATTTTAGTGCATGCAGAAACAAATTGAAGTTGTGCATGAAAATCCTCCCTTGCACATCTTTTTTCTGCATGTGTGCATTTTGTCCATGTTTTAAAATCTGGCCCTGGTGTTGCTGCCACCTTGTACGGTAAATGGGCTAATACAACATGCAAGGTACAAGATAAAATCCCAACAAATCCACTTTGGGATGTTTTGCACCAAGTGGGAATTGAAGATGTGGAGGAAAAGGCAGAGGATGATGCTGATGAGGAAGCAGGATTACGTACAGAGTAGCACTTAGTGGATACATCTGTGGCAGACAGGAGGCACCTTACCATCACAGAACAGCCCTTGAAGTACTGGGGTACAAAGGTTACTGACTGGCCAGCACTGACCTTAGTAGCCATCCAATACCTGAGCTGTCCTCCCTTGAGTGTCAGTGTGGAGCATTTATTCAGTTATGTGGGTGCAACTGTGCATGACAGGCATATGACTCTGCCAACTAAAAATGCTGGCATGCTGACATTTCTTAAGATGAATGTGTATCACAGTCATGTCTGCATTTCTACCACATGAAAGTGGCGGTGGTGGTGCTGGTGGTGAGTATAAACCAGAAGAGCCTGAGGTTGTCAGCACTGGCAAATTGCTTACTACTGAGGCTGATAAAGCATAGATGGAGAAAGAATTCCCAGGTGGGGACAACTCTAGTCTGGAAGACTGTGAGAGCGGCTTCCTTTTTCAAGATGATTGAAGCATAAAGAAGTGTTCTCTCCATCACTCCCTTCCCATCAATTCAATACTTTTTGTAAGGATTCAGTTTTGTTTTGCTTTCATTTTATTTTCCCCCAAGCTGTGATACTGTTCCAACATACATCCTATTACAAGCTTCCACCCTGCTATGTGATGCCCACAGACAAAGTAGAAAATCACATCATTAAAGGCAAGATTTGTCAACAGTAACATTGGCCACCACAGCCACAACTGCATGCATACAGACTGAAAAACCCAGACTCTTAAGCAAGCAGAAATGCTACTGCTAGAAATGAAGAATATTCATCCTTAACCAATCAAGACTCCATCTCCTCCTACTATTTCTTGGTCCTGCTTATATCCTACACATACAGTACATCAACAATGTGTGTTACTGTGGCCTCCACTGCATGCTTCCAGACTAAGAAACCAGGACTGTTAACTTGAAGCCAGCATAAATCCTGTTGCAAGGCAGACATCTTGTCAGCCAGCCATGCCTGAATCCGAGCCTCTAGCCAACTAACATAGCAAGCAAGGCAGCAAGACCTAAAGTCAAGTAAGGTCCACCTTTGCCTGCTGTGATGGTAAGTTACTTTTACTGTTGATCATACTTCATATATTCACTCAGTGATGGTGCTGGTGATTCTGTCCACATGCAGAAAAGGAGGTGCTTCCACTTTGCTTGCAAGACATTAATATGTATATATATATATATATATTAGAGACAAAAAACTCTGTTTAATGCATCAGTTAGGGTTGTTCCACAGCGACAAAAGTGAGGAAATTCGATGTTAGGGTAGAAACCCCCTTTGCACCCCTTCAGCCCACCCCCCCAACTGGAATTGGGGTGCACATTGGGGTCATCAGCCCTAACTGTCACACCTATCACATGTGGAAAGAAGCTGAGGAATAGGAGAATGGGGTGACAGTTAGGACCGATGACCCCAATGCACACCCTGATTCCAGTTGGGGGGTGGGCTGGAGGGGTGCAAAGGGGGTTTCAACTCTAACATCGAATTTCCTCGATTTTGCCGATGTGGAACAACCCTAACTGATGCATTAAACAGAGTTTTCTGCCTCTAATTTCCCTTCTTTTTGAGAATGATAATGAGAAATAGTGAATGTAATGCGACGGCGGGAAGCTCCTGCCACGTGATGTCTTGTCACATTGTAACATTGTGCCCGCAAACGCAAATCATAATGTGCATGGTGACACAAAGCAAAACAGAAAGAGAAACAGTACTGTAGACAGAAATGTTAAAAACAATGCAAACGCAACCGCAAATGAAAACACAAAGGGTAACGCACATGGTGGCGTAAACGTGAATGGTAAAAGATACGGGTACAGAACCGCAAGCAGAAAGGGTAATGGTAACAGTAATGTAAGTGCACAGGCTGGTTTTCCCCAAAAGCTGCATAGAGAAAGGCAGTGAGTAGAAAGAATGTATGCAAAATAAAGACTCTCGGAACACAAAAATGAGGACTTGGAATAGTAAATTGCTTATATCTCAGTAACCGTACGACATAGAAAAACAATTTAAAAGTCACATGTATTATCACTTTCCTGGCTAGTTTTATATTTAGCCCCCAAGAGGGGGCTAGGAATTTTTTGACAAAAAGTCCGTATCTCGTACCGTTTTCGAGATACGGGTCCTGAAAGGCGCTATGAATGCCGTAATGTTATCCTATGGGAAAAAACAGAAGTTTGGACTGCCATAACTTTGCCTCCCTGTAATATTTTTTTACCAAACTACTGAAAGGCACATATGTGGGATGTTGGCTGTGTTCCCTGCAAATTTCAGCCCAAAAGACCAAACCGTTATTTTGCAGCAGGGCGCCAAACGATTGCTGCAATGCGTCGTACACCGTAATGTTATCCTATGGGAAAAAGTGTCAACTTTGGGGTACTGTAACTTTGCCACCATATAATATGTTTTCAACAAAACACTGAAAGGCACATCTGTGAGATGTCAGCTGCGTTTCCTCCAAATTTCAGCCCAAAACTCCAAACCGTTCTTTTGCAGCGGGGTGCCAAAGAATTGCTGTCATTTCCACAGCTTAGAAAAGTACTGTTTAATTTAGTGAAAGCCAGTAAAAATTTGCGATACACTTTCGTGAGCACGAAGCACTTTGTGAAAAGTACTTTTTCCAGAAATCTGAAAATATATTTCTGGGGTGTTTTACTCAAAATAAAGACATGGCTAGCATCCTCAGGTCCGACTAGGTGAATACAAAAATAATTAGGCTGCTAGAGGGTCCCAAATTTAAATGGCAAGCATTTTTCTGATCAGTAACTGAAAACAAGATGGCAGATTTGCGAAAGTAAGAAGGTCATTTGCGACAGTAAAAATGCATTTGCGAAAGTGTTGAACTTTTTGTTAACTTTTCCCATTGACTTATAATGGGAAACTGTTTTTTGAATAACTTTTGAACCGTTTAATATTTTTTCATGAAATCTTTGAAAAGCACATCGGGGACACTGGCCGCACGTTCCCTGAAGATTTTGAACCGGTCGCGCAAAGCGTGAGACCTGTAGGCGTGACCGTAGAATTCCAGAAAAAGTGTAAATGCACGCACAGATCACGCTTAATAACTCCGCAGCTGTGTATCCGACTGATACAAAACTTGGCAGATCCCAAGGCATATGGGTCTTGATCATGTATTCCAAATTTCAGGCAAATCTGTCAAACAGTTGCAAAGTTATTAAGGTGCAAAATGTTGGGTTTAACACATAAATGGCTCCTCAACCCTAACTATGGTAGCACTACCGTGCTACCATAATATATCTATATATATATATATATATATATATATATATATATATATATATATATATATATATATATATATATATATATATATATGTATTATCTTTATTGCAGAAAATGTAACACTTGCAATCATTAGCAAACATTAACATACATGAAAACCAAAAACATAACATATCAATACATAACAATGCATAAACTTGTAACTCTCCTCCCGAACCCTCCACCCCCAACATAACGCTCAGTAGAATATGTATAAAGAGTAACATTAACAACTACATATGCCAATAACATAAATACAACTAATATTCATGAGTATTAACTTGATTCAATGCATTTATAGGGGTAATAAAATATGAAAAGAGAAAGAAAAGGAAATATAATAATGGGGAAGCCATAAACCATTAATTATCCTTTTAAATGAATGTAATAGATGAAATACAATAGTGATACTGCATATCTTTGTATACAAATTAAGATAAAAGGAATCCATTTAGTACATTGTCTTATTTATGTGTACAACTAGATCTTTAGGGAATGTGCTACGAAGGAAATTTTGATCTGATGAGGGATGGTCCCTCTTCAAACATAAGGTCATATAACCTGACCCATATATGAATGAAACGGTTACTTCTATTATAAAAGGACTCTATCAGATTAATACTTTATAGATTTAATAGAATATTAGCTAACCACTCTGTGAAGGAAGGTACTGTAAAGGAAGATACATCTTTATTTATCCAATGTCAAATAATTATTTGCTTAGTTGAGACTGCAATTAAAGTTATCACTGCTTTGTCTGATAAAGATGTAAACCCCTCCACATTACCCAGAATACAACATTCCAAGCTAGAAACATTATATATCCTAAGTTTATCCAACACTTTTACTTTAATGTCAAGCCATAATTTCTTTATCTTAGGACAAAACCATGAAATATGTGATAAAGTGCCAATTTCTAAAGTACATATGAGGCATTTATTCCGAACTCCATAAAGCCATATAGGCAGTATAGTGCAGTGGTTTAAGGCTCTGAGCTGCAAATCTGGTGACATCCAGCAGACCAGACCTGGGATTAAATCCCTCAGCTTCCAGTTGCATATTGTGCAACCCTGAACAAGTCATTTATCTTCCCCGTGCTCCCAGGTCACTCCTGTAAAAAAGCTTTCAGCTTAGTGTGCTACTCCTGGTTAAATAAATAAAAAAAACTATAAATGTGACATGTACACATTATGTAAGATTTTAAACTGAATTAATCTAAGGATGTCTAGTGGAATGAGTTTATATATATATTTTGCCATAAAGTGGACCAGGTCTGTGAATATTGTTTAGTTTGTCAGTAATATTTCTACTAATAGGGTTGAGTATATATTACCAATGGAGTAAGGCTTCTCAGTGGCTAACTTAAGTCTGTTAATATCTTGGCAATTTTCCTTCCAAGGGAAAGGACCAAAATTCATTTTAAGAGCTATTTTAGTAATTAATAATTTACTATGGCATTTTTTGCCTAATTTAAGGTCCAAAAGAATCCTGCTTAAAGGAAGAAAATGACCATTGCTTAAAAAAGATGTGACTGAAGAATTGTGCTCTAGAGGTAGTCAAGAGGAATCAAGACATTTCCCATTAATTAAAAAGTTAGGATTATTTAGTATTAATTGGTTAATATCCTGATCCATCTTGATACCTTAGAACTTACCAATTTGATTATGTATCTTAAGAGAAGTTCCTATAACCATTAATGTTTTAGGAATATTTTTAAGTTTTAAGTTCAGTATGTTCTCTGGGGGTCATTGTATACTTCCTTAATAGTGCCAACTCTATTTCTAACTAGGTAGGAATATACAAGTTGTATGAAGTTGGACTTTGCATCCATTTAAGGTATTTATTTAGGTGAGAGGCCATGTAATGCAAAATAAAGTAGGAAGCTTTAATTCCCCCTTAATATTTATGACACTTTAGCTAAATCAAAGCTATTCTCAGGGTTTTACCCTGCCAGATGAAGTTATTAATCAAAGTATGCACATTACTAATCCATTTCAGAGGAAGAAATATATTTAACATGTTTAGAGGATAGAATAACATTGGAAAAATGTTCATTTTAATTATATTTACCTTTCCCCAAAATGATATAGGAAGTAGTTGCCATATTTTAAGATCTTGCATTAGCTTAACAATCAAGAAACATAGAAACATAAAAATATAGAATTTGATGGTAGCTAAGGACTGCTTGGCCCACCTAATCTGCACATTTCCCTACCTAATGGATAAGCTGCAGATCCTAGTTAACCAACAGCCTACTTCCTCCTACACCCCGACTAGAATTGTCTTATGTCTGTCCCATGCATTCTTGAATTCACCCATTGTTTTTGACTCCACAACCTCCTCAGAAAGGCTATTCCATACATCCACAGCCCTCTCTGTGAATATATACTTCCTTATGTTACCTCTGAGACCCCCCATCTTCAAATTGTGCCACCTTGTTCTTGCACATCTCTTTTTCAGAAAGATGCTACCCTCTTGGACTTTGTTGATTCCCTTGAGGTACTTGAATGTTTCTATCATGTCCCCCCTCTCCCTCCTTTCCTCAAGGGTATACATATTAAGCTCCTTTAGTCTCTGTTCGTATGTCTTCTAGTGCAGACCCTGCACCATTTTGGTTACTCTCCTCTGGACAGCCTCCACCCTGTCTACGTCTTTGCAGAGATGGGGTCTCCAGAACTGCACACAGTATTGCAGATGGGGTCTCACCGACTGTCTGTACAGAGGGATAACAACTTCTTGTTTTCTACTGGTGGTGCCTCTCCCTATGCATCTCAGTATCCCCCAGCCCTCCTTACTGCCTTCACACATTGTCTGCCCACCTTTAGGTCATCTGTCAGTATCTCATCCCCTATTGTGTACTCTTCTCCTGGATTTTTGTTTCCCAGGTGCATTACTTTGCACTTTTTTGCATTGAATCTAAGCTGCCATACATTTAACCATTTCTCCAACCTTACCAAGTCCCTTCTAATCCTTTCCACCCCAACTTGTATATCAACCCTGTTGCAGATCTTTTTGTCATCTGCAAAGAGACATCCTTTTCCTTTCTGTCCCTCTGCAATGTTACTTATGAAGACATTAAAAAGGACTGGACCCAGTACTGAACCCTGTGGTACCCCACCAGTAACCCCTCTTTCTTCACTGTGGACTCCGTTTACTATTACCCTCTGTGTCCTGTTGTCCAGCCAATGCTTTACCTAGGCTCTCCACCCTGGGACCCACTCCCAGGCTGGCTAATTTTTTTTATTAATCTTTTGTGTGGGACTGTGTCAAATGCCTTGCTAAAGTCTAGGAAGGCAATGTCCACTGCCTTTCCCTGGTCTACTACTTTGGTCACCCAGTCAAAGAAATCGATTAGATTCATCTGACATGACCTTGCAGCTGTGAATCCATGCAGCCTTGGGTCCTGTGCCCCACTGGCCTCTAGGTACTCAACAGTTCCTTCCTTCAGAAATGATTCCATCATTTTCCCTACCACTGAGGTCAAACTGAGAGTTCTGTAATTTCCTGCATTTGTCTTGCTCCCATATTTGTGAAGGGCAATCACATCCACCCTCCTCCAGTCCTAAGGTACCGCACCATCCTCCCATGATTTGTTAAAAAAGGGTAGTCAATGGTGGTACTTTTACTCCCTTTGGTTCTTTTAGAATTCTGTGGTGAATCCCATCAGGTCCCATTGCTTTGTCCACCTTCAGTTTTAGGAGTTCTTTCAGAACCCTTCTTCTGTAAAAGGATTGATATTGACCCCCCTGTCCAGAGTGCTTCTATTGACTGGATTAGGTACCTCCCCCTCCTCTTCCTTTGTGAATATTGAGCAGAAGTATTCATTCAATATCCCTGCTTTTTCATTGTCCCTCTCTGCCCACCCATCCTCCTCTTTATTCAGCCTCAGTATCCCTCCCTTTGTCTTTCTTCACTCCCTAATGTACCTATAAAAGATTTTATCCCATTTCTTAACCAAGTTGGTTGTCTTTTCCTCGGTTTGGACCTTTGCTAGTCTGACTGCCTTCCCCTCTTCCTTCTGCTTTAACTGGTACAGTTCTCTGCCCTGCTTCTTCTGTGTTTCGTTATAGTTCCTGAATTATATCTTTTTCTCCCTAATTTTCCCCTCCACATCTTTTGAGAACCATAGTGTTTTTACCTTTGCTTGCGCGCATGCGCAAGTAACGTCTTGGGAGAATGGGGCACTTTGGAGGTGTGCCCCTCTCCTGCAATCCCCTGCTCCATTGAGCAGGTGCTGCAGTCCTGCACCAATCTGATGCAGTGCTGTGTATGACAGCGGTGGTCTTCTCTTCAAAGGAAACCACCGTGTCCTCCTACAACACAGCGTCATCCCGCCCCCTCAAATCTTTGCTGCCAGCTGGGGAGCCCACCCCAGCGTGGCCAACATCCCGCGTCATCTGCCAATGGGGTGCCCAATCCCCCGTCAGCTCCAGGCCCCCCCAGTCATCCTTCTGCCATGCTGGGAGCCCACCCCAGCGTGGCAAACATCCTGTCCCGTGTCATCTGCCAATGGGGGTGCCCAATCCCCCGTCAGCTCCACGGCCCCCCCAGCCATCCTTCTGCCATGCTGGGAGCCCATCACAGTGTGGCAAATGCCCCACATCATCTGTTTTTTTTTTTAAACCTGTAAATTGAAAACGGTCCCATGGCACTTCTCCCAGGCACCCCTCCCACAACCCGCACCCACCCTGCACCGCCTCCCACACCCCCTCACCCCATACTTACCTCCGGGCTCAGTGCGATGATCTTGATGGAATGGGAACACGTCTACACTCTTCAAAGCCGACTGCGAACTGAGGAAATGCGGTAAGCTGTATAATGGGCTAGATAGGGGTTTTCAACTTTGTGCATATCTCAGGCATTTTTTGGAATTTTGCACCAAATTTTCAACATGGGTTTTGGGACCCCTTCTTATGAATGATGTCACTGTCATGGCATTATTAGGGCCTAAGGGTGATTTGCGGTCACTGTGCCAAATCCCCCGCTGGGCCTGAATAATCTCGCAACAGTGTTTATCATTCGAAGGGTCCATAGGCTCTTAGGTCAAAAACTGACACTGTTTCTGGCGTGCATTGCGCGGTTCCTCATGAGCTCATAAGTTCAAATTTTCAATATTTTCACTCCAGATTTTCAACATTGCCATTTTACCACACCTCCTTATGAGCAGTATAGCTGTCATTTTTTACATCCTGCCCAAAATGTGTTTTCGCCCATGTAGCACACATTGGCGCAGTCACTGTGCGAAATCAATGTATGGGACACGTTAAGAAAATCACAGTGACACCGTTCATGAGCAGAGGTCTTAAAATAGCTACATTGAAAATGTGGTGAAAAAATTCCTTAAAATGACTGTTTTATGAGCGTGCGTTGCGCAGTTCCTAGGCACGCTCGTACGTTTGCGAATTTTCAATATTTTCACTCCAGATTTTCAACATTGCCATTTTACCACACCTCCTCATGAGCAGTATGGCTGTCATTTTTCACATCCTGCCCAAAACATGTTTCCGCCCATGTAGCGCACAATGGCGCAGTCGCTGTGCGAACTCAATGTATGGGACACATTAAGAAAATCACAGTGACACTGTTCATGAGCAGAGGTCTTAAAATGGCTGTGTTGAAAATGTGGTGAAAAAATTCCTAAAAATGACTGTTTTACAAGTGTGCGTTGCACAGTTCCTATGCACGCTCGTAAGTTCGCAAATTTTCAATATTTTCACTCCAGATTTTCAACATTGCCATTTTACCACACCTCCTTATGAGCAGTACAGCTGTCATTTTTCACATCCTGCCCAAAATGTGTTTCCGCCCATGTAGCGCACAATGGTACAGTTGGTGTGCGAAATCAATGTATGGGACACATTAAGAAAATCACAGTGACACTGTTCATGAGCAGAGGTCTTAAAATGGCTATGTTGAAAATTTGTTGAAAAAATTCCTAAAGATGTTGTTTTACAAGCGTAGATTCTGGCAGTTCCACTTGCCTAAATGGTCGCGAATTCTAATATTTGCACTCAATGGCTTCCAAATACCTAAACAGCACATAGAAGCAAGCAACATTTGGCATTGACAAATGCTTGTACTTCTTTGTCACTGATTTTTAAGCCATGTCCAAGTGCCAAATACCACTGCAAATACCTGCAAGCGAAGGTTCGGCATTGACAAATGCTTGTTTTCTTTTGTTTTGATTTGTTTATTTGCTTCGCACAAAGGCTTGTTGCCTCTGTGATGGCAGTTTTGACGTTTCCCCATTATTGCTCCACCCCTCCTTCTTGCCTATTTGCTAGTGCTTTTCTCAGGCACTCTCCCATTTTGACAAAATCAGCCCTCCTGAAATCCAGTATCTTCACGTTTGTATGGCTTGACTCTACAACTAAGTTTATAACGAACCACACTGTTTGGTGGTCACTTATTCCCAGATGGTTGCCCACTTCTAGATGTGAGATCCTCTCTCTATTCCCATTTGAGAGTACCAGATCTAAGATTGCTCCCTCCCGAGTGGATTCCAACATTAGCCGTCTGAGGCATGCCCCCTGTAGGGCATCGTGAATGGATGTGGCTGCAGCAAAGGTGTTCCAGTTAACATCTGCATATTCAGGTCCCCCATCAGCAATATCTCCCCTTTCTCTGTCATCCTAAGGATGCCTTCTATCATTTCCTTGTCCATTTCCTCCCCCCTGAGACAGGGGTCAGTATACAACCCCTGTGCAGATTATGGTGCCATTTCCAGTGTCCAGGGTGACCCACAGTGCCTCCTCCCCTTCCTGCTTACCATTTAGTTCTGTTGCTTTGATCCCTTCCCTTACATAAAGAGCTACTCCTCCTCCTCCTCTTCTACCCTCCCTGTCTCTCCTGTAGATTGTGTACCTTGGTATGTTGACATCCCAGTCATGGCTTTCTATGTACCATGTTTCTGTGGCTGCCATGTTATCCAGGCATCCCTCTTCCATCAAGTCCACCAGTTCAGGGAGCTTGTTACCTAGACTATAGGCATTGGTGCTCATTACTCTCCATTTTGTGATGGTCTTACCCCTTTTTGCTCCATCCCTGTCCCTACTGCCTATGTCTTTTTCTCCATTTACCCCTGTCATTTTCCCTATCAACTTCTCTATCTTTGTTGTTTTCCTCACTAACTACCTTAATTTTCTTTGGGGGGGCTAGGATTTCCCTTCTCCTTTTCAGTGCCTCCCCCCTTGGCTAGTTTAAATGCTTGCCAATGAAGCATTTAAACCTATCACCTAAGATCCAGGTTCCCCTCCTGGACAGATGCAGACCATCGCACCAGTATAGGCCTGCATCCCTCCAGGTGGACCCCCAGCCCCCAGTGAAACCAAAACCCTGAGCTCTGCACCAGTTTTTCAACCAGTAATTGAATCCCATGGTACCGAGCACCCTAGCCTCACCCATACCATAGACAGACAGCACCTCCAAGAAGGTTACTGTGTGTGCTACTTGTCTAAGGACCCTCCCCCACTCCACAAACTCCTCCTGCACTGCTCTGATCCCTTTCCCAGCCAGGTCATTTGTCCCTAGGTGGACATCCAGCTCCCTCCTAGTGCAGCTGCTCCCATGATCCTGAGGATTTGCTCCCTGTCCCTCTAAGCCATTGCACCAGGCAGGCACTTTACCTCCTTCTCCCCTTCCTCCCTGGTTCTACCCTCCTAACAATGGTGTCCCCCACCAGGAGATGATTCCTTCCCCTGTGGAGTCCCATGCCACCCTCCTGTGGGTCTCCTTTGTGGAGGTTCCCAGCATCCTCCTTGGTCTCCACTGCAGGTGCCTCCTAAGAGGAACCACACTCTGTCAGAAAGGCATATGAATTGTGGAGAGGTACAACTGGAGGGATGTGCCACTGTTCCACCACCTTCACCCTCCCTGAGCCCACTGTGGTTCACCTGCTCCTCTTTCTTGGCACCCTCTGAGGCAGCATTGGTGGCCCTGGTGGTCCATGGGTGGAAAAAGAGGTCCCCCAAATCCTGGCCAACTCTGCCTGGAGATGAGCAACCTCCACCCTCAGCCAAGAGAGGCACCTGCAGATGGGACAACGCCGCATTCTCCAGAATGTCTCCCTGAAGACTGCTGCTCCACAGCCACTGCACTGCACCACTTTCATCATGTGTTATTTGTGGCCCAGGGAAGGAATCAATAGACAATATTAGTTACAACATAAATTTGTGTCCCCAGTATAATAAAAAAGTTTCTAATAAAAAGAAACATGTTTTTCTCACTCATGGTTGAGATTTCAATAAGTTCAGAGAGAAATAAGTATCCAAACAGCCATAAGTATCATTTGCATATCATTCCTATTTAGTTCTAATAAGCCTTCTCAAACATGTAAAACACAGAGGTTGCATATTTCTAAATGCAGTGCACATTTCTAGCCTCAATTTAGTAAGAAATAAGAAGCTCTACCTAAATTAGATATTTGTATTCCTTTCATGATCATCATAACTTGTCCTAACTGATGGGACCATTAAAAAAATTAAAAAGAAAACTGAAACAAATTGTATAAATCTGGGTTTGTTGAGCTAGGGACCTCTGGACTGATGTTTACATGTTGTTCTATAGATCCTTCATGAATATGCAAAGAGAAATGGTTGCACAATACGAATTACCCCCCTGTATTGCTTTTCGGCCTTAGAGAATGTGAAATGGAAGTGCAGTTAAATCATGCACTTAATTCACTTTTCCCAGTATCTAAAGTTCTGGAATAATAGCTTTCTTTATGCAATACAGGGGCTAATTTTCAAAATAACATTGCATATATCAAGCCATCAAAAGGGTTCAAATTCAATACCATTAATTTTAGTTATGGCTAACATTTGATAAAAATTGGTAACTCATAGTTACCTTTTGTTTCTTGGACTCTGCTCAAATGAGCAGGGAGAAATGGTTGCGCTGACCAAATGTACTTTTCTGCGTTGACTTTCAGATCAAGCGAAAAGAGAGCAAAAGTATGTTTAAAGCATTCAGTTTATTTGCTTTACCCTCGTACTTTAAATTTATAAAATATTATCTTCCTTAGTGTATTACAGTGGGAATAAGTCCACTAGTAATGTTATTAAACAACCAGTTTTAACAGAGATTAGTGTAATAAACAGATTTCAAAACCCAAAAATATAAAGCTCCCACATCCGGTTTCTTAAATGGCATAGCTTGTATTACACTATCAACAAAAGTCCTTCTCATTACAAATTGGTTTTAGTTTTAATCAGCATTAAAAGAACTTTTGAAGGAGAGAAGGAACAGACATATGCCACCACACATACTTTTAATTTTATGACCATAAATTATAAAGCCACAACATTTTGAATGTGCAGGGTGAAATGGTTGTGTATTCTGAATTACCTCACTGTGTTATTTGTGGGTTTGGTGAACAAAAAGCCAAAACCCTTTTAAAAACCATTCATCTATGTTTATTATTCCCGGGTACCCAGAGACCTGGAATAATAAATATCTTCATTTAATACAGTGGAAACAAGTCAAATAATAACTTAATTAATCCTGCGCTTCTCCCAAAATCCATGTAATGATCCTATTTCAATTTCCAGCATTTTAGAAAAAGAAAACAATAGGGAAAACTGTATGGCTCCTACAACCCAGCTTTCCAAATAAAACAGCATGCTTTAAGTCACCGAAAGGACTCCAACTCAATACACATTAATTTTGATCTTAACCAATATTTGATGATCACCGGTAATTTGTATTTACCTCTTGTATCTTGAATCCTTCTCGAATGTGCAATGAAAACGTTTTGCACAGCCTGAATTTCCTCACAGCATCAATTCTCAGGTCAAATAAACAAAGAGCTAGATACTTTTAAAATATTCAATCTTATATGGTTGACCCCTGTTTTAAAGCTTTAGACTATTAAATGCTATTGTGTATTACATGAGAAGCTGTCTTAATAGTAGCATTATTTGTCAGCCAGTTCTTACTAAGATCGATGTAACAGCCGATTTCAAACTCCAAAAATGTAGAGTTCCAGCAACCCAGTTTCTGAAATAACAGCACATTTTAAGCTTATACATACTGAAGTCTATAATCTTTGTTTTAAGCTACATCATAAACAACCCAATTTAAACAAATCAGGGAAAAGTTGAGTCAGCTGTTTTCTTGCTTGATCAGGGATTTCAAATGTGTAAGGTTTGCCATCTGTAGTGATTGAGAGGTAAGCGGGATATGTCATCTTAAACTGTATGCCTACTACAATCAACTTGTTCACCAGAGGTGAAAATTATCTTCTCCTTTGCTGAACTGCTGGTGAAAGGTCTTATGAAAGTCTATTTTTTCCACTGTCCAATGATAGACCTTTAGAGATGTTGGCACAGTTCAGAACATGCACTCTATCTAAATAGTTAAGAAATTAAATGATAAAGGGCATGGGAAGATCATTACTCACTGGCAAAGGATGTAGGGCTTGATGAGCTCTTTCTACAACATACATTGATCCATTAGGTGAATTCCCAGCAATAGTATCACAGATTACCTGTGCAAACGTAATTAGGGTCTGTACCCTCTGATAACTCAGGGATTCCATAATTCACTACATTATTTCTTCTAGACCTTCCCCCAGGTCTTCAAGCTTCGATTCCAATTTACTGACTTTCTGTCTCAACAATGGTACTTCGGGCTTGAATTTATTTCTCCAGTCATCCAGTGATGAGATTCTAGCTTCTGCATCTATTAACCTTCTATTAATGCCTTCTATTGCACTTGTAGTTATTTTATACTCTTCCACCAAAGATAGTAAGGCATCTTTAGAGGCTTAATTTCTTCTAGGAATTTATTCTCCATTAGGTAATTATTGCCTGTAGAAGCTGTTGGATTCTTAGTGGATGTCTGTTAACATGTTTGGAACCACCTAGTCTGTCTGGAATTGGAGGTGGCGTATGTTTAATTGAAGTATTTTTCATATCTATTTAAATTTTTCTGGCAGTCTCCCAAACAGCAGGGCAAGGAATATACATTTCCTCTTTTAAAATATTTTTGTGTTGAAATTACAGTGAATAGGAGCCAGAAAATAATTATAGAAGAGGCTGAAACACGGAGCTCCACAGAAATGTGCCTACCCCACCTGAGTCATCACTGGAAGATATATATATATATATATATATACATATACATATATATTTATACAATGGGGGTCAGACATATTCCAGTGAGATAAAATAAGTTATTTTCACTGCAGTGAAATATATCCTGATGACATCAGCAGAGTTAAATAAATGGAGATTTATTATACCCCTCAAACCCATACTAAACCCATGCAAAGCTACGCAGCTGTGCAAAGCTATACAAGTGTACATTTGCAACAATGAGCCCCCTTGTATAAATAGGATACATGATGCACACGTGTGATATGGAAATATGTTCAGTCCTGTACAGTGACCTCTGAAACCTCACTCATGGCTTTGCCACTCATGAGTATTCAGAGGTCACTCTGAAAGAGTGAAAATATTTTCCATATCACCTCATGCCATCATGTATCCCAGATAATATATATATATATATATATATATATATATATATATATATATATATATATATATATATATATATTATTTGTCTCCCTCACACTGCCAGTTTTACTATTAACAGCAATAACTGGCAAGTGAGTTGCAAAATAAGACAGAATGCAAGGCGTACATTCAATTTGCCTCTGTATATGTGCCCCACTGTATGGAACCATCATGCCTGTAAGTATATGTCTATTGCACTAATTTGATGATAAGTATCATTACCTATTTTTTTTCCTTTTTACATTTTTTATTGCAAGTTTTCATTTCACTGGTACTCAGACAGTGATACTTAGTGGCCAAGTGATGCTAAATAAGTTATTTTTTATTCTTCACAGGTGACAGGCATAGTAAGTGTTGCACTGGACAACAGATATACCACTCATGTGGTCAGCCACAGTGGCTTATTAAGTAGAGTCTAAATAATTTATTTCTGGTATTTATAGATGTCTTTCCATTCCAATGGCTTCTCCCCCTGCAAGCCAGCTATCACCATCTTCTACACTTGATCACTGATGTGGTCAATGCTGCTGCCTTATGCTCAGAAAAAGGCTGAAAATACCAGAAAAAAAGAGAAACAAGAGCAGAAGACTGTTAGAGTGGTAGAGAGTGGCAGATATGAGACCAATAACATTTAAGGATTTAAATACAACAATTGAAAAAAGGAAAAGAATACTGACCTTCTCTGGTCAGAAACATTGCTAAATTCAAAAGCCAGATCTGGGCCAGACATAGCCCCTGATTTCTTCCTCCAACCCAACCAAGGGCACAGTGCCAGGTTGGAATACCGTCCACCCACTCACCCACCATTCCATTTTAGAACCATCACAATGCTTGAAGCTTGGAAATACTTCTTGAAGGTTCTTGGAAAGTCCAGATATGATGGCAACTCCCTTGACATTAAATTTGTGGTGTGAACCTTGGATGAGATACTAGCACCTCTAACTCACATCATTAATAACTCTCTGTGACTGTCACAATTCACACTTAAGTGGAAATCCGCATTAGTCACACTGATCTTTAAGAGTGGGGATCGTACCTCTCAAGGTAACTGTAGACCTATCTCAATCCTCTGTCCTCTATCAAAAGTACTAGAAAGAACAGTTGCTGATCAACTGGTTGAGTACTTAGAAAAGTATCAAATTCAATGCCCGCAGCAAACATGCTTCTGCGAAGGTCATAGCACCACCACTGCATTACTACAGTTTATTGGTTACATTTACAATTCACTTGACCAGGGTGCCCTTGTTGGTGCTGCTTTCATTAATTTAATGAAAGCATTTGACATGGTTAATCACATCCATTGGTGTCTCAAGTGATACTGTTGCCTGGTTCATGAGTTATCTTTCTAACCATTCACAGCAAGTGAAGATTGGCAACATCCTATCTGAAAGCAGACCTGTGCACTCTGATATCTCCCAAGGCTCAATTTTGGGCCCTTTATTATTTAGCATATTCCTCAACTGGCTCCTGTACTCCCATCAGTGTCAAATTCTGCTTTATGCTGATGATGCAGTCCTGTTCACGAGTGACCCTGACCTTAAGTACCTGGAGTGGAAGCTACAAGAATGTTTTTTTGAATGCAGAACGATTGTTTGGAGACCAACAACTCATCTTGAACCACAAGAAAACAAAAATAATGTTCTCCAGCACCCAGAACAGGCATCGTACATACCCCCTCAACAATAGTAATGTGGCTGGTACACTGCTGGAACTAGTCCAACACTTTAAATACTTGGGGATTATGATGGACAGCACCATGTCTTACTCACAGCACATTGATAATACTGCAAAGGCAGTCAACAGGCACATTGGTATGCTTCATAGACACAAGCAAAGTCTCTCCCCTGAGGCTCTTAATCTTCTCATCCATCATTCAGTGATCTCGCTTATTGACTATGGCCTAGTAATCTATGGTTCAGCAATGACCACGGCCCTCTGCCATATCATAGTAGCATTAAACAAAGCATGCCACTTGGCTACCAGTTCACCAAGGCTAACAAACACTTGTGATTTGTATGAACAGGCAAACTGGCACCAGTTAGATGGCAGACTTAGGTACTAAACCTGTCTATTGGTCAGAAGGATTAGGCAAGGCCTGGTTCCTGCTGGCATTCAGAAGCTTCTCACCCTATGAACATAGCCATTGTACAAGAAGTACTGACAGTATTGTTTTCAAAATTCCTCACTGTCGCACCTCTCTAGGTCAGAGGACTTTTGCTCACCATGCTCCTTACTGGGTGAACTCTCTTCCTCAGAACAACTCCTCTGCAACTTCATTAAGCCCCTTTAAACAAAAGTTTAGGAAACATCTTGTTTTGAAGGCCTGCTGTGACTGCTCTCTCTAACGCTGAATGGTTGTCAATGGCAGTTTTCCCACCTACTGTACCCATGGGGCATCCATTTTATGACCCACTACCTGCTTGATTCCCTGTAGATAATTTGAACTTGACAGAAACTCCCTTAGAATCCTTCACCTCCTCCAACTTACCCCCAACTGTTACTCCACAATCATGCTATTTCTCCCCATCCCCCTCTCTCCTCACTAGTCCACCACTTACCATGCCCTCCTAACTCCATCCCTACTTGACAGTCACTGTGACAATTTCTCAGATAGTATCACTCCCCTGGCCCACTATTGGTGAGGCCCCTTGTGCTGAAGTATCTCTCACCCTGCACACATACCCCTTACTTTTCACCCTGTACATTCCTTGAAGTATTGGTGTATATTGCACATTGCCTGAATTGCTGTTATTTGTTCTATTGTTCTGTAGTTCTATAATATATAGCATTGTATGTCTACCCTTTGAATGACCTGTTTACCTGTAAAACCAACTGTTGTCACTGTTATTCTTTTACCTGACATGGAACCTATTGTAATGAACTTGTTCTCAAAGGTGTTAATCCGAGAGCACCATAAACAAAATAAATAAATAAATGTAGCATCAGGATTTCATCACCCTAGTGATAATACATGAAAAGAGAGAAACAGTAACAAAAGTTAGTTAGAAATACAGTGGTTTACATTTCCTTACCACCCCTACAGCCAAAAAAGAGGTAAACATATAAAAAACAATGCTCATCTTTGCTGGTAGATAACAACAAAGTGATACTCGAAGATCATCATCTGGATCTGGGGCACGTGGCAACCATATCATTTTGTTCATTCAGCTGTTGTAGGCTAGATTCACAAAATGTAGCAGCAGCATAGGAGTTCCTGGTTCCCATCAAATTTCAGGATGTAAAAAAAAAAAATTCAGCCATGACTCATGAGAACTTACTGTGATTTTCGGGGCACTAAAATATATCACGACAGTTGCTGTGGTTGGAGACTCACACAGCCCAGCAGCTAGCAGCAGCAGCATATATTTATTTGGAAGCAAATGGAGAGTTCGCACAAAGCTGTGCTGCACCAGTTAAAAATCAATACATGTTTATTTGGGTAGCACATCTCATTTCAGAGTGACATGAGAAAGATTCCAGACATGAGAATTTATTGTGATACTCTGTGCACTAAAGTGCATCAGGACTGTTGCTGTGGCTGGGACTCACAAAGCCCAGCAGCTAGCAACAGAATACAGTACATTTATTTGGGTAGCACATCTCATTTCAGGGTGTCATAAAATTCATAGCAGCCTGTAGCAGCTTGACTTTTTTATTCTGTCAGTTGTCAAATAATCTTGGAGTACAGAATTTATTTATATTGTGATTTTTGCACAATTTTCACAACAGTGCAAAAGAACAAGGAAACCACTTTGGTTCTCAAATACAGTAGCAGAAAAGGTCAGAGCCAAAAGGCTGGCTTTCAGGAAATATAAGGGAACACAGTGGGATGAAGATAGGGAGGCATGCCAAACTGCCCTAAGGGAAGCAGGGAAGGCAGTAAGGCAGGCAAAGTCCCAAACTGAGGAAACACTAGCACAAACAGTTAAAGAAGGTGACAAGACTTTCTATAGATACATTACTGAAAGGAGAAAGTCCAAAGGGGGTATTGCTAAGCTCAAGGGAGAAAATGGGGCATGTGAGGAGGAGGACCCTGTTAAAGCATCTATCCTAAATAGATACTTTTGCTCAGTATTTACTGAAGAGAAGGTAGGGCAGGGCCCACAGCTCAGCACCATGGACACAGGGGGGAGGGAGGTGAGCACTACTCCCTTCACAAAAGGAAGGGTCCTACAAGAGCTCGCTAAGCTCAGGGTGGACAAGGCAATGGGACCTGATGGCATACATCCCAGGGTACTAAAGGAGCTAAGGGTGGAACTAGCAGAGCCATTAGCAGAACTGTTTAGTGAGTCTCTGAGCACAGAAGAGGTCTCAGAAGACTGGAGAAGGGCTCATGTGATCCCGCTCCACAAGAGTGGTAGCAGGGAGGAGGCAGGGAACTACAGACCAGTCAGTCTTACCTCAGTAGTGGGAAAGATTATGGAGGCACTCCTTAAGGAAAGGATAATGCAACACCTGGAATCCATAGGGGTACAGGATCCAAGACAGCATGGGTTTACAAAAGGAAGGTCCTGTCAAACTAATCTCATAGATTTCTTTGACTGGGAAACCAGAGTGGTGGACCAAGGGTGAGCAGTTGATGTCATCTTCCTTGACTTCAGCAAAGCTTTCGACACTGTTCCACATAGAAGATTGATAAATAAGCTTGGTAAGCTTGGGGTGGGTCAGAAGTTGGTCAACTGGGTGGCAAACTGGTTGTCGGGCAGAAAATAGAGAGTGGTGGTAAATGGCATACAGTCAGAAGAGATGCAAGTACTTCAGGGATCAGTCCTGGGGCCAGTCCTCTTCAATATCTTCATTAGTGACATTGCAGATGGACTAGAAGGTAAGGCTTGTCTGTTTGCAGATGATACCAAGATCTGCAACAGAGTAGATGATCCAGATGGGGTGGGCAGAATGAGAAGAGATCTGGATAAACAAGCAAAATGGTCAGAAGAGTGGCAACTGGGATTTAATGCAAAAAAGTGCAAGATCATGCACATAGGGAAGAGAAACCCTGAAGCCACCTATAGGCTGGAAGGGGAGTTGTTGGCAGTCACAAAGGAAGAAAGAGACTTGGGCATCATCATCACTGATGACCTAAAATCATCCAAGCAGACCTCTAAAGCAGTAGATAAGGCTAGGGGGATGTTAGGGTGTATTAGTAGGGGTATCACAAGTAGTAAGAGGGAGGTAATAATCCCTCTTTACAAGACACTGGTTAGGCCCCATCTGGAGTACTACGAGCAGTACTGGAGGTCACATCTTCACAAGGAAATTAACAAATTGAGGCAGTCGAGAAGGGCAACCAAAATGGTGCAGGGACTGCATCAGAAGACATATGAGGACAGATTAACGGAGCTCAATATGTATACCCTTGAGCAAAGGAGGGAGAGAGGTGATATGATCGAAACATTTAAACACCTTAAGGGCATTAACAAAGTGAAAGAGTCTAACATGTTTCAATATAAGAAAAATAGCAGGACAAGAGGACACAGCATGAGATTAGAGGGGAGGCCGATTAAGGGGGAATGTGAGGAAATTCTTTTTCTCAGAAAGGGTGGTGGATGCATGAAACGGCCTTCCTCAGGAAGTGGTGGCTATGAATACAGTGCAGGGCTTCAAACAGGCATGGGATAGGCATAAGGGAGCAATACAGATGAGTATGAATAGATAGGCCACTGACAGAGCAAAGTCCGATGGTACATTTATAAGGTAGAAAAAGAAATGGTCAGACTGGAGGGCCTTGCGTTCCTTATCTGCCATCAACTTCTATGTTTCTATGTGCATTACAAGAACAGTGTTGGGGACAGTGACACACAGAGTAGTACCATGTGGCAGCATGTAGCAACCTGTCGTAGTTGTTTGAGTACTTGAGAAAAATTGTGATAGAACAGAATTAATGTTTTTGATTAACACACAATTAACACAAAGTGTGTTACAAGAACAGTGTTAGGGGCAGTAACACATAACCAGTGCCACATGGCAGAATGTAGTGACCTGTTGAATTTATTTCACTACTTGAGAAAAAAATGACAGAACAAAATTAATATTAAATGTGATTAACACACAATTAACACAAAGTTTGTTACAAAAACAGTGTTGGGGCAGTGAAACACAGTGCACTACCGTGTGGTAGCATGTAGCAACCTGTCATATTTATTTGAGCACTTGTGAAAAATTCTGGGAGAACAAAATTAATGTTAAGTGTGACTGACACACAATTAACACAAAGGCCCAGATATTCAAAAGGGTTGCGCATGCGCAAGTCCAAAACTGCGCCATTTTGCGATATTCAGAAGGAGGCAGTTGCGCCCCCGAAAACATGCTGAGCAACAGCGCAATGAAAATGAAGGCATGCGCAACTGAAAGGGGCGGATCCATGCATAAAGACCACAATGCGATATTCAAAGACTTGCGCAATGCGCAATAGCGGCACAGCCGGAAATTGCGCACTAGCGGAAATGAGCCAAAATAAAAAGGCTCAAGGAAGCGCGCAAGAACGCTACCAGGCTGCCAAGTGGGGAGAGAGAGAGAGACAGAGACAGACAGACAGCAGAAGGGCAGGCAAGGAAAGTGTGTCCCATAGTCTGTAGAGGCCAGCAGGGGTGCCGGTGCAGTGGAAGTAGCAGTCAGGACAGCGGGGTAACACAGCAACACCAGCTGGGGGGCATAAGCCAGGAGATGGACAGTGCCAGTTTCACATGGAAGCCATAATGAGGGGTGAGAATGCATGCTGCAGGGGCGTGGCCGTGGAAGGGCCCGTCGTGATACGCCCTGACAGGCGATACGTGCCGCATCAGCTTTGAGCTGTACACAGATGTAGAGATAGTGGGCCGGTACCGCCTGAACAGAGCAATACTGAGACGGCTCTGTGAGCTGTGCAGTGATGTGATGCAGGCACCCTCACGACGGAGTCACGCTCTGTCGGTGGAGACCAAGGTGACAGCCTGCATGTGCCTGCTCACCACGGCACCTTCCAGAGGCTGACAGGGGACACCACAGGCATCGCACAGTTGGCCCGTCACATCCTCACCCAATTCCTCAGCGCACTGCTGCCACATGCTGTGGAGTATATCCATTTCCCCAGCACCGTGGCAGGCGTACAGCAAACATGCAGGGTTCCACAGGGTAGCATGTATGCCTGGTGTGCTAGGGGCCATAGACTGCACCCATGTGGCCATCCGCCCGCCACCTGGCCCGATGGTACGCATATTGGAACAGAAAGGTTCTCTAGTGTCAACTGCCCAGGTGGTGTGTGATGCCACTGGGCGATAATCAATGTCTGTGCCACACACCCTGGTGGAGCACATGATGCCTTCATATGGTATCAGTCTGCACTGTGCCATTGATTCGAGGTGGGGACATCCCCACAGGACATCTAGTGGGTGAGTACACATGTATGGAATGCAAACTCTGGGCAAGGGTGGGAATGCCACAGGTGCCATGGTAGTGGCACACAGGGAGATGGCCAATATGGACCTGAACATGACACTGATCTCCACTATCTCCACACAGGTGACTGCGGATACCCACTCCATCCCTGGCTGCTCACACCGTAGCGGCGCCCCATGACCCCAGCGCAGCTTTGCTATAATGAGGCACATGCCGCAACATGCAACATCATAGAGCGGGTGTTTGGGATGCTCAAGGCACGCTTCCGATGACTAGACACCTCCGGCGGTGCCCTACAGTATAGCCCCCAAAAGGCCTGTGGGATATTCCTGGCCTGTTGCATCCTGCACAACATGGCCAAAGACCATGGGATAGCCGTACAGGTTGAACAGGGGGACAGCGATGGGGACACCAGTGGCACCGGTGATGATGGCGATGAGCAGCCCCCCCTAGGACGGAGGGACCCCCGACTGATCTGACAGGCCCAGCTGCACTGGGACACCATCACATCGGAGCACTACGCACAACACAGGTAAGTCAAGGGGACATGTGCAACCAACACTGTCCATGCGCAAACCACAGGCACACAGGGGAACACACCAGGGGTGCATGACGGTCAGGGGAGTGGAATGGTCCAGGCATACAAACACACCATCAGGGAGGGGTGAGCACTCATATGGACACACAAACACACCAGGCACATAGCGTACATGGGCAGATGCACAGCACTGCAGAACTGACATTGCTAACACACAGCACCACCGACAACCCCCACCACCCGTACTGTCCAAGTACGTGTGTCAGAACCTGGCCACCTTTGCACCTTGGTGTACAGTGCAATGCAGGCATCATCATGCACTCGCACCTGTGGACAGCAGTTGGGAGGGTGTGCAGGTGGTCCGTGTGTCGGCGTGGTGAGCAGAGCACCCAGCAGTGCACTGCCCACCATGACACACATTGCACACATGGCAGCACCAGACAGGGCCCGCACTGGAAGACAGCTCAGTCATGTAGCACTGTCCCACGGCCACCGCGGATGCGTGGGCGGCCCCCGCCGTGACCCAACAGCACGGGCAGGCTGAGCAGGGGCCACATGGGGTGGCACTGTTGCACCACCAGGGGTCCCACTGCGTGAACGCGACCTTGCCTGCACAGGGGTCTGCAGCATGCCAAACAAACCTGCACCAGGGGTGCTCTGGATGCCCACAGCAGAACCCGGCGTCAACAGGCCTGGTGTCGTACGACGCCGGGAACGGGGAGTGGAGAGTGCACTGTGTGGGGTGTGTGGTAAAGGGGGCACCTGACTGTGTGCCCATTGCATCCATGACAGAGACCACTGCCTGGGTCAGCCTGTCAATGGTGGCGGTCACATCCATCCGCATACGGACCAGCTTGGCTCGGTCCCAAGCACACTCACTGCTGTGCTGCCTCACGGACACAGACAGTGCCTCCACGGAACTTGCAACCCACCTCTGCAGCTGTACTGATTCCTGCAGCAGGCGGGTATGCTCGTCCAATGGGTACTGTGCCCCAACGGCATCCTGACCCCCAGGGTGTGGACGGTCCTGATGCACAACACCCCTTGAGGGTGGGCGCTGTTCACCAGGACCAGGAATGGGCCGATCAAAGGGTGGCAGACATGTGCCACTGCTTGACACTGTACCCCCAGACCTGGTGGGCAACTGCTGCTGCTGCCCCTCCAACCGCTGTGCCCCCGGGTCCACTCGTTCCACCGCTGTGCTGGCAACAGTGTCAGACACCTGCACAGCCACCGGTGCTGCCCCATGGGTGCTGACAGGCACAGCCTGGGACCGTGCCAGCATGCTGGTACACAAGTTGGAACCAGACAGGCCCAGGGGTACATGCTGGCCTGCCGTGTGTCCGTCATGGGACACACAACCATCACTGCCCATTGCAGGCCTTCTATCATCAATGGTGCAGGTACGTGCTACTGCCATGGTCACAGCGTGCTGGCATGCTTGCACCCCCTGCACCCGTATCACTGACACCAGAGTTTGCGGCCCAGCATGCATGCTGCTGCAGTGCCTGCTGGCTGGTGGTGGAGGTGGATGGACCCTCCTCCATGTCCAGCAGGTCAGCATCACTGTCTGGACCCACCACCACTGTCTCCTGAAGACGAACAGGATCTGTAACAGAAAGAGAGTACATGTGAGTGCATGTGAACAACTGACCCCCAAACACCACCACCATGTCATACCGTGCAGTGATGGGCTTCCACCTGCCTGGAATCCTCCGCCTGGTATGCCCTCAATGGTGCTCAGCTGCATGGCTGTGACCAGTGTCTCCTCAGTTGGGGTCAGCTGCAACACCACTGGTGGGCCCCCGCCAGTGCCAGCACGTGCCGCCCTGAAGGCTGCCACCTTCTCCTTCAACCTCCTGCTGTCTGTCCCCATCTTTTTCTTGCATTCCTGCACGGAGTGCTGGTGGCTTCCGTGCAGGTTAATGGCCCGAGCTACCCCCTCCCATGCAGCCGTACGGGACTGAGGGGTGCCCCTCCGTCCACTCAGCATTGGCTCCTCATCCAGGTAGGCCTGTAAGACAGCCTCCGTCTCTGCTGCTGTAAAGTTGGGCCTCCTCCTATGCCCACCGTCCTCACCCTCACAATGACTCTGCTCGGTCATGGCGATCTGTATGGGTGTAAGTGGACACCTATCACTGTGCAGTCTACAGCATTTTCCCATGACCATTGTCCAGAACATCACACAGCATGCAACTCACCTGTCACCTGCAGTAACTGAATCTGGCCAGCGCAGCCCAATGTCGCACATTTATAGCACAACACATGCAAATTAGGAGTGGAGCAACTATAATGACATGCAAATCGCGCCACTGCACCTTTGAATGGCTGATCAGATGATTTGCATGTGTCATCTGAATATCGCGAATCTGCGCTTTGCGCAATACGGATGAGTCGGCTGAGCCAATGGCGCAGATCTGTGACTGTGTGGTACACTGCATTGCGCATGCCCAGATAGCTTACGCAGGTGTCTGTCGTGCTGCTGACGTGCTGAGCGCGATCGGCAATTCAGGCCATGGCCACCATTGTGCCAGTGGCGCTACAGCAATGGGCACTATATGGTGCTGTGGCACTACTGTGCAATAGTCCACTGTGGCACTGGTACGCAGCTGGTTGGTCATGCAGGATGCCTATACGTCAGATGGCGCTGTGCGTAGCCTTGTGTCATTGCCCATGACCTTGTGTATGACCTTTGCCCCCTGGCACTGTTCGCCTGCCATGTGTACGTCCCTATTGCGCTGTCTGGTGACAGTGCTATGTGAAGTGATGGCGCTGTTCGAACAGCGTGATTGAAGCCTGTGGTGGTCTATTCGCAACATCTCCATGTGGGGTTACGGCGCAGCGGGGCGCCATATTGCCTGCTGTAAAGTTGGTACCATGGCTAGGAGGAGGGCGGTGTCCTGGAGCCAACTTGAAGTGGCCAACCTGGTGGCCCTAGTAGAGCCCCACTATGGGGCACTTTATGGTGAGGCGCCCCTCACCATTGCAAGAACTCAAGTGTGGCAGCAAGTGGCCACTGACCTGGTGGGGGTCACTGGACGGTGCCGGTCTGCTGAGCAGTGCCGGCACCAGTACAGTGACCTCCACCGGAGGGAGCCAGACATCTTGGCGAGGCTGCGGTCACGTACCAGGTGGGGCGTGGTGCCTAGGCCAGGTGGGTGTACCATCTATGCACCTGTATTATCTGTAGGGGTGTGTGTCTGTGTTTTGGTGGTTGTGCATAGGTGATGGCTCGGCCTCTGTTGGCTGTGTCAGTGTGTGCAGCTGTGAGATGAATGGGTATGGCTGTGTGGGCAAGCACTCTCACTGGGGCAGGGGGCAGTCTGCTTTTGAGTCACACTGATGTTTGTCTCAACATATGTCTCCCACAGGCCGGGATGTGAGGATGCGGGCCCAGGTTGATAAGGGCCATGCCAGGGACCCGGTGCCAGCAGGGTTGCACCCCAACAGCAGCAGCAGCGGCAGCAACAGCAGCAGCAGCAGCAACAGCAACAGCGGCAGACAGAGCTGCTTGAGCAGTGTGAGTATCATGACTTCATCGATGCTATTGCATGCTGGGGAGACCAGTAGCCCTGCACAATACAACCATGCAGGAAAGGGGAGGTCATAATTCCACTATACAAGACACTAGTGAGGCCCCACCTGGAGTACAGTGTACATTTCTGGAGACCATACCTACATAAGGACGTAGAGCGGGCAGAGAAGGTTCAGAGGAGGGCAACAAAGATGGTGCATGGCTTGCATCACAAGTCCTATGGAGACAGGTTGAAGGAACTGAACATGTACTCCCTGGAGGAGAGGAGGGAGAGAGGGGATATGATAGAGACAAACAAGTATCTTACAGGGTGGAACAGGGTGCAGGGTAACACTATTCTGAAGTGAAAAATATGTTCCAGGACTACAGGGCATGGGATGAAGTTGGAGGGAGGATGATTCAGAGGAAACATGAGAAAGAATTTCTTCACAGAACGGGTGGTGGACAAGTGGAACACCCTGCCAGAGGAAGTGGTGGGGGCTGAAACAATCATGGGATTTCAGAATGCATGGGATAGACATAACGGAATTCTGGAGGTTAGGGGTTAGGGGCAACAGACTCCTAGGTAAACAAAGTGAACTTACAAGCTCAAATGGACAGACTGGGTTGGCCATAGGCCCTTATCTGCCGACACTGTCTATGTATCTATGTCTGTATGCACGACACAGGTGACATGCATCACTGTCCAGTATCACAGCACGTCTGTGTATGCGTCACTGATGGTCCAGGAATGCACTGGGCACATAGCTGTGTAACTGGCATCGCACCACATTGCCACGTCACTTGCCAGCCTTGTTTGTGCTGTGATGGACATGGGCAGTGTGTGTGTGCAGTGGTGCACATAGCTGGTGGCGCCTGTTTGTGATGGCCATGTGCATGGTCACTGTGGGTGGGTACATGCCATCACAGGTGCGGGACATTGGGCTATATGGCTTGCAGGTTGGGTGGTGTTCAGGGTTGTGGTCAGTCACAGCCATTGACTGTGTTCCCATTTTCCTAAGCCTCAAGGTTCTCCTGCGCATTGGGAGGGATGTCCGGGGCCTGAGACAGCTGCTGGCAGACAACCAGGCCATCCTGCATTCCATACACAGACATGGCCTTCGGAGGAGGCGGCATGGGATGGGCCGACACCAGCCAGAAGACGGGCGGGCGGCGGGCCCATAACTTATCTTACCCTTCCCACTTCTCCCATCCCTACCACCCTGCCTTCCCTCTCCAAGTTTGTCATCCCTACCCCTTGAACACCCCTACCTTGTACCCGCTCCCCTAGTAAATAGTTTTTATTGTTCTGTTGTTTATCTCAATATACATTTCTATTTTGATACGAATAATGTGTTGGTCTCTGATTTGCAGCTGGCTATGGGTGCTCAGTTGCAGGGGTGTACATGCCATCTGGGGTGGTATGGTCCTGGGTATGTGTGTGTGTGTGTGTGTGTGTGTGTGTGCGTGTGTGCATGGGGAGGTATCTCCAGCATGGCAGTGACTTTCTGTTGGTCTTGCCGTCTGCTGCCACCCACTGCTGGGTGCACAGGGTGTGTCTGGCTTGTAGGCTTCTGTGCTGCACAGGGTTGACATGTGCTGGGGTGGATGCATGGTTTCCTGCAGTGCCAGTCACTGCACATAGGTGGTGTCTTGGGGTCACAGTGCAGGGTGTGCTGTGCGTACGAGGGGCTGATGTGCACTGTGGTTGTCAATCTCCTGTGTGTGGCACTCTCAGCTTTCCAGTGGTTGTGCTGGGGTGTTATGGCTCCGCTATGCTTTGTTGGCTTGTCCCCATGGGCCAGTAGATAATCCGTCACACCCCCAGTGATGCTGTGCTTGGGGTGTGCAGGTGTAGAGTGGGTTCTGCAGTGTGTTCCTGTGCCCATGTGTGGCATGGCGGGCGGTGGGCCCCAGCCTGCCTCCCTGGATGTCCAGTTCCATTGCTCTGGGGGGGGGGCTCTGCTTGCACTATGGCACCGCTGGAATGCTCAGCTGGGCTGCCCTGGTTGCGCCATAGCGCAACATTTCAGCTCAGCTTCTCCTTCCTGGTTGCGCTATGGCGCAGTGTGTGCGATATTCAGACGTTGGTTGCTTGCGCAGTTTGTTCTGCTCCATGTTTGAATATCGCACCTGTTGCGCATTTGCGCAACTGGTTTGTGCTTGCTCCTGCTGTTGCACTCATTTTGAGCGCAGTTTGAATATCTGGGCCAAAGTGCATTGCAAGAACAGTGTTGGGGCAGTGACAGACACTACAGTACCATGCTGCAGCATGTGACAGCCTGTACTATTTATCTGGGCACTGGTAAAAAATACTGGGAAAATAGAATTAATGTTATAGGTGATTAATGCACAATTAACACAAAGTGTGTTACAAGAACAGTGTTGTTAGTGGCACACAAAGCAGCACCATGTGGCACTACTAGTGATCTGTAGCAGCCTGACATATTTATTCAGGTAGTTGAGAAAAAAATTCAGGAAAGAGAAAAAACAGTAAGAAAGGAAAGGTATGCAATATGACAGTGTCATTAATAAAGATATAGATAGGAAATAGAATTTTTTGTTTGTGTTTTTTGGGGGAGTTTAAAGATAGTAGTGAAGGAGTACAGAAGTACGGACAAGAAACAATGGAGTTAAATAATAAAGATAAGTTCATTTGTTTTTGTATTTTTAACAATTTTTTTAAGACAGAAAAAAACTGGAAAGTTTCAAGGAAAGACTAGAAACAGAACAGAAAGGAGTTAAAGTTACATAGAAAAAATTGCGTGGGTATTTCTCCAACTCACTGCCCCCCACTGCCACCAGTGCATCATGGCAGAGATCAGCCATGCCTTCCAGCAACCTTTTCTGAATTGGGAGGATCTGTGGCATCATCTCCTCCATTGAAGTGATCCTGCATTGTGGGTCGCCAATTTCCTCCCTTAGACCAGCAAGCTCATCTGCAGTTCTTCTGGCTTGTGTCAGTATGGGTGCTGCTGGTTCTACATCTGAAACCTCAGTGGTCACAGAAGCTTCAATAGGATTAATACACTATCCCACTACATGCCGTGAATGTCAATGATGCCCAGTGTGCGACACCTTAACTGGCACAGAGTATGGACCACCACTCGCTACTTTCCTCTGCTGCAACTATGATTGGTCCTGGTGTCATATTCTCTTGTGGTTTCACTGCCCACCAGTACCTGAGTTGGTGCCTTTCTTGCCCTGGATGCCTCTGCCCTTACAGAGGTTGCAAGTGATGATGCTGTCATCACTAGAGTCAACTTGGAAAAATTCCCACACCAGTGAAGATCTCTGGTGATGGTGGTTTTGGTAAGCCGCTTGTGGTGGAGGAACAGAAAAGCCCAAGGATGATGAATGAGGCTACTCTGCTGGGGGGGAGCTGGTGTCAGTGGTGGTACCATGATGGGGGCACAGGGGGTTCTGGTCACTCAACAACAAGGGAAACTGGGGGCTGCTGTTCCTCCACATTTTCAGTAGATTTTTCGACTGCTGCAGGATTTCACTCTCCTGCAGATGCTGCCCAATTTGAGAATTGGGGGGCTGCTACTGCTGGATTGGAACTATGTCTACAGGGAAGGGATGCTGCTGAAGTGCTATGGGGGAATAGCTCCCTGATAATGCCTAGCCGGTGCAGTTGTATGCAGCTGTCTTCACTTCTCCATCACAAAAAAAGAGATAGAATAAGACAGAAAATAATCAGAAAAAGAGGAAAGCAAAATTACCAAATAAGTCAAAAAATATATTGTGAATAAATATTAACTATAACAAGAGTGTTCCCTAACTGAAGTATTAAGACAAGAGAGAAAAACAGTAAAGACATTGCTTGAAAGCATCTTTTTAAGCAGTTCTCTAGTAAGCAGTCTCTTTCTTCTCTGTCTGATTAGCAGTACAAACTGAAAGTAAGGCACAATCACTGCATAGAGATGTACCATGTGACCTGCAGAAGCTCTTCCATGTGACCATGATACAAGTTTTTTACCAGAAGCCTGTTTTGCAAAACTTTGTCTTTGGTACCCAGAAAGGTGAAGTTGCAGTGCAAAGTTGCAAAAGCAAATTTTGAATGTAGGGGTAAAAGTTTGCAAATGTATCCATTAAAGTAAATTTGTACCATCCAACTTAAATTTGCTGGTGGATTTAAACTTTGCAGTGTCTCTAGTCCTAATACCTCATGCCTTTATGTATAAGCATCCACTTAATTAGGCCATGTAAATCATAAAAATGGGTATTGAATTCAATGTGATCTTGCCAGTTACTATACAATCCAAGATAATAGACTACTCTACTAGTAAGCATGTCTTCTGTTTCTTATTTTCCCTGGACCACATCTCTGTACCTTAGTCTCCAAGAGAGGGAGATTATTTTATTAGAGGGCAGAACATTGATTGGGGTAGTAGCACTGAAACAAGAATTAAAACTGGTGAAAACAGTGTACAGTAACACCATACAAATTATATACTCCAGTGTTTCTGCTCTGCTTCTAACTCAGAGATGTTCACGTGCCTGAATTTTTCAGTGCCTATTTTATGCCATAGTATGGCAAGCTGGACAAAAATCGATTAGGCAGATGTTAAGATTTCAGGTTGTCAACGATTTTTAACTTTTGTTACAAAATAAAATGGACTAAAAATATGTACTGATTCAGTTTGGAATTTGGCATTTCATTGGGGACTGGTCAAATGTAGTCACATTTCTGTTTTTTAAAGTCCCAAAATTAATTACTAATATTGGTTACATTTTAAGTGTTGCTTAACTACATTGTAGTTACAGTGTAATTACAATGTAACTACATTATAATTGCAATGTACAGTAGTTGCATGCAACAAACAAGTAACTACAGTGCAGGTATCCTGTTGCATGCAATTAATGATTAGTTACACTGAAACTGACACTGAAATAAAGTGTAACCCTAATATTTAAAGTTAACACGTTCTCAGCAGTATATAATATGGGAAAACTGAACAGTGAATGTCCTGTGAATGTAAACACAGTGGAAGTTTTTCCAGTTAATGATAAAAATTACAGGCTTGTAAATGTACTCACAGTTTTGTCACAAATTACTAAAGAAAGATGTGGAGTTAACGCCTTACATCACTATATTTTGTACAGTAGGAGGAAAAATATATTTGGTCCTTTTTATTTATTTATGCTTGAATGTTGACCTAATCTTTTCAATGGTCATGAAGGCAGGAACTAGACCTCAGGTTCTGCTTTAAATGATCTGCATTTGATATTTAAAATTGGATGTTTGCCTCTGATCACTTTTTGGACACTTTCTTTTTTTCCTTTTTTGTTAATGACTTATCCTCATTCTGCATCAATTTTAACATGCCCATATATGCAGATGACACAATTAATTATATCAGTATTGCATATGGTCAGTAGAAAATATAAAGGTTAACTGATACAAAAAAAAACGCAAAAAGAGCCAATTGAATACAGTACACAGTTATGGTCTCTGTGCTGTCTGAGGAAAGATATTGTCACAATGGAGACGGTACAGAAGGGAGAGACCAAGCTCATTAATGGCTTGGAAAACATGGGCTAGGACCAACTGGCAGATGTGGGACTGTTTGCTATATGAACATACAAAACTTGCCAGCCGAAATAGGCCTCACGGTCTTTCAAGTCTGCTCATATGCGCAGCTAGCACCCTATATTGCTCCTGCCCCTTCCCCTAGCCCCTTACACTTTCTGGAACTGTCCGATGTCCTTCAAAAGCCCCCGCCCTGTCCCATGCCCCTTTGAAACTCCCTACTGTTCTGCATGCCACTATCTCTTCTGGCAGAAAGTTCTATTTTGACACAACCCTTTCAGTGAAATAATGCCTCCTCATCTCGCTCCTGAATCTGCCCCTTTCCAGTCTTAACCCGTGACCCCTGGTGTCCCTTGCCTTCCTTAGCCTGAACAGCTCCTCTGTGTTGGATTTGTTGATTCCCCTCAAATATTTGAAAGTTCCAGTCATGTTTTTCCTATCCCTTCTCTCCTCCAGGGTGAACAAAATCAAGCGACTCAGCCTTTCTTCGTAGGATCTACCTTCCATCCCTTGTATCATTTTCATCGCCCTGCACTGTACCACCTCGAGCAGCTTGATGTCCTTCTTCAGGTATGGATGCCAATGCTGCATGCAGTATTCCAACTGCAGCCTGACCAAGGACCTATACAGGAGCAGGATCACATCCTTGTGTCTGGACGAGAATCTCCACGCAATGCTTCCCAGCACCTCGCTGGCCCTAACCATGGCCCTCCTGCATTAGGCAGAGTTGTTCATGCTCCCAGTTATTATGACCCCCAGGTCCTTCTCCTCTTCCATGATGCCAACCGCTCCCCACCCAACCAATATTCCCTCCTCTGGTTTCTCACCCCAAAGTGCATAACTTCTTTGCTTTAAATCCCAATTGCCACCTTACTGACCATTCCTCAAGTCTGGTTAGATCACCCTGTAGGCTCTTCCACCCCTCTGTGTCATCCTTTACAGCTCCCATCTTGGTGTCATCCACAAACAGACCGAACCTGCTCCCAACCCCGTGTGCAATATCTGATATGAACAGACCAAACAATACTGGCACCAGCACAGAGCCATGTCAAAGAGAAGACTCGGGAGACATGATTACAATATTTGAATATCTATCATGAATAGAGCTATCAGACTCAGTGATAGCACTATTCATTTTAGATTTTCAAATGAATTGTGATTTTAATAGATAAAATAGTGCATTTTTAGATATTCAAAATCAGACCAGATTATACGAGGATCAATAAACAAGAGATGCTGAATGTCACTGAAGGGACATACTGAAGTCCTGTGGGGTGTGTACATGTGTAAAGTATTTTGGTTATTATAACATATATTAAAAAACTACATCCTGGACTGAAAAGAAGATGATTCAAGAGAAACATCAAGAAGAACTATGTCCACAAAATAAGAGCTGTACACTTGGAATAAACTGCAAGAGCATGTGGCAACAGTTGATACTGTAATGGCCTTCAAGTTCAGACTCCACAATTAGTTTGAAGAAAAGGGGTGATGGGTATTCTCACTCATCTGATGGTAGGAGGAACTTGCTAGACCAATGATCTTCTTTGCTCCCAAAATATGCTTGCATTTGCAGTATATATGTTCTTTAAAAAAAGAATATCAATGCAATATTGTTTTCAAGTATAACACTCAAAAATTATAAGATTTGTTTGGTTACTACAAGGGTAGCATCACTGAAGCTGTCACTGGCTTCTGGTGCCTTGTGGTTTGACTAGATTCTTACCTCGGATTGACTTATCATCAAATTGTATATCAGGGATGTAGCTTCTTTTATCAAATGAATTTATTGTGTTTTTGTTCTGGATCCAGGTAACACTTGTAAAGCATTCTTGTTGCCAGCCCTTGAGTGAACTGATTTTAGTGGTGGTTAATGGAGCCACACAGCACAATTTGCAATAGTTTACAATAAGCTATCATTTTTATTTGTTTGAAAATTGTTGACTGGGATAGGCACTCTGAGGCAAGGCTTGTTTCCAGTTGTGATCCAGGGAAAGGGAGACATAGATACAACATGAATAGCACATAAACATTTTTCTATTTCTATTTATCTCCCCTTTGTCCCTAACTCCCTACCACTTCCACATCATCTGGAGGCACCTATTAAGTCTACCCCTGCCACTCGCCTTACCAGAGCTGTTCAGGTCCCCCATTCTGCTGCGGTCTACCCCCCCCGAGTGAGGATGGGGTGGGGCGGCAATACCTCAAACCATTCCATGTCTCATCAGGCCCAGAGACAGCTAGGCAGGCAGAGACACATTGTGATCAGGCTTGGTGCTTCATTTCCCCAGAGCTGGAGGGTGTTTTCTCACTTTCCTTGGCCATCACTGCACCTTTGATGTCAAGGCATCTCATGCTGATGTTGTGATGTCCACCCCCTTGCTGTAAGCTGGCTTGCTGTGCCTTAAACTTCCGCCTGGGGCAAGTAAAGCACCAAGTCACTACCCCACTCCCTCCCTGGAGAAGACAAGCTGTCAATGGGATGCTCGAGCCTTCTCCCCCCAGCTTGCCAACCAGCTCCCGGACTCACTCCTGAACCCAGATCACTGGCATCGAGAACGGAAATCCAACCACTGCACCGATGGGCTGGCTGGTACACATAAACATTTTTGCATTTACAATAAAGTGCATATAGAGATATGTAACAAAAAACTAAGATTCATAACAAGTAATGTTTCATAACATCTGGCTCTATCTAGATATATCTCTTAATGAATGGAATTTCCAGAGATTTATAGATATATTGTGATATTCTTAGATATATCTGTGACTTATCACTGACTGCAACTGTATGCAGATTTGTTTCAGGATTGGGAAAATTTGTTTTTTTTCTGGAACCCCCAATCCACTGTTTGGAGGTCAGACCCACCCTGCCAGTTAGTTCCACATGCCCAGGCTTACCCCCCCGGGTGGGTCTGCCAGGAGGGCTCCCCCTCCCAACAGACACTGTAGGCAAGCCTAGGCTTACCCTCTTGGCCGGGGCCATGGGAGTGAGACCCCCCAGACAGATATTGGAAAGCAGTGGAGATGGTGGCAGAGCAGGTCGTCATGCCAGGGGCTGACATTTTTTGATGCTTGCTGGATCTTGGTTGCAGGGATGTGCAATAATGTCCAGCATCCACCCCAACCACCCTAAGGTGATGGTGGCAGCCACAATGGTTCCCCCAGCCTCCCTCAGGGGTCCAGAAATCAAGGACACTCTTCCCCCCTTCCCCAAGAGAAGGAGAGTAGTCTACAGGAAGTGTGATCATTCTCCCCCTGGCCAGCCCTTCGACTCCTGGGTCCCTTCCCAAACCCGGGTTGTCAGCATCGCAAGTAGAAATCCAACCACCCTGCCAGTGGGCTGGTTGGATTGGGCAAATTAATACACCATTTGGATCAATCAGTATCTGAACCTCCTTTCACTGCCTAGCAGATAAGTGTTTCACTAGGTAAGAATCCTCTTCATGTGTGTATATGAAAATTATACCAATTACTTATTCAACATACATTACTGACAAAATAATTTAGCATATAAAGTTGCAGCTCAAATCTCAGTTGAGCAAAATGTTCCACATTCTAAAACATAATAGAGCAGTTGGTGAAAAGGCCTTTGCCTTCAGTACACCTTTCCAGCTGAAACACATTACCTGACATTGTTAGGATCATCAATGACATCTACTTTTTTTTACTTTATGTTTTTGTCCCCATTTCCACCTCTCACCAGCTTCATGGACTTCCTTTCACCTGCTCAAGCCCCCCACCCACCACATGATGTCCCAGATAATCCAGACCAACACCAGCATTTGCTCAACAACCTTCTGGGTACCCTGACTGTAACCCAGAGCTTATCCCCAATGGGTGGGACCCCCAGCCCTCCTCAGACTGCAAGGAACATACTTCACTTGACAGTTTAGGCCTGTGGGAGGGAGCCAGTAAGGAGTGGGAGGAGTTGAGGAGACCCTGCCATGGTGTGGGGGGGGTGGCTTCATCTGCCTGGAGCTGCTGGGGATTTTATTCCCTTTTTCTCCCCTCACCCCTAGGTGTGGTCCAGAGAGGTGGCCTTGGTGAGATGCCTATCGGGCTGTTGGAAGGGTGGGTAAGCCCTGCCCTACCTTCGGTGCTCACCTGCTGGCCCCACTCTGAGCAAGTGGCGCCTCCACCTCAACTGCCAGACGAGTGGGTATGTGATGATGCAATGCCACTTGTTCCTTCCCACATGACAACCTCCTCTCCCTGGGTCACCTGGGGATGATTGTGCAACAGAAGGAGGTACCCTCCCTACCCAAGGTGGGAGGCATCCAATAGATGCCTGAACCCCGCCTCGCTGCCGGCACCAGATGTTACGGGTTCGGATGACAAGCGGTAGCTCTACCACTGTGCTATCCAGATGGCCATACTTCAAACTTTTTTCCAAAAATTACTTTATACTGCAGTCACTTATATGAACTATTCAATTGCTTGATCCCACTACTACCCACTGACTGTAATTTATTAATGCCAAATTTTCTTACGTGTCTATGACTGTATTTTTTGTCTAACTGCACATCCACCTTGTGCATAGTTTGTTACCATCTTTTATCTGATTGCAACTGCGTACTGAATTAAGCTCATGTAAATAAGCTGCTACCCATCCTATAAAATCCTTATTGTAAACAAGAGGCTGAGCCTAGAGGAGGTTATTCTGGTGTGAGAAAGTGAAAATAAAGTCTGTGCAACTTCAACAAGCATCTTCACTCTTTCTTGACAGTGTTCCACCAATGTGATTTCCTTATTTATGTATCTGCCAGAAATACTTCACTTAAAATTGTCCTCTGCACCCATATCCACTTCGCCTGTATACTAGAATGGTAGTTAGTAGTGACACATTCCCTAACAGTACATTACTGTACATAATCAAGTCACCTTTTACATAACCTTGTATTCACTGTACAAAGTCTGCTATTATGTCTGTACATCTTTGTTAGTAGCAGGACACTGTACCAGAAACATTTCACTGGATAACAGTGGTTCACATTGCATTTGTATTGTTGGAATGCTGGATTTGCACATGTGGAGAAAGGGTGTACATGGAACCCTCAAGAAAATAGGATGCTGTATCAAAGTGATATCCCAGAGAGAAAAAAATTAAATAAATAACTAATTAATTCATTCAATATATAAAATGTCATTACCATGTCTCCAAACAGATCTCCACAAATTGTTTAATTCGAAGTCCCATTCAGTGACAACTGTAAATTTTATCTGAATCACCAGACCTTGTCTAGGATTGATCCCAACAATGAGCACAAGCCAGTCCATCCTTACCTGAGCTGTACTGAATATATCATACAGTATATAGGGAGGAGCAAAGTGGCTGAAGTTCCTCCCAAAATAAATCCTTAGCAGTAATTTCCCTGGATACACAATTGTGATTAAAACTAACAGTGACCATACAAATGTATTTCATAGAATAAAATAAGATTAAGTCTGATTCACTCAGAAATGAACCCAGTGAGGGGGCTAAACTTATCATAAAGCTACTCGCCCTTCAGACTCATGTCTTTATGATACAGTTAGCCCTCTCAGTGGGTTTATTTTCTTGTATACCAAATTTACCCATCATTTATTCTATACAGGTGTATATATATATATATATATATATATATATATATATATATATGTAAAAACTCCATTTAATGCATCAGTTAGGGTTGTTCACAGTGACAAAAGCAAGAAATTCGATGTTGAGGTTCCCACCCCCTTTCACCCCACCCCATCCCAGCCCCACCAAAAGGCATCAGGGTGTGCATTGGGGTTGTCGGTCCTAACTCTCACCCCATCCCATGTGTAAACAAGCTGAGGTGGTGCAGTATAGGAGAATGGGGTGAGAGTTAGGACTAATGACCCCAACGCACACCCTGATGCCTGTTGGAGGGGGTGGGGTGCAGGGTGGTGGGAACCCTAACATCGAATTTCCTCACTTTTGTCATTGTGGAACATCCTTAACTGATGCTTTAAACAGAGTTTTTTTGCCATGAATTTCCCTTCTGTTTGAGAATGTGCAGTATAAATAGTGAAGTAATGGCAACGCAAATGCAAGCGCAAAGGTAACGCACATGGTGACTCAAATGTAAACGATAACATAAATGGTAATAGAAATGCAAGTGGAAATGTTAATGAAGACAGAAATGCAAACACAAGTGCATTTGGAAACGCAAACTGTAATGTGCATGGTGACGGTAACGCAATTGGAAATGCAGACACTTAGGGGAACAGCAACGATGATGCCAAAGGAACAAAGGAAACACAAACAGAAATGGAAACACATACGCAAACGCAAATGTAAATGCACATGGTGATGCAAAAGGAAATGCAAACAGTAATGGAAATGCAAATGTTAACAGTAACACAAATGCAAGTGCAAACGAAAACGCAAAGGGTAACACGCGCGGTGGCATAGACCGGAACGCTAACACAAACAGTAATGGAAACGCAAGTGGAAACACTAACTGTAACAGTAATGAAAATGCACAGCCTTTTTTCCCCCAAAAGCTGCATAGAGAAACACAGTGAATACAAAGAATGTATGCATAATAATGGGCCTCGGAGCAGAAAATGAACACTTGGAATACTAAATTACTTATATCTCAGGAACCGCATGATGTAGAAAAAAAAAAGAATTTTATATGATTTATGACTTTCCTGGCTAGTTTTGCACTTAGCCCCCTAGTAGGAGGCTAAGCATTTTTCTAACGAAAAGTCCATATCGTGAAGCGTTTTCGAGATACGGGCCTCGAAAGACGTGGCAGAGGCGGTAATGTTAGTCTATGGGAAAAATAGTCAACTTCCGAGTGTTGTAACTTTTCAGCCCTGTAATATTTTATCACCATACCACCAAAAAGCACATCTGTGGGATGTTGACTTTCTTCCCTCCAAATTTCAGCCCAAAAGACCCAACTGTTCTTTTGCAGCAGGGTGGCAAAGAATTCCTGTTATTTTGGACATAGTGTCGCAAAGTAGCGTCACAAATCACAACACTTTCACAAAAAAAAATCACAAAAGTCTCGAATGTGTGACACTACTTTGCAACACTACTGTTTCAAAAAAATTCAAAAACATATTTCTGGGGTGTTTAACCCCCCAAAAAAGACATGGCTAGCATTCTCAGGGCTCGACTAGGTGACCACAAAAAGAATTGTGTCCCTAGAGGGTCCCAAATTTAAATGCCAAGCATTTCTGTGACCAACAACTGAAAACAAAATGGCAGATTTGCGACACTACAGTGGTCATTTGTGACACTAAAAACTGCATTTGCGACACTGTTGAACTTTTTGTTAACTTTTCCCATTGACTATAATGGGAAACTTTTTGAATAACATTCAAACCATTTAATATTTTTTCACAAAATCTTTGAAAGGCACATTAGGGACCCTGGGCGAATGTTCCTTGAAGTTTTTGGACTGGTCACGCAAACTGTGCAACCTGTAGGCATGAGCAAAGAATGTGCAAAAAAGTGTAAATATGACTTTATATTGCGCTTTATAGCTCTGCAACCGTATACCCGATCGTTACAAAACTTGGCAGATCCAGAGATTTATGGTGCCACTTCATATCTTCCAAATTGCAGGCAAATCTGTCATACAGTGGCAAAGTAATTAAGCTGCACAATTTCACACATTAACCTTAAATGGGGTACTCAACCCTAACTATAGTGGCACTACCATGCCACTATAATATATATATATATATACATATATATGTGTGTGTGTGTGTGTGTGTGTGTGTGTGTGTGTATGTATATCATAGGGGCACAGTCGTGCCCCTATAGTTAGGGTTGAGTAGCCTTTTTAATGTTAAACCTCACATTTTGCACTTTAATAACTTTGCAACTGATAAATGGATTTGCACAAAATTTGATATGCTATGTCCTGTGGGGTAGATCTCTTGATGTAGCAAGTTTTGTTCCTGTTGGATGTGTGGAGTCTGAGATCCAGATAGTGTAAAGAAGTAAAATGTCACAATTTTTTTAGTTTTTTCCTCCTCGCCTTGTGCCCAGATGATGTGGAATTTTGTTTTGATCTTTTTATGGTACAAAGAACTTGGGTAACAGAACTGCCACTGTTAGTGTGATGCAAAAACATTTAACTGTTGCAAAGTTATTAAGTTTTTCATTTCCCATTGTAGCCTACTGGAAGTTCATTCTTCAGGATAGATGTATAAAGTTCAACAAATGATTTGATCTTGTGAAAAAGGAATTAGTCCCAGAAGAGCATTTTCTTTTTTGTAAGAATAAAATCCTTTTTCATGAGAAATAAATTCCTTTTTCATGAGCCATCATCTTGTTTTTTTTCCAGCAACTAAAAAGTCTGGGAACCACATAAAAATGTTTATGAAAAAATATATATATATATTGATAGTGCTCATACACTCCTATATAAGAAGCTATAGGTGTCAAGTGCTATACTACAGGGTAATTACAGCAGTGTAAGGCCTGCCTTAAAGCAATACTAATTTAGTGTGCTCCCTATACCGACTGTTTTTAAATAATCAGTCAAAAGTTGATCCACCAAACGCTTTGATATATGTTTAAACCAGCATTTTTATAAGACCTTTGCAAAAACAGAATTCCAAACTGTAAAACTGCATCAAAATATATTTATTTCCTCGATAGGAGTTCCCTTGTGCCTGCAAGGAACAACATAGTGAATTTCTAACATGTGATTTAAAAAACAAAGTACTTATCTGGCTACTGATAGCCTTCAGTGGTGAATTCAGTCTCAAGTCCAGCTTATTTGCCTGAATCCATCTCTATAAAGGATTGCTGACCTTCTGGTACTCTCCTTGAGTGAATTCCGCAGGTTTAGAAGTTATTTGTGATAAAAAACGGTGTTCAGGTAGCCATTGCCATGTACTTGTTAGCTTCTTTCTTTTAGTGCTGCTGCTGCTGTCTTCCTGACCATATCTTCCCTCTGGTTTGGAGCATATCACAAGGTGTGATGACCTTTCAGAGTTCAAGCCAACTCCATCCTTAGAGCTGAAGTGGTACTGCACCTACCACTACTATTTATTTGTGTGTGCATCTCAGCATGAAGTCTGGGGGTTAACCTTTGTGACCTCCCATAAGAACATTTTACTTTTCAAATGCTTCATTGCAATTTTTAATTCTATGTTTATCATTGTGAAATAAACATAATAATTTTACAGCCTTAATAAACTGGGCCTGATTTCTGAAGCCTTGAAATTTTAACCAAAAATACGTACATTCTTCCAACCGGAAAAGCAATTAATTTATTTAAATTACAAACTTTAGACATCAAACCATTTAAAATTTATGGTGTTTTTTACCATAAGGGAAAATAAGGGGACTGCTCTGTTAGACATTCTTATCTTTATTTAGATCTATAGCTACAATGTTTAAAATGAACCAAACAATGCTGTTACTTGAGATTCAAGGTCTTAGTTTCACAGGTAACTGCTGTGTCCATTGTCCTCATTTAGCCCTTTGGGCCACATTGTTTCCATTTCATGTATCCAGAAAGCTTCTTTTTGTAATAACAGGTCTTTCATGTTTCCACCTCTTTCTGGTGGTTTTACTGCTTCCAACCCCACATGTGCTATAGATGCTGCTGTGGCATGGCTGACTTCTTCAAAATGTTTTGCCATGGCATACTTTAAATTTTTGCTCCTAATTGCCGTTTTGTGTTCCCAAATTTTGATTTTTAAGGGTCTTTTTGTTTGTCCCACATATGCCATTCCACATGGACATTTCAACATGTATATGATATTTTCTGCATTGCATGTTATGAAACCTTTATGAAACCTTTAATATAGTGTTTGCTGCCTGATCTTTGGTGGTTGACTGTTTTCTTATTTCTAGTGCTGTTGCACTGTGCACAGTTTCCACATTTAAAATGTCCTTCTGGTGGGGGTGGCATCCATTCTGACCTGATATTTTATTTCTTTTCCAGGAACATGGTCCTTAACAGAGTATCCTTCAGGCTTTTTCCTTTTCTGTAACCCAAGATTGGGCTCTTGTAAACTATTTCTCTAGCCAAGGGTCTGCTGCTAGTTATTCCCATCTATGCTTGATGATTTGTTTCACTTCTCCAAAAGCACTATTAAATGTAGTGCAAAACTCACTTTCTCATCTTCTTGACCAGATTCTTTTTTCCTTTTCTAATAATAATGCTGGTCTGTCCATTTTTGTCACTTTTTCTACAGCTTTCAGTAACACCTCTGGTGTACCTACTGCGTAAAAATCTTTTACATGTGTATGTGGCTTCCTTCATTTGTATTTCTTCTTCACTGCAGTTTTACTTTACCCTAATAAGTTGGCCGAATGGGATTTTTTTTCCTGTGTCTGGGGTGGTGGCTATCATAATGCAGCATAGTGTTTCGGTCAGTAGGTTTTCTGACAGTTTTGTCTCCAGTTTTTTTATTTTTTCTGTAGATTGTGATATCTAGAAAATTGATAGATTTTCTGCTGACCTCTGCTGTAAATTTAATATACTGCCCAAAATGTTTAAATTCTGATTCCTTACCTTTCCAAATAATTAAAATGTTCTCCACAAAACGTAGCCGTTTCTTTGCATTTGCATGCCATTTATGTTGCTGTTTATTCCAGATAAATTTATCTTCCCAATTTCCCATGTAGATGTTTGCCAGGGATGGGGCAAATGTAGTTCCTATCACTGTGCCATGTATCTGCTGGAAGTATTGATTTCCAAAACAAAAATAATTGTTTTTAATACAAAATCTGCCAGATCAGAAATAAAACTGGAGGGGGTACTATGTCATTCGGCCTTGATCTGAGTCTATCAATAATAGTCTTTATGCCCACTTGATGTGGTATATTATTATACAAGTTATTCACGTCAATGTTATTAGGATTGTATTTTCATTAGTTTGGACTTCCTGTATTTTATTTAATGCATCCTTAGTGTCTGCCAGAAATGCTTTAGTTTGTTTAGCTATTGGCCTAAGAAAAGAGTCCACATATTCAGAGAGTAGTTCTGTTACAGAACTGATGCTGCTAACTATCAGTCTTCCAGGCGTGGTGGTCTTGTTTTAATGCACATTAGACAATAAGTAAATAACTGGCTTCATGGGAAATTATGTGGTAAGGAAACCTCTCTGTCTGCATCCAGTTCCTTTCTTTTGCATTTGTTAATATCTGATTTATTTCATTTTTAACATCTTCTGTTGGGTCTCTGTCCAGTCTTTTGTAATAATTTTGATCTTGAAGTTGTCTTTTCATTTCATTTATGTACAGTACATTCCTTTGTCCCATAGCACTACAGCTCCTCTCTTATCTGCCTTTTTTATTACCATAATTAAAAGGCTTTTGGTATCTTTTAGTGTCACTTTTTCTTTTTCTTTTTTTCTCATATTGTCTTGTGTGCACAGATTTTCATACCTTTTCCGGACTTTTTCTACATTTGCATTCACTAGTTTACTGAACGTATTTATTGTGGAGTTTATTGTCATGTTTGGAACAAATTTTGAGGAGGCTTTAAACATTTTTTTTCCCTTATGCATTCTACCTCTTCCTCCTCCCCATTTACTATTGAAATACTAGTGGTTTTTGTAGTTGTCAGTACTGGGTTTTGTGCTGCCATTGTTTTTCCAAAATGGACTTTCAAATGTAACTTCCTGTACAGTTTAAACAGGTCAATCTTTAGCTTAAACAAGTTGATCTTTATTACTAGGGACAAAGGACAGACCTTTCTTTAAAACTGTCTCCTGTGTTGTACTCAGTTTATGTTGTGTTAAGTTGTGTTAAGTTTATTATTTGTTAAGTTTATTATTTCAATTTCCTGTTCCTGTTATTATAAAAAAAAAGCATTCTGTATACATGGAATGGAAACAATGTGGCCCAAAGGGCTAAATGAGGACAACGGATACAGTAGTTACCTGTAAAACTAAGCCCTTGAATCCCACATAATAGCATTGTTTGGTTCATTTTAAATATTATGGCTATAGATCTAAATAGAGATAAGAATGTCTTACATTGTGGTCCCCTAATTTTCCCTTATGGTAAAAAACAACATAACAAGTTTTAAATGGTTTGATATCTAAAGTTTGTAATTTAAATAAATGAATTGCTTTTCTGGTTGGAAGAATGTAAGTAACATAGAAACATAGAGGTTGATGGCAGATAAGGACCGCAAGGCCTGTCAAGTCTGCCCATTTTTTCTACCTTATGAATGTGCCATAGGCCTGTACTCTGTCAATGGCCTATCTATTCATCCTCATCTGTGCTGCTCTCTTATGCCTATCCCATGCCTGTTTGAAGCCCTGCACTGTATTCATATCCACCACTTCCTGAGGTAGGCCATCCCATGCATCCACCTCCCTTTCTGTGAAAAAGAACTTCCTCATGTTACCCCTTAATTGGACTCCCTCTAATCTCATGCTGTGTCCTCTTGTCCTGCTATTTGTCTTATATTGAAACATGATAGACTCTTTCACCTTGTAAATGCCCTTAAGACGCTTGAATGTTTCAATCATATCACCTCTCTCCCTCCTTTGCTCTAGGGTATACACATTGAGCTCCTTTAATCTGTCCTCATATGTTTTCTGATGCAGTCCCTGCACCATTTGGTTGCCTTTCTCTGGACTGCCTCCATTTTTGTTAATGCCCTTATGCAGGAGAGGCCTCCAGTACTACATATAATACTCCAGATGGGGTCTAACCAGTGTCTTGTAAAGAGGGATTATTACCTCTCTCTTATGACTTGCGATACCCCTACTAATACACCCCAACATCCCACTAGACTTATCTACTGCTTTAGTGGTCTTCTTGGATGATTTCAGGTCATCTGTGATGATGATGATGCCCAAATTTCTTTCTTCCCTTGTGATTGCCAGCAACTCCCCCCTTCCAACCTATAGGTGGCTTCAGAATTTCTCTTCCCTATGTGCATGATCTTGCACTTCTTTGCATTAAACTGCAGTTGCCACTGTTCTGACCATTTTGCCAGTTTATCCAGATCTCTTCTCATTCTGCCCACTCCATCTGGATCATCTACTCTGTTGAAGATCTTGGTGTTATCTGCAAACAGACAAACCTTACCCTCCAGTCCATCTGCAATGTCACTGATGAAGATATTGAAGAGGACTGGCCCCAGGACCAATCCCCTGAGGTACCCACTTGTGACATGCATCTCTTCTGACTGCATGCTATTTATCACCACTCTCTGTTTTCTGCCTGCCAACCAGTTTGCCACCCAGTTGAAAAACTTCTGACCAACCCTGAGCCTACCCAGCTTATTAATCAGTCTTCTATGTGGAACAGTATCGAAAGCTTTGCTGAAGTCAAAGTAGGTGACATCAACAGCACCTCCTTGGTCCACCACTCTGATTACCCAGTCAAAGAAAATTATAAGATTAGTTTGACAAGAGCTTCCCGTTGTAAACCCATGCTGTCTTGGACCCTGTGCTCCTATAGATTCCAGGTGTTGCACTATCCTTTCTTTAAGGAGTGCCTCCATAATCTTGCCCACTACTAAGGTAAGACTGACTGGTCTGTAGTTCCCTGCCTTCTCCCTGCTACCATTCTTGTGGATCGGGATCACATGAGCCCTTTTCCAGTCTTCTGGGACCTCTCCTGTGCTCAGAGACTCACTAAGCAGTTCTAATAATGGCTCTGCTAGTTCCACCCTTAGCTCCTTTAGTACCCTGGGATGTATGCCATCAGATCCCATTGCCTTGTCCACCCTGAGCTAGTGAGCTCTTGTAGGACCCTTTCTTTTGTGAGGGACTAGTGCACATCTCTTTCCCCCCCCCCTTGTCCATGGTGCTGAGTTGTGGGCCCTGCCTACCTTCTCCTCAGTAAATACTGAGCAGAAGTATCTATTTAGGATAGATGCTTTTCCTTGATCCTCTTCCACACACTCCCCTTATCCACTTTGATCTTAGAAATACCCCCTCTGGACTTTCTCCTTTCACTAATGTATCTAAAGAAAGCCTTGTCCCCTTCTTTTACTGTTCATGCTAGTGTTTCCTCAGTTTGGGTCTTTGTCTGCCTTACTGCCTTCCCTGCTTCCCTTAGGGAAGTTTGGTATGCCTCCCTATCTTTGTCCCGCTGTGTTCCCTTATATTTCCCGAAAGCCAACCTTTTGGCTTTGACCTTTTCTGCTACTGTTTTTGAAAAACAAAGTGGTTTCCTCCTTCTTTTGTTCTTACTTTTCTCTCTAACACAATGGGATGTTGCTTCAGGTATTGCATCCTTAATGTTTCCCATTTTGCCTGTACCCCCTCACCTGTATTTCTTCTTGCCAGGGCTAGCTTAACTCTGTTGGCCATATTATCAAAGTCAGCTTCTCTGAAGTCCCATAGTTTTGCCTTAGAATGGGATGATTTAGTTCTAGTAGCCAAACTGAACCATACCATGTGATGGTCACTGGGCCCCGGGTGACCTTCTACCTGGAGATCTGTGATCCTTTCCCCTTTAGTCAGTACTAGATCTAGGATAGCCCTGTCTCTTGTGGGTTGTTGTACCAGTTGTTTGAGGCCCTCCCCCTGCAGGGAATCCACTGTGTGTCTAATTTTGGTGGATGTTTCTGCTGGTATTGACCAATCTGTATCTGGCATGTTGAAGTCTCCCATTATCAGAACCTCCCCTTTAGCTGGCATGTTTTGTATATCTTCTAACAGTAATGTGTCTATGTCCTCCCCCTGGTCTGGAGGCCTGTAGACAGCCCCAGTTGGTATGGTTGTCCTATTTCCTGTTTCCAGGGTGACCCACAGTTCTTCTGGCTCCTTATGTGTATTCTGAATTTCTGTAGCTTTGATATTTTCATTGACATAAAGGGCCACTCCCCCCCTTTTTTTTACACCTCAGTCTCTTCTGAACAGTACATAGCCAGGTACTGAAGTCTCCTAAGTGTGGTTACTGGTGAACCATGTCTCACTAGTGGCTACTATGTCCAGTTTAGCCTCTGTCATTGTTGCCTGCAGGTCTGGGATCTTGTTTCCAAGACTGCAGGCATTTGTGCTCATGATTTTCCATTGCCCAGATTTTGGTGTGTTAGTTGTTGTGTGAGATCTGGCATTTCCCCATATCATCGTATGGGGAGCAGGATCTTTTTCTTTACTTGGTGATGCAAATGAACTACAGACATGTTGAACTCCTATCTGATCACTAGTAGAGGGGGAAGAGATGTTCTTCCCATTCAATGTATCGGGTGCTGCACCCCTCTCCCTATTTGCTAGTTTAAATATTCTGCAAAGATGTCAAACTTCCATCCCAATGCACTGACTTCCTCCTTAATCAGATGCAGTCCATCAAATTTAAAGAAATTTCACTCCCAAAACTGTTGCCAGTTATCTATAAATTTGTGTCCTTTTTCCTGGCACCAGCCCTTGAGCCACATGTTTAGCTCCCTTATCTCCCCTTTTCTGACCTTCCATATTTCTTGTTAAAATTTAAAGGCTCCAGAAATTGGGGGCAGTTTATTAAGGTTATAAAATGATTATGATTATTTCACAATGATGAACATAGAATTAAAAATTGCAATGAAGCAGTAGAAAAGTAAAATGTTTTTATGGGAGGTCACAAAGGTTAACCCCCCAGTCTTCATGCTGAAATGCATACACAAATAAATAGTAGTGGTAGGTGCAGTACCACTTCAGCTCTGAAGATAGAGTTGGTTTGAACTCTGAAAGGTCAGTACACCTTCCTTGTGACACACTCCACACCAGAGGGAAGGTGTGGTCAGGAAGGCAGCAGCAGCAGCGCTGAAAGAAAGAAGCTAACAAGTGCATGGCAATGGGTGCCTGAGCAGTGCTTTTCATCACAAATAACTTCCTCTAAACCTGTGGAGTCCACTTGAGGAGAATACCAGATGGTCAGCAATCCTTTATAGAGATGGATTTAGGCAATTGAGCCATGAAAAGCTGTAGAGAATAACACTGGACTTGAGACTGAATTCACCACTAAAGGCCATCAGTAGCCAGATAAGTACTTTTTTTTTTTTCAGTCATACGTTAGAAATGCACTATGTTGTTCCTTGCAGGCACAAGAGAACTCCTATCAAGGAAATAAATATATTTTGATGCAGTTTTACATTTGGAATTCCTTTTTTGCAAAGGCCTTATAAAAATGCTGGCTTAAATATATACCAATGCATTTGGTGGATCAACTTTTGACTGAGTGTTTAAAGACAGTTGGTACAGGGTGCACACTAAATTAATACTTCTTTAAGGCAGTCCTTACACTGTGCATAAAAATGTTGTCATTTTAAAAATTAAATCCAGAACCTAGCTAAATTGGCTTCATGTAGCTAGATTCTGCTATTGGTTTTTCAAATTTAGGGCCAGAAATATTTTTTCTGGGTACCCAAAATCCCAGGTGCCCAGCTTAGCAAGAGGAGCCTTCCGCCATAGTTCTGCAGCTTCAGCCACAGATGAAGTCCTGCTGCGTGCTGCAGTGTGAGTTATGAGCCCCTTGTAGTGACACCACTTAATCCCTGGTCCCGATAACTGCCCCCATATACAGTATGCTAAAAATAATTGTCATAGCTTTATAAACATTTGCAAATGAACTAGATATAGTGAAGGTACCATCTGCTAAACTAATTAGCATTTGTTTAACTTTCAAATGTTAGAGTTACTTGTTGAATGGAACAGAGTACTTTATTGTCTGATTGTACCAAGGTATGGACCGCTTGTGAGCTGTCCAACAACCACAGTCTGTAGCACTGCAACGGCGCTATCAAAATATTTTTTTGGGGAAAGAAAACTCATTTGGGTGAGGTGGCCATGCGAGGGGGAGGTGTGGACTGTGCCACCTTATAATCATCATGTGATGTCTTACCACCAGTTAAGAAATCATGCTTCCAGATTTACAAGTGTACATTTGTTAAATAACTGATAATTATTTTAAACTGACATAAATCTGAGAACTTTGGTGGCAGCTAACCCAATGTCCTCTCCCTCAAAAGCCTGACAAAATGCCTCCTCATCTCACAGATCTTTTGTGTCAGGATCAGAGCTCACAGTCAGAATAGATTTTTGCTTCCTGTTTGGCATTGCCAAAGTCTTTACAAATTTTGAAAACTAGCTTGTCAGCTTTCTGAGTGTCCCTGAACAAGTAGACCTTTCTGTAGCAGACAGTCTTTAGCCACGCTGAGTACTGAAGAACCTGTGTAACTCCCAATGTCTGTAGCTTAGCACTCAGGGCATCAAAAGATTTATGGCAATTATGGGTTGCATAGCACAAATCTAGGTAAATGGATACCCACAACACATCCTCCAAGGTTATCAGACCCATCCACCAAGCAGAGTTCAAGATATTGTCCTGCTGGGTATTCTTTTCAGGATTATTAAGAAGCTTTGTGGGGTATCCATGCTATCTTCCCTCATCTGGGGAGTAATTCTACGCACCCAGTAAGCTGTTGGATACCAGGCCAGGTGAAGAGTTCCTTTAAACCATACTGACATAAATTCCATCAGATTATCCACTTCTAATGTCTCCAGGAGCCCATGCAATCTAAGATTCAGTGATCTGGTGTAGTTCTTGAGTGCCTCAAGCCTATAACTGAGCACCCGATTCCCTTTTACCAGGACAGTCATTGTAGTTGCTGCACACAGCACTGCCCCCACTGCCTTCTTAGCCTTCACAATGGCAGCTGATGACTGGGACTCACAATGAGTGAGACTAATTTGAAAATCAGTCACTTTATGGTCTAATGTGGCCACTCTCAGATCTAGGTTCTTCTCTTCTTGCAGGACAGTTTTTAAGTGATCTCCACTTCCTCAGTATTAGGCAAGATGGCTGCTTTCAGACTGCTTCAGGATGGGGCCTGCTGTCCTCTCCTCTTGATGTCATCCTCAGTATTTTCCCTGGTGTCTAGTGGCACCCCCTACCATCCGATCACCATCCCATGGTCACTTTTGAATTTAATTATTTATTCTGACACTGGAATGCCCACCCCCAGTGTTGGATGCCCTCCTCTGCCCACAGCCTATTATTTTATTGATTTGCCAACATTGAGGGGTCCAATCCCAGTGTCAGCATTTATATACCACTCCCCCAGCAATGTGAAACACTGGGGAGCCCATCCACAGTGCCCCAAAATATTCTCACTAACCTGTAAAAAAAAAAACAGTCCCACAATATTTTTTTTCTAAAACCTGAAAAAAGAAAATGGTCCCTCACAGCCCCTGCCATCCCCCTTCCCCATCCTGACCCTCCCACTGAGCACCCACCCCACCCCTTACCCTATACTTACTACCAAAGGTTGCGCTGTCATCTTCTGTGGACTGGGATATGTCTGCACTCTTCAAAGCTGAACTGTGAACTAAGGAATAAAGGTAAATGCCCTAAAATGTATTTCAATAGTGTTTTGAACTTATTTTAATAACTTTGCCTTTTTTTTTTCACCAAATTTTCAACATGACTTTTTTGGAACCCCATCTCATGAACACTGTCACTGTTATCTCATTAATCGGGTGCAAAATCACCTTTTGGGACCAATTAATGAAATGACAGTGCCAGTGTTTATGAGGTGGGGTCTACTGGCACTATCGTGTCAGTATAATTATAGGGTTGCACAACCACTTCTATATTAGATCACACATTTTGCACTTTAATAACTTTACCACTGTTCATTTGATTTTCCTGACATTTTGCTGTGCTGTCTGGTACCATAGATCTCTGAATCTTGTAAGTTTTGTTCTGATCAGATGTGCAGTTGTGAAGCTGCAGAGTGGCAAAAATTTGAAAAATACTACTTTTTTGCAAATTCTTACTTGGAGCTTTGTCCAAAATGGTTTGGGATCTGCTTTGAAATTGCCACGGTACGTGGGGTCTGGGTCATTGATGTTCCTTTGGAACATTTGGTGAAAAAGTATTAATCCATTCAAAAGTTATTAAAGTTTAAATTTTCCCATTATAGCCTATGGGAAAAATATGTGTATGCCTCAAAAGTACTTTTTACGTTCATGAAAGTCCATTTTACTGTTGCAGATGGGTTTTTACTTTCACAAATCTGCCATCTTGTTTTCAGTTAATGACATGGAAAAAACACTGTAATTCAGAAACTACTGCCCCTTGGTAAACACCAACAGTTATGTTTACCTAATCGGAGCCCAAGAAACAATCGGAGCCATTGATCCTGGCATTAGTATTTAAAAATAATGATCAGAAATATGTTTTTACAATTTTACCATTGGAAGTGTCACAAATTTACAAAAGTATGTTTGTGAAACTTTCATAAATTTGCAAAATATCGCAAACGTACTTTCACAAATTTTTCAAATATTTTGCAAATTTGTGATAGTACAAACGTTTTGTGAATGTATTCTTATCAGTTTTGTGAAACTTTCACAAATTTGTGAAAGTACTTAAAAAAGTGCTGTTCCTTTGCCACTTCACAGCAAATAAACATTTACAACTTTTGGGCTGAAATTTGCAGGGTAGAAAGGGCTTGCCCCATAGATGTGCCTTTTGCTGGTTTGGTGATAAAATTTACATTGGTTCTATAGTTACAACATTCAGAAGTTTTGAAATGTCTCATAGGATAAAATTGTGGCAGGCGTGGTACCTTTTGGCACCTATATTTTGAAAATGATTTAAGATATGGATTTTTTTTTGCTAAGCCCAACTTAGTACACCTTCACATGTACTAAGCATGCATACAGGTTGATAGGTCATGATTACAGCTGCATTGGAATTTTTTCCAAAGTTCCTATGGTTACTGAGACATTGCCACATTTGTACCATGAGGGTTACTTGGAATGTCTGTAGTCCTGCTCTATGTCTCTATACGTATGGATAGATTTGGATGGCAGGGCCCAGAGGGCCCAGTGCTGCCACATATGGATACCATTATGCAATAATGGGAGTGCAGGGACCTCCATTATGCACTCCACCAGAAGATAAGAGTTCATTAGTGTCTCTACACTTATGTATGGATGGGAACACAGGGCCTGGATTTCCATATAAAAATCAGAGACAATTACAATATGCATGCATGATGGGAGCACAGGGCCTGGATTATATAATGCATCATTAAAAGATAATATTATCTTTTAATGTTCAGAAAGATATCACTTTATAGCTGGCCAGTTATCTCAAAACATATTTTGTGTATACAGGGCATATGTCATGGTTGATCGTGTCATATGCTTTTTATCTTCATGAGAGGTCTGTGATCTCTTGACCACTCATGAGTGGTGCAGCCATGAGTGAGGGAGCAAGAGGACACAGACCTTGAATGAAGATAAAAAGTGTATGACATGATCAAACATGACATATCTAGTTTATACAATTGGCATGATGACAAATGAAAGCAGATCATCGAGGTGATTATTTTTTTTTAATTTTAACACAATTTTACCTCGTTATTGCATCTCCTTTTTAAATGTATCATGCTACACTGTTAAACAGATGCACAGCTGCTTGGATACTAAATTATAAATTTCATTTTTTTAATTTTGTACTTGTGCATCAGTGCAGTGATAGTACGGGTGTTTTTTTACAGATGAACTCTGAACTATTTATATATGGATTTTCCTGTAACTCTATTTTACTGTTTTATTATTCACAGTTTGCATGGAAAAAAGTGCAAACAAAAAATCCTGAAAATTATATTTTTAAACAGTTGTGGAAGGAATACAAACACAAAAACAAAATTGGTACACATACAAAAAAACAACTGTTTGGTAATGTGCTTTGCACCATGTATATTATTTGCACTTGACGTTGTTTTGGGTGTGCCCCACTTAAAGCAAATTTTTTTTCTAATTTTTTACTAACCTGTTTTGAAGTGAAACTAAATGTTCTCTTCTTTGAAGTAAGGTTGGTAAAAGTATTCCTCCCATGTACTTGCTATGCTTGGTAATGGCTGCATATTCACAGATACTGTTTATACTGGTTTATGTTCCTCTTCCATGCCACTGATCAGGTTAGAAATCTTCTGCTGCTGCCTTTCATTTAGGCGTGAGTAGTCATTGATACTTTTCAGATACTTTTCAGATTCTTATGCCCAGTTATTTGCATAATCTCCATGGGTGGAATGCCACAGCCATTAAATGTTTGGACAACATGCTTGAGAGCACTGTGGTTTATTTTCCTGTCTATCTCTAAGCCTGCATTTTTGTAATATTGTTTTAAATATGGCTGACAGCTTGTTAGCCCCAACTGGTTGGTTTTTATACCACTGCACTTTGGTTCGATAGACTGGCTTGTTGCTGTTTATTGCAAGGAAAAATGGACTTTGTGGTTTTGATACACATTGGATGCTCTGATTTTCAAATTCTAAATATGTTGACAGGGCTTCTGTTTATGTCGCCTTTGTTCTTGTATGCTTTTGGCCTTATTTTGCAGCTGTCCTATACATTCTGACCTGTTCTGGTTTTGGTTTGCCATTCTGTTGAATATTCAAGATAGTGATTTCCATTCTCGTCCATATTAACACAGATGTCTCCCCATTTTATATTCCTTGACTCTGTGCAGCCATGGATTCCAAAATGCATTGAGCATACCAGCCACAGATTGTTGATCACAGACATGGCCGAGTGTGGGCCATGTTGTTGTTGTTTCTCATAAAGTATGTTGCTCATTTCGTCTGTCAGTTCAGCTGAGGCATGCACTTTGTATTCCATCCAAATTGATTTCAGTTGATTCTGTTTAGCACCTACTACCTTTCTCACTATTTCAAAACATTTGTCCTTGGTGAGGGAGGCCTCGTAGCTTTTGGAGCACAAGTGTCTATCGATGCTCTGAAATATGGCTCTTAAACTCACGGGCTCATACGGTGTGCCATCCATTTATTTAGCATTCATAAAAAAATCTGCTAGGAGGGTGCTTAGTCTGCTTGGTTCTATTGTTTCAATTAATTTAGTTTCCTTATGGGTCTCAGCCAGGTAACTGTTTAAAATAGCAAGACCATAATGTGTCTTTCTGACAGTGTTCTTTTTTTCATTAATTTGTACATAATCCTTCAGACTCTCTTTAAATAACCTTATGCTGTTCTCTGTGGTATTGTGCTGTGCAGTTAACTCTGGTGCATTGTTCTCTGCTACTATTAAAGAGCCCTTGTTTATGCTGTCATTGTTGGCTGACACTATCTCTACCTCAGTTGCTCTACTTACATTCTCAGGAGGCTGCTTTGTGTTTTGCAAGTTTGAATGTGATATTGATGCTACAAGTTCCAGGAGTGACTCTACGTCTGCCTCATAGTCTGCCAGAGTATTTAACATCTTCATTTTAAAGTTTACACCCATTTTTTATGTTGATTCCTTTACTAATGAAAACCAATAGAACAAGCACTTTGTGTATGTAGTTTGTGGTTGGTAATGCTAGTCACATTAATTATTGCTCAATCTGAAAATAACAATGGACAAGTCAGATGAAAATTACTTAAAAACAACAACAAAAAATGTTCGTTATTTTACTTTGTTTATCAAATTCAGTGAGTCATTGTGTCTTAACAGGAGTGAATGACCTTTTTCAGTTGACAGTGTGGCCGCGTGACTATTGAGGTGCAAGTCAGCACCATCATGGCTCTTTCAGTACTGCCTTTCCATGTTAAGTGCCATGATGTGGAACAATGAACACTTATGGGCTACAAAAAGATCCTGGTTAATCACACACGCTGCCTGCCATTGTGATGAACTGGAGTGTGGAGATAGCAGCTGTGACAAACCTGATTCATAAGATACATTACTTATCTATGAATCTGGTTCATCAGCAGACAGAATACCATTTTTATCTTCAGCATTTTGTCATCTCGCTCAATATATAATTGTGGTGCAGTAGTGCCACTATAGTTAGGGTTGAGTAGGCTGTTTAATGTTAAGCCCTTCATTTAGCACTTTAATAGCTTCACCACCATTCAACAGATTTGCATGAAAGTTTACAAGCGTGGTATCAAGGACAATGTCTCTTGGCATAACAAAATTTGTTCAGTCGGATGTGTGGATTCTGAGATCCAGATAGCAAAAAACATGAAAAAAATCAGTGTTTTTTGCTGTTAGTTTCTCATCACCTAACACCCAGATGTTTTGAAATTTTGACTTTCAATCTTCAGGGTACAAACGGCTTGGGCCTGAGTTGTGCCTTGCACTGGTTTGGTGAAAAAAATATTAATCCATTACAGATTTATAAGGATTTGACATTTCAATTCTGCACATGTTTAGTATAGTCTTTTGGATAGCTGTTTCACACACAAAAAATTATTTGGGCTATACAAAAAAGGATTCTGTTTTGTATAACGTGATAATCTTTTTTTGTGAGAAAATGTCTTTTGTTTATATAGCTGCCATCTTGTTTTCATTTTTTTCAAAAAAGTTTCAAAACACATAAAAATGGTATCATGAAAACACACCAACATGTGTATCTTGCTAATTAGGACCCCATTAGGTGGATTCTGCTGTTACTTTTTGCAGAAATTACCCAGAAATGTGTTTTTAGCACATTTTCAAAATCTTTTTTCATGAGATGATTTTCTTTTTTTGTTTGGCCATATGAAACATGAATCAGCCATGTAGTACAGAACAAGATTGCTGTCATATGAGAAAAGAATGTGGACTTAGTTATTTCACATTCTTTTTTCTTATAAAGGAATGTTTTTCATGAGATTGTGTCATTCTCACAAAAAAGATTCTTTCATACAAAAAAAGAATTTGGACTAAGTTTTTTTTTCCACATTTCAACTTTAACAAGCCATAACTCTGTCAACATGCGCAGTTAAGGAACAAGGTATATCTCAAAAGAAAGGACTTAATGAATACTACAACACTAACAGATTACAACCCCCAAAACATTCAGGAGCCATATAAAAAACCATAAAAATAAAAAAATGAAAATTCCCATAGGATGGTAATGCACATTTAATAAGCCATAAGTCCATCAATAATTGGAGTTAAGGGACAATGTATATATCAAAAAAAGATAACAATGAATACTACAACACTAACACATAATCACCCCTGAAAGATTCATGGGGTACACAGTGGACCCCAAAATGACCTGCAATTATTCACCATGGTGCCAAATCCACAGTGAAAGTCCAAGCATCATCAAAAGTGCACCAAAGGTGTATCTAGTCTTCCACTTCAAACATGGCAAATTTCATTTAGAAAACATGATATTTGGATGCAGGGAATTTACTTACACCTTTTGCTGCATAGCTTTAGGGAAAATCACAGTACCCTGACAGCCACACTGGAGGTTACTAGAATTATTTAAAGGACCTTTATCAGAGGTGGCCTGGTAAGAGCCTTATTTCTTGATTTTTTTTTTATTTTTATTGACTGGGTAAGTGCACTAGACAAATCCTGCCTATTTTCAGGCACGACCCGGGGGAGGGGGATACAGATGAATGCCAACTGACCTTGAACCAGATTAAGCTGTTGGTGGTATTTTTGGTGAATGAGGGAAATTTGGCCAGGACACTGGGGAAATTCCCCTACTCTTTTTGAGAAGTGCCATGAGATCTTTAACATCCGCCTGAACTACCACCAATCCAGGCAGATGGGACCTCGGTTTAACGTCTCATCTGAAAGACAGCACCTCAGAAGTGCAGCACCCCTCTCATGCTGCACTACAGTGTCAGTACTGGGATATTAACCCAAGTGCCAGATGTGGGAACTGAACCCACAGCCCTCTGATCTCCCGGCCTCAGAGGCGAGTGTGCTACCTGCTGAGCCACTGACACTGACAACCTAAAGCATTTGATCTCGTTAGCCAGAGTCGCCTACTTACAAGACTTAAGAATCTAAGAATTTCATCTTCATCTGTGTGTTGGTTTAAATATTATTTATCAGACAGAAAACAATCAGTTATACTTTGTTCCATGTGTTCTCTCCTGGCTGACATTAATATGAGTGTTCCTCAGGGATCTATCCTGGGCTCCAAACTTTTGAATATGTTTTTAAATTCCTTGTCTTCTGTCATCCCGGATAAAGACACTTGTATCACCATGTATGCCGATGCCATTGTTTTGTATAGACCAGGCAATAACCCTAATGACATTGGTTTCCATCTTCAAAGGGATTTTGATAAAGTGTAGACATGGTTGTTATATAATGGAATGTTACTGAACACTACCAAGACACAAGCTTTGCTTTTTGGAACTCAGCAAAAGTTGAAACAATTTGAGTCTGCCTTTTCTGTTAGTGACTTGGACAATGGTCAAACTGAACATGTTAAAAATGCTCACTACCTAGAATTTATTTTGGACCAGTCACATTGTAAGCTGGGGCAATTATATTGATTAAAATACTGCTTATCTATTCATTCTAAGAAAGTTTTAGCTCAGTCACTGCTGTTATCTGTCACTGAGTATGGCCAACCAATATATTCATCAGCTTCTTTAACTGCTCTCCTGTGAGCAAAGTTCTTTATCTCTCAGTTTGTCATTTTGCTAGCTCTGCTCACTGTTCAGCTCACCATTGTTCCATATATAGTAAACTGAAATAGTTCTTTAAACAAATGGTTAACTATTCTGGTCTTACTACATTTAAAAGGGTTCATAAGTCTCAAGTTCCTTTTTCCTTTTTGTTTGATGTTCATGAACGAACCAACCAACATCTAACTAGAACTGCACATAGCAATGTTTTTCTACCCACTTTTTGCAATGCATCCTTTGGACAGACATTTTTCTTGTCTCATGTTACTAAATATGGAATATACTGCTTGATTCATTGTTGTCTATTGATTCTTTGTATGTTTTTTTTTTCAATTATAGTTTATTAGATTTGTATACATCACAATCTCTTTCATACATAGGAAATTCTGAACATAGCTTGTTACACAGTACATTTCAAATGGTAGGTATTACATTCAGGAACGGTTTCATTGAAGCATTGTTCAGGCAACTAAACACTATGAATATTATATGCAAACACTTCCAACATTACATAATTCTAAACACTGCTTGTTACAGAGTTCATTCTGAATTGTAGGTATTGCATTCAGCACCGATCTCATTCAAGTATTGCTCAAGTAAGTAAACATTATAAACATTACGACATGTAAACTTTAAGGCATTACTATCTGTAGCTAGCATTTAGTTTGGAATCCCTGATTATCCTCTCTCCATTGCATCTGATTAGCATTTTGTGATCAGTGCAGCAATTCCCTGCTTTAGCTCAATTTAGGTGTCCTATGGCACTTCTTTATCTTTGTATGTTTTTAAGAAAAATTTAAAACAATACTGTCTGAATGTCTTCCAGTGTTAATGTAATGATAAATAATGTATTATGTAATCTCTATTAAACTACTTTTACTTTTATTTTTAATGTATTTCTTGGGTCGCCAATGAAAATGGCCATCTGATGCCCTTGAATAGTATCCATCTAACACATTTTACATAAAATTAGATGAAAAATGGCATCTGGAATGCTGGGCTCATGCTGGAAAGGTGCAGTTTGGGTTCAGGTTCAGTGGCTGCAGATGTGGTTCTGGAGTCGGCGTTTTTTCAGAGGTGTACACAGGCAAAGCCAGCATTCCATTTGTTTTTTGCTGTTGCACAGTGCAGGATGTGATGTTGCTTCAGACTTCTTTGGTGGCAGAATATGTTTGGAAATGAGTTCAGGTGGCTCCTGGAAGGTTTCATGCTTTGTAATGGTGGTTCATATCTGAAGCATTGTCCTGTTCAAGCTTCCACTTGCTTCTACGGGGTAGATGGGTTCCAGTCATCCTGTTCCTCTTCTGCTTGCTGCAGTTGGTCCTAGTAGTCCTGTTGTTTCTGGTGCTGTTAGTCCTATTGGTTCTGGCAAGCTCATCAATTTGTTCTAATGACCATTGTTTGCTTTTGGTCCCACAGGTCACCTCATGTAATTTTCATCTTATGCTGTATCTGTGACAGTTTTTTGACTGTGGCAGTGGGTTTGTCATGTTGATTTTGCTGTCAGATAGGATTGTGTATATTAGCTTTTGCTTCTTGTGGAAGATGGTGGAGTAATAGTTGATTGAATGTAGTTTTTGTGTCTGGGGATTTTGCTACTTCAGTGTTGGGGCAGTATGGATTTTTTTTGGGTGCTGTGATTGGTGATTCTTTTGTCCTATTGCAGTTCACCTGATTCCTTCAGTAATTTCATTATGGACTGTAGTTTGCTTTCTCTAATTTTCATTTGTCTGTACCAGAGGGATGATGGATTGTGGTGGATGTTTGGGGTGAGGCTGAATGGTGAGTTGTCTGTGAGCATTTAGTCCAGTCTGTGCAATGGGTATTGTTCATATGAGCTATGGGTTCTTTTTCAGGATTGGTTCTGTTTTGATACATCATGGGTGATGAGACTGATGTCCTTGGGGTTTTCTCTGGTCTGTGTTTTGTTCCTTATGTAGTAAACTGGAATGGCTCTCCATTAAACAAACTGTTATGGGAATGTAAACATTGCAGGGGTCACTCAAATTGTAAAAGCTCATGCAAATATGTTTCAAATGAGGTATTGGACTTACTTGTAGGTATCAGTAGCACTGAGAGATAACTATCTAAATCATCTGTAAATTAAATAAAGGCAGCAGCCATTTCTTGGGACCTTGAAACTGAAAGTGATGACACTGTAGGGCAAACTGTACGTTGCTAATTACAGCTTGCCCCTCAGTGACATCACTTTCAGTTTCAAGAGTCGATTAAATGGCTGCTTCCACAATTCAATTTATACATGATTTAGATATCCATATTTCAGGACTCCTGATACCTACAGGGAAGCCCAATATCTGATCTGAAACATATTTTCATGGACATACACAATTTGAGTGACCCTTGCAATGTTTACTTCCCCTTTAACTATTCTGGTCAGATCTGTGTATAGGACTGTCATTCTGTATAGTTCAGGTATTTGTAGCCTACTGCATCTGTGTGTGGTTTTAAATTACCACAATTTAAATTAAACTGCTCAGCTCTGTGTTGTGTGAAATGAAGTTCAATATTGAACAATTAATATGTGGAGTAAAACTATTGTGCTCTGGAGTTCACTGGTGCCCGTGGTGTATATCAGATTGATTTCTAGGTCTGTGACTGGTTCTACCTGGTTTGGGTGATTCCCTTTTCCTTCCTTGTTGAGATATTTTTGTTTTGCAGTCATGGTTTTTGTTGCCTGTTGTAAGATGCTGGATTTGTGGCAGTATATGGAGTGAGGATAGTTTTTAGCCACACAATGCTGTCTATGCTGCCAAGCATACCTCTGAAAGTTCCAGGTTCATATTCTGTTCTGCTTCCAGTTTGTTAAAATAAAGTTTGCTAGGTGCTTGTCCAGTTGGGGGGAAGGATATATTGGTAGTTCTTTGGTTTCTCCAATGATACTTAGGTTTGTATGATCTTTTTATTGAAGTCTGTTTTCTTGGCTGCGTTTTGGGGGCTTCTTTTTGGTTGATGAAGGTCAGTCTCTCCTGGGTTGGTGTTAGAGTTGTCAGAACTAGTTCCAAAAAGATTAGAACCTTTTTAGAACCTAAGAGTCTGAGTTCTAATTTAGAACTAGAGCACCTATGGATTCTAAATATAAAGGAGTTTAAATAATATTTTTTGTTGTTTTTGTACATTTCAAAAAACAGGAGATGCCAGCCTGGAAAACAAATAGGAATTACATCCTAAAATGTTTTCAACATAGACAATGTGAGTATTTACAGCTCATATGCAGATACGCTGCACACACATGGAATTGTGATGCTTAACATTTGAATTTTGAAAGGCATACTACATTTCTCATTTTTATGTTGCTTGCATGCATGTGCAAGAAACATAGTGCCATCAATGGAGATTTCGGAGGTGTGTCACCTCCTCCTCCAATTCAGTCAGCCAGCTGGCAGGCACGGCCCCTGTAAGCCAATGCATTTTGGAGCTGTCTATGACACGCTCCAAAATGCAGTAACACCTCCCCAGTTGAAAGGGGAGCTATGCTTCAGTGAGCAGAGATAGAAGCCCACTGAGCGTGGCTCTCCCCCCACACACAGGTGTGTGCATCCCCAAGACCTGAGTGGCGTGAGCCGCGACGGGTGCCCAATCCCTGCCGGCTGAGCTATGCTCCCCCAGTTGTAGGTGCCATGCTGGGAGCCCACCCAGCATGGTGGCAATGAGTCCAGGCCGACGGGGGTGCCCAATCCCCATCGCTGAATGCCCCCTCATCGTCCTTGTGCCACACTGGAGCCCACCCCAGCATGGCAAATGGTCCCACGTAGTCTTTTTTTATTTTAAACCAAAACGAAACGGTCCAGTGGAGCTGCCTCCGACCCCACAACCCGCACCCACCCACTGCGCACCCAGCCTCCTCAGCGCCCCCACCCCATACTTACTGACTCTGGCGTGATGATCTTCGTGGACCGAACATGCCCGGCACTCTTCAAAGCTGACCGCGAACTGAGGAAATGCCGGTAAGCTGTATAATGGACTAGATAGGGGTTTCAACTTTATTGCATATCTCAGTCATTTTGGGAATTTTGCACCAAATTTTCAACATGGGGTTTTAGGACCCCTTCTCATGAATGATGTCACTATCATGGCGTTATTAGGCCCAAAGGGTGATTTCAAGCAGTGACTGCAAAATCACCCTTTGGGCCTGATACTCACCATGACAGTGACATCATTCATGAGAAGGGTCCCAAAACCCCATGTTGAAAATTGGTGTAAAATTCCAAACAATGACTGTTTTGCAAGCGCATAGCAGTAGTTCCCTACGCAGGCCAGAAGTTCGGGAATTTCAATATTTCACTCCAGATCTTCAATATGCCATTTTACCACACCTTCTTATGAGCAGTGCAGCTGTCATTTTTCACATCTCACCCAAAATGTGTTTCCACCATGTAGCGCAGAATGGCGCGTCGGTGTCTGAAATCAATGTGCGGGACAAATTAAGAAAATCACAATGACACTATTCATGAGCAGAGGTCTTAAAATGGCTATGTTGAAAATTTGGTGAAAAAATTCCTAAAAATGACTGTTTTACGAGCGTGCGTTGCGCAGTTCCTACGCAGGCTCGTAAGTTCGCAAATTTTCAATATTTTCACTCCAGATTTTCAACATTGCCATTTTACCACACCTCCTTATGAGCAGTACAGCTGTCATTTTTCACATCCTGCCCAAAATGTGTTTCCGCCCATGTAGCGCACAATGGCGCAGTCGGTGTGCAAACTCAATGTATGGGACACATTAACTAAATCACAGTGACACTGTTCATGAGCAGAGGTCTTAAAATGGCTATGTTGAAAATTTGGTGAAAAAATTCCTAAAAATGACTGTTTTACGAGCGTGCGTTGCGCAGTTCCTACGCATGCTCGTAAGTTTGCACATTTTCAATATTTGCGCTCTAATGACTTCCAAATACCTAAACAGCACATAGAAGCAAGCAACATTCGGCATTGACAAATGCTTGTTGCATGTGCAGTGAAACAGTATTATTGCTGTGCTGAGAGTGAAGGTCTTTTATTTATGTCTTTTCTCCCCTCAGTATTTGTAGCTGTTCTTTTTCTACAGTCCTATACACAAAAGAGTTTGAGTTCTAAATAAAATTATAACTCTAGAATTATTTGCAAAGTTCTAGATCAGAACCAGAACCTAGAACTACAGTGGGTTCTGACAACCCTAGTTGGTGTTTGTTCTGATATGTTGCAGTTCATTTGTTATCTCATTTGTAAATAAAAAAGGGAAGAAGTGGAACATGCACTGAAGTTGCTGATAATAAATACATTTATTGTGGAACTCACAGACATGGTGTAATTGTTTCCCTGTATAGTACCCTTACATAGGGCTTCTCTGATGAAGGGTGCTACAAGAATGTGAGTTCCATAATAAATGTATTTATTAACAGCAACATAGTTTGGAGAGTGCTCAACTTCTTTCCTTTTTTTTTGTTTTGTTTTCCAGTGCAGTTTGGTTTCAATCAAGCACATTAGCAGAAGCACTTTAGGAGGCGGGAGTGCCTCTTTGTTTGTTATGTCAGTTGTGTTGTCTTGCTTGGTCCTTTTATAGTGGTTTTATTGGTATACCATTTTTTTTTTTTGTTATTGGTGGCTAATTAATGTTTTTTTGTGTTGTTCATTTCGTGTGCTGTGTCTGTAGTTTTGTGTTTTCTGTTATATGAAGCTTTTTTCATGGGTACACAGGATCGGCTTCAGAGGTTTATTGCTATGTTTAAAAATGTAGTTCAGTACACTTTTTTGTGGTAATGCCTTTTTACTAGACTAACTGAAGAATTTTTACACAAGCTTTCAAGACCTTTCAGGTCCCTTCATCAGTTGCAGAGAAAACCAACCAGCATTTCAGAATACAGTACAAGAGCGTGTGTTTCCTAGATTGTTTAATAAAGGGCATGCTGTAAAGGAAGCAATTTTTTACCAATACAGGTGACTACCAGGAAATAGGACTCATGTCTTTAAAAGGTAAGAGACCAGACATGCAAATGATGAGCTACTTTAGAGCATAGGGCTATGCTGGGGAAGGGCAACCCTAGATCAGACCCCCTCCATTGCTTTTTTTTAATTTGGGAGTTGGACAGACTCATCTAGGACTGGAGTTTGGCGGGGAGTGGGAAGGCATTCTGTGTGTCAGTGTACCATGTCCAGTGGGTCAGGTTGGGTCACCTGACTCACCACCACACATGGAGGATATTGCTGGCCAATCACACACACACACACACACACACACACACACACACACACGCCACTCACTGTGAGGGTCAGGTCTGAGACTGTTGAGATGATCATCATGGATGAGCAGAGCAACCCTCTACAGAGTAGACCCAGATGCACTGGTAATTGTGAAAGCTGCAATAAGTTGATCATCCTCCTAAAGCAGGGCACTCCATCCATGACGCTAACTGGACTGACTCTCAACACTATTTGCAGACACTTTCTGTTACTTTCTGTTACTCGCTGTACAAGAAGATGGCATGGGGGATTTGTGCAGCATGCATGCGACTTTATTCATTGTCCCAGTTGTGTTTAATTTAGCATTGTGACCTTTTAGACTCAGAGCAGCAAGCAATGAAAACAGAGGGGACCCAGTCCACTCAGACTTTGTGTTTTTATATGGGCACAACTTGTTATGTTTTTAATTTGTCCCTCAACAGTAGCAGACTGGGAACCCTCCCTCTGTTTTCATTGCCTGCTGCTCTAGTACACTGCTGCTGTGTCCCTTTTTTGCCTGTGCTTGGTTCAGAATGGCAGCTCATATGATAATATTCCTTTGCCTAAACTGCTTTGCTTGTCCGCTTCTCTCTATTGGGGTATGGTACGTGGCTTGCAAGCAGTGGGCTGGCAAGAATTCCTTAGGGGTTAGTGGTGGTGGAAGAAGGGGGTACATAGCAAAGGGTGTAAGTGTGAGGTGGGGAATCCATTTCACAGAAAGTGTGATAGAAAAGGAGAGTGAGAAATGATCCACTTTACAAAAGAAGCAGAGAATGCAGTTTCATAAGCTGTTATAATTTTAAAACATTCTTGCAGGAAGCAGTAACATCCTTATAGTGAATGATGGAATGCTGTTTTTAACTAAAATCCATCACTTTCAAAAGGTTGTTATGCTGTAGTAGCTATATCATCAAAGCTGTTATTCTGCACTAGCTACATACTGTAGCTACTGCAGCATAACAACATCGAACACGCTAGCACATGCGCATGACACAACCTGGAAGTGGCTGCAGCGGTGTAAAGGTGAGGAGCATAGAGGAATTATTAATTTATTTTTTGTTTGTTTTCTGGATGTACAGCAGCTTGCTACCAGCATCATTTAGGTAGCCCTAAAATGCAAGGAAATGCACCATTGATGGTGATGTTTTAAAACATTTCCTGGAGTGGCATGCCCCCTGACCTCCCTAGCTTTGTAAGGATTCTGGCCCCCCTTGTTCACTGACCCTGCACACACCGCTGCTTCATAGTGATACTATAACAAAAGCTCAGTGGCTGAAGAAAGTTCCATTAAGTATGTAGAATGTGTAATGCTGCCAGTTATGTAAATTATGCAGTGGCTGCATATGTGGCTCCTTTAAGCCAATTATGTCCCCACAACAGAGTTCAACAACAAAGGAAGATTTAAAAAATACATAAAACAAATTCTAAATGGTAGTGCCTAGAGCTGCAGTGGAAACTGTCACAACTTGCTTTGGGATCTGTTAGTGTTTGAGGAAGCCCACAGTTTTGTTCATCCCATGTTTACCTGTTCCAAAAGGCCTCATGAGTTTTTCTTCCTAGACAAGTCTTTTGTGAATGTCTTAGAGGTTTCCTCTCTAAACTGCTACTTTAAGATCCTTCAAAGAATTACCATTTTAGGAGAAGTGCTTGGCCACTGGTGTTTGGTTGTCTGAGTGTTTGATAGTAGCTCTATGTCAATTCATGCATTCATGGAGCGTTTGTCCCATTTCTCCCACATACCACTGATGTGGATATTTTTGGCATCTTATTATAGAAGTTAAATTGTAGGTGTTTCATGAGAAAGACCCTTTTATTTTGTATTCGTGTTTGATAAATGGAGAGTAAACAGAGTCACATGCATCAATCATTTTGCATGTTTTGAGTCTGGTCTTGTTGCACAGTCTTATTCCTTGTGTCCATTTGAATTGTGAGTCTGTAATTCCTGACCAGTATTCTTCCCAGGTTCAATAATTGTCTGTATGATATTATAGGTTGTTCACTGAATATAGTAGTCTGTTATCACTGTGCAGAACTGGCTGCAATTCTCTCATGATCTGTAGTGGCCTGATGATGTGTTGTAAGTCACAACCAGCTGTGTATGTTTTGATTCTTTTTCCTTTTATATGCCAGTACCTGTTCTCGTGATATTTGTGTAACCCCTAGGGGGCACCATCCCAAGGGCTACTAGCCCTTCCTGCTTAACTACTAACAGGTTGAGGGGCCTAGGTCCAATGGCGGGTGTCTCCACCCAGAGGTCAGGGTTTGCAGTAATTAAACTAACTTGGTCACAGCCCTCTGGGACACTGTAACCCCCCTTTCTTCCCACTAGTGGCCCACACAAATGCATTAGGATTATCTTCACAATTTACACTTACCCCCAGGACTGGCTCCATCGACTGGACCCCGGGAACACCCTGTAAAACAAGATGATACAGTGCAAAAGCTACAGAACAATACTTTAACATAAACGAATACTTCAGACATTGTAACTTTGCTGAAACAAACAAATCTGATTTATTTAGGGGGATATAACAAGGACGGGGGAAATCAGGTTAATTAGGTTAACCACATTAATAATCACAGTACTGTGCACATATTCAGAGTCCCAAATTGTCACTGTCACTGGGTACCCAGGTTGGGGGAGGGGAGGCTAGCCAGGATCGGTTGCAGCTGGTTGGGGCCCTGTGATGGAAAAAACACTTGCACAATACCCAATTGTAATCCGGAGCTGGATGGCTCAGTTCGTGAAGAAATGAAAAAGCAACCACTAGATGACACACTTGCAATTCGACAAACAGATGGCAGGGAGCTACCCTGCTTTGTACTCACAACTCAATGCTGGGAACTGGATGGAAGGCAGATTGTCCTGGATTGCCAGGAGGAGCAGACCATGTGGACAAGGTCCTTGTGACTGGACCCCACTGCAGTTTAAAGCAAATGGATGTAGTCTGGCTTAAGCTGGGGTTTACTTCCAGCTTCATGCACTCTGTTCACTGTACAGGGGATTTGAAACACAATTCCCCACAAGCACTACACACATTTACATGTAAAAAGGGAAGTACTATACCAGGCAGTCTGCTTCTCTATCCCAATCGCAATAACTGCACAATACCCAGGAGAACACACAGCAGATTCAGTTCCTGACAGACAGAGCGCAATTCAACAATTTCTCCAGTCTTCTACAGGGAGAGCCTGGTTTCCCTCACTTCTGGTGCTTCTTTCTCCTTACAACTCTGATTCAGTCCACACTGGCACTCACAAACAGCTGCAGGCCGAACTTTGGGGCCCCACATGAGCTTCCCGCGTGAAAACTCAATGGCGCAGGAGCACGGAGCTCCTTTCCCCCTTCACAGTCACAACTCAACTGATCTTTCCAGTAGACAGAGCTGGACATTTCCTTTGAGTTCCTCCCAGTTCAGTTGGCTGGTTTGGCTGTTTTAGCTGTCACTCACAGTAGACTCCCCCTGTTGGTGGAAAAAAGGCGCCGAAGTCAAAACTACATTTCCCAGAGTCACTGCCCTTACAGTCCCCTTACAGCATGCTCCAGAGGAGAGTCCAAGTTCTGATTCACCCAGAGCAGGCTCCATTTTAAAGGATCCCCACCATGATTGGACCAATTCAGCAGTTCAGAACCAACATGAGGGAGCTTGCTCTGCACTGTCCTTGCTACAAGAAAGCAGGTTAAATCAAACTGCATTTTCATTATTACTCTAACAGGTTACAAGCAAACAATTCCATCTTTGAAGAGTGCTCCTTCTGCCCACTTAGCGATGGCAGAAATGGAGCGATTTGGCAGTAGCTCGAGCGAGACTTAAGCAGGAAAACACACAGTGCCCCTATACAAACTAGTTATGACTGCAAGCAGACAGTTCTTAAAGAGACAGTACTAGAGGCTCTAAAAGCACTCACAGATAAATGGCTTAAATGTCAAACACCATTCAGGCTTGGAGCATTCAAGCAAGCTCCTGGAAGACTTTTTGGGAACCCCCATTTGCAGGGGGGTTACATTTGTCTAGTTCATGCAACCTGTTTGTCAATTACATGAGAGGGGTAGTCTTTGCTGTTGAAGGCTTTGAGTAGTATTTCCAAATTAAGGTATATAGATATGGTTATCGATATATTCAAAGAAGTACACAGCTGCATTTAGAAGGTATGCAGTTTTAAGTGGAGGTGTACAGCTTTAATTGGGGTGTGTACACCTTTACTTGGAAGGTATGCACCTTTAATTGGTATAGTTTACAAGGAAATGCATGATAATGGTTGCTATGGGGCAGAAGATCCAACCATGTATATGTCTGTATAATGCAACCTACAAGCTTCTTTAAAATCTTTAATGTTTGGAGTATAGTAATGCCAAGGACACTGAGAAATGATCTTACACAAGAATTTACAAAAGCAATGGCTTGGCACTTGCATCAGTATTACAGTGCAGCCAACGGGGACGCAATGCAGTAACTTGCAATAAATGACATGTCAGAAAATGTTGTATGATGAAAAGGCTTAATTGCTACTGAACAGCACTGTTCTCTGCAGCATTCTGCAGTAATACAGCAAGGTACTGCATTGCATCCAGGCTGATGCCAGTGCATATATCTTTCCTTGTCTATTTATGCATTTCTTACATATTGATGAATTGCTAACATTATAGCAATGTAAACATTCGTGACAAATCAATGGTTAGTAGTTAACAACTTTTACAATACCTCTTGTGCTGATCTTACATACTAACATACTAAAAGCCAGCAGATTAAGCCTAACAGTCTTTCGTGTCTGCTCAGTAGCCAGCCCTTATTGGGCACTTGCTCTTCCACCCTCCCCAGCCCCCAAGAGGGTCATCTTCGGCTTCAGTATACCCATGCACCTGTCCCACCCCCTCTTAAAGCCCTCCACTGTGCCCTCCTCCACTAGACTCCCAGGCAATGCATTCCATGGCCCCACCACCCTCTCAGTGAATTAATGCCTTCTACGTTTGTTCCTGTAATTTCCCCCTTCCAGTTTCCACTCATGCCCCCTGGTTGTGCCCCCCTTTCTTTAGCCTGAACATTTCTTTGGCTCTGCCCCTGTTAATCCCTTTCACATATTTGAAGACCTCTATCATGTGCCCCCTGTCTCTCCTCCAGTGAGTACAGCCAAAGGACTTCCAGCCTTTCCTCATAGGCCCTTTCACTCATGCCCCGAATCATCCTGGTTGCCTTCCTCTGAACCCCCTCCAGCAATGCTATGTCCTTCCTAAGGTGAGGTCTCCAGAACTGCATGCAGTACTCAAGATGCAGCCTGACCAAGGCATTATACAGAGGGAGGATCACATCCCTCCTTCTGGACATAATTCCCCGGGCTATGCAGCCCAGAATCATGTTTGCTTTAGCCGCAGATCTTCTACAGTTTTCAGTGTTATTCATTTTGGTGTCTACCACCACCCCAGGTCCCTTTCACTCATTGTGGCTTGCAGTGAGACCTCTCCCAGGCTATATACATAACCTGGGTTTCTGACCCCCAGATGCAGTACCCTACACTTCCCTGGATTAAACCTCAGTCCCCACCTTCTTGACCAACCCTCCAGGGTATTCAGATCCCTCTGGACAGTCTCTCTTGCTTCCTTCCCGTCTACCAGTGCTCCCAGTTTTCAGTCATCCGCAAAGAGGCTCATCCTACTCCTAACCCCCCTCCCTATATCAGAGACATAGGCAGTGAATGGCCCCAGTACCGAACCTTGGGGAACCCCACTGAAGACCTTCTTAGGGGAGGAGACTACCCACCAACCACTACCTTCTGTGTTCTTTCTGTTAGCCAATTTTCTACCCATCTAAGCAACTGTCCACCCACCTCCAACCCCCCAACTTTGTCAACAACCCAATGTGGGGTACCGAGTCAAATGCCTTACTGAAATCCAGATATAGGACATCCACCGGTCTTTGTCGGTCCAGGGTCCCTGCCACCCAGTCGTAAAAATCTATGAGGTTGGTCTAACATGATCTCCCCAGGACAAAACCATACTATTTGTCATCCATGTGTCCCAACCTTTCCAGTTGCCTCCCAAGCTTCTTCTTGATGAAGCCTTCCATTAGTTTGCTTACTACAGACTTTAGGCTGACAGGCCTGTAATTTCCCATCTCCTCTCTAGACACCCTTTGTGGATAGGCACCACATAGGCCACCCTCCAGTCTTTAGGCAACCATCCTGTCTGCAGAGAGGCATTGAAAAGTGAAGCTAGTGGAGCTGCTAGTTCGTCTGCCAGTTCCTTCAGAACCCTCGGATGTAGCCCATCCGATCCTGGTGCCTGATCAGTTTTCAGTGCCCGAAGGGCCTCCCTCACCCTGTCCTCTGTGATTTCTCTCTCCCAAACCCCCCCCTCAACTAAACACTCATCCCCTTCTAGGCCTGGACCACCTGGTGCCCCAGCCTTTTCCAGTCCTCTCGACTCCATCTGACCTCTCCGATCCGATCTTCTTTAAACTGTTTTGAGGGCTGTCCAAGACCAAAGGTTAGTCTTTGAAAATAGCCAAAGTTATATCCAGTGGTGATTTGCATATGCAGCCCATGATGCTTGGCATTATGGGGGCATGTGTGATTTTGTATTTCTTTGAAACTTGGCTTCAAGGCCAATGCCCTTTGGGGTAACCATTGCCTCAGTGCTTGTGCACTGAAGTTCTTTGTCTTCAAAGTACATTAACTGCTTTGCAGACTAGACTGGGAAATTCTATCAGATAACAATTGCCTTTGATTGTTTACTATGAATATCGTGCTGGCAATGAATCAGGTCACTTGTAGGTATATGTTTTTTGTTTGCTTTGAAATGTTTCATCTTGTGACTCATAGATTGTTGCTAATAATGACAGGCATACAACTTTGCTGAAAACATCATTCCTTGATTTGATTAACATTAATCTAGGTTAAGAATACCAAAGTGCAGATGTTGGAAGACACTTCTGCATGACTTTTTCTTAATGACTTGCCAAATTTTGCTAAAAAATGTCAACACCGGGTCATATACATGTGATGCTGTCAATAGCAGATCTATCAGCTTTATTCAAGATAAACTCCACATGGCTTTAAAAGCAGTGCAGCCATGGTTACAAGTTAATGAACTAGTGATGAAGGCTTCTCAGAAAAATTGTCTGCACTCCTTTAGATAGTAAGCCAAGGTAAATAGTGTAAGAGCACGATCTATTTGTACAATAGAAATAAGAATTTAACGGAGTGCATTTTAAATCTAAATTTTGTATTAGTTAAGTAACAAAGAAAATAACTGCCACATGAGGATTTTGAAAAGAACAAGGACATATTTTGCAGCTATGGAATTTATAAAGTTAAACTTTTTTATATAATTACAAAAGAACCCCAGAGCAAATACACTGGGGCATGGGTTATCCCAAAAGATATTGGCCAGACAGTCACATGTTAAAGAAAACACAAATTGCACATACCCCAACAATGCAAAGCATCATGGGAGGTATAGACAAATGCTCATGTATTAATTTGGACTGGTTCCACTTTAAGCAGAATTGCATGGTGCCAGAAGACCTCACAATACAATCAGCAAAGGCTGAGAACAGCAGACACAGACACATGTGTTTTTATTATACAATGATCACTCTTTCAAGATTATGAGCTATGACTGTTGCAGAACCTTATGAACTGGATGTTATGCTAGTCCGTTTGTGAAATGATGAAGTACTATACAATAACTAATGAACATTGTTTACTCAGATGATCTGCAAAGTACTTTATTCATGACTTAGCTAGTTGGTACTGTCACTGGCAGATCATTCCAGGAACATCTAAATAAACTGTGGTTTGTGCTCCAGAAGCATGAGAGTGCTATGCTAAAGGTAAAACCAGTTAACTTTATTCAGTACAGTGACTTTAAGGTTCCGTTGGTAACTATCTCATCTTTGAGTCAGAAGGAACTGTGTTGTAGTCTGCTACCAAGAACGAGGTTTGTGTCCAGTGCTGACACTACAACTGTAGTAGTAAAGGATGCAGCACTGTTTGAAGCAACTTACTTTGGATGATGTTAAACTGAGGCCCATTCTGCCCATCTCTGGCAATTGTTCTGGTGGAAATTGCAGATCCTGCGGTTCTTTTTGAAAGGAGTATAGGATACTCCCAATGTCCTTACTAATATTTCCTTGAAGAAAACAGGTTCCAATAGAATTGTCCATGGTTTATTTCAGATGTTGTTGACTGTATAATGCTACAATGCCAGTGTTGGTCTGCATACTGTTTATGTGCTACTACTGATTTTGTCATTCCTTTATAAATCGCTTTATGATACCTCACATAAGAAGACACTCAATAATCAAAGTACCAATGGTACTGAGAGGCATCAAACTGTCCCAGGCAGCAACAGGACTCCACTGAAAATAAGATGCGGTGTCTCAGCTTGACTATTGTACCTAAAAAAATTGCTTGTAAGCATTTTTGGATACAGTGTGTAAAAATCACTACATACTGTAAGTGAAAAGTTTGCACTTTTCTACAACCCAGCATTATCCAAATTTAGAGAGCTGGTGTACTGCCTGGACACTGCCTGGAATTAACAGTAACTTTCAGATGTAGTCAGCTATCACTTCTTATATCTGAAGTATTTTTCTTTCTGTTTGCTAATTAGATTTTCCACCTGACTGTAATAGGGTGATGTGTGGAGCAGCACTCTGTCTGGAGGCTAAAAAAAAGTCAGTTCTGATCCTCCCACTACATCAACACTGAAACCACACACTGACTGTGACATCACTAGTAACCAAGGAGAACCATTTCTCATTGCCAGATTATTTACTTTCACATGAAGCAACAGGGGCTGGCTCTTTTTGGTTACTAGTGATGTCACAATTTCCTGCATTTTGATTGGTAACTAGTGAAAGTCACTGCTCAGACTGCAAATATTGTGGTGCCTTAAGGTATTGGTCACATTTCTGATGATGTAGTGGGAGGAACAAAACTGGCTTTTGTTAGCCTCCAAACAGAGTGCTGCTGCACATATCAGCCCAATATTGCCAGGTGGAATATCTTCTAATTAGCAAACAGAAAATAAAAAAAAAATACCTCAGATATTGAAAGTGATATCAGTCAATCAAGCTTTATTTAACCAGGGTAAAGCACCTTTGAGCAAGCTCATTTACAAGGAGGCCCTGGGGGCACACAAATAGATAAGGCAGAGCATATATTACATACAACAATGAGCAAGTAATTACAGACAATTGGCATGATAGAAAACAGAAGTGCAGTATGCATGATACGTTGTATGAGGTAACAATGAGTACATCTATTAAAAATGACAAGGAATTTCAGATTATAGGCATGAAGAATACAATAGCACAGTAAACACAGAGTAAACCCAGCATGTCTCCCAAGGCAAACAGCAGATATATAGGTCATGGGTATAAAAGGCAGTTTAGCTGGCTGGGGTGAAGGCATTTGGAGGTGAAAGCACAGGTGAACAGGCGAGGGGAGGGGAAGAAGGAAAAATAAACATAAAGAGATAGTATAGGAGGAGACATAGTTAGAAAAGCAGATGCACTGGTAAGGCTGTAGGTAAGAGCTTCAGTTGAGCAGGAGGCATGGGTTGGGAAGACCCAGTAAAATTAGGGGTAGCAGTTACAAGACTCCTGAAAGGACTGACTCAGGCGGCTCTTAAAGGAGCATACGCTGGCAAGATAAGAGTGTTTTAAGGTTTTTTTGGGTAGCATTCCAGAGGGTGGGGAGAGAATGGCTGATAACGGATGCACCGAAATGGGTTCTGAATCTAGGGATATCGAGCAGGAAAACCATGTATTTTCTAAGGGAATAGACCCCCTTGAGGACAGAAAGGAGGTCAGAGTTGTATTTAGGTAGCCTGTTCATCAGAGCCCTGAATGTCCAGAGTACTGCATTTTTTCTCTCCTAGCTTTTAGGGACTGCCAACTGATTTGTGAGTATAGAGTACAATGGTGTGCATTATATGGTGAGCATGTAATAAATCTGATAGCCCTGTGGTACAGCGTGTCTAGCTTAGAGAGAGGTGCTACAGAGCAATGGCTGTAAATAAAGTCTGCATAGTCCAACAGAGGAAGGAAAGAGATCTGCACCAGTCTTAATTTGGCTTCATGTGTGAGCAGGTGCTTGATGCGATAGAAAAGTCCTAACCTTTGCTTCAACTTTTTAGTCAGTTCATTTAAGTGCACGGGAAAGGAAAGCGTGCTGTCTAACCAGAAGCACAGATACTTGAATGTCTCTACTGCTTCTAGAAATTCCCCTAACAGAGCAGAATCTGTGATTTATAGGCTGCGGAGGGAGAGGCGACCGATGGGGCATGAGGGGAGATGAACATTGTTTCGGCTGACTGCATCTGAAAATTACTATTTAATTCCAGGCAGTACACTAGCTCTTCAATGAAAATATCAATGATAGTGAGAGGTTAAATGTAAATATTTCTGATGTTACCTTATAATTTTCAACAGTGACCTTGGCTGTTACTTTTGCTCAGCTACATTTCTTGGATTGGAAGGCCACAGGTTGTGCCAGCTTGTTTTCTCTGCAGCAGCCAAACAAAATACCATATAGAACAACAAGCTTGTTTAGTCACTGCCAGTCCCACAAAGAACCAAGGCAATGGTGAATCTATGGCACTTACTTCTTCAGTGAAATAATCAATCTTCCACAACAAACCTTGGATGAGACACCTATTAAAGTTGGAAGTAACATATCCAAGAAGCCACATAATAGCCTGGCAAATTGAAATAAGAGCAGTACGTATGGTGCATAAAGAACAAAGGAAGACAGATATTTTTCAGTTAGTTTGCTTTTTTGTAAATCTTTTAAAGAACAGCTGACACATTTGGGAAAACTTTAAAAAGCATAATATTTAGACACAATTCAGCTGTTAGTTCATATATCTTCTATAGATATATATATATAGGTTTATCCTCTCCATTATTTATTACTGAAGAAATCCTACAAAAAAAAAAAACAATTCCTGTATGACTCAGAGTTCATCTGCTTCTACAGCTTATTCCCTACTTGAAATTATAATGCTCTGTTGTGATGAGGATAACTGTAATGTCATAAACAAGGATTATGAAATCAGGCTGGGAAGAACCAATAGGAGATGATGACCCCTCAAGGAACAACTATCCTGTTTTCATGCAAATAACCACAGCAATAAATGGGAATAAGAAATACAAAGTCAATGAGAAATATAACGCTGATTTGTGTAAAAATATTATGTTTTTTAAAGTTCTTGAGGTGTCAGTGGTACTTTAAAGTCATATGCATGCATTCTAAAGTACAGAACCCTGTGCAAAGCATCGTGGGTATGCAAATACGTGTGTGTGTGTTTTTGTTGAGGGTATCCTGTACGGGAAATGTCAGTTTGCACTACATTCCTCAGGTCATGTTATTACTCAGACTTGACTAAAGCACAATAAACAAAATAAGCTTTAAAGTCTGCATGAAAGAGTATGCATGACTCCAAGAAATCCTGCCAGTTATGACTGCCACATAAACTAAGCTTGCCACCCAAAAACAAGTGTTGTTTTTTTTTTGTTCTGATTCTAAGAAAAGTAACTGAGGCAACTCATAACAGGGTGAGGGATTATGACAGATTTTGAAAACTGAGATTATTTCTTCATAGCCTGTCCCATACACACTTATGGAAATGTGCCATTTTTTATTGGCCGGGCCTCAAACTGCAGATGATTCACTGCATACTTTGTTGTCATAGCAAACTCCCTCACTAGTGTGCAGCTGTCACTGCCTTCAGTGTGGAAATGCCAAAATAACAGAAGAATACCCTTTTGTCTTCGTTTAGCTCAGTATCTGCTTTTACATGCCTCACCACCCAGTTTGCTACCCTAATCTTTTCCTGACATGCTTCCCTGGAGTCATCTGTCTGACTTGAGTTGTATCAGCAGAACACTTTCTTTTTTTTCCATCACCAGCTCTGCTGCCACTCTAAAAACCACAGTGGTTTCTTCCCCCTCTTCCCCTTCCTGCCATCCTAGAGCAAAGACCTGTTGCTACCTGTATTCACATTTTTATCAGATCCCATTTTCAGTCTGCTCCAATCATCAAAGAGAGATCCTGTAATTTCTCCCCCAGCACCACCCCCATCTTCCCAAAATGTGCCCCTCTGAAGTCTTGGACTTTTGTTCTGGAGTGTACCCTATTTGCTTTTAGTTGACCTCATCTTATACTGTTCTGTGGTCATTGGACCCCAGTACTCAGATCTCACCCAGACCATCTCTGTTAGTCAGGTCCAGATCCAGAAAGGTCACCTCCCTAGTAGGGTCCATAATACTGTGACTCAGAAATATTTCCTGCAATCTTTTGGCCAGTTAATGGTTCCTTGCACTTACCTCTGCTGAGATATTCTAGTCAACACTGAAATCCCCTAAAATCAGCTGTTCCCCAGTTCTACTATCCTTTTGGTCTCTTCCCCTGCTCTTTGTCTGCATTTTCTTTTTGTATTGGAGGTCTTTATGCCGCTCCAACCCTACTCCCCTCCCCCGACTTGAGTTGAGCCCACACTATCTTCTTTTCATTGTCTTCACCTACTGCTGGGATCTCTGAAGCTAAGATGGCCTCCTTTATGTAAAATGTGACTCTTGTTTCCCTTTCACCAATCCCTTCAAAACACAGTGCACCCTGTACATACAATTATCACTCATGGTTCTGTGTTCCTAAAGTATCGGTCACAGCCATCGTATCCAACTGTGCTTCAGCCATTATTACATGTAGGTCACAGGCTCCTGGTGTTAGCACACATTACTCTCCATATCAGTTGCCTCCCATGTTTGAACATCCTTAGCTGTATAGCCATGATTTATTTCTTCTACTGGGCTTACTCTTGTGCCTACGAAGCTTCACACACCCCCTGACTCCTTTCCTCTTCCCCATCTTTCTCCCTCTGTGTGTCTATTTCTTCTAATTGCTCTACTATATCTAGCCCTTGCTCCTTCCCTAACCATCTTCCTTGCTCCTCCTGCCTATCATTATGTCATAGAAGGCCCTCCCATCCTTCTTCAGTTCTGTGGATATGCTTTTTCCCAGCTCTGTTGCCTCCTTCCTTACCTAATTAAAATTCCTCTCTAAGTGTTGTGTAAACCTGTCTTCCAGCACCCTAGTGCCTTCCTCCTTGTATGCAAGTCATCACTCTTTAACAGACTCCACCACCCAAGTATGGCTCCAGCCTGCCAGGAGCTGAAAGCCCTTCCCCGTACACCAGTTTTTCAGACATGCATTAAACTGCCCTGTTTTTAGCTACTCCCTGTGACTCGAGCGTGGCTGTGGTAGGACCTCAGAGGAAGTTATGCATCTGCCCTGTCCCAGAGAGCTCTGCCTTAGGTGTAGAAGCTCAGTTCCATCTCATATAAACCCCTCTTGGCCAGATTATTCATGACTAGATGCACAATCCCATCACCCCATCCTTCACAGTGAATTTCAACACTTTCCTTTGGAGAGTATCCACCACTGCCCCAAGGAAACAGAGTTCCTACCTCCCACTTTGTGGTATGGAACACACCATCTTTCCTGTGCCCTTGACAATGGAGTGTCCCAGTATTATGCCCATTTTCTTGTCCCCTTTGGGTCCCTATCCCTTTCTTGGTTTGTACACAATGAACAGAGGCCCCTCCTCACATGTGCTAGATCCTGCTTCCTCCTATCATGATTCCAGGGGATTCTCCTCCCCAAAGGGTTAAATGAGGTAGAGATAGGTGCAGTACATCTTGCACCTCTGGTGCCCTTCACACCCCACCCTTCCCTGCCTCCCTATTACAGTCTGTTTGCCCTGTTAGGCCACTGTGCCCACTATGCCAATGGAACCTATAGTTGTCATGGCTGATCACTGGACCTACCACTCAAGAAATGGATTTCCATCCTTGCAGTCTCCAATCTTGCATGCAACCTCTGCACCTACCAACAACTGAGGCAATGACAGTGCATTGATTTTGACCATGGGCATCTTTGCCTCTTAGTTTGGGTATGCAGTGGCTAGTTTACCAAGAGGCTATGTGATGTCTCACACAAAGATTTATAAAGTACTACATGGTACTATCCTCTGGGGTATAGTAAAGCCCAAACATAGTGGATCCTGTTTTACCCAATGGATTTGTACTCTCCCAGTCTAGTACACATTTATTTTAAAAAGTTCCATCATAGGCCAGCCCACAGACACATTTATAGTGTTATCGCTTGCAGTGCTGATGAACTGAATTTGGGAACAAGCTGGGGGACATATAGGGTTGACCTGGAGGAGGTGGACTGAACAGCCACTGGACAGCTCTTCTCCGGGGGTGGAGGACTGTGCGGAGTTCAGAACTTGACCGGCTCATAGAGGTGACTGGGAGAACTATGTTGAGAAAGCAACAGTTGGGTGGATGAGGGGCAGATGCCTGACATGCAGCACACTGGAACATGCATTGCACTGCCATTGGCATCACTGTATGCCACTCCTTATGAGGGAGAACATGGAAAATAAGATGTGCTGGTGGCAAGATGACTCTGGCTACCTGCAGGTCCTGCACCTGCATGATTGTAAGTCCTGGGGGAAGTCAGGGTGACAAGGGTGAGATGGCTGGCATGAAGGGGGCTGGCAGAGCAGTGGGATAAAGGACTAACTACAAAAAAAAGTTATCTCACTGATTCTTCTGCATATGTCATATGTAAAACCACAAAGGTTATAGTTTACAGGAAAAAATGTGATGTGTATGCAGAAACAATAGTGACTAAAGTATGATGATGCTGTTGAAAACTATCAATATACTTAATATGGGCTTACCCACCACAGGGAAATCCACTAAACATGCTATATACAAAAGTCAATTAAAAAAGTAGAAACATTTTTAAAATGATGCATCTTTTAATACGTGGGACACTATAATATACTTGCATTCAAAGAATGTTGGCATCATAATGTCACTGTGACCTCCTTCATTATGGCACCGCAGTGGAGTTGATGACACACTTTACACAGTTGAGCCTTTTTCCCTTTCATGGCTGTCACAAGGAGACAGAGCGATAGTTTGATTGGTCTTGATTTCTTGGTGGTATTTCAGAGGACAGAGAACTATGTATTTTCACAGCAATTTTGAGCAGCCTTTCTGTCTCTTTCTAAAATAAGATAGGGATTCAGGAGTCCAGCAAGCTGGTTTGTCAGTTTTTTGTGAAGTAAATAACAGGTGATTAGTATGAGACACCTATATTTTGTGGTTGGGAGGGAGACTGTTTTTGTTGTAAGGGGCCTGGCTTTTGTGTTCATATGAAGTGTTATTACTTGTGAGTCATCCTGTGCCTTGTGCTGAGAAATGTGTTTATTTGGCTGTGTACAAGGTAAAAAAAGGTATTATTTAAGACTGTATTGCCATGTTTGTTGGTCAGTCTTTGAGACATGAGAGGGAACACGTAATGGTTAGTACTAGAACAAAAGAGGTGACATGCTGTAGTTGAGCACTGCATCAAAAATACATTATACTGTAGACTGGGCATTTTTTGTGCCAGACAGTTTTCTTTTCTAAAATAAATATACTGCACAGTGTACATATCAAAGGAACACAGATACTTTAGGTACACAGAATCCAGCCAGGATTCAGTGCAGTAACTTGCAACAAATGATGTTGTAAAATACTACATGCTGAAAGGGCTTAATCACCACTGAATTACATTGTTCCCTGCGGCATACTGCAGCATTTTACACTAATACTGCAAGATACTGAGTTGCATCCTGACTGGCGCACTGTATGTAATTGATAATTGTAGCTACAGTAGGCAGGTCTACTTTGCAAAGTTGACCTTGAAATAAGTAAGAAAAGACACTTCAAACTAACATTTGATGTGTAAGACACAGTTGTGAGGCACAAGGCTGAAGGCCAAGTAGCAGTCTGACAGTTAAAGGGCACAGTTGCATACTTGTTCACAGTCATGCATTGTGACTGTCAGATGGTGGCCAGCCAAGGAGGTGACCTTGGGCTGTGCCAGCTGCCAGTCTCATCTGACCATGAAGTTAGTGATAAGTAGTGACTGGGATGATGAGAGTGCAGAGTCAGGAGGGTGCCCACATCGAATGATTGGGTGAGGGTATAATCAGAAGAAGGAGCAGTGGCACTGTGTGTGTGTGTGTGTGTGTGTGTGTGTGGAGGGGGGTGTTAGCCCCCCAGGAAATGGATTCTACATTTACCTCTCAGGCATTTGGGGTGGGGGGATCTACTAGACTATGAGGCAAGAGATAGTAAGCCTAGGTGAAAGGTGAGTGGAGGGAGGGAGGGTTGTCCACTAGACTATGAGGGAAGTGATAGTAAACACATGACATGGGTGATCGGGGGATGCAGTCAACTAGACTACCAGGGATGCAGTAGTAAACACAAGACAGGCACAATTGGGGGGGTTATCCGCTCGACACAGGGGCATGTGGCAGCAGTACAGTTGCACTGCTTTTGGGGGGAGGGGTATGAGCTTAGTGCTGTATCAGGATTGTTTTCTCAGTGGCAGTGTACATCATCACTCTGGTGGCTGCTTAGTGCTGCTAACCCTGTTTCAATATATAGCTGCACCATTAGGCACAAGATACTCCCTCATTTGCGTGGACACAGTGGTATGGTTTTTGTGATCATCCTGCCTGTCTGTGCAGTGCTCCGGAAGCCTATGAATATGGCCCTGCATGGAGCACAGGCACTAATCCAGGTTAGCATGGTTGCTAACTCAGTGAGTCCCATGCTGACGTTTGAATATTAGGCCATATTTGTTCAAAATATGATAAATAAAGTAAGTTAAAGTAACTGGAGTGAAAAATGAAAATATTTGTTTAAATAAAGACAAAAGGATTGGATTAACTCACCCAGTCATTTCACAGGGATACACATTTATGTAATATAATTGTTTTATCATCCAGAAAACCATTTATATGCAAAACACCAATGTTTAGGGTGTATATACCCCTTCAACTGGGTATCTGGTTATAATTCAGTGAATATTTTAAGTATCTCTTTTCTTCGGTAACTTAATTACTATAATTTGCAAATTCTGTTTCCCCATTTGTACTCATAGTATCAATTTACCACAGTTCTCCAGACTTCTCTTACTGTCCACTAAAAGAAGTTGCTAAAGATGCAATCTCCCCTCTGAGGTCCTGGCATCCTGCTTCCTAAGAGCACTTGCTGAAATAGTGTTTGTTGTGCTTCTTTGAAGTCATGGCAACAACGATTGTCTGTTGATTTCAGCTTGTAGAGCATTGATTTGTTCCATGTACAAAGGCTTTTTTAAGGTTGGCTATAGTTTGGCAAGGTAGTGGTCTGTGTTGTCGCATCAGTCAGTGGTCAAGTGATTTATTTCAGTTAATGATGTTTCTTTACCTACCCATTTTATAAAATCATTGCACAAAAAATGTTAATGCAGACATTAGGGTTGTAGAATGCAAGGTGCACAAAGAAGGGAACTGAAAAACATTAGGGATTTGACTCTCAGGAGTACTGGTGAATTAGTGGTGGAGTCTTACTTGGGTTATCAACCCTGATGCCCACCCCATCCCCACCCCATAGTCTCATGTCCAAAGCACAAGATACAGCTCCTGCAACTTTGTGACTCATAGTGAGACAGTATGGCCAACATAATCTGTTGAAGCTTTCTTCACACAGGGCCCTATGGGCCCTGTGTGAACACATCGCATCTGATCTCATCTGATCGGGGGGGGGGACATTAGGGTAGACAACCCCAAGTAAGACCCCACCACTGATTTGTCAATACTCCGGGGACTCAAATCCCTAATGTTTTTAATTTTCCTTCTTTGTGTGATTAACGTTCTACAGCCCTAATGTCCGCATTAACATAGTTTTTTGCATTGAATTTCCCTTCTTCTTCTGATAGTGGAATTGTATCCTCATTTGGGACTTGTGCAAAATGAGACAAATACAATATTGACACAGTCTTGCCCCAGTGCATGGGCCCTGCAGGCCCTGGCACACAAGTCAATATCTTGTGGGTAAAGTTCCCTGACCCACCACAGGGTGTGGCATCTGCACCAAAACTCTGTTCAATCCCTACCCAGGTCAGGGCTGGTGCTGCATGCTGCAGCACCTTCCCCATCAGGCTTGTCCCAGTAACTAGCTCACTGAGTTCACACCTGAACTCAACTCCCTGGCACGGTAAGGCAGCATGTTTCCCAGTGTGGCAACAGACATCCCTGCAAACCCCATTACTTAATAAATTCTTTGTTTTTTAATGTTTTGACCCCAAACGTTCAACATGGTCTTCTTATGACCCCACCTCATGAATCTGGAAGTTGAACATTTTCAAATCCCTGCTGAAATGCCATTTCACACCCTAGGTGTGAAAACATACTTTGGCCAGGATGTGAAAAACGGCAACTGTAATGTTTACGAGGTGGAGTGAAAAAATGGATATGTTGAAAATGTTTGGTGAAAATATAAAAAATGACCAATGTTTTATGCGTGTGTGTGTGTGTGTAGGAAAATTTCAATGTGCACTCATAATTTGGTTATTTTTAGGAGTTTTTTCACCAAATTTTCAGCATAGCCTTTTTGGAATCCCACTTCATGAACACTGTCAGTGACATTTCCTTAATCAGGCCTGAAAGGTGATTTCACACAATGACTGTGAAATCACCATCCAGGCCTGATTAAGGAAATGACACTGACAGTGTTCTTGAGGTGGGGTCCCAAAAAAGACATGTTGAAAATTTGGTGAACAAATTCCCAAAAATTGTGAAGTTATGAACATAAGTTCAAAATGCCATTAAAATGCATTATACTGTACTTACCTTTATTCCTCAGTTCACAGTTCAGCTTTGAAGAGTGCAGGCATGTCTTGATCTACAGAGGATGATAGTATTCAACCTCCGGTGGTAAGTATAGGGTATGGGGGGTGTGGGGTGGTGGGTTCTCAGTTGGAGGGTCAGGATGGGGAAGAGGGATGACAGGAATGATGAGAGATGGTTTTCTTTCTTTCAGGTTAAAAAAAAGATGTTGCAGGACAGTTTTCATTTGGCAGGAACCTAGGAAATTAGGTTCCTGCAAAAACCATTCTGAGACCCTGGGGTGGGTTTCCCAATGTCCCACACTGCTGGGGGGGGGCTTGTAAATGCCAATATGGGGATTGGGCCTCCAATGTTGATAACTATTAATAAAACAACAGGCTGTGGGGGAGGTATCAAACACTGGGATTGAGCATCCCAGTGTCACATTATACAAAAAATAAATAAATAAACTGCCACTGGGGATTATGGCCCCCACTGTGCAGATGCAGTTTATTAAGGCACAGCACAGTCAGAATGGTGGGGCTATAATGGCAGTAACTCCATCCCTCAGATATGAGTTACAACATAGCAGGGGTTGCTTTATGACACAGCTGATTTTTGTTAGTATGCGACACCTGTGTCATATGGTGCAACCGGCTGTTGTCGCAGAAATTCAGCTATCCATAAAATGTTGATTATTTTAACTGTGCATGCTCACAAATTGAACTTTTTTCTTAAATAATTTAAAAACTAATAGCCCTCCAAAACATAAAAAAACACAAAAGCACATACCTTGGGCAAAACTCTATCAAACCTAAAAGTTTCAACATTCAAATTCTCATATTTTTTCAGTTATCGAGGGGCCAAAATAGTCTTAACATTTTTAAAAATGGTGATTTTTACATTTTTTTGCACCTCTGTAACTTTTCCCCACTGCACCAATCTACAATTTTCAGGGTCAATAGACTGTGGCACAAATACTGTGCTTTCCAAATTTCATGTAAATCGATTGGACTGGGGCAAAGTTAGTAAGGTGCAAAAATTGGGGTTTAACTTTAAAGTGCATCCTCAACTTCAATATACAGGCACTACCATGCTTGTATAATTCAAGTAGTCATCACAGGGTTAACCTATTCTGACAAACTGGCTCTTTTTGGCCTTAGTAAATCAGGACTCCAGTAAAAATTAAATACTTTATTGAAGATGTCACAGGAACTTCAACTGACAATTAACTCACAGAAGAGTCAAATTATGTTCTTTGGTTCTAAATTTAACAAGCTAAAATGAAGAGGGGAAGAGATGGCCCATGAAACAGTTTTGGATTCACTGTTACATCTAATTGTAATTGGATAGCACAAATACAGAATATTAAATCTAACCTGAAAAGTATAATGGTGGGACCAAGAAAAAATCACCAATGTGGTGGTAATACTATTAGACCCTTTATACAGGTCATAGACTCAAAATTAAATCCACAGAAGGAAAGAAAAGGACATAGGAATCCTAACTGACAACCTAAATTTCATCTTTCTTTCTGTAACAAAGTGATCAAGAAAACTAACAGAATTTTAGGAAGAATAAAAAGAGCTTTTGTCTCAAGGCATAGAAACTATATATTGGTTGTATGCAAGGCATTTATAAGACCACGTTTCGATTACTGTTCTTTGCTATGGAGTCCATAGCTTTGAAGGAACATAAATAATCTGGAGAGGGTCCAGCATAAAACTAAAACAGCATCGGGTTTAAAGGATACCCCGTATGAAGATAGGTTACATCACTTAGGCCTGTATTCATTGGAAACCAGGAGACTACGGTGAGACATCCTTGAGATGTTTAAAATAACTAAGGATAGCCAGTTATTAATTTTTTTTCCAATTGTTTAACCTGGAGTGGCACACTAAGCTGAAAGCTTGTTTACAGGTGTGACCTGGGAACACAGGGAAGTTAAGTGACTTTCTCAGGGTCACACAGTATGCAAGTGGGAGCTGGGGGATTCAAACCCAGGTATCCAGATTTGCAGCTCAGAGCCTTAAACCACCACTGTGCTATACTGCCTCCCTAATAGCTTGGGCCTAGAAATCAAAAATGGAGATATCAACTTAAAGAGCCACTGATGCCTCAAGATGAACTTTGAAGGACATAATATTTGAACACAATACAATGGGCTTATCAGTGTCTCCATTCCTGACTGCCCTGTAGTGTTCCCTGAAATGGTCAGCAAGGCATCTACCAGTTTCTCTGGTGTAAATAGCTGCACACTTCCTGCAAAGAATACAATATACCACATTAGTGGAGGTGCATGAGAACTCCTTGATGATATGAAAAATGCATGTCGGCCTCCGAATTTCAGTTACACTAGAAATACATTTGTAGGCGTAGCAATGAGTTCTGTTGCAAGGCTTGGTACCTGCTAGGGAGGAACTGTTAGGAGTAGGTAGGATGCTTCTTGCCAGGAGATTCCACAGGTTGGGTGGCTGATGGTAGGAGACAATAGGTGGTTCTGTAAAGGAAGCATTAATGTTGGTGGTTTCACATCACCAAGGAGTTCTCATGCACCTCCACTAATATGGTATATTGTATTCTTTGCAGGAAGTGTACAGCTACTTACATCAGAGAGACTGGCAGATGCCTTTCAGACCAGTTCAGGGAACACTACAGGGCAGTCAGGAATGGAGACACTGATAAACCCGTTGTATCCCACTTTATCTCCAGGGACTACAGAGTCAATGAGCTTTCTTTTTATGTCCTTCAGCAGGGCTTCTGGGATTCTGACCATAGAAAAAACATGGAAGACAAGCTGATCATCCACCTTGGCTCCCAGCAGCCCTCGGGTTTAAATGATAGACTTTATTTTCTACTAATATCTTTCAGTCACCCCTTCTTTTCCCTATAGTCTGTTTGTATCTGTACACATCTATTTTCGTTTTCCACAGATGTCTCCATCTATGTCTCCTTCCCCTACAGTTGGCACCTTTTAGCCTTACTGGGCCCTGTTAATTAGTTCCCACCTGGGGGCTTTTCTAGCTCATTCACTGCCATTATGCCTTGTCACTCCCCTCATCACCTTTTTTGTTTTCCAGATTCTGTCTTTAGCTTGCCATTTATCACTTCTTCTCCCACAGCCTCCCCCTTTTTTCTTTCCCCACATATATATGACTTATTTTGCCTCTCCTCTACACTAACTTTGCTTTTTCTCTGTTAGACAGTTCCTGAAGAAGATATATGGTCAAAATGTAGATTTTTAACTCTATTTTCTATTTTCAGCGTACATTTAATATTACCATTTTGTTTAGCCTTCAGACCACATGCTGACACAGCACATTGTTTCTGTTTTAACAGTTTGTGTGCTACATTATTACTAATCCCATCAAAAGGAAAAATAGATGAAAGATAAAAAGATTGTCACTATCCAAGCGGTACCAATATGTTTCATAACTCCCAGAAACTTCCCTTATTTGTCCATTTCTTTTCTTTAAGTAAATTAATATCAGAAAATTAATGAATTAATGTGTTATCTCAGTTGGTGTAGCCTCTGTTTGTTTGCTAGAAACCTGACATCTTGCCAACCATAAAAAGTATTTCAGAAGAACAAATATGACTAATAAAGTGCATGTTCCATATTTTACTAACATCTGAGAACAAAAAAATAGGAATTATGCATTCATAAGAGGGTTTCTCAAGGGATCCACCTTCAAAACATGAGAAACTTGACACCAGAACTGTCTGCAACAAGGGAACAGAAAGGATGTGGGCTCAGGTAATACAGGAGGATGGGTGATTAGAACTGGAGTTGAATACAGGCCCCTGACACATGAGGAAAATACAGACAACAAACTTAGGGAAGAGACTGAAAATGGTGGAGGGACTGGGAGAGGTGCTGACTTTAAGGGATTTCAATTTTCCCAGTGTGGACTAGAACATACAAGCAGCTGTGAGAGCAAGGAGTCAATCATTTGTGGAAATATGCAGAAGGCATTTCTCAGCAAAAGGGTCACTGTACCCACTAGGGTTGGGACCATTAAGGTTTTCTACTGACTAAGAGGAACAGCCTGGGTAGGTTCCAAGTAGGGGAACCATTGGGTTCCAGCAACCACAGAACAGTGTGGTTCAAGGTCCATTTACAAATGGATAGGGTCCACTCCAGGACTAGGGTCCTGTATTTCAGAAGGGATAATTTTGGAAATATGAAAGAGGTGTTGGGGAGAAATTGCAGGAAGTGATAGTAGTGTCAGGAGTAGAGATGCCGCAAAGTTTTACTATGCATGTGTATATAATGTGAAGTGATCAACTTTGCATCCATGTAGCATTACGTAGTTTCCATTCAAAGGTTGAAATTCACCTTTAACAAACTTCGCTTTCCAAACTTCGGGTTACATTGTAAGAAGGCAAAGTCTGTGAGAAACAGGCCACAGATCACATGTCTGACTTTCTGCAGGTCACATGATGCTGGTAGGAAGTCCGTAAGCTAATTTCATTTTGACTTTCACTTTGCTAGAGCAGGAGCAGTGTAGCTTAGTGTACTAGTCAAAACTAGTAAAAGGAAGCTTTCTGCTTTTCATCCTTTTTTTTTTCCAGATTCCTGAGTTTATTTTAAACCAGTTTAATCCCTAGTACACTGGTGCCAGAGGCTGTCTTGTGCTGCTGGTGCTTCACAAGGAGGATACAGAGGTCATAGTATCATAGTTATGTGTCAGCAGAAATGGATCATCCTGGCCCATCCAGTCTGCCCATCTCTCCCCTCCCCTACTTGTCACCGGTCCACAAGGAGCCTATCCTCTGTCCTTTAACCAACCACATATGTCTATCCCATGCTCTCTTGAATCCCTCCACCATTTTGACACCTACCACCTCCTCAGGTAATCTGTTCCTGGGTTCAACCACCCTCTCAGTGAAATAACACCCCTTTCATTACCTTTAAATCTTCCTCCTTCCAATCCTAAAGTATGACCTCCTGTTTTAACTCTGACTTTCCTTCTAAATAGACTTCCTTCCCTCACTTTATTTATCCCGTTCGTGTACTAGAATGTCTCTATCATGTCCCCTCTCTCGCTCTCTCTTGTAAACTCCAGTAGATACAGATTTAATTCTCTCAATCTTGTCTTATATGGTTTCTCTTGCATACCCTTCACCATCTTTGTTGTCCTTCTCTCAACCTTTTCTATTACATCTGTTTCCTTTCTTAAATGAGGCCTCCAGAACAGTAGCCCATACTCCAGATGCGGTCTAGCCATGGTCTTATATAATGGCATTAGCACCCCCCTCTTCCTACTGATTATGCCCCTTCCTATGCACACCATCTTTCTATTAGGTTTGCCAATATATGTTGATGCTTTCGTTTTATAAAAGTTGTAAAGAATAACGCAGAAAGTATGACAAGAATATCTGATAAAACATTGAGAACTCTAGGTGTTTAAAATGTTGGTGTTAAAATGTTGACTGTTTTAATATGCTTTGAGCCAGAGTTAAATGAAATGGATGAGCTAGGAACCTGAACATTGTTTGTAAATTTGTGCTACTGTCGATTTCACAAGCACATATATGAGATCCAGCCTATAAATGGGATAGCCCTGATGAAAAATTAACAAATGTATTTATAGTGTGTATAATCACAAAGTCGAATTATTTCATATTGTGCAGCTGCATGCTATATATGTATATATGTATTTGTGTTTTTAGTTTGCCTTTTTAGTATATTGTAAGAGCTCATCAGCCAAACAATAAAACCTTTGATTTCTTGATTAATATGAAAATAAAACTAACTAATAAAACATAATAATGCCCATAGGATAACACTGTGATTTCAACAGGTCATAACTCTATGAATATTTGTACTTAAGTTACAATTTATATATGGTCACAAAGGCCTCAATATGTACTGCAAGAATAACATATGCCACACCCTTAACTAGTTGTGGCCATTAAGAAAAGCAACTAATAAAATGTAATTAAGCCCATAGGATAACACTATAATTACAACAGGCCATAACTCTGTCAGTATTTGGAGTTAAGTGACAATCTATATATGATCACAAACCTTTTAATGGGTACTACAAGAATAATATATGATGCACCCTTAACTAGTTGTGGCCATTAAAAAAAACAACTAATAAAACATAATTAAGTCCATAGGATAACAATGTAACTGCAACAGGCTATAACTCTGTCAATATTTGGAGTTAAGTGACAGTCTATACTGTATATGGTCACAAACCTCTCAATGGGTACTACAAGAATAACATATGCCACACCCTTAACTAGTTGTGACCATTAAGAAAAGCAACTAATAAAACATAATTAAGCCCATGGGATAACACTGTAATTTCAACAGGCCATAACTCTGTCAATATTTGGAGTTAAGTGACAATTTATATGTAGTCACACACCTCTCAATTGTTACTACAATAATAACATATGTTGCACCCTTAATTAATTGTGGCCCAAACTAGAGGTTTTGGCTGCCCTACATTTCATATGATACTGTTGATTTTGAGCATATGGGACTGCAGTCTTTTGGCAGGTGAAATGGGGGTGTGCTACATGATTTCTGGTGTGATGCAAACTTTGACTTTGACTGAACATCTTTGCAATCTATTAGTATGACTTCAGGGTCATCCACAGACACAGCTCCATCAGAAGAACTTTGAAGGGGGGGTTAGTAACAGACTGTTTATCTACAGTCACCTTAACTTTCTTTTTGTTCGGTTCCCATACAGGGTCGCTAGCCTCATCATCATCATCTACAAATTTGCTTTGGATGCTATCCTATGGAGATATTTACTCAGATCTTTCCTTTGTATTGGAAACATGCCAGGATTGTGCCAGTCCCTAAAAACATCATGCCAAATCTGTGGAAGGTTATCAGCCTACATCCATACTCAATCCTCTAAGTTAGATACTGGAGAAATTTATTTATTTATTATTATTTTGGAAGACACCTTTAAGCCAAGGCTCTTTTACAAAGGTTCCACGTTGGGGAAACAATACAGAACATAAGGAGGACAATAGCAAGTACAGTAGTTTCAAGCAGCCATAGGCTTTGTCGGGTACATTAAAGCTTTCATATGGAATTACTGTAATATGCACAATGATTCTCAGTATGTATGTTAAGTTATAGTAATTTGTGTATATTATTCAAGAACATATGTACAATAAAAAGCACAGTTGTAATATGGTTCACTAGAATAAATTAGAAACTGCTAGGAGAGATGGTAGATACATGTAGAGGAAGCTATGGGGAGATAATGTAGATAATAGTGGGGAAATAAAAAGGGAGGAGATAGCAGATAGTGGGGGGTTAAAGGTGGGAGGGACTTAGAGCGGGGAAATTAGAGGGAAGGAGAGTAAGTTTAGTTAGGAGAAACATTCACAGGAGGTCATTGTGGCAAGGTGCTGACACAGGTTGCACATGAAAGTGCCCAGGGTAGTGTCATTGGTAACAGCAGGTGAAAGCGAGTTGTACCAGGATGAGGCTCTGTATGTAAAGGAGTATTGTCCTTGGGTAGTGCGGCAGTGTGGAACAGAAAAAGTAAGATATTCTGAGCTTCTGGTTAGGTGGGGGCCACAGTGGTGGGCCAGTAAGGACTGAACCCTTTAGGGTAGGAGATTTAAGGTAATCTTTTTTGCTAGTATACAGGTCTGGTACTTGAGTCTGCCAAAGAGTTAGAGCCAGTTTGCTTGCTTGTAGATGTCACAGGTATGTGAGAGTTGTGAAGCAGAGGTCAGTAGATGACATGCCTTGTTAAGGGCAATGGCTATTTGTTGAAGTGCAGTTTCAGTGGTAGAGCCATAGATCACAAGCCCATAGTAAATTATTGATATAACAGAGCTCCGAATGGCAATGCTTAGGGCTTCATTGGTGAGGCAGCTCCTATGTCTAAAGATTGCTAACCAACGTACTGATTATCTGGATGTTAACAATATTTTGTGCACCCAACAACATGGCTTTAGGCACAGCCATTGGACTGGTACTGCCCTCGTCAGGTTTGCAGACACCAACCTACAGGGGTTTGATAGAGGTGTTTTACTGGGGCAGTGTTTGTGGACCTGACCAGGGCATTTGATCTTATAGATCATCCCTTGTTGTGCTGCAAGCTTGAGGAATTGGGTATCTCTGATAATGTGATAAACTGGATGAGGGATTATTTGCATCAAGAACTCAGTTTCTTTCCATTGGCTCTGTGAGTTCCAGTAGCAGGCCCATAATCTGTGGTATACCGCAGGTGTCCATTCTTGGACCCTTGTTATTTTCTTTGTTTATTAATCAGTTACCCTTAGTTTTCAATCAGTGTCAGTGTCTTTTATGTGCTGACGATCTTATTTTATTTTCTCAAGCATCTTCAGTTCCACAGCTCACATCTGTCTTACAATCCAATTTTTTGCACTTATGTGCTTGGTCATCTAAAAATGCTATGATTCTGAATGTTGAAAAGACTAAGGCAATGCCTTTTGGCACAACGTATATGCTCAGCAATAACTTGTGTTTATCAATTAATGATGGCTTAGGCAATCGCATAGATCAAGTGAATGAATTTAGGTATCTGGGTTTTTTGTTAGACTCCAGTATGACCCTCAGTGTTCAAGTTAAGACAGTAAGTAAGTAAGGTCATAAATCACTAGATAGGGCTTCTGTATAAATTTAAACATTATTTGTCTTATAACACTTGTTATGTGCTTGCCATAGATACCTTATTGCCTCACATTGATTACGTTTCTTCTTTGTATCATAATTTAAGTTCTACTAAAATTCACACTGTTGCTGTTGCAGTTAATAATATTTGTCACTTTGTTCTTCTAGCTGCTTTAAAGGTGCATTACTGCAAGCTGTATTCCTCTATTGGTTGGTTCTCTCCTACTCTTAAATTTGTATACTCTCTGGGATGTCTGGCCTATGAATCTTTTTATTCTTCTTCCTGTTTTCCTCTGTCTAACTTACTCACTCTTAGGTGTTCCTCTGCTAATTTGTGGTCTGCCAGGAGTATTACTCTTGCAGTCCCTTCACATAATAACAAATCTGGACTGTGCTCCTTCTCTACCACCTCTAAACTGTGGAATGAGCTGCCACTATTGTTGTGATCGGCTACTACGTTTCCAAGCTTTAAAGTACATTTTAAGACATACCTGCATTCTTTGAATGTATGTAATTGCAATCTGTGATTTGTTTTATTTGTTATGTCTGTAACTCTTTGCAATTGTAATCTGTGATTTATCTATGTTATAATTTTGTTTGTATATTGTATTAATGTTCTTTGTCTGGTTTGATCCTGAAAGAGGGCTTTTTGCCAGTTAAATTTAAAATAAAAATAAAATAAAATATTGCTGCCTCAGCCTTGCTATGATCATCCGCACTTTTTTCATATCCATCTGATTCTTTGGATGGCCTAACATGAGGATCTGTGGAAACATGAGACTGTGGCTCATGATGATCAGACTCATGTTCAACTACTGTGGGGAGTGGGACATCAACTACCTTCAAGTGTTCTAACTCCACAACATTTTTTCAGCATGATAACTTTTCCTTGGTTGTAGCAATACTCATGCTGTTATCTACAATGCAGTCACATGCTTTACTGCCAGTGCCTCCAGCATCACCAACCAGCATTGATGCCACTGATTTGGCTGAGAAAACCTGAGTCACAGAAATCCCTCTACTTGCAGCTACTACTTTTCCTTTCTGCTGTGTAGTACCGCATACATGACCACACTTAACATTGTCAACCCCTGATGAACCTGCCTTATCATCACAACAACTTCCACTGCTAGCATGTGGTGGCACACAAACAATAGTCTTATTGGCAGTAGGGATGGGAAAACCTCAAATGTTTCTGAGGTTCTAAAAGGTTCTGATAAGCAAAAAAAAAAGGTCTGGATGCTTATCCAAACCTTTTATAACCTTTATGGTGTTATGGTAACTGTATGTGAAAAAATTTTAAACAGCTTTTAATCAACATATCTATAGAAAAAAGCAATTCAACCACTGTTTAATAGTACTAAACAACATGATTAGTGAAATGAGATGAGGAGTGAATAGTGTGACTATGGATGTGTCTATTTGAGGATGGTGATGGTTTGTCCCAAAGGCAGGCAAGTCCCAGATCTCTATTTTTTTTAACCAGTATCCTGAGTCTGACTTTTTGTAGAATAGGATATGTTTGGCACCACTTTTGTTTAGCAACAGCTCTCAGCATGGAACACAACAGGTAGGGAATCCTGCAGAACTTGAGCACTAACAGAAGCATCATATTGGACCAAGGCTTGTGACTGATGTGACATGATAACTGGGTGTCCTGATTCATGATGAAATTGAAGATTAAAAGAAAAAAAAACAGGTCTACACCAAAAAAAGTTGAAGTGGTGTGATTCGTCTTCAGGATTCATGAATAGTGATTATGTGACATGCAACAGAAGAGGTAGAGAGCCAAGAAAAACATTGCAAATACACATGCTTCACTTGAGGAAATCTTTAAAAGAAATGGATGTTTTAATAACAGGGGTTGATGTAGCACACTGACTACATGGGCTTGTCACAAATAGTTGGCACTGAAAATTTGAAATTTGTGATGACCATGAACATGATTCATTGTGACATGAGTTGTGTTGGCAGTGGCAGTGCTTCTCAGAGCACCACTGCTACTCTGACTGCTACTGGAACATTAAAAGCCATCCTCCTCCTTATGCCTATAGTAATTCTCCTGTGTTACTTCACAATTTTTACCTACATAGCTACCTGCTGTTACTTGACAATTGGCTGGCAGATTTTATTTCACATGCACACACATTTATTTTACACACCACCTACGCTAAGGGTGATGCTGCAGGCACTGCTGCTACCCACACAGATTCAGGAACCTTGTCTGGCCTAACCCTCTGACATAGTACTTTTTCCCATCAAGGATTTTTTCTTTTTTTTATTTATTCCATGTGATGTGACAGAATGCCTTGCCCACTGAGCCAAAGCTTATACACCTCTGAGTGAGCACAAGGAGGAAGATGACAGATGACTGACTTCTTGGAGATGGTCACATGGTATACAAGAAGTGGTACTAGTACACTGACAACTGGCTGGCAGATTTTTTTTATTTCACACACAGAGATTGTATACTATAAAAAATAAAAAAAAATAGAAATCTCCACTGAAGTGACTGAGCACAGGCAGAAGAACTGAGAGAGCCGACTTGTTGGGGGGGCAAGTGGGTAAACAGCAAGAAGACTAACTGGGATATAGCCACACAGGTACAATAAGACCTTAATCACACTATTCATAAATCCAAAAGTGGAAGGGGAAGGGGATATTTACAGCAGTAGCTAGATAGAAGCAAAAAAAAAATAGTACAGACAGGCTCAAAAATTATCAGTACTGCTATTACAGTGGCACAATAAAATGCATATGTCTTGATGGCAAACAGACAGACTAAAGGTGATGCACAGTAACTTTAACAGTTCACTAAACTACAACACAGTCATTTAAACAAACTGAAAAAAATGCACAACAAACAGTAAAAACTTATTAAAAACTACTGGAAGTATCACTGTGTGTACCTGAACACACACATACTAAAACACTAACCAAGAGCAATTGGAAAGACTGCCTTTCACACTGTGATCTGTGAATCTCCCATCTACACCACAGATATGCCCCTCCCCCGAAGCACACGTCTACAGTGTCTGTTAGCACAGATACTGAACGCACTAATTTAAAATGCAATATTCACACCAAATCAATAAATGCTCGATAATATAATCACACAAGTGTTTACTACACTTGATGACATTTGGATTCAAATGTTCAAACAAAAAAATGTTTTTTTGAAAGTTTTTTGATGGTTTGATTCTCAGAGCTCTGAGAAAAAACTGTCTCCAGCTTTCCACTACACACACTACGCTGAAATGAGGATGTGCAAACCAGTATAGAGCCCATGTAACCTGCCATCCCATGAATCACTGCAAAATTCACCTTAAAGAGTAAAAAAAAGGTGAAGAAATGTGAAGTCCATATAAATCAATGGAAAATTAATGTTCATAAGGAACACTATATTTTATACAAGAAATGCTCTGCATAGTGAAGTTAAGGGACTTCTCCTACCTTTGGTCAGGAGAAGCAGGCAAATGGGAACTGATAAAAAAGGAGAATACTGGAAGTAACAGGTCTGTGCTCTAGGATGATGGGGAAGGGCAAGAGTAGGAAGAAATCACTGTGGTTTTCAAACGGGATAGCAGAGGTAGTGAGGGAAAAAAGAAAGGTAATCTACAAATACAAATTGAATCAGACGAGGAGGATGGGGCCATGTCAAGAAAGGATGAGGGCTGCAAAACAGGTGGTGAGGCAGACAAAGACAAAGGCTGAAAAGAGGTTTGCATAAAGGGTTAAAAAAGATGACAGTGTATTATTCCATTATTCTATCTATGGCAACAGCACAAAAAAAACATTGAAGGAGTGGACAGGCTAAAGAAGAGGAGGATAGATGGACAGAGAATGACAAGGATAGAACAGATGTGTTGACCTATTACTTCTGTTTAGTTTGTTCACAGTGGACTGCAGTAGGAATGGTGGATGACTGATAGTTGCCAATATGAAGCCTATTACAGAGGAAAGGGGATTAAAAGGTCTGCATGCACTGTCAGTGCACAAATCAATGGGCTCAGATGGGATACAGCCAAGAGTTTTGTAGAAGATGGAGTAGGCCCTGGCTGGACTGCTTTTGGATCTCTTCAGCTGCTCTCTGGAGACAGGAGTAGTATTGGAGAAGTTGATGACTGTGAACATGGTCCCCCTACACAGTAATGGGAGCCAAGAGGATCCAGGCAACTATCGACCAGTCAGTCTGACATCTATAATGAGGAAACAACTGAAGTCTACAATTAAAGAACTGATAGTGGAGTTCCATGAGGCCAATCGCCTGAAGGATTCCAGATGGCATGAGTTTGCCAAAAGGAGGTTGTGCTAAATGAATCTGATTTGAATCTTTTATTTGGTGACAAAGGCTGTGGATTAGGGTCAGTCATCTGATTTCTTGTATCTAGACTTCAACAAAGTGAGACGTATAAAGAAGCTAGAAGACCTGTGGTTGGTGAACTGGATTATAGGGTGGGTGAAAAATTGGCTGAGTAGGAGGACCCAGTGGGGAAAAGAGAATTCACTAGTGAGATGCTAAAGGCATTTGTTGTAGGAAGGGTTCCTTTTAATATATTTATTTGTGCATAGGGGATGTGATTTAGAGTTAGATATGCCTTTCTGTAGACAATACCAAGATCTGTGGAAGAGTGGACACTGCAGAAGGGTTAAGAGTTATAAGAGCTGGAGAAACCAGACAGATATTTGAAGGTGAGGCAACTGAAATGTAATGCAAAAAACTGCAAAGTAATGCACATAGGGGCTAAAATCTGACACTGAGTGGGGTGCTAGCGGAGTACAAATTAAAAGAAAGAGACCTATGGTGTTCCTGAGGGAGACTACAGTATGAAGGCAACAGCACAATGTAGTAGAGTAGTGGGTAGGGCAAATGGGATCCTTGGGTGCATAAGGAGATGGATCACAAACAGAACAAAAGAGGTACTACAGCCCATGTATATATTCTGGTTCATCCTCACTTGATGTATTGTGTACAATATTGGATCCCACACTTGAGAAAGAACAGGAACAGGCTGTATGTGATACAGAGGCAAACCATCAAAATAATACAGGGATAGAGAAGGTTCTATGAGGAGTACTTGGCAGATTTTGACATGTACACACAGGGCAAAAGGAGAAAGAGGGGTGATATGATTGAGACGTTCAAGCACTTCCATGAATTAAACAAGATGTACTGCAGCAAGCTGTTCACAATGAATGGTAGCACATGTACAGTGGGAATCTCCTTGTAAATAGTAGTCAGATGTTCTTGAAGGATGTATGCAATTACTTTTTTTTAGCAGAAAGAGTGGCGATGTACTGGAACAAACTTTTGGAGCAGCTCATCTTGATTGAAACAAATGGAGAGTTCAAATGGGGCTTAATCAGGCACGTGGTAATAGTGGTGAATGAAGAAGAATGGTGGGGGGAGTAGTGTTGACTGGCAATGGCACAGTCCTATGATGAGATAGGCTATTGGCAGACTGGAAGTGCTGCTAGTCCTGTATATGATGTAATTTTTTATGTTTCCATATTTCTATGTGTAAGTGTCGAGCACCACCCTGAGTCTAGGGGTATATGATGGCATCTCTCTTCCAGAGGAGCACCCACCTTATGCCATTAAACACCAGTACATCTTCCTTTACCTTGCCACCAAAGGTCAGGGCAAAGGGGACCCAGTACAACCAATGCACACTTATGGAATACCACAAATGAAAGACTACTCACAGACCAAAGTGGATATTGGACCACTGGAAGGTGGGACAAAGCAGGAAGCATTTATTAAGCTGCAATAATGTCACACAGCTTCAAAAGTCATTACCCTGCAGGTTGCTAATGGACCAACTGACTCAACTTCTCCACTTAAGGCAGTTCTCTGTAACATTAGATCTCTAAGGAATACAATGGCTGTGATGGAAGCTTTCATTGCAGATTCCTCTGCAGACTTAGTATATATCATGGAGACCTAGCTGGGGTGTGACTCAGGTACAGTTCCTGAGTCATCCATTCATTTGTGTTTCTCTGTGGTACATTGCCTTAGGCAGGAACATGGGGAGGGGACAGGATAGCCATCTGTTTTAGATCCTCCTTGGTGCTGATGGTACACCACTTGGGGCAGACCAGATCATTTGAATGTGTGGCTGTAAAGGGTGGGCTGGGTACAAGTTGCAGGATTGTGCTCATATAAGGTCCTTCAGGTTGTGGGCATGAATTCCTGCAGGAACTAGAGACTTTCATGGCTGATCTGGTGCTAGGGTCACCCAAACTTTTAGTCTTGTGTGACTTTAGTGCTTGGGTTAATGATGAAATGTCTCTATTTGGAATGCAGTTCCTCCAGGTGATGTCATCCCTGGGCTTCATTCAGACAGTTGCTTCCACTACTCCCAGCACAGCCATGCCTTGGATCTGGCCTTCTCAATGGTTATTGACATTAGTGATGGCAGGGTTGATCTGGTCATTTGGTTAGATCATCATGGCATTCAGTTTCTCTGTGGGGTTCCCCATTTAACCTTCACTGTGGAGATGGTCAGATACTACTCTTTTAAAAAATTGGAGCCTCAGAGCATCCTGGCAGTACTGGACATCTTGAATATAAAAACAGCATGTGTGATGGGAGCTGAGGCAGCTGTTGAGGGTTATAATTTAGCTGTATCAACTGCTGTTGACTCCCTGGCACTGTTCCGTGTACATCTCTTGATCTCCCACCTCAGGCTGCCCTGGTATGATGCAGACCGGAGGAGGCTAAAGACTAAGGGGCAGAAGTTGGAGCATTGTTGGCAGAGGTTCCACTCAGAGGAGGAAAAATTGGCAGTGAAAACTCACTATGGTGAGTTTCAGACAGCAATCACTTTGAAAAAGTCAGCATTCCTGTCATGATTGATTGATGCTGGGAAAAAGAACTGTCCAGCTCAGCTCTTCAATACTGTGGACAGACTGATAAATTTGGTTTGTCTGCAGACCTGTAGAGCTTTTTGTTCCTGAAGTGTGAGGAGTTCAACTGGTTCTTCCTGGACAAGGTGTCCACCATCCAGGCTGGGCTATCCCTGAGTAGTCTATCATCAGCTGACAGTATCTGATCCTCACAGGATACAGGCACTCCATTTCTGTGGGATGAGTTTGAGACAGTCTCAGTGGATGTTGTTCCCCAAGTGGTTTCTGGATTGTGTCCCATCTTCTGTGTTTTGGGCCCTGAGCTGACCAGACTTCTCCTAGAATATTGGGATTCACTTGGTCCAGTTGTATTGGAGATCATTAGACATTCCCTTCAGAAGGATATTTTTCCATCAGCCCTTAAAAAGGCTGTGGTGAGGCCTCTTCTTAAGAAGGCTTCCATGGACAATGATAATGTTTTCAACTACAGACCTGTCTCAAACCTTCAATTTCTTGGGAAGTTGATCAAGAAGGTGGTGGCAGTGCAACTTGAGCAACACTTTGAGAAGTATAACATCTATGAATCCTTCCAATCTGGTTTTTCACCTTGCCATGGAACAGAAACCACCTTAGTAAGGATGTACCATGACCGCCTCCTAGCTAGCAATAGCGGACATCATGCAATTCTTGTACGGGCTTGACCTCTCTTCGGAATTTGATACGGTGCATTATGGGGTGCTGCTGGATCACCTGAGGCATTATGTGGGACTCTTGTGAATGGTGTTGTGGTGATTTGAGTCCTATATATCCAGAAGAATGCAACAAGTTGCACTTGGCTCCTTTACATCGAGAAGTGCTGCACTCAGCTGTGGTGTGCCTCAGGGGGTGATCTGGGCCCCCATGCTATTTGCCTTGTATATGTTGCTGTTCGGCAAGATCATCAGATGCTATGGCTTGGCATTTCATTGCTATGCTGATAACACCCAACTGTATGTGTCATGTGCCCCTAATGATAGTACAGCTGTTTTGGAACTGAGCGAATACTTCAGAGAGATCCAAGATTGGATGGCAGCTAGCTAACTTAGGCTTAATCCATCAAGGATGGAGGTGTTACTGGTGGACCCTGGTTGATCAGATTCAGTGGCAATAAGCTGTAGTTCCACTCTTACTTTGTTGGATGCCATTGCCCTTTACAGTGCAGATAGGGTGAAGAATCTGGTGGTCACCGTAGACCCCAGTTTGACCCTGAAGTTCCAGGTGTCGGACATTGTCTGCAGTAGCTTGTGCCATCTTCACAACATCACCTGGATCAAGCCCTATCTTGAACTGACTGATCTGGCAACATTGGCACATGCCTTAGGCATGTCTAGGTTGGATTACTGTAACAATCTGTACCTTGGGTTATCCACGAGGCTGATGTGTCACCTGCAGCTATTTCAGAATGCAGCAGTGTGGCTGGTTGCTGGGACTTCCCAGTTTGAGCATATCAAGCCTGTACTCTGTGCTCTCCACTGGCTGCCAGTTCAATGGTGCATTAACTTCAAAGTGTGCTTGCTGACATACAAGACACTGCACAGTCTAGGTCTAGGCTACCTGAAGACCTCATGGTCCCCTACTCTACTGGTCATGCCCTCCATTCAGTGAAGACAGACCTCTTGTCCATTCCTCAATCCCAGCTGAACTCATTGGGTGACACGATGTTTGGGGGTTGTGGCTTCTATTTTCTGAAACGCCCTTCCCCAGGAAGTGAGAGGTGCTCCTTTCACTGGTTGTTTTTAACAGATCTTTAAAAACACACTTTAACTTATGTTTTGGCCTGGATTCTTGCTCTTAAATGACTTTGTGTTTTTATTTAATTCAGGTTTTATTTATCTCTTTTATTTATTGTTAGGCATCCACTGTTTCTGGGATTGGGTGCTGTATAAAAAAATTGTCTTGCCTTGTGAGGAGTCTTCTGTAACTTCTATGTATAAAAGACTTGTACTGCTTAAAATACAAAAAGGGCAACCATTCACAACACAGTAATTGGCATGTGTTTCAGTTTTAAAGTTGAAATTACAGCATGGAATTCTCAGGCTTTGTTCTCAAGGTCCATATATTGTCATTTCAACCCCTTAGTTGAAACACAGCCTTGTTGTGTATGGTTTCCCAGACATTATTCTATAATAATAGTATGTAGGTATAGGAATGCATATAGCAGACTAAAAAACAAAGAACCTCAGCACAAATGCACCAAGGCAAGAGTTGACTGGGAAGAACACTGACAGTAAAGCCAAATTTCAAACAAATACAGAATTATAGATGCCTCAATAATGCAAGGGGTCATGGGACATATATGCAAATAACAAAGAATTCAGACTGATTCTGCTTCAAGCAGGAGTGCATGGTTCCAAATGACTTCTCACACAATCTGCAAAGGCTCAGCTCAAAAGACATACACACATGTTTCATCCTGCTCAAAACTCATCACTGTGTCTCATCTGTATCTCAGTTTATTGAAAGCAGGAACCAGCCCCATAATGGTTTACTTTTTTGGGACATGGTGATCCCAAACTAGGAAAGCAATCTAAAAGACAAAGAAACTCTACACAAAGGTAATGAGGCAAGGGTTACCCGGAAGGGTACTGGCAGTAAAGCTACATTTCAAAGAAATACAAAATTACACATACTCCAACAATACAAAGCATCATGGAAGTATATACAAATCATCATAACATAATTCAGACTAGTTCTGCTTTAAGCAGGAGTGTCTGGTGCCACATGTCCTCTCACACAATCTGCAAATGCTGAAAACAAGGAAAACAGACAGTGTTTCATCCTTCTCAGGAATACAGTGAATAACAGAATCATCTGACATTCCTGTTAGATTTGCACAGATAAATAGCCCAGGGCTTATTACAAATATAAGAAGTTCAGAGGTTCAAGTCCCAAAGGAATGCTACAGGCACAGTGTTCTCTTTACAGTTCTCTGCTCCCAGCCCTAAAATTCAACATTAGCTGTACCATCTCATGAGGGTTCATTAAAAGGCATGCATGTTCCCAACAATAGAGAAGTCTGAAAACTCATTCATTTTCTGACTGCTGCTAGAAGCGTATCCATTTAAAATTGTGAAGAAAAAGCAAGGTCTGTTTTTGTCATTGTCACTACACGGACAGATCAAAAAGAAGCACGTTTTCCTCTGTAGAACAGCAAGCGTGCATTAATGTGAGAAATTAGAAGTTAATATCCACTACAGTCTACAGGTCTGGAAGCAAATTGAAATCTGTCTCCATAGACACAATTTGACTGGTTCATTTATGCCTGTCAGGCACAGGTGCATATATTGTAATTTGCAGGCTCTTCCAATTTTCTAATAACCTACTTGAAGCCCAGACAGCCAGTAGGCGCATATTGGATTGTGATTAAAGTTTGCCTAGCCAACTAAATGCTTTATTTGGTTATGTTTTGATCTTTAACATAAAATAATTTTTAGTCCTGTTAAAACTCATAGTTACAATTTTTTTTTTTCATTCTCGCCTGCTTTACCTTAGCCAGCATGTATAAATTTCTTCTGGACTAAGTTAACCTGTTGACTGCTGCTGTCCTCCTGGAACTCCAATGCAAATTAGATGCTGCATCTTATTGGTCTGTCCCAGCTGGAGTAATTTCCAATAAATAATAAATGTATTTTGACTCATGTTGGTGATTTACAACTCAAGTAAGAAATAGAAATTGGTGAGTTCTGACTGTGGGGGTTACTTTGACAGGAAATTAGACTTACCTCTTTGAATCAAATAAAGGTGATTAGGTCAAAGGCCCCCTTAAAGATTTTTGGGATTTTCAACTGAAAGATAGTAACCTGTAATATTTCTGTTATGCTTACAAAGCTTGAAAACAAAGTCAGCTGATACTTAAATAATGAGTAGGCTAACATTTCTTTTTCAGTAATACATGTTCTTCAAATGTGTTTGTGCATGACTATATGTAGGATGCTGTGTGCAGAGAAAAGACTGTCCCATTGGCCTGCAGGCAATCATTACCCCACATTGCTTTGTAAAACTCTTTAGCATAATTTATGAATAATGCAACTATATGAATCAAAATTCTGTCTTCTTATAAAATGTATAAATGATACTAAAGGTATAAATGATAATAAATGACTGAAGTGTTGAATGCACTTTTCAAGGCTGCTTCACATAGGAAAAAGCAATGTTATTCTTAGAGAGAATGGTGGGTGCGACCAAAACTGGGTGAGGTGGGTAACCCTATTTATTGACTGTGAAGGGAAAACTCAGTGCAGTGCCAGCCACAGCACAGCTGTAATACATTGGTATAGATTTAAGGTACTAATATTTTTAAAAATACTGTATTGTTTGTACGTCAACATTTGTGTATGTGGAATGATTTCATGAATTCTGCTTGTCTGTTTTAAGCAATGTTTTGTAAAGTCTATTTTGCAAACAATTTGATTAGTGGTGCGTATCTCATGGGGATATATTTATTTAGAGCTGCTCACTCCCACTCCTCTCATCCAGTTTCAGGTGGTTCTCTTTAGGTTGGCCCTATTATGCTATCTGTCTTGTTTTTCTAAGCAGGCTTCCATTCAATGACATGTATCAGGGTCAGCATACTGAAGGATGAAAACAGACCGCTGCATCAGGAAAACCAGAAGTTGAAAACAGACAAACCAGAGTGAACATGTTAAAATTCCCTAGCACAATACAAGGAAGTCGGCATGGTGTAGTCATCAACTGGTTCCCCTTCCCCACTTACTTGCACCCACAGCAGTGGGTCTTAGCCCTTCTTGTATTTGCACCCCCCACAGCAAGTCTGAGCCCTGAGAGGCTGCCTTGGTGGGTCTCAACTCTGAGAGTCAGCTTCTTCAGCCTACGCCCAACACAAAGGATCTCAGCCACATGAGGCTTTTTCTTCAAATGGTTCTTTCTGCAGGTCTGTTTTCGTTAACCTGTTCTCACTATGGTAGGTCTCAGCCCTGAGAAGCTGGACACATAAAAACACTGTGTACCATGATAGATCATTCTAGTCTCCTCACAGAAAGAAGCAGTGGGGATGCATAAAAATACCTACCATTAAAACAGTCTGTACTAGTCCCATGTACAAGAAACAGTAGAGACACATACAGACTCCTGCCACCATGGAAGGACTTCAGAACCCTTCCCCAAAGAAGTGGTGGGGGACACAAAAACACTGCCTACCATGGCAAGCCATCTTGCATCCCCCTTGGAGTGGTGGGGAAATATATAAATACTTTTTGCCGTGGTAGGCCATACTAGTCCCCCTTCAAGAAGTTGTGTGGAGCCATAAAAACTCTGGCAACTTTAGCAAGCCATACTGGTCCCACAGAGGAGCAGTTAGGACACACACAAGGGGTGTAAGAAGTATGCAGTAGTGACAGAGTGAGTCGGTGCATGTGGGACAGTGCACAACCTGTGTTTTAAAACCTCCAGCTTAAATCCCATTCAGAGTCATGAGATTTGATGGTGCAAAGAGGTGTCTGCTTGATGGATCAATGTGAGGTGAAGCCACAGGATCAGGTTACTAGCCGGAGCTACTGTCAATGTTATTCAGGTCACTCCTATTAATCTTTATAGTTCAATAACTTTCTCAACCTGAATAATGTTGTGCTTGTGCAACTGTATAACAACGTTTGTGGCTGTTCACACTCTCTGTTCCATTAGGAATTACCACCCTGTAGGAGAACTCAAGGCAAGGGACCCTGTAAGAGGGTTCCACCCCTAGAGGTGCTGTGGGAAGTGTCCATTAGCTAAAAGTACCTTAGGAAGGAACCCCTTGAGAGTAGAGAGGCGAGCTGCCGGAGGAGATGGGGAGGATGGTGGAGCAAAAAGAAAGTGCTTCAGATGGAGGCTGGGAGAAACTGCTTATATAGTTCAAGAAGTAGGCATAGTTGGTTGTTCACCCAGTGAACTGTAGGCTGAGCCTTTCAATTCAGTGGCTTTCTCAACCAGAATAATGTTATGCTCATGCAATTGTATAACAATGTTTGTGGCTCTTCGCACTCTCTGTTCCATTAAGAATTACCACCCTGTAGGGTACAAAAGGCAAGAAACCCTTTAAGAGGGTTCCACCCCAAGGGGGAGCAACAGGAAGGGTCCCTTGGTTAAAGATACCTTAGGAAGGAACCCCAAAAGAATTGTAGCAGTGATCGATGACTAGGAGGTAGGCAAACAGTTTGGCAGCAACTGGTAGCTTGATGAAACATAAATGAGATGCTCAAGTTATCAGGATAGTTCCAATAAAATAGCTTGAGCTGATTAAGGTTTGGACTTCCTAAGGAGAGAGGGAATGGCTAGAAGGGCCACCATCCATCTCCATACAACGGCAGAACCTACCTAGGTAAGTTAGGGAATACTACTAAAACTAACTAGTATTATAACCTGCAGCACAGAGGAGAGAAAAAAAAAACCTTTGAGGAGGAATTTTCTGGGGATCCAAGACCAAGATCAACATCCCTCCAGGCATAGGATGTTGTATTCAATGGAGGCTCTGATACCGCCATTTAGAAACCTAAGCAAGGGGATTGGAAAATATTCCAATTTAAAGGAAACTCTCACTCTTGCCATGGAGGGTTGCAAGTTCTGGCCTCTGCAACAAACTCACCTCAAAGGCAGGAAGAGGAGAGAACGATCACTGAGGCACTCGCTTGACCTACCAATCTACTATTCAAATCAAGCGAACCAAGAGTGGTCATAGGGAGAATGCTTTGATGGTGCCTCAGCAGTTGATACTACAGCTAAAGGATAGCAATATATTCTCCCTTTGCAGCTAGTCATAAATTCTACATCAAGAGGTGCCACTGCTCACAACTAGCTAAAGCTCCACCTGGAGTAAGGACATTCCCACTATAGGCCAGAAAGGAAGGACCCTGCTCCACAAATCACATGCTCAAGATGTGGATTAAGGTGCAAAGCAAGACTGTCAGCTGAGAGCGAGCTCAAAGCCAATAAATTGATGGACATGGTTGCCTAATCTCTTCTAGCAGTGGAGCAGGCTATACAAGGTGATGCAGAGAATATCAGGTAATATGCAGCAAGTAAACACCTTTAGTAATGGTACAGGCTGTACATGGTAAAGCAGGGAGTAACAGGCAATGAGCAGCATGGTAAAAACCTGTAGCAATGGGCCTGACAAACAATTATTACATAGAAGCATAATAGCGTAGGAACTGCATGTCCATCTCAAGGTAACCTGGGCCTTTAGTCAGTGTGAGGCTAGCCAAACAGTCCATCAATGAGTGCCAATTAAAGGTGACAAATGCCCAGAGGATTTTAGCAGTGGGGGCAGTATATGAACATCAGGTAACTAAATCACACAGGGCCATGACTCTCCACTATAACCCCCAGTCCTCTACCATAGGAAAAATGAGAAGCCACGGTAAAGCACCATGACCCACATGTAGATTTTTTTAAAACTAGTTTACAGCAACAGCTGTAGCAGGGCTGACCTCCAGAATATAATGAAGCAGTGAACAACAGTGAATAGTGTCCAGCAGTAGCTGAGCTTAACAAGTATGGGACTTTGTTGGCATGAGCAGAAATGCACTGAAACAACAAGAATAATTGCTTGGTACAGATGCATTTAAGCAGGTTAGAACCATATGGTGAAAGTAATATAGACTTGCTTAGACTCTGGGTTGAGTTCCGCTGAGTACCAATAAACATGTCTGAGCAGATTAAAAACCCCAAGAGGGCTGTTCACATAGGGAAAGCAACATGGACAGGCAGGAGACTCGGGAGTGATTCTGCTGCATAGCTAGTTGCACCAAATAGCCAAGCAAATTGAAACAGGTTTGTATGCACAGCTAATAATGAAGTGTGATTGCATGCTGAGTAAATGCAGCAGCAGCAGCGTGAATATAATGATAAAGGAAAGGGAACTGGTACTTTTGCACAGGCAGAAGAAACCCCTAAACATAAGGAAGACTGCAGCAAGAAATCCCCAAAGAATTGAAGGATGGAGCAAAAGCAGCATAAAGTACCTCGAGCTGCAACAGGAATGCAGCCATAACTGCTGCCACTCCCTGCTTCTGCTAGCTGAGAGCAAGAGCTTAAACCAGGTGCAGGCCATTAAGTGGAAGCAGCAGCAGAGGGTTGGAATGGGAGCTGAAACATACAAATAAATGCAGGAAAACTGAGGATGCCAGATAGCTGAGGAGGACAGGGAATCAGAGAATAGCAAAGGAAAATCACAGCACAAATAAAAGGCAACTAGAAACCCCCAAGAGAAAACATAAAATCAAAGCAGAAACACAGTAGAACAGAAAAAAAAAGCACACATCACCCGGAAGCAAAACAAATGCTAACCAAAGCAGGAGAGATACAGGAACACAACCAAAAGAAAACAAGCAGAGTCCAGGACACAAATAAACTGGAAGGGGAAGGGCAAGGCTGCAGCTGGCCCAGTGTGAGGAGAGGGACCAACAGAGCCTCTGACTGACAAAGAGAAAGTGCTTCTGATAGAGGCTGGGAGGAACTGCTTGCATAGTTCAGGAAGCAGGTGAGGCTGGTTGCTCACCCATTGAACTGCAGGAAGATCCTTTCAGTTCCCTGTATGATTCTTGCCATTTTGTTCTGATTATTTTTATCTCTGCAAGATTAATGAACTCAATGACTGTGACAGACAGGGGGTGCTACATAGGATATTGATGCAATGCAGTGAAAGTGTAGAGAGTTGAGGAATATCTACATTGTGGTTGGATACAGTATGCATGTTATCATATTACTCCAAATAAAACAAGCCTTCCTTGGACAGAAATGCAATGAGAAGGGGAGAGAGTAATGGATGACTTACCAAGGCGGCTTCTGTGGATTGTGATAGAGTTCTGAAAATCTGAGACCAGAAGTTTGAATGTTTTGGGCAGGCATCAGTTAGATTGATTAAAGAACCTTGAGCTTCTGGACATCTGGAGTAGACATTGGGTAAGGCTGGGTTTATTGAGTACAGTGTGAATGGAGTATAAGCATGATGAAATGTGTTGAATTGAATTTGTACAAAGTGAACTATTCATCAGAGTGCCAACACAAGTCCTTATTCCCATTTAGTTATAAGACAGGATAAATCATTAAGGTCTTCTTAGCAAACATAGCATGTACTGTATTTTCAAAATCATCCTACGTTTGTTGCCCTGTGCACATAGCATCTTTCTAAAGCAGGAGAGTAAAGGCAAATGACAGCACTATTAGATTTGGTAATGTAATTCTTAACTGAAAATAATGAAATGTGAGAGTGCAGAACACAGAATTTTGCTTCATATTTCTTAGGCTAATTAAAGACAGTAGCATCCCCAAGTCTTCCGTTACCTTGCTAAGTCTGCCTTCTCTTATTAGCTTTTGTAGATTGCATAGGAGGCCCTTTGGCATCACGTATCCCTGGTTAAAGCAGAACCAACCTAAATGTTCGTGTTATTTTGCATATATATTTATTTTATTTATTTAAAGGATTTACCAGGAGGGCATACTGAGCAGACTACTGCTCAATTCCTGATGCACCCTGGGAGGAGGGTTAGAGGGAGTGCAGATACATATACAAATTCATATATATCCCATGGTGCTTTGCATTATGGGGAGTATGTGTAATTTTGTGTTTCTTTGAAACCTGACTTTGTTGCAATGCCCTTTTGGGAAACCCTTGCCTCAGTGCTTTTGTGCTGACGTTCTTTGTCTTTTTAGCTTGCTTTCTTATCTTGGCTCATCATACCCAAACCTGTAAAACCACATAAGGGCTGGTTTGTTTTTGCCCTTGGGTGAGATACAGACAAGGCACACTGATGAGTCATTTGTAAGATAAAACATGAGTCTGTGTCTTCTGTTCTTAGTCTTCATAGATTCTATGAGAGGCCCTTTAACACCACGCATTCCTGCTTAAAGCAGAATCAACCTAAATTTTCATGGTGATTTGCATAGACATCTCATGGTGTTTGATTTTGTATTTCTCTGAAATTGGGCTTTTTTGCCAATGCCCTTTTGGGGTAACCCATGCCTCAATGCTTTTTTGCTGAGGTTCTTTGTCTTTTTAAAATGAACATTTTGCCCATAATTTCTGGCAGTGATGGGCAATGAATTATGTGAAGATTTTAGGAAGCCACCATTAGCAAAGAAAGCCTGCAGCTCATTGTTATTTTATTTTTTTATTTTTATTTATTGAATATTCAGAAACACCATTAAGCAGAGCTCTTTTACAGGGGTTCTACATCATATTGTATAGAGCTACGTAAAGTAGTATTTGGACAAAACACACAGTTCATTGGTTTACAGCAAAAAGTTGTACATTCATGTTACATTGTACAGAGCTACAATGGTAGTATTTGGACAAAAGACACAGTTTCACTGGTTTACAGCAACAAGTTGAACATTCATGTATGTCAGAAGGCCACCTCATGGAAGCATTGGTAGGGGAGGAGGGGTGAGAAAGAGAGGTAGGAAATGCAACTGTAGGGAGGTGAGACGGGTTGGGATGAAAAGGAATGAGTGCCCCCAAGCAGAGGTGTTTGTGGTAGTTAAGTGCAGGTGCAGGTGTTTTTTTCAGTGAAATAGCTTTTCAGGGCCGTTTTGATTTGGGTGGGGTTGATTATCCCCATGGTAGGGGAAGGGAGCTCATTTAGCCATGACAGGGATCTAATGGAGAAGGAGCACTTAGCCAGGCTAGTCCTTCAGAAGGGGGCTTAAAAGGGGTTCTAGAGGGTGCTATGGGTGGTGAGCTTGCTTTAATGAGGGAGGTAGAAGGATCTAAGGGTGGGGAGGAGTGGCCTTGAAAAGCTTTAATTCCCAGCATGCATGTTTGCTATTTGATGTGTAGGTCCAGGGGTAGCCATCCAGAATTGTCATAGAGGTAACAGGTGTGTGTCATTCTGCCAGCTCCTCAGACAAAATGACAAGCGTTATTTATTGTGACTCTTACTCTATTTGGGGTACAGCCAGCAGTGGCTACATAGACATTATTGATTTCCCTTTCTTAGCATTTGGTGTTACAGTGAAACTGTCTTAAATGCACACCTTTTTTGCACGTTAATTTTGTGCAGTTAGGAGAAGAACTAGCAGGGAGGAGCAATGAGTCCTACCTATACATAGGCGTAGCTCTAGCAATAAGAAGCTAAACACTCCTACACTGTCTTAATTGCCTCACTCAGCCATCTCTCTACAGCAGAACCTAGGAGAAGTTTCGCAGGTCTATTGGGTAGCATTTGTTCTATTTGTTTTTGTCATTTTCCTGCTGTACTGAATGGTACAGTTTACAGATTCAACTGATCACTCTAGGGCTTAATTAGGAGAGTGTCACTGCAATGCTGACTCTTGGTTGTGGTGGGGTTATTAAATGCTATAGAAACCTGCATAGACCTCCTTACACTTGAGCTTGACTGGAAATACAGACACTGCAGTCATGATGACACCACTTTTGTTTATTTGAATCTATTGGCTGGGGTGGATAAGCCATTTAGTAGTACCTGGTACCTGATGCATATCCAGATTGCTTACATAGGGCATTACTTAACCACATATTCCTTCTATGCACCAAGGGGCTGTCACATGCTAAAGTTCTTCTCTGAGATCTGGCTACGCCTCTTATGCCTATCTTTATCTGGTGATGTTGAAACAAACACTGGCCCTTCTTTTGGGGCCAAGCCTAACAGCATCCCCAGTGATTCTCTGCGAAGGGGCTTAAAATTACCCACATGAATATATGGAACCTCATGACCAACTTTGATGAGATGGAATCATGGGGTGTACTACTACTCTCTGGATGTGTTACAACTTATGGAAACATGGCTAAAGCCATGTATCCCTGATCCCATGTGTGATTTAAAGGGCTACAAGCTTCTCAGAACAGACCATCCCTCCCATAAGAGGGGGAGTGTGGTTGCACTTCACTGAAGAGAACATCTTAATTTTACTGCCCAACCTGTTGAAACTAATTGTATTTGCAAAGCCTTCCAAAGGGTCAATCTCTTCAATAATACAAATATAATTAATATTTTTTGTGGCTACAATCCTCCAAGAGTGGTCGAAGTGGATTAATGAACATCATAGATTACCTGACATCTCTAAAAGGAAATAATGAATTTCTTCTCCTGGACGATTTCAATCTCAACTGGACATGGAACAAACACTGGATTGTATGATGCAGCACCAGGGAAGCTACATCTATCTCAGCTGATCTCGTGCTCAACAAGAATATCTTCATGTAGCAATCACCAGTCCCTAATTGACTGGATCATTACAAATAGAACTGAATGGGTCTGAGCTGTTGGTACACTGCCAGATGCCATCAGTAACCACACACCAGTTTTCTGCATCTGGAGTGCATGTACAGCTAAGCTCCCTCCCAAGAAAATACAATTTTAAGATTTCTCTAAACTCAGTATAGTCAGGGATCCAGGATTCCTGAATGGGGTTGGACCTGACACATCTTGTTATACTTTGTATGCCACCATTTTTGGAAAGAAGAGCCCCCCCACCCCATACCATGATCAAGAGGCCTGTTCTCACAACTCTTATACAAGTTATGAAATTCACTGAAATAAGTATGACATGAATGATGGAAAAAATCTATAAAAATGGAAATGTTACCAAATATGATCTAGAACTGTGTTAGCATGATCCACACATGCTACCTCCCTTCTTCTCTATGCTTTCCTACTAACTACGTCATTTCTCCTTCCACCCACTCCCCTTGACAAAGTAAATTGACCCAACCAGTTTCCTGCATTGAATATCCTAATCCTTCCTTTCTCTGAGTTTAGTCAGTCCACTAGAAAGCTCTTGCTCTTACTATCCGTAGTTGTATATTCATTTATGTGTTACTATCTGTACTGAACTTCTGTGCTGTATTTACAATAATGTTTTTGCCTGGAGACATATGATGATCTCTGTATATTATCATCTGTTATTGTTTTCAGATTATTCTGTTAATGACATGGAACCTCTGTAAATGAGCTTTTAGCTCAAAGGCTGTAATCCAAGACTTCAATAAATAAATATATAAAAAGAACCTTCAATATTGCTCAGATCAATCTAAAAGTTGTACCAGTTATGCACACTGAGGCTATTCACATAAAACAAATCTCTTTGTTATTATGTCTTTATAGCATGGACCAGTATATGCAATTATTGTATGAAAATATTTCCAAAATTGCTGATTTTTCGGCTAAATATTTGAATAGACTTCATGGTGTTTCCTCTGACAAAGTAATCATTGCATTTATATTACATTATATCATATTGCTATCTTCTACAATGTTTCTGCTTTCATTGAAAAGAAACCTGTCTCAAATATCATAATTTATGACTGAGATATTCCATTTTGTGTACCCATATCCCCAAATGAACACAGTCAAAATTTGTAGACATATGGGAAATTAAACATTCATTTATGCACAAAAAAAACTCTATGTTTTGTTTCATTGATGTAAGGAAAGAATCAATTTAATGGTGCATCACACTAAACAGTGTTAAAATTACAAATTCAATACAAAGAGTACAGTTTAGAAATAAGGAAATAATTATGTTTAAAATTTAGTTAACTGCATATATAAAAGGTATTAGTCAATGATCTAAGTCTGTAGAATTTTTTGTATAATATTACATTGATAACGGCTACTTATTCAGTTACATGAGATCATCACTATACTAATCATCAAGTTCATGATGTTCACCAGCCTTATACAGCTGTGAGCTTCAATGTCACTTACTCACTGTCACTGTCTTCCAAAGTCAGACTCATTTGAACTTGACTACATTTCATGGGGTCAGGGTTACACATGCAATCAATAACACATTGGACATTTGCCATAGCACAAATGCAGCTTCGTTGGCATTTGTTTCTTTTGCATTTGCAATATGTGGTTTGCATGTCCACTTTTGGCTTTGGTTCCTTTGTCATCATATGTGGGACTAGCCTGTGTTCTTGAAGAGTTTGCTCAAACAATGTATGGTTGGAATGCACTAGATTAGACTCATAAGCCCTTTTATTGACTACTATCTAGTGTACAGCATGCAGCATGTAAAGTCTAAAGGCATCCTCTGTTGGTGGCAGAGTCCATAGGTCACCATTTGTTGTAACATACAGGTGAGCTTGGCGTGCATCCAGGCCATGACTGAACTCATCTCTGAAATATAATTTCATGAAGAATTCACACACTGCTGAAATTACCTAATCAATGACATCTAGACTTACCCCATGTTTGCCATAATCTGCTAATGCATGATGGTTGGCTGCATTTTCAAGGGCAACTTTTAGAGCATGCTTCATCCCACTTCTGAAGGGATAGCTGACAGTATCAGAGCCACTTAAGATGTAAGCACTAAGAACACCTGATGTGAGCTGTGATGCATCCTTGATGCACATAGTGCTAAGAGAAGCTGCTACTGAGTGGCATGGCAGGTACACACCCATCTTCTGAGCCCATAGCTCTTCTAGATCAGCCATCCTAGTTCTGTAGTAGATGCACATTATGATCACATTAGTGTCCATGGCTGCCACTAGTACTCTCTGATATCCAAGTGTTTTTACACAATAGGCAACATGGGAGATTATTCTTGTATCTGCTTCTTCATGTTTTGTACATGACAATTCAGGAATTACTACCACATCATCTTTTGAGAGAAGAATGTAATGAACTGGGTCCTTGAACAATCCACCAAGAATCAATCTACATCCCTCTGGTAGCTAAGTGTTGTGCTTTACCCAAGCACCTCCCAAGAAATCAAGGAGACTGTCCTTGTGTTTGGAGTTGGCAATGAAGTCTTTCCAATAGGGGATGGGCAGGGATTCCAGAGGCTCATATGCTCTACTCTTTGTACGATAAAGCTTTTCCCATTTTTCTCGTGCCTCACTTTTCAAGTTTACTGATGGACTAACATCATACCTATCTCCTACAATGTTGATGCAGTTGCAGCTCTCTGGCTTTATTTGAAGCAGTGTATCTATATACTTCTCTGCCAAGTCACCAAATGTACAACTATCAAGGCTTTTGTAATGTTGAACAAATGCTATTGCATCAACAATTAGTGCAGTAGGTTCATCTGAAGATGGCAAGTTACCTTTTTCTGGCCACAGTTCACCAAAATAACTTTTTAGGGCAGCTAGGTAATCAGCTCTGTTGCCTTTGTGCATGGCATAGCCTTGGGGAAGGGGGCATATGGCTCAAAAAGAGCCAAAATATATTTGTCCATTCGTGACTGAAGGCTTAAACCATTTTGTTGTCATCCAGATCTTGGATAAAGTACAAGTTCCTGACCACAATACTCTCCTCTTCATAGACCTGTTTTACTTTCTAAATGTGTGAGGGTGTTTTGGCTTTACTCACAAATGTGTGAAGCTTTACAGTTTTAACTTTTTCACTGTCACTCTGTTGTGCTGTGGTTAAGGCTGCAATGCCTTTTTCCTTGGTTTCAATGAGTTATTTGATGTGGCCTTTTGACCAGTAGAAATTTTCAAAATATCACTGGTATCGCAGGCAAATGGATTGATTATTCTGCCAGCGACCACATTCATCATTATTTTAATTGCTGTACTGTCCTTCTGTGCTGTATATTCAGAATTTCCATGGTGTTTGTGATCATCAGTGCCGTGAAGGTGAGCCATCACCTTTGTTTTTTCAGAGATTGCTGTCAGTGCTGGTAATGAACACAGGTATTTCTCCATAGTGGCAGGCTGCTGAGTTATGCCGTAGAAATGCTGGGTCTTGGCATCTTTGTTATACATCTGTTCAAGGGCCATATCAGTCCACACACCATTAAACTTACCAACTGTTCGGTGCATGGTGAATTTGCCAAATCTGAATGCTTCAGTGATGTCTGGCGCTGTGGTTGGTAGGTCTTTCATGGTGGACAGGTAATGGAGACTGCAGGAAACATTATTGTGATTACTAGCAGCCACAAGATATGGAAGCATTTTGTCCACTTCAGCCACTTGCTGCTCCCAGTGTCAAGCTCACTCAGCATAGATATAGCGATTCGGAATCTGAATCATGTCCTTGTACATAAGCCAGAGCCTTGTTGCTGGGGATTTGCAGTTTGCCTCATGGAACTCGTTCATTAACATGTCTACTTCTTCCAGTAGCCTAGGTGTTTGGACATATGAATCATGGGCATGTTGTGCATCCTTGGCATCCATGGCATCTCTCAGTCTTTGAACATTTTCTGAGAACAATGCCATGCACTCCATGTCTTTGTCATATCTGCCAATGAGCCAACTTTCAAATGCATTCCAGTGTAGCTCATACTTGGCAACATGAACTAGTCTATGGGCTATCAGAATAGCATAACAGTCTTTGCCTGACATGATTTTGTTGGCAGTTCCACAGAGGCATACATCGACTTCAAGAAGAAGATCCTCTATTCCAGTTTCTTTCACTAAATACTCAATTGTCCCCATGAAATTTAGTGCAATGTGGAAGCCACCCATATGAAAGATGACTTTGCCATACTTCTTTGGCTTTTTTTTCTGAAGGCTAAGAGCAATCTCATAGACTGCTTCATAACAGGAAATTATGCAGAATTCCTGCCCAATTTTCTGAGTGACCTTCACACAATACTGAACTGATGCTTTGACCACATCAGGGTTTGCAGGAGGTTCTGGAAAGAAAGTCCCATACCAAATCACAGTCACCTGTACTTCCCGTTGGGTAACTAATTCATAAAAGGGGGACAATGTAACAGGTTTTGATTGTTCTATGACATCTAAATAAGGTGTGGGACTTATATTCACTAAATGCCAAAGCCAGTCTACAGGATGAAGAGGCTCTCTGGTCTGCTGTGGTGTATTGCCATGCAAGCAAGTGAACAACTTTTCTGGTGGTCATTGAGGGTGAGATTGCTTTTCCCTGCTTGAAATTGTTGAAGATATGTGTGAAAAGACTCAAGTTTTTTAACTAGGGGCACCCTAACACACATTGACTGTTGAGCCTCACCTTCATCAGCTTACTGATATATTACACGTGATGTTCCATGCATAGTTTTACCATCCTTTGTACTCTGATGAAAGACTAGGTTGTCAGTTGCACACTCTATGTAGTGTTGTGCAAAACTGGAAAATTTCATCTAGTGAAATATTTTGCATAATTTGCACATTTTGATAAATATTTCACCAGGCAAAATGTGAAATTTTGTCCTAGGTTGTGAGCAAAATTTCGCCCCCGAGCCGGCAAAATGTTGCTTGTGGGTGAAATTTCACCACCTGCAGGAGAAATTTCACTATGTGGTCATGGATCACTGGCCCAAAGTTTCAATAAAATTTTCTCCCTGTTGTCTAGATTACCCCCGATCACCAGCTCAAATTTTCAATAACATCTTTTCCCTGGTGTCTAGTGGCCCCTGGCCAATCACCAGCCCAAATTAGTAAAGAATCCCCCCAGTTAACTCATCATTCTCCCCATCCACCGGACCCCCAATCCTTAATTATATGCCCACTCCCTGGTGTCTAGTGAACCCCCCTCCCAAAGTGTCATCAGCACCCACTCAACTCCCCCATACTCCAATTGGGCCACCAGCACAGCCCTCCACTCTCCTCCATGGCCAGCAGCCTAACTAAGTTTCAATGAATGAGCACGGCCAATCACTGGCCAAAATTAGAAAAGAACCCCCCCCAGTTAACTCATCATCCCCCATCCCCCAGACCCTTGATCTTTAATTAAATGCCCCCAGTGTCTAGTGGACCCCTACCATGTCTTAAGCACCTCCCACTCTCCCATATCCTGATCGGGCCACCGGCACAACCCTCCACTCACTTCCATGGCTGGCAGCCCAACTAAGCACTTCAACGAATGAGTGCGTGCTTGTACAAGCTTGTGCAAGGAGAGTGGAGGACTGTGCCGGTGGCCTGATCGGGGTATGGAGGGGAGCTGTGTGGGTGCTGATGACACTGTGGGTGTGTGGGGGGCCCACTAGACACCAGGGAGTGGGCCTTTAAATAAGGATTGGGGGTCCATGGAATGGGGGATGATGAACTAACTGGGGGGGGTTCTTTACTAATTTGGGTCAGTGATCTGGTGGGAAGGGGACCACTAGACACCAGGGAGAAAATTGTATTGAAAATGTGGCCCAGTGATCGGCCAGGGAAGGGAACCACTAGATACCAGAGATATATAATTGGGCAGGATTTGCGGGGGGTGAAATTGTGACATTGCGCAGCAATTTTGCAAATATTTTCTAGCTGTGAAATTGCCAATTTTGACACAATTTCGGCAGTGGAATTTTATTTTGCTGCATCTCTAACTGTGTGAATCAACCTGACTTCAAATTCATAGGTATGAAAACCACATCTTGAGCTTCCTGCTTATCCGTAGCTGCTGACATGGTAGCATTATAACATTGGGTATCTTAGTAGCTAATGCTATTTCCAAATTTGTTTAACATGGTTATGGTCTCCTTGCTCTGGGTGGCCTTTAGTATGTGTAGGGCAGTACCGACATATTTTGGTGTTGGAACACCAGCAACAGCTGCACATATGTCTTATCCAAGATTCAGTACCCACTCATGTTGTTTTGGGTTTAGCTGAAGTCTCCCATCATTGCCTAATTCTGAAGTAGCATTGGTAAATATCCAAGCCTTGTGACTGTAGAAAGTAGTACCCACACATTTTGAAGCTGCTTCAAAAGACACATACAGGTTTGTTTCACACGTGTCTTGGTCTTGTAATGTGCACTCCTTAGCTGATATAATCCTTTGTCGTTCTTCTCTGCCAAACTCTTGCAGTTCAGACCTTATTAATTTTGCTGCATTGTAACTGAGCATATTTGCATCCATTTGGGTCCGAGTATCACTTGGTTTGTCTTCACTTTCTTCTATATATTCTGATTCTTCATAAGTTTGCTTTAACTTGACAACATCAGAAAGCAATTGTCCAACATTCAACTGTGCTGAACACAAGAGACTTGATGTACCTTTCTGAGGAACTATGATACCCTACAGCCACTGGGATTAGTGTAGTATGTCAGTATGCATCTTTTCAGACTTGCTGATCTGTAGGATGCTGCATCATCTACACCATGATCTTCTAACCACTGGCAATATCTGTCACCAAGTTTACCAATATAGAAGACACTTGCATTGTCAAACATTGGCCTATCAATTTAAGAAATTAGCCAACAGAACCCAATGGCATAGATGTTATCACCTTCCATGGCTGTTCTTCTATTTATGTAGGTATTAAGACATGATCTATGGTATTGAAAATCATGTGCTATCAGATCTAGGTATTCATCCCTAAACCCTTACAACTTATGTAATATGGTACTGTCATTGAGTTCTTTGGCTTTTTGACACACGGATTTTTTGAAGAACAACAGTTGCAATCATTAGCAGTTTCCTGTCCCCCCTCTTATCCCACTTCTTTTCACACATAAAACATTTACTCTTGTAATCAAATAGGCTGTTGATTGAAGATCAAGTGACCACGTGAGATGGACCTGGTTGCTCACTGTCCTGTATTGAATCTCTGCAGCATTTTTGTTCAACAGTTTTTTTGTTGGTGTATACATTGCAACAACTTGCATGCATTGCTGGGGTTTTTCTTGGAATTCATCTATACAAAACATATTCTTTTCCAGTCAGAAAGCGACATCATCAGCACAATTCTGAATTACATACAAGAAGGCGGGAGATCCAAGTTCTGTCATTCTTTGTAAAGAGCCACGTTTTGCATTGTGCTGACAAATGAGGAAGCAGAAGTAATTAGTGCTTGGTCACTACCTTTTAGTGCTGACTTGGAATGCTGGCTCCATGGTTGATCAGTCATAAATCTGAAATATAAAATTACATGTTATAAATACTTGGCACAAAGAATCAAATGGATTACTTTAAGAACATTCAATAAATAGGTAGATGACTAATATCATAAAACTCCTATATAGTATTTCAAACCATACCAAAATCAAACTAGAAATGCATATACAGCCAAAACTGACAAATGCTGGGTAGGATGGTAGGATGGTGACCACATCCATTTTGGGGTATGAGTACATAAAATGGAATATCTCAGTTATAAATCATGATAGTTGAGTCAGGTTTCTTTTAAATGAAAGCAGGAACATAGTAGAAAATAGCAATATGGTATAATTTAATATAAATGCAATGATTACTTTTTTAGGAAATGCCAGGAAGTCTATCCAAAAATTTGCCAGAAAAAATCAGCAATTTTGGAAATGTTTTCCTACAATGATTGCATATAATAGTCCGTACTAAGACATGATGACAATGAGAATGGTTTTATGTAAATAGCCTCAATGTGCATAGCTGGTACAAATTTTAGACTGATCTGAGCAATATTGAAGATTATGCAGATCATATTTGGTAAAATTTCCACTTTTCCAGATTTTTCTCATATTTTTCATTCACACCATACTTATCTCAGTGTATTTCACAACTTGAACAAGAGTTAAGATAGAGCAGGCCTCTTGATTATGGTACGGGGGGGGGGTCTCTTCTTTCCAAAAATGGTGGCCTGCGAAGTATAGTAAGAGGTGTTAGGTCCAACCAATTTTTCTGGGTGTTTGTGGCTCTGGATCCCTTACTAATATTGGGGCACGTATTTGGATCTACACCATACTGACTGGTCCCCATTATATCAGATAACGAATGTAAAGAGTGCTCTAAACTTCCTTGTATTCACTATTCAAGTGCTACAAGATAAATGTAGCACTTGAATAGTGCCCCACACAAGCCAAAGTGTCAGTGACACAACAATCAGTCGTAATGCTATGAAGACTAAACTAAGTCTTATAGCTTTAAATGATGTGATACTAAGTTACTGATTCCTTCAGGGTAAAGAAACAAAATAACCATTGTTTAATGAAACAAATGTGGGTGATAACATGTTACTGTTGGATGACATAGTGAACTTAGGCAGTGTGTATGTCAAAATACTCATAACTAGCCTGGCAGTGTTCTAGCATTAATTTTTCCTTTCAAAAGTATTACCCTGAGACCCCAGAAGTAAAATGAAATGTAGTTATCACCTGGTTTGTATGGTACAGCATGGCAAATTATCATTAAACCTCTATCAGACAATATATTTAATAGACAAATTAAATGCTGTAATTATCATCTGTTCTGATAGTATGCTGACCTGACAGATCACTGCATAATCTGCACTTCACTTGTGGTGCATTTTCAAAAGCTGGCAAATGAAGACACAATTTGAGCAATGTCACAGCTTGTTTATCTGCTGCAGAGACCGGCTGGTTTTGCTGGAAAATGAGCAGAGCAGAAATAAGTGAAAACAAGCAGAGAAATGTTAGTAGAAAGAAAAACACTCAGACATTATTAAGCAGGTTCTTCTTTATTGAATCAGTACATTAATCACCAGTACAACCTAAACCCTATATTTGCCATTGATCTTTTATAAACATTTTCTAACATGTTGACACAAAATGAAACCCAGGCACTGAGGTGACCAGTGAACATGATCCTGCTCTTAATGTGAATCCACTATCTAACTTTGCATTCCTTTTTTGCTGTTTACTCCAAAGTGATCATGTTTACCATGGGAATTGAATTCCAGCTGGAAAAATATACTTAATAAAAACTGCATAGGGCTCCAGCATTGTCTCTTGGCTAAGTAAGACCATTACACTGTAACTTTTTAAGGTTCTAGAACCCCTCAGTTTTGCTTCTCAGTTCTCAAATCTTGAGTCATTTGTAGACACTCTTGATTAGCCAAGAGACATCTGCTAAACCCAATTTATTTAAATTGTAAAGCAAGTCAGATATATTTTGTTTATGTAATTCAAATCACTTTAGTATCTTTGGTTTGTGTGTGTTTGTGTGTGCATGTGTTTTAAGGATGTACTTTTATTCAATTCTTGGCACCGCTCAGTAGCATTGGTACTTTGATTTTAAATTATTAGCATCACTGTCAGTCATCTTTGTGAATTTAGTGTGCTTTTTCCATCACTGCTTGGCTGTCTTTTGCCACTTTCTCTTCCAGCCCCATCACCCGCTGTCCCTGAGACTTACCTACCGACCAGTCAATGTCTCATGGATTCCCCCCATGGTGGAGCCTCTTGGGTTCCCCAAGCCCAGGAGATATTACAGCCAGGTTGTGGTCAGAAATCTGGTCAGTGATGCAGAGCCTGCAGAGAGAAAACCAGTATCATGCTGCTACAGGTGAGGGAGATGATTACTTTCCTGATGATCCCCTTCCCCGAGTGCTTCACGAGCTAGGGCCAAGTGGCTGTCTGCACACAAGCTTACAGATATCCTGGCCAGGACATGCCCATCTACCCATTGTGGCTCTGCTGCACTGTCACCTGTGGCACCCAGGTGGCAGTGTCATAGAAGAGCAAGTTGTGCTTCCTGTCTGGAGGAGGAAAGTGTCCTCTGAGATCTGAGATCTCCTCTTACAACTGGATACTAGGAAAAGTGCTGGAGCTGACCTCGTTGGCCCTTTTTTCCTGAAAGTTAGTCATCAGGTCCTGGCTGCACCACTTACACGTCTCTTTAATCTATCTCTCTCACAGGGTGACCGCCCTCCTATATGGAAAACTGCCCATGTGATTCCCCTTTTCAAATCTGGAGACACCACTGATCTTAATAACTACTGGCCAATCTCTTTACTCCCTATTCTGTCCAAACTACTGGAAAAAATTGTGAGTGGCCAGCTCAGAAATTACTTAGATTCTGCAAAACTACTTAATCCACTACAATCAGATTTTAGACCACAACATAGTACCATTTCGGCACTTGCTAAAGTGACTAATGACTGGCAGTGGAGTTAGATGCCAAGAATATTGTCTGCACAGTATTTTTAGACCTGAGTAAGGCATTTGATACTGTTGATCACGACCTGCTCCTTTCATCCCTCCACAACATTGGCCTAGATCAACCATCACTGGGATGGTTTTCTAACTATCTTGTAGGTCAGTTTCAGCAGGTAAAAGCAGAAGGGGACCACTCTCCTTTAAAACCTGTATTGAGAGATATTCCACAGGATTCTATTTTGGGTCCATTGCTTTTCACAATTTACATTAACAGAATTGATGTCAGTCTCAAAGCGGCCAACATACACCTCTTCGCAGATAACAAAGTGTTGTGTATCAGCAGACCAACCCCTGGAGCAGCATGTAGTGACCTACAACAAGACTTCAACCTACTGCAACTACAGCTTCTAAACCAGAAACTGCTCCTAAATGCCAAAAAAACTAGGGCAATGATCTTTTCACCCCGTTTCCATGCAGCCTCCCCTGTAACGACACCAACGATCCTTACACTCCTAGGCAAACCCTTGGAATTTGTATCAAAGTTCAAATATCTGGGGGATTGGATTGACCATAGACTTTCCTTCATGAACCACATAGAAGAACTGGTAAATAAAACTCAGACAGAGACTTGGTCTCTTTTATAGAATTAACTATCTCTTTTCGAGGGGTGAAAACAGTTTAATCTGATTCAATTTCAGTTGCTTACTATCTGTATCTCCCTCCCCCCCCCGGTCACCCCTGAAAAAGGGACTTCTAGGCCCAGTGGGCTTACTGGGTCAACAAAATTCAATAAATAAATAAGATGAGACTAGTCCAAACCACCTTCCTTTCCCTTCTGGACCTTGCAGATTTCCTCTACAGTCAGGGTCCTGCCGCAGTGCTTACAAAGCTTGACACACTCTACCACAGAGCTCTAAGGTTTATTACTGGCCTTTCATATTTAATGCACCACTGTACCTTATACTCAGTTGTGGGATGGTCTTCCCTTATGTACAGCTGACAGAGAAACACCTCCTTCTGGACCTTCAGAGCAATTACCAAGAAATTGCCCCACTATATTTTGGACTGCCTTCTACTAAGTATGATACTAACATACTAACATACTAAAATGCCAGCAGAATAGGCCTAACGGTCTTTCATGTCTGCTCGTTTGGTCAGCCCCCACCCTGGGTGCTGACCTTGCTGTCCCCCTCAACTTCTCTGGCTTCTCCCTTCCCAGTTCTGGATATTCTTGCTGCATTGGATTTTGCTTCCAGAACCCTTCCCTTGTACCTGTCCCACCCCCTCTTGAACCCCTTCCCTGTCTCTGCCTCCACCAGCCCCTAGGTAGTGCATTCCATGGCTCCACCACCCTCTCAGTGAAGTAGCACCTCCTCCTTTCTCCCCTGAATCTTTCCTCCAGCTTCCCACCCTTGCCCTCTAGTGGCCCCTTACCCTTCCTTCGAAGCACCCTGACTGTTCCTCCCTATTTACCCTCTTCATGACCTGAAGACCTCTATCATATCCCCGCGTCCCTTCTCTCTTCCAATGTGTACATATTTAGCTCTTTGAGCCTCTCCTCATAGGTCCTTTCCCAAGCCCCAAATCATTTTGGTTGCCTCTTCTGGACCCTCTCCAGGAGGTTAATGTCCCTCTTTAAGTGTGGCCTCCAAACTGCATGCTATACTCCAGGTGCGGCCTCACCAAGCAATTATACAGAGGGAGTATCACTTCCTCCTTCTGGAGGTGATCCCCAGTGATGCATCCCAGAATCCTGTTGGCCTTGGCTGCTGCCTCCTACAAGTCTCAGAGTTGTTCATCTTGACATCCACCACCACCCCCAGGTCCCTCTCAGCCATTGAGACTTGTAGTATTCCCCAGATAGGCAAGTACATGTTGAGAAGTGCCTCCTACATTTCTCTGATGGTGCCCAAGGTCATATCATGATTTGGCAGGGCTTCTGTAAGTTACATGCTACCTCTATTATGGAATAAGCTGCAAAAACATTGAAATTGACCCACCCCATTACTTTAATAGCTTTCAAAACAGTATATGCTTGTTCCTTTAAAGAATCCTGTAATTGTTCTCCATGATTATTGTCTCACCCTTAGGTGTGGATCAAGCGACAGCGACATGCTGTCCCATAAACATCCTCTTCCCCCTCGATCTCCTCCTACATTTCACATTCCCTCTCATTCCTTCCCTTCAGTTGCCACTGTTATATGTTACTGTAACCATATCCAACAGTTGTACCCTTAAGCTGAGAATGACCCCCTACCAACCCCAACATGGAGTCTGTAAGAAATCCACTTGGCTATGACAATGGTCCCTGGTATCCCATGGATTACCCTTGGGCCCCCCTGCTTTATCTCCTCTATTTTCTTCCCCCTGCTACCACATCCTCCTCCCACCCCCCATCAAAATCTTCTTAATAACCTTACACAACATCCTTGACCCCTTCCTCCTTCTTCTGGTTTCTTTCAGACCATTGTGTTCATATTATTTAATCTCTGTGACTTCTTATATGTTTGTAATTACTATTGTATACGTCATTCTACTGTTATCAGATTCATGGCATCTGTTTCTGTGCAATTACATCTTATATTGTTAGTTGTGTAATCATTGTGTACATTATGATTATGGGTTGTCCAGGTCCAGCTTGAAAAAGAGCATTGCTCAATGGTGTTTGCCTGGTTAAATAAAGATTTTGATTGATTGATTGGTGCTCAATCCTCCTCTCCCTGCTGGCCCCTGATGACCCAGACTTGCATCTGAAAGCCAGGTTGCCAGCGGCATGAACGATAGAACTACCGCTGCACTGATTGGTCAGCTAAATTGCCATTCACCTTGGTTGCAATCAGTTGCTTTATAAATCTCTGGGCATCTCCTCTTTAACTGCATCGCACACATTGTTGGTTCAAAGGGTACAAGAACATGATGTTGTTAAGTGTCTGATTATAAGCAATGCAGCCAATGATTATGCTTTTGTTAAATACTAAATTATAAATTGAATTTTGGTGGCCGGGATGTGCAGAGCTGTGTGAAGGGATGGGAGTATTTAGAGTTTGAAATGGTTGTTATCAAAAGGAGAGATGGGACAGTGGGGGGGGTGAGCTTAAAAAATTAAAAAAAGAATGGCCTCTGAGGGAAGGGAAAGTGGCACAAAACAAAGGAAAGGATTTTTCCAACTGGTCATCTGTTAAGCCTGAAAAATGAGCATCCCTAAATTATATAAAATTATACAATAGCAAGAAAATTTCCAGGGCTCTGATTGGTCAGTGTGTGCCTGAAACAGAGATGTTATTGAACAACAACATCACTGTATGAAGGTCAGGCACACAGATGACCGGCTAACAGTAAGAAATCCCTCCTTCCCCATGCAAGGCACCACAAAGCTGACACTGCTTTCTACAAACAGAGCAAAACAGTACTGGACAATGAAGCGGCGATGAAAGCCCCCTGTAATTTCTTACTTCTCTCCGTCACTTGGGGCAAATACAAAATTTAGTTCTGATCTTCTGTTCCCTTGAGAAAAAAAAATGGCACCATTCCTAATTCAGTTTTAAGGAAAGCGCTGCAAATGCAAACCGGCACTCCGCTCTGTTTTACTTTCACTCCCTCACATATAACCCCATAATGTTTCTGCTTGCCCTACTGTGTCCCACTTAATTTCAAACTATTTGTTTACTGGCAGTCCAAACAAAAACTGGCCATAGAAATGAGCAGCTTCAGTCAGTGAACTGCCGGTTGCGTGCTCACTTTAAACAGCCGTACCTGTCGTCCGCTTCAGCATCAGTGCTAAAATATTGCTCATCCCCACTCCTTGCTGCCACAATATTTCTTCTGAAAGCTGCATACAGCAGCTCATTCAAATCAAAGTTCCAGCCCCTCAGCCCTGCCAAAAACTTCTCTGGTCATTGGGTAAATTTCTGACTTGACCTGCGATTGTGGCCTGAAACACACAATTCTCCACTTGACTTTCTCCCGGTAAACACATCTTTCGTCAGTTTTCAGTTCCACAACAGAGATCAGTTATATGAAGAGACTTAAAGAAATGCACCGAGATGCATATGTGGGGGGGGGGGGGCAGGAGACAATATGCCCACACAATAACTATGATTATACAGTGGCTTGTTAGGGACTACTTTATGTCTGAGTCATGAAGCACAGGTTTTAAAAGTAAAAATATTTCCAAACAAAACAATCTATGTGTGTCTGTCAATTCCACAACTGTCCTACTAAAATTCACACATCGTGCCATTGTATAATAGCAATAATGCACTCCAGGGTAAGCCTCGTGCTTCAACCCACCCCAAGAGTGATGTTGTTAGACAATAACACACACTCTGTCGTGCCTTATTGCTTAAATAAAACATCATCTCAAAATTCAGTTGAGAGAGGCCATGTTACTGGTATTGCCTCTTCCCTGGTTCACTTCTTAGCCATAGTCATGTAATAATTCAAGAGCATTTCTACCAGCTCTTACAGCTAGCTGATTGACCCCTCCTGTTAATAGCTTATATTCATGAACATTACCTCCAGCAATAATACCACTTTACTTTGCCCTTATTATCCAGATTTAGTAATATCCCATCTTGTTCTATGGAATATTGCTGAATCAGGGTAGTAAAGGCAAACTAAAGCGGTATTTATGCTGGAGGTAATGGTCATTAATAAAGGCAAAGCTCTGCAACTGAAATCCACCCCATCATGGTGCCATCTTTTGTATATCTCTGTGTGACTTTAAATCTCTAATCCAGTCATTACTGTATCTGGTAACTTACAACAAATTCCCAGGATTATTGCTTTTCCCATCATTTCTTTAGCTTTTACCTAGTTATTTTTGATCTCACTCTTGTGCCTAACCCATCTGCCTCAACTGATTTTATGATTTCATCTACATTTAAGACTATTCCTCTGAAATGTGTTTTTTCTGCACAATTTGAATCCCTTTATCTCCTTAAACAAGTCATCGCCCTCCACATATAATACCATGTTTCTGCTATGTCCATAATGTTCAATGTCTCCTGAAATAATAACGTTTCTCCTGCTCCTATCAGTTTTTTTTTCAGGTTTCTAGCATTTATAAGTACATGATTCCATCTCTTGTCTGAATGGTCAATGACTTGATTTACTCTCCCTCTTAACTCATTGCTGCCCCCTGCTTGAATACTCTGGCTATAGAACTGCCTGTCTATTGTGTGCCCCATTTTTCTATTCACCAGATACTCTGTCACTGTAGCCATTTCTCCTTCTCCTCTTAGTAGCTATTCTAAATAATTACCTCTCACCCTATTTATTTTTACATCTAGTATCATTGTTCCCCTCCTACTCAGATGAACACATCCTGCAAATAGAGGCCTTCTCAGTCTCACAGTGTGCCCCCAGGAAAACAAACCCCTCAATCTTTGCCCAGTCTCTCAGTTCAGTGTTGATTACTCTAACTGCACCCAGTCTAACTGGACCAGCTCTTAGTACAGATAATATCTGGGAAATCATCACTTTGCATCTGTTCTCCTTCAGGTCCCTCACAAGATCCTGAAAATCATGCTTAATACCCTTGTCTATTTTCCTAATTATGTTTCTCATACCCACATGCACTACCACCAGTGTTTCTTTCTCAGCCCCTCTCAGTCTATCCCCACCCTCCTCTTTAGATGTTCCCCTCTTGCTCCCAGGAAATAGACCACCATCCTATTCACCTTGCCCACCTTACAACCCATGCCAGCATTTATGAATCTTGCAATTCAGTCCCCTATTACTAACATCCATCTGAATTACAGACTTATCTCCACAATTACACCATCATCTGGGATATTATTTCTTGCAGCATCTGCTTCTGCCTCCTCCTGATGTACCTCAAAGTCATTACTTATACTTAGAGGATATTTTCTTTCTTCTTTTATCCTTCAGTCTCCACCAATGACCATTTGCCAATCATCATCATACTGTAGGTATCATCATTCCATCTTCTCTTCCTATTCCAATCTGCTGTTTCACTGTCGTCTGTGGCCTGGTTCTGCCTCATCACCCCTACATCCACCACTCCATCATACGTGCTTAGAAGTGATTAGTCCATGAATTGCTCCAAATGCCTGACCTTGTGCAACCTTTCCAACCTGGTCTCCTACTCATTTCTGTCTTCTCCAGCATTCCTATAGGAAGAATAAGACACAACATGTGTTTTATGGCCTGATAAGAACATGCCCCAGGTGGAAAATGAGGCACGAGGCACTTGTGACGAGAGCCTTTAGCACCTGGGAAGTGCTCTTGTCAGGCCATAACACATTTTTTGAGTGTCTTATTCTGCTTATAAAATGGCTAGAAACTTTCAAAACGAATAACAAACAAGTTAGTGCAATTTCAAAAATGTAATTTGTTTAATTTTAACAGTTTTCTTTATATTGCAAGAGAATAGTTCATTTAACTAATGAAGAATAGAACATGTTTAACTGAGTTAAACAATTCATTTAAATGTGTTTTAACAGATCAAGTAACTGGAATTAATGTCCCATGCATATTTATTTACAGAAGTTAATGAATTCCATTTTCTCAGTGTAGCAACTGTTGAGCACAAATAGGGTCGACATGCTGGTAGTCTTTAAGAGCTGCTGTACGGTGATGCCACTTGCTGCTGTGCTCTCATCATTGGAAGCTGTTTCCTATCTTCAATCAGATAGTGATGTGCTGCATGACTGGAAAGGTAGAGCAGCATGGATTTTAGGGACAGGAGCAGTTTCTGCCACTTTTTGCCATGGCATATTTGCAAAAAGGGATTTACTGGTGCATGGCTGTTAGTCATTGAATGGAGGGGCTTACAACATTTGTGGTGTAGGAGCTTGCAGAATCAGATGTGAAATGTTTTGTTTCTCAGCAGGATTTTGGAGTTGCTCTTGTTTAGTTGCGGCTAAGATGGTGTTCCATTTCTGTTGTTCTTCCCCCAATGCAGCCCAGTAGCTCCTAAGGCTGGATTCAGACCAATGGCCCATTATAGCCATGATCTGGAGAGTGTCCAGTCCTGCCTCAGACAACAGTTAAACTACTGTAGAACAAACACTGTGGTTCAAGTATCGTTCACTGAGAATGGCTTCTTTACTTAGTCGGGCTGTTAGATTAGCCAGGTAATTTATTCCAAGTGGCTATATTGAATACCAAATGTCAGTGTTTTTGTAGAACTGAGTTTTGAACCTCCGAGGGTCCAAGAAGAAGGCAGGAGGTTCAGGAAATGGTTTACTTAGGTATTTGGTGGAATCAACAAAGTCCAAGAGGGTAGCATCTTTCAGAAAAAGAGACTTGCCAGAACAAGGGGACACAATTTAAAGATAGAAGGAGGGCAGTTCAGGGGCAATGTGAGGAAGTATTATTTCACAGAGAGGGTAGTGGATGCATGGAACAGCCTTCCTGAGGAGGTTGTGGGGTCTAAAACTGTGGGAGAATTCAAGAATGCATGGGACAGACATAAGGCAATTCTTGTGGGGGGTAGGAAGAAATAGGCTGTTGGTTAACTAGGATCTGCAGCCTATCCTGTAGGTAGGGAAATGGGCAGACTAGATGAGCCTAGCGGTCCTTATCTGCTGTCAAAGTCTATGTTTCTATGTTTCTATTTTTAAAAGAAACAACTGGACAGACAGAGTTGTTAGGAAGTTCATAAATGTACTCTCAGTACTGGTAGTGGTTAGGCTCGGTGTCTCTACGATTTTTAAAAACTCATTGAAAGTCAGAGTTATGTATTCTGCTCTATGTTGGTCTTTTTTTTTTTTGTAATTAACCATCTTTATTGTTTTACAAACATACCCAAGGTAACGGACAGACAATGGAAGGTTAAACTAAAAGCATAAGGCGTAGACATAAAATTGCTGTAAGTACATACAAATTGCCTTCAGAAGATAGTTAAACAAAAGGAGTAACCCAGGGTCCATCCTCCCCCCCTGCCCCCCACCCCAAAGGTTACGAGCAACAAGGAGCGAATATACACATATAGAACTTAAGATAATAAAATCTAGGCTTTCCAGGCCATAAGGAAAGCATCAAGAGGGTCCCAAAGAGAAGCATAGCTCCTGCTTGCCCCTGCATATGCAATGTGCTTCTAAGCTATAAAGCTAAAGTACATTCTTGGTACCATTCTAACAAAGATGGAGATTTATCAGACGACCAATGCCTTAAAATTAGCAGTTTCATTACAGCTGAGATAGGTGAAACATAGGCTTTCCAGATCCTAGAAGAGCCTGCGGAAAAAAATATAACAAACAAATCTCAGTGTGAACATATTGTGAGAGCCAAGGACAGGAGCACTAAGCCTGCAAATGGCACTCAGGCGGTTCGTATAACGGGCAAGACCATAGCATGTGGTATAAAGTTCCCTCCTCTTTCTTGCATTTCCAACACAAAGACGTGGGAGACGCCCCGCACCTAAATAAGTGAGAAGGAGTTAAATATAAATGATGCATAATATTGAAATGTATCATCCTCAAACTGTCTTGTTTGATAAATTTATACATAGTGGACCAAAGTTTATTCCAGAGATATGGGGTATCCTGAATATTCAACACCCTTACCCAGTAGTAACAAACACCTGAGGGAAGCCTGTGATCCCATTCCTGAAGTAGCTTATAAACTTTAGAAACTGCATGCGGTTGGGCCGCAGCAGTTAATAAAGCATCCAAATTGACTGGTACATAACTAGCAGAGGGTGTTGAATGAAAAACCCGGGCTATCGCTTTGCTGAGCTGTAGCCACTTAAAAAAATAATGATCAGGAATCCCATGGAGTCTCTTCAGCAGGTCAAAAGGACGTAGGTGGCCCTGCTCCCAGATATCCGATACGGAAAAATGGCTTATCTGGGGTCAGAAAGTAGTGGGTACCGCAGCACCCCCTACTTTGATTTGGGGGTTCTCGAAAATAGGCTGGTTGTCCGAAAGCCACCATTTGACTCCGAAATAACATTATATTGGTCTTTTTGAATGGTGAAATGTTCTGGTTTTGGTTGACAGAACCCCTCTCTGCCCTTTTGAATCATACATAACTGTACACTTAGCCAGACTTTGTACAGTATGTTGCTGGGGGTGTCTATAGACAGTGATGTGGAATGTTTAAGTTTGTGCAAGTTGGCAGCAGTGATCAGAGGATGATGGATAGTTGTATCCTTATTGCATTCACTTGCGCACATGCACCAGGAATGTTTTGGGACAGTACAACTTTTTGGAGGTGTGGGATCCTCCTGTCCAATGCAGTGCTCCATATAGCAGGCACAACCATACTGCGCCAATGGATGTGCAAGCTGTCTATGACTATTGGCTGCAGTGGTCTCCAGTTCAAAGAAAACCACTGCTGCAATCAGCAGTGGTAACGTGTCTGTATTTAGCACATTGACGTCACCCAATTTCTCCCCATTGACATCGGTGGTGCCCAGTGTCCCTGTCGGCATGTCCCCTCCCCAGTTCATTTTCTGATGGGGAAGCCCATTCCCTATTGGCATAATGTACCCCCCATGAGTAGTGTGTAAAGGGGGTTGCTTAATCCCCCTCAGCTCTTGTGCCCCCAAATCAGACACAGTGTATGTGCCAACAAGGTGGCCAATCCCTGTCGGCTCCAGGTCTCCACCCAAACAAACACCCAGGTGGCACACTGGGACCTCACCCCATTGTGCCAATCATCCCTGCAAATGTAAAAACCGTCCTGTGATGTATTTTAATTTTTTTCTACCTGTGGAAACAGAAAATGGTCCCTCATTGTCTCTGGTGCCCTCTCCCCAACCCGCACCAACCTTTTGTGCATCCAACCTCCCCACACATCCCCCACCCCATACTTACCTCCGGAGTCCAGTGCAGCGATCTTTGGTGGAGTGGGAACACATCTGCACTCTTTAAAGCCGACTGTGAACTAAGTCTCACCCTTCCTCTGTACTGTCTACCCTTGATTCTTCTTATTGTAGTCCTCTCCAGAGAATTGTACTGCTATCTCTTATGCTATGTTATTTGTCTTTGCCTGTAACTAATTTTGCTGCAGTTTCTGCATGATTTCTGTACTTGAATTTCTTCTTATTGTGATGATGTACTATGTAATGTCCACTTTTGTACCTGTGTCCTCTGTAACTAAATCCGGGTCGCTCCTGAAAAAGGGACCTTCAGGGCTCAGAGGCCCTAACCGGTTAACAAAATTGAATAAACAAATAAATAAGAAATGCTGGTAAGCTGTATAATGGCACAAATGCTTTTTTTCAACTTAGGTGGATATCTCAGTGATTTTTGTGGATTTTGGCACCAAATTTTCAACATTGGATTCTTGGGACCCCACCTCATTAATTCAGTCACTGTCATGTGGTTATTTGGTCCCAAAAGATGATTTTGCTGTCACTGTGCAGAATCACCTTTCAGGACTGATTAATGAAATGACAGCGTCACTATTCATGAGGTGGGCTCCCAAAAATTTGGTGAAAAAATTCCAAAAAAATGACTGTTACGAGCGTGCATTGCGCAGTTTCCATGTACACTTGTAACTTCAAGAATTTGTAATATTTTCACTCCAGATTTTCAATATTGGCATTTTTGCATACTTCCTTATGAACAGTACAGCTGTCATTTTTCACATCCTGGCAGAAATGTGTTTTCATACATCCAATGCACAATGGTGCAGTTGCTGTGGGAAATCAATGTTTGGGACAGATTAAGAGAATCATAGTGACACTGTTCATGAGCAGAGGTCCCAGAATGCCCATGTTGAAAATTTGGTGGCAAAAATTCACAAAATGACTATGTTCCGAGCATGCATTGTGCAGTTTCCACACACACACACTCATAACTTCAAGAATTTATAATATTTTCACTCCAGATTTTCAAAATTGCCATTTTTTCACACCTCCTTATGAACAGTACAGCTGTCATTTTTCACATACTGCCTGAAATGTGTTTTCACACATCTGGTGCACAATGGCGTGGTCACTGTGGGAAATCAACTTTCGGGACAGATTAAGAGAATCATAGAGACACTGTTCATGAGCAGAGGTCACAAAATGCCTATGTTGAAAATTTGGTGAAAGAAGTCCATGAAATGACTGTGTTATGAACATGCATTGTGCAGTTTCCACAAATGCTCATAAGTTTGAGATATTTTTAATATTTTGACTCCAGATTTTCAACATTGCCATCTTTTCACACCTCCCTATGAATGATACAGCTGTCATTTTTCACATCCTGTCCTAATTGTGTTTTCACGCATCTGCCACAGAATGGCACGGTCGCTGTAGGAATTCAATGTGCAGGACAGATTAACAAAATCACAGTGCCACTGTTCATGAGCAGAGGTACCAAATGCTTTTATGAGGTGGGGGTCACAAAAAGGCCATGTTGAAAATTTGCAGTCCAAATACCAGAAAAACACCCAGAGCATTAAGGTTTCTAACCTGAGAACTAACTAATTTTGCTGCAGTTTCTGCATAATTTCTGTACCTGAATTTCTTCCTATTGTGATGATGTACTATGAGCACTGGGTGGCTAAGTGACTTGTTCAGAGTCACAGAGCAAGCAAGTAGAGGTTGTGAGAATCAAACCCAGGTGGATGTACCAAGCTCATTCACCACTCGATACTCTAACCTCTAGGCTATACTGCCAGCAAATTATAAATATCCTGTAATTTGGTGATACATACAAGCTTGTGACACTCAATTCAATTTTACTGGGCTGGACCTGTCTATCACAGGAGTTCTGTTTTGTTTTCTAATCTCACTAAACCCTTAAATTGTTCTTTTTTTTTAAATGATTGCAGGGGGATATATTGATATTTCTAGACTAGTTCAATTCTCCCTTCTCTTGACCAGCATAACTGTGGTAGATAATTGGAATTGATAAGGGAAAGGGGGGGGGGTTTGCAATGAAATAATTTTGCTCAGTGACAGAACAGAATTCATGATGTTAGACATAAGAGTGCATGGACAGGATGATATAACTTCTGGTGAATAAAGGACTCCGTCTTGTGTTAAAGCTCAAAAATCCTCACAGATCACTAAAAATGTATCTTTTTACTCTGTGTAAAGGTCTGTGCCATTGTTACCCAGCCTCAGGAGTTTACCTTGTTGCTGGTGGTTGGGCTTAACTCCTGACTTCTATCCTGAAGTTAGCAGACGCCAAAAACTCCTAACACATTTGTATAAAGACTGTATGCTCAAGACTGATAGAGATTGTCAAAGTGGCCTCAATTCGCTCCGAGGAGTGAAGGCAGATTCGTGGAGTGCTCCACAACACGAAATGGAGTACTTTGCATTATAATAGGTAACACGAAGTCGATTGAAGAAAATGAATTTGCATTACTCTGCCTTCCCAAACCATTACTCCACCAAATCTTAAGGAGAGGTACATTGAGAACAATTTACTTCACCTTGTTTTAAAGCTCCAAAGGCAAATTTTGCAGTGATTCATGGGATTTCAGGTCACATGGGCTCTAGACTGTTCTGCATAGCCTCAGTTTTGGTTAGTGTGTGTAGGAAGCTGTAGGAGACAGTCTGCTCTGAGAGCTCTCTGTGATTCAAACCTTCTAAAAGTTGTTAAAAAAGTCTTTTTGAGTCATTTTTTTTGCTGAAGCTTTAGTTTATCGATTGTAGGAAACCCTCTTGTGCTCATATCATCGAGCATTTACTATTTGTGTGTGGATTTTGAATGTTAATGTACATCATTTAGTCTGTGTACTGAGAGACAGTGGAAGTGTGCTTTAGGGTAGGGGTTATCTGGTATAAGTAGATTTAAGTTGGAGAAATAGGGAGTTCTTTGTTTTTTGGTCATATTTTTCTTATATAACTGTGTTAATGTACACACAGTAATATTTTCAATAATTGTTGACATTTGTTTGCTGATTGTGTGTGTGTTGTGGTCTGGAGGGCCCTGGTGCAGCACTGAGGCTGTTTAAAATACATTGTATATTACTGAAGTTTTAAATTTGGTATGCATTTCTTGTAGACAGATTCTATATGTGTGTGTGTGTGTGTGTGAGTGTGTGCGGTGCATGATGTGACATTAAATAATGCACCTTCTATTGTGCCACAGTGTAATTGCAGGTGCAGCAGTGTAAACCTGCTATCCACTGTGGCTGTGTGATTTTGTACTGCCATTATGGTATCTTTTCTTGGTTTTGCACTGCAGTAATCTGCAATTAGTGCTCCTCCCACTGGCAAAAGGTATTCTTTTCCAGATTGGATTGCTTGTGACTTGAGAACACCACTGGTTAGTTATGGTGTTGCTGAACTTGTTGTGACTTTGTGTCTGTATCTGTTGTTGAAGCTTCACATCCACCGTCACCCCCCCAGCCCCCTCCCAGAGTGAATGTTCCAAAATATCTATTCGTTTAGAATATTCCTGTTAAGCCCCCAAAATGTCAGCAAAGAGGTGTGCAAGCAAAGATGTTTCTCACCATGGCACTGCTGCAAGTGGTAAGATTGTCTGTTGGCGTGGTAGTAGTATGCAGCTGCAGAAATGCATTGCTGATGTGAGGAAAGGTATTTGTCCTTCAATGTTTTTTACACCACAATCAGTAGCTTCACTCATAGTTGGAGGAGATGATCTTGTCCCAGCTGGTGGTGTTAGTGCAGTTGCTGGTGGTGGTATGAGTATTGCTGCCTCAAGTTCCAGTTCTGACCAATTTACCATGTTGAAAAATATAATGGAGTGTGAAGTAGTGGCAGTGAGTGACAGTGCAGATGATGTTATACTCCCCAGTAACATCCCAGTAACTGAACATGAGGATTCTGAACATCATGTCAATGAGAGCACACAAAGTGACATTTCTTCCACTGCAGTTCAGGTCATGCATTTGCCATGTAGTGATTCACAGCGTGGTGAAAATATTTCAGGTGTTGCTGGTACTGATGATGAAGATGATGTTGCTGTGGTTGCAACATGCAGTCCATATGCCAGCATCCAAGCAGAAGATGTGGATGATGTTGATGAATATGATGATGATGTCAGTGACCAATGTTGGAAACCGGAGAAAAAGAAACTCAAGGTGGCTGTGTCTGGGTCTGTTTGCATTTCCCCCTCCCATGAAAGTTGTGATTTACCAGTTTCAGTTGTTAATGATGATAACCCAGTAATAATGATAGATAGTCATGGTGGTCAGTTGCAGTCCAAGTGTGTCCTGCCTGAAAAATCATATAGCACACCCCCACTTCATGGCTTAAAAAAAAGTTCAATAAGGAACATTAGGGGGGACATGTTAAAACTAGAGCATCAAGATCCCTTGTTTGTTTGTTTTTTGTGGAAGATGCAAATGATGAGTCAGTTGCAATCTGCCAGGTTTGCTAGGTGCTTGTGAGTTGAGGTAAAAAGCGGAGCCATCTGGGCACAGGGGGACATCATACACATCTTAAGAATAGGCACATGGCACTGTGGACCCAGCACAAGATGGCAGCTAATACCTGTACCACAGTGGGGTGTTCACCCCCGTCATCAACCATAACAAGCATGTTATCCCCTTCCATGACTGTAGCATCAAGTAGAAAATTAAATGCTTGCAGCAGTGATGAAATAACAGCAGAGGATTACTACATGCATGATGAGGTGGAAGAGCAGAATGATTTTGAAGTCTTGTCCAGTGGTGGTGAGAGTAGCAGTTTTGGTGGTGGTGGTGGTCAATGCAGTATGTCTAGTGCAAGTGGTACACCAACCCCTGTTGGTAAATCTGGGAAAATAACTGCATTTCTGGGTTTGTCATCACCTGTACAACCGTCATCACATCCACACTCCACCCCCTGCCATTCACAGAGCAGAACCATTTGTCATCACACCCCATGTAAAACGTTTAAGTCAGCCCACGTTACAGAGTGTCATTGCCCATAAACTAAAGTATGCTCCCCTGAATCATACAGTGTCACGTGAACTTAATGCTGCTGTAGCTGAAATGCTGTCAATTTATTTTTTGCCCTTCTCCTTTGTGGAAAATTCTGGGTTTCTGTAGTTTGCTGCACGTGTCTGTCCAAAATGGAAAGTCCCATCCAGGACATACTTTTCGACCCATGCTGTCCCCGAGTTGTACCATACTGTGTCCAACTCAGTAAGATATGCCCTTTAGCATTCCTCCTCTCCATTCATCCTTTAAAGTATGGATATGTGGACAAGCAGCAAAATAGCAGAGAAATCATATTTGTGTATAACTGCACACTGGGCGCAGGTGCCGGGGGCTGTTTGTGCTGTTGGTAGTGTGAATAATCAGTGTAGTAAGGTGGAGTGTCTTGGTAGCAATCTTCCAGGAATTCGACAGCATGCAACGATTGCTATGTGCATTGTGACCCTTTCACACACTGATGAAAACATGTTGTATGTAGTACTGACTGAAACTGACAAGTGGCTGAACCCCCTGTCCCTGAGAGCTGGGTTCATAGCAAGTGACAATGAGTCAAATGTGGTGAAATGCATCACGAATGGTGGCATTTGTAGGGTTCCATGCATGGCCCACTGTTTAAATCTTGTGGTGCAGGAGTTTCTGCAGCACCCTGATATAAAGGAAATGCTGACGGTTACATGTCGTATCTGTTCTCACTTTTCACACTGCAAAGGCCCGTGACCAGCTTCAGCAGTTGCAGATCTGAAACAGCATCCCACAGCACCGCTTGAAGCTGGAAGATGTCACCCAGTGGAACTCCACTTTATACATGGCAGAGAGGTTGTATGAACAGTACAAAGCCATCTCAGAATATCTTGTCATGCACACTAGCCGTAACAATTCCGGGGCCTCCATGTCTGTGACAACTGAACAGTGGCACCTCATGGACTCTGTAATAAGAATCTTGAGGCCTTTTGAACATGCCACACAGGCAGTGAGTGGCGAGTTGGCCTCCATTAGTCAATAAATTCTGCTGATGTGGGTGTTGAGGCAGACATTGGTGAATGTACAGCATAGCCTTGATGTTGCTGGAGACAGTGCTAGCAGTGTGTTGCTAAAACACATGCTGAAAGTATTCAACCAGAATCGTCACATCTTGAGCATTCAGCGCAGTGACAACTTTGCAATAGCAACAATGCTGGACCCATGATACAAACATGGAATTGCCTCAGTACTGCAGGGCAGACCTGAACAGGTAAAAAATGTCAGTGGACAACTGGTGCACTTGGTTCATGGGGCACAGAAGTCACGTGCTATGGTCAGGAAACTTGAGCAGCATAATCAGGCTGAAGGTGAACCTGGAGGAGTAGTATCAAGCATATCCTGTAATGGGAAGGGGACTGCAGTTCCTGGTGGTCTGCCGTCAAAAGCAGCTGGCATTAACCCACTTTGGGAGGCTTTGTCCCAAGTGAGAATTTTTGAGACATAAATGATTCTGGAGAAGCGGATGATGCATCAATCACTGGACTTAAAGCAACACAGTGAATGGTTGAGTCATAGGTGTTTGAAAACAGGCATCTGTCAATCACTGATGATCCCCTTTTATACTGGAGTGGAAAGGTCAGTGAATGGTCAGAGCTGACTGCTGTGGCACAGAAGTACCTGACATGCCTACCCTCCAGTGTGAGTGTCGAGATGGTATTCAGCTCAACAGGTGCAATAGCTCAGGATCATCATACAAACCTCTCTCCTGCAAATGTCAGTTTGCTGACATTCATAAAAATAAATGAGAGGCACATACCAGCTCAGACTGCAACCTCAGTATTTGTACCCCAGCATGCTCATGGTCTTGCTGATGTTGAAGAAAGGGACCATCCTGGTGACAGTGACAGCATTAAGTGGCCTACCACTGACGTAGATGATAACACAATGGAGAAAGAATTTACCCGTGGTCCAAATTCAGACATAGAAGACTGCGAGGCCAGCTTTCTTTCTGAGGATGCTGGTGAATGATGATGAGGTTAATGTTAGCAGGTTTTAACTTTAGTGGTTAAAAGGCTGTCACATGTCTTGTATGATACATGTTCTCTTTTTCATAAAGTTAAATCACTGTCCCACTCATACTGACTCAAATGCCATATGTCACGTCATCACATTTATAACACAGAGCACAGTTTTTCCTGGCCCCCAAACTACCACCACCATAAGACCACTGTTCTCCACTGCCACCATAGGGAATGTGACCCTGTGCACCCCCCGGACTACCACCACCATAAGACTGCTGTTCGCCACTGCCACCACCAATAGATGCAGGAAGATGTGAGAGGGAATGTCATCATGTGCTGCAGCTATGTCCACCAGCACCCACCACCAGTGTCATTGTGACAATGTTTTTCCATTACATTGACCCTGCCAAGGCAGAAAGAGTCGAACAGGAGACCACATCCATCAGCCACAGGCACAAGGCTTCTTGCTATTAAAACTATAAAGTAAGTATGTGTACTAATGTTTTTTATGCTATTCAACTTCCTTTAGCTATATGTTTTGTTTTCTGTTGCTTTTCTGAGCTGCAATGGTCAAACACATATGGTCAACTTATTTTGTTTTTTTACAGGTTAACAACAAATGATTCTCCTTCACTGAAAGTCTGTATCAATGGTACAGCAGCAGTACTGTCTACAGAAACCTATGGAATATCCATTTCCAATCCATACTGGTAAGTACATCAAGTTTATTTCATCTGTTCCTTTTTTTTCATAAGAGTGCAACAAATCTGACTGAGAATTCATAAACTAGGTAATGTGTACATCACAAAAAATATTTCTGCAACATATCATGCACTGTATTCTAAATTTGCAGCTGTGCAGCCATTACAGTTTTGAAAAAGTTGGACCTAGGCTGTGTTACTTGACAAGATGTGGTTTTGAAATGTTACTTGAGTTGAGATGCGGGGACACTGACACAGTATATTTGTTACACAGACTGGTACTAAATTAAGATGTGATCTGATGATTGCAGTGGGACAGCTTGCTATCTGTTTTAATCCAGATACCAGTGGAACAGCCATGGCTAAAACATAATGTGTTACTGGTGCAATCAAGTTGTAATAAGTCCTTCATTTTTTTTTAGGAAACTTCCAGATGTTTTGTTGTGTCATAGTTGCCTTATCCAAAGAACTTCTTCAACATCAGCCCCCCCCCCAGGCTGGGGCAGACATGCAACATGTAGAAGTCATTTCAATCGATGACCATGACCATCATTACTGGACTGGAGAAGGATGCAGATGAAATCTGTGAAGAAGTAACCAAATAATAAACCATTAATGAGACCTATTTGTAAATATGCAAATATGCTCCCCCCAAAAAAACAAAATACTTACCTTCATTGGCTTGAGAGTATTCCATTTCCAATTTTAACACCAACATTTCTCATAAAGCACTGGAATGTGCACACCAACAGTATGTGACCTGTGATACAAAACAATACAATTAGTACATGTCTATATACATCAACCACCCCACCTAGAAAATATATATACATATATATATATATATATATATATATATCAACTCACCAAGGCTACTATTAGTGTACATACAAAGGGCAACCTTCCATCCAGTTGAGGTGATCGCATCACATTCACAGGAATCGCAGCACACTTTGACCAGCAACAGTTCTCTCACTGTCATCATTTCTGATGGAACACTGAATGGATTCATGTTATGTTATCCCTCCTTCACATGGTTTGGCAAGACATTGTGCATCATGCCATCATCATCACAGAGTATGTAAACTTTCTGGACATAAGACAGATGCATTTTGGGGATGCAGAAAAATTGGGGGGACTCTGTGTGACCACTGCGTGCAGGAGTGACTGCCCAATAAATTCTGGTGGACTTTGCATGTGGCGTAACGCTCCCATTTTACTTCCTCAGCACTTGGGGAATTTTCTGGACACAAGACAGATGCATTTTGGGGATGCATAAAAATTCTGGGGACTCTGTGTGACCACTGCAAGCATGAGTGACTGTGCAATAAATTCTGAGGGACTTTGCTTGTGGTGTAACGCTCCCATTTCACTTCCTCAGCACTTGGGGATTTTCTGGACACAAGACAGTTGCATTTTGTGTGTTGAGATTGTGAGCACATAATGTCATGCTTAAATTATAAATTAAAGCAGCAGTGCAACAATGTGGTGAAAATTTTGACCTGCACTTTTTTATGCTATTTTACATTGCCAGCCACTAGTTACTCCTTCCTGACTTGTATGATACCCTTCTTTTCACAATTTATGTCTGCTTTACTACTTTTTCTCATGTCTGAAAAAAATGAGCATGCCTTTTAATATAATAATATATAGAATAAAGTATGGGTAGGGGTGTGTAATGAGATTTTACACACACCTGAATTGTGAGTTGCTACATAAACCCCGAGGGCAAAGCCTGAGGGGTTTGTGAAAAGCATTCCACAATGAGGGTGTATGTAAAATAGAGTTTGACAACCCCAACCCATTTTTTATTTTATATAATTGCTGGGTTTCCCTTTTTTGCCTCAGCAATTATATAAAATAAACAGCTCCCAGTGTATCCTAAGGTCAGTTTCCCTTTAGTTTGGTGCCGAGATTTTCATATTTAAAAACTTTTTTTCCCCTTTCTGCAGATCTTTGTGTGTTTCTGGGTATAAGGGGGGAGAAAAGAAAAGGACTTACTGCCGAGTTTTTGTGGCGGTTCTGTTTTGGCGACACGAAAGCGGTGAGTGGTCTCGACTGGTCACGCTGCTGCGTGAGCATGCACACAGCAAGGGAAATCATGCGCATGTTTGCTGTTATAAACACTCCTTTATAATGACAAATTGCACCACGGTTTCCCTATGGGAAAAAGGGAGACCCATTTATTATAATAATAATAATCTTTATTTCCATGGCACCTTTCAAAAACCAAGGTGCCTTACAGAGTTTAAAAACATAGCAAACATTTCAAATCTTAAAATATATAAAACAACTGATACAGTTATGACTCTGACCAGGTTTTCATCACTATTTGCAGCTGTTTTTGAATAAAAATTGTTCTATGAGGTCATAAAACACTGCCTGCTGCATAATTGTTAATTTTACAGCAGAAGTAATATATAACTACTGATGGAGAAAAACAGCGGAAAATACTGAAGAAGACCAGCTGGTCCACACCGTATGAAAAGGAGTGCTCCTTTTATTATTTCAGACATGAAAAAAGTACTAAAGCAGACTCAAATACTGGAAAGAATGGTATCATACAAGTCAGGAGGTAAGTAAAGTGGTAATGTAAAATAGCATAAAAAAGTATAGGTCAAAATGTTCACCAGATTGTTGCACTGCTGCTTTAATGTCTGTTCCAAAAAAGAAATATTTCTGAAGCCTCAGTACTGTTTACTTTGTGTCAGGACTCATGATTTAAAGTGTTTCACAAAAAATATGACTGAGCACTGCAAGTATGTTGTGCTAAACTGCTTGTGTGCCGTCAGTGTTCTTTCCTGTGTGTGCTGACATCGTCCAGCTTTGTGCAAACATATATATGGTGTGACTTATTGCAGTATGTCAAGAATAAAGACAAGAAAGAATATATGACGTATATTTTATTTGTACCACCAGCACCAGCTGAGTAAGTGATATGATATTTTTTCAGAGGTATCGGGTCACTGTGCACCTCAGTCACTCACAGTGCACATATGACTTTGCAAAGATCATAGCACAAAAACACATGCTCTTTTAAAGGCATGTGTGCAGTATGTGACTAAGGTGCTCTCTGGCTAGACACCTTTGAAAAAATATCGTATCACTTAGTCTGCTGATGATGATGGTGACAATAAAATATACATTATTATTATTGCTATTCTTAAACCATAAACACTACAACAAGTCAGCAATATATGTTTGCAAGAAGCTGGACAATGTCTGACCACACTCACACACACACGCACACACACACACACACGCACACACACAGGAAACAACATTGACTGCACATATGCAATTTGGCACATCATACTTGCACTGCTCACACCAGCTTTTCCACAACACTCCACAACAGAAAGTAAACATTACTGAGGCACTGGATTATAATAACAGGACAATAAGGAGCATATATGTCTGTATGTGTATGTATATATTTAAAGGCAAGCAGTCAGCAACAGGAGCTCCTGCCCCCTGCAAGGCTTGCCCTTCAGTTAAACTTTTTAAGTATGTTCCAGCATTTTTCTCATGCCGCAACATACTTTATTTTAATAAAGAAAAGTCAGTGACCTGGAAGTATGGTGGATGCTATGGGGGCTCCATTATGTGTACAGGAAAGGTGCAGCAGAGATGCACCATGTTCTTCAATACTTTTGTACTGAAGTGCATGGTGCATCACTGTTGCACCTTTACACATAATGGAGTCCGCCTAGCGTCCACCATACTTCTGGGTCACTGACTTTTCTTTATTAAAATAAAGTATGCTGCGGCATGAGAAAAACACTGCAACATACTTAAAAGGCATAACCGGAATGTAAGCCTTGCAGGAGGCGGGACCTCCTGTTGCTTACTGCTTCCCTTTAAACTAATACTGTGGATTCCCCTCTGTCTGTTATTAAACATAAACAAAAGACAAAACACTACAGCAATGGGGGTGAGTTGTGCTGAAAAAAAAAGCTAATGGGGATCCCCTGATGTTCCAGCAGCAGATGAAACATTGACACAATCTGTAGCTGGTGTTGCTCAATCTGCTTCACCTGCTGCTGGACAGCACCCACCCTCTCATTATTTTCCTCCACCACAGCCCACAAAAGTGCTATGTCTGCCTGAATTGCAGGCATTGTGGGGTCCACTGGGGTTGGGGGGATCCAGGTAGTGGAGGTGGAGAGGGTGGTGCTGGTGGCAGTAGGGGTAATGGTGGAGCAGCTGCTGCTGTGGCCCTCCTCCTGCTGTGGTGATGCACAACAGCAGCACCCTCTGCCACTGTCACAGAAGGGCCAGCAGGTGGAGGCCTGGCCCATTCAATGTCAGCCTGCCACTCCAACTTGTGGTGGTTCAGCATATGTGTGCGCTGGCCCTCAGTCCCCAGATATGTCCCCCAGGGGCCACAGTGCACCTGCGCATCACAAAGCAGACACATCACAAGGCTTCTGCCCCCCAACACTGTTGAAAAACTGCCAAACTGGGGAGCTGCAGGGGGGGACCAGGCACAGGAGGGGCAGATGTAGAGCTGGCAGCATGGTCACACATCTGGGGCTCCATCTACTGCTGTGGAGGTGGTGCTTCTGGAGCTCCTGCAGCTGCTACTGCTGGTGGTGGTGGTGGACTTGGTGGATATGATGGTGGCACTAGTGGTGCTGCTGTTTCTGGGGGTGGCAGGAACAAAGAGTCTGGAGTGGTCCGATGCCACCCGGCTATGATCCCCATGCATGTGCACTCCCCTTTGGCAATGGGCCACATACTGCCCCTGGTCTATCGCACAAAGAAACACTCCTTCCCTCTCTGATGTGATGAGCTACTCCACACACACTCACACACAGTCCTCACACACACACACACACACACACACACACACACACGCAAAACCAAACTTATAACACAAAGAAATCGGTCACCAAAAAGAACTGACAAAACAGTACAAAAAAAAACTAAAGAATTAGCTTTTAAAAAAGCTTTTGGGTTTTTGGAATTTGCTCAAGAAAGAACCTAATAATGAACTCTCCTCTCCTACACAAAAATGCTTCCTCTTTCTACCTCTGCAAAGGAGAAAGTGAAAGTATCTGCTTGTATGACTCACTTCCTTCCTACCTGGCTAAAGCATGTGACTTACAGTACTGTAAGCCATGTGATGTGTGTGGGGGCTGCCTAAAGTGCCTATATTGTTGTCATTCCACCTTACTTCGCATTAAGGTGGAATAACAATGCAAAGTCATAATAACAAAGTGAAGTGAGCACTTTTCAATGGCCACTATGCGTAGCATTATGATAACATGAAGTGGCCACATTGCATTCTTCGTAGGCAGAATTTAATTTTACTGCATCTCTACTGATAATACGCATATTTCTATGCCATCACTCATTTTCACTTGGGCAACAATTGTATCAGGTTAAGCAATGGTAGGGTTCAAAATTCATATGGAGCTGCTGGAGGAAATGGGTTGATAACTGAGCTCTTAATATTCTTTATTAAATATTCCTGTGTGAAATAACTGCATTTTTAACAATACAATCATCATCATAAATGTATATTTATTATAGTTCTGTATAGCAAAAACTGCTTTACAAAATGTGCCCTTAGAGAGAGAGAGAGAGGAAAGAGGGACCATACCTCTCAGCTTTCCCTGATGTTTAGTGATGTCCCTGATTTTGCCTTAGAATGTTCCTGTCCCTCCTACAATTTGTGCTTCTCTGACTTAACAGTGGGTATACTGTATGATCACAATATTGTCAAACAGAGTCACAGACTTGCTCTTCTGCAGACAAATTATTTTACACCAATACTCAGGGGCAGGCATAGGGGAAATAAAAAACAATGTTACCAGGACTTATGGAAAATACCATCAGACCTGTGACATTTCTTCATCTTGGAGTAAATGATATGGGGAAAAGAAACATTTTGGATATCCAGCGATATTTTGAGGAGGTTGGGCAAAAGATTAAAGCATACAATGGTAGTTAATTATATCAGGGCTCCTACCAGTACCTAGAGCGAATGATACACTAGGCAGGGAAATTCAAAAGTTAAATGGTTGGCTGAAATGCTGGTGCCAGAGGGAAGATCAGCTATTCATAGATAACTGGCAAGATTTTCAAGGACATCATTTGTTTGCTAGAGATGGATTGCACCTTAATAGGCAGGATAAAAGGATTTTCTCTTATAAGCTAAAAACATTGATGGATGAAAATGTGGTACATTTAAACTAAATGAGAGGGGGAAAGGGATAATACATTAGGGGCAAACATTAGAGAAACAAGAATTGAGGCCCACAAAACTAATAAGCATAGTATGCCCAAATTAAATTTTCTCTTAGTCAATGCTAGAAGCTTGAATAATAAAATTGAGGAGCTCCAGTTAGTCTTGCAGGACTTGGATATTCACATTTGCACAGTAGCTGAAACTTGGTGGAATTCTGATGATGGATGGGGGGAAAATATACCAGGGTATATCCTCTATAATAAAGATAGGCTAAATAATTGGGGGTTGCCATCTATGTGAAAGACATGATAATATTTGAGCAGAAGGATACATCTGGATGGGAAGGTATAGAAATTCTCTGGGTATCAATCTCTCGAGCTTACAATACAAATATTGAACTAGGACTGGTTTATAGAAATCCGTCTATAACATCAGAGGAGGACCTCATCGTGCTAGAGTTTGCTAAAAATTTATCAGAATTGAAGAATGTGGTCCTAATGGGTGATTTAAATTTACCAGGTATAGATTGGGTAAATCTGGTTACTAAAACTAATAAAGAAAATGATTACTTAAACACGTTTAGCTTGACTGGTATGGAACAGTATGGAAGGGAGAACACTCATGATAAACATATTTCTGATTTAGTTTTAAGTAATATGGGGGATAGGATACATAACTGTCAGATTCTGACACCCCTGAGCTCTAGTGACCACTTAATGGTTAAATTTGATTATATAGGAACAGTAAGCCAGAACTGGGGAGCTACTATAGTGTATAATTATAATAGGGCCAATACGAAGGGCATGCAGAGAGAATTATCAAACTGGAACTGGGTAGCAGAATTCAAGGGCGCATCATTATTTCAGATGTGGATTATCCTTAAAGACAAAATTATTGGTCTGATCCATAAGTATGTACCTATGAATAATAAATATAAATCAGCTAAAAAAAAACCCTTCCTCCCTGGATGACAAGAGAAATTAAGAAAAAATTAAGGAAAAAAATAAAGCTTTCAAGAATGCGAAATTAACAGGAGATGTTGGCAGTTGGGCAGATTACAAAAGGCATTTAAAATCCACCAAAAAAAGTATAAAGGAAGCAAAAAGCAATTTTGAAGTTACACTGGCTACAAGGGTAGAGGACAATTATAAGTCCTTTTATCATTACATTAATAATAAGGGAGAATCAAAAAAGATATGCCCTATGATAGATTCCGAGGGGAAATTAGTTGCTGATAATTTTGGTATGATGGAAATAAGTAATATGTATTACGCTTCCATTTTCAATAAGGGACAGCCATTATCAGGGATTAATTGTGGAATACTTAATGATGACCAGTGAATAATTATAGAGAGACAGGAAGTTTTATTACGGCTTCAAAAACTTGACCAAAATATGCCGCAGGGCCCAGATGGGATACATCCAAGAGTGCTTAAGGATCTGGCTGAACAACTAGCAGGCCCAGTTACTATAATATTTCAGAAATCATTAAGAGATGGAGAGGTCCCTGAGGGTTGGAAACAGGCAGATGTGATACCTATCCACAAGAAAGGTTCCAAGCAGGAAGTTAAAAATTATAGACCTGTGAGCCTGACCTCGATCCTGGGAAAAATGCTTGAGGGGTTCATTAAGGACTTCATTTTGGAGCACCAAATTAAAACAGGGAAGGTTGATAATACACAACATGGTTTTGTTAAGGGGAGGTCTTGTCAGACTAACCTGTTGGAATCCTATGGTAAAGTAAACCAGGCATTGGACAAGGGTGGTTCTGTGGATGTGATCTTCTTGGACTTTGCCAAGGCATTCAACAAGGTACCTCACTTTAAACTATTAGAAACTCTAGTGAACACTGGAGTCAAACATAATGTTGTTTGTTGGACAAAATCTTGGTTGACGGATAGGACACAGAAAGTATGTGTGAAAGAAGAATTCTCAAACTGGCAGAGGGTGACTAGTGGAGTGCCGCAGGGTTCAGTGTTGGGTCCCTGTCTGTTCAATGCCTATATAGGGACGATGAGAGCCTCCCCAGATATCTGGTTTTCAAAATTTGCAGAAGATACCAGAATAGGGAGGGTGGTTAACTTGAAGAAAGAAGCAGATTTATTGCAAACAGCCCTAAGAGAGTAAGAAATTTGGGCAGACAGTTACGGTTCTTTTTTTAATGTGGACAAGTGTGGAGTGATGCATTTGGGAAAGAATAATATAATACAGGATTATAAAATTGGAGGTAGAACTCTTAAGGAGACCTCTGAGGAATGTGACTTGGGAGTAAAAATTAGTAATAACCTAAACATCACACCCCATTACAATCAAATTATTAAAAAAGCAGGTAGTAGACAATACTGTATCAACAAACATATAAATAGTAGAGATAAGGGTGTTCTGTTGCTGCTGTATACATCCTTGGTACGTCCTCATTTGGAATATTGTTCTCAGTTGTTGTCACCATTTTAAAAAAGGGGACATAGTATTGATTGAGAGGGTCCACAGAAGAGCTACCCATAGAATAAAGGAGGTTCAGGGGATGGACTATGATCAAATATGATACCCCCAATTAATAAAGCAACAATTGTACTAAGTACAGTAATACAGCAGTTGGCATGTCATGTACAGTGCCTGCAGCCTGTAATTACATGGATAAATGTAACAAGTTTAGAAGATTGAGAGGGGACATGTGTTTGATATATAGGCCCTAAATGACCCAATATTAAGGGAACAGCTTGCTATAGATATCATGGTTCATAAACATAACACTAGGGCACACCCGTTACAGTTAAAAATAGAGAGACTCAAATCAAATAAAAGGAAGTACTGGCTAGCAGTTAGAGCCCCAAGGATCTGGAACAGACTACCAGTAGAAATAGTTGATAGTGGGGACATGGAAATCTTTAAGAGTAAACTGGATAGTTACTTAGTAAACAAGGGAATAATGGGATATTCTTAAATACAAGGTGAGCATATGGACATTGTCTTATAAAGCTTTGCATAACTATGATACCTATGATACTCATATGCTGCCTGCTTCAAAGGATAGAACCAATTGTTCAACTGTGTCCCTCATTTTACTTCTTTGTCACTGATTTTTTAAGCCATGCCCAAGTGCCACACAACACTGCAAATACCTGCAAGTGAACGTTCAGCATTGACAAATGCTTGTTCTCTTAGTGGTAATTTTTACAAATGGCCATGAGAATATTTTTGACAGGGACGAAGTCTGGATGATTGAGAATATTTGTGCAGCATGGCAAACCTGGTCTGTTTAAATATCGATTGATTCCCGCTCTCAGTGAAAATAAACTAGAGAGATTGTACTCTGTCATGTCTGTTTGATGGACTTTGGCATAGAACCACCATAGAATTGTGAATAGTTCAGTAGTTGTAATTGTTTGTAATCAATTTGTATGCTTCTGGATTCAACCTAAGTGTCTAGAACATTTGCAGCCCACACTATAGTTTTTTGTGGCTTGAGCTCGTCCCTCTCAGTCTCTAATTGTGCCAGGTCATGTAATGAGACAACAACATGTTTATTCACGTTTCTTTAATAATAATAATAATAATCTTTATTTATTAGGCACCTTTCAAATGTCAAGATGCCGTACAGAATTAAAACATAAACATCAGATATTACAGATTAACTATACCATTAATAGAATCATGATAATTCTTGAAATGTCTGAGTCCACAAAAAAGTCTTAAGAGCCTGTTTAAAGCCTCCGATGGTCATGCACTCATGAAGCTGATGGGGCAGAGAATTCCAGAGGGTAGGGGCCACAAACGCAAAGGCACGAGCCCCAGAAGATTTCAAAGTAACCCTCAGAATCTCCAGTAACCCCTCATCAGCCAAGTGGAGCTGTCACACAGGGGTGTAAAGAATCAGAAGCTCTTTTAAGTAGTCAGGACCAAGACTGGGTAGGGCTTTGTAGGTCAAAAAACCTACCTTAAAGGTGATCTGCCACCGAATCAGCAGCCAGTGCAGATCGCACAGCACAGGGGTGATATGCGAACTCCTAGACACCCCTGACAGTAATCAAGCAGTGGCATTCTGCACCAGCTGCAAGCAATGGATATCAACCCCGGGAAGCCCCAGATAAAGGGAGTTGCAGTATTCAAGGTGGGAGGTCACAAAGGCATGGACCAACACAGGCAGATCTCTGGATGGAACAAGGTGTTTGACCCTGGCGATGTTCCTAAGATGGTAAAAGGCTGACTTAATGACTGCTGACACCTGATGATGAAGGGTCAGCCCATCGTCAAGCACCACTCCAAGGTCACGCACCCATTCTGAGGTAAGGATCTGAGTGCCCCACCAGAAACATTCCAGAGATCTTATCAGTCCTCAACCCCTCTATCCTGTGACCCAGGTCCACAACCATATCCTCAGTCTTTCCTGCGTTCAACTTTAACCAGCTCAAGTTCATCCAGTCTTGGATTTCGGCAAGGCAGTTATTAAATACTGAGTGCGCACTAACCTGGTCAGGCGAAAGACAGGTAGAGCTGGGCATCATCAGCATAGCAATGGAACTTCAGCCCATACCATGTTACAATGTCTCTGAGGAGTAGCATATACACTGCAAGTAACATGGGTGACAGCACTGAACCCTGAGGAACCACGCAAGACAGAGAAAAAAGGGTCAGAAAAAAAAACACACATCTCTCTGTGTTCTACCAGCTAGGAAGATGAAAACTATCTGAGCACTGTACTTGACAGGCCACAGATGGACCTCAGGCACTCGAGCAGCACCCCATGGTCTACAGTGTCAAAAGCTGAAGAGAGATCAAGGAGTACCAGAATGGAACAGTTTCTCTGATCTCTCGCCATCAGTGCCTCTTACGAAACCCCAACTGGAGAGGTTCATTAGACATTATGAATAATCAAATGTTTCTCCAGCTGGATTGCCACTACTTTCTCAATAACCTTGCCTAAAAAGGGAAGGTTCGAGATAGGTCTGTAGTTAGCAAAAATGTCCGGGTCCAACAAAGCTTCCTTCAGAAGGGGTGTCACCACTGCCTCCTTCAATGAGCTTGGAAATTCACCCGATTCCAAGGAGCACTGGACAATTTGAGCCAGAAACAGGCCTATGATCTCATAACAACCCAAAATCATGGAAATTGGGCCCTGATCTAAACTACAGCACATAGGGCGTATCCCCTTGACAATCCACATAATATCCATGAAGTCCGGCAGGTCAAAGGAACTCCAGGAAGCATGAGGAGTAGTGACCAAATGCTGACCAACCACATCCCTCATAGAGCGAGTCATACGAATCTCTGACCTGATGTTAGCCACCTTATTCACAAAGAAATGAGCAAGCTCATCACACTCTTTTTGTGTAAAAGCTCGACAGAGCTGCAGACAAGCTGGGTTGCACAACCTGTCCACAGTTAGGAAAAGCTGAGCTGGTCAGTTCTGAGAGCCAGGGATTTCCCTTGACAGGAACTCTTCCTTCTTACTGGAGATTGCTGATTGGTAGAACTGATAGTGCTCTACCAAACTAAGATGGTCAACCTCCAGAGCAGATTTTCACCAACGACATTCTAACCTTCGTCCCACATGTCACAACTCACTCAAAGACCCATCAAACCAACAGACCTGAGGGTGGAGTGAGAGGGGATGAACACAGACAGGAGCTACCAAGTCCAGAACAGAGAAAATGGTGTTATTATGGGCCAGAACTAACAACTCCAGACTCAAGCTGGCATCAGTAAGCTCTGAGAGGTCAATCACCGCTGCCAGGTCTTCAGGGCACACATCCCATAAAGGGCGGTAACTGACCATCTCCACAGGGGCAGACCTATGAAGGGGGGTGCAAAAATTGAACATCACGGTGCAATGATCGTACCAACTGACAGGGTCCACCCCCAAATCAGAGGTCTCAATTCCCAGGAGGAAAACCAAATCCAGAGAATGACTGTGATTGTGGGTAGCTGAAGAAACAACCTGAGTGAAGTCCAGTGATGTCATCATCTAGAGGAAGTGCTGACCAAACAGTGAGAGTTTGTCATCAACCCAGGCATTGAAATCACCCAGAACCATCAGTCTGCATGACTCCAATGCCATGTTGGTGGCGAAATCTGCTACTTCCTGCAGGAATTGCTTCTCGTCCCTGGGTGAATGGTACGTAGCTCATCTGGGACTTTGTCATGGTCTTCTTGCTGTTAGAGCCTCTACACAATCTCCTCAAACTGCAACTCAAATTGGATGTCTGGTATATCAGACATTTTTTTTTCTGAGGTATGAAGGTGGCACAACTGGCAGAAGTGAGTAAAAGCAATATGACTGCTGATGCTAGTGTGAATAGAAGGGTGGCACAGGGATCTATGATGCATAGTGTCTCTGTTGACAAAACAAGTACCTGTTGGCACATTGTAGCTGCATAAGGACACACTAAAACATACCCTTTATCTAATCAAAATGTATTTATTTATTTATTAAAGTGTTTCACCAGGAAAGATATACTGAACTTTGAATTAGCTTGTTTCCAGATGTGTCCTGGGGGAGGGTAGAAGGGGACTGATACAAGAACAACAGTGTATGTACAGTACAATACAGTACAATACAGCAATCAGTAGTTATGCAAGAAATTGTCTAGCCATTTTATAATTCTGTATATCTAACACAAACCTCCTCCTCCTCCTCCTCCTGCCTGTCCGTCAATTTCGCATGAATCCTGCACTGCACACATGTAAGCTTCACTCTCCCATCCAGCAAGGTAATCCCAACATTTTCATCTTACTTTTATACTGCAGCATAATAAAAATACAGTATTGTGCTAAGAATCATATGACCCTCATCAAATATGAACAATTCTTACCTTTCTAGAACAAGGACCCAATTGCTACCAGCCTTCTCCTTGGGTGACTGTGCTGGTTGACTCCATATCTGCCTATTACACATCCATTGTAGCTCCCAAAATGAAACTGGCACAGTGGAAGAGGAGCCTTACCTGCCTTTGCTTACAAGGACTGACTGACACTAATCTGATAAGCAGGAGTGCAACCAACTGACCAAGGAGTCAAAGAGGTGGGCACCTAATAGTTTTTCTGTGTAACATTGGGGACACAGTGTCAAAAGCCTTTACAAGATCAGTGAACACAGATAAAGGTGAACAACCACTGATCAATCTCCATCAGGACAGTATCAGTGAACCTGAAGAGTTATTAGTGGCACGAGTCTTGCAGAAGTCAGACATATTCAGTAGTGTAGTGCTGAAAAAACAGCAACAGACTCAAACCATAGACATGTAGGTTTGTTTATATCTGAGCTAGCAGCAGCTGAAGGGGAACGTTCTGTGGTTCAATCATCACGAAACAGAAGTTTTATGTTTGCAGATTTTAAACTATTATTTTTTTAGGTAGGACTTCAAATGTGTCAGATGAATTGATTTATTGTTTTGCTTGCAGCAACAGAACCTAAGGTAAACAAAATAGCTTATTTAACAGTTGTTACATTCTTACCAAACAGGTTGGCTCTTGGCAAACCATTCTCAAACTGTCTTTAATATTTCTGTCACAGAAAAATTAAATTTGTATGTACGTAGTAGAAGTTAGTTCTTAAATGTTTAGCTAATGGCTATTCTTAAGCAGTTTCCTAGTGATCTGATAAATGCATAGAAATGCTACAGTCTCTTGAGATCTGGTTTAAAAATGAATACCTGTAATTATTAGACAATTGCTAAAAGAGCTTATTTTGAATAGACTCTTAGAAGTGCTCTTATTGGCTACCCTGACTGAATGACTCATCACCAGATATGTGGAAGCAGGAAATAGTAATCAGTGTTCAGACAGAGGGAAATAGCACATGTAGTTCTAATGTAGAAATATATTTTTGCTGGGAAGAAATGATGAAATAAACTGTGGTTGTCCTGCAACCACCTTGGAAGTGCAAAGAAAGCTTATCTTGAATTCCAATGAGTTTTATTCTATTCTCTTTTAGTTTCAGCTGTGAAAAGTGTGTGGTACTGTTCACTCTGTTCAATCAGAAGTCTAACAGTATGAGTCTGATTTTAAAAGCAGTTAGATTGATGCAAGTGGCTTGAGTCAAAAGAGTTTGATGGAAGAGGTGACTTGCATCACAACTTGCACAAACCATGATTTTACAAAGCAGCCTACATGAGATCTAGACACTGCTGCACCAAAACCACCAGGGACAGCAATCACATTGTTATTGGGGGAGATCGTGGATCAGGGGTCCACTAGACTACCAGGAAAGTTATATCATTTTATTTGGGAGAGATCAGCTAGACCACCAGGGAGGTTAAATCAGTATACTTGGGGGAGATTGGGGATCGCGTGGGGAGCACTAGACCACTGCAGAAGTTATGTTTATTGTACATATTGCTGCACACTGGAAACGCACTCCACTGGGTGCAACATCACTGTGGTTGATGTACAGCTGTACCCTGATACCCACACTAGCACCTCCCATGCCCCTTATGCCCCTGAAAGCCTTCTGGCATACGGTTCCCCCACCACCATCATCCCAGCCACCCTTGTGTTGCACCGAGTGGGGAGAGCAGGATCCCTGAGGTAATGTCTGCAGATGTGCTGTTTGGTGCAGCTAGTGACTTGTGGCAAACCCGGGGAGTTTGGCACTGGGATCCTGCTTTTTTATAACATCAGATGCAGGGTCCCTGGTGCACCTGGAATTTGCCACAACCCTAAGAGCAACACAACTTGTGTCACTCTAAGGGCTCTTTTAAAATCGGACCCAATGGATTTAAGGGGCAAAATAAAAATTGCATCAGTAATTTAGAGATATTACCCATACTGAAGTAAAAGATTTTGCTAAAAAAGTGGCTTTTAATATAAAAAATGTCACAAGAAGTCTCTGGAAATGGTATTTTAAAACTTCAAGGAAGGAAATTTTCTTTTACAGAGTACTACGGGCGTGTTTCTTCAGTCTGTTCAGTAGACGCTGTATTATGGAAACAGTTATTGAAAGTGGTTAGTATAAATGCAGTGCATATCAGTAGTTTATTTTTTGAGAAAGGATTTATAAAAGTATACCACTGTTAGAAAGACTAATGGAGTGTAGCACTATTTACTAGAAAATGGGCAAACTGTATTCTCGATCCTGGTTGGCTAAAAGCGCCAATCGGCCGGTCCAATATGAGACAACAGAGACCAGGAAATAACTAGTCCCAGACTCTGTTGCCTCATGTAGTTCTGTAATTAATAGGCCACTAGAATTTTCAAAAAGGCAACTGCCACCATGTTAGTTACCTCATTTAATGAGCCCTAAACAGCCTGCCAATGTCTCCCATGGCAAGAGCTTCTATCCCATGGTACTCACAGTCAAAACTGAAGACAGCTCAGTTGTGGGGAAAAATGAAGCTTGGTTGTAAAAATTACAAACTGCATTGAGAGAGACAGAGAGAGCACTAGCTCCATTATTGCTTCTGTGTATGACAGCAGCAGTACTTTCTTGGTTTTCCATACCACACATGAATGTCAATCTGTGGTACGGAAAACCAAGAAAGTACTGCTCCTCTCACACAGAGTAGCACTAGTGGAGCTAGCGTGCTCCCCTCTCTCTCGCTCTCTGAGTACAATTTGTGATGTTGCAGCCAGTTCTGTATCAGTGATCACATCTTTTCATGCCTTATTTTATCTGGTGTGCAAACAAATGTTAAAATAAATCACCACACAGTACTTCACACCCACTGCTCCCTTTGTGATTTAAGTCATTTTCAATCGGATGATTCAATCACAACTCTGCACGACTTCCCATTCATTAGACCACCAAGGATTGTCAGGCACCTCATGTCGGGTTTCTCCCTAGGTAACAGTATTGTGGTCTGCAGACACTGTAGAAACTGGTGTGCTCTGCTGTTGGGTCCAAGTGCAGATGGGACAGCATTGATAAACAGGGGGAAAAAAATCAAAATTTGATTAATGGCACTGTGTACATGTAAACATGGTAATCCAGAAGAAAAACATACAAGACAGTGGCCAAACAACTATACTGTTTCCTTGGTGAGTGTGTGTGTGTGTGGGGGGGGGCTACCCATGATAACCAGCTCCAAAGTCAAACTACAGAAGCTCCAGTAGTACAAAAGTCCCTAGATAAAAAAAGCATTCTAATACAAGTGAAGGAACTACTTTATTACAAAACAAATGAAATACCTAGGAGTTTTATCATTTAAACATAAAAAATATTTTTTTAAAACATATATAATACAGCTGTCCAATTTCTAAGCACAATAATACCCTCCAGGATGGGTGATATGGGCTATACTGGACCTTCCAGGGGCTATAAGGCACTCTGCCTGTGGCGTCAGGCCTCATTATTCCCCTTGGTGGTTTGGTATAGCCCACTACTGCCCACCTTGTCAGGTATTATTGCTTACATAAAACATTTAAGCAGAGTATGCTGTACATGCTTTGGGGGGGGGCATACAATGAGCTGTTTTCTATGGACTTCAAATTTTTATAAGATGGCTGTGCAAAATATTAAAGAAGAATGTTCAACTAGTAGGGCCTCTAATTTTCTGTTTTAAAAATGGACAATTCAAATTGTGAATTATTAAAATTTGTTGTTTTTTTTTTTATTTTCTCACAACTGAATGCAAATTAGCATATTTTGCATTTAAGTCTTCAGCCAATCAGGTTTCTGGATTGTTTTCTATCCATTTCATAATTATTAAAGTAGTAAAAAGAGATAGAGGTCATATTGGTCCTTGGAAAACAGTAGTCGCTAGATACAGTAGTTTGGTACCTTTTATTGGACCAGCATATGTCTTGCACAATGATGGTAGAGTACTCAGGCTTTCAGGGCTACTTAGGCCCCTTCATCGGGTCAAATAAAATGTATCAAACTATTCAGCAACTCCATTATTACTAATATTATTACATTAATTCAGAATCAAAATCTCCGTGTCTGAGAGTATCAGTCTTCAGATACTGTATTTACCCACATGTACAGTATAAAATAGAGAATGATGCTACTTATTCATGGGTGACCACTGCAAACATTTGAACATCTGGAGATTGTCCTAGCTAAATATTTAGCCATCTACAGAGAAGGGCAGATGTGCTGTAGTCAGGGATCCTTTGGAAAAGAAAATGGAAACAAGTTCAAAAGACATTCCTGATGTTCTCTTAAAACCTTAATATTACTCTAGCATAGGTTTTAATAACATTTTCTTATTCGGGGGTAGTCACATATTATTTTTCCAGTTTTTCCTTCTGGTGCTCCTTGTTCCTCAATCTGGTGACCAGAATTGCCACAGCTACCCCCTTCCTTCTAATACTGGATTCTAAATCTAAGAATCTGTGGGACTTGAAGAGGGGCCTAATCAGCAGCTGAGTCTTTTCATCAAGCTTGCCAAAACCATGAGTAACAAGCAGAGGGTTCCAGCGCTTCAGACATAGACTGTGCGCTACTGTGGTAGGGACCCAAATTATCTGCTATAACCATCGGGACAAGTTATATAGTGGACCCAAATTGTTCTCTGACTGAGGTAGTGGTTTTGGGCAGGGGAAAGGGTGATAGCTCAATTGGGGCTCTGAAGCAGTTTTGAGATGACCTACTTATTTGTGACTAGTATTAGTGGCCTGCTGAAGGAGGATGCAGTGAGAATGTGCCAGGACTCTGCTGAGACTTTTTCTCTTGAGTCTGTGTCTGAAATTGTGCTGAAGTAGTTACATGAGAGTTGGATACTTCTGTATAAATCTATGACTCATTTCCCCTTTAGTGGCAGGGAGGTAGGGGGATTGAATTTCTCAAAAGTGAACTATTAAGGACTTCATGGACCCTATGGATTGATGTGAAGACATATGTACAATGTTGCCAGAGCCAGCCTTAAAAATAGATAAACTAGGTGACCACCGAGGGCACCCATCAATAGGCAGTGCTAGCCAAAAACACATACTGCTGTTTAAAAAAAACCTTGGCTGCTCCCCCATACCTAATGGTTGGTGCTGCACAAACCCAAGAATCAAGTGCATGCATGCAGAGTGTAGTGCTCCAGTTCAGGAACAGGATTTCCTATGAGAACTGGTAGAGTTCCTAATCAACCTTTCACTGAATGCCCCTAACAATATTGTGTCGGGGGATTTCAATTTGTGGGTAGATGATGAAACCTCGCAATTTACTCAGCAATTCCTCCAGTTGATGGAATCACTGGGCCTCACACAGGTTGTTTCTTCCTCCACCCATGAACATGGCCACGCCTTGGATCTCATCTTCTTTTTGGGCTGCACATCATTGTTGTCAGGATGCATCCAGTAGGGTGCTTGGGTCATCATGTTGTTGGCTTTCTTCCAGGAGTCCCCCAACACCCCCCCCCTCCAGTGGAGGTGGTCCAATACCATTTCAGATGTACTTTGGCACAGAAAAATCTACTGGTGGTATTCAGCATCCTGGGCATGGAAGCAGCATGTGATAGTGGCATGGAAGCAGCTATTAATGGCTATAATTTATCCATTACTCACCATGACACTAGGCTGAAATGGTTGAAAGCAGCAGGGTGGAGGTTGGAGCATTCCTGGAAGAGGACCACCTGGATGGATGACAGGATGGCTCAGAGGTCCCATTGTAAGGTCCATCAGACAGCAATAACCCTAAGAAAAGAATAATTTCTGTCACGGGTTATTACCTAAAGAGGAAATAGTCCTGCCCAACTGTTCCACATTGTGAACATGTTGCTTAACATTGGCTGTCTTCAGAATGGAGAAGTCTTGTCTCAAGAAAAAATGTGAGAAGTTTGGGCTTCTCTTTCTGGTCAGAGTGTCCTCCATTCAAGCTGGTATCTCAACAGGTGGCCTGTCAGAGGCCAGCAGTGGTGTAAGGGAAAGATACGAGACAACTCCATGCAGGTCTATTCTCAGTTCCAGCCAGTTATTATACAGGATGTGCTCGAGTCAAGACCTCTGTACCCCACTTACTGCACGCTGGATCCAGGGCCTACCAGGTTACTGACTGACTGCTGGGTGGCCCTGGGTTCAGTGTTCCCCAGCACAGTCAAGGGTTATCAGAGGGCTGTTTCCCACTGGCTGTGAAAAAGACTGTGGTGAGAGTACTCTTAAAGAAACCATCTTTGGACCCTGATGTGTTGGCAAACTATAGGCCTGTCTAGAACCTTCCTTTTTTTATGGAAGATTATTGAGAAGGTGGTGGCGGCACTGCTGCAGACTCACCTTGAGTGGTATGACATCTGTGAGCCATTCCAATTGCATTTCAGACCATGCCAATATACAGAGATCACGCTCAACAAGGTGTTTCACGATCTGCACTTAGTGAGAGATAGGAGTGAGGACCCAATTGTCGTTCTCCTTGATCTCTCATCAGTATTTGACACTGTGAACCATGGGAATTTGATAGAATGCCTTGGGGAACTTGGGGGAATTGCCAGGACAACATTAAAGTGGTTTGAGTCCTTCCTTACTGACAGGTCACAGCAGGTTGTGATGGGAACTCTCTCATTGCAGCCAGCTAGAATCAGTTGTGGTGTTCCCCTGTGTTCAGTTCTGTCACTTATATTGTTCACTCTGTACATCCTCCTACAGGAACAGGTAATCAGAGAGTACAGGCTGAGTTTTCACTGGTGTGCAAATTATACTCAGCTGTACATGTCCTTTACTTTGGACAGGCGAGAGGTGGTGACTGCTGTAGCCTTGTCTTAAAGACAGCTCTGACTGGATGGCCTCCAGCTGGCTGAGTCTCAATCCAACCAAGACAGAGTTGTTACTGGTGGAACCAGGTCCTCGAGGGTTGGCTGAAAGATATGATGCCATCCAAATTCCATCTCTGAATATTATATTTCTGACAGCTGTGGCTAGGGTCTGAAATCCGAAAGTCATTGTGGACTTATGTCAGACACGCAAACATCAGGTGTTGGCTGTGGTCTGCAGTGGAGTTTACCAATTAAGAAATATATCCCACATTAGACCCTATCTAGCGCAAGAAGATCTGGATACCGTAGTACATGCCTTTGTGATCTTGAGACTGGACTACTGTATTGCTGTATAGCTAGGGTCATCTGGGGGTTTGATGCATTGCCTGCAGCTGGTGCAGAAAGCCTCAGCCAGGATGATGGCTGATTTGTAGTACAGAGATCATATTACCCCTGTGTTGCCTACCTGAAAAATGTCTTGGCCTGGTATGCTCCCAGCCATTCTCTCTGCTCCATTGATGAGTTGTTGCTAGCCGTCCTGAGATCATGCCTGATGCAATCTTGTGATAGGACTTTCTCAATGATGGCACCTGCAATTTGAAACTCCTTACTATACTATCTTAGGAGTTCCCCCTCAGTGAAGACATTTAAATGGGGCCTGAAAAGTTCTCTCTTTGAAATAACCTAGAGACCTTCTGATTTGTTCGTGTTGAACCAGTACCTCTGTATATTTGTAAATGTTTCCTGACTTTTATGATGTCTATTTTGTTATTGTTTGTTAAGTGCCCTGAGCCTTGGAAAAGGGTGCTGTTTAAATAAAAATGCCTCACCTTGCCTTACTTTCAGACAAGAAGTTAAACAAAAGACTGCCTTCAGAGTCAGTAACAGTTCCATTCTGTTGCCCAGAAGAGGTGCAAAAATCCCCTTTTTTCCCTAACAACTGAGCATCTTACCTGCATGATGAATGCAGCCACCAGCAGCTTGCACTGAGGAATTCTGGGGCTTGCACTCAAACCTCACTCTCTTATGTGGCAGCACACCATGCTGCCACCACACCGCTTTACATAGGAGAAACACAAAGGAACTTGGATGGAATGAAGCCCTTAGTTCACCTAGTGTAGCTTGTGCCTCCATTCGCCAGCAGATTGCAATGCTACTCAGTGGTTTTGTATGCTCAGTACCCATTACTTCCAATGACCCATTTTCTCCAAGTGCCCATCCAAACTGCTCTTCCTTGTATATTTAAATAGACTCTTTCAATACCCTTTAGACTTTGTAAAGCACGTGCTTGTGATCCTGAGATGTGAAGCTCTATGACATACAAAAACATATTAATGTCATTTTATCAGCTGACTCAGTAGGTGATAGACTTGCTATTATTATATTACTAGAATATAATAGGTTTAAGTTCTAAGGAAAAATTTTAATTATTACATCTAGTGATCTATTGAGTTCATCACTGAATGCCAGTGAGGCAGAAGTCGACAGGATCAGTTCTTCTAACTGCTACTGGATCACTAGACTTCCCTCTGCTTCAGTTCTCCAAGCTGTACAGGAAGCAGGATCCAGCTAAAAAACTAGAGGCAGGTTTTTCAAAGCAATCTACTGTGTTTTACGTGCATTTTCACGTAACTGTATCCACAGCTTGGATACTGCTAGACCTCCTAACATGGCATCTAAAAGTGTCCATACTTTGAATGCAGTTGCATGAAATGGTGGTAAAATAATCACCGCTTGTGTCGAACAAGTGCCGCACATACCATTTTATTTTTATGCAAGCTGCCTCAAATTGCAGACTGTCCTCAAAATTCAGGAACCTTTAAAAATAAGGCTCCCAGAGAGCCTTGTATTGCAGTGGTAGGGCTACTGTCTGATAGGCTGGCAATCCAGGCTCGGGAACAGACTTGGGTCACTCAGAGGCCATCCAGGGAGGATAGAACATTTCATACACAGCTCTCCACCCCAGGGAAGGGGGAATTAGCATCCCGCTCAGTGACTGCCATCTAGTGGATTCTGGGAGGCAGCATAATAGGTGCTTAATATAGCGGGAGAGTTGGTCAACAAATGCTAGTATGCATGCATGGATGTCATTGCACATTAGAACCCTCAGTGGGAAAAAATACAGAGGAGTAAAATCCCCAAGTCAGCCAAGCCATGCTGGTACCCTCTGTAGACCCACACATGATTGACAGGGCACGCCCTCACCACACTGTAGTCCTGGGTAAGTGGTGAATAACCAATTGATGCTTGGGAAGGTTGGTGATGGGGTGACCCATGATTTGGGAGAATGCATAATAGCGAGCCCAAATCATGGAGAATACATAACAGTGAGTAGCAGAACAGCAAAACTGGTATTCCCTTTCCCCGAGGTGCTATGACCTTGGAGTTAGATAATAAATAAAGAGGGGTGTGGAAGGCAAAGCCCCCCACAATGCTGGGTGCAGTGGGTGAATCCCCCAGCATAAAAAGCACAGTCACTGTTCCAGTTCTTGCTGTTTTACCTTCACTGATATGGGCTTGCTCTTTTGCATTCACCCATATCACATGGCACCGGTGATGGGGCTCAGGGGTTGCCATCCAGTGGAGTGATGGATGAAAACAAATGGAGGGAAAAAAAGCAGGGCTGAAGAGAAAAAAAAATAAGGTTCCCAAGTTTTGGTGCAATCAGGTGGACACTGACAAAGATGAGAATAGCCTTTGGGTCAGTTTCTTCTAAAATTCTTATTTGTTTCAAAAGTTTTTTCAGGAAAGACATACTAAGCTGGTAAGAGCTCACTTCCAGATGCATCTTGGGATCTTTCCTTAGGTGCTTGCTGTCAATTGGGCAATCCTGATTAAATAAGATGTAACATAAGAGAGCTGGAGCTGTATGGGTCATCCCTTGGCAAAAATCATGAAACAAGGCCCCATCCATATTTTAAGTATAAAAAATACACACCAAATTAACTTAGCATGAAGGAATGTGTTTTAATGTCTTGGTCAGGTTTCAACAGGAAGCTTTGCTATTGAAACAAGGTTTCTACAGAATAAAATAGCCTTTATAAACTAGCAGGTACAGCTCTGTTGGTAGCACTCTAACCTCTGGGCTATGCTGATCAGATGGTTGAGAGTTCAAGTCTTGCACCTGGTGCAGTGCTAAACTGGGGAAGGTGCTATACTGTTATCTGTTTTGCTGCAGGAATCTGAGGGTGTCGTGGCTGACCTGACTGTGGACTCACCCAGACCATTAGCGCTGGCTGATTTCAGTGCTTGGGTTGAGGATGAAACTGCTCTATTTGTAATGCAGTTCCTTCAGTTGATGATCTCACTGGACCTTGAACAGGTGATTGCCTCTGATACCCACCAGCATGGCCATGTCTTGAACCTGGTCTTCTCAGTGGGTCTTGTTATTAGTAATGTCAAGGTTTATCTGGTCATTTGATTGGATCATCTTGCCATACAGTTCCTCTGTGGAGCTCTCCAATTAATACCCCCCCCAGAGATAGTTAAATATCGCCTTGTTTGTAATTTGGAGGCTAAGAAGTTCCAGACAGTATTGAACACCTGGGGCGTAAGAATAGCTTATGCTGGGGGATCAGAAAAAGCTATGGAGAGCTATAATGTGGTTCTTATGACAGTCTTTGATTCTTTGGCACCACTCTATGTTTGTCCCTTTATTTCCCGCCACAGGTCGCCATGGTTCGATGGTGACCTGTGGAGGTTGAAGACAAAGGAATCAAGGTTGGAGCATTCCTGGTGGAGATCCAGATATGAGGAGGATAGATTAGTGCTAAGAACTCAAACAGTATCAGTGGGTAATCACTCTGAAAAAGTTAGCAATCCTGTCATGGATGATTGCCACTGGAAAAACAAACGACCAGCTCAACTCTTTCAAACCTAGACAGACTGCTAAATCCAATCTGTGTGTAGCTGAGAAGTTTTTCTTTTCTAGAGAAGTGCAAGGAGTTAAATCTTTTTTTCCTGGATAAGGAATCCTCCATTCGGTCTGGAATCATTTTATGTGGTCTGTCGTGGGCTAGTAGCATCCATTCATTGCTGGGCGAGGGCATTCTGTATCAGTGGGAGAAGTCTGAGGCAGTCCTAGTGAAAGATATCTTATAGATGGTCTGGGGACTGTACCCTACCTACTGTTTACTGGATCCAGGACCCAGCAAACTTCTTTTGGAGTGCAGAGGAGAATTGGAGCCAGTATTTATGAAGGCTGTCAGGTGTTCCCTGAAGGAGGGTGTCTTTCCTACTGCATTGAAAAAGGTGATGGTGAAGCCCCTTCTGATGAAACCATCTCTTGATCCTGATGTTATTGTACACTACAGGCCTATTTTGAACCTTCCCTTTCTAGGGAAGGTTATTGAAAAGGTAGTAGCGGCACAGTTGGAGCATCCTCTGGAACAGTGTGACATCTATTCTGCTGTTCCAGTCTGGTTTCTGGCCTTGTTACAGTGCTGAGACCACACTTGTCAAGGTGCACCATGCTCTTCTTCTGGGGAGGGCTAGCAGACAGTGTTCCATTCTGGTTCTGCTTGAATTTTCTTCCTGCATTCTGCACAGATAACCATGGAGTGCTGTTGGTATGGCTGAGGCACTTTCTAGGACTCTCAGGGATGGTGTTGTGGTGGTTTGAGTCCTATTTATCCAGTAGAGAGCAAGTTCAAGTTTATTTGCAGGAAAACTGCAATGAGCACACTCATTTACAAGGAGGTCCTGAAAAGACAATGCAATACATCGAGACAATACAATGAGTAAAATACAATGAGTGTACCCAGTACAATACAATGAGTAAAAGCAGAAAAGTATAATAAGAGACAGGTAATTTTAGTGCAGTATTTTGGCATAGGAAATACTGTTATGGGAGGACAACAATATCAGGGGACTATGGGAAACATAGGGGTCAATCAACAGTAGGAGACAGGTACATAAGGGTACAATGGTGAGGCAGAGGTTGAGCCAAGCGCTGGTTAGTCAGTGCTTGGGGGGTTATACACCAGTGGATTAATTGCAAGGCAATTAAGCAATAGGAGGTCATAGAACTGGAAGCTGGGGAGGGCCAGAGAAACAGGGGTGCTGAGTGCTACTGTTGGCTGAGTCGAAAAGGGGAGTATGACGAGGTGGATGAAGGGAGATGGGGTGATAAGTGCTGAAAAATCTGGTTAGTCAGGGCAGATAGACCTACCCACTGTGAGAGTGGCAGGTTTCCTTGTACAGCTTGTTTGGACAAGGATTTAAAGGAGTTAACAGAAACTAATTCAGTGAGCTTGAGGGAGGTTTATATTTTGTTCCAGTATGTCAGAATGGCATCGCTAACTGCAGCTCTGCCATTAAGTACGCGCATTCTGAGCACATCCAGTAGGATGTAGTTATTACTAAGCAGGGAATAGCAGCTGCAGGATCTATGAAAGAGGGAAGTGATTTAGGGAGGCAGTTCGTGCAACACAATTTTCAAGGCCTATGTGCCAATGTAGAGCATCCTTCATGTTGCAAAGAAAGACCAACCCAATGCTGAGCAGAGGGTGCAATGGTGCATACTATAAGGTGCATTATGAAGCGCAGGGCACAGTGGTATAGGATGTCGAGCTTGAGGAGGTGAGATGCAGCACTGCTATTGTAGATAATGTCCACATAGTCAATAAGCAGAAGGAAGGTGGCTTATATTAATCTTGTCCTGATTTCTTTGTGAAATAAGGATTTGTTCCTAAAGAAGTACCCTAGTCTTATTTTCAGCCTTCTAGATAGTGATTCAGTGTGGGTCTCAAAGGATAATTTGGAGTCTAGCCAAATGCCTAGATACTTAAAGTTATCCACAACCTCGAGGACATCTCCTAATAGGGTTGTAATTGGTGCCGGCATGGCCTGGTTGTGGAAGGATGTATCCGCTGGGAGTACATGGTCTTGTTTTTTTTGTGTGTTTAGTAAGAGTTTAGAGTTTAGAAAGTGACTCTGTAGCTGGTTAAAGTCCTCCTGTAATTCATTTCCCACTTCCATCAAGAAGGGCATAGATGTGTACAGGATGGTGTAATCCATGAAAAAGTGTAACTTAGAGTTATGGCTGTTGTTACCCAGGGAGTTGATATGAATAGAAAATAACGGCAGTCCTAGGATAGAATCCTGGGGGGCCCTTCTAGTTAATGGCGGGGGGGGGGGGAGCCCATCAGCTTTAATGCATTGAAGCCAACCCAAGAGGTAACTTGTGAATCTGCTGATTGTGTTATTGTTCATGCCAAGTTCTTTAAGGTTAATAAGCAGGAGAGCATGGTCAGCCATGCCAAAGGCTTTACTCAGGTCTAGAATCACAGTTCCTGCAGTTTGTTTTTTATTGATGGCTGTGAATCGGTCATCAGCACTTTTGCCAATGCTGGCACTATGATGTGGTTATGTCTGAAATCTGATTACAGGGGGTTGAGCAGGTTGGAACTTTCGAGGTAATCTTTTAACTATGTATTGGCCATTTTTCCTAGTAGTTTTGACAGGACTGGGAGGATGGAAATCGGTCTATAATTATTAAGGTCACACAGGTCATCTGCCTTGAACAGTGGTAATATACAGGCCATTTTCCAGCAGGAGGGGACTGTTCCAGAGGATACTGACAGAATAAAAATATGAATTATGGGGTGGTTAGGTGGAGGTACCCTATTTTTAGGAATGTAGCCTCTATACTATTCGCACCAGCACCCTTCTTTATATCCAATGTTTTTAGGAAATCCTCGGCTTGCTTATATGTTACTAGGGTGATGCCAAAGGAGTTGTGATTGTTAGGGTCCATGGGGGCATCCATAGGTTCGGGGCAGTTGACCAACCCGGCAGCTGAAGAAAAATCAAACACTAGACCTGCTATCGCGAACTGCACATTTAGCTTCTCTAATATGGCACCTTTATCAGAGATTGTGATGCCATCAGAGTTGATTTTACTGGGGATGGGGGCGGATTCAATGGCCCTCAACAGTTTTGAGCATCCACCAAATTTTGGCAGAGTTACCTTTGGTATCTTCTAAGGATTCCACATAATATTTAGATTTGGCTGCTCTGATTAGTTTTGTACAGGACTTACTCAGCATTCTGAATGCTACCCATCAGCAGAAGACTTGGTGTGTCTTGCTAGTGCCCATAGTTTGTCCCAATAGTTTAACAAGCCTCAAGTTCAGAGGTGAACCAAGGATATGAGGCCTTCTTTACTCTACATTTCGCCAGTGGGGCATTATTTTTTTAAACTTTCTATATGCTCCCTTACCACTGGCCTCTTCCCAGTGTGGTTGTGTGGTATACCGGCATCTACTCATCCAACCTGAAGCCCATCCAACCTCTCTCTGGTGGGGGGCACCCCCTCTTCATGTGCAGCCACCCTGACCCCTCAGATCTGAGTCCCCCAAGGAAAGACCAGCATACTCCTTACCAGCACTCTATCTACAGTGCTGGAAGGGCTGCTGACAGGAGAAGGGACTGAAGCAGGTGTCCTGGTGCCCAGCATAGGATGTGGGGCTGCAACCTCTAGGCCTACCTTCACTTACCAATGGAAGGTTTTTTTTTTCTTCTTATGTTCCTGGTAGCGCAGATGTGCAATGACATCCAGCGCAGTGCAAGTGCATTCCCACACTAACCTGCAAGACGTCCACCGCTGCCATGATACCCCACTGTAGCATGCATGGCATCAGCTGATTTCTCAGTCTCCACTAGAGGCCACCAAAGCTGCGCAGTGCATAGAACCCTCCCCAGGGAAAGGAGAGCTGCCTGATGGCAGCTTAATCCATGTCCATGTCCTCTCCCCCCCCAGCCGACCCCCAGTGGCCTGAGCTTGCTCCTGAACCTGGGTCACCAGCGTGCATGAGGTGTGGCGTCCAGTGCCTCAACTCTCAGTGCCACTGGGCCAGTCTACAAGCAGGGCATGTTTATTTGCTAGGGCTGTGAGGTTACTGTTGAGGGTATTGATGGCTGCATCTATGGATTTGGCCAGATAAAGGCATTGCCAGTTAATGTGCCTAAGGTCGGCAATGAAGCCTTCCAGGTTAAAGTTGTGAAATTACACTTTGTGATAAATTTGGCATCAGTGGAGTGTCTATCCAGAATCTTTTGCAGACCACAGTATTTTGGTCACTTAAATAATTGTGGAAGATGGCTGCATGTAGTATTTTGTGAGGGTTATTTTTTGAGGATTAGGTCCAAAATGGTACTCTTGTCATTTTTGTAGTTAATTCTTGTAGGTTCTGTGATGAGCTGAGAAATACCCAACTCATCACACATGTCCTTTAGGATGCTTGATCTGGGTGACTGCATGGGGTCATAATGTCACAACACATTATGCTGCAGCAACATACCACACTGCCAATGCAGCACAATATGTTGCCAGTGGCATAAGTATTTGTTTTGTGGGGGGCTCTGCCCCCCACACCCCCATTATGGGGGCTACACCCCTTCAACCCCCCAAACTAAAATAACTAACTCTAAGGGGGGGTTAACAGTTAAAATTGCACAAAGTGTGAAAAATAAAAAAAAATCCATGCATCTGGGACCGGGAATCGAAACCTTGTCCCAAACGTACTGCTTGCCTCCCTTGCTGCCACTGGCTTATCCCATCCCAGCAGAGGTCTTATCCTCTGCCTGGGACAGTGAGAGAGGGTATATTACCGTGCATACACCCTTTCACAGTTTTGCACCCTCTCACTCTTCCCTACCGTACTTTTCCCATTGCACGGTTTTGTCATACGACATAAAGTGTATGGCATATTGACCCAGTAGGCTGGGAGACAGCCAGTCCCAGTTCAGGTCACCAAGGATGATGTATTCATAGGGGTTGGAGTCAATAATATTTCCTAGTGTAGAAAGGAGTTTAACTCCTCCTGCTGGTGATCTGTAGCAGCCAATGATGTTAAATGCTTTAGATGAAGGGAGCGAGAGTCTTAAAAGAGCACTATCAGCTTTGCCCTTTCGTTTTTCAGAAAATCTAATCATTATGCCTGTTGGCACACACCGATCATATCAGTACTTTAGAATGTCCCATAGGTATAAAAAATAAGTATTTGTACCTGTTTTGATGATTTTTAGTTTAATCCCTTATTTGCTCAGGCTTAGCTCAAATAACCCACCACCGGACATGTCTCCATCTTGAGAACACGCCTCAGGCAGGAGCACAGTCCCAAGGTGTAATTTTTTCCCATGCTGACTATAAAAAGATGATCACTTGGTAAAAGCAGTAATCCTGAGCCTTTTGTGGTGCCAGACAATTGAAACCAAGCACTGAGAGGGCCACAATGTATATTTTTAATTAGGAGCAGAAAATCAAGGCTTCTTGCTCATGCACAGGATTTTGACTCCTGATTAAAAATATACATTGCATCCCACTTAAAGCTCATTTTTAATTATCAGGCACCATGAAAGGCTCAGGATTACTGCTTTTACTGAGTAAACATTTTTTTTACAGTCAGCATGGGAAACAAATTACACCTCAGGACTGCGATCGTGCCTGAGGCGCATTCTCAAGATGGAGACGCTTCTGGTGGCAGGTTATTTAAGCTCGGCCAGATTGAATATGGGATTTAACTAAAAATCATCAAAACAGGTACAAATACTTCTTTTTCATACCTATGTGGGCATTCTAAAGTACAGATCTGATTGGTGTGTGCCAACAGGCACACTGATTCGATTTTCTAAAAAAACAAAGGGGCAAAGCTGATAGTGCCCCTTTAATGCCAAAGATTCAAAGTCCCTTGGCTTGGACAATGAGGGGAATTCAGTTGCAGAGTATCTGGAATAAACATAAATGACAGCCTCTCCCCTTTTGTTGGTCTGTCTAGTCTGAAAGTGTTAAAGAAGGGAGCATAATCTGTTGATCTGTGGTACTAATTTTTAGCCAGGTTTCAGTGATGACTAGTATATTTGGATTAGTGTGGGTAACCCATACTTTGATTAGGTAAATTTTTTTTAGTAGGCTACAGACATTGATCAGCATCATTTTCAGTCCTAGGGCTGATGCAAACTCTGATGGAGTGGTAATTGGGTGGGGGGGAAGCGCTGGATTTACTTCAACATTTACTAGGCATAGCAGGAGAAGAATGATAAGTTTTTTCAGACTGAACCTGAGCAACATCAGCTCTTTCCTGGTGGCTGTCTTGTACAATAGTGGGGTGGGGAGCTTAGGCATGAGACAGAGGCAGGATGGGTGGATGCATTGGGGGCATACATCTCGGAAAGTGCTGCTCTCTGCTGTGGAGTGCCTGAGGGCTCAGTCTTGAACCCCCAATGCTGTTAGTTGTGTATATGTTGCCATTTGTGAAGGTTATTAGATAGCATGACCTGGGTTTTCACAGCTATGCTGACAATGTCCAGTTGTACCTGTCTTGTGCACCTGATGGGACTGCTGTGGTTACAGAGCTGAGCAAGTGCCTTAAGGAAGTTCAAGACTAAATGTCTGACAGCTGGTTTAATCTGAATTCCACAAAGACAGAGGTGCTACTGGTGAAATCAGGTGGATATGGGTCAGCAATGAATGGTGTTGGTATCTATTCATTCAATGGTACCCCATTAGGAGCTATGGATAAAGTAAGAATTCTGGGGGTTATTGTGGGCTCCAAGCTGACACTAGAACACCAAGTGTTAGTGGTTGTTCACAGTGGCTTTTTCCATCTGTGAAACATCACATGGATTAAATCTTTTCTTGTACTTGTTGACCTGGTGACCCTGATGTATGTCTTGATTGCATCTTAGATTGGACTACTGCAATACTCTCTATCCAGGGCTGCCTGCAAGATGGATGCGTTGCCTATAGCTGGTGCAGAATGCAGCAGCATGACTGATTGCTGGAAGTTCATAGAGTCAGTATATCATAAATTCAAGAATTAAAGAATTGGTAAAACAACTGACCGGCCCTGTTGGACTGTTATTTGATATGTTCTTCAAGGATGGAGTAATACCAGAGGTATGAAGGTGGGCAAATACCATACCAATTTACAAGGGGGAAACAAATCAAATGTTGGCAACTACAGGCATATCAGTCTAACCTGTGTTCTATGTAATGTAATGGAGAGCTTCATTAAAGATCACTTGGAAAAGCATATAAAAGCCAGGGGTTACTCTATCACCCAGCATGTGTTTATACCTCAGAAGTCTTGCCAGACCAATCTGATGTGCTTTTTTGAAACTGTGAGTTAAGCTCTGGCTTTAGCCCAACCAGTGGATGTGGTATACCTTGACTTCTCCAAGGCTTTTGATCTGGTGCCACATGATGGTCTTATTAATGTTTTGAATGTATTAGACATTGAACCATATGTTGTTCAGTGAGTGGACACATGGCTACAGAATAGAAGCCAGAGAGTGAGTAAGTGTCGGGGGTATTGCTCAGACTGGGGTGAGGTGACCAGTGGGGTCCCTCAGGGCTCAGTTTAGGGACTGGTGCTTTTTAACATCTTTGTATGCAGTCCAGATGACCAAGTTCACAGATGATAGTAACGGGGCAATTGTAAGAACAGAAGCTGATGGGTAAATGTTCATATGCTGAAATTTAATGTGGAGAAATGTAGTGTAATGCATTTTGGCCACAGTAATATTCAATTTAACTATGGTCTGTCTGGACAGGTATTAAAAAAGGTAGATTGTGAGAAGGACCTGGGCATCTGGGTTTAAAATAATTTAACCTACTGGCAGCAAACCTCCAGGGTAGTTAATAAAGCCAACAGGATGATGCTTTGCATACTGTGCAGTACTAGAAGTAGGGATAGAACACTGTTGCTGCCTTTATACAGCACACTGGTGAAACTGCTCATGGGGTATGGGGTGCAGTTTTGGAGCCCATACCGTAAAATGGACATAATGAACATTGAGAGGGTACAGAGGAGAGCCACCAAGAGAATTTCTGGCTTGCAGTCCCTGTCCTACAATGAAAGATAATGTGAGTTGAACCTATACTCGTTGAAGTATCAGCAACTTAGGGGGTCTTATGCCTGGTTTACTCAGCCTTTAGAAATAAACACCAATGGGAATGTATGGGGCTGGAGCTAAAAACCTCTACTAAAACCACAAGAGCACACAAATAGCAATTAGAGGGCCAACTATACAAATCAAATAAAAGAGGACATTGGATTAACCAAAGAGTTGTATCCCCCAGGAATAGATTGACATCTGAAATAGTAAACAGTAAAGCAACAACCTTATTTAAAAACGAATTAGACACATTTTACAGGGATAAAGACATATAAACAGTGTCAACTAAGACTTCTTGGTGAAAGCTATTGTCTCGATTCCAACTTATGAAACTTATGGATTCATAGATTCAAAGAAGCAGCCAGCAGATAAAGATCATGTGGCCCACTTAGTCTGCCCATGAAAACCACCAAGTAGTATCTATCTACTGGGAGGCCCTCAAACCTGTCCCTCCCATCACCAGTATGCCCATATACTTATCCCATGCATGCTTGAACTGCATGATCATTGCCACCACCACCACCTCCTCCAGCAAACTATTCCAGTCATTCACCACCCTCACAGTAAAGAAGAACTTCACATTTCCTAAGACCTTGGCCCCCAACAATTTTATACTGTGCTCATGCTCTATGAACTGCACTGGTTGCCAGCTTGGTGGCATTTCAGCCTGATGGTATGTTTGTTGACTTACAAGGCCCTGCAGTCTGGGTCTGGGCTATCTGAAAGACCTCCTGATCCCTTATGCTCCACACCATTCCCTGCAGTCATCTGAGGTCGGTCTCCTCCATATTCAGAGGTCACCCTTTAAAGACTTTGGGGGATTGTGCATTAGGGATTGCTGCACTATTGCTGTGGAATGCATGTCCCAGGGAGGTTAGAGGGATCCCCTCAGTGGACACATTTAAAAGAAAATTAAAATCCTACTTATTTACTGTTTGCTGTTGTTCTGCTGTCTGAAATGAACTTTGACATTTCTATGAGGTCCTGCTGCTTTTATCCTTTTTTTATCTTTCTGAGGCGCTCAGAGCCTGGATTGGGTGCCATAGAAATCAGATTGCCTTGATTTAAATATAGGTCCATTTTGTTCATCTTTAATGCTGCCAAGACAGAAATTAGATCTAACACCAATTTTTTTGAGTTAGTAAGGGAATTATCTCTGGTGTCTTCAATGGCATTTCCTTTTCATACACAGATTTAATGCAGCGCGTGTGTGTATGTGTGTGTGTGTGTGTTTGTGTGTTTGTGTGTGTGTGTGTGTGTGTGTGTGTGTGTGTGTGCTGCATGCATATTGCATGCAGTCACAATATCTAACGTATTACTTTTTAAGGCTGTTTAGGGTAGAGTGTAGTATGTTTTATTCTGTGTTACAGCTTGAAAGGCTCCTGAGTGTATTTTTTTATTCTTTGGTCAACAGGAATAAATGTAAATATGATTTAGTATTGTTTGTTAAACCAAATATGCCTGCCACATGTGAGAATGTTTGCTTTGTTCACTTAGAGCACACAGCTGCTTATCAGTAATGGGAGCTAGCCCTTTCATACATTTAGATATTCATTTCAAAACATGCATTCAGAACACTAGAAAGACAATCCAAGGCCTAATGGGGGTTCACAGTATCTCTCTAAGCAGTAAAAGCAAATTTTACATTTGTGAATGGGGCATCTGTAGCTTCTTGTCACTTAAATGCTAGCAAAAGAGAATAATTTAGCCCTTTATTTTCCATGAAAGGGAGGGATAACCTATTAATGTGCACTCTAGCAGTAAAGGACAAATGACAGTGAGGAAGTTTGCCACCCTACTGTGATCTTCTCACTCAAGGGTAGGAATTAATTTAGTGTGAATTCTAGCAAGTCAGGCATCACTTTCATTACTGTCTCTGTACTAGGTCAAGCTCCTGAAGTGGAACTGGCAGTCACCCAGGAAGGATACAGGAAGGCCTGAATGCAGTTTGCATTTTAGACAGACTGGTGTTAATGAATTATGCACTGCCATCAGCATGCAACACACAACATTGATTCTTTCTGTGCTCTTATGTGGAACAAACGGACTGGACCACACCTGTGGCATGGCTCTTCCCACTGAGACCTAACGAAGCAACATCTGGCTGCCTGTGCCAGTCTGATTACACCAGTGGTGTTTAACATTACTGACACTTGTCCAGATCATTGTCACTCAAGCAATTCTGCACTCCCTGATTTAACTGTTGATTACTGACTTGCAATGTTTACAAACTATGCCTGAAAAGGTAAATCCCTTCCAAGGCCAGAAGAGTGTTTACACACAGATCATTTCCCAAGTAAATGGGATTCTGGCAATAATAATTTAAGCTTTTTTTTCTTGCACTAAACAGCTGAAATTTAGATACATAGATACATATATAGAAATGTGACGGCAGAAAAGGACCACCAGGAACACCTAGTCTGCCCACTTGCCCAGTTATCTGCTAGGACATGCCCCCCCCACCCAGTTACATAGATTTGTTATCTGTGTTTGTTTGGGGTGTTCAGGTTTTTTTTAAGCCATGTTTAATACAAACACATTTTTCACCATAGCTACAGACCACATATAATTGTAAAGAAAGGCAAACAATACATTTTTAATCTTTTAAAGATCAAATGAAAAAGTTTTACAGTTTGTCAATAAAAAATTGAGGTGAAGTCCTTGTGTCATGACTAACGTTACCGGAGAATATCATGCTGTTTGGTTTTATGGTTTTCTTTAAATTAGTATCTGTTAATGTGCTCTGCAGTAAATGAAAACAGTGAAGAAACAGTGAAGATGTTTCTGTCCCTATCAGTGAGCAATGCCATCATACTTGTACAGCCTGTTCCTGCTGCAATTAAGTCCCTAATTGCCTGAAGAAGCTGTAATACTTTCCAGTCAAAGCAATATGTAGTGCTAATTGCCTTTACTCCAAGTGTGTTACTAACCCATCTGGTTTGCGTTTAGATCAATAAGTTTACAATCTATCATTCTCTTCTCATGTAGAGTTGGTCATTTGTGTTTCAGTGGTGCACTGAAGTGATATAAATGACTGTGAGAAATCACCTGTCTGAGTCACAGCAGTCAGTACAATTACATCAAACCTCTGCATTGTTGTCTGGCAATATAATACAGGATTGTTTAATGGGTATAAAATGAATCTAAAGTTTAAGTCATAGAAGTAGTGTGTCTTTGATGTAGCCTCCATGAATATGTTCATGTGAGAACAACATTGTTGATATGTCAGACTAACAAACAGGTGTCTGCCATACTCTATTTCAGGAACATGTACTGTATGAACTCACAAAATTCAGTTATCTCAGCAATTCTATGTGAAAACACCTCATGTATGTATGTAGCTTGAAATACTATATGTCATCCTGATGCCCCTGTCTCCTGCCCCTCAGCTGAGGCTGCTGCATCCTGCTTCCCTCTGCCCCCCCGAGGCATGGCTGAAGCCCCCTGTTCCAGTCTCCACAGACAGGACTGCTGTGCTCTGCTAAGCCTATGAGTCCCAGGGCCTCTGCCTCCACAGTTGGGGCTGCTGCACCATGCTGCCACAGCCACCAAAGGTGGGGCTTTTGCTGCACCTTGCTATCCACTTCCACTGCCCTAAATGGGCAGGGCCACTGCATCATGCACACTCTCACAGTCAGGGCTGCTGAACCCTGATGCCACCCTTTTTCCTGCCACATGGTCGAGGCATCTGCATCATGATGTCCTCTGTCTCTGACACCACATCCGGGGCTGCTGCAGCCTGCAATCCTGTTGGCAGAGTCAAGGCTGCTGTGGCCTGTTGTGGCCTAGAGCCCCATCCCTCCACAGTTAGGGCTGCTGCACCTTGCAACCCTCTGTTCCCACCCTACAACACAAGAAAAAAGTGTTTTTTTTCATGTTGACTTTCAAGCAGCTTAGGTAGTGTACCAAAGGATCAGACTCTGGTAGTAGGGCACAGAATGGTGCAACAACCCTAACTGTGGCAGCAAGAGGCTGTATGATGCAGCAGGGCACAGTGGTGGCAGGGGGCAGAGGACAGCACAGTGCAGAAGCCTTGACTGTAGGGCAGGACATAGTGGGGCATCAGGGTACAGCAGCTCTTACTGTGAGACAGAGTGCACATCTTGCAGCAGCTCTGCCCATGTGGGACTGCAGAACTAGGTAGCAGGGTGCAGCAAAAGCCCCACCTTTTGGTGGCTGGGGGAAACATGGTGCAGCAGCCCCAACTGTGGAGGCAGAGACCCTGGGACTCTAGGGCTTAGCATGGCATAGCAGTCCTATCTGTAGAGACTGGAACAGGGGCCATTGGCCATGGCTGTTCAGGGGGAAGAGGGAAGTAGGGTGCAGCAGCCTAAACTGACGGGCAGGGGACAGGGGCATCAGGATGACATATAATATGTCTAGTTGCACACATACATGATGAACTTTCACACAGAATCCCTCAGAGAACTGAATTTTGTGAGTTCATATAATACATGTTCCTGAAATAGCAGAGTGTGGCAGACACCTGTTTGTCATTCTGACGTATCAACAATATTGTTCTCACATGAACATATTCATGGAGGCTACATCAAAGACACACTACTTCTATGACTTCACAAACTTTAGATTTATATTCACTAAACAATCCTGTGTTATTTTGCCAGACAACAATGCAGAGTTTTGATGTGATAGAACTGACTGCTGTGATAAGACATCCGATCTCTTACACACAGTCATTTATACCACTTCAGTGCTCCACTGAAACACAAATGACCAACTCTTTATGAGAACAGAATGATAGATTGTAACCTACTCTATCTAAACACAAACCAGGTGGGGTTAGTAGCATATTTAGAGTAAAGACAATTAGCCCTATAGACTGCTTTATCTGGAAAGTGCAACAGCTTCTTCAGGCAATTAGGGACTTAACTGAAGCAGCAACAGGCTGGACAAGAATGATGTCATCACTCACTGATAGGGACAGAAAATTCTTCACTGTTTCTTCACTGTTTTCAGTTACTGCAGAGCACATTAACAGATGCTGATTTAAAGAAAACCACAAAACCAAACAGCATGATATTTTCAGGAAACGCTAGTCATGACACAGACTTGACCTCAATTTTTTATTGACAATCTGTAAAACCTTTTCATTTGATTTTTAAGGAATTGTCATTAATATGTGAAAGAACTGTTCAGTAAAAACATAAACGCAGACATTACTGATTTGAGTCACAAGATTTCTAGTCTCTGGCAGCTACAAGAGAATATAAATTTCTCAGTAGTTCTAGTTCTGACTGGGTCAATTTGTGAAGCCAGTTGAACTGCTAAACCAGACTTTAAACCTCTCACCATCTTCTTGTGCCATGCTTGCCATTGGCAGTAGTCTTTCAGTGTTTGGTTGCACCACATTTGAAGATTACAAACTATGCCAGTGCTGTTAAGAACTGCAGCAGCAGAAGGTCCTCTTCCCTGCATCCTTCCTTCTCTAGGTTAGTGTTACAGAGAATGTATCTGATGTAGTATAACTTACAAACACTACTATATGTAACTAATTCCGGGTCGCTCCTGAAAAAGAGACTCCATTGTCTCAGTAGGCCAACCCAGTCACCAAAATTCAAATAAATAAATAAATAGTTTGTACGGCTACTGTACTTTGATTGATTGCAGGGTAGCTGGAAGAGGGACATCCATGTTAAGGAAGGGGGTATTATGTAATGCCTGACAGGTCCAGCTGTGAGTTAGTGGTTTTAAGTCTGTGACCTGCAATAAAAGTTTGGAAGTTGCATTTCTGAAGTTTGCATCAATCTATAAATCCTTCACTGCTTAAAAGACCATAACATAACATGGTACCAGAAGTGTATTGCAGGGTCAGGTAGGGGTGCGGGGGAGGAGCACTTGAAATTTGACTGAAGGCCCACCTGGAAAATGAATAAAGAGGTCCACAGGGGTAATATTCATATCAGCTGCTTACTTTAATTTGGCACAAAGACTCTATTTTTGCACTTTATATCTTCCTGCAGTGATCAGAGCAGACCATTTAAATATAAAATAGTTGATAAATGTATCGATTTTCAGAGTTTGGAAATTGGGTAAGAGCCCTAGTGAGGGGGGTCCACCTGGAAATTTCCAGGTATCCAGGTGGGCTAGTCCGACACTGAGTGTATGTAGCATGTAACAAATACTGATACTGCTGGTAATGGCAGTTTGAACAACAGAACTAAGTGACATGAACAACATACAAAAAATAACCATGACTTCAGCAGTGTCTTTCCAAGTACAACCCCCTGAGCCATTTGATCTTGCAAGACAAGAGGAATATCTTAAATGGATCAGAAGATCTGAGTAGTTTTGAATGACCAGAAACCTAAGTGAATCACCTGAACAGAATGTGAGATTGGTTCAGTTGGGTAGTGGCAATGTTCACTCTGCCCCCCACCAAGCAGTATATAACCACACATGCCCAAGTGTTGTTCAAATACTTTATTTTCTCTGCTGCAGTCACATGGTTGCCGGCTCCTCCAACTGCTCTGACTGTCCTCCTTACTTGCCGTCACCACAGGGCTGCAGCTCTGTGCATCATCATTACAAGTGGATATAAGGAACCACTCTGCCAGATTTGAGAAGTGTTTAAGCACATGAATTTGTGGTTACAGCATACGTAGTGACAGCCCTGTGTAAAACACACCACACCAGCGTTTCACTACTAGAGACAGTAACTTCATCAGGGTGACTGTAGAATAAGATACAGTAATTAAAAATATATAGTTTACCTTCCTAAATCCATTAAAATAAAATATTATTTTTCAGGGCACTGCGAAATATACAATAGCAACCATTTTTTAAACAAAGCTTGCTATTTTGTAAGTTTAGAAAACATACAACCATATCAAATACTTAGTAATGAAATTTCTTCACACAACATAGGAAAACAATGTAACAATCTCTCTCTCTCTCTCTCTCTCACAGCGCAATAACTACCCACTCAGAGGGAAAAGAAAGACAAGCTGGAACTGTACAGCAATTCTGCTGACTCACATTCTCCTCCAGCCAGAAGAGACTTGTTGATCTGATTCTCAACCACCCTGCAATACATGGAGTGAATTCATAATGAACACTGAACAACATCTCACATGTAGTCAGCTATGTACAGCATGCCATATTAACCAAATATCCTTACATGATAAAACAGAAATGTGTATCTATTGCAAGACAACAACAGTTGTGAAAAAAAGAAATACAACATGTATTTATTTATGTATTTATTTATTTCAAAAGTTTCACCAGGAAAGACATACTGAGCTGAGTATCAGCTCATTTTCAGATGTGTCATGGGGGGAGGGGTAATGGGAGATATATACATGGTAATTACAGCACATAATCAGAACAGCCAATCAACTCCTAAATTCAGTTTTAAAGAGGCCACTACTAGGCAAATTTAGATTATGAACTACAATGAAGAAGGGAGTGTGACTTTGAAGGAAGACCTGGACAGCCACTGCAGCTGTGTGAACCATAACTCAGCTGATAGAGTTACTAGCACGGAATGCCAGAGGTCCTAGGTTCAATTACTAGTGGTTCACATTTTTTTCTTCATTATAATTCAGCACATAATCAGATAATTGTACAATGAAGAGACAACTGAGCATTCAATATGTAATATACAAAGCAAAAAGCAAAAACAACAGTGTAACTATATATGCAAACCAAGGTGCAGTATATACAGTAACCATTAGAGCCACATCATCAGGGTAGAAAACACCACAAGGACATGCAGTGGTAGGGGAGAAGAATAGAGCAGACAGTGAGTGGGGTGGAGTATTATAGAAGGTAACCAGGAGGCAATGGTTGGGGTAGTGGAAGAAGGGGGGAGAGAGAAGGAGGACAGAAGGTAGACTAGAGGAGTAAGGAAGGAGAGCTCAGGTGCACTTGCAGGAGCAGGTGTGGAAATCTTGGAAAAACAAGAAAGGGAGTGGATGGAGGATGTAGTGAGGATCGGTAAGGGGAGGGCATTTCAGAGTTTAGGGAGGTGGAAAGAGAACACAGTTTGGCTGGAAGAAGATGAACTAGACAGTAGTGCTAGGGTCCAGTGGCCAGAGCAGTGAAGAGAGTAAGAGGAGAGGAGAGGAGGAGAGGAGAGGAGAGGAGAGGAGAGGAGAGATGTGAGATAGAAGGGGAGGGAGCTCAGCCAGTATTTGGCAATAAATGAGGAGCCATGTACAAGGCATCTGGCTTAAAGAAAGGGGAAATGAAGGTAGGTGTAGAGGGAGCAGTGGTGAGTCAGAGGTGGGCAGTCAAGAGCAAACTGACAGAAGGAGTCCTAGAGAGGGTCCAGTCTGGCCAAGGAAGACTTTGCAGCACTGCCATAGATGGTATCTCCATAGTTGAAAATGGGGAGAATCATTCTCTAGACAAAGGCTCTGTGCATAAGCAGGGAGCTACACCCTCAATTCCAGTACAAGGCATCTAGTTTTTGGTGGAGCTTGTTGTGGATAGAGTCCACATGTACAGAGAAATCAAGGTGCCTGTCAAGCCACACCTCAGGTACTTGAAAGAAGAGACATCTTCAAGGAGAGACCCATCCAGGGTGTGGAAGTAGGTGAGGGCTGGAAGTCTAAAGAGTTTTTTCCTGGTTCCAAAGGTCATAGAGACCATTTTTTGTTTCTTTTTTGCATTTAGGGACAGCTGATTAGAGTTGAACCAGAGCTGGATGTTATTAAAATTCAGCTGAAATACATGAAAATACAATAAAAGAAAAAAATGTATGTAAACTGTCCTGGTGTTAATAATGTTCTTAAAAAAATAATGTTCTATTATATATTAAAAAGGATTAGGAGGGATCCAGATATATAATTGACCCATTTAGCCCATTTCTTGTCAAAAACATGATTTGCCTCTATCACAATATATAATTTTCCACAGAGGTATATCAGGCCAAAGCCATCAGTCATTGTGCCAACACAGGTGGGGAAACTTCTTTCCAAACTCTAAAGATCTGCTACTTGGGTGTAAGTATAGCTAAATAAGCAAATTGCTCTTCCCTATGGGTCAATTCTTCTGACTAAAAATATTTTTTAAAATCTCTTTGATAAACTTGCTGAACTGACAAGCAAAAAGGCTTTTGTAAAATATCCCCCATCATGCTTTCAACATGTCCCTAGTAGTAGGAAGTTCCTAACACTCATAGAGCATATGAACCAGATTGGTCCTCTCCACTCCACATCAGGGGCATCCTGACACAGACCTGTCCAAGCAGAATTTAGCTCTCTTCTCAGGTGTGTAATGTGTGTGTAATTCAGTTTGATACTGAGTGAGCCTCTGAGTCATGTACTTAGGAATGTGAAAGGCATTATGGTGCAATTATTCCCAATCATCTGCAATTTTATCTGTCACATCCAAATGTTCCCATAGTTGGGATAGCCTAGTAAAGGTGTCTCCTTGAACTTGAAGTGATAAAAACCAGACCCTTCTCATGGGTAACAGCTAAAAAGGCCCTTCTATAGTAGATGAGCCAGGAAATTGCTTGGATGCCAAATGTTTCAAACACATGTGCCTCACTTGGCAATATTTAAAAAAAATATAGGAGGTATGTGATATCTAGAATGTAGATCATTAAAAGAGATAAACTTGCCCTCTTGAAATAATGGCCCAACATAATGTAAACCATGAAAGCACCAGAAAAGAAACCTAGGTATGCAGGAATTATCCCACAGTGGGGTAAATATCGATAACAGAATGCAACCCATTTGGTCATGAACCTGATGCCAAACAGTACAACTATGGGTGGAAATAATACACCCATCACTGATGTTATGTTCCCCGGAAGTACTACATAAAAGGATCCACAGATGATCTGATTGTGTAAGGAAAAACTCCAGGTGGGAAGCAGGTGTTGTAAGTGGAGGATGAAATCATTCTTTCAACTCTGGCAATTGAGCATCCCAATAATATAATTGAAAATTTGGGACTCCAGCCTCACTCTTAGATGTTGGAAGCATTAAAGAGCCACCAACACCTCAGGAAGAACTTTGGAAAAGATAATATTTGGATGCAAAGCAGCTTATAGTTCTAATTAGTTCTGTATTTCTTATCCCCATTAATTATTACTGAGGTCATAGGCGTGAAAACAGGATAGCTGTTCCTTGAGAGTTTATCAGCTCTTATTGCTTCTTCCCAACCTGATGTCATAATATTCTATTTGTGACATCACAGTTATTCCCATGGCAACAGAATGATGACACAACAAAGCATTATAATTTCAAGTAGGGAATAAGCTATGAAGCAGTTGAGCTCTAATGGATAAAGATCTTGTTCTTGTGGGAATTTCTTAGTAAAAAATAAAGGAGGGCAGAAATATGTAAAACATATATATAACTGGGGTTTCATTTTTCCCATAGGGAAACCCATCATGTAATTTGCCATTATGGCAAACATGCACCGAGTTTTCCTCGCTCTGCGCATGTACCAACCGCAGCTGTAAGGTTCAGACTGCTGGCTGTCTTGCCTTGCCCACAGAGACTGAGCCACTACTCTGACTGGGTGGTAAGTGATTTTGGGGGGCAAAACTTGAACTTTCGGCAGGCAGATAAAATATATACAAAAAAAAAACATTTAAGTGAAAGCAACTGCAGACCACACTGAAACCTTATGGGACCGCAGCTGCACACGGGCATCTCTCATTTTATGTAAATGCTGTGGCAAAAAAGAGAAACCCAGCAATTTATATAAAATAAAACATGGGGTGGTGGGCAAAACTCGAATTTTACACATACCTTTGGTGTTTGATGCCTAGATAAACCCATTGAGCTTCACTCTCAGTGTTTATGTGGCATCCAACACCTTTTGTGTGTAAAATTGTTGTTACACACACCACCCCATATATTTTTCTATATATAATGTATGGGAAGGGCTTATTATTACATGAAATTGCTAAGCTTACTATTCTGTTATGATATCGTTGTGACATCAAGAGGTTGTTAACCCCTCTTGGCTGTGTCACAATGATACCATAACAATACTGGCTCCTTTGAGCATGCACATCCCTTGTTGTTCACTGAAAATCTGTAGCCAGAGGTAGATGATTCTCAAAATCCCTTTGCTTTTTCTTCATTAGGTAACAGACTAGATAAAAAGTTGTCACTGCTTGCATTGTTTAACAGGGCCCATTTCATTTTCTGCCATTGTCATGGTGATGCTCCTACAGTGCATTTCAGTTAGATTCTCAGCCAATGGACTATTTCTTACAGACTTGTGGGATAATGTGTGATTTTTGGTTTATTTTAAATGCAGTACAACTGGATTTTAATTATTTGTCTAGCACCTGCTTTTTAAATGATGAAATGCAGTTGTTTAAGTAACCCATATTCTTGATTGCATTTTTATATCAATAAACACCATGCCAAAAAACTGCCATGCCAGAAAACTGCCGTGCTGGAAACTGTAACTGATTCTTTCCCACATCAGGTAAGCTGATATCTACACAACACAGGAAAAGTGAATTCATTTTGCAGCAGCATTGCCTGGTTCCCATATACTATAAAAGTTAATGGATGGGAGTCAGGTAATAACTACACTAAACACACTTCTCGAGGTTGCCATGGCAGCAGTAAATCTCTTGAGCTTTGCTGTTCAGGTTTACAAATCTGCAATGGGAACCTCTCAAAGTGAATACAGCATGGGTATTACCTGACCCTCATCCGTTGTCCTCTATGAAATACAGGCTGAATTGTGTCTACATTTTATGTTTTCCAAAGTTTTCCCAAAGGCATCAGCTGCTCTTTATAATCAATAGTTTAACTCTAGGAACTTTACTGGCCCAAATGCACTGTGTAATTAAGGACATAAAGATCTAGCGTGCTACCTACTGTAGAATTAATAGTAATTTTCAGATGTAGTCAGTTATCACTTTCTATATCTGAAGTATTTTTTTTGTTTGTTTGTTTGCTAATAAGAAGATTTTACATCTACCAGTACTGGGCTGCAGTGTGGAGCAGAACTCTGTTCAGACGCTAAAAAAAAAATCAGTTCTCTTCCTCCCACTACAACATCACAAATGTGACCAAACACATTGAGGCACCACAATCCTTGCAGTCTAAGCAGTGACTTTCACAAGTTACTAATCAAAATGCAGGAAATTGTGACATCACTACTAACCAAGAAGAATCAGTTCCTGCTGCTTCAGGTGAAAGAGAATAATCTGGCAGTGAGAAATAGTTCTCCTAGTGATGTCACAGTAAGTTCTAATGTAGTGGGAGGAACATAACTGACTTTTTTTTAGCCTCCAGACAGAGTGCTGTTCCACACATCACCTCAGTACTGCTAGTACTGCTAGGTGGAAAATCTTCTAATTAGCAAACAGAAAAGAAAGGATACTTGAAATATAAGAAGTGATAGCTGACTATATCTGAAAGTTACAATTTATTCCAGGCAGATCCAGGCAGTACACTAGCTCTTTAAATTTCCTAAAGAAAGAAACAGAAATCCCAACTGGAAGTACAGTACCAGACATAAACACAAACATTTTTGTAAAATAGACATCTTCCAAATACTAATTCTCCCAAAAAGAGATACAGGTAAGTCATGCCACTTGCATAATTCTTCTTTAGTCTGGTATAACAGCAGCAATTAGTTTGCTTGAAATGAGTCAGTATATTTTCAAGTTACACTAATAGCTAAGTATTTAAAACCAGGGGTAGTCCAACTAAATATGAGATCTGTCTATCAGTCCGAATAATTAAATTTTCTTAATGCATCTCTACCAATTTTTCTCAATTTACTTTATACCTTGACCTTGATCCAAAGTGTTCCACCACCTATTGTAATGCAAGCAAAGATTCCTCAGGGTGTTCCAGCAATAAGAACATGTCATCAGCATATAGAGAGGTGGTAATCACTTATCTCCCATTGAAATCCCAGTAATTAAAGGGTGCAAATGCAGGACAATTGCCAGGGGCTCTAGGACAAAATCAAAAAGGTGAAAGTACAAAGAACTTTCTGGAGAAGTTCAATGAGGCTGATAAATTGGTATTTGAGGTACTTCTGCTGTATTTGGATAACATTGCTAGGTGATCACTGTAGTTGAGTGCACAGACTGCTGCTTCTGTGATTGACTGCCATCTGAGAAGCCAGTATAGCAGTGTATTTGGTTTCTGGCAAGTAAAGTTTACTGCTATTTGATTTGGACTTGGGCTGGTTTGTTTACTTGGAGCTGATCTGATTTTTGAATTAGTATGGCAGTGTATTTGATTTCTGGCAAGTAAAGTTTATTGCTATTTGATTTGGACTTGGGCTGGTTTGTTTCACTTGGAGCTGATCTGAGCTGAGTTGTGCTGTGGCTGGGGCACTTTGAAACTTGGTAGACAGTGACTGGGATACCTTGAAACTGGGACTTTAAATTAAAACAAGTTCTGTGGAGGAAAACTAGGTCAGGAATGGGTTCAACTGCTCTATTTTTCTCTGATGGAAATTGTTTTTGCAGGGCATATTTTCTGTTAAATTGTTGTACAGGTTGTCTTATTGAAAGGAAGGAAAGCACTCACTGGTTGGTGGGTCAGAGCTGATTGTTTCTGGAGGGCACAGACTTGGTCCCACCCATGCACCCCAAGACCATAATTTCCTTTATACCAGGAGTTCTGACATCACTTCCCAAAAGGGAAAAGGACATACACCTTTCATATCTGTAATAGACCAGCATGCTGTGTAGGGGGTAAACATATGCACATGGTCACGCGCACTAACAAAAAAGGAAAAATATATATAAACAGTAAGGGAGAAAGACATGTGGGGAGTGGTGCAATGCACTGACTGTGGGGTGGCAGTCTTCCAGGACATATTCTGGAGGCTGTGTTGCTACACTATTAGCAGGCACCACTCTGGTCTGAGAGAGGAGGTTGCCCATCTCCAAGCTGACCTGGTGAGGATTCAGAAAACCTCTTCCTACACCCATGGACCACCAGGGCTGCCACCGCTGCCTCAGAGGTTGCCAAGAAAGATGAGCAGTTGGACCATGGTGAGCTCAGGGAGGATGAGGGTGGTGGAACAGAGGTGCATACCTCCAGTTGTACCTCTCCACAATTCATATGCCATTCTGGTGGAGCGTGATTCCTCTAAGGAGACTCCCACAGTGGAGACCAAAAAAGATGCTGGGAACATCCACAAAGGAGACCAACAGGAGGGTGGCATGGGACCCCACAGGGGAAGGAAACAACTCCTGGTACAATACTCAATCGTTAGAGGGGTAGAGATGGAGGGAGGGGAGAGAGAAGTAAGGTGCTTGCCCTGCACCATGGCTTGGAGGGACAGGAAGTGAATCTTCTGAATCATGAGAGCAGCTGCATGGGGGAGGGAGCTGGACATCATTGTCCACCTAGGGACACATGACCTGGGTGGGAATGGGATCAGAGCAGTGCAGGAGGAGTTTGTGGAGTTGGGGAAGGGCCTTAGACAAGTGGTACACATGGTAACCTTCTCAGAGGTGCTGTCTGTCTATAGCATGGAGATGCTAGGGTACTCCACACCATGGGATTCAATGAATGGTTGAAAAACTGGAGTGGAGCTCAGGGTTTTGGCTTCATTGGGGACTGGGGGTCTACCTGGAGGGATACAGGCCTATACTGGTGGGATGGTTTGCATCAGTCCAGGAGAGGAACCAGAATCTTAGGTGATAGGTTTAAATGCTTCATTGGCAATCATTTAAACTAGCCAAGGGGACAGACACTTAAATGAAGCAGGGAAATCCTGCCCCCACCCCACAAAACAGGGTAGTTAGTGAGGTAAACACCAAGGTAGAGAAGTAAATAGGGAGCAAGACAGGGGTAAAGGGAGAAAAAGGCAAAGGCAGTAAGGACAGGGATGGGGCTAAAAGGGGTAAGGCCATCAAAAAATGGAGGGCAATGAGTACCAATGCCCGCAGTCTGGGTAACAAGCCCTAAACTAGTGGTCTTGATTGAAGAGGGATGCCTGGATATCATGGCAGTCACAGAAACATAGTACACAGAACCATGACTGGGATGTCAACATACCAGGGTATACAATCTACAGGAGAGACAGAGAGGGTAAAAGAGGAGGAGGAGTAGCTCTCTATGTAAGGGAAGGGATCAAAGCAATGGAACTAAAGGGCAAACATGGAGGAGAGGAGAGGAGAGAGAGGAGAGGAGAGGAGGAGAGGAGAGGAGGAAAGGAGGCACTGTGGGTCACCCTGGAGACAGGAAATGGCACCACAATCCACACATGGGTTGTATACAGACTCCTATCTCAGGCGGGAGGAAATGGACAAGGAAATGATAGAAGGCATCCTTGGAATGGCAGAAAAAAGGGAGATATTGTTAATGGGTGATCTGAATATGCCAGATGTTAACTGGAGCACCTTTGCTGCAGCCACATGCAAGAGTAGGGTCATTCTCGATACCCTACAGGGGGCATGCCTCAGACAGCTGGTATCAGAACCCACTCAGGAGGAAGCAGTCTTAGACCTGGTGCTCTCAAATGGGAATGGAGTTAGGATCTCAGATTTAGAAGTGGGTAGCCATCTGGGAACAAACAACCACCAAACGGTGTGGTGCAGGATAAACGCAGCCGTAGAGTCGAGCTATACAAAAGCAAGAGGATTGGACTTTAGGAGGGCTGACTATGGCAAAATGGGAGAGTGTCTCAGAAAAGCACTAACAAATGGGAATGAAGGAGTGGTGGAGAAACAATTGGGAAAAAATCAAAACTGCCATCACAGAGGCAACAAGCCTTTGTGTGAAGGAAATAAACAAAACATAATGAAAAAAAAACCACTATGATTTTCAAAAGATGTGGCGGAGAAGGTTAAGAAGAAAAAGTTAGCATTCAGGAAGTATAAGGAAACACAGAAGGAGCTGGACAGAGAACTGTTCTAGTTAAAACAGAAGGAAGCCGTGAAGGCAGTCAGAATAGCAAAGGCTGAAACCAAGGGAAAATAGCCAGCTCAGTTAAGAAGGGGGATGAAACCTTTTATCGGTACATTAGGGAGTGAAGAAAAACCAAGGGAGGGATAGTGAGGCTTAATAAAGAAGAGAGGGAGGGCAGAGGGTGGCAGTGAAAAAGCAGAGATACTGAATGAATGCTTCTGCTCAGTATTCACAACAGAAGAAGGAGGGGGAGGTACCTAAACCAAACAATAGAAGTACTCTAGATTGGGGGGGAGGTCATTGATACCAGTCCATTCACAGAAGGACTCCTTAAACTGAAGGTGGACAAAGCAATGGGGCCTGACAGGATTAACCCCAGAATTCTAAAAGAACTAAGGGGAGAACTAGTGACACCACTGACTACCCTTTTTAACAAACCATGGGAGGATGGTGTGGTACCTGAGGACTAGAGGAGGGCTCCCCCTTCACAAAAGTGGGAGCAAGACAGAGGCAGGAAACTACAGACCTGTTAGTTTGACCTCAGTGGTAGGGAAAATGACGGAATCACTTCTGAAAGAAAGAATTGTTGAGTACCTAGAGGCCAGCAGGACACAGAACCCAAGGCAGCATGGTTTCATAGTGGGAAGGTCATGTCAGATGAATCTAATAGATTTCTTTGACTGGGTGGCCAAAGTAGTACATGTTGATATGGCCTACCTAGACTTTAGCAAGGCATTTGACACAGTCCCACACAAAAGATTAATAAACAGGTTAGCCAGCCTGGGAGTGGGTCCCAGGGTGGTAGCTTGGGTAAAAAATTGGCTGGACAACAGGACAAAGATGATAATAGCAAATGGAATCCACTCTGAAGAAAGGGAGATTACTATCAGGTACCAAAGGGTTCAGTAATGGGACCAGTCCTCTTTAATGTCTTTATAGGTGACATTATGGAGGGACCGGAAGGAAAAGTAGGCCTCTTTGCAGACGACACAAAGATCTGCAACAACATATAGAGAATACTGGTTGGGCAACCATGTACAATCAGCCTGTGCCACCACAGAGAGGTTTTGATTGCATCAGACCTTGAGAGCAAAGCTTGAGATATCCGATGTAATCAGAAGCATGAGGTGACAGCTCAGGTTGGTTGGGCACGTGTTTGCCTAACCAGTATTATTTATAGTGTATATGTTATTTTTATAGTTTTTATTTAAAAAAAAAATGTCTCTGTGATCTCATGGCAGGCAGGCAGTTCCAGTTCAGAACTTAAACTGACTGCTGTGCTTGCAGCAGCACTGTGAAAAACACCAGCTGCCTCAAGGATTTCCAATTACCCGGAACCTTGTTGTACCACAGAAGGGAACAACCACAATCCATGACATTTAAACTGTGGTAAAACAACATTTCAGCTGGCATGGAAATCCATGCAGAACAAACCCTCAGTATACTCTGTAAGGTGTTTCAGTCACATCTACACTGAGATAAGAGGCAAATACAAAGAGACCAGCCAGGTAAGGGGAAAACAGGAGCAGGGGGAGGGAAGTAGTTTCAGCTGATACCTGAGGGAGCCTGGGGAGGCAGTAACGTGGATGGAGGAGGGGAGCAGGTTCCAAAGTGATGGGAGATGATAGAAAAATGCTGATTGCCCTGCAGAGGAGTGAACATGAGCAATGATGAAGGTGTGAGGATCCCTGGAGTGGAGAGGGAACAGGAGGCAGTGGGTTTGAAGGAGAGGAGTGATGTGAGGTTAGAGGGAAAGGACCCAAACCAGTATATGAAAATGAATGAGGCACAGTGGTTCTGGTGACATGAGGATAGAGGAAGCTATACAGAAGATGTTGGGGGAATAGTGTAAAACCCATATTTTGGGTATGCCACTACTTCACAGATAGAAAATGTTGAAGTTATGTATAATAAATTGGCAAGATTTATTCTACTAGCTGATAGAGGGACCCACCATTGTGATATGTTTACAGAGCTAAATTGGCTCACAATAGGAAATAAGTTCAAAAGATCTTTTGCCATCAAATGAGGAATACCATGGTGACTGGAAAACCCACATATTTATTAGATAAAATGCAAAAGACAACCCACTCACACAACCTTAGGAGCAATGGTTAAATGAGGGATTTCCAAATTAGGACTCCTAGAACTAGGTATGGAGAGATTATATTTTTATACTCACCTACAAAACTGTGGAATGAATTGAAAATCCAAACTAATAATATATGTGAAAATAAAAGTAAATTTAATACTGCCTTGAAACAAGAATTGACAACCCGATGTAGCTCTTTTGACTAAGTCTTTGGTTTCATTTACACACAAAAGATTGTTAATTATGTATATGTCTATGTACAGTAAATCAGTTCAAGTGCAATATGGAATTATATTGCAAGCTCAAGAGTTGATGTAATTAGCTTAGGATTATTTGCGTACATGAAATGTTACACTGTTGTTATTCAGGAGTGCCTTGTAAATAGGACTTTGCCCTAATGGTGTAAAATGTTATTCTATCCTGACTAAAATAAAGATTTTACTACTGCTACTACTAGTAAATCCAGACTGACAGGAGGCTGAATTTTGGAAGAAGGCTCTGAACGCTGAGCAAAAATAGGCTCAGGCCTTTAGCAGTGGGGAAGACAGAGTAGGAGGGAAGGAAGGGCCTGTGGTTGGACTCCACATCGCCAGACAGGAAGAGTAGGAATAGGAACAACAGGGTGGAGTGTGATTTCTGACCCTTAGAGTAGAGGGAGGAAGGGGAGGCAGGGAAAGGAGAAGGTGGTGTGGTGTAAAAACCCCAGGTTAAGAGATGAAGAAGAGACAACCAGGATGGATAGGATTGGAGGAGGAGGGTTAAGAGGAGGAAAGATGGATGGATGAGTGAAGGGTGAGGAAAACGGAGGGGAGGTAGGTGAAATAGGAGAGGAAGAGGAGGATGAAGGGGAAGGGATAAGGTAGTGCAGGGGAAGATACAATGTGATCAGGAGATGCAATGCAATAGCCATCAGTTATACAATACTGGGAGTCACGTGATGCTAGGAGCTAGGTAGGTGCTTCCCTGCTTGGCTCCCGCTCCTTCCTTGCAAATCAGCTAAAATTCACCATTTGTAATCACCAAACCAGCTTCTATTGTGCATTATTTGGTGGCTGACTTCCTTTGGACATTGGAGATTGCAGTTGTAGAGGGCAATATGGACTCTGAAATGCATAGTACTCCTCCGAAGCATACCCCCTTCCCCACCACCCTGGACAAAGTCTCTAAAAAAGCTAAGGCCCAGCATGGGGAGGGTTCTGGGCATACAGAAATCTAGTCCAAGTACTACTCTACTAACAGAAAACAAGTTCTTGCAGGAATTTACCCCACTTATAGCATCGATTCAAGAACTTATCTCAGAGCTAAAATCCCTCCGGATAGCAATTAATGGCCTGAGTCACAGAGTCAGTGACATCAAAGTGTGGCTGCACTCTGTTGAAACTTGTAAAGATAAAGAAATATTAGAAGTGGCTGTCCTGAAACAGAAAGGGTCAAAGATGGAGAACAAGCTGGAGGATCTTGAGGCCAGAGCCACAGGAACAACATCACAGTGTTTGGACTTCCTGAACAGTCTGAAGGTTATCCTATTTGCCCAGAAGTTCTGCTCTAAAATAGTGGTCCCATCACCTAATGGGCCCTCCCATGTTATTGAATGTGCTCATCATTCATTACATGTCATGCCACCACCTGGCACACAGCCTCGGCCATTTATCTTTAAATTCTTAATTTTTTTAGATAAACTGTATTTATTGGCCAAAGTAATAGAAATAAAAGAAATTACTTGGGAAGGTGTCTGTTTGTGGGTGGTACAAGATCTGCCAAGGTCTGTTTGACAGAAATGGGCTGCATACCAGTCACTTGTCACCAAGATACTTGCTGTGAGTATCCATTTTCATATGTTATATCCCGCAAAATTGCAAGTAATGGTACATGAATCCTGGGCTTTCTTTGAAACCACTGAACATGCAGCGATGGAGTTGAAAGACACACTGCCCAACTTATTTAAAGCTCGCTGAGCCCGCTCTTCCCTGTGTCTGATTTTGTTTTTGATATTATGGACTAACTATGTCTATGGTGAGCTTCTGTCACTTTGCCTTTAATTTGAAGAGTTTCCAATTATGGGCCCTTTACAAAGTGAGATGCTGCTGGCTGCCATTATTATTCTCTTGCTCCTGTTTTCCATTTCCCTGGTATGTGCATTACAGGTTTACCTGCACCAGATGAATGTTTCATACTTCAGTTCCTGGACCACACTCAGCCTGAATGGATCCCCTCGCTCTTTGCCCTTTCCTTTGATGATGGGGACAGTTGAGGCTCCGGTGTACTCTTCAGTTTTTATTGTTTTCCACTGGTCTTCTCGGTGACTCACTGAGTTTGGTTCACATTGTGTCAGGACCAGAGATTGGATGCTGTCAGCTGGTACTCAACCGAATGGTGGAATGATTGAAACATTGTTCGGTTCTGGAGTCTGCTACATAGGTCTGTGTTATTTCCTAGGCCTTGGAACTGTATAAAATTATACTAAATATTTTGTTGGACTTTATTACTAGAGACTTTGCTTTCCTTTGGGCTGCTGACATACTGTTTGATTCGCTCATGTTTTTAATAAAACCAGCTTGATGACTTGGGATTATATTATTTTTATTATTCTGACCAGTTATTGTTGGTACTTTGCTAGCTGGTTTAATTTTTCCTCACAGTTCCATTTAATCTTCCTCTGTGGATTATTCCTAGTTGAATCATTTACTTTGCTACATTAGTGTTATATATTTAAGCAATAATGCCCGACAGGGTGTGTGTCGTGCTGGGATAACATCACGCCTCAGGTGGTTGGGCATGAGGCTACAGGCCGAGTGCATCTGAGGCATGACGTTATCCCAAATGACACATACCCTGGAAGGCATTATTGCTATTATACAATGGCTCGTTGTTATATATAAAATAAAAAAATAATTTTAAAGATGTTTTTGTGTGGAAAAATATTTTTGTTTTTTAAAAGAAGATGAAACAATGAAGCACATCATCAAGCACATCAAGTAGCACATCATCAAGCAAAAGTTCATCTACAGGTTCACAGTGTGGCTGAGACTAGACCCGTGATGTTGTACTGGGATAACATCACAGATCCAGCCCAAGACTGACCAATCAGAGTCCAGGATTTTTTCTTGCCATTGTATAATGCTGGTTGTTACAAATGTTATTGATTTTTTTGACTATGCTTATACTGCTCATACTTGTACTTTGTGGAGGGCTGGTTTCTGGGGGGTGAGGGTAGAAGCATAGGGTTCAGTTTATAGTTCAGAGTTAATCATGCACTGTAGGTACGGGGAGGGGGGATTCGCATAGTGTTAGTGATGTTTGCATTGTTTGTTATGGTTTTTGAGGGGAACTGTTTGATACTCTTGATAAGTTGGGGAGGTTTCACTGCCCCTGCATGCTGTTTCCATTCTGCATGTCAACTTGGGGCTTAAGGAGTAAGTTTGTCTCCTCAGCCTTTCTTAGCTATTGTTTTATACTTAGTTATGGTAGTGGCTTTACTACCTATTTTGGGTATATGTTTTTGCAGGGGTGGGTAGTTAGGTTACTTTGTTGTTTTTCATACCAGCCAGAGGGCCTTGATACATAGTGCCATGTTTCATAACATTTGGAGAGTTGAGGCATTGGACTTTAGACTGGACTCTGATAGTAATACTATTTTACTTTTCATTTCTACTTCTAGGGTCTGGGATGGGTGAAAATCCTATATATTCTGCTTTATTTATATCTTCCTTTACTGAGGTTGGTATTTATCCCTTTTTTACATGGTACCACTGATTCCCTTACTTGCTGGCATTGGTTATTGTGAGCCCAATTTGGTAGGCTCTTGACTGGGGATGGGGGGGACTAAAAGAAATTACAAAGGTGAAATGATGTACATTAGACTGGAGTGATGTCCAGGCAGGTGACATCATTACCTGCTCACCCCTACGAGCTCTAACCTGACACTTACCTGTTATTGATCACCTACTGACCCTATCACAGACTGGCTAACTGACTAGCACGAACAAGCAACTAGGACTAGGCAGGTTACCACTAAGGTTAACACAGTAAGAAATAAGATAAGGCAGGTCAATGCTGAGGGTAAACACAATTAGGATGAGGGTTTAAACAAAGAATTTGCATAAGTTAACAGTAGGACTCAGGCAGTTATTGGGTATTCACTGAGTAATGCTGAAAAAGCAGGGTTGCAAGGAAGCTGGTAGGGGTGCAGCATGGCTGGCCAATAGTTGACTCCAGACAGACTCCTCAATGTCCTTTGTGCTTAATCCTTATCATGGAGAGCTGCAACATGGATGATCACTAGTGAAGCACAAACTGAAGAAGGTGAGTGGTCCTGTCCCCAAATCTCATGATGCGAGTGGAGAAGCTGCAAAGATCAGAAAGCAACAAGGGGGCTACGGGGTGCAGGCTAGTGGTTTGATCAGGAGGAGGGGACAGATGGTGGCATACAGCCACTTACTCTCTCCTGGAGCTGCAGATTTGAAGACCATGGCTGAAGAGAGAACTCTGGGCTCAGGACTTCTTTGAAAATCCTGCTCCTGTGTGCTGGACCTGCCCCAAAACTTCTGATTGGAGAGGAGAAGCTGCAAAGATCAAAAAGCAGCAAGGGGGCTCCAAGGTGCAGGCTTGTGATCTGACCAGGGAGCCCAGTGACTGAAGATGGAAGAAATCCCTAACTCTCTCCTGGAGCTGCACAGTTGACATCTGTGACTGAAGAGAGAACTCAGGAGGGCTTTGAAAATCATGCTTCTGTGTGCTGGTCCTGCCCCTGAATCTTCCAATTAGAGAGGAGAAGCTGCAAAGCTCAGAAAGCAGCAAGGGGGCTTTGAGGTGCAGGCTAGTAGTCTGATCAGGAAGGAGGGGGACCAAAGATGGCAGAAGTCTCTCACTCTCTCATAGAGCTGCAGAGTTGAAGTCAATGGCTGAAGAGAGAGGGAGAGAGAATGTTGGGCTTCGGAGTGCTTTGAAAATCCCACTTGTGTATGGTGGTCCTGCCCTTGAATCTCTTGGCTGGATGGGAGAAGCTGCAAAGATTGGAAAGCTGCAAGGAGACTCTGAGGTGCAGGCTAGTGGTCCAACCAGGGAGGAGGGGAACAGAAGATGGCAGACAGTCCCTCATTCTCTCCTGGAGCTGCAGAGTTGAAGTATGTGGCTGAAGAGAGAACTACGGGCTTGGAAGTGCATTAAAAATCACGCTTCTGTATACTGGTCCCACCACTGATTCTCCTGATTGGAGGGGAGAAGCTGCAAAGATCAGAAAGCAGCAAGGAGGCTCCGAGGTGCAAGCTAGTGATCTGACCTGGGTGAGGGGGACAGAAGATGGCATACTCTACATTCCCTCACTCCATCCTGGAGCTGGAGCTGCAGAGTTGAAGTCTGTGGCAGAAGAGAGAACTCTGGGCTTAGGAGCACTTTGAAAATCACACCCCTTTGTGCTGGTCTTGCCCCCCCCCGAATCTCCCAGTTCAGGGGGAGAAGCTGCAAAGATCAGAAAGCAGCAAGGTGCTCTGAAGTGCAGCCTAGTGGCATGGCCAGGTATGAGGGGAACAGAAGATAACCTACAGTCCCTCACTCTTGCCTGCAGCTGCAGAGTTGATGTCTGTGACTGAAGAGAGAACTTCAGGGTTGGGAGCACTTTGAAGATCAAGCTCCTGTGTGCTGGTCCCACCCCCAAACCTCCTGATTGGAGAGCAGAAGCTGCAAAGATTGGAAAGCAGCAAGGGGCTCCAAGGTGCAGGTCAGTGGTTTGACCAGGGGAAGGGGAACAGAAGACAGCAAACAGTCCCTCGCTCTATCCTGGAGTTGTAGAGTTGAACTCCATGGCTGAAGAGAGAACTCTGGACCATGTCTGCATCCATTTAATAAATAATGACCCAAACTTCATACCTTTTACAACATCTCAGATATGATCCCATTTGACATGGACAAACACATTTTTTTTTTTATTTGAGTGTTCATGTTTTTTTCTGGGTTTTCTCCCATTCCCCTGGGGCCCCGGCACTTGGCTGTACATGAGTGTGGAGGCATGCATGCACACTAGAAGCCAGCTCAGCCCCTTCCTGCCACCCTACATGCCATCCCCCACCACCTACATACCCCCACTGGACCTCCATCCAGTGGGGATGGGACTATGGGAGGGGTGACAACCCACCCCCACCACCCAAGGGAGAGGAGAGGAGAGCACCTTGACAGCTCACTCAATCCCACTCCTCCCACCTTCCCATGCTGGCACCCCGATGACCCAAGGTCGTTCTCAGAATACGGATTGCTGGTGCAGCGAGAAGTAAGGCGCCCAGTGCCTCAACTGTCAGTGCTACCAGGCCGGAGACAAATACTTTTTCTGCACTGTGCCAGACAATACCATATTCTCTTCTGCCTCAACACAAAAGTTAGTATATTAGAAAGTGAATGTATATTAATATTTGTGACTCTCCAAGGATAAAACCCTCCTGATTAGTGGAGATTATGTAAAATCTTTTCTAATTTATTGAAAAAAACTTTCATAAAATCTTAAAATCTGCTGATCTCCTCCTTTGCTTTATCAAACATAGGAAGTAGAACCACATTAGCCTCATAAAAGAAGCCGGCAAGGAGTCTTCCTGCAGAGCCCTTTGAAACAGTTCTTGCAAAGGTTAGAAACAAAACCCCCTCTAGCTTTTTATATAATTCAGTTGGTAGACCACCGCCCAGGGGCTTTATGTGAGGTTGAAGAACACAGAGTCTTACAAACCTCAGATATTGTTATCAGGGTGTCTAAATATACCACGTCTTGAGCTGAAAATTGTAGAAGAGCCAAGGTGGACAAAATGTCTCTTACGCAATTGAGCTGAATTGGATTACTGTCTTCTTTAATACACAACTTCAGGAAGTGTTGTACAAGTGCCATTTACCAGTTAGGGGTTTGAAGCAGATGGAGCATCAGGTAAATTCAGGGAACTGAAGTATCTGTCCTGTGCTTCCCTTTTAAGCTGCAAGACCAATAATTTACTACTCATGTAACCCCATTTGGGGGCTTGCCTTAACTGCCCATGTTTCTCCCATCTCCCGTTTCTGCCTCTGGCATTCCCTGAATCCCCAAAATGTATCACCACCTGGCCTGAGTCCTCTAAGGTGCCCCAGTGTTTTCTGAACAGCCCTGCACATTGTTTAGCCCTGGTTCGGGCTTAGAATCTGAGCTGCAAGCTGCTGGCAATTTCTTCAGCCATCAGCACTTGAGCATGCATGAAGGAGAGTGCTTATTGTTACAGACCACCATTGCGGTCATAACAGGGAGTGTGTCAGTGGTCCCGGTGCCCCTGGTGTACTGAATGGAGACATGTGACCTGACCAAGGCTGAAGAGAAGCCATATTAAACTTTAAATAAAGGGTTTGAATGGGGCATAATAGCAAGGGCTCCTGCATAGTAATGAGCCCTCATGAATATTAATGAGGGATCAGTCTGCTGCTCAGGACACTGAATTATGGTGGCAGTGACAGGCTCATGTGAGGGCATAAATGCAAATAAGGGCAAGTGCTTGTGAGGGCACTGAAGGGGTTACTAAATGGTGGGTCTAATGTAAATAAAAGTATTTCTGTGGGCTGTACCAGAACTTTATTGTGGATCAACATAAGGACTACTAATAGACTGAATGGGGGCTGCCATGTTTGTGTTGCTTTGACCCCCTTCCAGCAGCTAATCAGATAACTAGGTGCCTAAAGTTGGATCAAGGGACTTCTGTGAGATAGAATGTGCTATTTCCAGGCACCAAAAAACCCACCAATTAGAGCTATCAATGGGTTGACAAATGGTAATTGATAGCCCTGGACGGCAAATGGGAGAGCAGATCTCAGGGGAAAGATCCCAGGGATTTTGGGGGATTTGATTAATTCTTGACCAGGTCCCTATCAAGTCAGGAGGGATCTGTGTTTTAAAGGTCTGAACTGTCTGAGTCCTTGTTCAGGAGTGAGTGGAAATTGCTACTGCGGAAAGAGTGAGTCTCTGAGATACAAAAAGACTGAACTGATTTCAGAATGCCCAAAGCAATTTAGAACTGTGCTGTTTCTTCTGAAAGAGACTTCACTGCAGAAATCCTGCACTGTTTTGGAACTTGGGAAAGCTGCTTTGAGAGTTTTAATGGTCTTGGAACTGGGTGCAAGCCAGGCTATGTAGAGACTGTTTGAGAACTGTACAGGTTGCTGGGAACTGCATCCAGCTGGAGCTGAATTGGAAGCCGAGCTAATATTCAGAGACTGTGTGAGCGAAAGGTAAGCAGGCGTTTCCAAAATCTAAAACCCCTGCTACTGCTGAGCATATCAGTGTGGAGTGAGGCTAATGCTTAAAGCCTGCAAATCAATGACCCAACAGCACTGCAGATCAAAAAAGGAAGAAGTGACCTGGCCAGCCCAGAAATTGTTGTATAGTGCAGGGGAAGAGTGAACTCTGCCAGTTTCAGAAGCACTCTTCAGAGCCATGGAGGGAAATTGCTAACCCCTCTCAAGTGCTGGTTGCAGGAGGTCACTTGCGCTTGCTGGTGTGCTAGGGCACCTGCAACCCCTAGTGGGAGCCAGGCTGTGGAGCCATTTCTGGGTCTGGGACTCCTATGGCTGAGTGGGACCTGTGTGTGTGCTCTGTGATGGGCCAGAAGATTCCGAAGGTGACAAGCGGACAGATCTCCAATCAAGGGGACAAGCTGCTAGACCTTCAATCAAGATCAAGGCCTAATAGCAAGTATCAATCTGCAGCCTGTGTGTGTGTGCCCTTTGCCAATGGAGCTCCTTGTTCCGGGGTCAGTGACAGCCTTGCATCTTGAAGACTGCTAAGAATCATCAAACCATGAGTCCCCAGGGCTTGCCCTGGAAACCAAGGGGAGTGCTCAATTTAGATTTAAAGTTATCTTATAAACATCATAGGGCCCCAACATCTGGCCAACCCGTGGTAACGTCCAGGCCTGCATCTACTGGGTACGCAACTAGACCTCTCTAACATTACACTGGTATCAGCGGGGGTGGGTGACCAAGGTGGGGTGGCCTATGGGCCTAGTTGTTGTTGCTTTACTCATGGCTCCAATCTTTATCTCATCCACAGCTATCCCTTATCCATGTACCCCTGTTCTAACCCTGTTACCCCCAAATAAAGCTGTGAGTTTGAAGAGTATTGTGTAGAGAGTCACTGCATGTCATTTATAATTAATGCCATTGTGAAATTGTTGGGTCTCTGGTATGCAGGGTGGTTGATAGGGGAGGTGGGTAGGTGTAGCATCCCAGGGGATTGCACCAGCTGATCACCTGACCCACTCACAATCTACTCTGGGTGGAGGCACCATGCTATTTATTATAACTTTGGGATAGGACCCCCAAACATCACCATAGAAGGACCCAGGACTCTTAACCTGTTGTAGGACCAACAGGCAGGGGTGGTAGCCCACTGGCTCATGGCACCTGGGCTACACTCTTATTACTAAATTCATATTAGCATTATCATTATAATGTGCCAGGCTTCTTTTTGCCACCTGCAAATGTAACTCATTACAGGCAGCTTACTTAGCCACAATCTGTCTGCATAGAGCCTCTGAAGGAGTTACCTTGTCAGCCTTTAATAATTCTGCTAATTTGTTCTCCAAAGTAACCAATCCTTCCCATAGAGTCAATCCTTCCCATAGAGTCAGGAACTCATGGAAGTCCTAGCAGATCCACTGACAACCCTCTTCAACCTATCACTAGAGATGGGGGAGGTACCCAGGGACTGGAGGAGGGCAGGGGTGGTCCCCCTGCACAAGAGTGGAAGTGGGGAAGAGGCAGAAAATTACAGACCTGTAAGCCTGACCTCAGTGGTGGGGAAGCCGATGGAGTCCCTGCATAAGGAGAGGGTAGTGAAGTTCCTGGAGTCAAGTAGTACAAGAGACCCAAGGCAGCATGGCTTCACTGAGGAAAAGTCTTGTCAAACTAATCTCATCGATTTCTTTGACTGGGTGACCAGAGTGGTGGATCAGGGAGGGGCGGTGGATGTGGCCTACTTGGATTTCATCATGGTCTTCAACACCATTCTGCATAGAAGAATGCTTAACAAATTGGGGAATCTGGGTGTGGGCTCTAATATGGTAAAATGGGTTGGAAACTGGCTAAAAGGCAGGATGCAGATGGTGGTAGTAAATGGTATAAAATACAAAGGGGGGAGGTGACCATCAGGGTGCCACAGGGATCGGTGCTGAGTCCAGTCCTATTCAATTTCTTGATAAATGATATTGCAGAGGGACTGGAGGAAAAAGTATGCCTGTTCACAGATGACACCAAGATCTGCAACAGAGCTGACACTCAGGAAGGGCTAGATAAAACGAGAAATGACCTAAGACTACTTGAGGAATTTTCAAAGGTTTGACAGTTGAGTTTCAGCATGAATAAGTACAGGATAATGCACCTGGGACACAGAAACCCAAGAGAGGAATACAGGAATGGAGAGGGCAGATTCTAGTCACTACAAGTCAGGAGAGAGACCTGGGAATTATCATATTTGATGACCTGAAGTCATCCAAGCAATGCAAAAAAGCAGTGGAGAAAGCAAATAGAATGCTGGGGTGCATAGGAAGGGGCATAACTAGCAGGAGGAGCAAAGTGGTGATGCCACTGTATAGATCACTGCTGAGGCTTCATCTGGAATACTGTGTCCAAATTGGGAGACCACATCTCAGGAAGGACATTGAATGGAAGCAGTTCAGAGAAAAGCAACAAAAATGATACATACACTGCACCACAAACCTTATGAAGAAAGACTCATGGAACTTAATATCTATTCACTGGAAGAGAGAAAGGAGAGTGGGGATATGATAGGGACTTTCAAATACCCTAGAGGAATAAACAGGGTGCAGGAGGGGAACATATTTTAGAGAAGAAAGTGCACAAGGACAAGGGGACATAACATGAGACTGGAGGGAGGGAGGGAGAGAGGGGGAGGCTTAGGGGGAATGCTAGGAAGTATTTTTTCACAGAGAGGGTGGTAGATCCATGGAACAGCCTACCAGTGGAGGTGGTGAAAGCGAAAATAGTCCGAGGATTCAAAAGTGAATGGGATAAGCATAAAGGCACCCTGCTGAATAGCAGAGTGGGGGAAAGGCAGTCCAGATAAGAGCAGGGATTGCCAAACCAAGTAGGAAAATGGTCAGACTAGGTGGGCTGTATGGTCATTATCTGCTGACAGATTCTATGTTTCTATTCTTTGCTGTGGTGCTTTGATGTTTTTTGTCTAGATTGGTAGAGTCTCTGTAGCACCACAGCTATTTTCTGGTGCTTGGCTACTGTTTTACTTCTGTTTTAACATTAAAACTTGAGCAAGTATTGAAGTCCAAAGGATTCTACTCTGCAACAGGCAAGGGAGATAACCAGTCCATAACAAGCAGCATTCCATCATCCAGTTGGACTGCCAGCAATGCAGTACTCGAATGGTACATGGCTGAAACCCAATAAGCTGAGTTCTGAAATCCCCCAAATGTCAGTATCAAACCATCATGAAATATAAAGCAAAGCTGAGTTCAAGAACAGGAAGCAAATAGTGGTAGGTAACTACACACCCTACACAAAGTAAATGGTGTTCCATATAAATGTGGATTCTATTTGATTGTTGTATCATAAATAAAACTAATTCTGAACCAGGACATAACATACTCTGGGGCATATAGCAATGCCCCAAAAACTGTACAAACATGGGGAGCATCATAAATTCCAAAATGTTTCATATCCCCTTACTGATAACTAGGAGGACAGTCCTCAGGTGGTGGAAGGTTCCCTCCTTCCAAATGGAACTGAAGGAGACATACCATGTATGCCAGGACATAGCCTGGGAAATTGAAAATATTAGGGGTGCATGTCCAATCTCAGAGGCCGAAAAACAGGTCTTCACTAAAATGAGACCCACCACCTCCCAAATCATAAAGACAGTTCCAATAGATCAAGTGCCCCCCAACCCCACCCCAGCAAGCCAGAAAGAGTTTCAGATATCCTGCAGGGTCATTAGCTGCCCAAGACCTTTGTAAATTGCCATGAAAAAAAAGAAACACAGGAGTCTCATCAAAAGTAAAATGGCATATCAGAAATAAATAGTGTATTAATTAGTTTAAACACTTCAGCTCTCCAATGTACTGCTAGTAATATCCCCAGTCAGTAGTTCAGGACCATCCAGTCTTTTAAGTGACTAGCAAATAAAGCAGCTCCTTACCAGAGAAGAAAAAGTTGTTGAAAGGAAAAGAGCTTCTGTCCACCAAAGACAAAAGTAAGCCAGCCAGAACAGAGAATTCCAATGCACGTAACATACCTCAGATAGAGCTTCCTCAGCTCACAGACAAAAACACAAAGCGAAAGCTAACCAAAGGTTCTGGAGACATTCAACCAAAGTTCAAGAAAGAAGTGTAGCTGTTGTGGTCAGCCAAGGATGGAGGTGCTAGGCTAAGGAGCCACCCAAAGACAAATGCAGAAAGAAAGAAAGAGCCAGCACTCCTGGAGTTTGAATGCAAGTGTTCTTCAGTGAAGTTTAATCCATTGTAAGGAGACACAGAACAAATGCCACTAGCGCCTCGGCAACAAGGTCTTCCAGGGGGCATAACTTAGTACACAAACATGTTCTCCTTATACTGTATGTGCCACCAACAAAAAAGCATTGCATGATTAAACAATTAATCAATTAAAGAAGTCTTCTCATAGGAAAACAGAGCACTAAAAGATCTAGGCATACTATACTTCGGATAACATGGCACGCAGATAATGCAGAGAATTAAAGTAGTTGCTAAATGCTTAAAATTGTCAGGTTTTTATAGTTAAGCCGTCATAATCATGTTAAAAGATATGGTATCAAGCATAGCAAGTGCCAAAAAATAGGGCTTAGTGAAAAGGTAATTATGAAAAATGAATGAAGTATGCTGTCATATGCCTGAAAATACATACTGAGACTAATCCTGACATGAAGTCCAGAGCAGTAAAAAATCTATACTTCTCTTACCAGACTATATTTTAACCATTGTAATAAGGATTATGAAAAAACTATTCATAGATATCTCCATATGGGAGGTCATGGCAGGATGCAAAAGGTCAGTGATAAAAAGTTCAGAGAATGCAGTCATTAGCAAGAACAATGAAATACATGACATTTGCAAATTTCTGAAAATATATCAAAAACTGCTAGTGCCTAAAGAGGGCTTGCAAAGATGTATTTAATGGGGTGACTGATTTTGTTTATAAAAAATGTATAATCAGTTAAATGGAATTAAATATCCAGTGGGGATCAATAACAACAGGAAAGAATAAAAGAAGAGGATGTGTGTGTGTGTGGGGGAGATAAGTAAGGTTTCAAATTATAGAATTTGGTTCTGTCCATATAGTACTGGAGTTCCAACAAATTTATAGAAACTGAATTCAAACCAAAAGAATGGACAAAAAGCAACAGAAGGAACAGATACAAGGCTCTGACATGCCTGCAAAAATAAACAGAAAAATAAATAAATATGAAATAATAAAAAACATAAATACTTCTATTTCTGAGTTTTTAAATTTTTGCAGTTCATCAAATTTTGAAATGGAACACTTTAGATTTTAAATGTTTACCTTTAGCCTTTCTAGCTGTACAGCTATTTAAAGTAATCTACTAAAGAGTGCAAATCAAAAGGTGACTTGCTAAAGGATTAGGTAGCAAAGAGGCTAAGTGGCAGATTCCCCAAGAAACAAAAGGCAATAAAGATCAATCATGATCACATAGGTTTACATCATTCCAAAATTTATAAATTTATTAAATTAAAAATTGTGGAACTTAACCACTTCTATAATGCAATAACACTTGAAAATGATCTAGAACAAGGAATTTATCCCTGTGAACTCATGTGGGTTCAATGGTGACGAGCCAGAGATAAAAAATGAATGGGAAGAGTACCTAACTACCTGCACTAACACCTTAATGAGGATCATCATTAAGAGGGACAAGAAGCATCAAACCAGATTAAATTTAGAAATTGAAGAGCTACAGAAAAAGCTCATGTCCCACCAAACAGAAGTTAAATTTGTGGAACTCAATAAAAAACTATACTTCTAAAATAGCTAAACAGGAGAAAGATTTATTCCATAGGAAGAAACACAAATTTCACCGAGATTCCGTAGATTACGAGCGTGGGGAGATAGTACTATATGGACAGTACCAAATTCTATCATTTAAAACCTTACATATCCTTCCCTCCCCTTCCCCCCTCCACATCTTCTTCTGTTATTCTTTTCTGCCCTTTGGTTATTGATCCCCATTAGATTTATAATTCCATTTAACTGATTATGCCTTTTTATGTTGGCTCGCTTGCACGCACAGACAACATATTATGGTAGTAGCAGTTTCAGAGGTGTGTCAGTGTTGTGGCAGATGCAGGTGATGCTTTCATCAGTGTGTCCCTCAGCCGCCAGCCAGTGAACATGCTGCAGATGACAGCGGTTTCAGAGACTGCCACCAACTTGAAACGAATCTGCTGCTGCAATCAGAGACAGGCCTGTCATTGCAGTGGCAGATGAAATGCCTCAATTACGTGCTATTCCTGATGAAACATTTTAATACATAAGGTGGCTCCTGACGTCCACCACACAATCCCCACAAAGACGACATTGGGGAGCCCAATCCACATGTCAGCATGCCCCCCCATTATGTGGCATACCTAACATGGCTCCTCCTGCCATCCATCACAGTCCAGAAAAGCCAAAATCAGGGTGCCTAAGCCACATGTCGGCAACCCCCCTCTCAGTGTGTCTTTCCTGGTGAAACACTTTCTCCTTTCTGACACTGGGATGCCCACTACTGGTGTCAGATGTGCCCCCCCCCAAACCAATCTATATGGCTGCCAACATCCCCTGGATTGTGACACACTGGAAGCCCACCCCAGTGTGCCTATTTTTTTTTTTTTGCATATAAGCTATGTAAATAAAGAAAACTTTCCCTTGCATTTTTCCCCCTTCAAAGAATAAAACAGTCCACCATTGTCTTCCCCATCCCCACACTTCCTCTGTGCACCCACCTCCCAGCACCTCCCCTCACCCATACTTACCCTCTGGAGGTTGGAAGCAGTGATCTTCTCTGAACTGGGACACGTCTACACTCTTCAAAGCCGAACTGTGAACTGAAGAAATGACCATAAGCCATATAATGGGGGGGGGGGGAGGTTCAACTTAGGTTGATATTTCAACCATTTTTAGGAATTTGGGCCCCACATTGTCAACATGGGGTTCTTGGGACCCCACCTCATGAACATGTAACTGTCATTTCGTTTCTCAGTCCCTAAACATGATTTTGCCATTGCTGCACAGAATTACCTTTTGGGACTGATTAATGAAATGGCAGTGCTGATATTCATGAGGGGAGATCTAAAATATATGTTATGTGAATTTTAAATTCAAAAAATGACTGCATTATAAGCGTGCATTGCACAGCTTCTATGCACATTTGTAACTTTTCAATTTTAATATTTTCACTCCAGACTTTCAACATTGCCATTTTTTCACACCTCCTTATGAACAGTACAGCTGTCATTTTTCTCATCCTGCCCCAAAAATGTTTTCGCACCTGTGGCACATAATGGACATGGTCGCTGTGCGAAATCAACTTTCAGGACAGATTAACAAAATCAGAGTGTCACTCTTCATGAGGAGAGGTCCCAAAATGCCCATGTTGAAAATTTGGTGAAAAAATTCCCCAAAATGACCGCATTATGGACATGCATTGCATAGTATCTATGCACACTCGTAAGTTCACAAATTTTTCATATTTTCTCTCCAGATTTTCAACATTGCCATTTTTTCACACCTCCTCATGAATAGTACAGCAGTCATTTTTTGCATCCTGCCTGAAATGTGTTTCAACACCTGTGGCTCCAAATGGTGCTGTTGCTGTGCGAAATCACCTTTCAGGATTGCATAATGAAATGTTAGTGCACTTGTTCATGAGGTGGGGTCCCAAAAAGCCAATGTTGAAAATCTGGAGTGAAAATACCAATAAACACCCAGGGCATTAAGGTTTCCAACCATACACCCATCCTGCAGAAACTGACAGGTGTGGGGAGTGTAACTTGGGTTTGTCAGACGTAATGTTTGCAGCATTCTGATGGGTGCCTTGGGTTCTTTCACTCTAACACTCACCCCATTATCCTATATTGCACCCATCTCAGCTTATTTCCTTATGGAATGGGGTGAGCATAAGGGCCAAAGACCTCAAAGCACACCGTGACACATGTCAGTGTCTGCAGGGTGGGGTAAGGTGGAATGGCATAAGTGTTATGACCAATGACCCAAAGCCACACTCCCAATGCCTTTCAGTCTCTGTGGGGGAAGGGTTGGTGTTAGTTTAATACTTCACTGCCACTCCTATTGTGCATCTCTCTAACTCCTGCACTACCAATGCCAATGCCAGCAAGCCAACATTTGGCATTGACAAATGCTTGTTTATAAACAAAAGCAGTCACCCCATTAAATGCATCTTTGCAGGCCCTCTTTAGGCACTAGCAGTTTTTGATGTATTTTTTGAAATTTGCAAATGTCATGTATTTCACTGTTCTTGATAAAGACTGCATTCTCTGAATTTTTTACCACTGAACTTTTGCATCCTGCCATGGCCTCCCATATGGAGATGTCTATGAAGTTTTTTTGTTACAGTCCTTATTGCAATGGCTAAAACATAGACTAATAAGAGAAGTATAGATTTTTCACTACTCTTGATATGTTGTCAGGATTAGTCTCAGTGTGTACTTTCAGGGGTATGACAGCATACTTCATTAATTTTTCATAATTACTTTTTCACTAAGCCCTGTTTTTGGCACTTGTTATGCTTTATACCAATATATTTTGACATGTTTATGATGATTTAACTATGGAAACCCAGCAATTTTAAGCATTTAGCAACTACTTTAATTCTCTGCATTATGTGCTAGCCATGTTATCCAATGTATAGTATGCCTAGATCTTTTAGTACTCTATTTTCCTATGAGCAGACTTAATTAATTGTTTAATTATGCAATTTTTATTGGTGGCACATATAGGGAGAACATGTTTGTGTACTAAGTTACATCCCCTGCAAGACCCTGTGGTTGAGGTGCTAGGGGCATTTGTTCTGTGTCTCCTTTCAATGGATTAAACTTCACGGAAGTACACTTGCATTCAAACTCCAGGAGTCTGGCTCTTTCTTTCTGTTTTCAACCAAAGTTCAGCAACTACCATCCGGTATCAAGCAAAACTCATGGGAGTCAATGTTAGTTTCATTTATCAGGCAAAAAGTCTGCATAATCCTTTTCTTTATCCACACTGGTGAAAGTGTCAATGGCTCAGTAGGTAGCACACTTGCTTCTGAGGCTGGGAGATCAGAGGGCTGTGGGTTCAGTTCCCACATCTGGTACTTGGGTTAATATCCCAGTACTGACACTGTAGTACAGCATGAGAGGGGTACTGCACTTCTGAGGTGCCGTCTTTCGGATGAGACATTAAACCGCGGCCCCATCTGCCTGGATTGGTGGTAGTTCAGGTGGATGTTAAAGATCCCATGGCACTTATCGAAAAGAGCAGGGGAATTTTTATTGTAATAACATCAAAAAACATAAATATAAACACATGAAAAAAAAACACTAATAAAAAAAATCATACACTTCAGAGAAAAAAAGGGGAACGAAAGAAAAATCAGTGTTAAATGACATCAATAATAAATGTAATAAGGGGAAAAAAACACAATATGCCAATACAAATCACTAAACTTAACTCAAATATATTCTTTCATATATTTTGAACAGCAGACCCAATATAACAGCAAACCCCATCTGAATTGTCTTGGTTATTGTATTAAAAAGAACATTCATTTATACTTAATAAACATTGAAAACCCTTTCTACCAAGTGGAACCCTTTTTAGATGTATGAACCACTAAATCAGAAATATACACTTTTTCCATAGCTGACTGTATAAGAATTACCACTGTCTCATAAGGCAGCAGTCTTTGATATAATAATCCACTGACATCTGGCCTGCCATAGATAAAATTTTAAACAGCAACAAAAAACAACCAGAGTTTCTTTAGAGTAAAGATTCCCTAGATTATAAAATTGCCCCAATACCACATTATAATAATGTACATTCCTTAGCCATCCCATTCCTTTTAGTAGCAAGGTATTCCCAAAGAGATTTTGCATAAGAGCAGTGAAACAAAAAATGTTCCATGGTTTCTTCTTGATTAATACAAGCCTCATAGGGACAATTCCTTTCAATTGTGGTGTTATACTTTGCATTCCCTCTTATATTTATCCTTCCATAAACTGCCAACTAAAGAAATTCCCACATCTGGGTAGGGATTCTCTTATTGGTCAACTGGGACAAACCTCCTGGAATTTGGGAGGATGGACAATTTTTGAAACATGGTTCAGTTGGGTAAATTGAAACCATAACTACTTTATACAGCTCTGGCCCTGAATTTCCAATAATGTGTTGTGTCGTTAAACCCCATTTATATAGTTTTTGAGCAGCAGGTGTAAACCATTGTGGAATATGGAGGTAACCAGGCAATTTAGGAGAAGTAATCTGCCAGTTGGCAAAGTAACAGGAGAGATTTATTTTGATCCAGTAAGAATGTATTGCATCTCCAGGTAGCAGCCCACTTTAGAGGGATTGAGAAAAGAACAAAGTATGAAAAAAACCACTGGGTCCATCATACCTAGTCCTCCTTTTTCTTTCTGTAAATATGTATATTGCCATTTGATGGGGTTCAATCTATTTCCCCATAGCATCTGGAAAAAGAGGCTATATAATTTAGTTTCTAACTGTATGGCAAGTGGAAAAATCAAGGCAGTATAAATAATCATGGGCATGATAAATTGCTTAATAATTGAAAGGCTTTGCCTGTAGTTCAGTGGCCAAGCAGCCAGCCAATCCCACTTCCTGAGCTATATCAATCAATCAATCAATCAAATCTTTATTTATTCAAGTGAACATCATTGAGCACAGCTCATTTGCAAGATGGACCTGATAAGGTCAAGGTTCAATATTTGGTACATATACAGGTATATTTAAAACACTTAGATACAGTATTCAAAAGCAAAAATTGCCTAAATCATAACAAGACAAGGTAAGATCATATGAATGCACACTAACTAATCCAATATATACAAATCAACATTGGAAATATCACGGTATATATCCAAAATAAAGCAGCCAAAATTTCAATGTTCCAGGGTAAGTCATAGTGGACAAGGAGATGCAGTGATTGAATGACTGACTGATGGTGGCCATAGACTGTGTTAAGTGTCTTGGTAGGAAAGTGTAAGAGTTACTTGAACAGGGGCTGGGGCTAGTACTAGGAGATGTATGGTAGGGATAAGGGCTAAGGTAAGTGCCAGGAATTAATGGGAGAAGACTATAGACAGGAGGTGCGGTGTCTGTAGAGATGAAGTTATAGGGAAGTGTATTGCCATCTTATGTTGGCTGCCTGAGAAGGGGAAGGTTAGGAATACGAATAAACTAGAACTTGTGGAAGCAATTGTATTTTTCTGGGAAGAGACTTAGGTCTAGATGCTTAAAGGATGCTAATGATATAAAGTAAACAGTTCCTCTCAGTCTCACTGTGAAGAATTTTGTCTTTGCAGTCAAAGGCTCTGCAGGTTATTTCTTTGAGCTGGTTGGGCCTCCTTGGCTGGAGCCCCCTCCCCCCCACTTGTATCTGCAGGGCTTTTTGTTTGTTTCCTGCTTTGGTTTTTATATTGCCTTCAGCTGTGTATGTTTTCTTCCTTTTGGGGGAGGGGTGCTTTTCTAGGCTCCTATCATACTGCTCATCAGAGCTCATAATGCTAACATTCAGTTACTCAACTATAGCTGGTCCATGTGGCATATTTTATTACTCTCACCTGGCTCAGATTACTTGAAACAAGCTATTTAGCTTACTCATGCTTGTTCTAGTTACCTCATTGCTGCAATCTCATTGCACTGCCTGTTTGACAATGCTTAAGAGCATTATGCCTCATTTATCTGCACTTACAACTCAGTGTACTCATTTACTTACTACTGCTGTACAGGCCTGCTTGCTTCCTGCTGCTGCATTGTTTACACCCATTCCTATTATACTTTGTTTACTCTGAGGTTAGCTGAAGCTCCTGCTGAGGCTATTAAACTAGCTATATATCTGCATGTGGTTCTCGGCCTTTCATCGCTTCCTTGTTTGTCCTATGGCGGGGACTGGTAGGCATTTGGGGGGTCGTGGCCTATGTGATCAATTAATTCTGTTCTAAATCCTGTCTTCGCTGCCGAAAATCTTCAGAGTTTGTCACCTTGATTTGGCTATTCATGTCTGGCTGGCTTGCTCCTAACTCTGTGCTGTTTCCTTGCTATACAGCTGTTATGCAGGTCCACCTATTACTGCTACTGCTTACTGACCTATCAGGTCCACACTTGCTTACACGACCGTTGCTCCTTGCTTACACAAACAATTGCTTCATGCCTACTGCCATCCCCTCGGCTTCAGCCTGGGATTCTACTGTTCTCAATATGCATTTGACCTTGCAAGGTCTCAGTACTCAATGCTCATTACGATCTCAGCACACCATGCTTATTCAGCTCACCTGCTTCAGCTCTCAATCATTTCTGGGGCATGCCAGCCATTCTATTCTGGCACAGGGTTCCTGCAGCCAATGGTCTTGCTCTGCATTTAGTACGCATCATTGAACGTGTCCAACTTGGGGCGGGATCCTTCTCACCTGCCCGTAGCTGGGAATGTCCTCACCCTGGGCTTGGCTGTAGCTGCCTGCTATGTGACAGCAGCTCCTGGTGTAGAATTTAAGGCTAGCAGTGAAGGGTGGTTACAACGATCTCCTTTTTCTCTAGTGTTCCACTATAACGGTTGGCCATTGACTTTAGTGATTTCCCTAGCAAAGCACCTTCACCACATTCTCCCCATGACTGCCTCTGGTTCACCTGGTTTGATTTAGGGTGGGTAGGCCAGGTGAGTGCCTCAGCAGTTGTTACTCTCCTCCTGCACCCCTGATGCTCATATTGTTGCAGAGTTTTCTCGCAACCTTCCACGACGTTCCTGCTAGAGGGTTTGAGTGAGAGCCTTTCTCCAAATTGGAATATTTTCCACCTCCCTTTAATTGGGTTTTCCAAATTGCAGCTGCAGAGCTGTCACTAAATAAATTTTCCCAAGCCTGGAGGGAAGGCGATCTAGGCCTTGGATCCCCAGAGATTTCCTCCTCATAGGGTTTTTTTTTCTTCTCCTCTGTTGCCTCAGGTCATATCACTTAGTTAGCATAGTTGTTTTCCCTAGTTTCCTTAGGTAGGTTCCATTGTTGGATGGAGGTGGAGGATGTCCTACCAATCCCTTTCTCCTTAGGGCATCCTCTTTTTGTCAAAGCAAGCCATTAGTATCATGCTACGCAAACCTGGGACTGTTACTATGACAACTGAGCATCTCATTGCATTATCAAACTACCTATGCTTCTCTACTACTTCGTTTCAGTTGCTGCTTCTACGTCACTGTTACTGCTTGTGCTCATGCTTCATGTTGCCTTCTTTTGGGGATGTTATTACATTTCTTTTGGGGATTCCTAAGGTACCTTTAGCCACAGGAACCATCCTGTGGCACCTCTAAGGGCAGAATCCTCTCCAAGAGTTCCTTGCTTTCGTACCCCTACAGGGTGGTAATTCCTCTGGAATAGAAAGTGTGAATGGCCACAACCAAAACTAACACAGTTACACAAGCATAACACTATACTGGCTGCATAGGGCAGTGAATTTGTATGCATTTGAATTTAGTCATCCTCCAGTGTCTCTACTTTTGAACTTTCAGTTCTACTTGAGCTAATGTGTAATCCCAGTTAAAAGAGGGAATATGTTATGCTCCAAAATAAATGCCCGAAATTTTTAGAGGTTCTGAGGAGATTAATATCTCTTCTATAGTAACCGAAGCAAGGTAATTAGATGCAATAAACAAGCCTTTGCTCTTTGTCCTATTTAATTGAGCATTAGGAAAAAAAAAGAATAAATATTCATGAATTCCAAAAAGAGGGGCACTTGGGTATAGTCAGATAAAAATAAATAAATATCATCTGCATAAGCATGCATATAAAATATCTTTCTTTTTTCCAGTCCTGACACTCCCATCCATCTGAGGTTTTCCATCAAAAGATGGATAAGGGGATCAAGTGTGAAAATATAGAGAAGAGGACTGAGGGGGCAACCTTGCCGTACTCCTGTCTTTATTGAAAACCCTTCTGTAACCTGATGTCTAATTACTGGATACACTACTGCTTCATGATATAGTGATTTAAGCCACTGTATTACTTGTGGTGGAATACCATATATTTCTAAGGTTAAAAAAAGAAAGGGATGGTAGACCCTGTCAAAAGCTTTATACTGATCTACAGAAATGGTGCACCCAGTTTCCCCTTTTAAAAGAAACATAATCAATAAAGTCTCTAATTATCATCAAGGTCTGCTGAATCTTCTGATTGGGTAGACCACAAAACTGCAAAGGGGATAAAAATAAATTTGTGTAATGCTTAAGTCAAGTGTTAATAACAATAGCCAATATTTTGTAGTCAGAATTTAAAAGTGTAACTGGTCTCCAATTATTAATAGAAGACTTATCTCCAGATTTAAACAAAAGATTAATAAACCCTCCGTAAACCAGAGGGGAATACAATAAGTAGTCATAAAAAAACAAAAAACCTTTTCTAAACAAAGTGACAGCGGTTCTGAAAAAGTTTTATAAAATTCATTCATCAGGCCATCTGAACCAGGTGATGTACCATTCTTCAAAGTTTTTATAGCTTGCTTAATTTCAAGGGTGTTATTAGGCTTTGTCAAATTAGATTTGTCATCTGAGACAGCTGGAACAGATATCTTGCACAAGAATTGCTTTATTACTTCCTCTGAAGGAGGGTCTGAAGGATTATGGGAAAACATAAATTATTTTATAACCCATTTATAGAAGTCACTGTGTCCCCCTCCTTATTGAGTAAGGATTCTAAAAAGGTGGAATTCTTGAATTTCCTAAAAGTTTCAAAAGTATCTCTATGGGGGATTTCTTAGTCCCATTTTGAAGCAAAGCATTCATAGTCTGTGCTCTATCATATTGGTACTTTGTCATTTCTTTTTTAAGTGATATAATTTGGTTTGTATAGTCCAGTCTAGAAGTATTAGCCATGGAGTATAAATTCTGAAGCTGCTTCTGAGTTTTAAATATTTAAGAAATTTAGTGTTTTCCTTGTATTTTCCATGCTTCAAAAAACAAGATTTGAAATCTGCTTTTGAATCGGCCCACCAATCCCCTAAATCCTCATACAAAAAACTAAAAGATAAACGAGCCTCCAGTAGGTCTATTATTTGACTAAGTATCTATTGGTCAGACAAGATGGAAGAATTTAACTTCCACCTTGGCCTAATACACGACTGTTCCGGATCATGTAGAAAAGAACAGAGTAATAATAAATTATCTGAAAAATCAGTGAACATGGCTTGAAATTGAAATTTTGGTAAAGATTTAGAAATAAATATGTGGTCAATGGTAGAAGTGAATTTATTTATTTGAAAGGTAAACCTGAGTCCAGAGCTCTGATATACATTACAATTTAAGAGATCCTCCACCTCTACCAATTTCCTAATGTGTTTGAGTCACAATATGCCTTCTTCTCCTGATTTGTTGTACCACCAGGAGAAGATTTTATACTACAGTTGAAGTCTCCACATAAAAAAACTTATATGAAGTAAATAAGGCTTTAGACTATCAAGAAGGACCACTCGTTCAGATTTGACCTGTGAACCATAGACATTAATTAATCTACAGTGCATTATTTTCCATAAACCATCTAATATCAATACTCTCCCTGGAACTAAATCTACCAATTTAATAAAAGTGAAGTCAAATGAAATAAATAAAAAAACTATACTATCGGCTGTTGCTGTTCCAAATGACCAATAAGAAGGTCCCCAAACCCACTCCCACTGGAAAAACCTTGCCAGGTCACTACTAAACAACCAGGTTTCTTGCAAAAAACAAATATTAATAGCTTTACTATGAACATGGTTATCCACTACATGTCTTCTTCTAGAATTTAACAGGTTATGGTCATTCAGTGATCCTATACTGATAGGAGACATTCATGTAAGCAGTATCAGGCTCAAGACTCATTTTTCCTTCTTTTCTTTTTCTTCTTCCCTTTATACTCTGACTTGTGCTGTAGTGAAATACTGTTTTCTGTTTTAGTAGACTGGGAGTCAGAATCCCCCAAATCCATTTCAGAGTCCCCCCACTGAGTGACTAAGGCTGAAAAGGGATTTATTTGAGTCTACTTCTATAAGGGGTTGAACTGGGCCCACTTTCAGATTCCTAGCTGATCTTCTTACTGGTATGGTGGTATAAGATGATTGACTAGAGGGGATAGAAACATCTTCTATAGGGTCCGTATAACACACTAGCAATGAGGGGTCAGTAGGCAAAACTAAAGAAGAGGCAAGGGGTGGGGAAGGGGTTGAACAGGTTCCACCTCTGTTCCTGAGGGGAGATTAAGAGAGGAAGAAGGTGGGAGGAGGTTGGGAGATCAGGGGCTAAGGAAGTAGTTGGTTGGGGGGAAATATAATCCTGTGCTTGCTGTATAAGGAGATCAGGACTCAAACAGGTAGTCTTGTTCTTAGCTGCCCAAGAACATTCAGAAAAAATGTGGCCAGTATGTTCACAAAGATCACACCTTGTGTGATTCGCACACTGAAAAGCAATATGCCCAATCTCCCCACAGTTATCGCACCTAGGCCTGTCACATGAACTGGAAAGGTGTGTTCTAGATCTACATTTGTAACAGGCCCGAGGCTGACCAGCATAAAAACAAACACCTCTATCATGTTCCAACAAAAAAGAATTAGGGATGTGTTCAATACCATACTCAGTTTGCCTTAGTTTGACTTTATAATGCCATCTTCCAGTCCAAAACATCTCTGCATCTAATATAGCTTCTGGAGAACTCATTACATCACATTTCTGGCTCATCCAGTAAGTTATATCCTCTATATGGACTCCCTCATTTCGGAACATTACAGTAACATACTTAATTAGTGGTTTAGTCAAAGGAATAACCAGAAAGGGGGTCCATATAGGGGAACATTTGACTTGATTATACCTCTCCCAAAATAAATCAAGAGCATAAGCAGATTGGAAGCTAATGTTAAAATTGTCCTCCCCTGAAATGTTAATAAATGCAAAGACTTCTGTCAGGGGGAAGTGCAGAGAATCTTTTAGTAATAATTTGCCCACATGATGTCTGTCGAACTTCCAGGTCTCCTTTGTATTGAATGCGTACAGCATTTCGACTTGGAGCTGCTTATTTTCTAATTTTAGAAAATAGTTCTGATAGAAGTGGTTTCTGGGTTTCTGTGGGAACTTGTGGGTTTTCCTCTACAGGGAGGGGTGTCTCTGAGGCCACATTATTGGCAGAAGGCCGAACAGCAGGATCTGTGGTTCTAGACTTGATACAGTCTCAGTAGTTAATGTTTTGTTTCCCTTTGCAACATTTGTAGGCAATAAATCTGAATGCATAGCAGGATGTGGAACATTGGGATGCCATTCAGGTGAGTCCTGAGTGAAATTGAATGTTGGATCCCAATTAGGGTTGGAATCCAAGTGCCCTGAGCATTTTGAGTCCAACCAGCCTCACTCAACACTTTCTGGGGGGACTAGGGCTCACCTGGAGTTGCTATGGGTGATGGATTAATATCATTCACCCCCTTGGTGGTATGTGGGGACTCAGCAGTCTGATGCTCTGGGCCAGGCCCTAGTACTGTAGGAGGTTCAGAAGCAGGTAATATACATATATTTGCTGTTGTCAGAGTGGTACTTTTTTTTTAATTTTCTTCCCTCATCCCAAACCAAGATATAGCATCTCAAGGAAAATTAAACACAGTCGTACCATCCTGATTAAAAGGGGAAGTTTGGTAGATTACTTCATTGATTTCATTAGCAGAGCAGCTTGGCACTACGAAAAACAAACCCAGCAGATTTAGATAGGTTTGGGATATGGGGTTCAGTGGTACCGTCAGAATTTTCCTGGGCCATAGGCTCCGTAAATCCTTTCCCTTTGAGCTCATTCACTATAAGGGATTGTAAAGGGTATTTTCAAGCAAGAAACATTGAGCGAAATTGAATCTACCAGCTTTTGACATAAGTGAATTTGCACTCCCATACTGCCAGCCACAAGTGTCTTTTCCTCAGTAACTGCAGGGATTACATTTTAAAAAGTAATTGAAACTGACTCACCTGGCCCTACTGCTTTCTCTGTAGCTGCCACGTCATCCTATAATGCAGGGCCAATGACAAGCAGGCCGGAAATTTTGACAGTCAGTGTGTCAGTCTGCAGTCGAGCGAGTTGCTCTATCAAGTGCCCTTTTTCCGATAAATGTCTCTCATTTTCTCTGGTTAGCATTTCTTGTAGGAATTCCTTTAGAAAAGATTCAGTAGTTTGCTCTGGAGCTAAATCAACTTCAGGCTTTTGTAGCCTTAGAGCCTCAGTTGAAATAAATATCTCCTTATCACAGATATCTTTTGGGTCTGAAGCAAAATCCATGAAAACTTCTGATTCATTCAGTAAATTATTAGCGAGAAGGGTCCTCTCCCCTTCAGTTAGGATGTCCTGCTCCACTGGAGCTCCAATCGAAGTGGCCATGGCTCACAGTCAGCAAGTCCCCCTACTGCAGAGTAGGGGAATTTCCCCGGTGTCCTGGCCAAATTTCCCTCATTCACTAAAAATACCACCAACAGCTTAATCTGGTTCGAGGTCAGTTGGCATGCATATGTATCACCCTTCCCCAGGTTGTGCCTGAAAATAGGCAGGATTTGTCTAGTGCACTTACCCGGTCAACAAAAACTAAATAAATAAATAAAAACTGAGAGGCACCATTCACTATAGTTTTGAGTGTGGCAGTAATTAACAAGGAGTAAACATAGTAAGTTCTGTGCAACATTGGTTTGGTAGGCAGTAGAAGCTAAACGTTTTATGGAATTTAAAAATATTTTAGATAGGAATTTCTACACAAAATAAAATTGGTCTCAGTGGAACCCACATGTGTGGGGGCTGATCATGATGGACCTAGTTGCCCCCTTTCATCCTGTTTTCCTAGTAGCAGTAGTAATCCTAGTAGCATCTGACTATCTACGTTTCTCAGTCAGGAATGCACTAAGGTCAGGATAAATCATAATTTTAAATCCCTGCCATCGTATATCACCTTCTCTTCAGGCATTGCACGGACAAGTTGTTCTCCCTTGAAACAATGACATCTGATGATACATAAAGCTTAAGGCCATTCCCTCTCTGCCAGCCTCAGAATCAGCATTCTATGGGACCTCCCAAAGTCAATTTTTTTTTTTTATCATGGGCCTCAGTTCCCATAAATGTGGCTATCAATGTAGCACAATATGCATATATATAAGAATCTTTCACACCCTCTTTTAACCAAGTTAGTTTAACATTATATCTCTGGTCCTGATTTTTCATCCTGAGTATTTTGGTCATGAGCAAGGCTACTGATTTTCAGTTTTTACCGGAAAACCCAGTAAAATTCTAGAATTTGGACTGTCTGCACACTGGTAAAAACAAAGAATTTCATAAAGTTTGGCATTTTAGACCAGATCAGTAAATCTGCAGAACATGTAGGTTTCTTATATTTGCTTCCTATACTATTTTCAATTTGCTTCATTTAATTCTCCGTATATTAAGCCTGCTTCTATTCTGATTATTTATATACATACATACTAAAAGAATGAGAGTAGAATCCTGGTAAAATCTGGAAATTAGACTTACAGTCACCGGCACAGTTCCTGGAATTTAAAGTCATGAAAACAGAATTTCATTATTTTAATGATCATAAATGAGTGGCCTTCGTCATGAGAATATTCAACTGTGTTTCATGGTGAGTGACCAGGACCTCTATAAGAGCCAGACTATCCTCCATCGCTGCTTACCCTCTACTCAAATTTTTACACATGTTACATCAGCTCAGAGAGGTGTTCCGTTCACTGTGCCTGAATCTTTCTGAATGTCAGCTAGAGAGTCACCCGTAGAGGCAAAACTCTGCCAATGTTCATGCAGGATTGCCTCATGTTGAAAGGAGTGTGCCATGGAGCCAGAGAACCGGGAGCCAGGTTGTGAGTCAGCGTCTCCTAATTGTCCCAGCAATGAACTACAATATCTTTGCAATTAAACTGTTTGAATAATTGTTTAGCCCTCAAAAGTGCACCATTTATTAGTTTTCTGTATGAGTCAGCATGAAGTGGTGGGACTGTGGCCAGAGCAGCCTTGTCTTGTCATTGTGGTTTTGGTGCACAAAAAGTCATATTATCAGCTGAAGGAGTGTCCTGCTTCTGATCTTTTTCCTTGCCATGCAAAACACTACTACAGAATCATCCAGTCCAGGTAAGAATACTGAAGAAATCTGTGGCAATGCCTAGATCCCTGGAGAGCTCCGTCAAGAGCATGTGCTTCACTCGTAGCCATTTTGAACTCTAAAAGGAACCATTTGATGGCAAGGCATGGAAAAGCTGAATTTCTCACCTGGAACACTTCTAGAGGGTTGCCAAGAACATTCATAATGCTGTTAACATTTTCTTACTGTAGTCTCAAGCACTGTAAAACAGAAGTTTTTAATTATTCAAACATACAGATATATAAGAAAATCATATACCTTTGCACCCCTTCATTTTTACTGTAGGTAAATCTCTGAATCATTTATTTCCCTATGAATTTCAAACTCATTTTCTGTTCTGTATGGGATTTACAATGTCTCACTCATTATTCCATCTATTACATAGAGAATACTGGTTGGGCACCTATGCACAACCAGCCTGTGCTGCCACAGAGGGGTTCTGATTACATCAGACATTGAGAGTGAAGTTTGAGAGGTGCAGTGTAATCAGAAACCAAGGTGACAGCTCAGAAGGTTGGGTATGTGGTTGCCTAATCAGTATTTTTTAGTGTATAGTTTTTTTGTTGTTGTTCTTGTTAGTTTTTATTTAACAAAAAAGGAAAAAAAGTGTGTTCACAGCACTCCAATGACACGCAGGTGGCTTCATTTCAGAACTTTAACTGACTACGGTACACAACTGCCTTGTGAAAAACACCAGATGCCTCCAGGATTTCCAGTCAGCTGGAACCACCCTGTTGAACCAAAGAAGGGAACAATTGCCCTCCATGACATTTGAACTGTGGTACAAGGTTGCAGCTAGTATGGAAGTCCATGCAGAACAAACCTTTGCTATATACTATTAATCATTTGTGTCTAATCTACAGAAAAGTTCCCTTCCTACATGTTCTATAGCACTTTTATATTTATTTTAAATACATTAGATATGTTTCTATGGTAGTCTTATGTCCCAGTATAGTTAACATACATAAAAATGTTTCTTGTCACTTAATGTATAAAATATGCCCTTTCATATTAAATTGGGTTTACAGGCTCCTTTTCTAAAGAGCAAAAATATGCAGAACTAACAGCTTTAATGTCCTATTGGGTCCAATAGAACAGGCCCTGTAGTATATTTTCACAGTGTTTATTTACAAATGAGTCTGTTTTCACAAAAACGTAATGTTATTAATACAATGGGATTTTCCATCTAGTGAGTGCACTGGTTCTCCAGTCTGCATGTTAAAGGCAGAATAGCAGTAAAAATACCATTGCCTCCAATGGCCTGTAGTTGCCGCTTCCTTTACAGCTAATCCCTTGTTTCTGGGCAAGATTTATAGGGACATTCTAATATCTCTTCCTTATTATGGCTATATAATTAAAAAAATCCTACTGACAGCAGCAGAATTAAGTAAACTGATGATGGCTGTAGTTTGATAAGTACTCTGGCACCCATATTCAAAGCTGCCCATGTGTGCTAAACAGACAGGCGTGCTGTGTGGTTAATACAGTATGGCCCATTCAGGGGCAATTTTCAGGTTGGCTGTCTAAAAATGGGATTATGTTGGCTGTGCCGGTGTAGCACATAGTGACTATGTACCGTGCTGCCACAGGCCCTAACTGGCACTGGCCCACAGAAGCTCATCAGAGATAGAGCAGCCTGAATGGGATAGCACCAGGGCTCCAGTGGGCCAGCCATATTCAGCCCTAACATGCTAATGAGCTCACTGGTCATGCAAGGCACTATTGGCCATTTGCAAGCCCATTATGGGCTCATAGCTTGCATGCACTGAATCCCCCCCCCCACCTATGAGTGCTTGATGTGTCTCATAGTATTGCAGTCCCATGTAGTTTGGTGAACCCCCTACTCCCAATCACTCATGCTGTAATCATATTATACTCCCTGGTGGTCTAACGGTCTCCTCCAAACCTTGATAACCTGTCCTGTAATCCCCTGATGAAGACTGTTGTTGAAGTGCCAGGACATCTAGTGGTACCAACCCACTCCTTGTTTTATGAGTTTCACAATAAATCTATATTTGCACCTGCAGTCTGCAAGTTCTTACTGCTTTATTTTCAAGGTTCATTGCCTTCAATGCAACTGCAAGGCTCCCATGGATCTGTAATCGTGTGCCATTCCTTGGTGCTTTGGTGGTCTCCCCAACCCCTTATTGCCTCTCCTGTAATCATGTTCCATTCCCTGTTAGTCTAATGGACTCACAACTCCCCCAAAAGTGCAATTGACCCACCTCTAGACTTGCCTGCTCAGGACCCACCTGCTTCAGACTCTCCTCCTCACACACTCCTCCTCGAACACCACTATCAAAATATGGCAGTTGAGACAATGACAGGCACAGCCCTAAACTCACCACCTCAGCCAACTGCCATTTTCCTTTCAGTGACTGTCAGTTAGCAATTATACACTTACTGTAGAAACTGCTGACACTACACAGGGCTGAGTTTAAAAACAAAGTCATGACAGACTGAAAACATACTACAAGGCCTACTTTATTGATCTAGTGAGACATTAAGGATGTTATTTTGTACTTTTTTAATGTCCTACTGACCTCTGCAACTGATCTGCTCCTTCTGCTATTACTCCTGCTGAATACGGTTTGGATTTCTGCCTCCATCTGCCTTCCACTGTCTGCTTGCTTAGGCCTCTGGTGCTGAGGCTATGATCTGCCATTCTGCCTTTTGAAGCTTCATTCCCTGTTTGTCAACTCAACCCAATTTGTACAGGCAGTCCACACTGGTGGCTCTCTGGTCCTCTCCTCAGGGCTTAGTAATCCAGCTTTACTACAACTACCTTTCCTATATTTCCAGTATTCCTCTATTACTATCAGGCATGTGCCCCAATGACAATTGGGCATATACCCAGCAATAGAGATGCACAAAGTCAGAAAACATCAATTTGTAAAATACTTTGTGAAGTTTCTTGACTTTGCAAAGCCACTTCATGTAGTTTTTTGCATAGTGAGGTGCCTACTTTCTTGAAAAAGCAGTACTCCACCCATGAAGAAAACACCAAGTTTCTACTTCAAATAGTATTAAAAAAAAAAAACACCCTCACCCTCTGTGTCATTTAGCCCCCCCACCACCATGCCACATGTTTTTCAATATAGTCCCCCACCTGTGAAGTAAAGGCTTGGCCATCTGCTGTAATACGATCCCTTCAACCTGCCTGCAACAGCAAGTTCCCTCCTCCTCCCCCTCCCACTGACCACACAAACTCCTCTCCCTTTACACCATCATCCCAAATCAACCCTTCTCCTTCCCAATGCCCCCAATTCTCAGTTTCTAGGGTAAAAAAAACAATAAAAAAGAAAGCTTTAAAGACAACTGACCCCCGCCAGAGCAAAGGCATCCTCAGTCTTTAAAGTCTATAAGCTGAATGAATAGTGAGTGATGTATATCCTAGTAGTAATACCTGACTGACTGATAACCATCACAGCATTTAAACTGTACTGTTTTGCAGCATACCTTTTAGTATTTCCTCAGCCCCAGAATATTTTCAAAAGAGAATGTTTACAATTCTGGAGGGTTAAGAAGGAGTTGTCTGCTACATATTATTATTGTTATGCCATGCATTACATATTTAAGGAGGGGTTAAAACAAGCAGTATGTAGTGCAGTGTGTCAGAGGGGAAATAGTCATCTGTAGGAACGTAGGGACCATATTTCCTGGGCTATGCTCTGGAACCTGTGGGACACTGCTCCATTCATGGAGTTCTGGGCACAGTTGGTAGCCTCATGGAAAGAGATATCCATGCTGTGCCACCAGCTGAGCTGACACCCACATGAACACCCTAAACCCACATTCCCTAGAAGTCTGCTGGCCCAGGAGGCTGAAGTGTGGTTGGGGGGGGGTTGGCAGGGGCAGTCATAAGGAAGTCATCCAAACTCAGCAAATCTGTACTGCAAAACCTTTTGCACCACTGAAGAAGGGAAAGGTACAGTACCTGACTTCTATTGGGGCTCTAAACCAGTTGGCAAGGGTGAACATGATCACTTGGTGGCATCAAGGGGAGAGAAGAGGAAGAAGACAGAAGGAGTATCCGAGTAGTAGGGAACTCTATGATAAGAGGGATGGAGAAGCTGGTAGGAGAGGGGAAAAGGGGAGGGGGTGGTCAGATGTCTTCCATATGCACCAGCCATCTGAGATAAGGATAGGACTGGGAAATTGGTAGAGTGGGATCATGGGGGGATGGTACACTTGTGTATCAATGGTCTGGCAAATCAGTCGATTGAGACAGTGGAGTTCAACTTTTGAATGTTGAGGTACAGACTGAAGGCACACTCAGTTTCCCTTCTGAGTTCCTCCCTGTGTGGGGTAGGGGGAATGGGAAGAATAGGGTGAGGAAAGAGGAGTTTGAGGAATTTAATGGATTTTTGAAGGAATGGTGTCAGGAAGAAAGGTATCATTTTGTGTGAAACTGGAGGGGGGGCTTCTGAGACAGGAGGTTCCTCAAGAGAGAGATGGCCTTCACTTAACAAGAGAGGGGACCAGTGTGCTTGTTCAGAAGTTTGATGTCTGAGCCATCCTATTGGCACAGCAGTAGTGCTGCCACTTACAACACTGGCAACCAGAAGTGAGCCTGCATTATCTGGAACTGGCTGTGGGTGGGAGGACTGAGCATCCCAGAGGATTCTGTCCTCATCTGGGGAGAGAGAGGTCCATGTGCTCCGCCACTCTACCACCCCCTGGGTGACAAAAGGAGGTGGTGGTGCAGGTTGGAACTGTGATGAGGAGGGCAGGTGCCTTCTGACTGAGATGTGCAGCATGCTTCTACTCAGTTCCCAGTCTATGTGGCACCTGGAGGAGCTGAGAAAACCCAGAAAAACCTTGGCTGCCGCAGAATGATGCTGTGCTCCCTCACAGGTCATGCACTGTTCACTGGGCCACCTCCCACAGCAACCAAGCTAAACTCCTTTTGAGTGTAGGAAACCTGGGGGACTCCACCATAAGGAGGGTAAACCGTGGGGCACTGAGAGTGGCAGGCTGTAAGCTCTGGAGATGGCAGGCAACAGGGCTGGAGGGTTGTGATGGCTTATTAGGGCAGACTGAGATGGGAGAGTATAAAGCATAGTAACTATAAAAAAATAATTCTGATGGCTATATAGGTGGACATTTAAACTGAGAGTGGGGAGAATGAGGCTATGGAAACCACACAGGACAGAGAGAGCAAAAGGGGAACCTAGCTAGGACTTTCCGGGAAATGGGGGTAGGAGAAGTGGGGATGAAAGCAGCAAAGCAGGGGCCCATAATAACTTTAGTAATGATGCCATGGGAGAGGGCTCATAATGCCAGCAGGGAGTGGAAATGCCAAGAAGTTAAGGATGAAGGAGGAGGACAAAAGTAAAGGAGCGTACAGGAGGGGGAATGGTATTGGCACAAGTAGGAAGGCAGTCTGCTTAAATGCTATGTGGCAGGAAACAAAATCATTGAACTCTAGGTGATAGTGGCAGATGTGGGAGTAGACCTCATAGCCATTACAGAAACATGAGCCACCAGGAATAATGAGTGGGACCCGGCAGTACTGGGGTTTATACTATATAGAAGAGATAGGGGTAAGGCAAAAGGAGGTGGGGTAGCCCTCTGTGTTAAGGAAGACATAGAGGTGGTAAAGGATGGATCCATCAGGGGAGGAAATGAGGAGTCAGAATCACTGTGGGTACAGCTCATGACAGCATCAAGATATATGTTGCACATGGATGTGGTCTATAGATCATTGGAACAGGGAAATGAGGACAACAGGGAACTAGAGGCAGAAACTCAGAAGGGGCTGCAGAGGGGGAGGTAGTAGTTGTGGGAGATTTCACTTTATAAGACATAGACAGGGACATTCCAACAGGTAAGAGGAACCAGAAGTCAGACACTGCTAGATATGTTGCAGGATTGCATGCATGCACAGTTTGTCAGAGAACTCACAAGACAGGCTGCTATTCTTGACATGGTACTCACCAGCTCAGAAATGGTAGGGGGAGTGTAGGTTAGGGACCAATGAGGGTCCAGTGACCATAACACCATATGGTTTGAACTGGCTCTGGGCATACCTCTCAATCTTTTGTTTCTAAAATGAGAGCATCACTTGAACAGTTTTGGACACTCAAAATAAGGAACAATGATGGACAAAAACCATCATAATAAGGGACACATCCTCAAACACTGAGATACATGCTCAGTACACTGTAAAAACCATTGTGTTTACATGTCCAAAGTTTATTCTAGATTAAGCATCTTAGAATATTATGAATTTCTGCTTTAAAGTCTGAATTTATAACACGTTCTCTGTGTGGGCAGCACCTTTTCCATGAGGGAAGAGTAAGGGGCAAAGCAATTTTGAGGGGTATAAAAAGGAAGTCCTCGTAATCTGGGACAGTTGAGAGATATGGCCATGGGTACCAGGATATCCTTGTCAAAGACTGTGGTTCTGGAGGTGAGCAGGCTTTAATCAGATGAGGAAATTAGTCAAGGATATGTTGGTTGGATTGGACAAAGTCAGGGGGTGGAAGAGAGGTGGGGAGAAATTAAAGAGGCTATTCTGGAAGCAACCAAGAAAGCCTGAGACTGGTTACCAAAGGTAAAAGGCCCAAGAGACAAATTTGCTTCTTAAAGAATGTCAGCAAGAAAATTAGGGCCTTCATTAGCTACAAGAAGAAATGGGGGATGAGAAATGGTGCAGATACCAGGTAAAGATGAAAAAGGCCAAGAAGTCAGTCAGAGATGCAAAATCAGAAACAGTTATATAATGTTGGGGGGGTCATGGGAAGGGAGAACAGTTCTTTGGATACATCAGGAGAAAAAAGAAAGACAAGAGGGGGAAATGTTAGGCTGATGGAGGGAGGATGGGTAGTAGTGGAGGACAAGCAGAAAGCAACCATTGTAAATGACTTCTTCTCCTCAGTATTCGCAATGGAGAATTATGGTCTTTTGCCAGAAAGTAATACAAAGGCTGCTGCAAGGGTGAGCCCAGGAAAGGGTCAGGTGGTAATTAAAGGAAAAGGGGTACAAAAAGAAGAACTTGGAGGCCTGAAAATGGCAAAACTCCAGTGCAGGATGGGATACATTCAAGGGTGCATAGAGAATTGATATTGGAACTGACTGCCTCTCTGGCAGGGCTATTCAATAGTTCACTACAGTCCAGGGTAATTCTGAGAGACTGGAGGATGGCTGGAATGGTGCCACTTCACAAGGGAGGGAACAGGAAAGAACCAGGAAATTAAAGACTTGTCAGTCTTATCTCCATTGTAGGCAAACTGAGGAAGACACTAGTCAAAGAGGGCCTATCAGAGTATCTGGAGAGAAATGGGCTCCAGGTTACTAAGCAGCATGGATCTGTGGCAGGGAGTTCATGCCAGACCAACTTAATAGTATTCTTTGATGGGTAAAAAGGATGTGGGATACGGGATAAGCAGCTGATTTACTCTACTTGGACTTCTGCAAGGCATTTGAATTGCTGCCACACAGACAGTGCTGAAGGAATTAGAGGATCTGTGAGCACCAGAGGACCTAGTTAGATGAGTAGGAAGTTGATTGGGGGGATACAGTAGAGGGTGATTGTAGACAGGTTCAAAGTGAGGGAAAGGAAGGTAACATGGGGAATACCTGATAGGTCAGTCCTGGGACCAGTCCTTTTCGGTATGTTCATCAGTGACAAAGAAGAAATGCAGGGCAAGGTGTGTCTCTGCAGATCATGCAAAGCTCTGTGGCAGGGTAGATAGTGAGGAAGGGGTAAGGGTATTGTAAAATGACTTGCAAAGGTTAGAAAGGTGGTCCAAGGTTGGGCTGTTGAAATTGAATGCCTAATAGGGCAACATGTAGCACATAGGGAACATGAACTCCAGGAGGGACTATTAGATGGGAGGGATTAAGCTGGCCACTGCTTCAGAGAATAGGAACCTGAGCATCATCACAAGTAACTCCCTAAAACAAACTAGCCATTGAAACAAGGCCTACAGCAAAGCAACCAGCATGTTGGAGTGTACTGGAAAGGGTTTTCGATGGTGGAGGCAACAGTAGCACTACCTATCCATAGATCACTGTTAAGACCCCATCTGGAATACTGTACCCAGTTCTGGAGTATTCCCCTGAGAAAAGACATAGATAGGCTGGAGATGGTACACCATATAGTTACAAAACTTATTCTGGGCCAACAGGCACTGAACATGTACTCACTGGAGGACAGAATGGAGAGGGGCAGCATGATACAGACCTTCAAGTTCCTAAAAGGAATAAACAAGGTAGTCTGCAAGGAGCTATTTAGCAGGAATGGTGGGTTGAAAATCAGGGGACATGAATGTAAGCTGGTAGGGGTAGGGAGATTCAGGAGAGATATGAGAAATTTATTTTTTAGGGAGGGAGTGGTTGACTTGTGAAACAGCCTACTGTCAGAGGTGGTGGGCACAAAACCCATTAATGCGTCCTAGCATGACTGGGACAGAGTAAAGATCTTAATAGTTACTGAGGGGGTAACAGTAAGGCAGGGGGTGGATGGTGAGGAAAGGGTGAAAATCCGATCTAGACAATAGGTCATGTGGTAGAGTAGGGTAAAACTGGGCAGACTAGATGGACCAGTGATCTTTTTCTGCTGATATTGTCTATCTTTTTATATGGGCAGCATAATCTTCAGTAACGCAAAAAACAAAACATTGTCAATGTGTCATCACAGCTCTTCAGAAACTTCAGGATGCAGGAGTTACCTTGAATATACAAAACTGTGACTTTGAGAAGAATTAAGTCACATTTCTGGGACGGATTGTTTCAGACACAGGTGTGCAGCCTGAGCGCAAAATGCTAGTAACCATACAGAAGAGGGACTCAACTATCTGCATCACTGAGGTAAAAAAATGGGAACAAATGACCTAGGGAGTTTGTATGCCTTGTGCAATCGGGCTGTCTATTGTAGCATGCAATAAACACTACAGATTGTGAGTGCTAGCTTATGGCATTGTTGGCTTTTGGCATAGTTTTTGTGAGGTATCACTGAGGTAAGAAGTTTCTTTAGGCATGGCCAACTAATCAGGAATGTTTCTGCCAGATCTTACAGAAAAGACAACACTTCAGAGACCTGTTGTCCAACTGGAATCAGTGGTACCAGGATGAGATACAGCACAGTGCATTTTGTAAGCTAAAAAATAAATTCTGACTTGTGTTGCTCAGAATCCTCTGAATGGAATCAGATTCATGGGATTCAGAGCTTTTTCTCAGTATTTAGAATTTCTGTATTCAAGGCCAAAAAATCAAATCCTAAAAACCTGGTGGGATGCAGAATCGGATTCCAATTCTGCATCTCTGTACTGCCTAGCCTTAATTTAGCAACCTCCCTTCAACCAGTAAAATAACTTAAATAAAAAAAGTGAGGAGCCGTCCTCCCACCTAGTGGACAGCCACACCCAGTCTCTTTTCTTTCTTCTCACAGTTGGTTTGCTTGCTGTGGGTGGTGGTGGTCCAGTGGCCTGTGTTGGGTTCCATACCATCCTACAGTGCCATAATTAGGTATCAGCCTGAGGAGTTATGGGCAGCTTCAGTTCACCCCCCCCCATACATGCCCTGACTGCTCAGCTTGGTACCTAATTATGTCACTGTACGGACAGGATGGGACCAAGTCAAGACCACAGTAACCTGCTCTCTGTTTCCTACCTGAAACAACAATACATTGTCTATAAAGCATTCATATAGCTTTATAAATTGGTAGTGAGGATCGTACATCAGATTCAGAATGTATTGATTTTTGTAATGCTACATAAAAAGGTTGGCAGACACTGGTGACCTCATACTACCCATGGCAGTACTTCTTTTTTCATGTAGAAGGTCCCTTTGAAACTAAAGGAATTTTCTTATAGGACCATCCTTACAAGTTCTATTAAGAAGCCTCTAGGTTATTTTTTATGTTGTCTTGCACACGGGCAAGCAACATCTTGTGGTAGTAGCAGAAATGCAGAGGTGTGTCAGTGTTGGCGAATGCAGGGTACACTTTAGTAGGTGAGTCCCTTATTCCCCTATTAGCTAGCATGCTAGCGCTGACACAAGAATTATGTAAAGTGCACCAACTTGAAAGAAATGTGGTGCTGCAATCGGAGACAAGCTCGTCATGCAGCAGCACAGATAACACGCCTCCCGTACGTGCCTTTCCTGGTGAAACACTTCAATAAACATGGCAGTGGAAGAAGCCGCTGCCAAACAATCCCCAAAGAAAGCCAACCTCGGGGGTGCAATCCCCATGTCGGCATATCCCCCTTCCCCCTACATTGTCTGGCACACTGAGACCCCACCCCAGTGTACTGCCACTCACACAAAGCCGATCATGTCAGCATGTTCCTCCCCCCATGCTTATTGTGTGGCACACTGGGAGTCCAAACATTTGTTTTATTTCACCTGTAAAGAAAGAAAATGGTCCTGCAATGTTAATTTTTTTCTGTACCTGAGAAACAGAAAATGGTCCCTCGACTTGACTGCAGTGCCCCCCCATACTTATCTCCAGAGATCTGGTGCTGCGATCTTCGGATCTTCGGTGGAGCGGGAACACGTCTGGACTCTTCAAAGTTGAACTACAAAATGAAGAAATGTCGGAAAGCTGTATAATGTCATCTACGGGGTTGGGGGATCAACTAATTGGGATATCACAGCCAATTTGTTGAATTTTGGCTCCAAAGTTTCAACATGGGGTTCTTGGAACCCCTCCTTATGAACACATGCACTGTCATCTCGTTATTCAGTCCCAAAAGGTGATTTTACGGTCACTGCACAGAATCACCTTTCAGGACCGATTAACAAAATGACAGTGCCACTGTTCATAAGGTGGGGTCCCAAAAAGCCTATGTTGCAAATTCGGTAAAAAATTCCAAAAAATGACTGTGTTATGAGTGTGCATTGTGCAGTTTCCAAGTACACTCATAACTTCGACAATTTTTAATATTTTCACTCCAGATTTTCAACATTGCCATTTTATCACACCTCCTTATGAATAGAACAGCTGTCATTTTTCACATCCTGCCCAAAATGTGTTTTTACACATCTGGTGCACAATGGCGTGCTCGCAGTGGGAAATCAATGTTTGGGGCAGATTAACAAAATCACAGTGCCACTGTTCAAGAGCGGAGTTCCCAAAATGCCTATGTTGAAAACGTGGTTAACAAAATTCACAAAATAATTGCATTACGGGTGTGCATTGCACAGTTTTAAGCACATTCGTGACTTCACCTTTTTTTTTATATTTTCACTCCAGATTTGCAACATTGCCATTTTTTCACACCTCCTCATAAACAGCACAGCTGTCATTTTTTTACATCCTGCTTGAAATGTGTTTTCACACCTGTGGCACCAAATGGCACAGTTGCTGTGCAAAATCACCTTTCGGCTAATAAACTGATAGTGACACTGTTCATAAGATGGGGTCACAAAAAGGAAATGTTGAAAATTTGCAGTGAAAATACCAACAAACGCCCAGGGCATTAGGGTTTCCAACCATAACACAGCACCCTGTAGAGACTGTTAGGCATCAGGGGTGTGACTTGGGATAGTCAGCTGTAATGCTCAGGCCATTCCACCCCCAACCCCACCCTGCAGCCAGTGACAGGCATTGAGGTGTGCGTTGGACTCTTCAGCTCCAAAGTTCACCCCATTCTCCTAAACTGCACCCATCTCAGCATATTTCCTTATGGAATGGGGTGAGCATAAGGCCTGAAGACCCCAAGGCACACCGCGACACTTGGTGTCTGCAGAGTAGGGTGAGGTGAAATGGAGTGAGCATTATGGCTGATGACCCAAAGGCACCCCCCAATGCCTGTCAGTCTCTGTAGGGTGGGGGTGGGGTTGGAGTCAGTTCAGTACTTCACTGCCATTCCTATTATGCATCTCTCTAACTCCTGCACTACCAATGCCAATGCCAGTTAGACAACATTCAGCATTGACAAATGCTTGTCTATTCCTGTCATGAAAATCCAAAGCAGCCTGTAGTGTTTTCCAGGCCTTTCTCATTGGGGATGCTCATGTATAAATCACAACATCCATTGTTACCAAAAATGTGTTTACCATATTATCAATTTGATTAAATTCCTCTATCAGTTGAATAAAATGTTCCATTTCTTTAATGCAGCTACCCATTTTACCAACTAAATCCTGCACAACACAATTCACAAAACTTTAATAGTGGTTCCAATACTGACTCCAGACCTGACATGATGGATCACCTTGTTCGATCAGTTGCCATTTTATACATTTTAGGCAGCCTGGAGAATATGCTGGTAAATGGGGATAAAGCTGCAATGGAGTAATATATGAAACTGCATTTTTTTTGTTTGTTTTTTAACAGAAACATTAAAGCAAAAGATTAAGATTACTTGAGACAGGGTAATGCACTGACATGAAGTGCAACCTTAAAACCCAGGGTAAACTAAACAAATTAACTTATTAGTTTATATTTTTATGTTCAAGCTTGCGTAAAGAGAACATGTAGCTGTGATAGTGGATTTGAGAAGTGTGCTACTGTTGTTCCAATGCAGAGCAGTCTGCCAGGGGCTCAACAGTGTCAGATCAATCATCAACCAGGCTGATCATGACACTCTTCTGGGCTTACTGGGCAGAAACATCATGAATTTCCAAGAAAAGACCTGTCCAAATTGCCCAAATCACAGGGTGGTTCTTTCCTTTGATCTGCATGAAGTGCCCAGCAGTGACAGCTGATCAGCATCATGACCAGTCTATGCCTCACCCTCTCACAGCAACCTCACACTGCCAAGTATACCTCCCACCTCCCAATTCTTCCCCGGTGCCCTGTGAATAATAATGCAACTTCTGCCACTGCTAAGTGTCTCTCCCACCTCCCACTTCTTCCCAGGGAGCCCTATGAGTAATAACTCAGCTCCCTCCCACTGCCAAGTATCCCTACCACATCCAAGTTCTTTTCCCAGTGCCCCATGAATAGTAAAGCAACTACTTTCCACTGCCAAGTATCCCTCCCACCTCCCAATTCTTGTCCAGGTGCCCTGTAAATAGTAAAGTAACTCCCTCCTACTGTCAACTATCCCTCCTATCTCCCTATTGCTTTCCTTGTCCCATAAATGTTAAACCAACACTGGAGTGACCAATCCCCAGTGTCAATAGCTGAATAAAGAAACCTGCCCCTCATAGTCTTTTTTTATACCCTGTAAAAAAGAAAATGGTCCATTGATGTTTGTTGCTGCCATCACCCCCAAAGCCATTAGATTCTCCTAACCCTACCCCCACTCAGCATCCACCACCCCACACCCCCTACCCCTTACCTACCTACTGGAGATCCAACATCCTCTCAGTACCATTGGCACATCTTCACTCTTCAATGCCAGACTAGGAACTGAGGAAATCAGGTAAGCTGCAGACAACATTTTTCAATGCATTTTGAACCTATACTCGTAACTTTTTCATTTTTCAATTTATGTTTCCTTCAGATTTTCAAATGGCCTTTTTGGGACCACACCTCATGAACAAGGTGGGTGGATGTTGTCAAATCTGGCATGAAAGGTGACTTTGCAGTTGCTCTGTAAAATCACCTTTCAGGTGGGATTTGAAAATTTTCACTTACCAGGTTCATAAGGCAGGGTCATAAGAAGAATATAAAGCATTTTTTTCACACCACCCATGAAGAGTAAAGGTGTCATTTTTAAAATTCTGGCTAAAACGTGTTTTTGTACTTGTGGCGTGAAGTGACAGTTTAGTCATTATTTTATAAGTAACAACTGTCCTATTCAGAACAGGGCTCATAAAAAGATGATGCTGAAGATTTGGGGACATAATGTCACAAAACAGCAATGTTAAGAAGAAACTCTGATTTTTTTCAATGTTTAGTTATAGAATCATAGAACATAGAAATTGTCGGCAGATAAAGACCGATGGGCCCATCCAGTCTGCTCGTAGGCCCTATGCATTGTATGTGGCCACTGACACTGACTCATAACATTGCAATGTGTCCAGATTTTGGCCCTCAATTTTCAACATAGCCCTCTTGTTACCCCACGTCTTGAATATGACAGGTGTCATTTTTTTAAATCTCTTCTGAAATGTCTTGTTGCATTTGTTTTGTGAAGCCAAATTTCAAATGGTGTTTAGAACATTCCACCTGCCATGATCATAAGGCGAGGTCATAAAAAGACAGTGTTGAAAATTTGGGATTAAAATGTCAAAAACAACAAAATTATGAGAAAACATCGAATTTTTTCAACATTTCCTCATTACTTTGTTGTTTTTGACATTTTAATCCCACATTTTCAACACTGTCTTTGTATGACCCCATTGGATGAACATGACATGTGCCACTTTTGCGCAAATCCCCTTTGAAACATGTTTTTGCTGTCCCTCAGTGAAACCATCTTTCAGACAGGATTTTAAAATAAATCTACCCGTCTTGATCATACATGGGGTCATAAAAAAAGACTATATTGAAAATGTGAGATCTGAATGTGAGGGGAAATAAAAACAAGTTATAAAGAAATGTTGAATTGTCACAATGTTTACTCATAACTTTATTTTTACAGATTTAGACCCTTAATGTGCAGTATATCTCTTGTGTTACCCCACCTCATTAACACCACAGGTGACATTTTTCAAATTACCTCCAAAGCATGTTTTCTCAGTCATACTGCATAATCACCTTTTGAATATAGGATTTTAAAAAATCCACCTGTCTTGATCATAACATCAGGTCATGAAAAACTATGTGGGAAATTTGGAGTCAAAATGTGTGAACCCTTTGAAAATTAGATATTGCCTCATAGCTGACCTATCCTGAGTAAATATAATCTAAAATGTGTAAAAGCAGGACACCGCTGAAAATGAGATATTGCATCTCATCTTGTCTGTCCTGGGTAAATTATTTAGTAAAAATGTGCAAAAGCAGGACTCCAGTACAGCAGAGCCCTCACTAACCTGTGCAACAATTCTATGGTAACCTGGGAAAATACATTGTAAAAGTTGGACCCCTCTGAAAATGCAACTTGCCTTTCAGCTGGGCGATCCTTTGTAAATACATTATAAAAATTGGTAAAATCAGGACCCCATCCAAAATGAGATATTGCACCTTGGATGTGCTATTCTGGGTAAATACAGAGTAAAAATTGGGACTAGCAGGATCCCACTGAAAACAACATAGCATCTGAGCTGTGCTATCCTGGGTCAATATAGTACAAAAATGTGTCAAAACAGGACCCCATTGAAAATGAGATATCGTATCTCTGCTGGGTTAACAAGGGTAAGCTGGCCTGGTGGTATGTTGCAAAACTTTGTAAAAACAAGACCCCATAACAGAACCCCACTGAAAAGGAAATGTTGCATCTAAAAATGATCTGACCTATAAAAATACATTATAAAAGGAGGACTACACTAAAAATAAGATATTGCATCTCATCTCTTCTATATTTGCTAAATGCAGCATAAAACTGTATTAAATCAGGACCCCATTGCAAATGACATATTAGTTCTCATATGGTATGTCTTGGGTAAATATATAATAAAAATATGTACACACAGGATCTGGTACAACAGCAGTGCAAGCAGTGAATATTTGGCATTGACAAATGCTTGTTTACTTTAGATACATGTCACAGATGAGCAGTATTGGTAGAAATTACTGAGTACCATCACAGTAGTGGTAAGGATCCAATCACATCATGCCAGGATAAAATAAAACATACAAATTAAAAATTAATAGAATAAAACATTTATAGAAGCTTTTTTTAATGTGTGAAAAGCTAGTAGTTTTCACTATGAGGTGTTTGGAAAATGTGGTTTCCATTTGGTTAAAAGGATGACACTTGTTTGATGTGAAATAAGGTGGCACCAAACATGGAATGTTGAAGGCATGCAATGATTTAAATCATGGTGATGTGCTGGGTAGGTGATAAACACATAGAAATGGATGAAGTGTTTTGTAATGAGTCTAGACTGTAAAAAAAAAAATTCTAGACTGTAACACATACTGTACCTCTGAACAGAATTATTTGAACATATACTAGCATTCATACTAGGAAAATTAAGAAATGCAGAAGGCAAGTAGCCCATAGTGCATTTATCCCTTAGTATGGATCAATGTTCCTATGCAAACTTTTCATAAGGTGTTTATCTAACTTTGATTTAAAAGTATCAAAACTATTAACTTCTACAATGTCTCCTGGGAGGGAATTCCATATGGGGATAATTCTTTGGGTAAAAAAAAAAACCTTCTTAAAAGTCCTTTTGGATTTGTAAGCATAAGTAGAGACCTATGGCTTCTAAGGTTTGTGTCCCTAGGATAAATTTTTAATCCTAGTTTTGATAAGAGTTGGTCTTCACCTGTGATTTTAAACATAAATAATGTATCTCCTCTAAGTCTTCTAAGTTCTAGGGGAAACAGTTTACGTTCTTTTAATCTTACATCATAAGACATATGTTGGAGGCCATTAACCATTTTAGTGATCCTCCTTTGCATGCTTTCCAGTGTATTGATGTCCTTCCGTAGGTAAGGATGCCATAAAGGGGATGAGTAATCCAAAACTGAATGAACATAAGCTTGGTTGAGAGGTATGATACAGGCTCTATAGCTAGATGATATTGATCTTTTTATGTAATCTATAAGTTTTGTAGCTTTGTTGTCTACTTCAGTACAGTGATTATTGAACTTAAGATCATTACTAATGAGGACCCCAAGGTCCTTTTTGTTGCTGACACTTTTGAATTATTTGCCATCCAAAAAATAATCATTGTAAGGGTTATTTTTACCAAGGTGCACAATAACACATTTATCAGAGTTAAAGATCATATCATGAGCCATAGCCCATCCTTCCAACTTTAATAGATCATCTCTCAAACCACAGAACCCATCCATCATGCTAACATCCGCCACAAGTTTAGTATCATCAGCAAACTTAATTGGATAACTATTTAAGTCTTTATTCAAGTCTGCAATGAAAATGGAAAAGAGGGCCAGTCCTAGAACTGAGCACTGGGGGACTCCACTCGAAACTACTCCCTTATCGGTACAATGGCCTCTTATTTTAACTATTTGTTCCCTATCTTCCAGCCATGCTTTAACCCAAGTAATAATTATTTTATTCATTTGAACCCTTTCCATGCTTTTGATCAATGAGTCATGTGGAACTTTATCAAATGCCTTGCAGAGGTCGAGATTGACAACATCCACAGACTTCTGGTTCTCCAGTAGTGCACTAACTTTTTCATAAAATACCAGGGTAGCAGTTAGGCAAGACCTATGAGCTTTAAAACCATGCTGTGAATTATCCAACAAATTCTTGGACATCAATTTGGCTTCCAGCCTGTCTTTAATTATAGACTTGAAAGTCTTTCCCAGGATACAAGTGAGACTAATTGGTCTATAGTTAGTGGGGTTACTACGGTCACCTTTTTTAAAGATAGGTACCACTACTGCTTGGCGCCACTCTTTAGAGACTTCACCTGACTCCAATAACATATTAAAAAGCAAATGCAGGGGTTCCACCAATCATGTTTCAATAGCTTTCAAGATTTTAGGGTGAAATGCATTTGGGCCAGGGGACGTGTTCAACTTGATCTGATTTATTTTGGTAATTATTTCCTTCCTGGAAATCCAGGTAGATGAGTCATCTGAGGATGGATCTATATTCAATTCCGGAATTAATATTCACTTGCTTAGGAGTACAGGTGGAGCAGAAATAATTATTAAGGTGACAAGCCATTTCTTTAGGATGAGAAATGATATCCAAGCCATTCTTAAATGGGCCAATGTTTCCTGATACATGTTTCTTATTGTTAATGTAGGGGAAAAAAAGTTGTCCACCATCATGCATGTGTGCCAATTTAAATTCAGTTTTATGTTTTTCCTTATAAATGGCTTGTTTACAATTTCTAAGGGCAGCTATATACTTGTACTTATTATAGCCATTGCTGTCCCTTTAAAGAGCCTGGAAGGTCCTTTATTTCGCAGAAATTAATAGTTTAACCTTATTTGTAAACCATATAGGCTTCTTCCCCTTTTTATTATATAATTTCCAGTTGGAATATATATATATATATCACTAAGCTTGATGATTTTGTTTTTAATTTTAAGCCAGAGCTGATCAACCTAAGTAATATCAGATTTCCAGTCTCATTTATAAAGTTCATTGAGTATAACTCTAAAATTTGCTCTATTGAAATCTTTAACTATAGTAATCCAAAATTCTCTAACAGAGTTTTTATCCAGAGAAAAAGTGATAATATTATGATCACTGTTATACAGTGGGTGATGTATATTGATGTTAGATATATTATCAGAGATGTCAGTAATCACAAGATCTAGCTTGTTATTTCCTCTGGTTGGAGTGGTAACGAATTGCTGTAATCTACATGACGTACATAACTACAAAAAAGAGTGTTCTTAAGAGTTGGAAGCTGTATGTAAATCCCAATTAATTCCTGATGTGTTAAAATCTCCAAGTAAAATGATCTCTTTGGATTTCAGATGGCTTTCAATATTACTGAGTAACTGAATATGGTCAGGAGTGTTAACATCAGGAGGCCTATAGCAGGCCCCCACCACTAGAATTTTGGAGCATAACGTTTCTAATTTCTACCCACAGGATTTCATTAGATTCATCTGTAGTATCAGTTAATGGTCTAAATTCTAAATTATTCCTAAAGTAATGGGCAACACCCCCACCCCTTTTGTTAATCCTATCTTTTTTTTTTTTTAGTTGTTTAACCAGGAGTGGTAGCACACTAAGCTGAAAGCTTTTTTGCAGGAGCAACGGGAAGTTAAGTGACTTGTTCAGGGTCACACAGTATGCAAGTGGAAGCTGTAGGATTCAAACCCAGGTCTGGTCTGCTGGATATCACCAGATTTGCAGTTCAGAGCCTTAAACCACTGTGCTATACTGCCTCAATATGAACCTTTATGAACCAGATTGTAACCCTTAATAATTTTACTCCAGCAAGAGGAAACTTCCCACCATGTCTTACATGTGGCAGCAATATTAATCTCTTTAGATGTAAGGATTAGTTTTAATTCATCCTTTTTAGTATAATGTAAGCTTCTAGCATTAGTAAGCAAAAAGTTGATCCCTTTTTCACAAATCTTTATGTTAGTTTGTTTGACAATTGTATTTTTCCTGGACATAGCCTTAGGAGAATTACCCTTGTGCCCCCCAAACACTAGCTTTTGCCCCATGGGATGGCCCATTGATTGCTTGATAAAAAATGTTACCCAAAACTCTAGCACCACATCTGCTTAGGTGCAAACCATCCATACAAAAAAGAGAGTTGTTATATATGAATAATTCCCATGTTTTTAAGCAAATTAAATCATTTTCCATGCCCCACATACAGAGTCAATTATTATAATGTTTTATCTTCTTTTTAGCTTTTTGAAGCCCTTGGTGCTGGTAACATTTCTGAGATGATTATCTTTGCTTTGAAGTTTTTTAACATTTTAACTGCTTCCATCATATCTTTAATAACTTCATCAATCACTGCTTTACTAATGTCATTAGTACCAACATGTAAGATGACAGTCTTTGTTTTTCTATATCTTGCAAAATGCCTGGTAGCATCGTTATTATATCCTTAATTCTAGCACACCTATAGCTACAGCTGGTTACATTTAACTTGTTGCCTCTTGTAGAATATCTATCAGTATATTTGGTGTTAGAGTCACCCAAAATAAATAACTGCTCAGTTAAAGATGTCAGATATGACATCACTAGTTTGAATTATATGACCTTGCACAGGCAGGACTGAAGTACCCTCTACAGGCTCATCATTAGGGAGATTATTCACTAGAGTCAAGGGGATGGTAAATCCCATATCTTGTGGACTATCAGTCCCTTCGATATCCCTATTAATGTCATTTGAGCAATTAATTGCATTAACCTCATGGCTGGTCATCAGCACAACAGAGGTGCTGTTGTCAATTTTTGATAGTCTTTCCTCATTTGGAATCAAACCAGGATTGCTAATAGGAGATTTTAAGCAATCCTCAACCTGGGTGTCTAAAGGTGCAAAGCTGTTATGTACAGAGAGTACAAAAGCTTTTGCTTTGCGGCCCCTCTTAGCTTCTCTACATTCCTGAATTTCATGCCATTCATCACCACATGCACTCATGGAGTCTTCGCCCCTAGTTCTTTTCTTTACCACACTTACTTCATTTGACATTGTGGGGGCTGATTGGGAGGTTGATATTGAATGGTCTGCATCGCTATCAGGATTATGACTAAATAACCCATCCCCAATTGTGGGTTGAACTGTCATAGGTGTGGCTATAGGAGTGGTAAATGGAGTATACACCAAGTTGCCTTCATTCAGTCTTTTAGACATCATGTGCTGACTCTGCTCAATAAGTAGCAGTCATGTATTAAAATATGATAGATTCTTCTGAATGACCTCATTCTTAATACATTTATTACATATAAAAGGCATTTCTGGTAAGGGGGGGGCAGTAAAGCATACATATTACATGACCCACATTTAATTTCGAGTCAGACATTGTTTATTCCTTTGTCTAAATCAGGTGTTTGTAAAAACAAAAAAAAAAAATAAATAAGGAATGTAGAGTATTGATCTTATGTCTGCTTACCAAAGCAATGGTACAGACTTCACCTCACCGCCTCCCTGCCAAACATACAAAATCACATGCTGAAGACGCACATGTCTTTGCACGCGTGTTCACATGCAGCAGACACATGCTCACCCGCTCATGCTCACGTACTACATAGGAGGAACCCAGAAGCAATACACAGGGTCACGTGACCCAGCCAGAACCTCTTTCACTTCCAATTGTAGGTTAAAGGGACACTAACCACTACTTGTAGTTCTTATTGCAATGTTGTCCAGATAAAAAACACTGGGTAAATTCCTAATACCCCCTCTGTAAAAACACAACACTCACAGTTCCCACTTCTAGGGAAACAGGAAGAACTGTAGTCCAGTGCTGGCTTAAGGACTACAAATACCACACTACTTCCTGGCTCCCTCAGTTAATCTGTACACCCAACTCGCACTGTAACACTTTGTTTATACAGTAGTAGCTAAACTCTTTTTCTGTAGCTAGTTGCATTCTATGGTTTGTTACTGACTGCACTCCTCTGTAGTTGCTGTTTTTATGTTTGTTTGCAAGCGCATTGTACAGGAAACATATTGAGATAGAAGAGCATTGCAGAGGTGTGGCAGTGTTATGGCCGGAGCAGCAGATGCTTAAATGGGCACATCCCTTGGCCACCAATTAATGCTGAAGCTGCCAATGATGGCAGTTTCAGAGTGAGTGCCACATTTGAAAGAAATCTGCCACAGTAATCAGCGGCAGTTTTGTCATTGCAGTGGCAGTCCCCCCTCCTTCCCAACCAGGCACACAGCAGGACAGCAAATTTAAATATTAGCTCCCTCCCACTGCTGCTGCCTGCCCCAGACCCTCTATTCTCCATCTCCTGCCAACATCAGGGTGCTCAATCCCCATATCAATATGTATCACCCTCCCTCTCAGTAATGTGGCACACTGGGAGCCCACCTCAGTGTGCCAAAAAATACTTCTTTGATGTTTCTGACACTGGGATACCCACTCCTGGTGTCAGGTGCACTAACTCCTCCCCCATGCCCCAATGTTCTCAACCAACCTCAGGGTGCCCAATTCCCAAGTCAGCATTGATCCCTCCCCTTCTAGTACTCTGGCACACTGGGAGCCCACCCAGTGTGCTGAAGTCTGTTTTGTTAATATTTCAACTGTAAAAAAAAAATCCCACAACGTGTTTTTTTTTAACCTGGAAAAAAAAAGAAAACAGTCCCTCGTCATTCCCGTTGGCACCCTACCCAACCTGCACCCTTCCTCTGTGCACCCTACCTCCCCACACCCCCCACCCATACTTACCTCTGAAGGTCAGGAGCAGTGATCTTCTGTGGACCGGGAACACATCTGCACTCTTCAAAGGCCAACTGGGAACTGAAGAAATGACGGTAAGCCCCATAATAGCAGTCAAGGGGGGTTTCAATTTAGGCTAATATGTTAGCCAATTTTTGGAATTGTGGTCCCAACTTTTGAATATGGGGTTCTTGGGACCCCAGCTCATGAACACTGGCAATTTCATTTTGTTTCTCAGTCCCAAAACATGATTGTGCAGTCATTGCGTGAAATCACCTTTCATGACCAACTAATGAAACAACAGTGTCACTGTTCATGAGGCGGGGTCCCAAAAAGCCGTTGTTGCAAATTTAGTGAAAAAAATCCAACAAATGATTGTGTTACGAGCATCCATTGTACAGTTTCTATGCACGCTTGTAACCTTATCAATTTTTAATATTTTCACTCCAAATTTCCAACATTGCCATTTTTTCACACCCCCTTATGAACAGTACAGCTGGCATTTTTTGCATCCTTCCACAAATGTGTTTTTGCACCTATGGCACAGAATGGTGCAGTTGCTGTGCAAAATCAACTTTCGGGACAGATTAATGAAATTATGAAATCACAGTACCACTGTTCATAAGGGGAGGTCCCAAAAAAGCCATGTTAAAAATTTGGTGAAAACAGTCCAAAAAATGAGTACATTACAAGTGTGCATTGCACAGTTTCTACACATACTCGTAACTTCATTACTCTTTCATATTTTCACTCCAGAGTTTCAACATTGCCATTTCTTTACACCTCCTCATAAACAGTAGAGCTGTCATTTTTTATATCCTGCCCAAAATGTGTTTTCACACCTGTGGCACTGAATGGCACACTCGTTGTGCAAAATCACCTTTTGAGATTGAGTAATGAAATGATACTGCCACTGTTCATGAGGTGGGATCCCAAAAAGCTCAAGTTGAAACTTTGGAGTAAACATACCAACAAACACCAATGGCATTAGGGTTTCCAACCATAAAGCCCACCCTGTACAGACTGACAGGCATCGGGGGTGTGACGTTGGGTCATCGTCCGTAATGCTCAGACCATTCCACTCCCACCCTGCAGCCACTAACAGGCATTGAGGTGTGCCTTGGGGTCTTTGGCCCTAACATTCACCCCATTCTCCTATACTGCACCCATCTCAGCTTATTTTCTTATGGAATGGGGTGAGTGTAAGGGCAGAAGATCTCAAGGTACACTGCGACACCTGTCAGTACTTGCAGGGTTGGGTGAGGTGGAATGGCATGAGTGTTATGGCTGACAACCCAATGACACACCCCCAATGCCTGTCAGTCTCTGCAGGGTGGGGGTGGGGGTTGGCATTACTTCAATACTTCAGTGCCATTCCTATTATGCATCTCTCTAACTCCTGTACTACCAATGCCAATACCAACAAGCAAACATTAGGCATTGACAAATGCTTGTTCTCTTACTGTTCGTGTATAACCTTACTTCTTTACTCAGATGTGGAACCTATGTAAAAGAGCACCTGTGCTCAAAGGTATTTTTCCAAATAAAATTAAATTAAAAAATAAAACTTGAAGATTTGTGTGACAATTAAGTGAAAAAGAGAACAAACAGGCACCTTGTGAGTAAATCAGTCACATAAGGATGTGACACAACCATTTTACTAGTTCTAAAACATTGTTGTCCATATGGCCAATGGTTCATTTCATGTACTTATTGTAAATATTTTTATTTTTAAAGTAGCCATTTTGTCCTAGTGAAGCCTCATTGGGCAAAACGTTGGGCATGTTTGTGGTGGACTTGGCTACTAATAAAGAAAATGGACTACTTGTAAAAAACTTGAACTGTTTCGGTCGGGCTGTATCGTTGTGTTGCTGTTCCTTCGTATCCAAATACTGCCACAGCTTCCTTTGTCTTGGTGGTGTTCTGAGAACCACATGGCTTTCCCTTCCCCACTGATTGGGCCACATCCTCTAACTGAAATGCGACCACACTGCCATGGGACTCTGCAAATAATAGATGATATTATATAAAATTAAAAAAAAAAAACACAAGGGTTGAAGTACTAAAAGATAGCAGGGGTAAGTTTTATTTTACAAGGACATGATCAAAAACAGGAACAAGAGGCTTAGAAGTTTACCAGTTGTAGGGTAGATTATAACTTGACAGTAGCAGCAACTTGAACATACTCAGCACATGTTGTTAAAGTGGTCATGTTGTGGGGTATTTATATGTAAAATGAAAATCTTGAAAGGAAGGTTAGTTTAAAGCCATACCACCACAGCAAGGCCCTCCCAAGTGACTCAGCACTATTTGCTCAGGTTCAAGGTGGTAACTAAGGAAGGAGACCAGATACACACAAGGACTAGGGTTAGTAAGCAATCTTTTGTGTGGGATACATATAGAATGTCAGGAAGGGGAGCTAGATCCCAGTCTGAGGACTGCTCTACCTTGTTACTGAGAGAATGGTTATAGGCAATGGTGACAAGCAAGGAGAAGGCTTGGCTAGGCATGTGCCTGTTCCTGCCTTAGGAGGAGCTGGGGCCTAGACAGTCAGAGACTAAAGAGGAGGATGATCAATAGAAGAAAAAGCATAGACAGAGGCAGAAGCTGAAGGGGGTTCCAGAGTAGCTTCCTCACACCCCAGCATGGTCAAAAGAACAGGTAAGCCTACTCTTGACATTGATAGTGTGCCTGGTGGCATGTAATTGTCTGTTTGCAGTTCCTGAGAAAGATGAGAACACACCACTCCCATTGTCACCTGTGGGCCATATATGGTCACAATTTTCAGGTCAAAATGACTAAAACCTGAATAGTAGGCCTGAAATTTAGAATACATTTGCTTTCTGGCTTACCGTTTTTATGTTGTTTCCTGCTATTCAAGCCTGTCTATGCAGTGGCATATGTTTTGTGGAACTGCTTCTTTTTCTGAAGTGTGTGTGTTCAGATTAGTGTTGCTCAAATGGATCCGGGCAAATCCAGCTCCACCAGATACCTGCCCTTTGTGGCAGGATACTGAATGTGCAGGATACTTCCACTATCTGTCTGTGGATCCAGCAGTCAGATCCTTGGTTAGATCCTGCATTATCCGATGGTCAGATCCAGGGATCCAGCACTGGATCCCTGGATCTAGCACTGGGATCTGTTGCCTGGATCTGGTGCAAGATAATGTGGGATCCGATCTGGGATTCGACCTCAGTATTCGGCCGGATCCTGGGATGAATCCAACTCAAATAGTGCCACCACCCGCCAGATCACAGGATCACTGGCGGATCCACAGTGGCACTATCCAAGCAACACTAGTTCAGATGTACTGTCATCTCTATACCTTGTGAAATCATGTGGCCTCTATATTGTCACAATTTTGTGACTTGGAAGTGTCCAGTAAGTAACATTGTATTGGGATGAATCATAGAATCATAGAAATTTGATGGCAGAAAATGACCCTTCCGGACCCTCTAATCTGCCCCCACCCTCCCCTCAATACTCACTCTCAGATGCCTGTCGCATGCCCTCTTAAATTCTTCCACCATCCCAACCCCCAGCACTCCATCCGGCAGTCTGTTCCAGGGCTCCACCACCCTCTCTGGGAAGAAGCGATCCTTCACATTGCCCGTGAACCTATTTCCTTGCAATCTGAGGCTCTGCCCTCTAGTTCTGGCCCCCTCCTTCCTCCTCAGCAGATCCCCTTCACCTGCTTTATTGAGCTCCTTTACATATTTAAAGGTTTCATTCATGTCCCTTCTTTCCCTCCTTGTTTCCAGCAAGTACAGATTCAGCTCCTTACACCTTTGCTCGTATGTCTTTCTCTGCATATTTTACAACATCTTTGTTGCCCTTCTCTGAACCCTCCCCAGTACATCTATATTCTTGCGGTGGTGTGGTCTCCAGAAATGCACCCCCTGTTCTAACTGCAGCCTCACCATGGCTTTGTAGAGAGGCATTATAGCCTCCCTCCTTCTGTTAGTAATGCCCCTGCCTATGCATGCCAGCATTCCATTGTCCTGCCAAATTGAAAGCACTGGTTCTAATGAACTAGAACAAAGTTCAACGTTCGTCCTGCCTGCTTTGTCAGGAAAAAAAAAAACCTTTATGAAAGTTTATTGCTGGAATGCAACCAAAGTTCTTCGTAGCCATTTGTGAGACTGAAAATGGTTGCTCTGCAAAATGCAGTGTATAAAAATAAGACCATTTTTCGAGTGAGGTGTGGTATCTTCTAACATTCAGTGATGTCATCATTACAGATTCTGAACACAAGATACTGGTCACCAGAAGCACAGTATCCTTCACTATATAAGGATGTTACCGTATCATCTACAAGCAACATGTCTGTAGGAAACAACCTCAATCTACGGGACTGCATGAGAGAAACAACATGCAGCATCCTGTGCCATCCACCATGCCTCAAAATCATGAAACAACAAGTCAGTCAGGGGTGACTCCCACAGCTTGAAATATCTACAACCAGATGAGGTCATCAAGGGAGAGAAGGCCAGTAAGCATCAGCACCCCCTCTCCGAACCGGGTTAAAACAAATGTTGGTAAATGACTGCAAACCCTTGCCAAACACAACTCTGTAATTAATGTTTCTTCTTTGGCAAGAGAATAGAAGGACTAGGAATGAGGTGTTACATGCAAGGCTGCGGGTTCAGGTGACTTATGTGCATACATGTTTTTCTAAGAACTGTATGAGCTATCATAACCTGAACTGGTTATGTGCCAAGCAGAAATCAGAACTGTCCTAATGAAGGTATCAAGTAAAAGGGGACTGTACAAAGAATTTACTTTTCAAGTCCCCACTAAGAAGGAAAAATTCCGTCACCTACAGTATGTATTGGACTTCTATCAGGAGAGTCATAGTACCAGCGTTCCTTAATTACTTGCCAGTTGCTTATATAGCATCTGTTTCTTCTTCTGACTGTACTGAAAATAAATGACAAGTGAGTAACTGAACATTCTTTTCCACTGAATGGTGTAGTACAGCTTGTTTTCTATTCTTGTCCTGCAAAACTCATGACTAGAGATGCGAAAAGTTGGGAAACTTTCATTTGCAAAATACTTTGCGAAGTGCCCCAAATTTGCAAAGTGTGAAGTGACACTTCAAGAATGTTTTTCAGAATGCAAAGTGCCTCCCTCACCACATGAAGACTATGTGCAATGGCACTTTACCAGCAAAGCTGCTGGTGAAGGGTCACTACAGATTTTCACTGAGTGGAGTGGCACTTTGAAGGTGAAGAACTGTATGAAGTTGCACAGTTACTAGAAAAATTGCCTGCTTTTAAAAAATTCTGAAGACCCGCACCCACTGTGCCAATCCTCAATGTCCTCCTCCCACAACACAGACCACTTAATAAGACCAACCCTTTCTCTGCCACCCTGTTGCATTGAAACTCTGTCCTCCCTCCCAGCGAACTTCACCGCTGACTCGTGTAATGTAATTTCCTCCCCCCACCAGCATGCCAAAATTCACTCACACACCTCCCCCACCCCAACCAGACCTGAGGATAAGTGAATTACTCCCACCTAACTCATCTTTGCTCACCTCTGGCCCCACTCCCCCCACCCAGCACACAAAATCCCTTTTGGATGACCTGTAAAAAGGCAGAAATAATCTCCTGGTGCACAGTGTCCACTCTGCTCAGTGTAAGTATCCATAATGGCATGAATGAATGGTGATGTGTTTACCTATAGTAAAGCCTGATTGGCTAAGGCTCAGTGACTCAGGTTTTATTACAAGGAAAGATGTCACCATTCATTCATGTCATTACAGATACTGGCACTAAACAGAGTGGCCGCTCTGCACTGGGGAAGATTTTTCTACTTTTTACAGGTCATCATCAGAAGAGGATTGGATATTGGGGGGCAGAGGTAGGATCAGGGAGTGGGTGGGGTACATATTATCATTGAGGTCTGCTGGTGGGGGAAGTGGGTAGTATTTTTGGTGTATTGGTGGTGGGAAAGAAATGACATTCTAATAGTACTGTAGGTGGTGAACTGCATCATGAGGACTAGCAATTTTTTTTCAAAGTGCAGCTGGGTGGCAGGGTGGATGTAGATACTATTAAATGATCTGTATGGTGGGAGGATGGATGGTGACAGGCACAAGGAATGGGTGGCTACAGAATTCTTTAAAAACAGGGGTTTTCAGTTAAAAAATGTCTTACGAAGTTGGTGTGGTGGTTTGGAACTTTGTGAAGCTTTGCAAAATGTGAAGTTCCAAACATCGTACCAACTTCACTGGTGAAGTAAACTTCACAACAGCTCTACTCATGACAGTGTGGCATTGATGTGAGGTTCTTTAAATGGAATTAAGGTGTACTCTTGGGCAAGTATAAAATAAATTAGGTTGCCTCCCACATATTTGGCTTCCAAGTTTAGGTTGGGCTAATGTAAACTGGGTCATAATTCTTAAAGATGTTCTCAATTGCTGTGGGAGATTGAGAGGGAGCCATTGCCACAAGGTAGGTTGAACCCATGTAGGCCTGGTCCAGTGAGATAGCTTCCAGTGGGAGCCTAAATTGAGACCGCAGCCTAGGGGTCTGGGCCCAACTCAATCTTGGTAGTGTCTCCCAGGCCAGTCCCAGTGGGATCATAGTCAGTTCTAGAGCTTGTATCTCCCTTCCAATTACCCTGGTAGTTCCCTGACCACTTTCTCCCTCTGTCCCTTGCTAGTCATCATCTTCAGTAGAACCACAACTGTCCCCATGGCCAGCACATCTCCCACACCTGGTGCCAGCATTCCCAAATACAGCACCACCAGCAGCACCTTTCCCAGTGCTGGATCAGCTCCTACAGGCAGTGAATGGACTTATTTTAGCCATGGTAGGTAAACAGCAAAAAGATTAGGGGGGTAGGGAGAGGATAATGACAGCAACCCCATTGGCCATGCAGATCCTAGAGAAGCTCTGGATGTCTCCTTATGCCAGCTAAGCGAACCAGTGGGGTCTCACCTCATTTATTTTATTTGAAAATTGGTAACTGGGAAAGGCACGCTGAACGGAGGCTCATTTATTGGTGTGACCTCACAGTGAAGGATTGGCAGCAAATGAGAAATAAAGAATATTTGAACATATGTCTCTGCTGCACCACCTGAAGCAGAGTGGCTGTAAAAATGACAGTGATCCCAAGTACACCTCGGTTTCCTTAGCCTCTATTGATAAGGCTATAGATGTGGTCCATGCATATAGAATAGACATCCTTCTAGTGAAGGTAGACTTTGAACAGCTTTCAGGCTGCTCTTGGTTTAAAAGGCAGATTAGGACCTGCCAGGACATGAAGTTCACAAGCTTGTACTATGTGGATATGTGCATGTATATGGGTTGCTCTATGGCATGTGAAAGTTTTGAAACCTTTATTACATTCCTGCACTGGGCAGTCACCGAGTTGGTAGGGGCACAGGAGGTGGGAACTATTTGGATAGTTTCTTGATTGTGGGTCCCAAGGGTATGGATATCTTCAACAGACTACTGGAATGATTTATATATTTAATGAACTTGGGGTACCTTTAGTGGAGTGCAAGATGAAATCCCCTTCACAGATGATATAATTTTGTGACATATAAATGGACCTGGAGTGTTTAGAATGCTAGCTGCCGGGGGACAAATTTCAGGCATTATTCGAGTTGATAGCCAAAGCCAGGGAGTCAAAAGAACACCCTGAAAAAGCTGCAATGTCTGATAGGCTATTTGAACTTCACACGGTGGATCACATCAGTGAGCAATGTGAGAAGGTGTGCTTGCAGAAGGAATCAAACTACACCAACCTCTCACATACAAAGTACAGGATATGTGTTGTTTTCAGTTATACAGCAAAAAAAATACAAGTCAGTATTCATTAAGGATAAGTAGAATGCATATGAACTTCTCATAGCAGAACTCCAAATAAAAAAAATACATATTTAAAGAGAAAACAAACTTGCTTTAACCTGGTGTAACCTAGCCTTCCTGCCATGCACCCTGTGAGAAGATGTGGGTGCAGAGGGACTCAAATGACACCAGCTGCTCATGTAGAAGGTGCAGGATATGTGTTGTTTTATTAAGCACAGTCAATTATACAGCAAAAAAAAATTCAAGTCAGGATTCATTAGGGATAAGTATGATGCCTATGGATTTCTTTTCATAGTAGAACTCCAAATAAAAAAATATATTTAAAGAAAAAAAAACTTGCTTCAAGCTGATATATTCCAATTGTAAGCAGGGCACTGCTGTTTTGTTTACAGTTTAACCAGAAAACCAGAGATTCTCTGCAGAGCACTGCTTGTGCTCACATCCTCTCAGTACAGGATTAACATGAATCTGACTCTCTTACCCACTAGGGCCTTATGCAGGGCATTTGTTGTACTAAACTTTAAACAAAGAAAAAAAAACATTTTCTGTTGCTGGGAATATCACAGACTGTTACAAAGAGAGCTACCTGCTCTTTGTAGGTAGAGCTCATTGGGTCAAAGTCAGTTACAAAAGATACATCCTGTTAAGATACATCCTGTTAGCTTTGTTTGTGTTTTTCTGACAGTTTAACTGACTCCCAGTTTTCCTTGAAGGGGCTTAAGCTTTACTCTTTTCCACACTAACATTTCCTTTTGGAACACCATTATTTTAAAGCATGCATAAGGCTTACATTCTCAGTGCTACCCTTTGTCTATAAACATCATATATAGCCTGGCCCTTTAGGTAGTACTGAGAATACTTTAAAGGAAAAAGAAACTAATAGAGTAGAAAACAACTTAGGAGAACAGGACACGATTGACAGGGGAATTTTCCACCCAGATGTCCAGCCTGAATGCCAGTGAGAAGGATAGAACAGAGGGAAAAGAAAAAGCATATAAGTGGCAGCTGCAGCACACCAAGACTAAGGGGGCACCAGAAAATAACCAGTTTTTTGTTTTCTTCTGCTACTGTTAAACCAGCTAGCTTTCATTCTTTTATTATTGTAACCACTGCTAAATAGGGATTGTGTGAACAGCACTGCTTACTATTAACACCCCCACCTTCAGATAGGGCCACTGACCCTATCACAGACCCTTACAGATTTTTTATTTGAATGATATTCTTTTAGAGCAGATCACAGAGTTTAAATATCTGGGGGGTTTATTGGATCCAACTTTAACCTTCTCACCTCATATGAAGATCATTAGCAAGCAAGTAAATTAAAAACTTGGGGCTCTGTTTAAATAAAAAAAAAAATTTTAACACAGGAAGCTAGTTATTCTTTTGCAACAGGAGTAGAGTTGCCTACAGTAAACCGTAACTCTTCTGTATTCACTAATCTGTCCTGCACTGACACTTAGCCTTGATAACTAAAACATTTAATACAATCTGTTGTTTTGCCCTGAAAGTGTCATACAGGATACATCGTTGTGTACTGCATGCTCGGAGTGGCTGTCTACCACATAGACTTAGCTTTTTGTATGATACAGTATATGTTGTGTAGTTGATAAAACTCTGAGAATGAAAACTATCTCTCCTTTATATGCATTGCTTGATCCTAAAAGTACAGGCAGGGTTCTCAGATCAAATTAATTTTTTTTGCTGTCAATCCCAAAGATTTCTACCTCATTGGGAGAGTGTGCCTTTTCAGTACATGCTGCAAAATGTTGGAACAACTTGTTTTACATGTCATAACATAGAAAGTCATGTGGTTTTTAAATCCCATTTAAAAATTGTATTTGTTAGAACAGTTACATTGTAAATGTTTTTAACTATTTGAATCTGTTGCTTAAATCTGCTGTTAATTTATGTTTTGTATAAATATGTATTGACTTTGTTATTTGTATGTTGTAATACCTGTTATTAATTTGTATCATCTTTAACTGCCATTTTCATGGCTCTGGGTCATTCCTGAAAAAAGGGCTATTAGAACATAAGAATGGTGTGGGCAGATGGGGAACATTTGATGCATTTAGTCTGCCCAAGGTGGCTACCCCCCCTTAATTGTTCCAGCCAAGCTGTCCACTCTGTCTTTCCCATGCTAGCTTAAACTCTCTTACTGTTTTAGCTGCCACCACCTGTGCTGGCAGGCTGTCCAAGGGGTCTATCACCCTCTTTGTGAAGAAGTACTTTCTATAGTTGCTCCTGAACTGCCTACCACCAGATGCAAGTTGTGCCCCCTTGTCCAAGTTCCCTTGCTTTCATGGCAGAGGTTCTCCATCTTGTTTATTCCCTTGATGTATTTGAATGTCTCTATCATGTCTTCTCTCTTTCTTCTCTGTTCTAGTGGGTACAACTTTAGTTCCTTGAGCCTTGTTTCATATATCTCATGGTGCATCCCCTGCACCATTTTGGTGGCCCTTCTCTGCACTGACTCTAATCTGTCGATGTCCTTTTTCAGGTGTGGCCTCCAGAACTGGACTCAGTACTCCAGGTGTGGCCTCACCAAGGATCTGTACAGTGGCATGATTACCTCTTGCTTTCTGCTTGTAATGCCCCTATCTATACATCCTAGGGAGCCACTTGCTCTCTGTGCTGCTTTTTCAAACTGTTTTGTGACTTTTAAGTTGTTGGTGATGAGTACACCCAGGTCCCTTTCCATGTTTGTCACTTCCAATTGGTGTCCATCCAGTGTGTACTTTACTTCTGGGTGTCGCTTTCCCAGGTACATGACCTTACATTTCTTGGCATTAAACTTTAACTGCCTTAGTTTTGACCATTACTCTAGATTCCCGATGTCGGCCACCATACTTGTGGCCCTCACCTGTGTGTTGTCCACCCTGTTGCTGAGCTTTGTATCTTCTGCAAACAGGCACACCTTTCCCTCCAGTTCCTCTGTGATGTCACTAATGAATATGTTGAAGAGTAATGGACCCAGCACCAACCCCTGTGGCACGCCACTGGTCACATCCCCTTCCTGTGACATAGCCCCACTGACCAAGACTCTCTGTTTTCTATTCTGTAGCCAAATTCTAACCCAGTTAACTATCTTGTGCTCTAATCCTGTATGCTCTAGCTTATTTCCCAACCTCCTGTAGGGGACGGTGTTGAAGGCTTTGCTGAAATACAGGTACACTATGTCCACCGCACCACACTGGTTCATTGTTTTGGAAACCCAGTCAAAGAAATGTGTCATGTTTGTCTGACATGATCATCCTGCCATGAAGCCATGTTTCCTGGGGTCTAGTTTTCCATTTTCCTTCAGGTATTCCTCTATTCTCTCCTTCAGTAGTGCTTCCATAATTTTTCCCACTATCGCTCAGTGTACTTACCGGGTGAACAAAGTAAATAAATAAAATAAATAAACAGTTCCTCCTGCTGAAGAGGGAACCAGTTCTACTAAAGGGATTGTTCAGAGAACCTCCCAGAACCACTGTACCTTCTAAATACACAGTCAACAAATTATAATCACTTGAATTCGGTATGTTCAGAATACAGACACTTCAGGATACACTGTCAAACCCATATCAGGACATAAAATCTGATTTTTGTTCTGAGTACCAGGCTTGTGTATGACCTTAAATGGAAACTGCTGTTAAGGGAGATAACAGCTTGTCACATGGGCATTTTTGTCTTTCATTTGTTTTAAGAAACTTAGGGATCTATGATCAGTGATCAACAAAAATTCAGCTCTGAGCAAATAATATCTCAAAGATTCTACTTCCCACTTCATTGCTAAAGACTCTTTTTCCACTGTAGAATAGTTGCACTGCCTGTCCTGCAGTTTATGGCTACTATACACAGTGACACGCTTATTCCCATCAATCTGCTGACTCAGCACAGTCCCAATACCATATTCAGATTCATCCACCTGTACTAGGAAGGGCTGTGTAAAATCAGAGCTGTGCAACATGGGGATGAACACAATATGGATTTTAATGCCAAAAAGCTGCATTCCATCTTTCATTTCCTCTTGCCTTGTTGGGCTGATGTTTGTTTGTTAATTCAGTTAGGGGGTGCTGCTATCTCAAAAAAATTGGCACAAAACATCTATAGTATCCAGCCAAACCTAAAAAGCAATGTAGATCTTTCTTTATATGAGGTACTGGACTTTCCACCATTGCCTGAACTTTAGAAATGTCTGGCTTGATCAACCTATTCCCTTAAATAAAACCCAGACACCGGGTCTGCTACATGGCTAATGCACATTTTGAGGGGTTGATGGTAAGCCCTGGTTCTTCAATGGCTCTAATCACTTGTGGCTATCCCAGTCTTTACTGTACATAACAATGTCATCTAGGTTGGAGGCACAGTAGGCTGGGGGGGGGCTCTGAAAAATGGCAGGAGCCCCATGTAAACTAAATTGGAAAAACCCTATGTGGTAGCAAAGGCAGTCTTTTTCCCAGAGCAGGAATCAAGGGGAATCTGCCAGTAACCTTTGGTTAAGTCTAGGGTGGAAGTGTATTTTGCATCCCCCAGATGGGCAATTAAATTGTCTATCATAAACATAGGATAGACATCAAACTCTACCACCTGATTCACTTTATGAAATTCAATACAATTCCCTCTCTCTTTTTTGTCCACTATCACCAGAGGTGAATGCCAGTCACTTTTTGAAGGTTCAGTCATCCACAAAGCAGGCATATTTTTAAGCTTGTTGACAAACTGGGCTTTCAGCCTCTCTGGGATTCTGTATGGTTTCTGCCTATTGGGGCAGTATCACCTGTTTCTAGGTGGTACTCTACCCTTTTTACGCACCCTAGGACCATCCTGAAGGTTTTTGTATGATGTTTTGCCACCTTTTACACATTGTTCAACTGAGAATTGTTCAGTTGTGTGTTAATCCCAATCTGAACATTCAGATCCCCCTCTAGGCACTGATAGGTAACCTCGAATCAGTCAAAATAGTAAAGGAAGGCTGAGGATTGGGTTCCACCCAGGCCTTCAAAAGACTGGCATGATAGATCTTAGTTTGAGCCCTTTTCCCAGAGGTTTTGAGTTTATATACAGCAGAATCAACTTGTCTCACCACTGTAAATTGACTATGCCATTTTGCCAACAGCTTGCTTTTGGCTGTGGGCAGTAGCAACAGCACCTTTTCCACAACTTGAAAGTCCTTTTCCAAGTTCCTCTGTCATAATATCCTTTTAGATCTATTCATGCCTGGGCACAATTCTCATGAGCAGCTTTTACATATTTAACCAACCTCTTCCTGAGGTTCCCAATTTACTGGGTCACTTCCTGTTTTGGGTCAAGTAACACTTCCCGAGTTTCTTTAAGCACATCAAGGAGGACCCCGGGTTGTGTACCATGCAAAAGTTCAAAAGAGGAATACTCTTTAGTAGTGGGTGGCACTTCTTGGTATGCAAAAAACAGATAAAAGACGTATAAATTGCATGTCTTTTCCTCATCATGCACCTGCTTCTTAAGCATACATTTAAGAGCCTGATTGTATCGTTCAACTAGACCATCAGTCTGGGGATGGTGAGGAGATGTCCTCACAGCAACTGATCCCAGTAATCAGTACAGTTCTTTCAGGAGGGCAGCACTGAAGTTGGATCCCTCGTCTGTCAAAACCTCTTGCAGAATGTCACTCGACTAAACAGTCTTGCCAACTCTTCTGCTATCTTGGGGCTGTTACTGTCCTTAGTGGTACAGCTTCCAGGTATCTGGCACTATAATCACATATCACCAGGATAAAATGATTTCCCCAGACACTGTTTTCTAGTGGCCTCACAATATCCATGGTCACCCTTTGAAAAGGGATATCTACTAAGGGTACAGGGATCATGGGTACCTTATCCTTAAGAGTGATGAGGGCAACCACCTGTCATTCCTCACAGGATCTACAGTAGTATTCCACCTGCTTGTGGATAACTGGCCAAAAGGACCACCAAAGCAGTCTACTCAGGGTGTGATCCTTACCCTAATGTTCTGCAAGAGGTATATAATGGGCAGCATACAGCAACTCTAGGTGAAATTTCTTAGGAACAATAAGTTGGTAAACCTGTTCTTTTGTTTGTGGACATTGCTAAACCCTGTACAAATACAATTTTTTAACTTATACAAGGGTTGACCTTCTTACTGGGTTTTTTGTCCCCTCTTCACCAACTCAAACAAGTATTTTAATGTTACATCAACTTGTCATTCTTTAACAGAATTAACTGCTTGAATAACTTTTAACTGATCTGGTAAACCATCAACAACAATCATAACCATATTAGTCTCTGATTATTTTTTTTTTCCTCTACCAACAGATATTTTGAGATTCACTTGTCTTGTTTGGTGTTCTTCATATGATTATGGCTACCAAATAGTTCATAATCATTGCATGTAAACATAGCTCCCAGATTAGACTGTTGCTTGACCTTTGCCATGACAGGTAAAACTTCCCAAGGTACCATTAAAGACAAATTCCAAACATCATATTCCAACACCATGGGTACAGTTAAGGTAACCATTACCCCAACCACCCCAACCTTCATAGAATGGACTACGTCTTTTATGAACATGTCCACATGAGTTATTAGGCAATACCTCATGTCACCATGAATACATAAAACCCCAGTGATGTGGCCTCTTTTATATGCATTTGGTATCAGATCTACCCTTAATAAAGTCTGTCAACTTCAAGAGTCAACCAGGGCAGTTATGACTTGCCCATCAAATAGTATGTCTGTTAGATACTGACCACCAATTGGCCAATGTCAGTTTGGGTGGCTCAGTCCGTTTCTTTGGACATTTCCTGGTGATATGTCCCACCTGTTTACAATAATGACAAATAATTTCAGACAGAGGTACCCTGGGCCCACTACCCCAATCAATAGGTGTAGGCTCAGTCTTAAGAGATGGAGATGGAAATTTGTCTTAACAGCTTGTTGCTTCTCTGTAGTCTTCAAGGAGTTGTCTGGCAAACCAGCTGGAAATCATTAGCCAGAGTGATCACTTTCTCCCCTATATCAGGGCAATGTTCATTGTCACTCATCTGGATGTTATTCAGTGGAATCTGTAAGGACTGCTCCAGGATGAAGATTTACAAAATCTGCTGAACGGTCTTCAATTCTGGTTTCACCTACTTATGACATAACTCCTGTAGCCTAGTGTAGATCTCCCTTGGTGAATCTTGCTGCTGGAACTTCACGGCTTAAAACCACTGTCAACAAGTTTCTCCACACGTGTTGTACCTTTGCAGGTTTGTCATTTTACCCAGTTATAATTCTCACTTTGGGTGTTGTCCATGTGACTGTAAGCCAGTTGTGCTGGACCAGTCAGGTAAAGCACTAATCTGATAGTCCATTGGTCTCATGGCCACAGGCAGGCTCTGGACAATCATAGAAACATAGAATTTGAGGACAGATAAGGACCGCTTGGCCCACCTAGTCTGCCCATTTCCCTACCTGATGGATAAGCTGCAGATTCTAGTTAATCAACAGCTTACTTCCTCCTATCCCCCCACTAGAATTGCCTGATGTCTGTCCCATACATTCTTCAATTCTCCCACTGTTCCTGACTCCACAACCTCCTCAGGAAGGCTGTTCCATGCAACCACAACCCTCTCTATGAAACAATACTCTCTAACATTACCTCTGAGCTGTCCCCCTCTATCTTCAAATTGTGCCCCCTTGTTCTTGCACATCTCTTCTTCTGAAAGATGCTACCCTCTTGTACTTTGTTAATTCCCTTGAGATACTTGAAAGTTTTTTATCATGTCCCCCCTCCTTTCCTCAAGAGTATACATATTAAGCTGCTTTAGTCTCTCCTCATATCTCTTCTGCTACAGACCCTGCACCATTTTGGTTTCCCTCCTCAGAACAGCCTCCACTATGTCTATGTCTTTGCAGAGATGGGGTCTCCAGAATTGCATGCAGTACTCCAGATGGGGTCTTACCAACTGTCTGTACAGAGGGATAACAACCTCCTGTTTTCTACTGTTGATGCCTCTCCCTATGCATCCCAGTATCCCCCCAGCCCTCCTTACTGCCTTCTCACATTGCTTGTCCACCTTTAGGTCATCTGATATAATTACTCCTCGGTCTCTTTTGATTTTTGTTATTATTTCACCCCTCATTGTGCACTCTTGCCCTGGGTTTTTGTTTCTCAGATGCATTACCTTGCACTTCTTTGCATTGAATCTGAGCTGCCATATATTTGACCATTCCTCCAACCTTGCCAAGTCCCTTTTCATCCTTTCCACCCCACCTTGTGTATCAGTCCTGTTGCAGATCTTTGTGTCATCTGCAAAGAGACATACTTTTCCTTCCAGGTGCTCTCCAATGTGACTTATAAAGACATTGAAGAGGACCAGTCCCAGGTTGGAACCCCCTCCTTCTGTATTGGCAGCAACTTGGCCAGGCCCTATCCTACCCTCTTGAAGGAGTCTCATTGTTTCTAGCCAATGATTCTCACTTTTGATGTGTTTTACTGCCAGCCATCGTAAGATCCAGTGATGTTTTCAGGAGCTTTTTTATTTCTTTCATATTCTGAAACAGGAAGAGGTATCTCCTCAGCCCACTGCAACTAAGCCTGCTGGTGCTGCATGTGCTTTGCCTTGGCTCCATGCTCTTTGTCCCCTCATCCTGCCATACTGCTGGTACTCACACCACCATTTTCATCAGGAACTGTCAGTTCTGCCTCACTGGTTCTTTCCATCTGCAGCACACCCATTGGTGCTTGTTCAGCATCTCAGTACTGGTTCAAGTACCCTGACAGATATGTCTCCCACTTTGCTTGGACCATCTTCATCAGATACCACATCTAACATTACATGTCAGAAGGAGTGGGTGCAGAAGAACTCAAACAATACCAACCGCTCATGTACAAGGTGCAGGATATGCATCATTTTATTAAGCACAGTCAATTATACAGCAAATAAAATTGCAATTGTAAGCAGGGTACTGCTGTTTGGCCTACAGTTTTACCAGGGAACCACAGAGATTCTCTGCAGAGCATTGCCTGTGCTCACATCCTTTCAGTACAACATTAACATGAATCAGATCCTCTTACCCACTATGGCCTTGTAAAGGGCATTTTCTATGGTAAACATTAAACACATGGAAACAAATTATATTGCTGGGCATGTCACCAACTGTTATAGAGAAAGTTGCCTGTTCTTTTGCAGATGGAGCTCAGTTGGTCAATTTCAGTTACAAAGATACATCCTGTTAACTTAAGATACATCCTGTTAACTTAAGATACAGCCTGTTAGCTTTGCTTGTGCTTTCCTGAGAGCTTAACTGAGACTCACAGTTTTTCTTAAAGTGACTTAAACTTTACTTTTTTTTGACAGAACAAAAACTTTTTGTTTAAAAGCACTATTATCTTTAAAACATGCATAAAGTTTACATTCTCAGTGCTACCCTCTTTCTATAGACATCAAGGGTAGCCTGACCCTTTAGGCTGGTATTGAGAATACTTGAAAGGAAGCATAAACTGCTATAGTAGCAAACAGTTCAGGAGAACAGGGTAAGAATGAAGAGGGAATTTTGCACCCAGATGCCCAGTTTGAATGCCAGTAAGAAGGTTAGAACACAGGAAAAGAAAAAGCATTTAAGGGGCAGCTACAACACGCCAAGACTAAGGGAACTTCAAAAAGGAATAACCTTTTGCCCAAATGGACCCACATCCCACATAAGAGACACTACACCACTCTATTGGTATGAAGAAGACTGCAGCTTTACTTAATTTTAATATCTGGCAATGTTGCAAACATCAAATCATTAATTTGAAGATGCATACATATATATTATACTGCCACTGTAGTGGCACTATAGTTAGGGTCGAGTAGGCACTTTAATGTTAAATTAAAAAGTTGCACTTTAATAACTTTGCAAACATTCATCTGATTTGCCTGAAATTTTGCATGTGCAGTGTGGTACCATAGGTCTCTAGACCTGGAAAGTTTTGTTCTGGTTAGATGTGCAGTTGCGGAGCTGCATAGTGTCAAAAAATGTGAAAAATCCTTAACGTTTGGCAAATTCTTTGCTCTTCTCTACACCAAAATGGTTTGTCCGTCTTGTATGACATTTTCAGGGTATATGGGGACTGGGTCAGGGAAGTGACTTTTGAAGGTTTGGTGAAAAAAATATTAATCTGTGCAAAAGTTATTAAACGTTTTAATTTCCCATTATAGCCTAAGGGAAAAACATATGTGCACCATGAAAACATTTGCTAAAGCCTGTTTTACTGTTGTGCTTTGGGTTTTTACTTTCATGCTGCTCCCATCTTGTTTTCAGTTAGTGACACAGAAAAAAACAATGTAGTTAAAAAAATACTGCCCCTTGGTAAACACCAAGAGCTGAGTTTACCTAATCAGAGGCCCTAGGAACATGACCCTGGCTTTACTTTTCACTAGAATGCCCAGAAATATGTTTTTCAAGTATTTCCTCCAATTTAGCCATAAAACTTCCATGTATTTTCACAAAAGTTCTCCAGTACTTTCATGAAAGACCCTCATGCAAACCAATGGGACTTTCACAAATGTCCATGATACTTTTGGGAAAGTTACACAGATAAACTGCCCCAAAAATACAGTTTCTTTGCCACCTCATAGAAAAAAACTGGTTAGGACATTTGGGCTGAAATTTACAGAGTAGCAAGGGCCTGCACCAGAGATGTGCCTTTTGCTGGTTTGGTGAAAAAAAATTGCAATGGTGCCATAGTTACAGCACTCCAAAGTTGTGACTTTTCCCATAGAATAAAATTGTGGTGTATGCACCACCTTTCAGAGGATATATCTCAAAAATGGTTTGAGTTACAGATTTTTCACTAAGCTTAGCTCAGTACACCTTTAGTTGTACTAAACGCATGTGGAGATTGCCAGGTCATGATAGCAGCTGTGGTGGAATTTTTTTCTGAAGTTTCTATGGTTACTGAGACATTGCCACATTTGCAGAACAAGAGTTACCTGTAATGGCTCAAGGCCTGCCCTATGTCTCTATATTTATGGTTAGGTGGGAGTTCAGGGCCCAAAGGGCATTGTGTTCCTACATATGGATCCCATTATGCAATAATGGAGGTGTTGGGCCCTACATTATGCAGTATTGGGGGCTCCGCACTCCTATGGGGACATGCAAGATCATTAAAATATCTCTACACTTATGTATAGATGGGGGGCCCTGCACTACCACATGAAATCATAGATAATTACAAAATGTATGCATGATGGGAGCACAGGGCCCCACAACCACATATGAGTAACATTACACTTTCTCAAGAAAAAGGGAGAGTCATTGCAAAAAACTATGTTAATACATCAGTTAGGGTTGTTAATACAGTGACAAAAGTTTGGAAATTTGCTGTTAGGGTTACTAACCCTACACCCCCACCCTCTACACACCAACAGGCATTGGGGTGTGCCTTGGGGTCATCGCTCCTAACTATCACCCCAGTCTCCTATACTGTACCATCTCAGCTTCCTTACAAATGGAGTAGGGTGAGAGTTAGGGCTGATGACCCTAAGGCACACCCTGACACCTGTTGGTGTGCAGAGGGCAGGGGGGTGGTAGGGCTGGTAACCGATGTTGCAAGATAGACCTATATCCTTTATTAATGTTCCTATTTTATGTGCTGTAATGTACTTTAGAGTTAAGACACTGCCTCTTTAAAAGGCCAGAAAGAGCTAAACAAAATAGAACAGAATTACTAAAAGCTAGTTTGGGTCTGGTACTTATCTAGATAAGGAACAGACAGGTTTATGACCATAAAGGTCATAGCTCTTAGAAAAAACTGGGCATTTAAATTCCAAAAACAAAAAGAGGTCAGGAGGATGGCCATGGGTCAGGGGCACAAGCCAAATGAAGAAACCAGATGTTATAGGGGTTAGACATGGAACCACAGTGACACCTCCAGGATGAGGTAAAACTGCTGCACTCCAAACTCTATATCCCAAAAGGTGTGGGTGTGGCTTGACAATGACCATTTAGACTGTATTTAACAGGCACACATTCTGAACATCAGTGCAGTTTAGCTTGGAGTCAAAAGCCTGAAGACTTCAAGGGTCTCAGAGCTGAGAGAACTTAAGCTGTTATATACTTTGGTTAAAGTATATGTGTCTCTTGGACTACTTTTAGAACAAGACCTGTGTTTTTGTGGAAAACTGATTTCTCACATGCTAAACAGAAATTCTGATTTGAAGTCAGAATTTGGGAATAAGGACTTGGGTTGCCCCCTGATGGTGACACCAACACAGCAACATACTTTGCTGTTGGCAAAATCGACACTTTGCCAACAGATCGCAGTTTTGGTGCACCCGAGACAGAGGCACACTGTATTCTGGTCCTGCACCCCCTCATTGAATAAACTCTAACTGGAGTTGATAATCTAAAGTATGGGGGTGTAGGGGCAGAGCCCCCTGCATGGGGGGGCTGGGGGTGAAGCCCATATGATAGAAAAAACAGGACCAGGAGACATTTTGGGATTTATATCGGCCGCAGCTTCTTGATCGCGCATAAATCCGTCTCTGTGATGCCGGTCCAACAAACGTGTTGCTGAACCAGCATCGTAGATCCCAAGGATTTCACTCTTCAAGATAAACCCTAAGTTTTAAAAAAGGACACTCAGAGACTGATTTTTAATTCCAACAAATTTTGTGTTTCCAAAGAACTTTTCTTTATGTACACAGAGAGAAGGTTATTCTCAAAAAGGACACTTTTCTGGTCTCTGAAACCCCAGAATAAGGTATAGTTTAGAAGAACAGTATATAGTGTTTTCTGTACACTATCCAGTGTTATTTTTGGCATTGTCTGCAGTTCAAAGATTTTCCAAATTGTAGAATTCACTGTGTTGTTTTTATTTAAGTAAACTTTTATGATTTTCTTATCAGATCTGCCTGGGATCTGATTGTGAGCTAACATTTTAACAGAAGGGTTTTGTAAAAGACTGCATGTCTTGATAACGAAGATAGTGACCGCTCAGCTATCCTACAAAACTACTTAGGCAAGAGGCTGCCAGTGGCAGTGGGGGTATTCAAACCCAAATGTAGTACAGAGTCAAGGAGACTTGAAACTAGTTTCTACCCTCCCACTGGGAAAAGGGAAGGTTGGTAACTCTCCTGAATCCTATAGCTGCTCATGAGTTCTGTTAAAAGGGGGATCCTCCCTGCAAACAGGAGGTTCTGCCGTGCCCCTGAGGTTGTACTCGTGACAGATTTGGTGCCAGCTACTGGGATTTTGAATAATCTTACAAGACCATCGCACAATCAAGGGCAGAATTTGGAAAGTGAGAAAGAACTTTGTTTGCAGACAATAGACCCTATCCTGTTTGATTTTTTTTTTAGAAGAGTAGTGTAGTATAGAAGAAAAATTATGTCTCCCCAGTACAGCACTATGAATCTAGAATGGCTGAGTAAGATCTGTGGAGAAAAGGGCATTCCCAGTGAGAACACAAATGAAAAGCAACTCAGAGAGGCCATTATGGCAGCTGAGACTGAGGAAGCGCCACCCCACTTGAAGCCACAGTTGGTGACTCCAAATGCCCAGAGCCCAGAGGAGATGGAGCCATCCACAGACAAGTAGCTGGAGCTGAGGAGACTATGGATGGAGGAGAAACAGCTTGAGCATGTGCAAAAATGGTTCAAGATGGAATTAGAGGAACAATGGTGACGGAGAGAGGCTGAAGAATGACAGCATCAAAGAGAGGCTAGAGAGAAACAGTTCCAAATAGATGAACAGCAATGCCAGAGGGAGTCTGAGCTGTAAAAGCAGAAGTTCCCACAGACAGCAACCCCAACAACACCTGAGCAGGTAAGTCATGGGCTGGGTCTGAAACTCCAGGACTGCAGTACAAGTTAAATTCAAAATTAATGGCTGAGTTTAAAGAGGGGGAGGATATGGACCTGGAGTTTTCAACTGTCTTCACTGCTTACTGGCAAGGGGAAGGAGGCATTAGGGAAGATGGACAATGTTGACAGTAAAGATTTTGATATGTTAAAAGCTGCTTTATTAAAAAAAATATGATTTGAATCCTGATGCAAAGCAAAGATCTGGAAACTCCAAAAGGGCCCAGAAATGAGCTTTGAGGAAGTAGCCACTAAACTGCATCAATATTTAAAATGTTGGTGGGAGGGGGTGAAAGCAGATTCTGTTGAAGCTATTGAAGGGGTGATATTGCTTGAACAATTTTATTGGATTTGCTCACCTGAACTAAAGCTTTGGCTAGAGGACCAAGATCCAAAGAATGCCAAAGAGGCTGCAGAGCTGGTGGATCACTATACTTGAAGCAGGGCTATTCTCAAAGGGAATTCAGGGGCAAAAGGGAAAAGTGGGCATTTTGTCAACCAAAAGCCACATGGCCCCTGCAAAAAGAAGGGAACCCTCAGGTGCCCAAAAAGGAGTTTAGGGACAAGAAAAATAATGAACGCTGGTATTGTAAACAGCAATGCCATTTTTCTAGGTAGTGTCCTAAGAAGGCCCAGAAGGTAAAAGGGCATGTGCAAACTGAGACAGTTGCCCACTGTATCTCTGACACTATCCTTGACAATATGAGGGGGCACATTCTCCCAGTCATGGTGAATAGGGTACATACTAGAGGGCTAGGGGATACAGGAGCATATCTTACCCTGGTGAAAGGGGATCTTATTTATTTATGTATTTATTGAATTTTTTTCACCCGGTAAACCCACTGGGCCTAGAAGTTCCTTTTTCTGTGGTGACCAGGGGGAGGGGGGATACAGATGGTAAGCAACTGGAACTGAGCCAGATTAAACTGTTGGTGGTATTTTTAGTGACTGGGAGAAATATGGCCAGGACACCGGGGAAATTCCCCTACTCTTTTTTGATAAGTGCCATGGGATCTTTAGCATCCACCTGAACTACCACCAATTCAGGCAGATGGGACCTCAGTTTAACATCTCATCCAAAAGATGGCACATCAGAAGTGCAGCACCCCCGTCATGCTGCACTACAGTGTCAGTATTGGGATATTAACCCAAGTGCCAGATGTGGGAACTGAACCAACAGTCCTCTGATCTCCCAGTCTCAAAGGTGAGAGTACTACCTACTGAGCCACTGACACTGCTAAATCTGGTGGGGGTTGAACAAACACTGCCAAATCAGTTTGTTTCTGTGAGGAATTACACAGGGAAAAAGAAAACTTACCCATTAGCCAGTATTAGCCTGGCTTGGGGAGATGCAGGTGAAGGGATAAGGAAGGTGGCTGTAACCGATGAACTCATTATGGATGTTATTATGAGGAATGATGTTCCACAGGGGGTGTTTTGTGTTGTGATATGGAGCCAAAAGGATAGCAGTTCTGTGATCTTTGGTATCCCACAGAAATTCAGACAGGAGAGGTAGGGAGGCAGTCCAGCCAACCTGTGGCTCTTGTAAATGAGGGTGACACCAGGGGGATGAAACTTCCCCCAGTGGTAGGTAACCCAACTGCTTCTGGAGCTTGCTCTCAGGAGGAAAGGGTGACACATAACCTGGAGGAGGGGGAAGGTTGTGATACTGAGTCCCCTACTGCCACAGCTGTGGACCTCAACCTGGGAACTGAGGGGGACATGCCCCATGCTCTGGGTAAGTGGGAAGACATAGCAGCAGTACAATGGACAGACAGTAGCTTAGAGAAGCTGAGGGTCTGTGCAGCATCTGCTGGGACATGGGGGGGTGTCAGAAAACATAGAGTGTATTGGGACAATGGACCGTTATACACACAGGACATCAGGGCAGAGGGAGAGGTGATGGGAAGGCAGCTTGTTTTTCCCCAGAAGTATTGTGGGTTATTTCTCAAGGTAGCTCATGATATTCCCATGTATGGTCATTTGGGCATTACTCATACTACACAGCACTTAGCTCACAATTTCCATTGGCCCAATATTACCAAGCAGTTGAAGGAATACTGCATATCCTGTCACTAGTGTCAGGAAATGGGGAAGGCTGGAAGCAAACCCAAGGCTGCCCTGATTCCCATACTACTTGTGGAGGAACCATTTAAGAAGGTTGGAATGGATACTGTGAGTCCTTTGAATGCCCCAAAATCCTCAGATAAAAGGTATATCTTGACAGCTGTTGATTATGCTACCTGCTGTCCCGAAGCCATCACTCTGTCCTCCACTAAGGCTGACAAGGTGGCAGATGCTTTGCTGGGGATTTTCTCCTGTGTTGGGTTTCCACAGGAGGTTATCACTGATCAAGGGGGTAACTTCGTGTTGGACCTAATGGCATGCTTGTGGGAGAAGTGTGATGTCGTTCAGAGGCACACAATGTCTTACCACCCACAAGCCAATGGTCATGTAGAGAGATTTAATGGGATCCTAAAAGCTATGCTTATGACATTTGAAGAACAGCATGGGCGGGACAGGTAGAAATTCCTGCTCCACCTGCTGTTTGCCTGCAGGGAAGTGCCATAAGAGTCGACTGGGATTTCACCCTTTGAGCTCTTGTATGGATGCAGGGTGAGGGGACCCCTAGATTTAATATGAGAGGACTGGGAAGGTAAGCATGCCACCCAGGGGACTTCCATAGTGGAGTATGTGTTAAAATTAAGGGAGACACTGAAGGAGCTTATGGGCGTGGCCCAGAGCAACCTGTCAGCTGCCCAGAAAAAAACAAATGACCTAGTAAAATTGTGGGGCCAGAGCTCGCTCATAGGGGGTAGGACAGGAGGTAATGGTTCTAATCCTGGTCCTGAAGAGCAAGCTGTAAGCTGAGTGGGAGTGGCCATACAACATAGTTCAGCAGGCAAATGATGTTAATTACATTGCAGAGTTACCTGAATGAAAACACACTACCAGGATGTATCATGTGAACATGATGAAGCCATATTTTAATAGGGCTGACATGGTATTTACGGTTTGCAGTCCTGGGGAGGAGCTAGGTGGGGAAGACCCCCCTTCTTGACTTGCTAGCAGAGATCAAGCAGGGGTCATCTGTGGAGCCCATCATGCTGTCACCCCAGTTGACACCTGGACAGGCCCAAGAATTGAGGACTGTTTTGTGAGACTTTGCTCCTTTATTTACGGCAAAGCCTGGATGGACATCGATGACATAGACACAGAGACCCAATCACCCATATGTAGGACAACTTAATGGGTGTCAGAGGCAGTCCTCAAGGACATTAGGAGGGAGGTGGGGTAGATGCTGGATCTAGGGGTGATCCAGAAATCCCACAGCCCCTGGGCCTCAGCTGTAGTCCTTGTACCAAAACTGGATTGGACTACATGGTTTTGAGTAGATTATTGTGGACGTAACGCTATCACAAAATCTGACACCCACCCAATGCCATGCACAGATGAACTGCTTCACAAACTGGTAGGGGCAATATACTTGACTACAGCAGACCTGACAAAGGGGTACTGGCAGGTAGAACTGACTGACAGGGCAAGGGCAAGGTCAGCATTCATCACCTCAACTGGCCTGTTTGAGTTCAAGGTCATGCCCGTTGAGATGAAGGATGCCCCTGCTACCTTACTGCTGATAGTAAATCAGGTGTTACAGGATAAGGAGGATTTTGCCATTGCCTACCTAGCCAATAGTACCATCTTCAACAATAGCTGGGAGAAACACCTGATACACCTGAGGGTGGTGTTTAGCTGAATACAGGCTGCAGGTCTGACTATTAAGGCAGAAAAGTGCCAGGTGGCCATGGCAGAGGTCACTTATTTTGGACAGATGGTGGGGCGAGGCCAACTCTGCCCCAATCAAGCAAAAATAGAGGTGACTGCATCATGGACCATGCCTGAAACCCAGAGACAAGTCAGGAGATTTCTTGGGACAGCAGGGTATTATAGAAAATTTGTTCCCAACTATAGCTCCCTGGCCACTCCTTTATCTGGGCTGTTGACAAAGAATAAGCCTAGGAAGGCACAGTGAGATGCAGACTGTGAGGAGGACTTCACACAGCTGAAAACCTCACTGTGTAGGGTCCGAGTACTGGCTAGCCCAGACTACAACAGGCCATCTGTGGTACAGAGGGACACCTCAGATGTGGAAATGGGGCAGTCCTCAGCCAAGTATACAATCAGGGGAGAGAGTACCCCATTGTATACTTAAGCAAGGAGCTGCTTCAACTAGAACAAGCCTATGCAACAGTAAAAAAGGAATGTCTTACCTTAGTTTGGGCATTACAAAAACTGGAACCATACCTTTATGGGAGGCATTTTCAGGTCCAAACAGACCACAACACATTAGTATGATTGTGCCAAATGGCAAAAACAAATGGAAAACTTCTGAGATGTAGTATTGCCTTGCAAGCTTATGATATGGAGATTTTGCATTGGCCTGGGTCTAAAAATAGGAATGCAGATGGCCTGTCTCACATACTGAATTTATAACAGAACAGGGAAGAACTGCCTCTGATAGGGGTGTGTTCCCCCCAGGTTACGTTTTAGGAGGGAGGGATGTTGCAAGATAGGTCTATATCTTTTATTAATGTTCCTATTCTATGTGCTGTAATGTACTTTAGAGTTAAGACACTCCCTCTTTAAAAGGCCAGAAAGAGCTAAACAAAATAGAACAGAATTACTAAAAGCTAGTTTGAGTCTGGTACTTATCTAGATAAAGAACAGACAGGTTAATGACCATAAAAGTCATAACTCTTAGGTAAAACTGGGCATTTAAGTTCCAATAAAAAAAAGAGGTCAGAAGGATGGCCATGGGTCAGGGGCTCAATCTAAATGCAGAAACCAGATGTTACAGGGATTAGACATGGAACCACAGTGACACCTCCAGGATGAGGTGGAACTGTTGCACCCAAACTCTATATCCCAAAAGGTGTGGGTGCGGCTTGAAAATTACCATTCAGACTGTTTTTATCAGGTACACATTTTAAACATCAGTGCAGTTTAGCATGAAGTCAAAAGCCTGAGGACTTCGAGGGTTTCAGATCTGAGAGAACTTAAGCTGTTATGTACTTTGGTTAAAGTATATGTGTCCCTTGGACTACTTTTAGAGTAAGACCTGTGTTTTTGTGGAAAACCAATTTCTCACGTGCTAAACAGAAATTCTAATTTAAAGTCAAAATTTGGGAACAAGGACTTCACTCTTCATGATAAACCCTGAATTTTGAAAAAGGACACTCAGAGACTGATTTTTAATTCCAACAAATCTTGTGTTTCCAAAGAACTTTTCTTCATGTACACAGAGAAAAGGTTATTCTCAAAAAGGACACTTTTCTGGACTCTGAAACCTCAGAATAAGGTATAGTTTAGAACAACAGTATATAGTGTTTTCTGTACACCATCCAGTGTTATTTTTGGTATTGTCTGCAGTTCAAAGATTTTCCAAACTGTAGAATTTACTGTGTTGTTTTTATTTAAGTAAACCTTTATGATTTTCTTATCAACGCTGCCTGGGGTTTGATTATGTGAGCTAACATTTTAAAAAAAGGGTTTTGTAAAAGACTGTATGCCTTGATAATGAAGAGAGTGACTGCTTAGCTATTCTACAAAACTACCTATGCCAGAGGCTGCCAGTGGCAGTGGGGGATTCAAACCTTAACATATTACAGAGTCAAGGGGACTCGAAACTACAGTTTCCACTCTCCCAGTGGGCAAAGAAAAGGTTGGTAATGCTTCACTAACCCTACAGCTGCTCAAGAGTTCTATAAAAAGGGGGATCCTCCCTGCAAACAGGAGGTCCTGCCATGCCCCTGAGGTTGGGCTCGTGACAACCCTAACATCGAATTTCCAAAACATTTGCTGTATTTACATAGAATTTTTTTACAATGAAGATATATATATATATATATATATATATATATACATATATATTCTATGCAAAACAAAACTTTGTTAATGCATCAGTTAGGGTTCTTCTACAGTGAAAAAGTGAGGAAATTTGATTTTAGGGTTCCCTCTTGCACCCCACCCGCCCCACCAACAGGCATCGGGGTGTGCTTTGAGTCATTGGCCTTACTCTTACCCATCATGTGTAAACAAGCTGAGATGAGTGCAGTGTAGGAGAATGGGTGAGAGTTAGCATCTAGTACCCACATTCCCTGATGCCTGTCGGTGGGTGGGGTGCAAATGGTGGGAACCCTAAAATCAAATTTCCTCACTTTTTTTGCTGTAGAAGAACCCTAACTGATGTATTAATGATGTTTTTGCATAGAATTTCCTTACTTTTTAAGAAAGAATAGAAAAGTAGAAAGTTACGCAAGTTGGTGGGAGTTTGGGGCCTTCCACCAACTTGTAAGTGCCTGGCCACATTACACACCCATTGACTAAAAAGTACATTGACAACAGCAAGGCCACCCACCAAACAAATGTTAATCTAGTAGAACAATAGAAAACAGTCTCCACAAATTGTTAACTGCACCACACAATACCTACACAAAAAATATATTGTCTGACATGTAAACACCTCTAGTAACATCTACAGGACATGTCGTCAACACCCTCCAAATTTCAAGTAAAAAGACCAAGCCGTGTTCAAGATACAACATGTCAAAATTTGAAATTTTCATTTGGCAGAGTGGCACAGTTCTGCACCTGTTGACATTTAACACACACAATGACTGAAAGCTACATCCATGACACTAAGGCTAGGTATCCTATCAATTTCAACCCACCACCACAAGCAAAACGCTGTCTGCAGAACGTAAACTGTGCCACGCCATATCTCCGCCCCCAAAAAATTTCCAACACAGAAACACTGTCATTTACATCCACAGGACAGACCATCAACACCCTCCAACTTTCAAGTGAAAAGACCAAACTGTGTCCGAGATAAAACATTTTAACGTATGAGATTTTCATTAGTCAGACTGGCACAGTTCTGCACCTGTTGACATTTAACACACACAATGACTGAAAACTACATCCATGACACTAAGGCTAAGTATTCTATCAATTTCAAGCCACCACCACAAGCAAAACACTGTCCACAACACGTAAAATGCATCACGCAATATCTCCGCAAAACTTTTTTTATCTGACACATAGATACCATAATTCACATCTACAGGACATGACATAAACACCATCCAAATTTCAAGTAAAAAGACCAAACCGTTTTGAAATATTCAATGTTAAAGAGTGGTAAAATTTCCCTATCTATTCCTTTATTAAAAAATCTGGCCATTTTGTCTCTATCTCATGATCAAAGATGGCGATCAAAGAATCTCACAATCAAAGAATTTGCAGGCTCGCGACCAACGAATTTTCAGCGTCATGAATAAATAATTTAAAATCTTATAAATCAAAAAATTGATGGAATTGCAGTATACCACCACTATGGTGCGACAAAATGAAGCGCTCTGAGTAAAACACACCCTCATTTGTCTTCCTAGAACACCCCTGTGCTGAGAAAATTGATTTTTTTATCTGGCCATCTCTTCCTTTTCTCGCAATGCATGATCACGATAAAAGAATCTCACGAGCAAAGAATTCATAGGTTCGCAATCAAAGAATTTGCAGGATCACGATCAAAGAATAAAACTGCTTCAACTTAAAAAAAATAACAGAATTGGGGTAAACTGCCACTATGGTATGTCAGAACGAATCCCCCTGAGTAAAACTCACCCTCATTTGTCTTTCTAGCACACCCCTAGACTGAGAAAATTGATTTTTTAATCTGGCCATCTCGTTCCTCACTCATGATGCACGATCGCGATCAAAGAATCTCACGATCCTAAGAATTTGCAGGCTCGCGGTCAAAGAAATTGCTCACTCATGAACAAAGAGTGAGGGATGAGATAACCAGATTTTAAAATAGATTTTTGTAGCTCAGGGGTGCCCTAAAAGTTATATGATGGTGGGTTTTGCTCAGGGGGCTTCGTTCTGCCCTATGAGAATAAAAATACATAACTTTTCATTATCCCTGGTAGTCAAGCAGCCTCCTCCTCCTCCCTGATCATGATAATATAGATAAAGATCGCTGTATCCCACCTGGTAGTCTAGTGGCCTCTCAAATGTGTATTTATTTATATTTGTTGTTTTATCCCTGGTAGTCTAGTGCCCCGTGTGTATTTATTTATATTTGCTATGTTATCCCTGGTAGTCTAGTGCCCCCCATCTGTATTTAGTTAGTATTATTATTCATATCCCTGTTAGTTTAGTGGCACCCCCCCCATCATTATGAAAAAGATAAGCATTTGATATTTCCTGGTAGCCTAGTGGCTCCCCACCCAGCATCCCCCTAGCCTTCACCAGCCGGCGACTGGCACAGCCCACCTCTCACCTCCATGGTCAGCCACCAACTGTGTGTATTATCAGTGCTAATTCAAAGAGGCTCTCAGAAATAATTTCAGAGTGCCTATTTGAATTAGTGCTATGTATAAACACATTGGCAACAATCATGGAGGTGAAAGTAGTCTCAGTCATGTGAAAAAGAGTGGGGTGCTTGGTGGGCTGGGCATGGCTGGATGGGGGTTGGGCACACTAGACTACCAATAAATATCAAACACTTATATTTTCATAGTGATGGGGTGGGTGCCACAAGACTATCAGGGATATAAATAATAATACTAATTAAATACAGATGGGGAGACTAGACTACCATGGCTAAAACAAAAAATATAAATAAATACACTTGGGGGAGGGGCACAAGACTACCAGGGATAAAACAACAAATATAAATAAATATACTATGGGGGCCACTAGACTACCAGGGATACAGAGATCTTTATCTATATTATCATGATCGGGGGGAAGGGCCGCTAGACTACCAAGGATAATAAAAAGTTATGTATTTTTATTCACATAGGGCAGAACAAAGCCCCCTGGGCAAAACCCACCCTCATATTACTTTCTAGGGCACCTCTGGGCTACAGAAATCAATATGAAAATCTGGCCATCTCGTTCCATGCTCGCAGTGCACGTTCGCGATCAAAGAATCTGTTGAACAAAGATTTTGCAGGCTCACGATCAAAGATCATTAGCAAGCCATGAATGAAGATTTCAAACGCTCAAAACTCTATTTTTTTACCAATTTAGATAAAACCAAAGCCATAGCTCGATAAATCAGGGTTCCCTTAGTAAAACCCATCCAAGTTTTACTTTAGAAGTTACCCTTGAGCCGAGATATTTCTGTTTTTCCAATTGGAAAACTGAAAACAAGATGGCAGACCTCACGATCAAAGAATTTTAAAAATCCTTGGGGACAAAGATTCTTGAACCATATGGCTGCATAATCTTTGATCGCCAGGTGGGTCCAGATGTCCAGAACCCCATTCTTTGTTCACAAAGCATACATATAAATTTTCCCATTGACTTATAATGGGAACTTACAAAGTGTCATAACTTTTGAATGCCTTAATATTTTTTCACCACACAAAAAGTGGCATGTTTGGCCACCAAAGCTCTTTAAAATGAGCTATCTCACAGAGCAGCATGCCACACAAAGGCCATGCAGGGCCACGTCCAAAATCCCAAAAGCTGCTTCCAAAAATGGATAACTTTGCATTTTTCAGTGCTTTTCTGTGCAAAAACCGTACATCCGACTGAAACACAATTTAGCAAGTCAAGAGATCTACCATGCCCCTCTGTGCATACCAAATTTCAGGCAAATCTGATGAACAGGTCAAAAGTTATTAACACCCAACCTTTTGACGTTAGTATGTAAGTGACCACTGAACCCTAACTATAGTGGTGTGACCGTGCCACTATAATACATATATATATATATATATATATATATATATATATGTAGGTCTTCTGTTGGCACCCTTTGCAAACTGTGTGAGTGGCCTTTTGGCACCATGCATTTCTGCTTAAAGTTGAACCAGCATAATATTCTGTGGTGATTTGCATATGCAGCCCATGATGCTTTGCATTGTGGGGGTGTGTGTGATTTTGTATTTCTTTGAAATGTGGCTTTCCGGCCATATGCCCTTTGAGGTAACCACTGCCTCAGTGCTTGCGCACAGAGGTTCTTTGTCTTATATATATATAAAATATATGTATAAAAAGGGTAAGGAAAAGTCTCTTTGCTGGTTGGCTGAAACACACCATATGACCGTGTGTATATCAGAGAGCAACTGCACACCTGCACTTTGAACCACCCATCAAAACCATTTTAACAATTTTATGAGATAGATAACCCACTGTAGGATGTGCAGTCATGGTCTGATATACGCATGCCTTGGGTGGTTGAATGTACTCGGCCATCACAACGTACTCCAAGGCATGCGTATATCAGAGCGAGACCACCTTACAGTGGGTTATCTAATATATATATATATATATATATATACACATATATATATATATATATATATATATATATATATATATATACAATATACATTATCTTCATTCCAAGAACTTGTTAATTCATCAGTTAGGGTGAATACCATAGCAAAAAGCAGGGAAATGAGGCGTTAGGTTTTCCAACCCTAATGGCCAATTCCCAGGGTTCCCACATACCACCCCACCCATCCCCAACCTCCACACACCAACAGGCATCAGGGTGTCCTTGAGGTCATCAAGCTTAACTCTCACCCCATTCCATGTTTAAACAAACTTTACATACAATAATATAGGACAATGGGGTGAGAGTTAGGCGACTCAACCCCTGTACCATACACCTGTTGCGTGTGGTGAAATAGTGGGGAATGGGTGGGGTGGTAAGGTGGGAACCCAGGGTTGAGTGTTAGGTGAGAGTCTAACACCTCATTTCCCTGCTTTTTTTGCTATGTTATTCACTCTAACTGATGTGTTATTGAAGTCTTTTGCAGTGAATTTCACTTCCTTTTCAGATAGTATAATTGTATCCTCATTTTACTGTGGGAGCACAGGATCCTTCAGACCCTGCACTCTCACCCCTCCATTGAGATAGTACAACACTGTCCATATGTCATGGTGGGAGCGCAGGGTCCTTTGGACCCTGTGCTCCCATCCCTCCATCCAGATAGTACAACAGTGTTTGAACATCATGGTGGGTCAGATAGTACAACAGTGTCCATATGTCATGGTGGTAGTACAGGGTCCTTCAGACCCTGCCCTCCCATCCCTCCATCCAGTTGTACAATAGTGTCCATATGTCACAGTGGGAGTGCACTCCATCCAGATAGTACAACAGTGTCCATATGTCACGGTGGGAGTGCATTCCATCCAGATAGTACAACAGTGTCCATATGTCACAGTGGGAATGTAGGGTCCTTTGGACCCTGCACTCCCATCCCTCCACAGATGCAAATACTGTATATATCTAGCTGTGGAAACACAGGGATCTCTGGTCCTTGCACTTCCACACATTTAGTTATGAGCAGGTATACTGAAATTGCAACAAATAGTCATAACTGTGCCATCTTAAATAATTTTCACCCCAAATGTTCAACATAACCTTCTTAGAACCTCACAACATGTGCCCAGTACAGCAAACTTTCAAATCCCCATCAAAATGTAATTCAGTTTTCTCAATCAGTTTTATTTATAAAAAAAGGTGCCTTTCTAAAACCAAGGTGCATGTACAATAAATACATAAAATAAAATAAATTATTACAAAAAAAATATAATTCAACAAATAACAGTATAACAGCAACACAAAAAAGCAAAAACAGAACCTCAATCAGCAAAGGCCAGGCTAAAAAAATAAGTTTTTAAAGCAGTTTTAAAACTCTGGATGGTTAGGCAATCTCGAACCCAATGAGGTAGAGAGTTCTACAGAGAAGGAGCAGCAAAGCTAAATGCCCTAGCTCCAGATGTTTGCAAATGTACCCTGGTAACCTCTAGCAATCCCTCACCAGAGGATTGGAGGGGATGGTAGGGACAAAGGAGATCTTTCAGGTAACTCAGTCCGCGCAACTGTACCACTGTTTTTGCACCACAGTTGAGGAAAACCATTTTTAGTAGGATATGAAAAATGACAGCTGTACTATTCATGAAGAGGTGTGGAAAATGGGAATGTTAAAAATCTAGAGTGAAAATATGAAAAATTGGAAAAGTTATGAGCATGCGTAGAAACTGAGCAATGAATGCTCATAACACGGATATTTTTTGGAATTTTTTCATCAAATTTTCAACATCGGCATTTTGGGACCTCCCTTCATGAACAGTGCAACTGTAATTTTGTTAATCCATCCCAAAAGTTGATTTCTCAAAGCGACCACGTCATTCTACACAATTGCACAAAAATGTTCTGGGCAGGATGCACAAAATGATAGCTGTACTGTTCATAAGGAGGTGAGAAAAAATGACAACGTTGAAAATCTGAAGTGAAAATATTAAAAACTGGTGAAGTTATGAGAATGCATAAAAACTGTGCAATGCATGCTCATAACAGTCATTTTGGGGAATTGTTTCACCAAATTTGCAACATGGGCTTTGTGGACCCCACCTCATGAACAGTGGCATTGTCATTTTGTGAATTGATCCCAAATGTTGATTCCACTCAGCGACCACAAAATCACCTTTCGGGACCAAGAAACTAAATGACTGTTAGTGTTCATGAGGTGGGAGTCCAAGAACCCCATGTTGAAAATTTGGTGCAAAAATTCCTAAAATTGGCTGAGATATCAACATAAGTTGTACTCCCCCATAGACTCCCATTATACGGTTTACCTTGCTTCCTCAGATAGCAGTTCAGTCTTAAATAGTGCAGACATGTCCCTGATCCAGGGAAGATCACTGATTCCCGACCTCTGGAGGGTATGTATGGGTGAGGTGGGTGTGGAGATGTGGGTGCGCAGAGTGAGGGTGGGGATGGAGGATTGGGGAGATGACGAGGGACTGTTTTCTTTTTTGCAAGGTTAAAACAAAAGACTTTAAGGGCAGTTTTCTTCATTTACAGGAAAAATTAAAAACAATTTATTTGGGCACACTGGGGTGGGCTCTTAGTGTGCCACATGAGTTTGGGGGGCATACATGATGCCAGCAGGGGGATTGTGCACCCCCCATCAGCAATGAAAGTTGATTGGGGGGATCCAACACCAGGAGTGTGCATCCCAGTGTCAGCAAATAAAAAAAACAAAATTCATTTATCTAGGTACACTAGGTGGTCTCCCAGTGTGCCACTATAGTGGGGGGGATACATACTGACATGGGATTGGGCACCCTGATGGGGCAAAAAATAAGAACTGGGGTGGCAGAATACTTCAATGCAGTATCCTGCATCGAGATTATTGCAAATTCTGAAGCAGAATTCTGCATAGAAGCAAAGAGGTCAGGGGACAGTTGTCTTTTTTTCACAGGGTTTTTTTTCAGTGAAATAATAGTAGGGCACACTAGGTGAGATCCCAGTGTGCCAAATAAGTTTGTGTGTCTGCAGGGGATAGATGGGTCTTCCTCAACTCTTCAGCTGGCAGCCTGAATTGCAGCTGCAGCTGCCGAAGTCAAGAAAATACTGCTCTTCTCATACAGAGAACAGTCTACAAGCCATTCTCTGTATAAACTGGCACCCAACAAAAAAAGCCTTTTGGAGCCTAGCTAAAAAAAAATCAGAATACACCTCTTTAGCTGTGTTCTGATGTTTTTTTTTTTTGTTTGTTTTTAAAACATTCGGTACCCTAATGCTCACCCCATACTTTTATTCTGTACCCATGTCAGGTTCTTAACTGTTGAAATGGGGTGATGGTGGGAGCACTGGGCCATTCAGACCCTGCACTCCCATTTGCATAAATTACATAACTTGTGCAAGATACTGTTGTATTCTGTGCAAATTATGTAGTTTGTGAGAAAATACAATGGTATCTTGCAAAAGTTATGTAACTTGCACAAATTACAACTTTCCTGCATGACATATACATTTTCCCATAGGAAATTATGGGAAATTGAAAGTTTAATAACTTTTGAAAGGATTAATATTTTTTCATCAAACCTTCAAAAGGCAAATCTGTGAGGCAGAGGCTTTCTACCCTGACAATTTCAGAACACTACATAAAGCTGTTTCTGAGATACTGGTGGACAAAGAAACATAAAAAAAATGGTAAATTTAGTATTTTTTGATGCAATGTATCTCAAAAACCACAAAACTGATTTGCACGAAATATGGCACATCAGGAGATCGTCCCCTAGAGATTATGCATGCCACATTCCATGTAGCTCTGTGAAATGGTTCTAAAGTTATTAAGGTTCACAAATTCAGGTTTAACATGTATTTTGAGCAAATTACATAACTTGCACAAGATACTGTTGTATTTTGCACAAATTACGTAATTTGGGCAACATACAACAGTATCTCTCACTATATAAATTAAATTACAACTTTCGGTAGTCTCTCAAGCATCTTGCACAATATATGTAATTTGCGCAAATTACAACTTTCGTGCCTAACATAAATGTTTCCATAGGAAATAATGGGAAATTAAAAGTTTAATAACTGCTGAACGGAGTAATATTTCTGCACCAGACCTTCAAAAGTCACATCTGTGAAGCAAATGCTTTTTACCCTGAAAATGTCAGATCACTACTGAAAGCCATTTCTAAGATACAGGTGGACAAAGAAATGTAAAAAAAACCTGATAAATTTAGGATTTTATGACGTTCTGTGTCTCAAAAACCACAAATTTGATTCACATGAAATTTGGCATATCAGGAGAGCTCCTGCAAGGGATTATGCATGGCAAACACCATGCAAATCCAGTGAAGGGTTTCAAAGTAATTAAGGTGTAAATTATGCATAACTGGATGACAGTGTGTGAAAAGTACTTTCACTTTCATTATGCATATACATTTCCCCTAGGAAATAATGGGAAATGAAAAATTTAATAACTTTAGAATAGATTAATATATTTTCACCAAACCTTCAAAAGGCACATCTGTGACTCAAAGGCTTTCTACCCTGAAAACTTCAGACCACAACATAAAGACATTTCTGAGATACAGGTGGACAAAGAAATGCAGAATAAAATGATAAATTTAGGATATTTTGACAGTTTCCAGCTCACAAACCACATAACAGATTTGCAAAAAGTTATGCCCATCAAGGAACCTACCCCTGGACATTAAGCATGCCAAATGTTGTGCAAATCCATTGAGTGGTTCCAAAGAGATTAAGGTTCAAACTTTCGGGATTGCAACAAACTACGTTAATGCAGAGATTAGGGTTGTAAAAACACAAAGCGTACAAAGACAGAAAATGAAAAGACATTAGGGATTTGGGTCTCTGGAGTATTGGTGAATCAGTGGTGGGATCTTACTTAGGGTTGTCATCTGTAATGCCCCCAGTCTGTAGCCTCTTGTCCAAAACACAAGATACAGCTCCAACATAGTGCCTCATAGTGATACAGTATGGTCAACATAATCTGTTAAAGCTTTCTTCATGCAGGGCCCACATCACATTTGACTTAATCTGATCCAGGATAAGGGTGGGCACTAGGGATGGCAACCCCAAGTAAGACTCCACCACTGATTCATCAATACTCCAGAGACCCAAATCCCTAATGTCTTTTAATTTCCTGTCTTTGTATGCTTTGCATTTTTACAATCCTAATCTCTGCATTAACATAATTTTTTGCAACTAATTCCCCTTCTTTTTGTAATAGTGGAACTGTGTTCTCATTTGCACAGGTCTCTTCAGGACCTGAGCAAAATAAGCTAAATACAATATTGGAGACAGTCATGATGCAGTGAATGGGGCCAGCAGATCCCAGCACACATTTCAATATCCTATAGGTGATGTTCCCTCATCCACCACAGGGTGTGCTGTCAGAGCCAAAACACTGCTATGTCCCTACCCAGGCCATGACTGGTGCTACATGCTGCAGCACCACCTCCATCTGCTTTGTTCCAGTAAACCGGCTCACTGAATTCACAACTGAACTCAGTTTACTGGCATGATAAGGCAGCATGTTCCCCAGAGGTGCAACGGAGATCTCTGCAATAAATGTAACTTCATAAATTATTTGTTTTTAAATATTTTGACCCCAAACATTCAACATATTCATCTTATGACCCCACCTCATAAATCCCATAGGTGAAAATTTCAGATCCATGCTGAAATGCCATTCCATGCTACAGATGTGATAACATGTTTCAGATAGGATGTGAAAAATGAGAACTGTACTGTTCATGAGATGGTTTGAAAAAATGGGTATGTTGAAAATTTGGAATCAAAATATTATAAATTACCAAAGTTATGCACCTGCATAGAAACTGCGCAACACATGCTCATAACGGGGCCATTTTTAGCAGTCTTTTTGCCACATTTTCTGCATGGCCTTTTTGGTACCCTGCCTCATGAACACTTGCACTGACATTTTGTTAATCAATCCTGAAAGGTGATTCAGCACAGTGACCATGTCATTCCATGCCACAGGTGAGAAAACATATTTTGAGTAGGATGTGAGAAATGAAAGGTATACTGTTCATGAGGTGGTGTGAAAAAATGGGCATGTTGAAAATCTGGAGTCAAAATATTATAAATTACCAAAGTTATGCATCTGCATAGAAGCTGCACAACACACACTCATAGCCCAGTCATGTTTTGGCATTTTTTTAGCAAATTTTCAACATGGGCTTTCTGAGACTCCACCTCATGAACACTGGCACTGTCATTTCACTAATCAATCCTGAAACGTGATTCCGAGCAGTGACTATGAAATCACCTTTTGGGTAAGAGTAACAAAATGACAGTGATAGTGTTAATGAGGTGGCATCCCAAAAAGTCCATGTTGAAAATTTGGTGGAAAAATTCAAAAAAATGGCAAAGATATCACCATAAGTTCAAAATGCCATTGAAATACATTATACGGCATTTACCTGTATTCCTTAGTTCACGGTTTGGCTTTGAAGAGTGCAGACATGTCCTGGTCCACAGAAGATGACACTGGCCAACCTCCAGAAGTAAGTACAGGGTAAGGCGGGGTGTGGGGTGGTGGGTGCTTTGTAGGAGAGTCGAAATGGGGAGGAGGATGGCAGGGATGATGAGGAACAGTTTTCATTCTTTGTAGTTTCTCAAAAAAAAATGTTGGGAAACTGTTTTCTTTTTTTACAGGCACACTTTATCAGAACACTGGGGGTGGGCTCCCCAGTGTCCCATACTGCTGGGAGGAGACATGCACTTAATTCTGACACAGGTATTGGGGCCCCCATTTTGGTCATGAAATTAAACAAGGGGCTGCAGGGGAGGGGATCTGACACCAGGGGTGGGCATCCCGGTGTCAGATTATACTACATTTTAATAAATATAGTTCAGGACACTGAGAGTGGGTTCCCAGTGTCCACACTGCTCGGGTGGGAAGGTAAATGTGAACAATAAAGGGGTTTAAAAGTGGGGAAGCATCCGACATCAGGGGTGGGCATCCCAGTCTCAGAATTCAGTCATACATGTAAAAAATGTTAAATAAATACACACATAAATAAATAAATAAATACATTACCACCAGGGATTGGGACTCCTGGTGTGCAGATGACTCTTGGCTTCAGTGATTCAGCTACAGTCAGGCTGGCGGGCTACAATGACAGTAGCCCCATCACTAACCCGAGTCAGAACAGCAGGGGCCTGCACTACACAACACAGCTGTCTTTAATGAATGACAGCTGTATCGTATAGCGCACATTCTATGTGACACAGCTGTCGCTTATTAAAGACAGCAGTGTTGTATAGTACTTGATAAAATTTACACTATATGACACAGCTGTCATTCATTAAAGGTAGCTGTGTCATATGTATCTCATCCTCAGGAGGTAAGTATAAGGTGGGTGGGTGAGGTGGTGGGTGCTCAGTGGGATGGTCGGGAAAGGGCGGCAACAAAGAGGGACCATTTTCTTTCTTTCAGGTTTAAATTTTAAAAAAAGACGTTGTGGGACAGTTTCCTTTTTTGAAGCTATACATATAAATGCAATCTATCAGGACACTGGGGGTGGGCTCCCGATTGTAAATCTCAACTGTCTGTGTGTGGGGGGTGAATTACATGAAACATGGGGCTGTGGGGGCATCCAAAACTGGGGGTGGGCATCCTAGTGTCAGATTCTAGTAATAAATAGATAATTAATAAATACATATGTATACACAAACACACTGCCACCGGGGACTGGGGACCCCTGACGTGCAGATACAGCTGAATGCATTGTCAGGCTGGGCTACAATTACAGTAGCACCTGACCTACAAGTGGCGACAGCAGCAGGGGTTGCATTATATGACATAGCTGTCATATATTAAAGACAGCTGTGTCATATAGTGCAAACTGCTGCTTTCCCAAAAATTCAGTTATAAATAGAATGTTGACTTTTGAACTGTGCATGCTCAGAAATGGAGCATTTGTATTAAATATTTTAAAAACTACTTAACTGAGGAACCTAAAAACCACAAAAGCACACACCTTGGACCAACCTCTATCAAACCAGAGAGTTTCAGGTTTCAAAGCCTCCTATTTTTATGTTGCTTGTGCACATGTGCAATAAATGTATTGCGTCAGCTTTCTCCAGAAGCAGGTTGTGGAGGTGCGGCACTGTTGTGGCTAATGCTCCCACAGCCTTTAAAGGCTTGGACTGCTTTCCCCAATGCTGTGGTATGCTGCTTCTGACACTAGTTCAGCCAACTTGCCACAACTTTCTAACATTTTAGCCACTGCAATCAGGGGCCGCCTCGTCATTGCAGCATCAGCCATTCGCTGCAATGAGGGAGCAATCTGTCAATGCAGGACAGAACCTTGAAACATTGATATTGTTTGTGAACATGGTGGCGGCTTGCTGCCATGTTCATAAACAATATTAACCACCCCTGCCGAGGGAGTGCAAAATCTCCATCGACAGCATGTGCCCCCCCACCGTGTTTGTTTGCTGACTGAGGCCCCAATCCCCATCGGCTTCAGTGCCCCGAGGGTTATGTTGCCGATGGAGAAGCACACTCCCCGTCGGCATTATGGAACTCCCCCCTCACTTTTGCTGTCTGCTGATGGGGTGCCCAATCCCTGTCGACATAATGTAACACCCCCCTTTTCTTGTGTGCCAATGGGGGTGCCCAATCCCCCATCAGCTACAGCTGAACCCCCAAAAAGACTCTGTTGGCATGCTGAGAGCCCACCCCAGTGTGCCACATGCCCCTGTAAAATGAAAAACAGTCCCATGATGGGTTTTTTTTACCTGTAAAAAAGGAAACAGTCCCACGGCAGTCTCCCTACCCCCTCCAACAACCCGCACCCACCCACTGCGCACCCTGCCTCCCCACACCCCTTCATCCCATAGTTACCTCTGGAGTCTGGTGCGACAATCTTCAGTGGACCAGTAACATGTCTGCACTGTTCAAAGCTGACCATGAACTGAGGAAATGCCAGTAAGCAGTATAATGGAATAAATAGGGTTTTTCAACTTTGATGCATATCTGAGGCATTTTTTGGAATTTTGGCAACAAATTTTCAACATGGGGTTTTTGGGACCCCTCTTCATGAATTCTGACACTGGCAATGGCGTTATTCATCCCCAAAATGTGATTTTGCGGTCACTGTGCAGAATCCCCTTTCAGAACCGACTAATGAAATGACAGTGCCAGTGTTCATGAGGTGGGCTCTCAAAAAGCCTATACTGCAAATTTGATGGGAAAAATAAAAAAAAAAACACTATTTTACAAGCGTGCATTGCACAGTTGCTACACACGCTCATAGCTTTGTGAATTTGCAACATTTTCCCTCCAGATTTTCAACATTGGCATTTTTTAAGACTTCTTGTTAACAGTACAGCTGTCATTTTCCACATCCTGGCGGAAATATGTTTTCGCACTTCCGGCCCAGAATAGCACAGTCACTGTGGGAAATCAGAGTTCAGGACAGATTAAGAAAATTACAGTGGCACTGTTCATGAGCAGAGGTCCTAAAATGCCTATGGTGAAAATTTGGTGATGATACTCCATAAAATGACTGTGTTACGAGCGTGCATTGTGCAGTTTGCACGCACACTCATAACTTCATGAATTAATAATATTTTCACTCCAGACTTTCAACATTGCCATTCTTCTGCACCTTCTTATGAACAGTACAGCTGTAATTTTTCACATTCTGGCCGAAATGTGTTTTCGCAGTTCCGGTGCAGAGTAGCATGGTCACTGTGGGAAATCCATGTTTGGGACTCAGTATGAAAATGTCAGTGACACTGTTCATTAGCAGAGGTCATAAAATGCCTATGTTGAAAATTTGGTGATGAAAGTCCACAAAATGAGTGTGTTACGAATGTGCATTGTGCAGTTTCCACGCACGCTTGTACAGTAGCAACTTTGCAATATTTTCACTCCAGATTTTCAGCATTGCCATTTTGCCAACCTCCTTATGAACAGTGCAGTTGTCATTTTTTACATCCTGGCTGAAATGTGTTTTTGCTCTTCTGGCGCACAATAGCGGGGTCACTGTGGGAAATCAGTGTTCAGGACATATTAAGAAAATCACACTGACACTGTTCATGAGTAGAGTTCCTAAAATGCTCATCTTGAAAATTTGGTGATGATAGCCCATCAAATGATTGTGTTACGAGCGTGTGTTGTGCAGGTTCCACACACCCTTGTAAGTTTGCAAATTAGTAATATTTTCATGCCAGATTTTCAACACTGACATTTATTCACACCTCCTTATGAACAGTACAGTTGTCATTTTTCACATCCTGGCCGAAATGTGTTTCCACGCTTCTGGCACAGAATACCGCAGTCGATGTTGGAAATCAGTGTTTGGGACAAATTAGGATCGAGCGACTTGGGGGGGTGACCGAGCTCAAATGAGCTCTGTCAGGATTGCTGCAGATTTCTTTTTTGGGCAGGAAAAGGTGACAACATAGGCAGGAGGCCAGTATAAAAGGGTAGCCTGTGGTGTCAGGAGACACAGAATGAGTGAGTGAGGGAAGGGGAGTGAGTGAGCTCAACAGAGCTCTGTTGGGACTGCTGCAGATGTCTTTGAGGGCAGAAAAAGGCAGCAATGCATGCAGGGGCTGAGTACAAAAGGGCAGCCTGCAGCGGTGGGAGACACAGAACGAGGGAGTGACAGAGGGGGAGTGAGCAAGCTCAACGGAGCTCTATCATGACTGCCGTGGAGTGGTCAGAAAAAGGTGGCAATGCAGGCAGGAGCCCATTATAGAAGGGCAGCCTGCAGCACCAGCAGAAATGGAATGATCGAGTGAGATAGGGAGAGTGAGTGAGTGAGGCCAATGTAGCTCTGTCAGGACTGCTGCAGATTTCTTTGTGGGCAGAAAAAGATGCTGACAGAGGCAGAAGCCCAGTACAAAAGGGTAGTCTGCAGCACAAAGGAGAAACAGAATGAGTGAGTGGAGTGAGCGACCTCAACAGAGCTCTGTCGGGACAGCTGTGGATTTCTTTGTGGGCAGGAAAAGGTGCCAATGCAGGCAGGAACCCAGTACAAAAGGTCAGCCTGCAGTGCCGGGAGAAACAGAATGCACTAGTGAGAAAGGGGGAGTGACCGAGCTCAATGGAGGTGTATCTGATTGCTGCGGATTTCTTTGTGGGCAGGAAAAGGTGGCAACATAGGCAGGAGCCCAGTACAAAAGGTCACCCTGCAGTGCTGGCAAAAAGGGAATGAGCGAGTGAGAGAGGGGAAATGAGTGAGCACAATGGAGCTGTGCCAGGACTGCTGCAGATGTCTATGTGGGCAGGAAAAGGCAGCAATGCAGGCAGGGTTCCAGTACTGAAGGGCAGCCTGCAGCAGTGGGAGACACAGAATGAGTGAGTGAGGGAGGGGGAGTAAGTGAGCTTAATGGAGCTCTGTTGGGACTGCTGTGGATTTCTTTCTGGGCAGAAAAAGTCAGCAATGCATGCAGGGGCCCAGTACAAAAGGGCAGCCTGCAGTGGCGGGAGAAACAGAATGAAAGAGTGAGAGAGAGGGGGAGTGAGTAAGCGAGCTCAAGGGAGCTGTATCATGACTGCTGCAGATTTCTTTGAGGGCAGAAAAGGGCAGCAACACAGGCAGGAACCCAGTACAAGAGGGTAGCCTGCAGTGCCAAGAAAAACAGAATGAGCGAGTGAGAGAGGGAGAGTGAGTGATCTCAATGTAGCTCTGTCGGGACAGCTGTGGATTTCTTTGTGGGCAGCAAAGGTGCCAATGCAGGCAGGAGTCCAGTGCAAAAAGGGCAGCCTGCAGTGCTGGGAAGAAACAGAATGAGCAAGCAGAGAGAGAGTGAGCGAGCTCAGAATCTGTGGATCTAGGAAATTTCTTTGTGGGTGAGGAAAGGTGGCAATATAGGCAGAAGCCCAGTACAAAAGGCCAGCCTACAGTCCCGGCAGAAATGGAATGAGTGAGTGAGAGAGGGGGAGTGAGCGACCTCAATGGAGATGTGTTGGACTGCTGCACATGTCTTTGTTGGCAGACAAAGCCGGCAATGCAGGCAGAAACCCAGTACAAAAGGGCAGCCAGCAGCAGCAGCAGACAGATCAAGCAAGTGAGGGAGGGGGACAGAGTGAGCTCAACGGAGCTCGGTTGGGACTCCTGCAGATTTGTTTGTGGGCAGAAAAAGGCAGTAATGGATGCAGGGGCCCAGCACAAAAGGGCATGTTGCAGTGGCGGAAGAAACAGAATGAACGAGTGATAGAGGGGGAGTGAGTGAATGAGCTCAACTGAGCTGTATCATGACTGCTACATATTTCTCTGAGGCCAGAAGAAGGCGGCAACACAGGCAGGAGCCCAATAAAAAAGAGCAGCCTGCAGCGCCAACAGAAATGGAACGAGTGAGTGAGAGAGGTGGAGTGAGCAAGCTCAACAGTGTTCTGCCGGGACTGCTGCAGATTTCTTTGTGGGCAGAAAAAGGCACCAACAGAGGCAGGAGACCACTACATAATGGCAGCCTGCAGCACCAGGAGAAACAGAATGAGCGAGTGAGACAGGCAGAGTGAGTGACCTCAATAGAACTTTGTAGGGACAGCTGCAGATTTCTTTGTGGGCAGAAAAAGGTGCCAACACAGGTAGAAACCCAGTACAAAAGGGTAGCCTGCAGTGCAGGGAGAAACACAATGAGCGAGTGAGAGGGGGGAGTGAGCGAGCTCAATGGTGCTCTATCGTGACGCCTATGGATTTCTTTGTGGGCAGAAAAAGGAGGCAATGCAGGCAGGAGCCCAGTACAAAAGGCCAGTCTGCAGCAAAAGCAGACATGGAATGAGTGAATGAGAGAGGGGGAGTGAGCTACCTCAACGGACCTGTGTCAGGACTGCTGCAGATTTCTCTGTGGGCAGAAAAAGCCACTAACAGAAGCAGGAGCCCAGTACAAAAGGGCAGCCTGCAGCGCCAGGAGAAACAGAATGAGTGAGTGAGTGAGAGAGGGGGAGTGACCAAGCTCAATGGAGGAGTATCTGACTGCTGCAGATTTCTTTGTGGGCAACAAAAGGCGGCAATGTAGGCAGAAGCCCAGTGAAAAAGGCCTGCCTGCAGCACCGGCAGAAACAGAGCAAGTGAGTGAGAGGGGGAATTGAGTGAGCTCAACAGAGCTCTATCGTGACTGCTGCAGATTTCTTTGTGGGCAGAAAAGGGTGACAAGGCAGGCAGGAGCCCAGTACAGAAGGACAACCTGCAGCACTGGCAAAAATGGAAGGAGCAAGTGAGACAGGGGGAGTGAGTGAGGTCAATGGAGCTCTGTCAGGACTGCTGCAGATTTCTTTGTGGGCAGAAAAAGATGCCAACAGAGGAGGGAGACCAGTACAAATAGGCAGCCTGCAGCGCCAGCAGAAACAGAATGAGTGAATGAGACAGAGGGAGTGAGCGACCTCAACGGAGCACTGTCGGGACAAATGCGGATTTCTTTGTGGGCAGGAAAAGGTGCCAACAGAGGCAAGAGCCCAGTACAAAAGGGCAGTCTGCAGTGCCAGGACGAACAGGATGAGCGAGTGAGACAGGGTGAGGGACTGACCTCAAAGGAGCTCCGTCAAGACAGTTGTGGATTTCTTTGAGGGCAGCAAAAGTGCCAATGCAGGCAGGAGTCCAGTACAAAAGGGCAGACTGCAGTGCTGAGAGAAACAGAATGAGCAAGTGATAGAGGTGGAGTGAGTGAACGAGCTCAACGGAGCTGTATCGTGACTGCTGCATATTTCTCTGAGGCCAGAAGAAGGCGGCAACACAGGCAGGAGCCCAGTAAAAAAGAGCAGCCTGCAGCGCCGACAGAAATGGAACGAGTGAGTGAGAGAGGTGGAGTGAGCAAGCTCAACAGTGTTCTGCCGAGACTGCTGCAGATTTCTTTGTGGGCAGAAAAAGGCACCAACAGAGGCAGGAGAACACTACATAACGGCAGCCTGCAACACCAGGAGAAACAGAATGAGCGAGTGAGACAGGCAGAGTGAGCGACCTCAACAGAGCTTTGTAGGGACAGCTGCAGATTTCTTTGTGGGCAGAAAAAGGTGCCAATGCAGGCAGAAGCCCAGTACAAAAGGGTAGCCTGCAATGCAGGGAGAAACACAATGAGCGAGTGAGAGAGGGGGAGTGAGCGAGCTCAATAGAGCTCTATCATGACTTCTATGGATTTCTTTATGGGCAGAAAAAGAAGGCAATGCAGGCAGGAGCCCAGTACAAAAGGCCAGCCTGCAGCGAAAGCAGACACGGAATGAGTGAGTGAGAGAGGGGGAGTGAGCTACCTCAACGGACCTGTGTCAGGACTGCTGCAGATTTCTCTGTGGGCAGAAAAAGCCACTAACAGAAGCAGGAGCCCAGTACAAAAGGGCATCCTGCAGCGCCGGGAGAAACAGAACGAGTGAGTGAGAGAGGGGGAGTAAGCGAGCTCAACGGAGGTGTATCGTGATTGCTGTGGATTTCTTTGTGGCAAGAAAAGTCGACAATGCAGGCAGGAACCCAGTACAAAAGGGTAGCCTGCAATGCAGGGAGAAACACAATGAGCGAGTGAGAGAGGGGGAGTGAGCGAGCTCAATGGAGCTCTATCATGACTCCTATGGATTTCTTTGTGGGCAGAAAAAGGAGGCAATGTAGGCAGGAGCCCAGTACAAAAGGCCAGCCTGCAGCGAAAGCAGACACGGAATGAGTGAGTGAGAGAGGGGGAGTGAGCTACCTCAACGGACCTGTGTCAGGACTGCTGCAGATTTCTCTGTGGGCAGAAAAAGCCACTAACAGAAGCAGGAGCCCAGTACAAAAGGGCAGCCTGCAGTGCTGGGAGAAACAGAATGAGTGAGTGAGTGAGAGAGGGGGAGTGACCAAGCTCAATGGAAGAGTATCTGACTGCTGCAGATTTCTTTGTGGGCAGCAAAAGGCGGCAATGTAGGCAGAAGCCCAGTGCAAAAGGCCTGCCTGCAGCACCGGCAGAAACAGAGCGAGCGAGTGAGAGAGGGGGAGTGAGTGAGCTCAACGGAGCTCTATCGTGACTGCTGCAGATTTCTTTGTGGGCAGAAAAGGGTGACAAGGCAGGCAGGAGCCCAGTACAGAAGGACAACCTGCAGCGCTGGCAGAAATGGAAGGAGCGAGTGAGAAAGGGGGAGTGAGTGAGGTCAATGGAGCTCTGTCGGGATTGCTGCAGATTTCTTTGTGGGCAGAAAAAGATGCCAACAGAGGTGGGAGACCAGTACAACTAGGCAGCCTGCAGCGCCGGCAGAAACAGAATGAGTGAGTGAGACAAGGGGAGTGAGTGACCTCAACGGAGCTCTGTCGCGACAGCTGCGGATTTCTTTGCGGGCAGGAAAAGGTGCCAAGAAAGGCAGGTGCCCAGTACAAAAGGGCATCCTGCAGCGCTGGGAGAAACAGAACGAGTGAGTGAAAGATGGGGAGTAAGCGAGCTCAACAGAGGTGTATTGTGACTGCTGTGGATTTCTTTGTGGCAAAAAAAGGCAACAATGCAGGCAGGAACCCAGTACAAAAGGCCAGCCTGCAGCTCTGGCAGAAATTGAATGAGCGACTGGGAGAGGGGGAGTGTGCATGCTCAACAGATCTGTGCCAGGACAGCTGCAGATGACTTTGTGGGCAGAAAAAGGCACCAATGCAGGCAGGAATCCAGTACAAAAGGGTAGCCTGCAGCAGCGGGAGACACAGAATGAGCGAGTGAGGGAGGAGGGGAGAGAGGCAGTGAGTGAGCTCAATGGAGCTCTGTTGGAACTGCTGTGGATTTCTTTGTGGGCAGAAAAAGGCAGCAATGCAAGCAGGGGCCCAGTACAAAAGGGCAGCCTGTAGAGGTGGGAGAAACAGAAAAAATGAGTGAGAGAGGGGGAGTGAGCAACCTCAATGGAGATGTGTCAGGACTGCTGCACATGTCTTTGTGGGCAGACAAAGCTGGCAACGCAGGCAGAAACCCAGTACAAAAGGGCAGCCTGCAGCAGTGGCAGACAGAACAAGCAAGTGAGGGAGGGGGGAGAGAGTGAGCTCTATGGAGCTCTGTTGGGAATCCTGCAGATTTGTTTGTGGGCAGAAAAAGGCAGCAATGCATGCAGGGGCTCAGTACAAAAGGGCACATTGCAGTGGCGGAAGAAAAAGAATGAACGAGTGATAGAGGGAGAGTGAGTGAATGAGCTCAACAGAGCTGTATCGTGATGGCTGCATATTTCTCTGTGGCCAGAAGAAGGTGGCAACGCAGGCAGGAGCCCAGTAAAAAAGAGCAGCCTGCAGCGCCGACAGAAATGGAACGAGCGAGTGAGAGAGGGGCAGTGAGCGAGCTCAATGGTGCTCTGCTGGGACTGCTGCAGATTTCTTTGAGGGCAGAAAAAGGCAACAATGCAGGCAGGAACCCATTACAAAAGGGTAGCCTGCAGTGCAGGGAGAAACACAATGAGTGAGTGAGAGAGGGGGAGTGAGCGAGCTCAATGGAGCTCTATCATGACTCCTATGGATTTCTTTGTGGGCAGAAAAAGGCGGCAATGCAGGCAGGAGCCCAGTACAAAAGACCAGCCTGCAGCGAAAACAGACATGGAATGAGTGAGTGAGAGAGGGGGAGTGAGCTACCTCAACGGACCTGTGTCAGGACTGCTGAAGATTTCTCTGTGGGCAGAAAAAGCCACCAACAGAAGCAGGAGCCCAGTACAAAAGGGCAGCCTGCAGCACCGGGAGAAACAGAATGAGTGAGTGAGAGAGGGGGAGTGAGTGAGCTCAACTGAGCTCTATCATGACTGCTGAGGATTTCTTTGTGGGCAGAAAAGGGTGGCAAGGCAGGCAGGAGCCCAGTACAGAAGGGCAACCTGCAGCGCTGGCAGAAATGGAAGAAGCGAGTGAGACAGGAGGATTGAGTGAGGTCAATGGAGCTCTGTCGGGACTGCTGCAGATTTCGTTGTGGGCAGAAAAAGATGCCAACATCAGCAGGCACCCAGTACAAATAGGCAGCCTGCAGTGCCAGCAGAAACAGAATATGTGAGTGAGACAGGGGGAGTGAACGTCCTCAATGGAGCTCTGTCGGGATAACTGCAGATTTCTTTGTGGGCAGGAAAAGGTGCCAAGACAGGCAGCAGCCCAGTACAAAAGGGCAGCCTGCAGCGCCGGGAGAAACAGAATGAGTGAGTGAGAGAGGGGGAGTGAGCGAGCTCAATGGAGGTGTATCGTGATTGCTGTGGATTTCTTTGTGGCAGGAAAAGGCAACAATGCAGGCAGGAACCCAGTACAAAAGGCCAGCCTACAGCACTGGCAGAAATGGAATGAGTGACTGGGAGAGGGGGAGTGAGCAAGCTCAACGGAGCTGTGCCAGGACAGCTGAAGATGTCTTTGTGGGCCGCAAAAAGGCACCAATGCAGGCAAGAACCCAGTACAAAAGGGAAGCCTGCAGCAGCAGGTGACACAGAATGAGTGAGTGAGGGGGGGGGGGAGTGAGTGATCTCAATGGAGCACTGTTGGAACTGCTGTGGATTTCTTTGTGGGTAGAAAAAGGCAGCAATGCACACAGGGGCCCAGTACAAAAGGGCAGCCTGTAGCAGCAGGAAAAACAGTACAATTGAGTGAGAGGGGGAGTGAGTGAGCAAGCTCAATGGAGCTGTATCATGACTACTGCAGATTTCTTTGTGGGCAGAAAAAGGTGCCAACAGAGGCCAGAGCCCAGTACAAAACGGCAGTCTGCAGTGCCAGGATGAACAGAATGAGTGAGTGAGACAGGGGGAGTGAGCGGCCTCAAAGGAGCTCTGTCAAGACAGCTGTGGATTTCTTTGAGGGCAGCAAAAGTGCAAATGCAGGCAGGAGTCCAGTACAAAAGGGCAGACTGCAGTGCTGAGAGAAACAGAATGAGAAAGTGATAGAGGGAGAGTGAGTGAACAAGCTCAACGGAGCTGTATCGTGACTGCTGCATATTTCTCTGAGGCCAGAAGAAGGCGGCAACACAGGCAGGAGCCCAGTAAAAGAGCAGCCTGCAGGCGCCACGACAGAAATGGAGCGGTGGGTGAGAGGAGAGGTGGAGTGAGCGAGCTCAGCAGTGTTCTGCAGGGACTGCTGCAGATTTCTTTGTGGGCAGAAAAAGGCCCAACAGAGGCAGGAGACCACTACATAATGGCAGCCTGCAGCACCAGGAGAAACAGAATGAGCGAGTGAGACAGGCAGAGTGAGCGACCTCAACAGAGCTTTGTAGGGACAGCTGCAGATTTCTTTGTGGGCAGAAAAAGGTGCCAACGCAGGCAGAAGCCCAGTACAAAAGGGTAGCCTGCAGTGCAGGGAGAAACACAATGAGCGAGTGAGAGAGGGGGAGTGAGCGAGCTCGAAGGAGCTCTATCATGACTCCTATGGATGTCTTTGTGGGCAGAAAAAGGAGGCAATGCAGGCAGGAGCCCAGTACAAAAGGCCAGCCTGCAGCGAAAGCAGACACGGAATGAGTGAGTGAGAGAGGGGGAGTGAGCTACCTCAACGGACCTGTGTCAGGACTGCTGCAGATTTCTCTGTGGGCAGAAAAAGCCACTAACGGAAGCAGGAGCCCAATACAAAAGGGCAGCCTGCAGCGCCGGGAGAAACAGAATGAGTGAATGAGCGAGAGAGGGGGAGTGACCAAGCTCAATGGAGGAGTATCTGACTGCTGCAGATTTCTTTGTGGGCAGCAAAAGGTGGCAATGTAGGCAGAAGCCCAGTGCAAAAGGCCTGCCTGCAGCACCAGCAGAAACAGAGCAAGCGAGTGAGAGAGAGGAAGTGAGTGAGCTCAACAGAGCTCTATCGTGACTGCTGCAGATTTCTTTGTGGGCAGAAAAGGGTGACAAGGCAGGCAGGAGCCCAGTACAGAAGGACAACCTGCAGCGCTGGCAGAAATGGAAGGAGCGAGTGAGACAGAGTGAGTGAGTGAGGTCAGTGGAGCTCTGTCGGGACTGCTGCAGATTTCTTTGTGGGCAGAAAAAGATGCCAAGAGAGGTGGGAGACCAGTACAAATAGGCAGCCTGCAGCGCCAGCAGAAACAGAATGAGTGAGTGAGACAGGGGGAGTGAGCGACCTCAACGGAGCTCTGTCGCGACAGCTGTGGATTTCTTTGTGGGCAGGAAAAGGTGCCAAGACAGGTAGGAGCCCAGTACTAAAGGGCAGCCTGCAGTGCCGGGAGAAACAGAACGAGTGAGTGAGAGAGGGGGAGTAAGCGAGCTCAACGGAGGTGTATCGTGATTGCTGTGGTTTTCTTTGTGGCAGGAAAAGGCGACAATACAGGCAGGAACCCAGTACAAAAGGACAGCCTGCAGTGCCGGCAGAAATGGAATGAACGACTGGAAGAGGGGGAGTGTGCAAGCTCAACGGAGCTGTGCCAGGACAGCTGCAGATGACTTTGTGGGCAGAAAAAGGCACCAATGCAGTCAGGAACCCAGTATAAAAGGGTAGCCTGCAGCAGTGGAAGACAGAGAATGAGCGAGTGAGCGAGTGAGGGAGGAGGAGGGAGGCAGTAAGTGAGCTCAATGGAGCTCTGTTGGAACTGCTGTGGATTTCTTTGTGGGCAGAAAAAGGCAGCAATGCATGCAGGGGCCCAGTACAAAAGGGCAGCCTGTTGCGGCAGGAGAAACAGAACAAATGAGTGAGAGAGGGGGAGTGAGTGAGCTCAATGGAGCTCTGTTGGGACTGCTGCAGACTTGTTTGTGGGCAGAAAAAGGCAGCAATATAGGCAGAAGCCCAGTACAAAAGGCTAGCCTCCAGTCCCGGCAGAAATGGAATGAGCGAGTGGGGGGGGGGGTGAGCGACCTCAATGGAGATGTGTCAGGACTGCTGCACATGTCTTTGTGTGCAGACAAAGCTGGCAATGCAGGCAGAAACCCAGTACAAAAGGGTAGTCTGCAGCAGCGGCAGAAAGAACAAGCAAGTGGGGGAGGGGGGAGAGAGTGAGCTCAACGGAGCTCTTTTGGGACTCCTGCAGATTTGTTTGTGGGCAGAAAAAGGCAGCAATGCATGCAGGGGCCCAGTACAAAAGGGCACGTTGCAGTAGCGGAAGAAACAGAATGAACGAGTGAGAGAGAGGGAGTGAGCGACCTCAGTGGAGCTCTGTTAGAACTGCTGCAGATTTGTCTGTGGGCAGAAAAAGGCAGCAATGCATGGAGGGGCCCAGAACAAAAGGGCAGACAGCAGCAGTGGCAGACACAGAACGAGTGAGTGAGTGAGGGAGGGGGAGTGAGTGAGCTCAATGGAGCTCTGTTGGGACTGCTGCAGACTTGTTTGTGGGCAGAAAAAGGCAACAATGCATGCCGGGCCAAGTACAAAAGGGCACGTTGCTGCGGCGAAAGAAATAGAACAGACAAGTGAGAGGGAGGGAGTTAGTGAATGAGTTCAATGGAGCTCTATCATGACTGCTGCAGATTTCTCTGTGTCCAGAAGAAGGCGGCAATGCAGGCAGGAGTCCGGTACAAAAGAGCAGCCTGCAGCGCCCACTGAAATGGAATGAGCGAGTGAGGGGGGGGAGTGAGCAAGCTCAACTGAGCTCTGTCGGGACTGCTGCAGATTTCTCTGTGGGCAGAAAAAGGCACCAACAGAGGTAGAAGACCATTACAAAATGGCAGCCTGCAGCGCCAGGAGAAATAGAATGAGCAAGTGAGGCAGGCAGAGTAAGCAACCTCAACAGAGCTCTGTCGGGACAGCTGCAGATTTCTTTGTGGACAGAAAAAGGTGCCAACACAGGCAGGAGCCCTGTACAAAAGGGTAGCCTGCAGCGCCAGGAGAAATACAATGGGCAAGTGAGAGAGGGGGAGTGAGCGAGCTCAATGAAGCTAATGACATGACTACTGAAGGATTTTTGTGGAAGAAAAGATGGCAATGCAGGCAGGAGCCCAGTACAAAAGCCAGCCTGCAGCTCCGGCAGAAACAGAATGAGTGAGTGAGAGAGGGAGAGTGAACTATCTCAATGGACCTGTGTCAGGACTGCTGCAGATTTCTTTGTGGGCAGAAAACGCCACCAACAGAGGCAGGAGCCCCATACAAAAGGGCAGCCTGCAGCACCAGCAGAAACAGAATGAGCGAGTGAGAGAGGGGGAGTGACCCACCTCAACGGAGCTCTGTCGGGACACCTGCAGATTTCTTTGTGGGCAGCAAACGTGCCAATACAGACAGAAGCACAGTACAAAAGAGCAGCCTGCAGCACCAGGATAAACAGAATGAGCGAGTGAGACAGACGGAGAGAGCGATCTCAACGGAGCTCTGTCGGGACAGCTGTAGATTTGTTTGTGGGCAGAAAAGGGTGGCAAGGCAGGCAGGAGCCCAGTACAGAAGGACAACCTGCAGCGCTGGCAGAAATGGAAGGAGCGTGTGAGACAGGAGGAGTGAGTGAGGTCAATGGAGCTCTGTCGGGACTGCTGCAGATTTCTTTGTGGGCAGAAAAAGATGCCAACAGAGGCAGGAGCCCAGTACAAATAGGCAGCCTGCAGCGCAAGCAGAAACAGAATGAGTGAGTGAGACAGGGGGAGTGAGCACCTCAACGGAGCTCTGTCGGGACAGCTACGGATTTCTTTGTTGCAGGAAAAGGTGCCAAAAGAGGCAGGAGCCTAGTACAAAAGGACAGTCTGCAGCGCCGGGAGAAACAGAACGAGTGAGTGAGTGAGAGAGGTGGAGTGAGTGAGCGTGCTCAACGGAGGTGTATCGTGATTGCTGTGGATTTCTTTGTGGCAGGAAAAGGCGACAATGCAGGCAGGAAGCAAGTACAAAAGGCCAGTCTGCAGCGCTGGCAGAAATGGAATGAGTGACTGGGAGAGAGAGAGTGTGCAAGCTCAACGGAGCTGTGCCAGGACAGCTGCAGATGTCTTTGTGGGCAGAAAAAGGCACCAATGCAGGCAGGAACCCAGTACAAAAAGGTAGCCTGCAGCAGCGAGTGACACAGAATGAGCGAGTGAGGGAGGGGGAGGCAGTGAGTGAGCTCAATGGAGCTCTATTGGAACTGCTGTGGATTTCTTTGTGGGCAGAAAAAGGCAGCAATGCATGCACGGGCCCAGTACAAAAGGGCAGCCTGTTGCGGTGGGAGAAACAGAACAAATGAGTGAGGGAGGGGGGAGTGAGTGAGCAAGCTCAACAGAGCTGTATCATGACTACTGCAGATTTCTTTGTGGGCAGGAAAAGGTGCCAACCGAGGTTAGAGCCCAGTACAAAAGGGCAGTCTGCAGTGCCAGGACTAACAGAATGAGCGAGTGAGACAGGGGGAGTGAGCAACCTCAAAGGAGCTCTCTCAGGACAGCTGTGGATTTCTTTGAGGGCAGCAAAAGTGCCAATGTAGGCAGAAGTCCAGTACAAAAGGGCAGACTGCAGTGCTGAGAGAAACAGAATGAGCAAGTGAGAGAGGGGGAGTGAGCGAGCTCAACGGAGGTCTAGCGTGACTGCGGCAGATTTCTTTGTGGGCAGGAAAGGCGGCAATATAGGTAGAAGCCCAGTACAAAAGGTTAGCCTGCAGTCCCGGCAGAAATGGAATGAGCGAGTGAGAGAGGGGGAGTGAGCGACCTCAATGGAGATGTGTCAGGACTACTGCAAATGTCTTTGTGGGCAGACAAAGCTGGCAAAGCAGGCAGAAACCCAGTACAAAAGGACAGCCTGCAGCAGCAGCAGACAGAACAAGCAAGTGAGGGAGGGGGGAGAGAGTGAGCTCAACGGAGCTCTGTTGGGACTCCTGCAGATTTGTTTGTGGGCAGAAAAAGGCAGCAATGCATGCAGGGGCCCAGTACAAAAGGGCACATTGCAGTGGTGGAAGAAACAGAATGAACGAGTGAGAAAGAGGGAGTGAGCGACCTCAGTGGAGCTCTGTTGGAACTGCTGCAGATTTGTCTGTGGGCAGAAAAAGGCAGCAATGCATGGAGGGGCCCAGTACAAAAGGGCAGACTACAGCAGTGGCAGACACAGAACGAGTGAGTGAGGGAGGGGGAGTGAGTGAGCTCAATGGAGCTCTGTTGGGACTGCTGCAGACTTGTTTGTGGGCAGAAAAAGGCAGCAACGCATGCGGGGCCAAGTACAAAAGGGCACGTTGCAGCGGTGGAAGAAATAGAACAGACAAGTGAGAGAGGGGGAGTGAGTGAACGAGCTCAACGGAGCTCTATCATGACTGCTGCAGATTTCTCTGTGGCCAGAAGAAGGCAGCAATGCAGGCAGGAGTCTTTTACAAAAGAACAGCCTGCAGCGCCCACTGAAATGGAATAGGCGAGTGAGGGGGGGAGTGAGCAAGCTCAACTGAGCTCTGTCGGGACTGATGCAGATTTCTCTGTGGGCAGAAAAAGGCACCAACAGAGGCAGGAGACCTTTACAAAATGGCAGCCTGCAGCACCAGGAGAAACTGAATGAGTGAGTGAGACAGGCAGAGTGAGCGACCTCAACAGAGCTCTGTCGGGACAGCTGCGGATTTCTTTGTGGACAGAAAAAGGTGCCAACACAGGCAGAAGCCCAGTACAAAAGGGTAGCCTGCAGTGCCAGGAGAAACACAATGAGCAAGTGAGAGAGGGGGAGTGAGTGAGCTCAACGAAGCTGTGTCGTGACTGCTGTGGATTTCTTTGTGGGAAGAAAAAGACGGCAATGCAGGCAGGAGCCCAGTACAAAAGAGCAGCCTGCAGCACCAGGAGAAACAGAATGAGCGAGTGAGACAGGCGGAGAGAGTGACCTCTACGGAGCTCTTTTGGGCCAGCTGCAGATTTGTTTGTGGGCAGAAAAAGGTGCCAATGCAGCAGAAGCCCAGTACAAAAGGGCATCCAGCAGTGGCGGGAAAAACACAATGAGTGAGTGAGAGAGGGGGAGAGAGACAGCTCAACAGACCTCTATCGTGACTTCTGCAGATTGCTTAGGCGTAAAGGCGGCAATGCAGGCAGGAGCCCAGTACAAAAGGCCAGCCTGTAGCGCTGGTAGAAACAAAATGAGCGAGAGTGGGGGAAGTGAGCTAGCTCAACAGACCTACGTCAACAGACCTATGTCAGGACTGCTGCAGATTTCTTTGTGGGCAGAAAAAGCTGCCAACAGAGACGAGAGCCCAGTACAAAAGGGCAGCCTGCAGCGCCAGCAGAAACAGAATGAGCGAGTGAGGGGGGGGGGAGTGACCCCCCTCAGCAGAGCTCTGTTGGGACAGCTGCAGATTTCTTTGTGGGCAGAAAAATGTGCCAATGCAGGCAAGCGCCCAGTACAAAAGAGCAGCCTGCAGCACCAGGAGAAACAGAACAAGCGCGTGACACAGGGGCAGTAAGCCAGCTCAATGGACCAAAGCAATCAACATTTGGCATTGACAAATGCTTGTTTTAGTTATCTGGTGGCAAACAAAAGTCTTAAACATTTTCAAAAATGGAGACTTTGTTTTTTTATTTTTTGCATCTCTGTAACTTTGCCTCCCCTGAACCAATCTACATGAAATGTACTGGATCAAGAGATCCTGGCACAGACGCTTTGCATTCCAAATTTTATGTAAGTTAGTTGAAAGGGGGCAAAGTTATTAAGATGTAAAAATTTGAGTTTAACATAGATGTGCTTACTGAACCCTAACTCATGCTATATACAGTACATATATATATATATATATATATATATATATATATATATATATACACAAAGAACCTCTGTGCACAAGCACTGAGGCAATGGTTACCCCAAAGGGCATTTGGCTGGGAAGCCAAGTTTCAAAGAAATACAAAATCACACATGACCCCACAGTGCAAAGCATCATGGGCTGCATATGCAAATCACCACAGAATATTGTGCTGGTTCAACTTTAAGCAGAAATGCATGGTGCTGAAAGGCCTCTCACACAGTTTGTAAAGGGTGCCAACAGGAGACATAGACATATGTCTCGTCCCACCAGGACTCATCTGTATGCCTCATCTGTCTGACACCCCAGTGGAATAAACCAGCTTAGGGGCACATTCATGCCCCTATAGTTAGAGTCGAGTAGGCAGTTCAATATTAAACTGAACATTTTGCACTTTTATAACTTTGCTACCATTCAATAGATTTGTATGAAATTTGGTATGCTCCTTCCCGTGGGGTAGATCTCTTGATGTGGTAGATTATGTTCAGGTTACTTTCGTGGTTTCTGAGTTACAGAGAAGTGAAAAAAACATGTTTTCACTCATTGACTTTGAAGGGATTTTCTTTGAACTTGCCTACAGACCAGATGGTTTGTTTTTTTTGGTCTGAAATTTTCAGGGCAGAAAAGGACTACCTCGCAGATGTGCCTTTTGCTAGCCTGGTGAAAAAATAATAAGCCATTTTTAAGTTATTGCAATTTAAAAATTAGAAAAATTGTTTCTGTGAATGCTCAGTAAGCACTAAAATACAGCTGTATGAAACAAAAGAGGAATCACTTTCATATGGCCACCATCTTGTTTTCAGTTTGCCTAAAATATTCAAATTTGGAAACCCCTCAAAATGATGACCTGGGGAGAAACCAACACATGTAGCTTGTTTATTGGGACCCCTTAGGTGCATTTTGCACTTTACTGCTCAAAAAATGCCCTTAAAATCAGTCTTTATTTAATCTTGAAATTATTCTTTCATATTCATGTAATACAAAGTAAGACCTTACTTTGTATGATGAGATATGAAGTGAGATCCTACTTCGTGAGCCGAAAATAGGAATATTGATTTAAAAATAATTTTTTCTACTGACATTGGGGTGCCCAATCTCCACGTTGGCACTAAATTACTCCCCCAACAGTGTGGGACACTGGGAAGCCCATTCCCAATGTTCCCATCAGAAGAAAACTTTCCATTTCTTACAACAGGGTGCTCAATCCCCATGTCGACAGTAGCCCCACCAAGGCGAGACACTAGGGAGCCCACTTCCAGTGTCCCGAGTTATATCATACCCCCCCACCACCAGTACTGTCACTGTGGGACACTGGGGATCCCATCCCCAGTGTCCTGAAATGTTTATTCATAAAAGGTATATCTGAAAGGAAGAAAACAATCCCCCAATGTCTATTTTTTTTAAATCCTGTAAAAAAGAAAATGGTCCCTCATTGTCTCCCCATCCCTCTCTCCCATCCCGACCCTCATACTGAGCAACACACCACCCTACAACCCCCCTTGCCCAATACTTACCATTGGAGGTCAGCGACTGTCATCTTCTGTGGACCAGGACATGTTTGCACTTTTCAAAGCTGAACTGCAAACTGAATGATCAAGATTAGTGCCATGTAATGGCCATCAAAGACATAGGTATATTTGCATCAGATTTTCAACATGGACTTTTTGGGACCCCACCTCATGAACACTGGCACTGTCATTTCATTACTAAGTCCCAAAAGGTGATTTATCAGTCTCTGCATGGAATCACTTTTCGGGACTAATTAATGAAATGACAGTGCCATTGTTCAAGAGGTGGAGTCCTAAAAAACCCATGTTGAAAATTTGGTGCAAAAATACCAAAAAACACTCAAGTTACATGCAGTTGTTGAAATTCTTCTATGCACAGTCATAACTTCAGCAGTTTTTAATATTTTCACTCCAAATTTTCAACATTGCCATTTTATCACACCACCCCATGAACAGTATAGCTGTCATTTTTCAGATCTTGTCCAAAATGTGTTTTTGTGCCTGTGGCACATAATGGTGCAAATACTGTGCTAAATCACCTTTCAGGATCAATTAATGAAATGACAGTGAAAGTGTTCATGAGGTGGAGTCCCCAAAAGGCCATTCTGAAAATTTGGTGAAAAAATACTTAATAATGCCCGTGTTACGTGTGTCCGTTGAATTTATTCAACGCACACACATAACTTTGGTACTTTTCAATACTTTGGCGCAAAATTTTCAACATAGCCATTTTTCTATACCATCTCATGAACAGTACAGCTGACATTTTTCACATCCTGCCCAAAATGTGTTTTTGCATCTGTGGCGCAGAATGACGTTGCAGTTCCAAATAGTTACATTTTGTCTTGTATTTCACAATTTCTCTGTACCGAGGTACATGAGGTGGGGTAATAAGATTGCTATGCTGACAGTTTGGTCACTGTTGATTGACACATAGAAGCACAGGGCCAAGAGAGCCCTCCATTTCCATGCCTACACAGATATGTGCAACTATGGAGGGATTGGAGCACAGGTTCCAAAGGAACCTGTGCTCCCACAGTAAAGTAAAGTACTATTATACTATCTCAAAAAGAAGGGAAATTCATTGCAAAAAAAACTACATTAATGCATCACTTAGGGTTTCTATTGCAGTAACAAAAGTCTGTAAATTCAGTGTTAGGGTTACCAACCCTACCACCCCACCCCCACCTCCACCTCCACCCTCCACACACTAACAGGCGTCGAGGTGTGCCTTGGGGTCATCAAGCCTAACTCTCATCACATTCTCCTATACTGTACCATCTCGGCTTATTTACACATGGAATGGGGTGAGAATTAGGAGCGATGATCAAAGGCATACTCAACAACTGTTGGTGTAATGGAAATATAAGGAGTAGGTGGTAGGGTTGGTAACCCTAACACTGAATTTCAGACTTTTGTCACTGTAATAAAACCCTAACTGATACATTAATATAGTTTTTGGTAATTTGTCTGTCTGTCTGTCTGTCTATCTAGCTACCTATCTATATTTATATATATATATAAATAGAGAGAGATTTATATAATGGGGTGGAGAGAAATCTCCACTGATAAATGCTGTTATCATGTGATAAACGGCTTATGATGTGTCTGCTATGTGTATAAATGTGAAATCTCACTTTTATACACATAGTAGTCACGTCATTAGCCATTTATCTATATAGGAGGCATGTCATTCCCCCCCCCCCGCCAGCCAGCACTACTTACTAGAACTTTTCTGGCACAAATAGCAGTAGCACAGACAACCTTCGCTTGCCAATGCAGCTTTCACTACTTCCTCACACACACAAACACACACACACACACACACACACACACATTTTCATTACTCTATCCTGTACCAGGGTGTCATGAAAGCCTGCATAGTCACCTCCAAACAGAAAAAAGCACAACACTTTCTTATCTTCATTTTTCAAATTCACACAAATAGCAGGCAGAATGCTCACAGCTTGAACGCTGCCACCTTTACTACTCTCCCTCCCCCACCTGCATGCTCGACTGCCTACCCAACCCCAAATTTTCTTTTCCTCGCTCTGTCACTGTTTTACCCTTAACAGTGTGAGTTTACAAGTCAGCAGTGAGGTAAATACCTTAATCTTTACTCCTTTCTTCAGTTTCTTTATTTTGCCACTCTGTTGTCATGGTCATTGAGCTCTCGATCCACACTCACTGCATTTGAGTATCACCACTCTGTCCACTCCTTTCCCAACAGCAAAATGCTAAATGAATGCTTTTGAAAAGTAAAAGCACAAATGAAAGCTGAACAATTTCTCTGACACTGCCCCTCTCTTACTGTATTGGGGTGTGCGGTCTCGCTAAGTGGCCTCACCATGTTTGGTAATCATTTTTCAAAACCTGTCTCTCTCAACTAATCAACGAGGACCCCATGACATCAACACAATGTCCAAACACCACGTCCTCAGAAATGTCCATAGCAAGCATGCTGGCAATGGTGCAGAAAGCAACTATTTTGCCAAAAAATCCCTAAGCCTTTTCATGACCTTTTAAGAACTGCAAACTATTAAAAAAATAATAACTTATCACACAAGCTCCTGGCCTATTGCATAAATGAAATATGTGATGGGGAGCTTATGTGATACATCATTTATCTGCACTTGGGCAGTTTGACCTCGGGCACATCACTTGTGACTTATGCCACTCGTGAGGTTACCCAAGGTCAAACAGCTCATGTACAAATGAATGATGTATCACACAGCACCCCATTGAATATCACTTATATATGTCTTTTATATCAGCATGATAGCACCAGTATATTAGGGTTGAGTGTAAACTTTTATGTTAAGCCTGAAGTTTTGAATCTGAATAACTCTGTAGCTGTTCAACAAAGTTACATGATATTTGGCACGCATCATCTTTAGGGGCAGTTCTCTTGATGTGCCAAACTTTGCGTGAATCCTCTGTTTGGTTTGTGAGATAGAAAGGGCTAAAAAATACAGAATGTACCAGTTTTTGACAGGGCTTCATGTTTTCTTCTGAAATGTTCAGGGTAGAAAGTCTTTGCATCCCAGATGCGCATTTCGAATATTTGGTGAAAAAACATTAATCTGTTCAAAAGTTATTGAACTTTTATTTTAACATTATTTTCCTATGAGAAAAAAAGTTGTGTGTGCTGCATGAAAGCAAGGCTGCTTTTGTAAAGGGGAATCATGGTTTTGCAGCCACGGTCCCATAGAGTTGCAGGGAGCCAGCTGTATTTTTGCAGACCTCTGTTCTGTCCACCATCTTGTTTGCCCCTTAGCCCCTGACTGAAACTCAGTTCCTCTGACACCTTTTTCCATTGACTGCTATTGGAGAGTTCCACCTCATTTGGATGACAGTTCCACCTTCTGCAGTCTGTGCTCTCCAACAAATTACCTCCAAAAACCATATAAACACTACAAACAGGTATCTGCCTCTAACTCCGAAATCAAACAAAAGGGCAGAGGACACTGCAGAGCAGAACACTGCAGCACAGGAGCTAGTACAACAAAACTCGCCCAAATCAGGAACTAAAACAAAAAAAGAAAAAAAGGAAATCCAAAAAACTTCTGATTATAGGAGACTCCATGATTCGGGGAGTTGATACTCATCTCCAACCAGGGGTAATGGTCAGATGTCTCCCAGGTACATCAGCGTGGAGAGACACTGACTGCATTGCTAAAATTGTTCACAAAGCAGGTGAAAACAATGACATCCTGGTACACATAGGGACTAATGATCTCGCCAGCCGGTCAGTTGTGGAGACCAAGGAACACCTGACTAGGATGGGTGGCAAACGGCCATCCATTTCGTATGACATCTCCTTCTCTGAGATCCTGCCAGTCTGGGAGAGGGGGGCAGATGGATGGAAGGTCAGAGAAGGGGAGATAGGGGAGTTAAATTGTGGCTCAAGGGCTGGTGCCAGGAAAAAGGACACAGATTTATAGGGAACTGGCAACAGTTCTGGGAGTGAAAGTTCTTTAAATTTGATGGACTGCATCTAAGGAGGGAGTCAGTGCATTGGGGCAGAAGTTTGACATCTTTGCAGAATATTTAAGCTAGCAAATGGGGAGAGGCGTGCAGCACCCCATACGTCGGTTGAAAAGAACACCCCTCCCCCTTGGCTAGTGGTCAAACAGGGATTCAGCATGTTTGCAGTTCATTTGCATCACAAGGTAAGAAAAAAGGTCTGTCTCCCCATACGATGCACTGGGGAAATGCCAAACCTCACCCAATAACTAACACACCGAAATCTGGCCAATGGAAAATCATGTACACAAATGCTCACAGCCTGGGAACTAAGATCCCAAACCTGCAGGCAATAATGTCAGAGGCTAAACTGGACATAGTAGCAATTAGTGAGACGTGGTTTACCAGTAACCACACTTGGGAGACTTCAGTACCTGGCTATGTACTGCTCAGAAGAGACCGAGGTGCAAAAAGAGGGGGGGTGGAGTGGCCCTGTATGTCAATGAAAATATCAAAGCTACAGAAATTCAGAATACACATAAGGAGCCAGAAAAACTGTGGGTCACCCTGGAAACAGGAAATGGGACAGCCATAAGAACTGGGGTTGTCTACAGGCCCCCAGACCAGGCAGAGGACATAGACACATTACTGCTAGAAGATATACAAAACATGACAGCTAAAGGGGAGGTTCTGATAATGGGAGACTTCAACATGCTGGATACAGATCAGTCAATACCAGCAGGAACATCTGCCAGAACTAGACACATGGTGGATTCCCTGCAGGGGGAGGCCCTCAAACAACTGGTACAACAACCCACAAGAGACAGGGCTGTCCTAGATTTAGTACTGACTAACAGGGAAGGGATCACAGATCTCCAGGTAGAAGGTCACCTGTGGGCCAGTGACTATCACATGGTATGGTTCAATTTGGTCACTACATCTAAGTCATCCCATTCCAAGGCAAAAATATGGGACTTCAGAAGTGCTGACTTTGATAAGATGGCCAACAGAGTTAAGCTAGCCCTGGCAAAAAGAAACACAGGTGAGGGGGTACAGACAAAGTGGGCAAGCATTAAGGATGCAATACTTGAAGCAACATCCCATTGTGTTAGGCAGAAAAGGAAGTGCAAAAGAAGAAGGAAACCACTTTGGTTCTCAAATACAGTAGCAGAAAAGGTCAGAGCCAAAAGGCTGGCCTTCAGGAAATATAAGGGAACACAGCGGGATGAAGATTGGGAGGCATACCAAACTGCCCTAAGGGAAGCAGGGAAGACAGTAAGGCAGGCAAAGTCCCAAACTGAGGAAACACTGGCACGAACATTAAAACAAGGTGACAAGACTTTCTATAGATACATTAGTGAAAGGAGAAAGTCCAGAGGGGGTATTGCTAAGCTCAAAGGCGAAAAGGGGTCATGTGAGGAGGAGGACCCTGTAAAAGCATCTATCCTAAATATATACTTTTGCTCAGTATTTACTGAAGAGAAGGTAGGGCAAGGCCCACAGCTCAGCACCATGGACACAGGGGGGATGGAGGTGAGCACTACTCCCTTCACAAAAGAAAGGGTCCTACAACAGCTCACTAAGCTCAGGGTGGACAAGCCAATGGGACCTGATGGCATACATCCCAGGGTACTTAAGGAGCTAAGGGTGGAACTAGCAGAGCCATTAGCAGAACTGTTCAGTGAGTCTCTGAGCACAGGAGAGGTCCCAGAAGACTGGAGAAGGGCTCATGTGATCCCACTCCACAAGAGTGGTAGCAGGGAGGAGGCGGGGAACTACAGACCAGTCAGTCTTACCTCAGTAGTGGGCAAGATTATGGAGGCACTTCTTAAGGAAAGGATAGTGCAACACCTTGAATCTATAGGGGCACAGGATCCAAGACAGCATGGGTTTACAAAAGGAAGGTCCTGTCAAACTAATCTCATAGATTTCTTTGATTGGGTAACCAGAGTGGTGGACCAAGGGGGAGCAGTTGATGTCGCCTACCTTGACTTCAGCAAAGCTTTCGACACTGTTCCACATAGAAGATTGATAAATAAGCTGGGTAGGCTCGGGGTGGGTCAGAAGTTGGTAAACTCAGGGTTTTAAATAATTGATTAGCAGTTTTTTTCTTGGGACAATACTAACTATATAGAAAGCATGTATAGAGGTTTTCTAGAAGTGTTATGTTTGTTAAGCACAGTGAGGCAAGTGCTATGCATTTTCACAATGTTTTAGAACTTTTATGAGCAAAACGCTAATCAATTTTTAGAGTTAAATAAAACCCTGAAACTGGCTGGCAAACTGGTTGGCGGGCAGAAAACAGAGTGGTGGTAAATGGTATGCAGTCAGAAGAGATGCAAGTCACAAGTGGTGTACCTCAGGGATCAGTCCTGGGGCCAGTCCTCTTCAATATCTTCATTAGTGACATTGCAGATGGACTAGAGGGTAAGGCTAGTCTGTTTGCAGGTGACACCAAGGTCTGCAACAGAGTAGATGATCCAGATGGGGTGGGCAGAATGAGAAGAGATCTGGATAAACTAGCAAAATGGTCAGAAGAGTGGCAACTGGGATTTAATGCAAAGAAGTGCAAGATCATGCACATAGGGAAAAGAAACCCTGAAGCCACCTATAGACTGGGAGAGAATTGCTGGCAGTCACAAAGGAAGAAAGAGACTTGAGCATCATCATCACCGATGACCTGAAATCATCCAAGCAGACCTCTAAAGCAGTAGGTAAGGCTAGGGGGGTGTTAGGGTGTATTAGTAGGGGTATCACAGGTCATAAGAGGGAGGTAATAATCTCTCTTTACAAGACACTGGTTAGGCCCCATCTGGATGACTGCGTGCAGTACTGGAGGCCACACCTTCACAAGGACATTAACCAAATTGAGGCAGTCTGTGGAAGAGCAACCAAAATGGTGCAGGGACTGCATCAGAAGACATATGAGGACAGATTAACGGAGCTCAAAATGTATACCCTTGAGCAAAGGAGGGAGAGAGGTGATATGATCGAAACATTCAAACACCTTAAGGGCATTAACAAGGTGAAATAGTCTAAAATGTTTAAATATAAGAAAAGTAGCAGGACAAGAGGACACAGCATGCGATTAGAGGGAGGCCAATTAAGGGGGAATGTGAGAAAATTCTTTTTCACAGAAAGGGTGGTGGATGCATGGAACAGCCTACCTCAGGAAGTGGTGGCTATGAATACAGTGCAGGGTTTCAAACAGGCATGGGATCGGCATAAGGGAGCAATACAGATGAGTATGACTAGATAGGCCATTGACAGAGCAAAGGCTGATGGCACATTTATAAGGTAGAAAAAGAAATGGGCAGACTGGATGGGCCTTGCAGTCCTTATCTGCTGTCAACTTCTATGTTTCTATGTTAGCGAGAGACTCAAAATACACAACACTTATAAAAATGAATGTAATACCAAAAATAAACATCAGAACTTGGCTAAACTGGGTCCATTTAGCCACATTCTAATGTTTGTTTTTTAATATTTTTGCCAGAATTAGTTTTTTTGGCACCCGATATCCTGGGAGCCCAGGTTACTGAAATGACTGATTCTGACATCTTCTATGTATGAAAACAGCAGGATTTTCATGACTCCTGCAGCCACAGCTGGAAGTCAAGCTGCCAGCTGCAGAGTCCAACTGGAGCTGCCTCTTTTCCCTGATGTCTAGTAGCCCCTGATTTATGTTGCCCACAGCACCGTGGGACACTGGGGGGGCCCACTCCCAGTGTTCCCAGTCATGAGTTTATCCCTCTAGTAGTGTGTGACACTGGGAAGCCCAGTCCCAGTGTCCTCAGTGATGTCTGCCACTCCTTTTTGCAGTTTGTGACACTTGGTAGCCCACTCCCAGTGCCCTCAGACACAGTGGTTAAACTGGAAATGTTTAGGAGGTGGAAATGTAACTGCTAAATTTGTAGGAGGTGGAACTGTCATCCAAATGAGGTGGAACTCTCCAATAGTAGTCAATGGAAAAAGGTGTCAGAGGAACTGAGTTTCAGTCAGTTTCTGCCCAATTTCACCTCTGCCCAGATGTGAATCACCCCCAGTAGTATGGGACACTGGGGAGTCCAATCCCAGTGTTCCAATTCATGTGTCCCCCCATCAGTGTGGGACACTGGGGAGCCCACTCTCAGTGTCCCAAAATCATTCCCCCTTATCTTCCTTTAAAGAAGAAAACCATCCTCCAACATCTTTTTCTTTTTTGAACCTGAAGGAAAGAAAATGGTCCTGCTTTGTCCCCGGCGTCCCCTTCCCCCATCCGTACCCTCCCACTGAGCACCCACTACCCCACTCCATCCCCTTATCCTGTACTTACCTCTGGAGGTCATCTGCTGTCATCTTCTGTGAACCGGGACATGTCTGCACTCTTCAAAGTCAAACCCCAAACTGAAGAATTGAGGTAAGTGCCGCATAATGTTTTTCAATGGTGTTTTGAACTTAGGTTTATATCTTTGCCATTTATAGGTATTTTTTCACCAAATTTTCAACATTTGCTTTTTGGGACCCAACCTCATTAACACAGTGGCTGTCATTTTGTTAGTCAGGCCCAGAAGGTGATTTTGCGGTTGCTGCATGCAATCACCTTTCAGGACTGTAACGAAATGACAGTGCCATGTATGGGTGGAGTTCCAAAAGCCCATGAAAATTTGGCAACATCAAAAATTGCCGAATTATGTGCGCTCATTGAAAGTTTTCCATGCACATGCGTAACTTTGATAATTTTTAATATTTTGTCTCCAAATTTTTAACATAGCCATTTTTTTACACTACCTCATGATCAGTGTAGTTGTCATTTTTCACATCCTCCCAGAAACATGTATTTGCACCTGTGGCACAGAATGGCATGATCGCTGTGTGAAACCACCTTTTGGGACAGGTTAACTAAATGACAGTACCAGTGTGCATGAGGTAGGGTCCTAAAAAGTCCATGTTGAAAATTTGGTGAAAATATTCATAAAAATGGCAGTTACACATGCCCGTTGAAAGTTTTCTAATCACGTGCGTAACTTTGGTAATTTTTAATAGTTTGACTCCAAATTTTCAATGTAGCCATTTTTCCACACCACCTCATGAACAGTACAGCTGTCATTTTTCACATGCTGCCTAAAATGTATTTTTGCGCCTGTGGCACGGAATGGCTTTTTTACATGGGTTTGAACATTTTCACCTATGAGGTTTATGAGGTAGCATCATAACAAGACTGTGTTCAGAATTTGGGGACAGAATATAAAAAAATGCCAAACTTATGACCATTTGTTGCAATTTTGCCACAGTAAAATAAGGATACTATTATACTATCACAAAAAGTAAGGAACTGCACATACACATTTATGGAGGGATGGGAGTACAGGGAAATAATGATACTTTTATGCTATGTGAAAAAGTAAGGAAATAAATTGTAAAAAACTTCATTAATGCACCATTAGGTTTGAAGCATAAAAAGTAGAGAAATATGACCTTAGGGTTCCCAAGCCTAAGACCCCACCCCACCCTTGACTTCCTACCCTAAGATCCCACCCCCACCCTGCATGCAGGAACAGGTGTGAGGGTTGTGCCCTGCAGGGTTCACGAGCCCTAATGTCACCCCATTCTCTTATTCTGTACCCATGGTACCTTACTTACTCTCAGAATGGGGTGAGCATTGGGGTTGCAACCCCTGTTCCCACCCTGTTCCTATACTGATGTTAACTAACTCCTACATGCCTTTCCAATTGCCTGGGTGGTGCATCCTCCTCTCCATTGTTGTTATGGGATGATCTATGACCATTCCACATGGGTCCATGGAAGGAGATTATTTTAGATGGGCCAAGCCCTTTTTGATCTCTCCAATCAATTTCAGGGTCCCCAAGGCAACCAGGCCATTTCCCCCTTGGTGCAGCACCTGAGCCAACAGTGGTTGCCTCTGGAGCCCCAGCCTGTGCAATGTTTACATCAGTTGGTCACACCTTATTCCCCCTATTCCCACCCAGTGAAAGATGGCTTGCTGTTCCAGTATCCTCAGCTGTGTGCCGTATGGTTGAACTGCTGCTGTACTTCGAGCCTCCTGAACACACGAATGCCTAATGATCCATATCTGAGGGGTTACTCAAATTTTGTCTGAAAGATAAGCAAAACATCATAAGTTAACTGCATAATTAAAAGTTTTCTTTTTTTTTATGTCTGCTGCCTTGGCCTGTAGGATTGGCCTGATCGTTACTCTAGCACATTTGACATGCCCTCATGAGGTCTAATGTAGCCTCTAAAGCCATCAGATAGCTATCTGTCCACTTTCATTATCTGCTCCTCTCTCATTACTAATCTAGTCTCCTCCATAGCTGTCTCAATCCTAAACAAATGCATGCCAAAGGATTTCGTGTCCATACCCATGAACCATAAACCTTTACACGTAACAGCAGTCAACTGATGCCTTGTGACCGGCTTCCCATCCATGAGTATGAAGAGGTGCCCTTCCCCCAGGATCTGTTGGCTAGATATTCCCACATTAATGACCATGGATAGATATCACCCTGGTCCATTCTGCACAGAGTTATGGAGGCAAGTGGCCCACACTAATTTGTCTTGAACCTGCGGAGCTGAAAGCATAACATGTCCTGCAACACTGTAGTATCACTGTATTGAAGGTTAACCCCCAGTCCAGCCATGTTAGACTCTGGCACTAATTCCAATACTCAGAAGGCTCCAAAGAATGTACAAGCAAATAGCACCCTGAACAGCCTGGCTTCGTAAGGAGAACTGCAGACTACATGCAAAACCTTTAGTATTTATGGCAGTTCAAAGAGGCTTAAGGGCTTCCTACTGTTACATGTTTTTGGCCCTCGATCTGGCCCACCCCTCCAACATCTTCTTCATCATGAAGGTATAGGCTGGATTGGGAAAACTCTGCACCTTCCACATAAAAGCTATCTCGGCTAACTGTGATCTAGTTTCCGCTGGAGCCCTGCTCAACTGTACCAAGTGGAGGACATAGTCCTGCACTTGTTTTTGTGCCTTGTGCAAAGATTTGCTTACCTTGTGCCCACAGAAGTCAACAAAAGCTGAGAAACTACCTGCATATTTTCTCCACATTGAGGGGGCACAGTGAGATGTACCAGTTGGAATTTTCTTGCTTCTCCTGCTGCCATACTGCTTCTGGTATCTGTGTGGGTGATGTGTCTGCATGTGGTGCCAGCTGTCTGAATCAGTTGAACTGTAATTGAGACAATGCTACAGCAATTCCATTTGTCTTGCCCAGTAAGTGTCAAGCTCCAAACGTGATGTTCAGCTGGAGACTGCATAAGACAAACACCCACAGCACTCTCATCACATCTTCAGACCTGGAAGTTTGCAAGTTGATTATGTTAGCTACTGCTTTGTTGTCTGTATGGAATAACACATACTGGTTTTCAAGTTTGTGTCCCCACACCCTCACTGCCACCATGAAAGGGAAAACTCCACAGTGTGATGTTTCTAATGAGTCCTTGTTCCACCCACTCCTGTGACCACTGGCCAGCAAACCATGTGCCCTGAAAAAAGGCTCCAAAACATAGCCCTCCAGGGGCATCCGTAACCAGGTCAAATACCTTGTGAGCCCCAGCCCTATTTTGCCAAATAGCTATTCCATTAAAATCCTGCAAGAACAACTCCCACACTTTGAGATCAGCTCTCATTCTGTGACACTGATATGATGAGATAGCCTCGAGGGGGCAAAAATTGCTGCTGCCAGCATCCCAAGGAAAGGCCATCTAGGGCTGACAGCCTGGCAAGCAGAATTAAAATGCCCTAAAAAGATTGCAATTGCAGAAGGGTAATCTTTTTTGTTCCACTGACTTCCAAGTCTCAACTGTCTCCCACGGCAGTCTGGATACCATGTTTATAGTGTCTTCTCAGGAACAAGTGGCACATCAAAATGTTCCATTAGGCCATGGAAACCTGTCACTGTGTCAAAACACTTATCTGTTCCACTGGGCCTGCAAATAAAAAATCATTCAGATAATGAATAATATGATCATTGTATATTTTGGTTGCCCAACTCCAAAAATGAAGAAAACATCTCAAAGGCAGCACAGCTTACTAAGCACCCCCATTGACATGGCCTTGGCAAAGTACCATGGCCCCTGGAACATGAAATCTAACAGCTTGTTAGGTTTTTGTCATCAAAGAGTCCAGACCAAAACTGTTGACCAGCTCAACCGCCTTATCAAACAATGCGTATTTGACAGAGCTATTCTCTGATGTTATGAAATCATTCACCGATTCACCTTTTGGGTACGACGGGTGATGAATCAGTCGATATTCCCCGGGTGTCTTTTTGGAAACTATCCCCAGTGGGGATGCCCTGAGGTTAGGAAGGAGTGGCCTGTGGAAGGGGCCAGCTTATGCTCAAATATGTCAGGCAGGGCCATCGCTGATTTAAGGTTGTGAGAGGTTATGGCCACTTGAAGGCACTTATACCAGATTTGGAAGCCTGTGCTAAAGTCATCCATCAACATTTTTGCTGCCTTTCAGTCAAGGTACCAGGACAGCCAAGGGGCGAGGTTACTGAGTCACACCAGTGTTAGTTAGCCAGACTTTCCAGCTCCCTGTTTTGAATTGTCTCTGCCCATTGACTCTAACCCATGGTGCCCTGCTGAGAATCCACTGCAGTCCATGACATAGTGGTCACCACCATAGTTCTTGCAGATGTGGCTATATTTGCAATAAGCTCAAAAACACTTCCCTTTATTGTAATTGTAGCAGGCTCCTTTTGCACTATTATTGTGTTCTCTTTTATTGTCACTGTAGGCCTGCCAGGCAATAACATGTTTGCTATCCTTATAAGTGACAACATTAGGTCTCCCTCACATCATGTACCGGGCCCACAAATCCTGGTGCATGTTCTCCCACTTTAAATTAGGCTGTCGTGCCATCTTTAACCAAAATTGTTCATCATACTTAAGCCATGTGTACCAATCAAAGGAGAGGTGAGCAAATTTATTGTGTCCCAGTATTTAAGCAGGGATAACAGCTTTTCTGGGTACTTCATACCATACTGCGACATGTATATGTCAAATGCCACTGCACAGTTCTCAAAGGTGAAAGGGATCTTGGGCCTCTGTGGTCTCACCTTCCCTTTCTTTTCATCCTCTTCTTAGGAGAGCTCCCTGTGTAGGAGGGAAAACATGTCAATGTACTCCCCCTTGAAATTTTCTCACACACATAATCAGACAGATGATCCCCCAATGGGTCTTCTTCTGCCCCGTATACCCACTGCTCACCTGTCTTTTTCTTCTCTGCGGAGCTGCTGATCCCTGCACAGGCCTGCACTGGGGCTGTGCACATGGTGGCCGGGGAGTCACCTGCATTGTCTTGTCCAGAGGCTGTTCCATTATCTCCCTTCTCCATGGTCATAATTTCTAGGGAATTCGAGGTGAGTGTGGTACCAATCCAAACCTGAATAGCTGCATCTTCCATGACTGAGGCAACTTGCCATTTTGTTCCTACAGGTGACATTATCTGTGAGGCTGCCAGACCTTGTGAAAGTGAGTCGGTTGGCAACTGTAGGTTCCCCATCACCACTATGATTTGTGAGGGGGATAGACCCTGTGTTTTCAGCACTCATACCCCATGTGGGGATGTGGGGGGCATGCCCCACCATCCTCACTGGCTCGGCAATGGGACCATGCCAGGTAGATGGGTACCCATTCTACTGAGCATGGGTTGCCAGATTTGTGGCCACTGAGACCATATTGGTCCCCAAGGAAAGACTGGCCACTGCGGCAGTTGAGGAGTCCCTGCCATGTAACAGTGTGTGACCCTCATACCTTTAGCATCACTTATGTTAACCAGCCCACTGGGAGAATGGCTGGTGCCCCTGGTGGGGCCTGTGAACCATCTGGCAACCTGTCTGACTCATCCTGTGGTTCTGCAGTTGATGCCCCATTGGAGACTCCCTGGTATGGTGTCTGTTGTGGTCAGGCAGTGTGTGTTCACGCCACCTTGTCCCCCTTCTTCTGCTAAGTCAATGTGTGTATCACTCTGCAACTTCTCCACACCTCCCATGTCCAAGTGTTTCCCCCATGCCATCCTGTTGAGCATGGCCTGCCATAAGCCATACATGGTCTTCATTAAGGAATGACCACCAAACCTGGATGCACCTGTTGCAAGGGGACTCCCCGGTAGTTATCTCTGTTAACTTGATTATCACCTACCGATGAGCCCCCAGACTAAACCCCATCAAACTCATCCAAAGGTGTCTGCTCAACATCGTTCACCTGGTCCTCTGGCATCCAGTTCCCCTGATCATCTTGCATCAAAATAGTGTCAAAGCTGATGTTCTGCCCTCCGTCTGTTCTGATATCTCCTGTTGCCATCTCTCATCCACTGGTGTCCATGCCTTGCACTTGGCTGGCTTGCCTTGTCCCTGCTTCTGACCTCTGGACTCCTCTGCCTCTAACTCCAGGAAGCGAGTGGAAGGCCATCACTGCCTGGCAGGGTACCTTCCTGTCTTGGCCTCCTGTTGGTTGGCTGGGTCCCTGCTGCCAGCAACGGGACCTGACTCAACCTTCTGACCAGCTCTTGTAATGGCTTGCAGCCCTGGCTCCAGATTGTCCACTGTGTGTATCCAATTGGGGCCCCTAAGCTCCTTCAACCATTTGAAAGCATCAAAGAAGGCCTTGCCCAATCCCCTAGTACCCAGGGAGTGTGTTTCAGGTGTTGCCTGGCCCTCCTGCATCTGTTGCACTCTTTTAGATGCCATAATATAACTAGAATTTGGGACAAAGCAATGCCAGACAAAAGCAAAACCTACACTAGTGTAAGAGAAAAGAAACTGCAGTACCTTGCATATAATGACCCTATGTCCTGCTGGCAAAACATTGCCAGCTCCCTGTCCCCCCTTAACTCTTCATATCCTATTTTCTATTCATATATTCATTCATTTATTTATTAATTCACTTGCTTATGTATTTGATTATTTATTTGATACTGTTAGCATACACTTCCACTTCCTAAATGTGGATCATTCCCCCGTTATCCTGCACCATCCCATGATAACAGCCCTCCCACCTCCCTTGGAATCCATCCTCCCACCTCCGCCAAGCTTCTCCCTCACCCGCCTCCTGTTAAGTGAACAACCCTCCCATCTCCTACAAGCAGACAATCCCCCTGCCTCCTGCAACTGGACAATGCCCCCAACTTCTGCCAAGCAGTTCACCCTACCCACCTACCCCACCCCATGGGCCAGAACCTGACCTGCTGACCTCAATGTAACCCTCCCGCCATGCTCCATAACAACTCCCACTTATGGCCTACAACAACAACCACCAGATTAGGGCAACCAGAGAAAAAAGGAGAAAGGGAAGGCCCCGCAGCTTGTACAGGCATGGCTGCAACAGGCAATGAGGATGAGGGGAGCAGACTGCTACTGGAGGGCCAGGTGGACAAGTGAGCACAGGTGATTCCAATCCAGGAGAAGAAGGAACTGCAGCACATGAGAGCTGAACAAAAGAAACTATAATCATACTTCTCAGGGCTTGAGATGGGGGGTATTGTGCAGCTGACCAGTATATCTGTAGGAGTTCTGCAAGCATGCTGAGTCCTAGGGAAATGCCCTTGGTATGACCAAAGTAATAAATCAATCAAGAAAACAAATGGCTAAGCAATTGGGTAAATCAAATATAAAAGGGTACAAGTAATTTTTATCCTACTAGAAAAAGACTTAGGCATCCCCCCTCCCCTGGTTCATATTGAGCACTGAGGCAGGGAGAGGAGACCATGTGGACCAGCATTCAGGGGTCTGGGGGCAGCGGTCATCAGGAAAGGAGACCACTTTTTATGGTCCTTTTCTTTGTTGTTGTTTTTTTATTATATTTGGAATGCCTGCACACAACCCATCAACCTCCATGCCCAAACTGGTAGACAACATGGGTTAGCGTGCACTGCTGATGGGAATGAGGGGACATGTGTGTGCAAGCAGAAGAGGTATAATAAGCAGGACGCTGATGCTGCAAGTCGCAGAGGACCACCGCCAAAAACTCTAGGATTGAAACTGGCAGGATTGCAGAGCCAGCAATGAGGCAGAGGAGAAGAAGCCACCTCAAAGGACTGCCAGGAGGAGAACAGCATACCTGGGCCAATGAGGACAAAGGGAGCACCGATCAGGGAGATGGAAGCAGGTAGCAGGAAAAGTGGGTAGTCCAAGGAAGCAGGGCTGTAACTGGTGGCTTGCTTTTTAAAAGACCTTCAACAACTTTTTTTGTGTATGTTCATTGTATCAGCCAGTGGATCAGAGAGGGAGGACCAGAGGCAGTGGATGTGTGGGGGAAACGGGGGGAACGCTGAGAAAGTGAAGCGCCAAACCCCAAGAGAAGGGGCAGTGGCACAAAGAGCACAGACCAAGATGCTGGCAGCAAGCACAAGAAAATGTAGCTGTGGCGACTGGGGGGGGGGCACCGAGAAGGCAAAGGCACCAAACAGGACAAGAGACATGCGGGAAAAAATAGAGAGTGGCAGTGTCCACTGGGGGAGTCAGCAGAAGCTGGTGCTGGCAAGGTGGAGGAGAGAAACCATGGAAGGCTCAGCAGAGGTTGAACCAGGGCATACACAGGACTTACCCTAGGGACGCTTAGGTGCCGTTAGGAGTCACTGGTATTCATGCTCATTATACACTTTGTGGCTACTGGGATGCAAACCATTAACCCTTTGTTTGTGAAGCAAACCCAAATTCAATGTGTCACTGAGGTGCAGACACTGAGGATAGCTGCTGAAAGGTGCTTGCCAAAGGTGAGAGGTAAATCACCACTGGTCAATGGAAATCGCTGCTCATTGATGATCCAAAAAGGGTGGACCCTCCCAGGACAGTCCCTTTATGCCTGCCCAAGCCCCTTCCTTCTGAAAGGACCTGGGCCAGCCCCATCAGGTACTTCCACATCTGATTGGGCTGCCTGATCCTGGGCTGCCTCTTTGCCTGAGGGCATCAGCAGCCTGTCCTCTTCAGGATGCGGGCTGTATAGAAAGAGAGGCCGGAGGGATCATTTTTGTTTTCTTCTGTTATTGTTAAGCTAGTTTTCATTCTTTTATTATTGTAACCACCACTGAATAGGGCTTGTGTGAACATCACTGCTTATCATTAACACCTTCACCTTCAGATAGGGCCACCGACCCTATTACATGCAGGACATTCATGCAGAGACTGTCACAGGATTTCGGTTGACTGAGAACATGTGGGAGGACCTGCAACTCTAGCATACCTTCCTTCATCCATAAACATGGTGTCAGTGAGGCCCATGTTGATGTGCAACACTACTCTGGAACTATTCACAGAAGCCACAGAAGGGAAGGGGTTTGGGCAACTTTTGCTGGAGATTTGTATGCCACAGAGTGGCCCAAGTCATGAAAAGTATCAAGGATCACTGCAAACATTATGCTATTGGAATTCTTTCCCACAGTCTTATTCTGGTGGTCTGCAGTGATGGGTTACAAAATAGATAGGCCTTACATAGGTCAGACAATACAGGTATTGTGCACAACATTAACAACTGGGTTTGAAGGGACATAATGAGGGTGCTTGTATAAAGGTGCATGCTGTTGAACATAAGATTTCCAGTGCAACATGTAACTGGTACTGTTAATGTTATTACTGATGCAGCAGGTCATTTCCAATGGCAGAAATTTGGAGCTTTTGGCCTCTATGACAGAAAAAGTCCCCCACCAGGCTCCTTGTTGTTCATGGGATCTGGTGCCCTGAACTCCGGAGGCTTGTTGGCTACTCCATAGCCCTCAGCAACAAGAGGGCCTATTGGAGAGGAATACAGCAGTTTCTTCAGATCAGAGCAGCAAAATGATGACCAGATATGTGACCCAACCCCATGGAGCAGCTCTGACAATCCATACTGATGGCAAAACAGGAGAGTATAACACTAGGGGCTCAATTTTCTATCGACCCTCAGATCTGTGTAAGGTGCACTGATCTATGGCTGCTACAAACTCTGGGTATGTCAATGATCCTGCACCCTATTCTAGAAAACTGGGGATCCCTGAGCCAAAGTCCTGAGAGTTGCTACAGCTGCAAGGTTACAACAAACGTATGGCACAGCCGGGGGTCTGACAGAGGGTCCCGTCAAGAACACCCACCCGGCACAGGCCTAGAGGAGATGTGAAGGTGGGGGTAGTTAACATGCCTGGAAGTTGGAAACTGGGGGAAGAGGAAGCAGTGGGGTGCTATAGGGGGTGATGAGGGCATTGCAACAGTGTCTTGGTACTGAGGTAGTACCCAGTGGAGGTGCCATACTCCATGGGACAGAACCAATTGGCCAGGTTAGAGGGGTGTTGGCACAAACAGACCATGACTCAGACCCCAGATTGTGACAGCCCTGGTGCCTGCCCTAGAGGAGCCACAGTCCCCGAAAGTGTATCAGACATCAGCCTGCAGCCATGGGGGGCTGTGTACCAGGAGAATGTCGTGGTTCCCAGGGACCATACCTATCCACTAACTGCAATTGAAGCCACTGCCACCCATTGCATGTAGGGGACTCTGGCTCCTCTGGGGCAGATGCCAGATCTGTTGCCACACTGGGTAGGGTCATGGTCCATCTGTGCCAACCCCCCTGCACCCAAGCTGATCAGCTCTGTTCCATGGAGCATGGCAGATACACCAGGTGCCACCTTATAACCTTCACTGCTGCCGTGCCCTGTTGCCCCCTATGGCACCCCCACTGCTCCCTTTGTTCCCGGTCCACACCTTCCAGGCTTCCCCAGTTGCCACCTCCACAGCAGTGGCACAGGGCCCTTAGACTAGCCCCTGGCTGTTCTAAACTCAGCCCTCTCTTGCAACCATTGCGGGGCTTTTAAAATCCCAAATAAGAGGATGGCACAGCTCCACTATGGTGCAAGACCCCCTTGCAACCTGGTGCAACAGCACTTCTTCCACAAGGGTGGCACAGGGTGGCTTTGGCACAAGGCATCCTGATTTCAACACAGCCTGTGTTTGGAAATCAGGATTGCTGAAAACTTTGGTGCAAGATGTCACTTGCATCAAATCCTTTTGGCGCAGGCACCTTGTGCCAAAATTCTCACTTTTAAAATCAAGCCCCAGGAGAAGTTGATCAGTACTTAGAAGGAACTGCATAGGTATCAAAGGATCTAGGAGTTGCAGACAATACCTAGGCCTTTGGGGTAAGAAAAGCCTCAGAGTGTTGGGTGATGGGAGCACAAAAATGTTCAGACACTGTGTCCTCTAATCCCAGCCATACAGGAAGCAGTATGGTGATCACTGCCAGAGATTCTTTTGGTCAGCATTAGAAGTCACCCTCTTCCACACTGCATATTTAATTGCTAACAGTCAAAGAACCACTGCACAAAAGCACTAACACTAGTTTTACCCAGATATGGCATTGTCAATAAAGTCAGATTTCAAGAAAATGTAAAATTGCACATATCCCCATAATGCAAAGTATCATGGGAAGCATATGCAATCACCATGAAACAGTTTAGACTGGTTCCTCTTTAAGCAAGAATGTGTAATACCCAACTGCCTCTCACACATTCTGCAGAGGCTAAAAACAGAATATACTTCCCACAATGCATTACATCATGGTCACAGTTAATTGCATACTGCTTGGCCTTCAGAGTTTCAGAACTGTCCACAAGTTCAAAAGTACCTGGTGCCATGATGTATTGGAGAAAGGAGAAGCAGTGATTCATGGAGAGGAGGTCTTTATCCACTTAGGTCATTCAAAGCAAGATCAGATGGGTTGGGGGTGCTGAAGCTTAATTTGCCTGATCAGAGGGCTGGACTGGGAAGTAAATAGGTAAAAGAATACATCAGAGACAGTGTAGGCCTGAGTGAAATCTTTTTAAGGCATAATGATGTGAAGACATATGACTCAGTTCCTGCTTTGCTGCATTTTACAGCAGTCATTGGAGCCAGCAGGATTTAGCTCAGTGCATTTTGGTACTTATTCATTTTGGATTGGGGCTAATACCATGGATAGGGTGTAGGAATTTAAGGACAAAATGGTAGCCATCATACATTTCTCCCTTACTGCAGTACCTCATTAGCTTAAACATTACCTTATTGCATTTTAAGAAGCAGCTACAGGTTTTCTATTGTCTGTGATAGGAGTGTTAATGCCACATGCCAGCAGGGACCCAGGGTGCAGGGTTCAGGGTCTTAATATGTGGTTGTTGCTATGTCTACTGAGTGATAGAACATACCAAGAGGACACCTGATAGCTCCAACCTCCATTTCACTCCCCAGGATGCTGAATTAGCATGAATAGGGTGGGGGAGATGTGATGGGTCCACCTGTTCTACATCGTGTTGACTGCAATAAGGAGGAATGAGCCACCAGATTTGCTGGATACTCATTTTGGAGTAGATTGCCTGGTATTGTGGACAACCACTGACCTTTTATGGAGGATGAAGCCACATTTGGGAGCCCTCAGGTGATGATGGGTGACAACAGGATGGGTGATATCTCATTATGGACATAGCCATCATGCCTGGAATGCTAGGGCTCTGAAGAAGGAGAAAGGGTGCATATACAGTGAGATGTCAACATTTATGGACTCACTTGACAGGAGTATTTTAAGACATTAAACAGTTGCCATCTCTGTCACGGGGCTACACAGGGTAGATTGGGTGCATCTTTCTGACATGGAAAACTAGAAGTTCTGCTCAGCCTTATGGGAAGTGGTGACAGATGGGCTGGTGTGATGTGCTTGGGGCAGCAGACCGAGGGAGTCTGTTCTATGGTGGCAGCAGTGTTTCTAATCAGTACAGCACACATATGAGGGGTGGGAGGACCTGTTCCCCATCCAGACTATTTATTTGTGGCAAGCAAGGGGGGTTTGGAAGCCATGGGACCCACACAAAGTTTGAATGGGTCCTTGGCACCCTCCTTCAGATTGAAACAGGAGAGAGACAGCTCTACTAGATGGGCAACCCCTTTTCTCTGCAAAAGAAGACTCTCCCTTGGATGCAAAGGTGTGATCAACTATGGGAGGCTACCCTGCACCTCCTTAAGAGTTGTGTCTCCCTTCTCAGTGTGGGGTGTCGTGGACACTTATCCAGGAGTCAAGCGAGCAGATCACAGATATTCCAGCTACACACATCATGGTTGAAAATTAGATGTTTCCTTGGTGAATTTTATCAGTAAATCCATTGCTATGGCCAGCTGAATCCAGAAATTGTCCGTGTTTTTATTGAGGAATGGTATGGTCCATGGATGAGGAATTATGGAGGCTGACCAGCTAATCTGAGTGCTGCTAAGAATTACAGCAGCAGGAGGCTTTGAAGGTCAGCTTTTCACCTCATCCTTCCTCCCCTGGGTTAGTAAAGCCCCTCCCTCACAGGCTGACCTGGCAAAATTGAATGACTCTGCCATCCCTCTGGTGAAGGGAAGAAGGGGCTAGGCTAGCTGGGGGGGGGTAGTAAGGACCACCTAGTGGGTGGGAGATGCAGGATGAGGGTGAGGTGAGATGGGTTAAAAAAAGAAGGCAGACCCTTCTGTCCTTCTCCTCCCTCACTGGCCAGGAATTCCACCCTCCTACCCCCATCTAAGCAGGATCAGGCATGAGGTTAAGCCAGATTAGTGAACCCTTGCCCTCACTAGGAGGTATTACAGTATATACCTAAGGGGTGATAGGGATCTGCATCTAGTCCAGACTGATCCCTAGTGGCTAGCATGTGTAGTTGGACGTTAAGAGAACCATAACCAGTCTGGATGAGTCCTTGGTACCCGTCTTCAGATTGGACTGGGAGGAGCAGGGCTCTCCTAGGAGGGTGACTCTTTCCTTCTGACAAAGAAGGCTCCCCTTGTATGCTGCAATAAGATCCTCTGGACATTGGAAGGAGGGGATTGCAAGTCAGCTTGGGGAGGCTGCCCTCACAGGATTTGCAGTTCCCCTCTTGCTCTGGTCAACCATGGAGGCTCATCCTGGCATTCAGTGAGCAGACTGAGATTCTACAGCTGAGTCTGTCACATTTGCAGGTGAGCAGTAACTATGGCAAATTTCATCAGTAAATGCATGGTTAGAGCCATTTTAGTCCAGACGTTTACCGGGTGGTTACTGAGGGGGTATGGAGCCTAACCAGCTAATGCTGCTACTCAGTTAGAGTCCCGACCAAGACTGCTGCCTTACTGCCAATGGTATCTACCATCAGAACCTGCAAACATTAAAACCTGACAATGCTGGTAATAGTACTGTATTATAATTACTGGTGACCCCCTTTATCACATGGTTTACAGGTATCCAGGAAATGCCCTAATAACCCAAAAAACGGTTATTACGGCATTCTCAAAACTTTTTGTTTCACTCTCACTTTACTTCATTGTGGCAAGTTATTTAATTGGCTAGGAATCTATGTGTGTGCGGGCTAAACAGAATCAGAAACATGGCAGCTCCATGAAAGCGTTTGTTGTTTAACGAATAGCCCCACTGCTCATTTATTTACTTATTTATTTACCTGTTTTTTCAGTATTTATTTGGTTGCTCCTGCCTTTACAATACTGGTCTCCGTCAGCGTCAAGAGACACCAGCTGCAATCGGGAACTGGAAATGAGCCGTTGCTGACTAAGGGGAACACTGTGAGTTTCTAATAGACAAAAATCAAAAAGAAGCACAAAGAAAAGAAAAGAGTGTCCCTGACTACTGGAGAGAGACAGAGAGAGGGATGGAGATAGAGAGAGTGTGTAAGTGTATGAGTGAGAGAGAGAGAGTGTGTGTGTGTGTATATGTGTGTGTATGTGTGTCTGTGTGTGTGTGTGTGTGTGTGTGTGTGTGTGTCACATGCGCATGCGGGCACTGACAAATGGACAGCACAGATCAAAACAGAACTGCCTTGGACACTCGCCTTACCATATACTGCTTGCACCAGCAATTATAAAAAATAACACACAGATGACTGTGTGTCTATGACGTTTTTTTGCACACCCTGAGTGTGCAAAAAAACTTCATAGACACACAGTCATCTATGCATTATTCTCTATTTATCAAAACACTGTTTTGTTTTGGGAAGGAGTGCTTCTACATTCTTCTTGAAATACTCACTTTGGGCTGAATTTTCAAACAAACAGATACAGACCTAACTGTGATATTCACCTGCATCTGTATCTGCCCAAATATGTCTATGTCCATCCACTTTACAGTAATTTGAATAAAAAAAGTTTCACAGTTGGCACTAATTGACACCCTTGTTGGCAGTCTCACATGAGAGGCCAAGGACTGAATGGGTCTTGAATCAGAACTACCCTCTCACCTACGTGGTGGTCCCTTCTTGACATGGCTGAAGCACATTGGTGGGGCAGTGTGTGGAAGCTTGCACTAGGATGACCTCTGCCATACCTATCGTGTCGATAAGCAGAGAACTTCAGGTTCCAGTGCTCCCAATCCAGTACTTTTTACAAGCGCTAAATTCAGACTAGTGGTGGGCGAAGTGGGCTCAATCCGCTCCCACGAGAGTGATTCAGCGGAGCAAGGCAGATTCTTGGTGCTCCGCCAATGCAGTGGAGTATAGCATTCTAATGAGAATCTGAAGTCCATTGGAAGCAATGACTTCACATTACTCCGCCCCCAGGCCACTACTCTGCCAATTTTAAGGCGAAGTGCATTGCAGGCAGTGCACTTCACCTCACTCCGCCTTGTTTTTGAGCTCCAAAGGTGAATTTTGCAGTGATTCATGGGATTTCAGGTCACATGGGCTCTATATTGATTTGCATAGCCTTAGTTCAGGGTAGGATGAGTAGGAAAGAGTAGGAGACAGTGTGCTCTGATAGCTGTCTGTGATAGGAATCTTCTAAAAGCTGTTCAAAGAGCATTTTTGCTTTTTGAGGGGGATCCAACTTTAGTTCATCGATTGTAGGAAACCCTCCTGTGCCCATATCATCGAGCGTTTTTGTTTTTGTGTGGATTTTGAATGTTAATTTACAACATTGAGTGTGTGTGGTAAAAGGCAGGGAAAGTGTGCTTTGGGGGAGGGGCGTATCTGTGGTGTAGGTAGATTTAAGTTGGAGAAATAATGATTTCTTTGTTTTTTGGTTATATTTTTGTTATATAACTGACTGTGTTAATGTACACACAGTAATATTGTCAGTAATAGCTGAAATCTTCTTGCTGTTTGTTGTGTGGATCTGGTGCAGCAGTTCATAAGTTCAGGTCATTTACATTACAAATTTACAATAGGTAAAGTGGCATAGTATTGAACGTTTGCATTTGCTATGCATTACTCGTTCAGTATTGTACAAAAACTGTTGTGTGTGTGTGTGTGTGTGTGCAGTGTTGCGTGCATCAAATAATACACCTTTTATTGTGCCACAGACTAGTGTAATTGCAAGCGCAGCAGTGTGAACCTATTCAATGCAGCTGCCTGATTTTGTACTGCAATCTTGGTATCTGTTCTTAGTTTTGCTGCTTGTAGTTCCATAAAAATCAGCACTGTCTGTATTCAGTGCTGCCCCCCCACCCCATGTTCAAAAGGTATTTTTTACCAGATTGGATTGTTTTTGTGACCTCATCAGCACCACTGGTTACTGAAGTTGTTTTAATTCCATGACAGTCACAGAGTAGTCTCTTATCTGTTGCTGAAGCCACAGTTGTTTATTTGGCTTCACATCCAGCATCCCTCCAATCAGAGAGTGAATTTATCAGAATCTGAATTTGGTTATAATATTTTTGGTTGATCCCCCAAAATGCCTGCAAAGAGACGTGCAAGCAAAGCTGTTTTTGGCCATGGCAATGTTGGCAGTAAGATGGTCTGTGGGCATGGTAGTAGTACACAGACGCAGAAGTGCATTGCTGATGTGAGGAAAGGTATTTCTCCTGCAATGTTTTTTACAGCCCAATCAGTAGCTTCACTCATAGTTGGAGGAGATGATATTTTCCCAGCCAGTGGTGTTAATGTCACTGGTGTTAGTGATGGTGGAGGTAGTAGTATTGTTGCATTAAGTTCTAATTCTGACCAGTCTACCGTATCCAAAAATATTGAGTGTGAAGCAGTGCAAGTGAGTGGCAGTGTAGATGATGCCATACTTCCCAGTAACATCTCAGTAACTGAACATGAGGATTCTGATGATCATGTCAATGATAGCATACAATGTGATATTCCATCCACCATGGCACTTAACGTCACGCATTATCCATGCAGTGATTCACAGTGTGGTGAAAAAATATCCAGTGATGGTGGTGTAGATGCTGATGATGAATGTGATGATGATGATGATGATGTTGCTGTTGTTGCAACACGCAGTCCACATACTAGCATCCAAGTAGAAGATGTGGATGTGTGTGATGTTGATGAATATGATGATGATGTCATTGACCCCATTTGGGAACAAGAGAAAAATAAATTAAAAGTGGTTGTTTCTGAGTCTGTTTGCAGGAATCCCCCTCCTGTAAAAACTTGTGATCTACCAGTTTTAGTTGATGATGATGACCCAGTAATCAATATGACAGGTGGTCATGGTGGTTAGTTGCAGGCCAGGTGTGCAGTGCCCGAAACATCACGTGCCCCCCCAACTTCAGTACTTAAAATAATGGACTTAAATAAGCCACATCATGGACATGTTAAAATCAGAGCATCATTATCCCTTGTTTGGGATTTTTTTGTTCAAGATGCAAATGATGATTCAGTTGCAATCTGCCAGGTTTGCCATGTGCGTGTGAGTCGAGGTAAAAAGGGAGCCATCTGGGCACAGGAGGACAGCATACACATCTTAAGAATAGGCACTTGGCACTGTGGACCCAGCACAAGCTGGCAGCTAATACCACAGTGGGGCGTTCACTCGCATCACTGGCAACCATAGCCAGCATGTTATCCACTTCTATGGCTGTTTAGCCCAGTAGGAAATTAAATGTGTGCAGTAGTGTGGTAATAAGAGAAGAGGATTACTACAGGCATGATGAGGTGGATAACCATAATGACTTTGAAATGTTGTCCAGTGCTGGTGAGAGTAGCAGTTTTTGTGGTGGTGGTGGTGATGAATGCAGTATGTCTAGTGCAAGGGGTACATCAACCCCAGTTGGCAAATCTGGCAAAATAACAGCATTTCTGGGTTTGTCATCATCACCTGTGCAACCGTCTTCATCAAATCTCCACACTGCATGCTCTGCCAATGCCATTCATTACAGAGCACAACCATTTGTGATCAACACACTCCATGTAAAATGTTTAAGTCAGCCCACGTTACAGAGTGTTTTTGTGCATAAGCTGAACTACCCCCTGAATCATACAGTGTCACATGAACTCAATGCTGCTGTAGCAGAAATGCTGACAATTGATCTTTTGCCCTTCTCCTTTGTGGAGAATTCTGGGGTCTGGCAGTTTGCTGCACGTGCCTGTCCAAAATGGAAAGTCCCATCCAGGACATACTTTTCTACCCGTGCTGTCCCTGAGTTGTTCCACACTGTGTCCGACTCAATAAGACATGCCCTTTAACATTCCTCCTCTCCATTCATCCATTTAAGTATGGATATGTGGACAAGTAGCAAAACAGCGAGGAGTGCATATTTGTGTATAACTGCACACTGGGCGCAGGTGCCGGGGGTTGTTTGTGATGTTGGTAGTGTCAATAATCAGTGCAGTATGGTGGATTGTCGCGGTAGCAATCTTCCAGGAATTTGACAGCATGCAACTATTGCTATGCGCAGTGTGACCTGTTCACACACTGGTAAGAACATGTTGGACATGGTACTGACTGAAACTGACAGATGGCTAAACCCTCTGTCCCTGATAGCTGGGTTCATAGCAAGTGACAATGGGTCAAATGTGGTGAAATGCATCACGAGTGGTATTTTTTTCGTATTTCATGCATGGCCCACTGTTTAAATCTTGTGGTGCAGGAGTTTCTGCAGCACCCTGATATAAAGGAAATGCTGACCATTGCACAATGTATCTGCTCTCACTTTTCAAGACCTAGAAAGGCCCATGACCAACTGCGGCAGTTGCAGATACAAAACAGCCTGCCTCTACACCGCTTGAAGCTGGAAGTTGTCATCCGATGGAACTCCACTTTATACATGGCAGACAGGCTGTATGAACAATACAAAGCCATCTTAGAATATCTTGTTATGCACACTAGCCGTGACAGTTCCGGGGCCTCCATGTCTATGTCGACTGAACAGTGGCACCTCATGGACTCTGTAATAACAATTTTGTTGCCTTTTGAACATGCCGCACAGGCAGTGAGTGACGAGTCTGCCTCCATTAGCAAATCAATTCCACTGCTACGGGTGCTGAGGCAGACATTGGTGAATGTACAGCATGGCCTTGATGTTGCTGGAGACAGTGGTAGCAGTATGTTGCTGCAACACATGCTGACAGTATTCGACCAGAATAGTCACGTTGTGAGCATTCAGCGTAGTGACAACTTTGCCATAGTAACAATGCTGGACCCACGATACAAACATGGAATTGCATCAGTACTGGAGGGAGGGCCTGAACAGGTAAAAAATATCAGTGGTCAACTGGTGCACTTGGTTCATGGGGCACAGAAGTCACGTGCCAAGGTCAGCAAACCTCAGCAGCATAATCCGGCTGAAGGTGTACCTGGAGGACCATTAAGCATATCCTGCAAGGGGAAGGGGAATGTAGTTCCAGGTGGTCTGTCATCCAAAGTGGCTGGCATCAACCCGCTTTGGAGGCTTTATCCCAAGTAGGTATTTGTGAAATAAATGATTCGGGAGAACAGGATGATGCATCAACAATTGGACTTAGTGCGGCACAGAGAATGGTTAAGTCATATTTTTCTGAAAACAGGCATCTGACAATAACTGAAGATCCTCTTTTGTACTGGAGTGGAAAGGTCAGTGAATGGCCAGAGCTGACTGCAGTGGCACTGAAGTACCTCACATGCCCACCCTCCAGTGTAAGTGTTGAGAAGGTATTCAGCTCATCAGGTGCAATAGTCAGGGATCGTTGGACAAACCTGTCTCCTGCAAATGTTAGTTTGCTAACATTCATTAAAATGAACGAGAGGCGCATACCAGCAGAGACTGCAACCTCGGCATTCATACCCAGGCCAAGTCATGGTGGTCTTGCTGATGTGGAAATGGAGCATCCTGGTGGTACTGGCAGTGGCTGCCTGAAACGGCCCACCACTGACATAGATGACGACACAATGGAGAAAGAATTTCCCAGTGTCAGACTTCAGACATCGATGACTGTGAGGGCAGCTTTCTTAATGAGGATGATGGTGTGGTTAATGTTGACAGGTTTTAACTGAAGTTTTTAAAAGGCAGTGTGCCCACCCCCCAGACCACTACCACCAGGAATGATGTCAGCCACTGCCACCCATGCCACCATGAGTCTGTCTTCCCCCGGACCAACACCACCACCAGGACTGATGTTAGCCACTGCCACCATGAGTCTGTCTGCCCCACGGACCACCACCACCAGGACTGATGTTAGCCACTGCCACCACTGCCACCATGAGTCTGTCTGGACCACCACATCCATCAGCCAGAGACACAAAGCTTCTTAATATTTAAACCATAAAGTGAGTATGTGTACTCATGTTTGTTATGCTGCTTCACTTCCTTTAGTTGTATGTTTTGTTTTCCGTAGCTTTTCAATGCCGCAATGGTCATTGGGAATGGTACTGTAGCTGTACTATACAGAGAGGAAGCAATGTAATATCCATGTGAAATCCATTCTGGTAAGTATGAAGATTTTATTTCATCCGTTTCATTGTTTTGTAAAGACTGCAGCAAATATTACACACAGGTTGTTAGTTGACAAGATGTGGATTTCAAATGTAACTTAACTTTAGGGATTGAGATTTGAGAACCAGGGAGGGACACATAACAATTAAGTTGTAAGAAGTCATTCATTTCTTTTTTTAGGAAACTTCCAGATGCTTTGTTATTCTGACAAAGTGGCCTTATCCAAACAAGTTCTTCAACATCAGGCCCCTCCCCCCGAGCTGGGGCGCACATTCAACACGCAGAAGTTGTTTCATTAGATGACCATGACCATCATTAACAACAGGACTCCAGAAGGATGCAGATGAAATCTGTGAAGAAGTAACAAAATAAGAAAATATTACAGACAAACCTGCAAATATGCTTCCCCCACCAAAAAAAAAAAAAACTTACCTTCATGTGCTTTAGAGTTATCCATTGCAAATTTCTACATAAAAAGTTCTCATCGAGCACTGGAATGTGCACACCAACAGTATCTGTGACCTGTGATGCAGAACAATACCATGAGTACATGTCCATGTCAACCCCCTTCACCTACAAAATACAGAAATATATATACAACTCACCAAGGCTACTATTAGTGTACAGACAAAGTGTACCCTTCCATCCAATTGAGATGATCACATTGCATTTGCCTGAATCACAGCACACATTGTTCGAGCAACAGTTCACTCACGGTCCTCATTTTATTCTGGGGCACTGCGCACATGAGTGACTGCGTAATAAATTCTGTGGGACTTTGCATGTGGCGTGACAATCACATTTCACTTTGTTACCAGTTGTCAACTTTTCTGGACACAAGGTGGATGCATTTTGGACATTCAGAAAAAATCTGGGGACTCTGTGACACCACTGCACACATGTCTGAGTGCGCCATTAATTCTGGGGGATTTTGCATGTGGTGTGACAATTCCATTTCACTTCCTTAGCACGTGTCTATTTTCTGGACAGAAGACAGATGCATTTTGTGTGTTGTGATTGTGAGCACATAATGTCATACTTAAATTATAAATTAAAGCAGCAGTGCAACAATGTGCTGACAATTTTGACCTATACTTTTTTATGCTATTTTACATTGCTGTCGTTGCTGGCCAGGTGGCCACTAGTTACCTCATGACTTGTATGATACCATTCTTTTCACAATTTGTGTCTGCTTTACTACTTTTTCTCATGTCGGAAAATAAAAAAGGAGCACGTCATTTAATATTGTTCTGACCAGGTTCTCATCATTATTTGCAGCTGTTTTTGAAGAACTATTGTTCTGTGATGTCATAAAACACTGCCTGCTGCATAATTGTTAATTTGACAACAGAAGCAATATATAACAACTGATGGAGAAAAACAGCACAAAATACTGACAAAGACTTGGTCTGCACCATATTAAAAGGAGTGTTCCTTTTATTATCTCAGACATGAAAAAAGTACTAAAGCAGACTCAAATACTGGAAAGAATAGTATCATACAAGTCAGAATATAAGTAAAGTGGCAATGTAAAATAGCATAAAAAAGTATAGGTCAAATTTTCAACAGATTGTTGCACTGCTGCTTTAAAGAGATTCATCAAGTTACATAGTTACGGATGGTATTGCACCCATTATATTGGTGCCTAACTTCAGGAGAAATCTGTGTTGTTCCACATGTCCTTAAATAGTGCAATACTTTTCTGGCAAAAACATTCATAATTTTGGCAAACCAAGTCCAGGAGGACTTCCTGTTCTGAAGAGCCACCCAAATTCCACCCCCAGCTCAGCAACGTTGTGGTGAAACATGGGCAGATTTCAACTAAATGTGCCCACGTTTCACCAAAAACTGACCATTATAACATAAAGAAACATTCAGAAAGCTGCCAGCCATTCACTATAATAAAGCATGCCCCCATGCTCTCCCTGGCATCATGTCATAATATTGCTGAGCGCGGTGGCAGAACTTGGGTAGCTCTTCAGAACGGGAAGTCCTCCGGGCCCCGGTTTACCGAAATTACAAGCGTTTTTGCCAAAAAATTATTGCACTATGGAATGTAAGGACATGTGGAGCAAGAAAGATTACACTGGAGGTAAGGCACCCATATAAGGAGCATGTATGACTGTATGTGCATGTATATGTTTAAAGAGAAGCAGTCAGCAACATGAGCTCCTGCATCCTGCCCAGTGCAAGGCTTACCCTCTGTTTAAGCCTTTTAAGTATGTTGCAGCATTTTTCTCATGCCGCAACATATTTTATTTTAATAAAGAATGGTCAGCAACCCACAAGGATGGAGAATGCTATGGGTGCCCCATTATGTGTAAAGGAAAGGTGCGATGGAGAGGCACCATGCGCTTCAAATACTTTTGTATTGAAGTGCATGGTGCATCACCGTTGCTCCTTTACACATAATGGAGCCCCCATAGCACCTGCCATACTTCCAGGTTGCTGACATTTCTTTAGTATAATAAAGTATGTTGTGGCATGAGAAAAATGCCTCAACGTACTTAAAAGGCTTAGCCGGAGGGTAAACCTTGCAGGGGCCAGGATGCAGGCGCTCCTGTTGCTGACTGCTTCCCTTTAAACTACTACTGTGGCCTACCCTCTGTCTGGTATTAAACAAACAAAACATAAAACAGTACAGCAGTGGGGGGTGCAGAAAACAAAACCTAATGCTCGATCCCATGATGTTCCAGCAGCAGATGAAGCATCGACTCTATTTGCAGCTGCTCTTGCTTGATCCGCTCAATCTGCTGCTGGACAGCACCGATCCTCTGATTGTTTTCCTCCATCACAGCCCATAGCAGTGCTATTTCTGACTGCATTGCAGGCATCATGGCGGGGTCAACTGCAGTGGGAGGAAAGGCAGGTAGAGGTGGTGGTGAGGGTGGTGCTGGTGGCAGAGGTGGAGGTAGTGGTGGAGCAGCAGCTGCTGCTGTGGCCCTTCTCCTGCTCTGGTGACACACAGCAGCAGCAGCAGCATCCACTGCCACTGCCACAGAAGGGCCAGCAGGTGGAAGCCTGGCCTATTCTGTGGCAGCCTGCCACTCCACCCTGTGGTGGTTAAGCATGTATGTCCTCTGGCCCCCAGTCCCCAGATGTGTTCCCTGGGAGCCATGGCACACCTGCACACCACAACGCAGGCACACCACAATGTTTCTGTCCCCCCCAACACAGTTAAAAAACTGCCAGACTATCGAGCTGTGGGAGGGACCAGGCACAACGGGGCAGATGTATTGCCAGCAGCACTGTCACGCACCAAGGAGGGCTCCACCTACTGCTGTGGAGTGGGAGGCGGTGCTGCTGGAGCTTCTGCAGCTGGTACAGATGGTGGTGGTGGTGGTGGTGGCAGCAGACATGCTGGATGTGGTGGTGGCATTGGTGGTGCTGCTGCTGCTTCTGGAGGGGGGCTGGACCAAATAATTGGGACCTGTCCAGCGACACCCACCCACACTGACCCCCACATGTCAGCACTCCCCTCTGGCCAACATGGGCCACAGACTGTCCCTGGTCCATAACTCTCCTTCCCTCTCCACTCCAACATGTCATGCGACGACGACAACAGACTTCACACACAGTCACAGACAGTCTCACACACACACACACACACACACACACACACACAGTTACACACAGACTCACACACACTTACACAAAACAAAACTAAGAAAACAAATAAATCAGTCACAAAAAAAGAACTCACAAAACAGTACAACAAAAACTAAAGAATTAGCTTTTAAAAAAGCTGTTTTTTTTTATGAAGTTTAAGATAGACAGCAAGTTAAGCAACAAATAGACACTCCCCTCCTACACTATCCTTCCTCCTTCTACCTCTGCAAAGGAGAAAGTGAAAGTATCTGCTGGTATGACTCACTTCCTTCCTGCCTGGCTAAAGCATGTGACTTACAGTACAGTAAGCCATGTGATGTGTGTGGGGTGGGGCTGCCTAAAGTGCCTATTGTTATCATTCTGCCTTACTTCACATTAAGGCGGAATAACAACGCGAAGTCAAGTCACAATCACAAGACGAAGTGAGCACTCCTCAATGGTCACTTCACATAGCATTACACTAACGCGAATCACTTCTCCTGTGGATTTTAAATTTGCTGCATCTCTAATTCAGACACAGAAAAACAAACAAAAAATGTATTAAAAAAAAAGAAAAATTACAAATTCAGCTTTTGTCATTTTTCTACAGAAATTTAGACATCCAGAAAATGGACAGAAAATTGTTAGATCAGAGCTCATATTATGGTCACAAAGCAGCAGGCCAGTCCCACCCATCTGCTTTCAAAATAGGGAGATAGACACCAGAAGTTAAGAGTCAGTATAGTGTTTTGGACTCATGGCCTAGGGAACAAAGCATCAGTAGCTGTATTACGCATATCTAGATTTGTCTTGTTTTTCTTAATAAAGGCACATTTTAAATGAACGGACACTTTGGTCATAGACTCAGGAATTTTCTGGTAAACACCAGTGGTTAACAGCCCATCCCCAATCAGTTGCACAAACATTTGGAACCAGGAATGAAACTTGTCCACAGCTTCTCCCGTTTTCTGTGCAGAATTGGGATACAGTCCTGTGGTGCAGGCAGGTGCTTATTATATAAAAAAAGCCCTCCCTCAATATTCAAACAAATCCTAGGACTCAGTCTTCTGCCAAAAAGGCAAGAGATTTCACTTTACTGTTTGACAGGCTTCTTCCTCTCTTCCTAAACAGTTTGTTAAAAAAAATCACTTTGTGCAGAGAAAAAAACATGCTTTGCACCAAACTTTACACCTCAAACTCAAGAAACAATAAATGCTTAAGACTTAGCACTCAGCCATTTCCCCCTTCCCTCATTTTGTATGTGAGCAGCTCAAACAGAAGTTTGTTTTTGCAGGCTGTGAGGAAATAACTGATTGCAAAGTCTTTTTTCCTCCTCTGATTCAAAAGCTGGTGCAGTATTTCCCATTTGTACCTATGCACATTATTTTTAGGAATCAAGCTTGTAATCGAACTTAAGTTTTTTTTTAATATACATACCTACATATTTCCTGCAAAATGTTTAACATATGAGACTAGAGTAAAAAGGTTCTTCTAACCCAGTAACCACCCTACAACTGAAGCACAAAGGACAGTTCTGCAGTGTGCCACATAATTTCCCAACTCACTCACCAATCGTAATGCTCTTACTGTACAACTGGTAACACGCAACTCTGTAAATAACAGCAGATTTCCCATTCTGTCTGTCCCTGGCAGAATTACTTCAAGCAGTAAAATCCTTCTTTGATGAGACACTCTTAGATCAATCTGGCACTCTCAGAGTGAAGGCATCAGGTTTGTTTGTTTGTTGTGCCTCAGGTAGATGCAACTCTGTATGTTCTTTTAGGCAGCTTCATGCGATTGTCGAGCAGGACTGTATCAGATAGCACTGTGCCAATGCAAGATGTGGTACCGTGGCAAGAGTGCATCATTTAGCTCAAAATTTGCTGATGATAATGTAATTTGTGCATTAACACAAGCCCTGGTTAGGCCATGTAATAGACAGTCCAACTGTTCAAATAGATATTGACGCAATTTGATATTAGCATGATAGGGTACAGACGAGACTAGGACAACATGGGCTAAGAGGAGATACTAACCAAACTAGGACAGTTTTCTATGCAAAAGAGAAGACTAGGGTGGCATAATTAACCCATTCAAGTATCTAGAAGAGATAATAGCATCAGACCAAGTACAACTCTCCAAGTTGCAAAAGGATTAAAGGACAAGAGGACACTCAATGTCACTGAAGAAAGAAAGATTCAGGAAGACATACTTCGCAGAATGAATGGTGAACACTTGTACAGTAACGGACTGCCAGAGCATGTGGCATCAGTTGATACTGTAATAGCCTTCAAGCCTAGACTAGACAAAAGCTTTGAAGAAAACAGGGTAATGGGGTATGCCCAGTGAGCTAGTGGGATGAGGAACTTAAAGAACCACTGGTCTTCATTTCCCCAAAATATGTGTACATGTATGTGCAGTATGTAGAGTGGAGTCAGCCAGGGTGCAACACTCTTATTACAGTTTCTGTCAGTGACATGCTACTGAATACTGCAGAAACACAGTATAATCCATTAGCAGTTACTCTCATGTCTCATGCTGAAAATGTGTGACATATTGATCTCAAACCACTGCATCCTGGCTGGCTCCACTGATGTGTAAATATTATACATATGTGGAAATCTGTATTTGAAAATAGAGCAGATAGAGCTGAGATGGATCCACCTGAATACCATGTTCCATGTGACTACAAACACAAACATTGAAGAAACCCCTGTGGACAGCGGCAGTTTTTAGAAAACTCCAGGGGAGCAAGCTCTCATAGTCCCTTCCATTAATACGTTTTGCTTCTGATTGGTTGAGCTATACCTTGCGAGAAGCCTCATGGTAATATTATGATACCAATGTGGAGTTTCTAGCTAGCCCAGCAATACCTCTGATGTAGTGTCTCAGCAGGACACACTGAGTGAATTCAATTAACTTCAAAATACTGGTATTTCAAAGTAGGGGCACCCCCACAGGCCACTGGGATTCGTGATGCCTGAGGCTGCTTCTGCTTGTAGAAAACATTGTCTGATGCTGTATTCTTGATGTAGAGCCATACTGTGTTAAATCTCCCAGCAAGAATCAAGCAATCAATCCCCTCCATTTAGCAGTACAGCACACCCCAATCATCTGACTGAGACACGCATAAAACAATCAGATGTTTCATTGATTCTGGCACTTCAGATCTTCTGTATCCAAGTGCATAACATGGCAGTGTTTGCATCTGTTGTTACATTTGTAACTAAAAAGGAAGTGTTATTCTGCTAGTATTGCAAAGGGTAGTATGGAAATCAATACCACTGGATTATGAAACCTTGTTAATGTGTTTCAAGTTTTTCAATCACATCTGAGGATGGAGTGGTGCTGTATATTAAAGCAACATTGCAAGAAACAATAATAGATTCCAGTTGCTAGTTACAACAAACAGAAACGCAAATATATCAATTTTGCTTTGTATTTCATTCCTAAGATGCAATATGTTTTGAGACACTCCTGCTCCCTGACCAGGTCCACTGTGATAGATCTCAGGAGAGCAGGTGGTGCTGTGTTGCTGATCATCAGAGACAAGTGCTAGCAGCACCCTGGCATATCAGTGTTAATGACTTACTCTGCACATCTGAAGAATAGCCTCAGGCGAGAAGACTGTAACTGCTGGGGGATGCCATCATCACTGTAGTATAGCACAGGACTAGTACTACAAAAAAAAAAAAATCTGTTTGACTGGACTATAATACCCAGCTGCAGGAAGGATGACTAGAAGACGTGGCTGCTCACAAGTGGTGGTTTGTTTCCCCAGTTGCCAAACACTGTTCTTTTAAAGCAAGAATCCATATTAAAGACAAAACAAAATATCCCTTTTAGGGGAGTGCAGACAATTCTTATTTAAATCAGACCCCCGATCCAGCCCTCACTCCAGAACTCAGATATGGAGATTAATGTCCAAAAGGTGGATAAGCAGAAAAGGGGCAAAATTCAGCAGAAGGGCAAACAGCAAGGAGAACCAGGGATAAATGACAACCAAGGAAGGGGCTGGAGTAGAACAGTGAAGCAGTCTAGGGAGGTCAAATCATGGAAAGCCATGTGTGCAAATACCAGGAGCCTTAGCAACAAGATGGAAGATCTGGAGGCTGTCATGGTACAGTCAGACCTGGACATTGTGGCCATCACTGAAACCTGGTGTAATGATAACCATGACTGGGAGATGGCCATACCTGGCTACAACATATTCAGAAGAGACAGAGCAGGCAGGAAGGGAGGAGGTGGCACTGTATGTGAAAAATGACATAAGGGCCACACAGATCCAGGAGGAACAAAATGGGGGAGAGATACTGTGGGTTAAGCTGGAAAGGAAAATGGGGCCAGCCATCCACACAGGTGTGGTCTATAGACCACCAGCCCAGGAGGAAGAAACAGATAGGGAGCTGATGCTAGCCATCCAAAGGATGGCAGACAAGAGTGAGGTAGTACTGGTTGGAGACTTCAATATTCCAGACGTGGACTGGAGCATCCCAGCAGCAGCATCAACTAGGAGCAGATTTATCCTGGACTCCCTTCAGGGTGCCTTCCTCAAGCAACTGGTCATGGAACCAACTCGGCAGAAGGCAATACTGGACCTTGTGCTCACAAACAGGGACAGTGTGATGGGGTAAAAGTGGGGAGCACCTGGGTAACAGTGACCACCAGTCATTGTGGTTTGAAATCACAGAAAGAGCAGAACCAAACCACACAAAAACACGTATCCTGGATTTTAGGGGGCAGACTTTGGGAAAATGGGGAGATACTTGAAAGAGGCATTAAGGGAATGGGACAGGAATCAGGGGTTGAGGAACAGTGGGCAGTATTTAAAATGGGGATTATAAGAACAACAGAATTATGCATTAAGCAGGTTAGCAAGAGGAAAAGGAAGAGGAGACCATTATGGTTTTCCAAAGAGGTAGCAAAGAAAGTGAAAGCCAAAAAGATTGCATTCAGGCAATACAAAAAGACACAGGCAGAAGGGATAGGGAGAAGTACCAGGAGAAACAAAGGGAGGCAGGGAAGTCAGTAAGGGAAGCCAAAGCTCAGACAGAAGAACACATTGCAAAATCAGTGGGTAAAGGGGACAAAACCTTTTACAGGTACATAAGTGAAAAAAGAAAGACAAAGGGAGGGATAGTGAGACTGAAGGGGGAGGATGGGAGCCGCGTGGAGGATGACAACAATAAAGCTGACATATTGAACAGGTATTTCTGCTCAGTCTTTACTAAGGAAGAGGGGGGTAATGGGTCTGAAGGGAGTACAAGGGGTGAGAATGGTGCAGAAATGGACACAAGTCCCTTTACACGAGAAAGGGTCCTGAAGGAACTGGAAGTAATAAGAGCTGATAAAGCAATGGGGCCAGATGGGGTGCACCCCAGGGTCCTTAAAGAACTAAGAGGTGGTGGCTGAACCTCTGGCTATCCTGTTCAGCCAATCATTGGAAACAGGGGAGGTACCCAAAGACTGGAGGACAGCAGATGTAGTCCCCTTATACAAAAGTGGGAACAAAGAGGAAGCAGGGAACTACAGACCAGTCAGCCTCACCTCGGTAGTGGGAAAGATCATGGAAGCACTACTGAAGGAGAGATTGGTGGAACATCTGGTTGTCAATGGACTACAGGACCCAAGGCAGCATGGTTTCACCAGGGGGAGGTCATGTCAGACCAACCTCATTGAATTTTTTGACTGGGTGACTAGGAGGGGTGGATCAGGGGAGGGCAGTGGACATGGCCTATCTGGACTTCAGCAAGGCCTTTGACACTGTGCCACATAGAAGACTATTACACAAACTGGGGAATATGGGTGTGGGCAGGACAGTAGTGTGGTGGGTAAGTAACTGGCTGGGTGGCAGGACACAGAGGGTGGTGGTAAATGGCTGTCACTCCACAGAGGGAAGAGTAACCAGTGGGGTACCACAGGATCAGTGCTGGGACGGTCCTATTCAACATCTTCATCAGTGACATTGCACAGGATCTAGAAGGCAGAATTTCACTGTTCGCTGATGACACAAAGCTCTGTAACAGAGTAGACACACCAGAGGGTGTAGATAGAATGAGAAGGGACCTGCAGAAACTTGAAGAATGGTCAAGGGTTTGGCAGTTGAAATTCAATGCAAAGAAGTGCAAGATAATGCATATGGGCACAAAAACCCTGGCACAATATATCAGTTGGGGGTGAGGATATAGCATGCACCAAGCAGGAAAGGGATCTTGGGGTTGTCATCTCTGATGACCTCAAGGTAGGGAAACAGTGTGACAAGGCATCAGGTAAAGCAAATAGGATGCTGGGATGTATAGGCAGGGACATCACCAGCAGGAAAAGGGAGGTCATAATTCCACTATACAAGACACTAGTGAGGCCCCACCTGGAGTACAGTGTACAGTTCTGGAGACCATACCTACGTAAGGACATAGACAGGGTAGAGAAGGTTCAGAGGAGGGCAACAAAGATGGTGCATGGGTTGCATCACAAGTCCTATGAAGACAGGTTGAAGGAACTGAACATGTACTCCCTGGAGGAAAGGAGGGAGAGAGGGATATAATAGAGACATACAAGTATCTTACAGGGAGGAATAGGGTGCAGGAAAACACTATTTTTAAGCAAAAAGATGTTTCAGGACTAGAGGCATGGGATGAAGTTGGAGGGAGGATGATTCAGAGGAAACATGAGAAAGAATTTCTTCACAGAACGGTGGTGGACAAGTGGAACACCCTGCCAGAGGAAGTGGTGGGGGCTGAAACAATCACAGGATTTAAGAATGCATGGGATAGACATAAAGGAATTCTAGAGGGCAGGGGTAAGGTGAAACAGACTTCTAGGAAAACAAACTGAACTTACAAGCTCAAATGGGCAGACTAGGTGGGCCATAGGCCCTTATCTGACGACACTGTCTATGTATGTATCTATGTATGTATAAATAAGGACTCAGCCACAGAAGTCAGGTTCCAAGTCCTTATTTATTTAAGTTGAGGCTCAGGTGGTGGAACAGATGTGATGTGGAGGTGGTCAGACAGCCATGGGGCAGGGCTGAGCACCATTTGAAAAGAAGTTGTTTTGTAAACAGGCAAACATAGGACATTTCCCAAAGAGAAGAGGGCCCTTTACATCTGTGACTTGGACAATGGCAGTGTGTTAACACTGAGGTCCTTAATGCGGGTCAGCTTTTCATGGTTCACCATCCCTAATCTCTTTGGCAATGGCTAGAAGTGCTTTGTGACTCAAATAGTGTGAGTAATTGTCTACAACAAGTGGTAGAGCAGCTGGTACAACTGACTTCTTAGGTCAAGCTTGGTGACAAGCACTGTAGATTGCATTGGTGGTAGTACTTGTTAGGGGTGGGTGGACTGTTCCATGAAAACTGCCCCCCAGATCCAGGACTCACTCACAGACTTGGATCAATAGAGACTTACTTGCTGGAGTTCAGCTCCCAGTCCATTAATGAGCTGCGTTTTTCATTTTCAGTTATTTTTGTATGCACTTTGCTGCCGCATTCCCTCTTGGCATACACACTGAGACAACAGCTAGGAAACAGAGCAGTAATGTGCATGAATAATTCACAAAACCAGGGACATCCCACCAGTGACCCAGGGGAAGTGATTACAATATTTGAAAATTACTACCATAGTCTATACTCCCAAGAAGGGGTCCAGGCCTTTGAGCAAAAAGTGGAAACTTTCTTTGAGAATCTGGAGGTGCCAAGTATGGGACGGGGGCAGTGATGGAGAGGGACATAGGACTGCAGGAAATTATTACTAAAATCAAAAACCTGAAAGTAAGCAAGTCCGCGGGGCTAGACAGCCTACCCACAGAATTCTACAAGGCATTTGCTGAACAGCTGGCACCAGTGTTTCTCCAGGTGTACAGGGAAGTTCAAGGAGGGGACAGGATACCAGAATCCTGGAACCTAGCACAGATCTCAGTATTACTAAAACAGGGGGGAAATCCAGCAGAACCTAGCTCATACAGACCCATCTCTCTCCTTAATGTGGACCTAAAGGTGTTCATGGGGATACTAGCTGAGAGGGTACAGGCTACCATCCATAAAGTTATACATGTAGACCAGACCGGGTTCATCAATGGCAGATACCTTCAAAATAACATACAAAGGTTTCTGAATTTCCTAGAAGGCACAAGACTGGATAAGCCCTTTCAGGTAGCTCTCTGAATGGACGTGGAAAAGGTGTTTGATAGGGTCAGTTGGCAGTTCATATACAAAACAATGGAATAAATGCAACTCAACTCCAAATTTATAGATGTAATTAAAGCCTTATATCAGGCCCCACAAGCACTGATTAGGGCAAACAGCATCAACTCCCCACACTTTAACTTATCCAGAGGAACCAGGCAGGGTTGCCCCTTGTCACCCTTATTGTTTGCAGTTTGTCTCGAACCATTAGCTATTAAAATCAGGCAGGATAGGGAGATGGCGAGAGATAACAGTGGGGGGAATAGAGCAAAGAATTTCACTTTCTGCAGATAACGCCATATTTTTTATTAGTCATCCGCAACAGACTGTACCCAAAGCCCAAGGGGTTCACAAATGAATTCCCATTTATATGTGCCCCAAGGGAAAAGTTTCAGTACCCAGGGATTTATATATCCAATAAATTACATAAGCTCCTTCAGCTAAATTATGAAAGGCTTTTTGAGTCAGTGACCACAGATCTGGCGAGGTGGAGATTGCTGCCACTATCCCTAATAGGCAGGATAAACACACTAAAAATGAACGTACTCTCCTGGTTCCTCTTCCTCTTCCAAACCCTGCCTATCCCAGTTCCCCAAACCTGGTGGAATAAATTGAACAAGCACCCTCTGAAATTTATCTGGAATGGGAGGTGGGCATGCATCTCTCAGAACCACTTACAACTTTCAAGGGAACAAGGGGGGCTGACTTTCCCAGATTTCAAAAAATATTATCTAGCCACACAACTGACGGCAGCCTGTACTTGGGCAAGACAGTGATCTGGTTCTGGATGGTATGATATAGAAGACACAGCTGTGGCTGGGTAACCTCTTTTTAGCCTGGCCCTCACCTCCCCACTCCCAGAGGTGAGCAGCACCATAAAAAGTAGATGGATCTTACGTAGTTGGAGGATGATCCAAAAGATGAGCTGCATCACAAAAACCTCACTGGACAGAGGACCTAGGACCCTTATTAGATATGAGGCTGACTTGATACCACCCAGACTAGACAATGGATATGCTAGGTGGGAGAGGGTGCAGGTCACCAGATTTATGCAGTTCATTGAGAAAAAACAATGTATCACATACTCCAGAGCTAAGGAGAAATTTGGGTGGGACAATTCAGAATTCCTTAGATACATGCAATTGAGGCATTTCATTAACACCCCAGGAAACCTGACAAAGTTCACCAGGCCGATCACTGATTGGGAAGAATATATGTATTGGATGATCAGACTGCAGGGCCAGCAAAGACATATTAACTGTCTGTATACACTACTACAGGAAGCACAGGGCAACACACTATTATTAAAACAAAAGGACACATGGGAAAGCGAGGCAGAGATAGGGATAACAGGGCTCAAATGGGAGCAAAGGCTAAAGAACTGCTGGAAAGTTACATCCTACCCCAATGGAGAGAATTGTATTTGAAGGTCATGACCCACTTCTTCATTACACCCTCTATTACCAGACACTTCTCACCCACAAACACGGACAGATGCTGGAGACAGTGTGGGGCCAAGGGCACACATTCTCACATCTTCTAGCAATGCTCAAAGATCACACCATTTTGGTCTGTGGTCCAACAGAAAACATCAGAAATAATAAGGGTGCTCTTGCCCATGGAGCTCATACATTGGATCCTGGGCATCCCAGCAGCAGCTAGGTTGAAGCCAGACCTCAGAGGGATAGTCTTGATATGTAAAGTAGCAGCTCCAAAATGTATTACCTCGCTCTGGCTCATGATTCAGATTCCCACACAAACAGAATGGGTGACTCATATTACAAAAATACAGGAGCTGGAACACATAACAGCCAGGCTACGTCTCCAACAGTAGAAGCACACTGAGCAATGGAGGGATTGGGGCAGCTGGTATACTACCCAGACAGGTATATAGGTCCTGACAGATCCATAAGGAAAAGGCCTCTGCCACATTAAATATAACAATGACTCACTGCTCTCCTACTCTTGTTTTATAGGACCAGGAAAACATGTACTGGACTGGTTCCTTGCCTCTGCTGATGCCGTGGAAGCCCAGAGGTGTGGACCAGGACTCTCTGCCACACACACTCTCCACATAACCTCTTTATGGGTTGGGTATGGTTCTTCTTCCACATTTCCAGGTCATCCTGCAGCTCCAGGTAACCTCTTTCCTTTTCTCCTTTATCACCACCCTTTTGATAACCCTTTACTATATAACAAGATTAGCAGACACACAGACAAGCTTGAAGCAATTAAATCCTTCAATATTGATGAGTCCCACAGAAATGGGTTTTATTAAATAAGACACACACACAAGAAAAAGTATTGTTAGTAGATTTAGGTGGTGGTTTGTTCTAGAACAACCATTAACTGTCTGCATATGAAATGAATAAGGAATATGAGTTAATTATATTGATTGATACAGTTGTCAATTATCAAGTGACATAACTGAATGATAGGTCGCATGCATCAATGTATAAAGTGAACCAATGTTAAGACCTATGTATAGCACATTATATAGGCCAACGGTTGTGGCCAATTATTGTATACAACTGCTTACTCCTGTTATTCTGAATAAATTTGAGTTTAAAAAAAAAGAAAAGAAAAATGGTATGTACTCTGTACTGTCGACAAAAGGGCTTGTGTTGTCAGCAAATTGCACAAATGGAACAAAATGATAACAAGTGTCACGAGTCTTAGCCAGGTACTTGCAGAGTGTGCTGAGAATGGTAGACATCATTCTTTCAGTCTGTCCATTGCATTGTGGATGATAACTGGTTGTGTGAGTCTTTTTGATGTCGAGAAGTTTGCATGTTTCTTGCATAATAGTTGAAAGGTAGTTGGTGCCTCTGTCTGAATGCAGGTACGATGGGGTACCATGACAACAAATGACTGTGTTGAGGAAGGCACTTGCCACTGTGGAAGCTTTGATGTCTTTTAGGGGAATTAGTTCCAAATATTTTGTTAGGCAGTCCACAAAAACAGGGATGTATTTGTTGCCAGAGTCAGAACATGTAGGCAAAGGCCCAATAATTTCTGTGCTGACTCTGCTTTGGTTCAGTGGCTATGGACATTGGAATGAGGTGTGCCTTTGTCAGTTTGGCAGGAGGCTTTCTTTGGGAAAAGGGCTGGCAGGATTTGACAAATCCGATAATGTCCTTGTTCATGTGAGGCCAGAAAAAGTGAAGCCTTGTCTTTTTGAGAGTTCTGTGGATGCCCATGTGACCTCTGGAAAGTGGAGAGGCATGACTGGAGAGAAGAACAACTAAGAGAATGGCACAACTAACTGATCATGAGTTCTAGCAATGCGATGACCCTTGCCTTCCTTGGTCCAAATGTGGAGAAGCACACCGTCGTTGAGGAAGTATTGCGACGCAAAGAAAAGTACATCCTGGTGATGCTGCTTTTCTTGTGGTGAGGTTCCAGACTGTAAATATGTGATTATGTCTGTGAATTGGGGATCAGTTCTTTGTTGCATTTTAATCATTGCCAGGGAGAGGTCAAAAGTAGAGAAGGTGAGAAGCTCTTCTGCTGCTTGTAGTAAGTGAGGATTTGTGTATCTTTCTGTAGAAGCAGTTGGTAGCAGCAAAGCGACTTGAGGTGCTGTAGGAGTGTCCACAGGAAGCACATCCATGGTGTGGAAGGGAAGAGCTTGTAAGCAGGATTCTTCATCCATTGAGGATGATATGAGTGGATATCATCTCCTACTTACACCATTGGCATTTGAGTGAAATCGACCTAGTCTGTACTGAATTTCAAAGTTGCATGATTGCAGCATGGCAATCCATTGGGTGAACTTGCCTACTGACTCCTTTGTTTTGAATAACCATCTGAAGGCAGAGTGATCAACGATAGCAGTAAAGGAGTAGTAGTGAAGATAACAGTCAAATTTCTTTATGGCAAATACCATGGCCAGACATTCTTTTTCTGTGATGCCATAGTTCTGCTCTGCTGAGGAAAGAGAGTGCCAGGCACAGGAATCAACTTGTTCTGTTTCATCTTGAATTTGACATAGCACAGCTCCCACTGCAAAGGAACTAGCATCTGTGTAGGGTTTGAAGGGTTGATCGAACCTTGGGTAGGCCAATACTGGAGAAGATATTAGGTTTTCTTTCAAGGTTTCAAAGGTCTTTTTGCATTTGGAAGTCTATGTATAGTCTCACATCCCTTTTTGCTGAGGGAGTACAATGGAGCTGCAATCTTGGCATAGATGCAAATGAACTTTAGGTAGTAGCCAGACAAGTCCAGGAAAGCTTGAAAGTCTTTGAGATTGTTAGGTTCTGGATAGTCTTTGACTGCTGATAGCTTGTCTGGGTCTGGAGAAATGCACTGAGAACTAACAACATGTCCCAGGTAATGAATCTGATGGTGCACACAACAACACTTCTTTGGGTGAAGCTAAAGATTGGCTTGTCTGAGACATTCAAACACTGCTTTGAGATGTTGGTGGTGCTCTGGCAAGGTTAAGACAATAACATCATCTAGGTAGACTAGACAAAATTTCCAAGACAACCCACATAGTATGGCTTCCATAACACGTTGGAATGTGACTGGACTATTCTCAAGTCCCATAGGCAGAAGTTTGAATTGAAAAAGACCCAAATAGCAGTGCCATGCTGTGTATGGATCAGAAGCTGGATCAATAGAAACTTGGTAGAACCCAAAGGTCTAGAGTGGTGAAGTAAGCAGGGCTGGCAAACCAAGACTTTCTAAGGCATCTTCAGTTGTAGGTAAGGGATGAGCATCCTGCACCGTGTAGGCATTGAGTTTTCTGTAGTCTACCACGAAGCGATACCCTTTGTCCTTCTTTACCACCAGCAGGCAAGGTGCACCCCGGGACTTGTAGACTCTTCAACAATGTCTTGTTCCAGCATGTCTTTGATTATGTCCTCCAGGACTTGTTTCTGTTTGTGTCCCACTTTGTAGGCTCACTGATGGATTGGTTTCTGGTTGGGCTGCACTTAAATGGTGTGTTGCAGGATATCACAGCATCCAAGCTTGTTATCTGGACCTACAAAGACATCTGGGTAGTTCTCCATGAATTTTAAAAGTTGTTGCTTTGCTGTTGGAGATGCTGGAAGTTTTGAAGAGGACAGTCTCTTGCTGAGGTGTAACTCTGGTGAAACTGGAGTGGTCATGATAGTACTGGTGGGACTAGAGATCATGGAACCAGGTTGAGGTTCTTGCATGAGATGGAGATGGTCCCCTGTAGAAAAGCAGACAAACTTTCTGATGCTGGCACCCTTTGAGATGACTGCTGGCTCATCTGTGAAGTTGCAGCATTTTTGGAAGACCGTGCCACTATGCACTGCAGACACGGTGTTTCCTTGGAGAAGAACTGATGGATGCAGAGCATGTTATCCCATGATGATCCCAACAACACCTTGTGGAAATGACTCACCTTGAGTCTTGGCAATCAAAACCATCTCTGTTGGAGGAGGCACAGTGACTGAGTCTATAGCTACGAGTTGCCTCCAAGGTTCTAGTGACAGTTTGTTTGATGCAAAGTCTAGGATGGCTTTGTCAGCTTTGAAGAAGTCCAGGCCAAGAATCACTGTAGGTTGTAGATCAGGCACTAGCTAAAACTTGACAGTAGCTTGTTGTGAGCCAGAGTGTAGCCTGATGTGGACCACGCATGTGATAGGTACTGTAGCTGTACTTGCTGTGATAATGTACTTTAGGTCGGCTGAAGAGACATTAGGTACATGACAAATAGCTTGAATCTTCAGAATACTGTTGTTGAATGGTTGAAAAACAGAACACAAAAAGTATGCATAAGAGGGTTTTCATCAAGCTTTGGTAGGGTGACTAGTGGAGTCCCTCATGGAACTGTCTTGGGACCATTGTTTTTCTCTGTATTTGTGTCAGTTATGATGGCAAATTTAAAAAACATAGCCACTAAATTTGCAGATGATACAAAGATTGTAGCAAAAATGGGATGTGAAAAAGACATTTCTGACTTGCAAGAAGACTTAAATCTAGAGAAATGGGCAGTACAAAATGACATGTATTTTAATGTCAACAAATGTGTAATAATGCATCTGGGAGATGGAAATCCAAATATACAATTTAAATTTAATGGTAAAGTTTTGCAACCTATAACATAGGAAAGGGATTTGGGCATTAATATTAAATCTGATTTTACTTTCAGTACTCACTGTAACCATATTAGAAACCAAGCGAACAGACTCATAGGATGTATTAAAAGAGCATTTGTCACTCAGAGCAGAAATTGTATTCTCCCATTATATAGAGCATATGTATGTCCCTGTCTAGATTATTGTTCTCCACTATGGAGTCCCTTTCTTAGGACAGATATAAATGGTTTAGAGGGGATCCAGCGACAGGTTACCAAAATGATTGATGGAATGCAAAATAAGACATATGAAACAAGAATTCATGAATTGGGCCTGTATTCACTGGAACAGAGAAGAACAAGATGAGATTGCTTGTTTATGTTTAACTTATCAAAGGATAAAGAACTTATGGCACTTCTTGGACTATCTTTCAATATCAGGGACTGTAACCTTAGAAGCCATAAGTATCAGTTACTATTAACATATCCCAGAAATGACATTAGACGCTATTTTTTACTCAAAGGATTACACCAATTTGGAATTCACTACCAAAGGCCCTGTTAGGTACAGATAACCCCACCACCTTTAAAATTAATTTGGATAAATATTTACTATCCAAAATGTAAACACTTCCAGATCTCTGGAGATATACTTTTATGGGGTTTTGCCTTCTGTGCATCTATGATTCTTAGTATGAACCTCAGTATGAACCTTAATATATTGCCACACTAAAAATCTACTAAAACCTTTCTTTAATATTTTTTTTTTATTTTATATAACATCGAGCCATTGTATAATTGCAATAAGGCACTCCAAGGTGTGTGTTATTGTGTTATAAAATCACTCCTGGGGTGGTGGAAGCACTTGGCTTCACCTCGTGCTTCAACCCACCGCAGGAGTGATGTTATTACATGATAACACACACCTTGTTGTACCTTATTGCTTAAATATATAGCTACTGAATTTTTTATGCTGCTAAACATAGTCAAATGTATTAAACATATGTTTTTGAAAGTAGAGCATGTACTGTATATCTTATATTGCACGGCCTCAGCTTATTGAATATACTCCTGCATGAAAATTATATGTCTTTACACACCACAATGTTGTATACAATCAAAGACATAACTGTATAATGTACAGATCATAGCATACAAAACAGAATGGCTGTAATGTTTCCTTTTCTTATGTTTCATTTTTCTATTGTCTTACTTTCAAAATCAACAAACATTTTTAACTACAAAAAAAAAGCCTTGTCCAAATGCAGTATGGCATATGGGAAAGCTAAATTGCTATGAGAAAGAGAAGTGGTTACTGTGTGCGGGGTAAGGGGCAGAGAGTAATACATCACTGCCTCTCTATCCTCCAAAGGAAAGAAGGGACTTTGTCAGTGTAGTCCACGTTCATTGACAAAAATACCATCTGGGTGCACTGGGTCTTGTGCAGCACTTGAAAACAGACCTGGCAGTGCAGTGGATACAGGGCATTGAAAACCTGGTTCACAGTATCTTGTAATCGTATCTTGAAACATTCAGCAAAAGCTGGTTCGGAAACTATTCTTTTCATACTTTTCCAAGGTATTAGTAATTTGTGATCCCAAAGGAGCAATGAGGTGACAGAAACACAAAAACAAATGATAAATAGGGGAATAGCTCAACTTCCTCTGCTCCTTTTATGATCTGTTATTACTCCACATCTTTGTTGAAGCCCTATTAGTTTTGGAAGAGTGCCTTATCTATTGTTACACATTCCCTTAGCCTTTATGCTGCTGATGTTTTCCGGGCATGCAGGGATTTAGAGTCAAGTGTACATTACATACATATGTAGTGGTGCCCACCAGGACACAATACAGTAATGCTGCAGTATATCACAAAATGTTGCATTATACTGCAGGGGACAGTGTCATTCAATGACAGTTAAGCCCTTTTGTCATGCAGTATTTTTAATGCCATTTACTGTAAGTTACTGCTTGTTGCATTATAATTGGCTCCACTCCATGTACATACTTCTTTGGTCAGCTTAGCATTCTTCAACTTTACATTTTGCAGATAAAAATCATGTTACAGGCAGCTTGTATAGACTTCTCCTTTTCTTCCACATTTGCTTAAAGATTCCAGATAAGGAAGACATAAGTACATAAAAATAAAAAAAACACTCCACTCTAAACACTGTTCTGCAATACACAAAAGAGCACCTTTCTCATGTGTTTCAAAACATATTCATTTAAAACCTATTCCAATATCACACAACTGAATGTTAAGACAGGCATAATGGTGTTCTTGGAATAGAGCACTGGGGAACAGTAAACATTGCTCTAAGCTTTCTCTGCTGGACAGCAGTGTGGTGGTGGTGGTGGGGGGTTGTTGAATCCTAGCTCAGATTCCTACTGATTACACATTTGTTGGCTTCCTTTCAGGTTCCTGCAAAGAAAGTCACCCTGATCATATACAGTTGAACACACTTCAGCTGGGTTGGTGGTCTTTGTCTGAAAGAGGCCCAGACGTCTGGACTTAATGTGAATGTAGAAAGCGATATACACTGATATCCAGGAGAGGTGATCCCTACAGGCCCCCACATTGTAAATGCCTCCACTATCTGCACCTGTCCCATGGATGAATGGAGAGCTTAAGTTCTCAGTGTCTACTTTTATTACTGCACCTTTCACTGAAGCACTGAATTCATCACTTCATTCTTCCAAAAATAAGAGAATAAATACAACAAATATCACCTCCACCAAAAATGGAATTTCGCTGACTACACAAGAAATTGATATTTGAATGCATGACAGGTTTGTTAAACTACTCATAATTCATCACACAGCCAGATTTTCATATTATTTGTAATGTAAGATGAGTATACCTTGAAAATGCTCTCCTGAAATTTCGGTTAACTTTAGGCCCTCTCTGGGGGATGCTTACTGAAGTGACCCTCTCCTCCCATTTTCCCATTTTTGGTATTGGGGCTGGCCCACCCACTGGTCAGCTGGGGACAGTCCTGCAGGGTATTTAATGGATGTTTTTTTTTGCTAAAGAGGGGAGGCCAGCTGGTGAAGGAGAGAGCGAGCACATCCAGTTGGGATGGGGCACCGGTACTGGCCCAGGGTTCAGGCCTTGGCAATTTGGCATGTTAGTCTGCTCTGAGGAGAATAGTGTGGCCTAGAGATCTGCGGCATGTCTGGAACTGAGCCTGCCACTTGGAAGCTGCAGGCTGGGGAGGAGAATGGAGCCCACTTGCGTGCACCGTGGCATCGGTGTGGGAGGTGGGCCTAGTTCCTGATGTGTTTGGCCTGGTTTGAAGTTCAGAGCTGATGGGGTGGCATAGTGGTGGCAGCCTGCATCACAGGGATGGTGGTGGTGGCAGACCACCTCCCTTACCCATATGGCACTCCACACTGGTAAAGACAGCCAGTGGGGAGAGTTTGATTGGTGCCTGGTGCACCCCTCATATTGCTCGTGTCTTTGTTGTGTGGGGATGCCGGGGGCCTGGGCTCCGTAGGACTCCATTAACTAGGATCTGCAGCTTATCCAGTAGGTAGGGAAATGGGCAGACTTGGTTGGCCAAGCAGTCCTTATCTGCTTTCAAAGTCTATGTTTCTATGTTTCTAGGTCCTGTGTTGCAGGATGGATGGAAAAGGATTGGGAAGTGCATAGCCTATGTTTCTTGCCACCACGAATGTGCGAGACAGAGATTGGTAGGCTTTAGATTGAGCTGCTATTTAGTGTAGGTGGAGAAGTAGAGGTGTGACCGGTCTGTGTTGTGTTGCTACAAAATGGTTTGTTTCTGAGCCTCTCTGCTTTGCAGGATCCAGCATCACAGCCTTCTCGGCCACAAAATTGGTGCCATGGCTCTGTGTCACAGAAGAGATGTTCTCCCTGATCCAGCTTCTGGGAGCTGTGTAATCTGTTGGCCATCAATAAATCAATTTGTTCTTGTTAAATTTTACTTTGGTGTGGTCCTCTGCTGTTATTTTATAAATCATTGTGATGATGATGCTGCTGCTTGCTGGTAACCATCTTGCCCCTACAGCTTGGGATTCCTTCTAGTTGCACCCCACCTTTGTTGCCACGTTCAGCGACTGCCTTTGGGACCCTGTGATCTATGCACAGGTATGCGGCAACTTTGATTTGCTCTTAGACATGGTTCTGCTGCTATATAGTGCCCTCCCCTTTTTACACCCCTAGACAGTGGGGAGGGGGAGGCTACATAGTGGTCACTCAAGGAGACCAAAACTGGAAGGAGAATAGGGGGAAGGCCAGTAGGTCCCAGGGTTAGATAGGCAACTCAGGCAGACCGAATGGACCATTGGTCTTTTTCTGCTATTATTGTCTATTCTAATACTGAATGTGGAGACCAATGGTTTCTAACTTTCCACTTAACAGTTTTCTCTCCGTCATGTAGATTTTCCAATCCCTACAGTTGTGGGAAAATGAAGCTTTGCTGCTCTGTAGTTCTTCTCAAGTCAGGATCATAGTGTTTATACAGAAACTAAGATGACCATGGAGAGTGATGTGGAATCTTTGAGAACCTGCTTCTAGTCACACAAATTCCAATCTTGTTCCTGCTTCACTTTGATACTGTCATCTCCTGATTTCCCACTCACTAGTAGTCCCACTAAATAACATGTTGATATGATAAAATTGGACAATTTCTTTTTTTAAACTGGATAGTGAGATAAAAAAGAAATTAAAAAAACTTACACTGCTTTTAAGTTACAGATTATACAAATTACATAAAATACCTAATTTTAAGACCCTTTTTTGTGCTCAGATAATGAAACAAATACACCAATTTAAAGACTGAAACTTTCTGGTTCATTAGATGGGTCAGAAATTCATTAGTGGACAGAAGGACAGAGGGTAGTGGTAAATGGCACACAGTCGGAAGAAATGGGAGTCACCAGAGGAGTGCCACAGGTGCCAGTTCTGTGACCAGTCCTCTTCAATGCCTTCATAGCAGACATAGCAGAAGGGATAGAGGGAAAAGTATGCCTGGTTGCAGATGACACCAAGATCTGCAACAGAGTAGATACTCCAAGGGGTGTAGAGAGAATGAAAAGAGACCTGGAAAAGCTGGGGAAATGGTCCAAGGTATGGCATTTAAGGTTTAATGTGAAGAAGTGCAAGATCATGCACGTGGGGAACAGAAACCCTGCGGGGAGCTACATGTTGGAGGGTGAGTTGTTGACAGTCACCAGAGAGGAAAGGGATTTGGTGGTCATTATATCAGATTACCTGAAATCCACCAAACAGACCACAAAAGCATTTGGGAGGGCTAGTGGGATGTTAGAATGTATAGGAAGAGATATTAAAAGCCATGGGAGAGAGGTGGTGATCCCACTGTATGAGACGCTGATTAGGCCTCACCTAGAGTATTGTATGCAGTTCTGGAGGCTACACCTGTGTAAGGATATTGACAGGGTGGAAACAGTGCAGAGGAGGACAACTAAGATGGTGCAGGGTCTGCATGACAAGACATATGAGGACAGACTTAGGGACCTCAATATGTTCATATTGGAACAGAGACAGGAGAGGGGGAGGACGTGATTGAGACTTTCAAATATCTTAAGGGCATAAATAAGGTGGAAGAGGATAGTATCTTCCAGTATAAAAAGTACAATGGAACTAATGAGCATGACATGAAATTGGAGGGGGGGGGGTCATAGAAACATAGAAACATAGAATTTGACGGCAGATAAGGACCGCTTGGCCCACCCAGTCTGCCCATTTCCCTACCTACTGGATAAGCTGCAGATCCTAGTTAACCAGCAGCCTACTTCTTCCTACCCCCACCCCCCTAGAATTGCCTTATGACTGTCCCATGCATGCTTGAATTCCACCACTGATTTTGACTCCACAACCTCCTCCGGAAGGCCGTTCCATGCATCCACAACCCTCTCTGTGAAAAACTACCCTTAAATTACCTCTGAGCGCCCCCTCTATCTTCAAATTGTGCCCTCTTGTTCTTGCACACCTCTTTTTGAAAGTTGCTACCCTCTTGGACTTTGTTGATTCTCTTGAGGTACTTGAACGTTTCTATCATGTCCCCCTCTCCTCCTTTCCTCGAGGCTATACATGTTAAGCTCCTTTAGTCTCTCTTCATATGTCTTCGGTGCAGACCCTGCACCATTTTAGTTGCCCTCCTCTGGACAGCTTCCATCCTGTCTATGTCTTTATGGAGAGTTGGGTCTCCAGAACTGCACACAGTACTCCAGATGGGGTCTCACCAACTGTCTGTACAGAGGGATAATAACTTCCTGTTTACTACTGGTGATGCCTCTCCCTATGCATCCCAGTATCCCCCAACCCTCCTTGCTGCCTTCTCACATTGCTTGCCCACCTTTAGGTCATCTGTATGACTACCCCAGGTCCCTTTCCATTTTGTTGTTGTTAGTATCTCACCCCCATTGTGTACTCTTCCCTGGGTTTTGTTTCCCAGGTGCATTACCTTGCACTTCTTAGCATTGAATCTAAGCTGCCATACATTTGACCATTCCTCTAACCTTGCCAAGTCCCTTCTCATCCTTTCCACCCCACCCTGTGCATCAACTCTGTTGCAGATCTTTGTGTCATCTGCAAAGAGACATACTTTTCCTACAGTCCTTCTGCAATGTCGCTTATAAAGACATTGAAGAGGACTAGTACTATCTGAACCCTACGGTGCCCCACTAGTAACCCTCCTTTCTTCTGAGTGGACTCCATTTACTATTACTCTCTGTGTCCTATTCTCCAGCCAATTCTTTACCCAGGCTGTCATCTTGGGATCCACTCCCAGGCTGGCTAACTTGTATATTAATCTTTTGTGTGGGACTGTGTCAAATGCCTTGCTAAAGTCTAGGTAGGCCATGTCCACAGCCCCTTCCTGATCTACTACTTTGGTCACCCAGTCAAAGAAATCTATCAGATTCATCTGGCATGACCTTTCCGCTGTGAATCCATGCTGCCTAGGGTCCTGTGCCCCTCTGACCTCTAGATACTCGACAATTCTTTCCTTCAAAAGTGATTCCATCATTTTCGCTATCACTGAGGTTAAACTAACAGGTCTGTAGTTTCCTGCTTCTGCCTTGCTCCCACTTTTGTGAAGTGGAATCACATCTGCCCTCCTCCAGTCCTCGGGTACCACCCCATCCTCCCATGATTTGTTTAAAAGGGTAGTCAGTGGTGTCACTAGTTCTACCCTTAGTTCTTTTAGAATTCTGGGATGAATCCCATCAGGCCCCATTGCTTTGTCCACCTTCAGTTTTAAGAGTTCTTTCAGAACCCTTTCTTCTGTAAATGGGCTGGTATCAACTTCTGTATCCAGAGTGTTTCCACTGTTTGTTTTATGTACCTCCCTCTCTTCATTTGTAAATACTGAGCAAAAATATTTGTTTAGTATCTCTGCCTTTTCACAGTCTCCCTCTGCCCACCCTCCCTCCCCTTTATTAAGCCTCACTATCCCTCCCTTGGTCTTCCTTCACTCCCTGATGTACCTATAAAAGGTTTTATCCCCCTTCTTAACCGAGTTGGCTATCTTTTCCTCGGTTTGGGCCTTTGCTGTTCTGACTGCCTTCCCAGCCTCCTTTTGCTTTAACTGATACAGTTCTCTGTCCTGCTCCTTCTGCGATTCCTTGTACTTCCTGAATGCTTTCTTTTTCTCTTGAACCTTCACTGCCACTTCCTTTGAGAACCATAGTGGTTTCTTACATCTTTTGTTTTGTTTATTTGCTTCACACAAAGGCTCGTTACCTCTGTGATGGCAGTTTTTATTATTCCCCATTGTTCTTCCACCCCTCCTTCCTGCCCATTTGCTAGTGCATTCCTTAGGCACTCACCCATTTTGGCAAAGTCAGCCCTCCTAAAGTCCAGTACTTTTGTCTTTGTGTGGCTTGACTCTATTGCTGTGTTTATTGTGAACCATACTGTTCGATGGTCGCTAGTTCCTAGAAGGCTACCCACTTCTACATCTGTGATCCTCTCTCCATCTCCATTTGAGAGAATCAAGTCTAATATTGCTCCCTCTCGAGTGGGCTCCAGTACTAGTTGTCTAAGGCATGCTCCCTGTAGGGCATCTAGAATAACTCCACTCTTCGAAGTGGCTGCTGCAACTGCACTCCAGTTAACATCTGGCATATTCAGATCACCCATCAGCAATATCTCCCCTTTTTCTGCCATTCTAAGTATACTTTCTATCATTTCCTTGTCCATTTCCTCCCCCTGAGAAGGGGGTCTGTATACAACCCCTTTGCGGATTGAGGTGCCATTGCCTGTCTCCAAATTTATCCACAGTGCTTCTTCTCCTCCCTGTTTACCCTTTTGTTCTGTTGCTTTTATTCCTTCCCTTATGTAAAGAGCTACTCCTCCTCCTCTTTTACCCTCCCTGTCCCTCCTGTAGATAGTGTATCCTGGTATGTTTACGTCCCAGTCATGGTTTTGTGTGTACCATGTTTCTGTGACTGCTACGATATCCAGATGTTCCTCCTCCATCAAGGCCACTAATTCAGGAAGCTTGTTACCCAGACTATGGGCATTGGTACTCATTGCTCTCCATTTTTGATGGCTTTACCTTCTGTTGCAGCATCCCCACTGACCATTCTACTCGGTCTTTTCTCATTTAGTACCCTGTTTTGAAGGGAGAGCTGGGATTTTCCTGCTGCTTGTCAGTGCCTCCCCTTTGACTAGTTTAAAAGCTTGCCAATGAAGCATTTAAACCGATTGCTCAAAAGACTTGTTCCCTTCCTGGACAGATGCAGACCATCCTGTCAGTATAGGCTGGTGTCCCTTCAGGTGGAACCCCAGTCCCCAATGAAGCCAAACCCCTGTGCTCCACACCATTTTTTCAACCATTCATTAAACTGCATGGTGCTAATTACCCTCACCTCCCCCATGCCTTTGACAGGCAGCACCTCTGAGAAGGATACTGTGTGTGCTACTTGTCTTAGGCCCCTCCCCAACTCTGCAATGTCCTCCTGCACTGCACTAATCTCATGATGAGCCAAGTCATTTGTCCCTAGGTGGACAATTACATCCAGCTCAGACTCCCTTGCAGCTGTTCTCATGATCCTGAGGATGCGTTTCCTGTCCCTCCAAGCCATGGCACCAGGCAGGCACCTTACTTCAGTTTTCCCAGCTCCACCCAGTTCTATACCCGTAATAACTGAGTCCCCCACCAGGAGCTGCTTCCTTTCCCTTTGGTGTCCTCTGCCTCCTTCCTGTGGGCCTCCCTTGTGACAGTTGTCATCAGTCTTCTCTGCGGGTGCATCCATAGGGGAGCTATGCTCCCCCAGAATGGTGTATGGATTGTGGAGTGGAACAATTGACTGACACATAAGGGGTAACATGAGAAAGTTATTTTTTACAGAGCTGGTGGTTAATGCATGGAACACCCTGCCACAGGAGGTGGTGGAAGCACATTCGGTGGAGGAATTCAAGAGGGCATGGGATAGGCACAAGGGAATCATACATATGAGGGGGGCATAGCCATACCTCTCAACTGCTATGAGTTTCTCATAGCACTATGATTTTCACACTCAAATTTACCCTTGCTCCGCATAGTTTTACTTATGTTCTTAATAATGTTAGAGCTATTTCTGGACACACAAACTATTAAATCATTGAACTAAGGTGATAGAAACAATCTTTATCACTAACTAAATGGGGCTCATTATTTGTAGACATATTATTGTTTAAAATAAGAAAGTGCTACACATTCTGGCCCTTTGCTATGATTTTTGAAGGCCAGTGCTATGATTTTTAATGCTGAGAGGTTGAGAGGAATGGGCATAGCTGAGGACGCTGACCTAGTAGAGGCAGCGGAAGCAAATCAGTAAAATAGGAGGACTGGATGGGCCTTGCAGTCCTTTTCTGCTGTCAACTTCTATGTTTCTATGTATGTTTCTATACTGGGTCAGAATAGTTGACTATTGAGTCAATCACGGTTGAAAAAACAAACAAACAATAACTGTTCTGTTTTTACCTTGCCATAACAGGAATCCTGCTGTAAAGACAAGCACTTTTCATTTGTGATTCACTTAGAAATTAATCATGAATGAAAAAAAAGTGTTTTGCTTTGTTTCCAACCCCAAGTGGGTGCCCAATTCCAGTGTCAGATAATTGCCCTTCCCAACACCAGGTGCCTGATTCCAGTGTCAGGTATAAGTTTATTTATAAAACAAATAATAATATCTGCAATCACAGGGTGCCCAACCCTGGTGACTCACTTATTCTGCCCCGTCCTGCAAGTTACAAAAAATATTCACTTTCACCATCCTCTGGCACCCATTCCCCCCTCCTCTCTCCATGGTCACCCATGTACATAGTTTAATAGGTCCCACAGTGAGTGACTTATACAGCCCACCCTCCAACTCATCTGGTTGCCATCTTCTTCTATGCAGTCCTCCACTGATTGGAAGCTGATAAAAAATAAATAAATAGAAAAGCAAACCTCCACCCACCTCTACCCTCTTGCACCCATGCCACTGTCCTGCTTCCCCATGGTCTCCCCTGTACATAGTTTATAGTAAGCGGCTGGCATAGCCCTCCCTCCCTCCATCTCAGCCAATTGTCATCTTTGACTCCACTGTGCTAATACCTGTAAAACAAAATACTCTCAGGCACCCTTGCCACCCTTTTCCCCCTATACTGATGAGTTTTTTTAATTAAAAATTTGTTAAAGGAGTACTACAGTCAAAATTTGCAAAAATATATATTGCACAGAGTGTTTTGATATGTGTGTTTAGCCCTGGTGTGTCCTTCCCTTTGTTTGATATTAGGAGTTTTTTCTAAATTTGCCCACTAGTTTTATGGCCTTTGGGGATATCCACGTCAGCATAGTTTATTGCACTCCTTTTTCCTACAGCACCTCATGTCCAATGTGACAGTGATATGTCCGAACCACAGATTCAGTAAGTGCTGGTTTACAGTCAATTTTAAAGCAGCACAGCTGTGATTTTTAAGTCACTTTCCCTTAGCCAGTTGGCACTGAATGCTACATTTTCAGCTTAGCAATCATGGTCTGATTGAATGAGTATTCTGTAAGAAAACAGCTAGCATCTTTACTAACTACAGCACTGATGATCGAGGGTGATTGGTGTGTTTTTTTATAGCTGTGTGAAATTTGATGGAATAAAAAATTTAAAAGCAAAACATTTACTTCTGCTTGCTAGACCTAGACAATCACATAAAAAACCAAAATATTAAATTAGAGTCATTTAGTTGATGTCAGAGCATAAGGTTCCTCTCTTCAGCTTGCTGCTGCAGTACTTCCCCCTCACTGAATCAGGGCTCCCGGAAACATCACTGTCACGTGAGACAGGAGATACTGATGGGCAAAGAAGAGCAATAAACCATATTAACATGGAGATTCCCAGAGGCCATAAAACTAGTGGTAAAATTTAGATAACACTCCTAATAGAAAACAAAGGGAAGGATGCACTGGGACTAAACACACAAATCAAAACACTGCACAACATATGTTTTTGCAAATATTGACTGTAGCACTCCTTTAACCAGGTTAGCTCCATGAGTATTAAATACCCATTTTCATGGGTGACCTAGACATAAAACACACAAAGAACAATACAGTTAAGAGTACAACAATTACAGAAATGCATCAGGTAAAAGTATAGGTTGATATTCTAAAGAATATTTTTAACTATGTTTTTAAAAGACAAGTAGGACTTTGCTTGCTGTAAATGAGCAGACAAATGATTCCATTTAGAAACCAGATCGTAAATAAATGACCTTTGAGCAGATGCTGTTTTGAGCAAAGGAAGCTTAAGAGTAGTAACTGTCTGAGATCTAGCAAAATGAATTGAATTCTGCTGTGTAACCTGCTCTTTAGAAGAAAACAAAACAGGACCCTTCCAGAAATGCCATAAAAGAAATTAATAAATAATGAGCACAATGCCCCTCACAAGAAAACTAATTCAATGATGAACACAGTGGACAGTAATGGGCCAGTGTTGGACATAATAAAACAATTTGACAAGTACTTTTGTACAACGTCCTAAGTCTGAAAAGCAATGTTACTGGTGCTGCAGAATAGATAGGCAGACCATAATCAACAGGCAAAACCAAGGACTAAATCAAAACTTTCTCAGAAACAAAAGATAAACAATCTTGAATCCAGTATGGTGAACCAAAATAAATAATAACAGTCGTTATAACAAAATCAATGTGAGAATTTTATGACAAGTTACAATCTAAATAAAAACCTAAATATTTAAAATAATCAACCTTTTTTAATAACATTTCCAGCCACATTATTTATTTCTGGGATGCTAACAAATTGCTTTGGTTTCTGTTTTGAACCCTCCCTCACTCACTGTGCACAAATTCCCCTACTCAGCCCTCTTACTAGAAACTGGCACTCCACCCTCGCCCACCCTCTAGCATCCATACCACCCTCCTCCCCCATGGGCAACCAGCACAGCCCTTCCACCATTTTGATCCCTCATCATATTCTGCTCTGCTCTTCTTTGCTAATCAAGAATGTAAAAAAAAAAAATGTCAAAAAACAAAATCTAATTCTAAAAAAAGAAACTACTGCACATACACATACATGCACAGGGATTCAGTTTTTTTTTTGCACACAAAACTTGAATTTGGGGTCCCACAAAACCTATTTTGAAACCAAAATCAACCCCCAGACTTAAAGCAGTAGTGTATGATAGTGCTGAAAATTGTGACCTATATTTTGTTATTCTGTTTTGGCTTGCCCCTTACAGTATGTCCTGACTTGTATGATACCCTTCTCTCCTCATTTTAAGTCTGCTTTAGTACTTCTCTTCACATTTGAAATAATTAAAGGAACATTCCTTTAATATGGCTTGGACCAGGTGAGGGAGAGTTCAAAACAGAAACTAAAGCAATTAGTTAGTGTACCAGAAAAACACAGCTGTAGAGTCAAGCCATACAAAAGTGAGGGTACTGGACTTTAGAAGGGCTGACTTTGGCAAAATGAGAGAGCGACTCAGAAAAGCATTAGCAAACAGGCAAGAAGGAGGGGTGGAGGAACAATGCGGAAAAATCGAAACTGCCATCACAGAGGCAACAAGCCTTTGTGTAAAGCAAATAAACAAATCAAAATGAAAGAAAAAAACACTATGGTTCTCAAAGGAGGTGGTGGGGGAGGTAAAGGAGAAAAGGATAGCATTCAGGAAGTATAAGGAAACACAGAAGGAACAGGACAGAGAACTATACCACTTAAAGCAGAAGGAAGTGGGGAAGACAATCAGAATAGCAAAGGCACAAACCAAGAAAAAGATAGCCAGCTCAGTTAAGAAGGGGAATAAAACCTTTTATAGGTATATTAGGGAGAGGAGAAAGACCAAGGGAGGGGTAGTGAGGCTTAATAATGTGGAAGGTGGGTGGGCAGAGGGTGACAGCGAAAAAGCAGGGATACTGAATGAATACTTCTGCTCAGTATTTACAAAAGAAGAAGAGGGGGAAGTACCTAAACCAATCAATAGAATCACTCTGGATTGTGGGGGTCAATACCAGTCCATTCACAGAAGAAAGGGTCTCAATCTCAGTTTCAATCTTAATTTATTTATAAAATGCTATTCCAATAAGATCATAGCATTGTACACAGCATAATAAAACATCAATGCCACAAATTATAAGCATAAAAACAAATCCTATTACAGCAGGCTTTTAAATATTAGTAAACACTTGGTCAAATAAATATGTTTTTAAGGCAGATTTAAAGGCCTCAATGGACAGGCATTCCCTTATTCAACAAGGAAGAGAATTCCACAGGGCTTGTGCAGCAAAAGCAAATGATCTAGCTCCTGAATTTGTTAAATGGACCCTGGGAATCTCTAGTAATCTCTCATCGGTGGAACAGAGAGGACAAAGGGGGCAGTAAGGACAGAGAAGAACTGCAGATACCATGGTTCTAGTTCAGGTAGAGCCTTATAGGTCAGTAACCCGACCTTGAAGGTGATCCTCTATCACACTGGTAGCCAGTGCAGGTCACTGAGAACAGGTGTGACATGACAAGATCTTGATAAGCCAGTCAGCAACCTGGCAGCCATGTTCTGCACCAGCCACAGAAGGCGGAGGTCCACCCCCAGTAGCCCTAGGTATAGGGCATTGCAGAAATCAAGGTGTGAGGTCACAAAAGTGTGGATCAATGTCAGAAGGTCATCAGGAGGAACCAGGTGTTTTATCCGGGTGATGTTCCTCAGATGGTAAAATGAGGTCTTGACAATGGCCGGCACCTGGGATTTAAGTGTCAGTTCATTGTTAAGCATAACTCCCAGATTCCACACCTGGTCAGAGGTCATCAGCTGGCTGCCTCCTAACCAAAACCTGGATAGCTGATCAGCCGATAACCCCTCTACCCAATGACCTGGGTACACAACCAACACCTCAGTCTTATCCAGATTTGGTCTAAGCCAACTGGCACTCTTTCAGTCCTGAATGCCAGACAGGCAGTTGTTAAAGACTGAAACAACATCACTTTGTTCAGGCCCAGAGGACATGTACAGCTGAGTATCATCTGCATAGCAGTGAAAACTCAACCCGTACCACCTAATAATGTCCTCCAATGGCAGCATGTACATCACGAACAACATGGGGGAAAGTACAGAGCCCTGCAGTGCACCACATGGCAGGGGGAGAGGAGCCGAGGAAAAAACTCTCAACTCTGCTCTCTGCATCCTACCATTGAGGAATGAATGAAACCATCTGAGGACTGTTCCAGACAGCCCACAGAATAACCGCAGGTGCTCCAGCAAAACTCCATGTTCCACGGTGTCGAACACTACGGAGAGATCAAGGAGGACTAAGATGGAATGGCTCCTCCGATCTCTCACTGTCAGGGGATCATTAAGTACCTGAACAAACACGGTCTCAGTACTATGCCTGAAAGAGCTCCTAAAACTGAAGTTGAACAAAGTAATGGGGCCTGACGGGATTCACCCCAGAATTCTAAAAGAACTAAGGAGAGAACTAGTGACACCACTGACTATCCTTTTTAACAAATCATGGGAGGATGGTGTGGTACCTGATGACTGGAGAAGGGCGGACATGATTCCCCTTCACAAAAGTGGGAGCAAAGCACAAACAGAAAGCTGAAGACCTGTTAGTTTGAACTCAGTGGTAGGGAAAAAAATGAAATCACTTTGGAAAGAAAGAATTGTTGAGTACCTAGAGGCCAGTGGGGCACAGGCCCCAAGGCAGCATTGATTCATAGCAGGAAGGTCATGTCAGACAAATCTAATAGATTTCTTTGACTGGGTGGCAAAAATAGAAGACCAGGGAGGGGCAGTGGACAGGGCCTACCTAGACTTTAACAAGGCATTTGACACAGTCCCACACAAAAGATTAATAAGAAAGTTAGCCAGCCTGGAGTAGGTCCCAGGATGGTAGCCTGTGCAAAAATTGATTGGACAAAAGGACACAGAGTGTAATAGTAAATGGAGTCCACTCCAAAGAAAGGGGGATTAATAGTGGGGTACCACATGGTTCAGTACTGGGACCGATCCTTTTTAATGTCTTTGTAAGTGACATTGCAGAGGGACTGGAAGGAAAAGTATGCCTTTTTGCAGACAGCACAAAGATCTGCAACAGGGTTGATACACAAGAGGGGGTGGAAAAGATGAGGAGGGACTTGGCAAAGTTGGAGGAATGGTCAAAAGTATGGCAGCTTAGATTCAATGCAAAAAAGCGCAAAGTAATACACCTGGAAAACAAAAACTCAGGGGAAGAGTACACAATGGGGGGAGGGTACTAACAACAACAAACATGGAAAGGGACTTGGGGGTAGTCATATCAGATGATCTAAAGATAGGAAAGCAATGTGAGAAGGCAGTAAGGAGGGCTGGGGTATACTGGGATGCATAGGGAGAGGCATCACCAATAGAAAACAGGAAGTTGTTATCCCTCTGTACAGACAGTTGGTGAGACCCCATCTGGAGTACTGCATGCAGTTCTGGAGACCCATCTCTACAAGGATATAGACAGGACGGAGGCAGTCCAGAGGAAGGCATCTAAAATGGTGCAGGGTCTGTACCACAAGCCATATGAAGAGAGACTAAAGGAGCTTAATACGCATACCCTCAAAGAATGGAGGGAGAGAGAGGATATGATAGAAACTTTCAAGTATCTCAAGGGAATCAACAAAGCCCAAGAGGGTAGCATCGAGATGTGCAAGAACAAGGGGGCACAATTTGAAGATGGAAGGGGACCGCTCAGAGGCAATGTGAGGAAGTATTTTTTCATGGAGAGGGTGGAGGATGCATGTAATGGCCTTCATGAAGAGATCATGGGGTCAAAACAGTGGGGGAATTCAAGAATGCATGGGACAGACATAAGGCAATTCTGGTGGGGGTAGGAAGAAGTAGGCTGTTGGTTAACTAGGATCTGCAGCTTATCAAATAGTAGGGAAATGGGCAGACTGGGTGGGCCAAGTGGTCCTTATCTGCCATCAAAGTCTATGTTTCTATGTTTCTATCCATATTTGCATCTGTTTTTCCAACACCTATTGTCCCATAAGGTGAGGGGGCACTGCCTGCTGCACGATAGTTCATTTTTGTCACAACAGAAGTGATCTTAAACAGCTAACTCACCTTATGGGACAACAGGTGTACAGAAACAGCTGAGAATACTGATGAAAACCTGATCCAAGCCAAATTAAAAGGAGCACTTTGTTTATTTTTTCACACATGTGAAAAAAGTACTAAAGCAGACTCAAAATGAGGAAAGAAAGATATCATGCAAGTCAGGAAATAAGATACTATCCAAAATAAAATAAACAAGCATTTGTCAATGCCGAACGTTCGCTTGCAGGTATTTGCAGTGGTGTTTGGCATGTATGGTGCTTTACGCTAATGCCCAGTGCGATTGCTGGTATTTGCACAATAAATTTTCAGCATGACCTTTTTGTTACCCCCATTGTGCGCTACATAGGCGGAAACACGTTTTGGGCAGGATGTGAAAAATGACAGCTGTACTGCTCATAAGGAAGTGTGGTAAAATGGCAATGTTGAAAATCTGGAGTGGAAATATTGAAAATTCGCAAACCTACGAGCGTGCATGGGAAGTGTGCAATGCACGCTCGTAAAACAGTCATTGTTAGGAATTTTTTTCACCAAATTGTCAACATTGGCATTTTAAAACCTCTGCTAATGAACAGTGTCACTGTGATTGTCTTACTGTGTGCCATACATTGATTTTGCACACCGACTGTGCCATTGTGCACTACATGGGCAGAAACACGTTTTGGGCAGGATGTAAAAAATGACAGCTGTACTGCTCATAAGGAGGTGTGGTAAAATGGCAATGTTGAAAATCTGTAGTGAAAATATTGAAAATTCGCAAACCTACGAGCGTGAGTGGGAAGTGTGCAATGCACGCTCGTAAAACAGTCATTGTTAGGAATTTTTTCACCAAATTTTCAACATAGCCATTTTAAGAGCTCTGCTCATGAACAATGACACTGTGATTTTCTTAATGTGTCCCATACACTGAGTTCACACAGCGACTGTGCCATTGTGCGCTACATGGGCAGAAACACATTTTGGGCAAGATGTGAAAAATGACAGCTGCACTGCTCATAAGGAGGTGTGGTAAAATGGCAATGTTGAAAATGTGGAGTGAAAATATTGAAATTTCACAAACTTACGAGCGTGCATAGGAACTGCGCAATGAACACTTATAAAACAGTCATTTTTAGGAATTTTTCACCAAATTTTCAACATAGCCATTTTAAGACCTCTGCTCATGAACAGTGTCACTGTGATTTTCTTAATGTCCCATACATTGATTTCGCACACCGACTGCGCCATTGTAAGCTACATGGGCGGAAACATGTTTAGGTGAATGTGAAAAATGACAGCTGTACTGCTCATAAGAAGGTGTGGTAAAATGGCAATGTTGAAAATGTGGAGTGGAAATATTGAAAATTCACAAACCTACGAGCGTGCGTAGGAACTGTGCAATGCACGCTCGTAAAACAGTCATTTCTAGGAATTATTTCACCAAATTTTCAGCATAGCCATTTTAAGATGTCTGCTAATGAACAATGTCACTGTGATTTTCTTAATATATCCCGTACATTGATTTCACACACCGAGTGCGCCATTGTGCGCTACATGGGCGGAAACATGTTTTGGGCAGGATGTAAAAAATGACAGCTGTACTGCTCATAAGGAGGTGTCATAAAATGGCAATGTTGAAAATCTGGAGTGAAAATATTGAAAATTCACAAACTTACGAGCCTGCGTAGGAACTGCGCAACGCACACTCGTAAAACAGTCATTTTTTGGAATTTTTGCACCAAATTTTCAACATGGGGTTTTTGGGACCCCTTCTCATGAATGATGTCACTGTCATGGTGTTATTCAGGCCTGAAGGGTGATTTCACACAGTGACTGCGGAAATCGCCCGTCGAATAGCATATGACAGTGACATCATTCATGAAGAAGTCCCAAAACCCCATGCTGAAAATTTGGTGCAAAATTCAAAAATTCTGAGATATGCAAAAGTTGAAACCCCCTATCTAGCCCATTATACAGCTTACCGGCATTTCCTCAGTTAAGGGTCGGCTTTGAAGAGTGCAGGCGTGTTCCCGGTCCACAAGATTGTTCGCCGAGCTCTGGAGGTAAGTATGGGGTGAGGGGGTGTGGAAGGCGCTGGGTGCGCAGTGGGTGGGTGCGGGTTGTGGGAGGAGGTGGGAGACTACATGGGACCGTTTTTTCTTTACAGGTTTAAAAAAAAAACGGACTATGTGGGACTCTTACACACTGGGGTGGGCTCCCAGCATGGCAGAAGATGGCTGGGGGCCGAGGCAGCGAGTTGGGCACCCCATCGGCAAACTACGTGGGGGCCGAGGAGCTGACAGGGGATTGGGCACCCCCGTCGGCAAACTACGCGGAGGGGGCCGAGGAGCTGACAGGGGATTGGGCAGCCCCATCGGGAAAAACAAATGGGATGTTTGCCATGCTGGGGTGGGCTCCAAGCATGGCAGCAGGATGGCTTTGGGTGGGGGGGGCCGTGGAGCCGACTGGGGATTGGGCACCCCTGTCTGCAAACAACGTTTGCCACACTGGGGTGGGCTCCCAGCATGGTACCAAAGCTTTGGGGGGTGGCATGACGTGGGGGGAGCATGTGACATGAGGTGGGGGTGGCGTGATGCGGTGCTGGGTATGGCAGCAGTGGTTTTCTTTGAAGCGAAGACCACCGCTGTCATACTCAGCTCCCCGCACCCATTGGTGCAGGACCGCCATGCCTGCTCAACGGAGCACTGGATTGCAAGGGAGAGGCACACCTCCAAAGTGTGCTACTCTCCCAAAACGTTCCTTGTGCATGCGCGCAAGTGAACATAAAAAGTATAGGTCAAAATTTTCACTGCTATGTTATCATGCACTGCTGCTATAAGTGGTTATGATGGATGCTTGTGAGCACCCTGGCCCTCCAACATGGAAAAGAAAAGAAAAAAATAATAGTCATAGGTAATTGACCCCCCCCAAAAAAAGGAAGTCCCAAAAACATGAACTGTGTATGCACAAGAACTTAAGGTTGCTTCACTGTTTTTTGTTTTTTTCTATCATCCATAACATTAGCATTTTTTTAACATTTTAAGCCCAAAGTTTGGAGATAATCTACTTAACCCCCTGACCACCCAAGTGGTAGCCTTTAGACCTACCCAGCAGATCCGGTACCATGCCTGATGGGTCTTCCATTTCGCCTAAGGCCCAGAGGGCCCTGCATGGAGCAAGCTACAGGTCAGGCTCTGTGCAATATGAGTCTTCTGCTTCCTGTATTGCCCTGTACAAAGCAAACTACTGGTCAGGTGCTGTGACTGAGGAGTCTGCTGCTTCATGTAGGGCCTGTTGGGCCCTGTGTTAAGCAAACTTCTGATCCAGCACTAAAGGTGTCAGTTGTTTTCTATGTTTTTCAGAAAGTAAGGAACTTAATTACAAAGTTACATTAATGCATCTGTTAGGGTTAAAGCACATGACAGAATAGTGACATTAAAAGTTAGGAGGAGAAGTTCTGAGAACATTTTGTGAAATTTCACACAAAATAAAATTTTAGTCGTTTCTGTCTAAATGTAAAACTGCTTGTCCAAATTGCACCAAGGTTGGTACATGTAAAGGCAACTTCCTCAGGAGATATATAGAAAGTTTCAGATCACTGTCACAAGCACACTCCACAGGTCAGGCCCCCTGCTCCCACAGTGCCAATCTCAGAGTGCAATAGTGTGAACAGGTAACAGACAGGGTAACCCTCCTGTCTGCTTTTGGGTCCAAATCACCTTTAGTCTCAAGTTCTGGGGGGATTCAAACCATGAACCTTATGCTAGCATACCCAAATGTACAGGCTCAGATAATATTCTCTTCAGGGGGATGCAATATGTCTTTCACCTAAGGGCACCTAACCAGGTATCCAAAATGAACCCTCAAAACTCTATTAGAGACCTTAGGTATATGCTTACCTTTTACCAAGCTTAGTAATGCCATCAAGCCCTTGAACAGTGTCAGACTTAATATCCGTTCAGCAATAACATGCAAAAAATGACTGAGGAGACCCAGGCAGTATCTTAAGAAAATGTTTACTAAAAATGGATAAAAACAGTAAGATAAAATATAGAACAACTATCAAAGAGCATCACAATCATGTAAAAGAAAAAAAAAACTATAGAACAAACTCCTACCACAATACATTTAGATCTTTTCTATCTAATGTATGACCTCTGTATGTGTATTTAAAGTTAGATCAGAGAGCGGTGTCTCTCTAGAGCCCCAAAATGATATGTCATTCATTTCAGACACAGGTATCAGTTTAAACTCTATGTCTCCACACCCCTTCTGTGAGTCATCTAGCTCCTTCTTTTAGAATATAAAATTACAAAAAATGATTTCCTACCAGGAGGTATATTAATAATGTGACCATCAGCAAAAAACCCATTTCCCAAATGATAAGTCTTTGATCAACCAGTTCCTTTGAGGTTTACAACCCTGCAGTCTGTCACCTAGGTGTGATAGAGCCAACAGGAATCAGCTAAATTATGTCCTTTCCTAATGTAATAAAATGTATATTTAGTTTTCAACTTCAAAAGCATGAGGTCATAAAAAGGCCATACAATGCAATTTCTCAAGGAAGTTAATTACATTACATAGATCTCCTGGTCAGTGTAATACATCCTGTGATTTCAGCTGCTGACACCTTTGTAATTTAAAAGGGCCAAATCTTACAGACTGACATTTTATACACTGGCCATTTATTTATAATACCTGTATCATACAATAATCATAACCAGCTGGCCAAGAGTCACAATCACTAGCTATCAAGGGGGATGAGTTACAAGCTGCCAAACATGCAACAATCTTTGAATGAAATTTCACAGGTATATAAACTGTACAATTCTAAACCCCTAAAACATTAATACTGGAGAACAGTGTCCCCAGTTTTGGTTGGCTTATGGACACTACTACTTAGGCTGTGTGTAAATGTTCTAATCTCTTGCTTAAAGCTTAGCCAAGTTATAAGCAACCAAAAATTGCAAAATAACTTCAGCAATTAAAATCCAGTTTCATGAACTTTGCAAAAATTGTGGAATTTTATGGTAGATTTCATGATGCCAAATCCATGCAGTTTGCTCAGTTATACACTTGTATTGCCATGAAGAAGGTTGGAAAACTGTGGGTAGCATGGTAATAAGGTAGCATTCATGGGGGGAGCTCCATGGTAAGAGTACAGTGGTGCTAAGCATCTGGTACCCTCATGTCAATCAGTACTGTATCCTGAGTGAAGGACCATGAAGAATACTCAAGGCTTTTCACCTTGCACTTGCCTGTTTTCTTGTAATTCACCAGCTAACCACAAGAGCTTACAGACTTAATGGTTTGTGGAGGCACACGTTTGATTAGCATTTTTTGTACAGTGCTTCCTGCTCACTATTTAACAACCATGAAGATACAGTAATAAAAATTTATATTTTTAGAATTTGAAAACAGTGACACCAAGTATTACAACTAGTCGTGACTGAAGCCACTGTAACAGAAGTACCTACATATCTAAAGTCATGATGGAACATGATGCTGAGTGCAACTATAGCAAGAGGGCTCATTCAAGAGACATTGCAGGGGCATGATGTTAGTGCAAGTAAGGTAATTTTCCTACATGGAGTACAAGTTGAATTAATGTGACCCATTGGGAAGTCAAGGTGAACTACACATTTTTTGTATACTTTTTTCACTGGAAAAGGCACATTAAGTCAAAACATGTCTCCAAGTGTCTCCAGGGAGCATAGGGCAGTAAAGTAACTTGCTCAGGGTTGCACAACATGCAAATGGAAGTTGGTGGAATCAGCCTCCAGTCTGCTGGATGTACCAAGCTCATTCATAACTTGCTGCTCAATTATCTAGGCTATACTGCCAACCCTGTTATACTGCAGTTCTACCAAGAGGAGGGGGCTACTGTCTTATCAATAGAAAGGGAAGTCAGTGGGATTTAAAGTAAAGGATAAGGGAGGTAGCCAGTGTAGGAATCACCAGAGGTAGGAGTTAGATGCATGGATTCATCGATATAAGGGTGGAAGAGCTGAGTAGCAAAATAATTGTACCCCAGTAGGAGTAAGGAAGCATGTTGGGATGATTCTCACTTGAAAGCAGGTAAAAAAAATCACACATAGCAAAGTTGCACTTGAAAGTCTAGGACTTAGACGTACTCACAAGGACCTCAAGGGGAGTAAATGACTGGAACTTGAATAAAGAGAATTTTATCTACTTCATATGGATAGGTTCTACAGGAAGGAGAAAGTGGCTTTCTTTTTAAGGGAGGGTGTCTGAAGAAATTAGGAAATCAATGTAACAAGCAGTTTCACTGAGTCCATCAGGTTAAGCTCATAAAAAAAGCAGGGTGGAGAGACAAAATAGTCACCCAGATATGAACTACAAGACTGCAAAGAGCTCAGCACAGGTGAGTAGATTCAATTGTGCTAATTGCTTTGGGAAGGTTAAATTCTAAAAATGGAATTACCTGTTATACCTCCATTAATTTTTTAGTAAATTTTGACAATTAGTAATTTGTGGTATTTCTACTGTAAACTTTAAAATACTGAACCAGATTTCTTCAGCTTTGTTAGCTTCTAGGACCAACTGACATTGGGTATTGATGCCAAATTTGGGGTGTATTTCTGCAATAGAATCAGAAAAGTTTGAAATTATGAACCCCTGTAACTTATAATTTACTTGATCAAATCTCTCCACAGTTAGCTATTTCTAAGACCCTTCCAAGAAAGTTATTAATGTACATTTTCAGATATTTAGCTCCAAAGGTTGCTGAGCTGTTGCAGAAAAACATTGTTTCGAAAAGCTCACAAACTAATACATTGTCAGACTTTGAGCCCATGTAAGTTGCACACTGCACCAAAATTCATGTAACTTAGCTTTATCCTTGGACCCCTTACAAAATTTAAGAATACCAATGTTCAGGTTTCTAGCTGCAAGAATGTCTGAGTTGTGGCCATATAAAGTACAGTGTCTTGCAAAATTCTGCTAAATTGCATAAAATTCACAGAAGCAGGATTTGTTCAGTTTGTCCAGCCTTAAGAAGATACATTGCATATTCTGAGTCACAAATAGCATGGGTCAAGCCAGCAGCCAAAAATACTGCTCCAATTGCATGAATGAGGTTACCTGACTTGTTTAGATGCACTGTATATGTACTCACAAGCACACAGTGCTGCATTTTCTAAGTGAAAACCTTTATTACCAAGCCATTTTATAAGGGCAACAACACAAAACAGGGTGTTGTGGTTATTAGGAGATGCTTTTCAACTTGTGCATCAGAACACATTGAATTAGCACCTACAGTGTCACCAACCAGGATAAAACACTCTGTGATAAAGATATAACAATTTCATGTGTCACAAATTGGAGTAACTGCCATTAGATTACACTTTGTTTCTGTAGGATACTACATGATATCACTAGCAGAAACTGTGATGAGTGATTTGTTCTGGCAGTTGGACCTGTAATCTGCATATCCACTCTGGTCACCTCTCTGCTCAAAGTAGGTGACCGGGCACTAGTATCCAGCTATCAACTCATCTCAGTTTTGTTCCCGCTCTCTAAAGCAATGGAGAGAATCATAGCCGACCAACTCACAGACCATCTGCATAAATACAACCTCCTCTGCCCCAAACAGCACAGCTTCCACAAGATGTATAGTACTAATACTGCCCTAACTGACTTCATGGACTACGTTCATGAGGCACTTGACAAGGGCCATCTGATTGGGGCAATACTTATAGACTTAACCAAGGTTTTCGACCTTTTGGATTACCAGCTTCTGCTCCATATGTTAAGCTGCTTAGGTTCTCCAGCTATCTGTCTGGCCACTCTCAGCAAATAAAAATCAACAGAGCCATCACTGGGACCAGCAAAGTTACAGTAGGGGTCCCTCAGGAGTCTATACTGGGCCAGCTCCTGTTTAACCTCTTTGTGAACAACCTCCCAGATGCATGCCCCACCTCTAAGATCCTGCTCTATGCAGACAACATGGTAGTATTATCTTGAGACTCCTGCCAAGAATCACTCACTAGGAATCTGCAGTACAACTTTTACCTCCTGCAGGACTGGTTCAAAGATAGCCTGCTAGTACTCAACAGTAAAAAAAAAAAAACAAGACAATGCTTTTCACCTGACATTGAAAGAAGAGATCTACTACACCCTTCTCAATTGCCTGCAACTATCTCTCCACCCTCGAGCAGGTGTTGTCGTTCCGGTACTTGGGGATCACAATCAATGAGTCCCTTTCCTTCGATGAACATATATGCAATATTACCACTGTCACCAATATGAAGTTAGGGCCCCTCTATAGGCTTCGGTTCTGCCTCACAACTGAGGGCAGGGTCCAGGAGGTAAGAGGTACAGTTCTACTCATCTTGGATTATGGTAATGTGGCATATGGCACAGCCTCTAATGCCAGCCTGCACAGAGTCCATACTACCCTCAATAAAGCTTTCCGTTTTGTTTTAGGCACAGATCGCCTTATGCGTTTGTGTGACCTATACATTGGGACAAAATGGCTTCCTCTCCTAGACCAAATCAGGCTCCATTCCTGCCTTCTACAGATGAAGGCCCTTCTAGAACTTGCACCTCCTTCTCTACAAGCTTTATTCTGTCCTTCCTCAACAAAGAATTCCATGAGAAATGTTACAAATCACACCCTAGCTGTGCCTTTCAGAAGAACTGCCTTAGGGAGGCAAGCCTTTTTAGTAAGGGCCCCCATCTGGCTAAACAAGCTACCCCATGCCACTTCAAGACTTACCCGACTCAGTCAATTCAAATCCGAACTTTGGAAGTCAATCTCTCCTACTGAACAATGCTACTGTGTCGTACTCACCCCAGCTGAAATTAGCCTTCCTTGTGAGCCTTGGCCACACTCTGTCTCACCTTGTACTGAGCAGTAGGCCCTTAGAAGCTCCCACTACTCCCCATTTCTCCCACCTACCTATTTACCCATGTACCCCACCTATTTATCCCATGTGCCCCCATACCTCCTTCCACCTCTGCACCCACTTATCTCTGCCTGACTGGGCTGCCCGCAGCTCAGCGCCCCGCTTAGTTGCTCCTGACCCTACTTCTATCACCTGCTGTTGTCTCCTCCTCCTCCTCCTCACCCTCTTAGCCTGTAGCCTACTTCCCCTAATGGCTGTACTGACTCTAATGGATGTTCCTTCAATTGTTACCTCTAGGAAAGTGACAATGCTATATAGCTGCTACCTGGAGGTACCTATAGCGTGTACACAGTTGGACTTTTGAACTTTAATTATCTATGCTGTAATGGGGACTCTTTCCCTCATATATTTTGTACCTAAGTAATTAATTATGTAGTGTTTCTGTCTATCCTGTCTATCCTTATTGTATTATATATGAACATAGGAAATGCCAGCAGAAACCGTCCTCATGGACTATCGAGTCTGCTCATTTGTGCAGCTAGTCCCTCAACTTGCAGCTGCCCCTCCCCCTTCCCCTCCCAACAACCCCCCCACTTTGTCCCACCCCTTCTTAAATCCTCCCACTGTTTTACAGGGTACTACTTCCTCGGGCAGAGTATTCCACTTGTCCACCACCCTTTCTATAAAAAAAGTGTCTCCTGATTTCCCTCCTGAATCTTACCCCCTCCAATCTTATCCAATGCCCTCTCTTGTCTCTCGCCCTCTTGATCTGGAAAATCTCTTCTGTATTCATCTTGTTTATTCCCTTTAAGTATTTAAAGGTTTCAATCATATCCCCCATCCCTCCTCTCCTCCAGGGTAAACATGTTCAGCTCCCCCATGCTCTCCTCATAGGACTTTCCCCAATTCCCTGGATCATCTTTGTTGCCCTACACTGTACCCCCCCTCCAACAATCTGGTGTCCTTTAGGAATGGATGCCAGTACTTTATGCAGTATTCCAGGTGTGGACTAACCAGTGACCTGTACAAGGGAAGGACCACCTCTCTGTTCCTGGAGGAAATTCCCCTCGCTATTCACCTCATCCTCTTGTTCGCTTTTGCAACCACCTTCCTGCACTGAACTGAGTGGTTCATGCTCCCTGTAATAAGCACCCCCAGATACATTTCCTCCACAGTGCATTCCAACTCTACCCCTCCCAGCTGATATTTCCTCTCCTGGTTCCTAGCTCTGAAGTGCAGAACCTTGCACTTTCTGGCACTGAATCTCATCTGCCATGTTTCCGATCACTCCTGTAGTTTGGTCAGGTCCTCCTGCAACCCCTTCCACCCCTCCATGTCGTTTACCACAGCTCCCATCTTGGTATCATCTGCGAACAAACTGATCTTATTCTGGCACCCATGTGAGATATCAGTTATGAATATCCCAAACAGCACTGGTCCCAGTACTGAACCCTGTGGCACCCACTTGTGACGTCCTCCGGTGATGAGAGTCCCCCCCCACCATTACCCTTTGCTGCCTATCCCTCAGCCAGTTGGTGATCCAATTGACCATTTTTGTTTCCACCACTATGTATTCCAGCTTCCCCCCGGCCTCCCATGTGGCACAGAATTAAAGGCCTTGCTGAAGTCCAACTACAAGACATCCACTGCAGGGCCCTTGTCCAGCTCCCTAGTCACCCAGTTGTAGAACCTGACTAGGTTTGTCTGGCTGGATCTGTCCGATACAAACCCATGTTGATGACCGTCTTGGAGGCTATTATCCTCCAGAAAGGTCACCAGCCTCTCTTTCAGGATTGTCTCCATGAGCTTCCCCACAATTGAGATGAGGCTCACCGGTGTGTAGTTGCCTAGTTCATCCTTCGGGCCACTTTTGTGAATAGGCTTCACATGGGCCATCCTCCAGTCTTGTGGCATGCATCCTGTGTCCAGTGATGCACTGAACAGGTCTGCCAGTGGTCCTGCCAGGATCTCTGCTAACTCCCTAAGCACTTTAGGGTGACTGCTGTCTGGTCCTGGTGCCTTGTCCACCCTCAGCACCCTTAGTCATTCCAGAACCCTGCCCTCTGTAATTCTGATATCAGTCACCCCCTCTCCATGCTACCTCTCCCATGGGGTATCTGCCCCCCTTTTTCCTCTGTGAACACTGAACAGAAGTAATCATTCAGTGCTTCTGCCTTGTCTTCCCCCTTCTCCATCCACCCCCCGTCCTTTTTAATCCTCACTATCTAGTCTTTGTTTCTCCTTCTCTTGCCAATGTATCTAAAAAAGTCCTTTTCCCCTTCCTTGATTCCCTGTACCAGTCTCAGTTTCTTGGATGCCTTGGCTGCCCTGACTAGCCTGGTAACCTCCCTGGACTGCTTTGTGTACTCTTCCTTGTCCCCTTGCCCTCCAGATTTCTTGAATTTCTGGAATGCTTTTCTCTTGGCCCTCACCCCTTCCATGACCTCCCGAATCAGCCAACTTGGCTTCTTTGCACTGACCTTCTTGCTCAATGTCTTGGAACAAGTCTCAGTGGCCTCTGCTAGTCCCTTTTTAATTATATCCCATTTTTGGTCAGCATCCATGCATGCTTGAATTCCCACCAGATGCCCACCCAAAATTTCCCCCATCCTGTTAAAGTCTGCCCCCCCTTAAAATCTATCACCATGGTACCCATACCTCCAGTTTCTCTGCCCATATTGAATGTGAACCACAGTGAGTGGTGGTCACTCCCAGCCAGGAGGTCATTCACCCCCAGATCCCTTACAACCTCCCTGTTTGTTAGTATCCTATTTGTTAGTACCAGGTCCAGAGTCCTTCCCACCCTAGTTGGCTCTCGGACCATTTGCATTGGGAAGCTGTCCTGAAATGCCTCTTGTAATACCTGCTCCTTCGCTCTCATGGTGGTTGAAGTGCTCCAGTTCACCCCAGGGAGGTTGAAGTCCACCACCACAACTGTGTTCCCTTTCCTACAGACTCTTCTAATCTTCTCAGCCAACTCCCTATCCAGATCATCCCCCTGAGCTGGTGGCCTGTCAATCAATCAATCGAGCCAAGAGAGCCTGTAGCTCTGCTGATTTGTTACCTAGGCTTCTCGCATTCAGTGAGACCACCCTCCAACCTGTGCCTTTCCCCCTTCCTGGTTTTCCCTTCTCCTAAACCCTCCTTGCACCCCTACCCCAAATTCCTCTCCAATAGCTTAGGGGTAAGCATGTTCAGCTCCCCTTTCTGGGATCCCTGTCTACCAGCTGACCTCATGCCACCCCTCCACCTAGTTTAAATCCACCCTTGACGTTATGTACTCCTCAAACCTCTGCTTTAATACCATCTTCCCTTCCCTGCTCAAGTGCAGTCTATCCCCTGCATATAGATCTTTATTGTCTCAGGTTCCACCCCAGTCCCCCACTATCCCGTACCCCTTGGAATGACACCACTCTCTCAACCAAGTGTTGAACTCCTCAATCCTCCCTTTTCTTCCTGTACTCCTGCAGGGTACTGGCAGCACTTCTGAGAAGGCTACTGACTCCCCCACTTCCTCACATAGCCCTTCTAATTCCTCAAATCTCCCTCTTATTACCACCATACTTTCCCCCCGCCAGGTCGTTAGTGTCCACATGCACCACTACATGCGGTATGGAGTACTCTATGTCCTTTTAATTGATGTGTTACTGACAATGCCTACTAACTGCTACTGTTTCCCCATTATCCATGTGCTTGATTGTTCCCCCAACCCTTGTTTGACTAGGATCCTTTGTAAACAAGCTTTTAGCTCAAAGGTTGTAATTCCAATTTTTCAATAAGTAAATAAAATAAATAAATATCTCCCAAGTGACACACATCCTGCCATGCATTATAGTCCACATACTGTGTGTATAAACAGGGAATGCATCATGCCTTCTTAGCATGTACACAATTTAAAGTTTTTTCAGGTTGCCCTGACAAAATCCAGTCATGAGAAAATCTGTCTGGGCAAATGAGTAAAAATAAATCAAGGGCATTCTGACAGAAAGCATGATATACTTGATTTACACATCAGTCCTCAAAAATAAATAAGAGTAGTGGGACATAGGAAGTGTTGAAATAACATACGAAGCATGGGAATAACATGTTCTTTCCATGCTTCCTGTGTTATTTATGTTATTCCCTTACTTCCTCAAAATAATTTTATAATTATTTTTGTTTGACACAATGTGCACCCACAAGTGTGATGTGTGCATGTGTGTGTGTGTACACATATGTGTATATCTTCATTGTTTAAAATTATTTTTGTTTGGCACAATGTGTACCCACAAGTGTGATGTGTGCATGTGTGTGTACACATATGTGTATATCTTCATTGTTTATAATTATTTTTGTTTGGCACAATGTACACCCACAAGTGTGATGTGTGCATGTGTGTGTACACATATATGTATATCTTCATTATTTATAATTATTTTTGTTTGGCATAATGTACACCCACAAGTGCGATGTGTGCATGTGTGTATATCTTCATTGTTCATAATTATTTTTGTTTGGCACAATGTGCACCCACAAGTGTGATGTGTGCAGGTGTGTGTACACATATGTGTATATCTTCATTGCAAAAAAAAAAAATGTTAATGCACATACTGTATTATGGTTACAAGCCACAAAAAGAAGGAAATGTGGCACTTTGGTTTTCATCCCTTAAGCCCACCCCCTCCCCATCCCATAATTTCTTGACCCAAGGCCAAGCTGAAGGTCTGGAGCCATGCCCCATTGGTCTGCTGCTTTAAACTACAGGTATTGGCATATACCCCATGTGTGCCCTAGAGGTGTCTGGCCTTATGTAAACAAACTGACTTGTGATCCATGACACCAAAACTGTGGTCCTTAAACAAAGCAGTGGACCTGTGGGGTACAACTCTGGACCTGAAAATGGATAGCTTGTTTCACACTGGGCATAATGTAAAGTGATACACCCAAGGGCATGGCCCCAGACCTGTAGTTTGCCTTATGCAGGGCTCACCAGGCCCTATACAAAGCACCAGACCAATGGATCACAGCCCTGTACCTGTATTTTGGTTTGTGCATGGCTTTGATGGCCCAACATAAAAAGCAAACCTGTGGGGCATAGCCTTGGAATTGTAGCTTGCAGCAGCAGTACCATGTGACATAGTCTCATATCTGCAGCTTACACACATTGCATGTGGCTCTGAACATGTGATAGCTTAGGGCAGAAGACCCATGGGGCCTGGTCCCAGATTTGTATCTTGGCCTTGGGTAACAAGGGTAGGATTTGAGGGAGGCGGTGGGAATTAGGGTTAAAAAACCCTAACACCACATTTCCCTCATTTTGTGGCATTTTAACTCAAATACATGCATAAACATTTTTTGCAATGAATTTCATTATGTTTGAGAATGTATAATGCAATACATATGATTTACTTTGTGAAGGGCCCTAAAGACCTATGCAAAGCAGGAGGTGGATGATCATAGCTTTCTTCGCACAAGGTCCTGTGGCCCCTGCATGATGTTGCATGTAAGTCATAACTTGCTTTATGCAGGGCCCAAAAAACAGTTTAATCATAACTGACTTCACAAAGGGCCTGTACAACAAATGAATGACAACTTACTTTGTACAGGGCCATGCAAATAAAAAGTAGAGGAGTCATAAGTATGTTAACTGTTTTAAGAAATTATATATTTTGTTCATGTATGACTTTAATTGTAGTGCAAAATGCACACTTTTTTTCTTGGTCATGTTCTTTACTGCTTCTCATGTTTTGGGGCTTTAAACATTTTATTCATGTAGGACTTAGTAAAATTTTCACTACACTTTTTATATTTCAATAAGTAAGTCACCATCCAAACAAAAAAGCAACATGTTTTTCAGTTTTTCAGTTATGTCTTAACTTTTTTTTTCTGTGTTTTGGAGTGAGGGGGGTGTTGCCAAGCACACTCACTGCCTGTTACATATGTACTAAATTTGTAACAGCCAGTCAAAGTGGTTTTTGGAGACAATCACAAATGTTATTTTTTCTAATTAAAATAGAAACTCAAATTGTTTTTGGAAAGTCAGCTCAAACATCTTGTTAGACTGTCTTCTGATAAATCATACAACTGTGACCTTTAGAGTTAAGTACTTTTTAATGTCTGCAGCTTTAAATGTTTTTGTTACTGTCAAACTTTAATGCAGAAAGTTGCATTATTTTCAGTTATTTTTTCAATTAGCACACATATACACAATGCTTTTAAAATTTAACCCACCAAATGGCCCTATTCATGGACAGGCTCTAATGAACATGTACATTTCACAATTTAAATATTTATAGTTTTTCATTATTCATGGGGGGAAGTATCTTTAAAGGAGGAATTTATACAGTATGTAAATTTGCTGATTAATAACTTTAAACCCCCAAACCAATTTTCATCAAATTTGCCAAAACAATTAGCCCCATGTCAGAATGTGCTTACCACATTTCACAGTCATAAATGTTAAGAGTTACAGTATGCAGTTGACACAAACACAAAGTCAAGACTAACACAGTGGTGCTACTGTAACAGTATAATAGAATAAATGCTAGGAAAGGGTGGTGTGCAAGGAAATATTACCATCTAAGGGGACCAATGATGTAATAAAACACAAGACCAAATGTTGAGTAGCATTATGACCTCATTTAACCCTGAGATTACATTATTTCATGAGTACATAGTAAATTCCTGGAGTTTGTTTTATAATGCATAAGGATGGCCAGAACAACCTTTGCAGTGCCGAAACATCTTTACTGCATTTATAATTAGTCTTAATGTGTTAATTAATTCATAAAATGTTAAGTAAGTGCTAACTTATTTTATTTGTAGTCAATTTAAATATGTTATTGATTCTAATTCTTGTGGCATATTTATTTAATTGCTGTGGTATAAAGATGTAATTGATGTGGTATTTACAGCTGAGCCCCCTCAGGATGTAATACAATTCTGAAAGATTCTTTAGTAAAGTTACTGCAGGAAGCAAGTCACTTTTCATGACAGTTTATCCCTTTTATCATGCAGGACATGCAGGAATCTGTTTCTTTGTGTTGCATGTCACTTTAATTTCTGTGATATAATTTATGAAGTATACAATTTTAGTTGCAGAAGATCCACGCCCTCCACCCCCCACCTCCACATACACACACACACTTCTGCCGCTTCAAAGTCACTCCTCTGTCACTCTTTTAGGCAGCACTCTGGCTCTTTAAAACTTCTTGTTACCTTGCCCCTTTTGTTGGCAGGTGACATTGAACTTAATCCTGGTCCCTTCACTACTTCATCTTTATAACTTCCCAAAGATTTGAGAGTTGCCCATTTAAGGGACTAGTACACTCATAATTTGCAAAAACATGTTGTGCAGAATGTTTCGATGTGTGTGTGTGTGTAGTCCTAGTGTATCCTCCCCTTTGTCTGTCATTAGGAGTTTTCTCTAAATAAGCCTGGCAGGTTTATGGCCCCAGGAGCTCTCCATCTCAACATGGTTTATTGCTCTTCTTGTTCGTAAAATGCCTCCTGCCTCATGTAACAGTGATGTAGTCTGGACCATAGATTCAGCAAGCATTGCTTTAGAGTCAGTTTACAACAGCAGAGCTGTGTAAGTTTCCTTATCCAGTGAGCACTAATGGCTGCATTACAGTTTAACAAATACTTGAAGGCTAATTGAGTGGGTTATTATGTAAGAAAACAGCTAGAGTATTAATTATAACAATGATGATCTGGAGTGATTTCTGTGCTTTCTATGGCTGTGTGTAGATTGATGAAATTTAAAGTTTTAAAGGCAAAACACTTACTCCAGCTGGCTAGAACTGACACACACCTAGAAAATAAAAATATTGAATTAAAGCTATTTAGCAGAGGCCAGAACATCAGGCTCCTATCTCTAGTACTTGTTGAATCAGTGGTCCTGGACACATCACTGTCACATGGGACAGGATGCATTGTAGGAAAAAGGAGAGCTTAGATGGAGTTCCCCAGGAGCCATAAAGCTACCATACATCTAGTAGCCTAATTTAGAAAAAACTCTTAACAGCACACAAAGGTAAGGACACACCAAGACTACACACACAAATCAAAACACTCTGCAGAACATATGTTTTTGCAAATTTTGACTGTACTACTCCTTTAAACATCGATAGCTTTCTCCCAAATATGTATCAGCTACAGCCTTTCATACTTAACCAATGACTGGATGTCCTAGTTATATCTGAATCCTGGCTCTCTTGTAAGGTACAGAATTCTGCTGTAGCTATCCCTGATTACTAAGTAGCTGGGCCAGATCACTCAAAGAGGAGTGGTGGTGTTGCTGTTTACACACCCACCAGTATCCAATTTGTGATTGTTCTTGCTTTCTTTTTTCCCTCTTCCTATGAGCTACTCCTACTCAAACTCCCCCTGCCTTTTTCTGTCCCCATCTTTATTGCTGGTGTTTAGTGTTTTCCTGGTATTTCCTCTGTTTCAGTTGTTGAGTTCCTTTCAGCTCTCTGTTCTAACTCTTCCAGAGCTGAGCTTTGTATTCTTGATGACTTTAATATAAATTAGCTCTCCTCTAATTCAAATAAAATTGTTCAAAATGTAGTCACTACAATTGATTCAATTGACCTCTGACCCAATCACTTTAATTTTAAAACTTTAAATCACTCTCTGTTACACTGAGTTCTTTCATCTTACCTCCACCATATTGTGGATGCTGGAGTCCTTCCTAATGCCCTCAGTGACCATCATGTGGTTTACTCTGTGCACAAGATACATCATCCTAAGGTGCCCCTAAATTTATTAATCTCAGGTTCTTTAGCTCAGTGAACTTGTCCTCTCTCCTAGCTGACCTAGAGGTAACTGATTGGTCCCTGATCTCTTCAGTCAGTAATATAAATTTTGCTCTGCAGTACTTTTAATCCAAATTTATGGCTGTATGGGATTGTCATGCTCCCCTGAGAAAAAAACAGAGTACAGGGTGATCATCTACCCTGGATTACAGCCGAGGTTATGGCTCTCCTCCATACTACAGACCTTGCCTGGCATTCTTTTAAGATCACTGGCTCTCCTGCTGCTTTGGCAAACTATTATTGCCTTTGTAATACATGCAGCAAAGCCTTGAGACTTGCCAAGTCTAAGTATTTTGCATCCACACTCCAGAACAACATTATTCATCCCTCTATGTTCTGGAAAGTTATCAATTCTGTGTTTTCCCCTCTGACTTAGTCCCCTTATCCTGTCCTCAAAATTGAGGACTCCCTCATCTCTGGCCATTCTTTTGTTGCCTCTTCCTTTAACTCCTACTTTATTACCTGTGCCCACCTTCTTATCCCTTCCTCCTCCTCCTCCTTCTCCTCCCTTTCTTCCCTCTCCCTGCCATCTCCTCCTTTGAATCTCTCTTTTTTGTTTTCTTCTACCACTACCTGTGCGTCTCTTAAGTCTTTGCTTACTTTTAATCCTCACAAATGTGGTAACTCTGATGGCCTTGATCCTAAACTTCTACTTCTCTCAGTCCCTCACATTGCTCTGCCTATTACCGTGTTACTCAACCTTTCTTTTTCCTCTGCTGCTATTCCTGATGCCTGGAAGCAGGTTACTGTTTTTTTTTAATCCCTAAAGATGGTGATCCCTCTTCTCCTGGTAACTACTGTACTATGTCTCTCCTTCCTACCCTAGTCAAGTTACAAGAACACCTTGCACTATCACAACTGTCTTCCTTCATTGACTCCTCCTCCTTCTTTACCCCCTTTCAGTCTGGTCTGTGGAAATTTCACTCCAATTCCACTTCCCTCCTTCAGCTCATTGACTCCATCCTCACAGGTAGGGATCATGGTCTGATTATGTCTGCCATTTTTGTTGATCTTGCTAAAGCTTTTGACATAGTGGCACATCCCCTCCTTCCTGACAAACTTAAAGCAGCGGGTCTTTCTGACACTACTGTCTGCTGGTTTCATTCTTACCTTGAGGGGATGGTCTCACGCTATCCAGATAGGTAGCTCCATTTCATCACCACTCCCTATCTGCTCAGGTGTCCTTCATGGGTCTGTACCGGGTCCTATTCCTTTTTCTATATTCTTGAGCAACCTCCCCTCTGTCTGTTCCTCTGCATCCATTCGCATGTATGCTGATGATATAGTTTTTATTCATCTGGCTTCTCTTGCCATTAACTTACCTTACAGCTTCAGCTAGATTTTGACAACATTCAGCACTGGTTCCATTCTAACCAGCTGTCTCTCAATGCCAAAAAAAAAACAGTCTCCCTGACTTTTGGCATCTGTCAGATGTTCTCCAGACTCACTCCTCTATCTTCATTTCACACACTTGATGGTGCTATTATAGAGGATGTATCTTCTTTCAAGTACCTTGGGGTCTGGCTTGACCATCATCTTGATTTCTTGGTTCATATTGATGCCATATAGCAAAAGCTACACCCCAAGCTTGGTGCATTGAACAGGAACAAAGCAAGTATCCCACTTCCTGACTATCTTGAGATTGTTTTAAAGATGATTCTCCCTATTTTTGATTATGGTGACATAGTCTATAATGGTGCTCCCAAGTCCTCCCTTACCAGACTCGATCCCCCTCTTCCACTCTTCTTGACATTTTGCTTTAGATTGCTCCCCTTGTACCCACTACTTGCTCACTCTGCTCTGCCTTTTCTCTACTTTCTCTTGATGCCAGGCTCCTTTCCCATTGTGCTTCCTTTATATCTAAATTTTGGTTTGGTTCCCTTCCTTCCTACTTTACATCCCTCTTGTCCTCTCCCTCAGCTTCCCACTACATTCTACACAATAATACTTCCCTTTCTCTTATTATTCCTTCTAGAAAATCTACTGTTGGTCAATCTGCTTTCTCATACCATTTTCCTAAAATCTGGTCCTCCCTTCCCTTGCCAATTCACTCTGCCTCTTCTGCTTACTCCTTAAAGTAATTACTTCTTAACTATTTTTTACCCTCTTGCAACTGTCCATGACTCTATTCCTCCACTTCCTCCACCCCCCCTAGTTTTGTCACACCATATGCTTCCTTCATTACCTGTTTTTCATAGGAATCATAGGAATTTCCAAGTCAGCAGCGGATAGCCATATTGACTTGTCTCTTCAATTCACAAATCCCACTCTTCCCCTGGCCTTCACAATTATATGTAATGATTTTTTAAATTGATCCATGTTCAGGCTCCTTCCCACTTCTTCTGGAACTTCCTCTGGCAGCCTATTCCATTCCACCACTACCATCTGGTTGAACCAGCATCCTTTTGTATTCCCTTTACAATCCCCCCAGAGCATCAAGTCATGACCTCTACTTGCTCTTTAAACCAGGCCCAAGCACTCCCACAGATCTTTATTATTGTAGGCTCTGTACACCAGAAAATGGTCCCCTCTTAATCTTCTGTATTGTAGGGAGTACACGTCTAGATCATGCAGCCTCTCCTCATAGCTCATGTACCTCACACTTTTTACCATCCTGGTTGCTCTTCTCTGCAGAGTCTCCAGTTCCCCAATGTATAGCTTGCTACTTGGGGCCCCAAATTGCACAGCACTCTGTATGGGGTCTCACCAAAGCTGCATGTAATGGCATCATCACTTTTCTGTCTCAGCTTCTGATGTTTCTTGCTATACATCCCCTCAACCTGTTTCCCTTACTTCTCACCTCCATACACTGTTTGTCGAATTTCAGCTTGTTGTTGCTAAATATTCCCAGATCTTTCTGTTCCTCTATTACCTTTAATTTGACTCAGTTTAGGCTGTGCTTGTCCCTGATGTTTCTTGCTCCGAAGTGCAATACCGTGTGTGAAGGTTAGTGGGTGAAACAGATGCACAGACTCAGGTAAAAGGTGCAGAACGTGCTTTGCGGTATTTATTTTCCAAAATAAAATAATAAGCATACAGAAAGGAAATAGGTGATTAGTCCTTCAGTTCTGCAAAAACAGTGCAAAATTTCCTCAGTGCACAACTTCCAGGCTTTGTTTCAGCCAAATAGATTTCTAGCCATATGAAAACTTGCACGTACTATGAGAAACAGTGCAAAATTCCATCAATGGACAACTTCAAAGCTTCATTTCAGCCAAGTAGATTCCTAGCACATGAAAACTTGCATGTACTATGAGTTGCTTTCTCCATGACAGTCAGGTCTTCACTGACTGACTCATCTGACTTATCTGTTTTACATCTCAGGAGATAGGCTTTTATACCTGCCTACTGATGATGTCAGCACCATGTGAGCTGTCTGACTGACAATTCTCTAAGTAAACACAGGCAGGCTCACTCATCCTGAATAAATACATTTTTCTAAGTAAACACATGCAGGCAGAATCATCCTAAATAAATACATACAGGCTGACTTTTCTGACATTTACACACCTCTGTTCCACCTAGGAAAGAATGGTTTGTTTTTGGCTTCTTGCAAACCCAAAGCAGTTCACACAGAATAAAACACACACTCTGTGTTTCAATTCATTATCATTACTTACATTCCCTCTGTGTCTACCTGCAGTACAGCACAGAAGAAGGCAAACAACTTACTGCATATTGATTTACACACATGTTCCCTATACAGTACCTGGGAGACATGGGGGGGGGAGAGACTACAAGACTGAAAATGGCCAGATTTCAGCCTGTAGCTAGAACAATAAATTTACAAGAACAGGAGAATGTAAAAGAAAATCCAGCACAAATTCAAACAGGGGCTCTGACCCTGTTACATCATGCACTTGTCCATGTTAAAGAAGAGTTTCTTGTCTCCTGCCCATGTTACAAGCCTATCTAGCTCCTGTTGCAATGTCACAGCAACTTCCATGGAGTTTACCAATGCCCCCAACTTAACATCATCTGTGAACTTACTCGTCCAAGTATGTCCACTACAATTTAGAGATGCCATAAACAGACTGAACAGTAACAATCCAAGGACTGATCCCTGCAGGACCCCACTTATAACTTTTACCCAGCTTGACAGATGCCCCCTCACATTTATCCTCTGTCTCCTATTTTCTAGCCAAGAGCCTATCCATCTTAACAATTTATTGTCTATTGCTGTATCAATGAGTGTTTTCATGAACTCTGTGTGAGACACCAAGTCGACAGCCTTCAAAAAACCTAAATATAGCACATCCACCAGAACTCCCTGATCTATAGCCTGGCTGACTGGCTCAAAGAAATTCATGAGGTTTGTAAAGCATGACCTATTTTCTCTAAATCTGTGCTGCCAAATATCCACTTGCCAAGTGCTGTCCAGAGAAATCTCAGTACTGTCTTTTATTATTGACTCTAGTATTTTCCCCAGTACTGAAGTAATACTGACCAGCCTGTAGTTCTCCTGTTTACCTCTGCCCCCCTTCTTATATGCTAGATTACAGTAGTTCTAGTTCCATTTATCTTAAGGTTTGCCTTTTATCTTGATTATGCTCCTTAAGGTATTGTATTTACTATATATGATCGTCCACATCCCCTACCCCCAGGATGCATCTGGAAATGAGCTACTAGCAGCTCAGTATGTCTTTCTTGGTAAAACTTTTGAAATAAATAAATAACTGATAGGTACATGTAGTAACTGATAGGTTTTCTATGTGGATAAGGACCATCCATGTGCTATATATAATATACAACTAATGACCACAGTTGAGGGCTATTGTGAGTAAATATTGGCCCAGAGTAATGAACTGTTGACTTACAATTGTTATAGTGCCTAATCTGAAGACTGAGGGTAATATGAATATTGGTAGGCAATAATTCATCCCTTAGGGTCAATAGTTTCTGATTATAGCCTGAAACAGCTCTGTCAATATCTGTTTTATAAAACCGTGCATGAGTTATATTACCTCCCAATAAGTAACCTACTTGCTACCTCCACTCACTGCCCTAACCATTAAGTAATTTGTACAAAAATGTTCCCCACACAACACCTAACACAGTTAACAAAAAGGTTTGATGCATTGACTAACCTGGTTTAGTATGTTTTCATTTCTTTCTTTCAGGTCTGTAATTTTCTGGTGTAGTTTCAACTTCTTTTTGCCAGGTTGCTACCCCTTCCCCTCCCTGTTTGTTTTGGCAGTTTGCAAGGTCAAGGCCACTGTCTTCCCAGAGTGCTCACCCAGTCCCCACAAACTGGCCAAACGGGACTGGGGAGCAGGAAAGATAAAGTGGTTTTTATTTTCATGAAGTTTACTGCAGCCATCATGTGCCTAGTCTACTGTGTTCCCCATAGCCCACACTTGCAAATGGGGCAAAGGAACACTGTCAGCATTCACCAGAACAGCATACTAACATACTATTTGCCAGCAGATTAGGCCTTACGGTCTATCGAGTCTGCTCGAACCTCAGATCCCTAGTTGGGTGCCGAGGCCCTCTCTCCCCACAGGCCACCATCTGATACATCCACTTTCTGTGTCTGTACCACCCTCTCTTGAAGCCCTCCACTGTGGATCTCTGAACCAACTCGCCAGGCAGTGCATTTCAAGGGTCCACCACCCTCTCAGTGAAAAATCTCCTCCTCTTTTCCCCCCTCACCCTTCCACCTTCCAACTTCAAACCATGCCCTCTGGTGATACCTTCCTGCTTTAGTCTAAAAATTCCCTCCATGTTTACCCTATTTATTCCCTTGAGGTACTTGAAGACCTCAGTCATGTCCCCCTGTCTCTCCTCTCCTCCAATGAAAACAGGCAGAGCTCCTCAAGTCTGTCCTCATAACGTCAAATACCCTAGCCCTCGTATCATCTTAGTTGCCCTCCTCTGTACTCTCTCCAGTAGCTTTATGTCCCTCTTCAAGTGTGGTCTCTAGTACTGTACACAGTACTCAAGGTGTGGTCTAACCAGTCCATTGTACAGTGGCAGAATCACTTCCTTGCTCCTAGAGGTGATCCCCCTTACGATGCATCCCAATATCCTGTTAGCCTTGCTAGCCGCTCTCCTGCACTGCTCAGAGTTATTCATACATGCATCCACCATGATCCCTAGGTCTTTTTCCCCTACTGAGACCTCCAGCGCCTCCCCTCCCAGGGTGTACCTGTGTTTAGGGTTTCCCCACCCAAGATGTAACACCTTGCACTTGGTGATATTGAAATTTAATTTCCATGTGTGAGCCCAGCTTTCCAGGGTGTCCAGGTCCCCTTGCAGGGCCAACCTCCCCTCTTCTCCCTCAACTACTGCTCCCATCTTGGAGTCATCAATGAAGAGACTCATTTCACACCCTATACCCTCCCTGATGTCCGATATGTATGCATTAAACTGGATCAGACCCATGGACAGAGCCCTGCGGTACCCCACTACCAACCTTTCTAGGGTTCACGAGCTCCCCACATATCACTACTCTCTGGGTGCATCCAGCTAGCCAGTTTTCAATCCATCTGACCATCAAAGGGCCTACTCCCAACTCCATCAGTTTCTCCACCAGACCATTGTGGGGGACAGAGTCAAACACCTTGCTGAAGTCCAAGAATAATACATCCACAGGCTTTCCCCTGTCCATTTCTGATGTTACCCATTTGTAGAACTCCACAAGATTGGTTTGACATGATCTACCTGGCACAAACCCATGTTGCTGACTATCCAGACCTCCCACCTCCTCCAAGTACACCCTCAATCGTTCCTTTAGTATACTCTCCATTAATTTTCCCACCACCGAGGTCAAACCGATGGGTCTATAGTTACCTGGTACTTCCCTCAACCCCCTTTATGGATTGGCACCACATGTGCCTCTCACCAATCCCTAGGTACCCTCCCTGTCTCAAGTGACCTGTTGAAGAGCTCCGCCAGGGGTGCAGCCAGTATGTCCACCAATTCCCATAGTACTCTAGGATGAATGCCATCCAGCCCAGGAGATTTGTCTTTCTTTAGGACCTTGAGGGCTAGCCACACCCTTTTGGCAGAGATAGCATCATCCGTCCCCTCCACCTTACTGACCTTTTTATCCTTATCCTGATGTGTCACCCCTGGGGTACCTCTCCCTCCCTCTTGCTCCATTTCTGTTGCTCCGCTGATCCCACTCTCTGCCACTTCTATCCCCATTGTGCCTTGCTTTGTAGATATCCCATCACCCTCCCTAGTGAACACAGAGGCAAAGTACTCGTTAAATATCTCTGCCTGGTCCCTCGCCTCTTCCACCCACCTTCCTTCTGATCTCAATCTGCTGAGATGGCCCTTAGTTTTTCTCCGCTCCCCAATGTACCAGAAGAACCCCTTTTCCCCTCCATGTATCCCTTGTGCCAGCCGCTGCTCTTTACTGGACTTTGCCCCCCTCACCATCCAGGTGACTTTTCTAGATGCAAGACGGTACATTTCTTTACCCCTATCCCCTCTTGTTGTTTTATATTTTTTGTAGGCTGCCTTCTTTTCTCTGACTGCTACCTGAACCTGACTGGACCACCAGCATGGTTTATGTGACCTTGCTCCCTTACATTTCACCTTAGCGCAGGTCCTGACTGCTTCATGAAGTCCCCATTTTATGACCTCCCATCTCCTTTCCACATTTGTCATTGATGTAATCCCCCTTCAAGTGATCCTTGAGAATATTTCCCATGCCCACAAAGTCTGCTTCCCTGAAGTCCACTGCCAGTGTCCTAGATCTCCCCCCTCCCCCCATGCTTATTTGAAACCAGACAGTATTGTGGTCGCTCCCAGTCAGGGGATCCTCTACAACCAGGTCCCTTACCAGATCCCCATCTGCCAGAACTACATCCAGGACATGCCCCTCCCTTGTGGGCTCCATCACATACTGTGTTAAGAACACATCCTGGAAGCCATCCAGCAGCATCTGCTCCTTGGCCACCTTAGAGGACCTGGTTCCCCAGTTTGTACCTGGCATATTAAGGTCCCCCCATCAACACCACTCCTTCTCCTTTTGATCCACACTGGGCAATGATGTTGTCCAGCAAACCATCCTCCAGAACATCACCCATCCCGGGGGGCCTATATACTACACCCAGCTTGACCTTATCTCCTGCTGGGGATTGTAAGGTGACCCATAAGGCCTCCACATTTCCCTCTGCCTCTTCTACCCTAGCAATTTCAATGTCATCTCTAATGAACATAGCTGCTCCACCCCCTCTGACCTCCTTTCTATCCTTCCTAAGCATAGTGTACCCCCGCACGTTTAGGTCCCAGTCATGGTTTTTGTTGGCCTACGTCTCCGTGACCGCCGCCACATCCACCCCCCAAACAGCATGGCCTGGAACTCTGGGAACTTGTTTCCCAAGCTCCTGGTATTTACTAACACCAACTCCCACCCCTTATCCTTGATCCCCTTTGTGGAACCCCACCCAGGTTCCTTATACTTCCATCCTCCCTCTGCTCCTCCTCAAACCTCCACCAGTCTGTTTCCCCCTCCCCCCTTGGGCTTGAAGGCTACTCCCCTCATCTGGAGGAGAAGGCTACTGGTCAGCCCCTCCCTTATCCCTTCCCCCCTCACAAGTTTAAACCCCACCTTTCTTGAATGTAGTCAACCATCCCCTGTTTAAGGACTTCCTTCTCTAATGGGGCAAGATGAAGCCTGTCCTTGGCATACAGTCCCTTATCCTCCCAAACTCCTTTCCAGTTCCCTAACACTCCCAACCCACTCTCTTCACCCCAGTTCCTAAGCCAGTCATTAACCTCTGTGATCTTCATTTTTTTCTCCACTGAGGCCTTTGGTACTGGCAATATCTCAAAAGGAAATGTTGCATCCATTATCCCGACAGACTCTGGCAAGTTCTTGGAACCTTGCTTGGATTTCCAAATGCTATTTCCTCTAGATCGTTAGTTCCAAATGCACCAGGAAATCTGGCTTCCTCCACAATCCCTAACCAGTTTGTACACCATGAACTTTGCTCTGTGCACTGTCAGCCCAGAGATACTCACTAGCTTCACTTGGCTATGGCATCCACCCCTGTCACTCCCACTGGATACCCTAATCATCGAGTCTCCCAATAACAGAACCTTAATACCGCCATCATCCTTATGGTTACCTCCACTATGCACTCTCAGCCCCCCATCCCCCCTTTATTCGTGATCTCAATTCCATGGGAGTCTTCCTGCCTTATTAGAGACCCCCTTGTCACCCTCCCCTTTCTGCCTCCCTCATTATTTTGCCCACTTAACTCAGACCCCCTCTGAATAGGTGTCCCCTTTAACCCTCTCTTATCCGAACCATTTATCCTGGCCCTGATGGTTTCCCCTTCCCCCACACCGTCATCCTCCCCCCCTCGTAATAGTACCCCTACCTCCAGATGCTCTCTGTGGGTCCCCTTTAGCTAGGGTCCCATCCTTGGTACTGACCCCCCCTGCTGAAGGGGGGCTCCTCCCCCACCTCCTTGTCTCCCAGTTTCTCTCCAGTCATGCTCTCCTCCCTCATGTCTGCAATATGTTACATCTCCCCCATCTGCTTAATATTTATGTTTCCCCTTCTCCCTCTGGGATTATTTCTGTCCTTTCCATTGCCAGTCTGTGATGCCCTATGGGTATCCGACTCCCTCCCCCTGGCCTCTGTATCAGTTTCCTCATTTGCACCAACCCCTTCCTCCCCCTTCTAGGTTGCTTAGTAGCGCAAATTTATTGTGACACTCTATGTCAGCCTCCATCAAGTAACCCGAGTTTCCCCCTGACTGCAACTCTAAACTACCCCCTTCCTCCCTTCTTGCTCTGTTCTGCTTAGGAGCTCCCGTCCCACAGTCTGCTGTTTTAGGCTTCCCCACAACAGCCCCTCCTGACTCTTCCCACTCTACTCTCTTTGTATTCAGAATGTTCACCCCGTACGCTTTCCCCTTAGCGTCAACATCCCTATCTAAGGGTCCTCTGTCCCTAATATCCCCCTCCTGCTTGCTGTAACATAACGTCCTGTAATTTCAGAGTGTTGCCCCAGCCTCCCCTCAGCCCCACCCTTCTGCTGCCCATATCCACACCCCTTATCCTTGGACACCCCCCCAACTCCCCCAGCTTACTCCTTAACCAATATACTTCACTCCTGATACAAGATAGCTGTCTACAGAGTGGACAGCCTCCCTCTCTCCAGGCCCAATTGAGAATTATTGCCATCCCACAGCCTGTGCAGCCTACAACCCTTCTGAAGATGCCTGCCATGGTGGAATATGGCCACTCTGTTTGTCACCCTCTGTTTATAATGGCACACACCCCTTTTCTCAGTCCCTTCCCCCCTGGAATACAGTTTCTCTCTATACTGACTGCAGTTATTTACAAACCCAATTTCGACCCCACCAATAAAGTTCCCAAGTCTCACAAACACATACAGTCAAGTGTGTGTCCAGTCCCACTAACAGTGTGTGTATGCAGACATCAGGTACCGTATGATGTCACAGTCCCACCAGTTCCTGTTACTTCAAATTTCAGTCCCAAACAGAAATACACAGCCCTTCAATCCCAACCCCCAGTGGCTTTTCAGTATTTAAAAAAGCCTACAAAACAGGGCGGGTGAGAAGGCTCTTACCAACATGAGCCAAACATCACATTTAAATTTCACTCTAATTATCACTGCCAAACAAATGTTCCCAAGCCCCAAAAGTAACAATATCACAGCCCAAGTAACAGTTCTAACTCAAAGTAGTAATTTTTAACACACATAACTAATTTCACATACAAAACTATTCAAATATTTCAGTTAAAATAGAACATAAACCCAGAGCTCTGTCCTTACCAGCCTCCTGCTTATGTTCCCAAGTGAACAATGAAAGACAAGGTGATTCTACTTAATTTCCCCTCCCCCTAACACCAGGCAAACATCACATTTAAATTTCACTCTAATTATCACTGCCAAACAAATGTTCCCAAGCCCCAAAAGTAACAATATCACAGCCCAAGTAACAGTTCTAACTCAAAGTAGTAATTTTTAACACACATAACTAATTTCACGTACAAAACTATTCAAATATTTCAGTTAAAACAGAATATAAACCCAGAGCTCTGTCCTTACCAGCTTCCTGCTTATGTTCCCAAGTGAACAAAATAGAGTGGGAACTCAATCGGACTCCCTAGAGGCAAGGCAGAAAACACCCCTTAAGGAAACTGAAGTGCCGGACAGCACCAACCAGTAGAGGCTGTATAATAGGATAGCATCATGAACAACTTACCCTATCTCAAACTTGCATGAAAGTCGAGAAGCAAAGAGACAGGGAAGGTCATTTTTTTAGTGGCTGGAAATGCCGCCTGCCACTCAAACAGTAAATTGCATGTGTTGCTATAGCAACCATCACTCATGTTTGAAAAGTGCCAAAGCTTTCAACACTCTCACTTTCTGTCACATTAGAGTTGATGGCAGGTTTTCATGATTTGGACAAAAAAGAAAAAAAAAATATTTTAATAGAGAACAGAAAATGATGGCTGTAAGGATTCTTCTGAGCATAAACACCTGTTGCCGAGTGTGGTAGTTGAAGGGATTTTTGCAATTGGGGGAAATAGGTGAGTCACTGGACTAGCAGGGAAGCTGGAGGAGGGGGAACCACTCACACCAGGGAATGTTTGTATGTCAAGAAAAGTTTAATAAAACCTGGGATCTGTGGCAAGTCTTCAGTACAAGGAACTGACGCCAGCTTTGGTTAAGCATGGCACATGGTGAAGGGTGACTGACAGGTTGACTGGGCAAGAATTCAATAGATTTCTGTTTGGTCTAGTGAATTACTGATCAGTTTTGGTTTGAAACTGACCAGTAGTTCAAAAAGCTTCAATGTCATGCGACCGGCTTCGGACCAGTCAGAGACCAGATGTTTTTCTTAAAGTTTTAGAAACATAGCAGGCCCAGTAGTGCTAAGGGTTGAGGCAGTGGACACCACACCTCGAGACAAGCAGGCAAACCGGGTTCAGGAATGGACTCAGGTTGCTCAGGAGTCAGCTGGGGCAGGAAAGGATCAAGCATCTTTAGACAGCTCTCCTTGCTCGGGGAGCAGGGGGACCAGCACTGTGTGCTGTAGTCTGACACTCAGCAGTGGCTGGGTGTTGGCACAGTTGCACAGCCACACATGGCGAGGGCCCACATCCAAGGTTATATGCTGCCTCTGTGGAGGCAGGGACAGCCACCCCAACCATTACATGGATGTGGGCCAGGGAGAAAAGTGGTGGAAAACGCCAGGAGCTGATGGGCACATGATGACCCATTCATTCCCCGGGATGCCAGACCTGATTCTGGATTGTGCTCGAGGGGTATTCTAGTATTCCTCACCCTGGCTCTGCCGTGGAGGATAATCTGCCAGGGAGTTGTGGGGGGTCAGCAGAATGGGTACAACTGGGGCCAAAGGAATAGCCCTTCATGGGAAGGGACGGAGCCCCCTTTTGGCTCTGCAGAGGAGCATTAAGTATAAATGAAAAAAAAGTTTTATAAACATATACTGTAGAACTGATTAATTTTGTGTATCTAGAAACTATTTTTGTGAGTGAAAGCCAATAGTGCAGTATTTGGTCTGAGAGGCAGAGAGGTCCTACTGTACTCAGTTTATGGTCAGACAGGCAGAGAGATCCTATTGTAAGTTACATTTTTAATTGCATCTTCTTGAGCTGGTCTGATTCCCCTGTAATTTAGAGAGCATTGGCAATCACACTGCACCATGTGGTGGTGTACACCAGGAATGAAACTTGACTTTGGTGATCAGCATCAATGTGTGATACAATTCTATGTCCCTGAACTGCCACTTCCAATCGGACTGTATGCTGGGGAATTTGGAGAATGGTGACTCGCAGTAAAGGATTACAGTATTACCTGTTGGACTGTATTTATTCAGAAACTTGAATTTCCTAGAGCTTGCAGCAGGAAAGGAATGCAAGCAATCATGTTGTAATGGACACGGTGAACTACATGTACTGCCTTCCTACCAGCATGTGGTAACGTACTGTAACCCCTGTAACACTGCCACTAAACTAAAGTTTGATTAAAGTTGTTTTAATTACAGCAAGTTTTTTTCTACGAGAAGCCTCTGGGGGGGGGGTGCAAATTAGCTATGCAAGCCTCTCTTGTTCAACACCACATGGTTTCAATGTGCATGTCGGTTCAGCATTCTGGAAGACAGCAGACATTGGGAGCAATATGGAGTGTGAGATAACAATAGTTTTCATTTTTGCTTTGCACATTATTCCAAAGTCTGCTGTTTTAAACTACTACAGGAGCTCACATAGGTCTTCGGTGTTAGTATGCCTCCGTCTGTCTCACCATTCTGCAGCGCTCAACAGAAAGCTCATATTTCTTTATTGCAGAACAGTTAATTTTCATTGAAAATTGGTAGGGATAGTTCTGTAATATGATTGGTTGACAGGACATTCCAGCTATACTTTTTTACCATAACTAGGGCTGTAATTATGTGACGGGGGACACGGATTTCACGATTACCATGAAATTTGCAAATTTGCTCAGTGCTGTGAAATCGTTAGCCTCCCATGAAAATCATCTTATTACACGATCTCCACTTATTTGTTTCTTGGACTCCCGGGCACTTGCAAATGGCATGCAAAACTTAATTTATAGCTAACAACACTATGCATTTCCAAATCACACACAAGCTCAAAAATAAGTGATATTACTCAGAACTGAACCCTCCCTATGTCTGCCCTTTGCTCACTCCCTCCCTCCTCCCTCCTCCCAGTCCCTGAATTGCACACAAGCCGAAAAGCTTCCTGGCATCTTCTGACTGCTCACTTTCTCACTGCCTGACTATCAGTATTATTGGACTCCTGTGTAGCAGGTCACAGAACTGAACCCTCCCTCTGTCAACCCTCTGCTCGCTCCCTCACTCCCTTCCTCCAGTCCCTGAATTGCACACAAGCTTAAAGCTTACTGGCATCTCCTCACTGTCCGACACCTCACTGCCTGACTATCAGGATTCTTGTACTCCCAGGTATGTGCAAAACTGAATTTAGAGATCCAGGTACAATGCTGTGACCACAACATAGCTGTGTGTTTAAAAATGATATGAGATCTAATGCTCAGACTCAATAGCATTGATGAAAAATGATCAGGGTTGGGATGTAGGGGTGGGGGGTGCCATATTGCATGTTTGGACTGTGAAGTGCCGTGAAATTAAAATTTTTTCCCCCGTGAAGTAAAATTGGTCAGATTTTACCATGAAATAATTACAGCCCTAACTATAACCACAGTAAATACAAAGGCCCAGTACCTCAAAGCAGCATTGTATTACTTTGCTCCAAATTGGTCAAATGGGGGGCAGTGCCACAGTATGTGTAAGAGGTCAACCCCCTTCGCATTACACCTCCAACACTCATCCCCCTCTATCAGGCCCATGGATTAAAGTAGTGCAGGGGTACGGTACCATAGATGCAATATTTTGTTCTGTATCAGAAGGCTCCATGGGTCCATGCATGCTTTGTGGGCAATTGATCAGCAGGACCTCTATTCATTAGCTGAAATGGGGCATGCCAATAGTGTTTGCCATTTTGTTATTGCTGTAATTGATGGATCTGGGGCCACCTCCCTCATCTGTCCATATATTAGACCAGCAAGCCCCTTTGGCTTCTTTACCCAGGTCTCTATGGGCATTTCTCGGTCTGCTTTCCCAGCTTGTTTTTTACATCTTATACAGGGGCACCCTTTTTTAACCTTTTTTGATACATGTGCATAATATGCAGGTAATTCTAAATCTCCATTTTCTGCAATAGATTTCTGTTTTGTAGGGAGGCAAAGGAGTACATCATATGCCCAACCCCCATTAGGACATATCTAAGCCTGTGGATATGCTGTGACCTCCATTCGTTCAAGCTGAGAGTTTCTTTTGCTATAGACCACTGCAGGTTGTTCCATAAGTTAGAATTATAAGAACAGTTTTCAAAAGAAAGAAGACATGTTTATGGTGTGGCGTGGCACCCTGGATGAGTTACATGATTTTGGTTCAGATTTTTAACACAGCAATTTAAATTTGAAATTTCTGTTCAGTGCAATATTCACTCTCTCCCCTTCCTGGATTTGGTAATAACAGAAAAAGAAGATGGTACCTTACAAATGAACCTTTATCAAAAGGAGACTGATGGGATTTCTTTATTATTAGCATCCAGCTGCCACCCACATCATATGATTGATAATATATCAAAAGCTCAGATGATGAGAATACATAGGAATTGTAGTGATGATGATGACTTTATTATTGGATCTGATATGTGCCAAAGGCTTTGGAATAGGTGCTATAGCAGTAGGATGGTGGGGCAGGCCTACAGGGAAGCCTTTATTACCAAATGAGAAAAACTATTGTCTGTTAAGGAGCGAGAAGGGGGGACCCTGAGGATGAATTTTATCACCCCATATAGCAGGCAAGCAAAAGAAATACAGGAGATTATAAATGCCAGTTGTGGCATTCTGGAGTCCAACCTGCTGTTAAGGGAAGCCACACAATTGAAACCAAGAATGCTGTTTAAAAGAGGTAGAAACCTGAGAGATAGGCTGATCTATAGCTATCAACCAGGAGATAGTCCAAGTGGTGTGACAGGGAACTGGCTACCCCCCATTACCAAGTAGTATTTACCAGTGTGAAAGTTGCAAATGTTGTACCTCCATTTTGAGAATGAAAACATTCACTACATGTAATAGTACTAAACATATGAAATGAGGAGCTTCTTTAGTTTTGTTATAGATCATTTAGACTATTTGGCTACTTGTAAATCTGGGGCATTCTAAGTTGGCAAGACCACCAGGCAGTTCAAGGTATGAACAGAGAACATTTGCATTCCATCACTGAAATTATATTAAAAATGCATTAGAAAACCGCTGTAGGACAGCAAATCAAACAGATACTAGAAGGCCTCTAAGTTTTATGGCATTGAGAAAGTGGGTGTCCAGGGACTGTCAGATGGTGGATGTGGTTCTGCTGCACAAGAGAGGGGACAAGGAGCAGTGGGAAAACTATAGCCTTGTCAACCTCTCCTACATGATAGGAAAACTGATGGAGATACTAGTCAAAGAAGTGCTAGTGGAATACCTGGAGAAAAACTGATAGTAAGCAGCAAGGATTTGTGACAGGGAGGTCTGTCAGGCCATTCTTGTAGTATTCTTTGACTGGTTAACCAAGGTAGTTGATGAAGGCTATGCTGTAGATTTACTGTACTTTGACTTCAGCAAGTTATTCAGGTTGGTGCCACAACAGAGGCTGCAGAAGAAGATGGGGGATCAGGAAACAGCTACAGAAAAAGTTAGGTTGGTAGGGAGTTGGTTGGAGGGGAGACAGCAGAGAGTTGTGCTAAATGGGGTCAGATCAGAGGAAAGAGAAGTCATTAGTGGAGTACCACTGGGATCTGTTCTGGACCCAGTCTTCTTCAATATGTTCACCAGTGACATGGAAGAGGGAATCCAGGGCAGGTTGAGTCTATTCGCAGATGACACTAAATTCTGTGAAAGGGTTGACAGCATGGAGGGGATAAGGGAGTTACAGAAAGGCCTGCAAAAGGCTGAAAAATTGGTCCAAAGTCTGGCAGTTGAAATTCAATGCCAAAAAGTGCCAAGTTATGCACTCAGGGAACAAAAAAAATAGAAAGGAGAATTGGTGGGTAGTAAATGGAAACAACATCAGAATAAAGGTGCCTAGAAGTCATCATTAGCCAATATAACCAGGCCTTCAGCAAGGCTAACAGGATGCTGGAGTGCACCTGGAGAGGGTTGGACAGTAGAAGGCAGGAGTTACTGCTACAATTGTCTGGTTGGCTGTTAAGTCCATACCTGGAGTAATGTACCCAGTTCCAGAATCCTAACCTCAAAACGGAGAGGGACAGGCAAGAGAAAGAAGAACCTAGGATAACCAAAATGATTCATTCTAGGAGGGCAGATCCAATGAGGATCTACTAAAGGCCCTGAACAAGCACTCACTTGAAACCAGATTAAAAGGGAGAGATGATAGAGACCTTAAAGTTTCTGAAAGAAATTAACAAGGTGGACTGTGAGGAGCTATTTACCAGGAATAGAGAAGATTGGACAAGCGGTCACAAGTAGAGGTTAATAAGGGGAAGGTTTAAAAATGATGTGAATAAGTATTATTTTATAGAAAGAGAGGCTGAGCCATGGCTGGCTCTGCTGGTAGAGGTGGTGGGTGCCAAAACAATAGATGGCTTTAACTCATTAACACCACAAGAGCTCTTTGAGACTTCCACCACTTGTGCCCTGTATACTTGTAACACTGCATCCTGGGCCTTTTTAAGTAAAATCAAGCCATAATTGGCATGTCACAAACAAATGTGGCTACCTCTTGAACTGTAAGTGCTACACACAAAGTATCAGTGGCAGAGTTGTTCAGCACAATGTTATCTTTCCAATGGTGCTATGTAATCAATTGTAATCCATTTAGTTTTTATTTTATAGTAGCTGAAATACCAAACTGTGTTTTTCTTCTGATTTTTTTCAAGGTGCTTAGGTGACGCATGAGAGACAAATGTCAGCCATGCACACCATACCTTAAACAAATGCAAATAACTCCTAAAGTATATGTGGTAGACACAAAGTATCAGTGGCAAAATTGTTCAGCACAGAATAACCTTTCTAATGGTGCTATGCAATCAATTGTAATCCATTTAGTTTTATTTTATAGTAGCTGAAATGCAACTGTTTTTTTCAGATTTATTCAAGGTGCTTGGGTGAGGCTTGACAGACAAATGTTAGCCATGCACACCATACCTTAAACAAATATGAATAACTCCAAAAGTATACATGATGAAACACGAAGTATCTGCAGCAAAATTGTTCACAGCAAAATAACCTTTCTAACGGTGCTATGCATTCAATTCTAAGCAATTCGGTTTGTTTAATAGTTAGGTAAAAACTGCTGACTTCCTCAGACGTTTCTAGGCCTGAGTGAAAGTCAGTTGAGTACATCTATAGGAGTTATTGTCCTGAGTGGCTATGCTTTTAGACACCGCCTACAGATGTCTCTAGGCCTGAATGAGTTAAACACAGCTGGGATAGCATCAAGGGGATATTAGATACTCAGCGGGAAGTGGGGGGTGGAAACATGGATAACAAAAGGAGGAATATTGAAAACGAAGACCCCACTGAGACAACAGATGCTGGGGTTTGATAGGGTAACAGGAGCAGACTGGATGGACCATCGGTCTTTTTCTTCCATCATTTTTTTGTTTCTATATTTTAATAAATAATAAAATGCTGGGGAAAAGTGAGCTGCTGTTCATATTCCAGTTCTCATAGGTTATTTAAGTGATAACATTCATCGAGTTGGAGTATACGAAGCAATAACCGGCTTCTGTGGGGATTAAACACTGAGGCAAAGCCGAGGTGTTTAATCAACACAGAAGCTGGTTATTGCGAGTATACTCCAACTCGTTGAATGTTATTACTATTACACGAGTTGGAGTGTGTTGCAAAAAAAAGTGTTTTACTGTCGGGGAAAAGTGCTGGCACAGCAGCATTTTCTACTGCTTGTTTTATTTTTATGTGTGTGGGGGGTGATTAAACCACTATGGGTGGGGTTTTAGGTGAATAAACTACTCTGAGCCATTGTTTCGAAGTTTGTGAGGAAATAACTGACTAGAGTTCTGAATGCTGATTGGCTGAGTACAGATACAGTACAAGTCACACTAAACTGTTCCCTCAACTCACTGGTGTAGCATTGTTCAATGAGTGTCCTAATCTGTACACGGTTTAATTCAATGAATTAGTAAAAGTTTAGTATTGGTTTGCATCTAGCTGTTATGTGCTATAAGCTTTATTTTCAGCTGAGTGCTTATGAGTTTCATTTCAGAAGGCAGACTAAACAACTCTTAAGGAATGCTGTGATATTTATAAACAATGCTCTTAAGGAATGCTGTGATATTTGTAAACAATGCTCTTAAGGAATGCTGTGATATTTATAAACAATGCCATGAAAATTAAACCACTGCCATTTCACTAAATAGTTTCATGTGAGCTGAATAGGCAGTGAAGGATGGTTGGAAAATAGTTGAAAGCTTCTAGAGTTTGAGTTGCCACTCCAGTAGCATCACAAAAAAAAAATTCTACACCAGTGAGTTGATGGAACAGTTTAATGTGACTTGTACTGTACCTGTCGTATAATATAGGTTAAACACTAGATGGGCTGTTGCAGGTTGCAGTACAGGTTTCCCACTCTACTCAACCAGTTTTCTTTCCTGAGTCCCCCCCCCCAAACACACACATACTATGTGCACACATACTAAAGTGACAATTATGCCTAGGTAAGAGGATTATTCAACCTCCTCTATGTTTAGCCAGACAAGCATTTTAATAAAAGACTACCGTGACAAATTATAAGAGATAATTTTGTCAAGAGGACAACTGCCTACTGTAAACTTATTATGTGAATACCCAAACCTCTGCAGAGTGTAGCCTAGTGGTTAGAGCAGAGCTGTGAACATGGAGTCCTGGGGTTGAATCCCACCACTGACACTTTGTGACCTAAAGCTAGTCATAAGAAGATAGGATTGAAGAGACAGAAAATATTTAAGGGCTCCATTCAGTCTGTCCCCCTGCTATCTTCCCTGATGCAGTCACTTCTTTTGCTGTTTGTGTACATGGTAGTGTTTTATCTTCAATATGTCCTGGCACTGAGGAAAAGAAAAACTACTAACAATAAAAACCTTTGGGAACTCAAGTGAATCCTCCTGCTCCTGTCAAATATTTTATTTATTTATTTATTTTATTTAGTTTTTGTTTACCGGGTAGGGTGCACTAGCCATGGCAATGACTATTTTCAGGTACAATCCATGAGATTACAGAACAGTGAAGACAAATACAGAGCATCAGCAATAACATAACTATACACCAAGGCATCACATTAAAATGAACAATGTTACATGGATAGGAATACATTGCAAGCAGGAAATGAAGTAACAAGCAAGGTAAAAAATACTATTTAGACTAAAATTCATTATCTAAGAGGGAAAATGATACATTTGCAATGTCATATAATCAGGATATAAGTCAAATAAAGTTATGATAATGCAGGGAGAAATTGTGCTGTAACACAAGAGTGGACATACAGGATAGATAGATAAAGAGAGGAGGTAGTCGTGAGGACTGGAATGAGGGATAGGAGGATAGTAGAGAAAAGAGAGGATACAGGCAGAAGAGGAGAGGACCATGAGTGGATGTGGGTAAGCCAGACAGGTAACTAGAGAAAAGAAGTGCAGAGTGATTTGGGATATGACTGGAAAGAAGTGGCTTAAGTATACTGCTTGTGTTAATAACTGCAGCCTCTTTGCCCAATTTGCATAACCTGTAATGTAATTAAGCAATAAGGCATGAGAGGGTGTGGATAATTTTGGGATTCACCCATGCCTACTATGTATGGCATGAGGCATAGCCGAGTCCCTTAAACCACACAATATGTGGATAATTCCCACAATGACCCACGTATTAGAGTTCCATACTGAAACCTAGAAAATACACCCCCCATAAGATAAAAAGGGCCAACATATAATCTGGAATTTGGACACATCACATACATAATTCCTAAGCCACTTCCATCATTATTAATTTCCATCACAAACATGGATTCCATCTTTACTCCTATAAAAAAACTACAACTAGGCCCTAAAAATAAAACTCCCTTAAAATTAAAAGAAATGCATAAATAATTGAATGTTCTTTCTACTCACAATCCCTTTCTTATACACGTAAACAGATTTAAAACAAGCATTTGTCAATGCCGAATGTTTGCTTGCTGGCATTAGCGTTGGAAGTACAGGAGTTAGACAGATTCAGAATGGGAATGGCAGTGAAGTATTAAAGTGATTCCAACCCCACCCCCACCCTGCAGAGATGGATAAGCATTGGGATGTATCTTTGGGTCATCGCCCATAATGCTCATGCCATTTCACCTCACCCTACCCTGCAGACACCAACAAAGAGTCGAGGTGTGCCTTGGGGAGGTTGGGCTTTACAGTCACCCCATTCCATAAGGAAGTATGCTGAAATTGGTGCAGTATAGGAGAATGAGGTGAACTTTGGGGCCAAAGAGTCAAAGGCACACCTCAATGCCTGTCACTGGCTGCAGGGTGGGGGTGGAGGTGGAATGGTGTGAGCACTACTGTCAACAGTCCCAAGTCACACTCCTGATGTCTGTCAGTCCCTACAGGGTAGGGTGTTATGGTCAGAAACCATAATGCCCTGTGCGGTTCTTGGTATTTTCACTCCAAGATTTCAACATGGGCTTTTTGTGACCCCACCGAATGAACAGTAACACTATCAGTTCATTAGCCAAAAGGTGATTTTGCACAGCAACTGTGCCATTTGGCGGCACAGGTGCGAAAACACATTTCAAACAGGATGTGAAAAATGACAGCTGTACTGTACATGAGGAGGTGTAAAAAATTGGCAGTGTTGAAAATCTACAGTGAAAATATAAAAAAAACTGGTGAAGTCATGAGCGGGTGTAGAAATTGTGCAACGCACACCCATAATACAATTATTTTAGGGATTTTTTAAACTAGATTTTCAACATAGACATTTCGGGACCTCCACTCATGAACAGTGGCACTGTGATTTTCTTAATCTGTCCCAAACGTTGATTTTGCACAGCGACCGCACCCATTGTGTGCCACAGATGCAAAAACATGTTTCAGGCAAGATGTGAAAAATGACAGCTGTACTATTCATAAGACAGTGTACAAAAATGACAATGTTGAAAATCTGGAGTAAAAATACAAAAAATTGGCAAAGTTATGAGCGTGAGTAGAAACCGTGCAACGCACATTGGTAATGCAGTCATTTTCTTGAATTTGTTCACCAGATTTGCAACATTGGCTTTTTGGGACCTCTCCTAATGAACACCATCACTGTGATTTTCTTAATCTCTCCCAAATGTTGATTTCGCACAGTGACCGCACCATTGTGTGCCAGATGTGTGAAAACACATTTTGGGCAGGATGTGAAAAATTACAGCTATACTGTTCATAAGGAGGTGTGGAAAAATGGCAATGTTGAAAATCTGGAGTGAAAATATTAAAAAATCTTGAAGTTAGAGCATGTGTGGGAACTGCGCAATGCACACTCGTAACAGTCATTTTTTGGAATGTTTTCACCAAATTTGCAATATAGGTTTTTTGAGAGCCTACCTCATGAACAGTGACACTGTCATTTCATTAATCAGTCCCAGAAGGTGATTCAACGCAGTGACCGCGAAATCACCTTTTGGGACCAAATAACGACATGACAGTGACAGAGTTCATGAGGTGGGGTTCAAAGAAACCCAATTTGGAAATTTGTCACCAAAAGTCACAAAAAATGTCTGAGATATCCACATAAGTTGACCCCCCCATTTATGCCATTATACAGTTTAGCAGCATTTCTTCAGTTCGTGGTCGGCTTTGAAGAGTGCAGATGTGTTCCCGCTCCACTGAAGATCGTCGTGCCGGGCTCCAGAGGTAAGTATGGGGTGAGGGGGGTGTGGGGGAGGTGAGGTGCACAGAGGGTGGGTGCAGGTTGGGGAGGTGCACTGCAGACAACGAGGGACTGTTTTCTTGTTTCCAGGTTAAAAAAAAAACTTCACAGGAAAGTTTTATTTTTTACAGGTACATTTGGCACACTGGGGTGGGGTCCCAGTGTGCCACCTGTATTTTTGGGGAGGGAGACTGAAGCCAATGGGGATTGGACCCCCATCAGCAAAGAAAGCGTATCTGTGTTTGGGTGGGGCATGATGCCGAGGGGGATTGGGTGACCCCCTTGGCATACAAATAACAGGAGGGGGAACATTATGCCAATGGTGATTAGGCTTCCCCATCAGCAAATGAAATGGGGAGGGGCATGCTGACAGGGGGAGTTGGGCACCCCCAATGTCAGCTTCTGTGCGGGACTGTGGGAGGTGGACAGTGACAGCCACCGCTTTGTTTAGTGAAATGTTACACCAGACAAGGCACACCCTGCAATGAGGGGGTGCTCCCTCATTGCAGCAGCGAAATTATTGCAAGTTGGTGGCATGCTTCTGAGCAGCTGTCATAGACAGTGTGCTCATTTATTGATGCCACAGAGACAAGCCCCAAAAAGTAATGGTGGCAATGGCCACAACACAACCTCACCTCCACAACCTGCTACTCCAGCTAGCTGTCACAATATGTTTCTTGCGCATGCGCGCAAACAAACATAAAAAAGCACTATTCAGATTTATTATTTGTGGTGTTTCACTGACGCCCATGAGAAATTCTCCTCATAGCCTGACTAGCTTAACAGAGCAATCTCTTCTTCTAAACCTGATCTCATTAAAATTGAGCAACTGGCTCTATACAAGGCTGATGTGTGTCTGTGTCCATGTATGTCACTGGAATTTAACAGAATTTTGAATTCATGCATTCCATATTAACATTCCATGATTCTAGAGGGAGAAGGAATGCATTCTGCAGAATATTGAATTCTTCTGTACCATAGTAAACAGACCTTCTACTGCAAGTGTAGAAAACAAATGACTGACAGGCAGAAACAATCTATGGAGAGACTATTTATATTTTCTAGGCAATATGTTTGCCCAACCCTTTTTCTAAGCACAGCAGGACCCTTCAGGGCATGGTGTTGTGGTAGATACCCACACTTCCAGGGGCTGTAAGACCCTCCACCTGCGGAGTCAGGCCTCATCATGCCACTGGGCATGTGGGTATCCACCAATAACCCATGGACTTATTGCTTATATGGAAGCATAGCAATTGATGTCAGAAAATGTGACCTTGTGGCGATAAAACGGACTCATTGAAAAACATAAATGTTTTAAAATATTTTATTAAAAATGAAAATAATAATGAAAAATGTGCCTGCCAATTCATAAAATAGTTCCAAATTCAAGAGCTGTGTGCAGTTGTAAGTTGTGCCACAGATGATGATTTTCTCCTGAACAGGTTCGGCCATACCTAATTTCAATGCATGTGCATTTTTAAGAACTACAGGAACTATTTTTGAAATGCTTAGGTTCTGCCTGCATTTCCCACCTTGTTTCTTTTTTTGTCTGTCTTTCTTCACATTCAGGAGATGGCTTTAATGTTTACCATGAAATACAAGAATTCAAAGTTCTGCATAATTCTACTAGAAGAAAGTCCCTACTTCCTAAACACACCTGGAATATTTAGCATGGCATACAGAATTTCAAAACTCTGAATACTTCCACTCGCAGAATGATCAGCCCACTCAAACACACACCACAGAAGGAATAATATGGAGTCAAGGCCTCAGATATATCCATGGTAGGTTAAGCAGCAGTGATTTCTTTGGTAAGCAGGTAAGTACAGAAGTGGATTTTCATAGTAAGCATAGGAACACCAGAAAATAAAAAACTGAGTACTACTTCAGTTTTTAATTTGTGTATTAGTGTAATTAGGGGATGATACAGGAAAACACCACTTTTCATTAATGTAAGCTTTTTAAGGCCTAGCTGAAGGTTTTCAGTGAGGGGAACTATGGCTGCCCTTTGAAACTTATGATATGTAAAAGTTCTGAATGGCAAGTTTAAGGATATTAATGTAGGCATGAAGTTGACTTGACTGGTCCTTTCACTGTAGTTCATGACAGGATTTGCCCATGGCAAAGACCCAAATTGATCAATGAGACTGAAGGATTTTTCCTGCCCATTTTATAACGTTCTTTAAAGAAGTTACCTAAAAGCTCACTTTAAAAGAAGCCATGCAGGTTATGTTTCCACCAGTGCAGCACCACTTATGGTACTGACAATCCTGGTTCAGAAGCAAACCCAAAGAGCTGTAGCATCAGCCAGGGGAGGACAATTGAACATTAAGTGGACAGCTCTCCTCCTCCAACTAGGGTGGATCCGGGCTACTGGCAAAATCCTGACCCTTGGTGGTGATCAGGGGTTGGTGCGCCACGGAGTCTAGCAGTGCAGGAATTGATGGCTGTGACAGACATTTGCACGAAGTATGTGGGAGCATGTGCTGCATGCCATGGATGTCACTGCACATCCACATCACCGGGGTAACCACAACCCATGAAAAGAAAAACCCTCAGCCATGCGGAGTGACTTTCAGTTCCAGTCTCTTCTCTTCTCCTGGCCACAATCAAGATTAGCATATTCTACTGTCCCCTCCACCTTTCTAGTCCTCCTCGGAAGGGATGCCCACCATGTGGGTCAAAGCAATGGGGGTGTGGACGAGAGGGCTGGGAGAGCACAATATGGGATGATATGGGGTAAATTACAACCAGTACAGGAAGCAAAAAGAATACTAAAAAAATATGTACCCATGCAGCTTGATCCCAGCGTACTCTCTGGTAGGGCTTTCCACATATTCACCACTATATGAGCAAACAGCAGTTTTGGTTGTTAAGCATTCTGTTTACATCATTTTGTTCTCTGGCCCTCATCTTGATGACAGAGATTACTGAGGCATCAGATTTCCTCCATCTTTGAGGGAGGGAGGGAGGGAGGGAGGAGGCAGGCAGGTACAGGTACCTTCCCAGCTAATACCACCTGGCCAGTTGGCTAGTAGTGAGTTAATGTCAGGTGGCCTGTGCCTTCCCTGGAGTTGAGCGCCTCACCTCTGTGAAGTATTAAGCCCCCAGCTGACCCCCATGTGAAATTCTTGGGCTTGCAAACACCTGCCCCCATATTTCAACTAGCAGCACAACATGTGGCATTTCTTTTTTTTTACATATAAATCCTACGAAATCAACACAAGGCAGTCTCTACAGTTTATTCCACACCCACAGAAATGTAATATGGCAAAGGTGCATAATTGTCACATAAAAACAGTGCCTTCATTGAGGGAGCTACATGTGGTTCTGTATGGTGTATTAAAAATTCAAAGAAGGTCTGTGGGCCCCTTAAAGTCTATTGATATCACAATATTAATTTTCTGTCCCCCTCCTAGACCCCTGCTCTGCCAACTTACACATTTAGAATGAATGAGTAGGTGGAAAGAGACTCTGCCAGAAACCCTAGATAAACCTTGGAAACACCCTTCCCCAGGTAGGAACCATTCTGCAGAATCACAGTTAACATACTGACTCTTTTGTTATATGCTTTTCCCCTTTGTGCACAAATAATTAAGGTAAATGCAAAACATATGGAACAATTTAGTGACGTGAAATTCACACACATCACAGTTGAATTTTTAAGAAATAAATCTTAAAGATTCTCAGCAGAGCATGACTACAAACTCCAGGGATAATAGCCTTCAGGACTTGTTAACCGCCCCCCCCACCCCCCTTATAGCTGTATTCTGACACCATGCCAAAAAATGAACTCACAGCTGCTAGCAAGCAAATTCCAGACAGAACTCCTAGAAAGGTTTATGTAGGCCAAGGCCTGTGGGAATGTATACCTTATCTGTTAATTTTTACAGAATTCAGCCTTCCTAACCTTTCCACCCCACTGCGTAGCTGAGATTAGAAAGTGTCAATAGACTACTTGTATGACCTCTCTAGTTCCTTGTCACTCATGATGGGAGCTGCCCATTCCAGGTCTTCTCAAGGGAAAGAGTTATTATTGGCTTAGGCATCAGGTATCCACATATTTGTTATGCAGTTCGGTATCTATCTTCATGAGAAATGCAAGGGTCCTACTTAAGGAAGCTATGCTACAGCAAAACATGCTCATGGCAGAAGATATTATCCCAGACCCAGGTTAAATTTTGTTTTGTAATTAAATTACCTTGATTACAGTCTAATGTTAAGAAATATGTTGAAACTGTACATCAGATAATTGCTCAAAAGTAAGACCATGGAGGCACATAGTACAAAAAGTATTACAAGAATAACACCCTTATCATATTGACGATAACACTGATGCAGTTATTATAAAATAATGCAGTACCATACCCTTAGAATTATGCCAACCAAGAAAGGATGTCCAGCAAAGGAATCGGGGTTGGGGGAGGGCAACAAATGAAAGTAACCCAGCAATCTCACACCCTTCTCTTAGATATTTATAGACTAATGGATTCTTTGGTGATTCCAGCCTTAGTACCTGAGTCAATCAGATGCATTCTAACAATCTGTTTTCTTACTGCTTAATGTTGACACAGTTATTGTAGTTGATATGACCAGAAGCTACTCTACCATAGAGTGTGGGCATCAGAGGAAGAGAAAAAGCCTTGTATCGGTACCAGCCTTGGTCCTCGATGGCACCTTTACGTTGGTGTCTATTATTCTCAGGCCATTACTGAGTGCCATTTTTATTTTTCCTTTATTTTTTTCCAGATGTGCATTACTTTATTAATTTGCTTTATTTAGTTTTGGTATGATACATCAGCCCAATGCAAACTTTGATGTACTTAAAGAGCCACTGATGCCTCAAAAATAACTTGGAGAAACATAATATTAGGACATAAAGCAGCTTGTATTTCTTGTAAGCATTGTATTTCTAATCCCCATTATTTATTACTTAGCTCATATGCATGAAAACAAGACAGCTGTTCCTTGAGAGATCATAAGCTCCTATTGCTTCTTCTCAACCTGATGTCATAATCCTCTGCTTGTGACATCACAGTTATTCTCATGGCAACAGACAGTGATGTCACAACAGAGCATTATAATTTCAAGTAAGGAATAAGCTATACATGCAATGGCCTCTAAGAAATAACAATCTTGTTTTTCTGGAAGTCTTCAATAAATAATGGTGATGAGAAATATAACGAAGATATATGGAATACAAGCTAAATTGTGTCCAACTATTATGATTTTTCCAGTTTTACCAATGCCATCAGCAGCTCTTTAAAGAATGAAAACAATGTAAATCCTTTCCTTATGCTTTGATTAGTTAGGATATGGTAGACTAACCCATTTCATGTGAGGGAGAGTCCTTTAACCTCATTTGTGTGTGGCTAGCGTTTGCTATAAAGATGGGACTGTCTCAGATTCAATAGTGCCAGTCCCTGAAAAGACTTACATTGGACAGAAATTCTGAACTGAAAAACAAAATAAAACTGTTTAATTCCCAAATTGTCTAAACAAATATGAGAGCAGTGGTTTACTCCAGATTTGTGAACATGTGACTCTCAAAATCTTTGTATCATTCTTTTGGGATGTTCTGTGTAGCACAACCTCTTCTTTGTCCTGTTTGAGACAGCGCAGTGGTCAGAGTACACAGCAGTGCTCAAGTTGCAAGCATTGCCATGTGGTTCACCCAGGTTTGGTGCTACTCAATGTAGCACTGCAGTAAAGCTAGGGTACTGACTGAGTGAGATAGTCTGAACATTTAGTTATGTATTTATTTGTAAATTGGTGTATGATAGGGGCATACTAAGCTAAGGTTTATTTCCAAGGGTGACCCAGAGAAGGGGGTTTGTGAAGAAATGGGACACAAAGTCAAACAATACAGTCAAAGCAAGCTTCTGTCACCTAATGCATTTAGCCTGCTAGAAGATATAGGATTAGTGCACTGGTGTATATATTTCCTGTTGAATTATTGTGATATTGTTTCCTATTAAGGTTGATATCAACCTAAAGTTAGTTGTTATCCAACTCCATAATACAAGTTTGTGATGTCACAAATACTGTAGAACAGGTTATAATTGATGTAAAATATTTACAGCTATATTCGCTCAAGTGACAACTGCACTAAAGTAAAACGGTGCTAATTGGCAAAAATTACATATTTTCAATGCACATAAATTAGAAGCTACTTGCAGAGTATGAAAGGAAAGAGGAGATCTAAGAAGGCCAATGGTATTTTAAATTGTATCAGGAGACACATTAGAAGCAGGGACAGATGTGTGATTGTCCCTTTGTATAGTTCCCTAGCGAGGCCCCACTTGGAGTTTTGCGCCCAGTCCTGGTCACCCAATACAAAACATGAGATAAAGATGCTGGAGGGGGTGCAGAGAAGAGCCACCAGGATGGTACATGGGATGAGTAACTTAAACTATACTGACAGGCTTGGGGCCTTGGGATTATATACCCTTGAATACAGGAGGATGCATAGAGATGTTTGTTTATTGTTTAAAGGGGAACTTCACTAACAGGATTTATTAATGTCTGAAAGCCCACAAAAAGCAAGTTTGATTGAGCAATTGTGTTTATCTGTGAGTCTTTGCAGTCCAGAGTTATTCATATGTAAATCACCTGTAATTAAGCGCTGGTGGCAGCCATATGTTTTGGGCTCCTGACAGGAAATTATGTCACCAAGGGTCTAGGTCCTCCTTTGACTGTGTTTAATCCAACAGGTTAAACAGGAAATCAACTGTTTTATTAAATGTGTTTTATGGTGCTATTACAACACATTCTACATCTATAATAATTGTTTTATATGTGCCTTGAAACTAGTGAGTTATCACCTTTACATTTCAAACTGTTAGTAAAAATAATCCATCTTCAGGATTGCTTTAACCTCTAGGCTATACTGCCAGTTGGTCATCAATAACTACACATCTCAAGGCTGGATCTGTGGTGCCATCATGTATTGGGGCCCCATATCAGGATTTCTAAACCCTGGCTGTGTTTGTATCAGTGCATATTTCTGGGACTGCCACAGCACCTTCTGTCTTTTCCCATTCTCTCTCTTGCAGCCTTTTATCTTACAATTCAGGTGTGAACTCAGGTCTATGAAATGCAAATGTGGCTACATGCCTACTGGTCTAGCATCATGGGGCCAACCTTGAAATGTGTAGCTCTTGATTATTAGCTGGCAGTACAGCTGTGAATAAGCTTCATTCATCCAGCAGAATGGGTTTTGAGCATGTGTTAGGATTCTGAAATTATACTCTTTCTATCCATATTTGACTTGAAAAGAAAAAAAATAAGACACAATTACTTGTTTATTAATTGCAAAAACGCATAGATGAACACATTGTTAAAACATGCATTAACTGAAATGCATTATTAAAATACAGAATAATATATGGGTTTGTGTGTGTAACAAGAATTTTACACACACCTGAGGTGTGGAATGCAACATAAACCTTGAGGGGTGTATAAAAGCATCGCACACTGTTTTTACACACACACACACACACACGCACATATACACCCATATATTATTTTATTTAATTAATGCCAATATGTTTTCCCCTTTCAGCACAGTTCAGTTAGTGCAGCACTTCTGTCAGAGAAAGACACACACAAACACACACACACACACACTGCCTGTCTCTCTGTTTTTTTTTTTGTTTTACATTACAGTGGTGACAACGTTCTGGAAAGTTGTGGTCTGTCAGCATTGCTGCGTAGTGTAAGACGTGCTCGAAGGGTATGAGTGGCAGGAACCAGATGGATTTTTTTCATTTTCAAGGCAGGATCAACTAGGTAGATATTTAACAATATTTAAAATCTTAATTGTCTTAACAGTGTGTGGCAAAACTTGAGTGCTGGTACCGATGCTCGGTAATGAAGCCACCATGTTGGGCAAGATGTTCAGCCCCCCCACAGTGAAACTACACACCAGTTAGCTTTCTGTGGTGACGCTTGATTGACAGGTGTTGTTTATAACCTCCTGGCTGTAACCACAAATATCAACTGAGAGGCTGTAACTGGAGATAAAAGTGTCTTTATCTGTTTGTAAAAAAATATCACTATTAATTAAAGAGTATTTTACTTCTTTTGGTGAAGTTAAAAGTATAACAGTTTCTTGCTGAAATACTTTGGATGGAATGGTATTTTCTACCGTAACAATGCCAGAATTGTATTGGATTATTAAGAGGCAGTACTGTGCAGTGGTTAAGGGCGCTGAGCTACAAACCTGGAGACCTGGGTTTGAATCCCATAGCCCCCGCTTGCATACTGTGTGACTGAGCAAGTCACTTAACCTCCTTGTGTTCCCAGGTCACACCTGGAAACAAGCTTCAGCTTAGTGTGCCTTTCCTGGGTAAACAATTTCCCCTTTCCCTTATTTTTACTGACAGTTTGAAATGTAAAGGTGGTAACTCACTAGTATCACAGCACATACAAAACAAATATTATAAATGTAGAAAGTGTTGTCATTATAAAATCCCATTCCATCCAAAGCATTTCAGTAAGAAACTGATACACTTTTAACTTCATCAAAAGAAGTAAAATACTCTTTTAATAATGCATTTCAAATTATGCATGTTTTAGCAATATAGTCCATCTACAGTTATTGTATCTTATTTTTTTTCAAGTCAAATCTGGATAGAAAGAGCATATTTTCAGAATCATAACACATACTCAGATAGTTTTTACTGTCTTTGTCCAGGAAAGGCACACTGAGCAACAGTTTGTTCCTGGGTAGAGATGCAGTAAAATAAAATTTCTCTGGTGAAATTACCGTGAAATCAGCAATTTCACCGGGAGAAATGTTTCATGAAATTGAGGCAAAATTTCGTCCACAATTTCACCTGTTGCCACCGGCCACCACCGTAAATTGAACCCCCCACATACACACAAGTTGCCCTGCACCCCCATTTGTTTTATTAAAAAAAAACATTCACCATCCTCCACTCCTTGGTGTCTAGTGCCCCCGGCCATCACTGGCCATAAAAACATTAATAAGCACCCCCAAAAGTTACCCTGTATCACTCCATTGCTTTAAAAAAAATATATATATATATATACATACACTTCACTCCCTGGTGTCAAGTGGCCCCACCCCATCCAGTATAGCAGCACTCACCCAGCTCCCCCAGTACCCGGTGGACCTGGCTGGCCTTCCACTCACCTCCACAGCCGGCAGCCTGATTGAGCGCTTGAATGAATGAGCACATACCATGCTAATTCATTCATTCAAGTGCTAAGTGGCATGCAGTCAGGCTGCCGGCCATGTAGATGAGTGGAGGGCTATGCCGGTGGCCCGACTGGGGTATTGGGGGGAGCTGGGTGCATGCTGCTATATACTGATGGGGTGGGGAGGAGGGGGTCGACTAGACACCAGGGAGTGAAGGATATACATATTAAAAAAAACAAAACAATGGAGGCAACAGGGTAACTTTGAGGGGGAGTGCTTATTAATGTTTTTACGGCCAATGATGGCTGGAGGCCTCTAGAAACCAGGGAGTGAAGGGTACATATATATATATATATATATATATTTAAACAAACAACAAGAGGCAGCAGAGTAACTTTGGGGGTGCTTATTAATGTTTACGGCCAGTGATTGCCGGGGGGGGGGTGAACCACTAGACAGCAGGGAGAAGTTTGAACAGAATTTCACTCCAGGAGGTGAAATTTCTCCCACAGGTGGCGAAATTTCACTACGGGTGGCAACATTTCACCGGGACTGTGCAAAATTTCTCCCACAAGCAACATTTTGCTCACAACCGCAGGCAAAATTTCACAAATTTTCCAAGTGAAATATTTTGTGTAATGCGTTAATTACACAAAATATTTAGCTTAGTGAAGTATTCCAATTTCACACAACACTATTCCTGGATGTATTGTGGGAGCACAGGGAGGCCATGATGCCAGGCCAGTAGGTACATAGCCACATTTGCATCTTGTAGACCTGAGTTCACACCCAAAATTGTAAGAGAAAAGGCTGTAAGAGAGGGAATGGAAAAAGGCAGAAGGTGGTACTGTGGCTGCCCCAGAAATCTCTACTAACATCTTTAGCTGGCAGTATATCCTAGAGGTTAAAGCAATCCTGAAGATGGATTACTTTTACTAACAGTTTGAAATGTAAAGGTGATAGCTCACTAGTTTCAATGCACATACAAAACAATTATTATAGATGTAGAAAGTGTTATAATAACACCATAAACACACTTAATAAAACAGTCGATTTCCTATTTAACCTGTTGGATTAAATATAGTCAAAGGAGAACCTAGACCCTCGGTGACATAATTTCCTGTCAGAAGCCCAAAACATATGGCTGTCACCAGCCCTTAATTACAGGGTAATTTACACATGAATAACTCTGGACTGCAAAGACTCAATGCTCAATCAAATTAGCTTTCTATGGGCTTTCAGACATTAAGAAATCCTGTTAATGGTCAGCCCGGTGGCGCTGAGGGTTGAGGTGCTGGATGCCACATCTCGTGCCACGCTGGTGACCCAGGTTCATGAACAGACTCGGGTCACTCAGGGGTCAGCCGGGGGAGGTAGGGATTGGGCATCCAGAGGACTGCTCTTTTTCCTCTGGGAGGGGGGTTTGTGCTGCATGTGTCAGCACAATAGGAGTGGTCGACCTGCACCCAGGGTGCTTGGCTACCTCCATGGAGGTGGAGATGGCTGCTGTGCCCATTGCACAGGTGCGGGTGTGGAAGAAAAAAATAGAGGAAAAAAGTGCTGATACATGGCAGCACCCGTGATGGCTCCAATGGGCCGGGAGACGCAGCCCTCTGAGGTGGGGGGGGTCGTAGCCCCTGCCTGGTTCATAGCAGCAGCAAAAAAACTGTCAAGATACAAATAAAGAAACCCTGTTGATGACAGTTCCCCTTTAAGGTGCTGACAAATGAAGATATTTGGGAATGCCTTGGGTTTAACTTTTGGCAGCAGAGTTATAGTACTAGGGCACATACTCTTCAGATAAAGGGGACAACCTGTGCAACTAAGCAAAGAATAGGATGCTACAGCCAGAGATTCGTGGTGTCTGGAATAGTCTACCAATTGAAGTTATAGGGAGTAGTAGTATGATAGAATTCAAGAACAGACTGGATGATTACTGTAAGAGAGCAGGTTTATTGTGATATCCCCTGGTATAGGGATGAGTTTTAGATGGCTTTTGCCTAATGAGCTCATGCAGTAACCTATGAAACCTATGAAATTTAATTTTGCACAATTGCGTCCAATTAACACCATGAGCTAAATATATCTTGTGCAAGAGTAAACAGTTTATTTTATTTATTTATTTTGTTTTTGATTACTGGGTGGGTGTACTAGACACTTACAGTGACTATTTTCAGACATGATCTGGGAGCTTACAAAGTTACAAACAATATTGCAAACAATGTAGTACAGTTTCAGTTAGGAGCAGCAATACAGTACAGTACATAAGGCAGAAAAACAAGGTGAGGTATACAAATGATAAATTTGGTCATAGACAATATTCACATTACAAATTGTGAAGAAAAAATCAAAAACACAAAAATAATACAGTGCAGTATGCGGACAGTGGTAATGTAGCATGGGGTAGTAGGTATGTAAGGTAAGTGCTAGTAACAGTTGTCAGCAGTGGACCACATTGTACAGCATGTACACATAATCACCACAAACTCGGATCAAACTGGGCATGACAGACAAGTGCATAAGAATCAGTTTACAGATTGCATCATAAACACTGTGAACAAACACAGTGGTTCAAGCGAAGGTTGCCAGCGGAAAGGGAAGGAGATTGGCAAAAGTGGGGAGTGGATGCTATGTTTCAGGTGGGATGAAGGCAGAGTGTTTCAGAGAGGAAGATAGGAGTGATAGGGTTGTAGCTGAGGGGGTTAAGGGGGTTTGAAGCAAGTGCAAGATTCAGGGTTATCGAGATAGTTTCAAAGCTTGTGTTTGAAGATGGCATGTGTGGGTGCAAGACAAGCTTCTAAAGGTGTGGAATTCCAGTGTTCTGGGGCTGCATGGAAGGAGGCAGTGCCACCCTTTGAGGTTTTGCACCTGGGCATGTGTAGTAGGGCTAGGTCAGTGGACTGTAGGCCATGGGTGGAGGACTGAGGCATCAGAAGGGTGCTCAGTGACATTGGGGTGTTAGACCTGATTATGTTGTCGACCAGGGAGCAGGAGCAGAGGGAGAGGAGTAGATGGGCAGAGGGGGAAGGCCAACTGAGGTTGGCATAGAGTTGGCAGTGGTGCTTTAACCGAGGGGAAGCAGAGGCATATCAGCAGATGTTATTGTAGGTGGTGGCTTTAGAGTAATTGATGTAGGTGACGGTACCATAGGCAAGTGATGGTAATAGAATACTATGCACAATGGCCAGTCTAGCAGAGGGAGTGAGTGCATGACTTGCTTTGTAAGCAACCCCAATTTTGCTGTTAACCACATTACAGGTGGCTTGAATATGTTGGTCAAAGTCTAGTGTTTCATCAAGTAGTACCCCAAGGTATCTGAACATACCCACAGTGTCCAAGAAGGAGCCAGCTGGACTAGGAATCTTAAGCTGACCACAACAGGTTTTCAGTTTGGCGGCAGAGCCAAAGAGCATAACCTGTGTTTTGGAAACATTGAGAAGAAGCTTATTGTTCATGAGGCAGGATTGGACCCGAAGAAAAGCAGAGGATAGCTTAAGGCTGATGTTTTGTATAGTACTGGCACTATAATACAGAACAAGTTCATCCGCATAGAGGATGGTTGAGCAAGAAGGGATGTTAAGCGCAATCTGGTTTATGAAAACAGAAAAGAGAAGTGGGCCCATTATGGAGCCCTGAAGGATTCAGATTCTAACAGGGGATTGATCAGATATTGCAGAGTTGAATTTAACAACTTGATATCGATTGGATAGTTAGCTGTCGATCTAAGCAATGGAGCTTTGCAAGAAGCCAAGGGAAACAAGATTGGCCAGTAGAAGAGGGTGGTCAACCAGAACAAAATCTTTTGTGAGATTGATATATATGGCCCCAGTTAGGAGGCTAGAGTCCATAGCATGAAGTACGTCATTTATGAGCTGGAGCAAGGCAGTGGAGGTGCTATGCCCTTTACGGAAACCGTGCTGATATGGTGAGAGCAGGTTGAACTTGGAGAGGAATTCAGCGATTTGGGTGGCTACAATCTTTTCAAGGATTTTGCTCAGAACCAATAGAATGGCAATGGGACAGTAGTCAGAGATGTCTTTCTTAGCTCAGTTCTTGAAAATTGGAGTGACTCTGGTGATTTTCCATATGCCTGGGACATGTTCTTGGCATAGAGACAGGATGAAAATTCTGGCTAGTGGTGCCGCAATGAAGGGGGCAGCCAGTTTAAGCAGTTTGGGATCAAGGTCATCAGACCCGACGGCAGTGTAGTCTGAGATGATGCCCAAATGCTTGAGGATATCAAGTTTGGAGATGACTTTAAAGTAGAAAGGGGGGTGTTTAGGCAAGTGGTTCTCAGCTGCAGGGCTGGTCATGGGGGATGATGATGGGAAAGCTGCCGTGTATTTGGAGAGGTAAGAAAAATGAGCGTTAAAGGCATTAGCAAAAGTAGATGAATCGTTACAGTGGGCACCATTCAGGACCATGTCATTATTTGAGTGATGTTGTTTAGAGCCCAGAAAGGTTTTGATGTTAACTCAGAACTTTCTAGAGCCTCCAGATGCATCCAACAGGAGTCCTTTACAATAGGAGCTTTTGGCTAACTTGATTTGCTTTTTGCAGGTGTTTCATAGGGCTCTGTAGTTATTGTAGACAGACATGAGGCCTGATTTTTTTAAAGCACTTCCAACTTTTGTCCCTGGCCTGAAGGGAGGCCAGAAGATCTTTGTGAAGCCATCTGGTCTGTTTTTCCCAAACACGCTGTGCGGTGAGGGGAAGGTGTTTATCTTGTAGGCCATAAACGTCTTGATAAAGAAGTCAAGAGCTGCTTGAGTATCAAGGGTTTCATAGAGGTAGGCCCAATCAATACAGGAGACCTCATTAAGGAAGATAGTGTGGTCCAGTTTGGCATAGTCATGGAAAGTAATTACCCATGGTGGAGGGGAGGGAGCCGCAGAGGGACTCCAAATACAAAGGATAGGGGAGTGAACAGAGATAGCGTCAGGCAGAGTACCTGCAGCTGCAGTCCAGTCAATGTGATTAGATAGTATCCAGTCAAAAAGGTGCCAGATACAGGGGTGGATGTCATTCTAGCTGGATCAGTGATCATTTGGTGTAGGTTAAAATCTTGGACCAAGGAGAGAAGAGTGTTGTGGGTGTGCCCCAGCCAGTTCAAGTTCATATCCCCAAGAATGAGCAGTTCATTATGTCCAGCTATGGAGACAGAGAGCTCAAGCAGCTCAGTGAGACCTGAGGGGCTGCTATGAGGTGGATTGTAGGCACATACTATGTGCAGCTTTTTTGAGCCTAGTAGGAGGACTGTGTGGAATGATTTGCATGAATAATCTAAGGGGATAGGGGCGTGGCTAGGGAGAGATTAAGATGGTTCCTAAAATAGATTGCCACTCCCCCACCCCATTTACAGGATGCTCTGTTATTCCTAATAAGGTTGTAGTTAGTTAGCGCGCACACAGCATCAGTGATGGAGGGCTTGAGCCAGGTCTTGGATAGACAAAGGACATCAGGATGATATAGAACCATGAAGGTCTCCAGTTCAGAAAAGTTTTTCATAAGGCTTCCAATATTAAGTGGATTATTTGTAGCCCCTTTAAATTGGACTAATCCCCTATTGCACATCCAGGTAGTGTCAGAGGGCCTGGATTAGTTTCTTTTTTTTTTTTTTTTAAACAAGTCTTTATTAATTTTAAGTTTTACAGACAGTAAACAGACATACACACATAGCCCGGAACCCGGGGTACACAGCCCCAAAACTGGCTGCAAACTATATACATCTAACTATATACATATGCAGAGAATCATCACCCTCCTCATCCCATTTGTCATAACTCAGTCCCTAGTTAAATTTAAGGCCTATAGGCTACCTATTTCCTTACTCCCTAATCTATATTTACTCAGGCTCTCTGCATCCTCATAAGCATTCCTTCTCAACATTATCTGCATTAATACTAGCCCAGGTAAGAGTGTGTTCCCTCTGCATCCCCCAGAGAGAGAGTCCCTAGTTCATCCGTAGGTCTGGCAGACCCTTATCTATATTATCCTCTAAGCCCCAACCATTTCACCCTTCATCCGTTAATAACCCTACTAAACTTATCCAAGAAATGAATTACCCTTTGATCTAATCAGCCAAGTTGCTTCAGCTAGTCACTGCCCAGCAGACAGACCTGCGCCAAACCATCTACTCCTTGTAGAGAATATATTGCCTCCAGAGCTGCCCATCTTTTAGTATATACCTCTACTTTCCCTTCTGCATATAAATGCCTCTTGATTCCAGCTAACATCCCAGTAAGATCCTTTAACCATTGACCATACCCATATAACTGGCCATCCTTCCAATGCTGGACTACATAAGATTTAACTACTCCTGCCATCAGGGATACGTGATACTTAGCAATAGCTCCAGCTACTAGTGACAAGTCCCCTAGGATGCAGATCTCTGGTTTTATAAACTCTGAGTAGTCCATCAATGGGTCCATTCGCCTCTTTATCTCAACCCACACCGGTAATATTTTAGTACAGCTCCATAATACGTGTATCAAATCACCCCTCTCTGTACCACACCTAAAACACAGGTCTGTCTGCTTTAGGCCTCTCTTACATAGTTTCACAGGGGTGTAATATATATTTGAGACAATAAAAAAGTGTAAGTTTTTATACTTGGGGATCACAATATACCTAGCATTATTCCATACACTAGCCCAATCGATTACTATCGGGGCTAAAACTCTATCCCAATAATTCACTGCCGGAGGTGCCCTCGGGCCTATGAAGCTAAGAATGATTTTATAGACCTGTGATAAGATCCTTGAGCTTGGATCAACCCCCTCCAGATCTTTCCAACTAAAAGAATCTTCTATGAACCCCCCTAACCTTCTTGACTCTCCCTCCAACATGCTTGTGAGTTGTAATCTGGGAAAATACGCCATTCCGTGGTATTGTGGTGGGAAAACCACCTTAGAATCCCGAATTACATCTTCTAATTTCAGGCCTAGAATCCAATTAGCCACTTCCTTTGGTACCCTATTCTCTATGAGCAAGTTAGGATTGCCCAATAAGGGCTGCTTTATATCCCTTCTTCTGGTCTCTTTTCTGAACCCTAGTCAACACAACCACCAAGCTTCTGCTGTCTTCACTACTGGGTTTCCCTATCTCGCTTGAAGCACTTAGCTATATCAGCGTGACAGTGGGGCCTCTAGGGAGAGTCCTGCCTCCTTCATCATTTGGGTCTCCAACTGAAGCCATTCCGGGATGTAAGCCTCCCCTGTTCCCCTTTATTCCATCAGTCATGAGACCTAACTGGCCGCCACATAATACAAGTGGAGTCCGGCAGCTAATCCCCCCATACAAAGCGGGTAAGCACAGGGCTTTATATTTTCTCCTGGGCAGTTTAAAATTCCATAAAAAATCTGAAATTAGCTTTTTAACCTTGCTAAACCATTTTTTGGGGATATAGTATGGGGCTAGATAGACCGGGTATAGCAATCTTGGCAGTAGATTCATCTTGATCAGCCCAAGTCTTGCCATAAAATTCAATGACTGCTTATTCCATCTTATTATGTCCCCATTAATTCCTAATAATGTCTCTTCCATATTCACTTCCGCCCCTATCTCAGGGTTTCTAGTAATCCAGATGCCCAAATATTTGATCTTATCAGGCATCCATTGGATTTGGAGCTGGGCAAAGTCTGCCTTATATACATAAGGGGTCAGTGGGAGGATTTGGGTTTTAGTTAGATTCAATGCATAGTTAGATACCCTGGCAAAGTGCCCTATTAGCTCCCTTACCCTCTCCAACCTATCTGCTGGGTCCCGCAGGTGTAGGAGCACATCATCAGCAAAAACTGATAATTTTAATTCCCGCCCCAATATCTCAACCCCCCTAACATATCTATCATTATTAATTATCCTCAGCAAAGGTTCCAAGTAGATATTAAATAATGTTGGGGAGAGGGGGCACCCTTGCCGGGTCCCATTTTTCAGTTGTATTTCCTGAGACATGTAACCATTGCACAAAACTCTAGCAGAGGGGCCAGCGTACAAATTTTTTATTCCCCTAAGGAGACTTTGGGGAAATCCCATCCTTTCCATTGTGGCAAACAAAAAAGCGTGGGAGACCCTATCGAAGGCCTTTTCTGTGTCTAAAGATATCAAAGCTAGGGGTACTTGACAATCTGATGCAAAGTGCAAGATGTGGTGCAACTTCCTCAGGGCATCATGTGCTCCCCTTCCTGGCATAAAGCCTACTTGTTCCCTACTAATCACCCCCGCTGCATTCCGCCATATTCTGTTGGCTAAAACTTTTGTAAGAATCTTGATGTCCTGGTTCATTAGTGCTATCGGCCTGAAACTAGACAATACATTCTTGGGTTTATTTGGTTTCGGAATTAATGTGATATAAGCCTGATAGAGGGGGGGATGATAAACACCCTCTTGCATTACCTTGTTATAGAATTCTTGGAGGAGAGACAAAAGAATATGGATATCGTTTGGTAGAACTTGGCTGTAAAGGCCATCTGGCCTAAGCGTTTTACCGCGGTGAAAAGATTTAACAACCTCCAGAATTTCTGTTGCCCCAATAGGTGCCTCCAACTCTGCTGCTTGTGCAGCTTCCAATACCGGCAAGGGTATTCCCTCTAAAAAGGCATTAATTTCCTCGTCCCCCACATTATTTTCAAGCTGGTATAGGTCCTTGAAGTACATTGCAAAAGTATCTGCAAGTTCTTGAGGATCTATTATATATTTCCCTCCCTGGTTAATTGCTGTTATTGTTCTACTAGCCTCCCACTCCCTGACTCTGGCTGCTAACAATCGTCCTGGAACATCACCCTTTAGAAGGTATTTAGCATTAATTTTAGCTAACCAAAAGTCTACCTTACTATAAACAATATTTTCTACTTCCCATCTTAGACTTTTGAGTTCCCAGTCAATTTCTTCCGATGATCCCTCCAATGGAGCCAAAGAGCTAATAGCCCCCATAATAAACTCCTCTTTTGTCCTTCTGAGTCTGTTGTTTCGAGCTGTCAAGTCTTGGGCCTTACCCGCGAATAGTACTTTACAAGTTGGCCAAGCTAGCTTCTTGTCAGACAGTGTAGGTAGTTGCTGGTGTATGATTTCTATTAGAGCACCTTCTAAACTATCCTTAGCTGCAACATCTGTCAGAAGAGCATCGCTCAGCCTCCATCGGAAGGGCCTGGGGGGTCCTGATATCAATTCCCATGATAACACAATTGGGAATGATCAGAGAAAGTTCTACCCTCTACTGATACTCCTTTACTCCCAAAAGCAACTCCTATTAACTAAAAAAAATCTATCCGAGAATGAGTCTTGTGTACTGCTGAGTAAAGGTCATCGTGTTATTTCCTATGGAGTGGGACCGTATTGGATCCACAAGGCAGTGGCCTCTAACAACTTATTCAGGGCCACCTGGGCTTTTGTTAGGGGTCTATTAGTAGCTGGAGACCTGTCCTCTATATTATCCATGTTATATTCCAGTCTCCTGCTAAGATAAGAGGTGTCCCATATAACCAGCTATGTACCTCTCTAGAGAGGCAAAGAATTCTGAATTAGAAGGGGTTGGTCCATATATAGAGGCCATCGAGACGACCGTCCCGTGTATAAGGCCCAAGATAAATATGGCTCTACCATTCTGTCTTGCAGATACCTGTTCTATAGTAAAGAGGATACGTCTTTCTAATTAAAATCACCACCCCAACCGAAGCTCTTTCTTTTCCTATGCCAAAAACCTGCCCCACCCATAGTCGCCTCAGACTATTCAATTCTTCAGTCAGTAGATGCGTTTCCTGCAGGGTGGCGATTTGGGCACCCATTTGATCCAGTTGTCTCAATATTACCATTCTTTTACGTCTACCCCTGAGTCCTTTAACATTCCACGAGATTATTTTAACATTTACCATGAACCTAGCCTAACATTTGCTTTGGGGCATTTAATCTCCAAGATTCGGTCTAGCTCTGCCTGTTTTACTCTCCACCAAGGGAACTCTCTCTCTCTTCCCATATCCCTATCCCTCCCCCCCTTGCTCCCTGCCCCCGATCCCTAGATCGCCCTCCTCCTATACGTCGGATCCTCGATGAGCTCCCTGCTGTACTGCTCCCCTACCCCTCTACAATCTGCCACAGCATTCGAGAGGGCCCTACTCCAGCCTTGAAATGGTTCCTCTTTGTCACCCTTAAGTAATCCCCTATAATACTCCAGACCCAATATCAATTGACCCTGTCTACTGGATCATTAACCCCAACAAAACACATAACAACCTTACATACCCCAAGTGTTGCTACTCCAGGTTCTCAACTTTCCAGGGTAACAATAATGACTAAATCCCTCTCCCCTTCAAAAGATCACCCCCCCGTTAGCAATTTCTCTTTATATCCAGCACTTCCTAATTCCCCCCAAACTATTCCCAAGTCCTTCAGTGGCCTTCTTACGCCATCGAAATGCATTCCAGTCCATTTCTGATCTGGTCATGAGGAGTATGAATGATTGAACCCAGAGGGGCCTAGCCAAGACACCAAATGCAGGGGCACCAGTGAAGCCTATCCAGAAGCGTTCAACCAGAAACCTGCAACCCTCTCTGTTCTACGTCCAGTTCCCCGAATATCACTTCTCCTAGTGCTGCTAATGTTAGAGAAATATTATTTTATCCCTTCTTTTTATGTGCCCACCTTAAAGTTCCTATTTCAGATCATTTCTCACACAGCCGTAATCCAAAAATAACATTCCAATAATGGCCCCCTGCCTCGTCTTGATCAGGTTTTCAAGCCTTCCCACAACCTGTAATTATACACATAGATCTGGAAACCGAAATTAAGCAGATACACCACCCTGAACAAGTCCCCAAGAGTCCAAGTTAGTCCACATTACGACTTTCCTTAAACTCTGTTTCGCCTCAGCTCGGTGCTCTATATAGCTCAGGGAGTTCCACACGTAGCCCTTCCCGAGCCTCCTTCGCAGTGAGAAAATGCTTTTCCCCTGATTGAAGTCGCACCACCAATATGGCAGGGTACAAAAGACGAAACTTGATTCCAGCTAGATATAACTTCTTTTTAATATCTAGATATTCTTTCTGCTTTCCTCTTACAGAAGGTGTTTGATCTTGAAATAACCACAAGGTGGCCCCATTCCATTGCAAAGGTTTCTTCTGTCTCTGCTGCAGATAGAACATGCATCTTTTCATATAGTTGAGAAAAATGCATGGTAGTACCCTCGGTCTTGCTCCTGGTGGGGAATTTCTCTTAACGCTGTGTGCCCTTTCAGATTATAGGCATCTCCATAAGGTGTGGGGCCAAACATTTTAAGCAGCATTTCTTGAATGTAGGAGATGCAATCTGACCCTTCGGCTCTCTCTGGCAACCCTGCCAGAATTAAGTTGTTTCTCCTACTTCTCGACTCTTGGTCTTCAATTCTCTCCTCCAGCTTTTTAATTTGCCTTTTAACCACTACCAGCTCTTGCTCTGCAGTGGAGAGTTTCCTCTCTTGAGATGCAAGTCGGGCTTCAGCATCACCCATCCTCTGGGCTAATAATTGCAGCGCTGGCTTTACTTCTGCAAAGTCCATGACTAGCCCCTTTAAAAGCTGCTCAATTTCCAGGATGTCTCCCCCATTTGAGCTGGCTCCCCCTTCTGTGTTTGCTACTTCCTCCTGTTCTTCTGGGGTTGAGAGCTGTGATTTAGGCCGTTTGGAGGCTGGGGCCCTTCCAGCCAGAGACTCGCCCATCTCGGGATCCATATTACTTTAGTGTCGCGGTCCGACTTTACCGTCGGCTGCTCACCGCGAATCGGAAGCCAAATAGTGGATCGAGGGTCACCACTCGCCAAAACCACGTCCAGGAGCTTTGCTAAGCCTAGAGAACCCCTTCTGCAATGTTAATTCAGCCTTGCAATGCTACGAGGGGTTATTTGAAAACTGAGGGGCCCAGGAGCAGCGCGAGGGACGTCTTACCCAACCAGGCTCATCACGTGATCCCCTGGATTAGTTTCTATGTCCCCTGACAATAATAGGGCAAGGAGCAGCAGGTACCAGAGCTTGCAGTGTATAAATGAGTGGGACCAGAGAGATTGGTCCCTTAATTTTTTTGGCAGTATATAGCATGGCATGGTACAGTAGGAACCTCAAGAGGATCATAGGGGTAAGATCAGTATGGTTGCGAGGGGCAGCAATCATGTTGGAGAAGGTAAAATCATTAAGACTCAGAGCTGATTTGAATATGGCTAGGGGGCAAAGGCAGACAAAGAGCAGGGGTAGGATGAATATTGTCAGCCCAGTGATCAACAGGGATCTCAAATGTTTGGCCATGCTGATATTAAAGGTAGGCAATGATCCGCAGGAATCACAAGAAGTGCCAACACCTGCAGCAGGAGATGCAGACAGCAGGGAGAGAAGGGTTAAGGAAGGGTGTAACCCAGTTTCAGAAGGTGGAGTTAGAAGTCAGGAAAGAGCATTTAATAGGGGCCATGGGTGGGGGAGGGTGGCTGGGAGAAAAATCAAGTGAAACTAGTTAATTCACGTTCTAAACTGCCCACATGGAAAGCGCCAAAAGTGGCAACCCACAACTAATTTAAAATAAAATAGTTAGAGAGCTGTAGCCAGTGGCACACTGGCAGCGGTCACCGGGATCCCAATAGAAGATCTAGTTTTGAAGCTGGGAAGAGCCCAGCCAGTTCAGTACCTTGATCCAGGGTGAGTAGCATGGCCATTGGCACTGCAAGTTGAAGGCACTCCAGTTGGGTGGTGGGCTTTGTTTAGGGGAGAGGAGAGTAGCCCCTGAAGCTGTGGATGGCAGGAGCCCAGGATAGGCTGCTTCAGCTCCTAGAAGAGAGGGGAAACAAAGAGACGGGATTAAAAACTGTTGTTAGACAAAGGACTGTCTAAATGATGGGAGGGACACAGTTTTGAATAATTGCAGGAAGGTAAGGAGGTGAGAAATGGGGGGCATAGTTAGGGAAAGATCCAAGGAGGGGGTGTCGAGACTATGGTGCCACAAAAGAAAAATAGAAATAGTGGCACAAATGAAGGTCAGGGAAATAAAAAAAATGGCAATAGGCATTCTATAGTATGTAATACGGAGCTCATCCCCACAAGTTGCTTTGCAGTGCTTGCTTACCAAAATGTCTCTTTTGTCAAATCAGTAATTATAAAAGTAATGAATAAATACCAGAGTTCCTCTCAATTTTTTACCATCTACATTTTCTGCTCTTGTATGACCCCTGCCACACCCTTTCTGGCTGTGAAACCCAGTTCTGTCATTTACCTTCCGTGGGTCCCACCCCCATTTTTTCTTGAGTGCCTCAGTTGGTAGTGTGGGGCCTGTGGAGTTTCTGCCTTCATCCTGCCCACTGGAGTTGCCTTTCCACATGCATTTTTTTACTGTTCCCCCAGGCCCAAGTTATGTGCAGTGACACACATGAATGTGCTGGCGCACATGCACTTTACAGCCATCTGTGTTGGGTAACCTTCCCACAGTACTTGCCTGTTACACCACCTAGCCTCTTCTTGCTAAGTAGTGATGGTGCAGTGAGGGTGCTGAACTCCCCGCTCCCCAAAGGAGGATAGCACTCAATGGGATACTCAGTCCTTCTTCTCCCAACCAGCCCTCCAGGTGACCATGGTCCATTCTCTAACCCAGGTCCACAGTGTGGCAGGAGGTGAGGCATTCAGAACCTCAGCCCTTCATGCCATCAGGCCAGCTTTCTAGATTTTTTACATCCCCATAGTGGGTGATTGTTTTGTACAAACAACTCCAGCTTTGTTTTTCTGGTTTATTGATGTGACACACCTTGGGGTGTAAAATATAATCTCATAACATGCCGATGTCCATACATCATTCTATATGTAATAATCTCACACTTTCTTCACAATAACAGAACAAGACATTCTTGCACATCAACTCCAGGAATCAGGGGGTGGTTGAGTAACTGGAATAGTGATCAAGAGAAAATCTGAGAGAGAGACAGCACTTCATTGTTTCTCAGAGATTCTGGCAGCACCACAGGGACAGTCAAGAGTCTTTGGCATCCCCTGAGGGTTGCCAGCAGTTGCCTGGTGAGGGGTAGGAGAAAATAAATCAACAGTGATCTTGGCAAAACAGGCAGCTGGGACCATTGGTAATTGGTTCCTCTTTGGTACAGTGCTGCAGACACTGATCGCATAGATACAAAAAAAAATCTTCTTGTTTGGTGGCTAGCAGCATTTTTAATTGCCAAAGTTCCTGGAATAGTGGTACTTTCATGCAGTTGGCATGGGGTAGGGAGCCCAAACCAAGTGGCCAAAGATCATTTTTGACAGTCAGTGATGCTTTTAATGTAGCCACAGCTTATTAAATCCCTACAGGATATTTTTTACAGACTGACTGATGCCATTAGTAGCCACCGATACTTTTTAAATGGCCATTGTATAGTTTATAACCTTACAAATGCAATAATAATAATAAGAATATTATTATTAATAGGTGTGTCGGGCCTCATTACTCCCCTGGGCAGTATGGTATAGCACAATACCGTCCACTCTGTCAGGTACTATTGCACTTAGAAAATGAGCACTGTAAAAACATAAATTTAATAAAAAATTAAAGTAAAAATTAGTTTAATATGAGTTTTGTAATAAAATAGTTCCTCTGAATGGATTTGAATGTTGTTTTGTTTTGAGCTGGTTTTCATGGTTACCGGCCCCCCCACACACAAACACACACACACATATATACACTCAGAAGCTGCTAGTTTACTGAGGTGGTAGCTTGGCTGCAAAATGGAACAAGCATTTGTCAATGCCGAATGTTGATTGCTTTGGTCTGTTGAGCTCACTCAGTGGACCTCTGTCACTGGCTCAGTCTGTTTGACCTGGTGCTGCAGGCTGGTCTTATGTACTGGGGCTGCTGCCTGTGTTGGCACCTTGTTCTGCCAACGAAGAAATCTGCAGCTGTCCCGACAGAGCTCCATTGAGGTGGCTCATTCTCCCTCTCTCACTAGCTCATTCTGTTTCTCCTAGCATGCAGGCTGCCCTTTTGTACTGGGCGCTTGCCTGTGTTGGTGGCTTTGCCCACAAAGAAATCCACAGCTGTCCCGACAGAGCTCCGTTGAGGTCGCTCACTCCCCCTGTCTCACTCACTCATTCTGGTTCTCCCGGCACTGCAGGCTGCCCTTTTGTACTGGGCTCCTGCCTCTGTTGGTGCCTTTTTCTGTCCACAAAGAAATCTGCAGCAGTCCCGACAAAGCTCTGTTGAGCTCGCGCACTCCCCCTTCTCTCACTCACTCATTCCGTTTCTGCCAGTGCTGCAGGCTTCCCTTTTCTACTGGGCTCCTGCCTGCATAGCTGCCTTCTTATGCCCACAAAGAAACTTGCAGCAGTTACAATAAAGCTCCATAGAGCTCGCTCACTCACTCATTCTGGTTTTCCTGCCACTGCAGGCTGCCCTTTTGTACTGGGCCCCTACATGCATTGCTGCCTTTTTCTGCCCACAAACAAAACTGCAGCAGTCCCAACAGAGCTCCGTTGAGCTCACTGACTCCCCCTTCCTCACTCGCTTGTTCTGTGTCTCCTGGCACTGCAGGCTGTCCTTTTGTACTGGGCTCCTGCCTGCACTGGCGGCTTTTTCTGCCCAGAGAGAAATCTGAAGAAGTCCCAACACAGCTTCATTGAGCTCACTCCCCTTCTGTCACTCACGCATTCCGTTTCTGTCGGCGCTGCAAGCTGACCTTTTGTACTGGGCTCCTGCCTGTGTTGCCGCATTTTCTGCGCACAAAAAAATCTGCAGCAGTCACAATATAGCTCCATTGAGCTCGCTCACTACCGCTCTGTCACTCGCTCATTCTGTTTCTCTTGGTGCTGCAGACTGCACTTTTGTATGGGGCTCCTAGCTGCTTTGGCACCTTTGTCTGTCCACAAAGAAATCCACAGCTGTCCTGACAGAGCTCCATTGAGGTCACTCAGTCTCCCTCTCTCATGCACTCATTCTGTTTGTCCTGGCGCTGCAAGCTGCCCTTTTGTACGGGGCTCCTGCCTGCATTGGTGCCTTTTTCTGCCCACAAAGAAATATGCAGCAGTCCTGATAGAGCTCCGTTGAGCTTATTAAGTCCCCCTGTCTCACTCGCTCATACTGTTTCTCCCACCGCTGCACGCTGGCCTTTTGTACTGGGCCCCTGCCTCCATTGACGCCTTTTTCTGCCCACAAAGAAATCTGCAGCAGTCCTGACAGTGCTCCGGTGAGTTTGCTCAGTCCCCCTCCCTCAGTCGCTCTCTCTTTCTGTTTCTCCCAGTGCTGCAGGCTGCCCTTTTGTACTGGGTTCTTGTGTTGGGGCTTTTGTCTGCCCACAAACAAATCTGCAGCAGTCCCGACAGAGCTCAGTTGAGCTTGGTCACTCCCCCCTCTCACTCAGTTGATCTTAATCTGTCCCAAACACTGATTTCCCAGAGTGACCGTGCTATTCTCCAGCAGGAGTGCAAAAACATATTTTAGCCAGGATGTGAAAAATGACAGCTGCAGTGTTCATAAGGAGGTGTGAAAAAATGCCACTGTTGAAAATGTGGCATGACAATATTACAAATTTGCAAAGTTACAAGGGTGCATGGAAACAGTTCAACGCATGCTTTAAACACAGTCATGTTATGGAGTTTCGTCACCAAATTTTCAACACAGGGAATTGAAGACCTCTGCTCATGAACATTGCCACTGTCATTTTCTTAATCTGTCCCGAGCACTGATTTCACACAGTGACCACGTTATTCTGCACCTGAACTGTGAAAACACATTTCTGTCAGGATGTGAAAAATGACAGCTGTACTGCTTATGAGGAGGTGTGAAAAAATGCCACTGTTGAAAATCTGGTGTGACAATATTACAAATATGTGAAGTTATAAGGGTGCGTGGAAAATGAGCAAAGCACAATTGTAACACTGTCAATTGATGGGCTATCATCACCAAATTTTCAACATAGGCATTTTAGGACCTCTGCTCATGAACAGTATCATTGTCATTTTCTTAATCTGTTCCGGACAGTGATTTCCCACAGTGAACGCTCTATTCTGCGCCAGAAGTGCGAAAACAGATTTCAGCCAGGATGGGAAAAATGACAGCTGTACTCTTCATAAGTAGATCTGGGAAAATGGTAATGTTGAAAATCTGGAGTGAAAATATTATAAATTTGTGAAGTTACAAGTGTGCGTGCCAACTGCGCAACGCACATTCGTAACACAGTCAATCAATCAATCAAATCTTTATTTATTCAGGCGGACATCATTGAGCAAGGCTCTTTTACAAGATGGACCTGATAAGGTCAAGGTTCAATGGTTGGTACATTAGCAGATATATACAAAACACTTGTAATAAAACAGAGTCAGTAATATACACATATATACAATAATCGAAGGGCAGAGGTTGATTAACCCTAACAGGACAAGGTAGGATACAAGAAAATAGACTAGAAAAATCCAGTATGTACAAATCCCAGTAGAGGAGCCAAAGCAAGCACGCAACATAAGGTACCCAGAATTACAGGCTCCAGGGAAAACTAAAGCAGACAAACAGATATAATGATTAACTGACTGCAAAAAAAGTGGTGGTTACAGCCTCTGACAAATGACAGGGAAGGGCTGGTGGGGGATTCAGACAGGGTCTATGGCTAATAGTAGTAGAAGGTATGGGGGAGTAATTAGGGTTGAAGTAAGTGCCAGGAGTTGATGTGAAGATCATAGTCAGGGGAAGCAAAACTGAAAAAATGGTATGATAGGGGGCTGAGATACCAAATAAGGGGGCTGCATGGGAGGGAATACTAAGGAGATAATTTATGGGAGAGCTACCAATTATAGTTGCTGACTGGAAGGGGGGAGGGTTGTGAATGTGACTGGACTAGGTCTTGTGGTAGCAGTTGCATTTCTCTGGGAAGAGTCTTATGCAGAGCTTTTTAAAGGATGCTAGAGGTATAAAGTTGGTCAACTTTAGGGTCTTCTGTAGAGAATTCCATGCCATTGCTAGAGAGTAGCTGATTGCAGACCTCCCATGCCGGGTGTAGACTTTGGGTATCTTGAGCGTGATGAAGTTGTTGCTTCTTAGGGCATAGGAACTAGCTGTGGCCAGTGTAAAGCAGTCTAAAATATAGATTGGAAGTTTATTAGACAAAGCTCTGTAAATCCAAAGTGCAGCATTTCTGTTCCTTCTGAGGTGTAGGGATGCCCATCCAACTGCAGCATAGAGAGAGCAATGATGCATGTTGAATGGAAGACCTGTAATAAACCTTAGTGCTCTGTGATACAGAGTATCCAATTTGCTTAAATAGGAAATAGGACAGTGACCATAAAGGAAGTCTGCATAGTCGGTAAGTGAAAGAAATGAGGCCTGGATTAGCCTCAACCTTGAGTCTCTGGTTAGGAAGTGTTTTATTCTGAAGAATAGGCCGAGCCTCTGGCGAAGTTTTTTTCAGAAGTTCTTCAATATGATGTGTGTAGTCAAGCCTGCTGTCAATCCACACCCCTAAGTATTTGAATTTATCTGCATAATCCAGGCTTTCTCCAAGGAAGGCGGATAGCTGGGGAAGATTGCTTAGTGAGGAGGTGTTAATATAGGTATGATTGGAGAAGAACATTGCTTTTGTTTTCTTTGCATTTAAGAGGAGCTTTTTCTCAAGTAGATGATGTTGCAAAAGGGAGAATTCTGCTTGTAAAATTTCACAGGCCATTACAGGCGATGGATTACTGACATACAAAACAGTATCATCTGCAAAGAGGTGAACATTGGCTTTGGTGAGATTTGAATCAATATTATTAATGTAAATGGCAAAAAGGATAGGGCCCAAGATAGATCATTGGGGAAATCCTCTTAGAAGTGGTTTTAGTGAGGATAGGTCACCTTCAGCTTTCACCTGTTGCGACCTATCAGTAAGGCAACATCTGAACCACTTAAGAGAGAGTGGGTCTAAGCCTATGGAGTTCAATGAAGAGAGTAGCAGCTCATGGTCCACTGTGTCGAATGCCTTGCTTAGGTCAAGGAATACAGCACAGACACTGTTCTTTTTGTCTAGTTTGGTTTGCCAGTCATTTGTGACTTTGGCCAGTGCAGAGATAGTGCTGTGCCTGGCCCTAAATCCAGATTGAGCTGGATTTAAGAGATTAGTAACTTCAAGGTAATCTCTTAATTGGATGCTCACTAACTTCTCAAGCATCTTGGATAGCACTGGAAGAATGGATATAGGCCTGTAATTGTTGAGGTCCATGGGGTCCCCTGATTTTAGGAGGGAAACAGTTGGGCTGTTTTCCACATCGTAGGAATAGAGCCAGAGGTTAATGATAGATTAAAAGATGTGTTAAGGAACTGCAAGCACATGAATTGCAATTTTAGAAAATAGGGGTCAAGAGAGTCTGCACCTGTGCATTTTTTAGTATCCAAATGCAGTATTAGATCCTCTACTTGCTTCAGCAATACCGGTTTGAAGGAGAAGGAAGAATCAGCTCTCTGAGCCTCAGTATACTGGGAGTTTAGTTGTGCACACAGTAGATTAGCTGGGAGAGGTGTCAAAAGCAAGGCCAGCCATTGTGAAATGAATATTGAAAGCATCCAGTACTTCCCGTTTATCAGAGATAACACCCTTATTATGGTGCACTTGAGATGGCAGAGAGGTGCTAGAGTCCTGCCCTAGAATCCCCTTGATGGTGCCCCAGAATCTAGCAGGATTGTGGTAAGAGGCGTTAAGTTCAGCCATATAAAAGGCAGCCTTAGCATCCCTTACTTTCTTGGTGCAGCTATTTCTGACCTTCCTAAACAGCATCCAATCATTTGGGTTCTTGGTCTTCCTTGCCAGTTTCCAAAGCTTGTCTCTTTCCAACAGTGCAGTTTTAAGGTCAGCTGAAAACCAGCGGCAATATTTGCTTTTTGTTCTAACACTAGTGATTGGTGCATGAGTGTTAAGGGCACCTATTATTATGCTGTTTAACACATGGTGTGCTTTTTCCACAGAATGTGTAAGGTAAAACTCCTGCCAGCATGTAGAGTGACTTAGGTCATGGAGATATCCCTCAATATTGAGATTTTTCTTGGATCTTCTCAGAAGGAATTTTGCTGGGGTTGCTGGTTTGCCGGATGATCTTATTCCTGCAATGAGGCAGTGGTCACTTATGTCACTGAAAAGCACTCCAGTGTGTGAGAATAGGTGGGGTTTGTTTACCAGAATGATGTCAAGTAGTGTGCTATTACTTCTATTCTTTAAATTGATTCTTGTTGGTTCATTTATCAGTTGTGTAAACCCATGTGTATCACAGAATGATACTAGAGGTGCAGCTGTCTTGAAGAGCCAGTTTAGGTTTAGATCACCTAGGATTATGATTTCTTCAGGGCCCGGTTTGATTAGGTTCCCCAGGTAGGATAAAAGCTTGTGGTCAGCAGAGGGGGGGGCCTGTAGCAGCCAACTAGCTGAAAAGCTGTCATATTGGAGAGAGTTATTTTGAGGGATATACATTTGAATTCTTTGGGCATCGATGTTGAACTAAGGCAGGATGCAGATATATTTGACTTTACATATATAGCCACTCCACCGCCCCTTGTCTGGCGATCCGTTCTGAATATTTGGTAGTTGGGTAGATTTACCTCCCTGTCTGCTGTGGCAGGTTTGAGCCATGTCTTGGATACTACAAGAAAGTCTGGCAAGGTATAGGCAACCCAGGCTTGTATTAATGAAAGCTTTTTCAGGAGGCTGCATGCATTGATATGTAGGAAACTTAGTACTTTGGTGGAGGCTAGGTCTGCAGGGGAGGTGATGCCCTCCGGAGGGCCTGTATTGATTTCCCACATTACCAATACAGATCAGCAAAAATAATAAGAGATTCATAAGGGCTTTAAGAGACAGGAAGAGTGGACTGACTTTGGGCCTTCTCTTCTTGCTCGGTGGCCACTGATTTGAGGTGTTCCACCTGGGGTTGTGACTTTGTATCGTGTCACAGAGTATTAATTTGGTGGGCAGGTGTAAGGGGGAACTATATACCCAACAATGGAGCATCGAGCATCAGTCATTTTATGGAGTATCGTTACCAAATTTTCAACATAGGCATTTTAGGACCTCTACTCATGAACAGTGTCACTGTCATTTTCTTAATCTGCCCTGAACACTGATTTCCCACAGCGACCGCGCTGTTCTGTGCCGGAACTGTGAAAACACATTTCGGCCAGAATGTGAACAATGACAGCTGTACTGCTCACAAGGAGGTGTGACAAAATGCCAATGTTGAAAATCTGGCATGAAAATATTGCAAATTCGTGAAGGTATGAGCGTGCATAGCAACTGTGCAATGCACACTGGTAAAACAGTCATTTTGTTTGGATTTTTTCCACCAAATTTGCAACATAGCCTTTTTGAGAGCCCACCTCATGAACACTGGCACTGTTGTTTTGTTAATCGGCCCCAAAGGGTGACTCCACACAGTGACCGCGAAACCACACCTTTCAGGGCCGATTAACACCATTACAGTTCAAGAATTCATGAGGAGGGGTCCCAAAAACCCCATGTTGAACATTTGGTGAACAAATTCCAAAAAATGCCCATGATATGCACCAAAGTTGAAAAAAAACTATTTATTACATTATACAGCTTCCCGGCATTTCCTCAGTTTGCAGTCGGCTTTGAAGAGTGCAGACGTGTTCCCGGTCCATCGAAGATCATCACCAGACTCCGGAGGTAAGTATGGGGTGAGGGGTTGTGGGGAGGCAGGGTGCACAGTGGGTGGGTGCGGGTTGTGGGGGGGGCAGGGAGACTACGAGGAACTGTTTCCTTTTTTTCAGGTAAAAAAAATGTTGCGGGAACGTTTTTAACTTTACAGGGGCATGTGGCATGCTGGGGTGGGCTCCCAGCGTGCCACCGGAGTCTTGCTTTTGGGGGGGTAGCTGTAGCCGATGGGGGATTGGGCACCCCCATTGGCAAGCAACAAAATGGTGGGGAGTTCCTTTCTGCCAATGGGGATTGGGCACCCCTGTCAGAAAACAACAAAAAGGGGGAGAATTCCTTTCTGCCGACAGGGATTGGGCTCCCTGTCAGCAGACAATAAAACCGGGGGGGTTTACATTATGCCGAAGGGGAGTGGGCTCCCCTGTCGGCAAATAAACATGGTTGGGGGGTTAATATTGTTTGTGAATATGGTGGCAAGCTGCCACCATGTTCACAAACAATATCAGGGATCCTACATCCTGCCCTGCAATGACGGGTGGCTCCGTCATTGCAGGGGATGGCTGACGCCGCAATGATGAGGCAGCCCCTTATTGCAGCGGCTGATTTTTAGAAGGTTGTGGCACGCTGGCTGAACTACTGTCAGCAGCAGCGTGCCACGGCATTGGGGGATGGGGAACAAGCCTTTGCAGGCTGTGGGGGCATTGGGCACAACAGTGCTGCACCTCCACAACCTGCCTGTGGAGAAAGCTGCCACAACATGTTTCTTGCTCATGCACGCAATCAACATAAAAATGATTTGAATGAAATAAACAGAAGGAACTATACCTCCAGTAGATCAAGTGTGTCTGAGCCAGAAAAAATGCTGCTTTCTATCTCTGTAGTGCCCCTTCGGTGATCGCCATACATTGTGTACAGCTTGAGCGAATGTTTTCTTTGGATGCAAATGAGCAGCTTCTGTGTGTAAGTAAGCATAGTAACCCCCCCCCCAGCACCACCATCAGAACAACTGAGAGAGAGAGTGTTTTTTTCTAAACTCTGCCAAACCAGGAGTCACAGAAGCAACTGTTTCAGTTCAGCTGCATTTATGGTTTGTTGACTGGTGTCAGCAAAAAGAGAGATCTGCAGGCAGCATAATGGAAACAGAGCTGATGTATTCGGGAGTATGAGAATCAGTGGCACCTTGAAGAGATGAGAGCAAGTAAATGATTTGGGGGGGGTAACAGAAAACATCTACAGATGATGAGTGCAGTTGATGCTGAAAATTAGTTATGAGACATTGTGCCTTGTTTTATATTTAATGAGGACTCAGGGGGAGTAGCAGAGCACAAGATACAGGAGTAGCGATTGCAGTTGACAAATAGCAGTTTGTGTGTGAGTTTGAGGAATAAGAGAAGGGAACAAAATTCAGACCCTTCTTCAGAAATATTCATCCTGTCAGGATGATCCCTTACCGAATGCTAAGCCCTCACAATTGGAGGGGGTGCACTCTGAGGAGAAAGCTTACTTTTTAACTGAATTTAATAGGGTGTTTTTTGGGGGCTGCTCTCTCCAATGCTGTAGCAGCAAAGAGAAGCAGCTTTCAGAACAGTCGTGTGTAAATCACAGTGCCATCAGGATAGTCACGCTCTCTAGATAAGGGGGATCTCTCTCTCTCGCTCTCTCTCACTAACCGAGATTTAAAATGGCAGTATTTTAAAATTGAAAGTTCTATTGACACAAACATTTGGAATGTAATCAGACAGCAGAGACCAGGACCAGGTAGCTGGTGGCCTGAGCCAATCACCTTCAGGGATTTCCAAAACCCATTTTCTAATTTTTATAACCTCACAAATGCCATAATAATAATAATAATAATGATAATGTAATAAAATGTTTATGTTTATACAGGAAAGATGTCTCTTTTACATCATTGGGTCAATTACCCATTTTCAAGATGCTCCTGTTATAACAATCATCAGTTCCAACATACAAAAATACACCAAATAAGTACAAGATACAAAAATATGTATAATAACAAAACTTACATTAGTCAATATCACAGTTTCTAAGGGGTTCGTAACCATCATAGCATTATATTTATAAGTAATTAATCTTCCATTGGACTATTTATATAATGTAAATCTGCCAATTTAGACAATTTTAGACATAATATACAAACTGGCAATTCGGTAGGACAGGGTAATCAAAGATATTTGTTTTTTTTGTTTTTGTATATGACCATTAAGTAATCATAACATTCACATTCCCATGTAAAGTTTTTTATCAAAGAACTCACAAAAGATTTTGAGCTTTGTAGTCTATGTCTTAGTATAATATCAATGGGTTCCCAATATTGTTTTACCTTAGCTATAAAAGTCATATTCCCAAATCTGTTCTTAATTTTGGCTTGTAGGTGTTTATTATTTGCATCCCTTAGGTTATATTTAGTTTCTTTAATTTTTAATTTGTTTATTAAATATTTTGGTTTATTACCCTGTATTACCGAATGTATATGTCCTGTCCATTTCCAATCCCTTTTATATTGTAATGGTAACCAGGTCAAGGATTTTAACATTTCACAATGATGTGTGCGATAATCCACTTCAGAATAAATCTTGCTAAATTGTTATATACTACATTCAAATGTTTTAAATTTAATTTACTCGATTGACCACATATATGACTTCCATTATCCAAGCATGGGATCATTAACTGGTTTACTACACTAGTCCTCATTTTTAAGTCTAAACAGAAACCTGATCTGTGAAAGGCACCTAATTTTTTGTTTGTTTTCTTTATTAATTCATTTATATGAAAATCAAATTTCAATTCCTCATCCAACCAAATACCCAAGTATTTATAACATGTCTCCTGCCCTAAAATATCATTTTGTAGTGTTTTTATTTGTATTTGTATTTGCTGGTCTACCTTTCTCCCCCTACTTTGTTTAAAACTCATAACTTTAGATTTTTTGCTGTTCAGAACTAACCTTGATTTTTGCAACCATAGTTCCAGATTAGTGAAATCTGTCTGTAACCTTTGTTCCACTTCTTGTGGTGTTCTACCGTGAGCAATTAATACTATATCGTCAGCATATAATCTTACTTTTGTATGTTCAGCTATTGTGACCATATCGTTTATATATATTAAGAATAAAGTTGGCCCTAAAATAGATCCTTGTGGGACTCCCCTTTGAACTTTTGCTGATTTCGATAGATACTGACATATCTGCACCTGTTGTATTCTATTGAATAAGTAAAACTGGAACCACGGTAATGTTTCATCATCTAAACCCAAAGATTTCATCCTATCTAGCAATATTCTGTGGTCCACAGTGTCGAAAGCTTTGGAGAGGTCCACGAACATAGCGCCCACCAACCCCGCCTCATTCATCTATGAAGCAATTATATCTACCAAGTCGGTGAGTGCGGTGTCCGTGGAATAACATTTTTGGAATCCAGACTGATAGCTAGCCAACACTGATTTTTTCTCTAGATGTTCAATTAGTTGCTTCTGCAATAACCTCTCCATTACCTTCGACACCGTGGACAACAGAGCTATAGTTAGTTGGTTCAGTAACTACACCCCCTTTGAAAATAGGAATAATCTTGGCTTTTTTCCAAAAGTCAGGAAACCTTTGTTCTGTGAGACTCCAATTAAATAATTTAGTCAACACAGGTGCTATTATTTCTATGGAATCCTTCAGGAACCTATTCTCTACATCGTCTAAACCATAGGCTTTATTTATTTTTAACTTCCTTATTTCTAGTTTGACCTCCTTACAGGAGAGGATCTTAAATCTAAACTTACAAGTATTATAATCATTCTGAAATGTTAACTGAGGCCCACCCTTACAATCTACTTCTGGACTGATGTCTGGTAAAGTAGTAAAATATATATTTAGACTATTTGCTGACTCCTTAATTGACAGTATTATTCCATTTTCTTCTATCTGAATAGGAGCTTTATCAACTATTGGTTTCTCAAAAGATTTTAATACAGACCAATATGTCCGGGGGTCATCATTTGCATCCACCTTTGCTTTATAGTAACTAGTCTTTGTTTTCCTAATTTTACTTTTTAACTAATTTCTAAGTTTTTTTATATAGATTCCAATCCATGATATTTAATGTTTTGTTTGCTTTTTTCCAAATTCTATTTTTGATCCTAATCTCCTTTTTTAGTTTTTCTGTAATCCATGGCAGATGTTGTTTCCTAAAAATCGAAACTTTATGCGGTATTATTTTATTACAGGTTTGCTGGACTAGATTAACAAATTCTTTTATAGCCAATTCCAAATCAGGAATTAGAAAAAGCCTGTCCCACCTGATTTTCCCCAGAGCCAAGTTAAATTTTTCTTTACTATAGTTTTTAAAACATCTTCGTTTGATGTACTGAGACTAATCTCTTACTCCTTTTTCTAATTGAGATCCTGCCTCTAGGGAACTTAAAATAGAACAGTGATCTCCCAGTATTGAATCTTTCACCTTTATATAATTTACTTTTATGCTTTCTGAAATGAATATAAGGTCTAGAATATTTCCTTCACTATTTAATTTAGATTTCTTAGTAGGGGTACCGACTATTTGCCTTAACCCCAATGGACTTAATTGTTTTTTAATGCCATTCCTCTGGGTTTGTTCCAAGCTGAATTAAAATCACCTAACAAAATGAAATCATTCCCTTGGGTATACTGTTGCAATAAGCCCTGACCCTTGCTCAAACTTCTTCATCTCATCCAGTTACACCTCCAAGCTTGCCCTCTCCTCTTCCATGTCAACACATAGTTGGGGCAGTTGGCAATCAAGTTGAAGCCCAGTGGCAGATCCATTTTTGGGGAGAGTGAGCTTGGTAAGATCCAGCAGTAGTGGAGCTGCACTGATAATTATAACTGCCAGCAGTAACTCCTTCTTGCAGCATGGTCGGTAACTGCTGACTCCAAGCAACATGTTTCAGAGCTGCTTTGTCTCCCTTAGAGTCATAAGACTGAAGGAAGGAATCAAATAAGAGAAGATGTCCATGAGTTTCAGAATCTTGCTGCTTGCACATACACTGGAAGCAGTGCTGCGTGGCAAAGCAAGTGACAGTTTTGCCCTCTAGCATGGTCTCACAGGGTTTTATGGTGTGATTAAAAGATATGAAGAGGGGATTGCCAGGGAGCACCAAGACTCCAGGCAACAGATTGTGCCCCATAGCCACTCCTTGCCCACCCCCACACTGCTTTAACTTGGAGTATGTTAGCTTTATACTGCTTAACTTGGTAAACTTGAAAAGACTGCAGGATTTTAAGCTGCTCAACAATGCACAGGGAGCTGCACTGTTTTCTCTTGAACAGAAAACACATGAAACCACTCTTATCCTGCAATGACTGGCTCCAGGGGACATATTAATATACAGTATAATAAATGACTATGTAAAACCTTGGAATCTATGTAAAACCTTCAGCCTTATACAATTATTAAAAATGAGGGCTACAGTAGAAATAAAACATTGTTACAAGCACTGTAAATAGAAATGTAGACAATCTGGAGACCTCTGAAACAAAGTCCAAACAACTGGTTGGAGAGGGCACTGTGAGGTAAAATTCAGAATTAACTAAAACAAGATTTGACTGGTATCAACAAGGCTGGTCTTGCTTTTCTTGTAAGTTGTCATCTCTATTTTGGTAGCAGACCTTGCTGTCACACCAGTCTTACTGTCATAATTGTAATTACAGTATATGAGGACCACTTACAAAGTCAGTTTTACTGATTTGTTTGTATACAGTACCTGCAGGGAGGGTTTGACAGAGCAGCACTACTTTTCAGTAATGATCCCTATATTGTACACAGTGCTTCAAGTCCCCAACACCAAGCAATTTAGTTTCCTCTCCCCAGTACCAAAGTCACCTGCCTCCATATCACCATTTCTCTATTCTCTGATGCTCCTGGTTGGTCATTGGAACATCAGGTGGTTAGGGGGAGGAAGACAGATTGTTTTAAATTCCCTGACAGTTCAGGTTGGGCTTTAAATTTGTCAGGTTGTTGAGTGGAGGGGGACAGTTTTTCTTTTTTATTATTATACTCTGATGGTCCTGGTTTGGTTCTGGGCTCATCAGGTTGTTGGGTGGAGGAGCGCACGGATGTTTTTATTCACTAACAGATCATGCTGGGTACTGGACCCATTAGGTAGCTGGAGGAGGGTGCCAGATTGTTTTATTCCATTCTAAATGGTAACTGTCTTGTTGCTAGATTGGGCATTGGACCGTCAGGTAGTTTGAGGGAGAGAGAGACAGATTCTGTTTTATTCCCTGATGGGCCAGGTTAGGCAACAGACCATTCTGACCAGTAGGCTGGGTTGAAGCACAAGAAAGTCACTGTACCTGCACTCCAAAAGCAAACCACACACAAAACTCGTTTTCAAGTTTGCAAAAGCTTTAATGCCAAAATAACAGCTAGAGAATGTACACACACATTATCAACTGCTACATGCCCCGGCGCTTCAGGTCAGAAACCATTTGTCAGGGTTGGGAACAAAGGGTTTTTAAACCAGAACGCTGGGGTATGTGGCAGTGGATAACATCTGTGCACATTCTAACTGTTATTTTGGCATTAAAGCCTTTGTAAACTTAAAACAAAGTTTTGTGTGTGGTTTGCTTTTGGAGTGCAGGTCCAGTGACTTTCTGTTGTATTTTAGGCAAGCCACCCATAACCTGCACTGCCCTATCCCAGGTTTTCGCAGTTCGCTCTCAAGTAGAGTTATATGGGTTGAAGCATGCATGGCAGTGTGATCCCTATCTGCATACTGGGAACATACTACAGGCCTGATACTGAGGGGTGTGCAGTGATGTGAGTGAGTTTTATTGAGGGTCTCAATTTGAGCAACTCAATAAAACCACTCCTAGTTAGAGCGAGTGCTGAATAAGATCAATGACTCCTGTAGAGCAAGTGTAGCAGTAAGCTACACTCACTACAGCAGTATATAGAGACTTATTTGACCAAGCCCTGCCAAGCTGGCTGTTTAGCATAGTGGCTTGAGCATCTGCCCCTAGAGCTGGTGCACCCAGGTTCAGGTATGGCTATAGGAACTTATTTTTCTTTTACTGTTCTTCTTTCCCCCTGTGTCTGCACTCCCTGTGTAGTTGATTATATTAATTTTGGGGGGTGTGAGGGGCTTGCCCCCTGCAAAGGGGGGTGCAGGGGGCATGGCCCGCTGCATAAAAATGATCTTTTCATTGTCTGCCTTGGGAATGTAACCGACCATCACTGTTTACAGCAGTCGCTCTGATATTGATTGCCCTTTTGATGTCGGGCAGTCTTTTGGTCGCTCCTTTTGGTCAGCAAAATTACAAACTCACCTTTATCACATAAAACCTACTGAGCTCCAACAGAAGGAAAAAGCGATAGAGGGAGAGTTAGGCAGTGGAGCCTGGATCACTGGCACTTGGGGCTATAGCCACGGAAGTGTGTGCCATCGGTCCCCTTCAATCCAGTCTCCTATATTAGCATGCTATGGACTGACAGAGGTGGAGATGCCTGAACAGGCTGGTAGCAGCAGTACTGTGGCAGCAGCCCCAAGTATCCCGTGCAGTGTTTGAGTCCCTCACTGGGACCTGAGTGGATGGGCATGGGGAGGCAATGTTTTACTACCCTGCCTATTTTGCCTTCTGTTCACTACTTTGCCACTTCTCATTATCTCCTTTGGTCCTGATATACCAGCAAGGTTGGGCATGGTACCTATCAGGTAGTTGGAAGGTAGGTGACAGGACATTTTGTATTTCCTGATGGGACAGGTTGAATACCGCATTGCTAAACCGCACCGCATTGCTAAACTTTTTTTTTTGGTGGGGGTGGCCAGATATTTTTTATTTTCTGCAGGTGGAGTTGGGCATCAGACCCATCAAGTTCTTGGGGGAGGGTCAGGAATTTTTTTATTCAGTGATTATACTGATTAAACACTGGACCTTTCAGGCTGGTGGGGAGGGTTATCATTTTTTGTACTCCCTGACAAGTTAGGTTGGGCCACAGCCTACTCAGGCTGTTGACAGAGGAGGACAGGTTTATTTTTTTTATTCCCTGATGGGCCGTGTTGGGTACATGACCTGCAGACAGTGTGATGGTGGGGGAAGATGTTTTTATTCCATGACAGGCCACATTGAGCACTGGAATTGTCAAGTTGTTGGTGAGAGGTGGACAGATATGTTTATTCCCTGACAGACTGGGTTGCATACCAGACCCATTAGATAGTTTGGGAGAGAGGGCCTTTTTTTCTTATTCCCTGATTGGCTGGACTGGGTATTGGACCAGTCAAGTAGCTGGTGCGTGGAGAGGGCCATATTTGTTTTTTATTCTTCCCTGATGGGTCAGGTTGGGAACTGGGTCTGTCAGGATGTTTGGGGAAGGGGATAAGTTTGTTTTATTCCCTGATGGGTTGGGTTGGGTTGGCACTGGACCTGACAGGTTGTTGAGGAAGAGGACAGTGTTTTTGTTTTTGTTGTTGTTCCCTTATGGACCAAGCTGCTCACTGGACCCATTGGATAGCTGAGAGAGGAGGCCAGTTTCTTTTTTATTCCCTGTTGGGGACCAGAAATTCTGTTCTATTCTACATTCCCTGCACCACCTGTATGGAACTCATGTGACTTGTATAACAATTTGTGATATATTGTGTATGAAAGTTATGTTATTTGTTTTGCAAATTGCACAGCCCTGGCCCCCTTCTTGCTCCAGCAACTGATCCCCCCCCCCCTTAGTTTTCCTAGTCCATGTTCAGGCTACTCACACTGACTGGAAACTCAGCTGTTTTTTTTTTTATTATACAAAGAGGTAGGGAGAGGACATTCTAGTTCCTACAAGCATCAAATAGTGCTAAGCAATACTATTCTTTATCATTTTGCATTGCAATAATTTAGTAGCATGAAAACTTTCAGTTTTATGTGGGCAACTTCATTTTTTTAAGAAAAAAATATTGTTTAGCTTTCTATTCACAAAGTTGTTCAGACAGAGAGTTTATTATTACTTAGAAAATGGGCATTAAAATACAACAAATCTCATTGGCTGCCAAGGATACATTAACTAACAGTTAAGAGCCCATCAGACAACAAGTGCCAACACAGCCTGCTTCACCAGAGAAGTGGTATCTTTGTGCCAGGTTTGATTTGAAAACTGAACACCAGCAATTTTTTATGGCTTGCTTACCCAGACAAAAGTGTGAGTCAGCCCCAGTACACACACACACACACAGACATGAAGGCACAACTCTGTCCACAACTCCACTGCCATTCTTTTCAGAAAAAAAAGAATCAAACTACTTAACATTACTTTTCTTCAGGGAATTCCTGACCCTTTCAACCAGTTGTAACATTTACACATTGGTTGTGTGCTCAGCACTGCTGTACTGTGGATCAGATCCCACTGAGAAAGAGAACTCTGTTTTCTTGTCACCTACATTTTTTTGATGAAAAAAAAAAAGTAAAAACATACATAGCAGCTCTACTACTGACTGTTTCTATTCCACCCCACCCCCTTAAAGGTTTGGTCCCAATTAATCGTGCCTCTCGCCTTTGTTAGTAAAAAAATCAAACTACTTTCCTTTTTCTTTCTCAGAAACTTTGCAGATTCATCAGCTGAATTCCTTTTCATGTTCCCTGACTGATTGTGGCTGAGATGATCAACGTACCATTATAGCTCCTCTGCTGAGCTGCTCGCTCCCTACTCACATTCTAACAACACCCATTTTTTTATTTAGAAAACTTTCAGGAAACTATTTGTTGCAGGGGGGAGAGGGGACTGAAAGGTAATAACAACACATAGCGATAGCGCTATCAGAAAGAGGCACTGCAATCCAATATGAAAAAAAGCATCTCATAAAAAGCAGCACCCTCTAGTGGCTACTACTGGCAACTAAACCATTAAGGGCACTATTTTACAGAAGTTGCCATTTCTGCTTATTTTTATAAATATGTTACCATTTGTTCTAATGAAATCATTATTTAAAAAAAATAAATAATATAAGCCCATTTTCTAAGTGCAATAATACCCTCCAGGGTGTGTGTAATATCAATACTGGACCTTCCAAGGGCTATAAGGCACTCCACTGGTGGTGGCGGCGGGCCTAATTATACCCCTGGGTAGTCCAGTATTGCCCAGTATCACCCATCCTGTTGGGTATTATTGGTTGCTTCCTCTCTGAACTTACTGATTGTCATTCTTGTCATCATAGTAGGTGGGGGCTAGGCTGTACAGCCCAACGACTTTGTCAGTGTATCACCTAGATCTGCTGCACGTTCATGAGAGTAACATCACCTGCTCAACAGATTCTCATTCACTCTCCTCTTTGCAGCCAACAGAAAGTTAGCAAAGTGTTGCAGACAGCTATGAGGAGCACTAGCAGGCACAACACTGACTCACTGGCTGCCATAAAAAGGCATATTCCAGTACTCCGATGCATTTCAATGGGACAGCTTCAAAATACTTCCTGACTTCAATCCCAAAAGGAACTAGTCTGCTATGCAGACCAACCCTAAAAATTCAGTAAACTGTCCACACTCAGTCCTGTTCGATAGCAGAACTCAACCACTTTAACTCTCTTCCTCTCTTTGCTGCTTTTCCTTTGCTCTGCTTTGCTTTGCTTCACTTGGTCAGCTCCTTCCTGTAAAAAAGTTCAGCAATGCCAGTACTTGGGAGTCCTCTCCCAACTTTTAATCTCCATTCCTTTTCAGGTCTTCTCATTGACACAATCCATGGCCTGCATTGCCAACACGACCCAATGCCACTTTGGGAAAATACCCATCCTGGATGTCAAGTCAGTTGTCAAGCTTACAAACACATACTGAGGAATCTGAATTGTCTGTAGCTGCCATGGCAAATGTGTCATTTAATTAGCTTTGCATCACTGCTGACTTTGAATTACCAAAAAAAAAACTTTGGCACACTGATATCATGGGGAGCAGGTGTCAACATAGGAGGCCAGTAAACATGGTTACACTGACAAAAGCAAGATGAACTGAGTAGTGCTAACAAGAGACTCTATTGTGGCAAAAAACAGAGAGAAACACACCAAAAAACAAGCATTTGTCAATGCCGAATGTTTGCTTGCTGATATTAGCATTGGACATGCAGGAGTTAGACAGATGTAGAATAGGAAAGGCAGTGAAGTATTGAACACATGCCAATCCCACCTCCACCCTGCAGAAATGGTCAGGCATTGGGGTGTGCCTGTGGGTCACTGCCCTTAATGCTCACGGCATTTCACCTCACCCTATCCTGTAGACACCAACAAGTGTTAAGGTGTGCCTTGGGGTATTCGGCTTCACAGTCACCCCATTTCATAAGGACATGCACTGAAATGGGTGCAGTACAGGAGAATGGGGTGAAGTCTGAGGCTGAATAGTGCAAGGCACACCTCGATGCCTGTCACTGGCTTCAGGGTTGGGGTGGGATGGCATGAGCATTACAGCCGGTAATCCAAAGTTATACCTCTGATGCCTGTCAGTCTGTACAGGGTATGACGTTATGGTTAGAAACCCTAACGCCCCAGGCGTGTGTTGGTATTTGCACTACAAATTTTCAACATGGCCTTTTTGTGATCCCCCACCTTATGAAAACATTTGGGACCCCTTTTCATGAACAGTGGCAGTGTGATTTTGCTAATGTGTCCCTAACTTCGAGTTCCCACAGCGACTGTGCCATTCTGCGCCAGATGTGTGAAAACACAGATCAGGCAGGATGTGAAGAATGACATCTGTACCATCCATAGAGAGGTGAGAAGAGATGGCAATGTTGAAAATCTGTAGTGAAAATATTCAAAATGCTCGAAGTTCTGAGCGTACGTGGAAACTGTACAACACGTGCTTGTACCGCCATCATTTAGAGGAATTATTTCACCAAATTTTGAACATAGGCATTTTCTGACCTCTGCTCATGAAAACTCTCAATATGATTTTCTTAATCTGTCCGAAACATTAATTTCCCACAGCGACCACGTCATTGTGCGCCAGATGTGCAAATGTATATTTCGGGCAAAATATGAAAAATGATAGCTGTACTGTTCATAACGAGGTGTGGCAAAATGCCAATGTTGAAAATCTGGAGTGAAAATATTACAAATTTGCGCAATTCCGAGCACATGTGGAAACTGCACAACACATGCTTATAATGCAGGCATTTTATGGACTCTTGTCACCAAATTTTCAACATAGGCATTTTAGGTCCTCTGCTCATGAACAGTGTTGCTATGATTTTCTTAATGTGTCCCGAACACTGATTTCCCACAGCGACTGCGCTATTCTGCGCTGGAAGTGCAAAAACACATTTCAGCCAGGATGTGAAAAATGACAGCTGTATTGTTCATAAGGAGGTGTGGAAAAATGCCAGTGTTGAAAATCTGGAGTGAAAATATTACAAATTCGCGAAGTTATGAGCATGCGTGGAAACTGTGCAACGCATGCTCGTAACACAGTCATTTTATGGACTTTAATCACCACATTTTCAACATAGGCATTTTAGGATGTCTGCTCATGAGCAGTGTCACTGAGATTTTCTTAAAGTGTCCTAAACACTGATTTCCCACAGTGACCACGCTGTTCTGCACTGGAAGTGTGAAAATACATTTCAGTCAGGATGTGAAAAATGTCAGCTATACTGTTCATAAGGAGGTGTGGAAAAATGCCAGTGTTGAAAATCTATAGTGAAAATATTACAAATTCACGAAGGTTCAAGCATGTGTGGAAACTGCGCAACACACTCTTGTAAAACAGTCATTTTTTGGATTTTTTCCACCAAATTTGCAACATAGGCTTTTTGAGAGCCCACCTCATGATCACTGGCACTGTCGTTTCATTACTCATTCCCGAAAGGTGATTCCGTGCAGTGACTGCATATTCACCTTTTGGGAACGAATAACGCCATGACAGTGGCTGAATTCATGAGGAGGGGTCCCAATAACCCCATGGTGAAAATTTGGTGAAACAATTTCCCAAAATTGCCTGAGAAATGCACCAAAGTTGAAAAAACCCTATTTATGCCATTATACAACATACCAGCATTGCTTCAGTTCATGGTCAGCTTTGAAGAGTGCAGATGTGTTCCCAGTCCACTGAAGATCATCACACTTGGCTCTGGAGGTAAGTATGGGTTAGTGGGGGTGTGTGGGAGACAGGGTGAGCAGAAGGTAGGCGCAGGTTGGGGGAGGAGCCAACAAACTCAATGAGGGACTGTTTTCTGTTTTACAGGTTTAAAAAAAAACAACATTGCAGGACTTTTTTTTTTACAGGGACATTTGGCACACTGGGGTGGGCTCCCAGCATGCCACCTGAGTGTTTTTTTGGTGGGGTACTGTAGCTGATGGGGGATTGAGCACCCCCATCAGCACATACGGGGGGAGAGCCAAGGGGGATTGGGCACCCCCTCAGCACACAACTGGGGAGAGACATTATGCCTACAGGGAGTGGGCTCCCCCATCAGCAAATTGAACTGGGAAGGGGGACTGAAGCTGATGGGGATTGGGCCCCCCGTTGGCAAAGAAAGACTGTTGGGGGGGCGCATGATGCCGAGGGGGATTGTGCACCCCCTCAGCACACAACAAATGGGGGAGGGGGTTACAGTATGCCGATGGGGAGTGGGATCCCCTGTCTGCAAATTAACTGGGTCGAGGACGGCATGGTACTGCCCTGCAATGACTGGTCGCTCCCTCATTGCAGTGGCGGATTTGTTTCAAGGTGGTGGCACACTGGCTGAACTAGTGTCAGCAGTAGCATGTCACTGCATTGGGGGAAGTGGGTCAAGCCTCAAAAGGCACTGGGGCCATTGGGTCCCACAGCACCACACCTCCAAAACCCTGCTTCTCTCCTAAGCTGTGATGAAATGTTTCTTGAGCATGCGTGCAAGCAAACATAAAAAAATGACATTTTGAATCCATGCAGATTCTTCTTCAGGTGGGTGGAGTCAGGCCCAACAGTACATGCATATACAACAGTAGCTGTTCACAGACATAGTAGATACTTAGAAATTTAAAGGGGCAGTATCCTTTATACAACAGCTGCCAGGCTCAAAGGAACATTTACTCAATCAATACATATTTTTTTTTTGGAAATTGTATTTTATTGAAGTTTTTCTTTCTTTTCCTTAACAAAAAAGGGAAAGGGAAAACAATCCAAAAAATACATATACAGAAAAAAAAAAAGTACATCGTTCTGTGTTACTTTATCGACATTGGCTACATTAGACATCCTTCATCTTGCTAATCACTAGCACTCCCCAACTACAGAAAACTATAGGAGAGAGCCGGTGCCTCCCTCATGGAGGTTTACAAAACACTTTGTTATAATCTATAAACAATATACTAAATTTCAGTTTATCTGTGCCAATGTCGGCCTACATATTATTCTATCTAATCACTACATTTACATAAAATCAACAAAATAATTCCCTCCCCTCCCTTCCTCCCCCCTTCCCCTGTGATGGTGAACGGTATTTCCCTTTCGGCTAGTACTCCTATTACTTTATACTCTCGTTTTCCTCTCCTCTTCAGCTGGAGTGGAGGAACACTTCCGGGTGGCAGTCCTTTCTGTACTGGCTTTAATCTAAGGCCTCCTTGGCCAACACTGCCAGGACATTCACTCCTTCTTTCCATGCTAAATATTCAAAGAAAGGGAGCCACCTGGCTTTGAACCTATCTATCTTCCGGGCTAGGTTAGCCGTAAGCCTTTCCATTAATTTTATCTGGTCTACTATTGCCAGCCAATGTTCTAGGGTTGGGGGGGCCTTATCCAGCCACCTTTTCGTGATTGCCCTTTGGGCAGCAGCAACTAGAATCAGAAATAAATAAGCAGCTGCCGAATTTCCGGCCCCCGGGGGGGGTCCCCCAATAAGAGGTGTCGAAGGTGTTCCGGGATCGTCACACCAAGGATCTGTCCCAGAGCCTGAACCACCAGGTTTCAGAATCCCCTGATCTTGGGGCAGCTCCAGAATATGTGTTCATGCGAGCCCACCAATCCACACATTCTCCAACAGTAGTCTGACTGGTTTTGACTGTAGTGCTTCGTAATTGTGGGTGTTCTAAAATATCTAGTGAGAACTTTCCACCTGAACTCCCTCCAGGAGGGGGAGGCTGACGTTTTATTTGCCAGCTTCCATATCTGTTCCCACCTAGGTTTCTCTTCTCCCCAGTTCAATTCCCTCTCCCAGTTAGTCTGTATCCTGATTCTCTGTTCCAGTTCCCCTACTCCACCAGCTACATACAGTTTGGATATTAAGTGAGTTTGTTGCTTTGTCCCTTTGATTAACTCCTGTAAAAGATCCAAGAAAGGATGTGGCCATCCTTTATTTGCCTCTAGACAACCCCTTTCCATGGCCTGCATGAAGTGCCTAATCTGCAGGTACCCATAAAAATCAGACGATGGAATATTGAATTCCTTTTGCAATTGGGCAGAGCTTTTAATAATGTTTCCTGAGAGAAGCTGTTGGAATTCTATTAGCCCTAGCCTTGCCCAGCGTCTGAACAGGGGGTTTTCCCTTCCTGGCGAAAAGTCCATACTTTCCTTTATGAGTCCCAGACCGGCCAACCAGGGTTGTAACTTTAACTCTTTCACCATCTGGACCCAGAGCCGGACCAGGGTTCTAATCCCTGGTGTCACTGGTAGGGGCATTAATTCAGGGGAAACCTTATTGAATATAACTGCCCGAAATGTACGGGGGTATAGTAATTGCACCTCCATTTCTGCCCAACTTTGTTTAATATCTTTTGAGGCTAACACCCCTAGGTATTGCAATTGTGCCGCTTTATAATACTTTTTCATATCTGGAACCCCTAGGCCCCTTAGGCAACTTCAATACTCCCCAACTTAACCTAGGTTTTCTCCCGGCCCATATGAATTTGCTGATTACCCTCCGTACCTCCAACCAGAACTCTTTTGGGGGCATCAGAGGGAGTGCGTCAAATAGGAAAAGGAGTCTCGGGAGCAAGTTCATTCTCACTGACTCCACCCTTCCCGCAAGGGATAGCGGGAGAGCCGCCCATCTATCGCAGTCTTCTCTTAACTTTTTCAGTAACATCCCGAAGTTACTCCGGAATAATTTACTTAAGTCCCTTGTTATTTGAATCCCTAGGTATCTGAACTCTTTGGTACCCCACCTCAAGTTCGTGAGTGATCTTTCATGAGTACTCCCCCCAGACCCAATCACCATTATTTCCGACTTAGATTCATTAATTTTGAATCCAGATACTGTTCCAAATTCCTTTAGGAGTCTCATAGCTGCTGGTAAAGAGGTGCCAGGGTTCATCAGGTACAACAGAGTATCGTCTGCATATAAGGAAATGTGGTTGTCCACTCCTCCTACCACCATGCCGGATATATTCTCTCGAGATCGGAAGGTCTCAGCCAGGGGCTCCATACTAAGAGCGAACAGCAAGGGTGAAAGAGGGCATCCCTGCCGAGTGCCTCTTTTAATCTGGAATGGCTGGGAGAAGAGGCCGTTAACTCTAACTCTTGCTGAAGAGTTGGTGTACAGTGCCTTAACCCAAGCCTGAAATTTTAGGCCCAATCCAAACTTCTGCAGTACCGCCTCTAGATAACCCCACTCTAGGCGATCAAACGCCTTTTCTGCGTCCAATGTCACTATCAGTCCAGTCGCCCCCCCCCTTTCTGCTTGAAAACTAGTCAGTATTGTGATCAACCTCCTGACATTGTCATGGAGATGCCTGCCTGGTATAAAACCGGTCTGATCCGGATGCACCAGCTGAGTTATTACTCCTTGCAGCCTATTGGCTATCAATCTTGCCAGGATTTTAACATCTACATTTAGCAAAGAGATGGGGTGATAGTTTCCACACTGGGTGATGTCCTTATCTTGCTTTGGGATGACAGAAATTAAGGCCTGATGCCACATGTCAGGAGTTTCTGAGGGAATATGTGCCATGTTACTCATCTGTAACAGCGGGGGGGATAGCACCTCCCTAAACTCCTGATAGTATTCCGCACTGAATCCATCCGGGCCTGGGGCTTTGTTATGCTTTAGTTTTTTGATTACTTTGTCTAATTCAACTCGGGTGAATGGGCAGTCCACCTCGTCCTGCAACTCTTTTGAGAGACTTGGTAATTTTAGTTCCGAAAGAAATCTCTCCACCAATTCAGCTTGACCTAAATGCGCTTCCGATTTATAAAGGAGCTCATAAAAATTTTTGAAACAATCCGCAATTTGGGGGGACCCCATGACTAAATCCCCATGGCCCTTTTGGACTCTGATTCCCTGAACATACCTATCTGCCTCTTGCCTCCTCAACCTGTAGGCTAAAAGTCTTCCTGCCCTATTGCCATCTGTATAATATTTTTGAGCTAAGAATCTGAGGGCGTTCTCGGTCTTAAATGCTAAGATTTTATTCAGCTGATCCCTCGCTTCTCTCAATTGTTTTAGTATATTTCGTTGCCCTCCCCTTTTATGGGTATTTTCCAACTCCCTGATTTTTTGTTCTAATTTATCTTGCTCCTGGCTTCTGATTTTTTTCTGATACGCTGCATAGGCGATAATCTCCCCCCTTACCACCACTTTTAGCCCGTCCCACGCATACTTTACCTTCACCCCTTTAGTCCAGTTCTCCTTTACATAATTCTCTATTACCTGTTTAATTTTAGAAACAAATTTTTTGTCTCCAAGAAGCCCTGCATTAAGCCGCCATAGGGATTGCTTACACTGTGGCCCTAAGTTAATCGTTAGACTGATTTTCGCATGATCTGAAATTACTATCGGGTAGATCTAATCAATACATTTTTGTATGACACAAATTGTGAAATTTTTATTAAATAAATACAAAATAGTAAATAAAAATAGACAATATATGATTGAATTGCAGAAAGACTAATTAATTAATGGATACAAATGGTATATTAGTAAGCCACATAATGCATTTACCAGTATTGTAGCAAGATGCACTTCAAACAGGGTGGCTCAGACTTCCTGAAACAACAGAAAAAAGCAGTTACAAAAATCAAAATACACAAAATATACTGTTCCTACAAATTACATCTAAAGAAATTGTATAACATCCCATCTATCATTAACACCTTCTGGATGAAGGGCTCCCAGTGTGAAAATAAGTCTACTTTTCCTCTGTAAGAAGGAACAGAGCCTGTCTCCACCACTGGGATGTGGAAGTACAAAGTCCAGCCTGATGAGACAGAGGCTATTGGTAAATGGGATCTAATCTGGGGGGGTAACAAGTGGGGTACTTCAGGGTACCTCAGGGTTCAGTCCGTGGGTCCAAACTGTTTAATGTCTATATTAGTGATATAGCAGAAGGGCTGGAAGGAAAGGTCTGCCTGTTTGCAGGCGACACCAAGATCTGCAACAGGGTAGATACTTCAGAAGGGATGGAAAAAAATGAATAAGGACCTAAGGAAACTGGTAAACTGGTCTGAGGTGAGACAACTGAGGTTCAATTCCAAAAAGTGCAAAATAATGTACCTAGGATGAAGGAACCCAGAGGAGAGCTACAGGATGGGGTGGGGGGGTTGCTGACAGTCATCAAGGGAGAAAGGGATCCAGGGGTTATCATTTTGACAACTTAAAGGTGTCCAAGCAGAGTACAAAGGCTGCAACGAAGGCAAGTGGCATGCTGGGTGCATAGGCAGAGGTATCACTAGCAGAAGGAGGGACTTGGCGATTCCGCTGTATAAAACACTAGTGAGGCCTCACCTGGAATACTGTGTGCAGTTCTGGAGGCTGCATCTTTGAAAGGACATAGACAAGGTTGAGGCAGTCCAGAAGAGGGTGACAAAGATGGTATAGGGCTCACACCGGAAAACATATGAGTAGAGACTGAAGGACCTCAATAGGTACTCACTGGAGGAAAGGAGAGAGAGCAGGGAGACATGATAGAGACCTTCAAGTACCTTAAGGGCATAAGCAAGGTGCAGGGGGATGACATCTTTCAATACAGGGGAAGTACAAGAACAAGAGGGCATGATATGAGATTGGAAGAGGGCAGGATAAGGGAGAATATGAGGAATTTTTTCTTCACAGAAAGGGTGGTGGACACATGGAACAGTCTGCCATAGGAGGTGGTGGGAGCAAACACAGTGGTGGCATTCATACATGCATGGAACAGGAATAAAAGAACCCTTAAGGTGGGAAGGAAAGAAGAAAGTTGCTGACCAAGTATGGTCAAAGACCAAAATCAAGGATAGGCTTACAGGCAGACTAGATGGGCCTAGCTGTCCTTATCTGCTGACAATTTCTATGTTTCTATGATGAAATTAAAACATCCCAAATCGGAGTTATGAACCTTAGTCCAATGTGTGACCACAGGGGTGTCACACTTACCGCTCTGAATGGAATGTACAGTAGGCACTCTTGTATTTTCTCCTTCATAGCAGTAGTGTTGTTCGGATCGTATCCACCACTACAAGATACTGGCGGATACCACTATTTTCACCAGATGTCAGATGCCATTAGATGTTGATGGCATCTAGTCATCCTTCCAGACTCATCAGATCCAAAGTAGATCTGTTTTTTGAGGACAATTGATCCACTGGCTCCAATGGTCAGATCAGAGATCTAACCATAGGATCACAACAATCTGATGGTCTTATCCAAGAGGTATACTGGATCTGACAGTTGGAGCAGTGATCCAGAGGTTCAGATATATCTGAAGAACCTTTGTTTCACCCTTTTTAATCTCTTGAGAAAGTCTTTGTTCCTTCGTAGCCTTGGCTGCCCTTACCATCCTGGTCACCTCCCTGGAGCTCCTGATGTAATCCTCATTATCTGCTACTTTGCAGATCCTCTTATACTGCAGGTCTTAAAGGCTGTTCTTTTTCCCTCACCTTTGCTTGTACTTCCTTAGTCCACCAGCTCAGTTTATTGGACCTTGCCTTCTTTCTCCTCCACTCAGTGCAGGAGTTGTGTCCTCCACCAGTCCCAGTTTTATGATGTCCTATTTTTAGGTGGTGTCCAAATCTAAACCTATGGTGGCCACATGCCACCCCAATATCGCAGCCATCCTACTGAAGTTGGTCCTATTAAAGTCCATTGCCTTGGTGGTGATACATGTCTCCTCTCTGCCCAGTTCAAGGGAGAACCTTACTATACTATGGTCACTCCCCACTATGGGGTCCTCCACCCTCACCTCCAGTACCTGATCAACATCTGACAAAACAAGGTCTAAGATGTTGCCTTCTCTTGTTGGCTGTCTTACCTGCTGTGTCAGGAACGCATCCTAGATTGTGTCCAGGATGACTTGTTTCCTGCTGCTAGCTGAGGTCATGGTGGTCCAATCTACCCCTAGTAGATTGAAGTCAGCATCCACCACTGTGCTACCCCAGCTGCAGTTCTGCTGTATAACCCCCACTAGTTCCCTGTCCTTGTTCTTTTCCTCCATCTTGGGGGGGTCAATACACCACCACAGCCTTACCCTCTTGTTTTTTTGCCTTGAATATACTGTCCCACAAAGATTACATGTTCCCTCACTACCGTCTTCCCTATTGCACTCTATACCCTCCCTTATGTAAACAGTAACCCCTCCTCCCTTGCCATTTTCCCTGTCCTGCCTATACAACCTAAAGCCTGATATTATCAAGTTTCATCCCTATTTTGAATTTCCCATGTTTCCGTGATGATGGCAATGTCTACTCCCCCCTTCCACCAACAGTGCATGGTGCTGTGGCATCTTGTTGCCCAGACTCCTCACATTCATGGAAACCATTGTCCATCCTCTCCCTTGATCACCACCTGGTCTAACGTTCCCATCCCTTCCCCCTCTGGGAGATTGCCAGTGACCAATATTACCATCTTGGGGTAGGAGGCAAAGGTCCTCCATTTGCCTCCGAATGCTTGATATGTCTTGCCCTGCCCCACATTAGTTTAAATTAAAGTGCAAAGTCAGAAACTCCTCAAGTTTCCGCTTTAGGATTGTGCAACCCCTCAGCACACAACAAATGGGGGAAGGAGTCACCATTTGCCAACGGGGAGTGGGATCCCCCGTCGGCAAATTAACTGGGTCGGGGATGGCATGGCACTGCCCTGCAATGACGGGTCGCTCCCTCATTGCAGCGGCAGATTCGTTTCAAGGTGGTGGCACACTGGCTGAACTAGTGTCAGCAGTAGCATGTCACTGCATTGGGGGAAGTGGGTCAAGCCTCAAAAGACACTGGGGCCATTGGACCCCACAGAGCAGCACCTCCAAAACCCTGCTTCTCTCCAAGCTGTGATGAAATGTTTCTTGAGCATGCGTGCAAGCAAACATAAAAAAATGACATTTTGAATCCATGCAGATTCTTCCTCAGGTGGGTGGAGTCAGGCCCAACAGTACATGCATATATAACAGTAGCTGTTCACAGACATAGTAGTTACTTAGAAATTTAAAGGGGGCAGTATCCTTTATACAACAGCTGCCAGGCTCAAAGGAACATTTACTCAATCAATACATTTTTGTATGACACAAATTGTGGAATGTTTATTAAATAAATACAAAATAGTAAATGAAAATAGATAATATATGATTGAATTGCAGAAAGGCTAATTAATTAATGGATACAAATGGTATATTAGTAAGCTGCATAATGCATTTACCAATATTGTAGCAAAATGCACTTTAAACAGGGTGGCTCAGACTTCCTGAAACAACAGAAAAAAGCAGTTACAAAAATCAAAATACACAAAATATACTGTTCCTACAAATTACATCTAAAGAAATTGGATAACATCCCATCTATCGTTAACACCTTCTGGATGAAGGACTCCCAGTGTGTAGATAACTCTACTTTCCCTCTGTAAGAAGGGACAAAGCCTGTCTCCACCACTGGGATGTGCAAGTACATAGTCCAGCCTGATGAGACAGAGGCTGTTGGTAAATGGGATCTAATCTGGGGGGGTAACAAGTGGGGTACCTCAGGGTTCAGTCCTTGGGTCCAAGCAGTTTAATGTCTACATTAGTGATACAGCAGAAGGGCTGGAAGGAAAGGTCTGCCTGTTAGCAGGCGACACTAAGATCTGCAACAGGGTAGATACTTCAGAAGGGGTGGAAAAAATGAATAAGGATCTAAGGAAACTGGAAAACTGGTCTGAGGTGTGACAACTGAGGTTCATTTCCAAAAAGTGCAAAATAATGCACCTAGTATGCAGGAACCCAGAGGAGAGCTACAGGATGGGGGGGGGGTTGCTGACAGTCACCAAGGGAGAAAGAGATTCAGGGGTTATCAGTTTGACAACCTAAAGGTGTCCAAGCAGAGTACTAAGGCTGCAACGAAGGCAAGTGGCATGCTGGGTGCATAGGCAGAGGTATCACTAGCAGAAGGAGGGACTTGGCGATTCCGCTGTATAAAACACTAGTGAGGCCTCACCTGGAATACTGTGTGCAGTTCTGGAGGCTGCATCTTTGAAAGGACATAGACAAGGTTGAGGCAGTCCAGAAGAGGGTGACAAAGATGGTATAGGGCTCACACCGGAAAACATATGAGTAGAGCTTGAAGGACCTCAATAGGTACTCAGTGGAGGAAAGCAGAGAGCAGGGAGACATGATAGAGACCTTCAAGTACCTTAAGGGCATAAGCAAGGTGCAGGGAGATGACATCTTTCAAAACAGGGGAAGTACAAGAACAAGAGGGCGTGATATGAGATTGGAAGGGGGCAGGATAAGGGAGAATATGAGGAAATTTTTCTTCACAGAAAGGGTGATGGACACATGGAACAGTCTGCCATGGGAAGTGGTGGGAGCAATCACAGTGGTGGCATTCATACATGCATGGAACAGGAATAAAAGAACCCTTAAGGTGGGAAGGAAAGAAGAAAGTTGCTGACCGAGTATGGTCAAAGACCAAAATCAAGGATAGGATTACGGGCAGACTAGATGGGCCTAGCTGTCCTTATCTGCTGACAATTTCTGTTTCTATGATGAAATTAAAACATCCCCAATCAGAGTTATGAACCTTAGTCCAATGTGTGACCACAGGGGTGTCACACTTACCATTGTGAATGGAATGTACAGTACATGCTCTTGTATTTTCTCCTTCATAGTAGTAGTGTTGTTCAGATCATATCCACCACTACAAGATACTGGTGGATACCACTATTTTGACCAGATGTCAGATGTCATTAGATGTTGATGGCATTTAACCATCCTTCCAGACTCATCAGATCCCAAGAAGATCTGTTTTTTGAGGACAATTGATCCACTGGCTCCAATGGTCAGATCAGGGATCTAACCATAGGATCACAACAATCTGATGGTCTCATCCAAGAAGTATACTGGATCTGACAGTTGGACCAGTGATCCAGAGGTTCAGATATATCTGAAGAACCTTTGTTTCACCCTTTTTAATCTCTTTGGAAAGTCTTTGTTCCTTCGTAGCCTTGGCTGCCCTTACCATCCTGGTCACCTCTCTGGAGCTCCTGATGTAATCCTCATTATCTGCTACTTTGCAGGTCCTCTTATACTGCAGGTCTTAAAGGCTGTTCTTTTTTCCCTCACCTTTGCTTGTACTTCCTTTGTCCACCAGCTCGGTTTATTGGACCTTGCCTTCTTACTCCTCCACTCAGTGCAGGAGTTTGTGGCCTCCACCAGTCCCACTTTTATGATGTCCCATTTTTAGGTTCTGTCCATGTCTAAACCTATGGTGGACACATGCCACCACAGTATCGCAGCCATCCTACTGAAGTTGGTCCTATTAAAGTCTATGGCCTTGGTGGTGATACATGTCTCCTCTCTGCCCAGCTCAAGGGAGAACCTTACTATACTATGGTCACTCCCTACTATGGGGTTCTCCACCCTCACCTCCCATACCTGATCACCATCTGACAAAACAAGGTCTAAGATGTTGCCTTCTCTTGTTGGCTGTCTTACCTGCTGTGTCAGGAACGTATCCTAGATTGTGTCCAGGATGACTTGTTTCCTGCTGTTAGCTGAGGTCATGGTGGTCCAATCTACCCCTAGTAGATTGAAGTCAGCGACCACAACTGTGCTACCCCTGCTGCAGTTCTGCTGTATAACCCCCACTAGTTCCCTGTCCTTGTTCCTCTCCTCCATCTTGGGGGGGATCAATACACCACTCCCAGCCTTACCCTCTTGTTTTTTTGCCTTGCATATACTGTCCCACAAAGATTCCATATTCCCCTCACGACCGTCTTCCCTATTGCACTCTGTTCCCTCCCTTATGTAAACAGTAACCCCTCCTCCCTTGCCATTTTCCCTGTCCCGCATATACAACCTAAAGCCTGATATTATCAAGTTCAATCCCTGTTTTGAATTGCCCATGTTTCCGTGATAATGGCAATGTCTACTCCCCCTTCCACCAACAGTGCATGGTGCTTTGGCAACTTGTTGCCCAGACTCCTCGCATTCATGGAAACCATTGTCCATCCTTTCCCTTGATCACCACCTGGTCTAACCTTCCCATCCCTTCCCCCTCTGGGAGCATGCCAGTGACCAATATTACCATCTTGGGGTAGGAGGCAAAGGTCCTCCATTTGCCTCCAAATGCTTGATATGTCTTCCCCTGCCCCACATTAGTTTAAATTAAAGTTCAAAGTCAGAAACTCCCAAAGTTTCCACTTTAGGATTGCTATACCTTCTCTGCTGAGGTGCAGCTTGTCTTGGACCTGCAGGATATTGTTTACCCATGTTTCCCCCTAGTTATCTACCAACCCAAACCCCATAGACTAATAACACCCTCTCAACCATTTGTTAAATTCTTTAATGTTTTGCTTTCTGTTTGTGCTAGCTTTAGGTACAGGCAGTACCACGGAGAAGGCAACTGTCCACACTTCATTTCTATATTCTCTTGTCAATTCTCTAAACCTTGCCTGAACCTTCTGAAGACTATTCCCTTCTAAATCATTAGTGCCAAGATGCACTACCAGGTGCCCCCCCCCCATCTCCTGTCACTTGCGGGGATGTTGGGCTTTGCTTTGTGCGGTGTCATCCCTAGCAAGCATTCCACCCTGATGAAGCTCTTCCTGCTCCGATGCCCACACCACCTGATACTCTTAATAATGGAGTCACCAATTATGATGACTCTTACATCACATCCTTGCTGCTCAAATCTTAATTTCTTCTCTGCAGTTGTGTCCCTTCTTCTGTCTTCTTCCTCCCCCGGTTCTAACCTGCCATTGGCTTCCTCCGAACCCCTAGTTGCACCACCTTTCCCCTGGAAATCTTACTGTCTCCCTGTACTATAGCTACTGTTGTTCCCACTTTCTTCCCCAAAATCCTCACTATAGAATCACCTTCTGAAGTCTGTTCTACCTCCTCATCTCCCTCCCCTTTGCCCCTTTCCCACTGTCTGCTTTGGCACTCTTAATTACCCCCGTATCCCCTTTCCATCTATATTGTTTAACTTGCCAATATCTTCCACCTCCTTTTCTGTATCATTGTCACCTGCACTTTTTTCAATGCCCCCAGCCCCCCCCATCTCCCTTCTTATAGTTCATAGAAACATAGAAACATAGAAGTTGATGGCAGATAAGGACCAAAAGGCCCATCCAGTCTGCCCATTTTTTTCTACCTTATGAATGTGCCATAGGCCTTTACTCTGTCAATGGCCTATCTATTCATACTCATCTGTATTGCTCCCTTATACCTATCCCATGCCTGTTTGAAGCCCTACACTGTATTCATATCCACAACTTCCTGAGGTAGACCATTCCATGCATCCACCACCCTTTCTGTGAAAAAGAACTTCCTCACATTACCCCTTAATCGGCCTCCCTCTAATCTCATGCTGTGTCCTCTTGTCCTGCAATTTTTCTTATATTGAAACATGTTAGACTTTTTCATCTTGTTAATGCCCTTAAGGTGGTTGAATGTTTTAACCATATCACCTCTCTCCCTCCTTTGCTCTAGGATATACATATTGAGCTCCATTAATCTGTCCTCATATGTTTTCTGATGCAGTCCCTGCACCATTTTGGTTGCCTTTCTTTGGACTGTCTCCATTTTGTTAATGTCCTTGTGAAGGTGCGGCCTCCTGTACTGCATGCAGTACTCCAGATGGGGCCTAAGCAGGGTCTTGTAAAGAGGGATTATACCTCCCTCTTACAACTTGTGATACCCCTACTAATACACCCCAACATCCCCCTAGCCTTACCTACTGCTTTAGTGGTCTGCTTGGATGATTTCAGATCATCTGTGATGATGATGATGATGCCCAAGTCTCTTTCTCCCCTTGTGATTGCCAGCAACTCCCTTCCCAACCTATAGGTGGCTTCAATGTTTCTCTTCCCTATGTGCATGATCTTACACTTCTTTGCATTAAACCCCAGTTGTCACTCTTTCAACCATTTTACCAGTTTATCCAGATCTCTTCTCATTCTGTCTACCCCATCTGGATCATCTACTCTGTTGCAGATCTTGGTGTCATCTGCAAACAGACAAACCTTACCCTCCCGTCTGTCTGCAATGTCACTGATGAAGATATTGAAGAGGACTGGCCCCAGAACTGATCCTGAGGTACCCCACTTGTGACTTGCATCTCTACTGACTGTATACCATTTACCACCACTCTCTGTTTTCTGCCCGCCAACCAGTTTGCCACCCAGTTGACCAACTTCTGACCCACCCCAAGCCTACCCAACTAATTAATCAATTTTCTATGTAGAACAGTATCAAGGTAGGTGGCATCAACTGCACCCCTTGGTCCACCACTCTGGTTACCCAGTCAAAGAAATCTATGAGATTAGTTTGACAGGACCTTCCTGTAGTAAACTCATGCTGTCTTGGATCCTGTGCTCCTATGGATTCTAGGTGTTGCACTATCCTTTCCTTAAGGAGTACCTCCATAATCTTGCCTACTACTGAGGTAAGACTGACTGATCTGTAGTTCCCTGCCTCCTCCCTGCTACCGCTCTTGTGGAGTGGGATCACATGAGCCCTTCTTCAGTCTTCTGGGGCCTCTCCTGTGCTCAGAGACTCACTAAACAGTTCTGATAATGGCTCTGCTAGTTCCACCCTTAGCTCCTTTAGTACCCTGGGATGTATGCCATCAGGTCCCATTGCCTTGTCCACCCTGAGCTTAGCGAGCTCTTGTAGGACCCTTTCTTTTGTGAAGGGACTTGTGCACACCTCCCTCCTCCCTGTGTCCATGATGCTGAGCTGTGGGCCTTGCCCTACCTTCTCCTCAGTAAATAATGAGTAGAAGTATCTGTTTAGGATAGATGCTTTTCCTTGGTCCTCCTCCACATACTCCCCCTTTTCTTCTTTGATCTTAGCAATACCTACTCTGCACTGTCTTCTTTCACTAATGTATCTGTAACCTCAGGTGGCATGCTGTTTGAATCTGACAGCAATACCAGGTGGGCTGGGTTCGGGGAGGAATAGATCACTCGGCACAAAGGCTAGGTTTGGCAACTCTGCACAGGGGCACCCAAGTAATTCCAAACACAGGAAGCAATAACTGTAATGCCCAATACCAGGAGTGGGATTCTAAAGTGTGGCTTGTTCTTGTTAAATGTATATCACATTCCATCTACTTGTCTTGCTTCCCATTTGTGCTGGACTTGAACATACTTTTAAGTGCCATAGTCCATTACTCTAGACCCTCCACTGAGTTAAGCAGTCCAATCCCCACTTTCCAACTGTACTTGGCTGTCTTTTCCTAACCCCACAGTAACAGTCCCTTTAGTTTCTTTCTGTTCAGGTGAAAAACACTTGGCCCTTTTTCAGAGTTAACTCACCCTTTGGTTGCAGGTGCCCCACAGGTGCTTCCCTCACAAGGAATTTCTCTCTCAGAGCTTCTGGTGCTTCAGCACAACTTGAATAGGCAGCTTCTTTCCCTTAGCCGGACCAAGGAGGGTTGCCCCTGGAAAACAGGCAAAATCCTTCCCCCATCCCCTTTAGGTATGTGGCTCTTGAACTATTGAAAGTAGTCTCCACCTCTTCAATTACCAGTTCCTGTGTTCCTCTTACAGGTGGAAACATACATCTTCCTAAAGTAGTTCTAAAACAGAGCTTTAAGCTCTGAGATCCTGCACACACTCAGCTGTACTACTGTCTCTCACTCTGACTGCACACAGACTGAATTCACAGTCCCCAACGTTCTACATTAACCTTCAACTGCAACATTCCAGTGTGGCTTATGCAGCTGCGAAAGTTCTAAGATGATGTCATCCCTCAGAATCAGCTGAGACTGAGAACAGAGTGAGACAGTGTGAAATCCATTTAACTGGAGTTTCACAAGCTGCCTTCCCTGCCTACCACTAGGTCTTACTGGGATTCTAGTAACCCTGGTTAACAGGGGGGTTACACTCACGCTTGGCCAGGAAAATGACTGTCCGCAGTCATTAGTTACCTGACCTAGGCCATCCTACCCTATGTGTTACCTACGGAGAGGGGTGATCAGGCCCCCTCCTACCATGTGCCAGGCACAGACAGTCAATGCTAAGGGCCCAGAGGCCATCGGCTGACACATCAGCCTCTACTATATCCACTGACTATGGGTGCCCAGTGGCTCTGGAAGAACTGTCAAGAGCATAGCCCTAATAGATCAGCACTGCAGTCCCTATGGCCATTCAGGACCATAGCCTGTCTATCCCCCCTAGCTGACTGCCTCTATTTCAAATCCCAAAACAAAACAAACAGGGGACCTCCCCGACCCTGGACACCATGCAACCACACACCAGGAGCTAATACCATGCCATTGCATTACTCCCACATTTCCCCACAACCATACCTGTGGAAGAAAAAGGTTACAAACAGTAACAACAACAACAGTGCTTCAAACACGACACACTAAAGTACTAGTGAGGAACTCCGATGAGTCCCTCCTCCTCTTCTTGTCTTCTCTTCTATCTTCTTCAGGAATACCTAAAAGAAAGACAACACACACTCTTAATCTGCATACACAGTCTATCTAATCCCCTACCATCAAAACACTGGAGAATCCAAAAAAGATTTTTTTTTTAGGAAAGGTAGAAAAACAGTATAAACATTAGAAAATGGTAGAAAACAATGACATTATTTACAATACACCATTTGGGGGATGGAGTGCCATAAAAGTCCCATCTAGTGACCACAGTGCCCGAAGGCTAGTCCATTAAAGAGTCTCTGCTGGGCCGGAACCCGGTAAATCACAGTTCTAGAAGGCCAAATTCCTGAAGGGGAGAGTCTTTGAGGACAGTTCACACATCTGGAGTCTGCTAGTGTAGGATGTGTACTGCAATGTCATAAGAATAGCAAAGTATGGACTTACCAGTCCCTTGTAGAATGAAAAATGGCACCAACCTGGTCCTCAGCCGAAGACTCTCCCTGGCAGCATTCTTCCAATACAGCTGGGCGGACATCTTCCGGGAATGACAGGAGGACACATCTGGAAACTGCTGGGATGATGTCATCTCTGGAGATGGAACCTTGTAACAGGAACAAAAAGGAAAACAGCTGGTCTGATGTCATCCGGTTACCAGGTGATGAATCAGGATACAGCTGGGCTGGCGTCCTCTCTGGATCTGAAGTCATCTGGTGGGCCAGTCGATGGATTCTGGAAAGTCAGTACACTGTAGAACTGATGAATGTGGGACACCTGAGTCCTGGACGTCCATACTGGCGGAACAACAAAGGCACTGCAATGGCTGGAGTGGCAGCACTGGCTACTGCTCTGCTTTCCATTTGGTAGGCATGGGCACATTTGCCGGGAGGTCTTTGCATTGTGGCCAATAGCATAATGGGTCAGGTGCTTGAATTATTACCCCATCTGGGCACATATAATTCACACTGTGAAAGGTATCACGTCCCTCTCCATCCACTATCCGAACAGTGTCCATTAACAGTGTCCTGCCTCTTTTCCACTGGCTATATTTGTTATGAAACATTCTGTTCCTGACATGCTTGTTTGCACCAGGATGCACACATTTCATTGCTTCTGCCCAAATCCAGGACTTCCTGTTTTGTTCAATCTCCTCCCAGACTCTCTGAGGAAAGGTAGGAAAGGACATCCCATAGATTTCATTCACCTTCCTACGAACCAGTCTCTCCTCTTTACTAGCTTTGGTCAACTTGAGACCTTTGGCCTGGCTTGGGGGTGGTCAGTCCTGGTTCTGCCAGCTACACATTCTCAAAGACACAAAAAATGGATCCATGACATCTTCTTGCACAGCCAGAGCAGTGGAATCACCACTCTCTTCCATGCATTTCTCTGAGGCAAGAGCTTGAGGCTGTGTACCAGTTCCTTTTTCACAAGGCCACATAGGTTCCCTCTCTTCTTCTTCTTCTTCTTCACTGAGAATCTGTGCCCAGGAGTGAGTAGTCATCCTCACTCCTGAGACTATCCACTGTTCGCTGGATGCGGAGGTCGAAACCTCCCATTCAAAGGCCTCCCTCATCTCGTCTTCTCCTTTGAGACTTGGGCTAGGCTCCGCTCTCCACTGGTCTACTGATGCTTTTCCTGAATTGTCTCTCAGTGATTCAGAATCCGAAACAGCAGCACATTGTTCTGTCTGTAAATCTGCACCCTCTTGCTTTGTGCCACACTCCACCGAGAGGCCTTCTCCAACAGTCTCCGCCTGGTGCTGTGTGCTGCCAACTGCAGATTCTTGAACTTTTGTCCATGTGGGAGCCAAACAAATCTTGGGTGCTTTAAATAAACCGTATTTCACTAGGCACCCAGAACAGTGAGGTACCATGAAGACGTCCCTTCCAGCATTTAAGCATATTAAACACACTTGCACCGGATATCCAGGAATCACCACATGAGGAGGCAGTCATCCTCCATAGTAACATCTCTCAATGTTCCTTAACTTGTTTACTTCTACTGCTACCACAGCCCGGGCATGATCTGGGTAGCGGGCTGGTCCTGAGGCCATGACTGCAGAGAAAAACAAACAAATGCTCACTGTTATTGAAAGTCCCACATCACTGAACACTTTCTTTCACTTTCAAAGTGGCTCCTATGCTGCTGTGTTTACATTACTACCCCACCCTGTAATGGCGGCGGCAACACTCCTACGCATCAATATTCTGAAATTGGGTCAAGCCACTGCGTATCCGAGTTACACACTGTACTGATAACTTTGCTCAAACTGCATAAACTAGCACTGTTCTTTTTCCTAGCACATTTATATAATTTACCACTGACTTTTCACTTAAACATAGAAACATAGAATTTGACAGCAGATAAGGACCGCTTGGCCCACCCAGTCTGCCCATTTCCCTGCCTACTGGATAAGCTGCAGATCCTAGTTAACCAGCAGCCTACTTCTTTCTACCCCCAACCCCTAGAATTGCCTTATAACTGTCCCATGCATGCTTGAATTCCACCACTGTTTTTGACTCCACGACCTCCTCCAGAAGGCCGTTCCATGCATACACAACCCTCTTTGTGAAAAAATACTTCCTTAAATTACCTCTGAGCTGCCCCCCTCTCTCTTCAAATTGTGACCCCTTGTTCTTGCACACCTTTTTTTTTGAAAGATGCTACCCTCTTGGACTTTGTTGAATCCCTTGAGGTACTTGAAAGTTTCTATCATGTCCCCCTCTCCCTCCTTTCCTCGAGGCTATACATATTAAGCTCCTTAAGTCTCTCTTCATATGTCTTCCGGTGCAGACCCTGCACCATTTTAGTTGCCCTCCTCTGGACAGCTTCCATCCTGTCTATGTCTTTGCGAAGACTGGGTCTCAGAACTGCATACAGTACTCCAGATGGGGTCTGACCAGCTGTCTGTACAGAGGATAATAACTTCTTGTTTTCTACTGATGATGCCTCTCCTATGCATCCAGTATCCCCCAGCCCTCCTTGCTGCCCTCTCACATTGCTTGCCCACTTTTAGGTCATCTGATATGACTACCCCCAGGTCCCTTTCCATTTTGTTGTTGTTAGTATCTCACCCCCCATTGTGTACTCTTCCCCTGGGTTTTTGTTTCCCAGGTGCATTACCTTGCACTTCTTAGCATTGAATCCAAGCTGCCATACATTTGACCATTCCTCTAACCTTGCCAAGTCCCTTTTCATCCTTTCCACCCCACCTTGTGCATCAACTCTGTTGCAGATCTTTGTGTCATCTGCAAAGAGACATACTTTTCCTTCCAGTCCCTCTGCAATGTAAGCTATAAAGACATTGAAGAGGACCGGTCTAATACTGAACCCTGTAGTACCCCACTAGTAACCCCCCTTTCTTCAGAGTGGACTCCATTTACTATTACTCTCTGTGTCCTATTCTCCAGCCAATTTTTTACCCAGGCTGTCATCTTGGGACCCACTCCCAGGCTAGCTAACTTGTATATTAATCTTTTGTGTGGGAATGTGTCAAATGCCTTGCTAAAGTCTAGGTAGGCCATGTCCACAGCCCCTTCCTGATCTACTACTTTGGTCACCCAGTTAAAGCAATCTATTAGATTTGTCTGGCATGACCTTCCTGCTGTGAATCCATGCTGTCTTGGGTCCTGTGCCCCTCTGGCCTCTAGATATTCGACAATTCTTTCCTTCAGAAGTGATTCCATCATTTTCCCTACCACTGAGGTTAAACTGACAGGTCTGTAGTTTCCTGCTTCTGCCTTGCTCCCACTTTTGTGAAGGGAATCACATCTGCCCTCCTCAGTCCTCGGGTACCACCCCATCCTCCCATGATTTGTTAAACAGGGTAGTCAGTGGTGTCACTAATTCCACCCTTAGTTCTTTTAGAATTCTGGATGAATCCCGTCAGGCCCCATTGCTTTGTCCACCTTCAGTTTTAAGAGTTCTTTCAGAACCCTTTCTTCTGTAAATGGGCTGGTATCAACTTCTGTATCCAGAGTGTTTCTACTGTTTGTGTTAGGTACCTCCCCCTCTTCCTTTGTAAATACTGAGCAAAAATATTTGTTTAGTATCTCTGCCTTTTCACAGTCACCCTCTGCCCACCCTCCCCTTTATTAAGCCTCACTATCCCTCCCTTGGTCTTCCTTTGCTCCCTGCTGTACCTATAAAAGGTTTTATCCCCTTCTTAACTGAGTTGGCTATCTTTTCCTGAGTTTGGGCCTTTGCTGTTCTGACTGCCTTCCCAGCTTCCTTTTGCTTTAACTGATACAGTTCTCTGTCCTGCTCCTTCTGTGATTCCTTGTACTTCCTGAAAGCTTTCTTTTTCTCTTGAACCTTCACTGCCACTTCCTTTGAGAACCATAGTGGTTTCTTACATCATTTAGTTTTGTTTACTTGCTTCACACAAAGGCTTGTTACCTCTGTGATGGCAGTTTTTATTATTCCCCATTGTTCTTCCACCCCTCCTTCCTGCCCATTTGCTAGTGCATTCCTTAGGCACTCACCCATTTTGGCAAAGTCAGCACTCCTAAAGTCCAGTACCTTTGCCTTTGTGATACTTGACTCTATTGCTGTGTTTATTGTGAACCATACTGTTCGATGGTGCGCTAGTTCCCAGATGGCTACCACTTCTACATCTGTGATCCTCTCTTCATCTCCATTTGAGAGAACCAGGTCTAAGATTGCTCCCTCTCGAGTGGGCTCCAATACTAGTTGTCTAAGGCATGCCCCCTGTAGGGCATTTAGAATAACCCCACTCTTCGAAGTGGCTGCTGCAACTGCACTCCAGTTAACATCTGGCATATTCAGATCGCCCATCATCACTTGCTGAAGACATTGCTCTAGCTCACAGTCCCTTAAAGCCTCAGTAATTCAAGCACAGGATTGCCTGTAACTCTTGCTGCATATCTTGATACAACTCACAGTCTCTCTCATTGCTTTGAAACTTACACTGACGCTGAACCCATAACTATGCTCACAGTCGATGGTTTAAAAGGCTTGCTTTTGCTGGTAAATTTAACACAGTCTTTAATTGCAAAGCGACTACACTGCTGCACACAGATTCAGCTGGCTTTTGGCAAAAATCACTTGTTTGAGCAATTATTTTTTTGGGTACTCACTGTTATCAGTGGCTGTTTGCTGTGGTGGAAAATGGCCTGCAGCCAGTCTGGGAGGCCTCTGAATAAAAGCGGGTTGGCAGCCCTGCTGATCGTCTCTCTGAACACCACACTCACAATCTAGTCAACTGAGATGCGGGATGAGCCAGAATTTAAACAGAACAAACAGTTTTTTGAACTTTTACAGTGCTTTCAGTCACTGCGATGCTTCTCCTGAAAGCCAGTACACACATTCCACTCACACTTTCACACATTGCATATGCCTACTGTCTGACCTACTCCCAAGGTATTGTACTTATCTCTGAGGACTTTGAAGAACAAAGGAAACATATAGACAAAAGGATTTTACACATTGCAAATGCCCAGGCCACAGTTTATCACCTTTCAGGAACTTTAACATATTATGTGATCCTGGATCTCAACAGTACTATAGTACTTCTCTTAAACCCTCTGGCACCAAACCCTCCCAGTCTTTTTTTTTTTTTTTTCATTTTTCTCTGTACTTCACCATAGTGCTTTGCTATCCACCTTAGCCCACCAAACCATACCTCCACCATCCCCTCCCGCTGTTTGCCACCCCCAACTGCCCAGCCCACACTACTCGGCTCTCCTGCCTCGCTAAAAAATGCTTTGGCTTAGTCCCCACCACCTGTTCCTGCTCAGCCTCACCTCCTTTTCCCTTTATGCCAACTCCCCCTCCACCTACCCCTCCACCTACTCTCACCTTTCTATACTACTACCCAAACATTGCACCATGGCTTTTACTCTGGAAGTCTTAAACAAACATCACCCAATTAATACCTGGGTGCAAGAGCCATATTTCCTAATTGAAACTGCCACATCATTATAACTCACTAACAATCACCCTCTACTAGGACTCCAGAAGACAATCCAAGCATCTTAAAAGTACAAGCAGAAACTCACTCCAACCTATTATGAACTCTGAATGGCATCGCTTGAAACTCCTGCTCCTCCTACTTTTAATATCTGGTGGGATACACCCAAACCCTGGTCCTGTTGCACTGAAGCTGACAAAAACAGGAAAGTTGGTAGTGGTCTCTCCATTATCACTCTAAATATCTGCAGCCTCCTTCCCAAATTGGCATCTCTTCAAACTCTCGCTGGACAAAAACCTGATATACTAGCCATTGGGAAACCTGGCTATCTCCCAGCACCGGATCATGCGGTCTGCTTGAAGGCTACAATCTTTTCAGACTCGACCAGGCAAGCAAGAAAGGTGGGGGCTGTGCAATCTACATAAAGGACAACCTCTTCTGTCAACGCGGCAGCTTCACCCCACAAATACGAGATGTAACTCCTCCCTATCAAACTGCTTCTTGGTGCACAAAACAAAGTTCTCACAGTGGCATGAGTCTATATCCCTCAAAAGACCACCGTGCAGTATTAAGTCTGTACTTGATTTTGTTAGTCTGCAGCCCTCTGAAAATGAGCTCCTCCTCCTCGGGGATTTCAACATAAACTGGCTCGCCTCTGACACTGGCTCTTACAAAGATGACATCCTAGCAGCAAACCTGACTCAGATGGTAACTTCCCCCACCCAGAAAAATTACAAAACTGGTACAAGCACCCTTATTGACTGGGTTCTCACAAATCACCCTGACCGGATAAAAAACATTAAAGTCCTCCCTGACTCCCTCAGTGACCACTCCCCAGTGTCCTGTACCTGGTCTAATAAATTTCTCAAGCCACCCCCAAAAGTTATAACAAGCAGAGTATTGCCTTATTGGACTCTTATTAAGTTGAAACCCCATCTCCTACAACAGGACTGGATGCCAATCCTTGAATCAACTGATATTAATACCGCACTAGAATACTTCATTAAATCTTTCAACTCTGCATGCAACTTACTCGCTCAGTAAAAAGCGTAAAATCAAAGCTATCAAATCCTGGATTACTGCCAAACTACTTGCCGAGCTCAAGGTTGGGACCACCTCTGGGCAGTTGCCAGAGACACAGACTCACCTCATGATACCCTAAAATACAAGCAGGCACGAAATAGATGTACCTCACAAATTAGGCAAATGAAGAGTGCCTATTTCAAAAATGCCCTTGAATCCACCTGGGATGATGGAAGAGCTTTTTAGGACAACATCCGAAACATAATGGGTAAACAATCAAAATCGTCACCTACCATTATGAAAGTTGATGGATCCACCACTCTTGACCCAAAGTCTATTGCAGATGCACTTAATAAGACATTCACAGACCTTAGTGGGGTCCTCCCCCCAGATTTCTTCTCGGACTTACCTGTGCCTAGCCTAGTATCACAAAACACCCCTCGTGACAAACCACAATTTTACTTCAAGAAAATCAAAGTGCACGGCACACAAGTACATAGAAAGGCCTGCTCCAAATCCAGAACAAGTAGTGACACGCTAGATCTAAAATCCTGTCTCTCACCCTGGATGAAGTAATTCACCCTTGCAAAAATTCTTAATCTGTCACTTTGCCAAAGTCAATTTCCCAACAAATGGAAATCTGCCATAGTTACGCCCAGTGCACAAAGGGGGACAAAACCTCAACAGGAAACTATCGACCAATATCAATACTCCCTCCCTCTCCAAAGCACTTGAGCAGAATAGTGGCAGACCAACTCTCTGATTACCTGGACAAATACAATCTACTCTGTAATCAACAGCACGGCTTTAGGAAAGGACATAGTACAACAACAGCCTTGCTAGATTTCTCTGGAGAAGTCCACTCAGCCCTGGACAAGGGTGCCAAACAGGTGCAGTCTTTGCTCGATCTTACAAAGTTTTTGACACAGTCCATCATGGCCTACTTACTTCCCTACTTTCTAGCCTAGGCCTGGCCGAAGGTCCTTGTGCTTGGGTAAAAAGTTACCTGTCCAATCGGTCACAGGCTGTAAAAATCTCTAATGAACTCTCCGACTTCAAACCAGTTCTCTTGGGTGTACCACAGAGATCAATTCTTGGACCGCTCCTCTTTAGCCTGTTCCTTAACTCCCTCCCAGATATCTGCCAGGAGAAAATAATCTTATACGCTGATGATGCCGTAATTCTCTCTTCCCACAAGGATCCAAACTCCCTACGAAAAAGCCTGCAACTTGCTTTCTCTAGTGTTGAAAGGTGGTTCCTGGATAGTAAACTTGTGCTAAACCACAATAAAACAAAAGCCATGCTCTTCTCCAATCACCAAAACAAAAATAGGCATACTCCACTCACCATACAAACCTCTGCGGGAATTACATGGACCAAGTAAATACTTTCAAATACCTTGGCATCACTTTGACCAAGGGCTCACCTTTGCAACCCACATTGACAACACTGCGAAAACAGTGAACACAGCATGAATACTATTCCATAACCGTCAATTTCTAAATCAAGTGGCATTGAGAATAGCTATACAGAGTTCCATAATCTCAATCATTGACTATAGCCTTATTATTTATGGCTCAGCTACCTCCACTGCTCTAAGGCGTATCTCAATCACTCTAAATAAGGCCTGCCGGCTCCTCACGGGGGCTCAAAGACTGACTCACACGTGTGATCTGTACTATGAATCAGGCTGGTTGAACCTATCAAATCGTCTTATTTATTTCACCTGCACAATGGCAAAAAAATCTATCTTGGGACTGACTCCATTATGTATTCAAAACCTACTCCGACTGAATCCTGGCTCACGACCCTCCACCAGATCTGAACGCCAACCTTTCCTGGTTCGAGATGCCGGACTGCACAGGACAAAGATCTTTCGAGACAGGGCCCCAACATGGTTCAATGCGCTTAGTCCACCCTACTCTATCCTCAACCTTGCTTGAAGCTTTCAAATCCATGCTCTATGCCCACCTCACCACCACTAGCAACTGTGACTGTGCTAGATAAAGACTACTACTCCTCATGTCCATCCTCACATCTGAGGCCTCTTCCTCCCTGACTAATGAACCCTCTGGTACCTCTACTACTTCCTGTCTCCCACCCAAACTCACTCCCCCCCTTTTTTCCTGTCCCCTCTCTCTTACTCTCCCGCTCACCACCTTTCCCTCCTCTCTAGCCTCCTTTTGGTGCCTAATGATCACCCTCTCCCTGGAAGTTTCCTTATCCTCGAAATTGTCTACTCGCTTGAACCTGTTATAGCTTGTTTTTCTATGAAACTTAAAAACGTTACTGCCTTAAACTGTTAATAGCAAATTTATGATGTAACTTTCCTGTCTGGTTTTACCTGTAATGTGTATCGTGCTTTGTTAAATGTTCTTTGTGACGTGGAACCTTTGTAAAAGAGCCCTGGCTCAAAGGTATTAATTCCTAGACTAATAAACTAAACTAAACTAAACACTCTCTCTCGAATGCTGGGCAGTCACTGTAGAGCTGGCTTGGGGGCGGGACTGATTGCAGTCTCACCAATCACACAACGCCATGCAAATGAGCCTCTTTCCTCTCGAGAGCTCTTCTCTTCACAGCGATCGTCAAGCAGGCAAATTTAAACTGCAAAACCACACACTTTTTTGTTTCACTACTGACTCCACGGCGGAAGCCCATTTCAACCATTTTTCATGGCCATTAAGCACAACCAGGCTCTAGTTCACAAGAAAGCATTTTCAACATCCAGGGCACAATTTCCTTTTTGCTACCCCTAGTTTTCCACACTTTTCTTTAACACAACAGTTTTAAAAGCTGGCAAAATGCTGTCAATTTTGATGCAGGACAAGGGCATACTCTCTCAGACTTTACTGCTCCTTGGTAAACAGTTGGCATTTTAATAGCAGCACATGGACAACAGCCCACAGTGGCACATTAGTTAACCTTGCTTCAGATTTTTTGGCTACCTACTGCCAGATAGCCAAAATGCTAGCCCTTTGCCCGAGCACCTTTCTTGCATTCCTCCCTAAGTTCCAAACCCAAATCCTCAGTGGTGCCTCCATTTTTGTAACCCCAGGTGGCATGCTATTTGAATCTGACAGCAATACCAGGTGGGCTGGGTTCAGGGAGGAATAGGTCACTCGGCACAAAGGCTAGGTTTGGCTACTCTGCACAGGTGCACCCAAGTAATTCCGAACACAGGAAGCAATAACTGTAATGTCCAATACCAGAAGTGGGATTCTAAAGTGTGGCTTTTTATTCACATCCAAATAGAATAAACAAAGCATAGATGGACCCCCATGGGGCTACACTCCTGGTAATGCAGATTAAAAGAAACAAGAACACTTCCTCAACACTTTAGCCCTCAGGGTCTGAAGCCACCGGGCACACAGCCTGGACTTGCATGCTGCTTTGGGTTACACAGCCCGAATTTCTACACTGTTCTGGGTTTTCCCTGGCTCAGCTCCCTTGTCGGCCACTCGGACATCTTCCATACTTCATGGAAACATTTTCTGGTGGCTCCCTAAACCACCTAAGAGCACCATGGCTCCATCAGGGAATTCTTCCTTTCAATTCCACGTCTGGGTACTTTCCTCAGGCACTGGCCAAGTACCTGAGAGAAAGTAAAAGGTGTCTCAGAGCAAATCCGTAGAGGTGAATTTGGTTACTGCTGATGGGGGGGTCTCCCACCCCTCACTCCCACCCCTCACTCCCACAATTCATGCCCGACCATTTCTCTAGACAGTAAACACCTCATCCTGTAAAGCCTTGCAATGTAGATTCTTGCTAAATGTATATCACATTCCATCTACTTGTCTTGCTTCTCATTTGTGCTGGACTTGAACATACTTTTAAGTGGCATAGTCCATTACTCTAGACCCCCCACTTAGTTAAGCAGTCCAATCCCCACTTTCCAACTGTACTTGGCTGTCTTTTTCTGACCCCACGGTAACAGTCCCTTTAGTTTCTTTCTGTTCAGGTGAAATACACTTGGCCCTTTTTCAGAGTGAACTCACCCTTTGGTTGCAGGTGCCCCACAGGCACTTCCTTCACAAGGAATTTCTCTCTCAGAGCTTCTGGTGCTTCAGCACAACTTGAATAGGCAGCTTCTTTCCCTTAGCTGGACCCAGGATGGTTGCCCCTGGAAAACAGGCAAAACCCTTCCCCCAATCCCTCAGGGATGAGGCTCTTGAACCATTGAAAGCGGTCTCCACCACTTCAATTACCAGTTCCTGTGTTCCTCTTACAGGTGGAAACACACACCTTCCTAAAGTAGCTCTAAAACAGAGCTTAAAGCTCTGAGAGCCTGAACACACTCAGCTGTACTACTGTCTCTCACTCAGACTGCACACAGACTGAATTCAAAATCCCCAACATTCTACACTAACCTTCAACTGCAACATTCCAGTGTGGCTTATGCAGCTGCGAAAGTTCTAAGATTATGTCATTCCTCAGTCTCAGCTGAGACTGAGAACAGAATGAGACAGTGTGAAATCCATTTAACTGGAGTTTCACAAGCTGCCTTTCCTGCCTACCACTAGGTCTTACTGGGATTCTAGTAACCCCAGGTAACAGGGGGGATACATATCTATAGAAAGTCTTGTCCCCTTCTTTTACTGTTTGTGCTAGTGTTTCCTCGGTTTGGGCCTTTGCCTGCCTTACTGCCTTCCCTGCTTCTCTTAGGGAAGTTTGGTATGCCTCCCTATCTTCATCCCATTGCATTCTCTTATGTTTCCTGAAGGCCAGTCTTTTGGCTCTGACCTTTTCTGCTACAGCTTTTTAGAACCAAAGTGATTTCCTCCTTCTTTTGCTCTTGCTTTTCTCCCTAACACAATGTGATGTTGCTTTATGTATTGCGTCCTTAATGCTTGCCCACTTTGCTTTTACCCCCTCACCTGTATTTCTTCTTGCCAGGGCTAGCTTAATTCTGTTGGCCATCTTATCAAAGTCAGCTCCTCTGAAGTCCCATATTTTTGCCTTGGTGACCTTTCACCTGGAGTTCTGTGATCCTTTCCCCAATATTCATTACTAGATCTAGGATAGCCATGTCTCTTGCAGGTTGTTGTACCAGTTGTTTGAGGCCCTCCTCCAGCAGGGAATCCACTATGTGTCTAGTTTTGGTGGATGTTCCTGCTGGTATTGACCAATCTGTATCTTGCATGTTGAAGTCTCGCATCGTCAGAACCTCCCCTTTAGCTGTCATGTTTTGTATATCTTCTAACAGTAATGTGTCTATTTCCTCTCCTTGGTCTGGAGGCCTGTAGACAACACCAGTTCGTATGGCTGTTCCATTTCCTGTTTCCTGTGCGACCCACAGTTCTTCTGGCTCCTTATGTATATTCTGAATTTCTGTAGCTTTGATATTTTCATTGACCTAAAGGGCTACCCCCCCTTTTGCACCTCAGTCTCTTCTGAACAGTACATAGCCGGTTACTGACATCTCCCAAGTGTGGTTACTAGCGAACCATGTCTTGCTAATGGTTACCGTGTCCAGTTTAGCTTCTGTCATTGTTGTCTGCAGGTCTGGGATCTTATTTCCCAGACTGTGTGTATTTGTGTACATGATTTTCCATTGGCCAGATTTCAGTGCATTAGTTGTTGGGTGAGGTCCGGCATTTCCCCTGCACATCATATGGGGAGCCAGACCTTTTTCCTTACCCGGTGATGCAAATGAACTACAAACATGCTGAACTTCTGTTTGATCACTAACTGAGGGAGGAGGGGTGTTCTTCCCATTCGATGTATCAGGTGCTGCACCCCTCTCCCCATTGGCTAGTTTAAATATTCTGCAAAGACATCAAACTTCTGCCCCAATGCACTGATTCCCTCCTTAGTCAGATTCAGTCCATCAAATTTAAAGAACTTTCGCTCCCCAAACTGTTGCCAGTTACCTATAAATTAGTGTCCTTTTTCCTGGCACCAGCCCTTGAGTCACATGTTTAGCTCCCCTATCTCCCCTTCTCTGACCTTCCATCCATCTACCTCCTCTCCCAGACCAGCAGGATTTCAGAGAAGGTGATGCCAGATGAAATGGATGACAGTCTCCGAGCCTGGTCAGGTGTTCCTTGGTCTCCACAACTGACCACTGGAAAGATTGTTAGTCCCAATGTGTACCAGGACATCGATGTTTTCTCCGCCTTCCTGCACAGTTTTAGCAATGCGGTCAGTATCTCTCCACACTGATGTACCTGGGAGACATCTGACCATCTGTACATGTTGTTCCTCCTGTCACACCCTTCCAAGAACCAGAGCCCTTTGTAGGTGTGCTTTTCCCATTTTAGTGAGGATTTTTTATCATCCTGTGTCCCGCTTAGTTTTGGTGCCAGTATCATGACACTATTATCACTACTGGCATCCTTATTGATCCACCTCCTCTTTTCCATAGTGTTCTCACCCTCAGCCCCCATGCCAATCTTCTCCAGGGCTACTAGTGGTGATAATATATTCCCCTGCACTATATCCATGCCTTGCTTGTTAATTACTTGGCTTTCATTTCCTTGCCCTAGTACACCCTTCTATCCTTTTCCTACTCTCTCTTGCTCATACCACTTGCCACTCACCCTTCCCTGGTCCCATCCAGTCTGTTGAGCCAGTAGGCTTACTTCCATTGGACACCAATCTTACATATATATATATATATATATATATATATATATATATATTCACCATTTTTATTCAGGAAAGGTTCTTCAGCAAACAAAATACAGGTTCAAAGAGAAACATACATACATTATCCCAATTAACATGTATCAGCAAATGCAATACATTATAAATAACTGCAACAGTTTGTCATAGTGTCTGAAAAGGAAAGCTGATACTTTTGAAACACATCCCATTCCCAAAAAGTCATAAACAGAGCAAGACATTGTTGTGAAAAAAAATCAAAGAAAAAGGTTTCATAAAACTGTAAACATCACCAAAATGTCTGTTTCTTATGCAAGGACAAAATAAAGCTTCGAAGTCCCAACAAGTGTCCTAGAGGGAAGTTTCCGAGAAATTCATCATCTTTGATCTCATTTCACTCAGCAAAATTTGAAAAGCTTGTTTATCAAAAGATGGCAAGTACCCCTAAATGACTAATAAAGGATTACTTGAAAAAATTACTTCTTACAAAAACTAAAGAATACATCAACACCTAACGCAGCTCAGTCTACTAGAATTACACTAAAGAAATGGGTACAAAACTTCAAAGGGAGAGGAGTCCAATCCAAGAATAAATATGGGCAGAAACCAACCTAAGCTTTTCTTTCCTAGCCTCCTGTCAAACCCCAGTCTTCCATCTTCCTAAGGAACAAAATCTATGTAATTGTCCAACTGGTACAACACCAATCTATGCCAGTGGAGGTCAAATCTTTCTACCAAATCAGCTAATCTGGCTGAAAGTTGATCCAGGGCATAGATCTCTTTGACTAATGCCCACCAGGCCTCCTTAGTGGGAACCATTTTGGTATGCCATAGTCAGGTAATGGCCTTATGGACAGCCATTATAAGTAAGGTGACTTGCCCATAGGCAACCCTTTCAACTCAAACACCCTCTGGGACCATAAAGGTCAAAACATAGACTAGCTGGAAGAAATCAGGACATTCATAGATAGCCATCAGTTCCTGTATCACCTCCCCTCAATAAATATGCAAAAGTTCACAAGCCCAAAAAAACATGGCTTTGGTCCCATCAACTCACACCCGCAATCCCTCCAACACCTGCCTATGGCCTCTTCTGAATATTTAGCCAACACTGCAGAGGTGCAAAAAACTCTGCTCCTAAGCTTCCATACATATTCTCTCCAATATGGCAAAGTAGAAACTCTATATGCAGGGAGAGCAGACCCCAACCACCCCCGGCTGGGTACTTCCTTCTGCCGTTCCCTGGACCATTTTGCCCTAATGGAGTCAGTGGAATCCCCAAGCTTCTCCTTGAGTGGCCGGTACAGCTGGATAATTAAATGTTTCTTTGAAGTCCCAAGCACATGTGATTGAATCAGGGAAGCCAAGGGAGAAGGCTTTTCTGCTATACAGGACAAAGCCTCTTCTGACTGGTGAAGGCAGGCTTTTAATTGTATATAATCATGAAAAAACCCTAATTGAAGCTGATAGCTTGATTGCAAAGAAACAAATGGAAGAAGACCAGTGGGCCCCACAAGCTGAAATATCTACTTGACCCCATAACCTAACCATCTCAAAAAAAATATCCACAGAACTAGGTAAGAAACAGAGTCATAGGCAAATGCCCTTAAATATAGGGCTTCCACCAGGGCCAAATATGAATGGCAAACCTGGAGCCACTGTCACTGAGGCTCCCTGGTATACAACAGAATCCATTGGACACTAATCTATCTCCTGCCCTTCTACTGCTATGATATCCTCAGCATCTGAATCCTCTCCTGTCCCCCTCCTTCATTCTTCCTAATTCCCACCATGGCCACCCTATCTCCTCCTTAAGGTAAGGAAGTTTTCTGCTCACCATGCATCCCCCATACCTCCATGCAATGCTGAGGACTATGGCAGTCCCACAAGCATTGCATCTTACCACCCTCATGGAGCTACTCCTTGGGTTATTGGCTTGATATCTACCACTCTGCCCTGACTGACCTCCCTTCTGTTACCTTGTGCCATGTTCCTGTTGATCCATCTGGTCTTACTTTTCCTACTTTTTAATCCCCCTTTCTTGGATAATTATACTGAGCCTGTTGAAACTGTTCCTTGCTTTGCCCTGTCTCCCTTAGTCACCTACACCTCACTTAAATCCGATTTAACCCAGAGAACAATCAGGAATTATATTTCATCATTCCTTATGGATGTCATAGCCATTTACAGCCAGAAATGGGAGGATCACATCAGGCATGTGAGGGAGGTTTTACACCAACTGGAGGCTGCAGGGCTGATAGTTAAGGTGGAAAAATGTCATGTAGGCATGGCTGAGTTGTTTTACCTAAGGTACCAGGTGGCCAGTGGATGCATCTGTCCAGAGCCGGCGAAGGTTGATGCTATCCAGGCCTGGCCCACCCCTGCCATGAAGAAACAAGTAAGGGAATTTCTGGGGAGAACCAGGTACTACAGGAGGTTTTTCTCTTACTACAGTGGTGCCCAAGCCACTAATAGACCTAACCAGAAAGAAAATACCAAAAAAGTTCTCTGGGCAGAGGGCTGTGAATCTGCCTTCCGACAGTTGAAGGAGGCATTTTGCTGGTCACCAGTGCTCACTGGCCCCAATTATGACTCCAGGTTCATCGTATACATGGATGCCTCAGACAATGGGCTGGACACTGACCTGAGCCAGGTTACACCACAGGGGGAGAAGCACCCCATAGTATATCTGAGCTGGAAGCTTCTGCCCAGGGAGGAGGTATATACTACAATTGGGAGGGAGTGTCTGGGGATAGTGAGGGCCATTTGGAAGCTGCAGCCATATTTGTGTAGGTGGGAGATTACTGTGGTCACAGATCATAATCCTCTGACATGGATCCATAGAATTAGTGGTCAAAATACCAAATTTGTGCACTGGAGTTTGATCCTACAGTCTTATAACATAATTATCCAGCACCAGAGTGGTGCGTCGAATGCCAATGTGGATGGACTATCAGGGCAGGGCTCAGTACATAGCATATCCCTTTAGGTGCTCCCCAGTCCCTACATGAATGGCAGCATCTTTTAGGGGGGTCACCAAAAAAAGACACACCTTCATTTTCTGGGAGGGGGAGATGTGACAGGGAATGAGACCAGATTCAGTTATTCCTTTTCTGTTAGTTTAAATATTCATCAGTTACAGGTTCTGTTTAGTATGGACACAAGATGGCAGCCAGGTGACGTGTACAGGCACTAAGGAGAGCTGTCACCCACAGTGTAGGTGCCGACATCCTTGTGGGAAGTTTAGCAGTAGCTGCTGACAGGATGAGCATGGAGGAGACACTTAAGCTGTAATCCCACTGGGGAGTCTTTCCTGGGATATGTTCTCATGTCTGGCAATGGACCCAGGTGCATGTCATAAAACTTCAAGAGATTGCAAAGAAGGCTAAGGAGATGAGGTTATGCACACACTGTCTTACGTGGGTGGGGTTACTGGGAGGGCTGGCACCCAGGAAGAGGTCACTTCCCTATAGCCCAAGTACATAAAAGGGGAAGGACCATAGGAATCTATCTCTGTCTCTCTCCCTCCCCCGCTGCACGTTAGCTTGGTAAAGAAGCACAGCCTACAGGAATGTCTTCTATGTTTTGTGTAAGAATATTATTAATTAGGAAAAAAACAAAGTATCATAGACAAAAAGAGAAGAGAACTATAACAATGATTACATCGTGAAATGAACCATTTCCCATTTTAACTCCCATCCCAATAGCACCAATGCAGAAATGTTAATAAGGGCAAGCCAAAAAAATAGTACATTCCACAAAAGGAAGGGGAATGTCTTCTGTAGCTGGAGACAGGTAAAGAGATTTTAGGTCAGGCTAAAGTTTGAGGTTATTCTGACAAGTTTCCTGACTAACTTGCTTTATTTTCTATTCTCAATAAATGTGTAAAGCTTTTGCCATTCTGTAAATATACCCTACTTGTAATTACCTGTAGGATCTTCTAGTAAAAGAATCTATTTTTGATAGAACCAGTGACTGTGTCATTATTGACAAGGTAATTTTATTATTACTGCTGGACCCTGTTTGCAGTCTGTCTCCAAAGTGCACTCTACCAATAGTCATTGAGTTGACCTTCCTGATCCAGAGCAGAGGGCAAAAGCGGTTTCTTGATCAAATCAGGTGGTAGCAGTGAGTTAGAAGTTCCTGACAAAACTGTCCTCTAAGCTGGGATGACCCAACAGGCAGTTCTTGTCACATGCAGTAAGCAATAAGTAAAAAAAAAAAAAAAACGATTTGCGCACAAAGTGTAAGTCTAGACCAACCCCACACTTCGGTGTGGGGCTGTTGGTGCTCTCACTGTTTTCCTTTAACAGGGGCATCTTGGAGGACACTGGAACAAGTGTCCCCCAAACTCCAAGAAACATTTACTCAAAAAGATCATATATTGAGATAGGCGGTATAGAGTGATTTTTTTTGGGAAGAGGTAGGAATATTTTGAAAACATTATGAGTACAGTGGCCTTCACAGCCAGTTTCAACAGAAACCACACTGTGATGAGGGATCTGGACAACAGGTGGGCATATTTTATAGAAATGGGAGACTGTGTCAATAATTAACTTGAAGGGGGGATGGCCAGGGTGGAGTGGAGGCACAATTGAAAAAGAACAAGGAGTGAATAACTAAGGCAATGGCAAGCTGTTTGAAGCAAGAAAGCAAAGGTAGGATGAGGAAGCCACTATGGTTCTCAAAAGTGGTGGCTAAGGTGGTAAGGGAGAAACAAAAGCAGCTTTTAAGAAATACAAGAAGAACCAGATGAAGGAGGGCATGGAGGTGTATTTAGATAAACAAAGAGAGGCAGGAAGGAGGATGAGGGCAGCACAAACATACTCAACCCACTCCAATCCATGTTCAGGCAGAACCACAGCACAGTCACAGCCTTGGCTAAGGTGACTGATGACTGGTTTTCTGCCACTGACAATAAACAATCCACCTGCGCCCTTTTCCTCAACCTAAGCAAGGTGTTTGACACAGTGGACCATACTCTTCTCCTGCACTGTCTCACTTCCATGGGAGTGCATGTTACTACTGTAAGATGGTTCTCTAGCTACCTTTCAGATAAGTTGCAAGAATTAAAGTGGACAGAGCCCTGTCCAGCACAGTGCCTTTCACAAGGGGAGTCCCACAGGGATCCATTCTGGGGCCCTTCCTCTTCACTATTTACATCAACTTGCTGGATAAAAATTTTCAAAAACCCAAGCTGCACTTTTTTGCTGATGACACAGTTCTCTACATTTCAAGACCATAACAGCGTGAAGCTTGCTCCGATCTACAAGCTGACTTTAACCAGTAGCAGTGCAACCTGTCCCATTCAAAACTTCTTCTAACTGCAAAGAAGACCAAGGTGATATCCTTCACTTCATCCCATGTAGCCTCTCCCCACAGTACACAGAACACTGTCCTTTCCATCACAACCATCACAGGGGACACCCTCAAGGTTGAGGATCAGTTTAAGTATCTTGGTGTATGGCTTGACAGGAAACGTCTATCGTTTAGTACACATATCAACTGCCTAGCCAAAAAACTAAAAGCTAGGTTGGGTCTTCTCTACAGGAACAGATCCCTATTTACACTGGACTGCAGGTGAAGGCTGGTTCAGGCCACATTCCTACCGTTGTTAGATTATTGAGACATTATCTACAACTGCAGCGCCACAACTCACACCCACAAACTTGTCTCCCTATATCATCGTGCATTATGTTTCATATTTAATGCACCAGCCAGGATGCACCACTGCTCCCTCTACTCATCAATAGGCTGGACATCCCTAGCAGATAGGCGCGTGCTTCACATTGGCCACTGGACTCTGAAGCTGCTAACAGGCAAGTTACCATAGTACATCAGCTCCGTAGTACACAAGAATCACAATGTCTACTCTCTGCGTAACTCAAACCTTGTGCTCCTGAATTTTCCCAGGATATGCACCAGTCAGGGCAGAGGTGCTATTAGCTTCATCCTCCCCTCAATATGGAACCAGATGAAAAGTACTATGAGGCTAACTGAGCTGGTCTCATTAAATTGCTTTAAGACTCAGTCCAAGAAAGATTTTAAAGTGGTATGCCACTGTTCCAAATGCTAAACCAACAAATAAACTCCTTCACCGTTACCTCCTTCCTTCCTTCAGGTCGCTGTCCCCCCACCCCTCCACCATATATCTTGTTCCCCCACCTTTATGTCCACACCCATTATTCCATTCTCACCCCAACCCCCAAGGCTTCTGCACCCTTCCTCCATCCATCCTACTGCTTCTCCACCCTTCCCCACTCTTACTGGCTTTCCACTCCTCTACCCTTACCCCTCACCATCCTGCCCATACCTCCCTCATCTTTAAGCCCCCCTACTCATAACTCACACTACTTCAGACATGCTGTGCCCCCCATTGATTACCTACAGCACTTACTCCATGCACTTTTCTCTGTCTTTTCCACTCTCAGATGTGATTATTCTGAATTTTATGTGTAGCATATACATCCTCACATTAGTCAGTACCCTGCTATGTATTAGATAGTAATTGCACCTGTATTACCTGTACCCCAATCCCACTCTGCTATTTGCCATTTGTTGTTTACTAGTGCCATTCAATCTGTCAGTTTATGTTCGTATATGTTTTCTGTATTGTCAGTGTTACCAGGACCTCCCTGTGAATGAGCCTGCTCAATGGAATATTTCATGTAATAAACTTGAACTTGAAGACACAAACAGAGGAAAGGATCACCAAGGAGGTCAAAAAAGAGGATAAAACTTTCTTTATGTATGTGAGTAAAAAGAAGAAAACAAGGGGTGCAATAGTGAGAATCAGGAGATTGGGAGGGGAAGGAGGGAACTGTGCAGAGGAAGTCCAAGAAAAGTTAACATTTTAAATGAGTACTTCTGTTTGGTCTCCACAGGGGACAGTGTGGGGATGGACCAACATGTATCAGCAGGCACCGGGAGGAGGGGAGAGTGGACATGAGTCCATTTTCAAAGGAGAGAGTCAAAAGGTGATTGGAAGCGTAAAAGAAAACAAGGTGATAGGACCAGATGGGATTTACTCAAGGGTACTAAAAGAACTGAGCACAGTGCTAGCTGCCCCTCTAGCAACACTATTCAGCTCTCATTGGAGATAGGGTGGTTCCAGAGGACTGAAGGGGAGCTGATGTATACCCTCTGCACAAAAACAGCAGCAGGGAGGAGGCTAGCAATTACAGGCCAATCAGTCTCACATCTGTGGCAGGGAAATTAATTGAAACCCTGTTGACAGATAGACTGGTGGAGTACCTGAAGGCAAATGGGCTGCAGGACCCCCAGCAGCATGGTTTCATGACAGGTGGTGGTGGTTTGGTGGTTGGGGGGGGGCCTTGTCAAAAAAATATCATAGATTTCTTTGACTGGTTGAGTACTGAGGTGGATCGGGGGAAGGCAGTGGATGTGACCTATCTGGACTTCTGTAACACCTTTGGCACTGTACCACAAAGGAAGTTAACAAAGAAACGTACCACCCTGGGGTATGAGGAGAAGGTGGTAAGCTGGATATCAAACTGATTGAAGGATAGGAGACAGAGGGCAATGGTATACTGCAGTCAGTTGGTGTATGGAAGAGTGACCAGTGGAGTGCCACAGGGATTGGTATTGGGTTCTGTCCTGTCCTCTTCCACGTCTTCATAAATGACGTTGCTGAGGAACTGGAGGGATGATGTGTCTCTTTGTGGATGACACAAAAATCTCCAACAGGGTGGACACCCAGTAAGGGTTGCAGAGAATGCAAAGGGATCTAGAGAAACTAAAGGAGTGGTCTAGGGTGTGGTTGCTGGGTTGCAATGCCAAAAAGTGCAAAATCATTTACCTGGGGAGAGGAACCTTGGGGGCTGTGTACAAGATAGAGGATACTTACAGTCACCAAGCAAGAGATGGATCTTGGGGTAATCGTATCTGATGATTTCAAGGTGGCAGGGAAGTACAATTAGGCAGTAGGCAAGGCTAGTGGGATGCTGGGGTGAATAGGAAAGGGGATTGCTAGCAGGAGAAGGGAGGTGGTGTTACTACTGTATAAGTCATTAGTGAGACCCCACCTAGAGTAAGGTGTCCAGTCCTGGAGGCTGCACCTCCACAAGGACATTGGCAGGGTAGAAGCAGTCCAGAGGAGGGCTACCAAAATAACGTAGGGTTATATGGGAAACCATATGAGGAGAAGCTGTGGGTGCTCAACTTGTACTATGTGGAGGAGAGGAGGAGAGGAGAGGAGAGGAGAGGAGGGAGAGGGGAGGAGGAGAGAGAAGGAACATGACTGAGATCTGCAAGTACTTTACATGGGTGAACAAGGTTTAGGAGGGGAGTCTCTCTCAGAGGAGGGGGAACACCAGAACATAAGGGCATGTTATGAAGCCTGAGAGGGGAAGTGTAAGAGGGATCTGAGGAAATAAGTCTTCACAAAAAGGGTGGTTAACACCAGGCACAGCCTACCAGAAGAGGTGGTGAGGGCAAAAACAGTGGGAAGCTGCAAGCAAGCATGGGATAGGCACATGGACATAATAAATGGAGGAAAGGGGTGCTGGAGGGACAACTGAGACCAAATAGGGTCCATGGAGTAGTAACAGACAGGAAAAATAAGGTAGGCTGGATGGGTCTACTGGTCCTTTTTTGCTGACAAATTCTATGTTTCTATGTTTTCAATAGTCTTAGAGTAGTTAAGACAAATAAAATAGCCTGCCAATGCAGACTTCTTCAGTCGTGATGATGCATACAAGTGACTTAAGAAATATACTCAGAGCAGAAGAGCCTAGTGCTTCATTTCTGGGTTTGGAGAGGGAGACAAAATTATTTTAAAGTATGTAAAAATCCTCAAAATACAGTCTTGAGGTGCAGTTTCATTCATAGGTCTTTACAAGACCTATAACTGACCCAGAATAACATAAGAGTCATTTTGGAGGACATTGAAACATGTGTCCCACATTGTCCTAAAAACCCTTGCTCACACCAAAGATCAGATACAGAAAAGCAGGTACAGAAAGTTTTTTTTTTCAGATCATTTTGATAGCTTTAGGAGTACAGAGAGCTTTACAGCTAATTTCAACAGTCTAGTTGAGACAAATAAAACAACTTATAAAATGGCAAGAAAAAAATCTAGAAATGTAATTGTGTGATAGAAATCATTTGACCATGCATTAAATCTCAATAAACATACAGTCAAGTGTAGAATCTCTTTTCTCTCCCCCCAAAAAACCTTAGAGTCATTTTATATGTATAATAAGCCCATCCAGAGTGTGCGTCATAAGATTTTAATGCACTTTCCAGGGGCATAAGAACACTCTGCCTTCAACCGTGTGCTTTATTACACCCCTTGGGTGTGCATTAAAATCATATAATGTACACTCTGTCATGGCTTATTACTTACTTGCCAGTGCTGACTTCACCAGCCGTGCTGATGTGCACAGGCACCAAGAGATATACCCCCAGTCCAGAAATGTTTAGCATTTCACTTCCAGTTTTAGGGAGGAAGACAAAACAATTTAAAAGTATGTAAAGAGCCTCAAAATAACCCTTTCAGTGAAATTTCTTTCCCAGGCATGTACAAGAGTTATGACTGGTACAGAATCAGAGTAATTTTAGACTGTAGTGAAACAAGTGGCTTCCAATGCCTAGCACTCTTGCCTACACCAAATATCAGAGACAGAGATAGGCAGGTATAGAGAGATTTTAGGGTTTTTCAGGATTATTTTGACAGCTTTTAGAATTCAGAGAGCATTACAGTCAATATCAACATTCTTAGTTGTTACTATAGTCTAATTTCTGGATTTTACCAGAATTCTACTGTCATTCTTTTGGAATGTGTATAATTAATCAGAATAAAAGAAGGCTTAATATACAGAGCATTGAATGAAGTAAATTGAAAACAGTACAGGAAACAACTATAAGAAAAGGGCATTTTTTTAAGATTTACTGATCTAGTTTAAAATAGCAAATTCCACGAAATTCTTTGTTTTTACTGGTGTTCAGGCAGTCCAAATTCTACAGGGTTTTCAGGCAAAAAACAAAAACCAGTGGCCTTGATCATAATTTGCTCTTGAGGGGCTCACAACATCATCCCCTTTTACTTCCTACTAGCCTGCTCTGCCACCGCACTCCAACATTTAATGACACTGGTGTAGGGAGAGAGTGGGGTGTGCGCCATTCACTTCTATGGAGTATAATTTCTGAAGCAAATTTACTGAATATAAATCAGGTTTTGGTAAAGATGGATGCCAGGGTTCAGCTAACAAGTCTCCAAGGAAGACCCCTGGTCAAAGCACTGGGGTTCTAGCCTAAGCCTTGGTTCTGTTTGTGACGAGTGCCTTAAGAGTCACTGTGGCTTAATACATTTTTTGCAGTTCTACATTTTGAGTTTCGAGTCTGCCTTTGCTTTGCTGAGTGCACTGTACCTTTTGTTTTGTTCAGCTAACAAGAACCTTTTTGAGTTGAATCCTCACATAATCTTTACCAAAACCTGATTTAAAATCAGTAAATCTGCTTCAGAAATGATGCTTCATGAAGTGAATGAAGCACACCCTCGTGTTCTCCCTTTACCAACATCATAAAACATTGTAGCATAGGGGCAGGCTAGTAGGAAGTGGAAAGGGACCACATGGCGAGCTCTTCAGGGGCAAATTATGATACTTTCCCTTCGTTGGGGTGCTGTTTCAAAAATTAAAAACAGCCATAGAGGTAAGGGAGCTTCCTCTGTGTTGTTTCACTATCTGACAGTAACTGAGAAAGGTTCTCTTTAAGACAAATATAATAGCCTGCCATTGTGGATATCTCCAGCCACCTGATGATCAGGTAGCTCACAGTTTTGTTTTGAATATAGAAATTAATCAACATATGTAATATTTACTATAACACAAATAATAAATGACTTATGAAAGCAATCTTCTTTTTCATACTTCACATTTTCTGTGCATGCATAAGTATTATTGCTGTGACAGCAGCTGTCCTACATGACAGGTAAGGCAGTTCCATTTTTTTAAATGTAGAAATGAATTAATAATATAACATTGGTGATTCTAAATTATTTATGAAAAAGATCTACTCCTTTTACATTCTCACATTTCACATTGTCACATTTTCTGAACTTGTTGCTGAATGCTGTTGCCATGACAGCAATCGTCCTGCACCACTGCTGTGGCAGCTCCCTATCTGAATATAAAAATTACAGTACTAGTAAATACAATATTTATGATAATTAATAAATCAATCACTTGGGAAAGCAATTTCCTTTTTTCATATCCTCGTGTCCATGTTGTATGTGTTTAACCTGAGTGCCTCTGCTGATAAGAGTTGAGCAATATTTCAATTATGCCAGGAAATAAGTTATGTTACATACTTCTGATGCAAAGGTGGTGAAAAAGTCATAAGCAACTTTATAAAATGACGTTGTTAACACAGGCACATCTGCGCAAGCATGACCTCTCGGCACCTCTATGGGGGTGGTGGGCTGGGGTGGATGCAGTTCAAAAGGTAAAGTCTTACCTCATGAAAATTTGTGTACAGTTGGAAAGCAGTAATCCTGTTGTGCAGCTGAGAGGTTAGGGAGCACACTTATTTTTTAACAACTAAGAAATATATAATAGAATAAATCTTTTTTTAAGTATGCGAGACAATTCAACATTAATATCAAATCAATAAAAGACACTGGACTCATGGCACAACGGCAGTGCTGCCGCCTGCCACCCCAGAAACCTGAGTTTGGAAAAAAGCTCAGGTCACATGGAAGCTGACTGTGGAAGAGGGGAGGAGTGTTCCAAGGACTGCTCTCCTCTTTTGGAGGGGGAGTACACATAACTCTACAGCTTGTCTGCCACCCATTGAAGGCTGGGAAGCAGCACGCTTGGAGCGTCTCAGTATTGGTAGATGTGTCAACAGACACACACACATATGCAGCCTCACACATAGAGTGCATCACTACACTGCTCAGCAAACCTTGGAGAGAAAAACCGTAGTAAATCCCAGACCAGCAGGATGAAACTCCAGCCCCACCACAGGCCCCACATCACCGACCCCACACTCCTTTGATCTGGATTGTGCTCCAGAGGGACAGAGCAAGCTCCAATGTTCCTGCCATGAGAGGTATTAAATGGGAGACTCATGGAAGAGAGAATCCCATAGAAGGTGGGTGATGGGGGCTGGAGATACCAGGGTAGATGGGGTAGGTTGGTGACCAGGAGGAGAAACAGAAGATGGAAAACAAAATCAGTAAACATAATAAAAAAAAAGTTTTACTTTATAAAAAGTACTATATAAGAGATAAAGTTGTTTTTCTTCACAGTTTCATTGGATACAGTTTTTCTTTATGGTTGTTTGGTCTACAATTTTCCCTTCATAATTCTTGACCTGGGCTATGCAAAAGCTCAGGGATACTGTTCTGTGCTTCATCCTTTCACTCACTCCAAACTTCATCCTCCTTCTCACAGGCCTACTCGTTTGCCTAGCTTCAGTCACTCTGAAACTGCATCTTTCTTCATCAATATTACAGGAAGAAAGAAATACAAATGCATTTTTTATAAAGAATAATATTTATAAAAATCAATAATATAGTAAATTCATTACAAAAACTTCATTAATGCACCAGTTAGGGTTAGAAATGACAAATGTAGGACAATGCCTGCCCCACCCTGCAAGCAGCAAAAGAAAAAACCTTTATGGTTTTGGCTGTCCTGAGTCTAGGCAAATCAGGCCTGGGGTCTTCCTTGGGGTTATCAACCCTAACACTCCTCCCATTCTGTAAGTAAATAAGCTCAGAAGTGCAGACTATATGGGAATGGGGTGAGCATTAGGGTTGATAACCCCAAGGAAAATCACAGGCCTGATTTGCCACGGCTCAGGACAGCCAAAACCATAATATTTTTTCCTTTTGCTGCTTTCAGGGTGGGAGTGGTGTCTCAGAGTTGGAAACCCTAACATCACATTTCGCTGCTTTTGTTGGTTTAACCATAACTGATGCATTAATGTTTGCACTGAATTTCCTTACTCTTTGAGATAGTGCAATTGTACTGTCATTCAAGAACACATTAACATGATTATGGAAGAGCACGGCCTTCTGGGCCCTGCACTTCCATGCCTCCATTTATCCACATGTGTATGTGGGTATGGAATCACAGGGTCCAAAGAGCTCTACACTTCTGTTCCTCTAGAAAAGCAATTTATGATTTATGTGCTTCCCTGTAATCTTTTTTGTAGGGATGGATAATTTTCAGTTCTTATTTCTTAGGGTCTTAATGTTGTACTAGTCATTAACACCTATCTATTGATATATGCATTGTCCATTAACTCCAAAGACTGACAGAGTTACAGCTTGTTAAAGTTGTGATGTTATCCCATGGGAATTGCAATTTTTTTAATTTTTTTGTTTTTCTTTTTTAATATGGTCCCTAATTGTTTTTTTTTTTTTTGGGGGGGGAGGTGTTATGTGTCAGTGTTGCACTAGTCATTAAGACCTTTATTTTGATATATAGATTGTCCCATAACTGCATATACTGATAGAGTTATGTATGGCTTGTTGAAGTTAAAATGTGGAAACAAAAATTAAGTCCAAATTCTTTTTTCATATGAAGGGATCTTTTTTTTGTGAGGTAGTGCCATTCATACAAAAAAGATTGCTTCATACGAAAAAAGAATGTGAAAAAAAACTAAACCAAAATTCTTTTTTCATATGAAGGTCTTTTTTCATAAGGTTATGTCATTCATACAAAAAAATATTGCTTCATACAAAAAGAGAATGCTGAAAAAATTAAGTCCAACTTTTTTTTTTCATATGAAGGGATCTTTTTTCGTGAGGTTTTGCCATTCTTATGAAAAAAGACTCCTTTGTATGAAAAAAGATTGGGAAAAAAATGAAGTCCAAATTTCTTTTTTTGTATGAAGAGAATCTTTTTTTGTAAGGCCCTATTCTTTTTTTGTATGGCCATAAGAAAACAAAATTCAGGTCACAAAAAAAGAATTTAAAATGTGTTCAAACACATTTTTGTTTTTATATAAACTAACCGCAGAACCCACCTAAGGAGTTCCAGATTAGTAAGATAAATGTATTTGTGTCTCTGCAGGATATCATTTTTATGGCTTTTCAAAAAATATTTTTTAAGATAGAAGCAAGATGGTGGCCTACGAAAAAGCAAATTATCTAAAGACTGCATTGAGCTTGCTCAGAACCAACATTTCAAATTCTTATAACTCTGAACAGATTAATAATTTTTCACCAAACAAGGAAAAGTACCATTGTGGCCCAAGCACTTTGTTCCCTGAAACTTCAAGAGCAAAATTCAACTGTCTTCAGCAATAGGTGATGACACAAAATCAGCCAAAAGTTTTTTTTTTCTTTTTCACTATCTGGATCTCACAATCTGCACATCCAACCAGAAGGAAAATTGGCAAGTCAAAATATCTTGACCACAAGACCTTGCATGTAAAATTTCATGCAAATACATTAAACAATGGTGAAGCTATTAAAGTGCAAAGTCTGGGGTTTAACATTAAACAGCTTACTCAACCCTAACTATAGTGGTGCTACTGCACCACTATAATACAGTAACTCCAGTGTGCCTAGCTTCAGTCACACCAGACCTCTTCCTCCTCCATGGCCTACTTCAGTGTGCCTAACTTCCATGTTCCCAAGCATCATCCAAAGCTTATTACATTCTTCGAATGTAATAGGATTGGAAAATTCAAAGCTGGTCTCCGTGCATACTTTACCCCATCCTCTATTTGTCTGTGCCCCTGCATACCTTGACTTGTCTCAGCACTCCTCAGATCCTGATACCTCAGGCCTTAATGCCAGTAATATCTCCTTTACCACCCTCCTCTGCCCCACCCCTTAATGACTAAGTTCTGTTTTTTCCTCACCTCATGCTACCCCCACCCACTTCCCCACTCTATTCCCACCATCCCCACCTCACCCCACTCTATCCTTCCCTACTCACCCCATATTCTTTATCTTTCTTCCTCCTTCTTCTCTTTTCTTCTCATTCACGCTTCCTCCCCAGTTCCTCACATACTACCCTGCCCCTCCTCCTCACCCTTTTACCCTACACTGGCCCACCACCCCTCTTTCCTCTCCCCAATTTCTATCCCCCACTTTCCACCCCTTTAACCACCACCTCTTATTCCTTCCTTTCAACCTTTTCCCATTTTGATCCCTTTGTCTCCTGACAATGCCTAAACTGGCTGCTACTCTCACTCCACCTATCCCTAGCCCCACTTTGGCTGCCACTCCCCACTGTAGCTCAGACTCCTGACCTCCCTACTGCCCACTCTGTCAACACCGTACAGTCTACTCAGCCTGCAGGCATATATTACTTCCATTCTAGATGGCAAGATGCTGAAATCTCCTTGCAAATTTCTAAGCAGATTGGGAACCAAAAGTATTACCTTCCTCATAGTTAGTTTAATCTATGAAGTAAGTAGTGGAACTCTACCACTTATGAATTCATTACTTTGTAATCTTAATTGTTGGTTCTTTTTACTTGAATCTGTACTACCAATGTATTATTCCTGTTGTCTGTCTTATCTGTCTTGTACCATGTCTGACCTGGAACCTATGTAAACGAGCCTATGGCTCAAAGGTGTTTAATCCCAAACTGAAATGAATAAATAAAATAAATTCATCCTCTTCTTTCTCAGGATTCATTCCAGTATGCCTGAAACCAGTCACCCAAACCTCATCCTACACCATCTTAATATTACATAAACAAAAAATCTTAATACTAAATGATTCCATAAATGTTATTTTCTAAAACTAATCAACATTATAATATACACTGTTACTCCAATGTGCCTAGTTTCATTCACTCCAAACTTAATCATTTTCCTCCTCAGGGACCTACTCCAGTCTAACTACAGTGGTACTTATATAACAGTTTAACAATATTGAAGTATACCATGGTGTTTGCAGAGGCAAACCACAGCATTTGCACAGGCAAATACATATTATTCAAGCACTTCAACCAAGAGTAAGGCACTGCAACCAGGGATAAGGCCCATTAGGCACAAGGTCTGTTTTCAGGGGTGACCCTGGAGCATTGGGGAGGTTAAGTGACTTGCTTGGGGCCACACAGTATGCAAGTGGAGGTTGTGGGAATCAAACCCAGGTCTCCCGGATGTTCCAACCTCATTCACAGCTCATTACTCATTACTCTAACCTCTAGGATATACTGTCATTCCACAATATTGTAGTGCTGGTGTTTGTTATTGTTACCACAACTATGTTTTCTTGTTAATATGTCATTTCAATTTATCTTACTTGTACATGCCCTCCTCACACCAGGGTGTACCTGAAAATGAGCCTTGGCTCGTGTACCTCTACCAATGACCAATTTTTCTAATAAATAAATAAGCAGATATGCAACAATAGTTTGGATGTGCTAATAAATACAACTGCAGTACCAATGCCAGTATGACCAACAGGAATACTACATCTTTACGCCCTTGATTTTGTGAGAGATCATCATCAAATTATTTGTATGATGCTCAGAAGTAAGTGTGCTGTCCAGCCACATGCTAAACTATTGGCATTGCTTTACTGTTGACAATGGATGTCCCTCAAGAGTCTTTATCTGTAAATGTGACTGATCTGTGGTTAAATGGGTCAATTTCTTTTGATTGCCAGAAGTCATTAAAACTGTCCTTTTAGGCAGTTTAAACAATGTTAGGGAGGAGGGACCACTATGCATCTGGTATGTTATTTATATTACAATACATACTATTGCCTCCGTCATGGATTTGGGACAGGGGATTATTTAACTGAATGGCCCTTTGGGGCTGGAGAAGGTGAGCTCGTAGTTGAGTTAGGGAAGGAGGACCTTTAGAAAAGTGTGTGTGTGTGTGTGTGTGTGTGTGTGTGTGTGTGTGTGTGTGTGTGTGTGTATAAATGGGTCCTGGTACTGTACCAGCAATAATTTTCATTGCAGATTTCATGTATGGAATAACAGAGGCAGTGCAGGTGGGACATAGCTGGGGGAAGGGTGCAAGACTAACTCTGGCCACCTGGGGAAGACTAGAGTGTTTTTGATTTTTGTTTGCTTTTTTGTTTCATGTCTTTTCAGCTGAAGTCACCAAATACTTGAGAGAAAGTTCATGCACAACCTTATCTCTGAGTCTCTCACACCCTCCATGACCTGAAATCAGTAGAGTGAGTTGTCCTTAATGATACCTCCATTATTCAGCCAGAACCTCCTAGCAGCAGAAGCACAAAAATCTTGCTCGTAAACATAATCACTCACTATCATGCCATATTACACATCATCAGCTGCATAGTGTGATGTGACTGCCATTTCTGGCTCCATATATCAGGTATTTCTGAACATAAAAACAGGGTTGCTGAATGTTTTAAAATAGGCTGTCTATGCCTTTGAATGCTTGGTTTACTGGAAATAAGGAGTCACTAAATGCAGCTTTGCATAATTGCATCTTAACCTCCCAAGAGGATGTTAAAAATTGCATGATCCTATAGTCCAATATAAACATCACAAAATGCTAACTTGTGCTCCAGACCTTAGGGAATATCAAATTAACAATAAATCCCCTCCACACATCTTAAACTGATAACAAAACATGCTTATTGCTTCTCAACATCTGCAAGCAGTCAATCTATTTGTGTTAGAATGTAAACAGCTACTTCAGGATATTGTGGCGAATGATATGTTAACAATATAGACCATTACCAGTTCTGTCTGACACAAGAGAAAATCTTCATAAAACTAGTGCACAGTCTAATAAGTGATTACAGTAGTGGCCGTAATCATCTATGCACACTAATTCAATCCAGATGCAGACTCAGCTACTCCACCACACACCTGCCTTAGTCAAACTGACATTAATACAGTTATGGACAAAGGATATCACATGTGCTGTCTTTATCAATCTTGGCAAAGCTTTTGACCTGGCTTCTCAGTACCTGATGCTAACATTACTGGATAATCTTAGCTTCTTAAATTAAACACTTACATGGGTAACGGGATATCTTTCTTATTTGACAGAAAGCAGCTGGTGTACTTCAAGGGCATCAAATCCCCTATTCTGTGTGTCAAGTGGGACTCTCCCAGGGGTCAGTATAAGGACCCCTATTCTTCATCAATTTTCTTAATGATCCCCTCAGTGTCTGCACCAGATAAGATGTGCAGTGTGTGCTGATGACGTAGTACTGTACAGCCCCCAACGACTGAAGGAACATCAGCAGGAACTTCCACAATAACTTTGATATCCTCCAGGCATAGCTAATCCAGAACTGACTAGCACTAAATGTCAGTCAAACTTAATACTATTCAGAACACAGGCCAAATATATACGTATAGGATTTTAACATTTCTTCACTATATGCACTTCCCCTATGCCCACCACCAGCACAACTCTTTACAGGTTAGAAGTCTGAAATGCTCAGATTTCTGTCTGGAAAAGGGTTGGAAATTTGATGAAAATATATACTGTAGGTACTGACAGAAATCAAATGCTAACTGAAGGGTGCTTCACAGAGCCAGAGTCCATTTACTCGGGGAACTACAGCAAACCTAGCCTTTCAGCTTGTCCTGTCTGTTTCTGATTATACAGACACAAGTCATCCTATAGTACAAAATATTTATTGGTCAACTAGACCAAAAAATGAATAAACTATGCAAGTTTCCCAGAGTGTCCACTTAGAATCCTCAGTGTTGATATACACAACACTAGAACTGCTGCATATTAAAGAGAACTACTTTGAACCTGTAAGTAGTTTTTTCCTGTAGAAGATGTCTTTAAAAACTGATTCCAGTTCTGTTATTGTTTAATCTTTACTAATCTTTGTTTTTGTTTTTTTTCAACCAGTAGATGTTTCTGATTCATTTTGCAAATTGCTGGTTAAGTACCCTTTTAGAACTGTAAGGCAAGGCAATTTTATTTATCTGCATCATTTCCCGAAGGCTCAGGGCACAGTACAAAAAATAAATTTAAAATGCAATGTACACAGATATATAGAAGCATAGACAATGATGGCAGTAAAAGCCTGAGGGCTTGATTTTATGAAGTCTGTAGATCGCCGCAAGGTACTTGTGGCAGGAAGTTTGATGCAAGTGGTGCCTTGTGGCAATTCCAATTTTACAGAAAACTTAGTCCAGCTCCCTGGTGCAAGTCCTTTGTGCTGAATGCAGGAATTAGACCATTCCCCCCAGTTTACATTAAGTGAGTAAATTGTGACAACTGCACCAAAGGTACTAAAATTTGTCACAATTGCGCAACTGATAGACGAGTTACGCGGAAACTTTATGGATGTAGGGTGATACAAGCCCTGTGTCCACCTTTTAAAATCAGGCCCCAATTGTCCATCCAGTCTGCAAAGTGATATCGACTACAAATACAAAGTGCACCAACAAAATAACATCTACAGCCAATGGGTACAATTTCAGATGGTTTATATAGGCCAGTTCCAAAAGATACAACATTAGTCCCTTTTTAAAGGCCTCCAGTGAGGGGAACATCTACAGACAACCAGGAAAGGTATTCCAGAGCAATGAAGCTGTGCATCCCCAAAAGCTCTGAACCTTGATAAGTTAAACCAGGATCAAAGATGGTCAGTAGGCCTATCTTGGTGGTGCAGAGGGGCAGACAGGTACACATAAGGTCGAGAGATCATTCAGGTAGCCGGACCCAAAACTGAAGGGTCTTGTACTGTATGTCAAAAGCCTATCTTGAAGGCTGTATGCACTACCTGTACCACGGGTTGGTACAGTCTATGAGAACTGAGGTGAGATGCTTGTAATGGCAAGTTGCAGCAGTCAGCCAGGCTGCAGCATTCTGGACCAGCTGCACATGATGCAACAATCATTCAGATATCCCTAAGTAGAGAAAACTGCAATAGTTCAGCCTAGATGTAACAAAAGCAGGTTACCAAAATTATCAGCTCCTCGTGCACTAGATAGGGTTTAATCCGAGCTTAATACTGCCCAGATGGAGGAAGCCACTGCAGACCACTGCTGGCACTTGACATTCTAGAGTTAGCTTGCAGTTCACAATGATCCGAAATTCTTCACCCTGTCTGCAGCTCCAAGCTTGGTGCCATTTATAGATGCTAAGGAAGCCCTGCTGACAACATGACCAACCCTGCTCAACTGTCGTGACCTCCTTCTGCCAGGTTTGAGGATTAGCCAGCTGGAAGGCCATCCAGCCTTTAATGTCCACTAGGAATTGTTTTTACCTGGAGACTACATTACCCCTGTCCATCACAATAGACAGATAAGCTGGATACCATATCATCCAATGACCTCACTCAGTGGCTACATGTATGCAGTGAAAAACATGGATGTGAAGATTGAGCCCTGTAATACTCCACAGCCAAATGCAGAAAGCGATGATGTGAAGTTTTCCAGCATGACCTTCTGCACCCTCACAGTAAAATAGGACACAGACTATTGCAATACTGTTCTGATGAGTCCCACGTATTATCTCAGGTGATCCTTCAGCAACCCATAGTCCGTAGTATCAAACACCAAAAGGAGATCAAGAAGTAGCAAGATGGGCTGCTCTCCTCTATCTCACCAAGAAAATGTCACTGAGCACCTTGACAAGGATGGTCCCTGTGCTGTTCCAAGGTCTTAAACCTGACAGGAGAGGCTCATAGATGTCATTGTTATCCAGGTGAACCACATGTTTAACTGCCACTGCCTTCTCAATTACTTGCCATAGAAAGGGGAGGTTTGAGATAGGCAAGTAATTAATAAGAGAGTCAGGGTTCAAGGACATATTCTTTAGGAGGAGCATGGCCATTGCCCTCTTTAGGGAAGTTGGGAACATCCCTTCTTTCAGGAACACCTAACAATTCCTGCAATTACTGGACTTCAAACTTCTCAACACTCCACCGACAGTCACGTCAGACTTCGGTCCAGCATAGAGAAAGTGGGGTGCAACTCTATTACCACCTGGAACACTTTGTCTACCAAAACTCCCTCAAAGCTATGGAATGCTCATGCTAGCAAAGATGGAGTGCCACCGTTCCATGACACACCGCATAGTGTGATCCCCATCCTATCAGAGGATAGCTTGTAAAGAAGGAATCAATTAAACTCTTTATTTTTACTGTAAAAACTCTCCCATACTGAAAACAGATGGAATTAATGAAACTAGAGATATGCAAGTAGGGAAACTTCACTATATCAAGTTTATCGACTTTGATTACACAGTTCTTCAACTGGCAAAGTGAACCACTTTGACAGGCAAAGGCTTCATATCGTGGTATTTTATTGGCACAGTGCCACTTTTCATAGCACTTTGCCAGTGATGGTGGTACTTCACAAGTAAAGTGCCACTGTTCGATATTCTGGTTAAAAAACAAATGAAAAAAAAAACAGCAAACCCATCCTCCCACCCTCTAGGCACACATTTCTGTCCTTCCCCTCCCCATCCTAACCATTTGAATAACCCTCACCCCCAAAACCCATACCACTTTCCTCCTAGTCCTGACAAAGTAAAGTGAAGAATGTGGAAAACCAAAGTAAATCTCTTAATTCCTTTCCCATCCTCAGATCAGCTCCACAAACCTCCACTCTCTCCCTCCTTCCTAAGAATGAGCCAATGCCAAATTTGTATTCAGTGAACATACTGAAATCTGACATTTTGGACATGGGGGAAGAAGGTCCAAAGGAACTTGAGTTCACTTCAGCATTTTGGCATTTAGTCATCATGATGCAACACATTGACAGGGAGAACATATTCAGCATATAAAATTGTTGGCGAGCCACATGACCTGCAGCAGACAATCAAGACACTGGAGATCAAGAAATCCTCAGTTCCCATATCCTAGTGCTATTTTCAGCTTTCCACAGGAAACATACCAGTGGCAGAAAGGGAGCTCTTATCTGAAAAAGGGTGTCTTTTGATCAGAAAAGTTTTGCAATCATCACAGAATCATGCTTTATCATTTTAGTTAGTGAATTTGACAGCATCGCCTGTAATTTCAGGCAGGCAGACTAGTAGTTGTGTGGCAGAGGAGAGAAGCAGTGAAATTGTGCTGCAGAGCAGAGAAGCACACAGTAAACCTGCATTGACAGTTCCAGAGCCTTTAGCAGAATGAGGCAGTGCTAATTCAGAAGACTTGCAAAAGGTGCAGGAGGATTTATAAAAACATTTTATTTATAAGGTTTTTCAATATTATATACCCGAAGAGTACAAAATACTTTATATGATGATACAATCAAAAGTAAAACTCTAAAGAGAAGCATAGAAAAAGATTCTGAGAGGATAAATAATAATACTTAAAATAGATGCACTATAAAATTAATAGGGAAAACGATCAGCATATGGTAATTCCAATAAATATGAAGAGGGGTTTAACAGTATTTTTACATATAATTCTTTTACAAATAATTATTAAGACAATTAACAAATGTAATTCAGTGGAAGGGAACCAACTGACCTTGAATCATGAAACATCCTTGTCTTTATAAGTCATTTTTGTATGTCCCAATGTTGTTCTAATTTAAAAACATGATTTAAGATACCAAATCAAAACTATCTCATTTCCCAGTGGGTCCTCTCATGCTGTGTTTTAGTTTGACACATGAGTAAGTTCATGTACTACACAGTCCCGATATGTGAATGAAATCCATTCACTGATCGGGACAATTATGTACCATCAATGCTATCTGCACCCATTGGCCACGCTGTGGACCAATGGGCGTTCAACCGTACTGTACATTGTCAGTTGGTGGCGGCCAGGCAGCCTGCAGGTGGGGAACTGCCACCCACCACTGACCGGGGAGCGGGCTGGTGGGTCTGAGTGGGTGGGTGGGGAGGGTACCGCTGACCACCAGGGTTTCTCTTCAACAATGCCCACGATTGGCTTGGCAGCAGGTCCACTGGACCACCAGGGATGCATTTGACTTTACAGAGCCCACAGTTGGGCTGGATTCAGTCCACTGGATCAGGGATACTCTTATTTTAACTATGTCTATGATCGGGCTGGGGAGCAGGTCCACTGGACCACCAGGGATACATTTATTTTTCATAAGCCTGCAATTGGGCTGGGAGCAGCCCACTGGACCACAAGAGGTACATTTCTTATTACTAAGCCCATGATCGGGCTGGGGAGCAGGTCCACTGGACCACCAGGGAATGACTTTATTTCATTATGCCTGCAATCGGGCGAGGGGGTAGGGTCCACTCTGACCACCAGGGAATTTTCATCTTTACAATGCCCATGATCAGGTGTTGGGGTGCGTTGCCGCCCAGAGGCAGGGGGTGTCAGTCCCTATGGCTGCAGCCTGGCAGGACACCAAGTGCAAGTCACCAGGGATCGGTGCACCTGCATGCAAATGGGGCCATAATGACATGCAAATGGCCTCATTTGCACCTTGCATGCATTACCCCATTTGCATACCCAACGCTAAATATCGAGGTTCATTTGCCTAGCGCACCTACACTTGTGCTGGCGCATCCCCCTGCTCCTCAACCTCCACTTGTTCTGGTGCAGTGCCACTGCACACTGTGCAGTGCAGGCACCCCCAGTGCCATATTCAACGGAGCTGAGCCATGGCACGGCACCTTTGAATATCACCCAGACCACACCCTGGTCCATCCCAGTTGCGCTGCACCCAGGCTTGCACCCCAGCCTGACGCAGTCTGAATATCCCGGCCATAGTATTTTTCATGTATTTTTGCAGGACACAGCTGCCCAAATCAGGACTGTCCTGTGAAAATACGGACAGGTGGTAACCCTATCTGCAGCTCTTTGCAACTTACTTTTGTAAATCAAAAGCTACATTTCAATGCACTTTGTGGCATTTCTAATTTGTGAAATCTTTGTGAAATCTCTGATGATTTTTGCAATGTATTTCTGCAACATAATTGTTAACTTATTGATTTAAAATTTTCTGCAATATGTATTTGTTTGGACACTGATAGGTGATGAGAGAAAATGGATCTTGTGGTGGCAGAAATGTGAGGACAAAGATGTGTTCATCATCAAGCGGTGGTGGTGGTGGGTATGGAGGTGGTGCTGGTACCTCTGCTTAGTGTCAAATGTTCCCACAATTTTTTTGGCGGGGATCAATCACCTGGGGCCAGCATCAGTATTGCTAGTTTTTTTGGGACAGGATGTAACTCTAAAGCAAAAGGTAGTAATGTCTATATCAAATATAATTCAGGCAAACTTGTGACAGATGTGACAGCTAATGATAGACACCAGAGATGTTGGGTACAGTATTTATGGAGGTAAATGCAGTTGAAGCAGCAGTAGAGACTAAAATATGAGTTACTACCTGAACAATGAAAGGAGAATCCACAGTTTGCAGGATATTCTGAGGTTTACATAACTTTTTTTTCCCTAATGATTTTCCTATTTCCTGCCTGCATGTACTCAGTTCTTTAAAGAACTCACTAGCCCGCAAGCCCTGAAAATGGATGTAATAGCAGTCTGCACACCCTAATCCCTGAAAAGACTTTTTTTTGTTTATGATTTTTCTCCTGCCTGCTTGCATGCCTCTAGTCCTTAAAATGGCTCTTGTTAGTTCCCAAGCCCTGCAAAGGGCTTTTTAAAATGAATATGATGCTTGCTTGCCCTGATACAGTAGATCCTTATAATTATTTATCTCCAAGTCCTTAAAAGGGCTTTTAACTATATACTGTATTATGCTGCACTGGTGCCGGTCCCTAAAACTCCATATCAGTAGCTCTTAAAAGGATGGTTTCTGAGTTCTGATTTAAAGTCCTTAAAAAAAAAAGTTTTTCTGTGTGCTGCCTGCTGCTCTGACAACCAATTCAACTCCCCTCCACAACATGTTCTGATGGGCTGAATAGCACTCACCAGCAATACTTCTTGGCAGGAGGGTCAGTTGCCAACAGCAGCCAAGTAATGCCTCCACTCCAGTCTGTGATCTTCTGCCTAGTGAAAGCACATGTCATGTGACACCAACCAGCGACCGAGTCAGCATGATTCTCAGTACACAGAGTTTGTGGTCACATGACAAGCTCTCAACCGCATAGCTCCTTCCTGGTCCTGGTTTCTCCACCACACCTAAGGGAAACTGCTCTCATGATCTTAGACATGCAGCGCTAATGCTGCACCATCATTGATAGTCCAGGCACTTGGGGTGGGGCTGGACTGGGGAGATAAAAAAAAAAGGTAGGCATACAGGAGAAAAAAATGAAGATGCAGAGCACTAATACCTCAGTTGCCCCAGTGGGCAGACACTGAGGAACTGTAGATGTCTTTAGACAAAAGGGCTTGCCTTGGAGCACCTAAAGTATAGGAATTGTGTACCCTGGCAGTGTCTCCCTCCCAGTTGAAATTGTTTCTCCTCACAGTTCTGTTAGTGCATCCCACAGTATTCAAAATTGCACATATTTTACCATAGCTTATTCTATCTGTGTTTCATCCCAGTTACACCAGTTTCTGCTCCCAGTTCTACTAGTATCAGTTGCAGCAGTGTCAACTCACAGTTATTAAGTTTCTCCTCCCAGTAACACCAACATCTCCACTTCCCAGTTTTGTTCCCAGGGTCCCAGTTACACCCATTTTACTTACTAAATGAAAGAAAATGCAATCAGTTCTGCAGTAATATTTTCCGCAGTTCATCATGTTATTCTGCTATACATGATAAAAATCCTCAGTTTAAGGTGGAATTTCATGAACTTTTCCTCTGTTTGTCACTGAATTTTGGTAAGCTAATTTTGTATTTTTATGAGAATTCTGCTTATGGAATTTAAATTTTGCACAGCCCTACCCCCCACACACACACACTTATTGCCATTCAGATTATTGTAACACCCTTCCCTTGTAGTCTAGTTGTTTCACACACCAGTATGGCTGTTCTAATTGTTCTAAAGCACCTTCTAGGTAGACTAGTTGTCACTCTACACCCTGATCACTGTCCCAATACCTGTACTCCAACACCATGTCCCGTCAGCCCATGGCTCACTCTGTCAGATCTGGGACAAGGGAGAGCATCCAAATACTGTAGAAACAGCTGAGAATTTAGCAGACTGACAAAAACTGCAGGCAGGATTTTTTATACTTCACATACCATCTCTTCAATGTTTGGTGCCTAGCATAGTACTTGTGTATACTTATGAACATGAACTTTGGCCTTTGCCTATTCCCACCCTTGGTAGGTAAGCCAGGTAATGTGTAGGGAATAGAAGGCCCAGCTCCAAGGGTGAGTAGTGTGTCAGAGGAGGAGGAGGCAGGGGAGGATGGTGGGTGTTTCACAATGCACTAAGCAAGAGCTGCTGGGAGTGGCTGACCCTTATTTGTAATGTGGGAGGAGCTATTCCCCCACATTGAACCTCAGACTTCAGCCCTCCCAATGTTTGGTGCATAGAGCAGTGCTTGTTGTACTTATGAACTTGAACTTTGACCTTTATCTATTCCCACCCTTGAAGGTAAGCTGGGTAGTGTGGGGAAAGAAGGTCCCAAAAGATTTTATTAGCAGTTCAAAGGATTACCTCCTACTACTCACAGACAGTGTGACCAGTAGCATACAGAGAGAAACACCCGGTGGAGGACCCATGGCTACTAACCTGCCAGTCACCTGGGCAACCTAAGAGGCAATGATCCTAAATGCTTGCACTGATTTCTGATTCTGGTTTAAAATGTAGTGTTCAGAGTGTGACAAAGTGCCCCTGAAAAGCAATTGTGCCTAGTGGGCCTTACCGGTTAACAAAAGACTACAAAAAATTAAAAAATTAGTGTCTTTTGATGATGCACAGGAAGGTCAATTCTGGAGGTTGAAAAAGCAGATCCAATCTGGATGAATGTTGAGATGATGAATTTGGATAAGTCCAGCTGTTGACAGAAGGTTTCAAACATGATGAAAGAACTGCTTGTGATATTAGGTAATGGTTTATTGAAGATACACAGAGGAAGTAATAGATCTGAGCATGAGGAAGAGCATGAGTTTGCCCAGATGAGCTGCCGGAGTCCAGTGCTCACAAGATGGATATTAGGTTATTTATTTATTTATTTATTTATTTATTTATTATACATATCAGAATTACAACCCTTTGAGTCAAGGACCTCATTTCCAAAGGCTCCATGTCAGTTCCAGTGGATTCAACACATAGACAGCAACACAAATGCAATATAATAGACATGAAGTTATAGAAGTTTTTGTTACATACCAAACAGCGAATAGCAAACAGTATTCATATATTTGTAGGTGTCAGAAAAAACAACATAGAATCCTAAGCCATCCAGTGCCCAGATAAGAGTTACAGTTTACAATAGCAGTACAGAGGTCTATACAGTGCGAAAGCTAGGCTACAAGGACAAATACAGCAAATTCAGAATTGCAGCCTGAGATAAGGCGATTGTCATCAAGAGTCTAGAAAAGGGGCCAGGGAGGGAGCGGGGCACCTATGGGCTAGGATCCCGCTTGTGGGGTGCATTCGCAGCTGTGGGTGGAGAAAATGAGGCTTTTGAGAGCTACACTAAAATGACCTATTTTAGTGAGTAAGGAGATCGAGGAGGGGAAGGCGTTGCACCAGTGTGGTGCCCTGTAACAAAAGGATCTCTGGGCGAGTGATGTCCCCAACCTGGGGACTCTGAGCAAGGCCTCAGTGGAGCCATGGGTAGAGGCAGAGGGGGAAGCAGGGTGGAGGGAGGCAGACACCCCTGGGGGGGAGAGACCTAGAAGTATTTTTTTAACCAGGAGGCAGGTCTGATATTATAACTGCTCTTCTAGATTGAGTATGTTGCCCAGTGAGTATAGAGTGTATACATGAGTCCATTTGTCTGCACCAGTGAGGAGCCTACAGGCCTTATTTAGGGATAGTTGGATCCTCCTGAGGGCAGTGGCATCAGCAGCAGCATAGGCAGGGAGGCTGTAGTCTACAAGAGACAGGACAGAGGAGGAGACAGCCAATCTGAGGGCATCTGGAGGGAGGCAGTCCTTATGACGGTAGATAAGGCCTATGCGCATGTTAATTGCTGAGGTGAACAGATCGATATGCGAGTGAAAGGAGAGGGCAGAGTCGAAGGTAATGCCCAGGTATTTGTAGCTGCTAACTTGTTCTAGTGGGTGGAGTGAGCTGGATAGTATATGGAGGGGTGAGTTTTTTGCCTTATTTTGATGATGGGAAAACAACATGGCTTTCATTTTTTTAATGTTAATGACTAGCCTGGACTCTTTAATATAATTTATGAGACTTTGAGGAAGGTAACAGCAGGACTGAATGATTGATTCCTTCAGTAAATCGGTGACTTTACAAATGTTGGCAAGGTTCTCAGTACTGCTTAAGGATGATGAGACAAAGAATCCTCAGGATGCAGGAATCCAAAAAAAAGGCTAGACAGATTAGTGGAATAAACCATGATGTGCAAGTAGAGTCAAATGGATTTGGATTCAGTAGATTCACTATGTCTCACTATGGAGGTATTGTATAGGGAGATGACAAGGAGATCAAATGAATGAAGCTTTTGGATTCCCAGTTGAATGGAGTAACTGAAGAACCACAAAAAAAAATAGTGAAGACAAGGATGGAATAGGCTGGATATCACAAGGTACAACTTTAATTGTCCTGTATGATAGCTTCAAGGCTTAATGGTGCACTGGAATGCTAGTATATGGCTTACAGGAATGACTAGTGAGGAAGGACTGCGGTGGGCATATGTTTCATTTTGTAGTACAGAAGCTCGGTGGCAGGAGCCAGAATGTGGAGTTTATTTGCTGATTCTTAAATTTCAACATGTTCAGCAAATGCTAGAAAAGAAGGAGTCTTAACTGAGTTTTCTGACTGATAAGGTAATGAAAGGTATGATATTGGAAATGATATAACACAGTGACTGAATCATTAGCATTAGGCTGATGTGGAAACATAATGGTGTGAAACTGTAGTAAAAGATGATGAGTTCAATTGTGCATATGGAGGCGTGATGGAATGAAACAAAGACTTGCCCTTGGTGGTGGTATTTGCTGTTGATTGATAATAAGGAAGGTAGCTGTTGTCTGATGAGACCAGAGGACCTCGAGGAAGGCAATTGACATGATTGGGTACCTCTTGCTGAGGAGATGTAGATGACATCTTGAAGTATAACAATGCCTGAAGGCCCAGGAGCAGCGATTCAGAATTGCTCACAGAGAGCAGGATAGCCAAATGATGGAAATACGATGGTTCTGAGTCACTAGATGGATGAATGTTCTCTGAAGACGATCAGACAAAAATCCCATGAGGGTTATGAGTGGAATGACATGGTCAATGTGATTTGCCATTGCTAAGGACTGAATATGATGGTATCAGCCGAAATGATGGTGCCAGTGCCAAAATTTAGGACATGAAGGAACTATGTTGAGGAATTTTTTTTTGTACAGATGAGGTATCCTAGGAGGGAGTAAGTTTGCATTTCCTGATGTGAGAGGATCTGCTTGAAGAGGAATCCACTAAAACCTGGATCCTGGGAATTACATCAGGAGGTAATGGCTCCCATGCGGTCTGAATCCAATGTTTGAGGATTAATTCTGTGGAGTGGATCTGGAGGTAAAAGCAGATAGGCAGTCTGAATCCAATAGGATGCCGGAAAATGATTTTGTTGAGAATATTGGAGATAATGGTGCTTCAGACTATCCAGCTCCGAAGATGTAGAGCAGGTCGAGAGATGTCTCTAGACCAGGGTTTTATTCTTTGGTGATAGTCCACACTGTACTGGTTAGGAGCAGTAATGCCAGCCACAGAAGAAGAAAGATAGGACAGATCAATGGGGAGAAGTAATCAAACAGATAGCTGAGTGCTTTACAGTGGGCATCATGGAGTAGTGCCCAAAAGACATGAAAGCAAACAAGCCGATGCACAGAGCCATGGCAGCAGTGGAGCGAAAATCCACCATGACATAAGGGGTCCAAACGGCAATGGGATATCCCAAGGATGGCAAACTCTTCATCACAAAAGGAGGCACATGAGCAGCCCAAGAGAAAATCCAAGGTCATGGAAAGGATATAGGGTCACTATGAAATGGAACAGAACCTCAACATCCAGGGAAGCAGGAGCACCACAGCCGTTGTTGCAATGTCTTGATTCAGAAGAAGTCAGTGCTCAGAATGAAGTCTGGTTGTTCATGGAAGGGGGCCCCTGGACCAGTGAGTCAACTCAGTACCAGGTCCAGGACAAGGAAGACAATCAATGGAATCCAACAAGAAAGCTACATGACAGATGAAGGCCAATTCCATGAGAGGGAAGGGTGGTGGAATGGATCCTGATGCAGGACATGCAGAAGTGAGGATGAAGGCACACAGACAGGTCCCAGAGGAAACTCAGAGGGGCATGATTGCCAGGAGCACAGATGATGGAGGAGATGGCAGCAGGAGTGGGGCAGCCAGAGACTGGAGAAGCAGAACTGGGAAGCAAGCCACAAACAGCAATATAGACTGGTGCAGGATGGAAGCTGAACAAGCAAGTGGAGGCATGGAGTCCTGAGTTCTGGAGACCAGGGAAGAGCCTGGGGATGAACACACAGGCAGGTGCAGGATCCAGAGCAGGAGGAGGCTGAGGGCTGGGGTACAAATTGACGGCACGAGCAGGAGCTGAGTAATGGATATTCTGCAATGGAAATGCAACCTATGAGGCAGCAAAAAGGCCCAACTGCAATGGAGTAGTCCAATCCGAGGCCCATGGACAGGCTGAAGGGGTTGAGGAAAAAGGCTGCGGAGACCATACAGGAACAGTATGTGGAAAATGAAGACATATAATTGGAGAGGAGGCCGAGATACAGAGATGGAAGTCTGATAAGTAAAGGGCAACCAGGTTTGAACAAAGATAGCTGACCTGAAGCATGTTCCAAAGGGTCCACAGAACCCAGCTGGAGCGGAAGGCAACAATGTTGCTGGTAGAGAATGTATATGGTAGAAAATGCTGGTGGATGGTACAGACTCCCAGCCCCGGTGGACAGGCAATCCCACCTTCATCCAAAACCTCAGAAGTCAGAGCAAAGCTGAGACAGGCAGAAAGATGGTAGAGGATGGACTGTTGTCAGAAACTGAAAACAGGTTAGAGGCTTCCAACCTGCCAGACAGGGCAAGTTCTCCTTCTCACAATACCCCATTAGGCAGAGCTAGGACGGAGACTGACGAATTATGGTATATGATAGACTGAGGGTAGAAACTGAAAAATTAGTTACTGGTTCCCAACCCTGGCAGACAGGGCAAGCCCATCTTCACTCAATACCCCACTGGGAAGATCTAGGGATGGAGACTCACGAATAATGGTATAGGATGGAATGATGGTAAAACCTGAAAATGAAAAACAGAACTCCCATCCTCGGTAGACAAGGCAGGTCCACCTTCACTCAATACTGCGTTAGGCAGAATTAAGGACAGAGACTGTCCGACTGATGGTGGAGACCAGAAGCAGGTGGAAACAGGACTCCCACCCTTGGTAGACAAGGCAAACCCACCTTCACTCGATACCCCGATAGACAGAGTTAGGAATAGAAACTGTGAGACTGCTGGATGGGCTGAGCAGGGAAAGGGCAGCTGGCTGCTGTGCAGGTAGAAAATAACAGCCAGTCAGAACTGGGCAGCAGGAAGAAAGGGGTAGTAACAGGGATTAACAGGGATAGTGGCTTGGGAAAGAGGAAGAGGTTAACATGAACACAGCAAGGGAGGGTAGAGTAGTAAATACACTGATGGTATACAACACAGAAATAACAGGAGAATACATTTGTGAGTAAGTAGCTTTAAGCAGTAATGAATGAAATGCGCATAAAGCCAGAGCATGGAGGTGGTTGAGGGAACAAACATGGAACGGAAAAACATTTGAAGGAACACACCAACAAAATTACATTCGTAAATGGGTAACAAACAATGCAGGGCAGCTAGAAAGAATTAGATGACAAATGTGCTGAGGAGGAAGTCAGGTAGTAGCTGGGAATGATCTAGATTTTGTTTCTTCTTTTTTACAGGTACAAAACAACAAATTTGTAGCTACTGTTACGTGTTGTGCATAACTTCATGTTATTTTGATAATCATAACTAGAACTGGCACATTTAATGGAGTGTAGCATGTTATCTTGGAATGTCCTTCAAGGATATCCTGGTTATTCCTGCAAAGAACCTTTTAAACAAGAGACTGAAACCACAGAACCCCATTGGAAAGAGCAAAGTAAGAGAGTTTCGATCACAGGTTGGAGAAATGATTTTTGGTTCTCTTAGTAAGTACACTGCTTACAATATACTGTACAAATCTGCCGAAAGCATGATATGTACTTTCAATATTTTATTTTAGTTTGATATAGAAGGGTCTTTCCCCATGTGAACACTGTTGATTTTGAGAGTCTTAACAATTATATATTGCCTGAAGTATAAATGGTGGTCCTTTTTGCACCATCAGATACACACAAGATCAGGGAAACAAAGATATACAATTTAATGCTGGAAGCGAGCACATTGGGATGACAACACACCCCTGAAGCACTGGTTTGGAGCTGGAAACTGAAGAAGCATGAACTGCAGGGTGTCTTGGTGTTTGTGTGTGGCTAAACTAAAGGGAAGTAATTTTTCTCCTTAAGTTTGCTTTAGTTCAAATAGCTTGTACTGGGAGAGTTGTGTATTTGAGTGTTTAAACAGTGCTTTTGGTTTAGGGGCTGTGTTTTGAGTTCAGTTCTGTGCCAGTTGAAAGACAGGAAACTGCAGAGGTAGACTTGGGGAGGGCAGGAGATTAGCTAGAGCCATTTAAACTGATTCAGTTTGAGCTGGAAACTAAAGAAGCATGAACTACAGGAATGTGTTTGCTCCTGCCTGAGGAAAAGGCTGAGGTGTGCAGTTGTGTAAGAGGCTGATTGACTCATACAGGAGTGGCAGTGGGTCCTAATACCACCCTTCCCAGCTTGGCAACACTTATTGGGGATATGCTGTATTGGGATTGGTGGAAAGCACTACCAGGCATCCACTAATGTGCCCTAACACATTGTTCTTTGTAATGTTATAGAGTGATATGTAGCTCAGGTTATTTATTTTATTTATTTTATTTTTGTCTTTGGTAACCAGGTAAGGCCCACTAGGCACAAGTGCCTGTTTTCAGTGACCACCAGGAGCACTAGGCTGTTAAGTACTTGACTCAGGGTCACACAGTTTGCAAGTGGAGGTTGTGAAAATCAAACTCAGGTCTGGTCTCTGCTGGATGTACCAAGCTCATTCACAGCTCATTGCTTCAACCTCTAGAGGTAAAAGACATAAACTTAGAGATAGCACTGTGTTTTGTACTTAAGTGTAGCACCTAAAGCTGTATTTTGTTGAAAAATGTATGGATGGTATGTTATCATAGTTAGTGGTGTTTTATGCTTCTCTGCTACTGGAAACGGTATTGAATTTTTTTAGTAGGGACTGGCTGGTTAGAAATATATAGACAGAACTATAGTTTGTAGTTAGTACTGGTATCATGGGTAGGATAGTGGGCTGTAACGGATGTGGGGTGGCAGTTTGGATTAACATATTGTGGAGGCTAGGATGGTGTCAAATCTGTATCTGATTGAAGAGGCTGGAGGAGGAAGTGCTGTGGCTTGGTAGAGAGCTGGAGAGGATGAGGGGAGGGAGAAGGGGCCTGGAAGCAGGAGGGTCACATCCAGGAAATTACATGAGAGCACCACAGGGGAGGAAAAGTGGCTCAAGGGAAGTGATGGGGAGGGAGAGAGTGCAGGAGGGAACAAACAAAGGACCTAGCATTAGTGGGAAGGCTAGAGTCAGAGAGAGGCAGCAGAAGCACAGCCAGGCAGTATGGGCAGAAAATAGGTTTGCTGTGCTGGCGACACTGGTGGAGGAGGAGGGAGTGATCTCCAGGGGAGAGCAGGAGAGGGAGGAAGAGGGAAACCTACAGGGGGAAGGAGTCAGTCAGAGGAGGACAACAAGGGTGAAGGGGAGAGAAGAACTGCTGGTGGGGTGGATGACAGGGGTGGAGTAGAGGAGGGGCGCCAGAGTGGAGGGGAGGGATGTGGGGGATAGGGAGGGATCAGTGAAGGGGCAGAGGATGGGGTAAGGGGGAGAGAGCAGTAGGGAGGAAGAGTGGAGTTAGTGAGATGGCATGCTCTAAAATTGGATGCCCTGGGAAAGGGGTGGGGGCAGGGACAACAAACAAGGAAGTGGGTACTAGTGCTGGGTGGTTCCATACCTAAAGGGATCAGATGGGGTGGCATGGGGAGGCATGAAGAATAAGAGTAGAGGTTTATACCCGGCTAACGGTGGGCAGGGTGGGCAGGCAGTTCTTAAGTGCACAAGGGGCAGGAAGAAACTGCATGTATTGGTGTATGTGGGCACTAATGACCAGGTGGGGAGATGGCAGAACTAGTGAGGAGGAGATTTGAGGAATTAGGAGGGCTGGGTGAGGAAGGGGAATCAGTGGCTCTTTTCAGAGATGCTCCCAGTACCCTGTGTGAGTAAAGGAAGGAAAGGGAGGAATGAGGAGTTCAACAAATGGCTGGGGCATGGTGTCAGTCTAAGGGTACGGGGTGTGGGGACTGGGGCAGTACTTGGGAAAATAAGGATCTATGCAGGGATAGGTTGCACCTGGAGTGGGGAGGGGAAAAGGTATTAAAGCAGAGGTTTAAGGGGTAAATAGCATCAAGGATAGATTTAAACTAGGTGGGGGGTGGCAGGAGGACATCTAGTAGGCAGGGATCCCAGAGGGAGGAGCCAAGCTTGTCTACCCCCCAAGCTATCAGTGAGGTATCTAAGATGGGGACACAAGGAGGGATTAGGAGGGGGGAAATCAGCATGGGGTAGAGAAAGACACAGGTTGGAGGGTGATTTCACTGAATGCGAGACACTTAGGTAACAAATCAGCCGAACTGCAGGCTTTCTTGGCTGTGGGGAGGGTTGACAATACAGCCATCACAGAGACAAGGGCCACCCAGAACCAGGACTGGGATATGATGATCCCAGGGTACAGGATATTCTGGAAGGACAGGACTAGGGGGAAAGAGGGGGCGTGGCAATCTACGTGAGGGAGGGGGTAGGGTGTATGAGAGAGGAGGGGGTGGAGGGCAGGACAGAGGCCCTATGGATGCAGTTTCAAGACTCTAAAAGAAAGACAGTGAGAGTGGGGGTAGTGTACAGGCCACCAGCTCAGGGGGATGACCTGGATAGGGAGTTGGCCGAGCAGATTAGAAGAGTCTGTAGGAAAGTGGACACCATAGTTGTGGGGGACTTCATCCTCATTGGGGTGGACTGGAACACCCCAACCACCATGTGTGCAAAGGAGCAGAGATTACTAGATGCATTTCAGGACTGCTTCCTGGTGTAACTGGTCTGCAATCTGACTAGGGAGGGTAGGACTCTGGACCTGGTATTAACAAACGGGTGGGCTGTAAGGGATCTGGGAGTGGAGGACCCCCTGGCTGGGAGCGACCATCATACGGTATGGTTCACACTCAATATGGGAAGGGTAACAGGAAGAACAGGTACCAGGGTGATTGATTTTAAGGGAGTGGACTTTAAAAGGATGGGGGAAGTTTTGGTTGAGCATATGGTGGGAATTCAGACATGCATGAGTGCCAGCCAAAAATGGAATATCATTAAGAAAGGGCTGGCAGAGACTACTGAGACCTGCACCAGCACATGGAGCAAGAAGGGAAGAGCAAAGAAGCTGAGCTGGCTAACTTGGGAGGTAATGGAAGGTGTAAGGGCCAAGAGAAAAGCATTCCAGAGGCTTAGGAAATTGGGAGGGTAAGTGGACAAAGATGAGTACACGAAGAAGTCCAGGGAGGCTACCAGGCTAGTCAGAGCAGCCAAGGCTTCCAGGGAGCTGAGACTGGCACAGGGAGTCAAGGACAGGGAAAAAGACTTCTTCAGATACACTGGCAAGAGAAGAAGAAACAAAGACCAGATTGTGAGGATTAAGAAAGATGGGAGGGGGAGGTGGGTGGAGAGGGGGAGGACCAGGCAGAGGCACTGAATGAGTACATCTGCTCTGTGTTCACAAAGGAAAGAGGGGGGCAGATACCCCATGGGAAGGGGGAGTGGGCGTGGGGTGGGGGCAACTGATATCAGAATTACAGAGGACAGGGTGCTGGAGGGACTAAAGGCACTGAGGGTGGACAAGGTGCCGGGGCAGGATGGCATTCACCCTAGGGTACTTAAGGAGCTAACAGAGATCCTGGAGGGACCACTGGCAGACCTGTTCAGTACATCACTGAACACAGGATGCATGCCACAGGATAGGAGGATGGCCCATGCAGTGCCCATTCATAAAAGTGGCCTGAAGAATGATCCAGGCAACTATAGACTGGTGAGTTTCCTTTCAATCGCGGGGAAACTCATGGAGTCAATTCTAAAAGAGAGGCTGGTGACCTTTCTGGAAGACAATGGGCTCCAAGACAGCCATCAGCACAGTTTTGTATTGGGCAGATTCTGCCAGATGAACCTAGTCAAGTACTATGACTGGGTTACAGGAACTGGACAGGGCCATGCAGTGGATGTGCTATACTGGGACTTCAGCAAGGCCTTTGACTCAGTGCCACTTGGGAGGCTGGAGGAAAACTGAATACATTGGGGTGGGGACAAAATGGTCAACTGGATCACCAACTGGCTGAGGAGTAGGCAGCAAAGGGTGGTGGCAGTGAGGGAACTCTCATCACAAGGACATTACAGTGGATGCCCCAGGGTTCAGTACTGGGACCGGTGCTGTTCGGGATAATCATAGTCGATATCTCAAATGGGATCCAGAATAAGATCAATCTGTTCACAGACAATACTAAAATTGGTGCAGTGGTAGATGATATAGGAGGTGGAGGGTGCTGCAGAAAGACCTGACCAAACAACAGGAATGGTCAGAGACATGGCAGTTGGGGTTCAATGCCAAGAAGTGCAAGGTACTGCACTTCGAAGCAAGGACCCAAGGGAGGAAATATCAGTTGGAAGGAGCACAGTTGGAAAGCACAGTGAAGGGAAAGGATCTAGGGGTACTAATCACGGGGAGTTTGAACCACTCAGCTCAGTGCAAGAAGGTGGCTGCAAAGGCAAACAAGATGCTGGGGTACATAGTGAGGGGAATCTCCTCCAGGCATAGAGAAGTAATCCTACCCTGTATAAGTCACTGGTCAGGCCACACCTGGAATACTGCATGCAGTACTGGTGGCCATTCCTGAAGAGGGACATCAGATTGCTGGAAGGAGTGCATTGTAGAGACACCAAGATGATACAGGGACTTGAGGGAAATCCTTTGAGGAGAGGCTGGAGATCTGCAAGTGTATTCCCTGGAAGAGAGGAGGGATAGGTGGGATATGATCAAAACTTTTAAGTACCTAAAGGGTATTAACAGGATTAATACAGAAGGGATTCTTCAGATCAGAAGGGGGAGGGACACAAGAGAGCATTGGCTGAGATTGGAGGGGGGAGATTCAGGAGAGAAATCAGGAGACACTTTTTCATGGAGAGGGTGGTAGATAAGTGGAACACTCTACCGAGGATGTGGTATTGTGTAGAACGGTGGAAGGATTTAAGAGAGGGTGGGACAGAGTGGGGGTGGTTATGAAGAGGGGAGGGAAAGGTGGAGCAGCTGCAAGTTATGGGGCTAGCTGCACAATCGAGCAGACTCGACAGACCACAAGGCCTGTTTCTGCTGGCATTTTGTATGTTAGTATATATGTAAGAAATGGAGCAGTGGCTCTGAACAGGAATTACAGATGTGAAAAAAGAAATACCAACAGACAAAGACGAAGTGAAAGGACAGGAACAAACAAGGTAGGGGAGCAGAGAATCAGAGAAACACAAAAAGCAGGAGCAGGGAAGGAAATGGACAGGGGAAGGGGAAAGAGCTGGAGAAAGAGAAAAACAGGGAGAATAGAGAATGGAGGGGAGGTGTGGAGCAGAGAGGGAAGGTGGAGGAAGGGAAAAAGTAGCAGGGAGGCTGGCAGAAATGAAGGAGGCTCAGTCACATGGCCACGCAGGAACACAAAGTGCCGTGAAATGTCAGTGTTTCACAACGCACTAAGCAAGAGTGGTTGGAAGTGGCTAACCTTTATTTAGAATGTGGGAGGAGCTATTCCCACATTGAACCTCAAGCTTCAGCTCTCCCATTATACCCACAAAAACACAGAAAAGATTATAGTTTAAAGTTGTAGTGTCGCAGCCAGGTGGCAATGGTCTCTATTTTGGGAGAATTAGTGTGGATTCTGTCTTCAGAGATGTATTCCTAAACTATACTGATGTTTGGCAACATTTGCACTTGTTGATGGAGGCTGTACTCTTGCTACCTGTCCAAGTCTTTCATGAGTCATGCATAATGCTCCTCTAAAGTTTTTGATCACAAATAGGTTATCCAGGTGGAAAAGTGCTTCCAGCAGATTCATGACCTCAATGGTCTTCTCCATTAGCTGCTAGAACGTGGCTGGAACCATGGATATGCTTTGGGGCATCCATACAAATTGGTAGAATCTAAGGGACAGACAAATAAACAAAGAAAATGTGTCACACCACAGCAAACCAGTGCCTCAGTTGACAAAATCCAATAAGTGAAAGTTACAGCAGGGCAAGCTCCCAGAATTGGCAAGGGTTGAAGTACAGTGAAGCAGCAATATAAAACATGCTGTGTTTCAGCTTCTTTTATTTTAGTGCAAAACAAGTGGTACATCAAGGGCAAGCGTAACCCCTCTGAATCCTGTGGGTTTCTAACATTTTGTGAAGTTGCCCTCTGAAACCTCAGAGATTATGGTTTCAGAGCTCCTGCTGCCCTGTGCGTGGACGCATGTATATGGGAAGGAGCCTGGTGTGTGATGTTTTTGCTGCTCCGAGGAACATCAGCCAGCTATTATTAAGACTGGTGTGGAGTGGGAGTTTTGAGAAGAGACTCCATTCTCTTTCAGACCTGCAAGGGAGGGCCCCTTGTCTCATTCTTATCATGCTGTCTGTGATTCTATCTGCATTTCAGTGAAGTGGTAGAGGCCAAAAGGATGCATCCAGCTATCAAGTACCTGCCCCTGTGGGGTTGAACTACAGTTGTGGTTGTGATCAGCTTGAACTTTGACTGCTGGAGTCTGCCAGGATTGCTTCTGCAACCATGGGTTGCTTGGAAGTGGAGACTGTTATTTCTGTTAGCATCTGTTACAATCTATCATTAGAGACACAGAGTAACACTTTTTCTGCCAAAGTTCTTCCTAAGTTTGCCACACCAAGAACTACAGTGCCTTCAGAAAGTATTCAACCCTCCTTGGATTTTGTCACATTTTGTTGTGTTACTACCAGAATTTTTAATGCACTTAATGATTTGTTTCCCCCTTGATTCACACAGCATACTTAACAATTTAAAGGGGCAAAAATATTTTTATTGTGTAACAAAAATGTATGAAACATTAAAAACTGAAATATCTTGCTTACTTAAGTATTCACCCCCCTGAGTCAATACTTTGTAGAAGCGCCTTTGGCAGCAATTACAGCTTTGAGTCTTCTTGGGTATGTCTGTATCAGCTTTGCACATCTGGATTTGGGGATTTTCGACCATTCTTCCTTGCAGATTTGCTCAAGTTCTGTCAAGTTGGATGGGGAGCATTGGTGAACCACAGTCTTCAAGTCTTTCCACAGATTCTCAAAGGGATTCGAGTCTGGGCTTTGGCTGGGCCATTCAAGGACATTCGCCTTCTTGTTCTGAAGCCACTCCAGTGTTGCTTTGGCTGTATGCTTGGGGTCGTTGTCCTGTTGGAACGTAAATCTTCGCCCCAGTCCAAGGTCTATTGCAGACTGAGGCAGGTTCTCCTCAAGGATGTGCCTGTATTTGGCTCCATTCATTGTTCCTTCTATCCTGACAAGTGCCCCAGTCCCTGCCGCTGAAAAGCATCCCCATAACATGATACTGCCACCACCATGCTTCATGGTAGGGATGGTGTTACATGGGTGCTGAGCTGTGTTCGGTTTGCACCAGGCATAGCGCTTTGCATTCAGGCCAAAGAGTTACATTTTTGTTTCATCAGACCAGAGAATCTTTTGCCACATGGTCTCAGAGTCTACCACGTGCCTTCTTGCAAACTCCAGGCATGCTATTATGTGGCCTTTTCTCAGGAGTGGCTTCTGTCTAGCCACTCTCCCATAGAGGCTACATCTGTGAAGTGCTGCAGAGATTGTTGTCCTCTGGACAGGTTCTCCCATCTCAGCCATGGAACTCTGTGGTTCTGTAAGGGCGGTCATTGGGTTCTTGGTCACTTCCCTGACCAAGGTTCTTCTTGCCCGGTTGCTCAGTTTGGGAGGACGGCCTGCTCTAGGAAGAGTCTGGGTGGTTCAGTAATCTTTCCATTTCCTAATGATGGACTTGACTGTGCACCTGGGAACTTTCAACACCTTAGAAATGTTTTTATACCCCTCTCCAGATCTATGCCTCCTCACAATTCTATCATGGAGTTCTATGGACAGCTCTTGGTCTTCATGGTAGAGTTTCTGCTCTGACATGCACTGTCAACAGTGGGACCTTATATTGACAGGTGTATTTCCTCTAAAATCATGTCAACGATTTGAACTGATGACAGGTGGACTCCATTCAAGTTTTAGAGTGATCTCACAAGGAAATTGGATGCACCTGAGCTCAATTTGGAGTGTCATAGCAAAGGGGGTGAATACCTACCAAATCAAGACATTTCAGGTTTTTATTTTAAATTACATGTACAACAAATTCCAGAAGTTTCATTCCACTTTGACATCATAGAGTAATTTGTGTAGATACGTGACAAAAAAATCCCATATCCCAAGAGAGGTGGCTGTGAAAGTCAGGAAGAAAAAGATAGCATTCCGGAAGTATAAAGAAACACAGAAGGAGCAGGACAGAGAGCTGTACCAGTTAAGGCAGAAAGAAGCAGGGAGGGAAGTCAGAATAGCAAAGGCCCAAACTGAGGAAAAGATAGCCAACTCAGTTAAGAAGGGGATAAAACCTTTATAGGTACATCAGCGGCGTAGAAAAGACAAAGGGAGGGATAGTGAGGCTGAATAGAATGAACGGTGGGTGGGCAGAGGGGACAGTGAAAAGCAGGAATACTGAACAAATATTTCTGCTCAGTATTCACAAAGAGGAGGGGAAGTGCCTAATCCAATTAACAGAAGCACTCTTGATAGGGGGTCGATCCCAGTCCTTTCACAGAAGAAAGGGTTCTGCAAGAACTCCTAAAACTGAAGGTGGACAAAGCAATGGGTCCTGATGAAATTCACCCAGAATTCTAAAAGAATTAAGGAAGGAACTAGTGAAACCACTGGCTACTCTTTTTAATAAATCATGGGAGGATGGTGTGGTACCCGAGGACTGGAGGAAGGCAGATGTGATTCCCCTTCACAAAAGTGGGACCAAGACAGAGGCAGGAAACTACAGACCTGTCAGTCTGACCTCTGTGGTAGGGAAAGTGATGGAGTCACTTCTGAAGGAAAGAATAGTTGAGTACCTAGAGGTCAGTGGAGCACAGGATCCAAGGCAGCATGGGTTCACAGTGGGAAGGTCATGTCAGATGAATCTAATAGATTTCTTTGACTGGGTGACCAAAGTAGTAGACCAGGGAGGGGCTGTGGACATGGCCTACCTAGACTTTAGCAAGGCATTTTGATAGTCAGTCTGGTCCAGTCCTTAATGTCTTCATCAGTGACATTGCAGAGGGACTGGAAGGAAAAGTATGCCTTTTGCAGATGACACAAAGATCTGCAACAGGGTTGATACACAAGGAGGCGTGGAAAGGATGAAAAGGGACTTGGCAAGGTTGGAGGAATGGTCAGACGTATGGCAGCTAGGATTCAATGCAAAAAGTGCAAATAATGCACCTGGGAAACAAGAACCCAGGGAAGAATACACAATGGTGGGGAGGTAGTAACAACAACAAAAAGGAAAGGGACCTGGGGGTAATCATATCAGATGACCTTAAGGTTAGCAAGCAATGTGAGAAGGCAGTAGGGAGGGCTGGGGTATACTGGGATGTATAGGGAGAGGCATCAGCAGCAGAAAACAGGAAGTTGTTATCCCTCTGTACAGACAGTTGGTGAGACCCCATCTGGAGTACTGTGTCCAGTTCTGGAGACCCCATCTCCGCAAGGACATAGACAGGATAGAGGCAGTCCAGAGGAGGGCAACTAAAATGGTGCAGGGTCTGCAAGAGAAGCCATATGAGGAGAGACTAAAGGAGCTTAATATGTATACCCTTGAGGAAAGAAGGGAGAGGGGACATGATAGAAACTTTAAGTACCTCAAGGAATCAACAAAGTCCAAGAGGGTAGCATCTTTCAGAAAAAGAGACTTGCAAGAACAAGGGACACAATTTAAAGATAGAAGGAGAGATATTTCTATTTACAACCTTAAGTTTTTGGCATCCCATTTAAAATTCTCAATATTATAAAAGGTTTGTATACAACAGCTACAGTATATCCTAGTATTAAAGGGATAGTAGGAGAAAAATTAGTAATTAAGACAGGGGTTCGCCAAGGATGCCCGTTAAGTCCTTTAATGTATAATTTTTCATTAGAACCTCTGATTAGAGCAGTCAATATCAGGACGAAATGGGAGGGTTTTAAAATTCCAGGCACAACAACTGTATTAACAATTCAAGCTTATGCAGACAATGTGTGTTTATTTTTTAAGAATTTAAATTAAATAGAAAATTTATTTCAAGAGTTTCAACAATATGCTAGGTTATCCAATGCAAAACTTAACTATTCAAAATCGAAAGGTTTATTGATGGGGTGTATTTACCAGACACCAGCACAATACAAAGCTATTAAAATAACGACTAACCCTATTAGTGTTTTGGGGGTAATTTATGGACCACAAAATCTTCCAACCGAAAACTGGATAACAGTGTTGGATAAAGTGGAAAAGGAAATACATAGATGGAAGCGGTTCCGATTTAGTAAAAAAAAAAAAGTACAGATATTAAAACAATTTATTCTACCATGTTTTCAATATATAGCGGTAATTTTTCCCCTGCCTTCACATCTAGAAACAAAACTATATAGTCTCTGTTTTCAGTTATTATGGGGCAATAGGCTCAATCCAATTAAGAGATATACATATTTAGACAAAACAAAAGGAGGAGTAGGTATGATTGATCCGGTGGTTTTTTGTTTTACTTTGTTTTTTGCACAATCATTGAAATCTACTATAGGCATTACAGATAGATACGAGGATCTGTGGTTTAAGGCAGCAGTAGTTCAATACTTAGCAGCTTGGACTCATTGTGCTCCTAAATTGAACTCCCATCTTTCCATTCCGGTGTTTTTTAGGCCAGCTGCTCAAAAACTGTATAAATGGTTAACAAAATCTCAAATTAGTGAAAGTTCCTCTCAGACATTATATACAGAGATAATAGCCTCTATCTATCCAATGTTTCATGTTTTTAAGAACTTCCCGTCAGCTTTGAATCAGACAGTATTAAATCAGCTGAATAATCCAAGATTACCCCTTATATGTGGGAGACCTAATGGCTAATCATGTATGGTTGGTTAAATATCAGGGGACAGCAAAATATAAAGCAAAAGAGGAGAGGAATTGCCCCTATTTAAAATGCATTAATAAAGAAGAAACTATGGAACATTTTTTTTTAGATTGTTCAAACTCATCTACATTATGGTCTTATTTAGCAAAAAAATGGTCATTACCTTGGTTATTGAAACCTACTTATAATTTGTTAATAATTGTTGACCTTTCTCGAAACTTAAAAAAATATGAAAAAAGTACACTATGGGTGTTGATTGCTTGTTTAAGATTTTGCCTTCGGCAAGTTAGATGTCAATGGGTATTATACCAAAAGACAACTGCGGAGGAAGCATTTAGTCTTTATGTGGCCAATGAATTACAAAAAGTATATTTAAATGATTCACAAATGTATAATGTAGAGAAAGTTAAAACATGGTGGAAAGGTTTTTCACATATCATAAAATATAAATAGGACAGGCTGGAGGATTGTGTATTTATGAAAGTTTTCATTTAGGCAATGTGCATACTGAATGTTAAAAATTAGTAATTGTATAATTTTCCTTTTTGGATTTATTTGTATTATCTGTCTTATGTTTTATTATTATGATAAAATCACCCCTGCTCTTTTCAATAAGCACCATGGGATCTTTAACATCCACCTGAACTACCACCAATCCAGGCAGATGGGACCTTGGTTTACGCTCTCATCTGAAAGATGGCACCTCAAGTGCAGCAACCCTCTCATGCTGCACTACAGTGTCAGTACTGGGATATTAACCCAAATGCCAGATGTGGGAACTGTACCCACAGCCCTCTGATCACCCAGCCTCAGAGGTGAGTGTGCTACCTACTGAGCCACTGACACTGACCCTTATCTGCTGACAGTGTCTATGAATCTATGTATCTATGAAACATCAACAGATACTGACTAAATCCCATTTTGTCTAGTTTCTCAGTTAATTTAAGGTGTGGGACTTTATCAAAGGGTGCCGAGGTAGGGAGCTACCTGGGCAACAGTGACCATAACATGGTATGGTTCAGAGTAAAAAGGACTGAAAACTACACATACTCCAAACTGAAGGTCCTTGACTTCAGAAGGGCAGACTTCACAAAAATGAAGGCCTGCCTGAGGGACAACCTTAGTAACACAACAGAAGGGAGCATTGAGGAATGTTGGACAAGGTTGAAGGATGCAATAACCATGGTCAAATCACAGTGTGCCTGTCAGATTAGTAAGAACAAAAGGAGTAAAAACCCACTATGATTTTTCCAAGGAGGCCGGCCCGGAGGTGCTGAGGGTTGAGGCGCTGGATGCCATACCTCGTGCTGCGCTGGCGACCCGGGTTCAGGGACGGACTCAGGTGGCCGGGGGTCGGCGGGGAGAGGGAGGATCGAGCATCCCAACGGATGCTCTCCTCCCTCAGGGGCGGGTTACCATGAGCACATTGCGCTCTGCATTCCTTCCATAGCTGGTGAAAGCACCGGCAGTGAAGGGATGGAGGTGGCTTTGCTTGTCGGAGTCGGGGAGGTGGGGCGTTTGCAGAGCGAGGGGTTCTGCGTGGCTACGCCAACACTTTGGACATACGCCCTAAGCTAAGGTGTCCTAGGGAGTGTGGGGACGCAGGAGAAAAACTGGAAAATCCCTCTGGCAGCCCTTGATGAAGTCCGCCCTAAGTCCACCCAGACCACCTACAGGACAGACCCCACTGTGCGAGGAAAGGAGGATGGGCACTCTAGGGCAGAATCCCTAAGGTAGGTACTGGGGACATAAGCGGACGGAAGGAGGGGGCACCGGAGGTAAGGGCAAAGGAGGAGGATAAAGATGAAAATAAAAAGAAAAAAATGATTTTCCAAGGAGGTGGCAACCATGGTGAAAGAGAAGCACATAGCCTTCAGAAAGTACAAGGAGTCAGGGAACAAGGCAAACAAACAGAATACAAACAGAAACTAAAAGTGACAGGAAAAGTGAAAAGAAATGTAAAGGCTCAGACAGAGGTTAGGATAGCTCAGGAAGTAGAAAAGTGTAACAAAACCTTCTACAGGTACATACGAGAAAAAATGAAGACCAAAGGGGGCATTGTTAGAATCACAAATAAGGACAGACAACCCACAGAGCAAGATAGGGAGAAGGCAGAGACACTCAATAAGTACTTCTGCTCAGTCTTCACATAGAAAGCAGATGGAAATGGACCAACAATTTGGATAAAGAAGTGTCCAACTGAAGGAATAGACACGGGTCCCTTCACAGAGGAAAGGGTCCTAGAGGAAACAAACAAGGTAAAGGTAGCTAAAGCTATAGGGCCAGATAGGATACACCCAAGAATATGTAAAGAACTTGGGAGAGAACTGGCAGCCCCCTTAGCAGTGCTCTTCAGCAAATCGTTGAGGTGGGAGGTGCCAGAGGATTGGAGGAGAGCAACAGCAGTACCACTCCACAGAGAGGGCACAAGGAACAGCCAGGAACTACCATCTGGTTAGTCTAACATCAGCTGTGGGAAAACTTATGGAGTCCCTGCTGAAGGAAAGAATCATAGCTTCTTTGGAGCACACTGGTCAGCTCAACAAAAATCAACAAGGTTTCATTTCAGGGAGGTCCTATCGGAGAAACCTGGTAGATTTTTTCAATTTGGTCACCAAAACAGTGGATCAGGGTGGGGCAGTGGATGTGGTTTACCTGGAATTCAGCAAAGCTTTTGACTCTGTTCCACACAGGAGACAAGTGAAAAAACTGGAGAACATGGAGTCAGGTCTGAGATAATGAACTGGGTCCAGAAACTGGTTATGTGGTAGAACTCAAGAGTATTACTGAATGGCACTCTGTCAGAGGAGGGGAGGGTGACTTGCGGGTTCCCACAGGGCTCAATTCTGGGACCAGTCCTCTGCAATATATTCATCAGTGACATTGTGGATGGACTGAAGGGAAAGGTGTGCCTGTTTGCAGACGACACCTAAATCAGCAACAGTGTGGACGCAGAAAAGGAACGGTATAGCATGGAATTTGATCTCAAAAAATGGAGGAGTGGTCCAAGACCTGGCAATTGAAATTCAATGCCGAAAAATGCAAGGTCATGCACCTGGGAAAAAGTAACCCAGGGAAACTGTACTCAATGGGAGGACAGCAGCTGGTGGCTACTAGACAGGAGCAAGACCTGGGGCTGATCATATCAGATGACCTCAAGGTCAGTAAAAAATGTGAAAAGGCAGCACTAAAGCTGGTGGCATTCTGGGATGCGCAGGAGGCATCACAAGCAGAAGGCATGAAGTAATCATGCCCTGTATCAGTCCCTGGTAAGGTCTCACCTAGAGTATGGTGTCCAGTTCTGGAGGCCATACCTCAGGAAGGACATAGATATGCTGGAGATGGTACAGAGAAGAGCAACAAAGATGGTGCAGGGCTTGCATCAGAAACCATACAAGGCAAGCCTAGATGACCACAAATTATACTCCCTAGAGCAATGCAGGAATCATGGGGAGATGATCAAAACATTTAAATATCTTAAAGGAAACAACAGGGTGCATGTGCAGAACCTCTTTTAGTTACAGGACTACAATAGGACCAGTGGGCATGACCTTAGACTTATGGGAGGAACGTTCAGGAGCAATATGAGGAAATTCTTCTTCATAGAGTGTGTTGTGGAACCATGGAATAGCCTGCCAGAGGGGGTGGTGAGAGCCAAGATGGTGGGGGAATTCAAGCGATCATGGGACAGACAATGTGGGATATTCAAGCAGACATCTAAGTAAGGGGGGGGTAGGAAACCAAGGGCAGACTTGATGGACCCCATCTGCCGACAACTTCTATGTTTCTATGTTTTAAGAAATTCAGAAGAACAATATCTAGTGGCATTCCAAGGTATAGACTCTTACTAGTGTTTTCATTAAAAGAAACTAAATTAGTGGGACATGACCTCTGTGTTTTAAAACCATGTTGAGTGTGCTTTATTAATACAAGAGATTGTTGCTCTGAGTCAAAACATTGTTTGAGTGGCTTTTCCAATGCTTTACAGACATGAGAGGTAAGACTAATCGGTCAGTAGTTTACAACTAGGCTCATGCTACCTTTTTAGTGGGTTGGTATAATTGTAGCATTCTACCAGTCAGTGGGTAATGTCCACAATGAATAGATTTATTAAACAGGATTGTGAAGCGTGACATAAGACTGGTGATAACTCATTGAGTTATTTCAGGTGGATTCCATCTGGACCTGGTGAGGAGTTACTGTTGAGTGACTTTAAAACAGCAAAAAAACCTCCTCTTTAAACTCTTCAGGCTAATTATTTGGTGCAAGATGTGCATATTTTCACATTTTTCACTGAAGACCATGGTAAAATACGTATTAAATTTGTTGACTATCTGTTGTTTATCTTGAATAACAGTGCCACCCTCAGATAAGAAATATATAGACTTTATATTTGTTTGGGGTAATATTGATATATGTGTAGAATGATTTATGGTTAGCCTTTGAATGTGAGATTCTAAATTCAATTATTTTTCTTTCTGTTCTGATAGTAGACTTTACTAATATAAGGATATATTTATATTTCTTTTGTTAACTGTGGAGGGTGTTTTTATATATCTTGAAAAAATGTTGGCCTTTTTATCAACTAGTCATTTAATACTTTTGATGAGATTTTGATTTCTGAAATTTTACCTAAACCAAGAGCATCTGCTTATAAATCAAAAAAAGCATTAGCAAATGTTTGGATGAATAATTGGACAAAAGAACAGGGGCTATCATTCATTAAACATCGGGAGACATTCAATAATAATATAGAACTCTATTGTAGGGATGGATTACATCTGAGTTTTAGGGGAAGTAGAATATTTGGGAATCATCTGCGAAGAGAGATTGCTAGACATTTAAACTAAATAGTAGGGGGATGAGTGGATTCCAGAAAATACTACAGGGGCCATTATTCAGAAATAAGAAGACAGGAGTCATGACAAATGTATTAATGTTCAACACTAGAAGTCTAAATAAGGACAAAATTGCAGAATTGGAGTTTATACTAGAGAAAAACGATATAGGGCTAATAGGGGTAGTTGAAACTTGGTGGAATTTAGACACAGAATGGAATCAACATCTTTCTGGGTATTAACACTATAATAAAATAGAACATCCGGGAGTTGCAGTGTATGTAAGGGATGGAATTGAATGCCATAATATTAGTACAGATGAGGATTATGGTAACATTGAGGTAATTTCTGGAGATATCACAGGCTTGATGGAAAAAAACATTTAAACTGATAGTTTTCTACAGTCCACCTGACACTACAGTGGCAGAAACTGAAGGATTCATGGACAGGATTACCACCTTGGTGGAAGGCACTGATATATTGCTAATGGGTGATTTGAACATTCCAGAAGTAGAGTGGGGTAACAATAAACAAGATAATTTATTGGGTTCAAGAATAAATGAAATACTAACTGTAGTTAGCATACAGCAATGTATAAACGAGTCTACCAGGGGTGAAAATATATTGGACGTCATTTTAACTAATATATCCAGGGACATTGATAATATTATTATAGGACCACCCATAGGAGCAAGTGATCACGGAACTGTTATGTTTACAATTGATAAGAAAAGCAAACTAATTAAAGGAAAGACAACCCAGATAATGTATAATAAAGGTCATTATCAAGAAATAAGAAATATAATGAGTGAGTTGAACTGGAATAGAATGATGGATGAACTATCTACAGAGGAATCATGGAAGTATTTGTCAACATAGTAAATAATATGACATCTAAATACATTCCAAGGAAGAAAGTATATAATAGCAGGGAAATAAACCTTCTTGGATTAATAATAGAATTATTAGACTGTGTAAAAAGAAAAACATTATTTAGACAAATGAAACAGTTAAAACAGTTTATAGTTGGGTAAGGTATAGAAAGATATTACAGAAAGTAAAGTTTGAAATAAGAAGGGTAAAACAACATATATAATATAAACTAGCCACATCTAAAAATGACATAAAGAGTTTCTTCTCATATAAATAATAAAGGGGACTAATAATGTTGTGGGACCCCTGCTTATCAACAGTAAATAACTGCTAAACCTGTGGAAATGACTAAAGAATTTAGTAAAATATTCAATAAGGTGTTTGTTAAGGATAATTACATGAGAGATAGAAGTAGGGCAGTAATAAATAATGAGGTACAAGTGATATAGTTACTATACAAAAGTTGTTGAAAGAATACACAAACTTAATACAGATAAGTCAACAGGTCTGGATGGGATACCTAATATTTATTAAGGAATTGGGAGATGTGTTAGCACCAGCTATCACTATAATAGGGCAAAGTCCTTGAATGAAGGGTATGTGCCAAGAGATTGGAGGACAGCATATGTGGTACCAGTGTATAAAGGGAGTGATGAGTAAGTAGAGGCGGTAAACTATCGACCGTGGCCTGACATCAGTGGTTTGTAAAATCATAAAGGAGGAGATTGAAAAATATATTTTGAGAATGGGGTTGACAGATAACACCTAACATGGGTTTGTTAAAATAGATCTTGTGAGACTAATTTGATTAGTTTCTATGAATATGTTGGAAAATTACTAGCTCGTTGGAACAATGTAGACATGGTAATGTTGGATTTTAGTTGAGCTTTCGACACAGTTCCTCATGGTATAGTGATTGGGAAACTGGAAAATCTGGGAATCGAAAGCAGAATTATTGGGTGGATCAGTCATTGGTTGATGGAAAGAACTCAACTGGTCAGGATACAGGGTTTCCTATCTGATGAGGTGGGGGTGTCGAGTGGTGTGCCGCAGGGGTCTGTGCTGGGACCAATGCTGTTTGGCATTTTCATTGCTGATCTAAATATAACAGGTAGGAATAAATTAACAAAGTTTGCAGATGATGTTAAGATGGAAGGGGTTGTTAATACCTTTGAAGACAGGTTAAAATTTGGCCAAGATCTACTCTTTATATCAGAGTGGGCAAATAAAAATAAAATGAAGTTTAACCTGGATAAATGTGTCATAATTCACATAGAGAAGGAAAACATAAAGCAGGACTATTCTATACAAGGTGTAAAACTTAGGAATTCTGTTTGTGAAAAGTATTTAGGAGAATATATCAGTTCTGATTTAAAAAAGGGGTCCCATTGTAAAGTAGTAGCAAGCAAGGCTATGCATTTGATTAACTGTATTAGAAGAAGTTTCCAATCAAAGAATAAAGAGGTGTTACTGCCCCTGTATAGATCTTATGTGAGACCTCATCTGGATTATTGCTCTACGGTCTGGAGTCCATACTTGAGAAAGGATATAAAAATGATCGAAAAACCACAAATGGCCTGCACCAAACTTATAAAAGGGATTAAAGATGAACCATATGAGGAAAGATTGAAGGCCCTAAGGTTTTGGTCAATGGACATCAGACATGCCAGGGGTGACTTGCTTCTATTGCACAAAATTTTAGGACAAGAAAAACTAAAAAAATGATCTTGATTTTCAGATCAAGGTACCTCATTATAATCTAAGGGGACATAAGTTCCAGATAAAAGAAGAATATTGCAGGACAAAGCTAAAATATTTTAGCTTTGGACCGGGAGCTATCAGATTATGGAACAGATTACCAGCTGAATTAGTAGAAGCCCCTAGCTTCTATGCCTTCAAATCAGGTTTGGATAGATATATTTATTTAGTTTTGTTGACCGGGTAAGTGCACTAGACAAGTCCTGCCTGTTTTCAGGCACGACCCGGGAGGGGATACAGATGAATGCCAACTGACCTTGAACCAGATTAAACTGTTGGTGGTATTTTTAGTGAATGAGAAATTTGGCCAGGACACCGGGAAACTCCATTACTCATTAGTAGGGGGACAGGCCGTTGTCAGGAAGGCCACTCTGTGTGTGATGCCGAAGGAGGAATACATCTGCTTGGTGGGAGAGCTTGCCTCAGCTCCCACTGTTTGCAACACTGAGGCTACTTCTTCTCACAACATGGATGCGGTTTCTGACTTGGATCATGATGCACCAGTTTTTATTGATGATATGGGCACCCTTTCTCAAAATCCTGAGGAACAGGTACAGATTTTTAATTTGTTTGTTTATGGAGCTGAAGAGATACAAGGACAACACTCATCTGTGAAACGGTCAGCACACAGAGCAGCAGCAGTGAATCTTGCTACACACTTTCTACCTTCACAATTATCCCGTCAGCAGCACGGCTGCTCCTGTCAAAACCACAGCTGTTTCTGAAGCGTCAGAAGGCCCTGTAGATTGCAGTGAGTCATTACCTAGTTCTAAGGACACTACTTGTTTGTTGCATAACATCTCTGCTTCTGTTCAGGCTGGCAGTGATTCCGCAAATACTTGTGAGTACCTAAAGCCTACTGGTTTATTGTCTCAGGTCAAACAAGTTTACTTTTCAACTGGCGCAGTAGAAATGCAAGGGCCCTGCTCACCTGTGGGTCTGTTGGAGCAACGACAGTTACACCAATCTCTGTAGACAAATTGCAGCATAGGAGTTACTCCGTGACAGCAGTACAGCTGCTTCTGTCAAATCTGCAGCTGATTCAAAAGCCTCTGGATGCCACGTGGGGCACGATAAAGCACCGCATAGTTTCTCTCCATACCAAGCTCATTAAACTCTTACCTGCTTCACTACAGGCTGGTAGTAATATTGCACATTCTAGTGAGTGCCTAAAGCCTGTTAGTGTGCTACCTTTAACCAAAACAATCTCTTCACCTGCTATTTCGAGGATCAACGGGAGGTTCCTCAAGGGTTGCCCATTACTAAATTTATTCAAAATGAGACTGCCCCGCTAAGTAAATCAGTGGGTTTTGTATTAAAAAAAAATCCTGCAAGCATGGAGTTACAAGCCCAGCCTGACATTGTGTACCAATCTACTACAGTATCCCAAGCTGGGGTTACTGAATTTTTCTTTACAAAAACTATACCTAAGCAGCAAAGTAATATGTCTACAAAACCGGCTGTAGTAGGTTCTTCTTCCTCTGCTTTAGAAATAACTCAGGAGGCCTGGTCTCCAGGTAAAGCTCTTGCAGGATGGGGTTGGAAACAGGCCCCGACAGGTATCTGGACACCTGATCCAGCCTGGGATACAGATTTCTCTTTATCACAGCATTCCCCATCAAGGAAACCTGACTTGCAGCTGATGGCTTCTACTGGAAGTTCTAAAAAACAAAACGACTTGACAGAGACACTGCAGCCTATCTCTCCTACTATAGCTCTGAATTTACAAGCTTTACCACCCTCCACTCCAAATCCAGATTCCAATCTCCCACTTCTGGACAATACTTCATCTTTGCAGGACTCTTCCTTGCTGAAACCCCCTCAGCAGAAGCCCCTTATGTCGGAGTTATTTTCTACTGCAAAAAGGGAAGCAGCACCAAGGCGTAATGCTGTCCGCATATGCTACAAAGGGGGCTTAGATAATAGGCCAGACAAATACTATGTAGGGAAAACTCTGTTGAAAGAGTCCCTTCATTTCACTCCTAAAGATATGTTTGCGTTCATTAATATTTCTGGACAGGATAATTTCAATATCAGCTTCCGGACATCACATGCGCTGGACTTATTTTGGGATCGTCATGGGCAAGTTCAGTTTTATCCCACATGGACCCCCCTTTTGGTTATTCCCCTAACTAAGCCTCTAATAAAATTTGTGACGGTAATGTTTAGGAATGAGGGGGTCCATGTGGAAGATATCAACTTTTGGCTATGACAAAATGTAAGGTACTAAGTGCCCTGAACCCATTTTAGATTCTGAACAGTTTTGGACTGGGAGTTGGAAGTATAAAATTAAATTGAGGCAATCTAATTCAGGAGTACAGCGCATACCTAATTTATTTTTATGTTCGCTTGCTCACATGCGCAAGGAACGTCTTGGGAGAATGGGACACTTTGGAGGTATGCCCCTCCTCTGCAATCTCCCTGCTCCATTGAGCAGGAGTGGCAGTCCTGCACCAATTGGATGTGGTGCTGTGTATGACAGTGGTGGTCTTCTCTTCAAAGAAAACCACCGCTGTCATACACAGCACCGCGTCCGCCGCCCAAATCTTTGCTGCCATGCTGAGGCCACCCCGCGTGGCAAGCGTCCCTCGTCGTCTGCCAGCGGGTGCCAATCCTCTGTCGGTTCCACGCCCCCAGCCATCCTTCTGCCATGCTGGAGCCCACCCCAGCATGGCAAACATCCCACGTCGTCTTTTTTTTTGAAAAACCTGTAAATGAAAAGGTCCCACAGCACTTCTCCCAGCCCCCTCCCACAACCCGCACCCATCTACTGTGCACCCTGCCTCCACACCCCCCTCACCCCATACTTACCTCCGGAGCTCGGCGCGACGGTCATCGGTGGACCGGGAACACGTCTGCACTCTTCAAAGCCAACCGCGAACTGAGGAAATGCCAGTAAGCTGTATAATGGGCTAGATAGGGGGGTTTCAACCTTATTGCATATCTCAGGCATGTTTTGGAATCTTTGCACCAAATTTTCAACATGAGGTTTTTGGGACCCCTTCTCATGAATGATGTCACTGTCATGGCGTTATTCGGGCCCGGAGGGTGATTTCGCAGTCACTGCGCAGTCACTGCGTGAAATCACCCTTTGGGCCTGAATAACACCATGACAGTGACATCATTCATGAGAAGGGGTCCCAAAAACCCCATGTTGAAAATATTTTCACTCCAGATTTTCAACATTGCCATTTTACCACACCTCCTTATGAGCAGTACAGCTGTCATTTTTCACATCCTGCCCAAAACGTGTTTCCGCCCATGTAGCACACAATGGCGCAGTCGGTGTGCGAAATCAATGTATGGGATACATTAAGAAAATCATGGTGACACTGTTCATTAGCAGAGGTCTTAAAATGGCTGTTGAAAATTTGGTGAAAAAATTCTAAAAACTGACTGTTTTACGAGCGTGCATTGAGCAGTTCCTACACACGCTCATAGGTTTGCGAATTTTCAATATTTGCACTCCAATGACTTCCAAATACCTAAACAGCACATAGAAGCAAGCAACATTCAGCATTGACAAATGCTTGTACTTCTTTGTCACTGATTTTTTTAAGCCATGTCCAAGTGCCAAATACCACTGCAAATACCTGCAAGCGAACGTTCGGCATTGACAAATGCTTGTTATTAGGTAGGGATAGAGAGGTTTGCTTTTACGGGGGACAACCAAGAGCTTGTTACAAGTGTGGTTCCAGGACACATCTTTCCAGTGTTTGTGACCAGCCCCACTGTGATAACTGTGGGGAAGTGGGGCATGTTACTATGCAATGTGCTAATCACTCCAGGTGTGATCTCTGTGAAGATTATGGTCATGTTTTCCGAGAGTGTCCCTGGGCAGCTAAAAATAAAGCATCTTGTATAAGTCCAGACCTTTTAATCCAGAAAGCTCAAGATACTGCAGGCTCCCCTTCCCCTTCCCCTTCTTCCCCCTCTCCCCCTTCTCCACCACTCCCCTCTAGGATAAAGACAGATGCCATTCACTCTGAACCTCCTGTCAGGACTTCCTCCCCTGGGCCTGATAGGGTAGTGCAAACTGCTGGTTCAGGTTCTCTTGGGGATAAAAAAACCCTGTATGGGTCCACCTGACCCTTTGGAATTCCCTTCAGTTTGTTATACTGATGTTGATTCAGTTATCCCTGAGAAAGAATCTAAGAATACGGTTCCTGGATCACCTCTGCCTCGGTGCAGATCTTCCAGGAATTTACATCCCAAAACCCCACCTTCTGCTCCCTCTATAGAAACTAGTAATTCCTATGTGGCCCTGTTCACCCCATGGGGGGACACAGAAATGGAGTTTGGAGACTCGGACTCTCAAAAATCCTCTTTATCTTCCCTCTCTCAACCAGTGGATAATTATAAAGAGAAAAAAAAAAGAAAAAAAGGAAGAAATAGAGGGTCTGTTGCACTAATATGATTTTAATGTGGTTATCCTGGGGATCTTTAAATACCTATAGCTTGCTGAATACTGTTAAAAGGCAAGCTGTGTTTCATTACATTCATGATAGACACATTTCAGTTTGTATTTTCAGGAAACTTGGATGCACTCTATTGAACAATTATCCTCTTTCAAAAGGGATTGGATCTGGGGACCCTCCTTTTGGTCTTTGGAACTGATAGAGAGGATGGCATAGGCATTTTGTTTACTTCTTATTCATTTACATTGCATAACTTAATTGACTTGATACCTGGCAGAGTGATATTAGATGGGAAATAGCTTGATATATGCAATTGATTTATTAATATCTATAACCCACAAATGTAGGCGGACAGAGTGGCTTGTTTAAAAGCTGTTCAACCTTTCCTGGTAACCTCAGTTAAGGTGTTATGGGGTGGAGATTTTAATTGTACAATCATTGACTCACCCAAACAGAATAAAAAAATTTACTGTGACTCACATGCACTGGCCAGCATTTTTAAACTGGCTGGCCTCTTTAATTGTATTGATCATTTTTCCCATGGGCCCCAATATTCCTTTGTGAAAGGTAAAATTTGTTCCTTAATAGATTATATGCTAGTTTCCCCTTCTGTACAGGTGAACTCCTTTGAGATGATACCTAGTGAGTTCTCTGATCATTTTCTTTTATTATGTTCCATTCATTTTTCAGGTCTCCCTGAACATAGTCAGGTTTGGTGGAAGCTAAATACTTCCATTTTAGACCTCCCTCACATACAGACGGGGGTTAAATATATTTTAAAAGTTAGATTATCGGTAGCTTTTCTATATTCTAATATAGGTGACTGGTGGATGGAGACTAAATCTGATTTGCATAACTGGTATAAAAAACAAGAGATCAGGGCAAAAATCATAATTTTTGAAGTATCTTCTCTTAGACAGCCACTTTGAGGCTTATAACAATGGCATTAAAGCACTTCTAGGTATGATTATTCTGAGCAAATTACCAAATAAGAGAAAAGTATGAAGGAATTTCAGTATGACAGGGCTAAGACCTTGCAAGCCATTCGTGCTAACAGTATAAAAAAATCTCCTATAGGGGACCCTTTTGAGGTTTGTAAAACCTTAAGGGAGTCTTCCAATACTGATTTTCTAAAAAAGTCAGATGATTCTAGGCCACAACAATTGCACAGTTAAGGGAATTAATTATGTTATTACCAGTCCTTGGAACCTTCCCTCCCGATCTCAGAAGAATCAATGCTTTCATATTTAAGTTTTATTAAATCTCCTTCTGTGTTCATAGAAGCCTCAAAATTATTAGGGCCTATTACTCAAGAGGAAATTGTAAATGTAATTCGGAAGCTAAAACCAAATATTTCTCCAGGAATGGATGACCTTTCCAATAAATTATATAAAACCTTTTCTGCCGAACTAAGTCAATGTCCTTTTATTTTGTTTCAATATTTTGTTAAAAACACTGTCACTTTCCTTTATTTTCAGAGGGATTATTAATTCATTTTTTAAATCAGGGGATAGAAATAATATTAAGAATTGGAGGCCCATTACCCTGCTAAATTCTGATTACAAAAATGTTACCAGTATTTTGAATAATAGATAAAAAAAATTATGCTAAGTTGGTGATTTCTCACTACCAATTTTGTGGGATACCAGATAGAAGAATCCAATCTGCATTAAAAGTTATACATGATGTTATCGAACACTTATACCTATCAGGCATTTTAGGATGTATGGTTATTGCTCATTTTGAAAAAGTGTTTGATAGGGTACATCTGCCTTTCCTTTTTTAACTTTAGAACATTATGAGGTCTCAATTAAAATGGTTAATTTAATTAGGATGGTATATAAACATAATATGGTTTTTCCCTTTTTGAAAGGTAGTATAGCTAAAAGTTTCCACTTATCGACTGGGGTGCATCAAGGTTGTCCCCTTAGTCCTCTTCTTTATATCTTCTCACTAGATTCTCTTTTGCAGAATTTAGTTACTTTGCAGCAGTGGACTGGAATTACAGATAATTTATCTGAGGATGGTCAACTTTTATTGCAGGCCTATGCAGATGACTTAATGCTATGCTTTTCAGACCAGTCTCATGTCCATAAATTTTGACAGCTTTTGATTCTTTGTCAAAAGTTTCCAATGCCATTTTTTATTTATTTGAAACTAAAGGGTTGTTCACTGGGGCAATGAGTCCTGCTGCTGTGGTACAAGATGGTATCCATATTTCCCAGACTTGGGTATTCTTTTCGGTCCCCAAATTTTACCAGCGAAAGGTGGGAATTAGTTCTTAAGGTTGTAGAAGACAAAGTTAAGCGATGGAAGCAGTGGAAATTCTCAAAACTGAAGCACATACATTATTAAACAGTTTCTTCTACCCTGTTGACAGTATGTGCATGATTTTCCCTCTTCCGGCTCATCTAGAAACCAGTGCTTATAGTTTATTTTTTCAAATGCTTTGGGGTAACCATAAATCCAGTAAAGAGGTGCTACACTTATTTAAATACAAAATTGGGTGGACTTGGGATGATAGACCCTGTAGTGTTTTTGCATTCCTTGTTTATTATGAATTCTATCAAATGTGGTTTAGCTCCAATAGAAGGGATTGGAAAAGGATGGGTTAATAGGGCTCTGGGCAAATATTTTATGATTTCACAGTATTTTTGACCTGCTGTTCAGAAGTTGTACAGATGGAAAATTACCAAAGAAATGATTTTGAATAATAGTATGCAGGTCTTTTACCCATTGATAATGATATCGTTATATCCTCAAGATCCTTGCTTCAAAAATTGCCCATCAGCTTTAAATTCTAAGGTATTAGCCCAGTTGAATAATATTAGATTGCCTCAGCTACAATGGGAAGCGCAATGGTTGATTTGTTATGGTCATCTGAATGTTCAGGGTAATGCAAAATATAAAGTCATTGATGAAAGGAATTGCCCCTATCTGGCTTGCATAAATGTTAAAGAAACAACAGAGCATTTTTTCTTTCAGTGTTCCTATTCGAAGGGTTTGTGGGCTTGTCTGGTGAACTTATGGAACTTTAAATGGCTTACCTTTATCTCATATGATATTTTGATTCTAGGACTTTACCCAACTAAGCTTTCTCACTTTCATGATGGGACGTTGTCTTTATTTTTTTGTTGTTAAAGATATTTTCTATGGCAGGCTAGATGCCAATGAGTTATATATCAGAAAAAAATGCATTATATCTGTTTTAGTATACTGGTTTCGAATAAGCTCAAAAAATTATATTCACAGGGTGCACAGAGGCTTGCTCCCTATAAATGTCAGAAATGGTGGACGAGGTTTTCTTCACTTTATAAAGTTTAAGTGATTTGATCTGTTTTTATGATCCACTGTTTTTGTTATTATGACTTATTTTTGTTAACTTAACCTTATTTTTCTCTTTATTTTCACTGTTTGTTTTGATTTACTGTGTTGTTTTCTATGTTTATTATTGCAATAAAACTCCCTACTCTATTTGACAAGTGCCATGGGATCTTTAGCATCCACCTGAACTACCACCAATCAGGCAGATGGGATTTCGGTTTAACGTCTCATCCGAAAGACGGCACCTCAAAAGTGCAGCACCCCCCTCATGCTGCACTACAGTGTCAGTACTGGGATATTAACCCAAGTGCCAGATGTGGGAAGTGAACCCACAGCCCTCTGCTCTCCCAGCCTCAGAGGCGAGTGTGCTACCTGCTGAGCCACTGACACTGGTTGGTGTGGACACTGTTGGTAACCTCGGTTTCCTCCACTGAAATAGTGGGGACATCCTATATGGGATTTAGCCTTCTGGATGTCTTAACAATCCAGTATGAACTCAAGTATGAACTTCTTGAAAACCATGGTGGTATTTTTCCCTTTTTATTGTATCTCTTCTTAAGTGGTATATATTCATTTTCCATGTGTCTTATGTAGTTTTTTAGAAATAACCATCATTCATCAGTTGTCAGAGGTAACATGATATTGTTCCAATTTATGAACAGAAAAATGTGTTTATTTCATTATATTTGTCCCTATTATAGTCTCTGGTGGTCACTGTGGCCATACTACTGCACTTACAATTTGATACACAGCGGTATACCGTGTTATGGTCATTACTATTCAGTGGGTCACACACTGCAACATCTGTTAAGTCATTTCCAATATTAGTAAGAATCAAATCAAGTACATTTTCTCTCTAGTGGGTTCTAAAACTTTTTGTTCAAGCCCAGATTATAAGATGAAATGTATAAAATTATTTTCTAATATTTTTTCACCGAAGAGTAATTACCAACAAACCCCTGATAGATTAAAATCACCAGTTACTATTATGTCACTCATACTGGACATATATTTGATTTCATTCATAAGGGCAGTGTTATAGTCTATACTATTGTCTAGTGGTCTACAGTATGTACTCATTAAGATTTTTGGTCTGTTTTTGAAGATCATTTGGACCCATATACTTTCAATATTTTCACTAGTTGTATTAATAACATCAGATTGAGAGCATTTAATGTCAGATTTTGCATAAATACACAATTCCCCTCTCCTGTTCCATGTTCTTATAAAATAGCTTATAACCAGTGATTTCTGTAGACCAGGTGCAAGTTTGTTCCTACAATGTTTCCATGATAGCAGAATGTCAATGCGATCATGATGTAATGTAATTTCCAGGTCAGACAGTTTACTTAAATTCAAACTCCTAGCATTTGGCAGTAACATTGAAACATAGACTCTGATGGCAGATAAGGACAATTTGGCCCACCCAGTCTGCTCATTTCCCTACCTTTTGGATAAGCTGCACATCCTAGTTAGCCAAAAGTCTACTTCCTCCTATCCACAACTAGAATTGCTTTATGTCTGTCCCATGCATTCTTGAATTCACCCACTGTTTTTCATCCCACTACCTTCTTTGGAAGGCTGTTCCATGTATCCACCACTCTCTCTCTGAAAAAATACTTCCTCACGTTGCCCCTGAGCCATTCCCTCTCAATCTTCAAATTATGCCCCCTTGTTCTTGTACATTTCTTTTTCTGAAAGTTGCTGCCCTCTTGGACTTTTTTGATTCCCTTGAGGTATGATTTTAAAGTAAGATTTTATATATTTTAGTTCTATTGTCAGACATGGAGTTTGCTGATTTATCCTGAGCCCTCTCAGTGCCTAGTTTAAAGCCAATGTAATGTAAGCCTCACACCTTTTATACAACACAGCTCTACCTCTGTGACTTAATAGAAGACCATTCCAGCTATAATAGGTCGGGTTAACCTCAAATTGCTATCAATGTGTTATGCAGTGAATTGTTAGTAAGCACCATTTACATAACCACCATTAATTGTTTTGATTTGTTCAGTCTTGAGTATACCAGCCCTAGGTACTGGTAGAATTTCTGAGAAGCATTCTGGCAACTTTTATATTCGAGAGCCTGACTGAGCCCGATAAATTAATTTGTTATGTTGTCAATAGTGGAATTACTGATATTGTTGGTCCCTACATGAACTATAACCAAGGGGTTGTGACCAGCATTTCTAAAAATAACAATGGCCATGCTTGTTAAGTCAGAAGCTCTGCTTCATAAATGTCAGGGAGTGGTGGACATACTTAGATTTCAGCAAGATATTCAACACTGTGCCACAGAGAAGGTGCATAAAAAATTTGGATGCTTGGGGGCTTGGAATTAAGGCAGTACACTAGCAAGTACTTTGCTGAAGGATAGGATGCAAAGGGTGGTGGTTAATGGCACTCACTTGGGGGGAGAGTGACTAGAGGGGTTCCTCATAGCTCAATACTGGATCCAGTCCACTTTAATATCTTTATAAGTGATATTGCAGAAGAATTTGAAGGGAAGGCGTGCCTCTTTGTAAATGACACCAAGATCTCGGTGGCCAGAATGAAAAGAGATCTGAAAGAGCTCAGGGAATGGTCAAGAGTATGGCAGCTGGGAGTCAATGAAAAAAGTGCAAAATCATGCACCTTATGCACAGAAACCTGAGTCAGAGTATAAAATAGGGGTGGGAGTGCGATGACCACTAAACAGGAAAGGTGACCTTAAGATGGCAAGGCAATGTGGCAAAGCAGTAGAGAAAGCCAGTGGGATGCTGGTGTGCATAGTGAGGATCACCAACAGAAGGAGGAAGGTGGTGTTGCCACTGCATTGACTGTATCGAATGTTGAAAACAAAATTCCCATCAGTTCATGTTATAAAACAGTAGTTTTGAATAAAACTGTAAGTACAGTTAAAGACTGTTGTGCTGCTATAACCTGATTTAAGCATGAACTGAAATGTAAATTATACAAATGTATTTTTTTAATATTGTATTAAATGTGTATATGTTGGAACTAAGTGTAGTGTTCTGTCTAACTAGATACCCTGGGTCACCATTTTAAATGAGTTTTTACTCAGTGGTCTAATCTATAATAAATATTTTAAATGAAAATGAAATGAAAAAATGTATCGGTCATTGGTGAGACAACACCTGGAGAACTGTGTCCAGTTCTGGAGACCACACCTCAGAAAGGACATAGAGAGGGTAGAGGCCATCCAAATTAGGGCAACAGAAATGGTGCAGGGTTGTACCAAATGTCCTATGAGGAGAGAATAAAAGATCTAAACATGTACACTTTGTGAGACAGAAGGGAGGGGGTGGACATGATAAAGCCCTCTAAATACCTCACAGGAATGACTAAGGTACAGGAAGGAGCATTTTTCAGAAAGAAGGTGAACAAGAACTAGGGGCATTCAATGAAGCTGGTGGGGGAGTTTAGGAGGGATGTGAGGAAGTATTTCTTCACTGAGGGGGTGGTAGATGCCTGGAAAAATGTTCAGTCGGGGGTGGTGGTGGTGAAAACAGTGGTGTGCACCAAGCATTCATGGGATAGGTATAAAGGAAAACTGGTATCAAATTGTGTGTAGGGGAAGGAGGTGGTCAGAGACCAGGTAGGGCCTGCACTGACAGACTACGCAGGGAAAAAAGGGGCAGACTAGATCGATCTACTGGTCCTTACCTGCTGACAAATTTTATGTTTCTATGGGTGCCCGAAGATCCAAGGTACATCTCATGTCATCATTTGTCCTGTGGGATGTAATGAGAGAAATCCAAATTGTTTGCTACAGTGCCTTTCCATCACAATAGTATTTTCCCTTGGATGCTGCAGCTTGCGTGCCAGCTATACAGATATCCTCATTCTCCTGGGTTGTGACTTAATTGTAACTGTGTGACAGTTGTCATCTGAAACTCCTAACTTAGACATAACTTAGACAAACTGATTGGTCCCCTATTGATGTAGCTCGTACTGTGGACCAAGCACCTTAAGTACTTATATCACAGTGTAACACAGCTTGGATATCCATGCCCCGGACATGGAAGATTAAGGGAGCAAACACTGCCTGGATAACACCCCTGCTTAACCTTATGGCCACCAGGGACAACCTGTTTCATTGTGCCTGGGCTACCAGAAAACAAACAAATTGGCAGCGGTACAAAACCACCAGGAATGCCTGTAACAAGGAGATTTGTTCTGCCAAGATCCATCACTTTCAAGAGGAGCCTCTAACTCCTGGGAATGGCAGAAACTTTGGGGAAATATGAGAGACTTCATGGGCATGACCAGCAAGTCAGCTTCATCCATGCTTTCTGTAAATGGGAAGTACCCAGGACTCCAAGTTGATCACTGACACTTTTAACTGGTCCTTCTCAGACCTAAGTGGTGTACTATCATCTGCTTTATTTGATGTGCCAATGCCTCCTACATAGAGCACAAAGAAGGCACACATCAAGCATCCCCCTTTCTATGTTAGGATGGTCTCTAAGCAAGAGGCCAGAAAATATTTATTAGCGGGTGCTTGGGAAGTCAAGATTTAATAGTGACTCTCTCGACCTGAAGATTTTAAACCTCACTGTTGAAGTCCTAACTCCCTTAACTGAACTCCTCAATCTCTCCCTCTGCCAAGGTCAGTTCACTGAGAAATGGAAGGCAGCTGTTGTCACCCTGTCTTCAAAAATGGTGACTGTGCCCTCCATACAAACTACTGTCAATCTCAATCCATGCCCCTCCTTTTGAAGGAATTGGAAAGGATTGTGTCAGACTAGCTTACTGAATATCTAGAAATACAATATCCAGTGCTCTTAACAGCACGGTTTTCATAAAGAACAAAGTACCACCACTTCCTGAAGTTACCCTGTACTACCCTTCCTGCCCTTTCCAGATCATTTTCTCCAGGTGGACAATGACATCTAGCTCGCTCCCATCTTCTGCCAGCCTAGTGATCCTCTGGATACACTCTCCATCCCTTCAAGCCGCAGTATCTGTTAGGCTCTTCACCCCCCTCACCCCACTCTCAAATCTATCCCCCTAACAACAGAGTATCCCAACAGCAGCTGCTTCCTTCTTGACTGGGAACCTCTTCCTCCCTCCTACCTTGGGGTCTCCACTTCAGAGGATCCCCCACTTCCTCTTTTTCCACTTTAATGGGTGCCTCCTGTTGGCTGCTCTACTGTGCCAGTATGGCAAAAAGAATTCTGCAGTGGTATAGGCTAAGGAGTGTGCTCCCTCTCTGCCTTCCCCACTGTCTGGAGCCCAACAAGGTCCATCTACTCTGCTTCTGCCTATAGGCTTCTTCTGGGGAGCAATGGCAGACATGGTGACCCCTGGATGGGGCAGAAGGTCCTCTGTACCCTTGCTAATTTGGCCCACAGTCCAGCAGCCTTTGCCCTGAGAGGTGAGTACAAATTAGGCAGCATCTCAGTCTCCTGAAGGTGTCCCAACAGACTATGGCCCACACCTATTGCAATGTAACACTCACATAATCATTCCTTCCCACGCCTAGTGCCTTTTCAAATTTCTCTGTGCACCTGCCCCCTTCCTACTTCTGTTGTACTCCTATCTCTCTCTTTTGCCTCCCTAAAACTAATTTGTTACCCTATCCTAGATAAAGTGCCTCTTGTTTTCCCTTTCATTAACTCTCCTACCTGTACTACCTTATCCTGGGTGTGTGTTACTCCTTTCCTACTTGTAGTATGGCTGCAACCTGATTTACCTTCCCTCTAGCTGTTGTAAACAGTATCTAGAAATGTGTTACCTCTTTACCTTGGTCAGGTGTCCCTCTGCAGAGTCTTGTGCAGACTGTAGACTATTTGTGGATGTCCTGCAGATAATTTCAAGGCAAATGCTCTACTCCTGCTTATCCCATTCATGTAATGGGACACTAGGTGTTACTCCTGTTATCTCCCATTCCTGTTCCTGATTTCTGATTACCTGTCCCCATTAAGACTCTGGCAGCTGCTCGTCAATCACCGACCTAATTAGCACTGTTATGGCCTTGGCCAAGCTCACTGACTGTGTCAGTAGACCTATGGATGATGGGAAGCTTACTGGCGTGGTTTTCGTGGACCTGTCCAATGCCTTTGATTTAGCTGCTCATTCCCTGCTGCTCAAGAGGCTGAGGAGCATAGGACTGGAAGATTTTCCATGTGCTTGGTTTCATAGATATTTGACGGAGTGTCTTCTTAGGGTAAATTATATAGAGAATTTTGGATGGGCAACTATGCAGAATCAGTGTGTCCATGGGAATCAGAACCCCAAGGTGGCAAAACACACTGGTTGTGCATAGAGTTGCTCATCCTGTATTTTTTATAGTGTATAGTACTGTGTGAAATATGCACTTTGTGAGTTCTTTTGCTTTCAAAATGAAACTGATTCGTGCAGTCATAGAAACATAGCAACATAGAATTTGACAGCAGATAAGGACTGCTTGGCCCACCCAGTCTGCCCATTTCCCTACCTAATGGATAAGCTTCAGATTCTAGTTAATCAACAGCCTACTTCTTCCTATCTCCACCCCCTAGAATTGCCTTATGACTGTCCCATGTATTCTTGAATTCCACCACTGTTTTTGACTCCACAACCTCCTCCAGAAGGCCATTCCATGCATCCACAACCCTATCCATGAAACAATACCTCCTTACATTACCTCTGAGCTGCCCCCCTCTATCTTCCAATTGTGCCCCCTTGTTCTTGCACACCTCTTTTTCTGAAAGATGCTACCCTCTTGGACTTTGTTAATTCCCTTGAGGTACTTGAAAGTTTCTATCATGTCCCCCCTCTCCCTCCTTTCCTCGAGGCTATACATATTAAGCTCCTTAAGTCTTTTTCATATGTCTTCTGGTGCAGACTCTGCACCATTTTAGTTGCCCTCCTCTCTGGACTGCCTTCATCCTGTTTATGTCTTTCGGAGATTGAGTCTCCAAATTGCAAGCAGCACTCCAGATGGGGTCTCACCAGCTGTCTGTACAGAGGAATAACAACTCTTGTTTCTACTGGTGATGCTCTCCTATGCATCCCAGTATCCCCACAGCCCTCCTTTCTTCCCTCTCACATTGTTTGCCCACCTTTAGGTCATCTGATATGACTATTCCCAGGTCCCTTTCCATTTTTGTTGTTGTTAGTATCTCACCTCCCATTGTGTACTCTTCCCCTGGGTTTTTGTTTCCCAGGTGCATTACTTTGCACTTCTTAGCATTGAATCTAAGTTGCCATACATTTGACCATTTCTCCAGCCTTGCCAAATCCCTTCTGATCCTTTCCACCACACCTTGTGTATCAACTCTGTTGCAGATCTTTGTGTCATCTGCAAAGCGACATGCTTTTCCTTCCAGTCCCTCTGCAATGTCACTTATAAAGACATTGAAGAGAAGCAGTCCTAGTACTGAACCCTGTAGCACCCCACTTGTAACCCCTTTCTTACGAACATACGAACATCTGAGATTTGCCAGCAGATGAGGCCTGGGGTCTATCAAGTCTGCTCCGAGATATTGCAGCTAGCACCCCTTATTCTGCAGCTGCCTCCATTAAACAACATTTTGGAGACCAGGATTAGAACCCTGATCTCCACCATCATTCTGGATGAGCTGTCTCATGTTTCAGTCCTCTCTGCCACAGAAGCAGCTTCTTCAGAGTGTACTCCATTTACGATTACCCTCTGTGTCCTGTTCTCCAGCCAATTGTTTACCCAGGCTACCATCTTAGGACCCAATCCCAGGCTGGCTAACTTGTATAGTAATCTTTTGTGTGGGACTGTGTCAAATGCCTTGCTAAAGTCTAGGTAGGCCATGTCCACAGCCCCTCCCTGATCTACTACTCTGGTCACCCACTCAAAGAAATCTATTAGATTCATCTGACATGACCTTCCTGCTGTGAATCCATGCTGCCTTGGATCCTGTGCCCCTCTGGCCTCTTGGTACTCAACAATTCTTTCCTTCAGAAGTGATTCCATCATTTTCCCTATCACTGGGGTTAAACTAACAGGCCTGTAGTTTCCTGCTTCTGCCCTGCTCCCACTTTTGTGAAGTGGAATAACATCTGCCCTCCTCCAGTCCTCAGGTACCACCCAATCCTCCCATGATTTGTTAAAGAGGATAGTTAGTGGTGTCACTAGTTCTAGCCTTAGTTCTTTTAAAATTCTGGGATGAATCCCATCAGGCCCCATTGCTTTGTCCACCTTCAGTTTTAAGAGTTCTTTCAGAACCCTTTCTTCTGTGAATGGGCTGGTATCAACTTCTGTATCCAGAGTGTTTCTATTGTTTGGTTTAGGTACCTCCCCCTCTTCATTTGTGAAGACTGTGCAAAAATATTTGTTTAGCATCTCTGCCTTTTCAGTCTCTAGAGGTTCTAGAATGCTGTTCTACCACAGTAGGGTAGAATCACATTCCATGACCTTTGAATTGTGGCACAACAGCAATTTGAAAGGGATGGAATTCTATACAGAACAACACTCCACTTTACACTATAATGGAGTATACTCTAGTACTCGAACACTGGAACAGAGAGTACCCAGGGCTCTATGCTGGGGCTGTTACTGTTCTCTTTGTTTGTTGATACCACACCTTCTTTATTAACACATTCTAATACTATCCTGTATGCAGATGCGTTATCATATATTCCAGTTCTTCTTCTGTAGAGGAAATAAACCAGACACTTAACACGGATTTTTCTACTTTAAATCATTGGCTTATGAAAAATGATTTGTTGTTAAATAGTGAAAAAAAAAACAGAATGTATGTTATTTGGATCCAAACCAAGACTATCAAAATGTATACCACTGTTGATTGTAGATACAAAAGGTAGTTTGCTTGAATAGGTCACACAATTCAAATATCTTGGATTACTTTTGGATCCAAATTTAACCGTTTCATTACAAGTACAGGCAATAGCAGGCAAATTAATCAAAAACTGGCTGCTTTGTTTAAGCTACAGTATTGTTTAACTTTTGAGGCCAGACATACTATTGCAAACAGTATACTATTACCTGCTCAAAATTATACCTCTTACATCTTTTCAAACTTAGCTACTGCTGATTTATCATTGTTAACTCTGTCACTGCTCTTCCAACACTGCACTTATTCCTTCACCCTTATCCCACCACACACACCCTTCTTCACCCTCTCTCTCTGCCTTCCCCTTGCACACCCCTCCTCCACCTGCACTTCTCTGTGTGATCTGACAATGCTTCTGGGTGCTCTCTTCGATTGGGTCCTTCCCTGTCTTGTAACACTGTGCTCCCTGAAAATGCCCCTTGCAACAGCCTAATCAAAATGTATGTATACACGCTCTAGTAGCTGATTGTTAACCTGGTATCCTGCCTTGTTAGTTAATTGTCCTGATTTTTGCATTGTACTTCTACTGACATGGAACCTATGTAAAAGATCCTCAGCTCAAAGGTACTTGTAATCCTAGACTGAAATGAATAAATAAAAGTAAAAACTATTATACTTCATGGGATTTGTAGAACCACACTAAAGATGCCTTTTAGAACTCATCATGGCATATTATAGCTACATTCTGGTTGGTTACTCCCAAAGTTTAACAGTCTGTACAACTTGTGTTGTATTGTAGATAACACTTTAAGGTTAAAAACTGATTCCCCTCTTTATACTGTGTTTGATTTTAAAACTAAATGTGGACAATTGAGATCCACGTGAAAGAACATGTTATCAATTCTAGCTACCTCATTTGTCATGGGTGAATGTGCCCTTTCTGTTTGCACTGCCAAATGTTGTAATAATTTACCAGAATCATTTCATGAAATAAAAAGCCACACCATTTGTAAGCAGCAGTTAAAACTGCACCTTTTAAATCAATTGTAATGTAAATGTTGGCTGTAATGATATATGTGTTTTGTGATTAAGATTATCCTGCATATTGCATGTATGTACTTAAGCACTTTATTTACATCTTAGCCTTTTGTAAACACTGTCCCAGGTCATTCATGAAAAAGGGCCATTAGTTCATTGTGCTTAGCTGGTGAACAAAAGTTAAATAAATAAATAAATACATTTCCTCCACCTACTCACTTGCTTCTTTGAGTATATGAACATACATACAAACAAGTGAAGAAGCCAGCATAAGTAGGCCATTTGGGCTATCTAGTCTGCTCATATTGCAGGGTCCACAGCTTGAGCTACTATAAGTATGATGTAAGTATGGGGAGAAAATATTAATATATACTGTACCTCTAAGTTTAAACTGGCTGCTTACTCTCCTCTCTGTCAGCAACTTCAGCGCAAGCCTCCAACTAAGTGACCCTTAAATCTGCTTGTTAGAAGGCTTTGAAGGGAATGTCCCTTCAACCTATTTTCTGTATACCTGTGTAGTTTGTAGGCATGCACACTGATTCTCTCTCTTGCATCTCCCTGATGTCATCCTAATTTAATTACATTGCTTCAATCTTGCCCTGTTGCGAATACCTGTTTGTCTCCATTGCTAAGGTCATGACCCTACTCATACAAGGCATCATAGGAGTTGATGATATATAGATGCACAAGCCAGCAGGAGATACACTGTCATTTAGTTTTTATGTTGCTTGCACGCATGTGCAAGAAACATAGTGCCATCATTAGAGTTTTTCGGAGGTGTGGCAGCCCTCTTCCAATTCTGTCAGTGTGTTTGCAGGCACGGCCGCAGTTCTCCAATCAACACTGCAGCTGTCTATGATAGCAGTTGAAAATGCAGTGCCATTCATTTGAAAGGGAGAGCTACGTTACAGTGAGCAGCGATAAGATCGCATGATCATGCACGTTCCCCCCTCACACACACGCGCATATGCCCATTTTCAAGGGTGATCTGGATGATAACATTTTGTTAATTTAAGTCCTGAGTTTTTCCCAACCTTTCCCCCTATTCGTTAGGCAAAAGGTTTAACTCGAATTGAAACCAAGAGTCCCTTACCAGTGTAGTCAGCAGTGCCACCTGAGAGCAGTATGCAACAGAAATAAGCAGCGCACAAACCATGGCTCCTCCAAACTTCCATCTCCGTTCCACCCGGTGCGCTCTCGGAATGACAGGACACAAGTTATCCACGACAGCCCTTTCACACTTAGGCTCAGAAGTTTTTGATCAGTGAGTCAGGGCAGTAGAGGCTGAGGAAAACGCTGACTGTTTTTACTATGGCACAGCACGGGTTCTACTGCTTGGTCTGCTGCCCCTCACAGTAACAGAGCACAGTGCACCACCCATTTTTTCGTGCCACGCCTAACTTGGCAGGAGCCCAGAGCCCACTCCCCACACCCCAGCAACAGCTAACAGTCTGCAGGGAAAAGTACGAACAGCATCAGTTCAACAAGATCATCAAAACTCAGGAAAGGAAATGGAATCTCCTGGGAGTACTAGCCAAGAACACCTGTGCTGTGGGAAGGAAAATGGACATCTCTGGCATGGATGCAGGCATGGACATTTTCCATTATTATTTATTACAGCCTACTTAGTGCATTTCTTTTTTGTATTTATCATAGAGCAGTTTGATTTGATAGACTTTCTCTGCTTTTGCTTCAGAACTAAGGGGTCTAAGTTCAAGGTGTGGGGGTTACCTCAGTGTTTGATAATTTTCAATAATTATTCCCAGACTCCTGCATCAACTTGACCTTATCTGTAACTTCTGGAAGATTTTCCTGTAAGTTACATTATTTCTTATGGAACACAACTTGCTCTGGTTTGTTGTATAACCACATGCAAGACAGTGATAACAGCTCCCTGTGCTGTACACTGTTCTGTTTCCCTGTAAAATACAGGAATCCTAGTAGAGCTGTGATCTGGGAGCACTAGGTTTTGCAAACCAAGATAGCAGCATTTTTAACTGTTTATTTTTGTTAACAAGCTAAGCCACTCGGCTGATGACCTATTTTCAGGTGTTACACTGGTACACAAATAAGACACATTAAAACAGACAATAAACATTTCACACTGCTTATAGTAAAAATACTGCCAGTTATGTACAGATATGTACAAATATATACGCCTCAGTAAATATTGATTAAAATAATATTTCAAGTTAAAGACTTAAAGCAGTCATAAGGAGATTGTGCAAGTAAGTGTGATTTTACCCTGATTTTAAACTGAGTTTTCTTACTTGACCCAGGAACAGGAAAATCTGTAGGAAAAGTACAGTGTTCCAATTTTTGGCCCTTAATGGGCAAAACATCTTTGCCCTTGCTTGGTCTTCACCAATGGTAATGCCAAGCACTCAGAGTCAGCATATCTAAGTGATTCAGACCTAACAATGTCAGAGCATGAATCTGCCCAAGAGCACATGGTTTACCAGAACTTAATATGATGACCATACCCCCCCACCACCACCACCACTACTACCAAATCAAATTATCTTTTATTTTTTGAGGTTAGCCAATTGAGTTTACTATATAAATTGCATTGGTGTGGCATTTGAGTTGACTGTGATGCAGACCTACAGATATTATATGCAACATTCCAGTAAAGTAGGACTGCATCACAAGGCAATAGCTCAATCTAGGCATCAACATACTTCTTGCAATTTACAGTCTGGCTTTCTTAGACACTTGCTGTTGAATTGGATAAGATAAACCCAACATACAATTTACAATGTGACATACACTATCAATCTGGGAGAAAATGTCAATGAAGGATCCACAGGCTCCCTCAGTACTCTACAGACAATACATTCTCAATATGGGCCACATTCGCACTCCGATCTTTGAGCTCTCCACTTGAATGAGCAAGTTTCTATTTTGTTACTAGCAACACTGACTTAGTTTTACCGACGTTCATTTCAAGTTTACTATTCAACATCCAGTTAGATATGGCAGGAACATCTGCATTCAACACTTAATTCATCTCATTAATGTTGGTAGATTGTTTGTAAATGATTAAAGCATCCTCACAAAGCAGAAAATTACTTTTCAAAGGTAAAGGAAGCATGATGTTAACAAAAACAAAAAACAAAACTGGTCCAAGGGTCACATAGATACATAGACACTGTCGACAGATAAGGGCCTATGGCCCACCCACTCTGCCATTTGAGCTTGTAAGTTCACTGTATGTTTTTCTAGAAGTCTGTTGCCCCTTACCCCTGACCTCCAGAATTCACTTACATCTATGCCTTGCATTCTTAAATCCCATGATTATTCAGCCTCCATCTCTTCTTCTGGCAGGGATTTTAACTTGTCCACCACCCTTTCTGTGAAGCAATTCTTCCTTACGTTTCCTCTGAATCACCCTCCCTCCAACTTCATCCCATGTCCTCTAGTCCTAGAACATCTTTTGCGCTGGAAAATAGTGTATTCCTGCACCTTGTTCCTCCCTGTAAGGTACTTGTATGTCTCTGTTATATCCCACTCTCCCTCCTCTCCTCCATTGAGTAAGTCACTTAACTTCCTTATGCTCCCAGTTTACACCTGTAAACAAGCTTTCTGCTTAGCGTGTCTTTCCTGGTTAAAAAAAAAGTCCTTCAGCCTGTCCTCATAGGACTTGTGATGTATTCAATCAGTGTGTTTGCAGGTGCGGCTGCAGTTCTCCAATCAATGCTGCAGCTGTCTATGACAGCAGTTGAAAATGCAGTGCCATACAGTTGAAAAGGAGGGCTACGCTTCAGTGAGCAGTGATAAGATTGTATGCTCATGCATGCTCCCCCACATGCATGCATGCATACTGCATGCTCGTGCTTCCCCCCACGCACACACTGTACAGCCGACAGGGGTGCCCAATCCCCCATCGACTGTGCTGCGCCCCCCACAACAGAGTTGCAGGTGCCATGCTGGGAGCTCACCCCAGCATGGCAGCAGTCTGTATGGCTGATGGGGGTGCCTAATCCCCCATTGGCTCTACTGTTCCCCCCCATACTATCAGGTGCCACACTGGGAGCCCAACCCAGCGTGGCAAAAGGTCCTATGGCCAACAGGGGTGCCCAATCCCCCATCGGCTCCACTACCCTCATCCCTAAACAGCCTTCCAGCTGCCACACTGGGAGCCCACCCCAGCATGGCACAAGTCCAGCGTCATCCAAGTTAAAAAAAAACAAACACCTGAAAGAAAAAAATCTTCCCTCACACACTGTCCTGACCCCCCTCCCCCCACCCACGCCTACCCTCTGTGCATCTACCTCCCCACACCTACCTCACCCCATACTTACCTCCGGAGTCTGGCGTGATGATCTTGTGGACCAGGAACACGTCTGCACTCTTCAAAGCTGACGCGAACTGAGAAATGCCAGTAAGCTGTATAATGGAATAAATAGAGTTTTTCAACTTTATTGCATATCTCAGGCATTTTGGAATTTTTCACCAGATTTTCAACATGGAGTTTTGGGACCCCACCTCATGAATTCTGTCACTGTCATGGCTTTACTCAGCCCCAAAAGGTGATTTCTGGTCACTGCGTGGAACCACCTTTTGGGACTGATTCTACACATGACAGTGTCATAGTTCATGAGGTAGGCCCCAAAAAACCCTATGATGAAAATTTGGTGAAAAAATTCCCAAAAATGACTGTTTTATGAGCATGTGTTGCGCTGTTCCTTCGCATGTTCGTAAGTTCGCAAATTTTCAATATGTTCACTCCAGATTTTCAACATTGCCATGTTACCACACCTCCTCATGAGAAATACAGCTGTAATTTCTCACATCTTACCCAAAATGTGGTTCTGCGCATGTAGCGCACAGTGGCGCAGTCAGTGTGTGAAATCAATGTATTGGACACATTAAGAAGAACACAGTGACACTGTACATGAGCAGAGGTCTTTATTTTTTATTTTTATTTATTTATTTATTAAATTCTCAGATTACAATACCTTTGAGCAGAAACTGCTCGTTTACAAAGGTTCCACGTCAAAGGATGAGGGTCAACATACATACAGAGGTAGTAAAAGAATGCACAATAAACAACCACAACAACTGAAAGAAAAACTAAAGATACTCAGTTATAACATACTTTGAGATAATATTCATAAAACGAGCAGCTTGAGTAGGCAGCTGGCTGCGGTAACAATAAGAGATAGAGGGCACCATAGGCAGTTAGTATTGCAGGCATGCGACCGGGAGAGGAAGTTGGCAGGCTAATGGGCCACTGTCTGATGGTGGTGGAAAATGTCTTGTACCAGTGGAGATGTGAAGCAGGAAAGGAGTCACAAGGAAGGCCCAGTGCCAGAGGGAATGAGATTGGGAAAGGGTGGGCCGTGAGACACGAGTGAGCTGGGAGGTGTTTAGAGAGATCTCTGTTCAGAGAAGCAGTCACATTGAGTGGTAGAGGTGAGGTAAAGTTTGAGATTCCTTTTGAAGGGTCCAAGTGTAGTAGAGTAAAGTGCTTCTTTATTGAAGGAATTGAACCATTGAGTGGCTCTATAGATAAAGGACTGCTGACCCATGGAGGTACGACATCTGGGAACCTGAAAGGTTAGAGATTGGGCATCACGTGTTTGTTGAGTGCCACTGTAAGTAGTAAGGAGTGAGCTAACACCAGGTGGCATGAGACCAAGGATAATCTTTTTGGTAAGTAAGCAGGTCTGGTATTGTATTCTGCTGCGTAGGGGTAGCCAGCTGGCCTGTGCATAGAGGTCACAGGTGTGAGTTTGTCAGGCTGCACCCATCAGTAGTTTACAGGCTTTGTTGAGAGCAACTGAGATCCTGCGGAGGGCACTTATTGAGGCAGAGCCATAGATGGCAAGGCCATAGTCAATGATAGAGGTGACAGAGCTGTAGATAGCTAGTTTAAGGGCATCCACAGGCATACAGTGCTTGTGTTTGTGTAGTAGTCCAATCCTTATATTGGCGGTCTTGGCAACAGTGTCAATATGCCGAGTGTAGGAGAGGGTACTATCCAGGGTAATACCAAAGGTACTTGAACTCCTTGACATGTTGAGTGGGTTCCCAGCATGGTTCTTGATGGTGAGGGACAGAGAGTTGTGCCTGCTCTGTCGGTTACAGAAGGACATGGCTTTAGTCTTGCTGTGGTTCAGGACAAGTTTATGAGAATTGAACCAGTCTTCGATGCGATTGAAGTCGAGCTGCAGCTGGGATTCAAGGACTGTAATGTCATGGTGGCTGGAAAATAGGACTGCATCGTCTGTGTAAAGTAATATTTTTTGGTGGCAGGCACTGGGGAGATTGTTGATGAAGAGGGAGAAGAGTAGAGGGCCCAGAATAGACCCCTGGGGGACTCCGGAGTGGACCGGTTTCTCATCTGAAGAGATCCCTGCAATCCTTACACATTGGATCCGATTATCAAGGTAGCTGGTGAACCATGGAAGGGCATCACTGGAGATCCCAATGGAGGACAGTTGCTTGAGCAGTAGGGGTGGTTAACTGTGTCGAATGCCTTGGTAAGGTCTATAAATACTGCCCCTCCACATTCCCTTTGTCACGCATGGCATGGATGAAGGTTGTAAATTCCAGTAGTGCAGTGGTGGTGCTGTGCCCTTTTCTGAAGCCATGCTGCTCTGGGCACTGTACATTGTACTTATCCAGGAATTCAACTAGTTGGTCTGACACTATTCGCTCCAGCGCTTTGGATAGTGAGGGGAGGAGTGAGATAGGTCTGTAATTGGTGTGCAGTGTCCTATCTTCACTTTTGTGAACCGGTGTGACAGTGGCTTTCTTCCAGAGAGAGGGGAAATGGCCCAATCTAAGTGAGAGATTAAAGATCTTTGTAAGTGGTTCCAAGATTTCATCGAGGACTTGTGCCAGCAGTTTCAGGTCAAGGGAGTCACCACTGTACCCTTGTTTGCCGATGGCCTTTTGAATGTATTTTATAGCTACTTGTGGTGGGACTGCCTTAAAAAAAACTTTGGGGTTGTACGCTCTAGTTGGGGGGTAACTTGGGAGGAGCTGGAGGAGAGGTCGTCGGAAAAAATTTGGTGGAAGGACACTGTCCAGGTTTGTAAATGCATTATTAAAAGTGCTGGTGATGATACCTAGGTCGAGTGTAGGAGTGCCATGAAGGTTGAGCATAGTGGGTGGTGCTTTAGGATCCTTGCCTGTCAGTTCTTTTATGTTGTTCCAGAATTTGTTTCCCTGGCCCCAAGAGTTGGTCAGAGCCTCTTTGTAATAGCTATGTTTAGCATTCCGTATTCTTGATGCAATAATTTCTGGCTGCTTTGTATAATTGCTGTTTACTTAAGGCTGGAGTTGCACGAGCACAATGCCAGAGGTGGTCTCTGTGCTTGAGCAGAGTTAAAAGGTCAGTAGTAACCCAGGGGTTGGTCTGTCCTTTGACCTTCATCTTTTTCACTGGTGCATAGATGTCACAGGCTTCATTGAAACGTTTGATAAATAGGTCCAGAGCTTTGTTGGTGTCATTGAGGGAGTCAAGCACTGCCCAGTTCAGCCTGGTTAGATGGGATTTTAACAGCTGGAGGTGCCCTTGTTTGATAACCCTGGCATAGATAAGCTTGGGAAGGGGCTTGTGGTATTTGTTTGACCAGGAGCAGATGACAGGCGAGTCGTCACTTATTGTATCTGGGAGTACAGAAACATTGGAGATGCGTTCAGGGCGGTTAGATAGAATCCAGTCTAGAAGCATAAGGGAGCCTGTCCTATAGTTACACCTAGTGGGGGCATTGACCAGTTGAGTGAGGTGATGCGCTGCGGCTGCATCCTTATAGGTAGCGGCCTCAGCGGAGAGCCAGTTAATGTTAAAATCACCCATGATTATGGTTTCAGAATTATGTTGCTGGACCCTTAGATATTCCATGATGCTATGGAAGCCAGCAGCCTGGTCTCTTGGGGGTAGGTAAACTGAGATGACAGTGAGTTCCTTGTTATGTGCACCAAGGAGGATTTTGATTGTGAGGACCTGAGAGGAGTTGCTCAGGCTAGGGGATGGGATGATGTGACCCATAAGGGTATCCTTAAGATAAATGGCGCAGCCCCCACCCCGTTTTAGATATCCTGTCTTGCCTGAAAATGCAGTAGCCAGGGATAGAGACTGAGGTATCAGGGATTTTAGGGTTTAGCCATGTTTTCACAACTGAGAGGACATCAGGGTTGTGCTGTAGGATCCATGTTTGGAGGGAGTCAAGTTTGTTGAGGATGCTGCAGGCATTGATGGATGCCATGGTGAGTGTTCCTGTCCTTCTGCTTGGTGCCACTGCTGGCTGCCCAGGTGGTCCTGGGTTGGGGTGAACATTTCCTGAGAGCAGGAGCAGCATAAGGAGAATATGTAGGAGAAAGGAGATTTCAGCATCTTGTAGATACCTGGTAGTTAATTCATAAGCCAAAAGAAATTATCAACAGCTGAGGTCCAGAGTCACAGAATGTGTTAGAATTCCTGAAGGTGATGAACTGTGCCTGCGCATATGCAGGATGTGAAATCCTTTTGACTGCATGCTTCTTTGTCATTCAAAGAGGTTGTTGAAAAGCCCACATGCAGATCATGGAGCAGGTCAGATGAAAATGTGGATTCAAGCAGACCTAGAGTCACTGAGTTTGTCAGACTTAATTCCTTGACTTATGTTTTGCTTGGGATAGCTTCCAAAAAGTTGATTTTTAAATGAAAAATGCAGATACCTGGTTGTGATGTTTTGCAGAAATCCAGTTCAGGAGACTTTCACGGATGTAGTGAGCAAGAATGGTGTAGTTACTCCAAGCAGAAAACCATGTAAATCCACAAAAACTAAGCTACAGACACAGACAAGCAGCCACTACAAACAAAGGAGGCAAAGGTCTTAAAATGGCTATGTTGAAAATTTGGTGACAAAATTCTTAAAAATGACTGTTTTACGAGTGTGTGTTGCGCAGTTCCTTCGCATGCTTGTAATTTCGTGAATTTTTAATATTTGCACTCCAGATTTTCAACATTGCCATTTTAACACACCTCCTTATGAGCAGTACAGCTGTCATTTTTTACATGTCACCCAAAATGTGTTTCCGTGCATGTAGTGCACAATGGCACAGTCGGTGTGCGCAGTCAATGTTTGGGACAGATTAAGAAAATCACAGTGACACTGTTCATGAGCAGAGGTCTTAAAATGGCTATGTGGAAAATTTGGTGAAAAAATTCCCTTCAGCCGTTCTGCAATGTTACTAATGAAGACATTGAACAGGACTGGCCCCAGGACCGATCTCTGCAGCATCCCACTGGTCACCCCCTCTCCATAGACTGCACCCCATTTACCACCACCATTCTCTGCCTCTTGTCTGTTAGCCAGTTTCTAACCCAGTTTACCACCCTTTCCTCCCATGCCCAGCCTACCCAGCTAGTTTATCAGCCTCCTATGTGGGATGGTGTCAAAGGCTTTGCTGAAATCAAAGTAAGTGTTGTCCACTGCCCCACCCTGATTCACTTCCTTTGTCACCCAGTCAAAAAAATCAGCCAGATTTGTCTGACATGATGTCCCCACTGTGAATCCATGTTATCTATGGCCCTGGGCTCTGATGGCTTCTAGATGCCCCACTATCCTTTCTTTAAGCAATGTCCCCATGATCTTCCCCACTACTGAAGTGAGGCTGAATGGCCTATTGTTCCCCGCCTCATCCCTGCTGCCAGACTTGTGTAGAGGGACCACATTGCCCTCTTCCAATTCACTCATGTTGAATGACTCAGTGAATATGGCTGCCAGAAGTACTGCTATCTCCCTTCACAGTTCTCTTAATATCCTTGAGTGTATGCCATCTGGTTCCATCGCTTTGTCCACCTTCAATTTAGTGAGCTCCTGCAGGATTCTTTTGCCTTTGAATGGACTGTTGTCCACCTCTTCACCCCCTTGCCAACTGCTGTACTGCTGTAGCCCTTGCCCCTCCCATTCTTCTGTGAATACTGAACAGAAAGACACAGTGCATGTCTCGGAAGGAAGGCATGGAACTATCACTTCCAAATACCTGAACAGCACATAGAAACAAGCAACATTCGGCATTGACAAATGCTTGTTTTACATGTCTTGTGAAGTCCTTGTATTCTCTAAAAGCAGTTTTTCTAACCCAGATACACTTTTTTTTTACTGTATCTTTTTATTGAAATTCCAGTATATAAGAAAACACACATCATATACAATAGAAGACTATCCTTCATGTAAAGTATAAAATATCACTTAACAAAACACAGTAGGGTAAACATATCGGAGAAGCCTTATATACTGTACATGTATTGATAATAAAACTTAAGTGGAGAGCAGAAGAGTTACAATCAATAGGGTATCATAGGATCAGAAATAGCAACCATGTACGAAATACATGCTAGGGCAGGCTATGGCAAGGCATTCAGTAAACTGCAAAAAGTGATAAATGTGGTAATATGAACAATGTTCAGTAATGGAGATGTGAAGATAAGAGAAAAGTGTGCAAGGAAAGAAGAGAGAAAAAAGCAAGGAAGAAGGAAAGGAGAGAGGGAGAAAACAGGGAAAAGGGGGAAAAAGAAGGGAAATCTATGCACAGAAGTTTCGAGAAAACCTAATCTGAGAGCAAAATAAGAAGCAGGGCTAAATTTCCATAAGAATTAGGGTCTAGAAGAACTAGGTTCATGTACTTGAAGTAATCCTGACAACATCTGTCATATACAGTGAGTCGGTTATGAGTAACATGAGATAATCGGTCTAGAGAGGCATACTAAGAGAGGCTTTAAAGAACATCTGAAAGAGAAGGCACCAGAGTTAATTTCCATTTCATAAGAATCAGACGTTTGACCTGAAGAGAAAGTATGTTTAGCCATTTAAAATGTGCATGTGAGAGGAGAGAGCTATTGGGGATAAGGATGCCTAGAAGGAATAGCTTGGGGTCTAAAGGTAGTTTTTGTCCTGTTACTCTGGAGGCAAGTAAACAGACTTTATGCCAGAGCTTTTTAATAGGAGCGCAAGACCACAAGATAGGAAGTAGATCCCAGTTGGCCAAATTGCAGCACCAGCAATTATTGTTATTTAATAGGCCCATTCATTTAATCACAGAGGAGGTTCTATACCAAAGATGTAGGATTTTTTTTTTGTTTAACTCTTTATTGAATTCTCTCAGCATATAAAAAACAACATACAGCCAGTACACAGAGGGCATCATTTCTTGAGCATCATTATAGTCAATTAAGGCAATTAATTCCTCAGTCTACATTTAGCATTCTATCTCTTTAGAGAAGAAGAAAGAAGAAAGAAAAAAGAGGAAGGAGGAAAGAAAAGAGAGGAAGAAAAAAGGACTCTATATAAAGAGAAAATATATACTAAACTATACAGTCTACTTAACCTATATGCATATATACCAAGGCTTTTACATGCAACGTGTTAATTTATTTGACACCATCAAATAGTTCATGAGGCTCCCCACCACTAATCTATATTGAAGGGTAGGACCTATCACCCAGCTCTCCTTCCTACAACCACCTCTGCCCCTATCCAGCATTTATTATCACGACCTCATCCGCCGAAAGCGTACCCATAAAAGGCGCCCAATGATTAATACATTTATCTTCCTTATTCAGCAGTTGGTGTGATCTCTGCTTCAAGACCAGCGCCTTGATGGATATGACGGGTCATTGTGCCACCGTGGGGCAGTCTCCCGACACCCAGGTATTTAGAATCACTTGTCTAGCCTGCACCAGAAGTATTCTGAGCCACCTCTGATGTGGAATCCAATTTTCCCCTTCTCCCTCCACGATGCCAAAAAGCAAGCTAAGGGGAGAAGGCGACAACTCCACACCCAGCATGGTGCTCATCTGTCGCCCTATCCTTCCCCAATATTCCCGAAGAGAGGGACATTCCCAAAAACAGTGGGAATAGGTATATCTGTGTATCTTGCACCTCCCACACATCTCTGAGATTTCTGGGTGAAGCCTATGATTCACCACCGGTGGGCAGTACAGTCTATGCACAAACTTGTAGGTGCTTTCTTTATATTTATTGCAAGCCAAAAGCCCTACATGTGACTCCAATACTAACCCCCAGTTGTCCTGGGATATACCCAGGCCCATGTCCCTTTCCCATAGCTTCCGTGTCTCATCCGACATATCTTTCATATTCTGCCGCAGCAAGCGTACAGCCTTTCTCAGCACCTCAGAAGGATCCCTTCTCGCCACGGCTATTATCCCCTCCACCTGTTCCAGCCTTGAGGGTTCTACGCATTGTCTTCCCACCTCTCTACTCAAGTTCTTAACCTGAAAGAATCTGAAAATGTGAGTGCCTGGTATCCCGACCCTCTCCTGCATCTCCTGAAAAGAGGTCAAGATTTCCCCCCTTACACAAATCCCCTAAACATTGCACCCCTTTCCTCTCCCATTCCTTCAAACCACTGTCATCCATGCTAGGCCTGAAGAAGGGATTCCTAACAATAGGTAATAATAAGGTTTCCTGCTCCTTGCTCTCCAGATCTGCTTTTATGTTTGCCCAGCTATCCAATACTGAAAGCACCAAGGGATTCAGGTGACCCAAGGAAGCATACACTTTCCTACCTCGGCCAGACAAATAGGCAGTTAGCCATCCTCCCACACCACTTTCTTCTAGATCTAACCAGCTAGCAGTATCAGCCTTGGTAGGCCAGTCTTTAATAATCCTAACCTGAGCTGCCAGAAAATAATGTTTCAGATCTGGAAATTTCAAGCCCCCTTCCTCGGTACTCACTTTCAGCCATTTCAAAGACATCCGCGCCCATTTCCCCCACCACAGAAACTCTCCGTACCCTCTTTCCAGAGTCTTTGTGTCTCTTTTATTAAGGCCCACCGGAAGCATCTGAAGCAGGTAAAGGACACGAGGCAGGATGTTCATTTTAATTAGATTTATGCATCCTAACCAGGACAAGGGTAAGGCACGCCACCTCCTCAGCTCCTCAAGTAAAACCCTGATCATGGGGGTGTAATTCAACCAATACAGGTCCTCTATCCATTTCCCTATCACTACTCTTAAATACTTAAAGGAGGTAGACACCTCCTGTAGACCCCACTCCGCTCCTCCCACCTGATTCCCAGCCTCTCCAACAAATAGCAATTCTGACTTATCGATATTAATCCTATACCCCAAAAACTCTGCAAAGTCAGCAACAATTCTCAGCAGGGCCGACACAGATTCCTCTGGGTATCTCAGGTAGAGGATCATATTGTCTGCGTACAATGACAGCTTATGCTGCCTTTCTCCCCCCCCCACCCCTCTGACCTCTTGGCATTGTCTAATTGCGATAGCTAGGGGTTCAATTGCCAAGGCAAAGAGGAGAGACAATAGCGGGCACCCTTGCCTCATTCCCCTATGCAGGGAAACCCATTCCAACATACCCCCATTTATTAGTATCGAAGCCCAAGGAGAAGCGTACAGAGCCTTTGCCATCCCTCTAAATTCCCCTCTGAAGCCATATCTCTCCAACATCTCAAATAGGTATTCCCATTCGATGTGATCGAATGCCTTCTCAGCATCAAGGGATATGATTGCCGAGGGCCCCCGTGTTCTCGAAGCGTTCTGTATCACGTTTAGAACCTTTTTCACATTGTTATACCAATGCCTCCCTCAAATGAACCCCATCTGATTTACATGTATCAGGCTCGGTAGAAGTCCATCTAACCTGGATGCCAGCATTAAGGAGTGATATGGGTCTGTAGGCAGCGCAATCCTTCAGGTCCCTCCCAGGCTTCGGAATAACACAAATAGTCACCTCTCCCATAGTGAGAGGCAGCAGCCTTCCCTTCCTAACTTCCCTGAACAAGGCGAAGAGGTGTTCCACCACACCCCCCATTGCCTTGTAAAATTTGGCAGGTAAGCTGTCCGGTCCACATGCTTTGCCCGACTTTAAACAGGTGATGGCTCTGGCAATCTCCTCCCTAGAGATCTCCTTATCCATCCGGACCCTCCAGAAGTCAGATATTTTGGGGACCACAATTCCATCCAAAAACTTCCTCATTCTATCAGTCACGTCCCCCCATCTGACTTGTATAGATCCTGGTAAAATCGGGCAAAGCTTCCCAGGATACCCTGAGTGTCCTTATGCAGGGCTACCTGTTTGTCTTTTACTTCATTAATCCTTTTACAGCCCCTTCTCCCTTTAATCAAATTAACAAGCAAGGGTCCCGGTTTATTGCCCCACTCATAAAATGTATGCTTCCAGAAGAAGAGCTGCATATGTACTTCATCAATTAATGACTTATTCAGGGCTTCTCTGCTGGCTGCCAACTGCCAGGACACCTCTTCTCCTCCCCACCTTGCCATCTGGTGCTCCAGCTCCCTCACCCGACTCCATAATTCTTCCTGCTTCTGGAGCTTACTTTTTTTTATATCTACTTACATACCCAATGATAGCTCCTCTTATAAACGCCTTCCCTGCATCCCAGAACACCTGCATAGATGGGGCGGTAGCCGCATTCGTAGAAGTATACAATTCTCACTGTGCCTTAAGATACTCCCTAAACTCCTGGGAGCTGAGTAAGTAGAACAGAAAATGCCACATGTTAGTCCTCACTTGTTGGGAGGTCATTTCCAGGGACGAAATGACCATTGCATGGTCGGATACGTATATGGGGCCATGCTTAATGACTGCCAATTTAGGATAACAATCCCCTGCAATATATATATGATCTAACCAGGACCACATTTTGTGTGGGCAGGAGTAGAAGGTAAATTCCCGTCCCTTGGGGTTCACCGCCCTCCAAGCATCAATAACATCTAAATCATTCAGTTCCTCATGCCACTTCCGCATACAGTTTCCTCCCCTTCCTCGGCCCTCCGAGTGGTCTAGTTTTTTATCTGGGGTGCAGTTGAAGTCTCCCCCCATCACTAGTCCTTGGAACTGTTCCCGTACCAGCAAGTCTAACACATTCTAATAGAATGCTGTATCAAAAACAGCAGGAGCGTACACACTCCCAAAAGTGATGGGCTTCTCATAAAGTGTTCCCTCCACAAAAATGTACCTCCCCTCCCTCCCATCCCAGACCACTCTAGCTACCTTGAATGGTAATCTCTTGTGCAAAAGCACTGCAACTCCCCTTTTGTGGGATGTGAAGGAGGCAGCATAGCAGGCACCCACCCAACCCTTGACCAGTTTCTGGTGTTTTAGCGGTGTCAGGTGAGTTTCCTGTACTAAGGCTACCTGTGCACCAGTTCTATGTAAGGCAGTCAGGACAGCCATTCTCTTAGTGGGAGAGGAGAAGCCTCTAACATTCCATGATATGATATTCACTCTTTCCTTAGCCATTATGATAGCCTGCCATTCCCCTGAACAGCACCCTTCCATCCCAGTCCACCTTCCCCTTCTCCCAGTAATCCTCCCTCAATGTCCCAGCCTCTTTGCAACATATTTCAGACCCTTGGTAACAGCAATAATAACTATAGTAAACATAACATATAACCCGAAAACAGTTCCACAAACTATTTACATACATTCTTCCCCCGATCCCCCCAGCAAAGTATACAACATCCTCAAAACAGAATTAGTATGCTACCCCTCCAATCGATATATCGTATTAACTCACAGGCTTGGAAATTATTCCAATCTCCCCTCCCCCCTTCCCCAGTCCAACAATCTACTCTCTCCCAGTAATTATTTTCTTTTACTTTTTCTCTTTTTTGCAGTTGGACAATCCAAATCATCTCCCTCTTCCCATTGAACCTGCCCCTCAGCTGCTTGGGTCCTTAGCTACACCCATCCCTGCATTAACATTCATAGCCATGCTCAGTCCTATTCTATCCAGATGGTTTCCCCTCCCCTCATGCCCGATGCACCAGCCTCCCTTATAATACCCCTCTCGACAACCTCCCTCGATAATGAGCATTCAAACCAGTTCCAGTCCTCTCAGCGAGTGTGCAATAGAGGGAGAACAAGAAAATATCCCCCCCCACGCAGCTCCACAAGAGGTCCCGTGAATCAAATCCAATGCTCAGGCCTCCTGTGTGCTGCTACTCATGTATCCAATTGAGCCAGGGACACTCCGGTTACGACTCAAGCTTCATCCCACTCCATCTTGTAGGGCCTGCAACCGTGTTCATGACCCTGAGCCCTCAGTCTATCTTCAGAAAGTCCCAGATCATCTAGAGGTTAAGTTAAGGCCACATCAAGTCCTTCTGTCTTCAAACCGCTGATCGCCTCGGGGAACCATAGACAAAGGGTACCACTGGAACACTCACCAAAAGTCCTCAAATCCAGTCCAAAATACACAGGGGAGGCAGCTCAAACAGGGCATACCACTAGCTCCCCCTCACCATCAGCCTTCTTTAAACGTTCTTCATTCCATCTTCTTCTTGAGATCAGCCACAAAACTAACCACTTTATGTGCCTCCCAGAAGCTATAGGAAGCCCCCTCATATTTAATCTGAAGCAGCGCAGGAAAAATCATGAACCACTCAAGCTTCAGCCATTGGCATTCTGCGATCACCTTGTTAAAGGTCCTCTTCTTATTTCCAATTCTAGGCGAGTGATCCTGAGCCAGATATAATTTGATGCCTTCTTACTTTAGCTCCTGCATCCCATGATATTTATTCCACATCTCTTGTCTGTCCTGAAAGTTGTGGAATCTGAAGATTACTTGACATGGTGGCTGTCCCTGTGGTGGGTGCAGTAACACTGCACAGTAGGCGTGCTCAAGCTTGTACTTTCCCCCTTTCGGTTTCAGCCCCATCAGGGCAGACAGAGTGCTCGCACAAAAGTCCAAAATATTAGCCCCTTCTTTCCCTTCTGGAAGGCCCCTTAGACAAAGATTTGACCTCCTCTGATAGTTCTCCTGATAATCCAGGGCCTCCCATAGCTCAGCCACCTCCTTCTCAAGTAATTCAATGCACCGAGGAAGCGGGGCGACGAGGTCTTCAGTAGCAGAGATACGGCCCTCTGCCTCCTCCACTCTTTCTTGCTGCTGAGCAATTTGGGCATCTATAGCTGTCAGCCTGTGATCTATTTTCTCCTCCACCCAATTAAGTTGTAGAGTTAGCACCTCCGTCAACTGTTCTCCGAGTTCCCACCTGATAACAGACATCTCCACAGCCGAAAGTGAGATAGGCCCTACCACACCACTTGGGAGCATCATCAACTGTTTCTTGGCATTTTTGGCACTCGATCGGTGAGATTTGTCACCCGAAGTTAGGATATATTCGGCCATCTCATCACACCGATTCTGCCAAACCTTTGAACGGATGACTAACGACCGGATTACCGCTGATATTCACAATTAATGTTGGACTGGGATCGGAGCTTGCAGGAGACATGTCTCTACGCCATTAAGCGGTCACGTGACCCCCCAGATTTAGGACTTTAGTTTGTATTAAAGAACTATGGGCATCTTTAAAGGTATTACATGCAATACACCAACAATTGCTCCATTGTGTGTGTCTGAAATATTGTAGTTAAGAAGAGCACTCCATTTATTTTTGGCCTGTATAGACTGATTGGGTAGATTATTAATAATGGAGCTATTTAATTTTGCTCATAAATTAGTCCAGTACAAGATGTATGGGTTTAGAAGAGTATGCCTATACACTAAACTAGAGAGAGAGAGTTATAAGCTGCCCGAATTTGTAAAAACTTCCAGAAGTCCTGTTTAGGAAGTTTCCATGTGATCTGCAAGTCTGAGAATGATCTAAGAGTGAATGAATTCTGGTCCAAGATATGTCCAAGAAAGAAAATGCCTTTGTTCCTCCATGTACAACAGAAAATTGGGTGATCTTCTAGAGTGAGCAGTGGATTGCCCCATAAGGGGGCACAAACCCAGGGTGTTGGATTGGATTTCAGAAATTTGTGGGTTAGTTTCCAATAAAGAACAGAGGTGGATATAGTCGGGTGAGATTTTAGTTTAGAGGAAATGGGATTAAAAATGAAGGAAGTGGGAACTCCTCCCAGGCACAATGTGGATTCCATTGCAACCCATAGTGGTGCATGAGGGGGGGAGGGGAGGGGAGGGTTTCTGAAACCATTTAATGGTTTAGGCCATTCAGAAAGCCCAGAGGTAGCCTTTGAACCAGGGGAGTCCGAATCCCCCTTTTTTCCAATGTGATCAAAGTTTGTTGCAGTTAAATCTTGGTGGTTTCCCATCCCAGATAAAGTTACCTATTAATTTATCAATTTTAGCAAAAAAGGAGGATGGTAAGACTAAAGGCATATTGGCAAAGATGTGAAGAATCTGGGAGAAATGGACATCTTAATGGCTGCAATTTTCCCTATGAAAGAGAGATTAAGAAGCTTCCATCTGTCCAGAATAGTTTTGATGTTATCAAATAAGGGGTTAAAGTTAATGTCCCATATCTTCCCTAAGTTACTAGTAATTTTGATTCCTAGATATATTATACCCTGTGGTGACCAGCAGAATCCAAGAGGTATGTTCATAAAGCCTTTACAGCAGTCATTAAGGGGCATAGTTTGTGATTTGCCATAATTGAAAGCAAGACCAAAAATTTTATTAAAATTATTGAGCAAATCAACCAACAGAGACTCAGCCTCATTCAGGTTTTCGAGTAAGATTAAGAGGTCATCCATGTAGGAGAGAGAAACATATCTTGAATTGCTCACGGGTATGCTCATAATGCCAGAAGATTGATGTAAACAAGCAGTCAGGGGTTCCATGGCTAAAATAAAGAGGAAAGGTGACGGGACAGCCTTGACTAGTTTCCCTTGCTAGATAAGAGTAAGAGGAAAGGGTGTAATTAGTAAGTACTTTAGCAACAGGGGAGTTATATAATAGCTTGGTCCAGGAGCAAAAGGTATGAGAAAGACTGAAATAAGATAAAACTTGATGAAGGTAGTCCCACTTTAAGGAATCAAAGGCCTTCTCAAAATCAATAGCTATGGCTACAGCTGGTGTCTTGAGGGATTTGGCTTTGTGAATTAAATTAAATAAGGAATTTAGGTGATCAGAACCAGATCTATGTTTAATAAAACCAGCTTGTGAACAATGAGTTAGCTTGGGAATCAAGGATTCAAGTCGAGAAGTTAGTAGTTTAGCAAATATCTTCCCATCTATGTTTAATAAAGAGCTGGGCCTGTAACTTGTGGGGTGAGTAGGGTCTTTTTCTTTCTTAGGGATTAGGGTTATGATTGCTTCAGTGTAAGATGGGGGGAGCTTGCCAGTATTGGAAGCTTCTTGATAAACATTAAGAAGAAGGGGACATAAGGTGTCGGAAAACATTTTATAGAAATTGACAGGGAATCCGTCACCCCCAGGGGATTTGCTGGATTTCAAGGAAGACAAAGCTTTCTGGATTTCCTGAAACAAAAAGGGTTCATCTAAAAAATGTGTTTCAAGAGTAGAAAGATGAGGAAGATATAACGATTTAAGGAACTGTTGAATTTGTAAAGTAGATGGAGGATTTGTATTAGAGTATAGTTTTTGATAAAAGGTTTTCATGATACGGTTTATAGAGGGTTGTCGGAGTGAACTGTACTCTGTTCATCTTTTAAGCATAGGATGTGTTGTTCCATTTGTTGTGCTTTGAGCTGGTAAGAGAGGAGTTTCCCATTTTTATCATCGTGTTCCCAAAACTTATATTTAAGTTTAAACAAGGCCAGTTTGGTTTTCCGAGAAATTAATTTGTTAATTTTAACTCTAACTTGAAGAATTTCAAGATGAAGTTGAGAATCAGGACAGTGCTTATTAGAAGAAAAGTATAAATTCTCTTTAGCCTTAAGATATTTTTCCAAGTCAGCCAGCTGTTGTTCCCTTACTCTTTTCCTGTGTGCAGCATAATTGATAATTTTCCCTCGAATTGTAGCTTTAAGAGCTTCCCATACAGATGACATAGAAGATTCGGCTGGGGTATTGTGAAAGAAGAAGTCCTGAATTTGTGCTTTGATCATGGGTAAGAAATTGGGATCCTTGAGAAGGAAAGGGTCCCGCCACCAGTAAGAAGATTTAGGTGCTAATGGGCCCCACAAAAGTTGCAATTTGACAGGGGAATGGTCCGAGATTAAGATGGGAGAGATGGGTGAATCAATAGTTTTTTTCCATTATAACAGGAGAGGCTAACCAGTAGTCAGTTCTACTGAATGTCTTATGTAGAGAGGAGTAAAAAGTAAATTCTCAATCACGGGGGTGAAGGAGGCACCATACATCATCTAATCCAACATCTTGCATTAGTAATGAGAGGGCTTTAATACTGCTAGGGTGGGCATCAGCAGTGGGGCTATTTCCGTCAATGCTGGCTTCTAAAGCTAAGTTAAGATCCCTTCCAAGAATAACTGGTGTATTATCACTGTTAAAGGAAAGAATCTATTGAGCTAAATTATGAAAAAACTCCGGGCAATCAGAGTTGGGTGCATAGACATTAACAAGCAGAAGAGGACCAGAGTTGGTATTCAGCTTGACCATCACCCATCTGCCATCAGTATTGAAAATGGAGTTTACAAGGGACCATTTAAGACTCTGATAAATAAGAATAGCAACTCCTCTCATTTTTGAGGTATAGGATGATGCGTAGATCTGACAGACCTAATCTTTTTTTAAGTCTATGAACATGCTCTGCTAATAATTTTGTTTCTTGAAGAAAAGCAACTTGTGTTTTATGTTTTTTGAGATGTGAAAGAGTTTGCTTCCGCTTACATGGAGAATTAAGTCCCTTCACATTCCATGTATATAAAAATATGTCACTCATACTGTTAGTGTTAAAGAAAGGGAATAATTGCTGGAGTGTGAAGGGACAAATAAATGAGGCAGAGGATGATTAGAATACAATATAGAGAGCTTACGTATATGCAGAGAGTGGCTGGAACATTCAAGCCAAAAATGTGATATGTATGATACATGAGTAGCACAGATATCTTATTAAAGTTAGAATAGAGATGGGGAAGAAGAAAAGTCATTAACAACAACAACAATACTAGTATGCTAAATAACAAAGAAAATGTTTTACGGATGTGAGGAGATATGAGTCAGCCAACTGGCTAAGAGAATCTCTCACCGCACTCTGGGGCGCCAATGTAGGGAGGAGACTAGGGAGGACTGGTTATAAATATCAGCCCAAACCTAAGTCTGATCCCAGTAATATAATAAAGTAAGTATTCCTGATAAGCTAAACTGAAAGGGAATAATACCAAGAAAGGCAGGGGACTGTAATAACCTCAGCTTAATTCTAAGCTTACAGGAGGATAAAACTAAACATCAGAACTTATTTATGAACATTAGTAGTAATAGTACAAGATATACCAACTCAAAATAACAGTAAATTAAAGAACCATATAGGAGATGCCAGTACAGCCTAGACATACAGCAAGGAATTCAGGGAGCCAGGTGGAATGTAAATGAACAAATATAAAAGGAAAAGTAGAACATTACCACATTAGAGTGACTCTGAGTATACTTTGCAATGCAACAGAATAAGTACATAATAAATACAATATTGAGGGGGAAAGAAGAAAGGGGAGGTCAGTTTAAGCCCTTACGCCCTGAGCCAAATGCAAATCGGGATTATGCAGAGAGGTATAGGCTTTGGTGATAACTGTAGACAGAAGAGATAGTCACAGTAAAGATCAGCTCTGATTACTCGAAAATCACCTAAATAGGTGTTATATGGGGTGACTAGGTCTAGAGGACTAGGCCCAGTGAGCCCCAAAACAGGAGGGATCACACAGCAGTAGATTTCTATAATATCTGTAAGCTTCGAGTAAAATAAGAAGCATATGGAAGATGTAGATTGACAATCCTTTGCAACAGTACACCAAACATAGCCCACCTCTTTGAGTGCTAATGATAGTTCCATATTATAAACAGGAGGTAGGAAGAATAATGGAGCACAGGGAAGGAGATAGATTAAATGTAGTTGCCAATAATACTTAAGAACCTTTCATCAAGAGAGGAAAGGGGTAAGTTGCCTTGTAATATATAATAATTCACATATGAAAAAAGAAAAGGCAATAATGATGATGTATACAATTGAAGATATGCAACTGAACAGCCAAAAGACTATAAACCTGATGCACTGCTAAATTGGAGAATAAAAGTCTAGCTACAGAGAGCCTGTTTAGTGAGGTAACTCATAAGATCTAACACAAAATAATGGGTTAGAAAAGCATTACTGATATACCAAAGTTCCCTTGAAGACCTTTAAGCTGCTCGTTTAAACACTGCAACAAAAAGTAACTTGATTGCACCGCGATGTACAGCCTTTGCTTTCTGCACCCGCTGGGAGTGAAAGCAACCAGGTAGTATAGACTGTAGAACGGGCAGATAAGCAGAAAAAGTGTACTGGCACTGCCTTTAAGAATCCTGGAAGCAAAACCTACCAAGATATAGCAACTGTGACCATATTACTGACCATATAAGCTCATGACACCTTAGATTTATTAGCAGGATTGTGACTATTGATGTTCTTGCTTTTGGTCTTTGCCCTACGTTTCTTTTTGGGTGGCTCTAAAGATTTGAGGGCAGAACTTGCAACAACTTCTGCCCATGAAGTATCGGCAGAAATACATCCCTGAGGCACAGGGCCCAAATTAGAGGGATGTTCATCTGAAATTTGCTGGGAAAGATCCTCCGGTGAGGAGTGCATGTCATCCTCCAAGACAGCAAACTTATTGCTCAAGGGAACAGAGGGGTTGATTTGAAGGTGAGAGGCTGCAGCATGGGGTGAAACCTCGCTAGAACAGCATGAAAGTCTTGAAGAATAATGCCCCGACAAAAGCTTCTCTTGCAGCTGTGTAGATTGCCTTGGGGTCAAATCAGTTGCGGTGTTGCTGCTTGGGGCGGCGAGTTCTGTAACACTTTCCCCACGTTCCTGTACCTCGTTGTCCACCCTCCATGCGGATACCAAAGCTGTATTCGGTTTGTCAATTGCTGATGAACCTATCAGGGTAAGATTGCAGAGAGAGACCTCCAGATAGTTGGCTAAGGCATCAGGCATTTCAAAATCCTTGAAGGAAAAGCCTGAGAAAAGGTGTAGTGTCGCAAGGTAACGCAGAGCAAATTTAATGCATCTTTGGTGGAGGAGTTGTTTAAGTGGGTTGTAGGCCTTCCTTCTGATGGTTAAATCTTTTGAAAAGTCTCTGTAGGTGGAAATGTTAAACTCTTGCCACTGAAGTTTCCCCATTTCTCTGGCTCATTTCAGTATTAATTCTGTGTGGGAATAATTCAAGAAGCAAGCAATGATAGGCCTTGGTTGCTGGTCTGATGTTGGCCTGGGACCCAGAGTGTGGTGAGACCACTCAATCATTAACGTTAGGTCAGGAGGCAGTTTAAGCATTGCAGGCAGCACATGTAATAAAAGCGCAGTAGTGTCTCCTAATTCTACACCTTCAGGTAAGCCAAAAATGGTAAATTGTTGCAATGATTATGATTTTCAATATTGTCAATTTTGGCTTGTAGGGATTTAATAGTTTGATCTTGATTGCGGACAGTAGCCTGAAGGTCATGAATAGTAGTAGTGTTACAGGCCGTTGCTTTCTCATTAAATAGAATTTTCTGGCTAGAAATTTTAAGAGTGGTCACATTTTGTTGGGTGGAGGTTTTTAGATCATTAATCTCAGCCAGCAGTTTAGAAAACATTACTTCCACTCTAGCAAGTGAGCTTTGCTGTACTTGGAGATCTGCCATAATGCTGAAAGATGAGACCTAGTATGCTGCAGTACAGTGTAGAATAATTGAATATAAGTAGATGATGGATCAAAAATGATTTACAGTGTCAGACAGTAAGATTACAGGATGGTCACAGGAGTTGGTACCAAAGAAAGGTCTGGTGAAGGCTGGATGAGGTTAGATTGCAGTAATTCCTGCAGAGATTCTGAACTACGCTGCCATCTTCTGCCTGGTCAGGACACGTCCCCCCCCCCGATACACTTTGGACAGCAGAAAACAGGAAGGCATTTACTATGCCTTAAAAAGTTTCATGGCCAGCATAAGACAAGATAATAGGGACTGCAGAGAACAGCAACAGCACTGACTAATATAGTATAACTACTGCAGGCTTTAGCACTAAAAAACATCCTAAACTTCCAGGATGCCTAGCATGAGCTGGGTCATGACCTTTGCAATGGAGTCAAGCAGATCTCATGTCTGACATCAGTACCTTCATTTATATTTAAATCCTGATGAAATTAGGAGGGTACAACAGAGGCAATCATTGTTCATGCCTACAATCTACACAGGTAAACAGAATAAAAGACTGAAGGGACCTTCCCTTTAAGTCTGTGGCAACTCCTTCCCCAATCACACACCTGATTCGCAGGGTTTTCTTAATCTACTCACCCCCCCAAATTAATTCCTCACGCCACCTGTTATAAGTTTAAATATAATCTCCAAGTGCCCCATACTCTGACTAAAAATCTCTTTCATCCACCTACCCACTTACACTGTTACTTCAAGTATGTAGAGAAACTATAAATATTTATAAAATTGGCATCCAAAATAAAGAGGTCTCATTGGTCAAAACATGTCATGTGACTGTGCATTAAATCTCCTTAAATGCAGTCATACTGGTCCTAAACAACATCACACAATGATCAAATCAGTCTTCCTACAACCAGAAATATCTTGCATCAGTCCCCCACAACCGAAACTGATCTTCCATCTCAAATATGGCTGCTACCTTTACACTGTAAAAAAACTTCAACTGGGCCCTAAAAATAAAACTACATTAAATAAAAAATAAAACTAATTAATTAAATGTTATTTCCCTGATCATCACACTCTTCTTACAAACATAAACAAATCAGAAACATTAAGAATTGTCTATAGATTTCATTACAACTGTTTCTTTGCTGACAATAAAAAAATTCCCTGTTGTCTTTACATGCTCATCCGGAAAATCTCTTTTGCTTGCCCTAACAGTGAGATAATTGAATGTCTGGCTCTAGAAGAGGTCTTTGTTGTTATTGTCGTTGTTGTTGTCGTGTGTGTGTGTGTGTGTGTGTGTGTGTGTGTGTGTAGCATTTTAGGAGAGGAACATTCTACCAGTGGAACTAAGCAGAATGTTGAATCCATGTATTCCATGGTAAACATTCCATATCTTGAATGTGGGGAAAAACAGTGAAAAAAACAGGAAGAAGAAAGTAGGCAATAATACAATGGCACCATCAATGACATCACTTGCAGTGGGTAAGAGGACTGGTTTATCATAAATGCACACAAGCAAATATATTGTTTCTAAATATAAACATGCTTTTCCCAACTGTAAAGAAGTTAAAAAATGAGCCCAATTTATAAGTAAAGTTACTTCTTCTCATATTTCAAAGACATTCTATGGCATCAATAACACCATTCTGTGGTGTTACTGATGCCACAGAATGTTCATGTAGTATGAAAAGAAAGAGCAGCAACTGCTGAGGAGAGAAGCATTCAGGGTAATTACAAAGGCAACACAATAAGACTATTAATTAAAACAGGGAGTCTGGCCAAAAGTGCTAAACTGCAGAATTAGAAGAAGCATTCCCCTAATAAAATCTCATATCAAAAATTAGGCTTCTACATTACTTCTTTGTAAAATTATGAGCTGTTTTGTAACCCTTATTTCACTACCTGTTCAAAAAAGCCAGTTTCAGTGAAGAGCCATTGGTGATGTCATAACCAAAACTCATGGCCTAGTCCTCCCTGTCAGCAACATTATAGGATCAATTTCTCCAAAGTTTAAGAACCTATAGCTGAAGTAATTAATTAAAAAAACTGATGTATGGTTTGGCTGCGATGCTTGTTTTTCCAGAATGTTTAGGTGCATGATACTATACTTTAGAATGTGTCAGGAGGTGATTTTGGAATGCAGTGCCAAACCAAGGTATAGAATGCTAAGGTGTTACACAATTTTAAAATGTTTTGGGGGGGGGGACATGCAGTCTCAAAATGTGACAGGGATGCACTATCTTGAAATGTGGTGGGACACACAATCATGGAACGTGACAGGAATGCACATCGAGAAAGTTGACAGGGACTGGCAGTTTCAGAATATAGTGGGGATGCACACGGTCAGAATGTGACAAAACAAACTATTTTATTCAGAAATTGCTTTTCCCTACCACATTTCAGAACTGTATGCACCCAGCACATTTCAAAATTGTGCATCACATCTAGAGGTGGGTGAAGTCAACAAAATGCACTCCGTGGAAAATTTTGCGAATAGTTATTTGCAGAGTGCAGTTTGTGATATTTGGTACTTCCTAGAGTGTGTGTGTGTGGGAGGATCCCTAGAGTGTGGAATTTCACACAAAACTACATAAATGTTCAATCCCTGGTGTCTATTGGTAGTGCCCCCTGCTGCCTCCCTGGCACATTGCCCTGGTGTCTAGTGGTTCCCCCCACCGCAGCAGATTGCAATATAAAAAAAAATTATATTTTTTCAATAAATCCCTAATATATCCCTTCCCTGGTGTCTAGTGCCCCCTGTCACTGATTGCTGACCACAATAAATCCACCCTGGCTGGCATCTTGCTACCCTGGTGCCTAGTAGTCCTCCCCCCCCGACACGGCACCGATTGCCACCCACATCCACGATCACAATACCATATTAAAAATAAAATGTTTAATTTAATCCCTGGTCTCTGGTGGACCCTGTAGCTTGTCAGGAAGTGCCCACACCTGACCCAGAGTGGGCCACCGGCACAGCCCTCCACTCACCTCCATGGCCAGTAGCCTGACTGAGCCCTGCTCAATGAATGAGTGCATGCTTGTATAAGCATGCGCTCATTCATTGACAGCTCGTGGTCATTTTTGTCACTTTTCAGGGTTGTGGAGAAGAGGGAGCTGTTCTGGTTGCCATGCCATTCCTCCCTATCCCAACCCCCCACGGGTGAACAGAGCAGTTCCCTCCCCTTCTCTACAATCCTGAAAAGTGATGAAAATGACCATGAGCTGTAAATGAATGAGCGTGTGCTTGTACAAGCACATGATCATTCATTTATCAGGGCTCAGTTGGGGTGCCAGCCATGGAGGTGCATGGAGGGCTGTGCTGGTGGCCTGCTGGGGGTCGGGGCTGGGAGGGGAGCTAGATGGAAGCACTACCTGATAGGGTGAGAGATCCACTAGACAGCAGGGATTAAATACAACTTTTTCTTTTTAATATAGTATTTTGTCATGGATGTGGGCAGCAATCAGTGGGCGTGTGGGGGGGATGCACTAGACAGACACCAGGGCAGTAGGGTGCCAGCCAGGATGGATTTATTGTGGCCAGCAATAGGTGGTGGGGGCTCACTAGGCACCAGGGAAGGGAAGGGATAGATTAGGGATTTCATAAAAAAAATATATATTTCTTTTATATTGTTTGTGGACAGCAATTGGTGGGGTGGGGGCACTAGACACCAGGGAGGGAAGTATGGCTGCCGGCTGCAGAGGGGGAATGTGATTTCTCCTTGCTTTGGTTTTTTTTAAGTATAATCTGCACTTAAAACCCCCAAAAGCAAGGAGAAGTCACAAATGGTGAATTCTGGGTTATTTTGGAAAACTAGCGAAGTGCTCTGTGGATGCGAATTTGGTAACTTCACCACATATTCTCCCAAGAAGTAAAACTGTGCTGCATCTCTAATCACATCCCCACTACATTCTGACATTTCACATCCCAGCCACATTCTAAAATTATGCATCCCAGCCACATTCCAAAACTACACATCCTCACTACATTTTGAAGTTATGTTTCAATGCCACATTCGGAAATTGTGTCACCACCACATTCCTAAATTATGCATCACCACCACATTCCAAAATTGTGAATCGCTGCCATATTCTGAAATTGCACATCACCACCACATTAAGGAACTGTGCATTACCACAACATTCCCAAAGTTTTGTGCCACTGCCACATTCCGAAACTGTGCCTCCCTGCCACATTCTCTCCTCGTATGTCTTCTAGTGCAGACCTTGCACCATTTTGGTTGCCCTCCTCTGAACAGCCTCCACTCTGTCTATGTCTTTGCAGAGAAGACGTTCTCCAGAATTGCACGCAGTACTCCAGATGGGGTCTCACTAACTGTCTGCAGAAAGGGAGAACAACTTCCTGTTTTCTATGGTTGATGCCTCTCCCTATGCATCCCAGTATCCCCCCAGCCCTCCTTACTGCCTTCTCACATTGCTTTCCCACCTTTAGGTCATCTGATATAATTACTCCTAGGTCTCTTTTGATTTTGTTGTTGTTATTAACTCACCTCACATTGTGTACTCTACCCCTGGGTTTTTGTTTCCCAGATGTATTACCTTGCACTTCTTTGCATTGAATCTGAGCTGCCATGTATTTGACCATTCCTCCAACCTTGCCAAGTCCCTTTTCATTCTTTCCACCCCACCTTGTGTATCAACCCTGTTGCAAATCTTTGTGTCATCTGCAAAGAGGCATACCTTCCCTTCCAGGTGCTCTCCAATGTCACTTATAAAGATATTAAAGAGGACTGATCCTAGTACCGAACCCTGCAGTACCCCGCTAGTTACCCTCCTTTCTTCACTGTGGACTCTGTTTACTATTACCTTTTGCGTCCTGTTGTCCAGCCAGTTTTTTATCCAGGCTACCACCTTGGGACCCACTCCCAGGCTGGCTAACTTATATATTAATCTTTTGTGTGAGACTGTGTCGAATGCCTTGCTACACAGTCTCATATATCTTTATCTTGATAATGATTACTCCCCTGCCCTACAAAGTCATCGGCAAGCATATGCTCCCATTATTGAAGTTCTTAGGGCACACAAGGTTAAGTTCTCCACTCCATATCTGGCTCGCATGAGAATTCATTTTGTGGATGGCAGCAAGGTATCTGAAGATGCGGATGCTGCAGCTCAAGAGCTTACAAATTGGAAACTTCATCTGCCTGGAGATGGAATGGAAGTATCAGAGACTCAGAATAAGCATGCTCTTCAAAGGGACAGTTGAAATAAGGTTTCCCCTTCCAGCAAGAAATGCCTCTCGGACAAAGTTCTGCAGGACATTCATACTGCAAGCCTTTCATTGAGAAAATCAGACTTGAAAAAGTGAACTGCATTTGAAAGACTTTTATCATTTTTTCCTGTGGGGCTTAAGATGGATTTTATATCTTTTTCCAGATGTCTGTTCTAGCTCTGACTCTTTAGTCTCTGGCACCTTCTCCCCCCCCCCCTTTCTTTTTTCACTTTGTTCTAATATGTGTCTTTAATTGTTCTTTTTCTTTACCGCCATCCCCTTTCTCTCTTTGTAAACTGTACTCTCTTGTACAATGTTTTTTTTTGTATTTCCCTTTCCTTCCTTTGTCTAGTACAGGTTTCTTCATAGTAATTTTTTAGGTTTTGCTCTACTATAGAGTGAAGCAGTGGACGGAGGGAGACTTTGTTCTCCAGAGCTTATGGAACCAACCATTGCTCTGGATTCTTAGGTAAAGGTTGAGTCAGGAGTGATAATGGTCTTTGGTCTTTTTTTGTATCAGGAAGGCAGTGATTCTCATGGGGAATTTTTGTGGTACAGAAATGTTTTTTTCTGGCAGCTATTACTCTATTTGCATTGAGCCAATAAATCCTAAGTGGGGGCACACAGATCATAGTATGAGGTTAGGGGGCTTTTTGAGAGGGTCCGTGCCTCTCCTTTTTGGGAGGATTGATGGTGGAAGCCCTGTACTTTTTAAAGGTCTCTGTAGTTATTTATTTTCCTAGGAACTGTTTTTGATGGTAGGATTATTGAGAGGGGTTTGTTTTTTTTCATAGGAGCTATGTAGTTCTTGTGCTACATGCACCATCTATTGTCCAAACTGAGAGAGATGAAACTGTTGCTCTACACTGTTCTTTGTTTCACCTTCTTCCTGGGTGGTGATTATTTCAGTAAGGATTTTTTGCCCACTTTCTTTTTCCTATATAAGTAAGTATATGTAAGTGTTTATGAGGATCTATGTAGGTGAGTTTATGTGTGTGTATGTACATGAATATATGTGCATATATATGTGTATGTATGTATGTATGAGTATATACACATCTGTGTGTGTGTATATATATAATTTTTTTTTCCAATTGTTCAACCTGGTGAGACACACTAAGCTGAAAGCTTTTTTACAGGTGCAACCTGGGAGCACAGGAAAGTTAAGTAACTTGCTCAGGGTCACACAGTATATGCAATTTGGGGCTGTGGGATTCAAATCCAGGTCTCCAGATTTGCAGCTCAGAGCCTTAAACCACTGCGCTATACTGCCTCCAAATATATATATATATATATGTTCTATGAAAAACTTCATTAATGCATCATTTAGGGTTGTGAGGCCTAAATGTCAAGTCATAGTAAAGAAGAATGAGGTGACATTTAGGTCTCACAGCCCCAATGACACACCCCATCATCTGTCAATCTCAGAAGGATTGGGGGGTCCATGACGGGGGGGAAGGGGAAACCCTAAAGGTCTAATTTCCTGACTTTTTGTGTTTTAATGAAGTTTTCTGCATAGAATGTCCTTACATTTTGAGAAAGAATAAAAAAGTAGAAAGGCACGCAAGTTGGTGGGAGCACTGGGCCCACTCCCACCAACTTACAAATTTCTTCCTAACATAAGAGTACAAGTAGTGAATATAATATGTATTGCTAGGAGCGCACATGGGTGGGGCCCCACACTCCCACCACCTTGAAACAAAACAAAGTGTCAGTCATCAGAGTGGCATAATTCAACACCTGTTTACATGTCAGACATCTAACCACTGAAAATTACCTCCATGACAGCAAGGTTAGGTACCCTATAAATGTGAAAACACTACCACAATTGAAAATGCTATACGCAAAACATTTATTTATTTTATTTATTTATTTAGTTTTTTTTAACCAGGCAGGTGCACTAGCCATAAAATAACTATTTTCAGGCACAACCTGGGAGAGTACAACAAAAGGAGAACAGTTGAACAACAGCAACATGGGTACAATAATACAAATAGAGGAACAGTACAGAAGTGCTACAAAAATACAATGGGTAGAAACAACAAAAAATAATGGCAAGCAGTATACAGATAATGGCAGTAAGATATATAATAAGTGCAGAAACCATGGACTCAACCTGTGGAGTGAAAGGGTTAATAAGATAGCAAGGTTATACAGAGAGAAATGTGAGGAATGTTCAAACATAACAAGAAAGACTGACAGAAGGAAGGTCAGGGGTGGTACTTGGCAAAACAACAGTGGATAGTCAGCAACAAGTTTCGAGAAGGAAGAGAGCTAGTAGTCAAGAAGTTATTTACAAAGAGAGAGAAAAATATGGGGGGGGAAGAGGAGACAGTATTGGAGCTGGATTAGAGCAGGGGTGACATTACTGGTCAGTCTCAGGAGCTTCAGGTTGGGTCAAAACATGTACAAACATCAGCTAAGTTAGATAACGATGATATTCACTTTTAAATCCAAAGTGAGACTGAGACAGCCGGAGGTTGAGTGGAAGAGCATTCCATAGCCTGAGAGCAGAGAATTGGAAGACCCCTGCGCCTTTAGTCATCCGACATCTTGGAACATAGAGCAAGGATTTTTCAGCTGATCACAGGCTATGGGAGGATGGTTGAGGGACCAGCAAAGCCACCAGCTGGGATGGGTTTTTTTCCCAGATAATCGAGTTCATTAGTGATGCAAGGTAGTATTGTCTACTGGCAGAGGGTGAGAGCCAATTCAGATCCTTATAAAGAAGGCAGTGATGTCTGAGTCGAGGCAACGAAGAGGCAGATCGGCATATATTAAGTTACGTCCCATTTTAGTAGGGAGGTTTTATGGGCAGAGGTAAGAATAGAGGCACCATAACTAAGGGTTGGGAGCAGAATACCTCAGGCAATTGCTAATTTGGCTGAGGGTGTAAGCATGTAGCTCGTTTTGTAAGCTACTCCTAGTTTCAAGTTTACAGCTTTGCACGAGGACTGAATGTGAAGATTAAAATCCAGGGACTTGTGCAGGAGGATCCCAAGGCTCTTGAAGGAAGTAACATTTTCAAGTGGAAATCCTCCTGGGTGAAGAACCTCCAGCAAACCAGAGCAGGTCTTAATCTTTGGTGCAGAACCTAGGAGCATGGCTTTCATTTTCTTTTCATTTAGTACAAGCTTACGGTCTAGTAGCCAGTCTAAGACCTTATTGAAGTCTGAAGTAAGTGATGTGCTTATGCAGGCAATATTAGAAGAACTAGTGTAGATGATCAGTTCATCAGTGTAGAGAATAGCTGAGCAGGATTCCAGGACCTCAGTTGCATTGTTGATAAAAATTGAGAACAGAAGGGGCCCAAGGATAGAGCCCTGGGGGACCCCACGGTTGATGGTAGACATGTTGGACAGGGAGGAGTTAAATTTAACAGCTTGCAACCTGTTTGACAGGTAGCTACAGAACCAATCCATAACAGGGGTAGAGAAATGGAATTTATGGAGAGTGGAGAGAAGCAGGGGATGGTCTACAAGGTTGAAAGCCTTACTGAGGTCAATGAAGATGGCACCTGTGAGTTTTCCAGAGTCCGTGTTGGACAGAATATCAGTAGTTAGTTGAAGAAGAGCCGTGGTGGTGCTATGACTTTTTCTGAAACCATGCTGAGTGTCTGAAAGGAGATTGTAGCATGTAAGGTAGTCAATGGTCTGTGATGCAACTATTTTCTCTAGGATCTTGTTAAGGACAGAGAGAATTGCTATAGGTCTGTAATTGGCCATGTCCTTTGGGTCATCTTTTTTAAAGACAGGCATTACTCTTGCAGATTTCCATAAGTCTGGCACAGTGCTATGGATAAGGGATAAAGTGTAGATTCTGGCAATCGGAGAAGCAATGAGTGGAGCAGCCAGCTTAAGAAGACGAGGTTCTAGTGAGTCAGAACCAGAGCTGGTATTGGCAGATATGGATCTCAGTAATTTCAGAACATCCGCTCTTGATATAGCCTTGAAATAGAATGGTGGCACTGAAGGGGCATCATACGATAGGGCAGCATGGTTGTCTGATGGTAGTGTGGTAGGTAGATTGGAGTGCTATCCATTAGGTTGTAAAGCCAAGGTATAGTATGAAAGATCAGAGAAAAGATTGTTAAAACTGTTTGAGATGGTCCTAGGGTCATTACAATGTGCCCCATTTATATAATTTCATCAGGAGTGACCAACTGCAAGGTACCGAGAAATGTTTTGACACGGGCCCAGAATTGTTTTGTAGAATGTCCTTGCAGTATTTGCTTTTAGCAACTCTAACTTGTCTCTTACATGTGTTCCTTAGTTCACGATAGACAATAGGATCTGACTGTAGGCCAGTTTGTTTGTAGCGAATCCAAAGCTTGTCCCTCTGGTGCAGATTAGCAAGGAGGCCTTTATGCAGCCACCTCATCTGTTTTCCTCTGACCCTCCTAGTAGTCTTGGGGGCATGCTTTTATTGAATGGTAAGAAATTAATTTATGAATATCTGTAGAGCAACCTCCACATCCTTTGTTTGATATATACCTGCCCAGTCTATATTGGAGACATCATAGAGAAATGCATCCTGGTCAATATGAGCTAGATTTGTAAACATGATTAGTCTTGATGGAGGAGATGGAGGTGCAACCATAGATAGGATAAAAAAAGTGGGTGAGTGGTCTGTTAGTGCATCCGCAAAGATTCTTGCTTTTGACACATGTTCCATATGGCTAACCATCACCCAGTCTAGGATTGTACCTGTTTGATGGGATGACGTGGCTCTAGTTGCTTCAGAGATCAACTGGTGAAAATTATAATTAAGCGTGAGTGATTGCAAGGATATTTGAGCTGAGCCTAACCAATTGAGTTTACATAAAGTGTGTCATGCAATATGTCTGCAGCAAATTAATTTTCCAGCACCTAAACACCAAAATTCAGATGTACAGGACATCCCCTCAACACCCTCCAAATTTCAATTTAAAAGACCAAACCATTTCTAAGATATAACATTTGAAAGTTTGAGATTTTCATTTGTTGGAGTGGCACAATTCTGCATCCGCTTACATTTTAGAGACCTAATGACTGAAAAGTACATCCATGGCAGTAAGGCTAGCTACCGTATAAATTTCAAGCCAGTACCAGAATGGAAAACGCTCTCCACAAAACATAACATGCATCATGCAATAGCGCCACAAAAAATGCATATAAACACCATAATTCACATCTACAGGCTATCCCATCAACACCCTCCAAATTTCAAGTTAAAAGACCAAACCATTTCCGAGATCTTTAATTTTAAAAATTGTGAAAAATCTGGCTATCTGGTCCTCTCAAATCTGGCCATCTAGTCCCTCCCTTGTGATCAAAGATCATGATCAAAGAATCTTGCAATCAAAGAATTTGCAGGCTCACTATCAAAGAATAAAAAATGGTAAAAGTAAATTTTTGCTGAAAAATAAATGAAACCAGAGCCATGACTCAATAGAACGAAGCCCCCTGAGCAAACCCCATCCTCATTTGTCTTAATAAGTCACCCCTGGGCTAAGAAATTTGATTTTTTCATCTGGCCATCTAGTTGTGCCCTTGCGATCAAAGATTGCGGTCAAAGAATCTCGCGATCAAAGAATTTGCAGGCTCGCAATCAAAGATCATTAGCGAGCTGCAATCAAAGATTTAAAAACTTCAAAACTCTGTTTTTTGACCAAATTACAAGAAACCACAGCCATGGCTCGATAGAGCAAAGCCCCCTGAGCAAAACCCATCCAAGTTTTACTTCAGGAGTCACCCCTGAGCCGAGATATGAGTTTTTCTGACCGCAAGTTGAAAACAAGATGGCGGCTGTTGCGATCAAAGAATTTCACGCAAAGATTCTTTGATCATGAGCCTGCAAATTCTTTGATCATGAGAAGAGACCAGATGGCCAAAACCCCATTCTTCTTTAGCAAAATAACCATATAAATTTTCCCATTGACTTATAATGGAGACTTCAAACTTTAATAACTTTTGAATGGATTAATATTTTTTCACCGAACAAAAAGTGGCATGTTCCTTAACCCAACTCTTTCAGACAAGCCATGTTGCAGAGTGGTGCACCATATGATGGCCATGCAGCACCACAGACAAAATCAAAAAAACTGCCCACTTAACAGGCGAAAAGCGAATTTTTCAGCGTTTTGGTGTACAAAAACCGTAAGTCTGACCAAAGCTTATCCGTCAGGTAGGGAATTGGGCAGATTGGGTGGGCCAAGCAGTCCTTATCTGCTGTCAAATTCTATGTTTCTAAAACAAAAGTTGGCAAGTCAAGAGATCTACCATGCTCCACCATGCATACCAAATTTCATGCAAATCTGTGGAATGGGTCCAAAGTTATTAACGTGCAAAACTTCGAGTTTAACATAGAAGTGCCTACTCAACCCTAAATATAGGGCCGCAACCATGCCCCTATAATATATATATATATATATATATATATATATATATACACATAAATTTCCTTTTTTAAGAGATGCTTCAAATTGTTTAAGGGCCATCTTATTTCATTTGTTAAAAGTACTATTTTAGGACCCTCTCACCTCTGTTACATCATCGTTATGCCACTTTTTAGTCATAGCAACTGTGGGGGAGGACAGTGCTGATATAATGATGATAAGACACGCAAGAAAGCTACAGAAGGAATGCTAGGGAGATTAAATTCGGGCAGTATGGTCATGAGCATATTAGGTCGAAGAGGTAGGCTGATACAGTTACAGATAGCTGCCCAACATGGCCCTCTGACTCCTTTGGGATGAGGGTATGTAGTGTATGGTTTATCACTGAATTTCGGGGCTGCTTATAGGTGACATTTTAAGTTTGGGGGGGGGAGTTTAAGTAATAATGTTGGATATTTTTTCCCAGCATACAGTTACTGGTGTATAATATCTAAAGTGAGGGTTCCGGAGTACTTTTGTTTTGGGGGGGTACATTTCTTGAGCACAATAATTCCCGACAGGACAATTTTGGTTCTTTGTGAACCAGGGGACAATGACTTACATCTTAGATCTCTCTGAGATGCCAGTATTGTTATGGCACTTCAAAGGGGCCTAGGAGAATTGAGGGCTCCAAGCCTAGGAAGTACTCTATTCTTCTTGTTCATAGTTTTTATTGGTCTAGACTGGTTTGTCATGTTGCCCTGCCCAGTTGGCAGGGGTTTGATTATTGTTTGTTATTTCTACCGTACTGTAAATGTTTTATGGATTGGTCCATATTGCACTATGATAATAATATATATTGAGACAGCAATTACTTTCATAATTGGACAGTTTGAGTTTACATTTATAGCATGCAGGATAAAATCTCCATTACTTTGATGGATTACTTCTCTGGAGGTTCTAGTATATTATTCAATATATTACTTTTTTCATTTTTTAAATTATATGTTCTACTACAGACTGGACTGTTTTCAATTCTTCACCATGGATAAATGTTGTAATTTTCTGGATTTGCTACCAGCTAGAATAACCAACATTCACTTCAGTATAGTGGGTTGTGGTATGCAGCTTTAGGATAGTCGTATCTCTTTTATTAGCAATAAACCCTGGATAGTTAGCTTATGGGTACATTATAACCATTCAATATTCTTAAGTGATATTGTGTATTATATCTGGCCTGCTTTTTTTTTTGCCACCTGTGGCTTACCTGTCTCCTGGGAGGGCTACTCAGTATTCTGTATCTTTGCTTGGCAATATCTTGAGGATTGGGTGGAATATTCTATTGGCGAATCTTGAAGATTAACTGCATTAGTTATCTAAAGTATGGATTATTTAGGAATAGAGAGATAGTGCTGGGTTTAATGGCTAGTACCGTCGGTGGAAGGGTGCATTCCTTCATGGTTTGGGGGTAATATATATATATATTTTTTTTTTTATTTAACTGTCATTTTTCTGCAGTGAAAGGCTAGTAGATCAAGGAAAATGGCTCAGGATTTGAAGTTATTGTATAATGTAAATGGAATCACTAGCCTGGAAAAACGTTTCCGGCTGCTCCAGTATTGTAGGCAGCAGCAAGCAGATATAATATTTTTTCAAGAAACACACCTAGCTCAAGAGGAACACTCAAAGTTTTTGAAATTAGGCTTCCCTCAAGTAATTTCTGCATCATATCCAACAGGGCATCATAGCAGAATGCTTATTCTATGTAGAAAGGGGCTTCCATTTGAAAATTTTACTACTACAGCAAACTTTGAGGGGTGATATCTTATTCTGACAGGGACCTTGTGTGGACAGGAAATTACTATGGTCAATACTTACTTCCCCCATCTCAAAAAAGGGATTATTAGTTCAATTTTTGCCTACTTTAATGTCTGTGCTAAAAGGCTGTCTTCTTTGGGGGGAGAGGTGATTTTAATCTTGGCTTTAAATCCTGATTGTGATACATCAAACCCCGAGGCTCACCACTATACTGAAATTACCAAATATGTCCGTAAAACTTTACAACATCTCGGTATCATTGATACTTGGCATTCCTTACGTATTTTGAGGAGAGGATATACACACTACTCAACAATGCACGGTAGCTCAGCTAGGCTAGTCTATTTCTTTACTGCAATAGAACATTTAGGTTTAGTTCGCAGTATTGATTTTTGGCCTATTCTCTTATTAGACCATACTACTGTTTTAGTCAGGTTATACTTCAGTATTTCTGAGCGATGAGCATTTTGGCGTCTTCATCTGGGCTACCTGAAAGACAAAGCTTTAATCTCAGAGTTGGTGGAACAAGTTAAGCTGTACATGAAAGCTAATGATTGTGGTAATGTTCCTCCCACTGTATTGTGGGACACATTAAAAGTAGTTCTTCATGGTTATTTGATTTCCTATGCTACGGCTAAACACAAGGAGTGGGAGCATAGACTTAATGAGCTATATACTGAAATTCAGCAGCTACAAGAAGCCTTCCTGCAGGGCAATAGATCATTCCGACTCCATTTCCTTAATTTAAAGGCAGAATTGCAAAAATTAACAGATCTGAAAATTGAGCATGCTTTATCCTATTTGAAACAACAGTTTCACACGGGAAGGCTGAAGGGGACTCGATATCTGGCTCGCTGTATCTGGGTTCATAAAGCAGCTGCTACTTTATTAAAACTTAGGCATCCAAATTTGGGCATAGCTGTACACCGCACTGAAGATTTTCTTTCAATATTCTGAGATTTTTATTCATCACTGTAAACCCTGGATTCTGTGTCACTGTTAGAAGAGCAACTTGATTCATTTACACAACAGTTACATTTCCCTTGATTGACTTTGACCCATGTAACTTATCTCTTGAAGCCTATAGAGACTATTGAAATTCAGGTGATAATTTCTTCTCTTAAACCAGGGAAAGGTCCAGGAATGGATGATTTTCCAACAGACTTTTATAAGGTTAAATTTTTTTATATTCTTTGCTACTTCCATTGTTGCTTCAGATGTTCCATTCGGTACAGGATGAGGTTCCTCCACCATCCTTCTGGAACTCGGTCATTATATCAGCTTCATTAAAACCAGATCCAAATCTTAATACCCCCGAGTCCTATCGACTGATTTCAGTTCTTAATGCCAATTATAAGATATTTATGTCTGTTTTTGCTAGAAGGTTAGAGGGCTTTCTCCTGTCTTTGGTAAACAGTGAACAGGCAGGGTTTATTCAGGAAAGACAGGTGCATGACCATGTTTGCCACACATTTTTATTACTGGAATATGCTATGACAAGATCAATCCCCCTGGTCCTGGCCAGCTTGGATGTGAAGAAGGCTTTTGATTGGGTCTCATGGAGTTATCTCTGGAAGATTTTAGGCAGATTTGGGTTTCCTCTTCCTTTTATTAAAATGTTACAAATGGTGTATGATTCTCCACAAGATTAATGGCCATCATTCTTCTGTATTTAATTTATATAGGGGCACTCAACGTGGATGCACATTGTCCCCTTTATTATTTGCACTATATGTAGAACCTTTGGCCCATTTGATCCATAGTTCTGAGAAGATTGAAGGGATCCCAATTGGTGGACGTGATTATTGAATGACCTTATTTGCTGACACTATTTTATTACCATTTACTAATCCTACTGAATCTTTACAGGAAGTATATTCTGTTATGGAACAGTTTGAGAGAGTTTCAGGATTCTGGCTGAATAAGTTGAAAACAGAAGTATTAGCATGTCATTATTCTCCACCCACAGATATCTTAACTATGCTTCCAGTTAGATGGAACAGAAACTACATTAAATATCATGGGGTTGCTCTTCCTAAAATATTAGACCATACTAATATTACAAATTATGAACAATTAACTGCTCAACTTAAGCAAGATTTGGCTCAGTGGTCCACTCTCTCTCTCTCTCTCTTTCTTTTTGGCTAAACTTGAGGTAGTAAAAATGAATATCTTGCCCAGGGTGTTGTTTCTCTTACAAACACTTCCAGTCCCACACTCTTTGGTTTCTTTAAGGGAGAGACACATTATCTCTCTTAGTTTTCTTTGAAATGGGAAGAAATCTAGGGTAAGGGAAAAAGTTTTGTTTTTATCCCTAAGGCAAGGAGTCATAGGCTTCCCAAGTTTTAAGTGGTACTCTCAGGCGGCAGCACTTAGGATATTATGGTGTTGGGCCAATCCAAATTATCTGGCTTCTTGGAAGAATATAGAGTTTCTTCTTAATGATCTATATGATATCAACAACATGTTACTCCTTTGTCCCTGCATAGAGGACCTCATTTATATTCTTTTAATCTTACTAGACTGCCCGTGAAGCAATGGCAAGCTGCTTATAAGCATTTCTCTCTAAGTGAATCAGTTTGTATATCTTCTGATAGCATATGATTCTGGTAATCCTTTAAACCACTGGGATATGTTTTCATGGTGGGTGGGCAAAGCTTGGTTTAACATTCTGTCATTAACTGCTTGATAAGCGAGGTCTCATCTCCTTTAATCATCTACAAATGAGGTTTGGTTTAATGTATCTGGATTATTATAGATATCTTCAAGTTAGATCCTATTTGAGTTATTTTCCATTTTATGTGGCTCTTCCAGATATAATATGTTCCCCCTTGGTAAATGTGATAGTATTAGCACAGGAAGGGAAGGAACAGTTCCTCCTAATTGGCCAATGGTACTGTATGCTTAGACATTTACTAGGTGAGTCTTCATGTTTAATTTACTCTAAGTGGCTATAGGAACTGGGTGATATTTGTTCCAGGGATGACTGGATTTAATCAGCATCCCTTTCTTATTCAATTACATATACTCCTTAACTAAAGGAGTTTGCATGGAAATGTAGAACTAGATGTATTTCAACCCCAGCTATGGTAAACACTACAAGGGTCTTGAAGCTGGGTATTGTTGGAGGTGTTGTAGAATTACCTCAGCAGAGTAATCACATATTTTCTGGTTCTACCCTAAAATTGAAATATTTTTGAGGGAGATAGCTAAGGAGTTAGCTAAGGTATGTGCTTGTCAAGTTGATCTAGCTGCCCCTTTAATTCTATTGCATATTATCTCAGAGGACCTTAAATTATCTCTTTATTTAAAAGAAAAATATTGCTGATTATGATTGTCTGTGCTAAGAAAGCTATTACAAAACACTGGCACTCAGATTACATCCCTGATTTAAATTCCTGGTATTCAGTTATTAATTTTATTTATGGTCTGGAGAAGGCTGCATATATATATATATATATATATATATATATATATATATATATATATATATATATATATGTATATATATAAACCGTGATTACACAACTCTGGCAACCTTGGATTCCTTATCAGCTATAAGAAAATCCCAGTTTTGTTCCATAGATTAATGTATTGGTAATATTGATGTATATTATAGTTTGTTATAAGGGGATTTTATGGGGCTAAAAATCTGAGGGTTCTATCCATTCTTGGTTAGCTGCATACTCTTCTTGATTATACTGTTAGATTTAGGAAGTTCTACTATTTTTACGTGATTTTATTTTCTATTTGTTTATTTATAATCTTTTTAAACCAGGTATGATTGTCATATTTTTTACTCATATTGCTATTTTCTTGGTTCTTTTTTTTTGGTAGGGTTTAAATGAAGGTTCGATTTTTTTTTTGTCAGTCTTTATATTGCAACCTATGGATGTTTGCTTTCTCTCATTGATTATCATTAAACTAATGAACCTTGCTCAGTTTGTAGTATATGTTTACTGTTTATTATTTTTTTCTTATCATTTTGAGCCACTCTTGGCATTTTACTTTGAACAATTTAAAATAAACTGTAATTAAAAAAAAATACTTCAAGACATTATTCAATTATTGTTGCTGAAACACAAGATTGTTCAGGAAAGGAACAAAAATGCATTTGACTTCAATATATGGATGCTGAAGTTCATTGGGTTTTATGAGCCAAAGAATATAACCGGGAACTCATTAGCAAACGTCATCATGGATGACTTTGCCAGACTTTCTCTGCCAATTGAACTCCTTCAAAGCATAGCACCTGATGGAACTGCAAATATGTCTGGTTGCTATTGAGGTGCATGGCTATAATCTAAGAGAGGCAACCACTTGCCATATTATTTTCATTGTGGTGCACAATATGTTAATATTGTGCCAAAAGACAGATGTAAAGTAAGCCCTGTGCTTTGAAATTCCTTACATTGTGCCATGAACTGGGCAAACTCCTCAGAATCCCTATAGTACAAAACATTATTAGCTTCTGACACTTCTGCAGCTTTTGGCTGCAAAATTGAGGAAGAATTGGTACTGCTGGTGAGGAGAGTGAAATGTTAGCCACAAGATTTAAGGAATAAGAAGAATCTTTATGGATATCACACTTGTATAGATACCAATTAAATGATGGCAATTAATACCAATTTTCAGAAAAGTGCAAAAACATTTTTTATTTTTTTAAACCATCACTAGATTTTCATTGTTACATTGTTGACATCAAAGAAGTATATCAATATACTTAATCATTATGGAAAATGTACATTGATAATATTTACTTTACAAAAAGCTGTTCTGTCATGATGTAAATATGTATATTGATTTAGCTAGAGAAAACTGCCTGTTTTAATATCAGTAGCATAATTACTACTGTTGCATAATGATACAATATTGACACCATTTCTTAAGGACTAGATTCCAAGCTTTCATTTAAAAAAAATTAAGTTTCTAACCCCAGTGGTTCCAGAGTTCAACCTTTGTACATGTATTTTCTTTAAAATGTGACAACTTTTGGAACCATTAATGCTAGAGACTTAATTTTTTTTATACAATCATTTTTCCCTCAACTGCTGGCAGACCTCAGTATTACCCATCTGCTCTGTCTCCCCCTTGTGAGGATCACAGGGCGTGACAGGGGCTATGGTTTTTCATAGTTACTGAAGTAGCTACAGGAAGAACTACCCCCAGAGTGCCAGTTCGAAGGACTGGGGTCCAGGCCAGAAGTCATGAAGAGACACGGCTTCTGCCAAGTGCCTAGCAGCACTCTTCCCTCCCAACATTATCCACCAGTCGGATCGGTTCCCAACCCTACCCCAGGAGGAGAGCTGCCTAATGGCAGCTCAATCCAGCTCCTCCTCCCCGCCCACTGATCACCAATGACCCAGGCTTGTTCTTGAACCCATGTTGCCAGTGCAGCATGAGGTGTGGCATCCAGCACCTCAACCCTCAGCACCACTGCGCTGGCTGACTTAATTTTTTTTTAATGAAAGCTTGGAGTCAGCCAAGTAATTATAGCATTAGCATATCATCATAGTGACCATATATCAATACAAGAAACAAAATGGTTTGTATTGATATGAAAAAACATTAACTGGTTCACTCCATTTTGAAAATCCTGTAATTTTTCCAGATTATATCGACATGTATGTGCATGTAGTATCACAGGAAACCTGTTAACTGTTTAAATGTTACAGCTTTCAAAATGTAGTTTTAAGCATTATGAAAACATATCAAGTTGGTTTGGGAAATGGTTGGAAGATACTAGTGGTAGGTCTGTCTAAGAATAAACAGAGACCTTTCTAATTTTATGAGATTGCCACTGCTACTTAGAGGATATCCAATTCTTTTGAAAAATAACATCCCTTATGCCCAACTAGATGGGCTGTCTGACTATCTACAGTTGAAGCAGTCACACAACAATGTGAACTCATACTGCAGAGTCTGGTGAAAATGGAGTTTGAAAATTGGGAAGCAGCAACAAGAGCAAATGGGTTTTTAGAGCAGCTGCACAAGGGGAATGCAGTAAGCCTACTTCTAGTTATTATGTCCATCATGGAACTACTGACCATTGTTTTTTTCATTGAATATATTTTATAAGGTTTTTCTTTCTTTATCCCCCCCACAATGTTTACAGGCACCCAACATACATTATAGTCTACATACATTGCAATCATTTCCATAAAGAAAAAGGGGAGAAAGAAATTTATCTCTTGGTGTTGCTACCAGTTAAGTAGAGTACAACAGGATAAACAGATGCCTGAACCCCCCAACCCACCCCGACTGCCAATAGGTAATACTGTTTTCCTTATATCACATATAATTCACCTCAAGAACATTTATTTTATCATCGGACATTTGGGAGCTCCTGTGTTAGATTTATTTATTTTATTTTAGCTTTTGTTGACCGGGTAAGTGCACTAGACAAATCCTGCCTATTTTCAGGCACGACCCAGGGGAAGGGGATACAGATGAATGCCAACTGACCTTGAACCAGATTAAGCTGTTGGTGGTATTTTTTAGTGAATGAGGGAAATTTGGCCAGGACACCGAGGAAATTCCTCTACTCTTTTCGATAAGTGCCATGGGATCTTTATCATCCACCTGAACTACCACCAATCCAGGCAGATGGGACCTCAGTTTAACATCTCTTCCGAAAGACGGCTTAATCTATTCACTCTGGATCAACAACAAGCTTAATAAGGGGTCCTAGATCTGTTTACATTTTTCCATATTACTGAACACACCCACTACGACCCGTTCTGCTTGTATAGCAAACATTATTTCTCGATACCATTCTGTATAAGAGGGGGTTATTGCATCTTTCCAGTGCCGGAGTATAATTTTTTTAGCACATGCAGAGCCATATGTGATCGCTGAGATCAGCCCTGAAGAGTGGCATAATCTCCTAGAATACATATCTCTGGGCTAAACTTATCTGACAGAGACAGCAGTGGGTCCAAGCGAGCTACCACTGACCATTCCAAGCAAGAGTTTGCAAAGCAGGAACTGGATAGTACAAGCTTAATAAGGGGTCCTAGATCTGTTTACATTTTTCCATATTACTGAACACACCAGCTACGACCCGTTCTGCTTGTATAGCAAACATTATTTCTCGATACCATTCTGTATAAGAGGGGGTTATTGCATCTTTCTAGTGCCGGAGTATAATTTTTTTAGCACATGCAGAGCCATATGTGATCGCTGAGATCAGCCCTGAAGAGTGGCATAATTTCCTAGAATACATATCTCTGGGCTAAACTTATCTGACAGAGACAGCAGTGGGTCCAAGCGAGCTACCATTGACCATTCCTAGCAAGAGTTTGCAAAGCAGGAACTGGATAGTAGTGGGCATACTTACCAAGTAAGCCTGTTACAAAATAAGCTACTGAGGCTACAGAAAGGTGATACTGTCCTGGATGCCATTAAAGCAAACAATGAACTCATGCAGAGGCTGGATTTAGATCCTTTGGCCCCTCCACAATGAAGACTTCCATCCCATTTGTTTGCAATTCTGTTTGTTGCTCCAGCTCAGGCAGGGATGTATCCTTTCTTTGGCCCTTGTGCTGCCCACCTGGCATCCTTCGAAAGTCACCCAGACTGGGTGGCCCACAGCTTTCCCCTTGTATCAGGGCTCCCCTGGTGAGGAGTGTAGAGACTAAGATCAAGCAGAGGCCTTAACTGAGGCTTACACCCAGGGTGTCATCTGGGAGGGGTCCCAGAGAGCATCATTCTTCTGCTGTCCCCATGGTTTTCTACTTACAGTTCCCCCTGGAGGCATGAACATGCAATGATGTTAATGCATGGATGTGCATGCTCCCAAGCATATCCTACAGATGTCAGCCATACATCTGCCCCTACCGTACATGGTCTGGCCAGTATTCACCCAGTCTGTACTGCATGTCATTCATGTGTGGGTGCTCACAGTCCTCCACCCCAGAGGCGGAGAACTGCCCAGAGGATGCTAATCCAATCTCCCCCCTGCCAGCCATCTGAAGCTCCAGTCTTGTTTCCAAACATGGGTCACCAGCATCGCAAGCAGTAGTGCTACCGCTGCACTGGGAGACCAGCAACTTCTAGCCCATTTTGTTGGTAAGGGGGAAGAGCACAGTCCAAACACAGTAGAAGAGTACTTCTGTACTGACAATTTCAAAAAAGTTTGCTCAACTGGAAAACAGGTTTTCTTTTGCCAGGGTTCACTGAATACCCTTGTCTGTAATTATTGCTTGCTGTCATTAAGGTAGAAGGTGCAGACTATGAGCTGGAAGAAAACATTATCTGTATACACAACTACCCAGAGCTCAAAGCCAGAATTTTACAACTATAGCTTAAATTGTTCGCAAGAACACATGCAACTGTCTGCTGTCCACCTATTTAAAGCAGAAGTTCATGGACAAATTGGGGAGCTGGGGAAGTTTCTACTGCTCTTGCAAGTAATACCAGTTAGTACATTTGAAGCTGAGAGCAGTTCCAGTGCACTCAGGCAGCTAAAGACATGGCTATGTGCTACTGTGTCTCAGTCTTGTCTGAACACTGTCACTGTATGCTGTGTTCAAGCCAGATTATACAGATTTATATCTGAGCACCATTGCTGGTAATTTTGTTCATGCCCATGAATGGCACTGCACTATGTTTGGACAGTAACGATAAAAAAAAAAACCTTGCCATTGGCTGATGCAATGTACTAAATATTCCCATAGTCCTGTCCATTCATGCATTCTTTGGATATGAGTAGCCAGTTAATACATATGTATGCTATATAGTCTGAACTGTGACTACATTTACTGAGATGGGTTCATGCTGGTGTTGTTACAACTGTAATGTTTATTTACACTTTGTGTCGCTGGTACTTGCTCCACTCTATTTTCATGTCTTGTTACTTCTCCTTTGTATAGCAGTTTTTGATGCTTTGTATCTGTGTAACTTTGCATCACGCTGCTTATCTTTTTGTATATTTTGTTTCCACTCCTTTTAATGTTGTGTATCCATGGTGTTATGTGCCATCTTAATGGCCCAGGTCATGCCTGAAAATGTCCCTGGGACCAGTGTACCCACTCAGATAACAAATAAATAAATATGGTGTCCTATACTTCTTTGTATCATCTTTAGCTTTTTAAGGATCACTGGCTGAATGGGAGGGCAAAAAAGCCTGTGGTTCAATGAGGGAAAAATGGCTTCTCCCACATCCCTTACTTAACCAAGCAGCTTCCATCTACTCAGCTAGGAGCATTTCAAAATCTGGCTCCTTGGCTGCATGGCTCATTTGGCTGAGTGCTCTCCTCCTCTTGTCTCTCTCCGTTCTCCATTAACACCCCCCCTCCATTCTCCCTGTTGTGCTTCCTCCCATGTCCGTTTTCTCCCCGCTCCTTCCTTTCACACTTCTAGCCCTATACCTTATTCTGCCCTTGTGCCTCATTCCTCCATTACCCTCCAGTTCTCCTGTCTATTTCCTTTCTGTGCTTTCCTCTTCCTTTGCCAGTCTCAATGCCGTTATGTGCTGGTGATTTAAGGGTGTGATGTCACCCGCTATGACCGGCATCTCACTCTGCACCAGTGCTCCGGTGCTTTCTGTCATCCGCCTTGTGCTCCCCCTGCGTGTCTCTCGGTGGCTCGCTGTCCATCGTCCATATCTCCCACTCTGCCCCTCTCACTTGGAGTTTCCTTCTGCTGCCACTTTCCCCACAGTGCATGTGAGGAAGGAGTGCAGAATTTGTTCCTCATCCGCTACTGCCTGACGGAGCTTCGGCCAGCCCTGTACTCTATTGCTGTGGTTCATACCTACTACTTGAATATTCTATTCAGCATTGGTACATTTCCTGCCGTCATTTGGTTGTCATTGTTTTGGATGCTGTTCTTGGACTGCTGTTCCTCTGCCTCTTCTGTCTTTTAGTTCATCCCCTTCACCCTGTCCCTCGTGCCAGTGGTCTGTTCACTTGCAACTGCCCTGAATCTTGATTTATGATTTGCAACCTCATTTCTGAAGACCTCATGGTTGACACCTTATTTCTAATTCCTCATTCTCTTTTGAGCCATGCATTCAAGGTTAGCAAATACGGTTTTCTTGTTAAGTGCCATTTCCCTGAGGCTCAGGGCACTGTTCTGGGTATGGCCAGTACACCATAACTACAACCTCGGGCTCAATTCAGAATCATTCTACAGTAACAGCATATCTACTTCCAGTGTCAAGTTGCAAAAATAAATACTGACCAGTAGACAATAAAAAAGGGGGAAATATGTTCCTTCACTTCCAGCTGCCTACTTAATTAGATGCTTTATTTTGCTTGTGGTGCTACCCATCCCACCCTTGTGCCTTCAACTTTAATTGACAAAAAAAGCTCTGTATTCCCCAATGGATTTTTATACTCCATTCTTTCGTTTGGAGTCTGTCAGTACCTGACATGATACGGGTTTGCTGTCCATCTGCATAAGGAAGGGCAGAAATGCAAACAAAACAAAAAAAAAACTTTTCATGCTCCAGACTTCTGACCACCTACAGTGCTGCTTGTTGCCCTCGCAGTCATTCAAACCTCCCATTCCTGCCCGGCAGTTGCAGCAACCCATTGTCCTATTATATCTTTTAATTGCATCTTTCGATTTCCTCTGTTCTATTTTAATCTATGGGACACTCACATCTATCCTTCCTTTGAGTATTACAGTCAAATCCTCCTGCTTTTTTATTTCTTTATTCCATTCCTCCATTTCCTTTCACCAAGGACCATGCCACTGACAATCCTACTCACCCATTTTAGTTCTCATTTTCTTGGTTCTTTTGGTACCGTCTGCAATCTCATTCCTCTGCTACCTTTTGCTCATTCTTACTCAACTCCCTCCGAACTGGACTCTGTTAATCCTAGCTCCACTCACCTCCATCTGTCTCCAGCCTTGTTCTGTTGCATTCCTCCTTCCTGGACTGTGTTCCCATCACCTTTCCTTCTTTCTCGGATGTCAGCCCTGCAGGATCACCCTGATCTCTTTTCAGATCCCTCATCCCATCTTCTGGCTTCAGAATCAGCCACCTCCCTCTATGTCAGGCCTCTTCTAGCCTGGTGCCTTGTGCACTAATCGTGTTGTCCTGTACCTCATTTGACTCTTTCCTTGGTTTCCTGTTCTTTCTCTTTGCTCCTTCACCTCTTCCAGTCCTGGATCTCTGACCTTGCCAGTTTTGTCTCCTCATCATCTGACGTCTGGACTTTTTTTTTTTTAATTCTGTATTTTTCATTGCCCTCGCTCCGCCAAGGATCAACCTGGTCACGGACCCTTAGTGCCCCCACTTTCATTGTGCCAGACCCCAGACACCCCTGGCTTGCCCCCTCGGGGTAGGGTTGCGACACCTTAGGCCATCAGTGCCGTGAACATGGGATCAGAATCATGGAGCCAGCCCTGAAAGCTGATAAGACAGGGGCAGGCTTCATAGAGATGAGCACAAGCTGTCTTTTTCATTGGTTTTGTCCCCTGAGGGGTGGAGATGTGCAATGACATCCTGCATCTGTCCCACCCCTCTACAGCTGCTATATGCCTGTGCTAACGATTCCTTTCAGCCTCTACTAGGAGTCATCGGGCGCCGGACATTATCCCCAACCCTCCCCCTGAAGAAGGAGAGCAGCCTGAAGGCGCCTCAATCCTTCTTCCCCGGCTGGCCCTCCAGCTCCCGGGTCCATTCCTGAACCCGGATTACTGGCATCATAAGCAGAAATCCAACCACTGTGCCGGTGGGCCAGACTTCTGGATTTCTTGGCTCCGTCTGCCTGCCGGTTTCCCCTCCATGTTCAGGCCTTTCTGGCTTTCTTCTACCTGACTGGCTGCTGGTTCCGCCTGGCCACCTCATCTACAGTGCCTCATAGATGCTGTTGTCTGTGTGCCCTCCTGTGTGGACTCCTCTTCCTCTCATGGCTGTTCTTCACTTCACTTGCCAGTGCTGCCCTTTGTGCCATCTCCCTTTGGCCTCACCACTCCTTCAGTGCTTTTGTCTCCTCTTTGCATATCAGGGGGCCTGCTGTTCTGTTGTGCTGCCTTATTCATTTCTGCCGCTCCCGTGTCCTGGGGCTTTCCCTCACCTGGCTTCCATGTCTTTTATTTTGGGCATTCCCCCTTTTTGCCACCATCCTGCCCTCCCTCCTCCAATTGACGTCATCTCTCAATTGCCCTTCACAAGCCTCTCAACTTCCAAGGGTCTCCTGATCCTGTATGATGATTTCAAGCCTTCTTTATTTTCATCCTTGTGGATCCTATCTTCACAGACAGTCTTTGTTCCATTCAAGCACATCGTCATGCTCCACTGACCATTTACATCCTCATCACTGTTAAACAAGATTATCATTCCTCATGATGACTATCCATGAATGTGTTGTTGACTCATTCCGTATGTTATTCAGCTCCAGACACCGGACTCTTCATCACTCCTGCAGTCTGGCTGACTCAGTCAAGACTCAATTCACATCCACAGTTGTGTCAGACTCTACGCTCCAGCTTGTCTACACCATGTGGGTCTCTCTCGCTCCTACCACCGAGCTACTTCCACCAGCTGAACCTTATCCATCATTTTGCTCATTATTGTTCTTCCTGGCTATTTGCTCCCATTTACCATGTATTTGTACTTCTACTTTGCGATCAAGCCTCAGTTTGTCCTGTAGAACACTTCCGTTATTCATATCTGGTTGCTTTCTTCCAGCCTAGTCCATCCTTGCATTCAGTGCTGATTTGGTCCTCCAGTTACCCTATTCAGCTGGGTATGCCAGAGCTTCATTCCTTGGGACTCCTCATTGTCTCTGGTATCTGCCTCCATAGTGAAATATGGCATATTTACTGTACTCAAATCTATTCAACGCTATTTCCCTCATCATGGATTCTTCCACTCTTCATCCTGCCTTCATTGGCCTCCTGAGTTCCGAGGGTCTACTGTCTTTGCATCCTAAAGCAGTTCTGAAACCCTGCCTGTGTCAGTGCATTCATCCAGTCATTGTATCCTGCCTTCTCATCCTCTTGGGTCTGACAGATATAGTACTTTAGATAAATCATCGCCAATCTCAAACTTCTTCATGGCTCTCATTCCCTCCTTCCTTTATTAGCCTTCCTTGTCCATCTTCATCAACAGGACTTCCATTTGGCTTTGTTCTGATACCTCAAACCACAAGATCTTGGCATTTTCCATGGCTACTGTTGCTCTGTACCTGCCATCAAACTAAATTATGTGCACCATCTGGACCAATGCTCAGGGGATCATTTCTCTCCCTCCGTTGGGACAGCTCATTTCTGCCATGTGTTCAAGATGCATGTCTCCTGTATGTTTCTGCAGTCCTGTCTGCATATCTCTCCAAGTTTGAAGCTCAATTCCACATATTAGACGCTATGCATGAAGGTGCAGAGTGCCTCCGCACCACGTATGTGAGGCGTGGAGACACTCTACACCCACTGTGCCCCCCCACATGGGATGCACAACTGATCTACACAACTGATCCCCCATGCACGCAGATCACAATGTGCAGGGAGCAGGTGGGGGGCATACCAACACTACGTGGCATGCACAAAGCCGCATAGAGCAGCACATTGGGGCGTGTGGGAGGGTAGCCATTATGCCAGGGTGAACCCTGTCATAAGTCTCCTACATGCCTTGCCCCTACACACACCAGATGAAGGAACAGTCCTGCAGGAGGACAACCCCACAGAGCGAGCCAGCCCCGACCCCATATCCCAGAGGCTGATGCCCCTATACACACTGCGCTTCCCCATCCCCCTGAGGCTGCACCCCCACCCCAGGGCAGCACCATCATGCCCATGCTGCCCACTGCCCAACACTGCACCAACAATGCACCGAGTGAGGCAAGGCACACACCCCCCTCATGGCTGCACCCATCCCTGGATCACATACCCCCCATGGGCACCTGCCCCAGATGTTGCAGCCCCCTCACACACACACACACACACACACACACACGGACACAGAGGTGCCCTGAGTCCCCATCCAACACACCACTGTCTAGAGACCCCCACACACACACACCTTCAGCACCAACACCCCCCCTTATATGGTCCGTCTGTGCCACGTCTCGGGATGGCTAGTGGCACTGCTCACCACACACCTCCATGGCCACTGGCTGTTTGACTGCCACATGCCCTGCTGCATAAGGAATCAACTGTAGGACCTGGGATGGGCATGCCCGTCAGGGTCCATGGCTCCACCCCTGTCTGCCCCGTGTGACCCTGCATGATGGGTGGATAGGCTGAGGACAGGTGGCCAGCATTCATGAATGCCACTGGGTGCATGCCTGTCTGCAGGTGCAGAGTTACATGGGTGGGATATGCATCTCAGGCACATACATGTTGCCCATTAGTGCATAGCCCCCACTGTTTCCTGATGTGCACTCTGTAAGCAGTCAAATATGGAGCATCATCCACCTTCCTATCTTCTCGGGCTCCTCAACGGCTTGCTTGTCTCCCTTCAGGGACTTGACTTTGGCTGATGTCTCTGTCGCTTTCTTGGTCCACCTTTGAGTGCACTGCATCTGGTTGAGATTCATTCCCATGTGCCCTCTGTTGCTGTTGACCATCTCTTTTGGGGCCTTCAAGTGTGCCACAATCTAGTGCTCAACCTTCCATTGCTTTCATTCCCTGGATCTGTCCTCACTTCCATCTTCCAGTAAGAGAATACTACAAAGGTTATTTAACTACAGATCTCTGGCATTTCCAGCTATAAGATTCATGCTTCTCCACAGTTTGACTCCATCTCCCCAATGTATGCCTTCAAGATCCTTATACCAGCCACCTCAATATTTGTGGACTAACAATATCTGCCTTGGCAGTCTCACTCTGGAACATTCTTCCCTCTACAATTTGCTCCTTACTGCTGCAATTTGACCAATGGATCTCCCTTATGTCATGACAAGACATTTTAAAATAGCTGGCCTCAGCTGGAGTCCTTATCTTCCAATTTCATTTTTGTTCTTTACCTTTCATTCCAATGCATGGCAGTCTCCATCCCTAGCTCTGCCTCTGGGGTATTGAGAGAAGGAGTGCTTCCCAGGCCACCAGGGATGGGAGTCCATGTCTTTCAACTGCATTCTCTACTCATTTCTGCTTCATTCTGCTCCTTAGTCAGTCTCTGTCTCTAGCTTTACCTGGACGGCATCAAGCAAATTCTTGCCAGCAAGTGATGGGAGTCTGTTCCTAGTATTCCATATTTAGCTTCTACCTTCCATCCGTCATCTATCTGCTTCAGATCCACTCAGTGCTGGCCCCTCCCATGCCACTGAATTGGCTTCCTTGCATTTTGGCCTGGATTTGGATTACCTCCCGGACTTCCTCCCTCCCTCTCTATTCCTTTTTTGGGCCTCCAGTGCACCACCATCTAGTGCTCAACCAACCACTGATTGCATTCCCTGGATCCATCCTTGCTTCAGGCTTTCAGTACCATCCCACAAACCTGCCATGTCTTCTTCATCCATTACTCACATCATCAGTGAATTCCAGTTCTTCCATCCACCTCTCAATCCTCCACTATTCCATTGATCGACTCCAGTGCTCCAATGCCACCTTAATTGCATCTCCGGCATCCAATCAAAACTATCCATCTACCAACATTCCTTGACCTATCTGCCATCATAAAACTTCAGCTGCTCTAAATCACTATTACTTCACTGTAATAACTACTCATTGACTATAAACCCCTCATATCACCATATTCAAGTACTGACTGTCAGCACCCAGATTTAAAGCTCATGTTTATCTATTTGCTTGAATTTATCTACTCACATGTATACCTTCAAGACCTTAATACTGGATACCATAAAGACATCCCGGACATCACTTAACCACCATCTTCCTTCATCTGGTCATCTTTATGACTTGGATTCTCCTTCATCTTCAAGAATCAACCCTGCTACTCTCATTGTCAAAGATTCAGGAAATGACTCTCCTACCTAACACCATCCTCACTTCAGTCTTCCAGTACTCAAATATCACCACAGAAATCCTGGACTTCATCTAACCACCCATCTTCCTTCATCTGGACACCTATCTGGCTCAGACTCTCATTCATCTTCAATAATCTACCTTTCTACTTACCTTCTTCTTACTTCACCGCCAGAGATTCAAAGGATATGACTAATCAATCTAACCAGAAATGAAACTCAGTCCACATCATTTAGGATTATCTCCTCATAGGTTGCAGGAGGATGGGCAGATCAGTAGCCATGGGTCCTCAGAGGTTTCCTTCACAGGGGGGTTTCCTCTCCTATGTGCTACTGATCACACTCTCCAGAGTTAGAGGAGGCAATCTCAAACCATCAACAATCTTTTTGGGTCCTCTATTCCTACACCTATAGTACCTAGCATTCCCACCAAGGGTGGGGCTAGAAAAAAAGTCAAATTAAAAGCTCATAACTTCAAGTTCATAAGTATACACAAGCACTATGCTATACACTACACATTGACTGGGAGAGCTAAAAAGCCCATGGTTCAATGTGGGGGCGGGGATTGTTACTCCCACATCCCCTACTTAACCAATCAGCTTCCGTCTGCTCTGCTTGGAGCATTTCAAAATCACCCTCCATGCTCCCCAGCTTCCTCCTCCTCCGGCACTCTTCTCTCACCCGAGATGCTGGACCCTCTATTTCTACACCTACCCAGCATTCCTACCAAGGGTGGGAATAGAGAAAAGCCAAATTAAAAGTTCATAACTTCAAGTTCATAAGTATACACAAGCACTGCTCTATGCACCACACAATGAAATAATGATGATTTCCACAGATTAATTATTTTTAGAGCATAGTATAATACTTGTGAGATGTTGTATGAGGATGAATATGAAATCCTCAGCAGGTTGTCCCCCCCCACCTCACCTTTATACCAAAATTACTACTCTGCAGCCTCCCTTAAATAACTTTCCTACTAACTTTACTTGCAAATTTTCCTTCCCATTTATTCCTAAATTGTTGCTGTATACACATATACTGCACTTCAACTTTTGTTTTGTGTTACTGATCTTTTTGGTCCTGGAAGAACACCATTGGACGTTTTGATTTCTGAACTCCCTTACAGTACTTACTGGTTGTTGTCACTTGATTTCAAACAGCAATTAGAGCTCTGTGTTTAGCTGGGCAGTGCTTGCAGTTGAGGTGAACACCTAGAAGTGTACTGAGGTATACACCTCATTTAAGCTTAAACTACACATCCACACTAAATATACCTCAGCTGGTTCAGGATTATGTCTGAGAAAAGAATTACTGCTCTTGGAAAAATTAAAGAAGCATAAAGCAAAGACAGAAGCCACTTGTGTATAACAAGTTTAAAAATATTCAAGATCAGAGCTACAATGTAAATACCATGGTGGGGGTCAAAAGGAGTAGATGCAGACATAAATGGTGCAAATTAACAAGCATTTTTCAATGCTGAATGTTGTCTTGTTGGCATTGGCATTGGTAGTGCAGGAGTTAGAGAGATGCATAATAGGAATGGCAGTGAAGGATAGAACTCACGCCAACCCCACCCCAACCTGCAGAGACTGACAGGCATTGAGGTGCGCCTTTGAGTTTTTGGCCACAACAATCATGCCATTTCACCTCACCCTACTCTGCAGACTCTGACAAGTGTCATGTTGTGCCTTGGGGTTGTCGGGCCTTATGTTCACCCCATTCCATAAGGAAATATATTGAGATGGGTGCAGTATAGGAGAATGGGGTGAACTTTGGGGCCGAAGAGTCCAAGGCACATCTTGATGCCTGTTACTGGCTGCAGGGTGGGAGTGGAATGGCATGAACATTACAGCCTACAATCCAAAGTCACACCCCTGATGCCTGTCAGTCTCTACGGGGGGGACATTATGGTTAGAAACCGTAACACCCTGGGTGTTTGTTGGTATTTGCACCCCAAATTTTCAACATGGGCTTTTTGTGACCCCACCTCATGAAAGCATTTGGGACCTCCACTCATGAACAGTGGCACTGTGACTTTGTTAATCTATCCTGAACATTGATTTCTCACAGCGATGGTGCCAATCTGCACCAGATGTGAAAAAGCGCATTTCTGGCAGGATGTGAAAAATGACAGCTGTACTGTTCATAAGGAGGTGTGAAGAAATAGCAATGTTGAAAATCTGAAGTGAAAATATAAAAATGTTCAAAGTTACAAACGTGTGTGGAAACTGCACAATGCATGCGTGAAACATAGTCATTTTGTGAAATGTTTTCACCAAATTTTCAACACAGGTATTTTGGGACCTCCAGTCATGAACAGCATCACTGTGATTTTCTTAATCTGTCCCGAATAGTGATTTCCCACAGCAACTGCACCATTGTGCGCCAAATGTGCGAAAACACATTTTGGGCAGGATGTGAGAAATGACAGCTGTACTGTTCATAAGGAGGTGTGAAAAAATAGCAATGCTGAAAATCTGCAGTGAAAATATTAAAAATTCTCAAACTTACAAGTGTGCATGGAAACTGCGCAATGCACACTCGTAACACAGCCATTTTTTGGAATTTTTTCACCAAATTTGCAACATATGCTTTTTGGGAGCCCACCTCATGAACATTGACACTGTAATTTCATTAATATGTTCCAAAAGATGATTCCGCATAGTGACTGCAAAATCACCTTTTGGGAGCAAATAATGAAATGACAGTGACTGAGTCCATGAGGTGGAGTCCCAAGAACACCATGTTGAAAATTTGGAGCCAAAAGTCACAAAAATGTCTGAGACATCTGTCTAAGTTGACCCCTCATTGATGCCATTATACAGCTTAGTGTCATTTTCCCCAGTTTGCGGCCTGCTTTTGAAGAGTTCAGACATGTCCCGTTGCACCAAAGATCATCGAGCCAGGCTCTGGAGCTAAGTGTGGTGTGAGGGGAGTGCAAGTAGGTAGGATGTGAAGAGGATGGGTGTGGGTTGTGATTGGAGGCACTCCAACTCAACGATGGACCATTTTCTTATTTTCAGAAATGCACATCGCGGGAAGGTTTTCTTTATTTACAGGTGAAATTAAACAACTGTTGGGCACATTAGATGGGTTCTCAGTGTGCCCCATGACTTTGGTGGGGTATGTTGGCCACACTGGAGTGGTCTCCTGGTGTGGCACACAATGGGGATGAGGTGGGGTGGGGGCAGGAACATACTGACGCGGTTGGCTTTGGAGCACAGGAAGCACACTGGGGTGGGCTCCCAGTGTGCTACACAATCTTGAGGCGGGGTTATAAACATGCCGACAGGGGGATTGGGCATCCCTGTAGTTGGCTTTGTAAGGATTGTGAGAGGTTGATGGCAACAGCCGCCACCATGTTTATTGAAATGCTTCAGCAGGCAAGGCATGCTCTACAATGACGGGGCACTCCCTCATTGCAGTGGCACAATTCTTTCAGGTTGGTGGCATGTTTCTCAAGGGCCATCATAGACAGCGTGCTTATTCATTGATGCCACAGAGACCAGCCTAAAAAAGCTGTGGCTCCACTGGCCACAACATGGCCACACCTCCACAACCTGCTACTCCAGCAAGCTGTCACAAAATGTTGCTTGCTCTGTGAGTGTAAGACAACATAAAAATGCCTTGCACAGCTACAACAAAATGTCTGCATTTTTATTTTAGCCCCCCCTTCCATACACACACACACACACTCTATTCATTAACACTTAGCCTTAACGAATATCAAGTGTATGCAATGGGTCTATCTCCAAACTACACGAAGAAACATGAAAAAGCAATAACTGATACTTGCACCAAATGCTTCTTGTCCATCAGATTTCCTAGCCTAGTTTATGATTATTTGTGGTGTGATTATGTACTGTATTACATTGTATTGTTCTGTACTGTATTGTATTGTATTGTATTGTGAAGTGCTCTGACTTTAGAGAAGAACAGATAATTAAAACTTTACCTGCCTACCTTCCTACCGACTCTTTGTCAGTTACATCTGTGATGTAGTCTGTCTCTATATCCTGTTTTTTGCTTTATTTCAGGCATGACAGCCCACCTTTACATAGCCTGCCCTCCAATTATATAGGCTCCCCCATGCAAGTCTGACATTAAGTAATAGTGCTGTGACTTTATAACACCAATTAGTCCTAAAGAGGAGGAAGTGTGTTTACAGTAGTTTCTTTCAGTCTGGGTAGACTTAATGTAAAAGTCTTTTTCAAGTAACACATAGCCCTACTAAAGTCCTGTCAGCTGGCATTTGCATACTGCTGCCCATAATACTTTTCATTTTGAATAGCTTACAAGGGTGCATAATTTTGTATGCACGTGACAGTTAACATGCATTTAAGCAAACACATCCCCTAACTGTCCACACTGCAATGTTTCCACCTTGCCACTTCTAGCAAATGCTGCTATGATTAAGAGAAAAAGTAAAGATAAAAACATGAGATGATTGATGGAATATTAAATATAATTATTATTATTGATATTTGCAAGAAAGATGATACAACTATTAAGCCAAAGGTTATTATTAATAGTGCGTTAAGAATACACTTAAATAAATTCAGCATAAATGTTTCCACATAGTACAATAATAAAAGTCCTTCCATTTATACTGCAATAAAAATATATCAAATGAGTGATGGAATATTATAAAAAGTAATCCACAGCAAAGCCTCTTTCTATGATGTATAAAAAAAATGAGTCACCTTAAAAGGTGCCCAAGCAAACAGTTATCCTTAAGTAATGTCTGGTGAAAGACATGGGCATGGCTTCTTATAACATGCCCTGGTGCCAGCCAACTGACTTCTTGTCTCTGGATCAGAAGAGTGACGTGATACTGGCTAAGCAAATGTCTATTCCTAAGACTTCTTGGTGACCCAACCCATCCATAATGCTATGTGTAATGAATAAATAAATCTCTATTATTTGAAGAGCATGCAACTGGCGCCAGTGGTGCCAGTTCATGAAAGGTATTATTGAACTGTGGGGATCTTTGCAAGTTCTAGCATCTCTGTCTACGTCTCTGTCTTGCTCTCGCTCTCTCTCACACATCTGTGTTTAAAGGAGTACTACACCCTCCTATCTTGTATATATTATTTTTTTCCTCATCAACAGACAACTCTTTTCATGTTTTCATGTAGCCGTTTGGGATATACACAGTTGCTTTAGTGTATTTTCCCTGTTTATACCTGCCCCTGTAACTAGTCTGGTGTTTCCATTTTCTGGTTGCTGAAATCTCATTGTCCCTGGGAGCTGCAGTAGGATATGAAAAGATGATGCCACCGCACCCATTTACAACATGTATCTGTATGCAGAAAGTACACATAACCTGAAAAAACTCTCTGGAAATACACAGACTGAATGCAGTTTAAAGGGAAAAAAATGTATTTCATCTAAGACAGTTTGTAAGCTAACTAAAGGTAAATGTATATCACACCTTGCTGCAACTTGTTTTATTGAATTCTAATTAAGCAGAAAAACACACTGTAGAATCTAAAGGATGCTAACACACCATGTTCTTACATGCTAATGCAGCTCTTGGGGACAAAGAGATTTCAACAACAAGAAAATGAAGGCCCCAGGACAGTTACAGGGACTTGTATGAACAGTGAAAGTAAACTAAAGCAAACACATATATCCCCAACAGCTACATGAAAAGAATTATCTGTTGACAAGGAAATAAATAACATTTATAATATATGAAGGTGTAGTACTCCTTTAAATGTCAATAACATTCACTAACATAACACATGAAACCAGATTTACTTTAATGTATAATATCACGAATCACAGAAAATGGCATATTGGCTTGCAGAATATGAATACTTATAAGTCATAAGGTGTAAGGTCTGCTCTGAGGTTGGGGAGGAAACTTATTCTATTAAATGATCACTACTCCCTCATACAATGAAAATGTAATTTGTTTCCTTGTCACCAGTCAGCTTCATTTCCATAGCTGTTGGGATATAAATGTTTGCTTTAGTTTATTACTGATGATCTGGGTGCTTCCATTTCCTGATTGTTTAAATTGCATTTATTCCTGGGAGCTACATTAGCAATAAGAACAAAATGTCACAAAACCCATTTACACCATTTGTATATATGCAGCAAATCTGAATAACTTAAAATCACAAACTGAAAGCAATGTACAAAAAAAAATCCTGCACTGTCACTACTAAGAAGGTTCTGAGGCTTACTGAAGGTAAATGGAGTAGTTTGCTAACTGTATTGGTAGACCCTGAATCAGCAGACATAGTGCACATATTGCAGACACTAATGGGTGACATTATACCATATTCTTACTACTAATAAAGCTCCTGTCAGCCAGGAACAAATGAGATTCTGACAATTTGATATCTGAGGATAGTTACAGAGGATGACTATTTAACAGTGAATGTAAAAGAGACATAACAACATAAAACATAATGAAGTAAAATGGTTGACTGGACAGACTGAGGGGGCCAAGAGTTCTTTATCCCCTGACAACTTGTATGTATGTATGTATGTATGTACAGTATGCATGTATGTATGTATGAATGTATGTATAACTTTTTTATTTTTTTTTGCATTTAATGTTTTATTGAAATTTGACGATTACACACAGAACAAACATATGCCAGAGTACAATTCATATAACAGTAAGACCCACCCTCCCCACCCAATATCCCAAAAATCAAAACTGTCCAGTCCTTGTACCATAGAAAATCCCAAAATCCCAAACCCCAACCCCATAACCCCACACCCACCCTCCCACCCTTCCCTCTCTGTGTTCGAAATAACCTTTTAGACAACCAGCATAGCAATCACAAACTATACCACTGTATTTAGATCAAAATAAAGTTTTACCTTAAAGTATCCTCCCCCTGTGCAGAAGAAGGAGAGAATACAGGTCTCCAACAAACACTGACTCATCTCCCAGCTAAGTAGTGAAGCAAAGAATCCCAGAGCTCCCCAAATTGGACTAGTCTATGATTCTGTAGTGCAACAGCCCTTTCTGCATTAATGGCTGTCATCAATTCTTGCATCCATTCCCTCAGGGATGGAAAACTATCACTTAACCAGTGTCTCATAATAATCAGTTAAGTTACAGAAGTAATGACTGCCTTGTAGGCCTTGTCTCTAGATGATTGTATAGATTGTAAATTCCCAATAATACATACCTTGATTGAAAAAAGAAACTCTAGAGTCAAAAACTTGTAAGAGTTTTTGCTTAATGTCGTGCCAAAATGATTGCACCTTTGGGCAAGTCCAAATCATATGTATCAGGGAGCCCTCCCTTTGAGAGCACTGGAAACATTGAATTTCTGCCACTTTGCCCATCTGAAAAAGTTTAAGCAGTGTATAATAGGTGTTACGAAGAATGTTATATTGTACTAATCGTGGGTATGTATAACTTTATAAAGCTAAACAAACAGTTGACTGGAGAGAAGGAGACTGATAACATTTACAATATATAAGGGTTTGGTGTTCCTCTAATTATGAAACATTAGCATGTTAAAAACAGACATATGTACAAACATAGTACAGTCTAACCATTAACATAACATATTTTTATCATAGAAACATAAAAGTTGATAACAGAAAAAGAAGATTGGTCCATCCAGTCTGCCTGTAATACCCTATCCTACCACTGAGATCTAGGGCAGGGATTTTTAAAGCGTGGTGCAGGGCTGTGCCATGACACTTAGGTTCTGGCAGTGAACCAAACCCCATTGCCACAACTGTACCCGATTCTTCAATCTCAGGCATAGTTGCAACAGTTTTCATGGTTTATGGCAGCTTGCACCCAATGTCTCGCACATGCTGCATAAAAAAGGTCCACGGATTGCAACAAGTTAGACAAGAAAAAGTTGATCTAACTTGTGGCAATTGCTGCATGGAATATAAAAACTCCTGTTACATAGCTACAAACTCCATGTGCCATATCACTGGTGCACCCAGGGCTCTCAGCGATCTAGGCCTCCTGAATATCCTGCCTCTAGTGTCAACACAGGCTTTATGCCCATGTTACCTGCCCTCATGCTCCCTGCCTTGTTGATACCCTCCTCTGGATGGCACTTAAGCTGTTAACTCTATCTCAGACGTGTTTGAAACTGTTAATGGGCTTGGCTCCCACCACCTAAGCTGGTAGGCTGTTCCGTGGCTCAACCACTCTCTCTGTAAAACAAAACTTCCTCCCACCCCTCCTGGATTGCCATTCTGTCAGCCTTCAGCCATATCTTTGTGTTCTAGATTTTCTATTCCTGCTGAATAGTTCCTGGTCATTTACCTTGTTCATTCCTTTAAGGAACTTGAAGGTCTCTATCATCTCGCCCCTCTCCCTTTAGGTCTCCTGTAAGTACATGGTCAGTGCCATAAGTCAATTCTTGTAGATTAGGATCTGTTCTGCAGGCCATGAATACTTTTTATTACTTTTTACTGCACTATCTCCAGCCTGTATCTGTCTTTCCACAAATGAGGGCTCCAAAACTGGGTGCAATGCTCCAGGTGTGGCCTTACCAATGATGTACAGGAGGTCCTTTCTCCTGCTATCAAATCCCCTCCCAATACACCTCAGTATCCTGGTTGCCTTGCTGTTGGCATTTCTACATTGGCTAGATTGTTTTGAGGGAGTTGCTAATGATTACACCTAGATTCCTTTGCTCAGTAGTAGTGTCCAGCTTACACCTCCCATCAAACATTCTCTCCTGGGGTTACTGTTGGCACTTTGCATCACCTTGCACATTTTCGCACTGAACTTCCATTGCCAAATCATGGACTACCTCTCCAGCCTTTGCAAAACCCTGTGCTATTCCCTTACATACTCCTCACTGTCTACCCTATCAGAGAGCTAAGTGTCATCTGTAAAGAGACACATCTTGTGCTGAATTCCTTCTTATATGTCCCTGAAGAATGTATTGGAAAGGACTGGACCTAGGGCTAAACCCTGTGGCACACCACTTGTGACCGCCCCTTCCCAGATTTAACTCCATTTGCCACCATCCTCTGCTGTCTCCCTCCAAATAACTATCCATCCATCTAGCTATATCTTTTGCTGCACCTAGATCCTGTTGCTTTTTCATAAAACTTTTGTGTGACACAAGTCAAATGCCTTGCTGAAACTGAAGCAGAGAAAGTCCACTGCTTGTCGCTCACCTACTGTTCTAGTTACCCAGTCAAAGAATACTATCACGGTGCTCTGACAAGACCTCCCAGCCAAAAATCTATGATGTTTACTATCATGGAGCTCAGTACTCTCCAAGTAGTTCACTAGGTCCTTTTTGACTAGTGTCTCCATCCATTTAACCAGAACAGAGGTAAGACTGACATGCCTGTCTCAGAACACTTACTGTACTGTATCCAAAAATGGTATCATAACATGTCTTGTAGGGTTCAAATCCTGCTCAGCAGACAGAGACACCAGGTTATTAGTTTAAAAATTCTAGTATTTCTAAATAATTTGCATGGTTTTATGACTTGATGCCTGACAAAGACTGTAAATACTGGATTGTAAGCATTTTGTGTTTTTGCGATCTGTACTGTATTACCATATATATAAGACTTCCTAAGGCAATAGGATGTCAACATTTGAGACTTGAAGAACACTGTGAACCCACAACAGGCTAATAGTAGCTATTTTAAAACAGCAGTGCATGTTACAGCGAACAATCTGATCTATACCTTTTACTCCATTTTAGAATATATTTGACTGTCCTATCTTTGACACCCCTTTTTACTGCACCGAGCAGAACTCCATCACATACAAGGGCCTTGAATTTTATAATAAACTGCCCACTGAATTCAGGCCTGTAGTTCAATTGGCTCATTCACCTCCACCCTAAATGACCACCTTCTCCAAACCACCACCTGTGTCTGCCACAGTGGATAACCCCACTGAATGTCCACCAACCCTTGAGTTATCTTAGAGTTTATAAGTATCTGTATATTGGCTCATGTTGTTGTGTGCTCTGTATTTTTTTTCTATTCTATATGATCCTGTCATATACACTGTTCCTATTGTAAATACCGTCAAATTTTGCAAATATTGGTATTACCTTGATCTCTGTATTATCAAATGTATGTGCTGCTGGAAATTTGTGAAAATGGGCATTTTTGCTCACATACCTTCCAGTATAAAAATAAAATTGAATTGAATTGAATGCCTCTTATCTGCTGTCTTTCATGATACCCTTCTTTTTCTGCTTTCACACTTTTCTTACCATGGAAATAATAAAATGTGCTCAGACCAAGTTTTTATCAGTATTCCCAAATGTTTATGTATACCTATTATTCCAACAGGTCAGGAATCTATGTCTCCTGCATTCTAGTTCATTTTAGTCATAAGAAAAGTGATGCTGAACAACTGGTGTCCAGAACCAGTCGAGCATATTAATGACAGCCTGGATGGAGCATTGTTTAAATGAGCACTCCTTTTATGATTTCACAAGGTAAAAATTCCAAAGCAGTACAAAAATGGAAGAAAATGGTATTCTACAAGATAGCAGATAGGTGATCTAAAATAGAATAAACATGTATATCATGATCATGCACCTTTAAACTACTCTGGAACATTGATAATGTCAAACACATTTAATTTGGTGTTAAACACCCCTCAATAGTATCCAGTTTTTAAAACATTTTTAAAAATAACAAAGGGCACAATATTGATGTTGCAACACCAAACATGGCGATTCCCCATTCACTTGTATTGAACATGTACCCAGCATAAAGGAGTGTGTGCAAGTGAATATTAATTACTAAATACCGTGAATAATGGGGTATTAGGTGGTATGGATTATTCTCCCCTGTTGGATGGTATTCAGGGAAAAATAATATTCCATCCCTCTCCAGCTGGCCAGGGCTAGTCACTTGACTACATCACTCTTCATCCTTAGCCATCTCCTCCTCCCTCCCTCTCTACTCCATGCCCATTTTCCAAGAGTAATTATTTACACACACACACACACACACACACACACGAAATACCCAGGTGCTGAGTCAACACCATATTTTGCAATGCTCTCCCGAGCCTGACCCCAATCAATACCCAAAGCACCATTAAACTGTACCCTCCCAAGACTCCTGATCCATGATTTCGGGGGAGGGGGGGTGTCTCCAAAATTTCAGTCACTCTATCTGTAACTGAGAATGTTATTGGGCACATGACTAAGAGGCAGGAGCAGAACAGTATGCAGCATTGATGATTCTAAGGAGACTCAGTCTGCCTAGCATCCTTAATGATGCACTCAACTCCAATTTTCCCCTTCCAGGTTGCGTGCCTGATTTCACACTCAGCCACTGACAGAGTTACTGAAATACTGGAGGCACACTGGGGGGGGGGGGCACTTGGCTAACTGAGATTGCTAATGTATGACACCCAAATCATGGATTAGGAGTCAGCAAGGGGGCAAGGTTCATATAATTGCATGTTGGAGATTGGTTCAGGTTTGACTAAGAAGGGGGGAGGATTGCAAAAGACTGTGTCTGTTCATGGCACAGTTCCAGCACCAGGCAGTATTGATTGATTGATTAACTGATTGATTTTTTTGTCATACAAAAATCACCCTGTGAAGTCATGGAGGAGGGGCATGGGAAATAAATGGGGTTAAGTGGGATACTGAGTAAGGATAGGAATACCAAGTATTTGGGGCACTGAATATAAATGTTCAGCTGACGTTATTTGTACACCTCTAAATGCAGGTCATGCACTGTAGAGCTATTGTAATATATATATATACTTTTTTTTATTACACCTCATTGAGAGGTTTTAAATACAAAATCCAATTCTGTGTTTAAGGCACTAGCAACCCTCACATTTGTTTTAAGGGGGACACAGCTGGACAGTTGGGATTGGGGGGGGTTAAAATATTTTGTAACGTATTTTATTTGCTCACCAGGAGAACAACCAGTCCATATATTTGCAAGTGAAGTGTGGGGACGGTCATGTCTCATGTCCAGATGTTATTATACAGTCGGGCTTATTTGCTGGTTTTACAGAAAATCCCTCAGACATTTTGAGACTAGTTGGTATAATCTTGGGTGAGTGTAAGCAACAATTACATTATTTTCCTCAAGGTGTTAGCAGCTCAGTACAGGCAGAGCGCATCAGATTATGACAGTCAAAAATCTGTCTTTGCTACTGGTTTTCTGATGGTGGCCTTTATTAATCAAACTATGTCAGTAAAACACTATGAGTAAATATTTGACTATTTCCCTAAACTGATCACCAACACTTTGTGCTCAGTATCACCCTCCCCCTCAAAAAAAAAAATTAAACAACAACATGACAAGCTCTTAACATGAACATTTTTGTTGCATTTCTTCTCTTCCAGCCCTAAATGAAGTCTCCCACAGCTTCCTCCTTATTTCAAATAACATATTGTCTCCTAAACATTATTGATTAATCTGTGGAAGTAACTATTTATCTGTCATGCTGTACTGAGAAAATTCAATAGGCAAAGGTCCTCAAACTATTGAAAGAACATGAGCTGTTGCTATTTTACTATCAGATGTACAACAGTGTGTGTGTGTGTGTGTGTGTGTGTGTTTACTAAGCTGCCAGGACCTTGAGGAAAAGGTGTCATTCTTGCCTGAATGACATCATCACTCACCCAAGGTTCAAATAGCTAATCTAAAAATGTCTGTGGGATTTTCTGTGAAACCAACAATTAGGATAGCATTAAAATAGTATCTGTATTTCCCATCTCCAGTAGCCACTGTTCATCTTAATTGTTTGGTAGATAGAGCAAGCACGGAGCAGGGTGAGTTTACTCTGGCCCATATTCAAGGCTGATTTGTACAGATCATATGAAAAATTCAATACAGCATAACTAAAAAAATAGTATCTGCATATGTCAAATGGCAATTTCTTCATTTCATATGTACTACATAAGGCTTGGTTGTCCTTATGTTAGGGAAAAAGAGTCAAGTTTATGTTTACAATATATCTGCAGCTGATTTCTAAGATTAGGGACTGCAAGAACCAACAAGTCTGAACCATACGGGTCTGAGCCAGACATTCCCTCTGTTTTAGCTGCTCTCTCAGTTAGTTATAATAATGGCAATGACAGAATGTATTCCACGTTATGCCTTGCCAGGTGATATTTTATTAGGAACTTACTGTCCCAAATGTCTAGTACTTATATCTACAGGGAACATAAATGTCTGGTTTGTACCCACTTCAGACAAAAAAAATAAACTATCTGGATGTTTAATTGGAAATAAAACCAAACTATTAATGATCTGACACAGAGAAGGCTCAGTGCTGGTGTCTGCTGGCTTTTTGCATGCTGCTTTCAGTTTCTATAGAAACCATGAAAACAGCAAAAATAAAGACAAAATGATGTGCATGGTCATCATTAAGTCAAGCTAAGAAGACTAATTAAAACTCCTCTCCCGGAGGCCACCTCACAAGCACACACCATGTTAGGTGATAAATTTCAATGAACCCCAGACAGCTTATTGGATCCCAGTTTGCAATCAAAACTACTGTGGGAGATCTAGTAACATTAGTGGTTCCTGAGATGCAATAATATTTCACATATTCAAACAGTCATGTCATCTTTTTGTAGCATCCCACAGGTGCCCTTCTGGTCCTCATCTTCCAGCTTCCCAAGGGTTCCTGATATCATGCTACACTGGGTTCTTTCTTGAATCTGTTGTTGACATAGTGCCTCCACTTGGGGTAGCAATGAGGAATTCAGTACCCAGATGCTGACACTCAGGGCTATTACCTCCCCGGAACTACTATCATGGATTTCCCCACACAATCCCTCCCTGCAGCAATAAAACTGTAACACAATATTACCGGCAACAAGGAAATATAATGCAAAACATATAACCATTTATTAAAAGAGAAGGGAAGGAAAAGAAGAGAGGATAATAGGGAAAGGGGAGGAATGGGGCAACAGTCAATAAAATGTTACAATGTATGGTTAGGGCTTATTGTGCATGGAATCCATGCAGTTCAAAAACCTTGTTGTGCACATTCTAAAGTTGTGCACATTCTAAAACCCCCATTGTCCACATTCTATCATTAACTGGAGCTGCAATTCCCTTGAGCTAACTCCCGCTGCCTGGTTTCACTTCTCTGTTCACTGTACCTCAGCGTTATGGTAGCTGCAGTTAAAAAAAAAAGACATGTCAGCTGCATTGTTTTTAGTCATACATTATAACAAATGAAATATGGGTGTCCATAAACAACTCAACTTGTGTTTCCATCTCAGGGCTGAGATACCAGCACAGACCTCATGAGCTTTGGTCTCAAGGTCCATATGCTGATATATCAAACTCTTGATGGAAACACAGGCTTGTTGTGTATGGATGTCCATACATTACTCCTTATATGCTCTATATGGCCCCCACAATACCCACCTCCTAACAGTTATAAAAACCTAATGCAGGTGCACATGGCTTTACTCTACAAAAGGCCTTGATAACAGCTCTCTGTTAATTTCAGTAAGTACCTCACATGGGAAACAGTTGCTAGTACCAGGGCAGGAAGCTCCTTGATGCTCTTACAAAAACTGTTGCAGAAACAAATAGCAACCAAACAAATTAAAGGGGCCCCTGTTGGTAATCAAAAGGGTGGAGCCCAGTGGCTTCTCAGGTCTTCTGCCTGAGCCTATCAAACTATTTCAGACCCACTGAGGAATTTGCTGTGTCCCGTAGCACTAGGCAAAACCTTGAGTTGCAGACCAAAAACCCTATTGGTTACTTACGATTTTGCAGTTTCTGGCGTACCTCAGTTTTCTCCTGTGCACTTCCCATATAACAAGGCAATCAGGGGACTGACCAACTTCCAACCACACCTCAATCCATGGTTGGATTGCTGTTCTGCTCCATCTCCTTCTCTGGTCCCCTCACTGCTGCTTCAGCAAAAGCTTCAGAAAACCCTTTGGGAAGGCAGTAGCCTCAATCAGTTTAACTAGTACTCTGATGTTAATCCCCGGGGGGAGAGTAGTCTATTGGATAAACTCCACTCCAAATTCATGTCATCTGCCTCAGTCTTGGATTAAAATTGTTACCTCCAACAGTCTAAAGGTCTGAACACGATGGTTGCTTAGAAGGTAATTCATGGAATTTGATTCATCAGGCTCTGAGTTTTTTTTTTTTCAGAATTGAAAGCCAAAAATCCTAATTCCAAAAAAAGTCAGATTCAGAATTTGCATCTGATTGGAATTTGATTCTGATTCCTCATTTGACAACACATTAAAACCTCCCCCCACCCACTACCCACAGTAGGATCTGGTGTGAGGCCATAAAAAGACCTTCCCTCCTCCTACCCTTGTATCCCCTCCCACTCTCCTTACCTTAAGCTTTTGCCTGTTGGGGGTCCAAAGAGTGATATGCTTCTGCTGCCTGCTGGTCCAGCTTAAAGAGCAACTCCACACTTCAGCATGTGGTTTCCTAAATAAAATGTTTCAAGTGTTGTAAATTACTACAGAATACCTTTTCCATTTTCAGTGTTTCTTTCTGAGATTTATGTCACATCTTGGTAGTCCAGCTAAAAAGTCTGTATAGAAAACACTTAAAAACATTTGCCTGCCCCCTGTTAACCTCACAGTGCATTGGTTTTATGAACTCATAGTACTCATCATGACAACAGACTGTGATGTCACAAACAGCAATTATTTGGTGTGCAGAGGAGAGTCAGATACATTTTGAAAGATTCAGTCAAATAATTGCTGCATTATCAGCAATATTTAGTAGACCAACAGCAGGGGATAGTAAAAAAAAATCAAATAACTAGAACACAGTAAAGTTAAAACATAATTGGTGTAACTCTAGTGTTGGTAAGCTTTTTTTATAATAAAAATTTGCACTTTAAAAAAAGCAGTAATTGTTCAGTAGCCCTGTCCTAAGTGTATCAGACTGATGAGATAAAAATAGTGCCACAAAAGATGAACCCTCCACACCACATCCTCTGTCATCTGTTGCCAAGTCCCATTGCCCTAGTAATCCATACAGATCCCTCCCCTCCTGAAACCATTCCCATTCCTGATCAATAGGAATCAGTAATACTAATGGTCTCTCCCTCTTCCAAGTTCCTCTAACTGCCATTATACAAATCTAAGTGGCCATCACTGTCCCTGTGTGATCTGGGTAAAAACTGAACCTGTAGCCAACTTAAACAAACCCCTAGGTAACCACCAGATGTCTTACGCAGTACAATATCTGGCATAGTGACTAACATCCATAGTTTTGTTTAGATCGGCCAAACTGTAGAAATAATGTAAGATCACCTGAAGAACATTTGTGAGCTAGAAGAGGCAAAAAAAAATGTAGGCAGCAATAAAAGAGGCAGTGTTACAGGCATCCCAAGAGTGCATTAAACTTGCTAGTTATTCAAAAAGCATATGAAATTAATATCACAAGACAGACAAGTGAGGGATACAATTTTGGGACAAAAAAAGAGCTGTCAGGATCTCCAAAAGGAAGTAAAATGGCACAAAATTGAAGTGTACAAGGAAAATTTATGGAGAAGCAAGAAGTTCATTTGGAGTGTTAAAACAATCACAGAGCGTACATTAGTAGAAGGGGTTAAAGAAAATGATAAGACCTTCTACAGGTATATTTAGGGAAAAAGAAATAAGAGCTATCATAGACAAGATGTAGAAAGGTGGAGAGAGTGGGGAGGAGGATAAGGGGAACGTGAGCATAGTGAATACATACTTTAGGTTATACAGTAGTAGAAGCCACATGACCAATACCGGGCAGTAGGACAGAATTTGAGGGTACTGCTAGTCACAAATTAGAGATGGGACATATATCTAAAGAAAGAGTATTGAAGGATATGCATGGCATAAAGGTAAATAAGTCCACAGAGTAATGTAGGATACACCTAAGGATGCTGAGTAAAACAAGACAGGCCCTATCAGCACCCTGCAGACCTACAGTGTTTAAAAAGTCACTTGTAATGAACCGACATACCTTTGGACTGGAGGGTGGTGGATGTGGTCCTCTTGCACAACAGTGGGGATAGGGAGAACCCAGGGAATTACAGGCCAGGGAGCCTGACATCTGTAGCATGCAAGCTACTAGAGGCTTTTAAGAGGGGTCTGAAGTCCCATCTTTTTGCAGTAGCTTTTAATTTATCCTAGCATCCAGACTATAACACTGTATGATTATTCCATAGCTATTTTATTATTTATTATGTTTTATTTTTATTTTAGTTATTTTCGATAGTCTGATTAGGTTAATTAATTGATTTTAGACCTCTTCTCAATGCAGTAAAGCATATGGGAAGGCAAACAGTATGATAGGAAGCATCAGGTGGGGTTTCATCCATCACAGGAAGCAGGTAATTCTGCCGCTGTATCGGTCACTTGTTGGGCTTCACCTGGAGTACTGGTTGCAGGCTCTACGATGCCAGTTCGACAACCCTTTTGTTGACCAGCATCTTGCCGACAGGAATCATGTTGACCGTAAGTTGCAGTTTACATGATTCCTGTGTGTCTCCCAGTCCTTTGTTTTTTATCAGGGGGTTTTGCCCCCAAACCCCCCACATGGGGGGCTCTGCCCCCATCTTTAGGATGCTCAACTCCAGTCAGAGTTCATTTGGGGCGGGAGTGCAGGAGTGGGAGACAGTGTGCCCCTATCTCAGCAACACCAACACAGCGACCTGTTGACAAAGTGTTGATTTTGCTGACAGGAATGTATTTCACTGTGTTGATGTCACCGTACATGGCTACTACCCTGTTTTGCAAGTTTGATGCCCATATTTGAGAAGAACAGGGATAGGCTGGAAACTATACAGTGAGGGATGACAAAAATGATCCAGAAACAACAGGAAATGTCCTATGAAGGGAGACTGGAATGCCTCAACATGTATTCTCTGGAAGACAGGAGGGAAAGGTGAATATGATAGAATCATATAAAGACATTCTGGGGTACAATATGATGAACTCTAAAGGAGTTGTTCAAGTTGAGGAAAAGTACATCTACCAGGGGGCACAATCTCTAGTTGGAAAGGGAGAAATTCAAAAAGGACACTAGGAAGTATTTTTTCACAGAGCAGGTTGTGAACAGGCAGAATAGAATATGTGGCCCATGCTAGGTAGCAGGGTTTAAAATACAATGGGGCATCTTTAAGTGTGTTATTAGGAACAAGAGGGTGATAGGAAGTAGGGACAACTGAGGATAAGATTAATTCAGAGTAGTATATAGTAGGGCATCAGAGCAGACTTGATGGATTCATAGGCCTGGCTTTTCAACAGTTCTGCCGCAGTGCCGATTTTGGCGAGAGGAAGCATTTGTGGTGAAGTACTGGGATTTTTGGTGACTGGCTTGTTGGACTAGGGTAGCTTTATATATGTATGTTTTTTAGACTATTTGCTATGTAAAATAAGGATGCTATTTTTTGACTGATTTTTTTTTTTTTTTAGCCTTGTCTCTTGAATTTGCTCAGCATTGTACTTTTGTCTTTAAACCTTAACCTGTCCCTGCTCCTCATTTTCCACTTGTGTAAACACAAACGGTGTTAATTTTTGTTTGGAGCCTATCCTGGATCTGTATAGTTCAGCACCCTTCTCACCGTCTGGAAGTCAGATTTTGGTGTGTGCTTGTGGCAGGGCGAATATGGCAAAGTGTTTGTTACTTTTAAATATGTTTCCCCTTTCACAACAACTGACCCCACTTTACGGTTAAATAACAATACAAGCATCATCATCATATGGCTCCTGATCTGCCACACAGTGTCGCAGATGCACAAAAAAGTTAGAATACCTTTTAGTGGGTGTAACTTATGGGCACAAGCATCAGAGATGTGACATATTTGTGCAGCAATAAGTCTCAGACACAAAGCTAAAATGTAGCCCAGAGTTATTTTCTTGTCTTACTATTCAGTTTTTCCATGCTTCTAGCTTAGTATGTGCTCAGTGTGTGACTAGATCAAAAGCTCGATTTCTCTCCCCACGTTGCATTAAAAAGCTTTGCCCAAAGCACAGAGCACTGTGTGATGCAACAAGTCCTGCCTTTCACTTCTCGTCTGCTGGCGAAATGCAGAGCCAGAGAGTCTTGAAAAAGCATCAGGTGACGTAAAATGTTGATGCACAGTTTGAGGTGTTGCTACTTTTCAATAAAGTACTATGTTTTAATAGTTTCCTAGCATTGGCAGTTTTTCGGTTCTGGAGGTGTAGCCGAGGTATTGCCTTTTGTTTGTACACTTCTAGTCTGCTGCAAGATCATTATGAAAAGGATTCTGACATTGCTGGACTATGCAGAGCTTGTTTACAATGTGGCCTTCAAATCCTCCTTCACTGGTCTGAGCCCACTCTTCCATTCCTTCTGTCACCTCATTCTTAATGGGGGGGGGGGGTGAACTGAAACTGTTGAGAACTATTTTTTTAATGAAAGGGTGATTTTGAGGTTGAGGTAAAAAAATTAAAAAAGTTGTCAGTTGCTGATCTCATGATTGTTCTATTGCTTCAGTATATACACCATTTTAAGGGTGTCAGCATATGCATTTAAGGTTCCTGATATATACTTTCAAGAGGGAAGGTATATACTGTACATTTCTTTTAATGGGACTTAATTGATGGGTACATGGTGTGATAAATTTGCAGTTGTCCTATGGGGAAAGGGTTATTTATGCATTACATATAGAATAAATGACAAAAAAGTACCATGTACAAGAAAATAAGCTAATGAACAAAAAGCCTGAATTATTTTTGGATTGTAAAATGAGTATTGGAAATCTAGCTCTCTGATTGTCTAAAAGACGTTGCTGTCTATCCATTTTGTTTTAGTTTAGAAAACTGGGTTCATTATTTACCATCCACTGAGTGGCTGAACCCTTTGCCAAAAGATACATTTATGTGCTGATAGAGACCGGGAAATCACAAGACCCACTGCCAAATGCCTCTTTAACTGGCCAAATTAATGTGCCAGGCTCCAGCATGAAATTTGAAAATGCCGACCAACCGCCATTTGTTTCCCTCTCTTACTAAGCAAGGCTTCAGCTACAGTCAGTTTCCCCCTCTCCCCTTGCACAATTACCACTAAAGTAGGACTGCTGGTTTAATTTAAATTTTTGAACTGTACCTTATAGTTTTAACTGCTGCCTATCACTGCCATACTGTCCACCTAACTGCAAATAGCACCACTTTCCTGACCACACTGTTGAACTCTTGCCTACTCACCACCCCGTCATAGCCGGCAGCACATCTCCATCTGCAGCAGAGGAGTTCAGACAAGTCCTGCTCCTCTCATCCCCCAGCTGCACTGAAAAGCCATGCAGCAAAAGAGGAGATGAATAAGGCCAACAATTAGGAGCTTGTGTGGGGGGGGTAGAGCTTATCACAACCACTTCAATGAATATGATAGCATCCTATAGCAGCACCTTCTACTGGCAATACTGCCAGACGAGGCCTTGATGGAAGAGGGATGCCTGGATATTGTAGCAGTCACAGAAACATGGTACACAGAGAACCATGACTGGGATGTTAACATACCAAGGTACACAACCTACAGGAGAAACAGGAAGGGTAGAAGAGGGGGAGGAGTAGCTCTCTATGTAAGGGAAGGGATAAAAGCAACAGAACAAAAGAGTAAACAGGGAGGAGATGAGACACTGTGGGTCACCTTAGAGACTGGAAATGGCACCACAATCCGCACAGGGGTTGTATACAGACCCCCCATGTCAGGGAGAGGGAATGGATAAGGATATGATAGAAGGCATCCTAAGGATGGCAGAGAAAGGGGAGATACTGTTGATGGGGGACTTGAATATGCTAGATGTTAACTGGAGCATCTTTGCTGCAGCTACATCCAAGAGCAGGGCCATTCTCGATGTCCTACAGGTGGCATGCCTCAGACAGCTAGTTTTGGAACCCACTCCTGAGGGAGCAGTCTTAGACCTTGTACTCTCAAATGGGGAAAGTGAGAGGATCTCAGATCTAGAAGTGAGTAGCCATCTGGGAACAAGTGACCACCAAACAGTGTGGTTCACGATAAACTCAGCTACAGAGTCAAGCCATACAAAAGTGAGGGTACTGGACTTCAGGATGGCTGACTTTGGCAAGATGGGAGAGTGCCTTAGAAAAGCACTAGCAAACAGGCTAGAATGAGGGTGGAGCAACATTGGGAAACATCAAAACTGCCATCACAGAGGCAACATGCCTTTGTGTGAAGCAAATAAGCAAATCAAAATGAAAGAAAAAGCCACTATGGTTCATAAAAGAGGTGGCGGGGAAAGTTAGGGAGAAAAAGATAGCATTTAGGAAGTATAAGGAAACACAGAAGGAGCAGGACAAAGAACTGTACCAGTTAAGGCAGAAGGAAGCAGGGAGGGAAGTCAGAATAGCAAAGGCCCAATCTGAGGAAAAGATAGCCAACTTGGTTAAGAGGGGGGATAAAACCTTTTATAGGTACATCAGGGAGTGTAGAAAGACAAAGCGAAGGATAGTGAGGCTGAATAGAAAGGATGGTGGGTGGGCAGAGAGGGATAGTGAAAAAGCAGGGATACTGAATGAATACTTCTGCTCAGTATTCACAAAAGAGGAGGTGCCTAATCCAATTAACAGAAGCACTCTGGATTGGGGGGTCAATCCCAGTCCTTTCACAGAAGAAAGGGTTCTGAAAGAACTCTTAAAACTGAAGGTGGACAAAGCAATGGGGCCTGATGGAATTCACCCCAGAATTCTAAAAGAATTGAGGGGAGAACTAGTGACACCATTGACTACCCTTTTTAACAAATCATGGGAGGATGGTGTGGTACCTGAGGACTGGAGGAAGGCAGATGTGATTTCCTTTCACAAAAGTGGGAGCAAGACAGAGGCAGGAAACTACAGACCTGTCAGTTTTACCTTTGTGGTAGGGAAAGTGATGGAATCACTTCTGAAGGAAAGAATTGTTGAGTACCTAGAGGCTAGTGGGGCACAGGACCCAAGGCAGCATGAGTTCACAGCGGAAAGGTCATGTCAGATGAATTTAATTGATTTCTTTGACTGGGTGTCCAAAGTGGTAGACAAGGGAGGTGCTATGGACATGGTCTACCTAGACTTTAGCAAGGCATTTGACACAGTCCCACACAAAAGATGAATAATCAAATTAACCAGCCTGGGAGTGGGTCCCAGGGTGGTAGCCTGGGTAAAACATTGGATGGACAACAGGACACAGATGGTAATGGAAAATAGAGTCCACTCTGAAGAAAGATGGGTTACTAGTGGGGTAACGCAGGGTTCAGTACTGGGTCCAGTCCTTTTTAATGTCCTTATAAGTGACATTGCAGAGGGACTGGAAGGAACAGTATGCCTCTTTGCAGATGATACAAAGATCTGCAACAGGGTTGATACACAAGGAGGTGTGGAAAGGATGAGAAGGGACTTGGCAAGGTGGGAGGAATGGTCAGAAGTATGGCAGCTTGGATTTAATGCAAAGAAGTGCAAAATAATGCACCTGGGAAACAAAAACCCAGGTGAAGATTACACAATGGGGGGGTAGTAACAACAACAAAAATGGAAAGGGACCTGGGGGTAATCATATCAGGTGACCTTAAGGTTAGCAAGCAATGTGAGAAGGCAGTAGGGAGGGCTGGGGGATACTGGGATGTATAGGGAGAAAACAGGAAGTTGTTATCCCTCTGTACAGACAGTAGGTGAGACCCCATCTGGAGTTCTGCGTCCAGTTCTGGAGACCCCAACTCGCAAGGACATAGACAGGATGAAGGCAGTCCAGAGGAGGGCAACTAAAATGGTGCAGGGTCTGCAAGAGAGGCCATACGAGGAGAGACTAAAGGAGCTTAATATGTATACCCTTGAGGAAAGGAGGGAGAGGGGACATGATAGAAACTTTTAAGTACCTCAGTTGAATCAACAAAGTCCAAGAGGGTAGCATCGTTCAGAAAAAGAGATGTGCAAGAACAAAAGGGCACAATTTGAAAATAGAGGGGGGATGGCTCAGGGGCAATGTGAGGAAGTATTTTTTCACAGAGAGGGTGATGGATGCATGGAACAGCCTTTCTGAGGAGGTTGTGGGGTCTAAAGCTGTGGGAGAATTCAAGAATGCATGGGACAGACATAAGGCAATTCTTGTGGGGGGTAGGAAGAAATAGGCTATTGGTTAACTAGGATCAGCAGCTTATCCTGTAGGTAGGGAAATGGGCAGACTAGGTGGGCCAAGCGGTCCTTATCTGCCATCAGAGTCTATATTTCTATGTTTCTATGTTACTTTACAAAACAGATACATAAAATCCATAAAATGGCCAATTTCAAAGTATTTTATTTCTTGTTTTTTTTTTTTGTCTTACTTTAAATAGAAGTGTCACAATTTACCCATTTTCTAAGCATAATAATACCCTCTAGGGTGGGTGGTATAGGCTATATTAGACCTTCCAGGGTCTATAAGGCCCTCCACCTGCAGAGTCAGACCTCATTATACCTTTGGGATGGTTCCATATAGCCCAGTATGGCCCACCCTATCGGGTATTATTGCTTTCATAGTAGAGGTAAAAACATGTTCCAGTAACAGTGGCCTCACAACCTAAATAAATCAATGGGCCACCTGACAGAACTTTCCAAAACAATTTGGCCACTATGTTGTTTTCTTAGTGAGCTGCTCATTCAGCCACAACAGAAACAAAAAAGGTTAAACACTTCAAAATTGTTGATTCCTGATGTGCATACCTTATGTCAGTTGACTGCAGTATCTCACAGTCCCTCCCTACTCATAGACAGTGAGACCACTGGCAGTTTTGTGAAAGTAGCTACTGTGGATAGTAGCATGCTGCTGGTGAGACCACAACAAAATAGTGGTCTTGCCAGTGGCCTAACGTAGTGGCCCTGCAGATCTTTCAAAGACAGTGCAGTACAACACAGCACCCCTAGTGAGACCGGACAACATGTGAGAAGTGGAGGTACTATTTACAATAAATTCATGCATTTGTTTAATATTTTCACATTTTTTAAACAATATCACAGTTTCTCAATACATACCCCTTTTATAAGCACAATAACACACACTGGGGTGTGGGTTAGTCTGTGATGAATGTACTTCTAGGGGCAGTAGGGCAAGCAGCCTGTGGCTTCATGCCTCACTGCCCCTTGTCATGTGTTCATCAGTGTAATTCATACCCTGTTGTGTGTTATTTCTTATACATACAACTTTCTCTTATGTTCATTTTATATAATAAATTTCAGTAGTCAAATGCAATGTTGCTTTCACTTTTATTAGGATTTTTAATAATGTTCTGCAGTGTAGACGGTTACTTCTCTATTGATTGTACAGTGATTAAAGGGATCAATTCATTGATACAATAATGTGTCTGTTGATGTTGGGTATATGGCATTGTTCGGAAAATTCCTGTGTGTGTGTGTGTGTGTGTGTGTGTGTGTGTGTGCGTGTCTCACAGACAGCATGACATTATACTGCAGCAGTTTTGAACAGAGAACAGGACAGCATTGCTTCCTGGTGAATGCTACAAGTCTAGGAAATAAGATTCCAGACCTACAGGCCGTCAATGCAAAGGAAGACCTGGATGTTAGATATTATATTACTGAGACATGGTGCACTGAATACCATGACTGGGACATGACCATACCAGGCTATACTCTGTCCAGGAAGAACTGAGTGGGAAGGAAAGGAGGAGGTGTGGTGCTTTATGTGATGGAAAGCATAAAAGCCACGGAGATACAGGTAATACACGGAGAGGTAGAGGTACTGTGGGTCTCCCTGGAGATGGGGAATGGAGACACTATTCGCAATGGAGTGATCTGCAGACCCCAGTACAGGGGAAGTAATTTGATAAAGTACTGGTGGAAGCCATTGGCTAGATGCTAGAAAAACAGGAAGTGCTGCTAGTGGGGGACTTCAACCTGCAAGATGTGGATTGGAGCCTCCCAGTGGCAGTTTCAGCTAGAAGCAGGGACATCCTGAACTCTCTGCAGAGGGGTTCCTCAGGCAGCTAGTCAATTAACCCACTCATAGTGGGGCAATACTGGACCTGGAACTCACTAACATGGACAGTGTTACAGCAGTCAGGGTGGAGAGTCAGTTGGGGACCAGTGATCACTGTACAGTGTGGTTCAATATAAGGACGGCTACAGAATCGAACCCCACAAGGGTGAGGGTCCTAGACTTCAGGAAGGCAGATGTTATAATGATGGGTGAATGCCTCAGGGATGATCTGGTGGGGGGATGGCCTGGTGAGTGGAGGAACAGTGGGTGAAGGTAAAAGGGAGCATAGTAAAGGCAACAAAGTTCTGCTTCAAACAAGTGAGTAAATGCAGGAGGAAAAAAGAGACTGCCATTGGTCTCAGAAGAGGTGACTGAAAAGGTAAAAGCAAAAAGTGTAGCATTCAGAAGGTATAAGGAGACACAGAGGGAGGAGGGTAAGCAGGTGTATCAAGGGAAACAGAGAGAAGCAGGGAAAGCAGTAAGGGATGCAAAGGCACAAACAAGCAAGAAAAGCCCAGGGGGTAACGAAAGGAGACAAGACATTTGTTAGGTACAGCATGTAAGTGAAAAGAGGAAGATCATGGGTGGGATTGTAAGGTTAAAGAGGGAAGGAGGGGGGCCATGAAGAGGAGGGCCAGGAAAAGTCAGACATCTTGAACAAATACTTTTGTTTAGTGTTCACAAAGGAAGGAGAAGGGAAGGGAAGGGAAGGGAAGGGGCCACAAAGTAACAGAAACTTTGAAGGGAGAGAGGCGGACATAAGTCAGTTTTGGAGACAAGAGTCCTGAAGGGACTTGCTAAACTGAAGGTGGACAAAGCAATGAGGCCAGATGGGGTGCATCCAAGGGTATTGAGGGAGCTCATGGAAATACTGGCTGCACCTTTTACAGTTCTATTTAACAGCTCACTGGAAACAGGAGTGGTTCTGGTGGACTGGAGGAGGGCAGATGTAGTCCCACTATTCAAAAGTGGCAGGAAGGAGGCTGGCAACTATAGGCCAGCCAGCCTCATATCAGTGGTGGATAAGTTAATGGAATCACTGCTGAAGGAAAGGATTGTGGAATATCTTGAATCCATTGAGTTACTGTATAATACCTGAGGCAGCATAATTTCACAGAGGGGACATAATGTCAAATGAATCTAATAGATTTCTTTGACTGGGTGACCAAGGAACTAGATCAGGGTGGAGCAGTGGATATGGCCTAACTAGATTTCAGTAAGGCTTTCAAACACCATTCCACACAGGAGACTAGAAAGCAAGATGGGTAACTAAGGAGTGGGTCCAAAGGTGGTAAACTGCATAAGAAATTGGTTAGGGGATAGGAGACAGAGGGTGGGGATAAACAGAGTTCACTCAAAGGAAGGGAGGGTGACCAGCAGGGTGCCTAAGGGATCAGTTCTGGTAACAATCATCTTTAATGTCATAGAAACATAGAAACATAGAATCTGTTGGCAGATAAGGACCATACAGCCCACCTAGTCTGCCCATTTCCCTACTTGGTTTGGCAATCCCTACTCTTATCTGGACTGCCTTTCCCCCACTCTGCTGTACAGTAGGGTGCCTTTATGCTCATCCCATGCACTTTTGAATCCCTGTACTGTTTTTGTTTCCACCACCACCACCGCTGGTAGGCTGTTACATGGATCCATCACCCTGTCTGTGAAAAAATATTTCCTAGCATTCCGCCTAAGCCTCCCTCCCTTCCTCCAGCCTCTTGTTATGTCCCCTTGTCCTTGTGCACTGTTGTCTCTGAAATATGCTCCCCTCCTGTATCCTGTTTATTCCACTAAGGTATTTGAAATTCTCTATCACATCCCCTCTCTCCCTTCTCTCTTCCAGTGAATAGATGTTTAGTTCCTTAAGTCTTTCCTCATAAGGCTTGTGGTGCAGTCCCTGTATCATTTTTGTTGCTCTTCTCTGGACTGCTTCCATTCTGTCTATGTCCTTCCTGAGATGCGGTCTCCAGGATTGGACACAGTATTCCAGATGAGGCCTCACCAGTGATCTATACAGTGGCATCACCACTTCACTCCTTCTACTGGTTATGCCCCTTCCTATGCACCCCAGCATTCTGTTTGCCTTCCCCTCTGCTTTTTTGCATTGTTTGGCTGACTTCAGGTCATCGGATATGATAACCCCCAGGTCTGTTTCCTGACTTGTGGTGTCTAGAACCTGCCCCCCCATCCTGTATTCCTCACTGGGGTTTCTGTGTCACAGGTGCATTATCTTGCACTTCTTAGCGTTGAAACCCAACTGCCAAACCCTTGACCATTCCTCAAGTAGTCTTAGGTTGTTTCTCATTTTATCTAGCCCCTCTTGTGTGTCGACTTTGTTACAGATCTTGTCATTTGCGAACAGGCCTACTTTCCATTCCAGTCCCTCTGCAGTGTCACTTATGAAGACATTGAATAGAACTAGACCCAGCACTGATCCCTGTGGAACCCTGGTGGTCACCGCCCCCTCTTCTGATTTTATGCCATTTCCTGTCACCCTCTGGGGCCTGCTTTTGAGCCAGTTACCAACCTATTTTACCACTTTGGAGCTCACACCCAGAGTCCCCAATTTGTTAAGCAACCTTCTATGAGGAACAGTGTTGAAGGTCTTACTGAAATCCAGGTAGGCCACATTTACCACCCTTCACTGATCCACCACTTTAGTGATCCAGTCAAAGAAATTGATAAGATTAGTCTGACAGGATCTACCCTCAGTGAATCCATGCTGCCTTGGGTCTTTTGCACCGCTTGACTCCAGAAACTTCATTACCCTCTCCTTAAGCAGGGACTCCATCAGCTTCCCCACCACTGAGGTCAGGCTTACAGGTCTGTAATTGCTTGCCTCCTCCCTACTGCCAGTCTTGTGCAGGGGGACCACATCTGTCCTCCTCCAGTCCCCAGGTACCTCCCCCATCTCTAGTGATTGGTTGAAGAGGGTTTTCAGCGGACCTGCTAGGACTTCCCTGAGTTCCTTCAACACTCTAGGGTAAATCCCATCTGACCCCATTGCCTTGTCTGTCTTAACTTTTCCTAGTTCATCCAAGTCTCTATCCACCATAAATGGGCTGGTTTCCACCTCTCCCCCCTGTGCATCTTTCCTCGTGAGTCTTGGCTCCTCCCCTGCCTCTTCCTTGGTAAATACTGAGCAAACATATTTGTTAAGTACCTCAGCTTTTTCAAGGTCATCCTCCATCCACCCACCCACCCTCTCCCTTCTTTAGCCTAACGATACCATTTCTGGTTTTCTTCCTCTCACTAATATAACAGAAGAATGTATTGTCCCCTTTCTTAATAGCCTGTGCTGTTCCTTCATCCATTCTTGCCGTAGCCCCTCTAACAGCTTTCCCAGCTTCTCTCTGCTTCTCTAGATATTTCAGTCTGTCTTCTTCTTTCTGTGTCTCTTTGTATTTCCTGAATGACTTACTTTTTTTTCGCACTTTCTCGGCTGCTGACTTAGAGAACCACAGTGGCCGCTTCTTTCTTTTGCTTTTGCTAAGCAATCTGACACATTGACTTGTCACTCCTGCTATGGATCTCTTGTGCCTAAGCCACTGTTCTTCTACCCCTCCCCCTCATGTCTTCTGCTGCCAGGGCAATTTTGAGCTGTTTCCCCATCTCCATGAAGTTGGCCTTCTGGAAATCTAGGATCTTAATCTTTGAATGGCTTTCTTCTGCCAATGTGTTGACTCTAAACCACACAGTTCAGGGGTCACTGGTACCAAGAGGACTGCCCACCTCAACATCCATGATTCTGTCCCTGTTTGTCAGCACTAAGTCCAGTACAGACTTATAAGTGGCACTGCAGAGGAGCTGGAGGGGAAGGTCTGCCTCTTTGCAGATGACACCAAAATCTGCAATAGAGTGAACACTCCAGTTGGGAGTGTGAAAAGGATGAGCATAAACCTGAGAAAACTAGAGGAGTGGTCAAGGGTATTTATTTAGCTTTTGTTGACCAGGTAGGTACACTAGACAAGTTATATGCCTAATTTCAGGTATGACCCGGGAGAGTACAATGAAAATACAGGTTCAAACAGGGTACATAACAATAAGAGGGGCAATGTACGCAGTCACAAAAGAGCTAGGTGAACATAGATAGTCTACAGTAGGCAGTAATAGGTAATATATATATATATATATATAAGAATAAATAGGCCAAGCCATTCAATGGCAATAGCAGTAATTACATTGTATGAGTGGTCATTTTATCAGAGCCACAGAAACTGATAATTCCTGAGCAGATAGACAAGCACATCTGGCAGCTGGGTTTCAATGTGAAAAAGTACAAAATAATGCACTTAGGGCACAGAAACCCAGGAGCAGAGTGCAAAATGGGCGGAGTGGTATTGACAATCATCAAGCAAGAAGGACACCTGGGAGGAATCATATTGGATGACCTAAAGGTGGCCAGGCAGTGTGACAAGGCAGTAGGGAGGGCTAGTAGGATGCTGCTGTGCATAGGTAGAGATATCACCAGCAGAAACAGGGAGGTGGTTTTGCCTCTGTTTAGATCACTGGTAAGACCCCAGCTAGAGAGTGCTGGGTCCAGTTCTGGAGACCACATCTCCAGAAGGACACAGACAGAGTGGAGGTGGTCCAGAGAAGGGCAACTGAAAAGGTGCAGGGTATGCATCAAAAGCCCTACAAGGAGAGATTACAGAACCTCAATATGTGCACCCTGGAATGCAAGAGGGAGAGGGGGGATGTGATAGATATCTTTAAATACCTCATAGAGGTAAACAAGGTACAGGAGAGACATATTGTTTTTAGAAGAAAAGGTGCTCCAGAACAAGGGGACATGTTGTGAAGCTGGATAGCGGTAGATTCAGGAAAGATGTGAGGAAGCACTTCTTTATAGAAAGGGTGGTGGATTCCATGAACAGCCTTCCAGCTGAGGAGGTGGGGATGAAAACAATGATGGGGTTCAAGACTGCATAGGATATGCACAAGGGAATCATTCTAGAAAGGAAGGGGGAGGGAGAAAGATCTGCAGATCAGGCATGGTCTGCAGTAATAGTGATGGTATGGTCTGACTGAATAGGCCAAGCGGTCCTTATCGGCCATCAAATTCTATGTTTCTATATTTATGGCTTTTTATGTATTTGAGAAAGTTATTTTGATTAATTTCTTTGATAAGTGTGATTCTTTTTCATGGTACTCTTTGGTATTTGTAAAGTTTTGGTGTTTTAAAATATCTTCTGGCAGTTGTGAGAATTGGTCTAGGACATAGTAGTCAATGAGTTTAATACAGACACACAGTTTTGTTTTACAGCAGCTAAATACTTTACTGTGTTTCAAACTGTTGCCATAGTTTTTCCCATAGACACAGAATGGTATAAACTTAGAGATTTTGTGTGTGTGTTTGTGTTGGAGGTTGGACTTAAAATATTTGTTATGTGATCTCTTGGTTTTAGGCTTTGCTGGGAGGGATCTCCTGGTTTTAGGCTTTGCTGAGAGGGAGCTTGTTTAATGAAAGTTCTGGCTTTAAGGCTGAGGTAGAAAACTTAGAAAGTTGTCTTTTGAACTTTTTAAAGGAATGCTTACTCAGTCTGCCAGGTGTTGTATCAGTAATGTACCTGGCACTAATTAGATGCAATCATTGTTTTATGTTTGTTCAATTCTAATGGAAAAGATGTATAACCATTTTAACAACTGCTGTTTTACAATAAGTCCCTGTGGCAGTTAAAAAAGTTTTACATACGAATATATGTATATATATATATATATATATGTATGTATATATATATATAATTTACATACAATTACCTATATATATATTCTATGCAAAAAACTTTGTTAATGCATCAGTTAGGGTCCTTCTACAGTGAAAAAAGCAAGGAAATTCGATTTTAGGGTTCCCTTCCCTTACAACCCACCCCAGCCACACCCACCAACAGGCATCAGGGTGCGTGGTTTGTCAGCACGCTCACCCCATTCTCCTACACTGCACCACCTCAGCTTGTTTACACATGGGATGGGGTGAGAGTTAGGTCCGACAACCCCAATGCACACCCCAATGCCTGTTGGTGGGGGCAGGCTGGGGTGGGGTGCAAGGGGTGGGAACCCTAAAATTGAATTTCCTCACTTTTTTCACTGTAGAAGAACCCTAACAGATGCATTAATGAAGTTTTTTGCATAGAATTTCCTTACTTTTTAAGAAAGAATAGAAAAGTAGAAAGTTGCGCAACTTGGTGGGAGGGCAGGGCCCGCCAACTTGTAAGTGCCAGGACACATTACACACCCAATGACTAAAACGTACATTCACAACAGCAAGGCCAGCCACCAAACAAATGTTAATCTAGTAGAAGAATAGAAAACACTGTGCACAAAACGTAAACTGCGCCACACAATATCTCCGAAAAAAAATATATTGTCTGACACATAAACACCTCTATTAACATCTACAGGACATGCCGTCAACACCATCCAAATTTCAAGTAAAAAGACCAAACTGTGTCCAAGATACGACATGCAAAAATTTGAAATTTTCATTCGTCAGAGTGACACAGTTCCGAACCTGTTGACATTTAACATACACAATGACTGAAAACTACATCCATGACACTAAGGGTAGGTATCCTATCAATTTCAAGCCACCACCACAAGCAAAATGCTGTCTGCAGAATGTAAAAAACTGTGGCATGCCATATCTCCACCAAAAAAATATATTCCGACACGGAAACACTGTCATTTACATCTGCAGGACAAGCCGTCAACACCCTCCAAATTTCAAGTGAAAAGACCAAACAGTGTCCGAGATATAACATTTTAACATATGAGATTTTCATTTGTCAGACTAGCACAGTTCCGCACCTGTTGACATTTAACACACACAATGACTGAAAACTACATCCATGACACTAAGACTAGGTATCCTATCAATTTCAAGCCACCACCACAAGAAAAACACTGTCCGCAACACGTAAAGTGCGTCACGCAATATCTCCGCAAAAAAAAAAATTTCTCCAACACATAAGCAACCTAATTCACATCTACAGGACATGACATAAACATCCTCCAAATTTCAAGTAAAAAGACCAAACCGTTTCAGAGATATTCAGTGTTAAAGATTGGTAAAATTTCCAGATCTATTCCATTATAAAAAATCTGGCCATCTTGTCCCTATCTCGCAATCAAAGATGGCGATTAAAGAATCTCACGATCAAAGAATTTGCAGGCTTGCGATCAAAGAATTTGCAGGGTCACGAACAAAGAATGAAAACTTTTGTAATTTAAAAAATTGAAAGAATTGCCGTAAACCACCACCATGGTTCGACAGAACGAAGCCCCCTGAGTAAAACCCACCCTCATTTTACTTCCTAGGATACCCCTGGGCTGAGAAAATTGATTTTTTAATCCAGCCATCTCGTCCTACCCTCAAGATACATGATCGTGATCAAAGAATCTCGTAATCAAAGAATTTGCTTGGTCATCATGACCAAAAAATAAAAAGTAGTGTAATTTACAAAATTTACACAATTGCGGTAAACCACCACCATGATTCATCAGAACGAAGCCCCCTGGGTAAAACCCACCCTCATTTATCTTCCTAGGATGCCTCTGAGTTGAGAAAATTTATTTTTTCTTCTGGCCATCTCGTTCCTCGCTCCCGATGCATGATCGCGATCAAAGAATCTGTCGGTGAAAGAATTTGCAAGCTCGCTATCAAAGAAATTCCTTGCTTTCAAACAAAGAGTGAGGGACAAGATGGTCAGAGTTCAAAAAAGGTTTCTGTAGCCCAGTGGTGCCCTACAAAGTAATACAAGGGTAGGTTTTGCTCAGGGGGCCTCGTTCTGCCCCATCTGAATAAAAAAACATTAGTTTTCATTATCCCTGGTTGTCTAGCGGCCCCCTCCCCATCATAATAGTGTCCATAGAAACCCCTCTATCCCTGGTAGTCTAGTGGTCCCCCCTTGTGTGTTTATTAATACTTTTTTCTCATATCCCTGGTAGTCTAGTGGCCCTCCCCCATCTGTATTTCATTATTATTAATATCCCTGGTAGTTAGGGCTCTCTCCTCATCATAATAGTGTTAATAGTAATCCTCTATCTCTGGTAGTCTAGTGTGCTCTAATGAGTATTTTATTAATATGTGTTTTATTCATGGTAGCTTAGTGGTTTTTGAGTGATATTACTTTTTTCATATCTCAGTAGTCTAGTGGTTATTTTTATTATCTGTATTTTCAGAACTTTCCACTTCATTGCTGGGGTAACAGTTTGGTAGTCTAGTAATTTCATCAGTTATGTTAGCTCACCTGTTCTTCACTTTTCCAGTCGGCGACTGGCACAGCTCACTTTTTCACTCTTTCATGGCCAGCCACTGACTGTGTATATTGTGGCCGCTAATCAAACGGGTGCTCTGAAATGATTTCTGAGCACCTGTTTGAATAAGCGCTCATAATATACACAGTTGGTGGCTGGTCATGGAGGTTAGAGGTGGGCTGTGCCAGTCGCTGGCTGGGGAAGGGTGGGGTGTGCTGGGTGGGCTGGCACAGCTGGGTGGGGTGCCACTAGACTACCAGGACATTGGAGATGCTTATTTATTTAATTGTGATGGGGTGGGGGGACCACTAGACTACCAGGGATATTAATAATAATGAAATACAGATGGGAGGGCACTAGACTACCAGGGATATGAGAAAAAAGTATTAATATACACACATGGGGGGGGTCACTAGACTACCATGGATAAAAATACACATATTAATAAAATACTCATTGGGGGGACCACTAGACTACCAGGGATAGAGGGATCGCTATGCACACTATTATGATGGGGAGGGGCCACTAGACTACCAGAAATAATGAAAGCTAAAGTTTTTTATTCAGATGGGGCAGAATGAAGCCCCCTGAGCAAAACCCACCCTTATATACCTTTGTAGGACACCCCTGGGCTACAAAAATACATTTTAAAATCTGGCCATCTCATCCCTCACTCGCGATGCATGATCACGATCAAAGAATCTCACGATCAAAGAATTTTCAGGCTCACCATCAAAGATCATTAGCGAGCAGGGAACGAAGACGTTAAAAGCTAATAACTCTATTTTCAGACCAATTTGGATGGAACCAAAGGCATGGCTCGATAGATTGGGGTCCCCTTAGTAAAACCCATCCAAGTTTTACTTCAGAAGTGACCCCTGAGCTGAAATATTTGTGTTTTTCCAATCAGAAAACTGAAAACAAGATGGCGGACCTCACGATCAAAGAATTTGAAAAAATCCTTAGGGACAAAGATTCTTGAAACACGAGGCTGCAAATTCTTTGACCACCAGGTGGGACGAGATGACCAGAACCCCATTCTTTGTTCACAAAACATACAAATAAATTTTCCTATTGACTTATAATGGGAACTTAAAAGTGGCATAACTTTTGAATGCCTTAATATTTTTTCACCAAACAAAAAGCGGCATGTTCAGCAACCAAAGCTCTTTCAAACAAGTCATCTTGTAGAGTGGCACACCATACAATGGCCGTGCAGGGCCACATCCAAAATCCCAAAAGCTGCCTCCAAAAAATGGATAATTTTGCAATTTTCAGCATTTTCATACGCAAAGACCGTACGTCCAACAGAAACGCAATTTGGCAAATCAAGATATCTACCATGCCTCCACTGTGCATTCCAAATTTCAGGCAAATCCGTTGAACAGGTCCAAAGTTATTAACGCCCAAACTTTTGACTTTAGGATGTAAGTGACCGCTGAACATTAACTATCGTGGTGCGACCACGCCATTATAATATATATAAATTTACATGTAATATAATGCACACAATTTGATATTTTAAACAGTATATTTAAATGACACCCACAGTATTACAACAACATGATTATGCAACAGCTTGAGCTTGTATCCAGTTTTTAATTGCTCTCAGCATTGGAAAATAAACACTGACAGGCCGCAAACTAAGTGGGAAGGAGTTCCACACAATAATTCCTCTATATCAAGTGATAGTCTGCCCCAGCAAGTTTTACGATGGGGTACTTCAAAATCTAAACCATTTGTAGCCTGGGATTAGGTGCCATTCTATAGTGTTTTATGTCATGTGGCAAACAGGAAGATTCCCTGTCATGCCACTTCTCATACATTTTAAAATGTGCCACTCTCATCTATTGGACATAAAAGACCTAGTTAAGAATTGGCAGAGAATACACTAATGGACGTCCCTCGAAGCACTCAAACTTAATCTGACCATTTTGGTAAATACTGTATAATATCAGTCTTTTCCAAATGAACAACAGCTGTAGGTCCATACAAGCAGTCCCCATAATCAGTCAGTGGTAGTATCATGGAGTTAACTATCTTAGCCCTCATGTCCCGTAATAATATATAATTAAATATATTTATACAACAGGTGTGGGTCTGGATTGGCCAAGATAAAACTACTATCTTGTAACCTACTCGCTAGATCGTACTACTATCTTACAAAGCTGGGTATGCCACAATGGAATACATGACCAACTTGCAAGACGGTATTACTATCTTGCAAAGCTGGGTATGTCACAATGGAACACTAAACCAATTAGACAGCAGCTTTAACAATGCTGATGACATCACAATAGCAATGTCTAGCACAAAAAGACATCATATGTGAGATGCTCTGTTGACTTAATTGCATTCCACTTAGCATCTATTTTGATTGCATTGACTTGTACTGTATTGACTGTAATGACTTGTACTGTATTGACTGTAATGATCTGTACTGTATTGATTTGAAATGTATTGGTTTGCTTCTCCTGTGCCGAGCCATTGATCAGAAGGGCACAGTTTACATTTTGTACGTTTTTCTTTTTTGTAACTTTTGATCCTTTCAATAACAAAACCACCTAAACACCTGTTGTACAATTCCAATATGACATGGGTGACAGCAAGCTAGTAGAAAAATCTTCATTCACTATATTTGATCTCTTCTGAGCTCGCTTGTGGCTTTGTCACTCATGAAGTCAGGAGGTCAAGTATAGCTCATGAAGATATTTCTACCATCTCACTCTCACCCATGTCATACCCCATATATATTCTGCCTATTTTGTACCCAGATTTTTTACCAATTGGTTTATGTGAATATCCCTTACAGATTATCAAATACAGTATCTGTGGTGGAGGAGAACTTCGAGTGTAATACTTTTCAGTATCAAAGCCTTGTTGGAGATGGTTTGGAACAGCAATAATGTTTTCCCTGAACAGTACACTACTATATCATCTGCAAAAGGGTGGACATTTATAGTCCCATAATTGCAGACTTATGTTGTTCCAATATAGGGAAAAAAAGAGGTCCCAATACTGAATCATGGGGCACACCTTTGCTACTGTGGTGAATGCAAACTTGGCACCATTTAGAACTGCTTGCTGCCTCTGATCATTTTAAAGCCAGATACCAATTTTAATGTTTTATGATTGAAATTCATGGTGCTCCATTTACTGATCATAAAGTCATGACTAACAGTATCAAAAACCTTGCAGTAATCAATGTACACAGCAGCTATTAAGATCCCTTCATCTATGGCCTGTTGAATATCTGTCATTACTTTGGTGATTACAGTTATGGGGCTATGTAATTTTCCACAGCCAAACTGGCATCAACTAAAGAAGTCTTTATCTAATTAAAAGTTATGAATCTGGCTACGTACTGTACTGACCTTTCTAAAACCTTCAACACAATAGGAAAGAGTAAGATGGAGTAGTAATTGTCCAGCATGATCCTTCCTCCAGATTTAAACATTGATACTACCACGGCTGACTTCCAATGAATTCCAGCTCTCCTGTACTCAGTGACACATAATACAAAGTAACAAGGTGTTTATCAACTGCATTACTAGTGTTATTTTAATATCTTGCTACACAGACCATCAAGCCCCTCTGCTTTCCCGACCTTTAGTGTAAGCAATTTTTTAGTACCTCTTCTGGGTCAAATGCACTAAAATGAAAATTGATTATGGGTCTTATGCAAAGGTCTCTATCTCTGTCCTAGGTCTACATTATTGTGATCTTGATTACTTGATATGACACTGCTCCCACAGGGACAAATAATGAGATGCAGCATCTCATTTTTATGGAGGGTCGGGAAAGTGCAGCAGCAGTCAACAAATTAAAGTAATCCAGCAGGACTGCCTACACACAGGCTAAAATATACAACATAAAATACATACTGTAAAGGTAAGTATATACAAACAGTAATCAAAGCAGGCTAATAAAGTGGGTCACAGCAAATAAAGAGCATGAACATTATTATGCAACATAATCATGATCGGGTAGAGGGAGATTCTGGACCAGACAAGTACAGGGAGTTCGAAGGTGGCTGGAAAGACTGGACTTGAACCACTGCAAGCTCATAGCAGTCCTCAGCTTGAGAGGGTGTTTTCTTCCAGTTGTCTTGTGCTACAAATGCAAAGACCTCTGTACTAATTTTATGCTTCATCCTTGCAATTGAAAAGTTAAGTGCAGCTGTTGATTGGAGTAAGTAGGCACAGCTTGACTGTGTCATGTGGGTTAGGAAATAATCAGGACCTGCTCCTTGTGCATTTATACATCAGACAAAGTCAGTGGTGGTAGTCATGCCTGCTTGAGGGACTTGGCCAAACATGCTGGTGACACAGCAGATGGCCCTGTTTAACAGCTCATTGGAAACAGGAGTGGTGCTGGAGGATTGGAGGATTGCAGATGCAGTCTCACTTCACAAAAGTGATAGCAGGGAAGAAGCTGGCAATTATAGGCCAATTAGCCTGACTTCAGTGGTGGGAAAGTTAATGGAATCACTGTTGAAAGAAAGGATTGTGGAATATTTTGAATCCAGTGAGTTACAAGATCCAAGGCAGCAAGGATTCATGAGGGGGAGGTCATGTCAAACAAATCTGATACAGTTCTTTGGCTGGGTGACCGAGGAACTAGATCAGGGTAGAGCGGTTGACTTAGCCTACCTAGATTTCAGTAACATGTTCAACACCGATCCACATAGAAGACTAGTAAGCAAGCTGGGTAGCTTAGGAGTGGGTTCAAAGGTGATAAATGGAGAAGAAATTGGTTGAGAGATAAGCAGCAGAGGGTGATGGTAAACAGAGTTCATTCAGAGGAAGGGAAGGTGACCAGTCGGGTGCCTCAGGGATCAGTGCTGGAACCAGTTCTTTTAAATGTCTTTATAAGTGACATTGCAGAGCAACTGGAAGTGAAGGTTTGCCTCATTGTGGATGACACCAAACTCTGCAATAGTGTGGACCCTCCGGGGGGGTGTGTGTGGAAAGAATGAGCAGTGACCTGAGAAAACTCGAGGAGTGATCAAAAGTATGGCAGCTGGGTTTCAGTGTGAAAAAGAGCAAAATAATGCACTTAGGGCACAGAAACCCAGAGGCAGAGTATAAAATTGGGTGGTACTGATACCCACCAAGCAGGAAAGAGACCTGGGAGTGATCATATCAGATGACCTAAAGATGGTCAGACAGTTCAACAAGGAAGTTGAGAGGGTGAGTGGGATGCTGGGGTGCATAGGGAAGGGTATCACCAGCAGAAAGGAGAAAATGGTGTTGCCTCTCTATAGATGGTTGGTAAGATCCCACCTAGAGTACTGTCTCCAGTTCTGGAGATCACATCTCAGAAATGACATAGAATGGAAGCAAGCCAGAGGAGGGCAACTAAAATAGTGCAGGGTCTGCATCAGAAGCCCTATGAGGAGAGATTAAAGGACCTAAATATGTATACCCTAGAAGAGAGGAGAGAGAGGGGGGATATGATAGAGACCTTTAAATACCTCACAGGGGTAAACAAGGTACAATAGGGAAATATTTTTGAAAACAAAAGGTGCTCAAGGACAAGGGGGCACGATAAGAAACTGGAGGGGGTTAGATTCAGGAGAGATGTGAGGAAGTACTTCTTTACAGAAAGAGTGGTGGATTCCTGAAGAAACACTCTTCCAGTGTAGGTGGTGGGGGTGAAAACAGTGGTGGGGTTCAAGAATGCATGGGATAGGCATAAGGGAATCATAAAAAGGGAAGGGGTGGGTGAATGGGCCAGAGATCAGGTAGGATCTGCAGTGATACTATAGGCAGGGAAAAATTAGAAGACTAGATGGGTTAAGCAGTTCTTATCTGCTGACAAATTCTATTTTTCCATGTTTCAGACAATGATGGGTAGACCGTCCTTATGAAATTTCTGAACATTAAACAATTCACTAGAACCAGAAAGAATCTAATGCTTCAGCAACAATGCTAGGATCATATACCACCCTACCACATATGTTGACTTGTTGATAGGCATAACAGTCTGAGTTAATTAGTCAGCTGTTACACACTGATAATGGTATATTTGATGAATCGGTGTGGTATTTCATGTTGGTGATGTTATAATGTATTCATTTTTGGGGATTTATTGGCCAGTAATTTTACACATTTTTATGTGTGTGTGGGGTGGGAGAAGCCTACCCTGGTATTATAAGGCCGTAGTTTCATCTAGCAGTTCTGGAGACATCATAAAACACAAATGGGAAGCTGGGTTGTTTTATGACGTCTCCCAGAGAGTCCCAGTATTATCTTTCCAACTGTTCATTTTCCTGTTATTTGCTTTGTAGTATATGGACCTGAGATGGATACAAAATGATTGTTGGGTAAACCCCTCCTTGACCACAGACACACAGGTCCTATATTTTCTACTATGGGCCCCAAGCTTAAGGATGATGTGATGTCAAATTTCCATTTGGTGAAATGTTGAAATCCAGTGTACTGGCCACCAACAAAGCAGGTCCCAAGGAATTTGGTTTCACCTCTTCACTTTGGCACGTCATTATCATGACGTTAAACTTTTTACATGAGTCACACACCATGTATGTCCATGCTGCTGGCAAGCCATATGAACTACAGTAGTCAGTTAATGACGCCGGAGATGGAGAACTTGGGCTTTTCATATCTCAGTGCTATTTCCATCTCTCTCACTGGGGAAGGACCTGTGGCAATTGTCACTGAAGGACATCTTCTTATGTGTAAAAGAGGGACTTTGCTCAAAAAGCTTTCAAAATCATCAGGTAATCCTGCATTATCATTCCAGTTAGCTAATGCTCACTACATTTAACTGCAGTTTCAGACAGGCAGGCTAGTGAAATTGTGCTGCAGAGAAGAGAGCGCACAGAGTGAACCTGGCTGGAAGCTTCAGGTCCTGCAGCAGAAGCAGGGCAGAATGAATTTAAGCAGACTGGGAAAGGTGCATGGGGGTATTTTTGAAATATTTTTTAACAAAAATATATTTTAACTGACTGCTGGTGGTGCTGCAGGGCACAGAAATCCATATTTTTTTTTAGTTTTCTACCTGTATGTGTGAACCTGCCAGCCAGTCAGTGAGTAAAAAGTAAACTGCTGTGTAAGACACAATGGTCTTGATGCAGGACTTTCAGAAGTATTCCTGCCACAGCTGCATCACTACAAATGCATGCAAATGCTTGATTACGATTTTCTAATATTGTGACTCATTTTTGACACTTTACGGCAGACAAATGATGCATTTTTTGAGACATGCATCATTTCTGATGCACAACTTGTGGGACTTGCAACATGGAAACATAGAAACATAGAATCTGATGGCAGATAAGGACCGCTTGGCCCACCTAGTCTGCCCATTTCCCTACCTAACGGATAAGCTACAGATCCTAGTTAACCAACAGCCTACTTCCTCCTACCCCCCAGTAGAATTGCCTTATGTCTGTCCCATGCATTCTTGAATTCCCCCACTGTTTTTGACTCTACAACCTCCTCAGGAAGGCTGTTCCATGCATCTGCAACCTCTCTGTGAAGAAATCCTTCCTCACATTACCTCTGAGCTGTCCCCTCTATCTTCAAATTAGTCCCTTGTTCTTGCACATCTCTTTTCTGAAAGAAATTACCTCTTGGACTTTGTTGATTCCTGAGGTATTTGAAAGTTTCTATCATGTCCCCCCTCTCCCTCCTTTCCTTGAGGCTATACATCTTAAGCTCCTTTAGTCTTTCTTCATATGTCTTCTGGTGCAAACCCTGCACCATTTTGATTGCCCTCCTCTGGACAGCCTCCACCCTGTCTATGTCTTTGTGGAGATGGAGTCTCCAGAACTGTACACAGTACTGTAGATGTGGTCTTACCAACTGTCTGTACTGAGGGCCAACAACTTTCTGTTTTCTACTGGTGATACCTCTCCCTATGCATCCCAGTATCCCCCAAGTTCTCCTTACTGCCTTCTCACTTTTCTGGCCCACCTTTAGGTTGTCTGATATGACTACCCCATGCCCCTTTCCATTTTTGTTGTTGCTAGTATCTCACCCACCATTATGTACTCTTCCCCTGGGTTTTTGTTTCCCAGGTACATTACTTTGCAATTTTTTGAGTTGAATCTAAGCTGTCATACATTTGACCATTCCTCCAACCTTGCCAAGTCCCTTTTCATCCTTTCCACCTCACCTTGTGTATCAACCCTGTTGCAGATCTTTGTGTCGTCTGCAAAGAGACATCCTTTTCCTCCCAGTCCCTCTGCAATGTTACTTATAAAGACATTAAAAAGGACCGGCCCCAGTACTGAACCCTGCTGTGCCCCACTAGTAACCCCTCTTTCTTCACTGTGGACTCCATTTACTATTACCCTCTGTGTCCTGTTGTCCAGCCAGTGGTTTATCCAGGCTACCACCCTGGGACCCACTCCCAGGCTGGTTAATTTGTTTATTAATCTTTTGTGCAGGACTGTGTCAAATGCCTTGCCAAAGTCTAGGTAGGCCATGTCCACAGCCCCTCCCTGGTCTACTACTTTGGTCACGCAGTCAAAGAAATCAATTAGATTTGTCTGACATGACCTGCCTGCTGTGAATCCATGCTGCCTTGGGTCCTGTGCCTCACTGGCCTCTAGGTACTCAACAATTATTTCCTTCAGAAGTGATTCCATCATTTTCCCTACCACTGAGGTCAAACTGACAGGTCTATAGTTTCCTGCCTCTGTCTTGCTCCCACTTTTGTGAAGAGGAATCACATCTGCCTCCTCCAGTCCTCAGGTACCACACCATCCTCCCATGATTTATTAAAAAGGGTAGTCAGTGGTGTTACTAGTTCTTCCCTTAGCTCTTTTAGAATTCTGGGATGAATCCCATCAGGCCCCATTGCTTTATCCACCTTCAGTTTTAAGAGTTCTTTCAGAAACTTTTCTTCTGTGAAAGGACTAATATCAACCCCTATCCAGAGTGCTTCTATTAACTGGATTAGGTATCTCCCCCTGCTCTTCCATTGTGAATACTGAGCAGAAGTATTCATTCAGCATCCCTGCTTTTTCACTGTCGCTCTCTGCCCAACCACCTTCCTCTTTATTCAGCCTCAGTATCCCTGCCTTAGTTTTTCTTTGCTCTCTAATGTACCTATAAAAGGTTTATCCCCCTTCTTAATTGAGTTGGTTATCATTTCCTTGGTTTGGGCCTTTGCTATTCTGTCTGCCTTCCCTGCTTCCTTCTGCTTTAACTGGTACAGTTCTCTGTCCTGCTCCTTCTGTGTTTCCTTATACTTCCTGAATGCTATATTTTTCTCCCTAACCTTCCCTGCCACTTCTTTTGAGAACCATAGTGTTTTTTTCTTTCATTTTGATTTGTTTATTTGCTTCACACAAAGGCTTGTTGCCTCTGTGATGGCAGTTTTGATGTTTCCCCATTGTAACTCCACCCACCCCACCTTCTTGCCTGTTTGCTCGTGCTTTTCTGAGGCACTCTCTCATTTTGACAAAATCAGCCGTCCTGAAGTCCACTACCTTCACTTTTGTATGGCTTGACTCTACAGCTATGTTTATCATGAACCACACTGTTTGGTGGTTGCTTGTTCCCAGATGGCTACCCATTTCATGATAGGAGATCCTCTCTCCATCCCCATTTGAAAGTATTAGGTCTAACATTGCTCCCTCCGGAGTGGGTTCCAAAACTAGCTGTCTGAGGCATGCCCCTGTAGGGCATTGAGAATGGCCCTGGTCTTGGATGTGGCTTCAGCAAAGGTACTCCAGTTAACATCTGGCATATTCAGGTCCCCCATCAGCAATATCTCCCCTTTCTCTGCCATCCTAAGGATGCCTTCTATCATTTCCTTGTCCATTTCCTCCCCCTGAGATGGGAGTCTTTATACAACCCCTGTGCAGATTGTGGTGCCACTTCCAGTCTCCAGGGTGACCCACAGTGCCTCCTCTCCTCCCTGTTTACCCTTTAGTTCTGTTGTTTTGATCCCTTCCCTTACATAGAGAGCTACTCCTCCTACTCTTCTTCCCTCCCTGTCCCTCCTGTAGAATGTGTACCCTGGTATGTTAACATCCCAGTCATGGTTCTTTGTGTACCATGTTTATGTGACTGCCATGATATCCAGGCATCCTTCTTCCATCAAGGCCACCATTTCAGGGAGTTTTTACCTAGACTATGGGCATTGGACTCATTACCCTCCATTTTTTATAGCTTTATTTATTTTTGCCCCATCCCTGTCCTTACTGCCTTTGTCTTTTTCTCCATTTACCCCTGCCCTTCTCCCTATTGACTGCTCTGTCTTGGTGTTTACCTCACTAACTACCCTGATTTAGGAGGGGTCTAGGATTTCCCTTCTCCTTTTCAGTGCCTCCCTTCTTGGCTAGTTTAAATGCCTGCTAATGAAGCATTTAAACCTATCACCTAGGCTCATGGTTCACCTCCTGGACAGATGCAAACCACCACACCAGTATAAGTCTGCATCCCTCCAGGTGGAGCTCCATTCTCCAATGAAGCCAAATCCCTGAGCTCTGCACAAGTTTTTCAACTAGTCTTTGAATCCCATGGTGTGGAGTACCCTAGGCCTAGCCTCATCCATGCCATAGACAGGTAAAAATTCTGAGAAAGTTACTATGTCTGCTACTTGTCTAAGGCCCCTTCCCAACTCCACAAACTCCTGTTGCACTGCTCTGATCCCATTCTCAGCCAGATCATTTGTTCCTAGGTGGATAATGACATCCAGCTCACTCCCACTTGCAGCTGCTCCCATGATCCTGAGGATTAATTTCCTGTCCCTCCAAGCCATGGCACTGGGCAGACACCTTACCTCCCTTTCCCCTCCCTTCCCCAGTTCTACCCCCTAACAATTGAGTCCCCCACCAGGAGTTGTTTCCTTCCCCTGTGGGGTCCTGTGCCACCCTCCTATGGGTCTCCATTATGGAGGTTCTCAGCATCCTCCTTGGTCTCCACTGTAGGTGCCTCCATAGAGGAACCATGCTCCACCAGAGTGGTGAATGAATTGTGGAGAGGCACAACTGGAGGGATGAGCCTCTGTTCCACCACCCTCACCCTCCCTGAGCCCAGCATGGTCCAACCACTCCTCTTTCTTGGCATCCTCTGAGGTAGTGGCAGTGGCCTGGGTAGTCCCTGGGTTGGGGAGCAGGTTGCCCGAATCCCTGCCAGGTCAGCATGGAGACGAACAACCTCCTCCCTCAGACCAGAGAGGTGCCTGCAAATAGGGCAGCAATGCAATCTCCAGAATGTCTCCCAGAAGACTGCTGCTCCACAGCCAGTGCATTGCACCACTCCCCACATGCCTGTGTCCCTTCCTGTTACAGATGCTTTTCTTTTTTTTTGTTCTTGTTTTAGTGTGTGCAAGCGTGTGAGTGGCTTTACCCCCTATTCAGTGTGCTGTGCCTTTAAGGATATGAACAGGTGTATGTTGTTATCAGTTTTGGAGATGTGATGTCAGAACCCTACTATAAAGGAAGTTATGCGCTTGTGGCAGGTGTGGTGAGGGGAGGGTGGGTGGGAGTAAACCTGTGCCCTCCAGAAACAATCAACTACAACTATGACCCTTCACCCTGGGGAGAGCCTTCCTTCCTTCCAGACACCTATTTCACAGAGGAAGTAACAGGTCTAGTCACAAATGACTGCAAATATCTCCCTGCTACAGTTCCTCCCTGGCAAATAAAAGTTAAACTAAGAAAAGTCAACCCCAAAAACAGAGAATCAATACTAGTTACTTACACAGGTCCAAAAAATAATAATTCAATTCCGCATATTCTATTAAATAACCTCCTTGATTTAAGGAAGCTTTGGCTGCTTTCTATCTCTCTCTCTCTCTCTCTTCCTCTCTCTCTCTCAGCAGACAGAGACCACAGACTACTCCTGTTTTAAATCCACAGTTCAACCAGGCTCCTTTCAGCTCCTCCCCTTAACAGACACCTATTTCACAGAGGTTAAGTAACAGGTCTAGTCACAAATGACTTCAAATATCTCCGAGCTACAGTTCCTCCCTGGCAAATAAAAGTTAAACTAAGAAAAGTCAGCCCCAGAAACAGATAATCAATACTAGTCACTTACACAGGTCCAAAAGTAATAATTCAATAATTCAATGAAGTTGGACCACCTTTTTCTACCTTTTTTGTCTAACAGTCATGTCACAAGTAACAGAACTCACTATAAACATGCAACAGGATGAAAATCCAGCCCAAGATTTGTCAGTGGGGTGGAGTGTGATCTGTCAGTTAGGGAGTGGCTTGGTGGTGTCACTCTTCCCTATCACCTTGCAAGTGTATGCACTGCAGCTTGTGTGTATGCTGGTTGTGCATTTTACCTGGACATCAAAGAATCAACAACTATTGAAGGTTATCATTGTTAGCATCTGGTGGCAGCTGCATCATGTCATCATATGTCATACATGTGTTGTCAATGCACAAAGAAAACATTAAGAGAGGAACAGAAGGAGAAAGGATTGGGGGTGGAGCTGATAAATCTTGTCACTTTCACCAAGTAACATTCTGCAAACGATGGTGGTGGTGGCGGAGAAGGAGCTGGTCATGATGGAATAGGGACTTGGAGTCATTGTCATGGGACTGTGAGGACAAGAGGTAGGCTCATGTTAGTACAGCAAAAAAACATGGTTCATTAGTCCTTAGAAATCCATTGGTTCCATTCCCACTACAGTGCAAGCAGCATTCCCTGTGCCATCCAGTACATCAAGTGATGAAACTGGTCTGAGCAAGCCAAAAACACTCCAGTATCTCCCTCTTCCTTCTTTGAATGCTTCCAGTTCCCCTACTCAGATAGACAAGATACAAACAGAAAGGTAAAGCCTAGTTCCTCTAACATCTAACATTTGCTGCCCTATTTCTCAAAGTCCCCACCATTGTAAATAGTGATTTCTAATAATAGCACAATGGAAGCAAGCCATGCTGTTAGCCCAAATCACAAATTCAAGTTCACAATTCTTGTTTTCTTTGCACATAAATAAAAATAATCATATATTAAAAGGTTATTATATAATTTCCATTATTTTATATTGTATTCTATCAAATTATATTATCTTCTCATGCATCATTGTATATAATATTAGATTAGATTAGATGAGATTATCTTCTTATTTATCAGATACTAATATGCCACATTGTTTTCTCATATATCATATCTGGTACCTCATGTGCCCTGCCCAATGCTATCCACAGGCATGTTAATCCACAGTGGCCAAAAAAGAGAAATCATCTTGCAACTGCCACCTAATTACTAAGGAAGTACCCCCCAGCCCCCCCACCACCACCACCACTAGTCCACTGTACCTAAAAAAAACAAAACAAATGGATCGTCTGCAGTGTGGGAGTATTTTACAGATGGAACCACATATCCAATGAAAGCATGTTGCAATCGGTGTGATAAAAGGTTAGTTCAAGGTCAGTAAAGTCTGTTCAAACTTTGGGAACTACTGTTCTGGCTGATAATTTTAAATGTGAGCATGGTATCCTCCTAACAACCATGTCCACTTTCAATCCCCACACAGGTCAGACGGAAGCAGCAGGGACAGCTCGGTCAAGTTAGGTCTACAGTGTGGTAGCATCAAACTGCTCATTCAAGTAATCTAGCCACTGTGGGTGGTAGTAGCCTGAGCCAACTGATGCATCCCTCTGGACCAAACCAGCATTACATCTCAAAGTTGTCAACAACCAAAGGTCTGCATCAGTGCCAGGCCCAGCATGTGCACCTCAGCCAGTGCTGAATTTATAATAAAGAAACAAAATGCACTGCCTGAGCTTTTACATACTTACACTAAACTGTCAAACTTTTCTGCTGCCTTTTCAGCTACTGATAGTTTCAGAAACCTTTCATCTCAAGTCTTGCTTCTGAAAACAGCATATCTTCTTCATAAGCCACCTACTCTCTCTCTCTCCATCATTAATCCTATTTCCTTGGCATATAACTAAAACAAAATTTATGAATAATAATAGCTAATGCTATTATTGGCTAATGCTATTATTTTAAAACAAAACTATAGAAGTCAACTGGTTCTGAAAACAGCCCATCTACTTCATCCCCCACCTCCACCCTCCAACATAAACCCCATTTTCTCTAATAATGAATAATAATAATTACATTTAAATAAAAAATATAGAAGTTTACTGGTTCTGAAAACAACACATCCTAATCCTCCCCCTCTTCCATACATCATAAATCAAGTGTTCCTCATCGTGCATCACTTCAGTATGTGGGTGACACCACCTTCTTCCTTGTACACCATGCGGCAGATGGTACAGTAAGATTGGTAGCTATCGCTATAGGAGGTGGTGATACAACTAATTCATCCAAATCACTGCAGCAGTAGTAGGATGCAAACTCATTAAAGAAGTGAAAGAGATGTTTATGACAAATGTTGCAGACAGGCTTGACAACATTATATTGGACATGCAATTTGTCATGAACAGAGCCACTGGAAAATTCCGGAAAAGGTTACCCAAAATTGTGGAGCATTTTGCAAAAATTGTGGGAAATTGCGAGGGTTCTACTATAGATCCTGAGTGCTTCACAAGAAATCTTTTAATGTTTTCTGCAGCATATATTAGTCAGTATAAATTGTTAAACGAATACACTCACACCTGAATATATTTAAAACATAAAGAAAAGTTTATGTTCCTAAAAAGAATACTAAACTGATAAACCATCGTAAGCGTTGCCTATCTTCCAAAATTCAAAAGCATCTACCTCATGCAGTGCTAAATAGATTCTATAAAGTGAGCCACAGCAAATCAATATTAAATTAAGCCAGAAGAAATATATATTTTGTTTGTTTCTGGCTGTAGAATAATGAAGCCTAATCAACAGCTGTTTACAGTGCTCTGCCAGCTATTCACCCACTTTGGTACAAGAAAAAATAAGCAGACAGAGTGGTGAATAATTGAGTTTTAGTAAAATGTTGTTAAAGTGTTTAATGGTCATGATTTGTACTGTAGGTACTGTACACTATTTTTGAAATCACATATTTGAACATTAAATCTGGGGGTTATTGGGGCTGGCAGTATAATCTAGAGGTTAGAGTAACAAACTGTGAGTGAGTTGATGACATCTAGCAGACCTGGGTTTGATTCCCACAATCTCCACTTGCATACTGTGTGATTCTGAGCAAGTCACTTAACCTCCTTAGGGCTCCTGGGTTGTACCTGAAAACAGGCACTTGTGCCTAGTGGGCCTTATGTGATTACCAACAAGCATTTGTCAATGCCGAATGTTTGCTTGCTGGCATTGGCATTGGCATTGGTAGTGTAGAAGTTACAGAGCTGCATAATAGGAATGGCAGTGAAGTATTGAACTGAAGCCAACCCCACCACCACCCTGCAGATAGTGACAGGCATTGGGGTGTGCCTTTGGGTCGTCAGGCATAACGGCCACACCATTTCAGCACACCCTACCCTGCAGACTCTGACAAGTGTCATGGTGTGCCTTGGAGTCTTTGGCCCTAATGCACACCCTATTCCATCAGGAAATACAGTGAGATGGGTGCGGTATAGGAGAATGGGGTGAACTTTGGGGCCGAAGAGTCAAAGGCAAACCTCAGTGCCTCTCACTGGCTGCAGGGTGTGGAATGGTATGAGCATTACAGGCAAGAATCTCAAGTCACACCCCTGATGCCTGTTATTCTCTACAGGGTGGGGCGTTATGGTTGGAAACTTTAACACCTTAGGCATTCATTGATATTTTCACTCCAAATTTTCAACATGGTTTTTTTGAGACCCCCACCTCATAAACAGTGGCAATATCAGTTTGTTAGCCAAAAGCTGCTTTTGCACAGTGACTACGGCATTTAGCACCACAGGTGCAAAAACACATTCAGAACAGGATGTGAAAATGACAGCTGTACTGTTCATGGGAGGTGTAAAATGGCAATGTTGCAAATCTGCAGTAAAAATATTAAAAAAACTGGTGAAGACACAAGCGAGCATAGAAACTGTGCAATGCACACCCGTAATGTAATTAGTTTGGGGATTTTTTTACAGCAGATTGTCAACACAGGCATTTTGGGACCTCCGAACATGAACAGTGTCACTGTGATTTTCTTTATCTGTCCCAAACAATGATTCATTCACCCACTTTGGTACAAGAAAAATAAGCAGATAGAGTGGTGAATAACTGAATTTTAGTAAAATATTGTTAAAGTGTTTAATGGTCATAATTTGTACTGTAGGTACTGTACACTATTTTTTGAAATCACATATTTGAACATTAAACCTGGGGGTTATTGGGGCCACAGCGACCACGCATCTTTGCGCTGAAAGTGTGAAAACACATTTCAGCCATGTTGTGAAAAATGACAGCTGTACTGTTCATAAGGAAGTGGGGAAAAATGCCACTGGTGAAAATCTGGACTGAAAATATTACAAAGTCATGAACTTACTAGGGTGCGTGGAAACTGTGCAATGCTCACTCGCAACACAGTCATTTTATGGACTTTTTTCACCAAATTTTCAACATAGCCATTTTAAGACCTCTGCTCAGTAACAGTGTCACTGTGATTTTCTTAATGTGTCCCATACATTGATTTCGAACACCGACTGTGCCATTGAGCACTGCATGGGCGGAAACACGTTTTGGGCAAGATGTGAAAAATGACAGCTATATGGCTCATAAGGAGGTGTGGTAAAATGACAATGTTGAAAGTCTGGAGTGAAAATATTGAACATTTGTGAACTTATGAGCGTGCATAGGAACTGTGCAATGCATGGTCATAAAACAGTCATTTTTAGGAATTTTTCCACCAAATGTTCAACATAGGCTTTTTGAGAGCCCACCTTATGAATAGTGGCAGTGTCATTTCATTACTTGGTCCTGAAAGGTGATTTCTTGCAGTGACTGCGAAATCACCCTTCGGGCCCGATTAACGCCATGACAGTGAGAGCATTCATGAGAAAGGGTCCCAAAAACCTCACGTTGAAAATTTGTTGCAAAAATTCCAAAAATGCCTGAGCTATGCAGCAAAGTTGAAAAAAACCCTGTCTATCCCATTACACAGCTTACCGGCATTTCCTCAGTTTGTGGTCAGCTTTGAAGAGTGCAGATGTATTCCTGTCCACAGAAGATGGTCGCGCCAGAGTCCGGAGGTAAGTATGGGGTGAAGGGGGGGTGGGGAGGCAGAGTGTGCAGTGGGTGTGCTGTGGGGCAGAGACGGCGAGGGACTGTTTTTGTGTTTCAGGGTTTTTTTTTTAACAAAAGGATGATGATGCTGGACATTTGCCATGCTGGGGTGGGCTCCCAGCATGGCACAAGGATGGCTGTTTGGGGGGCATGGAGCTGACAGGGGATTGGGCACCCCCGTCAGTGATAACATCTGTTGCCACACTGGGGTGGGCTGCCAGCATGGCACCCTGCACTCTCTGGGGGGAACAGTGGAGCTGACAGGGGATTGGGCACCCCCATCGGCTATACGATGTGTATCCACACTGGGGTGGGCACCCAGCATGGCATGTGGAACTCTGTTTGGAGGCGCAGCACAGCTGATGGGGATTGGGTACCCCCATAGGCTATACAGTGTGTGCGTGGGGGGGCGAGCACGCAGTATGCATGCGTGTGTGTGTGTAGGGGGAACGTGCATGAGCAGGTGATATCTTATCACTTCACACTGAAGCATAGCTCCCCCTTTCAACTGTACTCCACTGCATTTTCGACTGCTGTCATAGACAGCTCCAGCAGTCATTGGAGAACTGCAGCCGCATCTGCAAACACACTGACTGAATTGGAAGAGGGCTGCCACACTTCCAAAAACTCGGATGATGGCACTATGTTTCTTGCACATGCGTGCAAGCAAACATAAAAAATGTAAAAAAAATACCAATATGTTTTTAATGCATCATACAGTAGTCAGGGTACCCAGTAATTTGCCTTTGTTTCACTCTGGCTGAAATGATTTTGTTTAATTAAAGATAAATGCTCAGATACATTTTGTGTTTTAAAAGCTTGTTTTTAGACTTTAGTCAGGTTTTTATTGTAATCTTTGCATGTGAGCATCTAGGGGGTAGTTGCTAAGAGTGAGATCACTGTTAGCAACTAGCTGATTCAAGTTTAAAATCATCAGGACCATCCAAAAATACTCAGCTGTTTGAATCAAAACTAGTTTGAATGAAAGTATGCTCACAAGGAAAAACCTGACCTGCCACTTACAAAAAGGTTTCATAGCTAGCACCCCATTTAAGTGAATGGGATAATTTGCACCTTTTCTCCCATCTTTTGTTTCAGTCTTTGTGGCAACAACAAGTTTCTGATAGACTACTTCAACACAAAAAAAATGTTAAGTGTTTAAGTGTACTTATGCTTGGCCAGTGGATTTTGGAACCAAACAAGACAAGGATTCAAAAGAAATCAGTGTCATATAAAACCCTTGCCCTACCTTGCACTGCATTGTTTCGGCCAAACCCAAGTCTGCATGCAAACTTGTCAATATATTTGAGAGTATTTAATAAAAAATGTTAATACTTTTGACACAGTTCAATATAAAAACTTACCAAACATGCCAGTTTTTGCAGAGAATAGTGAAAATTGTGGATTCCACAAAAAAATGCTGCCACAATTTTCCAGTGGCCCTGGTCATGACAATACCACCAGATCACAGATATAGAGATGTATTTAATTCCTGTAGATATATAAACTATATCAAGCACAAATGGTTGCATTCATCTATGATTGATCAGCAAAGACAACTTAAAGAAACCAACATAATGTGTTTATGCTCCTGGCTGTACTACTACTACTCCTTGCCTCTTCATGTCAAGGTTAGATCATGAGAATCTCAAAGTCTTAGCCTTTCCCAAACTAAGCATACCAACTCTGAATCTGATTATTCACATATCCAATGAGGGACATCTGCTTCTAATGCAACCCCTAAATATTCTGCTGGCAACTTTCCCTGGCATCCTCCTGCTGGCACTGGAACCAGTCTGGCTCACCACTCCCTGCAAAAGTGGCACAGTGCCTCCTCCTGATAACAACAGCAACAAATTTCACATTGTCATCACCAGCAAAGTCAAAATGATCAGGTGTGCCACAGAGAACACAAAGTTGGTGCCAGTTAATAAAAACCCAACAGAGGCAATGTAATCCCCTACATTTATTGTCTGGAAGAGAGGAGAGAGAGAGAAAGAGGTGACATGATCAAGACCTAGAGATATTGCACCGGGATGAATAGACTACTGGTGGACAGTCTCTTTCAAATGAGGATGAGAACCTGTCATCAGGGTGCATGCGATGAATTTGGGAGGGGTAGTTCTGGAGAGATGTTAATAAATATTTCTTCCCTGAATAGTTGGTAGATGCCTTAAACTGACTGCCAGCAGAAGTGGTGGAGGCTAGATTAGTGGAGGGCTTCAAGCATACAGGGGATAAAAATAGAGGTATATTAGAAAAGAGGCAGGGAAGAAGAAGGAGGGTCACCAGAGACCATTTAAGGTCTGCGGAGGTGGAACAGGCAAGGAACAACTGGACAGTTTGAATGGGTGTAATGGTTCTTTTCTGCCAACCAATTATATGTTTCTATGTTTTCATTTATTGTAATGGTTTCATGGTTTTAATGCATAGCATGTTTGGTTTTTTTGTTTTTTGTTTTTTTGAGGGGTGGTGGGGGTTTATTATTGTCAATGGGGCCAGACTCTGGAGAAGCTATAGTAATTGGCATAAAGGTAAAGCAGAGACCACAGGGGGTATAAGTCTTGCGGTCAGCAGTGAATGCTGTTGCTCACACAGGGGATTGCAGTTGTAGATAGTGTTGCAGACTAATCCACAGCAGATGTATGCCAATAGACCTGCCAAAAGTATGCTACATGAATTAATATTCACTGCTGACCTTAAAGCTTTTATCTTCCCCCAGTCTGCTTTAAACCATGCCAATTGCTATATTGGGAGATAAATTTAGCTGACTTCACAAAGCTGAACTGAATTTATGGGCCTCAACTCAAAGCCAGAACAAAGTTGCCAATGGTCCATATCTCTCACAATTACCCAGGCACCATGCCCTACAGTATATAGGAATAAACTCTGGCTTAGTGTCTGCTAGGACAGAAAATAAATTGTACAACATTTTCTGTTGCCTATTATCAGCTATGGAGACCTTCTATGCTGCATGTCTTTAATAAAGAGAAAATTGATTTCCTGTTCAATAAGCTGCATCAGTTGGGTCTTGTTTGTGACTACTGAGTCAATCACTGTGACCTTTACAATAATTCTGCTTGAGTAAATCCCTCATCATATCATAAATCCAATTATGTGCCCTTTTTATAATGAAGTGCTTGCTGACAGAGACTCGCAGATCTATCTTCCAACTTACCTTTTACAGCTTGTTCGTACATCTAGTCTCTGTACATCCTAGGCACTCTGTGATTCAAAGTTTCCAGTTTTACAAAGGAGTCAGACAAACATTCCTTTCCCTATGCTGCCCCAATTGTTGGAACAAGATCCCAGTCTGTCTCAAATCTTATGTATACCTAGCACTTTAAAATAAAAACTTCAATAATTAGCCTTGCAACTGTATCTACCACCAAGGGATAATGTGTTACCTTTGTTGCAAATGTACAGTATAAGTTGCACTTGTAGTGACAGTTTACGGTGCAATATTTGTAGCAGTGTCAGTGGCTCAGCAGGTTGCACACTTACCTCCGAGGCTGGAAAATCAGAAGGCGGTGGGTTCTATTCCAACACCAGGCACATGGGTTAAGTCCCAATACCGACACTGTGGTGAAACATGAAGGGGTGCTGCACTCCTGAGGTGCTGTCTTTTGGCTGAGACTTTAAACCGAGGTCCCATCTGCTTGTTCTGGTGGTAGTTCAGCTGGATCTTAAAGATCCCATGACACTTCTCGAAAAAAGTAGTGGAGTTTATAAGCCAAGAACAATCACAGTGAAACAAATTACACAATAATTACAAAAACAAAAATAAAACCAACTGGGTCATTAACATAAAGTGTATAGATACAAAATAGTGAAAAGAATTAACAAAAACCAGAAAACAGAAAAAAAATAACCTTCATGGAAGAATAGATAAGGCTTTCTTCAAAACAATACAGGTAGATCTAAAACAAAACTTTATAATTCAGGCAATTGATGCATCTGAATCTGTAAACCATAACATATTTCTCCAGACTGTATATAAAAAAATCTTGGTGACATGTTTAGCTTCAGTATAGTAGATGTGATTTTGCTGTAAAGTAAATAAACACCTGGAGTTCCAGACATATCATTTAATAACTATAAAGATAACATGGAGGGTACTCTTCTCCCACAAATTCCATGATCTTGTAGAGGAACTGTAAAACAACATGTCATATGAGGTTGTGGCAAAATGGGGTGCTGACCAAAGGTCTGCCAGAGGCTGCCAGAAGCCAGACATATAAGAAAATGTGAAATACAAATGGTCTATCATCTCACGTCGTTGGTAGCATGTGTTTCTACTACACTGTCTTCCAGCTGCTTGTGCTTTTGATTACTCTTAACATTTAGTCTATTGTGACAGGACAGCCAATGGATATCCCCCTTTCAAGGTGGAACTCTGTTATTGGTTAGAAGGTCTGAATCTTGAAGTGGGGGGGCAGGAGAGAAAGGTAAGGGGTTCAGTACAATGGGTATTTATAATCTGGTCATATAACATCTTCCTATGCATAGTCAGAATCATGGTGCTGTAAATTTTTCATGTCTTTAGTTTTAGCTATTTTTATTTTATTCTTTGGTAACCAGGTAAGGCCCACTAGGCACAAGTGCCTGTTTTCAGGGTGATCTGGGAGCACTGTGGAGGTTAAGTGACTTGCTTAGAGTCACACAGTATGCAAGGGGAGGTTGGGGGCATCAAACCCAGATCTGTCAACTGGATGTTCTTGGCTCAGTCACAGCTCATTACTCTCTAAGCTATACTGCCAACCCCAAATACTTCTATACTAATACTAATATATGGAGGGGTGAGTACAGAAGAACCTAACATTCTCAAAGTCCCTGAATCCCATTTTAGGAACCAAGTTGTACATGTGAAAAACAAAAGGGGGCTCCAACATTGTCCGGTGTGGAAGAGTAAGGGGCGAAGATTTGCAAAAAAGAAGAATAAAAGAAAACTAGGGGATTTACCATATTTAATCCACCCTTCTGTACTGGGGAGATATAAAATATTCCTTTTAATGGGGTTCAGGTGGCTACCTAATACCACCTGAAAGAAAATACTAAACAAAGTGCTCTCCAAGGATTTGGGGGGGAGGGTGTAACTAAGGTAAAGAAACAGGGGGATTAAATAAGTCTTAATTAATACAGCTTGTTTCTTCTTTCCCATTTGCCACTGATATCACTGGGCCACAAGGGCCTTTTCTTGGTTCAGTTTATGTTCCCAGTTTGAAACATCCATCTGTCTTGTCCCAAAAGTTCTACCTAGAAATTTCATTGGATCAGTAATGATCTATATGCCTGGTATATCTGAGTCAGGGGGACCAGAATTTCTGAGCTGTTTCCCAATGCTTTAAGTAAGGTTAAGAGAGGCTTCTGAAAATTCTCTATATGTGGCACAAAGATTGAGAGCTTCTACTGCTGAAAAGTTGGTAGCTTTCAGGATGTAGAGGTCATCTGCATAAGCAATGGACTTGTATGATAGCAGCCAATCCTCACACTGCAAAGATTGTATGGGGGGGTAGAATTTAAAGCTCACAGCAAGGGGTCAGTACTAAAAATGTACAATAACAGGTTCAAAGGACAGCCTTGTCTGGTCCCACATTTCACTGGATTGAGGGGCCCTCTCCAGACATTAACAATAGACCTTACTGTGGTTGTTTGAAAGAAGCACTGTAACCAATTTATAAGCACTAGGGGGACCCAATATTTTTAAGGGTGTACCATAAGCAGTTATGATTGACTGAATCAAATGCTTTGGATTGGTCCAGTATTAAAACAAATCCCTGCATCTTGTCGGTTACCTCTCTCAAAGACTTCATGTAACAAGATTAAATAGTCGGTGATAGTGCATTCTGGGATAGAACATGTCTGTGCCTTGGTGGTTATATGTTGTGCTACAGCTAAAAGTCTAGATGTCAGAATTTTGTTAAGAATTTTAAAATCTGTGTTCAACAGACTGTTAGGTCTCCAGTTGTATAAATTCTGTCTGTCTCCTTTTTAATGTAGATAGATAAAAAGTCCTTCTGCCATATCTAAACATATTGTATGAGTGGATAGGATTTTTGTGAAAATGAGGGCCAATTCCTGAGCTAGCCCATCCCCTAACATTTCATAGAGCTCACTGGTGAGACCGTCCATACCAAGGGCTTTGTCATTTTTCAAAGTGGAGATAGTGAAAAGAACCTCTGTAGGTTGAATAGCGTTAGTTAAAGGAGTAAGGAACTCTACAGGGCAGTGAGGAAGGGGAGAACTATCAACTCATTGCCTGTTGGGGAATGCCCATCTGTGATTCCTGAAATAAGGTGATAGTATGGGTAATGACCATGTCCATTATGTCCCAGATACTGGAGAAAAAGGAATTCTGTTGATTGTTCAAATGATAAATAGATTTTTTATTTATTCTTTCCCTACAACTATCATAAGGGCGGATTTTTCCTGCTTTACCCTGAGTACCAAACTGTTGCCATTTTTTTCAGGTTTTTGGCCTGCTGAGTATGGAAACACATCATGTTTGATTTATAGATCTTTATTTGGGAAGAGTAAGACATTCCAGTTTGCTGGGAAAAGGACATAAGCTTCTGCAGTTGCTGTCTGTCTTTTAGATACTGGAAGTATTCTGAATTCCTAGAAGTCTTACTAAAGGATTTTGAAAGGAGTATCAAATTGTGTTTTGTATCTGTCCACCAATTGATGTGGTCATCATATAATATGAACACCGATTTTCTAGCCTGAAAAAAAATGGTAAATAGTTTGGGTCAGGTCGGGTCTTAATAACAAAGAAGAGTTCAGTTTCCATACTCCTGGACCATTTGATGAACCAATACTTTTATTAATATGTAAATGAACGAGAGTATGGTCTGACAATTCTATGGGAGAGTTTGTAATACCCTGTAGGTATATGGATTGGGAGCTAAAAAGGAAACCAGATCCTGTGGCCAAAAGGCCTTTGTGAAAGGTAGGGTAAGATTTGCTATGGAATGAAAAGTAAGCATTCTTTAAACCAGAGGTTCTGATGATCTTGGCTAGACATGTTATGTCACAAAAGACTTTTCTCATTTTCACCTGTCTGCCTCTGTCAGTGAGTGATAGTCCACAATTAAAATTGCCACCAAATACAACTTGATGGGCCATAAGCAAGTATAGCTGAACTAGCTGGAATAACTCAGTCCTTTCTGCTTTTGGTTGGGCTGCATAAATGTTAATAAAACGAATGAGAGTATTGTTAATTTTAGTATCTCAAATTAAGGCCCTTCTGGGTACCATGTCAATTAGTTTAATTAGTTGAATATTAACATTTTGAAAAAGGATTCCTAAGCCTGAACCAGTATCTTGACCTAGTGTCCAATAAGAAGGGCCCACATATCAAGCTTTCATAGCTTGAGACAGTTCTGAAATTAAATGTAGCCTGGTATATCCTGTTTGAAAGTTACATTTGAATGTAGAAAGATTAGATGGGAAAAACAGCTCTTCTCTTTCTGTCACTTTTAATATTATTTACATTAATCGTACATAGTGATAGAAAGGGTTCCATGATAAGTTATAGGCAGCAGTGAAACAAGGGAAGCCAAGAGAGCAGAAGCTGAAACTGTTTTTTGCATGGTATATTTTCTGTTAAACTGTTGTGCAGATTGTCTTGCTGAAAGGAAGGAAAGCACTCACTGGGGGTGGTTCACAGGTGTAGCTGACTGTTTCTGGAGGGCACGGGCTTGATCCCATTCACCCCACCCACCCTAAGGGTCTCATTTCCTTTATACCAGGGATTCTGACATCACTTCCCCAAAAGGGAAAAGCTCATACACCAGTCATATCCTTAACAGCCCAGCACATTGTGTAGGGGGTAAACGCATGCACACTCTTGCACACACTAACAAAAATAAAAAAAAATTAAACAGAAAGGGAGAGAGATGTAGGGAGTGGTGCAATCCACTGGCTGTGGGGCAGAAGTCTTCTGGGAGACATTCTGGAGGCTGCAATGCTGTCCTATTTGCAGGCAGTTCTCTGGTCTGAGGGAGGAGGTTGCCTATCTCTAGGCTGACCTTGCGAGGATTCAGGAAACCACCTCCCCAAAAAATGGACCACCAGGGCCACTGCTGCTGCTTCAAAGGTTGCCAACAAACAGGAGTGGTTGGACCACGGTGGGCTCAGGGAGGTTGAGGGTGGTGTAACAGAGACACATCCCTCCAGTTGTACCTCTCCACAATTCATATGCCATTCTGGTGGAGCGTGGTTCCTCTATGGTGGCACCTGCAGTGGAGACCAAGGAGGATGCTGGGAACCTCCACAAAGGAGACCCATAGGAGGGTGGCACAAGATCCACAGGGGATGGAAACAACTCCTGGTGGGGGACTCAATTGTTAAGGAGTAGAACTGGGAGGAGGGAGGGAGGGAGAGGGAGGGGAGAGGGAGGTAAGATACCTGCCCAGTGCCATGGCTGGGAGGGACAGGAAGTGAATCCTCAGGATCATGGGAGTAGAAATACAGGAGAGGGAGCTGGACATAGTTGTCCACCTGGGGACAAATGACCTGGCTGGGAATGGGATCAGTGCAGTGCAGGAGGAGTTTGTGGAGTTGGGGAGGGGCCTTAGACAAGTAGCATGCACAGTAACCTTCTCGGAGGTGCTGCCTGTCTATGGCATGGGTAAGGCTAGGGTACTCCACACCATAAGATTCAATGAATGGCTGAACAACTGGTGCTGAGCTCAGGGTTTTTGCTTCATAGGGGACTGGGGTTCCACCTGGAGGGATACAGGGTTATACTGGTGTAATGGTCTGCATCTCTCCTGGAGGGGAACCAGGATCCTAGGTGATAGGTTTAAATGCTTCATTGGCAAGCATTTAAACTAGCCAAGGGGGATGGCACTGATAAGGAGCAGCAAAATCCCCCCCCAATAAAACAGTGTAGTTAGCAAGGTAAACACCAAGGTAGAGAAGTTGATATGCAGCAGGATGGGGTAAATGGAGAAAAGGCAAATTCAGTAAGGACAGGGAGGGGCTAAAAGGGGTAAGGCCATCAAACAATGGAGGGCGATGAGTACCAATGCCCGTAGTCTGGGTAACTAGCTCCCTGAACTAGTGGCCTTGATGGAAGAGGGATGCCTGGATATCATGGCAGTCACAGAAACATGATACATAGAGAACCATGACTGGGATGTCAACATACCAGGATAAACAATCTACAGAAGGACAGGGAGGTTAAAAAAGGAGGAGGAGTAGTTCTCTATGTAAGGGATGGGATCAAAGCAACAGAACTGAAGGATAAACAGGAAGGAGAGGAGGCACTGAGGGTCACCCTGGAGACAGGAAATGGCACCACAATCCACACGGGGGTTGTATACAGACCCTCATCTCAGGGGGAGGAAATGGACAAGGAAATGATAGAAGGCATCCTTGGAATAGCAGAAAAAGGGGAAGTATTGTTGATAGGGGACCTGAATATGCCAGATGTTAACTGAAGCACCTTTGCTGCAGCCACATCCAAGAGCAGGGTCATTCTCGATGCCCTACAGGGGGCATGCCTCAAACAGCTAGTGTTGGAACCCACTCAGGAGTGAGCAGTCTTAGACCTTGTAATCTCAAATGGGGATGGAGAGAGGATCTCAGATTTAGAAGTGGGTAGCTATCTGGGAACAAATGACTACCAAACAGTGTGGTTCATAATAAACACATCCGTACAGTCAAGCCATGCAAAAGTGAGAGTATTGGACTTTAGGAGGGCTCACTTTGGCAAAATGGGAGAGTACCTCAGACGCCAGAAGGGGAAGGAAGGAAGGAAACATATTCAATTCAGTGTTTTAGAGTAACTGGTAATTGCTATTTTTCTTTTAAATTTAGATTGTGGGCTTTTAGTGACACTATACTTTCTTTGTTGTCTTTACTTATAATTGTTTTTGGGCTGTTGAAAATTTAAAACATAGTGGTGGTGTAATTCTGTGCTGTGTTTAATTGCTGCAATTTCCGCTCCCCTTCCCCAACTCTTAATTATATGCCCTGTTAAATCTGATTGACAGGAGCTAAACACAGGGTATAGTAAGGGTGTGAAGTAGGAGGGCATTAGGGGAAGAAGCCCACCCTCAGCACAACAAGTGTTTTGATTCATTTATTTATTTATTGGTTTATTTTTCTTAAAAAAAAATTTATCTGAGGATCAGTGGCAGGATTTTAGGACAGTAAATTAATAAAAAGGGAACTAGGAGAGCTTCAGTAGCAGACAAGTAGTGGAATTGCAGTATAATGTGGGAGTGGTGCAATGCAGTGGCTGTGGGCAGCCATATTCAGGCAGACCTACTGGACACTGAGGTGCTGCCCTATCTGCATGCATCTCTCTGGACTGCGGGAGGAGGTAGCCAGACTCAGAGTGGAAGTAAACTGGGTCAGGAGTACCATCACCCCTATCCAGGGACCACCCAGTCTAATGCAACTGCCTCAAAGGATGCCGAGAATGAGGAGCACTTGGATGACAGTGGGCTCAGGGAGGGTTAGAGTGGTCAGGCAGAGGCACATCCCAGATCCTATTCCACTCAAGAATTCATATGCCACACTGGCAAATGAGGACAACCAAATAGAGGTACCCAGAGAAGTGGAAGGAAAGGATGTGGAGGTTAGCCAAGGAGGAGACCTCAGTGGGGAAAGCAGTGGACCCCAGAGGAGGAGGAGGAGGAAGCGAATCCTTGTGGGGGACTCCATCATAAGAGGGATCCAGCTAGGAACACAGGAGGGGGAGGACAGGGAGGTGAGGTGCCTACCAGGTGCCATGGCATGGAGGGATGGAAGGAAGATCCTGGGGATCACTGGGAAGACAAGATGGGAGGGTGAGCTGGATGTCATTATCCACCTAGGTACTAATGACCTGGCAAATGGGGAGCCAAAGGAAGTTCAGGAAGAGTTTAGGAAACTGGGGAAGGGTCTCAAGCAAGTAGCTACTTCTGTCACTTTCTCAGAAGTACTACCTGTGAGAGGCAAGGGAGAGCATAGGAGTGCATGCACCAGGAACTTTAATTCATGGTTGAAGAACTGGTGCTGTGAGGAAGGGTTTGGATTCATTGGTGACTGGGGACCCACCTGGAGGGATGGAGGTTTGTTCCAGCCTGACGGCCTGCATCCATCCTGGAGGGGAATCCAAGCACTCACTGATAAGTTTAAATGCTACATTGACAAGCATTTAAACTAGCAAAGGTGGGTGGCAGGCCAGCAAAGAGGGTACCTACTTGCTCACCCCCCACAGCTAGCAGTGGAACCAGTGAACATAGCAGTGTGCAAAAGATGGAGATTAGTGCCCAAGAGGTGGATAAGCAGAAAAGGGCAAATTCATCAGAAGGGCAGACAGCAAGGAGAACCAGGGATAAATGACAACCAAGGAAGGGGCTGGAGAGAACAGTGAAACAGTCTAGGAGGTCAAATCATGGAAAGCCATGTGTGCAAATGCCAGGAGCCTTAGCAACAAGATGGAAGATCTGGAGGCTGTCATGGTACAGTCAGACCTGGACATTGTGGCCATCACTGAAACCTGGTGTAATGATAACCATGACTGGGAGATGGCAATACCTGGCTACAACATATTCAGAAGAGACAGAGCAGGCAGGAAGGGAGGAGGAGTGGCACTGTATGTGAAAAATGACATAAGGGCCACAGAGATCCAGGAGAACAAAATGGGGGAGAGATACTGTGTTAAGCTGGAAAGGAAAACGGGACAGCCATCCGCGACAAGTGTGGTCTATAGACAACCAGCCCAGGAGGAAGAAACAGATAGGAGTTGATGCTAGCCATCCAAAGGATGGCAGACAAGGTGAAGTAGTACTGGTTGGAGACTTCAATATTCCAAACGTGGACTGGAGCATCCCAGCAGCGCATCAACTAAGAGCAGATTTATCCTGGAGTCCTTCAGGGTGCCTTCCTCAAGCAACTGGTCATGGAACCAACTCGGCAGAAGGCAATACTGGACCTTGTGCTCACAAACAGGGACAGTGTGATGGGGTAACAGTGGGGAGCACCTGGGAAACAGTGATCACCAGTCATTGTGGTTTGAAATCACAGAAAGAGCAGAACCGAACCACACAAAAACACGATCCTGGATTTTAGGGGGCAGACTTTGGGAAAATGGGAGATACTTGAAAGAGGCATTAAGGGGAATGGGACAGGAATCAGGGGTTGAGGAACAGTGGGCAGTATTTAAAATGGGGATTACAAGAACAACAGAATTATGCATTAAGCAGGTTAGCAAGAGGAAAAGGAAGAGGAAACCATTATGGTTTTCCAAAGAGGTAGCAAAGAAAGTGAAAGCCAAAAAGATTGCATTCAGGCAATACAAAAAGACACAGGCAGAAGGGGATAGGGAGAAGTACCAGGAGAAGCAAAGGGAGGCAGGGAGGTCAGTAAGGGAAGCCAAAGCTCAGACAGAAGAGCACATTGCAAAATCAGTGGGTAGAGGGGACAAAACCTTTTACAGGTACATAAGTGAAAAAAGAAAGACAAAGGGAGGGATAGTGAGACTGAAGGGGGAGGATGGGAGCCACGTGGAGGATGACAACAGTAAAGCTGACATATTGAACAGGTATTTCTGCTCAGTCTTTACTGAGGAAGAGGAGGGAATGGGTCTGAAGGGAGTACAAGGGTGAGAATGGTGCAATGGACACAAGTCCCTATTAACAGAAAGGGTCCTGCAGGAACTGGAAGTACTAAGAGTTGATAAAGCAATGGGGCCAGATGGGAACACCCAGGGTCCTTAAAGAACTAAGAGAGGTGGTGGTGAACCTCTGGCTATCCTGTTTAGCCGATCACTGGAAACAGGGAGGTACCCAAAGACTGGAGGACAGCAGATGTAGTCCCCTTATACAAAAGTGGGAACAAAGAGGAAGCGGGAACTACAGACCAGTCAGCCTCACCTCAGTAGTGGGAAGATCATGGAAGCACTACTGCAGGAGAGATTGGTGGAACATCTGGCTGTCAATGGACCACAGGACCCAAGGCAGCATGGTTTCACCCAGGGGAGGCATGTCAGACCAACCTTGTTGAATTTTTGACTGGGTGACTAGGGAGGTGGATCAGGGAGGGCAGTGGACATGGCCTCATCTGGACTTCAGCAAGGCCTTTGACACTGTGCCACATAGAAGACTATTACACAAACTGGGGAATATGGGTGTGGGCAGGACAGCAGTGTGGTGGGTAGGTAACTGGCTGGGCAGGACACAGAGGGTGGTGGTAAATGGCTGTCACTCCACAGAGGGAAGAGTGACCAGTGTGGTACCACAGGGATCATGCTGGGACCGGCCTATTCAACATCTTCATCAGTGACATTGCGTGAGGACCTAGAAGGCAGAATTTCACTGTTCGCTGATGACACAAAGCTCTATAACAGAGTAGACACACCAGAGGGTGTAGACAGAATGAGAAGCGACTGCAGAAACTTGAAGAACGGTCAGGAGTTTGGCAGTTGAAATTCAGTGCAAAGAAGTGCAAGATAATGCATATGGGACACAAAAACCCTGGCACAATATATCAGTTGGGGGTGAGGATATAGCATGCACCAAGCAGGAAAGGGATCTTTGTTATCATCTCTGATGACCCAAGGTAGGGAAACAGTGTGACAAGGCATCAGGTAAAGCAAATAGGATTCTGGGATGTATAGGCAGGGGCATCACCAGCAGGAAAAGGGAGGTCATAATTCTGCTATACAAGACACTAGTGAGGCCCTACCTGAGTACAGTGTACAGTTCTGAGACCATACCTATGTAAGGACATAGACAGGTAGAGAAGGTTCAGAGGGAGGGCAACAAAGATGGTACATGGATTGCATCACAAGTCCTATGAAGACAGGTTGAAGGAACTGAACATGTACTCCTGAGGAGAGGAGGAGAGAGGGATATGATAAAGACATACAAGTATCTTACAGGGAGGAACAGGGTGCAGGAAAACACTATTTTTAAGTGAAAAGATGTTCCAGGACTAGAGGCATGAGATGAAGTTGAGGAGGACGATTCAGAGGAAACATGAGAAAGAATTTTCACAGAACGGGTGGTGGACAAGTGGAACACCCTGCCAGATGAAGTGGTGGGGCTGAAACAATCACGGGATTTAAGAATGCATGGGATAGACATAAAGGAATTCTGGAGGTCAGGGGTAAGGGGCAACAGACTTCTAGGAAAACAAACTGAACTTACAAGCTCAAATGGGCAGACTGGGTGGGCCATAGGCCCTTATCTGCCAACACTGTCTATGTATCTATGTATCTATGTACCTCAGAAAAGCACTAGCAAATGAGCAAGAAGGGGGGCTGGAGGAACAATGGGAAAAAATCAAAACTGCCATCGCAGAGGCAACAAGCCTTTATGTGACGTAAATAAACAAAAGTAAAAGAAGGAAAAAACACTATGGTTCTCAAAAGAGGTGGCGGGGAAGGTTAGGGAGAAAAAGATAACAGTCAGGAAGTATAAGGAAACACAGAAGGAGCAGAACAGAGAACTCTACTTGTTAAAGCAGAGGGAAGCAGGGAAGGCAGTCAGAATACCAAAGGCCCAAACTGAGGAAAAGCTAGCCAACTCAGTTAAGAAGGGGGATAAAACCTCTTATAGGTACATTAGGGAGCGAAGGAAGACCAAGGGAGGGATAGTGAGGCTTTATAATGGGGAGGGGGGTGGACAGAGGGTGACAGTGAAAAAGTAGGGATGCTAGACAAATACTTCTTCTCAGTATTCACAAAAGAAGAGGAGGGAGAGGTACCTAAACCAAACAGTAGAATCACCCTGGATAGGGGGGTCAATATCAGTCCATTCACAGAAGAAAGTGTCCTGAAAGAACTCCTAAAACTGAAGGTGGACAAAGCAATGGGGCCTAATGGGATTCACCCAAGAATTCTAAAAGAACTAAAGGGAGAACTAGTGACATCACTGACTACCCTTTTTAACAAAACACTGGAGGATGGTGTGGTACCTGAGGATTAGAGGAGGGTGGATGTGCTTCCCCATCACAAAAGTGGGAGCAAGGCAGAGGAAGGAAACTACAAACCTGTTTCTTTGACCTCAGAGGTGGTGAAAATGATGGAATCATTTCTGAAAGAAAGAATTGTTGAGTACCTAGAGGCCTAAGGGGCACAGGATCCAAGGCAGCATAGATTCACAGCGGGAAGGTCATGTCAGATGACTCTAATAGATTTCTTTGACTGGGTGACCAAAGTGGTAGACCAGGGATGGGCTGTGGATGTGGCCTACCTGGACTTTAGCAAGGCATTTGACACAGTCCCACACAAAAGATTAATAAACAAGTTAGCCAGCCTGGGAGTGGGTCCCAGGATGGTAACCTGGGTAAACAATTGGCTGGACAACAGAATGCAGAGGGTAATAGTAAACAGAGTCCACTCTGAAGAAAGGGGAGTTACTAGTGGGGTACCGCAGGGTTCAGTACTAGGACCAGTCCTCTTTAATGTCTTTATAGGTGACATTACAGTGGGACTGGAAGGAAAAGTATACCTCTTTGCAGATGACACAAAGATCTGCAATAGGTTTGATACCCAAGGGGTGTGTGGAAAGGATGAGAAGGGACTTGGCAAGCCTGGAGGAATGGTCAAAAGTATGGTAGCTTAGATTCAGTGCAAAGTAGTGCAAAGTAATGCACCTGGAAAACAAAAACCCAGGGAAAGAGTACACAATGGGAGGGAGGTACTAACAACAACAACAAAAATGGAAAGTGACATGGGGACAGTCATATCAGATGACCTAAAGGTAGGCAAGCAATGTGAAAAGGCAGTAAGGAGGTTTGGGTGGATACTGGGATGCATAAGGAGAGGCATTGCCAGTGGAAAACAGGAAGTTGTTATTCCTCTGTACAGACAGTTGATGAGACCTCATCTGGAGTATTGCATGCAGTTCTGGAGACCCCATCTCCACAAGAACATAGACTGGATGAAGGCAGTCTAGAGGAGGGCAACTAAGATGGTGCAGGGTCTGCACCAGAAGCCATATGAAGAGAGACTAATGGAGCTTAATATGTATACCCTTGAGGAAATGAGGGGGGGGGGACATGATAGAAACTTTCAAGTACCTCTAGGGAATCAACAAAGTCCAAGAGGGTAGCATCTTTCAGAAAAAGAGATGTGCAAGAACAAGGAGGCACAATTTGAAGACAGAGGGGGAACAGCTCAGGGGCAGTGTGAGGAAGTAATTTTTCATGGAGAGGGTGGTGAATGCATGCAACAGCCTTCCTGAGGGGATCGTGGGGTCAAAAACATACGAACATACGAAATTTGCCAGCAGATAAAGGCCTAGAGGTCTATCAAGTCCGCTCAAATGTGCAGCTAGCACCCCTTATTCTGCAGTTGCCCCTCCCTTCCACCCTTCCCCTTCATTAACCCTCCCCCTTGTCCTGTCCCATCCTCATTTGAAGCAGCCCACTGTTCTACTGCATACCACTTCAGCAGGTAACGCATTCACCCAGCCACCACCCTCTCTGTAAAAGTGTCTCCTCATCTCCCTCCTGAACCTTCCTGCCCAGTCTCATATCATGGCCCCCGTGGCCCTCCCCTCTCTTACTTTGAACAGCCCCTCTGTACCCATCTTGTTTATTCCTTTCATGTATTTAAAGGTTTCAATCATGTCAGCCCTGTCTCTCCTCTTCTCCAGTGAGTACATGTTCAACTCCTTCAACCTCCTCTCGTATGATAAGTCCCCCAGCCCCTTGATCGTCTTTGTCACTCTGCGCTGCACCCCCTCCAGTAACTTAATGTCCTTCTTCTGATATGGATGCCAATACTGCATGCAGTACTCCAGGTGTGGTCTAACTAATGACCTATACAGTGGCAGAATCACCTCCTCCCTCCTCAAGGATATACCTTGCAATACAACCCAGCATTTTGTTGGCCTTGCAGCTGCCTTCCTACATTGTGCCGAGTTGTTCATTGACCCTGTAATGAGCACACCCAGATCCTTCTCCTCCTCTGTCTGGGCTAGCTGCACTCCCCCTAGCTGGTAACTCCTCCTTGGGTTCTTCATCCCAAAATGCAGCACCTTGCACTTTTTGGCATTAAAGCCCAGTTGCCAGGTGTCTGATCAGGTTTTAAGCTTTGCCAGATCATTCTGCAACCCCTGCCATCCTCCTAGGTCATCCAACACCGCACCTACCTTGGTATCATCGGCAAACAGACTGATCTTGCTCTTGATGTCCCATGATATGTCTGCAATGAATATCCCAAACAACACTGGTCCCAACATTGAGCCCTAACAGTGGTTGAATTCAAGAATGCATGGGACAGACATAAGGCAATTCTAGAGAGGGGGTAGGAAGAAGTAGGTGGTTGGTTAACTAGGATCTGCAGCTTATCCAATAGGTAGGGAAATGGGCAGACTAGGTGGGCCAAGCGGTCCTTATCTGCCATCAAAGTCTATGTTTCTGTGTTTATGTGCTTCTGTATAGGGAAGTGGCAAGGTATTCCTATAAGTTGTCAGGGATCTTCTTTTTTCTCTTGGTAAGGGTGATTTTTTTTTGTTTTTCATGCTTTTTCCCAGACACTAAGGCAGAATTCTCTGAGACATCTTGAGGAGTGTCCTCAGTGTCAGAGTTCTGGTCTGCTTGGGAGGAGCCTAAAGATGAGGAATCTGAGTCATTTCCAGACATGTCTGTGGGGCTAGGAAGTGCCCTGTACTGGTTCGTAAGAGGGAGGTCAATCATTTTAGATAAGTTCTGGGGTGGAGTTTTCTGATCAGACCAGTCTAGTGATCATCCATCTTCTGTCAGGGTCAGGGGGGGTGGGGGGAGGAGACATATGATGGAAATCTGCTGAAGTGGAAGCCTGGGTAGAGGAGGGGCCTCCATAGCTACATCCTGATAGCTACATCCTGACTTGCTTGAGGAGGAGGAGGAGAGGGCGACTCTGGAACTATTTCCTGAACTGTGGGGGGGGGGGTCCTTTTTGGCTAGAGAGATCTGAAGACTGGGGGGAGATGGAAGAAAAAGAAAAAGTTACATTTTCCATCTGTACATCCGAAGAAGAGGATGCCTGTACTACGGGGGGCCCTGGGTGTAGAGGTGGTCCTGGTAGTTTTTGAGCATTTTGCTAGGGCAATTAACAAACATTGCTCTTCACAATCTATCTGGTTGGGTTGGTTGTGAGCAGCCCAAGGGCAGTTGTTATAAGTATGGCCCTTGGTATCACAGAGGTTGCATAGTTGATCATTCATACAGTGGCCACTAGTATGGCCTAGTTCATTAGAAAGGGTACACCATAACTGATCACATAAACTGCTCCAATGGCTAGTAGTACATCTATAACATGCCTTTGGCTGGCCTGCATAGAAAAGAACTTCCCTAAACCTACCTAAAAAAAACAGTTTGGTATATGTACTAGACCAATATCAGTAGATTTCAACACCACCCAAATTTGTCATCCGCCAGTACATATTTGTTCAGTGTCTAAGATGGCCTCCGGAACACTCAAGGCAGTGCATCTCTGAACCAGTACAATAAATCCATAATGCTCACATGCTCATTATGGAAAAGCACTGTTATTGTTTTGAAAACTGGCTTTGTTAATGGTACACCTTCAAAGGGAAACCAGAGAGGCGTCTGTTTCAAAATGTGGTATTTAGTCCAGAATTTTTCGAGGCTACTGGTTAGCTTGAAGCTAACATCAAAAGTTGTCTCACCAGAGATATGAATCAGTGAGTATATCTCGGATGCAAAGAAACCCATAGATTTTTTCAATAAAGTTTTTGCTAGAAATACATGGTCAGGAAAAAGCTCCATGCCTCCTTTTTATTGAAGGCATATGGCATTATCCTATTTAGCAGGATAAATGAGCATCTGAAAAAATGACGCATAGGGTCTAGAAACAGAAGTCCTAGAAGGCTGATAGGACTGATTTATGTTCCGTGCCTCAGGGGCAGTGGTTGGAGTGGAACCTGCAGGTAACGCATTGTCAATATCAGGTAAAGAATGTATCTGTGTTTTTTTTTGACAGATTTGAGGCTTGTGAAGTGCTTGCCCCTGTAGAAGCAGGATTAACATTTGTTTGAAATAGAAAGATAGGGTTCTGGTTGAGTTGTAGATCATCTGGTAGGGCTAGAGGTGATTGCGCCCCACGACTAATGTCCTCCATTTCGGAGTCAGATAACCCCTTTCCATGAGAAACATTAATTGCAGTGGATGATGATAAATACGTCATACCTGTTACTGGCAGCTCATTCTGATGTGGCATGCAGATAGGAGAAGAGCTAGATACCCATTCTCCAGTCATTGTGGATTGCTCCCAGCTGGCCCCAGTAAGAGCAGCCACAACAGACCAATCTTGCAAGGTTGGAATAGTCTCAGAAGAGAGTGGAGCTCATCTTAGGCTGGGCCCATTTGGATCCATCCATGCCATTCCTGACATAGATCCTGCTGTTTTTTGTCCTTCAAATACAAAAAGATTTGCCTTCCAGTTGTCGGTAGTAAAAGAAAACTGCTGTGCCATTGTTTCAGGTATCTGGTGGAGTGGTGCCAATGTAGAAGCAGCAGTGGCTGCTGGAACTGTTTCAGTTGGTTCATCACAGGCTACAAAAATTGGGCCTGTGTATTTAGAAGTTCAGGGGTTCAAGGCTCCAGGATGGCAGAAAATGCACTGTCCAGTGCATCCTGGAGCTCTTTTTTCCTTTGCATGAAGCGCTCTTCCTCTTTTGCTAATAGAGCTTGAATCTCCATCATGCTATGAGTCCTGGCAACCTGGCCTACTGCAGTACCTCTCACACAGCTGTTTATGCTTATGATTGCCTTTTACATTCAGTTTACCATGGCAACTAAGCCAATGCATGTCCCACATCCAAGGGGGAATCCTAGGATTCCGCAAGAACTGTAAAACTCGTGTCCTATACTCAGTTGGACAATGGCCAAATATAACTGGAACATGACAAATAGCATCTAATAACATACAATACAGCCGTTTTCATTGACCAGACATAATCCCTGAAGTAAGCACCTTCCATTGATGTAATCTAGAAAAAGTGTCTTTCCAATAATGAGGAGCAGTAGACATTTGCCTAACCACTCTCAAAGTGCCTCTATCCCATAACCACAACCAAATCTGGATTGTATCAATATCGAAGGTTCCCAACTTCTATTTGAAAGAATGAGAAGTGGGCAAAGATTAGCCATAAAAAATACTGTTTAAGAATAAAGGGTTCACCATATTTAAACCTCCTTGAGAAATGGGGAGGTATAATTTATTACGTTGTATGGGGTTAAGTCTACTACCCCAAACTGCTTGAAAAAACATGCTTAGTAATCTTGTCTCACTATTCCTTGGGGGTGGAAATATGTAACTCAAAAACAAAAATATCAGCACCAAATAAGTCTTAATCAGGTATACCCTTTTTTCTTCCCCATCTTCAATTTATTCCAATTTGAAAACTTCTGTTGTGATATATCAAGCTTCATATTCCAGTTGTACACATCCGGACATGGCACTCCAAAATAAATACCCTAAATTCGTAAGGGATCAACCCCAAATTGGATACCCCCCACCGACGGCAAGACTGGGCTTTATCCAGTCCTAATTGAAAACCTTTACTTTTTGGAGGTTTAGACTAGCGCCAGCCACTGCTCCAAAATCTGAACACAAGCGTAAAGCAATCTCTATGGACTCTGATGTTCTCAATAATAAACATATGTCATCAGCATAAGCCAAAACAGGGTAAACACTTACTGTAGGAGAAAGAACTATTGGTAAAATATCAGTAGAAGACTGTAAAAGTCTCAGTAAGGGGTCCAAAAAATACATATAATATAGGACTCAGGGGACAACCCTGGCACACTCTATGCTTAATCCCAATCAAAGGTCCATGCCAACCATTTACTAAAGGAAAAATAGTTGCTGTTTGATATAGTAACTGAAGCCAAGAAATAAATTCATGAGGTATCCGAAATTTTCCCAAAACCAACCACATAAATTCATGCTGTACCGCATCAAAAGCTTGTTTCTGATCCAAAGACAATACATAACCCTGTACCAAATTCAGAAAGCCTTTATCAAAAAACTCTCTAAGGAGCAATAAATTATCTTAAATTGAACGGCCTGGGACAGAGGATGTTTGACTAATCAAAATCAAGTCAGTAGCAACGGACGACAAACGTTTAGCTAAAATCTTTGAAAGCATCTTAAAATCAGTATTCAATAAACAAATTGACCGCCAATTATTCAGTGCTTGCCTATCGCCTGATTTGAACAAGTATAGTAAGAAACCCATATTAAAGGATAGAGGCAAAGAGGTACCAAGCAAAAGACTATTATATACCTGGGTTAGTTCATCCCTCTATTCTTGAGCAATAAATTTATACATTTCCGAAGGCAAACCATCTGGGCCAGGAGCCGTGTTTGTTTTTAGAGACCGAATAGCCTCCAGAACCTCAGAGGGAAGAAATTTTGATATCAAATGGGACCCCTCTTGTAAAGAAAGCATGGGAACGTCAATCCGGGATAGGAAAATTGCAACCTTTGCAAGATCAAAGAGCAAAAGGTAAAATTTCTGTTCTGTATATTCAGCAACTGTAGATATTAGCTGTGAATGTAATCCAGTATGGAAACAATAAGCGTCTACCAGATCCGCCGTTTTGATCAAAGAAACCAAAAAAATTGAATCAGAATAAAGTTTAGTTGACTTAGAAGTATGTGTTCTATCTTGAAAGAATATACCACACTTGAAATCACCACCAAATATAATTAACTGTGAAGTATGTAAAAAGGTTGAATCATCTTTAACATCTCAACCCGGAGAGCCTTAGTTTGTGGGGCATAACAGTTAATAAGGCAGAAAAAAATATTTTGAAGCCGAATATCTAGAATAAGAACATGGCCGGGGAGCAAGTCATATAACTTAAGTAACTGCACCTCCGATGATCAAAACAGAATGCCCATCCCAGAAGCAGTTTCCTGACCAATAGACCAAAATGAAGGGCCTGGGTACCAGGCCTTTGTAGCTTGCATAACTTCAGACATCGTATGGAATCAAACGTCTTGCAAAAACACAGTACCTGAAACAGAAAGCACTAAATAAGGAAAAACTAAATCCGTTTAGCCCGATTCTTAATACTATTAACATTCAGAGAATGAAAAATATGCCTAACAGATTGCATCAGCACTAAAACAAAGAGAAAGAGACAGCCCATAGTCCCCCTTATTTCGTTCTCCCCTTACGGGAGACAGATCCCTTATGTTTAGTTTTAGTCTTGCGCTTTCCAGGGTGCTCAATTTGAAGCTCAGTGTCAGTCGAGTGATCAGGTATGGAAGATGGCAGGTAGGAGGAATCAGATTCCTCTGAGGAATCCCCTGTAGATTGCAGGAGATCAAATTTATTGGAGAGGGAAGAGACCCTGCAGTAGGCCTAGAAGCCAGTACTTTTTTGCTTCGAGTCACCCGGGCAGCAATCATGGCCGAGCCAGGTAGGTCAGGCGTAGAGGGAGGGACCATTATCCCAGGGTTTAGTGAAACGTTATGCACAGAATGTTGTGGTGAGAGAGCCACAGCATCTGAAATCATCTGATTGTCCTGGGATTGTTCCATAGAGAAGTCAGTCTGGAGTGAAGAATCATCATTCAGTGGTTCCACATCATGCCCAACCACTAAAGGAGGCTGAGCTGTATCAGAAACTGCAAGACAGGATGGTGAAAGTACGGCACTTGAGGAATGAGCCATGGGAACATCAGGGGTCATAACACCATCCCCCTTTGAAACGACTGGGTCACCCTCACTGTGAGAATCTATCCATTCCTTTTGGGCAAAAATCTTTTTCTTTTGTGCCAAAGTAATATAAAGACGCTGATCTGCACCATCAGCCAAATTTGGGTTATTATGGGCAGCCCATCTAAAAGCTTGAAAATTATGGCCCAACACATCACATAAATTATAACAGTTTTGTTCCATGCAATGAAAGCCAGAGTGGCCCAAATCTCCACAGACTATACACTTGATCTGGTCACAGGCACTACTCAGGTGAGAGACAGACCCACACCAATAACATGCCTTGGGTTGTCCTGAATAAAAATGGACTCCTCTATCTTGCCCCAGAAAGAAGCTGTTGGGAAGGTGTGCTATACCAGCATCAGTCATTTTGAGCATAACTCGTACCCTCCAGCCCCCAGTCCGTGATTGTTCAGAGTCAAATATAGCCTCAGGGTCCGAGAGAACAGTACAGTGAGCTTTTAACCAATTAGTCAAATCATTCATACTGACCCCTTCACTATGAAACAAAATAGTGACCATTTTTTGGATAGGTCGTGACAAGGGTAGAACTGAAAAGGGGGCCCATAAGGGAGATTTTTGGACCCTGTGGTATTTCAACCAAAAACATTCTAGGACCTGTTGGGTTTTGAAACTAATGTCAAAGGTGGACTCCCCTGAAACATATAATAAAGCATGTATCTCTGTTGCAAAAAACTTTAGAGATTTCTTAAGCAAAATCTGAGCCACAAAAACCCTATCAGGGGCTTCAGACATCCCCCCAAGATAATGCAGCCATACCACATTATGATGTTTGGCAGGCATCGTTAGGCCTTGCGGAGGGGGTCTCCTTGAGGCAAGAGACTGAGAGGCTACAGCAGAATAAGACACTTTAGAGGAAGGTGGCACAAAATCAGGACTAGGTTCAGGGGCTGACTGTAAAGGAGCTGACCGTACAACTTCTGAAACTTCAGGCTGCGCCAGCACCGGGTTCTGGGTCAAATGTAAGTCATCTGGCAGCCACAGTGGTGAAGGCATACTCCCTGGCTGACCAACTGCCAAGACTGCAGTATTTTCAGGTGAGACAGGTCAGGGGATCTGGATAGGGGAAACACCTGAAACACACTGTCCCTTTGTAGAGTCACACTCCCATCCAGCAGCTAATAAAGCTTGTTCCACAGACCAGGCAGAAGAAGTGTCTGTTTCCTGTTTCAGAGTTACCATGTCATTCTAGGAAGAAGCCAGCTATATAGCCTCTACAAGAGTCATCACTACAGTATCTGAAAGTGGGTGAGCAACAGGGGTCTCTAAAGGAGATTGCAAAATAACAGGGGAGTCATCATTCAGTAAAGCAGGCACTATAGGCAAATTTCACTGTAAACCACTGCAAGCAGAGGCTACACCAGACACAGTCCCCAAAGCATTAACCTGGGAACTCACCACCAATTGTGCAGAAGGTGAAACTGCTAAATCTGGGGTTATGAGAGGAGTGTCCCGAGTCTCCATTCCTCTATGCAATGGCGCTGGTAGTGCGGACGTCGGTCACAGGAGCAAGCCCGCTAAAAGTGCTCGTCAAGCCGTCAAATGTCACTCCGCTTCCTGCTGCAATACAGCCAGCATCTCAGGGCTCAGAGCATCTGATGAAAACAATTCTCCCACGATTTCTGAAGATTCAGCAGCCGGGTTCACAGCGACCGGATCGCAACCCGAAAATTGAGCTTTCGTTCTCGGGACATGTATATCAGATGCAGCAGAACCCTGTATATAAGCGTTATCCAAAACATCAGTCGAGGTATCCATAACAGCAACATCCACACTTGTCGATAGTCGAACCATCTCCTGTTCCCCTTCCATCTCCACACCCTGCTCCAGTCTGGCGGCTGCCATGTCAGCTCTGAGAACCAGGATGTTAGGTTCCCATATCTGCGAGTAGGGACATTTTTATTAAAATCAGAACGAAATCATAACAAAATATGTACAAATCAGTAGTACATTGCACAAAACCATAAGAAAGAAAGGAAGATAGATGCAAAACATAAATAAATATTAATTCATACAATAACCTTAAACATAACAATAACTTCTAACTAACCCCCCTCCCCCACACACACACTCTAAGAGTAGGGGAATTTTTATTAGAAACATAGCAAATCAAAAACAGATCATATACAAATCCATAATGCATCAAACAAATATGTAAAAAAAAGGAAATACAACATGCATAATGAAATTTTGAAAAGATTTATATATATATATATATATATATATATATACACACACACACACACATATAAGAAACCCCCTCTTCTTCATCTGTCCCCATAGTCCTGTATGCAAAAAAAGAAAGAAAGGATATAGAAATCCTAAATACATCAAGCAATATTAGAAAAAGGAAAAAATTACAAAATCCCGATCCCGACCCATATGTACATTGTACCAGACAGAAAGAAAAATATTTACATATTAAAGAAATATCCCCCCCCCCCCAGCTAGTAAAAGTAGGGGAAATTTACCACAATCATATATCATTCGAATATCATCACACTAATTATGTGTGATCTAATCATAGATAAATATTAACTCATATTACAAATCTAACATAAAAGGTGTGGCCCAGATCCTCATTTATTCTAGGGGAGAGGGAAAAAAAGGGAGAAAATATAGGTTATACAAAGCATAACAAAACACATTCCCAAACAATAATATACAAGTAAAGCAAAAAAACATGCAGGCATATCTAATTCTCTTTCTAACTTATCATTTCCATAACACTAAATTCTGACCTTCCTTATAGAAATTCATATCCAGTCCATAAGCGAGCTCAAAAGGTAGGACTAAGATGCAAGGCCTCTGTATGTTGTAAACAATTTAAATCAGAAATTACAATATACAATAACTCTTCAGGAGAAAGCAATTGCTGTTGTAGCAACAATCTGCATCTACTGATCCATAACCAATATAAAAGATGACCATGTATTATTCTCAAAGTACTAAGATGTTCTCTAGTCATAGGTACATTGGAAATACCATAAAACAATAATTCCAAAGCTGGAGGAGCTAATATCTTATTCTTCCAATGATTCTTAACCACTTCCCAAAATTTCATTGCATAAGAGCAGTCGAAATAGAGGTGCGACATAATTTCTAAAACTTTGAAATACCCCTCCCTTGGACAATATTTATCCCGAAGACTTTTATGTTTTTGATTACTGTGAACATTCACCCTATTATGAAGAGCCAACCATACCGTATCCCAAATATGTTTGGGTATTCTTGGATCAGTAATATAATTTGAAATTTCTTTCTGATGAACCAAAGAAAATTTAGAAAACAGAAACTCACAAAAGCAACTTTGGAAAACATCAAGATAAAAAGCCTTCCGTACTACTGTTGTGACTAAATTCCAACCTATTTGCCACATTTTAATTTCATCAAAAACTCCTTCCCACTCAAAAAACCAATCTAGGGCATCTTTTATTTTTGTGTTGAAAAGATGCCAAACTCCATTCTAGTAAAACACCAGATACCTGCCTATGTACAAAAACAGTCCAAGCTTGAGTACCTCCTTTAATTAATGGTACTATATTACATTATAAAAAAATGACAAAAAAAACTAAACTGGATGAACCATCTTAACCCCACCATCCTTCATTGATAAATATAAAACATTCCATCGAAGTGGATTTAAGCGACTCCCCCAAAAAAACACTAAAAAACAACCCATTAACCGGGTCTCCAAAGTTCGTGGTAAAAAAAAAAACAGAACTTAAAAATAAAAAAACTGGAAGTGACAAAGTTTTAATCAAGTATACCCCTTTCAATTTGGATATTTTCCATCTATTCCAACTTGCCTCTAATTATTGTCCTTTAACCAAAGCTCTTTTGCCAATTATATTATGCCATATTATCACCTCCAAAATAAATTCCTAATATTAGACAAGGAACCATATCCACGGGTAAGCCTCCCACAATTTCACCTTCTGAAGGGAAACCTCCAATGCGCAAGCAATGAGTTTACTCAGATTAATTCAAGCACCAGTTATCTTTCCTACCTCATTTATTAACTCACAAGCTGCAAAAATAAAATTACCATCATTTAAAAATAGACAAAGATCATCCACATATGCCAATAATTTGGGAAAAGTACCAAAAACACTATTTATTCCATTAAGGTTAGGAGACCCAAGCAAAAGCCTCAATAGAGGGTCTAAAGAAAAAACATATAAAAGAAGCCTAAGCGGACATCCTTGATGTACCCCTTTAAAAATATGATGACAAGACCCTAGCCACGCATTGTCATATGGTTTAACATTAGCCAAAACATAACATAATCTGATCCACTGTACAAATGGTTCTGCAATCCCATAAGCCTGTAAACAGTGCCATAAATATACATGGGAAACCTCATCGAAGGCTTTAGCCTGATCCAAACTAACTAGATATCCCAAAGTTTACTCTCCTTCTTTGCTATCATTCTGTATATCAAATAATTCCCTTATTAACAATAATGCATCAGAGATTCGTCTTCCCAGTACAGAACAATACTGCTCCTGACAAATCAAATCTGGCATTACCAAAGATATTCGATTCCCAAACAATTTTGAAAAAAATCTTAAAATCCACATTTAATAATGTAAGAGGCCACCAATTATTAATATTTTCATGGTCACCTAACTTGTAAAGAAAAACTAAAAATCCTTCATACATTTGTGAAGGCAAAAAAAATTCCTTCAGAAAGAAATTATACAAAGATAACAACGTCAGTGGCATTAGACATCACAAAATTTTATATAGCTTACCTGGCAACCCATCTGATCCAGGAGATATATTTGTCTTTAAAGATAATATAACCCCTTCCAGTTCTGCCTGAGTAAATTTCCCAATTAATGCCTTCTGCCAACTCGGTGAAAGTTGCGCAAGGTTTGCTGCTTGAAACAAATGAGGTAAAAGATTTGAATCTTATACCTGTTCTCCAAATTTTTAAATCAATATAATCATCAAGACTATTCATTATACTTACATTATCAAAAACTTGTTCACCGGAAGGGGTGTTTAAATATTAAAAAACACGCTTTCCCATACGATCTTTACATGCCATAAAAGGGTTAACAAATGCAGTTTTCCCCAGTGTTCCAAAAGACTGCTCTTTATTCAATGAAAAAATTCTATCATATTTATATTGACTCATTAAACATTTAACATGTGCAATCTTCTCTGTCAGACCCTCTTCCCCTTCATCCTGTCGAGACAACAATGAACACGATAAATGTCTATACCCATTATATTCCTCCAGCTTTGTTTTAGCTTGTGATTTACCCAAAGTTTGGAAATATCCTGTCAAACAATTCTTAAAATTTTCCCACCATTCTACAACATTATCAAATAAATCTAGTGTTGTGAGTTTATCCTGTATAATTATTTTAAAGTCTAGTTCAGTACTAGGTAATATTAAAAGAGAAGAATTAAGCCATCATATCCCAGGACCCTGCTTACGTCTGGGGGGATTTTCAATACTAACTCCTATCAGGGATTGATCAGAAGTTTCTATTGGCAGATTCGTTACTTTATGAATCAATAAGGATTTATGTATAAAAATAAAATCAGTCCTGGAATTTAATAAACCTTTTGAAAATGTCGATTTTGCTTTTAAGTCACCTAAAACATGTGCATCTACCAAATTAGCTTGAGCAAGAACTGATTTAAAAAAAAACTTTGCCACAATATTGTTTACCTAGTTCTGTTCTATGATGGAGATTAATATTAAAATCTCCACAAAAAAATATCTGACGATTGGTGTACAAGTACGGTTGAATTTGTTTCAACAAAGCAATTCTTAAAGCCTTAGTCTGAGGACCATAAAAGGAAATAAGTCGACATTGTAAATCATGGAGAACTACATCTAACAGAAAAAGCCTCCCTGGGTCAATATCAACCAATCGCAACACATGCACATCTGATGTTAAGAAACAAATCCCTATCCCACTACAAGCGTCTTCTCCCATTGACCAATAGGAGTGACCCCATGGCCAGTCATGTGTTGCCTGAGCTACCTCATTCAAGGTATGCAATCTAGTATCTTGTAATAGATAAACATCATAATTCAAATGTGCTAAAACACCAAAAGTCGCAAGACGTTTGACTAAAGATTTAATACTGTTTACATTTAGGCTTGCAATACATATAGAAGAAAAATCAGGGAGAAGGTTTTATAATCTTCCTACTAGATCTAGTAATACATTTATTAACATCTAAAATCTTCCTAGGAGGTAATAGCACACCTGATGTTAAAACATCAACAGTCTTCTGACAAGTTTCAACGTCAACCAAGGGACTATCTTGCTCCATTTGATCTCCCCAGGTGGAGAGAAGGGTAAATCGATTTGATAATGGTAAAGGAGACAAGGGCACACCCTGTACCCTAGTTCCTTCTACTTCTACTGGGTCTGGTATGAAATATCGACACCCAATTTCTCAACACTCACTATATCGTCACTGCAATACTGACGCATTCACAAGATCGTCATGAATAATAACGAAAACGAATTACCGACAGCCTGACATTGAAGTAGTAGTTATCAATTACACATAGCACAGTAACAGATAGCTGACTTCACAGGATCATGCTGAATGAACGCTGCTCTTTTTTTTTTTACCAGTCTGACATTGAAGTAGTAGTTATCAATTACACACAGCACAGCACAGTGACAGATAACTGACTTCACAGGATCATGCTGAATGAACGCTGCTTATTTTTTTTTACCAGTCTGACATTGAAGTAGTAGTTATCAATTACACACAGCACAGTAACAGATGTTTGACTTCACAGGAGCATGCTGAATGAACGCTGCTGATTTTTGTTTACCATACGAAGCTTTACTTTTAGTACTAGCTTTACTATGGCTTCCAACACTCAAGCTGATTAATTTAATTAATCCAATTGATCGTTAGTCTGCTCTGGCTTCCCACCTGACACATACTGCACATAGGTAGCTCTGATTGAGCTGCTGGTTGAACTGACAAGGTAATAGGATGGCTGTGTCGATGGTGGAGGCTTGCAAACTAGTCCCTTCTCAAAAGGGTCATGACAAGCTATGTGTGGATGGTTATGCATATGTGAAGGAAAGGCAAAGGGGTGATCTATTTTACTGGGCTTGTCCCCAAAAAAAATATGGTTGCAGAGGACAGGCGAGCACTGTTAAAGTCAGAGCACAGCACATTTTGTGGTCTAACTCAAAAGCATAAGCACTCTCCAGATGCAACTGAAGGACTTGTTGCAGAAGCTGTTGCTGCCAAAAAGCAGTGAGCACTTGGCACTAACGATACCCCTGTCCAAATTATATAGGCTGAATGTGCTGGTATCCATAGTGAAGTGCACCATAACATGCCATCTCGTCATGCCTTGAGGCAAGTGGTGAAACACGCATGATGAGAAAATATACTACCGGAACCAAATAGTCTTGAACATCTTTCTATTCCTGACGCCATTAAATACTTGGATGGCGAGCTGTTTCTCGTTAAGCACTCAATTTGTGCTGATGAGACCATATTGATATTTACAACCAAAGCTAACATCTTAAAATTGTTTGCTGCTGCGGTTTGGTTAATGGATGGAACATTTAAAACTATTCCTACATTATTTTGCCAGCTGTACTCAATACATGCACCAGTTGGCAGCGCAGACAACAGCAGAGTGGTGCCACTAGTGTATTCCCTAATGTCTGCAAAATCACAAGATTGTTATGTCAGGCTTTTCCAAGATATACACAATATTGCTGATGAGCATGGGGTAATTCTGAATCCTAAGTTTACTGTGACCAATTTTGAGCAGGCTGCAATAAATGCCGGCCGGTCAGAATTTCCAGATGCAAGAAATAAAGGTTTCTTTTCCATTTGCGACAGATTATTTGGAGGAAAATACAAAGTGCAGGATTAGCTGTTACATGCAGTTCAGATCCTGACTTTAGCCTATTGCTGAGGCACTTGCAGGCATTATCGTTCCTTGAACCACAAGAGATACCACCAACATTCTAGGCACTGAAAGCAGACTTCCCTGAGAGCTGTACACCAGTACTGGAGTGGTTCGAGGAGAACTATGTGCTTGGGAGGGTGCGTCGTAGGATGCGGAACAATACTCTGGTTCAAAGCCCACCACTATTTTCACCAGAGCTGTGGTCAGTACATGATCAGCACATATTCGGTTTACCAAGAACGCAGAACAATGTTGAAGCCTGGCACAGACGTCTCGGTGCATTGATTGGTTCTGCACATGTGGGCATACATCGCTTTCTTACAAAGATAATGAATGAGCAGAGAACGACGCAACACATTATTGAAAAGATCAACCGTGGACTTCCTAGATCACCTATCATGAAAAAGTATGCAGCACGGGAAGACAAACTAAATAACATAATCAAGGAGAAAGAAATTTGTTCTTCCAAGGAGTTTCTAAGAGGAATTGCACACAATCTGGTACTGTGATGCACATGTGACACAACATTTTTTTTTTAAAACCTTCAATAAAGAAATTGGCTTTTTAATTCCATGTCTCCACCATGGCGTCAGAAATATGCTGCTGTTGGAAAGCAGCATATGTGTAAAAAGCAGTGTTCATTCAGCAGTGTACAACACGACATGCAAATACTCATCGTCTGCTTACTGCTTAACTACTACTCCAGTAGCTTACTGCTGATGCGGTCAGTATTTATGTGTAAAAAGCAGCGTTCGTTCAGCAGTGTACAACTGCTTAACTACTACTCCAGTAGCTCACATTCTGATGTGGTCAGTATTTATGATGTCGGTATTTATGATGTCGATATCATAAATGCATCGGTATTTCGACGTCGATCAAACGTGTGTCGATATTTAGATAGTCAATCTTTTGTACTGCTCCCCTCCTACCAACCCTGTCGATGAAGAAACCTTACCTTGTTCCCTCATACCTGAAAACTGAGACAAATTATCAGCAAGGGGTACAGGAAGATGATCTTGATCTTGTGAACTTAAATGGTAGAAGACAAAGAGCCTCTAGTCTCTCTTAATGGGGAACCAAGTGGGGTTACAAAGGGGGTTTCTCGTTCACTAACATCTACCATAGTTTGTGGAGAAAAGGTAACTTCCATATCATCCCACAAAATGAGATTGGCCTCTAATGAGGGCGTAACTACTGAAGGCCATGAAACCACCCTCTCACTTCTTATACCTCCTCCCCTACCTCTACCTCGACGTCTACCCCTATCTAGACTTCCCAGTTCAGATTCTTGGGAGCTGGGTTTCCTAGCTCGATGTAGGAAATATTCTTGATCAGAGGAGGCATCAGTATCATGGGTAGCCCATGGACAATCAGCGTAAGAGTGACCCTCATCCCCACACAAATGGCAAACAGAAGGAGACACACAGTGGGCAGCTGTATGACCTAACATCCCACATTGGAAGCATTTAACTTGATCACTTGAAGTATTTAAGTGCTGCAAAGACCCACATCTGTAACAGCTCTTTGGCTGATCTGCATAGAACACTATCCCCCTATTTTGCCCCCCAAAAAATGAACTTGGGAGGTGTTGAATACCTTCCTCTGTCAGATTCAATTGTACCCTTATTGTCCAAAAACCATTCTCATCCATTATAGGTCTTGGATGATCATAAACTGAACACCTTTTTTCCAACCAAAATATAATATTAGCCACATTGACACCCTCTTTGTGAAAAAGAATAGTCACAGTTTTAGTAGTTGGCTTAGTAATAGGAATCACCAAGAAGTCTTTCCAAACCTCAGAATCCTTAACTTCATAATATTTCCTCCAAAACTTATCCAGCGATTTCATGGTCACAAAACTAATGTAGTAAGAGTGTTCTCCTGGAGGGTGAATAAAAGCGTAAACTTCAGAGGGTGAAATGCTAAGGAATCCACCAGGAGGGTCTTCCCAACCCAAATTCTTTCAGGAACTACAGGGGCTTTACCCCTATAACAAAGTCTAACCAGAAACCGGCATTTAGCCGCTTCTGCAGGCTTCCAAAATGAGCCAGCATAAGTTTTAGATCCGGAATCAAGTCTAACTGAAGAATCTCCATTCTTTTGAACAGTTTCAGTAACAGTTCCCATGGAAGCATTGACCGAGGTCGGCTGAATCTCATTCGACTCACCTTCACAATGCTGACCATCTGGAGGTGGAACATTGGACTGTAAATCCAAAGTAGAGCCAGAAACAGCAGAATCACTAAATAGCAAAGTCCAGTCAACAACACCACACTGAACCTTTGACTGTCCTACCTGCCCCTGGAGATATGCAGTTACAGTAGGACAGGACAATGGCAGCTCACCAATAGACGAATCCAGAACAGGAAAAACCACCTCAGCACCAGACCCAGTCAGACCAACAGAAGCTGTAAAACCAGACAAAGGGATTTGTGGATCCAGAATCCAACGACCTGCCTCCCAAAGCCATCCTTCTTGCTATAAAGCCGTTCCTGGAGTCCAATCTGAAAACGGAAAAGTTTCTCCCGAAGAATCAACTGGTGGTATAGACAGGTCTTCATCCTTAGACTGCACTTCCATAAAAGAAGAAACGGACAATTTCTTACTCACATCCTGTGTAGGACTAGCCATAGAATGTTTCCATTTATTACGTTCAGCTTCCAGCTTCTGTAAGCAAGTATGAAAATCTTGTTCTGCTGTATTTATTAAATCCAATAATTGTGCTTTTTTCCGTCCAATTCATTCTGCAATTGTAATTCTGCAAACGTCTCAGCTTCCACCAACAATATAGGAACAGATGAATCCAAAACCACCATTTGGTCACAACTTAACACAGACTGACCATCTCTTTCCGATATAGGAGGTCCCACCAAAAGCTCCAGAGCTCCAGATACACATCCATTCTCCTCCACTACCTCCTTCAAACTGAGGTCCTCCATCCTTGCAGACAGACAAACAGCGCCACCTGCCTACAGAGTAAGGGAATTTCCCCAGTGTCCTGGCCAAATTCACTAAGAAAATACCACTAGCAGCTTATTCTCTTTCAATATCAGTTGGCATCCATCTGTATCCCCCTCCCCCAGGGCAAGGCTGAAAATAAGCAGAATTGTGTAGTACTCCTTTCCAAGTCAATAAAAGAATAAAGTATTGGTAGTCTTTATTCTTTATTTTTTGCTGACCAGCCCCACCCCAGACCCTCATGAAAATGAGATGTATATCTCATGAATAATACTGGAGATTAAAATCTAAAATAAATAAAAACTCATGAGAGAAACCTTAAAGAGAGCATCAGCCTTCTGAGTGTGGGGACTAGGAAGGAAGCTAGCAAGTATTGGACCCAGGTGTGGACAGTAAGTATAAAATTGGAATACACTGAAAAAGTATAGGGTCTCCTGTGTAAGTAGCATAAGCAGCTAGACCAGCCTTTAATTTTGGAGCAAAATTAAAAAGCTGTATCATGCCTGAGGCTAGTGGCTGGGTTAGAACTATCTTGACCTAAGGTCTAGTGTTAGGTGATAATTATGAGAAGGTGCTGAGTGGGTAGGGCCCTGAATTTAACCTGCTTGGCTTCTGCATTTAAATCTCACTCCAGTGAGGGGAAGCTAGAGCAGCTGCCTCCAGGAGGTGGGGTCTAGGAAGGAAGCTAGCAGGACTTGAACTCAAGGGTGAACAGTAAGAACAATAAGTAGGAATGGCAGTGCCATTAGGAGAGGTTATTAAACAGCCAGTACCCAAATGAGTGATAGCAAACCAGTATGTAAAACCCATAGGTCCATGCAACCCCAGAGCATGAGGAACTCTGAAGAATGATGACCATGGAGCAGGAGGATGGCACCTGCTGGGGCACCTGTAGGGGTTCACAGGTCACTCTGCAGATTTGTCTCACGGACTAAGGTAATAAGCACCTGGTTTTCAGTCACTGAGGGTTTCTTCCCTGGTCATTTGCAAATGCTAATGTGACTGTGTTTAGTGTTCTTTCTGCTAGGGACACACTTGCTTGGTCAGAAGTAAAGGCAGTCATGGTAAAACCTTATCAGGGGTACTTCAAAGCATAAGGACATTGCAGAAGGGTTACAGGAGCTTTGGTACATCCCTGCCCAGATCACCTCAAAACATAGCCTTATGTTAATGTCAGGAAAAAAGTTGTCACTGCGAAACTCTATCTATGGTGACTTTAACATTAAGTGTTGTTATCAGATACTAAACATTTAACAGCAAAATCCTAATTAGGGTGCCTTAAAGGGGAACAGTTGGTACCAAGGGCCCCACACCTAAGTGTGAGGCAGGTCCCAATTTGCAGTTTGTGTGCAAACACCTTTTTTTTTCTTAAGGTTTATTGTAGTATAGTATATTGTATCATACCAATTTTGCTTATTTCCAGGCTGACATTTTCTGTAACTACAAATCCCAGAATCCCCTGCAGCTGACATCAGAGCAGGACTGCAGCAGTGGGAATTTCAAAAACCTGTAGAGCATATCAGAACTTTTTTAATCTCCAATCAGATATTTTCTTGTCCTGCTGTTCTCCTTGGGCTAAGCCAGGTTAGGCAGGAGTCTGCAGATATTGAGGTGGGCTATTTTCAACCCTTTGCCACTAGACCAGCCTGTAGATGAGGAGGAGGGTTGTTGGGGGCCAGGATTGGGTTCAATATCCCCCAAGAGGGCTAGAGTCACCAGTAAAAGCCATAGGAGATGCCTCAGAGGTGGGGAGGCCATCCCCGCCACGTGGCTTGCAGCTGACACTCCAGCCAATTATAAATTCTACAAACTCCTGCTCAAGAGCAGGGGAATATCCTTATACATTTCTGGAAATAACGCTTCTATAACAAGAACACATGGGTTTCACTGGAACCACAGCTATTTTTTTTTTATTTCTTTATCCCCCTCACGGTCAGCCCACATCTGACTGAACTCCATGCGTGGGTCACCCTCCATAAGCCTGACATCCTCGGTATAACGGAAACCTGGCTGAAGCCATCAACATCTGACTCAGCATGTGTGCTACCTGGCTTTGACCTTGTCAGGCAGGACCGACCAGATAAAAAGCAGGGGGGTGGTATACTGGTCTACTTTAGGAATGACCTTAATCTTACAGTGCTGTCTGGACAACAGTCTCTGCTGTAGCCCTGTGAATTGCTGCATGCAGTTCTGCTACTCGGGAATACAAAAAAGCTCCACATTGCCTGCACCTACAACCCCCCCATGAGGGGCATATCAGGGCTGTCCTCCCTCCTTGACACGGTTGGGTCACTGGCTGGGAACAATGAGCTGTTGATACTGGGTGATCTCAACCTAAATTGGCTCAGTGGCAATGCTAAGATGTGTGAGCCCCTCCTGGCTGTGATCTCATTGTTCCAACTCATCAAGGAACCCACCAGGCAATCACCTGCTGGTGGCTCAGGCTCTCTCCTTGACTGGGTCCTTTCCAATTGGCCAGAAAGGATTAACTATTCAGGAATGCTTTCTGACTCCATCTCCGACCACTCCCCTGTGTTCTGAGTATGGAAGTTCCCTGCCCTGAAAATCCCAGATAAAGTCATCCAAATTTGGGGCTTCTCTCAGTCTGACTTGAGGTCTTTCCATGATGATCTTCAGCACACTAACTGGTCTGCAGTCTGGAATGCTCATGACCCAGCCTCTGCAGTCAGTCATTTTCTTAGTGCCTTTGGGGTGCTCCAGGATAAGCACGCCCCTCTCATCAGACAGAGGGTAAGGGGGTCCGCTACCAAATGGTTGCACAGGAGCCTCCTTACCCTCATGAGGACCTGGGATAAGTGCTGGGCCAATTTCAAGATCTCAATGGACCAGCCTATACTTCAGCAGTACAGAAGGCTCTGGAACAAATGTAAGAAAGTGATCAGGGTGGCAAAAAGTGAATTCTGCAAAGTGGCACTGCCAAATTTGGCAAAAGACCCTAGGACCTTCTGGAGGAACATAAAAAACATAGTAAGTGGTTCCTCCAAGGGTGAGGCCACTGATATGCTCATTGATGGTACCAGTTGCAACAATCCACTGACCATCGCCAATGCCTTTAACACTCACTTCTCAGATCTGTCTGCCATCACCTCCCTCTTCTCCCACAGTGGAGGTGATAGCTGTGACCTGTACTCAGCTTCACAACCGAACTCCACTTCCTGACCATTATTCTGTTTCAAGGCTGTGATGGCACAAGAGATGCAGAGATTGCTCTCTGGTCTCCACCCCTTCTCCAGTGCTGGCCATGATGGCATGGAACCCAAGCTCCTCCGTCTTGGGGCCTTTCATATTGCCTCCCTGTTGGCACATATCTTCAACCTATCTCTTGCCTCTGGGATCATCCCTGACATATGGAAGGTAGCTAGGATTGTCCCCATACTTAAATAGGGCAACCCTAAGATTCTGGACAACTACCGTCCAATAGCCATACTGTATGCAATCAGTAAACTTCTACAGAAAGTTGTGGCAGGGCAACTCACGGAGTACATCCAGTCTCATGAACTGTTTTCCCCCGAACAGCATGGCTTTTGTAAGGCCACAGCACCTCCTCAGTTCTTGTCACTGTTGCTTCTGGGATCAGAACAGCTATGGACCAGGGTAAACTTTCAGGAGCCATTTTCATCGATCTGTCCAAAGCCTTCCACCTAGTCGACCATGCACTGCTCTGTGCTCAGCTTAGATCATTCAGTCTGTCACCCCCTGCTGTCTGCTGGTTCTCTAACTACTTGCAGGGTAGGCGGCAGTTGATCAAATACAGCAAGGTGCTCTTGGACACCACTGCTGTGTCCTCAGGTGTTCCCCAAGGCTCAGTCCTGGGGTCCCTGCTTTTTTCCATCTTTGTGAACAACTTACTAGCTACCTCCTCCTACTCCGGTCCACTCTATATGCATATGACTTGGTCATCCTAACCCACTCCTGAGTTATTGGGGTCATAAACCACCAGTTGAGTGAAGACTTCAGGAGTGTCACATCTTGGATAACATCACGCAAGCTGGTCCTCAACCTCAAAAAAATTCTGGCCATGCTCTTTGGGTCCCAGGCCAAGATTAAGGCCTCCCCTGCCACCCTGCATATCACTGGTCTTGATGGTGTCCCAGTTCTCATCACTGACTCCATCATGTACTTAGGACTCTATATCCTAAATGTCTGCAGAACCGTTGACTGCAAACTCAGTCTGGCATAGCATGCTAAGAGTAGTCTTACTCCCACCACCCGCCTTGCATTGGCTAGAGGTGTGTTTCTACCCTCACTATGTTATGGGCTTCTCCTGTTTGCCCATGCATCCAAAACCCACCTTGATAGGTGGACAGTCACCTACAACAACTTCTGCCGATTCACGCTTGCTGCCCCTCAACTCACCCACCACTGTGACCTATACAGTAAGCTCAATTGGCTCTCCCTGTCCAATCACTTAAATTTTATGCTGGGCTGCTTCACTGGCAAGGTTCTTGGGACTGGCACCCCACCTGGGTTGTCAGAGCTCCTCATACCAGTGGCCTCCCCACCATACTCCCTCAGATCCCGTGACCCAGCTGCTCCAAGGATCCCTGCCACACACACACTCAAATGGGGGACAGAGATTGCACTGCATGTGCCCCCAGACTATGGAACACCTTTCCTGCCCAGGTTCTCACCTCCCCCTCCAAGGCTTGCCTCCGAACCTCCCTGTGGAGACACCCGAAGCTCTTAACTGTGTTTGGCTGTCCTAAGCCACCATAATCTCACCTGGCCCCCTACACTGATAATCCCTCCTTATACTCCTTAGGTTCTTGTTTGCATGGTTTCAATTTCACTCCCTAGGTATGGGGCATGGCTATGACGGTGCCCCCCTCCCCTTCTGGGGACTGTCTATGTTTTTGTATATAAAGGACTTTCTCTGTATAATGACTTATGTACATACTGCACTGCTGCTTGCAGATCTGGTGTTCCGATGTACCTGTTATGACCTCTGTACCTGCTGCCTATGTTATGTTACTGTTTTTTTTTCTGTGTACTGCCTAAAATGTAACCATTATGTTGCCGCTTTCTCTGTGTAACTGCCTAAAATGTATCCTGTAGTACCATGTTGTATCTCCTGCACTCTCCCAGGTCATACCTGAAAATAGGCATATGCATTGTCTAGTGTACCTACCTGGTTAACAAAAGCTTAATAAGTACTTTCCTCTGTGACTATACTTAGCCTTGAGAGGACATCAGAGCCAATAAACAAAAGATTCAATTTTATATAAACTCTAACATGCGCTGCATGCAATTAAATTTCCCACTGCTGCAACCTTACTGTGATGTCAGATACAGAGGATTCTGGAATTTGTACTTACAGAAAATGTCAGTTAGTCTGATACAATCTACTATACTACAGTAAACAGTAAATGAAAATATATTTTTACACACAGAGTACAAATTGGGACCAGCCCCACACTTGACTGTGAAGTTCTTAGTGTTGACTGTCCCCCTTTAGCATTTACTGTGCAGGACTTTAATGTGTCATTGGTATTAGCCCCAATACCTGACTAGGTTATCCTGAGTCCCAGTACTTGTTGGTGACTGGGTGGATGACTAGAGGTGCGCTTACATTGCCTACCAGTTTGTGTTGTGTTGTGGTGCAGACTGTGCCATTCAAACTGCTGCCTGTTTGCTCATGTCTACACCTAAGCCTCCCTGCATTGGTGCGAGTGAACTTCTGGCATTTCCGGTGTTTCAGTCGGGGTGGTGCATAGCCAGCAGCATAGACAGCCCTTTCCACCATGGCCTTAATCATCACCACCTTACTAACTTTATTTATTTTTATTTATTGAATTTTGGTAACCGGGTAGGCCCACTGAGACAAGACAGTCCTATTTTCAGTGGTGGCCTGGTAAGTGCAGTACATTGATAGTGCAATAGTCAACACAGGAAACCATACAGGTATGACAATTGCAATAACAAGACCAACTAATATAGTTACAGGAACATGTTGCAATACAACACAATTACATCATACAAACATTCACAACTAGCATAAAAAAATGTACAGAGATCATAATTACTACAGTTAAGAACCACTAGTATAGATTACAGCACAACAGAGTATACTATGGCAGACAGTAACATAATCATCAATCCCTATTTACAGATAACTTTGTACTTAAATTCAGATTGTACAGATAACATTCTACATAAATTCAGATCGTACAGATAACAATCTACCTAACTGAGAAATCCAGTGATGCTAAGCACACAGGCAGAGGACAGGTATAACTTTACCCATCTCTCCTGCCCACATACCTAGCTATCTCATCTATGATGCAGAGAGTTGGGTGAGAACTGAGCAGGTAGTTAACAGAAGAGTTCAAAACAGAAAGGGACATGGATGGGGCTACAAGTGTGTCACAGAAGTGAGCAAAGTGGGGAGGGACACTGGTAAGCTGAGAGTGTGTCATGAAAGAGAGTAGAGGAGAGTGTGTCACCTTAGCTCAGTTTGGACTGCAATAAGTACATACATGTGTTGTCCTCTTCTACACTTCAGAACACACTTGGAACTGAACCAATCAAATAAACTTTGAACCTCAGAACTAGAGATGGGTGAAGTGGCCAAAATTCGCTCTGCGGAGTGATTCATGGAGTAACGCGGAATCCGCGAAGTGCTCCACAATGCGAGGCGGAGTACTTCGCATTATAATGAGGAACACGAAGTCCATTGAAAACAATGACTTTGCATTATTCCGCCTTCCCCAAACCACTTCTCCACCAATTTTAAGGAGAAGTACATTGAAATCAATGTACTTTGCCTCACTTTGCCTTGTTACTGAGCTCCAAGGTGAATTTGCAGTGCTTCATGGGATTGCAGGTCACATGGGCTCTAGATTGTTCTGCACAGCCCCAGTTCTGTGTAGTGTGTGTGTAGTGGAAGATGGAGACAGTTTTCTCTCAGAGCTCTGCAACTCAGATCCTCTAAAAGCTGCTAAAAAGCCTTTTTGAACCATTTTTTTTTGCTCAGAATTTAGTGCATTGATTGTAGGAAACCCTCCTGTGCTCATATTATCGAGTGTTTATTGCTTGTGTGTGGATTTTGAATGTTAATTTAGAACAGTCAGTCTGTGCACTGTGAAGTGTGCTTTGGGGGAGGGGCGTATCTGTGGTGTAAGTAAATTAACTGGGATAAAAAGGCAGCCTTTCTGTTTTGGTTATATTTTTCTTGTATAACTGTGTTAATGTACACACAGTAATATTTTCTGTAATTCTTGATTTTTTTGCTGATTGTAGTGGTGCAGCAGTGTATAATTTCAGTTTGTTTAAAACATTTGGTTGTATTGCTAAAGGTTTTCAATTTGCTACGCAATACTTGTAGTGTGTGTGTGAGTGTGTGTGCGATGTGTTCCATTAAATCAGACACCTTTTATTGTGCCAGAGTAACTACAGCAGTGTGAACCTGCTATCCACCACACCTGCATGAATGTTTTATACTGCTTTGTGGTATCTTTACTGTTAGTGGACTGTTACTGCCGTGCACTACCCCCCCCCCCAACCAGCAGATTTGGATTTGTGACTTGTGAGCACTGGTTAGGTGTTGTTGAGCCTTTGCATCTGACTCTGCATCTCTTGACTGCACAGTGCAATCTTAATCTGTCTGTGCATTTGCAGTACACTATTAATTCTGGGAGACTTTGCATTTCTTGTTACGCTCTCATTTCACTTTGTCAGCACTGAGGAATTTTCTGGACACAAGACAGTAGCATTTTGGGGATGCAAATTAATTATGGTGACTGTGTGTAGCCACTGCTTGCATGATGGAGTGCACCATTAATTCTGGGAGAATTTGCATTTTTTGTTACCCTCTCATTTCACTTCGCCAGCACTGAGGAATTTTCTGGACACAAGACAGTAGCATTTTGGGGATACAAATTAATTCTGATGACTGTATTGACTACTGTACGTATAACTGAGTGTGCCATTAATTCTGGGAGACTTTGCATTTCTTGTAATGCTCTCATTTTATTTCATCAGCACTGGGGAGTTTTCTGGACACAAGACAGTAGCATTTGGGGGATGCACATTAATTCTGGTGACTGTGTTTGTGGGGGGGGGGTATTGGAGGGTTGCCAGTATTGTTGCCACTCTACCTTACTTCGCATTAAGGTGGAATGACAATGCAAAGTAACAATTACAAGGTGAAGTGAGCTTTTTCTATTGGCCACTCCACGTAGCGGAGTGACAATGCGAAGTGGCCACTTTGTGTTCACTTTGCCAGTCGAATTTACTTTCACTGCATGTCTACTCAGAACACTGCACAGCATCATTTTTTTTTTGCATAAGTAATGCTTTGTTTCACATTTTTCATGTTTAGTGTTTGCCATTGTCAGCCATAGGAGGTGGGACAGTTCATCGTGATGGGTTGTGTCACAACCTCGCAGGTTCTGCACCACTGCAGGCAGAGTAATGTGCTTACATTCTAGCAAAGAATGTCTACACCCGTACAGCTCTCAACCAAAACAGGGATTGTCTTGCAACACATCACAGCCATCTGCAATGCTCCCAGTGCTGTTTACATGGCCTGGACTGCACCAGAGCAACTCATCTGCACCTCTTTCAACACTGCAGATCAGGCAGTGTATAAACAGGCCTTATGATTACTACAGGGCTAAAAGAAGGGCTGCAGGACAGAAGTAGTTATGTTTAGAGGGCAGGTACATAGATCCTGGGAGGGGGATTTAGTAAGATGTAGAGAGAGTGGTGCCATACTTTTCCAAGGTGCACTGTGGAGGTGCAGTCACTGCCCAGTAGAGGCGTCTGACTAACAAATAGCATTTCCTGAATACCACAGATAATGCACTATTCATTATTCAGATCTGAATAATGAACAGTGACACTCTTCATGCCCTATTCCTGTTTGGGATATACTATTTAAACAAAAAAAAACCCTGGTCAGCTGGTTTTACTATGAGAGCAGCACAGAAGTCATTTCATCCAGTAGAAGGTGGGCAGCTATGGAAGAGGAGGAGGTTCCATCAGGTCACAGCTGGAAATGAGCCTTGGTGCAATGTGCCTTTCCTGGTTACCAATGTTCAAATAAATAAAAATAAATACTTATCACAGGGAATTCTATAGTGAGAGGTACCAAAAGTATAGTCTGTGCCACAGACCCCCCTGGGGAAGGAGGAATGCTGTTTCCCAGGAACAATGCCTGATAGGGTTCTCCACAGGGTGGAGTGGTTGGCTAGGGGTGAGGGTTAGAAGCCAAATGTAAGTGTCCATCTTGGGATGAACAACCTAGATGTATGTCAAACTTAAACTTATTATGAGTAGTAGAAAAGTGAATTTTTTGTCTTTATTTAAAAAAAAGTAGTTCTGCCACCTGGATGAGTTTGCTGTGTACATTTTTTATAATTGAGGACATTTGTCCTATGGTGGCCTCAGTAGTTTGTGGTGATTGTCATGCCCCCCTGACACACACACACACACACACACACACACACACACACAGTCACTTGTATGATTTTATGCATATTTTTTTTATTTTATCTTATGAACTGCAGCAGTGTGCCAAGCAAGGTGTGAGTGAGTGAATGATGAGCATATGGACCTGAATGGGATGCCAGACCAGAGGGTAGAAACGGGAACCGGGACAACAAGTTGTGGAGATGGTGGTATTTGTTTCTCTTTTATGTGAAGTAATGCTGAGGCGGGGCATTATGGGAGATGTTTCTTTTTTTTAAAGCTAAGACTGAGGTGGTGAGTTGAGAGACATTGTTGAGCACAAGAGCAAGGGATGGAGCGAGTGGGCGGGTGTTTGATAGATCATGGCTGGTGTGTGTTTTTATTTTTTTAGTTATGTGGTCAATTCAGGTTGTTTACTTAAAATAGACAGAAAATGATAAACATGAGGGGTAAGTGGGAAAACTAGCAAAGAGCCAGCAGGCTGGTGAGAAGCATGGCGAGGAAGTGTGCAGGCTAGAAATCGTGGCAGATCCAAGTGAGCGAATGTGCGAGTGAATGGGCATGCAGGCGGGCACAAGGATTTAAGAAATGGCTACTGTGTCCTGTTTGCCAGGACTAGTTGTAGCCATGCGTTAGACACTCCAGTGCACAGCTATCAACCAATCACATGGGTCAAAATCTTAAGCCCATTTCATAAGTAAGCAATAAGACATTACAGGGTGTGCATTATGGTGATATAATCATACACCTCACGCATGTTGTTAGGCACCCGGTGCAGCCAAGTACCATTAAATGCACCTGAGAAGTGCAATTATATCACCATAGTGGCACATCCTGGAGTGTCTTATTGCACTCATAAAATGGCATTAAAATATTTGACTTAAAATGGATAAAAATAGGAACAAATTATTTTAAAAAGATAAAAAAGGATTGTTCATTAAAATATGCTTCCATTTTAAATTTAAAGACAAAAATGTCCATACGTAGAAAATTAAATGGCTCAACAAGTTCCCCCTCCTCTGGTTCTAGTGGTTTGTGGGGTTTCGGGGACACTTACTGCATAATGCAGTATATTGTGTTCTTTCTAATAGAGGTATGATCTGTTGGGCTGTACGTTGCAGGATTTACTATTAATTTAGTTGTAAGTTTCTAAATGTCAGGAACTATATTCTCGCAAATACATCATCCCCACTGCATGATTGTTAAAATGTAGGCACAGATATATAGTGAAAACTTTTTTTTTCTTTAGGTTTAGACTTTAAGGGGACTATTCATTCTGATATATTCATTCCTATATTTTAATTTATTTGTGACTTGATCTGGTCCATTCACCCAGCTTAATATAACCAAAACTTGGTAATGTAACAAAAATGAAGTTTAGATACTTACAAATATGACTTGTGGATGCTTTTGGGGATGGTTGATTGATGTGGGGCTCTACTAGTTGTTAATATCATGTTTTCTTCAATGACAAGTAATGTCGGTTATAGAATTTGTTACTGACGTTTTTCTTGAACGCATTAGTATTAATTGCTTTATTAGGTAATTTATTGCTTAGATTAATATTATACTGTCTAGATGATGTACCTTTTATTGTTAGCCCCAGAAAACATTAATTTATATAAAACTACATTTTTTTGCTTTGACTTGTTCTCTGCCATTCTATAGAGCTTAGCCTATACTACTATATTATGTTTATGTTTATATACTGTTTATTTCTAAATTGATAAACTTTGGGTTGAGAATTCTTTGCCTTAATAGTACAGGCAGTATGAATGCATTATGATGTCAACATGATTGATTGAAAATGTTATAAATTTTAAGAGCTGGCCCAGTGGTGCAGAGGGCTGAGGCACTTAGCGCCTTACCACTCCCACGTGGGGGACCCGAGTTCAGGAACAAGCTTGGGTTGCCAGGGGTCAGACGGGGGGAAGGGCTGTGAGAAGGCCTGAGCATCCAGCAGGCAGCTCTCCTCTCTCAAATAGGGGAAGTGGATCTTCCCAATGCTTGGCTGCCACTGAGTTGAGGCTCAGTTGCTGTGTCATGTAGATGGGGGGGCCAGGTGTTAGGCAAGGATGGGGGAGCAGGGAATGCTGGATCTGGCATCAACATGCACGTGCAACCATTCTGCCGTGGACCTGGGGAACTAAGGGAAGATAACTGGAGGAAAAAAGATGGACACAGGAAGGGTATATAATGCCCACTGGCCACTCCTCCACCTGCTGCATCACCAGGAAGCCAGAACTGAGGAAACTGAATTATGTACTTGGGAGGGGGAGGTCAGACCTCCATCTCCTGACCCTACCCTAGGGGGGAAAAAACATGGGGGTGCCCTCACTACCAGTACCTGGGGAGGCACAGGACAGTGGAAGGGGTGGTGGCAGCCAGCAGAATGGAGCCTCCTTCACTGTGGCCCCAAGGAGCATAAACAGAATATGGAAAAAAAAAATTAATAAATTATAATAAATAAGTAAAAAAAGATGGTGATAGGGATCATCACTGAGGACAGAGTGCTCAAGGGTTTGAGGAGAAGGTGGAGAAGCCCCCAGGACCTAATAAGCTGTATCCCCAGATGCTCAGGAAGGTGAGACAGGCTCTAGCAGCAGCTTTAGAAGACCTGTTCAGCTGCTCAGAGACAGGCATGGCCCTCATGGATTGGAGGGTGAACGATGTTGTGCCTCTGCACAACAGCCAGGACAAGAGAGACTTGGGCAACTACAGATTAGTCAGTCTAACCCTCATTATAGAGAATTTGTTGAAGACTTGTATCGAGGAGTGGTTGGTAAACTTTCTGGAGAATCACAACCTTCAGGACAGTAAGTAACATGACTTTATGAATCAGAGATCCTGCCAAAGGAACACAATGGAATTCATTAACACACTTGTCAGGCAGTGGACAAGAGCCAGGTGGTGAACATCCTGTAACTGAATGCATTATAGTCTTGATGTCCTGTAAAAGCGTTGGATGACTTGGGGGCTGGGGAAGATGTAACAAGGTGGGCAGAGAATAGGTTAGGGGGAGGAACCCAAAGAGTACTTCTTAATGGAAAGCACTGTGAGGTTGACAGGGTAATCACTGTGGGGCCTCAGGGGTTGTGGGTCCTTTACCCTTCAATCTGTTTATTTGTATCATTGGAGAAGTGGTCCAGGGCAAATGTGTGTATTTATTTACATATGTGTGTATGTTTCTATCTATCTATCTATCTATCTATCTATCTATCTATCTATCTATCTATCTATCTATGTGTTTATTTATTTATTTTAAAAGTTTTACCAGGAAAGACATATGAAGCTTGTAAACAACTTGTTTCCAGATGCACCCTAGGGGGATGGGGGATGCAGACAACACCAAGATATGTGGCATGGTGAACAGTAAGGAGGGGGTTATGGACATGAAAGAGGACCTAGAGAAACTGGAAAAGTGGTCCAAGACCTGGCAACTTGAATTTAATAGCAAAACATGCAAGGTCATGAACACAGGGGGCAGGAACTGAAGACGTGGTATTGTCTGGACAGGCAAGGTTACACCAGACCTCCGAGAAAAGGGACCTGGGGATTTTCATAAGTGACAGCCTCAAAAACACTGCTCAATGCAATAAGACATACGGGAAAGCCTGTCAGATGTTAGAGTACATCTGTGGGGCCTTTTCTAGCAGAAGTAAGAAAGTGATATTTTCTCTTTATAGGTCCTTGGTGTGGCCACCCCTTAAGTACTGTGTGCAATACAGGAACCCAAATCTTTGCTGAGTTGTAGCCAATATGCTTTCACGCTTGTGACTGAAAAGAAGACCAATATGCTACATGGAGGGAAAATGAAGAATTTTAACACCATCAGGGGTCCTTTGGGAAAGACTTGAAGATAATTACACTATGGCCAATGAGAGCATACTACTTACTGTACACAATCCAGTACCAATCAGTTGGCAGCTAGTTGTGGCAGGGTGTGGAGGGCTGGTTGCCAGTCACCAGCATGAGTCAGGATGGGGGGTGCAGGGTGGTAGGTTTCTGCCAACCAGGGTGGGGGACCGCTAGCCATCAGGGAATGGGGATTGGGATTATTTATTTATTTATTTCTGTGATTGGGGCTGGAAAGAGAGGGTTTCCTACACTATGGAAACAGAGATTATTACTCTGTTCAGGGCTGGGGAAGGAGGTTCCCTACACTATGGAAACAGGGATCAGGTGTGTTTTTTATTTATTACTGTGTTTGGGACTGGGGAGGGGGGTTCCCTATACTATGGAAACAGGGATCGGGGTGTTTTTATTTATTACTGTGTCTGGGTCTGGGGAAGGGAGGTTCCCTACACTATGGAAACAGGGATCGGGTGTGTTTTTTATTTATTACTGTGTTTGGGGCTGGGAAGAGGGGGTTCCCTATACTATGGAAACAGGGATCGGGGTGTTTTAATTTATTACTATGTTCGGGGCTAGGGAGAGGGTTCCCTAAAATATGAAAACAGGGATCGGGGGTGTTTTTATTTATTACTGTGTTTGGGGCTGGGGAGGGGGTTCTCTACACTATGGCAGTAGGGATCAGCATGTATTTTACAGTGATCGGGGCTTAGGAGGACTGTGTACCCAGCCCTAAACTGTGCATGGGGCACAACCTGACCACTCGCATAGTTAAGGAAGGGTATCAAAAGCATTACTATGCACCGGTGCAGCCAGCCATAGTTATGCTTCAGGGGGTTTCAATATTGTGATGTGTGGCTTATGCGGGGGGACCCCTCAGTTGCATAGGTGCATCACAATATTGTATGCGGGGTGCAGTCAGGGGTGCACAGTGCATCGGTGGCCTCTGATATGGCCGCACCCCTGATGGCCGTGCGCAAGTCCAGAGATGCACAGTACATCTAGGGATGTGCCATGCATCTCATCTGAATATGTGGGCCATAAAGTGTAAGGAATGACTGGCTTCCCCTAATACATACTCCCTGGTGGCCTGATGAGGAAAGGAGGATTATGACTGAAACTTTCAAATTCTTGCAGGGAATAAACAGGAAGGACATCAAGCAACTGTTCAGGAAATGTGAGGGGTCTGTGACAAGTGAACACCATAAGCAGTGCTTTTCTGGCTAGAGTTTCCCCCTCGCCTCGACATCCACTACTCCCTTGAGTCTGTTTCTGGTTACCCTTTCCTTATATTTTTTCACCCAACCCTCCCACTTTAGCACTTATCCCGCCCAGTTTTGTCTGCCTAGTTATCAACACCTTGTTTTATGCTGTTTTACTGTAGTAGGAGTTTATCACCCTGTATTATGTTTCTGGACCTAATGTTGTTATTGTCTATTGTTGTATTTTCTTTTATCACTTTTGAAATCCATATGTAACCTGGTTTTTACATGTTCTATGTATGTTTTTGTTACCGTTGCTCCTGTGCCATTGTTTTTGGCCCAGGTCATGCCTGAAAATGGTCCCTGGGATCAGTGTATTACCTGGTTATCAAAGTCCAAATAAATAAAAAAAAATTCAAAAAAAATGGTGAGGGGAGGAGAATTCAGGGGCGATGAGAGGAAACACTTTTATACTAAGAGTATGGTGGAAAAGTTTATTTATTTATTTATTTATTTATTGACATCTTGGAAATACACCTTTGAGCCAGAAGCTCGTTTACAAAGGTTCCATGTCAAATGAACAAAAGATACTTAACATACAAGACAAGATTGTAACACTGGGAACAGTAAAAGTGCTGTGTTACAGGGCACTAGTGTTCAAACAGAGGATACAAAGATAACATACATTTAGATTACAATGCAACAACAAATGAGGTATTTAAGCAGAAATAAATGTTTCTTTGTCAAGCTCAAGAGTTAAGCAGGATAAGCACTTCTTTGTCAGGTTCCCTGAGAGAGGGGTTGGGGAAAGGGGTGGGGGGGGTAAGTGCAGAGGGTATAATGGGCAGGGGGGTCAAGGATGGGAATCGGAGGCTAGCAAACACAAATGCTAAGACAGGTGAGGTGTTGGTGGAGTTTTCACTTAAATGGGGCAAGCTTGGGTTCATTGATTATGTATGGGGGGAGTTCATTAAGCCATAGAGGGGCCCGATAAGCAAAAGATCTTTAAGCTTGTGATGTATGGAAAAATAGGACATGGAGTGATTGTCTGGCAGTGCTTCTTGTGAGGTGGGGATTGGGGGGCGATGGAGAGGAGGTTCTGGATGGCAGGTGGAGTTAGGCCAAGGCGTTTTTTTTTCCCATAGAAGACACACTTGATACCGTATTCTACCTTGTAGAGTAAGCCAATTGGACTGTGTATAAAGGGCACGTGTGTGTTAGTCTATTGAAGCTAAGAAGAAGCCTGCAGGATTTATTAATGGCAGTACTAATCCTTTTGATGTTGGTGTCAGGGGCTGCCCCATAGACTACTAGCCCGTAGTCAATGATGAACAGAATGGAGCTTTTTATGGCGAGTGACAATGCTTCTTGGGTGAGGCAATGACAATGCCTGTATAGTAGACCAATTCTAGGATTTACAGCCTTAACAACCTAGGATTTACAGCCTTAACAATTCCCAAGGCAACATGGATTCACAGCGGGAAGGTCATGCCAGACGAATCTGATAGATTTCTTTGACTGGGTGACCAAAGTAGTAGATCAGGGAGGGGCTGTGGACATGGCCTACCTAGACTTTAGCAAGGCATTTAACACAGTCCCACACAAAAGATTAATATACAAGTTAGCCAGCCTGGGAGTGGGTCCCAAGATGACAGCCTAGGTAAAGAATTGGCTGGAAAATAGGACACAGAGAGTAATAGTAAATGGAGTCCACTCTCAAGAAAGGGGGTTACTAGTGAGTGCCCAGAGTTCAGTATTAGACGGTCCTCTTCAATGTCTTTATAAGCGACATTGCAGAGGGACTGGAAGGAAAAGTGTCTCTTTGCAGATGACACAAAGATCTGCAACAGAGTTGATGCACAAGGTGGGGTGGAAAGGATGAGAAGGGACTTGGCAAGGTTAGAGGAATGGTCAAATGTATGGCAGCTTAGATTCAATGCTAAGAAGTGCAAAGTAATGCACCTGGGAAACAAAAACCCAGGGGAAGAGTACACAATGGGGGGTGAGATACTAACAACAACAAAAATGGAAAGGGACCTGGGGGTAGTCATATCAGATGACCTAAAGGTGGGCAAGCAATGTGAGAGGGCAGCAAAGAGGGCTGGGGGATACTGGGATGCATAGGGAGAGGCATCACCAGTAGAAAACAGGAAGTTATTATCCCTCTGTACAGACAGCTGGTCAGATCCCATCTGGAGTACTGCGTGCAGTTCTGGAGACCCAATCTCTGCAAAGACATAGACAGGATGGAAGCTGTCCAGAGGAGGGCAACTAAAATGGTGCAGGGTCTGCACCGGAAGACATATGTAGAGAGACTTAAGGAGCTTAATATGTATAGCCTTGAGGGAAGGAGGGAGAGAGGGGACATGATAGAAACGTTCAAGTACCTCAAGGGAATCAACAAAGTCCAAGAGGGTAGCATCTTTCAAAAAAAGAGGTGTGCAAGAACAAGAGGGCACAATTTGAAGATGGGGGGGCAGCTCAGAGGTAATTTAAGGAAGTATTTTTTCACAGAGAGGGTTGTGGATGCATGGAACGGCTTTCTGGAGGAGGTTGTGGGGTCAAAAACAGTGGTGGAATTCAGGCATGCATGGGACAGTCATAAGGCAATTCTAGGGGGTGGGGGTAGGAAGAAGTAGGCTGCTGGTTTACTAGTATCTGCAACTTATTCATTAGATAGGGAAATGGGCAGACTGGGTGGGCCAAGCGGTCCTTATCTGCCATCAAATTCTATGTTTCTATGTTTCTATGATCTGTGTGCTGAGAAAAGGACAGAGTGCTGTCCAGACTGATGCCTGGATATTTGAAGGTTTGTACTTGCTCAATGGGGGTGCATAGGCTATTCAGGACTGTCATTTCAAAGCTCTTATGCTTATTATGAGGGTCTGCAAACAGCATAACTGAAGTTTTTTTGTAGTTCATTAGAAACTTGAATTTAGAAAACCAAGCTTCTGCCACAATGAAGTCAGTTTGAAGGTTCGACTGAAGTTGGGGTGGGTCGGGGCATTTGGAGAAGATGACAGCATCATCAGCATAAAGAAGAATTTGCTCTTTGCAGACTGAGTGTAGTTTGTTAATAAAAAGGCTAAATAAAAAAGGGCCAAGAATTGACCCCTGAGGGACACCCGAGAGAACTGGATGACTGTTGGAGAGTGCGCAATCTATTTTCACACATTGGGACCTATTGTAAAGGTAGCTCTGAAACAACTTCTGTGGTGAGTCCAATGGAGTGGAGTTCAGAGAGGTATGTCTTATGATTGACAGTGCCAAAAGCCTTAGTTAGGTCAGTATAAATCAACCCGGCTATCTGACTACTGTCAAGGGCCCCATCCAGGAAACTAGAGTACTCCAAGAGTGAAGGGGTGGTGCTATGCCCCCTTCAGAACCTCTGCTGTTGTGGGCACTGTATTCCATACTTTCCTAGGTACTCGACCAGTTTGTCAGAAACTATTCTTTCTAATGCCTTAGAGAGGGGAGGAAGTATTGATATTGGGTGGTAGTTCCAGTGAAGTGCTCTGTCCCCACTTTTACAGACAGGGGTGACCACTGCAGCTTTCCAAATCAAGAGAAACTGATCCAACTGGAAAGATAGGTTCATGAGATGTGTTAGTGGCAGAAGCACATCATACTGGGTCAGAGCAAGTATTTTAGGGTTCAGCATGTCACTGCTGTGTCTGTATTTGCTTAGAACCTGCATTAGATATTTTCTGGCTTCTGGGATGGTGAGTGCTTTAAAGTAGAAGGGTGGAGGGTGTGAAGGGGGCCCATAAGATAGAGTCACTGGTCCATGTGCACTGACATCAGACGCATCAGGGAGGTCAAGTGGCAGTATGCTGCGATGGTCAGTGAAAGTGTCATTGAAGGTGTTTGTGATGGTGCAGAGATCCTGGGTGATTACCCCATTCACAAGTAGCAAAGATGGGAGATGTCTTTGTTATTTTTGCCAGTAAAGTTTTTAAGGTTTTCCCAGCATTTCCTGCCATTTCCTCAGGAATTAGTAAGGCTATCCCTGTAATATTGTGATTTAGCGAGTCTGATCTCATGGGTGCAGGTATTGCTGATCATTTTTAATTGCTGAAGGTCAGCCTGTTGGCCTGTAGCCTTGGCTCTATGCCAGAGATGATGACTGGTGGCCATGAGATTCTGCAAAGCAGGGGAGATAAGGGAATTGCAGACTCCCTTCGTTTCCCACTTTCTAATTGGGACATGGATGTCATACACTTCATTAAATGTATTGATGAAACAATCCAGCTCCTGATCAATATCTAAGGTAGAGTCAAGGAAGGGCCGATCTATATGGCTAATGAAGGTCTTGAGTGCATTTAGCTTCCCCGCTTAAGTGTACAACTTGTTACGAATTTGTGGGGGGGCCTAGAGGCCTTATTGGCCCAGTGGCAAATAATAGGGGAATGATCACTAAGTGAATCAGCTAGGACTGTGGTGCTGGAGATGCGGCCCAGTTGATTTGTGATGATACAATCAAGCAGGATACTTGAGTCGGTATGATAGTTGATCCTAGTGAATGAGTCAACCAATTGTGTGAAGTGGTTCCATGTGATAAGGGTGAATTCAGAATGCCCAATGTCCTTACCACAACTCCACATCACTGAAATTGAAGTTCAGCAATGTGGAATCCAGGCACCAGTGAAAGTGGTGCAAATTAACTCTGCCCCCTGCACCCCCTTAATTAAGATTCTCAACTCAGGGGGATGCATGTCGGGGGGGGGTTCATTTCACGTACAAAAATAAAAAAAACCTGTCTTGGGCTGGGTGCAACAAAAACTACCGGCACTGGGTTCCGAACCCTGCATCCCCGCCACCCCAGGCCAGCACCCACCCCACCATGTCATGATGCAGCTCACCTGCAACCCACAGCACCACCCCTCACAAGCCCTTCTGCCCTATGTTTGGTGGGCTCGCTCCCCCCCACCATTCACTTATATATGCGCAAAATCCTGTCGCCTTTTTATTTCCCTACCCATCCGGTCACCAACTCCACATCCTCACCATCAGGGCAGTCACCGCAAGTGGGTCACCATTTCAGCAGAAGCTCACTTGCAGTCTGCCTATATCATAGGATACCGTGTGAAGTTAATGCAAGATAGGGCATCTTTATATTGGGCTGCATTGGGTGACATTCAGTGAATACTGAAGTTGCCTAGGACAACCACCTCCCAGTTTTGCTTAAAGCCTTGTATAAATTCAGTGATTTTGTGGAAACCAGTTGCTTGATCTCTAGGGGAAATGTACACTGAGGCAATTGTAAGTGACTTACTATGTGCACCTAAGAGCAACCTAATAGCTAGGGCTTGTGCAGTATTCCCAGTGTCAATTTGAGGGAGGGTGTAGCATCGTAGGCAATCTCTAACACAGGTTCCACAGTCACCACCTCTTTTCCCTAACCTGTCAGGTCTGTAGAGGGTGAGCCCATTTAGAACTATTGATACATCAGGGACCTTGGGTGAGAGCCAGGTTTCCACTAGGGAAAGGATGTCAGGGTTCTGCTGGCTTACCCAAACTTCGAGCTGGTCAAAATTGACCAATAAGCTACAAATGTTAATTGACTCAGGTTTTAGGGCCTGGTGATTGTTTCCACAACCTTGAGGCAGTTGGGGGGGGGGTCCGGGATTGGGGTGTATATCACCAGAGGTCAGTAAAAGCATCATAGTATCATACCAAGGTGTAGTAGGAAGCTTTTTAGGTAAGTCAGATAACCTTTTCATTTATGATTTTACTTAGCACCCCTATGTGTTGGTATCTGTGCGAGGTAAGTGTGTGATCATGACCCAGGGGCAAGTAATCATCTGGGGATTAAGACCCACAATAGATATGGGTGAGGGCACTAATAGTACCAGTGTTATGTCCCTGTGTTAAGGTAACATTGGCTGTACATGAGTAGATCATGGTATGTTTGATTTGATATTCAGATAGAACCATCTACCCAGGGAGAAGGTTAACATCGAGGCAGTTACAGGTTTCAAAGATTGTGGGATAGACACTTGATTGTGGTGAAAATGATGTTAGGGAAGAGAGGTGGAAGGTGGAGAGGGGTCACTCGACTAATGAAGTGAAGCTACAGGTTGGGAGCACTGCAAAGGCCCTACTAGTGCTAGACTGATGGGACCTAAGGTAGGAACTGAGCAGAACTGATGACTGAGGGTTTTTTACTTCCTGTAAAATTTAGGTTTCTAAAATTCTCTGTTTCCATGTGTCTAAAAAGAAATGCAGTAGGCAAATATGAGTGATTCCCGCCAAAATATTATGTATCACTTATTTATATACAGTAGACACCAAGGCCGAAAATGGGGGGAGGGGTAACCAGTTGAGGATCTGAATACCTATTAACTATAATGGTATTCTGTGTTAGTTTCTTGTTGTTGATTTCTTCAGCACTGTGTTGTTAAAACATGCAGAGTTGTTGTTTTTGTGGATTACACAAAAAGAGAACTTAGTGTTACTAGTCACACCCTCATTACCACATAAAGTCTTACCACACATACTTAATGAATGCATGCTGCTGTTTTTGAGTGCTGACCAATTTCTTGTAATGGATGTAACTGCCGATACATTTATGCAGAACACTGTGCTCTGCTTTAATTACTACAGTTTATCTTTTCCGGATGAATTTTGTTTGAGATACGTACATTTTTGAATTTCCAGTAGTAACACTTTATAGCAACTGCAATACTTCAAATAATTTTATTTGTCTGTTGCACTATTAGAAAGTAGTTCCTTTAGAAATGTGATCTTGCATGAAGCAAATAATAGTCAGGGCCCCTAGTGCTCTGCTGCAGAATTTTCTGATTTCTGCAGCAGGGCTCCTTGGCTTCTACGACAGCATTTTCTGATTTCTGCGGCATGATTTATTCATTTCTCTGGCAGAACACAGTCCTGCCATTGGCTAGATATGATGTGATGTCATCGATGACATCACATGCTAAGCGTAGAGGAGGGGCTTCAGGATAAATGAGATGGGAAAGAAAGCCTGACACTATGGAAAAACTGCATATTTGAATGAAAATTTATGAAAAACAGTGAATTCTGTTTTCAAACAGCTCCAGTGTGGAGCCTACGTGCCCCCATGAAACACTGATACCAGATGTAGACTGCCAGGATGCCTGTCAGTCTGTACCTGGTCTCGGTGTAGCATGGACACATGTAGGTTTCAAACCAGAGCTATTTTAACCTACTGCAGTACAGCTTATGTACTGCAGTAGATTCAAATAGCTCCAGTTTAGATTCTACATGTGTCCATGCTATACCAATACCAGGTACAGACTGACAGGCACCCTGGCAGTCTGTATGTAATATTAGTGTTTCACAGGGGCATGTAGGCTCCAAACCAGAGCTGTTTGAAAATACAGCACCATACTAAGCATATGAAGATGCCCCGGCTGCTCCCTATCTGACACATCATCACAGGGACAGCTCCGGGTGCTTGTGGGCATGCCGGGGGGGGGGGGACTTTTGCTGCTAAAATGCAGGCAGGGAAGGTGTAGGATCAACCAGATACTTTTTCAAATAAAATAACAAGTAAGGGCAAAAATATGTTCTACTTCGGCAACTGTTAATCGGGCCCCACTGCACACGTAGGTGGGGCCAAATAGGACGTGGACATTTCCCTTTAAGCAAGAGTGTGTGTTGCTAAATGGCCTCTCACACACTCTGAAAAGGCTGAAAACAGAAGATACTAATACATGTTTCATCCTACTCAGGACTTATCAGTGTGCTTCATCCATACCTCAACCCAGCGGTTAGCATTATAGTGCTGTGATGATGCACCATGCAGTCCACACTGTACCCCAAGCTTATAGTAAAAACTTCATACAAACAATTCTATGGAGAACTCCAAATTCCAATGAATTAAGTTTACAATGCAATGTTAAAGTGCTTTGGTGTTGACTACTAGAAAAAAAAGGTATATTGTATAAACAAATATCAAAGAAAGAAACATCCCTATGGGAAAATGAAGCTACACTTTTAAACATATATTGCATTAATGAGATTTGCTACCAGAGTTTGAGTGAGCCAAAAGGCTACCAATTTTAAAATTATAGTTGCTCACCACAGCAAATGTAGCATATCATCACTTTATTTAAACATGACAGGCATAATAATAAAGACCGAACTCATGTGACCGGTTTCAACTGCGGAAAAAAATCTGCTTTAGGGATGAAATAGTGTGGCTGAAACAGCATTTTATAGTGCTAACAATATCACCAATTAACAGCTCATATATCAACATGTAGAACATGCCAGATTTCACTAAAAACAAATACATCTAAATCTTCAATACTATAATTTAAGCATCAATGACTGCATAACATTTGTGCTATTAACAATTTATTATGCAGAAACTTGAAATGTTTAGTTTTCATTTTTCAAAATGCCAGCTCCACATCTTAGATCAGTGTCTAAAATCAATAACTTCCAGGTATACAAAACATTCATTACCACTGGTGCTTGAAAAATGTTTTCATTTTATATAACATTGACCTCGTGATTTTTACAGCCTAAAAGCATATAAAGGGTTCCTGGTCAGGAACTGAACCAAATTCCTGTCAACACAGTGCATCCTATGTTATTCACCAGTCCACTGTTCTGGACAGCAACACTGACAACACAGGTGGAGAAAGAAGTCCTTAAAAACCCTGACAACATTGCTACAACTTTGAAAAAAGGTAATACTTACATGCAGTTCAGCTTACATTTCATATTCGTTTCTGTAATTCTCAACCTTATCTCTGTAATTCTGAGGATATTTGCATGAGCACAGGATCTCTGCCCTATCTGCTCTGGCTACATTTCTACACCTGGCATCACAATTCTGTCTATGACATCACACTCTGTTGCTGTGGGGATCATTCTGATGTCATAAACAGGATTATGATGTTGGATGTAGACACACAGCCAGAAGAGATAACGTCTAGTGACCAGTAATCTTGTTTTCATTCAACCGTCTTTAGTAATAAAGGAAAAAAGGAGAATATCCAAGAAAATATATGAAATGTGAACTGAATTGAGTCTAAATCTTACATTTTCTAAAGTTTTCCTAATGATGTCAGGGTTAATAATTTCACATTACAACTCAGATTAGAAATGAACATTGTGAATGTAAAATACCTGAAATGGCAATTATTATTTCAATAATGTTATCTCAATGCCTTTACATGCCCTTAATATTTTAAAAATCAAATATTTGTTTTGATGAACAATATTGCGAAGTATAGAAAAATATGATGCTGCAGAGACTGACTCTATTCTACTGTAAATGATCCTAACTTTTTCTAACCTCTCTAATCTAAATGCTGGTGCGTTCCTTCATGACATAAATCTGGTTGACTGGTCTCCACTTTACAATACCTGTGATATTAATGTTGCTACTGACTATTTCAATGCTACTCTACTCTACTCTCTTTACATAACCGGCACATCCCAGTCACCACGCATAAGGTAAAGGGGAAAGTCACCAAATGGCTCAAACGTCCCCTGCTCCAGCTACTGCAGCAAAGGGATAAATTCTGGTCAATGTGGAAGTCATCTGCTCGGTTATGCAACTTCGATGCCTATAGGGCTTTACAGAATATGTGTAAAAAGGAGATTCATCTTGCCAAGAGTAATTACTACGGGAACCTCCTCAGTTCCTCCGCCTCCAATGGTAAACGGTACTGGGCACAAATTAAGGAAATTCTGGGGAACAATCAGCTTCTGACCCCTAATGATATGTATATCAAAAATACTCATTGCAATCACCCCCTCAACATTGCTAATGCCTTCAACATCCTCTTTTCCACTCTTCCCTCCCCCACACCTGCCACGTTCCACTCTGACCTGACTGCCTCTTCTCCGGTGGCCACTGCTCCCCCTCCCCTGGAGCTGTCTCTGGTCACGCGTCACGATGTCCTTAAATTACTTAGATCTATCCCTGCCTGTGGTACTGCTGTACCTGATGGAAAACATCCTGGAATTCTCAAACAGTTTGCTGCTTGGTTAGCGGCGCCTGTAACTAGGCTCTTTAACCTCTCTATCTGTTCTGCCTCTGTCCCCTCAGCCTAGAAAATGGCCAGAATTATATCTGTGTTTAAGAAAGGTGATACCAAGATCCTGTCTAACTATCATCCCATATCACTCCTTCCTACGCTCAGTAAGCTGCATGAGAAACTTGTCCATTGACAGGTCTCTGATTACCTTCTCAAATTTAATCTTCAGTCCTCTGTTCAACATGGTTTTAGGGCAGGGCACAGCACAATGATTGCTCTAACCCAGTTTACAAGTGATGTCAAATGTAATATGGGCAATGGCCTACTCACTTGAACTGTGTTTATAGAATTCTCTAAAGAGTTTGATATGGTACATCACCCGCTATTACTGGCTAAGTTACAGGCTCTTGGTGCCTCAAACTCTACCCTGTCCTGGATTGCTAGCTACCTTGATAATCGCTTCCAGGTTGTCTCATTCTGTAAGGTTCTCTCCTCTGCTGCCCCTATCACCTGTGGGGTCCCACAGGATCTATCCTTGGTCCCTTACTCTTTTCTCTTTTGCTTAATGACATCCCTGTTCCTTCACCTCATAGCAGTATACTCCTGCATGCAGATGACCTTGTGCTTTACTCTGCCTCCAAGTCTATGGTGGATATAAATCACAGTCTTTCCTTGGACTTTCAGACCCTTCAATCCTGGTTTTCTTCAAAACACCAAATTCTAAATGTAGCTAAGACCCAGGCCATGCTTTTCAGATCATCTAAAAAAGTGCCTATAGAGTCTCCCAAGCTTTTGGTCTGCTGCTGTGATGGCTCTGGTGTCTCTAACTCCTCAACCTTCAAATACCTTGGGGTTACGCTTGACCCGGTACTTGATTTTGGTGCACATATCACTGAAGTATGCCGCTCTGTTAATGCTAAAATTGGGGCGGCCTACAGAGTACGCCACTCACTCACCCTGGCTGCTAGGATCTCTGTAGCTCGTGGTGTATTACTTCCTCAACTCCTATATGCCCTCCCTGTATTTTCTTATGCCAACGCTGGAGATCTCTGCAAGTGGGACACCTCCTGTAATAACATCTGTAGATTCACTTTATCAGCTCCTCTCCTAACTCACCGCTGCCTCCTCTATGATGCCTTACACTGGCTGTCTCCTGCTGCCCACCATTCATATGCACTAGAGTGTTTTATTGGCTCCCTTACCAGAACCCCTAGGCTTGCCACTCTGGGATGCATGTTTACTCCAGTCTCTCACTCCTGAATCCTTAGATCTTCCACCTTCCCAATGCTCACTGTTCAGCACTGCTCTTCTAAAATGGGTGAGCAAGCATTTGCCTATTTTGTTCCTAGGTTTTGGAACTCACTCCCCCATCATATTAAGAATAACTCATCTCACCTCGCTTTTAAGTGATCACTGTTTTCTCACCTCTGTTCTCTTGGTACCTGCGACTGCTTGTGACCACTGTATAGTCCTCAGTTGTGTTCACGCTATCTCTGGATAATGTCCTAAAGTATATATTTTATCTATTTGTGGGTTTTCTTTAACCTTTTCTTTCCTAGCCAGGCTATTTTGTCTGTTCCAATGAAATTTGCCAATTACTGTATCCAACCCTAATCGTGTGTTTATTCCTTAATTTTATTTCTGTTTGCATATTTAATTACTGTGATATTGTTGGCCTGACAGGTATGTCCCTACATGCCTAATTTGTTGAAATTGTTGTACCATATTGTTTGCTATTATTGTATTGTCACTTTGTACTCTCCCGGATCGTGCCTGATAATAGGTAGTCTTGTTACCTAGTGCACTTACCCGGTTACCAAAAGCTAATAAATAAATAAATAAATAAATCCAGTGATCACAGCATTTACTATGCAAGACCCTAATATTCAATGTAAGGCCCTAGTAAGCAGGCACAAACTATATTTGAATTCCCTGCCTGGTTCCATTAGGGCTTGTTTTGTTTTGTTTTGTTTTTGTTTATAGACTTTTTAGAGGTTAAAAGGCCAGACAGGATCTGCCCCATGTATTGAGGGAAGTTGTGAGGGCACTGATGGAGCCCCTGTCAGATCTGTTCAATCACTCTCTGCTCACAGGGGTGGTCCTAGAGATCCGAACGATGGTGGATGAGGTTCCTTTCCACAAAGCAGAGAATAGGGTGAACCCAGGGAACTAAAAGCCAGTTAGTCTGACCTCTATTTGGGGAAAGTTGCTTAAAGGAGAACTGCCTTGAACCTGCAAGCCTGTGTTTTCTGTAGAAGATGTTTCTCTAATACTGGTTCACAGTCTGCTTTTTTTCCATCTGTACTGGCCTTTTAGTAAATTCACTGGGAGTTTCTGCTTTTCACTGTGCTGGGCAGTACCATTTTAGAACTGTATGATGTACTTTATGTGCTTGTTAAGGAACTTATATTGCTTTCATAATGCATTCATGTTCTTCCCTTGAACTCTGTGGCCCAAAAGGGACATAAACTACATCACACAGTTCTAATATGGCACTTATCAGCAGTGTGTTAATCAGAAGCAGCCACTTTGTTTACTAAAGGCTCAGTAAAGATGGAACAATGACAGAAAGGGTTCAAATATATGAAAAAGACATCTACTGGAAAAAATTACTAGCAGGTTCTGTGTAGCTCAGAGGCCAGGTTGCGGAAATTATGCACCTGGACTTCAGCAATGCTTTTGAGTCAGTGCTGCACAAGAGACTTGCAAAGAAGCTGTGAGTTCTGGGAATGGGGGAATGCATTTCCAATTGGCTAAGTAACTTGCTTGTGGGGTGGGGGGCAGAGGGTGGTGGTGACTGGAACTCATTTGGGTGTCAAGAAGGTGATTCTGGAACCAGAAGAGTTGCTCAATATGTTAATTTGCAACATATGAGAAAGCATTCAGGGGAAGAGTAGCTGATTTGCAGATGACACTAAGATACATGGCAGGGTGGAAATATATGGAGGAGAAGATCAGAGAAATGAGAAGAGATCCAGAGAGGGTAGAAAAATGGTTTACAGTCTGGAAACTCAAATTCAATATGAAAAAAAATGTAAGGTTATGCTTTTTGGCAAAATAAACCCCAAATCCGAGTATGAGATAGGAGGTGTCAGAGTGAACCAAACAACAGAGCAAAGGAACCAATCATTAGCGATAATCTCAAGTACAGTACAATAAGGCATATGGTAAGGCCAGCAGAATGCTGGACTGCACTGACAGGAGTTTTACCAGTAGGAGGTAGGAAGGGATCCTATCCCTTTACAGATACCTGGTAAAGCCACACCTGGAGGTCTTTATACAAGTTTGGAGCCCTCAACTTAAAAAAGACAGAGATCATCAGGCATAAATGCAGAGAAGGCTACCAAAATGATATGGGGCATGCAAGGAGAGTCCTATGAGAAATGGTTGAGCAGGCTGAGAATGTATTTGCTTGAGGCCAGAACTGAAGGGTAAATATGACAGAAACTGTAAGTACCTCAAAACGATCAACAGGGTGGACTGTCAGCAACTGTTCAAATACAGCAAAGGGACCCACACTAGGGGAAATGGATACAAATTGGCTGGGGATGGGTTCAGGAGAGATGCAAGGAAATATATATTCATGGCGAGGGTGTTGGACAAGTGAAACTGCTTTCCAATGGGAGCAGTCAAGGGAAAGATCTGGAAGGGATTCAAGGAAAGATGAGACCAACAGAAGGAGCTGATTGCAATCAGAGCAACGGAGGAAGGTGGAGTAAAAACCTGGGAAACTGACTGATGTGATTATAGGGAGCTCAAACCAAGCCCACCCAATGATAGTCTGAAGAGACAGTAGGTAGGCCAGAGTGGACTAGATGGACCTGTTGGTTTTCTTCTGCCTGTAATTGCCTGTTTTTTTCATGTTCCTTACATCCTGTGCTCTTTGTGGATGCCATATGCTACAATTTATCCATGGGTTGCCATGCAGTAGTGTCAGTCATTGCTGATGTCTAGACAGACTGCATCCACTGTTTGGCTCCTATCCACCTCCCTACTTACCTCTGCAAAAAGGGAATAAGGTTGGTTTGACAGGACCTACCTTTTGTGAAACCTTGTTGTGTGCTAGAGAACAGTCCAGTTTCTTCAATGTGCTGAACCACCGCATCTTTTGTGATTGACTCAAGCATGTTGCCCTGTTCTGAGGTGAGTCTACAAAGTGTTTTGTTACCTGGCTTTGAACTTGCTCCCTTCAGGCATAGAAGGATGACATTGGATGGTTACTGTCTTCTGATACACTTTTTGTCTGTAATGAGTCCAGAAAGCTAACAGTAGGAGGCCCAGCTAGAACCTCTTTTTTCTCCACTTTTACCCTCAGGGGATATACTCAGGACCCTGGGCTTTTTTCCAGGATTCAGTCTCTACATGATTACTGACAGACTGCGCTGGAGATCAAGTAGGATTTGTGGTGATACTATAGGCAGGGAAAAACAGGCAGACTAGGTAGGTCGAACAGTCCTTACCTGATATCAAATACTATGTTGCTATATTTCTTACTCAGGAACTTCCCAGCATGTCAGTCAGAAGTGCCCAGTTTACCATCTGGGGTACCCTACTCACATTCTTGTCAGTGTGGCTCATTTGGTAGCACATCCGCCTCTGGTCCAGAAGGTCATAGGTTCTTGTTCTACTCTGTGATTGGGCTCATATAATACACTGGCACTCGAATGCAGTACTAGAGGGGCGCTATACTGTTGGAGCATGCAATCCTTCAGATGAGACATTAAACCGAGGTCCCTTCTACCCACCTCTGGTGCTCTCCTGGTTGATGTGCAGGTGGACATAAAAGAACCCAAGACACTTTTTGAAAGAGTAGAGGATTTCCCCAGTAGCCTGGCCAACATTCACCTTCCCATATGTGATGGTCTAGAGGTGCTCTGTTGTACTCTGCTCTAAAGATGGTGGAAAGAGATGAGTGAGACATCAAGGTCCGAATTATTGTGGATAAGATAACTGTTACCCAGACAAGGAAAGGCAGGAGTCGTCCTAGATTTTCAGTGCACGCAGGGCATTTATTTAGTACCAGTGGATAGAGAGACACAGTCACAAGAGAAGGAGAAGACACCCAAAACAATAGGGCGGTAAAGAGGACAGTACACTCTTAACTATGACTGCTAAAATTACTTCCAACAGGAATAGCCTAGGTATTTAGGCCTACTGCCACTATACATAGAAACATAGACTTTGACGGCAGATAAGGACCACTTGGCCCACCCAGTCTGCCCATTTCCCTACCTATTGGATAAGCTGCAGATTCTAGTTAACTAACAGCCTACTTCCTGCAACCCCCCACTATAATTGCCTTATGTCTGTCCCATGTATGTTTGAATTCCCCCACTGTTTTAGACCCCACAATCTCTCCAGAAAGGCGGTTCCATACGTCCACCACTCTCTCCGTGAAAAATAATTTCCTCACATTACCCCTGAGCTGTCTCCCCCTCTAACTTTAAATTGTGCCCCCTTGTTCTTACACATCACCTTTTCTGAAAGATGCTACCCTCCTGGACTTTGTTGATTCCCTTGAGGTACTTAAAAGTTACTATCATGTCCCCCCGTCCCTCCTTTCATCAAGAGTATACATATTAAGCTCTCTCAGTCTCTCTTCATATGGTTTCTGATGTAGACCCTGCACCATTTTAGTTGCCCTCCTCTGGATTGCTTCCATCCTGTCTATGTCCTTGTGTAGATGAGGTCTCCAAAACTGCACGCAGTACTCCAGATGGGGTCTCACCCACTGTCTGTATAGAGGGATAACCACTTCCCTTTTTCTACTTGTGATGCCCCTCCCTATGCATCCCAGTATCCCCCTGGCTTTCCTTATTGACTTCTTACATTGCTTACCCACCTTTAGGTCATCTGATATGACTACACCCAGATCCCTTTCCATTACTGTTGTCGTTAGTACCACCCCTGCTATTGTGTACTCTTCTCCTGGATTTTTATTTCCCAGGTGCATTACTTTGCACTTCTTTGCATTGAATCTAAGTTGCCATATGTCTGACCACTCCTCCAACCTTGCCAAGTCCCTTCTCATCGTTTCTACCCCCCTTGTGTATCAACTCTGTTACAGATCTTTGTGTCATCTGCAAAGAGGCATACCTTTCCTTCCAGACCCTCTGCAATGTCACCTATAAAGACGTTAAAGAGGACTGGACCCAGTAGTGAGCCCTGAGGTACTCCACTAGTAACCCCCCTTTCTTCAGAATGTGTTCCATTCACTATTACCTTCTGTGTCCTGTTGTGCAGCCAGTTTGCTACCCAGGCTACCACCCTGGGACCCACTCCCAGGCTGGCTAACTTGATAATTAATCTTTTGTGTGGGACTGGGTCAAATGCCTTGCTAAAGTCTAGGTAGGCCATATCCACAGCCCCTCCCTGGTCTATTACTTTGGTCACCCAGTCAAAGAAATCAATTAGATTCGTCTGACATGACCTTCCTACTGTGAATCCATTCTGCTTTGGGTTCTGTGCCCAGCTGGCCTCTAGGTACTCAGCAATTCTTTCTTTCAGAAGTGAGTCCATCATTTTCCCCACCACTGAGGTCAGACTAACAGGTCTGTAGTTTCCTGCTTCTGCCTTGCTCCCACTTTTGTGAAGGGGAATCACATCTGCCCTCCTCCAGTCCTCAGGTACCACTCCATCTTCCCATGATTTGTTAAAAAGTGTGGTTAGTGGTGTCACTAGGTCCTCCCCTAGCTCTTTTAGGATTCTAGGGTGAATCCCATCAGGTCCCATTGCTTTGTCCACCTTGAGTTTTAGGAGTTCTTTCAGTACTCTTTGTTCTGTAAATGGACTGGCATCAACCCCACTATCCAGAGTGCTTCTACTGTTTGGTTTAGGTAACACCTTCTCTTCTTCTTTTGTGAATACTGAGCAAAAGTATTCATTCAGTATCTCTGCCTTTTCACTGTCTCCCTCTGCCCATCTCCCCTCTCCTTTATTAATCTTCACTATCCCTCCCTTAACCTTTCTATGCTCCCTAATGTACCTATAAAAGGTTTTATCCCCCTTCTTAACTGAGTTGGCTATCTTTTCCTCAGTTTGGGCCTTTGCTTTTCTGACTGCCTTCCCCACTTCTTTCTGTTTAATTGATACAGTTCCCTGTTGTGCTCCATCTGTGATTCCTTATACTTTTTGAATGCAGTCTTTTTCTCCTTAACCTTCCCTGATGCCTCTTTTGAGAACCATAGTGTTTTTTTATTCCACTTTGTTTTCTTTCTTTATTTGTTTCACACAAAGGCTTGTTGCCTCCATGATGGCAGTTTTGATTTTTCTCCATTGTTCTTCCACCCCTCCTTTCTGGCCATTTGCTAATGCATTCCTAGTGTATTCACCATTATGCCAAAGTCAGCCCTTCTAAAGTCCAGTATCCTTGTCTTTGTATGGCTTGTCTCCATGGTTGTGTTTATTGTGAAGCACACTGTGCAGTGGTCACTTGTTCCCAGATGTCTACTGACTTCTAAATTTGTGATCCTCTCTCCATTTGAGAGTACCAGGTCTAATATTGCTCCCTCCTGAGTGGGTTCCACCACTAGCTGTCTAAGGCATGCCCCCTGTAGGGCATCGAGAATGACCCTGCTCTTGGATGTGGCTGCAGTCCATGTCACCCAGTTAACATCTGGCATATTCAGGTCCCCCATCAACAGTATCTCCCCTTTTTCAGCCATTTTGAGAATGCCCTCTGTCATTTTCTTGTCCATTTCCTCCCCTTGAGACGGAGGATCTGTATACAACCCCTGTGCAGATCGTGATGCCATTTCCTGTCTCCAAGTTGACCCAGAGTTCCTATTGTCCTCCCCCTTTACTTTTTAGTTCTGTAGCTTTGATCCCTTCCCTTATGTAGAGAGCTACTCCACCTCCTCTTTTACCCTCCCTGTCCCTTCTGTAGATTGTGTACCCTGGTATGTTGACATCCCAGTCATGGTTCTCCATGTACCATGTTTCTGTGACTGCCACAATATCCAAGTGTTCCTCTTCCATCAGGGCTACTAGCTCCAGAAGCTTGTTTCCCAGACTACAGGCATTGGTACTCATTGCCCTCCATTTAATGTTGGCTTTATTCTTTATTACCCTATCCCTGCTCTTATTGCCCTTGTCCATTTTTCCATTTACCCCGTCTTGCCCTCTGTCAAGCTCTGTACCTCAGTGTTTACCCTACTACCTGCCATGTTTTGTGGGGGGAGGCTTGAACATTCCTGTTTCCTATCAGCACCTCCCCCCTTGGCTAGTTTAAAAGCTTGCCAAGGAAGCCTTTAAATCTGTCACCTCGGACCGTATTTCCCTTCCTGGACAGATGCAGACCATCATGCCAGTATAGACCTTCATCTCTCCATGTGGACCCCCCAGTCCCCAATGAAGCCAAAGCCCTGTGCTCTGCACCAGTTTTGCAACCATTCATTAAACTGCATGGTGTGCAGTACCCTAGCCTCACCCCTGCCATAGACTGGCAGCACCTCTGAGAAGGTTACCGTGCTTGCTACCTGTCTGAGGCCCCTCCCCAACTCCACAAATTCATCCTGCACTGCACTGACCTCATGCCTAGCTAGGTCATTTGTCCTGAGGTGGACAATGATGTCTAGTTTCCTCTCTTGTGATGCTGCTTCTGCAATCCTGAGGATTTGCTTCCTGTCCCTCCAAGCCATGGCACCAAGCATGCACTTTACATCCCTCTTCTCTCCCTTCCCCAGGTCTACACCCCTAACAACTGAGTCCCCTATCAGAAGCTGTTTCTTTCCCCTGTGGTGTCCCTTGCCACCCTTTTGTGGGTCTCCCTTGTGGATGTCCCCAGCATTCTTCTTGGTCTCCAATGAGGGTGTCATCATAGAGGAACCTTGATTTGCCAGACTGACATATGGTTTGTGTAGAGGTGCAACTCGGGGCCTACACCTCTGTTCCACCACCCTCACCCTCCCAGAACCTACTGTGGTCCATATGCTCTTCACACAGGGCAACCTCTGAGGCAGTGGTTGTGGAACTGGTGCTCTTTGGGTGAAGAAGGCCTCCTTAGTCCTTGCCAGTTCAGCCTGGAGGTGGGCAACTTCCTCCCTCAGAGCTGACAGTTGCCTGCAAATAGGGCAGCAATGCAGGCTCCAGAATGTCTCCCAGAAAATTGCTGCCCCACAACCAGTGCATTGCACCACTCCCCACATGTCCCCCTTCCTTATAATATACAATGAGTAATATATAATTTTTTTGTTTTGTTTTTTGTGTGTACTTACCCTTTATGCACTCTGCTGGGTAATTAAGAATATGACAGTTCTGCCCCAAGACCTGTTGAGAAAGTGATGTCAGAACCTTGGCTATAAAGGAAATGCCATGCCTGGGGTGGGCGGGGTGAGGGAAGGGTGGGTGGGTGGTAGAGCCACAAGCACTGGTGACTGTTAGAAATAATCAAGTACACCACTGCTCCACCACCCTGCTGAGTACTGCCTTTTATAGTAAGACAACCAGCACCACAATTCACTAGACCACTGCGCCTACACAAACCACTCTACTGAGTTCAGGGATAAAAACAAACTCACTGTTTAGCCAGCAGGACACTTCTAAAATATTGCACAAATATCCTTCCAAATCTATGTGTCTAACACAGAAAGCAAGCAACTTCAGTTGTATTTTACCCCTCTGATAATAAAATTACTACACTTTAACGGAATCCTGCAATTCTTAATGCCAATAAGAAAATAATGAAACTTTCTGTAGAAAGCGTAGCTTACCTTCCTCACTAGTCCCCTACAATATTATGTTTTACCAGGTTCCCAGTTCCTCAAATGCATTCTAGTTTGTACTCTGCAGTATAGCAAGTTTCTCAGCTTCCAACAGGAGCAGGCAAGTCTTTTCTGACTGGCATTTCTCTGTGTAGTTTGCCTAAGACAGCACAGTGATAAAAGCCTCAGCCAGAATCAATTGATTGACTCGTGACACCTGTGATGTAAGCAGGCCTTTCAGTGAAGACAATTTGCTATGTCTGCTTCTAATACACACACAAACCCTTTATCTGAAACCAGGGATAAACTCACTGCTTAGCCAGCAGGAGACTTCTAAAATATTGCACAAATATCCTTCTAAATCCTATGTGTCTAGCACAGAAATCAAGCAACTTCAGTTGTATTTCACCCCCTCTGGTTATAAAATTACTACACTTTAATGGAATCCTGCAATTCTTAATGCCAATAAGAAAATAATGAAACTTTCTGTAGAAAGTGCAGCTGACCTTCCTCACTAATCCCCTACAATATTATGTTTTACCAGGTTCCCAGTTCCTCAAATGTGTTCTAGTTTGTACTCTGCAGTATAGCAAGTTTCTCAGCTTCCAACAGGAGCAGGCAAGTACTTCTATAATTATTCAACAGTTCTTATTCTTATTACTAAACTTTGGTGAAAATCTGATGATATGTACTACCCACAACAATATTTGGTTTAGCTATAACCACACTGTTCTACTGAAGTCCAATGTTACAGGAGTCCAGAGGTCTGGCGTCTTCATGTACACAGTCATTCTATGATGGTAGGTACAAAGGGGAAGCAAACGGAACAGTTGATACTAAACACAATTCCCAGCAGGGACCTTGTAAAGGCCACTGGGTGGTGAGAGGTTTGGTAAACAGACCATATGATTCTCCAGCAAAAGCCCACTCTCTCCAAGGCTGCCAGAATGAAAGAACCAGAGCAACTGAATCCTGGAATAAGCCACGTACAGGCTGTTGGATTCCAAACTGAAGACAAAGGATTCCTTGGCCAAAACCCACTTCCAGGGCCACCAAGGACAAGGAGGAAACAGCATCTGCGTGGTGAAGAATCCACTCAAGGACTACCATGACCCGAATGATGCTGCAACACTCCAAGGGCCAGCTAAACTCTGAAGGATCTCTGATAGGACCAGGAACCAGAAGAATCTGTAGAGAGGATGGTTGATTCTGCAATTTTGTCACCAGAACCTAGAACGAAATAAAGAAATGGCAGACTTGTCCCGAACTGGGCTTCAATGGACTTGACTCTCGGCGAATGACCAGGGGTGCAGACCAGGTTCTTCAGGATGTGCATACTCTTCTGTGGAGGGCGACCAACTTCAGGACATCTGGATCATGAACCATACAAAATGACACTGGCACAGCTGTCATGATGCGCTTCGGCGGATGTAACTCCGAGCTGTGAAAACAAGAAATGGCGGGTATGACTTGTACAACTGGTGACGGACTCGACTTTGCCGGACGACACAGACGGAGGAGATGATCTGATGGACGATCCCACTTCAGTGAAGAATGATGAGAAGACGTCCTCTTCTGGGTAGAGACTGATTCTGAGTATGAAGTATTACAGACCATACTATGGAACTGCAGTGTGGTAGAAGACTGAGACTGTCCCCATACACTGGTAACAATGTAGCTGAAAGATGCACCTATCTGCAATGCCAAGAGAACTGCGGAATGATACGATGATTTGCCAGGGGAAGGGCAAACTATAAATTTAGGTGTAATTATTACAGGTAGGGCAAGAGTTCAGATGCTTAGAGGAATAGTTCAGATGCTTAGGGTAACAGTTCAGCTGCTTAGGGCAATAGTTCAGTTGCTTAGGGCAATAGTTCAAATGCTTAGGGCAATAGTTCAATGCTTAGGACAATAGTTCAGATACTTAGGGCAATAGTTCAGATGCTTAGGACAATAGTTCAGATACTTAGGGCAATAGTTCAGATGCTTAGGGCAATAGTTTGAACAGCCAGGGGCAAATAACTGCAATCCAGATACAGTACAGTCTTGGTGCTTCTTAGCAAGTTCACAGTTTTCAGATACTTTAGCAATAACCAATTGCATGAACAGTATAGTTGTTACAGTTACTTTGCAGTATTTGTGAGCAGAACACCCTTGGATGGACCCTTTTTCCTTACTGTAGGGCCTTCCCGAATAGGATCTGGCAACCCCTGAAAGTTTCCCTATGGATACCCTAACCACTATACTGAGGGTACCACTTGTCCTATGCTAATTGCCGGGACACTAAAGGCCTAAATGCCTTATTTGCTATGAGGCCTATAAGTCCTACTTACTGCTGCTAGGCTGGCTTGCTCTAATCCTCTTGGCCAGGGCTGCCCTTACTACCACTAGGCTGGGTTGCCGTACTCCACTAGGCCAGGGCTACCCTTACTACCACTAGGCTGGCTTGCATTAATCCACTAGGCTGGGGCTGCCCTTACTAGCACTAGGCTGGCTTGCCCTAATCTGCTAGTCCGAGGCTGCCCTTACTACCACTTGGCTGGCTTGCCCGAATCTACTAGGCTGGGGCTGCCTTTGCTACCACTAGGCTGGCTTGCCTTAATCCACTAGGCTGATGCTGCCCTTGCTACCACTAGGCTGGCTTGCCCTAATCCACTAGACCAGGGCTGGCCTGGGACCCTGCTTTACCTCGGGCCTAATGCCCTACATTTACCTTGGGCCTAATGCCCTACACTTACTTGGGGCTAAATGCCCTGCTTAGCTGTTGGCCTAATCACCCTTTTAAAACTGGGCTGGATGCCCTTAATTCAGTGGTCCTGGTGCCCTTCGAAATGGGCCTGGTGCCCTCTATACTGTGGGCCTAATCCTCCTTTTAAAACTGGGCCTGATGCCCTTAATTCAGTGGGCCTGGTGCCTTTCGAAATGGACCTGGTGCCCTCTATACTGTGGGCCTAATAGCCCTCTTAAAACTGGGCCTGGTGCCCTGCTTTACAATGGGTTTTGTGCCCTAACTGAAATGGGCCTGAATTGCCCCCTCTTTACTGGGCCTGGATCGCCCCTTTAAATAATTAGCAGGCCAAAAGTGGCAGGGCACCTTTAAATCTAAAAGGCTCTCTGAGCCTGTTGCCACTCTTCTGGCAGATCGCTGCCCCGAATCCCGCCCCCTTTTGAATATGTATGAGGCCCTAACTTGGCCTCTCTGAGATAGCCCCTCCCCAAGGGGCGTCGCTAACCCCATCTCCCTCCTAAATATTTAAATACAGGGTCCTAGCGGCCCAATGATCTCGCGCTAATACTTGGTTCACAAGATAAAGCGTGACTTTACAATTTAAAAAAAAGTATTTTCTTCAGGCGGTCAGCACGTGAAGGCACTGCTGCCGACTCACCACTTCTATCACTGCTGGAGGCTGGAGAGCAGTACTGGGAGGCGGAGGTAAGCTGGCAGTGGGAGGGAGAGTACAGGCAGCTAGGGGGATGATTGGGGGGCCTAGGAATGCTGACCAAACTCGTGGCGATGCGGCGCTTGCAAGCCGCCGATGGGGGACCGAAAACAAACTTTAAAAAAAATAAAAAAGGGGCAAAATAACAAAACGACGGGGCTCTTAAGCCCAAAACCAGAAGAACTGGTGTCTCTTCTCTTCGTGGTGCCCCAATGGCACCACCAACCACACCACACAACTACGGGGTGAACAGCAGCTTCAGGAGACTTCAGGCAGGGGAGGCAGAGCAGGAACACAGCAAGCCCTGAGGGACGGCTTCAACCCCAGGTAAGCCCTAACCTGTCCCTTGACTTCTGTGTCCTCTCTCCTCTACCTCTGCCCAGGAACAACTGACCAACTGTAAAAATATTTTTTAAACTTAAACCCACCAGGGTTTTAGAATGGCTGGAGTGGAATGCTGTGCATAAGCAGCTCAGCACAGCATTCTATCCAGGACATTGTTACTGGAGCTACATAAATTCTATTTTTTTTTTTACCAAGGTTTAAGTGCACAGGGCACTTTTCTTTATTAATTACAGTGTTTCTATACTGTACAGGGATGGAAATCACTTCTGAGGGGCCCCTTTATCTATTTACCCTGCAGACTGCACCTAAGACAGGCACCCTGGGCACCTGTAAACTCCTAATCTTTTTATTTAATTTAATTTTCTGGGATGCCCCAACTTTGGGGCATTACAGATTCGGGCCCGCCTTAAAATACATGTCCCCATGTATTCCCTCAAACACTTTATAAAAGATACTTTCTTAACATTCTAATATCTTACTTAACACTTTATGAAATCTCTTGTTAATAAAACACTCTTAAATTCTCTAAATTCTTAAAACATCTACTATTAATGTAAATCTTTAAATTTACTACACTAAAGGGACTGTGTCTGGGTAATTAGTTTGAATAGATCTACATACGGTACCATGGTACAAGTTGGGAGGCTTCTGTGATATAGTTTCTAGGGGGAACATCTGCATTCGATCTTTGGGATCTGCGGGGTTGGAAACCTACAGGTTCTTGGACAATGCGTTCTCTTTCTAGGAAATCTGGCATTTCTGGATCTATCACTGGTACACCATTTAGACGGTCATGAGAGTTTACATACGTAATGCAAATCCATGGTTCTTTACACCAATTGGTTGGCGATTTTAGTTCCAACATTTTGTCTTTAATGGACTCCTGTCTCTCCTTTGGCGTAGGACTGTCCTGATCTTTAGCGAGAACAGCATCTCTGAAAGTGCAAGCTTTTAGGCGATTCCGGTGAACAATCTTGGTACAGCTTCCTAATTCTTGTTGGATCTTGTATACAGGTAGTTCGGGATAAGGTATCTCAATAATACGATATGGTTCTGGTTCCCACTTCTAAGACAATTTGCTGCATTTTTGGGTTTTCTTTAACATTACCTTCTCTCCAACAAGTAAAGGTGTAGCCTTAACCTTGATGTGATAATTTGCCTTTTGTTTTTGCTGTACTTGCTCCATGTGTTTGCCAACAATATGTCCAGCTTCCTGCAAACATTGGTTATGTTCCTGTACCCAATTCGTAACTGGTTTCTTTACTTGGTTTCTTCCAGTGATACCTCCAGCACTAAGTCCATCGGAAGTCTTCCGTGGCATTCAAACATTAGATAATGAGGTATATAACCCGTAGAGTAATGGATGGCATTATTATAGAGATATGTGAGCTCGGGAAGCAAAGCTGGACAGAAGGGATGTTTATACTCTGGTAGGGCTCGCAGTATCTCCAGCAGAGTCTGATTCATTCTTTTGCAAAGTCCATTACCTTGGGGATGGTAAGCAGTGGTTTTCAACTTATGGCTTCCATACAGGGTGAAAAGTTCATGAAACAGTTTGGATTCAAAAGAAGTTCCTTGATCCGTGAGGATTTTTGTAGGATATCTGAAAGGTCGTACAAAACATCTCAAGAAGGTCTCAGCAGTAGTTCAAGCAGATAGGTCTTTCACTGCACTTGCAACTACATACTTTCAAAAGTGATCAACCATAGTGAGGACATAGATGTGTCCATTTGTGCTTGGGGCTAACTTTAAATGATCAAGAGCAACTAGTTCCAATTGCACGTTACTAACTACTGGATGAAGAGGAGCTCTCTGACTAATCTTTTCTCTGTGCTTTAAATTACTGACTGGACATTCCTCACACCACTTTATTATATCACTATGCATTCCTATCCAGTAAAACCTTCTTCTGATAACAGCCTTGGTTCTTTTGTGACCAAAATGTCCTGAGTTATCATAGTACACCTCTAATACTACGAACACATGGGTTTTTGGAACTATGATCTGAGTCAACTCTAGGTGGTAGTAGGGTCTCTATTTTTTTTACCAAGTGACAGTCTTCTATGGAGAGTCGAGTTCTGTATCTCCAAAGTTTCATTGCTTCTATGTTCAGCTTCTTTCGTTCTCGCTGGGTCATGCATTTCTGTGCAGCAACTAGAGCTTTTACTTGGCGGATGATAGGATCTTGGTCTTATAATTTCACCTACAGATTTTTTGGGTTTGCAATCATGTCATCCACTTCTGGTTGCATTTCTACTTTAGGCTCAGGAGCAACTTGACAACATGCTTGTACAATCTCAGCTGGTACTTGCAGAAAAGGTGGCATTTCTATGTTTTCCAGCAAGGTGTCATCCACTTCTGCTTCCTCTTGTCCAGGCATCCAAAACAAGGCGTCTGCGTTCATATTCGCTTTACCAGAACGATATTTTAAGGAGAATTGGTAATTTGCAAGTCGAGAGGCCCACCTCTGCTTGAGGGCTTCTAGCTTTGCAGTATTCAAGTGTACCAAAGGGTTATTATCCATGAAAACCATGAAAGGGGTGACAAGCCAAATATTGCCAGAATTTCTCTGTGATAGCTCATACCAGCGCTAAAAACTCAAGTTTGAAAGAGCTGTAGCAGGTGTCATTCTGCTCAGAACCTCTTAACCCTCGACTTGCATAGGCTATTACTCTTTCTACGCCATTCTGTTCTTGTGCAAGTACCGTGCCCAACCCTTTGTTACTGGCATCGGTATATAACAGAAAAGGTTTCGCGTAATCTGGATAAGCCAATATAGGAGCCTCAGTTAGTACTTTCTTTAATTGATCAAATGCTTCTTGCTGTTCAGTTCCCCATGTAACTAGACGATTCTTTGGAACTCGACCATCTGCTGATTCTCTTAAAAGTTTGTGTAATGGCACAGCAATTTTGGAGAAGTTCTTGATAAATCTCCAATATCCCACAAATCCCAAGAACTTTCAGACATCTCTAATAGTAGAAGGAACAGGCCATTTCCTTACTGCTTCGATCTTCTCTGGGTCTGGTGTCACTCCCTCAGCAGAAACTATATGTCCCAGATAACTCACTTTAGTTTGCAACAGATGGCATTTAGAGGGTTTTATTTTAAGACCATATCAGATCATTCCTCGTCCAAGTGAAGTAGATGATCTTCGTGAGTCTTTGAATATACAGTGATATCATCCAGATATAACAAAAGGATATTGAAATTCCCACTTCCAAGAAAATGTTCAACCAGTATCTGAAAAGTTCCCGGTGTGTTACACAGTCCAAAAGGCATCCTTGTAAACTCAAAAAGACCCATGGGAGTAATAAAGGCTGTTTTCTCTTGATCCTATGGTGCCATAGGAACTTGCCAGTATCCGCTGGTTAAATCCAGAGTGAAGAACATGGCCGCAGGTTGGAGAGCCGTGAGAGAATGTTCTATCCGAGGCAAAGGATACGCATTCTTGTGGGTGATGGCATTTAATTTGCGGTAATCTACACAGAATCGGATTTTACCATCTTTCTTCTTTACCAGGACTATTGGTGCTGCCCATGGGCTGTGGCTTTCCTTGATCATTTCAGCCTCTTTCATTTCTCTAATCATCTATTTTACTTGCTGGTACATGGCTGGTGGGATAGGTTTGAATCGTTCCCTGATAGGCTGATGTCCATGGGTACTGATGTAATGCTGTACCCCACGAGCTAGACTGAAATCTAAGGGGTGTTGGCTAAAAGCTTCCTTATGGTGTGAAACCACTTCCAGAACATCAGCTGTTTGCTTAGTGGTGGTCTTCGGATTGTCTACCTTAATCTCTTTAGCCCATTCTTGTACCTGATCACTTTCCATTCCTACTTCAGGCACTATCTTTATCTCTTCCTCAGCCTCAATAATGTCTTGCAAGCACACAGTGTGGATCTGGGCAGCCAGCTGATTTCTGTAAAGCTGCACATCGTGAGTCCCGTAATTCAACACTCTGACCGGTATCTGACCTCTGGTTACAGTAGCTACACTCCGAGCCACTATTATTGGTTCTTCTTTGTTCGTAGGATAAGGTTCCACTAGAGCATCATAATCCTGACCCTCGGCCCACCTTTGCTTTGCACCAAAAGGTGGTTTTGGTGCCCGGCTTCAATGTTACCAGCCTGGCATCTGTCACTCATACTTTGCCAATCTCACCCTCAGCATTAGCAAACCGTTGGTGGCATTTTGGGTGATAGATGGTTTGCTGCAGGGCATGTTTCTCTACCTGGGGTACTTGCTTGGCTTGCTGTTGGAGAATGTGCACTAGATCATCAAAGCAATTTTGTAAAACTTTCATCCCCAAAATTAGTGGTGGCAGTTGATCATTTTCTAGGTCACTAACAATGATGCCTGTGTTGCTTTGGATGTTTTTTCCCAGTTGGACATCGGCTTCTAGATATCCTAAATACGGTACTTCATCACCATTGCTCGCTATTAACTTCACCCATGATCTAGGAGGTGGCTTAAGATCATCGGGTGTCCAGTATCTCCAGAACTCTCGTCCTTATAATGTAGTAACCTGTGATCCTGTGTCTAACAATGCCATGAACTCAATGCTGTCTATTTTGACCGGTATCATCGGACTTCTGCCAATAAAACATGACTGTTCTAATGGGACTGCTGGACCTGATCGTCTGCCCTTCGAGGGTCGGTCCTCATCCCTGAAGAATTTCTATTTAAATTCAGGGTGTTATCTGCTGGCTGACTACATCTTCATTCTATATGGCCACTAACACGACACCGACGACATATGGGCATTCCTTGGCCATCAAACTGATCCGTGGAGTGCCTCCCTTCACTCCTTCTTGGATGATTCATTTGATCATTCCCCTTTCTTTCTTTTCCCGGCTGATTAAAGCATCTGTCATTCTTCCATCCTGCTTTTAAGCCTTGCATTTCCTTGTACATCTCTGCCATCTGGGGGGTCAGGTTGGCAATTTGCTCGGTCAGCTCTGAGTGTTGACTGGCGCTGGCCCACACAGAACAGATCGGTGTTTGTATCCTCGGTCTACACATCTGTTCATGTTCTGAACACCGGCTCGGGTATGCAACAGCTTCTCTTCCATGCTCCAATCTCTGTAAAAACATTTCCTCAGGCTGAAGTCTCGATTTCCAAGAGTTGTCTTCCTTCCATCCTTTTGTAGGGTATGCAGGCCATAGAGTTCCCACTGAGGCTGCCATTTGTGGATACACCTGAGCTTCATCTCTGGAGTATCCAGAACTGAATACCAGAATGGCTTTTGTCTTAAAGTCTAGGAAATCAACCTCGGGGTCTTGCAAGTGTAGCATGCGGAGCTCTCTCCTCAGGGCTTCACTTTGCACCCCTTCAACAAACATTTCTACTAACACTCAGTCTGCATCTCTGACCTCTGCCATGTCTACCCTCTCTATAGTTCGCAATAGTTCCTGCAGACTCAATGTGAACTCTCTCAGGGTCTCTTGGGGCTTCTGGGTGCGAGAAAAGAACTTCATTTTGAGGTCAGACACAGTTCTAGCATCAAAGATTTGCTGCAGCCTCTGTAGAATCTGTTCCGCTGTGACTTTCACTCCATTTGGCCAAGACTGAACTTCTCAGGGAGCAGCTCCTTATAGTTGCCCGATTAGGATTTTGAACTTCTGTTGCTCAGGGATCTGATATAGCCTAAACATAGCCTTCATCTTTGAGCTGAACTCCCCTAGATTGCTGGTTCTGTTTCCATCCTTTTCTCCAGAAAACTGCGGAAGTCATGGTGCTCTGAAGTAATATGGCATGGTTAAGGGAGATGGTTAAATACTCCATCGAGGCCCATCTCGGTCTCCTCCAACCGACTCTTTATCTCCCCCAGACAATCCACTACTACACCCTGGCTCCATTTGTACTTCTTCTTAGGCAACTCTAACTTTGGACTCCTTGGATAAATAATTATCTGTATCCTGCCAACTATGCCAAGAAATTTTATTGTGATGGTCTAGAGGTGCTCTGTGGTACTCTGCTCTAAAGATGATGGATAGAGATGAGTGAGACACCAAGGTCCGAATTATTGTGGATAAGATAACTGTTACCCCGACAAGGAGAGGCAGGAGTCGTCTTAGATTTTCAGTGCCCACAGGGTGTTTAATTAGTACCAGTGGGTAGAGAGACACAGTCACAATATGGTGGTAAAGAGGACAGTAACTCTTAACTATGACTGCTAAATTTACTTCCAACAGGAATAGCCTAGGTATTTAGGCCTACTGCCACCACACTTCTATAATTATTCAACAGCACTTATTCTTATTACTAAACTTAGGTGAAAATCTGATGATATGTACTACCCACAACAATATTTTGTTTAGCTATAACCACACTATTCTACAGAAGTCCAATGTTACAGGAGTCCAGAGGTATGACGTCTTCGTGTACACCATCATTCTACGATGGTAGCTACAAATAGGAAGCAAATGGAACAGTTGAGAATAAACACAATTCCCAGCAGGGACCTTGTAAAGGCCACTGGGTGGTGAGAGGTTTGGTAAACAGACCATATGATTCTTCGGCAAAAGCCCACTCTCTCCAAGGCTGCCGGAATGAAGGAAACAGAGCAACTGGTTCCTGGAATAAGTCACTTACAGGCTGTCAGATTCCAAACTGAAGACAAAGGATTCCTTGGCCAAAACCCTCTTCCAGGGCCAACAAGGACGAGGAGAAAACAGCATCTGCATGGCGACGAATCCACTCGAGGACTACCATGACCTGAATGATGCTGCAACACTCCAAGGGCCAGCTAAACTCTGAAGGATCTCTGATAGGACCAGGAACCAGAAGAATCTGTAGACAGGATGGTTGATTCTGCAATCTTGTCACCAGAACCTAGAACAAAATAAAGAAATGGCGGACGCGTCCCGAACTGGGCTTCGACGGACTTGACTCAAGGCAAACGACCAGGGGCGCAGACCAGGTTCTCTAGGATGTGCACACTCTTCTGCGGAGGGTGATCAACTACGGGACATCTGGATCAGGAACCATACGAAACGACACTGGCATGGCTGTCATGATGCGTTTCCGCGGACGTAACTTCGAGCTATGAAAACAAGAAATGGTGGGTATGACTTGTACGACTGGCGATGGACTCGACATCGGTGGATGACACAGACGGAGGAAATGATCTGATGGACGATCCCACTTGGGTGAAGAATGATGAGAAGGCGTCCTCTTCTGGGTAGAGACTGATTCTGAGGATGAAGTATTACAGACCACACTATGGGACTGCAGTGTGGTAGAAGATTGAGACTGTCCCCATACACTGGTAACAATGTAGCTGAAAAATGCACCTATCTGCAATGCCAAGAGAACTGCTGAATGATACGATAATTTGCCAGGGGAAGGGCAAACTATAAATTTAGGTGTAATTATTACAGGTGGGGCAAGATTTCAGATGCTTAGAGCAGTAGTTCAGATGCTTAGAGCAATAGTTCAGATGCTTAGGGCAACAGTTCAGATGCTTAGGGCAGTTGTTCAGATGCTTAGGACAATAGTTCAGATACTTAGGGCAATAGTTCAGATGCTTAGGGCAATAGTTCGAACAGCCAGGGGCAAATAACCACAATCCAGATACAATACAGTCTTGGTGCTTCTTAGCAAGTTCTCAGTTTTCACATACTTTAGCAATAACCAATTGCATGAACAGTACAGTTGTTACAGTTACTTTGCAGTATTTGTGAGCTGAACACCCTTGGATGGACCCTTTTTCCTGACTGTAGGGCCTTCCCGAATAGGATCTGGCAACCCCTGAACATTTTGCTTTGGATACCCTAACCACTATACTGAGGGTACCACTAGTCCTATGCTAATTGCCGGGACACTAAAGGCCTAAATGTCTTATTTGTTATGGGGCCTATATGACGTACTTACTACCACTAGGCTGGCTTGCCCTAATCCACTAGGCCGGGGCTGCCCTTACTACCACTAGGCTGGGTTGCCCTAATCTGCTAAGGCCGGGGCTACCGCCTGCCACTAGGCTGGCTTGCCTGAATCCACTAGGCCGGGGCTGCCCTTGCTACCACTAGGCTGGCTTTCCCTAATCCGCTGTCCTGGGACCCTGGTTTACCTCGGGCCTAATGCCCTACACTTACTTGGGGCTAAATGCTCTGCTTAGGTGTGTGCCTAATCACCCTTTTAAAACTGGGCCGGGTGCCCTTAATTCAGTGGGCCTGGTGCCTTTCCAAATGGGCCTGGTGTTCTCTATACTGTGGGCCTAATCACCCTTTTAAAACTGGGCCTGGTACCCTTAATTCAGTGGGCCTGGTGCCCTTCAAAATGGGCCTGGTGCCCTCTATACTGTGGGCTTATTAGCCCTCTTACAACTGGGCCTGGTGCCCTGTTTACAATGGGCCTGGTGCCCTATCAGAAATGGGCCTGAATTGCTCCCTCTTTACTGGGCCTGGATAGCCCCTTTAAATAATTAGCAGGCCAAAAGTGGCAGGGTCCCTTTAAATCTAAAAGGCTCTCTGAGCCTACTGCCACTCTTCCAGCAGATTGCTGCCCTGAATCCCACCCCTTTTTGAATATTTATGAGGCCCCAGCTTGGCCTCTCTGAGCTAGCCCCTTCCCAAGGGGTGTCGCTTACCCCACCTCCGTCCTAAATATTTAAATACAGGGTCCTAGTGACCATGTCCATGGTGCTCGGTCATTACCCTCACACATAGTGTGCATTTTGAAAATTAAAAAAAGTATTTTCTTCAGGCGGTCAGCATGTAGCGTGCTGTCACCGACTACTGCTCCTATTGCTGCTGGAGGCTGGAGCGATACGGGAGGAGGGAGGTAAGCTGGCAGTGGGAGGAGAGTTACAGGCAGTTAGAGGATGACTGGGGGGCCAAGAATGCTGACCCGGTTCAGCAGTGATGCTGCGTTTGCAAGCTGCCAGCAGGGGGACCAAACAAACTTTAAAAAAAATAAAAAAAAGGGGCAAAACATCAAAATGACGGGGCTCTTAAGCACAAAACTGGGCAAGCTGGTGTCTCTTCTCTTCTCTTCATGGTGAACCTACGGCACCACTGACCGTGCCACACAACTACGGGGTGAACAGCAACTTCAGGAGACTTCAGGCAGGGGAGGCAGAGCAGAAACACAGCAAGCCCTGATGGATGGCTTCAACCCCAGGTAAGCCCTAACCTGTCCCTTGACTTCTGTGTCCTCTCTCCTCTACCTCTGCCCAGGAACAACTGACCAACTGTAAAAATATTTTTTAAACTTAAACCCACCAGGGTTCTAGAATGGCTGGAGTGGAAGGCTGTGCATGAGCAGTTCAGCACAGCATTCCATCCAGGCCATTGTTACTGGAGCTACATGAATTCTATTTTTTTACCAAGGTTTAAGTGCACAGGGTACTTTTCTTTATTAATTACAGTGTTTCTATACTGTACAGGGATGGGAATCACTTCTGAGGGGCCCCTTTATCTATTTACCCTGCAGACTGTACCTAAGACAGGCACCCTGGGCACCTGTAAACCCCTAATCTTTTTATTTAATTTAATTTTCTGGGATGCCCCAACTTTGGGTCATTACACATAAAACTGATTCATGCAATTGTACAAAGCTGTGTGTGGGTGTTGAAATGTGAAATGGCTGCCACTACACATGTATTCACTTCACTACCAGTCTATCATTGTCTGTAAAGTGCTCTGGGATGAAATTTGTATGAAAAGTGCCGTATAAATGCTGAATCTGATTCTTCTTCTTTGAGGCACTCTCCTACCTTTTACCCTGGCAGCTCTCTCCTTCACATTCTCAAAGTGTGCAGATCCATTGTTGACTCTGCTCCATCTACCAGTTCCTTAAATGGCTGATCTAAATTTACTGAGGTGTCCCCCCCCCAAATCCATTCACAAACTACACAAACTATAGATCAATTTTTAGTGTAATCCTATTCAGACCGAATGACCATTAGCTGGTACTCCTTGAGGGTGTGCCCCTGGGGTTCCTTTGTCTTCTTCCAGAATCCCTGTAACTATCCCAATCTAGAGCCACCTGGTTTGCGCCCACCTCTTATATTTGGATCAATGAATGCCTGGGTGCCTGTGATTCGTCCTGGCTGTGCCTCACCTACAAATGTATCAAGCAGCAACACTGCTGAGCAGGGTGTCTGGTCCTTGTGCCACCTCCCAACAGCAAGGGAGGCAGGGAATCTCGTGTTCTGGTGGGAGCCCATATGAGAAACTGTACACCCATGGCCCATGTCCTGAGCCAGTCACCTGGCAAGTCACATTGTGTGGTCCACACCTCCAGGAGCATATCTGTACCCCTTTCTGCACCCAGCCATAAAGCTGGCCTGCCTGTGGAGCATTCCTCAGACAACACCCTGGCATGGTGCACTGCACTAGTCCCATGTCTCTGCCCATGGGCACCACTTGCTGACAGCACATGGACTGTGATGTCCCCTTCCCCTCTTATTCATGGCCTGGCTAGCCATTTTCTTTTCTCTGGCCTGATTTCTTGCCAAGAACTCCAGCTCTTCCTGCAGGCCACAAGGGTTTCTTAAATAGCTCTGTATTTCTCTTATTATCACTATTTCTCAGAGACAAAACACAGACACCATATCGCTACACTGGGCATGGCCAGGAACAAACCAGCCCCTACCATTGAAGGGGGTTGTTACAAAGAAAACAGCACTGAGACATCAAGTGGGGGCAAGACCAAGAGCAGGATCACAGAGATCTTAGATTAACACCTTTGAGCATAAAGCTCTTTCATAGGTTCCATGTCAAGTATGACGGAAACAAGAATACAGATATGTTCCACAAATACAGCAAGAAAGAATTGAAAACTCTCTACAGGCATAAATTCTAACAATAGTTACACAATCTAACCACGTGCAGGGTGCAGAGTCAAAACAAAGGCTAACATTTCACTAGATAACAGTAACATAACATGAGGAAGCTTGTTTAAAAAGAATTATACAACTAACAACTTAGGCAGATAATTGGATTGTGCCCGAGTCAAAGAAAGAAGGAAGGTCTCGTACCAGTAGAGAGGGACAGGGGAGGGAGGAGGAAAGTGTGGGGAGGGAGAAGGCAAGCAGAGGTGAGGGGTAGGATGGGGATAGATAGGAGGGAAAGGGAAGAATTGCTATGTAGTCAAAGTAGTCACTGAGCAGGATCACCACTGGAATGCCAGCCAAGAAAGTGAGAGTTCATGCATGGGCTGTATCACCACATTACTGTACAACAATGAACATCTGGCATCTGCATGCATCACCCAGGAGCCAGTGCTGACACTGCTGGAAAGGTTGGGCTCTGTGATCAAGGAACTTGTGTAGTATTTTCAAAAGCTAAGCCCTGTCTGCCAGTGTGAGTCATAGGATTAAGGCACAGTACAAGACCACCCACAAACAGACCCTGCAAGTGCCATTGCCAGAATAAGATGTCTTTTTGTCAGAAAGCATTGATGGCTTGGCCAGGTCAACTATGATGAGTTCCAGTGCCCTGTCTGTCTGTAGGGCTTATTTATCTGTAGTGCCATATACATAATTGTAGTAGTGAGGGTTGAGTGATGATGGTTTTGTATGTTTAGGGGTAGAAAGTCACAGTATACAAGTCTGCTGATACAGTTGAATTCTGACAGTGACAATTGCTTCTACGTTTTATTTCAGGACCAAACCATTCAGCAAACATGTTTATAAATGAATCCTTGAGTGCCAAAGCAGTTGTTAGACATAGTTGCATAATCATTTCAATGGCATGAATAGATATTTACTATACAATGAACACTACAACAAACAACAATGTAGGCAAATGATATACACAAACAAAACAATACAATGCAACCTTACACATCAGTCTATTGCCAAAACAGATGTTGGTGGTTCTAGCCAACTGTTGTCTAAAAGGTAGCATTTATTTAATATGTGCCCACACACTGATCTCATGCACAGTATCACTATTTATTTATTTATTTTGAACCACCTAGATCCCTGCTTGAAAACATTTATGTTCAAACAAATAACAACTTGCACTAGACCTGACACACAAATGTAGGATTCCTTGTGATCTTAGACAAAGGGAGGAAGCAGCTGCATCCGGGTATAGTGATGTTCCATACCAATAGCAAACAAGAGGAACAAGCACATACAACTCTACTAGTGGGGATAAAAGCACTTAGCAAGTTACTAAAGTGCAAAAATCTTAACTTTATTTGAGATGGTTAAATACTGTACCAGGTAAACACTTGCCCTATGCATTTTGCATAATGTATACACTTTATCAAGGGCAACACCCCCTATACACCAATGCTTTATATAGCAATCAGTCTAAAGAGACATTAGCACATCAGTACACATTCACATATGGAGGCACTATCCATAAATACTGTAAACAACAAAAGATGTAAGTGCCATATCCACTATATACAATAAATAACTTTAAAACTTTTGTAAAAATGATGGAGATAAAAAACAAATTAGATATATCTGAAGTTCGCATATACAGTACTTACCATAACATCATAGATATAAGTGAAAAGAAGTTAGAATTAGTGGTTAGGTTCTTAACAATAGCTGTATTTGTAGCAGAATATCAAAACAATGTTAGACATTTCCTAAATTATTCTGCATACACATGGCATACGTAATTTTGCACTGTGAATATGTGCTGGTACTGGTAACTTAAAAAAAATAAATTATTTTTGCAACCCCTTGTTAGACTACTTTCTTGCAACACACTTAGCTGTTGCTGTACTGTATTATTCAGCAGAGGCTGGCACCATACAGTAACCCTTTCTTTGTGTTAGCAGAGGTCAGTCATAGTCTAGGGAGACCTTCCATCTCCAGTGTAAGGTGAATTTCTTGCCAGGGGGCTTCTCACAATAAAGGCACTATGTACACCATTTTCCCCCAACCATGGGGTGAGCACCGCTTGGACCTGTGTTCTGAAAAAAAATATCAAACTGCAAGGGTGGTTAAAGCAGCAGTCACTCTTTACTGAACTTTATATACAATTACATCAATGGGGATCATGAGTCATGTGGGCATGCCATCCACTTTTAGTAGTATTTTATAGGCCCCGTATTCTTCATCTCAGTCATATGTCAAGGCGAATGGTCAGCTTTCCACACTTTTTCCACTGTACAGAGGCTCACAACAGAGGTACCCCTTATCCCTGCTCTTGTTTGTCCTTTACTTAAAGCCACTGGCACAGGCCATACGGCAGCACCACCCAATCCAGACCCCTATAATAGCTAATCGATGGCAGAACCTAGTTGTCTACGCTGATGATTTACTTATCTACCTTCAGTTTCTCTCTCTCTCTCTCTCCCCTATGGCAGGTGCTTTAGGAGTTTGGGGTCTATTCTAGATATAAATTAAACACAACAAAAACAGAGGTTCTTCAACTGGGTTATGCACTTATATCATCTATTAGGCAAACTTTCCATTTTAATTGGGACATGCAGGCACTGAAATACTGAGGAATCCTGATCCCAGCCCAAACTGCCAAACTACAAACTTTAAATTATGACTCCTTAACTCAAAAATTTATCAGGGACTTGTACACTTGGTGGCTACCACACTTTCCTTAATACAGTATATCAATAGTGTGCACATGATTTTGCTGCCCAGGTTTTTATATATTGTACAGACCCTTCCAGTCTCACCTCTAGTGCATATGTTCTGGAGGTGGGACAGACTGATTTCCTGATATATCTGGAATGGGGCAAGTCCCTATATTAAATTTATAACCTTGCAGCTACCAAGAAAATGAAGGGAGCTTGCTCTGCCAAATCTCTCCCTCTATCACACTGCCACTCAGCTATGCATTCCTCTGTACTGGTTGATGCCAGGACACATTGCCCATTGGAAAACACTGGAACTCCAGTTAGAGGATATCCCTTTCCTTACATATATTCTATTTGCTCAGTCCCTCCCTTCATGAGACCAGTTTATGCACAACCTCTGTACTTGCAATACCCTCACTTCCTGGTACAAAGCCCTTTCCTCATGTGTGTTACAGCAAATTAAATGTCTAGTAACTCCTCTGGCATATAACTCCTCCTTTCCCCTGCAGTTTTGGATCATGGATACCATAGATAGGAAAGAATGGGACTTACCTTACCCTTCCAATTTCTTCAGGACCAGGAGATGTTCCCCTTTGTTAAACTAAAGACACAGTATCATCTGCATCAGTCTGACCACCATCATTACCACCAGGTGACACACTATTTAACTCACTCCCTCAAGGATGGCCCACAGACCAGGAAATGCCATTCCTGCTCTGTATCTTTATCAGAATATTAAGGGGAGAAACACTGACTTCACTTATATCACAATTATATCAAAACTTTTACTGCAACTAGAAGGGGGTAATGTAAACTATGTTAACACTCAATGAGAAGTTGACTTGCAGACACAGATTACTTCCTCAGACTGGGACAGATATCTTGTACCAAGGTTGACTTCCTTCTTTTTATGGAAAGAATTCTCTTGGAAGACCTACTGTGTATAAGTTTTTTTTTCTGGGAGGGACCCCAAATTGTGGTGAAATTTAAGCCTGTATTGAATGAAGTCTGCTGGCTTTGGTGTGGGACCACACTAGCGACTCATGGCCACATCCTATGGGGTTACCCCCCTCTTTCAGTCTTATTGGGATCAGCTTACACTGACCCTTAGGGATATTTTTGGGGCAGACTTACAATTAAATGATTGTACTGTCCTCATAAACTATTAAATATTTGCTTGGTGGACACAAAGAATAAAACTATTATGAAACTGTGGCTTGTGAACTGGATACCCTCTGTACAAAGCTGGCAGGATATTATGTGGACTGAATACAATTTGGAAATATTGACAGCAAAATTAAACCTGTTCCTAGGTTTGACACAGTATGGGCCCCTTGAGTCCATTATATGGTAAACCAAAGACCAAACTTTGTATCTTGAACCACATTGGCCAATGCATACATTGTGAAATGGTGTGGTGAGGAAAGCATGGATGGTGTAAACGTTGAAAGTTCTGTATCTGTGTGCCCGCTGTCTTTTCTATTGTTATAGTATTTTGTCTTGTGTTGTGTCACTTTGCAAACACCTTTAATAGACAGAAATTTTTAAAAAATTACATTCGCTGGAACCCTGTCCATGAAAACTCTCCTGGTTAGCACTGTACAGACAGGTTCTATCCTGACCCAGACATCATTCAGGACTTAAGGGTCCCTTTCTATGGGCTGTACTCTATTCTACTCTTATATCTGGATCCATACAAACCCTCCTTTTCCTCTTTTCACACACTAGTGGGTGCGGTTATAACACAGGTCATAGCCTGTTCCTCTCAGTTACCTTTACCAGTTTCTACCACTAGGCTAAAAGCTTTAGGTTTACTCTTTTACACACACTTGTAACACCATAGCATCTGGTCAGCAGATGATGCAGGAGGCATCACCATTGCAGGGACCTCTCTTGGATTTCACTGTTCACTGTTGGCATTCAGGGGTACCCTGGCCCTGAGGACCACCACTCCATGCTAGCCCAGTCTCCCTGCTGATGGTCCTCTTTCCTAGTTCCATAAACAATACCTTGAGATCAATATCACTGGTTATTCATTGGTCTGAGTATTGAGCAAATGCATAGTCAAAATTCCTTTGCTGCACACTTAGGAGCTCATCAACCCCAAAACTGGGGGTATGGAGAAGAGAAAAGGTTTTATAAACTGCACAGCAACTGGTTGGTGTGTTTGGTATCTTGTATCTGTCAGAGTTTTTATGTTGTGGAAACAATTTGACAATTTTTCAGTTAGAGTGGGTGATCATGTCTGTGCAGTGCAGCAAAGGAACCTTGACTATGTACTTGCCCTATGTGTGGATCAAATGAAGGTTAGTGATATTGACCACAAGATATTGTTTATGGGACTTAACAAAGGGCAGAAAAAGGAAAGAAAGGAAGCTTTTGATCTTCTCAGGAAGAGAGATGCATATTGGATTTGTAACCTAGGAGCCCACTGGTGGCCAGCTCTGAATGGGAGATTTGAAATTTCATCTTTTTTAAAATAATTCCATTTTTCAAGATACCAGTATCAGCACTTAGACACAGTGAAGACTTATGTATGCCATATGTATGCTTAATATTTAATAAATGTATAGCATTGTTTCTTAGATTCTGTTACAGATATAGTACATGTGGAAGCGATTGATGTAAACCTCAACACTAATTCTACCTTCTTTTCACTTATATTTACTTTGTTTTATTTATTTAGCTGAAAATTGATGACTGGGAAAGATGCACTGAGAAGAAGCTCATTTTCATACATGACCTGGGGGAGGGGAAACAAAGGAAATACATAATTCAAGCAATGGAGATTACAAACCAGATACATAATATAAGTAGTCAGGGTTACAAAGCAGTAATCATAATAAATACTAGAAGCTGAGATTAGAAAGCAGTAAATGATATATACAAATCAAACATGGTAGCATAGAGCAGCTAATGACAACAGTAATGAGAAACAACTCAGCATAGCAAATATACATTATTCAGCAAGGTTATACTGGATAGGGCACGAAGGCTGGAATCAGGCACTGGCTAAGTGGTGTCAGGTGCAAGCCGGAGAAATGTGGTCATGCAAAAGCATCTTAAAGGAGAGGAATTATATGTCTTGTTTATAAACTGCTAACAGACAGCCAGGTGGGTTTTAGGGCAGGGAGGTCAACTGACACTATCCTGGCAGACTTCATCGACACAGTATCTAATGGACCAGAGTTGAGGGAGTCTGTTGACATGGTGTTCGTCAACCTCTCCAAGACCTTTAACTTGGTTGACTATAACATCTTGATGAAATGGCTAATGCTTGTTGGCATGTCTGATCAAGTGAAAACTTGGATGTTCTTGTATTTAACAGAATGTATGCAGCAGGTCTACATAGATGGAACTTCGTCAGATTGGGAGGAGATCTTTAGGGGTGTGTCCCAGGGCTCAATCCTGGGCCCCCTATTGTTCCTCATATATATAACCCCCCTGCCTCAACTGATAGAAAGAAGTAAGATCTATCTTTATCCTGATGATATGACCCTAATAGGTAGGGCCAAAGATAATAAGGCATTGCAGAGCACCCTGCAGTCTGATTTTGATAACCTGCAGCACTGGCTACAAAACTAAACAAGCATTTGTCAATGCCAAATGTTGTCTCACTGGCATTGGTAGTGCAGGAGTTAGAGATGCATAATAGGAATGGCAGTGAAGTATTGAATTGATGCCAAACCCACCCCCACCCTGCAGAGACTGACAGGCATTGGGGTGTGCCTTTGGGCCATCAGCTATAACGCTCATACCATTTAACCTCACCTTACCCTGTAGACACTGACAAGTGTTGTGGTGTGCTTTGGGGTCTTTGGGACTTATATTTACCCAATTCCAAAAGGAAATATGCTGAGATGCTGAAGTATAGGTGAATGGGGTGACCTTTAGGGCCAAACACTCCAAGGCACACCTCAATGCCTGTCACTGGCTGCATGGTGGGGAAATGGGGTGGAATGGCATGAGCATTACAGCCAATGATCCCAAGTCACACCACTGACACCTGTCAGTCTCTACAGGGTGGGATGTTACAGTTGGAAACCTTAACACCGTAAGCATTCATTGGTATTTTCACTCCAAATTTTCAACATGGGCTTTTTGTGACCTCACCTCATGAAGAGCGGCACTATCAGTTTGCTAGCCAAAAGCTGGTTTTGCACAGCCAATATGCCACTTGGCGAGACAGGCATGAAAACACATTTTGGGCAGGATGTGAAAAATGACAACTGTATTGTTCATGAGGAGGTGAAATAAAATGGCAACGTTGAAAATCTGGAGTGAAAATATGAAAAATTGGTGAAGTCATGAGCAGGCATAGAAACTGCGCAACACATGTCTGTAACCCAATTATTTTGCGGATTTTTTTTTTAACCACATTTTCAGCATAGGCATTTTGGAACCTCCCCTCATGAACAGTGGCACTGTGATTTTGCTAATCTTTCCCAAAAGTTGATTTCCCACAGCAACCACGCCATTGTGTGCCACAGGTGTGAAAACACATTTTGGGCAGGATGTGAAAAATAACAGCTGTACTGTTCATAAGGAGGTGTGAAAAATGCCAGTGTTGAAAATCTGGCATGACAATATTGTAAATTTGCAAAGTTACAAGAGTGCGTGGAAACTGCGCAATGCACTCTTGTAACATTGTCATTTTATGGTCTTTCATCACCATATTTTCAACATAGGCATTTTAGGACCTCTGCTCATGAACAGTGTCACCATCATTTTCTCAAACTGTCCCAAAAACTGATTTCGCACAGCAACTGCGCTATTCTGTGCCGGATGTGCAAAAACACATTTCGGCCAGGATGTGTAAAATGTCAGCTGTACTGTTCATAAGGAGGTATGGAAAAATGTCAATTTTGAAACTCTAGAGTGCAAATATTACAAATTCATGAAGTTACGAGCGTGCGTGGAAACTGTACAATGCACACTGGTAAAACAGCCATTTTTTGGATATTTTTCCACCAAATTTGCAACATAGGCTTTTTGAGAGCCACCCTCATGAACAGTGGCACTGTTGTTTTGTTAATCAGTCCTGAAAGGTGATTCTGCGCAGTGAACACAAAATCACCTTTTAGAACTGAATAACGCCATGACAGTGACTGAATTCTTGAGGAGGGGTCCCAATAGCCAGTGTTGAAAATGTGGTGCCAAAATTCCCCAAAATGCCTGAGATATGCGCCAAAGTTGAAAAAACCCTATTTATGCCATTATACAGCTTACTGGCATTTCTTCAGTTCTTGGTCAGCTTTGAAGAGTGCAGACATGTTCCTGGTCCACCGAAGATCATCGCGCCATGCTCCAGAGGTAAGTATGGGATGGGGGGTGTGGGAGACAGGGTGCACAGAGGATGGGTGTGGGTTGGGGAAGGGCCACGGATTTGACGAGGGGCCATTTTCAGGTTTGCAGGTTTAAAAAGAAAAAAAATTGCAGGATGGTTTTTGTTTTACAGGGGCATTTGGCATGCTGGGGTGGTCTCCCAGCATGCCACCTGACTGTTTTTTTGGGGGGTGCTGTAGCCGATGGGGGATTGGGCACCCCTGTCATCACATACCCGGCAGGGACAAGAGTCATGGGGGATTGGGCATCCCCTTCAGCACACAACAAAAGTGGCAGGGTCATTATGATGACAGGGAGTGGGCTCCCCACCAGCAAAATAAATGGGGAAAGGGGGACTGAAGCAGACAGGGATTGGGCCCCCCCATCAGCAAAGAAAGACTGTTTGGAGGTGCATGATGCTGAGGGGGATTGGACACCCCCTTGGCATACACTTTAAATGAGAGGGGGGCATTATGCTGATGGGGAGTGGGCTCCCCCATCAGCAAATGAAGTGGGTCGGGGCACTCTGTGCGACAACAGTCAGTGCCACCATGTTTATTAAACTTCTTCACCAGAAAAGGCATGCCGCAGCATGACAAGCTTGGCATTCATTGCAGCAGACCTTTTCTTAGAACTGGTGGCCAGTTTACATGTTGCTGGTGTCAGCACCTGTAGCTGTCTTATTGGGGAATGAGGGACACACCTATTGATGCATGCCCTGCATTCGCCCACAGTGACCGCACCTCCAAATCTGCTACTACTGCAATATGTTGGGTGGCAAGCATGTGCGAGCCAACACAAAAATGGTTTTGAGCAAGAGAAAAACACAAGTAATGCTGTTCAACCCCAGATGCACAGCAAAGGTACAATATAAAAGTCTGAATATATATAGCTTAGACAAATATAAATTGGAAGAGGTAACATCTTACACGTATCTGGGGGTGCATATAGACACAAACTTACCTTTGAGGAACATGTGACCAGTGTTGTAGGAAAAGTCAATGTCAGACTGGGGGTACTTCAAAATAGAGTTTCAATACTACCCAAAGAAACCAGAAATAGGGTTGCTGAGCAACTACTACTCCCCCATACTGGAGTATGGGAGTTTAACATATCAACATGCTATAAAGACCCTGCTAAATAGGCTGGATAAAACATACTACAGAATGGCTCATTTTGTATTAAAATGTCAATATACTGTATATCATTGTAGCATTCTGCAACAGCTCAGTTGGGACTCCCTTGAAATCCGGAGGAAAAAAATGGATAGGGTTAAAAGCATACATAGAATTTCGAGATGAAAGTTCAAATAAAGCCAGCAATGAACAGAATTCAAATAAATATAACCTGAGAGATCTAAAACACAGATGTTTAATGATTTCCTTTGAGAATAACGTATACAGTAAGATGCAAAGAAAGTACTATCTTTAAAAAATCTGGAATGTGAGCATGAACGTATCAGTACAATGCCCACGGTTCTGAAACCATGAAGTGACATAGTCAAAACTCCAAATTCTTGGTTCCATGAAAGGAACTGCACAGATAGTTGTCCATACAAAGAAAACAATAAAGAACACAACTGACAGCTTCAGTTTTTATTCAGGCACAGTTAAATAGGGATGCTTTAGAGGTATGCATATAATTTATGAAAATAGAGACATTATAAGCAGCTGCACATAAGTAATCAATTCCTGTCCCCTTTAAGCCTGAAACTTGCTTGCTGTAACTATATGCTTAACAGGACAACTTTGTAAAACAGGGCCTTACAGTCCTAAAAGTTACTTCCTGTCAGTAAATAAAGGTTTTATCTATATATCTATCTATCTATCTATCTAGGAGAGTGTTTCAGATGGGGGGGCAGCCAGTCAGATAAGGAGGTCTGGCCTATGGACAAGGGGTAACAGGGACTAACAAAACAATGAAAGGCTGAAGAGCAAAGAGAGTAACAGGAGGGTGCCAATGGAAAGACAAATTCAGGAAATTAGGCGGGTAAGGAGAAACATTAGAATTTAGAGAGAAAGTAGATGCAATGGGATAGGTATAATGAAAACAGAGAGGGAGAGAAAGGAGATGGTACAGGGGGCAATTATGAGTAAAAGGAGGGGAACCAGTGGCAAAATGACAGAATGAAAGCCAGGATTCAGTCTGGCTAAAGTAGATTTGGGAGCTCCCCTGTACACCACATTCAAATAGTCAAACAGTAGGAGGATCATTTTGACAAAGATTTCATGCCAGACCAGAGGAGTGAAACAAGATTTATTACTGCAGAGGGTGCCAAGTTTGGGGTGTAATTTTTTGATGATGGCATTGATATAGACTCATAAGTTGAGATGACTATCTAACCACACACCAAGGCATTTTAAACAGGGGACACTCGCTAGGGATGTGCCATCAATGGTTTAGAATTCAGTAGTCAGACTAAGCATACTAAGCTATTTTGAGGTTCTGAATAGCATGCTGACTGTTTTATTTTGTATTAAGGGAGAGTTGGCTGGCACAGAACCAGAACTGAACATTATCAAAGTCACATTTGAGGGACTGTTCCAGCAAAGGGATGGAGGTTCCAGTGGCAAAATGGACTGTGCCATCAGCAAACATATGTACATCGGCTGAGACACAGGCTGAAGGGAGGTCACTTTAGAAAAATAAGACAAGGATTGGGCCAAGGATGGAACCTTGAATTACACTGGAGTAGATGGGAAGGGGAGATGTGAAGGAGTACCCCACCTGTACCAACTGGCTCCTACCAGAAAGGTAGGAGCAGAATCACTCAAGGGTGGTGACCAAGAGTTCATCAGCCTTATGTTTATCTAGATGTAAGAGATAAGCCTGGTCAATAAAAATAGAAAAGTATACCTGACCCTGATCCATCCCTTTTAGGATGAACTCAGTGACGTAGCATACAGAAGACTGTGGAATGGGCTTTGCAGAAGCCAGACTGAAAAAAGGAGATGAAGGAGTCAAGAAAGTTGGATAGCTGGTGAAAACTAGTTTTTCCTGCCATTTAGCAGAGAGAGGAGATGTGAACTAGGTCAATAATTCCCAAGATTGCAGGAGTCAATCCCTTTATGAAAGTGGAGGACTGTAGTAAGTTTCTAGAATGAAAGAATTGAAGAGTGCTGAAATGAGAGGTTGATAAGTAGGGAGATAGGGGCAACAATGGCAGGATCAGAAAGGTGCAAGAGTTTGGGGTTAGGACCATCAGGAGTGTAGCCCTTTGAGGGATCTAGAGAGAGGATGATAGACAGGACATCAGATGTGGTGACTGGAGTGAAAGCAAATGTAGATGAGGAAGATAGAGGAGCAACAGTGAAGGAGGATATGGAGGTACAAGGAGTAGATATGGCACAGGTAGTGAATTTTGTATTGAAAGCAGCCACCTCGGTAGGTCTGGGGGGATTGCAGAGCTTGAGGGTGGGTGTGGTTACAAGGGAGGGGTCTGAAAATGGAGTGAATAATATTCCAGAACTAATGTGGGGAATTAAGATTGCTCTGAAGGTTCAAGGGTAAGTAACTGGCTTTTGCCTGATGGAGAGACTTGGTGCCTGCATTCCACCTTGCCCACCTAAATGTCCGCAGTCTTCTGCATAACCAAGCTGAGCTTACTGCCTGGGTCTGTCTCTATAACCCGGACATCCTTGGTGTGACAGAAACCTGGCTAAAACCTAGCATTTCAGACACTGCATGTGCTCTACCAGGTTTTAATCTTGTTAGGCTTGGCCGGACTTGACACAAGCATGGTTGTGTGTTACTGCTATATTATAAAAAACACTTAAATGTATTTCTCATACCCCACACACTACCTCCCTTTCCTGACTGTGAATTCCCACACACATTACTTCTACTAGGAGATGCAAAAAAGATCCATCTTGTCTGCGTATATAACCCTCCCAAAGGTGGTGTGAAAGGGTTAATTTATCTACTTGACTGTATTAGTCCCAAGGTGTTCTCTAATGAGCTACTGATGTTTGGCGATTTTAATCTAAACTGGATGGGAGTTAACGTCAAACAGTACAAACCTCTGCTTGCTGGTCTGGATCTCTCCTAACTTATAAATCAACATATTAGGCTCTCTTCGTCCAGGGGCACAAATTCCCTCTTTGACTGGGTCCTGGCAAATACTGTAGGCCAGAAAGGATTGCCTATTTTTAACCTCTATCTCAGATCATGCCCCTACATTCTGTGTCTGGAAAGTCCTCTCCCCCAAAATACCCCCCTAAGGTTATTCACATGAAAGATTTCTCCAAATTCAGCCTTGAATCCTTTCATGCTGACGTGGCTCTTACCTACTGGTCTTCTGATCTAACTGCAAATGATATTACCATTGCTCTAAATAATTTCATTAGCATTCTCTCCCCTGCAAGATAAACCTGCTCTGCTCACTAAATGGAAAATCAGGGGTACTGCCACCAAATGGCTGCAAGGTGGTTTGTCTTCTCATATGAAGTGTAATGATAAATTTTAGGCTCAGTTCAAGGCCTCCTAAGAGATGTACACCTTCCATGAATATCAGTGCCTAAGAAATGCTTGTACAAAAGCCATACATAGTGCTGAGAGTGAATTTTGTAGGTCTGCTTTGCCACCCTCTGCTAGTGACCCAAGGAGTTTCTGATAAAGCATTAAAAATATTTTTTGTGGCGCCAATAAGGACCATACTTCTGAAATGTTAATTGGTGATGTTAAGTGTAATAATGCCTCTACCCTTGTGAATGCTTTTAATGCCCAGTTCTCTGACCTGTCTGCCTTTACCTCCCTTTTTCTCTCCCCTCAGAGTCCCATCTCCCATCTGAATATTCCCAGCCTGGACCTGTCCATCACCCACCCTTATACGTTAAAACTGTGTCTAAAAACAAGATACTAAGGTTCATACTAAGGTTGAGTGAAGGAGCCGGTAGGCTGAGGCCCATAACGCTCCTATACTAGGCTGTAGAATAAAATGATAAGTCATACCCAGACAAGAATAAAGTATCAAGACAATGTTTGAAAATCTCTTTAGAGTTACTAGTAACAACGTCAGATGGAAGGTGATTCCACAGTCCAATAATTCTAACAGTGAAGAAGTACTTATGATTGTTATGTCTAAAAGATTTACCAGTTAGCTGAAGAATATGACCTCTAGTGTTATGTGTAGATTTTTTAAATGAAAAACCTAGTTCAGTCATGATAAAAGGGTCATGAATAATATCATATAATAGAAGGAGAGCACCACGGATGCGTCTAGTGGTGAGAGACATTAATTTCAATGTGTCCAACCTTGATTCATAAGATAACCAATCAAATTCAGCTATCTTTTTTGTATATTTACGCTGCACCATTTCAAGAGAGAAATTTTCTGATTTTTTAAATGGACACCAGAATTGAGAGGCGTATTCAAGATGTGGTCGAACGTAGGACCTGAATAAAGGAAACAATACCTCCTGTTTGCGAGATCTAATATTGCGCAAGATAGACCATATAATGTTGTTAGATGTATTAATAACTGAAGACATATGCTTAGTGTATGTTAAATTATCAGATATTGTTATGCCCAAGTCTTTCTGGTTGTCAGTTGCACACAATGGTAACTCGTCCAAAATATACGGGAAATTCAAGTTATTAGAACCCAAGTGCATAACTTTGCACTTGGCAGGATTTAACTTAATTACCCATTTTTTAACCCAAGTACTGATAACATCTAAATCATACTGAATACAGGACATTTGATAATAACTGGAACTTAAACCACCGATCTTCACATCATCTGCATATTTTATAGTATAGGAAAGGCAAGAATGAGTTAAATCAAATATGAAAGCCTGAAAAAGGCAGGGACCAAGAACTGAGCCCTGAGGAACACCACTCAGTACCCTGCCTGAGTCAGAAAGAGTCCCATTTATCATCACTCTCTGAGTTCTGCCTGAAAGCCAGTTACATATCTATTTCATTATATAGCCATTAATATTAAGGCTGGAAAGTTTTTGAATAAGAGCCCAGTGTGGCATGGAATCAAAAGCTTTACTGAAATCAATAAAGATAATATCGCAGGCTAAGTTATCATCCTAAAAAGAACTAAAATGTTCATAGAAACAAAGTAAATTAATAAGACAGCTTCTACCCTTTTTGAAGCCATGTTGTTCCAGATCAGAAGCATCAATTACTGGGGACAGAATGTCCTTAAGTAGGCTTTCTAATACTTTACAAATTGATGAAGTCAAGCTGATCGGCCGATAGTTATCCCATAGATGTTTGGATCCCTTCTTATGTATAGGAACCACAAATGCCTCTTTCCATTCACCAGGAATACAGTTAAGTTGTAAAAACAGATCAAATAAAAGTTTAAGTGGGAAAGCAATATGTTCAGTTGATAAATATAGCAGATGCCCTGCAATATAATCTGGGCCTGGACAGAATTTACCTTTTAATAAAAGTAGTTTACTCCTAATAGACTCAACTGAAAAAGTGATAGGAGGATCAATTGGTGTTATATTAAGATCCGGTAAATGTACCACAGGTTCAGAGAAAACTTTGCAAAATTCCTTATTAAAAACATCTGCCATAGCTTTAGGGTCATGAATAAGTAAATTATCTATTGTAAGAGGCCCCACCATGCTAGGACTTTTCCTGAGTGAATTGATATATGAATAAAATTGTTTAGAATTTGACTTACTAGCTGAAGATGCTAAAGTCAATTCCCATTTTGATTTCGCCCTATGGATAGCTGATTTACATTTTCTACTTGAATTCAAATAGGAATCCCAGCTGGAAGCAGATCTATTTTTTAAGTAAGAACGGTGTTTTTTATTTTTTATATTTATTAAACGTTTGATGTTATTATTCAACCATTTGGGAGATTGTTTCCCATTTGATTTTTGATTTTTTGAGGGAATATAAATGTCCCTCAAATTTAAAATAATAGATTTGAAAAGCATCCAACTCTGAAATGTTTTTTTTCCTTAAACGAAGACAACCAATTTATATTTTTTAAATGAAGATTTATGCTGTGACAATCCGCTTTGTCATACAAATATATTATCGAAGAATTACTATTGAAAACAGTGTGTCTCTCTAAATTGAAATAGATAGAATTATGGTCGCTAGTACCAATCGGTGTAGAAACTTGCACATCTCTAATATCTAGGGCACAACTACAAAGGACCACGTCCAGTATATTATAACCTCAGGTAGCTGTATTTATCCATTGAAGTAAATGCAATACCATACAGGAGGACATAAATTTTTTACTAATACTACTAAAAGCTATAAATAATTGCCAATTAATATCTGGGAGATTAAAATCACCAGTAAGTATAACACTCCCCATTTGTGTGGCTGTTTCAAATTCAGATAGAACAGCATCCACCAATAAGTTAGTAGAAGATGGGGGAATATAACATGTGCCAAGGATGAAGAAATCCACTTTAGATAATAAAAGTTTAAGCCACAGAGTCTCAGTAGGGAGATCATGAGTTTTTATTAAACTAGATATATTAAGTGAGTCAATTTTATTGCTAATAAATGAGGCGACGCCTCCCCCCTTCCTTGTACAACGATTCAAATAATATGAAGTATATCCAGGAAGTTGCTTGGTCCAAGCGGAGTCACAGTCACCCCATGTTTCACTTACTGTAACAATATCTAAATCCTTATTTGAGATCACAGCAATTATATCATCAAATTTCTGAGTCAAGCTCCTAGCATTAAAACTAAGAAATTGCATATGTTGGCATGACACATTATGCATAAGTGAAGATGATGTGCATGTTTTAAATTCCCCCCTCCCCCCAGATACTAGTTTAAATTAGAGTTAATGGATAGTAGAAATTGTTTACTCAATAGGGCATTCCGTAATTTACTAAGATGCAAGCCATCAGCACAATAAAGCTCTGATTTGTCAAGGAAATCTTCCCAATGGGTGATGCACTTTAATTTTTGTTGTAAACACCAAAGCCTAAGCCAATTATTGACAATTTTGATCTTATTGTTAAGATACCCAGAGTACTGTGGAGTAGGTAGAATCTTGGAAAAAATGATGTCACACCCCCTATCAATCAGTTTATTAGTCATTGAAACATAAGCTTGTTTAATGTTTTGAATAGATTCTCTATAAATGTTATTGGCACCAACGTGAACAATACACAATGGATTAATGTCATGAAACCCAAAATGTTATCAACCATAAGAGTTAAATCTGAAATTTTAGCACCGCTAAAGCTTGAACAAGTTCTATTATATTTATCAGGCTCACATAAATCTCTATCTAATTTTCTAACTAAAGAGTCACCCAAAACATATAACTGTCTAGAGGTTGAGTCATTACAATTGGAAACATACATAGTGGATGTTTCTTCATCGGTTTGCACAGTGGCAAAATCTATCAAGTGAGGATTGGGGCTGAGGTTAGACAAAGAGCTAGAAACTTGTAACGTATTTGCTGGAGATATGTCTATGGAATTAATAACTTCATTGGGGGGTCAAAGGAAATGCCATCAGGATTGGTAGTAACAGTAGACAACGGATCAAAGCTATTATGTAATGGAATAGAAAAATGCTCTGCCTTACGCCTTCTTTTTTTTGTTACTTTAGACCCTTGTACAGTGTACCAGTTAGTGTCTTCCAAATTATTGCATGTACTGTACTCTTCCCCTCTAGCTCTTTTTTTTGAGACATCAACTGGAATAGTTGGCAAGTTGCTTTAAATAATACAGGTACTCTCTTTAAGTAATGTAATGGAGCTAGAGGTCAAATTGGATGGAGTGTCATTTGCTGGGGTATTGGTTGCACATAACGCTGATTGAGCCATTAAATGTTCAGGGTTATTGTTAGAGTCCAACACTAAAATCCGCTTGTAGTATAAACTGTTTTCACATTGTAATACTATGTTATCAGTGCATTTTGCACATTGGTAAGGAAGGTTGTCAGCATTAATAGCCGACAAACTGAACATATGACAAGATATGCATTGTATGCCAGTTTCTCCTGTTGAGGTAGTAACAATTCCATTGATATTACTGATTGTGTTTATTGGGGAAGCCATTTCAATGTGTAGGATAAGCAAGAACACTCCAGGTAATCTTAAGTAATCACAAATACTACAAGTACGGAAACACCAGTGTGACCCTTACCTCCTAACACCGCCTAACACGCTTAACACGCGCTAAGAACGTGCGTGTCTTAGCGCACGTCTTCACGCATGGAAACGCACACGCCCTGCTCGCTTAATGTGCAGACTCCTCGCAAGCCTCTTCCCCATTGCCAGTGCTGGACATGACAACTTGGAGCCCAAACTCCTAAAGCTAGGTGCTCCTTTCCTTGCCCTACCCTTCACTCACATCTTTAACACATCCCTGATCACTGGATCTATACTTGACCTTTGGAAGATAGCTAGGGTTGTGCCTGTATTTAAACAAGAAGATCCAAGGCTCCTTGAAAATGATCAGCCTATTGCCATACTATCGGCTATAAGCAAATTATTAGAAAAGGCGGTTGCGTCCCAACTCTCTGACTATATTCAGAACCATGGCCTCCTATCCCAGGCGCAGTATGGCTTTTGAAAGGGTCATGGTACCACCTCTGCCCTTGCAAAAGTCACATCTGAAATTAGGATAGCTGCTGATCATGGTAAACTGACAGGAGCCATCTTCATAGACCTCTCAAAGGCCTTTGATTTAGTTGATCATACTCTCCTGTGTCCCAAACTCGGCATTCTTGGCCTGTCTGCCCATGCCTTAGCATGGTTTAAAAATTACCTCCTGGGAAGGCAGCAACTTGCCAAGTTTAATAAGGTTCTTTCTGAGCCTATTACTGTCAAATCTGGGGTCCATCAGGGGTCTGTTCTTGGGCCTATCCTTTTCTCCCTGTTTGTCAATGACTTATCCTTGGTTCTGGATCACTGTGGGACAACCCTATATGCAGATGACCTAATGCTCCTAACAAACTCACAGGACATTAGTGTTTTAAACTATCACCTTCAGGCCAACTTCAGAAAAATCCAAAACTGACTCCTGGCCAACAAGTTAGTCTTGAACCTTACGAAAACCCAGGCTTTGTTATTTGGAACCCAGGCAAAAATCAAAGCTTGCCCTGTTCCTCTGAAATTTGTTTTTGATGGATCCCCACTAAGGGTTGTTAACTCTGAAACACCTGGGAGTCACCCTTGATTCTCAACTTGATTTTTCCCTGCACATCAGAAATGTGCATAAGACATCCAATAGCAAACTGGGCCTGGCTTGCAGAGCAAAGAGTTGTCTGATATTTGCAATGCATCATGCCCTGGCGAAGGGGATACTTCTCTCTACACTTTTTATGGGCTCATCACCGTCGCTCAATTCTCTAAAACCAGTCTCTCCAAGCGGGATGTTACTTACAATAATATTTGCCATTTTGCCCTCTCCACCCCTGACTAACTCATTGCTGTGAGTTATATGACAAACTGGAGTGGCTCTCTCCAAAGAACCATTGAATGTTTGAGCTGGGATGTCTCACAAATAAAACTGTCAGACCTGCCACCCCTCCCATCCTTGCTGAGCTACTTAAGCCTGCTAACTCTGCTTACCCTCTTAGGTCTAATGACTGTTCTCTCCTCCTTGTCCCTAAAACCAGAACTCTTATGTTGGATCGGTCCTTTGCTGCATTCACATCTCAGACATAGAGTTTCCCTCCTACACATGCTCACAGTGCCTCCTCTCACAATAGCTTTAAACACACCTTCTGGAATCATCTAAGGCTCACTGCAGCTTGCAACTGTACCTAAGCAATTGTATCCCCATCTGTCTTTGATAGCACTTTACTATTCCTGTATGGTCACTGGCCAATGCTGGCCTGTGTCTATGCTTGAGGATATACCTTGAATTTGTTTGCCACTTTGATATGTTGTAACAATTCTGCAATACTTCTACTTTATGCTGTCTATGATTGCTCCATTGTTGTGCCTCGTATTGCCTATATATATCCCAAACCACCTCCTGGCAACCATCCTGTATGAAGATACACACCCTTTTACCACAGTCTACTCCCCAAGGGATATCCCCCCTGGAGAGAGGGACAAGCTAAGAAAAGGTACACAAAGACATAGCTTACAGCTATGGTATGGCAAAATGGGTATGTCAACAGGGTGACCATACTGAAGGTGTACTACACCTCTTCTAAACACAGTTTACCATTAAGTTTGTTTGGAGTCTCCCAGACTCAGTCTGCCATTGTTACCAGCATTCTTTAATGCTTCAGATGCCTGAAAAGGTACTCAGTAGCTGCCACCACTCAGCATAGACACTTTCTCGGGGTATCTGTATGTCTGAATCCCTCCCAGGGCTACTGGTCACATGGTACAGTGTTCCTTGCTCAAGAGCAAATGACCCATCCCAACTGTCACAGCTGAGAGCATTTTACTTTGGAACCAAAATATGGTAACTGTAGCCTTCTTTTCTGAGGTGGAAACACAGTTTTTGCCAGTTATAAATCAGTTAGCTGTGCCTCAAAGGACTCAGTCACAGAAACGTGAAGTGCATAAAAAAATAATATTTTAATACTTCACGATATTTACACATATAATATAGCATATTACACAAAGATTATGGAGGAACAGTAATTCTACAGAAATAAAAAAGAAAATGTTTTGCACACAGCAGAAAAAAAACACACAGACAAATCTTATTGCACTTCTTAATTTTCCTGATGTAGAAAGGCTTACCCTCACAGGGCACCTTGGTGAATCAGGACAGACTCAAACCTTAGATGTTAACTATTCAGAGTCCCAGCCTGATTAACTCTTTCAGGCTCTGGCAGTCCTCAAGATCCTGCAGCTGCCCCCCCATGACACGTGATCCAGTTTGTCAGTCTGACATCATAGATTCAGCACTTCTTTTGTGAGCTAGAAAATCTCCCATTCAGACAAATTGGACCAAACTGAATTCTTAGTTTGTGGATTGCAAAATCCATCCCTTTGTCTTCCCTCCTGTCTCACACAACATGATTGACTGCTTCAGTCATTAGCCAGCTCCCTTCACAAAATATGAAAGGGTTGTTTTTGCTTTCAGCTTTCCCATGAACCAGCTAGGAGGGACCTGTGGTACAGGACAAAGAGATTGTAATAATTCTCCAGAGTCATCTGCCATGCCTCTGGCAACTAACCTTATCAGACAATGTTTAACTCAGCTGAAATACTTACAAGAGGTTCAGCTGATAATAAAAAGTAATCACAGAAACATGGAAAATAATTACACAAAAGTTGTTACACCCTCTTTGTCTCACATAGGCTGAACCCAGTACAGATATACAGCAGTACACAATAAGACCCAACTATTTAATGAGGCAGCACATGCTTGAGACAGTAACCATATAGGTAGACGAAGGCCCTCCTAACTTAACCAGTACAGAAACATATCAAAAGAAGGTGGCAAACAGTCTATTACTTCCATTTGTTTATAAGATGTTATTTATTATCACACTACACCTCTACTGACCCCACCTGTAATCACATGTAACACAGTCAGAGAGCAGGCATACTGCTTTAAATTTACTGACTGCAGGGGAGAGTTGGGCATAGTCACCAGGCATCCTGTTGCCTCCTCTCTAGTGACTCCCCTCAAGAACTCCCATTCCTTCAGTGTCACTCTCACTGGGACAGCTCATGTGGGACTGCTAGGAGAGGAGAAATTAAGAGGAGGAGCCAGTATGGTGATTGCAGCAGAATTAACATTTATAAAAGAGGTCCTACTGCTTAATTGCAGGGGAAGCCTAAAACAGCAGGATGGCTCACAACCCCACTACTGGTCTGATTATGATGTTGTGATAAGTATATAGGCTCTTCAAGTTATCTGACTGTTTTTATCTCTACTATTTTTACAAATGTTTTTAACTTATTTATTGTATGTAGTTAATATGGCACTTGCATTTTTTGTTTACAGTATTTATGCACATTGCCTTCATATACACTTGTGTACCGATGAGTTACTATCTCTTTAAATCATCTACTACGCTATACAAGACATTGATGTATAATGGGCGTCACCCTTGAGGAAGCATATCTATAACATGAAATTTGTCAGATGTAGGTGCACCTGACCCAGTATTTGAGCACCTCAAATGAAGTAAAGATTTGTGCCCTTTAATTACTTGGGGATTGCTTTTATCCCACAAGTACCATTGTGCACATTTGTTCCTCTTTTTTTTTTTGTGATCTGAGAATTCTAGTTACTTAGCAAAATCCATTTCATATAAACCTTTACTTGAGCATGGAGAGCTTAGCCTTTAAGTATATGGATTGTTTCTAAGATACCAAAATAATGGAAAACATTGTGCAAACTCACCAGTTATCTACAGTCTTTTTTTAATCTATTAACTTGTGGTTCTCATGATGAGGTTGAACTATGTTGAAATAAACAACTAGGCAGTTTTGTTTTCTTTACATTAATTCCATAAAATGTTCCCAGACTGCTGATTACAAAGAAGTAACATCACACTGCGGTAACAGTGTTGTGAAATGTTATGAAATAAGGACCTAAAATGAGCAGGAATTGAAGGCAGTGTAAACCATCTCTTAGTACTCATTATCATCAGTGGCAGAAATCATAACCTTGACTTTCTGATTACAGTGTTAATGCACTGGTGGACTTTGTAAGGACGTTTTCTAGGAATTATTACTCTTCCCCTATTCAATGGCAAAAAAATGTCAAATGGTCCTTTTTTAAAACTCAGCTTAGTCTGAAACATCTACATGTGCGTGGCCAGAGGGAATGGGGTGCTATTTTGTTACATTGCTGGACCCATTCCATACCTCTTGGCACTGCTGTACCTCAAAACGCTGTCGGAAATGTGAAAAAAAATCCACTACTTCCTAATCCCTCTCCCTTTTCCCAGCCCAAGATGCATATAATTATATTAATTAGTCATTTTGCTAGATCGCTAACATTTTTCTTTTCCCTGAACAGTCTCATAGGATGCAACAGATCACTTCATGGGGCCTTGGTGTTTAAAAGCTGTAAACTTAATGATCACATTATAAACCACTGGATTGTTCACATTTCACCATTTATTTATATTTTTTTCTAGGCTGCTACATTATGCTAAGTAATATTTTGCTCTAATTTCACCAGCAGTTTTGTGTTGGGATCATGCATATACCTGGTCTATCTGTCTAAGATAACTGCCTAATGCAGAGACGCTGTGCAGGAGCTGCTCTGTTGTTAAGGTTTATGCCTGACTGTACCTGTTACAGGTATACCACTGTTTATAATGCTTTTACTGAATTCCTAACATTTGTATTATTTGGATATACCACACAGAGTCTAGCTTATTTACTTGCAAAGTGGAGAGACCTCTATGTGAGAAATACTGTAAAACTTGAAAGTTTTACTGTGATATAATTTTTGTTATATTCCCTGAAGTACTAATTTGTCCTTGAATAAATTTGTGCTAATTAATGCTATTAGAACTTTTTCCATTGTAGTGAATTTGGCACTAATGACTGCGCTAAATTAAATTAATGCAGTTATGGTTGCAATTGTGTTTGTGCTAAAATTACTTTGTGTGAAAATAAATAGTTTTACAGTATTGGGAGCTGTGGCCAGAGGATAGTTGGCAACTAGCAGCTTGCAGCTGGAGAGTTTCAGCTGGGTTGGAGTGAAGATCAGAACCTAGAGACAGGAACCTGAATTTGGCAGTGTTGATGAAGCCCAAAGAGTCCAGGGATTCACTGGTGGAGGAAAAGAGGACTGTGTGGCAGACAGAGCCAAGCTGAAGGAGGGAGCTGATCTGGAGTTAAGCAGGTGGGCAGCTGGAATCAAGGGCTCAGTGCAGTTAAACTCTGGAGAACAGAGACTCCCAGAGAGACAGGGGTTATGACTGTCTTTTTCAATTATACCAACATTGCTGAATATAAGTGACAAAATGCAATCTGAGGAATTGTTTTGTTAAAGAGTTTTAGATTGGTGCTGGAGTGCTGGGTTGAAATGTTGCAATCTTTTGTAGAAGTTTTCTTGTTTTTTCATATTTCTTTTACCATAAAAGTTTTTATTGAGATTTTTCAAATAAGAATATGCACATCAAAGCAGCTTAGAGGAACTGCACACTGATGTACCTTCTGTAATTATGTGGATATCTTTTAAAATGTTGACCTAAGTCTGGGCTATCCATTAACCAGTGGACTGACCATTTACTATAGTATTACAATAGTATGGCCTCCCAGAAGGCATTGGTGGCCTAGGAAGTGACCCGCTGGTGTCTCATGAATGGAGTAATGGTCATCCCCACTAAGATATACTAGACTGGAGGAGCTAACAATGTAGTGATGTAGGTGTAATTTTCTTGCTTAAAAGCACAATCCATTTCAGTGTGCTATGACTGATCTAGGACCAGCTTGCTTCATCACACACAGGTGCTCAACCCACGGTAAGACGCCAGAGGCAGTATCATTCCCCATCTTGTCACAGTGGTACAGATTCAGTGACTGCAATCAGAAAGTCATTATGGCCCCAAGTGTACCTATAGCAATCAGGATGAGGGGGGCTAAACATAATTTCCCTGGTGGGGTAGGAAGGATCATGGGGGGGAAAGAAGAAGGGGCATAGCCCACTTCATTAGTGATAGTATGTTCTAGGAGAAGGTGGAGATGTAGCACTGTTACTTGTCAGGACTCAACAAGGGGCATATCAACTCTTAGGTTATTACACCAGTGGTCTGAATTGCACCAGGGGAAATAAAGACTTGGATTTCACCTCTCTTGGGGAGGTGTCAGAGCAACTTAGTTTTTCTCATTCAGATATGGTCTCAATATCTGAAGGTGGGCTGGGAGTGTACTTGATGCTATATGTGCTTTCCTCTCATACCTAGATGTGAGAGCCATGAGGTTCCCTCATTCCTTTGGAGATGGTGGGCCTGGATCTCTCTAGTGTCCTAGAATGATTCACCTGGATATTGCCAATGTTCTATTAATCTACAGAGGTTGTGAGGAGGAGAGCCCATTGATTCTTTTGGAAGGATATCCAATAGTGCCACTAAGTTATCTCAGAGTGCTGAAAGAGGACAATAGTCCTGCAGCTTCTCCATATTTTCCCCTGTAGGAGTCTAAGTTAATAAAGGCACACATGCCACAAGTTAGGGAGGCATGAGGTGAGAAACAGCGTCGGCAGTCATTGTTGCCAAGGAGACCCATCCTATATAGCCTTGGGGAGTACAGTAGGCTCTGTGTAATAGTTACACTGCATGGTTTGGCCTGCAGTTCTCTGGATGCTTTATATGCTTGGGTCCCAGCTTGGTCCCATTTAGTAGAAGGGACATCTATCCCTAATTATTGTTCCCATCTCTGTTTGTGGGATGATATGATAGCCATGGGTCACTTTCTGTCAACCAAGGTCTTGAATTTACTTGACAGATGATGTGAGGTACAAAGAGATGTGATCCATGTCTCTCATAAGCCAGGAGGGGGCAGAATCTGATTACCTAACATCTGTATCATACAAGGTCCATGATTTGGAGGTGGCTGCAAAAATGTGTTCTGGATAACCAGTATTTGGAGCATAAATCTTGAAAGAAGTATTAGTCTCCAGTAATTGGGTAGTAAAGGTCTTTTAGAGTATGTATGCCTGATTTCTCCAAGAGGGGCCATGACATTTCCTGTTGGTACTATAATTAGCTGGGAGTTTTGCCATATAGGTGGGGAACATACAGTTTTAGGATCCCAGCTGAGAGATTTAGTCAGTTTTAACAAAGTCCTCTTGAAATATTTCATACAGGAAGAGTTTTGAGATAGGAGGCCCCAGTCCCAGAGCAACAAGGCTGGAAGTGTTGGGTCCTGGCTTTGTAATATTTCAAGAGACAGCCACCTCAGGGGTTGTGTAGACAAATTTGGTCAATAACTTTATATAGTCTGGTGCATAGCTACCCACTCAAGCATAGGATGTAGACTGGGGAGGCCAAAGCCTCCTATGGTCCAGGGGACCTGGAGAGTCTGCATTTTGATTTTGGGAGCTTTAACTGAACATATAACAATGATATTTTAGAGTGGATGAACTTAAAGAAAGAGCTGGGTATCTGGATGGGAGGTTATATGAAATATACTGAAGCTTGGGTAGGGTTATCATTTAAGGACATGCTCCACCGCCAATTGAAAGCATCACTGAACCCCATCTGAAGATGTCTAGGTCTAGTTTATCCAGCATCAAGGGAATATTTGCTGTTACAGAGGCTGAGACTGTGGGCCTTAGCTGCACTCCTAAACAAGTCACCCCCATTGGGGACCATTGGAATGGATGGTCTTGGAAGAGTGCAGGTGCACATGCTACATTTAGTGGCATGATTTGAGATTTGACCCTATTGAACTTATATCTCAAGATACCTGAGTAGGCCTTGATGATATCAGTCAGTGCACCCAGGAAGATTGGTATATCCAGCAGAACAAGAGTAATGTTATCTGCAGTTTCTGGGGAGAGCCACTTACAGATACACAGATATACAGAAGGTGACACCTGATAAGGATCGTGTGGCCCACCTAGTCTGCCCCTTTTCCCTACCTAATGCATTACTGCAGACCCTAGTTGATCTGCGGCTTACCCTCTCTTCCCTATTGCTAGAGTACTCTTATGTCTGTCCCAAGCATTCTTGAATTCCCCTACTGTTTTTGCCTCCATCACCTTCACAAGGAGTCTGTTCTAAGCATTCACTACTCTTTCTGTGAAAAAGTACTTCCTCACGTTGCCCCTGAGCTTACCCCCAGCCTCATATCATGCCCCCTTGTTCTTCTACATCTTCTTTTCTGAAAGATGCTACCCTCCTTTACCTTCTTTATACCCCTGATGTACTAGATTGTCTCTATCATATCACCCTTCTCTCTCCCTTTCTCTCCTGTCCTCCAGGGAATACATATTGAGGTCCTCTAGTCTTTCCTCATATGACTTTTGGTGCAGTCCTTGCACCATTTTTGTTGCTCTTCTCTGGACTGCCTCTACTTTGTCTATGTCCTTCCAAAGACACGGCCTCCAGAACTTTACACAGTACTCCAGATGACGTCTCATCCCTATGCACCCTGGCATCCCAGTGGCTCTCCCCACAGCCTTCTCACATTGTTTGGTTACCTTTAGGTCATCAGATATGATTACCCTCAGGTCCCTTTCTTGACTGGTGGCCGTCAGTACCCCTTTCACATCCTGTACTCCTCCCTTGGATTTCTGTGCCCCAAGTACATGATTTTGCACTCCTTTGCATTGAATACTAGTTGCCACTCTCTCAACCACTCCTCAAGCATGAGTAGATCCTTTCTCATCCCCCCTTCCCTGAGTGTCGACCCTGTTGCAGACCTTAGTGTCATCTGCAAAGAGACATACCTTCCCCTCCAGCCCATTCTGCAATATCACTTATGAAGACATTAAATAGGACTGGCCCCAGCACGGATCCCTGTGGCACCCCGTTGGTCACCCCCCTTTCCTTGGATTGAACGCCATTTACCGCCACCCTCTGTGTCCTGTCATTCAACCAATGTCTGACCAAGTTTACCACCTTGGGGCCCACTCCCAAGCTGCCCATCTTATTTATTAACCTCCTATGTGGGACAGTGTCAAAGGCCTTGCTGAAGTCTTGATAGGCCAGATCCACCTCCCCTCCCCTTCCCTATCTACCTCCCTGGTCACTGAGTCAATCTATTAGATTTGTTTGACAAGAACTGCCCACTGTGAATCCAGTCTGCCTTGGATCCTGTGTGCCTCTGGATTCAAGAAATATCACAGTCCTTTCCTATAGTAGTGACTCCATTAATTTCCTCACCACTGAGATCAGGCTGATTGGTCTATAGTTGCCAGCCTCCTCCCTGTTCCCACTTTTGTGGAGATGGACTACATTTGCCCTCCTCCAGAGCCTTGGAACCACTCCTGTGTCTATCAATTTGTTGAATAGGGCTGTTAGTGGTGCTGTAAGCACCTCTCTAAGTTCTTTTAATATTCTGGGAAGTATCCCATCGAGACCCATAGCATTGTCCCCTTTCAGATTCTCGAGTTCCTGTAGGACTCTTCCCTCCATAAACGGACTGCTGTCCACCTCTCTCCCACTGTGCTCCTATCGCCAAATAGTGGTCCTTCTTCTTCCCCTTCTTCCGTGAATACTGAAAAAAAATATTTGTTCAGGATTGTTGCTTTTTCTAGGTCCCCCTCCACACACCTCCCCATCCCCCTTTTTAACCTCACAATCCCACCCCTGGTCTTCTTTCTATCACTAACGTACATGAAAAAGGTCTTGTCTCCTTTCTTAATTGCCTGGGCTACTTTTTCATCAGTTTGTTTCTTTGTGCTCCTGACTGCATTCCCTGCCTACATAGAAACATGGAAATTGTCAGCAGATAAGGACATCTAGGCCCATCCAGTCTGCCTGTAAGTCCTGCACTTGATTATAGATTTTGACCCTCCCCAGCTTAACCTATATGGTTCCCCTATGCCTGTCTCATGCATGTTTAAATCCAGCCACAGTGCTTGCTCCACTTACCTCCTGTGGCAGACAATTCCATGCATCCACCACCCTCTCCATGAAGAAAAACTTTCTCCCATTCCATCTTAACCTGCCACCTTCCAATTTCATGTCATGCCCCCTAGTCCTTGTACTCCTCCTGTATTGGAAGATTCCCCTCCACTCCCTGTTTATGCTTCTGAGGTACTTGAATGTTTCTATCATGTCCCCTCTCTCCCTCATCTCTTCCAGCAAGTGCATATTGAGGTCCCTTAATCTCTCCTCGTAAGTCTTGTGGTGCAAGCCCTGTATCATTTTAGTCACCCTTCTCTGGACCGCCTCCAGTCTGTTAATGTCCTTTCAAAGGTATGGCATCCAGAATTGCACACAGTACTCCATGTGAGGTCTGACCAGGGTTTTTTATAACGGCATCACTACCTCACGCCTTCTGCTGGTGATACCCCTTGCTATGCACCCCAGCAGACCACTGGCCCTCCCTGCTGCCTTTGTGCTCTGCTTTGACATTTTCAGGTCATCTGAAATACAATGCAATCCAGATAATCCAAACCCCGATGATCTGGAACAACCTATTATCCAAACTTCCGTTTTGTCGCCCATTTAAACCCATGATTTGCATAAGCGTGCATCATGCTGGCAGTTTGATACAGAACTATATGACTGTATTCATTATGAGCACCAAAAGGAAATGCATTGTGTTCACCTTGCAACAGAAGCTTTGGATACTGGAGCACTTGGAGAATGGTGAGCGTGCAGTGGCACTTGCTACTGAATACGGAGTTGGAAAGTCGACAGTGCATGACATCAAGGAGGCTAAAGAGAAGTTGAGAAACTTTGCTATGTCCATGGAGGGTTCATCAGGGCTTGAGAAGAGAAAAAATATGTGAACCTGCAATGACAATACCAGGGATGACTCCATCTATCTCTGGTTCTGCCAGGAGAGGGAAAAGGGAACTCCCATCTATGGCCCTCTCCTTAAAGAAAAGTCTCTTCAGTTCCATGAGTTGCTGGGTGGTGACTGTGGCACTTTTGCTGTGAGCGATGGTTGGCTCGATAGATTTAAAAAGTGTCATGGCATCCGCCAACTACGACAGTGCAGAGAGCACCTGAGTGCTGCTGAGGAAGGGGTGGCTCCATTCATTCAGCAATTGCATGCTGTTGTCGTGGCTGATGGTTTGACATTGGATCAGGTTTACAACACCGATGAGACAGATCCTTATTGGCATTGTCTACCTGGCAAAACACTTGCTCATGGCAATGAAAAAGATGCCCCAAGCTTTAAAAAAAGCCAAAGATCGTGTTACCATCCTAGTGCGTGTTAACGTGACTGGTGAACATAAATTGCACCCTCTCCTCATCGGAAAATCAAAGGAGTCCAGTTGTTGCAGACACGTTAACAAGGCAACGCTGCCTCTTTTGTGCACCAACCAGAGGAATGCATGGATGGGCAGCTAAGAGCTGACACAATTGCCAAATCATGGGTCAAGTAGGGGATTACGGGGGTTGTGTCAGAAAACCTAGTAGCAGAAACAGACACGGACACTATGCTCAAGATCGAGCCGGTTTTGGAACCAGATCTTAACAGTGCCATTTCAGCGCTCGCAATGAACATGAGTGAACAGCTGCAGATTGACCTTATACCTGAGGAGATGGAAGAGTGGGTGCATTGTGACAATGCTGATGATGGCCACACATTTATGAATGAAAAGGAGTTCATCACTCAAGTTCATCCTGGACCATCATCAGAGCCAAAGATATGAGCGATACCAGTGAAGAGGACGAAGAAGGGCCCATTCACATCCCATCACGTTCAGAAGCAATAGCACATTTTGATCAGTGCCTGCTCTAGATAGAAAGCCAGCCTGATTGTGATCCTCTAAATGTCACACTGGCTCACACACTGAGATCACAAGCTGCACGCATAAGAGTTGGGGTACTGCAGCAGAAGAGTCTGAAGGACTTCTTTAAATAAATAAATAAAAAAGCACTGTACCAAAAAGCACTTATGCACCTAAGCACAAACACTTGCACAGCAAGAATAAAGACAAACAAAAAAAAAGTTTCAAAGCACTTAAGCACTTAAGCACTTATCTGTTTAACATACAGTACAATCGAAAATGACTTCTATGCACTTAACCCCGAATATACTGTACGAACTCCCGTTTATCCAACCTAATTAACTGTCACCATGGCAGATCAGATAAACGAGGCAGTATTGTAGTAACCCCCAGGTCGCTTTCCTCTTTGGTAACTGTCAGCAACTCCCCCAATCCTTTAGCTCTCTCCTGGGTTACTGTGTCCCAGGTGCATAATTTTGCACTTTTTTGAATTAAACCTCAGTTGCCACTCTGCAGATCATTTCTTAAGCTTCCTCAGGTCCCTCCTCATTTTCTCCACCCCTTCAGGAGTATCCACCCTGTTACAGATCTTTTGTCATCCCACAAACAAGGCAGACCTTTCCTTCCAGTCCTTCAGCAATGTCACTGATGAAGACATTGAACAGAACCAGTCCAAGGACTGATCTCTGAGGTACTCCTCTGGTCACCCTCCTCTCCCCAGATTGTACTCCATTTACCACCACCTTCTGTCTCCAGTCCGGTAACCAGTTCCTAACCCAGTTTACCACCTTGTCTCCTATGCCAGACTACCCATCTTGTTAACCAGCCCCCTATGTAGGATGGTTTTGAAGGCTTTTCTGAAATCGAGGTAGGCTATGTCCACTGCACACCACTGATTTACTTCCTTCGTCACCCAGTCAAACAAATCTATGAGATTTGTCTGACACAACCTACCCCCTGTGAAGCCATGTTGCCTAGGGTCCTGGGCACTGATGGCTTCTAGATGTCCCACTATCCTTTCCTTAAGTAGTGCCTCCATGATCTTCCCCACTACTGAGGTAAGGCTGACTGGCCAATAGTTGCCCACCTCCTCTCTACTGCCTGATTTGTGTAGGGGGACGACATGTGTGCTCCTCCAATCCTCTGGCACCACTCCTCTGTTAAGTGACTCAGTGAACAATGCTGCCAGAGATTCTGCTAGCTCTCTTTTCATCTCCCATAGAATCCTTGGGTGTATACTATCTGGTCCCATTGCTTTGTACACCTTCAATTTGGTGAGTTCCTGCAGGACTCTCTCCCCCATGAATGGACTGTTGTTCACCTCTTTTCCCCCCTTGGCATCCGATCCCTGTCCCTTCCCATCTTCTTTGAATTCTAATCAGAAGTATTTATTCAGTATTTCTGCCTTATCCATGTCTCCCTCCTTACACTCTCCTTCCACCCCTTTAAGTCTTACATTTCCCCCCCCCCGGGGTTTCTTCCTTTCGCTGATGTACCTGTAGAATGTCTTGTCCCCTTTCGTTACTGTCTGTGCTAAGCTTTCCTCGGTCTGTGCCTTTGCTCTCCTCACCACCCTCCCTGCTTCCTTTATACACTCTCAGTACACCTCTCTGTCCTCCACCCCCCCTTTGGGTCTCCTTATATTTCTGGAACCCTGCCCTTTTAGCCCTTACCTTTTCTGCTACTTCTTTTGAGAACCATAGTGGTCTTTTCTATCTCTTTCCTTTTGATACCAATCTGATGCATTTGTTTGTTATTTCCACTATGGCTCCTTTTAGGTTCTCCCACTGCACTTCCACCCCCCCCCCGTCCCTCTGCTCTCCAGGGCACTTTTGATAACTCTCCCCATTTCAGCGAAGTCTGCTTTTTTTAAATCGAAAACCTTCGCCCTAGGGTGACTTGACTGAATCCCTGTCTGTATGCTGAACCACACCATGTGGTGATCACTGGATCCTAGTTGCCCCTCCATCTGCACATCAGTAATTCTTTCCCTGTTGGTCATCACTAGATCAAGAACCGCCCTGTCTCTGATGGTATCAGGCACCAGCTGACTGAGTCCTGCCCCTTGTAGGGAATTCAGGATGCCTCTGCTTCTGGCTGAAGCAGCTGCCTGAGTGGTCCAGCCCACATCTGGCATATTGAAATCCCCCATTAGCAGAATCTCATCTATCATTGCCATTTCGTGTATGTCATCCTCAAGGTCCCTGTCCACTTCTTACTCCTGACCTGGAGGCCTGTATATCACCCCTGTGCTTATTGCTGTGCCATTTCCTGGTTCAAGGGTGACTCACAGTGCCTTGGCCTCCCCCTGCCTACCCAGTATCTGTGTTGCCTTTAAACCCTCCTTGACATACAGGGCAACTCCTTCCCTTTTTTGCCTCCCCTATCCTGCCTAAACAGAGTATAAACTGGTATATTTACTTCCCACCCATGTCTGGCATTGTACCAGGTTTCAGTTATTGCCGCTATATCCAGTCTGCCTCAACTATCACAGTCTCCATGTCTGGGATTTTATTTCCCAGGCTGCTGGCATTTGTCACCATGGTCTTTCAAGTATTACTGCCTGTCCTCCCTCTACTCCTGGTTTTGGTCCCCTGCAGTTTCCTCCCATCCTTGTTAACTTTAACATGTGTCCCTGATTTCTTTGCTTCTCCCCTTCTGCCTGGTCTAGGTGGCCTTGGCAACATCATTCTGGTGTCTCTACCATGTGGGGGTGGGCTGCTAGAGTTTACATGTACTTGTTGGCCCCCATTGGCTAGTTTAAATGCTGATCAGCAAAGTGTTTGAACCATTCATTAAGGGCTGCTTTCCCCTTTCTGGACAGATGCAGCCCATCCCCACTGTACAGGGCCACATCGTTCTAGGTAGGACCCTAGTCCCCAATGAAGCCATATCCCTTCTAGCTGCACCAGGCCTTCAACCATGAGTTGAAGTTATTAATGCAAAGATTCCTATCCTCCTCCCTGCCATGAACTGGCAACACTTCCGAAAATGTCACAGAGCTTGCTACTTTCTCCAGGCTCCTCAAACCTATGAAGTCCTGTTTCACATGTTTCAAGCTAGCCCTGTCCTTGGATAGGTCATTTGTTCCCAGATGGACAATGTCATCCAGCCCCCCTCTTTGCCACTGCTTCAGAGATCCTCTGGATCTTCCCCCCCTCCCTCTGAGATGTGTCTCCTAGAAGGCATTTGACCTCCTTTTCCTCCCTCCTATCTGTGTCCAGATCCAGTCCCTGAACAATCGAGTCCCCCACTAGGAGTAATTTCTTCCTCCTTTGAGGTTCTTTTCCTACCATCACTGGGTCTCCCTGCTGGAGGACCCTCACATCCTCCCTGATTTCAGCCTTGGGTTCCTTTGCAGAACTCTCCCACTCCTCCAAAACAGTGAAGGTTTTTTTTGAGCTGGACTGGATGGTGGCTGTGTCTCTGCCCCCTTCCCTGAATCTTTCTGAGCCCACCATAGTCTACCCTGCCATTTGCCTGGGAGGCCATTGTGGTATAGGTTGGGAACATGGTGGCCTCTGGGTGGGGGCGAGGGTCTCCAGTACTCCTGCCAGCTCAGCTCAGAGACTGGTGACCTCTGCCTTCAGCCCAGAGAGCTGCTTGCATATGGGGCAGCACTGCAGTACCTAGAATGTTCATCTGAAGACCGCTGCACCACACCCAGAGCACTGCACCACTCCCTGCATCATCCTGAACCTGCTTACTACTATCACCCCTCCTTCTCAGTTAATTTTTTCTCTTCCCTTTCTTCACTTTCCAACTAAATTGCTCCTCTGTTTTGTTTCAAGTGCCTTTGCTAACCTTGTTGACTGCTCTTCCCTTGTATTGCTGCCTGTATTCTTAGATAGGTCCTATCTTGTAGGGTGATCCCAAATTATCCCTGTGCCTTTAAGTAGTTGAGTCTCTGTTGCTGTCTATAAAGGCAGAGCACCTGGGGCAGGATGGGAATGGAGGTGGGAGGGGGATGTCTCCTTTCTTACCCATCTGCTGTACAAAAACAATCAGGTACCCGGAATGTGATCCTATCTGAGGGTAGCTCAGAAACCTCCAGTAAGTTACCAACAGAAAGACAAATCTTCCTGAGCCAAGCTACTTCTAGTTAGCACTGCTACTACGTGAGAGAAGACACATGTATTTTAACACAATTAGCTGTAAACTGATCCCAGCTGAGGGGGAAACAGAGAAGCTTCCAGAAGGTTGCTAACAATGCCTGTTGAAATTCAAATCCCAAACTCAGAATAAAAATCTCAAAAACAATTGTATTAAACAAAATCAGGAACTACTGCCAGAAGAAAGAACACACAAGACTGTAACACATATATCTGTAATGTGATCCTAGCTGAGGGTAGCTCAAAAACCTCCAGAAAGTTACCAATAGAAAGATAAATCTACCTAAGCCAAGCTACTTCTGTTTTGCTGCTCTGCTTTTCCAGATAGCAGTTCCATGTCTTTCCCCCTCTATGTTTTCTTGTACCTCTTGAAAACTAGCATTTTCTCTCTTACCTTTTTGGCCATGTCTTATGAGAATCATAGTGTTTTTTTTTTTCTTTCTCTTTGTTTTGCTTACTTGCCTAACACAAAGGCTAGTTGCCTCTGCTATGGTTCCCTCAAGGTTAGCCCATTGTTTCTCTACATCCCCCCTTCTTCTTCCCCTGCCAGGGCTTCGTTGAGATATTCCTCTAATTTTTCAATGTCAACATGTCTGAAATCCAGGACCCTTGCTTTTGTGTGGTTTGACTCCTCCACTGTTCTCACATTGAACCACACCGTTCGATGATCACTGGACCCCAGGTGGCTACCTAGAAAACCCAGAATGTCCCTTGAGACATGAATTTTATAGGTTGGGGTTCCACTACTCTCTGAAATATGAAGGGGGGCAGGGCAGGAGCACCCTGTCTGGTTCCATGACCCAACGGAAAACTTATGGAGATGACTGAGATTATAAGAACAGAGGCAGTGGAGTTACAGTACAAGAGTTTAACAAGGGAGCTAGATCTCTCAGGAAACCCAAACCTCTGCATGGCATTGAAGATGTACACATACTTCACTCAGTCAAATGCTTTCTCAGCATCGCGTGACAGGATGGCAGCGGGTACAGGACTCTCTCTTTCTTCCCAAAGCAGGTCCAGAATCCACTTCACACTGTCAGACCCATATCTGCCCAGGACAAAGTCACCTGGTTGGGGTGCATAAAGTCACTTATCAGACTCTCCATTCATCTTGCCAGTATTTTCACAAAGATCTTGATGGCAACATTAATGAGGGATATGGGTCAGAACAGGGATCATTGAATGCAATCTTTGCCTGTTGCTGGAATAAATGTAATTAACACCTGCATAAATGAGGGTGGCAGAGCTCCCTTGTGCCATGCTTCATTAAAGGGACACCATCAGCTTTTTTCCTAATTTTCTAACTGCATAACATCACCTGTCCTGTTGGCATTACAATGTTAAAAAAACACAATCATGCCACAAGCTTTTCTCTGTATTGTGATTTACTGATAATTTTGTACTTTTAGTGCTAAAATTAAAACTCCAGTGACCTGCCTTGAATAATGCTGGCCACTCCTCACTCATGAAACAGTTATATTACCATGTCAGGTATAAAGCAAATGCAAGAAAAGTTTACTTTTCTTCTTTTCTTTATTTCAACATATATTTAGATGCTCCCCAATGTTTCACCAATATTAAGGCTTCTTCTGGGGGACTGGTAAATAAATATTAGAAAAACAATGTATTATTTTAAGTCATACATTCGTAGAATGAAATTTTTACACAAAGCTTCTTTTTGTGAACTACTGAACATATTCTTATAGTGTCAAGAATCCCACCATCATATTTCAACAAATTTTCTCATTCAGTTATTACCAAATACACTTTTAAATATGGTCCCATCAATATATGCTGCTTATGCCAAACTAATCTTTACTTGCCGAAATGGTTACCTACTAAGTTACTGGCCATACTAGGCCTCTATATGCCATCCCTTATATCAATGCCTTATATGTGTATTCCATTGTACAAAAATATACAAAATAAGAAAAAGACAGAGAAAAGAAGGGAAAGTAAAAATAATGAAAATAATAATGTACTGCCTCTTTAAATATTAAAAACCATATTGTCATTAAGAACAAATTATTGCTTTTCATTATGTTTTTCATTGATGTTTCAGGAGAGTTTTGTAAAATGCACCAGTGTTTTAAAATGATATGCCTGCGATAGATTTAAATCGAGGGGGTATCCTGTAAAAACTATTAAAGAAGCTCAACACAGAGCAGCCAAAATTCCAAGAGAAGCACTATTAACAAAGAAAGTTCAGAGTGATGCCACAACACAGTTTCGACGAATAACTTTTAGTACAACACACTACAAGGAAATGCCTAGAATAAGGCATATCATTTTAAAACATTGGAGCATTTTACAAAACTGTCCTGAAACATCACAAACATTTAGTAGCAAGCCGGTTGTTGTGTCAAAAAAGGCTCGAATCTTTAAACAAAAGTTAGTCAGTGCTGTGCATAGCAGTAGGGAACCAGAATCTGGACAATTATTACTGGGACCATTGACAAATGGAATGTTCCCATGCAACAGATGCATTGCATGCAGAAACACCTCTAAAAAAGGAGTATTTCAACATCCTTATACTAGAAAGACTTACAGTATTAAACAACATATAGACTGTAACTCGTTGGGGTTGTTTTCCTATTGCAGTGTCCTTGTGACAAATTATACATTGGACAGACATCACAAGAACTTAAAAAGCATATATCTGAACACAAAAGTAATATTAGAACAAAAAATGAAAATTCTTGAGTGGCAAGACACTTTAATGAAAGAGGGCATACTGTCATGCAGCTTAGGTTCTGGGGACTAGAAAAAGTTCCAAAACCTATTGGGGGGTGGGGGGTGACTAACAAATAATTTTGGAAAAGAAAGAAACAAGGTGGATTTCTGAACAAGGGACCTATTATAAAGATTGGGGGCTTAATGAGGAGATAAAATGGCAAGCATGCTGGTAAACATTTTTGTTTAATAAAGTACCATGCAAACTCTTGTTTACCTAGATATAACAATTTTATTTGAATATAAATCTCCCATGCCTCAAAGGCCCTTTTCCTGAACCCCCACCCCTCCCCCCTTTTTCCTTCTCTTTAAAATTTTTTTTATTTATGTAAAAAACTCCTTTTTTTCCATCTTCTTTTACATTTAGATTATAAGGCAAAAAGCTAGGGACTATTCTCAGTGAACTTGATTCAAATGAGGCACATTAACACTTTATTATTAGTGAATTTAGAAGATCTGTGTTTAATATAATTTTTATTCTACTTGTGCCTTTAATACCCATGTGAAAAGAGTTTACCATGACCATTTGGTTACTTGGTAATGACGCATTAGTGCTGGCTTATGACATCATAGCACTTGACACACGGGTATAAGAGGACAGGCCAACACCAAACCTCTTGCTGCCATTAATGACTTACAAGCAGTTTACAAGCTGGACAGAAGTAAGTAAAATGTGCACTCCTACATGCCTCTAGATAATTCATTTAGCATATGTTTTCAAGCTGGACTGAAGTAGGCAAAATGTGCACTCCTACATGCCTATTGATAACTCCTTTAGCACATGTTATGGTTTAAAATGAATTTGTTTGGTAACGTGTTACTTTATACTTTAAAAGAGTGATGTGCGCTGCTAAATTCGAGCGGGCGTATCTACTTAGAATGATGCTTTGTTTTAAAATGGATATAGCAGATTATTATTCATCACTATTTATGTAAAATGATCACAAGGCTATGTATATAGCTACATCTAAAAAAACAAGGCTTGTTTATTTGAAACTTTGCTATCGCTTTATATGAATACAGCTAGGAAAACGTTTCCGGTATTGTAAGAGTTTTAATAAACCAGAGAATGAATATGAAGCTGCGCAAGCCGTTCTATTTAAACAAGTCTTGCTACTTGGGAGCGATAATTTGTAAAGAGGTCATAAAAGACTGTGTTGGCATAGAAATATTAAAAGGTTGATGAGTGCAGATAGCTGGTTTCAGAATGCAGGTGTACAACAGAAAGCAGCAGATTAACAGTGTTAACTTTAAAATTATTTGAGATAAAACTGTATAAAGTTTTAACAACAACTTAACAACAAATTTGTATATACTTTAGATGTGGAGCAGTCATTTCTACAAAGTATAAGTATGAAAATGATATAAGATTTTGGAGGAAAATTTAATAGGTAAATTAAATCCTTACAATACATTCTTTAAAAATGGTTAATATTATGATAAGAGTGTATTGAAGTATATATTCTCTTTAGAATAAGATTTCTTCCAATGAATGTAAAGAACTGGGAGTAAAAATCAATTGGAAACATAACAGGTGAAAACCAGTATTTTTTTCTTAATGACATTATGGTTTTTAATATTTAAAGAGACAGTGGCTTATTATTTTCATTATTTTTACTTTCCCTTTTTTTCTCTATCTTTTTTTTATTTTGTATATTTTTGTACAATGGCATACACATATAAGGCATTGATATAAGGGATGGCATATAGAGGCAAAGTATGGGCAGTAACTTAGTAGGTAGCCATTCTGGCAAGTAAAGATTAGTTTGGCATAAGTAGCATATATTGCTGGGACCATATTTAAAAATGTATTTGGTAATAACTGAATGAGAAAATTGGTTGAAATATGATGGTGGGATTCTTGACACTATAAGAATATGTTAAGTAGTTCACAAAAATAAGCTTTGTGTAAAAATTGCATTCTATGAATGTATGATTTAAAATAATATTTTTTTTTCTAATGTTTATTTACCACTCCCCCAGAAGAAGCCTTAATATTGGTGAAACATTGGGGAGCATCTAAACATATGCTGAAATAAAGAAAAGAAGAAAAGGAAACTTTTCCTGCATTTGGTTTATACCTGAGATGGCAATAAAACTGTTTCATGATTGCATCGTGACACAACAACCATCTCTGCAACCTAAGATTTTTCATCAAGAAACTCCAGATTTCCCCTTGTTACACTACATTGGAAGTCACTGCTCACTCATCTCATCTTTTCAATAATCTTCCTCAAAAATGGGAGGTTACAAACATGTTTATAATTTGCCAAGCAGTCTGGGTCCAAAGATGGTTTATTAAAGAGTGGCCTAACCAGCACATTTTTCAATGCACTGGGGAAGACCCCCAACCCCAGAAAGGGAGCAGTGGACTAACTTAGTGAACATTAGACTCAAAAACCCCATGTACCCCACCATAGGGCACATCAAGCCCAAGCCCTGCTCACAAAAGGTGGGCTGCAACTCCACGATCACCCCACAGACCTCATCCACTGAAACTGGCATAAACTCTTCCCAGCTACTAGCAGCTCGGCAATGCCAGGTCATGATAACCCAATTAGGGAAATTCCAGACTGAATCAAAGACACCAAGTCAGAGAAAACCTGAGCAAGCTCTTCATAGCATGCAGATGAATTTGCTTTCACTGGCTGCAGACAGACCGGATTAAGTAGTCTGTTTACAGTCTGGAAGAGCTGAGCTGGTCAATTTCTCCCTGTCGCAATTTCACTGGACAGAAATGCTGCCTTCTTATTAGAAATTGCCCTTTGATACTCATAGCCAGTCTGTGTTCATCAGTCCATGACTTCCTCCAAAAATGCTCCAATCTCTGACCTTCAGACTTCAACTCCCTGAGCTCCTTGTCAGACCATGAGGATCTTAAGCATGAAGTCCTGGGTTGTATAACGACTAGTGCAATTGCATCACAGGCCAAGACAATGGCCCTATTATAGGCCACCTCTGCCTCCTCTTATCCAGTCGCACAATCAGCCATCACTCCTGATAGATCAACTACCACCTGGAGTCCTTCAGGGAACAACCTCTACAAAGAGTGATAAGTGATCATCTCCACAGGGGTGGACTGTGAGAAGGGGGCTCCAAACAAGAACTGCACTGTACAGTGATCCAACCAACTGACCAGATCAAGCTAGAGATTATTTATGTTAAGTCCCAGTGAAAACACTAGCTCCAAGGCATGACCATGTTGGTGGGTCACAGAGGTAATTGCCTGTGCTAGGCCCAGTGATTCCATCAGCTGGAGGAAATCTTGACCAAACTGTGATAGTTCCTTATCAACGCAGGCACTGAAAGAAGCCTATATTTAAAAACATTGTGAGGAACTATCTGGAGGTTTTGTCAGTTTGCTGCTGCTATGATAACATCTGATGACTGTTTACTTAATTGTATTTATGCTTGAGACAATGGGCACTATTCATGAACAGTTTGGGGATACATGCAAATCACACATATCCCCCACTGTGCAGCTCTGCACCAGCTGGAGATCCATGCGGGATCCGCATTCATGAAGAGTGGTCCCCACCTGACTCCAGTAAATGGCCCTGCCCCCACAGTGTGCAGCTATGTGGGGGTGGTCCAGTGTGGGGTTGCAGATCCGGCCGCACAACCAATCAGCTGCCTGGCCCAGGACCTCAAGTGGATCACTTGTGCCCACAGGGCATCATGTTTGTCCTGGTGCGCAGAGCCCTGGGCAAGATGTTGGGGCCAAATTCATCATCTGGCAGCCCCTGGCCACTCAGTGTGCCTAAAAGCAGGGGCATCCATATTGGGAGTGCTGATGCCCCTTCTGTGACTGCTGCATCCAGTAGCTCCATCCCCAGGGGGTGCATTACCTGCCACCCAGGGTTCTGGCTGCTTCCAGAATGTGTAGCCACCAGACACTGCATGCAGCATGCCATGGTTTCATGCATTGCATGGAGTGCTGCTGTGGCCCCCCGCCCCTCTGCCCACCCCACCATGGAGTTGCATGCGCGGACAGGGATCAGGCATTTAGGTGGGGGTGGCCCTGCCTCGTGCATCACATGGATGGGGTGCAGTGTGAGTGGCTGGATGCAAGTGGGATATGCGCCTGGGTTACACGACATGTAGCCCATCTGCACCTTTCATGAATAGGGCCCAATATTTGTATATTGTAATTTTATTGTATTTTTACTCTGTTCATTTTTCATATATTGTAAATTTGTACTGTATCCTTATTGTCTTCCCCTTCCCCAGGTGTGGCTGAAAATGGGTCTTTGATCAAGTCCACTTTCCTGGTAAATCAAATAAATGAAATGAAAATGAAATTGATGCCTGGGTCAATGATGAGCTGCCACAGTCCCTTCATAACAAGACCCTGCCCTCCCCACAATGAGTGAGGTGGTAATTGCCATGCTCTCTAAGAAGGGTGTAGACCCCTGTAACCCAGGTAGATATGGTCCCATTTCTCTAATTAATGTGGATGCCAAAATTCTGGCAAAGATGCTGGCCACTAGGTTGGAGATAGTTATGACTGGCCTTATCTACCCATCCCAGGTAGGTTTTCTCAAAGGGCATGTCAATTCAGACCGTCTCGGAGCAATGATATCCCTCACACATATGGTCAGCAGCAACAGAAACATAGTAGCTGCATTGGCAGTAGATTCTGAGTAAGCCTTCTGCTCGGTCAAATGGGCTATCTCCTGGGAACCATGTCAAAGACAGAGATATGTCCAGCTTTCAGAAACTGGGTCCATCTTCTGTACTCATCTCCTATGGCATCAGTTTTAGCAAATGACCTTCAGTCTTCCCCTTTTCCCTACAGAAATGAACATGTCAGGGATGCCTGCTATCCCTCCTCCTATTTGTGATGACCATCAAACCTAACCATTGCTATTTGGAAACAGTGAGCATTCAAGGTGTAAAGGTGGGCAAGGAGGAATACAAAATATTTCTATAGGCGGCTGACATGCTCCTCATTCTGTCCAACCCTTACAAATCAATACAGCACACTCTGTCTTTTCTCCAGAAGTTCTTAGAAATCTCAGGGATTAAGGTCAATCAGACCAAAACTAAGCTGCTGCCATTAAATACACACTGCTCCCCTGACCCCTTCTGGGCTGTAGGGCTAAAATGGCAGAGGATGGCATCTCTTATGTAGGGGGTCAGGATTCACAGGAACATTGAGAAAAAGCTACTCATGAACATGGAACCCCTCATAGCATTCATAAAGGTGGACCTGGGAAGATGGCAGGTGCTGAATCTATCTTTAGCTGGGAAGATTGAGGCAGTAAATCTTATTACATCTCCCAAATTCCTACATCTACTGGCCCATCTCTGCATCAGAATAGCCCCAAGATGGTTTAACAGAATTTATAAGGCCATAGGCAATTTCCTCAGGAAAGGGAATGTCCCCAGGTATAACAGAGCTGAATTGCGAGGGCACTGGAGTATGCATGAGGTGGGCTGGGGACTTCCATGGTTCCAAAGCAATCACATGACACATGACACCAGTTAGAATGGGTACATTTTGGGAGTAGTAATGCTAAATTTAGTAAATTAAAATATATTAATAGTAGAGGTGTATAAACAAGTTAATAGGTACAATGAACTTGATTTAAATACTGAGTGGGTGGCTATTACTGGGTCTTCATATTGCACAAATAAATGGAATGAATTTCAAACAAAACAGGGAAAATGATAACAGAAAATTTATAGAAGTTCAAAGCTGTCTCCAGATAGCAAAAAGTTCAATAACCAGGGGATGAAATTCTTTTACTAATGAGAGGAAATTGTTGAATAATTGTTTCATTCCCCAATATGCCTGTATAATGATAAACCAGTCAGGAATAAAAGGTCTGTTGATGTTCTCAATGTTAATACAAAGTGGAGATGTGGAGACAAACCCAGGCCCAAAAAATTCAGGGATATCGGTGATACATGGAAACATCAGAAGTTTAGTAAACAAAGTTGATGAATGTAGGGTCTGGGTTGAAGAATTAAAAGCTGATTTGTTAGCAATTACAGAAACCTGGCTCCACCAGGGAGTGACTAATGAAGAAATCCAAATAAAAGGATACAACTTAGTAAGATTAGACAGAGAGAAGGAGGGGGGTATGCCGTATATTAAAAACACCTTAGGCTCCGACAAAAATATTCTAGCACAAAGTATAGAAGGGATGGGATTGTTTAGTGATAGAACTGTTATCTATAAAAGTTATAGTGGGTGTAATTTATGCCCCCCCCCCAAAAAAAAACAAGAGTTAAACATTTTGAAAAATTAACAAATGTCCTAATAGATAAATTGAAGGATAAAAAAGCAATCTTAACAGGAGACTTCAATGTGGACTGGTTTCAGGAAAGAGGGGAAAAATTAAATAGTAGCTTTGCTGCATTAGGGTTGGTGCAAATTATTAAAACCCCCACCAGATGTTCAAAAAACAAAGAACAAGGTTCAATACTCAACTTAATTTTTGTTTCCCAAGATTTAAGAGTTAACACCTGGGAACTTATGCCACTGAAATTAGGAGACCATAACCTGATAAAATGTAACGTGGAATTAAAATGACCAGTAGATAAAACAAATACCACTTACTGGATTAGAGACCAAAGGAAATTTAATGTAGAAGCTTTTAGAAATAGTTTAGAATTAATACATTGGGATAGAGTTCTGCTGATACCTGATTTAGAACTTGCAAAACAAGAATTCAATAATTCAGTAACAGAAGTAATAGACAGCATGCACCTAAAATATTAAAAAAGAGAAATAATAAAGATGCTAGGTGGCTAACAGACAGGTTAAAGAAGTATTTAAGAATAAGAAATTGAGTATGGAAAAAAGCAAGGAAGACAAAAACAAAAAAAGATTGGGACACGTTCAGGCAGTGGAGGATCAAGTGTAAAAAGGAAGTTAAGATAGCAAAAAATATGCACTACAGGGAAAACATTGATAAAGCTAATGATCAAAAAAAGTTCTCGAAATATGTATCTGAATTGCAAAATTCAGTTAAAATAAAAGATAAATTCTCAATTCTACAAGATAATAAGATAGAAGAAGACCCCGTAAAAGTAGGTAATCTACTTAATGAATATTTTAGAGATCTGCCTGATTTAAATATTTCCAAATTTTCAATTAAGTCATCAGAAATATCTACAAAACCAACAGAAAGAAATGAGCAAGAAATCAGGAAAAAGTTAGCAATACACTATGAATATGGATTTAATTTTAGGGAAGTAACATTAGGGGAAATAAAAAGAGAATTGTTAAACTGAACATTGCAAAAGCTGGAGGATTAGATGGTCTGGATATAAGAAACTTAAAAATAGGAGCGGACATTCTATCGCCCATGATCACTTACTTTGTAAATTGGAGTTTAAGAAGTGGAATTGTTCCAGAAGTCTGGAAAACAGTCAAAATTATCCCAGTTTTTAAAGGGGGAAACAGTACTAACCCCTCAAACTATAGACTGACAGTACTACTCCCTGTGCTATCAAAACTATTAGAAAAACAAGTTCATAAACAGTTTTACCCATTCTTGGAGCAAAGAGGGCTACTGATAAGTCAACAGCACGGATTTAGGGAAGGGAGGAATATGGACACCGCTCTAATAGATTTTAATAATTTCATGGCTAACTCACTAAATATGGGTAAGAAGACAGGGGTGGTGTTTGAGGATCTAAGTAAAGCTTTTGACTTGGTTGATCATAATAAATTATTAGCCAGGTTAGGTAAAATGGGAGTTACTGGGGTGGAACTACAATAGTTTCAATCATATCTTTCTGCCAGAATGCATTGTGTCTCAAATGGGAATATTTTTTCAGATCTGATACAAATAGAAAGAGGTGTTCCTCAGGGCTCAGTGTTGGGCCCAATATTATTTAATGTGTTCGTGAATTACCTACCATCTGCAATCTTATACAGTGAGGTGAGACTTTACGCAGATGATACTGTGATAGTCTCATCAGCTGATACTGAAGAACAACTTAAAGAAATACTGCAATATGACCTGTTAGCATTAGAGAAATGGTTTAAAGAGATGGGTTTGGTGTTGAATGCCAAAAACACACAGAGCATGGTATTTAAGTTAGGAGAAAAACAAAAAAAGATAATAGACATACAATTAAGGTTGGCAGACGGTGGGTTAATCATGAACACAAGACAACATAAGTATTTGGGAGTTTAAATAGACTCAAAATTAACCTATAAAGAACACATCTTTCAATGGGTTAAAAAAGTAAACCAGCATTTGGGGGCTTTAAGAAGAGTAGCAGGGTGTCTCAGCATAGAAGCTAGAGAGAAACTTGTCACATAAATGATTTTTCCCATTTTGGAATATGGATCTTTTTTATATATGTTCTCCACTCAGACAATGTTGCAGAGTATTGGGTATACCTATAGACTAGGGAAGCTTATAACAAAAAGTAAACATGGAATTCATCATTGTACTTTATTTGGAAAACTGAATTGGTTACAACCTGAATCCAAAAGAAAATACTTATCGTTATTGTGGTGTCAAAAATTGATATTTCATAAACATTATCATCCATTGAAACACCTGATAACAATTACACCCCCTTAATTTAAAATAGACAAACTTAGGAGAAATAAGTTAACAATTACATGTGGAAGAATCTATACTAGAACAGGAAGACTTACAGTACAAAACAATTTATCCAAATATTGGAATGAGATAGCATATGAATTGAGAAATGTGAAGAATCCCATTATTTTTAAAAAGTTATTGTTTATGCACCTTAGCTTAAAATGTACATGTTTTAATTAATTTTAATGTTTGTGTCAATGTTGTATGTTAGTTTGTATTATGGAATTCCAAAAGTTTTATGTAAGAAACACAGGTCTTTGTTGTAAAGGGGGGTCATTCCCTAACAAATGCTTCCTGTACAAAAATAACATTTTATGAAATGATGGCCCAAACAGTCCAATGGTTCTCACCTTCCTCAGCAGTAGGCCCTCAATGAACCCACATGGAATCCAGCATGATGGAGGGCACTCTCCAGCCATTGCTGTGTATCCCCATAACTAGCCTCCCATATATCCATATAGTACTATGCCACTATCAACACAATACTGGGCAAACATTTAGAGGCAGCTAGTAGAGAAGCCAGCTCCTACTAGCTGTGCATACTATGGAACAATCCAATAATTCATATTGGAAGGGAATGGTGCACTGGAAGTCATGGGAATCACAGGGCATCAGAGGCATCAGTGATCTCTACCTATAGGAAACAAAACACATTGATTCCTACTCCTTCTTCTCCCTTCCTATAAACAGATGTCAGATCCACAAAGGGGACTTTTGGAAGTATTTGCAAATCAGAAGCACTGTACAGCAGATTATACCAAAGCCCCATTGCAAGCAGGAACCTGTGCACACCCCTTCTCTTATGATCTGAAACAAATTCCCCCAAGGGGAGGACTAGCAAGATCTACAAGGCCATTAGAGATGCGCAACTGGACCTACCCAAATGGTTAGAAGTCTATGACAAGTGGAACAGGGTTGACACTTCTCCGAGACCCAGTGGGAAAACTGCTGTTTTTGTTGCACAGATCCAGTAGAGATGGTGAAGTCAATTGTTCCTTAACAAGACACTATTGAGATGGTACCACATCCACAAGTATCAAAAGAATGGGGTTGATGGCCACTGACAACTTCTGGAGGTGTAGTCAGTCGAGGGACCACATTTACCATTTCCTAAGGGACTGTCCAGATATTCGGCCTTCTTGACAACAAGTAGAGTAGGTCTGCAGAGAAGTGCTTGGGTCTACTATGCAGACAGATGCACATTTCCTCCTTCTGGGCTGCAGTTTTGAGCAAACACCCAAGCAACTCCTGCAGGCCAAATGGCTGGCAGCAGTAAGAGTTGCAGCAAACAGACTTTTGTTTTGCAAATAGAGGACCAATGCAATTCTCTCTATAACAGAATGGCTACTAGAAGTGGGCTGACTAGCTGCCTATAAAGACTGTCCCACTCTGCAAATGGGTCCATGGCCTGTTACTATAAATGCTACCTGGTCCCTCTTTCTACAGTCCGAATACTGCCTTGACTTTATTCCCTAGCATGCCGCATGACTAGGTCCAAAGTAAAAACACAAAAAAGCAAAGCAATGTTAAGTAGATGTTCGAATTAGTGGTTATTAGTCTAACTGTTGCTGTTCTAGTAAGTTACATGAATGCATGTATATATTTATGTTTGGCTGAACCCAGCATCTATTTAGACCTAGGTTTTGGTATGCTCACATGCATTTTGACATATGAGACATTTTTACTTCCTCAGTTTCACTTTGATGCATACATTCCTACTCTGGGGACCGCTGTCTGCATATGATTTTTACTGTTCCCTTTATTGTGTTGTACTGTGTTTTTCAGTAAAAAGACTAACTACAAAAAGTGGGGATTGTCAGAGCAGATGTATCAATGTGGTGACAGCTATAATAGTGCGGTAGCAGAGTGCCTTTTTGTGGCTGCTTCTTTTTAAATTAATTCAGTAAAATGCAATAAATACCTCTTTTAAGCAGAAGCAGAAGTTTTGGTCCAGTTGCTGCATTATTTCTGTACTGCTGGTTCCCACTTGCTTACAGAGCAGCATCTAGGAGTAAACAATCCCTAACTACTGTGGGATACAGTGATCTCCTTTTTTTTCCCATAGACATTTTTGTTCTGTGGGATGACTTGGAGCAGCTCATCAGAACTGCCCCTGTCACCATGGACCGATGCAAGTCTCCTCCAGTGCCTACCTGCAGTCAGGAAGTTAGGGCACTCCCACAGATTACTGTCCATGGTGAGGTCAGGAGAGAGATGGTCTTCCCTGAGACTCAAATGAAATGTGGGCCAAGGTGGTCCTGGGCTACAGTGCAGATCTGTGGACAGAGCCCCACCTCCATTTTTCTGCTTTTCTATTCCATTCCCAGTTGCAGCCAGTATGAATGGATACATGTGGAGGCATGTACACATCACAAAGCTACAGCCCCTCCCTTACATGCCTCCCATGCCTGCGCTACCAACAGAGCTCCAGCTGGTGGCAATTAGATGCCAGGCATGTAAGCCTTCCCTCCCCGGGAGAGGAATTCTTTGGATGCTCAATCCTCCCCCACCACAGCTGACACCCAGCAACCCAATTCTGCATCCAAACCTGGGTCAGCGTTGAGGTGTGAGGTGTGGTATCCACTACCTTAACCCTCAGTGCAACAGTGCCAGTTGTCGATTTCCTTTTTTGAACTCTTTCCTTTTATCAGTAAAATGTAAGTAGATGATAAAGGGTTCAGTTATATAGCACATGTAGCAAATTTGATGGCCAAGCAACATAGTAGCTTTTTTTTTAAATTAAATATACTTTATTCATTTTTTAACATACACACCCAATACAGTATACATTACAGAAGATGAAGCATTGTACAAAGTATATATACAATTCAGAGGATGAATGTCCATTAAATCCTCCCCCCACCCCTCACCCACCTCATACAAAATCCCCTCAAATCCTCTTATCCCCCAAAAACCTCCCTACTAAAACCCACCCCACCCAAGAGCCAGTTCAATATAGTAATACTAGTTGTAATTATAACTCTACCAAAAAGAGAGAGATATTATGGGAATTATATCGCTAAAGTTAAAGGGTCTTGCTCTAACCTGAAAGGAGGTAGGAGTCCTCGCCTCCTATATTAATGTGTAGGAGCAATTGACCATAAAGCATGAAATTTCTCCCACTTTGTGTTGTACTGGAAAATTGCATTTCTAGGACTGGCAATAGTTTTCTCAATCCTAAAGCTATATAACAGACTAGTGATCCATTTGTGGTAGGTAATAAGATGATGGTCTTTTCAATACTTTAATACTAAATTTTTCACCATGAGTGAAATTAAGCTAATAAAGTACCTCCTTTCTTTCACAGCCACTATTGAATAATCTGCTAACAGACATACCTGTGGGGTGAATAGGTCTTGTATCCCTAATAAGGGATCTGCCCTGGATTTAATTAGGGTCCATAGGGGAGCAACCAAGGGACATTCCCAGAAAATGTGCAACAGGGAATCTTGTATCTGACTACATGTGAAACACTTATCATTTGGGAGCTTTCCCATCCTATATAATTTTCCAGGGCTTAGGTGCATGGTACGCAATATATAGTATTGTGTTAGTCAAAGCTTATCATTAGCACTGTAGATATAGATTCCTCCCCATAAGTGTTCCCAATTAAAACAGTTATTGGGGAAGGTCTCTATCCAATATTGGGATTGAGCCACTCGGTCTGGACAAGATTTTGAATATAAGGCAGCAACTAAGCAGGAAACAGTGTGAGGCTGCCCTGCAAGGGATTGAAATTCCAAGAATGTCTCCCCGTGGTTGATATTCCACTGATTCAGTCCAAACCATGTAGTGAGCATATGCTAATTTGATAAATATAGAAGGTGTACTTCGGTGATATATGGAATTTCTCCAGTATATCGGAGACTGAGCTCATCCTTTCCTGTGATACTAGATCACTGACCTTAGTATGTGGAGGTATATTCAAATTATGTGATAGGAGAGGAGTCTTAGCTACCCTAAAATTGGGATTGCCAAACAATGGCCATGAAATATCTTTAATATGCATAATCCCAAGAGACCTACATAGTTAATTGTGAACTTTGACTGAAGTATATATACCGTGGACCACATAGAGACAGGCAAGGTTTGAGGGAGTATGTGCCAAAGGCTAGAGGGTGACAATTTTTAACTCTTAATAATACCCCTTTCAATTTGTAGCCATAGGGGTTATATTGGGGTTGAATATGGTTCAGAGGGGGTACAGCCCAACGCTTATATTTGGCCATATGACTCGCCAAATAATAGTGGTAAAAATTCAGGAGTTTTAGTCTCCCTAATGATTTTGGGGCACAAAGGTGAGTGTAAGATCTCTGTGATGGTTTATTATGCCATAAAAACCTAGTAATCATACTCTGGAGTTTACTGAACTAAGTTAAGGGGAGGTAAATATTCAGCATATTGAGGGGGTAAAATACTCTGGGTAACACATTCATTTTAATAACATTAACTCTGCCTTGGAGGGAGATATAGAGAGAAGACCATCTAACTAAGTCTTGTTGAATGGTTAAAAGAAGGTTGTCGAGGTTGAGCTTCCTCCAGAGAAAAGTTGAAGGTGCCAAAATAATTCCAAGGTATTTGAGTCTGTTAGTCCAAGCCATATTAAAGCCAACTATATCCCCTCTGTGCACATGGGAATTTAGAGGCATGACTTCAGTCTTAATAATGTTCAACTTATAGTTTGAGAACCTGCTAAACTCTGCAATTATATCTAAAATTGGTGGGATGGACTTAGCTGGCTCAGTAACATGCAATAGGATGTCATCCGTATAGGCCGACAATTTAAGTTCTAATGGACCAATTGAAATACCAGTTAAATTTGGAGACAACTGTAGTTTACAAAGCAAGGGTTCCAAGTATAAGTTCAACAACAAGGGTGACAGTGGACACCCCTGACGCGTTCCTGAATATAGTGGGAAATTACAGGAAAAGATCCTGTTGCAATAAATTTTAGCCTTAGGATTGGAGTATAAATTCTTGATCCAAGAAATGAATTCAAGGGAGAATCCAAATTGGGCCATAGTTCCAAAGAGAAAAGGCCAACTGACTCTGTTGAAAGCTTTCTCCACATCCAGGGAGATAAGGGCTATCGGTAGGTCTACCTCCCTGGATATGGAGAAAATATGGGCAAGTTTACAGAAGTTATCTGAGGGGTTCCTACTTCCAATGAGTCCAATCTGTTCAGGGCTGATTAAATCACCCCAGACTTTTGTAATCCTGGAGGCCAAAATTTTAGCTAGTATTTTAATATCGTTGTTCATCAAGGAAATTGGCCTGTCATTTGATACTTTATCTTTGGGTTTACTAGGTTTAGGCAGGACAATAATAGTAACTTCTAGTAAAGTGGAATCTACAATCCAATGGGCATAGATATAGGCATATAATTCTTGAAGAATAGGAGTAAACTCCTTCTCAAAGGTACGATAGAAATTTGATGGGTAACCATCTGGCCCAGGAGCTTTATTTGGTGGAAGAGAGTGGATGGTGGTAGCTATTTCTAATGCCAAAATAGGGGATATTAGCTGGACTTGCTGTTCAGGGCTAAGAGTGGGAAGGGGGAGTTGAGAGAGGTATTCCTGTATTTTGGTCTGAGTGGGGCTATTATCAGGGAGGCTATAGAGCTGTCTATAGAACAATTCAAATTCATCCACTATGGCCTTAGGAGTTGTCAGTGGATGTCCACAGTCTAGGGCAGAAATAAATGTAACCAGTCTAGGCTCCTCCTGCTGTCTCAGCTTGAGAGCCAAGAGGTGTCCAGCCTTATCTCCCTGATCCAGATACAAAGCACGTGTCTTAAACAAAGCATATTCAGCCCTCTCCCTAAGTGTATCCGCATATTGGTCTTTAAGGATCATAAGACGATTTAAATCCCCATCAGTGGGACAGTTAGTGACCGCTACTTCAAGTTCTTGGATGGAGTCTAATAAGGATTTTGCCACAGCCTCCCTTTTCCGCTTCTGGGTAGCAGCTATCCTGATAAATTCCCCCCCTCAAAAAGCATTTCAGGGAACACCAGATTTGGTCATATGCTGGTATAGAGCCCTGATTTTGTTCCATGATCTGAGTAATCAGTGTTTGGATCTTGCCTACAGTGTCTTCCTGAGAAAGCAGATGGAGATTTAGTTTCCATAGGGTAACCTTCGGAGTTCCCTGGGGTACACTACCCTCAAACCATATCAAAGAGTGGTCTGATAACACTCTAGGGGAAATTCCACAGTCTATTGGGCCCATCAATATGGCCTGATTTACCAGAAAGAAACCCAAACGAGAGTAGGATTTGTGATAAGCCGAATAGAAGGTGAATTCCTTCTCATTGGGATGAAGAAAGCGCCAGGGATCAGAAAGCCCCAACACATCCATCATTTCATGTAGAGACCTCTGTGCAGGGGATAAGCTGTGAGCTCTCTGGTTAGATCTGTCCAGAGTGGTGTCATATGTGAGATTCCAATTCCCAGCTAAGATTATTGGCAGTTGCTTGAATGGAGCTAACATAAGGGCTATTTGTGAGAAAAACTCAGGGGAAGAATAATTAGGACCATATACAGTGCCCAAAATAATTTCTCTATGATCAAACAAACCTCTTAGGAAGAGGAATCTTCCCTGTGGGTCCCCTATTTCTTGTAATATCTGGAACTGGGTCCCTCTAGTAAATAAAATCGCAACCCCTCTTTGGGCAGTGGAATTGCCGGCTGTTTAGACACATCCCACTTGCTCTCGATGAAAAAGGGTATTTTCCCTAGCCATCAGGTGTGTCTACTGCAATAGTGCAACTTCTGAATACATTAGGGCCAAATGTTTAAGAATTTGGTGGCGTTTCACCCTGGCCCATGCCCCCTTAATATTCCACAAGACAATTCTCATAGTAAGGCTGAGAATTAAAACATATTGGTAGATTTCAAAACCCACGGGCTAAACTTATTCTTGTGACCATCTAACGTGCATAGAAACACAGTGACTGGCTCATTACCCCCCCCAACCATTGCCTCCCCAAATAATCACATGATAATTAGTTAAGGTCTGAAGTATATCCCCCATCACTAAACCCCAAATGGCATATATACATAACACTTAAGTATGCCCCAATAGATAAACATAAGGTATAATACCCCAGTCCAAGCAACTGACCCATCATCTATTCAGTCAGTGTAATGAGTTTCTTGCTGCCCTTGAGTTATCCCCCCCCTTCCCATATCTACTCTAAACATTAATACAACCTAATCAAACTGTTTAGGAAATAGGAACCACACATTCAACCGTTAAATTCGAATTACTACTATAAAATATCAACGTAGCTATGGATAGGAACTCTGATAAGCAAAAAGTTTTTAGTCCTTCCACCACCCCAATAGGAAAAGATAGCTATCCATCAGTATATTATTATAACTAGAAACCAAAAGGACACCACTATCAAAATTATTAAGATTATACTTTTACCCCTTAACCAGATAAATCTTCTAACGGACCTTAATAACTCAGAAACAAAAATATATAATGATACTGCATATAACCATTAGAGAAGTACGAGCATTCCCAAAAAAAACATCTGCAGCACCATAAGGAGCAATAGAACACAGAAGCAGGGCTCTAAAATTCAAAAGAGCGCGCCTGTTAAGGCTTCCTTAATAGTCCAGAGTTAGGTCCTTTCAATTAACATTTTTGAAAGAAAGATCTCTCATAGACATTAAGTCTCTAGGTGATAAGTAAGCATTGAGACAGATAACTTGCAATTCCAAAAATGCCTGCTAGATGACACTCTTTACCACAAATTTCATCTGAAGAGAGTTTATTTGATTAAATCAGGATACCACTTATTATATGCTTCCCTGGCTGAATCCAGTGAATCAAAGGAATGCCATTGTTCATCTCTATTGATTTGCAGGGTAGCTGGATATGGGACTCTGTATCTAATGCCAGCAGACACTAGTTTAGAAACTAGTGGATGAAGGGCTGAGTGCCTCTGACAGACCGAAAAAGGCAAATTTTGCACAATACGAATTTTCTTGCCTACCCACTGTATTTCTGCTACCTCCTTCAATTGGGTTATCACATGTTGCTTGTCTAAAAGGTTCAGCAGCTGGAAAATGAAGGGGCGCGGGGGCGAACCCGAGGGAAGCATGGGGCGGAGAGATTTGTGGGCCCGCTCGATGATGTAAGTGGGGCCATCAGGTGAGGGCCCCACTAGTTTGTAACAAAGCTTTTGGGCAAAAACAACAGCTTGGCACCCCTCTTCCCCTTCAGGAAGACCTAGTACCACCAGGTTGTTGCATGCATCTCGAGCATCCCTCAAGGTCTTCCAGCTAGTCTTCGGTCTTTTTCAGCCTGTGGTACAGAGTAACTAATTCGGGATCCAACTTTCCCCTCCAATCATCCAGGGAGGATATACAGGCCTCGTTATCCTTGGTACGAACATGGAGCTGGTCTAAGGAAATTTTCATGCCCTTAAACTCTGAGGCGAGTGCTAGTAAGGTTTCCTTCATCGGTGCCAACTCTTCCAGAAACCGGTCCTCCATAACAGCAACTTGCTGTTTGGCTGGTGAAGAGCTGTCAGGTCCACCAGCTTTGGATCTTTTGGCAGCATTGTTTTTGGCTGGAGTCGGTGGGGGAGAGTGTCAGAGAGCCAGTGTCTTCATTTCTGCATCCATTTCTTCGGACAATTCATGGGTAAGCATGCTATAGTTCTCCCCAGTCAATCAGTGAATTATCATGAGCAAGTACTTGATTGTAAAGTATCTGTTTAGTTCAAATTGTAGTGGTGCTTAGAGGAGGACAGGGGAGCCGTCTGAAGGAGCGTCTTAACAGGCAGTCATCACACCGGAAGTCCCAACATAATAGCTTTCTAGAATGAAGTGCAAGCCCAACTGAAGTTTTTTTGTTGTTAATTATTTTATCTTGAAAGGCTGAACTAACCTGAGGCAAAATCCACAATGTCCAAGAAGGGCATAGCACTGCAGATATAAATCTGAAGGGAGAGAGTGGCCTTTCCTCTGTCTTAAGATTGGCAACTACTTACTTAAAAACTGGTGCAGTATTACTTCTTTTGGCCTCCAGCAATAAATTCACCTCCTGAGAGTGTTAATACTTATAAATGTCTAGTCCATTTAGTAATATACTGAGATTAATAGACTACTCACAGAATTTTGAACATTTTGAAATCTTAACTTTCATATTTCGTGCAAACTGATTCCTCTAACAAGATCCCATTTATAAAAAAAATACCTTTGGGACTAAAATTGCAGGCTGCCTAGTAAGAATTTTCCTTGAACTGTTACCTAAGCTGAACTAAGAAGACCAAGAACATATTGTTGGACTCACTTTATTTTATTTTATTTTGCTACATGCACATTTATTTGCAATTTTTTATATATCTATTTGTCCACCTTGTAACCTAGAGGATTTTAGCTTGAGTGTGTTTGCACGAATATGGTGATTGTTACAAGGAGAAATAAAATACAAGGCTCTGATTTAGCTGAGCAGAGGGAAACAGAGAAAAAGGAAAATATAAGTAAGGGGGGAAATGGGTAAACTGGGAACTAAACAAAAGATGCCCTCAATTAAAGGTAAAGGAAACCATAATGAAGATTTAAGCAATTATGTGGTTATAATTAACTCAGGGATGTCTAATATGGAGGAAATTAAAAGAAATTTGCTGGGGCTTAAAGAGAAATTGCCAAAGACATCAATGCCACAACAGAAAAAAACAAATGGTGCAAGTTTAGCTTCTTAAATAACAGCTGACTGGAGGAATGGCAGTAATTTTTCTGTTATAGTCTATAGTGAAGAGAGTGAAACAAGGGTAAAAGATCTGCCACTGATTGTTTAGTGGTAGAAAATGGAGGAAGAACATGGGGAAAGTTGGTACCCATACTTTAACTGAGGATATCTCCCAGAATGTGTTAAAAGTTCCTCCCCCTTCTCCAACAGAATATGGGTGTGAACCCTTCCCCAAACTGGTAACAACATTAGATAATTTATCCAGCTGCTCAGAAGACACACCTCTTTTAGTGATACCAGAGAGGGAGCAGGAGTTAGAAGTAGAAAATGAAGAAGTAGTTTATCCCCAAGACAATGACTCAATTACAGAACTTGTGAGGAATATCCTTTACCTGTCATACCAAAGTTAGTTATAGCATTGAAGGAGCAACATATGGCTAAAGTACTTTTTAGAGCAATTGTATATATTATAGGATAATATTAAATTAATTAAATCTACTTTAACACACAATAAGGACATGATTAGAAATATATTTAAGGAATTGGTTAAAGGGGAAATGGGATCCACATAGGATTCAATTATGGTAAATCCTCTTAACCAATCTAATGAAAATAAGGAGGAACTCCAAGTAGATAATTATCTGCATCAAGATCCAATGGTTCCTATACAGTGAAACACTGCTATGGAAAACAAAAAAAGGAAGCAAAGGGAGAACAAGCAAAGAGCAACAAGGTAAATAGTTTGAAATAAGGAGTTCTAAACCCAGAAATGAAGCTGCAGAAGTATACTAGTGAAAGAGTCAAAAAGGGTTAGTAGCCCTGAAGGTAAACAAGGCCCTGGACCGGATAGAATGCATCTGAGGGTACTAAGGGAACTGGCATCAGTGTTAGCTGAAGCCTTGGAGAGGCTATTCAGTAGCTGTTTGTAGTAAGGAGTGGTTCCCAAGGACTGGCAGTTGGCAGATGTAGTTCCAGTACACAAGGGATGGAACAAGGAGCAGTTGGGAAACTATAAACCCATCAGCCTTACCTCTGTGGTGGAGAAACTGATAGAGACACTAGTCAGAGAGGACCTAGTGGACTACGAAGAAAACAATGGGTTTCAGCATACTAAGCAGCATGGATTTCTGGCAGAGAGGTCTTGTCAGACTAATCTGATGGTATTCGTTGACTGGGTAACTAGGGTAGTTGGCAAGTGGCACACAGTACACTTACTTTATTTCAACTTTAGCTAGGTATTCAATTTGGTGCCACACTGAAAGCTGCTGAATAAGATAAGGGAATCTGGGTACAGCTAGGGAAAAGATAAAGGGGGTAGAGAATTGACTGTAGGCAGTAGAGAGTTGTAGTAAACAGGGTCAGATCACTGGAAAGAGAAGTCACTGCCAGAGTGACACAAGGATCTGTCCTGGACCCTTTTCTCTTCAATATATTCATCAGCAACATAGGACAGGGAATCCAGGACAGGTCGCGTCTATTCTCAGATGACATTAAACTCTGTGATACAGTTTACAACATGGAGGGGATAAGGAAAATGTGGATAGACCTGTACAGGCCGGAAGGTTAGTCCAAAGTCTGGCAACTGAAATCCAGTGTCAAGAAATGCAAAGTGATGCACTTAGGAAACAACCCTCAGCCCCAACAGAGTATCAGATGGGAGGGGGTCTGCAGGACACAACATCAGCGGAAAGGGACCTACAGTAAGAGTCATCATCAGTGACTTCCTTCAGCAAACCGGCCAGTGTAACAAGGTCTTCAGCAAAGTTAAGAAGATGCTAGGGTGCATTGGAAGAGAGTTCGACAGTGGGAAGCAGGAAGTACTGTTACCTTGTTTAGGTCATTAGTAAATCCACACCTGGAGTGCTGTGCCTAGTTCTGGATTCCTCACCTAAAAAAACACAGAGACATGCTAGAGAAGGTAGAATGAAGGGTGACAAAGATGACTCAGGGCTAGGAAGTTAGATCCTATGAAAATTAGCTAAAGGCACCAAACAAGTGTTCACCTGAAACCACAAGAGAGCTACGGGGATATGACTGAGGCCTTGAAGTTTCTGAATGGAATAAAGAAGGTAAACTGTGAAGAACTATTTACCAGGAACAGAAAAGCTAGAATATTGGATTATGAGCATAAGCTGATGGGAGAAAGGTTTACAAAGGATGTGAGGAAGTATTATTTCACAGAAAGAGTGGCTGAGTCATGGAATGGTCAACTGGCAGAAGTGGTGGGTGCCCGAACCATTAATAACTCTAAACAGGGCTACAATAGAGTAAAGGTATAGTAGTTACTCAGTAGGATGAAGGAAGTGGAAACATGGAGAACAAAAGGGGAAATAAGGTTAAGCGTAGACCTCAGTAAGACAATAAGTCCCGAGGAAAGATAGGGTAATATGGGTCGACCACATGGACTATTGGTCTTTTTTCTGCAATCATTGTCCATGTTTCTATGTACGTTTGGTGGTGAGGTACTTCAGGAAGGGAAACTGAGTACCCAGGAAATATAAAAAATAGTGATAACATGCAAGAAAAATAAGGATACCATTTGGGGTAAGACTCAGCCATTGTGATTTCAGAATCTATTTTAGGTGCTAATAAGAACAAAAAGAGAAATGCAGGTAAAGAAAAGGCTGTTGGAAAAACAAAAAAGTGGAAAAAGAAGATAAAGGAGAAAAAAAATGAAAAAACTGGTTCTGAGATGCAGACTGTTTTAAAGCAGGAGTCTAATTACAGGCAGTAACTGGTTCTAATGTGAAACAAAAAGAATAACTGACAATGGTGGAACTGGTTCAAGAGATAAAAACAGGAATTTTGACAGATGAGAAGACAGTAAAGAGCACTGAAAATACATGGCTCACAGGAAATGAAGCTGTTTTAAGAATAAAAGGTATACATTGAGATTATAATGAGAACCATGTCATGCTCAAAGATTTAGTAAAAAAAATCTACTTGAAACTAGGAACCTTTAATGGTCGGAACAATGTGTTATATGTTAATAGAAATTCAGCTGTGATGGAGGTCTCTATTTATGTTCTTTTTTTGTACTTTGTTTCATCTTTTTTTTTTGCCTTGCCTGCTCTTCCAGCCAGCCACTCCTTTGGGCTGCACGTGTTCACCCCTGCCAACAAGGCCATCCCAGTTGCCATCTGTTCCATCCTCACTTGTTCCCACGTCCCTGGTAGACCTGGAGTAACTCTTCTGGGCAGGACCCCCTCCACAAGGGGGCACAGAAGAGGGGAGATAGTTCCACTACCTTGACCGGGGAGCACAGGGGATAGAAGGATCAGAGGGGCACTGTGAGTGGCTACATGGCATGGGGGAATGAGGTGACAATCATCTGGCAGCCAAGCAGGCAATTTCTGCTTTTCTAGATTCCTCCCACCTCCAACATCCGCGTGACTGCAGCAGCATCCTGAGGGCAGGGATATTCAGCAATGTGTGGTGGTCCACGCTGTCTAGAATGCCTCTGCTAGCCACCTCCTGGAGTAGCAAGTAGAGCAGTTCAGCACTGCCCAACCCTCAAAAGGGAAGTGTCCAAAGGATGCTTTTAATCCCCCCCACCCCGCCGGTCTCCGCTCCTGATCTCCAGGCTCAGGGTCAAATCCCAGTTGCCAGCATGCCGAACTACCCCTTTGATTGGGTGACTAGGGAACTTAGTCAGGGAGGGGCAGTAGATGTTGCCTACCTGGATTTCAGCCAAGGCTTTGACACCATCCCACAAAGAAGACTGATTAGCAAGATGGGTAGTCTGAGCATGGGAGACAAGGTGGTGAACTGGGTTAGGAACAGGTTAATAGACAGGAGACGGTGGGTGGAGGTAAATGGGGAACAATCTGGGTAAAGGGGGGTGACCAGCGGGGTACCACAGGGATCAGTATTAGGACCAGTCCTGTTTAATGTCTTCGTTAGTGACATTACAGAGGGTCTGGAAGGAAAGGTCTGCCTGTTTGCAGATGACACCAAGATCTGCAACAGAGTGGATACTCCAGAAGGGGTGCAGAAAATGAAGAGGGACCTGGAAAAGCTTGAAAGATATCAGTGATGTGGCAACTGAGGTTCAATGCAAAAAGGTGCAAAATAATGCACCTGGGTAGAGGGAACCCTGGGGAGAGCTACAGGTTGGGAGGGAGGAGCTGACTGTCACCAAAGATGAAAGGGACCTAGGGGTTATCATCTCTGAGGACCTTAAGGTATCAAAGCAGTGTACAAAGGTGGCAGGGAGGTCCAGTGGCATGCTGGGGTGCATAGGCAGGGGTATCACTAGTAGGAGGCGAGAGGTGGTGATGCCATTGTATAAAACATTGGTAAGGCCTCACCCCGAAGTACTACGTGCAGTTCTGAAGACCACACCTGCACAAGGACATAGATAAGGTGGAGACTATCCAGAGAAGGGCAACAAAGATGGTGCAGGCCTTACACCACAAAACATATGAGGAGAGATTAAGGGACCTCAATATATACTCACTGGAGGAGAGGAGACAGCGGGGGGACATGACTGAAACTTTCAAGTACCTCAAGGGCATAAACAAGGTGCAGGCAGGGGAGCTTTTCCAATGTAGAAAAAGTACTAGAACAAGGGGGCACAATATGAAATTGGAAGGGGGTAGATTAAGAGGTAATGTGAGGAAGTTTTTCTACACATAAAGGGTAGTCAACACACAGAATAGTCTGCCACAGGAGGTAGTAGGGGCAAGCACAGTGGAGGGGTTTAAGCATGCTTGGGACAGGCACAAGGGAAGCCTGAGAGGAGAGGGTGTGATGAAAAGTCATTGATCACATAAGGTCTGTGGCCGCATACAATATATAGGGCCTACAGGCAAACTGGATGGCTTAGCGGTCCTTATCTGCTGACAATTTCTTTGCTTGTATGTCTCTATCCTCTATTGCTCAGCACCACAGAGCTGGCAAATATGTTCTTTTTTAATGCAGTGGTAATAAGTGAATGGGTCTGGGGACAATATGATACTTTAAATGCTTTAGGGCTGGAAACTATGCACCCCCATATCTAGTTTTGTATACTGGAGGAAGCAAGGACGCACTGTCACAGGGGAAATTGTTCTCATAAACAGGGCCATAAGGTTTCACATGGAATGCTGAATGGGAGGTGGGTTCAATACACAATGCAGATGGTCCTGCTCTACTTTCCATGCATGGGCTACAGCCTGTGGAAATGAGGATCAGGCCATTTTGATTCAGACTGTATGCCACCTCATGGGTAAAATGCTAGGTCTTAAATTAAGATATAGGGGAATCCAATGGGTAAGGAGAAAATCAGCTTTCACTGATATAGGGCAAGTGACTATAGCTGTAAATTAGAGTGTATTCAGCAAGGCAAAAAAGAAGAATGAAATAGGGTGCCCAGCAGGAGGACTGGTAATTTTTGTTAAAGGTGCAAAGAAATCTGAAGATTAGGGAACATATTAAAATTCATAACAATTTAATATTACTCCTCATTGAGGGTAAAGATGTATTATTCTTAATAGAACATTGCTGCCTGTATATCCCCACCCCCAAAACTCTGAATATTTCAATCAAGAAATGTGGTCAATGTTGGAAAAGGATATAATACGAGCAAAAAAGAAACATCCTAAAACAGGGGTTTTAATAATGGGTTAACTTAATGCTCACTTTGGAAATACCACATGGCTGTAATAACTAATTGTTGGGACACATCTCTAAAATGGAATCTCAGGATAAAATTATAAACAAGAGTAGAAGGAAGCTTATGAATTTCCAGGAAAAGACATGGCATTCTGTACTAAATGGATTAGTTGAAGGGCATATCCCTGCCAATCATATGTATTTTTCTTCTAGGGGTGCAAGTATAATTTACTTCTTTATCTGTTTTTATTGGTAGATGTTTGAATTTGATGAATGAAAGGGCAGAAAGTGATCACTTCCCTAGACAGTTATCAAGGTTTTAGGGTCCAAAAATGAAAAGCATGGGGCCTATGCACTAAGAGGTGCAGAGCTGTACGTAAAGGCATACGCTGGCACGAAGTTCCAGGCGGGGACTGCATTCACGAGAGCAGTACCCATCTGCTTCTCTTCCATATCCCAGCACCCCCCGGCATGGAGGTTCACGGGGTGGGGTTGTAGACTTGGGTCGATAGCCAGTCAGCTGCCCTACCTGGGTCCACTGTGGATCACTTGAGCCGGTATGGCACCATATTGCAGGGGGTGCGCAGAGCACTGGTCATGCTGTTGGGGGGCATTTGCTGGCTGCCTGCCCCCAGCCTGACCATTGTACCCTCACACCAGCAGCACCAACCTGTGTGGATCCAATGACCCCCATCTGCACCAGCCCCCACGTATGGCACTCCACACTTTCATGAATGGTGCAGAGTGCTGGCACCCCCCCACATGTAGACCCCGGCCCACCCACTCATGGAGCTCCATGCTCGGCCAAGGGTCTGGTGCACAGTGTGGGGGCGCGTACCATTTCATGCATCCCGCCAAGGGGGCACAGTGGGCACAAACGGGTGCAAGGTGGTTACGTACCCAAGTTACGTGGTGTGTAGCCACCCTGGCCCAATCATGAATAGAGCCCAAGATGAGGATGAACATCTTGCCCCTGATAATGACCCCTATGCACTATTGGGGCAGGGGTACATGAACTCCAGGTGTACCCCACCCATGTAGCAGCGCACCCACGGACAGGTGCATACAGATAGCATTCACGACTGCCAGCCACCTGTCTGTGGCCCACCCCTGTGGCACATAGGACTCCGAAGGATGGCCGGGGGTGGGGTCAAGGACCCGGCCAGGCATCCAATCAGATGCCTGGACCAGGTCACAGAGTGGATCCCTTGTGTGGCAGGGTGTGGGTCCGGGTGTGTGAATAGCATTGGCAGTCACCCAGACCCACATGCCCATGCTGTGTCTGGTGGCCTCCCACATCGCCGAGCGCCTGGAGCAGGGATGCCACACATCGCACCTCCTGGCCAACACGTAACGGCAGCAGCAACACATAGGGGCAGCAGGCCCCCCCCACCTCCTGTCATGGCCCAGACCTTCACAACCAACACCAGGTCGAGCAACCCCCCCACCCACAGCAGTAGGCAGTGCCATTCCCCCCACACAGAACACACCACTATACACCCACAGAGATGGTGCCATGGACAACAGCCCCAGCCCTCACCATCATCCTTGTGGGCTGGGGTGGCTCTAATGTTTGATTCCCAGGTCCGCGGTGACAGCTGGGGCATGTTCCCGGGGTGTGTAGTACATTATGGCAGGGTCTCCCCTGCTGTAGGCTGCACCCTCCTCCGCACCCCCCACAGCTAGCACTATGTGCCGTAGTGCATGGCACATAGTGCCGGGCCACCCCTCACCCACCCCTAGTGTGTTGCTCTTTGCATAGCCAGGTGATTGGGAGCATAGATGCTGTGCACCCTCCTTGATGCATCCCACACAAGGAGTGTGTAAGATGTGGAGTGGCTGCACACCCCAGATACACATGCATAGCCACTCTGCCCTAATAGTGTATAGGGCCCACTGAGGTAAGTAATGGGAAATTAGTATATCTTAGGGAACTGCAAGAGAAAAAAACTGAAATTATATATGGCCAGAAAGTTACAAGAGTTGATCATATAGATGAATGGGGATTGGGGTTGGTTGGGTTCTATGGTGGTAGGGAGGGAACAGAGGTTCTTATGGCCAGAAAGTTACAACAAGCATTTGTCAATGCCGAATTTTGATTGCATTGGTCCGTTGAGCTTGCTCACTGCCCCTGTGTCACTTGCTCATTCTGTTTCTCCCGGTGCTGCAGGCAGCTCTTTTGTACTGGGCTCCTGCCTGCATTGGCATATTTTTATGCCCACAAAGAAATCTGCAGCTGTCCCAACAGAGCTCTGTTGAGGTGGGTCACTCCTCCTCTCTCACTCGCTCATTCTGTTTCTGCTGGCGTTGCAGGCTGCCCTTTTGTACTGAGCTCCCACCTCTGTTGGCAACTTTTTCTGCCCACAAAGAAATCTGCAGCAGTCCTGACACAGGTCCATTGAGCTAGCTCACTCCCCCTCTCTCACTCGCTCATTCCGTTTCTGCCGGCGCTGCAGGCTGGCCTTTTGTACTGGGCTCCTGCCTGCATTGCTGCTTTTTTCTGCCCACTAAGCAATCTGCAGCAGTCACAATAGAGGTCTATTGAGCTCGCTCACTCCCCCTCTCTCACTCGCTTGTTGTGTTTCTCCTGGCACTGCAGGCTGGCCTTTTGTACTGGGCTTCTGCCTGCATTGCCGACTTTTTCTGCCCACAAAGAAATCCGCAGCAGTCCCAACAGAGCTCTGTTGAGCTCGCTCAATCACTCCCCCTCTCTCACTCATTCATTCTGTTTCTCCCACCGCTGCAGGCTACCCTTTTGTACTTGGCCCTTGCATACATTGCTGCCTTTTTCTGCCCACAAAGAAATCCACAGCAGTCCCAACAGAGCTCCGTTGAGCTCACTCACTCCCCCTCCCTCACTCGCTTGTTCGGGGTCTCCCGCTGCTGCAGGCTGCCCTTTTGTACTGGCTTCCTGCCTGCATTGGCAGCTTTTTCTGCCCACAAAGACATCTGCAGCAGTCCTGACACAGCTCCGATGAGCTCGCACACTCCCCCTCTCCCACTCGCTCATTCTGTTTCTGCCAGTGCTGCAGGCTGGCCTTTTTTACTGGGCTCCTACCTGCATTGCCACCTTTTCCTGCCCACAAAGAAATCCGCAGCTGTCCCGACAGAGCTCCGTTGAGGTCGCTCACTCCCCCTGTCTCACTTACTCATTCTGTTTGTCCTGGCGCTGTAGGTTGCCCTTTTGTACTGGGCTCCCGCATCTGTTGGCATCTTTTTCTGCCCACAAAGAAATCTGCAGCAGTCCCGACAGAGCTCCATTGGCCTCACTCACTCCCCCTGTCTCACTTGCTTCTTCTCTTTCTGCCAGCGCTGCAGGCTGCCCTTCTGTACTGGGCTCCTGCCTGTGTTTCCACCCTTTTCTGCCTACAAAGAAATCTTCAGCAGTCACGATAGAGCTCCATTGAGCTCACTCACTCCCCCTCTCTCACTCACTTGTTCTGTTTCTCCCACCACTGCAGGTTGCCTTTTTGTACTCAGCCCCTGCATGCATTGCTGCCTTTTCCTGCCCACAAAGAAATCCACAGTAGTCCCAACAGAGCTCCGCTGAGCTCACTCCTCCCCCTCCTCACTCGCTCATTTCCTGTGTCTCCGGCTGTAGGCTGCCCTTGTACTGGGCTCCTGCCTGCGTTGTCGCCTTTTCCTGCCCACAAAGAAATCCGCAGCAGTCCTGACAGAGCTCAGTTGAGCTCGGTCACCCTCTCCCAGTCACTCGATCCTAATCTGTCCCAAACACTGATTTCCAACAGCGACTGCGGTATTCTGCGCCAGAAGAGCGGAAACACATTTTGGCCAGGATGTGAAAAATGACAGCTGTACTGTTCATAAGGAGGTGTGCCAAAATGGCAATGCTGAAAATCTGGTGTGAAAATATTGCAAAGTTGTGAAGGTACGAGTGTGCGTGGAAACTGCAATGCACATTCGTAACACACTCATTTTATGGACTTTCATCACCAAATTTTCAACATAGGCATCTTAGGACCTCTGCTAATGAACAGTGTCACTGTCAATTTTATAATGTGTCCCAAACACGGATTTCCCACAGTGACCACGCCATTCTGCACCGGAACTAGGTGGTGCAGAAGAAGGGCAATGTTGAAAATCTGGAGTGAAAAAATTATTAATTCGTGAAGTTACAAGCGTGCATGCAAACTGCGCAATGCACACTCGTAACACAGTCATTTTATGGAGTATCATCACCAAATTTTCAATATAGGCATTTTAGGACCTCTGCTCATGAGCAGGGCCACTGTCATTTTCTTAATCTGTCCTAAACACTGATTTCCTACAGCAACCGCACTATTCTGCGCCGGAAGTGCAAAAACACCATTCGGCCAGGATGTGGAAAATGACAGCTATACTGTTCACAAGGAGGACTGAAAAAATGCTGATGTTGAAAATCTGGCATGAAAATATTACCAAATTCGCGATATTCTGACGTGCGTACTTAACTGCTGATACTGCGCCACGTAAAACAAGTAATTTTGGGCTTTTTCCTACCAGATTTGCAGTATAGGCTTTTTGAGAGCCCACCTCATGAACACTGGCATTGTTGTTTCATTAATCTGTCCAGAAAGGGGACTCCATGCAGTGACTGCAAAATCACCTTTCGAAGCTGAATAACGCCACAACAGTGCCAGAATTCATGAGGAGGGGTCCCAAAAACCTCATGTTGAAAATACGGTGCCAAAATTCAAAAAAATGCCTGAGATATGTATCAAAGTTGAAAAAACCCTTTTTATTCCTCTTATCGGCATTTCCTCAGTTTGCGGTCGGCTTTGAAGAGTGCAGACATGTTCCCGGTCCACTGATGATCATCGTGCGGACTCTGGAGGTAAGTATGAGGTGGGGGGGTGTGGGGAGGCAGGGTGCGCAGTGGGTGAGCGCAGGTTGTGGGAGGGGGGCAGGGAGACCACCGAGGGACCGTTTCCTTATTTACAGGTTAAAAAAAAAAAGCATTGCGGGGCCGTTTTTGATTTTACAGGGGCATGTGGCATGCTGGGGTGGACTCCCAGCATTTCAATGGAGTCTTTCTGGGGGGGCAGCTGTAGCCAATGGGGGATTGGGCACCCCCGTCAGCACACAACAAAAGGGGGGTTGTTACTTTATGCCAACAGGGATTGGGCACCCCAGTCAGCACACAACATAAGGGGGGGTAAACATTATGCCGACGGGGATTGGGCACCCTGTCATGTTAACAAAGTGGGGTTATATAATACCGACGGAGTGGCCCCCATCGGCAATATAAACCTTTGGGGACTGAAGCCTCGGGATTGGGGCCTCGCTGGTAAGCAAACATGGTGGGGGGAGCACATGCTGCCGAGGGGGATTAGGCACCCCCTCGGCGGGGGAGGGTTAATATTGTTTGTGAACACAGCACAAGCTGTGGCCATGTTTACAAACAATAGCAATGCTTCAAGATTCTGCCCTGCAATGACGGGTCGCTCCATCATTGCAGCGAATGGTTGACGCTGCAATGACGAGGTGGCCCCTGATTGCAGCGGCTAAAATTTTAGAAGTCAGTGGCATGCTGGCTAAACTAGGGTCAGCAGCAGCATGCCATGGCATTGTGGGAAGCAGGCCAAGCCTGTAAAGGCTGTGTGGACATTGGCCACAACAGTGCTGTGCCTCCACAACCTGCTTCTGGAGAAAGCTGTGGCAATATGTTTCTTGCGCTTGTGCGTAATCAACATAAAAATAGTGGATCTTATAGATGAAGAGGTTTTGGGTTAGTTGGGTGCCATGGGGGTGGGGAGACCAAGGTTATTGGCAAAAAGTTGAGTGGGGAAACAAACTACTGGGATAGGCAGGGGCCCATGGACCTTAGTAGGAATAAGACCAAATAGTGGACTATTTAGGAATTGGTCCAGAATATTCAGGAAGTCCATTATTCATGGTATCTAGGAAGTAACATTTGGCCTCTTCTCAGCCCTATTGTAGCTTTATTGTGACCAGTTGAGGGGATTAAAATGATTTTGATTTTAGTAACTTTTTTGTGATATAAATTCCAAAATGACAATTCATGACAAAATAAAAAGTAATTGTACATTTGTTTCTTTCTCTTTGCAGGTATCAGCTTAAGCTATTTCCTTTAAATTTCACAAATGTCTTCAATGGCTGAATTGTGCTGGGCAGCATGGGGCAGCCACGTACACTGGCAAGCCAGGTTCTGCATGATCCAATGATGGAATGGAGGCTGGCAGGAAGGTGATGTGAGAGTCTAACGATGCTATCAGGGACTGGTGGCTAGACAGTTTCTCTGAGACTAGAAAGAAGACTGCGAAATACAACTACTTCCACACCATTGGATTTGTACCCCCTAATCTTGCAGGGGCATAGGAATCCTTAGTTATGATAGTGCAATTCATCATTTCTCAAACGCAATGTGCACAGGAATGAATAGACCATCTGATTGCCCAAGAGTGACAACCAACCCGGTATGGCACCACTGATTTCAAAACTCTACCAAAAAAACAAGAGATGCCTTGAAGTAATATGCACATACAAGAGAGTATCAATAGCAGCACAGTGGAACAGTGAATGGAGATGAATATAGCTTTTTTTAAACAAAAGCCAAAAGCTCAAAAACAAGCAGGAGAGCACCGGATTGGCCAATAGCAACAGCCAATCAGGAAGACCTAAACTGGGTACAGTATGAGGGTAAAATGAGAGAGGCCGTGGGGACAGGTGCACCTATAAGAAATAAAGAAAATTGAAATTTGAATAGTGTAAAACATAAGGATTCAAATATGCTGAATATGTCAATTATATGGGATTTTGCTAGATGCATCACTTCTGATCTTCTGATTGGGGGGGGGAGAACAGGCAGACTCGATGGGCCAGGAAGGTCCTTTTCTGTTGTCACATGTCTATGAATCTATGAATCTATTACTGTATGTCTAATATGATGATGTCACACAGGGGCACACAGAGGCCTGTTGTGCACAGTATTTAAACACTGACATCAGTCCCACAATTTGCTCCCTCACTGAAGGTAGGAGAAGAGCCAGGAAAGAGAAGTCACGCACAACGGTAAGGCAAAATAAAGTGCAAGTTAAACTATTGTTCAGCTGTTAGTTAATACATGCAGGCTTAGGCAACTGAAAGGTGTGCTAATGAATATTGAAATGTTTGTCTGCAGCCAGAAAGCAGATTTACTTTAAAGAGAGACTGAGTGAGCACAGCAACATTTATTTTCATTATCTATAAGTCTGTTAAACAGTATAATATGAAATATATTTCCTAAAACAATAAGAAATGTGTATGCTCACAGCATAGGAGAGTAGAGAACAAAACAGCAGAGTTACAGGCTCTCATGGCAGTTGGGGAGGTGGATATGGTGGCCATAACCAAAACGTGGGCTGCCCATTACCATGACTGGGACCTGGCAGTACCAGGATATAGGATATTTTAGAGGGATAGGGTAAAAGGGAAACAAGGATGGTGGTGCTGTATATGAGGGAAGGTTTGAAGTGTGTCAGGGAGGAAGGGGAGGAGGGCAGCATGAAGTCATTATGGGTGCAGCTCTGGGTCTCCAAAAATAGGACCCTCAGGATAGAAGTGGTGTACAGGCCACCCTCTCAGACAGAGGAATTAGATAGGGTTCTAGTGGGACAAATTGGAAGGATCTGCAGGAAGGGCAGTATGGTGATTGTAGGGGACTTCAGTCTGCCAGGAGCAGATTGGGATACCCCAGCCACCACACATAGGAGGGAGCAGATACTTCTGGATGCCTTCCAGGGCAGCTTCCTGTTGCAGATGGTCAATGAGCCTATCAGGTTAGGGAACACCCTTGACCATGTGCTGGTGAATGGTGAGTTTTTGAGGGAGCTGAGGGTAGAGGAACTGCTGGCGTGGAGTGACCACCACTTGATGAGGTTCAAGGGAGACATGGGGAAAGAGGGAGTAGGATCGGGCACAAGGGTGATAGACTTCAGAAGGGCTGACTTCGGGAGGATGAGGGAAATAGTACAGGGGTATCTGGCCAAGATCATTCCAGATATGGACACTAATCAGAGATGGGAGGTCATTAATTGGGAGATAGAGGAGGTAACCAACAAAATGTGCCGGGTCCAGAGTAAGAGTTAGTGCCAGTGGCTCAGTGGGTAGCACGCTTGTCTCTGAAGCTGAGAGATCAGAAGGATGTGGGTTCTATCCCCACACCAGGCACTTGGGTTGAATCCCAATATGAGGGGTGTGCTGCACTCCTGAGGTGCTGTCTTTCAGATGAGATGTTAAACCAAGGTTCCCATCTGCCTGTTCAGGTGGATGTTAAAGATCCCATAGTGCTTTTTGAAAAGAGTAGGGAAGTTTTTATTCAATAACCACAACAAACATTGTACACACTTAAATGAACATAATGACCAACAAATACCTTCACCAAATTCCTCCACCCCTTCTCTCCCTTTCTTGTTTTTATTTCCTCAAAACCACATCTGATCCAACACAGTGAATAAAATAAATTTTTCCATTTTTCAGACTAGATAAAAAATTAAAGGACAACTAAATAGCATTCTAAATTCCTTCTCTAATACCCTTCTTCTGCCTCAACCCTTTCTTCCTGTGAAATTCCTCCTCCCATACCTCATTCCTTGTATTTTTCCTCCATTACCTTGTGGTCACTTTCTTACCCCAGCATATTCTTTTTTTATGCATACTTGTTAAAATAAGCAAATCCTCTCCAGCATATTGCAACTTTATTACTTGGGTGACTTTTTCTCTCTTTTCTATTTACTTCAGCAATGATTGCTCACACACTTTGCTAAACCCCTCATACAACATTTCTTTTTGTTGCAGTAGCAACTGGCTACGACTCTGCCACAAGTAATATTTCAGGCAAGCCAACAATAAATGCAACATGCTGCTGTAAAATTGACTTAAGAGTTCTGGAAAGATTCCTAGTGCTACATTTTTATAACTTATTTTTACAAGCCATGGCATCTTCCACTTGTTAGCCAGAAAAACCCATAATCCTTTAGCATTGCAACAAAAAATATTCCTGTGACTCTGTCATTGCCCCACACCCTGGGTATAAGCAGTTCCTTTCCACTACAGCCTTGTGCTTGAGATTTCCTTTAACCCCAACTCTCCCATGAGCCATCAACCACTGCACATCCCACATCTTTACAGGTACTCTTGCATCATTCAACATTTTATATACATACTTATTCTCCGTTGGAGTACTTCCTTTAAATTCGTGTTCTCTCACATCTGTTTCCTCCATGATTTTATAGTGCATTCCTTTTCTATCTTTCTGCTTTGAGACTTTGTAATTTTCCACTTTTGCAGCTTTGTTATTGTTTCTTTATAGTACCCTGGCACCCCCAAAGTTTTAAACCCTTTTGAGACCTCCTCCACTCATTTATCTAGAAACTGTGACATTACATTCCTTCCACATTTCCCAGTTATTGTCTCCTCTGGTTCCAAAAGTTTGATTATGTTTTTATACCAGAACAAGGTGTGCAGAAAAACCACTGGGTTTAACATACCCAGACCCATTTATCCTTGATTAGGGATATAGTAGAGTATACTAACAGAGAAAGGGCTAACGGATGTACGAGTTTGCTGGATTTGTGGATGCATGGAACGGCCTTCAGGAGGAGGTTGTGGAGTCAAAAACAGTGGTGGAATTCAAGCATGCATGTGACAGTCATAAGGCAATTCTAGGGGGTAGGGGTAGGAAGAAGTAGGTTGCTGGTTAACTAGGATCTGCAGCTTATCCATTAGGTAGGGAAATGGGCAGACTGGGTGGGCCAAGCGGTCCTTATCTGCCGTCAGATTCTATGTTTCTAGACCCCCTTTTTTACTGGGTAAATATATGATTTCTCTTTTAATAGGGTTCAGCCTATTACCCTAAATTAGTTGAAAAAATGCCCTTAATATTCTTGTTTCCATGCTCGTTGGTAATGGAAAAACAGCTGCTACATACAAAAAGCATGGTAAGAGAAATTGTTTAGCCACGAACACCCTTTTCTTTTTTGCCATTTTCCAGGATTTCCACTGTACTACCTTTTTTACCCTTCCTCTGCTAACTTTTGCCAGTTCTTTTTAACCATCTCTTCTCCACCAAAACTTGTTCCCAGGATTTTTATTGGCTCATTTGTCACCCTAATGCCCTGCCTTCCCACTTCTCCTTGACCAGGTTGCCCAAGCCACATGCCCCTACAATTCTCTATATTCAGAACTGCACCAGATATTCCAGTAAACCTTCTTATCTTATCCATTAGACAAGATATTTAATTTACATCTGACAAGAACATACACATGTCATCTGCATAAGCCAGTACTTTAACCCTATCCCCATCCTAGCCCCCTTTAACCCCTTTGATGTCTGTAGACTGACTTATCAACCTGATTAATGGATCTATAGCAAACATATAATAATGGGCTCAGGAGACAGCCATGTCTCACTCCTGCAGTAAGTTTGATAGCACACCCCCCCCCTTCCATTTTCATCACTGCTGCTTTATACAATATTTTTATCCATTCCTGAAATGTCTTGGGTATTCTGTAAAATTCTAATACTTGTAATAAATATTTATGATTCACTCGGTCAAAGGCTTTGCTCTGATCCAGCAAACTCATACATCCGTTAGCCCTTTTTCTGTTAGTATACTCTACTATATCCCTAATCAAGGACAAATTTTCTTGGATATTCCTGTCCGGGGTGACACAAGTTTGGGCCGGGTGGATCAAATCCGATGCTATTCTCCTCAATCTTTTCTGCAACACCAGAGTTAATATTTTGAAATCCGAATTTAAAATGCTTATCGGTCTCCAATTACCTATATACAATTTATCTCCAGATTTAAAGAGAAACATAATCAGCCCTGAGGTAAATTCAGATGATACACCTTTAGATCTGAACAAAAACATAAATACTCTGGTCAACGGAGCAGCTAATATCCCCAAGAAAGCTTTGTAGAATTTGTTAGGTATTCTGTCTACCCCTGGCACAACCCCCAACTTCAACTCTTTGATGACTTCTCCTATTTCTGATTCTGCAGTATCTTCCACTAGGTCACTGCTCTTCTGCTCCTGCAACCTTGGAATATGTAGTTCTTCCAACAAACTTTTCATTTCATGTTCCTGAACATCTTCCCCCTCCATCACTTCTTTCATATGCTCTTCTACAATCTGTCTTATTGCTTCTGAAGAATTAATAACCTCCCCTCTTTTGTTTCTTAAACTTGTGAATCTAAACCTATTCTTTCTCTTTCCACATGCATCACATGGATCAGAAACTGGTGTTTTTTGTGTGCCCAAACTTAGTTATGTTGCTAATTAGACCGACTTATCATACTGCACCTTCCTCATTTCATTTTTTTATTCTCTCTATTTGGTCCATTAAATCCTCTTCCCCCCAAATATGAGGCCTCCAGCAGTTTATACAACTGACCTCTTAAGCCCAAGTATTGCAAAATTATCCTTACCCTTTTTTCCCCAAAATCCTGCATCCATTTACAAATTTATTTCTTCATTTCCACCCACCACCCCAAAATATCCTCATATAGTCCCATTACTGAGGCCTTTCCACAAAGAGAGGTGCTACCCTTATTTTACTTCTGTCTCTCCTAGACTACATGTATTTATCTTCCAGCAAGTACTAAGTTATTCACCATCCATTTTTGTATTTAATATCACTTTTATCAAAAGGTAATCTGAGAATACTACTGGTACTGCCTCCGCTTTTATTATGTTTAGTCTTTGGGATATGAACACAACCTATTTTTGAAAACAATTTCCCTTTTACAAAGGTGAATTTAATCGGTGGAGCCGCCTTATCCAAACAATCTGTCAAATCTGCTGTTTCTATACCTTCTGAAGAGCAAATGAGTCACCTATGGTCCTGTAGATCTAATGTACAATCGATGTTCCGCCCCCCCCCCCCCAGGTTTCTTGTACAAAAATCACTTCACAGGCTAAATCTTTGAAATCAACCTATATGGTCTCCCTTTTCCTACCGTTCAGGACGCTACACACATTTACCATGGCTAGTGAAAACAGTACCATTTGTAATGTTTAATCTACACATTTGCCTATAGTCCTTAACATTGTCTCAGGTACCTTTTCTTCTTTTTTTCTTTTTCTTCTTGCTCCCTCCCATCTTCTCCTCACTGTTTTCATTACTCCTTTGTGTTTTCTAAACTATAGAAGTGGCAGATTCAGGTTCTTCATATTCTTCTACCCCCCCCCCCGTACTTCTAATACCTCATAAGAATTTGGTAATGGGAGTTCAGGTGCCACTCCTTTCTTGCTCCTCAGACTCATTTGCCTTTCTAGTCCTTTCTTCACTTCCTTTAGTCCTGGTTGGGGGGGTGTATTTCTTCCTCTTCTCACTGTCCTTCCCTTTCTGGAACCTCTTTCAGCTCTCCACTTTGTTTGGAATCTTACTCTTTTTCTGCCCTGGCTATTATCCCAGCCAGGGGCTCCTCCCTCTCCACCCCCATCCTTTCATTAGCTATTGTGGTGACCTCTACCTCCTGACTGTCTTTCCCTGTGTCTCCAGCTCTCTTGCTGCCACATTTTCTCCATTTTCAGGTGGGGCTCTCAATCTTCTGTTGGACCCTTCTTGCTATGGTTTTCTTGCCAACTCCTCTGGATTCATGCTCTTTGTATTATTCCTGGTGGCCAAGGGACAATTTTGGTAAAGATGGCTATAATCTTCACATAAATTGCACTACACATGGTTACTGCATTGTGGGTTGCTGTGCCCACATTCTCTGCACAACCCACAACTTATAATGTCATAGACATTTGATAGGTGGGACCTAGACCCACATCTATAACAGGCCTTGGGCTGACCTGGGTAACCCCCACCCCTCCCCTGTCTCTGCCCAAGAAAAAACTGTTATGTATGTGTGCAGCCCTGTTTTCAGAATGATGCAGTTTCACCTTAAATCGCCATCCTCCAGTCTAAAGATATTCTGAATCTATTATAGCTTCTGGTGGTCCTAAGACCTCACATTTTTGGTTCAGCCAGTGCACAATGTCACCTATGTGCTCACATTCATTCCTGAACATTATGGTGATTGTTTTGGTCATAGGCTTTGTCAACGGAATGGCTAAAAAAAGGGGCCCAAATAAGAGAGAACTTTAACTGGTTATACTTAAGCCAACACCTTTCCAACCCCCTCATTGGCCTAAAACTAATATCGAACACATTCTCGCCGGAAATATGGATCAAGGCATAGATTTCGGATGCTATTAACCTCATTGACTCTTTCAACAACATTTTTCCCACATGGGGCTGGCCCGGTGGCACTGAGGGTTGTGCCTGAAAATAGGCAGAATTTGTCTCGTGCACTTACCCAGTCAACAAAAACTAAATAAAAATAAAACAGGGTTAGGGGCCAAGAAGACTAGCTGGGTGGGTGGGGAGGTCATGGAGAAAGTAAAAAAAAAAAAGAGTCACCTTTAGAAGGTACAGGGAGGGGGTAGACAGAGAAATACCTGAAGGAGTCAAGGGAGGTGACAAGGGCAGTCAGGGAAGCCAAGGCATCCTGGGAACTTAGGCTGGCACTTGGCATTAAAGTAGGGGAGAAGGACTTCTTCAGGTACATCAGGGAGAAAAGGAGAAGAAAAGACCAAATAGTAAGGATTAAAAGGGAGGGGGGTGGATACTAGGGCAGAACAGGTGGAAGCATTAAAGAAGTACTTCTGCTCAGTATTTACTGAAGAGAAAGGGGGGAGCAGTACCTAGGGGGGCTAGGGGTGTGGGCACAGGCAGGAAAGAGGTGACAGAGAGAGAAATCCTAGTGGGCAGGGTACTGGAGGGATTGAGGGCACTGAGGGTGGACAAGGAGTCGAGGCCAGATGGCATACACCCCAGAGTGCTAAGGAACTAGCAGAAGTCATGGCAGAACCCCTGGCAGACCTGTTCAATGCCTTCCTGGACTCAGGGAGCATACCACAGGACTGAAGAATGGTGCAAGTGGTGCCCCTCCACAAGAGTGACTCCAAGGATGAGCCGGGGAACTACAGACCAGTAAGCCTCATATCCATTGTGAGAAAGCTGAAGAAGAGGCTGGTTTCCCTCCTAAAGGCTAATGGTCTGCAGGACAGCAGGCAACACAGGTTTGTCTCTGGCAGATCCTGTCAGATCAACCTGGTGGAGTACTATGACTGGGTAACCAGGCAATTAGATAGAGGCCATGCAGTGGATGTCCTGTTCCTGGACTTCAGTACGGGATTTGATTCAGTGCCACATAGGAAGCTAGGTAGTAAGCTGGAAGGCACAGGGGCCAGGGTGAAGATGGTGGGATGGGTAGTGAACTGGCTGCAAGGGAGACAGCAGAGGGTGGTGGTGGGAGGGGAGCTCTCGTCGACCAGGGCAGTAACAAGTGGGGTGCCACAGGGCTCAGTACTGGGGCCAGTGTTGTTTCGGATCTTCATAGCAGACATCTCAATAGGCATCAAGAGAAAGATCGGTCTGTTTCAAGTTCAAGTTCAAGTTTATTGTAGGAAAACTCCAATGAGCAAGCTCATTCACAAGGAGGTCCTTTGACACAGACAGACAGTTACAGATGTTTGCAGATGCCACCAAGATGGGAGTGGGAGAGGATGATTTAGAGGGGTGGCAGGGGTTACAGGATGATCTGGCAAAATTGAAGGCCTTGTCGAACACATGGCAGCGGGGATTCAATGGCAAGAAATGCAAGGTGTAACATTTCAGAGCAAAAAAAACAAGAAGGAGCTACCAGCTAGGGGTGGTTCAGCTAGCCAAGATGGAGGAGGGGAAGGATCTGGGGGTGATCATAACGGGAGCAGTGAACAACTCCACACAGTGTAGAAAGGCAGCTGCAAAGGCTAACAGGATGCTGGATTTTATTGCCAGAGGCATATCCTCCAGAAGTGGGAGGTAATCCTGACGCTGTATAGGTCACTGGTTAGACCACACCTGGAGTACTGTGTGCAGTTCTGGCTGCCATACCTAAAGAATGACATTAGGTTGCTGGAGGCAGAGCAGTGCGGGGCAGCAAAAATGATCCAGGGGCTGGAGACTTGCCTATGAGAGTAGGCTGAGGGAGTTGAACATGTACTCCCTGGAGAAGAGGAGGGAAAGGGGAGACATGATTAAAACCTTCAAGTACATGAAGGGAATAAATAAGACAGACACAGAGGGGCTTTTCCAGATAAGGAGAGGGAGGGACACCCGAGATTGGAGGGGGGAAGTTCAGGATGGAAATGAAGAGACACTTTTTTATGGAGAGGGTGGTGTTAAGATGGAACACGTTACCAGAGGAAGTGGTAGCCTGTAATATAGTGGGCTGCCTCAAAAGGGGAAGGGACAGGGTAAGGGGGTGGTTCATTGGAAGGGGCGAGGGGAAGAGGGGCAGCTGCAGTAAGGGCTGCTAGCTGCACAATTGAGCAGACTCGATAGACTGAAATGCCTTTATCTGCTGGCAAGTTTGTATGTTCGTATGTAGAGATTAAGTGTGGTGACACAAAAATGTTGGTATGTGCTTTTATTGACTTTTGAAAGGAATACACCTATGTTCACATGTATGTTATTAGCCCCCTGCAAGGGGCAGACAGTAATACTGTAAATGAAAATGTTTTTATACATTGAAGCCCACCAGGATGAAGAGTAGCATCACAGAATTCTGCGGTAGAGTTACTGCAGCAAACAATGTAGTTTCAATGGCAGGTAATCCCTTTTGTTATGCAGGTAACCTGTGACACTGTGCTTCATCCTGGGGGGCTTCACTGTATATTGAAGGTAACCCGTTCCACCCTGAGGAAGGGGTCTTAAGCCTCAAAACATTGGTGGTGTGTGGGGGACCCTTACATTTGCCTGTGTTGTGGAAATAAATAACATGTACTGTTACATTTAAAGCTGGGTGAGTGATGTATAACCCAGAGTCTCATGATCATGATAGCAACAGATTGCTCCCCGATTTGTTTTTTTTTTTCATAAATTTCACAGTACCATGGGAGGTCCAGATATTTCTAAATGAACTTTGTGCTAGACCCCGTCTATTGTCCTTTTTTGTAAATAATCTCCCACAAACCTGTTCATCTTCACATCTCCACATGCAAGCAGATGCCAGTTACCTGCTTCAGTGGTCGCTCTGCCACAGGGCTGGAAACTGATCTCCAGTGCAGCTTTAACAAAGTTTAGCATTGATTCTGATCTAACTAGCTATCCTTGCATGGACCAGACAGAAGAAGTTTGCAAGGATCTCATTCACCCCTATAAGACTATGAATGGATCTGTAATAAAAGAAGTCTCATCCTTCAAGTACCTGTGTTTTGTTAGATACTCACCTTAACTTCACCAGATACAGTGACACTAGCCACTTCAACTCCTCTAACTCGTGTACTGTACAGGAACAAATCTTGTATCCCTCTCCCAGCTTGTCATCAGATTGTTCTCAAAATAATCTTTCTAACATTTGGCTACAGTAATGTAATCTATGATGCTGACCCCAAATCCACCCAGTCCTGACTACACCTGCTCTTAAATCTTTTCTACTGTCCTTCCCTGAGCTCTCCCCCATACCCACCACTGTTCTCTCATTTGCTTTCCTTGCTGGCAGGTCCATCTATTACTCTACTACTCTCATAGTAGAGTTCTGGTTCTCCTTGCTCCCCTGCTATCTTTCCTCCTCTCTCTCACCCTGCTCCCCCTTCAGTCCCACTTCATCAGGAACTCTGACTCATGCCTCCTTCTCCCTTTCTTCACTACTTCTGCGGTACATTCCTTTGTCTTCTATAGGCTCCCCTCTCTCTGGAATGCACTTCCCTCTCACTTTGTTTAATTTTCTCCCTTTTCTCTGTGTCCAGGCCCACATACTGTAGCACATTCTTGTTTCTGCTCCTAAACTCTCCTTCCCCAAAGAGTGTAGGTTATGTCTATTCAACAAGTTTTGTTGCTGGTGGCCTTCAGTGGCTGTATTTTGTGTCACTTGCTGTTCCAGCTATTATGAGCATATTGCATCTTGTGGTAGTATGTTGTATATACAGTACTATATGGTGTTTCATGCACGGTTGATCCTTGTGCAGCATTCTGTAGATATAATAACTGAGCATTACTATTTGCTCCTTGTTTACCAATGCTTCATTCCTCATTCCCTCACTATACTCGGTTGTACTAACTCTCCCTCTTCCCTTTCCCCTAGGATTTACTGGAAATGAACTTCGGCTTATTGTGCCTTTCCTGGTCACCCAATTTTAAATAAATAAATAAAAGCCAGGGCAATGGCAGATGTAAGTGACCTGGAGTCCCTTTTGATCTTAAAACTACTGTGCGTGTTACTATTTATTATAGACAGCAACTGTCTGCAGGATAATTTCAAATTATGGACTGAAGTAAATGAGTACAATACGCAAACTAGTGGTTTAACTGCTCTTTATGGTGTTTTGCACCATTGTGGCTCTTTTAAATGTATTCCTCATTCAGTATCAGTCTTACAGTTATCTGGGGTCAGACATTCAGAAAATTTGCATCCGCAGCTCAGTTGTTGCATCACATTGTCATACACTCTTGGGGCAGAAAAAAGCCTAACTAGAATTTGTAGAGACATCACCAGGTTTACCAATGGTTTATAAAGTCTACTGATGTCCATAGAAACTCTGAGTACACAGCATGTGTTTTTATTCTGTAAACAAAGAGTGTTTTGGGGTACATGCTTAAGGTGTGAATACAATATGTGGCCTAGGTGTTCTCAACATAACAAAAGTCGGTCTTCATGAAATCCAAATGAACTACCCCAAAGAAGTCTTATTTCTTAATAAAATAAAATCAAAATCCAGCCCCCTTCTCTTCCTGTTTTTCTATTTTCCTAGCGGAAAAAAATGAGTACGCATGGCACCCCTTACAAGGTCACCCCATCCATTACACCCTAAACTGTTCTAAATTCTCAAATACGCACACATCATGAGTTGCAGTATTGCACTTTCATTCAATCATTAATATAGCCCTCTTAAGTTTTTCTCTCTCTGTAATTTTTATACCTCAGCAAAAAGGAATCATCTCTCAACTGGACAACTTTGCTCCTTTAAATAATTTAAACACATTAAAGGTAACAGGTTCAACCAAGATTTACTCATATATTTAAAATAAATTTGATTGTAATAATATTTTTAAATATTTTTGGGAGTTTGTAGTGATGCATACACCTAAAATCCCCCAAACAGGTACTGCCCAGACAAGGGCTACTTATTTATAAGTGTCTTTCTCCTATTTTTCTACTTCTTACCATAGTTAAACAGTGTTAGAAATACCACTATCTCTCAGTGCAGTTTAACCCCTGCAATGTATACATATTTTTAAATCAAGGATGGAAATAAGAAAGGAAAAGCGTGGTCTGCTGGGATTTGAACCTCAGATCTCTGGCATGCCATTCCAGCACTCTAACCATTAAGTTACCGATTCACTGGTCACAAGAGGAATTTTCTATACCGTTATTTTTCTAGTGTTGTTAATCAGTGTAATTAGGACCAATGTTTGAAATACCACTAACTCTAAGTGGTATTTCTAACATTGGTTCCTAGTTGCATAATTGCACAACACTAGAGAAAGGAGTGTGTGTGGCTATAAGGAAATTCCTCAGACACTTTGACCAGTGAGCCTGTAGCTTAATGATTAGAGTGTGGGAATGGCATACCAAAGATCTGAGGTTCAAATCCCAGTAGGCCACACTTTTCCTTTTTCATTTGCATCTCTGATTTAAAAATATGTATACCTTGCAGGGGTTAAACTGCACTGAGAGAAAGTGGTATTTCTAACATTGGTTCCTAGTTGCATAATTGCACAACTCTAGAGAAAGGAGTGTGTGTGGCTGTAAGGAAATTCCTCAGACACTGTAACCAGTGAGCCTGTAGCTTAATGGTTAGAGTGCTGGAATGGCATACCAGAAATCTGAAGTTCAAATCCCAGTAGGACACACATTTCCATCCTTGATTTTAAAAAAACTTAGTTAAACAAGAATTTATTGTTACTTGTTGCAGCTGAAAATAAGAATGTGTGGATATACTACAAGGACACCCCAGCTGTCATGTCCTAAACTGTTTAAAATTCTCCATTGCTTATAATAGGTTGCAGTACTGTGCTTTCTGTATGTCTTCAATTAGCACCTTTATTTTTATTATGTTTGCTTGCATGCATGTGCAAGAAACATAGTGCCATCATCCGAGTTTTCAGAGGTGTGGCAGCCATCTTCCAATTCAGTCAGTGTGTTTGCAGGCACGGGCCATAGGTCTCCAATGAATGCTGCAGCTGTCTATGACAGCAGTTGAAAATGCCGTGGCTGTACAGTTGAAAGGGAGAACTACACTTCAGTGAGCAGCGATAAGATATCGTGTGCTCATGTGCGCCCTCCCACACATGCATGCATACTGCATGCTTGTGCTCCCCCCCACGCACACACTGTACAGCCGATGAGGTGCCCAATCCCCCATTGCCTGTGCTGCACCCCCCCAACAGAGTTCCAGATGCCATGCTGGGAGCCCACCTCAGTGTGGCAACAGATTGTATGGCTGACGGGGGTGCCCAATCCCCTGTCAGCTCCACTGTCCCCCCCAAGAGACTACAGGGTGCCACACTGGGAGCCCTCCCCAGCGTGGCAACAGATCATACGGCCAACGGGGATGCCCATTTCCCGTCAGCTCCACACTCCCCCAAACAGCCTTTCGGCTGCCACGCTGGGAGCCCACTCCAGGGTGCCAAACGTCCCGCATCATCTAAGTAAAAAAAAAAAGAAACCTGAAAGAAAAAAACCTTCCCTCGCTGACTGTCCTGACCCAATCTCCCCCCAACTGTGCCCACCCACTGTGCACCCTGCCTTCCCACACCCCCACCTTACCCCATACTTACCTCCGGAGTCCAGCGTGATGATCTTCGGTGGACCGGGAACACATCTACACTCTTCAAAGCCGATCGCAAACTGAGGAAATGCCAGTAAGCTGTATAATGTAATAAATAGGGTTTTTTTCAACTTTAGTGCATATCTCAGGCATTTTGTGGACTTTTTTCACCAAAGTTTCAACATAGGGTTTTTGGGACCCCACCTCATGATTTCTGTCACTGTCATGGCGTTAATAGGCTCCAAAAGGTGATTTCACGGTCACTGCACAGAACCATCTTTCAGGACTGATTTATGAAATCACAGTGTCACAGTTCAAGTGGTAGTCCCCCAAAAACCCTATGTTGAAAATTTGGTGAAAAAATTCCCAAAAATTACTGTTTTATGAGCATGCGTTGCGCTGTTCCTATGCACGCTCGTAAGTTCACGTATTTTCAATATGTTCACTCCAGATTTTCAACATTACCATTTTACCAAACCTCCTTATGAGCTGTATAGCTGTCATTTCTCACAACTGACCCAAAATGTGTTTTGGTGCATGTAGCGCACAATGGTGCAGTCGGTGTGTGAAATCAATTTCTAGGACAGATTAAGAGAATAACAGTGACACTGTTCATGAGTAGAGGTGTAAAAATGGCTATGTTAAAAATTTGGTGAAAAAATTCCCAAAAAGGACTGTTTTACGAGCATGCGTTGTGCTGTTCCTAAGCACGCTCGTAAGTTCGTGAATTTTCAATATATTCTCTCCAGATTTTCAACATTGCCATTTTACCACATCTTCTTATGAGCAGTACAGCTGTCATTTTTCACATCTCGGCCAAAACATGTTTCCACCCATGTAGCGTACAATGGTGAAGTAGGTGTGCGAAATGAATGTTCGGGACAGATTAATAAAATCACAGTGACACTTTTCATGAGCAGAGGTGTTAAAATGGCTATGTTAAAAATTTGGTGAAATATGTCCATAAAATGACTGTGTTATGAGCGACCATTGCGCAGTTTCCAGGCACCCTCGTAACTTCATGGACTTCAAATATTTTCAGTCCAGATTTTCACCACTGGCATTTTTCCACACTTCCTTATGAACAGTACAGCTGTCATTTTTCACACCATGGCCGAAATGTGTTTTCGCACTTCCAGTGCAGAAATGTGTGGTCGCTGTGGGAAATCACTGTTCGGGACAGATTAAGAAAATCACAGTGACACTGTTCATGAGCAGAGGTTACAAAATTCCTGTGTTGACAATCTGCTGTAAAAAATCCCCAAACTAATTGCATTATGGGTGTGCATTGTGCATTTTCTATGCACGCTCGTGACTTCACCAGTTTTTTTTAATATTTTCACTGCAGAATTTCAACATTGCCAGTTTTTGCACCTCCCCATGAACAGTACAGCTGTCATTTTTCACATCCTGTTCGAAATGTGTTTTCGCACCTGTGGTGTGAAATCAGCTTTCGGCTAACAAACTGATATTGCCACTATTCTTAAGGTGGGGGTCACAAAAAAAACATATTTAAAATTTGGAGAGAAAATGCCAACAAACGTCTGAGGCATTAGGGTTTCCGACCATAACGCCCCAGCCTGTAGAGATTGAGAGGCATCAGGGGTGTGACTTGGGATTCTCGCCTGTAATGCTCATACCGTTCCACACCCTGCAGCCAGTGAGAGGCATCGAGGTGTGCCTTGGACTCTTCTGCCCCAAAGCTCACCCCACTCTCCTATACAGGACCCATCTCACCATATTTCCTGATGGAATGGGGTGAGCATAAGGGCCAAAGACCCCAAGGCACACCGAGACACTTGTCAGTGTCTGCAGGGTAGGGTGTGGTGAAATGGCATTGCCGTTACGCCTGACGACCCAAGGGCACACCCCAATGCCTGTCAGTCTCTGCAGGGTGGTGGTGGGGTTGGTTTCAGTTCAATACTTCACTGCCATTCCTATTACACAGCTCTCTAACTCCTACACTACCAATGCCAATGCCAGCAAGCAAACATTTGACATTGACAAATGCTTGTTTCTTTCCAGCCCAGATTTTCTTAAGTGCTCCTTCTCCTAGTAAGTTGTAGTATTTTGTTTTTCTCTGTTATCAATACAGCCCTCTGAGAGTCTCTCTGAAATGTAAATATCTAAGCAAAAAAGAATCACCTGTGCTACCAATTTGGGAATGAGTTTCCAGAAGAGGACCACCTCCCTCCTTTAAATCATACAGTAGGTAACCCCCACTCCCTAATTAAAAGTGACCTACCTGAGGCTCAAAAGATTAAGTTCTGCCTGATACCAAGCATTTTCTGACTCGTCTGTCCCCTGAGACCTAACATCTATGGTCAGGAGATAGGTAGCAGATAGCTGGACCAGGCAGGAGCCATGGTTCAGTATTGCCTCCCGTGCCATCAGAGAATGCGTTACCTGCCACACGTCAAAGGAAGGCAGCTACCACACAATAAAGATTGCTTTAGCCACTGCCCAGTCACAATCAGAGACTCTTCCTCACCCATACTACTTGACCCTGGGGGTGGGCATGTTGAACGGTATACTATTGTAACAGCGATGCTCTTACAGTGACGCTGTTAAAATGACAACAACCCGCCGACATGGAATCATGTTGAACAAGGGCAGGAGCCCTCCAAATTTATTACTTTGGGACAAAGCCCCTTGATGGCATGGACAGGGCCATCTGTGTGACCCTTGATCCCAAGCCACAGTCAATCAGGTGACTAGATGCCCTCAGCAGGCAGGCTCCCAGTGGACTGTGGAAAAAGGAGGATCTGAAATTCTGGTGCCCTTTCTTGGACTTATAGGCCACTGTGGAGTTGTACTGAGAGTAGGGTAAACCACAGGGAGCTAGCTTGAAAATGTGTTGAAAAAAAGTGGGCTGTGCTGAAAGCTGGTAGATCAGAAAGATCTGCTGCTGGAAGCAGAAGACAAGCTGTGTCACCTTGAGCCTTGAGACTAAGAAAATGCAACTCCAAAAGAAGCTACAGAGTTCCAGAGAAGCAAGTAACTGCATGCAAGGCTGCATGAGTATGATGCAGAAGAGCCAGCATGTAGCAAAAGACTGATATGCAGGGCTGCTGATCCAAGTCCCACAGCAGGCACTACAGTCAGGTATCGGGCTGTCACAGGCCTAAGGATCTGGAAGGCAAGACATGTGTGGGTCAGTCTAGGGCTTCCGCAGTCATAAGGAGGGGATGGACAGAAGAGCCAGTGGCCTAACTTGATGACAACCCAAAAGCCAGCCCCAGAGAGAAGTGGAGTAAGTCTGAGAAAGGAACTAGTCCATGCCAGAGGTAATACAGGAGATCAGAGCACTGGCAGCCTGCAGAGACAGAACGAGTTATTCAGTTGGGGAACCATGAGTAACTTCAGTGCTTGCACTGTCTCAAAGAGATAGAGTTGTTTGAAATTTGTTTGCAAGTTGGCCATCAGTCCAGACTGCAAATACCTCATTTTTGAGGTTTAAAAGTCACTTTAACAGGAAGTCTGTCCAAATTTCTAGCATCAATAAATTCAGACTTCAGATCAGTTTATCTCCAATCAGCCTCATGCCATGAATGAGATTTCCATGTTACTTTGTTTAAAACTTGAAAGTAATTTTTTATTCCTAAAGTTACTGCCTTTTCAAAAGCCGTTTTCAATGAAGAACTACTGATAATGTCATAACCAGAACTCACAGCCTAATCCTTCCTGTACAAGCTACAGTACATTCTAGGGATATTTTTCTTCAGTGTTTCATAAAACTAGTCTGCAGCTGTAGTAAACATTTTAAAAATGAATGATGGCTAGTGGCGCTTAGGGTTGAGGCACTGGATGCCACACCTTGCACCACACCAGCGACCCAGGTTCAGGAGTGACCTCGGGCTGCAGGGGGTCACCAGGGGAGGGAGAGGATCGAGCATCCAAAGGACTTCTCTCCTCTTCCAGGAAGGGGAGGGTTGTCATCCCTCTGCTTGGCTGCAGCCTAGTGGAGGCCAGAGGGTAGTGCTGGAGGTCAGACACAGAAGCGCGATAACATGACGTGCGCATGCCCCACACATGCATGTTCATGCTGTGAGAGGGAGGGGAAGGGGAGTATATGGGAAGAAAAAAAAGTAATGGTAAAAAGCAATATAGAAAAATGAATGGTGACATGAGGGGTACAGGGCATGCATTTTCATAATGTGACCTATTCACTAAACCCCACACAACAGGCACATATTGGGGAGTGCAGCTCCACACCCAAGGGAGTTCCATGTGGAGGGGTCATATTTACAAACGCCAGCACCCTCCTGGCTCCTCTATGTGGCCTGGCCTCCCCAGACCGCAGGCCCATGGGGGACAGGTGGGTGCAGAGCATGAATCCTGGAGGGCAGCCGATCGACTGCCATGTCAGGGACCCACAGTGGATCCCTTGCGTGCTTCTGGCACCACATTGCTGGCCAGCATGCAGTGCAGTGACCGAGCCAAAGAGGAGGTCCAACCCATCTACCTGACTCCAGCCGCCTGTTATTGCCCCAGTAGCAAGGGCAGCACTGTTGGGGGGGCTGATGTCCCCTGCTGAGTCTGCTACATCCAGAGGCAGCCTTCCCTGGGGGGGCACGTAACCAGCCCTGGTGGTTTACGGCTGCCTCCCAGATGAGGAGCCAGAAGCCCCCGAGCATAGTACTCCACGAGGTCGTGCATGCCACGGAGTGCTGGATAGCCCGCCCCTGTGTGGAGCTCCATGATCAGCCGGGGGATCGGGTGTGTAGGGGGTGAGCATCCTTTTCAGGAATGAGGTGGAGGGGGTGCAGTGGATGCGGGTGGCTGTGCAGTGGCTACAGTCATGAATGGGCCTCAATGTGCAGATGCAAGGTACTTATGAATGTGATGGGGGGGTTAGAACGCAGTGGCAACTACAGTCTGAGATTTTTAGTTTTTACTAAACACAAAATCCCTTAGGCAAGTGCCTTTTTAAAAAGTATCTACAGTCAGGTGTGCAGACATTAAAATACATACATACAAAAGATTATTTGTAAAAACGATGTACAGTATTAAGTTAAGCTAAAGATATTTAGGCAAACAAATGCTGTATACTGAAGAATACATTGTCAGCAGTACACAAGACCTTAGCAGCAGTTACAGATACTGGAAGCAGTAAGCGTAGCCATTAGTTAAGTTTTAAAGGAGGCAATAGAGTCACACCCTATTAACATGTCAGTAGAGGCATTCCAGAATTTGGCAAATCTAAAGGAGGAAGAATTCTAACCTATCGAAGATCACTTGAGAGGTAGTTGCAGAGAGTGGCATGCCATGCCTTTGGTAGTGTATTAATTATCTATGTACATGAACAAGGACTGCAGTCCAGGCGAGACCAATCAAGGCAGTGCCTTTTTGGCCTAGATCATAGTACGAAATATCTCTCTTGAGTTAAAATTTAGCCAGCCCAGATTGTTATAAGGGATACAGGTGTGGGTATCAAGTTTGAGATAAAGAGCAAAATGGCAGGCCCTAAATATGATTTTTGAATGCCATGATTTTGTGTGATTTTTAGATTACTGCAGGGGTGAGATTTCAGAATGCCATCCAGTTACATTATGGAATGCAGCAATGACACAATCTCAGAAAGTTGCCGAAACCCACAGTTTTGGAATGTGGCAAGGACGCTGAAATTCTAAATGAGGTGATGTCTTAAATTTTTAGAATGTGGCAGATATACGCAAGTTCAAAATGTGGAAGACACATACTATAGTTGCAGAATGTAGCATATGTAGTTTTGTAATGTTTCCTTAGAAGCGTAATTCTGGCATGTGGCGGTGATGTAATACTTTAGAATGTGTTGTGGATGCGTGATTTCAGATTGTGGTGAAAACATGCAGTTTCATAATGTGGCTTGAACAGCCAGTCTCAGAATGTGGCTTGAACATATAGTTTCAGAATGTGGTGGTCACATGTAATTTCAGAATGTGGCAAGGATGCACATTTTTGGAATGTGATGGGATGCATAAGGTTGGAGAAGGGCAGTGAAATGCATTTTCAGAATATAAGTGGTAAGCACAACTGTTCTGAATGTGGCTGGGATGCATTATTTTGGAATGCTGCAGAGATATGTAATTTTAGCCTACCCAATGAATATGTCACCAGGATTACAGCACAGGAAAATACACACTGGAAAAACAGTATCTGACATGGCAGCTACAGGGATAGCGTATCCTAAGTAATTTACCACTATCCCCGTAGCTGTCATAACATGGGAGGAAGAGGACAACTGGGCAACTGTATGGCACTTTGCCAAGCTGCTCCTGTGGTGCAGGGGACTAAGGCCATGAACAGCTATGGCAGTGGTATGTTTCGGAGACCATGGTTCTGTTCCTGGTCTCCTGACTGTTAGCTTTTTCTTCTCCCCACCTCCCAAGTTTTATTTTTTGTTCGTCCTCCCTCCACCCTGCACTTCTGTACCCCACCCTCACAGATCAAGACCCCCCATGTTCCTCCCCGTCCCTGAGCTGCAATCCCCTTGGTGTATATTATAATTAGTAAGGGGGGGGTGCAGGGGTAAAGCCATGTTGTTAGCCTTGGTAGCGGTCAGTGTGTTTCTTTAATGCTACCATTGGCTTTGTCATTGCGGTTGGTGTTTTTGTTGGGGGCTACATTTAAAGCATCATTTTTCATATGATTTTTGACCATGCTGTATTTATATTCAAGTTTATCACCTAGTGCCTAATTTTAGAAAGTAGCTTGAACATGCAATTTTGGAGTGTGGCAGGGACAGTCAGTTTCAGAATGTGGTGGGGATGCACATTTTCAGAATGTGATGAAGATGAACAATTTTGGAATGTTGAAGTAACATAATTTTGGAATGTGTTTGGAAGATACAATTTCAGAGTGTGGCTGGGACACACAATTTTGGAATGTGGGTGGGAAACAATTTCAGAATGTGTCAGAAATGCTTAATTTTGGAAAGTGGTAAGGACAAGCATTTTTGGAACATTTTGTGACAAAGATGCACAATGTTGACATGTTCTGGTGACACAATTCAGAATGCAGCAGGAATGCATCATTTCAGAATATGGCTGGGACAAAATGTCAGTATATGGTAGTGGAGTACAATTTAGAAATGTGACAGGGATGTACAATTTCAGAATATGGTGATGACAATTTTGGAATGTGGTGCTGACACAATTTCTGCATGTGGCAATGACACACAATTTTAGAAAGTGGCAGGGACATGCAATTTTGGAATGTGGGGGTGGGGGGGCATGCAGTTTGAAATGTGCCATGAATGCACAATTTCAAAATGTGGTATGAATGCATAATGTCAGAGTGTGTTGGGGATGTGATGCACAATTTTGAATTGTAGTGGGTGCCTATAATTCTGGAATATGGCAGGGACAAGTACATTCAGAATAAAATGGTGTGCCCAGTCCTACTCCAACAGTGTGTACTGTACTCTGAAACATTGAATCCCCCACCAAATTCCTAAATGTAGTCGCCTGTTGCATTCCAAGAGTGAGTGTCCCCCACCACATTTTGAGACTGCACACCCTTGTCACATTCTGAGACTGCAAGTTCCCCCAACATTCTGAAATTGTGCACCACCTTGACATTCCAGAGCTTTTCCCAGCCCTGCATTCCAAAACCACTTCCTGCCGCATTCTAAGGAACAGTGCTAAGCTATGAACATTCTGGAAATGCAAGCATTGCACCCAACCCTGTGTCAGTGCTTCTTTCAAATGATTACTACAACTACATTTTCTTAAACTTTGAAGAAATAAATCCTATAAGATTGCTGACAAAGACAACTAGGCTGTGAGTTCTGGTAATGGCATTATCAGTAGCTCTTCACTGAAACTGACTTTTATGAACAGGGAGTGAAATCGTGTTACAAAATGGCTGATTAACAAAGTAGCTTAAAGATCTAATTTTTGGTATAAGGCTTATTGGGGATATGTTAGTTTTAATTCTGCATTGTAGCACTTTTGGACGGACTCCCCCTATAAGCAACTGTATGATCTGTGGGGTGTGGGTCAATTAACAGTTGTATTTCAGCTTAAGTGCTCCAAGAACATTTTAACACTGAGTACCCAGTGACTACTGTAAGGGAGCTCCCATTGCGTTTAACTGTAAATCCTTGTACCAGATAGGCAAGAGTAGTAGCCTGCAGAACAGGAAAAGGTCTTTTGTGGCAGCTGACATGGACTGAGCCTATCTTATTTATTTAGTTTTTGTTTAATGGGTAGGTGCACTAGTCATAGAGATGACTATTTTCAGGCAAGACCCGGGAGGTTACAGAGCAATTACAGGAACACATACTGAAGGCAAGAAGCAGTAATATTCTGACAGGGAATTATACATGAGATAAAAGAAATATGAACAAGGTAGTAAACAAAAATAGGGTATTTTGTATCACAAGGTAATATACATGAGGTTAGAGCAATACTTGAAAAGAGTAATATGCAAAATAGGGTATTATACATAAACAATGTGAGTAAAGTACAGAGTTTAGTGCAGGGTACAGACTAATATTGCATTTTTGTCAACAGTATAGGTGCAAAGCAGAAAACAGGTAGGATAACATAGCATATATTGTGAGGAGATCCTGTACATCCAGTGGAAAGCAGTGAGAGGTAGTACTGTTGGACAGAAAATCCTTATGGTAATGATTGGAAGGCAGGTCAAGGAGGCACGAACAATTAACAAATAGACCCCATGGGGTAAGCAGCCAGGAGGAAGCAGGTTAAAGTGACAAGGGATTGGTAACATAGAAGTGCTAGGGAAGGTAATTGACAGCGGCAGTTAAGAGCAGCGGGAGGGGGGCCATATACTATGGGGGCTTGAAACAAGTGCACTGACTAGATAAGATGAGGTAACGGCCAAGTACTTTTTTGAAAGCATAGTGCAAGGGCGTTAGGTGAACATCAAGTGGTAGGAAGTTCCACTGCTGGGGGGCATGGAGGGCAAATGCACTGACACCCTTTGTCATTTTACGTTTTGGCACACTAAGAAGAGATTTATCAGATGAACGCAGGCCATAGCTGGAGGACTGAGGAGTGAGCATCTCAGCTAGTGTCAGAGGGCTCTGAGTCCTCATGATGTTGTCCACAGTAGAGCAGAGGAAGTGAGATCTGGTGGCACTGGGAGATAGCCAATTTAACTCAGAGTAGAGGAAGCAATGGTGTTTCAGCCTAGTAGATGATGAGGAGTACCTACATATATTGTTGTAGATTACATACCATTTATGGAGGAGCAATTTAAAGGAGGCAGCATATGTAGTAGCCCCATAGGTCATTGAAGGCAGGGGAATACCTCAGGCAAAAACCAGTCTTGCTGATGGTGTTAGGGCATAGCTGGTCCTGTACGCAATGCCAAGTTTGGAGTCTACGGATTTACAGGCTATCTGTATGTGTTGGTCAAAGCTTATGGATTGGTCCACAGTTACTCCTAGGTATTTAAACGATGTGTCAATGTCAGTGTGTGTGCCATTAAGGCACAGGACACAGAAGTTGTGTTGGCTTGTTTTGAGCCTAGCAATGGATCCAAATAGCATAGATTGAGTTTTAGCCTCGTTTAGAACAAGTTTATTGCGCAATAGCCAGGTCTGTGTATGCTGGAAATCTGCGGACAGGCATAGATTGATGTCAATTATATCCTTAGCACTGGTGTACAAGACTGTCATCAGCATAGAGCAGGACAGAGGTGGAGGAGAGGTGGAAGAAAATATTGTTCATAAATATCGAAAATAGTAGTGGTCCCAGAAAGGAACCTAGGTGTACACTAATGTTCACAGTGGCTTGATCTGAGTAGGTTGAGTTGAACTTAACTACTTGGATTCTTTTTTTTTTTTTTGTAATTAACCATCTTTATTGTTTTACAAACATACCCAAGGTAACGGACAGACAATGGAAGGTTAAACTAAAAGCATAAGGCGTAGACATAAAATTGCTGTAAGTACATACAAATTGCCTTCAGAAGATAGTTAAACAAAAGGAGTAACCCAAGGTCCATCCTCCCCTCCTCTGCCCCCCGCCCCAAAGGTTACGAGCAACAAGGAGCGAATATACACACATAGAACTTAAGATATTAAAATCTAGGCTTTCCAGGCCATAAGGAAAGCATCAAGAGGACCCCAAAGAGAAGCATAGCGCCCGTGCTTGCCCCGCATATATGCAATGTGCTTCTCAAGCTGTAAAGCTAAAGTACATTCTTGGTACCATTCTAACAAAGATGGAGATTTATCAGACGACCAATGCCTTAAAATTAGCAGTTTCATTACAGCTGAGATGAGTGAAACATAGGCTTTCCAGATCCTAGAAGAGCCTGCGGGAAAAAAATATAACAAACAAATCTACTGGCGTGAACATATTGTGAGAGCCAAGGACAGGCCCTAAAGACTGCAAATGGCACTCCAGGCGGTTAGATAACGGGCAAGACCATAGCATGTGGTATAAAGTTCCCTCCTCTTTCTTTGCATTTCAACACAAAGACGTGGGAGCACGCCACGCCTAAATAAGTGAGAAGGAGTTAAATATAAATGATGCATAATATTGAAATGTATCATCCTCAACCTGTCTTGTTTGATAAATTTATACATAGCGGACCAAAGTTTATTCCAGAGATATGGGGTATCCTGAATATTCAGCACCCTTACCCAGTAGTAACAAACACCTGAGGGAAGCCTGTGATCCCATTCCTGAAGTAGCTTATAAACTTTAGAAACTGCATGCGGTTGGGCCGCAGCAGTTAATAAAGCATCCAAATTGACCGGTACATAACTAGCAGAGGTGTTGAATGAAAAACCCGGGCTATCGCTTTGCTGAGCTGTAGCCACTTAAAAAAATAATGATCAGGAATCCCATGGAGTCTCTTCAGCAGGTCAAAAGGACGTAGGCGGCCCTGCTCCCAGATATCCGATACGGAAAAATGGCTTATCTGGGGCCAGAAAGTAGTGGGTACCGCAGCACCCCTACTTTGATTTGGGGGTTCTCGAAAATAGGCTGGTTGTCCGAAAGCCACCATTTGACTCTGAGATAACATTGTAGCTGAAAATATGCTTTCAAGGACCAGCCCATGGGATTGTTCATCACTGTTTTAGAAATGATGGACTGGGGAACAAATAAGAGGGCACGTAAAGAGCTCTTGATCTTTTAGCCAGGTCACGCTCGATGTCTAACCATAAGGGAGAATAGCGGAGTGCCTATGTCCTTTGCCATAAAGTTAGCTTAGAAATGTGTTGTGCTGTATAATATAAAACAGAGAGGGGCCATCAGTCCACCCTTGGATTTTGAGGCGTCAATTTAATATAAGATCTACGTATTCTCTTCCCCACCAAAAAGGAATTAAATATTTTCTGTAGATTGATAAACCATTTTTGGGAAGATAAGTTCCAAGCATCCCCAGAGGATACAATATTCTAGGGAGAATATTCATCTTAAGGAGATTTAGTCTGCCCCATAGAGATATAAGAGATCGAACGCCATCTGTTCAAATCTCCGAAATAATTTGAACCAGAGTACCCAGGTTGTCTTTAATCATCGAAGGTAGGCTTGTGCCAATGCTGATCCCCAAATATATAAGGGATTTAGCCTCCCAGCCAAGACCGAAAGTCTGTAAATCTGCTTTTATGACATTATGATTTAAAGGGAGAATTTTGGTCTTAGCACGATTTAATTTATAATAGGATACTTTGGAGAAGGCAGCTATTTTCTCCAAAGTGGCCGGTATAGAGATTACCGGATTCTCAATGTGCAGTAACACATCATCAGCATAAACTGAAAACGCATAGCTAAATTCCCCTACCTGTATACCCTTTATAAGAGAATTCTGCACTAATCTGTGCAAAAAAGGCTCCAAGTACAAATTAAATAGCAATGGGGACAAGGGGCAACCTTGCCTTGTACCACGTTCTAACTTAATAGGTGGTGATAATACCCCATTGCATTTCACTCGAGCAGAGGGAAAAGAATACAAGATTTTAACCCATCTTAAGAAAACGTCAGGCAGCCCAAATGTCAAGAGGGTGGTGAATAGGAAATCCCAGGACACCCGGTCGAAGGCCTTTTCGGCGTCCAAAGAAAGGAGTACTGCTGGGGTTTTAGATTCCCTGGCCTCTGCAATGAGGTGTAATAATTTATGAAGGTGACCTTGGGGTAACCCTCCCTCATAAAACCCACTTGCTCCTGCTGACCAACGTGTCCATAACTTTAGATAGCCTGTTGGCCAGAACTTTAGCCAATATTTTAATATCTGTATTTAAGAGAGATATGGCGATAGCTGTCCATGTTGTAAGGGTCCTTCCCGATTTCAGAATTAGCGTAGATAATGGCCTCTTGGAAATTGGGGTCGAGATACCGTGATCAAACTAATATTGAAAACGGCTAATAATATTGGAGATATGACGGGGCAAAATACCTGATAAAAATTGCTGGGGAACCCATCAGGCCCAGGGATTTGTCAGAGGCATCTGCTGAATGGCTTGACGGATCTCCAGAAGTGATATTGGGCACCTATCTCGACCGCATCGCCAGACGATAACTTTGGGAGAGCGATTGAATTCAGATATGAGGTGATTTCTATCATTGAAGGTTTAGATACGGGATCTTCTACATATAATCTCTGATAGTATGCCCCAAACTCACTAGACATTTCCTGTGGATCCTGCAGACCTGTCCCCTGAGCAACGTGGACACCCGGATATGATGATCCAGTCTAAATGCTGAATACGATAGCAAGCAGTTTCAGCTTTCACCTGTATCCAAATATTGAAGTATCGAGCCGAGTGCTAACTCAGCTTGCTGCATCACTAAACCCGAGTGTTGGGCCTGCAACTGATGTAGCCTAACCCAGTCTGATTCAGATGAATCGGGATAAACACTCTCAATTTGTTTAATAGAAACTAACAAGGCATCTAACTTGTCCCTCTGAACACGTTTCCTCCTGGAGGCAATTTTAATTAACTCACCTCTAAGAACACTTCATGGCAGCCCAAACCAGGTCTCTCTGGTCTACTGAGTCCTGATTGTCCTCTAGGAAACGCTTGATGAAATCCTTGAGATGCGCTAAAGAGGACTCATCTTTAGAATTTGGCAATTTAACCTCCATTGTGGGAGCGCGACTCCCTAAGGTAGGCCTATATGTCACACTAACTGGAGCATGGTCTGATATTACCCTGGCAGAAATCTCTGCCTGCATCACATCGGTATCACCGCTGAACTTATCGAAATATAATCAATTCGTGAATGGGAGTTATGTGCGGTGAATAATAAGAGTATTGCGCAACTCAGGATTAAGTGTGCGCCAGACATCCCAGAACTGCTTTACTGATAAAGTCCTTAAGGGCCCTCTGTGTAGGAGATAAACCCCCTCGCAAGTCCTGACCTATCTAAATCATTCTGAGTACCAAATTCCAATCACCCCAATAAATGTGGGTTTATATATATCAGACACTACTAAGTGCAGTAGGTTCATGAAAAGGAAGGGAATCTCTGTTCGGCCATATATGGATCCTAATATAATCGGGTTGTGATGCCAATTGTGTGCACAATTACATAGCGCCTTCGGGGTCCCAACACTCATTTATCAGTTTAAAAGGGATATGCCTAGCAATAAGGATAGCCACTCCACCCTTCTTCGTTGACTCACCCGCCCCATAAACCTGCGCAACCCACGCTCTTCAGAAATAGTGAAGGTCACTTCTTTTTAAGTGTGTCTCTTGAAGGAAGACAATATGCGCTCCCAAATGGCGGAGGTGTTTTAGTACCACTTGCCTCTTGACCCTGTCCTTGGCTCCTTTAACATTCCAGCTGATGAGCTTATAAGTGCAAGCCATTATAAACAAAACAGACGTTAGGACAAGCTGAGTAAAATGTGCCCTGGCGAGAGTTAGCCAGAGATATTAATAACATGACTATAAACCCTGATACCAGATATGTGTGTGTACTTCAATTAGCTCGTAACCTTGATAATCCCACCCCAACCCCTCAACAAAGCAGCCAATCCCAAACCCCACCCTCCTAGTACCCAAAGAACACACTAACCCGAAATCCCCAGTCTAAAACAAGACCTATCCCCAGTCCCAGAAGACTGCCCTCCTAAAGAAACCCTGCCACATGATTAACTTCCAAACAACCCAATATGCCCCAGCATTACCCTCCGGAGCCCCCACCCACCAGGAAAAAGGAGAAAATAATTAATTACAAGATAGGCTCCAACATCATTGCCCAGAAATGTAAATAGCGCCAACAGACTACTAATCAATTGTCGTCTAAGTCTCAGATCAACTTAAAATAGGAACTAAAAATTATCTATCAAGTTAATTAATAACTATATACACACCAAGATATGTAAATTATAAAAAAAAAAAGGGGGGGAGGGAAGAGGGGAGAGAGGGGGAAAAAAGTACATCCACTGGAAGTCCTGATGAAAAGTCCAGAGTACATCCACCGGAAGTCTTGCTGAAAAGTCCGGATTGGCTGAAGATGCGTGCTAAAAAAAAAGAAGAAAAAAAAAAAAAAAGGGTAAACTTGTCCCAGGTGGAGATCAGTAGCTCTGTTCGGAAGGTCTACCATCAATAGTATGCCAAAAAATTAATGAGTCCCGGTCATAACAGACCATTAGCTGCAGAAGCCATCTGGTCCAGTTTTATTCACGCCATGAAGTAAGCTGCATGCAGAGATAAACCACTCAAACCATTCCTTAGAGTCAGCCCAAACGTCGAAGCAGTCAGCGAAAATGAGGGAAGCCATATGCACTGAAAAGGTAACTCGAAGACCCAAATGTAGGGAGGGAGAGAAAAAGGATTACAGTGGTTGTCCCCAATTGGAAAATTCAATGGTTTCATCGTGTAAGCAACCGCTAACCACCAGTAGGAGGCGCATATCATTGAGAGGCTGAGAAATACCGGGATAATATAAGTGAGAGTTCCATGCAGACAGTCAGGAGATTTGCAAGTGGACTATATAGACAACTCTATATCATCAAATAATATCTTGATGAACCCAGAAGTAAAGCCAATAAAGTTGAGATGCAGGGAAAATATCATCATTTAAAGAGATCTGGGAAGAGACGTTGCAGCTCCTGTTGAGCCTGAGAGTAAGAATCAAACGATAGCCACTTCTCTTCATGCTGTACCATTAACACAGCAGGATACTTAACTTTATATGGCTTAGACGCCGCTACAAGCTTGGTAACAATCGGATGCAGCTCCTGCCTTCTCAGCCTAACGGAGTGTGGCAAATCCTGAATAATTCGAATTCTCTGTCCCTCCCATAGCAATTCTTTCATCTCTCTTGCCTTAGCGAGGACGTGTTGTTTATCCAAGAAGTTCAGGAATCTCATGATCAAGGGTCTGGGCGGCTGCCCCTGGGAGGGCGGGGGGCGCAGCGCATGAGCTGTTTCTATTACATATTCACTCGGGAGCCCCTCAACTTTACTGCAAAATTTCGAAGAAAGGTGACCGCATATTCACTTCTTCTTTTCAGGGATCCCAATCACAACAAGATTATTTCTTCGACTGCGTCCCTCTAGGTCTTCTAATTTCTCCTCCAACTTCTTTAATCTCCGTTTAACCAGGACAAGTTCTGTTTCATGCCCGAGGTGTTTGTTTTCCAGAGAGGCTAACTTCACTTCCACATCCCTGACCCTCCTAGAAAGAGTATCCACTGACTTTTTAATTAATTGCATGTCCTCTGCAATAGTATCACGGAGGACTGGAGAGCTGCATAATTTCAAGAAATCTGGTTTCGGTTAGCGGGACGTCCATAGTGGTAACTTAGGTAAGCTAGCAGCCTGTTGCTTGGCCCGCTTTGCGGCCTTCTCTTTTTCTGGGGTCTGCGGAGGCGAGTGCTTCGGCGGTGCCTTTTTCATATAGACCTCCATGTTGCGGGTCTAAAAAAGTGATTTCCCACGCAGCAAGAACCCACACCGCCTGAAATAGAGGAAACTTGAATCCGATGGTGCTTTACAAGAGCCTAAATTAGATAGCGGGTGGCGGATCTCCGGTAGTTTGCTGCCAACTCTCAGGCTGCCATCACATGACCCCCCAACTACTTGGATTCTGTTAGATAAGTAACTACAGAACCAGCTGACTACATTTGATGCAAATCCCATGGTTTTTAGGGTGTGGAGGAGAAGGGAGTGGTCCATCAGGTCAAAAGCCTTTTTCATATCTATGAAGACAGCCCCTGTTAGTAGATCTGTGTCCATGGCAGAGATTGTGTCAGTTGTAAATTTGAGTAAGACAGAGGTTGTACTATTCCCTTTGTGAAAGCAGTGCTGGGCACTTGATAAGAGGTTGTTTCTAAGAAGGAATTCAATGGTTTGGGTGGCAACAAGCTTTTCAAGAATTTTGCTTAGCACTCACAGGATTATCTTCCAGATGTCAGGGACACAGCTTTGGCATAGGGAGAGGGTAAACATTCTGGCCAGAGGAGCAGCTATGAGTGGAGCTGCCAGTTTCAGAAGTTTGGGTTCGAGGCTGTCAGAGCCTGTGGCAGTGCTATCCAAGATTAATCTAAGAAGATTAGTTACCTTCGTTCTAGTAACAGCCTTGAAGTGACAGGAGGGGAGTAGCAGAGTCCATACAGGAACAGTCCTGGAGGTCCACGCTATGTGGGGCAGGGAAAGAGGAAGTGTACCTGGTCAGGTCTGTGAATTGCTTGTTGAAGAAGTTAGCAATTGTCTGGGGGTTGTTGCAATGGATACCCTTCAAAACCATGTCATTCAGAGTAGAGAAGTGAGAGGATCCCAGGAACGTGTTAATGTGTGACCAGAACTTTTTGCTGTCTCCTGAAGCATTATTCAGTAGGGGTTTGTAGTAGCAGCTCTTAGGAGTCTTTATTTCCTTTTTGCAAGCTGTTCTTAGTCCCCTATAAATGTTGTAGTCTTCTTGCAGGCCAGGTGACTTAAAACAGCTCCAGCACCTGTTTCTTACTTTTAGTTTGGCAAGAAGGTCCTTTTTTAGCCATCCTGTATGTTTCCCTTTTATTCGGTGGGTAATGGGGGGTGTGGTGTGGTGATCCTGTATGGCAAGAAATTCTGTGATGAAAATGTCAAGGGCAGTCTGCACATCACAAGTATTGCAGAGACCATGCCAGTTAATGTTGGTCACGTCGTCTAGGAATTTTTGGGAATCCAGGTTGGCATAGTTTTGGAAAGTGATGAAATGCTTTTGTTGGGGGGGGGGGTGGCAGGGTATCCCCAAATGCAGTAGATAGGGAAGTGGTCAGTGATAGCATCAGCAAGAGTGCCTGCAGCGTGGATATGCTCATTCCTCTTTGTTAGGACCCAGTCAATGAGTGAGCTTGTATTAGAGTAAGAGGCAGTCCTGGTTAACTGGGTGATTAGCTGGTGAAGGTTATGACCCTGAACTTTTGTCACTGTAGTTGGTGTTTTTGGGTGTAGGCACATACAATATGTAATGTTTTGGTCCCATGAGTGAAGAGGGCATGCAGTGATTCGCAGTGTGTCATGGGCTCAGCATCCAGCTCCGTGAGGTGAAGGTGATCCTTAAAATAGATAGCCACACCGCCACCTCTTTTGGAGTGTGGTCTATCCTTCCTGAAGAGGTTGTATAAGGAAATGGAGCATCGCGAGTCAGGGACGGCAGGTTTGAGCGATGTTTTGGATAGGCACAATAAGTCAGGTTTGGACAGGGATATCCAGGCCTCAAGATCAGCCAGGTTGTGCTCTAGGCTTCTTATATTGTGGTGGGGATAAGGAGACCTTTTGTGCCACTTAGTAGTGGATCTGAGTGTGAGAGATTATGAAGTGGTCCAGGATTTAATTCTATGTCGCCAGATAGGAGGATGGCCAGGAGCAGCAGGTACCATAGCTTCCGGTGGAAAAAAGGGGTAAGGAAGAATCAATTTCCAAGGCATTTTTTTAGTATTATAGGCAATTTGGTAGAAAATGCTATTTTTTTATTAGAAGTGAAGTAAGGTCCATCAGCGTATCCTTGAGTTGAAATAGATTAGAGAACTGGTAATCCTCTGTAGAAGGTAAGGAGGTATGTTGTCCTCAGCTAACATGATCAGGTCTGTTTATGGCTAGGCAGAGCAGTAGGGCTGCTGAGTATATGAGGACAGGGTGTGATTGGCCACCCATTATTACTAAGCTCCTTTAGCACAGAGTTTGTGTGCACCAGGACAGTGTAACAGTTCACTGGTTTGAACAATGTGGTAGCACTGAAGGATACTTGAGAGCTTTTAGCCTAAGCTGCGATTTAAGTGAGTGGAGCACAAGGTAGGTGCAACTGGATTGACACGTTGGCTAGAAAGCAATTTGGAGCCCCCTAATGGTTGTGAATGATAAGAGACCAATGGGAAATCAGACACTTAGCCATCTAACTCTGAAATTATCTATATAAGAAAAGGTCCACCCAGGGTGGGTGAGGTGGGGGGGGACGGTGGGGAGCCAGCACTTTACGCTGGCAGGAGCTATGGCTTTTCTGGCGAACCAGCGGGGTGGCTCAAGGCAGCAGTCCATGGAGGAAGTCTTGTTAGGCAGCTAATGAATCCCACATCAGTGGGTGCAAGCTTTCATTCTAGCAGCTTTCAGGGGTGAGTGCATTCCGGCTCAAGAAACAGGCGGGATCCATGGCTCTCACCCTGGGGATGGTTCTGTAAAAAGCACTCTGACTCTGGTCTGCTGGAAAAGGATGAGCAGTGGCAGGTCCAGCAGCCCAGGAGGGCTCTGAGTGTAGAGAGTCTGGGGAGAGAGGAAGGAAGGTTAAGTACAGGTGTATAAGAGGAGGGTTACAGGTGAGACAATAGCAAGGGTGGTGGAATCAGGGAAAGGTGTAGCTCAGGAGAAAATAGAAGGAGAGTCAGGTTTCAGGAATAGATGGGTAGACGAGAAGAGCAAGAGGAGAACTTAACACTGTAAAACTTAATTTAACAAAGCAGTAGGAGGGTTGTCTTCACTTATAGCTCTAAAAGACTAACTTCAAAATCTTTGCATAGGTAGGCTGTAAGCAGTTTAACTCTAACACAGTGATTAGGACAGAGCTGTATAATCTGTGCTATCTTAGAGAGATAAACCTAGGCAGTTTTAAAAATACAACTTAAAAATCACTCTAAATTTGTATGGTTTTGGCAAGTGGCAAAAGGTGCCTATGGAGATAGAAAAGAATATGCCAGGAGCTGAAACAGAAAGTGCCAGCCAATCACAGGGAATCCCAGGCAGCCTAGACCAATCAGCGGTCAGGCAACAAAATTTCAAAAAAGTCTGTGTTGGCTGGGAGGTGCTGTTGGTGCAGAAACGTACCTTGGGAGCTACAGCTTTTCTGGATGAACCAGCAAGGTGGCTCAAGGCAGCAGTCTGTGGAGGAAGTCTAGTTAGGCAGCTAAGGAATCCAGCATCAGCGGGTGCAGGCTTTCTTTCTAGTAGCTTTCAGGGGTGAGTGCAGTCCAACACGAGTGACAGGCAGGATTCGTGGCTCTCGCCCCGGGGATGGTTCTGTGAAAAGCACTCTGTCTCCGGTCCACTGGAAGCGGACGAGTGGATGCTTGGAACAGGTGCTCTAATAGGCTGTGTACTCAGACCAAATTGTAACAAACTTGCACTTGAGAGATTGTATGGCCTCCATGTCATCTCATAGAGCTTTGTTGCAAAGAGATACGGGAGTAGGAGGCTCAGATTCCAAAACAGGAGACTCCTTGAACACTACCAGGGATGGTCCACCAATCCCTGCCAGTCAACATTATCTCAGCCTAGCTGGCCAGCCTGAAGGGTTAACATTGGGTGACTGACCTGAGAAGGACTGTGCTGTGGGGTGGACTCTCCCCAGACCAAGCTAGGAATAAGTACATGTGGCAAGGATATTGTGCTCCCATTGTTGAAAAGATCAGCACCTGGAGGAAGGCCATTTATTTCCAGAAAAACTGAGGAAAGTAAATGAAAAACTGCAACAGCATCACAAGGAAGGTGAAAGATCACCAGAAAATGCAAAACCTCAGATGCCATGGTGTGTTATCACTCCAGGTACTAGAGATGGGGCCACTCTAATGCCAAGTGGCCCAAAAATCTTGGAAGATTACATTTGCATAAAGTGTGTGCCACTATGGGCATCACTGGAAGAATTACTCCAACCAAATAAAATTATTGGTTAGTCATAGACAAGCTCCTCACCAAAGTTAGAAATATGTAGGGAAATGCCAGCAGGGCCCAGTAAAAGAGCACACTGGAGCTCCAGACCCTGAAAGCTCAATCAAATTCTATTTTAAGTCACCTGCCAACAGACAGAGCATGACCATTTTCACAGTAAAGACAGCTATGGGACTTACCATACTGGCTGCCAAGGTCACTGGTCCAACATCAGTAGCAACCATCTGAGTAGAAGGACATCAGACCCTGGCTGTACTTAAAATCAGGTGTCACATCACCATGATCTTCTAAGAATTTAATGAATGGCATCTGGACCACCTTCTTTTATTGTCCCTGGAGGGACTGGACCTCTGGGGTCTCAGTGATATGGCTTACCCATACTAGACACTGACTTCCCAGACCAGATGGTGGGTACTGGAGGATCCATGGAAACCTTGGCATTAGTCTGTCCAGAATCGGGGATTTCTGACAATGTCCCTGTACTAACTGGAAAAAAACACCCACATATTTAGTTGACTAAAACAGCTTTGTGAAAAGAAAGACGTTCATAACAAGGAAGAAGCTTTGCTAGTCCATGGACTAGTGAAGAAAGCTTACTGAAAATGCCAGCACTCTATGCCCCCAGCTTCGGATAATAAAGTTGGTATCATGGGGTGATGGGATGAGAAGGACATTGACAAAGCATCCAAAAGGGGCGTGAAATGTTGTGACTTTTGTGGAGCCTCCCTGGGCTGCACCTCTCTTATTTCTGGATGTTGCTTCACAATAAATGAAGTAAATTCTTAGGAAAGACTGGCATGTTTGCAGTCTGTGTGGCAGTAACGGGTGCTGAGTCCTGAATGTACTATTTACCATCAGCCTACTGTATATTCTCAACTCTACAGAAAACATCTTTGCCCCATTTGACTCAGATTAATCTTCAGAGGGAACAGTGAGAAGCTCGTGTTGAGAGACATAATGTGTGTGCTGCAAAGAGGGGAGGATTTGTCAAAGCTTGCCTAAAGGTGTGGATGCTTAACTGCTAATGAAGGAATAGCCCAAGCTGAAAGTACATGGCCACTGTTTTTTATACTGCAAAATCCAAGATTTGCATGGTTTCTTCAAATAACAGTTGCTACTGCCTTTGAAATTTTGCCAAATGGTATTGAGGGCTCCACATGACAAACTGGGTCATCTGTGAGTGGAACAGACCCTGAACTTAGCCCGTGCAAGGTTCTTTTCACCCAGGATGGGGAGTGACATTGAAAAGTACTGCAGGCAGTGTAGTTACTACATGCAACAAAAGATTTTACCAAAAATGGCAGCCCCACTAGTAAATACTGAAACTAGAGTGGCGCTCTGCTCTGCTTCGGTGATGGTGATGAGCACCGAGGTCTGAATAAGTTAGGATAGATGAAATGTATCCAACAGGGAGAGGCAGGAGTCATCCAATGAGTTTGATGCCCGCTGGGCTTTATTTAACAACAGGGGTAAGATGACACAGTCACAGAAGGGGTAAACAGAAAACTAGGTAACATGAACATTCACTTCTTATACCACACTGCTAAACAACTAAGCCAGTACTGACGCTCGGAGAATGCAAGTTTTAGAATCGAGTACCTAAATGGAATGCTGAAGAAAAGAAATGTTCTGAGGTGCACCTCGGCCTAATGCCACTATACTCTACGATACTTCTTAGAATCGATTACAGTATAGTAGTACAATACTCTATATCACCTTTAGTACTGCCTAAGATATCAGAATACAATGGCTACAACATACAATAATGATTCAGGTCAATTACAGCAATGTCCATGCAAAGACAAAGCAGACTCCAGTCATCACTAAAGTCTTCCTGCACAGGCCGAGTAGAGTTGGTAGCTACAGAGATATAGATAAGGAATTTCCTAAGACACTCAGATATTGGTCCCAGCACAGACCTAGTGTGGTGGACGAGCTGTGGTGGTTCGTACCCCTATAGTTTAGGGTGATGCCAGATAAATCTGGAAGGAGAGACTAGAGGCGTACTCTAGAGCCAAGATGCAAGGTTTATTAGCAACAGTTGGAGCACACAGAAAAGACTTAGCATTCACTAACACAATCACACATGAGAAAGAGTGAATAAGATTACAGGGACCACAACCTGGCCCCACTAATGTCCTACAAAAGTCCAGATTATTCAAGTCCTAAGGATGTAGCAATCTGATGCACCAAGTTTGGGTTACTAGTATTTTGGTCGGCCGACTGCTGAGGGTGAACCTAAGGAAGCGCTTCCTATACAGGTCATAAAATGGGGCGCCCCCCCAGTGAACCAGAAACCAAGTAAAACACTGTAGACCTCCTGGCCCTGGGAAGACAGTGACTCCTGGCATCACTGGGGTGACGTCAAAAGGGAAGCGCCTGGTCAAGGATGGGTGTTGATGCCGGGTTGTAGGGGAAGAGAACCCTTATCTGAGGTTGTTGGCTGCGGTGACCTTGGGAAGGTGATCTCCAGTCGAGGAAAGGATGCTGGGTGCGATAATCCACTGGACGACCTCTGGGCAGGTCCCCAGAACCCTTACCACCTCACCCCTGCAGCTTCAGAATCTGAAAGTCTTCGGTGTGACCTCTTGATGCATCACTGGAACATGAGCCATCTATGGGCAGTACAATCAAGAGTGTGGCGACCCTTGGTGTGGCCTCTTGCATGGGCCACCGGTACTTACGCAACCTCAGGGAAAGGGGCACAGAGCCTGGCAATCCTCAGCAAGGCCTTGGTATAGACCACCAGTACTATTGCCACCTTGGGACAATGTCTATGCAGGAGAATGGGCAATGTGACTGAGTTTGGCAGATGATATAAGTCCCTCAAGCTAGAGCCAGGGTGGCCCCAAACCTGACTCACTTTGGTGGGCCCTAGTTACCAGCTGGCGACCACTTATGACCGGCAACTCGAACCTGGGGCGTAATGACGAACACTTGGAGTTGGTGGAGGTCATTGGAAGTGGGTGCAGGTGATACTGGGCTTCTTGGGGACCCACCCTGGGTCAAAGAAGAGGCACCGGAGGAATTCTAGATGAGGTGTGTGCAGGAGCCTGGAACAGAACAAAAATTAAAAACCTGAAAGGCAATTCCCCCCTTCTTGTATGACCAAGAACCCTACCATTTGGGAAGGGGTGGCCCCAAATGTTTTCAGAGGAAGTAGTAGTAGCTAAGTGCAGCAATCAATGCCCTCAGGGCAGTGCAGTCACACAGGACAATTGAGCAAATAAGGCAATGCAGTCGTGATACCTTAGGAATAAGGTAGTTCAGTCACTTAAACTCTTCAGTTGAATATAGCAGTTCAGTCACAGCAAGCAGTTCAACAATTTAAAATGGTTGGATTGAATATAGCAGTTCAGACACAGCAAGCAGTGGGCCCAGGCAACCATACCTCTCAACCTCCCTCATCACAAATCAAGGACAAAAGACCAAAATCAGGAACACATCAGATAAAATAGTAATATTAGTCCTAGCAGCTGTATACAACATGTTTCTTAGTGTGAATAGCATTTTCTTAATGAGAACTAGACTGTAACATCAATGGCTGGCATTATTCTGTGATCCCAGTCCCTACTCTTCAGTGCCGGAAATGCCAGACTTAGGAGGGACAGAAGAAATTTCTGAGGCAAAATCAGGGACATCCCTGAAAATCCGAAACAGCTGAGAGGTAGGCAAGAAACAGGAGATTGCAGGCAGATAAACAAAGAAACAGAAACATAGACTTTGACGGCAGATAAGGACCGCTGGGCCCATCTAGTCTGCCCATTTCCCTACCTACAGGATAGGCTGCAAATCCTAGTTAGCCAACAGCCTATTTCTTCCTACCCCCCACAAGAATTTCCTTATGTCTGTCCCATGCATTCTTGAATTCTCCCACAGTTTTAGAACCCACAACCTCCTCAGGAAGGCTGTTCCATGCATCCACTACCCTCTCTGTGAAATAATACTTCCTCACATTGCCCTGAACCACCCTCTTCTATCTTTAAATTGTGACCCTTGTTCTTGCAAGTCTCTTTTCTGAAAGATGTTACCCTCTTGGACTTTGTTGATTCCACTGAGGTACTTAAAAGTTTCTATCATGTCCCCTCTCCCTTCTTTCCTCAAGGGTATACATATTAAGCTCCTTTAGTCTCTCCTCATACGGCTTCTCCTGCAGACCCTGCACCATTTAGTTGCCCTCCTCTGGACTACCTCTATTCTGTCTATGTCCTTGCAGAGATTGGGTCTCCAGAACTGGACACAGTACTCAGATGGGGTCTCACCAACTGTCTGTACAGAGGGATAACAACTTCCTGTTTTCTGCTGCTGATGCCTCCCTATACATCCTAGTATACCCCAGCCCTCCCTACTGCCTTCTCACATTGCTTGCTAACCTTAAGGTCATCTGATATGATTACCCCAGGTCTCTTTCCTTTTGTTGTTGTTACTACCTCCCACCCATTGTGTATTCTTCCCCTGGGTTCTTGTTTCCCAGGTGCATTATTTACTTCTTTGCATTGAATCCTAGCTGCCATACTCTGACCATTCTCCAACCTTGCCAAGTCCCTTTTCATCCTTTCCACGCTCCTTGTGTATCAACCCTGTTGCAGATCTTTGTGTCATCTGCAAAGGCATGCTTTTCCTTCCAGTCCTCTGCAATGTCACTGATGAAGACATTAAATAGACTGGACCCAATACTGAACCCTGCAGTACCCCACTATTAACCCCTCTTTCTTCAGAGTGGACTCATTTACAATTACCTTCTGTGTCCTGTTGTCCAGCCAATGTTTTACCCAGGCTACCACCCTGGGACCCACTCCCAGGCTGGTTAATTTGACTATTAATCTTTTGTGTGGGACTGTGTCAAATGCCTTGCTAAAGTCTAGGTAGGCCATGTCCACAGCCCTCCCTGGTCTACTACTTTGGTCACCCAGTCAAAGAAATCTATTGGATTTGTCTGTCATGACCTTCCCACTGTGAACCCATGCTGCCTTGAAGAAATAAAGAAAATACAGTTTGCTTCATGGGCATTGAAACAGTTTGATGACCCACCCCTTTGTTAATATGGATCAGCCCTGGGTGCCTTCTGATTATTGAGGCCAGAATACCTAGTCTCTTTGTCCCAGCTATGGGCTGCCCTGCCCTTCTACTACTTGGACAAAGGACTATGTTTTCCCCATTACTAGAGCTCAGATTACCCTAGAACTCTGAGAGAAGAATGCACTAAGGCTCTGCCAGGCCTCTAGTAATTAGCTTCTTACAGCTAAACAACGAAAATTCAACGTGAACATTTCCCTTCTCACCAGTAATACTTTGAGCTGGCTTTACCTAGCAATTCTGTGACTCTTGACTGAGAGGGAGTGCCCCAGTCTCTCTATTTTTAGCATAGACTGCCTAGAATAAGTTAAACTTGCAGAGATTCCTTCAAGAGAGGAGTTCACAAACACCTTTAATCTTGGTCCAACAATTATTTGGTTTGAACCCTCCTAGCTTCTGCCTTCTTGGTTCTCATTTCTCTCTATCTCTCTCTCTCTCTCTATGTCTCTATACAATTGAACAAGGTAGCAGCTTTCCTCCACCCGGGGGTGGGGGGTTGGGTTACAATGGAAGCAATTTAACAATTCTAAACAATAATTACACAGTGCAACAATACAATTGCTAAACAAACAATTCTTCCCCTGGCTGGAAGAGGTCTAGCTAGGACTAATTATTAAAGGAAATGCTGGCCAACAAGCCTACTCACCCCTTGAAGTCAACAAGGATTTCTGTACTCTGGGGAATGCACAACCACAAAGGAGTGATAAGGCCTCTTCTCTTGGAGACTGCTGCATGAGAGGTTCATTGGGTCTGTTTCCAGGCCAAATAGACTGACTCAATACACTGGGGGACCCGACTAGATGGAAGATTTCTGCAAAAAAATGACCAAGACTGCTAATGGGGATCTTCTGGAGGGAGTCACACTAAAGGGACCCAGGGGATTCACTTCAACCTCCTAACAGGGAAGCTGAGATCCAGTGCCTTACTGTCCTTCACTCTCCCTGGTCAAACTTTTTCTCCTCTCTCCAACATGTGCAGAGCCTCCTCTAGGCTGGGGTGGTCCTGGCTACTTGCCAGGGGATTGGTGCCTTCATCCAGAGGTCAGCCTCCTGAGGCTGGGTCAGTGACTTAAAAAGAAAGTCTCCAAATTTGAATCTACCCTGGCCACAGGGATTGGCTGAGAGGGCTCAGCCTGGCTTCCTTCTCCACTGTGGGACAGGAATGTGGCCCAATTGGTTTGGCTTTGGCTGACTAGCAGTCGGTCTTGAGCAGGGGGAAGGGAGAACCAAGGAAGAGAAAAAATATGGTTTTCTTTTAAAACCCTGAATTTAGTCTGCTAGGACTGTCTGGTGGAGTGGGGCCTGTTCTGTGTTTCAGAGGGTCACCAAAGCTTTTAAAGGGTTTCCCATTAAGCTGCCAGGGTCCCCATAACTGTCTGATCCCTCATATCTATGAGGATCCCCTATTTTCTGTGATGCCCCCAATTCCACTATTTTCTGTGGTACCCTCAATTTCCCTGGGGCACTACCGATTTGGGCCCACCTAACAATACATGTCCTCATGTATTTTCTAAATTTTTATCTTATTAATCTTAAACTCTTTGACAATTCCATCCATAGGTAATGACATACTCCTCGCTCTTATTATGGTAACAAGTCATTCTTAACAGCCTACAGATTATAAACTTTAAATCCTTAATTCTACATTTTCTTAACACTCTAAACATTAGGGTAGTGGTTTTGTCAGTGTATGAGAAAACATTTATGACTCCTTGCATCTTTAATGCTCTGATTTACATCTTAGAACATTTCAGTATACCATATTTACAACTGGGCAATGGTCTTGGCTCTTCTTTCATTTTTCTACTCGTATGGGGACATACTTTGTGCAGCTTCAGTCACATACCTCTGAGGTGGTACCCCAAAGTTTGACCTCTGGGATCTACATTGAGGAGGCTGTGCAGCAGTGGCTACTGGAGGGTGTGGCACCATTGGATACAGCCATGGGGTTAGTAGCAGGGTGGGAAATGACTCTGGGGTGTTTTCCTTCAGCTGGGAGTAGTCCCCGCCTCTCCTCTAGATTACTGTCCATGAGGTGACTTCCAGATGGTGGAGCATCTCTGAAGGTGAAGGGTTTAAGTCTCATGCGATAAACAATCTGTGGTTGCTTCCTGCCAGACTCCTCTTCAATCTTGTAAACAGGTAAGTCAGGGAATGGGATCTGAACAATCAAATATGGTTCTGACTCCCATTTGACATCCAGCTTGTGGCATCGAGTCTTTCTTAATAGTACCCTTTCGCCAATGGCCAGAGGCATTGCTTGGGCTTGGACATCATAGTTTGCTTTCTGTCGTTCCCGCACTTTCTCCATGGTTTGTTCCACTATTTTTCCAGCATCTCACAATCATTGATGTTGCTCAGCCACCCACTTGGTAGTGGTATGGAGAGGTTTCACTAAGTTTGGCTTTACATCCAGAACCAAGTCCAGGGGGAGTCTCCCATGACGGCCAAACATCAAATAGTATGGTGAGTACCCGGTGCTGCTGTGAGTTGTGTTATTCTAGAGGTACACTAGCTCTGGGAGAAGTATTGGCCAGTGCAGTCACTGAGACTCTGGTAGGGTTCTGAGCATGTCAAGGATAGTCCGGTTGACCCTCTCACAGAGCCCATTGCCTTGAAGGTGATTGGCAGTGGTGTGGATCTTTTGCCTTCCATACAAGGCAGACAGTTCTTTAAACAAGTGAGACTCAAATGCTGAACCTTGGTCAGTCAGGATTTTGGTAGGGTGACCATAGGGTTGAACAAACTGCCTCCAGAACTTTTCTGCAGTGGTTTGGGCTGAAAGATCGCTGACAGGCACAGCAATGACAAACTTTGAATAGTGGGCCATCATGGTGAGAATATAGTTTAGGCCATCCCCACTCGGGTCGACTCTAAGATGGTCCAGGGCCACCAGCTCGAGGGGTGCATGAACAGTGATTGGATGCAATGAGCTCTTTGATCTTGCCCGGGTGTTCGCTTAAGGGTGCATGTCGGACATTTGTCACACCACTCTTGGATGTCCTCATGCATCCCAACCTAATAGAATCTGGTTCTCGTATGAGCCTCTGTCTTTTTGCAGCCAAAGTGTCCAGATTTGTCATGATATGCCTCTAGGGCACCATCTGCAGCTTAGCGAGGGAGGACAACTTGTTGAACTTGGTCATGTGTCTTTGGGTCAGTGATGGTTTGGATAAGCCTTCCATCCACAACTGTCATACAAGCCACATGTCACCACAGTTTCACAAGTTCTGGGTCAGCATGCTTTCTGTCCTCCAGAGGTAGGGTCTGCTGGTTACTAATGAAGGCCTTTAGCTGTCAGGTCACCGGACTGTGGTCTTGGATCTGCTGCCATAAGTCAGAGGTTTCCTTTAATGTCTCAGGCATGTCGACTTCCAGTGCTTCTGCAGTTGCAGCAGGGCAGACAGCTGCAGAGAAGCTATAGCAGCAGACTTGGACCACCTCTGCAGGGATCTGGAGAAAGGGAGGCATCTCTAGAGCTTCTCTGTGGCTGTCATTCTCCTCCATCTCATCTTGGGCGGGTAACCTTGACAGGACATCAGCATTTTCATTGGATTTAACTTCATGGTACTTGATTGTAAAATTGTAGTTGGCAAGTCTTGAATTCCACCTCTGCTTGAGTGCTTCCAGTCATGCAGTGTTCAGATGAGCGAGGGGGTTGTTGTCAGTGTAGACTGTGAAGGGTGTGGCGGCTAGGTAAGCTTTGAATTTCTCAGTGTCAGCCCACACTAGAGCAAGGAATTCAGCTTGAAGGAGCTGAAGCAATCATCATTTCATTCAGCTCCACGGAGCACATGGCTTGCATAAGCAATGACCCTCTCAACTCCATCTTGGTCCTGGGAGAGGACAGCCCCTAGCCCTCGACTAGTGGCATCAGTATACAATTTGAAGAGAAGTTGATAATCCAGATAGGCAAGTACTGGAGCTAGGATCAACATTGCTTTTAGGCTGCTGAAGGACTCCTGCTGGGCTGAACTCCACTGCACTGGGCTGCTTTTGCACAGTTGCTTTGTTCCCCTGAGCAATTCATGCAGTGGGGCAGCTACCTGGGTGAATTTAGAGACAAATCACAGGTAGTACTCTACAAACCCCAGGAATCTCCTTACATCCTGGACTGTGACTGGAGATGGCCACTCATGCACTGCCTGAATCTTGTCTGGGTCTGGCGACACTCCGTGCTTAGATACAACATGCCCCAGGTAGTGAACTTCTTCTTTGAGCAGGTGACACTTTGATGGCTTGACCTTGAGCCCATAGTCAGCTAGGCAGGTGAGAACAGTTTCTAGGTGCTGTAGGTGTTCAGAATAGGTTTTAGAGTAAATGGTGATGTCATCCAAGTAGAGATGGACTGTGTCAGAATTATAGCTCCCCAAGCAGTGTTCCACTAGTCACTGAAAGGTCCCCGGGGCATTACACAATCCAAATGGCATTCGAGTAAATTCATATAGGCCCATGAGAGTCACAAACACAGACTTCTCCCTGTTCTCTGGTGCAAGGAGAACTTACCAGTAGCCTGTAGCCAAGTCTAGGGTTGAAAACAAGGATGCTGATTTCAATGCTGCCAGGGATTCCTCTATCCATGGTAATCAGTAAGCATCCTTGTGCGTCACTTGGTTCAGCTTCCGATAGTCGACACAGAAGTGAATTTGCCCATCCTTTTTCTTGACCAGTACTATTGGAGCAGCCCATGGGCTGTGACTCTCGGTGATGACCTTGGCATCCTTCATCTCCTGGAGCATGGTTTTCACTGGTTGGTACAGTGTAGGTGGAATAGGGCGGAATTGTTCTCTGATGGGTGGGTGCTGTCCTGTGACTATGCAGTGCTGCACATTCTTGGCACACCCAAAGTCAAGGGGGTGCTTGGCAAAGACTCTCTCTAGCATCAACAGCAACCCTTGTTTGTGTTCTTCAGGGGTTTCTTTGGTGCCCAAGTCAATTTCCTCAAGCCAGCCCTTGGCATTTGCTCCTTCAGGGCCTACAGCTCCATTTAGTTGGAGGACATTCTCTCCATGGTCTTCTAAGGGCTCAATTATGTCCTCAGTTCAGATGTTTATCAATCTGGCCACATGCTGATTCCGGTATAGCTTAACAAGAGTTGTGCCATAGTTCAGGATGTGGATGGGGACCTGCCCCTTGGTAACTGTTGTGAGACTCTGTGCAACAATCACCAGCTTCTCCCCTGTGGCACTGAGTGGTTCAACTACAGCCACATAGTCCTTGCCTTGCAGTCCCACCTTGGCTTTGCATAGCAGTATGGCCTCTGTACCTGGGTCCAGTCTGACTGGCTGGACATCAAGGATATGGATCTTCACGATTTCTCCCTCAGCATTGGTGAACCACTGGTGACACTGCAATATATTGATTGTGTGTTACCAGGCCTTCTTGCTGGCTTTTGGAAGCTGTACCACTTGCTCCCAGAGGGCATCCAGCAATTCCTCATGACAGTTGTCTAGTACATTCATCCCCAAGATCACTGGAGGGAGGTTGTCAACATCAGTGTTGCTAATAATGACCCCTTGCTGTGGGTAAACCTTTTCTACCAGCTGAATGTCCATTTCCTGGTAGCCCAAGTAAGAGATACTCATTCCGTTGCCTGCAATCAGGTTGAGCCAAGTCTTTGGAGGGCATCTTAGTTGGTCTTGGGTCCAGTGCTTGAGGAAATGGCTGCCTTGAATAGTGGTGACTTGGGAGCCGGTGTCCAGAAATACCGTAAAGGTGATACCATTGAGTTTTATGGGAACAGTTAGGCACCTCCCTATGTACTTTGACCATTCCAGGTTTGGGTTCGGACCTAGGAGCTTTCTTCCCAAGGGTTGGTCCACTGCCTTGGAGAAACCCTGTTTAACAACACAGCAACTTCTCCTTCCTGGATACACTGTCATTCCACATGGCCACTGATGCCACAGCACCTGCAGATAGGTCACCCATGATCATAGAACCAGTCAGTGGGTCGCCGGCCCATACTTCTTTGGTCTGGTCTTGCTGGGCATCAGGGATGGTCCATAGAATACCCTAGGCCCCAGCTCCTCTTGAGGTCTTGTACAATTCAGCAGACTTCTGCTAGTCTTTGTGACATGGTCTTCAGCTGGTGGGACATCTCTCTGGTACTGTCTCTTGCCTGGTCACGAAGCCGGTCCTGGGCTTGCGTGACCTGATGGTACACTTTTTTCTCTATTTCCTCTGGGGTAGGAGTCATATTCTAGCCAATCCAGTAGATACTCTTTTTCCTAGCTGAAATCCTTCTCTGATCTCTATCTGGTGAAGGCATTGCAAGACAAGCAGGGTTCAGACATTGGACCCCAGTGGTCATGGCTCCGGTGACACCAGCCATCTGCTGGAAGGCCACCATCTCTTCCTCAAGTTGTCCAGAGCCTAGAACTTCTATGGCTTCCACTTTGAAATCCATGAACTTTGCATTTGGGTTTTGGCAGTGCAACATCCACAGTTTCTGATGTAAAGGCTCTCCCCAGGCCCCCTCGATGAACCGCTCTATCAATACTTTGTCTGGGTCATGGTCCTCACTCAGGTCTCATTTTCTCAGGGCCCGATGTGCCTCCTGCAGGTTCAAGGCAAAGTCCCGCAGTGTCTCCCGGTGGCCCTGTGTGCAAGAGAAGAATATCATTTTGAGGTCTGAGACACTCCGCTTGTCAAAAATGCCACTTAGCAAGATCAGGATCCATTCAGCAGTGTCCTTTTGTCCAGCTGGCCAGCTTTCAACTTCCCGTTTGGCAGTTCCTCCCAGCTGCCCAATCAGGATTTCCACTCTCTGTTGCTCTGGCACTTGGTAGAGATGGAACATAGCCTGTGGCTTCTCACAGAAGTCAGTGAGGCTGCAGGTGTCTGAGCTTTGGTCCCCCATGTACCTTGGTAGCCATGGTGCCCCAAAGTAATAGGGCATCATTATTGGGGGAGGTTGAACTGAAGTTGAGGATGATGCTGTGGCTCCCTCAGTGTCCGAAGGCATCTTGGGTTTGAGTTGCTCCGGCTTTGGGATCCTTGTTGACTCTGATCCTGCCGACTATGCCAAGTTTTTGTGGTGGATGAGCTGTGGTGGTTCATACCCCTATAGTTTAGGGTGATGCCAGATAAATCTGGAAGGAGAGGCAGGAGGCATACTCTAGAGCCAAGATGCAAGGTTTATTAGCAATGGTTGGAGCACATAGAAAAGACTTAGCATTCACTAACACTGTCACACATGAGAGAGTGAATAAGATTACCGGGACCACAACCTGGCCCCACTAATGTCCTACAAAAGTCCAGGTTATTCAAGTCCTAAGGATGTAGCAATCTGATGCACCAAGCTTGGGTTACTAGTATTTTGGTCATTTGACTGCTGAGGGTGAACCTAATGAAGCGCTTCCTATACAGGCCATAAAATGGGGCATCCCCCAATGAACCAGAAACCAAGTAAAACACTGTAGGCCTCATGGCCCTGGGAAGAAGGGGACTCCTGGTGTCACTGAGGCAACATCAAAAGGGAAGTGTGTGGTCAAGGATGGGTGTTGATGCCGGGTTGTAGGAGAAGAGAACCCTTATCTGGGGTTGTTGGCTGCGGTGACCTCGGGCAGGTGATCTCCAGTCAAGGAAAGGATGCTGGCTCTGATGATCCACTGGATGACCTCTGGGCAGGTCCCCGTAACCATTACCACCTCACCCCTGCAGCTTCAGAATCCGACAATCTTTGGTGTGACCTCTTGATGCATCATTGCAACACGAGCCACCTATGGGCAGTACAATCAAGAGTGTGGTGACCCTTCATGTGGCCTCTTGCATGGGCCACCAGTACTTATGCCACCTCAGGGAATGAGGCACAGAGCCTGGCAATCCTTGGCAAGGCCTTGGTATAGGCCACCAGAACTATTGCCACCTTGGGACAATGTCTATGCAGGAGAATGGACAATGTGACTCTGAGTTTGGCAGATGATTTAAGTCCCTCAAGCTAGAGCCAGGGTGGCCCCTAACCTGACTCACTTTGGTCAGCCCTAGCTACCAGCTGGCTAGCACTTACAACTGGCAACTTGAACCTGGGGCGTCATGTTGAACACTTGAAGTTGGTGGTGGTCATTGGAAGTGGGTGCAGGTGATACTGGGTTTCCCAGGGACCCTCTCTGGGTTGAAGAAGAGGCACCAAAGGAATTCTAGATGAGGTGTCTGCAGAAGCCTGGAACAGAACAAAAATTAAATACCTGAAAGGCAATTCCCCCCTTCTTGTATGACCAAAAGGCCTACCATTTGGGATGGGGTGGTCCCAAATGTCTTCAGAGGAAGTAGTAGTAGGCAAGTGCAGCAATCAATGCCCTCAGGGCAGTGCAGTCACACAGGACAATTGAGCAAATAAGGCAGTGCAGTCATGATACCTCAGGAATAAGGTAGTTCAGTCACTTAAACTCTTCAGTTGAATATAGCAGTTCAGTCACAGCAAGTAGTTCAACAACTTAAAATGGTTGGATTAAATACATCAGTTCAGACACAGCAAGCAGTGGGCCCAGGCAACCATACCTCTCAACCTCCCTCATCACAAATCAGGGACATATGACCAAAATCAGGAACACATCAAATAAAATAGTAATATTAGTCCCAGCAGCTGTATGCAACATGTTTCTTAGTGTGAATAGCATTTTCTTAATGAGAACTAGACTGTAACATCAATGGCTGGCATTATTCTGTGATCCCAATCCCTACTCTTTAATGCCAGAAATACCAGACTTAGGAGGGACAGAAGAAATTTCTGAGGCAAAATCAGGGATATCCCTGAAAATCAGGAACAGCTGAGAGGTAGGCAAGAAACAGGAGATTGCAGGCAGATAAAGAAAATACAGTTTGCTTCATGGGCATTGAAACAGTTTGATGATCCACCCCTTTGTTAATATGGATAAGCTCTGGGTGCCTTCTGAATATGGAGGCCAGAGTACATCGTCTCTTTGTCCCAGCTATGGGCTGCCCCGCCTTTCTACTACTTGGACAAAGGACTATGTTTTCCTCATTACTAGAGCTCAGATTACCCTAGAACTCTGAGAGAAGAATGCACTAAGGCTCTGCCAGGCCTCTAGTAATTAGCTTCTTACAACTAAACAATTGAAAATTCAGCGTGAACATTTCCCTTCTCACCAGTAATACTTTGAGCTGGTTTTACCTAGCAATTCTGTGACTCTTGGATGAGATGGAGTGCCCCAGTCTCTCTACATGGAGCACAGACTGCCTAGAATAAATTAAACTTGCAGAGATTCCTTCAAGAGAGGAGTTCACAAACACCTTTAATCTTGGTCCAACAATTATTTGATTTGAACCCTCCTAGCTTCTGCCTTCTTGGTTCTCATTTCTCTCTCTCTCTCTCTCTCTCTCTCTGTCTCTATACAACTGGACAAGGTAGCAGCTTTCCTCCAACCTGGGGGTGGTACAATGGAAGCAATTTAACAATTCTAAACAATAATTACACAGTGCAACAATACAATTGCTAAACAAACAATTCTTCCCCTGGCTGGAGCAGGTCTAGCTAGGACTAATTATTAAAGGAAATGCTGGCCAACAAGCCTACTCACCCCTGGAGGTCAACAAGGATTTCTGTACTCTGGGGAATGCACAACCTCAAAGGAGTGATAAGGCCTCTTCTTCTGAAGACTGCTGCATGAAAAGTTCACTGGGTCTGTTTCCAGGCCAAATAGACTGACTCGACACACTGGGGGACCTGACTAGATGGCAGATTTCTGCAAAAAAATTACTGAGGCTGCTACTGGGGATCTTCTGGAGGGAGTTACACAGAAGGGACCCAGGGGATTTGCTTCAACCTCCTAACAGGGAAGCCGATATCCATTGCCTTACTGTCCTTCACCCTCCCTGGTCAAACTCTTTCTCCTCTCTCCAACAAGTGCAGAGCCTCCTCTAGGCTAGGGCAGTCCTGGCTACCTGTCAGGGGATTGGCTCCTTCATCCAGAGTTCAGCCTTCTGAGGCTGGTTCGGTGGCTTAAAAAAAAAAGTTTCCAAATTTGAATCTACCCTGGCCACAGGGATTAGCTGAGAGGGCTCAGCCTGGCTTCCTTCTCCACTGTGGGACAGGAATGTGGCCCAACCTTTTTGACTTTGGCTGAGTAGATGTCAGTCTTGAGCAGGGGGAAGGGAGAACCAATGAAGGAAAAAAATATGGTTTTCTTTTAAAACCCTGAATTTAGACTGCTAGGACTGTCTGCTAGAGTGGGGCCTGTTCTGTATTTCAGAGGGTCACAAAAGCTTTTCAAGGATTTCCCATTAAGCTGCCAGGGTCCCCATAACTGTGTGACCCCTCATATCTCTGAGGACCCCCTGTTTTCTGCGATACCCCCAAATACACTATTTTCTGTGGTGCCCCCAATTTCCCTGGGGCACTACACTAACTAAGACCACTGAGGTGGTGAGAGTTTTTTTTAGACAGACCATATGTTTCTTGGAATAAAACCCACTCTCTTTGAGGCTGCTGGCAAAAAGGAACAAGAGGAACAGGTTCCTGGGATAAGCCCATGGGAGGGTTATCAGAATCAAACTAAAGGCAGAAAGCTCTCCAGTGAAAACCCACTTTAGGGCCACCAGGGATGGAAGAGAACAAGGAAGATACTTAGTGATGAACCCACTGGAGGATTACCAAGAACTGGATAATACAGTGGCAATTCTGATACAACCAGGAACCAGAAGAATCTGAGCTGAAGATGGATATCCAAAGTGTCAACACAGGAAACTGGAACGAAACAATAAAACGGCAGACACGTCTCGCACTGGGCTTCGACGGACTCAACTTGCGGTGAACGGCCAGGGGATGCAGACAAGGTTCTTGCTGGACAAGTGCACTCTTTTGATGGCAGCCAACTTCAGGACATCCAGATCAGGAACCAAGAGATGATACTGGAATGGCAGAAGTGATGCACTTGGGCTTCAATGTACTCGACTTTGAACTGAGGAAAACAAGAAATGGCTGGTGTGACTTGCACGGGTTTCGACGTACTTGACTTCAGTGAACTCGACTTCGGCGGATGACAGGGACATGGTCAATGTTCTTCAGGGTGAGTACCTTTTGGAGAAGAAAGATGTTGAAGGTGTCTTCCTCCAGGTAGAGACTGATTCCATAGGAGTAGAATGGCAGACACCACCATGGAGCAGTACCGTGGCAGTAGATTGAGTCTATACACATATGTTGGCAACACTAGAGCTGGCAGATGAACTTCCACACTGCAACAAAAGAACTGTTCATTGCTGGGGTAATTTGCCAGGAACAAGAGCAAATTGCCAGAATCTGGGGCAATTGTTCATTGCAGGGGAATTTGCCAGGAACAGGGGCAAATTGCCAGAATCCATGGCAATTTTCCATTGCAGGGGCAATTTGCCAGGACCTTTGCAAATTACCAGAATCTGGAGCAATTGTTCTTTGCAGGGGCAATTTGCCAGGAACAGGGGCAAATTGCCAGAATCCGGGTTACGCCGATGACCTGGCAATTATATCAACAAGTAGACTGGGGCTACAGAGAGCACTAAAGAAAATGGAGAAAATGGAAGTTATGTCTATAAACATAACCTCAAACCCAATATAAGCAAAACAAAGGTTATGGTGTTCAGTAGCAATAAGAAATTTAGAAATTTGACTATATTTGGCTAAAATCTGGAGTTTTTGAAAGACTTCACCTACATGGGGGTGACATTTTCAAAGAACTTAAAATGGAACAAACATATACAGGTATGCTGCAAGAAAATGCAGAATTCAAAAACTCTTTAAGAGATTTAACTACCTCTATGGGGGAAATATGATTGCACCCATGATCAAAGCAATTAATGTAAAAATTGTACAACAGGCAAGCTATGCTGCTGAAATATGACATGTGGATAGGATTACTAAGATAGAAAACACACTAAATAAGACCTATAAACAACTATTAAAATTATCGAATAGTTCACCTAGTTCACTAGGGAGAGCAGAATTGGGACAAATAAGTTTTCAATATTTAGTACACAGCAGATTAATTAATTATTGGTTAAAATTAACAACAGAAAACAGGAATTAATTAATGGCGCTGTGCCTAAAAGAAAAAAAGCAATTTCTAACAAAGAATAATGCTGGATGGCTAAAGACTATTCAAAGGGTAATTGAAGAAAATGATCTACAACATGTATGGAACTGGGACAACCAGAAAATTAGTTTAAGTTTAAGATATACAAAATCTATTTCTAGGTTGATGAAGCAAAACTCAAGTGAAGTAGATCTAAAAGATATAACAACAATGAAAGTTGCACCCTGGCTAACAAGGAATACTAAAGAGCATGACTTAAAGCCATATTTAAACGTATTACAGGAACCAGAAAATAGATATGTGATAACCCAATTTAGATTTGAGACATTTCCAAGTAACATATTAGAAGTGAGATATGCTAAAGATAAGGATAAAGAGCAGAATAAAACAAGAAACTGTTACTGTGACTTACACGAACTAAACAATTTAAAACATGTGGTATTAAGATGCCCACGGTATAAACACATATGGGGTAAAGGATTAGGGGGAATATATTGAAACCTTATATATGTCATTAAGGTATGTACTTGATTTATTATTTAATGCTGAAAACCCTGAAGTATTGAATAACTTAGCCATATACTGTATCTGAAAGACAGTATAAAATTAAGGAAAAAAAAGAATAGAAGGGTTTATAGTATAGGGATGAAGGATAACAAAACTAAAGTTCTGTGGATGCACTCTCCTAAGGATATTGGTTTATAATAATACATATTGCTGTTATTTTCCTAAGATATAAGAAAATTTATATTGCCATGGATATCCTATTTAAGATATCAAACTACAGCACTTAAAAAAAAAAACTGACTGTTGTAAAAAGTTGTGTACAGTAACAAAGTGATTGTAAAATGGTTATTTATTGTATGTTGTATTGTGATTATTTATGTGAATTTTATATGTCTGAAATTTATATGTTTTGTAATGGCTTCTGCCGAACAAATAAATGAAACTGATTGATTGTTGCAGGGGCAATTTGCCAGGACCAGGGGCAAATTACCAGAATCCAGGGCAATTGTTTGTTGCAGGGGCAGTTTGCCAGGAACTGGGGCAAATTGCCAAAATCCAGGGCAATTGTTCATTGCAGGGGCAGTTTGTCATGACCAGGGGCATTTGGGCAATTGTTCATTGCAGGGGCAAATAAACACAATCCCAGTAACAACACAGTTTTGGTACTTTGCAATAGCAGAACAGTTCAGACACACAGTTTCAGTACTTGACAGTCACTAAATGTCAGTTGTGCTCTAAGCACCTTTCCTTTTCCACTGCTGACCCTTTCCATAATTACTGTACTTGCAGGTCCCTTTTACACCAGGATCTGGCTACCCCTCTAGAAACTTTTGGCTGGACGCCCTTCTCTCCACTCTGGGCCCCTCTTAACTGCAGTGGGCCTACTGGCAGAGCCCTTTTGACATGCTTGCAACCTCTTCTGACCCCTTTCCACCACTGGGCCTGATGTTGCCTTTTTTTTTTCCTTTTCTTTCTTTTTTTTTTTTTCAAACCAGTGGGCCTTACTACCCTATCAACTACTGGGGCTAATGTTGCCCCTTTTGATACTGGGGCCTTTGTTACCCCTTTCTGCTGCCCCCTTGTATGCTGGGACCTTTTTACTTCCCCCCCTTAATACCAGGATCCTTTTACTGCCCTCCTTTTCAACCCCTGAGCCGACCGTTTCCCTTTTAAATCATTGGGCCTACATTGCCCCTTTAAAATCATTGGGCCTGCATTGCCCCATTTAAATATCAGGCCTTTCCATCAGTTCCTCTCCTACCCTCACCTTTATTCCACCCCCTCTTGAATATTTAATAGGTCCCCCTTTTGACCACTATGGCCTGCCACTCCCAGTGGATGTCGCTGCTCCCGAAATGTGGAAATTTATAGCTGGCCCTCTCCCCGGTCCTATGCTGATGCTATAAGTGCTAAACAAGTTTGAAATGTTTTTTTTCCTAGGTAGGCAATCAGCAGTCTTCACTGTGCTGCCGCCTGACTCACCGCACCTGCCCGAGGTGAAGGAGATGCTTCAGGGAGGCAGGAGGTCTTCTTGGCAGAGGGAGGGAATTTAAACAGCAGGAAGCAGGCAAGTGGTAGATGGCAGGGGGGCCTCTCAAGGGCTGATGATAGCTTTGTTGACTCGATGCGGGCTCTTCTTTGTCACCAGTGAGGGACTGAAACACTCAGTGGGGACCATAAATAAATAACTGTGCTAAATGGAGCCCACACCGCCGCAGGGACAGGATTTTCTTTCAAGGAGCAGACCGACGGACTTGATCTTAAGAACAGAACAGAACAGACACCACAGCAGGAGCAGCAATCTACCATAGTCTTCACCGGCTGGAGGAGAGTCACCCCTACAAGTTGATGGGACCAGCTTCAACATAACACATAAGCCCTGGGCCCCCGTCACACTCACATGGTCCTCTCTCTACCACAGCCCAGCATGAACCAGCAAGAGAAAATGATTCTCTCTACTTGAAAAGGCACTCGGGGTTCTAGTTCCAGAATCCTGAGCCTGTGCCACCTCTAATGGCTGCATTTTTCAAAACAGGCACCATGCACCGGCCAGGGAGAGAGGTCCCAGTGCATGGGTGCCCACTCTCATGCTGCCTACTCTGGGAGGGGGTGGTGGAATGGAGCACGCAGGCAGCAGAGAGAAATACAAAAACTTTTCCCTTTTTTTTTAATAAAAAAAACAACTATGCCCTGCCTGACAATTCTATGGGGAGGGACACTACAAGGGGTCCCTGTTCACAACATCTTATGCCCCACAACACTACCAGGACCCCTGGGACAGTCCAAATCCCCTCTATTCTTATAGTGTGGTGCCCCATTCTTTTTCCACCTTACTTTGGGGCACTACAGATTCGGGCCCACCTAAAAATACATGTCCTCATGTATTCCCTTCTAACACTTTATATAAAAAGAAACTTTCTTTTCTGTTTCTTAACTACTACTTCTATAGGTGTTTATAACATTTATAACATGTTAACATTTCACTTAAAACTCTATGTAACCTTACTTTAATTAAAACACTCTTAAAACATCCATAACTTTCAGGAGAAATCTTCTAATTTGGTTAACTAAGTGACCATGATGTGGAATTACTCTTAACAGGACTATCTATGAAAGAATGATACAAGTTGAGAGGCTTCCATTATGTATCTTCTAGGAAGAATACGAGCATTAGATCTTTGGGATCTATGGGGTTGGAAACCTACAGGTTCTGGGGAAATGTGTTCTGGTTCAAAGAAATCTGGAAGTTCAGAATTTGCTTCAGGTACAACAATTGGACGGTGAAAGGAGTTTACCTTGGAAGTGCAAATCCAGGGCTCTCTGCACCAACTGGTTGGTGATTCCAGTCCCAGAATTCCATCCTTTGTATACTCCTGCCTCTCTTTTGACATAGAAATGTTCTTGTCTTCGGCTGGAACAGTGTCTCTAAAAGTGCAGGCTTTCAGAAGATTTTGGTGTACAGCCTTGGTAGCATTCCCTGTTTCTGTCTGAATCTTGTATACAGGCAACTCTGCATAAGGGACTTCAATAATGCAGTAAGGTTCAGGTTCCCATTTTGTAGCCAACCTGATGCATTTTTGAGTTATTTTTAACATTACTCTCTCTCTGCTATTTGTAGGGGTTTAGCAGTAGCCTCAGCATCATAGTTTGCTTCCTGTTCCTGGTGCACCTGTTCCATATGTTTGTCTACAATTTGTCCAGCCTCTTGCAGTCATTGGTTATGCTCTTGTACCCAATTCGTAATTGGCTGTTTGGCTATGGCTTCATCAGGTTGTACCTCTAGTACTAAATCCATCGGGAGTCTTCTGTGGTGTCTGAACATTAAATAATGAGGAGTATACCCAGTAGGGCAATGAATAGTGTTATTATATAAATAAGCAAGTTCAGGGAGAAGAGTTGGCCAGTAGGGGCATTTGTACTCGGACAAGGTTCATAACATTTCAAGCAGAGTCTGGTTGGTTCTTTCACAAAGTCCATTACTTTGGTGGTGATAGGCTGTGGTTTTCAGTTTGTGACTTCCATAAAGAGCACACAGTTTGTGGAAGAGCTGAGACTTGAAAGAGGTTCCTTGATCGGTAAGGACTTTGGTCGGGTAGCCAAATGAGCACACAAAACATTTTAGGAAAGTTTCTGTTGTAGTCCAAGTGGAGAGATCTTTGAGTGCACTAGCAACCACAAATTTTGAGAAGTGATCAATCATTGTGAGGGCATACATGGAGCCACTGGTGCTGGGTTCCAGCTTCAGATGAACCAAGACAACTAGCTCTAATGGTGTGCTACTGATTATGAGGTGGAGAGGAGCTCTCTGGTTACTTTTCTCTCTACTTTTAAGGCTACAGACTGGGCATTCCTCGCACCACTTTGCAATATCTTTCCTCATTCTGACCCAATAGGGCCTTCTCCTAATGACAGCCTCTGTTTTCTTATGCCCAAAATGTCACGAATGGTCATGGTATGTGTCAAGTACCACGGGTGCACTAGCTTTGGGAACAATAATTTGAGTCAATTCACAGTGAGTATTGGGTCTCTGCTCTGTTTAATAAGGTGAGAGTCTTCTACAGTTAGACAGGTTCTATGACTCCATAACTTCATCACTTCATGGTCAAGTTTCTTTTGTTCTTGTGAGGTAAGACTCATTTGCTTTAAAACAAGGGTTTTGACTTGTTTAACAGTGGGATCCTGATCCTGTAGCTGAACCCACAAACTTTTCTGGTCTGCAGTTGTGTCAGTTGCTTCAGGCTGGCTTTCAATGTTCGGTTCTGGAGAGATATTGCAGCAGGCTTGCACAATTTCTGCTGGTTCCTGGAGGAAAGCGGCGCCTCTACATTTTCTAAGGAAGTGTAATCTGTTTCTGTTTCTTCTTGTTCAGGCACTCTGGACAATGCATCTGTGTTTACATTCACTTTGCCAGTCCAGTACTTAAGGGAAAATTGATAATTTGCTAGTCTGGAGGCCCATCTCTGTTCCAGTGCTTCTAGTCTCGCTGTATTTAAGTGTGCTAAAGGATTATTGTCAATCAAAACTGTAAAAGAGGTGGCAGCCAAGTAGTGATGAAACTCTTCGGTTATGGCCCATACCAATACCAAGAATTCAAGCTTAAAACAGCTGCAGCAGGCATCATTCTGCTCTGAGCCTCTCAGTCTGTGGCTTGCATAGGCTATGACCCATTCAACACCATCTTGCTCTTGCACTAGTACTGCACCCAATCCATTGTTGTTGGCATCTGTATACAGAAGGAAGGGTTTTATGTAGTCAGGATAAGCCAGGATGGGAGCTTCAGTCAGTACCTTCCTCAGCTTGTTAAATGCCTCCTGCTGACAGGACGGTTTTTAAGGACCCGACCTTCTGTTGACCCTCTCAACAGTTCATGTAAAGGCACAGCAATCTTGGAAAAGTCCTTGATGAATTGCCTATAGTACCCCACAAAGCCCAGGAACTTTCTGACATCTCTGACAGTGATGGGAACAGGCCAATCCCATACCACTTTTATCTTCTCTGGATCTGGTGACCTCCTTTTGAAGAAACTATATGTCCCAAGTAATTTACTTCTGACTATAACAGATGGCATTTGGACAGCTTTACTTTGAGACCATATTGGATTCATCGTTGGAATACCTCACCCAGGTGGAAAAAATGTTCCTTGTGTTTTGGAGTAGACAATGATATCATCTAGATATAGTAGCAGGATATCAAAATGTTGGCTTCCTTGTCAATGCTCAATCAGTCTCTGGAAGGTTCTAGGAGCATTTCAGAGTCCAAAAGGCATTCTAGTAAATTCAAAAAGACCCATGGGAGTAATGAAAGCTGTCTTCTTCTGATCCTCAGGTGCCCTAGGGACTTGTCAATATCTACTGGTTAGGTCTAGGGTAGAAAACACAGTGGCAGATTGAAGAGCTGTGAGTGAATCCTCAATTCTAGGCAAGGGATAAGCATCTTTGTGGGTTATGGTATTTAGTTCCAATAATCAACACAAAATTGAATTTTGCCATCCTTCTTGACTAACACAATAGGAGCTGCCCAAGGACTGTGACTCTCTCTGATCACTTTGGCCTCTTTCATTTCTTTGATCATTTCTTTAATGGGCTGATACATTGGTAGTGGAATCGGCCTGAAATGCTCTCTGATGGGAGGATGTTGATTCTTGCAAATGTGATGTTGTACATTGCGAGCTAGTCTGAAGTCCAACGGATGCTTGCTGAAAGCATCTTCATGTTTGAGGACTATCTGAAGTACATCTGCCTTTTGCTCTTCTGTGGTTTCAGTGTTACCCAGCTTGATCTCTGTGGCCAACTCCAGCATAACAGCATCTCTCACCTTTCTTCCTTGCACAGCGTCTGGCTCTTCAGTCATTCTAGCCTCCTCTTCTGCCTTAACGATATCCTGGAGGCATACCATATGCAGTTGAGCAACTGGCTGGTTGCGGTAAAGTTGCACTTCATGGTTTCCGTAGTTTAACACTGTGACAGGAATTCACCCCTTGGTCATGGTAGCCACACTCCGAGCCACTATTATGTGTTCCTCATTCCCACTAGGATACAGCTGCACCAAGGTGTCGTAGTCTTGACCCCTTGGCTCCACCTTTGCCTTGCACCACAAGGTGGTCTCCATTCCTGTCTTCAATGTCACTGGCCTGGCATCTGTCACATAGACCATACCGATCTCACCATCAGCATTGGCAAATCATTGGTGGCATTTCAGAAGATTAATGGTCTGCTGTAGGGTGTGCTTATCAACCTGTGGTGACTGCTTGGCCTTCTGTTGGAGAATCTGGACCAGGTCTTCAAAACAGTTCTGCAGGAAATTCATGCCCAGAATCAGTGGTGGTAGATTATCACTTTCCATATCTCTGATGATAATACACTGTTGGTCTTGGGTATTCTTCCCCAACTGGATATTTGATTCAAGGTAGCCCAGATAAGGTAATTCAGCTCCATTACTTGCTATCAATTTGATCCATGACCTCAGAGGTGGCTTGAGATCTTCAGGCATCCAATACTTCTAGAAATATCACCCCTGCATGGTTGTAACTTGCAATCCCATATCCAATAATGGTATCAATTCCACTCCATCAAATTTCAATGGCACTGTCAGGCTCCTGACAATGAAGCAAGACTGGTCTATTGAGGTGATTGGACCCGGTCGTCCATCCTCTGGAAATCGGTCCTCATCCCTGAAGAATTCCTGTTTAATGTCAAAGTGACATTAACAGGCTGATTGCATCATCGCTCTGTGACCACATATGCCACATCGATGACAGATCGGTCTCCCTTGGTTATCAAAACAATCCATTGGGCATCTTCCCTCACCTCTCCTTGGATGGTCTGAGTGATCACTGACTCTTTTTTTCCTTTCAGTCTGGTTATGGGGCACCTCTCTCCTCCAACCTTCCTTCAAGCCCAGCACCTCCTGACAGATCTCTGTCATCCTACAGGTCATGGTGGCAATTTGTTCAGCCAATTTTGAGTTTGGGTACGAGTTGTACTAGGCAGAATGGATTGGTGACTGCACCATTTGACCATGATCTGGACAATAGCTGGGGTAACCCATCAGTTCTCTTTCATATTCTGACCTTTGCAGGGATAATTCCTCAGGATGAGATCCTCTTCAAAATGAGTCCTCTCTGGTCCACCTTTCCATAGGGTACCCTGGCCACAAAGCTCCAAGTGGTGTTGCCATTTGCAGATAGGTCATAACCTCTTCTCCCAGGCATCCTGAACCTAGGATCTTAATCACCTTCTCCTTGAAGTCCAAGAAATCAGCCTCGAGATCTTGCAAGTGTAACATTCTGAGCTGTCTTCTTAAAGTCTCACTGTGTACCCCTTCCACAAATATCTCAATCAGCATGCAGTCCGCATCTCGGACTGCTTCAGCATCCACTCACTCAATAGCCCTCAACAACTCCAGCAAGCGTAGGGCATACTCTCAAAGAGTCTTTTGGGGCCTCTGAGTGTGGGAGAAAAACTTAATCTTGAGGTCTGACACTGTACGTGTGTCAAATTTCTGCTGCAGCTTCTGCAAAATCTGTTCAGCTGTAGCCGTTGCTCCATCTGCCACGACTGTACTTCTCGAAGGGCTGCCCCTTTCAGTTGCCCAATCAGAATTTTCACTTTTTGCTTCTCTGGGATCTAGTACAGTTTAAACATTGCCTGCATCTTCAAATGAAACTCTTCTAAGTTGCTGGTTCCACCCTCGTCTCTTTCCACTGAGAATTGTGGAAGCCATGGCACCCTGAAGTAATGCGGCATAGTTAATGGTGATGGAGGCATACTCCCTTGGTGTTTGCCTCTTTCTATCCAAATCGCCTCACCATCTCCTCCAGACAACCTGCTGCTACACCCCGGCTCCATTGACATCTCTCTCTCTAGGAAACTCCAGCTTTGGACTCCTTGGACAAATAATTATCTAATCCTGCTGACTACGCCAAATTTTTTTCCTGTTGTGCTCTGCTCTTCTTCGGCAATAGTGATGAGCATCGAGGTTCAAATAAGTTAGGATAGATGAAATTTATCCAACAAGGAGATGCAGGAGTCATCCAATGAGTTTGATGCCCACCAGGCATTATTTAACAACAGGGGTAGGGTGACACAATCACAGGAGGGGTAAACAGAACACTAGGGAACATGAACATTCACTTTTTATACCACACTGCTAAACAACTAAACCAGTACTGACTCTCAGAGAATGCAAGCTTTAGAATCTGTAACAGGGGGTCCTGTTGTGAAGTATAACCAATCACTTAAAGATGCAATAACCCCCCCCCCCCATTATTTCTTTTCACTCCATCTTATCCTCTATTATATTTCAATATCTATCCTATACTTTCTTGTCAGGGTGGCCAACTTGGCAATCTTCTATCTATCCTTTACTGTCCCTTTTTTTCTTTTTCTGTCAGTACTTAATTGCATCTTGTTAAAAAAAATATATGTGTGTATATATATTGAAAAAGCTATGCTCAGCAAACCTTCAGTGGCTACTGGGAGAAGCAGTCCAACAAGCTCAGTATCCCAAAACAAATGTCAAGAAGGAGCTGTCTCATTTGTAAACAACAGAGCCTCTAAACAGCAGAGGGCTGAGCTGTGAAACAAGTATCTGCTGCAACTTCAGCTAGTAAGTTAAGAAGCAGTGGCAGTAAAACCAAGGGAAACTGGAACAAAGAAGGGTATTGTACTAAAATAAACTGTTACCTGAGTGCCCATGTTAGTTGCAGAGGTCCTTCTATAGGGCAGGCAACTCATGAAATGGCAGCTTATATGGTCTCAAGGAAGAGTGATGTCAGAAGGGGGAGGAGCTAAGCTAATGCTCTGACATCATAGTCCTATAATTAAGTCTATATTTTTGTTTTAGGAGCTTGTGAAGAAATAAATGTTTTTTTGGATAAACCCTCGAAGTACTAGAACCATACTAGTTGGTTTAATATATATATATATATATAAGCTTGAAAATGCCATTGTTCATCTTAATTAACGTATCATATGATTGTTGAGGTCACCCTGTGGCATTATATAGAGGATAATGGCTGGAGATCAGGTGATAACCACACTGTAATCACCTCGAGTGGTTGCTAGGGCAACATGGTAAACCTCGGGAGCGCAGCTCGAGAGGTTTACTGTAGCCCTAGCAACCATGAGAGGTGATTCACGTGGTTGTCACCTGATCCCCAGCCATCATCTTTTATAGTGTATGGTCAAAAATCACTGTTTGCATTCAATGTGTGAGAATTATGGAACTCTGGTGCATTCTTTTTTGTTTTGTCACTGTTTGGAAGTTCCGAAGTGTGGTTAACAACTTTTAAAATTCTAAACAGTGCATAACAAAGCTGTGTAACTGCTGATTATGGTGGTTAATAGGCACTTACCATACATTATAAAAGGTTCCTCTAGGAGAACCAAGAGAGATAGGTGGTCAGTAAGGTTCTGGCCAAGGAGAGAGAAGGTTCTAAGAAGTAATTGTGCAAGTTTCCACATTGTTTGAGAGAAGGGAAAGAACTCAGGAATTCTGTAGAGTAATTTTTTTTGCAAGAATTATCTCCTGATGTTTGAAGAGGTGTGACGGATTAACACCATGTATTTTTCCTTTCTGTATATATTAAATTTAGTATTTTTATTTATTTTTTTTTCTTCTTTTTTAAAAAAAAAGATAAATGCAGACATATGCATTTTTTATGCATCCTATCTGGTTGTATGATCTGTTTATTGGGACCCACACTACCACAGAATCAAGTACCTAAATGGTATGCTAAAGAAAAGAAATGTTCTGAGGTGCACCTCAGCCTAGTGCCACTATACTCTACAATACTTCTTAGAATCGATTATAGTATAGTAGTAAAATACTCTGTCACCTTTAGTACTGCCTAAGATATAGGAATACAATGGCTACCCTTTGAAAGACCTTACAATACTGATTCAGGTCAATTACAGCAATGTCCACGCAAAGACAATACAGAGTCCAGTCGTCGTTGAAGTCTTCGTGCGCACGGTCAAGTAAAGTTGGTAGCTACAGAGAGAGGGATAAGGAATTTCCTATGACACTCAGATATCGGTCCCAGTACATACCTAGCTAAGGCCACCGGGGTGGTGAGAGGTTTTTTAGACAGATCATATGTTTCCCGGCATAAAACCCACACTCTCTCTCTGAGGCTGCCGGCAATAAGGAACAAGAGGAACAGTTTCCTGGGATAAGCCCACGGGAGGGCTATCAGAATCAAATTAGAGACAGAAAGCTTCCTGGCCAAAATCCACTTTAGGGCCGCCAAGGATGGAAGAAAACAAGGAAGATACTTGGTGATGAACCCACTGGAGGATTACCAAGGACTGGACAATGCTGTGGCAATTGTGATACAACCAGGAACCAGAAGAATCTAAGATGAAGATGGATATCACATTGTACACTGTGCCAATGATTTGTTTGTTTGTACCAAGTCTTCTCATGTCTGATATTGAAACCTTGTATTCACTGTTCTCAAATGGACCTATGCATCAAACCTGTATATTGTGCTTACTATTGTTGCTTGTATCAAATCTGTTTCATGTATATTACTGTTACCTTGTACTCCACTGTCGCCCTGTGCCATGTGTTATGGCCCGGGTCGTGCCTGAAAACAGTCCCTGGGATCAGCGCACTCACCCGGTTATCAAAGTCATAAATAAATAAATAAATATCCAATGTGACCAGGAACCAGAAGAATCTGAGGTGAAGATAGATATCCAAAGTGTAAACACAGGAAACTGGAACAAAACAACAAAACGGCAGACACGTCCCACACTGGGCTTCAACTGACTCGACTTGCGGTGAACAACCAAGGGACGCAGACAAGGCTCTTCCAGGACAAGCACACTCTTCTGAGGGCAGCCAACTTTGGGACATCTGGATCAGGAACCAAGAGATGATACTGGAATGGCAGAAGTGATGCACTTGGGCTTCATCATACTCAACTTCAAACGAAGAAAACCAAGAAACGGCAGGTGCGATTTCACGGGTTTTGACGTACTTGACTTTGGTGAACTCGACTTTGATGGATGACAGGGACATGGTATATGTTCTTCAGGGTGGGTACCTTTTGGAGAAGAGAGATGTTGAAGGACATCTTCCTCCAGGTGGAGACTGATTCCTTAGGAGTAGAATGGCAGACACCACCATGGAGCAGTACCGTGGCAGAAGATTGAGTCTGTACTCATATGTTGACAACACTAGAGCTGGCAGATACACTTCCACACTGCCCTAAAAGAATTGTTTGTTGCTGGGGTAATTTGCCAGGAACAAGGGCCAATTACCATAATCTAGGGCAATTGTTTGTTGTTGGGGCAATTTGTCAGGACCAGGGCTAATTACCAGAATCAGGGGCAAGTGTTCATTGCAGGGGCAATTTGCCAGGAACAGGGGCAAATTGCCAGAATTTAGGGCAATTGTTTGTTGCAGGGGCAAATAACCACAGTCCCAGGAACAACACAGTCTTGGTACTTTGCAATAGCACAACAGTTCAGATACACATTTTCAGTACTTGACAGTCACTAAATGTCAGTTGTGCGCTAAGCAGCTTTTCTTTTCCTCTGCTGACCCTCCCATAATTACTGTACTTGCTGGTCCCTTTTACACCAGGATCTGGCTACCCCTCTAGAAACTTTTGGGTAGACACCCTTTTCTCCACTCTGAACCCCTCTTAACTGCAATGGGCCTATTGGCAGAGCCCCTTTGACATGGTTGGGGCCTTTTCTGCCCCTTTTCCACCACTGGGCCTGATGTTGCCTTTTTTTTTTCTTTTCTTTTTTTCAAACCAGTGGGCCTTGCTGCCCAATCAACCACTGGGGCTAACGTTGCCCCTTTTGATGCTGGGGCCTTTGTTACCCCTTTATAGTACTGGGGCCCTTCTGCTGCCCCCTTTTATGCTGGGGCCTTTTTACTGCCCCCCTTAATACCAGGGTCCTTTTACTGTCCCCCTTTTCAACCCCTGGGACGACCGTTTCCCTTTCAAATCATTGGGCCTATGATGCCCCTTTTAAATATCAGGCCTTTCTGTCTGTTCCCCTCCTAACTCCACCTTTATTCAACACCCTCCTGAATGTTTAATAGGTTCCCCTATGGGCCACTATGGCCAACCACTCCCAGTGGGCGTTGCTGCACCTGAAATGTGGAAATTTATAGCTGGCCCTCTCTCTCCTGGTCCTAGGTTTGCACTATAAGTGTGAAACAATTTTAAAGTGTTTTTTTTTATTTGGTAGGTGGTCAGCACTCTTTATTGTGCTGCTGCCTGACTCACTGCCCCTGCCCAGAGTGAAGAAGCTGCTTCAGGGAGGCGGGAGATCTTCTTGGCAGAGGGAAGGAATCAGAGCAGCAGGAAACAGGTGAGCGGTGGACCGCAGGGGGGCCTCTCCAGGGCCAACGATGGCTTCATCGATGCAATGCAGCTCTTCTTTGCCACCAATGAGGGACCGGAACACTTGGGGGGACCACAAAAAACAAACAAACAAGGTTAAACAGAGCCCACACCGCCGCAGGGAAGCTGACTGCCGGACTGGACCGCAAGACCGGAACAAACATCATGGCCGAAGCAGCAATCTACTGGAGTCTTTGCTGGCTGGAGGAAGAGCACTGCTATGAGTCGACCAGACCGGCTTCAACATAACAGGTAAGCCCTGAATCCCCATCACACTCACACGGCCCTCTCTCTACCACAGCCCAGCATGAACTAGCGAGAGAAAACGGTTCTCTCTAATTGAAAAGGTGCTTGAGTTTCTAGTCCCAGAACCTCGAGCCCCTGCCACCTCTAACAGCAGCATTTTTCAAAATTGGAAACTGTGCACCAGCCAGGAACAGCGGTCCCAGTGCATGGGTGCCCACTCTCATACTGCCTGCTCTGGGGGGGTGGAATGGAGCAGGCAGGCAGCAGAGAGAAAGAGAAAAACGTTTCCCTTTTTTTAATAAGAAAACAACTATGCCTTGCCTGACAAATTCTATGGGGAGGGGAAACACTACAAGGGACCCCTGATCATAATGCCTTATGCCCCACATACCACTAGGACCCCTGGGGCAGTCCAAATCACCTCTATTCTGTGGTGCCCCTTTCTTTTTCCCCCTTACTTTGGGGCACCACACTAGTGTACCTATGTACTTGGCCATATTGATTTCTTAAGCCTGGAGCCCAACTCCAAAAACATTATTAACATCCTGGGGGTCATGGGCTATTTCTCTCACTATGCTCTCACTATGCTCAAGCTTTTCTGACTAAAGTTCAAAAAAATCACTACTGATGTCCACGTATTCATGGACAAATTCATCTTCCACTATGATGGGCCAAAGCAGATATATGTGGATCAGGGATGGGATATTGAAAGCTGCTTGGTAAGAGAAATGCTGTCTTTTTGGGGTATTAAGACATCAAGAACAGCTCCCTATTACCCTCAAGGTGACCCCCAGCTCAAGCAGTTCAACTGGACCTTACTGAACACACTGGACACCTTAGATCCCAAGAACAAAGCCAAGTGGAGTTAATAAGTCAGTGTTTTGGTACACTCTTATAACTACATAAACATGTCACCTGGGGGTCTGAAATACAGACACCCAGAATCCCATCAGATGCGAGCCCCACACCACAATCCTGACGATGGAAAGCGCAAGTACTTTTTCCCACCTGTCGAAATCCCAACTTTACTGCAATGTAAGCAGTGCACCACAGTGGCATATCAGACACTCCTATTGCTAGCTTGTGACTGACAGCATTAAACTCAAATAACTGATGCAATCTCGACAGTGTGTGTCTGAAAACGCTTCAGAACTAATGGTGGAAAACAACACAATCTCTGGCACAGAAATGATACCTGACATTCAGATACAAAAACATTTGTTTTACTCAGCCATCCACAGCCTACTTGTACTGCTCTGTTAAGCAATCACTAAATGTTACAACTGTCAGTTTTACACAAGACTAGTGTACTTTAGGGAATCCATTCTGTGTGCATCCCTTGGGTTATTGGAAATTATTTGTTATGACTCCAATTCCAATTGGCATCAGAATCCATTGAATAGGAGTCAAACTGGAATTTATGTTTCTTCATCTGACTCTCACAAAAAACTCTACTCACCTGGCATTTAAACACCTCATAGTCAAGTCAGTGACCAAAAATGTTTTCTTCCCTTCCCCCATATCTGAGCCTGCCACACTGCCCAAAACAGAGTGCATGCCACAGTTTGACTGGAGGAGAAGATTATTCCATTTCATTATCACTTGATTTCCTGCGCTGTATCTGATTCCAAGTTCCCACCACCACCACTTTCATTCATCCCACTTCCAAAGTCTCAGACAGTCCAGACCAGTAATTTTTAATATAGGTTGTTTTTTCTTCTTTTCCCTATTGGTCTCTCTACACTGCAGTCACAGCACCACACTGTCGCATACTAATACACCCTCGGAGAACTCCCACTGCTTCCATCTGCTGGACGACTGGAACAGGACCCTAACCTTTATGACCACCAGAGACACCTTTCTCACAGAACATTTGGTGTGTGTGAACAGGTTTTTGTTCCAGTCTACCAATTTTTTTCCCTCAAGTGACACTGGGACTAGTACTGGGCATGGCCAGGCCAGACAAGAGGAGCTAGTAGTAGACTAGCAGTGTGACCAGAGGTCAGGACCAAGGAGAGAAGGGATACAGAGGAATGGAAATGCTGTGGAATCAGATCGGATAATATTAGGAATGGGCATGGACTGGAATGTGAGAGAGAGACTTCCCTGCAATGTAAGCAAGTGAGCCATGTGGTGAGTGCAAGAGAGCAAGAGGGACAGGGAACCCGAAACCGCTTTTACAAATTGGTCTTTTAAGCCCTCCCCAGATTTTAAATGAGAGTGCCATTTCGGACACTACTTACTGCTGACCCAGCTAACATAGCACTCATGCTGTGACTAGGTTTTCATTCACCTTTCACTCCCACCGCCCTGAACCATACCAAAACTCGTACTGGGCCATTACACTCAAGCTGTGTACACCTGAACAAATCTGAAAGTATTGATGGGAGAATGGTATTTGTCAAGATTTGTGATGCCAGGCATTGGACTGATGGGTTTTAAACCTTGTCAGGAATATGGTGTCGGGCTTTCAGTTGTCAGGCTTTTGGGTGTCAGTATTTCATACAGATCCCGTCCCCTGGTTCTCTCCATACTACCTGATGTTTGGCTGGGAAGCCAGGCTACCAACTGAGTTGTGCTTTGGAATCTCCACTGATGAAATTCACCCTGAAGCATACTTGCAATATGTACACAGTCTCAACAATCAACTGGACATGCCCAAGTGGGGTATATATCATGATGCCCGGGTCCCTTTCCTATATCCAATTTACAGACACTCCTGAAAGCAGGGGACATAACAATAATTGTGGAAATTTTGACTAATGCTGTATGTCAAGAACCATTTGTGTAGATACTGTAGCAATGTTGTGAAATGCTGTAGGCTAGGATTCAGGTGTCTAGATTAACTGCTGTTTTAAATGAGTTGTTACAGATTTGGACTGTTTTAATTTGAAGCCAATGGTTAAGGCAGAAATTTTCTTAGCCAAAGGAGAGTGCAAGCCCCCATTAAATGGGGCTTACCTGGGACACTTCTGATGCTGCTTCACACCATCCTGGCATTTTTAAGACTCCTCTGGCCCCTGAGACCTAATTTCTGCAGATGGGGGACCGAGAGGAGATGGCTGGACCCAACAAAACCTGCTGTTTATTGCCACCTCCTGCCCCATCAGAGAATGTGGGTCCCACCACACATCGGGGGGGGGGGCCCTCCACTGACAATGGACTGCTTCAGAGACTGTCTGATCATGACTGAATACTCTTCCCTACCCATACCACTTGAACCAAGGGAGTGGGCATGCTGAGCAAGTGCAGAAGTCCTCCAAAATTGTAACTTTGGGTCAAAGCCCCATGAAGCATAGATGGCACTGTCTTGGAGACCCTTGACACTGTAAAGCAGCCAATCTGGGGACTGGATGCTTTCAGCAGGCTCCTGGAGGACTCTGGAAAGAGGAGGGATTGAAATTCTGATGCACTTTCTTAGACCTATAAGCCATCATAGAGTTAGAATTACAGCAAGTTAAACCAATAGGAGCTAGCCTGAAAGTGTGCTGATAAACAGGGGGACTGTGATGGAGGCTGGTAAATCACAGAGGAATTTTGTGGAGTCAGGACTTGTAGGCAGAGGTCGAGCTGTGGCATCTTGGGCCATGGGTCTATAAAAAAAAACTTCAAATGAAGCTACTGAGTTCCAGAGCAGGAAGAAAGTGGCAACTGCATGCAAAGTAGGCATGGGCGGGTAGTGAAATACTCTACCCTAAATGTTGCCTGCTGGTACCGTTAAACTACCCTAAAAATACCCTAATTAAAAACAGGTAGTTGGTTAGGGTCGGGTAGTTACTACCCCAATCATTCTACTACCCTATTACCCTACCCCGACCATAACAAAATGTGAAAGGCTTTGTTTTTGACTACTCTAAATGGAGAATACTACTCACACAGGGCTGTCTTGAATCAGTTGAGGTAAGCACAGTTGCTCTGAGCAAGCCTACCCCATTTCCAAAATACAGTCTTTAGTATTATGGTTGTATAAGACATTTTACTATAGGGCCACTGTGATATGCCCTCACATTATTAATATAACATTGCCAGTCTGAGTGTCTGCAGTAGTTAATGAAACAGAAAGTCTTTTATGGGAAAAAAAGTAATTGATCTATTGGGCCATTGTGTCAGACAGGCTGGTACTAGAGGTCCAGCTCCTCTGAGTGATGCTGGTGCTGTTTCCAATAATAATGCCGGACCTAACAGTGGGTCTAAGATGAATGCCTTATACAGCCATAGACTGTTTCACTAAACACTGTAGAGATGCAGTCTGACTGGTTATGTCACATTAATACATTTGGCCCTAAGATGAATGCATTTGCTTGCAGTTAATACACACACTGCATCATGTAAACACAGCCACCTTACTGATGTGTTTTGGGGGGGGGGGGGATTGAATTTGAATGCGTCCTCAAAAAGAAAAATCATCAAATATCTATTTTTTTTTTATTTTAATGTCTCCGTCTTTTGAGGAACACTGGATTACACCCACTGGCTCTGAAAGAACTGATTCAGTACAGTGCAGTCAGAAATGATAATATGCTTGTGTGGGTGCTTGCTTGGAGTGACTGCTTTACTCAACTCAAACTTGCTATACTGGTATGCTGTGCACCTTGGAAAGTGAAAAGTGGCTGCTGAGTTTGAATGATTCCTTTTGTGCTAGACTAAGCAACAAGAAGGAATAAGAATACTAGCTAGGCTCCACTAACAGTTATAGAGCCCAGTCGAGCCTGCTTGGATTCTCTAATTTTTAATTATATTTTTTTCATTTCCAATGACCCCATGCCTCACGTGGCATGGTCAGGTTGACTGCATGTCTCTAGTCTGAACAAATTCATCCTGTAGGCAGCAGTGAGTGACCTTACAAAAAATTACTTCCCCAGCCCAATTCCCTTCCCTTTAATTTATGTGTCCTGGACTGTGGGTCACCCTGGAGACAGAAAATGGCACCACAATCCGCACAGGGGTTGTATACAGATCCCCATCTCAGAGAGAGGCAATGGACGAGGAAATGATAGAAGACATCCTTAGAATGGCAGAAAATGGGGAGATATTGTTAATGGGGGACCTGAGTATGTCAGATGTTAACTGGAGCAGTTTTGCTGCAGCCACATCTATAGTAAGAGCAGTGTTATTCTTGATGCCCTATAGGGGGCATGCCCCAGACAGCTAGGTTAGAACCCACTCAGAAGGGAGCAATCTTTGACCTGGTACTTTCAAATGGGGATGGAGAAAGGATCTCAGATTTAGAAGTGGGTAGCCATCTGGGAACAAGTGACCACCAAACAGTGTGGTTCACGATAAACACAGCCATGGAGTGAAGCCATACAAAAGTAAGAGTATTGGACTTTAGGAGGGCTGACTTTGGGAAAATTGGAGACTGCCTCAGAAAAGCACTAGCAAATGGGCAAGAAGGAGGGGTGGAGGAACAATGGGGAAAAATCAAACAGCCATCACAGAGACAACAAGCCTTTGTGTAAAACAAATCAACAAAACAAAATGAAGGAAAAAAAACACTATGGTTCTCAAAACAGGTGGCAGGGAAGGCTAAGGAGAAAAACGTAGCATTCAGAAAGTATAAGGAAACACAGAAGGAGCAGGACAGAGAACTGTACCAGTTAAAGAAGAAGAAAGCAGGGAAGACAGTCAGAATAGCAAAGGCCCAAACTGAGGAAAATATAGCCAATTCAGTTAAGAAGGGGGATAAAATCTTTTATAGGTACATTAGGGAGCAGAGAAAGACCAAGGGAGGATGCACACATGCTATAACACAACCCAGAATCAAACAAAAGAAAGTTGTAAATTGTTGTACCTTAAAGGTGATGGGGAACAGTTTTTACACCGCTAGATGATCTCCAGTTGTTCTTTTATTGGTTTCCCAGCACAATGATATGCTTTTGACCTTTTTTGTTAAATTATCTAATTTTGTTGCCTTTGTAACTACCCTGAATGAATCCCTCTCTCCTCAGCAGAAAACCCCATTCCAGAACAAGAAATGGTGTGGCGGGGTTAGACCAGCTAGGAGGTGGTCTAAGGGCATCCAAAAATTCGGGGACCCCAGGAATCCATTTTCAGTGCTGTCCCCCCAAGCGCATGTGCCAACTGGCTTTTCATATTGTCATATTGGTCTCTCGCTTTTCATATTGCCTGAACATTCTATGACATAAATAACACAGTTCCAGGCCATGTAAATGAATAGCATGGAATGGGATTTTTTGATGCCAAGGAATGTCTTAGAAATATTAATATCAGGAGCTGCAGCAAGTGAGGAAAGTGGAACTCTATGTAGATCTGAGGGCACCCCAAAGCAAGATTTTCTTTTTATCAAAAAATCACCAAAGTATATCAGAATACATAACTGGCATGGAAGGGCAGTTAACTATGTAAAAATAATTTCCCATCTCCTTCAACATCTGCACTTATGATAAACCTAAACATAGTAAATGATACAAACACAGAACATAGTTCAGTGACAGAAATTATTATTGTTTCTCTGCTATGATGGTTCAAAGTGTTATGTCATTAAATGATTCCCTGGCCCCTTTATTGTATTGCACTCATCTGCATTAACAAACACAATATATATTTCTGAATGTAGATCGTGGGGGAAGAGTCCTGATAATTGTCAATATATTTGACTTAACTTTTTTTTAATTTGATTACATGCATGGGGAGTGTGTGTTGGCATTAATGACCACAATGTTTTTTCCCTTTAATTAAATGGTTCATTTTTGAACCATGTTTGGGAGATGTGATAGGGCACTTTCAAGATAACACAAATGCAGTGACTGGGGACATGTCTTTATTTATTTATTTATTTATTTATGTATATTCTGAAAACCTTTGAGCGTGAGCTCTTTTACAAAGGTTCCATGTCAGGGTGGACAAATATTGCAAAACACAAATACAGTGGTTACAGGTTTCGGAACAAGTTCAGTTACAAAGGTTCCACGTCAGGGAGGACAAATGATATAGAACACCAGTACAGTAAATACAGATTTCAGAGCAAATACAGTTGTTACAGGATTTAGAACAAATACAGTGGTTGCAGACTACAGAAAAATACAGTCATACAGGGTTCAGCGCAGATCAGAGCCCATGATTTCTTTCTTTTATTTAGGACAGTTGCTTTCCACAACATGTTTCAGAAGAGCCAGAGTGCTTATAAAATAAAATAAAAAACTTCCTGGGGATATATGTTGGCTCAGATACAAGTAAACGAAATATCTTCACAAGGAAATAGTGGGCCCGATTCCAAGACGCGTTACGCCTGGCACAGGGAGCTTTATGCCAAACCCCATAGCTTAAATCACACCTTCAAAAGGGCACAATGCAAGTTGCAATTCCAAAAGGCACCTTGTGCCATGCTGTATGTGGGTTGCGCCAAAGGTGGGTTATGCCTTCAGTACACCCACAACCCACTGTGGCATGGCCGCAAGGGTGGATTACAGTAGCACCTGCACACTATTCCACTATTCCAGAACAAGAAATGGCGTAGCAGGGTTAGACCAGCTAGGAGGTGGTCTAAGGGGCATCCATCCTGGCACAATGATGGATGCCCCCCCACTCAGCACTGCAGAATTGTCATGGATGTGCTCCCCATGCCCCCCACCCCCAAAATTTCGGGGACCTCAGGAGTCCATCTTCAGTGCTGTCCCCCCAAGTGCATGTGCCAACTGGCCAGCCCCCCCAACTGTCCCCAGGTGCATGCCATTGTATTTTGGGGTGGGGGGCTCCGGGGGGGGCAGCAGATTGCATGCCGCAACTTGTGGCACCCAGGTCCAGTGCGCCATTCCTTTGGCACTAGCCTGCGTTTGCCGCAAGTCATGGTCATAGTTTCTGGGGACCCTGCTTATCCTGGAATACAGTGCAGTGTCCCTGGCGTATATGCCCATGAGTCGCGCCATGTGTTTTAGAATCGGGCCCAGTGACTGAATCCAGGAAGGCTTTCTTTAAACACAAAATCTTGAAGTATGATTCAAGAATCATGTACGGGTTTTCAAATTAAAATTCAAAAGTAGTCATTTACAGTATGTATTGCAATCAGAGTTTGCACTTATTTTATTTACAAAATATTTTAATAAAAATGCGCTGATCAGCAAAAAGTGTGTGTTAGAACTGGGGCAGTTTTTTTTTTTATTTACACAATATTTGATTACTTGGAATTATTTGGGGAAGAAGGAACACATATTGATATATAATATTAAGTAACACACATAATTGAATATAATAGTATTAATGCTTGGGGAGGGCTGGGGACTGTGCACTGGAGTAGGTGTCTAGGCTATGGCAAGGGTGGTCAGGCAACATACTGGACCCTGGGGACTCAGGGGAGGGGGCTAGGGTGCAACTTGCTGGACATGGGGAAGAGGTAACAGGGTATCAAATTATGTTTCAAATAGCCCCCAAAATGCACCAGAATGCACCAAATTAAAAATATTTCTGGGGGGCATAGGCAGCCCCCAGACCTCAGCATGTTGTTTTGTGGCCTGAGCCCCGAACAGTATCTTATACTAGCTATGCCTCTGGTGGCCCTGCTGCAGTCAATCACTGGGCGGTGGTTGGAGGAAGGCAATGTGAAAGCCACAAATTAAAGTTAATGACAAGATCTTTTTTAATTTCTTTCTGCAACATGCACAAGGCGTGGTAACTGGGTCAGAGTGCTGTGGACGGCTGCATGCTGCACAACCTACTTGGCTTCACTCTGTCTCTCTCTCAGTGGTGTTCACACACTCCAGCTCATCGTTTATACCCAAAAGTACATGCAATGTGATTGGAAGATCATGGTGGTGGCCTGGCAGGCACTGTGCATACAAGGACAGAAGGGGCATGGTTCAACTAGTCTGCCAACAGTTGCAGGTGAAGCACATGACCAGGAGGGAGGTGGCATTATTAGCAACATCAGCAGGAGAGTAAGTACCGGATCCATTACACGTTGAACTACATGACCCACTGCCTGACCAAAATATACCATTATTATGCCAAGCAGCATAGTACTTTATCTGAACTACCCTACCTGGCAAAAAATAGCCAGTACCCAAACTACCTGATCTGGGTACTCAACGGTTAGCCCATCCCTATTTATAGGATCATATATGTATATAATATATTCAGAGCAACTATCACAACCAGATAATTAAAAAAATTGTGATCTATAATGCAGATGCCAACAATAAAAAAAAATCAATGGCCAATTGCATCAATATAATCACAAATATAAAAAAGCCCTGCCTCTGAGCCTCTGCTCAGCCTCAACCACTCCTATCTGCTGCTCTTTCTCTGACTCCTGTTACTGTCCTGACTGATTCCTATCACATCCACTGTGTCCACTAAAGTCTATGACCACAAACTGACCTGACCATCTTGACACCTGCAGGGGGTAATGGTCAGGGCTGGATATACATGTTCATGGACCCTGTGCATAACAGTCCTCATGCCCCTCCCCACAGTGTCATCCCCCACCTCCAGATATACACATGGTGTCATGCAGACTATACATAAATCCATGCCACTAACCAAGCATCCCATGACAGCCCTCATCCTTCAGTGAGGAGGGATGTTAGTTGCACTCTTTTTTTTTTTTGTCAACTCTGTTTCATCTCCCTACCTCACTGGACTCTCTCCAGCTGGGTCTCTTGGCTAACTGGCTGTTCCTGTCTTCCTGAAGTCCTGGCGTCTCTCTGGGGCTACACTCCCCTCTCTCGCCACTGCCCTTGAACCCCCCCAATCAAAGTCCCCCAGGAGCAAGGGCCACCACTCCTAACTGGCGTTCTATCTCATAGTGTCTGGTGGGGGAGGACGAGAGGGGAAGCCAGAGGACGTCAAGGGCCAGGAGTTGATGTAGTGCCCTGCCCCTGGACACGCCTTAGCCTACCAGTGAGAAGAAGATATTTTTAACTGTACTCCCCCCGCATTGGCCCAGCAATGCAATGCGCTCCAGCACAGCACATGAGCGCTCCCACTTATGCCCACAGGAGTGCCGCCATGGTCATCCCACTAATTTCCCAGGACCTGACTGCTGAATTACCCCCTAGTCACCACTAGAAGACTCCAGATGGCGAGGCCTTGTCCCACCTCCCTCCCAGGAAAGGACAGCTGTCCTCCAGACGCTCAATGCTTTCCTCCTCTGCCAACCCCAACAACCCGAGTCCACTCCCGAACCTGGGTCACTGGCGTGGCGCAAGGTGTGGCATCCAGTGCCACTGGCTGGCCATGTTAGTTGCACTCTGCTGCATGGCAGAAATGGCGAGGTAGCACTGGGGGAGAAACGATGCTAGATGCCTATGGCAGGCCAAGTGCCAGAATGTGTGTGCTTGACCCATTGGGGGGGGATTAAAAACACATTTATCTGTAGTAGATTCTGCACTACAGACCATGGTACCCACCCACCCAATACAAATGGTCCAAAGTAAGCAGTGGATGTACAGTGGCATCTGCCAAGATCCAGTGTAGTGGCAAAACTATAGCATATTCCTGCAGGACAAAAAAAGAGTAACTGCCACTGAATTGCACTTTTTTCTGTGGAATTCAGCAGGCTCCTGTGCCTGACTCTAGTGGACGCAGTGGTGGGGCTGGTAAGGGGCCAGCAGAATTAAACAATCAAGGTGAGGAAGAAGAGAAACACAGGACTGTAATAAAAAGTAACATATTCATTATTATTTTTAATCTCTCTCTCTCTCTCTCTCTCTCTCTCTCACATTATAGAAGGCATCTCTCTAGTATCCTCAGTAGCACCAGCAGTAGTACTATACTATACAGTGCACAGTACTGTAACTGTAGCAGTACTACACAGACACAGTCAGCTAAGCTCAGCACCAGCTGAGCAAAATCAAGCTTCATTTTTTAGATAGCTATCCTGGTAGCTGCTGCCTGCTGGTTTTCCCTCTTTTTCATTTTCACATTTCTTTTTCCGCCCCACTTTTTTGGGCTCCGTTTCAGCCAAAAAATAAAATTACCCCTTGTCCGAGTATTCCTGAGATCACGCTTTTCCCTCCCTCCTTATACTTTCTCATTCTGGTTTCCCTTTTCCAGGAGTTCCCTCCTCCCTCCTACTTTCCTTCCACCCCTTTCACTTTCTTTATGTATCAAATGAGTTATGTGTGCTTTTTTTTTTTTTTTTCCATTTATTAAATTGTTAAATTTGTAAAAAGATTCTGTTTATTTTAGTAGCTCGGTTTGGTGGAGATTCATGATTAGCCCGGCCTCACTCAAAGAAGCAAACTGACTCCAGTCTCCCTGGCCCAGCCTGAGTCTTCCCTCATATTGGGGATGGGTCAGCCGTGGGCTGAACAGAAAGTAGACTCGTTCTATTCTCCATGACTCCTCTCTCTAACTGTGTCCCTCTCACACCACACAGCTCCAATATATGGCAGATGTGTATGCCAATTGGAGTGCAGAGACAACATGCTGCCCTGTAACACAATAATGATCACATGACAATGTTGCTTGCGTTGTGGCAGTGCGCTGCAATCTCCCTTCCTGGCTGGCTACAGTAAGTACACACTCACTGCATAATAAACTGCCTGTTACCTGTGACAAACTACCTGACCAGAGAATTAAACTGTCAAGTTGGATAGGGTAGAACTTTACCTGAACTACCCTTCCCAGCTAAAACTACAAAATACCCACACTACACGATGCAGCTACCCATTGGGCAGCCCATGCCTAATGCAAAGCAGCATGAATATTTTTTTCCAATTGTTTAACCAGGTGAGACACACTAAGTTTAAAGCTTGTTTACAGGTGCAACCAGGGAGCACAGGGAAGTTAAGTGACTTGCTTAGGGTCACACAGTATGCAAGTGGGGGCTGTAGGATTCAAACCCAGGTTTCCAGATTTGCAGCTCAGAGCCTTAAACCACTACGCTATATGCTGAAAAGCCAGACTGGAGCAAAATACTGATGTCCAGGGCTGGTGATCCAGGTCCTGGATCAAGAACTACAGCCAGGTGTCAGGTTGCCATGGCCTAAGGGTTTGAAAGCTGACACGTGCAGGTCAGTTTGGGATCTCAGTGGTCTTGAGGAAGGAGAGAGAACAGAAGAGCCACAACCTGTGTTAATGACAACCCAGAAGCCAGCCCCAATGAGAAGTGGAGCAAGTCTGAAGAGGGGGTCAATCAGTGCCAGACAGGTACCAGAGGAGATCGGAGCACTGGTTACTGTACCTGCATAGACAGAACAAGCCAGTCAGTTAGGCAACCATGAATACCTTCAGTGCATACTCTGCCTAAGGGAAATACAGTTGGTTGAAGTTTGCCTGCATGTTGACCACTGGAATGCATTACAAATACCTTGTTTTTAGAGATTTAAAAGCCACTTAAGCAATTGCGTGGCCTGTGAGGTTTGGGGAAATTACCAACTATGCAGCAATTTAAGTGCCAGCTCATAGCAACATCTATGGGCCTGCAATGTTCCAACACTGGCTACCAAGGACTACCATAAGGGAGCTCCCATTGTGTTTTCTGTAAATCTTGGTGCCAGGTGGATGAGGGTAGTGGCATCCAGTACGGGAAGGTCATTCAGCACTTGTGGCATATTACAGTCTGAGTGCAGGAAAAGTGTGACTGCACCTAGTAAGGCCTTGTTAGTGACATTCAAAGTACCAAGATTTGTGCTGAGACCTGTCAGGGTTTAACATCTGTGATTTACTGCAGTTGTTAGTTGGGAGCTGCCTAGAAGGGCACTTAACCTGGGTACAGTACTGTGGTGGTCTGCTCTAGCTCTTATTCCATTGCAGGGACCGTGGTGTTAAATACAGTGCATTTTGTTATTTAAACCTGTTATCATTATTTGCAGCAATCAAACTGCACATGCTAATTGGATTTGGAATAAGAGCTAGAGCAGACCACCACAGTACTGTACCCAGGTTAAGTGCCCTTCTAGGCAGGTCCCAACTAACAACTGCAGTAAATCACAGATGTTTTCTGTAAATCCTGGTGCCAGGTGGATGAGGGTAGTGGCATCCAGCACGGGAAGCTCATTCAGCACTTGTGGCATATTACAGTCTGAGTGCAGGAAAAGTGTGACTGCACCTAGTAAGGCCTTGTTAGTGACATTCAAAATGACAATGTTGCTTGCATTGTGGCACTGCACTGCAATCTCCCTTCCTGGCTGGCTACAGTAAGTACACACTCACTGCATAATAAACTGCCTGTTACCTGTGACAAACTACCTGACCTGAGAATTACACTGTCAAGTTGGGTAGGGTAGAACTTTACCTGAACTACCCTGCCCAGCTAAAACTACACGATACCCACACTACACGATGCAGCTACCCATTGGGTAGCCCATGCCTAATGCAAAGCAGCATGAATATTTTTTTCCAATTGTTTAACAAGGTGAGACACACTTAGCTTAAAGCTTGTTTACAGGTGCAACCAGGTAGCACAGGGAAGTTAAGTGACTTGCTTAGGGTCACACAGTATGCAAGTGGGGGCTGTGGGATTCAAACCCAGGTTTCCAGATTTGCAGCTCAGAGCCTTAAATCACTACGCTATATGCTGAAAAGCCAGACTGGAGCAAAATACTGATGTCCAGGGCTGCTGATCCAGGTCCTGGATCAAGAACTACAGCCAGGTGTCAGGTTGCCATGGCCTAAAGGTTTGAAAGCTGACACGTGTAGGTCAGTTTGGGATCTCAGTGGTCTTGAGGAAGGAGAGAGAACAGAAGAGCCACAACCTGTGTTAATGACAACCCAGAAGCCAGCCCCAATGAGAAGTGGAGCAAGTCTGAAGAGGGGGTCATTCTGTGCCAGACAGGTACCAGAGGAGATCGGAGCACTGGTTACTGTACCTGCATAGACAGAACAAGCCAGTCAGTTAGGCAACCATGAATACCTTCAGTGCATGCTCTGCCTAAGGGAAATACAGTTGGTTGAAGTTTGTCTGCATGTTGACCACTGGAATGCATTACAAATACCTTGTTTTTAGAGATTTAAAAGCCACTTAAGCAATTGCGTGGCCTGTGAGGTTTGGGGAAATTACCAACTATGTAGCAATTTAAGTGCCAGCTCACAGCAACATCTATGGGCCTGCAATGTTCCAACACTGGCTACCAAGGACTACCATAAGGGAGCTCCCATTGTGTTTTCTGTAAATCCTGGTGCCAGGTGGATGAGGATAGTGGCATCCAGTACGGGAAGGTCATTCAGCACTTGTGGCATATTACAGTCTGAGTGCAGGAAAAGTGTGACTGCACCTAGTAAGGCCTTGTTAGTGACATTCAAAGTACCAAGAGTTGTGCTGAGACCTGATTTAACATCTGTGATTTACTGCAGTTGTTAGTTGGGACCTGCCTAGAAGGGCACTTAACCTGGGTACAGTACTGTGGTGGTCTGCTCTAGCTCTTATTCCATTGCAGTGACCGTGGTGTTAAATACAGTGCATTTTGCTATTTAAACCTGTTATCAGTATTTGCAGCAATCAAACTGCACATGCTAATTGGGGGAAATGGTTGCAATTTGTATGGGATCTGCGGGAGGTGTGACCACAGTGGGGAGATGGATAGGTATGACATCCGGGGGGGGGCTGTACAGTTACAGCATCTAACCCACTTTAATATTTCCCTCAGTGAAGGCATGGCACATTTCTTTTCTGTTGGATACAACCCCCCCTCCGCCACTGCTAAGCGAGAAAAGAACCAGGAGCCATTATAGACATCTCATACGGTAGTATGGTGTTGTTGTAAGGCAATTTGGAGGAGTGTCTACCCTACAGAGGCCTTACACATGTAAACACATGAAGGTAACAAGCTTAACTAAGGCTTACTTATACATTTTAGAGGTAATAACTGGAAAAATAGGAAAAGGCAGTTTAAATATGTAGGCATTGTCTGTGCAGTACATGTATAATAGAGGGGATGAATTTTGATTTGATTATATGCGTGACCACAAACCAACTGGCAGCAGAGATGTTTCCTTTGTGCTGAGGTATATACACTCCAGAGAGAGAGAGTTTGAGGACTGCAATGATAATGTAGATAACAGCACAGTACTTCAACTCATGCTAAGTGGGGGAAGGTTGAACTTACTTGTAAATTTTACTTAGCTTGGATAGCATTAATACTTTAAACTTGCTTTCATGAAAATCTGAGACAGAAAGAAAAACTTACTAGGACTGTATTGCCAACAGAGAAAAAGCATAATACTGCAACACTTTATGAGTATTTGAGAATTTAGAACAGTTTAGGATGTGGCAATTGGGGTGACGTTGTAAGTGGTCCCATGCTTACTCAAGTTCAACTGAACCGTGCAACTAACTATCCCTGTTTAACTAAGTTAAGAACTAGAAAAATGGTAAACAACACTTTAAATAAGCAGGCCTTATCTGGGCAGCACTTGCTGAGAGGATATTGTGCTACATTCTGATTTTAAGTGTATGCATGACCACAAAGCAGCAGTCTCCAATAAAGTAGTATTACTATCCAGTCTAAGCAAAACTTGACAATGGGTTTTAAATTATTTAGCCAGGAAAATGCTCCTTTAAAGGGAAAGTCCCCTCAGCCTTTTATTCTATTTCCCTGTATAGTTTACTGTCATGCACAGTGGTTGCTTCTATTGCACCTTCCTAATTTCACAGGACGTAAATGTAAATGAAAGGTGCTGAAGTCTGATGTGAAGACCTGCTTGACTCCATTGAAAAGGTCATGACCTGACTCATGTAAGTCATCCTGGAATTTTATGATGTTTTGCTGCTATAGCTACACTGTGTTAGTCAGTGCTGTTGCTGCCCTTTGTAGTCCCAATGTTTTTGTCTTATGCTTGCCATGAAACTTTTGAAGGCATAGTAAGTGCCTTGTTGTTTTCTGTAGTTTAAGTGTATCCAAGTTAGAAAAAAAATGCTTTTACAGAATACAGGGATTCCACATGACATGTAACAGAACTGAATGACAGTATAACTTCTGCTGGCTTGTGTATGTATGCATCATCAACTCCCATGATGCCTTGCACCAGTGGGGTCATGACCTTTGGAATGGCATCAAGCAGGTTTTCACACCAGGTAAAACAGAGAAAAGCAACCTCATTTATATTTAAATTAGGATGGAATTAGGGGTATGCAAGAGAGGGAATCATTGTTCATGCCAACAAATTGCACAGGTATACAGAAAATAGGCTGAGTGGACTTTCCCGTTAAAGCAATGTCCTGGGAAAGACGCTGATGTCAGCATCCATTCATGAATTCGGTTAGCAACAAGAGGGACTGGCAGTATAGCCTAGAAGTTAGAGTAATGAGCTATGAATGAGCTTGACACATTCAGCTGGGTTTGATTCTCACAACCTCCACTTGCATACTGTGTGACTCTGAGCAAGTTATTTTACCACCCCAGTGTTCCTGGGTCACCCCTTAAAATAGGCACTTGTGCCTAGTGGGCTTTACCTAGTTACCAAAGAATAAATAAATAAAATAAATAATCCACAACAGGGTATGGGATTATAGGCATTTAATCCATGCCTCTGGTATGTTGTGAGGTACAAGGCTGCAGGCTGAGTGTCCACACAGCACCCAAGGTGTGGATTAAAGGCCTATAACCCCATACTCTGGAATGGATTATTGCATTTATAAAATGGGTTATGTTTTAAAACAAAAACAGTTCCACAAAACAGTATTTTTCCTCTTTGAATACAGAACATTTCAGTGTATCCTGCCAACTTGTAAAGTAGTCCGCATAAATCCTGCATGTGTGATGTATTTTATGAACATAAACATGCCAGAAACAGAGTTGTAAAAGGATTTCTGACTTTTGTATCTGTGTATCATAAATACCATATGCATGACTGTCTTTCTTGTGAAGTTGCAGCATTTACCTTCTCACGCTGTCTCGCTGCCTCTCTCTCCCTGCAGCATGCTGCGCAACTGGCTATGTCTGTATGTGTGTCTATCTGTCTGTCTCTCTCTTTGTCTCTCTCTCCCCCTCTCTATGGGATGTGCGAGGACATAAGAAAGGATACTATGAATCATCTGGGGTAATCCGCTCCCACTTGCTGTGTGTCTCCAAAACAAAAATTTCTACTGTTTGCTTTTGTGGTTTGTCGGGTGTGGGGAGGGGGGTGAGGATCTACCTGCGACTACTTTTCTGTTTTGTGGGGGATCTAGCTGTGGGAAAACTATCACCTATCTCTGTTGTGCTCTCCAAATCTCACTGCTGCTGTCTGTCTGAGACACAAACTGTTGCTGTTGCCTGCTTCTTTGGTTTGGGGGAAGGGAGAGACCGGAGGCTCTGACCAGAGACTCAGAAAGGGAACAGACAGAGGAAGCTTCAAGAGGAGTCCCGAGATAACAATTAGGAAAGGAGCTGACAGAGCATCTTTGTTTTGGCGCACCTTGTACATAGCACTTTGAAGGTGCCTGATTGTTCCCAACAACAAGATATGAGGAGCCAGATATACTGGAGAAAATTACCACTCGTAGAAGCATTCACACAGTCACCTAATTTTTCACCCTATATTCTGGGTCTGACCAGAGGGCTGCATTTAATCAGTCCCCACATTTGGTAACTTTATCTTGGACTACTGTTTTAGCATCCATTAATGAATCATAGAAAAACATTTTTTAAATGTTGTTGTGACTGTGTTTTAGTGCCTTTTATGAGTACAGCAGGGCAGGGATGGAGTCGGGGGGGCGCTCACTCTCTCGTTCTCTCTCTCTCCCATGTCTCTCTCAGCCTGTCTCTCACTACCGGCATTTTATGAAATGGCTTGTGAATTTCAAGGCATCTGATTGGATGTCAACAGTGTGTTAAAGTTTCTAACACACACAAGCTAGGTCAGGCTATGCCAGCTGGGCACTGATCCCAGCGAAGTGCCAACATTGAATGTTCAGAAAAGCAAACACAGTCATCTTGTTTCATGCCATCACTGAGCAAGAAAAATAAAAATAGTCAGAAGTAAGAACATAACTGTCCACTATGTCTGACACCAGTTTCAATATAAATTTTAGTGAGGAAGATTTCACGCTGTTCCTCGACCCTCAGAACAAGCCTGTAGATCAAGAAATTGAAAAAATGCAGCGAGATGTTCCATGCTGCCAACCGACGACTACAGAGCCAAGCGTGAGTAAGCAGTTTGAAAGCCTAAGTGACATTCACCTAGATGACTTAGAGCTTCAAATAAATGAGAAAAATATAATGAGAGCTACTGCTTGGGCACTAAAAGTTATAGGGGAGTGGTCAATGGCAACAGGCACCATAATTGATTGGAAAACTGCATCTAAATTAGAGCTCAATGCCATCTTCTGAAAGTTTTATGCTGAGGTGCGTACGACCACAGGGCAAGAGTATGCAATCTCCAGCTTTTGCGGTCTATGCATCGTGTAGAATAGGCACCTGGGTTCCACTGCTGTCGGCCACTTAATGAACATAATCACTGACACTGAATTCAAATCGAGCAATGCAATGTTCACTGCCAAAATGAAAAGTTACAGGCATGCTCAAAAAGACACCTCACAGCACCACAACCCCCTCACTGATGCCAACTTAATAAAATTAAGAAATTTCCCAGCACTTTCTCCTTTAACCGCACCTGGCTTAGTTCGCAAAGTGTGGACCGACATTCAAATCCACATGGCCAGGCACGGCAGGGAGGGTCTCTGACAACTGAAACCAGAAAATTTCAGCATATTGACAGATGAAAACGGGCTTGAATATGTAATGCTCAACCTCAATGAGCACAGCAAAAACCATGACAACCCACTGGAAACTGACAAGCAGGGGCACAGGGGCTACATGTACTCACAGCCTGGCAATCCCCTGTGCCCTGTTCAAAGTTTCAAAAAGTACTTAGCGAAACTTCCTCCTGACCCCAAAGCACTGTACATGCACCCTCGCAGATTGCCACAAGAGAAACTGAATGAGCAAAGAGTATGGTACTCTTGTGAGCCGATGGGGCTCAATTAACTTGCCACAATGATGTTCTGACTCAGTGAAGAAGCTGCCCTCAGCTGCCATTATACCAATCATTGCCTCTGTGCAATGACAGTCCGGCTCCTATCAAATGATGGGTTGGAGAGCTGGGAAATAATGACTATCACAGGGCATCAAAATGAATTGAGTCTCCAAAGTTACTGGAGACCCAGAACAGATGATAGAAAGAAGTGGTCTGACGTCCTGGCACCTAAAAAAGAAACAGAAACTCTGCATCTAAAACAAAGTAAATTCTGCCTAATAGCTCCCAAAAACTAACTCTGCTCACCGGATCCCAAAAACAAGAAATTATGCAATTTCCTGGACATCAACAACAAACCAACGCCTCAATGTCAAGCACAGGAAAACCCTTCCACCAGCATTCAGTGTACCAACCAGCAAGACAAGCTCGCAGATCCAGTCATCACAGAACCAATGCTGAGGGCCACCATAGTAACACCAGGCAGCAATCCAAACCTGCAGTTTGAGGGAATCACCTGCAGCAGTACCACCTAACTTTCAACAGCCCAATGTGCTTTGGAAAATGAATCTGAACTGGTAACACATAATATAAATAATTAATAATTGTTCAAAGTTTGCAATCTGAGTTTTAAAACCTTAATGTGCACCAGCATTTACCATTTGTATTAGAATGCTTAATGCATTTCTCTAGCATGTTGTAGAAGGCTTAACGAAATGTGCACCAGCGTTTCTCTTGCATGTTGTTAAAAATTTAACTTAGCTGTTAGTTGTACTCGACAGTATAACAGTGTTATCTTTAATACAATTTGCTGTTCAAAACTACTCACCAGTATAAAACTGTTTTTGTCTTCAAACAACTGGAACTATTTTTTCCAGCATAGTGCTATTTCATCAAATAAATGTAATTGTATGCAAATTAAACATATCTACATTTGTTATTTTTATTACATAAATTCACAAGCCATTTCATAAGTGCAATAAGCCACAACAGGGTGTGTGTTAGACACTTTAACACATGGCTAGGAGGCTGGAGACACTCGGCCATTGACCTCGTGCCTCACTACACCTCCTAGCTGTGTATTAAACTGTCTAACACACACCTTGTCATGTCTTATTGCTTACTTCATACACAGACAGAGGCACACAAGAATAGCTTACAACATAGGTTCACAAGACACTTGTACTGTGTTTCTTTGAGGCACACTGCAGAAAGTCACTGTTGTTGACCTGTTAAAGACTGCCTGTCAGCTTTCTGATCATTGGCAGGTAACGAGTCCTGACTCAGCACACTGATCTTGCAATGGGGATCTTCACACTAGCTGTGGATTAAATAGTGACTTTAATCCAATGTCAGGTGAACGCTCTTTAACAAATTAACTTTGTTACTGTTGTGAACCCATGTTATAGTGATGCTTTGTTCATTTGTGCAGTAAAAAATTGGTTTCTGCTGCCTTACCCCATTTTGGGTTGCCCTTTGTCTTTGCTTATGCCAACAAATTTACTGCAGTGCTGCACCTCCCTATTTGTAACCTGCCTCTGAAGGTTAATTTCTTCATGAGGTGTCTATTCAAAGTGTTCCCTTTTATGGCTCTGATGACAGTCCGCTCCAAACTCTCAACTAGTCTTTTATTAGCCATTCATTTCTCCTGTTTTAGAGATAGACTTTGAAATGCGTTGCTTTCATATTTCCTGACTAATTTAGTATTGTAACATATATAATTCTCAGCACTCTTGGAACAGATGATGTTCTTTTGCCAGTCCTTTATACTTGGCTTAGTGCATTTGATTAAGTTGTAAAAGCAGCCATTGTATGATTTGATTAATTGAAGCCTTTTGATACAATTCCTCATAAAACTTTACTAATTAAAAAAGTGTGTGCATTACTGGTTCATTATTATGTTGGTTGATGACTACCTACATTGACATGCCACAAAATAAAGTTGCTCTGTTATAAGCCCCAGTATTCCTGATAGATATTATATTAATATTAATATTTTTTTCTAAATTTCTACCCACATCTATGCTCGCTCTGTGTGCAGATAGTATACCCCTTCCTGGATTCCAAACAGCTTTGACAAGTGAGTAAATTAGTGAATTATGTGTACTGTTTTCAGATTATGTTGTCATGCCTGTTGTGGATAGTATTTATCTAAAATAGCTTTATTTAAGGAATGTTTTTTATTGTTTTGTCCTACATCTGTCTTAATTACTGCGATCTGTTGATGAAACTGTTCAAAGAAACACCCATAATCTACTAGGTTCATCAACTAAGGAATTATATTGTTATACACCAGCACTAAATGTGGGTGAATAATGCATCAAAAAGATGAGGAACATGCAATAACACCAGACTGACCTAATTTATTGCAAAAAGAGTGCTGAGGGATCAGTATAATTTCTTTCTTTTTTCTAGAACATATCAACAAACTCCAAAAAACAGAAAATGCAACTGCTGCTAAAATGCATTGTTTTCTGTCCAAGTTGGCTTCTGAAATGGGATCAATTAAATTTTTGATGCTTGCATAGTTCTGTTCCAGTGTCACCACTACACATTGTTTCAAGTTACCAGTAACAAGGGGTAAACCCCATGATGATACATCTGGCCCAGTGTGCAATCTGCAGAAAGCATGTTAGCACCACTTTCATGCTACTGTGGAGCACTGATGATGCAGACTGACAATTCCAAAGGGAGCCCAATTGATACAAGCTTCTCAACAGAGCTGACATTAGCACTGTTTATGTAAAAGAGGAGAATTGCTTCAATTTCCCCAGTGTGCCACATAACTGCTTATTGACCTGTTTACTGCTAGTGATCCATAAAGACTGAGAACAGCAGTGGGATATTTCAGCTCCTGTCAATCAACAGTATATGTCTTAGCACTAAACAAATACATTTCTACAGGTGCATTTACAGATGTTTCTACAGTTTTATAATTAAAAGGATTCTGCTGTGTGGTTGGTAAAGTAGAGCAATGCAGGCACATCATGCTGCCACCTAAAAGACTGGGATTAATGTCTGTCCTTTAAATGAGACACTGAACCTAGCTCCTGTCTGCCTGTACTGGTGGTTGTTCAGCTGGACATTAAAGATCCCATGACACTTCTTAAAAAGAGCAGGTAAATTTCCCTTGTTTCTCGGCCAAATTTCATCCAGTCAGTAATACACCAACCACTTAACCTGGTTCTCTATAAATCAAAACATCTCCCCACCCCCCAGGTATGAAGCTAAGAACAGGAAAATATTTCCCAGCCCTTCTTTCCTGGTGAACAAAAACAAACAAACAACATGCAGTCAGAGTTCCACACTAAGGTCGGCTGTGGCCTTGACACAACACATTTTCAGGAACACAAATCTCCACAAAGACAGAAATCAGTGGATCAGCATCAGCACCACTGAATATGAAAAAGTACGGCTTACCAGTTCATGGTGTTCACACAAAGCAGTTTTACTGTGTTTTCAAAAATCTTCAATAAGCAGTACAATAACATGTCTTTATTCACTTTTCTTTAAAAACATCTGCTCCTGTAATTGAAAATAAACCTGATACAGAGTGTAACAGATAACTTGCAGAAAACTTGCAGAGTAAGTAAAAGTCAGGCCATCAGGAAAGCTAAGTAAAACCTTTTAATAGTAGAAATCCAAACAAGTTTTTATTTTGTACAAAAAAATCTCATTCTATGCATAACAAACGTAGGTCATGCTAACATGCTGTTAATAATAAATATAGTACTCAGCATGAATTCATAACATACCAGGCCCAATATTCACTCAAAGCTGCCAAACTGTGCTTTGTCACAAGTTTTTGGTATAGTTTAGGACTCTTTCACATACACTGGAATGATAAGTTAAATGCAGTGCATAGAATCAGGACTGCACAGTGCATTACAATTGCAAACACATTTCAGTTATACAAGCACATCAATAATTAATTCCGTAATTCAGAATTTTGTTTAAAGCTGTGATTTGAGCAAAAGATTGTTTAATTCATACAGTTCATGCTGCTTAGGTTGTACAGAGTCTGTTTTGCATAGAGAGGTAAACTTTAAAACAAGCTGTTCCTGGGCTCTGCTTTCAACAAGTTACCAGAACCAATACCTTGTCATTAAAGTTTGTTCAAATATGTTGATGATCTCATTTACATACTAACATACTAAAATGCCAGCAGAATAGGCCTAATGGTCTTTTGTGTCTGCTCGTTTGGTCAGCCCCCACCCTGGGAGCTGACTTTACTGCCCCCCTCACCCTCTCTGGTTTCTCCCTTCCCAGTCCCAGATATTCCCGCTGCACAGGACTTTGCTTCCAGAACCCTTCTCCTGTACCTGTCCCACCCCCTCTTGAACCCCTCCACCAGCCCCCTGGGCAGTGCATTCCATGGCTCCACCACCCTCTCAGTGAAGTAGCACTTCCTCCTTTCTCCTCTGAATCTCCCCCCTCCAGCTTTCACCCATGCCCTCTAGTTGCCCCCTCCTTCCTTCAGAGCACCCTGACTCCTCCTCCCCTATTTAACACCTTCATGTACCTGAAGACCTCTATCATGTCCCCCCAGTCCCTTGTCTTTTCCAATGTGTACATGTTTAGCTCTTCAAGCCTCTCCCCATCGGTCATGTACCCCAAGTCCCAGATCATTTTGGTTGCCCTCCTCTGGACCCTCTCCAGGAGTTCAATGTCCCTCTTTAAGTGTGACCTCCAAAACTGCACGCAGTACTCGAGGTGCGGCCTCATAAGCAGTTATACAGAGGTAGTATCACTTCCCTCCTTCTAGAAGTGATCCCCCTAGCAATGCATCCCAGCATCCTGTTGGCCTTGGCCATTGTCCTTCTACAAGTCTTAGAGTTGTTAATCTTGACATCTACCACCACCCCCAGGTCCCTCTCAGCCATTGAACCTTGTAGCATTCCCCCACAAGGGTGTACACTTGGCCTGGGTTTCTGGCTCCCAGATGCAGTACCTTGCATTTCATTGCATTGAACCTCAGCTTCCACTTTCTAGAACACCTTTCCAGAGCCTCCAGGTTTTCCTGTAGGGCAACACTCCCTCCTCCCCCTCCACCACCACCCCCAGTTTTGAGTCATCCACAAAGAGACTCATCTCACTTTTGATACCCTTCCTTATGTCAGAGACATAGGCATTGAACAGGAGGGGCCCAAGGACTGATCCCTGAGGGACCCCACTAATGATCCTCCTTGGGGATGAGATTATCCCTTCAACCATGACCCTCTGGGTCCAGTCCTGGAGCCATTTGCCTATCCATCTGATCATCTGGTTCCCCACTCCCATTTCTCCCAGCTTATTCAACAGGTCCCTGTGAGAAACAGAGTCAAACACCTTGCTGAAGTCAAGATAGAGGACGTCCACTGGTCTACCCAGGTCCAAGGCACTCATCACCCAGTCATAGAACTCCACAAGGTTTGTCTGACATGATTTCCCTTTGATGAATCCATGCTGTCTATCATCCAGGCACCCTGACTTTTCCAGGTCTCCCCTAGCCCCTCCTTGACAATACCCTCCATCACTTTGCCCACCACCGATGTCAGGCTGACGGGCCTGTAGTTCCCTGTCACCTCCCTTGATCCCCCCTTGTGGATAGGCACTATATATATAGAGTGTCAGTGGCTCAGGAGGTAGCACACTTGCCTCTAAGGCTGGGAGATCAGAGGGCTGTGGGTTCAGTTCCCACATCTGGCACTTGGTTAATATCCCAGTACTGACACTGTAGTGCAGCATGAGAGGGGTGCTGCACTTCTGAGGTGCCGTCTTTCAGATGAGAAGTTAAACCGAGGTCCCATCTGCCTGGATTGGTGGTAGTTCAGGTGGATGTTAAAGATCCCATGGCACTTATCGAAAAGAGTAGGGGAAATTTTTATTCATATTCAAAAACAGTCCAACAAAATTACATATAATGAAATCTCATCATAGGAAACCTATCCACAGATCAAAAAATAAATCTATACAAAATAAATAATAAACAAAGGAAACCACATAAAAACTGAAAATAGAATCCTATTCCCTGCTTAGAAAGTTTATCCCATCCAATCAAAATTTTTCCATAATTTTTCAACCACAGCTGTTTCAAGCATGCACATTTCGTATGTATATATGCTATCCAGTTCCCTCTGAATATTAAACAAAACATCTTGTTGCAAAATTACCTTACCTTGCAAAGATCTTTGGCATCTCACCTGCCATATGGACCATTTAATACATACCAGCACAACATGAATTGTACTGTGTGCCCATTTTGCCCAGGTGGCCGGAATTTGCCCTAAAACCAAGACATCATAATTTATTAATAAAATTAATTTTTCACCCCACATATCTGATAATAATTTCCAAACTCCTTGCATATGAACACATTCAAAAAAAGGTGCTGCATTGTCTTCACAACCCCAGCACATGATTTTTCCCCACATTCCCTATCCTGTAATTGCTTATGCTTCTGATTATGTTTCACCCACAGTTTCTGGTGACCACAAAGCCATGCAAAATCTTGCATTTTCCAAGGTATCCTGGCCTCTAATATGTTATCCAATAATAGACTAACATTAATGCTATTAGGCACCTGAAAGACGGGATTTTCATGATACCATGTATCCAAAATTGTTTTATAAAAAACTTTCCTCCCGTTCCCCGCACACCATGCTAAGTCTAATTTCCAAGTCCTACTATATTTAAGTGTACTTTGAACATATCCAGGTAATTTATGCTCCACTGGAGTCCACTTCCCTTTACCCCATGCCGTAAAAAAAGACTTGCCCCATAACTGCATACAGGTCTGCCCGGTTCCTGGTGTCAGCTTTATTAAAGGAAGTACAGCGCTAAAGAAAAAATTACTGAACAAGTATACTATGGGTTGTAACATATTTAAACCACCTTCCTTTCTTGGTCTGTATGTATGATTCCTTTTGACAGGGTTTAACCTGCTTCCCCATAAGAACCAAAAAAATAAGCCCAGAACTTTAGTATGCACACAATATGGCAAAGGAAATATATGCGAGATATACAAAAAGATAGGCGCTATATAGGCCCTAAGAAGATAAACTTTCTTCCTTTTAGACATTTTCCAAGACAACCAAGTTTGAACTTTGCTATGGGCTTTATCATAAGCTTCATCCCAATTTTGAATCTCTGAGTCTTTTGTACCAAAATACACACCTAGAATTTTAACTTGATCTTTTGTCATTAGGATTGGAAAGTTTTTTTTATTTCCTCACTATCCCCTAAAATTAGGACTTCACTTTTGTTCACAGTAATCTTAATGCCTGTGGCCTGATACATATTTTGTATTATACTTAAGACCTTGTGACCTGAAGCTCCATCTGCTACTGCGAAAACACAATCGTCCGCATAAACTGTGAATTTAGAAAAAACATACCCATCTTTGTTGTTTATTGCCTCAATTTCAGAACATTGTCCTATGTTCCGCAATATAGGATCCAGACCAAAGACATACAATAAAGGGCTCATTGGACAACCTTGTTTGACACCATTCTTTAAAAAAAATGGAATTCCTTAAAAAACATTTACCAAAGGTATGGCTTGGGCCTCCTTATATAGAACTTTCACTATTTCTATGAACTTCGAAGGAACCCCATAGTAACCTAGAACTTCCCAAAGATATTCTTGGTATACTGAGTCAAAAGCAGTTTCCTGATCCATAGTCATTAAATATCCTCCTAATTGCTTCCCTAAACTTTGCTCCACAATCTCTCTGAACAATACTAAGTTCTGTGTTATATTCCATCCCGGTATCGCACAAGTCTGTTCCTGTACGATCACTGTTTGTGCTACTTTTGCTAGTTGTTTTGTGAGGATTTTTGCTAATATTTTTTAATCAGAATAATAGTGTTATTGGTCTCCAATTTTTAATCTCAAGGGGATTCCCCTTTTTGAAGAGAAAAAACAGTATTCCTTTCTGCATTGAGGGGGCCAATCTTTCTTCTTCCCAAATAGCATTAAAAAGAACCTCTAGGCACGGAACCAAATCTTCACTATACTGTTTGTAAAAATCATTCGGTATCCCGTCTTGTCCTGGTGTTGTTTGTTTAGATAACTGCGAAATGGCTTCCAAAATATCTAACTCTGAAATGGGGGCAACTAAACTTTCCTGATCCTGTGTATTTAAAGCTGGTATCTCAAAATCCATTTTCCAGTTTAATGCACCAACTCTAGTTTTCTGAAAAATCTCTACCATGTGGTGTTGTACTATAAGCAGAATGTCTTGGTTCTGAGTTTTTATATCCCCGTTTATCATGAAGACTAACAAAATTCTCCTTCCACCCCTGTAATTCCTCCTCATAGGGATTTACATCTGCTCTAGTGCCTTTAGTGTTATAGTTCTGATTAAAGCCATTTTCTTAACTGAGTTTTCTAAGTATTGTTTCATTTGATTCTTTAAGTGTAACATCCTTCTCCTGTCATCCTCCTTAAGGCCTCCTTTAGCTAAGGAACGTAAATATTGTGCCCGTAGGCCAAGATATTGAACATATTCATTCCTTGCTTTTGTTTTAGTAAACATCCCATACCAATCCTGCAAATCTCTTTCAGATCTTCCCACCATTCTATTGGACTAGGATACAGAAAACATAAATCTTTCCTAGCTTGAATAACTCGTTTAACCTCCTTTTCTATAATAGCATCCTGCAAAGAGAAATGTTCATTTTCAGTATCCTCTCCCTATAAGTAGTCGTTGCCTTTCACCTAATGTTAAAATCACCATAAGGTGGTCAGAAGTTTCAGAGGCCTAACACCCACTGCCTGACAGGTGAGTCTAGTGATACTAACCACAAGCCAATCCGTGTAGATAAAGTCCCTTTAAAGAAAGTATGACTAGACTCTTTTGTAAGATGTCATATATGTCTTTATATCATTCATTTGCATTATTAATTTTAGTGCATTAGTGTCACTATAAATTTTTTTTTGTATGTCTGCCCCAATCTCTGTGTGACAGCCCACAGTTAAAATCCACTCCCCACAAAACCAACTTTGATGTGTGTAGATAAGGGTCAATACATCCAAACATCTCTGATTGTTCTGCCTTAGTTTGTGGTGCATAAATGTTAATAAGCCGGAAAACTTTGCATTTTAAGACTACATCCATAATCAATACTCATCCTGGCACCAAATCATAGACATGTAATACTTGGACTGTGTCTTTAAAAAGTATCCCACTCCTGAACACCGCTCTTCTCCTATTGACCAAAAAGAGACCCCCCACCTCCAATCTTGTTGTGCTATTTGGATTTCATATAGTGAGTGAAGCCTAGTATCTTGCAATAATAAGATTGTTGCGCTACCTAGACTAAGGCTTTAAAAAGTACTTTGCCTTGTTCCATGCGCCTTTATACTATTTACATTAATAGTGCAAATAGAGATAGCCATTACCACAAGGAGTATCGCAAAGAGCATGAAGAAATAAAAACTACCAAAAACCCTATCATCTTTTTTTTTCCTTTTCCTAGTATTTTGTTTCTCTGGGAAAGTATTTTCAGAGGTACCATCAGCCTGAGAGGAAGTTACAGAGGACATATCAGAATCACCACCCTCCTCTTCCTGGCCTTCTTCAAATAATAGTGCATAAGAATTGTGCACCACCACTTCTTCTGCAGGTTTTACTTGTTTTGCTGTAGAATCAGTCAGTTTTCCAGCCTTCAACCTAGTAACCCTTTGGAAAACTGTCTCACCTTGGACAGTGGGGGGCATTGAAACTCCTGCATTCCCTTCTGTCCCTACCTGACCTGGCTCTTGAGAGTTGTCCATTGCCAATACTCCCTCTCTCTCCATGTCATCCACTCCCGCGTTTTGTCTATGCTGCACTACCCCCTCCTGTTCATTTCCTTCAACATTCTCAAAAGCAACAGTTACCCCTACTGCCCTTGAGTCCCCATGAGGTAATGGAGCAGGTAAGGGCCCTTTTGAAAGTAGTTTCACCATTCTCATTTTCTCCCTTTGTGCGGAAGCTACATATACATCCTGTTCTGCCCTTACTGAACTGTCTACATTATTGTGGGAGGCCCAAGAACAAGTGTGGAAAGAGTGACCTTTCTCCTCACACAAGTTACATCTTAAAGGTTGCCTACAATGAGCCCCTATGTGACCAAAATCCCCGCACAAGCCACATTTTTGTTTGTCACATACATTACTTAAGTGACCCACATCTCACATTTATAACATGTCCTAGGTTGGCCAGGATAGAAGACTACCCCCTATCCCTGCCTAAAAAAAAACAATTCGGTAGATGCTTAGTTTGGCCATTTACTAATTTCAAAACTATTTGATATTTCCATCCCCCTGTCCACAACTGTTCCTCATCTAGAATTGGTTCAGGAGGACCTTGACCCGTACAGTGCTGTCTTAGCCAATAGGTAATGTCAGCCACGTTTACCCCCTCATTCCTAAATAGCACTGTAATTTTCTTCATTAGGGGTTTAGTGAGTGGAATGGCCAGAAAAGGTTTCCATAAAGGTGAAAGCTTCATTAAAAGATATTGCTTCCAAAATTGTTCAAGACCAGCTGGATGTTTAAAACTAATATCAAAAATAACATCCCCCGGTACATGTATTAAAGCATAAATTTCATAAGCATAAAATTTCATGCTATCTTTCAACAGAACCCACCCCACAAACTTTCTATCTGGAAGGTCCTCCATAGCACCCCTAAATTTTAAATGAACTGCATTTCTTCTTTCTGCTGGTTCTAACAGCCGGCTTTCCTCAGATGGAAATAAATGTTCAGTTACTTTCCCATGCCATGGTTTGTTTGTGGTTCACTTCTCAGAAGAGTTCGCCTGCAAGTTGTTGGAAACATTAACCTGTTGTATATTGTCCCTCTTTCTCTCTCCCAGTTCCCAAATCCATAGAAACATCACCTTCCTGTTCCCTTATATGTTGTAATAGGGGATGAGAGTCATTATGTTGCAAAATGGCTGTGTCAAGTACAGGAGTAATTTGTCCTGGGGGTAAGGAGGGATCGCGTTGCCCCCCCAGAAATGAAATAGAACTCCCTGATAATGAAACAAACTCATCTTTACTAACGTTAGCATCCCAGCCATGTCCCTTAGGATTTCTAACCCATCCTGTAGCTGTTAGTGCCATAGCTACCCAGGCACCTTCAGACATTCCTACTTGCAACTGTGTTTGTTGCTGCTTTTGCCCCTCCATAACCTTATCCTGTAAGTCCTTTGTTACCTCTTCAGAAAAAGTTCGGCTACACGGTTGTTCTACAGAAGATTGCAACAAAATGGAGTCTGTATGTAACACAACAGTTTGCAGTGCAACAGTACCTGAGTTTGTTAAGTCACTCTGATTTTCTTGGGGATGCAAAGCACCAATTCCTGTCACCTCATTCTGTACATCTGTAGCCTCCTCTTCTTTCCTTGGAAAAAAACCTCATCAGCATTCACAGCAATTCCTGCTTTCTCCACAATTTCATGATACTCTCCTTCATTTCCCTCGGCATCTTCAGTCTCCATTTTTTTCCCCTCAAAACAAAAAATCACTTCTGCTTCCTGTACCTGCATAGAAACGGTCCTACTTTCTTGTCCGTCCTGAAAATTCCTCCTCCTCTCCTGCTGTTGTTGTTCTGCTTCCTGCAAAAAAGATGTCAAAGTAAAATCCAAATCTTTCCAGTTTCCATTATTATGTGGACCCGCAGCCAGTTCCTGGTTTATCGCAGGTTGTAATACATTTTCTGTGGTATGTAAAACATTTCCTATATCTGATTCCCGTTGCAGCTCCTTTTCTATCTGAGCGTCCATTCCAAATGACACAAAGGGAGCCAAGGAGGAGACTCACTCCTTAGCATCCCACACAACCTCCACACTCAGTGCTCCACACACTACTGAGCAAGTTCGTCTCACAGTAGCACAGCGCCCTCTGCCTCCAACAGAGATGGGGAATTTCCCCGGTGTCCTGGCCAAATTTCCCTCATTCACTAAAAATACCACCAACAGCTTAATCTGGTTCAAGGTCAGTTGGCATTCATCTGTATCCTCATCCCCCAGGTCGTGCCTGAAAATAGGCAGAATTTTTCTAGTGCACTTACCCGGTCAACAAAAGCTAAAATAAAAAAAAAAAATGCACCACCTTCCAGTCCTGGAGCACCCACCCTGTCCTCAGAGAGATGCTGAAAAGCTCCACCTGGGGTTTCGCCAGGACATCTGCCAGTTCCTTCAGCACTCTGGGATGCCATTTATCTGGCCCCAGTGCAATAACATGCTAAGCAATATTAGTAGAAGCATTTTTTTTAGATGCCAAGATGTCAAGTAATTTCTTTTTTGATCAGTTTAAAAACTATTACAGACGTTGCATAGCATTAAAATAGTAAAAATCATAACATCCTCTTTTTACAAAAATGTGTGTATATGTTCCACTAAGCTGCATCAACACTGAAGTTGTCAACATGTGGCTTGGTGACATCCCCAGTGTCGACAGGCAAAATTTCACCTGTCAGTCACTGTGGGCTTTCTAAAAGGGGGCTGCACCCCTGCACCCCCCATTTCTATATAACAAACTCCGAGTCGGAGTTTGTTCAAAATGGGGGCATCATTGGTGAAACAGCAAAATTTTGCCTGCAGTCCATCACAGCGACAATCTCAAAACCTGCCGAGATTGTCGCTGTGATGGGTTTCACCATCAAAATGTTACTGTTTCACTGGCATACCTATAGATCAGACAAGAGCAGGGCAGACTCACTTGTACATTAAGTCAAACTAATGAATAGCACAGTAAACCATGTCTTAAATGTAGTCATTATTAGGATGTGGGACCTAACCAAAATTCCATTTAATACATGATGGCAATTGCTACAAGTTTGGCACCAGAATATAATTCTAAGTATTATAATGCAAAAAATATTCCCTTACTCTGAATGGTTCTCAGAGTTCCAGCAGGGTTGCATTTACCCATGTTACCCTACCATACAGAACCTACACATGTCCTATGTTTTTAAAAATAGTGGTTGAAGAACTTCCAGTTATTGTCTGTGAATCTAAAAATTTCTAATAAAATAAAAATAGCTGCTCCAGGTACCTGTAGTGAAATGTACACAGCATGAATGAAAGGATTTCATACCTAGACCGACAGCCCCTGATTGCTTGAAACACTCAGTTCTTTGATACAGCAAGAGCCATTACTAAGTTGTATGAGTGTTATCAATAGTTCAAGCTGAAAGTTATTTAGGCTGTGTTGTGTCAGTATCTGATTTTTTTAAAACTGGTGCCAGTAAGTCTCCAGCATGTAAAAAAATGGTGTTCTGTACAACCTCATCAATTATTTTTTTAAAGAGGTGTTTGAAATCCTGGTTTTGCTTAGTGTTTTGTGTTCACTCTTATAATAAACATGTACACTTCTGTAGCCTAACCTGCTTGCCTGACAGTAAGGTGTATGCTCATTGCCCAAACTCCCAGTTACAAAGGGCAAAGAAATACATTTCCCAGGGCTCATTTTGGAAAGAAATGGCATTGTGGTATGTAAGCGCTCCATTCACTGTATATGCTATGTATACATGCTCTCAGTCCATACAAAATTGGGTGTTGCCAAAAGCACAAGTATTAACAGCAGTGTCGTCACACCTTCCATTCATATACTCACACTACCACTGCTGTGATACTTCCAAATGCATGCACAGTTGTGCAACTGACAGTTTCCATATCATATTATGTAAGCAATAACACACAACAGGGTGTGGTTTAAACTGGATAAATGCATGCCTAAGGGTGTAGTGAGGCCAAATGCCTTACTGCCCCAAGAAGTGCATTTATCCAGACTACACTACACCCTAGACTGTGTTAATGTGCTTATAAAATGGATGTTATGTTCAGAAATATTGTAACTTAAAAAAAAAAAGTATTACAAGTGTTTGTTTTTTTAAGTAAAATTGTCCCTCAACTTAATTGTCAGTAGGGGTGCAGAAGAGTGAGAATACCTTCCATGTTTTGTCTGCCACCCTTTCTCTGTTTATTTTGTGCAGGCATTTCTCTTCCACCCACCATGCCCTTTCAGTCATTTATTCAGGTAACTCCCACCCACTTTCCTGACTGCTATAAAGCATGACCGTGACGGGTTGCTACACCACCTGCAATACTGAGATTTCCTTGTGGTTTTGCCAGCAACATGCTTCCATCTACAGTAGCATGTTTTGTAAAACTGCCCACAATCTCACTCTTTGCCTGTCAGAACTGAGAGCAAGAGATCGCTGCAAGTTGGGTGACAAAATATCCGGGATAAGACATTGCTTTCTCTCATTTTGTTTTTGTTTGTTTGTGTTCTACCTAGATTTCAGCAAGGCCTTTGACACGCTTCCACACAGAAGATTGAAAACAAGCTCAGGATCCTAGGGTTGGGTACTGAGGTGATTAAATGGCTAGAGAGTTGGCTGAGCAACAGGACCTAGAGGGTGGCGGTAAATGGGTCCCACTCTGGAGTAGGCAAAGTGACCAGTGGGGTGCCACAGGGATCAGTTCTGGGCCAGGTCCTCTTCAGTGTCTTTATCAGTGACATTACTGAAGGACTGGAGGGAAAGGTGTGCCTCTTTGTGGATGACACAAAGCTGTGTAACAGCGTGAACACACCAGGAGGAGTGACTAGAATAAGGGGGATCTAAAAAAGCTTGATAAATGGTCAAAAAATTAGCAACTGGGATTCAACACAAAAAAGTGCAAACTAATGCATATGAGGCACAGAAACATGAGGGTAACATACAAAATGAGAGGGGAGGCACTGACAGACACAAATCAGGAAAGGGACCTGGTGGTGATCATTGCAAATGACCTAAAGGATGCAAAACAGTGTGACAAGGCAGTGGGGAAGGCGAGCTGGATATTAGGATGCATTGGCAGGGACATCGCCAGCAGAAGGAGTGAGGTAATAATACCCCTGTAGAGATCACTGCTGAAACCACACCTAGAATACTGTGCCCCATTCTGGAGGCTTTACTTCAAAAGGAAATAACCAGGGTGGAGGCAGTTCAGAGGAGGACAACCAAAATGGTACAGGGAATGCATCAGAAGACCTATGAAGAAAGTCTTAGGGAATTAAACATGTACTTCCTAGATGATCGAAGAAGAAAGAGGGCTATGATAGAAATGTACAAATACCTCACAGGGAAAAATAAGGTGCAGGAAGGCAGCATTTCTTTAAAGGAAAAGATGCTCAAGGATGAGGGCTCACACTATGAAATTAGAAGGAGTGAGGTTCAAAGGAAATGTGAGGAAGCACTTCTTCACTGAAAGAGTGGTAGACAATTGGAATAGCCTACCAGCAGATGTGGTGGGGTCAGAAACAGTTACTAGATTCCAGAAAGCATGGGATAGGTATCGAGAGATCTTGGAAGTAAAAAAAAGGGGGTGAGAGGAACCAGAGGCAGAGTAGTGTCTACAGTGTCACGGTAGGATAAAAGAGATAATACGACAGACTGGGTGCTCCACAATGTCCTTATCTTCTGACACCTTCTATGTTTTTTATGTTTTGCATATGTAATATGCCAAAGTCAGAGGTTCCCCAGCAATCCCCAGTTTCCCCCAGTAAACACTGTAAGGTGCCCTGTGCACACTGTACTAAAAAAAAATAGATTTTATTGCAGCTGCAGTAACAATGGCTTGGATGGAATGCTGTGCTGAGCTGCTCATGCACAGCAATCCACCCTAACCATTCTGGAACCAGAGCCCTGGTTTTTAAAAGTTAAACTGTTTTTGAGGGAATTCCTGCTGGCTGTGGAGAAGAGAGGACGCAGAAGGTTATGGGGAACCAGCAAAAGGGCTTACCTGTTGGTTGAAGCTGTTCCCCGAGGGCCATTCTGCGTGTCTGCTCTGACTCCAGCCAGTGAAGACCCCAGAAAAGCTACAGTGCAGTTGGTGATGCAATCAGGGCACCACGAAGAAGGAAAATGACCGTAGTATCCATGTTTTGGGCTCTGAGCCCCATCAAATTTCTTATTTTAGCCCCATTTAATTTTAAAAAGTTAATTTTGGTCCCCCGTCGACGACTAGCCAGTGCCGTATCACCGAGAAGCTGTCGGCTGTCTGAGAATCCCTGCTTTCCTCCTTACTGCCTGTTCAGATCCCTCCCACTGCCTGAGCACTTCCCGCCTCCCATTTGCCTCCCGTTCCTCACCAGAGCAGCCTACAGAGTGGTGAGTTGGTGGCAGCACATGAATCGTGCTGTCCTCTTGAAGAAATAAAGATTGTGTGTGTTTTTTTTTATTCAGTTTAGCTCAGTAGGCACTTGGAGGAGTGGCTGAGCACCACGGGGGAATCAGTTTATGAGGACCCTTAATTAAATATATAGTAGGGGCAGGGAAGTAGCGACACCCATGGGAGGGACCAGGGAAGCAAGGCCACAGAAGAGACCCTAAATATTCATGAGGGAGGTGGAATAAGGTGGAACAAAGTCGGAGGAGTGACAGTAGGATCGGTGCACCAAATAATTAAAGAGGCCCTGCCTCCTGGAATTAAAAGGGCAATGCCAAGCACATTGCAGGGGCACCAGGCCCAGTTTAGGATGGGCACCAGGCCCCGATTTTAAAAAGGGGCACCAGACCCAGTCTAAGGAGGGCACCAGGCCCAGTACAAAAAAGGGCATCAGGCTCATGTTTAAGAAAGGCACCAGGCCCAAGTTTAAGAAGGGCAACAGGCCCATTACAGGGGCACCAGGCCCACATTTCAGGGGTGCCAGGCCCATAATTAAGTAGGGCAGTAGCCCCAGTGATACTGAAGGCACCAGGCCCCCATAGTAATTAAGGCACCAGGCCTAGAAAGTTAGGGCAGACCAGGCCTTGGTAGTAAGTAAGGCGCCAAGCCTAGCAAGTTAGGGCAGAACAGGCCCAATGGTACTAAAGGGCATCAGGTCCAGTAGTAATTAGGGCACCAGGCCCAATAGTAATAAAGAGGGGCAACACAAAGCCCAGGATCCATAGCTAGCTATTTAGGCCCACTGCTGTGTTAGGGACCCAGCGATAGGAGCGACCCCAGATCTAATAGGAGCCTAGCTAGCCACGTAAGCCCTCCAATGTTAAAGGGGACCGGTCACCCATCTTTTGTATAGCCTTCCAGAGAACCCATTCCCCACTGTAGTGTTTTCACAGTAACAGGAGAACCCAATTTAACTATAAGGGAACCCATCAGAGTTAGGCCCACCAGAGCTAGGGTTGAATCAGTACGACAAATTGCCTGTATATTTACTGTGGTCTGGACACTGAGACTATCTATCTATTTATTTACTACTACAGAAGGAATTGAGACTCTGTTTGCATTTTCCTGCATTATTGTTCATTCTACAAACATTATTGAGTGTCAGGACTGTCTTGTATTGCTTTGTGCCAGCATTTCAGTGTTGAATAACCATCTGAATCAGTCTTCAACTGTCTTTGGAATCACTTCACCCCAGTGCAACTCAGTCAGGCTTTACCTATCCTTCAAGAATCATCCTCCAGTGCATCCAGATGCAGACAACAACCAGTCCACGAAGAGCCATACCACAGTCGCCTCAAAGTTTCATCATCCCGTTTGTTATTTTCCTCTCACAGTTTCCCAGTATGGCTTGACCCACTGCCGAAGTCTGCCATCCGTGTTCTTGTTTTCACATCCACAGCAGAATACTGTTTTACCTATCAGTGTCAGTTCTCCGAGTGATGTTCGATTTGTTGTTTTTAGTGTGCCCTGGCTCATTTGGCCGTGGACTCCAAGTTTGGTCGCAGTTCGACCTACAATTTATTGTTTTGGTGAGTGCCTTGGCTTGTCCGGTCTTGGAACTCAGAAGACTGATGCACTTCAACGCCCAGAGAAAGTGGTTGCCTGGAGTCTGAGAGTGGTCCAGAGGTTCTGATCCAGTGGGAGCATCAGCCAGTGTGTGTCTTCAGCCCAGAAGGAGTGCTTGCCTGGAGTCCAAGAGTGGTCCAGAAGTTCCGATTCTCCCTATCCAGTGAGTCTTCATCCCAGAAGGAGTGCTTGCCTGGAGTCCGAGAGTGGTCCAGAAGTTCCAATTCTCCCGATCCAGTGAGTCTTCAGCCCAGGAGTGCTTGCCTGGAGTCCAAGAATGGTCCAGAAGTTCCAATTCTCCCGATCCAGTGAGTCTTCAGCCCAGAAGGAGTGCTTGCCTGGAGTCCAAGAGTGGTCCAGAAGTTCCGATTCTTCCGATCCAGTGAGTCTTCAGTCTAGAGGGAGTGCTTGCCTGGAGTCCATGAGTGGTCCAGAGGTTCCAATTCTTCCAATCCAGTGTGTTCATCTTCAGTCCAGAAGCGGACTGTTGGTTTTTCTTCTTCTGCTTCTTCATCCCTTCACTTGGCAATCCAGAAGCGGGTTGTGGCCAGGTGGTTCGCATTGCTTCTTGTTTCTGGGCAGTCTAGAACCGGACTACAGCTGGATCTTGTATTACTTTCCAGCAACCCTAGAAAGGTGGGGTGTAGCCAAGAACCTATGGTCTATTAAATCCTGTCTGCATCCTTAGCTTCCCACCAAGATTTCGTATTTCACTGGGAAACTAGTGGAGTGTTTCCACATTTATTTCATCGATAGAGAAATTTACATGCACCAACTGACAATCATCTACTGTGCAGACTCTTGTAGTATTGGAGTGGCTGTATCTTTGAAACCCACGTGTAGGGAGAGGTACACCTCAGGGTGGAAGTAGATATCTGAGGATAGGAAAGATGCTCTTACAGCGTAGCTGTTACAGTCGATTGATCCATTCTGGTATTCTATGCTGTAGAGTTTTCTCTCTTATAGGGAGGTAGGGAAATAGAAATAAGGCGCTCTGCCGGCCCGCTGGTGCAGCAGTTGGATTTCCGCTTCCAGCCCCGGTGATCCGGGTTCAGGAACAGTCCCAGGTCATCCGGAGGGCTGGCGGAGGAAGAAGGATCGGCGTCCTACAGGCGGCTCTCCTTCTCAGGGGGTGGGTGGGGTAGTCTCCAGCACTCTGAGGACTTCTGGCAGAGGCCGGGATACACTCATACTGCCAGCGCTTGTCCACTGGGAGGTGGGGTGGAAGCTGGCGTCATTGCATGTCCCCGCCTCCAAAGGGAAAAATACAGGGAAAACAAGCAGGCAGAGCAGGGTCCACATCTAAGTGAAGCCCTCCTCAAAGCCTCGATCAGCCGCCACCACTGCTGTCCCCCAACCAGTTAATTGTCCCACGCCACGGATAGGGGACCGTCGCCGCTGCCATTCCCTCTGGGGGGTAAGCCGGGGGTACCTGGGGGACACAGACAGCAATAGGTGATGGTGGAGGTCTCCGGGGACAATGACCAGGGCTGAGGTCCGACGGTGGTCCTGCCAGAAAATAGTAAAAAAAAAAAAAAAGAAATAAGGCACTCTTACAGCATAGCTGTTACAGCTGATTATTTCTCTTGCATATAGTGAAACATAATTTTGCATATAGTGAAATATACTCTTGCATCTGGCAAAGAAGTAGGTTGTGTATGTATGATTGTCCCTCTTTTGTGTTCCTACCCAATGATCAGTTGCCAATAAACAAGTTCCTTTTCTCTAATCATGCCTCCTGCCTCTCCATTTTGGTGAAGAATTACATCACATAGCCAAATAGGAAAAGAACTGCCTTACTACCAGGGTGGGTGTATTGGAATAGCCTGAAATTCATAACTTTCGGCTCACTTCATTTGGCATCATGGAATCACGTGATTCTCATTCATTCCAAATATTACCACCTATCTATCTCTCTCCTCCTACCTCCCGGCTTGTTTCACATATACTTCCTTTTTTGTTTGCTTGCATGCATGTGCAAGAAACATAGTGCCACCATACGAGAATCCCTAGGTGTGCCTCCCCCACTTCCAATGCCCTGCTACCTTTTTCAGGCACGGCCGCATCCCACCAATGAATGTCGGAGCTGTCTATGACAGCCCTTCAGATGCAGTGGCGTACAGTTGAAGGCAAAAAAACACTGCAATCAGCAGTGGTAACGTGTAGGTAATTTGCATACTGCCCGTTGGCGGTATGCAAGCACTCCACAATGGCACTGCACTGAAACAGCTGTCATAGACAGCTCTGTCCTGTAACAAGTAGCATGTTGGGAGCCCACCCCAGCGTGCTCATGCGCTCCCCTCCACATATACACACACACTGTATGGCCGACGGGGGTGCCCAATCCCTCATCGGCTCTGATTCCCCCCAACAGAGTTTCAGATGCCACGCTGGGAGCCCACCCCAGTGTGGCAACAATTCCGTAAGGCTGACAGGAGTGCCCAATCCCCGATGGCTCCACTGTATCCCCCCAACAGACTTCCAGGTGCCACGCTGGGAGCCCACTCCAGTGTGGCAACAGTCCATATGGCCAATGGGGGTGCCGGTGCCCAATCCTCTGTCGGCTCCACTGCCCCCCCAAACAGCCTTCCAGCTGCCATGCTGGGATCCCACCCCAGCATGGCAAAAGTACCTCATTGTCTTTAAAAAAAAAAAAGCCCTATAAGAAAAACGGTCCCTCGCTGACTGTCCTGGCCCCCCCTGTGCCCACCCTCTAGCATCCTGCCTCCCCCACCCCACCTCACCCCATGCCACTCGGGAGGCTGCGGCCGATCTTCGTGGACAGGGAGCACATCTGCACTCTTCAAAGCCAACCGCAAACTGAGGAAATGCCGGTAAGCTGCATAATGGAATAAATAGGGTTTTTTCAACTTTGATGCATATCTCAGGCATTTTTGGGAATTTAACATACTAACATACTACTAACATATGAAAATGCCAGCATAATAGGCCTAACGGTCTTTCGTGTCTGCTTGTTTGGTCAGCCCCCACCCTGGGAGCTGACCTTACTTCCCCCCTCACCCTCTCTGGTTTCTCCCTTCCCAGTCCCGGATATTCCCACTGCACAGGACTTTGCTTCCAGAACCCTTCCCCTGTACCTGTCCCACCCCCTCTTGAACCCCTCCATCATCTCTGCCTCCACCAGCCCCCTGGGCAGTGCATTCTATGGCTCCACCACCCTCTCAGTGAAGTTGCAGTTCCTCCTTTCTCCCATGAATCTCCCCTCCCAGCTTTCACCCATGCCCTCTAGTTGCCCCCCTTCTTTCGAAGCACCCTGACTGCTCCTCCCCTATTTAACCCCTTCATATACCTGAAGACCTCTATCATGTCCCCCCAGTCCCTTCTCCCTTCCAATGTGTATATATTTAGCTCTTCAAGCCTCTCCCCATAGGTCCTGTCCCCCCAAGCCCCAGATCATTTTGGTTGCCCTCCTCTGGACCCTCTCCAGGAGTTCAATGTCCCTCTTTAAGTGTGGCCTCCAAAATTGCATGCAGTACTCGAGGTGCAGCCTCACCAAGCAGTTATACAGAGGCACCAAAGTTTCAACATGGGGTTTTTGGGGCCCCTCTTCATGAATTCTGGCACAGTCATGGCGTTAAATGGCCCCGAAAGGTGATTTTGCGGTCACTGCGTGGAACCACCTTTCGGGACTGATTTATGAAACGACAGTGTCACAGTTCATGAGGTAGGCCCCCAAAAACCCTATTTTGAACAGTTGGTGAAAAAAGTTCCAAAAATGACTGATTTACGAGCGTGCGTTGCGCAGTTCCTACACATGCTCGTAAGTTCGCAAATTTTTTATATTTTCACTCCAGATTTTCAACATTGTCATTTTATCACACCTCCTTATGAGCAATACAGCCATCATTTTTCACATCTCACCCAAAATGTATTTCCATGCATGTAGCACACAATGGCGCAGTCGGTGTGTGAAATCAATGTTCGGGACAGATTAAGAAAATCACAGTGACACTGTTCATGAGCAGAGGTCTTAAAATGGCTATGTTAAAAAATTTGGTGACAAAAGTCCATAAAATGACTGTGTTACAAGCAAGCATTGTGTAGTTTCCATGCACCCTCATAAGTTCATGAATTTGTAATATTTTCAGTTCAGATTTTCACCACTGGCATTTTTCCACACTTCCTTTTGAACAGTACAGCTGTCATTTTTCACACCATGGCCAAAATGTGTTTTCGCACTTCCAGGGCAGAAATGTGTGGTCGCTGTGGGAAATCACTGTTCGGGACAGATTAAGAAAATCACAGTGACACTGTTCATGAGCGGAGGTCCCAAAATGCCTGTGTTGACAATCTGCTATAAAAAATCCGCAAACTAATTACATTACAGGTGTGCGTTGCACAGTTTCTATGCACACTCGTGACTTCACCAGTTTTTTTTTATATTTTCACTGCAGATTTTCAACATTGCCATTTTTTACACTTCCCCATGAACAGTACAGCTGTCATTTTTTCACATCCTGTTCGAAATGTGTTTTCACACCTGTGATGCCAAATGGCATAGTTGCTATGCAAAATCAGCTTTCGGCTAACAAACTGATATTGCCACTGTTCATAAGGTTGGGGTCACAAAAAAACCATGTTGAAAATTTGGAGTGAAAATACCAACAAACGTCTGAGGCGTTAGGGTTTCCGACCATAACGACCCACTCTGTAGAGACTGACAGGCATCAGGGGTGTGATTTGGGATTGTTGCCTGTAATGCTCATACCATTCCACCCCCCACCCACACCCTGCAGCCAGTGAGAAGCATTGAGGTGTGCCTTGGACTCTTCAGCCCCAGTGTTTACCCCATTCTCCTATACTGCACCCATCTCACCATATTTCCTGATGGAATGGGGTGAACATAAGGGCCAAAGACCCCAAGGCACACTGTGACACTTGTCAGTGCCTGCAGGGTAGGGTATGGTGAAATGGAGTGGCTGTTATGCCTGGTGACCCAAAGGCACACCCCAATGCCTGTCAGTATCTGCAGGGTGGTGGTGGCGTTGGCTTCAGTTCAATACTTAACTGCCATTCCTATTATGCAGCTCTGTTACTCCTACACTACCAATGCCAATGCCAGCAAGCAAACATTCGGCATTGACAAATGCTTGTTTTTTATGCTTTGAATCAGTTTCCAGTTTAAGAAAGCAGGGCGCCACTCACTATGAAAAAAAGAATTGTGGCTATATTACTGCATTGGATCTGTGGCTCATGGATTCCTGTAAGTAAACAGGTCTTTTCTAGTGGGCCTTGTTATTTAGTGTGGTATTGTGAAATTAAAAAGCATGGCTGCAACATTGTCTCAGCCAGCCAGCTTCCTGCACTGTCTCTACCCGTTTTATAAGGTACTGCATTGCATATATTCAGGCTAAAAAACAAGGTGCTGCATCAGTGTGTCATCTGAAAACAAAACAAAATGGTAATATTCAATGCATACTGATAACAGAAAATAGTTAAAATCAATGTTTTGACCATAGGTCTTCTTCAGAAATTATCTAAAAGAGAAAAGGCAAAGTTAGTGGAGAGATAAGGGTAAACAAGGGATATATATGTGGTGAAGAAAGTGGGGGAAGGGGCTCTTGGAGAAAAAATGGTAATAGGCACGGTGAAAAAAGAATCTGGAAAACAAAAAGGTGATGGTGGGTATGACAAGGCATAGTAGGAGTGAATGGGCTCAGGAGTGCTCAATTGGGGACTAAGTGACAGGGCATAGCAAGAAGGTTACAGGTGAAAAATGTGGGGGAAGGAGACAGAGATGGTGACATCTGTGGAAAAGGAAAATAGATGTGCACACATAGCTGGAATGTCCATGTGAGTATGCCCTCCCACACACACAAGATGGAAGTGGGGGAGCATACCCATGCATGCAAATGTACTATGCACACATGCAAACAAAGATATGACAGGGGTGGGAGTTAAAAAGACTACAAAGGCTGCCCAAGGATTGCAGTAGCTGGCCATTTGTCCGGGGGGGGGCCCCTTCCCCTGCCCCATGGTCAAAAAACAGAGGTTGCAGGAGAACAGCCCGGGGGTGTGGTCAGCAACCTCTGGACACATTCAGTAATAGGGCACTGCCTAGCCCTCCGAAGGGGAAGACCAATGGGAGGAGATGGAAGAAAACTGGACAGCTGCCCTGAGTTCAGTCTTCTGTCTCCTTCAACCATCATATCAACAGCTCCCTAGACTACCTAGACAAGGCAAGGTAACTGAGGGTTTGGGGGAAGATGGCACGATTGCAGCTGCAATGCAGCAGTCAGGGATAGGGTTGTATCCCACGGGTCCCAGTGGTTTCAAGTCAGCTGTGGTTTTCCCTGTATGGTTAATTTGGGGAGTTGGGGCAGGGGCTGATGGTTCTGCTATGCAGCCATGCAGCCAAGTGGTCCCTGGGGCACTCCCCCAACCTTTTGCACTGCCAGCCATTGCGGCAGGCCTGCAGCTCTTCATTCCCCGGGTACGCGGAATCTTTCCCTTTGATATGCTGCTCCCTTAAAAAAAAAAAAAAGATAGGTCTACTGTGGTGGCTAACCTAGCCAGTTGATTTTCCTCAGTGGTGGGGCGATCGGCCTCCAGGTTCCTCTGCCCCATCAGCAGCCAGCATCGCAGTGGAGGATGGGAGGGCTGCAGTAGCGGGGAGGGTTACTACCCATACTTGTGCAGTGTTGGGCCTTTGTTCAGCAGCGGGGCCCACTCGCATAGCCCGAGCCTACTGTGATATCGGCAGCCGTATGTACCGCACTGTTCATGGTCTACCAAGGGAAAGGCCATGTGGGAGCTGGGAATCCATGAGAGGATTGCTCCTGTGGGCTAGCTGGGCAAGGCTGTTTTCTGGAGGCATTCTGGGCTCGGGACTACATGTCCCATGATCCTTCTGGCCCCCTTCAGGCCCGAGAATGGTACAGGCCTCACTCCTATGGCTCAAGCTTTCACAAGCCCAATTAAAAAGGCAGATTTGGGGGTCAACAATTTAAAGGAAAGAACAATAAGTAAAATGAATAAATAAATTAGCGGCAGCGTTCCAAGCCACCCCACGCTTCCCGCGAGATCGGGTACTGCAGGCCACAGACCTGTTGCAGACCTCGTGGGAACACTCACAAGAACACAGCGGCCATCTTGGGTGAGCCTGGGAGTGGTAGCAGTTCTACACCATGCCAGTTCTTGTCAGTTGTCGGCTTCCTGGCCAGGTGGGCATATTTAACAGCTGCATGCAGGTAGTATAGCATAGGGGTTAAAGACACTGAATGGTAAATCAGGAATCGTGGTGACCAGAAGACCCCGGTTTAATTTCAGCCTACCCCCCCCGTATGCGATGATCCTGTGGAGCTGTCTTTTCTTGCTGGTGGTCAGTAAATCAGGGACCTCTTGCTTTGCAGGGGCTAGCAGTTCCCCCCCAGTATTCTGCTAGAAAATTTCCTGGTGTATAAGCCATACTCATGGGGCCTCTGTTGTTTTCATAGCTTAAGAGGGGGTGCTTGTCTGAGCCTTGCCATTGGGGAGGGTGGCCTCATGCCCCCATGGCTACAGAGCTCAGAGCAGAGCCCTAGATCACTTCCCCAACTCCCCCCCCCTTCATTGTTATCCTATACAGGTGGGGGGAGGAGCCCAGAGTCCAGAGGGTTATGCAGGGCAGGCGTACTGGGGGAGGGGATGGGACCCCCTGACTGGGGTCGGAGGGGCCACATAGCCACAGTTATTAATGGTGGTTATTGTGGGGGTATCAAGTTGTCATTTCAGAGGATGTCTGCCAGGAAGCAGGTCCCATCATCCAGGGCATTGGCGGCTGCAGAGGACAAGCTACGCACACTGTATAAAAGGAATGGAGTGGCCTGGCTGGAGGCATGCCTAGAAGGGCTGGACAAGTCAGCAACACCCCCCCCCCCCGAAAGGAAGATGTTAGGATGCCAGAAGTTACAGCCACCAGCAAAACTATCTCATCCTGCAGGTAAGGAGGTACTCAATGGCCCACAAGTTGGGGCCAGCTAGGTAGGGCAAGTGCTGGGGGCAGTCAGGGGGGAGTCCTCAGATAGTGATTTGGAAGGTCTACTAGCCACAGAAACTCCAGAGTCCAATGGCGATGAGTCCATGGGGGCCCTTTACGAATTAGAAGGGGTGGTCCCAGGCAGTGAGCAGCGCAGGCCAGACTCCCTGTGGGCAGCGACCGACGAACTGCTAAAGCAGTTGGTTGGTGTGGTTGTGGACCTGGTGACAGAGATTAAGAATCAAGCATTGCCATCTCTGCCAAGGGGGACTGACACAGGGTCAGAGGGTCAGGCACCAGACAAGCCTGAGTTCCCACCACCAGTGAACCTGTACACTGGGCTGGACTCACCAGTGGGGACTCATTTAATGGACAAGGTTAGGCAACAGATCAAAAATAGAGAGTATGTGAACATCTTCTCCCTTCTTAACCATCCTGTGGAACACACGGACAGCAAGAAGGAGAAAGAGAAAGGGGATGACCAAGAACGCAAGAGGATCAAGGTTCCCCGTACATATGACAACTGGGTGGTGGTATTCTTGATCTAAATCACCGTCCTGTTACAGGCGGATGAAAAGGGTTTGAAAAGGGGTAGAAATTCTCTCTCAGAAGGCTCAGATAAGATTTTCCACATTACAGCTCCCCAAGAAGAAAGGAGGCTTAGCCCTACTGAATCTTAAAAAGTGTTATCAGGCAGCACAAATTAGAACAGCCTTTTATTGGCTGCAAGAGGGGTACTAAACAAAATGGAAAACTTTAGAAATAATAGAAGAGGACCTAGAACATAAACATAAATGACTACTCACACACCCTAGTATAGTTCATCCCCAAGAATAGACCAACCCCTTCACTAACACCACCATCAGATGCTGGTACAGTGTTCTAGAGGACAAAGGATTAACTAAACGGAGACCCCTCCTTTACTCAGTTCCATACCTACAAGACTTTCACCCAGCTCAAATGGACATGGGTTTTCGAAGATGGGAGAGGCAGGGATTACATTTGATTGGGCAATTTGTAGGGGAAGATGTGTTTGCCCCCTTCTCAGAATTAGTTGAGAAATATAGCCTCATCCTCCAGGACAGATTCAGATATTTCCAGGTTTGCCATTTGGTGGAATCACTTCTGCAGGATACTTGGATGGACCCACCTCCAAGATCCTCTATTTATTTAGGGGGCAATAGATAATAGAGGTCCCACTGAGCACATAATCTCACGTTTAAACTCAGCATTACTGGCCAGTGCAACCCCCACTTACAAGACAATCAAGGCAGCTTGGGAGAGGGACATAGGAGACCAGGTGCCTGATCAGGTGTGGGGAAGGCATCTAGAGCAGATCCACTGGGGTACAACAGCAATCCTTTGGAAAGAGTATGCCTGTAAGATGTCCACAAGATATTTTAGAACCCCTGCTATACAGGCAAAATTCCAACAGGGCCATACCCCAGAGTCCTGGAGGGGATGTGGAGACTCTCCTGCGGCCCTGGTTCATATTATGTGGGGCTGCACCAAACTAAACCACTTTCTCCAACAACTAGAACAAGCCCTGCAACACATCTTTTCTTCAGACCTGAATTTAAACCCACTTTTATTCTTTTTTTCAGATTACCCTAGAGGTTGTAGAGACTCAAATAGTAAAAAACTACTCAAGATTGCAATACTAGCTGCCCAAAAGGCCATAACCAGAAAATGGCTATCAACCGAGCAGGTAGAACTTGCCCACTGGCATGACATCATGATACAAGTATATCAGATGGAACAGCTGACAGCTTTGCTAAATAAAAGTCAAAATAAATTTTAATTGATTTGGAGAAGATGGATGTTATATATCTCCCCTCTGACACCAGAATTTGTTCCCCGAATTAATTAAAGAATCATCTGTCAGTTAGATAAGGAGACTAAGTGTATCACCAAAAAGAAAATGTGATGATATTTATTGATATAAATATTTAAATGTTTTTCCCAAAATGAGATTCCTTTTTATCTATGCTATGTTTGTACTTGAAGAAAAACAGCCTGTTTGTACATAGTTCATGTCTTGTATCTGAAAATGAAAAATAATGAAAGTTTAAAAAAAAAAAAAAGAAAAGGGGTAGAAATTCTCAACTATATGCATCGCATTTCACTGATGTATCGCAAGAAGGTGGGCACGGCCTGGCTGGATTACGATGAGGAGTTTCATTGTAGATGGCAGGTGGACAATGCCCTAAGCTGTTGCAAGCTGGGCATGCCACTGATGATGGACGTAATGCAGGGCAGTGGAGTGCAGCACACTGACAGTGGGCTCCCGATCCAGGCCACTGCACCACAATTGGGGGATAGCCCAACCGTTCAGCTGTGTTACACGTATAATCAATTGGCCTGCACGCTCACCAGCTGCCAGTTCATGCATGCATGCTTAGCCTGAGGCTGGCAGCACCCCTTTCTGCTGTGCTTCTCGCCATGTGGGGGGGTGAAGGACAGGGAAGGGAGGCCGAGGCAGGTTTGGGAAGTGACAGGGTGTCAAGCCTTCCCTCTCAAGTTTGGATAAGAAAGATTAAGCCGTGGCTTGACCAGTACCTGGACAGAGTAGCCGCTGACTTGTTGGAAAAGGGTTTTTTAGTGCGCTTCAGGATCCCATACTCTGGTCCTCACCAGCCATATGAGGCAGAGAACTTGTAGTCCACTAGAGACCGGCCACAAGTTGTTCAGGAAAAACTGGAAAAGGAGTGGGGCTGGGGTGGGCAAGTGGCCCTTTCTCCAGGCCACCACTACCTAATCTAAGGGTTTCACCTATTGGTTTGGTGCCCAAGAAAGCCCTGGGGGAATTTCGGTTGATTAACCACTTGTCACACCTGATTGGGGACGCTGTGAATGATCACATTGATAATCAGTACACTTCAGTGCATTACTAGTCCTTCGACCAGACAGTGACAGTGCTGCAGGTGGCAGGCCCAAATGCTCTGATGGCAAAGGCAGACCATGAGTCTACATTCAGGATCCTGCCTGTGCATCTGGACGACAGGGTATTGTTAGGTATGAAATTCGAGAACGAGTACTATGTAGGTACTGTAACTGCATGCCTATGGGCTGTCCGGTGGCCTATGCAGTGCTTGAGAACTTCAGCACCTTCTTGCATTGGGTAATGGCTCAAACGGCGGGCAGTGACAGCATAGTACACTATCTCGACGATTTCTTGTTTGTGGGCCCAGCCAATTCTTCAGCATGCACAGCGTTGGTCAGGGCCATCAATTAAGTGTGTGGGGAGTTTGGGGTGCCTTTAGCGAAGGAGAAGTCTGAACCTCGGGGGACCACCCTCATCTTCTTAGGGATAGAGATTGATTCCAAGAACAAGCTCTGTCAGTTACCGTTCAACAAGTTGAATATGCTCTGGTCTATATTGCGCAGGCTGTTGGGGAGCAACAAAATTACCCTGCAGGAATTACAACAGTTGGTGGGACACTTCAAATTTGCATGCAGGGTCACACCTTTCGAGGGGACTTTCATGCGGCGGTTCGCCAGGAGGGAGGCCAGCTGCACTAGTCCACATCACAGGATACGGGTCATGAAGCAGTTCCAAGAGGACATGTGGGTTTGGCAGATGTTCCATCCTAGATCACTTCAGTGTTGTGGCCTTGTGGCCAGAGCCATGAGGTGGTATGCCCTTGGAGTTGTATAACGATGCAGTGGGTGGTCTGGGGTTCGGGGCTTATTTTCAAGAGCAATGGTGCACAGGGCAATGGGCAGCCGGCTGGCTGGAGGCTGGGGTTGGGAAGCAGATCACGCTGCTGGAGTTCTTTCCAGTAGTAGTGGCCCTGTGCATCTCGGGTCCCAGATTCTGCAATAAATCAGTACACTTCAGATCAGACAACATAGGGGTGGTACATACCATCAACAGACAGGGCAATTGGGACTGCTGGAGGACCTGATGTGGGTATTTGTTTTAAAATGCATGTTGCTTAACATTACATTCAAGGTAGTATGTGTTCCAGGAGTTGATAACGACATTGTCGATGCTTTATCTCATTCACATTGGGACAGATTCTTCAGGCTGGCGCCAAGGGCAGACAAGGAGCCACGATGGGTGCCTCCCTTCCTGTGGGAGGTGGTGACCAACAGACTTGGAGATGCATAGGTAACTCCATTGCACCCAGCACAAAGGAAGTGTACTGCCAGGGTGTCGAACACTATCTAGCCATGCAGGAGGCCAAGGGGTGACTGGACGTGTGGCCCATTCCGGTAGATCAGCTTTGTAGGTACTGTATGTTATGGTAGGGAGAGTTGTAGGACACTCCCCTGGAGTGATGGCCCATCACCTCACTGGCTTGTCATGGGTGATGAAAGCCATGGGGATGGCAGACACCACGGGTGCTTTCAAGGTGAGGAAGCTACTGGAAGGATGGCACAGGGAGGTTACTTCCACCCCGGATGCCAGATGGCCCATCACGCTGGTTAAGTTGCAAGCCATTCGGAGGACTTTGCCTAAGGTTTGTAGGGATGATTACAAAACCCGGCTGTCTAGCACTATGTTCCTGGTGACATTCTGTGGGGCCTTCAGGGTGTCAGAGCTAATGAAATCCTCCAAGGACTGTGGAGCACCAAGCCTGCTGTCAAAGGACATGGTGATGACAGGGAGCAGGGTATTCCATCAGCTCCGCAGATCAAAGACAGAATAGAGGGGAGCAGACTGCTGGCATGAAATCAAGGCTCCAGCTGGAGTACACTGGCAGGTAGCTTGTAGCCTGGTGGAGTATCGGGCATGCTGTTCATGAACAGGGAGGCCTTCTTCAGACACCAGGATGGCAGTCTGGTGACGGCTTACCAATTTCGGTTCATCCTGCAAAAGGCTTTCCAGAAGCTGGGGTTACACGCCGGAATTATAGAGCCCATTTGTTCCGCATTGGGGCAGTGACAAATGCTAGGGGTGAGGGCCTTTTAGACTCAGAGATTCAGGCCTTGGGGTACTGGAAGTTTCAGGCATTCCTGTGCTATGTGAGACCACACTTGCAGTAATTGTTTATTGTGTCTTGCAGGCCCAAGGGAAGACCTTGTGCGCATTTGGATATGTGGCCATTCATTCATCTGGTGGACAGCACAGAGGTCAGCTGGTCAGCTAGGGGGAAACAACCTGCCTCTACCACTGTGGGCAGCTCAGATTGAGTGGTTGGGGACCATGGGTATGCTCTGGCAGGGGTTGCTTCCAAGATTGCAAGGAGAGGCTGACCGGGGTAACACACCACAAATACTATTGATTCACTTGGACAGAGAAGACCTGGGCCACAGGAAGATGGTGAATTTGCTGTTGGCAATGAAGGATGACTTGTGGACCATCAAGGGCTGGTGGCCTGCTATTATGCTCATTTAGTCACACTTGTTGATGAGGGAGCATTAGGCTTGAGCATGCAAGCTCCATGCACTAAACAGGGCTTGTATGCAAATCAACAAGGAGATGGGAGCTTTTATGGAGTCCCTTGGGGGCACTGTACTGAAGCATGATAACATTTACCATACCCACCGATGCCTGGTGGTGGGCCCGGGAGTCAGCCACAAGGCCAGGTTTTAGATAGTTTATTGCATGATTTTCAGGCGATCTTGGAGGACAAGGTTAAGCAGGTGCCTTGAGGGGTCGGACATGGTCCAGCCTGTGGCAGTGCAGGAGGACCATATGAGGGAAGTAGTGGGAATGTAAGGGACGATGCCAGTTCTCCCAAAGGTGTCAGGGCCCCTGGTCAGTGTGAGGATGGAGGATCACAAGACCTGTACCCGCACTGGGGGTCTAGGTCCAGCCTCAGCAGCATAGACTGCAAGGTAGGCGACGCCAGATGGGGGGCAGCCACCAGAACCTTGGCCATATGACCTGTCCTGCTACTGCAGAGGGATACCTAAGCCAGCACCGGAAGGGATTTCCCAGGTATGGGTGGTGCTGGGGCCTGGGGGTATGCACTTCCTCCCGGCAACTCCTGCTGCTCAATATTAAAAGAAGTGAATATGTATTAATCCAGAATATTAATGATAAAGTAATTTGGAGATTCAATAAAGATTAATATCAAAAATTGGAAATAAATTAAGCATGGCTGCTGCCATTTCCTCCAAGATATGTGTTGTGTCTTTCTTGACCATGGGGGGAGCAATGGGGGCCTAAGACTACATTGGAAAACCATAAGGTGGCTGAAAGATGTTAGTAGAAAATAAGTCTGCAATTTAAACTGGGGGGCTGCTGGGAGCCTAGCTCATGATCAGCTTGGTTTCCATGTTTTTTCTTTCATCAGCATCCCAGAAACCCTGCTGAAGGACACAAACAGAAAGAACATTGACACTGTGGCCCCTGGAGGTAAGTGGGATACAATGGATTTATCAGTGTCTCCATGGAGAACAGTACTGGGCAGTCAGGAATGCAGACAATTTGACCCAATTAATTCAAATAACACCATGGAAATTACATAACCAGTGTCAGAGTTCCCACACTGATTCCTGACACGAGCTATTTAAAAAAATCACTTTCACAAATGCAGAAACACACATGCCAAAACTGCCACAAAATATGACATGGTTGATTATAAGATAGTAGAAATATCTCCACTCACTGTATTTGAACTCTTACTATCCCACTCATAGCTACACCACTTGTGGAATATCAGGAGTTCAATGACAGGAGTCACATGATGCAGCCCTCGCTGTAGAAGCTCCTGAGCCCTGCTTCTGCTCTATTTCTATTTAAGTGCTTCATTTGCAGCTTTCTTATTTATTATCTCGCTCCTGAGCTTTGTTGAGAGTTGACTGAATTCAGCCAGAGTGTATTTACTTGGATTGGCATTGGTGCTTTCAAGCTCCATGGCAGTGATGGATTCGGAAATGGGCCAGGTGCCTCCTTAAAACATGCCATCGGCAACACCGGACAAAAGTTCAAAGCGTTCTAAAGGTAAAGGCCAGAGCACCACTGCTGGCAATTCTCCCACTGCTACTCCAGCACTGCTGTCTGAGGAGAAGTTATTAGCTGAGTTCCTGCCCTTTAAGTCTGCATTGCAAGATCTTACAATGGAATTAAAATCTGTGAGGGCTGATCTTGGGGAAGTGATGAAAAAGATCACTGATGTAGCCACTCACACCTCTTCACTGGAGCACTGGCAGGACAGGATTGAGCCTGACATTACCTCCCTCTGACATAAACTTTCTAAAGTGGAGGCTAAACTGGAGAATCTGGAAGGCCAAAGCCAGAAGAACAACTTGGTTATATTCAGCCTTCCAGAGGATGCAGAGAGTACTACCCTGGTGCTATTTTCACAACAATTGCTGGCCAAGATTGCGTGTCCTTCCCCCAACAATTTAACCTTCATGGTAGAGAGAGCACATATGTCCTTGCACCCTAAACCGCCAGCAGGCACCTCTCTTCGTCCCTTCATCCTGAAGCTGCTTAATTATTTGGACAAGCAGCACGTGTTGACCAAAGTGAGGGAGCTTCAGGAGATTTTATGGGAAGGTTCCAGGATCTGTGTTGCCCAAGACCTCCCTGTGGCCACTCAACAGAAAAGGGCAGCGTACCACTCACTGGTAACCAAGTTTATCACAGCCAGAATCCATTTCTAGGTTATCTATAATGCTAAACTTTCGGTACTACATCAGGGCGCCTGGCTATTTTATAATTCTGTAGAGCAAATTTTCCCCAGAGCTCAAGAAAATCTTTCCAGAATTATTTAATGATCGCTGAGGTCTATATATTGCTCTCCAATGGAATGGATCATTGCTTATTGTGGTTTTGCTCTGGGGTCTCCCTGCTGGGCTTGTGGCCTTGTACTGTTGTAGCTTGGCTGGATTACGCTTACTGCTACCCTCCTCTTGGTGGTTCTGAGAATGGACTGATGGCTGGCTTTTTGGTTCCCTTCAGTCTGCTTGGAGCTCGGTGACTTCTTCCTTTTTATTTAGGACACTCTAGTAGTGTACCCCTTGATAACTATTTGAACATTGGTGGGTGTTGCCTCCTTCTGATTCCTAGACGGAATTAGCCGGATGCAACTTTCCTTCAACTTGACAGTTTTGTTCGAATTCAGTGAGGGATTCATATAATGAGGATTTTTCAATTCATGGAAGGATGCCACAACATCACCGCTTCACCACCCCGTTTATCAGCCTTCAATCATCTCAGAGGATCCAGTGTGTGCACTCATCATTTTGCCTTTTCTGCATGCCGGGTAGGCTGAGCTGCCCTGTTGGGGAACCATACATTTTGGATAGTCAAGTTAATACACAAGATCACCCCAGGTGGCGCTACTTATTACTTAGCGGTGGATTTTTGATTCAGAGTCCTACATTTTACATGATCTCTGGATCTTTCTCTGGAGCTAGGAAACCTATATATTTTGTTTCTTCACTCCCTTCCTCATACATCTTTGTTTCTCTGAGCCCATGCTGCAGAGACAAGCTCTCAGGTATCGGCACCTCGTTCTTTGAATCATTAAGGAGCATGTTTGTTGAATTGTTAGCTGCATGTTTTCCTCTTCAAGAATGGTGTCTCTTAATTACCCTTGGATTCAGACTGACAACTGGGGGTCTCTAGGTTTTTGATGCAAGGACTGGCGGCAGCTGTATACTGGACTATTGCTGTGTTTAATTGTTGGTTTGTTAATATATTCACAGTTTCTGGTTTACTAGCCCAGCTACTATACTTATGCAGTTAAAGTTCATTATTGGACACTTAGAATTGTGGACAGGTGGACTTACTGGCTGAATTTGTAGCTGCTTTATCTGTTTTTAAGAGCTCACCTTAATTCGAATTACTTGTCTGCCCTGTTGCAATGCTGGCTGTATTAACTCTCACTTCAGAGCTCTCCTCAAGCCAAGTATGTGCAGTGTAGATCACCCCCTTCCCATCCCCTTCGAACTTTCCGGCCCCAACTTGGGAGCCTTTGTATGTCTGAATTACATACCCTTGAACTTAACCTTAAACTCCCTTCTGTACCTACAGGCTCCCCAGATCCCTCCAGCTCCCATTTGGAGCAACAGACAAGAAAGTCACTGAGGACCTGCTGCAGCAGTGAATCAGATAGCTGGTAGTGAAGGAGTTCTGCATTGTGTTACCCTGGTAGCCTGTCGCTGCTGTGCAGCAACTGCCCCATCCTCCCCAGCTCTTAATTTATTGGGTGTGCATGTCACGTGATCCATCACGTGATTGCCCTGCTAGAAGTTATCTGACGACTTTCCCTATTGCTTCCTATATTCTGTGACCACTAGGAGTCACTGCTGAGCTTACCTATGGCTTCCTCCTGAATAGCACTACACTCATTTACTCAATTCCCATCCTGTTCACCTGCCCTACAGCCCCTGCACACCTAGATGCTTTTTCTTTGTCCCCTCCCTAGGCTTGAACCTCTGACCCTTTACTCCAGACAACTGCAGACAATCTATCCACTACACCACTGGGGTAGCCACATTGAGCTATGTGCATAATTTACCTTTAAGTGCTCCCACCCCTTTTTGCCTTATGCCACCCCCTCCCAGGAAACCTTTGACCTGCTGGCTACCTGCATTCACTCAACCATCCATCCCAATGAGGCAGGTCTTGCTAACGCTGCTGGCAGCCTCGCTGCTAGGCAAGCTATTCCTAGTAGACCTTGGTGCTTCCATCCTTGTTATAGACCAGGAGCTCCTATCCTGTCTTACTCCCTCCTTCCACCCTGACTCTCTCCCCTGTCCCACTGTCACATGAAAAGGCACCCCCATGGGTCTTACATTCTATGTATTTCTCTCTAAACAAGACAATCATCGTCTTGGCTTCTACCTCATCTCTACCTCTATCCCCCTTCCGCCCCTGCCCAGAGTACTCAATCTGTTCTTCTCTTTGCTGCTCCTAGCAGGAGACATTGAGAGCAACCCAGGCCCACAAAGTACTACCATCGATCACTCAAATCCTGTACGGAGCTCCTCCTCTGGCCTGAAGTTTGCTCAAATCAACCTCTGTAGCCTCCTCTCTAAATTCACTGACCTTGAATCATGGGTTGCCCTATATAAGTCACAAGTACTTGGCATCACTGAAAGATGCCTGAAGCCCCATTTCCCCTGTGCTGCCGATTATCTCCCGGGGTACTCTCTGCTGAGGCATGACAGGCCTGGGTAAAAAAAAGGGTGGTGGGTTGGCTTTCTACATCCACGAGTCCATCTCTGCTGCTCCTGTCCTCCACTCTGACCCCAGCTCACTCTGCGAATGGCTCCTAGTGGAGCTGACCATCAGTGTTGCAAAAAAGATCTATGTGGGGTGTTGCTACACCCTCCACTAGGATGCACTGCAGGTCTCGCCTCCCACCAGGAAGAGGTGGGTAGTCTCTCCCCCACCAGAGACACCATCATCCTCGGGGACTTCAATCTGGATTGGCTTAGTGCTCATGAACCAGACTACTCTAACCAACTCAAGAGCCATAAGCTTTTCCAAATTATCACCATCCCCACTAGGCACAACTCACATACCCCAAACCATACAATTATCGACAGGGTGATCACCAATAGAGAAGAAAAGGTGCTCCATTCAGGGACTCTATCGGATGCCATTAGTGATCTCTCCCCCACCTACATGGTCTGGTCCACAAAGGTAAAATGTCCCCCCCCACAAACTGCTCTCTTTCCATAACTTCAACCACCCTGATATTCCTTCCCTCCTTGAAGACGCTCGGGCAATAATCTGGTCAACCTTCCACACCTTCCCCGATGTGTCTGAGGCTGAGAGTTTATTCACCACTGCACTCTTACATCTCCAAAATCAGCATTTCCCCTTGACCACTTGTACAATTAGAGGAGACTGCACCCACTGGGTCACTAAAGATCTCCTGGCCCTGATGAAGGAGAGAAATAAATTATGGCCAGCCTATAAAAAGGCCCCCTCCTCTGCCTGTTGGAATGAATACAGGCACCTATGGAACCATTTGTAAACAAACTGCCCTAGGCCAAAAGCATGCCTTCTTTCAGGGCAAGCAGAGGGAAGCCTCGGTGATCCCTACCATTACTGGGGTGAGTTCAGCTCCTTGATTAACCCATGTTCTCATAACCCTGCTATGCACCTTGAAACCCCCTCCGGCTGGCTGACTGACCCTGCAGAAGTTGCTAAGGCCCTCAATCATAAGTTCACAAACCTATCTGCCCTCTTTAACAAGCTGCCTACCCTGGCTTCACCTAGCCCCAGGCCTGATCCCTCTGTTCTAACTCCTGATTATTCCACCCTCCCTCCTTCTACTTCTGGACCATCACCCCTAAGGACATTGCCAAGCTACTAAAGAGCCTGCCTTGCCAGGGCAGCCCAGGCAGCGATGGTCTTTTTCCTGTGTTGCTCAAACTCTTATCTCCTGCCATCCTAAAACCACTCACGTACCTCTTCAACCTGGCCTTGACCACCTCCTCAGTGCCCAGTACGTGGAAGCATGCCAAGGTGGTCCCAATTTTTAAAACCGGTGACCCGCTATCCACAGTCAATTATCGTCCTATATCCTTGCTTCCCCATCTTAGTAAGCTCCTAGAAAGGATCATTCACCGACAGCTGTCCAACCACACCAACACTTACAATCTTATGTCCAGACAGCAACATGGCTTCCATAAGCATCACTCCACCACATCTGCCTTGGCCCTATTTACAAATCACATTCAGAATATGGACCTTGGGAGAGCAACGAGTTCTGTCTTTGTTGACCTGTCTAAAGCTTTTGATCTGGTCGATCACACCCTGTTGCTCTTCTCCCTCCGTAACCTTGGCTGTCCATTCAACTCAGTGGTTCTGATGTTACCTCTCAAACAGATCTCAGTCAGTATGTGATGGTGCTGCCACCTCCCCTGCCCTCCTAGTTACCATCGGTGTACCACAGGGTTTCATTCTTAGCCCATATTATTCTCACTGTTTATTAACTCTCTCCCCTCTAATTGTCTTACTTGCAATGCCCTACTATATGCCAAATATTGCCGATGACCTTGTCCTCTTCACAAGTGACAAGGCTCTTAAGAATATATGCACAGTTTTATCCAGTAACTACAATTCCGCTCACACCTGGTTCCAGTCACACAGCCTACTTGTGAATGTCAAAAAAACTAAATCCATGCTGTTTGTATCCAAACATTTCCTATCAAAGGTTGCCAAGGCTGGGTCCATCCTCTCAGTAATCACACCAGATGATACTATGCTCAAAAATGTGCCAACTTTTAAATATCTGGGTGTAAACCTGGACCCCCCTCTCCCCTACACCGATCATGTTACTTCCGTCATCCGTCATGTAGGCCAGAAACTTGACATGGCCTATCGGATTAAGCCATTCCTAATCAGGGAAGCCCGCATTGCCATTGCATTAGGCAACTTATTGCCCATTATTGACTATTGCTGCCCCATTTATTCACATACATCCTCAGTCATGTGTGCAAGTCTCTGCTCGACATATAACAACATCTATCATTTCTCTCTCCTGGCACCTCACTCCACCCACCACTGCCACCTCTACCAGACACTAGGTTGGCTCCCACTACACCAAAGATTTGACTATGTGCTTGGCTGCATTCTGGACAGCACCATCAGGCTTAGCAATCTTTCCCCTTATATGTTCCACCTCAACACCAGAACTCCTTCAAGATACCTGCGTGCAGCCTCAGTCCCCCCTTCCCCAGACATCCCTAAAGTCTTCTTGGCCATGGGTAGTAAAGTATTATCTGTAGCTGCTCCCACTCTGTGGAACAGTCTCCTTGCACCCATCTGCTTCTTGGACACCCACACTGTCTTCACATCACATCTCAAATCTTGGCTGCTTGATGAAGCCAAGGGCCGTTGCTCATCCAGCTAACCTCTCCCCCCATCACCCGCTGACCACTCCAGTTCAACTCCAGTTTAGATAGCTTGGCTACCCCAATACACATTTTTCCACCATCTCTGTGATCTGTATAATCTTCCTCAATACTTCTTCATGTCCCCCCCAATCAGTGTCTTGCGTGTTTCCTATGTTTTGTACTTACTTGTTCTTGTCACCTATCCTGCTGTAATTAGTGCACAGTTAGTTTTATTTTTCTTTAAGTTTATCCTGATGAGCTGATTGTTAGATTTAATTTGTACAGCCTCCATTACTTGCTTTCTCCTGTTGTATCTTACTCTGTCTGTATATGTATTTGTTTCTGGACTCTTTGTGTTATACTTTTTTCCTTCTGTATTGTCACCTGCTGTGGCCTGGGTCGTACCTGAAAATCGTCCCCTGGATCAGTGTACTTACCCGGTTACCAAAGACGTAAGTAAATAAAAACAAATAAATAAAGTATTGGCTTTTAGTAGCTGGCCTCCTCTTTTTTTGTAGTTGTCCAGTTCTTTTTTTTTGATTTAGTATTGCAATCTCATTACAGAGGGGTTAGATCAGGGGCAGGGGTACAGGAGGCTGTGTGCTGCTCTTGTGGGATATATGTCATGAGCTGGTTCAAGGGTGGGGAACCCCTTACCTTTTGAGTGTGGTGTTGTACCACTTAATGGTGTTGGTGGTGTGCTGTCCATCTCCTGGTAAAGGGGTTCAGGCTGTTTCTTGTTTTTGGGTGGGGTTTTGGGGGATGGATGCATATTTTGTTTGCTGTTTAGTAGTTTACTGAAGTTTTCTTTCTCTCTGAAGTATGGGAGGGGGTTGTTGTTACATGGGTGGTTAGATAAGGGGATGTCTCATTCTGTTCATATTATCTTTTTTTGGATGGGTTTGGGGGGGCTGTTTTTTGGGATTCTGTTTGCTCCATATTTTCTGGTACGACAATATTTATCTGAGGTTGGGCAGGGTGGAGGGGAGTGGAATGGAATGGAGAGGGGGTTTTGGGGTGATATAGTTTGGATTTGTGTGGGGTGTGTGGACGGGTGGAGGTGGTGGAGGGCACCACCGGAAGGATGGGGGGGAAGGGTTGCCCAGGGAGTTGGTTACAGTTAGAGCAGCCAATCCCCTGGTTTTAGTTCACTTTTTTGCACCGAATTATTGTTCTTGACCCCTGTCATAGCTTTCTCAATGGCTAATTATAAGTTTTGTACTTGGAATATTAAAGGGACCCAGTCCACTACTAAGCAGACTAAGGTTCTCCTTCACTTACAAAGAGTACAAGCTGACATAGTGTTCCTGCAAGAGATCCACCTGCTTCCATCCCAGGTCTTCTTTTTCAGTTGTCCTGGGTGGAACAGGTGTTTGGACCCAGCTCGGACTCCCGGAAGAAGGGGACGGCTATTTTAATAGCTCGGAGAGTCCCTTTCTGTCTCCTCCAGGAACTAATAGACCCTCAGAGCCGATACATAATTCTCTGTGCCCTACTTAGTCATGTAGAAGTTATATTAGGAGTGGTGTTTGGCCCTATGACCGAAGACCCTTCTTTTTTTACCTCTCTAATGTCCCTTCTGGCTCCTTGGTCCTCCATTCCCATTATACTGGGGGAGACTGGAATTTGGTCCAGTCCAATGACCTTGATCGAACTGGCAAGCCCCTGTTAGTGCTCTCTCATAGTCAATTAGTGCTTCAGGAGTTGATAGACTCTGTGGGTTTGGCAGACCCATGGAGAACATTAAACCCTACCACTCGAGATTTTTCCTTCTATTCTCCCCCATATCATTCCTTTTCCTGAATAGATTATTTTTTGCTTGGGGAAGAATACCTCCCTGGAGTCCTTTTATGCCACTACTCCACCATAGTCATATCTGATCACTACCCTGCCCTTCTCCAGCTAAACCTCACCCCCTTGCTAGACAGAGATAAAGTGTGGACCCTGAACAACCAATTACTTAAATTGGCTGACCTGTTGCAACACCTCTGGTCTTTTATCTCTTCATTTATGGATATTAATTCTCCTTCTGTGCCTACCTTAGATATTTTATGGGGAGCCTTGAAGTGTACCCTTAAAGAGGAACTGTTCCTGCTGGTGATGATGCAGAAGAAACAAACCTCGGCTACCTTAACCTCCTTGTTAACCCAGATATGAGACTTAGAGGGACATCTCTTACAGTTCTCCCCTCAATCTGAGTTGGTACACCTGGAAAACCTCTGTTTTCAATATAACACTCTCCGGGGGGGGGGAGCAGATTATCTTCTGCTTCGTTCCAATGGGAAATACTTTGACCAGGGGGAAAGGACGGGAAATTGTTAGTCCTTCCATTACATTCCCAGGCTTCAGATAAGATAGTAACTGCTATCTGTACCGACTCCAGATCTCTTCTTAATTCGCCACAGGATATTGTTGAATCCTTTAGGACATTCCACCAATGCCTATACACTTCTCCCCCCTCTCCCTTTTGCCCCACTCAATTAGACACTTTTTTACAGGATGTGCCTCTCCCCCAATTAAATGACCCACAAGTTGCCACTCTACAAGCCCGCTCACCTTACTGGAGATTTTACAAGCCATTGATTCCCTTGCTCTGGACAAAGCCCCTGGTGTGGATGGCTTTACCTTCAATTTTTATAAGTCATGTAAAGACCAACTTGTCCCTATCCTCTTGGACACTTACAATCATATTTTTAAGGTTGGCCATTCTGATTCCTCTCTTACTGCTGCAATGATTGTGATCCTTCCTAAACTTGATAGGGACCCTGTGTTGGTCTCCAACTATAGGCCTATATCCCTCATTAATGATGATGAGAAGAATTTAGCTAAAGTATTGGCCTGTAGGTTGGGGCTTGTTTGGGGATCCTTCATTAGTAGGGAGCAAGTCGGTTTTGTTCAAGGAAGACTCTCAGCTGACCATCTTAGGAAGCTGGCTTACCTTTTTTTGGCATCCAGGGATTCCTCTATTCCTGCAGCTTTGGTGTCCCTTGATGCTGAAAAAGCTTTTGACAGGGTCTCATGGGATTACTTGTTTACCCTCCTCCCCAAATATCATATTCCCCAAGTCTTTGTTCAATGGATCAGGGTACTTTATTCCTCCCCATCAGCCCGGATCCTTTGCAATGGGGTTTTGTCTTCACCCTTTGCTCTTCACCAAGGCACCAGGCAGGGCTGTCCGCTTTCCCCTTATTTATTTAAGCAATAATGCCCAACAGGGTGTGTGTCATGCTGGGATAACATCACACCTCAGGTGGTTGGGCACAAGGTCGCAGGCCAAGTGCGTCCAACAACTGAGGCGTGACGTTATCCCAAACGACACACACCCTGGAGGGCATTATTGCTATTATACAATGGCTCGTTGTTATATATAAAATAAAAAAATAATTTTTAAGAATGTTTTTATTAGCGTGTAAAAATATTTTTGTTTCTTAAGAGGAGATGTTAAAAAAGGAAAGCTGCACATCCATAAGCTCATCTGCATTGGTTCATAGTGAGGCTGAGACTAGATCCGTGATGTTGTACTGGGATAACATCACGGGTCCAGCCCAAGACTGACCAACCAGAGTCCAGTATTATTTCTTACCATTGTATAATTAATCTTTTCCTGGAACCCCTTATTCACAAACTTAATCTTTCCCCTTAGGTTGCGGGTATTTCAATAGGTCACACTGCTTATAAACTATCTGTATATGCAGATGATATTTTTTTGCATATCTCCTCCCCTGCCATTCCCTGCCTGCTGCCTTACATATTATCTCCCAATTTGGTGATATTTCTAATTATAAATTAAATCTCTGCAAAACTGAGGTCATGCCTCTCAACTAGGCCACCTTCAAGGCTGACGTTGCCCACCTCGGCCTAATTTGGAAACCAGATAAATTGAAGTATCTAGGTATATATCTCAGTATCTCTCTTTGCAAGATGCAACAATTTAATTTAAATACACTGGTGACTCACCTTAAGGTGGACTTGAATCGCTGGTCCCTGCTACCCCTCACACTCTAGGGCTGCTTGAACATTGTTAAAATGAACATCCTGCCTAGGCTGTTGTACCCCTTCCAGATGTAAAACTACTCCCTTCCCCAGTCGTGGTTTAATCAAGTTAATCGCCGTCTCTCTTCCTTTTTGTGTCGAGGTAAAGCAGTCAGCAGAGCTTTAGTTAAGCTGATGTGTACTAAATTGGATGGGGGGGCTCCAGGCTCCTAATTTTTTTCTATATTATTTCGTCTTGCCCCTCACTCGGCTTTCTTAATGGTTGAGACCAGCAGGAAGTGACCTATCTTGCCTTTATATTCTGCAGTGGGTGGACATCAAGTGTTCGCTTTGTTTGGACAATGGTTTGGATATCTGGTCACTTCCTTATTTCCTTTGGAAAAAAGTTTCCTTCACTGTTATGGGATTATCCCCTTGATGCTTTCCTTCAGGTTCACTTACAACTCTGCTCTTTTTTAAAAATTTGTACCATGAAGATATAGCCCAACCTTTGTTCAGGAACCCCAATTTCTGTATTGCTGGACAGATCCTCTCTAAGAAGTTCTGGCCCAGTTTGAGGGCACAAACAGTCAATGGTCTTATTTTTAATCAAAAATTGCTCTCCTTAGGAGATGCCCAAGTCCAATATTACTTGCCTGTCGCTTTGTGCTTCCGATATTTTCAATTATCACACATGCTCCTCCAGCATTTTGTTAGTGGCCCGATTGGTTAGCCCATTTGGTAAACTGGTTCTCCATCCTATCCAGCAGACTCCTACATCTTACTATATTTTGTATTACTATTGGGCATTACAACATTTAATGGCTACCTCTGAATGCACAAGGTTTTATTGTTGGGACCAATTCCTCCCACCTATCAGTGCTACCAGGAACTGGACAACCATCTGGAAACATCTTTATAAATTTATAAAATGGGATTGGTACCATTTTATGAAGTTTAATGTTATTCATAATTTCTATTATACTCCTGTTAAGCTACATAGAATGGGTAGACTCATTGATGATCTCTGCTCCAGATGTGGCAAAGAACTGGGCACTCTACTTCATATTTTGTGGTCCTGCGACAGGTTGTCCCCCTTCTGGGACTCAATTCAAACCCATATAAATCTCCTGTTAGGGCTATCTGAGGCCTTTCTCCCTGAAATATGTATTTTGGGGGATTACACCACCACTTTGGTTTGGAACCATAGGCCACACATGGCCTTGATTTCTGTATGTGCCAAGAAGGTCATTCTCCAGCATTGGTTTGACTGAAGTATACCCCAGTATCTTGAATGGCACAGGGAGATTCTATTCACCCTATAAGCTGAGTGCATCATTGCCATCATGGCTGGCCGATTATCTAAATACAATCAGGTCTGGGAACCCTTACAGGTTCTGTTAACAATCGGAGCACAATTATTCCTTTTTTATGTTGGCTTTTCTTTTTTGTTATTATATAGGTACAATATTCCTTTGGCACTTCACATTTTTTCTTTCCTGTGAGTTCTCCTAGGTTTCCTCTGGTGGTGGGGGAGAGAGGAGGGATATTGTGGGAGGGTGGAGGGAGGGGAGGGATGGGGTGGGTATCTGTTTTAAAACTGTACACCATCTGGTTTTATTCCTGTATCATTTACCCTTGATAATCTGCTTGAGATCTGACATTTTCTGTGGTACATTGTTTTTTCTACTGGTGTTTTCAATAAAGTTTATTCAATTTGAAAAAAAAGAGTTCAATGACAGCTCATGAAGATATTTCTACTATCTCACTCTCACCCATATCCTATATCTATTTATATACTGTGTTTGTCAGTGTCAGTGGCTCAGAAGGTAGCACACTCACCTCTGAGGCTGGGAGATCAGAGGGCTGTGGGTTCAGTTCCTACATCTGGCACTTGGGTTAATATCCCAGTACTGACACTGTAGTGCAGCATGAGAGTGGTGCTGTACATCTGAGGTGCCGTCTTTTGGATGAGACGTTAAACCGAGGTCCCATCTGCCTAGATTGGTGGTAGTTCAGGTGGATGTTAAAGATCCCATGGCACTTATCGAAAAAAGTAGGGGAAATTTTATTGTAAAAAGAAAAATACAGAAACTGGTACTAATTGTAAGACATACAAAATGACTTTTCCTAAAACAGTATTGTAGAAAGAACATGAAATAAGTATGATACCACACAGTCTATTCAGAACATCATAAGGAATCCTTGTAGTACTATTTCTGTATGATGCAATACCTAAAAGGGAAAAAAAAAACAGAAATAAAAAAGGAAAGGGAAACAAAAACATCCTGATAAAACCCACACAGTTCACAACATTTTTTTAAACTGCAGGATATTGTTTTCTGAAAAGAAAAAAACAAGAAAAAAACACTTCCCTTCTTTACTCCATTAATCTAACCTAAAAAATACACAGCCTTCCATTTCTTTTTCCACTGTTCCCAAGTCAACAATTGTTTGTCATATTGCATCTGTGTAACTATTTCTTTCTCAATCATTTGAATCAAGATTTGAGGTGTAATAAATTTTTGTTGCAAAACATATCTACAGCGGGTCTGCCATGAAATAAACTTTATGCACGTAAACAATAATCAAACAGTGCCAGCTTCAATAGCAACAGAATTAAGGAATAGTACCTGTAATAACATTTTCACAAGTAATTGAACTCCAGGCTTCATCCCCTCACCTTTGAGCAATCCTACTCCACATTTCCTTAGCATAGCTACAAGTAATAAAAAAATGCTCCATGGTCTCAAGTTGTTCTTCACATTGCTCCCTAGGGCACATTTGTTCTTCTATGCATTTATGCTTTGAATTACCCTTTACCACCAAATGGCCATGCGCACTTAACCATACCACGTCCCTCATACGCGGAGGGGTGCATTTATCTACAAAATAAAGTTCCAATAAATGTTGTTTCTCTTAAGGGATATTTGGATAAACTACGGGGATCAAGTAAGAACCAGATTGTATCCATTCATAAATTATTTTACTACTCAGAACAGCCACCGTCGAAAGAGTAAGCTTCCGCCGTCTTAATTTTTCAGGCGAATATACCACAAATTGAGAACAGCATTCCTGTTTTCATACTTTTAGAGAACCTTGTCTCCATAACTGAAGCAAGGGGTTCAACCATATAGCCGCTACTTTTTCCAAGCCTCTCCCCACCGTAATAAAAATGTCGAGACTGTATTATATAAAAACAAACTGAAAAAATAGCTAATCAGATTTAACAGAGTCAGGCCCCCAGTTTATAATCCCGATACAACACCTCTTTTTTATTGGGTTTAGCCTGCTACCCCACACTAGCTGAAATGTTTGACTGAGGAGAGTAACATCCAAAAAACCAGGGAGTGGGACCACAGCCCCCACATATGTCAATTGTGGTAGGAAAAAAGTTTTGATTATTGACACTTTTTTTTCTTTGTCTGTTGCCATTTTTTCCATATCTGAATTTTTTCATTACGTTTGTCCAATACATCTTGCCAATTTTCTTTTGCCATATCTATATCCCAAAATTTTAATCCTAAACTAGTGATATAAATATTTGTCATAGAAATATTTTGTATGTCTTCTAGCCATACAGTGTCATCACTAAAAACAAACCTCCCACATTTTCCATGATTTAAAGCAGAACCTGTCAATTGAGAAAAATGATGAACCACATCTAATGTACATTCAACAGAGCTTCTATTTGCTATGAGAAGACACACATCATCAGCATAAGCCAATGCTTTTGCCAACCCCACTACTCCCAACATCTGAAGACTCTTAATCTGGCTAGTGTGCTGTATCAGTTTTAGTAATGGATCTAAACAAAAAATGTACAAAATTTGACTCATTGGGCATCCTTGTTGGACTCCCCGATTAATATGTACAGGTTTTCCCAGATATCCATTTATTAGTGGATTTGAGGAAGCTATCGCATATAACCTCATGAGCCAGGTAACAAACATTTTTGGTATACCAAATCTTTCCAACACCATTTGTAAATAAAGATGGGGAATCCTATTGAATGCTTGCTCTTAATCAAGACTAATGATATACTCATTTAATTTCTTTTGTTGTCCTTGTGAAAAAATCTCCCTCAATAAAAGAAGATTGTCAGTCATCTTTCTCCCCTTAGTAGTACATACTTGGCTAGGGCCAATAACAAAAGGAGCAACAGTTCCCAATCTAAGTGCTAAAATTTTCATCAGAATCTTGAGATCCGTATTCATTAAACTAAGAGGTTGCCAGTTTTTCAACAGTTTCCTATCCCCTTTTTTATACAAGAAAATTTGAATGGCTTGTCCAAGTTGTGGTGCTATGTCAGTTCCTTCCAGTATTGTATTGAAAACAACATGGAGAATCTCCACCAGATCAGGCATGAAAGTTTTGAAAAATTCTGAAGTGAGGCCATCTGGTCCTGTAGTAACATTGTTTCACAGCGAACAAATAACTCCTTTAATTTCTAAATCTGTAATAGGTTCTGTAAGATTTTTTAATAAATCCTGTGGGATTACTGGAACCTGACAGGATGCCAACATTTGTGAGACCATATCCTTAGTTTCATCCGCTGTTGCATATAATTATTTCATATAATTATTGACTACAGTCAATATATCTGAAGTACTCTGCACCACTTCCCCCTCCTCTGTAATAAGGGAGTCCATGGATTCCTGATGCAGTCTTGTTCTACAACTTTCATAGATATTTCTTGTTGTTGACTTTCCGGGGTACCTATCCTATGTTTATACAGCAGAGACACTGCTCTGCTGGATTGTAAGGCCTCCATTTGTTTTTTTAATAGTTTTAACTGGTCGCCATATTCACCATAACCTTCATTTATGTGTGAGATCACTCTCATGTACTGATCTCGTAGTGTCAAATACTGCAAATATTTTTCAGAGTGGATGTGATAGCCCCATGATTTTAATATGTATTTTATATCACATTTTGGCTGAATCCACCACCTTGTGATACTATCTTCTGAAAATGCCATTGACTGACGTGCCCGTAATAGATACTCTACCTTTGCTGTACATACTGTATCAGTCAAAATGGTATTATTCAGTTTCCATACACCCCTGCCTCTCTGAGCCTCTCCCTGCAAAGAAAATTGAACCTTAACCATTAGGTGGTCCAAAGTTTCAAAAGGTACAGTAAATGCAGAAACACATTTTAGGGAAGAGGAAGAAAAAACATGATCAATCCTGGTCGCAAGGTGTGCTCTATAAAAGGTATACCCTCCAGTAGCATGAATACTCCGATAAGCATCATTCAGACCAGTCAAAGTCAGCACACTTTGCAGTGCATTTACATCACAGAAGATTTTTTTTGTGGCACCCCCTTTATCCAAAGTTGACAAGCCACACTTAAAATCTGCCCAGATTAGGAGACATGAGGTAAACATAAATGGCTTGATTTGCATAAAATATCTACCCTTTCTTTTTTTTCTGTGGTTCATAAATAGTAATTATATGCCATTGTCTATGAAGATGTGTAAAATCTATCAGTAACATTTTACCCATACATAATTCTAACACCCTCGTGATAGAGAAATCCCACCCTAAAAAAAGAATCCCCAACCCCCACATCATTCTAAAGTGAGAGAAAAAAAAGCAGGACCCCAGCGCCATAATTTTCTAGCATTTTCTGTATCATTAGTAGTGTAAAGATGAGCATCTTGTAAGCAAGCGATATCTATGTTATTATTTTTTAGAATATTAAAGGCAACGAGGTGTCTCCATCTGTTTCTTATGCTGTTCACATTAATAGTGGCAATATTATATTTATAAAATTCAGCCATGGGGACAAGAATGTTTAACTTTCCTCACAGATGCTCCACACCCTTTCAAGTCACTGCCTGTTTACCCAGGCATTGGCTACGTCTGGGTTTCATCCCTAGCTGTTTAGTTTTTGTCCGCACAGCTTGTACAGTTGCCATAGAGCACTCTTCATCCAAATCGGTGGAAAAAACTTTCTGTGAGGAGAGCGTAGATGAAGAGCCAGAATGGTCACCACCATCTGAATCATAAGTTTGTAGTACGTCATAGGCATTGGAAAGTTTCATCATCTGTTTCTTTTCTCCCATACGTTGCACTTTAGCTTTAGGTTTTACATTTTTCAGCTGTTGTTTTTTGATGCCACAACTGTGGTCTCAGGTGGTGGCATATTTTGCACAGTTAGTTCTATGTCAGTCTGTGGGCCTGCGATTTCTGCAGTCTGAGAAAGGTCATCTGGTAATGAATTCTGGAGCTCTCTTTGCTCTATCCTAGTCAGGTTTAAAGACTCACTTGGTACTGTTTTTTCCACATCGCCATCAGGAAGTGAGAGGTATCACAGGGGGGTAAATCCTCAACATGTGGTAGGTTAGGCAGTTGTACCTCTGTCACCACTGCTACATTCTGTTCACGTACCCTTTTGTGTATAGAGATGCTAACATTTTGGGCTTTTTCCACTATAAGTTCTTGATTTGTTCTGTCCGATCTATTATGCATAGCCCATTCACAAGATCAATACACATGGCCTGGCAGGTTACAAAGGTTGCAAGGTTGATCGTTTGTACAGTCTCTGTTGTAGTGACCACATTCCATGCATAGTGTGCACTTCACCCTGTCGCAAACACTACTTACGTGCTGTTGTGATCCGCAGTGGAAGCAATTCGTCGGCTGCCCTTAATAAAAACAATGACCCCTCTCAGTGCCTAAAAAAAGCACTAGGCAGGTGCTTTGGGCTTTGTGGGTCAGATTTTAGACGCACCTTAAATTTTCACCCTCCCATCCAGATGTGTTCATCATCTAGGATTGGGGTAGGATCTTCTAGAACATCGCATTGTTTCTGGAGTTGGTATCTCATGTCATGTACTGATACTCCCTCATTGAGGAACAGCACAGTAATGTGCTTAACATCAGGTTTGGTAATTGGTATAACATGAAAGGGCATCCATAAAGCTGAATGTTTTTTTTTTCTCATACATGGACCAAAACCTGTCCAGTCCAGCTGGAGTTTTAAAACTCACATCAAAGTTCATGTCACCAGAAGCATGGATCAGTGCATACATTTTGTTAGAGAAAAAACAGAAAGAATCTTTCAGTAGTACCTTCCCAATATACAATCTATCAGGTGGGAGAGGCAGGCCACCAGTATACTGAATGCGGACTGCATTCTTCCTTTGGGCAGGAATTACATTTGAAAAACCTGCCTCCTTCCTCCTGATTTGTCTCCATAATAAGGAAGGCTGTATAGGTACTGGTTGTGGTTCATGGGTAAGGTCCGAATCATCTACTTGATCTCCCTAAGTTGGTTGTTCTATGGTGGCAGCTGGGTCAGTGGCCTGGGATACAGGAGAGGTCTCTAGCTCAATATGGGAAGGGGCTCTACCTGTGTCGCAATACCAGAGATAGCCATGTCTTGGTTTGCAGATTGTACTCACACAGGATTTTGCATAATATTTTTCCTCAAATCAGAGATTGATAAATCCGTTTCATCCAGAATCCACCCCCCTTCAACCTTTTTACAACCTGCAGCAATCAGGGTTGAATTAATATTACTGGTTTCTGATCCAAGAGACCTTAAGTCTTCTGTCAAACATCTACTCCCAGGATCTTGTCCCCTCCCAGGCCTAGCCTTCTGTAACACATTTTCAGTAATCAAATCGTCAGTATTTTCAGTAGATATGGGACTTTTAGAGGGATTTTCACCTGATACAGCCAAATCTAGGTTTGTACTCACTGTGGAAAAACTGTCCATGGAAACCTTTCCTGTATCAGCACTCTCATTGAGTGGCTGTTCCTTAACTAAACCCCGAGAAGGATTTCCATTGCATATATTAATCTCTACCACAGGTTTTCTCTGCGAATAGGTTTTCACAGCATCTGTTACCTCCATCTGTTCCACAAGCAGCTGCTGCCATCCACCATGACCCAGAGTTGAAAGAACCATTAGTAATCATTGTTGCTGTTCTATAGTAAGGACCTGTACAAAATCTACTTCTTGCTGGAGGCCTGCTGCCTGGAGGTCCATACATCCATCTTCAATAGTTTCACCATCCATTAGCTCTATACGCTGATCGGTTATCAACATTTCTTCCATGATCATCTCCTGCTCCAAACCTACAGGAAGGGAGATCCTTCCTGCCACATCATCACATCCTCCACCTCCTGTGTCTTGCAGCAAACTGGCTTCCTCCATCCCATCCGCAGGAAGTGACAGCACCCCTGCAGGCAGAATAGGGCAATTTCCCTGGTGTCCTGGCCAAATTTCCCTCATTTCACTAAAAATACCACCAACAGCATAATCTGGTTCAAGGTCAATTGGCATTCATCTGTATCCCTCTCCCCAGGACTGCCTGAAAATAGGCAGGATTTGTCTAGGGCACTTACCTGGTCAAAAAAGCTAAATAAAGTGTGTGTGTATATATATATATATATATATATATATATATATATATAAGACAAAGAACCTCTGTGTGCAAGCACTGAGGGAATGGTTACCCTAAAGGGCATTTGGCAGGGAAGCCAAGTTTCAAAGAAATAAAATCACACATGCCCCCACAATGCAAAGCATCATGGGCTGCATATGTAAATCACCACAGAATATTATGCTGATTCAACTTTAAGCAAAAATGCATGGTGCCAAAAGGCCTCTCACACAGTTTGCAAAGCGTGCCAACAGAAGACATAGACACGTGTTTCATCCTACCAGGACTCATCAGTATGTCTTGTCTGTTTGACACCCCAGTGGAATGAACCAGCTACCCTAAGATGGTCTATCTGGGTTATGTTGTGGTGAACCAAATTAAAACAAAAAAACTATTTAAAAGACAAAGAACCTCTGTGCGCAAGCACTGAGGGAATGGTTACCCCAAAGGGCATTTGGCAGGGAAGCCAAGTTTCAAAGAAATATAAAATCACACATGCCCCCACAATGCAAAGCATCAAGGGCTGCATATGTAAATCACCACAGAATATTATGCTGGTTCAACTTTAAGCAAAAATGCATGGTGCCAAAAGGCCTCTCACACAGTTTCCAAAGGGTGCACGAAAACAAAAATTCGACCGATGACCCCAACGCATAACCCCGATGCCTGTTGGTGGGGTGTGGGGTGGGGGTGCAAGGGTGGGAACCCTAATGTCAAATTTCCTCACTTTTGTCACTGTAGAAGAACCCTAACTGATGCATTAATGAAGTTTTTTTGCATAGAATACATATATATATATATACACATTATGCAAATTAGGTTACTTCAGAAGTGAGGCATAACCTGGGATATGTTAATGGTCTGATAAGTGTTTTGTATGGCTGTCTTGTGGCATGAGATGAAGTGAATGTGCACATAATCCTAGAGTGGTATTAACAGACCATTAACATAACCCCAGTCCAAGCCACGTAAACGGTTTGACACAATGCAGTTGTTGGGCACTATCTTGACCATGATAAGCAACTGACAAATGGTTCATCTGAGTCCAGTTAAATAACTCTTGACAAAGAGTAAGGTTAATCATCTGTTAATCACTATCCATGGATCTAGCCTGGCATGAAGCAATGCCAAGTACCACATGCACATACATTGTGATTTACTGACCAGTAACGAAACCCCTGCTCCTGCCCTTGTTACTATATACTATAGTGCTTCGTGCTCATACTGTTAACACCACTTTCATTCAAGTAAAGAAATAAAAACAGTAAAAACATGTCAGCTCTGTTTTGTTGTGAAGATGTCAGTAATTTTCCTCTGACAAATTTTTCTTGTGACAGTTGCTGTGCAGAAGTCATTAAGATGGTAGAAAGTGGCAAAGTTGTCATCGGAGATAGTGTTATGTTCTATGTACCACCGACTGACTTATGATTGTGAGATACTGCACCCCATTGCCGGGCCACTTCACTCTGAATAATCTGAGGCACTTTAAGAGCTTCAATAACAGCAACCTTCTCTGAGTAGGTAAGCTCTTTCTTCTTGGGAGAAGGAGAAGCAGGACTGGAGTTTGCTGTTGACACCATTGTCAGTAGCGTAGGGGCGAGTAACACAGGATCCTTAAAAAAACATAGCAATTAGCTACAACAATCAAACAATCAACAGCAATTCAGAGTGCTAACAAGAGTAACATCAGTGACAGTCACAGACAGGCAGGGAGGCACTTAGAACACTGGGAAGTACTGGAAGTGAAAAAGAAAAGTATGCAATAACATGGGATGCTTTGTGCTTTCAAGTGGGATTTTTAACAAGGAAAATACATAATTTGACTTTGTAATTTTATGCAACTAGGCAGGCTATGCATTTAACAGGTGTGCGTTAAAGTGGGCTCAACTGTATATAGAATTGTCCACTAAACAAAAATAGTTTGATTCTGAAACAAACCTTGCAATTTCTATGATAAAATCAGTAGGTGGAATGCATCCATTGCTCTATTAGGACTTCCTGTGTTCTTAATATACTGTATGCTAATCCTCCCTCATATGGAATATTTGTATGAAGACTTTCCACATTGATTGTTGCAAGGAAGTCACATTCAGTTATTTCCACATCCCGTAAAATTCTGATGATGTTACCTGTGTTTTTAAGACAAGCTGACAAACTTAGAACCCATTTTTCAATTAAATTGTCTACGTATTTTGAAATTGTCCCTTTACTTCTACAAATACTGCAGACTATTGGTCTCCTGTGTTAGTTTGGTGGCATTCTTACAAATTTTTGGCAGGAGGTACAAAATTTGGCTTCCTTACCATCATATATTCCTATTAATTCTGTGTGATCTCACCTTTTTTGATGGCCTGTGTAAGTATTTCTTCTGCTTGTGCTTTAACAGTAAGAGTGGTATTGTGGTTTGTTTTTTTGTAATGAACTGGATTCTGCAACTGTCTTTTGACCTCAGACATGTAATCATCCTTCCCCCACAGAACCTCTGTGTTTGTAATATTTGGCTGGATATATTTACTTTTTTCATTCGTTTTGTAGGATTTTGTTCATGTCTCTTTCTACTAGATGTATATATTCATTGATGGATGCCCCCAGTGCACTGGGAGGGTTAAAACTTGATTTGGGTCTTAAATGTATGTATTCCTTTTTGGTAGACTGCACAATGGTATTTGGATTTGGTGTACTAATGGTTGGAGCATAGAATTCTATAAGCCTAAGCTGTCTAAAGATGCAAAAGTTGTGCACTTGCAAACTGAATACATAAACTTTATTTGTCAGTACAAAGGAGAGGCTGTTTTCTAATACCAAGAATATCAAGAATTGCAGTGGCATGGGGGGGTTGAGTTAATGTTGATGACTCCCATCTATTTGGTCTAGATGACCTTCTCACCTCCTGTTGGTAATGGCTATTTATATCTGAGGTTCTGATTCCTCCTCCTTTTCTTGCTCCTTTTTCTCCTACAACCTCTCCTTGTCATTGGCTTCATGTAAAAAAATACCTACTATGTCCTCCTTCTGGATCATCAATATCATGTTTGAGATTTTGTCTACCAGTATCCAAACACGACTCTGATTCTGCTATTGCAACATTAATGCTTGTGAACATGTCATGGTATCCATAAATAGGAATTGTAATTAGCCTTCCTTCCTCCTCACCGATTGACAAGCATTTTTAGCAGTAGTCATACTTAAGTGCAAAGACTTACTTTAACTGGCATTTGATAATGATACATTTTCAGAACAGGATTTTGAGCTTTTGAGCACAGTGGGTCAGACTGTCCTGCACATATAGTCTGAAAAATGTGAAAGCACAAATGGGGGTCTCCAAAAGCTGCAACCAGATGCACACCTTTTCCGAATGGTAATATAAAATCCAAAGTCATTACAGCACATCCAACCTCCACTCAGCTACAGTGGAAACAGGATAACGAACAATAAAAATAAAAAAAAATGAAGTTATTTTATACAAAATAGTCTCTATGCATGGCAAACATAGATCCACCTAACATGCTGTTAATAATAAATATAGTACTCAACATAAAGCAATACATTCAATATTCACTCATAGCTGCCAAACTGTGTTTTTTTCACAAGTCATTGATTTGTTTCTAGGATGCTTTCATGTACACACAAATGATAAGTTCAACTACAGTTCATAGCATCAGACTTTTCCAATGCATTATTTTGCTCAAATTAAAGTCAAAGTCAATTTTATTTGTAAAGGAGCTTTTCAAATTTATCAAAGCACCTGTACAAAGTTAAAACAAACAGCAATAAATTAAAACAATAAATAATGAAGTTAAAAATATGTAGCTTGACCCATTATTAAGCATCTAAAAATGCTAAATTGAATAAATGAGTTTTTAATGCAGTTTTAAACATCTCAGTGGGCTGGCACTCTCTATCTGATGAGGTAGAGAGTTCCATAGGGTCAGGGCCATAAAAAGCAAAAGATCTTGCCCCTGAGGTCTTCAAATGGACCCTGGGAACCTCTAGCAATCCCTCGTCAGTGGAACAGAGTGGACAGAGAGGGCAGTAGGGACACAGGAGGTCTTGCAAATAATGTGGCCCCTGTCTATGCAGGGCCTTATAGGTCAGCAAACTGACCCTGAAGGTGATCCTCCACTGCACTGGCAGCCAGTGCCATCTGCAGAGCACAGGCATTAGAGTTTTAATGGATTCCTGAAAAAACATCTAGGTGCAGGTTGCAGGATTCTCTTGGTGTACCAGCAACTGGAACATGGGAAGATTTTATGTGGGAAACCATGGACTTCACCAAGAGGGTCTTAAAGTCATCCAGATGGATTATTCTGGGTGATTTCAATACCTGGGTAGATGATGAACTCTCAAATTTTGGAAGGGGTTTCCTCCAGTTGAGAGAGTCATCAGACCTCACACTTCTGTGACTTATCAACATGGACACACCTTGGATTTGGTATTTACCCTGGGGCTCAGGGTGAGTAACCTTGAGACCGATCTGGTCACCTGGTCAGACCACTGCACAGTGAAGTTCTCCTTCAAGCCCCCCTGCCATCCCTCCATGGTCCTCCCCTATGGAGCTGATTCAGAACCACCCTTTAAGGGGGTTTGGGCCAGAAGGACAGTTGGTGGTTCTGGACATCTTGAAGATGGTGGCAGCATGTAAGGTGGCATTGGAGAATGCATTGACCCATAACGGGGTTGTTACTGAGGTCTTCAACTCCATAGCACCTATCCATGTACAACCCAGGTCTCATGCTTAGGTTCCACATGGTTTGATGGGGAATTTAGGGAGCTGAAATCCAGGAGTTGGTGGTTAGTGCACTCTTGGAGGAGGTCCAGAGCCCAAGAAGACAAACTGGTTTTGAAGATTTATTACAATGTCTATAAAAGGGTAATCTTTCATAAGAAGGCATTAATTCTGTCCATGGAGATTGTGGCTAGGAGAAATCGACCAGTTCAGCTTATCCGTACTGTGGATAGGTTATTAAATCCAACCTGTCTTCAGTCAGTAAGAGTGAGTACAGCACTTAAGTGTGAAGGGTTTACTCAATTCATCTAAGACAGTGTCCTCTATTTGGGCTGGAATCTCTCCAAGCAGGCTGTCAAAACCCAGCAGAGTTGGACCTGGATCTCATAGATGTACTCAGCTGTCATGGCAGAGTTTCATTCAATCTTGATGGAAGAGGTCTGCTAGGTGATCTCAGAGCTGTGGCCACTTATTGCAAATTAGACCCAGGCCCCATGTGTCAACTAGTGAGCTTTGTGGGGTCCTTGGAGTCACTGTTTTCTACGATAGTTTGATGCTCCTTGTCAGTGGCGGTCTTCCTGGTAGCATTGAAATATGCACTGGTTCTGCCCCTTCTGAAGAAGCCAGCTTTGGACCTGCATGTTCTAGTGAATTACCATTCTGTGTCTAACCTACCATTTCTAGGTAGGGCTACTGAGAAGGTTGTGGTGCTACAGCCTGAGGGATACCTTGTAGCTCATGACATCTATGATCCCCTCCAATCTGGTTTTAGATCTAAGTATCACACTGAGAGGACATTGGTCAGGGTGCATAATGACCTTCTCAGGGTGAGAGATAGTGGTGAATGGTCAATTCTCATTTTCCATGCTCTTTCCTTAGTGTTTGACACTGTGGACCATGAGTTGCTGTTGGATCATCTGGAAAAGTATGTAGTACTCACTGGCATAGTCATCTGCTGGTTTGAGTCCTATCTCGAGGATAGGATGCAGAGAGTGGTAATGGAAAAATTCTCATCATCCCTGATGCCCCTGCTCTGTGGTGTGCCCCAAGGTTTGGTCCTCTCACCTATGTTGTTTGCAATGTACGTGCTGCCCCTTGGAGGGATCATTCAACAATACGACGATACGACACCTAATTGTATTTGTCCTTTGCACTTGGGATGCCTGATACTGCTGAGTTGCTGAATTTGTGCCTGTCTGAAATTCAGAAATGGATGAAATCTAGCTGGCTGAGACTTAACCTGGAAAAGACTGAGATACTGTCGGCCTGAGCTGGCATGGGGGGAACAGAAGTAGTCATGGGAGAGATGGGTCTTCTGCTCAGGTCATGCAGGCTGTTGGCTTCTGCAAAGGTGAAAATTCTGGGAGTCATTTTTGATGACTGTTTGACACTGGAGGCTCAGGTGTCAGATGTAATCAGGAGTGGCATTTTACCATCTTAGGAACACCAGCCAGATTAAACATAGAAACATAGAATGTGACGGCAGAAAAGCACTGTTTAGCCCACCTAGTCTGCTTACGTTCTCTACCTACTGTCACACTGTAGACCCTACTTGCTCTCCAGCTTTACACCCCCCCTTTCCTTGCTTCTAAAGTTCCCTTATATCTATCCCATGTCTTCTTAAATCCCATTATGGTAGCCTGTGACATAGGAGACCGCGATTGGGCACTTTCAAAATAGGAGACTCAATCGCGGCACATGTCGACAGGGCTACTGACCAAGGAGGGCAACTGGAAGTGAAAGGTTTGTGCATATACCAACAGGATGTCGCTACATGAACACGAGAGTGGGGAAGGAGCAAGCACGCTGAGCAAGGGGCAGAAGGGGAAGGAGAGTTTGTGAGGCATGGTGCCATGGTGGGCTGCCGAGCTGGCCCCATGGTGTTGTGGGTGGGTGGTGGGCTTGGGTTCTGAGGGTGCTGGGTTCAGGTCCAGGCACACGTACATTTTGTTGGACCTGGACCCAATTTTTTTTAAAGGTTTTGCATCCCCAAACATGCACCCCCCCAGAGTTGAGAATGCTTTAGTAGGGGGGTGCAGCTCCCCATATAACAAAGCAAATCCTAAGTCCCCTGTATTGTTTTGCTGTGCGCTGGAGGTGTACATTGCCAAAATTGATTTTCAGTGATGTACACTCACCCTAACAGCAATCGCCTTTCCGCAGTCACTGTTAAGACATGGAACCCCCATTACAGTTTTTGCTCCCACCACCTCAAGTCCCTTATTCCTCCTGAAGACCTGCCAATACTGGTACATGTGTTCATGATATCTAGGTTGGACTGCTATAATGCGCTCTTCCTCAGAGGTTAGTGGAGGTACCCCACAATACTTGCAGCTAGTGCAGAACACAACAGCCAGGTTACTGACTGACCTTTCAAGCTCTAAAAGACTCTAGTCCTGACTGCACTGGTTGCCTGTGAAGTGGTGAATTACTTTCAGGGTTGGTTTGCTAACCTACAGTGCCCTCCATGGGTTGGGAACAGACAACCCTACGGAGGTTCTGAATCTTCTCCAGACTTTCTGCCCCCTTTGCTCTTCTGAAGAGGGTCTTCTCAGTTCCCAAGGTCCTAGCTTAAGTCCTCTGATGATCATTCATTTGATGTTGCTGACCCTGTTTTATGGAATGCCTTGCCTAGGGGACCTAGAGAGGCCCCCTCAGTGAAGGCTTTTAAAAGATGGTTAAAGACCTACCTTATTAGGGAGGCCTTTGGGGACCAAAATTAGTTTCTGAGTATTCCCCATGATTCAACTACTGTTCTCATTTTAACAGAAATATTGACGTTGTACTTCATTTGTTTATTGTAAGTTGTTTATTTTGTGTATTTATTGCATTGGTTTTAATTTCCTGTTTGTTCTTGTCTGAGCCTCTGGGGAAGGGTACCTTATAAATAAAGTTACTAACTAACTACTACTACTGAACTAAATATTGATGTGATTTTTTTTTTTACAGAAATGTGTTTGCATTTATCATGCATTGGCAATCCTGATGCTACGAAGTGCATTTGAACTTATTCCTGTGCACATGAAAGAGTTATTTATAGAGATATTCTTTTCAAAAAAACATGGTTAATGCAGCAGTTAGGGTTAAACCAACAAGAGTAAGGAAATGTGGTGTTAGGGTTTCCAACCCTTGCACCCCCCCAACCCTGCTGGCAGCAATAGGAGAAAACATTAGTTTGACCTCTCCTGTATCTTTGCAAATGAGGTGTGGAGCATGCCTCAGAGTTGTCAACCCTAACACTCACCTAATTCTGTCCTTAAAGAAGCTGAGATGTGTAGACTACATGAGAATAGGGTGAACATTACAGCTGGCAACCCCGAGGCACAACCCACACCTGATTTGTGAAGATGCAAGATCGGTTAATCCATAAGGGTTTCTCCTGTTGTTGCATGCAGGGTGGGAGTTGGGGTTGCTATGGTTTGAAACCCTAACACCATCTTTCCCTACTTTTCACAGTTTAACCCTAACTAGTGCACAAAGCTTTTTTTCAATTAATTTCCTTACTTTTTGAGATAGTATAATCTTATCCTCATTTGCCTGTGGGAGCACAGGGTCTTTTGGGCCATGCACTCCCACCCCTTCATAGATGCAAACGTTTATGTTGCTGTGAAATCACAGGGCTTGAAGGGCCCTGCATTTGCATTTCCAGCAAAACAGCAACCAAATTGTCTGCAAAACCTTCTTTGTACCCCACCTCATGAACCAGGTACTGAAAATTTTCAAATCCCTGCCGAAACATTATTCCACGCCATCACAACATCATGACGCTTGATAGGTACAAAAACACAGTTTGCCCAGGATTTGAAAAATGACAGTTGCAACATTCATGAGTTGGTGTAAAAAATGACTATTTTAAAAATTTGGGGTCAGAATATTTAAAATGACAAAAGTTATGAGCGAACATAGCAAAATTTTAATGTATGTGCATAACTTTGCAATTTTTACATATTTTGACCCCAGATTTGCAACGTAACCTTCTTAAGACTCCACCTCATGAACAAGGGCAGTGAAAATTTTTAAAACCCATCTTAAAGGTGATTTTGTCATTCAACCATGAAATCACCTTTCAGGCCAGATTTTGCAGAATTTCACCACCGCTGTTCCCGAGGTGAGGTCCCCAAAAGGTAGGGTTACCACCTTTTAAGAAGCCCAAAGTGGGACATTTCTTACTGAAACATGTTTTTTCACAGGACAGTGCGTAACCTCGACCAATGCAACAGACTTGTTTTCTCTATATAACCAGAATTAAGGCTAAGTATTGTAGTTTCTTAGTTGCTTCTATGGTTTCTTATCATTGCAAGGTATTTTAGTTATGGTATTGTAGCTTTCTAGAACATTTATTGGAAAATTAGAAAATATTTTTTCTACTACAAAAATCAGGACATTTAGTATTATTCATGTTTTTTTGCAGGACACAGCTGCCCAAATCAGGACTGTCCTGCAAAAATCAGGACAGGTGGTAACCCTACCAAAAGGCCATGTTGAAAATATGGAGTGAAAATAAGCAAAAATGATAAAGTTATGCATTAAAATTCAAATCCCTACTGAAATAGAGTACACTGAACCACACTCACCTTAATTTCTCATATTACAGTCAACGGTTCCAGCAGCAGGATGTGTCTTTGATTGGAGAGTGGATCTTTGTCCTGGGACCTGTTCGGGTGAGTGAGGGTGTGGGTTGTGTGGGGATTATTGGGTGTTGGGTGTTTAGTGGGAGGTTGGATTGCGGGGTCAGATCGGTGATGGACCATTTTCTTTTTTACAGGGAAAAACAAAGACATTAATGGATGGTTTTCTTTGTTACAGCATTGAGCAATACAGGGGATGGCGATCAAAGTATGGGGGTGCAACTAGGCATCAGGGAAACATGAAAACATATTGGGATGGCAATAGGAGGGTGGGGTACCACTAGACACCAGGGAAAAAGAGGGACTTACAGCTTGTTAAACTTGCCATGTTATGGAATTCTTTTTTCATGTGGCTGAATTCTTTTTTCATTTGGCCATACAAAAAGTGGAAGTTAGTCACGTAAAAAGATGTAAAAAATGAAAAAAAAAATATTTGGGGGTCATTTAAAAAAAAAACTAAACACATAATCCACCTAAAGGGGACCAGATGAGCAAGATTCATGTGCTGGTTTATGTGCAGTATGTCATTTTGTGGGTTTTGAAATTTTTTGGGGGGAATGGTAAACAAGATGACAGCATATGAAAAAGGATTTTTCCTCACAAAAAAGGATTCACCCATACAGAAAAGGATCCTTTTTTGTATGGTCTAATTCATTTTTTGTTCCCAACATCTATCTTGAAAATCCCCACTGAGCATGCTCAGAACCGAAATTGTAAAAATTAATAACTTTAGAATGGATTCATATTTTTTCAGCAAACTAGCAATAAGCACATCTTAGAGCCAAGCTCTTTCTACTTTGAAAATGTCAAGATTCCTAACTGTCTGGATGCTAGTGTTGGACAAAGAAACAAAAAAAAAAAAAAAAGAGTCACTTTTGTCACTATCAGTATCTCAGAATGTCTACATGCAATTAGAACAAAAGTTGGCATATCAAGAGATTTGCCACTCGAGACCACACGTGCAAAATTTAATTTAAATCCATTGAACAGTTTCAATATTATTAAAGTACAACATTTGGGGTATAAACATTAAACAGTGAAAACGAGGATCACTCCACAAATAACAACTGTGCCCAGTCAGAATCAGTAGCAGCAACAAATAAAAAGGACTGCACTTGTGTAAGCTGCATGAACATTTTGTTCATACAAAACATGAAAAATATTCCACTAAGTGTACTCACAGCACACCAAAAAACAGCAGCAATAACAGGCGACTGCATAAGGTCCCCTAACTGGTTTTGTTCCAAGGCTTCCACTCTGATGAAGCCTCAGGGTGAAACTGGTTAGGGGACCTTATACAGTCTTACATTGCTACTGCTGTTTTTTTGGTTTGCTGTGAGTATACTTTGTGTGAAGATTTTTTCATGTTCTGAACAAATAAAATGTTTATGCAGTGCCAGTCCTTTTCGCTTTAACATTAAACCACCCTATTCAGCCCTAACTATAGTAGTGCAACTGCATCACTATAAGATAGATGGATAGATAGATAGATGGACAGACAGACAGACAGACAATGGTTACTACAAAAAAAGTCATTAATGCAGCAGTTAGGGTTAAACTGATAAAAGCAGGGAAATGTGGTGCTAGGGTTTCCAACCCTACTCCTCCCACCCTCACAAGCAGAAAAAAGAAAAAAATACATTATTGGCCATCGTGAGTCTTGGCAAATCAGGCTTGGGGTCTTCCTTGGGATTATGAACCCTAACACTCCCCCCATTCCATTAGCAAATAAGTCAGATGTATAGACTATATGAGAATGGGGATAGCATTAGGGTAATTAACCCAAAGGAAGGCCCCAGGTCTTGTTTGCCAAGACTCAGGATGGCCAAAACTGCAAAGTTTTTTCTTTTTTCTGCTTACAGGGTGGGGGAGGTATTGAGATTGGAAACCCTAACACCACATTTCCCTACTTTTGTTAGTTTAACCCTAACTGGTGCATTAATGAAGTGGAGACCCCAGGCCTGATTTTTCAAGACTCAGGATGGCCAAAACTGGAAAGGTTTTTTCTTTTGTCTGCTTGCAGGGTGGGGGAGGGGGGTGTTAGGGCTGGAAACTATAACAACACATTTCCCTACTTTTGTTGGTTTAACCCTAACTGGTGCATTAATTAAGTCTTTTGCAATGAATTTCCTTTCTTTCTGAAACAGCAGAATCATAGCATCATTCATGCCACTCCCTTTGGGATCTGCATGAACACTTCCATGTGATTATGGAAGCACAGGGCCCTCTGGGCCAGGCGCTTCTATGCCTCCATTTATCCACATGTATATGTGGAAGCACAGGGCCTTTTGGCTCTTCACTTCCTTTCCTCCAGAAAAGCAATTTATGTACTTCTTTGCAGTTTTTTTTTTTTTGTAGTAGAAAGTGACCATTTTCAGTTCTTATTTCTCCTGGGCTTAGTGTTGTACTAGTCATTAAGACAGAGCAAGGTGATTTTATTTATAGGGCACCCAATCCCAAAGGCTCTGGGCATTGTACTGCATGTACCAACAAATACAATCTAAAAAATAATAATAAACAGTGATAAGTCTAAAACATAGTATCATGAAGCCAGGCCAAATCATAAAGTAAAAAACTGAATTTTTAAAGAGCTTTTAAAAATAGTCAGCAAAGAGGCACCACTCAACTCCCACAGAAGGGCATTCCAAAGAATAGGAGCCACAACACCAAATGCACTATCACTGGAAGATTACAACCTGAATCTTGGAATGGTCACGAGTTCCATTGCTGTCAACAGGAGGGAATGGAGAGAAGTGTATAGCAACAGGAGGTTTTTCAGGTAGCCCAGACCCAGACAATGCAGAGCATTGTAAGTCAACAAGCACACATTGGTGTTGATGCACCACCACACCAGCAGAGCAGCCAGTGGAGAGCACAGAGAACCATCAGGATGTGCTTGAACTGGGAGGTCCCCCCCCAAGCAAGCAGGACTGACACATTCTCAACTAGCTGCAGATGGCTCACCAGCCTCACAGATAACCCAAGGTAAAGAGCATTACAGTAGTCCAACTTAGATGTGACCAAGGCATGCCCAAGTGTTGAGAGATCAGTTGGTTCAAGATAGGGCTTGATCTGGGTGAAGTTATGGAGATGACAAAAGCCATGGCAGACTACAGCTAATAGCTAATCTTCTAAAGTCAGCATGGAGTCCACAATTAAGATCTTTATATTGATATATACATTGTCTGTTAATTCCAAAGATTGACAGACTTACAGCTTGTTAAAGTCTCAAAGTTATCCTAAGGGAATTGTATTTTGTTTTGAATTTTTATGTTTCTTTATAAGGCCCATAAATTTTGGGGGGCAGTTGTTATGTGCTAATGTTTTAATATTCATTAAGACCTTTATTTTGATGTATGAATTGTCCCATAACTACATATAATGATGGAGTTGTGGCTTGTTAAATATGAAATGTGAAGAAAAAAAAAACTAAGCCCATGTCCCATGACTTCATATATTGATGGAGTTATGGCTTGTTAAATTTAAAATGTGAAAAAAACAAAACGAAGTCCAAATTCTTTTTTCATATGAAAGGATCTCTTTTTTTGTGAGGTTGTGTCTTTCCAATGAAAAAAGATTCCTTCTTACTATTAAAGAATCTGAAAAAAATTGAAGTCCAAATTATTTTTCGTATAAAGGGAATCCTTTTTCATGTGGCCCTTTTAATTTTTCCTATGGCCATAAAAAAGAAGAAATTCGGGTAATGAAAAAAGATTTTAAATCTGGGTGTTTTTTTTCGAAAACTAACTATAGAATCCACCTAAGGGGGTCAGAATTAACAAGATACATGTGTTGGTGTCTCTGCAGGATTTCATTTTTATGACTTTTCAAAAAAATGTTTTTGAGAAAAATGGAAAAAAGATGGTGGCCATCCAAGAAAATCTTTTTTTCTCATGAAAAAAATTGCCCCCCACACACACACACACACAAAATATAATCTTTTTCTATATGGGCCAAATTCCTTTTTTCATATGAAACAGGTATCCAGAAGACTGTACTGAGCATGCTCAGAACCAACATTTCAAATCTTTATAACTCTGGAACAAGTTAATATTTTTTCACCAAACCAGTAAAAAGCACCACTGTGGCCCAAGCCCTTTCATCTCTGAAAGTCTCATAGCAAAATTCCAAACCATTTGTGTACTTGGTGAAGACATAAAAACTGAATAAAAACATTTTTTTCACTTTTTCACTATCTAGATCTGCAGATCAGATTGGAACAAAATTTGGCAAGACAAGAGACCTTGGCAACTAAGACTGTGCATGCAAACTTTCATGCAAATCCTTTGAATGGTGGTGTAACTATTAAACTGCAAAGTTTGAGTTTTAACATTAAAACAGCCTACACAACCCTAACTGCAGTGGCGCTACCGTGACACTCAAATATATATATATATATATATGTATGTAATAGATAACCCATTCTAAAATGTGCGGTCGTGCTCTGATATACACATGCCTTGGTGTGCATTGCTATGCACTAGTGTGTCAACCATCCAAAGTGTGCATATATTGGAGCACAACAGCACACCCTAGAGTGGGTTGTCTATCTTATAAAATGGCAAAATTGTTTTGGAAGGGGGTAAAAGTGCATGTGTGTGGTAGTGCTCTGATATACACATGGTCACCTGATGATGATTGGCCACTACCCATTTTATAAATATATATATATATATATATATATAATGGGCCAGATATTCAAACTGTGCCAGTTTGTGGCACAAGCCCCTGCGCCGCTCAAAATAGTTGTGCAGGGGTGTGGCCAGGGTGATATTCAATGGAGTTGAGCTGTGGCACAACTGCTTTGAATATCGCCCCCTGGTCACCCCCACTGTGCATGGCACAGTGGAACTGTGCCAGCGCAAGTGGTCACAGTGGAGCATTGAGATGCGGTTGTGCAAGTTCCAGTGCGCCATGCACAGCACCCGCGATATCCAAAGGGTGATATGCAAATTGGGCCATAATTTATGCAAGGCACATGGGGAACCATTTGCATCTGATTACTGACCCATTTGCATGCCATTAGCATGCAGGTGCACCGATCCCCGACGACCTGCACATGGTGCCTTGCCAGGCAGCAGCCTTCCGGGGCCGACGCCCCCTGCAGCCCAATCATGGGACATCCCGTAAGGGACAATGCATGTCTCCAATCCCCAGTGGGGTCCAGTGGACCGCAATTAGCCCGATCATGGGCATAACTGTACCTCTCCCCAGTAGCCCGATTGCGGGCATAACTGTAACGTTCCCCCCCATTAGCTCGATTATGGCATAACTGTATGCTCCCTCGAGTAGCCTGCAATCGCAGGGCATAACTGTACTCTCCCCGAGTAGCCTGATCACGGGCATAGCTGTAACTTATCCCCATTAGCCCAATTGCAGGCATCAGTACCCCTCAAAGTCCAATATCCCTGGTGGTCCAGGGGACTGAATGGAGCCCGATCGTGGGTGGCATTCCTCACCCCCCAGTATGAAATCCCTTGGTGATCTAGTGGACCCCACCCCACCCGCCCATGGAGCCCCACCACCCCACTCCCCTTGCCAGCCGGGGCAGCAGCACCCACCCTTCTGCACGCCTCGCACCCGCCGATTGACAGCTCGGAGAGCTGCACGCCCATTGGTTCAGAGCATGAGCCATCAAGTATGCAGCACATACCATACTAGTCAGTCCAGATATGTGAATGAAAATAGAGATAAGTAGATAAATATCATGTTAGGGACACTCCACCCGCACCCTGCTGGCAGCAATAGGTGTGGGGCGTGCCTTGGGGTTATCAACCGTAATGCTCACCCCATTCCATAAATAAATAAGCTGAGATGGGTACAGCATATGAGAATGGTGTGAGCATTAGGATTGACAACCACAAGGCACACACCATGCCTGTTGCTGCCTGCAGGGTGGGGGTTTTGATGCTAGAACCATAACTGGTGTATTAACAAAGTTTTTTCCAAAGTCTTACCTTACTTTTTAAGATAGTATAATCGTATCCTTATTTGCCTGTTGTCCCTGCACTCCCATCCATGCATTAATGGAAGTTTTTTTTGCAAGGAATTTCTTTACTTTTTGAGATAGTGTAATCACATCCTCATTTGCCTCCCTCTATAGATGCGGACACATATGTTGCTCTGGAAGCACAGGGCCCAGAGGGCAATAAGCTTGAATTTGTAGTAGAACAACAGACAAATTGTCAGCATAGCCTTCTTATTACCCCACCAAATGAAGCCGGTGCTAAACATTTTCAAATCCTTGCTGAAACATGCCGTGACACAGAAACATCATTCTGCACTACAGGTGCGAAAACACAGTTTGGGCAGGATTTGAAAAAATGATAGCCGTCATGTTCATGAGGTGGCTTCAACACATTACTATGCTGAAATAGTCATGAATAGTCCAAGAACATCCATAAAAGTTCATTAACTGAAGCTGGAGTTAGGAGGTGTGTCAGTGATGTGTAACCCACTAGACCCGCATCCCTGACACTTGGGACAATAAGTTAGACCACCTAAAAAGTGAACTAATTTATGTGCAGAGCTGCAGTGAGTTACAGAGTTTTGGGAGCATTAGAATGATATGTTACTATACGGCTCATGTGTCATTGTCAAGGCCACAAATTTGTTGTGCTTGAAGTAATGATATTTTGTTTTAAAGATTTTAAATTCCATGATTACACCAATGATTGCTAATCTAATATCTGAATTTTTCAGAGATGCTACTGTCAATCTTTAAGTATGTGTGTATAGAGGATGTAAGAATTCTGCAGCAGAGTTCCTGCAGGAAACAAGATAATTGCAATGGCACTTCATCCTTAATGTCATGCAGTGTCCTGTGGCACTGCATTAAATCCTGACAGCTCCACGGTAAATAAACAGAATAGAAGAAGGAATAATGTGCAGCAAAGTCAATAAAGCAAAATGAAAACAGTACAGGAAGCAATTTAGAGAAAAATACAAGTTCTGTAGATTCACTGATTTGGTATAAAATGCCCAATTCCATTAAATTCTTTGTTTTCGGCTGTGTGCTGACTATCCATATTCTGGAACAGTACCAGGCTGTTTGTGTGCCTTTGGTTACTATTGTACCATAAAGCAGTGATAAGTGCCACACATGCAGCAACATGTTTGACAGTAGCATTCATTTTGCCACATTTGGGGGCAACTGGAGAAGTCCAAAATTGGAAATTTTGCCTGCAGCATCCCCAGAGAAAATCCAGCCCCTGTTCTTCAACTCAGATCATGGAAAAATCTCACAAACTGCTCATTAACTGGAAGCTTATGAAGTTGATGAAATTACAGGACCATAATGAACTACTGTGATACTGAAATCAATCTGAATAATGACTTGCCATATCAAAATGCACTTTGCCCTACTCTCAGTTATTTAATAAAATCATTAAAGTGAGAACTTCTAAGTTAGGAGTGAAAAATACTGTAGTTACTGTATGCAAATGGACTGTTTGAGTGCATAAAGGGATTAACATTTGAACTCACTACGCCTTACAAGTGCTGCAGTTTATGATGGTAAGAATAGCAATGAAATCTTACTATTTAAGAAATTAAAATGAAAAAAAGATTCTAGGTAAAGGAAGAATCATAAAAAGATAAGTATAAATAAAGCTTGCCTTCTAAAATATATATAAATAAGATGTTCATTAGAAAAAGGTGAGTTTTCTTTAAAGAGTTCAATTACATTGGGCCATAGTTTAATAGCAATAGCAGTTTTGCATTATGAAAACTGTCAGGGCTGATCTGAATTGTACAGATTAAAGTGTGCCTCCTCATCATTTACATATAAAAAATATTTTGGGGACATGGTCTTACATGCTTAAACATTGCCTCTGTTCGAATTAGAAATTGTTATACAGTCAAGTGACATAACTGGTCACCAGAAATCATAGACAATCTGTTTTAGTGAAAGTTTGCTGGAGGAACTTTGTGAATTTTCAAGAATCTTTGTGAACCTTTGCACACATTTATATCAACAAACATTCCTGAACACTGAAGGGCCATTAAATGTTCTTAAACATATAGAGTAACAGTTTGGTAACTGTGTACAACAAGGATGTGTTTCCATCGATGGGATTTGATGACATAGACGTTAAGAGCAAAGCTTGAGAGGTCTCTGTGATGTCATAAAATCCCCAAGATGGAAACATTACCTTGTTTGAGCACATTTAGCTGTTTATTTTATGTAGTATATAGCTGCAACTTGTAAGTGATGTACACAAAGCAGGTAAAATACTGTTTGTTAAAAAAACAATCATAGCTTTCCTTACACCTCCACTCAGCCTCCTGTGCCTGCCCCACATATGCATCAAGCTTACTGTATTTGTTGGAAAAGATTGCAGCAAATCTTTGGCAAGTATTTAAGAGTTTTTGGTTCTTCTGGTTTGCAAGTCTGTGACAGGCCTGGAAAACACTGCTGCAGTTATAGAGTAGTTAGCATTGTCAGTTTGTGAATTTCTGAGGTTGGCAGTAGGCGTGTGATGGAGACAGAGCTTGAACATAAAATGTAAAAGTTGTTGTACCATAGTAGTAACATAGCTACTGTGGTACAACTTGTTTGACTCCTGAACAGTGATACAACAAGACTTTTGAGTGTATGAAACTTCGTACACAATAATACTCAACTATATACTATTTATTTATTTTGTCATTTTATGTATTTAACTTTGTTGACCGGGTGAGTACATTTGCAACGAATGCCTTTTTCAGGTACGACCTGAGTGCAAAAGCACAGATAAAGGAAGTAATGTATCAACACAGGAGGTAGTACACAATGGATAAAGACACAGGCTCAGGAGGTAATTCATCATGGTTCAGATACATCATGGTTCAGATTCTTAAAACAGAAATATTATACAGTATCCATAGGGGGAAAAAAAACTTGCAACGTACAATGAGGAGGAGGAGGAGGTAGCAATGCTAAAGTTGCAGTTATTGAACACATAAGGCATATAGAAGTTGAGGAGATAATAAATCATGTGCCATGTTGTTGGGGCAAGTAAGAGAGGGTAGAGAGGAGTTAGCAGAAGCAGTTGCAGGCATAGGAAGAGGAGTAGTGAAGTTTTAAAAGCTTGGTGAAGATTGCCAATGTGGAGGATTGCTTTAATGGAGGGGGTAAAGAGTTCCATACTGAGACTATAATTCATGCATATACATGACCTATTTTATATACTTTGATGAGTATTCATGAACAGAGAGAGAACTATTCCTGATTCATGCCAATTCTGTCAGGGTTGAGACACACATGTTTAGAAACTTATTAACACAGCTTGGATTGTTGGTCTCTGCAGGTAAGACAACCCATTCATCCAATAGGACAGACCCACCTCAAATTGTTGAAATTAATCCTGTTCATCAGACCATAGGCTGAATAAGCAACTATTGGCGGGTGTGGGGGAGAGGGCACCTGACTTGGATGGATGATTGTTGTAGCCCAATTTTCCACAAGGGTGAGCAAGTCATCCATGACCAGTTCTGGGGAGATGGGAGCAAGTTGTTGGTCCTCAGACTTGGTTGTGGATAGGGATAGCCACAGCATGATGCAGTACTCACTGATGCTATCCACAAGCTGCTCTTGTCTGCCTTTCAGGTCCTTTACTCTGGTCTGTCATGCAGTTTTCAGATCTGGGCTGGCTTATTAAAGTACTAGTTTGACAGTTGTTGGTATCATTTGAGGTATCATAAAAGTGATAATCTTGTTTCTAATTCTGACTTCACAAGGCACAGCAGTGCATACATTCAGTCATCTTTTCCTTGTAGCTAAGGTAGGAGCAAAACCTGAGATGCTCCCGCTTCTGCATGTGTTCACAAAGCAAGGCACCTGTATTTGAGGGTCAGACCTGCTTTGTATAACACACCACAAATGTGGCTTGTGTATTCTACATCCACAGATTGTAATGTTCTTTTGGGAAGGATGACCAACTTATCTGCAACTGATAGTTTAACCATTTGGGGGCAGGTAGTAGGAGAGAAATAGCAGTAGTGGTTGGGTCTACAGTCCCCAGATTTCTTACCTGCTGGCTATCAGGTTGTGGCACTTGAGTATGGTGTTGGTTACAAATCTCCTTTATAGAGAAACACAATACTTGACTCACCAGTAAAGCTGGTGGGACAATTGCATTCCGGTCACCACATGTTTGTCCCCCTGGTCAATTTAAGTGTCAAAAGGAATCTCCTACTGTTGTGTTAGAAACTGTGAGTGTGTGTGTGTGTTTTCACTTCATGCTACTGAAGTATTACCATTGTGCATTTGTGGTCCCCTTAGCATTGAAGCCCCCAACATGTCCTTCAGGATTATACCTGCAATGCTGATTTTAAAAATGCACCCCAGGACCCTTAGTTGATTAAGATCAGTCAAGTAAAACAATCTATAACTGTGAGTTCATTAATGAATCATTAGCATGCACTGCAAATAAGAATTCAGCAAGCCGGTATGGATGGGGACAGAGAGGGAAAGACCTAAACCTGTGTGTTATTTTTATCACTTTGGGGAAATAGTACAATACAAACTATTTAGATAACTTTAAGTCTCTGGAGCAACACAATGAGTAAATAAATGAGCATCATTAAAACGTTCGAGCTTGTCAAATTGCGAAAAGGCATTATGGATTCCCTAGGTGTGAAGACACAGCCCACTGCATTACTGCAAGTGCTCTCTTAGCCATTGCTCATGTCTGCACCCTCCTCCAGGCTTGGCTGTCCAAATACAGTTTTATCATTGAGAATAATTACAGCTGGATAATGACTGTTCCAGTCCTGAGTTCATTGTAAATTGTACCATCAACATCCAGGACGCATGTCAGAAAAAAGTGATGGTGAAAAGCTATGGTAAGCAGCGCAAAGAACAAATAATTTGCCATGCGTCACTCCAGAACTCCCAACATCTTTTATAGCATAGCTAGTATAAAAAAATCATACTTAGTTCCCTGGGTATATGAACACACACAGTGAGTAAGATGGTGTGCAAACTTATTTTTCCAGTGCACAATATCCTCTACTTTTTGATGTTGCAGATATGACTTTTATGCTGTGTATAAAATGAGTCACACACTCAGGGTTCCTGTCAATTCTTAATTCACCACCAGCAAATTGCACTTTTATGGTTAACTGTAAGCAAAATTAGTTATAAACCAGGGATTCAAACAAGGTGGTGTTGTAACCAAACTTTAAGCAAGTCAGAGGAGCAGTGCTGCAATCTTGCTTTGTGAGAGAAGGGGTCTGTGTTGCCAGAAACTGACATAGGGACATGGCAGAAATAATTGACAGCATCAGTTATGCTGTCTACACAGTCAAGTGGTAAGATTGCCAATTCCCAGCTGGTAGCACATGTGGAGCTATGGGTGCTGAGTGGTAGGTTGGGGGGTCAGATCACAGAGGGAACATTTTCTTTCTTACAAGTTATAATAAAAAGAAAGACAAATCAGGGTTGTTTTCTTTATTATAGGCAGGACAATGATTGGGGGGGCACTAGACACCAGGGAAAGATGAACTTTAAATGAGGACAGCAATCGGACGGTGGGGGTGCCACTAGAATCCAGGGAAAAAATATAAATATTACAGGGATTGTGATTGGTGGGTGGGGTGGGTCACTAGACACCAGGGAAATAATACACCATACGGGGACAGTGATCGGTGGGAGGAGGGCACCACTAGACACCAGGCACAAATATAGGATTTTTACCCTCACAAAAATGGATTGCCCCAAATGAAAAAGTATTCCTTTTTCATGACATAAAGCTGTGAAGTGAGTCACAAAAAAGTATAAAATGTAACAAAAAACACATTTGGGGGTCATTCTTCCAACACTTATGTACAGAATCCACCTAATGAGCCAGAGAGATGTGTTAGTCTCTCTCCAGGCTGTCATTTATGGCTTTTGAAATAGTTTTTTTTTTTTTTTTTAGAAAAAAATAGAAACAAGATGGTGGCAAACAAAAAAGGATTGTACTGAGCATGCTCAGAACAGGGATTTAAAAATGAAAGAAATTAAATAAATTTGGAATGGATTAATATTTTTTTCACCAAACCAGCAAATGGCATACCTCTGGGCCAGCCCCAGTCTATCCTTAAACTTTCAGACCAAAATTCCAAACTGTCTTGGTCCTAGGCTAGTCAACAAAAATAGTTTAGAAACAACAAACCACACCTGAAAAATCACTTTTTTGCACTCTTTGGAACTTGGAATTCACACATCTGACTGGAAGACAACTTGGCACATCCAGAGATCTACCCTATGAGATCACACAAGCAAAATGTCATGCAAATCTATTGAGTGGTTGTGAAATTATTAAAGTGCAAAATTTGGGTTTAACCTTAAAGTACCTACTCAACCCTAACTATAGGGGCTCAACCATACACCTATAATTCTTTGCAAAAAACTGTAAACACACCAATTAGTGTTTAACTTACTGCCACAAAAATAGGGAAATGGGATGTTAGGGTTTCCAACTCTAACTTTCTGCCCCCCAGCAGCAAAAGGGTACGATCATACAAGCAACCACATACAATCATCATCAGGTAAGACAAACAATATACAACTGTTTCCAGATGACACAAATGCAGTAGCCCTGACATGCTACCATCATGGATTTGTATCTGTGGCATACACACCCACTACTGGCTGCAGATAGAAATCCACGATACTAAAATTGCAACACTACTTCTGTGTGCAGGGGCACAGATCCTTGCAGTCACAGATGCAAATCCACAATACCTAAATTACAAGAGTTCATTTGTCTATAGAAGCACAGGCCCCTATGGGGACCAGTGCTTCTGTAACCACAGGTATTCATCCACACTGTAAGGCCTTTACTTCTGCAGCTGCTGGTATAAGACATACACGATGACCTCTGGCTTGAGAAGTGCAGGTGCCACAAAATCTATGATAAGAAAATCGCTACAGTATTTGTGACTGCAGAAATGCATGCCCCTGAGGGACCTGTGCCTGTTTGGCCACAGGTGTAAGACGTACATACTGACATCTGGCTGCAGAAGTGCAGGCCCCATGCAGCTGCATATAGAAATTCATGATTCCCATATTGCAACAGTATGGAGCCTGAAATTCTGCAGCTACAGGTACTCATGCACACCGTAGGACATACACACCTATGGACCCTGTGCTTTTGCAACTACAGATACAAATCAAAAAAAGGAAGTAAATCAGTGCTACTGCATTTGTGTCATCTGGAAACAGTTGCATGTTGTTTGTCTTATCTGATGATAGCTATCTGTGGTTGCTTGCATGGTCTTGTCTTTTTGCTGCTTGGGGGTTGGAATCCTTAACATTATATTACCCTAGTTTTGTGGTGGTAAGCTGAACCCTAACGGGTGCATTAACACAGTATTTCCACAGAGAATTTCCTTTCTTGTTGAGATGGTGGAAATGTATTCGCATTAACTCAGGTCCCTTAAGGACCTGCATGAACAGATGCAGAAGTGCAGGGTCCTCTGGTCCCTGCACCAAGGGAAGAGTCCATCTGGTTGCAGAAATGCTGCAACATCTGTTGGGCTGTCTGGTGGGCTGCAGAAGTACAAGGCCCTCTGGTCCCTGTGCCCCATGTGGCTGCATATACAGATAAGCAGGGCAAAGAGTCCATCTGTCAACTGAAACACATGGCTGTATGGCAACCACAGGTACAGAGGTGCAGGACCCTATGCCAAGAGAAAGTTATCTTCACTATATGGTACTTGGGCCCATGCAGACAATCCTGCACCTTCCCTTCCAAGGCTGGGTGGTGGTACTGCATGACAGTGCCAACACCCAGCCTCAGCTCATTCAGCTGGCTCACTGAGTTGCCCCTGAACTCAGTTCACCAGCACTCGATCACAAAGGAGTACTCAATGGGCCAAGGACTGGCAATTTATTTTTAAATTTTGAATCCCAAATTTTCAACATGGTCATTTTATGATCCCCCCCCTTTAGCCATGACATGTGGCATCTATAGAATACTGAGTGAAATGTATTTTATGCTACAAGTGTGAAAAGATGTGTAGCCAAAGTTTTTAAAAATGACTCCTGTCAGGTTTATATAGTGGTGTGAAAAATGGCTATGTCAAAAATTTGGGGTGAAAATATTGAAAATTATCAAAGTTTTGACTGAGAGGGTGGGACATGACAAAACATAGACAATGACAGCAGAAAAAGCCCATCTTTCCCCCTCATCAAAAAGGATGAAAACCACAATGATGGCATACTAGATGGAGACCAACACATGTATGTTGGTAATCGGGACCCTGTTAGCTTGATTCAGCACTTAACTGTTGGAGAAATGCCTTTGAAATGTTCTTTTTTTTAACATTATAAATCTCTTTCTGTGACTCGTGATACAAAAAAAGATTCTTTTTTTCTTGTATCATGAGTCATGAAAAAAGATTTAAAATCTTAAAAATAGAACATTTCAAGAGCATTTCTCCAACAGTTAAGTGCTGAATCCGGCAAAGGGGGCCACGATGATCAATATGCATGTGTTGGTCTCCCTCTACTCTGCCATTTTTATGGCTTTTCGATTTTATGTTTTTTTTTTTTAAAGAAAAATAATATGGCAGCATATGAAAAAAACTCACAAAAAAGGATTCCCCATACAAAAACTTCATACAGCTATTCTGAAGTGCTTATTGAGCATGCTCAGAACCTGAATTTTTAAATGTTATTAACTTTGGAACAGATTAATATTTTGTCATCAAACCACTCAAACTAGCAAACAAAATCCTTGTGAGGTAAGCCCATTATACCCTGAACATTTCAGACCAAAATTCAAAACCATCAGGGTGCTATGTGATGTGAAAAAAAACCCAGCAAAAAATGGCAGGGTAGAGAAGGTTCAGAGGAGGGCAACAAAGATGGTGCATGGGTTGCATCACAAGTCCTATGAAGACAGGTTGAAGGAACTGAACATGTACTCCCTGGAGGAGAGGAGGGAGAGAGGGGGATATGATAGAGACATACAAGTATCTTACAGGGAGGAACAGGGTGCAGGAAAACACTATTTTTAAGCGAAAAAGATGTTTCAGGACTAGAGGGCATGGGATGAAGTTGGAGGGAGGACGATTCAGAGGAAACATGAGAACGAATTTCTTCACAGAACGGGTGGTGGACAAGTGGAACACCCTGCCAGAGGAAGTGGTGGGGGCTGAAACAATCACGGGATTTAAGAATGCATGGGATAGACATAAAGGAATTCTAGAGGGCAGGGGTAAGGGGAAACAGACTTCTAGGAAAACAAACTGAACTTACAAGCTCAAATGGGCAGACTAGGTGGGCCATAGGCCCTTATCTGCCGACACTGTCTATGTATCTATGTATCTATGTATCTATGTATGGCAATTTTTTTACATTTTCTCACTATCTGTGTTTCGTAAGCCACACAGCCAATAAGAATGAAACTTGGCACATCAAGAGATCTACCCCATGAGATCACACACACAAAATTGTGTGCAAATCCATTGAATGGCTGTGAAGACATTAAAGTGCAACATTTGAGGTTTAACATAAAAACCCCAGCTCAACCCTAAATATAGTGTTGCTACTGTGACACTATAATACATATATTTTATAGGGCACAGTCATGCTGTATAGTTAGGACTGCACAGCCACTTCTATGTTAAACACAAAATGTTGCACTTTAATAACTTTGCAACTGTTCCACTGATTTGTCTGAAATTTTACATGTGCGGTCTAGTACAATAGATCTCTTGATCTGATAAGTTTTGTTCTGGTTGGTGGTGCAGTTGCACAGCTGCAGAGTGCCACAAAATATGATATTTACCATTTAAGTGCAAATTATTTGCTTCTTTCTAAGTCTAAAATGCTTTGGGTTTCTGGTCTGAAATTGTTAGGATATGAATGGGGTAAGGGTCACTAATGTGCATTTTGAAGGTTTGGTGAAAAAATATTAATTTGTTCAAAAGTTATTGAAATTTTTATTTTCCCATTATTTCCTATGGGAAAAATTAGATATTCCATGTGAAAACAGTTTTTGCTTTCATGAAAGTCAGTTTTACTGCCACAAATGAGTTTTGTACTTTCACACAGCCCTCATCTTGATTTCAGTTAGCGACAGCTAAAAAATGCTGTAATTCAAAAAAATACTGCCCCTTGGTAAACACCAACAGTTGTGTTTACCTACCTGAGAAACATGATCTTGGCATTAGATTTTAAAAATAATGTTTGTAAATATGTTTTTCCTGTTTGGCCATTGGTAGTGCCACAAATTTGCAGCACTACTTTTGCAAAACTACCACAAATTGTGGTACTTTTTGTGCAACTAACGGCATTGTTGCATGAAAACTGCCACAAATTTGTGGCACTTTTTGCGAAAACTGCCACAAATTTGCAGCACTACTGCAATGTAAAATAAACATGGCCCATGTAAAAATAACAAAAAACTTTTCTGGCCACTTTTTGGGCCAAATAATGACAAAACTGTGTTCCTCATCCCCCATTTAGGTAAACACCTGTTGATGTTTACCTAATAAAAGGAGGTTTTCTCCTTTTACTGCGTCCAAGGGTACTGAGGTATGTTTTAATAATAAAAATGGTTTTGCTGACATTGGGATGCCCAATCCCTGTGTCAGCATTTACTCTTTCCAGTAGTGTGGAAAGACTTATTTTTTTTAGTGATTATTTCAGACACTGAAATGCCCACCCCCAGTGTCAGATGCCCCCCAAGCGCATTGTAATTATTGTTTGCTGACACAAGGTGACCAATCCCCATGTCAGTATTTACTTCCCCCTAGTAGTGTGGGCACTGATAAGCCCACCCCCAGTGTCCCCAAATACTGAATTTTTTACATCTGTTTTCCAACACTTGGGTGCCCACACTCGGTGTCAGATGCTCCCCCAAGTCCATTACAACCTTTATGGTTGCCAACATCGGGGTGCCCAATCCCCATGTCGGCATTATGAAGCTCCCAAGTACTGTGGGACACTGGAAAGACCATGCCTAGTGTCCTGAAATAAACAGTTTAACCCTGTAAAAAGAGGAAACAGTCCCCAATGTCTTTTTTTCCCTGTAAAAAAGAAAACGGTTCCTTATCATCTACTCATCCCCTTCTCCAATCCTGACCCTCCCACTGAGCAACCTACCACCCCACACACCCCCCTGCCCTATACTTAGCACCGGAGATCATCTTCTGTCTTCTTCTTCTGTGGACCGAGACATGTCTGCACTCTTCAAAGCTGAACCATAAACTGAAGAATCAAGATAAGTGCCATATAAGGGTTGTCAATGGTGTTTTAAACTTATGTTGATATCTCAGCCATTTTAAGATATCTTTGCACCAAATTTGCAACATGGACTTTTTGGGACCACACCTCATGAACACTGTTACTGTTGTTTCATTAATCTTACCTGTGGTAGGGTCAGTGACCCCCTCCCCGAACTTGGATATGCTGTCATGGGTTCAGAGCATATGTAATTACCTGCCTGAGTTTGGAGGTAATTCGAGAACATTGTGGGCAAAAACATTAATCTAAATCTGTTGCAACAGTCTCCTGCTCTTCTAATTTCTTCCTTTTACTATCGCTCCATTTCTGCCATTCCCATACTCAAGCTTGGCCACCTTTGAGTATTCTTACTGTCCCTTTCCTTATTTCCAGCTTGTTTTCTCAAAATAATAATGCCCCAATGTTCAGAACATTCTGTGCTTGCAGTACTAGCTAATTATGCTAATTTTCCTGCACGAATGTGTGAACGTACGACTGTGGGATCATGCGAACGTGTGACTGTGCGATCGTGCGAACGTGCGACTGTGCGATCGTGTGATCGTGCGAACATGCAAAGACACCGAAAAAGGGTTGATGATGGCGTTTTCATGATCTAGTGAATTCTGAACAAATTAGCAGCCTTTTTGTTGGTTTTAGTGTAAGAAATTCCGCGAATTATGTTATATGTCAACATTGCAACTGAGAATCATTTGAGAAATGGTGTTTATTTGTTTGTTTAAATAAAATGGTTAAAACTGGTACTTTTAACAGAGAAAGGGCAATGTATGCCACAATTAAAAGAGAGAGAGATAAAACTGTTTTACATAAAAGGGATAAAGTCTCCTAATGTGATCCAGAATGACTTAGACTTACATCTCTTTGAATGTGCTTCCAGCTCTGCTCAGTCCAATTTCCTTATAGGACTGAGCGGCCCTGGTTGTCCCTTTTTTATGATGTAAGTTGGGGGAGGAGCTATCTGAGTCATGTGCTCCTCCACTGATATATAAGGAGGTGAATGTGAAATGTTGTCAGTGTGTGGTAGGAAGGCAAACCTACCAGATGCCTAGCCAGATTCTAGGTGCCTTTTTTGGCAGGAATTTTCTTTCTTGTTAAAGATATGATTTCCTGTGCCTTATGTTTTTTTTTTGAAAGTTATGTACAAGTTCTGCTTTAAGTCCATTTTATTTTTTTCTGCTTCTAATAAATTTTGAAATATCAGACCCTGACTGCTCTCTGGACTTTATTGGACACCCCCACGTGCACATTTGGTGTCAGAAGTGGGGATATCACAAGGGAAGGAGAGCCACCTTTCTTGTGGATATTGTCCAGAGTCATTATGGAGGAGCAGAAGAAGATGGAGAAAGTGGAAATGTCTGCACCAGACGGTACGTGGATCAGAACTATGGTGGACAAATTTCAACTACCCCTAGCAGCTGGATTGGGTGATGTCAGAAGAAAAGAGACTGAGAGAAAGAGAAAGAGAAAGAGAAAGAGAAAGAGAAAGAGACCAGAGGCAGCGGAAGAAGCTATTGGGGGTGAAGATGTCAAAGAGAAGGAAGAGGAACCCCCTTCCGAAGTACATGATTTGCTGAGATGGTTATGTGTGAGACAGCTTGAGCTGGAGAAGCAGAGAGAGAGAGAGACCATCTACAAAATGAGAGAGACCGTCTACAAAATGAGACCAGGTGGGTGGAGACTCTTAAGGCTATTCAGGCTATTGGAACTACTAGACCTATTCTACCTAGTGGGGGCCCAAAGGACATTAAAATTTCCAGACTAATGGACAGTGATGATATTGAAGCATACATTACAACATTTGAAAGAGGGCAACAGCTTGTGGGTGGTGGCCTAGGATCAGTGGGTTATCTGCTTAGCCCCATATCTCACAGGCAAGGCTCAGCTAGCTTATAGTCACGTAGAACCTGCAAATGTTACCAACTATGATCATGTTAAACAAGCAATATTAAAAAGGTATGACATCTGTACAGAGACTTATCGTCAAAGGTTTCGAGCATTCAGATATCATACTGTTGAGTCCCCACAAGAAGCTTGTGCTCAATTGCAAGACTTGTGCACAAAATAGCTACAACCTGCAATTCGTACCATACATCAAGTGGTTGAGTCAGTTGTGTTAGAACAATTTGTAAAAATACTACCTTATGAGGTTCAAATGTGGGTAAGAGAACATTGACCTGACACAGTAGAAAAAGCTGTCAGTTTAGCTGAAGATTATATTACAGCTCACCCACATCGTCAGAAAGGGTCTCATGGAACAAATACTTCCCAAGTATTAATAAAACATCCACCCACTAGTCCTTCTACTAAGCCAAAAGAGGAAAGAAAAAGTATGAGAATATTTAACCCAGATATATTTGCCATGAGTGTCAGACCAAGGGACACATCACTAGATTCTGCCCCAAGAAAAATCTGATCCTTCTCATCTGGCCTTAGCAAACTGGGGCAATATACTGTGTCTGTCAATGTTGGAGGACAGGATGTGATGGCATTGATTGATTCAGGAAGTAAGCAAACCCTGGTATGCGTTGATTTACTCAGTGGTGCTCTTACAAAGAAACACTCAGAGAAAACTAGGGTGACTTGTGTTCATGGGGACACTCATTTCTAACCTGTACAAAAAGCTACTATTACTGCATCAGGCATGGCACATCATCTGAAGATAGGCGTGGTTCTTAGACTACCTGTACCTGTGATATTGGGACATGACTTTCCTGTATTTAACAATTTATTGACTGCTTCTTCTTCTATATCTGCTGTGACTACACAATCTCAAGCATCTCAGGAACAAATGGACAGTGAATTGTTTCCTTTTGATGATACCTTATTTGATGTTTCTGGAAAAACTGTTAAATCAAAAAAACAAAAGAGACTAGAAAAATGGACATGGAATAAAACAAAGGACTTACGTTCTGATGATGCCATGGTAAAAACTGTAAAGTCAGACTCTTTTATCAGTGACCAAAAGAATGACCCTACACTAACCCCTTTGTTTTCCCAGGTTATTGCTGATGGGTGGAAGGTACACCTCAATGTATAAATTGCAACAGGATAAATTGTATAGAGTTTGTAAAATCCAAAAACTGGGGAAATGGTAGATCAACTGGTGGTTTCTAGTCAGTATAGAGAACAGTTAATATTCTTAGCGCATGATGTACCATGTGGGGACATGCAGGAAGGATAGAACTTTAAAGGTTACTATATAGATTCTTTTGGCCTGGCATTCATGAACAAGTGGCTGAATATTGCAAAAGTTGCAGCCAGTGTCAAAGGGTGGCACTGGTTACAAGAAAGGACAAAGTCCCTCTTCAACCTTTACCATTGGTTGCTATGCCCTTTGAAAGATTGGCCATGGAGATTATAGGACCTCTCCCCAAAAGTACTAAAGGCAACAGGTTTGCCCTTGTGTTGTGTGACTATGCTACAAAATATCCTGAGGCTATTCCACTATGCACAATAACAGTGGATAAAATAGCAGAGGAGTTGCTGAAGGTATTTAGCAGAGTGGGCATACCAAAAGTTATTTTAACGGATAGGTGAACCAATTTCTGTTCAGCCATTTTGAAATGTCTCTACCAAGCTCTGGGGGTAGAAGCTGTCTACACATCTCCATACCATCCCCAGATTGATGGCTTGGTCGAGCGTTCCAACAAAACACTGAAGAAAATGATACAAAAGTATGTGGAAGATGAGGGTAAACACTGGGACCTATATCTGCCACTGTTACTTTTTGCATATCGTGAGGTACCTCAAGCATCGACTGGATTCTCACCATTTGAACTGTTATATGGTAGGAATCCCAGAGGTCTCCTAGACGTAGTTAAGGAACAGTGGGAGGATATTACCAACTGGAAAAATCCTACTACCCTTGACTATGTTACGCAGCTACGTAAAAGAATAGCTAAGTATACTCAGGTTGCGCAAGAACAGAATCAAATCAAGCAAGACTATCAGAAAGAATGATATGACATGGGGTGGGTGAAAACACTTTAGCTCTGGGGATCGTGTCTTATTGTTGCTTCCATCCACTGAAAACAAGTTAACTATGAAATGGCAAGGGCCTTATGTGATACAGAAACAAATTAGCCCACTACGTATTTGGTGGAAGTACCAGACAGAAAACAAAACTAAAAAGTGTACCATGCCAATTTATTGAAAAGATGGCATGATAGGCCTACTGAAGTCATGTATGTATGTTCCAACCCATTGGACAATGAGATGGAGCTGGCATATGATAGACTGGAAGGAGAACAATTGTCTAAAGATTTGACAATAAATCCTTCTTTACTAGACAGTCAAAAACAAGAACTAGCCCACGTTCTAAGTCAGTTTCATGATACTTTTACAACAGTCCCAGGGAAAACTATGGAAATGTGTCATCAGATCCATACATTTCAAAACACACCCATTAGAGTAAAGCCCTATCGGATTCCTGAGAAATTAAAACAAGAAGTCATCATAGAGATAGAAAAGATGAAAGCAATGGGTATCATAGAAGAAGCTAATAGCGAATGGGCGTCTTCTATGGTCCTTGTCCCTAAAAAGAGGAAGGATAAGAATTTGTCTAGACTTCCAAAACTCAACGCAATATCAAAGTTTGATGGATATCCAATGCCCGTATAGATGACATCATAGACCAACTTGGGCAAGCGTAGATATGTTAGTATACTTGATTTAACTAAAGGATACTGGCAAATTCTGCTTGAGAAAGCATCAAAAGAGAAACTGCTTTTGCACTCCTTTGGGGTCTTTTCAATTCACAATGATGCCATTTGGACTCCACGGAGCCCCAGCTAGTTTTCAAAGGTTGATGGATAAACTCCTGAGACCTCATGTTGATATAGCGCAGCTTATTTAGATGACATAATCATTTATAGTACAACATGGGAAGACCATGTTAAACAACTTACTGCTGTTTTAAAACTATAAAACAAGCTGGTCTCACCATCAACCCCAACAAATGTTCCTTTGCTATGGAGGAAGCCCAGTATTTGGGATTTATAATTGGTAATGGGCAGGTAAAACCAGAGGTAGGGAAGGTGGGAGCTGAAGAGTCCTCGCCTCACAAAAAAGCATGTACGTTCATTTTTGGCCTGGCAGGCTACTATAGACGCTTTCGGCCTCAATTTTCTACTTTAGCTAGCCCTTTAATTGAGTTAACAAAAAAGAACAAACCCTCAAAAGTAATTTGGAATTCAGAATGTGAAGAATCATTTCTTGCCATAAAAGCAATACTTTGTTCTTCACCAGTGTTAAAAAGTCCTGATTTTGATAAACCATTTTTGCTACAGATGGATGCTTCTAATGTTGGTTTGGGGGCTGTGTTATCTCAAATCCACCACGGAGAAGAACATCCCGTACTGTATATTAGCCGTAAACTTCATGTCAGGGAAACCAAGTACTCCACAATAGAAAAGGAGTGTTTGGCACTCAAATGGGCTATTGAGTCCTTAAGATACTGGTTATGGGGAACTCAATTTACAGTCTGGACAGACCATAATCCACTACGATGGATACACAACATGAAAGATAGTAATCCAAGGGTGATGAGATGGTATCTAACATTGTAACCATACAAGTTCACTGTTAGTCATAGAGCTGGAACTGCTAATAGTAATGCTGACTTTATGTCTCGATTTGGGGCAGACATAATGTTAGAACCAAATGTAGACCTCGGGGAATGAATATATTTGTATTTGAGAATGCATTGTATCTAAGTAAAAGAGAATATTAAAGGGCCCCGAGGTGGAGCTTTGGGAGTGGGTGGGCTAAAGCTCCATCTCTTTTTGTTTACAAAAGAGATCTACATGCTATTGCAATTAGTGAAAACTACTAGTTTTCATCCTGAGTGGGAGGAGTTGTGGTAGGTCAGTGACCTCTAACTTGGATATGTTCTCATGGGTTCGGAGCATATGTAATTACCTGCCTGAGTTTGGAGGTAATTCGAGAACATTGTGGGCAAAAACATTAATCTAAATCTGTTGCAACAGTCTCCTGGTCTTCTAATTTCTTCCTTTTACTATCGCTCCGTTTCTGCCATTCCCATACTCAAGCTTGGCCACTTTTGAGTATTCTTACTGTCCCTTTCCTTATTTCCAGCTTGTTTTCTCAAAATAATAATGCCCCAATGTTCAGAACATTCTGTGCTTGCAGTACTAGCTAATTATGCTAATTTTCCTGCACGAATGTGCGGACGTGTGACTGTGCGATCGTGCGAATGTGCGACTGTGCGATCGTGAGAATGTGCGACTGTGCGATCGTGCAAACGTAGGAAGACGCCCAAAAGGGTTGATGATGGCGTTTATGATCTAGTGAATTCTGAACAAATTAGCAGCCTTTTGTTGGTTTTAGTGTAAGAAGTTCAGAATTATATGTCAACATTGCAACTGAGAATCATTTGAGAAATGGTGTTTATTTGTTTGTTTAAATAAAATGGTTAAAACTAGTACTTTTAACAGAGAAGGGCAATGTATGCCACAGTTAAAAGAGAAAGAGATAAAACTGTTTTACATAAAAGGGATAAAGTCTCCTAATGTGATCCAGAAATGACTTAGACTTACATCTCTCTTTGAAATGTGCTTCCAGCTCTGCTCAGTCCAATTTCCTTATAGGACTGAGCGCCCTGGTTGTCCCTTTTTATGATGTAAGTTGGGGGAGGAGCTATCTGAGTCATGTGCTCCTCCACTGATATATAAGGAGGTGAATGTGAAATGTTGTCAGTGTGTGGTAGGAAGGCAAACCTACCAGATGCCTAGCCAGATTCTAGGTGCCTTTTTGGCAGGAATTGTCTTTCTTGTAAAAGATATGATTTCCTGTGCCTTATGTTTTTTTTTGAAAGTTATGTACAAGTTCTGCTTTAAGTCCATTTTATTTTTTTCTGCTTCTAATAAATTTTGAAATATCGGATCCTGACTGCTCTCTGGACTTTATTGGTCGCCCCCACGTGCACAATACCCGTAAGGTTATTTTGTGGTCACTGCACTGAATCACCTTTTGGGACTGACTAATGAAATGACAGTGCCAGTGTTCATGAGGTTGGGTCCCAAATAGGCCAAGTTGAAAATTTGGTGCAAAAATTACAAAAACTGCCCAAGTTAAGCATGGTCATTGAAATTTTTCTATGCATGCACACACCAGTGGCAATTTTTAATTAAAATATTATATTTTCACTCCAAATATTAAACATAGCCATTTTTTCACACCACCTCATAAACAGTACAGCTATCATTTTTCACATCCTGCCCAAAATGTGTTTTTGCACCTGTGGCTCAGAATGGCATTGCAGGTTGAGCATAATTACATTTTTCCTTGCATTTTACAATTTCTCTGTACCAGGGTATATGAGGTGGGGTAATAAGATGGCTATGCTGACAATTTGGTCACTGTTGTTCAACACATGGAAGCCCCAGATGATCACTGTGCTTCCACACCTACATACATATGTGCATCTATGGAGGGATTGGAGTGCAGGGTCCAAAGGACCCTGCATTCCCACAGTAAAATAAGGATACTATTATACTTTTTCAAAAAGTAAGGAAATTAATTGCAAAACATGGAAATTAAGTATGGAAATTAAGTGTTGGAGTTCCCAACCCTACCACTCCACCCCACCCTCCACATGCCAACAGGCATCTGGGTGTGTCTTGAGGTTGTCGGGCATAACTGTCACCCCATTCTCCTATACTGCACCATCTCAGCTTCCTTACACATGGAATGGGGTGAGAGTTAGGGCCAATGACCCCGAGGCACACCCAGACACCTGTTGGTATGTGGAGGGTGGATGGGTGAAGTAGGGTTAGGAACCCCAACACTGAATTTCCATACTTCTGTCACCTAATAGGAACCCTAACTGATGCATTAATGGAATTTATTGCAAGAAATATATATATATATATATATATAGAGGCAAACTCTGTTATTTATGTTATTAGCAGAGACAGTGAAATTCTGTTAGAAACCCTTCGATTCCACTCAGCAGGCGACATGATCATCAGCCCCAACTCTCACCCCATGACATGTAAAGCAGCAGAAGCATAGAGAATGGGGTGAGAGTTAGGACCCATGATCCCAATGCGCACTCCAATTCCGGTTGGGGGTGGGCGGGGTCCAAGGGGGTTTCAACCCTAACAGCGAATTTCCTCACTTTTGTCGCTGTGGAACAACCCTAACTAATGCATTAAATGGATTTTTTGCCTCTAATTTCCTTCTTTGAGAATGATAACGAGAAATAGTGAATGAATGCAGTGGAGGGAGGCGGTCTTTGGGCCCCGTGTTCCCGCCACATGGATGTGTTGTGGCATACTAACAGGGACAGCAATGCAAACAGAAATGCTAACAGGGCGCACATGGTAACACAAGCACGAATGAGAACAGAAAGGGTAACACATGGTGGCGTGAGACGGAATGGTCTGCCACGTGATGTGTTGTCACATAGTAACATGGTGCCTGCAAATAGAAATGTCAATGGGCATGGTGATGTAAAGTGAAACAGTAAGATAAACAGTACTGTAGACAGAAATGGCAAAAATAACAGAAAGCATAGCGCAAATGAAAGCGTAGGATACGCACATGGTGGCGCAGGCGTCCAATGGTAAGTGAAACGGGTATGGATCCGCAAGCGGAAAGGGCAACAGTAACAGTAATGTAAGCGCACAGGCTGGTTTTCCCCAAAACCTGCATTAAGAAAGACAGTGAGTACAAATAATGTATGCAAAATAATGAGTATCGGTGCAGAAAATGAGATCTTGGAATACTAAATACATTATATCTCAGGAACCGTACGACGTAGAAAAAAAATTTAAAAGTCATATTATTTACAACTGTCCTAGCTAATTTGAATCTTAGCCCTATTAAGAGGCTAAGAAATTTTACGACGAAAAGTCTGTATCTCGCACCGTTTCCGAGATACGGGCCCTGAAAGGCGCGGTGAACGCCGTAATATTTTCCTATGGAAAAAAAGAAAAGTTCAGAGTGCCATAACTTTGCATCCCTGCAATGTTTTTTCACCAAACTACTGAAAGGCACATCTGTGGGCTGTTGGCTGTCTTCCCTCCAAATTTCAGGGTAAAAGACCAAACTGTTATTTTGCAGCAGGGCTCCAAATGATTTCTGTTAAGTGTCGGGCGCCGTAATTTTATCCTATGGGAAAAACTGTCAATTTTGGAGTGCCGTAACTTTTCCGCCATGTGATATTTTTTCACCAAACTACTGAAAGGCACATCTGTGTACTGTTGGCTGTCTTCCCTCCAAATTTCAGGAAAAAAGACCAAACCGTTATTTTGCAGCAGGGTGCCAAAGGATTCCTGTAATGCTTCTGGCGCCGTAATGTTATCCTATGGGAAAAACTGTCAACTTTGGAGTGCCATAACTTTGCCGCTGTGTAATATTTTTTCAATATAACACTGAAAGGCACATCTGTGAGACGTCGGCTGCGTTCCCTCCAAATTTCAGCCCAACACTCCCAACGGTTATTTTGCAGTGCAGTGCCAAAGAATTGCTGTCATTTTCCCACAGACTAGAAAATTACTGTCGCAATTTGCGAAAGCTTTCGCAAAAATTTGCTACACTTTCATGAGCACGAAAGTAATTTGCGAAAGTACTTTTTCCAGAAATTTGAAAACATATTTCTGGGTGTTTTACCACAAATAAAGACATGGCAAGCATCCTCAGGGCCCGACTAGGTGAATACAAAAAATTAGGTTGCTAGAGGGTCCCAAATTTAAATGCCAACCATTTTTCTGATCACCTAACTGAAAACAAAATGGCCGATTTTGAAAGTAACAGGCCCATTTATGAAAGTAAAATGCATTTGCGAAAGTGTTGAACTTTTTGTTAACTTTTCCCATTGACTTATAATGGGAAACTGTTTTTTGAATAACTTTTGAACCGCTTAATATTTTTCACAAATCTTTGAAAGGCACATCAGGACCCTGGCTGCACATTCCTGAAGATTTTGGGCAGTCCACCTAAACCGTACGACCTGTAGAAGCAACCACAGAATTCCAGAAAAGCCGTGAACGCTGGGCCGTTATCAAGATCACACTTAATAACCCACAGCTGCATATCTGACCAGTATGAAACTTAGCACATCCCAAGGCCTATGATTCTTAATCATTAATTCCAAATTCAGGCAAATCCATCAAACGGTTGCAAAGTTATTAGGTGCAAAGTTTTGGGGTTTAACATAGAAATGGCTCCTCAACCTAATTCATGGTAGCACTATGTGTACCATAATATATATATATATATATATATATATATATATATATATATATATATATATATATATATATATATATATATATATACAGTATATATATATATATATATATATATATATATATATATAAAAGACAAGAACTCTGTGTGCAAACACTGAGGCAAGGGTTACCCTAAAGGCATTTGGCTGGGAAACCAAGTTTCAAGAAAATACAAAATCACACATGCCCACACAATGTAAAGCATCATGGGCTGCATATGCAAATCACCACAGAATGTTATGCTGGTTCAACTTTAAGCAGAATTGCATGGTGCCGAAAGGCCTCTCACACAGTTTGCAAAGGGTGCTAACAGATGACATAGACACGTGTTTTGTCCTACCAGGACTCATCAGTATGCCTCATCTATATATGGGATACGTGGAGACGAGTGTGTGATACATTATTTATCTTGTACAGTTGCCAGTGACCTCAAGTAACCTCACGAGTGGCGAGGCCACAAGTGAGAGTTACGAGAGGTGACTGGCACCTGTACAAGATAAATGAAGTATCACACACTTGCCCCCCCCACATATTTCATTTATGCAACAGGGCAGGAGCTTGTGTGATGGTGTATAATGAGGCAAATGTTTGTTTTTCTTTTTTAAATAAATAAAGTTGGTATTTTTAATCATTTGGTGGTCACCCTCTTTTGTGTCGTAATTTGGTATGGGTATTGCTAGGGTGTAGCGTAATGATGGCAGCATTGATTGGTGTTTGAGGTGAGATGCTGATTTTTTTTGTGCAGGAAAATGGCAGCACCACTTAGCAAGAGTGGGAGGAATTTATGCCAAAAGCCAGGTGTTGTACATACTTGTGATGTCTGCTAGAAAGTTGCTTCTTAGCAGAAAGCATGGTGAGATTGTGGTAGATAATGAGAACCAGAGTGAGACCTGAGGGAGAAAGAGTGGGGAAGGCAGTGTTACGAGTACCTATTACAGTATGCAGTAGAAGAAATGAGGAGCAACAGAATCACAGGTAGTGAAGAAAAAAGGAAAAAGAAGCAGCATGTTACATTTTTGTGTGGTACATGTGGAAAGGTGGTTCAGTGGTAAGAGAGATGGGGCAGGTTATCAGCATGTCAGTAAGGCAGGCTGGCGCCAACTAGGAGGAATAGGTAGAAAAGTTGATTGCTTGGGGGGGTAGCAAAGTGACTGTGGAAAGTAAAAGTGTATGTGGAAGTAGTGCTGGCAGAAGGGAGAGTGCTGACATAGTTACTGTGTGGATAAATGGAGCGTGATGCAGTTACTATGTGGATAAATAAATTTATCCACATAGTAACTCAGATAAACAGATTTATCACACTCTGTTTATCCAGACACCTGTTGCATAAATATGTATACACACACACACACACACACACACACACACACACACACACACACACATATATCTGTTAGGGATATGCAATGGTGAGCTGTTGCATACATGATTTATAGACACAAGTGTTGTTTTGACTTTGGGTAACCTCATGAGTGATGTAAGACATGAGTGAGGTGCCTGAGGTTAAAACAGGATGCTTGTTTATAAATCATGTATGCAACAGCTCACCATTGCAAGTTCTATTTATGCAATAGGCACAAGTCTGAATAATGGAGTCCAATTTGTTTATAGGTAGTTTAATTTTTTTTTTAAATACATTCATGTGGACTTTTTGTGCTCTTCCTACATTGTTGCTAAGGATGCCTGGATGTCCTGAAGGTCCTTATGTCTCTGGCATGTGTTTTGATTGGTGCCAGATGCATGTGGACAGGCTGGAGAGGTCATAAACTTGGTGGATCCTTTTCTCATTTAGCGAGACAGCCACTGTGGTGTTTATGTTTTGTGTGTTTTTATTTTCTGAGTGAGAGAAAGGTTGACTATTTTATTAAAATTCAGTAATTTATTTGGCTGGCTCTGCCTTTGGAGTGAACAGCTGCCTATGGGAGCTGGAGGATGGTTTGATGTGTGAGGTGGAGATCACAGCAGTAGGATCAGAGAGGAACAAGATGTGCTGGCATTTTAGAGGACACGCTTGACAGAGTGGGGGAAAATAAGTAGTTTTTTCTTTTTAAAGTGGAGACTGCAGTATAAATTAACAGGCTGAAGTTGGAGCACTTTGTTGAGTGGGAGTTGAAAGCAAAGAACTGGCAGTGCGGTGGCTGACCAAGGTGGGTTGTCAGCATGACTGTTCTGTGGAAAGAGAGAGTTGTTTGCTTACTCATTTTTTTCAGCAGTTTGGAGCAGATACTAATTAATATGAAGCACTAGACAGGAGGGGAGCTATCTGTGCTGTTCTGTGTGCAGCTATGGAATTAAGGTACTTTCATTTTCAGGTGGAGGTAGTTCCTGTTGGTGGGGGTGGTGGCGATGATGTATCTACTGTGTAGATAAACATCTTCTAACATGACTACTATGTGTATAAATGTGAGCTTCCACATTTTTACATAGTGCACACACCATCAATCATTTATCACATGGATAACAGCATTTAGCGTTGGAGATTTATCTCCACACCCATTGTGTGTGAGTGTCTGTGTGTGTGTGTGTGTGTGTGTGTATATATGTATATATATATATATATATATATATATATATATTTCTTGCAAAAACTGTAAATGCATCAAATAGGGTTGCAATTAAAGTGAAAGAAGAAGTATGGAAATGTGATGTTAGGGTTTTTAACTCTAACTCTGGATTCCCCCCAAGCAGCCAAAGGTTGCAAGGCAACACAAGAAACCACAGACATCCATCATCAGGTAAGACAAACAACATACAACTCTTTCCATATGACACAAAAGACATCCATCATCATGGTCCACTGCTTTTGTAGCCATGGCTACATGCCACAGGTGTTTGAAGGCACTCAGCACCTGCATGCAATCATCCATGTGGGCACAGAAGTGCAGGGCCCTTTGGATCCTGCAGTTCTGTGGAGGCATAGGTGCCTTCTGCACCTGAGTGAAGACATCTACACTTCCCTGGTGGTTGATGGCACTTGGCTGTGCCTCAGGCCTCATTACCCACCTGAGGAATGTGGTAATTTAATATTACTGCACACCCTGTTGAGTGTTATTGTTTAGTTACAATTTACAATGTGTTCCTATGGGAATTTCTATCACACTTCTTAGGTGGTTGAAGGCACTCAGCTGCATCTCATGCCTTACAAGCCACATAGGGCATGCAACAGTTTAGTATTGCCACACACCCTGCCATGTGGTATTGCTCACTTAAAATGTATAATGTTATCTTATGCAAATTATATATCACACTTCCCAAGGAGTTGAAGGCCCCCAGCTGTGCTTTGTGCCTCACAATGCACATGGGGCATGCAGCAATTTGGCATTGCCATACACCTGCCATGTATTATTGCTTACTTACAATTTAAAATGTGATCTTACGGGAATTTTTTATTGCACTACCAAGGTGGTTAAAGACACTCGGCTGTGCCTTATGCCTCACAACCCATCTGGGGCATGCAGCAATTTTGTACTGCTGTACACCCTGCTGTGTGGTATTGCTCACTTAAAATTTATAGTGTGATCCTATGGGAATCATGTACCACACTTCCCAGGTGGTTGAAGGCACCCTGCTGCACCTCGTGCCTCACAACCCACCTGGGACATGAAGCAATTTAGCATTTCTGCATACCCTGCTGTGTGTTATTGCTTACACATTCAGCACTTCCCAGGTGATTGAAGGCACATGGCTGCACCTCATGCCTCACAACCCACCTGGGGCGTGAGGTAATTTAGCATTACCACACATCCTATCATATGTCATTCCTTACTTACAATTTACAATGTGATCTTATAATAATTTTTGTTACATTTACCAGGTGATGTGCAAGTTTGCATGTGTATCCATGGCTACAGAAGCACTGGACAATGATGATGAATGTCTCTTGTGTCATGTGGAAAGAGATGCATGTTATATGTCTTAGATGATGATGGATGTCTGTGGTTGCTTGTGTTGGCTTGCCCCCTTTGGCTGCTTGTGGTAGGGGAATGAGGAGTTAGGGTCAAAAACCCTAACATCACATTTCCATACTGTTGTCACTTTAATAGCAATCCTAACTGATGTATAAACAGAGTTCTTTGCAAAGAATGTCCTTACTTTTTGAGATAGTGTAATCGTATCTTCATCTGCCTGTGAGAGTGCATGGCCCTGCGCTCTCATCCCTCCATAGATGCGGACACGTATATTGCTGTGGAAGTGCAGGGCCCAGAGGGCCCTAAGCTTGCATTTGTAGCAGATCAGGCAAATCCTTCTTATTACCCCAATGAAGTTGGAGCTGAACATTTTCAAATCCCTGCTGAAACAATATTCTTTGCCACTGGAACATCATTCCACACCACAGGTGCAAAAACTCAATTTGCATAAGATTTGAAAAATGATAGCTGTCACGTTCATGAGGTGGTTTAAAAATAGCTATGCTGAAATGGTCATAAAGAGCTCAAGAACTTCCATCAAACCCATGCCTCAGGGCATTTGCTCTGGGGTTCTTTTGTAGTTCAACATCCATCAAAGTTCACTAACTGAAGCTGGAGTTTCAGAAAAGTGTCAGGGATGTGTGGCCCCATCATTCCACATCCCTGATGCTTGGGATAATAAATTAGACCACCTAAAAAGTGAACTAATTTATCTGTGCAGCTGCAGCAGCCTGCACAGTTTTGGGAGCATTAGAATGATGCACATGTCAATATATGGCTCATGTGTCATTATCAAGGCCACAGATTTGTGGTGCTTGAAGTAATGATATTTTGTTTTAAAGATTTGAAACTTCCAAGATTGCACCAATGATTGCTAATCTAATATTTGGATTTTTCTGAGATGCTTCTTTCAATCTTTTAGCATGTGTATATAGAGGATGTAAGAATTCTGCAGCAGAGTTCCTGCAGGAAACAAGATAATTGCAATGGCACTTCATCCTTTATGTCATGTAGTGTCCTGTGGCACTGCATTAAATCCTGGTGGCTCCACTGTAAATAAACAGAACAGAAGAAGGAATAATGTGCAGCAAAGTCAATAAAACAAAATGAAAATACAGTAGTACAGGAAGCAATTCAGAGAAACATATGAGTTCTGTAGATTCACTGATTTGGTGTAAAATGCCCAGTTCCTTGAAATTCATTGTTTTAGGCAGTGTGCAGACAATCCAGATTCAGAAACAGTACCAGGTTGTTTGAGTGGCTTTGGTTACTATTGTACCATAAAGCAGTGGTAAGTGCCATACATGCAGCAACATGTTTGACAGCAGCACTCAAACATTTTGCAACATTTGGGGGTCACTGGAACAGTCCAAATTTAACACTGTGCCTGCAGCAGCCCCAGAGAAAATTCAGCCCCTGTTCATCAACTCAGATCATAGAAAAAAATCTCATGAACTGCTCATTAACCGGAAGCTTATGAAGTTGATGAAATTACGGGACCATGATGAACTACTATGATACTGAAATTAATCTGAATAACAACTTTGTAAATCAAAATGCACTTTGCCCTACTCTCAATGATGTAATACAATCATATAAGTGAGAACTCTTACCATAGGAGTAGAAAATACTGTAGTTACTATATGCAAATGGACCGTCTGAGTACATAAAGGGATTAACATTTGAATTCAATATGCCTTACAAGTGCTTCAGTTTATGATGGTATGAATAGTAACGAAATCTTACGATTTAAGAAATTAAATGAGAAAAGGTCCTATGTAAAGGAACACTAACAGAAAAATAAGCATAAATTAGGTTTACCTTGTAAAATATATGTAAATAAGATGTTCATTAAAAAGGTGAGTTTTTTTACAAGAGTTCAGTTACCATGGACAACTGCTTAATAGCAATAGCGCTTTTTCATTATGAAAACTGTCAGGGCCAGCTGATCTGAATTATACAGATCAGTGTCTGCGTCCTCATCAATTATATAAAAAAACAATATTTCGGGGATATGATCCTACATGCTAAAACATTGTCACTGTTCGAATTACAGAAATAGTTAGTTGCCATATTGGTCCTTGTAAGAACAGATCCAGAAACAAATGGTGTGATACTTTTTATTGGACCAGCATAGATGTAACAAAAGAAAACGGTGCTTAAGCTTTCAGACCAACCAAGTCCTTCCTCAGAAGTTTATGGCAAACAACTGCCATGAGCACTGTTTTCTTTTGTTACATCTATGTTGGTCCAATAAAAGGTATTGAACCATTTATTTCTAGGACTGTTTGAATTATAAATTGTTATACAATCAAGTGACATTACAGGTCGCTAGAAATCATTTATAAGCTGTTTTAATGAAAGTTTGCTGGAGGAATTTCATGAATTTCCAAGAACCTTTGTGAACCTTTGCAAACATTTATATCAATAGATATTTCTGAACACTGATGAGCCATTGAATTTTCTTAAACATAGAATAACAGATTGATAACTGTGCACAACATGGCTGTGTTTCCATTGAGGGGATCTGATGACACAGACATTGACAGCAAGGCTCGAGACATCTCTGTGACATCATCAAATCTCCAAGATGGAAACTTAACTTGTTTAAGACATTTAGCTATTTTTTATTTATTCATAGTTTCTAGCAGCAACTTGCAAGCAATGTACACAAAACAGATAAAATAGTATTTTTTTTTAAACAGTTATAACTTTCCCCATGCTTCCACTCAGCCTCCTGTGCCTGTCCCACACAAGCATCATGCTTACTGCATTTGTTGTAAAAGACTGCAGCAAATCTTTGGCAAGTGTTTAATAATGTTTGGTTCTGCTGGTTTTCTGCTCTGTGACAGGCTTGGAAAATACTGTGCTGCCATTGTAGTGTAGTGAGTGATGTCAGCTTGTGAATTTCTGAGGCTGGCAGTTGGCGTGTGATGGAGACAGAGCTCAAATGTAGAATGTAAAAGTTGTACCGTAGTGGTAATGTAGCTACTGTAACAGGAAACTTTTGCAGCTGTTCCTTCCAAGTTCTGCCCTCCGAAATTTTATTTCAGTGCTGTGCTATGGGAGCTGGGTGGGTGCACAGGGAACATAGCTAGGTTCCCCAGCGCGAGAAAAGAGCGAGCGGGGAGTTTTTTTTTTTTTTAAATGAGGCTCGCGACTGAGAGTGTTAGAACTTGGGGGGAGGATTTGAGGAGAGACAGTTGAGAGAGGACAAATGACTGTTGAGACAGTTCCATGTGGCTGTGGAGGGGAGAGGATGCAACAGGTCTGTGGGGACCAGAAAAAGGCTTACCTGGTAGTTGAAGCCATCCCTCCTGGCTTGCTTGCATGCCTGCTCCTCCTCCAGCTGCTGAAGATGTCACAAGAGCTCCGGTGTGGTCGGTGGTGCCATCGGGGCACCACAAGAAGAAAAGTGCGGTGCGGTCATTGGGCTGTGAGCCCCGTCATTTTATTATTTTGCCCTGTTCTCCCTGTTTCATAGTTTAATTTCAGTCCTCCATCGGTGGTATAGAAGAGCTGCATCATGACCATTACTCCGTCAGCCGTCCGAGGCCCCCAGGCTGTCCCTCATTTCACCAGCTTTCCTTTAGCTCCCTCCCACTGCCAGAATACCTCTCACCTCCCGACCCGCTGAAGAAACAGCCTGAAGAGTGGTGAGTCGGCGGCAGCACATGAAGCGGGCTGCCTGCCACACAATTTTGTAGAGACTGCAGTTGGTTGGGGTTAAAGCGCACAAGGCACCAGTAAAAGCGGCTTAGCACCATGGAGAGGATCAGGTTCAGTAGGACCCTTATTTAATATTAAAAAGGGACAGGAAGGTAGCGATGCCCAAGGGAGGGCTCATAGAAGTTTAGGCCACTGATGAGGCCCTGTATATGCATGAGGGAGGTGGAGCTGGGTGGAGTTACATCTGAGGAGTGACAGCAGGCTCTCTGAGCCCAAGATTTAAAGGGGCAATCCAGGCCCGTGGTTTAAAGTAAAGGGTGCCAGGCCCACAGTTAAAGAGGGCATCAGGCCCAGTAGCAAGAAGGGCACCAGGCCCACAGTAGTAAAGGGCGCCAGGCCCAGTAAAGGAAGGGCACCAGGCCCACAGTAGTAAAGGGCGCCAGGCACAGTAAAGGAAGGGCACCAGGCCCACAGTAGTAAAGGGCACCAAGCCCAGCAGGATATGGGGCAGCAAGGCCCGTAGTAAATAGGGCAATGCTAGGCCCACAGTAGTAAAGGGTGCCAGGCCCAGCAAAGTAAGGGGCAGCCAGGCCAGTAGTAAATAGGGCACGAGGCCCAGCAGAGTAAAGGGGTAGCCAATCCCATAGTAAATAGGGCACGAGGCCCAGCAGAGTAAAAGGGCAACCAGGCCCATAGCAAGTGGGGCGTGAGGCCCAGCAGAGTAAAAGGGGCAGCCACGCCCAATAGTAGTTGGGGCACGAGGCCTAGCAGAGTAAAGGGGCAGCCACGCCAGGTAGAATTTGGGGCACGAGGCCCAGCAGAGTAAAGGGGTAGCCAGGCCCATAGTAAGTGAGGCACGAGGCCTAGCAGAGTAAAGGGCATCAGGCCTGTGGTAATTAGGGTACCAGGCCCTACATTGATAAAGCAAGGACACACTTAGGCTCACAGGTATTTGGAAGGGCCCATTCCAGGGAAAGGCCACTGATATGTTAAGGGGCAAGTTTAGGCCCACAGCTAGCCATTTAGTCTCCACAGGTGTTAGGGGGACCCAGTAGTGTTAGTCACCCCATAGTGGCATAGGACCCTAGTTAGCCACATAAGCCCTCTCGAGTTAAGGGGGCTCACCTTTTGTATAGCTTTCCAGATAACCTATTTCCCCACTTTAGCATTTCCACAGTAACAGGAGAACCCGATTTAGCCAGACGGGACCCCATTAGAGTTAGGTCCATCAGTGTTAGGGTTCAACTATCAAAGTGTATTGCCTGTATATTTACTGTGGTCTGAACTTTGGAACTGATCTTTGAACCATTGAGACAAGAAATAAGACTGTACTGGCATGGCTATTACTACTACTAACAATGGAACTGCTGGGAGCCCAGAGATGCGGCATCAGAAATACAGGGTCAGAGATCTATGATTATATTCCAAGGCCAGAAGTCTGAAGGTCAAGTGTCAGGACATTGGCGGTCCAGTGCTGGGGGTCCAGGGGTCCAAGGCCTGAAGTCCAGAGGTCCAGTGCCAGAGTGTCGGGGGATCCAGAAGTCCATTGCTGGAGGTCCAGAGGTCCAGTGCCGGACAGCCGGAGGTCCAGAGGTCTAGGTCAGAGGTCCAGAGGTCTGTACCCACAGGGCTAGTGTCCCGACACTTTAGACTCCATGGCCCTAGGCTGAGGGATTATTACAGAAATCCAGAACCTTGCCGTCGGGGACAAATTGAGGTCATCTAGGGTGACCAGAAGAGGGCCGGCACCATAGCAGTTTGCCCCAACGCAGAGAAGGAAGTATGCTGGGGACAAGTTGCAGCCATCAAGGATGGCTAGAAGAGGGCTGGCACCATAGCAGTTTGGCCCAACTCAGACAAGGAGGTACGCCTTGGAAAAGTTGCAGTCATTAAGGGTGACCAGAAGAGGGCTGGTGCCATAGCAGTTGCTCCATCGAATACAGTCTTGGCACCTGGGACAAAAATTTGGCAGGCCCAGTGTTTGTGATGTGCTGCTTCTCCCAGCCATCGACTCAAAGACTCCTGTATCTTGTTGAAACCCCCCCTCCATATCAGAATCTGATCTTTTGTTCCACCTTCCCTCCCTGTAAAGTATAGGTCTCCCCACTACCCCTTATGTTTGTTATTGTTGTGACAAGAATTCAGTAAAATATTATTGAAACAAACTCTCTTGTGTCCGTCTCTTTCTGTTGATCACCAAGTGGTACCCACATAGGGGAACAGAGCCTCCCCTTTATTCTGGCTCTCCCTAAACCTTCCAGTTGCCAGTGCTGATTGGCCTGTGGTTAAATTCAAGTCAGTCACATGGCTGTTGGGCCAAACAACTCAATGAGGCCCTCGCCCTAATCCCTTGGCTAATTGGCTTTAGATTCCTGGGCGGGGCTGGTTACACTACTATGGTACAACGTTTTGACCTCTAAACTGTGGTATAACAAGATTTTTTAGTGTATGGAAATCCATACACAATAACACTCAATGATATACTATAATTCATGCATATACATGAATTATTTGCTATACTTTGATGAATATTTATGAACAGAGGGAGAACTATTCTTGATGTAAGCCAATTCTGTCTGGGTTGAGATACACCAATTTAAAAACTTAATAACATAACTTGGATTGTTGCTCTCTGCAGGTAAGGCACCCCACTCATCCAAAAGCACAGATCCACCTCAAATTATACAGTTTAATGCTGATCATCAGACTCTAGGGTGAATAAATGACTATGGGGAGGGGGGTGGCACCTGACATAGAGGTATGATTGTTGTCACCCAATTTTCCCCAAGGGCAAGTAAGTCATCCTTGACCAGTGCTGGGGAGACAGAAGCAAGTTGCTGGTCCTGAGACTGGATTGCCAATAGGGGTAGCCATAGTGTGATGACTCACTGATGCTGTCTGCAAGCTGCTCTTGTCTGCCTTTCAGGTCTTTAGCTCTATTGAGTTGTGCAGTTTTCAAATCTGGGCTGGCTTATTAAAGTATAATTTGACAGTTGTTGGCATCATTTGGGGTATCGTAAAAGTGAAAATCCAGTGGCTGATTCCGAGTTTTCAGATCTGGGCTGGCTTATTAAAGTACTAATTTGACAGTTGTTGGCATCATTTGGGGTATCATAAAAGTGAAAATCCAGTGGCTGATTCCTACTTTACAAAGCACATAAGGCCATGCGTTCAGTCATTTTTCCTGTTAGCTAAGATAGGAACAAAACCTGAGATGCTCCTCTTCTGTGTGTGTTCACAGAGCAATGCACCTGTATTTGAGGATCAGACCTGCTTCATATAACACATCACGAATGTGGCTTGAGTCTTCTACATCCGCAGATTGTAATGTTCTTTTGGGGAAGCCAACTGACTCATCTGCGACTGGTAGGGGCAGGTAGGAGAGAACTAACAGTAGGGGTGGGGTCTACAGTCCCCAGATTTCTTACCTGCTGGGTTTCTGGTTGTGGCACTTGAGTATGGGGTTTGATACAAATCTCCTTTATAGAGAAATGCAATACTTGACTTATCATTAAAGCTGGTGGGACAAGCACAAATTACTTTTTCTGAAGATCTCATTTCAGTCACCACATGTTTGTCCTCTGGGCAGATTTAACTATCAAAAGGACTCTCCCGCTGTTGTGTTAAAAAGTGCATGTGTGTGTGTGTGTGTGTGTGTGTGTGTGTGTGTGTGTGTGTGTGTGTGTGTGTTTTCACTTCATATTTCTGAAGTATTACCATTGTGCATTTGCAGTCCCCTTAGCACTGGAGCCCCAACATGCCCTTCAGGATTATACGTGCTATGCCAATTTACAAAATGCACCCAGAACCCTTAGATGATTAAGATCAGTCGAGTAAAACAATCTATAACTGTGAATTCATTTATTAATTATTAGCATGCACTGCCATTAAGAATTCAGCAAGCAGGTATGGATGGGAAGAGAGAGAGAGAGAGAGAGAGAGAGACCGCAATCCGTGTGTTATATGTATCACTTTGGAGAAATATTACAAAACAACCTATTTAGATAACTTTAATTCTCTGGAGAAACAGGATCAGTAAATAAATGAGCATCATTAAAACTTTCAGACTTGTCAAATTGCGAAAAGGCGTTATGGATTCCCTAGGTGTGAAGACACAGCCCACTGCATTATTGCAAGCGCTGTCTTAGCCATTGCTCATGTCTGCACCCACCTCCAGGCTTGGCTCTCCAAATACAGTTTTATCATTGAGAATAATTGCAGCTGGATAATGACTGTTCCAGTCCTGAGTTCACTGTAAATTGTACTATCAACATGCAGCACAGAAAGAAGTGATGGTGAAAAGGTATGGCAAGTAAGCAAAGAACAAATAATTTGCCATGCGTTACTCCAGAACTCCAGACATTTTTTATAGAATAGCTAGTGCAAAAAAAATCATATGTTTTTTGGGTATATGAACATACACAGTGAGTAAGATGGTGTGCAGACTTATTTTTCTGAGGCACAATATCCTCCACTTTTTGATGCTGCAAATATGACTTTTATGCTCTGTATAAAATGAGTCGAACACTCAATGTTCCTGTCAACTCTTAATTCACTGCCAGCAAATTACAATTTTATGGTTAACTGTAAGTAAAATTAGTTATAAACCAGGGATTCAAATAAGGTGGAGTTGTAACCATACTTTAAGCAAGTCAGAGGAGAAGCGCAGCAATCTTCTTCTGTGGGAGAAGGGGTCTGTGTTGCCAGAAACTGACATAGGGATATAGCAGAAATCCTTGACAGCAGCATTTGTGCTGTCTACACAAGTCGCACAGTAGGACTGTCAACTCCCAGCCAGAAGCATATGTGGGGTGGTGGGTTTTGAGTGGGAGGTCATGGTGGGGGGGGGGTCAGATCGCAGAGGGACTGTTTTCTTTCTTACAGGAAATAAAAAAAGAAATCAAAATATTGTTTTCTTTATTACAGGTAGGACAGTGATTGGGGAGTCACTAGACACCAGGGAAAGATAAACTTTAAATGGGGACAGTAATCGGAGGGTGGGATGTGCCACTAGACACCAGGGAAAAAATACAAATATTACGGGGACAGCGATCTGTGGTTGGGAGGCACCACTAGACACCAGGGAAAAAAATAAATAATTACAAGGATGTCGATCGAGGGTGGGGGTTGTGCTGAGTACCACTGGACTTCAGGGAAATAATACACAATACAGGGACAGTGATTAGTGGGGAAGGGGCACTAAATGCTAGGGATAAAATATAAAATATTTCCCCTAACAAAAAAGGATTGCTCCAAACAGCAAAGGATTCCTTTTTCATGACATACAGGAGGGAAGCAAGTCACAAAAAAGGATATAAAATGAGCTGCCTCAGTGGCACTGAGGGTTGAGGTGCTGGACACCACACCTTGCGTTAAGCTGGTGACGTGGGTTCGGGAACAACCTCAAGTCATCAGGGTGCCAGCATGGGGGGCAGAGCAAGATCGAGCATGCCAATGGGCAGTGCTCCTCTCCTGAGGGTGGTGAGGGTGGGTTGGCACCCCCCCGTAGTTCCGCTCCCACTGGGTGGAGGTCCGGTGGGAAGCATAGGTGGAGAGGGGGTGGCAAATAGATCCAGGAGGTGGAAGAGGCTGAGCTGGTGCCATGAGGTGCCTAGCGTGCTTCCACTCACTCATACAGCCATGTGCTGGGGGGCCTCTGGGGTGTACAGGAAAAAAAATTGCAAAACCCCTATGTGTCCCGGTCACCAGTTAGTTGGAGGAGATGATGGGGACCAAAGAGCTGTATTAAAAAAAAAGGTTTAAAATGAAACAAAAAATGCATCTAGGTGGTCATTTTTCCAACACTTAAGTGCAGAATCCACCTAATGGGATCCTGATGAGCCAGACAGCTGTGTTGGTCTCTTTCCAGGCTGTCTTTTTTGTGGCTTTTGAAATTATTTTTGTTTTCAAAAAATGGAAATAGGATGATAGCAAAAGAAAAAGGACTCCTTTTTTGTTTCATATAGCTATCTTGAAGTGCTTACTGCACTGCCCATAACAGAAATTTAAAAATTAAATAAATTAAATAACTTTGGAACTGATTAATATGTTTTCATCAAACCAGCAAAAAGCACATCTGTGGGTCAGCCCCTGTCTACTCTGAAAATTTCAGACCAAAATTCCAAACTGTCTGGGCCCTAGGCTAGTGAAAAAAAAAGATAAAAAAGCTTAGAAACAGCAAAACACACCTGAAAAATCACTTTTGTGCACTCTCCAGAACTCAGAATCAGTGCATACAACAGAAAAGAAACTTGGCACATCCAAAGATCTACAGTACACTACAATACCATGCATGCAAAATGTCATCCAAATACATTGAATGGTTGTAAAGTTATTAAAGGGCAAAATGTGGGGTTTAAACTTAAAGTGCCTACTCAACCCTAACTATAGGGGTGCGACCATGCCCCTATAATTCTTTGCAAAAAAACTGTCTAAATGCACCAGTTAGGGTTTAACTTACTGCCACAAAAAATAGGGAAATGTGATGTTTCCAACCCTAACTCCAGCCCCCCCCCAGAAGCAAAAGGATAAGATCACACAAGCAACCACAGACAGCCATCATCAGGTAAGACAAACAACATACTGTACAACTGTTTCTAGATTACACTAATGCAGTAGCACTGATGTGCTACCATCATGGATTTGTATCTGTGGTATGCACACCACAAGGCATACACACTCACTTCTGGCTGCAGATAGAAATCCACGGTACTAAAATCACAACACTGCTTCTGTGTGCAGGGACGCATGTACCTGCAGCCACAGATGCAAACCCACAATACCCAAATTACAAGAGCTCATTTGTCTATGAAAGCACCAGCCCCTATGGGACCAGTGATTCTGTAACCACAGGTATTCATTCGCACTGTAAGACATACACACAGTTAGGGCTACAAAAGCACAGGCTCCTGAGAGACCTTTGTTTCTGCAGTTGCAGGTGTAAGACATGCACACTGACCTCTGCCTTAAGAAGTGCCGGTGCCACAAAATCTATGGTGAGAAAATCTCAGCAGTACTTCCTCCTGCAGAGGTGCAGGCCCCGAGGGACCTGCGCCTCTTCAGCCACAGGTGTAAGATGTAGAAACATAGAAACATAGAAACATAGACTTTGATGGCAGATAAGGACCGCTTGGACCACCTAGTCTGCCCATTTCCCTACCTACAGGATAAGCTGCAGATCCTAGTTAACCAACAGACTATTTCTTCTTACCCCCCACAAAAACTGTCTTATGTCTGTCCCATGTATTCTTGAATTCTCCCACAGTTTTAGACCCCACAACCTCCTCAGGAAGGCTGTTCCATGCATCCACCACCCTCTCTGTAAAAAATACTTCCTCACATTGCCTCTGAACCGCCCCTCCATATCTTTTAAATCGTGTCCCCTTGTTCTGCACATCTCTTTTCTGAAAGATGCTACCCTCTTGGATTTTGTTGATTCCACTGAGGTACTTAAAAGTTTCTATCATGTCCCCTCTCCTCCTTTCCTCAAGGGTATACATATTAAGCTCCTTTAATCTCTCCTCGTATGGCTTCTCTTGCAGACCCTGCACCATTTTAGTTGCCCTCCTCTGGACTGCCTCTATCCTGTCTATGTCCTTGCAGAGATAGGGTCTCCAGAACTGGATGCAGTACTCCAGATGGGGTCTCACCAACTGCCTGTACAGAGGGATAACAACTTCCTGTTTTCTGCTGGTGATGCCTCTCCCTATACATCCCAGCATACCCCACCCTCCCTACTGCCTTCTCACATTGCTTGTTAACCTTAAGGTCATCTGATATGATTACAGCCAGATCCCTTTCAATTTTTATTGTTGTTACTAACTCCCCCCCATGTGTAATCTTCCCCTGGGTTTTTGTTTCCCAGGTGCACTATTTTGCACTTCTTTGCATTGAATCCAAGCTGCCACTCTTCTGACCATTCCTCCAACCTTGCCAAGTCCCTTCTCATCCCTTCCATGCCTCCTTGTATATCAACCCTGTTGCAGATCCGTGTGTCATCTGCAAAGAGGCATACTTTTCCTTCCAGTCCCTCTGCAATGTCACTTATAAAAACATTAAAAAGTACTGGACCCAGTACTGAAGCCTGCAGTACCCCACTAGTAACCCCTCTTTCTTCAGAGTGGACTCCATTTACAATTATCTTCTGAGTCCTGTTGTCCAGCCAATGTTTTACCCATGCTACCACTCTGGGACCCACTCCCAGGCTGGTTAATTTGACAATTAATCTTTTGTGTGGGACTGTGTCAAATGCCTTGTTAAAGTCTAGGTAGGCCATGTCCACAGCCCCTCCCTGGTCTACTACTTTGGTCACCAAGTCAAAGAAATCAATTAAAGTCATCTGACATGACCTTCCCACTGTGAACCCATGCTACTTTGGGTCCTGTGCCCCACTGGCCTCTAGGTACTCAACAATTCTTTCCTTCAGAAGTGATTCCATCACTTTCCTTACCACAGAAGTCAAACTGACAAGTCTGTAGTTTCCTGCCTTTGTCTTGGTCCCACTTTTGTGAAGGGGAATCACATCCACCTTCCTCCAGTCCTCAGGTACCACACCATACTCCCACGATTTATTAAAAATGGTAGTCAGTGGTTTCACTAGTTCTCCCCTCAATTCTTTTAGAATTCTGGGGTGAATTCCATCAGGCCCCATTGCTTTGTCCACCTTCAGTTTTAGGAGTTCTTTCAGAACCCTTTCTTCTGTGAAAGGACTGGGATCGACCCCCTATCAAGAGTGCTTCTGTTAACTGGATTAGGCACCTCCCCCCTCCTCTTTTGTGAATACTGAGTAGAAATATTCTGCTCAGTATCCCTGCTTTTCACTGTCCTCTCTGCCCACCCACCATCCATTCTATTCAGCCTCACTATCCTCCCTTTGTCTTTCTACGCTCCCTGATGTACCTATAAAAGGTTTTATCCCCTTTCTTAACCGAGTTGGCTATCTTTTCCTCAGTTTGGGCCTTTGCTATTCTGACTTCCCTCCCTGCTTCCTTCTGCCTTAACTGGTACAGCTCTCTGTCCTGCTCCTTCTGTGTTTTCTTATACTTCCTGAATGCTATCTTTTTCTCCTTGGCTTTCCCCGCCACCTCTTTTGAGAATCATAGTGGCTTTTTCTTTTGTTTTGATTTGTTTATTTGCTTCACACAATGGCTTGTTGCCTCTGTGATGGCAGTTTTGATGTTTCCCCATTGTTGCTCCACCCCTCCTTCTAGCCTGTCTGCTAGTGCTTTTCTAAGTCACTCTCCCATCTTGCCAGAGTCAGCCCTCCTGAAGTCCAGTACCCTCACTTTTGTATGGCTTGACTCTGTAGCTGAGTTTATTGTGAACCACACTGTTTGATGGTCACTTGTTCCCAGATGGCAACCCACTTCTAGATCTGAGATCCTCTCACTGTCCCCATTTGAGAGTATGCGGTCTAAGATTGCTCGCTCATGAGTGGGTTCTGAAACTAGCTGTCTGAGGCATGCCACCTGTAGGCATTGAGAATGGCCCTGCTCTTGGATGTGGCTTCAGCAAATGTGCTCCAGTTAACATCTGGCTTATTCAGATCTCCCATCAACAGTATCTCCCCTTTCTCTGCCATCCTAAGAATGCCTTCTATCATATCCTTGTCCATTCCCTCCTCCTGACATGGGGGTCTGTATACAACCCCTGTGAGGATTGTGGTGCCATTTCCAGTCTCTAAGGTGACCCACAGTACCTCCTCTCCTCCCTGTTTACTCTTTTGTTCAGTTGCTTTTATCCCTTCCTTTACATAGAGAGCTACTCCTCCCCCTCTTCTCCCCTCCCAGTCTCTCCTGTAGGTTATGTACCCTGGTATGTTAACATCCCAGTCATGGTTCTCTGTGTACCATGTTTCTGTGACTGCTACGATAGCCAAAAATCCCTCTTCCATCAAGGCCACCAGTTCAGGGATCTTGTTGCTCAGACTACGGGCATTGGTAGTCATTAGCCTCCATTTCCTGATGGCCTTACTCCTTTTTGCCCCATCCCTGTCCTTATTGCCTTTGTCACTTTCTCCCTTTACTCTAGCTCTTCTCCCTATCGACATCTCTATCTTGGTGTTTACCTCACTTACTACCCCAACTTATTTTGGGTGACTAGGATTTCCATGCTCCTTTCCAGTGCCTCACCCCTTGGTTAGTTTAAATGCTTCCCAATAAAGCATTTAAACCTATCAACTAGGATCCTAGTTCCCCTCCTGGACAGATGCAGCTCATCATGCCAGTATAGGCCTGCATCACTCCAGGTGGACCCCAGTCCCCAATGAAGCCAAATCCCTGAGCTCTGCACCAGTTTTTCAACCACTGATTGAAACCCATGGTATGGAGCACCCTAGCCTCACCTATGCCATAGACAGGCAGCACCTCCTAGAAGGTTACCATGCATGCTACTTGTCTAATGCCCCTCCCCAACTCTACAAACTCTTCCTTCACTGCTCTGATCCCTTTGTTAGCCAGGTCATTTGTCCCTAGGTGGGCAGTGACATCCATCTCCCTCTCCTGTGCAGCTGTTCTGGTGATCCTGAGGATTCTCTCCCTGTCCCGCCAAGCCATGGCACCAGGCAGGAACCTTACCTCCCTCTCCCTTTTCTCCCCCAGTTCTACCTTCCTAACAATGGAGTCCCCCACGAGGAGTTGTTTCCTTCCCCTGTGGGGTCCCATGCCACCATCCTGTGGGTCTCCCTTGTGATGGTTACCAGCATTCTCCTTGGTCTCCACTGTGGGTGCCTCCATAGAGGAACCATACTTTGCCAGAATGGCATAGGAATTGTGGAGAGGTACAACTGGAGGGATGTGCCTCTGTTCCACCATGCTCACCCTTCCTGAGCCCACTGTGGTCCAACCGCTCCTCCTTCTTGGCAACCTCTGAGGCAATGGCAATGTCCTTGATGGTCCCTGGATGGAAGAGGAGGTCCCATAAATCCTGGCCAACTCAGCCTGGAGATGAGCAACCTCCTCCCTCAGCCCAGAGAGGTGCAGATGGGACAACACCGCATCCTCCAGAATGTCTCCTGGAAGACTGCTGCTCCACAGCCAATGCACTGGACCACTCCCATCATGTCTTACTTCTGGCCCCTTCACTGTTTGGAATCCTTACTCTTTCCTCTGTTTTTTTTCTTCTCTCCCTACTTACTTACTGCCTCTGTGCCCTTTAAGCTCCTGATCATCCTATTCTGAGACAAGAAGATCCCATATTTTTCAGTAGACCCCTTACTTGCTCAGAGGCAGACCTCCAGCAGCTGGTGGGGGAGGCTGGAGAGCTGCTCTTGCCCTTCTAGGATGGTGAGTCTTTAGTGGCTCTGTGATCAGTCACTTGCTGCTCCCAAACTGGAAATTCCTGTTGTCAGTCAAATCCTGTGCCTATAAAAGTAGAACTAGCTTTGGGTGGGAGGGTGGAGGGGAGGGAATGAGGGCAATATAGTCTCAGTAGAGAAGTCCAGTCACATAGCACTCTTTCCTTCTGGTGTTCTCTGCCAAGCCTCTGGCAGAATCTATCTAGGGCAGTGTTTAAATCTAGCTTCCTTCTAGCTTAGCCACTTCCCCTACTTAATAGATCTTTCTACATGTAATTAAATTGCACAGATAACAATCCCCTTCAGCCACCTGAGATTTACACCTAGATAACTGCTCAGTTATCTGAGATAACTGCTCAGTAAACCATTCACTTCAGCTAACTCAGATAAACATGCTATCTTTTTTTGTGTGTGTTTTTTTACCCTAAATTGAAAGTCCCAGTAGAAGAGTTCTACTTCTTTGGTCCCCGTAGAGAAGTCCAGTCACACAGCACTCCTTCCTTCTGGTGTTCTCTGCCAAGCCTCTGGCAGAATCTATCTAGGGCAGTGTTTAAATCTAGCTTCCTTCTAGCTAAGCCACTCCCCCTACTTAATAGATTGTTCTACATGTAATTAAATTGCACAGATAACAATCCCCTTTAGCCACCTGAGATTTACACCTAGATAACTGCTCAGTTATCTGACTTTTGGCTGCAGAAGTGCAGGCCCCATGCAGCTGCATATAGAAATGCATTATACCCATATTGCAACTGTATGGAGCCTGTGATTTTGCAGCCGTAGGTACTCATGCACACCTAAGACATACACACATATGGGCCCTGTGCTTTTGTAGCCACATATGCAAATATAAACAGAAGGTACATCAGTGCTACTGCATTTGTGTCATCTTGAAACAGTGGTATGTTGTTTGTCTTAACTGATGATGGCTATCAGTGGCTGCTTGTGTGGTCTTGTCCTTTTGCTGCTTGGGGGTGGGGTGCGGGTTAGAAACCTTAACATCAAATTTCCCTAGTTTAGTAGGGGTAAGTTGCACTCTGACTGGTGCATTAACATAGTTTTTCTACAGAGAAGTTCCTTTCTTTTTGAGATAGAGGAGTTGTATCCTCATTAACTCAGATCCCTTAGGAACCGTGAAAGGTACATCTAAGGCCTCCATTCCTCTTGTATATGTTTCCATCGGTAGATTTTTCCAAAAATCTGATATTGTCTGTTCAGCAGGCTCTGATATCATTTCATATGAGGAAAACTGGTTTTGTATTAAACCATGAATTTTCCTTTCATCCGATGTCAAATTTCCTCTCTCATCTCTTAAAGTGTGAAAATCCATTTTCTGCTTCCTAAGTTTAAACACCTCAAAAGGATCTCCTACTGGTGTTTTCTGCATACCATATTCAAGTTCAGCCCTTAACATTTTCATCCTATCATACTGAAAATACTTCATCTCAGTTATTATCTGGTCAATTTGATTTTCATAATTCACTCTCAAGGTAGACTGTAAACTATATAAATACTGGAGCTGAGCCCGTAGTTTTAAATATTGATAAAACATATTGCTTTCCTTTATTTTACCAAAATTTTTGAGCCATTTTGTTATCTCTTGCTTTGTGTCAGTCCACCACTCACCTAAATCTTCATATAAATCACTAACGGAAGATCTCACCCATATGAGGGACTCCAGCCCCTCTTGTACCCTTGTTTCTAACAACAAGGCAGTATTCAGTCTCCATCTTTTGTTTTCTTAATATTTCCCAGCTGCTTTTCAAAATAAATTTTAAGAAAAAGATGATCAGAGAATTCTGAAACCCACACAAAAAGTTTAGGGCTTGGGAAATTTTTTTGAAACAAAAAAATGATCAATCGTAGAGTTAAAATCCCCTTTTTAAAAGTGTACCTTGGACCCTGTACTAAGTAGTTCACACATACCACCAGCTCCACTTGTTGTATGCACTTTTGTAGTGCATTCGAGTCACAATAGCTTTCCCCCCACTTGAAACACTTTGTTTCGGTAACCCACAATTAACATCACCCCCTAATATAACAAAAGATAAGGTATAGAGGAAGGGCTGCAGTTGGTTAATCATATCTACTCTCTCAGCCTTTGTTTGTGGTCCATATACATTAATAAATCTGTACAGTACATTATCCCATAAACCATCGAGAATTAAACATCTCCCTGGGATTAAATCAATTAATTTTGTTAGTTTAAATGTATATGTGCTGAAAACGATACCCACCCCATCTGCCTTATCACCCCCAAAAGACCAAAAGGATGGTCCCCATTGCCATTCTGATTTGAAGGTTCTCATTTGTTCAATCATACACATCTAGGTTTCCCGAAAAAAGCACATGTCAAGGCCTTTTTGAACTACATACTGAAAAAAAGCATGTCTTTTCTGATAATGTAAAAGGCTATGACAATTACATGATCCAACATTCATCAACATGTCAAAGTTTGTCGATTACTAAGGCCCTTTCTTCCTTTTTTCCTTTTTCTTCCCCCCTTTATATTCCACAAACTCAGGGTCCCCCATCTCCCCACTTTGGGAGGGTAGGGACCCTGACACTTCCATGTCAGATTCATCAGCTCCCTGTGATAAGGGGGTAAAGGGGTTTGACACTTCTACCTCTATGTTCTTCATCTGAGACAATAATTTTGAGTTCCTTGTCACCCTTCGAGGGGGCAAAGGGGCACTGTTTACCTGATTTACCCCTGGATCTACCAATTTCTCATCTGAGTAACAAACAGGTAACAAACCACTCCATTGAATTTCTGAAGGTACTATCAAATCTGTTGATTCGTGCCTGCCTTCATCTTCCACCATTTCCTTATTACCCACAACCACCACTGGGGAAACCTGCTGACACTTGATGTCCACCTTTGCTTCTTCCCGTGGTTTGGGGGGGGAGATCTGTAGACTCTTGTGTCTTTTTTATCAAAAGGTCAGGGCTTATGACACAGGCCTTGTTCTTAGCAGCCCAAGGGCACTCCGCAAAGGTATGTGATGATTCCTCACAAGGATCACATTTTGTTCTATTGTGACATTGGATTCTATTGTGCCCCACCTCCCCACAATTATCACACCTAGGAGTATCACAGGTACTGGACAAATGTGTTCGGGACCCACATTTATAGCAGGCACGTGGCTGTCCAGAATAGAAACACATGCTTCTATCCCTGCCTAAAAGAAAAGAATTTGGGACGTGCTCAATTTCATTTTCTATCTGTCATAGTTTAACCTTATACTGCCATTCCCCTGTCCAAAATTGTTCGGAATCTAATAAAGCTTCAGGTTCACTCAAAACATCACACTTTTGTGACAACCAGTATATGATGTCCTCAATATGCACACCTTCATTTCGAAGCATGATTCTGGCATACTTAATTAATGGTTTCGTTAAGGGAATTACAAGAAAAGGAGACCACAGAGGTGAAAACTTAAGCTGATTGTAATGTTGCCAAAACAAATCCAACAAAAAAGCAGAATGAAAACTAATGTCATAATTGTCCTCTCCAGAAATGTTGATAAATGCAAAGACTTCCTGTGGGGAAAAATGAAGAGAGTCTTTAAGGAGTGTTTTCCCCACATATTGCCTATCTGGGCGAAACTCCATTCCACCTTTGTACCTTATTCGAACAGCATTGCATCTTGGTGCTGCCTCCCTCTTGGACTTAGAAAACAGTTCAGATAGCAAAGGGTGCTGGGGGGGCTCAATCTCAGTCTTTTTTCCTCCACTCTCCACTCCTTCACAATGAACCTCCATGTCTGCCCTTCAATCTCCGCAAGTCCCAGGAAGTTCTTCACTCCCAGGGGCTATTGCAGTATGACCCTCATCATTTTTGTTTACTGAAACTCCTGTTCCTGACTCTCCATCTAGAATTTTTCCAATATGTATCTCACAATCACTGTTTTGGTGTTTCCTTTGCTCCAAGGGCTGCCATTTGGGACTTGTCTTAAATGATGGGTTTTTCCAGTCTGGATCCGGTACCATTGTCCACTTGAAGTTTTAGTCCATCCAACCTCTATTAGTGGTTTCTCAGGTGATCATGCAAGAAACGGATCCGTGGAAATGGGCTATATTGAGAAAGCCTGTTTAATGGCAGCAGACGTGGGGGGGGCACCTCCTTTATATCAGTTGTGGGTACCTTTGGCAGTAGGTCTAAATCAGGTGTGTCACCCAAGTCTAAGTTTCTATTTGCCAGCATTAAAGCCGCCCTTTTACTTTTATTTTCTACCATTGCAGATTTAGACTGCCCTTGCAGTCTTGCAGAAAAGGAAAAAATCATAGCCATATCCTGTGGGGTTTGCTTGCTGTGATAAATTGTTGGATTGGCACATTTTTCCTCCTGCCCCACTCGTTCTTGATATATTAACCCTGTCCTTCAAAACTTTACTTTTCCCATAGTCACTGTCTGCACCCTCACACGGCTTATCCAGTTCCAGTTTCTCCTTGCTTGTAATGACTGTGAGGATGTGGGATTTAAGAAGGACACCAATGACAACAGGTTTCAGATGTTCAAGAAAGTTTATTCCTTATTCAGGCAAATACGTTAACAGAAACAAGAAATATAAGGCGTACTTATATGGCAAAATAAAACAAAAGAGCATAAGAAGGTATATACAAAGAACACACTAGAAAACAGCTAGTGCTACCACTGACAGGGCAATGTGCATCCTCTCCCTGCAGTCATCAATCTCATCTGATGAATGAAGCAAGTCTCCTTTTATACCTTGAGCAGTCATGTGATATACTTGGCTCCACCCCTTTTTACTGCAAACAACAACATTCGTCTTTCTGCTACAATGTTTTACATTTTAGACCCCTTATTTCCTTGGTTCTTTTGTTTGTATTCATACAAAAGCAATAGAACCTAAAAATAATGCTTAAATCAAGAAAAAGATGCAAAGTCCTGAGGCAAGCTCCGCCCCCTCTGTTACCAGGATTATATAAATAGGAAAACGGATCCATCTGGCTCCTCAGAAACAGGCAGCAGAAGAGCACAGACAACCCCAGAGTGTTTGCTACAGGACTACACCCTAATTTGGTGAGACCTGCTTTAAAACAACAAAGTGTACCTATGAAACAATGAGGTTTGCACTAAGGGGTTTTATTTCTTTTCTTTGTACATTTATAAACTTAGAGTTGCACTAAGGGGTTTTTGTTTTAGTCTTTTTATCGGTATATTTACTTGTGGCCAAAAGAAAGCAGTTTGAGAAGGTTGTGTGCAAAACCAAATGCTAGCAATATTTCACAAGCTGACACAGTGAACTGCAGTTCTTTCATTTGGCTTCTGAGTGAACTACAGTTCTCACTCACTGTTTAAAAAAGTTTTCTTTCATTTTGTTTATTGTGCCTTACTGCAGTCACACTCGCTTGCACTTCAAGTGGACAGAAGGTGAAATTTAACTTAAACAGAAACAACAGGTTTTCCCTGCAACCTGCATGTACAGGGGGTGTTGAGGCTTTACTCAAACGCTACTACCCTTTTTCTGCTCCATGAAAATAAAAGGGGAAATTTTTCTTTCATTTTGTTTATTGTGCCTTACTGCAGTCAGACTCGCTTGCACTTCAAGTGGACAGAAGGTGAAATTTAACTTTAACAGAAACAACAGGTTTTCCCTGCAACCTGCATGTACGGGGGGAGGGTGTTGAGGCTTTACTCAAACGCTACTACCCTTTTTCTGCTCCATGAAAATAAAAGGGGGTTCTGCTTTATTTTATTAATACCTTAACCTGAGCATTACTGAAGGATCACACGGAACTCCACAGCAATATGAGAGCATTAGCGGCTCCACTTTTAAACAAATAAATTATTATTTCTCTAAGGGTTCAGGAAAGGAGATATAGGGCTCACATACTGGACATGGAAATATTAGGGAATAACAAAGAATGACCTCATACAGGCAGCTTACCTGTATAGGTAAAGCAAAAAGAATTAAAGGTGTAGAACAGGATAGATAAGTGCTGTTGCAACAGACTTTTTAAGAGAGAGGTTTTGAAAAAAGAAATAGTCCTGTATGTGACACCTATATCACAGTGACAGTATCAATTCCAGACCCCACCACTTTTTTATTTTCCCCTGCACTTTCCTTATTTATTTATTTTATTTATTAAATTTTGGTGACCGGGTAGGCCCACTGGGCCCCGGAGGTCTCTTTTTCAGGGGCGACCCGGGATAACAATACTAGTAATATACAGAAAGAGCAAAACAAAAAGAACATTTGTATACATTGTTTGTTACAACATGTGGAAGTTCAAGGACACAGCGGGTACAGGCATGGTTATCATCATGACACAGTTTGAGTAGGTAATTCTGTATGTGGTTTAATTCAGAAGGAAGCAGTTGACCCCAGGTAATGAGAGCAATAGGTAGGCATTTCTTAGTAGAAGGTGTGGTGAAGGAGGGAGTGCCTAAGGGCCTTATGATCCATGGCAGTGGCATGAGCTTGAGGTCAGCATATGGGACTTGAGCCTGGTGCAGAAGGTAGTGAGTGAGGGGGCATCTTGGACGGGGGCTTGTTCCATAGGCAAGGTGCTTGGGAGGAAAGGACCTAATGCGGCATTTGTCCTTACCCTAGGGACTTCTAATAGTGTTCTTGCTGAGGTCCTTAGGTTCCTAGGGTTAAGCTTGAGAGTTATGGTTTTGCAATACTAGGTCGGAGCATGGGGTGAGAGAAGCTTGTGGCCTGGACAAGCAGAGGAAATTGGAGGCGAGCAACCAATGAAGGCCAGCTGACCTGGGCTAGAGTGTCGCAGTGGTGACGTCCTGGGTGGTCTTGAGTGGCAAATCGAGCTATTTTATTGTACAGGGTTTGCATCCTGGTTATCTCTTGCTTTCCCATGCCCTGTGTTATTGGGGCCACAAAGGTCAGAGTAGGAAGCAGGACACTAGTGGCAATGGACAGCCTGGCCTCAGGGATGAGCTGGTCCCTGAGTCGGGTACAAGGTGCCGAGTCATATGTAGGGTCCTTGTGACCTGGTCTACATGTTCCTTGTAAGTGATGTTCTGGTCGAGCATAAGGCCTAGGTATTTAAGGGAGGGAACTACATTGATGTCTTTGCCCGAGACTGTGGTTAAGTGGAGGAGGGAGGACCTGTCAAGTCCTAGGGATCTTAGGCCGAATAGCATTGCCTTGGTCTTGTCAGGATTGAGTACCATTCTGTTCTCGCATAGCCAAGTCTCGAGGGATGTAAGATCCTTTTGGAGGATAGGGCCTTGAGTAGCTACATCACTCATGGGATGGAAAATGACAGTGTCATCTGCATACTGTACGACCGAACTCTCCCCACAGAAGGAGCTTAGTTCGTTAGTGAACAGGGAAAATAGTAGGGGGCCTAGTATAGATCCCTGAGGTACACCCTGATTTAAGGGTACCAGATCAGATGTGATGTTTTTCCATGTGACTCTCTGAGCCCTTCCTGATAGGTAGCTTCCGAACCACTTGAGGGCATGGGTGTCAAGGCCAATATTTTGCAGCTTTTGTAGCAGCAGGTTGTGGTTGACGAGGTCGAACGCCTTGGATAAGTCGATAAAGACTGCCCCAGTGGGTATCCCTTTGTCAACTGCCCTAAGAACTTCATCCGAGAAGTTGATGAGGGCAGTATCAGTTCCATGGTATGGTCTGAATCCGTGTTGGGAGGGGGCAAGGAGCAGGTGTGCTTCTAGGTAGTCTCTGAGTTGGTTGTAAACTATCCTTTCTTGCACCTTGGCGAGTGAGCAGAGGAGGGAGACAGGCCTATAGTTATTTAGTTTATCCCTAGGCCTCCCTTTGTGGAGAGGTATGACAATGGCGTGTTTCCACTGGTCGGGGACTGCTCCTTCCCTTAGTGATCTATTGAGGAGCATAGTTATAGGCCAGGATAAGGAGGTCGCGCCTGCTTTGAGAAGCCGGGGGCTGATCCCGTCAGGTCCACCTGACCCTTTGGGTTTCAAGTTCCTTAGGAGGGTGAGGACTTCTGTCCATTTGGCCAGTCTCAGGTGAAAGAGGGGACGCTCGTGTAGGAGTTGCTTCAGCTGAGGCTGAAGGGAGTTGAGGGGCTGGCATGTCTTATAGGTCTCTAGGTCTGAGAAGTGCCTGTTGAGGGCAGCAGATATTTGAGAAGAGTCAGTTGAGAGCTGACCGTTGATCTCCATGGGGCAGGATTCAGGCTTTTACTCCCTTGATAAGATCGATAACATGGTTCCAGAATTGCTTAGGGTTGCCCAGGCTGGATTTCTGGAGGTGTGTTAGGTACTTCTTAGCAAGTTTAATGGCTCTTGGCATTGTTTCTTAGGGCTTTGTAATCCGCAAGATCTGCCGATGAGGAGGAGAGCCTAAACTTTTTCCAGGCTTTGTCCCGAGTGACCATGAGGACTTTAAGGGAGGGAGTGATCCACTTGAAGCAGCTGCCTTTTACCCTCAGTCTCTTAAAAGGAGCGAGGAGATTGGCAGCTGTGTTGAGTTCGCCCTGGAAGTATGACAAGGCCTCAGAAAGAGTTGGGAGAGTATTTATGGGTCTCCAGTCCCGGCTACTTAGATAGTTATTGAATTGCAGCTCTGAGGAACTGGAGTAGTCACGGGCGGAGAGGATTCTTGCCTGGACCTTTGGTGGTTTGTTTTTCCATGTACAGAAAATCGGGGAATGGTCACTCAGGGAGTCTGCCATTGTGCCCGCACACTGTATGTTAGAGAGATTTGACACCAAGGCCCAGTCGAGGGTGGTGTGGTTCCCGGTTTTGTAGTTCAGTCTGGTCAGTACTGAGATGACCTGCGTCAGACCTGCTTCTTGAGTCAAGGACATCACTGCCTGGCCAGGGTCCTGGGTCCAATTTATGTTGAAGTCACCCAGGATAACCTGCTCTGTAGCTGCCTTGCCAGCGAGCAAGTTAGCGATGGCCTCCAGGAATTGGATGGTTGTTTTTGGTGGATGGTAGACACATCCGATTATAAGTTGTTTGGCTTGTCCTAGGGTTATACGGATGTATATACTCTCTCCCTCGGCAGTGGGATTGGTCTCAAGGGTTAGGGGCGATGCTGAGAGTTCAACTTTTGTGTAGATTAGAACCCTCCCCTTTTGGATACTCGGTCCGTGGGAAGCTATTGTAACCTGGAACTTGTATCTCGTGGTCCAGGATGTGGGCTTTAACCAGGTTTCCAGATGGCTAGGATATCTGGTTTGTAGAGATCCATCCAGGCTTGACTTCATTTATTTTAGGTCTGAGGTTGCATATGTTCATGTGTGCAATCTTCAGACCCTTGGTGGCTGCCCAGTGAGGGTCCAAGGGGGATGCTACCAAGGTATTGGTGGTATTCGGGCCAGGGTTGGGTTGGATATCCCCGAACAGGAGTAGTAGCCTGGCTAGAAACCTGAGAAGACTAGTGATGGTTTTGGAGATGTGGTGTCTTCGATGGGTCCTGCTCACATAGTTTAGCAGGTCATAGCAAACTCCCTTTTTTACCATCTCATGCCCATTTAAGTGAGTAGCCAAAGCTGAGATAGGGTAGCTGCTATATAAGTTGGGGGGGGGGCTTGTGAAGATTCCTTACTGGTTCAGGGTGGCATGGGTCAATGAGCCTATCCACCCAGAGTAGGGTCAGTGAGTGGACTATAGCAAGGAATATGCCCCTGTTAGGTGGAGGGACACCTTGGTTGCAAGCACAAGGGGGTGAAAGGGAGGTGATGCATGCTTTCCCAGGCATGATTTGGTGATATCTGCCCCATATCGGATGGGGTTTGGTGCTCTGAGGTTACCTGACTTAGGTCAGTACGGAAAGCAGCGGACTCTGGGCTTTGAGTTAACCTGCAAGCCAAGCAGTCAAGTGTAGAGATTTCTAGTTTGGCAGCTGGTATTAGGTGTTGCCTCAGTGTGTGCTAGTAGCGTAGGGGGACCTAGGGCTACTGCCGCTCCTTGTGGAAAGCCTATGTTTTTCTTTACTCAAAGGCAGGCAGTCATTGACTTAAGGTTACAGATAAGCAGTTGTTCAGAATAATAAGCTGTAGGTAGTATAGCACGTTAAGAAAAAAAATAAACCTTAGTCTGTTACATCACTTTTTTGGGGCACTTAGTTTTGCCAGAGTGAGAAATTAAATGGATAGAGATACCTTAGCCAACTAAGATACAGTATAGTAAAGCCAATTAATTCTTGCTCAAGGGCAGTCAGCACATTTGTCATGAATTATTACTCTAAGGCAGTCAGCACAATCACCCTATGTAGAGCAGACAGGTAATAGAAGAGGTAGTAGCAAGTGCAGCAGTCCTGGAGAGAAAGAGTTATTCACTTGTCAAACAGTTTTGAGAGAGATTAATATCATAGACAGTTTCTCAAGGTGAAAGAGATAAAGCTTTAACCTCAGTTGCACAGAGAGTTAGTGGCTAGGGGTTCACAAGCATCCGTAGACCTGCAGTATGAGCACTTAGTAGTTAATTAGTAAATTGCTAGTCGTAACCCCACTAACTCTATGTAGATTGGCTGGAAGTGAGTCAGTGGGGCGTGTAGCCTCGGATTTTCACTCCACAACCACGAGCGAGGCCGGAAATACAAAAGTCAATGTCTCCGGTCATCCCCTGCTCCGGTGCAGGGGAGGTGTCGGCTTGGGGTTGCAGCGGTCCACGCGCTTCTGGATCTGGTTGTGGGGAGGAGGGCCCACTAGCAGCGAGGTCTCCCTCACTTCCCCAACTGTTTTCAGCCTGGATAGTGACCCGAGGGGCCTCCGACAGGCCTTTTGTACTAGCCTGAGTCGGAGCGTCACCACAGTCGGGCAACCAATGGATAGATCCCTGGAGTGAGTTTAAACTTGGCGTCAAAAATCGGATTTCAGGTGTCCGTGGGGTCAGTGTTCACTGGCGACCTGGAGCAGCACCACGAGGGGAAGAATCCAGAAGTCGAGAGAAGGTAAGCCCTTGGTAACTGGTGGGCTGAGATTGTTAAGGCATCACGGTAGAAAGGCACAAGCAAAGCAGAAGTCAGTGTCTCCGGTCGTCCCCTGCTCCAGTGCAGGGGAGGTGTCAGCTAGGGGTTGTAGTGGTCCACACGCTTCTGGGTCTGGTTGTGGGGAGGAGGGCCCACTAGCAGCGAGGTCTCCCTCGCTTCCCCAACTGGTTTCACCTAACAGTGGCTTTAGGCACACATTCTCTATGTTAACACTGCCAGCCCTGCTGTTAAATCCTGTATCAGTGCATATAGGAGATATACAGGTTACCTTAGGCTGTTTTGTCAGTATCACTGTCTCAGTCTCCTTTGTACATGCTGCGTCACTGCTCTGTATGTCAATGTGACTACGCCCGTTCACAGACTGGACCGCCACAGTTTGCACTCGCAGAAGTTCAGCTTGGTGGACAGTCTTGCACTCCACATGTAGTTTTTTCTCCTCTTCCAACTCCAAAGGCATTTTTCTTTGCAAATCCAGTTCTTGTTCTTTTAGGTTTGTTGTATATTATCATCTGTTCCTAAAATGGTGAGGTATTCCACAGACTCAAAAACTTCTTCTCCACATTCACCCTCCATTTTTCCTGTGTTCTTTAGATTTTTCAAACCAGCCTCTTGTTTTCCAAGGCCAGGGGATGAGGCTGACTCCCCTGCCTCTGGGACATCCATTCCTTCCACCTCTAAGGCAGCCATTTTGGTTTGTGACCAGGATGACAAAAGTTCCCCTGCAGGCGAGTAGGGGAATTTCCCCAGTGTCCTGGTCAATTTTCCCTCATTCACCAAAAATTCCATCAATAGCTTAATCTGGTTCAAGGTTCAATCTTGGTTGCTTACCATCTATATCTCCCCCCCCCCCCCGGTCGCCCCTGAAAAAGGGACTTCTAGGCCTAGTGGGCTTACCGAGTGAACAAAATCAAAAATAAAATCAGATAAAAATAAAAAAAAAGTTTAGCAGCTGTAGAAAAGAGAAAATGTTGTGACAATTCCCACTTCACTCCTGTTGTGGCTGTGGGAGGTAGTGCAACAGGGCAGCATGCAGGAGAAGTGCGTAGTTTGTCACTGCAATGGAAGCCATGCAAAAGTTTTGCCTGTATGCCTGACTTGTGCCAGCAGTGGAATGCCTCCTCCTACTCAGCCAGCACCTCCCTACCAGCCTGCGTGGAGTTGGACCATCACCTCAGCATTGGTGAGCTCTGATACATTGAGCCTGGAAAATTGGGAGGAGGTGGAAACCGCTGCAAGTGAGTTGATTTCTGGGAGGAAGGGCACTAGCCATCTGGCCAGTCCTTCTCCCCCACTGAGATCTGCCCCTCCCTGTGGCAGTGGGAGAGGCTGTGGGGTGTCAGGGAAGTCTAAGCCTAGTCAGTCCCTTTCCTATTCTACACTCCCCTTGGCAGCAGGGACCAAGAAGTCCACTGCTGGACCTCTCCCCAGTGTAGCAGGAGCTGAGAAACCTGATGTGGAGGTAAAAGAGGTTCTCTCAGGGAGAGATTCCAGCAGTACTGTGGAAGGAATGGAGGGGATGGATGCTGTATCCCATGCTCCTGGTGTCTGCCCCAGATCCTTTACATATGACGTCCCACTCTTGGAGCAAGATATACCAAGGCCGTATCATTTCCCCAGCCTGAAGTATTTGGATACTGTCCCCCAGGCTCTGTCAGATCTGCCAGAAAAGGAGAAAAGACATGGATACCCTCCAACCATCTGACACACAATACTCTCAGTACACCTTGGGGAGTTGGTTATTGAATGGTATGTGCTCTAGACCAGTGTGAGGAGCATTCCAGAATGGTCTCAGGGTGCCCACTGGTTGAGGAGGTGGAGTTAGAAGGAATACCCAGGGGAGCCATACCCCTACCTAAGCAAACACATCTGGGATATCATAGAAGAAAGAAGGGAGGACTGGGTATTCCAGGGAGCGTAAGATAAAGTGAAGCAGTAGAGCAGAAGAAGTACCCTGAACATGGGAAGACACCAGCAGGAAGCATTCCAGAAGGCCAAGCAGATGTGTACCTCCACAGTATGGATGGGTTTGAAATTTTTCAAGACCTTTGCCATGGTCCAAGATGGAGAGGAACAGCAGAAGAAGCATTATATCATCTGCAAAGACTCCTTTGGTGAAGAAGTCACAAAAGCTAACCTGAAGCTGTATTTAGCTTTTGAGTGACAGAAGGAGTAGGGCTCCATGACCCCTCAGAGACTGCCACTGAGAAAAGCTGATGTCTGGACTGTTCTAGACTAGTCCATCCAATGTAGGCATTATGGCATTGGGTGAAAATGGCAAGACTGAAAATATGGACCCTTCAGCTGGGTGCTGGATAATATAGAAACATAGAATTTGATGGCAGATAAAGACTGCTTGGCCCATCTAGTCTGCCCATTTCCCTACCTAATGGATAAGCTGCAGATCCTATTTAACCAATAGCCTACTTCCTCCTAGCCCCCCACTAGAATTGCCTTAAGTTTGTCCCATGCATTCTTGAATTCCACCACTGTTTTTGTCTCTATGACCTCCTCAGGAAGGCTGTTCCATGCATCTACAACCTCTCTGTGAAGAAATACTTCCTCACATTACCTCTGAGCCGTCCCCCCTCTATCTTCAAATTGTGCCCCCTTGTTCCTTCACATCTCTTTTTTTTTAAAAGATGCTATCCTCTTGGACTTTGTTGATTCCCTTGAGGTATTTGAAAGTTTATATCATGTCCCCCTCTCCCTTCTTTCCTCAAGGCTATACATCTTAAGCTCCTTTAGTCTTTCTTCATATGTCTTCTGGTGCAGACCCTGCACTATTTTGGTTGCCCTCCTCTAGACAGCCTCCACCCTCTCTATGTCTTTGTGCAGATGGGGTCTCCAGAACTGTACACAGTACTCCAGATGTGGTCTTACCAACTGTCTGTGCAGAGGGCCAACAACTTCCTGTTTTCTACTGGTGATGCCTCTCCCTATGCAACCCAGTATCTTCCCAGCCCTCCTTACTGCCTTCTCACATTGCTGGCCCACCTTTAGGTCATCTTATATGACTACCCCCAGGTCCTTTTCCATTTTTGTTGTTCTCAGTATCTCACCCCCCATTGTGTACTCTTGCCCTGGGTTTTTGTTTCCCAGTTGCATTACTTTGCACTTCTTTGCGTTGAATCTAAGCTGCCATAAATTTGACCATTCCTCCAACCTTGTCAAGTTCCTTTTCATCCTTTCTACCCCACCTTGTGTGTCAACCTTGTTGCAGATCTTTGTGTCATCTGCAAAGAGACATACTTTGCCCTCCAGTCCCTCCGCAATGTCACTTATAAAGACATTAAAAAGGACCGGCCCCAGGACTGAACCCTGCAGTACCCCACTAGTAACCCTCCTTTCTTCACCGTGGACTCCATTTACTATTACCCGCTGTGTCCTGTTGTCCAGCCAGTGTTTTACCCAGGCTATCACCCTGGGACCCACTCCCAGGCTGGCTAATTTGTTTATTAATCTTTTGTGCGGGACTGTGTCAAATGCCTTGCTAAAGTCTAGGTAGGCCATGTCCACAGCCCCGCCCTTGTCTACTACTTTGGTCACCCAGTCAAAGAAATCAAATAGATTTAATATAAATATCAACCCCTTTTTGCTGTTGTTTGCTGTTTTACATGTTTAAAAGTTTAAGACGTTGACTCGCCAGTATCTCTATTTAAACTGTGTTTTGTTGCTGCTGATGGGGAGGTGGCTGGACTGGAATTTGCCCCTCCAGGAATGATTAGGTGAGTGTGCTGTAGGGCTGTCTGGTGTAAGGCCTGTGCAGTTGGAGTGTGACTGGAGTTGTAAACGTAGTGTGGTAGTAGCTTGTGTGAGTGAAATAGCAGCATGAGAAATGTTTAACATCTAAAAGCCAATAGAGCATTTAGAGTTTAAAGGTTTGTTCAAAGTGCTGAAGCAAATGTGTTGCACCCTCCATTTTAGGGGTGCTGATTATTTGGTTAATTAAAATTTAGTACTTAGCAATGTTAGCAGGGGGTATGTTTTAGACCTGCCTCACAGCAGCACCCATTTAGGCTGGGGAGCGTGACTGTGGGGGCCGGTGGGATGTCACCATTGCAGTACATGGAAATTCACCCATGGGAACCAGCAGGTGGGTCGCCAGTGGCCCTGTGGGATACTGCATAAGCAGTAATAGTAGTAGTAGTACCCTGTGTTTAAGGAGAAATCTGGGTCCCACCATTGCTGGGGTGTAGCCAATCATGCAGCCTTGGCCTTTTGATGAGGGGGAGAGTGCGCATATCTCTCCTCTGGGAGGTCAAGGACACAGCTGGTAGGCATTCACCAGGGTGAACGATTTGTAGAGGGGGAAGTGAAAGCCCCCATTAAGAGTTTACTAGTAAAATTGTGTTGCCATTAAGTCTGGAGTTTGGGTCCTGCCTGCAGGCAGGAGGGGGCCTCAGACCAGGGGCTTGAGAGAGGATTTTGGTGCCAAAAAGGGAGAAGCCTGGGAGAGAGGAAGAGAGAGGAGTGTGGCCCATGTGGTTCAGTCATGAGGGCCGAGGTTTGGGGCTGGGGTAGGCCGCTTGCCACCCTGGCCCACCACCCTTGAAGACCAGCAGTAAGGGTAGTGGCTCAGGAGAATGTCTGGAAGTTGGAGGAAAAGAATAGAGACCCCTTGTGCCTATTGTGGGAGTAGGAGCCCGGGAAGTTACATAAAAACATAGAAACATAGACTTTGATGGCAGGTAAGGACTGCTTGGCCCACCGAGTCTCTGCCCATTTCCCTACCTCTCAGAATACTTGGAAAAATACTGCTTCCCTTGGCCCCAGCAGCATGGCTTCCATAAATCACACACCACAACCTCCGCCCTCCTTGACTACACCAATCACATTAACAAGACACTGGACCCGTGGTCATTTACTTGGTGCCATATACATAGACCTTACTAAAGCATTCAATACCATGAACCACCAGCTCTTACTCAACTTCCTCCCTGCCCTCAGCCTCTCCCAAGAAGTCATTAGCTGGCTTGGCAGCTACCTCGTTGGCCAATCACAGCATGTTAGGATATCTGACTCACTATCGCACACCCTTCCAGTTCGCTCTGGAATCCCTTAAGGCTCTATAATGGATACACTCTTATTTAGTCTCTGTATCAATAACCTCCCAAAGGCCTGCACCAACCATGTTCTCCTCTACGCTGTTGATGTGGTCATTTTCTCCTCCCACACTGATCCACTCCCACTTACTGCTGACCTGCAAACCAACTTCACCTCGGTCGAGTCCTGGTTTCTCCAACACAGACTTCTAATGAAATTATAAAAAACCAAGGCCATTCTGTTCTCTGCCATCCACAATAAGTTTAGATCTGCCAGTCTTACAATCTACAACAAACAAAACCTTCCTCTTGACCATGTCAGTGACTTTAAATACCCAGGTGTTACTCTTGACTGCTCACTTACATACCACCTGTTTATCAACCTCATTGCTAAAGTGATCAACGGCAGGCTTGGGATCCTTTATCACTACCACCATTGTCTTGCCCTCAAGGCTTTATGCACTGCAGTTACAAGCTCTGTCCTGTCCTTTACAGTCTATGGACTTGTTATCCATGGGTCTGCCACTGACACCACCATTACTTAGATCAGGGTGGCACTCAATAACTGCTGTTGGCTTGTCACTGGCACTCACAAACGTACCCTCACTTGTAACGTCTATGCTCAGACTGGCTGGCTACATGTTATGGGAAGGATCATTTACCAAGCCTGCCTCTTCATGAAAAAGATCTGCTTTAACCTCCCCCCCCCCCGCTATCCAGGCAATGCTGCAGCCTGCCTCCCTCTCGCACCCGACCCATAGCTCATCCAAGCAATCCTACCTTGTCCCTCTGTGTCGCACCTCCCTTGCCAAGCATTCTTTCAGCTTCAGAGCTCCCACCTGGCTTAATGCGCTCCCACCAGAGTTAGCCTGAGAGCTAAAACTTGGCCCTTTGAAATCCAAACTGCACCATTATCTCTCCACCCTTAACTGTTGTGAATGCACCTGCTAGTCTCTAATTCCCCTTTCCTCCTTCCCCACATTCCCTTTTTACTCTCAGATCCCCCTTCCCTTTTCCTGACCCTGTTTTTCCTCACCTCTTCCCATTCTATACTCACTGCCTGTCTCCCCTGACCCTATCTTCTCTCCACTCACCCCTTCTCCCAGCCTCCCCTTCCTTTTCTTCTGCCCCCACCTCTTCCCGCTCCTCATTTTTGTGCTTGCTTTTCCTCTCTCTCTCTCTTCATTCCTCCTTCCCCTTCTCTCTTTATTTCCTTCCCTCCTCCTTCTATCTCTGACAAGGCCTACCTGGCTACTCTACCTTCCTAACTTTAACTTGTTTCTACGTGATAAATCTGTTCCCCCCTTAATATTTATTTTTTAACCCATTGTATTCCTTTGTATTAATTTTGTTTCATTGATTTTTAATTTTATGCTCTAGTCTGTTGTATCTTGTAGTGGAACCTTTGTCTATTGTATTTTGATGTGGAACCTTTGTAAATGAGTCCTCGCTCAAAGGTATTGAAATCCAATATATAAATAAATAAGCCATCTATTGGATAAGCTGCAGATCCTAGTTTTACCCAAAAGCCTACTTCCTCCTACCTCCCACTAGAATTGCCTTATGTATGTCCCATGCATTCTTAGCTTCCCCCATTGTTTTTGACCCCACAACCTACTCAGGAAGGCCATTCCATGCATCCACCACCCTCTCTGTGAAAAAATACTTCCTCACGTTGCCCCTGAGTCATCCCCCCCCTTCTATCTTCAAATTGTGCCCCCTTGTTCTTGCACATCTCTTTTTCTGAAAGACGCTACCCTCTTGGACTTTGTTGATTCCCTTGAGTTGAGTTAAACTGGTGCCCACCTCATGATCTCTGGTGCTGAGGTGGGGTGATGCAGGAGTGGTCTAGACACCCTCATATGTGAGCAAATTCCAGGAGATAGCCCTTGGTTGGGCCAGGCCACTGGGGCAGTGTGGAGGAGGAAGCCCCACTGTGGTGAAGGCAGTAGTGGTAGCGGTGTCACCCTTTCCATGTGGCACCACAGTCCAGTTGGGCAGCATTCAGGAAACATATGCAGCCCATGAGATGAAAGTGCTCTGTTTCTCTGGGATCACCAGGACCCTGCTGTGGTTAAGATGCCCTGGGATTTTAATTATTTATTTTATTTATTTAAAAGTTGATAACCGGGAAAGACACACTGAGCCAAGGCTTGTTTCCAGGTGCAACCCGGAGCAGGAGTTAGAGGTGCAGTACAGCATACATAACATATAAGCATAATTTATAAACACAGCAGCGATAAGAAAGAACACATAAAATAAGCATAGGTTACATCTTATACCACTTAAGCATAGGTTACATCGTATATAAAAGTAAAGCCTAAGCAGTGTACATAACAGTAGACTCTAACATCTGGAGTGAAGGAAGTGCATGGACTAACATAAGAGCTAGGTGATTTAGTACCAGATAATGTGCTAACAGGGTTGTGCACATAGGACTAGGGTTGAGAGGTAGCAGAGGTTAGGAATGTATTGACAGAAGCATCTAGAAGATTAGGGAGGTTGGAAACAATGGCAAGAGGGAGTAGAGAGGTGCTTGAAGTGCTTTTTAATGGCAAGGGCCATAGGTGAGCTTTGCACAGTGAGGGGAAGGGAGTTCCAGAGAGCAGGGAGCCGATGAGTGACGATTATTGTTCTTGCATGTGTACGAGGTGTGGCCAAGGCAAATAAGCGGTGGTCTCTTGAGTGCAGGGAATAGCCAGTGCTGGGAGCTGAGACTGACAATGAGGAGAGGTAAGAGGGAAGGGTGTTGAACCAAAATTTAGAGATAAAGATTGAGCAATGAGAGGGCAAGGAGATAGACTGGTAGAGGAGGCAGTGATGGGTGTGGTAAGGGAGATCAGTGGCAAAGCAACAGAAAGCATAGTACAGAGGGTCCAATTTGATGAGGAAGGATTGTGGTGCTAAGCTATAGACCACATCCGCATAATCGAATGAAGGAAGAATAAGCTTAATAATTAATTCCTGCCTAATGGGTGGAGAGAGGCGATCCTTGTGCCTATGGAGTATTCTTAGTTTGGGATGCAGACTGTTGTGAATAGAGTCCAAGTGCAGGGAAAAGTCCAGTTTGGGGTCTAACCATACCCCCAGATATTTGAATGAATCAACTGCTTCAGTTTTGGAGCCGTTGAGGGTAAAAAACGGAGGGTGGGGACAACATTTTGGCTAGTTTCTGGGCCGTATCAAAAGCCATAGCTACCATTTTTTTGGTGTTAAATTTAAGAGATTTAACATGAAGCCATCTTAGGGTGTTAGCAAAATTGGTTTGAAGGGTAGATTCGACCAGAGCAAGAGAGGGACCGGAAGTGTAGATGATGGTAGATGACGGTATAAACAGTATACATTTAAATTTGTGAGTTAGACCAGGCAAAGGAAGGTTATTCACAAAAATTGAGAATAAGGTAAGTCACAGTATTGACCCTTGGGGAACAATGGCCAGAATGGGGAAGGGATCAGATTTGGTCTACCTAAGCTGGACGAATTGGAACCTGTCTGTTCGGTAGGCCTTGAACCATTTGGTAGAGGATGGAGATAGCCCAATAGCAGTTAGGTCATCAAGCAATAGTCTATGGGCCTTGGCCTATGAAAATAGCCAATGTCAAATGACCCTTATCCATGGCAGAATGGATGTGATCGGTGAGACGGAGAAGGGAGGAGGAAGTGGAATGAAGACAGCAAAAACCCAATTGGTATGGGGTCAGAATGTCATTGGAAGCTAGGCATGCATTTAGTCTTTTTGAGATAAGAGACTCCAGGATTTTGGAGAGGGCGGGGAGGAGGGAGATGGGTCTGTAGTTACCAGGGATGGATGGGTCACCCTCTTTGTATAGGGGGATGACTTTAACTAACTTTATCTAACTTCCAGGCCTTGGGCAGGGAGCACGAGTGGAGAGAGAGATTGAATATGTGGGTAATGGGGGAACAATGTCAGGAGCAGAGAGTTTCAAAATAATGGGATTGATACCATCTGGACTTTGTTGGAGGAGTTCAGAGATTTGAGAACACGGAGTACCTCTAAGGAGGTAATGGAGGGAAGGTGTGTTTGGGTGCAGGGTTGTCAGGGAGAGTGTCAAGTTGAGGAGAAGAGGGTTGGGGGTAATTAAATAGGAAAGCTGACTGGACCCAGGTGGAAGGGGTGTGTATTGGCAGTCGTGGGGGGCAGGGGTGAGTGGTTGCCCTAGGGGTAGGCCGCAAGTTGTGAAAAATTGGTTTATGGAAGTGGCAACAGCATTGGGGCTGATGTCTGAGTGGTCCATGCAAGGGGAAGGGGCTTACTGAGAGGAGCCAAGCAGGGAGTGGAGAGTTTTCCAGAATGCAGTGGGGGAAGTGTGACAGTTATCTAGCTGGGACTTGAAGAAGCCTGCTTTGGTGGAGAACACGGCCTTAGTGCAAGTGTTCCAGAGGGTTCTGTATGTTTGGAGGTCAGAGGCATTAGAGGAGGCCTTGAATAATTTCCAAGCTTTGTCTCTGGCTTTGAACAGCTGCACCAGTTGGGGGGAGATCCAAGGAAGGTGCCTGTGCTGGGGATGTAGCTTTTTTAAGGGGGCATCGGAGTTCTATATACTTAGAAAGGTGGAGTTAAATGCTACCAGAGTGGAGTCAATGTCAAGGGCCGTGAAGACTCCGGACCAGTCTGCCAGGTAGAGGTCCACTAGTAGTGGCTGCTGATTTAGGGACCTTAGGGGCCTGAACCACATACATTTGGGTAGGGCGAGGGGCGGTGCTTCCTGCGACAGAAAGTAACACAGTGGTTGCTGAAGGCATCGGGGAGTGTGCCAGCTGAAGATAATTTGTTAGGGTGAGTGGTTAGGATCCAATCCAGCAATGAGTGGTTAGAGGAGCGAGTGTTAAGTCTGGTGGGCTCAGTGATGAGTTGGGAGAGGTTGAGTGCCTCAACCTCTTAAGTGGTCTTGGAATGTTGGTTGATCTGATTTAAGTTGAAGTCACCCAGGATAAGAAGCTTTCCTGAGGCAGCAGAAGAAGTTAAGGTGGCAAGTTTGGAGTCTAGGGTGGCAGGTGAAGCACTGGGGGAGAACAAGCAGACAGCAACAAAGAGGGGAGATGAGAATGGGAGGACCAGTTTGGAGAGTAGGATCTTGTGAGATTTTGGTACTACCTCCTGTGAGACAATGGTGGCACTTAGGGACTTTTGGACATAGATAGCTATGCCACCACCACACTTACCCCTGTCTAGATGGAGTATGGAATACCCAGGGATGGCAACTGAAGCATCAGGGACTTTGGTAGATAACCACATTTCTGAGATGCAGAGGATATCGGGTGAGCACTGGGGAAGCCAGGCCTTGATGTGGTCCAACTTGGGCAGAAGGCTCCTTGCATTTAGGTGATAGATGCCCATTCCGTTGGCAGGGGGAGGGCTAGAGGCCAAAGAGTTAGGCCCAGGATTCAATTCAATGTCCCCAGCCAATAGGAGTAGGGAAAGCAGAAGGTGGTATGGCCATAGCATTTTGGAGAGAAGAGGTGGGAAGAAATGAGTGGAATGGAGGGAGAAACCTAGCAAGGGGTGCTCATGGTTGGATAGGAAACAGAGTGAGAGGGTGCCAGGAGTGGTAGGCCATCTAGATGGTGAAAAGGGGAAGAGGGGGAGATTATCTTCCTTGAAGTGGAGAAGGTACGCCTGATCGATAGAGATAATTGAGACTGAGAAGTCGAGTAACAGAAGGGTGCCCATCAGAAGGTAGCAAATGAGGACTCTGATGAGGGGGGTTATCACATAGGTGGCTGCCTAGCAGTGTGGCCTCAGTAGAGAATGGAGCACAGCTGATTTGCAATTATGACAGGAATGGGGCAGTGAGGGGTACAAGCTCAGCAACAGCAATATATCCTAATAGAGGAATTCCAACTACAGCAGTTGAAATTAATAGTGTGCAAGGAGATGGTGAATACTGTCCTGATGGGGGAAGGGGGGTGAGAATGAGGACTGGTATTCTAGTAAATGGAGCTAACTGTGTGCCATGTGGCACTTTAAGGGGGGGTCTGGATGGGGTAAGCACAAGAGGAGGGGGGAGGGGCGGAGCTCCGAGGGAAAAAGAGTATTTAATAGAGGTCGGGTCCAGAAAGGGTGGACAGGACAAAAATATATGTATTTACAGATCCAGCGGTGGTTTTAAAAACTTTTAAAAGCAGGGAGAAGCTATGGGGGAGGGTGTCGAGGGACAGGCACCACAGATCTTAAGTATAATAGCAGATTTGCAGGCTTGGGGGGTGAGGGTGAGCTGAAGAGAAAATGGAGGAGAATACAGAGCAGGATTAGAAGGGGAAAGGGGGCAGGCAGTGGGTAAGGGAGGTGCTGTGGAGTGGGTGCCTGGGTTTTGGTGCCTAGGGGAATTAGAAAATAAGAGAGTTGGGACTTTGCAGGTTAGAGGGAGAAGCAGAATCTTGAGTGGGTAGGAGAATGTCTGAGAAACAGCGAGATAGGGACTAGAGGAGCACCCGGGGGGTGGGGTTAGCAGAGTAGGAGACAGGTTCAACAAATTAACAGTTCCAAAACATTAGGCTCAAGCAGTAAATCAGTAGGCTAACAGGCAGATCACACTGTAACACAGCATGCATTAACAAAAATATAGGTATTTACAGATCCAGCATCAGTTTTAAAAATTAGGCTAGCCAGTTCAGTAATTTTAAAATTGGTGCCTAGCGCCAAGAGCACAGGGAGTCCAATCAGAGGCTGACTGGGAGCAGAGATGGCCAATGAGGAGCCGGGCCCAGACCAAGTAGCCAATCGAATTAGTACTAGAGGAGCTGGGGATTCTCTGGGTCTAAACAGCATACCTGATGTCCATGCAGTGGCTTGAGGAGTGGAGTGGCCGGCTTACCTTCCATGCCAGGCCGCAAGTTGCAGGGCCCAATCAAGGGTGAGGGACCTGATGTCCATGCAGCAGCTTGGGAGGTGGAGTGGACAGCTTGCCTGGATGCTTAGAGCTTTGCTCTGGAATTGGTGAGAAGGGACTTGGCCATTTCTGTGTGGGGTCTCTGCTTGAATGCAAACCATCGAATTTTGAGAAAACTCCTGGTTCGAACTGACACTGAAGTTCCAGCTGCTTTGGGGGTACCTGTATGTGGTTGTGGGTGTACAGGAAGATGGGAAGCTCAGGTAAGTTTGTGCAGGAGTGAGTTCAGAAGGGAATCTAGTGTGGCCTCTTTTGGCCCACTGCAAAGTGCTGCTGCCAGGATTTGAGAGCCCCCATGGCACAGAGGGAAAGCACTGCAGAAAGAAGCTTTTGGAAAAAATGTTACTGCAGGCTGTAATCAGACTCTGTGCCTAGGAAAGTTGCCCACCATTGATTTTTGTATCCTACACTCCATGGAGTGATTTGATCAATTTTCACATCAAATCCTTGTGTTGCACTTTTATTTTGGAGTGGAGAATGGATTCACTATAAAGCACCTTGTGGTTTGCCCGAGTAAGAGTTTAGCCCCACAGCTGCTATACCTCCTATGCATGAACTGCCTGCACCTGCCCCCCCGGAGACCACTCATTGGAACCCAGGTAACAAGTTTTAATTTCTGGGATGTGTTTCTGGCTGTATAGTGCCTCCCTCCCCCTCAGGAAACATTTGGCAAACCCCTAGACATTGGTAGGAGGGGGAAGGGTTACATTTAGAAAACTGGGTGAAATGTATTTTGCGCCGCAAGTGTGAAAAAATGTTTCATAAAGTGATATGAAAAAAATGACTATGTTGAAAGCTTGAAGTGAAACTACTGAAGATTATCAGTTTTGACTGAGTGGGCAGGACATGAGAAACATAGATAATGACAGCTGAAAAAGACCAAAGGTTCATCCAGTCTGCCGATGCTACCTATTTAGCCCTGGGGCATACTGTTCCTCCAGGATCCTAGCCCTCTCCACCCCTTCCATTCTCCTCCCAAATTCTGATGTCCTGAGCAACTTCTATATCCTTCTTTCTATCCCAGACATGCTTAAAACCACTAACGGTTTTTGCACCCACCACCTCGGCTGTTATCCTGTTCCACAGCTCCTCCACTATTTCTGTAAAACAATATCTCCTCATGTTCCTCCTGAACCTCCCTCCTGTTAGCTTCCATTCATAAACAAGTGACTGTGAGCTGGTATTCAGGTTAAATAATTAGTTAAATAAGTCCCTGCAGTTCACCCTGCTAATTTCTTTTAGGAATCTGAAGGTCTTCCCTCTCCCTTCTGGTCTCCAGTGAATACATGTTAAGCGTCTTGAGGCACTCTTCAGAGGACATGCCCTGCTGGTCCTGAATCATTTTTATTACCCTATGCTGCACTGCCTCAAGCCTATCCCTATCCTTCCTGAGGTGAGGACCCCCAAACTTGGTGCAGTACTCAAGGAGTGGCCTCACTAAAGATCTATATAGGGAAAGTATTACCTTCCTTCCTCTGCTATCAGTACCCCTCCCAATACATCCATGCATCCTATTTGCTTGCTACAAGCCTTGTTGCACTGACTCAGTTTGTTTAGAAAGTCACTGGTAATAACTCCAAGGTCTCGTTCCTCGGCCGTGGTACTGAGTCTCACCCCACCCATCCATTACTCTGTCCTGGAGGAACTGTTCCCTAAGTGCATCACCTTGTACTTTCTGGCATTGAATTTCAAGGGCCAAACCTCTGACCACCCTCCAGTTATTGCAAGACTCTTTGCATTTCCATTATTCCCTCATCACTATCCACCCTCCAATAGAACTTAGTGTCATCTGTGAAGAGACACACCCTGCACTGCATCCTCTCACCAGTGTCACTGATGAACATGTTGAAGAGTACTGGACCTAGGACAGATCCCTGTGGAACCCTCACTCGTGACCTCCCTCTCTTCTGATTTGACCCCATTGACCACTACCCTCTGCTGCCTCCCCTTTAGCCAGTTACCTATCCAGTTTACTATGACAGTAGCTGCACCCAGATCCTTCATCTTCTTAAGCAAATGTCTGTGGGGTGCCGAATCAAAAGCCTTGCTGAAGTTGAAGTAGAAAAAATCCACAGCATGGCCTTTATCCAATTCCCTTGTTACCCACTCAAAGAAAACTAATAATTTATTCTGACAAGACCTGTCTGCCATAAATCCAAGTTGCTTAGTATCCTGGATACTGTTGCTCTCCAAGTAGTCCACAAAATCATCTTTGACTATTGATGCCATCACTTTTCCTTAAATAAAAGTAAGACTGACAGGTCTGTAGTTACTTGCTTGTTCCTTGTCCCCCCTCTTATGGAGCAGAACTACGTCTGCCACCCTACAATACTTTGGAACCACCTCTCTCCTTAGCTGTTCAACATTTCAATGTACATTTATAACTTTGTTCTTTCTTTTTAATATTTTGACCCCAAGTTTTTAACATAGTCTTCTTATGACTGTATGCCATGAACCCAGTAGGTGAAAATATTCAAATCCCCCCCCCCAAAAGGTGAAACTGCGGAGTGACAGCAAAATTACCTGCTGGCCTGGATTTGAAAAATTTCACCTGCCTTGTTTATGAGGTGGGGTACCAGAAAGGCCATGTCGAAAGTTTGGTAGAAAAATATTGAAAATTAGCAAAGTTATGAGTGAACACTGAAATATTTTAACATTCACTCATAACTTGGTCATTTTTCCATATTTCCCACCAAAGTTTTAACATAATCTTCTTATGTCCCTGCCCCATGAACCAGTAGGTGAAAATGTTCAAAACCTACCCTAAAGGTGATTTCATGGAGTGATGGCAAATTCACCTTCCAGAATTGACGTGAAAAGTTTCACTTACCTCATATATGAGGTGGTGACCTCAAAAGGTAACGTAGAACATTTGGTGTAAAAATATTTAAAAATGACAAGGTTACAAATAAAAATTCAAAACATACAGTACAGAAATACCTTAACCAGACTTACTACCTTATTTTCTCATATTGCAGTTGTTCAAGTGGGAGGAAGACTTTTTAGTTGGAGAGTGGATCTATGCTATGGGAACATCTTTAGGTGAGTTGGGGTGTGTGAGGTGGTGTGGGATGAGAGATGCTGAGTTTGGGGTGGGAGTGTTGGGGGTCTGAGCTTGATGAGGGACCATTTTCTTCTTTACATGTTAGGAAACAGAAAACAAATGGCAGGAAAGGGCAGAACAGGGTTGAAAGGTGGTACTGAGCAGAGGGATGGAGCTGGTAGGACAGAAAACAAATGGCAGAACACTGTAGAACTGGGTTGGCAGGTGGTACTGAGCAAAGCAATGGAATGAAGGGGTAGAAATAAAGAAAAACAGCAGGATGGGGCAGAATGGGGTTGGAGGGTGGTTTTGAGCAGAGGGATGGATTGGGTGGGACAGAAAACAAACAGCAGGGCAAAATGGGGTTGGTGGGTAGTACTGAGCCAAGGAATGGAGAGTGTAGGAACAAACTAAAATGACAGAGAAGGACAGAATGGGATTCGGGGGAGGTAATGAGCAGGAGATGGAGCAGGTGGGGCAGAAAACAAACAGCCTGGCTGGACAGAAGAGGGCTGGCAGGTGGTACTGAGCAGAATGATGGAGCAGGGGTAGGAACAAAGAAAAACAGCAGGGCAGGCAGAATGGGGTTGGAGGGTGGTACTGAGCAGAGGGACGGAGTGGGTGGGATAGAAAACAAACATTAGTGATGGGAAAAATACCACTGTTTTGGGTGCGAGATGAAAATTCCCCTGTCACACCATGTTGTGGCTTATGACTTGAAAAATGGCTCCTCTCACTAAGCTGGGCATCCAGGATTTTGGGTTGCCCTGAAAACATACTTTTAGGCCTAAATTAAAAAATGCAAACACCAGGATTCAGTTAAACATGTCCCATTTAACAAGTGTTTCATCCAAATCTAGCTATTAGGTTCAGGTGTTTGGTTTTTAAAAATACATAATTTTTACATGGTTTAAAAAAACCAAAAACAAGATGGCATCTGTCATGACCTGCAGTTTTTTTTTTCTCGTGACCTGAAATGCACCAACTTTGTGAAAGGCAAATGCCTACTAAAGGTAAAGTTATCTTTCATATCAGAGGGTTATCCTAAAATCCTACTGAGCATGCTCAGAAACAAATCCTTATAACTATGCAACTGATTAATATTTTTTGTGAAAGTTTTGAAAGGCACTACCTTGGCACAGGCATAAACATTTAAACAGTACTGGAAAAACACTGCATTTTATTAAAAATCGGCATTCTGTATCTCGTTAACTGCACAAGCTGCCATCAAGAAATGTTTCATGTCTTGAGAACATGCCTCCAGGACAACAGTTGCTAAATTCACAATAATTTCACCAAACACAGCCAAAGTTATTAAGGTGCAAGTATTGGGGTTTAATATTAAACACCCTACTCAACCTTAACTATACTGGCACTACCATGCCAGTATAATATAGATATAGAGATACACCAGTATACATGTGGAAAAAAAGAGAGAGAGAGAGAAAGAGAAAGAGACAGAGGGGGAGAGAGAGAGAGAGAGACAGACAGACAGACAGGCAGACAAATAAATATATGGGCCCTGCAATGTCCTGGCTCAGAATATGCATTTTATCTTCGAGAGTGAAGGGACAGAACCATAACACATACGTGGCAAATTCACAAGTGAGTTATTTATTTTATTTATTTAGTTTTTGTTAACCGGGTAGGTGCACTAGCCATAAAATGACTATTTTCAGGCATGACCTGGGAGAGTACAACAAAAGGAGAACAGTTGAACAACAGCAACATGGGTACAATAGTACAAATAGAGGAACAGTGCAGCAGTGCTACAAAAATACAATGGGTAGAAACAACAAAAAATAATGGCAAGCATTATACAGATAATGGCAGTAAGATATATAATAAGTGCAGAAACCATGGACCCGACCTGTGGAGTGAAAGGGTTAATAAGATAGTAAGGTTATATAGAAAGAAATGCGAGGAATGTTCAAATATAACAAGAAAGACTGACAGAAGGAAGGTCAGGGGTGGTAATTGGCAAAACAACAGTGGATGGTCAGCAACAAGGTTCAAGAAGGAAGATAGCTAGTAGTCAAGAAGTTATTTACAAAGAGAGGGAAAAATATGGGGAGCGGAAGAGGAGACAGTCTTGGAGCTGGATTAGAGCAGGGGTGACATTACTGGTAAGTCTCAAGAGCTTCAGGTTGGGTCAAAGCATGTACAAGCATCAGCTAAGGATAGATATCACGATATTCACTTTTAAATCCAAAGTGAGACTGAGACAGCTGGAGGTTGAGTGGAAGAGCATTCCATAGCCTGGGGAGCAGAGAATTGGAAGGCCCTGTGCCTTTAGTCGTCCGACATCTTGGAACATAGAGCAAGGATTTGTCAGCTGATCGTAGGCTATGGGAGGATGGTTGAGGGACCAGCAACGCCGCCAGCTGGGACGGGTTTTTCCGGATGATCGAAGTCCATTAGTGATCCAAGGTAGTATTGTCTACTGGCAGAGGGTGAGAGCCAATTCAGATCCTTATAAAGAAGGCAGTGATGTTTGAGTCCAGGTGACAAAGAGGCAAATCGGCATATATTGTTATAAGTTCGTCCCCATTTTAGTAGGGGAGGTTTTATGGGCAGAGGTAAGAATAGAGGCACCATAGGTAAGTGGTTGGGAGCAGAATACCTCGGCACTACATTTGGCTGAGGGTGTAAGCATGTAGCTCGTTTTGTAAGCTACTCCCTAGTTTCAAGTTTACAGCTTTGCATGAGGACTGAATGTGAAGATTAAAATCCAGGACTGGTCCAGGAGGATCCCAAGGTACTTGAAGGAAGTAACATTTTCAAGTGGAAATCCTCCTGGGTGAAGAACCTCCAACAAACTAGAACAGGTCTTAATCTTGATTGCAGAACCTAGGAGCATGGCTTTCATTTTCTTTTCATTTAAGTACAAACTACGGTCTAGTAGCCAGTCTAAGACCTTATTGAAGTCTGAAGTAAGTGATGTGTTTATGCAGGCAATACTAGAAGAACTAGTGTAGATGATCAGGTCATCAGGTAGAGAATAGCTGAGCAGGATTCCAGGACCTCAGCTGCATTGTTGATAAAATTGAGAATAGAAGGGCTCAAGGATAGAGCCCTGGGGACCCAAGGTTGATAGTAGATGTGTTGGACAGGGAGGAGTTAATTTGACAGCTTATGCATCTGTTTGACAGGTAGCTACAGAACCAGTTCACAACAGGGGTGAGAAATGGAATTTATGGAGAGTGGAGAGAAGCAGGGATGGTCAACAAGGTCCAAAGCCTTAGTGAGGTCAATGAAGATGGCACCTGTGAGTTTTCCAGAGTCCATGTTGGACAGAATATCAGTAGTTAGTTGAAGAAGAGCCGTGGTGGTGCTATGACCTTTCTGAAACCATGCTGAGTGTCTGAGAGGAGATTGTAGCATGTAAGGTAGTCAATGGTCTGTGATGCAACTATTTCTCTAGGATCTTGTTAAGGACAGAGAGAATTGCTATAGGTCTGTAATTGGCCATGTCCTTTGGGTCACCTTTTTAAAGACAGGCATTACTCTTGCAGATTTCCATAGGTCTGGCACAGTGCTATGGATAAGGGATAAAGTGTAGATTCTGGCCATCGGAGGCAATGAGTGGAGCAGCCAGCTTAAGAAGACGAGGGTTCCAGTGAGTCAGAACCAGAGCTGGTATTGGCAGATATGGATCTCAGTAATTTCAGAACTTCCGCTCTTGATATAGCCTTGAAATAGAATGGTGGTGCTGGAGGAGCATCATACGATAGGGCAGTATGGTTGTCTGATGGTAGTGTGGTAGGTAGATTGAGGTCGATCCACTAGGTTGTAAAGCCAAGGTATAACATGAAAGATCAGAGAAAAGATTGTTAAAACTGTTTGAGATGGTCCTAGGGTCATTACAATGTGCCCCATTTATGATCATTTCATCAGGAGTGACTCGATCTGAGTACCGAAAATGTTTGACATGGGCCCAAAATTTCCTCGGTCGCAGGCTGAGCTTTGTAAAGGTCCTTGATTTGCTCTTAGCAACTCTAACTTGTCTCTTACATCTGTTCCTTAGTTCACGATAGACAATAAGATCTGACTGTAGGCCAGTTTGTTTGTAGCGAATCCAAAGCTTGTCCCTCTGGCGCAGATTAGCAAGGAGGTCTTTATGCAGCCACCTTGTCTGTTTTCCTCTGACCCTCCTAGTAGTCTTGGGGGCATGTTTATGTTGAATGGTAAGAAATTCATCTATGAATATCTGTAGAGCAACCTCCACATCCTTTGTTTAATAGATACCTGCCCAGTCGATATTGGAGACATCATAGAGAAATGCATCCTGGTCAATATGAGCTAGATTTGTAAATGTGATTAGTCTTGATGGAGGAGATGGAGGCGCAACCATAGATAGGATACAAAAAGTGGGTGAGTGGTCTGTTAGTGCATCTGCAAGGATTCCTGCTTTTGACACATGTTCCATACCGTTAACCATCATCCAGTCTAGGAGTGTACCCGTTTGATGGGATGACGTGGCTCCAGTTGCTTCAGAGATCAACTGGTGAAAATTATAACTAAGCGTGAGTGATTGCAAGGATATTTGAGCTGACCCTAACCAACTGAGGTTAAGATCACCTAGGATGACAGCCTCATTATGATTTACAGTCTGGGAGGTGATGTCAAGGAGTTCTTGAAGACCTACTATTTCCCCAGCAGGTGGATTATAGGCACAGATAATATGAAGCTTCTTTTCTCCCAATACAATAGTTGCCTGTATGAATTCGCACACTGCGGGAGAGGCAGATGCTGGGACAATAGAGATGTTGAGGTGGTTTTTGAAGAATAGCCAACTCCACCTTCACGCTTGGATGAGGATCTATCCCGTCGGAACAGAGAGTAGGTAGGCAAGGAGCATACTTCATCAGGTATTCCGGGTTTTAGCCAAGTTTCTGTGAGACAGAGTACATCAGGATTGTAGAGTTTCACCCAGGCCTCGAGTTCCGCATGGTGACAATTAAGACTTCTGATATTGATATGGGCAATTAATAATCCTTTCTTGGCCATGCCAGATAACTCATTTGGGGAAAAGAAACAGGTAGGTGGACCTGGATTTAGTTTGACGTCCCCAGATAGCAGAATAATGATCGTGGCTAGGAACCAAAGCCTTGCACAGTGGCAGGTTAGGGTGAAAGCACATCTCCATGGCAGCTTCCTCCTGGCATGTAAAGGGTAATAGATGCTGCCTCTAACAAGGAGAATAGGTTAGGTTGCAGATCAGGCTTTGTCTCTGCAATCAAGTTAGAGAAAATATAGTTGCTGTAAGCCTCTGAGGAGTCTTTTGCCATTTGTTATGTGGAGAGCCCATGTGGCAGTGTCCAGGCTGAGTAAAAGGACAAATGACAAGAGCCCACAGCAGACTATACTTAGCATAGTGTTACTATTTCACTTGGGTAGGAAGGCTAGTGGTATACTGAGACAGAGGATTAGCTCTTAGGGATAAAGAGGTAGTGTGTAAAATTAAGACAGCAAAGGGTGACCGTGTTCCACCGTTTAACCTTGGCTAAATTAGAGATAGAGCAAAAACAACAAAGTGCTTCCTGCTAGCGTGAGCAATTATTTAGAAGAAGTGGATCAGAAAAGCAGAAAGTAAAGCCCCACAAGGTTAATTGGGAAAGCAGACCAGCAGGAGGCTCTACTTGTGGTAAAGATTACAGTGAGGAAATGAAGACCTATTCAAGATATGTTAGACGGCACCCCTAGTGGCGGAATTTTATAAGGAACCAATGGGAGACTAGACAGATAGCAGTAGTGTTCGGCAAGAGTCAATACAAAGCAGAGGGCGCCAAAGCCCAGAGACTGATAATCCGACAGAGAAAAGGCAGCGCCAAACAGTGGCTGAGCAGACAGCAGCAGTCCAATTAGAGGAGGGTGGTAGCAGGTGGCCGCCTATCAAACCCGCACAGTGCTAGCACGGAAACTTAACCGGATTTGAAGGTGTCCTGTTCGTCAGGATGATAGAGGTACGGGCAGCTGGCAAGGATTAGCCGTGCCGCTCACTGGGAGCACGATCAGGCACAGTGGATCTATTTTAAGATATAAAATGTAGGTTAAGATAGGAAGTTATTAGCTAGGGCAGGGGGTACCAAGGCAACTTGAAAAATACTCGGGGTAGCAAGAGAGGAAGCCCAGGTATGGAACTGCACAGTAGATAGCAGAGCAGGAACTAAACAATGCTGATAGGCAAGCAGATGGTGAAAATAGGAAGATGTCTTTAAAGGCAAGACAGAACAAGTGTTAGGCCTAATAGCTGCGCTCTGTATCTTTAAGAGGAGTTGCAATATTAGAGAGAGGGGAGGATGAACATTGCTAGGGGTGGTGCCGAGGGGGGAGGGAGAGTATTTAATAAAGGCTGGAGCTGGGGGATGGGAGGGTGGCTGTAAAAATTGAAGCAGCAAGGAGCCAGAAGGACAGAAAGTGAAAGAGAAATTGAATTATTTGCAGGGCAGAGCTTACAACTGTGACCCAAATGGAATCTGGTCTAAACAGAAAAAACTGTACCACTTTAAACTTACTTTCTGATCCAGGGTAGCTTACCACTGGACCTTAAAACAAAGAGAGCTGTAATATTTTACAATCTACAAACCTGCAGCCTAAATGAACTTGCACTTCAAACTACCCTTAGAGTGCAAAATTGCTGTAAACAGGCTTAGGGTCTGCATTTAAGTTAGGATTTACAAGACAATTTGGAGAGACTTAACAAGTACCACAATCAGAATATAACATTAGCTTAAGGTCCAGAGAGGAAACAGCAGTAGCAAAGAATTAAAGAACTGCAGCAGCCCATCAGCAGGTAGAGTCGATGGTTCTGGACAGTCCAGTTTCTGCAGCGTACCTTCGGTCTGGTGATCAGCGGGCAGTGCAGCGAGGAAGGCAGTCGGCGGACAGAAGGGGTCCGCCCAGCTGCTTGAAGTAGCAGACGCACCCGTGTCAAGGGTGAAGCTAAGGAAGAAATCAGAAACAGCCAAGGTATAAAGTTTAAGAGAGGAGTGTTTACAGCCGGGTGGGGGGGTATTCACTTCAGAGCAGAAAATTAACAGACTGGAGCTGTGGCACCAGTAGCTGGTCAATGAGATCAAAGAGTAGTGACAGGGGCACAGGTAAGAAAGGGTGTAGATGTCTAGGCCCAGAGGCGCCTCACAGCAGGAGGAAATTCTAACTGGAGAAATATGGCTGAGACAGAAAGGCAGACAGAAAAGGTATCAGTTGCAAGGCTTAGCTTAGGACTGAAGCACAAAGAAACCAGGTCTACATAGGAGAATAAGGACAAAAATTGAAGCAGCAAGGAGACAGAAGGACAGAAAGTGAAAGAGAAATTGAATTATTTGCAGGGCAGAGCTTACAACTGTGACCCAAATGGAATCTGGTCTAAACAGAAAAAACTGTACCACTTTAAACTTACTTTCTGATCCAGGGTAGCTTACCACTGGACCTTAAAACAAAGAGAGCTGTAATATTTTACAATCTACAAACCTGCAGCCTAAATGAACTTGCACTTCAAACTACCCTTAGAGTGCAAAATTGCTGTAAACAGGCTTAGGTTCGCATTTAAGTTAGGATTTACAAGACAATTTGGAGAGACTTAACAAGTACCACAATCAGAATATAACATTAGCTTAAGGTCCAGAGAGGAAACAGCAGTAGCAAAGAATTAAAGAACTGCAGCAGCCTGTCAGCAGGCAGAGTCGATGGTTCTGGACAGTCCAGTTTCTGCAGCGTACCTTCGGTCTGGTGATCAGCGGGCAGTGCAGCGAGGAAGGCAGCCGGCGGACAGAAGGGGTCCGCCCGGCTGCTTGAAGTAGCAGACGCACCCGTGTCAAGGGTGAAGCTTCGGTCTGGTGATCAGCGGGCAGTGCAGCAAGGAAGGCAGCCAGCGGACAGAAGGGGTCCGCCTGGCTGCTTGAAGTAGCAGACGCACCCGTGTCAAGGGTGAAGCTTCGGTCTGGTGATCAGCGGGCAGTGCAGCGAGGAAGGCAGCCGGCGGACAGTTATGAAGTCCTGCCCCCTCACAATTGTTGATAAACTATGCATTATGAGTCAGACCAATGCACTTTTGATTTATACAGCATCAGTTTACTAATTATAACTTTTAAACCTGCTGTTCATTTGAAGAGTGAATTGTTTCTCTTGTGATGCCTTCAACATTGTGAAAACATCTTTTTTCAGTTCAGCATACTTCTCAACCTTTCATCATTGAAATGAGGGACATAGACACTCAAAATGAGGGACAATGATGGACACTGACCCTCATAATGAGGGACACATCTTCAAACACAGAGATACAACCTCAAAACACAGTGGAAACCATTGAATTTACTTATATAATGTTTACTTTTGATTTACCATGTTAGACAATTATGAATTTATGCTTTAAAGTCTGAATTTAGAGCACATTCTCTATGAAGAGCACCATTTCCTTGAGGGAGGAATGAAGGACAAAGCAATTTTGAGGGGTAAAATGATGAAAGTCCCTCGTAATCAGGGGCAGTTGATAGGTATGCAGTTCCGTGCTCCTACCTTCAAGATATCAGTTATGACAAAATAGCTACATGATATCATATCTTGAGGTTAGCTGCAAAGGTATCAATTTTATTTTCACATTTTTCCTCTACATGTAAGGTATAAATAAAAATACAGTATGACCAATGAAGTTTGTAGATCTAAATCTGTGGATTGGAACACTCCACAGCAGAAAGACCAGGAAAAAATCCAACAGGATCAAAGACTTTAGAGACTCATTTTCTATTTTCTTTATGTAATTTAATCACAATCCTAACATGCACCATGCTACAATGGGGGGGGGATGACTAAAATTGAAAATCCTACTTGCTCCAGTGACACAGCTGGCACATTTTAGCAATGCTTCTACTGCTGACATCATTGTGGTGTCTCACTCAACCCCTAGAAGTACAGACACACTCCCTATTGGCCCACAGTCTTCCAGGGTAGCAACATGCTCGCCATTCAGGGATGGAAGAGTTAGTAAGTCCCCTAGGACATACTCTGTGAAGCTCACTTGGCCTATTGGGCCAATCACAAATAGATCTATAGAAGATGGGAATCAAATCATCCAGAATCAGCATCTGTGCAACAGGCAGCAGGAAGACAGTAGCCACTGCACCTCAGTGGGTAAAAATGCTTGCTGACCACTGAAGGAGGTCCTGTCTCCAGCTAGGTGAAGGGGGGGTGAGGGGAGGTGAAGACTAAAAGAAACTTCAGCACTCATTCATTGTCATGGTAAATTTTGTATTTTTGAAGTGGTCTTGAAATTAATGTTTCTTTGTGACTCCCAACACTCTACACACACACACACACACACACACACACACACACACACACACACACACACACACGTCTCCTGGCTGCTACAGATAAATTGTTTTGTAGAAATAATGAAAATCTGGAGTTTGGAACAGGCAATAAAGAAGGTGAATGTGACTGTCTCGATGCTTTTATAGTTCATGTTTTTGTTTTCTTTCATTTCGATCCCTGGTGAACCCGCCTTAACTTTTGGTACACAGGTGTTGCCATAACTACTGTCATGTGTTCTCTATTGAACTGAGAAATTATCCATGCTAGTGGGCAAAGCACCATAAGAGATGCCATTGATGTTTACAGGACACAGGGGTGCAGGTGAGTGTCTACAGCAGTGACTATAACTGGACCCGGTGTTTGAACAGCAGTTAGGGAAGGGGTTACAAAGATGCAGCAGCTAGGACTATCAAAAATCAAGAGTGAGTTATGTAATGCTAAGGAAGTGGCACAGCAAGCAGTGGCCTGGCAGGCAAGCAGGTGGGTGGGCGGAGGGATGGGACAGATTGTAGCAGGCAGAACAGTGGAATAAAAACAATTACATTTTGAGATTATATTATTATAGCATAGCAATGGGTTGATTGTTTTGACGCTGTGTTTTAGTAGAGTGGGAAGAAAGCAGGCAAGCAACAAGAAGCAGGGAAGTTGGCTGTGTGAAAACTCTCAATAAGGAAACAATTATGGCTGTCACTTTCTTTTAAAATTCTAAGGAGTAGCTCAAGGATTCCTTTAAAGAAGTAGTCCACCCAGGATTTGCAAAAACAAATGTTGCGAAGAGTTGTTTTGATTTGTATGTAAAGTCCTAGTGTGTCCTTCCCTCTGTCTGCTATTAGGTGTTTTCCCTAAATTAACCTGATAGCTTTATGGTAGTTTTATGACCCCTGGGGATCTCCATCTCAAATAGGAGGATGATTGCCTTTCTTGCTCCTACAATGCATGTTGTCTCATGTGACAGTGATGTAGGACAGCCCATAGATTTAGCATATACACTGCTTTAAAATCAGTTCACAACAGCAGAGCTGTGTGACTGTTCTTATCCAGTGAGCACAAATGGCTACTGTTACAGTTTAGCAGATACCCAAGAGCTAGCTTACTGGTGTTTCCGTAAGAAAACAACCACTAAATAGCTTTAATTCACTATTTGTGTTTTCTGTGTGTGCCAAGTCTAGCTAGCAGTAGTAAGTGTTTTCATTTTAAAATTTAATTTAATCAAACTACACACAACAAAAGCATAGAAATTGCCCCAGGTCATCAATGTTATAATTAGTAAAGACTGTAGCAATTTTCTTACAGAAACCCATTCAGTTAGCTCTCAAGTATCTACTAAACTGTAAATGTAGGTACCAGCATTCTATTAGGTAAAACTAGCAGTTAGTGCTGATTTTGCTCTGTGACATGATCTTCATTTTTTTTTTACAAATGTGAAGTATATTTTTAATGAAGTATAAAAACATGTATGTGTGAGTTATTTAATTAGTTTGGCGAATATTTTTTTGATATTTGAAAAAGTGTGATACACTAAATGTGTAGTGCAGTGAACCATTGTAAAATGGAATCAAATGTGTAACTGAAATAGTCACTGTCATCCTATTGCGTTCATGCCGTACCACACACAGGAGTAAAACTGACTTCAAAGTATTTTGCAATTTCTACCCTGCAGCTTCATGCCATATACTTCATTTGTAAAAAAAAATGGAAGTCATGCCACAGAACAAAATCAGTACTAACTGCCAGTTCTATCTGATAGAATGCTGGTACCTACATTTACAGTTTAGCAAATACTTGAGAGCTGAGTAGGTTTTCTATAAGAAAACAGCTAGAGTCTTTACTAATTATAGCATTGATTATCTGGACAAGTTCTGTGCTTTTATGTTTGTGTATGGTTTGATGAAGATAAAAGTTTTAAAATTAAAACACTCCTGCTACTAGACCTGACACACATAGAAAACAAAAATAGTGAAATAGCACTATTTAGTATGTTTTCTTACAGAAACCCCAGTAAGCTAGCTCTCGGGTATCTGCTAAACTGTAACAGTTGCCATTTGTGCTCACTGGATAAGAACTGTTATACAGCTGTGCTGTTGTGAACCAGTTTTAAAGCAGTGCATTTGCTAAATCTATGGGCTTGGCTACAACACTGTCACATGAGACAGGGTGCATTGTAGGAGCAAGAAAGACAATAAACCTATTTGTGATGGGAGATCCCAGGGGTGGTAAAACTACCATAAAAGCTAGCAGGCTAATTTAGGAAAAACTCCTAATAGCAGACAGAGGGAAGGACACACTAGGACTTCACGTACAAATCAAAACACTCTGCACAACATATGTTTTTGCAAATTCTGAGTGGATTACTCCTTTAATATCCTGCATACAGGTTAGCAGCACTTGTTTTTAGCTGTACTTTAGACACTTCTAATACACAGCTAACGAACTATCAGGATGCAGGATTTTCCATTCCCAGTTTATAAATAACTCATAAATTAGCATGCAAGGGATAATAAAGCAGGTCACTTGATATTGTATTCCCAAATACATCTCTGACAAACATCTCTGAGATAAAAAGGCATATCCCAGGGCATATCACTTGATATTGTGTGGTTTCCCTCTTCATAATGCCAAAGCTCATGCCACCTACTGGCAGTACTTCAAATTAAATAATGACTGCAGCAGTTTTATTTACTGTATGAAAATATGGCTTGTATAAAACAATCAAACTGGCCAAAACTGGTCACATGAATCTGGCCCATTGGCATAGCAGCAAGGCTGTGGCTCACAATGCTGGTGATCTGGGTTCGGGAACGAGTCATGGTAGCTGATGGAAGGACAGTGGGAGGGAGACTTAAGTGTTCCAAAGGACACTTACCTCCTCTGGGAAGGGAGGTTGCATGTTCCCACCATGCTAGCACCACCTGGGATACCACTGTAGGTGCAGTCTGGGACAGCTGTGGGAGGGGAGAGGCATGCTCTGGCTTTGCACATGCCTGTTGCCTGCTTGCATAGCCATGTTCTTAGCAAAGTGTCAAGGCAGGGAGTAAACAGTGGAAAACCCCCACCTGGCAGGATGACTTGACTCCTGGTATTCTTGGTCCCTGCATCCCCACTCATCCAGCATGACAGGCTCCCTCCACTAGATTTTGGTCACTAGATAGGATAGCACCATGAAGGCTCCAACAATGGGGTAAGATGGAGCCTGTGGGGTGTGGAGTGGGTGACAGCCTTGGGTGGTGGCTGGAATGGAGTTCACAGAAGGGGGCCAGCTCAGCTATTAGGGTGAAAAAGGAAAAAAACTGTAAACATAAACACCAATTAGTTTCACATTCCGACACAGTTCACATTGTGCTTTCTTTTTCTTTTCTTGTTTACTTTAAGACACATTTTAAAAGTGAAAAAACATATTTGATGGTGTGCAGTAATGCTATAAAAGACTATACTTTCCATGTGGTCGAAGGCATTCAGCTACACTGTATATCATGCTGCAAAAGCCCCCCGAGGCAGGTAGTAATTTACCATTACCAAATGTCCTGCTGAGTGAGATTGCTCACATAATATCGGATACTGCAGCTTCCTTAATGGCAGAAGATTAGCAAGGTGTACTTTTGGTCTGTTTTTTAAATCTAGCATTTCCTGTATTCCTTTTGTCCGATCATATGTCATACAGTTTATGGATAATTTAAATTACACACTACAGTGGTCACTTTTTTCATGTGACCTGCAGACTTAGGGGTTAAACTAGGCAAGCGCTCACAGGAACTCAGTTTCACCACCTCTGTTATTTTTACATTTGATGCGTACCTGCACATCAAATGTCTTGCTAGAGTGAAAAGCAATTACTGGGCTGTGTCGCTACCAAGCCCGTTGCCGTTGAAAACTGCAGGGGCTTGGCAGTCTGCACAAATGACCAGGCACTGTGGTCTTGATATGACTCTTTGCTTGCTGGGTGGAAACTTCACATATTTCAAAGGACCAAGCCAATCCAATCAGAGGGCTTCAATCCTTCATTTGCATGAAACTGGCCAGTCAAAAAACAGCTGATTGGTTGTCAACACCAGCAGCCTGTCATTGTTACTTCAGTCCATGGATCACTGTACCCGAGCTCAGCTAAATATGTTTTTAGGTACTAAAAAGAAAGCTGAACTCAGGAATCTAGTTAGTTTTTTAAACAAGGGCTCAAATGTACTTTAATTGCACTCTGACAGTGGAGTCATTATACTGGGGATGCACATATGCATACACGCATTCCCAGTGTCATGGTTCCTCTTTCCCCTGCAAGTGGCTCACCCACCCACCTGCCCTTCCCATCTTTGCACAAGTATATTACTAATGTAAGCAGACTGTGGTGCCCACTCCCTCTACCACTTCTCGTGACACCCCCCCATCCCTGAGGTTGCACACCACCGCTTCGTAACAAGCCTGACACTGGGGTGCCCAATCTCAGTGTCAGAATGCAGTCCTTCACTTGATGTTTTGTTTTTTTCAAAACCCTGTAAAAAATTAAATCCTTCATCGATATCTGTTGAGCCAGTACTTCACCTCCACCTGACTCTCCCACTCAGCACCAACAACCCCACCCCACCGTCAGGCCCTTACTTACCCATTGGGGTCCAATGTTGTAATCCTCTATGGACCACAGACATGTCTTCATTCTTCAAAGCCAGACCATGAACAGAGGAAATTGGGTGTGTGATTCAATGTAGTTCAATGGTGTTTTGAACTTAATGGCATAACTTGACTATCTTTTGATATTTTTGCCCAGATTTTCAACACGCCTTTTTGGGGCCCCACCTCATGAACAATGACATTGAAGTTAGGCAGATCTATCCCAAAAGGTGATTTTGAGGTTGCTGTGCAAAGTCACCTTTCATGCAGGAGTTGAAAATGTTCTACACCCTTGTTCATGAGATGGGGTCATAAGAAGGCTATGTTGAAATCTGGCATAAAAATATTAAAAACAGTGAAGTTATGAGCCTAGTGTACATTGAAATTTGTAAATGCAGGCTTCTAACTTTGGTAATTTTCAATATTTTGGCCCCAAATTTTCAACATAGCCATTTCTTCACAACACCGCATGAATGTGACAGCTGTCATTTTTCAAATCCTGGCCAAAATGTGTTTTCTTGCCTGTGGCGCAGAATAACGTTTTGGTGGCGAGGAATGACATTTTGGCAGGGATTTGAAAACTGTCACCTACCGGATTCATCACGTGGGGTAATAAGAAGGCTATGATGAAAATTTGGTGTACAAATATAGTAAAATGCCCAGGTTGTGACTGAACGTTACACTATTTCAGCATTCACTCATAACTTCATTAATTTTCAATATTTTGACTTCAGACTTTCAACATAGCCATTTTTCCCCACCACCTCATAAACCTAATATGTGTCATTTTTAAAATCCTGGACAAGATGTATTTTCGCACCTCTGGTGTGAGATGACATTTCGGCCAGTACACTATAAATGGTATATGTTACGTCTATAAGGCGACTCCTAAAACAAGTATCTTCAAAACTTGTAGTCAACATTTAAACAAAAATTGTTTAACACACATCAAATGTCCAGCACTGACAAATACTTGTTATCTATTGAAGACAACAGAATAGTTCCTGTACCTAGAAATGGCAGTTCCGACACCTACAAATATACATATAAGAGCTCCCCCACCTAAATATTTCCACTGTAACCAGTTTGTAGTCCATTACACACAGTGTAAGAGCCCTCCTAGGTGTCTAAGAAGCCCAGTGCACCAGCAACTGCAGTAACATTTCTAGGGGTGTGTGATAATTGCCACTGCTGGTCTTAACGAACTTTGCGGAAATGTGGCAACTTTCGCTGAAATGTCAGATCTTCCGCCTGTGGAGGATTGAAAAACCTCCAAATGTTTGGGGCAAAATTTCACCATGTTCTGCCCCTCCCAACCATGTTAACCCCCTGTGGCTAGCAGTCCCTTCCCCCACCCGATATCAATACCTGTCCCATCCAATGGCTAGTGGTCCCTCCCAATCAACATCGCCCAACATGTACTTTAAAACCACCACCACGCTAGTGGCTAGTGGTCCCCCACCTGACCACCCACCTGCTTGAAGTGTATTTTAAAAACAAACACAGTGGTTAGGCCCTCCCCCACCCGATCACCTGCTCATGTCCCGGTAGTATTAATTAGTTAGTTAATCCCCCCTCCCACTGCTGCCATACCTATCCCCCCTTATAAGTAAAATGTTTTTGTTTTTTCCCTGGTGGTCTAGTGTAGTGAACTCCCCTCCATATCCCTGAATCCTGATCTCCAATACAGTAATTTTTTAAAACTTATTCCTTGGTGGTCTAGTGGCCCCTCCTGCACCCCCAAATCCCAATAGGTAATGTCCCACCCAGCTCTCACCATCCTGAAACAGAGTGGGCCACTGGCACAACCCTCTGCTCTGCTCTCCTCCATAGCCATCAGCCCACTTAGAAGTCAATGAATGAGTGCGTGCACATATAGCATACGCTTATTCATTGACTTCTCAGTAGGCTGCCAGCCATGGAGGAGAGTGGAGGGCTGTGCCTGTTGACTGCTCTATTTTGGGATGGGGAGAGCAGTGTGGGACATTATCTGTTGAGGGGTGCAGGAGGGGCTGCTAACCAACAGGTAATAAATAAAAAAAATGACTATTTTGGAGATCAGGATTTAGAGATAGGGAAGGGGGTTCACTACTACTAGACCACCAGGAGAAAAAAATGATTTTACTAAGATTGCATGGGAAGAATTCTTGCACAGGACAGCGGTGATAAGGAGTAGACTCAGATATATATCCATGGCATACAAATTACTCTCACAGGCCATAAGGAGGCAGTATAGCACAGTGGTTTAAGGCTCTAAGCTGCAAACCTGGAGACCTGGGTTTGAACCCTACAGTTTCCCACTTGCATACTGTGTGACTCTGAGCAAGTCCCTTAACTTCCTTGTGCTCCCAGATTGCACCTGTAAGCAAGCTTTCAGCTTAAGGTGTCTCTCCTGGTTAAAAAAAAAAAGGAACTTCCATAGGGGATAGGGATGACAATGGTGGGAGGGGAGTTAACTGACTGATTAATACTACTGGGACAAGGGTGGACGATAGGGTGTGGGGAGGGATCGCTAGCCACCAAGGTTTTTTTTATAATACACGTCTTGTGGGCAGGTTATGGGGTGGAGGGAGGGACCGCTAGCCACCAGGGATTTATTTAATTTATTTTGGGCAATCAGGTGGCAATGGGGGGGGCTAGTAGACAGTACTGTGACACCATTAAGTAGGGTGCATGGCAGGCAGAATTTCTTTGAAAGTTCGGTAACAGAATTTCGAACTTTTACAAAAGCGGAAGTCAGACTTCCACTTAAATTCCACCTGGAGAAGTTTTTTTTCACATACTGATAAGCATTTCTGAACACTCTTTGACTCAATATCATGCTATGTCTATTTACAGGAAGGCAATGTAGCCCAGTGGTTCTAATACAGAGCTAGGAACCTAGATTTTATTCTGTCAACCACCAGTTACTCATTGTGTGAACAAGAGTCCGTCATTAAAGATCCCTGTGCTTAACATCATCTCATCTCTTCTCGTCTGTATCCCCCTCTCTTTCTCCCTTTTCTCTTCTTTGCTCTCTCTCTCTCTCTCTCTCTGTGCAATTGATAAGGGTAATATGTTGTAATGCATTCACAATTTATATTTGACTTGTGCACTCTCTGTCCTTGCTAAAGGGACTACCATGCTTTCAAGGAGCTTTGAAGACACAGAAATCCTCTTGAGGATGTTTCAACTACTAGAGGTGCCATAAGGATGAGGTCCCCCTAGCCCAAGGGTCAGGGAAGAAGGGCAAAAGTGCAGATACAGTAATCAGGATGTACATAAACACTAAATTCCCACAAGGAGAGAAAAGATGCAGCCTTGGTAAGGGGAGACACAGGCTTGTTGATCAGTACTAGTAGAAACACTGTTAATGATAAACACATGATCACCAACCAGCTCCAGCTCTCGGAGGGATAATTATTTAATTATTCATTTATTATTAATGTAATTATCATTATGACCACCAGTACGAGGGGAGAGGAAAAACACCATGTGAGGACGCCTTTGAGGAACCAAGGGCTAAGGTTACCATCTGTTCATGCTAAGGATCACAGTTATGAGTGACATTGCTTTGATTAAAGGGATGAGAAGTCTCTCCTGTCTTAAAGACTTTCACTCATCAGAAGAGATAACACAGGGTTGACTGTACAAACAAAGGAATCCCTGCATAGAAGGACTCCACCCTGGGGATGTGCTAGGAGGTTGAAACTCAATACCAAACTAATGACAGAATTACTGAAGAAACCACGAGGAGAAAGAATACTTATTTACAGCTGCTTTTGGCTTAGCTGCCTATATGAAGTCCTCTTCTCTGAGAACAAGGCTCCCAGAAAGAATATTGGAGCTGAGCCTTTGATGGGCAAAGCTCAATGAGACAACATCAGGGTAAAAGCCCTTGAGGGGCAAGACCCAAGGTAGAGGAGTCCTTGATGGTCAGGAAAGTATTGGGCTGAAAATCCAGTAGTTATTGGGGTGAATAAGTCATAAGGACAGTTAAAGTTGGGCAAATGCCTGGAAGCTGAAGATAGCCTATTATGCTGATGTTAGGATAGGAAGCAAGAGAGGTCAAAGCCCAGGTAGATAGTAGGATAAGAAGGGTGAAGCCTTGGAAGTACTATAAGAAGTAGGTCATAGCTAGGTGTGGGTAGCATACTATGAGTGTTGAGCCCTGAGGAAAGAGCCAGGACAACCACCTGGGTAGGTTGGCAGAAATAGTAGTGCATGCAAAACAGCAGGTTGAGTGCTCAGTCAAGACAGAAGGGCAAAAAACACAAAGACAGTGCATGACCATGGCAGCAGTTTCCTGCCATGAGTACAGGCAAGGTTAGCAAGGGCCATGAAGAGGCAGAAGAGGGATGCACACAGTAAGAGAAGAAACAAGAAGCGATGCGCAGGAGCTGGGCAGAGAATCAGCAACAGAATCAGGTAAGGCCAAGCAGAGGTAGGCAGGGCCGGCGTTAAGCACCCGCGAACCCCGCGGCCGCGGGAGGCCCCCAAAAATAAGCGCCGAGTGCGGGGCCGGTGGCGGGCCCCTTGGGAGTCGGGACAGTGCTCAAAAAAGTTAAAACAACCACTGTACACAATACAAAACTTAAAGGCAACAATTTAAATTAATCAGTGTGTCACACTGTCACTCACTGGCGGGCCTCTGTGTCAGTCAGTCAGCAAGGAGGTCAGGAGGATTCGCGAGCAGCCAGAGAGTCAAGAAGAAGCACTGTCTGCAGTGCAGTCACCACCGAAGCACCGGAACTGGCGGAAAGAAGCGAGCAACGCTGCAGTGCAGAGACAGGCTATAGCCTACAGCAACTTAGCACAGGCAGACCGCAGACGAGAGGCAGAGTAGGTACCCGATGGCCCAAACTCAATTTCCCACCTGGCTGGCAGACTGGATTCCCGATCCTGAATCCCGGTGGCGGGCGGCGGCTGTTTGTCCTGCGCTGTGCTGTGCTCCTGCCTCCTGTCAACTCGTCTTCCGTGCGTCCGACGGTCCGACCATTCCGATCTGTGTGTGTGTGCGATCTCAACTCATTCACCCACCGAGACATCCATGGACTGTTCCCTGCCTACCTTGTTTGCCTACATCCCCTTATTGAGCTGCACATGACGTGGGACGGACATGGTGTGGTGAACCAATGTGGGAGTGGAGACTCTGTCCGCTCCTGAAATCACACCTCCGCCCACTGGGACCTGAACATTTTGGTTCCCACTCAGGTCCGTAGCTGCAGCATAAAAATGGATTAAATCACAGTGTGCACTATCACTCGCAGCAATTGAGTCAAGGATCAGGAGGAGTCAGGACTGGTTCCAGAACGTCGAGGAGACCTCAGACCTGTGGATTCTGAGCTGTGGAAGAGCGTATTGTTGCTGCAGCCACTGCCAGTCACTATTTTGAGGAGCAGAGCAGAGGAGAGCAGAGGAGAGGAGAGGAGAGGACAGGACAGGACAGGACAGGACAGGACAGCAGTTCATCCAGGCGGCCACCCAGCCAGCACCCACCCACCACCACTGATACAGGGTCCCCTCTGTACTTCTGCCAGTGCTGCTAACTTGAGCTGTAAATTAAATTCACTTTTTTCCTTTTTAAGAAAAAGAACACAGCAGCACAGACAGTAGTTTAGCCTGAGAGACTGGACTGCTACACAACCATCGTGCCTGCCGACTAGGTGACCCCTGCCTGCAGACAGTGGTGACGTGACGCTGGTGAGAACAACAAGAATTCCAGGAGACCAGCAGTGCCTTGCCTAGTGCCTTCTCTTCCTTTTCGGTAGGTAATAGTCAGTGAATTTGTGTGGTGAAGCTCTGCATGGGGAGGCTGTATATCAAATGAACAATACATATACTGTTTCTTTACAACAGAAAATCAAAAGGAGTCTGCTTCAATTATTGGATTAATCTTTATTGCCATCTAAACAAATATAAAAATAACATTTTTACAAACTGTTCTTGGGAAAATTGTAATTTATAATGTTATATTTATATTTGTTTAGATATTAAGAGGCCCCGTGAACAAGCTGGAGACAGCGAAACGTAGGGAGGCAATAAAGATGAATCCAATAATTGAAGCAGACTCCATTTTCTGTTGCAAAGTCCACTTACTACTTTGTACTGAACTTAAATATTTTCTGGTTGTTGATCTTAGTTTTCAGTGCTTCTGACAGTATCTGCTTTGCATGTTTATTGTTTACTACCCTTTACTAGTACTAGCAGCGAAGGCATTAGGTCTCCTGGAAACATGTAGGTGCTGAAGAAATAAAAGTGTGAATTGAACAGACTGGGTTGGTTACCAGAGCAATGCAGCCTTGCTGGAGACATACATTGGGTATCCTGCAGTGCATAAGCTGTTCTCGAGGCATTGACTGGGACAGACTTCAGAGGTGGGTTATTATAGTGACAAGCTACCATTAGTGCCACCGCTTACCTTGCCTTGCCTAGGTGCTGGAAGAAAGCTTCATTTTGGATAGACTGGTCAGCGGCATGCTAGGCAAGGTAAGTGGTGTCACTAAAGGCAACTTACTAAGTTCACTTTTTTCTTTTATTGCCAATCAAATGTGCAGGTGCATGGTTGGAAAAGCAAAGGAAGTTTACTTTGTTTTATTGACAGTCAAGTGTGAGCGCCTTGTTGGGAAAGCAAAGGAATATGTGTAATTAACTTTTTTAGTTTTATTGTATTTCGTGGCTCACTGTAGACTGGCAAATAAAACATCCTTCGGGAACAATCAGTTGTTCATTATAACGCGGTTCGTTATAGTGAGGGGTCACTGTGCTAGCCAGATAAGGTGGTGTCTATCCTACTGTCTTGCAGTCTGTCTATCTGGAATTACAAAGAAAGTTCGTACTGAATCTGATCCATTATTGTTCTGTCTCTTCTGCTCTGTTATGCTGCTGTCTCCTCTCTATGTACTGATCTTATCTGTATCCACCAGAGGCTAAATTAATTCAGGTGAATTAATTTAGGCTCTGCTTTGGATACAATATAAGGCACACATAGAAAGGAGACAACAACATAATAGACAGCAGAGATAGAACAATAATGGATCAGTAGGAGCATTTTTTGTTGTAATTTTGACTCAGTCTGGGGAAATGATAGATTGTGTAACAACTTGTTGGCGCACTCCCAGCAGTTAAGGAAGTGATTTTTTATTCTGATATATACTGTATTTGATCGTTGTTTGAGTATATCAATGCCGCTACACCATCAATGGTCCTACATTGAAGCAGAGGCAGTATATGATTGTTTAGTATGGTCTGCTGTGCTTGTGGGTGCGTGTGTGTGTGTGTGTTCATGTTAAATACTGCACCATTATAATATCTAAAAGAGGTATGTTGCATGTAAGTGTCATGGCCGATGAGAGGTAACTCCTCGGTCAGGTCCTGCGGATGGGTAGGGAGCGTTGGTGAAAAGCAGTGCCGCCGATCAAAGCCCTCCCTGTGGGCACTTGTTTTACCAATATATGCATGTGGGTTTTATTTGTCTGGCTATCTCATGCTGTGTTTCAATGACTAGCTAAAGGCTTACCACTCTTGGGGGTGCACAGTTTATGGTTTTGTGACTGAGCAAGTATGATTCAGAGCAGTTAACATTGGATAAGGTCTGTAAAGCGAGATGTATGGTTTTCCCATTACCTACACACTGGTGGTTGACTACACCTTGCCACCTTGGGTCTATTTTGGACTACTATTGCCTATATGAAGGTAAGGCATTTGAGGCAGATATAGTTTGCCATGGGGACCAAGCTGATGGGACATCACAGCAGAGCCCTAACACCCCACTCCTTCTAAAAACAAATTAGTAGATTGCAATGCCAATCCAAGCTGAAAATGTATTGTTGCATGGTCCGGGGAGGCACTTTGTTTCTAGAGTTTTCAGACCTAGTGTACTTTTACAATGAAATGTGAGCAGCCAACTAATCACTCGTTAGCAGCTCTTTATGTGATCCTGATGGCCTTACTAGGACAATGTGAAAATACTGCATGTGGCTGTGGGCTCATTTGCAGCTCTTTGCTATGTGCACCTGGTATAATCTGTAGGACAATGGACAAGATGCAGATAGTTTAAGGCTCTATTAGAACTCGTTTGCCGCTTGGGTATACACTAGGTACAGACATCACACACACCAGGTGAACATTAAATGGGTTAAAGGAGAACTGCACTGAATCTAAAGTAATGTTTCTCAGTTTACCACCTTGAGTATTGCAAGTAGTTGTAATGTGCTGGCTTTTACTATGTTAGAAGCTGTTTTCAATATATTTTCACATTCTTTTTTTTTTTTTTTAGCTGCTCAGTGCATGTTTTAATCAGAGCAGGTGCCTCACAAAAATCAGCCCTGTGCCTCAACCTTTCAGCGGGCCTTCCAGAGACATCATCTGCTTCTAGAAGGACGCTGAAAGTTTGAGCTTCTGTTTAATTTATTGAGACCTGTTCTGATTAAACGCTATGCACTAGAATCTAATAAAATCCACACTGAGTGCTGTCTTTTGCAGCTGGGCTGGCAGCGTTGAGATGGCACCACCAAACCTGAGCGCACCACTTTCCTGAGTGTTTAAGCAATCTAAGGACTGCATGCATTCTAAGGCCTGACTTGCTGCTTCCTTCAAAGATTACTGATGTGTTGTGTGGTTATTTTGAGTTGTGGTGTGTGTAGTTGGTGAAAGAACAGCCACACATATTGGTTTTCAGAATTGTTTTATTTACATGAATACACAGTACATATCATGATTTTAGGACCTTTTAATTTTACTGTATATATTTAGTGTAAAGTGCTTTGGTTTTGGAAAGATGCTCTTTAAAAATAAAGCTTTGATTGATGTCTCTCACAAGACATGCACACAGACCCCTGCACTCACACTGGTATACATGCCTTCCTATTACCTGTAGTATCCAGCACAATCAACACATTTCCACCAAAATTAAAATATCCAGCAAAGCCTCATGGCTCCTTTGGGGAGATGGGAGGCTGATTATCCTAACCTGGGGTGAGGAACCCTACTCTCTCAGTGTAGTATACCAGTAAGGGGTCATGGCCATCCCAGTGTGGAACCAAGGGACTCCCAGTGTTGGTCTGGTCGGTCGGTTGGTCTGGTCGGTCGGTTGGTCTGGTCTGTCCTGCCTGTCTCTGTCTGGCGGTCTGCTGTGTTTTGGTGTCATGATCCTTATAGTGTGTGTGTGTGTGTGTGTGTGTGTGTGTGTGTGTGTGGGGGTGTTCTATCACAGTGAGTTGTTTTGTGCCTGCCGCCATCTCGGTGTATGGCATAGGGCCTGAGTATCTATATATGGCAACCTTTACATAGAGCAGGTCCATGCAAGTGTTGCTGAATCCACAAAGCCGAAATATTAAAATGCCCGATGTAGTCACCTTTCACTGAAATGGAAGGGAAAAGTGAAAAAATGCTCTTGAGCAAATCTGCAAATTCTGCCACAGAAATTTCATTTTTTTTTTCCTCATTCAGTTTTAAGAAATGAATCGCACATATTTGTCGGGAGCTGCAAAGAGAAAGTTACAGCAGCAGAGAAATGAAGACACAAAGCGGCAAAGAGGTGCTATTGAGAAATTTTTTGTTACTACCCCATCACACTCAAGTCAAAGCCTAGGAAGTGGAGCTGATCTTGAAAGACCAACTGAACCTGGAGCACATATTCCTGCAACTGCTGTAATGGAAGACATGGTGTCCACCTGTGAAACTATCACCCCCGGAGTTCTAACATTAGAGGAGACCAGGAATGCACTGGCCACTGTCTATACAGTACCCGCCACCACCTGCGAAAATAGAGTCCCAGGAGTACTGCCTTCAGAGGAGACCAGTAACACACCTGCCACTGTCCACACTGTGCCCACCTGCATAGACTACCTCACTTGTGATTTAGCAGGATCTTCTGAAATTTCATTTGAGGATCTTGGAACCTGGCCACACACACTAAGGGATGAAGTAAGAGTGTCATCTGTGAAACATGGACCTGTGCAAGTCATACTGCCACAATTCCCAGTAAATGAGAAGAAGAAAGATTTACTGCAGAAAATTATTTTCGCACTCTGCCCCATGGTGAGAGAGTCAAGCGCACTTGGTTGACATACTCTGTGTCTAAGGATGCACTGTTCTGCTTTGCCTGCAAATTATTTGGACACTCAAACAATCTTCTTCGGACTGGAGTTATTGAGCATGGCGAGAAATGTCAAGGCTTTGAGTGCCCATGACCGAGCACCAGAACATGTAGCAAGCATGTTACAGTGGAAGGAACTGGAGACCAGGTTGAAGAGTGGACAGACACTGGATGAAAAGAGACAGCTGCTGATAGAGAAAGAGATAAAACACTGGCGTGGAGTCTTGGAGCGGATCATAGCAACTATTCAGTTCTTGGCTGAGAAGAACATGACTTTGTGTGGCACAAGTGATGTGCTTCATACCCAAGGCAATGGAAATTTCTTGGGTCAGGTTGAATTTCTGTCAAAGTTTGACCCACTCATGGCTGAACATATACGCCGGATTCAGAACAAAGAAATAATGGACCACTATTTGGGCAAGGACATTCAAAATGAAATAATTAAACTAATTTCAGGTGCAATTGTAAGGGTCATTGTATCAAAGATACAACAATCAAGATATTTTGCAGTTATCCTGGACTGTACTCCTGACATTAGCCACCAAGAGCAGATGACACTTGTTGTTAGACATGTGGATGTTTCGAAGAATGTCGCCACCATCGAGGAACATTTTTTGGGGTTCATACCTGTAAATGACACAACTGGAGAAGGACTAACCGACCCTTTTTCAGACTTTACAGCAACATAATCTAGACATCAGCAACTGTCGGGGCAAGGATATGATAATGGGAGCAACATGAAAGGGAAGCGAGCTGGTGTGCAGGCTCATAAAGAATTAAACCGCAGAGCGTTTATGTGCCATGTGCCTGCCACTGCCTGAATCTCATCATCAGCGATGGAGCCCATTCATCAAGGCATGCTGTCTCTTTCTTTGGCTGCCTGCAGAAGGTCTACAATCTTTGCTCAGCATCAACAGGCCGCTGGCAAATACTGAAAAACATGTTCGGATCACTCCAAAGCCACTTTCTGAGACTACGTTGGGAGTGTCGAATAGAGTCTGTAAAAGCACTCGCTATCAGCTCAAGGAAATTAGAGTGCTTTGCAGGAGATTCAGAGTCTGTAAGGACCAAGGATGCTGCAGCATATGCAGAGGCAACGTCACTTTGTGCGAACTCCTGTCATACAAATTCATTGTATGTCTTGTCATCTGGTATGATGTCCTGCTTGAGTCAACCGTGCAAGCAAGATATTACAGAGTGCATCAGTTGACATATCGACCTGTGTGAAGGTGCTTGCTTCAACCACTGACATACTTAAAAAGTACAGAGAGTGGGTTTGAACAGGCATTGGTACAGGGCTCTAAGATTGCTGCAGAACTGGATGCCCCAGCTGGATTCCGTCAGGCAAGGCACAGAAAGGTAAAGCGACTATTTGATTATGAAGGACAGGATGAGACAGTGCAGGACCCAGAACACAGTATTCAAGTTGAGTTTTTCAACACATTGCTGGACACCACACTCATGTCCTTTAGCGAGCGCTTTCAGCAAATGTCCGAGTTTGCTAAAACATTTGGATTTCTGTGTAACATAAAAGCGCTAAATGGTGTTTCCATAGAAGACCTGATGCAGCAATGTGAGGTCCTCAAAGAAAAATTAACAGACAGAACCACTAACCACTCTGACTTTGATGCTCATGAACTTGCACATGAACTCAGGAACCTGGCAGGAATGCTTAAGACTGATACTGGCACCAATACAGGTATTAAATTTTCTCCTTCAAAACCGGCTACATGACATGTATGTGAATGTCTTTGCAGTGTTGAGCATTTTTTTGACAGTACCTGTAACTGTTGCAACAGCAGAACGCAGTTTTTCAAAACTTAAGTTGATAAAAACCTATCTGAGGTCATCAATGAGCCAAGAAAGACTGTCTGGGCTAGCAGTGCTGTCTATTGAGCATGAAGTTGGCAAAAGTCTCCCTTATAGTCACCTTATCGATGAATTCATCAACAAAAAAGTCCGGAAAGTCCCTCTGAAGCTTTAAAAATCGTATGCACAATTTCATTACAAATATAGGGGTTGAGCTTGTCAAGTCCCTTGTACAGTTTGGAATGCAGGAGAATTGTAGCTCTCTTCAAATTGGTGAGCTCCCAACTAAAAACCCTGTGAGCCTCTTTTGGCTGGAGCACACTACCTATATAGTAAAGTCTGAGTGGTTTACCCAGAATACTAAAAGCAGGAGAACATCACCTCAAAGGGCAAGATATAAAACAAAAAGTTTTTCCTGACCGATGGAGGTGGTCACTTTGTCGTAGTGGTCAGGCTTAATCATAATTCAGCTGAATTATGAGACTAAGAACCTCTCCATTTTAACCAGAATAGTTTTTCCTGACCGATGGAGGTGGTCACTTTGCCATAGTGGTTGGGCTTAATCATAATTCAGCTGGATGATGAGACTAAGAACCCCAACAACTTACAACAAGTAAGCATATTAAGTTCATTTTGTTTCAAGTTTGAGAACAATTTGTCAGTTTTAGAAATATGGTGGGCTTGTTTCTAGTCTTCCAAATGTGATAGCCTGTAAGTATGCATTGGCACATTGTATGAAATTAGAAATACTATGTAGAAAGATTACTGGGGAGGGGGGCCCCAGCCCTGTCTGTGAGCCCCCAGTCATAGTTCGCTGGAGGCCTCCAAAGTCCTAAAACCGGCCCTGGAGGTAGGGGAAAGAGGGGAGACACAGGAGACATAAAAGGCAGTGATCCAGGGAGACACAAGGAAAACCTGGGCAGAAACAACAGAGCTAGGTAGGAGGTAAAAGGCAGGAGGAGACAGGGTGGACTACAAAGGAGGGAGCAAGGAAAACAGAGGGCTAGCAAAGTACCAACATAACAAGTGACCAATGAGTGGAACATACCAGTCATCAGACAGCAGGCAGCAGGAAAAACTGAGCTACAGTACGGGGCATGAAAGCAGGAAAAAGGCCAGAAATAGGCCCAGCAGAACAGGCAGGAGAGAAAACCACAGAGCAGCCAAGGAAGAAACAAGGAGAAAGCCAATACAGTACTCTCAGGACCAGCTGATAACAGCTGAAGACATGATAGGACATGTGGCAAGCATCAGTCACAGTGCAGCAGGGAGCTGGAACTGTGGCAGCATGGGAAGCAGCCAGCTACAGCAAGCAGGGATGAACCAGGAATCAGGCCCAAACTTGGAAGGAGAGAAACCAAGGTCCAACTGCTAAACAGAGGTGGGAGTATCAAGATGGTGCCACATAGAGCAGAAGCAGTTGAACAAAAGCAGCAGCCATGGCAGGGCAGAAGGAGCAGGGGAATCAGCCAGCAGGACTAAGGAATATGTTAGGATTGCAGTGCTCCCAGACCTATGGTGAGTCCCGTATCTTACGGATTTTCAAGTGCAAAAATGGGCTATGGGAAGAGAACTAGAGGAAATAGTGAGAGGTGGACGGGTAAACCAGCAGTGTTGCTATTGCAGTATAGAAAATTGCACATACAAAGGAATTGTTTTTAAATTATTATTTTAGAATGTTTAGCTGGAAAAGGCCTACTGAGCCAAGGCTCACTTCCAGGTGCATACAGAAGTTAAGCGACTTGCTCAAGATCACACATTATGCATGTGGCAGATGTGGGTTTCATACCCAGGTGTGCTGGGTCTTCAGATTCACTGCTTGGTGCTTTAAGCCTCTAGGCTATACTGTCTCTCCATTGGGAGCTTATGTGGCTAAGTACCATTCAATAGGGGGCATGATGAGCATTGCCTGCTGCACTCATCAAACCCCAGGCAAAGCCTGGCATTTCTTTCCTTCCTTTCCATTCCTTTCCTTTTTACATGGGCATGTTGGGGAGGCAGGATGTGCAATGAGTGGTGTCAAACTTTCACTAAAAATACCACCAACAGTTTAATCTGGTTCAGGATCAGTTGGCATTAATCTGTATCCCCCTTCCCTGGGTCGTGCCTGAAAATAGGCAGAATTTGTCTAGTGCACTTACCCAGTCAACAAAAACTAAATAAATAAATAAAAACTGCTAGTGAGTTTATTTTCAAAGAGCCAAAGAGGGTTTTGGGAGGGATGTGAAATTTGCACCTGTTAGAGTGCTGCTGTAACTGTTATGCAGCACTCCTCCATGTGAAGCTGGGCTTTTTTGATAAATATAAGAATGGGACTGACAGCAGTGTGTCTTTGTCTTGGAATTGGTATAAATGCAGATAGACTGGCCTCATTTGTCTGCCTTCACTTGTAATTGGAACCTTCTGCAAGAGGGCTTGCAACTGATGCATTTGATCTGCCATACAGTTTAATAGTGCAAGCAGCACTTTTCAGTACACTGTGGATCAACCATCAAAAATCCATTCCCAAAATGTTTAGCATTTGTTTCTCTTTATTTGTTGCCTAACATATAAGTGGTACATTACCTAACATATTAGTGGTGCATGGAGGCTTAGTTAATGATGGGACGTATTTTAGGATCAAAATTCCTGAATAAGTTCTCATATGCGTCAACCAAGCAGTTACACACATTTGCAAGAAAACTGCAATGATTTGTCTTTATGTTTGATGCTGATAATTACAAGACCAGACCTAAAACATTACATTTTAGTATTTTGATATTATGCAATAGGTGTGTACGTAAATGTAAAATCTTACATTTATACACATAGTAGACATGTCATAGCAAAGTTATACATATAGTAGACACGTCATGGGCTGCTCCCTTTCACCCACCTGCCCTTACACCCTCTGGCAGTATTTCCAGTTCTACAGTGCCTTTTCTTGCCCACTTGCTGCCCAGCTTGCATCCTCTTCAAACTCTGATAAGTCATAAAATGCACACCACAAAAAGGTTAAACTGCCTCTTCACTGAATGCAAAGAAATAAATAGTTCAGCATCCATATTTTGTGTTTAGTTTTTTAAAAAACACAACTCTCACAAGGTCAGAGCATCTGTTTATGTCTCCTTAGCACTCAGCAGTTACTAATAAAATAGCTATCGCCCACTCCACAAACAACATTTCCTCCCCAAACACCAGTCAAAACCTGGTCACCGCTCAAAAGCTAACACACATGTCCTTTTTTACCCTTTTCAACACCAAAGTCATCTACATGCACCAGATGCTTTCTAACAACCACCGCCACCTTTCTCTGCAAAACTCCTTCAAGCTGATCCACTAAACAGAAACATCACACACTTTCTAAAATAGCTTTCAAAATGACAAGAAAACAATTGAAACACCATATACATAATGTTCTGGCCAGTTGCATAAATGAACTATGCACAGGGGACCATGTGGTACATTGTTTATCTATGCTCATGCAGTTTGACCTTGGACACCCGACTCATGGCTTATGCCATTCATGAGGTTACCACAAGCCAAAAAGCACTTGTATAGATAAATCTTGCATATTTTGCTTTCAGATTTTACTTTTTAACAAGACATGTTAATTTATGAATTTGCATTTATATAGCACTTTTCATATACATTGTATCTCAAAGCACTATACAAACATTGAGATACTGGTAGTGAGGTGACTGCAAACTTGTAGTGGCAGCCACTTCATACATCAACATCCCACAAAGCCTTTGACCATGACATGAACAAGTTTTATGGGAAGAGGAATGTTGACCAGAACACTGGCGAAAATTCTCTACTTTTGGAAAAAGTGCCATGGATTCTTTTATTTCCACCTGGACAACACCTGAAATGGGTAGAAGGGGTCCTGGTTTAATGTCTCATCTGAAGGATGACACACCCCAATAATGCAGCATACTCCTAGTACTGCACTCTGGTGCCAGCATTTACCATATCCCAGTGTGGGATTAGAACTCACAACATTCTGGGCCAGAGGCAGATGTGCTACAAACATAGCCACGCTAACATGTATAATTTAATTTATTCAAAAAATTAATAGTATAGTATCTAGAAATATTGTGCTAATATAAAATGGAAAACTGGAATGCCAATAAATATAATCTGCAAAACTAAGACTCTAACAATATAGTAGGTTTATCCTATTTAGTAAGTAGTGTGTCCATACTGATAGATAGCTGGGTAATGTTCCTAGTCTAATTCATACTTTGCAAGAATATAGAAAGATATTTGTTTTTGTTTAGCAGTCTTTTGAATATGTCATTTAGGCTGTCTGTAATATAATCTTATACAACAACAGAGACAGTATGGTCTAGTAATTAAAGCACTGGCTTGTGAACCAGGCAATCATTGGTTCAAGCCCCACCAAAGCTAAATACTGTGTGACTTTGAGCAAGGCAATTAATGTCCCACTGCTCCAGGCTACCCAGTGACAGAAATGTGTAGAAACAAGACTCCACTGAAAACAAAATGTTGCAGTTCAGCTGGGTTATCCTGGGTAAATAAACTGTAAAATGAAAAATATGGTATATTAAAAACACACACTAAAAAAAGGAAAAGGAAAGAAGGAGCAGAACCAAACCACACAAAAACACATATCCTGGATTTTAGGGGGGCAGACTGTTGGAAAATGAGGAGATGTTTGAAAGAGGGGAATGGGGCAGGAATCAAGGGATGAGGAACAGTGGGCAGTATTTAAAATGGGGATTACAGGAGCAACAGAATTATGCATTAAGCAGGTTAGCAAGGGGGAAAAGGAAGAGGAGGCCATTATGGTTTTCCAAGGAGGCAGCGGAGAAAGTGAAAGCCAAACAGATTGCATTCAGGCAATACAAAAAGACACAGGCAGAAGGGGATAGGGAGAAGTACCTGGAGAAGCAAAGGGAGGCAGAGAGGTCAGTAAGGGAAGCCAAAGCTCAGACAGAAGAGCACATTGCAAAATCAGTGGGTAGAGGGGACAAACCCTTTTACAGGTGCATAAGTGAAAAAAGAAAGGCAAAGGGAGGGATAGTGAGATTGAAGGGGAGGATGGGGGCCATGTGGAGGATGAAAACAGTAAAGCTGACATATTGAGCAGGTATTTCTGCTCAGTCTTTACTGAGGAAGAGGAGGGCAATGGGCCTGAAGGAAGTACAAGGGGTGGGAATGGTGCAGAAATGGACACAAGTCCCTTTACACGAGAAAGGGTCCTGAAGAAACTGGAAGGAATAAGAGTTGATAAAGCAATGGGGTCAGATGGGGTGCACCTCAGGGGATCCTTAAAGAACTAAGAGAGGTGGTGGCTGAACCTCTGGCAATCCTGTTTAGCCGATCACTGGAAACAGGGGAGGTACCCAAAGATTGAAGGACAGCAGATGTAGTCCCCTTATACAAAAGTGGGAACAAAGAGGAAGTGGGGAACTACAGACCAGTCAGCCTCACCTCGGTAGTGGGGAAAATCATGGAAGTACTACCGAAGGAGAGATTGGTGGAACATCTGGTTGTCAACAGACTGCAGGACCCAAGGCAACATGGTTTCACCACAGGGAGGTCATGTCAGACCAACCTAATTGAATTTTTCGATTGGGTGACTAGGGAGGTAGATCGGGGAGGGCAGTGGACATGGCCTATCTGGACTTCAGCAAGGCCTTTGACACTGTGCCACATAGAAGGCTACTACACAGTAGGGGAATATGGGTGTGGGAGGTCATGTCAGACCAACCTAATTGAATTTTTCGAATGGGTGACTAGGGAGGTGGATCAGGGGAGGGCAGTGGACATGGCCTATCTGGACTTCAGCAAGGCCTTTGACACTGTGCCACATAGAAAGCTACTACATAGACTGGGGAATACGGGTGCGGGCAGGGCAATAGTGTGGTGGGTAGGTAACTGGCTGGGTGGCAGGACACAGAGGGTGGTGGTAAAGGGCTGTCACTCCACAGAGGGAAGAGTGACCAGTGGGGTACCACAGGGGGGGGGTACCACAGGGATCAGTGCGGGGACCGGTCCTATTCAACATCTTCATCAGTGATGTTGCACAGGACCTAGAAGGCAGAATTTCCCTGTTCGCTGATGACACAAAGCTCTGTAACAGAGTGAACTCACCAGAAGGTGTAGACAGAATGAGAAGGGACCTGCAGAAATTTGAAGAATGGTCAGGAGTTTGGCAGTTGACATTCAATGCAAAGAAGTGCAAGATAATGCATATGGGGCACAAAAACCCTGGCACAATATATCAATTGGGGGGGTGAGGATATAGCACGCACCAAGCAGGAAAGGGATCTTGGGGTTATCATCTCTGATGACCTCAAGGTAGGGAAACAGTGCAACAAGACAGCAGGTAAAGCAAATAGGATGCTAGGATGCATAGGCAGGGGCATCACCAGCAGGAAAAGGGAGGTCATAATTCCACTATACAAGACAGTAGTGAGGCCCCACCTGGAGTACAGTGTACAGTTCTGGAGACCTCACCTAGGTAAGGACATAGACAGGGTAGAGAAGGTTCAGAGGAGGGCAGCAAAGATGGTATGTGGATTGCATCACAAGTCCTATGAGGACAGGTTGAAGGACTTGAATATGTACTCCCTGGAGGAGAGGAGGGAGAGAGGGGATATGATAGAGACATACAAGTATCTTACAGGGAGGAACAGGGTGCAGGAATACACTATTTTTAAGTGAAAAAGATGTTCTAGGACTAGAGGCATGGGATGGTTGGAGGAGGATGATTCAGAGGAAATGTGAGGAAGAATTTCTTCACAGAATGGGTGGTGGACAAGTGGAACACCCTGCCAGAGGAAGTGGTGGGGCTGAAACAATCACGGGATTTAAGAATGCATGGGATAGACATAAAGGAATTTTGGAGGTCAGGGGTGAGGGGCAACAGAATTCTAGGAAAACATAAAGTGAACTTACAAGCTCAAATGGGCAGACTGGGTGGGCCGTAGGCCCTTATCTGCCGACACTGTCTACGTATCTATGTATCTATGAAACCACTAACACTGCAAAGGTGCAAAAGAGGGTTTCCCTTAAAATGCTGTTTGTCAACATTCCTATCTACTAAGGGTAACTGCATATGCATGTTCTCATAAATCAGATTTAAAAGACTCCCAGAAAAGAAAGGTCTTTTATTTTGGTTTGAAAGTATCTACTCGGGAAACCTGTTAAGATTTTGGAATGGTAATAGTCAGTCCTTCATTTTGTAAAAATTATCCCATTTTTATGTTTCTATAAAAAAGGGTTTTCTTTAATAGGGAGATACGTTGATTGCTGAGGGTTTTATTTCAATTAACAAGATAACCCAACTCCACTAGTATAGGCTATGCTGTTTATGGATTGGGAAGCACTATATAAAACCAAGAACTTGTTTGCTTTGTGAATTGTAAATGTCTCATGAGACATACTGAAGGCAAGCAGAGGTGTTATCTCTAGTCTGTAGGGCAAATTCCATGGAGGGGTTTTGCTTTCTACCTCAAGTTTAAGTGGACGGGCATCTTTAGACATGAGAATGCATACTCAGAGGAGCTACACTGCAAAAACATGTTGACTGTACCTATTAGAATGCTCAACAAGGCTGCTTCAAAATAAGTGTAGCTAAAGCTCACAAAGCAACAAGAACGGCATGCTGTATTGTCTCTTTAAGCGCAACAATTAGCCATCTAGCAGATGAGCCTTTTTACAGTGTGTCAAACATGTAGTGACTGGTTCATGATTAACCTCTCAAAACTAGAAGATCCTCATGTATTTGACACTTACAAAACAGTTGCCTTTGATGCTGCCCAGCTGTACATACAATCTGCAGAGACAAACTCTTCAGGTAGACTCAATCAGACACAAAGTCGATTGGTGTTAATTGAGGTTGTTTCACACCAGAAGCCCTGATGATTTTTGTCTTTCATTGTAAAGTACATCATAGTTTTTTCCTCAGCTCAGAACATTTGTCTGAAATCTGTGGAAAAGCAAACACGCACTATATCATTACCCACACTGTAACACAGCATCAGTCAGGCTACTTCATCTTTAATAATGCCTTGCAGTTCCTTTGTTAACCCAGGCGTATTCCTTGATAATAAAAGAGTACGCTGAGGCAACTGTAAGGTATCTATTTTAGATTTGCAGGACTAACATTCACGGAGTGTCAGAGGCTCAATTTAATTTGTGGTTTGATCCAATACAGAAAACAAGGTCAGATCCAAATTTTTTCACAAGTGTAGCAACTGGTAGAACATTTTAGAGACCAGAGTTCAGCCAGTACTGCTCTGATGCTATTAACATACCATCACACTACATGCCAGTGAACTAGATGGATTCAGTTGTGCAAATGGGCATTTATAGCATCATCAAAGACTACTTGGAATGGCATGGCATATGGTGGAAACCAAAGACCACTGAATAGTATTAGTACCGATTTAGTTGGGCATGGATACTTCAAATCCTTTGTCTATTCAGTGGATCTTATCCATCCTCTACCCATTTGCCTGAAGCAGCAGATAAATGTATTGAATAATTACCATCTGGCCCAAACAAAAACTGTCTGATTTGTAATTTCTTAAAAATGGAGTGACTATGGAGCAAACATCTGAGCCGAATGTCACTATCTAACCCAAAATGTAACTATTTGGTCCAATTCATCCTGCAAAGCAGACGAGGATATATGCCAGATAGCAGCACTATCAGGCAGATATAATATGGTGGAGTGGATGTTCCACTGTTTGCCGATGTCTAAGTACCCTGCCCTGCATCCATGACAATGCATGGTTCCACATTACAGTAAATGATCAAGGCAGGGTAGTGACTGGGAAACAGTAGTCCTCAGGAATAAATTCACGCTGATGACCAAAAACACCAAAGTACAGTACTACAGAAATTGCTACTTGAGTAAAGACAGCAACCTCAAGAAATACAGAAAAGGAACCAAGAACCTAAACTGGTACCGACCCTTCCTAAAATGCTTGTTTTATAATGGACCTGAGCAATAACTGTAGATCTTTGAGAGAATCTCATCCATTGGGCCACACCTTTGGAACTGTAAGTCATCGGTGTCAGAACCACTCAAACGTTTGCTAGCCAGGGCCACCCACAATGATGTACAGCATCTATGTCTATAAAATGTGGGCAGCACCATCACTCCTCAGCTCCCCACAGGAGACAAGCTTGGAGGGTTTCTTTCTGGGAGGAACTAGGAGACCAAACTATGACCAGGTGAACTAAGAGAGTCAAGGCACTGGAAAATGGAACAATACACATAAGGCACTTATGGACACCTTCAACAATGCAGTAGACATTCCTGCCAGCTAATACCTCAGTAAGGGGGAAGGACGGTGGGTGGGCTATGGCCCAATGGAGGAAATTCTCTTGAAGATATGCTGCTATGATAAGTAACTTCAATCTTCATCAATGATATCTCCTCCACTGGGCCACACCTTTAGAATGATTGCAAAGCAGTGCACAACTTACCCAGGGAGGATGGCAAAGTCTGATATGACATCATGACAGGAGGCCTCACAGTACCACAAGGCCAAAACCAGCACATCTGGGAGAGATGATGTCCAGACTGTAACGTTCGGTGAAAGTATGCAAAGTACTCCATGTGGCAGCAGCACATATGTCAGTGGCAGAAGCAGTTTGGAAACAGGCAACAAAACTAGCCATACCATGGGTACAGTGGCCATGGACAGTACCAGGAAGCTTCTTACTGCACTTCCTATATCTGAATATAATATAGTTGGCTAGTCATTTGGACAGGTACTGTCCTTACCATGGGTGAACAAAACAAAAAGCTGGGAGGACTTTCTACAGTCCTTTTTGCAATGTACATCAAGCATATGCAGCTATGCTTTGCCTTTGTTAGCATGCTCAGGATAATACACAGAAAGGTGTATGGTCTGATTCAGTGTTAATTCAGATACAAACTCCAGTAAGTATTGATGACTGGTCTACAAAGACAGTATGTTCTTGTGGAAAATCAAATAAATAGGCTCAGCCGTGAAAGCCTGAAACTAGGAAATTAACATACTAACATACTAAGATGCCTGCAAAGTAGTCCAAAAGGTCTATCGAGTCTGCTTGAATTTGCAGCACACTGTCCAGACACCGTTGCTGCTCCCCTGCCTCACCCATAATCCCCCCCACCAGAGTTACACCTCCATTTCTGGCATTCCCTAATTTTACCTTTCCCATATATCTGTCCCAACCCCTCTTGAACCTCTCCACTGTACCAGCAGCCACCAGTTCTGCAGGCAGTGCATTCAATGGGGCCATCACCCCCTCAGTAAAGTAACATCTCCTAGTCTCACCTCTGAGCCTGCCACCAGCCAACTTCATGGAATGTCCCCTGGTGGTCCCTTCCTCCCTCAGCTGGAAGAGACTATCAGTGCTGACCCTGTTCACTACATTTAGCTATCTAAAGACCTTGATCATATCCCCCCCATCTCTCCTCTCCTCCAGGGAGTACATGTTCAGCACTTCAAGTCTCTCCTCATAGGAACCTTCCCCCAGATCCTGTATCATCCTGGTCGCCCTCCTCTGGATGCTTTCCAGGAGGGCAATGTCCTTTTTCAAGTACGGGCACCAAGACTGCATATAGTACTCCAGGTAATTCTACAAGCAGAAGTCAAAACTACAAGAAAAAGTGCCTTCAATGACTAGAAGCACATATCACATGCCACAGGCAGCACAAATGAAGCCCTAGACAATTTTTGAAGAACAAAATTAAGGTCCCATGTCAGAACTGGTATATGTATCAGGGGATGCATGGGCAGATTGTCTTTAAGAAACATATGGGACACTTCTAGTTGTGCCACCTTGCATCCATCAAGAGGGGACATGAGAAGCCAAAACAGCAGCAAAATGAACCTTAATAGATGAGTACTGCAGACCATAGTGAGATAGGGACAGAAAATAGTCCAGTACAATATTTATGGGACATGCAAATAGGTCCACATCACAGGAAGCCTGCCATACTGAGAAGCGTTTCCACTTCAGAGAATATGTGTGTCTAGTAGAAGTCTTTCTAGCCACAAGCAAGACATCTGTGAACTTGGTTAAGACCCTAAAATGGGCAATGGCTATATCTTTGGGAGCCAGCTATGAAGATGCAGATACTGCAGGTCTGGATGGATGAGGTACCCTTGATCCTGGGACAGCAGATCCTGAAACAGAGGGAGCTGAACAGGAGGCTCTGCTGCTAGAGGCTGCAGAAGTAGAAACCAGATCTGATGAGGACAGGAGGTTGCCACCAGTATTAGGGGGACATGTTCCACCCACAGCTTGAGCAGTACCCTCTAAATGAGAGGTATTGGAGGAAAGGCGTAAAGGAACATCCAATTCAATGAGAGGAACAATGCATCTCACCAGAAAACTTCAGGCCCTGGAGCAAGCGAGCAGGCAGAAATGTGGACATTTTGTATTGTGTGGGAACGCAAAAAGTTCCAGCTCTGGATGACCCCATTTTGTGAAAAGAGCATCTACCAAGGAGGCCAACACTTCCTATTTGTGTGTCAGGGACTGAGACCTGCTTAGTATGTCTATCAAGATGTTTTGTACACCTGGAAGAAACATAGCTGATAGTTGAAGACCATGAGACAAGGCTCAGTGACGCTGTCTCATCACATCCCTGCACCGTGAATAAGAGAGAGTGACTCCCTGTTTGTTTATGTAATGCATAACACTGACATTGTCTGTCTGAGTCAGCAAGGGACTGGGGTTGAGATAGATCTGAAATGCCTGTAGGCTAAGTAGAACAGCTCTCATCTACAGAATATTGATGGAGATCAGAGTCCAGGAAGATCCATGAGCCTTCAGTCTGGAACAGGAGGTTGTCACCCCAACTGAAACCTGAGGTATACATTGTCAGTATCTGCAAGGGAGTCAGGTGAAAGAATGGAACACCCTGTAACAGATTCTGGCATTCCATCCACCATACAAGAGCATGGCAGACAGGTGACGTGGCAAGAGCCATTTGTTCTATGTCATCCATCATCTGGTCCCACTGCATCCAAAGATCTGGTTTTTCAAAGCCCCCTAGAATGCCTCTATCCCCTGGTGCACTGATCATATGGTGCACAAGGATTGCAGCAGTGTCATGGCTGGTGATCGGGATTTTCTCCCCATGCACCAAGTACCACAAGTTAGATCAGCTCCCCCATGGTCTAGCTTGTGCCAGTTGGGGGACTGCTTTTATGGGACTTGCAATAAAGATTTGGTGAAGGTTGCCATAAAGTGAGAAAGTGTCGCAACTGTGCCTGAGGGCACAGGGTCATACTGCCGTATGACAAAACTGCATGGCTGAAAATGCCACAGCAAAACAGCACCACACAAAAACAGTCGGGCAAAACACTGACCTGTTCCACGCACCATGCCCATTTGACAACAATGAGTGTTTATGTTTTTTTGTGGGGGCTTTGGCCTCCACACACCCAGGAACATAAATAGCAAACTCCAGGAGGGGGCAAATTTCGGAGATGGGGGAGAAACTTGAGAGGGAGGATATTTGATTTGAAAAAAAGAAACACACCAGCAAAAGTTTCAGCTGGGGAGACCTGGAGTGGAACTGAACCATGGTCGCAGGTCTCCCAACAGCACTGTCTCGTTATGCCCTAACCACTCCACTATGGCAGTGGCTCGACCAGGCACCTAGCACATGGCTTCTTCTCCTCTTCTTACATCACTGTACAGCAACAGGGGTAGCAGTAAATTTCTATCACTATTCTACCCCTGTTGCTGTGATTTCAAGCGCTGCATGTACAGTCACAGTTAATACTCGGCTGTCTTACATATCGAGTTTTGACCCAGTACCATGTGACAATGGAAAATCAGTTGCAGTTGTGGCAAGGTGTTGGGTGCAGCAGTGCCAAAGACATGGATTCCACACAAGGCTTGATGCAAGCCCTGTGTCACCCTTTGAAAATCCTGCTCCAAGAATCCAATGCAGAATATGCATCTGGAGAAGATTAAAAGGGACTGTAATTATGGCCTCGGCCATCAGCCCCAGCAGACACAACATTGTCCTGACTGAAACAAATTGACTTCTGTGTATAAACCAGACCTGGGCAACAAGGGATTCCACCCTGTCTGCTGCTAGGAAGGCTTTGCCCCCCACACCGTGTCTTGCCCTAACCCAATATATTGGAGGTGCTGACAAGGAACTAGGAAGGATTTTGGTTCATTCACCATGACACCAAGTTCCTCAAAATAACTGTCTCATTCTGGACAGTGTATACATAATTGCTTGCCTGGATGGACCTTTGAGTATCCAACCGTCCAGATAGGGGAGAACATAAAGTCCTTCTCTTCAGAGGGCTGTTGCCACAACCACTAAGTATTTGGTACATAGCCATGGTGCAGTGGATAAGCCAGAAGGCAAGACTTGGAACTGATAATGGCTGTCCTCCAATATGAGGCATGGATACTGCCTGTGGCATTTACAAATTTTGACAGTTATGTGTCTGCAATAGAATGATCCCTCTGGAGGGGGGTGGAGAGAATGAATAGAGACCTGAGAAAACTCAAGGAATGGTCAAGATTATGGCAGCTCAGTTTCAGTGCAATAAAGTGCAAAATAATGCACCTTGGGCAAAGAAACCCAGAGGCAGAGCATAGAATGGGGGGAAGATATTGACAGTCACTAAACTAGAAAGGAACCTTGGGTAATCATAACAGATGCCCTTACAGTGACAAGGCAATGTCACAAAGTAGTAGGAAAAGCCAGTGGGATGATGGAGTGCATTGGAAGCGGTATTACCAGCAGGAGAGAAATAGTATTGCCAATACATTGGTCATTGGTGGGACCACACCTAGAGTATTGTGTCCAATTCTGGAGATTACACATCAGAAAGGACACAGACAGGGTAGAGGCCATCCAAAGAAGGGCAGCAAAAATGGTGCAGTGGCTGCACCAACATGTCCTATGAGGAGAGACTGATGAAAATAAAAATGTACACCCTAGAAGAGAGGGGAGCATAATAGAAACCTTTAAATACCTCACAAAGGTGAATAAGGTACAGGAAGGGAGCATTTTTCAGAAAAGAAGCTGTACAACAACTGGGGGTATGCAATGAAGCTGGATTGGGGAGAGGGATTAGAGAAAGTATTTCTTCACTGAGAGGGTGGTGGAAGCTTGGAACAGTCTTCCAGCGGGGGTGGTGGAGTTGAAAACAGTGGTGGGCTTCAAGAATGTGTGGTATAGTATGATGAAAATCCCACACCAGGGACTTCTAGTTCACTGCCACCACCAGAGTTTTACCAGGACAGGAACCGGGAAACCTGGCTTTTACCTCCTCCTTGTACACGGTCAGGAAGGTCAACACAATAACTGTTTACAGGGTGCCCTTCAGGGATGTATTGTGAACAGAGTCCAGCAGAAACAACCAAATTACCTTAGTAATTAAACAGGTAGTTGTTCTATCAAAAACAGATTTTTTACTAGAAGAACTGTAGGTATTTACAAACAGAATATATTTTCAGTGAAATAAAAGAATTATAAGTTTACTAAGAAATAGAAAATAAATAAAGTTACACAGACAGTTGACAGACAGAAAAACTGAGCTTCTCTCACTCTTACAATCTATTAACCTGCTGCTAACTGAAGAAACACTCTGCCCTAAGCTGTATTTCTTATCAGATATCTAGCTGCAGGGCTCTTTAGATGTTGCAAGGTGTGTGTGTGTGTGTGTGTGTGTGTGTGTGTGTTCGATCATCTGGGCCAGCTGGCTCACTTCACACTCAGACATCCCTTGGTCCAATTTTATGACCCTGTGTTCCAGGATATCCGAGGTGTCCAACCCCATGCCCCTGCCTTTCAAGATGCCTGTGGCATTCAAAATGGCACTCTCACATCTGCCTTTCAGGATCTGTGGCTAGATGTTCCCAAGGGAACATTTTCCTGAGCAGTTTTGGCCAATATTTCCTATGAGACCTGCTTGGATATGTGACCCTGGAAACCATGTTTTATGTCCACTTGCAAATAGCACAACTTATAATAGAAATATAACTAAACTAACAGAAGAAACTGAAAAAAAGAAATTGATCATTCTGATCACATATCCATCACATATAGGTATAAAGGAAAATGTGTATTAAAGTGTGTGTGAGGGGGGAGAGGTGGCAGGAGACCTGGTAGGGTCAGTGATGGCAGAAAAGGCAGGGAAAAGAGGAACAGACTATGTGGGCTAAGCAGTCCTTATTTGCTGACAGATTCTATGTTTCTAAGGTATGTGTCCTTCATATCCAAGGCACAGAGCCAATCACCTTTTTCTAACAGTGGGGATTAGAGCATGAGGAGGCAATATTCAAAACTGTGTATACAATAAACAGGTTCAAGTTTCCGAGGGTCAATACAGGAAACAGATCTCCCATCCTCTGGAGACCAGGAAGTATTGGGAGTAGAAGCCCTTGTTTCTTCCTTAAGGAGGAATGGGTTCAATAGCATGTTTCTGGATCAGCATCTGAACTTCTGTCAGCAGGAGGGACAAGTGGCCCAAAGGATAATGACAAGTAAGCAGTGGATGCATTACAGGAATACACTGAAGTTCCAGTGCATGATCCCTTTCTATTATTACCAGTACCCAGTCATTTGTGGTGCTCTCCTTCCACTTCTGTAGAAGAAGGGAAATCCTTCTCCCCACCTGCATGTCTGGAGGCAGCAGTAAAGAGGGAAGAGCTGTGGAGTCAGAAAGCAGCACGTGGTGGCAGAGCCACTTGGACCAATACCTTTGGGTGCCTTGGTATGGGCACCAAAGGGGATGGGGCCCAGGAGGGCACCTCTACCCTGAGTATGGGTCTGCCAACGGGAGGCATGGCCGCCACAGGCAGCGGGCCTTTGAAAAGCACCCCTACCGTGACCCTGGAGGACTGAGGGGAGAAAGATTTAAGTGACCTAAGTGTCATCTTGGAGGACTGAAGCTCACACAAGGTGGATTCAACATCACCCTCAGACAGTCTGGACCTTCTAAAAGGAGTAATGAGGACAGACAATTGCACATCAGTGGCAAAACCAACCACACACAGTCAGGAATATTTCTTAATGCAAACACCAGAGGCAGCAGACCTGGCCAGAGCATCGGAGGCATTATATACAGAATGGAATAGGTGCTTACCAGTATCAATACCAGCTGAGGAAGCTTCTAGCAAATCAGCATTGGCAGGACAGTCAGCAAAGACTGAATAGTAGTCATGGCAGACTTCCAATAGCTGTTCTGATGTTTTTATCATGTGCACCTAGTAACTGGCTATCCTGACCCTAAAGAAGCAGAAGCATATACTTTTAATACTTTTGCCCATCACATCCAGCCTCTGAGATTCTTTATCAGTAGGCAAGTAACTTATATGCCTGGGGTCATAGACCTATCATGAGCAGCAATGATGACCATAGAGTCAGTTTTAGACCGGGAGGCATAATAAGGCTTGGCAGAGAGACCAGTGTCCTTGTTTGTCAGCCTTAATGGGTACAGAAGGCAAAGCTTTAGGCCTGTACCATGTGGCCAGAATCATATCCTCTAACACAGGACAGACAGGAGGAATAGCAATGGAGGGGGTAGTAGGAACCTTCCAAAACTCCAGAAAATTATGCATGATGTAGTCTTCCTCCTCCTCCTCAGCTGCAAAGTCCATTGCACTGTGCATTTGCCTCAACAGTGCCAGAAAAAGGCATCCACAGGAAGAGACTGTGGTGTATGTATCACAGTGTCCTCATTGCGAGAGGAGAGGGTGGAACTGAAGCCCAACCCACCTTAAGTGAATCAACTTTCCCATTCTCATCCTCCAAATCCTCTTCCATGTTAAGGAGATCAGAATTATACTCCTCCTCATCACCAACCAGGGTGACACTGATGAGGGGTATACACAAAGCCAGTTTCAACAGTGGGGTCTGCGATTGAGGAGTTACAGGAGTGCTCTGCAAACTAGTTGACAATGAAGGTGTGGATGGGGGAGACCCCATTGACAACGCAACCGTTATCGATGGAGGAACAACAACAACAGTAGGTGAAACAGTTTAGAGATTGTCACCAGCACAACCTAGGAGTTGACAACACCCTGTAAAGGAGTCAAAATGATTACTATTTGTGGTACTGTATATTACCCATCAACAGGTGCTACAAATTGTCTATAGTTGGTAAGGCATCACCAGTGATAGTCCCCGTCCTCAGTGTCTCTTGGAATCGCATGAGGGCTGTAGTTGTGTCCACCAGAGTGGATGTTGATGAGGATTTATCATCCAAAAGGAGTGGGGACCTTGACCTCACCAGGGAAGCAGGAACCTTGTCCTTAAGCTTATGGAGATGGCTTGAATGTTAGGATTTCAATGACTTGTCCTTTTCCTTATCCTGGGATTCATCAATCTCATCAGTGACAGCACTGCCAAATCCTGGGGAGACTTCCTGGCAGTGGCCAATGAACGTGATAGAGACGCCAACTTAGAGCTTGCAGCCTTAACAGCAATGTCCATGTCCTTCATAGCAATGAAGGTCAGAAAGTTCTTATGGTGCCTCCTTGTATCCATGTTCAATCCCTGGCAGATTTCACAGGCCATCACGTTATGGGATAACCCCAGACAATAAACACAAACTGGAGTGAGTGTTATCGTTGCATATCTTCTGGTCACAAGTACAAAACCTAAATAGAAACATAAATAAAGACTCTGATGACAGTGGCATCAAATGATGACATTAAAGTTAAAAAATGTTTGAAAATTACAAAAGTAAATGAAACAATGGCATTGTTTTTGTGAAGGTTCAATGAGTGGTTGACGATGGGAGAAAGAACTGAGGAGTGATGAGGTGATCATGTTTTGCAGGCGGCGATGCCAAACATCATCCAGATAGCAAATGTTTCTGAGTAGCCTTGATACTGACTGCTTACAGTTCCAAAGGTGGGGACCAATGGAGGAAATATCCTCATGAAGATCATTACATTCTTTCTTCACAGTTATCACCAGCAACTACAAAACTTGCTGCTATGGGTCTCTGGGTCAATCCATGTTTATTTTAGGTATTTACTATCTTCTACAGGTTTTGCAAGTCATTGTTTTACTTTTCAAATGGTTTGTGTTTAAGAAATAAATCAGTGAAAACATATTTATTTTATGGTCTAAATGGGACTAAAAATCTGAAAAATGTTAATAAGTTGAAAAAGTCAGGCAAAAACACTGTAACAATGTTATTCCCTCAATTGTATATATGTTTTATCTGTATGGATTCCAAAATATATGCTTCTGTATTTCAAGATGCAAAGGATTAAATTGTAAAGGGACTCACATACTGGAGGTTAAGATTTTTCCATGTGCTCAGTAAGGTCCTTAAAGTCTAATAGGTGGATCATTGAAATGCTCCTCTTAGACAAAAAGCACGCAGGTAGACTTGTCCCTTATTCGATTATGAATGGGAAACTTATCTTGTTTACTTCAAGGAGGAGCAATTCCTGAACCAGTTGAAACTGGTTATGATTTGAGAATGAAGCTGATTGGTTGACACTGGAAAACATGCTAATTGCCATGGTGACATCATGTTCCTGACCTGTGGCAACCAGGGGGCTCAATGACTCAGTATTTTGGGATGCACAGGAGATAAATGGTCTCTACCCACTCTGATGCTTAGGAAGAAGCACTGTTGGAGTTCTGAGATCATGGAGCCAAGAAAGGGCTGCTCCAAATACTTAGTATCTGTTCAGAGAGGAATGGTGGGGGAATGTATCAAGGCCAGGGATTCGAACAGAGCCATGTAAACTTGGTCCTGCAACTGAAAGGGGCCTGTCATATTATCTGTGGGGAAAGCTCTTCCTTTGAGAAGTAAGGCTGTGTGCATTATAAAAGTTGTGTGGGTAACAGAAACTTAGAAATTAGTTCAGTTTAGACTTTTTCTGTTTTCAAATTTCCTATAGTTTACAGCCCTGTTTATTTTAATGTTCCTAGTGCACTCTGTATGTCTGCATTAATTGTCTATTTCTCATGTACATTTTGTAGATATTAAATAGTTCATATTTATTGTGACTGTGCAGTGTTTTGAAATGGCAATTTTTATTTATTTTACTGGCAAACTCTGGGTTCCATCTCTGAGAACATTTACTAAAGTTAAATTGAGACTTCTTCTATTACAGGAGCATGTTCTGAACTGCCAGAAAGTGTAACAGGAATCCTATGTCCAGGTCTTGTACTGTGTCAGGACATGAACTGGGACAAGAAGAGAAACACCAAGTAATAGATTTGCAGCAGGCTAGTAGCAGCATTGATGAAGTATATTACGTCAGTTGTCAGCCAGGTGCACTGCAACTAAGGATGAGCAGATGATGAATTGACATTTGGTGAACATGCAAAAATCTGGAGTTTTGAAAACTGGTAAAGCAGGTTCAAAAGAACTTGGATTTTTTTTCAGCACTTTGATATCATGATGCAGCACATTTTACAGGCAGCATACACTGAGTTTGTTCAAGTTTATGGCAAGCCACATGACCAGCAGCAACCAATCAGTGATACTGGAGATTGAGAACTGCTCAAACTGCACACATTTCAGTGCCATTTGTAGCTCTCTTTAACAGGGGAAGGGCTTAGCTACTGACAATGCTCCTTCATATGAAAAAGGGTTACTTTTGATCAGAAAACTTTCAACATCATCAGTGAATCATTCATTATCATTCCAATTAGTTAATTTGCATTACACCTAAGTGTAGTTTCAAGCAGTCAGGCTAGTGAAATCAAGCTGCAGAGGAGAGTGCATACAATAGTTTAATCCTACACTGCCAGCAACAGACCCTGCAGCAGGAGAAATGCAGAGTGAATTTAGCAGACTGGGAAAGGTGCAACTGTAATTTTATTTTCATAGAACTGGTTTATTGCTCTGGAGTACTGGCAGGGCTCTTCAGCCCGTTTGCCTCCCTGACAAGTCAACATCTTCCCCAGGACTCACATGCCTATTATTTCCCCAAGGCTTGCCCCCCATGGCAGGACTGAGAGAGAGAGAGTCATCTTCCCCCAGGGTCTAGATCCAGCTCAGCAGCAGGGTTCTGGGGTGATGGCATGGGCTGCGGCAGGAGAGCAGAGCTTCCTGTTTGTACAGACCCCAATTTTCACTAGTTTTCTTTTTCCCTGTCCTGAGGTTAGCACATGTGTGCTGGAGAGGGAGTGCTGTGTGAACATGCCACACATATTTATATACCTGTGCCCAGCCCTCTGAGAGGCGTCCACAAGCTGTGCCACTCAGCCTCCACTGGGTTGCAGTCAAGCAGTGGCATGCACTCTCCCACTCCCTGAAGGAGGAGAACTGTCTATGGATGCTTGATTATCCTTCCTCTGGCTGGATCCCCAGTGACCCTGGTCTGTTTCCAAAACTGGGTCATTGATGTAGCAGGAGAAAAGGCATCCAGTACCTCTGCCCCACCATGCTACCAAGCCATGCAGGAACTATTTTTGAAAGATTTTTTAAAGAAATATTTTTTCCAAGCGCTGGTTGTGTTGAATGCACAGTAATCCATGTTTATTTTTTTTTTTTTTTTTTTTTTACTGCCGCAGGATTAGGGCAGAGTGGATTTAGCAGACTGGAAATGGTTGGGGGTAGACTGAAAGATTTGTTTGACAAATAATTTGACTGGTGGTGGTGTGTGCAGGGGCACAGAAAACCATCTTCCATGTTTTATATATTTTTTCTGTGAGTGAAAACTAAGTGAACTAGGCTGCTTCAGTAAAATTCAAAGTCTCTCAAAAAGTGAAAGAGCTCAGAGGGTGTGTCAGAGTGGGTGACAGGTGTGTGTGTGTGGGTGTCTGCCATCAGGTCATTATGTAGAACCCATGAGAAAAATAACTGGAGGAGAAAGGGATGAGAGGGAGGGAGGAAAGGAGAACGGAAGGGTTCCACCAAGTACCAGTTCTGCAAGTCGTGACAATGGAGAATGAGTCTAGACAGGAACTGGGAGTCATAATAGTGGGGATGGGGCTGTGCCTGAGAGGAGGATGACCAGGACTGGGTGCATGATAGTATGGTCAAAGAAATCATGGTTCATTAGTCCCCAGAGAATCACTGGTTCCACTCCCACTGCAAGCAGCTTTACCAGCTGGTCATTTACAGTGCATCTGATGAGGAAATCACTCTGAACAACCCAGAAGCATGCTAATCTCACACTCTTCCTCTTCCAGTGATTTATTTTCAGAGACATCTACAGTCCTCACTGGTCTCTATTTCCACTTCATGTTAAAATGAGATGAGAAAGGCAAAGTCAAGACCAATTGTTTTCCTGAATCACATTTTCTCAAATCTAATACATTCATTTCATGTAAAATGAGGTGAGAAAGGTTAAGACAATTCACATTGTCTTGAATCACATTTTCTTGAATCATAATTTCTCAAATAATACTTTCTTGAACATATCTACTTCATGTGAAATAAGGTGAGAAAGGCAAAGGCAAAACAGTCACATTTTCTCAAATCACGTTTTCTTCAATCATGTTTTTTTTAATCTAATATGTCCACTTCATGACAGCTTACAATATACACTAAAAGCCCATTGGTTGACAGTTCAGTCAATGGGCTTGTAGTGTATACTGGAAACAGGCATTGACAGTGCAGTCAGTGGACAGCTGTGAAGGTGTGGGGAGGGCTGTGCTGCTCACCGACCGGCGGCCGTGCTGGGTTGGGGGGTAGCAGGATGGTCTGTGAATACTGGAGTGGGAGGGCAGTTGGGGGGACCACTGCACTTTGGAAAGCTATATATTTTCATATTGGGTGGGTGATCAGGCAATGGGGTGGGAACCTACACTATGGAAAAAAAATATTTTGCTATTGGGTGGATAATCGGGCAATTGGGGACTGGGGTGGGACACTACACTATGGAAAAGAAATTATTTTATTCTCGGGTGGGCAACTGGGGACAGGGGTTGGAAACTACACTATTGAAAATGTTTTTTTTGTTATCTTGTGGGTGATCAGGGGTGGGACCCTGCACTGTGGAGGTTTATTTTTCTTAACAACCAGTGGGTGATCAGGAGATCAGAGACTGGGGGGACCCTAGAGTATGGAATACATGCTTTTCTTACCGTCAGGTCTGCAATCAGCGTGGGGGTGGGCAACACTGGACTATGGAGGAATGTAGCTGCGTGGGGCTTGGGCTGGTGGGGTGGGGGCTGCGCACTGCACTGCCACACTAATGGCATGCAAATGAGCCCATAATGGGCATGCTAATGACCACTAGTGCCTTGCATGCCCAATGGGCTCATTTGCATGGCTTCCTTGGTGAATAGCACTTTAGTGCCTGAGTGCTATTGCCACAGGGCCATTTTCCTGGCTGGCTGAGGGGGCAGCACTACTTGTATTCCACTGCTTTCTCTGGGTTAGCACAGCCCCCATCAGCCCCTATTCACAGTTGGATAGCCCACCAGGCTATCCGACTGTGCAGAGCTTCATTGCCCACCAGCGCAGCTGGAAGTGCAGCGAAAACATTTGCATCCACTTTGCCTCCCCTTTGTGAATCCTGGCCCTTATGGGTACTGTGGCATTAATGGAGCACTCAAGTACTGCTCTTATGATCTATTATGTTGCAGCAACCATGCAGTTTCTGAATCAGCTTGTTCTTCACTGTTTGATGCTAGCTATTCTATATGCACTTCATCAGTATTCCTTTATAAGTATCAATACTCTTTATCAGTACATGAAAACGTGATCAGTCTAATGTAGCTATAGTGGCATGACTTTGATCCTTTGTTTAAAAAAATGTGTTTCTAGCCCTAACAGTTCAAAGTCAACCTTTTTAATGACATTGGATAGGATTTTCAAAGGAGTCTGCCCCACTTTTAACACATTTTTATGCAACTACATTCACAGTTTGGGCACTGCTAAACCATCTAATAGGTAGTCTAACTGCTTTCAAATTTCAAACAAAGTCGTGCAAAACTATGGCAAAAATCTGAGTCACAGCTTGCTCCAAAAACTTGGCTCATACGTCATTTACAAGGCCACTTGTTTTCAGTTTGACTAGAAAACTTGGTAAAATGAGGTCACATGAGCACCTGAGAGAAATGGCTGCCTAAGCCTTTAGTTTTGTGCTGTCCGTCAGCAATCCCACTCCATCCAGCATTTAAATCATTGTGAGACATCTTTATTTTTACATGAAAGAGGAGCTTGTACAGTATGCAACAAATGGGTAGACTTTCATTAGACCCAAACTCTCCACAAAAGAGGAAAAAGTCTATTGAACTTTCACTGCCATCTCAGTGTCCCCCAGAGTCTAAGATGGCCACCACTATAGACAGCTCAGTAAAACTTCCAGACCCAGTACACCAAGCCTGTCTCACAGAGCAAATAGCAACTTCAGTGGAATCAATACAAACTAAGGTCACAGAAACTCAAGCGAGCCTTGCCATCCTTACAGACCAATTTGGAAAAGTGGAAACCACGGTTACAGATGTAGTGGAAGCCAGCTCTGCACAGGATCAATGTCTACAACCTCCTGAAACTCAGCTTGCCTTGCTCACCACTAAGATGGAAGATCTGAAGGGCAGTGGACAGTGAAAAATTCTCCAGATTATCAGACTGCTGGAGGACATGGAGGGTCATGACCCTGTGCAGTGCCTTAGAGATAATCTCCCCCAGTGCTACAGCTTGCACCCAGGGTTTCTGGCTTTGAAATTGAGTGAGCACACTGTATACACCAGGCACAGGGAAGCAGAAACACCTTCAGACCCCAACCTTTCATTTTCAAACTTCTCCCATCTTCAGGAGAAATAATTAGTCCTAAAAAAGGTTCAATAACAAAAGGACATTATTGTGTGCAGCAGTCGTATTTCTTTGTACCCTATCTACCCCCATGGAGTACTGGAAGGATGACAAGAATACGATAAAATTAAACAGGGCCTCAGAAACAGGGGTATTACGTATGCTTTACTATACTCTGCCATGCTAGCTATTACCCTGCCTGGCAAAAATCTGCAATTCCAGACATTGAAGGAAGCTAAACCCCATGGGGAGGGAGCTGGACATCATTGTCCACCTAGGGACAAATGACCTGGCTTGGAAAGGGATCAGAGCAGTGCAGGAGGAGTTTGTGGAGTTGGGGAGGGGCCTTAGGCATGTAGCACACACGGTAACCTTCTCAAAGGTGCTGCCTGTCTATAGTATGGGTGAGGCTAGGGTGCTCTGCACCATGGGATTCAATCAATGGTTGAAAACCTGGTGCAGAGCTCAGGGTTTTGGCTTCATTGGGGACTGGGGGTCCACCTGGAGGGATACAGGCCTATACTGACGCGATGGTCTGCATCTGTCCAGGAGGGGAACCAGGATCCTAGGCGATAGATTTAAATGCGTAATTGGCAAGCATTTAAACTAGCCAAGGGGAGGCACTGAAAAGGAGTAGGGAATTCCTAGCTCCCCCCACTCCCAAAAAAATCAGGATAGTTAGTGAGTGAAACCCCAAGATAGACAAGTCAATAGGGAGAAGGGCAGGGGTAAATGGAGAAAAAGGCAAAGGCAGTAAGGACAGGGATGGGGGCTAAAAGGGTAGGGTCATCAGAAAATGGAGGGCAATGAGTACCAATGCCCATAGTCTGGGTAACAAGCTCCCTGAACTGGTGACCTTGATGGAAGAGGGACTCCTGGATATCGTGGCAGTCACAGAAATATGGTACACAAAGAACCATGACTGTGATGTCAACATATCATGATACACAATCTACAGGAGGGACAGAGAGTGTAGAAGAGGAGGAGGAGGAGTAGCTCTCTATGTTAGGGAAGGAATCAAAGTAACAAAACTAACAGGTATGCAGGGAGGAGAGGAGGCACTGTGGGTCACCCTGGAGACCAGAAATTGCACCACACATCCACATGGGGGAGGAAATGGACAAGGAAATGATAGAAGCATCCTTAGGATGGCAGAAAAAGGGTAGATATTGTTGATGGGGGACCTGAATATGCCAGATGTTAACTGGAGCACCTTTGCTGCAGCCACATCCAAGAGCAGGGTCATTCTCGATGCCCTACAGGGGGCAAGCCTCAGACAGCTAGTGTTGGAACCCACTTGGGAGGGAGCAATCTTAGACCTGGTGATCTCAAACAGGGAGGGAGAGAGGATCTCAGATCTAGAAGTGGGTAGCCATCTGGGAACAAGTGACCACCAAACAGTGTGGTTCACGATAAACACAGCCGCAGAGTCAAGCCATACAAAAGTGAGGGTACTGGACTTTAGGAGGGCTGACTTTGTCAAAATGGGACAGTGCCTCAGAAAAGCACAGGCAAACAGGCAAGAACGAGGGGTGGAAGAACAATGAGGAAACATCATAACTGCCATTACAGAGGCAACAAACCTTTGTGTGAAACAAATAAACAAATCAAAATGAAAGAATAAAAACACAATGGTTCTCAAAGAGGTGGCAGGGAAGATCAGGGAGAAAAAGATAGCATTTAGGAAGTATAAGGAAACATAGAAGGAGCAGGACAGAGAACTGTACCAGTTAAAGCAGAAGGAAGCGGGGAAGGCAGTCAGAATAGCAAAGGCCCAAACCAAGGAAAAGATAGCCAGCTCAGTTAAGAAGGGGGATAAAACCTTTTATAGGTACATTAGGGAGTGAAGAAAGACCAAGGGAGGGATAGTGAGGCTTAATAAAGGGGAGGCTGAGTGGGCAGAGAGTGACAGTGAAAAAGCAGGGATACTGAATGAAAACTTCTGCTCAGTATTCACAAAAAAAGAGGAGGGGGAGGTACCTAATCCAATCAACAGAAGCACTCTGGATAGGGGGTTTGATACCAGTCCTTTCACAGAAGAAAGGGTTCTGAAAGAACTCTTAAAACTGAAGGTAGACAAAGCAATGGGGCCTGACGGGACTCACCCCAGAATTCTGAAAGAACTAAGTGGAGAACTAGTGACACCACTAACTACCCTTTTTAGCAAATCATGGGAGGATGGCATGATACCTAAGGACTGGAGGAGGGCAGATGTAATTCCCCTTCACAAAAGTGGGAGCAAAGCAGAGGCAGGAAACTACAGACCTGTTAGCTTGATCTCGGTGGTAGAGGAAATGATGGAATCACTTCTGAAAGAAAGAATTGTTGAGTACCTAGAGGCCAGCAGGGCACTGGATCCAAGGCAGCATGGATTCACAGCGGGAAGGTCATGTCAGATGAATCTAATAGATTTATTTAATTGGCTGATCAAAGTAGTAGACAAGGGAGGTGCTATGGACATGGCCTACCTAGACTTTAGCAAGGCATTTGACACAGTCCCATGAAAAAAAGATTAGTAAACAATTTAGCTAGCCTGGGAATGGGTCCAGGGTGGTAGCTTGGGTAAAAATTGGCTGGAAAACAGGACACAGAGGGTAATAGTAAACAGAGTCCACTCCAAAGAAAGGGGGATTACTAGTGGGTACCGCAGGGTTCAGTACTGGGTCTAGTCCTTTTTAATGTCTTTATAAGTGACATTACGGAGGGACTGGAAGGAAAAGTATGTCTCTTTGCAGATGACACAAAGATCTGCAACAGGGTTGATACCCAAGGGGGGTGGAAAGGATGAGAAGGGGCTTGGCAAGTTTGAAGGAACGGTCAAAAGTATGGCAGCTTAGATTCAATGCAAAGAAGTGCAAAGTAATGCACCTGGGAAACAAAAACCCAGGGGAAGAGTACACAATGGGGGGGGGGGATTAACAACAACAAACATGGAAAGGAACCTGGGGGTAGTCATATCAGATGACCTAAAGGTAAGCAAGCAATGACAGAAGGCAGTAAGGAGCGCTGGAAGGATACTGGGATGTATAGGGAGAGGCATCGCCAGTATAAAACAGGAAGTTATCCCCTCTGTACAGACAGTTGACGAGATCCTATCTGGAGTACTGCATGCAGTTCTGGAGACCCCATCTCTGCAATGACATAAACAAGATGGAGGCATTCCAGAGAAGGGCAACTAAAATGGTGCAGAGTCTGCAACAGAAGCTATATGAAGAGAGACTAAAGGAGCTTATTATGTATGCCCTCGAGGAAAGGAGGGAGAGGGGGACTTGATAGAAACTTTCAAGTACCTCAAGGGAATCAACAGTCCAAGAGGGTAGCATCTTTCAGAAAAAGAGATGTGCAAGAACAAGGGGGCACAATTTGAAGATAGAGGGGGGATGGCTCAGGGGCAACGTGAGGAAGTATTTTTTCACAGAGAGGGTGGTGGACACATGGAATGGCCTTCCTGAGGAGGTTGTGGGGTCAAAAACAGTGGAGGACCCTGAATTAGGCATGATTGATATATGGCAGCATTTTTTTCCCTCAGTTAGGATATATACAGTACTCATCATTCTTCTTCCAAGACCAATACCTCGGCGAGGTTAGACTACTTTTTTGTATCTGCAGAACATCTGGAAATAGTACAGGATATCTCGGAGAGGGGGGAGCTTCAATCCTTTCGGATCATGCCCCCCTCCTACTTAAGCTAGATCTAGATAAACCCAAAAACATTCCTTCTGGCGTTTTAACCTATCTTATATTCAAGATCCATAATTCAGTCACTTGGTGAATTGGATGGTTCCCTTGATACTGACAGATAATAATTCAGCAGAGGCTTCTCGAGCCATACAGTGGGATACTCTTAAAACAGTACTCAGGGGAGAGATTATTAAATATTCGACTAAAAATAAAAAAGCAAAGGGAGGCCTTACAAACAGAACTATACGCCACCCTAACTTGGCTACAAGCCCAGGTCCGGCAGGGGGAGAAGAGCCTGCAGCCCCAATTTCAGATTACTAAACAAAAATTGCAAAAACTGGAGGACCAAAAGATAGAACAGTTAATGTATTTAAAACTTTAATATCATGAAGGAGGACCTAGAGGGGCCAGAAATCTGGCTAGAAGGCTACGAGGGATGAGGCAGCAAGCAATGGTTACCAAGTTATATGATCCCCAAAATTAAAAAAATATCTAGTACACCCAACAGCTATTAGACAGGCTATGGCCACATATTATAAGAACCTGTACATGGAGGAGATCACCCCATCCCTTTTGCAGATTACACAATATCTAAAAAACACCACCCTCCCATGACTTTCCCCAGCACAGGCAGAGGGACTGCTACGCCCCATCACAGCAGATGAAATTAAGGCCACACTTAAATTAATTAAGACTCAGAAGGCACCGGGACCTGATGGGTTCCCGGTGGAGTCTTATGAAAAATGGGAAAAAAACTCTTGTCCCACCATTGCTTAAAACTTTTCAAGAAATTCAAGAGGGAGGTATGCCACCACCATCCTGGAGATATGTGGAGACAGCAGCCCTTCCCAAACCGAGTAAAGATGCTACTCAGATGGGATCACTACCAGGCTGTACCTGTGTGCTGTGCCGGATCTGTGTGCCAGTGCTCCACCTCCGGTAACGCTTTCATCTGTGCCTGCTGTGACTCAGTGAATGGGGACCACATTACCAGCTGAGAGGGGCAGAGAGGTGTGCTAGAACGTCACAGACGAGGAGGGGCAGCTCTTGTTTAAATCCCCATGTAGCACACAGCACGAGTGCTGTAGTGCAAGTGGGAGTGGAGCAAGCACCACTCGGAAGAAGAAAATGCTGAGGTTAGACTTCAGAATTTAGGATGTATTGAATTGAGAATTGAGAGCTGCCTTATATTCATGTGATTAACTTTGTGAGAGGATTCAGCTTCTTATCATGGAAAGAAGAACCACTCGATGGTCATCTGCATTTGGGATTGATATTGTTGCTTATTGTGTAGGGTCTGAGTGTTGTTTGTAAATGATCACATTGAGCAAGTTATTGTCAATTGTTGCTGGAAATTCCCATATAGTTTATTTCTAAGGGGGGGGGGTAAAATGGCAGTTGGTACTATCTTAGTGTTTATGTTTTTATGTGGTTCTGTAGTTTGCCTTAGCTCAGCACATATTTATAAAGGTGTTTCAATAAAGCCTAAATCACGTTTAACATCTGACCCACAAAAATGGCCTAGTTTGAGGCTCAAAATCTGTGCTGAAGTGTTATCTAAAGGATGTTTTAATGTCTTTTTAAAAGCTTTTCCTGTTAGAGTAATTACTCAGATATCTTTTGTGTTAAGAATTAGTATGTCTAAAAGTGTACTATGCACAGATTTAAGAATGGGGAAGTAAGGATGGAGAAGATACTTAAGAGTTCTTTGTGTGTTTTGTTTATTGGTATGTGGTGATGTGCATCCAAACCCGGGGCCTTTAAACTTCACATCTGGAACTCCTGGGCTTGGGGTACCTTTCAGATTTAATTTCAAATCAGGGTTGGGAAATATGACTATTGTTCATTCAAATGCGTGGAGTCTTAGGAATAAGTTCAACGAAATAAGGGAATGGGTACAGGAATCTAAACCTGAACTTCTTGTGTTAACTGAGACGTGGTTAGATGGGAAAGTGTTGGACGCCTCAATTAATTTGGATAATTATCAGTTATATAGGAGGGATAGGAATAAGAAAGGAGGAGGGATTGTTATATATGCTGATTGTAATCTAAATGTCCGTGTGGTGCAATGTTCATCTCTTGGGAATGGGCTGGAGATTTTGTACCTGGAAATTGAGGTGCCCTATAGGAAATCCATTCTCCTGGTGGGAATATATAAACCCCCTAGAGTTCCTGTAAAGATATTTCAAGATCTCCAGGAATTCTTATATAGCTATAGTTTTTCCCATGAGTTACTCATTATCGGAGATTTTAATGTAATTTGGGTAAATATTGACCCCAGTCATGCTCTAATTGAAATGTAAACAGATTTGGGCTTAACTCAGCTAATTCTGTAACCTACTAGAATTAATCATAAGGACCCACAAAATTCTACTATATTGGATTTAATATTTACAAATTCTCCTAACTTATATCAGAAATCTGGAGTTCTTTCAGAATCCTTCTCAGACCATCAGGTAGTTTATACTACCAGAGATAGGATTTGTAGGCTTACACTGGAGGCTTGGATTTCCTGGAGATGCTTTAAACAGTTTGATTATATTTCATTTATGTTAGACATTAAAGATATCAATTTGTCTCGACTAGAGTTGATACCTATTGCTTCTAGTGCCTGGGAATACTTTCTGCATGAATTTCTACAGGTATGCAATACACATGCCCCATTGAAATCTAGGAGGATTAAACATAAAGAGAATGTCTGGTTTTCAAAGGAACTCCATAAAGTTAGGAGAGAGAGGGCTAAGAAATGGTCCAAGGCTAAAAAATCTATGAAAGTCCATGATTTGGTCCTTATATAGGCACGCTCAAACTCTGTATACTAGAAAGGTGAGGTTGGCAAAACAAGATTTTATACGGTCCAAGCTTGATAATAATCAAAAATAGAATCCAAGGAAGTTTTGGGGGGTTATTTCTGATTTGATGGGGACTCAAAAGACTTCCTCTGTAACTAAAATCTCAGTAGAGGGATCAACTTTTCCATGGGGGCAGGTTGCTAAATGCTTTTAATGAGTATTTCATTAAAGTGGGTACCCAGGATTTAGCTGATAGGGATACTCAGGATTATAAAGTTGATGTAGAGCAGGTTTTGGTAGATGGTAAACCTGATTTTAGTGGAATAAGGGAGTTTGAGTTTGCCCATATCTTCCCAGAAGAAGTATATAGGGAACTCCTGAAAATAAATACTTCCAAGGCTACAGGGTATGATGGGATTCCTTCCAGTTTATTAAAGTATGCTGCCCCCTGTTTGGCCTCCTCCCTGGCTTATATTTTTAATTTACCTTGTAAGACTGGTGAATTTCCAGAGGGGTGGAAGACAGCTAGGGTCACACCTGTATTTAAATCAGGGAATAAGACCAATTTGGGGAATTATAGACCTATTTCGTTGTTACCTCAGGTCTCTAAAATATTTGAGAGAGTTGTTTCAAGTCAGTTGAAGAACTTCTTGGATTAGAATAATAAATTGTCTCCTAATCAGTCAGGTATTAGGTCCTTACATAGTACTCAAACAGCCTTAACAAAGGTGGCAAGTGTTCTCCAACTGAGTCTAGACAGGAGGCTAATGATAGGTGCCCTATTTATTGACCTCTCAAAGGCTTTTGACATCCTGAACCATCGGGTGCTCCTGTCCAGACTCAGGGAGATTGGCTTGTCTCATCCTTCAATTAAATGGTTTTCATCATATTTGATGGGAAGTAGTCAATATGTGAAGGTAAACTCCTTTAAATCTGGGATTTTGTAATTGAGGAGTGGAGTCCCCCAGGGGTCAATTCTGGGGACTCTGCTCTTCAATATCTATGTGAATGAGTTTAGGCCCCAGTCTCCAGATATTCGGTATCATCTGTATGCAGATGATACCATATTGTATGTTGAAGGAGTTTCTCAGGATATAATAGGGTTAAGGTTGCAACAAGCCTTTGATGAGGCCCAGGATTTTTTTAGGAGGCATCATCTGATTTTGAATGCAAATAAAACACAGGTCCTTTTGTTTAGGAGTAAGTATAATAAAGTTTGTGATCTAAAATTGGAAATTGTTATATCTGGGGGTTCAGTAATAAAACAGGTTGATCACTATAAATATCTGGGTATGTGGCTTGATTCCCACGAAAGTTGGGATTTACATATAGATTCCTTAGTTGGAAGTATGAATAAAAAACTAGAAGCCCTTAACAGATATAAAAGGTTTATGTCTAGGGAGGTCCGTCGGAATGTGGTTGCAACCTTATTACTCCCAGCAATTGATTATGGAGATATATTCTATGGAGGAGCTTCTGAGGTGTTATTAAATAAAGTAGACCAGCTGTTTCATAGGTTGGCCCATTTCATACTGGAGGTCCCGTTTAGAACCCACAGGTGTTACCTATTTAATGAACTACTTTGGGATATACCTCCTGTAAGAAGGAATATACATTTATTGCCTTTCATGATTGGGGTCTGGAACCATAAGTTCCCAGATTATATTGCTGGGTTGTTTGAGGTCAGAAAAACTGGGAGGAATCTGAAATCGACACATGGTGCCCAATTTTGTATCCCCAACCAAATAATCCCCAATTTTGTAATTCAAATATTGGAAGATCTTCTATCCTATTTGGAGGAGTTTACCTTTGGAATGATTCACCTCAAAATTTAAGCAGTACAGGGGTTAAAGTTAGTGCTCCTAAATTTGTTAAGTGGTGTGCCACTTGGACAAAGAATGTTTATACTTGCAACCAATGTAATGTATTTTGAAGTTCGATCCTCTGATTATATATGTTGATGTTAGTTATGTTTTATTGTTTATTTATTATGTTTAATGTATGTAAGCGTTGTCTAATTTATGTGGAACTTTGCACTTTATTGGACCTGGAACTTCACTGAAAATGAGCTTTGCTCAATGGAATGTCTCCAGTATTCTCTTTTGAATAAAAATGATTTACTACTACTACTTACATACCACCCAGTTTTGAAACTAAATACAGATTATAAATTATGTCCATTTTAGCTCACAGAATAGATGGTCTCCTCCTCCATCTTGTGGATGGGGACCAGGTAGGCTTTATTATGAAATGTCTGGCTTATGATGCCATCCACTGGGTGCTGTTGCTTACAGACTATGCCCCCTGCAGACAAATACCCTTAGTCCTTCTCTGCCTTGATGCCGAGAAGGCATTTGACAGGGTCTCTTGGCCCTACCTATGGGTGGTACTGAAACATTTTGCCTTCCTGATTAAATTTATTTCCCAAATTCAACATATGTACCAATCTCCTGTGACATATCTTAAATTAGATGGCTCTCTATCTCCTCCCTTTCTCTTGACCTGGGACACCAGACAAGGTTGCCCTATGTCTCCCTTACTGTTCACTTTATGCTTGGAACCCATTGCAGCCCATATTAGGAATTTAGTAAATATTGAGGGAATACCACTAGGGGGTAGGGTATATAAACTCACACTCTTTGCTGATGATATTTTACTAACACTTACTTCCCCTGAAACCTCTATCCCAGCAGTGTGGGATCAGTTAGAATTATTTGGACACCTGTAAGGGTACAAGATAAATGGTTCAAAGACGGAAATTTTAAATTACTCCTTCACTCCGTCTAGAGCTACGAAAGATGCCTTCCCATTCTGCTGGAGCAGGGTAGAAATGGGCTAGGAATTAAAATCCCATCCTGACTCTTACATCTAGAATTGGTTAACGTTGAACCGATCACCCAAATGATAACAGCTGACTTATCAAAATGGTCATACCTCCCTATTGGATTGGTTAGCTGGGTGGAAGCCATCCAACTGAATATCCTTCTTCAAATCCTTTTTTTTCTTAAAGCCCTCCCTATTATACCTACTAATGTATATTTTACAGCATGGGATAAGTTAATCTCTAGATTCCTTTGGGGAAGGAAACTACCCAGATTGAAGTACAATATATTACAATTGCCTAGAACACAGGGTGGCCTGAGCATTCCAAATTTTAAGAAATATGCACAGGCAGTGTAGCTATGAACTGTCTTTACATATCTCTGAATCGTATATGGCATACTGGAAGGACATTGAGGTAGCCATCAATGGGTTGGAGGACTTCCTCTCCTATATTCTGGCATACCCTCCGAGATGTCTACCCCTGCGGAAGTTTATGCAGTTCACAAGGGAACTTTTTAAGGTATGGCTTGTAGTTGATAGACATACTCTCACTACTTCTGAGAGGTTTTACCTCTCAAAGCTAGCTCATAATATAGCTCTAAACTCCCCGAGATTGGTTTCTCCAGTGCAGGATTGGAAATCCTATCATTTATGCTATGTGTTTCAAATTGTAGGCCCATTTGACTTACTCTCTTTTACCTCCCTACAATCTACATACAAACTGCTCACCACCCAGTACCATATCTATACACAACTTAGACAGTGCTTGTTAATCCAGGAGGCATCTCTCTCCTCTGTGGTGGAATCCCCTTCTCTCCTGGTTGGTCTGATCAGACAACATCTGAGTGATGGTATTCAGGAACACTTTATCAGTCACCTCTACCAGGCACTACAAATAGAAGATACTAACCCCCTGGATCTTATCAGGCAGTGCTGGGAAAAAGACATTGGGATAAAGATTGATAAAGAGAACTGGCATAAGGCCACTCTTCCTTACTCCAAGGACTCATCCACAATATATTGGAGGAAATTTGCCTGGAAAACCAGACTACGTTACTTTAGAACCCCACCTGTCATGGCCAAGTATAGGGAGGGGAATCTGGCAGAGTGTTGGAGGGGATGCGGCTTTCATCCAGCTAAGGAGATGCATATTTTATGGTCCTGCCCCTTGTTAAGGGAATACTGGTCTGAGATTATCTCTGAACTGAATGATACCTTTCATATATCTAATTTATTTACACCAACCTTTAACCTAACTGCGACCCCCCCCCCCATGGGCCTTAAGGTGAGTGGGGGACAATATAAACTTATTGTACTTTTGGTCTTGATTGCCAAAAAAGTGATTACTAGACTTTGGTTTACTAAGCATATACCAACCAGAGAAACCTGGCTAAAGCTGGTCTATGAAGTATACAGACTAGAACAGATAGCAGCTAAACTAAATAATCGAATGAGGGGTTTCACAAATAGATGGAGTCCATGGACTCACTTTCAGTTGGAGCAATACCCAGATTTTGTACCATAATGGCTGGGATACAAATAATTTACTTCATTCGAGTCCTTGAATGCAAAAATATGAAATGGGGGGCTCGGACCATGTGGTTGCATAGGGATTGGGAAGGTACTGCATTGGGTTACTGTATACTAAAAAATACCTGCCCACAAACTTTTCTTACCTGCATGCAGTGGGGAATGAATTTACAATTAATGTTTCTCATGTTTCTAATTCCTCCTCTGGACTTAATCTTTATATAATTTGACAAGTGATTTAAAAAATGTGTTGCTTTGTGGTCCTATGAGATGAGACTGTAAAATGCTGCTACTTTTTTACCTATGTACCTATACTACACTGTATGATGACTATGATCTTTTTAAAGAAAATAAAAATTTAAATAAAAAAAACAGTGGGGGAATTCAATAATGCATGGGACAGACATAAGGCAATTCTGGTGGGGGATAGGAAGAAGTAGGCTGTTGGTTAACTAGGATCTGCAGCTTATCCAATATGTACAGAAATGGGCAGACTAGGTGGACTTAGCGGTCCTTATCTGCCGTCAAAGTCTATGTTTTTGTGTTTCTTATTTACAAGAGCATCTGGGACCAGCACATTCACCAAGCTGCAGTCTGACAATGGCAACCAGCAGGAGTGAAAAGATGGACACGTCGCCTCCCGACTCTGCCAGTGTACCCAACCAGGAACAGTGACCTTGGCTGCTGAGTTGTGTAAGTGTGTGGAGTGGATAGGAGTGACTGCAAATTGTAAGTACCATGCTTCATTTTGACAAGGGCCCTTGCTTTTTTTGGCACCAACCTCCCTGCTACATGGTGCAGTGTTAATTCCACCAGGCCTTTCCTGGTGGTCATACACCAGCTGGACCCTATCTTTTTGACCCCTCTGCCCGCTGCAGTCATCGGGGGGCACAGAAATAGAGCAGATGAATAGTACATCTAGCCCCAGGCTGTTACATTTAAGACTTTAATATAATGCTGCCGCAGCTTCTCCAGGCAGTACATGTCATGGTTTTTCTTTGCTCTGTTCTAAAATTAACATTGGAAGCATTGTATAATGGGGAAGGTTATTTTTTTTTGGGGGGGGGGATGTTTGATCTTGGGGACTAGAAATGTTGCCTGGTGGGGGAAGAAAGCCATCTGTTCTTTTTTACCCTAGTATTTTTTATACTTCCTCTCCCTGATGTATGGATTGTTTCGGGTTTATCTACCATGGATGTTTCCCTTCCCATTGACACCAGTTTTATAGGGAATGGCACAGTTTTGCAAGTACGGTATATATCAGAAACTCAAGCTTACATCTTAAACTCCTGTTTTGAATTGGTCCCATTCTAGTTTAACAGGAAGGGGATTGTGGGTGGTGGCAGGGGTCACCCTTCTTAACTGTGAATTCAGGACCTGTGCGAACATTGACTTAATAGCCACTCCCCCTCAAATCTTCTAATAGAGAAGTAACCAGTTAGCCTCAACCGGGAGTGAGACCACTCTAAGAAATAAAGTTTGTTTTGTGTTTACTTATTATTAAAACCTCAGTCATTAAGCCAGAGGAGAGGACTATAATGTTTCCTTCCCTAATTTCTCAGTGCTGATAGACATACTCTATTTTCTTCATGCAGTTTTATACCTTAGTGTGGTACATATTATTAGTTTGTTTATTGCAGGGTGGCTATGGGTTGGGCAACAGGGGTACGAGGGAGAACACTGAAGAGGAAATTTGTTCCCACGCTGTCTCAAGCCTGGCTTATTATGGCTTCTTTCGGATACTTAAAAGTCATATCATGGAATGTCAAAGAGCTAAATTTCCCTCAGAAGGAAAGAAAAGTTCTCCAAACCCTGAATGTCCTGTATAGTGATGTAGCTCTCCTACAGGAAACGCACCTGTTAATAGGTGACTCCCAGTGCCTTGGTCACATGTGAGTGGGTCAGTACTGCCACAATGCTTTTTATTCTAGACAGCAGGGAGTAGCAATCCTTTGTGAAAAGGGCCTGGGATTGTGGATCAATAAAGACATTTTTTTATTCCTATTTTATCCCCCAGCCTCCCCTGGATGCCTCCTTCAAACTGACCCCCCAGTCACATCACCCCGGCATCCCCGTGACTTACCTTCAGCCTACGCCCTCTGCCACAGGGCTGCAGTGGTGCCCAGTTGCTGTGTGCGGAGCCTGCAGTGGGTAGGTCATCAACTGCAGTCAGGGGTGTTTTTCCTCCATTTTTTCTCCCTTCCCTTCCCTTCTCCATTGCAAGGGCACACACATTAGATATGTATGCATGGAGGTGTGTGCATGCCTGCAGAATTCTTGCAGCACCCTCCCTTCTCTGATGCTCAACAGACCTACACTACCCTTGGGCCTCCAACTGGGGGCAGTCATTCGACAGGAGCACCAGTCATCCCTCCCCAGGAGAGGAGAGGAGAGCAGTCCTCTGGATGCCCGATCCTCTCCCTCCCCAGCCAACCCACAGTGGCCCACTAGAACCACAAACACGGGTTGCTGGCATGGCAAGAGGTAAGACAAGGATGCCTCAACCCTCCATGCCACTGGGTCAGCTGATCAGTAATAAAGAACTTAAAGATACAGAGGGACAGGTTTTTATACTGTTTGGCAGCTACCAGGGAACCTCGATTGTGCTGGGTAGCATGTATGCCCCCAGTATGCCAGATGTCCAATTCCACCATTCATTTCTCACAGAGTTACCAGAGTGCCCCCACATCTGTGCTAATTGAGGGACCTGAACCTGGCATTAGACACCTCTTTAGGCTGTACATGTCTGGGTCTCTGAAATGATCCCAGTTTGGCAAAAACAAGTAACCCAACTCCTGCACAAAGCAGGAATGCATGCAATAATTTAATAATAAGGGGATCAGGACATATGGGTTCACTAGACCACCAGGGACTGATTGATAAACTAATATGGGGATTGGGGCTTGGATGGGTCTGCTAGACTACCAGGGACTGATTAATATAATAATATAGGGACCAGGGCTTGGGGGTCTCCACTATACCACCAGGGACCAATTAATTTAATAATATGCAGATCAGGGCTGTGGAGGGTTATGACAAATGGTGAAGGAGGACTCCGATAGAGGCACAAGTGGTCAAACCCTCCCAGAGGGTGAATTCCTAAGTACCCTTAGACCAGCCAGGCTGGTCTAAGGGTATTTAGAATTTTGCCCTTTGGGAGGGTTTAAGAATCCTGATTTAGGGGATGTGGCAGCTTGTGCCTTCCACATGCCCCCTAGCACCATGTCACAGTACATTTTGTGGTGCATGGATGGTGCAAGCACCCTTTGGTGCAGACAGCCTGCAGTTGATGCAGGCTGCCTTTGTGAATCACTCCTGGTGTATCATTTGGTGCAAGCAGACTTGTGCCATTCTTTGTAGTGCAAGCCCCTTGCACCATGCCATGAGCTTTGAGAATCAGGCCCTAAGTGTTTTAAACAAGAGCTTGAACTTACATGGACATGGTTTCTTCTCCTGATATAGCTTCCATGCCTTGATACACTTTGATGCATAGTGACATTCTTTGCATAAAACTGTGTTAATACACCAGTTAGGGATCAACATAATGCCAGAGAAGTAGGAAAATGTGGCATTAGGGTTTGCAACCCTAACTCCCCCCCCCAAGCATCAATGGGAAAAAACATTAGGGTGTTGGGTTTGCAGAGTCTTAGCAAATCAGAGGTGGGGTCTTTATTGGGATTGTCAACCCTAATGCTCACACCTCCACCAAGCCCATAGCCTCCTGTCTGAAGCACAAGGTACAACTACAAACCAGTGCAACATAGTGATACGCTCTTTAAAGATAGAGAACTATGTCTTGCCACATGTTGCCAACATAGACTGTTGTAGCTTACTTCATGCAGGGCACTGCATGAAGAAAGGAGATCATATGCATATCTGACATTGTACACTCAGGGAACGGGGTAGGCATTAAGGCTGACAACTCCATGGAAGACCCTATTGCTGATTCACCAAAAATCCAGAGACCCCAAATCCTAATGTTTTTTTTCCTTTTGCTGCTTGGGGAGTATGGGTGGAAAGTTAGGGTTGGAAACCCTAACACCACATTTCCCTACTTTTGTGGCATTAAGTTAACCCTAACTGCTGCATTAACAACATTTTTTGTAAACAATGTCCTTTCTTTTTGAGTTGGTAAATCACATCTTCATTCACACAGGTCCCTTCAGGACCTTTGTGAACAGGTGCAGATGCACGGGGCCCTTTGGGTCCCGTGCCATGGGAAGACTCCATCTACCTACAGAATTGCAGAGCTCTTGTGGGCCCTGCACTTCCATGCAACAATGGATGTCAAAAATTCATGACATTGTCTTGTGGGCTGCAGAAGTACAGGGCCCTCTGGTCCCTGCACTTCCATGTGGCCACAGGTACAAGAGCAGACAAGTAGGTATCACACTCAAGAAACTCACAGCCATGGCTTTAGTGGCAAAAGTCAAAATTTTATTGATACCAAAAAAATCAGTGCAAAAAGAACGTCATGTTGGAGCACTAAATAGCTGATACATCAGTTGCCCCAGTGCTTCAACCATAGTCTTTGTCAGAGGCTGGCTTCTGGTGTAATCCTACTCCTTAAGTACCCCCACGTCATGGTCTAGACCAATTATTGTAGAACATTGCAAATGACTGACATGTTGTGGTGTAGTTGGATTCAAACCTCAATTTGCGCTCCTAGGTTACATAAACACGTTAAAATTCAAATCTGTTTTACAAAATGTTCAAATGAATTTTAGACAATAACAGGCATTTGTCAATGCCAAACATTTGCTTGCAGGTATTTGCACTGGTGTGTGGAATTTATGCAGCCTCCACCCAGTTGTATCCATGTCCCTTTAGCATCCATATCCTAACAGAGTACTTCTGTGCAACTCCTCTTGCATCTGATCAACAGTTTACCCTCATACTTCTTAAGTGTCTGTCTTAGGAACCCTAATGCCCTGGACGTGCTCAAAGGTAAACTGTGCAACCCACGCTTGTAACACAGTCATTCAGTGGAATTATTTCACCAGATTTTCAACATAGGTATTTTGTCACCTCTGGTCATGAACACCATCACTATGATTTTCTTACTGTGTACCAAACACTGATTTCCCACAGCAACTTCACTATTCTGCACCGGAAGTGTGAAAACTAATTTCAGCCAGGATGTGAAAAATGACAGCTGTCTGAATTCATGAGAAGGGGTGTCAAGAAACCATGTTAAAAATGTGGTGCCAAAAGTCAGAAAAATGGCCAAGATATGCACCAAAGCTGAAAAAAACTCATTAATGCCATAATACAGCTTTTTGGCATTTCTTCAATTTTGATCGGCTTTAAGAGATTGCAGAGCGTGTTCACGGGTCAAACCGAAGATCATCGTGCTGAGCTCCGGAGGTAAGTATGGGGTGGGGTGTGGGAGGTGGTGTGCAGAGGGTGAGTGCAGGTTGGCCGGGGGCAGGGACTCACTGGGGACCATTTCTTGATTTACAGGAGTAAAAAAAAGAAAACGGACATTCTTGGCATGCTGGGTGGGCTCCAAATGTGCTGCCTACATGGGGGTACACATAGGGTGGATGCAGGTTGGTGGGGGGCAAGGACAAGAATAAAAAATCAACAGGTGCTTTTGGTACACTGGGGTGGGCTCAGTGTGCCACCTCCATGTTTGTTGGGGGGGAGTGGAGCCGGCAGGGATTGGGCACCCCCGCTGGCCATACAGTGTGGGGGGGAGCATAAGCACGGATGTGGTGGACTCCCAGCATGCCAACTGGTTGTTTCTTTTGGGGGGTGCTGCAGCTGACAGAGGATTGGGCACCCCTCTCAGCACACAAGGTGGGGGACGGGGAGAACAGTGAGGGTGGAGGGGGAGAACATTAGCAGAGGGAGGAAGCGGGAGGGATTTCATGCTGACCAATACAGCTGAACTGCTGTCATACACAGCTCAGCATGTATTGGTCCAGTAGGGTCGCGCCTGCTACACTGAGCACTGCACTGGGGAGGAGGGTCACATACCTCCTAAAGTCATACTGTTGCAAGACGTTCTTTGCACATGCGTGCAAGTGAATGTAAAAATGCTACAAAACACATTAAATAAAAAAGTATTCTTTTCTCTAATAAATTATGAAGCAATTTTATAAATTCATAAGGGAAAGAGCAAAGGATAAATCAGTTAAATTGTTACTCTTAAAGAACTGAAAAAGAGGGAGACAAAGAGTAAAACATAAAGAGATGTGAATGAACATAGAGTGACTGTGTAAAGAGTGAATATGCCAGTATTAGGCAGGAGGATGTATGGGAAAAAATTGTGGAGGGAAGGAGAAAGCGTTAGAATGAAGGGTGTAGTGGCTCCTCAGGGCAGCAGAAGCTGGAAGGAGAATATGGAGGTCTATGACCCTGAATGGGGAGGGTTAGGACCCTGGAGGGACATAGGCCCAGGGCAATAGAGGAGATCTATGGACACACGTCTGCTCTTTTAATAAGTACATTGTGCTACACTCTATGTCGACCCATGCTCTTTCACTCCCTCCACTGCCAAGCACACACTCAACCCCACTCTGAATGCTCCACTCTGCCGATTTCAGCATTACTAGAGATCTACGGAACCACTGATGCTAGTTGTGCTACTAGGTGCTAGTTGGTTTGAAACTGTAGTGTTCTTTTCTTTTAATTAATTTATTTTGAGCTGTGAGGGCTTGACCCCACACCACCATGTTAAATTAAGAAAATATCAAGATGGGGGTGTGGGGATGGAGTCCCCCAGCTCAAATAAACTGATTAAAAAATCTACACAGCCATGCCAACTAACCATGAGTAGTGTAAGCTGGTCCATAGCCTGTGTAAGTGAGTCTAAGGATCAGCATGTCCACCCTGCTGCAGGGCTACAGTGAAAAACAGGATTTGCCATTTTAAAGCAGCACTTTTAAGTCTATTTTTAATGAAAAAAAAAGCACTCTGCACCAGCTTTTTGGACAAACCCCTCAATTCTGAGTCACATTTTTCTACAAAACATGCTGATTTGCTCTCTGATTCAGGTTAAAAGTGGAAATAAATCCCCAAATGGGCACCTAAAAAACCCAAAGCTACAACAGCTGGTGCAGGCCTCGGTAGAAGCCAAGAGATTGATCCTGATGGGGTGGAGAACACCAGACATCCCGGGGTATGAGATTGTTGCAAAGCATTGGAGACCTTAGTGATCAATTCAAGGTTAATGTATTACTCGCAACAGAACCAACAAATATACCACTTGGTCTGGGGCACATATCTGCAATATATAACATCCAGAAGCCAATAGAATACAGCAGAATGGAGAAATGACCTTCTGAAACCACCCTAAGAAACGCATCCAAGGGCAGAGGGAAGCCTAGCATTAGTGGGGCAAAGGAACACCACCCCACTCCCCACCTCCTATGTCTATCTTTCTACCCTATAATTTACCCTCATTGTACAACTACAACATCCTTACCCAGGGGTGCTGGTCAGGCATGCTACAATAAGCATAATGTATGATTAAAACAGACCCCACTCAGAGATGACCGAATGCCCGGCCTACTGGCACTAAGAAAAAAAGGGATTGGAGAACAGCGCCTGGATGTTAAATATGTACATGTGTTGCCTGCTAGGTTGCAATGCTCAGTTGACTGAAGGATGAATATATCCCCTCCCTTGCACCATATAGTACAAGGGAATAATGAACAACAGCTGCACTATTGGGGATGTCAATTGATTGTCTGTTGTAAACCCAGGTACTGTAACACAAATGTCTGAACTGTGTACCATGTCTGACTGTAACATATCTGTACCATGTCTCTGTAAAACTCACACTCAATAAAAAGATTAACTGTAAAAAAAAAAGAAAAAAAATGATTTTAAGATTTTGCCAAATGGAATTTGTCATTTTTTAAAACAGAAATTCATTGGCTCTACCGCTGGATCATGCACGAGCTGACAATGGTAGCGCACAGTCACACAAGTAGCTTAGTGGTAGAATACTGTAATGCACACTAATTCCATGCTGTGCCACTATGCTATTTGTGTGGGTCTCTAGTCCTCCCCTGCTGCCAGTCCCAGGGCTAAATAAGGAACTTGGGCAGACTGGATGGAAGATTGTTCTTTTTTTTTTTTGCCCTCATCGCCTATGTTTCTATGTATTTACCAGCAACTGTTGAGAATAGCAACATCCTGCCTAACAGATAGCAACCTTTCATAAAATAAAAAAGAGTGCTGCATTATGTATCATGTCAATGCACGTGCGTGCGCATGCACACACATGCACACAGACGCACACACTGTAACATGCATGATCGCATTGTTACAGTCAAGCCACAAAATATAGATTACATGTTCTGGGTCTCTGACCTTGTTACTAGGGAGCAGGAGACTGGAGTCTTTACGAGTATGATGTCACTCAGACCTGTAAAATAACAAATAAGAAAGAGGTCACAAAGGATGCTCAGTTCTTAGGGAGTAAATGGAAAGGATAGGATAGGTTAGACACAGAGTAATACTTATCTGAGGGGGAAGGAGTCTGAATCCTTCCAGACCTGTTAAAGTAAAGAGAAAAATAGTTTGAGGAGGAGGGCACAACATGGGATTGGAAGGATAAGGGGGGAAGTGGAACAATACTGGAATGGGATTTCGGAAAAGCGGAGGCACTAAATAGCTATTTCACCTCAATCTTCACAGATGAAAGAGAGGGTGGGGGGCCAGAACGGGTGGGGTGACAGCCGCAGGCAGGTGGGTGTGGCAGAATTCACAACCAAAGGAGTAAAGGAAGAGCTGGGTAGACTTAGGGTGGACAAGGCAATGGGGCCTGATGGAATATGCCCAAGGGTTCTCAAGGAGGTGAAGGATGAACTGGCACAGCACCTTTCTAGGCTGTTTAACTTGTTCTTGGTCACAGGGGTGGTGTCAATGGACTGGAGGAGTGCAGAGGTGGTCGCACTACATAAGGGGGGGGAGGAAGGGCGAGGTTGAAAACTGCCATCCCGTTAGTCTTACCTCAGTGGTGGGGAAAGTAATGGAAACACTACTTAGGATCAGGTTGATAGAATACTTGGAGATGAATGGCATGCAGGATGACAGGCAGCATGGCTTCACCAAGAGAAGGTCCTGCCAGACTAACCTGATAGAATTTTTTGATGGGTGACATGGATAGTGGACCAGGGAGGAGTGGTGGACGTGGCCTATCTGGATTTCTGTAAGGCCTTCGACACCGTTCCGCATGGTGAAATGATGCATAAGCTGGACAGACGGCCCGTCGGCGCAGCGGTGGGATTTCTGCTTGCGACGCCGGCGACCCGGGTTCGGGAACGGATCCGGGTCGTCGGAGGGCCGGCCGGGGGAAGTAGGATCGGGCGTCCGGCTGGGCAGCTCTCCTACTCTGGGAGGGCGCGGCAGCACTGCAAAGGAGAGGGACCCCCTGGTGAGACCGGAAGTTCCACGCAACTGACACTCGACGGGAGGCTGGGCTGACGCTGGTGTCATTGCACATCCCGCCTCCTCCGGGAGAAAATCTGGTGGAAAAGAAGGCGGGCAGGACCACCGATCTATGAAGCCCTCCCTGAGAGCCTCACATTGCCTCCGTCGCTGCAGGACCCCGACCAGTTACAGTTCCGGGGTCACAAAGGTGGCCCACGGCCCCACCCTCCGGGGGGGCAAGCCGGGGGTGACTGTGGGTCCCCAGCAGCAATTGACGGAGGTAGAGGTCTCCGGGGGCCATGACCAGGGCGGATGGCCCCGGTGGTCCTGCCAGGAAAAAGGGCAAATTAAAAAAAAAAAAATAAGCTGGACAGACTAGGCGTGTACCACAGGATCACCAGGTGGGTGGAAAACTGGTTGAAAGGAAGGAGTCAGATGGTGGTGGTAAATGGGACACACTCCAGGGAACGGGCAGTGACAAGTGGTGTGCCACAGGAGTCAGTGCTAGGACCAATACTCTTTAAAATCTACGTCAGTGACCTAGCGGAGGGTCTGGAGGGATGGGTGTGCCTGTTCACAGATGATACAAAGGTCTGTAATAGGGTGAATTCAGCTAGTGGGGTGCAAGCCATGAGGCGGGACCTGGAGATGCTGGAGAGGTGGTCAGACACCTGGAAACTGAAGTTTAATGCACAAAAGTGCTTGGTGATGCACCTGGGGAGGAGGAATAGAAGGGAACCTTACTCCCTTGGGGGGGTGGTGATTAAGGAGAAGGAAACAGAAAGGGGCCTGGGGATTATAGTAGCATGAGACTTCTAGGTGGGCATCCAGTGTAGCAAGGTGGTGGGAAAGGCAAATGAAATGTTGGCCTGCATTGTGAGGGGTTTTAATAGCAGAAAGAAGGAGGTGTTAATGCCATTATACAGAACCATGGTCAGGCCGCATCTGGAGTATGGGGTGCAGTTTTGGAGGCCTCACCTATGCAGAGATATTGAGCTGATGGAGAGGGTACAGAGAACAGCAACCAAAATGGTATGAGGGATGTAGGATGTACCCTATGAGGGAAGATTGAGAAGGCTAAATTTGTACCCTCTGGAGACTAGGAGGGAGAGGGGGGGACATGAGTGAGACCTTTAAATATCTGAAAGGAATAAACAAGGTGGAGGGAGATAGTTTGTTCAGATTGAAGAAGGGAGTGAACACAAGGGGGCATGGCCTCAAACTGGAAGGTGGACAATACAGAGGTAATGTCAGGGGGCAGCTTTTTTACAGAGAGGGTGGTAGAGGCCTGGAACAAGTTGCCAGAGGAGGTGGTGGCAGCTGAAATGGTGGAGGGGATCAAGGGGGCTTGGGATAGATTTAAGGGGTTGGGAAAGGAGGGTGGAAACATAACGGGGGGTAGAGTACTGGGCAGACTAGATGGGCCGAGGGGCCTTTCTCTGCCGTCACATTTTTGTGTATCTGTATAATATGATGAAAATGCAGTAGCAAGAGCTGAGACAGAGAACAGGAGAAAAGAAAAAGGGAGCATTTCCTAAAAAGTTATAGCTAGGACAAAGTAGGAATACAGAAATATAGAGAAAGAAAATAAAATAAACAGTAAAAAAGAAGAGAAAAATGTTGTTTGTGTGGGGGCCTCAGCAGAACCCACTTATTGCCCCTAGATGGACCAGTAGCCAGTAAGTAAAAGTAGTAGCCTGGATGGGCTAGTGGGGACTCTTTTGGGCTAGTGGCCCAACATAAATAAATAATTTAGTATTGGTGGCACAGGGTGCTAGAGTTGTCCCATGTAGTGCCAGTAAATTGTATATATAATATCCCTGCTGGGCTAGTGGGCTGGTTTTCCTGGTGGCCAGTGTCCAATGTATTCATATAAAACAAGAACCCTTTCCTGGGGTCTAATGGTGGTTTCTGGGCCCTAGTATTATTATTTTTGTTCTTTCTATAATCTGTTTGTGCCTCCTTGGTCCCAACGAGGTGGGGTTCCCCTTCTGATGGCTTCCACCACCCCCTTCTCCACCATCCGCTATCTCTCTGAGCCTTACCTGATGACAAAGATACCCCCATAGATTACCCCCCCCATGGTGGAGCCAGGAGAGGAAAGGCCATCCTCCACTCCTAAAGCACATTATACAGTTGTTTACCACAGGTCAGCTTGGTGATGAGGCAGGTAGGGGTATAGCAAGCAGGTGTCATTCATCCTTGTTGTGCCATTTTTTCATCCAGGCTGTTCTCCCCATTACACCATTGGGCCTCAGCAATCTCACCCCCCCCCCATTTGCCCAATACTGCCACCAAGCATCCACTCAGTGGCAGCCAAGAATCGGGTAGACCAACCTCCCCAGTCCGGGAGAAGAGAGCTGCCTAGCAGCTTCTCAGTCCTCACCCAGCCCTCCGCTGGCCAACCCCCGATATTATTTGACTGACAGGGAGCTAGAGTGTGAGGAGGAGGAGGACACACTGGGGCTGCTGCAGCAGCTAGCATTCATGACCACACTAAAAGTGAGAGTACTATGCGGTGCATTGTACTCCCAGCTTTTACAGATCTCTGGCTGAATATTCCATGTGGGCAGGAATGGAGAGGACAAGAACTCATTGGGAGGTGAAGGAAGCCAGTTTTGGAGTTCCTCCCTTCACCTATCCAAGCCTCCTCTTCAGCAGCACATGTAATTGTCTAGAGGGGCTATGAAGCAGGAGAGGTGGTGGGGGGCTGCATACAAAGAGACAAACTTGTGGATGTTCATCTGATCAGCACCATCGCTACAAGTGCCCTGTGGAGACTTTTGGTGCAAGACCGGGGTCAGCTGCCAGTGGAAGGCAGCAAGTGCCTCTAGTTAAAGTCACATCAGGGTTAAGCTTAAAATGCCTGACTGGGTTTTATTTAAATCAATAATGACTGTGAGAGGCAGAGGCAAATAGAGTGCAGGCACTCTCCCTAATGGAAGGAACAGGAGAATCTGCACCGTGGTTGTTGGTCCCACCCCCAATAGGCTGTGTAACACTGAAAAAAAGGTGGTAAATTATTAGAATGGGGGAGTTAGTATGGGGGGCTGAGTATGAGACAGGGGGGTCTGCCAAACAAAAATAAATAGGGCTGTGGAGAACAGTTTGTACCACCTTCTCAAAGTCCAACCGATCGACTTCAATACATCACGTATGGAAAAAAATTGCAACATGATACAGATAAATATGAAAATGCTTGACTTTAATAAAAAAGTGATAAAAAATAAGCGATAATCATAGTTACATTTATCAACAAGAAAGATGATGCACAGCCATCCGTTTTACCTGTACCGACTGGCTGGTACCCCTGCTGCTCTCTTGAGATAAAAGTGATCTTAACTCCTAGATGGCAAAGGTGATTTCCTTTCATGATTTTTAAGATGTAGTTTATGAAAATGTGCCCACTTGTCACCCACAGCACTCATAACCAACTTGAAGCTGAAACTTTATGTTTTCTCAGCTAAACTCCTGCCTTGAAAACAAGCCTTTCATCTCTGTTTAAAACTGCCATATTCTTTTTCCATACCAAATCCTCCTTAGATCGGGGTTCTCAGACTTTGCCAAGTTGAGCCTCCCCTATGGTGCCGGGAAAAAGCCCGGACCTCCCCAAGTCTCAAGCACAGTAGCACACACTGCAAATGGATAATGAATTTCATGCGCAGTCATGAAACAGGCAAAATGAACTGTGATATTATGTTTTATTTACAAAATGTTGCACTGTACATTTCCTCTATTGTGCAAAACAGCAATTAAAAGTCAATTAAACGGCAGCATCAAATGTAAACTGGATATTTTTAAAATCAGTCAGCTGAAGGGAGCCTGTGAGCCTGTTTTTTAGCAGTCAGTTCCTGGATTCGTGACTGCACTGTCGAGAGGTAGAGGCGCAAGTTGTCTTCAACCTTGAGGCGGGGCCTATGCTTCGTTTTTATGGCAGCTGGTGTAGAGAATCCAGATTCACAGAGATAGATCGATGCAAAAGGCAGGAGGACTTTCAGTGCTCATTGTTTTAATTCTGGAATTTCACATCCCAGTGATAGCCAAAACTTAGCAAGTAGCAACTGTCCAGAAGAGGCCTTCAGTGTTGGGTCTGTGGCCAGGTCAATAAGGCTTTCCTGCTCTCTTAATGATAGGTCGTCCACAGACGGTGGTTTAAAAATAAACGTATTCCTTATCCACTGGTTACACCCTGTCGTCGAGGCACAGGTCAGGAAGCATAGAGAAAACCCAGGAGCAGTTGTAAAATTCCACAAAACTGTTTATTTGTAGTTGCAGTAACATAAAATAAACCTGTTCAGAATAACTATATACAGAAGCAAAATAAAATCTCTTGTAAAAAATCTACCTTGCAGCTCAGCTTAGCTGTTTTTTATCAGTCTTTTTCAACCCCCATCCTCTGCAAGCATCCTGTTCTTTGTCAATTTCAGAAGCTGCCTAGAACACTGAGAACTTCCTGAGGTACCTCCAGCCTTTGCTAAAGGCTCAGGCATGTACACTCAAATGACCTCTAGCTTTTTACATTTATCTCAAATTACAAATGTATACATTTCAACAGTAACACAATTTTATAAATAAAAGTGATCCCATTATCAGCTACATTTCCATACACTGATTCTCATATATTTTATATCACCAGATCTAGATATGCAAGGGAGGAAAAACAGAAAGCAAGAGAAAACAGAGAGACAGTGAGAGGCAAAGGATTGCGAGACTATTCGGGTTGATCAAGTCTGAAGTCTAACAGGAAAATTTGGTTGTGCAACCAGACAGAGAAGAGAGAAAAGGAAAGAATACAGATCCTTGCATTTACACACCTTCTCCAAACAAATGGGAGAGGGTCCTATGCTACCCTGTCACACAATCCTCATGATGGTATTCAGGGAAATAGTCATGGAGCTTTTCTTGAAGCCCTCTTAAGTGTTCTGAAATGAGTATCTGGACACTGTCAATGGGAAGCTGATTTTCCTGCTGGAAATCCTACAGTATGGGAAATGAGGAACCAATCCCTGCTGCAGTCTTGAAGACCATAGTTGGAGCTTCTGACAAAATGCCTCAGCCCTGTGCCTTACCATGAACATGTTGGTGTCCCAACCTTGAAATGAGGAATTGAGTGTGTTCAGTCGGTCAAAAACTTCCACTAAATATGCCAGCAAGGCAAGCCATTGTGAATTATGGACATTTTCAAGAAGTGCAGAGCCACAGTCAGCAAGGAAAATATGAACTTCATAATGCAATTCAAAGAGACATGTTAGCACTTTTCCCCTGGACAGCCAGTGGACCTCTGTTTGCAAAAGTAATTGTTTGTGGTTTGCTCCCATCTCCTCACATAGCACAGCAAAAAGCCTTGAATTTACTGGTAGTGCCTTGATAAAGTTCTCTACTTTCACAGCTTCTGCCAAGACTTGCTGGAGATCCTTGTTAATGTCTTTATAAGTGACATTGCAGAGGGACTGGAAGGAAAAGTATGCCTCTTTGCAGATGACACGAAGATCTGCAACAGGGTTGATACACAAGGAGGCGTGGAAAGGATGAGAAGGGACTTGGCAAGGTTGGAGGAATGGTCAGAAGTATGGCAGTTTGGATTCAATGCAAAGAAGTGCAAAGTAATGCACCTGGGAAACAAAAACCCAGGGGAAGATTACACAATGGGGGGAGGTAGTAACAACAACAAAATGGAAAGGACCTGGGGTAATCATATCAGATTACCTTAAGGTTGGCAAGCAATGTGAGAAGGCAGTAGGGAGGGCTGGGGATACTGGGATGTATAGGGAGAGGTATCACCAGCAGAAAACAAGAAGTTGTTATCCCCTGTACAGACAGTTGGTGAGACCCCATCTGGAGTACTGCATCCAGTTCTGGAGACCCCATCTCAGCAAAGACATAGACAGGATGGAGGCAGTTCAGAGGAGGGCAACTAAAATAGTGCAGGGTCTGCAAGAGAAGCCATACAAGGAAAGTCTAAAGGAGATTAATATGTATACCCTTAAGGAAAGGAGGGAGAGGGGGGACATGATAGAAATGTTTAAGTACCTCAGTGGAATCAACAAAGTCCAAGAGGGTAGCATCTTTCAGAAAAAGAGATGTGCAAGAACAAGGAGACACAATTTGAAGATAGAGGGGGGATGGCTCAGGGGCAATATGAGGAAGTATTTTTTCACAGAGAGGGTGGTGGATACATGGAAAAGCCTTCCTGAGAAGGTTGTGGGGTCTAAAACTGTGGGAGAATTCAAGAATGCATGGGACAGACATAAGGCAATTTTTGTAGGGGGTAGGAAGAAATAGACTATTGATTAAATAGGATCTGCAGCTTATCCTCTAGGTAGGGAAATGGGCAGACTAGGTGGGCCAAGCAGTCCTTATCTGCTGTCAATGTCTATGTTTCTATGTCTATGTTTCTATGGCTGCTAGCACTTCTATGTGGATCATGCAGTGATTCCATACAGCAGTGGGGGCCACTGCTTACAACATTGTGACCATCCCACTGTGTCTTTCAATCATTGCCCGTGCTCCATTACTACAACTACCCAAACATCAGCTCCAGTCAAGACCTTCCTCCATAATGAATTTATTCAACATGTGGAACAGCTCTTCCCCAGTTGCTCGTGCAGGCACTGATTGGCAAAATAGGAACTCTTCCAAGACTTCTGTCTCCATGGCATAACAGACATAAACCAGGAGCTGGGCAGCATGAGCAATGTCAGTGGACTCATCAATCTGTAGTGTGAAGTATGGGCTTTGCTGAACAGAGTCCAGTATCTGTTTCTTAACATCAACAGACATGTCCTCAACGCAGCAGCAAACTGCGTAATTGGAGAGAGGAATAGCATTTAGCTGCGTTGTTGCTTTCTCTCCCAGAATTATTGAGCACATTTCTTTTGCAGCAGGAAGCAGTAATTGCTTGCCAATGTTGTGTGAATTCCCTGCTTTTGCAATTCATAATGACACATGATATGAGGTTTCCACAGTTTTAGTAGGAACAGTGCCATGCCTTTCTATCAGGTTTTTTTGGGGGGGATCCTTCATTTCATGCAGCTTTCTTTGAAAAAATTCCAGAGGTTTAGAAACAAGGCTGGGATGCTTAATTTCCAAATGCCATCAAAGCTTGCTGTCTTGTGCCAGAACATCAGCACATTTCACACATTGTGGCCGAGGTACCTCACTGGTCTTGGCACAAGTGAATCCCATCTTCAAGTAGTCATTATCATACCTTCTGGCCTTGTGCCTTGCTTGAGGAACTGATACTTCATTGGCTTCAGCAACAGCTACTTCTTCATCTGTTCATTTTCTTCTGGTCACCAGAAAGCAATCCATTATCTATGATTCAATAGTTATGTAAATTGTCAAAAAATTAAACCAAAAGCATCCTGGACATGCACATACATGCATGTCCGACAAGATCAGAGCATTCCAAAAATAGAAACAAAATCACAAGGAAAATGCAGCACCCCAAACTGCATGTCAACAGTCACAAGAATTATTACTGGACTTGTTTCTACAAGTGGCACAGTATGCAAACACATATCCCTGCATTACAATTTCTTGCTTAAAACAACATCAATAATACCTCTTTAGCACCTCCTTTAACAGCAAACAACTATGCTCTCTCAGCACAAAGTGCTGAGTGCTCTAGTACCAGCCCAAATCACTTTGGGGCAGCAGCAACAATTAACAAGCATTTGTCAATGCCGAATGTTGCTTGCTTGTATGTGCTGTTTAGGTATTTGGAAGTGATAGTTCCATGCCTTCCTCCCAAGACATCCACTGTGTCTTTCCGTTCAGTATTCACAGAACAGTGGGAGGGGCAAGGGCCACAGCAGTACAGCAGTTGCCAAGGGGGTGAAGGGGTGGACAATAGTCCATTCAAAGGCAAAGGAGTCCTGCAGGAGCTCACTAAATTGAAGGGTGGACAAAGCAATAGAACCAGATAGCATACGCCCAAGGATATTAAGAGAAATGCAAAGGGAGATAGATAGCAGTACCTCTTGCAGCCATGTTCACTGAGTCATTCAACATGAATGAATTGAAGGAGGGCACATGTTGTCCCTCTACACAAGTCTGGCAGCAGGGAGGAGGCAGGGAACAATAGGCCGTTCAGCCTCACCTCAGTAGTGGGGAAGATCATGGAGACATTGCTTAAAGAAAGGATAGTGGGGCATCTAGAAGCCATCGGAGCCCAGGATCATAGACAACATAGATTCACTGTGGGGACATCACTTCAGACAAATCTGGTTGATTTCTTTGACTGAGTGACAAAGGAAGTGAATCAGGGTGGGGCAGTGGACAATGCTTACCTTGATTTCAGCAAAGCCTTTGACATCATCCCATATAGGAGCCTGATAAACTAGCTGGGTAGGCTGGGCATGGGGGAAAGGGTAATAAACTGGGCTAGAAACTGGCTAACAGACAGGAGGCAGAGAGTGGTGGTAAATGGTGTGCAGTCTAGGGAGAGGGGGTGACCAGTGGTGTGCTGCAGGGATCGGTCCTGGGGCTAGTCCTGTTCAATGTCTTCATTAGTAACATTGCAAAACGTCCGAAGGGAATTTTTTCACCAAATTTTCAACATAGCCATTTTAAGACTTCTGCTTATGAACAGTGTCACTGTGATTTTCTTAATCTGTCCCAAACATTGATTGAGAACACTGAATGCGCCATTGTGCGCTACATGCACGGAAACACGTTTTGGGCGAGATGTGAAAAATGACAGCTGTACTGCTCACAAGGAGGTGTGGTAAAATGGCAATGTTGAAAATCTGGAGTGAAAATATTGAAAATTCGTGAACTTACGAGCGTGCATAGGATCAGCGCAACAAATGCTCGTAAAACAGTCATGTTTGGGAATTTTTTCACCTAATTTTCAACATAGCCATTTTAAGACCTCTGCTCGTGAACAGTGTCACTGTGATTTTCTTAATCTGTCCCAAACACTGATTGCACGCACCAACTGCGCCATTTTGTGCTACATGCATGGAAACACATTTTGGGTGACGTGTGAAAAATGACAGCTGTACTGCTCATAAGAAAGTGTGGTAAAATGGCAATGTTGAAAATCCAGAGTGCAAATATTAAAAATTTGTGAACTTACGAGCGGCAGAGGAACCGCGCAGCACGCACGCCAGAATAGTCATTTTAGATTTTTTCACTGAATTTAGAACATAGGCTTTTTGAGAGCCCACCTTATGAACATTGGCACTGTCGTTTCATTAATCAGTCCCGAAAGGTGATTTCGCGCAGTGACCTCAAAATCACCCTTCGGACCTGATTAACACCATGACAGAATTCATGAGGAGGGGTCCCAAAAACCCCATGTTGAAAATTTGGTGCCAGAATTCCAAAAAATGCCCGAGATATGCAGCAAAGTTGAAAAAACCCTTTCTATCCCATTATAAAGCTTACTGGCATTTCCTCAGTACGCGGTCGGCTTTGAAGAGTGCAGATGTGTTTCCGGTCCACCGAAGATTGTCGCGCCGCAGTCTGGAGGTAAGTATGAGGTGAGGGGGTGGGGGAGGCAGGTGCGAGTGGGTGGGTGCGGGTTGTGGGAGGGGGCAGGGAGAAGTGCCAAGGGACAGTTTTTGTACTTGCAGGGTTATTTTTTTTTAATAAGACGACAAGGGACATTTGCTATCAGGCAGGGCTCCTCAGCGTGGCAGCTGGAAGGCTGTTTTATTGGTTTGACAGGGTATTGGGCACCGTCGGCCATAGCGACACTTTGCCACATTGGAATGGGCTCCTGCTGCACCTGGAAGCTTTGGGGAGGTGGAGCCAATGGGGATTGGGCACCCCATCGGCCATACAGTGTGTGTGTGGGGAGGGGAAGGCACATGAGCATGCAGTATGCGTGTCGCATGCAGCGCTGCATGTGTGTGTGTGTGTGTGTGTGTGTGTGTGTGTGTGTGTGGAGGGGGAGCTCTGCTCACTGAAGCAGAGCTCTCCCTTTCAACTGTACGACCACTACATTTTAAACTGCTGTCATAGACAGCTGCAGCAGTGATTGGGGAACTGGGGCCGTGCCTGCAAACACACTGACTGAATTGCAAGACAGGTGCCACACCTCTGAAAACTCAGATGATGGCACTATGTTTCTTGCACATGCATGCAAGCAACAAAAATGAGACAAGGGTTTCAAACAGGCATGGGATAGGCATAAGAGAGCAATACAGATGAGTATGATTAGATAGACCATTGACAGAGCAAAGGCTGATGGCACATTCATAAGGTAGAAAAAGAAATGGGCAGACTGGATGGGCCTTGAGGTCCTTATCTGCCATCAACTTCTATGTTTCTATGTGTTTAAACAGGACAACAAATAAAAGCACTTTACTGTGGTGTTTGTAAGAGTACTTGCTTCCTAAGATAGGACTCTGCTTCAGGAGTTACTAAGTGGTACTGGTGCCTCACCAGCAGGTCCTTCACTCAAAACACCCCCAGTAAATCGCTCCAAACTCCTCCAGCAGATCCTTCAATCCAAGCCCCTACCCCCACCACACAGGACAGATCCGTACACCAGATCTAGGTTCTGACTCTGCAGAGGGCACTGGGTGTTGGCGGGGGAGGATAGGAAAAATTATACTTGCCATGATTTACTTTTATGTTATCCAACATTGTCAATGGGGAGCTATATGGGTACTCCTCAAGTAACACCATCAGGCCCTTTACTCCAAAGTGCCCCACCCAAACAAACAGGCTCCCCATCCCAACATCAATTACAAAAATTGTGCCATTTGAACCCCACACAGACGCATCATATATAAACCCCACACCACCATTTCAGCCCCTCCACCACCAACATAAAACTGGCAGTTCAGTCAGATGTAGCTGCTTTGAAGTGAAGGGCCATAAGAGTGAGTGGGAGATTTGGGCACTCACTGATCAGACTTGGGGAATCACCCAAGCAACACCAGCAGCCCTTTGCTCCAAAGCCTCCCACCCTAAAAGAGGAGTATCCTCATTCCAACACCCCACAGTTACAAATAAATGTGTGTCATATTAACCCCACATTACACGTAAGCATCATATCCCCTCCTACCATAAAACATTATGGTTATTTCTTGCAAGTCACTTAGGTTTAATTTAAGTGAAGGGCCACAGGTGGTGAGGTAGGATTTGGGCACTTCTGCAACAGATCTATGAGCGCCCCACCCCCCAAACTACACCATCAGGCCTTGCAGAACCCACCCACCCATGTTCCAAACACCCACCCAACCATGAAAAAAACATCCCATTTTAACACTTCACAGCACAGATAGGGAGCATAAAAAAAAGTCCATTTAAACACCACACAGATTCGGTATATGCGCCCCCCCCCATCCCAAGGCCCATCATTAAAACACCCCCAACCATATAAATAGGGGGCCATTTCAACTTTGCACAGCACAGAGAGGCATCATTTATGACCCCCCTCCAGACTCAGGCCCATTGGTGAAACATCCCCAACCAGAAATAAAATTGCACAGCACCAAGTGGCATCATGTATGACCCACCACCCTCACCTCCACATCAAGCCCCCACTCCAGCTCCTATATAATAATATACAAAAGAGCAGCATTACATTGCCATATTTTCCAACCAGCTGAGAGGCATCATGTATGATCCCACCCCACCACCATCACCTCAAACACCCACTCAGGCTCCCATATAATAATATGAAAAACAGCAGCATTACTCTGCCATATTTTCCAACCTGCTGAGGGGCATCAAAACAGCAGTATTACTTTGCCATATTTTCCAACCAGTTAAGAGGCACCATGTATGATCCCCCACCACCACCACCACTTCAAATCCTCACTCAGGCTCCCATATAATAATATGAAAAAAAGCACGATTACTGTGCCATATTTTCCACCAGCTAAGAGACAGCAAAACAGCAGCATTACTTTGCCATATTTTCCAACCTGCTGAAGGGCATCAAAACAGCAGCATTACTTTGCCATAATCCCCAACCAGGTGGAAGGCATCATGTATAAACCCCTCACCCCACCACCACCACCAACACCACCACTTCAAACCTCCGCTTGGGCTCCCATAAATAATATTCAAAAACGTAGCTTTACTTTGCTATCTTTTAACAAGTTTTGCATTCTTACCAGAGTTAAAGAGATCTCGGAAGAGTGAAGTTGGCAAGAGGCTCCGGGTCAAGTTGATGTCATCAAAAACTGGCAGTCCCTGTTGGCAGCTTCAGGAGTTCCTAATCGGCGGCTACAGGCAATCGGTATTTCACAACAGTGACATCAGGAAGCTGGAGAGCAGCAACTTCGGCAGTCAGAGGGAGGCAGTTTCAGCAGTCGGAGGGCAGCAGTTTCAGCAGTCAGAGGACAGCAGCTTCAGTATGAGGATGGCAGCAGCTGGCAGGGTAACTTTGGCACAATCTCGGCAGCAATTTGAAGGAAAACTCCAGAGTCCATTCCACTGCACAGATGGCATGCTGCTTTATTTCTGGGACTGATGATGACAACACAGGATGCAAAGCAGCTCTTTGGCTAGGGAAGCCTGGTGATGACTGGCTGTGAAACTCTGCCACCGATTGGCTGCAGCCACCTCCCTGCCATTGGTCAAAATCCTCCCACTTCCAATTGGTTTGTTAAAGACCTTTACTCACCCTCCAGTTGGCTGGCTCAGGATCCCGCCCCAGCTCCATCAGCTCTGGCACTAGGCACTGAGTCAGACTGTGGCTTGGCAGGGCTTGGAGATTGGGGAGGCACACAGAGCACAGCAGTGGCATTTTGATAGGCAGTATATACTTAAATTTCAGCAAAGTCTCTGCCCTTACCCTGGAATGGGCTTGCACCTCCCTATCACTTGAGATCAGCTGCCTTAGGTAAACAACCCAACATAATGCCCCCTATAGCTTCTTCCCTCATGTTTATATTAGAGAAGTGGTACCAGGGTTGGGCACCATGGTCTGTTCAATAAATAATTAAAATTATTAAGAGATAGAAAGAGAGGCAGAGAGAGAGAGAGAGAGAGACACACACACACACCGAGAGATAAGGAACAGGGGATCGCTGGCTCACTGCTTCAGCTGAAGTGGACAGCACAAGTTCCAGCTGCAGATTCAGCACTCAAGAAAGTCCCACTGTTCTCATGCAGAGAACATGAGTGAATGGCTCCTCTCACTAAGCTGGGCACCCTGAATTTTGGGATGCCCAGAAAAGATATTTCTGGCCATTATTTAAAAAAAAATCAGAATCTAGCTAAATGGGTCCCATTTAGTTAGGTTTGGGTGTTTGTTTTTTAAAATGTCACCATTTTTATGTATTTTTCATGTTTAGGTCAAGGGGAAAATAAGATGGTGGCTCTTACAGCACAAAAAAAAGGTTTTTGTGCTGTGAGAAGCAAGTGGTGAAAAAAACCAAAAACCATCATGTGACACAGAATTTTTGATATCATTACAGAATGTTATCCAAAAACCCTACTGAGCATGCTCAGAACAAAAAAAAAGCAAAACTTCAAATCCTCATTACTCTGGAACCATTTCATATTTTTTCATAAAACCTTCCAAAGGCACTATCTTGGCACAACATGCTTCTTCCCTGAAATTTTCAGGAAAAAAATTCCATTCTGTATGGGCTGTACATTAACAAACTTTGCCAGAAGCACACAGCAAAATTAACAACTGCACTGCTGAGACTTCATTTTCTTTTCTAGCTACCTGGTGAGTTGGGGACTCCAGGGATTTGGCTACCAGGTGCCATTTAGTTGGGGGTGGGGCTGGGCTGCTTAAAAGCCCACGTCAACTATTGTGCATTGGTGCCTGCTATACCATCTACTTGCAGAGTCTGCATTATAGAAGTTCACTGGAACATCAGAGGTACTGTGCTGTGTTTATAGACATTTGCTGAAGCACTGTGCTGTGTTAAACTTTTCCAGAAGTACATGGCACAATTAACAACTGCACTGCTGAGACTGTGTTTTCTTTTCCAGCTACACACTACCTGCAAACTTGTGCATAATTGCCACTGTACCTGGTGAGTAGGGGACTCGAGGGAGTCAGCTGCCAGGTGCCGTTTAGCTGGGGGTTGGACTGGGCTGCTTAAATGCCCATGCCAACTATTGCGTGTTAGTACCTGCTAGGCAATCTACTTGCAGAGTTTGCATTACAGAAGTTCACCGGAACATCGGAGGTGCTGTGCTGTGTTTATAGATTTTGCCTGAAGCACTATGCTGTGTTAACAAACTTTACCAGAAGCACACGGCACAATTAACAACTGTACTGCTGAGACTGTGTTTTCTTCTCCAGCTGCCTGGGTGAGTAGTGGACTCGGGGGAGTCAGCTACCAGGTGCTGTTTAGCTGGGGGTGGGGCTGGGCTGCTTAAAAGTCTGTACCATGCACAAGTGCAAGCATGAGTGGCACGAGTGCTACTCAGTTAAAAAAACACAGTTTATGTTAAGATTGCTCTATTTAGGTACCTCTGTAAGTATTTGAAGTGGGGAAACCCAAAGTGTTTGTAATTAATAACTCACATTAGTAAGATCGAGCTTATTAAATTTAAAATGTGGTTGCCTCAATCTAACTAAATCCTAAGTCTGCTTAGTCCATTTTTAAGGAAGTCTTAATGTAATTAAATCCTAAATCTGCTTAGTCTGTTTTTAAGGAACTAATAGTACTGAACAGACACAGAGAATTAATTAATGTAAATGGTTATAGGGAGATATATTATTCGCTTGTGAATAAACTGTATTTTAGGCATGTTATAATAAGCTGTGTTAATAGGATTCAATGATTTTGGATAGTTAACATCTATTTTAATATTTATGTCTGTTCTAACAAATAAGTAGGATGTATTTAACATTTAACAATTGTAAATTGACTGTATGACTTAATTGAGACTTAACAGAGACATATGAATATTGCTTCATCCACTGTGTTAAGAATACCATGCTATGGTAAGTTTTGATTAGGTGTATGGATAGTGGGAGTCCATAATTAGTGATCCAGTGAGAAAGTACTATTATTAATATATAATAAGTGAGATTTGGATAGAAACATAGAAACATAGAAGCTGATGGCAGATAAGGACAGCAAGGCCCATCCAGTCTGCCCATTTTTTCTACCTTATGAATGAATGGGTTTAGTTTAAATTTTAATTGTTTTTCATTGAGTGAAGAAAATTTCTCATGGCAAGCTCCTACTGGGTGATACTGAAAAGTTATTATTAGGTAGTGAGATCTGAAACTAGTGATTCCATTAAAGAAATTATTACTATTGAATATAATTTAGATCAAGTTATAACATAATTGCTACCTAACCTGAAGAACAGTGTTGGGAATTTTATAGTGCTGGATTAAGGATGTTGTTAACCTGGTGGAGTTTGTTGTTTTGTATGGGTGGTCACACAGTTTTCTCACCTATTAAATGGGATGATTGTGTGATTACTCATATGGAAGGGAATCAATTTGATCTAAGACAAAAGGGAGCCAAGAGATGGGACTCTGAGAATTTAGTGAATTGGCATGAACTGATAAATTCTGGTCTTATTAAAAATCATATTGAAACCTCTCTGGTAAAGTGGGAAAATATTATCAGAGGATTAGTAATTGGATGGGGACAAAATGATACTATACAGCAAAACTGAAATTATTGGAAAGTTAAGCAAAAATTAACATCCAGATTTCATAAATTAGCATTAACATTGAGTCTAATCACTAGTAGGGACATTCGCCCCAGTCCAGGACCTCAGGCTACTTTAAGTTTGGATCTTACTGCTAAAAGAAGGACTCATATTGCGCATATTAATATATGTAGTCTGTTAAAAAAAAATTGATCAGTTGAAAAAATGGATTATAACATTTTATTTATTTATTGATATTTTGGATAACACCTTTGAGAACAAGCTCTTGTCATAGGTTCCACATCAGACGAAGAATACATATTGGGAAAGTATGAGATGAAGAACAAACAAAACAAGGAATTATACAAGACATTACAAGAGTGTACAACTAGAAAAGTTCCAGTACATGTGGCATTGTACATTGTATGCCATGGTGCATATTTGATTAAAACCTGGAATTCAAAGGGTCATATTAGAGACGGTGGGGTCTTATGAAATGACCCTTTACAGGAAAATGAGAACAGACTCAGCATAATATCTAATAATCAGCAAGGTAAGGGATGGTATCACCCCAGGAGCCTCATCAGAGGTGAGAAGGTATGGGACAAAGCATTTTAAAGTGAGCAAGGGAGCTCAGGAGATACAACAGGGGGGAGGGAGATGGGGAAAGCCATAGAGGGGTGAGGGGAAAGAGTGGAAGGGATCAAGGGGAAATGTAAAGGAGAATGATTAGCAACTTAGAACAGTTATTTATATGCAGAGAACAGTTATGCATAAGGTCAGGATAGCATAAGGTTAGAATAAGTGCTGGTCACAAGAAGGAAGGTTATTGGAAGCAGTCACAACTGTCATCAGCAACTAGCTGTTGCTTAAGTTTAACCTTGAAGAAGCCCAAGATGGATCCTGAAGTGATGTCATGGCGCAGTGAGTTCATCCATAGTGGGGCATGGTAGGCAAAGGACCTTTGTCCCAGAGAAGTGCGACAGTGGGGTATATTAAAAATCTGGCGAGTAGAGCTTCTGGTGCAATGACGGTTGATAGTGGGGGTAATAAGCTTTTGCACCTCTGGGAGCATTTTGCCTACGCTCACTTTTTTGGACAGTAAACATGTTTGCTACATGAGACTACCTTTGAATTAGAGCCAGTTAGCCTGAGTGCACATGTTGCAGGTATGGGACAGATGGGCTGAGCCGGTAAGGAGCCGGCATGCTTTGTTGAGTGCAACTATGATGTGGCAAAGAGTTGTTTCAGTAGCTGATCCATAGATTGGTAGGCCATAATCAATAAGCAAGGCAAGAGAGCTTTGAATGGCCAGGTTAAGAGCCTCTGGGGTCAAACATTGCTTATGCCTGTAAAATAGCCAATGCAAGTGTTAACAGCTTTAGCAATGTTGTCAATGTGATAGGCATAGGTCATCATACTGTCAGTAGTAATCCTCAGATATTTAAAGAGCTGAACTAGCTCCAGGGGAGAGCCCTCTTCATTGGTGATAGAAAGAGGGTAAGTTCTGTGCCTATTTTGGGGGCTGGAGAGAACAGCATAGTTTTACTGTTGTTATAATTCATAACTAACTTGTGCTTATGGAACCACCTTTCTATGACTACAAAATTACTCTGTAGCCTAGATTCAAGAACCTTAGGGTCTGGATCACTGGTAAACAGGACAGCATCATCAGCATATAAAAGGATGTGACCCTGACAGGAGTAAGGAAGGTTGTTGAGGAAAATGCTAAACAAAAGAGGGCCCAAGATGGACACTTGAGGAACTCCAGATAGGACAGATCTACTAGCCGAGATGGTGTTACCAATCTTCACCTGCTGTGTACGGTTGTGCAGGTAACTTTCAAACCAGGCTATGCTGTCACAAGCTAGGCCTATTGTGGTAAGTTGTTCAACCAGGAGGGCATGATTCACTGTGTTGAAAGCTTTGGTTAAATCAATGAAAGCAGCACTGACCAGGTGTCCTTGATCTAAGGAGTGGTGAATAAAGCCTGTGAACTCCGGAAGGGTGGTAGTGGCACCATGGCCATTTCTGAACCCATGTTGTTGTGGGCATTGTAGCTGATATTTTTTTTAAATCGGATGTTATTATTCTAACTGAGTCATAGCTCAGTAAGAAAATGACAAATGATATGATAACTTTGGAACAGATAGAACAAAAAGAGGGGGTTGGGAGTAATTATTTATGCACGTAATTCATTGGCAGTAACTGAAATAAAAAATCCGATGGACTGAAATGGGATGAAAGTCCTGTCTCTGGAATAAAAAATTCTGTTCTCTAAACCTATGTTACTTTTGGGGGGTTATTATCAACCTAGGTGCAATTTTGAGGTTTTTGAAGACTTCCAGGAGATGTTAAAAGAGTACCTTGTTAGTCATGAGCTACTCCTAATTGAAGATTTTAATGTTGATTGGAACACAGTAGGCATGTACCATAAAATTAAGGATATGGCCACTATATTGGGATTAACACAGTTTATACAAGGGATTATTAGAGTCAATATTAAGCATCCAAATTCATCAGCTACACTAGATTTAATTTTCTTCTCTGATCCAGAAAAATTTGTAGCAAGTGGAGTGTTACCAGATGCTGTATCAGATCACCAGATGATCAATTATATAAGGAATCAAAAAATAAAGAGGGAATCGGGGGGGAAAAGATCATTTTAGATCTTTTAAGAAGTTTGATTATACAAAATTTATGTTAGGACTTGATAGTTACAGTTGGGATAGGTTAGATCTGATCCCTACAGTTTGCAATGTGTAGTCATTATTTCACAATGATTTTGTGAAAATCTGCAATAAACATGCTCCTGTAAAATCTAGGCAAATTAAAACAAAAAACACATTATGGTACGATTCACAATTTTTTAATTTAAAGAAAACAAGAGATGAGGCATGGCAAAGTGCTAAAATCTCCAGATTAGACCAGGACTGGGATAAATATAAACAACTGAGAAATGTGTGTACTAAGGAATTCAGGAAGTCTAAACAGGATTACTATAATAAGGAATTGACTATTAATTTAACAGGTAATCCTAAGGAATTTTGGAAAACAATAAAAAAGCTACAAGGGGTACAGAAATTGGGTTTTCTGGAAGACTTTGAGATTGATGGGTAAAAGGTTCAAATGGGAACTAAGGTTGTTGATGAATTTATCAATTACTTTGTTTCTATGGGCACCAAAGCATTAGCACAAAATCTCCAAGATGTTATGGGTTTACATTCATCCGTACAGACTGCTTATGATGTAATAGGTAATATGGCAACACAAGCAGATGTATCCGAGGAGTTTGTTTTTTCTTCTGTCACAGCAAGAAAAGTCCAAGATATTCTGCTTAAAATAAATGTAAATAAATCCAGAGGCTTAGATGGTATCCCAAAAATACTTTTATAATATGCAGCTCCCATTATATCATATGCAATAGCCACAATGTTCAACATGTCTTTACAGCAAACAGAATATCCTAAAGTATGGAAAACAGCAAAGGTTGTCCTTATTTTTAAATCAGGATCTAAAAATCATCTTGAAAATTATCAACCAATTTCACTTTTGCTGATAGTCTCAAAGGTTTTTGAAAAATTGGTAGCCAAACAAATATATAGTTTTCTAGATGAAAATAAAATTCTTAATAAATTTCAATCAGGCTTTAAGCCATTGTATGGAACTACTTCAGCTATATTAAAAGTCACTGCAGATATTACTGAGGCTCTGGACAGGGGGATGTCAGTGGGAGCAGTTTTTATAGATCTATCCAAGGCTTTTGATACGTTGAACCATGACATCCTCCAGTCCAGACTCAGATCCTCTGGTATGACTGAAACAGTTGTGAGATGATTTGCTGCCTTCCTTAAGGATAGACTGCATTTGGTATCAATTAATAAATGGACATCTAATTTAAGAACAATTGTTTTGGGCATACTACAGTGATCTATATTGGGGCCTATTATGTACAATGCGTACATGAATAAATTTGTACCATCAAACCCTGAAGTAGATTGTCATCTATACACAGATGACATTATAATCTACTCAAGGGGTCATCTATCAGATTAAATGAGAATGTACTCAAATAAGCTTTTGATAAGCTCCAATACTTTCTTCTCCAATCCAAGTTGGTGTTAAACCCCAAGAAATCACAGGTTATGATATTTTCTAGAGATGGGATCAGGAATCCATATAAGGCAGCTTTTCAAATTGAAACAATATCTAAATCAATCCTAGAACAGGTTACTCTTATAAATATCTAGAAGTGTATCTGGATAGTTTCCTGAAATAGAATATACATATAGACTTTCTTGTAAAAAAGGTTGGGAAATATTTGGGGTCACTATATTGAGCCAGGAACTGTATGTCAGAAGAGGTAATAAAGTATGTATTTAATACATTGGTGGTACCAGTATTAGATTATGGAGACATGTCATTTGCAGGGGCCTCACAGTGACAATTACATAAACTAGACATTATGCACAATAAATTAACTAGATTTATACTAAATGTCCCCAAGAGAACACATAGACTTGAAATGTATAAAAAAAATAGACTGGTTACATTTGAGTGACATACGAACTCTTATATTTTGCTGTACAGTATATGACAAAATATATCAATGGTAATGTCCCAGAGCACATAATGCAGAAATTACAAAGAAGAACACTTAAGGAAAGTCTAAGATAAGTTGAAAGCTTAGAGTATTTACCCACTAAATGCAGAACCGATTTGGGTAGAGCTAATTTATTTACAAAGGTCCCTACACCTGGAATTTGTTACCAATTTCACTCAGGTCCACAAATAAGAAAGTACATACAGGAGAGATATATGAGACTTATATATGTATAAAATGTATATGGTATTATAGTGATAGGGACCATAATGGCTGTTAGATAACATATTTATGGTATGAGCATATTATTATTTATGAAGTGTAACAGACTTACTTTGCATAATTAGGTATATATGTATACATAAATTAGGTATAACTATTTGTGCTACATGTTGGAGTAACTGGAACCTTTGTACACAGATCTCATTGGAAATGAGCTTGTCTCATTTGAGTCTTCTGATTAATTTTTTTTGAAATGAATAAATGTTTTACTACTACTACTGCTATGTGAGAGCAAAGCTAAATCCCATGTTAAGTATTGGAAAAAAAATTAGACGACTGCAGGAAAATTACATATACAGATCTCAGAAACCGCACAAGCTGCTGTCATGAAACATTCCACATATTTAGACCGTGCCTTCTAGACAACACATGCAACATTTCAGCTAATTTCATCAAGCGATGCCAAAGTGATTAAAGTGCAAAGTTAAGGGGTTTAACATTATACAATGGCAAGAAAGAATGCTGGCCGCTGATTGGTCAGTCTGGGACTAGACCCATGATGTCATCTCAGTTCAACATCATGGGTCTAATCTCAGCACTGTGTAACTCCTGACTGATTGCATTGGATCATTTGGATCATTTGTTGCTCTATCATCATTTGCATCTTCTCTTAAGAAACAAAAATATTTTTCCACATCAACAAAAACATTTAAATTTTTTTTTTCTTCTGTATAGCAACTAGCCATTGTATAATAGCAATAATGCCCTCCAGGGTGTGTCGTGTTGGGATGACGTCATGCCTCAGGTACTGGATGCACTCTGCCTGCGGCCTCATGCCCAACCACCTGAGGCATGACGTTATCTCTACACGACAACACACCCTGTTGGGCATTATTGCTTATTATACCATGGACATAAGTGAACGGCAAATGAATCCATCAGTCTGGCAGTTTACCACCGTTGTAAATCCTCTGATAACCAATGGCTGTTGATGAGTATATAACCCATAATATCTGCAGCCCAGGAATAAATACAACAAAAATCAAAAACAAATCAACCTCTTTAATATTTGTATTTTATTATAGTAAAAAAAATGAGCCATGGTATAATCGCAATAAGCCACTCGGAAGATGTGGGTTATCAGGGGATTTACCACGGCTGGCGAGGATTTACCCACTCAGCTGCACCTCATGGGCAAACCACTCCAGCCATGGTAAATCCCCAGATAACACACACCCCCTTGTGGCTTACTGCTTAAATTGAACACCTACTCATCTACCCCCCCGTGTCCCAATAATACATCAATACTTTTTAAAATAACATTACAGTTACAAGTGTATTGATGTAGACCAAGTTATACTGCTGCACAGTTTTAAACTGTATTGATAGGACTTATGCCAATAAATATAATTCTGTAGATATGTCAGCTCAACTTTTTCATGATCTTTTACCACAAATGAGAAAAATTATAATTGCCTATAACTACAGTAACTGATGTCAGCTGTGAAGAAGATACCAAGAGCATTCCATCAAGGGAAAACATGCCCTTCTTGTTTACTTAAAATGTTTGGCCTGTAGAGCCTGCTGAGCTGAGAACAGCTTGTTTCTAGCTGTGACCTTGGGGAAGGGAGTTGGGATACAGCAATACAAAATACAGAAAATACAGAAGTAAAACTGCAACATAACACAATAAACTGAAAAAGTGAAGAGCACAAAGCATCTTTGGGATTAAATGGAAAAAACTAGCAGTAGAAATGCATAATCAAGTGATCAGATGGTAGTTTAGATATATTATTTATCAAAATATTGCCACACAAAACAGCAAAAACAGTGCAACAATATTCTAGTCTTCTCAATTCATCTAGGAGCTACATAGTGGAAAAGCAGGGACACCAGGTCAGGAACCAAGGAAAGGAAGAGGGAGGGTGAGTAGGTGAGGGCTTGGAGGAGAGAGAGTGGGAATGAGACAGACAGAAAGATAGACAGAAAGTAGTTAAATGGTGGCAAAGGAAAGAGGAACCAGGAATAAAATTATTGAGGGGGGCCACACCCAGGGCCCATCTGCAGCACATCGCGCTGCCCTGCTGGCAACCATGACTCAGGAGCTAACCCTAGTCATCATCTTGGGAGGCAGGCCAGCCTGAGGTAGTTGCCCACATGGCAGTGCGCCTCACTTGGGTAGAAGTGACAGTGAGCTCTATGACTGGCAATGAGCTCCTGTGCCACAGCCACGCTTGTGGCTGGGCCAGGAAGTTTGCTGCTCCTGCAGAGGATGTACTGCACATGTGTAAGGCCAGCAAAGGCTGTCCTAATGTCAGGGAGATGGGAGGGAACAAGAAACCATGAAAAAAAAATATCCATCTAAATGATGGTCTGGGCTCCTGAATTCCCTTGGTTCCTAGTGCATGCTGTCCCTGTATCCTAGTTCACATACAGCAGTGGACTGCCTAGGGGGTAAATGGCACTCCCATGTAATCCCTAACATGGAAACAGGGAGTCATGGGGATAACCAGCAGGTTGCCGGACCAGAGTAGGTTAGGAACATAGGCCTGAATAGGGTATATCCTTGGGATGAAGGTATATGGTATCCCTGAATGACGGATGTAGGCAGGGAAGAAAAACCTTTGTGGAAAAAAGGAGAGGGAGGGTGGTTGTGTGTACCTAGAGTGGGGCAGGTGAAAGAAGATGAATTGAGAAGGGGATAGATGAGGGATTGTCACTGTTCAGGAGGTGATAGTGTGCTTGAGAAGCAGAGCTTGAAGGGAGAAAGGGAGCAGGATGGCAGTCCTATGCAGAGGAAACCTACACAGTACATAGGTGTTAATCTGGGCAAGAACCCACAGGAACTCAGTAGTGGTAGTTGTAGTAGTTTTTATTTATGACACCCCTCCCCAGAAGCCCATGGTGCCATTGCAATAAAACAATATAAAACTATAAACAATTAACCATTTCAAACCAAAAAAATAACAATAAATAATGACCCTGATTTAGTCTAAAACAACACAAAAAAACTAAATAATACTTTACAGCATGCTGAGAAAAAGTGTTAAGGAACATCTCCAAATGCTTGTTGGAATAGGTAGGTTTTAAGACCCCCCCCTTAAAAGCTTCACCCAAGGGGGCCTCCTTCAAGGTTCTGGGCAAAGAGGGTTGGGCCTGCCGGATCAAAGGCCCAATCTCCAGAGGTCTTCAACCTAGTCCTAGGAGCCACCAGGAGGCCCTCCCCAGATGATTGGAGTAGGCAAACAGGGATTTGTGGGGTGCAGGAACTCAGCCAGGTAGACTGGGCCCAGTCCATGTAGGGCTTTGTAGGTTAATAAACCTATCTTAAGTGAGCTATGTCACTTCACCTGCAGCCAGTGCAGATCTTGCAGTGCTGGAGAAATATGGCATGATCTAGGCAGGCCTGTGAGTACCTGGGTAGCTGCGTTCTGCAGCAGGTGCAGGCATCACAGCATACCACAATTAACCTCAAGGTACAGAGCATTACAGCAGTCTAATCTGGAGGTCACAAATACATGAATCAGTGTGACCAGGTCCTTGGGAGGACCTCTTGCACCACCTCTTACAAAACTGTATGAGATGTCCTGCACCTGTCATCTTTCTCCACTGATTAATGCTATAGAAGAGTTCAACCACCTAAAATGACTGTTGCCCCAGTTACAATTCTAGATGTGAGAGTCCCCTATCCTAAACATGCACAATTTAACCACTGAGCCTTTAGGAGAAAGCAGCTTGCCAGTGGAGTCTGGGGGCAGGGGAAGAGAACAGAGCAGCAACCAAAACACATTAAGAAAGGCGAGAATAAGTCTACATAGACTGTTACCTGCTATTTCAGTGTGTTTGATGGATTGTCTTTACTGCCTTGCATTCTCCTTTACTGATCTATGGTCTCCAACATTGTACCACACTCTATATCAGTGCTGTTATATAGCATTCACCCTGTATTATATTCGATTCTCACTGTTGCTGTTGGTGTTACTGCAGTTATTGTACATAACATCCACTCTGTATTTGTGCTTGATTCTCAGAACTTAACTGTTGTTGTTACTGCTATTATTGTACCAAGCACTATACCTGTAACTTGTATACTCTGATGTGGAGCCTTTGTAAATGAGTTCCTGATTCAAAGGTATTGTAATTCTGAGATGTAAATAAATAACAAATAAAAATAAATATGATAAGCGGGTTCAGATAGCAAGGAAAGGAACTAAACCAGAATTTAGTGATAAAGTAGGTACAGCAAGAACAGCTTCCACCTTCCAGGAAGGGGAAGGGGACTTTGGAGTATAAGGTTCAGTGGTGGGCTCATGAAGAGCATAGAAAGAGACAAAACAGATGATATCATTAGAAAAAGACCAGTGGCACATTCAGTGTGCCCTGCCTAGCTCCATGTTTGGCCTAGCTTCATGCTGTGTTTAGCAGTCCATAGACCTAATAGCTGATTGTCACCTCCTACCACAGGTATAACTTCTCTTCTGCCTGTGGTGCCAATATTCCCTTATATCTGTCTATCCTACCCAAGTTTAAATCCCATCACAGTTTGGGCTTCAACCACCTCTCTGAGCAGTCTATTCCAGTTCCATTCATTTTCCATCCACCTCATGAAGAGGAATCTCCTCATGTCCCTCATGATCTCCCCCTCTCCTCCAGTCTCTACCCACGTCCTCTAGTCACTACGTCCTCATTCCTTGTGAACAACTCCTTATCTTACCCCGTTAATTCCTTGAAAGAACTTATATGTCTATGTAAGGCTTGTGTAATTTTTTTTTATTGTATTAGCTATTTTGTCTGTAAAATATTTTAGTTGATGTGATAGGTGGGGAACCGACATTAGGTTTCCTTTCAAATTTGCTGTCCCAGGATGGAGAGCAAGTTGAGAGTGTTCAGCAGGGCTCTCTTGATCTAAAAGGCTCTTTGTTTTGGGTAACAACAAAAGGGCTGAGTTGCTTTCATCTAAAAGAGGCTATGTTTTTTGTGTAAGTAATTGGCTGGGCTAACTGCCTGCCCATCAGTGGGGGAAACAACAGGACAGAATCCAAATGCACACAACCAGTTCAGATTAGTTCTATTGTGGAGGAGGCCCTCAGAGCAAATGATATGTCCAGAGTGTGACATCAGAGAAGCCAGACAGATGATGTGGGAAAAGGGGCTGGTCTGCCATGGATATTTCTGCCTGTAATTCTCTTTGAAAATCAGTCTTATCTTGATATACCAGATGCCACATCATTGCTGTTCACATTTGGTAAGACCCAATTTGATCCCAGTTGAAGGTAATCTTCTACTTCTACTTAGAATTTAGTTAGACCTTTGGTAGGTTATGCTGTGTGAATTCTATCTTGTTCAAACATTGTGTTACTTAAGGTACTGTATTCCCCATAGTTTTTAGTGTGTATAATCCTGTACCATGTGCAAACATTACGGAGCATGAAATATTATTTTATGTACTTCATGCTCACTTTGACTGGGTTTTTAAAGGTTTGAATAACCTGGGATAATAGGCAAATCTGGTCTCTCTTTCCAAAGAGACAGACTACTAAGCTATCTAAAACAAAGTGCTCTCAGCTGTAACTAAAAGGGCAGGTCATTAGTCCTTTGGGAAAGGTCACTGTACTGTGTGAGCAGTGGCTGGGTGGGATTCTGACCTAAAGACATGCCGAGTAGAGTCAGGTGGGTGTGCAGCACATCAAGGTGACCATTCAGGGGTCTAAGGGGTTATGAGAACTAGTAGCAGTGCAGACTTAATTCTGGGAGAGAACATGCCAGTGACAATTTTGATCATATGCTCTCTTTTTTTCCTGGCCTCTAGTGGATACCGTACATGTTAAGGTCTGCCATATTTTTCTCATACCACCTCCCTTGCTCCCCTGGATCATCTTTGTGGCATTGCTTTGTATGCTCTGTGCAGTACCTGTTTTTCTTGTGGTGTGTATTCTCGAACTGTGTGCAGTACTACAGGTGTAGACTTGTCAGGGACATGAGCGGGGGCAGAATCACTTCCTTTTTGTTACTGTCAAATCCCCTTCCTATAGATTCCAGCATCCTGTCAACTTTATATCCAGGAGTCTCTCTTTTTCTTATTATGGGGGCCACAGAAGAGCCTTTTGCATTCCTAGAATTTGCATTGTTCATGTCTGCCCTGTGGTACTGAAAATAAGAACCCCAGACCACCCTGTATTTACCCATGTTATTTTGAGTTAGGTAGGACAATTTGGAGTAGGTGGCTACTCTTTCCAAGGCCCCCAGCCATTCTGTCATTGAGGGTATATCAATAGACCTCCATCTGTGAAGAATCAGCTGTTTTGCCTCCATCATGGCAACCATGTGCCAGTTTTTGGCACTAGTCTGTAATGAACCCTGTCTATAGTTAAACCGAAAATGATCAGTTCTGGTGAGTATGGAATTGATACACCCAGAATTGCAGAGCAGTGTTAAATTATTTGGGCCCAAAATTTTGTAGAGGTTGGCAACTCCACAAAACATGCAAGAGGTCCCCTCCCTGCAGGTTACACCTCCAGCATCTGTTGTGTGAGAGAATCCCCAATAACTGCAACAGAGCTGGGGTTCTATACTAGAGGTGTAATATTTTGTTTTGCATTAGAAAGCTGTTTTGGTCAGTGCATATTTTGTGTATTAAATGCCAGCACTGAGCCCATGTTTCTTCTGCAGTCTCTTTTTGGAGTATATTCTGCCAATGCCTTCTGGCTGGGTTAGAGGGGACTCGGGCAGCATCTCTAAGACATTTGTAAATACGGCCAGCCGGGCCCTTGTCAGTATTCCACCATAGGCATTCAGGAAAATATTTCCACTTTGTCAGCTTTAAAGGTGGAGCAAGTACATTTGTTCTTTTTCCATTGGGAAAAGACATTCCTGATCTGCAAGAATTTCCATAGGTCAGTTTTGAAATATTAAAATAAGTTTGTAAATTTAGGAATGATTCAAAGTTTTCCCCATTTGGTGTCATTAAGTCTTTATTTGTACAGATGCCTTTCTCCTTCCACTCACTCCAGTTTATAGGCCGACCACCTATCAAGAGCAAAGGATTATTCCATATAGTGGCATGTGCACCTAAATTAGTGCATCACTTAGTAAGCCTTCCCACCTTTTCACAAGCTGTGTGGGCCACCTTGATCATGAACCATTTTTGATATTTACTGAGAAGCAGAATTCCTAGGTATGTAGTGAGGTATGCTCCTCCCAGTATTTCAGTCTCTCTTGCTACCCATGCTGGTGCACATACCCAGGAGGTTTGAAATAATTTACAGGTTTTGACCACAGTAAAGGCATATGAGTTCTAATGAAAGTGTGGCAGCCCCCATCCTCCCTTGGACCAGTAGGCTCTTAATTTGGTCCTACTGAACCTCTGAATTTTCCCATCCCAAAGAAAGTTACCTATTAAAGAATCTATCTTCTGGTACCAAGTGCTGGGGATTGGCACATGAAGGCGCACTGGGATGTGAAAAATTCTTGGGGCCACCATCATTTTTATGTTGGCGTGCTTGCACAGCCAACATCTTGCGAGTAGTGCAGATTTGGAGGTGCGGTCACTGATGGGCGAATGCAGGGCATGCACCAGTAGGTGCGTCCCGCATTCCCCAATCAGCCAGCAGCAGGGGCCAACACCCTGCCTAGCTCATCAGGTGAAGACATCACAGAAAAGGTCCATTGCAATGAGAGCGAAGCTCTCATGCAGCGTGACCACAACACGCCTCTCCCTACGTGCAGGCAACATGGCGGCAGTGACTGCCGCTGTTGCCTGTCAACCCCCTTTTCCTTTATGTGTGCCGACGGGGCGCCTAATCCCCATCGGCATGTATCCTCCTCCCTTGACTTTTGCCGACGGGCAGCCCACCCCTGTCGGCATAATGTGTCCCCCTTTTTGCTTGCCGAGGTGCCTCATCCCCCCGGTCTTCGCGCCCCTTTACTTGTTTGCCGATGGGGTGCCCAATCCCCTGTCGGCTAAAGCACCCACCCATCCACACACAGGTGGCACACTGGGAGCCCACCCCAGCATGCCAAAGCACCTATTAAAGCGAAAACCGTCCCCCAATGTCTTTTATTTTAATTTTTTTATCTATAAAGCAAAAACGGTCCTTGTAGTCTTCCAACCCCCTCCCACAACCTGCACCCACCCACTGTGCACCCTGCCTCCCCACAGCCTCCCACCCCATACTTACCTCCGGAGCCCGGCGCGATGATCTTCGGTGGACTGGGAACATGTCTGCACTATTCAAAGTCGACAGTGAACTGAGGAAATGCCAGTAAGCTGTATAATGGAATAAATGGGGGGGTTTCAACTTTAATGCATATCTTGGGCATCTTGGGGAATTTTTACATCAAATTTTCAACATGGAGTTTTTGGAACCCCTCCTCATGAATTCTGTCACTGTCATATAATTAATCGGTCCTGAAAGGTGATTTTGCAGTCACTACGTGGAATCACCTTTTGGGACCCATTAATGAGATGACAGTAATACTGTTCATGAGGTGGGCTCTGAAAAAGCCCATGTTGCAAATTTGGTGGAAAAAGTCAAAACAATGGCTGTTTTACGAGCGTGCGTTGCGCAGCTGCTACACAGGCTCATAACTTCGTGAATTCACAACATTTTCATGCCAGATTTTCAACATTGTCATTTTTGTATACCTCCTTGTGAACAGTATAGCTGTCATTTTTCACATCTTGGCCGAAATGTGTTTCCGCACTTCCGGCGCACAATAGCATGGTCGCTGTGGGAAATCAGTGTTTGGGCCAGATTATGAAAATGACAGTGACACTGTTCATGAGCAGAAGTCCTAAAATGCCTATGTTGAAAATTTGGTGACGATACTCCATAAAACGACTGTGTTATGAGCATGCGTTGGCAGATTGCATACATGCTTGTAACGTCATGCATTTGTAATATTTTCACTCTGGATTTTCACCATTAGCATTTTTCCACACCTCTTGATGAACAGTACAGTTGTCATTTCACATATCCTGCCCAAAATGTGTTTTCACACATCTGGTGCAAAATAGCGCGGTCGCTGTGCGAAATCACTTTTTGGGACAGTTTGAGGAAATAACAGTGACACTGTACATGAGCAGAGGTGCTAAAATGCCTATGTTGAAAATTTGGTGCCGAACGACCATAAAATGACTGTGTTATAAGCGTGTGTTGCGCATTTCCCACGCACCCTTGTAACTTCGCAAATTTGCAACATTTACATGCCACATTTTCAACACTGGCGTTTTTTTACACCTCCTTATGAACTGCACAGCTGTCATTTTTCACATCCTGCCCAAAATGTTTTTCCGTGCTGCACTACCTAAGCCAATGCCAGCACGACAACATTCGGCATTGACAAATGCTTGTTATAGCTGTTATCCTGCCTGCTAATGTTAAGTTCAGGTGTTTCCATCCAGTCAGGTCTGCTTGTATGGTTTTTAAGAGGGAACAGAGATTAGAAGGTACCATGTTTTTTTTAAATTCAGATGTGATCTTAATACCTAAATATTTATTTCTGGTGAGCGCCCAGGTGAGTCCGAAAGTTTCTTTAAGGGCTTGGGTTGTTAATGTATTTAGGGGAGGATCTTGGACTTATGTAAATTAATATGGAGACCAGATAACATTTTAAACTCTTTGAGTAGGTAAATCAGATGGGGAACTTTTAATGTTACATCAATTGTTAGAACAAGGCAGTCATCTGCATACAGTTTTGTGGTATATTCATGTCTTCCAATGCAAATGGTCTTGATGAGTTTGTGTTGTCTAATTGCTGCTGTGAGGGCTCAGAAAACTAGGAGGGGCATAGGTGCTGTAACTAGGGGTCATGGGTGCACCCCCTAGCTTGAAGACAAGCCCCTTCACCCCCAAAGACCTATGGCTCACACTCATTTCTGTGATTTTGAGTGATTCTGCATGACCAGGAGAGGAGCTAACTAGACCCATACAGGAAGGCAGCTTTAGATGGAAGGCAGCTAATGGCAACTGTTTTTAAGACAGAAAGCTGGAGGTCCCCAATGAGACATTTTCTACACAACAGCTGAATTAATGCTACTTTAATGCAGAGCATAGTCTTTTCCAGGTGCTAACTACAATTGAGTCAGCAATATTTCTAATTAGCTAACATAAGTCAGTCTTTGAATTTCTGTGCAGCTATGCCCTGCCAATGACAACACTTGCTAGCAGTGTTGATAACTGGTTGGCATTGCCCTTTAATCCCCCCCAAACAATTATATGGAGTGATCATATTTTTTTAGCCTCAATTGTAAACACTGAGATTATCTTGCAGAGTTATGTAACTGATGCACATGTGTACCTGGAAAGTACACATGTGGTGTACTGGGGAAAAAACTAGAGCACCCGTATGGTGAGGGGAGCAAAGTCCAGTAAAGAGCAACGGCTGGCACAGGGGATACATGGAGGGGAAAAGGGGTTCTTCCGGTACATTGGGGAGCGGAGAAAAACTAAGGGCCATCTCAGCAGATTGAGATCAGAAGAAGGGTGGGTGGAAGAGGCGAGGGACCAGGCAGAGGTATTTAATGAGTACTTTGCCTCTGTGTTCACTAGGAGGATGGGATATCTACAAAGCAAGGCACAAAGGGGATAGAAGCGGCAGGGAGTGGGATCAGGGGAGCAACAGAAATGGAGCAAAAGGGAGGGAAAGGTACCCCAGGGGTGTCACATCTGGATAAGGATAAAAAGACCAGTAAGGTGAAGGGGACAGATGATGCCATCCCCACCAAAAGGGTGTGGTTTGCCCTCAAGGCCCTAAAGAAAGACAAATCTCCTGGGCCGGATGGCATTCATCCGAGAGTACTATGGGAATTGGCGGACATACTGGCTGCACTTCTGGCGGAGCTTTTCAACAGGTCACTTGAGACAGGAGGGTACCTAGGATTGAAGCGAGAGGCACATGGTACCAATCCATAAAGGGGGTCAAGGAAGTACCGGAAACTATAGACCCATCAGTTTAACCTCGTGGTGGGAAAATTAATGGAGAGTATACTAAAGGAACGATTGGGGTTTACTTGGGGAGGTGGGAGGTCTGGATAGTCGGCAGCATGGGTTTGTCCAGGTGAGATCATGTCAAACCAACCTTGTGGAGTTCTATGAATGGGTTACATCAGAACTGGACAGGGGTAAGCCTGTGGATGTATTATTCTTGGACTTCAGCAAGGCGTTGACTCTGTCCCCACAATGGTCTGGTGGAGAAACTGATGGGGTTAGGAGTAGGCCCTTTGATGGTCAGATGGATTGAAAACTGGATAGCTGGACGCACTCAGAGAGTAGTGGTCTGTGGGGAGCTCTCGAACCCTACAGAGGTTGGTAGTGGGGTACCACAGTGCTCGGTCCTGGGTCCAATCCTGTTTAATGCATACATATCAGACATCAGGGATGGTATAGGGTGTGAAATGAGTCTCTTCACGGATGACTCCAAGATGGGAGCAGTAGTTGAGGGAGAAGAGGGGAGGTTGGCCTGCAAGGACCTGGACACCCTGGAAAGCTGGGCTCACACATGGAAATTAATTTCAATATCACCAAGTGCAAGGTGTTGCATCTTGGTCGGGAAACCCAAACACAGGTACACCCTGGGAGGAGGTGCTGGAAGCCTCAACAGGGAAAAAGACCCTAGGGGTCATGGTGGATACATGTATGAATAACTCTGAGCAGTGCAGGAGCAGCTGCCAGGCAAAACAGGATGTTGGGATGCATCGCAGGGGATCACCTCAAGGAGCAAGGAAGTGATTCTGCCGCTGTACAATGGACTGGTTAGACCACACCTTGAGTACTGTGTACAGTACTGGAGACCACACTGAAGAGGGACACAGCTCCTGGAGAGGGTACAGAGGAGGGCAACAAAGATGATATGAGGGCTAGGATTTGACTTACGAGGACAGACTTGAGGAGCTCTGCCTGTTTTCATTGGAGGAGAGGAGAGACAGGGGGGACATGATTGAGGTCTTAAGGCACCTCAAGGAATAAATAGGGTAAACATGGAGGGATCTTTAGACTAAAGCAGGGAGGCATCACCAGAGGCATGGTTTGAAGTTGGAAGGTGGAAGGGTGAGGGGAAAGAGGAGGAGGTTTTTCACTGACAGGGTGGTGGACCCTTGGAATGCTCTGCCTGGTGAGCTGGTTCAGAGATCCACAGTGGAGGGCTTTAAGAGAGGGTGGGACAGACACAGAAAGTGGATGTATCAGATGATGGCCTGTCCGGGGGTGGGGATGGATGATAGGGGTTTCTGGAGCACAAGGGATGGGAGGTTCTCTGCACCCAACTAAGGATCTAGGTTCGAGCAGACTTGATAGACCATAAGGCCTAATCTGCTGGCAAATAGTATGTTAGTATGTACCTGATGTACAGTACTATATATGTGTATGTAAAAAGGCTACGGTAGCAGGACACTGAATACTCCCACAATTAGTCTCAGTTTTATATGGTTAAGTCTCTGTATTTCAGCCAGCCAGCTAAAGCACTAGAGATGCAGCAAAGTTTTATTCCGCCAGTAAAGTAGGGGCGAAGTTGCCCACTCCGCATCACCACATGCTTTGCAAAATCCCCATAGAAATGCACTACTTCACCTCATGATGACATCTCCTCATAAAGACTTTGTGTTCACTGCTGTTGAATGTGAAGTGAGTTATAATCTCAATAGGGGCAGCTTATTTCATGCTAGTGGTCCACTCCCTGAAGCAAGAGGTAGTGGTGCCATGGAAGCACCCCCACAGGTGGACCACTTACCAGTGCCTTCTCAACCACCACCACCTGCCATGACCCCTGCGCCAGCAGCTCAGCAGCAGAAAGTGATCAAGGAGCCACAGCAGTCTCAGCATCAGCAGCAGGTTGTCCCCGAAAATTGTGCACCAGCAGCCAACAACACCTGGGGCCCCCCTGCCTGTGCCTGGTCCTTCCCACACCTCTGTTGTGTGGGAGTTCTTCAGTCCACTGCCTGATGTTGATGACCCCAGTGTTGCCAAGTGCAGTCTCTGTGGTGTGGTTGTGCATTGTGGGCCCAAGGGAAGTCATCTGGGGACAGGTGGGCAGCACACCCACCTTGCAAACCACCACTGTGCACAGTGGGAGGCCAAGGTTGCCGAACAGGGAAAGAATGCGCATGCTGGCCCTGCTGGGCAACAGGTGGCAGCACAGTCTCCACCTGCACAGGGTGTCACACGTGGATGGGTCATGGAGAAAGTGGCTGCTGCAGAACCTGCAGGGGGTGCTGGCAACCCTGCAAGAATGCCTGCCACACAGGCTAATTTGGGCCTGATGTAAAGTGAAGTGGACCACCTGAACAGCAGGGTGGCGAACATGGAGCAGCAATTGGAGCACATGGAGGATCACCAACTCCAAATTATGGCCATGCGCCAACTGCTAATCTCACACCATAATGGGGAACATTAGCTTTTGTTTCTCCATGCATCCACCACCCTCTCCATGAACAAATACTTCCTGACATTGTCCCTGATCCGTACCCCTTCTATCTTCAAATTTTGCCCCTTGTTCTTGCACATCTCTTTTTCTGAAAGATGCTACCCTCTTGGAGGTTGTTGATTCGCTTGATGTACTTTAAAGTTTCTATCATGCCCCACTGTCCACTACTTAGATAGAACGAAGCAATAAAAAATACTGCAGACGGATAACAGATTCAGAGTGCTGTGATTACTGTGTGGAACAATAAAATGTGTTTGACTAGATGGCATGCACACATGCTCACACACACTCACAGACTAGAGGTAATGCGCAGAAAATTTAACAGTTCAGTACACTATATAACCAAATCTTTTAAACAGAATGAAAATATGCACTGCACCACAACAAACAGAAAAAAATTATTAAAAATTACTACAAATTTACTGTGTGTACATAAACATACAAATATGAGCAAACACTATTACCCAGCAGTTAGAAAGACTTTCTCACTGTGAATCTCCCTCCACCACAGATATGCCCCTCCCCCAAAGCACACTTCAACAGTGTCTGTCGGTACACAGACTGAATGTTCTAATTTAACATTCAAAATGCATGCAAAAACAATCAACACTCAATGATATAAGCACAAGAGGGTTTCCTACAATCTATGCACTAAATTTTGACCAAAATAATTAGATCAAAAGTGATTTTTTAAAGCTTTTTGATGGTTTGATTCTCAGAGCTCTGAGAGCAAACTGTCTCCAGCTTTCCACTACACACACTACGATGAACTGAGACTGTGCAAGACAGTCTAGAGCCCATGTGACCTGCCATCCCATGAATCACTACAAAATTGGCCTCAAAGAACAATAAAAAGGCAAAGTAAAGTGAAGTCCATTAAAATCAATGGCACTTCACATTAACATTTAGGGGAAGGAAGTAAAAGAAGATGAAGCAACACAAAGTCCATTGCAATCAATGCATTTTGAGTTAAAATTAGAAGGCGGAGTAATACGCTTCGCATTGTGGAACACTACGCTAATTTGGTGCTAATACGTGACGTGCTCCATGTAGCAAAGTCTGGGAACTTCACCCACCTCTATAAGGCACAGAAGGAGCTGCAGACAGCTGAATGAATTGAGAAGAGGGAAAAGGCCTTCTTTCGCTATATAAGCGAGAAAAGGGACAAGAAGGACAGGATTGTTAGGTTTAAGAAAGGACAGGAGTGGGTGGAGGATAATAGGGGAAAAGCAGAGATACTAAATGAATACATCTGTTCTGTCTTCACCTGGGAGAAGGACAGACCAGTGCCTTCAGGATGGAGAACATGAGGGGGGGACACAGATGTAGTGGCAGAGGAGGATAGAGTGAGGAAGGGGATGGTAAAAATGAAGGTGGACAAATCGCCCAGACAGAGTACATCCAAGGGTGATAAGGGAACTGGCTGAGGAGCTTGCAGGGCTACTGGCAGGCCTGTTTAATAGTTCACTGGAGGGCCTTGTACCGCAGGACTGGAGAACAGCACATGTGGTGCCCCTTCACAAAAGTGGTCCCAAATATGACCCTGGGAATTATAGATCAGTCAGTCAGACCTCAATTGTGTGTAAGCTCATGGAGCCCATACTTAAGGAAAGGTTGATAGAATATCTAGAGAAGCAGGTCTCCAGGATGTGAGGCAGCAAGGGTTCAAGGTGGGAAGGTCATGTTAGATGAATCTGACTGAGTTCTTTGACTGGGACACTAAGACACTAGACAGGACCAAGTAGTAGACATCCACTATCTGGATTTCAGCACAGCCTTTGATTTTGTGCCCCACAAAAGGTTGATCATTTCATTTTTCATTTTTATTAGGGTTAAACCATTGAGCAAGCTCATTTGAAATGGTTACCCAGAGTAAACAATTTAAAAACAATAAGGACTTATTACAACACAATTAACAATACATTATACGGAACAACAATCATACACGATAAAACCATTCAACAGTCATAAAAATAACCACAGCAACATCTAATCTGACTAGTAATATTACCTAAAAAACATTGTTTTACTCTATTTATTGAGAAGGGGTTTATGTTAAACAATTGGAAATTGTGTGGTAATTTTGTCCAATAAAAGGGTACCATTTGACTATAGACATGCATTGACCTTTGTGTTGGTTATAGGAACGGTTAATTCATAGTAATCTGAATTCCTGAGAGATGAATTTACCTTTCTTTCCTGCAATTTAACTACTAAATAATCTGGGACTTTACCCAATCTTCTTTTGTAGGCTAAGACAAATTTATGTTGATGACGTCTATCTGTAAGGGAAATCCACCCTACACATTTATACATACTACAATTATTAGTCTTTTTTGGACATTTCAAGATCAGCCTGGCCAATCGATTATACAGTGTATCTAATTTCTGTAGTTTACTTTTGTTTGAATAGTCATGCAAAACATCGCCATAATTGAATAAAGGAAAAAGCTGAGTTTCAACTATTTTTTGTATAGTATGACTTTCCAAAGAGGTTTGGTTATGATACAAGAGCTCCACTCTCCTGCCAGTCTGTGTAACAAGTTTGTTTACATGAACATTGCCAGAGCCCAATGAATCCATTAGGAATCTACCCATTCCAAATGTGCCCCTTCAGCATCCAGAATGGTCAGGTCTCTGCTGCTCCTAATTTTAGTTTTTGTTCCAAACAACATGCACTTAGTTTTACCTGTGTTCATTTTAAGTTTAAATCTTCCAAAATAGGCCTGGAGACCATGACAACTAATCTATAGTCTACTTTGAACTTCAGACAATGATGATGCAGAGACAGAGTATTGTATTGTCGGCATATAAATGATATGCCATGTCCAACACACTTTCTCCCAGACCTTTTAAATCAAAAACAATAATGATCCTAGGACCAAGCCCTGTGGATTCCTTGGACTACTGGCAACAGTGTAGATTCCATGCCATTTATAGCAGTTAATTGCTTTCTGGATTAGAAATATGAACAAAACCATTTCAGAGCTGCTCTGGTAACCCCCTAACCTGTGCAGAAGGATTTGGTGGTCAACCATATTGAAGGCCTTGGAGAGGTCAAGAAGGATGGCCCCAGTCAACTGTCCTGAGTCCATAGCTTTGTTGACATCATCCAAGACCCTTGCCATGGAGACCATAATGACATGAGTTTTATGGAATCCTGAGTGATATTTATCAAGTTGATTGTTTTTATGTACAAACATCTGTTAGCTGCATAGTCCGTAGCCTTTCAAATAACTTTGAGACTTGAGACAGTAGGGATATAGGGTGGTAGTCGGTTAACTGTCCAGGGCTGCCCCACTTAAAAATGGTGACAACCCTAGCCAGCTTCCATTCCTACAGGACCATTGCCTCAGACAAAGACCAATTGAACAAATAAGTAAACGGTTCAGCAATCTGGAGTGCAGAGTATTTTAAAAGTGAAGGTATCAATCCATCCTGTCCGCTACTATGTTGATTTTCAGTCCCAGCAAGAAATCTGTAATTTCATATACCTCTATCGTTCTAAATGTGAAAGATGGGGCCTCTTTGTCTCCTTCCTGGACTCCAGGGATAACTAGGTTAGGGTAAGAGTTACCAAAAAGTTACCAGCCTCTAAAAAGTACTTACTAAATCTATCCTTCAAAGCTACCTGTTGTCTCAAAAAGATGTGCATTAGTCATTTTTTTGATTGGCCATTTATTTCTTTTATCATGGACCAAACTTTTGGGGTCACCTGCCGCATCATCAATTTTTGCAATATAAAATGCTCTTTTGGCATCTGTGATCGAGGTTGCATATGCATTTCTTAACTTCCTATAAATTCCCCAGTCTTTGGGCACCCTTGTCTTATGTGTTCTATCCCATGCTAGATTTTTATCCTTTTTTTTAATTTTCATAGTGAGGTGATAAACCAGGGGGCAGATTTATTTTTCATTTTCTTTATTTTGACTGCCAGATGCAGGTTATGCACCTTCATTAATTCTGATACAAAGTTGACTGACCCCCGGGGTTGGGGAGAAGATGACCAGATGGGTGGAAAACTGGCTGAGGGGTAGAACCCAGAGGGTGGTTGTGGGGGGGGGGGGTTATTTGGCACCAGAGAGGTCTCCAGTGAGGTCCCACAGGGCTCAGTGCTGGGGCTACTGTTGTTCAATGTCTTCATCAATGGCCTTGGGGATGGCATTAAGGGCAAAATTAGCCTATTCACGGACAACACCAAGCTCTGCGGGAGAGTGGACACAGCTGAAGCGATACAGGACCTACAGGACGATCTGGAAAAGCTGGGGAAGGGGTCCAGGATCTGGCAGCTTGGCTTCAATGCCAAGAAATGCAAAGTTGTACACATTGTATTAAAAAGACAGTTGGATGTCCAAAAACAAACCTCAGCATTCACAAGTGCAACAGCCATGGTTGTGAAGGAAACTCAGTACTTTTGAGCCCACTTAGAAACATTAGAAAATCAAGCAAGGGCTGTGAATTTCGGGATTATGGGACTGCCTGAGGACATTGAGGAGGATTGCCCCCAAAGTTTGTGAAGGGCTGGCTCGATGAAAAACTGTTTTACAGCTGTGGGAAGTATTTTGAACTCTTCTCTGGTTTTTATGGGACTCAGAGTAACACCTTGGGAAGTTTTGTCTCTATCATTCGGTTCCAGATTCTCACCAACAGACTTTTGTCCTCAGTGTCCCTTTCGCTGTAACTAATGATTGTATATGTCAAGTTATTTTTGAAAAGAAGAGCTCTGTGATTTTAATATAACTTACATTACACTTCCTATAGTATGTTCATAGATCTGTTACCAGCCCTGTAAACTGTTTTACTTTCGGGTTCTTGGGTTTTCTGTTTTCACCTGTATAATAGCTTGGGGTTTGCCTATTTATGTACTTATGCTGTTTTTTTTAGCTTTAGGCTGAATGCATGACAATATGTTTTGTTCCTCTGGGATAAGTATTCTGTTGGACTATCCTAATATGGGCATTTTCACATCTCACTCACAGTCATGCTAATTGTTACTTTAGTGTGTGTTGAAATTAGAAGGTTTCTCCATGTCGTACCAAAATATGGTGAATTCATCTTACCCTTTGATTAAGGAGCCTTTGTACTTCTAGAGGTACAGCACTGTATTAGGGCTGTTTATCATATGTGAATGCATCAATTGTTGTTACAATTGTGACATTTTATAAGAATAAAGTTTAAAAAAAGACATTTCTAAATTGCAGTATCTAAGTGGATCATAAAATTATATGCTACTTTTCGATTTGTTTGCTCCAAGCGTTTTATGGTAAGCAAGTTGTAAACAGTGTAGCAAGGACTGTGATTAAAGCATTTTTACTTAAACACAAGTTGATGCTGTTGTCTTCATTTTATTTAAATGGTTGGGGGTGTGGCTGCAGGGTGGGGGGAGTATCCAACTGCAGGAGGCTCGGAAATACAAGTGCTGAACATCGTGGCAACTTGTGCAAGTTAAATTTATGTAATTCTTTTCCCTGGAGTCAGGAGTAGGGAAGACATAATACAAGTGGGTTTTATCTTTAGTAAAAGCCCCAAAGATCACCACAGAGCATCTAAAACCCTGATGCTTTTTGGGGCCTAGTGGCCCCCAAACCCCCAGCCTTTATATAAAACTCTTTCACACTGCATTACAATAATGTGTCTGGGATGAATGGTTAATGGCATTGTTGGTCAGACAGTTGCCCACCCCAGTTACAGCTGCAGACTTTAAGGCCAGCCAAAGTCTCCCACACCACTGACACCGGGGGAAAAATTTTTTTTTTTCCTGGAGTCAGGGTAGGGAAGATATAGCAAAAATGTGTATTTTATCTTCAATAAAAGCCCCGTAACTCACCAGAGAGCATCTAAACCCCCTAGAGTTTCTGGGGGCATAGCAGCCCCCCAACCCCCTGGCCTTCATGTGTCCCAGTTGAAAGTGTTTTCAGCACCCCCACTATAAAAACTGTTCCATTGCCACTGGGAGGGGGTGAGGGAACACCCCTGTCTAGTTCCCCTAAATAGCTGAAAGGAATTAGATAGTACATGGTTAGTGAGTACTCTTGAGGATGGTTTAGCATACAGGATTTGAATCCGAGACATGAAATTAGGACCGAAGTTGAGGAGTTGCAGAATTGCCTGCAAATACCACCACTCCAGAGTCAAACATTTTCTTGACAGCTATAGAGATTGCTGCCACTGGGGTAGGAGAGTCAGTGGCTGCCTGAAGTAATGATATGAGGTCCCTAAGATGATCAGGGCTGACCCTTCCTCTTATGAACTCCACCTGGGCTGAATGTATAATGGTGGGCAAAATTTGCTCTAATCTCCAGACAAGGGCCTTTGCTATAATTTTGCTGTCAGAATTAATCAGGCATATTGGTCTGTAATTAGAAGGGAGTAGTGGGTCTTTGCCCTCTTTGGGTAGCAAGGTTATGATGGCCTCAGCTGGGGACTCATGGAGGGTCTTGCCAGTGTAGGATTCTTGGATCATGTCTAACATGGGTTGGGCCACCACTTCATGTATTATTTGCTAGGAATCTACTGGAAAGTCATCACTGCCAGGGGATTTATGTTGGGCCATGTCTTTGATGGCTTGTGTAATCTCTTCGGCTGTAAACGGCGTTTCCAATTTAGTCCTCTGTTCTTCCAATAATTTAGGGAGATCAAGATTTCCTATAAAAGAAGTACATTTCTGCATATTTAGAGGGTTTCTAGATTGATAGAGGGCATTATAGAACTGTGTCATTATTTCATTCATGGCTTTAAGACTGTACTGTACTTGACCTTTGGAATCTTGGAGCCTGGCTATGTGCCTTTCTGCATGTCGTTTACGAAGGTGGAAAGCTAAGAGTTTGCTTGTCTTCTCCCCACTTGCCCAGTATTTGTTTTTGGTTCTTAGTACTTGTAACTCTGCTTTTCTAGTAACTAGATAATTGATTTGAATCCTAATTGTGGTTATTTCTGTTATTAGGTTTTTATTAGTTAGTTTTCTGGGGACCTTTTGTAAATATCTTCTTTTTTCTTAAGCAATGCCTCTAGTTTGGCCAGTTCCTGTTCTCTTACCCACTGGCGGTGAGCGGTTTAGCCAATTATTTTCCCCCTCATTGTTGCTTTGAACGCTTCCCATATTGTAGCAGCAGTTGTTACCCCTGGAGGTTTTTTTTATTTTTTTTAAATTACTATTTATTCCTCCTCCCCAGCCTGCCACCTCCGACCCTTCAGGGGGGACAACTGGACATCCCACTGCCCGGAACCCTACCCAAGCAGACCCCCAGGCCCCATGGAGCCACAGATTACCCCCTGGGCAGGGACGAGGTGGGGGACTCAGACCCCGTAACTTACCTTTCATCGGTCTGAGGTCTGCTGGGTGGGCACAGGCAAATCGTGGGCATGGCCATGGTCCTCCCATCTTCCCGGTTGAGGCAGGCTTGTATTTCCGCGATTTCTCCCTCCCCAGCAGCAAGTAGCTTCCCCCAGATGTCTTGACGCATGCGCCGACGTCCATGCTGCTCAATGGCTGCCCATCCCCAAATGGAGCTTGCAGTTCCTCGATCCTCCACTCAGGGTCATGCAGGTGTCGGGCATCGGCCAAATCCCTCCCCGGAGAAGGCGAGCTGTCATTGGACGCTCCAGCCTATCTCCCCCCGCCCAACCCACCGACGACCCGAGTCCTCTCCCGAACCCGGGTCGCCGGCATGGTGTGAGGTGTGGCGTCCAGCGCCTCAACCCTCAGCGCCACCAGGCCGGCCCCCCTGGAGGGTTTAGTTCAGAATACTCAGCAGTCTCCTCTCTAAGCCAATCTCAGAAGTCCATGCCTTGGAGTAACAGGGGATCAAGCCTCCATGTTGGAGTTTTGTTGGGAAGAAGGTCTACCACCCAGCTCATGGTTATGGGAGCATGGTTGGATATATACATGGGGGCAATGGATACATCTTGTCTTAGGGAAGTAATGGCCAAAGAAGTTAATCACATGTCTAATCTGATGGCCATATTTCAGGATACAGAGAAGTAGATGAAGTCCATTTCAGATGGGTGTCTCAGCCACCATGCATCTTCTAATTGAAACAGGTGTATTAGCTCTCGCAAAGGTTGAAGGTTTTTTTTTTAATGGGGTCCTGGTTTTTTTTTTTGTTTTGTTTTTTACCAGGAGAGACACACACTAAACTGAAAGCTTATTTACAGGTGTGACCTGGGAGCACAAGGAAGTTAGGTGACTTGCTCAGGGTCACACAGTATGCGAGTGGGGGCTGTGGGATTCAAACCCATGTCTCCAGGTTTGCAACTCAGAGCCTTAAAACCACTGCGCTATACTGCCTCCTATTTTATTTTTTTCTGTTTTATTCTTATTTGACCTGTCCAGAAACCAATCTAGAACCAGGTTAAAGTCCCCCCCCCCACCCCCGAGATTATGTCTGGGTTATCAAACACCAGATCTAATAAAGTTTGGGAGATTACATTGAAGAAATCCAGATTATCCTCATTTGGTGCATATACATTACACAAGAGAATTGGCCCTTTATGGGTTGAAAATTTCATTACAACCCATCTACCTTCCTTTCCTTTTTTCTGTGTTATAGGTACTGTTTCATGCATTTGTGTAAGAGGATGGAAACTCCACATTTGGCCTTCCCTGAAGAACTATGGGATTCCCACCCATTCTCTAACCAGTTTGAGGCATTCTACCTCAGAAAGTTTAGTTTTCTGTAGAAAGACTGTGAGACGTAAGTTTTTTCAGCCTCAAAAATACTTTTTTTTCCTTTTGATAGATGAATTGAGTCCTCTGATATTCCATGAGGTTAGGTTAATTACATAATTTGCAGCCATTTCAAATATTTTTATGTTGGCATGCTTGCGTAGCCAACATCTTGCGGTAGTGCAGATTTGGAGGCACGGTCACTGTTGGGCGAATGCAGGGCATGCATCAGTGGGTGCGTCCCTCATTCCCAATCAGCCTGCATGCCGGGCGCCACCATGCACATACATAATGGTAATGACAGACCTAGAAAGGTCCGCTGCAATGCGAGCAAAGCTCGTCACATGCAGCGGACTTCCCGACGTGCTTCCCCAGAAACAGAAACATGGTGGCACACTGCCCACCACACTGCCGACTTTGAGGGTGCCCAATCCCCCTGTCAGCTTACCCTGCCCCCAATGTATGTGCTGATGGGGGAGCCCACTCCCCATCGGCACCTCCCCCATCGGCATAAAGAACCCCCATTTGTTATATGCCAAGGGGGGTGCCCAATCCCTTGGCTCTTGCCCCCACTTTCCTTGTGTCCAGATGGGGTGCCCAATCCCTGTTGGCTACAGCTGCCCCCCAAAAAACTCCGATTTTTTGCTTTTTTCTCCTGTAAAAAGGAAACAGTCCATCGCAGTCTCTGCCCCCTCCCACAACCCAAACCTACCCACTGTGCACCCTGCCTTCCCACACCGCCCCCACCCATACTTACCCGAGTCCAGCGCGAACAATCTTCAGTGGACCGGGAACACGTCTGCACTCTTCAAAGCTGACCGCGAACTGATGAAATGGCGGTAAGCTGTATAATTGAATAAATAGGGTTTTTCCACCTTTGATGCATATCTCAGCCATTTTTTGGAATTTTGGCACTACGTTTTCAACATGGGGTTTTTGGGACCCCACCTCATGATTTCTGGCACTGTCATGGCATTATTCGATCCCAAAAGATGATTTCACTGTCACTGCACAGAATCACCTTTGGGGACTGAGTCATGACTGAGATATGACAGTGCCACTGTGCTTAAGGGGGAGCTCTCAAAAAGCCTATGTTGCAGATTCGGTGACAAAACTCCCAAAAATGGCTGTTTTACGAGCGAGCGTTATGCTGTTTCTATGCACGTTCATAACATCATGGATTTGTAATATTTTCACTCCAGATTTTCAAAATTGACATTTTTCCACACCTCCTGATGAACAGTATAGCTGTCATTTTATATATCCTGCCCAAAATGTGTTTTCACATGTCCAGCACAGAATAGCATGGTCACTGTGCGAAATCACATTTTGGGACAATTTGAGGAAATGACAGTGACACTGTTTATGAGCAGAGGTCCTAAAATGCCTGTGTTGAAAATTTGGTGCCAACAGCCCATAAATGACTGTGCTGCAAGTGTGCGTTGGCGCAGTTTCCACGCAGCCTTGTAACTTTGCAAATTTGCAGTATTTCCATGCCAGATTTTCAACACTGGAATTTTTGCACACCTCCTTATGAACAGTACAGCTGTCATTTTTCACATCCTGCCCAAAATGTGATTCCACACCTGTGGCACACAATGGCATGGTTGCTGTGGGAAATCAACTTTTGGGACAGATTAACAAAATCACAGCGCCACTGTTCATAAGGGGAGTTCCCAAAATGCCTATGTTACAAATGTGGCTACCAAACCGCAAAAAATAATTGGGTTATGGATGTGTGTTGCGCAGTTTGTATGCATGCTCATTGCTTCACCAATATTTCATATTGTCACTCCAGATTTTCAACGTTGCCATTTTTTTACGACTCTTCATGAACAATACAGTTGTCATTCTCCACATCCTGCCCAAAAATTTGTTTTTGTCCCTCTGTCACCAAATGCCACAGCCACTGTGCAAAACCACCTTTCAGCTAACAAAGTGATTGTGCTGCTTTTCAAGAGGTGGCCTGACAAGAAGCCCATGTTGAAAATGTGGAGTGAAACTACCACCACACGCCTACGTTTTTAGGGTTTCCAACTGTAGCACCCCACCCGGTACAGACTGACAGGCGTCAAGGGTGTGACTTGGGATCATTGGATGTAATGCTAATGTCATTCCACCCCCTGCCCCCACCCTGCATCCACTGACAAGCATTGTGGAGTGCCTTGCACTGTTCAGCCACAAAGTTCACCCCATGCTCCTGAAGAAGTAGAACTCTTGTACTTGGAACTTTAATTTAGGGTAAAAAAAACAAACTAACAAAACTAAAAAAAAGTGTGTGTTTGTCTGAGTTAACTGAACTGAATGGTTTGCTGAACAGTTATCTAGGTGTAAATCTCAGGTGATTTAAAGGACTTGATAGCTGTGAGGTTTAAATTACTTGTAGAAAGATCTAGTAAGTAGGGGGAGTGGCTTAGCTAGAAGGAAGCTACATTTAAAGACTGCCTTAGAAAGATTTTGCTAGTAGCTTGGCAGTAGACACCAGGAGAAAGGACTGCTGTGTGACTGGACTTCCCTGATGGGACTGAAGAAGCAGAACTCTTGTACTTGGAACTTTAATTTAGGGTAAAAAAAAGCTAACAAACAAAACAAAAAAAGTGTGTGTTTGTCTGAGTTAACTGAACTGAATGGTTTGCTGAACAGTTATCTAGGTGTAAATCTCAGGTGATTGAAAGGACTTGATAGCTGTGAGGTTTAAATTACTTGTAGAAAGATCTAGTAAGTAGGGGGAGTGGCTTAGCTAGAAGGAAGCTACATTTAAAGACTGCCTTAGAAAGATTTTGCTAGTAGCTTGGCAGAAGACACCAGAAGAAAGGACTGCTATGTGACTGGACTTCTCTACTGGGACTATATTGCCCCTCCTTCACTCTCCTCCACCCTCCCATCCAAAGCTAGTTCTAGTTTTATAGGCCCAGAATTTGACTGACAACAGGAACTTCCTGTTTGGGAGCTGGAAGTGAGAGATCACAGAGCCACCAAAGACCCACCATCCTAGAAGGGCAAGAGTAGCTCTCCAGCCCACTCTAGCTGCTGGAGGTCTGCCTCTGAGCAAGTAAGTGTTCTACTGAGAAATATTGGATATTCTTGTCTCAGAACAGGACAATCAGGAGCTTAAAGGGCACACAGGCAGAAAGTAAGGAGAGAGAGAAAAAAAAAAAACAGGAAAGAGTAAGGATTGCAAACAGTTAAGGAGCCAGAAACAAGACATGATGGGAGTGGTGCAGTGCAGTGGCTGTGGAGCAGCAGTCTTCCGAGAGATGTTCTGGAGCATGCAGTGTTGTCCCATCTGCAGGAACCTCTCTGGGCTGAGAGAGGAGGTTTCTCATCTCCAGGCTGAGTTGGCTAGGATTTGTGGGACCTCCTCTTCCATCCAGGGACCACCAGTGCCACTGCCGTTGCCTCAGAGGTTGCTAAGAAAGAGGAGTGGTTGGATCACAGTGGGCTCAGGGAGGGTGAGAGTGGTGGAACAGAGGTGCATCCCTCCAGCTGTACCTCTCCACAATTCCTATGCCATTCTGGCAAAGTGTGGTTCCTCTATGGAGGCACCAGCAGTGGAGAGCAAAGAGGATGCTGGGAACCTCCACAAAGGAGACCCACAGGAGGGTGACAGGGAATCCCACAGGGGAAGGAAACAACTCCTGGTGGGGGACTCCATTGTTAGGAAGGTAGAACTGGGGGAGGAAGGGGATAGGGAGGTAAGGTGCCTGCCTGGCGCCATGGCTTGGAGGGACAGGGAGCGAATCCTCAGGATTGCCGGAGCAGCTGCACAGGAGAGGGAGCTGGATGTCATTGTCCACCTAGGGACAAATGACCTGGCTAAGAAAGGGATTAGAGAAGTGCAGGAAGAGTTTGTGGAATTGGGGAGGGGCCTTAGACAAGTAGCACACACGGTAACCTTCTCGGAGGTGCTGCCCATCTATGGCGTAGGAGAGGCTAGGGTGTTCCGCACCGTGGGAATCAATCAGTGGTTGAAAAACTGGTTTGGAGCTCAGGGATTTGGCTTCATTGGGGACTGGGGGTCCACCTGGAGCGATGCAAGCCTATACTGGCATGATGGGTTGCATCTGTCCAGGAGGGGAACCAGGATCCTAGGTGATGGGTTTAAATGCTTCATTGGAAAGCATTTAAACTAGCCAAGGGGAGGCACTGGAAAGGACAGGAAATCCTAGCCCCCAAAAAATAACGGTGGTAAGTCGCGGTAACACCAACATAGAGGTGTCAATAGGGAGAAGGGGCAGGGTAAATGGAGAAAGGACAAAGGCAAGAAGGACAGGGATGGGCAAAAGGAATAAGGCCATCAGGAAATGGAGGGTAATGAGTACCAATGCCCGTAGTCTGGGCAACAAGCTCCCTGAGCTGGTGGACTTGATGGAAGAGGGATTCCTGGATATCGTAGCAGTCACAGAAACATGGTACACAGAGAACCATGACTGGGATGTTAACATGCCAGGGTACATAACCTACAGGAGAGACAGGCAGGGGAGAAGAGGGGGAGGAGTAGCTCTCTATGTAAAGGAAGGGATAAAAGCAACTGAACAAAAGAGTAAACAGGGAGGAGAGGCAGCTCTGTGGGTCACCTTGAAGACTGAAAAGGGCACCACAATCCGCACAAGGGTTGTGTACAGGCCCCCATGTCAGGGGGAGGGAATGGACAAGGATATGATAGAAGGCATTCTTAGAATGGCAGAGAAAGGGGAGTTACTGTTGATGGGAGACCTGAATATGCCAGATATTAACTGGAGCACATTTGCTGCAGCCACATCCAAGAGCAGGGCCATTCTTGATGCCCTACAGGTGGCAGGCCTCAGACAGCTAGTTTCGGAACCCAATAATGAGGGAGCAATCTTAGACCTCATACTCTCAAATGGGGGTAGTGAGAGGATCTCAGATCTAGAAGTGGATTGCCATCTGGGAACAAGTGACCATCAAACAGTGTGGTTCACGTTAAACTCAGCTGCAGAGTCAAGCCATACAAAAGTGAGGGTACAGGACTTCAGGAGGGCTGACTTTGGCAAGATGGGAGAGTGCCTCAGAAAAGCACTAGCAAACAGGCTAGAAGGAGGTGTGGAGCAACAATTAGGAATCATCAAAACTGCCATCACAGAGTCAACAAGCCTTTGTGTGAAGCAAATAAACAAATCAAAATGAAAGAAAAAGCCACTATGGTTCTCAAAAAAGGTGGCTGTGAAAGTCAGGAAGAAAAAGATAGCGTTCCATAAGTATAAGGAAACACAGAAAGAGCAGGACGGAGACCTGTACCAGTTAAGGCAGAAGGAAGCAGGGAGGGAAGTCAGAATAGCAAAGGCCCAAACTGAGGAAAAGATGGCCAACTCAGTTAAGAAGAGGGATAAAACCTTTTATAGGTACATCAGCGAGCGTAGAAAGACAAAGGGAGGATAGTGAGGCTGAATAGAATGAACGGTGAGTGGGCAGAGGGGGACAGTGAAAAAGCAGGGATACTGAACGAATATTTCTGCTCAGTATTCACAAAAGAGGAGGGGGAAGTGCCTAATCCAATTAACAGAAGCACTCTTGATAGGGGGGTCGATCCCAGTCCTTGCACCTAAGAAAGGGTTCTGCAAGAACTCCTAAAACTGAAGGTAGACAAAGCAGTGGGTTCTGATGGAATTCACCCCAGAATTCTAAAAGAATTAAGGGGGGAACTAGTGAAACCACTGGCAACTCTTTTTAGTAAATCATGGGAGGATGGTGTGGTACCCGAGGACTGGAGGAAGGCAGATGTGATTTCCCTTCACAAAAGTGGGACCAAGACAGAGGCAGGAAACTACAGACCTGTCAGTCTGACCTCTGTGGTAGGAAAAGTGATGGAGTCACTTCTGAAGGAAAGAATAGTTGAGTACCTAGAGGCCAGTGGGGCACAGGACCCAAGGCAGTATGGGTTCACAGTGGGAAGGTCATGTCAGATGAATCTAATAGATTTCTTTGACTGGGTGACCAAAGTAGTAGACCAGGAAGGGGCTGCGGACATGGCCTACCTAGATTTTAGCAAGGCATTTGACACAGTCCCATACAAAAGATTAATAGCCAAATTAACCAGCCTGGGAGTGGGTCCCAGGGTGGTAGCCTGGGTAAAACATTGGCTGGACAACAGGACACTGAAGGTAATTGTAAATGGAGTCCACTCTGAAGAAAGAGGGGTTACTAGTGGGGTACTGCAGGGTTCAGTATTGGGTCCAGTCCTTTTTAATGTCTTCATAAGTGACATTGCAGAGGGACTAGAAGGAAAAGTATGCCTCTTTGCAGATGACACAAAGATTTGCAACAGGGTTGATACACAAGGAGGCATGGAAAGGATGAGAAGGGACTTGCAGGTTGGAGGAATGGTCAGAAGTATGGCAGCTAGGATTCAATGCAAAGAAGTGCAAAATAATGCACCTGGGAAACAAGAACCCCGGGGAAGAATACACAATTGGGGTGGGGGGGGTAGTAACAGCAACAAAAAAGGAAAGGGACCTGGGGGTAATCATATCAGATGACCATAAGGTTGTCAATCAATGTGAGAATGCAGTAGGGAGGGCTGGGGGTATACTGGGATGCATAGGGAGAGGCATCAGCAACAGAAAACAGGAAGTTGTTATCCCTCTGTACAGACAGTTGGTGAGACCCCATCTGGAGTACTGTGTCCAGTTCTGGAGACCCATCTCCGCAAGGACATAGACAGGATAGAGGAAGTCCAGAGAAGGGAAACTAAAATGGTGCAGGGTCTGCAAGAGAAGCCGTATGAGGTGAGACTAAAGGAGCTTAATATGTATACCCTTGAGGAAAAGAAGGAGAGGCGGACATGATAGAAACTTTTAAGTACCTCAGTGGAATCAACAAAGTCCAAGAGGTAGCATCTTTCAGAAAAGAGACGGCAAGAACAAGGGACACAATTTAAAGATAGAGGGCGGTTCAGGGCAATGTGAGGAAGTATTATTTCACAGAGAGGTAATGGATGCATGGAACAGCCTTCCTGAGGAGGTTGTGGGTTCTAAAACTGTGGGAGAATTCAAGAATGCATGGGACAGACATAAGGCAATTCTTGTGGGAGGTAGGAAGAAATAGGCTGTTGGTTAACTAGGATCTGCAGCCTATCCTGTAGGTAGGGAAGTGGGCAGACTAGATGGGCCAAGCGGTCCTTATCTGCCATCAAAGTCTATGTTTCTATGTTTCTATACTGCACCCACGTCCTCATATTTCCTTATGGAATGGGGTATGTATAATGCCCAAAGACTCCAAAGCACACCACAACACTTGTCAGTGTCTACAGGGTAGGGTGAGGTACAATGGCATGACAGTTAAAGCTGATGACCCAATGGCACACCCCAATGCCTCTCACTCTCTACAGGGTGAGGGTGGGGTTGACATCACTTCAATACTTCACTGCCATTTCTATCATGTGTCTCCAGCTCTAGCACTGCCAATGCCAATGCCAATGCCAGCGTGACAACATTCGGCATTGACAAATGCTTGTTTGTATTTGTTACTAATATCTTATAAAGGGGAGGAGTATGCAGGGCATGTCTATGTTTACATTGGGGAAGGAATGCATCTCCTCCTGTATAGCTGCCTAGCTTGTTCAATAACCTGTTACCATTCATTGGTGGGTCAATATAGCTTTTTACAACCTGTTTATTCTTGTACACAGTCAGAAACCACAAAGAACATAAATTTCTCTTATGTAACAACAATCTGACAAAATATGTTTAATAAGGCAAAACGTAAACTAACTTTTGGGTACACCTAAGTGTTCAGAACTTTTGTATGAAACTTGAGTGGTAAATTTAACCAAACTCAAAGAACAAGTTGGTGGGGGTTCAACTTACCCACCAGTAGATCTGCAATATTTTGGAAAAGGATACCTTAGAGGTTAGGCACAATCTTGTCGGTAGTCACCAATAACCTAGATATTCCTTTTCAGGCGATGGAAGAGAAGCTATCTGTGAATATTTTCATCTAGAACTATTTTTAACACTAGAGTGAATTGTTTACCTCTAATGTTTGTGTTTTACCTAGCCTTCCCTTGACTGGAGCTCACTACTTACTTTCCTTTTGTTTTTGTGTTTTCTTTTTACTTCTATTCCCATGTCTGCCGCCAGGGGAAGAAACTCACTTTGTGCCTATGTTAGGGCTTGTGCCCTCTAATAGGGAAGCTGCATTTGCTGAGATGATTTTTAACATCGAGTGTAAGCTATATCATGGAATGTGGAGCCCTCCCCCGAGTCACTACATTTTTATGGCTATGCGTGCAGTTACACCCATTACTATGTTGAGTGCAGCTCTCGAAATTTCTGAGGGGAACACTTAACTACCCATACAAGACAGCTGTATTTACATCTTACTTCTGTGTCCTAACACAGTGTTTGCAATCACCCTTCCCCTTGCTTATCTGAGAGTGCATGGGAATTGGCATTTCTCTACTCCCTCCCCAGATGAATGCCCCCTTTATGGTGAATGATGGCAATGGTGTGACAGCAATTTAGTGCCACGAGGAGAGTTACTGCCAAAATTTTTATGGCCCTCTTCCAGAATACTCATCATCTCCCAGTTCCTTTAAATATGGTAATGAGATGAAAAAAATCTGACAGGGTAGTTAGAACACATTTTGCCAAGTACCTTGTGTCCTTTGAATGTATAGTAATACCCAGGCAATATCATTTACACCCTTAGTTATGGTTATCTTACTGTGCAGCTTATGTCTTATATGTTAGAGGCGATTGTCACATCTGTCCTGGGGGGTAGCCCAGAGGGTTTAGACAATGCCAAGGAAAGTGAAAAATCAAGTCGGTGTTACGTGAAACATAGAAACATAGACTTTGACGGCAGATAAGGACCGCTTGGCCCATCTAGTCTGCCCATTTCCTACCTACAGGATAGGCCGCAGATCCTAGTTAACCAACAGCCTATTTCTTCCTACCCCCACAAGAATTGCCTTATGTCTGTCCGATGCATTCTTGAATTCTCCCACAGTTTTAGACCCCACAACCTCCTCAGGAAGGCTGTTCTATGCATCCCTACTCTCTCTGTGAAATAATACTTCCTCACACTGCCCAGACCCCCTACACAGAACAACATAAGATAACATTTTACAACATTGATGAGTCCTGTAAAACAGTAACCATTATGTCCAGCCACTGGCTATTGAGCTAGTTATTAGATATGAATGAGTTATTTTAATCAACTGTTTGCCGCATGTCAGCTGAGTCTAGCAACCCCAATTATGAGGTAAGTAGCAGGAACACTAATTTAACTAAGTAGCCTGAACTGAAAGGGGTTAGGAATAGACTCCAGTCCACCTCAGAAGTTAGCTCTATATCCACTGTAACTCATGGTAGGAGTTGAACCTGCTACCTCTTTAAACAAACTATCCTGTATGCCTTGCTGGTAAGCTATTAAAACTTTTCTAGCACATGGCATTTGTACTATTTTCAAAACTATTATACAGCTTTCAGGGGGCTGACATGGATAGCGTGCCTCGTTAGGGGGATATTGCTCCATCTGCAACTTTTTGTATCAACCAAGGCTCAGACATACACAGCGGTCCCATAAGAGGAATGTATAGCTGTGGAAATTAACAGACAGCACCCAGAGACACCCAGCATGTCCTTTTTTGTCACTCCAATATATCTTACCTCCTGCTCAAACAAACATTGCAAAACAATTAAGTGTAGTCCATTTTCTTCCCTGTTCATGATAGGGATTCTGGAGGTACAAGGGATTTGGAGTTTGGTGGCCACACAAGAGTTGGGACCAACAGGTCTTCTAAAGGGTGCCACAAATACTGTCAGACCATGCTGAACAAACCAGTGCCCAGTCTACCGGGTCGGAGTGGGCCCTGCCTCCTCTGTAGGGTCTGTCTCTTGGTCAGTCGGGATCTTCAGTGAGGAAGGAGTCAGTTCTCACAGGGGGGTTAAAGTGGTTAGTCATCTTCGCTGGAGTGTCAAAAGGAGAGCCATTGCTAGCATCTGATGACAGATAAGGCCTCAGTCTGCTCCATGATCTATCTCTGGGTGACAGCATCTTTTGTTGCAGTGCTAGTTTATTCTTTTTCTTTTGTCTACCCTGGGTCACTTGGTGCCATTGCTCCTTCCCATTGTCCACCAGGGAATTGGAGTTGTTTTGTGGCCCACTATTGTTGCCCCAATGGACCCCCAAATCAATTCATGTCCCTGCAGATCCCCTTCTCCCTCCTCATGCTCTTTGGGGAAACTCTGGCCTATCAGTCAAACAGATCCATCCAGGGCCATGTCTCCCCTCTGGACAGTTACCCCCCATCTTCCCTGAATTTCAGGACCGTTTTGACCCTTAGACAAGGAGCATGCCCATCAGGAGCCACACTCCCCGTCTCCAGATCTTGGCTCCCTGCGTTTTAATGCACACCCCACCTGAGTGACCGCCCACTCAGATCCACGAAGCATACCCATCCCAGGGTCGTGCCTCTCCCAGGAGTCACCCAATCGCCACTTTTAATGCCAGAAGAATTTACTTTTTCAGGGTCAGCCATGAATTACCACCATTGCCAAATTACCTCAACCAGCAAACTTGAGCTATGCCAGCTTGCACTGCTGCAGCCTGGCAAACTGGGGTGGGGCGGTGGGTGTCATTCTGGTGAGTGGCTCAAAGAGGGAGGGGCCCTCCCAAGTCACTCATTATAAGCCCTGCCAGACCCCTCCCTGTTGGAGTAGCCTGAGACAGCCCCCTTTTCAGTGGGTCTCCACTGAGAGGGCTATTGCATTGTGAGCTGCCTCCTGCACCCTTGGGGCTTGGGCAGTTCCTCCCAGCCCACCTACTTGGGGGCTGTGTGCAACTCACCCCCCGGTGAGAGGCCAGGGGGTTCATTGCCCAAACGGACCCCCAAGGCAATAATTCACATCACACAGTTCTTGGAATGGAAAAGGCTGCAGCTCTTTTACTTAAAATATTAACAGAATTACATGTCACACTTCTTTATAATGCAATTCATATTCAACTGCGAACAACTACATAACTATATACATACAGAATAAACTATTCAGTCAGATCCCTTGGGCAGAAAATTCATGTCCCTGCCAAACCCTTTCTCTTTCCTCATGCTCTTCGGTGGAACTCTGGCCCATCAGTCAGACAGACCTGTTAGAGGCCATGCCTCCCCTCCAGACAGCCCCCCTCATCTTCCCCGAATTTCAGGACCTCCTTGACCCTTCAATGAGGAGCATGCCTGTCTGAGGTCACACTCCCTGTCTCCAAATCTTGGCTCCCGGCATTTCAGTGCATGCCCCACCTGAGTGACAGCTCACCTGGGTCCGCGAAGCATACCCGTCCTAGAGTCGTGCCTGTCCCGGGCATCACCCAATCACCACTTTTAATGCCGGGAGAATTTACTTCTTCAGGGTCAGCCATGAATTCTCATCACTTACATACAGTGCCAACAAATATCACCCACACATGCCTAAGGGACCTTACTTTTACCAAACAAAACAGTCTTGCAGAAATCATTTACAGTGCTGTTGAGGATATCGTTTCCTATCTCAGAGAGGTGTACTCCATCGTAACTATACAGACCGTTATCTGCCTTCATGATCAGGAAATGCCTGATGACTTCGACACCTTGTGAGGCCACAAAATGGAACACTTCCCTGTTCACTGACCTGCGAGCCTTGTTGATGGCTCCCACATTATGTGCCCCTCTCCACTGCTGCCATGGAATGATCCGAACCCATGCCAAGACAGTGTGAGATAACATCTTCTTAAGACAGGTCAAGTCCTTCTTTATGTCCCTAGTAAGGTTGGGGGCCCCCAGGGTGACCAAGTTGTTCCCTCCAAGATGGAGCATCAGTGCAACTGGTGGTTGCCATTGTAGCCCCAGTCTCGTAATTGTGTCCCACAATGCCCCCCACTTCATACCCCCCTTTTCCTGCCCATTGGATGACAGCTTGCCTTCTCAAAATGCCCAACTGCTTCACATATGGCCTCTTTTTAGCTCTCATGTAGGCTTCCCTCACTTGTGAGTGGCCCAAAATCCGGATCAGTGATGCCATTGCAGTCATGCCTAGAAAACAAATCAGAGTGTGAATATGGTGTCATAACTGTCGACAATTGTTATTGGTGCAAGACTCTCTGGCCTCGACCCTCAACCTGCTACTGGACACCCCTTGCTGAGGTCTAATATATCCCTTATATGCCCTGGAAGCCCATCTACCCACTTCCTTAATTTGGTCTTCCTTCAGCCCACACCTGGCTGCCTCAGTGGCCATACCAGTTCTGAAAGAATGGGTATTGAAAAAGCTTGGGTTCAAACCTGTCAGCCACAGACACTTCCTGAGGATAGCTGTGAACTGCTGCCTCATAACCGGTTTCCCATCCTCATGTATAAGTGGCCCTGCCCCCTCGGCCATACTCTTAGGTATTCCTGCATTAATGACCATGGGCATAAGCCCCCTGTGGGAGCCTTGAACAGCGTGATAAGTACTGGTAGCCCGCGTTGATTTGTTTTTGACTTGCGCAACCATAGACATAATCTGTCTTGCCAGATTGCTAAATCATCAACTAGCAGATTTGTGTCCTGTCCAGGTACATTGAACTGTGGTACCAACTCCAACACCGAGAAGGACCCATAAAATGCGCAAGCAAAAAGGGCTCTAAATAACTGGGTTTCATAACCTGAGCTGCATATGACCCTCAGTGCTTTTAACAGATCGAATAGCTCGGTCAGGCCTATGGGCTTCCTTGCATCCACCTTTTTTCCCCTTGATGTCATCAAATCTTGCAACATTTTCTTTGTAATGAAATTGTCAGTAGGGTCTGGGAAGCCATGAGCCTTGTGCAGAAATGCGATACCTGCCAACTGCAGGCGTAGTGCCACAGGTGATTTTCCCTGCTGCTCTAAGTGGAGGATATAGCTTTGGACTTGCCTCTGGGTGTCATGTGGTGTCACACTTACCTTGTGACTGCAAAAGTCCCGGAAGGACACACAGCTACCTCTGTATTTTCACCATGTCAAGGGGGGGCCACAGTGAGCTGTACTAGTTGCTGTAGCCTTGGCTCCCCAATCTCCAAATAGCTTAAGGCAGGGGTTCTCAAATGGTGAGGCCAGCCTCCCTGGGGAGGCCCCAACCTGTTCCAGGGGAGGCTCAAGCAAGTCTAAAAAAAAGTACTGTATATAAATTTTGAGTTTTATATATTTTGTGTGAAGAGATGGAGCAAATTGAAAGAGGAGAATAGTAAGTGGATTTTATGTATTTATTTATTAATAAGTGACAAGGGAAGGTGAATAAGCGAAGGTTAATTTCAGGTGTACCCGGAGAAGGGTAGGTGGTGAATACATTTCAAAAGGTAACTGCAAAACAATCAAGAAATACACAATGAACAATAGTGCAAACAAATATGAACAATAAACTAGTAATGAGTGCTGGTAATTGATCAATTTGTAGACTGATGGCAGAACAGCCCAAATACAAGGGTTGAGTATAAAAGTGCTAAGAACAACAACAGGAAGGAGCAAAGTAATCCCAGAGAAGTTGCTTAGGATCAGGGAAGGAGGGGATGAGGCAAAGTATGTAGGAAGGTTATTTCATATGGAGAGGAAACAAAGAAAGTAGTCTGACCCATGAGCACAGGAGTTCTTTTTCAAAGGTTCCACATCAGTATAAGACAAATAACTGAATGTGAGCCAGGTACTCAAAGGGGTTTCAGTTTATTCGTGGTGTACTACATAAAGTACAGTATGCTATTTTTCTTTGGGGAGGCCCAAGATTATTTCAGTTTTTGGGGGAGGCTCAAAATCTTTTCCATGGATTTGGGGAGGCTCACTGTGACAAAGTCTGAGAACTATTGGCTTAAGGTATCTGCTTGGGGAGCATATCTGTCCCTGGAGCCAACTGCCTGAACTGCTTGAGCTGTAAACGAGACAGGACATCAGCAATGCCATTTTGTTTGCCTGGCAAGTGTTGCGCTTTGAACGATATATTGTTCTGGAGGCAACATAACACAAAAACCTGCAGAACCTTCATGACCTCCTCAGAGCGAGAAGTCTGTCAGTTCAATATGTCTACTGCTGCCTTGTTGTCCATACGGAAAAAGACTCTCTTATTTTGTAGCCTGTATCCCCCACACCCTTAATGCTACCGTAATGGGGAAAAGTTCAAGGAGTGTAATGTTTTTTGTATAACCCAACAATACCCACTCCTGGGGCTGCCGCTCTGCAAACCATGCCCCTTGCCAAAAAGCTCCAAAGCCAATTCCCCCAGAGGCATCTGTGACCATGTCCAGATCATGTAGCTGGGCCTCTGTCATCTGCTAGATTGCTACACCATTGAAACCCTGCAAAAGCAGCTCCCAAACCTTCAAGTTGGCCTTTATGCCCTGTGACACCCTAATGTGGGAGTATGTTTTAAAACCCCAGCCGTGGCAATGGCCATCACCTCAGGAATGGTCTTCCTGGTGGATTGCATGACACTGCAAAGTTCGGGTGCCCTATGACAGACTGCAATTGCTTTAAGGTCACCTACTTTGCCTTCCTGATCTCCCCCAACATTTTCCTCAACAGCTTTACTTTCTCATATGTCAAGCGGGAAACCATGGCCTCTGAATCTATTTCTATGCCCAGATAGGAGAGGAAAGTGGTGAGGCTCTCAGTTTTCTCCAGGGCCAATGGAACCCAGAAATATTCCATTAAGGCCCGGATAGCCCACAGCATGTCCGCACATAACTGTGATCAGCCGGGACCTGTAAGCAGAAAATCATCCAAGTAGTGTGTAATGTGTGGGTTCCCAGTGTGCCTTTTGGGTGCCCATTCCAAAAAAGTGTCAAATGCTTCAAAAGCTACACAGTTCACTGAGCATCCCATGGGCGCAGCTTTATCCACATACCATTGCCCTTTGAAACTAAAGCCCAATAAGTCATGGTCACCAGGATAAACAGGGAGTAGGCGAAAGGCTGACTTGATGTCGCTTCTTTGCCATAAGCACCCCCACCCCGGCCCAGCTCCTGCATCAATTGCATCACCACGTTGAAGGACACATAATGCACCGAGTAGTCCTTGGGATCAATGAAGTCATTGACTGAGGCTCCCTTTGGGTAAGACAAGTGGTGTATAAGTTTGTAATTACCTGCAGTCTTCTTTGGGACTAGACTCAAAGGTGATACCTGGAGGTTAGGAAAAGGGGAGTTGTCAAATGGGCCAGCCACCCAGTCAGTCTTGATCTCTTTTGTAATCTTTTGCTCAATGATATCAGGGAGTAAAATTGCTGATTTTAGGTTGTGGGCTGTTGTCGCAACTCGGGGCCCTTTGTATGGGATATTTAAACCTTACTTAAAACCTTCCTCCAGATAATGCACCACCTTCCTGTCAGGATGACAGGAGAGCCAAGTGACCATATGGTGGAGCTGGACCAGGGATCTAGCCAGACTTCTCAGTCCCTTGTTTTCCTCTCTCACCCCTGGCTCCCTCGTTACCCTGCCCTCTGCTGGCTTGGCAGTTGCAATCCGTGACTCGGTGTTTCCCACCACAACTTTTGCAGATGTGGCTGTACCTACAAAAGGAATGAAAACATTTTCCCTTATTGTAGTCAGAACACGCTTTCTTACCAGCCCTTTTCTGTTCCTTCTTATTGTCTCCCCCAGCTTGTCTGACAATGACGTGACCACTGTCAGTATAAGTTACAACATTAGGCCTTCCTATTGTCATGTATCAGACTCACAGGTCTATGTGTGTTTGTTCCCATTTGGGATTCGGCTGCCGGGCCAGTTTTAAATGGAATTGTTCATCATATTTTAACCATGCGTATCCATCAAAGGATAGGTGGGCGAATTTGATAGTGTCCCGGTATTTCAGCAGTAAAATCAGTTTATCTGGGTGCTTCATCTCATATACTGACATAAAAATGTCAAAAGCAGCCACCCAATTCTTAAATGTGAAAGGGACTTTGGTCCTCTGAGGCCTCTTTTTTTCCACCCTTTTTATCGTCGTTCTCCTCAGGAAGCTCCTGATGTAATAATGAGAACATATCAATAAATTCCCCTTTCCAAATTTTTTCCCGGACCATACCCGGCAAGTGATCCCCCAGTGGATCTTCCACCCCTGCATAAGCCAAATGGCTCAACCCTGTGTTGGGATCTGGTGTAGCACTAACCCCTGCTGGAGGGGGGGGGAGGCTGGTCTACTATGGCTGTGGCAGCTGCCACTATGCCGGTCCCCCCATTCCCCACAATTCCTGGGTTGTTCACACCTGTCTGATGCGTATGTAATGCAAGTGCCGGTGCTCTGGTCCACACCTGCACCACAGCTCCTTGTGCCCTCGTTTCCCCAGATGAGGTGAGTTTGAGGCCCCCACTAATGTTGAGGCCACTGTGGTCTGGGTGGGCTGTCCAGATGCCACAGGAGAACCCGCCATCCCAAGCGAGACCAAATTGGACAGAACAGTAGTGGTATTGGAAGAAACCTGCTGGCCATTGCCAGTTGTTGGGTGCCTATCCATGGATATGCCCAACACGACTTGTGTTGCCAACCCTGTGGCAGGGGCCCTTCCACTCCCTGCCTCAGCCCCGTGTCGGTCAATAATGCCCTAGCTGGAATAGCTCATGGACTTTTGGGAGTTGCCTTCGATCAACACATTTAAAGATGTTGCCTGAGACCCTGTATCCCCCAAACCCCTCCCTCCTTGAAGGGTTGTTGGGTGTACTGGGCCCCATGAAGCCCATGGGTTGAACATGGCTCCCATATTATCTGGCAAGCCACCCATGCCCCCAAATAATGGTGGGCCAAATATGTGGTCCCTGGTTCCATATCAGTGCCCACGGTAAAACAGGCCATTGTTGTGCTGGTAGGTTCATGCCATATGGTTGAGTACTGGACCCCACCCCTCCCCAAAGCCTGACACAGCAAAAGATGTGGGCATATGGCCAATACCCGTTGGCCTCTCCCGGTGCCCCGTCTCCACTACTGTGACCATTGCGAATGACACCAGGTTCATGGGGTGTTTCTCCAAACTGGAAGTAGGATGCTCCCCGCACACTCTTTGCCATACCCACGGACCCTGGGATTCATCCTACTGCAGGGGTTGGTGTCGACATGCCCCATGGGTATGTCTTGGGTATGGCTGATGGCAGACGTCTGCCATACTGCCTCCCCTACACATAACCCTGCTCTTTTCCCGCACCCTGGTGACAGATTCCCTCGCCATCTGTGCCAAATTCTGCCACCATATAGTATATTTAGAGGACTGGACTATGTAGCCAGTCAACAGACTGTCCGAGCCCTCTCTGGACCATTCTTCCTCACTCTCGATCTCTGACCTAACCGTTTCTATGGATGCATCACTCTCATGATCCTCTTTTTACTCACCCGTCTGTATTGAAACCACCAATGCTGTTGCAGTCTTCTCCCCGTGTTCCTCTGTGAGACGGGCTGCTGCGCTTGGTCCACTGTGGAGTTGCCTTCACCTTCAATCTCCTTTTTGCTTTTTTCAGCTACTGCTTGTGTCTCATGCTTTGTCTGCCCACTTTGCCCCTTCTGTTCACCAGAGAAGAACCAAGGAAATAGTGAAGAAGCATTTTTTTTTTTGAAGCAGTACAAGTCTGAAAATAATGCCTAAAATCTGTCACAAACAGAATTTGCTTGGGGTGCAGAGGAAAACACAGAGGCAAAAACAGAGATGACCTGAAAACTCGGAGACAGCCGAGAAGGGAGATTGCTGACACAAGAGGGGGAGGAGGTGGGAGCCAAGTGGCGCTGAGCAGAGACACCAGGGAACATGAAAGAGGCAGGCCACATGGCGGGGGAAAGAGTGGGGGGCAGGCTGCAGCCAGCCTGAGATCCTGGCTAAAAATGGCAAGAGCCAGGAGGAGGAAACAAGGAAAGGTGCAAGGCGCTGGGAGACAGGCCATGGCATGCCATAGGAGAAAGCAGAAAAGGGGTCATCTGATCAGAAAAATGCGAGATGCTGAAGAGCGACAGGGGAAAACCCAGTCGGCTGAGGGAGCTGGTGAACATAGAAAAGTGGGTGAGGAAAAAGGTTGAAGCCTGCAGGAGAAAAAGGGGAAACAGGGGGTTAAGAGCCGGGTAGGCCTGGTGGAGAGAAGGCATTGGGGGAGGCGCTAAGAGGAGAGGAGGGTGAGAAAACTGGGAAACCAGGGAAAAACAGGCTGGGCAACCACAGCTGAAAAGCCGCAGGACAGCTGCATGGAAGCGAGAGGAGGAGGATGGATGAGGAGAACGGGAGCCACAGGAGCAAGCAGGAGAAGGGCCCCATAAAGGCTCTAAAGCCCGGGCTTGGATGGCAGGCTGCGGAAAAAGGTGTGAGATGCTGTCTGAAAACCAAATGGGGACGCAGGAAAATGAGTGCACACATAGATTCATAGACTCATAGATAACTACAAGCTAGGAGGTCTACATGACCCTTTAATAGCTCGCCACTTAATTAGTGGTACTCATATTTTCTTTTCCCCATATACGCATCCAATCTGTGTTTAAAGGTTTTCATGTTCTCACTGGTCACCACTGCCTCTGGTAGTCCATTCCATACAATCACCACCCTCTGAGAAAACCATCTACTCCATTTAGTTGTCTTATTAACCATTCCCTTTATTTTCAATCCATGAATCCTAGTTCTTCTATTTTCTTGTGAAATTAAGCCAATCATTTCCCATTTATATGCATCTCTCGATGCACTATAAACAAGGCATAAATCCCCTCTTATTTGTCTATAGTAGATAGAGTACAGACCCAATTTACTCAGCCTTTCCCCGTACTCCCTAGATCTTAACGAGGTAACCTGTTTTGTTGCACATCTCTGCACCCTCTCCATGAGATCCTGTCCTGTTTGGGGTGCACAAAAGGGGCCACAGTACTCCATGTGTGGTCTCACAACAGAGTCATACAGTGGCATCAGAACATCTGAACTTCTACTAGCTATGTTCCTTTTTATACAGCCCAACAATGTATTACATTGTGTTTACCTTATTTTTAGTATGAGTATCAAAAGAATGGTCCTTGTTATAGTAACCCCCAGATCTGTTTCTTGAGTAGTTTCCATAAGATATGTCCCATTCATCACATATTTGTGCCGTGGGTTGTGTTGTCTCAGATGCATGACTCTACAATTCTCCAGGTTGTATCTCAATTTGTGTACTACTGCCCATTGTTGTAAGCTCTCTAGTGCTTCCTGCAGCTTCTGGACCCCATTTTTCCTGTCAATAACAGACCCCACTTTGCTATCGTCAGCATATTTTGCCATCTAAACATGATTTTAGACTTGCATTGTTGATACCACCAAATTAAAGAGTGTGGGGCCCAGGACCGAGCCCTGCGGCACACCACTCATAATTGCCCCTCAACTGGAGCTATATCCACGAATACAGACCCTCTGTCTCCAGCCAGTCAACCAGGACTCCACCCATGATACCACATTTGGATGAATTTTCAAGGCTACCAGTTGCCTTATCATTATATTGTGATCTAATGAATCGAAAGCTTTCACATAATCTAAAAACACTGCATCCACTGCCATCCGCCTATCAAGTGCCTCACTCACTGATTCGTAGAAATATAATTGATTAGTCAAACTGGACCTGCAACCACTAAATCCCTGTTGTGTTACATCAATCATCCTGTGTTTTTTAATATGTTCAAATATTTGGTCATTCACTAACCCCTCCACAAGTTTCCCCAGAATGGAGGTCAGGCTAATAGTCCTGTAGTTCTCTACTTTTGATCTATCCCCTTTCTTAAAAATTGGGGTCACCAGTGCTTCCCTCCATTCCTGTGTCACCTTTCCCTGTTTAATGGAGTCATTGAACAGTTTGGTAATTGGTCCCACTAATTCATATTTCAACTCTTTTATTATCCGGGGACTTATACCATCTGGTCCCATAGATTAATTTATTTTTAACTTTTGTAATTTATCCATCACCATAGAACAGGTTATTTCAATGTGTGAGTCAGTCAGAGGGTAGTTTTCCAGAGTATTGGCCTTATCCTTAGGTTGAAATGTACTTAGAAAATATTTATTTAGAGCTTATGCAATTTCTGCTTCATTGGTTAAAACCGTTTGCTCTTTTTTAATGGTCCTATTCCTACTTTTTTACCTCTTAGAGACCCAATGTAGCTGTAGAATTTTTTCTTATTCTCCCTAATATCACTTATCATTTTTCTTTCTGCTTTTGTTTTAGCTCTCATAATCATACACTTAATCCTGTTTATCTGCTTTTTGTGTGCCATCCAATTTTCATCACTGTGATTCTTTTTATATTTATCATACTTGCTTTTCTTCCTTCTTATACCATTTCTAATCCCCTTATTCCACCAAGCTGGTATCCTTCCTCTATTACAATACTTCCATACCACTGGTACCCATGTGTCCATGCAATAATCTATCCGAGTTTTTATTTTGAGCCAAGTAGCTTCCATATCCAGGTCCTTCAAATCCATCTCCCAATTCCATTCTTGTAAGTATTTCTGTATTGATACATAATCTGCTTTATAATAATTTTTAACCATAGTAATACCCTGAACTCTTTTCCTTTCCCTGTCTAGTTTTATGTGTATAACATTGTGATCACTAGATCCCACTGGCATATCAGTACTTATTGTGACTTTTTCTGCTCCTACATTACTCAGAACAAGATCCAATATATTGTTCCCATGAGTGTTTTCATGGACAAATTGTTCTAATTCCTGTTGTGCCATGATTTCAAGGAAAGAATTTTCGTATAGTGTACTGCTTTGCTGTAGTTCCCAATCAATAACTGGGAAATTTAAATCACCCAAGAACATATAATCACCATTAATAATTGTAAATCTAATTGCTGCCAGAAAAGCTTCATTTTCCTCTCTATTTAAATTCGGGGACCTATACCCCACACCATTGTAGTATCTTTTCCCCCAGCTTTAATTTTAATCCATAAGAGTTTTAATTCTCCACATGATATATCTGGGGATGTTACTTCATATGTCTTAGTGTCATGTGCCGTATAAACGGCTATTCCCCAGCACTCTTATGAACCTGGTTTTTATTGAACATTGTATATCCCAGAATAGTAACCCCTCCCCCATTTTGGTCTTTAAGCCATGTTTCAGTTAATGTGCACACATCAGATTATGCTGCAATATAAGATTTTTTAACTCCTCAGTTTTATTCTTAAGCTTCTTGCATTTACTAAAAATATCCGAAATTCAGCTCTATTTTTGCATCCCTGTTCCTTACCCTCCTGATAACGGGCAGTTTTATCAGTACTTGCACTTTTATCCTCAGATATGAAAATTTTATTTTTAGTATGCTTATTCTTCTTATTAGTTTTTTCAGGTTTCTAACAAGCCTTGGATGCATCCCAGCCATGTATTCCCATGTCCACCCACTCTTTAGTTTAACATCTGTTTAATTCCATCCACAAACAGTAACCCCAGTAAGTCACCCCCTTTTCTACTCAGATGTAACCTATCATGACTATACAAATAAATACTGACCATCAAAAATCTACCAACTTCTAATATATGCAACACCCTTTATTAAACTCCATTGTCTAATCCAATTGTTTATATTTTTTATTTTTCTATTAACATACTGATTCATCCTGGGCATTGACAAGATTTCGGAAATTATTAATCTGCACCCGTTATCTTGAATCTTTTTTTCAATTACTTGAATTGCAGTAAAGATGTCCTCAATTGCACAGCTTCTTATATCATTAGCTCCTATATGGACCAATATGGTGGAGTTTGCTGGTATCTTTTTATTTATTAAATCATCTACTATAGTAATCATATCCCTTACCCCAGCCCCTGGAAAGCAGCTACTAATACTTGTCAACTTATCTATCTTTGTTGTCACATGATCTGTGAATCTAATAATAGAGTCTCCTAATATATACACATAGGCCGGGATATTCAGACTGCGCCAGGCTGTGGCGCAAGCCTGGGCACAGTGCAACTGGGATGCACCAGAACATTGACAGGGTGACATTCAAAGGTGCTGTGCCATGGCTCAGCGCCATTGAATATGGCACCATGGCCACCCACACTGCGCATGGTGCAGTGGCACTGCACCAGTGCAAGTGGCCAGAAAGGAGCAGGAGGATGCACCAGCGCAAGTGCCATTGCACTAAGTGCAACAACCGTGATATTCTGGGTGGATATGCAAATGGGGCCATAATGCACGCAAGGCACAAATGGGGCCATTTGCATGCCATTATGGCCCCATTAGCATGCAGGTGCACCGATCCCTAGTGACTTGCTCCTGGTGCCATGCCAGGCAGCAGCCGCCGGGGACCGACGCCCCCTGCCCCTCAGCAGCAATGCGCCCCAATGCCTGATTGCGGGCTTTCCACATTAACAGTATCCATGGTGGTCCAGTGGACCCTATCCCCTCGCCTGATCATGGGTGTCATAACATATGTATCCTCCCTGGTGGTCCAGTGGACTGTCCCCCAGCCCGATCACGGGCTCTATGAAAGAAATATCATCTGTGGTGGCCCAGTGGCTGCATCCAGCCTGATCATGGGCAATACAATGAAAATGGTACCCTGGTGGTCTAGTGGTACCCCACTCCCCACCCACCCACTCAGTCCAGCCACCCCGCTCCCCCCAGTCAGTGGTAGGCAGTAGCTCCCCACCCGCAAGCCACCTGGCCACCCGCCAACTGACAGTGTATAGTATGGCTGTATGCCCATTGGTCCACAGCATGGGCCAATGGGTGTGCAGACTGTACTGTACTACACAGTCCTGATATATGAATGAATGGATGTAGGGTGCTAGTGATGACATCAGACATTGCTTTGGCAATGCTCACCCCTGATACCTCCCTGGCTTTAGGCAGATAATGTATATAGTCTGCCTTTAAAAAGGCAGACTAGCCAACACCATGGAGCTGTAAAAAACAGCCTCTCCTTAACACTCACAAGGAGTGTCTATCTAGTTCCAGGCCCCTTGTAACAATTGGAGGCACTGTAACGCCCAAAACACCAATGATGCAAAACACAAAGTGCAACTGCCTTCTGCAGCACACTACAATTAAAAGTCACACTAAAACCTGCTGCTTGCGTCTTGCAGCATATCCCAGCACAGCACGGTGGGAGGGGTAAGGACAGGGGCTTGCAGCAAGAAGAAGGAAAAAGGCAAAGGAGAAAAAGTGGCCTGGCGGGAAAAGGCAGCAGGGGTGAATGGGGGGGGCCCCGGGCAGGCCACTGGGGGGATACAGGGGACAACTGCAGCTCAAGCAGTGCACTGGGGAATAGGCAGGAAAGAAAACAAGGGAAAAAGGACTCCCTCCCCCTCCTCTCTCGAGCAATACAAAAACAACCACACAATACCAAAAGGAAGCTGGCCACAAGAGGGGGGAGAACCAGCTAAGAGAAGCCCCAAAATACCCAAGAAAACCAGCACTTACTGGGGGAGGACCACAAAGCTGAAGGAGGTGCCTGGCAAAACACAAAGGCTGTCAATGTAGCGAGCAGCTCAGTGAGGGAGGGACCCTCCTAAGCAGCTCATTATGAGCCCTGCCAGGCCCTTCCCTGTTGGAACAGCTAGGCCAGCCCCCTTTTCAGTGGGTCCTTATTGATAGGGCTATTGCATTATGAGCTGCCTCCTGTGTCCTTGGGGCTTGGGCAGCTCCTCCCAGCCCACTTACTTGGGGCTGTATGCAACTCATCCCCTCAACTCATCCCCTCGGCGAGAGGCCAGAGGGGTCATTCTCTGCATGGCTGTAGAAGACCCTGCCCTGCCTCATGGTTCTGACAGGTGCTGCCTGGTCCCATCTGTACATTGTGAGATTTGCTGCATATACTGTTCAACTTTAGCTGGTGATCCAAAAAAAATGTATACTCCATTTATTAGGATCCTGAGCATCACTGGGTACCTCAAAGACGTGGGAATGCCAAGCTGAAAGAATATTTGCCATATTCCAGTGAAAGCTCAGCATTGTTTGGAGAGCTCTGGTGAAAAGTCCTGAAAAATGTGCATTTTGTGTCCTTCCCAGCTCAGGGTGCCCCCATCTCTTGCTACTTTCAGCACTGCTTCTTTAGTGGGGTTCCTTAAGAATTTACATAGTATAGTGCTGGGTTTGCCTCCGGGTTTAGGTTTCGAGGCTAAAGTTCTGTGGGCACACTTGATGTCTATATGTAGGCCATTCTCCAGTTTCAGCAAGCCTGGCAGTATTTCGTGAAGGAAGGCCATCATGTCTTTTCCCTTGCTGTCCTCTGGTATACCCATTATCCTCACATTGTTTCTGTGGGCACGGTTTTTCATGTCATCTACTTTGTCTAATAAGTAATGGATTTGGTGATATGGTATTCTCGAAGAATACTTTGGCAGTTGTCATTTGTCTTCTCTTGTTTTTTGATGTCCATTTCAGTTGCTGCTACTCTTGCAGCTAGAGCGCTTAAATCCATGTTCATCTGTGCAGTTGTTCTTTTTAACTCTGTGGTGACTTGCAGAATTTGTGACAGCATTTTAGTAATGTTTGCCAACTCGGCTGACATTCCTTCTTTCATTTGAGCCATGTTTCCGAGTTTATTTTAGAGGTTTTGAAGAAGTAGCTTGACAGTTTGTATGCCACACTGTGAGTTGGTTAAAATGGATGCAGGCTTACTCGAGGAGCCTCAAGGCGCTAGCCAAGGAAGAATTTTCAATGCCCAGACCTCAGCTGTTTCTTGAAGGATATAAGATCAGAAGGAGTTGGATGAAAGCTCTTGATTTTCCCTTTTTAAATATCCATTTGGTGAATTATAGTTCCCTTTGCATTTGATGGATGTTGGTTTTTTTCACATGGTGGCCTTGCTCGATAAAATTAAGCTGCTGCTATGGTCGCTGGCTAGCTCTGCCCCATGCCCCTTCCGTCTTTGATCTGACAACACCATCCTTAGTTTTCATTTCTTCCCTAATGTACTATATCTAAAGAAGCTTTTATCAACTCCCTTGAACACCTTTCCTATTCTCAGCTCCATCTCTGCTTTATTTTTTCTTTCCATTATTCTGACCTCTTTCATTTTTCCAGATAATCCTCCAGTTGGCTTTGCTTCCCATTTATATTTTGGAATGCTCAACATTTTTGTTCTTACTGCCTGTGCCACCCTTCTAGAAATCCAGACTGTTCTTTTGTGCCTTTTGTTCTTCCCAAATGGTCTCATGCATGATGCTGTCACCTCAATAACATCCCTTTTTCTGTTATCCTATGTTGTTTCTGTCCTTTCACTCCCACTGTTGCTATCAGTTTATCTTTCAGCAAGTCCCCATTTTGCCAAAGTCTGTCCTTCTGAAGACCAGGATCATAGTTTTTGAACTGGGGTGATTGGTTCCTGTGGTTACATTGACCCACAGAGCATAACAAACAGCAGAACACATGAGAAATATCATTAAAGCAACTAGCAATGCAATTTATTGTCATACAGGCTTACTTCAAAAGAAAACATAGCACAAACTGCCCCTGTGTTTCACCTCTTACCAGTGAGGCTTCATCAAGGGGTTATGGTACATCACCTATGGCTGTCTTTAAGAAGACTTGTTAGATTAAATATATTTCTAATCAATAGATAAAGGGCTTTTATAGTTTATATTTGCTCATACTAATTCCTCTGATTCCTATGATTCTTATTAGCAGTCCTAATTATATAAGGCTATCCAAACATCAAAAGCAATAACATGCATAAAAAAGACATCAAGGTTACCCCAAATGGACCAAAAGTTGAGAAAGAAATCCAACATAGAAAAATAAAAAGACCTAGAATTGTGTAAATAAAAATGCTGAAAAAGATGCAAAAATAGGCACAATCACATACCTGACTGACATTAGAACAGCAGCAACAGATGAGAATAGATATAAAACAGCATGGAAGATACTAGGGATCTCAGGGAGGAAACTCATTACTGAATGGGAAGCTGGAAAAGATTAATTCCTGGTAAAACAAAATCAAGTTGGTGTTTTACAATATTAGGTGTTATACCCATGGGCCCAGATATTCAAAAGGGTTGCACATAGCGCAACAGTGTTGCACCATGCGCAACCCACTGATGCGCCCTGGCGCGATATTCAAAAGGAAAAGTCGCGTACAAATCCCAATGCGCTGGAGCGATCAGTAATGTATACAGGCATAGAAGGCCCATGCATAATCTGCACAGCCCAATATTCAGCTTGGGATGCAGAGCCATGCATGCACAACCCTACCTGTGCCAGCACAAAGTTAAGCCAAAAAGGAACAACTGATGGCCACCACAGGTGAGCTGCCGCATTGCAGGGCGCAACACGGCAGCTGCCACCTGTGGGTGGCCACCAGAGCTCCGGCTGCACCAGGCATCGCCCCCCATGCCCGATCATGGGCATCTGTATAAAATCAGAATTCGTCCTATATCCCTGGTGGTCCAGTGGACCACTATGTGCCCTATCGCGGACATCTGTGTAAAAATAGAGAAAACCTTCCTATATCCCTGGTGGTCCAGTGGACCCTTTCTGCCCAATTGCGGGCATCTGTATTATGAAAATACCCCGTCCAATATCCCTGGTGGTCCAGTGGACCCTTTCTGCATGATCGCAGGCATCTGTATTACTAAAATATCCCGTCCAATATCCCTGGTGGTCTAGTGGTACCCCACTCCCCACCTGCCCACTGAGCCCCACCACCCTGCTCCCCCCCGGTCAGCCAGCGGGCGGCAGCACCCCACCCACCTGCCACCCCGCCGCCCACCGACTGACACCTTGGTAGGGCTGCACACCCATTGGTTCACAGTGTGAGCCAATGGGCATGCAACCCATACCGTACACACATTCAGATACCTACCCACCCACAGGCCCCACCGCGTTCCCCGGCAGCCGGGCGGGCGGCAGCATCCCACCACTTGCCGCCCGCCGCTCCACCGACTGACTACCTGGTAGGGCTGCATGCCCATTGGTGCAGAGCAAGAGCCAATGGGTGTGCAGACCATACCGTACATGACAGTCCAGATTTGTGATGTCATTGTGATGGGTAGGGTGGGGGACACTAGCCACCAGGGCTATGTTTGGGGGGGGTTTTATCATACATACCACCCGCGATCGGGCATTTCGGTCCACTGGACCACCAGGGATGTGAATGGGAGGGGGTGGGAATTATTCTACATACCGCCCGCAATCGGGCATTTCGGTCCACTGGACCACCAGGATGTGTGCGGGAGGGGGTGGGAATTATTATACATACCGCCCGCAATCGGGCATTTCGGTCCACTGGACCACCAGGGATATGAAAGGGAGGGAGGGAGCCACATTGATGCCACGGTGATCGGGCTGGTGGGGGTACACTATGCCCGGTGGGCTGCGGGGGCACAGGGACTGGGTTGGGGCCAGCCAGAGGTGGCAGCTGCTGTGTGTGCGCCCTGCAATACAGCAGCTCACCGTGGGTGGCCCTCGACTTAAGCCTTTTTTTTGGCTCAAAGTCCTGCAGGCGCAGGTTGGGGTTGGCGCCTGTCACCCTGCACAGCCCGGCTGAATATCGGGCTGTGCAGTTTATGCATGGTTCCTCCCCCTCCAGTTCAGCATCCATTCATTTGCATTGCTCTGTTGCTCAGCATGTTTTCTGTGGCGCAACTGCCTCCTGCTGAATATCGCAGAATGGAGCAAGTTTGGACTTGCGCAGGCGCAACCCTATTGCGCATGGCGCAACCCTTTTGAATATCTGGCCCGGTATTTATAACCCTAATGGTGTACTGTATTTGTTGCTCAAATTAAGCCTGTATAAATAAAAATGTTTTATTACTACTACTATTACTACTGCTGCTACAGTACATTAAATCCACACCTTTGGAACTGTAAGTTTTGAGCATCAGGGCCACTTAGAAATGTTTGCCCAGCTGGGGCTACCTATCTTTATGTACATCAGTGCCACCTACATAACGTGAGTGGCCTCATACCTCCTCTGTTTATTTCCACACATTCAACCACTTGTCAAAACCTGAAAATGGCCTTTGGCAATTTTTGGTCAACTGGAGTTCAGTTTCTTTACTTTTTACTTACTTTTATCATTATTGCATGCTGTCATTGGTTCCTCAGAAAATGTTTCCACTTTTTTGCTTCTGTCAGTGCAATGTGTAGATATTTAGATATGATGCACACATGCTTTGTGTTTACTGCCTGGGCCTGTCTCATGATGTTATACACTGCACTATTTCTCATGGTGTTATACACTGCACCATTTCTCATGTTGTTATACACTGCACCATTTCTCATGATGTTATACACTGCACCATTTCTCATGATGTTATACACTGCACCATTCCTCATGGTGTTATACACTGCACCATTTCTCATGATGTCATACACTGCACCATTCCTCATGGTGTTATACACTGCACCATTTCTCATGATGTTATACACTGCACCATTTCTCATGGTGTTATGCACTGCACCATTTCTCATGATGTTATACACTGCACCATTTCTCATGGTGTTATGCACTGCACCATTTCTCATGAAGTTATACACTGCACCATTTCTCATGGTGTTATGCACTGCACCATTTCTCATGATGTTATACAGTACACTGCACAATTTATCATGGCTTAAATTAGACCACTAGGAGATGTAGCTGGAATGTGGAAGAGAATTTCCTACAGAAACTGGAAAATATCAAGCATCCAGCATTGGCAACTACGCCGGGATCTCCAGTCTGCTGTACCAGCTCTGCCACTGGGGAACCACACAGGCCTCCTTGTTGGGTGGCCTTACTGTCACCTTCATGGGGATAATGCCATTTGTAAAGGAAGAAGTCAAAAAAGTCCTCTTTGATGAAGTATCACCACAAACATTCCAAACCACTCTCTTGGTCCATGTTACCACTAACTCCTTGTGAGGGTAAATTTCCAGTCACTTTATTAGCCTCTATCACCAGTTCAATCCTCATTCAGGCACCAAAGTCAGGCATAGACTCTGGTTCTCCCATTATCAACACTGTGCCACCCATTTACAGTGTGTTGTTGACAGGCACTGTCCCATCATCTCTTTTTTTATTGGTTTCACTGACAGGTGCTGTTGATGCTAGCACATTTGCTTTGGCTATAGTTTGAGTTATGTCTATGACTTTTGCTATCGCTCTCATTGATGATAACTCTGTTGTCAGCTCAATTCCTCTATCAACATTGGCTGTATGTTCCTCTGGGACCAGGGTCCCTGACTCTGTGTCTCCTCTGCCATTGCCTCAGTAGCCTGTGACTCCTGTAGTCCCTTCTTCATTGCCTCTGCCAGAGGAAGAAGAGGGTGAATATAATACTGGCCTTCTGGATATGGAAAAAGGGGTTGTTAAGAAAGAGTAACCTCTTTATGCATTTGACTCCAGTTCCACTGTCTCCTCCTCCTCCTCTAGTGAAGACACTGTGACCAATGTACCCATGCCTCCCTTGATGATGCCTCTTTTCAGGCTGTACTTCACCTAATGCAGGACAAGCTAGGCATTATTGCTGAGGAACTGGACTCCACTAAGAGGAATCTGTATGAATTCATGGAGGTCCCATATCTCCTTTGATCATTCCTCCCATTTACCCGGCTTTGGAGGATGATACCATAGCTGCCTTGCACAGACTGAATACATTACCTGCTGTCCCTCACAAGCAAATAAACAATATTCTGCCACCCTGACCAAGGGTAAATACCACCCAGCCTGAAATTGACTTGGTTATCATCATGGCCACTTGTGGTAGGTCCCAGTCTCCCCATCAAATGAGCTCCTTGTCCCCTGATAAAGGATCCAGAAAATTAGATCTTACTGTAAGGGCAAACAGACTTATGCATCTGTTTCACTGAGCCTCCATATTTCCATATTTCCATAATTGCCAGGTTTGCATAATTAAATATTTAAAGGGGAAGTAAACATTGCAGGAGTCTCTCAAATTGTGAAAACCCATACAAAGATATTTCAGATGAGGTATGAAACTTCCTTGTAGGTGACAAGAGTCCTGAGATATGAATATCTAAATACTCTGTAAATCAAATCAAGGCAGCGGCCATTTCATGGGATCCTGAGACAGAAAGTGATGTCACTGAGGGGCAAGTTATAATGAACAACCTAGAGCTGGCCCCTCAGTGACATCACTTCCTGTTTTAAGATTACGTAAAATGGCTGCTGCTTTGTTTTCATTTTCAGATTATTTGATATTCATATCTCAGGACTCCTGACACCTACAGCTAAGCCTATCAACTCGTTTGAATGGTCTTGTCTTGTGCGTTTACAATTTGAGTGACCACTGCAATGTTTACTTCCCCTTTAAATAGCCTGTCAAAGTCTTTCCCCATTATGGTGGATAAACTGCCCAAAAGCTCTGCTAAGACTCAAGTTCAGCAGTACAATGGAGCCAGGCAGGATGCAACACAAAACTGCAGTATACTGCAGCAGAGTTCATTCATTCCATTCATTCATTCATTTAAATGAAGACATTTTTCATAGATGACCATACATAAATACATATAATAATACATACACAGACAAGAATTAGGTAGACAAGCTTAGCTAAAATAAATGCAATTATGCAAATTGTATAAATATGATCTCAAAGCTTGTGCGAATTGTTTTTAAGTCACAACAACAGTCCTTTATTTAAGTAAGGAGTCACAGAAACATCCTATTCTGTAATAAAAAGTGTCCTGACCATTTTTCTTTCAGTGTGGTAATTTCAGGAGCACTCTCAATGATGACCTTGTAACAGCAGAGTATGTACCACCTTAAGTACCCAATGATGCCAGGTTATGCTGTACTCTCCAACTACACATGTTTCAAACCCAGCATCCCAAGAAATGCTTCCTTCTCAAGGTCAAATTGGGCAAATTGATATTACATAGAGTGTGCAGGCATGACACTCCATAGACAAATTAAACATAAATCTGCATGCCATATTCAACAGCCACTCAGCCCTATGCAAACCAATCTTACCAGCAGAAGAATACATTAAAAATCTCATATTAAAAAATTGGAGTTATAGAAGACAGAATTACCTGTTTTCAGGCTTCAAGTGAGAGATTTGATCTATTTTGATACTGAACTGCAAATTGCATAGTTACTGTCTTAACAAGACTGTCTATGTGTAATGCATATGCTAAATTAGAATCAAGTATAACACCAAGATACTGATAAGAATCAATTTGTCCAATAAAGGACCTCCGCCTATCCTAATTTGCAAAGACCAATCAGTTAAATTCCTTTACAGGAAAACTGCGTGCATTTGGTTTTCTTCACATTCAGACAGTTTCATACAGTGAAACTATGTTTGAACTTTGTCAAAGCCCTTCTGAAGATTGTCATTAACAGTTACAATATCCCTGTCACTGGAAAACAACACTGCATTGTCATCATAAAGCTGGATGTGGATTGGTTCAGCAGCCACAGTGAGATCATTCAGAAACAAGCTAAACAATTGGGGACTCAATATTGACCCCCTAAGGAACATCCAATTTTACTGGAAGAGCAAAAGAAAGTTTACTATACATTTTAACTTGTTGAACCCCTCCGACCAGGAGCTGCTGAACCAACCCATCACTGAGCTAGAGAAACCTAACTGTCTCAAGCTTAACCAATAGCAGGTCAAGATTGACAAGAGCAAAAGCTTTTGATAAGTCAGCATAAATAGCGTCTACCCTTTTTCCACTGTCCAAAGCCTCATGTACCCTACTAGAAAATTCAGCAAAGGCTTTAGTAGTACTGTAAAATTTTCTCAATCTGTGTTGTTCAATGGTCTGTAAATTATATTTATTTAAATAATCAGTAGTTTGATCATATATTATTCTCTTAAATGCTTTGGATACAGCAGAGTTACTGCAGTAACAAGTATTTGTCAATGCTGAAAGTTCGACATTGGTATTGCAGTTGTACATGCTGGCTGGGATATTCAAAGCAGTTGCGCATGGTGCAACTGAGTTGCACCGGTGCAAGTGCGGACTTGCATCAAGAAGCCATATTCAGCAGGAGCCATTGCACAGCACAAATCCCATTTCACCAATGTGCAGCTATAATGAATGCAGGTGCAAGAGCAGGGAGCATGCCCATGAATATTCAGCACAGTGCAATAGTCAACCGTGGAACCATGGCGTAAGTGTGGAGCAAAACCTGGATGCACCAAGCAGACTTGAGCCTATAAATACAGGGCACAAGCACACAGCACTTGTGGCAGGTGAGAGGGAGAGACAGAGACAGTGGCAAGAGATGTGGGACAGATAGACAGACAAACAGACTGAGCAAGGGAGACATAGCCAGTGATAGATAGAGAGACTGTCACAGGCAGCCACAGGGGAGAGGGACAGAGGTGGCAGTGTAAAGTGAGCCAGGGGCCGAGAGAGCAAGAGGGACAGGCAGGCATAGTGCCACGCAGTGCACCAGGGTGGCACACAGCCCACAGCAGCCGACTGCCCTGGGGGAGACAGGACATCAGGGGCCATGGATAGTGCGCCCTTCCTAATGGAGGTCATAATGAGGGGTGTGAGGGGGCAGGAGGAACAGCGATGTGGCTGAGAAAGGGCCCATTGGCGGTACACCCGGAACAGGTGGTACTGTGCCCATGCCACATTCAAAAACTACACAGACATGGAGATTGTGAGATGGTACCACCTGAACAGGGCCATTCTGAGGCAGTTCTGTGAGCTGTGCAGTGAGGAGATGTAGGCACCCACAAGACGGAGCCACTCAATGTCTGTGGAGACAAACGTGACAGCTGTCATGTGCCTGCTCGCCACGGACACTTTCCAGTGACCAACAGGGGACACCACAGGCATGACCCAGTTGGTCACATCATGCCTCTTCACACAGTACCTCAATGCTCTGCTGCCACATGCTTCAGAATACATCCATTTCCCCAGCACACAGGTGGAGCATACAGCAACCATCCAGGTCTTCCACAGGGTAGCATGTATGCCTGGCATGCTTGGGGCCATTGACTGCACCCACATGGGCATCCACATGCCACCTGGCCCTAAGGGTGTTGCCTATAAGAATAGGAACGGGTTCCCTAGTGTGAACTGCCAGGTGGTGTGCGATGCCAAGGGGCGCATCTCCAATGTCTGTGCCACACACTCTGGGAGTGTACATGATGCATTCATCTGGCACAGCACTGCACTGCCACAAGTTTGAGTGTGGGGACATCCCCACGGGACACCTAGTGGGTGAGTATGGAATGAGCAAGGGGTGCTGGGCAGAGCAGACCATGGGATGGGGGAGGCAGGGTGGGTGTGCTGGTGAGGGTGCCAGGGACAGGCAAGGGGCACAGCAAAGGATGACACAGGGCTAACCATGTCATTATCCACACTGGAGACAGCGCCTAACCACTGAGGCCCTGGCTGCTCACCCCCTATCAGCGCCCATCTTCCCCAGCAGAGGAATGCTACAATGAGGCACATGCCAGCACGTGAAACATTATTGAGTATTTGGGATGCTGAAGGCACAGTTCTGTTGCCTTGACAGGTCTGGCAGTGCCCTACAGTACAGCCCCTCGAAAGCCTGTGACCTATTCCTGGCCTGCTGCATACTTCACAACATGGCAATGACTGAGGGATAGCTGTAGAGGCCGATGAGCATGACAGTAGTGGGGACAATGAAGACAATGGGCCGGAAGGTGGTTGACAACCCCCCCCGGGGTGGAGGGATCCTGGCTGCAAAGGATGGCGCAGCAGCATCGAAACACCATCACACAGCAGCACTATGGTGCACACAGGTAGGTGGCACCTAACCCATGCAAAGGCCACACACACATAGGTACAGCACACAGGCAGGGGCACGCATGGCAATGGGCATGCACACACAGAGGCATGGTGCAGGGGTAGGGGTGGCAGTGGCACACATCCACACACAACTGCACACAGCAGCATACAGCAACACACACATGCACCCACGCGTCCAGGCGCTGGTAAGTGTTGGGGATCAGATGCTTTGCACCGGTGCACAGGCGCAACCAGTGCAGAACAGCCCTCATCATGCCCACGCCACATGGACCGGCAGCCAGGCAGGCATGCACACAGGAAGCATACGGCATGACACACAGGTGCCACACCAGTGGTATGCACACACGCACACACACCCCACCCAGGGCTGCAGGCTGCGGTCAGGGTGGCATGCACATCAGGGCCACCACATGGAACCATGGCCACCTGCGGCCATGCCCGGGCTGATCGGCAGCCACAGGCTGCTCATCAGCCACAGGGGTTGTTTGCAATAGCCTCCCAGGGGTTGTACTGTGGGACTGTGACTGAGTCTGTGCAGGGGTGTGTAGGCACACAAACAGGTCCACCCTAGGCGTGCCTGGGATGCTGACAGCAGAGCCCAGCATCAACAGGGAGGGTGTCGCCTGACGCCGGGATCATGGGTTGGACAGTGCACTGCATGGGGTCCGTGGTGGCCAGCCACAGCCTGTGGCAGCCAGCATTGCCAGGCCATCAATGATCACATTGGCTATGTGATCCTGGGATGCAGTCGTGTCCTCCCACAAGCACTGTATAGCCACCAGGAGCTGTGCAGTGCCCCACTCGCACTGCTTGGTTGCCTGGTGCACCTCTGCGCGCAGTGCATGCACCCCAATGGCAAGCAGCACCTGTTGCTCTGTGGAGACCCGCAGCAAATGGGTGTACTCTGCCAATGGGTCGGCCCCCAGGGGAACCTGGGCAGGGCGCTGACCCTCATGCAATGACCAACCACGCTGCACAGCCCCCCATTCAGGTGGACACTGCACAGTGGGGTCCTCATGGGGTAAGTCCCTATCAGGCACCCCGGCAGTGGACCCTGCATCTGGCTTCCCCTGTGGCCCATGCTGCCTGCTGCCATTGTCCACTTGGCCGCTGAACTCTACCCAGTGCCTGCGTGGCTGCACCACCACCACCACATGGCACAGCTGTGGCAATGCACACAGCAGCACCCACAGTGGTGGCGGGCAACTGTCCCACCACTGTCAGGCTGCTGGGTGTGTTGCCTGTGTTGGTGTCTGGTATGGCATGTCCCCCACAACACCACCCATGCTGTCCAGGATTATAGTCAGGTCCCCACCCTTATCTGTGTCTCCACGCAGAGGACACCGAGACTGGCATCCTGTAGAAACACATCCAGGGCCTCATCCTACCTCATGCCCAGGACATCCGGCTGGACAGTGGTGGTGTACTGCAGCTGATCAGGCCCCCAGTGGAGGTGGATGGCTGGTCCTCCAGGGCTGGGCCTGCCTCCATGGCTGCTGCTGGTGCCCCATCCTCCACATGCAGATGTTCTGGTGCTGAAAGAGAAAACAGGTGTGTCAGTGATGCAAGACGCCCATTTCCCCCCAAGGCCCCCTTCCCCCCCCAACACAGCCACTGCATGCTGTGCTTGCCTGACATACATACCATGCAGTGATGGGCTGCCACCCATCTGGAATCCTCCACCTGGCCCACCATCCATGGTGCTGCGGTGCATGGTAGCTGCCACCAACTCCACCTGTGCCGTGAGCTGTGGCACATCAGCAGGCCCTCCTCTGGTGGCTTTCTGGGTTGCACAGATGGCCACCACCTTCTCTTTGATGTGCCACTTATCTTTGCCCACCTTCTTGTGGCACTGCTGCATTGACTGCTGGTGGCTGCCCTGCTGGTTCACGCATGCCACCACCTCCTCCCACACTCCAGTCCTGGCCTGTGGTGTGCCCGTGGCACCACTCAACGGTGGCTCCCTGTCAAGGTAGGCCTCAAACAGGGCCTCTGCCACTGCCTTTGTGAAATTGGGCCTGCGTTTGCGAGCAGGACCACACTCCTCACCCTCTCACGTTCCGATATGTTGTTACCTGTGGACATGGACAGCAGAGTGTGTCAGTGTCAGCAGCACCCTACTCCACCCCCCTGATGTGCTGGTTGGTCTCAGTATGCACCAGCAGCATGTGCAACTTACCTCAGATGGTTGCAATACCGGTCCATTGCCTGTGCCGGTCCGTGGTACTTTTATAGCACAATGCATGCAAATGAGCATTGGCGCAATGGTAATGACATGCTAATTTCCCCAGTGCACAACACATTGGCTGATGAGCTCATTTGCATGTGGCAGCCTAATATCGTGACTTTGCACTGAGTGCAATGAGATTGCTCCTGAGCAAGTTGCGGCACAATGCCCAGGCATGTGCACTGTGCAGGACTGCAGTGCGCATGCACGGGTCAGTGTACTGCCACCTATTATGCACTGTGTGCCTACTGAACAATAGGGACTATGGCACACGGTGCGCCATGCCTGCTATTGCGCACGTGCACACTGTGCGGCAGCAGATCCCTGACCCCTGGTGTGACCCCCTGACCCCTTTTCACTCCCCTGCCACGTGCCACATCTGGCCACGCCCATGTCACACATCTCCAGCATTGCGTGATGGGCGGACACAACGCATGTACCATCGCGCATCTGGCACACGTTGCGCACACGTGTGCCTCTGGCTGCCATTTTGCTTCCCCACATTGTGGTTGGCATTATGGCTCAGTGTGGTGTTCAGCGGGCAAGGAACTGGTCCCAGGTTGAACTGGTGAACCTGGTGGTGTGCGTCCTGCCACACGCCCCACAGCTATTTGGACAGGTGCCCCTGCAGCAGCCACGGGTAGTGGTGTGGCAAGGGATTACTGCCAGTCAGCAGCAATCCACTGGGATGGCCAAGGCAGGGGAACAATGCCGCCACAGGTATGGGGACCTTGTGAGGTGGGACCCAGAGTGCCTGTGACAGCTGCAGGCATGCGTACGGTGAGTGGCTGTGCCACGACCAGGTGTGTCAGCCCATTTTGCATGTGTGCCCTAGTGCTGTACTGTGGTGTTAGCTAGGCTGCCTGACATGCCCTGCAGAGGGGTACACTGTCATCAAGTGCAGTGCAGAGTGGCATTGCCAGACGCAGCTTGTGTTTCAATACAGCCATGAGGGCCGTGTCGGGCAGGGGCACACCTTGTGCACAGGGGTGGGGTGGTGGGCAGCTGCTGTGGATGTGTTCTGATGTGTACCTGCCTTTATTCCATTCCTAGGACCTGAGGATTGCCACCATGCGAGGGCAGTGGGAGCAGCGGGAGCATCACAGCAGGCCATGGAGGTGGTGCAGGAGCAGGACCAGCGCCAGCAGGGCCACAGAGGGCAGGTAGGCACTGTCTTGGTCCTGCGCACTTTACTTAGGGGGGCGGGGGGGGAGGAGCTGTGGGCATGGCCACCTGTGCCATGTGCTGTGGCAGCTGTGTGTGTCATATTGTACATGGTGCATGCCACTGTGGGGCAGCCATTGCACACATGTGCCAGCTGTTGGTGGGGTGGGTGTGTGCCCAACTGACACTGTTGTTGCTGTGGTGCTGATTGTGCACTGTGCCATGTGACTGTCATTAAGCAGTCGGTGGCCATTGTGTGGCAGGGGCCACCTCTGTGCAATGTACTGGTGTGCCGAGTTGCTGGCAGGCGTTGGCTCATCCCCCTGTGGGTGGCCGTGGTGGGCACTCCAGGGGTGTGTGTTTCCACTGCCCATTGCGCATGGGTGGGCATGGTACCTTGAGACATTGCACTGATCACCTGTCTATCCCTTGTCATACTGTAGGTGTCCAGTGGAGGGGGTGGATGAATCTGTACTGTCGGCTGCTCCACCAGTTAATCCTTGTGACATCCACCACCATGGAGGCAGTCCTGCAGATGCGCAGGATGATGTTGGTGGACCGGAGACAGAGAGGGCACCAAGGGGCAGTAGGGTGTGACCACTGTTAGCTTTTGCCCCAGCATTCCCCTGTTTCCCATGCTGTACCTCCCCCATCAGTCCCCCTTCCCACTGTACAGTACCTGTTCCCTGTCCCCTTCCCTTGCTTTCCTACCCTTTCCCACCCTCTTGTTCATGTACATAGTTTTGTTTTGTTCAATATATATTTTTTGATGTACCTGCCTGTGTTAGTGTCTGCTTTGCAGGTGGCGTGAGGAGCCATGCTGCAGTGGCACAGTATATGTCCATGTGGTGTGTGTGTATCGGTGAGCGTGTTGTGCATCTGCAGTTCAATGTTGTGTGCTGTGGTGTATCCCACTGTGGTGGTGTCCTGCCCCTTGGTCGGTGGCTGTGCCTTGGGGTGCCCATGGGGCATCTCACAGGGGTGTGTGGCGTGTGTGTGCTTGGCTGCATGGTCCTGGGTGTGGCTTGCTGTGGTATGGGAGGGTGGGGGCCTGACCTGCGGCCTGTGGGGGGGACTCCATTGGTGGCCCTCCGTTGGTCATTGGTGCCACCTGTTGCCTGCTGTTGGTGCCACCATTGTGTTCTGTAGTGGGGTGTCTGGGTGCATGTGTGCTCCCTGCTGGTGGTGGCCTCCTGTGGCCTGACACTGTGCTTCCCTGGCTCTGTCCCTGAATCTGTTCACTGTGTCATGCCCCCATCTGTTGCTCTGCTGCTCTGCTCCCACAGTTGCCTGGGGCAAATCTTTCTGCACCATGGTGCAGATCTGTTTGCACCATGTCGTATGTCTGTTTGCACCATGGTGCAACTCTTTTTGCACCATGGCACATCTTTGCCATATTCAGCCAGGTTGTGCTGGCGCAGTTCAGCATGCACAACCTCTGAATATGGCACTCGTTGCTCCATGGCACATCAGTTTTGTGCTGCGCCGGCCTTTGGTGCATTTCTGAATATCTGGCCCATAGTGTTTTGCTGTTGTACATGCTGTGTTTCTTATGTTCTTCCAGCAGTGTTTACTGTCATCAGGATTCTGAATCCCACAACCATGTTTGGACCCCAAGCAAGGCCTACTCCACTAAATCACTGCTTAGCCTGAGCACATCCCTGCTCCACAACACTACTCAGACCTCAGCACACATAATACCAGACAGCTGACAGTCAACCTAACTGACAGACTGAGCTAGAGAAAGAGGAGTGAGGGTTTAATTTTAAAAAAGGTTGATGAGACAGCATTTCCATCCTGTTGTGTTACACTCTGTCGCACACAAGGCACTAAAATATAATGGAACAAGTAACTGTTGGCAGGTAAAAAAATATAAAAAAATTCAGTCATGGGGATAATGGGCGCAGCCACCCCATTACAGTCATCCCACAAAAATAATGTAAAATAGAGGGAGTTACCTGTCCTAGGGAGCCAAACGTAGGAGTCCAAAGGGGTGAAATACATTGTACCTGTAAAATAAAAGAGTAGGAAAAGGGGTCACAAAGGATCCGCAGCTCTAAGGGAAGGCCAATAGGACAGACGGGACAGCACAGATATAAAAGTATACTTGTCTGATAAGGTAGGAGCCCTCATCCTGTCAGACCTGTAGAAATAAAAGGAAAATAGGTTACTTAGAGCATAAAAGTTGGCAAGTAAGCAATAACCCATGACAGGGTGTGCAGTTATCAGGGCTTAATCAATACCCCAGATGCATTGTGAGGCATGAGACTGCAGGCCAAGTGTCCTCACAGCACTCCTGGTGTTGATTAATTACCAATAGCCACACACTCTGGAGTTGGTTATTGTGCTAAAGAGAAGGCACAGACAGGTTCCACCACTTATTCAAACCTGTTCCCAAGTCAAATATTTTTACTCGGTGTGACCCCTTCTCAATATGGTTTATATTTGAAAGAGCAACAGACATTAATTCCCTCTGATGAAGCAATTCTCAGTACATTTGGAGAATTATACAGTGTATTCTAAACAGGGGTAGAGGAAACCCAGGTCAACATGGGTGCAACATCTACAGTTTACTTTTTGGCTCACATACAAAAACACAGTAGGTAGACTTGAGATTGTGTTGCCTGATCTTTATATGTTTATAAAAAAAACGTGATTCATATAAATTTCCTCCTCCCATTTTCACTGAAAAGCTAAGCCTTTAGTGATTGGCACAATGCAGTGTGCATGGCTGACTCTTCCTTACCCCCTCCCCAAACAATCACGTTTCTTTCAGTCCTTAATCTGTTCAGTTTTTACACACAGTAAGCATTATTGTTCACTTACAGCACACCATAAAGTACCTCAGGGCTCAGCAGATTAAAACAAAGTGGTTATGTTATATAGAACATAGTAAGTCATGAAAAAACTGAGCAAAACAAAGCAGTATATTGTAATCCCTAACCTTTGCATGCTTCACTAAATGGAATAGGGCTAAATTATGTTGGTAGGGGATAGGTAGGCATCGCAGTCTGAAATGTTCTGCTATACCATTCTCCTCTCGCCTCCTGCTAATTGCTATAACTCTGTCTGAACCCTCTCTTCCCTACTATGCCGGTGCTGTATAAATTCTAAATCCTTTAAGTTCTACTATTGCCCTGTCTTCTCATCCCATTCCTTTGTCCTGTCTCTAATTCCCTTCCTCTCAATAGCTTCGGCTGTAACTCCAGCCCTACCTCTGTTAACTCCCTCATCTCCTTGTCTCCACCCTCCTCATTTTCTTTAATTTCTCACCTCCACCCCTGTCCTTTTCTACCTTTTGTCTTGTTAAGTGCCTACTCCCCAACCCAGCTGTCAGAGTGGTGCCGCCACCTACCCTCTCTCTCACTGCTCCAGTATAATTACTCTGTTTTCTCCCCTCTCCTCCCCAGGAGCCAGCGCCAGAATGGCGCCTCACAGAAGCTGGGCGGATCCACTTGCCGCCTCCAGTCACCGCTGCCCGACTCCCTGCACATTTCCAGTCTGCCCTCACAGTCCTCAGCCCCAGATCCCACAAGCAGGTACTGCCGCTCACAGCATATTTCGACTACCAGGCCTCCGGTTGGTGCGATGCTTGGCGAGCAGATCCTGATTGGTCCGCTGTACCCTGAAGCCTGTCCTGATTGGTGCTCCTTTCTGCATAGACTATGCATAGCTTTTTCAGCTCTGTTTAGAACTAAGCTGATTCCCTGAGCACCACCAAAGCAGGCTAAATTTTCTCCCTCCCTCCCCCCAAGGCCTCCATTAAATACTCAGTTACCCCTTCCCTTCTGTACATCTCTAGCTTCCATTGGCTGCCTGTACTCTACACTCTTCCTTTCACTCCCCTGTCATATTATACCTCACTCCTCTCCTCGCTCTTTTATATATTTTCTGATATTCTTGATCTCTCTCTCTCTCTCTCTCTCTCTCTCTCTCTCTCTCTCTCTCTCTTCCCTTAGCTCTTTTCTCTCTCTCCTCTCTCTTCCTGATGCCACTGACATGCACCCTCTGTACTTGTTTTCACCTAGGTCTTTCAGCCATGCATCTCTCAATCTCACTGTTCTTTCTTGTATCCTCCATCACTCTGCTCCATCTATCCTTCCCAACTGTTCCCATTGCCCACTCGGCACTCCCTCATCATATGACCCTTGACTACCAATTCTCCAACCTGCTCCTCTTATTCCCCTCTCCACTGTGACCCTACTCTTTTTTTGTTGTGCAGACCCTGGGCCCATACTGTTACCTACATGTTAAAATTCTCCCACTTTAATTTGCGTGCCATTCACCCTTTTGTGAGCCATAAACTCTGGTATCTCATTCTGATAGCTCTGCTGCTCTCTGGTGACGTACATTCGAACCCAGGACCAAGCCATGTTGAAAGTATGAAAGTAGTCACCTCTCACATGTTAAGGGTCTTACAGTAGTGCATCATAACATCAGAAGTCTGTTGCACAATTTTACCGAATTTGAATCCTGGATTACCCTATATAAACCGGATATCATATGTCTCACAGAAACATGGTTTAAGCCCTCCATTCACAACTCCCGGTGCGCGCTAACTTCCTACAACCTCTTGAGAACAGACAGGCCTGCTCCTAAAAGAGGTGGTGGTACCACTGTCTATTTCAAAGACCATCTCAATCTCACTGAGATCTGCTCTCCTCCCCTAGTCCATAGTGAAGCACTACATGGTCTCCTCTCCCTGGGCTCCAAAAAACTTCATATAATCTGTGCTTACAACCCACCCTCCAGTGGCTAAAAAGGTCTTGATGAGCTGCTGGAACAAACCACTCTTCTCTTAGGTAGAAATGAGGTTCTCTTACTTTGGGATCTCAATATAAACTGGCTGGGTAACTCCCAACCTTCACTACTTTCCAAGATCCAAAGCTTTGACTTTCACCAGGTTATCACTGATCCCACAAGAAGTGCCCATCACTCAAACTCCTCAACTCTGCTCGATTGGGTTATGAATAACCACCCTGAAAATATTATCTCTTTTGGCACACTAGCAGATTCCATTACAGATCATTCCCCCACTTTCTACGTTTGGGGTAAGACCAAGCCCCCCTCCCAACAAAGCCTCAGCTGATCACATTCCATAACTATGCACACCTCAACCACCAGTCCTTCCTACACGATATTGCTTCTATCATCTGGTCTCCTCTGTTTAACTTGCATGACCCTCAAACTGCGTTGAACCTATTCCTAAATCGCTTTTTGGAAACTTAGAACAAACACTGCCCCCTCATTACCCGTCGAGTAAAAAATAAGCACACGCGTTGGCTTAAGTCCGACCTGCTCTTCAAACTATGCCTACGTGATAAAAGCTGGCATCACTATAAAAAGACAGGACTGCTTGCTGACTTCAATTCCTATAGTGCTCAGAAATTCCTGCAAGAAGGATATTAAATGTGCCAAGAGCACCTACTGTGAATAAACAACTAAATCATTATGGTGACCCAAAAAATTCTGGTCCCACATAAAGAGCTTCCTAGGTTCAAATCCGACCCCCACCCCAAATGATATGACCATTAATGGGGTCCACTGCAATAATCCTTCCACTATCGCTAACTTTTTCAACACACAGTTCTCTGATCTTACAAACTATACACCATCCTTCCCAGCTTCAACTAACCCCCATGGTCAACTGAATGACTCTGGGCCTAAATTTCATTTCAAGTCTGTTACCCGTCCAGATGCTCAATAACATTTCCGACCATTCTGCAGCAGGCTCTGACAGTATTGAACCCAAGCTGTTTAAACTTGCTGCCCCTTACATAGCTGCACCTTTAGCAAGAATCTTTACCTTCTCCCTGTGCCATTGCTATGTTCCTGCTCTCTGGAAGACGGTCAGGATTAACCCTGTCTTCAAAAAGGGAAACCTCACAAACCCCTCCAACTATAGACCTATTGCCATATTGTCTGTCCTGAGCAAAGTCCTTCAGAAGCTCGTAGCCACCTAAATTATAGACTTTCTTCAGAAACATGACCTCCTTACGAATGCACAACATGGTTTCCGCAAGGGTCACAGCACCACCACTGCATTACTCAAATTCACATCCGATACCCTATCTGCCATGGACTCTGGTCTCCTAACAGGGGCTATTTTTATAGATATGACAAAAACGTTCAACCTAGTCGACCACCCTATCCTCCTTGACACTCTTAGATCCCTAGGTTTCTCACCAAATGCCACAGCATAGTTTGGCAGCTACCTGTCAGATCGCACCCAGCTAGTTAAATTCAACTCCACCTTGTCTGATTCAGTGACTGTAAACATAGGCATGCCACAAGGCTCTATTCTTGGGCTTCTGCTTTTCTCCATTTTCATAAATGATATTACTTCTAACCTTCCCCAGACTGCCTCCATACTATACGCAGATGATATTGTCCTTTATGCCAGCACCAAAAACATTACAGAAGTAAATGAAAAACATTCACTTGACTTTCAAAGAATTCAGCAATGGCTATTTAGCCACAAACTGCTGCTGAATGTCTCTAAGACTCAAGCCATGCTATTTGATACAAATAACAAGCTCAAACTCTATCAACCCACTTTCAAAGTTAATACCTTGAATGGCTCTTCCAGTGATGTGGTACCCTCATTTAAATACCTTGGTCTCACACTTGACCCAACTTTTTCTTTTGATCTCCCCATTCAACAAACCTGCATGCTGACTAACATAAAACTAGGTATGGCCTATTGTTCTAGCTTCATGCTCACACCTTCAGTGAGGCTTGCCATAGCCTGTGGCATACTCCTTCCATCACTCACCTATGGAGTTGTAGTGTATGCCTCTGCGAGTAAATCTATCCTCAGGAAGTGGGGTGTCACCTACAATTATATCTGTAGGTATGCATCCTCATCACATCGACTGAAACATCACTGCCTGCTATACACAGAGCTCAGATGGCTTTCTCCGGCTGCATTTAGAGACTTTGCATTGGGCTCGGTCATAAAGTCACTCGTAACCATAAGCCTAAACCCCTGGCAGACTTTTCCTCATCCAGCCATCTAAATACAATCTTCACTCTACTGCTAATGCCCCTACAGTAAAGCCCGCAGGGGCCTATTGGCCTGCCTTCCATGGACTGTCTACTACAGACGGCCTCTGTATTTTGCAGCTTGTGGAGTGTGGCATTCGGCAAAGGAGAATTGAATCTCAAAGGAACGATCTTTCGATCTATCAATCTGTGGTTTGTGAACATTTTCCGTTTTGTTTGTATAAATTTGTGCAAGTCTTTTTTTTTTTTACAAACCTGTATAAATCAGAGTATTCAGCATCTACATACATGCACGTCTACTCTAACAGTGGAGGTCTCTGTTTGTTTGTTTGTCTCTTAGTCCTTATGCAAAATACTTGCTTTAAGATATCTTAAGAAATGTAGTAAGGGAGACATTTAGGATTAGGAGTTCAAAAAAAGAAAATAGTAGTACAGTGTTACCATGGCAGTAGAGTTTATTTTGCAGTTATTTCTCTGATTTGCTGTCCAAGCATTGGCATCACTGTTGGGTTTTGGCATAAAAACTCTTGTAAGTCGTAAAAGACATTAGTATAAAGAGTAGAGAAGGAGAAATGTGAAAGTTAATATCTAAAATAAATATTTAAAACTCCCGGGAGCGTCTTCCTATTGATTGAAGTACAGGGAACACATGACTGTTAGCATATAGTGCATGCGTCTGTGCCACGTTTGAAACCTGTGAAGTTTTTTTTGGCATTTCGCTATAATCTTTTTGCTACACGGTGGCCGCACTACTTACTCTAGGTGTTTGGTTTGTGCAATTGAGTACACTGTCTTAAAGAATTAAGGTGTGTGGGTGTAAAACAAGGTGTGGTCAACTGAATCGACATTTACCACAAGCAATCCTTGTTAGCCCTCGACAGCCTCTCGACCAACATCATACAAAGAATTAGGAAGTGGCTTTGTTTCTTTTACACTTCTGGTTTTTCTTCTCTTGATATTAAGCACGACAGCACAAAAGTAAGTTTAACTGTGTCTTTCACAGGATTATTGCTTGTTTATAACAATTGATTGATTAATATCAAGTAAGTAATGCAGTTCTCTATACTGACTTTTTCAGACATTTTAGATACTAAAAGCTAACTGATTAATTTAATTTAATGAACTAGATAATGAAAACGTTTTTATTGGCCGACAGACCTGTTTTATTATATATTTATTATGAAGTGAAAATGAATTGCTAATTTTAAACAGAGTTGCTAGTTGCCAATTATATGGTTCTATTTTATTTTAAATTTTTAGATACATTCCAAATTGTAGAAATTGGAATATTGATTGTGATTTGTTATTTTATCACCAGTATTATCTGTTATCTGTTATTATTATCAGTTTTTTTCCTTTCCCCCTTGTTACTAGTGGTATTGGGATCAGTTTAAGAGCTCAACAAAGGAGTATACTTTAATAAAGAGACTTGGGAGCTTATTTTTTGCTCAAATTGGTTCCCTCCATTTCTTGCCATCAACACAAAAATAAAGGGGGAGTTCTTCCTATATTGCGGCATCCCCATTTTTTAGAAGATCCATCAGAGAATCTAAAAGGAGTTGAGAAATTGCAGCAGTGAAAAGTAACTAAAAGTGAACAGCTTGTTCAAGGAATCAGTTCTTCGTGGTACATTGAAGATTACCTCTCATCATTATTAAGATATTCTTTCCTACCTTTAATCTTTATTAAGGTCATTAAGGAACTATATGAGGTGAATAATAAGAAGGGAAAGTAAGAAGACACAAGGAACTCAGAGTGTGTAAGCCTATTTTCACTTTATTTAACTGATGCTTGGTCTGGTCTTTGTTAAACGCTGATCAGAACAATTTTATATTTTCTGCAGATTGGACTTTTTTTCTTCTTCTATAATTTGTGGGACTGATATGGACAGATATAGACTTTTGATGAAAAATATACAACTTAACAAGGTTATAAAAATTATATATTCTATCTGGATTTTGCCTTTGGAGTGTTTCTGCCTTTATTTATTCACTTGTGCTAATAGTATGCCTGTAACAACCAGGGGTAAAGTAAATAATAGGTATTCTAAAGGACAAAGTAAAACAATTCAAGTTGACAAAAAGTGTAAAAGAGAACAAACAAAGAAAATGACAAAAAAAATTGAACAAAACAAAAAGACAGGCACTTCAGGTATAGAGCTCATGGAGAAGCTAATATACAAGAAATGTAATGGTATAAGGGCCTTGGAAAGAAGGGAATTGGATAGTGATATTATTCTGAATACTGAAAAAGCTTGTGACAAGGTTAGAGAGGATTTAACTGAGGCCTTGTCAAAAGACAGTAAAATAACTGATAAAAACAAGTTGGCTCAGCACTCACTCTAGGATCTATGGAGGGACAAAAAGCCAATAAGTATTTCAGAGGAGCAAAACAAATTAAATGAAATTGAAACCCCAGAACCCTCTGGTCTAAAATCCAAAAGGAATTTAGACTCTTTCAATCAAAGTTCAGATGGAGCCCAAGTCTCTTTTATATGATCAAGGGCTGGTTGGCCAGGTACATTCTGAGGTGAGCAACACACTTGCTAGCATAAAAGAAATGATTCAAGCTAATTTAAGAATACAAGAGAAAATTAAAGAATTTAACAGACTAACAAAAAGTCTTATAGACAATTGTAGTTCCCCATTATTAACACCTCAAACCAATACTGAAAGAATTTGTGATAATCAGTAAAAACAAAAAGCAACTACCTCAGAAACACAAAGCTTTATAACTGAAGCAACCCAATTCATGAGTCCTATTGAAGCAGTTACTCCACCTCTAGAATCCCTGACTGAGGGCTGTGTGAAAGTACTTAAAGATCCACTACTAGCTAATGCTATGTTATATGAACAATCAATCAAAATTCTTCAGAATCTCTTGTTTATTAAGGGTGTGTGTCTGGAGTACAAAGACAAAATAGACTGGATATACGATAGATTGAGTAATGGTCAATGGTAAAGAGAAAGTACTAGATTGAATGGACCAAATCATTTCAGTTTTGAAATTGGTCCCAATATAACAGACGTTATACAGAGAGACACCTCTGTGGAGATGAAAATCGAAACTAGTACTTTTTCAGCTCCCGAAATATTAGGGAACAGAATAGACATAGATACAGCAAGAGAATTAGTAATGATGCCAGATGGATTTGAACAAAGTGATAGTATTATAAAAGAATTAAGACAAGGGAACCCTGAAATATGGGAAAAAGGTATCAGACAAAGAAAAGAAACTGAAAAAGGAGATCAGAAGTTTAGAAAAAAGGGTTTAGAAAAAAAAACTCGATCATTTAGTAAACAGTGATAAATTGAAAGATACCAGTAAAGATAGGTTAAAGAACTTAACTATAACTTTTAAAATTGGCATAAGAGGAAAGGGAAGGGAAATTGAGGAGACAGTAATAAAAAAGGACAAGCTAAGAGAAGCGAGTGACACACAAAGCCCTTTAATTAAAAAAAATGTAAACTTAATAGAAACACAGTTATGAAAACTGAAAAGGTAACAGAAGAACATAAAATTGGTAGAATAAAAATTAAGGAAAGAAAAACCAAAAAGACTAGGAAAAGTATAAATAAAAAAAGAACTAAGACCAACGGAAAACAAAAGAAAGTGGAAATTACAGGGCAAATAGATGATACAGAGTTGGATAAGGAAGACAGTTTGGAAATTATTGATGATGATTGGGAAAAGAAGGAAAATATAGAGGAAACAAAAAGGCAACAGAAAGAGAAAGAATTAAAAATCAAAAAGAACTTGGAAGGTATCCTACTTAGAACTCTGGAGACTGACTATGTTCTACCTTTATTTAAGGTCTCCATTATGCCAGAAGAAAATGAAAAGAAACTGAATGATAATTTAAAGCAATTTATAGGATCAGTTCTACAAAATAAGATTACTAATGAGACATTTATGTCTAAATTCAGTATAATTAGACCTTTAATGGATACAGAACTGGTTATTTTGCTTTCTGACCAATATTATGTATTAAAAGCTATTGAGAAACAGAAGGACAGTTTAAGAGAAATGGGAATAGAAATGGACGTAGTCATCGAAATCAAGTCTTTCTTCCCTGAGTTCTATGAGAACTATAGGGATAAGTCCCCTTTAAAGAATGACTTAGTGGTTTCAGTATTTGGACTAAATCGTCTTTTTCAGGAAACTAAATACAACCTTCATGTTAAGGTTGTAGAATTGCTACAAAATCTGACTAAGGACAACAGTTTAAATAATATGATCAATTATGTGAAAAGACACAAGGAAGGATGACAAATTTTGATAGGAGTAAAAAATGAGACAGATTATAAATATATTCTTTCCAAATCAGAGTTATTAGATAGAGTAGAAATTTATCGTCATGGCGAATATGGTACACCAGAAGATGTGGATGAAATACTGGAGAATGTACACTGGATAAATATGGTTAAGACAGCCAACAGGTATCAGGTACTACATGATTGCAAAAATTGACATTTATTAGATGTTAAGTCTCACTCAAGGGGAAAAAGATGGAATAGAAGGCTATAATATACTATCATGGAATATAGCGTGAATTAAGGGCAGACTAGCTGATCCTTCTTTTACTGATTACCTGGTTCAATTCAAATGCATATACTTACAGGAAACTTGGTCTGGTAATAACTTAAAACTGAATGGCTATAAAGGATTTTATAAAAAAGCAAGTAGCAGTAAAAATATGGAAGACTTTCAGGAGGTTTAAGTATATGGTGCAAAATTTTAGATAATACTCAATACACAGAAATTTCAATAGACACTGATCATATTTTGCCCATTAAGATGGTAATTAACAAACTACATTACATGCTTATCAATGTATATTTCCCACCTAAATCATCTAAATATGCAGAACCTGGAGACATAGACAATTTGGTTGAACTGATAGGTAACTGTTATGAAAGAGACCCTGGATGTAAGTTCATAATTAAGGGAGATTTTAATGCCAGGGTCGGGCATAATAAAAATTTACCTGAGGATCTGGCCTGGGCATGTGTGGCACTAGATCATAGTACATTTAGAGCAGACAGGAAATGTAGAGATCTTAGGCAGTGTACTAGAGGTATAAAACTGGTACAAGAACTGGAAAAAAGAGCACTTATACTGATTAATGGGAAAACAGGAGGAGATAAGGTAGGAGTCTACACATATATAGGTACCAGGGGAACCTCTATTATTGATCTCTGCTGGATCTCTTTAGAAATAATCCAATTTTTGGAAGACCTTAGAATTGGAACAAGAACAGAAAGTGAATATTGCCCTTTAGAAATCAAAATTATTTTGTCGTTGAATTCAAATAAACAGACAGATAGGAAACACGGGCTGGTGAGAGTTAGAAAAGGTATTAGATGGGAGCTTTAAACAAACTTTAACTCCAACAATTTACTAACTGATAATGGAATTAGAGAAGACTTGCTTAACATAGAACAATTTAAAACAGCTATTGACTTCATAAATAAATACAGTGAGATAATGAAGTCTTTGTCATTCATCATATCAAAAGACATAGACATTAAGATAAAAAAGGGAGCAAGTGGCTTGATGATGATTGTTGGATAAATAAAAGAGAATTAAACAGATGTGCCAGAGAAACATACAAATTTCCATCTAGAATTAACAGATTCAAATTAAACAAAAAAGAAAAGAGTACAAACAAATGCTGAAAATCAAAAGAAAAAAATTATAGAATCAACATGTGGAATCAGTTTGAGAAAATAACTAAAGAAAAAGACAATAAAAGATTTTGGAGAACAGTCTTAAAGGGATAGGATGAAATCCCTACACAATATGAGAATTATATAGATCCCTTGACTTGGGAAGAATATTATAAAGTCATGTTTCATAAGCAGGATATGAAACAATATAATGATAAAGACGACTGGATCCCGATCTTATTTGAAATATCCATAGAAGAAATATTTTACGTTATCCAAAATGTTAAAAGACACAAGGCCCCTGGACCAGATGGGATACTGATGGATGTTATTGTGGATGATCCTTCTTTGTGGACCCCAGTACTTTCAAACTTATTTCAAACGATTACACAAACTGGGATTTTATTGCATACTTGGAGGGAAAATATAATAATTCCCATTCTTAAGAAGGGAGGTTGGAGAGGCCCTATTAATTATAGGCCAATCAGCTTGTTGGATAACTCTCAAAAAATATTCACAAAGATTTTATTTCATAGAATTATGGAATGGGTAAAAAGTGAGAAGATTCTGGATGAGGCACAGGCAGGGTTTATGCCTGGCCACTCCACTATAGATCAGTGTTTCATTTTGTCCCATCTGATACATAAGTACACCAAAATCAAAAAACCAAAACTATTCTGCATGTTTGTTGATTTGAGAGCAGCTTTCAACAGGGTGGTCAGGGGACAATTATGGGAAATATTACAAGGTTATGGAATAGACCAAGCTATTTTGCAATTAATAAAAAAATTATATCAGGATAATTACACTTCAGTACATTATAACATTAATGAGGACTGTACTAATAAATTCCCAACTAACTTAGGTCTTCAACAGAGTTGTGTATTATCCCCCATTCTATTAAATGTGTTCCTTAATAAGGCACTGATAGAACTGAGGGATCCGGAGCTACACATGCTCAGGCTGGGATCCTCAATTTGCCCATATTTGGCATACACCAATGACGTGGTTTTAATCTCCACAAGTTATTTGGGGATTAAAAGGAGTATGTCCCAATTTTATAGAGTGTGTCTTAAACTTGATCTTGAAATTAAATCTGTTAAAACAAAGTACATGATATTTAATAACAAACCTATTAGAAAAGGTAGAATGTGTAGATTAACATGTGGTAAAGACAACATTGAGTATGTGACTAAGTTTTGTTACCTTGGCATAACTTATACATATAATCTCAAATGGAGAGAACACTTCAGTACAATTATTGAAAGGATCAGTTAAATAATTCCACTTTTCAAAAGGTTCAATTATAAATATGAGGGTCATTCAGTAGTAGGTCTGCTCAGGATAATAAATGCTAAAATACATGCCCAGATATTATATGGAGCAAAGGTATGGGGATTGGAAAAAACAGAACAGTTAGGAATAATTTTAAATACATTTTATAAATACATGTTGGTTGTACCTAAAGGGGTAGCATCTAGCTTAGTCAGATTAGAGTTGGGACAATTTCAGATTAAATGTCTTGCAGAAATTAGGTTGGTAAACTATTGGTTCAAAACATTTAAAATGCAAGATAACGCTTTTCCTAGAATGTGTTTAGAGGAAATGTTGTTGTATTTGTCAAATGGATTCACTTTCCCAAGCACTATAGTTTTGAATACCATGATTAAGCAGTATGGATTACTGGATTTGATTACATCTAGTCATAAAATTCTGTACAAAGAAATAAAATAAATTATTAAGACTAGAATTAAGGATATTTATTTCCAGAAAGAAATAGCTATGTCCAACAATTTCAAATTGAGCTATTGGATGGCCAATAATGTAAGAAATCAACCTGGACTTAATAAATATCCATATTTAATTAAAAATCCTAACAACAGAAAAGCTTATACGAAGTTCAGATTTGGATTTATAGAAAGTAATATTTTGAACAAAAATATGGTAAAGGTAATTTTTAAGCATGTGCCTGTGGAAAAGATGAGGATTCTCCTAAGCACCTTCTTTTATTTTGTACTTTATATTCACCTCAAATGAATATATACTTGGGTGATATACTTTCAAAGCTCGATATGGAACCTACATACCAGCTTAATTACATGTTAAAAACAGAAGATAAAATACATTTAGAAAAAATATCAAGGTTTTGTAGGTTAATTGAATACAAAAAGTCACATATTCACTTTAAAAATAAAATTGACCCTAGTTAAGGACCCTGGTGATTTAAACAAATAACATATTTTATAATAATGTGTTGTAGTTATAAGAATGTGGGTTAAGTATTTGCAAATTGCTATATGTTGATACTGTATTTGAGGACAAGATGCTGTGTTAATTGTGCAATATATGTATATTTATTGATGTTGTAACAACAATTTTAATTTGTTAACAATAAAAGCTTACTACTACTCACAATATTACAATTTAAAAACAGATGAAACATATTCTTTCCAGCAACCCAAATTGTATGCAACTTTTAATTTAAATAGAGGACAGGTGGGATATTTGAAAAGCTTAAACAGAAGACAGACAAGGACTATAAATCCTTATCCAGCATTCCAGCAGCCCAAAATAAATAAAATGCAGTTTTTAATTTAAACGAAGCACAGGCAGGCTGCGAGATAGATTAATCATCAAAACATACCCTATCTCAATTGATTTTAAATAAATCAGAAAATGGGAACAAGTAAATAAAACAGTACCTGACTGAGTAGAAAAGGCTGACTGACAGATTTCACAGAAGCATCTCGACTCCGACTGCTTGGCTGACTTGGTGCTTGCTGCTTCAACTTCTTCTCTCAGTCAGTCTGTTATTCTCAAATCTCTCTACACTTCCCCCACTCCAGAGTCACTCCGGACCTGACTAGATGGACACTGGCTGCCAGGCAGTATCCAGATTATAGATAACAAACAAGTGGCGCTCCCCTTCCCATTTGCCAGTTGCCACTAATGCCAAACAGTGCTGTAAACACACTGACAACCACGGACACAGTCGGTCTTCAAGCTTTCTTCTTTGCAGGGCAGGCAGAATCAGATCTGCAGCTGGCGTGCTTGGCGTATAAGTGCCTACACCCTTGAGGACAGCACCAGCACTATTCTGTCTTTCTCTCTCTCTCTCTCTCTCTCTCTCAGCACACTGCATGACCTTACCTCTGAGAGAGAGAGAGAGAGAGAGAGAGAGAGAGAGAGATACACGCAGGACACTATATACTGTTACTGGTAGGGGAGCAGACATCATGGGGAGCAGGACTCACCTAAGAGAGGACATTAGCAAGTAATGCAGAAGTGGGTGAGGAGACGTCAACCAGGCTGATCTGGACACGAACAGCTGTTTGCTGGGCAGTGTCCTGCAGATGAAAGGAAAAAGCAGCTTCTTGACTGGTGTGGCTTTTTCTTTTCCACTGGACACCATTTAAGGCAAAACACTGTCATAATCAGCCTGGCGGATGATTGCTGTGGCACTGTTGAGCCCCTTGCAGACCACTCTGCATTAGACAGACAGTGTCACACCCCTCAAAAGTCACTCTACCGCAAGATGTTTGCTGCGCGTGCATGCATGATTAGCTTAAAAAAGGCATTTTCAATGGCAGGTAATCCCTTCTATCATGCAGAGTCACAAGGTACTGTGTTATATCCTGGCCAGCTCCACGGTATGTTGTGCATGGATTGGAGGCAGATATGCATTTACTGTGTTTCACATATGACACCTCTGATGCTTCCGCTTATGCAGCTACTTCTGACACCTGCCTTCAATGTTATTCATGGCTGCATGTTGCTGGTTTCACTACCAATGTTCAACAATCAGTCCTTAATGCGCTTTTCTTGTGAGCAGAAATTATTTGATGTGGAGCTCATGTTGAAGATGTTAGTCTTCATAAATGACTCTTCTCTCCATGATGTCCCTTACTCAACAGCCTTCACCTGGGTGCAGTGGTGGTTCTTTTTGCAGGGACCCCATTCTTCTTGTGCATGGGGTCTGTATTGGTCTGCCACTGGGGCTTCCGCTCTGAAGTTGCAGTCCTGAGGTGCCCATTTTAAGGCCCCTAAAGTTTCATGTGCCAGAAGTAATTCCACCACCCATTCCACCTTTCAAATCCCTTCCACTGTACCCTACCCCTCTCCCAGGGATTCAAGAAAGTGGCAGGTCCTCTCTGTTTCTGAGAAAATGGCAATCCCATTAGGCGAGTAGGTCCTCTATATTATTCAGGAGGGTCATGTGCTGAAACTAAAAGCACTACTCCTGTGCATTCTACCAGCTCTTGTCACTACTCTGCAGAGCACTTGCTGGTTCTGTTGCTCAAACTCTGTACTCTCTTGGATAACAGAGCTATTCAACCCATACCACTAGCTGAATTAAACCTACTCTTCCTTCAAAAATGTTTCCTAGTCCCGAAAAAAATGGATGCTTGCTCCATCTTGGACCTCCGAGATCTGAAGGAATACTTTGTGTACAAAATAATTTGCATGATTTCTCTTTTATTCCTCCTTCCTCTGCTCTTGCAAGGGGATTGGCTTTACAATCTGGAAATGGAGGATGCATATCTACACACAGCCATCAACAATACTTGGACTTCCTTTTGAAGGGCCAGCACTATCAATTTCATATCTTGCCATTGACTTATACTTGTCACCATAGGTCTTCACCAAGGGCCTAGCTTTGGTTGCTGTGGCCTTTATGTATTCCCTCACCTGGATGACTGATTCCTCAAGGCACCATACCAGGCAGCAGCTCTACAGACTTTCTACTGGACTCACCAGTTGTTCAACCAAGTGGGTGTCTTGTCCAATGAGCCTAAATCAGTTCTGACTCCTTGCCAATGGCTTCGGGTTAGTGCTGTCTTGGACATGCCAAGCACAGGCATTCCTTTGGACCATGCTGTTCTTTGATAGCCCAGGCTATGCTGATTACCTCCAGTGCCTGGGTCCCTGCCAGAGCCATTCTTTGGCTCCTGGGCCTCATGGGGACTGCCACTATGACTGCTCTCATGGCCCAATTCCACATGTGCATTCCCCAGTAGGTGCCGCATGCCCAGTGAACCCTGGTCTCCCAGTCCATGGATCTCCCCATTCTGGTCATGGACCACTTAAGCAGGGCTCTTTGCTGATGGCAAAACTGCTCCCATCAGCTACTGGGGCCCCCATTTCTCTGTCCATCCCCATGGGATGTCCTCAACATGAATGCCTCCAGGATGGGTTAGTGACCTGTCTGGCTGTACTCAGCAACCAAGATGTGTGCTCTCCCTTTGACTGCTCTCTCCACATCAACATTCTGGCGATGAGGGCTAATTCTTCTTGGAGTCCACAGGAAGACGCAACAAGAGGAAACTGCTTACAGAGCAACCTGAGAAGTCAGTTTGATTTAAAAAATGGCCAAAGAAGCTACCTTTAGCACACAGACACTGTTTTTGAGCTGTATTGATTTTTAAAGAAAACAGAATAGCAACACTTATGTACACAGAGACAAAATCTAAAATGTAATTCTACAAATATAAAAGCATTCAAGAGGATATCCTATGTTCTTTAATGATGTAACTAAAGTTTGTTTAGGACTGGAGTATAAGTATAATAGAGAAACATAATTTAAAAGGACAAATTAGTCCTGTTAAGACTTCTACACTGCTAACTCATATTCTCCCTGGTGAAGTTGGCTTTTCCCAATGCAATGCACTGGAACAGTAATGTGAATCTGCAGTTGTAAATAAAACATGAACCAGTACTGAGCGGTGCCTAGTTCCATCTTTTTTTAGATTTATTGCAGGCCTTCACCCCTCACTTTCAGGCCTCTCCTCATGGTATGGATGAACAACATTTGTGCCATGCACTACCCCAACAAACAAGGAGGTACACAGTTCTATCATCTTGCAGAGAAGCCATGTGAGTATGGGGCTGGGCCCTGGCACATGATGTAGGCATCAGTGCTACAGTTTTACCTGGTTCTCTGAACATCCAAACAGATTTTCTCTGCAAGTTGGTTGCTCAGTCCCACAAGTGGGAAAATCCTGGATGACATGGTCAAGGACCTCTTCAGCTAGGTTACTGACTGGTCTTTCAAGAACATGTCCCATTACACCTGTGCTACACTCTCTGCATTGGTTGCTGGTTAGGTGGTGGATCACCTTCAAGGTCGGTTTGCTGACCTATAAGGCCCTGCACAGACTGGGGACCAGCTACCTGCAAGACCTCCTACAGCCCTACCACCCATTCCATCCCCTCTGATCAGCTGACGAGGGTCTTTTGGTAATTCCAAGGGTCCACTTAAAATCATTGGGTGCCTGTGCATTTTCGTTTATGGCACCGACCCTGTGGAATTCACTCCCTCGTTTTGTGAGAGAAGCTCCATCAGTGAATGCCTTCAAAGGGGAGATGAAGACATTTTTATTTAGAGAAGCCTTTCCTTCCAGTTGATTTAGTTATTTAGGAATGAACTTGATTAGGATTGCATTTTATGCATTTTAATTGTCTATATAAATTTGTTCACTTGTACAGTGCCTTGAGTCAAAATGAAATACAGCACTTTTGTAACCCCTAGGTGGTGCTATCCCAAGGGCTACTACCCCTGCCTGCTTAACTACTAACAGGTTGAGGGGCCTAGGTCCAATGGCGAGTGCCTCCACCCAGAGGTCAGGGTTTGCAGTAGTTAAACTAGCTTGGTCACAGCCCTCTGGGACACAGTAACCCCCCTTTCTTCCCACTAGTGGACCACACAATGCATCAGGAATATCTTCACAATGTACACTTACCCCCAGGACTGGCTCTGTCGACTGGACTCTGGGGACCCCCTGTAAAACAAGATGACACAGTGCAAAAACCTCAGTACAATACTTTAACATAAACGAATACCTCAGTCAGTGTAACTTTGCTGAAACAAACAGATCAGATTTATTTAAGGAGCTGTAACAAGGACAGGGGGAAATCAGGTTAATTAAGTTAAACACATCAATAATCACAGTACTGTGCGCATATTCAGAGTCCCAAATTGTCACTTTCACTGGGTACCCAGGATGGGGGGGGCTAGCCAGGATCGGTGCAGCTGATTGGGGCCCTGTGATTGGAAAAACACTTGCACAATACCCAACTGTAATCCGAAGCTGGAGGGCTCAGTTCGTGAAGAAATGAAAAAAAAACAATTAGATGACACACTTGCAATTTGATAAACAGATGGCAGGGAGCTACCCTGCTTTGTACTCACAAACTCAATGCTGGGAAATGGATGGAAGGCTGTTTGTCCTGGATTGCCAGGAGGAGCAGACCATGTGGACAAGGTCCTTGTGACTGGACCCCACTGCAGTTTAGAGCAAATTGATGTAGTCTGGATTAAGCTGGGGTTTTCTTCCAGCTTCATGCACTCAATTCACTGTACAGGAGATTTGAAATGCAATTCCCCACAAGCACTATACATATTTATATGTAAAAGGAAAGTACTATACCAGGCAGGCTGCTTCTCAATCCCGATCGCAATTACTGCACAATACCCGGGAGAACACACAGCAGATTCAGTTCCTGGCAGACCAAGCATGATTCAACAATTTCTCCAGTCTTCTACAGGGTGAGCATGGTTTCTATTCTTCAGATCTCCTTGATCCTCTTCACAGGTCGGATTCAGTCTGAACAGGCGCTTACATAAGCTGCAGACTGAAACTTAGGGCCTTACACGCGCTTACTGTGTGAAACTATACAGCGCAGAAGCTCATGGCTCCTTCTCTCTTCACTGTCTCAACTTATCTGATCTTTCCAGTAGACAGAGCCGGGCATTTCCTTTGAGTTCCTCCCAGTTCAGTTGGCTGGTTTGGCTGTCACTCACAATCAGACTCCCCCTGTTGGTGCAAAAAGGTGCCAAAGTCCAAACTACAATTTCCAGAGGCATCTGCCATACAGTCCCATTGTAGCTGGCTCCAGAGGAGAGTCCAATTTCTGATTTGTCCAGAGTAGGCTCCATTTTAAAAGATCCCCACAATGATTGGTCCAATTCAGCAGTTCAGAACCAACATGAGGGAGCTACTCTGCACTGTCCTTGCTACAAGAAAGTAGGTTAAAACAAACTGCATTTTTATTATTACTCTAACAGGTTACAAGCAAACAATTACATCTTTGAAAAGTGCTCACTCTGCCCACTTAGTGACGGCAGAAACGGAGTGATTTGGCAGCAGCTTAAGTGGGACTCAAGCAGGGAAACACGCAGTCCCCCCATTGAAACTAATTATGTCTGCAAGCAGACAGCTCTTAAAGAGACAGTACCAGAGGCTCTAAAAGCACTCACAGATAAACGGCTTAAATGTCAAACACCATTCAGGCTTGGAGCATTCAAGCAAGCTCCTGGAAGACTTTTTGGGAACCCCCATTTGCAGAGGAGTTACACTTTATTAAATAGATGATGATGATGATGATCCATTGGAATCATTATGGGTTGGACCTTTTTGCAACCCCACACAATGCAAAACTGCTGTATTTTTGCTCGCTAGCTCCAGAGCCTGATTTGTGGCAAGACACATTGTCCCTTTCCTGGCAAGAGAGGTTTCTGTATGCCTTTCCCTCAAGCTCTCTGATTCAGTGGGTATTCATCAAACTTCAAGCAGATGGGACCACAATGATTCTGGTGGTCCCCTTCAAACCCAGACAACTTTGGTTCCCTCTGCTCTGGTAGATTACAGTGGAATCTCCTGTCCTGCTCCCTCTACAGGAAGGACTGCTGTCATGTAATAATGGCAGTCTGATATGCCCAGAGCTGCAGTCCCTACACCTTCACACCTGGCTCCTGAAGATGCAGAACTGTCTCACTTTGTGGTCACCCTGCTGGTTTTGAATGTCCTACTAGTAGTTCATAAGCCATCTACTCAGTACACTTACTCCCTGGAATGGACACATTTCAGTCTTTGATGTTTCTGTAACCTGGTCTCTTTCCTGTGTCCAGTACAGCATGTCTTGGACTTCCTTCTATTCCTATCAGGTTTGGGACTCCGTTCCTCTTCTGTTAAGCTACACCTTCCATCCATTTTGGCCTTTATGCCTTCTTTTGGTGGAAGACTGTATTCCAGTTGGAAGTGTCCTGCAGGTTCTTCAAAGGTTTCCTGCACAGACCAATTCCAGTGCAAGACCTAAACATGGTTCTGGAGTCTCTTATACAAGCTTTATTTGAATCTGCCACCACTTGAGAAATGCATTTCCTTTCAAAAAGAAATATTTTCTTGGTTGCAATTACCTCTGCTTGTAGAGTTTCTGAGCTGCAATCTTTACATGTGGATCCCCCATACCTCATTTTCACAAGGACAGGGTGTCATTATGTACCTACTGTCTCAGTCCGCTCACTCCAGTCCTCCTCTAGGGGCCTCCTGGCGATTCCCAGGATGAGGCTTAAAACTGCCAGCAACTGAGCATTCACTGTCACTGGCCCCATCCTCTGGAATTCGCTTCCTCCATCTATTTGGGAGGCCCCTTCGGTTGAGGTTTTTAAGGCCCGCCTCAAGGCATTCTTGTTCAATAAGGCCTTCCTGGACCTTATGTATTAGTCCTCCCTGGGAGCCCTGCTCCTCTTCTTCTGAGTTTCAGTTTTAATATAGATGTTTACTAATTATATCTTTTTATGCTGCTATTTTTACTGTTTATTTATATTAATTTAAATTATTGTATTGTTAGTGTGCTTTTACTGCATGGCTTCCAAAGCATCTGGGATTGGGTACCTGAAAAATAAAATTTGCCTTGCCTTGCCTTGCCATCCTAGGTTTCTTCCTAAAGTGGTTTCTGAGTTCACTTTCAACCAGACTATCCATCTTCCTGTGTTTTTCATTCACCTAAATGCAGAGAAGTTATCTTGAATTCTCCCTATGTCAATAGAACCTCATGCTCCTACTTAGGCCGCACAAAGGCCTGCAGAATACCCTTGAGGATTTTGGTTTTGTTTGCCCCCAGGATGGTGGGGCACCCCTATGCCTAAGAACTGTCTTTACAAATAGTTGACATTCTGCATTTCTTTTTTTCACCAGAGGTACAGTAAGGAGTTTACCAGTCCTGCCTGTGGCCATTCCACCAATGCCAGGGCCACTTCTGTGGCTTGTTTTTGTTTAGTCTCGGCAGCTGACATATGCTGTGCCACCCTCTTGGAGTTCTTTACATACTTTCACTAAATACTTGATTTCGTGGATCATGGGAAGTTGTTATTGAGTTTGTTGGAGGTTAATTTCTCCAATGAAGCAATATTATGGATTGATAACTATCTAACCGGAAGGGTGCAGAAAACTGTTATGAATGGTGTAATGTCAGATGAGGGTCTTTTGAGGTGCGGTGTTCCCCAAGGGTCTGTATTAGGTACTTTGTTGTTTTCTTTATTTTTAAATTCATTGCCCAAAATATGTAAAGATACTGAGCTTATTTTATTTGCAGATGATGCAGTTTTATTATGTATGGTAATACTGTACAAATTGTACAGCAATGGTTACAGGATGATTTTAGTTTAATGCATGGTTGGTTTATAGAGCAAAATTTAGTGTTGAATCATATTAAAACAAAATGTATGGTATTCAAAATGCATGATCAAGTGTGAATTTTGAACTAACTTTAAAAAGATAATTTTGGTAATAATATAGAAAGGGTCTCGGAAATTGGTTACCTGGGCTGGTCATTGATTGTAATTTATCATTTGAAAAATATATTCAGAAATTAATAGGTAAATTGCATCAAAGATTAGGAATGTTATATCAGTTGAAAAATACTTAACTAATGAAGTTAGAGTAATATTGGTTAACAGTTTATTGTTTTCAGTTATTGATTATGGTTTAATTATTTACTTTTTTACATCTGATAGAATGTGTGTTAAATTGACCACTACTTATCATAATATTATTCGATTTGCTACAGGTCAGAAGAAGAGAACTCATCATTGTTTACTCTATAGTTCTATTGGGTGTTTGTCATTAGTTGATAAGTTTAGATTACGTATCTTGGTTTTTCTACAAAAAATAAAATTGGGTATTATTTCTAGTGTTATTTGTGAAATGTTTCAATTGATGAATGGTGTAAGGACCAGGTCGCAGGAAAATTTTAATTTTGGATCCCTTACTATAAGAGTGCATTAATTCAAATTCTTTACAGTTCTATGCAGTGAAATTGTATAATGAATTACCTTGCAATATTTTGCAATGTGTTAAAATTTCGTTATTTAAGAGGGTTTTAAAAGATTTATGGTTGTTGATTCAAAATGTTGTTGTTTTTAAATAATGTTTATTAATTGTATGTTTGTATATTGTGTATATATATGTATTTTATGTTGTGACTGGGCACCAGTGAAAATGGGCATTATTGCTCACTGGTTATACAGAATAAAAAAATAAACAAACAAACAAACAAACAAAATACTGCAGTTGAGATCTGGGGCCCAATTTTCAAACGGGGATGCAGGGCTTGGGCATCCCCACAAAGTTTGCCGCACTTGCATCCAAGGGTTTAGAAACATAGAAACATAGAATTTGACGGCAGATAAGGATCACTTGGCCCACCTAGTCTGCCCATTTTCCTACCTAACAGATAAGCTGCAGATCCTAGTTAACCAACAGCTTACTTCCTTCTCCTACCCTCCACTAAGACTGCCTTATGTCTGTCCCATGCATTCTTGAATTCTCCCACTGTTCTTGACTCCACGACCTCCTCAGGGAGGCTGTTCCATGCATCCACAACCCTCTCTGTGAAAAAATACTTCCTCACATTACCTCTCAGCCATCCCCCCTCTATCTTCAAATTGTGCCCCCTTGTTCTTGTACATCTCTTTTTCTGAAAGATGCTACCCTCTTGGACTTTGTTGATTTCCTTGAGCCACTTGAAAGTTTCAATCATGTCCCCTCTCTCCTTTCTTTCCTCAAGGGTATACATATTAAGCTCCTTTAGTCTTTCTTCGTATGTCTTCTGGTGCAGACTCTGCACCATTTTGGTTGGCCTCCTCCGGACAGTCTCCACTCTGTCTATGTTGTTGAGGAGATGGGGTCTCCAGAACTGAACACAGTACTCCAGATGGGGTCTCACCAACTGTCTGAACAGAGGGATCACAACTTCCTGTTTTCTACTATTGATGCCTCTCCCTATGCATCCCAGTATCCCTCCAGCCTTCCTTACTGCCTTCTCACATTGCTTGCCCACCTTTAGGTCATCTGATATAATTACCCCCAGGTCCTTTTCCATTTTTACTGTTGTCAGTATCTCACCCCCCATTGTGTACTCTTCCCCTGGGTTTTTGTTTCCCATGTGCATCGCCTTGCACTTCTTTGCATTGATAACATTGGACACAAGTTGCGACAGTGCCCTCATTTTACGACAGTTTGTGCAAAAGCTGTGGTGCAAGCCCCATAAGCCGTCTCCCACATGGACGCAAATCTACTCCAAGGGGGAGCTGGTCTATCTTTGCTGTGGCGCTGCAAGGGACTTGAGGCAGGGGAGATGTGGCAAGCATCTTTTAAAATTGCACTTGCAGCACAATTTGACGCAAGTCGCCACTTGCATCACACTCTCTACCGCATGTCCCTTGCAGTGAACATGCCTCTTTTTAAAATTGGGCTCCTGGTTTCCCATGGAAGGACTGGCTTTGGCCTTGCCAGCCTCCAAGTCCTGCTCTCTTAAAGATATTCTATGTCCCTCCTCTCTGTTCTACTTCCTGCTGTACTGTTTTGTACTGCTTGGGAATCATTCCAAAGGTATGGCTCTAAGGAGGGAGACGTCTTCAGGGAAGACAGTTTATTACCTACCAGTAACAGTAGATCTTCAAGAGAAAGTCCTCCATTTTGGACTACAGGAAGTGGCGGGGCTTCCACCCCTACCTTTCCTCCCTCATATCCCCTCTCCTTCCACCTCCTACTCCCTTTGCACCTCAGACACCTGCTCTCTTATCCTTCCCCTGTACAATCCTCTGCTGGTCAAGCTGCTTTTTCCTTCCACTTCCCCAAACTTTGGAGCACCCTTCCCACTGTTAATTCACAAAGCTTCCTCTTTCCTATCGCTCAAATTTGTGATTTCACTACTCAATCCTACAGTTGGTGCTGATCCTAGGCAAGTCCCACTCCTCCTCCCTCCACATTACTCCCACCCCCTACCACCCAGATATATCAGTCCACTATCACCCTTGGACATGTCCCTGTTGCACTCGCAATCTCCTTTCCTCCCTCATTTTTCTGCCAGTTGCACTTTGCTGAACTGTTGTTACTGTTATGCTGTTTTTGCACTACTTGAACATTGTGCTTTCTCTTAATTGTCTACCGTGTACTTTTTATTATTATTACTCAATTGTAACTTTATTGATGCAAGGTAATACTGCACCCTCCTCATCCCCTTCCCCCAGGACACATCTGGAAATGAGCTATTTAGATCAGTATGTTTTTCCTGTTAAAACTCTTTAAATAAATAAATAAATACATACACACATAAACAGAGTCACAGCTCACCCTTCCACCTAGTCCATTCTGTATTTCAGGTGGCATACTCTGGAAGACATGCCAGTTACTGCAAGCTTGGTCTTCTCCTTTTCTGCACCCTTTCATATGGGATTATGGGATTTTACTTTCTGGAACTTCCACCTTCCTGTCAGCCTGGTTGGGGTTCTGGTCACAAATTCATATCGGTGTGGTATAACTCTGAGCTTGTCTCCAGTGGGAAACTGAGGAGGTATGGTGCCACCCATGTTATATAGATGGTGCCTACATAAATCAATATGGGCTGCCCCAACGAGGCAAAAGTTTCCATGTGGGTCTGGCACTGACGATTTACACTTCCAAAGGTGTGGCTCCATGGAGGAGATTCTCTCAGAGATCTACTGTACCTGATAATTACAGTAAGTAAAAAAAATGTTCCTTTCTGTTTTGAAACTATCTCTGCTCTATGCTGCTGTTCCCTGGAACCCTCTTGTAGATGAAATGTTTCTTCTCATTAGGCCTATACTTGTCATAATAATGTTCTCAGCTCAACATGTGCACCAGATCAAGTCTGTGCAAGCAATCTGGAGCACAGGAGCCAAGCAGAACGCCACTTCCTTTAATTCAAAAGCGTGTTCCTTATTCTTTTTTTTTTTTCATTCGCACGTTTTCCTCCAGAGCCCTTCAGCCCTCTTGATGGAGGGACTCTCTCACACTGCTCCCGCACTTGCCAACCCTGGTAGTTCCCCCATGGATTACCTCCCACTGTGGGTCCAGGAAAGAGGCGGCCCACTGCACCCCCCCCAGAGACCCAATCCAGTAGCTGGGGTCGGCTCCCTGATGCGGCGGATCATCATAGAGCCTTGCCAGGCTCTTCTCTTCCGTTTTCTCCCATCCCCCCTCCCTACTGATGTAGGTACATTGGAGCATGCCTATCGACCAGTACTGCCCTCCAGTCACCTCCAGAGGGCAGTCAACAAGTGGGATGACAAGTCTCCCTCCCCCCGAGAGAGAAGAGCAATCCTACAGATGCTTGATCCTCTCTCCCCCCTGCTGACCTCCGGTGCCCTGGGCTCATTCTCGATCCCAGGTTGCCTAGATGATGCAAGGTATAGCAACCAGCACCTCAACCTCCGGTGCCACCGGGCTAGCCCCATGTTTTTTATTCTTAGTGGCTCCTCCAGTGGTGCAAGTGGTAGACAAGAAGTACAGGAACTCAGGCACTGGCAATTATTAAATACAGAATGAAGATCTTCAATCTAAAGGATAGCGGTGTCAAGGCACAACTATCTAATTTGATGCTAGTAGATTCAGTTAGAGATATTAAAGTATTTCTAGGAAAATAGCATTGTTGTACAAGTCAAATGGTGTTATGGAAAACCTGATAGCGGATCACAGATCCAGAAACTGTCACTAAGTTGTTGGTTTAAGAATTTCAGTTTTAGTGCCAGTGGGAAGAAGTACAGGAACTCAGTTCCTGCTGCAAAAAAGGTACAGGAACTCAGTTCCTGTGCGTTCCTGCTCACTTTCATCACTGGGCTCCTCAGAGGCCAAGCCAATCCACACAGCATGGCCTGTTTGCACTGGCTTGTTCTGGTGCAGATGAGCACTCCCATCTCTTGTGCAGCTGCAAGCTTTGGTAGTTTTCAAGTAAATGAATATGTAAGGTTACCCTAATCATAAAGGATAAAATAAATCATTTTTTTCTGCATTCATCCAACTTAAAGAGGTGGTTTCATTAACAACCATGTATTGTTTACTTCTGTCTTTGCATAGAAATTCTGTTACCATATCCTCTTTTGTTTCACAGGGTTTTCCCTAAATGATGAAAACACTATAACATTCACCTACATTGCAGTACATAAAAAGCTTTTCAGTTTATTGTTCCTACTATTGGCAGGTCCCTTCTTGCTTGCCCTTAAAAGTTAGACATAAATGCTGACTGTAACTTTATAGCAGGTTCCTCGGTCAATTACTCCTCACATAATGCAATAAAGAGCGCATTTTACTGCATAAAGACCTCATGTCATAATAGTAAGAATGATATTATCACTGATTAGTATAACCCACAGTGTAAACCTATAATTACATCACTTTGATCAGTGTGTTTTAAATCAACTTGGAACACCTTGCAGGCTTTTCATGCGCAGAACTCTTTCTTAGGTGTTCTTTAGAATTCATTAATTGAAAACCAGTTCTAACTGATAAAAGAACAAACTCAGGTCAGAGCCAAAATGACTGTTAAGCATTAACCTGATAGGGTATATAAATACAAACATATACATCACCCAGACCCCTCTTTCCAGTGCTAGTGTCCACTGTCCCCACTTGTATACCCCATAACCTTTACCCTCACAGATTTAATTCCCACTCACACCATTATCTGCACCTCCCCAGTACCCACTCCACTGCCCCCACCTTTGCTATTCAGCTTCCTGTCCCATCATCCCAGAATTTGCTTTCCAACAACATCCCCTGACCCTCCCTCAGTTATCCGCCCCTTCCCTAGTACCAACTCCCTTGCCCACTATTTTCTGATAGCTCTTCTGTCCCTCCTCTTTGTCCATAATCTGTCCTGCACCCCACTCACACTGATTTACCTACCTGCTCTTTTTGTCTACAGCTTCCCTGGCACCAATCCCACCACTACCAATCCACACATAATAATCCCACAGTACCTGCTGTTTGGTCCTCATTTTTCCCTCTCACTGTAGTCACTTCCTTGATTAACCAGGATCAATGAAAGAACCACACTCGCAGAACTTATTACTGTGTACAATTAATTTGTTAAACACACCTAATGTGAAAAACACAGTACAGCTACCAGCTTGAAAAAATAAGAGTGCCCTGAATCCCCCAGCACTTTGCTTGTGACAGCTTCCTTGGAGTCCTCCAAAGTTCTTACAAGCATAGTGATGGGGCACTCTGGGTGTCTTGCTTTTGTCAAGTTGGTAGCTGTACTGTGTGTAGCACATTATGTACATTTAAGATATAAATTATTTATGCAGTAAGAAGTTCTGTGAGTGTGGTTTTTTTGTCGATTCTGGTAGATGAAACTGGGGCTAGCCATCCCATGTACTGGCACTTCCACCCCCACCCCTGCTGTAGTGTGGAGAAACATCTGAAATACCACATCGGTGTAAACTCACCTCCTGCTACAGGATCTGGAATGTGTGTTATATCACTAGTGAGCGAGAGAGGGAGAGGGAACAGCTGGATGCCAGGGCTTACTTGGAACAAGACTTGTATGACTTCTATTTAGACTTGTGAGGTCTTCAGGATGGGGAACAGCTAATCAGAGTTTTTCTTTTTCTAATTTATTAACATTGTGCCTCTCTTTTCATAGTGCCATGCCCCATCTCCCTTCCAGAGTCTCTCCCTAGTTGCTGCAGTACACCCTTTAGCCATGACTCCCTGCCCATGTGCTTACCCATTTCCAACTGCCCCTCTTTCATAGTACTACTGGATGGAGTACAGGATCACTGAGCTGTGGATAATTGGGGACCCCCTCTTTGGAGTACCTGTTGGACATTGGTGGAAGCAAGCCCTTGTGTTAGTCTGGCCCCAGTGGTAATGTTTTTCCCTAATTTTTTCCCTACAGATTTCCCTCTTCTTATGTGTATTTTCCCCTATAAGTTCAATAAACTTAAATTGTCAGCTGCCATGATTCCTGAGCATCTCACCATGCTGATGGTACAGTACACCCTCTTAATGGAGATGGCCTAGTGAATTTGAAATTGTCCTGATTATCCGATCATCCCTTTAAAATGGAGTTAATTATTTTCTATGGCGTGTCTGGATTGTAGGGGTTCTATGTCTTTAGATTACTTGTTTTTTGCTTTTTAGTTTTGTATGGGGGTATTTTTATTTTTTAATTTTTTACTTATGTTTTTGCAAAACTTTTTTTATTTTGTGTATATATTTGCAAGTGCTTAGGGAACTGTATTAATTTTCAGATTTCTTTCACAGCACTTTTCAGCATGCTAGCAATCACCATGGACTGAAAAAGTCAGTCACTTTGCATTGATGGCTCTCTTCTACGGCAGCTTTATGGATCACAGTATCTTAATGGCTGTAACTGCTCCTCAGCTCTCCATTGGTGGGTTCCTCCACATCCATATTAACAAAGGCAGTGAATGTATCAGCCGACATGAAAGCTGGGTGAGGGACATAATCTAATGCAGCAACTGCAAGCGTGATGCAGCATACAAACATGCACAACTTTTTTACCACCTTGTCTAAGGAGGCACTAGGAGAATACAATGCCTCTAACACTCGTATTTTGTTAAACAAGCTAATCTTTTTCCTCTTAGGAGTGGTTATTGCTTCTTGGCAGACTGAGTGACTGGTGCGAGGGATGCCAGTATTTGAGGGCGTGTTGCTTGACAGCATCAAATTTCATCCCCATTAATCAGTCACCTTAGTCCTGGTTATCAGAAGTGATTTAACATCATCTTAATGAGAGAAAAAAATTGGTTCCCATTGGGAAGTCCTGATTAACCAGGTTATCCCAATTAACCAGGTTGTCCCAATTAACCCCAACCCCATTAAGTGGTATGTACTGTATTTGATTCAAAGGATACCTACTCCAATTAAATGGTACTTGCAGTATTTGATTCAAAGGCTGCCTCCTCCCACCCAGATCAATTTCTGTTAGACAACATTTTACCATAATGTGTTGTAAAGCCACCTACCAGCCTTCACGGTTCTGGGAGGGTTTTGATGTTACCTGGGCAGCTGGCCAAGGTGGTGAAAGCAGGGTCTGTAACAGTAACATACTTCTCTCTCCACCACTGTTCTTGCATACATTTATTTGGTGGCATGGGTGTGCGTGTGTTTGGTGTGAGTGTGTAAAGGAGTAGATGTGCCATTCTTTTTTGGCCAGTGCTGGTTGGGGTGGGAGTGGGCATGGGGTGTAATTTAGTGTTGCTGAGTGAGTGAGGGGGGGGATGTTTTATTATTTTTCTGAGGCTGGGGTGGGATTGGGTGCTACTGTGTGGGTGGGTGGAGGAGGGTTCATCATGATATTGGTTGGGACTGGGGGATGGGATAAGGGTGCTATGAGAGGGTGGGGGTGGGGAACTACTTTTTTGAGAGTTTTGAGGCTTTTTAAAAAATGTGCTTTGCAAGCTCAGTAGTCCTTTACTTTTTCCAGGTTAGCTCAGTTTTCATGACAGTAAAATGTTATGTAAATCAAACCAACACTATTTACCTCAGAATGCTAAAAAGGAGTAATACAATTTGTTTTGTAGAAAAAAATAATGTAAGTAGTGATAGATAAGGATTGTTTGGCTAATTAAGATGTCAGTACAATCAAATAAGTTCAGACTAACCACATTGGTCACAGTTTAAAAAGCAGCATTCTGGGAAACGTAGTCATCTAGCCTATACAGTACCATTTGTTGCAAAGCAGTAACAGCTACAATGCCCAGCAGCAAGTGTTCTGTAAATAGTTAAAGGGACACTGTCAAACTTTTTTGCATCATATTTCTAATTAAAACCCCACATTTTATGATTCCTTACCTTCTGTACAATTCATTGATATTGCTGGTTGTTTTATCTGCCTTCTGGCTTATTAGAACTGAAATACATGCTAATGCATAGTTATAACCAACCTTGTTTTGTTTCAAATCCTGGATCTATTCTTAATGCATGCATCCTGAACATTAGATACATCCTTCAAACAGTGCAGCAACTCATGACGCAATAGTCTCCTCTACTCCAACTGCATGAGTGGCTAGATTGTGTTGGGGGTGTTCCTAAATCCAGGAAAGTCAGGAAGATGCAGTGGGAGCTGATCAAGGAATGTAAACAAACATGATTTTGTGTGGTAACACCTGCATGGTGGGCAGTCTATTTTTCACTTTTTAAAAGAAAAAGAATCAGAATCAAACAATGAGCTACAGCAGCAGTCTCTACAGAATGTTAACAATCGTAACATATGCTTTTTAAACTAGGGACACTTTGAGGCCTAAGGGTGTTAACAGTCTCCCTTTACAAGATCATCCTGCTCTGCAGTGCAATAGATCTCTAGTATACCTCAATAGCCTTGCTTTGCCTTCCAGCTGCATACAGGTGACTTCCTACTGAGTTGCTATCCTTTGGATGGAGCAAAACGGATGACATACCTTTTAATGTTTTGGCCACATCCACCAGTCTGCTAACAAGAAAACTGCTTTTAGCTTCGCTAAGTAGCCTTAAAGATGCCTATATTTAATTGGTGAGCATAACAGAGTTTAGAGGAATAAAATACCACCAAGTGCTGTAGTTGAAAATTCTTCAGGAATTCATTTTGGATACCTGCAGAAGATGTACCGGTATATAGAGCACTGGGAGGCATGGTTAGGGAGAAGGAACTCATCGGTAAAATTGAGAAACTGCAATAACAGAATTATGACACAAAGGAAAAACAGAAATAGCCACCACCTCAAATCCCCCACAGCAAACTCTCTCTAGGCTGGAACAGACCCAGCAGTTCAAGACAAATCCAGCTGGTTGTTGAGGAGGCAAGTCAACCCTAGGCCCATGTGTGATGTCAAAGGGCAGGCCATAGTCTTCCTATTCCATGCCAATGCCCCTACTAAGTGTCTGTGAAGGACTAGGATCATCGAGGTGCAGTTACACAGCAGCAGGTACAACCACTAGGGACTTGATTCAGCCTCCACTGGCCTGACCAAGGTCTTTGTTTTAGGATTTAAACCAATATCCCCTGCATTGTATGAATATGCTTAACCATGAGGTCACCAGACAGGTCTGCTGTTGTTGGCTTTCAGAGAAACATTGAATTTGATGGCAGATGGAGAACAAAGGTCCTTCGAGTCTACCCTTCCTGTAATACCTTCCCTCCCAGCCTACTGTGTTGGTGGGCTGTTACCCTCTTCCCTATTCCCCCACTGCTCAAAGAAACACAGAATGTGTCATGTGTCTATAATTATCTTGCCGGGTTTATGGTTTTGCTTCACTTTATGGTAGAAAAGTTTCCATTCAAGAGATCCTTTTCTTATATGAGCCACACAAATTGGAATGACTTTCCTTTAGATATTCGAAGGATAAAAATAAAAGCTCAGCTCAAAACTCAGTTAAAACAACATTTACTAGCACAATCCAGATGTCACAGTTTCTGTCTTAGTCTCACCTTGACAATGCTAGTATTGTTTTAACTATATATATGTATAGTATATTTTATACAAATCCTAACCAAGATCTAACTAACAAATCCAAGGTTGGTTAGATCCAGGATTTGAAACAAAACAAGGTATTCCAATAGGCAGGGAAATGGGCAGACTGGGTGGGCCAAGCGGTCCTTATCTGCCATCAGAGTCCATGTTTATGTAATTTTATTGCATCATGTATGTTGCTGTCTTTTTCTGCTTAGGTCACACCTGAAAACAGGCCCTTGGCCTAGAGTGGCTTACCCGTTTAGCAGAAACTAAAATAAATAAATTCAAGCATTATATCTGTGCAGAAGAGCCAGTGCCTACATAACTGTAAGATGAAATGGATTCTTTGCAGCTTAAATTGCATTAACAATAGCATCATGGAGTGAAGAAATGAGGGAATTCTATAGTTAGAAGATTTAATAATTTACATACATATATGTGCAAGCAATAATCCATGACAGGGGATGCATTTCTAGAGAATTAACGCATGCTCCATGTGAACTGAAAGGCACGAGGGCAAGATGGAGAAGAGCTGTCTGCAGCAACACATGTGCTGGGCTGCAGTGTGAATGTACTGTAGTTGTCTCTCGATGGAGAATGATCTTTTCAAAGAGAGACCCAGAGAGAGAGAAGCACTGTCTGTATCCCCCCAACCCCCATCTCCATCACTAAAACCCATTTTGTTCTGCAAGAAGGAGAACCCATAAGCCTCCTCTTAAAGTAGTGGTGCCCATTGCCTGCATCTGTTCTTCGATGGGGTGAGTACTTATGAAACTTAGTTCTTGTTAAAAAGATCCTTGCCAGTGAACATTTTGGACACTAAGTAACATCTATAATTATATGCTTTCTTGTTGCTGACACTTAGACTTTGGAAATACCACTTATTATTCCATATGTGAGTTCAGATGGAGAGAGCTCCAGTAGTCTCTCTACTCCCAGCCCAGGGACAGATGGAGTAACCAGGCTCAATAGAAGTAATAATGTAAATACTTTGGGATTTGTGGAGTGTAGCTAGAAGGATAGATGATCACCTCCAGAGCACCTCTTAACTGAGAGCTGGACTTCCTTGGGAGGTTCATCCTGACTGCAGGCCCCTCCTCCCCCCCCCTTGCTAGGGCTGATGCTCAGTGTAAGTAATTTGAAGTATACTATCAAATCCAGCTGAACATTATGCAGCATGAGGTGCATGTGTAGGACTTTCTCACTGGAGCTCGCCTTACCTGGGAAAAGGGCATTTGGGTAATGTGGTTATGATTGGCATGCCTTCATAACTAGTTCCTCTGGGACCTTCTCTTGGTGGGGGCTGGCAAAGTGAAAGGGGGTGGTCTGAAACCTGTCATTGTGAACTTGATGCCTGTAATCCTGGGTTTAAGATCTATAGCAAAGGTTATGCATTTGAATACAGCTTGTGTTCCTGTATGAAGAATACCCCTGCAATTCCTGCCAGGGCTGCCATTAACAGAATTAAAGGTCAGGATGTCAGGACTAGAGATGGGCAAAATTACCAAATTTCAAATTTGTGCATTTTTTGCGAAATTCTGCACATTTTCGTGAAATGTTGCAATTTATTTTTTAATTTTCCAAAAATCTTTAATTGGCCATACCATGGTCTATGTTAAAGCTAGACATATGAATTTTTGCATGCATACTGTTTGGGACAGGCCCTAAAAGTTTGTCAAGTTTCAAGACCTTTGGATTAAGGGTGGAGATGTTACATGGGATCAAAATCTAGCAATTTAATATTCATGTGAACATTTCTGAAAATATTTCTATGCCTAGAACTTAGCCACCTTTGGAGCTAGATAATTGAAAACTTAGATGCATGCTTTCTTGAAAGATTCATGGAAACTGCTAAATAGAAATTGTAAGGCTTAGCTATGACCTGCCTCCTGACACGACTTCCAGAGGCTCGCTTCTGAACCTGGGTCGTCAGCATGGTAGCATGACATTCTGATGCTGGACCATGGTGGCTAAATTAAGGCATGATATTTAGGGTCAGTGAACTTAACAACATTGGTGGTATTTTGTTCTCTAGCTTGAAACTTCTAGGGGCTTAAAATTCAGCAGTTTATTTTGTTGTTTTTTTTTTAACCAGGAGAGACACACTAAACTGAAAGCTTGTTTACAGGTGTGACCTGGGAGTACAAGAAAGTGAAGTGACTTGCTCAGGGTCACACAGTATGCAAGTGGGGGCTGTGAGATTCTAACCCAGGTCTCTATGTTTGTTGCTTAGAGCCTTAAATCGCTGTGCTATACTGCCTCCTTTTATTTAATTGTGAAAATGTGAAATGCAATTTTAAAATTTCTGAATGTTTGGAGGTTTTTACCTCAGTCACCATTAAAGCTAGAGATCTGAAACTGGGCACACATATGTATGGAAATGGGTAATGTCACCATACCAAATTTGGTGCAATCTGCACAAATACTTTCAGCTTATGTAGTTTTTTTTTTAATTCTTTTTCCCTCCGGTCACCAGCCAACGGGATCTCCCTCTGATGTGGCCCAGTGGAGATGGTTATTTCTCCCACCCGGCCTGAGATCCTCCTGCACCTTGGCTCCTTCCCCGGGGCCCCTACCACCATCCAGAATTACCGACTCCATGGTTTGTATACCCTGTGGTGGGGCCGGAGCTCATCTTTGGCACCCTTTCTTAGAATCCAGACAGTGTTGGGTGGTAGAGAAGGAATCAGGAGCTCTGCTGCAGGCAGGGTCTGGCTGTGGGTATAAGGGACCACCTCGTGGGTCCATCTTTATCCTCCTGGTGGCTGGAGTTTTTCCTTGTTCTGCCCCTTCCCAAGGCATGAACATGCAATGATGTCAGCGTGCGATGGGCATGCTCCCACACCTGCCTGCAGACATCCACAGTTGCCCTTTCCCTGATGTATGTCTCTGCTGTGGTAGTGCTCCCAGCCTCTGCTGGGAGCCACTACACAGTGGGGGAATCCCCAACCCCCCCTCCCAGGAGAGGAGAGCAGTTCTCAGGACACTCCATCCTCTCCTCCCCTACCAAATCCCGGTGCCCTGGGTTAACTCCCAAACCCAGGTCACCAGCGTGGCGGGAGGTAAGACAGATGCCTGAGCCCTCAGCACCACCAGGCCACCCCAGTTTATGTAGTTAACTGTAATTTTCAAATTTCTGAAGATTTGGAGGCTTATAACTCAGCAATTTTTAAAGCCAGAGATCCAAAACTTAGAAACATAGAAACATAGACTTTGACGGCAGATAAGGACCACTTGGCCCACCCAGTCTGCCCATTTCCCTACCTACTGGCTAGGCTGCAGATTCTAGTTAACCAACAGCCTACTTCCTGCCACCCCCCCCACTACAATTGCCTTGTGTCTGTCCCATGCATGTTTGAATTCCCCCACTGTTTTAGCCCCAACAACCTCCCCAGGAAGGCAGTTCCACGCATCCACCACTCTCTCCATGAAAAAAGATTTCCTCACATTAGCCCTGAGCCGTCCCCCCTCTATCTTTAAATTGTGTCCCCTTGTTCTTACACATCTCTCTTTCTGAAAGATGCTACCCTCCTGGACTTTGTTGATTCCCTTGAGGTACTTGAATGTTTCTATCATGTCCCCCCTGTCCCTCCTTTCATCAAGGGTATACATATTAAGCTCTCTCAGTCTCTCTTCATATGTTTTCTGATGCAGACCCTGCACCATTTTAGTTGCCCTCCTCTGGACTGCTTCCATCCTGTCTATATCCTTGCATAGATGAGGTCTCCAAAACTGCACACAGTACTCCAGATGGGGTCTCACCAACTGTCTGTACAGAGGGATAACCACTTCCCTTTTTCTACTTGTGATGCCCCTTCCTATGCATCCCAGTATCCCCCTGGCTCTCCTCACTGACTTCTCACATTGCTTACCCACCTTTAGATCATCCGATATGACTACCCCCAAGTCCCGTTCCATTTTTGTTGTTAGTAGTACCTCCTCTGCTATTGTGTACTCTTCTCCTGGGTTTTTGTTTCCCAGGTGCATTACTTTGCACTTATTTGCATTGAATCTAAGTTGCCATATGTCTGACCATTCTTCCAACCTTGCCAAGTCCCTTCTCATCCTTTCTAACCCCTTGTGTATCAACTCTGTTACAGATCTTTGTATCATCTGCAAAGAGGCATACCTTTCCCTCCAGACCTTCTGCAATGTCACCTATAAAGATGTTAAAGAGGACTGGACCCAGTACTGAGCCCTGAGGTACTCCACTAGTGACCCCCCTTTCTTCAGAATGTGTGCCACTCACTATTACCTTCTGTGTCCTGTTGTGCAGCCAATTTGCAACCCAGGCTACCACCCTGGGACCCACTCTCAAGCTGGCTAACTTGATTATTAATCTTTTGTGCGGGACTGTGTCAAATGCCTTGCTAAAGTCTAGGTAGGCCATATCCACAGCCCCTCCCTGGTCTATTACTTTGGTCACCCAGTCAAAGAAATCTATTAGAGTCATCTGACATGACCTTTCTGCTGTAAATCCATGCTGCTTTGGGTCCTGTGCCCCGCTGGCCTCTAGGTACTCAACAATTCTTTCTTTCAGAAGTGATTCCATCATTTTCCCTACCACTGAGATCAAACTTACAGGTCTGTAGTTTCCTGTTTCTGCCTTGCTCCCACTTTTGTGAAGGGGAATCACATCTGCCCTTCTCCAGTCCTCAGGTACCACCCCATCCTCCCATGATTTGTTAAAAAGTGTGCTCAGTGGTGTCACTATGTCCTCCCTTAGTTCTTTTAGGATTCTGGGGTGAATCCCATCAGGCCCCATTGCTTTGTCCACCTTGAGCTTTAGGAGTTCTTTCAGGAGTCTTTCTTCTGTAAATGGACTGGTGTCAACCCCCCTACCCAGAGTGCTTCTATTGTCTAGTTTAGGTAACTCCTCCTCATCTTCGTTTGTGAATACTGAGCAAAAGTATTCATTCAGTATCTCTGCCTTTTCACTGTCTCCCTCTGCCCACGCCCCCTCTCCCTTATTAATCTTCACTATTTCTCCCTTAATCTTTCTATGCTCCCTAACTTGGTTCACTTCTGTATAGGCACTGGGACAACCAAAGCTTCAAATTTAATAATGTGGAGAAATACTTTTTATATTAGATGGAAATCACTAAAATCATAATTTTAGCAATGTAACCCCCTTGTTACCCGGGGTTACTAGAATCCCACTAAGACCTAGTGGTAGGCAGGGAAGGCAGCTTGTGAAACTCCAGTTAAATGGGTTTCACACTGTCTCAGTCTGTTCTCAGTCACAGCTGAGACTTGAGAGATGACATCACCATAGAACTGTCGCAGCTGCATAAGCCACACTGGAATCTGCAGCTCAGGGAGTGAGTTTAGAACTTTGGGAGTTTTCAAAGGCAGTTTCTGTTTACCTTTTGTTGGAGAAGGAGGTGTAATCCTGTTTACCTTTTGAAAGTGGTGGAGACCGCTGTCCAGGTCTCCGTGCCCCCTCCCTCCGGAGGGGGATGGAAGAAAAGTCCCTCTGTGGATTCCAGGGGCAATCTCCTATTTCCACTATGGAAGAAAGCTGCCTGTTTTCAGTGTCTGTTCTTGTATAACAGTAAAAGAAGTGGTACTTCACCTGTGGGGCACCTGCAACGAATGGGTGAGTGGTTTGCTCCATTTGAAGGGGCAAACAAATTGTTTCATCAGTTTGGAAATATAAAGGAAGTCGGGATGTGGACTGCTATTTTGGGAGGACTATTTTACTAGGACAAACAAATAGAGCAGTCAAAAAGTCTAAAGTTTTAATGGATTTCAAGTAATGCTGTAGAGGGGGTGCTTCAGGTCATCCACCGTTTAATCTACATTTTCACAGTTTAAGTTTATGTTTGTCCAGAGAAATGGCTGGGTATAGGCTGTGGGAGCTGGAGGTGGGAACACCCCCCATCTTTAGTAACCAGGTCCACCTCTACGGATTTCTTATGTGATTTGCTACTTACCTCATCTCGCCTGGCCCGAGAGATGAGGTGGGTACCCAGGCGTCGCACGCAACTTCTGAAAATCTCTCTAGGAGCTCCAGACTCTATGTGTGTGGGGAGCCACAGGATGGGAAATATTTTCCTTGTTTGATGGGAGTTCATGGAAGTAAGAAAACAAATCTCTCTAGGAGTCGCAGACTCTATGTGTGTGGGAGCCACAGCTTGGGAAAATATACTCCTTGTGTGATGGGAGTCTCTCCAAGTAAAGTTTGGGTTCATTCTCAAATGGACCATCAGTCAAGTGGCCGGCAGGGGAGCCGGGCCAGTCGGGCTGTGTATCCAAAGCGCATGCAAGTCCAGGCTGAGTGCCTGGTGAATCCAGAGCCAGACAATAGTAAAAATGTGTTCATTCTTCAAATGGACCGCCTTTAGTCTCTATCTGCATATACAGTGAACGTAGTCCCTTGGAGGACCATTCAATGCTTTGTCATGTGTCAGCTAGTTTTGAATAAAGCCACACTGAAAAATCCCAATCCTGGTTCTGGACATTACAGTTATTGCTTCCTGTAGTTGGATTTACTTGGGTGCCCCTGTGCAGAGTAGCCAAACCTAGGTCTCTTGAGCCAGGTAACCTCATCCTCCCCGAACCCAGGTCCCCACCAGGTATTGCTGCCAACGCCAACAGCATGCCACCTGTCATTTTAGTAACAAGGCAGGGGTGAGGGGTTACAGCAACATTTTGCAAAATGTTCATGGAAATTCTGTAAAATGTCATGGAAGCGAAATCAGCATTTCACCAGAATTCCACTGGCAGAAGAAAAATTCACCTATCTCTAGTCAGGATACTGTCAAGAGGTTAGTTACACAATACTTACCAGTAACAGTAGATCTTTAAGAGGATCTCCATAGACCCATAAAACACTGGACTGTAAGCTATTAGTGTTAGGACATCATGGAAAGTTAACATGATGGGGCCATCCATGTTGATGTGCCTACGTGTATGTCATCAGTGCATAGCATTGCCTGTATAGCTGGGTGACCCCCATCTATTTCAGTTTCCCACCGTTGATGAACAGAGTTCTAAATATCCACCAACAGCAGGACTGGGGCCACCCCCTCCAATTATGTGCAAAGAGACAGGAGGAGTGAAGGAAACACCACCCAGCAAACAGCAAGTGGTGGGGCATAATGAAAAGAGGGGTAAAATAACTATGCAGTGTCATGCCAAGAAACAATCCACTTACCTCCAGAAATGTACTTACTGTTAGGCCAAGTGTGGTCACCTAGTTCACCAGTTGGTAACTTTGCCTGTGGACATTGTAAGTTCTGTTAGGTAATGCTTAAGTCAGACTGTTTTATGAACCAGAAAACAGATAAAACATTGTTAGTGACGAAGATACTTAGTCATAACAATGAGAATGTTGTCTATATGGCCACCCGCAAATGTAAGTGTTCTTATGTAGGGGAAACGAAGCACAAATGTATTTACTGTATTTGTCATTTTTGACCAGGAAAGGCACATTAAGCTGATTTGTAACATGGCTCACAAAAAGGCTTGCGCATCATTGGTGGAAACAGAGCAGCTGACCATGGATAAATTTTCAATTAATCCATGGTTGCTCTGTGGTGCCCCAAAGTGTGAGCTATGTGGCAGAGTGTGAGTGCTACTTGCTCAGAGTCCGCAGTGCAGACTGAATCAATGGCAGCCGGAGAGTGCAGGAGTAAAACAGAAACAGCTCACAGCATGCCACTTTCTGTCACAGACAGGTCAGTGTGTTCTGGCTCTGTGCATTATTTGTCCAGCATGTATTACAATTCCTGGCTGCTGTAATTTTGCAGTATTAGGAAATTTCTACTGAGTAGCCCTTGTTCAGTCACAGTCCATGACATTCTTATTAAGTCTGTGTGTTACTTCACAGTACATAACATTTGTTATTCTGTTTGTTACCATAGAAACCGGTGAACTTGTTAGTACCCTGCTATTGATGTTTGAGCCATGTTAGAAACACAATTTCTGTAACATATCTTATACTTCATGGCTGCTGTATTTTCCCACTCATACTTCAACTGCAGTGGTTGGGTACCTGTTCTGCAGTCGCAGTCCATGACATTCTATATTCTGTCTGTTACCATAAAAACGGTGAACTTGTTAATACTCTGCACAGAGGCGGATCCAGGAGTCCTATAGATGGGGGAGCTCAAGTCAGATAAAAAATAATAGGCTTGGGTGTGGTGGGCCGCCTAGGCCCCCAGAAATTTTTTAACATTTTGGTGCATTCTGGTGCATTTTGAAGGGTATTTCTAATGCAATTTCTACACATTTCCTCCCTCCTCATGCTTTGTTAGTTACACCCTAGCACCATCCGCAGAGTCCCCACAGTCCACATGACAGTATGTTGCCCAAAATACCCTCCCACCCCAAAAAGAAACACAAAATACCAAAGGACTGCAGCTGGGCAGCAGCACATCTGAAACACATAACAATGAGAAAAGTTAAAAGAGACTTGGTGATAAAGACAAATTGCAGACAAATTAAATGACACTCCAAGTAAACAAGTTCACAAATGTCACTCACTCAAGTACATTACGACATTACCATAAAGCCAACCCATCCCAGTTGGTACTGCAGTACAGATTAACGTATCCCCCAACCGTATCTCAGTAAAAAAAATAAAAATACAATAACTATAGAAATATGGGAACAAATTCACTTTGCTACCTAGTTTCTGAAAATATCACTTCAAGTCTGCTTGCTATTTTTGCAAAACATATTTTATTCTATAGAACAATTAATTCCAAAGAAAACAGATTTTTAAATAAATAAAATATTTTCTATTGTTTTAAAATGTCCTTTACTGGTATAACCCCACGGTATGAGGCATCTCATTTTTATGATAGGCCCAAGAAGTCAGTAAGCAGACAGAAAAACATTTTTTAAACAAATATGAAAATGCATGTTTTTTTATTAGCAACAGCACTTGCTTGGGTACATCACAACTTGCACCCCCCCAACCCCCTATTCAACACATAGAACTACATAAACTAAATATTTGATTCTATCACTTTTTTCCAGTTTTGTAACTGCCTGTGTCAATGATCCAAATAAGGTCTTATGACTTCTGTTGCCAATGTTGCTCTCCAAGCATGCAGAAACTCTTGCACATGCCATAATATACAGCAGAACACCTTCAAAGTCCCCATGTCTATTAATTCCCTCTGTGCTCATTCACACTGTACAACCACGACTGAAAAGACCACACAGATTAGACATATAGTACATGCTGAAGTTTTTACCTCAGTTCAAAGGTCTCAGTCATGTATCAATTTCTGCCTCTCCTGGTTCATGCTGTTGCTGAGACCAGACCTGCCCCAGCATTAGTTTTGTACCATTCCTAGCATGCTACAGGAGGACACTACTCAACAACTCCCTCTCCTGCAAATCCACACCAAAATCAGTCTGCTATATAGGACAAAACTAGCAGTGACCTTAAACAATTTTAATGTCATGAATTTAAGCTCCCCATACTAGAAATGAATAACACTAGTACTACATTTATTACACACCCAGTTTGATGGAACACTAATGTCCTGTCCCATACCAGCAACTGCCCCCCCCCACACCCACCATAGTTTGTGACTGTGAAAGTCTTTTTTTTAAAGCAAGAAGTACCTGAATAAATGAACACTTGATCCATTTTCACCAGGCTGAAGTCTATGTGCCCCTAGTTGAGTACTGTCTCCAGTCACCTGGACAGCAGACTTTCTCTGTCTAGACAGCACACACTGACCCATGACTCTTAATGAGCAGAGCTCTCAGCTACAGCTTGCTTCAGCTATCAGAAGATGACCTAAACCTCACTCCAACTCCTTGTGCTGATTTACCAAGGCCACACGGACCCCTCATTACTGGACTGCTGCTGCCTGAAACCTTGGGCTTTGCTCTTCACTTGTGGGCTCCAGTCTCTCTCTCTGTCTCCTCCTCAGTAGTACACTCACTCCTCTCTTGCTCCAACATTAATCTTCTGAGTTATTGAATTACAGCTCACTCTTGTTTCAGCAGCCTAGACATTTAAAGAAGGTGCACCTTTCTAGCCACATCTACTACTGGACACAACAGCAAATCAGGAGCAGTGAGCACCAGGTGACCTGGTTGAGACCTGTATTGTTAAGGTCCACTCTGCTTTGCAGCAGCTGTACCCCCCCCACACACGAATCCCCCCCCCCGAACATGAACAAAGGAGCTGCACCAAGCCTGCAAAAGTAGAGAATGAATGCTCAGGCTCACCAAGGCAAGACCAGCTGCTGCCACAGTGCTGGGACCTGACCACGTGGCGCAGGATGAACGTTAGTAAGAAATTCATGCTAGAGACCAGCTTTTTTGGGGGGGTCAACTATGTAATGCGGGCGGGGGTGGTTGTTTACTGCACTACCAGAACACTGGAGAACAGGGCCAGCCTTAACCATTCTGGGCCCCTGTGCAGTCCCCTGCTGGGCCCCACCACTCCATTCCCTGTGGGCCCCCCACATCCAACATTTACACCTAACTCCCCTGTCCTGAATTACTAAAAGCAGTACCAGGTCTATTAGTTTAACCAGCATCTTTTAATTAGTGCCATTGACTGCATTGAATTATTTGACTTCACCATTGGAAATGAATCTGACTGAGCCTGGAGCAAGAACTTAAGTAAGTACGGTACTAGTACCGTATTCATTTCTGTAAGGCCAGGGACATCATCACTGGGCACTCACACCTCAGATACTCGGATTTGCAAACAAGTTAAACAACTTAACTTTTCTGGAAGTGTGAGTGTGACAGAATAGAGAGGATTATCATGGGACACCAGTAAGGTTGCCACCTCTTAGTTTTTTTACCTGGTGATCAGATTTTAAGGGTCCCGATCAGGAAATCCAGTTTTGCCCTGTGCTGGTCAGGTTTTTGAGCCACTTTGAGTGCTCACATACTTTTGAAACATATTTTGCCATATCATTCATTGTTTCACCTACTTGTCCAGGTTACAGACAAGTTCTCTTGTCAATATAACCCTTTGTTTGTGAAAGCAGTCAACCTGGGAGGTGTAAAGTATGGCCATTAACACCGTTAGCACTTACTTAACTTAATCTTTTCCACTGCAGCAAAGCTGCCCCCACCTTTTGTAACAGTAACAGAGCCAGTTGTCTTCCACTTTCATTTGCTGGTAAACATTTTCATCTCTAACAACATTTAGGCATTTTTAAATGTTTTAAATTATTTGTTTTCCTCAAGAAAAAAGCATGGGCCCCCAAGGTGCAGGGGCACAGTTTGCACCTAGCTAAGGCCAGCTCTGCCGGAGGACAGATGAGACCTGTGTGGCTCAGGCAGCTTTCGTGGAGGCATTAGTGCATACTGATAAAGAATGCAGCACAGTGTGTTACTAATAGAGGAGCTCCATGATGGGGGAGCTATAGCACCCTTAACCCCCCCTCTAAATCCGCCTATGCTGCAATTGCAGAGTGATTAACTAGCATATTTGTTTCTAATGTCTCTGTAATGTTTGAGCCATGTTACAAGCTGCAACATACAGCCTACTTGAACTGCTACTTGTGCACATGAATAGCGGTGCACAGCAGGTAAAACATTACAGAGATATCGGAAACAAATATTTTATTTATTGAAATGTTTCACCAGGAAGGCACACTGAGCAAACACATCACTTGTTTCCCGGTGCAACCTGAGGGGAAGGGGTACAATAGGAGTGAAACATTAAACATTCAAGTTACAAGATCAACATTAACATACAGTTCTAAGGCAGGTGTTACAAGCAGTGGTACAACAGTGTTGCGCAAAATAGGAAGAAAGAGTGGACAATGATAAGTGCTGGGTTAATAAGTAAACAAGTGCATACGTGAAAGAAAATGGGGGAAGGAGAGGGAGGGGTGAGGTGGGGGAAAAGTCGTGTTCTAGTTACATTCAAGTTACAAGATCAACATTAACTTACAGTAGTAAGGCAGGTATTATAAACAGTGTTAAAACAGAGTTGTGCATAATATGTAGAAAAAGTGAACAATAATACATGCCGGGTTAGTAAGTAAACAAGTGCTTACATGAAAGAAATGGGTGAAAGGAGAGGGAGGGGTGAGGTGGAGGGATGTAGGGGAAGAGTGTAGATGAGGAATACAAGCCCCCTGGGAGGGGGTAGGAGAAGGACCTATGGAGAGCATTTGGTGTCTCTTACATTCTGTGAGAGATCAAGGGAGGCCAGTAAGGGGGAGCAATTTGGGAGAAGGGGAGGAGAGCTAGAAATTTGGGGGTGGGGGTGCACAAGTTAAAATGAAGGTGACGATAGAGGGGTAGGGTTTATCCAGGGCTTAGATGAGGGAATTAGGGAGGGACATGGCAGGAGCAGCTAGGCACAAGGTAATTTTTGAGGGCAGAGTCGATGGAGTAGGTGGAGGATGAGTGCCAGATTTGAGGGGGGAAATAATTCCAAATTTTTGGGAGGTGGTGAGAGTAAGTGGATTGGCTGATTAGGGTAGATCTGTGGCGGACTACCATGGTGCGAGAGTCAGTTGATCTAAGGGAATGGGAGAATGGGGGGTTTGTTATAAAGGAGGAGGTTAGGTAGGAAGGGAGCTCACCCAACCAGTGCTTGGAGGTGAATTTAGCACAGTGGGAGAGTCATCTATTTGAAAGACAGGGGAAGGATAGGGCACAATAAAGATCACAGTGGTGGATGCGAGGGGGGGCATCTGGTACAAAGTGGCAGAAGGAATTGAAGAGGGTGTCCAGCCTGGCCAAGGAGGACTTAGGCGCTGTACCATAGACTACATCACAGTAGTTGAAAATGGGCAGTATCTTCTTCTGAACAAGCCTGGCCATAGGAGGGATGCAACAACAGTTCATGAACAGGGCACCAAGCTTGGGGTGCAGTTTTTCTGGATGGCGTCAATATGTCCAGAGAAGTTTAGGTGTTGGTCCAACCAAACACCTAAGTACCTGAAGGGGGATGTGTCCTCAAGTAAAGTCTTATCAAGGGTGTGGAAAGTGGGTAGGGATGGAAGCCTAGAGAGTCTCTGCCTTGTGCCAAAGGTCATGGAGACAGTCTTCTTGGCATTGAGGAAAAGTTGACGGTTAGCAAACCAGAGCTGAACCTTGTCGAAGTCTTGCTGTAAGCTGGTTGTCACCTCAACAGGACAGGAGCCAGATGTATACAGGACTGTATCATCGGCATACCTATGTATAGCAGTGGAGGGGGAGCAAACAGAGGGAAGGTTGTTTAAGAAGATGGAGAATAGGAGGGGCCCTAATACAGAGCCCTGGGGGATGCCAGTGCTAATCAGGAGGGGAGGTGAAGAGACATCCAAGATCTTAACTGATTGGGTTCTACCAGTAAGGTAGGCCTTGAACCAGTTTGTGGTGGAGGGAGACAGGTCAGCTGCTGAAAGTGAGTTGAGGAGAAAGGAGTGAGAGATGATGTCAAAGGCCTTGGCCAGGTTGACAAAAATGGCAGAGGTAATTTGGCCATTGTCCATCCCAGTTAGGATGGAGTATGTGAGCCATGGGAGAGAGGTGGTGGTTGAGTGTTTTTTTTCCTGAAACCAGACTGGAAAGGGCTGAAAAAGGAGGTGTCAGATAGAAAAGAGGTGAGTTGGGAGAGGACAATGTGCTCTTGAAGCTTGGCAAGGGTAGGGGGGAGAGAAATGGGGTGATAGTTGCCAGGGGATGAGGGGTCACTCCCTTTGGGTAGAGGGAGGACCACTGCATGTTTCCATGATGAGGGGACCAAGGCGGTAGAGAATGAGAGAGTTAGGATTAGTGAGAGGGGATAGGCAATGGCCGGAGCAGAGAGAGATGAGTTTTGGGTCGAGGTCATCAGGGAAGGCACCTTTAGAGGGGTTGATGGTGAGAAGGGCACTTAGACCATCATTTGAAGTTACAGCAGTGAAAGAGAAAGGGAGGTGGGAGGGTGGTGGAGGGGGCACACAAGTAGAGAGTGGGAAGGGTGATGGGTAGGGGGAGGGATTTCAGTAGCGTAGTGGCGCAGGAGGTGTAGTAGGAGTTAAATTCCACTGCTACAGCTGGTGGGTCAGACACTAGTGAGCTAGTTACTTTAAGTACAGGGCGGTGAGATGATGGGGTAAATAGGCTGTTGACCACCTTCTAGAACTTAGAAAGGGAATTTATGTTAGTGATTAAGGCAGATTTAAAATATTCGGATTTGGCTAACCTTGTAGCCCTGGTGCAAGCATTTCAGAGCATGCAGTAGTTTGCAAGGTCACTAGAATGCTGGGTAGCTTTATGATGCTTCCAGGCCCGATCTCTAGCCCTGAGACAGACCAGAAGTTCAGGGGTTATCCAAGGTAAGTGGTTACCTCTGACTCTGGTTTGTTTTAGCGGGGCGAAGACATTCCAGTTTACAAGAAAGATTTCTTTGAAATAGGCAAGGACCTTAACAACCAAGTGGAAGGGGGTTAGGGGGGACCAGTCGGAAGTGGCAACGTTACTCAGGAGAGGTTCAAGGTCAAGAGACTTGAAAGAGTGTAGTTGTATGGTTTTGCATGGTGATTTAGTTCTGCGGACTTTTCTAACTATGAATATTGAGTTACGGTCTCTGAGAGTAACAGGGAGGATGCCAGAGGTGATGACACGGTGGGGTGTGGGAGGTAAGGGCCCAGTCGAGTAGATAGTGTTGTTGTGTCTTGTGCTTTGGGCGGATGGGTTCAGAGATCAGTTCAGAGAGGTTTAGGGCTCCAATTTCATTTTTAGTTTTGGTAGTTTTAGGTGACAACCAATTTATATTGAAGTCACTTAGGATGAATAATTCCCCAGAGCGAGCAAGGGAAGTGATGAAGGTTAGGAGGTCTAACGCAACTGAAGGATGGACATTTGGGCAGCAGTAAATGCTGGCTACAAAGATAGGGAGAGTGAAGGGGAGGGTCACATGGATAGTTAGGGCATCATGGGTCTCAGGATTGGAGGATAAGTAGATGAGAGAATATTGGATGGAGACTAGGACATATATGGCCACACCACCACCCCTGCCAGCAAGGTCTTGCCATAGCAGTGAGTAGGCAGGAATAGAGACTTAGTGGTCAGAGACAGTGCTCTTTAGCCACGTTTCTGAGATGACTAGAATATCTGATTTTAGAGTGCACACCATGGTCTGAATCTGGTCTATTTTTTGCAACAAGCTGCAGGTGTTTAGATGTAGGATCTTTAAGCCTTTGGGAGGGCTGAGAGAAGAGAGCAGGGGGAGGTAGTAGGTAGGTAGGTAGGTAAAATTTATTTTTAAACAGGTAATACATGTCATTTGGACAAAAGTCCAGTTTACAAGACAGACCTGTGTAATCCCCATCTAGAATACATACAATAAGGTTCCATGTTAACACATACACAAAACACATCAAAATAATGTAAATGTTACTAATGTAGCAACAAAAAAAGTATAAAAACTACTCCCTCCTATCTTTACATAAATATAAAGATCTTATCCAGCTTTACAGTACATTAAAAGGAGTAATCAGCAATTACAAACAGGAGTATTCAATTCTTTTATAGTATAAGCAAATGTAGAATGATTTACAATTTCCCTTACATCTGAAGAAAGAGAATTCCAAAAACTAGCAGCTTGGTGAATTAAAGTCCTATCCCCATATTTGTTTTGTGATTTTTTATAATAATCTTTTTTAAGTGAACTGATCTAGTTAGTAACCTTTTAGAATGTTGCTTCACTGGAAACAGCAATAATGAAATTGGATGATTTAAACAGGAATATTTCATTTTGTGAATTAAAATTAAGCATTGACAAATATAATTTTTATCCAAGGGCAGACAATTTAATTTATTTAACAATAGACAATGATGAGTGCAATAATTCCCCTTTAGTACATATCTGGCCACTCAGAAATAAGTTTTATCCAACCAGGCCAAAAGTGTTTTATTGGCTCTTCTATATATCAATTCGCCATATCTTAGCACTGGAATAATTAACTGTCCAGCCAGCTTCTTCCTATCTATTAATGTCAGACATTCTGTGGTTCTCCTTAGGGTCCCCACCCTTTTATTCACTTATTTTACCAAATCCATGATATGGTAAGAAAAAGACATCTGCTCATCAAAAATCACTCCCAAATAACTGTAATCCTTAACCTATTCTAATTTAATTAGGTTTTTTGTATGAATTTGTAGTTTAGAAGTAGTATCATAATTTTTTTTGATGAAAATGTCATACATTTCATTTTCTTTGTGTTCATAATCAGTCTTGACCTGGTGAACCACCCCTCGATCTTTGAAAAATCAGACTGCAGATTCGATTGCAATTCATCATCTGATTGACCAGATGCGATAATTACTGTATCATCGGCATATAATTGAATTTCTGTGTGTTCAGCCCTTAGTGGAAGATCATTTATAAAAATAAGAAACAGAAGAGGTCCCAGGATCGATCCCTGAGGAATGCCTCTGGTGACCCTTCTGCTCTCCAATGAATAACCCTGTACCTCCACCCTCTGGAAGCGATTACCCAAATAAGATTTTAGCCAATCTAGAGGGCCGTCTCTGATACCTACCCCTTGCAGTCTCTCAATCAATAAGAGGTGGTCCACCAGGTCAAAGGCCTTCGAAAGGTCTACAAAAATCACTGCTGTCTCCATATTATCTCCCAATGATCTGTTTAACAGGTCACTAAATTCTAAAAGGGCTGTAGTAGTAGAATAATTTTTTCGAAAACCAGATTGATTTGAGGTTAACAGATTATATTTATCTAGGTAATCCATGACCTGTACAGAGATAAGTTTCTCCAAACTTTTTGATAGAAGGGGTAATAAGGCTATAGGCCTATAGTTATTTACCTCTACCACACCTCCCCGCTTGTAGATTGGTTTTTACTCTACTTTCTTTCCAGGATAGGGGAAAATAACCAATCTGAAGGCTCCAATTAAATAAATAAGTAATGATTGATGCTATATTAAAGGCTGCTAATTTCAAAAACCTGCCTTCAAGGCCATCACTACCAGAGGTCTTATGAATATTTATTTTTTGTAATACTTTATAAACATTGGTGACCATTAGAGTTTTAAATCTGAACGGGGGCAAGCCATCTTGTGAAGGTAGTGTTTATTTTTGTTCCAAATCTTGCCTATAAGAAATCTTACAATTAGGAAGATCAACAAAAAAAATCATTTAATACTTTAGACATATCCTTCAGATTGTCAATAAGGATATCTCCATTTTTTAGCCTTGTTATTTCCTCAGGAGAATTACTTCCTGGTGTAGTTAATTGTTTAACCACCCTCCAAAAATGCCTTGGGTCAGTACTCATATCAATTTTATTTTTATAGTAAGAAATTTTTGAGATTTTAACTAACCTTTTACACTTATTTATAGCTGCCTTAAAAAAATCCAGTCCTTTTCTAATTTAGATTTCAAGGCTTTTTTCCAAATTCTATTTTTAATTCGGACTTGCTTTAATAGTCTATCATCAATCTAAGGTAGTTTAAAAGGTTTTATTTTAGTTTTAACTTTTGGTGTATGCAAATCGCAAATTTCTTCAAAAGTCTGAGTGAAATATTCAATCGCAGTGTCAATACCTAGGATTAATCTGCAGTGATACCAATTTTCCTTACCTATACTGTCCAAAAATTGAATCTCAGAAAACTTTCTAAAGTCTCTGGTCCAATTTTAGCTTTTATAAACTAGATTTTGCAAAACTGGGACCACGGCATAGTAACCCAAACCGGATTATGATCTCCAAGACATGGAGGTAGACTGCCCGAAGCTTCAATTTCAATTTGAGTAGAGACCAAAATTAGATCTAAAATGGACCAATTTGTTACATTGGATGTATATCTACTGGGACTTTTAATAAGTTGTTTTAGCCCTAGAGTAGTAACTATATCTTTTAAATATCTCCCCAGTGAATTTTTCCAATCACAGTTTAAATCACCTATCAAAATCAGAGGCTTACTTCCCACTGTCTGTTATTTTTGTTAATATTATTTCTAAATCTGATATATTTGCTTTGGGAGATGAATAAACAACTGAAATAACCAACCCTGTCTGCTCCAAGTTCACTGCTAACAATTCTATATCCTTCTCACTACCTTGTAACAAAATTTCTGAGTGGCCAAGAGTTTTTTTTATGAAAAGCATTACCCCTCCCCCTCTGGATTTCCTATCTGCCCTCCATACATACTAATTTTGCATACCAAATTCGTTATCATGATGTTTATTTGAGAGCCATGTTTCACTTAATCCTAATACACATGGATCATGATTAACCAATAAAGTTCCCAAGATGTCATTTTTTGCCCAAATACTTTGTGCACTATCATGTAAAAATGTCATATTCAAGTTATCAGGCCCAGGATTTGTTTCAATGTCTCCCCCTAATATTAATAACAAAAAACATGCCCCAGAAAAATTTGTAATTGAACCTATGGGGATTTGGAGATCTATAACAACCTCTTAAGTTTTGCCGTCTCCAATAAACCTGGAAGGAATTTCTCTTCAGTTTATGACCATTATTTTTCTGTAATTGGCTATAAGAAATTAGCCAATTTAGTAAGAGTTTATTATTTGTTGATCTATTAATTATACTAAAATCTTTTATAGCAGCAACACTTAAGAGGTAGCAAAGAATCAAACAACCTAAAAAGTTTGACATCAACATTTTCAGTCTAGGATTACCAAAGATTAAAACTTATTTCTAAACACAATACTGTCAAACACCTAAGTAAAAGCAACTAACTTGTAAGCTAATAGATGCCAATTTTAAATAAAAACAGAATAGACATGAGAGAGAAACCTGCTTCAGGTGCTCAGGAACAACGGTAGATGTTCATAATTTTTTGATTTTTCTTTCTCTCTCCAAAGAAAACTAAATTGAATTATTTTTCTTAACTCACCGAAGTACAAGAGCAATCCTGAAGCAAGCCTATGAATACTGACTGTTAATGTATGTTTTCCCTGAATACTGCTTGACTATGTATGTTTCCCTGTATTTTATATACTCCCTCCACCCCCTGTAACTGACGTGAAGCCATTGCAGAAGAGTCTGTGACTCAAAGGTTTGTAATTCCGATCTTATGCAATAAATAAATAAATAAAGCCTATCAACACCACACTATTTTAATTAAACCTTTTACTTCTTAAGTTCAACTAAAGTTAACTTAATTAGGTAGTAGAGGAGGAGGAAGCACCAGAGGAGCTGGGCAATAGATCCTGGGTTAGGGTGGATATCCCCAGCGGAGAGCAAGAGGAGAGTGAGTATGAGAAAGTGGAGCTTACAGTAGTTAGGAAAGTTTGAAGGGGCTGGCATGGAGATTGGTACAGTAGATTTGAGGAGGAGGGAGTGGATGAGTGAGGAGGAAGAAGAAGGTGGAGAACCACAGTGAAAGTGGACACTGTTATCAAAGCTGCATGAGGAATAGTGGTAGAGTGAGACCATATTTTAAATGGGGGGAGGAAGTGATGGCATGGATGTGGGTAGGGGATTGGAGCTAGTAACTGATGGGGTTGGGAGAGCTAGTAGGAGTAGATGAGTAGTGAGTAAGTGGAGGTGGTAAGAAGAGGTATATGAGCAGAACAAGGGGGAGAGAGGAGAGTAGGGGATGCATTGTTCATAAAGGCAGAGAAATTGGTAAACAACTGATTTATGAACAGGAGGTATTTGTAAGCAGGGAGCATGAAGAGGGGCTGGTCAGATGGAAGGGGTAGCCATAGTTTAGGAAGGTATCTATATGAACAGGCAGAGATCCCTTTAGATAAAGATTGTGTCCCTCTTGTGGCAGTTCAGTATAACTTGCTAATAGGAAAATATGCCACTTAGCCACTCAACAATTGCAGGGTACTAACAAATTCACCGTTTTTATAGTAACAGACAGAATAATGAATGTCATGGACTGCGACTGCAGAACGGGTACCCAACTACTGCAGTTGAAATACGAGTGGGAAAATACAGCAGCCATGAAGTATAAGATATGTTGCAGAAATTGTGCTTCTAACATGGCTCAAACATCATTCCCTTGGAGCACATTAAAAGTTAGTTGTTATTACACTAACTTGACATTTGGAGCTCCTGTGTTGTCGTTTCACTGAGTGAGTAACCCATGATGCCGCTTCCTCTTAGCAGCTGTGTCAGAGCAACAATGAACATTTGTACCACACCGCATTTGCAATTCCACTCCCTTTTACCACCGCATTTATAACATGGTTTACAACACATGTTCGGTGCCTTTTTGTAAGCCATGTTACAATAAAATGTTACTTGCTATTACACTAACTTATCGTTGTGTCACTGAGTGAGTGACCTGTGTTCATGCTCCCTCTTAGCAGCTGTATCGGAGTAACAGCAGACATTTGTGCTGCACCGCATTTGCAATCCCGCACCCTCTTACCACCCCATTTGTAACATGGCTCACAATACACATTTGGTCTGCAGAAATCTTGCACAGTGCCGAAGCCTTTTTGTGAGCCATGTCACAAGCAAACTAACCCTCTCCAGAGCATGGGTCTACTTGAGAATTAATCCATACCTGGGTGGTTGGAGGCACTCGGCCTGTGGCTGCATGCCCCCCCCTCAGGTGTGCATTAAGTCTCAAGTAGACCCACGCTTTGTCATGGGTTAATCCTTACATTGTGTGTTTCCAGGTTTATCGGGGTGGGGGGGAATTACATGAACCTGTGCTCACTCCCCTCCACCACTGAGGGCCTCCTAGTGGTTCTGAGGGCAAGGCTGAAAACCTCAGGAGATAGACCATTTGAGGTGGACAGCCCTGCCCTCTGGAACTCACTCCTCAGACCACTGAGGGAGGCCCCTTCGGTGGAGGTTTTTAAAAAGGGTCTAAAGAGGCACCTTTTTAATCAAGCATTTTTTAATTATCTCATTTTATTGATTTTATTGTAATTTATTTACTGTGGTAATTGCTGATTCATTTACCCTGCTATTTAACTGTTTGTTTTATTGTTCTTGTTGTCATTGCACTACCTGTAAGTTGCCCAGAGCCTCCAGGATTGGGCACCATATATAAATACATTTTTACTTACTTACTTACTATTGACAGGAGGAATGTTGGCAATGACACCAGCGAACACCCCTGCTCTTCTTTGATAAGTGCCATGAGATCTTGAGGATATGGGACAGTGACCAGAAATGGGCAGATGGGACATTGGTTTACCATCTCATCTGAATGACAGCACCTCAACAGCACAGCACCCACCCTCCTAATGCACTACACTGTCAGTTATGGGTATAATGCCCAAGTGCCTGATGTGAGGTTAAAACCCATGATCATCCAACCTTCCAGCCCCAGAGGCAAGTGTGCTACCTACTGAGCCGCTGACATTGAAATTTAATATTGAGATTTGGGAATATTTGGGTTCAATTGCAAGGGGAACCCTGAAAATATGTTAGTCAACCATGTGACTAAATGTGGTCATGAACATTCCTTCCATTTCATGGATATTGAGAGGGTTCAAATGGGACCGAGGGGAGGGGATCTGAGTACTGATACTTCTGAGGGAGTCATTTTGGATGTACTAGTTAGATGGCTTTCCTCCAATAAAATGCTGCTATCAATTATGTTTTTCTATGTCCTCTCTTTCAGCATTCAGGCTGACTTGAAGTCTTCATAGTACAGCTTTATGTATTACTATTCTGTGCTTATATTTGACTGTTAATCTGTTTAAAATTTAATTGAACTTGAAAACTGAATTTGAGATTAGATTCTCAATATCTAAATATGTTAAATCTGCAGTTAGATGTAAATATGTTTTCAAACCTGAGTCTGTATTGTTAATTAGCTATGTGTTGATAACTGTTTAGAGAAGACTACTGCAAGACAGTTTTTAATACTTCTATTTATAGTAAGTTGTGTTTTCGTGCTTTGTGCCACTCACAGTTCTGGAATATGCACTTTAATTGATTATTGCACTTTATTCACTCACACTTTAATGTTGCATTATATAAGGTCTGACAGTCAGCAGCGCACTAGCTGTTTTTCTTGTTTTTTAATTGTCTTTATTTGTTTTTATTTATTTTACAATTTTTGGCCAGCAAAGACAGACTGAGCTGAGACTTGTTTCCAGGTGCATCCTGGAAGTACAAGGAAGTTAAGTGACTTGCTGATGGTCACATAATATGCACGTGGTGGCTGTGGGATTCAAACCCAGTTCTCCAGGTTTGTAGCTCACTGTTCTTAACCACTACGCTATACTGCCTCCAACTATACTTGCTCCACATTAACTCTTAGTGGCTTCTGTCCATCCACTGAGCAGAGCCTCCTTTGGCCTTTCACCTGTCCACCTTTCATCCTTTCAAGGTGCTCTTACCCTGGCGCTAGGAACTCCTAGACTACCCACAACACACCAGAGACTGGGCCCCCCTCCAGCTTCCCCAGGGGCTGGGTTGCCTGCAGCTTTTCAGCATCCTCCCCACACCATTCCGATGATTCCAATGGAGATGAAGTCTGAAGTGGAAGCAGGTGAGTCTTCCTCTTTCTATTTGGTGGCCATTATCCATGCTTCTGTTTCCTCTGGGGGAAATGAACATGCAGTGCCTTCAGTGATGTCACTGTGCACACTCCTGTGCATAGCAGGTTGATGGCTGCCTCTCCTCCTCCCCATATTTTATGGTCTTGAGCTCCCTTGCCCCCAGCCAGTGACAGGGGCCAGGCATGTGCCAAAAGCCATGACCCTTCTTTCTTGGTGGAGAGCAGTCTGACGGGCATTTTATACTCTTTCCCTGCAGGGGCATAGCTACAAGGGTGCAGAGGGTGCAGTCGCACCTGGGTCCATGAGGTTTGAGGGGCCCAAATAATAATTTTGATGTTTATTCGAAATCAGGGGGGCCCTATAACATAGCCTTGCACCCAGGCCCCCTGGGAATTTGCTACACTACTGTTTACCTGGCCAACCCTCTGGTACTCTGAGCTTGTTTCCAAACTCAGACTGTCAGCACTGCAAGTGACAGTGGCCAGCTCTGGCACACTAGTTCTTGCACACACTTTGCATAAAACACTGAGCACAAGTGCAGAGTTCCTGCTGCCTTTGTTTGTTTTAGCATGTGAAGTGCTGAATAAAACTTTGCATATCTATTACCATGTGTGTGTGTTTATCTTTTATCCACAGTAAGTGATGAGCCATTTTTATGTTTGCTTGCACGCATGTGCAAGAAACATAGTGCCTTCATCAGAGATTTCGGAGGTGTGTCACCTCCTCCTCCAATTCAGGCAGTGTGCTGGCAGGCGCGGCCCCTGTAAGCCAATGCATTTTGGAGCTGTCTATGACACGCTCCAAAATGCAGTGGACTGATTGAAAGAGGCTACGCTTGGGTGAGCCAGCGATAAGAAGCTGCTCACGGGCAGCTCCCCAGCCGCAAGCGTCTGCGCCCTCAGCAGCGTATAGCGGCCAGGTGCCCAATCCCGTCGGCTGAACTGTTATCTCCCTCCCCTCCCAATAGTTGCTGCCACGCTGGGAGCCCACCCCAGCATGGCAATCCATCATGTTGCCAGCGAGGTGCCCAATCCCCGTCGGCTGGCAACGCCCCCTCCCCAAAGTCATTTGTGCCACGCTGGGGCCACCCCAGCGTGGCAGACAAGTCCCTGCGTTTTTTTTGTTTTCCGATGGGGGTGCCCAATCCCTGTCGGCTAGACGCCCCCAAAGTCCTTGTGCCATGCGGGAGCCCACCCCAGCATGGCCGTGATCCCGGACGTCTTTTTGTTTTTACCCTGTAAAACAAAAACTGTCCACCGTAGTGCTCTCGAACTCCCCTCCCACAGACCGCTACCACACACTGTGCACCCAGCCTCCCACCCCCCTCACCCCATACTTACCTCCGGACTCCGGCGCGACGATCTTCGGTGGACCGGGAACACGTCTGCACTCTTCAAAGCCGACCGCGAACTGAGGAAATGCCGGTAAGCTGTATAATGGGCTAGATAGGAGGGGTTCAACTTTATTGCATATCTCAGGCATTTTTGGGAATTTTTGCAACAAATTTTCAACATGGGGTTTTTGGGACCCCTTCTCATGAATGATGTCACTGTCATGGCGTTATTCAGGCTCGAAGGGTGATTTCACGCAGTGACTGCGCAGTGACTGCGAAATCACCCTTCAGGACTGAATACCACCATGACAGTGACATCATTCATGAAAGGGCAAACCCATGTTGGTGAATTATCAGAAACTCAAAAAATGACTGTTTTTCAATGCGTTAGCAGTTCCCACACACGGGCTCGTGAAGTTCGCTGAAATTTCAATATTTTCACTCCAGATTTTCAAAATTGCCATTTCACCACACTGTCTTTATGGTAGTATAGCTGTCATTTCCATCTTACCCAAAATGTGTTTCCACCCTTGTAGCGCAGAATGGCGTGTCGGTGTCTTGAAATCAATGTATGGGACAAATTAAGAAAATTGCAGTGACACTGTTCATGAGCAGGGTCTTGAAATAGCTATGTTGGTGTGTGAAAAAATTCCTAAAAATGACTGTTTCACAGGCGTGCGTTGCGCGGTTCCACCTTGCGACTCGAGGGTTTCAGCGAATTTTCAATATTGCAACTCAGATTATCAACATTGCCATTTTTCCACACCTCCTTATGAACAGTACAGCTGTCATTTTCACATCCTGCCCAAAATGTGTTTCACCATGTAGCACAATAATGGCGCAGTCGGGTGTGCAACCTCAATGTATGGGACACATTAACAAAACCACAGTGACACTGTTCATGAGCAGAGGTCTTAAAATGGCTATGTTGAAAACTTGGTGAAAAAATGCCTAAAAATGACTTTTACTTAGCATGCTGTACCAGTTCCTATGCATGCTCGTAGTTTGCAAATTTAATATTTTCCTCTAGATTTTCAACATGTCCATTTTATTAAATCTTCCCTTATGAACAGTAAGAGCTGCAATTTTTCATATGTCACCCAAAATGTGTGTTATCGCACATGTGACGCACAATGGTGCTGTTGGTGTGCGAAAGCAATGTTTAGGACAGATTAAGAAAATCACAGTTACACTGTTCATGAGCAGAGGTCTTAAAATGGCTATGTTGAAAATTTAGTGACAAAAGTCCATAAAATGACTGTGTTACGAGTGAGCAGTGTGCAGTGTCCACGCATCCTCGTTAGTTCATGACTTTGTAATATTTCCAGTCCAGATTTTCACTAGTGGCATTTTTCAACACTTCCTTATGAACAGTACAGCTGCCATTTTTCACAACCTGGCCAAAGTGTGTTTTCACATTTTCAGTGCAGAGATGCGTGGTCGTTATGGGAAATCATTGTTCGGCACAGATAAAGAAAATCACAGTGACACTGTTCATGATCGGAGGCACCAAAATGCCTGAGTTGACAATCCGCTATAAAATATCCCAACCTACTTATATAATGGGTGTGCATTGCACAGTTTGTATGTACGCGTGACTTCACCATTTTTAAATATTTTTACTACACATTGCAACATAGCCATTTTACACCTCCCCATGAAAGAGTACAGCTGCCATTTTTACAGCCTGTTCGAATATGTTTGCATCTGTGGTGCTAAATCGTAGTCACTGTGCATAAGCAGCTTCGGCTACCACACTGATATTCCCGCTGTTCGTGAGGTGGGGTCACAAAACAAACATGTTGAAGATTTGGAGTTAAAATACCAATGAATGCCTGAGGTATTAGACTTTTCAACTAAATCGCCCAACCCTATATAGAATGACAGGAATCAGGGGTGTGACTTGGGATTCTTGCCTGTGATGCTCATACTATTCCACACCCTGCAGTCACTGAGAGGCATCAAGGTATGCCTTGGACTCTTAATCCCCAAACTTCACCCCATTCTCCTATATCACACCAATCACCATATTTCCTAATGAAACAGGGTGCGCATAAAGAACCAAAGACCCCAAGGAACCACATTGACACTTGTCCAGTCTCTGCAGAGTGGGGTGTGGTGAAATGGCGTGGCCATTATGCCTGATCGCACCCAAATGCACACCCCAATGCCTGTCACTCTCTGCAGGGTGGTGGTGGGGTTGGCTTCAGTTCAATACTTCACTGCCATTCCTATTACGCAGCTCTGTAACTTCTACACTACCACTGCCAATGCCAGTAAGCAAACATTCGGCATTGACAAATGCTTGTTTTTCTCCTGGTGACTGGACTGACTTTACCAGTAGCTCCACACTAACTCTGAGTGTCTTTTTTTGTACATGGTTTGGAATAGCCTGACTAATAGTATATTTGAATAAGACACTACAAACATGCTTAAAACAAAATTGGATGCTTATTTGACTATGGGACTTCAACTAAGTGCCAACCACTGATGAAAGTGGGATTTAAACTCAAAGGGTTTATGGTCTACTTAACTCTAAATACTTTTATGTCTTCCTACTGTAGTTTGTCCATGGACGACTACAAAATGGTTCTGATTTAAAACCTGAAACTTTCAGGTTCATTAAAGTTTCAGCCAGAATAGGGATTTTTGGTGGTTTGGTAACAAAATACATTATAGTTTGCTACATATTAACATAAAAATTTGTTGGGGTGCATGCATAAAAGCTCATTGTAGAAATTTATTAACAGCTGTTCTTCATTGTATATGTTTATTTTTTCAGTGGGGGGGCATGATTTTTTTTCAGTGTGTGAATTTAGTGCTTCTGAAAGGTGCCAAATTGACATTACTGGAAACTAAAGCCCTCTGTTTATCCCTATGACAGATACAGCATGGGCGATGACAGAGCAAGCCTCCCTACACTGCCCCTCCAATGTGTCTCAACCCTGTCACAGAGGGACGATCACATACTGTAGATGACAGGTTAGTTCAGACTCCATGCCCATTCAGTCCTTGGCCTCTCACGTAAGACTGCCAACAAGGGTGCCAATTAATGCCAACTACATTGGTGGCTTTGGGATCTGGAGTGGACACCTGCCCACTGGGAAATGGAATGAACCCACCACAACTTATTTCACATAAGCCACTGAACAGCCTGCTGGTTATAATGTCTTTTGCCATTACCAACCTGTGCTGGATTCAAACCATTGACCTAGAATGAAAGGCTCATTATCCCATTACCAATCATCTGAGCCATCCAGTTCCCCCATCACACGTTTGTTGAAGAAAAATGGTTATGATTTTTCTGTTGCAAATGACTGAACATTTTAACCACACAATGGTGTTTTTTTTTTAATATGTGTTATAGAATTTCTTTTTTTGTTTGCAGATACATTAAAGTAAAAATTAAAAGAGGCAACTTCAAGACAGTGGTACTCTTCACACATAGAATAAACAAAGCAGGCAAAAAGCAAAGCACTTACTCACCTGTATACTTTCAAAGAAACAGGCTGCTCCCAGACGTTTCCAAACAGTGCATTATCTTATTTCTGATGCAAAAACAGATGCACAGGGTGATGGTCCAGAGTGTGAATGCCCCTTCTTGCAAACGTAGTGTTTCACACTAGCTCAAAGGGCTTTGTCAGGGATGTGAATTGCAGCACAGGTTTGCTTTTTTTAATTACCTACTTAAAGCTACATACACCCACAGACAAACAGATTACAAATTGCAAAATATAAAGACCTAAAGTAAGGATAAAGTAGTAGTAATAGTAGTACTAGTAGTAGTAGATTTTGTTTACAGTTATTGGCACCCTTCCCCAGAGGCTCAGGGCACCATTACAATCAGGCCACATATAGTAGAAAGAAGAAATGTCTTCATACATACCATAATTTCCTTTCTTGTTAGCTCCCACGTTGTCAATGGGTATTCATTATGACTGGGTACCTACCGGGTCATAATGTCATATGCTTAATAGCGTATGACATTAGAGCTAATCTGGAACAGCACCGTAGTAGAAAGCGAATGGTGCAATACCGCTAATACCGCTGTACGCGGTATTGCACCACTCGCACTATCCCAGGCAGAGGATAAGACCTCTGCTGGGATGGGGTTCCACTGAGCAGCTGCCATGACTCAATGGACTGAGCCACTGCAGCAAGGAATCCAGGCGCTGCTTCTGGGACCGGGTTTGATTCCCGGTCCCAGAAACTTTTATTTTTTCCTACTTTTGTACAGTTTCATGTTGACCCCCTCCCTGGAGTTGAGAATCCTTATTGGGGGGGTTATGGGGCACAGCCCCCCATAACGGGGGGTGCAGGTGGTGGAGCTCCCACAAAAAAAAGACATGCCACATGGAAGAAATCGTGCTATATTGGCAGTGCAATTTTTCCATGTGGCATAATGTCTTGTGACATTATGACCCCATGCTGACTAGGTATATTGCACCCCTACTAGGGGAAATGGCACAGCCCAAGATTTAGAATGCTGGGCATATGAGGATTCCAGACAGCAGCAATTCTTCAGTCACTCTTGTCCTAGCAGTGTCTCTAAATATTGAAATAAAAACCATATCAGTTGACTTCACACCAGTATACACAAATTAGCTGTCTACACATGTCACTCTAGTTAGAAAAAGATACAGTAAACAGTGGCCTACCTTGCCAGATGAAGGACAGTGCCTAATTGAAGCTCAGGAAAAGCTGCATGCAGTGCAAGCACTCCTCTGCAACAAAAGAGGCACCCTTGGTTAGCATCAAATTTGAATCTGCTAAATGTACATGACAGCAAACGATATTCTCATGTGGAATTGCTCCATTGTTTTTTTTTCAGTTTTTTAATTTTGTGTATCTATATAAACATAGGTGTACCAGGAAACTATAGTGATGTGTCTGAACAGATTCACAATCAGAGTTTATAAAAGACACCAGACAACTCTGCACAGGTATACCAGATGATATTCTCCCACAGGAGCAAGGCTTCCAGGTGGGCCCCATTGACAATGTAGGAGCTAACAGAAAAGGAAATTATGATAAGTATGAAGACATTTCTTCTTTCTGTACCACTCCACATTGTCAATGGGTATTCATTATGGCTGGGTTCTAAGAAGCAGTACCCAGAAAATACTAGGTAGGGGGAGAATATTGTCCCATATGTCAACCATGTACAGGAAAGGAATTTACCTGCTAATTGCTACCTCCAAAACTCTGCGACCAAGATCACATTCGCAGAACTTTGAACATCCAATTCATAGTGCGTGGAGAATGTGTGGACAGAGGATCACATGGCTGCCTTACACAACTCTAATAAACAGATGCCTCAGCTCTCTCTGATCAGGCAAAGACCATAGTCCTGGTGGAGCGAGCTTTACGAGAGCCAGAGCCGCCTTCTTCTTTACTGTAACAGCAGCCTTGGCAATGCAGGCCCTCTACCACCTAGCTAGAGTGGCCTGGGAGGCTTTTTGACCCTGCTTAGCTGCTGTGAAAGGACGAACACCTGTCCAATTTCCAAAACTCAACAGACCATCTAAGGAATATCCTAACAGCCAGTCACAAAACCTGTGCCATTCCTGCTCACTTGGTTCAGTAGGATGCAAACAGAAGGACAAAAAAAAAACAGATTTCCTGGTTCACATGGAGGCACATGGACCTTCGTAATAAAAAATGGAACTGTACCAAGCACCACCCTGTACTATGTATGACAAGGTAAGGCTTTTCGTGAGACAAGGCCTGGATCCTGCCGGTCCTCCTGGTTGAACAAATGCAATGGCACCAATGAAGGTGGTTTGAAAAACTCCTTAAAGAGAGCATTCAAGACTGAATTTAGATCCCATGTGAACCAAGAAATATAAAGGCGGCTGCATACAGCTAGAAAAGGACCAGGCCAAGTCAAACAAGGAGAAAGTACTTATATACAGTGGAGCTTCGACCACACGGTCTCCATCTATAGGCGATTCACAACGAAAGGAACCACAGACAAAATTGCTGGTAAAGCAGAGGTCTCCTTTATTCAATAATCTAAAGTAATCCATGGTAAAAGTCCACAGACTGATCTGGGCTGACAGTGAGATGTGAGGACTCCTCCCACAAAAGGTCCATAGTCAAATGTTTTTGTGCAATCAATCAATCAAAATCTTTATTTATCCAGGCGAACATCGTTGAGCAAAGCTCATTTACAAGATGGACCTGGTTAAGGCTGGTCAAAATAGAGTTACATACAACAGTGACAATATGTCATTAAGGCAACAAATACATACAGAACTCATTTACAGGATGGGCCTGGTTAACACCAGTACACAATAGATTTATATACAACAGTGCAGTACCTCATATGACACAAATAATACAAGGTAAGTGCTCAGTGCAGCAGCAGAATAAAACAGAAGGGATAGTGAGGGTTGGGAGCTGGGAGGGCATGGTGGGTATGGGAGAGCATAAGGGAGGAAGGTAGAGGACCTAAGCCAGAAAACAGGTAGTTAGCGTGCAGTTGTAACCTAATTGGCAGAGAGAAATTAAAGGGTTTGCTCACAAAATGAGATGGATCCATAGGCCAGCAGTACTCTAGTCTGCACTGAAGGCAGCTGAGAGCTGGGTGCCTAGGACTCAGGATAGGTTATGGAGTGAGGGAAACAGTTACAGTGTTCCCTCACAGTTCAGGCAAATAAGGTCTTGAAAGAATCCAAGCTGATGGGTATGCTCAATTTCTGAGATTTTTGCAATTTTGTTCCATAAAGTGACAGTACAAAGCTAAATGCTGCTCTGCCAAAGCGTGAAGAGACCTCAGGAATACAAAGTGTGAAAAATGAGGCACTTCTTAAGGCATAAGTTCCTGGCATGCTTAGTGGGAGACAGTCAAAGATATATTGGGGAAGATTTTTTGTGACAGCTCTAAGAGTCCAAAACGCGGCGTTTCTATTTCTTCTAAACATAAGGGAGGACCATACAGCAAGCAGTGGTGGGTAGAAAGAGGAAGGCCTGTTATAAATCTGACAGCTCTGTGATAAAGTGTGTCCAGTTTAGCAAGGGAAGCTTTTGGGCACTGACTGTATAAGAAGTCTGCATAGTCAACCAAAGATAAGAATGTTGATTGGACCAGGCTTTTTCTAGCATCTGTAGTCAAGAACCAGTTAATCCTAAAGAAGAGGCCCAGCCTCTGCCTCAGTTTCTTAAGCAAGTCCTCAATATGCTCTGAAAATGAAAGATTTTGGTCCAGTCACACTCCCAGGTGTTTGAATTTCATGACAAACTCCAGGTTTTCTCCAAGGACAGTAGTGATGTGAGGTAACGCTCCAGTACTAACCAGGTTCACAGCACAACTGTAGGGCGAGAAAAGCATCGCTTTTGTTTTTTTAGCATTTAACAGGAGTTTTTGGAAGAGAGCCTGATTCTGAAGACAGTTGAATTCCTCCTGGAGGTCTGCACAGGCGGCTTCAGGAGTCGGGCGACTAAGGTATAGAATCGTGTCTTCTGCGAACAGGTGTATATTTGCCTTGGATATGCTATCATCAATATTATTAATATAGATAGCCAATAGTAGGGGGCCAAGTATTGACCCCTGCAGCACTCCCCTCTGGAGAGGTTTTAGTAGGGGGAGCTCACTGTCAGCCTTAATCTGCTGGAACCATCCTGAGAGGTAATCAGTGAACCAATGCAGTGATACTGTGTCCAGACCTATGCTCCTCAATGATGAGGGAAGCAGGCTGTGATCCACAGTGTCAAAAGCCTTGCTTATGTCTAAGAATACGGCACAGATGAATTTTTTACTATCCAGATCATGGTACCAATCATTGGTCACTTTAGCAAGTGCCGAAATAGTACTATGCCTTGTTCTGAAACCAGATTCCAAGGGATTTAAGAGGTTTTTTGATTCTAGATAATTCCTGAGCTGGGTACTCACTATTTTTTCTATAAGTTTTGATAGAACTAGCAAGAGAGATAGCGGTCTGTAATTGTTCAGATCACAAGGGTCTCCTGACTTGAATAAAGGAATGACATGCGTAATTTTCCATATTGAGAGAATAAGCCCTTGCGACAAAGATAGATTAAAAAGGTGAGTGATTGGCACAGCTAGAACATGATATGTAATCTTAATGAAGTAGGGATCTAGTAAATCAGCACTAGCACTTTTCTTTGAGTCCAGCTGAAGTAGGAGGTCCGACCTCTTTCAGAGATACAAGTTGGAAGGAGAAATCAGGAGTGGGGACATCAGAGTCATCGTCTTGTACTCCTAATTAAGAGCGTGCCAAGTATGCAGGAGAGTTATCAAACGCAAGACCAGCCATAGCAAAATGATTGTTAAAGGAGTCAAGGATTCCCAATTTCTCACATATGGTAGTATTCCCTGAGATGATTTTTGTAGTAGGGAGTTGCCAGGTCTGTGCCTGACATTTCCTTAATAGTACTCCAGAATTTAGAGGAGGATTTTGAGGTGGAGTCCAGTTCATTATGGTAGAAAGCAGCCTTCACTTCTCTGATCATTTTTGTACATAAGTTCCATGCCTTCCTGAACTGGCACCAGTCTGGGTCCAACTTGGTTCTGTGATCCTTTTTCCAGAGTTTGTCTCTTGATAGCAATGCAGCCTTCAGTTCAGCCGAAAACCAATGACAAGCTTTGTTCCTTACATGAATTGTTACCACCGGGGCATGTCTGTTTAGTGCCCCGACCAGAATTTCAAGAGTGCACCTTCTCAAGACTGGTGTGTTGCTGAAACTGCAGGCATTTTAGAGCAAATTGTATTTAAAGTGACAGTACATGCAAGTCTAAAAAGAGTGTTAAAGTGCTGAGTGCAAAAGGTGCAAATATGTAAAGCAATAAATAGAAAGCTAGACATTTCGGCAGGTGATCTCTTATAAACCCAGGCAATACCTAAAACCACATGAAAAAATACATTTAACAATTAACAAGTTATCAGGGTGAAGGGGGGAAGGAAGAAGGACAAGAGGGGATGGGAAAGGGGAATTTAAAAAATAAGCTGTAACAGGATAATGAATTGACTAGATGCAGCATAAATTCTAGCACAACATGGGGCTAGGCAGTTTGTGCTAGGCAGGGATGGTAGGTCACAAACCGCTGACTCAGTAGCCTAGGTAAGTTATGACATGACAAGTGCTATTAAGGGGGGGAAGGGAAACTGTTTAACCAGGAAACGCAAACTAAGCCGAAACTAGTTTCCAGGTGTGACCTGGGAGCACATGGAAGTTAAGTGACTTGCTCAGGGTCACACAGTATGGAAGTGGGGGCTGTGGGATTCAAACCCAGGCCTGCAACTCAGAGCCCTAAACCACTGTGCTATACTGCCTCCTCAAGACTAGATAATACATTGTTATAATGGCCACTGTTAGGAAGCCTAGGAACAGGTGAAGGCATATAACTGTAGTAGGTGATTTCTGAACTGTTTTCAGAAAGCATGTGCAGTTGGACAGTGTCTTTTATGAGTTGGGGCAGTATTCCACAGTTTCGGGGCAGATATGGCGAATGCTGTCTCTCTCTCCCAACTTGGTCTTTGTCCTAGGGATAGAAAGCAAGTCATGTTCTGAGGACCGAAAAGATTAAGCTATTCTATATAGCAGTAAGTAAGAAGCTAGAGATGAGTTGGGTATGGACTGGCGATCAGGGGGGCAGGAGCACTAGCACCAGGGATCTCTACACATGTCTGGAACCGGGCAATTGGGGGGACAGCACTGCACTAACCTGCCTTGCTACCCATGCAAATGAGCCCATAATGGGCATGCAAATGGCCCCTTAGAGCCGTGCATGCCCAATGGGCTCATTTGCATGGGACCCTTTGAATATTGCAGATAGTGCTACAGCGCTATCCACTCTGGCAGAATACTTCAGGATCCGTATTAGGGCAGTGCTACTTGACTTAGCATTGTGCTGCCATGGCCCCATATTCAATCAAATAGCACAAGTGCACTATTCTACTGAATATGGCATCCTCAGGCTCCCGGGCAATCGCAAGGTACAGTGCACGGTTTTGCACTCTGCTTTGCACACTTTTGAATATCAGGCTCCAGCTGTTTTCTAGCACTATAACTGCTGGTTCTTTTTTCCTATTTTTATGTCAGCAATAGTTATCATATTCTTTACTATAGTGGCTAACTTATTTACAGTGATTGCGTTGTTTATGAACCAGCACAAAGAGAGGTGGAGGTTGCCTGATTTACATCCGGAACACTTTGCAAGGAGTCGTTCATCCCTCCACGGCTAGTGCTGATGACCATGAACTGCTCACCGTTAGTCTCTTGTTCGGAGCCCTCAATAAATCCATAGTCATTGCCAGCATTTACCTCCCACCCAAAAAGGCCAAAGAAGGCCTCTGGAAAGTTTTAAAAGCTGTGGATGGTATTAATAAACGTAGTGAGCTAATAATGACCGGAGACTTCAACACAGACTGGTTCAATAGTGCCATGTCCCACATGAAGGATACTGTTGCTAACTCCTGCCTCTTACAATTCATCACTGAGCCCACCAAGATGAACCACAAATCTGGCAAGCACTCGCTCATAGACTGGTTGCTGGTAAGCTCACAGGAACGGATATCGTAGGTATCAGCTCTCTCTGACTCACTGAGCGACCACTCACCTTTCACCTGCCTATGGTCCAATAAATTTAGAAAAGCCTCACCTATCCCACTAAGCAGCAGGGTATGGAAACAAGGACAGACTTCAGCCTTCAGGGAGGCTCTCTCCCTGATTGACTGGTCCCCCATAGGGGCAATGAAGGACATCGATAAAGCGCTACAATACCTAACAAATAAGTTCACCGTGATCTGTGATAGATTTGCCCCTGTCAAAAAAAGGAAAGCCCATGGATACAATAATGGGTGGATCACCAGTGAACTACTGGAACACGTGAGGGAAAGGGACAAACTCTGGAGTAGAGCTAGAGCCACTGGGGACAACAAGAACTTCCAGAAGAATAGGGCTGCAAGAAACAAATGCACCCATCTCATCCAGAGTGCAAAAGCCAAATTCTACCTGAAACAATTTGATGCAAATTGGGGGGACAGGAGGTGGTTCTGGGATAATATTAAGGAGCTCATTGAGAAGGATGAAAAAAAACAACCACTACTACTTGGCCCATCTCAATACTATCACCCTTTTCCAAAGCCCTGGAGAGGATTGTGGCAGACCAATTCACCAAATATATCCACAAAGACAATCTATAATGTCCTCAGCACCATGGTTTTCAAAAAAACCATAGTAGCCAGCCTGCCGGCATAGTGGTAGGGCTACTGCTTACGGCACCAGCAACCTGGGTTCAGGAATGGACTCGGGTGGCTGGAGGGCCGGCCGGGGGGAGGAGGATTGAGCGCTCAGTGGCTGCTCTCTTCCTCCGAGAGGGGTGGGATGCAGGTCCTACTGCTATACCGCCAACTGGGTGACCACGGGTGGAGGTGCAGCAAGACAGCACACAGCAGGGTGGGAAGACGTCTGCCAGGAGCCTGAGTGACAGCAGGTTGAGACATGCCCAGCCCCTAGGCTTCCCTAGCGTGTGGACATCCTACGGGTAGGGGACCAGAAAAAGCAAAAAACCCTGCACCAGGCTCCTGTAGATGGGACCCGGTTGTCCAGAGAACACCCACAACCAAGCTTCATAGAAGGGGCTGGCAAGGCCTCCCGATGCACACTTAAGGACTGGAGAGGGTTGGGGAGTCCATCTCCTCCTCACCCGGGAGGAGGTAAACCAAGGCAGGATTGTGGGTAGGCTCACTGGTACCTGGAGGGAGGTACCTGGGGTGGGACTACAAGAGTGCGCACGGGTTAGGGTTCCCAAAGAAAGGAACCAGGTGCAGTAAGGAGGGGGGGCATAAAGAAGAAATATAAAGAAAAAAACATAGTACTGCCACCGCTCTGGTGGACTTCTCAAACTATGTCCATAAGGCCCTGGATGAGGGTAAACTGGTTGGTTCAATCTTCATAGATTTAACCAAGGCATTCAACACGATATGACACCCGCTCCTCTTAAACCAATTACTTTCCTTTGGGGGCGTCCCCATGTGTCGTCTACTGGTTCCAGGTCTACCTAACATCCAGATCACAAAGAGTTAAAATAGGGCATTCCATATCTAACTCTCAGGAAGTCTCCATCAGAGTTCCTCAGGGGTCCATCCTGGGACCCCTGCTATTTAGCTTATTTCTGAACAACCTACCAGACGCCTGCCCCAGCAAAATTATATTCATACGCAGATGATACTGTGATTCTTTGCACTCACAGGAGCATTGAGAATCTCCAAGCTGAGCTACAGAGCACCTTCAAATAACTGGAATACTAGTTCAGCTCTTATAGGTTACTCCTTAACTATAAGAAAACCAAAACAATGCTCCTATCGAGCCCCCAACTGAAAAGGAAGTATCCCGACCTGACAATCTTGAACAACAAGTCCTCTCCACTAGAATAGGTGTACTCTTTCAGATACTTAGGAGTACTGATCAACAACACCCTCTCATTTGTGCAGCATATTGACCAAGTGGTGATGGCCGTGAACTCAAAAATAGAAGTCCTACAGTATATAGGCATAGGCATAGGAAAAGCCTAACTCCTGATGCACTCCAACTCTCCATCTCCAGCTCCATACTATCAACAGTGGACTATGGGCTTGTGGTTTATGGTGCTGCCTCTGAGTCTGCTCTCAAAAGGATCGTGACAGCCCTCAATAAGGTGTGCAGACTGCTGTCAAATGCTGACCGCTTCATGCACACATGCTCACTGTATGAGCAGTCCAACATTCTCCCCCTCAGAAACAGAGTCAGGTACCAAACCTTCCTTCTAGGTAGAAAGGCCATGCTTGGTAAGACCCCAGCCTGCATCTCTGATCTGGTCAAGGCTGGAAATTCAAGATACAGCACCAGGAGCACGGCCATGATCCCACTCTGTGTCCCATTCCATAGGACTGCGTTGGGACAGTGCTCCTTTGCCTACCATGCACCACTCTGGCTCAACAAGATCCCAGCAACTGCTCTAAGCTCAGCTAATCCTCAGGCCTTTAAAAGTGAGCTTATGCAATATCTCAGGAGTAGAAGTAAGTATGAGTACAGGCTCTGAGCCAGGTCCCCACGATAATGGCACTTCACTTTCCCATCCCTGAATCCCAGCAGCAACAGCTGCAACCTTCTCGTTGCTCACTATTTCCCTTGCCATCCCCTCTCACTGCTACTCCCCCCCCCACCCAATCCAGTTCAGGGTCTTTCTGAACTACTAATATCCCCATTAATTCCACCTAGGCTGGAAATAACTGAGCCCACCCACCTTATACCCTTCACCATTCCCTATCCAGCCCTTTGCCCCATAAATCCCTACCTGTGGTCACCTCCACTTTCACCCCTCCCTTAACTAATCCCCACTCCTACCCTCTACACCTTCTCCTATTATGAACTCCCCTTCTGCGACACTAGTTTAGTATTCACCGCTTCTAGCCTCACTGCTCTGTTAAGGCCCCTGGGTTGCTTACCCTTGCCACAATTTTGATAAGGCCTCAGTGCTGCTCTACATCAGTATTGGATAGTAGTCTACCTAACTACAAGAGTCACTATTATTTTGTAGTCATGCATAACTATGTATAATTTTCATGTTTAATTCCAATATTACTGTATTAATTGCTTGACTGTATTGTCTTCCCTGTATCCACGACATGGAACCTTTGTAAAAGAGTATTGTACTTAAAGATTGTTTCTGAATAATGAAATAAATTAATTAATTAATTAATTAATAAGCACACACCAGAGGAAGCAGAAGGCAGTTGGGCACTGACAGTGAGATAAACTTGACTCATTTTCCATTGACTTCTTCGGTCTTTTTTCATCTGTATGTTCTATAAGTGTTTACCAGACATCTCTCAGGGCAGGTGGGGATGGCATATGCTCTCGGGCATACAGTATTTTTTCCCACTCTTTGATACTGACACCTGTTCTTGTTTTGGCAGCCCTTTTGTATATAATAGTCAATGTTTTCAGAGACACATTCATCAGTGCACTGCCTAACATCCCTGTTTTAAATCCCTCATCTTTTGGCAAGCCAGGGTCCAAACTATAGGCTACAAATTAACCACGTAGATTTAACCAAGGAGGCGGTGGAGTGTAAATCTGAATTCTTTTTGTCATATAACTCACTGATAATTGTATCTGACAGTTTCTCAGCAGCACACTTGTCATCTCTGTTCTTTTTAAGGGCATCCATGAAGTAAGAACAAACATATTTATTTAATGAGTCTGCTGTCCCTGCAAACAGTTTTCGAGAGTAATAGAATTTTTCTTTGATAAAAGCTTTCAACACTTTTACATCATAGGCTGGTTTTTATATGTGTTTTGATTTCAATTTTTAGATATATACTGATGTCAGCTTCTATATTGACAAAACTGTTTACTGCTTCTACTTGTTCACTGTCTGCTGCTGAATTTTGGTCAGGAGGGACAACAGCAGTTTTACTAGCTTCTGTTTCAAATGAAGTTGTGCCCTGATCATATGTGCTCATTAGCTTTTCCAGCACTAAACAGAAACTGATGTCCAGCTTAACTGTTATAAACTGGCTGTATTGCTTATTATATTACATATGGACTCTCTCCTCCAATAAGAAGCCAAGGTTACACACACTTTATTCCTTTGCAAACTCACACCAGTCATTTTATCTTCAATGAAATGACTACTCAATACTCAGTCATTCTATTGTCAATAAAATTACAGTAGTGACTTCATCTTTCGTACATTCTGATTGGTCTATACTCATAGCAGTAAACATGTGAAGGATATCCACTCAATAGTAACAACACCATATTGTTAATATGTTGCTGTTACTGTGATAACTGTCCAAAATATTATTTTTATCTTGTCATTTTATCCACACTGCTTTTGGGTGGAGTGTGATGTGTGTGTGTGTGTGTGTGTGTGTGTGTGTGTGTAAATGTTGCATTAGGGTTTCTTTTTTTTTGTCACATCATTATTTGTCACCACCTCTGTGGACCCAGCAGGGGCCATCATGAGTCCTGCCGGGTCCCGGTATTTTTCCTCCATTTTTCTCCCCTTGCCCATGCCTGTGCAATGGGTGCAGCAGCCATCTCCACCTCCACAGAGGCAGCTAAGCACCCTGGGTGTGGGCTGAACTCCTCTTGTTGTGCTGATGCACACAGCACAAACCCCAAGGAAGGAGAACAGTCCTCTGGACACTCAATACTTACCTCCCCGGCTGGCCCCCGAATGACCCAAGTCTGTTCCCGAACCCAGGTTGCTGGTGTGGTGCAAGGTGTGGCATCCAGTGCTTCAACCCTCAGTGCCACCAGGCTGGCTCAGGCATTAGGGTTTCTAACCCCAACTCCCCACCCTCCCAAGCAGCAAAAGGACAAGACCGCACAGCAACCACAGACAGTCATCATCAGTTAAAACAAACATACAACTGTTTCCAGATGTCATTAATGCAGTAGCACTGATGTGGTACCTTTGTGGATTTTTATCTGTAGTACGTACATTGCTAGGCATACACAGTCACTTTTGGCTGCATGTAGAAATCCACAATACTAAAATCACAACACTGCTTCTGTGTGCAGAAGTACAGGCCCCTGTAACCACAGATACAAATCCATAATGCCAAAATTACAAGAGTTCTTTTGTATGCAGAAGAGCAGATCCTTATGGTGCCACAGTTTCTATAGCCACAGGTACTTATCCAAACTGTAAGGCATACACAGAGTTCTGTCTGCAGAAGCACAGCCCTCTGCATTTCTGGCTCTACAAATTTAAAACATACACACAAACTTCTGGCAGCAGAAGCAAAGGCACCACAAAATCCATGGTACCAAAATTGCAACAGTACTTCTGTTTGCAGAAGTGCATGCCCCTTAGGGGCCTGGGCCTCTTCAGCCATAGGTATAGGACATATACACCACCTTTTGGCTGCAGAAGGGCAGGCTCCTGTGGGGTCTGCTCTTGTACAGCTGCATGTAAGAAACCATCCACTAGAGAACTCTGTTATGTAGTGAGGTAGCACCTGCTAGGCCCTTAGGGCAGCACAAATTAGCTGTTCTACCCTAATCTGGGCTATCAAAGGTAGCATTTTACTTTTTGGGGGGAAGTGCTACTCATGATCAAAAATACACAACCCTTGAAAAAATTCTATATCCCCTGCTGAAACCATGATACCCACATTGCAACAGTACCTTTTTTCATATAGCTTATACACCTCAGGCTGCTGACCGCTCCAACCCAATCTCCCCCTGACTGGCTACCATTTCTCCTGGACTTACCTCTGTGAAGGTTCCACATGGATTTCCTCCCACTGGTGGTGAGGCTGGAGGGGGGCAGGTTATCCCCCCAAAGAACACATCCAGAATGAGCCGAGGTGCCCAGGTGGTGGCGCAGGTCCAGAGAGGTACATAGAGCTCCAGGTAACCCTTGGGTCCCACTTTCAGATTTCTGTCCTATGCAATCCAAGGTGGCATGGATTGCACATGCACATGGAGGTGCACATGTGACCTGGAACCTGCAGCTCTACCCACACACCTCTGACACAGATACATCTGCTGCTTTGGCATTTGGCACTGCCACAAGACTTCCACCTGGTGGCAGCCAAGACTTAAGTCAGACAGCTTCCCCAATCCAGGAGAAAATAGCTATCTAACAGCTGCTACATCCACTCCTGTCCAAACCCCTCCATGACTCCTGGCAACTCAAGCTCATTCCTGAACCCAGGTCACTGGTATGGCATGAGGTAAGGCACTCAGCTGTGCCTCACCACTCAGCACAACTGGGCTGGCATTGTAACAGTACTTCTGTCTACAGAACCACATGCCCCATAGGGGCCTGTGCTTCTGCAGCCACAGATACTCATGTATGCTGTATGACACACATTCACAGGTGTGGCTGAAAAAGCACAGGTTTCTATGGAACCTGTGCTTATGCAACAGCAGATACAAATCCACAAAGATAGCACATCAGTGCTACTGCATTTGGGTCATCTGAAAATAGTTGTATGTTGTTTGACTTACCTGATAATGATTGTCTGTGGTTGCTTGTGTGATCTTGTCCTTTTGCTGCCGGTGGGGGTGAGTTAGAGTTACTTTTGTGGCATTAAGTTGAACCCTAATTAGTGCATTAACATAGTTCCTTTCTTTTTGAGAAAGTGGAATTGTATCCTCATTCATGTAGGTCCCCTTGGGACCTATGGGAATATATGCAGACATATAGATCCCTCTGGGCCCTGGGCCTGTGGAACTGCTGGGCCCTGCAGTTGTGGCAATGGATGTCAAGAATCTGAGGCGCTGTCTGACAGGCTGCCCTCTGGACCTTGCACTTCACTGTGGCTGCAGATATAGACATACAAGGCAAAGAGTCCATCTGAAACCCAAAGTGCAGGGCCCCCTGGCAGCAGTGGTGGAGAGGTGCAGGGCCCTATGCCAAAACAAGATTTCTCTTCACTATATATGATAATTAGGCCTGTGCAGGCAACCATGCACATTCCCTTCCCAGGCTGAGGGTGGTGGTGCTGCATGACAGTGGCATCCCTGCAGCCTCAGCCCCTCCAGCTGGATCACTGAGCTTGACCCCAAATTCATTTCACCAGCACAGGATCACAATACACTACTAGCTGGGGTAAAAGGCTAACACTACACACAGCATTTCTTAATTTTTTTTTTATTTTGAACCAAAATTTTCAAGAACATTGAACACAGTGTTCTTTTGACCCCATGTCATGAAGCTGGTAGGACACATTTTTCATATCCCACTCGAAATATGATTTCTCATAGCAACTGTGAATTTCCTTTTGGCCTGGATATGAAAGTTCCCATCTGCCTTGTTGATGACGTGGGGTCCCAAAAAGGCCATGTTGAAAGTTTGGTGAAAAATATTGAAAATTAGATTGAAAATGAGTGAAATTATGAGTGAACATTGAAATATTACAATGTTCATTTAGAGCTTGTTCATTTTACCATATTTTCCACCACATTTTTAACATTGTCATGTTATGACCCCATCTCACGAACCCAGTAGGTGAAAATTTTCAAATCCTGCCCAAAAGGTGATTTCCTAGAGCAACCCAAAAAAATCACCTTTTGGGACAGATTTGAAAAATTTCAACTACCTTGTTCATGAGGCAGGGTCCCAAAAAGGCTATGTTGAAAATTTGGTGTAAATATATTGGAAAATGACCGAGTTATGAGCAAAAGTTCAAAATACACTGAAATACATCAACCGGACTTACCTTATTTTCTCATATTGTGGTCAAGGTTCCAGCAGGAGGATGTCTTTACATTCAGAGAGTGAATCTACACCATGGAACACTTTTAAATGAGTAAGGGTGTGTGGATGGGGTTGTGTGGTGGTGCCAAGTGGGGGATAAGGGTGGGGTGGGTGGGGTGTGTGGAGGGCGAGATCAATGAGGGACATTTTCTTTTTTGCAGGTTAAAAGTAAAAAAATAAATTAATTAAAAAAGATCAATGAGGGAGCAGCCACAGGTACAAATCCATGATGGTAGCACATCAGTACTACTGCATTTGTGTCAACTGGAAACAGTTGTATGTTGTTTGTCTTACCTGCTGGCTGTCTGTTGTTGCTTGTGGGGTCTTGTCCTTTCTCTACTTTTGTGGTATTAAGTTGAACCCTAACTGGTGCTTTAGTGCAGTTTTTTGCAAAGAATTTCCTTTCTTTTGTAATAGCAGTATCGTATCTTCATTCACACGGGATTGCAAAATGACCTTTCAGGCGGATTTGAAAAATGTCACATACCTTGTTCATAAGCAGGGGGTCCCAAAAAGGCCATTTTGAAAATTTGGTGTCCAAATAATGAAAAATGAAAATTATTAGTAGAAGTTCAAATGCATTGAAATACAGTAGCCAGACTTGCCTTAATTTCCCATAATGCAGTTGCTGGTGCCAGCAGCAAGACATCTTTACGATCAGAAAGTGAATCTACATCATGGGCCATGTTTAGGGACATGAGGGCATGTGGGGTGGATGCTGAGTCAGGAGTTAGGATGAAGTGGTGGGAGTGTGTGTGGGGGGGGGGCAGCCAGATCAGTGAGGGACCATTTTCTTCTTTGGAGGTTTTAAAAAAAAAGATCAATTACGGGGGATTTTCTTTACTTAAAGGGGGACTTCATTTTTGGGTACTGAACTTTTGGATTGTGAACTTAGGAACTAGCTTTATGGTGCCTACTCTACCATGAGTCATGCAATCAAGAATGTGTCATGCAATCAAGAAGAACTGTGTATTTAGTAAAAAGGATTCATTTGTTAAATCCCTACTAGTACGAGTGAAAGAGAAAACATAGAGTAAAAACTACAGCAAGTATTCCAGGGTTCCAGTCCAGAATGAACCCTGGCAGTTAGCCTAAATATGAATATTTACATCCAGTTCCAGGTCTAACCTCTGTAGTTCTCTACTTGTATGGCTAAGTGTTGCAATAACTTTCAGCAGCTGTGACACACTGCACACAATATGACAAATTGGATGGGGCAGAAGGAGTATGATCCCAGAGAAAGGTTAATTCTGCAGATGTAATCGAAAGCCACACTTTTGCACACTTTTGCATGTTATTAAATATATTATTGTAGGTCACCATAAACAAAGCTTTGATTTCAGTGATCTGTTTACTACAAGTAGCATTAATTATAGTACCAAAAGCACTCAGATAGCCGGACAGACTGACAGACAGCTAGATGGCAATACAGGGAGATGGTGAGATAAAAGATGTTACATATAGATAAAGAAATGAGCTAGCAATACACACCAAACAGAGAGATTTAGAGATAAATAGAAAGATAGACAAAAAGACAGACAGACAGGCAGAAAGAAGTAGATAGAGACAGAGATAGAGATAGAGATAGAGATAGAGATAGAGATAGAGATAGAGATAGAGATAGAGATAGAGATATGGAAGGAGAGAGACTGAGAGACAGACAGACATACAAACAGACAGATATAGAGATAGCTGCACTGCACAGGAGTGTGAGGGAAACTGCTGGCCCACTTCTGACACTCAAGCCAGCAGCACGTCTCCATCTATGGCTGCAGCAGTGAGGAAAGCCCCGCTGTTCTTATACAGAGAACACAGTTCCCTCACTGCTGGCTAACACTGGCATTAGGATGCCCAAAAAAGCTATTTCTAGGCATTTAAAAAAAAACACCAGCACTAGAATCTAGCTAAATGGGTCCCATTTACCTATGTTCAGAAGTTTGTTTTTAAAAACATGATCATTTTTAGGTATTTTCCATGTTTTTTAGCTGAAAAAAAAGATGGCAGCAGCTCCAAACTGGAAAATAAATTCAGTTTGTGAGAGTCGGTTTTGGTTCACGACAACTTAGTGATGCAAACCGAAAATGCTCTCACAAACTAAAAATGTGTGGTTCATATCAGAGGCATATTCAAAATCCCTACTGAGCATGTGCAGAAAAAAACTTTAAGTCATTAAAACTCTAGAACCAAGTAATATTTGCTCACAAAACCTTTGAAAGGCATTTGGGAGCAGGAAGGTAGTGATCACAGCCACCAAAGACTCACCATCCTAGAAGGGCAAGAGTAGCTCTCTGTCCCCCCAGCTGCTGGAGGCCTGACTCTGAGCAAGTAAGGAGACTACTGAGAAATATAGGAACTTCTTGTCTCAGAACAGGAAGATCAGGAGCTTAAAGGGCACAGAGGCAGTAGGTAAGTAGGGAGAAAAAAAATTATATTAAAAAATAAATAAATAAACAGAGGAAAAAGTAAGTATTCAAAACAACAGTTATGGGGCCAGAAATAAGACATAATGGGAGTGATGCAGTGCAGTGACTGTGGAGCAGCAGTCTTCCAGGAGATATTCTGGAGGATGCGGTGTTGTCCCATCTGCAGGCACCTCTCTGGGCTGAGGGAAGAGGTTGCTCATCTACAGGCTGAGTTGGCCAGCATTTGGGGGACCTCCTCTCCCACCCATGGACCACCAGGGCCACCACAACTGCCTCAGAAGTTGCCAAGAAAGAGGAGCAGTTGGACCACAGTGGGTTCAGAGAGGGTGAGGGTGGTGGAACAGAGGTGCACCACTCCAGTTGTACCTCTCCACAGTTCATATGCCACTCTGGCAGAGTGTGGCTCCTCTATAGAGGCACCCACAGTGGAGACCAAGGAGGATGTTGGGAACCTCCACAAAGGAGACCCACAGGAGGGTGGCATGGGACCCCATAGGGGAAGGAACAACTCCTGGTGGGAGACTCTAGTGTTAGGAGGGTAGAACTTGGGGAGGGAGGGAGGGAGAAGGAGGCAAGGTGCCTGTCGGGTGCCATGGCTTGGAGGTACAGGGAGCGAATCCTCAGGATCGCGGGAGTAGCTGCACAGGGGAGGGAGCTGGATGTCATTGTCCACCTAGGGACAAATGACCTGGCTGGGAAAAGGATCAGAACAGTGCAGGAGGAGTTTGTGGCATTAGGGAGGGACCTTAGACAAGTAACACACATGGTAACCTTCTCAGAGGTGCTGCCTGTCTATGGCATGGGTGAGGCTAGGGTTGCTGCACACCATGGGATTCAATCAGTGGTTGAAAGACTGATGCAGAGCTCAGGGGTTTGGCTTCACTGGTGACTGGGGGTCCACTTGGAGTGATGCAGGCCTATACTGGCACGATGATCTGCATCTGTCCAGGAGGGGAACCAGGATCCTAGGTGATAGGTTTAAATGCTTCATTGGCAAGCATTTAAACCAGCCAAGGGGGGGAGGCACTGAAAAGCAGCAGGGAAATCCTAGCCCCCCAAAAAATTAGGGTAGTTAGTGAGGTAAACACCAAGATAAAGACGTCGATAGGGAGAAGGACAGGGGTAAATGGAGAAAACGACAAAGGCAGAAAGGACAGGGATGGGGCAAAAAGGGGTAAGGCCATCAGGAAATGGAGGGTAATGAGTACCAATGCCTGTAGTCTGGACAACAAGCTCCCTGAACTAGTGGCCTTGATGGAAGAGGGATGCCAAGATATTGCGGCAGTCACAGAAACATGGTACACAGAGAGCCATGACTGGTTTGTTAACATACCAGGATACACAACCTACAGGAGAGACGGAGGGTAGAAGAGGGGGGGAGTAGCTCTCTATGTAAGGGAAGGGATAAAAGCAATGGAACAAAAGAGTAAACAGGGAGGAGAGGAGACACTGTGGGTCACCTTAGAGATGGGAAATAGCACCACAATCTGCACAGGGGTTGCATCCAGACCTCCATCTCAGTGGGAGGGAATGGACAAGGATATGATAGAAGGCATCCTTAGAATGGCAGAGAAAGGGGAGATATTGTTGATGGGAGCCCTGAATATGCCAGATGTTAACTGGTGCACCTTTGCTGCAGCCACATCCAAGAGTAGGACCATTCTCAATGTCCTATAGGGGGCATGCCTCAGAGAGCTAGTGTTGAAACCCACTCAGGAGGGAACAATCTTAGACCTCATACTCTCAAATGGAGACAGTGAGAGGATCTCAGATCTAGAAGTGGGTAGCCAACTGGGAACAAATGACCACCAAACAGTGTGGTTCATGATAAACTCAGCTGCAGAGTCAAGCCATACAAAAGTGAGGGTACTGGACTTCAGGAGGGCTGACTTTGTCAAAATGAGAGAGTGCTTAGAAAAGCACTAGCAAACAGGCAAGAAGGAGGAGTGGAGCAACAATGGGGAAACATCGAAACTGCCATCACAGAGGCAACATGCCTTTGTGTGCAGCAAATAAACAAATTAAAATGGAAGAAAAAGCCACTATGGTTCTCAAAAGAGGTGGCGGGGAAGGTTAGGGAGAAAAAGATAACATTTAAGAAGTATAAGGAAACACAGAAGAAGCAGGACAGAGAACTGTACCAGTTAAGGCAGAAGGAAGCAGGGAAGGCAGTCAGAACAGCAAAGGCCCAAACTGAGGAACAGACAGCCAACTCGGTTAAGAAGGGGGATAAAACCTTTTATAGGTACATTAGGGAGCGTGGAAAGCAAAAGGAGGGATAGTGAGGCTGAATAGAATGGACGGTGGGTGGGCAGAGAGGGACAGTGAAAAAGCAGGGATACTGAACAAATACTTCTCAGTATTCACAAAAGAGGAGGAGGGTGAGGTACCAAATCCAATTAACAGAAGCACTCTGGATAGGGGGTCAAGCCCCATCCTTTCACAAAAGAAAGGGTTCTGAAAGAACTCCTAAAACGGAAGGTGGACAAAGCAATGTGGCCTGACTGGATTCACCCTAGAATTCTAAAAGAATTAAGGGGAGAACTAGTGACACCACTGACTACACTTTTTAACAAATCATGGGAGGATGGTGTGGTACCTGAGGACTGGAGGAGGGTTGATGTGATTCCCCTTCACAAAAGTGGGAGCAGAACAGAGGCAGGAAACTACAGACCAGTCAGTTTGACCTCTGTGGTAGGGAAAATTATGGAATCACTTCTGAAGGAAATAATTGTTGAGTACCTAGAGGCCAGTGGGGCACAGGACCCAAGGCAGCATGGATTCACAGTGGGAAGGTCATGTCAGATGAATCTAATTGATTTTTTTGACTGGGTGACCAAAGTAGTAGACCAGGGAGGGGCTGTGGACATGGCCTACCTAGACTTTAGCAAGGCATTTGACACAGTCCCACACAAAAGATTAATAAACAAATTAGCCAGCCTGGGAGTGGGCCCCAGGGTGGTAGCCTGGGTAAAACATTGGCTGGACAACAGGACAGAGAAGGTAATAGTAAACAGAGCCCACTCTGAAGAAAGGAGGGTTACTAGTGGGGTACCGCAGGGTTCAGTACTGGGTCCAGTCCTTTTTAATGTCTTTGTAAGTGACATTGTAGAGGGACTGGAAAAAAAAGTATGCCTCTTTGCAGATGACACAAAGATCTGCAACAGGGTTGATACACAAGGGGGGATGGAAAGGATGAGAAGGGATTTGGCAAGGTTGGAGGTATGGTCAGAAGTATGGCAACTTGGATTCGATGCAAAGAAGTGCAAAATAATGCACCTGGGAAACAAAAACCCAGGGGAAGAGTACACAATGGGGGCCGGGGCTAGTAACAACAACAAAAATGGAAAGGGACCTGGGGTTAATCATATCAGATAACCTTAAGGTTAGCAAGCAATGTGTGAAGGCAGTAGGGAGGGCTGGGGGATACTAGGATGTATAGGGAGAGGCATCACCAGCAGAAAACAGGAAGTTGTTATCCCTGTGTACAGATAGTTGGTGAGACCCCCATCTGGAGTACTGCTTCCAGTTCTGGAGACCCCATCTCCACAAGGACATAGACAGGATGGAGGCAGTCCAGAGGAGAGCAACTAAAATGGTGCAGGGTCTGCACCAGAAGCCATACAAGAAAAGACTAAAGGAGCTTAACATGTATACCCTTGAGGAAAGGAAGGAGAGGGGGGACATGATAGAAACTTTTAAGTACAACAGTGGAATCAACAAAGTCCAAGAGTGTAGCATCTTTTAGGAAAAGAGATGTGCAAGAACAAGGGGACACAATTTGGAGATAGAGGGGGACAGCTCAGGGAAAATGTAAGGAAGTATTTTTTCACAGAGAGTGTGGTGGATGCTTGGAACCACCTTCCTGAGGAGGCTGTGGGGTCTAAAATGGTGGGAGAATTCAAGAATGCATGGAACAGACATAAGGCAATTCTTGTGGGGAGGGTAGGAAGAAATAGGCTATTGGTTAACTAGGACCTGCAGCTTATCCAGTAGGTAGAGAAATGAGCAGACTAGGTGGGCCAAGTGGCCCTTATCTGCCGTCAAAGTCTATGTTTCTATGTTTCTATTACCTTGGCACAGACTGCTTCTACCCTAAAGCTTTAGAAAAAAGTCCATATTGTCTAGATTGTACATGAAAGCAAAACAAAAAATGTGTATTACATATAAGAAAAAAAAACACTTCATTATCAACCAATGTTCCATATCTCAGAAACCACACAAGATGCCATTACAAAACTTTTTGCATCTTGAGACTCTGCCAGCCAGACTGTGCAGAGCAAATTTGGAGCTATTTCATCCAACACTGCCAAACTTACTAAGGTGCAAAAATTGGGGGTTAGCATTAAAACACCATACTCGACTCTAACTATACTGGTACTACCGCAGTGAAATCCCTGTGGGTTCAGCTTAGTTCATCCTCAGGAAAGAAAATCCAGGTCGGGATGGTATATAGACCTCTGAACCAAGTGGAGGACAAGGATAAGGAGCTTTTGTAGGAAATCAAAGAAATGCCACTAAAAGGAGAACTAGCGGTAGTGGGGGGCCTTAACATTCCAGATGTGGATTGGGGCATCCCAGTAGCTAGATCATCAAGGAGTCAGTCAGTGGTAGAAGCCTTACAGAATTGCTTTCACATGCACACACACACACACACACACACACACACACAGACAGTTAGTCACTAATCTTACTAGGCAGAGCAACCTCTTGGATGTGGTCCTCACTAACTTGGAAAAAATTGAGGCAGTCAGAGTTGGGGAGCCACTGATGAACAGCGACCACAATTTGGTTTGGTTTAAAATAGCTCTGAAGGATGTCAAATCCCAGTCAAGGGCAGAAGTCCTAAATTTCAGAGGGGCAACTTTCAATTAAATGAGGGAACTAGTAAGAGAAAGAGTAAGATTCACCAAAATTTTGTAGAAGACATTTGAAGAATGATTAAACAAACCATCACGGAGGCCACAAACGTATGTACAAGGACAATGACCAAAAGAAACAGACACAAATGCCCCATTTGCTTCATGAGCCAAGTCAAGACAGCAATTAGGGGCAAGAGGGAAGCATTCCGCAACTTTAAAAGTAAGCCGGGTAACGGTCTATGGGAGGAATACATACTAAAGAATAAGAAGGCTAAGTTGGCAATGAGACAAGCAAAGGTGGCTGTGGAACTTCATGTAGCAAAATTGTCAGGGAGGGGAACAAACAATTTTTCATTTATTTGCAAGAAAATAGAAAGAAGGGTGGAGGGGTAGTTAAAATCAGTGATGGGGATAGGTTAGTGGAAGAGGACAGGCAGAAGGCCATCATTTTGAACAAATACTTCTGTTAAGTGTTCACCAAAGAACACAGTGGACCAATGCTTGGCTTCAGAATTACAGCAGATGGCAGGGGAGTGCCAGAAATGAAAACACCAAGTATTACCACAGGCAGGGTCAGAGAGGTGCTTGAGCATTTAAAGATCGACAAATCTCCTGATCTGGACTGAATGCATCTGAGGATAATTAAGGAGTTAGCGAGTGAGTTACAGTAGTAGACCCCTTATTGCACCTGTTTAACCATTCTCTCTCCAGACAGAAATCATACTTAATCACTGAAAAAGAGCCGATGTGGAGAGGCCAGTAACCACAGGCCGGTCAGCCTCACATCAGTACAAGGAAGGCAAATGGATGCCCTGATCAAACAAGACCTAGTAGACTGCTTAGATAAGTATGGCCCACAGGATGACAAACAACACGGTTTAATTACAGGCAAGTTGTGCCAGACAAACCTGATCACTTTCTTTGATTGGGTATCTAGGGAAGTGGATAGTGGCCAGCCAGTGGACCTCCTGTATTCTAACTTCAGCAAAACCTTTGATTCAGTACCACACAAATGCTTGCTGAAGAAACTAGAGGATCTGTGCATAGCAAGCTGCATTGTTAAGTGGGTGGGAAACTGGTTGGATGGAAGGAGGCAAAGGGTATTGGTCAATGGGGAGATGTCAGAGGAGGGAGAAGTGACGAGTGGTGTCCTGCAGGGCTCAGTTTTAGGCCCAGTCCTATTTAATGTGTTCATCAGCGACACAGGAGTAGGTATCCATAGAAAGGTTGCACTGTTCACAGACAACACTAAATTAAGGGTAAGGGTGGACAGCGAAGAAGCAGTGAGAATTGTACAAAATGATTTGAAAAGGTCAGAACAATGGTCTAGTATTTGGCAGCCAAAATTAAATGTCAAGAAATGTAAAGTGATGCATATTGGCAGGAATAACCCTAGAACAACCTATTGGCTAAACGGGGTCAAACTAATTGACTCAAAAAAGGAAAGGGATCTAGGAGTTATTATTAGTGACACCCTTACACAAACCAGCCAATGCAACACAGCATATAGTAGGATCAATAAAATGCTGGGCTGCATAGGGAGAGGATTTGACAGTGGACACAGGGAGGTGATACTTCCACTGTACAGATCTATGGTGAGACCTCATTTGGAATACTGCATATGGTTTTGGAGACCATACCTTAAGAAGGATAGGGACAGAATAGAGACCATTCAGAGAAGGGCAACCAAAATGATACAGGGGCTTCAGGGGCTGCCTTATGAGGGGCAGCTGGAGGCATTAAACATGTACTCACTTGAATTTAGGTGAGCAAGGGGACATGCTAGAAACCTTTAGGAACATGAGGGGTTTAAATTCAGTACCCTATGCTGAACTATTCACCAAGGCTCCCAACTCAAACATGAGGGGGCATATATGGAAACTGAGGATTGGAAGTTTCAGGAGGGATCTTAGGAAGCACGATTTGTCAGAAAGGATTGTGAAGCCATGGAACAAACTACCTGCAGAGGTCATAGGAGCTAGGACTGTATCAGCATTCAAAAGGTGTGAGGATAAGGAATATGCTAGAATCAAATCCACAAGGGAATCTACCTGCTAGGACCCAGGATCACCTAGGATCTTGGGATCTCAAGGGCAGACATGATGTACTTTTGGTCTCCTTCTGTCATTGCCTTTCTTTGTTTCTAGCATATGTATATTCACTGTTAAAAAAATTCGTTAATTCAGACATTAGGGTTGAAAAACGCAAGGTGCACATAGTAAGGAAATAAAACAAGCATTTGTCAATGCCGAATGTTTGCTTGCTGATATTAGCACTGGACGTGCAGGAGTTAGACAGATGCAGAATAGGAGTGGCAGTGAAGTATTGAACTCATGCCAATCCCACCTCCACCCTGCAGAGATGGACAGGCATTGGGGTGTACCTGTGAGTCGTTGCTCATAATGCTCAAGGCATTTCACCTCACCCTATCCTTTAGACACCGACAAGTGCTGAGATGTGCCTTGGGGTGTTTGGCTTCACAGTCATCCTATTTCATAAGGACATACACTGAAATGGGTGCAGTACAGGAGAATGGGGTGAAGTCTGTGGCTGAAAAATGCAAGACACACCTCGATGCCTGTCACTGACTTCAGGGTGGGGGTGGGATGGCATGAATATTACAGCCGGTGATCCAAAGTTACACGTCTGATGCCTGTCAGTCTGTACAGGGTGGGGCATTATGGTTAGAAACCCTAACGCCCAGGGCGTGTGTTGGTATTTGCAGTACAAATTTTTAACATGGCCTTTTTGTGACTCCCACCTCATGAAAGCATTTGGGACCTCTTCTCATGAACAGTGGCACTGTGATTTTGTTAATGTGTCCCAAGCTTCGAGTTCCCACAGCAACCATGCCATTCTGCACCAGATGTGCGAAAACACAGATCAGGCAGGATATGAAGAATGACAGCTGTACCATTCATAGAGAGGTGTGAAGAGATGGAAATGTTGAAAATCTGTAGAGAAAATATTAAAAATACTTGAAGTTCTGAGCGTACATGGAAACTGCGCAGCACATGCTTGTACCGCGGTCATTTAGTGGAATTATTTCACCAAATTTTCAACATAGGCATTTTGTGGCCTCTGCTCATGAATATTGTCACTATGATTTTTTTAATCTGTCCGAAACATTAATTTCCCACAGAGATCACACCATTGTGCGCCAGATGTGAAAATGCATATTTCAGGCAGGATATGAAAAATGACAGCTGTATCGTTCATAAGGAGGTGTGGCAAATGCCATTGTTTAAAATCTGGAGTTAAAATATTGCAAATTTGCAAAGTTATGAGGGTGCACGGAAACTGCGCAAAATACGCTTGTAACATACTCATCTTATGGATGTTTGTCACCAAATTTTCAACACAGGCATTTTAGGACTTCTGCTCGTGAACAGTGTCACTGTGATTTTTTTAATCTGCCCCGAACACTGATTTCCCGCAAGCAAGCGTGCTATTCTGCACTGGGAGTGCGAAGACACATTTTGGCCAGGATGTGAAAAATGACAGCTGTACTGTTCATAAGGAGGTGTGTAAAAATGCCAGTGTTGAAAATCTGGGGTGAAAATATTATAAATTCATGAAGTAACGAGCATGCATAGAAACTGTGCAATGCACACTCATAACACAGTCATTTTTTGGAATTTCTCCACCAGATTTGCAACATATGCTTTTTGAGAGCCCACCTCATGAACAGTGACACTGTCATTTCTTTAATCAGTCCAGAAAGGTGATTCTGCACAGTGACCGCAAAATCACCTTTCAAGATGGAATAATGAGATGACAGTGACTGAATTCATGGTATAGGGTCCCAAGAACCCCATGTTGAAAATTTGGTGCCAAAATTCTAAAAAATGGCCAAGATATGCACCAAAGTTGAAAAAAAAAACATTTATGCCATTATACAGCTCGCAGTCAGCTTTGAAGAATGCAGATGGGTTCCCGGTTCACCGAAGATCGTCACGCCGGGCTCCGAGGTAAGTATGGGATGGGGGAGTGGGAAGTACAGTATGCAGTGGGTGGGCACGGGTTGGGGAGGGACATGGGGCTCAACGAGGGACTGATTTCTTTTTACAGGATTTAAAATTAAAAAAGACATAGCAGGACACTTTTGGCATGCTGGGGTGGGCTCCCAGCATGCCACCTGGCTGGGTGTTTGTTGGGCAGGTGGGTACTGGAGCCGATGGGGATAGGGCACCCCTATCGGCCATACAGTGTGGTGGGGGTGTGGGAGCTCATGAGCCGAGGAGGATTGGGCACCCCCTCAGCACATAACAAATGGTGGGGATGCATCATGCTGACAGGTATTGGGCTTCCCCATCAGCAAATAAACTGGGGATGGGGACATACCAACTGGGGGAGTGGGATCCCCCAAGTCAGCTTTCATGGGGACTCTGAGGTGGATGGTGAGAGTCACCGCCCGCCACCATGTTATATGAAATTTTATGCCAGGCAAGGGACCACCCACAATGACGGGTCACTCCCTCATTGCAGCAGCAGATTCCTTTCAAGGTGGTGGCATGCTGGCTGAACTAGTGTCAGCAGCAGCATGCCACTGCATTCAGGAAAGTGGGCCAAGCCTCAAAAGGCACTGGGGGTATTGGCCCCCACAGTGCCCCACTTTCCAAACCCGCTTCTCTCCGGAGCTGTGATGAAATGTTTCTTGCACATGCGTGCAAGCAAGCATAACAATTAGGGTTTGTAGTCTCTGGAGTGTTGATGAATAAGTGGTGCCATGTGCCATGCAGGGGTCAACACTAATGCTCACCCTTTCCCTAGTCAGCCCATAGCCTCTTGTCCAAAGTACAAAGGGATAGCTACAAGTCAGTGCCTCATAACCATCTACTCTTTGAAGGAGGAGAAGTGTGGCTCACCACATGTGACTGAACCAGTTGTAGCTGTCTTCTCTTCTTCCAAAGAGCTATGGCTATGAGGCACTGGTTTGGAGTTGTACCTTGTGCTTCAGACAGGAGACTGGGGGCTGAGGGGAGGTGGGCATCAGGACTGACAATGCCATGGAACACCACATAACTGATTTGCCAAGACTCTTGAGACTACAGACCTTAATATTTTCCATTTCCTTACTTTGTGAACATTGCATTCTTCAACCCTAATGTCTGCATTAATCTAGTTTTTTTTTGCAATTAATTGCCCTTTTTATGACAGAGGAATCATATCCTTATTCATGTAGGTCCTTTTTGGGACCTGAGCAAAATGGAAAAAATAGCATGGCGGAGATATTTCAAGCCCCATTTTCTGTGCCAACTCACTTCTTTCAACACAGTATGTGGTCCCATCAGGGCTTGACATGCATGTCAACCCCTTGTGAGGGAAGACTCCTCAGCCCATCACAAAGTGTCATCTGTTCAGCAGAAGACTGCACAGTTCTTTCCCAAGCTATGAGCAGTGGCGCATAACAGAGCATGCCCCCATCCTGATGCTACCCTGACAGCTTTCCAAGCATGTCCCTACATAGAAACATAGAAACTGATGGCAGATAAGGACTGCATGGGCCACCTAGTCAACCCATTTTCCCTACCTACTGTAACACCGTAGACCCTACTTGATCTCTGGCTTAGCACTCCCTTCCCTAGGTAGCAGGAGCAAGGTGCAGAGGCAGAGAGAAAGGAAAGCAACTTGGATTGGATTGAAACTAAGGGAGCGTGGAGCAGGACGGGATGGAGGGAGGAAGGGAGTTCCAGTCAGACACTGCCGTGTAGGAGAATGATTTATGGGCCACAGCTAACCATGGTTTGGGCATTATGAGAAGGGGAGAGAGGTGGATCTTAGGGCTTCTTGAGGTTGTCTTAGATGAATAGACTCACTAAGGCAAGGAGGTGGAGTATATTTGTGGACCAGCTTGTGCATAAAACTCAGGGTGGCATACTGTAATTTAGATTCATATGATAACCAACCCAGTGAAGAGAGGACATCACAGTGGTGATGATGGGCATTGACCCCCAGGGCAAACCTACCCACCCTATGGTAAGCCTGTTTGAGGACAGATAATGTAGTAGTTTTAGTTGTGAGCAGAAGCGGAGCACCGTAAGTTAGAAGTGGGAGGAGAGAGGAGGCCGCGATCTTATGACACAAGGCCAAATGAGGAAGGGGTGGACACAATAAAGAAGGCCTAGCTTTTGGTTCAGAGATTTGATTAGGTGGGTGACATGAGCATTAAGGGATAGTGAGGTATCCAAGGTGACGCCTAGGTATTAAAAGGTATGGACAGGTTCAAGGGCATCACCATTGAGAGAAATAATCCTCCCACTAAGGGAGATGGGGAGTATAGGTCTCTGGCTAAACAAGGGAGTGGGTGGAAAGCAATATGGTACAGTGGAGCACATTTCACTGTTTCTGTACTGTGCTTTATTAAATACCAGGCACTCAAGTTAAAATGACATTACTACACTGTCCTACAACACAGTACTTATTAAAACAACTAAGTAATCTTCTTTTGCTTTGTGTGTTTCAGTGTAGGATTCAAAATTAAACAGAAGGCTAAAGTCAGTCTTTTCTTTTGACAAAATGAATTTTCTTACTGTGGCAATGCTAGACAGCACCACGGCTGCAGTTATGATGTTAAGGTGGACTATTTAAAGTAGTACTGTACACAATGTGCACTTAAAAGCTGGGTTGGACTGAAAATCAATAGGAAACGTAAAAAAAATGTGCATTTAACCCAAATGTGCACTTACATGTAATGCACTTAAGAAGTACATTTAACATTGAATGAACAGGAAATAAATCAGGATATGGAAAAATGTGCATTTAAGTGGGATGTGCACTTATCTGAGGTGCACTTAAGTGGGCTCCACTGTACAGACCACTACTTTACCACCACCTCCCTTTGGAGTTTCTGTCCCAAAACACCTCATTACAGACAGGTTAGGTTGATTGCCATCTCAGGTATGGGCAGCCCTGTTAGATAGTGATGTACTCTTCGCTGAGTTCGGAAAGGGCGCTGTGGGTAGAGAGGATGACTGAACTAGTTGGGATTTATGTCTACAACTGGCCACCCAAAATCATAGATCATGATCAGAAAGGGCTCTTACTCTTAAGAAAAAAAAACGTTTTTGAGTTTGCATGGGGGTGGGCATGGGAGGAGGAAGTGATTTATAATACAGTTGGATCCTGACACAGTGTCGGGATTTTTCTTTAAATGTACATAAGAGAAAGGAAGATGGGGGGGAGGGCAGGAAATGACTGAGGTTGTGGAAGGGGTGGCCATGGGACCAGCCCTAAACACCTGGCGAGAGACAGAGATTATTTTATTTCTTTTTTATTTTCACCTTAGTTGTAGGCCAGAATACCAAATACTGAGTATCAGTGGGCGTCGAGTATGAATACTCACCAAGTACTGGGAAAAAGGTCCTATTCTAGCCCTTGTATCGTGCATGCTTGAGAATCCGTTCCTATGTGAGGATCTGTTTGCAGAAACTGCATACAGAGCACAGGTGTTACCATCAGCTGCTCTGCTTTAAATTCCATGAAAATTTTGATGCCCACAAAAGAGATGGGACCTCAACATTTCATACCAACTAAAAGGTATCCCCTCAGCATAGTGCCCCCATACCTCATGTAAGCATGCTCATAGGTGGAGAGAGTAAGAGTTCTAGACTGTGGCACTTTATCTTGCACATTGACTGTTATCCTCCTTGTGGCTGGGAGAGGCTGAGCTACCATCAGCCTTGCCCCACTGAACCCACCATTCACTACCTCCCAGGACATACCAGGCAGCCATATACTTCCATGAATTTCCCCTGTCATGGGGTCAGGAGCGGGAGGGCCATCCTCCCCAGAAATACACATCCAGTTCGCCCCACTCCTGGCATCCTGTAGGTGAGGCAGGTGAGAGATTAGTGGGCAGGGCATCATGTAAGCCTGCCTCGCCACTATTCCCCTTCAGTTTTTGCCTTCCTAATGCTGGGGCGCGCTCATCAATGTGCAGATGTGGAGACAGAGTCCCACAGCACCGCCCATTTTCTGCCACTCCTCAACCCGAACTGCCACCAGGCCTCCATTTAATGGCAGCCATTCAGCGGAGTTGGAAATCCTCCCTCCCTGGAACAGGAGAGCAGTTAAAAAAATGCTCAGTTCTCCCCCCCCCAGCCAACCCCAGAAACCTGTGCTCCTTCCCAAAGTGGGTTGCTTGCATGGTGCAAGATGTGGCGTTCAAAATGGGTCACCAGCATGGCACGAGGTGTGCATCCAACGTGTCAACCCTGAGTGCTACAGGGCCAGCTAGCTTGTGGCACTCTGATGCTGGTACGGTACAGTAGATGTAGATGAAACATTTTTGGTTGTTCATCAGTTTTTTTATTTATCCAGCAGGGTTTTATAAAGAGGAAACAGTGCTGCAGACTATGATACCACATGAGCATGCTACACCTGATAAAATCCAGTCCAGTCCACATGTATATCCCGGGATCAGTGCCATTCCAGTACCTAGGAAAATAATGTTATATACTGTAAGCACTGCAGTCTTATAAAGTTACTGGTGCCACTGTGGAAAGATTAAAGAAAACTGCAATAGAGACAGTTTTCATCTGCATTCTATATTTTTAAGCTATTTGCATGCAAAAAAAGATATTTGATCTTCAAAATATAACTGCTTTTGCTGCTCATCTATGTGAGAAGTAGTAATCCTCTTCTTGTGACATCACAGTAATTCTTTTTTTTGTCAACTCTTTTTCTCTCCTAGTCACTGGGCGGGGAATATACCTCCCTATTCAGCACCTGGACATGCTCTCCCATCATCCCGGACTGGGAGGCCTGTACCTTACCCTACATAGTGGGGCTCCCCTGGGGGCTGGGTGAGAGACTGAAATCCACCAGAGGCTCCAGCTGAGACTTACACCTGGGGCGTCATTCGGGAGGCAATCCAGGGGCTTCATGGTACTCTGTGACCAGGGGATTTCCTTGCTTGGTTTTCCCCCAGGAGTGTGGATGTGCAATGACACCAGCATGAGATGGGTGCACTACACACCCATAACACAGATGTCCGCCATCGCTCCACAGTGCTAGCTGTTGCCAACTGCTGGATATCCAGTCTCCATTGGGTGTCACTAGCATGTCAGGGAACCACATCCTTCCCTCCCGGAGGTGGAGAGCTGTCCATGGGATGCTCATCCAACCTCCCCCCAGCCAATCCTCTGACACACTGTGTTGGCTTCCGAACATGGGTCATCAGCGCTGCAGGCAGTAGTGCTACCACTGCACCAGCGGGATGGCCTTATCATTGTAATTCTTATAGCAATCAGTTATATCAGAAGCAAAGAAATAGGATTTCCAATGTAATTTAACAGCAGAAGATTATTAAGGGAGCACTGTCCTGTTTTCATACATACTGTAGATCCTTTTAACATGAAGAATGTGGGACAAAGACATGCAGAATTTACATGTGAAATATAGACCAAATTGTGTTTCATTATTCTGCCTTTAAAAATGTCACATCAGATGACAATAGCTCCTTATGAGTTGGTTTTCTTCTCTCCCATGAACAGAGAAAGATGATAAGTGTTAAGAAACCAGGAATGTGGAATTTTGTGTGGAGATCGGGGGGTTAAGTATGACAGCATCAGCTCATTAAATTGGCTACTTATTTTGTTGATGAATAGAAAGGCACATTAAGCCAAAGGTCATTTCCAGGTGTGACCTTGGGGGGGGGGGACAAATGAGGAGTGAAATATGGATATTTTTTTGAAAACTCCATGTGCAGGGAAAGGTTACGTCCATCACATTTCTAGCCCCAATACATACCAAAGGGTGTGAAGCTAGTTCAAATACTGTTCAGGCTCATATTGCACCCCAGAAAAACTATGAACTCTAGCACATTGGTATCAGTGGTCTGGTAGAAGGGCTGGCTAAATGATTCACCCGGTGCTCTATTAACCATGTTTTTTTTCCAGAGCACAATTGGATCGGTCTCATTTTTCTGCTTATGAGGGGCAGAGCAACAGGGACCCCTACCTAATCATTAGTATTAGGACTAAGACTATTATAGCACCTTTCTTAAATCTCAAAGGCCAAGATACTCAAAAGGTTACCACTGTGATAACAGGATTAATGCCATGAATGGCACATCCAAAAGACACTTTCTGCAGCTGCCGCTATATTCAGAAAAACAATTAATGCAGCGCTATCCTGCTACCTGGTGCCTTACACCTATGCAACGTAGCGCCAGAGCACTTCAGAGTGGCGTACTGGCATTTTCAAATGTTTGGGACAGTGCTAAAAGGCTAGCAGTGCACCACTAGCTAAAGTTGCCAAAAAAATCTACTTTTAAGACCGTGCACAGTGGTGCATGGTCATCTCCTTACTACCACGCAGTCCCTGTTGTACTGTGATACGGTTTATTGTAATTCCTTGGTATTTTAGTGGCCCCATTTCTCACCCAATTCCTGACGTACTGATTTATGGTGTTTAGGTAATTCCCTGGTAGTCTAGTGGACCCCTCCCTCATCCAATCCTTGCTGTACTGATATGTGGTGTTAAGGTAATTCCCTGGTAATCAAGTGGCCCATCTTCACCTGCCTGATCTCCAATGCATTGACATTTATGAATTTATTTGTTTCAAAAGTTTTACCAGGAAAGACATATACATAGATACATAGACAGTGTCGGCAGATAAGGGCCTATGGCCCACCCAGTCTGCCCATTTGAGCTTGTAAGTTCAGTTTGTTTTCCTAGAAGTCTGTTGCACCTTACGCCTGACCTCCAAAATTCCTTTATGTCTATCCCATGCATTCTTAAATCCCGTGATTGTTTCAGCCCCCACCACTTCCTCTGGCAGGGTGTTCCACTTGTCCACCACCCGTTCTGTGAAGAAATTCTTTCTCATGTTTCCTCTGAATCGTCCTCCCTCCAACTTCATCCCATGCCCTCTAGTCCTGAAACATCTTTTCGCTTAAAAATAGTGTTTTCCTGCACCCTGTTCCTCCTGTAAGATACCTGTATGTCTCTATCATATCCCTCTCCCTCCTCTCCTCCAGGGAGTACATGTTCAGTTCCTTCAACCTGTCTTCATAGGACTTGTGATGCAATCCATGCACCATCTTTGTTGCCCTCCTCTGAACCTTCTCTACCCTGTCTATGTCCTTACGTGGTATGGTCTCCAGAACTGTACACTGTACTCCAGGTGGAGCCTCACTAGTGTCTTGTATAGCGGAATTATGACCTCCTTTTCCTGCTGGTAATGCCCTGCCTATACATCCCAGCATCCCTATTTGCTTTACCTGCTGCCTTGTCACACTGTTTCCCTACCTTGAGGTCATCAGAGATGATAACCCCAAGATCCCTTTCCTGCTTGGTGCATACTATATCCTCACCCCCAACTGATATATTGTGCCAGGGTTTTTGTCCCCATATGCATTATCTTGCACTTCTTTGCATTGAATTTCAACTGCCAAACCCCTGACCATTCTTCAAGTTTCTGCAGGTCGCTTCTCATTCTGTCTACACCCTCTGGTGTGTCTACTCTGTTACAGAGCTTTGTGTCATCAGCGAACAGTGAAATTCTGTCTTCTAGGTCCTGCGCCATGTCACTGATGAAGATGTTGAATAGGACCGGTCCCAGCACTGATCCCTGTGGTACCCCACTGGTCACTCTTCCCTCTGTGGAGTGACAGCCATTTACCACCACCCTCTGTGTCCTGCCACCCAGCCAGTTACCTACCACCCACTACTGTCCTGCCCACACCCATATTCCCCAGTTTGTGTAATAGTCTTCCATGTGGCACAGTGTCAAAGGCCTTGCTGAAGTCCAGATAGGCCATGTCCACTGCCCTCCCTGATCCACCTCCCAGTCACCCAGGCAAAATTCAATGAGGTTGGTCTGACATGACCTCCCCTGGTGAAACCATGCTGCCTTGGGTCCTGTAGTCCATTGACAACCAGATGTTCCATCAATCTCTCCTTCAGTAGTGCTTCCATGATCTTCCCACTACCGAGGTGGGGCTGACTGGTCTGTAGTTCCCTGCTTCCTCTTTGTTCCCACTTTTGTATAAGGGACTACATCTGCTGTCCTCCAGTCTTTGGGTACCTCCCTGTTTCCAGTGATTGGCTAAACAGGATAGCCAGAGGTTCAGCCACCACCTCTCTTAGTTCTTTAAGGACCCTGGGGTGCACCCGTCTGGCCCATTGCTTTATCAACTCTTATTACTTCCAGTTCCTTCAGGACCTTTCTCTGTAAAGGGACTTGTTTCCATTTCTGCACCATTCTCACCCTTGTACTCCTTCAGACCCATTACCCTCCTCTTCCTCAGTAAAGACTGAGCAGAAATACCTGTTCAGTATGTCAGCTTTACTGTTGTCATCCTCCACGCCCCCATCCTCCCCCTTCAGTCTCACTATCCCTCCCTTTGTCTTTCTTTTTTCACTTATGTACCTGTAAAAGGTTTTGTCCCTCTACCCACTGATTTTGCAATGTGTTCTTCTGTCTGAGCTTTGGCTTCCCTTACTGACCTCCCTGCCTCCTTTGCTTCTCCTGGTACTTCTCCCTATCCCCTTCTGCCTGTGTCTTTTTGTATTGCCTGAATGCAATCTTTTTGGCGTTCACTTTCTTTGCTACCTCTTTGGAAAACCATAATGGTCTCCTCTTCCTTTTCCTCTTGCTAACCTGCTTAATACATAATTCTGTTGCTCTTGTAATCCCCATTTTAAATACTGCCCACTGTTCCTCAACCCCTGATTCCTGTCCCATTCCCCTTAATGCCTCTTTCAAGTATCTCCCATTTTCCCAAAGTCTGCCCCCCTAAAATCCAGGATACGTGTTTTTGTGTGGTTTGGTTCTGCTCTTTCTGTGATTTCAAACCACAATGACTGGTGGTCACTGTTTCCCAGGTGCTCCCCCACTGTTACCCCCATCACACTGTCCCTGTTTGTGAGCACAAGGTCCAGTATTGCCTTCTGCCGAGTTGGTTCCATGACCAGTTGCTTGAGGAAGGCACCCTGAAGGGAGTCCATGATAAATCTGCTCCTAGTTGATGCTGCTGCTGGGATGCTCCAGTCCACGTCTGGAATATTGAAGTCTCCAACCAGTACTACCTCACCCTTGTCTGCCATCCTTTGGATGGCTAGCATCAACTCCCTATCAGTTTCTTCCTCCTGGGCTGGTGGTCTATAGACCACACCTGTGCGGATGGCTGTCCCCATTTTTCCTTTCCAGCTTAACCCACAGTATCTCTCCCCATTTTGTTCCTCCTGGATCTCTGTGGCCCTTATGTCATTTTTCACATAGAGTGCCACTCCCCCTTCCTTCCTGCCTGCTCTGTCTCTTCTGAATATGTTGTAGCCAGGTATGGCCATCTCCCAGTCGTGGTTATCATTACACCAGGTTTCAGTGATGGCCACAATGTCCAGGTCTGACTGCACCATGACAGCCTCCAGATCTTCCATTTTGTTGCTAAGGCTCCTGGCATTTGCCATACATACATATTTACATACTGAGCTAATATCAGCTTGTTTAAAGATTTGTCCTGGGGGAGAGTGGGGAGAGGCATAAATAGAATACAGATATTGAGGTACAGAAGTGCAAACAATACAAATAATACACATAGTGTGGTAAGCAACAAAAGCAACATACAAACAGTGGTGCAACATTCTGTGTGAGCTGGCCCACTACAATGAATAAAGTGCTGAGGGAGAACACTCAGCAGAGTGCAATATTCAAAATAGTCTTTATGGCGGGAGTAGGGAATGCAACTTAGTGGAATGGAAGAGAGAGCTATACTAATGGGGGTGGAAGGTAAAGGGTGAGTAGAGAACAGAGGGTGGTGTGAAGGTAATTATCTGGTAATCTACTGGACTACTTCCCTCACCCAACCCTGACGTATTGCTGCTGTATATGGTATAAAGGTAAGTCCCTGATAGTCTAGTACCCTTCTCCCAGTCCTTACACTGTATGATACTGTGCCACATCCCCCCCATTTCCACCTCCTTCCCCGTGCTGGGGACTGGCACAGACCCGCTTTTCTCTGCCGTGGCCAGCTACCTGACATGCCAAATAATGCCTCAGAATTTAGTCTAACATAAGTTTTTGGGGGGCATGTCTAACATCTTGCAAGTACTGTATCACTTTACAACAGACTGCAATAGCAATACAGTCCTTCTGTGAGGTAGACAGCAGCTGGCCACAATTGTAAGAGCCAGGTCTTTGCTAGGAGCCATCGCAAGGGAGTGCAAGATGGGAATGAGGTGTGGCATAGTGGCATAAGTAAAAGGACCAGGAAGGGGGGTTTACTAGACTACTAGGGAATTACATTCACACCATATAACAGTACATTGTGGATCAGGTAATGGAGCAGGGCAACAAAACTACCAGGGAAATACAATAAACCTTATAAAATGGGCAAGAAATTCCCTCTATCCTGATTAGCTGAAAGGCATCTTTGGCCATGTCCTTATCAATGCATATTCTGCCAACTGGTACTTCTTTAGCCAACCAGGACACAGCACACCTACAGATCCGCGCTTCTCAGAAACTTTTGAAAAAACATTTTGGCAGCCATGTTAGTACAGTAGAAGAACACATACATAGAACTTGTCACATAGAAACATAGACATTGTCAGCAGATAAGGACCTCTTGACCCACCAAGTCTGCTCAATTTTCCCTGCCTACTATGCCACCACAGACCCTGTTCAATCTCCGTCCATCTCCTTCCCTTACCCTACTAGCAAGGACCCCTTGTATCTGTCCCATGCATGCTTGATTCTCATCTCTGTTTTGGCAAACACCACCTCCACTGGAAGGATGTTCGAGGCATCTATCACCCTCTCCGTGAAGAAGTATTTCCCCACATTTCCTCTGAGCCTCCCTCCCCCCAACTTCATAGCATGACCCCTTTTCCTCGAGCATCTTTTTCTATGGAAAATGTTACCTTTCAGTACCTTATTAACACCTGTAAGTTATTTGAATATTTCTATCATATCCCCCTTTCCCTCCTCTCCTCCAGAGACTACATATTCAGTTCCTTGGGTCTCTCCTCTTAGGGCTTCTGATGCAGGCCCTGCATCATTTTGGTAGTACTTTTTTTGTACCGCCTCCACCTTATTAATGTCCTACTGGTGGTGGGGCCTCCAGAACTGGACACAGTACTCGAGGTGGGGTTTTACCAGTGATCTGTACAGGGGTAATATTACCTCCTTCTTCTGACTGATGATACCACTCCTTATGCACCCGAGCATCCTGCTAGCCCTCCCCATTGCCTTATCACACTGCTTGGCTACATTCAGGTAATCAGAAATGATTACCTCCAGGTCCCTTTCCTGTATGGTGGCTGCCAGTATGTTCCCTCCCAATAGGTACGTAACGTAGCCCCCGGGTTTCTGTGACCCAAGTGCATGATTTTGTACTTTTTTGCATTGAAACTCAGCTGCCATTCCCTTGACCATTCTTCCAACTTTTTCAGATTGTCCCTCATTCATTCCACCCCCTGGTGTGTTCACTCTGTTGCAGATTTTTCTGTCATCTGTGAACAGGCATACTTTCCCTTTTAGCCCTACCACAATGTCATTAATAAAGATATTTAAGGGAACCAGGCCTAGTACTGAGTTGGTCCCCTTGCCTTCTTGGGAGTGGACACCATTTACCACCACCCTCTGACTCCTGTTGCTTAATCAACTTCTTATCCAGTTTTTGACTTTTTGACCCACTCCCAGCCAGGCCAGCTTGTTCACCTGTCTTCTGTGTGGAACGTTGTTAAAGGCCTTACTGAAATCCAGGTAGGCCACATTTACCACTCCCCTCTGATCCTCCTGATCCCCTGACTTAACTCCCACTACATGACCAAAAGCATTTATTAAATTTTTAAACTTTAAGATAAATACCGGCCCCCAGACCACACCTAAGAAACACATAACACAGATGCATAGATCATTTTTGAACAATAAATTACCTGTTTTTTATGCATTTCTTTATATTTTGTACAGGACTCTAATCCTCTGTCTGCCAACAGTTACCGGCCATGTCCCATAGTAAACAATTATATGCCCCAATAACTGACAGAATGTAGCTTCTCTTTTCAAAATGAACTGTACAACAGAACAACCATAAAATACAATTGCCAATTGTGATCACCCATGCAGTTTCAAAGCAGAGCAAAGCTGGCAGCTTCCCCTATAACTCTAAAGCAAGCAGGGCTGCAAAAGTTGAGTGCCAATCATGACCACCAAATTATGAGCGAAGAGGGAAGCTTCCCCGTCACGGACATGCTTGACCTTCACTGATGCACTATAAAGCACTTTTGACCACATATCACCACTGAAGGTGGGAGTGGGGGAGAGGGTGGAGAAAACTAGTAAAAAGGCAACCGCAAACTGATGGTGGTGGGAGGAGGAAAACAACAATAAGAAGGTAACGCACCTCACATTCTGTGCAACACAGTATAGCACCATCTAGAGGCAACCAGGATGCAAACTACTTTCTTACAAAAGAAGTTTGTGGAGAGATTGTGTATGGACCTTGGGAAACTTGAGGAGTGGTCAAGGGTATGGCATCTGGGATTCAATGCCAAAAGAGGGCAAAATCATGCACTTAGGGAATAGAAACCCAGGAGCTGAGTATGGTGTAAGCACCCCGCCCCGTCTAGGGGTATGGTGGTGAAAGTCCTGAGGAGGGGGCACTATACAGCATAAAGTGTCCACATACCTGGTCGGTCTGGCTTACCAGAGCTGATGAAGCAGGGTGCCCCATTCTTCACAGTGCAGAGCTGGTTGACTGGAGAGATGAAGAGTGTGGGTCTTCACCTTCCTGGTCTTGCCATATTCGCCTCCGAGGCCATTGTGGACAATCTTCACCAGGCAGGCCTCTCACTATCTTCCTAGATGGTCCAGCGTTTCTTCTGGTGCACATTCTGGACCCACACTAGGGACTGGGGCGGTGGAGGCAAAGCTCTTGGTAAAGGCAAACAGTTCATTCAAACAAATGAAGGCAAACACCAGAACTGCAGGACTGAGGGATCCCATTTAGTGAACAGTTAATAAAACAGGAATAGCTACTCCGTAGAGCAGAAAACACACAAACAGGTTGCTCTGGTCCAAAACAATCATATTTAAAGATCAGTGGTGCTCAGGACCATGAAGGTCTCTTCAGTAGCTAAGTTCCTGGCAGCTATGCAGGCTAGGCAGCCAGCAGTCCAAAATGCAACAGTTTAACTTTGCTGCCGAATAAGGCCATTAATCAAACAGCAACAGTTCATCCTCCAACCAGAAACTGGGACAGTCTCTAAGACTGGGGTCACCTGGTACCAGGGGAGGTGCTTCCAAATCCCCTGGCTCCCAACGGACCCTGCTCAGAGTCCCTCCATAATTGATGCACACATCTATAGTCTCTGGGACCAGGGGTTTTGCTCACACCCCTGGATTCCTTTACCTCTCAGCTGCTCTTTTTCTCTTTCCTCTTCTTTCTATGGGGTCCCACTCCACAGTGGTCCTCTGGACTTTCATAATTTAGCCCACAACCTAGCTGCAGGTCCCATCCTGTGGTCATCTTTCATACATCCATACAAATCTGCCAGCAGAAATAGGCTCTATGATCTATCAAGTCTGCTCGATTGCGCAGTTAGTGCCCCTAGATTGCAGCTGCCCCATCATCTCCCCCTCGCTCCCATCCAGCAATTTCTCAATACTATTTACCCAGCCCCCCCCCCGTGCCCTTTCCTTTTTGCGCAACTGTTCTCCCTCTGTACTCTTCACATTTACAGCTCAGGTGTCCAGCCCTACCAAGGAGGATCCAAATAAAATGGCCACTGCCACATCCTCTAAACAGAATATTATGCTGTCCTAAAGAAAACAAAGCATGGCCTCTGCAGCCAAGCAGACAACCAGCCCCACTCAGACCTCTCTCTACCCCTTACTTATCTTATCTCTCCCTCCTTGCATTCTCCTCCATTAGGCGCCAGCAAAACCCCACCAAAACAGAGGTCCAATCCTGGACCAGCCCCAAAGGAGCCAAATAATCTTCCGCTTCTTAAAGTCTTCCAGAACTTGTAGTCCCAATATAAACTATTAACATTGTGCCCCAAGCAGTGCCAACTGTCACCAGACTAATCCCTGCAAAATGAAGCAGTCGCTCCTTTAAAATTTCCCTACCTGACAGTCAGGCATGCACAGTAGTGCAGACTGCAAAAAACTGTTTACAATATTTCTTATATATTTTTTTCTCAGTTATCCATCCGCCTCCCAACATGCACCCAGAGGCATGGAACCATCCCTAGCGCTTGGCCCACCTGCACAGACCGAGCACCAGGGGATCCAGTGACCAGAACCACAAAACAACAAATGGAGCTGCAAGGTGTGCGCTCCCGCCAGCACCAATGCAAACCTCGCTGAGGGAATAAGGAGCTGCGCCTCCAAAAGGTAAGTCTGATTTGGGGGACTGAGAATAGGATGGATGGGTGGGAGGTACAGACAGCCACTAAAGAGGAAAAGGACCTCAGAATTCTCATATCTGATGATCTCATAGTGGCAGGGCAGCATGACAAAGCAGTAGGTAGGGCCAGTGGGATTCAGGGATTCATAGGGAAAGGCATCTCCAGCTGGAGAAGGGAGTGTTACCACTGTATCGGTCACTGGTGAGACCCCACCTGGAGTATTGTGTCCAGTTCCCGAGGTCATACCTCAGAAATAGCATAGACAGGGTGGAGGCAGTCCAGAGGAAAGTGACCAAAATGGTGAAGTGGTAGCATAAAAAGCCCTGTGAGGAACACCCCAGAAGAGAGGCGAGCAAGAGAGGACATGACAAGTACCAGACAGGGTGAACGAAGTACAGAAGAAGTGTTTCTTTAAAATAAGAAGGAGCACCAGGACCACAGGCCACGTGATGAAGTGAAAGTGGTGAAGTTTAAGAGTGCATATATACAGTAAGCACTTCTTCACTGAAAGAGTGGTAGACACCTGGAACAGGCTGCCAGCAGAATTGAGGGAGGCTGAAACAGTAAGGAGTTTCAAGCAAGCATGGGGTAAACATAATGGAATGTTAGCAAATATGCAGGGAGGAGGGATAGATGCCAGAGACCAGTTAGCATCTGTGGAGACAGACTTGGCAGGGACCATCTGGGCAGACTGTGTGTGCTGAGCGGTCCTTTTCTGCTGACAGATTCTATGTTTCTATGTACAGTAGCACAAGAAAGCCATGATTCAATTTTATTAAAAGTGGGTTTATTTTTACATTTTTATTTACTTTTGTGACCCATTTTATAAGCACAAAAAGACACTCCAGGGGTGTTGGTTTTTGTCTGATAAGAGCATTTCCCAGGTGCTTGATGCAGGGACCTCATGCCTCATTATGCTCTCAGGGCCTTTTCTTAACATGCAGCAGCCCACACCCCATCATGTCTGATTGCTTATATATCGCAGTACAATGGGAATCAGGTAAGGGAGGGAAGGGGACTCTAGCAGTGTCAGGGCTTTCCACCCACGGCACCACAGATGCCTGGGTGAGGGACAGTGCTCCACACAATCCATGGAGCACACTGTAGCACCTCACAAGTTGATGAAGCCATAATAGGATGCAAATGACCACTTAACATCTTGTATAAGCTAAGGGTTTTTTGCATGGGGACCTTTGAATACAGCAAGTTAGTGCAGTTTCATTAATGGCTTTGGAATGCCCTATTTGCTTTTGGTCCTTGCTAGCTTATGGAAAGTATAGGCACTTGCCTCTGTATGGCAAGCATGGGATCTGCTTACTGCCAAGCATTCGTTTTGTGCCTTCAATGGGGCGTGCTCTGGGGTGCTACATTGAAACAAGTTTGAGCACTCACACTGTGCTCCAGACTTGTTTTAATACAGCAGCAGCTGGCAAATGTGCTACTCTGTGTTTAGGATAGGTACTTTGTGAGATGTAAACTGAGGTCTTTAAATATGGGCTCCGGAGTGCTTTAAAGTTCAAATAACTGGAATGTAAATACAATAAATACCGTATGATACAGTTCACATTTCACTGAAGAATATATAGTAAAATAAGCATTGAACAGATTACTGGATAATGTCAGGGTATGACAAATTATTTAGTTAGTTATTGATAATCAGGAAAGGTGCTCTGAGGCTTGGGTCTCTTTTTCTGCCATGATCTTCCATACGAATGGGGTTACACATGGCCTCAGCAGCCAGCAGAGCACCAAAGTTGTGCAAGTAACATCTTTGCTTATGCAGCAGGGTGTTCATTTCAAATTACTTTTCAAGTCTAGATAATGGTGGCCCTAAAACGACATAAAAAATATTAGTTAACAAAAACAGATTACAGATATCTTAATCAAATTACTTGTTAGAACACACAAACTCCGTTTAGACTCTTGTTTTCATTTTTAACCAGTACTGTACTTCCAGGCAATGAATGAGGGCCAGGAGGAAGATGGACAGACCTCAGCTGGTTCTTCATTTATATGGTAATAAATCATTCTTGACTCTTGTTGTCCTCCTTGAATGATTCACAAATGATTAGAGACAACTGAATCTGGAGGGGGGAAGTGACCTCAACTCTGTTAGTCTAGAAGGTCAGTCCTGAATGCGTTTGGCTTTGTGTTAGGTCATTTGTCAAGGGGGAGCATGTAACAATTAAAAACATGCACAGAAGTACTTTTATTCTATGTACAACCAAAATGTTTTAATGAAAGAAAGGGCTTTCAGTGCACAAAATAAAGGAACAATTAGCAAGATCGATGGAGAGAAAAGACAGACAGTGTCAGACAAAGACAGCGCTAGATAGATGGGTAGATAGACAGACAGATGGACAGAGAGACAGACAGACAGGATATGGGAGGATATGGGAGGTCATTTGTGCTCTGGGTCTGATCTGTGATACCTGAGGTTTTTCAGTATTTTCTTTTACATGTTTGTAGTGACTGTACCTTTTGTTTGCATTGCATGCTACAATAGCATCCTGGAAAAGGTCAAGACATGAACATCCTTACAAGCATGAGCGAGTCGCAATATAGCAAGAAAGCCTCTTTCAGTGCAAGTAAGAATGTGTGTTTATATGCTAGCTGCCCTGTCAGCTGCCCTTAAAGATTTCATCTGCAATGACATCTTCTAGAAGCAGAAAAACATTTGAGCATCAAACTCATGTTCAGAAAACACAGGCACTGTAAACAAAGTCTGCACATAATACCTCACTGTACATACTTTATATACAAAGGTTGGTCCAAAAGCTAAAGCACTTTGTTACATCTATGTTGGCCCAATAAAAGGTATTAAATCATTTGCTTCTGGATCTGTACATACTGTACTCATTTCCCATACAAGTGAGAAGATATATTTGGATGCAAGGGGCTACAACATTAACATGAAGTATTGCATTTCTCCTTTCAAATCTCTATTTAGTGCCGAGTTTGGAGGGCCTATTAGGGCTGTGTGAAAAACTGAAAAAATATTTTGTTTTCAAACCACGAAAAGGCCCTATTTTGGGATGAGCTCTAGAGAACCTGTAAGTTTCATAGTTTAAATCAGGCTAGATTTTTCACTACCAAATGGCACAACACTGACTGTATATATTTACATAATTTCACAAATTAATAACATTTGAGCGACAAACTTGTCAAAAGATTAGCACCTAGCACTACAAAGGTGCACACCAAATATTGCAGTCCTACCATATACTCCAACCCATTTTTGACACAAACACTATCTCAATCCAAACATGCCGGTGCTACTGTGCCTGTATAATATTCCCCGCAAAAAAACTATGTAAATGTACACATGAGGAAGTCAGGGTTTATGTTAAAGTGACATAATTAAAAAAATGATTTGTTAGGGTTGTTTTGAATTCTAACGCCATGCACCCCATGCACCACCCCATTGAACCCTACCAAACCTAATACCAAAGTACAATCCAGATTTCAAGCAAGTGTTTTAACATTATAAAAAATGTAGAGTGTGACATATAGTTACACCTCATAATGAACACTGCACTTATCACAAAGAACCTATATTATCACACACATTGTCCCAGACCTGTAACAGAATTCGCAAGTGTCTCTGTGGACCAGTCATATTTATTTTATTTTTTATTTAGTTTTTGTTTACCAGGCAGGTGCACTATCCATAGAAATGATTATTTTCAGGCACGACCCGGGAGGTTACAGAGTGGAATTACATAAAACACAGAAACAAAACAAGACTTGACAGTAAAAATACAAGCAAGGTGATGAGAGCAAGGTACAAAACAGTGTGATTCATGACTAAACATGCAATAAGGCAATTTGTTGGCAGATGTAGGACATAGCTCACATATTTGCAAGCCATTATCATGATGCAAAGTTCGGCAAGAGGTTCATTGAAAACAAACAACCACATACTTGCAAGGAACTATCAGGTATAATGAGCAGGGAAAATTACAAAATAACATACGGTAGGCAGATCCTTAGGGGAGAAACATTCACGCGGTTTGGGAGATAGGACACAGACTATTGCAAGTAGGAGCTTTTCGGCAATGATTACAAAGATCTAAGGAGCTGAGAATTAGTTATAGTAGGACAGGGTAAGGGGTTTGAGATAACAAGCCAAACAGGAGAAGCATATCAAGTTGGAAGGGGATGTAGACAGGCAGGGGGAGGATTAAGTGCAAGGCCTTAGGTAGAAAGCAGATCGAGTGCACAGCAATGAGAGTAGGAGTGGTGCTAAGGGGGGATGAAGCAAGGGCATTGATTAAAGGAGATGAGGTAGCTATGGAGCTCCTTTTTAAAGGCGTTATTTGAGGGTGCTTGGTGGATCGCTAAAGGGAGGGAGTTCCATAGTTGAGGAGCATGGTGGGTGAAAGCACTGGTGCCTTTGGTGTTGTTACTTTTCAGGACACATAGAAGGGATTTTCCAGTCACACACAGGCCATAGCTGGACATCTGAGAAACAAGTAGATCAGCTAAGGTTTTTGGAGTTTGAGACCGCATAATACTGTCAACAGTCAACCCAAGGGAGTAAAGTCTAGCAGCATTTGGTGACAGCCAGTTTAAATCGAGTAGAGAAGGCAGTGGTGTTTCCACCGATGGGAGAAGGAGGCATAGTGACAGATGTTATTATAGGTGATGTTCCATCTATGGAGATTGGATTTAGGTAAGGCAGTATAGGTCGCAACTCCATATGTAAGGGTGGGTAGAAGAATACCACAAGCAATGGCAAGCCTCACTGCATGGGTTAGTGCATATCTGGTCTGGTACACTATACCTAATTTAGAACTGACAGATTTACACAAGTTCTGTATGTGAAGATCAAAGTCTGGAGATTGGTCCATTGTTCCCCCTCGGTACTTAAACGAGGTCACTGATCCAATAGGGGAGCCATCCAGACAAGAGACCATGAAATTATTTTGGCAGGTTTTGAGTTTAGAATTTGTCCCAAATAGCATGGATTGGGTTTTGGCTTCATTAAGGACTAGTTTGTGGTGTAAGAGCCAGGCTTGAGAGCACTGAAAGTCAATGGAGAGCCACAGATTGATGTCAGAGATGTTTTTCATCCTGGTGTATAGAACTATATCATCAGTGTAGAGGAGGGAGGAGGTGGAAGTAAGATTGGAGGTCATAAATCAGGTGAATGGTTCCAGGAACTGCACGAACTAGTAGCAGACCTTGCAAATAGGCCAGCAGGTCACTCATGAAGCAGCTACATCCTCACACACATTTCACCAGACCAGTAGAGAATGTCACAAGTTACCTTGAAGGCCACTCAGGAAGCAGCAGCAATGAATGCAGTATGTGTCATGAGGTGCCACTGTGTTCCTCATACTATGTTATCAATTTCTGATGTCAAAACATATGATAAGTAGCCAATCAGGTACTGCTACCAGGATATACCCATAGGACACATCTGGAAACAAGCTGTTATCAGCTCAGTATATCTTTCCTGGTGAAAACTTTTAAAATAAATAAATAAATAATATACATAACTCACCATTCATTTGACTCATAATCTTTGAAGAGTAGAGGCACTCTGATGGGCATGATTTTCTTTTTCACAGGTTTTGAACTGGAAAATGGAGTTTGGGGCTTTGGTGGGGCAGGGCAGCTTGTTTTGGAAGAAGGTGGTAAAGGAGGGGGGTTGTGTGATCACAAAGAGGGACGGGTAAGGAGAACCTGCTTCTGCGGGCAGGGGGAAGAGAGAGAACACCACAGCACTGGCATTTGTATGTAAACCTGGCTACATACAGGGAAGGGGAAGGAAGTAGGGGCCTAGAAAGGGGACAGGTGGGGTAGTTTCATTTAAAAGCATGTGGCATAGTGGGAATGGCTTGGACTATATGACACAGATGGTGGGGTGGTTTTATTTTTGTTGTTGTTCATACAAGTCTAAAGTAGTCACTTTGCATTCTTCTTTGTGAGCAAAGTACTCTTTTTTTCAGTGAAGTAGTCACTTCTCTATGGGAAGAACAATATGAAGTGGCTTCCTTGCACTTCACAAAGTTGAGAAACTTGGCAAAGTATAGTATTTTGCAAAGTGAAGTTTTCCGATTTTGCACATCTCTGCTCATGACCCAAGGGCAAGCAACAGGTCTCTGGCATGAGGTGACTGTGTGAAGAAACTAACGAATGATCTCTTGTTTGTGCAGGGCCCTGGGTGAGGAAAGTTAAGAATGACGTCCTCCTGCATGGAGAAAGCTGTGACTGATTCTGTGGGCCCCATGTGGAGAGTTACAGATGCGTTGCTTCAATCACCAGACCTATGAGACGTGGGCCTCGACCTGTAACTTGTCCTTGAGTCCCGAGGCCAGGGGCTTGAGGAGGAGGTGGGAAATAGGACTGAAGGTCCCAAGGGATACCACATCACTGATTTGGCAAGATTCCTGTGACTCCAAATCCAATTTTTTCATGTCCTTTTTTTGTCTGTGCTGCATTCTTCAACCCTAATGTCTACATTAGCATAGTTTTTTGGCACTATGTAGCACTTGGCCTTTTTTCTGAACATTTAAAGTGGAATACACCATTGTTAGGAGTTCAGCAAAGCTGCAATAACTGCACTTCTTAGTTGGCTGATGGCCCTTGGCTTCGCCTCAGGCCTAAAAACTTATCTAGGGCATGTGGTTATTGCACTTTTCAAATGCAAAGAAATGTAGTCTCTCTGGACAATCCAACCCCGCACATTTTTAAAATTCTAAATTTCTTCTTACTTTTATTGCTCATTCCAAACAGAACGCCCTCCATGGGAGCCAATGTTTTGTCCTAGGATGGACTTCTTCAGGGAAGAGGGTTTCCAGTTTAAAAACATAGAAAATATACCTGCTCAGTATTGTTCAGCTTACTCTGTTTTTATTTCACCCTTCAGTGTCTCATACCCTTTCTATGAAGTAGCCCATTCAAAGCAATCTGGTTTTGAAACCCAATTCTTTAGTATTGTCTCTGTTTGACACATGGCTAGCCCCACATTTGTATAGATTCATAGTCCATTAACACCAATTATGTATGTCTATCCAATCTCATTGTGATCGCTTAATATATCAAGCTTCTTACAAAAACTTTTTCCATGCAAGCCAGTGACAGCAGTGCTCTAAATAATGGTGTTTACAGTTACTTTTTTTAATAGAAAAGTCAACACAAAAAGTAAAAAACAATAGATGATGATGCTTTTAAAAACATCAAATTAAATGTCTGACTGTACTGAAATAAATTGCTACTGTCATATTTAAATATTTATTTTAATATATTTAATTATATTCTGCTTATATAAAATAATGTAGTCCATTTACATTTTGTATTTTGAAAGTTTAATTGCTGATGTTTTTAAATATTTCAATAATATAATATCTATCCATCTATCATATGAAAAATAATGTAAAATGGGATCAAGGTAATACAGTATGTACTATCCTTGTAGCACTTGTAAATATTAATGGGGTGTACTTCTAGGAATTCGAATGGAAAAAAAAAGAGAATAATACAGATGTGCCGATGCCCATACCATCATTTGACAATTCGTCAAATAAGATTCTTCTTCCATTTTTTCTTCAATATACAGTTGGAAGCTTTCACAGCTAAAAACACAGCTAAAAAGACCAGCTGAACTTTGGTGTGTTAAATGAAACACTGGTGAAACAGACATTGGGACCAAACGGAAGTTTCTCCCCCCTAAAATACTTGGCAATTCACATACTGAAAACCCAAGAGAACATGTTGGGGTACAACTGTGGTGTAGTATTTTATTTGAGAACATAGAACTTGATTTGTCTATGGTATTTGTTGTCAATAGCATTTTCTGGCAAAGTAGGATCCACCAAAAATGTTTTGCATTTAACCTGCATCTCTCGTTTAGTAACTGTTGACATGCTATTCTTGTTAGTTCACTGGGACTTGGCAAATAGTTTCAAGATTTATACGGTCAAACAAAAGATTAGAAACATAGACACATAGAGTTTGCTGGCAGAAAAAGATCAACTGGCCCATCTAATCTGCCCTGATTTTCTTTGCCTATTCTGACACCTCTGACCCTTCTTTCTCACTGGCGTTACTCATACCTCCCTTTCCTCTAACAAGTTTGCACTTGTACCTGTTGCACACATGCTTGGAGCTTCCTACCCTCCACAACTTCTGCTGGTAGGCTGTTCAAGTCCACAATTCTCTCTGCAAAGAAGTATTTTCTCACATTCCTTTTAAACTGCATCCTCCAGCTTCATTGCATGTGCCCGTGTGCTGGTGCCTTCCTTTCTGAAAGTGACATCCCACCTGCACCTTGTTCACCCCTGTGAGGTACTTGCACTGTAGGTCTCAGGCATGTCCCCTCTTGCTCTTCTCTCTTTCAGGGAGTACATGTTGAGTTACTGCAGCCTTTCCTCATATCACTTCTTTTGCAGTCACTGTACCATTTTGGTAGCCCTCCTCTGTACAGTTTCCACCCTGTCTATGTCCTTTTGGAGGTTTGGCTTCCAGAACAGGACACAATACTCCAGGTAGGATCTCACTGGTGAGCAAGCGATAGAGTGGCAACACCACCTCTCTCTTCCTGCTAGAAATCCCCCCACCTATGCACCCCAGCATCCCACCAGCATTTCCAACTGCCTTGTCACACTAACCAGCTACCTTGAGGTCATCAAATATGAGGACCTTGAGGTCCTTTTCTTGCTTGGTGACTGTTCATATCCTATACACAGTTCTGAGTTTCTCCACCCCAGGTGCATGACTTTGCTATTTCTGGCATTGAAATCCAGTTGCCACCCCTTAGACCACTCATCCAGCCTCCCCAGATCCCAGTGCATTCTCTCCACCCCCTCCTGAGTGTCCACTCTGTTGCAGATTTTTGTATCATCCACAAAGAGACACACCTTCCCTTTCAGTTGGTTCTTTTGCAATCTCACTTATGAAGACAATGAAAATGACTGGCCCGAGTGCGGATACCTGCGGTACCCTGATAGTCACTCCTCTGTAGAAGTTGCCTTTACTTTTTTGGTATTCAGAGCAGGTGATTTTTTTCAGAAGTGAGAGAGGCCAAAACTTGTGTACTTTTCCAGTGTGTAAAGGTAGGAAGTATGGAAAACAGGGAAAATGTATTGCTGTAAAACCATATTATTTAAACTGAAGGAATGAGAAAATATATTTCTAAGACAGCGTGTATACGAACATCAACACTGGACAGAAAACCACGTCATTATAGTTTTGTAAACTTAGTCATGTATGTAATGCAAGGGGCAGGTGAAAAAATTGTACATATAGCTATGTCCCAGTAAATGTCTAGATACACAGGGCCCGATTCTCAAACGGGGCTGTGTTCGGCACAAGCTGCAGCAAACAGCAGCCTGTGCTGAAGCCCCATATGCCAGGGACCCTGCACCGGATTCAGGTACAGTAGGGGTCCTGGTGTTGAAGTCCCCACACTTGCGCCATTCTGTCCCTTGCGGCGAACACCTGGGGCATGGGAGGTGTCTGTTGCAAGCCCAGTGTGGCACAGGAAACAGTGCCTACTGTACATATGTGCACAGTGACTGCCACCAGTCTCAGACACTGTGCCCACATGTACAGTATGGTGCCAATGCAGACCACAGTCGGCGGATGGCCAGGCACCAAGGGGTGGGTTCCACTGGACCACCAGGCAGTGGGCACTGCAGTGATCAGGCACATGCCCATGCCACATACAGGCGACCGGGCAGCATCGGGGAAGGGGTGGTGGCATTGGGGATGGGTGACAGGACCTGGCAGGATGGGGCACCATCAGCAAAGCGGGGACAACCGCAGCATACGGTGGTACATAGGCTGACTGCCTCAGTGTAACATATTCTAAGTCCCACTTCGCCAGCCCTGGATGATCTAAGGGCACTTAAAATATCTCCCACTGGGTGCTGTCTGTGAATAGCAAGCTGCAGCTTGCATCAGCGCAATCCACCTAGCGCTGTGTCGCAGCACTGTGCAGGGTGCAGGGCTGGCACAGGACCCTGTTTGGGGCAGGCGGCCTGCAGTCAATGCAGGCCACCATCGTGAATTGCATGGAGGCAGCACTGGATGCAAGGTGCACCTTGCACCATCTCTGTTTGGTGCAAGCACCTTGCATCAGATGCAGAGCTCTGAGAATCGGGATCTCAGTATCCAGATATATCACAGGAAATCGATTTGAACTAATATAGTGAAGACTGGGAAGACTGGAGGTGGACAATGTGTCAGAATCTCGAGATGGAAACCTTGCCACAAGATGGACTGTGTCAATTACAGTAGCATCTACATTTTCTATTTTGGTCACTATACCAAGTAAAAGTATTACCAGAAAATGGATGTAAAATGTCTGCCTGCCAGAGATTTCTAGTGGGGCATGGGTAATGAGATTTATCAGAAGCAGAAGTTAAAACACGTTCTAAGAGTGAAGAAGCATGCTTTTCACAATAAATGGATAATTACCATAAGGATAATGAGTTTAGTTTCTTAGGGATACCCCAAAGAATACAGAAGAATTTTAAATAAGACCTAATAAGCTGTGTGGAGGCAGCTTATCTGAAATGGGCATGTAATAAATGTCAACTGATTTAAAACCAGAAGGCATAACTACTGTATTTAATCAGACGTGAATAAATGCAATTTGTGATAATAAAGAATTAACATTAAAGTGAATTTGTTACTTTTGGGAAAACTTTGTAAAACATAATACAGTATTTAGATGCAATTCAATCCCTGTTTTTTTTTATCTTGTCTGCATTTCTCTTCCCTTTTTCTTCATTAGTAAGTAAATTTGCATGGAATCAGGGTAATTATTCCCTAGAGTTCATCTACAATTCTGTGTGATCCTTGTTGAAGTTGAAGGACCTGATATGCAAAGGTTAACACCCATACTATCACGGTGACCCAGTATATGTGTTCTCCCCCACCCCACCCCCATCACTCCTCAGAGCTCTTACACCCTGCTTTTTGCTGTACTGTATCGATTTATGTATGTTTACACAAAGTTATTTCATTTCATAGGCTGTGGAGTCTGGCACCAGTTTTTGGTGTTTGTCACTCTCGGGTGTTGAATAATAATGGTGTGCACATTATGCTAAAGGCTGCTTGTAATCACTAACTTGCTGACTTATGTTAGCCTAGCTTATCCTTAATCCTACCTATAAGGAGGTCCTATACATAGATAATCAAAGTAGGGATGATAGGGGAGCATTACTGCAAACTCTTGCATAGCACATTGCTAGTACCACCTTTCTAGGTGACCCTTTCATAGGTGTTTGAAAAAACAGAGGTTTGTAGAAAGTGTGACTTAATTAGATTTTCAGAGTGTATGGCATCCTCCTCTCATTACCTGTAAGGTTGACCTTAACAAAGATATTTGAAGCAGGAGTCTCACATATGCACTGTGCAATTTGAATCTTAGTTAATTTACCATACAGCTTTCAAATGGGGTACCCTTCTCTTAAGTAATTTCTCACGGGGTTTTTAGGAAAGACTGCATTCTACATTTAAAAAACTCCTGACACCATTAGAAAAACTTAGGGAAAAAAAAGTGTGAGTTTTAAACACAACTCAGTTTATATTTTATGTACTTTCTAAAATTCTTTCCCTTTTCCAAGGAAAGTTGTTTGGAACAAGATTACTGTCCCTTAGACTTTATCTGATATTTTTGTATGCCTGCACCTGGGTTCATAATCCCGTTCATGTCATCATTATTATTTCCACAGCAACAGATTGTGACGTCATAAACAAGACTGTGACATCAGGTGTAGGAAAGCAGCCAGAACAGATACGACAGCTATCCTGTTTACTTGCAAATGTCCTTAGCAGTAAAGAAGTAATTGTGAAAATTACAGGAAAAAAATTTAAATATAAGCGGAACTGTGTCTAAATCTTACATTTTTTCAAAGTTGTCGCAACAGCGTTAGGGGTTCTTTAAGCCTCTAGTCTATGCCACTTCTCTATACCTGCATGATTTTTATAATTTTTGATTATCAAAAGTGTGAAAGCTGATTGTTCAGCTTTCACAAAACATGGCTCATGCTAATTATATTCCTTTGCCTTCCAATGGGCATACCTTTACTATGGGAAAGTAATAAGCTAGACTTGCAAATGAATCTTGTAGTATTGTTTTCCAACTCACCTGTAGTCACCAGATACAACCCAGTTAGCAATGCATTTGATTAGTTATACTTCTCCAGTCTATGGAAATTGTATGTTGATCTTTGTTAGCTCGCTATGAAAGTGGCAGTCTAGGATAACCTGTAAAGCCCCAAAATGTAAAGTCAATATTAGGCAAAATAAATGTCTCTATAAAAATGCTGTATACATATGCAAACAATTCATTATGCTATTATTACTTTGTTTTGGTAACGCTAAATTAAATCCTGGCCCTCCCCATCTGCACACCTAATGCCTACTGAAGTTGCTACCTTAAATGGGTTGAAATCATGACCACCAACATTCACAGTATACAAGGTGAACAATTCAAAAACCTGGGTCGCACATTCCAACCCAGATGTGCTATTAGTAATTGAAACATGGCTTAATTTCTCAATAAAATCTAAAGTGGTCTCCTTACCAGAATATGATTTATACAGAACATAGAAACATAGAAGTTGACAGCAGATAAGGACAGCAAGGTCCATCCAGTCTACTCATTTCTTTTACCTTATGAATGTACCATAGGCCTGCACTCTGTCAATGGCCTGTCTATTCACACTCATCTGTATTGCTCCCTTATGCCTGTCCCATGCCTGTTTGAAGCCCTGTACTGTATTCATATTCACCACTTCCTGAGGTGGGCCATTCCATGCATCCACCACCCTTTCTGTGAAAAAGAACTTCCTCACATTACCCCTTAATCGGCCTCCCTCTACTCTCATACTGTGTCCTCTTGTCCTGCTATTTTCCTTATATTAAAACATGTTAGACTCTGTCACCTTGTTAATGCCCTTAAGATGTTTGAATGCTTCGATCATATCACCTCTGTCCCTCCTTTGCTCTAGGGTATACATATTGAGCTCCATTAATCTGTTCTCATATGTTTTCTGATGCAGTCCCTGCACCATTTTGGTTGCCCTTCACTGGACTGCTTCCATTTTGGTAATGTCCTTGTGCAGGTGAGGCCTCCAGGACTGCATGCAGTACTCCAGATGGGGCCTAACCAGTGTCTTGTAAAAAGGGATTATTACCTCCCTCTTACAACTTGTGATGCCCCTACTAATACACCCCAACATCCCTCTAGCCTTACTTACAGCTTTAGTGGTCTGCTTGGATGATTTCAGATCATCTGTGATGATGATGCCCAAGTTTCTTTCTTCCCTTGTGATTGCCAGTAACTCCCCTCCCAACCTATAGGTGGCTTCAGGGTTTATTTTCCCTATGTGCATGATCTTGCACTTCTTTGCCTTAAACCCCAGTTGCCACTCTTCTGACCATTTTGCCAGTTTCCAGATCTCTTCTTATTCTGCCCACCCCATCTGGATCGACTACTCTTTCGCAGATCTTCGTGTCATCTGCAAACAGATAAACCTTACCCTCTAGTCCATCTGCAAGGTCACTAATGAAGATATTGAAGAGGGCTGGCCCCAAGACTGATCCCTGAGGTACCCCACTTGTGACTTGCATCTCTTCTGACTGTATACCATTTACCGCCACTCTCTGTTTTCTGCCCGTCAACCAGTTTGCCACCCAGTTGACCAAAGTGTGACCCACCCCCAGCCTACCCAGCTTATTAATCAATCTTCTATGTGGAACAGTGTCAAAAGTTTTGCTGAAGTCAAGGTAGGTGACATCAACTGCTCCCCCTTGGTCCACCACTCTGGTTACCCAGTCAAAGAAATCTATGAGATTAGTTTGACAGGACCTTCCTGTTGTAAACCCATGCTGTCTTGGATCCTGTGCTCCTATGGATCCAGGTGTTGCACTATCCTTTCCTTAAGGAGTGCCTCCATAATCTTGCCCGACTGAAGTAAGACTGACTGGTCTGTGGTTCCCTGCCTCCTCCCTGCTACCACTCTTGTGGAGTGGGATCACATGAGCCCTTCTTCAGTCTTCTGGGACCTCTCCTGTGCTCAGAGACTCACTAAACAGTTCTGATAATGGCGTTGCTAATTCTTCCCTTAGCTCCTTTAGCACCCTGGGATGTATGCCATCAGGTCCCATTGCCTTGTCTACCCTAAGCTTAGCGAGCTCTTGTAGGACCCTTTCTTTTGTGAAGGGACCTGTACACACCTCCCTTCCCACTGCGTCCATGGTGCTGAGCGGTGGTCCCTGCCTTACCTTCTCCTTAGTAAATACTGAGCAGAAGAATCCACTTAGGATAGATGGTTTTCTTCGGTCCTCCTCCGCACACTCCCCCTTATCCCCTTTGATCTTAGCAATACCCCCTCTGGACTTTCTCCTTTCACTGATATATCTATAGAAAGTCTTGTCCCCTTCTTTTACTGTTTGTGCTAGTGTTTCCTTGGTTTGGGCCTTTGCCTGTCTTACTGCCTTCCCTGCTTCCCTTAGGGAAGTTTGGTATGCCTCCCTATCTTCATCTTGCTGCGTTCCCTTATATTTCCTGAAGGCCAGCCTTTTTGAGCTCTGATCTTTGCTGCTACTGTTTTTGAGAACCAAAGTGGTTTCCTTCTTCTTTTGCTCTTGCTTCTGTCTCTAAACACAATGGGATGTTGCTTCAAGTATTGCACCCTTAATGCTTTCCCACTTTGCCTGTACCCCCTCACCTGTATTTCTTCTTGCCAGGGCTAGCTTAACTCTGTTGGCCATCTTATCAAAGTCAGCTCCTCTGACGTCCCATATTTGCCTTGGAATGTGATGATTTGGTTCTAATGGACAAATTGAACCATACCATGTGATGGTCACTGGCCCCTAGGTGACCTTCTACCTGAAGATCCGTGATCCTTTCCCTGTTAGTCAGTACTAGATCTAGGATAGCCCTGTCTCTTGTGGGTTGTTGTACCAGTTGTTTGAGGCCCTCCCCCTGCAGGGAATCCACATATGTGTCTAGTTCTGGCAGATGTTCCTGCTGGTATTGACCAATCTGTATCTGGCATGTTGAAGTCTCCCATTATCAGAACTTCACTTTAGCTGTCATGTTTTGTATATCTTCTAATGGTAAGGTGTCTATGTCCTCCCCCTGGCCTGAAGGCCTGTACACAGCCCAGGTTCATATGGCTGTCCCATTTCCTGTTTCCAGGGTGACCCACAGTTCTTCTGGCTCCTTATATGTATTCTGAATTTCTGTAGCTTTGGTATTTTCATTAACATAAAGGGCCACTCCACCTGCCCCCCTTTTTGCATCTCGGTCTCTTCTGAGCAGTACATAGTCAGGTACTGAAGCCTGCCAAGTTTGGTTACTGGTGAACCATGTCTCGCTAATGGCTACTATGTCCAGTTTAGTCTCTGTCATTGTTGCCTGCAGGTCTGGGATCTTGTTTCCCAGACTGCAGGTATTTGTGTACATGATTTTCCATTGGCCAGATGTCAGTGTGTTAGTTGTTGGGTGAGGTCCAGTGTTTCCTCTGCATGTTGTATGGTGAGCCGGACCTTTTTCCTTTCCTGGTGAACATGAAATACAAACATGCTGAACTCCTGTTTGATCACTAGCTGAGGGGGGAAGGGTCTTCTTCCATTGTGATGTATCGGATGCTGCCCCCTCTCCCCATTTGCTAGTTTAAATATTCTGCAAAGACATCAAACTTCTGCCCCAATGCACTGACTCCCTTCTTAGTCAGATGCAGTCCCTCAAATTTAAAGAACTCTCGCTCCCAAAACTGTTGCCAGTTACCTACAAATTTGTGTCCTTTTTCCTGGCACCAGCCCTTAACCAACATGTTTAGCTCCCCTTTCTCCTGTTCTCTGACCTTCCATCCATCTGCCCCCCTCTCCCAGACTGGCATGATTTCAGAGAAGGAGATGCCAGATGAAATGGATGACAATGTATCTCTCAGCCTGGTCAGGTGTTCCTTGGTCTCCGCAACTGACTGGCTGGCAAGATCATTAGTCCCTATGTGTACCAGGATATCAATGTTTTCTCCTGCTTCCTTAACAATTTTAGCAATGTGGACAGTGTCTCTCCACGCTGATGTACCTGGGAGACATCTGATCATGACCCCCAGCTGGAGGTAGGTATCAACTCCTTGAATCATGCAGTCTCCTATGATCAGAAGTGTTTTGGGTTTCCTTTTTTCCTTTTTTTGTTTTGGTCCCTGTTTTGGTTGAGTTTTGTTGCTCTAGCTCCTGTGCTGCAATGTCCTGCTCTGCAGTGTCTTTGCCCCTTTGTTTGATTTTGGAGACAGAGGCTGATACCTGTTTGTAGTTTTTATATGGGTTGTGGAAGTGATACATTGGAGAGCATTGAGTGATGGGGCACATGATTTGTCCCTTCGAACTGGCTGCCAACCTCCTGGACCAATTACTCTCTGCGGTCCAGGTGCTTCAGTTGGATATTGGGGAAATGGCGGGCAGTTCTTATAATATATTTCCTCCTGAATATATGATTTGAGGCATGTAATCTCTGCCCATGCTGCCTGGAGCTGAGTCCTTAGATCCCCAATGGCCAGGCATGTAAGACAGCATTCTAAATCCTGTATAACTGCCCTTTTGAAAAGTGTCCTGCAGTACCTGCAATTAATAATATACATTGCAGATGAGCTGCGGGGTATATAACCTGGTCCAAGTAATTAGAAGGAGGAAAACAAAAGCAAAACTTGGATTTTTTTGTTTGTTTTTCTATAACTTGTTATAACAAGTTAAATTACTTGTACCCCTATAAGTGAGGTCACTGTGTGGTTACCCCTCTGTTCTTCCCCTTCTTGCTTTGTTACAGGAAATGTCATGAGTGTGCTACTCTATAAAAGGAGTATAGCACGGGGTGGTGGAGGATGGGGGTGGGTGGTGGGCCCTTCCCCTGACGAAAAAGAAGAATCACGGACGAAAGAAAAAAGGAGGTAAGAGCAGAAACAATCAACCAACAACAAATGCAATAGCCCTGAAAGCTTAGCCTAATGATATATACAACTATAAAACCTGTAAAGCATCACCTGTACTAATTACACAGCAAATATACCCTGCAGAAAACACTTTGCTACAGAGAAAAATAAAGCAGTAACAGAAGATATACTTTCCAAAAAAAAAACAATTTGAATCAGAGAAGATTACAGCAGTAATCTGTGAGCACAAAACAGTAACAACCCTGTAGGCATACCCTGTAATAATGCAGCAGAAAGTATACCCTGCAACAGTAATTTGAAACAGAGAACAATACAGAGGATTGTGTATGATCGCTCATATACAACAAGGGTATTTTTCACTCGAGAGGTTTACATGGTAACTGGAGACCTCGAGAGCATAGCTCAAGAGGTCTCGTTACCAGGGAAACCTCGAGAATTGAAAAATACCCTTGTTGTGTATGAGCGATCATACAAGGTCTTTTATAGTGTATGGTCCCTCATACTAAAACTGCACTTACTTTTTTTCACTTTTCAGTGCAGTTTTCTCTTCATCTGTCCCGTTTCACCACTGCGACAGTTTCTGGCACATCACCGGTCTCCCTATCGTGCATGCGCACCCAGCTTCCACGCATGCACACCCACCTTCTAGGTGTTATGCTACACTAGCTACATAGCTAGTGCAGCACAACAGCTACGATGACATAGCTAGTGCAGCATAACAACGCTGTTGGGAGCATGGATTTCCATGTTCAACAGTGTTCTACCATACACTATAAAGCAGTAAAATGTTAGCAAAACACAGTAACAAACCCTGCAAGTACAAAAGAAAATAGTAACACAAAGTAAATCTGCCTATCCAAAACGAGCCTTAATCTTTTTCCTTGCTCTGATAATGTTCCTTGCTCTGTCCTTACAAGCAGACCTAGAAGAAAAGAGATCGGGTGAAGCTAGGTGCCTTTGCCAGCAAACCTAGTCTCCCAGGGTGGAGGAACTGCACTACATATGAAGAATAAACTGTCATCCTTCTTAACATCAAAACACAGAAGCACAGACAATGACAGCTGAAAAAGACCAAAGGTCCATCCAGTCTGCCCAAGTTCCTAATTTAGCCCTGGAGACTACTGTTCCTCCAGGGTCTTAGCCCTCTCCGCACCCATCCATTCTCCTCCCAAATTCTGATGCCCAGAGCAACTACTAAACCCTTCATTCTGTCCCAACCATGCTTAAAACCACTAATGATATTTGCACCTACCATTTTGGTTGCAGCCTCTGTTCCACAGTTCCATCACCCTTTCTGTAAAATAGTATTTTCTCACATCCCTCCTGAACTTCCCTTTTGTTAGCTTCTACTCATGACCACATGATGATGAGCTGGAATTCAAGTAAAATAGTTCCCAGCAGTTCACAATGTTACTTCCTTTTAGGAATTTGAAGGTCTCTATCAGTCTCCCCTTCCCTTCTGGTCTCCAGTGAGTACATGTTCAGTGCCTTGAGGTGCTCCTCATAGGACATGCCCTGCTGGTCCTGAAGCACTCTTGTTACCTTGCACTGCACCATCTCAAGGTTATCCCTATCCTACCTGAGGTGAGGACCCCAGAACTGGGTACAGTAGTACAGGTGTGGCATCACAAAAGATCTATACTGGAGAAGTATTACCTCTCTTTTTCTGCTATCAATACCCATCCCTGTTCATCCAAGCATCCTGCTTACCTTGCTATAAGCCTAGTTGGACTGACACGATTGTTTTAGGGAGTGGCTGATGATAACACTAAGGGTTCATTCCTCAGCTGTGGTACTGAGTCTCACCCTTCCCATCCAAACTCCATCCTGAAGTTTTTGTTCCCTAGGTGCATCACCTTGTACTTTTTAGCATTGAATTTCAACTGCCAAACACTTGACCACTTCTTCAGCTTTTGTATGTCTCTCTGTATTTTTTTTATTCCCTCATCGCTATTCACCCTCACACAGAGCTTAATTTCATCTGTGAAGAGACACAGCCTGCCCTGGATTCCCTTACCAATGTCACTGGAGGGTGTCACGTGATGGCAGCCAGCTAAATGGCAGCTGAGGCCTAGAGCTCTTCCCTCCAGCTGCCTTAATCGCCAGATTTTGAGACCCCCGATGCACCAATCTTTGGAAAAACCGCATCAAACGGGCGCTGATATACTGCCTATCGGTTCAAAGTAACGTTCCAGTAGATTTATCTCGCCCACAGAGAAAGATGGAGGTGGATGGGAGGCAGGCCGCAGTGAAACATACGCCACCTGCAACCCCCAAAAAAGCAGCCAAGAAGCAGCAGAATCAGGGAGGCTTGAAATCGGAGAGGTGTGGGGAAAAGACACAGCCGCCTACTCCTCTAACAGAGGACAGGTTCCTGCAGGAGCTGACTCCACTGAAGGAAATTCTCCAGGATCTAACTGCGGAGCTTAAGTCCCTACGGAGTGACCTCTCTTCGGTGTCTACACGCGTAGCCGACACGGAGGCTAGAGTGTTTTCTATGGAGCAGTGGAGGGCCAAAGCAGAAGCTGAGATGGCTGGACTCAACCAGCAGATGCGGAAACTTCAGGCTAAAACCGAAGATCTAGGGGGGCGTAATCGCCGAAATAACTTACTAATCTTGGGCCTACCGGAGACGGATGAAGGGCCCGATCTTATGGCCTTCTTACAAAAATTCCTTGCTAAAGTGGTAGGCCCGTCGCCGATCAGCCCAACTTACCACCTTGAACGGGCCCATCGATCGTTGAGGCCTCGACCCCCGTCTGGATCCCCTCTGTGTCCTATCATAATGAAGTTCCTGAGTTATATTGAGAGGCAGCATGTGTACAGTAAGTCCCGGGACCTGAAGGAAATTGCTTGGGGTTCAGTCAAGATTCGGATCGTCCAGGACCTCCCGAAGGAAACTAGGGAGAAGAGAGCAGCCTTTCACCTTACGGTCCAGAAGTTAATCACCGCATCTATCCCCTTCAGAATGTCATACCCCGCTATTCTCAGAGTTACAATTGGAGGCACCACCTACAGTTTTAACACGCCAGAGGCGGCCCTGAAGGACCTCTCTATTAGACTGCCTGACTTGTTTAAAACTCCGGGTTGAGAGACTGATCATGCCTGCACTATTGTAGTGAAGTGGGTTTTTAGTGGCTACCTGCAGAAAGTGTCTCTTTTTTTTTTTCCCCTTTTATTTTGGCCCACTTGCTGGTTGTTTCTACCAGCTCCCTCCCTACCTACCCTTAGAGTCACCATCTGCTATCCCTTAATTTCCCCGACTGCCACTGAATCTCCTTACCTGAACTGCAGTTGTTTGCTGGCCAGGGTAGCTGGATGATGTCCTGAGGGGTGGGCGCTGAGCAGATCAGACCGGGGTTTCGAGATCCGCGGTTTACTCCCGGAACTCGTTTATCGGGGAACAGTCCCGGGGGTAACTTCCTGATTGATGGACCGGTTTGGTCCTGTATCGAAACAGTACCCTCCGGAATCAAATGGCCCGACTTATGACCACCTTTCGATACGGGGCCTGGGTACCAGCTCTGAATTCCCCCCTCCTATTGATGCCTGAGACAGGGGGTGAGTAAATATAAAGTTTGGATTCTGGTTACATTGTGTATCGTAATGTCAATTAATTAGAAGACGGGGTTGCACTGGGGCCATTTTTCTTATCCATATATCTGATGGCTTATCTGGTGGTTTGGGGTGGGGGAGGGAGGTATGTTGCTCTGGGGCCTAGCGTCTAGCTGAAGCTGAATTGCGAGCCTATGGAAGGGGGGTTGGCCAACCTAACCCCAGTCGCTGGGTTACTGCCAATTATTTTAATTTGGATTGGGTCTAGTTTTTGTTTTAGAGATCTTGTGGTTTGGACCTTTCCCTTTCTATTTGACCAGGTTGAACTGGGGTATTTGGGGTTTGCAAAGTGGGTTTGGTGGCCAGGTCTTACATTTTCTTACTTTAGTCCAGCTCTCTATCAGTCCTGGATCCAGGATGTAAATAGTTGTTTGTTTGGGCGTGGGAGGAGTGCAGGAGGGGCGACTGTGGGTGGGTTTCTGTTTAAATCTCATTCTGTCAGACCACCTTATGGATATGTGGAAGGGCTGGGAGGGGTTGGGGTGGGGGAACTGCTCGATATGTATTGTGTTTTACTGTACTAACAAGCAACTCTATACTGTATAACTCATACTTTAAATGTTCTTGGTGGCAATTTGGGAGGGGTGGGTTTTCTGGGGATCGCACTGGGAGGGATGGGGGTTTGGGGGGAGAGTGGTTATCCTGCCAAATTAGGTTTATGTATGACTATATTCTGGCTGGAACAATTCCTGTAAATTTCTGGTTGTTTAATTTTGGTATATCTTGGCAGGTTGCTGGGTTTCGGGTATATCTGGTCTCTGTGTGCCGTTTCTTTTTCATCATTTCTGGATGTTTCTGGTTTTATATCCCTCTTGTTCTGTATTTAAAATGGCTACTAATACCGTTAAAATAGCTTCCTGGAATGTACGCGGGCTCAGGGATCGGGTCAAACGAACTCAGGTATTTAATCACTGTTCATTGCTGCAGGTGGATATACTTCTTCTTCAGGAAACCCATTTGGGTCAAGCAGACACCAAATCCCTATCTCGATCTGGCTTCTCGTAGGTCTATCTGGCTGGAGGCTCTAGCCTTAGTAAGGGGGTTGCAGTTCTCATTAAAAAACACGTCCTGTTTATGAAAGAATTGGCTGTATTAGACCCAGAGGGGAAGTTTGTCTTGGTTAGGGGTACCCTTAATGGGAATACCGTTATTTTAGGTTCCGTATATGGGCCTGTTGGGGCGAGCCCTGAGTTCTTTATGTCCCTTGCTGATAGAGTTAGCACTCTCCTCCCTGGGCAACTCATATTGGATGGGGACTGGAATGTTCCCCCTTCGCCTATATTGGACAGAGATCCCCATGATAATCATCCCCCTACACCTGCCCAAAGGGCCCTTCATGATCTTTTATTAATGCTAGGGCTATGTGACCCCTGGAGACTCTCGAATCCCTCTCTTCGGGCTTTCTCTTTCTTTTCTCAACCCCATAAATCAAGGTTGAGAATAGATTATGTACTGTTCAGTAAAACCTTCCTTCCCAGTCTTCTTCAGTCTGGTATTGATCCAATTATTCTCTCAGATCATGCAATAGTTTGGATCAAACTTTCCTTAAATCGGTTCTGTCGAGATACTACTTGGAGACTGAATACTCAATTGCTCAAAGACCCCCATACGGTTTCGCAAATAAGATCCTTGATCTCTCTTTTCCTTGCAGATAATCTCGAGTCTACTCCAAGATTTGATATGATTTGGGGATCACTAAAATGTTATCTCAGGGTGAACTAATTAAGATAGCTTCACAAGAAAAAGGCCCGACTTGCACAATCTCTTTTCTCTATTGAGTAAAATTGGAGAACTAGAAGCAGGTTATTCCCAACCTCCTCGTTGCTGTCCCTAAAGGCTCTCCTGGCAGCTAAGAGCGAGTACATGGATCTCCTGAAAGAGAAAACTGAATATAGCCTTGTGCGAACTCAAGCTAAATATCTAGACCATGGGGAGAAGGCCGGGAAGCTTCTGGCTTTGCGCCTACGGGCGCTGGAAGGCTCTAGGATAATCCCATCCATACATTCCCCAACTGGTTCCATAGAAACTTCCCCTAGAGGTATTGCCCAAATATTCGAAAATTATTATATGGATCTTAATAGTAAACCCTTATCCTCTGCCCCTCTTTCGAATATCACAGCATATTTGGAGGACACTGATGTTCCCCGTTTGTCATCGTCCCATCATAAGACTTTGACTGCTCCCATTTCTCTTGAGGAGATAGAGAGGATTATTACCTCTATGACTTTATATAAAGCACCTGGACCTGATGGTTTCCCTGCTAACTTTTATAAAGTTTTTTCTAAAGAGCTTGCACCTATACTTCTTAAACTATACGAGTATCTTTCTTCCTCTAGTGATATAGATCCACTCTTTTGAAGCCATTATTATCCTAATTCCCAAACCTGATAAAACTCTCAAGGACCGGTGAATTACGACCTATATATCCCTCAGAATTCTGACATGAAAATCCTCGCTAAGATCCTGGCGAAAGGATTAAAAAGGTTTGGTCTGGTTTATTAGTCCCGAACAAGTAGGTTTTGTGTCTGCTAGATCTTCTGGATCACTTAAGAACCCTATCTCATATCTCCCAACAAGCTCAAACAGTGTCTCACCCTATGGCATTGGTTTCGTTGGCGCAGAGAAAGCCTTTGACCAGTGGATTGGACCTTTCTTTGGGCTGTGATGGAGAGGATGGACTTTCCGACACCATTTTTAAAATGGATTCAGGTTTTCTACAGTTCCCCCTCGGCCAAAATTTATTGTAACTGAGTTTTTTCCTCCCTTTTCCGTCTATACACCGGCACCAGACAGGGATGTCCTCTCTCGCCTCTATTATTTACTCTATACCTAGAACCCCTTCTTATCAGACTTAAATCCTCTCCACTTGTTAGAGGCTGCCTGTTACAGCAGCAGGAGTTGGTACTTTCAGCTTATGCAGATGACGTACTCCTGCATCTGGAACGTCCGGCTGAATCTCTAAAAGCGGCGTTAGATGTTATCAAGCAGTTTGGAGCCCTTTCTCAATATAGATTGAATATTTCCAAATCTGAAATCTTTCCGTTAAATGTTCATATGTATAAACAGGATTTTATTACTTTTGGTATGAAATGGGCTCCAAAATCGATCAAGTACTTAGGGATTCATTTCGCGACGGTGCCCTCTCTTTTGAAGAAGCTTAATCTGGATAATATTAAAAATCTTGTTCATCAAGATTTGTTGCGGTGGTCTACCCTTCCCATCTCTCTCTGGGGCCAGATCAATATTATTAAGATGAATATCCTTCCCCGGGTCTTTTACCCCCTTAATCTGTTAAATCTTTGGTTGCCCATTGCCTATTTTCAGCAATTTCATGCGATGTTTTCCAATTTTATCTGGCGAGGAAAGGGTGTTTAGTACAATACTAAGTTATCTCTCCCCAAAGACAAAGGTGGTCTCCGCTTCCTAATCTTTTACTCTATCACTGGGCAGCTCATCTCTCTAAACTAGGAAATGGATTTCTGTGGATCCTAACCTTCCATGCCGTCCTGGCTTCAAATTGAGAAGTCACTTCTCTCAGGGAGCCAAATTAGGTTACTACTCTGTATTCTTTATTCCTCCATCAACAGTTTCAGCAATGGTTGACTGATAATACGATTCTGACATCCCTTAAGTCACTTGCTCAATGTCTGCAGTCCTTTAATATCCTTGTTGGCCGGTTTGGGCCAGCCGGTGATTCTTAATCCTAATATCAAGTTGGGTAAATCACGGCTTACTCTGTTGGCTTCTACAACTTAGAGAAGCTAGACTGAGCATTTTATGATCAAGGATCTCTCCTTTCCTCTGCCGACATACTCGATAAGTTTGACATCCCCAAGGGGGAGATATTCAAAGTTTACCAACTAAGGCATCTTATTGCTGGGAAGTTTGGTATCTCCTTTAGTGAGTCGGTGGCCTACCCCTTTCTTTCTCAAATAATAAATCTCACTTCTCAACCACACTCTACTTCGTTAATCTACTCCTTTCTTCTAAATTATAAATTTCCCGATATAGCTGGGGGTTCCAATATCTGGTCATCTTTGTTGCCTGAATCTCCCTTGAATTGGTCCCGTATATGGAAGGATCTTCATAGATATCATACCCAAGATAGACTAAGGCTGACTCAATATTATATTGTGAATAATTTGTACTACACCCCTACTAAACTTTTTAAGCTTAAAAACTCCCCCACCCTACTTGTTCTAGGTGCATGCAGGAGGAAGGGAACCCCCTTCATGTCTTTTGGTCTTGCAGCAAGGTTGCTCCCTTGTGGTCTCTTATCCAGGACAATTTGGACCCTCTTCTGGGTCTGTAGAGTTTTTTTACCCCTGAGATCTGTATTTTGGGTGAATACTCTAGCATAGACAGTGTGGAACGCCGGTATCATATGGCTTTGGTGTCCATGGCGGTCAAGAAGCTGGTCCTGAGGCACTGGACTGATCAATTGGCCCTGACTTACGCTGACTGGCTGACTGAGCTTACTGCATACCTTAACTCGGAGAGTCTAATTGCCAGTCTACACTGTCGTATGAATCTGTTTCAGAAGAGATGGGGTAGATTACAGTCGCTATATTTGCATTAATGAGTTCATGGCCTTGTCCCTGCTGCCCACTTTGACAACTTATACTTGTTATGTATTGCTTTAGTAATTTTACTGTTGAGGAGAAATTCATTTATAAATGGTAGGTATTTGATTCATCCAGATTATAGGAAATATTGGGAAGGCACACTTGGGTATGGGGCAGGGGTGAGGGGTGGGTGAATTTTCTTTGGGTTCTGGTAGAGGTTTCTATCTCCTTCTGCATATGTAATTTTGGAGGGGGGGTGGGGGTTTGGATTGGGGTGGTTGAGGGGGTGTTTGGTTTTACCAGGTACTTTCATGTTCTGTCTACCTGGCATGTTTGTTATGTTTTGTGTTTTATATTTGAAAAATTTAATAAACTTAAATTTCAAAAAAAAAAAACAATGTCACTGATGAACATGTTGAACAGGACTGGACCCAGGATACATCTCTGTAGAACACTGCTCATAACCTCCTGCTCCTCTGATTTTACCCCACTGACCACAATACTCTGCTTTCTCCCTTTTATCAAGTTTTCTATTCAGTTTACTGTGACTTTAGCTGCACCCAGATCCTTCATCTTCTTCAGCAAGTGCATGTAAGGTACCGAGTCAAAAGCCTTGTTTGAGTTGAAGTAGAGCAAATCCACAGCATGACCCCTATCCAATCCCTTCATCACCCAGTCAAAGAAGACAATCAAGTTAATTCTGGCCAGACCTCCCTGCCAAAGATCCATACTGTTTACTGTCCTGGAGACTGTTGTTCTCCAAGTAGTCCACATGGTCCACTTTGACCAGTGATTCCATCAGCTTCTCTACAATAGGGGTAAGAATGACAGGTCTGTAGTTCCCAGTTTGCTCCTTGTCCCCCCTCCCACATGAAGCAGAACCACTTCCACCACCTTCCAATCCTTCAGAAAAAACATATCCTAACTGTCCTGTTGAACGGACCTACCAGGGGTTCGGCCAGTTCTGCTACCAATTCCCTGAGTATCCTTAGGTGTAACCTATCCAGTCCCAGGGCTTTATACCTCTTTAGAGGGCTGTCAGCCCTTTCTTTACTCTTTCACTAATAAATATTGGCTGCCTTATCTCCAGGCCCCCCTTAGAGGCTGCTTTGATGCCACTGTCTGGCAAGAGTCCACTGTCCTCCCAAGTGAAAACTGAGCAAAATAAAATGTTAAAGAACTACTGATGCCTCAAACAAAACTTTAAAAACATAATAATTAGATACAACTCTGCTTGCATTCCATTTGCATTTTATATAGTTATCCCATCCGTAGTTCATTACTAAGGAAATGTGTATGAATATATGATTTTTATCCCTTAGAGTTCATTTTGAATTCATCTGCCTCGGTAGCTTACTCCCTACTTTAAGTCATAATCCTTTGTTGTGACATCACAGTCTATTGCCATGGGAGTAACTGTGAGTTCACAAGCAATGCTCTATCACTTTAGGTAGGGAGAAAGCAGCATGAATAGATGTTTTCATGCAAATAATCTAAGTAATAAATATTGTGATGGAGGAATACAGAACTAATCGGAAATACAAGCTGGACTGTGTCTAAATATTTTTTTTTTTCAAGTTCTCCTGAACGTGCCACCAGCTCTTTAAGGACAGTGGCCTTTTGCCTGTCCTCTATCACCCTGCTCCCCTCAGCTAGTCTTACAATTCCCCCTTCTTTCTTTTCTCCCCAATACATCTGAATAACTGTCTTTCCCTGCTTTTCATCCCCTCTGCAATATACAGCTCTGTGTCTGCTTTTGCCTCCCTAACCACCCTATGTTCTAGCAAATCGTCTCCCCATTCTTCCTTCCCTTGCTTTTGTTTATATTTGTAGAAGGCTTTTTTTCTTGGCTCTCACTGCTTCCCTGACCCTTGCTGAGAACCGCAACAGTTTCTTGAACCAGTTCTTTTTAGTTACCATTCTCATGCATTCCTTAGATGTCTCAAGCATGGCCCTCTTAATTGCCTCTCATCTCTCTTCCACCTGATCAATGCTATCAAACCCTACTAACTTATCGCTGATGAGCTCCCTCAACCTATTGAAGTCTGCCCTTCTAAAATCAAGGACTTCAGCTCTCAGATGTGGTTTACCAGACATGAGGGCCAGCTCAAACCAAACGGAGATATAGTCATTGTTCCCCTAGTGGCTCCCCTACCCCCACAGCTCCTACCACATCCCATTTGGTGAGCACCTTATTACAAACTGTGATTACAGATGCAGTGAATTTAAATTCTGCCAGCAAAGTGAACGCGAAGTGGGCACTTCACTTTGCCACTCCGGCAATGCAAAGTGCTCACTCCGCCTTGTCATTACCACTTTGCGTTAAGGCAGAATGGCAATGCGAAGTAAGACAAAGTCATTATTTTTAATGGACTTCGCGTTCCTCATTATGATTCTAAGTGATCCACTTGGTGTTTCAGATTTGGCAGCCCCCCCCCCACACATCACATGGCTTACAGTACTGTAAGTCACATGCTCTTTAGCTAGGCAGGAAGAAAGTGAGTCATACAAGCAGACACTTTTACTTTCTCCTGTGCAGATGGAGAGAGAGAGTAGTGTGTTTTGTGACTGCTGATACTTTGAGATAAAAGTGAGGAGGAGATTTAAATTTTGATTTAGACCCAACAGCTTTTTTAAAAGTTACATTTTTTGTCTTTTCTGTAATGTTTACTTAATTTGTTCTTTCTGTAGATTTAACTTTTCTTACCTTTATAAGTAGTTAGTTGTTTGTCTGTGTCTGTGTGACTGTGTGCGTGTATTGTGTAACAGTGTGAGTAATGATTGCTTGGACTGAGGGAGCTCAGTAGGAGAGATGAACCAGGGTGAGGGAATTTCTGGAGCAGGGGCAGCTCTGGGAGAGCGTGGTAGTGGTAAGCGCCATACTGTGCACATGTGTGGAGGGCATGGGTGCCCATTCCTGTTGGACTGCTCAAAACTTGTGCGTGCCCCCCCCAAGAAGCAGGACCAGCACCACCTATTGTCCTGACTCTGAGGCAGTTGAACCACCACCAAGTCCAGCACCAGGTCCTCTGGAGCAGTATGTGCCTGTTCCCCCAGGCCCAGGTGTGGATCCCATCCCTGTTCAGCACCGTGACCAGCCAGCTGCCAGTTCATCTGGCCATCCCCTGCCTGTGCCTGGTCCTCCCTGCACCTCCATTGTTTGGCAGTTTTTTGGCTGTGTCGAGTGGGACAGCAGTGTGATCAAGTGCTGCCTATGTGAGTTGGAGGTCTGCGCCGTGGCTCCCCGGGGACTCACCTGGGGACTGGGGGCCAACACACCCATATGCTCGATCATCAGCAGTTGGAGTGGCAGGATGCCACAGAGCGGACCATGCCTGCACCTGCTGGCCATTCTGTGGCAGAGGGTGCAGCTGTGCATTGCAGCATCCCTAAGAAGAGGAGGGCCACAGAAGCACCTGCTGCTCCACAAGCACCCCCACCACCACTGTCACCAGCAGGTCAGCCTGTAGAACATGTGGACCCCAGAGAACTGCATGTAGCACAGGCTAACTTGGCAGTTCTCTGGAGTGCTGTCGAGGATAACAACGAGAGGGAGAGTGCTGTGGAGCAGTGTCTGGATCACATAGAGGGACATCAGTTGCAAATTATGTCCATGCTGGAACTGCTGCTGGATCACCATGGGATCCCACATTATTTTATTTTTTTCCTCACACCATGTGCCCCCCTGCACCTTCCTTGCTGTGTTATAAAATGTATTCCTCTACCATCCCCGATCCTTGTACGTAATTATGCCCTTTTTTTGTTGTCTTCTGCATGCGTGACACTTTGTATTCTGAGCAGTGCAAGTATACTGTACTAAACTGCATGTGTGCAGTCAGTCTTCTTTCCAGTCTGTGTATGTACTGCAGACACTGTCCAACTCTCTGACTTAAAAACAAACATTAATGAGTACAATGGTGGGGTGGTGAAGCATGGAGAGATACTATAAAACAGGCTTACAATACATCCAAGCAACTATTAAAAAAAAATAATGTTGTGATTCGTGACGTGATCGTGAATCGTGATTTGTGACTGCATTTGTGACTGTGATGATGAAGAACGTGATTTGTATCATGAGTGAGGCATGATGATGGTCCTGACTTAAAAATGCATATTAATAAGTACAATGTTCATGCAGAATTAAGAACCACACCTGTCCAGTACTCTGAAGGGAAGCCAAAGAAACAGCTGTGACTTCAGTTACAGATGGAGATTGGTCCCTAAAGAGATGCAAATGCACATACAGATTAAGATTGCGCTGTGCTCTGAAGAGATGCAGACACAAAGGCACAACACCTAACCAGTGCTCACCATCAGAAATTCAAATCTGGAAAAGAATACCTTTGCCAGTTGGGGCAGGCTACGGGGGGGGGGCAGTGTACTGCACTGCTGCAGTAACAGTCACTAGTACTAGTACCGGTAAAGATACCACAAAGAAGTACAAAAATCACACAGCTGCAGTGGATAGCAGCTTCACATTGCTGAAATTATTATGTGGCACAATAAAAGGTGTCTGATTTAATGACACCTGTCACACACACACTAAGTAATGCATGCAAATTTAAAACTTCAGTAATATAACCACATATTTTAAACAAACTAAAATTATGCACTGCTGCACCACAACATGACAACAATCAGCAAAAAAATGGCAAGAAATATTGAAAATATTACTGTGTGCACATTAACACAGTTATAAAAGAAAAATATCACCAAAATAGAAAGCACTGCCTTTTTCTCCAAGTTAATCTACCTACACCACAGATACGCTCCTCCCCCAAAGCACACTTCCACTGCCTCTCAGTACACAGACTGAACGTTGTACATTAACATTCAAGATCCATACACAAACAATAAACGCTCGATGATATGAGCACAAGAGGGTTTCCTATCATCAATGAACTAAAGTTTCAGCAAAAAAAGACTCAAAAAGGCTTTTTTAACAGCTTTTTTGAAAGTTTGAATCACAGAGAGCTCTCAGAGCAGATTGTCTCCTACAGCTTCCTACACACACTACCCCAAACTGAGGCTGTGCAGAACAATCTAGAGCCCATGTGACCTGAAATCCCATGAATCACTGCAAAATTCACCTTTGAAGCTTAAAACAAGGTGAAGTGAGGTGAAGTACATTGTTTTCAATGTGCCCTTTAGAGTAGTGGAGTAGTGATTTGGGAAGGCAGAGTAACTCAAAGTCAGTGTTTTCAATGGGCTTCACGTTACCCATCAATAAAACAAAGTACTCCGCTTCGCGTTGTGGAGCACTCCGTGAATTCATCTTCACTCCGCGAATCTCTCCGCAGAGCGAAGTGGGGCCACTTCGCCCATCACTAATTGTGGTCTGCCTTATGCGTTCCTTAACTAGCTGTACCAGTAGACCGTGTTGGAAGGTGTCTAGCAAGGACTGACTTCTGGCACTCCTTGCCACTGGAACATCTCAACTGATGTCCAGCAGGTTCAGATCACCCACAACCACTATGTCTCCCTTTGCTACCCCTCTTTCAAGTTCTCCCCTAAGCTCTCTGTACCTTTTGTCCCCTTGCCCCAGAGGTCTACAGATCACCCCAAGCACAATTTCTTTCTTTAAGATTCCATGAGTTGCACCCACAGTGACTCTGTTTCCCCATTACTACCCTGATGCACCTATCTTCCACCACCTCAATGCTCTCCCTAACAAAAAGGGCAACTCCTCCACCTCTACCTGTTCTTCTATCCCATCTGAACAGCGAGTAGCCAGAGACTGTCAGTTCCCAGTCGTTATTTTCTGAATCCCATGTTTTCATGATGATCACTAGTTCCACTTTAGTATCTGACATCAGTACCTGGAGAGCACTGATTTTGTTACTTATACTCCTGGCATTAAGGCATACCCCTTCAATCCGATCCCTAATCCTGTTTTGCCACTACCTTTATGCTTTCCCTGTTCTTTCATCCCCTTATTGGTGCTTGCACCCCTTGTGTTCCCCCTCTCTAATGTCCTCTCCCTAGACCAATATGGGCCGCAGCTCTCTTTGTAGTCACAGGACTGCTACAAGCCCCCAGATGTGGTGGAGTACTAGCTAGTATCCCCTTCCTCTCAATTGCCACCATGGTTCCCCCATACCCAGTCTCCCTCTCAGTCAATTTAAACACCTGATGTACAGTAGATGTCAAACTTCAGCCCCAGCACGCAGGCCAACTCTCATCAGGTGGAGTCCATCACCCTTGAAGAGTCTCCTGTCCCAAAACTCCCCCCAGTCCCCCGCAAAGTGATACCCTGTTTCCTGATGCCATCCCTTAAGCTATCTGTTAAACGCCTCTATCACATCACTCTTAATTCTTTCTGCTTTCCCTCCTTGCTAAGAACAGGAAGAACATCAGAGAAGGCCAGGGAGGCTGAGTGTGCCACCAGTCTATCTCCCAGTCTGCAGAAGTTCTGCTTCACCATCTCACTGACTGGTTTGCCAGATCACTGGTACCCAGGTGCACCAGTACCCCCAGCTCCCCTACTTCATCTCCACCATCCTCCCTATCCTGTCTCAATCCCAGATGGCTGATGCCCTTGGAGGGCACAAGACTATCCCCCTCCCATCTACCCCTCTTCCAACACCATTCTCTTCTCTCCTAATCATGGAGTCCCTGACCACTAAGACTCTTCTGGTAAACTTTCTCCCTTTGAATGCCATCATGATGTCCTTCCCTTTCCAGCTGACTGACATGGACTCCCATTATCTTGCAGTTTTCAACATTAAATTTCAGCTGACAAATCCTTGATCACCCCTTTAGCTTTCTAAGTCTGTCTGCATTCCCCTTATTCCTTCACCACCACCCACCCTCTCACAGAGCTTCATGGCATCTGCAAAGAAAAAGAAAACGGACCTGGATAGCCTCACCAATGTCACTGATGAACATGTTAAAATGAACTAGAACCAGGACAGATCCTTGTAGAACCCTGCTCATGACCTCCTTCTCTTCTGATTTAATCCCATTGACCATTACCCTCTGCTGCCTCCCCTACCCAGCCTGCTATGACCTTAGCTGCACCCAGATTCTCCATCCTCTTCAGTAAGCATCTGTGAGGTACCAAGTCAAAATACTTGCAAAAATCGAAGTACAGTAAATCCACAGCATGGCTCCTATTCAATTCCTTCATCACCCAGTCAAAGAAAAGTATCAGGTTAGTCTGACAAGGCCTCTCTGCTATGAATTGGTGTCTCTTGCAATCCTGGAGACAATTGCTCTCCAAGTAGTCCACAAGATCCTCTTTGACCAATGACTCTATCAGTTTTCCTACAATAGAGGTAAGACAGACAGATCTGTACTTTATTGCTTGCTCCTTGCCCCCACCATGGAGTAGAACCATATCCACCACCCTCCAAACCTTCAGAACCACCCCTGTCTTTAGAGAGCTGTTGAATAGATCTACCAGGGGTCAGCTAGTTCTATTGCTACTGCAACTCTAAGCCAAGTCAATCTGAATATATTGCTGCTGCCATAACCATCTCAGAAAATGAATCAATTGAAGGTGAACAGTCAGAACAAAGGCCTCCACACTCAAATTTGTGACTGGTCCCACTGTGTACTTTATGTGCAGAAACATTTTGGTTTACTTATTGTTTACTGTAGTATAGCAGATTATATCATACTAATTTGCTTAGTTGTAGACTGACATCTTCGTTTACTACAAATCCCAGAATCCCCTGTCACTGACATCTGAGCAGTAGCCAGCAGTGAGATAGTCAATAGCCTACAGTGAATGTTAGAGCTTTCACAATCTCTGATCAGATGTCTTCTGGACTGCTTTTCTCCAGGGGCTAGGTACAGTCATTAATAAACAACAGGTGTGCTGCTCTCAATGCCCTGATCCTAAACTGTGTATAATGCCCCCTGAGGATGCTTGACAGACCAAAGCACTAGAGTCGCAATCATTTCAGTCAAGGATGCGGTAGGCTTCTGAGCACTTGTTACTTTGTTATTTTGTATTCATTTGAGTTTCAACTTCAATAAATGACTTTGGATTTTTTCAACATCACTATCTGACTTCAGAGAATATTCATTCTACATTCAGTTGTGTGATTTATCTGGATAACTGTGCAGCTACATTTTGTTATTTGGCTAAGTACGGTCCTCTGTGACTGTACATAGTCCATGGAGGACAGCAAGACTAGCAAACAAATGATCAGAGCGTATATAAACTCTAATGTGCACTGCAGGCTATTGAATCTTCTCACTGCTGCCTTCTGCTCTGATATCAGTGGCAGTGGATTCTGGGATTTGTAGTAAAAGAAGATGTCAGCCTACGGCTAAACAAAATTAGTTTGGTACAATCTATTATGCTACAGTAAACAGGAAGTAAACCAGAATATTTATGCACATAAAGTGCACATTGGGACCAGACCCACACTTGTGTGTGGGGGCCTTTGATGGTGACTGTTCCACACTAATGCAATAAGTTGTTTTGTAAAATGGCAGGGTAAAATCTAGTAATCTGATTGGCTCTTATTCATGTGTAAAATATGTTTTCCACGTGTTAAAAAAAAAGACTGCTCAGCAGTGAAGAGTCTGGAACCCAGATCAATGGACATTTGGAACAAATGCATTTCAGTGAGCCCCCCACAGCCAGAACTGATCTTCCACCACAAACATGGCTGCTACGTTTACACTGTAAAAAAACTTCAACTGGGCCCTAAAAATAAAACTACTTCAAATGAAAAAATAAAATAAATTAATTAAATGTTATTTCTCTGATTATCACACTCTCCTTACATAGATAAACAAATTAGAAACATTAAGTATTGTTTATAGTTTTCACTACACCTGTTTCTTTGCTGACAGTGAAAAATCCCCCTTCTATCTTTACCTGCTCATCAGGGAACTCCTGTCCGGTAGACCAAGATGGTGACCGTGTTGGGCTGAGGTCTGCAGGAGCTGTAGAGAGCAGCATTTTTGGTTTATTTTATTTTATTTTAGTTTGTTTTTGTTATTTGTGAATTTGTTTGACTGCTCAAGATCATTCTGGACATTTTTTCAGCTTCATCTACGGGTCAATTATTAAGCATCTACTTTCATTAAATGAATTTAGGCTTACAGAAGCGACAGTGATACCAGGGAAGCAACCAAACTAAAGTATCTTGTTCTCTCACTACGATACCTTTACTTTTTTGATATCAAGTTCTGGGAGTACCTTGGTTCCCAGTGTTTGGATTGGTGCGGTCTTGCTGCTGTAGAGATAAGTGGAGCAAGGAGTTTGACGTCTGATCCTGGAAGGTACTGTGGTGTGATTTGACCTGGCCAGTAATCTCCAAGGAAATGGTGTGGAAGGGAGTGTAGAGGTGGCTTGTCTGCAGGTGTTTGCCTTCTGTTGAAGGGTGCTCTGTCCTGGTCCTAGTCCTCGTCCTAGTGGTGTGTCATGGTGCAGTTGTCATTGGGCATCTGCATCTGTGATACTTCTGACCCATAGCACGGTGGCTGGAGAGCCGTTGAGGCAGTGTTAGGGTCTGGGGAGAGGCGGCTGGTCCAGGGGCCCCATGAGCTTGTAACATCTTGGCTCTGAAGCGAAAAGTGACACTATCCCTGGATTATCTTGCCGGTTGGGGGTTATGATTGGAGTCTGGACTGCAGCTGTATCATCATTGCTGTGTTATTATTGCTCCCCTTGACGTGCAGCAAATGAGGGGAGAGTCGTAAGTTGCTACATGAGCTGTCTTGTTCTGTGTGCCTCTCTGACTCAAACATCATATTTAATAAGCTGTCTTGGATTATATTACCTGAGAAACATGATCAGCTTTTGGTTTCTGCATGGTGGTGAGAGCCCGTGGAGGACTGATTACTGATATTTAGTTTTCATAAATCTCAAGCCCGGAATTTACAAAGACTGAGGATTTAAATTTAAGTTCTATCCTGCTGACCCTAGGAGTGAGAGTCCTCTGGGTCTATTAAATGGACAGTTGTTTGGCCCTAGGAGGTGGGAGCTCCATGGACTAAAATGTGGTTTCTTCATGGACTGGGCTATGTTTACATTATCTATTTTTAATACTTGAAGTATTTGCAGTGTAATTAAGTTTGCAAACTTTCATATTTATGTAGTTTATGTATATTTTTGGATAGAATAATTTATTTTTAGTTTGTTATTGTTTATAGTTTGTATTTTGTTTTTAGTCTGTATCTTATATTTAGTTGGGTTTGGGTGGAATTAAGTTAATTTAATGTGCATTTACTAATTTAAGAATGTGTTGGGGAGGCCAAATGACAGTCAGGCAGTATTCCTCCACCAGGCTCAGGGATCTACACCCCTTTAACTGCCCTTATTTGCCGACTGAGATCTATAGATGCTGTCAATCCTTGGGGATTGTGAGGAGGCACAGGAAAGCTGCGAGAACTGGGCCTGGTGGGGGAAAGGGGGGACAGATTGGTGTGGTAGGGACCAGGCGATGCCCTGGGGAAAAATGGTGCCAGGACAGGGGTAATCCCTGCCTTGTCTCCATACCCAAGGGCCCAGTAATTAATACTGGTCAGGAATTGAGGTCTTCCCTTGCATCTCATCCAACCCATGTGGTGTTATGTAATGCCAGGGCCATCAAAAACAAGATGGCTATTATAGCTGATCTTGTTGATATGGTGGATCTGACTTGTATCACTGAGACCTGGCTGGATGAAAATGCAGACCACTATTGGTTTCTGCAGTGCCGGCTGGGTTCTCGGTGATTCACCGCCTGAGGTTGGATCGAAGGGGTGGAGGTGCAGCCATCTTTTTCAAGACTGAGTTGGGTCTTGTGGATGTTCCAGTGGGGACCACCAGATCCTTTGAGTGTATCATGGGAGAGGGTGTAGGTTGCAGGATACTCCTCATTTACTGTCCACCAGGTGATGGGGCTTTATTCCTGCAGCAGTTTCCAGACTTCAACGTCGATATGGTATTGGAGTTCCCAGATGGATAATTCTGGGGGACTTCAATGCCTGAGTCGATGATGAACTCTCAGAATTTGGTCAAAATCTCCACCAGCTTATGACAATACTGGGCCTCACACAGGTGGTTACCTCCTCTACCCATATAGGAGGTCACTCATTGGATCTGCTGTTCCTCCTGGGGATGGAGATCTCTAATTTGGGGGTAGAACCAGTCAGTTCGTCTGACCATCACACCATAGGGTTCAGCTTCGGCTCCCCCCCGATTGGACCTACCCCTTTGGAGATAGTCCAGTAGTGCCCTTTAAGGGGAGTTACCCCAGATGGTCTATTGGTGGTTCTGGACCTATCAGGTTTGCTAGATGAAAGCACAAGTCCAGGGGATCTTGTACTAGCCTATAATAAGGCAGTGGGAGATGTTCTGGACTTGATTGCTCCTGTTCATGTTTGACCACTCATTGTTGGGCCCAAGGTCCCCTGGTATGATGGGTCCTTGAAGGAGTTGAGGCAAGTCAGTCGAAGGCTGGAGAGAGCTTGGGGGAAGTCCCACCTGGATGCTGACAGGCTTAGATTGGTAGAACATTATAATGGCTATCAATCAGAAATCACCCATAAGAAGGCAGAGTTCCTGTCCAGGGAGATTTCTGCTGCACAGAATTGACTGGCTCAACTCTTCCAAACCATTGACAGATTGTGCAATCCAATCTGTCTCCAGTCCAGAAGACCTTTTTCACAGAATAAGTGTGATGAGCTAGCTCGGTTCTTCGCAGATAAGGTTGCCAGCATCAGGTCCGGAATCGGCCTGGCTGTCTGTATGAGGGGTTGCGGAGGTCGACCGGAGGTGGTGAGCACCTGGTCTGTCTGGATGGATTTCAGCCAACTGGAATTCATGGACATTGTGAAGATTGTCCAGAATTGGCGCCCAACCTGTTACAGTTTGGATCCGGGCCCTACCCCCCTTTTAGTGGGGTGTGTAGATGTTATCTGCCCGATCCTAGCTGAAATTGTATAGAGATCCTTGGAAAAGGGGATCTTTACAGATTCTTTGAAGGAGGTGGTCATTCAACTACTCCTTAAAAAGCCTTTCTTGGATCACGATGATCCAGCTAACTACCGATTTGTCTCTAACCTTCTCTTTGTGGGGAAGGTTATTGAGAAGGTGGTTGCACTGCAGCTGGATGATCACCTTGTAACTCACAATGTCTATGAAGCCCTTAAGTCTGGTTTTAGGAAAAGGCATAGCATGGAGACTGCCCTTGTGTGAGTACTTAATGACCTCCTAATGGCGATGGATCGAAAGACTCATACCATCTTGGTCCTTCTCGATCTCTCAGCAGCTTTTGACACTGTAGACCATGGAGTGCTTTTGGAGTCCCTGCAGCTTCTTTGTGGATTGTCGGGTACAGTCCTCAATTGGATTTGATCTTTCCTTGCAGGCAGACCTCAGAGGGTGGTCACTGGAATTTATTCCTCTGATGCCCTCCCTCTGTCCTGCGGAGTGCCGCAAGGCTCCATATTGGCACCCATGTTGTTCCAGTGTACATGCTACCATTGGGAGATATGATCAGGTGATACAGCTTGAGTTTTCACTGCTATGCAGATGATACTCAGCTGTATATCTCCTTTGTGCCCGGAAAGGTTGATGCTATCTCTGTGCTAAATAATTGCCTTTCCGAGATCAATGACTGGATGGCCTCTAGTTGGTTGAGATTAAACCTGGATAAGACTGAGGTGTTGGTTGTGGACCCAGGTCACCCGGGGGCAGGTTTGGGGGTTGGGCAAGCATCTGGCCTCTAGCTTGACAGTGTCCAGCTCAGGACCTCAGATCAGGTGCGAAATCTGGGCATTATTTTTGATGACACTTTGACCCTAAAATCTCAGGTGTCAGCTGTAGTCAAATCCTCATTTTACCATCTGAGGAATATCGCCCGGGTGAAACACCTGGTTTTGCTGGGTGACCTTACAACATTGGTTCACGGCTTCATCTCCACCCATCTTGACTACTGTAATGCCCTCTACTTAGGGCTGTCTGGGGTCAATATCCGCTGTTTGCAGCTGGTGCAGAATGCTACAGCCAGGCTGCTGACAGGTACCTCTAGGTCCAGCCACATAATGCTGGTGCTGCATGGACTGCACTGGCTGCCAGTTCAGTGGCAAATCACCTATAAGGTAGGTTTGCTTACCTTTAAAGCCCTATATGAACAGGGACCTGACTACCTGAAAGATCTCCTGACTCCCTACACCCCAAATCATCCTCTCTGATCTGCCAATGACAGATTGCAAGAGATTCCCAGGGTTCATCTTAAAACATCTGGAGCATGTGCATTCTCATTTGCAGCACCAACCCTGTGGAATTCTCTACCTCATCAGTTGAGAGAATTCCTGACCATCAGTAGCTTTAAATCTATGTTTAAAACTTATTTATTTTCACTGGTCACCCCAGACTAAATGAGTTTTGAATAATTATACTGCTCTTGGTTTTATCTGCTTTTATATTCATTTTTATATTTGTTCTAACAATGTGTGCAGTGCCTTGATATTGAAAGGCACTATATAAATAAAGAAAATAAATAATGATGATTCTTCTTATCCTGACAATGAGATAATTGAGTCTCTGACTGTAAGAAAGGCATTTGTTGTCTGTGTGTACAGTATGTTAGGAGAGAAACATTCTGCCAGTGGAACTAAGCAGAATTTTGAAACCATGTATTATATGGTAGAATTCCATGATAAACATTCCATATCTTGAATGTGGAGAAAAACAGAGAAAAAAAACAGGAAGAAGAAAGTAGGCAATAATACAATGACATCATCAATGACATCACTTGCAGTGGGTGGAAGGACTATTTTATTACAAATGCACACAAGTAAATCTATTGTTTCTACATATAAACATGCTTTTCTCAACAGTAAAAAGTAAAAAAAAGGAGACAATTTTATAAGCACAATAAGGCACTCAGGGGTGTGTGCAAAACATATTTTACAGCATGTCCAGTGGCTGAAGTCACTCGGCCTTTGGCCTCATACCTTGCTATGATCCTGGCTGTGCTGTGAAATATGTTTTACACACACCCCTTCATGTCTTATTGCTCACACAGGCCCCCCTCAGCTGGGACAGGTATCCTAAACTACGAATCTAAATTTGCTAAAGATAGCAACAATGAGACCTTTATTATGGGTGATTTAAACTTTTGACTGGCTGACACCAAGGTTGAATGACTTAAAGTTACTATGTGATGACTTTGGATTTACATAGCTAATCCTAGAGTCCACCAGACTTATCCTGAAAAACCCATCTAATTCCACTATCCTAGACATCATTCTTGCTAATAGACCCCAGAAGATCACTGTTGCTACTATTATTGAAAATGTTTTCAGTGATAATAATGTGATGGTTTGTGCCAGAGGGATCAAAATGTGGTACCGGAAGTCCTCATTTATTTACAAACATGTATTCACTCATTTTATTAAACAGGAATATCTCCAGCACCTGGCTGCCCTTAACTGGCAGGGCTTTTATCTAGCTCCCTCTGTACATGCTGCACTGAACTTTTTATTCATCAGATGCTAAAAGTTATAAAACAACATGCCCCCTCATTAAATGCAGAATGCAGACAAGCATTTATCAATGCCGAATGTTGGCTTGCTGGCATTAACATTGGTAGTGCAGGAGTTAGAGAGATGCATAATAGGAATGGCAGTAAAGTATTGAACTAAACGCCAACCTCACTCACAGAAACTGAAAGGCATTGGGGGTGTGCCTTTGAGTCTTCGACCATAACACTGAAGCCATTCCACCTCACCCCACCCTGCAGACAGCAACTTGTGTAACGGTATGCCTTGGGATCATCGGCCCTTACGCCCATCCTGTTCCATAAGGAAAAAAGCTGAGATGGGTGCAATATAGGAGAATAGGGTGAATGTTAGGGCTGAAGACCCCAAGGTACGCCATGATGCCTGTCGGTGGCTGTAGGGTGAGGGTAGAATGCCATAAGCATTGCAGCCAATGAACCCAAATCACACCCCCAATGCCTGTCAGTCTCTACAGGGTGGGCATTACAGTTGGAAACCTTAATGCCCCAAGCGTTTGTTGGTATTTTAGATCCAAATTTTCAAAATGGACTTTTTGAGACCACACCTCATGAACAGTGGCACTATCATTTCGTTACTCAATACTGAAAGGTGATTTTGCACAGCAACTATGCCATTCAGGACTGCAGGTGTGGAAGCACATTTCAGACAGGATGTGAAAAATGACAGCTTTACTGTTCATGAGGAGGTGTAAAAAAATGGCAATGTTGAAAATCTGGAGTGAAAATATGAAAAATTTGTGAAGTTACGAGCGTGTGAAGAAACTTTGCAACACACACCCGTAATGTGGTCATTGTCACAAGCCCACTCAGCTGGTCAGCCCTCTACTCCCAAAGTGCCAACCTCCAAACACAGTCTTGTGAACAGTTAACAGAAACAGGGTAACCCTCCTGTCTGTTTTGGGGGTTTGAATCAACCTTTAGTCTCAAGTCTTGGAGAGATTCAAACTGTGAACCTCTTGCTAGCATATCCAATGTACAGGCTCAGATAATTCTGTCTTTGGGGGGCCATATATCTTTGCCTACGGGCACCTAACCAGGTGTACAGAAATGAACCCTTAAAAACTGAAATAAAAGACCTCCGATTAAAACGCTTACCTTTTTACAGTTTAGTATCACCATTCAAGCTTATGTACAATGTCTGCTTCACCCATATATACTTCACTTGTAAAGGAAAGAAATCAAAGACAGACCAAGTAGGCTCTAAAAATAGAGTTTTACTAAAATAGATAAAAAAATATGTAAAACATAAAATACAGAACCAATATCACAAGAACCATACAATCTTTTAAAAGAACAAGGTTTTAACAGTGCAATTCCTACTACAGTACTTAGATTTGTTTCTCTCTAAATACCTGCTTAAAGTGCTCAAAGATGTTTCTTTGTCAGAGTATAGATAACAGTATGTCTCTGAAGGAAAACAGAATATTGTTTAAAAGCTGGCTTTGCCCATCTCTTTGCATGAGGTCACCTAGCTCCTCCCTGTCAGAATATATAAAAAAATATATCTATACAAAAACAGGATGTCTTTTCAAAGTATTAAATTCTGCAATCCTCAGCACAACTCATTTTCTTTTTCAAATGACATTTCTTTGATCGTATGATCAATTTCCCCTTCCCAGGACATCAAAGCATCTTTTATGACTTCACACTAAAATGTCACAACCTGCTCTTCCTCCTCTAAGCATTATAAAAGTTTATGATTTTCCCTCTTAGCAACTACAGCTATAATTATCTTAGTTAAAGTCTGTAATTAGCTTCTGGTCTTCCAGGTAACACCTTGCATCTAAAACCTGTGTGTGTCATCTTACATGCTGTTTCAGCATTTCTCAGGACAGACAGTCCATAACCCATTTTTATATTACAAAAAATTATACAGTGATAACAACCAGCTGTCCAAGTGTCACAGTCATTTTTGGAATTTTTACACCAAAGTTTTAACATGGGCTTTTTGGGACCTCCCCTCATGAAGAGTAGCACTGTGATTTTGTTAATCCATGCCAAAAGTTGATTTCACACAGTGACTATGCCAATCTATGCCACAGGTGTGAAAACACATTTTGGGCAGGATGGGAAAAATGACAGCTATGCTGTTCATAAGGAGGTGTTAAAAAATAGCAATGCTGAAAATGTGGAGTGAAAATACTAAAAATTGGTGAAGTTACTAGCATGTGTGGAAAATGAATAAGGTACACCCTCAACATGGTAATTTTTAGGTACTTTTTCACCAGATTTTCAATATGGGCTTTTTGGGACCTCACCTCATGAACAGTGGTACTGTCATTTTGTTAATCAGTCCCGAAAGGTCATTCCACGCACTGACCGCAAAATCACCTTTCGGGACCAAGAAATGAAACAACACTGACATTTTCATGAGGTGGGGTCCCAAGAACCCCATGTTGAAAATTTGGGGCCAAAATTCCTAAAAATGGCCAAGATAGCAACCTAAGTTGAAACCCCCCATTGAGTCCCATTATACAGCACTTACCCAATTACTCAGTTCATAGTTCGCCTTTGAAGAGTGCAGATGTGTCCCGGTCCACAGAAGATCACTGATTCTGACCTCCAGAGGGTAAGTATGGGTGAGGGAGGTGCGGAGAGGTGGGCACACAGAGGGAGAACTGGGGTGGGGAGGGGGGACTGGGGAGAGGACACTGGATGTTTTTCCTTTTTACAGTTTAACAAACAAAAAAGACTCTGAGGGACCATTTTCTTCATTTATAGGTAAAAAAAAACTTTGGGACACACTGGGGTGGGCTCCCAGTGTGCCACATGAGTTTGAGGGACATGATGCCAAAGGGGATTGGGCACCCCCATCAGCAAGCTTGGGGGAGGAGAAACATGATGCCAACAGGGATTTGGCATCCCCATCAGTAAGGATATTGAGCTTGGGAGGTGAGGGGCATCTGACACCTGGAGTGGGCATCCTAGTATTGGGGGAAAGAAAATGTCTGCGCACACTGGGGTGGGCTCCCAGTGTGCCACAATGTGGCTGTAGGGGGATACATGCTGACACGGGGATTGGGCAGCCCCGATATCGGCTTTTTGGGAGTGTGTGGCTGGTGGCAGAAGCCGCCATTGTGGTAAGCCACTCTGGTGACTGTTTTATTTATTTATTGAAATGTTTCACCAGGAATGGCACACCGAGCAACTGCTCATAACTACGGCGAAGAGCATTATTGTGTACTGTAATGCGCATGGCTGGAGTCTTGTCTTCTGCCACTGCAATGAGGAAAGTGCACCTCATTGGAGCAGCAGATTTCATTCAGCTCCTTGGCTTTCTTTGAAACTGCTGTCATTGCCAGCATGCTCACTAATTGGCAGCTGAGGGATGCACCAACTAAAGCATTCTCTGCATTGGCCACAACACTGACACACCTCTGAAACGTGCTACTATCACAAGATGTTCAAGCTGTTCAAGCCAACATAAAAAGAGAAGTTTTCCCTGGTTTATTGCTGAAATAAAACAAGCCCCAAGGAACAAATACTTGCAGTGGAAAACAGAACAGAACTACTAAGGGAATACAGGGATTGGGTAACATTTACCTTAAGAAAAATCAGTGTACCAAATTACTACATCTAGCCAAAGCAAATAATTACCTGACTCTGCTGGATGAAAATAAGAATAACTCCTCCAAATTCTGGAGAGCCATAAAAACCATGGAAGAAGGTGTATCCTCTCAACCTAACCTAGGCAGATTCAAACTAAAATGAATCTAGTTACAGAAAAACAAATAATAGCAGAGGAACTGCAATCATATTTTGCCTCTCTGGGGATGGCTTTTGAAAACCCTCCCTTAGCCAAAATTCCCTTACCCAACCAACAAGTGTTAATTTTGGCAACTGAAAGTTCTGGTACCATTCAGTTTCAGCCATTATCCTTCTTACAGGTGGAATGGCTACTTCCAAATCTTCATATGAAAAATACTGCTGGTGTTGATAACCTTAGCCACTGTTCATAAAAATTGGGTACCTGACCTTAAATGCCCCCTTTAGCCCAGCTGCTTAATCTGCCAATAGCACAATGTGAAATTCCACTGCTGTGGAAAACTTCCAATGTACTCCTGTTACAAAATTCAGGTGATAAGGTCTCCCAAAGTAAATACCAGCCTAACTACATCCTATCTGTCCTAGTCAAATGGCTTGAAAAGCTGGTGAATGAACATCTGAGAGAGTAGCCTAATAAATTTAATATTGTTACCCCAACTTAATCAGGCTTTTGAGTGCAGCACCCTTTGTTAACTGATTTAGTTAAGGTCACCAATGACTGGTTTACAGCTCTCAATCATAAGCTCACCACTGTGGCATTCTTCCAAGAACTTAGCAAGGCTTTTGATACTGTTGACCAAAATTCCCTCTTGAATAAATGTATGAATATTGGCATTGCTCCTGAAGCAGTAGCTTGGTTTAGGGAGTATCTTTCTGGGAGACAACAGCAGCTAAAGATGGAAGGCTTGCCATCCTCTTGTGCACACATCTGCAAATTTGTGCCACAGGGATTCATACTTGGGCTGCTCTTCTTTATGAGATTTACACCAATGAGTTGGAGACAAACGTTGGAAATGTCAAGCTACATCTACATGCAGATGATACTGTTTTGTATATTACTTGCTTTACCCTGACTATAGTAATAGATACTCGTGTGCATTTGATAAACTCCAAAGTAATCTCTGTATCTCTAAGTGTCTCTTAAATTCTACAAAAACCAAGAATATGGTATTCTCTCTCAAACGGTATGAACCTTCTTCTTCTGTAGGCATTAACACTCTAATTGGTGATAAATTGGAGTATGTACAATCCTTCAAAAACCTAGCTATGTTGTTGGATAGCAAACTATCCTTCAGTATACATACAGATAATCTTTGCAAAAAGATGCACCTGAGATTAGGTTCTATTACTGGAACAAGTTCTGAATGAATAAAATAAGTTTTAAATAAAGAAAAAGTTCTGTTTCAGTTCTGAGGCAAAAAAAAGGCTAGTTCATGTGACTTTCCTTCTCTTACTGGACTATGGTGAGATCCTTTTCAGAAATACCTCAGTCTCACAGCTGTCCAGATTAGATGTATTATGTCACAGAGTACTCCCTTTTATCTCTGCGTCGCATGCCAGAACATATTGTTGTCTCCTCTACACAGTACTTGATTGAACCTCATGTGCAATCAGAATACTCAGAAACCTAAATGTGTGTTCCTTTAAGGACATGTGATACTTGTTGACATCATATATATTGAATATATTTTACAGATCTACTGGTCTGTACAATCCAAGGAAACATAATATTACATTCTGCTCACTGTCCCAAGGCACAACTTGAAATTTGGAAAAATTACCTTTAGTTGGGTCACCCCTACATCTTGAAACATTTTACAAGATTCACTTAAACTGAATTTGTTTGTCAGTCCCCACAAGTTCAAGGCTTGACCTGATCAATTTTGGGTTAACAAATGTTAATGCTATCAAATTTCTCTGTAAAACCCAGCCCTGTGGTGAAGAGGCCGAGGCACCTTGTGCCTTACCTTTTTCCATACCTGCAACCCGGATTTGGAAATGGACTTGGGTTGTCAGGGGTCAGCCAGGGAGGGATAGGATCAAGCATCCAATGACTGCTCTCCTCTCCCAGGGTGCGGAGGCATGTTTGCCCAGCCTAGGCTGCACCAAGGTGGAGGCCTGGAGGCACAGCAGCACCAGAGCAACATGTATGGGAGGAAACTGCTTGGAACATTGGACGGGTGAGCCTCCACACATGGCATGACACTCTGCAGTAGGGTCAGGGAGAAAATGCAAAAATGGCATCAGATGGGCTTAATGAAGCCCATCACAGTCATTCCCAGGCTTGCACCACCACTCAAGTCACCACCGGGTCCACCTCATATATGTTGTATGGGGGGAATGGCCCTCTCTTCCCAGCCCTGCCATGAGGGGAAAGCTCGTGGAGAACCATAATAACCAGGAAGGTGGCTGGGGGAGGCATGGTGGCTGGCGTGGGAGGCTGGGGACTGGGCTGATGAGCTGCTCCTCCAGAAGTGGTAGGAAAATGTGTATATGGGGTAATAAAAATTACTCTAAACTGTGCTTAGGTACATGAATAATACTGCACTTGCATTATATCTTCTGTAAGCATAGATTTTTTTATTAATCTTCTTCTGTTTATTAACCTTGCTTTAATTCACACATGTAAAAATGCTGTACGCATTGTTTATTATTCCCTGCATTAAATTACCTGCTGCCTTACCTTCTGCTGTTATCTGTCTTAACCTGGACCTCCTTGTAAATGAGCATTGCTCAATAAAACTTTTTTTTTCTAGTAAAATAAATAAAGAGTGCAAAAAAAAAAAATACCCCTGTGGCATAATGGTATGCCCCACCCCACCCCACACCTGATAACCCGTTCACAAAGTTTGCGAGTCCCTGGCAGTCCAGTGGCCCTCCAACAGCCCATTGTCCAACCCGCCCACTGACATCCCACCTCCTTGTACCCCCTCAACCCCATAGGCAGCGTTCCTCTCAGCTCAATATGGAGACCAGCACAGCCCTCCTCTCATCTCTGCAGCTGCCGCCATTTGAGCTGTCAGTACAAAAGCTGTCTGAATGCTCACCAACAGTTCATACAGCAGCCAGCTGTGGAGGTGAGAGGAAGGCTGTACTGGTCATAGTATCAAGCTGACAGGAGCGCTGGTTACAAGGGTGAAGTGGTTGCGTGCAGCTGGGATGTCAGTGGGTCAGGTGAGGGGGCTGTTGGGGGGGCCACTGGACTACCAGGGACTCATTGTACACTGTGGAAGAGGCAATCGGGGGACCACTATTCCACCGTGGTATGTTTAAGAGAGACAACACCAACAACTTGCACCAGACTCCACAGTCTTTGAAATGAAACCACTTTATGCAAACATACATAAATAGATATAGTACAACAAGAAGTAGGGGGTAAGAGAACTCTAAGGAGCTGTTCGGGGGTTGGGGGATGCACTAGACATAAGGGCTATTGAAGGACAGCTTGGTAGAGCAATCAGGGTAGAGGGGCATACACAAGATGACCAGGGCTATTTAAGGACAACTCTGAGGAGTGAAGCGGAGCTGTGGGGACACACTAGACTACCAGCGCTATTGAAGGACAGCTTGGAGACGTGATCGGGGAGTGGGACTACTGTGTAACAAGGGCTTAATGTTTGGAGTGCAAGAACTAAGGGGCTGCTGAGTCCCATGCAAATGAGCCCATAATGGGCATGCAAATGGTCCCTTAGTGCCTTGCATGCCCAATGGGCTTATTTGAATGTTTGTGCTGAATATAACTGACAGGGGTCTTGGTGCTACCCCATTTTGGGCAGTGCTATTCTCTTTGGGCAGTATCAGCCCAGGTCCATGTTGGGGCAGTGTAGTTGCACTAAGGGCTATGCTGACATGGCATGATATTCTGTCAGATAGTGCTGCTCACTATCCCACTAAATATCGCTGCAGCCAGGGCAAGCAGTGGTAGAAGTGCAGCGTAAACATTCACACTGCGCTTGAGCATTTTTCTGAATATGGGGTCCAATATCATTCATTTACGTCATCACAGTTTATTGCTGAGGAAAATGATTATGATGTCACAAACATAGGATTGTGATCTCAACAACAGATTAAACATTAGATGAATGGTCGAGGACAAGGATCCTGTTTCCATGTAAATAAACCTAGTAATGAAGAATAAATAGAACTACACATCTATATAATGTATGCTGATGTGTCTAAATGTTATCTTTTTTTAAGTTTTTCCTAAGAGTGCCAAAATCATATGTAATACCTGTATGAATGTGACCCTAGTAGTGTGGAACCTTCTGCACAGAAACATATTGGGTATTCTATTGTTTTCTTTTTTTAACTTTAGTTACTCAGGATAACCTAATGAAGATGCAATATCTCACTTCCAGAGGGGTCTGGCATCTACCCTACAATACTTCAAAGTTTAAGAGGGCTGAAATACAGGGAGAATAAATAACCTGCATAGGGTCACCCAGTGAACCAGTGTCTGGGATGAGGTGCAAACCTGGAATCTCTGGTTCACACCTGTAAGCGTTAAATAATAGACCGTACTTCCATACTAGCCATTTTGTTTTCTTACTTTGGTCATACTATAACAGGAAATAATTCAACAATTTGGACTGGACATTGAAAAATCTTTCAAGTGTTAAGTAAATTATAGATGGCTATTACAAGGGCAGTCCAGTGGAAAATTAAGTTTACTGGTGGACTTGGGTTTTCAATCTTATCTCTGTTCCTGCTGCAGTTCAGTTTCAATTAATTGCATAAATACAGTTTCCTCTTCAGCAGCTACACAAATTGCCCTAAGACCTAGTGGCGAAATTGCTATGAAAACATTTGAGAAGTATAGTAATAAATATTTAGTACACAATTTTATTGTAATTTGTTCTGGATGTTTTTCTCTTTATTACTTTTTATTTTTCACTCTTTACGCAGTGAGCCAGCCTCTCTTGACAGTGTAGGAGACAGCTGCACCCAGCTGAACACTGTGCTCTGAACTTAGCTAACACACTAAACGTGGCAGTGAAGCCAGGCATTGTATTGGGATCCTGGGAGGGTCTATGTTGAGATGCTACTAAAATTACAAACAGGAAAGGAATTTGTTTAGCAAAATCTGCAATTAACTCAAGTACAGTTACCACCATTTCTCTGAAGAAGTTGTGTTGCCACTAAACCTTGATTTGTTCTTATTTAGTGGATGGGATACGTGATCAATGATATGTACTTGTAATCAGGAGTTGTACCTTCCTTTCTTTGACTGTGGATTGTTCATTCTGCATTTGGAAGTTGTCATCCTCACTTCATATCACCTCTATAGGCCTGTAAAGGGCCGTGGATGTCCTGGAACTGTCCACTCTCCAAAGACTCTCCTTCCATTTGGACACAAGCCTTTGGCCCCATGTCTACCAGAGTAGTCTTCATTGGTTCCCATAGTTACTTATTTTTCATAAAAAGCATTATCCAAATCCAACCATGTTCACTTACTTGTATTTGCTCTGTAGTTATTGGACATAGATAGAGGCAATGTCAGTTTTACATATACATTTCTGCTGCTGTGTAACCATGGTGCCTCCTGCCATCTACTTGCCTACTGATGGCATATATGGCCCCAATCTGCCTCATCTATGCATTTTTTTATTTTTTTGCAAAATAATGGAATTTGAAGTGATCTGATAGCCTGATAAGTTCCACCACCTGATGCTCACTGCATCCATAAAACAAAGATGGCACTGAACCATTAGCAAACTCATGAATGCATGTGGTAGGGTTTTTTGTGTAAAGTGAGCTAGATGCAGATTCTGACAGAGGGCATATTAACAAACTCAGTAATGTTAGTCTTAATGCAAAATGAGCACTCTAACCACTAAAATGAGCACTTAGAAATGTGGAACTGGGATTCCAAGCATGCACATCAGAGTGTCTGCACACCTAGCTGGTTAAACAACATGCCAGATGAAGCAAGAATGCATGTGAAGTCTGAGTCATTCTATAATAGATGTTACTGAGATTCAGGCTTCTCAGTGCAGCATGTACTAAAGAATAAAAAGACTGCATCTTCTGCATTTGAAGAAACAGGAACACCATCAGTAGGCAGCAACTTAACAAAAGAAACATTGCAAGGTCATAGAGTAAGCATTAAATGTTTACTTGTTATGGCAGCATTGACATGATACAGTGTGGCACAAATAAATAAATGCCCGCTATTTAAGAGCATTGTAAAAGAAGAGCAGTGGAACCAAAAGCACAAAACAGGTTTCACGCAGGAATAATAAGGAGTTACACAAGAAAACCCAGCGCTTGCATTTTCCATCCTTTTGATTGGACAAAGATGTCAAAGACAAAAGGAGGAGCAAAAGGGAGAGTGGGCAGAATTAGGGAGGAGATTTGGTGTTCTGCAGATAGGTGGATGAGGGGTGCACCTCCAAAAGCCCTTTCATAGTTCAGATTGATAACAATATGGCTCTTCTACATGCAATATCTCAGTCATCACAGAACCAGTATGCATGCATTGTTCATAGTAGCATGACATCTGTATACTGTAATTTCTATCAGCCTGCCAACAGACAGCTTTAATTAAATAGAAGGGCCATATTTCTTCCAGTTCCTTCATCCTTTTTTCTCTAGCATGACTCCATCTCATATGTACAGTTGCACCATCTACTTCCTATACAACAAAAATATGAATTTTGTTTGGAATGTGAAACATTGGAAATATCTCATAATAAGCATCACCAGTTACAGAGCAGTTACAGAAAAGAACAATTTTGTTTTCCTCTTTGTTACTTTTATCAAGTACATTAGTGGTCCTGCTCTTCTTGTTAACATATATATTTAATCAGCGCTGCCAAAAGACAGGCACACCCAGGTAAAATGATAGGCAGTATTTATCTTTGCAAACCCTCAGACCCTGGAGGGATTATTTAACTCTTATGCTTCATACAAGTGAATACATCAATCACACATACAGATGACAAGGGCAAAAAAGTCTCACAGTGGGTAACCCTCCACAATACCTGTATTAAAAATGCTTTACGACTTTACACACACACACACACGCACACAGACACACACACCTCTCACAATAAAAGCACCTGTTGAAGTCACAATGCTGATTAAAGCATTATGCAGTGAAATCATCTTGGGTGACATGCTGGTCTTATAGTTTTACTATTTCTTAATGTAATACATTGTGTTCAGTTTTTATATCCTAACACATATCTCAGAATGCTATACAGGCATGGTACAGTTCTATGTAGCATATGGTTAAGTGCTGTTGCATTTGGATTTCCATACACTCAAAATCTTTGTTGTGCATGGGCGAAAATTGTTGTTTCCAGTTCAAAGGTCAAAAAACATTATTGTGTATGGTTGAGATGTCCCAACCATATACAAAAACTTTTCAATCACCCACCTCTGCATGACAGCGCCTTTGTGCCTACACCACAAGATCAGAGATGGCGAGCTGTCCTCCTCCCCCCACTCCACTTACACTCCCAAAAAACACACTCCCATTTGTGTCCTTATATACACTGATTCTCAATAAAGACCATCCTAGTGCTGAAAAGAAATCTTTCATTTTAGATAGATAACTGGAAAGGAAATCAGTTCTTAGAAACAGCTGTCACTTTCTGATGCACCTTGCTCTATATCCACATAACTGAAGCAGTAGAGAGAGGTGTATCAGAAAGTGCTGAATGTTTCTAAGAACTAATTTAGTTGACAGTTTTATCTAAAAATAAATACTGTTTTCTGACACTGGGTGGGTCAGTATTAAAAAGCTGGAGAAATAAACACAAACAAGAGGATGTCTATTTTGGGGTGGGACTGGAATAGAGCAGAACAAAGTGGAGGAGAGAAGGAAAGAAGTAGGATCATTGCTTGCTTCCGAAAATCATACACTGTATAAAATAAAACATAGACAACCAAGCACAACTTGGCACATGTTTTCATGTTGTGCATTGAGATAACATCATGGACCTATCAAGCTTAGCTCTCAAGGTATATGATTTCATTTCAACACCTCTATAAAAACATAGCCTTGTGTATGATTGCCCATACATTACTCTATATGAAATAGATATCAATGACAGAACAGGCAAAACTGAGTTCAGAGTTAGGGTGTGAGGAGTTTAGAACTCGGTACAGAAAAAGTAAGTCTTAGGAAAGAATGCAGTCAGTTAGAGGAAGGTTGTTCCCAAGGACATAAGCTGTGAACTGAAGTCTCTGTTTCAAGGGAAGTGTTGGTTAGAAAACAAGTCAAAGGAATACAGTGAAGCAATAGGGGAGAGATGTAGAATAGAAGAGGCAGTGGAAGGTCTTAATGGCAGTGCTACAGACAGTATAATAAATTTATTGATGGATATAAAGTCACTAAAGTTCGTGGGAGAAGTGTGCTAGCAGTCAGAAGATTGAAGTGGCAGCGGATTAAAGTCCATCAGTGCATGCCAGAAGCAGCAGGACTGCCACAATTCTGCACATACAGAGCTCACCCTACCAGCAAGCCAAGCCATAAATGGCCTTTAAATTTTAAATTTATGTGCTACTCACCACCAGCCAATCAGGTTGCGGGAGCATGCAGCCTCTCCTCCCACCGGGACTAGCTCTCCTTCCTTTCCTTCTGGATCACTAACCTGTCAAGCTAGGTGATTAGGGGATCGAACTGGTGGCAGCAGTTAAAATCCCACTGGGGCTTGCCAGAAACAGTGGAACTGCTACAAGTTGGGGTCATAAGGGTCCTCAGCCCCCCACCAGCCAGTCAAGCCAAAAATAGCTTTTAAACCCTTCACCAATGCCGTTTATATATCTTGCTGTGCTTAAAACTGGTAGCATTTTAACAGTGTACTTTCACTGCTTTGTCTGATATCTGCTCGGCTCAAATAAATTGTGCTTTGTGTGGTACCTTCAGCTTGCTAGTGGGTAGTGCACTACTCTATTATAGGGTATGGGAGAGTGTGATTCCGTACAGAAAAGAATGATTGGAATAAGCTTGTTGTGCTGCAGTAGTGATGTCAAACTGTTGTGCTGCCCTAGCTATATCACTACGTCAGCACAGCACAGAACTGTTTCTCATGGCCAAGCTACTTCAAGTAGTGGATGCTGTCAGTGCTGTCATGCAAACTTTTCCGACAATCTCTCACAGCACTAATGAAAGTAACAATAGCATGGCAACTGTGGCTCAGGCAAGCACCTCCTCTGACAGGGCAAAGTTCATAACGGTTTAGGAAAACCAGTGGACAATAAAACAAAACAGAAAATGATGTAAGAAGCACTGAACCCCGATGAGATCTGATACCTCACAGATAAGACCTATCCTTTCTTTTTGTTCCCTGTTACTCTGGCTTCCACATTCGTCATGCTGTGTTTTCAGAATAAAAAAACATGTTGCTTGTCACATATTTCATTCGTTTCAAATAACATAACTATATCTACTGTTTCTCATTGAGTTTAGTTTCTCTTTGTCAGCAGTAGTAAACTAGAAACTTGTGTTTTCACATGTTGTTTTTTTTTTTCGCCAGATTTTTTAGTAGTTTTGTTTTAGTACCTGTGGACTTAATACCTGTGAAAATACTGTAAAAGACTGTGTACGAGCAAGCTTACACAGTCAAGACTGTGCTTGAATCTCAAAGTTTCCTTGGTAACAGGAAACCTCTCGATTCAAGTACAGCCTTGTTGTGTATGCCTGCTCATACACACTCCTCTATATAGTGTATGGAAGAGTGTAATTCTGTATAGAAAGTGACTGGAATAAGCTTGTTGTGCTGTTGTAGTGACATCAAACTGTTGTGCTGCACTAGCTATATCATTGATGCAGTACAGCATGGAACTGTTTCTCGGGGCCAGGCTACTTCAAGCAGTGGCTTCCATTGGCACTGTCATGCAAAAGTTTCTGATAATCTGTCACAGTGCTATCGAAAGTAATGATAGCATGGCAGCCACAGGCTCAGGCAAGCACCTCTTCTGACAGGGCAAAGTTCATAGTGGTTCAGGAAAACCAGCGGACAATAAAACAAAACAGAAAATGATGTGATAAGCACTGAACCCTAATGAGATCTGACACCTCAAAGATAAGAGCAATCCTTTCTTTTTTTTTCTTCCTGTTACCCTGATTTCCGAATTCATGCTCTGTTTTTAGTATTAAAAAATGGGTCTTGCTTGTCAAAGATTTAAGTTTTCAAATGACGTAATATACATCTATTGTTTCTCATTGAGTTTAGTTTCTCTTTAACATCAGTAATAAACTAGAAACTTGCATTTTCACCGACATGCTTTTTCTCCCCCCAGAGATTTTTTTAATAGTTTTATGTTTTAGTACCTGTGGATGTAATACCAGCTCATACACTATAAAAGATTGTGTATGAGCAGGCATACACCAACAAGGCTGTGCTTGAATCTCTAAGTTTCCTTGGTAACAGGAGACCTCTCAAACTGAGGTCTCCTGTTACCAAGGAAACCTCTCAGTTCAAGCACAGCCTTGTTGTATATGCTGGCTCATACAGAATCCTCTACATTAGTGTTCAGCCATCAACATGGTCTAGAATTAGGCTCACTGCTTCCTGTATGTTAATGGTGCATACTGCTGCATTGCTACTGCTACTGCTACTACAGTGCTGCCCTATATAAGTTCATGTATTGTCACAGAATCACAGAAACTTGGTGGCAGAAAATGACCCATTGGCCCATCTAGTCTGCCCCTTACCCCCATTACTTGTCCCTCCCCCCTCTGGAACCCCCATCTCCCTGCTATACAGCCCCATATGACTGTCCCTTGCTCTCTTGAATTCCTCCACTGTTTTAGCCCCCACCACCTCCTCAGGAAGTGTGTTCCATGCCTCCACCACCCTCTCTGTGAAGAATTGTCCCATCACATTACCTCTATATCTTCCTCCCTGAAGTCTTAGGCTATGCCCTCTAGTTACAGCCCCTTCTTTCCTTTTAAATAAACACCTCTCCTTTGTTGATCCCCTTGATATATTTAAAAGTTTCAATCATGTCCACTCTCTCCCTCCTAGTCTCCAACATGTACAGATCCAGTTCCTTACATCTCTGCTCATATGTCTTCCCTTGCATACCTTGCACCATCCTGGTTGCCCAACGATGAACTCTTTCAATCCTGTCTATGTCTTTCCATAGATGTGGCTTCCAGAACTGGACTCCATACTCCAGGTGCGGCCTCACCATAGCATTGTAGAGGGGCATCAGTACCTTCCCCCTTCTGCTAGTGATGCCTCGGCCAATGCACACCAACATCCCATTGGCCTTCCCTACCAGCCTGCTACATTGGTTTCCTACCTTAAGATTACATTTTTTATACTTTTTATATTTCTATACTTATTATTGCCCTTCTCAAATTGGTTATACTGTACTGCTATTATCAGTGCTACCTGTGTTCATTGCTCATACCCAGACATCTTATTGCCTTAATTCAAATTGATTATACTGCTTATATCATTAGGACTGCCAATGTCCACTGCTTATACCCCTTCAGCCATTTACTGTGTAACTTCTATAGAATGAATCACCTCTCCTGATGCTCACTACCTGATATACTTCAATCCCCCTCTCTGCTCCCTACAAATTTCTCCCTCCTGCTACTTTTCCTCACTCCCTTCCTGCTCTTATCTCACCCACCCTCTGCCTGCCTTTTCTGTCTGATGATCATACTCCCTTTCTAGGGTGCCCCTATCTTTTGCATCTCTGTGTTGCTGCTCTCTCTTCCATCCTACTCCTTCCTCCAGGCTACAGCTTCTCTCTTGCCTTCCCCCTATGTTTCTGTCTGTGCACAAACTCTCCATCTAGGATCCCACTATCTTTTTATCTCTGTGTTGCTTCCGCTTCTACCTTTTCACCACCATCATAGCTGCTCTCTCACTCTTTCCCCTCTTCTTACTCGGCTGTCTCCACCTAAACTCCCTTTATAGGGTTCTTCTGTCCCTCTACCACTGTACTATTCACCTTTCTGTCTCCATCTCCTGCCTGGCTGGCCCACTCTCCCACTCTGCCCCTCAACCTCCACCTCTACCCCTCTCTATGATACTCCTTTCTCCTACTCCTTTATCAGATTAGCCCTGCTCCTCCCCCCTTGTGATTCCCCTCCCCTCACCAGGTTAATCATACTCCTCCATCTTCTCCACAAATACTCCTCCTACCCCTCCTCTGTTCAAACTCTATCCCCTCTCTCCCACTACCAACATACGCTATCCTCCTGTCTCTCCAATATGTTCCTCATTACTCTCTCTCTCTCTCCTTCCCTTCCTGTTTTCCTTTGCTTCCCTCCCACCCACTAGCTTTCAGTCATCTCTTCCTCCTTCATTCTCTATTTCCCTTCCCCTTCTCACACCCTCCCTTCCACCTCATTCCTTCTCTCTGTCTCTCTCACTCCTCCTGGATCCCAGGTCCCTCACACCATCCTACCTCCTACCTCCATCTCGAATCTCTTGACACTTGCTTCCAACCCACCCCCCTCCTCCCACTCTCCCCTACCCTCCCTCTCAACTGCCATGCAGATGCACCTCTGTCTCAGCTAAAAGTTTTATCTCACTGCTGCTTTTAGTTGCAGGGGATATCAAGCCCAACCCTGGCCCTACTCACTCCTCTCCTACCTACCTCCCCAAAGGGTTGAGAGTGGCTCAGCTCAATATCTGGAGCCTCCTCCAAAAGGTAGACCTTCCACAACCACTTATGATAAACCTTCAACCTGATGTGTTAAATATTTTTCTCTGAATCTTATTTTTCCCCCAAAGATTCCAGATACTGTGTTTGCCATCACAGGTTACTCTCTTGGCTGCCAGGAGAGTATCAATAGGGGTGATGGTGTTGCCGTATTCCTCTCCTCTGCTATCCAGTCTATCCCAGTACTCCCTGTCTTCTCCCTTTCTGCCTACAAACTGTCACTCCTCAAACTATCCCTCCCATTATCTCTCCTCATTTACATAGCAGGAATCTACTGCTGCCCATACAACTCCAACGCTTCTGTCACTGACCTCCTCATTACTATCTCTGTCCATGCCTCATCCGGTGAATTACTCATCCTTGGGGACTTCAATATAAATTGGCTCTCCCCTACTCAATCCAAATTCTGCCATAACATTAAGTCCCTAAATCTTTCTCAGTTAATCACTGACCCTACCCATCACAAGTATAAATCCCACAACCACACCCCACTGGACTGTATTCTTGCCTCCCATCCCCACAGAATTAGTGCTGCCAGCACCATTCTGGATGCCCTTAGTGACCACCATATGGTCTACTGTGTCTGAAAATTGCACCACCCCAAGGCCCCACCCAAGCTCCTTCAGATCTGGTCCTTCCAATTGCTGGACTTGTCCTCCCCTCCATGCAGATTTGGCAGCTCCCGACTGGTTGCCTATCTTCTCTGCCAGCACCATTGACTCTACCCTCAATTGTTTCAAGATCAAATTTCTGTCTATCTGGTATCTACATGCTCTCCTCAGGAAAACCAAAGTCCATGGCTCCCACCACCCCTGGATCTCAGCAAAACTGTTGGACTGCCTGCAAGCTCGGGATGTTGCCTGAAAGGCCCACAAGTCCTCTGGCTCCCCTGATGATCTGCTCAGTTACCATGCCATGTACAATGCCTGTACCAAAGCCACTAGGCTTACCAATGCTGAATACTTTGCCTCCACCTTCCAGAACAACATAAACCACCCCTCCAAGTTCTGGAATATCATCCATGCCCTCTTCTCCCACCCCAGTCCAGTTCAGTCCAGTACACTGCCCTGATCCTCAAGGTTAGAGATGTCACTGTTTCAGACCCCCTTCTCTGTTGCCTCTGAGTTCAACACTTTCTTCATGTCCTGTGCCTCCTCCTTTCTCTCCTCCATCCCCCTTATGTCCCCCTCCCCTCTCCCCCATCTCCCCTTTCAACTTCTCTCCTATTTCCCCTGCTGACATTCAAGTCCATCCTAGTTCTAAACACTCTCAAGGGCGCGAACCCTGATGGGATCAACTGGAAACTCTGCCATCTACCTTCCCCAGCCATAGCTCTTCCAATCACCTCCGTTCTCAACCTTTCTTTTTCCCTTGTCACTGTCCCTGACACTTGGAAACATGCTACTGTTGCACCACTTCACAAGAGAGGTGACTCCTCCTGTCCTGGCGATTACCACCCTATCTCCCTGCTCCCCACCCTTGCTAAACTGCAGGAGCACCTAGTGCTTTCTCAGCTTTCCCCCTTCCTTGACACACCCTCCTTCTTCACCTCTTTCCAGTCTGGTTTCCTTAAATCTCACTTCACCTCTTCCTCCCCCCTCTTCCAACTTACTGACTCTATTCTCTCAGGCATGGATCAGGGCCTTATCACCTCTGCCATCTTTGTCAACTTGGCCAAAGCCTTCAACACTGTAACCCACCCTCTTCTCCTTTACAAATTTACAGCAGTGGGGCTTTCCATCTCCACTACCAACTGGTTCCACTTCTACCTTGAGCGTGGGACTCAATGAGTTAGAATCAGAGATTCCTTATCCCCTCCACTCCCCATCAGCATTGGTATCCTCCAAGGTTCTGTCCTTGGCCCTATACTCTTTTCAACTTTCCTGAATGACCTCCCCACTGCTTGTACCTCTGCGTCCATCCATATGTACGAGATGATACTATTCTTTTTGCCTCTGGTTCCTCCCCTTCTAATCTGATGATGAAGCTCCAGACAGCCTTTGACAACGTCCAACACTGTTTCTGCTCTTATCAATTGTCCCTCAGCACCAAAAAAATGGTCTCTTTGATCTTTGGCTCAAAGCAGAAGCTCTCCAGGCTGGCTGCCCTCCCATCCTTCCACACCCTTGATGGGACCGCGATCAACAATGTTCCCTCCTTTAAGTAGCTCGGGGTCTGGCCCAACAGACACCTCAACTTTTCTGGTCATGTGGATGCCATCCACAAAAAAAAACTACACTCTAAAGTAGGGGCCCTATACAGGAACCATGGTTGCATCCCCCTGCTAGCTCGTAGAGTCATTATCCAGAAAATGATTCTCCCTATTTTTGAATATGGAGACATTGTCTACAGTGCTGCTCCTAAGTCCACCCTGACCAGACTAGATTCCCTCTTTCACACCACTCATTCTGTCTCTTTGCTCTGGACTGCCCGCCCTGCACCCACCATTGCTCCCTCTACACCTCCCTCTCCCTTCCCTCCCTCAAAGCCAGGCACCTCACTCATTGTACCTCCTTTGTAGCTAAATACTAGCTAGGATTTCTCCCCTCCTATCTCACCTCTCTCCACCCTCCTTCCTTCTCACTACACCCTTCACAACTCTGGGTTTTGTTCCCTGGAACTCCCTTCTAGGACATCCTCAGCTGGCCAGGCTGTCTTCTCCTACTGCTTCCCCAAACTTGGAATTCTCTTCTCCTTTCTATAGGCTCCACCTCATCCCTAAGCTCTCTCTCATCACCTCTCAAATTCACTTCTCACTCCTGCAGCTGCCCCTGATCCCCACCTCTGTACCATTCTTCCCATCCTTCCACTCACTCCCTTCTCCCCTCTCCTTGTTTCCCCCAACTCTGTGCCCTAACCCCTGTTGCAACCCCCCCAATTCTCCCCTCTTCAATTGCACTCTTTCTTGATTACCTGTATGGTTAGCTTCGCTACTATTTGCCTACATTTATAGCACTCTGCACTTTAGTACCCTGTTGCTGCACTCCTGGATGCATTTCTGCTATATTCCATTCCATGCCATTGTTCACATTTGCTTAAATAGCCTGTCTATTGTAGCTTGTTTTCGATGCTTAGTTCTGTTCTTTCTGCTATGTAAATTCTGTTTTCTACTGTTACTCATGACCCTCCTCTAATCCCTCCCCCCACCCCGGACACATCTGGAAACAAGCTGCTGTCAGCTCAGTATGTCTTTTCTGGTGAAACTTTTGAAATAAATAATTATTAATTAATACATTTTCTTGCCTCTCACCACCAACAAATTGAGCAGTGGGAGTGCACAACCTCACCTCTTGCAGGGATCAGCTTCTCCTCCCTTTCTCCCTGAAACATAGAAACATAGAAGTTGATGGCAGATAAGGACTGCAAGTGTGCCCCTTTCTTTTTCTACCTCATGAATGTGCCATCTGCCTTTGCTTTGTCAATGGCCTATCTATTCATACTCATCTGTTTACTCCCTTATGCCTATCCCATGCCTGTTTGAAGCCCTGCACTGTATTCATTTACAAGTCAGATTCGGTGTTTGATAAACTGGAATTGCTAGCCAGTTGGACAAGGTGGTGGGCAACAGGATGAAACACATTGTGGCTTGCCAGAAGTGGTGGAACTACCATAAGTCAGGGTCATGAGGATAGCCAAGTTACAGTACAAACAGATTAAACTTTAAAATGTTTGCCTCCTGCTTCCAGTCAGTCAGGATACAGGAGCATGTGACCTCACCTTCTGTCAGCACAAGCTTCTCCTCATTCCCTTCAGAGACTGCTAGCAATTCAAGACAGGTGATCAGTCAATGAAGTCAATGGTGACAGATCAAAGGCCATTGGAACTTGGCAGAAACAGTGGGACTATCACATGTTAGGGTAGTGAGAGTCCTGAGACCCCCCACCCTGCCAGCCAGCCAAGCCACAAACAGGATTTAAATTTTAAATTTTCATGTCTCACCTCACCAGCTAATCAGACTGCAGGAGTGAATGACCCATTTCCTGTTTTGTCACACAAAGGTACTTCCATCAATGGCCCTCTGTGAGTGGCCCACAGCTGAGTGGCATGAGCCAAGTCTTGAGTCTTCCAGGTTCACAGAGGCATACAAGGCAGGAGCATGGTATGCTGTCTGGTACCATCTCAGCTGTAGAACAACTTGTGTAACACCGTAGTTAGTAATCTCTTCCCCACTGTATAATATTGCATTATCTGAATTATTGCACTGTGGTTTCATTGTATTCCTTAGTCTCTGTGGGTCTTATCCTACCTCTCCACTGTGATCATGTAATACCTCAGATATTACATCCTAATCCTTACTCTAATTTTACATTCTGAAATATCGTAATTATTCTCCCCAGGTCCCTAAATGTCATATGACTACTCAAGTATAAGGTCTTCCTTTTTATTGGGAATTATGTTATGTACCACACCATTTGCATGCCTACTACTGGAAGGCTGGCAAAAGAACTCTACAATGTCTGGCCTTTGCTACTGTATTTTTTTCTATCCACTGATGTAGAGACAACCCAGGGCCTGCCCCCACCCATTACTTAGCCACCAGTATAGTACAATTATAAACACCTCAAAATTGCATATCTCAGCATCCATAGTCTTACTGCTAACAGTTCAGAGCTTGTAGTCTGGATCAGCCACTACCTATCTGATTTTCTTGGTATATCAGAAATGAGGCTTAAGTCTTCTAAGCCCAACCCTGTCTGCTCTCACCACAATTTTAATTTGATCAGGCGTGACAAGCTAAGCTTTAAGGGGCCACCTAAATGTATCACCTCTGTGGTATACCTACCCTTCAACTCCTACCTATGAGTTCTTACATTCTATATATCTAGTGGAAAATAATAAAAAGCACATGTGTGTGCTTACAACCTCCCAGCAGGTGGTATAAATGGATTAACTTTTGTCTTTGATCAAATTTGTCCCTATGTTGGGTTAAACAAACTACTCATAAATGGTGACTTAAATTTAAACTGGCTAGAGAATAATACTACTGTAGGTTATGAGTCCATACTAAACAAGTTTACTCTGATTCAGCTACAAACTGCCCACTAGACACTCCAGTAGAGAAGGGCATCATGCCCTTATTGGCTGGATGTTGTCCGGTAGAAAGGACAGGATTCAGGAGTCTGATACATTTCCTGATTCTGTAAGTGATCACTACCCCATATACAGTACAGCCCGCTTATAAGAACATTCAATTTGCCATGGAAAAATGTTCTTACAAGTGGGCTGTTACTAAAAGCGGGCTTGTATTAAATACAATACTACCACTGACCACTAGGTGGCATCTCACCCTACATTATGAAAAAACTGATATACATGATGTTCGGTTCCAAATATCTTTTCTGAATGAAAAGTTTAATAAATACAGGCAAACAAGATCAAAAACACAGCAGTAACACTGTATGAAATGTTATACAGTAATGAGTAAATACAGTACTGCTGTGAATATAAAAGACAGCACACCTGTAAAAAAAGCACATTACACATTACACAGTATGCAATGCTACATTAAAAACATAATTACCCCTGCATTTTTGAAAAGTAGTCCTTAATCTTTTGCTTCTTGTGGCTTGCAAGGGGTAGTTCATCCAGAAATGCACTGAACTGATGGAATGCTGTTAAATCTGTTTTTTTGCTTAGGGCATAAAGTCTTATTCTGTCCATACATGTTTTGACCTCCTGGACAGATGGTGGTTTGACAGCAAGCAGTTTTTCCTCATCACTGGTTTCTTCAGTTTGCTCAATGTCTCAGCATATGCCATCGTATGTTACTGCACCGGAGCACTCCAGTTCATCATCTATGGCCATGTACTGCTCGAATTCATCACTACTCAGGACACCAATAGGAAAGCAGACCTCGGGGAGGGGCTTGGCTGCTGCTACTGGCACCACAATTAAATGGTATTTCACTGACCTCTTTCCTACACTTCTGCTCCTTCTAGCAAACCTGACATCACCCCTACTAATCCCCCCCTCCTCTTTTCACCCCAGTCACCTTCTTTTTTATCTAAGAGTTGTGACTGTTAAGGTCATCTGCAATTTACTGTTTTTTTTATCAAGTTTTCTATCCACACTCACAGTCACATCCTTCCTCCCCAGTCACCCACTCCCATCACGCACCATCTCAGGGGCTTACCTAGGGGGAGTCCCCCATGGGAAGGGCCATCCTCTTCAACCACAGAGCACCAGATCCTCCAAGAGCCCTATAGTGAGTGTGGGAACTGTGGCAGTCAGGAGATCCTCTTGTGACCGTAGGTCTTTTCTGTTTTCTGGTTTCCTGTGGGGCCAAGTCATGTACAATGGCTTGTGTGTGCATGCTGATGCATTACCATGTTATGGACATCCATGTCAGGTACCCTTACAATGACACTCACCTTGTCACACTACCTAACCTCTGCTAGGTGGTGATGGTGCAATGAGATGCCACCCCCCCAAAGAAGGAAAGTTGTCCCTGGGAATGCTGAATCCTCCTTCCCCCAGCTGGTCCCCAAGCAACCCTGGTCTGTTCTTGAACTCAGATCACTGGTGTAACTTGACGTAAAGCATCCAGCACTTCAGTCCTCTGTGTCTCTGTGCTGGCATCTACAACTTATTTAACCTTTCCCCATATACTAGTGCTGATCATGATGGTCTTGGGCCAAGAATCTGTCAATTTGGTGCCCCTTTTCCCACCTCTCCAATTGCTCATATTTTTAATCTGTCTCTGATTCTGGCAATGTACCTAACAACTAGAAGGTCATCAGAGTAGTCCCAATATTAAAGAAAGGTGGTCCTAAGCTTATTGAGAATTGTCAGCTTATAGCAATATTGGCTGCGCATCTCAGATTGTTGGAAAAGATTGTCACTGTCCACTTATGAGGTTACCTATGCAAATTCAATCTAGTGACTCAGAACAACATGGTTTCTGTAAGGACCATAGTACATCCCAAAGAAAGTCACTAGAATTGTAGTTCAGAAAGCCATAGTGACAAAAATGTATTTTGATAAAGTGTTAAAAACAGTTACAAATGACTCTAAGGTATGACAAAGACTCATTGTTTTACACCCAAATGGTGCTTTTTCAAGAGCTGAGTGCATTGTTATTAGTTCCAGTTATATAGCACCAATGGTTTGTATTCCACGTGCAAATCTGCTAAAAAAAAAAAAAAATCAGCATACATAATCCAGTTTCAATTTCGATCTATTATTGCTGGTCAGCTTATCACCTTTACAGCATTTTAGAAACTTGACACTCTTACATACATAATTCAATTGTACAAAATCTTAAAACTTCAAACCTAAAATAAATATCTAATCACCTTATACATATATTCAGTTTATTTTACAGGTATACATTCTTTAAAGACAGTCTTTAGGTTCCATCAGTTATGCACTTAAGAGAAAAATGATTTTTTAAAGTACATGCTACAAGGGTGGAATAAAATTATTATTTTTGAGTTACACAATTGCATTTTAATTATTTTTGTTTGATATGATCTTCATTTGTTTCTCTGTCATATACAGGTAAAGCCTGTTAGATGTGACTTAATTAATTTCATGATATGTTAGCCTTAGTAAAGTGTTTTCAAGTTACCATCAGGTGAAAATCGTATTTCTTACATTTTGTGAAGTACTTTTATCTTATTTTATAGTTTACCTTTTTAGAAAGGTGATCAAGTTTTTTTTTTGTTTTAATGTCATCATCAAGAATGAAGAGATTATATATTGTTTAATGATCTGAAGAGCTACTTCCTCTAGTGAATGTATCAAGACATACTTTCCTTTCCATTTCAGATCTTGGGCATTTCAATAGAATATGCTCTAGATCATCAATTTCACCCATTGGGGGGGATAACATTCATTCATGCTTTTGTTTATACCATAGTTGTTTGGAATTGAAAGGTTTGAACCAAAATCGTGTTATGAGAAATTTCTTTTCCCTTTCCATAATCTTGTTTAGATATGGTTCTAATCCAAAAGTCCTTTTAAGTTATTGATATGAAATATAAATTTTAGATTCCTAAATGTTTGCCATTTCTTGTTGAATCACAATGTTTTTACATCTAGATCTTATACTTTCAACAATAACTTTACATGATATTCTATGTATTTCAATCAAACAGAACCTAGTCCCATTGGATATCATTTTGGTTTTATAAATTTCATATAGAGAAAAGAGAATCCTCTAAGTGAGCACAACATTTGTTCTTCCATACATATCTTGGGAAGCCTATTTTCAGGCATTGCCTGTAAATCTGCTAGAAATATTATGATTTTACTGAGAAGATCAGATTCAGTTGAGTGCTGACCTAGTTCTACTCTAAGAAAATGTGCAGGGGTATGTTGTAGAAGTCCCAGTAGATAGTGGTGCAGTTTGTTTAGTATTATCTCTAGTTGGTTACATCCTTTCAGAAATATTCCCCATACCTTTGCTGCATACAAGACAAAATGTTTTATTTTTGCATTTATTACTGTTAATGTACCCTTAATTAAGTATCCTCCATATATTCAGGAGATTGTTTTAATTCCAATAATTGAGTATTGAAGTTTCTTTAATGTAGTTTATGTGTTGAGTTCAAGTAGTATTTGTATTAAATCGTATGCCCAAATAGTCATAAGTAGGAATGTAAGTTTGTCATGGCAGTCATACACGTCATTGATTCCATGACGTTTGCTCTTTATTCAGGACTTCCATGACTTTCACTAGTGTCATCAGAATGTAGCAATGATGACAGTGCCATAACATTTATTACTGTTTACTAATGATTTCATGAACAAACAATGAGTCATTAAAACCTCATCCATGGCAAACTTACATCCCTAGTCATAAGCCTTTACTGTTTCTATTGAGTTTTTATTTACTCTGAGTTTATATTCATATACTTGTCGGCCCTGAACATCACCATTTAGGTTTTGCTTTTGTTTATTTGTAGATACTTATCTTCACATAATTGCATGAAAATGTTTACTTTCCTCTGTAAACCCAGTAATGATGCTGATATTAATACTATGTCATCAGCATATGCCAGAAAAGCCAATGTTTTATTGGAAACTTTGGGTGAGTGGAAATTTGGGTCATACATTTCTACTAAAATATTATTAATATATAAATTGAATAATATTGGGGCTAGTATGCAGCCTTGCCTAACTCCTACTTTTGTTGTAAGAAAATTGGTGAGACTACCTTGGGGATTATGTAATACTTTGGACCAAGTATTTTCATGCAATCTAATAATATTGTCTAATAAGTAATTATTAATTCCATAATTTCTTAATGATGATCATAAAGATGTTCTACTAATGCTATCAAAAGCCGTTTTTAAATCTACAAAACAGCAAAACAACTTAGACCTCTTAATATTTACATATTTATGAAATAAATACTGCAATACATAACAATGCTGCATTGTAGGTCAAGTTCTCCTGAATCCATTGTGTGCCTCATCTAAAATATTTCTATTTTCAGTCCAGGTTTCCAGTCTGGATAACAAAATTCTAGTGAATATTTTTTGTGAGGAGTCTATTAGGCCAATAGAGTGATACATATGGTATAAGGATTCATTAGCTGTCCCTTTTTATGTATGAGATATATTATGTTACCCTTCCAAGAATCTGGTGTTGTTTCATGTTGTATCATAAAATTATAAGCACGGTGTAATACTGGAATCCACCACTGCATGAAATATTTGAAAAAATCATTTGGTATTCTGTCAGGTCCCGGTGCCATGTTAAACTTTGTTTTATTGATAGCTTTTTCAATTTCTTCTATAGTGATAGTAAATAGCATAGGATGTTCAGGTGTGTGTGATTTATTCATTGTTTGTACCCCCAAGTCCAGAAGATTTTCCTCTATCATACTAAAATATACTTTGGTAAAGTGTTGCTCCCAAATTTCGGGATATATATATATATATATATATTCATGGCAAAACACTCTGTTTAGTGCATCAGTTAGGGTTGTTCCACAGTGAAAAAAGTGAGGAAATTCAGTGTTATGGTTGCCACCCCTTGCACCCCATGCCCACCCCTTCCCCCACCAGCGGGCATCTGGGTGTGCATTGGGGTCATTGACCCTAATTCTCACCCCATTCCATGTGTAAATAAGCTGAGGCAGTGCAGTATAGGAGAATGGGGTGAGAGTTAGGACCAATGACCCCAACACACACCCTAATGCCTGTTGGTGGGGATGGGGTTGGCATGGGGTACAAGGGGTGGCAACCCTAACACTGAATTTCCTTGCTTTTTTTGCAGTAAAACAATCCTAACTGATGCATTAAACTGAGTTTGTTGCCATGAATTTTCCTTCTTTTTAAGAATGTGCATTGTAAATAGTGAATGGAATTTGGTAGTGGGAGCGTGGCCCACCATGTGATTTTTTTGTCACTTCACTGTGCAAAAACTGTATGACTAACTGAAATGAAAATTGTTAAATGAATACATGTACCATGGCACACCGTGTGTCCAGAATTGTGGGCACATCCGTTCAACGGTCGCACAGCGCCATGAGCAAACAATGTAACATGCACAATTCAGCAACCATAAGTGCCAGTGACCCAAATATTGTTACAGTGAAAGATGAATTATAAATCTTTGTATATTCCAAATGCCAGGCAAATGGGACACATAGTTTAAAAGTTATTGAAGCATAATGAACAAAATTGTCATTCATCAGAGTGGCATAATTCCACACCTGTTAATGTTTTACACATGAAGCTACAGTAAGGCACCTGTGTGCAACCAGAACTACCTACGCTATAAATTTAAAGGCAGTAGCACCATGCAGAATGCTATTCGCAAAATGTTAACTGTGTCATGCAGCATTTCTATAGAGATTTATTTTTCAAACATGTAAACAGCATAATTCGCATTTCCAGAAAATTCACTCAGCACTCTCCAAATTTCATGTGAAAAGACCAAACCATTCCATAGATATTCAATGTTTATGTTTCTATACCTTTAAGAAGTCTTCCACCACAAAATGGCAGAAATCATGGGTGAAAATGCACTAAAATGGCGGTGCTGGCAGCCGAAAAATTAGTAACTGTGAAGTGGGCCAACTTCAAATGGCCATAACTCTGGAAATGGAACAACATTTTTTCACCAAACAAAAACTGGCATGTTCCTTGAACAAAGGTCTTTCTACCTGCCAAGTTTCAGACCAATCAACCACACACTGACTGTGCGGTGTCACGGAAGACAGTACAGAAAAATAGCAAAAACATAATGTTTTGCACTGCACTACGCAAACACAAAAACACAAACGGTTATGTTAATGCAAACGGTGATGGAAATAGTGAGGTAAAATAAAATAGTAATGCTAACGGTAACGCAAACACAAGCGCAAACGGTAATGCTCATGGTAATGCAAACATAGACGATAATGCAAACGGTAAGAGAAACGCAAGTGCAAACATAAATGAAAACAGAAATAGTAACACAAATGGTAACGCAAATGCTAACGGCAACAGAAATGCAAATGTTAATGAAAACAGTAACGCAAATGATAACTGCAACGTAAACGCAAACAGTAATGAAAATGCAAACGGTAACAGAAATGCAAACAGAAACGCAAATGGTAATGGCAATGGCAATGCAGAAGGAAACAGTAATGCAATCGACAACGGAAAAGCTACCGAAAATGCAAACGCTAAGGCCAACAGAAATACAAATGCAAATGGTGATGAACACGCAAAGAGTAATGGTAACACAATTGGAAATGCAAACAGTTACGGTAGCACCAATGATGATGCCAAAGGGAACACTAACACAAACGCAAGCACATACACAAACACAAACGGTAACATGCACAGTCACAGTAATGCAATTGGAAATGCAAACACTTACGGTAACACCAACGATGATGCCAAAGGAAACACAAACACAAACAGAAGTGTGTACACAAACACAAATGGTAATGCACATGGTGACGCAAAAGGAAATGCAAACAAAAACAGTAATGGAAACACAAATGGTAACAGTAACGCAAACGCAAAGGGTAACGCATAAGGTGACTTAAATGGAAATAATAATGCAAACAGTTATGGAAATGCAAGCGAGAACACTAACTGTAACAGTAATGCAAACACACACACTTTTTTCCCCAAAAAGGTGCATTCAGAAGCACAATGAATACAAAATGAAAATGAACACTTAGAATACCAAATTGCTTATATCTCAGGAACCATATGACGTAGAAAAAAAATTAAAATCTCATATTATTTATGACTTTCCTGGCTAGTTTTGCACTTAGCTCCTTAGCAGAGGACTAAGCATTCTTCTGACAAAAAGTCTGTATCTCGAAGCATTTTTGAGATACAGGCCCTGAAAGGCACGGCGGATGCCGTAATGTTAGCCTATGGGAAAAATTGTCAACTTCAGAGTGCTGTAGCTTTGCAGCCCTAGTATGTTGTCACCAAACTACCAAAAGGCACATCTGTGGGATCTTGGCTTTCTTCCCTCCAAATTTCAGCCCAAAAGACCAAACAGTTCTTTTGCAGCAGGGTAGCAAAGATTCCCTATTGTTTTGGGCATAGTGTCGCAAAGTACTTTCGCAAATCATGACACTTTCACAAATAAAATCATGAAAGTGTAAAATGTGCGACACTACTTTGCACAAAAATTTAAAAAACATATTCCTGCAGTGTTTAACCCCTCAAAAAAGACATGGCTAGCATCCTCAGGATTCAACTAGGTGAACACAGCAAGAATTGTTTCCCAGGAGGGTCCCAAATTTAAATGCTAAGGATTTCTGTGACCACCAACTGAAAACAAGATGGTGGATTTGTGACACTACTAGGGTAATTTGCGAAACTAAAAACTGCATTTGCGACACTTGGGCATATTTTAACTTTTCCCATTGACTATAATGGGAAACTTGTTTTTTGAATAATTTTTGAGCCGTTTAGTATTGTTTCATGAAATCTTCAAAAGGCACATTGGGGACCCTGGCTGCATGTTTCCTGAAGGTTTTGGACTGGTTGTGCAAACCGTGCGACCTGTAGGTGCAAGCAAACAATGCACAAAAATGCATAGTTTGTGCATTTTTCGGCGCTCTGTAGCTCCACAACCATACATCTGACCATAACGAAGCTTGGCAGTTCCAGAGATCTATAGTACCAGACTGTGCATGCCAAATGTCAAGCAAATAAGACATATGGTGGCAAAGTTATTAAGCTGCCAAATTTCAGATTTAACCTTAAATGGGGTACTCAACCCTAACTATAGTGACATTACCGTGCCACTATAATACAGTATATCTCCACAGATACTGGAAAGGAATTTATTTCTTTGGCTATCTTTAAACAGAAGTCTTTAGTATTTTTATCAATTATAGTATGGTAGAGCTGTAACCAGAGTCTGGATTGATGCTTACGTTTTTCTTGGTTAACCATATGAGTAGAGTCTTTCTGTTTTTGATTTAAGAGTCTTACATTTTCTTTAATCTTATTCTTTTTAACTTTCCTAATCAGCTTCATAAGATTCTGTTTTTCTTTCTTGCATTTACCATTATACCATGACCAAATACTATTTTGATGGATCAAGTTTTTATAATGTGTTGGAGCTATAAAGTTAAACAATTCAGTCCACGTTAGTTAAAAGATAGTCATGTCACAGGTATCAAGCATTATTTGTTTAATTCTGTTCACTTCTGAGGACTCTAATATTTGAGCTATATCTTTAATGTGATTACTATTCCACTTAATCTTTCTAGAGGAAATTATAGTAATTGGAGGCATTTTTGGTTCTTCTGCAGGGGAGTCGATTTTTATGATCAACTATATAGGCAAATGAGGCAATTCTACTCATGCAATCACTTGTAAATCTATAATTTTATCATTTATATTGCATATAAAGAGATCAATTTGAGTTTATTTCATCTACGTATGCGTTTAATAATATACTATACCAGTATAATTCTGTTTGAGATCTAGTGATTTCCTGTTGTTAGACAGATTAGGGTTCAACACGTTTATACAGGCATTAAATTCTTGCTCTGTTTGATGTGGGTCTCTTATGTTGAAGTCTCCACCCATTATTATATCCATTTCTGCATAAGCTTCTACTATTTCTGATAGACTAATTATGAACTGTTCCCAAATTTCTAATGTTTCCCTTTTGGAAGTTTTTGGTGGGAAATATATGGTAATAATAATAACTAAATCATAATCATCTTTTTGTATTCTTACTGGTAAATTATATTCCAAGGTGGTTTCCAGCCTTTTAATATTAATTCCATGCCTAAGTTTTATAGCTGTTATGAGTCCTGATTGAGGTCTTCCATGTTTTATTTTTTTCTTGACTTTGGTTATATGAATATCATATCCTTGCAATGTTAAGTTATCTCCCATCCACCATGTTTCTTGTAATGTTATAACATCATGTGCTTGTAAATATTATAAACACTGATTATCTGAAAGTTTGTTTTGGATTCTGTTAATATTCCATTATAATATTTTTTATTACCTGTTATGATTGGCCTTGCTCTTTATGTATTTTGTCAATCAGTTCTAGTTTTACTAAGCATTTGAAATGTATTTACATAATTGTGCCAAAAACATGACAGACATAACAACACACTAGTCACAGTACCAAGGATAGTATTGAATGAAAAATGGACATACACAGAAACATAGAATTTGCCAGCAGAAAAGGACCAGTAGGCTCATGTTGTCTGCCCTATATTACCTGCCTACTATTTCACCCGTTACCGTACTCTGTCTCAGATGTCCCACCCTTTTCCCTTTTCTCTATTTATTATGCGCATGTGCCTATTCCATGCATGCTTGCAGCTCCCCACTGTCTTTGCCCCCAGCATCTCTTCTGATCTTGGCATGCACCACCCTTTCTGTGAAGAAGTATTTCCTCACATCCCTCTTAACTTTCCTTCCTTGAGCTTCACTGCATGCCACTGTATTCTGGAATTCCCCCTTCACTGATAGAGACTCCCCTCCTGCATCTTGTTTACCCCCATGAGGTACCTATAGGCCTTAATCACATCCCCTCTTGGTCTCATTTCCTCCAGGAAGTACATGTTGAGCTCCCACTGCCTCATCTCATATGACTTCTTGTGCAACCACCGCACCATTTTGGAAGCCCTCCTCTGGACTGCTTCCACCCAGCCAATGTCCTTGTGGAGGTCCGGCCTCCAGAACTGGACACAGTACTCTAGGTGGGGTCTCACTTCTGAGTAATACATTGGCAACACCACCTACTTCTCCTTTTAGAAATCCCCCACCCTATGCATCCCAGCATCCCCCTAGTCTTGTCTACTGCCTTGTTGCACTGCACTGCCACCTTAAGATCTTCAGATATGATTACTTCAAGGTTCCTCTCTTGCCTGGTGACTAAGTACCTTTTCAATCTTATACACAGCCTGCAGGTTTCCCTACACAGGTGCATAACTTTGCCCATTTTGGCACTGAAACTCAGCTGCCACCCCCAGACCACTCCTCTAGTTTTCCCCAGATACCTCTGCATTCTTTGCACCCCTTTCTGGGTGTCCACTCTTTTGCAGATTTTTGTGTCACTCACAAAGAGACACACCTTCCATTCCAGTTCCTCAGCAATGTTACTATTTAATACAATAAAGAGGAAAGAACCCAGTACTGATCCCTGTGGCACTCGACTGGTCACTCTCTAGTCTCCCAAGTGACTGACTTCTGTTTTACCATCACCTTCTGTCTCCTATCTTTCAACCAGTTTCATAACAAGCTTACCACCTTCTCCCTGATCTCCAGCTTGCTAAGTTTCTTTATTAACCTGCTGTGTGGCACAGTGTCAAACATCTCACTGAATTCCAGGTAGGCCACATCCACTGCCCTCCCATGATCCATCTCCCTTGTCACCCAGTAAAAGAAATCTATGAGATTTGTTTGAAATGACCTCCCCCCTGTGAAACCATGCAGCCAGTGGTCCTGCAGCTCATTTCCTTTCAGGTACTCCAGCAGCCTCTCTTTCACCAGGGTCTCCATTAATTTCTTGGAAACATAGATAATGATGGCAGAAAAAGACCAATGGTCCATCCAGTCTGCCCTAGTTCCCTATTTAGCCCTAGGACCTACTGTCCCTCCAGGGTCCTAGCCCTCCCCATCCCTCCTCTCTTTCCCCTCCCAGCTTCTGCCATCATAAGCAACCAGTATACCCTTCATTCTATCCCAAACATGCTTCAACCCACCAACAGGTGTAGCACCCACCACTTCGGCAGACTGTTTCATGGCTCTACCACCCTTTCTGTAAAACAGTACCTCCTCATGACCCTTGTGAGCCTTCCTTCTGTCAGTTTCCATTCCTGTTCATGTGGCCATGACTAGTATTCAAGCTAAATATTTCCCCGAAGTTCACCTTATTAATTCCTTTCAAGAACTTGAAGGTCTCCATCATACCTCCCCTCTCCCTTCTGGTCTCCAGCAAGTACATATTCAGTGCCTTAAGGTGCTTCTCATATGACCTTCATTGTTGGCTCTGAATCACTTTTGTTGCCCTCCACTGCACCATCTCCAGTCTATCTCTGTCCTTCCTGAGCTGAGGACTCCATCACTGCGTGTAGTACTACAGGTGCAGCCTCTCCAAGGTTCTGTATAGGGGAAGTATACCTCTTCCCTTCTGTTTGCAATACCCCTCCTGATATAACCCAGCATCCAACTTGCTTTGCTGTATGCCTTGCTGCACCGACTTGATGGAGTAAATGATGGTATCTCTAAGGTCATGTTTCTCAGCCATAGTGCTAAGTCTCACCACCCCCATCCAGTACTCTGTCCTGGGGTTCTTGTTTCCTAGGTGCATTAAGTTGCACTTTTTGGTGTTGAATTTCAACTGCCAAACCTTAGACCACCTCTCTAGCATCACTCTGCATTTCCCTGATTCCCTTATCGCTATCTATCCTCCCAAAGAGCTTAGTGTCATCTATGAAGAGCCACAGTCTGACCCAGATACCCTCACTAATGTCACTAATGAACATATTGCAGAGGATCAGTCCCAGAACAGATTCCTGTGGAACAACACTCATGACCTCCCTCTTTGCCGACTTGACCCTGTTGACTACAACCCTCTACTACCTCCCCATTAACCAGTTACCCACCCATTTTTTAATGATCTTTGCCACACCCAGATCCTCCGTCTTCTTCAGCAAGTGTCTGTGAGGTACCAAGTTGGAAGCCTTGCTGAAGTTGAAGTAAAGCAAATCCACTGTGAGGCCCCTATCCAATTTCCTTGTCACACAGTTAGGTTAGTCTGATGAGACCTCCCTGCTATGAATCTGCGCTGTGTACTATCCTGGAGCCCACTGCTCTCCAAGTAGTCCACAAGGACCTCTTTGACTGGAGTGACTCCATTAGCTTCCCTACAATAGAGGTAAGACTGACAGGTCTGTAGTCCCCCACATGTTTCTTGCCTCCCCCTCACCATGGTGTGGACTACGGTCACCACCCTTTAATCCTTCAGAACTACCCCTATCCTTAGACTACTGAATATACCTACCAGTGGATCAGCCAATTCTGCTGCCATCTCCCTGAATAACCTTGGAGGCAACCTATCTGGTCCCAGGGTTTTATATATTTTTTTGTGCTGCAAGCCCCTTCTGGATCCTTTTGCTTGTAAATATTGGCAGCCTCACCTCCAGGACCCTGTTAGTGTCCACTTTGATGGCACTCTCTGGCAATAGTCCACCATTCTCCTTAGTGAAAACTGAGCTAAAGTAAGCATTAAAAACAGTGGTCTTTTGCCTGTCCTCTTCTATCACCCCACCCCACTCTGCTAATCTTACAGTTCCCCATCTTTTCTTCCTTTTTCCCTAATATATAAGAACTGTTTTCTCTCCTCTTGACCCCCTTCACAACACGCCCCTCTGTGTTTATCTCCCTAGCCACCCTCTTTGCCTCCCTATTTTTCAATATATATTCTTCCCATTCTTCAACCCTCTGCTTTCTTTATACTTGTAGAAGGTTTTTTCTTTTTTTGCCCTCACTGCTTCTTGGACTCTTGCAAGAACCATAATGGTCCCATGAACCTGTTCTTTTTGGTTACTGTTCTCATGCATAACTGAGGTGCCTCCAACATCCCCACGACTAATGTGAGATGGTCTGGCCTGTAATTGCTACCCTTCTCCCTGCTGCCACTCTTGTGCACAGCAACCACACTGACTCTCCTCCATCTCTCTGGAACAACCATGTCTCCAATGAAGTGCTGAACAGTGTTGCCAGAGGGATAGCTAACATGGTGCTCAGTTCTTTTAGTACCCTTAGTTGAATCCTGTCTCACCCCATCATCTTGTTTTCCTTTACTGCTTCTAGTCCACTTCAGACCTTTTCCTCTGAGAATGAACTTGTGTCCACTCCCCCTCGGTGCCTGCAGCTATGTGTTATTTCATCCTCCACCCCTCTCCACTGTCAATACTGAGCAGAAGTACTCATTTAAAATTTTAACTTATTCTTGATCTTCTGCAGAGTCCCCCCTGCTCTCCTGATCCTTACTGTCCCACACTTTGCTTTCATCTTTTCACTCACATACCTGTAGAAGGGCTCATCCCCCATTTGGACCTCACTGGCAATCCTCTCCTCTGTTTGTGCCTTAACTGCCCTCACCCTCCTTCCTGCCTCCATTTATTTATCTAGATATACCTCCCTGTACTTCACAAAGGCTGTTTTTTCTCACTTGCTGCCTTAGCACCTTCTTCTAGAACCTCTTCCTCCTCCTCCTACCCTTGCTTACTTCCTTCAAACAACTTGCCCTTGTCTTAACTATTTCCTGCTTGATCTTTATCAATTATGCCTCCACTCCCCCTCACCTGGCCATCCCCCTTCAAGCTATTTTCTGAGGCAGTCTCCCATTTCTTTAAAACTGCCCTCCTGAAGTCCCAGACCCTCATCCTAGTGTGTTTTTTCTCTTGCCCGGTCCATATGCCGAACCACACTGTGCAGTGATCACTTGTACCCGGGGGCTACTCACTGTGACGTATGCAATGCTGTGCCTGTTCATAAGTACCAGGTCCAGCACTGCTCCGTATCTAGTGGGTTCATAACCAGCCACCTAAGAAATGCCCCGAAGGGAGTTGAGAATGGCCCTGCTTCTTCATGTTGCTGTGGCTAGAATGCTCCAGTCTACATCCAGCACATTAAATATCTCCCCTTTGCTTACCATTCGGCCAATGGTCTCCCCCAAAAACTTGCCTGACTCCTGCCCCTGTGTTGGTCTTATATATACCACTCCCATGCAGATAAAGGCCCCAGACCCTGTTACTAAGCTGACCCAAACAACCTCTAGCTCTTCCTTCACCACCTGGTGTCCCTGTATCTTCATGGCCTTTATATCTTCCCTCACATATAAAGCACCTCCCCTTTCCTCCCTGTTCCATCTTTCTGGAAAATGGTATAACATGGAATGGTCAAATCCCAGCTGTGGTCATTGGAACACCATGATTTTGTTATGATCACCAAATCCATGTCTGTCTCTGCAACTGTTTCCTCAAAGTCAGGAAGTTTTTTTTCCCCAGGTTCCTTGTGTTGACACACAGGGCTCTCCATTCCATTTATTCCTCCTCCCCATTCATTTCCCTCCATTTCCAATTCCAAACTTTGCCCTTCCCTTGTCCCTGGTATTGACCCCCACTTTTTCCATCCTCCTTCTTCCCACCCTCCTAACCTCTGCTCTCAGCCTTAGATCCACCTCCTGACCCTTCGATCCTTTCCTGCCTCTTCTCCCTATGCCCCTCCATCCCTGGGGAATTTATTTCTCCTGGGCTTCTCTCTGCTGCTCCATTTTCTTCAGGGTGGCCCTCACTTTCTCCTTCATTTTTTCTGCCTCCCCCTTGGCTAGTTTAAATGCCCATTGAAGTAGTTTGTGTCCAATCGAGTGAGTGGAACAGTGGAGTGGAACAGGTAACTGACATCGCAGGGTCAGCAGGCATCAGCAGGAGGAAGCAAGGAAGCAGTGGACTCTGCTGGTCCATTAAGGCAAGGCACCTGTTCACTGCTGTGTAACAGTCACTGCTGGGAAGGATGGAAGGTCAAAGGTAGGCCAAAATTTGGAAAAGGAGCAACACCAATCTAGGGAAGGAGTATAAAAGATTTAAACAAGGCACGGGGGAATACAAATAGAAATAAACATAAAAGGGGAAAACTAGAAACACTATCAGTGGTAAGGGTACAAAAGTATTTCCAGGTAACACAGGGAGAACAGAAGTTGAGAATGCTGGGACTGTTGCAGTGCAGTAGCTGTGTGGTGGCAGTTTTCAGAGAGACCTTCTGGAGAATGCAGTGCTACCCCATTTACATTCACCTTTATGGGTTGAGGGAGGAGGTTTCTAGACTCCAAGCCAAGTTGGCTAGAATTTGGAAGACTGCTTCTCCCATCTAGGGACTACCAAGTCTGCTACAGTTACTTCAGAGGATGCTAGGGAGATGGAACAATTGGACTATGGTGGGCTCTGGAAGGGTGGGGGTGGTGGGACAGAGGCACATTCCTCAACCAGTACCACTACATAATTACTATGCCACTCGGGTGGGACAGGCAGGAGGAGGCATCTGTAGTATTGACCAGGGAGGATGTGAGGGCCCTCAAGTTCAAGTTAAGTTTATTTATGTTTTAGCAGGATAGGGCACTAGGCAAAGCCTGTTTTGAGGGCTATCCTGTTTACAGAGCACTCTTTACAAAAGTGTTACATACATCAAGTTTGACACAGATACCGAGTTACAGTAAATACAAACATTACAAATATGTTGCAGACAACATTAATAACATTTACACAAAAAAGGTACAATTCCAAACAAGCTGTCTTAAAACTTGAGTAAGTAGAGTGTTACCTAATTTAGGAGGAAGAGACTTTCAATTAGTTGTTGCAATGCTCTCAAAACACATTCGGCCGTATTTGGTTTTTGCTCAAGGAACTTTCAAGCCTCTCCCTTTAATATTACATAAGGAGTATACTAATGAATTGGAAAACATTTTAATGGTGAGGTATTCAGGGCCCAACCCCTTCACACATTTGTACAAAAAATTACTTAATAGTCTTTGTCTTCTTAATTCCAAAGATGCCTAATTTAATTTAAGAAGCATAGTACAGTGATGATGTGTTACATAGGGACTTGTTAGTCCCAAAGCAAATGTTGCCAATTGGTATTGGAGTCTAACCAACTTTTGTAAGTTATGTTTGTTGGTGGATCGGTATATATAATACTACCTCAGTCAATCTGAGGAATTAATACTGTATTTACAAATTTTTCTTTTGTCTCGTGTGTCATACAATTTTTACGTTTATGGAGGGGATCCCAATTTCTGGGAAACCTTAGTACATACATGGAGGAGACCCCAAGAAGGGTGGCAGAGGACCCTTTAAGATGAGGAAGAAACATACGATGGGGGAATCAATTGTTAGGAGGATAGATCTGGGAATAGGAAAGGGGGGGAACAGGCAAGTTAGGTGCCTACGTGGCACCATGGTCCCAAGGGATGAGAACCAGAGCCTGAGGATTGCTATGGCAGCATGATTTGGGAGTAGGAAAGGGGGAGAGGCAGGTTATGTGCCTACCCAGTGCCATGGCCCAGAGGGATGGGAAGAGGATCCTGAGGATCGCTAGGGCAGCAGCATGGCAGGGAAAGATGGATGTCATTGTCCACCTGGGGACTAATGACCTGGTTAGGAACAGTACTGGGATAGTGCAGGGGGAGTTTAGAGAGCAGGGGAGGGGTCTTGGGTAGCTCGCTAAGTAGCTTTCACTGAGGTGCTGCCTGTCTACAACAGGGGAAAGGAGAAGGATCTCTGCACCTGAAGCTTCAACTCATGGCTGAAAGAATGGTGCAGAGAGAAAGGGTTTAGCTACATTGGGGACTGGGGACCCATCTGGAAGGATAATGGCCTATACAGGGGTGATGGCCTGCATCCATCTGGGTGGGGAACTGTGGTCCTCAGTGGATGATTTAAATGTTACTTCAATGAACATTTAAACTAGCTGAGGGGTGTAGTCATAGGAATCAGGGAGGCAGAAACTGCCCCCCACAGGCTGAAGTACAGAGTAAGGAGAACCTGAGGGGACAGAAACCCCCAGGGTGCAAATTAATAAAGGAAGCAGGGTGGTAGAGATAAAGGAGGAAGGGAACAGGAGGATTAAAACAAGGGGGGGGGAGAAGGGAGGGCAAAAAGGAAAAAAGGGGGGCAACAAGCAGAGTGATAAAATCTGGAAGGCCAGGTGTGCAAATGCTAGAAATCTAGGAGATAAGATTCCAGCTCTAGAGGTCATCATGACAGAGGCTAACCTGGATATTGTGGCCATTACAGAGTCATGGTGCACTGAAAACCATGACTGGGACATGGCCATGCCAGGCTATACTCTATTCAGGAAGGACTAGGTGGGAAGGAAAGGAGGGTGTGGTGCTTTATGTGAGGGAAAGCATAACATTGATGAAGATACAGGAAATACAGGAGGAGGCAGAGGTACTGTTGGTCACCCTGAAGATGGGGAATGGAGCCACTTTTTGCACTTGAATGATCTACAGACCTCCAGCACAGGGGGAGGAATTAGATAAGGTACTGTTGAAACCAGCATGAGGGGATTGGGGGGAGGATCTCCAGAGCTCACAAAATGGACTGCAAGCTAAGGAACAGATATTGCACCACTCTTCTCTTTATACATAATAATAGATATGAGACAACTCATCACTCATTTATCGTGAATTTCTCTACTTCTTCTGTTCACTGTCGTGCTGAGTTCGTACTCTAAGTTGGAAGCATGGGCTTTTGAAAAGTGGATTGAACTATGTCTAGTGATATTACTCCAACCCTGGTGAATAACATGATTGAACTGGACACATATGGAGTGATTTAGGCCTCATCTCTATTACCCAGGAAGAATATGAATCATGAAGCACTATAGTCACTATTAATCCAGACAGTAGACCTCAGCTCTGCAGTTGCAGAAACATATTACTCTAAGTTGACTATTTCTTGGCTAACAGTTTTATCTATTAGAAGGGGGAGGCAGTACAGAAAAAGACCTCTGATGATAAGGTATTTCCCTTACAGATACCTATGGGCTACTAAAGTCAAACTGATAACGTGGCCAGCTGCTACCTACCTACACAACATATAGGCCTGTGAGTTTTGTAACCTATTCTCTCACAGCCTTGAGCATACATATTCAGGTTGACCTCTGAATGTCTTGTAACAAATCTTATAGAGATATCTAATGATTCAGAGTGGGGCAGATCCTGATGTCTGTCCATTATCCACACATCCTGCAGTACTGGCACTTCTAAAGCCCTCTTACTTGTTAGGGGATATCCTACTACAATCTCTCTGATGGACAAGATGTGAGCAAGACTTCACATTGGAGTTTCTACCTTGGGGGCCTGAGCCTGACCACCAGTGTTAACACTTCATTTGTTAGTTGGACACTATTTATTTGGATTTGTACATTTCTGTTGCCCTGGGATCAACAGGTTGTTTTTTTCTCAGCATGGTGTTCCTGCATTCCCAGGTTTGGTGGACAAGTTCAGACAGGGGGTCAGGTTCAGGACACTCACCAGTTATTTTTTTCCTCCATTCCAACCTCCATGGTAAAGTTAGCCAGCTGGCAGCTTGGAAGTGTTCCTTCCTTTTCCCATTTTAATAAAAAGTGGAAGTGCACCCATGTAACAATATGCAGGGTTTGGATAGAAGATGGTTCAGCAGGATGATCAGAAGGGTGTGGGGGTAGAGTGGAATCTGCAGAAATGTATTAATTATTGTAAGCACTATGGAACAGGTTAATGTACTACTATATTTATTAAATGTGACTGGATCAAATATATTGCAATAAAAAGATCAAAGGTTATAGGACCGGTAAGGAGGTCTAAACTGGACATTATTTTCTTCCAAGAACCCCATTTAAATCAGGCAGAGCACAATAAACTAAGCAAGAATGGTTGTCTGGAGGTGTGTTCCTCCTCTTTCTGTATGATTTTATTAGAGCAGTAATTATGAAATACTGCTTGTCCATCTAAACACATTTTTCTATTGGATACTCATCCTTGGATTTACATGCACTTTTGGCATGGTTTGACTTAAATATGCTTCCCTTTTTGGGGACCCTTTAACGTTAAGCATTTCATATTGTCCTCTATTGAGCTTTTTTCATGGATTTGGTTTAGCATTCATTTATTAACTCTCTCCTAGACATATCATGATCCATACATGTGCTGGGTTTTTAATTGTTTGTTAGTATCTACTGACATTAGCACTTTAATAGATATCAGATATAGGCACTGAGGTCAATTAGACTGAAAACTGTATTAGCTAAGTACAGAGTTAACACTTATTTGCACTTTGCTAATTGTTAGCACTTTATATAACATGGGTCCAGTTGGTGAGGGCATGCCTTCTGATAAAGGCCAGAGAAGCTGAAGTGCCAGAGCTTTGATTAGCATCCTCCTTGTTTGTTATTTTGTAGTTCAATGTAAGCTGGTGTGGGATAAAGATGAAGCACTCAGACAAAATTAGCAGCAAAAGGAAACTTAGGTTTATTTTTAAACAGCGGACTTGACAGCGAAAAAACAAAAAAAAATAAACCATAAACGTAGTCAACAGCTAGTAACAGCTAGCTCACATCAGGGTGTTGCTAGTTCCACACCCTTGTACTCACTGACTGACTTCTATAGGTAGTCAGTATTTATACCTTTTACACACATGTGACACAATAACTCCACCCTTAATATTACCTTTTGTGAATTATGTTTTTAAAGAAAGCATTAAGGAATTTTTATTTATACAAAATGATAGATTTAAATCATAACCACATCTTACAGGCTGTTTATAAGGTCATTACAGTCTTTTATGAACTTTTAATTTGTATAGAGGAGCTTAGAAGGACCGCCCCTCCAGATAGCAGCATAAAAGAATGTTGATTCTGGCCGGCTAGCTCTTAGAGAGTGCTGCAACAGGAGGAGGAAGCGCCCTTGAAACAGCAGAGCTTTGGAAACAATACCAGGAATTACCTCCATTTTAGAAAAGCTCCAAAAACCTATCCACTCATTCAGTTTCTAAGAAAAACAAGAGTAAGATGAGCTTTCTGGACAGTTTTATAATGTTCATTTTAAACTGCTCCTACTTTACAACTGAATGTTCCTTCGCAATAGTGCGAGCGTTTGAGCGGTAACCATTTACCGGAGCTCGCACTATTGCTATGTCTTCCCCAGCTGTTCGTCTTCCTGCAACCTCAGGACGGCTTGAAAGCCAGAGTTAAAGCAAGTCTGAGTACAGGGAGCAGCTATAAGTACCGAAACTGAGTCTTTTTTTACAACATTAATAACAAAGCATACACGGAGTGTTCTTTTTGTTTAACAAGCGCAGTACGAAGCTTAGCGCTACACCATGATACTGCGGTCATTTGCACATAAATTGTCTACATAGAAAAACCCATACCTAGGCTCCTAGCATCTTTAGGGTGCTAAAAAATTACAGGATAGTATATATTCTTATGTAAAGGGGTCTGGAGTGTACTTGAAGGAAGATAACAAGGACAAATGACAAGACAAACAGTTTCACAAAATGGGTGGCCAGCCCAACAAACAGAACATAGAACAACACAATAACGAGACCAAAAAGGAAAGGAATGTACATTCCAGACTATCCTTGAAATAAAGATAATATCTACAGCAATTCTAATATGAAGAAGGGGGGGGATTCTCTCTGTTACATTCACCATTTCATAAATATATATATATATAGATATATAGATATATAGATATATATATATCTATATATCTATATAGATATATATATATTTGTATTTGCCCGCTTGCCATGTAAGTGAGTTCCTCAAGTGCTGGTTCCAAAGTGTGCTATATCTCCTGAATGCCAGGTGGAATGAAACATGGGTAGTAGTGTTAGTCCTGAGAAATACTAGATTTACAGAAAAAAAAGTAATAACAGACAATGAAGGTTGTTTAGTAATAGTCCAAGGGTTGTTAAACAATATAGAGGTGAGTATCTCAAACAGAACATAGAAACTGTCAGTAGAAATGGACTGCTTGACCCACCCAGTCTATCTAGTATCAAATATATATATATATATATATGTTCCTGGGACCTAATACCCCCCTTTTTTAAGAAGATCCTGGAATTGCTTCTCCCTCATACTAAGGGCATACTGTGTATAGCAGATGACTTAAACCTGCTGATGTCACAAACGTGGGACACCTCAAATATATGCCCCTCCCCCACAAAGAAGCCCTGCTCAAAAACACTGGGTAAACTTTATGTCAGAACTAAGGTATGTAGAAGTATGGCAGGCCTTACACAAAACGGAGCAGGACTACATGAAGTACTCAGCAGGACACAGGGCACATACCAGGATTGATATGGCATTTATCCAAGTAGAGCATTTACGCAGAGTTCAGGAGTATAATATTATCTGGGATATGCCCCTTTCAGCCACTCAACAGTCATGTTATATTTGGACTTACAAAAGAAAACATTCACACTGTATGGAAACTTTATCCAGTGCATCTGAGATCCCAGGAATACAGTGAGTTTATTACAACCAAGCTAGATGAAATTATAGTTGATAATGATTCACAGGGAGTGGCACCACATATACTGTGGAGTGCAGTTAAGACCATGCTGTGAGGTCAATTAATCCAATATGCTGAGGAAGGAAGGAAGGAAGGAAGGAAGGAAGGAAGGAATTTTATTTTATACTGGAGAGTATGTGAGCAAAAATGCCCTTTTTCACAAATGACCACTTGAACAGAAATAATTACAATCAACAGAACTATTTACAACCAAGAAATCGAGTATGTACAATAGAACATATGATTATATACAGTATCTTACATTTTATTATAAGGCATTATGTCTAAGGACAGAGCAAGAGATTCAGACACTTTGAAAGGCAACTACTACAGGCCTGGAGGGGAGCCTCTCATGGTTCATTTTCTCTCATTATTTATAGGGGATGGCTGACTGGGACAGGCACAGATAGCTGTTTCCCAAAAATGGTCCTTGAGAGAGCTGTTGAAGGACATGATGGTGCTACTCGCTTGAATTTTGGGGGTGGGCAGTTTGTTGTAAAGCTTGGTGCCCTTGAAGGTAATGGAATTCTGAACATATGTGGTATGGTAGAAAAGGATGTCAAAAATGTGGCGTGAAGCCCCTATTGTAAAGCGCTTAGAGACTGATTTAGGGAAAAGGGATGTGATGCTTGTCGTAATAGGTTTAGGTTTACCTTGTGCAAAAACAAGAGGATTTTAAAATGGAACCTACCCTCCAGGTTGAGACAGTTAAGGGGCTTGTATAGGGAACAGTAGTGAGTGGACCGGGGAGGCCGGTAACAAAGCGAGTGATGTTACTATATGTGGTCCTGAGTTTGGTGAAGAGTAGGGAAGTGGTCGGGGAGAGTAAACAATTGAACCATACTCAAGGAGAGGTAGGAGCAGGGAGCAAGACAGGCATTGTCTGGAGATGGTAATTAGAAACTTCTTGATTCACTATAGGAAACGTTACCTCATATGATCTTTTTAATGAGGTTGACAATATGTAAGTGGTAGGTCGGGTATTTAAATTTGTCCACTTTTTCTATAGTATTGCCCAGGTTGTCAATGAGGGTCAGGCTTAAATTAGTTTTTTTTCTGGGTCCCGAGAAGATCATAAGCTTGGGTTTCTTAGAGTTGAGGACCATGTCTTTGTCAGAAAACCATGTGTGAAGCTTGCTGAAATCGGCTTGCAGATTTTTGAACATCATGTCCAGGTCATTGTTGCTGCAGTAGAGGGCAGCGTCATCTGCATAAAGGACAACTTTGGTGGAGTGGCAGATGTTGGGGAGCTTATATATGAAGAGGGAGAACAGGAGCAGGCCCAGAATGGAGCCCTGGGGGACCCCGTATTTAATTGGGCAGTCAGTAGAAAAGTGACCATTGATAGTTGTTTTCTGGGATCTGGGAGAGAGGTAGCTTCCAACCCATTTTACAATGTTGTCTGAGATTTGCACACCCCTGAGGGTATCGAGAAGTAGGCTATGGTCAACCAGGTCAAAAGCTTTGTTTAAGTCCACAAAAACTGAACCAATGTACTGACCTTTGTCGTTGGCATTATGGATATTGCTGGTGAACTTAAGCAGTGCTGTTTCCGTGCTGTGATCCGATTTAAGCCATGCTGGCCTTCTGAGAGTAGATTATGGCAGTTGATGAAAGCAGTGAGTTGGGTGTGTACAATTTTTTTGATGATTTTGGAGAGAGAAGCAAGGAGAGAGCTAGGTCGGTAATTACCGACATCGTTTCTTGACCCTGATTTGAAAAAAGGTTTGACAGTGGCAGTTTTCCAGCTGCTGGGAAAATAGCCAGAGAAAAGTGAGAGGCTGAGTATGTTGGTGATTGGGGCTGCTAGAAGTTTGATTGTTAGCATAAGGATTTTGAAGTCAGTTCCATCTGCCCTTCTGCTGGGTTTGTGGTTGTTACTGCAGATGATCTTGACAGTGTCAGGGGGCTTTAAGGAACAGAAATAAAATTTGGGACTTGGCTCAGCACTTGAGTTGGAGAGGGAAGGAGAGGGGTTGGTTGGAATGGGGGGGTTGGGTGTGAGGGGTATATTTAAATTTGTTGAGGTCACTGAAGAAGGAATTGAATATGTTTGCAACTTCAGTGGGGACATTGGTCTGCCTATCCCCTTGGAGAAAGGTGATGGGGTTTTGTTTTCTTGTTTTTCCCAAGTAGGGAGTTGAGTGTCCCCCAGAGTTTCCGTGGGTTGGCTGATTCCTCTAGTTGTTTATTTTGGAGAAAATCGATTTTGGCCTTTCTGATGGGATATTTGCACTTGTTTCTGAATGCTTTGCAGAGGGGGAATTGGGCAGGGTCCCTGTGCTTATGGTATTTGACCCAGGCCTTATCTCTTGTCCTCATCAGTTTAATGAAGTCAGGGGAGAGCCATTCATTAACCTGTCCCTTAACCCTGACTTTTTTTAGAGGGGCGAATTTATCACAGACACAGTTAAAGACAGTGGAAAATTTGTTGATAACAGCATCAAGGTCCCTTAATACAGAAGTAAAAGACCAGTCAACCTGGTGGAAAACACAGGTTATGCCCTCAAAACTGTTGTTGGTCAGGAATCTAGAGAAAATAAACTTTGGGGGTTGGGGTATTGGGCTGACCAGAGACAGAAAGTTGTGCAGTGATCGCTTAAACAGTCTGGCAGTACTCCTGAGTTGGTGATAAGAATAGGTGATAAGAAAGAAAGAAAGAAAGAAAGAAAGAAAGAAAGAAAGAAAGAAAGAAAGAAAGAAAGAAAGAAAGATGTCAAAAACTGTAGGACTTGAAGGATACTTGCCCCTTCCAGACTGCAGCTCATAAACAAGGTGACACTAAAGTCCTGGGACAACTGACAATGTGTATACCACAAACTGAGGAATGGCATCATAAACAAACTGAAATCTCCCTCACCTTCCTAAGGCAGCAATACTACGAAGTGGGCCCTAGGGCAACTCAGGTGCTAGCCCATAAATTTAGAAAGCAGAAACAGTGAGCAGCGGTGATGGGGGTACCACTTCTAGTGACTAAAGTGCATAGATGACATTACAACAGCCTTTAGAGGATACTACCGAACGCAATATAGAAACATAGATGATGACAGCAGATAAAGACTGATGGTCCAACCAGTATGTCCATATTACCCTATCATACCCTAGGACCTATCGTCTCTGTGGAGTTTACACTTACTCTAGTTCCCCTTTGTTCTCCATGTTTTCACCTCCCTTGACCTGCTTAACTCTATCCCAGCTGTGTTTGAAGCCACTTATGATTTGTGCACCCACCACCTTTTCTGGCTAACCATTCCATGGCTCAGCCACTCTTTCTGTAAAATAATACTTACTCACATCCTTTTTAAATCTCCCCCCATTAACCTCCACTCATGGCCCTGCATCCTAGATTCTCTGTTCCTGGTAAATAGTTCTTCACAATTCCCCTGTGTATTCCTTTCAGAAACTTGAAGGTCTTAGTCATATCCCCCTCTCACTTCTGGTGTCAAGTGAATACATGTTCAGTGCCTTTAGATGATCCTCATGGAATATACCCCAGAACAGGAACCAGACCTAAATGACATGACATCCTTCCTATTCTAACTAAAATTGCCCCCCCCACACACACACACATAGGGCTAAAGGCTTCATGGGCCCCATTGTAAATGACAAATTGCACCAAACACTCAAAAAAAAAAAAAACCTAAAAGCCCCAGGTCCAGATGGTTATATAAGTGAACTACAGAAAGTCCTTAAAGGGGAAGAGATCCCCACCTTAAAGTATTTAATCATGTGGATCGGGGAGAAGATGCCCCACCTTCATGAGACTATACCACAATCTCTGTTATATCAACACCTGGAAAAATTTAATTCACTGTGAATTATACCATACGATATCAGTGTACTAAAAATAGGTCCTCCCTAATTAATCTGTCAATCTGGGTAGGGGTGGGGGGTTAAGAATGCATTACATCTCACAGCATTCCTCGTGTTACAATGTCTATTAGGCATCTCTGAGAACTTTCTTCCAGCCAGACAGGATACAGGCTATAAGCCATGGAGCTGAGTATCCCTACAATACATATTTCAGTTTTTAGAGGGAGACCATATAGTCTGTTTCATAGAATTCCAAACAAAATATGTTAGTTAGCTAGTTAGTTAAAACCTTTATTTTTAGATAGGAGTTTAGGTGGAATATAACCTGCTGCAGAAAGATTTTTATAGATTTCTGCAAGTCAAGTACTGCATACAGACACTACCCAAAGCAGCAACAGATACAAACTCTTGACCTACAGTGATTCAGACATTTGTTGGGTATAGCAGAAATGGAAACAGGGAACACCTGATCTCTGGTTTATGCAAGGTTCTACAGCTATAAGGCCCAAGAGAGGCAGACCCTTTACAGCTCAAATGGGCCAATAAATTAGACTCCTCATTGAACAGGTAGAATGGGAAAGGGTGAGTAGTGCAATATGTAGTTACTGGTTCTGGAACATGGAGAGAATATACAGTTTGTGGAAGCATATGGTACAATAATTCCTAACTCCCACAGTGATAGCACACTGTAAGCTGGGAAACACTGCAGAGTGTTGGAGGGGGTGTGGGAACGTAAAGCAGGCCATACACACATAATATGAGAATGTTCCAATCTCAAACATTATAAAACTAAATTGGGTCTCGCCTTTGACCAAATAATGTCCAGTCCTAACATTTTGGAAAAAACACTCTTTTTTTTTTTATGTACCTGGAGGGATGCAGAGACCACTAGAACAAGTACCTCCTGGGAATTATTGTGGTAGCAGCAAAAAAAAATGTGTCACAAGACTATGGCTATAAGTACAGCTCTCAAACATATTTATTTATTTTATTTTTATTTTGTTTTTGTTGATCGGATAAGTGCACTAGACAAATCCTGCCTATTTTCAGGCACGACCCAGGGGAAGGGAATACAGATGAATGCCAACTGACCTTGAGCTAGATTAAGCTGTTGGTGGTATTTTTTTAGTGAATGAGGAAAGTTTGGCCAGGACACTGGGGAAATTCCCCTTCTCTTTTCGATTAGTGCCATGGGATTTTTAACATCCCCCTGAACTACCACCAATCCAGGCAGATGGGACCTCGGTTTAACATCTGGAGGGAAATGGTGTCTAGTATTTACAAAATGGAAATTGTTACATTTGCTCTAAATGACCGAGGGAAACATGATGGAATAAATGGGTTAAGATGTGTTATGAATGTGGATCAAAGTTTTGTGCCATAGATTAACAGTATGGGAGCATTTCTAGAGCAGCTACCATGCTAATGTTGTTCAGGTTATGGATGAGCTCTCCTGTCCCTCCCAGAAATCTGCTATGCCCTGTCCTCCAATGGCTCAGCCCAGCTAGAACCATCTTTATTGGAATGTATGTACAATTCATAGTCTTTGAATTTAGTATCAGCTAATGATACGATGTCTGTAAATGTTGGCTGCACTTCTTTTTTAATAAAAATAAAGTTACACAAAAAAAGAGTTCAGTGTCATTTTCTTGGATTCAAGGTACATACTTTATAGTGTCCCAGTTTAATAAACTGTTCTGTTAAATGAGTACTGCAGTTTAAATTTGCAAAAACCTAGGTTGTGCAGAGTTTGGATTTGTGTGTTTAATCCTGGTGTGTCCTTCCCTTTGTTTGCTATTAGAAGTTTTTTTTTTTAATTTGCATACTAGTTTTATGGTCTCTGGGGATCTCCATGTTAGCAAGGTTTATTGTTATCCTCAGTTCTACAATGCTTCCTGTCTCATGTGTCAGTGATGTATCTAGGACCAATCACTGCAGTAGTAATCTGAAGATAGGAGCCTGATGTTATGGTCTCAACTAAATAATTCTAGGTCAATATGTTTGTTTTCTATACACATTTGTCTAGGTCTAGCCAGTAGTAGTAAATGTTTTGGTTTTAAAGCTTTTAATTTCATCAAACTATACACAGCCATAAAAAAACACATAAATCACCCTAGGTCATCAGTGCTATAATTAGTAAAGACTTCCAACTGCTGTAGTACAGAATACCCATTAAGTTAGATCTCAAATGATTGCTGAGCTGTAAGCATAGCATTCAGTGCCCGCTGGATAAGTAAAGTGACTTACAATCACAGCTGTACTGCTGTTAAATTGACTGTAAGCAGTATTTGCTGAATCTCTGGTTCCAGGTGCATCACTGCCACATGGGAGAGGAGACATTATAGGAAAAAGAAGAGCAATGAACCATGATAATGTGGAGCTCCCCAGAGGCGGTCATAAATTGAGTAGGAGAGGCCATAAAAGTAGCAGACTTAATGAGAAAATAACTCCTAAAAGCAAACATAGGACATGCCCTGACTAAACACGTTAATCAAAACATTATAAACAACATATGCTTTTGAACAGTTTGACTGCAGTATTTCTTTAACTCTCGTTACAGTTATGAATCACTGGATAGCTGCTTTTATATGATGTCCCTTTTTTAGCAATTTCAGTATGTATTATAGCTGAGTAAGGTTGTTTGCTAAGCAAGAATTTTCTCTGGTTCACATAGTTGGTGTACAATGTTTCCAGTCAAACAACTTCTCTGTTAACTCTGGTTACACTCACAAATTACCGGTTAGACTGATGTTAGGCAGTTTCCCATGTTACAGTAATTTCAGCAAGTATTCTAGCCAAGTCTGATGGTTTCCAAGCACAAACTTTCCCTGCCTTCAAGGCAAAGATTTAGATTTTTTTTCCAGTTTAATTCCAGCATGTAAGCATTCATTCCTGATTGGTGAACCTTGGCATCTACATCAGCTCTCCTTTCATTTTTTGCAAATTTCTCAGTCTGGACCATCAACTTAGAACCAAGATAAAAGCAACGAATTCTGCTCACTTTCCTGGCTAAACTCAGACTGAATAAAGCAACCCTCCAAAAATCAAAGGGCAGCATATTGGAATAGTTTGCACTTCACAAAAAGTTACTGTGCTGCCCAACAGGAATGAATGCACTGTTTGCTAAATAGGACTAAATGCACTGTTGGGGAGTGGATAGCTATACTGCATGGCCATAATTAATGTGGGCAAATTGTACTGCACAGATGTGCTAAGGGAGCTGTGATGGAGCAGTCAATGAAGAAATGAACCATGATTATAAGGTTCAGTGTGATATAGGAAACACATGCTTGCATGCACCAAGTTAATGATCACAAAAGGCATTACTTGCACAAGTGCAAATGGCACCCTTGCAAATTGAAAACCAAAGGAAACCATGTGAAAGGCATGTAGGATGTACTGGAGATACAGTATATCCTATGACATTCTATTAGGAGTTACTCGGCATACTTCAGGAAGTAAGGACAATGCAGTTCAGTAGCTGGCCCCATCATAACAGCATGTGCTATGTCCTTTTCACTTGGTGGCAAGCATTCTTAAGGAAAGGCTATTTATTATGTAAATACAGCCTTTTGAAATAGTCAAAGAGAAAGGAATAAGGTAGGGAGATACATAATAATTCAGGGTGAATTATTTGGTCAACAAATTACTGTACATTGGCCTCAGTGTATGTGCCCTAACTCAACATATAATTTTTGCAAAACTTTTATCTGAGCTAGCAAGTATGAAAGCAAACATTGTTATGAGGGAGAATTCAGTGCAATAGCAGATCCATTTATGAATAAGCTTAATCTGGTTCAAGGTCAGTTGGCATTTATCTGTATCCCCCTCCCCCGGGTCGTGCCTGAAAATAGGCAGGATTCATCTAGTGCACTTACCCAGTCAACAAAAACTAAATAAAAAAAATTAAAAAAAATATATAAATAAAATAAGTACAAACCCCCTCTTCATCAGATAAGATACCCTCAAAGGCAAGAGTTAGCCTTTGTTGATATATGGAGTTTATTAAACAGATTTAGTAAAGAATTTAGATATTCAGATTCTCACAGTACTTTATCTAGACTGGATTACATCTGGAAGTTTCTTTGTGATGTAACAGCTTCCTTCAGGTGATTCTGCGCTTTCTGTGTTTAAACTGATGTGAGCTGGGAGTTTGCCTCAGTTTGGGTGTGTGGCAGCAGCAAGCTACAGCTCTGGAAGTTTCTTTGTGTTTGTTGCTCTGTTTCTGGAACGTTCTGGCCGTTTCTAAATAGGTGGGGCTCTACTTTCAACAGCAGTTGTGTAACAGGCTGTTTGACTCTCAAGGGAGCTGCAGTTTCAGGTATAGTAGTATGGTAGGTATAGTAGTATGGTATTGTATAGGTAGTTTAGAACTGTATGTTGTCTTATATAACTGTACTGTGCTTATATAAATGTAATTTTAGTCAGTATTTTATGCTTCATGCAGGTATAGTAGGTAATGTAGCATATAGGTATTTTTAGTACTGTTACATTTTAAGTAGAACTGTACTTTTTGGTCAGTAATGTGTAGGTATAGTTGGCAACATAACTTATAGGTATTTTTAGGTGTCTTTGATGAATATTGTCTTTCGCCTTGTGCAGGTATAGTTGGTATGGGGCTAGACTAGTACAATTAGTATAGATAGTACTGTATTATCTTTTGTTTCATTAATAGGTAGTGCTAGCCATGGATAGGATTATGGGGTGCAATAGTTGTGGGGCAGCGTTATGGATGAACATATTGTGGAGGATGGGAGGGTGTCCAATCTGCCACAGGCTGAGGAGGCTTGAGGATGAGGTGTGATGACTTGATAGATAGCTGGAGAAGATGAGTGGAGGGGGAGGATTATAGGACAGGTGGGTCTTCACCAGGGAGGAACATGAGGACACCACATGGGAGGAACAATGGGTTGAGGGAAGGGATGGGGGGAGGAGGTGGGAGCAAACTGGACAGGAGGCCTAACGATGGAGGGTGGACTCGAGTCGGGCCTAGCACCAGAAAGGGACTCTAGTCAGAAGGGAGGAGCCAATGCATAGCAGAACAGAGGAGGTAGGAAATAGGTTTGCTGTTCTGACAACACTGGTGGGAGAGGAGGAGAAGGAGGGCGGGCTCCAGGAGGGGGCAGAAGAGGAAACAGGAGGAAATTGCACAAGGGACGGTACATGGGAAGAGAAAGAGGGGAAGAAGGACAATACTGGTGGAGGGGGTGAGAGGGTCACTACAGAGGTGGGGGGAAGCCAAGGCAGATGGGGGAGGTGGAGGATAGCAAGCAAGCAGTGAAGGGGAGCAGATAGGTCAGAGGTGGGGGGGGGGACCCAATGGAGTGAATGGTAGAGCTTCTAATATGGGGGACTCTAGAAATGGGAACCTGGGTAGAAGGGTGGAGAAAAGAGCAAGAAATGAAGAAGGGGTGCATATTGGCACTGGGGGACCCCATAATTAAGGGGATCAGATGGTGCAGCTAGGGGTGAATGGCATAGTCGCATATGGGTAGAGTCCATACCAGGGTTAATGGCAGATGGGTGGGGCAGTCAATTCTAAAGTGTGCAAGGAGGGGTAGGAGGAAACCGCATATAGTGATGCATGTAGGGATGAACAACCTGTCAGGGGAGATGGTGGAAGTAGTGAGGGAGAGGTTTGAGGGTGTGAGAAGGTGGTGTGAGGTGATAGGGGAGTCGGTGGCCTTCTCAGAGGTGCTCCCAGTACCCTGTGTGAGTATGGTGAGGAAAGGGAGGATTGGGGAGTTCAACACATGGTTGGGGGAGTGGTGTCAATCCAAGAGGTATGGGTTAGTGGGTGGATATGGCAGGACCTGGGACAATAACAATCTATATGCAGGGGATAGGCTGCACTTGAGTGGGGAGGGGAAGGGGTTATTAAAGCAGAAGTTAGAGGGGGTATACAGCGACAATGTTGGATTTAAGCTAGGTGGGGGATGGCAAGCGGACAGCTGGTAGGCAGGGATCCCAAAGAGAGGAGTCAAACAAGCTTACCCCCCCAAGCTATCAGGGAAGGATGTGGGGAAGTTGCCCGGGGGTGATAGGAGGGAGGAGATGAAAGGAGAGGAAGGGAAGGGGGGGACAGGATAGAGGGTGGTCTCACTGAATGTGAGAAGCTTAGGTAACACATTAGCTGAGTTACAGGTGCCCTTGGCAATGGGGAGGGTGGATATTGTGGCCATCACAGAAACATGGGCCACTGAGTACCGGGACCCCAGGGTATAGGATATTCAGGAAGGATAGAGTGGAAGGGAGGGGGAGGCATTGCAATCTATGTGCGAGAGGAGATAAGGTGTATTAGGGAAGAGGGGGAGGAAGGCAGGACAGAGGCACTATGGATGCAGTTCCAGGACTCAAAGAAAATGACACTGAGGATGGGGGTAGTGTACAGACCACCAGCACAAGTGGAGGACCTGGATAGAGAGTTAGCTGATCAGATTAGAAGGGTCTGTAGGAAGGGGAACACAGTGGTGGTTGGAGACTTCAATCTACCGGCGGTGGATTGCAGCACCCCAACCACTATGAGTGCAAGGGAACAAGTGATATTAGATGCAGTTCTGGACAGTTTCCTGCTGCAGGTGGTCTGTGAAAAGACTAGGGAAGGAAGAACTCTGGACCTGGTATTATCATATAGAGAGGCTGTAAGGGACCTGGAGGTGGAGAACCCTCTGGCTGGGAGTGACCACCACACGGTGAGGTTCACACGTAATATGAAAAGGGAAAAAGGGGGTATGGGAACCAGGGTGATTGATTTCAAGGGGGCGGACTTTGAAATGATGGGGGAGATTGTGGGTAGGCACCTGGCGAGTATTCAGCTTAACATGGATGCTTGTCAAAAGTGGGAAATTATTAAAACAGGGCTGGTGGAGGCTACTGGGACATGCGCAAAGACACACAGCAAGAAGGGCAGGGCAAAGAAGTTCAGTTGTTTAACCCAGGAGGTGATAGAGGGGGTGAGAGCCTAGAGAAAAGCATTTCAGAGACTCAAGAAATCAGGAGGGGAAGGAGACAAGGAGGAGTATATGAAGAGGTCCAGGAAGATAAGCAGGCTGGTCAGAGCAGCCAAGGCTTCGAGAGAGCTGAGGCTGGCACAAGGTATCGAGGATGGTGAAAAGGACTTCTTCAGATACATTAGGGAGAGATGGAAGAGCAAGGACCAGATTGTGAGGATTAAGAAGGATGGGAGGTGGGTACAGAAGGAGGGAGATCAGGCAGAGGCACTAAATGAGTATTCTGTTATGTGTTCATGAAGGAGAAAGGGGGACAGATACCTCAGGGGAGGAGGGGGCAGGCAGGGGAGGGGTGACTGATACAGGGATTATGGAGGCCAGGGTTCTGGCGGCGTTACGGGCACTGAAGGCAGACAAGGCACTGGATCCAGATGACATTTACCCTAGGGTGCTAAGAGAACTGGTGTCGATCCTGGCAGGACCACTGGCTGACCTGTTCAGTACCTCCATGGACACAGGATATGTTCCAGAAGACTGGAGGATGGCCCATGTGGTGCCCATTCATGAAAGTGGCCCTAGGGATGAGCCAGGGAACTACAGACCAGTGAGTCTCACATCGATTGTGGGAAAGCTCATGCAGACAATCCTGAAGGAAAGGCTGGTGGCATTTTTGGAGGACAATGGACTCCAGTATGTTCAGCAACATGGGTTTGTCTTGGGAAGATTATGCCAGACAAACCTAGTTGAGTACTATGACTGGGTGACCAGGGAAGTGGACAGGGGTCATGCGGTGGATGTCCTGTGTTTGGATTTCAGCAAGGCCTTTGATTCAGTGCCACATGGAAGGCTGGGGGGGAAGCTGGAGGATACTGGGGTGGGAACAAAAATAGTCAAATGGATCACCAGTTGGCTGAAGGGAAGGCAGCAGAGGGTGGTAGTGTAGGGGAGCTCTCATCACCAAGGGATGTGATGAGTGGAGTGCCACATGGATCAGTACTCGGTGCTGTTTGGGCTATTCATAGTAGATATCTCACACTGAATCTGGAGTAAGATCAGTCTGTTCACAGATGATACTAAAATAGGAGCTGTGCTAGATGACGTAGATGGGTGGAAAGGGCTACAGGATGACCTGACCAAACTACAGGAATTGTCGGAAACATGGCAGCTGGAGTTCAACATAAGGAAGTGCAAAATACTGCACTTTGGAACTAAGAACCAGAGGAGGAGCTATCAGCTCAGAGGGGTTCAGTTGGAAAGCACCAGGGAAGGGAAAGATCTTGGGGTGATTATAAAGTGGAATATGAACAACTCAGCACAGTGCAGGAAGGTGGCAGCAAAAAACAACAAGATGCTGGGGTGTATAGCGAGAGGTATCTCTTCCAGGAATAGGAAGGTGACCCTTCCCCTGTACAGGTCACTGGTCAGGCCGCACCTGGAATACTGTGTGCAGTACTGGTGCCCATTCCTGAAGAAAGACATCAGATTACTAGGAGGGGTACAGCGCAAGGTGACAAAGATGATCCTGGGTCTGGAGGGTATGTCCTATGAGGATAGGCTGGGCAAGCCGAACATGTATTCACTGGAGGAGAGGAGGGATGGGGGGATATGATCGAAGCTTTTAAATACTTGAAGGGGATTAACAAAGCTGACACAGAGAGGATCCTCCAGATTAGAAGTGGGAGGGACATTAGAGGCAAAAATTGAGACTGTTGGGGGTAACATTCAGGAGGGAAATCAGGAGACACTTTTTCACTGAAGGGGTGGTGGATAAGTGGAATGCCCTGCCTGAGGAGGTGGTAGCATGTAGTATGGTAGGGATTTTAAGAGGATGGGACAAAGTGAGGAGGGGTAATTAAGAGGAGTGGGAGGAGGGTGGGGCAGCTGCAAATTGAAGGGCTAGCTGCACAATCGAGCAGACTCGAGAGACTGTTAGGCCTGTTTCTGCTGGCATTTTCGTATGTTTGTATGTAGAAATACAAAGTTATAGCTACGTAATAAAATGATATATACAAGAATAGAATCAGTTATAATCTTGACCATATTCATACTTTTATTCAAATAAAATAAATGTCCAGAATCCCTAAACAAAGATCATGGAAATTTGATTCCAACCTGTCAAGCAAAAACAAAACAAAAAAAAAGATTCATAAAAAATGTTTAAAGAAGACACATTAACATTCTGGAGTGAAAATGGTGACATATCTGACTTTAATGATATCACAATATGGAATGCTTATTTATACAATATGTGTGGACACAAAACCAATGATATAAAAAATGTTATCTCCACATATGCGTTATAAATTTTAGAATTGGAATTTATCACGTATATGTTGGATAAACACTACCTGTTAATCACCCCCCCCACCAGCCTATTGTATAAACAGGACACAAAATGGGGATAATGTGTGATACATTATTTACATACCCTCAAGCAGTTTGACCTTGGGAACATCACTTTTGGCTTATACCACTTGTGAGGTTACCTGAGATCAAACTGCTGTTTTGAAGATAAATAATGTATCACACAGGTCCCCATTGCATATCCCCTATAAGTGCATTACTGCAAGTTGGATTATAGCAGAGAGACTGACAAATTAAAGGTATGCTTCTAATATTGGGCCCTATTCACCAATGGGCTGAGTGGCAATGCGCCATGTATCTGGGCCGAGTAGCCGGACCGCACCCAAAGCACCCCCCACACAGGATGCACTAACAGGGAGTCTGCAGCCCCAATGCATCTGATCCCCCTGGTCTGCAGACTGCACTGCACTGGGGGTGGGCTGGAGGCATGCCAGCACTATGCACCATGCACAAAGACGCGTAGTGCTGACCACGGGGGTGTGGGGGGGCACAGGGTATGCCAGGGAAAACCCTGCTGTAAGCCTCCTATGTGCCCCATGCACACATCAGGTCTCTGCCTGGACAGGGCAGATAGCCCACTCTCCCACAGGAACCACTGTGGCTGTACCTCCCTATGACCACCTGGCGCTACCTGTCCCAGCACCCCTCCCACCCAACAAACACCCCACACAGGGGCACTGGCCCAAGGATGCTGCCCCCAACCCCCAAATGGCACTGCCGGCCCACACCTGCCACTGGCCCCTCCGGGTATATGGTGAGGTACAGTGCCCCCCACCACCAACAGACATCCCCACCCAGTCCCTGTGCACCGCTCCAATGCCACATTGTGGGAGGGTAGGTGGCTTTTCCCTCCTTTCACCTCCACAGCTGCCAGTAATCAGACATTCGTGGGGTGTGCTGCCAACACGCACCCCACTGCATAGGGGATCCACTGAGTGACCTGGTCTGGGCATCCGATCCACTACTCTACCCCCGGCCACCTTGCGGAGTCCTGCGCATTGGGGGATGGGCCACGGACAGGTGGTAGCCAGTATTGAACCACCGGTGCACACCTGTCCTCAGGTGCGGACCTTCGCGGGTGGGATACGCACCTTCGGAGCATAATTCCCACCCATTCATGAATAAGGCCAAATGTTATAAGGGACTAGAAGTAGGAGTTAAAACTTGGATTTAGAAATAACATAAATATTAAAATGAAAATAACTGAACTTAAAGAAGAAATAGAGGACAGGTGGGAAATAAGGTAACAGCAAATCTAACACAATTAGGTAACAAGGCATATGAATACAGAGAAATGAAAGTGCAGATATTAGCATCACCAATTACGATCTGGACCGCAACATATTTTTATTTATTTTTTATTTTACAATGTATTAACCCTGGATATCCCAGCTGAGATGCAATTTCAATTTCCAGTGGGGTCTCACTTCTACCATTTCCACAGCTGCATGGACTGGAGTGGTCATGAGGGGTTAAATAAACACTCCAGGCAAATAATAAGTGTAATAATAATTTAGTGTCAGTGGCTCAGTAGGTAGCACAATCGCCTCTGAGGCCGAGAGATCAGAGGGCTGTGGGTTCAGTTCCCACATCTGGCACTTAGGTTAATATCCCAGTACTGACACTGTAATGCAGCATGAGAGGGGTGCTGCATTTCTGAGGTGCCGTCTTTCGGATGAGACGTTAAACTGAGGTCCCATCTGCCTAGACTGGTGGTAGCTCAGGTGGATGTTAAAGATCCCATGGCATTTATCGAAAAGAGTAGGGGAATTTCCCCGGTGTCCTGGCCAAATTTCCCTCATTTCACTAAAAATACCACCAACAGTTTAATCTGGTTCAAGGTCAGTTGGCATTCATCTGTATCCCCCTCCCCCGGGTCGTGCCTGAAAATAGGCAGGATTTGTCTAGTGCACTTACCCGGTCAACAAAAGCTAAATAAAATAAATAAATAAAATAAAAAGCCATAGATTTTGAAACTGGTTCTTAACTACTGGACACAATGACTGTGTTTATGACTGTGTAATTGGTTCAGCTGCATGTTTTTTAATCCTGCCCCAATTTTGGAGTATGGGGAATCCATGTTAATGAGACTTTTCCTTCAGGTTCCATTTCTCATAATGCACCAGATCCTGACAGACTATGATTTCTCACCCCAGTGACTGCTGTTTGTGCATTTGCAAGTGTCACAACATGACACATTTGCATTACTTTTTTTCTGTATCCTTCCCCATTCTCTATTACAGCTAAGTAACTTCCAGTACACAAGTTGGGGCCATTCTTTAGGTGATCTAAGCAAACAAAGGACTGCATAAATTATAAATTGGGGGATGGAAGGGAAGTACTCCTACAACTCCTTGTTTGCCTTCAACCCATCTAAGGGCAAATGCCCCTTGGGGTTGGACACCAAAATGTTATACCTGGCTGTTCCTGCCATCGCCTTCCCCTTGGCTGTTCTCTTCAACCTATCCTTCTCCTTAGCTTCTATACCATCTGAATGGAAGCATGCAACAGTCATCCCGCTCCCAAAAGGTGGCGACACCTCTGCCCTCGGAAACTACTGCCCTATCTCTCATCTCCCTGTACTGGCAAAACTCCAGGAGCACCTGATACTGGCATAACTCTCCTTGTTTCTCAACACCAACTCCTTCTCTCCCTACCAGTCTGGTTGCAGGAAATCCCACTCCACTGCCACTTCCCTTACACGGGTCATAGATTCCATCCTTGCTGGTATGGATGAAGGCCACATCACCGCAGTCATTTTCATCGACCTGGCCAAGGCCTTTGACACCATCTCCCATGCCATCCATCTAGACAAGCTCTCCCTTGCAGGACTCTCTACTGAAGCAACCAGCTGGTTCCACTCCTACTTGGTAGGCAGGTCCCAATCTGTAAAGATTGGTAGCTCCACATCTATCTCCCTTCCAGTCACTACTGGTGTCCCCAAAGCTCAGTCCTTGGCTCGCTCCTTTTCTCCATCTTCCTAAACGACCTGCCCACCGCCTGCCCATAACACATCCATCCACATTTATGCAGACGTCACAGTTCTGTATACATCAGGCCCCTCTACCACTGTTGTGGTGACCAGATTACAGCAGGACTTCAGTGATGTTCAGCTCTGGTTTCACATAAATCAGCTTTTTCTTAATGCCAAGAAGACTGTTTCCATGAACTTTGGCACAAGACAGAGACTATCTCAGAGCCACACCACTTCCTCCTTCCAAACCCTGGATGGATTTACTCTGTAGGCTTGCTCCTGCTTTAGATACTTCAGGGTCTGGCTTGACCAGCACCTTGATTTTTCTGTACATGTTGATGCCATCCACAAAAAGCTCCACCCTAAATTGGGTGCCTTATATCGCAACCGTGGATGCATCCCACTGCCTGCCCACCGCTCACTTGTACAGAAAATGATTCTCCCTATCTTCAACTACGGGGATGTAGTCTGCAGTGTCATCCCTAAGTCCACCCTAGCTAGACTGGAAACACTTTTCCACTCTTTCTGCTGTTTTGCTCTTGATTGCCTGCTCTCCACCCATCACTGCTCCCTATAATGGTCACTTGACCTCCCCTTGCTTCATGATCATAGATTATCCCATTGTGCGAGTCTCATGACCAAGTTCTGGTCCCAGTCCCTACCACCCTACCTCACCTTGGTCCTATCAGCCCAGACCAGTCCAGCATACTGCCTTAGAAATTTTGACACCCGTCTCCTGGTAATACTGAGCATGTCCTCCTCTGTTGGTCAGACTGCCTTCAGACATAGAATGCCTAAATTATAGAACTCCCTCCCTGCTGAAAATCTGGCTCATGCCTCCACCTCAGCAACTCAACCAACACATCAAAGCGCACTTCTCCTCCCCCTGTGTCTGTGACATCTGATAATGAGTATGCCTAGCTCGGCAGATCCTGTTCCACTCAAATGTCTAGCCACCATCTAACCATCTTACTGGAAGACTTGATTGTTTATTGCTACCCTGTCTCATTACCCTATTTGGTACGAATTTGTACTGATTATATATACTCTGTTCCTGGGATGTGTACTGATTGCATTATTATGTTCCTGTGTTATTGTGGTGACTGAATTCAAATTTTTGTATCTTCACTGTCACCTCCCCCAGTTCTTTTATTTTATTTTTCAGGCCCAGATCCTCTACATTTCACCAATGAATATTGGCATCGTCAGGAGGTGCCTTTACAAAACATATCTATTAGCTCTCCGGATAATTATTCCCTTCCTTTGGATTATCTGTTTCCTTAATATATCCTGTTAAGTTCTTGTTTCCAACACTCATTTGTTTTCATTGCTTTTATAAGCCCCATTTATTGGTTGCTCTTTCCTTTCTTTTCTTATCAGGCCCACGCTCTGTTATTGATCTCAATTCCTGGGCCTGAAAAATAAAATAAAAGAACAAGAATTTGGAAAAGAAACACCTGTCTACTTGTGTGAATTTCTTTTGTGCCCCCCCTCCCTTTGGGGAAAGAAAGAATATGTAGCGATCCTTCCCAAATGCACATGCAGCAGTTACTGGGGTGGAGTGGGGTGATGTCATAGACTCTCAGGATTTGCTGCATTGTGTAAAATAATGGCTGAAGGAAAAGTCTTATGAACATAATGCTTCTCACATTCAAAAAAGGAGGTGAGATTAAAACAAATGACTGACTTACATGCTCAAAAACACAGTAGTACTGTGCCTATTAAAAACAGATGTCTTGTTTTATTAATGTATTTGCACATAGTTCAACTTTAAATGACTTGACCAACGTTACACAGTGAATATGTGGCACTAGCATGGTCACAATCATATTTAATAAGATATGTAACAAAACTGTAACAAAAATACTAGAAGCATTTACAAAGATTTACAATGATTTATATAAGGATGGCATGGTATGAGAAGAAGAAAAAGCACTATATCCCAATAATTTCTGATGTTAAGAAAATGCAATAAAAAAAAACAGCATCAAGGGGTAAATGTATAGTGAATAAGTTGCATTCCAGTTGGGAAATGCTCAGGTCCAAATTGACTATCTTTCAATATCATAAGCAACCTTTGAAAGATTCACCTGCAGATAATTTGCAAAACATAGATAATGAGATCATGATTATGACAGGCTGTCCATCTTCTAGAAGTATTCATTGTAAAATAAATAAAAAAAAACTATGTTAATTTTAAAGTTAAGAATACAGCACAAAGTGTCAAAAGTAAAGAAATGCCATGCTAAGGTGAAAAGTCCATAGAGCCTTGTTGAATTTATGGCATCTCATTCCTCAGGATTTGAATAATCATATGACATAGCGTTGATGTTGCCCTAACTACAGTCCTGTCTGTCCAGGCAGAGACGCAATAGTCACATACCAATGCTCAGCAACATCTTGTAAAAGCTAGGGCAACCCCAAAGATGTGTCCCGTGATTGTTCAAATCATGAGGAACACAATGCCAATAATTCAGCAAGCCTTGCTGAAATTTTCTCCCTAGGGTTGCATTTCCCTACTTTTGACGCTTTTTGTGCTGCAAGCCTACTTTTGCATTAATTTTGGGCTTTTTTTGCAGTGGATTTTCTGTAGTTTTAAGGTGATGATTATCCCATATCTGTGGTTAGGTTTGAATATGGCCTGAAGTAGGAAACTTACAGGGTACTGCCCCAGACTTGTAGCTTGCTTTGTGCATAGCTCTGTCAGACACAAACGAAGCAGCTGACCTGTCCACCATTGTGCTGGACCTTTAGCTTACTTTGCCCCTGGTCCTGCAAATTATACACAAAGAAGGTGAACAAACCATCGGGATCTGCAGTTTGCTTTGCACTGCCAGGAACTGTAGCTGTTTTGTGCATGTCCTTGACAGTTTAATTCATAAACGTGTAGTAGTTCCAAGATAGGATTCCAGAATAAACTAGAATGGTCTCAGTATCTTTATCTGCCTGTGCCTGTCTAGGTTTCAATGAGGCAGGCAAAAAACTAAGTTTTGTTCACAGGTGCACTTTGCTTTTTAATGGATTTAGGTTTTTCTTTTATGTCTTTTTTCTAAAGGACTTGAGGAAAACTAAGTCAGAAAAATCACAAACTGTATTTGCATAAGCACTTAGCTTTTTTACAACTCAATTTTTTTTACTCGTGTGTTTAATAATTTTTTATATTTGTTTACCAAAATGTCACTTATCCATAAGTTATTACCCTCCCTCATGACCACATAAATGGCAACTTTTAAATCTCACTTAAAATGTGGTTTTGGGTACACCAAAACTGGCAGATCAAGATCCTGTTGCACAATACACATTTTTAGAAATGTAATAAAATCCTTCAAGGAACAGTTGATATAGATGCTTAAACTATTGAACTATAAACTGCCCACCAAACCCTAACTTTAGTGACACTACCGTGACACTACAATTTCATTGCAACATCTATCCTGAAATGGGAATAAGATCTGAAAACCATGTCAAACTATAGACCAATGGCTATAAATCATTACTGATGATGGAATTTTTTATGAAAATAACTGATATGTTGCTTGCAGTTTTGGAAGGGTTGCTACAGCGAGACCAAGAAGGCTTTATGCCAGAAAGGACAATGCAAAACCACTTAAAGAAGATTATTCAAGAAATAAAATATTGAAAAGATCAAGTGGCTAAGCATGATATAAAATATTTTGAGATTAAAACAAGGACCATGACCTCCACATTAAACAAAAATGGAAAGGGGGAAATGACATAGCGCCCACAACACAGGAATGGTCCTAGGCCTTTCAGTCGGCCTTTTAGATTACCAGCTCTGCACGGTGGCAGGAATATAGCTGGAAGGTCAGGGCTCACTTCTTTTACACCCCAGTAATACAAGGAAACTGGACATCCAACCACTTGCAGAGCTGCTGGAGGTTTTGTGCAAAGATCAAAGCACATCTCACACATATCTTTTGGTCTTGTCCCAAGTTGGCTGAATTCTGAAAAGAGATCAAAGAGATATTTACTGAACTATTCACTATAACTAACCCCCTAACACTGTTCCTTGTTATACTGGGGTTGCTACTAAAGTGAAGGGCAAAGATGCTATATATCTATGGTGAGTGCTGCTGGTAGCAGCACAGAAGGCCACAGCCAGATGGTGGTTGACAACTGAACCCCTGACCCACCAGAACTGGATAGACATAGTTGGCGAGACATACCAGATGGAGCAACTAACATTCCAGGTCAACCAGCGTTTACTCAACTTCATAAACAAATGGTTGAGATGGGTGTTGTAACTAGGTGATAGGGACACCTGACATCACCCCATAACCCCAGTGTCCAAAGAGGCCCACAAGGGAGACCACACTTGCAGATACATAACTGTTACACTAAGTGGAATAGAACAAGCTGAACCTGAAGCCACAATTAACTTGCAAGTCCAGCACTGCTTGTTAGCAATTATTTAAACTATAAAGAAATGTATGACAATGCGAGAATGATGAACTGACTCCTATACTAAGATGCCATTAATACCACTGAACTGTATGATCCTGCAGGCTGCATTGACTTATACTATACCTATATTATTCAATAAACTTGAATAAAAAAAAAAGGTCAAGTAGCACTGGTGGAAAACTAAAACTGACAGCTTTTGACATGTTAAAATACATTTATAATGGCACTATTAGGTCAGTAAAGGTGAATGGACAAATCTTGCAATACACTAAAACTGAAAGGGGGAAACAAGGGTGTCCATTGTTTGTTTATTAAAAGCTTCAAAATACAGGAACATTCATTAAGACTGCGGTCTTATTCACAAGAATATCCTGTAAGGGCAAAATAGAAATATAACAAATACGATATGCATTAAACTAACACACATGCAGTTAATATAAGTAAGCATATGTTACAAAGCAACTAAATACTTGCAAACATTTATAAAAGCACATTTCAACAATTTTGTGAAACAATATAAGGTGCTTCCATTTCTTACAGTAAATTAGGAGAGATAATTCCAACAATAGGGTGCAGCAAAAGAGAGCATTACAACCATAGGTGGTTTTAACTTTTGGAAGAGAAGAAGTTCTATTTGGTATGTCCCTCAGGTGGTGTACCATCAAGACTGTGTCAAAATAAATGCGAGGTCAAAAACCATGCAGGCAAAACAGCGTGCGCAGTTTTGGAGTATGTTTATATATATATTTGTGCATTTTTTTCATTGTGGCCATTTTTTTGGTGACTGCATGGAACACTTTTTGACCATGCATTTATCGGCCACGTGGTTTTGACCTAGATCCCCCTCAGGTTGTATTTTGAGGACAGAAAGAGGAATTTTCTAAAGACATATTGGGTGCAATGATTATTTATGGCTTTAAAAATAAATTCATGCCAGTTAAAATCCCTTATTTTTTTCCAAAGAGGGCCAGTTAAGCACGGCTAACATATTGCAGTGATGAGTAGTGAAATCATAGTTTAAGACAAATAGTATAAGTTTACTGTAGAGTATGGTCAAAGGATAAAGAATATCGGGATTAACATGTTGATAAGTGACATTCCCATACTTAATTATCAGCAGAATAATCTGACACACAATCCTTAAACGATCCAAGGTAGCAAGACAGACCTTTGCCTCCACCTTATGCACTTCCTGCAGGCTGATATCCCTGCTGAATGTAGACTTCAAAATCAAAGCAAAGATACTGGCAGTTAGACTGGAATTATTTCTTTCTAAACTAATCCACTCTGACCAACTGGACTTTGTGAAGGGTAGATAAGCTAAGCACAGTATAAGAAGAACCCTGAATGTCATGTGGCACTGGTCAGAGACCAAGAACACCTGGGTAGGACTGTTAGCCATAGATGCAGAGAAGGTCATCAACCTCCTTAAATGGTCTATCATGTTTACAGGCTTGAAAAAATTTGAATTCGGTCCACAGATTATTCGGTGGATATTGACTTTGTTTTCTGGTCCCAAAGAACTGATTTTGACCAACAGTTTGGTATCAGCTCCATTTCACTTATGCCAAGCTATGAGCCAGGCTGCCCATTGTCCACTTTGCTGTATATCTTTACAGTAGAGCCCCTGGGCTGTGGTGGTCCACACTCATTCTAGTATTACTGGCCTACAGGTAGGAGGAAAAGCATATTTTATCCCTTCTTTGCTGATTAAATTTTGGTTTTCTTACAGGATCCAGCTCAAGCTGTGCCACTATTCAACATCTTTATTATTTATGGCCTGCTTTCAGGTCACAAGATCATTTTGGGCAAATGTGACCTTATGTATGTCACTCAAGGAGGGGGTGGGTCCACATCTCAGTAGTTGGAATTCAGCTGATTCTGTCTTTGCTGATGAAATATTTAAGGGTTGACTTACCTAATCATGTAGTGTCACTGTGTCAGTTTAACTATAATCCCATTGTTCTCTAAACTGTCTACAGATTGTGAACAGTGGGAATCCCTGCCTCTAACTTTCATAGACAAAATGCAAACAGTAAAAATGTATTTAATCTCCAAACTCCCTTTACCTTTTTCAGGTGATTCAAATTAGAGTAGAGATGCATGAAGCTGAGAAAACTTTACTTTGACAAAAACTTTGTCAAGTTGGCCAATTTTGTGAAGTTTGAAGGGCTTACTCTGCAAAATTTTTTACCAGGCAAAGTGACACTTTTCCACCAAGTGACTAACCTTCACTCCCGAAGTTGCCACTTTGTAGACAAAAGTGCCACTTCACCTGAAAAATAAATTGCAAAGTTGTGAAGTCGAAGTTGATGATGCCAATAGGAACTTTGCAAAGCTCTGTGAAACTGAAGTTCCACAATGTCACTGCATCTCTCAATTAGAGTACCATTAACATATTTGTTGAACAACTAAGATCCCTTATGACTTCCTTTTTGTTGAATCAAACAGCATTTTGCGAAAGAGCATAGATGCGGGGAGTCTTGTGCCGCCCGACTTCCTCCTTTATTATGCGGCAGCCTAGCTAGCCTTTTAGAAGGGGTAAGACTAAGTGAGGGAGATTCCCATTCATGGCTTCAAATCGAGGAGAACACCATAGGTAGGTGCTTATGTCACATGCACTTTCCTCAGCCCTAAATAAGTTACCTGTTAAGCATTTTGCAAACCCATTTATGACAATTTTGACCCAGGCGTGGCTTAAGGATCATCACTAATGAGCCACAAACTGGCCTTATCACCCATTGAAGGGTTGCTTTCTGACTTGGGTGTGACTCTTTGGCATTCCTGTCGCAGGTTTGGAGTTTACAGAATTGGGAGGGCGAGGGTATTATGGAGCGGGGCCTCTTACGTGAGGAGGAGGTCTCAAAACATTCCTGCATTTAAACTAACAATATCATTTGTCATTGTCACTGCCCCATTCTGTGAGCAAATAAGGTCAGATGTGACCTGTTTTCTTCAGGCAGGGCCCACAGGTTGTTTGCAACATGTGGGTAGACATAATTCTGGACATTTAAAGACTATACCAGAATGGGGTGAGTGTCAGGGTTGAAAACCCCAAGGCAGACCCCACCCCTGATTCGTCAGGACTCAGGACAGACAAAACTAATTATTTGTTCCTTTTGCTGCTTTGGGTTGGGGGGGAGAGTTAGGGTTAACCTCTAATGCCACATTTCCCTACTTTTGTGGCATTAAGTTACCCTAACTGGTGCATTAACTAAGCTTTTTGCAACGAATATGTATATATTCCCATTTCTCAATAAAAACACATTTTTGGGGAAAGGCATATTCCATGTTCATGTGGTCTCAGTCAGGTATTCCATGCCTGCTACAGCTTTCTTGAGCTGTCAGAGGAGCAAACTGTAGACCAGTACTTGCTGGACAGAAACAGCCTCCTAGAACTGTGAGCCATCCTCAGGGATAAGTCACAGACATACACTAGAATACTGTTTCTCAGCCTGGAGACCATGGCCTCCACTGGGTCCCTGAGACTTCACTTGGTGGTCCATGGCAGGTAAAGCATAAAAAGCAATCACACACATCTTATTAAATTACATTTAAATATTTACTAATATTGTAAATGTATAACATTTCTATTTCTAATAATAATGAATTAAGTGAAAAAGTGCTAAAGCTTTAACTCTGCAAGGAGACAGGAATCTTTGAGCAAATCTGGTAATAATCAGGAGTCCTCAGGCATGTCAGTAAATGAGCAGGGGTATCCTTGGACAGGTCTTATCATGATCAAGGGTGCTCATTGTCAGAAGGCATGAGAACCCCTGTACTAGAGCCAAGTGCCATCAGGGGAAATGAAAGCAACAGCAGCCTTGCATTTCCTACCCACTTGCAGCTTCCAGATACCCACTGTCAGACAAGACAAGCATCACACAGTCAGCCATAACATATGCACTTCTGAATTCCTGAATGTGCTGATCTGGAGAGCTGGCCACTACCTTGGCAACAACCTGAGGCGTTTGTAAACCACAAGGTCTATTACTCCTTCAGTGCACAGGTGGTGTGTGATACCACCATCAGTATAACAAATGTAGTTGTGCATTACTCAGATTGGAACAGATCCTCACTGTACCACATATTTGAGAATAGACAGATATAAGGTGGATGGCTGGCTGATTTGTAAGTATAGATATATGTAACCATAGAGACAGAGATAGAGACAGATAGACAGAGAGATAATAAAATATGGCAAAGTGTGGTATACAAGGCAATAATACCATTGAAATGTAGAAACATAGAATTTAACAGCAGATAAGGACCGCTTGGCCCAGCCAGTCTGTCCATTTCCCTACCTAATGGATAAGCTGCAGATCCTAGTTAACCAGCAGCCTACTTCTTCCTACCCCCACCCCCTAGAATTGCCTTATGACTGTCCCATCCATTCCTGAATTCCACCACTGTTTTTGACTCCACAACCTCCTCTGGAAGGTTGTTCCATGCATCCACACCCTCTCTGTGAAAAAATACTTCCTTACATTACCTCTAAGCCGCCCCCCATCTTCAAATTGTGCCCCCTTGTTCTTGCACACCTCTTTTTTTGAAAGATGCTACCCTCTTGGACTTTGTTGATTCCCTTGAGGTACTTGAAAGTTTCTATCATGTCCCCCCTCTAACTCCTTTCCTTGAGGCTATACATATTAAGCACCTTAAGTCTGTCTTCATATGTCTTCTGGTGCAGACCCTGCACCATTTTAGTTGCCCTCCTCTGGACTGCCTCCATCCTGTTTATGTCTTTGCGGAGATTGAGTCTCCAGAACTGCACACAGTACTCCAGATGGGGTCTCACCAGCTGTCTGTACAGAGGGATAACAACTTCCTGTTTTCTACTGGTGATGCCTCTCCCTATGCATCACAGTATCCCCCCAGCCCTTCTTACTGCCCTCTCACATTGCTTTCCCACCTTTAGGTCATCTGATATGACTACCTCCAAGTCTGTTTCCATTTTTGTTGTTGTTAGTATCTCACCCCCCATTGTGTACTCTTCCCCTGGGTTTTTGTTTCCCAGGTGCATTACCTTGCACTTCTTAGCATTGAATCTAAGCTGCCATACATTTGACCATTCCTCCAACCTTGCCAAGTCCCTTCTTATTCTTTCCACCCCACCTTGTGTATCAACTCTGTTACAGATCTTTGTGTCATCTGCGAAGAGACATACTTTTCCTTCCAGTCCCTCTGCAATGTTGCTTATAAAGACATTGAAGAGGACCGGTCCTAGTACTGAACCCTGCAGTACCCCACTAGTAACCCCTTTCTTCAGAGTGGACTCCATTTACTATTACTCTGTGTGTCCTATTCTCCAGCCAATTCTTTACCCAGGCTGTCATCTTGGGACCCATTCCCAGGCTGGCTAACTTGTATATTAATCTTTTGTGGTGGACTGTGTCAAATGCCTTGCTAAAGTCTAGGTAGGCCATGCCCACAGCCCCTCCCTGATCTACTACTTTGGTCACCCAGTCAAAGAAATCTGTTAGATGCATCTGACATGAACTTCCCGCTGTGAATCCATGCTGCCTTGGGTCCTGTGCCCGTCTGCCCTCTAGGTACTTGACAAGTCTTTCCTTCAGAAGTGATTCCATCATTTTCCCTATCACTGAGGTTAAACTAACAGGTCTGTAGTTGCCTGCTTCTGCCCTGCTCCCACTTTTGTGAAGTGGAATCACATCTTCCCTCCTCCAGTCCTCAGGTACCACCCCATCCTCCCATAATTTGTTAAAGAGGGTAGTCAGTGGTGTCACTAGTTCTACCCTTAGGTCTTTTAGAATTCTGGGATGAATCCCATCAGGCCCCATTGCTTTGTCCACCTTCAGATTTAAGAGTTCTTTCAGAACCCTTTCTTCTGTAAATGGGCTGGTATCAGCTTCTGTATCCAGAGTGTTTCTATTGTTTGGTTTAGGTACTTCCCCCTCTTCATTTGTGATTACTGAGCAAAAATATTTGTTTAGTATCTCTGCCTTTTCACAGTCACCCTCTGCCCACTCCCTCCCCTTTACTAAGCCTCACTATCCCTCCCTTGTTCTTCCTTCACTCCCTGATGTACCTATAAAAGGTTTTATCCCCCTTCTTAACTGTGCTGGCTATCTTTTCCTCAGTTTGGGCCTTTGCTGTTCTGACTGCCTTCCCAGCTTCCTTTTGCTTTAACTGATACAATTCTCTGTCCTGCTCCTTCTGTGATTCCTTGTACTTCCTGAATGCTTTCTTTTTCTCCCTAACCTTCCCTGCCACCTCATTTGAGAACCATAGTGGTTTCTTACATCATTTTGTTTTGTTTATTTGCTTCACACAAAGGCTTGTTGCCTCTGTGATGGCAGTTTTGATTATTCCTCATTGTTCTTCCACTCCTCCTTCCTGCCCATTTGCTAGTGCATTCCTTAGGCACTCATCCATTTTGGCAAAGTCAACCATCCTGAAGTCCAGTACCTTTGCCTTTGTATGGCTTGACTCTACTGCTGTGTTTATTGTGAAACATACTGTTTGATGGTTACTAGTTCCCAGATGGCTACTCACTTCTAAATCTGTGATCCTCTCGCCATCTCCATTTGACAGTACCAGGTCTAAGATTGCTCCCTCTTGAGTGGGTTCCAATACTAGTTGTCTATGCCATGCCCCCTGTAGGGCATCTAGAATGACCCCACTCTTAGAAGTGGCTGCTGCAAATGTACTCCAATTAACACCTGGCATATTCAGATTCTGCATCAGCAATATCTCCCCTTTTTCTGCCATTCTAAGGATACTTCCTTTCATTTCCTTGTCCATGTCCTCCTCCTGAGATGGGGGTCTATATACAACCCCTGTGTGGATTGCTGTGCCATTGCCTGTCTCCAAATTGACCCACAGTGCTTCCTCTCCTCCCTGTTTACCCATTTGTTCTGTAGCTTTGATTCCTTCCCTTATGTAGAGAGCTTCTCCTACTCCTCCTCTTCTACCCTCCCTGTCCCTCCTGTAGATAGTGTATCCTGGTATGTTTACATCCCAGTTATGGTTCTTTGTGTACCATGTTTCTGTGACTGCCACACTATCCAGATGTTCCTCCTCCATCAAGGTCACTAATTCAGGAAGCTTGTTACCCAGACTATGGGCATTAGTGCTCATTGCTCTCCATTTTTTGATGGCTTTGCCTCTTGTAGCACTATCCCTGTCCTCATTGACTTTCCTTTTTCCATTCACCCCTGTCCTGCTCCCTACTGACCTTTGTACCTTGGTCTTTCCCTCATTTAGTACCCTGTTTTGTAGGGGGAGGCTGGAACTACCCTGCTGCTTATCAGTGCCTCCCCCTTGACTAGTTTGAAAGCTTGCCAATGAAGCATTTAAACTGATTGCCCAGAAGACTTGTTCCCTTCCTAGACAGATGCAGACCATCCTGCCAGAATAGGCTAGTATTCTTCAAGGTGGAATCCCAGTCCCAAGTGAAGCTAAACCCCTGTGCTCTGCACGATTTTTTCAACCGTCCAATTGAGGGGTTGAACAAGTCATAAGACCATGATCCCAAAGGGCGAGTGGCCTTTATGAGCTTGTTCAACCCCAAAATGGTATTTTTCTATGAGAGTGCTGGACTTTGCCATCTTTTACTTTATATAATGCATTAGGTTGAACACTTTTTGCAGTGTCCTATGTTTTATCATAGTGTGGGGAAGGGTAGGGTGGCTGTTACATGTGTTGTTAAGGGACTGGTTACTTGTGTTGGTAAGAGGCTTGTTACTTGTGTTATTAAGAGGCTTGACACATATGTTATTGGGGTTGTTTGTAGTGTGTTGGGTAATGATGTGTTATTAAAGTGTTAACACATTAATATAGTGGTGTTTATATAGGTAGTATATTTGAGATATATATATATATATAGAGAGAGAGAGAGAGAAAGAGAGAGAGAGAGAGATTAATTGGTCATTGAGGACAGCTGAGATACCTCAGGGATGGTAGAGGGCCAGGGTGGTCTGTAGCAGCAAAAATTCTGGAAAGGTTGGTAGCTATACAGCAGCAGACTTTTATAGAAAATAAAAATTTGACTGATAAATATCAATCAGGGATTCACAAGAAGCATAATATGGTAACCACCGTATCAAGGGTCTTGGATGATATCAACAAAGCTACTGAACTTGTGAAAGTTACCAGGGCCATCTTTGTTGACCACTCCAAAGCCTTCATCACGGTGGATCATACAATACTTTTGAAGAGATTGGGTGATCTTGGGCTGAGATTGGAGGCTTTGATTTGGTTTAAAAATTATTTGATTGGGCAACAACAAAGTATAATGGTGAATGGATATCATTCCAGGGTTATAAATACTCGAAAGGGAGTCCTGCAGGGATCCGTATTATGTCCTCTTCTTTTTATAATTTATTTGAGCGGGTTGGGGAGTTGCATTGGAGGTGTAGACTATCAGTGTTATGCTGATGATACTGTGGTCTACACCTCTGATTATACAATTAAGGAGGTCCAGCTGAAATTACAATGGATGTTTGATGAACTACAAGCTTATTTTAGGCTGTCTCATTTAAAACTGAATTCAACTAAGACAAATGTGATGTTAACTGGCTCCTCTGAAAAACAGCATGACCCTATTAATAGTCTTTTTATATATATATATATATATATATATATATATATATATATATATATACACACACACACATATACATTGGAAGTTGTAACATTGGAACAAGTTGAGGCTTACAAGTATTTGAGGTACTGGATGGATATGATAGGATCAGGAAATTTACATGTGGCCAAATTTATAAATAAGGTAGGGAAATGTTTTGAAGCATTATATCAGCATAAGGGATGCTTGGATCTAGAGACTAGGTTAAAGATAGTGCAGTTTCAAATTTTCCCAATTTTAGATTTTGCAGATATTGTGTATGAGTACTGTACAAAGGATACACTTACAACATTGGATGTATTGCACAAAAGGATGGCATGATTTGTGCTAAATGCCCCTTATGATACACATAGATGTATATTATATAACCAATAAGGATGGAATTCTCTACTGGAAAGGTGAAGTTTACATAAAATATTGTTTGCATTGAAAAGTATTCAGGGAGATGTTCCTGATTATTTGGTAGAATGTTTAAAGCACAGGGTATGGAAAGGATCTTTAAGGAATTCAAATTTGGTGGAGATGATAATCCCCAGGTCCAGTACGGTAAGAGCTACTTATTTTTATAGCCGTATGATCTCTCACAAATGGAATTCCTTGCCAGTTAGGTTTCACTTGAAATACGCAAAATTTTAATCCTGAGCAGCTATAAAGGCCTGGTTTATGACTGTTGCTTCTTATTGTGAGAGATGCAATTATTCCAAAGAGGAACTTGTCATGAACCCACTCCTGGGGGCCAGATCCACTGAACTCACTGTGCACACCCCTAAGTAAAATCCATGATGGGGGGAGCTGGAATACCCCCACATGTCCTTCTAGAGTGCTCAATGAGTTCACAACTGAACATTCACCACGAGGGCCCAGGGCTTCTTCTTTAATCTAGGTAAAGGTAAAATACAGTCTTGAATTTGTAGCCAAATAAAAACCCTCCTTGGTTGCTGCTCTGGGGGGGACCCAGGCATTACAAGCACTTTGGGGCTGTCTTCGTAACCCTGATTGTGTCTTCTCCCACAGGTGGTGCAGTAAGCTAGTTCAAACTCCACAGACCCCTCCCAAGACCCTATGTAATTCCCTTACTTAGGCACCCAGATTCCCTTCCAGGATCCTAGTCTTTGGTAGCAATGGTGGCATCTTAGCATTAAACAGGCTGTCACAGATTGAATAAATCTTCCCACCTTCACACACACACAACAAAATTATTTCCAGGCAGTTATTAGAAGCAAGTGCTTTTACTAGCACTTAAATAATTATCATACAAGACTTACAAACAAAAGATTCAACAATTTGGTTACAGAATAACAAAAAAAAGTTGGACAAAATACATACAAAATGCACTGTGAAATTTAGCTGTCTAGTTTCTACCTTGTCGGTGGAGAATCAATGGTCCAGAAATAAAAATGAAGTCTGCAAAGTCCCAGTTCTTCTTGCAGCCACTGGTCCTCAGTGTATGCATGGCAAACTGCCTCTCTGTGTCAGGAAAAGTGTCTTCTGTAAAATGCACTGAGTTTCTGTTTTGAGGGGCCTTATATAACCCTGGTCCTTGGTTAGCTGGCGGCCTTATCTTTTAGGCCAGCAGGGGTCTCTCTTGCTTTTTCCCAAATTTTAAGTGAACCACACAAAAAAAAATAAAAACAGTATCCTTCCTGCCACTTTTAAATGGAGATGAATTATGACACTTGAAGGAAATTCACAATGGACTTCCAGAATAGATGTTTCCCAGATCCCGTTCTCAAAGTATTTTGCTTTGAAGTGGAAAGTTTATGACAGGCGATAGTTTCTCCCATCTCCTGTCCTGGTTATGACACCTTTTTTTCCTTTGATTAGCTTAACAGAAAATTCCCTATGAAATGCAATTTCAGTTCCCTGTTAAGCAACATTTCCCAAACATCTGGAATATACATCCTTTCTGCGTATGTGACCTTTTCAGTAACACTGGCCATTCTTTTGGTAGCCCTTAGTTCTGGCCTTCTTGGGGAATTTAAACAAACAAAATCACAGAAAATATGACAAAAGTATGACAGCAGTGGCTAAATCACCACAGGGGTTATTTATGGACTTCTGTACAATATATTGTGATAGTGTGAACTGGTAAGTCTGTATTGTTAATCTTGCTTTTTTTTAAGATTGTTTGTATATTTATGTATTTTCATATGGAACTTTATTTTTTGGTTTTATACAGTGGGACATCATTGTAAATGAGCTTGCTCGATGAAATTATCCCAAATAAACAAACTTGAAAGTTGAAACAAACTTGAATCTTGAAACTTGTTAAGTATTACTGTGTTAATCACACACTAATACACTGTAATTTGCTAACTGATATCGTAATATGATAATTTGATACCATCATATATGGAGAAATATATGATGACCTTTTCTATGGGGACAAGAACCCTATCATCTATTTCATATACTTATGTAAAGCATGTATTTCCTTATCTTCAGTCATAACATATACTGTACCTTCTGCCCTTGCCAAGGAAATGCAGGACAGTGCAATGTCATACAAAGCCCCAGCTTGGGCATTCATGGTCCTTGTGTAAAGTCTCTTATGCTCAGCTTTGTCCTGCATGGTGTACTACAAGTCCTTCAGAGCCAGTCAAGGCCTCTGTGGCTCTTGTTTGCACCTGTAAGTATTCCAAATTAGATTCTGCTGCAGCTCTCTGGTGTGATGCAGCCTGACTGTCATGCTCCTGCAGCTGCTCTTTCAGATGACAAATCTCAGCCCCAACCCCCTTCAGTTCAGCAATCACCACATTTAAGATGGACCTGTAAAGGATACACCGGCGTGGAGAGGAAAACCTGTGCTGTGGTCTCCTTGGGCATTTTGGCAACCCTTATTCAGCAGCATGGGCCCTACACAACTGAAGCAGGTGACTGAATTGCTGGTGGGATGAGAATAAGAGGACCTTTCAGTAAACACTGTACATGTGGAGGCTCTCCTGGCATGGGGTATGAAGACAATACATCTATAGGCGGCTGTCTGGGTTGGCTGCTCCAGTAGACTCCACCCCTTGCTATGTGTCATACTGAGGAGTGGTGAGCCAGGATAGTGACAGCAATGGCCCTAATCACTGTTTGTGCCCTGCTGTGCATCACAGAGCTGGCACTATGCTTCGTTGTATGCATCTCAATCATATGATCGTCCTTGGGAGAGGGTCTATGACCAGGGTCTTATCAGAATCCACAACTGTGATCACCTCCTTTTCCTCCTCCTCCTCCTGCTTTGGAACAATGAACAACAGAAACATACATAGAAACATAAAAAGTGATGGCAGAAGGGGACCATAAGATCCATCTTGTCTGCACAAAAGCATTTAATATAATGCCCCCCACCTGGCCTTTCTATAAGATGATACCCCTGTGCTTATCCCATATGTTCTTGAATTTTTTCACCATTTTGGCCCCCACCACCTCCTGTGGTAGGCTATTTCATGGGTCAGCCAACATCTCGGTAAAGAATAACTTTCCAGTATTGCTGCTGAACCTCCCCCCCTTCAGCCTCCAATCTTACCCTCTAGTTCTACTGCTATCCTTCACTTGAAAGAACTCCTGAACCCTAACCTTGCTGATACCCCTAATATACTTAAAGGTCTCAATCATGTCCCTCCTCTCCCTCATTTTTTCCTGGAAGTACATGTTGAGCTCCCTTAGTCTATCCTCATATGCCATCTGGTGCAGCCCCCGAATCATTTCTGTTGCTCTCCTTTACACCGTCTCGATCCTGTTGATGTCCCTTTTGAGGTGCGGCCTCCAGTACTGTATGCAGTACTCCGTGTGGGGGTGCACAAGTGCCCCATAGACTGACAGCACTATCTCCCTCCTTCAACTTGTGATTCCTCTCCCAATGCAGCCCAGCATGTCACTGGCCTTTAGCACTGCCTTTTTGCACTCTTTCCCCACCTTCAAGTCCTCTAATGTTATGACCCCTAGGTCACATTCCTGGCTGGTGGAAGCTATCTCCCCCCCAGGTAGTAATCATTTTTGGGATTAACTCTACCTAAGCGCATGACTTCACACTTTTTGTTGCTGAATTTCAACTGCCAAACCTCTTACCACTCCTCCAGTTTCCCTAGGTCTGAATTCATGCTCCTTATTCCCCCAGGTGAGTCCACTCTGTTGCATATCTTGGTGTCATCAGCAAACAGACACACCTTTCCCTCCAATCCATTTGTGATGTTAGCTATGAATACATTGAACAGTAGAGGTCCCAGCACTGACCCTTGTGTTATGCCGATAGTTACCTCCTTCTCAGCTGATACTGTGTCATTTACCTGCAGCCTTTGTGTTCTTCCTCTCAGCCAGCTACTTACCCATCAAACCACCTCCTTACCCACCCCTATTTGATCTAGTTTCTTTACCAGCCTTCCATGTGGAACAGAATCGAAGGTATTGCTAAAGTCCAGGTAGACCACATCCACAGCTGCTCCCTGATCCACTGCCTTTGTAACCCAGTCGAATAAGTCAACTAGGTTTGTGTGGCACAACCTACCTGCTGTGAAAACCGTGCTCTTTTTGGTCTTGTTGTCCAGTGGTTTTCAGATATGTTATTATCCTTTGTTTCAGCAGTGTGTCCATCAGTTTTCCCCCTACTGATGTGAGGCTCACTGGCTGATAGTTGCCAGTTTCCTCTGCTCCCTGATTTGTGAACTGGGACCACCATAGCCTCTTTCCAGTCCTCTGGTACTGACCCACTCTCCAGAGATTTGATGCAGAGTTCTGCTAGAGGTGCAGCCAGTACACTTCCTAGCTCCCTGAGAACTCTCAGTTGAATCTCATCTGGCCCCATGACCTTGTTCACTTTCAGTTTATTTAGGGCTTCCATGACTTGAACCTCTGTGAAGGGGCTTGTATCAACCCCTGTTCCCTGGGTGCCACAGCTTTGTAGGTTTGGTCCATCCTCTTCATTTTCTTCAGTGAATACAGAACAGAAGTATTGGTTTAAGGCTTCTGCTTTCTCACTGTTTTTCTCTACTAGACATCCTCCTGCAGCAGCTTGTCTTACTATTCCCCCCTTGGTTTTTCTCTTTTCCCAAATATACCTAAAAAAAGTTTTGTCTCCCCCTTTTACTATCCTTAATTCAGTCTGGGCTTTTGCCTTCCTTATTGCTTTCCCCATTTCCCTCTGAGCTTCCTTATAAGTTTCATTGTCTTCTTCGTTCTTTTATACCTTAAATTTCTTGTAAGCCTTCCTTTTCTCCCTTAATATAGTAGCCACCTCTTGGGAGAACCAGAGGGGTTTCCTTTTCTTATTTGCCTTACTCACCATCCTGGCACGTTGATCAGTTACCTCTGTGATAGCTCCTTTGAGGTTCTGCCACATTTCTTCCAACCCTTTCCCTTCTCTGTGCCTAAGACTGTGTGTTAAGCTGGCTCTCCTTTTCTGGAAATCTGCCTTTCTGAAATCTAAAACCCTGATCTTGGAGTGACTATTGTCCTCACTTGTGTTCACTTTGAAGACAACCACACGGTGGTCGCTGTTGCCTAGATAGCACCCTACCTCAACCTTCTTTGCCCTGTCACTGTTAGTTAACACCAAGGCCAGAACAGCTTCACCTCTGGTTGGAGAATCAACAAGCTGCCTCAGTCCTGCCCCCTGCAGGGTCATTATAACATCCCTGCCTCTTGCTGATGATGCTGTATAAGTACTCCAGTTTATGTCTGAAAAACTGAAATCCCCTACTATTATTGCCTCACCACTGTCAGTCATTTTGTGGATTGTCTCTAATAGTTCTTTGTCCCCAGTTTCCCCTTGTGATGGGGGCCTGTACATAACATTTAACCTAATGGCTGCCCCTTTTCCTGTCTCAGCTGTTACCCACTGTGCTTCAGTCTCACTAGGGGTCCCCTGAATCTCTGTGGTTTTAATTTCCTCCTGGACATATAGAGCTACCTATCCCCCTTTTTTTTCCCTTCCTGTCCCTTCTGTACAGGTTGTACCCTGGGATAGTCATGTCCCATTCATGACTATCTATGAACCAGGTTTCCATCACAGCCACTAAGTCCAGACCTCCCTCAGCCATGGTGGCCATGAGATCAGGGATTTTGTTTGCCAGGCTCCTGTCATTTTTTACCTTTGCCTACCATGTTCTGCTTTCACTCCTAGCAAGGATGTGTTTCTCCATTTTTTGCCTCCCATCCTTAGGTTCTGTAACAGAGCTCTCCAGTTCTGGACCTGTGAAGTTTTTTCAATTTTATATTGCATTAACCTTTATTGGAGTAGTTACCAAAGAGTTTGCTTTTTTCATGGGGAGGTTCTGACTTTCTTACTGATAGCCTTGGTAAGTGCCGTCACCACCTCCCCGTCTCTAGTTTAAATGTCCCGTATACACATCAAATTTCTGGCCAAGCATCCTCGCCCCTTCTTTTGTCAGGTGGAGGCCATCATGCTGAAAGAAGCCCCTCTCCCAAAAGTTCTGCCAGTTTCTGATGAAATGGTGGCTGTTCTCCTGGCACCATTCTCTTAGCAATGAGTTAAATTCATTCATTAATGAGTTAAATTCATGTATGTCTTCCTCCCTCTTTGGGTAAGAAGAAATAGGCTGTTGGTTAACTAGGATCTGCAGCTTATCCCGTAGGTAGGGAAATGGGCAGACTAGGTGGGCCAAGCGGTCCTTATCTGCCATCAAAGTATATGTTTCTATGTCTATGTTTCTCTCAGACCCTCTTGGTGTTTCCTCCCCTTCCACAGACTGGTAGCACTTCTGAGAATGCTAGTGTGGACAAAAGAGAGGATATCCTGTCAGCAAGTTGAGATATGTGTTTTTTAACCTCTGCAACTGTTTGATTGGCCAGGTCATTTGTCCCTAAGTGAACTACAAAGTGTTTTTTGCCTACTTCCCTTCGCAGATCCTGTTAAATGTGGTTCAAGTCCCTTTCCATAGTTGCACCTGGAAGACACTTGACAATAACCCTGGTACTGTTGTTTGAATTTAGGTGGGGTTCCACTCCATGGATCATGGAATCCCTCACTATGGTAAGCGTCATACTGGTCCTGACAGTGCTGTCTCTTGGTTTTTTGTTCCCGTTTGACCCTGTGTGACATTTGTTTGTAACACTGCTATGCACAGTGACAGGTTGCGCTACCAGCGGTGACTGTCTGTTTTTTGTAGCAAGTTATTTTTGGGCCTGGGCATTTGTTTAACAGTCCTGGCCATGTGGTCTCATCTCCCCCTCCTTACCACCTGCCAGCCCCCTAATCCTGTATCTTGTCCAGGACCGGTGCTGACATCAGTGTACCAGTGGAATGGAGGTGAGACATGCGGGTGCCTGCAGCCTTGCAATTTATCCTGTAGATCATGCATTGCGGCCCATGCTTCCCTAAGCTGGGCTTGAAGGTTGGCAATGGCCCAGCAGGTGGGACACTGGCCAGGATGTTGGGAGTGTGCCCTAGTGAAGACAGTCCCACAATGCTCACAGCTGACAATGTCCATTTTTTTTTGTATAAATGGGTAGTCTTGCCAACCAGTATGTTACTGGAGTTTGTGGGTAAGACTGTTTTTTGAGTCCCAGATGAAAGAAAGGTAGTGAGTTTAGAGTATGAGCTCTGGTAAGGTTAGGTTATGGTCCCCTGATGAAAGATTTCTAGCTGCTGCACTGCAGGTCTGGCCTCCTCAGTCAGGGTAGTGTCTTTGTTGTGAAACATCTCCTCTTCTGACTCATCATTGCTGTCATCCCCTGTAGCTGAGGGTCTATCAAAGCATGATAACAATCTCAGTGCAGACCTAAGACTCTACAAGAAGTGGACGTTTGCCATAGTTCTCACCTGGACTGTTATTTTCCCATGTTGTTATGCCATGACATTCATGTGACTACCAGTTCATATGCTCAAATGCACATACAACAGGTGCTGTACAGTACCATGGCTGCCAGAGTTGCATCATGTTATAACAATGTGTTGTCTACAGATGTCATGGCCCACCAACAGCCCATGTACACCCATGCAGTGTGTCATATATATGCCATGGAACTCATATACTCACTTATGTTTCCAGGAAGGGCCTGCAGTTGTATCATGCCTACCAGACACACCTTCCACAAGCTCCCTTGGTAGTGTGGTGGCCATCAACTCATCCTCGGGAGCAGTTGTGGGGTAGTGGAGGGTCCACCAACAGTACCATGTCAGCTTGGCTTCACTGCTGCCAGTTGCTCTTTAACTTTTACATGCATGACATTATTACAATTTTTATTCTTGGCTACGGCTACGTACCTGCCCTTCCTGCCTGACAGCACTGACCATGCCAGTGAGCTCCCTCCATATTCTTTCCTGCGCTGCAGCAGGGGCCCTGTCCCTGTTCAGAATATGTTTCCTGATCACATAAGTCCATGTTAGCACTGCCTGCTCCCTGGGGGTATGCATTATTGATTTATATTATTTATTTGTTTAGTTGTCATTTTTGACTAGGAAAAAACACACTGAACTGTGGTAGGTTGCTTCCAGGTGTGTCCAGGTTCTGGGTTACAAGGACCTATTTTACTGTGAGGCGAATTGTTGACTATGACACAGGGGGAAATCTCCCCTACTCTTCTTTGCAATTCTTTTCTACAAGGAAGGGGATGACATGGTTGCATTAATGATGTGAGTATGTCTGAGGTGTGGGTTGTTTTCTGGTGTTGATTTTCTTTTACGTTTTTCTCCCTTTGATTTAGTACTTGGGATTTTCCTTTTGCATTTTATTTTTTATGGGAGTTTTTTTTTTCATGTAGACCTTTATAGTAGTTGTTTTTAATTATGTCTTATGTTGTACTGATTTTCTACGTCAACAAAACTTCCTGTATTCTTCTTCAATAAGTGCCTTGGGACTTTAACTTCAAATTGGACAGTGACTAGAGATAGACAGAAGGGACCTTGAGTTAATGTCTCATGTGAAGAATGACTCCTCAACAGTGCAGCCCCCATACTGCACTACAGTGTCAGTTGCGGGTATTACCCAAGTACTTGGTGTGAGGCTAGAACCCACAACCTTCTGATCTTCCTTTCCCATAGGCAAGTGTGCTACCTGCTAAGTCACCTTGGCTAGCGTTTTCTGGTAACTACTTCCTGGCTTGCCATTCACACCTCTGTACAGTTTTCAAAACAGTAATAATGACCCACTTAACAATCCTACTCACTTAGATAAGAATATACTGTATACAGTTCAAGTAAAACAGCAGTAAGGGTGCATATTCACCTACCTGCTCTTCAGACACTTCAGTTTCCACTGTTGTGATGGAGAGGAAGGTTTGATACCTTTTATTGGACCAAACAAGTCTTGTACAATGATGGGATTATACACAAGCTTTTGGGGCCACACAGGTCCCTTCTTCGGGTGAATACCAAAACTGAGCAACATAAGCAGTATTTATATCCACTGTGGAGCAATTAAAAATCAGGAAGTCAAGTAGGAAGGTGACAAAGGGGACTAGAGATGAAAGTCTAAGATGCAAAATAAAAACATGAGAATAAATGGAGAGGGGGCTAAGTAGGAACAGGTCAGAGGGAGATGAAAGGGAGCTAAAGGGAAGACAAAAGCATGCAGATAGGATCTGAGATCAGAGGCTAGCTTTAGGGTAGAATAGACAAGAGATGCCTAAAAGATGTAAGGAACATTTGCTCCAGCTGGAAACAATTCCTCAGGTCAGGACTAATACAATACTATGTTAATGCCAGTCATGAGATGCAAATGAGGTGTTTGTGCCTGGCATACTGAATGATCCATTTGCATTGTACATTCCAATATATCCCTTTTAAATGCAGGTGCTAATAGGATTGCATTGCACCAAATAGATTTTCATCACCTGCAAACATAACCAGAAGCGTAGAATGCTAACATTATTATTTTGCTGATGCTGTACCACAAAATGATGTGCTAATTGTTGTTTCCCTTTTAAAGAATGTATTTCAATGATATGATGTCACTGTTCTGCAGCCACTGATGTTTAATATTAGTGGTAGTTGTTAGACTCCCAGGTGTACTTGTCATGTGTATCACTGTACCTTAAATGCTACATAGCTTTGTTTGTGATTGTTAACATTCTATGTTGAGCCACAACACTTGATAGAATGCTGTTAGTGATTGCAAACAGACAGGACATGTCCTTACAGTTTACAGTGCAGTCTCACTGTGTCAGTCAAGGTGTTCACACTTCAGTTCACAGCATGTCCAGCCCAGTCAGAGCAGCATGGCAGGCAGTGTCATTGCTGTTTGTCAGAGTTTGAGCTCATCCTGTTGGTGGCACAAATCACCAGGAGGGACAAGAGACCATTTGGGCCAAACTCCCAGCTGTAGTCTAGGGAAGGCAGGATGGCCAGGCAAGTGATGTGAACTGCATGGATTGAAGCCATTACCATCACAGATGGGATGACCTGTACTACATGGAGAGGCAGAAGTTGTGCCATCCAAGGGCAGACATTGTGAGTGGCTGTGTAAAACCTACTGGTAGGTTTCATGTATATTCTCTGGTTGTGTGCTGTCACTGCACATGATCTGTGTCATTGTATCTGTGTGCAGATCACAGACCATGAACTGGTTAGCTGCTGAGCCCTGACACGTTATAATCAGATGCTGACAACATGTACAGTCATCAGTTGCAGGCACTGGTGACATCTTATCTGTCATGGTGTCCTCAAATAACCTCCAGTAGTTATACTTCACAAATCAGTCACTATATGCATTGTTGTGAGGTTCTTGTATACAACCCACACGTAGGATACATGTAGTTGTTGCATACTTCTGCAATGACCACTGTATGACATACCTGTGGCTATTTTGCTGTACCTCTACTACTATTATGGGTGGTGTTGCCATTCTTTTTTTTCTGTAATCTGTTTCTCTCCTGAGCTCCCCTGGCTGCCACCTTCCTACTGATCCCCCTCCAACCCATCACCTGACTTTTCCGGAACTTACCTTCCCACTGTAGTCCTCTGCCACAGGATCATAGGGTATACCTGGTCACAGATCCAGGGCCTGCAAGAGTTTGGTCATCATTCTGCAGCTGGGGGTATTTTCCACCAGTTTTCACCCTGGGCCCACAAAACATGCAATGGGTGATTGTGCGAACTCTTCTTCGGCAGAGACACCCCCAGTATCCTGAATATGGGTTCCCTTCTCTCTCCTGGTGATGCTGTGTGTGCGGCCACCCAGCTGCTGCTGGGTGGCAGTCAAACAGCGAGCCACGTTGACACCCCTGAGGGAGAAAAGCAGACCAATGGAGACTCAGTCCTCTTGCACCAGACCAGCTCCCAAGTGAACCACGTCCATTTCTGAACCCAGGATGCCAGTGTGGCAGGAGGCGCACAGTGCCTCAGCCCTCCACACCACTGGGCTGGACTAGGTGGTGCTGCCATTCTGATGTCTCTTGCTGATGTTGTGTTATTCTGTCTTACTGTTGCTGTGTTATTAACTTATTAGTGTCCTACATGTGTGGTATTCTACTGAATGCTGATATGTCAATGAGTATTCTGTGCCACAATATGTTCTACTGGTGGGCTGTGTGGTACTACCTGATGGGTGCTGTACAAATACATTTTTCACTTGTTGTTGTTCGTTAGTGCCATGATTCTGTTATTGTAATGGGGTACAGTAGGACCTCATGCTATGGTTGATAACATGCCATCATTGTGACACTGCACATTTCAGTCTTCATATTCAACTGACATCCTTCTGTTGTATCAACAGGAACTAGCAAGAAGCAGCAGCAGCAAACCACATGGAAGGCCAGATCAAGGAGAGACCACCAGTGACAGTGATCAAAACAGGCATGAAGCTTCGGCCAAGGCTAGCAGTAAGTATACAGTACCATATGTTCATACTCCATTGTTTTGTTGCCATTATTGCACATGGTGCACTTATAGAATGCAGACTGCCACCCTGACCAGCAATCATGGAACATCAATGGTTGACACTAACACTCATTACAGTATTTATTCCATGATTGTAGTGGTGAAAGTACATGACTTTAAACAAAGATGTTAGCTCTAATACATGTATGCTTCAAGTGTGTGCCAAGCTAGGACACGTCAATACATTGATTACATTCTTGTTCTGCAACACATTACTGAAACAGGTAACTACATGCAAGTCTGTATACCACTGGCTACTGATCTAGCCGTGTTCTGGTGCTGTGGAGCAACAATGTGGTGTACACATTACCTGCCATTGGTGTGTGGATGTAATACACACCTGCTTCCATGACCACACAGCTGTGACACATTTTAGTGGCATCTTGATGTAAGGACCTCAATGGACTAGGCCCCTCTACCTTAGGGAGCTTCTAGCATCCATACACATTCCCTAGTGTTAAATTCATCAGGGTAGGTAATTATTGCTTATTCCAAAATTGAGACTGAAATCTATCAGGGGCAGGTTTTTTTTTGGGGGGGGGGCTGACCCCTCTTAAGGAACAACCTTGCCATTGATATATGGTCTGCCACCTTGGTCCCCATTTTTGTGCAAGCATTTGAATGTTCTTGATTGAGCTTGCCATGCCTTGGTGCACTATCTATTGCATCTTAATGTTATATGGTGAACTGATGTATTTTTCTCATTTAGTAATATATTTATTTTTTATTGTTGCTTTATTTCCAATTGTGTTCAGGGAGCTGGCATTGGAATTAGCCAAACCCCTGGTAGGGTAATTCAATTGCTCTATTCAGATAGGAGTGTTTTTGAAAGACTGAATGGTAATAGATGTAGTTCTCCTACACAGGAGTAGGGATAAAGATCAACCAGGTAACTACAGTACGGACCTGCCAGTCTTACCTCCATGGTGGGTAAACTGATGGAGACACTAGTCAAAGAGGATCTAGGAAATTACCTGGAGAACAACAGGCTGCAGGATCGTAAACAGCATGGGTTATTGGTAGGGAGGTCTTGTCAAACTATCTGATAGTATTCTTTAACTGGGTATCTAGGAGAGTGGATAAGGGCATCCAGAGGATTCACTCTACTTCATCTTCAGCAAGGCATTTGACTCGGTTCCACACAGAAGGTTGTTGAAGAAGCTACAGGACCTGGGTGCAGCAAAGGACATGGTTAGATTGGTGAGAGGTTGGCTGGAGGGGAGGCAGCAAAGCGTGGTTCTCTGACGAACCCGACCTGCCAGACTGCCACCCGCAGTCCAGGTCTGAAGCCACCAGCTCCTCACAGAAATGCAGGTATGGATTTGCCCTCAGGGACTGATTACCTCCAGGAAGGGAGCCCTAGCTGCCAATTTTTTGGCTTTCTTTACATGAGGACAGTTGTCTCTGGGTTTAAATCCAGAGTCTTTTACTGCTGTGGCCCACTGACTGCAGTCAGCCCCAGGAGCACTCCGATTGGCTCCATATAGCTCTGCACTGTTAATGTTTGACTATATTGTGCTAGATTGTGTTTTCTGTTAAAACTGTCTTGTTTGTATTTTATAGCTGAAGTTTTCTGATTTAACACAAATGCCTGTATTGTGTTCCTCATAAGACCAGTAGTGATCTCAGCTCAGGCCTTTGAAACCCCCCCTTCACCTTTTTACGCTAGTATGGTGTTTTAAATAACACTGTTATTGCCCACTCAGACTTGGAGGCACCTTACTTAACATTTTGGTCTGCAAAGATCCCCCTGTTTAAGCCAGTCTGCATTTCGTTTTAGCTCCACGAGCAGCCCCACCCCTTTGACTTTCTTATTTAATTCTCCTCTGCCTTCTCCTTCCAGGTAGTCTTGAGAGCCACAGCCGTGGTTCTCTGATGAACCCAACCTGCCAGACTGCCACCCGTAGCCCAGGTCAGAAGCCACCAGCCCCTCACAGAAATGCAGGTACAGACTTGCCCTCAGGGACTGATTACCTCCAGGAAGGAGCCCTAGCTGCCAATCTTTTTCGCCCACCCACCCTCCTGGTGCTGATTAATACACATAAACCCCCCGGCCTTCTAGCTCACTCCTACTGGCTATTGCCAGCCATGACTTATTACTTATCTAGGCCTTAATTTTTCATTGGTACCCCAGTCTCCCACAAGATCCACTCACTTTCTTGGCCCTCTCAAGGAAATGTTGCAAATCCTGTGGTTTTACTGGTAAAAGGAAATATCTCCACGTTAAGAATGCCATCTGCACCTATCCTTCTCTTTAGTTGCCTTATATTACTTTGTTACACTCTACCCAAAATTTCAGTTTGCAACTCAGACAAAGGCCAGTTTCCCTCCTCTATCATCTACCAAGATATAGCCTCCCACATTAGACCATGGCATTCTACATCAGGGACGTCTCCTCTATGGTCATGCCCCTCCTCCCACCAGGCCATAACTATAGAACACATGCAATTCCCAAGGATGGTGTCGGCTCTATCAGTTCTCTGTGTTTTATCCCTAGCAAATAGCAATCCTGCCCTTAACACAGCCACCGCTAAACCAATCTACGCTAGAAGGAGTAACAAAAGAATGTTTAGCAGGCTAAGACACCACCTTAAAAAACTATTACTGCTTCTCCTACTCTGTTCAAGAAATGTTGAATTAAATCCAAGTCCACCTATTTCTCTGGACGGCCCTGCGGACCTCCCTTAATATAAAGGGATTAGCTTTCTCCATATCAATGTCTGTAGTTTGCTAAAGAAAATTGACTCTATACAGACCTGGGCTCTACATGCATCTTCTGATTTCTTCATGATAACTGAATCCTGGCTCACACCCTTGACCTTGGACAAATCTATCAACGTACCCAGATATATCATCTACCACTGTGATAGACCGACTAGAGGGGGAGGGGTTGCAATATATGTCAAAAGCAAATTCCCAGTCACAGTCTTTGACTGTATCTCAAAGGCTAAGGAATTTGAATGCCTTGCTCTAAAATTATGACTTTCCAGTGAGAAATCACTCCTTATGGCAGCATGTTACCGACCACCGTCTGGTGGCTGCGCACTTCTGCCACACCTTCAAAACCTTCTTGACTCTGCTGATACTGAGTGTATTCTAATGGGGGATTTCAATCTAAATTGGAATGATGACAGCTCTAAGAAATTGAAGGATCGATGTGATGTTAATGGTCTGTTACAAATGGTCACTGCTATAACCAGACATAACAGAAAAAACCCTGAGCGCAGCAGCCTCCTGGATCTTATCCTAGTAAACAAACCTCACACTATCTCGTGTACTGGAGTATTCTTCAATGATATAAGCGACCATTGCACTACTGCCTGCATCAGACATCCTTCCCAAATAAAAACGGCCTCCAAATTCAAACTGAAAATATGCCTGAAAAAGTTCTGCCAGTACACTTTCCTGAAAGATCTAAGCAACATTCGTTGGCAGGATTTCTACCTAGCCCCTACCTTTAACGAGGCATTTAATATCTTTCACAGCCTCTTACTGGAGCTAATAGACAAACATGCCCCACTAAGACTGATCAAATTAAAAAATAAAACTCCTGGCTGGTTCTCTCCCATCCTGAAGAAAGCACTTAGGGATAGGGACTACTGGTGGAAAAAGGCGAGGAAATCCCACCTGGAGGCTGATTGATTAGCATTCTGTACCACTAGGAATGCTTGTACCAAGCTAATTAGGTCAGAAAAAGCTAGGTAATCCAAAAAAGAACTAGAAGACAATAAAAACAACTCTGCCAAATTTTGGAACATCCTCAAAGAAGTCGAAGATCAGTCCACTGCAACACCCCTTCCAAACAAAATTGTGTCTGATGGTACCACCTATACGGACAAAGCTGATATGCTAGAAAAGCTTAATGATCACTTTGCCAGTGCAGGGCTTGTGTTTGACACCTCACCTATCAGCAAACTTAGCCCAGCAAGAGACTACACTGTTGGCTTCACTGATAATCTCAACCATAACCAACCGCATCCCACCCCCTTCAGCTTCCTCACAATTACGTTCAAGCAAGTGGAGGACCTCCTCCTTTCTCTGGATACAAAAAAGAGTGCGGGTGCAGATAATAGTGAACCTTACTTCCTAAAACTTGGCCATATCTATCTGACCGCCCCCATTACACACTTATTCACCACCTCTCTGATTCAAGGTGAGTTACCTGTCTTGTGGAAAACTGCCCACATCCTACCATTATTCAAGATCAGGTCCAAGTGATCTGAACAATTACGGCCTATTTCTATACTATCCGTCCTCTCTAAATTACTTGAAAAATTGTCAACATCCAACTTAGAGAACATTTGGATTCACAAAAGTTGCTAAACCCGGCTCAGTCTGGCTTCAGAGCCAAACACAGTACAATATCGGCTCTTGCCAAAGTAACTACAGACTGGCAAATGGCCTTGGACTCTAAGAAGCATGTATTTGCCCTCTTCCTTGATCTAAGTAAGGCCTTCAATACTGTGTATCACACCATCATGCTTACTGCACTGAGTAACATTGGACTTGATAGTTCTGTCATTAAATGGTTCACCAGCTACCTAACCAATAGGTTACAAGTCAAAGCCATAGGAGATCTGTCCCCACAAAAATCCTTGTTACGAGGAGTCCCACAGGGCTCCATCCTGGGCCCTATCCTCTTTGCAATATACATCAATAATCTGGACTCAGAGCTGGGCACAGCAAATGTGCACTTATTCGCAGATGATACTGTACTCTATACCACAAATTCATCCTTGGATCTGGCCCATGAGTACTTACAGAAAGACTTCGTCACCCTCCAATACAACCTTCTCACTCATAAGCTCCTCCTCAATGCCAAAAAGACTAAAGCAATGATTCTCTCACCAAAGTCTACTTACGGATGTCCACATATCACACAGATCCGAACACTCTTAGATGAACCCCTTGAAGTAGTTGATACCTTTAAATACCTTGGGTTCTGGCTGGATAACAAGCTCAACTTTCTGTGCCACTTAAATCAAACCTTGAAGAAACTAAGACAGCGATTAGGTTTATTCTATCACATTAAACACCTACTCACATTAGAAGCCAGAATTAGACTAGTACAAACTACATTCCTACCTATACTGGACTACGCTGACTTCCTTTACAGTCATTGCCCATCAACGATGCTAAACAAACTGGACACCCTTTACCACCAGGCTTTAAGATTTATCTTAAATCTACCCCGTAGTATACATCACTGTTGTCTATACCAGGTTTCAGGATGGACCTCATTCTTAACTAGAAGAAAAAGGAATGCTCTCCTCTGTTTTTTTAGAGCATTATCTGATAACCTCCCTGCATACATCTCGAACATCTTCAAATAGGCTAAAGGTTCCTATGGCCTGAGATGCTTCTCCTTAATCTGCTTCCAGATTCCTAGAGTGAAAACTACCCTTGGCTCAGCAGCAATCAACTTCTCACTTCCATCACTTTGGAACACTATGCAAGACTCATTAAAATTATCCTCACTTCCAAGCATTTTCACATTCAAAGCTCTATTAACGGATTATCTGAAGGAATCATGCAACTGTTTCAGATGCCGATGACCCCTAAGCCTCGGGTGCTACTCTCAAATCCTATGCCTAAGTATCTCATCCACCCCACATTCCTAACAACAGAAACCTAGGACCTACAAGTCTAGTTCCCTTAATCCAAGATGACCCTGCCTATTCTCTACCTTTTACCTGTTCTGGCCTCCCTTTTGGCTGCCTACTCTTTCACCCCAATATTTACCCTATTCCTTAATATTTTCTTATTTTTTATCATTTAGGTATTAGCTCTTACTCAGCGGAGACTATATGGGATTGTTGTCTCTTCTCATTTCAGTAAAACTTATCATTATGTACCTTTGCATGTTAATTATGTTGACCAGTATGTGTAGGCCCATATTGGCTGGCACCTTCACAATGTTTTTTCTTTTTTTTTTTTTTTTGCACCGTTGTCCACTGTAATTGTAATCTTATGAAGTGTACTGTATTGTATTTATGCCCAGGACCACCTTGAAATTGAGCTTGCTTAATGGTGTTTATGCCTGGTTAAATAAAGTGATTGATTGATCGATTGATTGATTGAAAGGGTGGTGGTAAATGGAGTCAGCTCCAAAGAGAAGGAGGCCACCAGTGGAGTGCCTCATGGATCAGTCCTAGGTCAAGACCTTTACAGCATGTTCATCTGTGACACAGGAGAAGGAATTCAGGGCACGATGCATCTCTTCACAGATGACACTGAACTCTGTTGTAGGGTAGACAGAAACGAGAAGGAAAGGGAGATGCAAAGGGATGTGCAAAGGCTACAGTGGTGGTCCAAGGCCTGTCAATTGAAATTCAAAGACAAAAGGTGATGCACACAGTGAGCAAGAATTCCAGAACAAAGTACCTGATAGGAGAGGTTAAGCAGGACACCACTTCTGAGGAAAGGGACACAGAAGTCATCATAAATGCCTCCCTTAAACAATCTAGCCAGTGTGACATGGCCTACAGTAAGGGAAACAGGATGCCGGGCTATATTGGGAGAGGGTTTGACAGCAAGAAGAAAGAGGTATTGCTACCTCACTATAGATCACTGAAGAGACCACACCAACAGTACTGTGCCCAGTTCAGGAGTCCTCACCTAAGAAAAGACAAGGACAGGCTGAAGACAGTGCAGCATAGGGTAACCAAAATAATTCAAGGCCAGTGGGGAAGACCCCATGAGGATCGGCTTAGGGTATTGAACATGTACTCAATCAAGGCCAGATGAGAAAGGGTTGAGCCAGATGAGAAAGGGTTGATAACCTTCAAGTTCCTGTAAAGAATTAACAAGATGAACTGTGAGGAACTATTCAATAAGAGTAACAAATCTAGAACATGAGGTCATGAGTGGAAGCTGGTGGGAGGAGGACCCGGAAGTCGTGAGAAAGTTTTATTTTACAGAGAAAGTGGTTGAGCCATGAAACAGTCTGCCAGCGGAGGTGATGGGAATCAAAACCATTAATGGTTTCAAACACAGCTGGGACAGAGCTAAAATCATAATAGTTATTGGGGGGGGCAGAAGTAAAACAGGGAGTAAGAGGTGAATAGTGTAGATGGAGAACCATATTGACAAAAGGTCATGGGGTATGATCAGATGAAACGGGAAGAGTGGATGTCTGCTGAGCTTCATTGATCTTCACCAACTGAGAGAGAGACCACTAACGAAGAGAAGGTAGAGTCCGACAGGTGCAGAAGCAGGGATTCCTTGACAGCAGTTCTACCTGAATCCTCCTGGAGTGTACAGTCTGGGCCTCTTTGTCTGCTGAGGCAGCTTCTCACCTCACTCTCTCTGCTCAGACCCAGCCAGCGGCTGCTCTCTCAGCATAAGGAGCTGTTGGAACACTTACCCAGAATTCCTGGCTGTGGTATGTAAATCAGCTGTACCCACTACTGAAATAGTGCTCAGCAAATAGAAAGCGCTCAGCCAGAAGCAACAGCTCAGACACAAAGAGCACCTCTAGGAGGCATGTGTCAAGAGCGGTTCAGCTCCTAGCCTTACTGTCTTCTGATCTTCACCGACTGCTGTACCCACTACAGAAATTGTTGTCAGCTAATAGAAAGCTCTCAGCCAGAAACAACCAGCAGCAACAGCTCAGACACAAAGGGCAACCCTAGGAGGCATACGTCAAGTGCGGTTCAGCCCCTAGCCTTACTGTCTGCTGAGCTTCACTGATCTTCACCAACTGGGAGAGAGACCACTCAGAGAGGGAAGTCAGACTCTGACAGGTGCAGAAGCAGGGATTCCTTGACAGCATTTCTACCTGAATTCTCCTTGGAGTGCACAGTCTGGGCTCCTTTCTCTGCTGAGGCAGCTTCTCTCCTTGCTCGCTCTGCTCAGACCCAGCCAGTGGCTGCTCTCTCAGTATTAGGAGCTGATGGAACACATACTCCACACCTCCTTGATATAAAAACAAGTTTCCTTTCCATCCTATCAGTTCTGTGTGTACTTTAATTTTATGTGCAGTTAATGTAACAAGGACTTGGTACATCTAAAAGGCAGAACATCACTGATTATTTTTACAGGTAGCAGAAACAAAGGCATCCCTTTTCTTTCATCCAAAGAGTGCCTCTAGGCAATCTACTTCTCTTGCCAGGAACTTAAACAGAGAGATAAAGGCCACTATAAACCTCTTGAACTGCAATAACTGTGGAACACGTTTTACCAAGGACTTAATTTATAGAATGGGGCACTGTCCAACATGCTCCACAATCAGAGACCTCCAGCCACAGCGTCATCCAGCATGGGCTGAGACAAAATACCTCCACAATATATTAAATCAGCCCCCAATGGGCAACAGTGTAAAACCTTTAGTTTCAAGGCACACTACACCAGTACCCCTACCCCAAAGGACAAACAGGCCAGGGGACTGGCAACAGGTCAGGACTCATACAACTAGCACAAAATCCTCAATACAATAAGGCACCAAACCTATTCAAACATCAAAGAGGTACACTGCACTATCTACCACAACAAACAGCGTAACGAGTGTCAGAAATTCTGTGAACCCAGAGCGGTGTATGGAGGTACAGCACACAACTAAACCCACTAAAAAGGACAAAAAGAAATCAGTACTAATAATCAGTGACTCAATGATTAGGGGTGTAAAGACTCACCTCCAGCGGGACCATGCTTCAACTATGGTAAGGTGCCTTCTCGGAACATTGGCATGGAGGGACACCAATCACACAGAGGAAATCATTTGCAGTGTTGATCGAGACACGCATGTCATTCTCCACATAGGTACGAATGACCTAGTCAGTACGTCAGTAGAGGAAACAAAACAAAACCTCACCAGGCTGAGTGACAAGCTTGCTTCCCTTTCATCCACTATCATCTTCTCTGAAATTCTGCCAGTCTGGAAAAAAGGAGACAGCAGGCAGAAGATCAGGGAAGGGGACATCTCCAAGCTAAACACCTGGCCAGGAAAAAGGTCACCATTTTATTGGAAAATGGCAGGACTTCTGGGAATGGGAGTTCTTTAAATTTGACAGCCTACACCTCTCAAAGGAGGGGACCCGAGCAATAGGTCAAAAAATTTGACATTCACACCGGTCAGTTAAACTAGTGGATGGAAGGGTGGCACAGGCACCCCTAGCACAAAAAGGTTTGCCAAATGCCCCTCCCCCATGACCAACCAGTTCAGCACAAGGATGCACCAGTCATACTCAGACCAAACATTGCACCAAACATACATCGCACCAAATATACTCAGACCAAGCATTTCAACAAAATTACACAACCATTGATTAATAAGCTGGGTAGGCTTGGGGTGGGTCAGAAGTTGGTCAGCTGGGTGGAAAACTGGTTGACGGGTAGAGAACAGAGAGTGGTGGTGAACAGTATACAGTCAGAAGAAATGCAAGTCACAAGTGGGGTACCTCAGGGATCAGTCCTGGGGCCAGTCCTCTTCAATATCTTCATCAGTGACATTGCAGATGGACTGGAGGGTAAGGTTTGTCTGTTTGCAGAGGACACCAAGATCTGCAACAGAGTAGACTATCCAGATGGAGTGAGCAGAATGAGATAAGATCTGGATAGACTGGCAAAATGGTCGGGAGAGTGGCAACTGTGGATTAACGCAAGGAAGTGCAAGATCATGCACATTGGGAAGAGAAATCCTGAAGCCACCTATAGGTTTGGAGGGGAGCTGCTGGCAATTACAAGGGAAGAAAGAGACTTGGGCATCATCATCACCACAGATGACCTGAAATCATCCAAGCAGACCACTAAAGCAGTAGGTAAGGCTAGGGGGATGTTGGGGTGTATTAGTAGGGGTATCACAAGTTGTTAGAGGGAGGTAATAATCCCTCTTTACAAGACACTGGTTAGGCCCCATCTGGAGTGCTGCGTGCAGTACTAGAGGCCACACCTTCACAAGGACATTAACAAAATGGAGACAGTCCAGAAAAGGGCAACCAAAATGGTGCAGGGAGTGCATCAGAAAACATATGAGGACAGGTTAATGGAGCTCAATGTGTATACCCTATGGCAAAGGAGGGAGAGAGGTGATATGATCAAAACATTCAAACACCTTAAGGGCATTAACAAGGTGAAATAGTCTAACATGTTTGAATATAAGAAAAATAGCAGGACAAGAGAACACAGCATGAGATTAGAGGGGAGGCCAATTAAGGGGTAATGTGAGGAAGTTCTTTTTCACAGAAAGGGTGGTGGATGAATGGAATGGCCTACCTCAGGAAGTGGTGGATATGAATACAGTGCAGGGATTCAAACAGGTATGGGACAGGAATAAGGGAGCAATACAGATGAGTATGAATAGATAGGCCATTGACAGAGTAAAAGCCTATGGCACATTCATAAGGTAGAAAAAGAAATGGACAGACTGGATGAGCCTTGTGGTCCTTATCTTCCGTCAACTTCTATGTTTCTATGTAACCAAAACATATTAAAAATGCAAATGACCAAAACAGAAGGGGATGGAAGGTAATGTGCATCAATGCTCGTAGTCTGCCAAACAAAATCCCTGCTCTCACAGCCGTAATGGCAGACACACAATTACACTGGGTCACTGCTACAGAAACATGGTTCACTGGGAACCACTCCTGGGATGTCACCATCCGAGGGTATGCATTATTCCTGAAAGACTGTGAGGGAAAGAAAGGTGGGGGTGGCATTGTATGTCAGAGATGACATTTGCACAACAGAAATCCAGGGAAAACACAGTAAAGCAGAGGCCCTTTGGGTTATACTAGGAGACAGGGACAAAGTCATATCCAGGTAGGAGTCATATGCAGACCCCCATCCCAGGAGGCCAACGTATACAGGGAGCTCTTGGAAACCATCTTGATGATGGTGGACAGGGGCAAGTTGTTGATTGTGGGCGACTTCATTCTGCCGGACGTGGATCAATCCTCATACATAGCATCCTCAGACCAGAGCAAAGAGTTCCTTTTTGCACTAAGGGGAGCAGGTTTGCATCAACTGATGAACTCACCCACCACAGACAAAGCAATATTGGAACTAGTGCTGATAAACAGTACAAGGATTCCGGAAGCAAAGGGGAGTCAATCTAGAGACCAGTGATCACAGTTCAATCTGGTATACTGTGAAAATATGGAGGAAAATAGTCACACCAAAATCAAGATACTAGATTTCAGAAAAGTCAGCTTCCCCAAAATGAGAACTATGATTGCATCCATGCTAGAAGGAGGAATCACAGGAGATGTAGAGAACTCCTAGAATACTCTGAAGGCTGCCCTGCATACAGTAACAACTGTATGTACTAAGCAGATCAGCAAGTCCAGAAGAAGGAAAAGACCTCTCTGGTTCTCTCATGAAGTAGCACCCAAAATCAAAGAGAAAAAAATGCTTTTACACAACTCAAGCAAACAAAACATGAAGCAGACATGGAAGAATACAAGAACAAATTAAAGGAGGCAGGGAAAGCTGTTAGAAGGGCAAAAGCACAGATGGAAGAGAAAATAGTTCAGGGTGTTAAGGAGGGAGACAAAACCGTCTATAGATTCATAAGAGAAAAAAGGAAAACTGAGGGAGGAATAGTCCAACTAGCAACCGAGGATGGTAAGATGGCAGAGAGTGACGAGGACAAGGCAGAAGTGCTAAACGAGTTATTTTGCTCTGTCTTCACCATAGAAGACAGTGGCAAAGGTCCCACACTGAGCAGGACAAAGGAAGATGCCCAGGGAGAAGATACTAGCCCCTTCACAAGGGAGAGGATCCTAAAAAAGCTTAATAAACTGAAAGTGGAAAAAGCCATGGGACCGGATGACATACACCCTAGGATATTGAAGGAGCTCCAAGAGGAACTGGCCGCACTGCTGGTTGAACTCTTCAACAAGTCACTAGACAGCAGGAAAATATCTCAGGACTGAAAACAGGCAACCGTTGTGCCCTTACACAGGAGCAGAAACAAGGAAGAGTCAGGAAATTACCACCCTGCCAGTTTGACCTCAGTTGTGGGGAAAGTGAAGGAGTCACTACTAAAAGAGATGATAGTGGTGTACATAATAGAGACTAGAAAAACTGACCCAAAGCAACATGGCTTCACAGCAGGATGCTCTTGTCAAACCAACTTGATTGACGTCTTCAACTGGGTCACCAGAACATTGGATCAGGGAAGGGCGGTGGACATTGTATACCTAGATTTCAGCAAGGCCTTTGACACCATCCCTCATAGAAGCCTAACCAACAAGCTGGAACATACAGGAGTTGGCCAGAAGATGGTCAGCTGTATCAGTAACTGGCTGAGTGATAGGACCCAGGGAGTGCTAGTCAATGGATCATTGTCAAGGGAGGGTAGAGTGACCAGTGGCGTCCTGCAGGGATCAGTACTGGGACCAATCCTATTTAACATATTTATAGCAAACATAGTGAATGGACTAACAGGGAAGGTTTGCCTGTTCACAGATGATACAAAACTCTGCAACAGAGTGGACACAAGGGAAGGAGCAGACAAAATGGAAGCTGACCTTAGAAGGCTAGAGGATTGGTCCATGGACTGGCAGTTACAATTTATCACCAAAAGTGTAAGGTAATGCACTTGGGAAAGAGGAACCCTGGAAAAAAGTACACAATGGGAGGACATCAACTTGAGGAGACAGAAATGGAGTGAGATCTCAGCATAATCATCACTGACAAATTAAAGATAGGAAAACAATGTGAGAAAGCAGCACAGAAAGTGGGTGGCATCCTCGGATGTATAAGTAGAGGCATTTTTAGTGGAAAGAGGCAGGTTATCATGCCCCTCTACAGGTCCTTGGTGAGGCCACACTTGGAGTACTGCGTTCAGTTCTGGAGACCTCACCTCAAGAAGGACATTGACCGTTTGGAAAACGGTGCAGAGAAGGGCTACTAAGATGGTGCATGGACTGCATCATTGGTCATATGAAGCAAGACTCGGGGAGCTGAACCTATACTCTCTTGAGCAGAGAAGAAACAGAGGGGACATGACGGAAACATTTAAGTATGTAATGGGATTTAATGCAGCTCAGACAAGCAATCTATTTCAAAAAACACGGCAGCATGCACAAGAGGGCAAGATATGAGACTGGTAGGAGGAAGGTTCAAAAGCAACCTCAGGAAGTACTTCTTCAGAGAGAGAGTGAAAGACCTGTGGAACAGTCTGCCCCAGGAGGTGGTAGCATCAAAGACAATCAGGGAGTTGAAACTCGCATGGGACAGACATAAAGGACAAATTAGGACTAAGGCTGCATGGGGGGGGTAGTTTCTAGGGCAGACTAGATGGATTCCACAGTCCCCATCTGCAGATGCTTTTCTTATGTTCTTATGTTCTTACAGACCACTGATCTTTGCTGTCATTGTTTAAGTTTCTATATTTCTTTTTTTTTTTTTTTTTTATGTACTGTGCCTTGGATCTCAGAAAGGTTTATTTAAATCTCTTGCTCTCTATCTATCTCTATCTCTCTCTCTCGCTATCTTGCTGTCTGTCTATCTATCTATCTATCTATCTATCTATCTATCTAACTATCTATCTTGATTGTTTCCTAAAACTCAGTGTGCTTTGCTCATCATGGTGGGCTACTAATGTAACCCCCCTGTTACCCGGGGTTACTAGAATCCCAGTTAGACCTAGTGGCAGGCAGGGACAGGCAGCTTGTGAAACTCCAGTTAAATGGATTTCACACTGTCTCACTCTGTTCTCAGTCTCAGCTGAGACTGAAGGATGACATCATTTTAGAACTGTCACAGCTGCATAAGCCACACTGGAATGTTGCAGTTGGAGGTTAGAGTAGAACATTGGGGAATTTGAAGTGAGTCTGTTGCAGTCTGTAGTAGAGGAAGGAGGTGTTCTGCTGTAAGCAGGCCCTCAGAGTCCTAAGCTCTGTCAAAGAGCTATTTTTTTTTGTAGAGGTTTGTGTTTTCACCTTGAGAGGAACACAAGAAGAGCCAAGTGAAGTGGTAGAGACCACTTTCAGTGGTTCAGGGCCCCATCCCTGTGGTGATGGGGGGAAGGAATCAGCCTGTTTTCCAGGGGCGAAACCCCTGGTCCAGCTAGGGAACAAGAAGCTGCCTGAGTTTAAGTTCATGCTGAGGCACCAGGAGTTCTGGACCAGATTCCTTTGTAAGAGAAAATGCCTGTGGGGCATCTGCAACCAAGGGGTGAGTTCGCTCTGCTAAAGGGCCAATGTGTTTTCACCTGAGACAAGATGAAACTAAAGTGACTGTTACTGTGGGGTCAGGAAAAGACAGCCAAGTACAGTTTGGAAGATGTGGGGATTGGACTGCTTAACTCTGTGGGGGGTCTAGAGTAATGGACACAGCCACTTTTTAAGTATGTTCAAGTTCAGCACAAATGGGATGGAAAAACAGTAGATTGGATGTGACATACAGTTAAAGAAAATCTACACAGCAAAGTGTTTTTAAGGATGAGGTGTTACAGTCCAGAGAAATGGCCATGTATGAATTAAGGGAGCGAGAGGTGGGAGACCCCCCCATCAGTAGTAACCAAATTCACCTCTACGGGTTTGCTTTGGGACACCTGTTGCTTTCTCTCAGGTACTTGGCCAGTGCCTGAGGAAGGTACCCAGATGTGGGATTGATGAGGAAGAATCCCTGATGGAGCCAGAAGTGCTCAAAGGTGGTTTAGGGAGCCACCAGTAAATATTCCATGCTATATGGAAAGTGTCCAAAGGGCTGGCAATGGAGCCGAGCCAGGGAAACTGAAAAAGAGTTGAGTTAGGGCAGAGTGCCTAGAGTGTTTTGAGACCTGAGGGTTTCAATGTAAAGAGGATGTGTTCTGATCTCCATAAATCTGCATTACCAGGAGTGTAGCCCCATGGGGGCCCATCTATGCTTTGTTATTCTGTTGGATGTGAATAAAAATCACACTTTAGAATCCCAACTTCTGGTATTGGACATTACAGTTATTGCTTCATGTGTCCGGAGTTACTTGGGTGCCCTTGACTAGAAGTCAAATCTAGCCAAAATATCGAGCAACAGTTTTCTCCCCGAGCCCAGGTCCCAGGTAGGGGATTACATATGGAGGCACCGCACAGCGCTAATAACACAAAAATACCACCAAACCGACCCCTGGGGTAACCCACCCGTTACAAAAATGGAGACTACCACTGGGATTCTGTTGCAATTTGGGAAAAAAATGCAAGAAAGGTTGCTCGGATAGTGGCTAGCGTTTTGGCTGTCTGGCAGTAGGTAGCCCAAAAAGCTGAAGCAATGTAAACTAAATGTGCCACTGTGTGCTGCTGTCTATGTGCTGTTGTGATATTGCCAACTGTTACCAAGCAGCAGTAAAGCCCGAGTGTGTATGCCCTTGTCCTGCATCAAATTAAAGCATTTGACAGCTTTTAAAAGTGTTTGTGACAAAGAAAAGTGTGGAAAACTGTGCCCTAGATGTTGGAAATGCTTTCTGTGTGAACTGAGAGACTTGTGCTTAATGGGCATGAAAAATGGTTGAAATGGGCTCCCGCCGAGGAGTCATTAAAGAAAAAAAAGTGTGGTTTTGCCATTTAAATTTTGCCTGCTCGACGATCGCCGTGAGGAGAAAAGCATTCAAGAGGAAAGCGGCTCATTTGCATGGCGTCGAGTGATTGGTGAGACTGCAATCAGTCCCACCCCCAAGCCAGCTCTAGACCGACTGCACGGCATTCGAGAGGGAGAGGGAGAGTGAGTGGAGTGTGCAAACTGGCTTGTTAGGAGGAGCATCATGGTGACTGAAAGCACTGTAAAAAGTCTAAAATCTGACTTTTATGTTTAAATTCGGGCTCAACCCGTGTCTCGATTGACTGGAATGTGAGTGTGGTGTTCAGAGGGACAATTGGCAGGACTGCCAACCTGCTTCCTTCCAGAGGCCTTCAAGACTGACTGCAGGCCGTTTTTCCATCGTAGCAAACAACTACTGATAACAGTGAGTACCAGCCAAATGAAACAGCTCAAACTAAGTGATTTTGCCAAAAGTCAGCTGAATCTGTGTGTTAGCAGTGTAATCGCTTTGCAAAGAAGGACTGTGTCAGTTTAACTTGCTAAAAGCAAGAAACTAAGCAACCGACTGTGAGCATAATTATAGGTTCAGCGTCAGTATAATTTTCAAAGCCATGCTAGAGACTGTGAGTTGTATGAGATATGCAGCAAGAAATACAGGCAATCCTGTGCTATGAAATACTGAGGCTTTAAGGTACTGTAAGCTAGAGCAATGTCTTCAGCAAGTGAAAGTATGTGGTAAATCATATAAATGTGCTAGCAGAAAGAACAGTACAAGTTTGTGCAGTTTGAGCAAAGTTATCAATAGAGTGTGTAAATCAGGTGCACAGTGGCTTGACCCAATTACAGAATGTTGATGTGTAGGAGTGCTGCCGCCGCCATTACAGGGTGAAGTAGTAATGTAAACACAGCAGCAGAGGAGCCATTTTGAAAGAGAAAAAAAGTTTTCAGTGATGTGGGACTTAAAATAACAGTTAGCGTTGTTTGTTTTTTCTCTGCAGTAATGGCTTCAGGACCAGCCCGCTACCTGGATCATGCCCAGGCTGTGATAGCGGTAGAAGTTAACAAGTTAAGGGACATTAAGAAATGTTACTACAGGGGATGACTGCCTCCTCATGTGGCGATTCCTGGATATCCAGTGCGAGTATGTGTGATGTGCTTAAATGCTGGAAGGGACGTCTTCATGGTACCTCACTGTTCTGGGTGCCTAGAGAAATATGGTATGTTTAAAGCACCCAAGATTTGTTTGGCTTCCACATGGACAAACGTTCAAGAATCTGCAGTTGGCAGCACACAGTACCAGGCGGAGTCTGTTGGAGAAGGCCCCTCAGAGTGTGGCACGAAGCCAGAGGGTGCAGATTTACAGACAGAACAATGTGCTGATGTTTTGGAGTCTGAGTCACAGAGAGACATTTCAGGAAAAGCATCAGTAGACCCTTGGAGACAGGGGCCTAGCCCAAGTCTCATGGGTGAAGATGAGATGAGGGAGACCTTTGAATGGGAGGTTTCAACCTCCTTGCCCAGCGAAGAATGGACAGTCTCAGATGTGAGGACGACTGCTCACTCCTGGGCACAGATTCTCAGTGAGGAAGAAGAAGAGGGGGAGCCTATGTGACCTTGTGAAAAATGAACTGTTACACAGCCTCAAGCTTTTGCCTCAGAGGAACTCATGGAAGAGAGTGGTGATTCCACAGCCCTGGCTGTGCAAGAAGAAGCCAGGGATCCATTTTTTGTGTCATTAAGAATGTGTAGCTGGCAGAACCAGGACTGGATGCCCCCAAGCCAGGCCAGAGGTCTCAAGTTGACCAAAGCTAGTAAAGAGGAAAGAATGGTTCATAGGAAAGTGAATGAAATCTACGGAATGTCCTTTCCTACCTTTCCTCAGAGAGTCTGGGAGGAGATTGAAAAAAGCAGGAAATCCTGGATTTGGGAAGAAACAATGAAACATGTGCATCCTGGTGCAAATAAGCATGTCAAGAACTGAATGTTTCAAGAAAAATACAGCCAGTGGAAAAGAGGCAGAACACTGTTTATTGACACTGTTCGAATTGTGGATGGAGAGGGACATGAAACCTTTCACAGTGTGAATTATGAGCGCCCAGATGGGGTGATAATTCAAGCACCTGACCCGTTATGCTATTGGCCACAGTGCAAAGACCTTCCTGCGAATGTACCCATGCCTACCAAATAGAAAGCAGAGCAGTGGTAGCCAGTGCTATCACTCCAGCAGTTGCCGTACCTATGTTGTTCCACCAGTCTGGACGTCCAGGACTCAGGTGCCCCACATTCATCAGTTCTACAGTGTACTGGCCTTCCAGAATCCATCGACTGGCCCACCAGATGACTTTAGATCAAGAGAGGACACCAGCCCAGCTGTATCCTGATTCATTGCCTGGGTATCGGATGACTTCAGACCAGCTGTTTTCCTTTTTGTTCCTGTTCCAAGGTTCCATCTCCAAAGATGACATCACCCCAGCAGTTTCCAGATGTGCCCTACCATTGTTTCCCAGATGTCCGCCCGGCTGTATCGGAAGAATGCTGCCAGGGAGAGTCTTCGGCCAAGGACCAGGTGTGGCATCGTGTTGTTCTACAAGGGACTGGTAAGTCCAGACTTTACTGTTCTTATGACATTGCAGTACACACCCTACACTAGCAGACTCCAGATGTTTGAACTGTCCTCAAAGACTCTCCTCTTTGGGACTTTGGTCTGCTAGAACTGTGCTTCACCGGGCTCCGGCCCAGGACAGACTCTTTAATGGACTTGCCTTCAGGCACTGTGGTCACTAGATGGGACTTTTAGGGCACTCCATCCCCCACATATGGTGTATTGTAAATAATGTCATTGTTTTTGCTGTCTTCTAATGTTTATACTGTTTTTTCTACTTTTCTAAAAAAAATCTTTTTGGGATTCTCCAGTGTTTTGATGGTAGGGGTTTAGATAGACTGTGTATGCAGATTAGGAGTGTGTGTTGTCTTTCTTTTTCTTGCAGGTGTTCCTGAAGAAGATAAGAAGAGAAGACAAGAAGAAGAAGAGGAGGGACTCAGCGGACTTCCTCAGTAGTACTTTAGAGTGTAGTGTTTAAAGTACTGTTGTTGTTGTTGTTGTTGTTACTGTGTGTAACTTTTCCTTCCACAGGTATGGTTGTGGTGGAGTGTGGGAGTAATGCATAGTGTATGGTATTAGCTCCTGGTGTGTGGTTGCATGGTGTCCCAGGTTGGGGGGAGGTCCCCTGTTTGTTTTGTTTTGGGAATTTTGAGTTAGAGGCAAACAGATTTTCCCTAGAAGGCTGGGGGGATAGACAGGCTGTGGCTCTGCCCTACAGTAAGGGTTGCAGTACTGATCTATTAGGGCTATGCTCTGGACAATTCTACCAGAGCCACTAGGTACCCATAGTCAGCGGGTAGAGTAGAGGCTGATGCATCAGCCAAAGGCCTCTAGGCCCTTAGTGTTGTCTGCCTGTGCTGGCACATGGTAGGGGAGAAGGTAGTGCTACCTCCCCATAGTCAACACATGGGGTGAGATGGCCTAAGCCAGGTGACTAATGACTGCAGACAGTCATTTTCCTGGCCCAAGGTGAGTGTAACCCCCCTGTTACCCGGGGTTACTAGAATCCCAGTTAGACCTAGTGGCAGGCAGGGGCAGGCAGCTTGTGAAACTCCAGTTAAATGGATTTCACACTGTCTCACTCTGTTCTCAGTCTCAGCTGAGACTGAGGGATGCCATCATTTTAGAACTGTTGCAGCTGCATAAGCCACACTGGAATGTTGCAGCTGGAGGTTAGAGTAAAACTTGGGGGAATTTGAAGTGAGTCTGTTGCAATCTGTAGTAGAGGAAGGAGGTGCTCTGCTGTAAGCAGGCCCTCAGAGTCCTAAGCTCTGTCAAAGAGCTATTTTTTTTGTAGAGGTTTGTGTTCTCACCTTGAGAGGAACACAAGAATAGCCAAGTGAAGTGGTAGAGACTGCTTTCAGTGGTTCAGGGCCCCATCCCTGTGGGGGAGGGGAGGAATCAGCCTGTTTTCCAGGGGCAAACCCCCTGGTCTGGCTAGGAAACAAGAAGTTGCCTGAGTTTAAGTTCATGCTGAGGCACCAGGAGTTCTGGACGAGATTTCTTTGTAAGAGAAAATGCCTGTGGGGCACCTGCAACCAAGGGGTGAGTTCGCTCTGCTAAAGGGCCAATGTGTTTTTCACCTGAGACAAGATGAAACTAAAGTGACTGTTACTGTGGGGTCAGAAAAAGACAGCCAAGTACAGTTTGGAAGATGTGGGGACTGGACTGCTTAACTCTGTGGGGGGTCTAGAGTAATGGACACAGCCACTTTTTAAGTATGTTCAAGTTCAGCCCAAATGGGATGGAAAAACGGTAGATTGGATGTGACATACAGTTAAAGAGAATCTACACAGCAAAGTGTTTTTAAGGATGAGGTGTTACAGTCCAGAGAAATGGCCGGGTATGAATTATGGGAGCGAGAGGTGGGAGACTCCCCCCCATCAGTAGTAACCAAATTCACCTTTATGGGTTTGCTTTGGGACACTTGTTGCTTTCTCTCAGGTACTCGGCCAGTGCCTGAGGAAGATACTCAGATGTGGGATTGATGAGGAAGATTCCCTGATGGAGCCAGAAGTGCTCACAGGTGGTTTAGGGAGCCACCAGTAAATGTTCAATGCTATATGGAAAGTGTCCAAAGGGCTGGCAATGGAACCAAGCCAGGGAGACCAAAAAAGAGTTGAGTTAGGGTAGAGTGCCCAGAGTGTTTCGAGACCTAAGGGTTTCAATGTAAAGAGGATGTGTTCTGATCTCCATAAATCTGCATTACCAGGAGTGTAGCCCCGTGGGGGTTCATCTATGCTTTGTTATTCTTTTGGATGTGAATAAAAGCCACACTTTAGAATCCCAACTTTTGGTTTTGGACATTACAGTTATTGCTTCCTGTGTCCGGAGTTACTTGGGTACCCCTGACTAGAAGTCAAATCTAGCCAAAATATCGAGCAACAATTTTCTCCCTGAGCCCAGGTCCCAGGTAGGGGGTTATATATTGAGGCACTACACAGCGCTAATAACACAAAAATACCACCAACCCGACCCCTGCGGTAACCCGCCAGTTGCACTAATACTGGTTGGGGACTTCAACCTGCCAGATGTAGATTACAGTCTCTTAGCAGCAGCTTCTGCTAGAAGCAAGGACATCCTGGGGTCCCTGCAGGGGACATTCCTCAGGGAACTAATTAGTGAACCGACTCATGATGAGGCAATACTGGATCTAGTACTCACTAACAGGGACAGTGTTGCAGATGTCAAGGTGGGAGGCCACTTAGGGACCATTGGTCACTGTACAGAGTGTTTCAATATAAGGACCGCTGCAAAACTGAACCACACAAGAGCAAGGGTCCTGGACTTTAGAAGGGCAGATTTTATAAAGATGGGTATAAGCCTATGGGATGACCTGGTGGGGGGATGGCCTGAGTGGGGTGGAGGAACAGTGGGCAAAGATAAAAGGTAGCATAGTAAAGGCAACAAATCTATGCATCAGACATGTGAGTAAAAGCAAGAGGAAAAAGAGACTGCTATGGCTCTTGAAAGAGGTGCTTTTCAGGTAAAGGCAAAAAGGGTAACATTCAGAAGGTATAAGGAGACACAGAGGGAAGAGGATAGGGATGTGTATCAGGGGAAACAGAGGGAGGCAGGGAAGGCAGTAAGGAGCACAAAGGTGCACACTGAAGACAAGAGAGAATAGCCCAAGAGGTAACAAAAGGAGACAAGACATTTTTTAGGTATGTAACTAAAAAGAGGAAGACCAGGGGTGGGATTGTAAGGGAAGGGGAAGACTGTGCAGAGGGGGACCACAATTGGCAGTCATTCTGAACAAATACTTGTGTTCAATGTTCACAGAGGAAGGAGATGCAGATGGGCCACAAAGTAACAGTAACTTTGGAGGGAGATGGACACTAGCCCTTTTTTGGAGGTGAGAGTCCTGAAGGGACTTGCTAATCTGAAGGTGGACAAAGCAATGCAGCTAGATAGGATGCATCCAAGGGTGTTGAGGGAGCTCAGGGAAATACTGGCTACACCTCTGACAGTTCTATTCAACAGCTCAATGGAAACAAGAGTGGTTCCATAGGACTGGAGGAGGCAGGTGAAGTGCCGCTACACAGAAGTTGTAGGAGGGAAGAGGCTGGTGGTAGCAGGAAGGAGGCTGGCAATTATAGGCCAGTCAGCCTGACATAGGTGGTGTGGAAGTTAATGGAATCACTGCTGAAGGAAAGGACTGTGGAATATCTTGAATTCTGTGGGTTACAAGACCCAAGGTAGCATGGGTACACAGAGGGAAGATCATGTCAAATGAATCTGATAGATTTCTTTTACTGGGTTATCAAGGAACTAGAACAGGGTGGAGCAGCGGACTTGGCTTACCTAGATTTCAGTAAGGTGTTCAATACTATTCCACATAGGAGACTAGGAAGCAAACTTGGTAGCTTAGGAGTGCGCCCAAGGTAGTAAACTGGATAAAATATTGGATAGCGGATAGGCAACAGAGGGTGGTGGTAAATGGAGTTCATGCTAAGGAAGGGAGGGTGACCAGTGGAGTGCCTCAAGGATCGATGCTGGGACTGGTCCTCTTTAATGTCTTTATAAGCGACATTGCAGAGGAGTTGGAAGGGAAGGTCTGCCTCTTTGACAATGACACCAAAATCTACAATAGGGTGGACACTCAGGGGGTGGAAAGGATGAACAGAGAACTGAGAAAACTAGAGGAGAGGTCAAGTGTATGGTAGCTGGGTTTCAATGTGAAAAAGTGCAAAATAACACAGTTAGGGCACAGAAACCCAGGCGTAGAGTACAAAATAGGTGGAGTAGTATTAACAACCACCAAGCAGGAAATACACCTGGGGGTTATCATATTGGATGTCCTTTAGATGTCCTAAAGGTGGCCAGGCAGTATGGCAAGGCAGTAGGGAGGGCTAGTGGGATGCTGGGGTGCACAGGGAAGGGTATCACCAGCAGAATGAGGAAGGTGGTGTTGCCTTTGTATAGATCACTAAAAAGACCCCCCTCCCCCAAGTACTGTGTCCAGTTCTGGAGGCCACATCTCTGAAAGGACATTGACAGAGTAGAGGTGGTCCAGAGGAGGGCAACTAAAATGCTGTAGGGTCTGTATCAAAAGCCCTATGATAAGAGACTAAAGAACCTCAATATGTACACCCTGGAACAGAGGAGGGAGGAGGGGATATCATAGAGAACTTTAAATACCTCATGGGTGTAAATGAGGTACAGAAGGAAAGTATTTTTCAGAAGAAAAGGTGCTCATGGACAAGGGGACATGCTATGAAGTTATGCTTTGAAGCTGGAGGGGGGTAGATTCAGGAGAGATGTGAAACATTAGTGGATTCCTGGAACAGCCTTCCAGTGGAGTTCCGCGAAAACAGTGGTGGGGTTCAAGAATACATGGGATAAACACAAGGGAATCATAGTGGAAAGGAAGGGGGGAGGGAGAAAGAGCTGCAGATCAGGCACGGTTTGCAGTAATAGTGTAGGTAGGGAGAAATGGGCAGACTGGATAGGCCGATCAGTCCTTATTTTCCATCAAATTCTATGTTTCTGTATTACTATATACCTGTGTATCATCTGTTTCAAGGTCACAGCAAAAGTCCTCTGCGCCTGCACAGACATTTGTATCCACTGCATGTGCAACCCCCCCACCAAATGTGGGTTCCCATAAGTCTTCCTTGGGATTGCTTAAATGCCCACTGCTAGGCTTTGCATTTTGTGTCCTCAGCAATTTAAAAGTGTTTACATGTGAGTGCCCTGTTAGCCTCTGTGCCTGTCTCTTTAAGAGCTGCCTATATCGTAGTGTGTAATTAATCCAGGTAGGGGCCCGAGTAGTTTCAGGCTCAAGTCCTGCCCAGGCTGCTGCATTATTGCTCAATTCCGCCTTCACTAATTGCGGGGAGGGAGCCCTACAAGGAGCTTTAACTGTTTGCTGATTATCTGCTTTAATAATAGTAACATCATAGTTTGTCTAACCTGCATTCCTTTGCAACATGGACATTTCAGTTAATCACCACCATCTTGGTTCTCGACTGCTAGTTTGGACCAATCAGTACCTTTGGGGACCCTAAAATGGAGTCTGTCCACAGGGGTCTTGTGAAAGTGAATTTCTGTAAGAATTGTAGTTTTTACTTTTTGGTGCCTAAATGGGCCTGGAGGGGGAGCCCTTGCTTTGACAGACAGATGGATCAACCAACCGAACCCTTTTGGATCAGAAGGAAGTGCCGGTGCTGCCTGCAGCAGAGTGCCAGAGTGGAGTTAGGGTTGAAAGAGTGAACAGCTCGAGTGATTCAAGCAGCTGATCCTGTGTGGTGCACAGGGGAAATCGGCAGGAAGGCTGTGTTTGGCCTGCCTGCTGCCATCTTCCTAAGTGAAGATACCTTAAACCTGAGATTGGACTTCTTCCGAAATTGCAGCTTTTACAATTGGAACTTGATTTGTGACAAAGTGAATTTTCCTGGTGGACCGAAGATTTGCCTCGGTGCAATTGGCCTGTCAGGACTTGAGACTACCACAGAGAGTATAGTTTGCCAGAAGATCCTGTGTATTGCAACCGGACTGTCATCCGAACTGTGGTATTGTCTTGCTTTTACTATAACTGTGCTGAATGCTGAAAGTGGGCCGTGATTCGGTTCCCCACTGACTGAATGTGTCACACTTGCTGGAAGCTGCATCCAGCACTTACCAGACTGTCTCCGAACTGTTCACCTGGCCTGGGCCTTGCCACCTCGGCCCAGACAACCCCTCATGCCACAGAGAACCAACCAATGAGAGACCTGCCTGGGATTCAGCTCCCTGCTCAACACCAGCGAACAGGATCAGCACCACGGTGCTTCGTGCGGGCCCTGCTTCTCCTGGCCATCCAGCACTTCATCCTGAAGTCTCCATTTTGTCTATCCTGCATCCTGTACTGGGTAGCATGAGTAAACACCAGGGTAGCTCCTTGCAGAAAAGTTCAAATCAAAGTGGGTCAACTGATTTAACTGTTGTTGCTAAGCATTGGACTGAGCCATCCAGCTCCAGATTACAAATTGTGGGTTAAAGTGCATGCATGTTTTTCCTTCCATTACAGGGCCCCAACCAGCTGCAACGCCAACCTACCCCAGGCAATGCTTCTGGCTAGCCTGTACTAACAACTGGGTACCCAGAGTGTGTGTGACTGTGTTACAGGGACCTTTAAGTGCATGCCTTATAACCTGAACCATTCAAATCTCAAATCAACCATTAGATTTTGCCCCCTTCCTTGTTACTTCCCCTTAAATAAATCAGATCTAAATCTTTTTGCATTGAAACTGGTTGTGGTGCACTTCTGTACAAACAGCACTAAAATACTGTTGGTTGTTGTGCTAAACCTTATTTTACAGGGGGTCTCCAGGGCTGAGCCAGCTGAACCTGCCCTGGTGGTAAGTGCAACAAGTGCTGGGTTAAAACTGTTGTCAGGTGTAAATTGCAATTGTGTATTCTGTGAACCATTTAGGTCATTAGAGGGGAAGGGGGGGGTAACAGTATCTCGGAGGGCTGTACCCAGGTAAGCTATGTTACCAATAACCCTGTCCTCCGGGTGGAGGCACCCACTTTTAGTACCCAGGCCCCTCAACCTGCACTTGGTCACGCAGGCAGGGGTAGTATCAATTGGGGTAGCTCCACCTATGGGTTACACATGCTTTTTGTTATCCTGTTTAGTTTCAGGCATTTTCCAGGAGCAGCACGATCCAATATGAGTGGACGTGTCTGTGGATGACTGCTACCAGCCATGCAGAGGACACTGCACTATATAACTGACATTAACAAATCACTGCAGGTGGCAACCATACTGTGCTTCTGAGACAGCAGTCATGGGCCAGATGCAACCAGCACAGCAGACCCACAACTTCCATTTGAGGCTAGGTCCAGAACAAACAACACACCACAGGGGACACAATATTGTTTTGATATTGGGAAGCTGAGATTATTGTTTTGGGGCTGGCAATTTTTGTTCGGTCCATATGTTACCTGTCCCCTGCATTTTAGATATTAGGGCTGTGCTTTTCTGCTTTGTGGACTGAAAGGGAGATGCCAGATTTTCTGCTGTTATGCTTATGATGGTAATGAATGTTTTGTATGTTTGGGGATTCGTATGGTTGATGACACTATTCAGATTATGTCGCCTATGAGGAGAAAGGCTTATGGCTCTGCAGTGCACTGCTTTAGGTTACATACATGTGGGTGGTGAGCTGGGCACTCTATGACTTTTAATTTCAACTGTATACTCTACTGTGTCAGTGACCTGAGTGTCATGTATTTGTTTATTTGAAAATGTTTTACCAGATAAACAGTAGAGAGAACAGCTTCTCATTTATAGATGTTGCCTAGTGGAAGGAAAAGGGAGGGTGGGGCAATACAAAATTAGACAATAAGATAAAATAAAATGTAAGCAAGACAGTGTACAAAAAGAGTTACCATAAGATGCAGCACATACACAGAATCAGCAGCAGCTGGAACATCACACAAGAATGCATGGCAGGCTTTAGTTTCCCAATAGCAATATCATGGCAGTTAAGTAGGGCACTCACAAATAGGCATAACATGTTGCTTTAATTTTATTTTGGTTGTAAAGACTAAGGGGGAGCAGGTTATGTCAGAGGGTAACATATTGCATATTGCAAGAAAACAGAAGCTCATTGGTCCCACCTCACATGGTCTTATGTGTATATGGGGGGGGGTTGTCATCTTTTATGTTATAAAACAATATATATTTCATCACACTACTGTGTATGTTTGTTTTGGATCAACCATTCCATGCTTGTGACATGGGATTTTTATGCACTAATTCCATTCAAATATAGTCTCTGTCGCATCCTGTCCGCATCTAGCTCCTGTGACTGTCCTTCCTAATTGTTCTCCCCTCCCCTGCCCTCCTTGCTCTTTCCACCTAGCATGTAATCCTCTCCCCCCTCAACTCCCTCTCCCATACACCCATTCATCCTCCCCTCCTCCCACTCTCCTTCCCTACCCCCCTGTAGCACTTTAATTGATATTTGACAAGTGTCTTGGCCGCACCCCACTAGTGTGTCTCTCCTCCATACCGTGTCAACCCTGTTACCAGACCTCCTTCTGACATTTTTGCCACGGTACTGAATGTATAAAACTGTATGTAACTGCCTGTAACCCACTGTTAAACTGTTAATCAATGTTTTGTTTGAATTGTTCCTCATCCGACGTGGAACCTTTGTAAAAAAGCCTTGGCTCAAAGGTACTTGTAATCCTAGATTCAAATAAATAAAATAAATAAACAAAAATTCTGTGTCTTTGTAGTTCCTGTTCTATTTGGGCTGTTTCTGGGGTGTTAGCACTTAGCATCTGTTCATTCTTCGTTACATCTGACTGCTCTTTGTGCATTCATAGTTACATTGTGCCTCTTTCAATATTCCTATTGCTGGACTCACCCCATCCTTAGCAAGCACTATGGACATTTGTGCATGAGTTTGCAGGATGTTCCAATAGTCTGCCATAGGTGAGGTGTTTCTGAAATTCTGTCTAGATTCAGGAAGAACCCAATAAGATATCCTAAGTTTCTCTTCTTGCTGTCCATTCATAATCCCTTTCTACAGTTATCACATACTCTTGCTTGACTGCTGAACATGTGAGTTCCTTTTCTCCCCCTTCTGTTTTTCTTCTGGAAAGTTCCTAAACACTTATCATGGCCTCTGTTATGTCACTGAAACCCTTTTGAATTCAAGGCTGTTCTTTACACCACGTCACGCAAGGCATGTTAATATCTCACAGTGACATAACCTCTGCCATGCCTAATTGCTGAACTCAAAGTAAATATAGCCTCTTTTGTTGATTTTATTTGATAGCCAAAAGTGTGTTAGAGGTTGAAAAGAACTCCATGATATCTAATGCAGTTTCTACTGATACATTTGGAATTGATGAAGGAAATGGGGCTTGCTGAGAAATGCTTTATTAACCCGGAGAATCTCAGATTCTGACAAAATTAGCTAATAATGATTAAATGAAGCCATGTATTTATGAGTTCAAGGAAATTTGAGAGGTACACGCTAGAGTTATTAAATAAATCTAAGTACATGCAGAGTTTTGATATTGCTGGCGGCAGTAACCCATGTTAGACAGTGATATTAGGTGGGCAGGAGGGATTAGGTAATTGGAGAAAAGTAAAGGACCAAAATCAGAGCCTTGGATTATCCTGTTAGTCTTTCAGTATGAAGAGGATAATACCCCATCCTCACTTGTGATAAAGAAATGATTTGTTAGAAACGATCAAAGCCTGGATTGGATGGGGTTAGAGACATCAACAAAATTATGCTGATGGTCAAGAAGGATGTTGGGGTCAGTTGTAAAGTGGGTGGTATCTACAGATATGCAGTGTTTCTGTAGGAAAAGGGGGAATGAAAAATTGTTTCAGAGTTCCTGCAGACTTCCGGTGATGTCACGTGCTGAGCAGCATGGCGCTCTTTCAGTTCCGAGACCCCACTCCCTCCAAATTCATTTTTCACCACCAGAATACAGCTAAATTGCATTAGAAACTACCAGGTAAGCAGTTGCTATGCCCAGCCTTGCACAGTAAAGTTGAACATCCACTTCAGCCCGAAAATTGAGACAGCTGGTGCTCAATGAGAAAGTGGGCACTAAAGTAACGAGGCCTAGAACATCTTACTCCCAATCCCCGGCCTCAATTTCATCTGTGGAGCCAGAGATGGACTGCAGTGATGAGGGTGAATTGATTTCAGCCATCAACAGTACAGTGAAGAAAGTAATCACCATGGTCCAGACAACTAAAACAATAGACAAAAAATTAACAAGCACTCAGAAGCAGGTCGGGGGGATCGCAGATAAGTAAGGGACCCACGATCAGCTGCTTCTCTCTTTACTTCAGAGAGCATGGAAACTCAAGCACATCTGGAGGATGCAGAAAACAGAGTGAGACAAAATAATTTTAGAATTCATGCTCTCAGGGAAGGGGCTGATGACTCCTTTGAATCTATGCAATTCCACACCAGATAGTGCACTCAGAAAAGCTGTTCCGGTGCCCACCCAGGAACAACAGATCTTACTTTCACAAGTAGAACACAAAATGAGTGGCACTCAGGTCAAAGATGTCTTTGATCTGAGTGCCACTCTTTTTGTGTACTCCCTTTGAATCTATGCCTGCCTTTATAGAGCACTTCTTAAAATCGATTTTAAGAGCAAGCGCACCACTCCTTGGTTCATGGCCTAAAGACTCAAACACAAAACCACTGTCTATTATTGTCCACATGCTACATTTCCAGTCTAAAAAAGCAATCCTCGCTGCGGCTTGGAAACAGAAAAAAGTTTAATTTGATGGCCAACAAATTTATTTTGATCATAACTCCTCCCCATCTCTGCAAGGAAAACGACAAGAAGCGTGTTTAATTGTAAAACAACTTAAAGATAAGAAAGATATTCAAGCCCAAATTAATTACCTAGCCAAGGTCAAAGAGGCTGGGGTACAAATCTTTGACAAGGTAGCTACTGCTGCCTCTTAATTGAAGAAATGGGGTACTGACTGCCCCAATACAGAAATGGCTGAATTGGAACTGGAACTGCAACAGTCTGCATTGCAACTAGTAGGGAAGGGGAGAAAAAGATCATTATCAGACGATGATTTGCCCTTTCATATTAAAAAAGACATTGTCAGTATTTTGGGATCTCACAAGAAGGGTCCGGACACCAAAGCTAGAGGTGGGTCCAAATCCAACAGCTGAGACACAACTCATTTAATGACTGCCATACAAATCTATGGTGGTGCTGTACAACGGATGCAGACTTTTTATATTACTCTGCAAGTACTGACTGCTTATACTTTTACACTATTATATCCTGATGTGACCTCTTGAATTAACTTATGTTGCTTTATTGCAAACTTTACTTTTTTTCTGGGGGCTAGCACGATGGTTTTAAGTGCTGCCTATATGGGTATTTTCTTTTAATTCTACTAGTTATGGTTTACGGGGGCCTGGGGGTGCTGATCTGCTGAGGGGCACTCCCTCACTCCTTGCCTTTCACATCTGCAGTGTATTTTTTTCCTTTCTTGCCTGTGGGCAGGGGGGAGGGGCGGCCTTCAGGCCAAGGTCCTGCTACTGCTACTAGGTCCTCCTGATTTATAGTGCTCAGTAGGGGGACTCTGATCATTGCCCTAATTGGAGTTAGGGAGGGAGGCAAGTTGTCCAGACACATTTTCAGGCTTGCAGCAACAGTAGCTATCTCCTGACTTGCAGAATGAGCACTCTTTATCAAGTCAATCTTGCCACATTTGTAGGTTTTACAGAGCTTAGCCTCTACAAGGCACTTAGAGATAGGGTCCTGGTATTTCCGGGACAGCTGTCTCAACCTCAGATCAAATAGTTTCTGCTCTGTGATAATCATAAGAGTCCATTTTATTTTCTTTGATTTTCAGATGATAAGATCACATGGGAGGTGCTGTGTTTTTGGGGTGGCCTGCTCTCCCTCTTAAACTGGTAAATTAGTGAATTGATGTGTGGCATACCTTGGTTCCCTGAGTTAGGAGTGCTTTGGGAGGGGAACTGGTGGTGGGGACCACTCAGGGAGCTGCCTCCACTGCTCAGAGGTTTAGCAAAGCTACTAAATGGGTGGGGGGGGTAGAGAGATGTCACCTGGTGGGCCAGTCAGTCTGGTAAGGCTTGCAGAATAATAACTGTATTTTGGGGACACTATCCGTCTAGTGGCAGACAATACAGGATGGGGCATGGGAACCGAGTCTAGTGCTGGGTTTGATAATCTTTCCCATTTCAGATATTGGAGCTACCTGCTTTACCTCTAGCTTTTGAGGGGTCTACTGATTACTTTTCCATGAAGGGTAAGCCTCATCCTACTTGCTTGAGAGGTTTCCCAGGTATTCAGTGAAATCCTGGGTACTCTAGGACTACAAATTAGATCATCTGGCTCACAGTATCATACCTTAAAGTCATCTTGAAGTCCAGGGCAGGGTCTCTGGTTGAGAAGTGGAATGTTTGAACTGTTACACTTTTTTAATAATGTTTTTGTATATACAGTAGTTCTGATCAGTTGTATTTTTGTATGTTTTCTGTTCTAGTTTTGGGAAGCAAGGCAAATTTTCATATTCTCAAAGGACTATTTCAATCAGGCATGGCAGGAATGTTCAGGACCTCTATGGGTCTGTTTTGGCAAAATGGGTAGTATTCTTATAACATTAAAGGAATAAATTCTATAGTGATGGCAGGCCAAAATACTCTCACAGTTCCTTAGACTGCAAAGCAATATTGCCTTTATTCAAGAGACACACTTATCAGATTTTGAGCATGGCAAATTAAAAAGAGGCTGGGTGAGGCAGGTAATAGCCTCTTCTCACTCCTCCACCAAATGTAATGGGACAGGGATAGCAGTCAGAAAGAGGCTAGCTTTGAAGTATTTAAACTAGGGATGGACATTGAGGGTAGATGGGAAATTGTTTCAGGGCAACTACAGTGTTTTTGGTTGCATCTAGTTAATGTACATGCACCCAATCACAGTGCTGCTTCTTTTTTGAAAAAACTGTTCTAGGACAGGGGGAGGCATTAATTGTGTTATTAACCCCCAAATGGAGAGATCTTCAGGAAACAGCCACACAAACAAGACAGCTAGTAAGCTCTTAAGAAACTGTCTGACAGAACAAGGGTTGATTGATATGTGGCAGGAGCAACATATGGGGAGAAAGACTGTACCTTTTCTTCTAACCCTCACCATGAATACTCATGTATGGATATGTTTTTGACACACAAAAATTATCTGCAATGAGTACAGAGTAGCAGTATATACCAAGCAATTCTGTCAGACCATGCGCCTTTCTTTATAAAACTAAATGTAAATCAGTCAGAGAAACTTACTCTTTGGAGGTTCAGTAATTCTTTATTACATGATAAATCCTTTAGAAAAAAATTATTTCAGAAATTCAAACATTCAGGCAATTTAATGAAGGGGAAGAAGTGGCAGAACCAGGTGTATGGGATGCCATGAAAGCAGTGTTGCAACACTACATCTTTAGTTGGTCTACAACGAAGAGACTGCACACAGGCAGGCAGGATACCCTAGAAAAAAATGATTGGAGTTAGAACAGGATCTTAAAAAGCAATCCACTTTACTTGAAGAGCTAATACAGTATGCACAGAATCATAGGATTTAATTTACAGAAAAATAGAAGATAAATTACAGTATACCGCTCATAGGTATTATGAAACAGGCAGAGAAGGCAGCGGCACTCTTGGTGTAGAGACTGCAGAAAGAAATGGCAAACAGAACTGTAATGAAACTAAAGTCATCCTCACAGGTCCATAAACACAAAACAGATAGTAATAAAATTGCCCAAATGTTTGCTGCTTTTTATGAAAACTTACATAAAGAGGATAAGGAGGTAAATCAGGGGCAGGACAAGACCTGGACATTTGTGCAGTGATTACAGCTCCCTAAGTTATCTGAGGCTAGCATGGCTTTCCTAGAAGCACCAGTTAGTGATGCAGGGTAAATTGAACAATTATTGACCAAAAGGCTAATAAAGCACCAGGCCCAGATGGGTTCAATACAGATTTTTACAGGACCTTCCGAAAGCAATTGTCCCCTTTGCTTGGAAAGCTCTTTAGACATTGTCAGCAGGAAGGCATGTCTCCCAGCTCCTGGAACAAAGCAGTAAACTCTGTCTTATAAGCCAGGTAAAGACAATAAAGTCTGTAAACCATACAGACCAACATTGCTGTTGAACTAGGATTTAAAAATCTTCACAAAAATTCTGGCCACCTGCTTACAGCGAGTAATCCATACACTTATTAATACAGATCAAACAGGTTCTATCCTCAGTAGACATTTAACAAATAACATTAGGAGAATGCTTAATATTCTTGAGGGAGGGAAAAAGGCTCATAATCTCCAAATTGTAGTACTTATTGACATGGAAAAAGCCTTTGACAGGCTGAATTGGAGTTTTTTAAAAGTCACAGTGCAAACCATGGGATTCAGAGAGGACTTTTTAAAAGTTGAAGCCATGGGGCTGGATATTCAAACTGCACCCAAAAAGTGCGCAATAGCAGAAGCAAGCACAAGTCCATTGCGCCCATGCACAATAGACACGATATTCAAAAAAGGAGCAAGCCAAATTGCGCCAACAGCCAACGTCTGAATATCGCACAACTTGCACCATAGCGCAACTAGGAAGGGGAAGCTGAGCAGATACGATGCACTATGGCGCAACAAGGGCTGCCCAGCTGAGCAGCCCAGAGGTGCCATAGCGCAAGCAGGGAGCCCCCCAGCAGCAGAGCAATGTAACTGCACAACCAGAGAGGTAAGTAGGGGCCCACCACCCATGCCACAGATGGGCACAGGAACACACTGCAGAATTGACAATGCACCCCCACACCCCAAGCGCAGCACAACTGGTGGAGGGATGAAATATCCACCGGCCCATGGGGACAAGCAAACAAAGCACAGCTGGGCCATGGTGCCCCATCACACCCACCCGCAAGCTGAGACTGCCACACAGGAGGCGGACCACCCCATGGCATATTTGCTTTGCTTACACCTGCACCATGACCCCAAGACACCCCCATTAGCAGTGACCACCACTGCAGGAATCCCCATGCATACCACCACCCCCACTGTCACACTGCAACCTTGCGTACCACAGAACCATACAAGCCAGACCCATCATGAGCACCCAGCAGTGGGTGGCAGCACACGGCAATGCAACAATGGCAGCCACAGTGCCAACATGCACAATCCCCCTGAGGCACATCTGAGAGACTGAACATGTGTCTCCACAAGAGGTACCCCACATGGCAAAGGGCATGCCCCTGACACCACCGCCATTCATACAGCACCCTGCACAGTAGACAAGTGTCACAGCCCGACCCACCATGAACCACAGCAGCCAGCACAGACACCCACAGTGGTGCGTGAAAGCATGTAGCACACCGGATGCAACACAGTGCAGGGGCAAACACACACCCATACCCATGGGGACACTAACACAGGGACGCAGTAGTGTGGCAACCAAGCCCCCAGTGTGGGCCCATGTAAACTGTGCACACACAGCCTGCAACCCTCCATGGCACAGGGGTGACACCCACCCTGTGCATGAACTGTGGCCCTGTACGCCACCAGCATATGCCTGGATCACAAGTCACAGATAGTGGTGCACAGCCCCTGCAACACACACAAGCCACAGCATCGAGGTGGGACAGCAACTCCGGAGGCCACAGTGTCACCCGAGGCAAACATGCACCACACCATTGACAGAAGGCAACCCAGCATTGTGACGGTTACAGTGGATGACCTGCAGGGACAGCCACCACTGACAAGGCAGCAGACCTTCCAGGCCACAGACATGCAAGGGTGTCAGCTGCACAGGCCAAGGACAGGTTGACAGGGGCACAATGGACACAGAGCAGGCACCATGGACCACTGCACACAGTAATGCAATGCACAGAGAACAACACACACACCACAGATACCGACTGATAGCCACTCCCACACCAGAGACACTTCCCCATGCACACACACACATACCCATGACTGAACCACCCCAGATGCCATGCACACCACTGCAACTGAGCACCAATAGCCAGCTGCAAATCAGAGACCACCACAGTATTCATATCAAAATAACTGTATTCAAAAAATATAACAACAACAACTATTTACAATTATGTACAAACATGGGGTGGAGGGACAGGAACAAGGTGGGGGTGGGTAAGGGGCAGGGGTGAACAAATAGGAGAGGGAAGGTGGGGTGTGAGGGTTGGTCAAAGGGGGGAGGTTGTATGTGGTCACTGGTGGCCAGTCTGGTCCTCTGCTGCCTGGGGCTGTTCCCTGGGTCGCCTCCTCCTCCTCAGCCTATGCTGCTGAAGATCCCTCAGGAAGGCAAGGGACTCATGTGCCACCCGCACAAGATCCTGGATGGACTGCTGAATTCACAGGAGTATCCGCACACCTAGGACAAGGGATCAGAGTCAATGGGTGTGACTGTCCATCCCCCTGCAGCCCACCCATTATGCATGGCATACAGCCATGTGCCATGCTCCTGTGATGGTGTGCACCCACCCACAGTGACCGTGTCCATAAGACATGCCCAACCAGGCAGCAACAGCCATGTGTACCACTGCACACACACACACCACCCATGTCCAGCACAGCACAACCAAGGCCGTACAGTAACATGGCTATGCGGTGGGCAGGCAGTGCCACAGCCATGTGCCCAGTGCATGCATGGACCACCATTGATGCACTCCCAGACATGCAGTGCCACTGGACAGTGCTGACTGTCACATGTTGCGTGCATGGCAGTGGTGTCCATGGATGGTGGCCATGCCCTGCTTCCCATCCTGTCACACATCATGCAATAGCAATCATGGTGTCATGGCACTCACCCTCTTCGGGTTGTTGCTGGCATTGGGGTTGGTCCCCGACATGCCCCCATGCAGCGTCCCCCACCCTCTGCTGCTGCTTCATAATCCTCCTCCACTCAGCCATGCCTGTGGGAGACAAAAGGAGAGAAACACATCAGTACAAACCCAAAGCATATTCCCCCTGCCCCAATGTGTGTGCCCACCCACCCAGCCAGACCCATCCATCTCATATCCTGTAAACACCGCCACAGCCAACCCTAGATCATTCCTCCCCTATGTGCTGGACACATAAGACAGTGTTACCCATATGGACCATACAAGTGCGTAGACATATCACCCACCTGGACGAGGCACCATGCCCCTCCTGGCACGCGACCGCAGACATGCCAGTAGCTCCGGCTCACTCCATCTCAGGTCCCCATACTGGTGCCTGCACTGTTCGTCCGTTCTCCTGCAGCCAGTGGCTGCCTCCAGGTCAGTGGCCACCTCTTGCCAGACCTGGGTCCTGGCCCTGTCCAGTGGCACCTCACCAAACAGTGGGCCATAGTGTGGCTCCACAATGGCCACAAGGTTGGCCAGCTCAAGGGCACTCCACTGAGGGGCTCTCCTGCGTGCCATCTCTAATGCTATAGTAGGCAATATGGTGCTCTGCAGCGCGGTAACCCCACGTGGAAGTGCTGTGCAGTACATCGCCGCCATTCCCTATTGCGCTGTCGGTACAGCACCGCCATTTCCTATCACGCTGTCACTGAACAGCGTGATAGAGGTGCAGCCATGCCAGACGTATAGCGCCAAGGGGGCAAAGGTTCGGCACAGGGTCATGAGTCTCTGGGGCAAGGCCATGCACAGTGCCATCGGACGTCTATGCATCTAGCACAATTGGTTGCCTGTGTGCCATCGCCACAGCAAACTATTGCACAGTTGTGCCACAGCGCCGTGTAGTGACCCTCGCCATAGCGCCACTGGCACAATGGTGGCCGTGCCCTGAATTGCCTACCACGCACAGCATGTCATCAGTGTGGCAGATGCCTGCGTAAGCTACCTGGGCATGCGCAGTGCGGTGTACTACACAGGCCACAGAACTGCGCCATTGGCTCAGCATGTTCAACACAATTGTGCAAAGCGCAAAAGCGCGATATTCAGCCATCATATGCAAATCATCCGATCAGCAATTCAATGGCACAGCAGCACGATTTGCATCTCATTAAAGTTGCTCCACACCTAATTTGCATGGATTGCGCTATAAAAAATGTGACACTGTTCTGCAGTGGCCATATTCGGTTACTGCAGTTTATAGGTGAGTTGCATGCTGTGTGGTGTTCTGGACTGTGGTCTCAGGGACTTGCTTTGTACTGCACAGTCACAGGTAACCACTGTCACCCATACAGGCTGAAAAATGGCTGAGTGAGGACTGGGTGAGGAGGATGATGGTGGGCGAAAGAGAAGGCCCAATTTTACTAAGGCCGAGACGGAGGCACTCTTCGAGGCCTACATCAATCAGGAGCCACTGCTCAGTGGACTGCGGGGCACCCCTCAGGCCCATGCTGCTGCATGGGAAGGGGTGGCACGTGCCGTCAACCTGCACGGCAGCCACCAGCGCTCTGAACAGGAGTGTAAGAAGAAGACGGGTACCGACAGGAGGAGGGTGAAGGAGAAGGTGGCTGCCATCAGGGCAGCACATGCTGCAACAGGCGGGGGCCAGCCGGAGGTGGTGCATATGACTCTGGCAGAGGACAGGCTCACTGCAAGCATGCAGCACAGTGCCATTGAGGGCATTCCAGGAGGTGGCTTTCAGACAGGTGGTAGCCCATCACTGCATGGTACGTCATGGTTTGTCGGGGGGGAGGGTAGATCACATGCACTAACGTGTCCTTACTTTCTGTTACAGATCCTGTGCATCTGCAGGGGTCAGCGGTGGAGGGCCTGTCCACTGCGGACAGCCATCTGGAGTTGGAGGAGGGACTATCCACCTCTGCAGGTAGCCGGCGTGCATTGCAACAGTGGGTCCGCCTGGCGGTCAACACTGATGTCATTGAGACAGGTGTGGGGGAGGCCCTTCCTGTGTCTCAGCGGTCTGGCGTCCAAGCATGCCAGCACGCTGTGGCTGTGGCTGTGGCACAGACCTGCACCATTGATGATGCAATGACCATTATGGGCAGTGACAAGTGTGTGTCACGGAATGGACACACAGCAGGCCAGCTCACGCCCATGGACCTGGCTGGTTCTGACATGTGTGCCAGCATGTCAGCACAGTCTCAGGCTGCGCCTGTCAGCATCAGTGGGGCAGCACCGGTGGCTGTTCAGGTCAGTGGCACTGTTGCGGACACAGCGGCGGAACAACCGATCCCTTGGGCACAGCAGGTGGAGGGGCAGCAGCAGTCACCCACCGGCACTGGGGGTACAGGGTTCAGTGGTGGTGTCTGTGCACTGCCTGTGGACTTGCCCATACCTGGTCCTGGTGAGCAGCGCCCACCCTCAAGGGGTGCTGAACATCAGGCCCTTCCATACCCTGAGGGACAGGTTGCCGAGGTGGCAAACGACCTCTTTGACGAGCACACCCACCTGCTGCAGGCATCAGTACAGCAGCAGATGTGGCTTGCAATGTCTGTGGAGGCACTGTCTGTGGCTCTGGAGCGGGTTGAGGAGCGACACAGCAGGGACACCGATAGGATCGTGTCACGGATTGACCATCTGCGGGAGGATGTGACCGCTGCCACTGACAGGCAAACATAGGCATTGGTCGCTGTTATGGCCACAATGGGCACACAGTCAGGTGCCCATGTGTCACTCACACCGCACAGTTCGCTATCCACTCCCCATTCCCAGCGTCGTGCGACACCCACCCTGTCGACGCCGGGTTCAGCTGTGGGCATCCCGAGCAGTCCTGGTGCAGGTATGTTCGGTGTGCTGCAGACACCTTTGCGGGCACAGTCACATTCACGCAGTGAAACCCCTGGTGGGCCATCGGTGCCACCCCATGAGGCCCGTGCTCAGCCTGCCACTGCTGCTGGGTCTCAGCGGGGCCGCCTATGCATCCGAGGTGGACGTGGCACTGTGTCGCAAGACTGACCTGTCTCCCAGTGCGGGCACTGTCTGGTGCTGCCCTGTGTGCATTGTGTGTTTTGGTGGGCAGTGCACCGGTGGGTGCCCAGCCCTACACGCAGACACACAGTCCACCTGCACACCCTCCCGACTGCTGTCCACAGGTGCGTGTGCATGATGATGCCTGCATTGCGCTGTACACCAAAGTGCAATGGTGCCCAGCATCTGACACACGCACATAGACAGTCAGTGGACGTGGTGGCCTGTGGACATGTGTGTTGCTAGTGTCTGTGTTCTGGCTCTGTTTTGCACCTGACCCCTGTGCACTTTGTGCCTATTGTGTGTGCGTGTGTGTGTGTATGTCCATGTGGCGTGTTACTGTTCACCCCTCCCTTGTTGTATGTGTGTGGTTCTGTGCCCTGCCACTTCCCTTACCGTCATGCACCCCTAGTGTGTTTCCATGTGTGTATGTGGGTTGTGCCCTAGCCACTGGTGGTTGCACATGGCCCCATGACTTACCTGTGTTGGCTGAAGTGCTCCTCTGTGATGGTGTCCCGGTGCAGCTGGGCCAGCCGGATCAGTCGGGGGTCCCGTCGTCAGGGGCTGCCCATCCCCATCGTCACCGGTGTCATCATCGTCCCCATCACTGTCTCCCTCTTTGACCTGTATGGCTATCCCACAGTCTTTGGCCATGTTGTGCAGGATACAACAGGCCAAGAATATCCCACAGGCCTTTGAGGGGCTATACTGTAGGGCACCACCAGAGGTGTCCAGGCAACGGAAACGCGCCTTCAGCATCCCAAACACCCGCTCAATGATGTTGCGTGTGGTGGCATGTGCCTTATTGAAGCGTTGCTGCGATGGGGTCATGGGCCGCTGGTAGGGTGTGAGCAGCCAGGGATGGAGTGGGTATCCACTGTCACCTGTGTGGAGTTAGTGGAGGTTAGTGTCTTGTTCAGGCTCAGACTGCCCCAAACCCTGTGTGCCACACCCATGGCACCTCTGGCTTACCCCCCCTTGCCCACGGTTTGTCAGTTCTACATGCATAATCACCTACTAGATGACCTGTGGGGATATCCCCACTCTTGAATCGATGGCACAGTGCCGACTGGTACTAGATGAAGGAATCATGTGCTCCCCCAGGGTGCGTGGCACAGACATTGATGATGCGCCCACTGGCATCACACACCACCTGGCAGTTGACACTGGCATATCCCTTCCGATTCATGTAGGCGTCCCCATCGGGGCCAGGTGGCGTGCAAATGGCCACATGGGTGCAGTCTATCGCCCCTAGCCCGCCAGGCATACATGCTACCCTGTGGAACTCCTGTATGTTTGCTGTGCGCTCCGCCACGGTGCTGGGGAAATGGATGTACTCCGCAGCATGTGGCAACAGTGCGCTGAGGAATTGGGTGAGGATGCGTGACGTGGCCGACTGTGTTAAGTCTGTGGTGTTCCCTGTTGGTCTCTGGAAGGTACCCGTGGCGAGCAAGCACATGCAGGCTGTTACCTTTGTCTCCACTGACAGAGCATGACTCCATCGTGTGGGTGCCTGCATCACATCACTGCACAGCTCACAGAGCGCCGCCTCAGTATTGCCCTGTTCAGGTGGTACCAGCCCACAATCTCGACATCTGTGTACAGCTCAAAGCTGGTGCAGGCTCGGTACTGCCTGTTGGGGGCGTACTGCTGATGGGCCCATCCACGGCCACGTCCCCCTGCAGCATGCCTTCTCACCCCCTCATTACAGCTTCCATGTGGAAGGTGGCACTGTCCATGTCCCTGGCTTGTGTCCCCCCAGCTGTTGTTGCTTTGTTCCCCCCGCTGTCCTGTCTGCTACCTTCACTGCACCGGGTACACCTACTGGCCTCTGCTCTCTGTGGCCCCACACACCTTCCCTTGCCCTTATTCTGTGGTTTTGTTTCCCTGGCCTGCCCTCTTTCTCCTTCTTACTCTGTCTCTCTCCCTGCCTCATGTGGCTTCCCTGTAGCGTTCTTGCACCTCTTCCTTGCTCCTTTTTATTTTGGCTCATTTCCGCTATGGCGCAACTTCCGCCTGCTCCACTGTTGAGCATTGCGCAAGTCTTTGAACATCACACTGCGCACTTTATACATGGTTCCAACCCCTTCGTTTGCGCACACCTTCATTATCATTGCGCTGTTGCTCAGCATGTTTTCAGTGGCACAACTGCCTCCTGCTGAATATCGCAGAATGGTGCATTTTCTGACTGGCGCTGGTGCAACCCTATTGCGCATTGTGCAACCCTTTTGAATATCCGGCCCATGGTATACAAAGAACCTAAAGCCAGAGCTAAGGTGAATGGCACTCTGTCCCAACATTTTGCGGTTCAGAGGGGGGCACGACAGGGGTGCCCGTTGTCACCTCTCTTGTTTGCTATTAGTATTGAGCCTTTGACGGAGGCAGTGAGATCAAGTACTGACCTACAGGGCATTAACGTAAGAGGAATAGAGAATCATATATCGCTTTATGCAGATGATATTGTAATTTACTTAAGAACCCCTCTAAAAATATAAATTTGCATCTTTCACTGTTAGAGAAATATGGAGAAGTGCCTGGATTTAAAATGGATATTTTTAAAACAGAAATTATACAGGTTAGCGGTGTAGCTACTAGAGAAATGAGACACATTTACGAGAAAAGTGGAATACAGATCACGTTAGGTACCTTGGATATCACATTTTAAATATATGAGTAATTTATACAAAGTCAATTAAGGGATGAAGAGTCCATCTCTTTCTATCTGTGAAGACCTCCGTTTTTAATTTCCCATAGCATTTAGTAATAGAGTAGAAGCCATCAAAATGAATGTGCCTTCTTGGTTTTAGGGATGGGACGAATACCATTTTACACTATTCGGACAAATAGCGAATAGTACAAAATGGTACTCAACGAATATGAATACAAATAGTACAAGAACACCCTTGATTACTGTTATGAGCTTCTGTGCTGAGGTAAGTGCAGTTCACTGATGTGTTTGTCCATGGCTGAGGGCACCAACTGTACATGCAGGACTGCCAGGGGACAGCAGGGTATACAAAAAAACAATCAAAAAAAATTTTCCTCTGTCACCACCAATCCTGATGATCATACCACTGTCAGTGCATCTGCTGTCTGTCTCCCATTACTCACAAGCTGTGATGGGGGACAGTGTGTGTGTTTGTGTGTGTCTCTCTCTCACTCCCCTGTGTGTATCATACCTTTCAAACAGACAGTGACAGGAAGAGAAGCCGTCTGACATGGCTGTACTACAGAGGGCCAGGATAAGTCACCTAGTGTGTGTCTGATCTGTGAGCTTTTACCTCCAACTGTAGTCGGGACCTGGTCTGTGAGCTAGGGGAAGAAAACATGACTCCAGCAACACTAATTCTAACAGCAGGTAAATGGCACATGCCACACTTCCAATCACTCACTAGGAATTTTACATGGTGGCCAATCGCTGCTCAAATGCAATTATTCAATATTTGATTTTTTATTTTTAGAAGGTATTCAGTCGAATACGAATAGTGGAGAGAGGGTACTATTCGTATATGAATCGAATATGAATTAAATATTCGTCCCACCCCTACTTGGTTTTTATTTCTTTTTCAGAACCTACCCTTATCCATTCCTAATAAGGGAATGGAAAGAATTCATGGAGGCACTGAAAAGATTTAGCTGGCAAAATGGTAGACCCAGAACTACTCTGACTTTACTGATGAGGCATAAGAAAACTGGAGGATATTAGGGATTAGAAAATGTGTAAAGTGATTGTAGTAATCTGATTGGCTCAGACACTTTTCTAGGTGGGGATCTATCAGGCAATAGACACCCACCTATTAAAAGTGCCAGCCTAGTCTGCCCCATCACCAGTATGTTTGTGCCCAGTATGCTCTCCAATTGGCTGAAACCCCTTAGTTGAATTCCAAATGTCAGCCATATGTATGCGTCGCTTAGCAGGCGATTAACTGAGCAGCTGACCCTTAACAAAGTGAAAAAAAAGAAAACAAACATAGCAAAAAGTAATAAAATAAACAAAAACACAATGGCTGTCCACACAAAAATACACTGAAACCAAATGGACATGACTTCTGTATTGTGTACCGTAATGGTGACACTTCCCTTCCGAGACAAGAGCTGTAAAAAAAATAAATGGCTCCGTATACACACCTGCCATCTCCAACTGCCCTAACTGTGCTTTTTGAGCACTGAACCACACAACATGCCACCTCATGTACCATTTAGGTCTTTTTCTTTCCTTCAGCGAGTGGCAGATACCTCTTCTTGCTGTGCCTCCAGCTTAGCCTGATAACTACTAACATAACGGTCTGTAAAAACATTTGCTTCTATGATGATACAACGAAAGCGGCTGGAGTTGTACCTGCATGGCTACTTGTCGCAGCTCTCCCACAGTAATTTCCACTTGTCGCAACCGATCAACGCACCGCCTTCATTTCTCCATTCTCTCTGACCCCACTAGACACATTCACCTCCGCCTGATTAACAGGTAGCAGCGAAAAATAATGACAACACAAAGCCAGCCAAAAAATGTTCTGACTTTGTTCTGTTTTGTTCCTACTTCCGGGTATAGTGTTATCAAGCACCGGAAGTAAGCACTGCATCTTCTTTAGGAAAATGATTGTATGAGACGGATCTTTTGTTTTCAAAACATTATATCTTAATCTTTCAGTCTGAAGTTGGTGGTCTGGGGAGGGATAGCTACAAGACAATGACTGGGAGGGAAACAGATGACACAGAAACAGGGACTACTTTACCAGGCAAACCTTTAAACATCATTGTTAATACATTTTAAATCTTTTCTTAATTTTGAAAAAATCCCAAATAAAAATGTCAAGAAAAGCCCATTTTTTGCCAAGAGGTATTACCCTCCAGGGTGGGCGGTATTGGGCAATACCGCCCACCCTGTCAGGTATTATTGCTTGCATACTTTGCTGCTGCCCAGTTGTTCAATCTAGTAGACATCTTGAATGGTAACAAAGAGACTGTCTGGAAATCTATGGAGAAGGGCACAAAAAGGATTAGAAACCTGAAGTGCCTTGCATGAGAGATTAAATCATACATACAGGTAGCAAATAAAAGCACCACCAAATCAAGTGTAAAAAAGGCATTTATTAAATCCAATAGTGTGACAAACTGATGACGTAGCTTTCCTACAAAACCGGTAGAGGCCTGCCCAAGCTGTGGTGGTGTGTGTTTGTTACACTACTGGATTTAATAAAAGCCTTTTTACACTTGGATTTGGTGGTGCTGTTATTTGCTACCTGTACATTTGGATTTCTACCAAGCACACCTTTGCAGATTGAAGCTGTAATTGTTGTTTGCTTCACGGAGTTAAAAAATCATCCCTAGACTTAGGGATATTACAGAATAGGAGGACCAAAACATTTATTTACTTATTTATTAAAATGTTTCACCAGGAAGGCACAATGAGCAACAAGTCGCTCGTCTTCCAGTGTGACCTAGAGGGAAGGGGTACAACAGGAATGAGACATTAAACATTCAAGTTACAAGATCAACATTAACATACAGTTGTAAGGCAGGTGTTAAGAAATGTGTTGCGCATAACAGGTAGAAAGAGTGGACAATAATAAGTGCCGGGTTAATAAGTAAACAAGTGCTTACATAAAAGAAAAGGGGGGAAGGAGAGGGAGGGGTGAGGAGGGGTGAGGGGGAAGAGTCATGTCCCTGGAGACCCCTTCAGGATGTGAGGAACACTGCAAGAGGACTGGGGGGCCAGAGAGAAGGGGATCAGGGAGAACCCTTCAGGATGAGGGGAACCCTGCAAGGGGCTGTGGGGCTAGATAGAAAGGGGGATAAGGCTGTAGGGATTTAAACAGGGAGGAGAGAGAAGGGGAGGTGTGACTTAAATGCTAGGAGGGGGAAATAGGACCTAACCCAAGAGAGGAACCGTCAGGATGCAGGGTACCCTGCAAACGAGTTGGAGAATGTCAGTAGACAGGGGTAAAAGAGTGATAGGAGAGGGAAGGAGGGAGTTAGAATTGAATCCTTGAGGAGAAGAGAATTCACACCTTTGGAGGGGATGGGGCCTAATCAATAGTCCATCAGGATGCATTGGACCCTGCTAGTAGTCATGCAAGGAGAAGACAGAGGATAGAAAGAATAGGGGAGATGTGCTTAGGCTCAGTTAGACCCCTTCAGGATGCTGAGAACCCTACAAGGGGACTGCGATGGCCAGGGAGAAAGGTAGATGAGGGAGGAGAAGGAGAGTAGACAAGACTAGGTGCAGTAGGACCTCCTCAGGATGCTGAGAATCCTGCAAGGATTACTGCGAAGGCTAGGGAGAAAAGGTAGAATGGGGGAGGGAAGGAGAGGAGACATGCCAGGTGCAGTAGGGTCCCTTCAGGATGCTGAGAACCCTGCAAGGGGACTGCAAAGGCTAGGTAGACAGGTAGATGGGGAGGGGGGAGGAGAGGAGACAAGCCTAGATGCACTAGAACCCCTTCAGGATGCCAAGAACCCTGCAAGAGGACTGCAAGTCTAGGGAGATAGGAGGGATGGTGGGGGAAAGAAGTAGATGAGATGTAAATCCCATTCAGCAGTGGCTACAAATTAAAAAATGATTGTGTATTACAAATAGAACAACCTCAGTGGATTCCCTTATGGAAGCACAATAAATTTACACTGGCACAACTAGATGTCACTTTTAAGAGGTGGGCTAGATAAGGTTTACAGTATACTGTATATCACAGTTTTTCTCAGGCAGAACATTTAAATTCTTTCAACAACTTCAATTAGAATCTCACCTTCCTCATAGGGATCACTACAGATTCTTTCAGGTAAGATGTTTTATTAACAATCCTTAAAATCTACGATAAATCTGGCTGGATCAGCATCCTTTAATTGAGAAAATTAGAATATTTTCCTTGCGAGATAGTGCCAAACATATGATCCTGGAATTATATTCAGAACTTAATTCGGACACTGGAAGTCAGACTGTGGGCAGTATACAGCATCAGTGGGAGGGTGCATCTCCTGATGCAGAAAAATAGTATGAATGTACAGGCCACACATAAGCATCTTCAGGAGTTGGAGACAGTTTAAGTGAAATTGCTTAGTAGATGTTTCCTCACACCTGACAGGATCAAACATTTAGGTACTAGTTCTACTGACCTATGCTAGAGAGGCTGTGGGGAAAGAGGAACCCCACTCCATATTTATTGGGCCTGTAATGCTCTACGAGGATTTTGGGAAGACATCTGGACATGGATCAATATAAATCTTGAGTCTACACAAGATCTCAATGGTCCCAACGTAATCTGTGGCTTATATCCAGTAGGGTTAAATGGAACGGTTAAGAAATATTTATTTAGCATATCAATAGCTGCAGCATTGAAAGTCATCACTCAGAGATGGCTAGTGGATTCTGCTTCATCTAAGGAACATTGATTAAATAACTGTAAAAGAATCAGATTAATGGAGAAAATTACAGCTCAGTTGACCCTTAAAGTGGACTGCTTTAATACTAGAAGACTCCCTTTTGCACATACGATAGAGGACATAGAATGCACACCAGTTCTAGAGCTACTGCTTTATGATTGATTTGGATATGGTTGGTATAATCATGAAATAGGATATACCTTATTTTTGCCTTGCTTCCAATTAAATATGTTTCATGTTTACTCTCTTTGCCAGTTCTGGTTAGAGTTGTGCCAAAGTTTTAATTCACTGGCAAAGTTGCCATGAAATGGCTGAAATTCTTCTTGGCTTGGTCACAACTTCCTCCAGATGATGTCATCTCTGGGCCTTGTGCAAGGAGTTTCTTCCATGACCCACCAGAATGGCCACATGCTGGATCTGGTGTTTTCGCTGGGACTTGAGATTGATAGTCTCGGGAATGGTCAGGTCATTTGCTCTGATCACTGCACGGTGAAGTTCCAGTTCAGGGAACCCCTTGAGAGCCCTCCCCCTGCAGAGATGGTCAGCTACCGCCCTTTGAGGGGGTTGACCCCTGAGGGTTTTTTGGTGGTGGCTGACTTATCTAGTGTGGACAGTGCATGCGTTGAGGGTGTCTGGGTGGCAGTTGATGCCTATAATAAGGCACTGTCTGGTGCACTCGACTCCCTCACACCAGTCCGTGTATGACCCAGGTCTTCTTATCTGAGGTCTCACTGGTATGATGGGGAGCTCAAGGTGAGGAAGACGTTGGGTCAGAGATTAGAGCACCGCTGGCGGAAATCCGCCCTGGGGTTAGACAAACTGGCCCTACGTGTGCATAATGGCACATATCAGGGGGCAATCAACCATACGAAGGCAGAATTTCTGTCCAGGGAGATTGCCACCAGGAGAAATCGACCAACCGTGCTCTTATCAGACTGTGGACAGGCTTCTCCATCTTTCCTGTCTACAGCCGAAGGTAGCCTTTTCGAACGCATTGTGTGAGGAGTTTGCTCAGTTCTTCTCAGACAGGGTGTCTGCCATCAGGCAGGGGGTTTCGCCAGTGGGCCGGAGTTCGGCCAACATTGGTCACCATGGGCGACCGGAGAGCACTCCGCCTGGTTGGGGTGAGTTTAGACTGGTGGAGGTGGCTGAGGTCACTGAGATTGCTTCCAAACTTCAGCACACCTTTTGTGAACTGGACCTAGTGCCAACTTGTTTCTTAATGGGATGTGTTGACTCTGTTGGCCCGATGTTTGCCTTGATTGTCCGGTGTGCCTTGTCAGAGGGGGTCTTTCCCAATGTCTTGAAGGAGGTACTGGTGAGACCGCTTCTGTGAAAAAAACATTGTTGGACCCTGACATCAAGGCAAATTACCATCCCATCTCCAATCTCCCATTTTTGGGTAAGATTGTGGAGAAGGTGGTGGCACTTCAGCTTGAGGAGCATGTCGTAGCACATGATTTATACGAGCCACTCCAGTCTGGATTTTGTGCGAGGCAGAGAAACTGTGCTAGTTCAGGTGCATAATGACCTCCTTAGGGCTAGAGATCGAGGGGAAGGAACAATTCTTGTTCTCCTCGATCTCTCTTCAGAATTTGACACGGTTGACCATCAAGTGTTACTGGACCACCTAAGGGAATTCTGCAGACTCGACGGCACTGTTACCTGCTGGTTTGAGTCTTTTCTATCTAACAGGAGGCAGAGAGTAGTGTTGGGGAATTTCTCCTCCTCCTCTGGCCTCCTGTCATGTGGAGTTCCCCAGGGTTCGGTTTTGTCACCGATGTTGTTTGCTGTGTATATGCTGCCCCTGGGAGAGCTCATTAGGAAGTACAGTTTGGGTTTTCATTGCTATGCTGATGACATCCAGCTGTATCTTTCCTTTGCCCGTGGAACATCCTGTGCAGTGGAGGTGCTTAACAGCTGCCTCGCCAAGATCAATGACTGGATGTCTTCCAGCTGGTTGCAACTGAACCCCGATAAGAGGAGGTACTGGTGGTAGAGTCAAACATAGGGTGTGATAGGTTGGCCTCTGGTGCAGAGACAGGGCTTTTTCTTGGCTCTGTACCATTGAAGGCCTCCTGTAGGGTGCATGATCTGGGCGTTATTCTGGACAGCAGATTGACACTTGTGTTTCAGGTGGCATCTGTTGTCTGTACTAGTTTTTATCATCTTAGGAATATCACAAGGATAAAGCCCTTAGTTCCACCACTGGACCTCCCCACCTTGGTACATGCCTTCGTGACATCCAGGCTTGACTACTGTAATGCACTCTGTCTTGGGGTCTCTGGGGGTACCCTGCACCGACTGAAGCTGGTGTAGAACGTAGCAGCTAGGCTGTTGACAGGACAGCCTAAGTATGTTCACATCACTCCGGTGCTGTGTTAACTGCACTGGCTGCCGGTTAAGTGGAGGGTCCTCTTTAAGGTGGATTTGCTCACCTTTAAGGCCCTACGCAGCCAGGGCCCTGGTTACCTGAAGGACCTTCTTACTCCTGCTGTCTCAGTCCGCTCCCTCTGCTCCTCCTCTAGTTGCCTCCTTGCAATTCCCAGGATGAGGTTAAAAACGGCAGGTGACAGAGCATTTAGTGTCGCTGCCCCCATCCTGTGGCATTCACTTTCTCCAGTGGTTAGGGAGGCCCCTTCTATTTAGGTATTCAAAGCCCACCTCAAGGCATTTTTTTATAATCAGGCCTTCCTGAACTGCATATTGTAGCCCTTACCTGGTCTCAGAATTTTAGATTTAGATTAGCCTTTGACTCTTTTGAGTCTAGTTGCTGTTACTGAGGGTAGCATTTATAATATTTGGTTTTAACTGTTGGAATATTGTATTCTATGCTTATAGCATGTTGTTTATATATCTATTATGATTTGTATGATGGAATTTTAATATGTTCGGTGCCCAGAGCCTCTGGAATGAGCATTTTTGAAATAAAATTTGCCTTGCCTTGCCTTGCCATTTGACATCTCCGCTGAGTTTTGTGAAGTTTTCCATACCCTCAGCAACTTTGACTTCAGCCAAAATTGCAAAGTTTTCCATGCAAATGGAGGAATTCTTCCCACAAAAAGTGCATAATTTCACCCACAAACATCAGAATTTCACCCACGATTGGTGAAATTCCACTGTCTGTGGTCGAAATTCTGCACTCCGCTGATCAATCCCACTTCACGAGTTGTGCTAAATTTGCAGATTAATTTGCAGAGTGAATTTAGCCAGCTTCACCCATCTTCTAGTTCTGGTCAGTTTCAGGACCTGTTGGAGAATGCATAAATAAGAACAGCTAACACAGGGACTATAAGTTGAAGTTATTATTGGCAACCATATGACCATCCAAAATGTGAAATGTATCAGGTCCATGAGATTTTGTTTACTTGCTGTAACTTAGGGATGTACTCATTAATATTATGAAGTGAATATGATGGATTGGCTTCTGCCAGATGTGCAAGATGTCTCTGTACAAACAAAAAGTTTGAAAAAAGAAAATTGTTTCAGTGACAATTGTTGACTGGGAAGCTGGATAACTGAGTAACAATGTTGTTGTTCAGTAACTATCCACTACTGATATATGGCAGCCCAGTGCTTGCCCCCTCCCAGGCATCCTCCATCTGGACCTCATACACTAGTTCACCCCTTTTCCCCCAGTTACCTTCCACTTTTGTCACCTGGCCTTATGCTTTTGTAGCACATTGTATTTGGTGCTCTATTTTGCTTGCCTGTTATTTGCGCTACGTATTCCTCTTGCGCCATTGGCATTTTGGACAGTGACTATTTACTTACCTGTATTTTTGTGCATTGTGTACTCTTCTTTTTATCACTGTAATCATTGTATTCTGGAATTATGCATGGTGTCCCCCATGTACCCCTGCCCCCAAGTCACACCTTGAAATGAACCCTTGCTCAGTGTGCCTTTCCCAGTCATCATTTTATAATTAAATTAATAACTATGTAAGAATTAATTTGAAAGAAACTACATTAACACATTTATTAGGGTTGAAGCACAAAACACACAAAGCAGGGAAATGAAACATTAGGGTAAAATGACCCAGAAACCTTGGCCAGTCTGTGATGTGTTGTTCCTTGGAGTTTGAACAAACTTTCAGTGCAGTGCTGGCATTAGCATTGTATCAACAATCTCCGTGCAGGCATTGCTGTCTCATTTACTCTCTCTGACAAGACAGTACTGACATTAGGGAACAGATTCATTTACAAAGTGTGCTTGCAGTTCATTCATTAATTTTGAAAACCATATAAAACAACTGACATCTTTACCGTTTGTCTTTCTTACAGCCCATGATGAACGCTGCATAGTGTAGCTCAGTGAGCTGCACCTGTAGCTTGCTTCATGAGTGTCCCTGTGGGCACTTTGCATTGTGTGGGCATGTGTGATTTTGTATTTTCTTGAAACTTGGCTTCCCAGCCAAATGCCCTATGGGGTAACCCTTGCCTCAGTGTTTGCGCACAGAGGTTCTTTGTCTTTTAAATAGTTTTTTATTTTAATGGTGTCACCACAACATATCCAAGGCACACTGCCTTAGGGTAGCTGGTCCATTCCACTGGGGTGTCAAACAGATGAGGCATACTGATGAGTCCTAGTAGGACGAAACATGTGTCTATGTCTTCTGTTAGCACCCTTTGCAAACTGTGTGAGAGGCCTTTCGGCACCATGCAATTCTGCTTAAAGTTGGACCAGCATAACATTCTGTGGTGATTTGCATATGCAGCCCATGATGCTTTGCATTGTGTGGGCATGTGTAATTTTGTATTTTCTTGAAACTTGGCTTCCCAGCCAAATACTCATGAAGTAGCTGCATGTTGATGCTCATTGCATCAGACTGCAGGTTAGTTGACCAAGAAGCAGCTGCATCATCATGCACATTGCAGTGGACCTGCAGCAGACTGTGTGAGACACCCAGGCAGGGTGCGACAAATCACTTTCTGGTGTGTTGGCCAATATGGCCAACTTACATCAAAATCTGGTGGCCAAAATTTATTTTGGGTGGCCACATTTCTCATGGCCAAGACGAGGAAATCTGGTAGCCATTTCAGTTTTTTGGGGGTTGCAATTCAGTTGAAATCATATCTGTTTACAGTTACAGTCCTTCCAAAAACGATTCCCTAGTCCTGAGTCCTATCCCACCACATAGCAGTCCTTGGCCCAGATTCTTAAGATCCCCCTACTCCCTCTGTCCCTCTTTAGCGACAGTCCAATAGTTCCGAGAAAGAGTTTTTTCTTTCAAATTGCTTAAGTTTATTTAAATGATTGTCTTTTTAGCCCTGAAAAGGGATTCTGATTATTAGCAAAGCAGACAGAGTATACGCTATCCCTGTGTAACCAACAGCAGCTGCACCCACAGCATTATTCCCTCTCTCTGTCTCTGGTGAAAGTGTGAGGGGCTGCAGCATTTTTGCACCCTTCCAGTTAGGGTTGGGTGGACCTAAAAAGGTCCTGACCTTTATTATGAGGACCAGGATACAGGTCAGAGTCCTGATTAGTTCTGATTGGTGCTGATTCAAATCAGAACCTTTAGAAAATCGGCAGACATTCATAAAATGCAGTAAAAAAAAAAGACTTCCGAGCATGTGTCTGTTGGTCTGTGTTTTAACTATTTGCATCTTTCTGCGCTGTCATGTTTTTCTTTCTTGTTCTCATTTCCCTTTCCCTCTGTTTGGGGTGTGGTTAAACACATCTCCAGCCACTTTTCTGCCCCAGTATGCACATATCTGTCCCCTCCCAGATCCACTTCTAACATCTCCGCCTGTCCGTCCCTGTTTTCAGATTTCTGCCTCCTCCCTGTACCAGATTTTACATTTCTGCCCCTCCATGCCCAGGATTGTCCATTTCTGCCCACTTCCCTGGCCAGGATAACCCATTTTTGGCCCCTCACTGCCAAGGATTTCCCAATTATGTCTCCTTCCTGCCCAGGATTTCCCATTTGTGCCCCCTTTCTGCCAAGGATTTCCCATTTGTTTTCCCCTTCCTGACCAGGATTTCCCATATGTACCCCATCTCTGCCCAGGATTTCCAATTTGTGTTTGCTCCTTGTCCAGGATTTCCCATTTCTGACCCATATTTCCAATTTCTACCCATACCCTGCGCTAGTTCTCACATTTCTTCTTCCTTCTCTGCCCTACTTATAACATTTTGGCCTTCTTCCCTAGCCCAGTCCTGGCAACTGACTGCTGCCTGCAGTGCCAACTGTCCCTATCCCCCCAATCCAGTATCCATCTCAAACTCTACTGCAGTGCACATAAGTGGTTCTACCTCTGTGTCCCATGACACATAGTTACAACATGTGATGCCCACAAACAGCAATTTTTCTAACCTAGAAAAACAAAGCTTTATCTTCTGGGCAGGCTGGTCAATGCTGCTGCCATCAACTGCTCACCTGCTCCTTCGGCCAGTCATTAACTTCTGCCACAGTTGCCTATGTCATTGTGACAAATATCAGCCCCCTTGGCTGGCTGACTATTTCCTCTTGATTGATTAACCAACTGACCAACCAGGACTCGAAGCTTGTTTGCACACTGCTGCCGGATAATTTCTGCTCCCGTACACTGCAGCAGCAGCAGCTTAAGCATGCACACTTGAAGTGCTGCTGAGGAGAGTGGAAATAGGTCTCCAAAGGAAGATCTAAGTGCTTCCCAGTGCTGACAAAATCCTCGCACTGACGGTCACCTTGGGGGCGTGCTTGTTATGCCTGCCAGCCCAGTGCCAAGTTGTGCACATATTGAAAGGGAGTTGCGCAGCCACAGGAAATGTCTTCCACACCACAGAACAATGTAAAAACATACGTACTGCACTTCTGTGCATGTGCACTGACACTCATCCCAATCTCAAGTCCTGCGCATGTGCAATGCTGTCAGCTGCAGTCACACAACAGAATTGCAAGTTCAGTATTTAAAACAGTGTCCAACTTGATGTGCCAGATCGCATTTGGCAGCATGTCAACCCTATTTGTCCCACTCTGGACCCAAGAGGCAGCTGCATCCTCACACACAATGTGACAGACATAAGAAAATGTAAGTCCTAAAATCCACTAGGTGCACTAAAAAATCATTTTGGTCAGATTTACAAGGCGCCACTTTCAGGTATGTTGTCATGGGGGTTGCTATTTGGGCATCCTGAACATTTGGGGCCAAAATGCCCAGACATGGCCAAGTTATGAGTAAAAGAAAACAACCCTGAAAAAACCTTGTCTAGATGCATTTGCACTTAGCTAATTTTGGGACTCAGTTTCGTTTTTGGTTTTTTTGTTTTCTTCTTTGTTTTTATCCTTAGATGACAGCAGCTGGCCAGTCACCCAGTGCTGGAGGATTCTACTTGACAAAGGTAGGTGCTGGCTGGGGGGGGGGGACTATGGGTCCTAAGTGGCCTGCAGGGCTGTGGCTATTTGTTACTTGGAAGGGGGAGGAGGGTAGCATGGATGCTAGTGAGTTGGGGGGTTTATACTTGCCCAACACCAAGACTGGGCACCAGTGTCAGGAACACAATATGGGGAGGGGTGTTCAATAATGAGTCACTGGGGTAGGTCACTCAGTGGATGCACTTGGTGCTGCAAAAGGCATTGTTTTCACGCAAGCCACATAACAACCTTCCATTGTCATGCAGCCTGTGTGAAAACTCAACACAAGTGACTGTGTGAGTAATGGAAACAGGTTCCGCAGTGATGAAAGCAGGACCTGTGTTCATGACTTTCAATAGTCTTATTTTATTAATAATTTAACTGTTTTTTATTTACAAAAAGTATCTTTTGAAGACTCACCCGTACTCCTATACATTATCAACCACTTAAGATTCAGATTTAACTTCCAACAACTTCTTGAGTTGATGTGCAAATGTTTCTCTTTGTTTCCCAACCGTGACTGCTAAGGTTCACAAAAATGGAAGTCGTATCTTCCAAAAAAGATTCTGACACTTCAAAGCGACATATATCAGTGTCCCAAAAATGACAACAAGGTTCCTTTTTAGTGCAAACACAACCTGCGAAAAGGGCACTGTGTATAGCTTCTGCAGCTCTACTGAACTTTATATACACAAATCTGTGCCCCAGTTTAAGGTAGGGCAGCAGCGTCTCTTGATTTATTGTAAGCATGCTATCAGGCCCATACAAAATGACAGCAAGGACACACAAGGTGGGTCAATGGTTGCTAGGAGCAAGCAGCTCTGCCTCTCTCTCCAGGCGATGGAGAATGAAAAGAGAAAATGCCAACAGCAGTGCTTCATTTATAATAGACATTAGGAAAATTGACAACAGAAAGGATATTTTTGCAAATGCGGGAGCAAAACTGATAACAGAATGCAAAAAATGTATGTTCAGCAAAACAATATGTGAGACTGATGAGCACACATAAAAATAACCCATTATTCCAGAAAGATCAGATCTGTGAACATGAATAGGCCAAGTGGATGCATATACAGCTGTGCTTAGAGATTTCCCTTACAAGAATGGTTCGTTTTATGTCTGACTTTTTGTGCTAATGCTGGATTATTATTTGTTTAGTTTATGTTTTTGTTTCTTTTTGAAGAAGTATCATTTCTTCATTTTGGTTCTGACTTAGAATTTGTGTTACTGTATTAAACAACTAAAAGGGGCTGAATTTAAATAAAGCTCCCCCAGGTTTTTAATTGCATGTTTAGCTGTTTTGGACTGCTCATGGTCCGAAGTCATCATTTTCATGACTGTTCTTGCCCAGCAGGCTACAGATGCAGCTCCTTGACCTTACAGTATGGGACATTGGGGGTTAACTCCAACCCACAGAACAAAAGTCCCAAACTGCAGATTTAAGTAAAAACAGGGAGAACTGAACACCACATAAACAGACATGTCAGAAAACCATACTGGGAGGTGGGGAGTACATTATGAAGTAAATAAAAAATGGACTGCTAATTAAGTAACCATTCCATGTATTACATGTAGTTAGAGGGCACTGTTTATTTATTTATTAACATGTTTCACCAGGAAGGCACACTGAACAACAAGTCACTCATATCCTGGTATGACCTGGGAGGAAGGGGTACAATTGGAATGAGACATTAAACATTCAAGTTACAAGATCAATATTAACTTACAGTTGTAAGGCAGGTGTTACAAACAGTGTTACAACAGTGTCGCACATAACATATGGCAAGAGTGGACAATAATAAGTGTTGGGTTAATAAGTAAACAAGTGCTTATGTGGAAGAAAAGGGGGAAGGGGAGGGAGGGGTGAGGTGGAGGAGGAGGAAGAGTCATGACCCTGGAGACCCCCTCAAGATGCGAGGAACCCTGCAAGGGGACTGGGGGGACCAGAGAGAAGTGGATAAGGCAGTGTCCCAGAGAGACCCCTTTAAGATGATGGGTAATGCTGGCTCTACACATTAGCTACTGTGTCATTTGGAATTTTTTAAAATACTTTTGCCATAAAAATATAATTATCCACTGTTAGCTAGTACTTTTTATGTCACATTAACAGGTGTTTATCAGAAGAAAAACAGTTAAATCAAAACAGACAGTGGCAAAAATATAGAGGGTTGGCCAAATGGCTAATAAGTTTTAGCATCTAAAACCAACATTGTCAGAGGGTACTCACTATACCTGCACCATGAGATGGTTTGGAGTTGTGGAATCAGTTTAAGAGTTGCTAGGACCAAACGACATAGAGAATACTGGATGGGCAGCTATGCACAACCAGTGTGTTCTGCCACAGAGGGGTTCTGATTCCCTCTGACCTCGAACAAAGCTCAAAAGGTCTGTGGGAATCAGAACCCCAAGTTGGCAGAACACACTGGTTGAGCATGGAGTTGCTCATCCAATATTTGTTATAGTACATGGTGCCCCCAAAATCATTTTATATTATTTTATCTTTTTTTTATATAAAAAAAAAGATGGTTCACTGCTGTGTTTCATTCGAGCTCAGGGCTGTTTGTTAGGCTCAGTGGTATGGTTAGGGAGCAGAAATCTGTACCTGTACAGTGTGGTATTTGATTGGTTTTAAAATGGGTTTGAAAGGGATTTATGAAAAAAAGCTGTCTAAACCTCTTGCTTAGTGAGAAAACAGTTATCTGAGTGAACAGTTTTTAATTTTGTGAGTAAATTTTAATATCTGGTTGATCCTACATTTATTGTTTTTTTTGTTTTGTTTTTTTGATAATGAAGATATCTGGTTGATCCTGCATCTGCAGTATTTTTCAAGTGATCGTACCACCACCACAAGTCTCTGTCTGGTCAGTCCTGCAGTTCTGTTGCTGGAGGTAAACTGTAGCTCATGCACTTAGAAAAGTAGCTGAAATGTTGTTGTACCATAGTATAGTATTACTGCATTCTATGACCTTTGAACTGTGGTACAACAACAATTCAGCTAGGATGGATTTCTATACAGAACAAGCCCTCACCATACACTATATAAGGAATAATGTATGGGTGGCCATACACATACACATCAAGACTGTGTTTCCATTGAGAGATAAAGATAACAGCATATGACCTCAAGAGCAAACTCCTTCAAAGTAAACTGCGTTGAGAGGGTTGGCATCAGCTCAGCTAGTAAATTGTCACCCTCCAGTTATTCTGCATAGAAACTGCACTGCAAGGAACACCCTTATTACCTGTCACTGATCTGGAAAAACTGGGGAGGTGGTCCAGGATCTGGCAGCTTGGCTTCAATGGCAAGAAATGTAAAATTATGCATATTGAAGCTAAGAATCCCAGGACAGAGTACTACCTGGGTGGAGTCTGAGTACCTGCATCAGAGGAGGTGAAGGACCTGGGAGAGATGATCACTAGTGACCTGAACACCACCCCCCTTCCCCGTGGAGAAAGGAGGTCGCGAGGGCCAGTCTTGAAGCCCTCCCTGCCCAGAAGCCCAGCTGACCCAGAACACCACCCCCCTTCCCCATGGAGAAAGGAGGTAGCGAGGGCCAGTCTTGAAGCCCTCCCTGCCCAGAAGCCCAGCCGACCCAGAACACCACCCCCCTCCCCCGTGGAGAAAGGAGGTCGTGAGGGCCAGTCTTGAAGCCCTCCCTGCCCAGAAGCCCAGCCGACCCAGAACACCACCCCTCCCCATGGAGAGGAGGTAGCGAGGACCAGTCTTGAAGCCCTCCTGCCCAGAAGCCCAGCCGACCCAGAACACCACCCCTCCCCGTGGAGAAAGGAGGTGTGAGGGCCAGTCTTGACCCTCCCTGCCCAGAAGCCCAGCCGACCCAGAACACCACCCCTCCCGTGGAGAAAGGAGGTCGCGAGGGCCAGTCTTGAAGCCCTCCCTGCCCAGAAGCCCAGCCGACCCAGAACACCACCCCCCTTCCCCGTGGAGAAAGGAGGTCGCAAGGGCCAGTCTTGAAGCCCTCCCTGCCCAGAAGCCCAGCCGACCCAGGTAATTGAACAGCCCACCTGTCTTTTGGTGCCTTTTCCAACGGCTGCCTGGTCACAGCCCTGCCGCTCGCCTCCTCGGCCAAACGCAGCCTCTGCTGGGAAAACTCCAAAGCGGATTTCTGCAGTTTATTGTGTGACTTTGGTGTGAACAGCTGCTTTAGGGAACTGAAAAACGGAGCTCAGCAGCTTCTGATAAGCCTGTCTTGCTAACGCAGATGTAAAAAGCTGCATATTCTCTAATCAGTGTTTGTTAATTAATTGTAGAGGGAAAAAGCTGCTTTTTTGTTTCCTACGGGATTTGAATTAATTTAAAGTAAGGTGCAACACTGTACGCAAAGCAGGGGGATTGTGTGGGACTGCAACAGGACCCGGTTGTAATTGAGTGACTCAGGGAAATGCAATACGGGCTCCGGGGGACTGTTTGCTTGCTAACCATACAGGACCTGGGCTGTTAAGTGCACTAGGGACTCGCAGTGGGAAATTGGGCAGGTACTAGCTGTGCAGAGCCTCTGAGTTCTCGAGGCCAGGCGCTCGCAGACCCCTGATCCCTGCAGCATTATCCAGCTCCAATTACATCTTGCACCAGCCAATCTCAGCCTAATCCCCTCCCTTTCTGCCTACTTAAAACAAATTGTCTCTCTCTTTCTCTCCCCAGAACACCACCCCCCTCCCCCGTGGAGAAAGGAGGTCGCGAGGGCCAGTCTTGAAGCCCTCCCTGCCCAGAAGCCCAGCCGACCCAGGTAATTGAACAGCCCACCTGTCTTTTGGCGCCTTTTCCAACGGCTGCCTGGTCACAGCCCTACCGCTCGCCTCCTCGGCCAAACGCAGCCTCTGCTGGGAAAACTCCAAAGCGGATTTCTGCAGTTTATTGTGTGACTTTGGTGTGAACAGCTGCTTTAGGGAACTGAAAAACGGAGCTCAGCAGCTAGAGCCCCGCCGAACGCTATGCGTTCGGCTCCCCACCGCCCCCACCACCACCCTTGCTCGGCTCTTGAATATATACCCTGTAGTAGGTCAGGTGACAGGCAAAATAAACCTATCAGCCCACTTCTCCAGCTGCAGGTTATAGAAATCCAGCCCTAGAGGCCGCTGTCTTGCTTAGTTAGACCCACTATGTATTTCACCCTATTTACAATGCTAATGACCAGCAGGCTCACTCTCCTTGCTCATCAACCCCCCCCAGTGGCTCCTCCGCCCCATGACTCCACCACGAACCCTGTTCCCTTAGCTTTCTCTGACAATGCCGCACAACCACCCCAACGCTGCAAGCCAATGCCCACTAGTACTAACTTACCTTTTTGCCTATACCCTTGTTCACCCTCACTTCAACTGGGTAAACACTGTACCACAGTTTTCCCAACTTATAACCAGTTCCTTCCAGCTACAATAACATATTGCTACTTCCCCCATCGCTCCCTCCCTTCTTCCAGCGACATCTCTAGCTTACCAGTCCCCACCCACAACAAAAAAATAAAACATTCTCCATTGCGCTCACAGCATGAGTCTCTTAAACTCTCCAGGCTCTCCCTGCTATGACGTGTATTCCTTCTACTCCTCCTTTCTGGAAACATTCACCCCAACCCTGGTCCCCCCTCAACAAAAACCTCCCCAAACAAACCACAGGGAAGACTACTGCTGGCATCACTTAATATTTGTAGCCTTCCCCAAAAAACACACCCTACTGCAGGGTTGGATTGCCCAACATGCCCCAGACATCCTAACCCTCTCTGAAACCTGGCTATCAAATAAAATCCCCAATGATGCTGTTTCCCTAAGCAACTATAACCTCCTTAGGATGGATAGATCCAGAAAACGAAGTGGAGACTGCGTAATATTCATTAAATCAACACTCTGCCCCACCATCGTTGATACCCCCGAACATGGGGCCCAGACTCTCGCAGTCAAAATTAGATTGGGCTCTAAAACAATCATCATCATCTCAGCCTATATCCCCCCGAGAAACCAGAAACCCGCATTTGAATCCATCCTTCACGCTGTCTCACACCTCCCAAATACTAATGAAACCATATTAATGGGTGACTTCAACATCGACTGGGCATCCCCATCCTCCTCCGTCTTCAGAGACGCTGCCCAGGCTATGGGTCTCACCCAAATTATCACATCCACAACGAGGCGCGACACAAGAACCGGGACATCCTCACTACTAGATCTCATTTTTACCAACAGGCCAAAAAATATTACCCAGGCCTCAGTGCTCCCTGACTCTATCAGTGACCACTCCCCGGTTATCTGCTGGTGGTCGGGCAAACTGCCCACTGCACCACCCAAAACCACATGGCACTCGAAACTCAAAAAGGAGGCATTAATAACCTCAAAGAATACCTAGCCAATAGTTACTGGCTTCCCTTATATAACGCACAATCAGTTGATGCCGCTCTCACCCACTTTATAGCTACCTTTAACAAAGCCTGCGATATATATGCTCCCCTCACTAGGCAGGTCGTGAAAACCAGGCCTACACCATGGATAACACCCTCCCTCCTAAAACTCATGCAACACAGGGACAACCTCTGGCACAGGGCCATAGACTCCCAACGCACCCAGGACAGACAACTCTATAGGGAGGCTCGAAATAAATGCACCTGGGCCACACGGCAGGCCAAGGCTGATTACTATCAGCACACCCTCTCCTCCTCCTGGGGAGATGGGAGAAAGTTCTGGAGTAACATACAAGAAATTAGTGGCAAATCACGTTCACCCACCCCTACCCAACTAAGTCTGAACAGGGACGTTACCCAAGATCCTGCTAAAATCACTGAAGCCCTCAATGAAACTTTCTCAGACCTCTCACATATCCTCCCGCCTTACTTCTTCCACCCCCCCAAACCCCCCTCTACTCCACTTATGGCAAGTACAGTCCTCCCTCCCCCTTTCCGGTTCCGTACCATCCCTGCTCCTAGTGCGCTACATCTCCAAAGCAATCGCTAACACTCGCTTCCAGCAACGACTCCCTGGACCTAAAACTCATAAGGCTTACACTTGATATCACCATAACCCATCTCACACAAATCCTAAACCTCTCGCTTTGCACGCCAATTCCCCACTACCTGGAAAAAAGCCGTGATCACCCCTATCTTAAAGAGCGGTGATCCCACCCTCCCCGGGAATTATAGACCAATCTCTATACTCTCTCCTCTCTCCAAAGCCCTGGAAAAAGTAGTCTCAGACCAGCTTACTGAGCATCTAACAAAACACAACCTGCTCAGCAAGGAACAGCATGGGTTCAGAGCTGGCCACAGCACCATCACGGCTCTCGCTGAGCTCACAACGTTCATCCATGAGGCGCTCGACCAAGGGTCACTAGCAGGGGCTATCTTTATAGACTTAACTAAGGCCTTCGACACGGTCAGCCACGAATTACTCCTTCAAGTCCTGCCGCTACTAAATGTAGTCTCCGAGGCCGCTGCCTGGCTAAAGGACTACCTCACAGAACGCTCGCAGCAAGTAAGAATCAACTCCACCATCTCCACTCCCAAGCCTGTTTGCTCCGGTGTTCCGCAAGGGTCAATCTTAGGCCCTCTGCTTTTCACTTTCTTCCTTAATTCTCCCCAAAGCCTGCAGCGGTCATCTCTTACTCTATGCGGCGGCGTGGTTCTCTACGGAAACACCCCCAAACGTCGCACTCCAGCACACCTCCAGGAATACTTCAGGGAGCTGGAAAATTGGTTCGCTGACCACCGGCTGATCATTAATTATTCCAAAACCAAGGCCATGACCTTTGCTCACCGCCAAAGCCCGCACAGCCAGATGGCTCTTCACATTTCCAACGTGGATGGTTCCCTGCTGGAGCACGTCAATCACTTCAAATACCTGGGGGTCACCCTGGATACCTCCCTCTCCTACCACAGACATGTACACCTCCTCTCGGCAGCAATCAACTTGAGAGTGGGTACCCTCTACAGAATCAAAAACAGTCTGCCCGCACATGCCATGCAGATAGCTGTCACATCCTCCATCCTCTCCCTAATCGATTACGGGATTGTAATCTATGGCACTGCTGATAACTCCACCCTAAGCTGCATAACCACTGCGCTAAACAAAGCATGTCACCTTGTCTCGGGTTGTGACAGACTCACCCACACCTGCGACCTATACAAACTGACTGGCTGGCTTAATTTCCATCAAAGGCTCAAGTACCACACCTGCATTCTAGCAAAAAAGATCCACCTCCAGCTAGCGCCAACCGCCCTTCACCCCATCATCAAACCGGCCCCTCTCAGGCATATTACCAGACTCATGGCTACCACATCCTTCGTGGTTCCCCCATGTCGAACGTCCCTTGCGCAGAGATCCCTCCGCTACCGTGCCCCCAATTGGCTAAACGATCTTCCCCTCCTCTCCCAATCCCGCAGCATCCATCTCTTCAAAGTAGGCCTAAAAACCTTCCTATTGGGTAGCTCAAAATGTGAATGCTACGTTGGCCTACCTGTCTCCTCTCCCCTTCCCCACACACCCACAGGGGCCCCCAGGCCTATCTAAACCCCCCCATGCTCAACCCAGGGGTCGCAGGTATGTCTCCTACCTGCCCAAACCAGAGAAAAAAAAAAAAAAGTCTCTCTGCCATCATACCGACAATTAATTCAGTAATACCACTTGTTTATTATGTATTGAAATTGCCTTCCATTGCCTTTACTGTCATATGTCTCTCCACCCTCTGTAACCACCGGAGAGCTAATGTTACTAAAATGTGACTGTACATAAATCTGTAAATAATTTGTGCTTGTATATAATTTTGCCTGTTCCGTCTGTCTTCCCCCAACTCGTGTTCCCCCCTCCACCCTCTGTAACCGACGTGGAGCCTTTGCAAAAGAGTCTTTGACTCAAAGGTTTGTTATTCCGAATTTACAGTAAATAAAAAAATAAAAAATAAATAGAAGCACTACACGCAGTGCAAGAAAGCAGCAGCAAAGGCAAACAAGATACTGGGATGCATATCTAGGGGGAGCAGTAGTAGGAGAGAGGAGGTTATACTGCCCTTGTACAGGTCACTGGTAAGGCTGCAACTAGAGTATGGAGTTCAGTACTGGTGCCCACACCTCAAAAAGGACATTAACCTGCTGGAGAAGATCCAGAGGAGGGCTACAAAGATGATAGCAGGTCAGCAGGTTAAGGCATACAAGGAGAGATTTAGGGCACTGAACATGTACTCCCTGGAAGACAGGAGAGAGGGGACATGATTGGGACCTTCAAGTACTTAAAAGGGATAAATGAGGTTGATAAGGAGAGCCTGTTTAAGCTGAGTGGCAACCATAACATGAGGGTACACAGTCTTAAGCTGGAGGGTGGGAGGTTTAGGAGGGAGGTCAGGAAGCACTTCTTCACAGAGAGGGTGGTGGGCACTTGGAATGCGTTGCTGGAAGAAGTCATCTCATTGAAGACAGTAGGCAGCTTTAAGAGAGGCTGGGATAAATATAGGGGGAAGGTAAGGATCATGGGTAGGGAGGATGGGAGGAGTGGGAAGGGAGGGCAGGGACATTAGCTCAAGTTGTGGGCCCTGCAACACGAACAGACTTGATAGATCAAATGGCCTTCTTCTGCTGGCTTCTTCATATGTTCATATGTCACAAAAAAAATGAGTAATTCATCACAAATCAGGTTCTGAATTTATTTATTTAAACTATTTAGCTAGTATGATCTATATGGGAGGGGGGATTGACCACTGGACACCAGGGAATGATTTACTGTAATGTCAGGCCAGCAATCAGCAAGGGGGGACCACTAGACATGAGAGACAGTGTCTGTATTACATCGGGCCAGCGACTGGCAAGAGGTGGTCCACTTGACACCAGGGACAGTTTTTATATTACATTGGGTCAGCAATCGGCAGAGGGGGGAACCACTAGACACCAAGGGCAATGACTATATTACATCAGGCCAGCAATCAGTGAGGGGGGAACCACTATACACCAGGAAATGCTTTTGTTTAATCATCAGGCTGGCAATCAGCGGGGGGAGTGGTACCACTAGACACCAGGAACAGTTTTATTTTGCACAGTAAGTTTTTCTGTTTAGTAAGAAATTTGCCATTTGTAACTTCACCTTGCTTTGTTGTTTTTTTTAAATGAAATTTGCACAAAGCAAGGCAAAGGTACAAATGGCAAAGTTTCTATTAAACAGAAAAACTTGACAAAATAATCTGAGCATCCAAATTTGATGACTTAGCCGGAAACTCACCAGCGAATTAAAACTTCATTGCATCCCTAATCAGGACCTTGAACAACATGGATTCAGGACAAGAAGAAGTACTACTACTAATCTGAGTAGTTTTTATGAAAAGATTAGTGATCAGTTGGACAGAAATGTGCCATGTGACATGGTTTATCTTGACTTTAGTAAGGCTTTTGATCTGATGCCACACTGGGCTCTTATGGAGAATATCAAAAATATTAAGCTAAACCATTCCATTGTCAACTGGACTACTGAATGGTTGGGGGAGAGATCACAGAGAGTGATGGTCAATGGTCAATGGACATTTGTCAGGAGTGGGGAGGGTTACTAGTGGAGTACCGCTGGGCTCCGTTTTGGTTCCTGTACTATTTCAAATTTTTATTTCTGACCTAACGAAAAATACAATAAGCTGTTCATTTAAATACACAGACGATGCCAAACCAGGGGGCACTTGTGCTTCCTCATCGCAAATTAATTACCTTCAGTGTGACCTGGACCAAATATCTAGGTGGGTCAACTGCTGGGGGATGAAGTTGAATATGGAGAGAAGTGCAAGGTCATGCACATCGCTAAAAGAAATCAGAGGAATATCTACATGCTATGTGGGAGTGAACTTCAAGTCACTGATAATGAACTAGATCTGGGTATTAATATTTCTCATAAGTTTGGTTGCTCCAGTCAGGTAAACTCAACCATCAACATAAGAAAAATGTAATTTGGGCTATTAAAATAAATATTGTATCCAAGGATGCAAATGTTTTAATGCCACTATTCAGGGCCTATGCTCAACCACATCTGGAATACATGTCTCAACTATGGTGTGCTTCCAAAAAGAGTGACTGTAATAATCTTGAAAAAATACAGTGAAAATTCATAAAAAATACAAATGTCTACAGCATCTCAACCTCATGTCATTGGAGACAAGAAGGCTAAGAGGAGATCTTTTTATAATGCTTGACATTATAAATGACACTTACCTGTTAAAAAGTTGGGCACAGACTTTTAAACATCCAATAGAGATATTAAAGGACACCATTTATAAACCATTGGGAAAACATTTAAGTCAGTAAAATGGAAAGATATATTTACACTAAGAATAGCTAATCCATGGAACCAGTTACCTCTTGATATAATAATTAGTAAAATTAAAAGGGAATTTAAAAATAAGCTTGATAAGTATATTTTATGCGGAGGAAAACTAAGTTATTATTCAGTGTAAGGCCTCTGCAGGAGCAATAATAGGTTACTTGCCTTCTGGCTCCTTGACTTCCTTTAGTATGACCCTTAGTAGGACATTCCGTAGTTTCCAAAATCCCCTGTACAGGTAACTAGACAGTAGGGATTGCATACCAGCATGCCCATATATGAATATTTTGAACCTGCAGACAATTAATGTACTGTGACAGAAAACAGCACCCACCCTCATACAAAAAAATGATCTTTAGACTCCATGCAGAGGATGAGTGTCCAATTCTGATACTGAGCCCTGAACAGCTGCCAGCAATTCATGCTCTGAACATCTGTTAGAGCCACACAGCACTGATCACTGTCTGATCGGATGAAAGGAGAATTCCTTACTACCAGCTCCCCCCACCTCCCTTTACCCGTGCATGAATAAAACTGTAATTGGAAGGAAAAGAGGTACTTTGAGTGCAGTGCAACCGCAGCAATACTGTCTCTCCCAACTCTGCAGGAAAACACATTTCATGTTCTGTGGCAGAAACCCCGACACCCTGTGCAGTAGTTTTCAGAGAGACCTTCTGGAGACTGCAGTGCTGTCCTATCTGGGTTGAGGGAGGAGGTCTCAAGACTCCATGCCAAGTTGGTTAGGATTTGGTGGACTTCTCCCCCCACCGAGGGGCCATCAAGTCTGACACTGTTACCTCAGAGGATGCCAGGAAGCAGGAACAGCTGGACTATGGTGGGCTCAAGAAGGGTGGATGTGGTGAGTCAGAGGTACATTCCTCAACTGGTGCCAATATGCAATTCCTATGGTGCTTTGGCAGTGTGGTACTGCCTGGAGGAGGCACCCATGGTAGCCGTCACAGAGGATGTGGGGGTCCTATGTAGCAGAGACCTGGGACTGCAGAGAAGGAGGAAGCAACTTATGGTGGGGGATTCAATTGTGAGGAGGATAGATTTTGGAATAGGAAGGGAGAGAGGAAGGTTAGGTGCCTATGTGGTGCCATGGCCCAGAGGGATGGGAAGCAGATCCTGAGGATCGTTAGCACAGCAGGATGGGAGACAGAGCTGGATGCCACTGTTCACCTGGGGACTAATGACCTGCGTAGGGGTGGGGCTAGGATACTGCAGGAGGAGTGTAGGGAGCTGGAGAGGGGTCTTAGACTGATAGCACACTCTGTGGCCTTAGCTGAAGTGCTGCCTGTCCATGGTGGGGGGGAGAGATCTCCACACCAGGACCTTCAACTCATGGTGGAAGGAACTGTACAGAGAGGAAGGATGTGGCTACATTAGGGACTGGGGGTCCACCTGGAAGGATAAGGGCCTATATAGGGGTGATGGCCTGCATCCTTCTGGAAGGGGGACCACAGTCCTCAGTGGACAGTTTAAATGTTGCTTTGATGGGAATTTAAACTAGCTGAGGGTGGTGGTGGAAGAAATTGGGGAGGCGGAAACTGCTCTCCCACAGGCAGAAGTAAAGAGTAGGGTGAACCTGAAGGGTGAGGAATCCCCCAGGGTGCAAATTAATAAAGGAGGCAGGGTAGTATAAAAGAAGGGGGATGGGTACGGGAGCAATAAAAAAAGAGGGGGGAAGGAGGGAGGGCAAAAAGGGGATAATAAGCAGAGTAGTAACAATATCTGGAAGGCCATGTGTGCGAATGTTAGAAGTCTAGGAAATAAGATTCCAGGTCTAGAGGCTATCATAACCAAGGATGACCCATATATTTTGGCCATTACTGAATCATGATGCACTGAGAAGCCTGACTGAGACATGGCCATACCAGGCTATACTCTCTTCAAGAAGGACTGGGTGGGAAAGAAAGGAAGGAGTATGGTGCATTATGTAAGAGAAAGCATAAAAGCAAAGGAGATACAGAGAATACGGGGGGGGGGTGCAGAGGTACTGTGGGTCACTCTGAGATGGGAAATGGAGCAACTATTTGCACTGGCATGATCTACAGACTTTCAGCACAGGAGGATGAAGTAGATAAGGTACTGGTGGCCACTGGTAAGATAGTGGAATGGGGGATACACTGCTGGTGGGGATTTCAATCTGCCAGATGTAAATTGAAGCATCCCACCTGAAGCTTCAGCAAGCAGCAGGGACATCCTAGGCTCCCTGCAGGGGGCATTCCTCAGGCAACTAGTCAGAGTACCCACTCATGGTGGGGCAATACTGGACCTGGTATTCACTAACAGGGACAGTGTTGCAGACATCAAGGTGGGAGGCCACCTGGGGCCCAGCAATCACCATACAGTGTGGTTCAATATAAGGATTGCTGCAGAAGCAAACCGCACAGGGGCGAGGGTCCTGGACTTTATAGGGCAGAGTTTATAAAAATGGGTGAATACCTCAGGGACGACCTGGTAGGGCATGATCTGGGTGGTGTGGAGGAACAGTGGGCAAAGCTAAAGTGGGGCAGAGTGAAGGCAACAGGCCTCTGCATCAAGCAAGTGAGCAAAGGCAAGAGGAAAAAGAGACCACTATGGTTCTCGATAGGTGTGGCAGAAAAGGAAAAGGCTAAAAAGATAGCTTTCAGAAAGTATAAGTAAATGCAAAGGGAAGAGGGTATGGAGGTGTAGCAGGGAGAACAGAGGGAAGAAGAGGGAGCATTAAGGACCTCAAAGGCACAGACTGAAGAGAGAATAGCCAGGCAGTAATGAAAGGGGCAAGACATTTTTTAGGTGGTGGGGAAAGTTAGGGTGACCAGTGGGGTGCAACAAGGATCAGTTCTAGGGCCTGTCCTGTTTAAAGTCTTCATCAGTGACATTGTAGAGGGACTGGTGGGGAACGTATGTGTCTTTGTAGATAACACAAAGATCTGCTACAGGGTGGATACACCAGTAGGGGTGGAAAAAATTAGAAAAGACTTGGATAAACTGGAGCAGTGGTCCAGAGTGTGGCAGCTAGGATTTAATGCAAAGAAGTACAAAATCATGCTCTTGGGGTGCAGTAATCTAGGGGGAGGAGTACATGATGGGTGGGGAATGACTATCGGCCACAAAACAGGAAAGAGACCTGGGGGTTATCATATCTGATGACCTTAGGGTGGCCAAACAATGAGTCAAGGCAGTAGGAAACACCAGTGGGATGCTGGGGTGCATAGGGAGAGGTATCACCAGCAGAAGAAAGGAGGTGTTGATGCCACTATACAAGTCGCTAGTGAGCCCTCATTTGGAATACTGCATCCAGTTCAATAGGCCACATCTCTGGAAGGACATAGACAGGGTAGGGGCTATTCAAAGAAGGGCAACAAAAAAGGTGCAGGGTCTGCACCAAAAGTCATGTGAGGAGAGATTGGAGCAACTCAATATGTATACACTGGAGGAGAGGAGGGAGAGGTGAGACATGATAGAGACCTTCAGGTATCTCCAGGGTATTAATAAGGTACAGAAGGGCAGCATCTTTCAGAAGAGAAGCTGCTCTAAAACAACAAGAGGGCATGACATGACACTGGAAGGGGGTAGACTAAGGGGCCAAGTGAGAAAGTACTTTTTCACGGAAAGGGTAGTGGATGCTTGGAATAGCCAGCCCCATGAGGTGGTGGGATAAGCACAGTGGGGGGGGGATTTAAACATGCATGGGATAGGCATAAGGGAACCCTACAGGGTAGAAGGAGAGACTGTAGCCGATGGCCAAGTAGGGCTAGCAGCAGCAGCTAATGAAAGGTAGGGTATATGAGCAGACTAGATGGGCCTGGCAGTCCTTATCTGCCGTCAATTTCTCTGTTTCTATGTTTCTAAGTGATTACAAAATAGATCCCAATGAACTCAAAGAGCTAGTGTACTGCCTAAAACTAATATTAGTTTTTAAAAGCAGTCAACCATTATATTTTATAGCTGAGGTACTTTTTCTTTTCCCTTCGGTTAATTGGAAGATTTTTACCTGATGTTAGTAGGTGTAATGTGTGGAACAGCACTCTGCCTAGAAGCTGACATATCTATCGCCATTCCCCCCTCCCCCACTACATCATCAGCATTGTGACATTAGTGACTGTGACATCACTAATGCTTAGATTACACAGTGACTGCCAGGTCAGTCACATGTGATGTCAAGGTCAGTGAGATCACAATGCTGATGATGTAGTGTGAGTACAGAGATAGATATGTCAGCCCCTAGGCTAAGATCTATTCCACACATGCTCTAATGAGCAAAAGGAAATAGAAAAATACTTCAAAAATAAAAAGCTACAACTCGCTACTTCTTAAAATTTTTATTTTCATGTCTTCCTCTTTTGGCTCCACTAGCTCTTCAAGCAGACCTGCTGTGTAAAAAGTATTGTTAGGAGTATCCTTACTCTACACATTTACCATTCAACCTAATTTCAGGAAAACAAAACTTACAAAATCATAGCCCTGTATGTCTCTACATTTTTAAAGGATCGAATGGACTTTGAGGGAAAAATACAGCTTTTTTCCAATTCTAGTGTCTGACAGAGACAAACAATGGGCCTGTCACCAGACTTATAAAACATGTCACTCTGCCTTGATTTGAAATAATGTTTTTGTTAACTGCAATCTCTGCTCAAAATAATTCAGTTTGTAGCCTCTGAAAATGAGCTGTGTTTTGAAGGGGATTTACAAATGCAAAATACAGATACAGACATTTACTTTTTATGTTGGCTCGCGCATGCACAGCCAACATACTGCGGTAGTAGCAGATTTGGAGGCACAGTCACTGTTGGGTGAATGCAGGGCACACATCAGTAGGTGCATCCCTCATTCCCCAACAAGCCTGCATGCCGGCACCACACCATGCACACATAATATGGCAAACACATCTAAGGAAAAGTCCGCTGCAATGCGAGCAAAGCTCGTCATACGCAGCGGACCTCCCAACGTGCTTTCCCTGGTGAGAAAAAAAATTTAACATGGCGCCACACTGCCTGCCATAATGCCAACTTCGGGGGTGCCCAATTCCCCTGTCGGCATGCCCTGCCCCAATGTATATGCCAACGAGGGAACCCACTCCCCATCGGCATAATGCACCACCACCATTTGTTATGTGCCGAAGGAGGTGCCCAATCCCCCTCGGCTCTTGCCCCTCCGCTTTCATTTTGTGCCGACAGGGGCGCCCAATCCCCCGTCGGCTACAGCATCCCCCCCGCAAAAACTTGGGTGGCATGCTGGGAGCCCACCCCAGCGTGCCAGATCCCTTGAAAAATAAAAACCGTCCCGCAATGGGTTTTTCATTTTTTATGTTTGCTTGCACTCATGTGCCAGAAACATAGTGCCACCATAAGAGTTTTCGTAGGTGTGCCTCCCCCACTTCCAATGCCCTGCTCCCTTTTGCAGGCATGGCCGCACCGCGCCAATGAATGTCCAAGCTGTCTATGACACCCGTTCAGATGCAGTGGCATACAGTTGAAAGGAGAACACCGCAGACAATTTGCATACTGCTGTCGGCAGTATGCAAATTGCCCACATCGGCACCGCATCTGAACCGTCTGTCGCAGACAGCTCCCCCGAACATAGCAGTAACGCTGAAGCCCATCTCAGCGTGCTCATGCTCCCCACAGCGAGTATGACTGATGGGTGTGCTCAATCCCCCATCGGCTTCACACTCCCCCACCACACTTCCAGGTGCCACGCTGGGAGCCCACCCCAGTGTGGCAAACCTGTTTATGGCCAATGGGGGTGCCCAATCTCCCATCAGCTCCACTGCACCCCCCCAAAAAACTTCCAGCTGCCACGCTGGAAGCCCACCCCAGCGTGGCAAAAGTCCTGCATCGTCTTCCTAAAAGAAAAATAAAGACCTAAAAACAAAAAACGGTCCCTCATTGATTGTCTTCCCCCCCAACCTGCTCCCACCCTCTGCGCATCCACCTCCCCACATCCCCCCGACCCCATACTTACCTCCAGAGGCTGGCGCGACGATCTTCGGTGGACCAGGAACATGTCTGCACTCTTCAAAGCCGACCGCGAACTGAAGAAATGCCAGTAAGCTATATAATGGCATAAATAGTTTTTTTTCAGCTTTGGTGCATATCTCAGCCATTTTAGGGAATCTTTTCACCAAATTTTCAACATGGGGTTCTTGGGGCCCCACTTCATGAACACAGTCACTGTCATTTTGTTATTTGGTCCTGAAAGGTATTTTCATGGTCACTGCGCGGAACCACCTTTTGGGACCCAGTAACGAAAAGACACTGCCACAGTTTATGAGGTAGGCCCCCCAAAACCCTATGCTGAAAATTTGGTGAAAAAATTCCCAAAAATGACTGCTTTACAAGTGTGCGTTGCGCTGTTCCTACGCACGCTCATAACTTCACAAATTTGTAATATTTTCACTCCAGATTTTCAACATTGCCATTTTACCACGCCTCCTTACGAGTAGTACAGCTGTCATTTTTCATATCTTGCCCAAAATGTGTGTTCGTGCATGTAGTACACAATGGCGCAGTCGGTGTGCGAAATCAATGTTTGGGACAGATTAAGAAAATCACAGTGATACTGTTCATGACCAGAGGTCTTAAAATGGCTATGTTGAAAATTTGGTGACAAAAGTTCACAAAATGACTGTGTTACGAGTGTGCATGATTTCCGCTTGCCTTGTAAGTTCAAAATTTGTAATATTTTCAGTCCAGATTGTCAACACTGGCATTTTTCAACACCTTCTTATGAACAGTACAGCTGTCATTTTTCACACCCTGGCGAAATGCGTTTGCACTTCCGGCACGAAATCGTTGTCACTGTGGAAATCAGTGTTCAGGACAGAATAAGAAAATCACAGTAACACTGTTCATGAGCGGAGGTCCCAAAATGCCTGTGTTGACAATCTGCTGTAAAATCCCAAACTAATTACATTACAGGTGTGCATTGCGCAGTTTCTTTGCACGCTCATGACTTCACCAGTTTTTTTATATTTTCACACCAGATTTTCAACATTGCCATTTTTTACACCTCCCCATGAACAGTACAGCTGTCATTTTCCACATCCTGTTTGAAATGTGTTTTCGCACCAGTGGTGCCAAATGGCGTAGTCGCTGTGCAAAATCAGCTTTCCAATAACAAACTGATATTACCACTGTTCATGAGGTGGGGGTCACAAAAAATCCATGTTTAAAATTTGGAGTGAAAATTCCAACTAACGCCTGAGACGTTAGTGTTTCCGACCGTAATGCCCCACCCTGTAGAGACTGACAGGCATGAGGGGTGTGACTTGGGATTGTCGCCTGTAATACTCCTGCCATTCCACCCCCAGCCACACCCTGCAGCCAGTGACAGGCATCAAGGTGTGCCTTGGACTCTTTGGCCCCAAATTTCACCCCATTCTCCTATACTGCACCCATCTCTTATGGAATGGGACGAGCATGAGGCTCAAAGACTCCAAGGCACACTGTGACACTTGTCAGTGTCTGCAGGGTAGGGTGTGATGAAATGGTATGGCTGTTATGCCTGATGACCCAAAGGCACACCCCAGTGCCTGTCAGTCTCTGCAGGGTGGTGGTGGGGTTGGCTTCAGTTCAATGCTTCACTGCCATTCCTAGTATGCATCTCACTCCTACACTACCAATGCCAATGCCAGCAAGCAAATATTCGGCATTGACAAATGCTTGTTTAACCTTGTGAAAGAAGAAAACGGTCCCTCGCGGTCTCTGCCTCTCCACAACCCGCCCACCTTCTAGCACCCTGCCTCCCCCACCCACCCTCACCCCATCTTACCTCCAGGTCCAATGGCAGTCTTCCAGTGGACCAGAGAACACGTCTCGCTCTTCAAAGCGAGCCGCGAACTGAAGAAATACCAGTAAACTGTATAATGGCATAAATAAGGGTTTTTCAACTTTGGTGCATATCTTGGGCATTTATTGGAATTTTGCACCAAATTTTCAACATGGGGTTATTAGGACCCCCACCCCTCATGAATTCAGTCACTTTCATGGTGTTATTCGGTCACGGAAGGTGATTTCGTGGTCCCTACACCGAATCACCTTTTGGGACTGAGTAATGAAACGACAGTGCCACTGTTCATGAGGGGAGGCTCTCAAAAAGCCTATGTTGCAAATTTGATGGAAAAATCAAAAAAATGGCTGTTTTACGAGGGTGCGTTGTGCTGTTTCCACGCACGCTCGTAACTTCGTGAATTTGTAATATGTTCACTCCAGATTTTCAAAATTGCCATCTTTTCACACCTCCTGATGAACAGTACAGCTGTCATTTTACATATCCTGGCCGAAATGTGTTTTCGCACGTCCGGAGCAGAATAGTGCGGTCGCTGTGCAAAATCATTTTTCGGGACAGTTTGAGAAAAAGACCGTGACACTGTTCATGAGCAGAGGTCCTAAAATGCCTATGTTGAAAATTTGGTGCTGAAAGTCCAGTGTCAGTGGCTCAGTAGGCAGCACACTCACCTCAGAGGCCAGTAGATCAGAGGGCTGTGGATTCAGTTCCCACATCTGGTACTTGGATTAATATCCCAGTACTGACACTGTAGTGCAGCATGAGAGCAGTGCCGTCTTTCGGATGAGATGTTAAACTGAGGTCCCATCTGCCTGGATTGGTGGTAGTTCAGGTGGATGTTAAAGATCCCATGGCACTTATTGAAAAGAGTAGGGGAATTTCCTCGGTATCCTGGCCAAATTTCCCTCATTTACTAAAAATACCACCAACAGCTTTATCTGGTTCAAGGTCAGTTGGCATTCATCTGTATCCCCCTTCCCTGGGTCGTGCCTGAAAATAGACAGGATTTGCCTAGTGCACTTACCCGGTCAACAAAAAAAAAAAAAAAAATAATAATAAAAATGAATGCGTTGCAAGCTTGCATTGCGCAGTTTCCACGCACCCTTGTAAGTTTGCAAATTTGCAATATTTTCATGCCAGATTTTCAACACTGGCATTTTTTCACACCTCCTTATCAACAGTGCAGCTGTCATTTTTCACAGCCTGCCCAAAATGTGTTTCCACAGCTGTGGCACACAAGGGTGTGGTCGCTGTGGGAAATCAACTTTTAGGACAGATTAACAAAATCACAGCACCACTGTTCATGAGGGGAGGTCCCAAAATACCTATGTTGAAAATGTGGCTAAAAAACTCCCAAAAAGAATTGGGTTATGGACGTGTGTTGCGCAGTTTCTATGTATACTTGTGACTTCACAAGTTTTTCATTTTTTCACTCCAGATTTTCAGCGTTGCCATTTTTTTATGCCTCCTCTTGAACAATACAGTTGTCATTTTGCACATCCTGCACAAAATGTGTTTTTGTCCCTGTGTTGCCAAATGGCATAGCCGCTATGCAAAACCACCTTTCAGCTAACAAACTGATTGTGCTGCTTTTCATGAGGTGGGGTCACAAAAAGCCCATGTTGAAAATTTGGAGTGAAAATACCAACACACACCTACGGTGTTAGGGTTTCCAACTGTAGCACCCCACCCTGTAGAGACTGACAGGTGTCAGGGGTGTGACTTGGGATCATCGGCTGTAATGCTCACGTCATTCCACCTCCACCCCCACCCTGCAGCCAGTGACAGGCATCGTGGTATGCCTTGCAGTGTTCGGCCACAAAGTTCACCCCATTCTCCCATACTGCACCCACCTCAGCATATTTCCTTATGGAATGGGGTAAGTATAATGCCCCAAAGACCCCAAAGCACACCATGACACTTGTCAGTGTCTATAGGGTAGAGTGAGGTAAAATGGCATGAGCATTATAGCTGACAACCCAAAGGAACACCCCAATGCCTGTCAGTCTCTGCAGGGTGGGGATGGGGTTGGCATCACTTCAATACTTCACTGCCATTCCTATTATGCGTCTCTAACTCCTGTACTATCAACGCCAATGCCAACGAGACAACATTCAGCATTGACAAATGGTTGTTATATATGCAATATGTACCAAATTCTAAAACTAATCCAACAATTGGTATCTGCCCCCCTACTTTTTCAGTACAGTTTTTGTCCAGGAAAGACACACTAACCTGAGACTTGTTTCCAGGTGCATCTTGGGGAGCACAGGGAAGTTTAGTGACTTGCTCATGGTCACATAGTGAGCAACTGGTGGCTGTGGGACTCAAACACAGCTCTCCAGGTTTGTAGCTCAGTGCTATTAACCAGTACACCATACTGCCTCAAGTCCTTTGAAAGCAGAGTGTCAGGTCCGGTCCTTGGATTTTTCAACCCTAACATGAGCCTTTGTCCATGGGAAGCAAAACAAAAGACAATTCTGGGAGTATACTGCTGACCACCAAGTAGTACAGCACAGAATGACTTGGAGTTGGCAAATTAAATTGTAAGGGCAACAGCTATGGGGGCCATGGCTTTCATGGGGGATTTCAACCTAATTGACATTAGTTAGGAGGTGAAAAGTACCTAAGGGACAACACAAAGGAATCTCTTGCAGTTCCTGAAGGACCATTTTCTTATTTAGCATGTCAGGCAGGGAACAACAGGGGATGTACAATAGTTTCTGTCAGAGGGTTGGGGAAGCTGGTAGGTAACAATGTCCGTTAATGGATTTAATTTGAGGTGGTAGGGAGCAGTTATTTCACCAAAACTAAGGCAAGGATACTAAACCTTAGAAGAGATGATTTTAATAAGATGAGAGAGGTGGCTGTGGCTAATTTGTTGAATACACCAGTGTGGAAATGCTAGTGCCACACAGGAGGACCTGAAGATTTAAGCAGAATATAATGGAATCAATGACTAGTTGTGTCCCCCTGTGTAACACAGGTAAAAGGTCTAGGCCGAGCCCTCTGGGGTTTTCCAAAGAACTTCAAAGAAGTTAGATAAAAAAGCATTTATACAGTAGGTGGAAGGATTTTGGTGACAGAGCAATGGAGGTATAGAGTATTGCAGAAGGAAAGCAGGGCTAAGATTGTCCAGTACTTGTCTAGTCTGGGATTGCACAGGGGATCAAGGGGAGTACTAAATCTGTTTTTCAATTAACAGGAAATAAAAGGAGAGTCAGGGATATGGTAGGGCTGCTGATCGCATGGGTGGGGGGACCACTAAGTGAGGCAAAGGGGTAAAGCAGAAGTACTGAATAACTACTATTTCTCCATATTCAGACAAAAGTCAGGAAACATTGCCAATAGGATCTGAATTTTTTTTATTTTAAACATCATTTACTCAGGATAGCCCAGCTGAGATGCAGCCTCTCATTTCCACTGAGGTCCTGCTAGTATCAATTTCCACAGCTCCATGGACTGCAGCACTGGGAGGTTAAATGACTTGTACAGGTTCACACTGTGAGTATTTATCTCTAAGAGAGTTCAGACCTGTTATCTTCTGGTTGCCAGTGACTGGCCACTAGACTACACTGCCTCCAAGATAAGGGAGAGGGGAGCAAGTCAACCAGTAAGCAGTGCTGACTCCCCTTAATTGTTTAATTAGTATTTTGGAAAGACCTTTGAGGGTGAGCTCTTTTACAAAGGTTCCACGTCAGGGTGGACAATAAGACAATACACATATTCAGTGGTTACAGAGGCCTGATCATTAGGCATTAAAGAGCGATTACATGACAATTAGACAAATAGGAGAAAAAAACTGAGCAGTTGTAATTGAATACTAAGCTATTTCTAATCAGTTGCCCTAGGTAGCACACCCCTGGAAACCTCCAAAGCCGTTGATAGACTATGGCAGAGTAACTGCATAGAGTTTAACGCTATCCCAGATGGCGAGAGGCTGGGTGACAGTAAAACAAGGGGATTGGGTTTGAAACCAACCGCAGAGAGTGAGAGGTGGGGATAGTGAAATGGGGTGCTGTGATGGGGGAGCAGCTCCAGAGGCTTTGTCAGAAGTCTTGTGTGTGTGGGGGTTGGGAGGGGCAGTACTAAGTGCGTTTAAAGAGAAATTATAGCTTACTTAAGCCCTTGGCTAGGCTGGAATGGAGGCAGGGTTCTCTAGGTAGCCCTGCTGGGTGTTACCTTGGGGGTAGGCCTGTCTATCAAGTGGGGCCTGAGAAGCAGGATGAGTTACTAAGTATCTAGAGTATATGAATCTAGGAACATCCCAGGGTCCTGGTGGTATCCATCCGTGGGTAACTGTGGAGTTTTAAAGGGATTCTGGATGGGTCCTCCACTGAAATCTATCAGAACTCCTTACAGTGAAAAATAGTGTCAGAGGACTGGAAAACAGACAATGTCATTCCACTAATCAAGAAGGGGGCAAGGTCAGATCCAGGTTACTGCAGACAGTAGCGAGCCTTTCCTCAGTGTTTTGCAAAGTGTTTGAGTCAATCATACAAACAGAAATACAGACAATGTTGCAGACAAAGACCATTGGTCCATCCAGTCTGCCCTGTTTTACCCAATCCTGTACATCACTGTCACATGGAACAGGAGGCATTGTAGGTAGAACAGCGATACAATATGCAAACATGGAGATCCCCAGGGGTCACAAAACTAGCAGACAAATTTAGAAAAAAAAACTAACAGCAAACAAAGAGAAGGACACACACTAGGATTACACCAACAAATCAAAACACTCTGCTTGACTTTTTTATTTTTTTTTTGTAAATGTTTACTATAGTTCCCCTTTAACATTCCTTGTATGCTAATTGAATTGCTTGTTGTATGTGAGAGTGGGAGAAACTGAGAAAGAGTGGGATTCTTACTTTTTTTTGTGAATGGCTGCAAGGGAAATGTGAGTTGTGAATGAGTATTAGGAGGGGTTATACAAAGATGTGATTGGATCATCTGTGTGCATCATGTGAATGGACATAAAAAACATAAAAACATAGAAACATAGAAGTTGACGTCAGATAAGGACTGCAAGGCCCATCCAGTCTGCCCACATCTGTGGGGCCGGCAACCTTACATGGCACAGAGGCTTACCAGTCCATGAAATTGTTACTAAGAGCCAGTTAATGACCCCTATTATTTTAAAAGAAAATGTACAGCATTTTGGAAACACAGAAAGGGAAGGGAGACAGACACAAAAACAACCAACCAGTTTAATATTAAAGTAGAACCATTTCAGACTAGCTCCTCCTAGCGCCAACCTAAGAGCAAAAGTCTGTTTTGTAAATCATTTCTAATTTTACAACTCTTTGTAATAAAATGTGCACTCAGTGCAGCCACACTCCTGTTGAAAGTAAAGAGTGGGAGGAGTCTGCTCCAACTACCTGTGTAAACGCTGCAATATTGGAAAGAGGATTCACTCACCAGCTCAGTTTAAGAAGTAAATAAAAATTTATCAAGATGTGAAAGCACATAGAGGCTATGTTTCAAACAGTAAATGTTTCATGACTTGAATGGTCACTTTATCGGGGCATATACAGTATGCCTTTATGGCTTCCAATCTTGAACCAACTAATCCTTTATTACAGATTTTGCACAAAATTATTCTTAAACCAGTAACTGTTGTCTTATAATTAACCTAGCCTTGTTTTTTTAATATTATTTTAGCAAGCATTATAACTATTTTCATTATATTGTGTTTTTTTTTATTTCTGGGTTTGCTATTGTAACGCTTCTAAAGTTGGCTCCTGTGGGCCTATTGTTTCCTTTAATTGGTTCCTTTTTAATGTTGCATTTCTTCCCTTGCCTAATATTCACTTTTTAAGTGCTTATGAGTTACATCAGTAACATCACCTGAGCTGTAGATATTGCATAATGAAGTTTTTCATGCAGAGCTTCCGCACAACTGATGTCACTGGGTTCCAGAACTGCTAAGTAATTAAAAAATGAATACTGGGTGGGTAAAATACTGATTAAAAAAAGGCCTGAAATAAAGAAGAAACTATACTACGTGACAGAACAGATAGCTTTGCATCTGGCTCTAAGTCCGTGACCCATTCCAGACATGTTCATATCAAAAACTGTTCCTGGGCACCTTCAAAGTTGTTTATGAGCATCTGGAAAAAGGAGACAGGGCAGCAATGCCAATGGTTTGCAAGTTTTATGACTCATGTAACATAAATAAATGGTTATGATGTGCTTGCTAAATTACCACCTGTTAGCTTATTGAGTTTGTTAGCAACAGTTGAGTGGATGGAAAATCTGGACTGGAGATGGAGGGGCAGACATCAGGGAAGCTATGTGTGTGTTTGGGGGGGTCTGCATTGCTAACTGGAGGGGGACTAAACATTAACCAAGATTGGATATGGAGGACTGCTAGTGGAAAACAAAAACTGTATTTTTTTTTCCTGTTGTTTACAATTTCTGCACCCTGGGGTATATATTTAAGTTAGATGCCAAGTGTTCTGGAGGGTCCCAGGGGGACAGTTACAGCAGCAAGTATTACTAACAAATGCAAAAGAACCTAAAGACCACTACAGATAACACAGTTGGTTACATAAATAAAAGATAAATATACTGTATATCTTTGTGCAGCCACCCCTTCCCCGAACATCCAGGGGATGATTAAAATCACTGATGAACTGGGGGAGGAGGCCCACAGCATAGACACACTTCCAAAACTGCACAGCATGAAAGGCAAGAAAATAGCTTATCTTACCTTTCAATGGCTTCTCAACTTCTGTAACCCCAGGTCTCTACTCAACTCCACATGTTGCAGGAAACACCCCAGGAACCCTCCATTCTTTGGAATCAGGCACTCCACGATGAGCTGCAGCCATGGCTCCCCTTGGCCCCAAACCCCCAACAGGTGCAAGCTTCTGGAACAGACGATCTCCTGGAAATGCAAACTCATGGATTGATTAAAAACTGAGGATTTATATTTCATTTGCCCCTACTGTTCTACACAAAATCACCACTCGCTGTTTCTTCCCCAAATAAGCACTTTATTTACACTTGTGCCTAAATGATCACAGTGCCACAGAGGCACCTCTTTACATTAAAATGCATATCAGCTCCATGGGGTTGGAACTTTTTACATATTCTACAATTGCTGGCAACTCCATAGAAGGAGAAAGATCTTATAGACAGCTACTGCACAGCTATGTGGTTTTTCCCTTAGAACCCTGGTGTTTTACCTGAACTGGAACTTATTCTCTTCAAAGAAGTATAGGCTCCACATCTCTCTGGTGCTGGTAAGCCACCCTAACTTTTTCTCTTACATTTCGATTTTCCTGGTCAGGCCATGCCTTTAACCCATGTGGAGAAGTGACACGGGCATGGCAGACCCACAGTGTACCCAGGCCGCAGCCCGCTGCCCACTGCCACACCTTACACTGCCCTCCCACAGGAAAGATCCAGGGCCCTGCCACAACCCAAACCCTCTAAGCAGCTCAGTTACTATGCTGGTACCCTTGACATCCTGTTCCCAGAGTGCCCCTCTACAATGGCAAACTGGATGGTCCTCGAGCCTTAACTGCGCCCCACCTTCCAACTCTTGAGCTTGCTATAAGCATCCTGCCAGCAGCAACCCTCCAAGTCCTGTCTGAAGACTTGTGGCCCACCCAACCCTTGATTGATTGGCAACCCAGGACCTGTCTCTCCAATAAGCAGGCCCCTTACCAGGTGGAAGCTCTCCTGTGCCCCCCCAAACCACCTGTCCCACCCTGCTGCACAAGGTGTGGGAAGGGACCATTGCCACTGGCCCCTTCCCGGTGGGAGATCTGCTATGACTCCCGCAGCCCTGGCAGCCCAGGCTGACACATGTACAGGATCACTGGAGTTCCTCCTTAAGACCCTACCTTCTCTCTCCTACCCGACATCACTTCAAACTCACCCCGGGAAACCCCAACTCCCAAATGTTGCTGACCGACTATCTTGTCATCCTCCCTCAGAGCAACCATTCCCTCTCTGATGCCACATCGCTGCACGCACCGACTCTGATTACTCACTTGAGGGGGGTCTCCCCCTTTAATAGGCCCAAAACCCATACCAACAAGCTCCTGCCTTGCCTGCCTCTCCTTCCACTCTCCTAGCCAGCCCCCCCAAACTTCCTGTTCCTCCCTTTTTATATCCCTGAAAACCTTGCTCTCTGCTGCCATCTCAAGGCGACCAGCAGGAATTATGCCCTCCAGAGCACCAATAAATCCCTAAACTCTAGGGGGGGAATAAGTGGGAGGGGGTCCCTAAAGGGAGCATAAGCCTCTCTCAAAAAGAGGAGGCTTACACTATCCCCCCACCCAGGAAATCATTCCCTCCTAGGAATGATGGCAGAGGGCCCAAAATGACCTCCCCCCAACAAACTGGGTATGCGCATCTCCCCAGCCTGCCAGAAAGAGAACCACCTCAATACTTTGACTCAAAGGGGGTCCCATCCCTAAGCTTCCCACTCTAACCTATTTAAAACCTAGTTACTAAATAAAGCTCACCTGTGCCAGGAGACTCAACATATTTTAAGATTCAGAAAAACTATTACTACTGATTACTGACAAGAAAACAATTATTTGCTGCCTATCTATTTTTTTAATTTTTTTTGTTAGTCCTTTTTACCTGTGTGGCCCTTTGGTCTGCATTTTCACGTCCCGGCATCTGTCCATTTCAGGCCGCCATCCGGTCCTGCCCCGGCCCCCAGTGAAGCCCCCAACGCCATTTACCCCTGTGGCTTACCCCTCCATGGCAGGGTGGCAGGGAGTCCCCTCACTCCCCCACCAAAACAAGATCCAGTATCAGGTGGTGGTTCCCCCAAGGCCAGGCATTCCCTCAGACGGCCATCAAGCTGCTGCGACTGAGCGCCATGCTTTTCCCTTTTCTGGCTTGGCGTGGGCTGGGGTGTGCAATGACACCAATGGAGAGAGCGCACACGTGTCCGCATATGCTCCCTCCCAGCACCATGCCCCAAGCTCACCCCCTTCCATACAGTGCCAGAGCACCACCCCCAGCCTCCGCCAGAGGTCGCTAGTGTGCCGACAGCTGGTAGCCGCCCCTCCCCCGGAGAGGGAGAGTAGTCCACGGATGCTCAATCCCTCTCCACTCCTGCTGACCCCTGGTGACCCGAGTCCATTCCTGAACCCAGGTCACCAGCACGGAGCGAGGTGTGGCATCCAGCACCTCAACCCTCAGCACCACCGGCCTGGCATTTGTTGCTTATCTAATGTTAATAATCATTAAACAGTTAAACAGCATTGAGGTAGATTTTGAAATACCAAAACCCTTATCCCCTGATTATGCCTCCCCCCTATTAGAACAAGTTTCTTTATGTACAATAAAAAAAAATTTGGCCATTCACACACCAAGCTCTCAACCATGCACTCTCACAGTCACAACCACCACAATAGTTTAAATGCAATTTAAGCTATTTTTTATCTATAATGGAACTCTAACGTAACAGCAATGATCGGTCTTTTCACTTTTCATTTTAATAATTATACAGTCACTGTAACCTGCTCTGATGAGCGACTCTCCTATCACAGTCCATGAGTTCTTTACAGGGGGATTAAGTAGCAGATCCCCCACCAGGCGGGAAATAAAAATCAGGGTCTGACTTGGTGGTTAGATCCCCAAATGAGTCTCGGTCAGTAACATAGTGCTTGGTGCACATCCCAGCCAAGTCCTGGACCAAGACAAAGTTCTTGAACAGGGTAAGTCCAGACCATGGAACAGTGTGACATATTGCCCGTGCCTTCTGGAAGAGCTGCAGAGAGGGGACACCTCCTCCTCCAGGTCAATGCTTCAGACTCTCAAGTTATTCCTTGTAAATCCGTTCCCCTGACATCTCTTCTATGATGTTCCAAACCCTCTCTGACATGTATGGATAATCCAGAAATGGGTATTCAATTCACAATCTTCTCCTGACCCACCTCTCGGCCTGACTCTACTCTGGAAGGTCCCAGAAGCTGGTCATCCAGGCTTGTCCTGATGGCAACCATACTCCCCCACTATACTTCACATTTAGGGTGTTGCTTCTGTTCAACTCATCCATCTGGGTCTGGTGGGTCCTGGCACAAACTGTCAAACGTGGGGTGTGATCATCCATGGTGACCACCGGGTGGTGGAAAGTTCGGGGGATTGAACTGCATACTTGGTAGTCCAAGAATTGGAATTTCTTGCTTATAAACTTCTCCTCATACACTTCTTCCAAGTCCTCTGGAGCCTTGGCAATCTCCTTAGTTCCTCTGGGTGCCATAGGTTGCACAGTGCGAAGCCCAATAGGGTGCAGAATTTTTGACTTGGCTCCAGCCGAGGTCTCCAATCTGACAGGGCCAGGGGCTACCACTGGACCGGGATTGGGGTGGGGACCACCTGGGGCTTAGGGGGTCTCCCACTGGTTTTTGTAGACCCCTGCCCCTCCCGCTGCCATGGGGATAGTCAGGAGCTGGCAACAGGGAGCAGGGCAGACATCTGCCCTCTTCATCACCCCCTGACTTTTATTCCTCTACAGCACCCTCCTCTTCTTCTGCCTCGATGACCATGTCTGGAGAGATGCTCCTTGCTTTAGCTGTTTCTTCCAGGGTGCTCTCCCCCAAGGAAAGTTTTTCAGTGGCTCCAGAATCCCTACTGCCCAGTGACCACAAGGTAAGAAAACCCTCTGAGACACTTGAAGGAGGTCCCCATATGAAAACTGTAGGGGCACGGTCAAATATGCCTCCTGGGGCTGAATTGGAACAAATACCACACACACTGGCAGTCGCACAATTCCTTCCATCTGATATCCACACCTCATACACTGTTCATCTGCTTGTCCCTTCTCTCTTGCTTGCCAAAGTCAGGTCAGCAAACAGGCAGGAACCGTCATCAATGGCTCCACTTGGGGAGAAATTTCTTCCTCTGATTTAAAACCGCAGCCTGCCATTTTTCATCGCCAGTCCATGAATTCACTAAAAATAGCACCAACAGCTTAATCTGGTACAAGATCAGTTGGCATTCATCTGTATTCTCCTCCCCCGGGTTGTGCCTGAAAACAGGCAGAATTTGTCTAGTGCACTTACCCGGTCAACAAAAACTAAATAAATAAACTAAACAAGTAAAGTGCCATATGAGGTCAGACTAAGAGAGTTAAACATGTACACTAAGAGAGTTAAACGTACTGGAGGAGAGGAGGGATGGGGGGATATGATTGAGGCCCTCAAAAACATGAAAGGGATAATCAAAATGGACACAGAGGGTCTATTCAGGAGGAGGGTGGGGAGAGACACTAGGGGCCATGACATGAGATTAGAGGGGAGTAGATTCAGGAGGGAGGTGAGGAGGCATTTCTTTACAGAGAGGGTGGTGATAAAGTGGAACACACTACCAGCTGAAGTGGTGGCATGTACCACAGTGGAATGCTTCGAGAAGGGGTAGGACAGGACAAAGGGGAGGGTAAAGGGAGGTAAGGGGGAAGGGGGTGGGGCAGCTCCTGAATAGGGAGCTAGCTGCATTCACGAGCAGCCTAGATAGACCATGATGGCCTTTTGCTGATGGCAATTTTTGTATGTTCATAGATAAATATCCTCTACTCTGCAATTCTTCACACAGTACTCAGATAATAAATGGAATGCTTTTACTTAGTTTTGCTCCTGGATCAGGGATCTACCTTGACTTTTTTTTGCACTAGCCAGCTAGGCTAGTGAACCAGAGATTGCAGTAGCCCACAGAAGTTTGCACTAGCCCACAGTCAGTATGGTTCATAGTGATTTGTTAAACAAAAGGCAAATAAAATTGAAACGTATCAAGCACTTGTCTGAATTTATTTGAAACCTAAATTACAAATGAACTGAGTGAAATAAAATACTTCGTATATATAACACTCAGTGAAGCCAGTGTCTTAATGTCATTGTCTTAAAGTTCTTAATATAAAAGTCATATGATCCTTAAATGTTGCTGGATTGTGTGGTGTCAGAGGAGTGTGGTGCACTCTCAAGCACACTTGTATCACTATCACACTTACTTTCCACTCAGACAGACCACAGGGACAAGGCTGAAAAGAACAGCGGAGGTTGGAATGCTGGTTTAACCTCTGTGTTCCTGGACTGTAGCCTGTTAGTCTCTTGTTTGATTAGAGCTGCGGTCTCTCACTGTCCAGACCACACCCTTGTGTGAATGCTGGCGAATTTAGTGATGTTGTTTTACTTTGGGGGGGTGTACTCCCGGGTCTTTCTTTGTACCATTACTGCCTGTGGAGATAGGGACCAGCTGTTACAATTAGGATGAGAAGCCTGTTTTCTCACTGGTGCATATTTGTTGCAGCTGCTGCTTCAGAGTTTTGGAAGCAACTTCTCAGAATGATGGTAAGCACAGGGTGACAGGGTCGGGACAAGGTGTGTTACTGTTCCAACCGCGCCGTGTCCTGACTCCTGAATGCTGCAGAGTGTTGACAGTTCAGTTTGTGGGGGGTTCTCCAGTCACGTTTTTCCTTTGGAGGAGCACATTTTCTAAGTCACACATATTATCTGCTGCCACTGCTGCTCTGCAGCTTCTCAGATAGTGACTACAGCACAGGGTGACAGGGACAAGGATAAATAAAATGGAACAGCAGAGATGAGGTTGGAGTGCATTACGCTTCAGCAGTCTGTCTAGATTTACTTCCGACTCAAAGTTGTGGTGCAAATGCTGCCCTACCACTAGTCTTGACTTAAATACTGAGCTGCTTGTCTTTAATTATGTACAGTTTGCGGTCTCACTTTTCCGACCTTGCTGTGTCCTGAATGCTGCTGCTGGGGTGCCGTTTAGTTTGACTGGGGAGGGGGGCCCCTTTGTGGTCTCAGTCAGTTATCTGATCCCGTTTTTGTTTTTGCTTTACTTCTTTGTGGTCTCACTGCTCCGACCACGCTTCACGCTGGTGTTTTTTTTTTCTTTGTAACCATACGAGCACCACACAGCACAACAGGCAGAGAATGGAACTGCAGCTTTCCAACAGAGGAACTGCACTAGCCCAACCAGCAAGTGACAGAGATCCTGCACTAGCCCACAGCAATCTGCACTAGTACGCAGGCTAGTAAATGAATGTTAAGATTGACCCCTGTCCTGGAGGCTGTTTCCACACTTTTTTTTTCTTGGCTTGCTCTCTGCACCTTCTCACCCTTCTCTATGTGACTAGAAAATGGCTTTGGCTCACTGGCTGTTTTCTTCCCCCTGCAGCCATCTACCAATTGGAGGTGCCAAAAGCATCACATTACCAACCAGTCACATGCTCACACCACACCAGGAGAGCGGAGGCCTACCTTTACTCCAGGCCTAGCTCCCACACCACCACAAAGATTTTTAAAGAGTACCACACAGCCTACATGAGGCGGGAGGCCTGCCAGCTCCTTGGATCCAGGGAATTCAGAGTCTGGTGGGATTTTGGGGTGCAAGGAACATCCCGGATTAGCCCCCACATGTACTCACCCCTCCCTGAATGTCTAGGGGATGATTGAAATCGCTGATGAACCAGGGGAAGGGGCCCACAGCATAGACACAGTTCTGAAACTGCACAGCATGAAAGACCAAAAAATAGCTTATCTTACCTCTTGATGGCTTCTCAACTTCTGTAACCCCAGGTCTCCACTCTACATATCGCAGGAAATACCCCAGGAACTACTCTTCTTTGGAACCAGGCACTGCACAAGGAACTGCAGCCATGGCTCCCCTCGGCCCCAAACCCCCATCAGGTGCAAGATTCTGGAAAAGGTGGCCTCCTGGAAATGCAAACTCATGAACTGATTAAAAACTGAGGATTTATATTTCATTTACCCTATTGTTCTACACAAAATCACCACTTTCTATTTCTTCCCCAAATAAGCACTTTATTTACACCTGTGCCCAAATAATCGCAGGGCCACAGGGGCACCTCCTTACATTAAAATGCATATCAGCTCCATGGGGCCAGAACATTTTACATATGCTACAATTGCTGGCAACTCCATAAAAGGAGAAAGATCTTACAGACAGTTCCTACAAGGCTATACTTCTTGAAAGGAGCAACATTTTGAGGATGGGTAGGATGGTGGGGAAGGGATGGCACCCTGCCATGCCATGCTGACACACTGTCCAGACCAGAAGGAGTTATAATAAAAGAAGTAAATGAGTCAAAAACACATAAAGACAAAGGAATCTTTTCTTTTTCAAGTGATTTACTCAGTGGGAGTTAATGACAAGTGGAACCCCCAGGTGGCACTGTCCCAAGGGCTACTACCCCTGCCTGCTTGACTACTGACAGGTTGAGGGGCCTAGGTTCTATGGCAGGTGCCTCCACCCAGAGGTCAGGGTTTGTAGTGGTTAGACTAGCTTGGTCACAGCCCTCTGGGACACTGAGACCCCCTTTTATTCCCTCTAGTGGCTCACACAGTACACAGGAGTTACAGCCCCAATACACACTGTTCACTCATAAAGTACCACTTATCCTCGAGACTGATTCTGTAGCACGTCTCTGAGGACCCCCTGTAAAATAAGATTAAACAACATACACAGCAAAATACAATACTGTTTCCATAAGTACCAACACTACAGACAGTATATAGTATAACAACAAATCTGATTTATTTAGGGGACAGTAACACGGGAAGGGGCAATCAGGTTAATTGGCAGAATTAAATCACAGTACTGTGCATACATACAGGGTCTGAAAAGTCATACTCTGGGTACCCAGGTTGGGGGGGGCTAGCCAGGTCCGTTCCCCGGGGTTGACCAGCAGATGCAGATGGACAGGGCTCTGTAGAAGAAAATATATGCACAATACCCAATTGTAATCCGGCACCGGATGGCTCAGTCCATGAAGAAGTGAAACAACAATAATTAGATGACACATTTGTAATTGAAAACAGGCTGCAGGGGAATACCCTGATTTGTACTTACAATACCCAAGCTGTGAACTGGATGGTGGATGTTCTTCTGGGTTGCCAGAAGAACAGGGCATGGAGACAAGGTCCTTGTGGCTTGACCCCACTGCAATAGATAGCAAACGGATTTAGTCCGAGACAAGCTGGGGTTTGCTTCCAGCTTCAACACACAGCACACAGCACAGGGGATTGGAAATAGCAATTCCCCACAAGCACTACGCACATTCATATGTAAAAGGAAAGTACTATTCCAGGCAGGCTGCTCCTAGATCCCGATCACAATTACTGCAAAATACCCAGGAGCACACACAGTAGCTTCAGTTCCTGACAGACCGAGTGCGATTCAACAATTTCTCCAGTCTTCTACAGGGTGAGCCTGGTTTCCACTCTTCAGATTTCCTTCTTTCTCTTCACAAATCAGATTCAGTCTGAACTGGCACTTACAATGGCTGCAGGCTGAACCTCAGGGCCTCACATGTGCTTCCTGCGTGAAACTATACACCGCAGAAGCACAGAGCTCCTTCTCTCTTCACTGTCACAACTGATCTGATCTTTCCAGTCACAGAGCATGGCATTTCCTTTAGCTCCACACCATTCTGTTGGCTGGTTCGGCTGTCACTCACAATGAGACTCCCTCTGTTGGTGAAAAAAGGTGCCAAGGTCAAAACTACATTTCCCAGAGTCACTGCCCATACAATCCCCTTGTGGCTGGCTCAAAATTGAGAGTCCAAGTTCTAATTCGTCCACAGGCTCCATTTTAAGGAACCCCTCTCCATTGATTGGTCCATTTTAGCAGTTCAGGACCAAAATGAAAGAGCTACACTGAAACAGTTCATGCTGAAATGAAGACAGGTTAGACAAACTATATTTTCTCAGTCACTCCAAATGATTTCTGGCAAATAGTTGTATCTTTCAACAAGACTCCCTCTGCACATGTAGCGACGGCAGAAACGGAGCGAATTGATAGCAGCTCGGGCGGGATTTGAGCATTTAATACACAGTCCCCCCATACAAACTAATTAAATCTGCAAGCAGACAGCTCTTAAAGAGACAGTACGTGGAGGTTCAAATAGCACTAACTTGGAACCACATTTAAACAGCTTAAACGCCGACCACCGCCCAGACTTGGAGCATTCAGGCAAGCTCCTGGAAGACTTTTGGGAACCCCATTTGAAGGGGGGGGTTACACCCTTCCTGGCCTGGAAAAACTTGGCGTCCATGTCAAGTAAGTAACCCCATAAGTTTCAATATAACCATATACATTTACATCAGTATCACATTAGGTTTATACATGTAATCATCAGTCAACATATCACCTTACCAGAAACACATTTCTGAAACTTTTCAGTACATCACTTTTTACACAGTATTATACACACATTGTACCATAACTCAGGTTATTACCTCCTGTACATGAAAGCTGAAGAGAGGGGGCCCTTCCCTATCAGCTACTTTGGGGCTGGATGGGGCAGGAGCACCATACCTAGAGGACAACACAAGTAACTTGGAGTTAGCACTGATGTTCAGTTTGGGCAATGAGCTTGGGGACACATACACTCCTTTATGGACAACATTGAGAGGCAAGTCCATAGGCCTCCCAAGGGAATCATAACTGAGGTGCACTACAGGCTTTACAGCTTGACCAGTCCTTCTAGGGGGAACTGTTACAGTATCTGCACCCTGAGCCTCATTTTGAGCATTGTCTTCACTTGTCAGGGGAGTCTCCATTGGGGTAGAGAGGCTAGAATGTCCAGCACTTTCAGCTCCAGGAGTTACAATGTCTGAGTCCACAACACTTGGCTCACATGGAGAGCTTTTGGACACTGGTAGTGGACTGTCAGGGTACTCAAAATACTCTTCTTGTTCTGGAATATCACCAGTCTGTTCCAGTTCATCATTTTCCTCCTCTGAAAGCTCAAACAGTTCAGCCATACACAATGATTCCATATCATCTGACTTGATGCTTTGCACTTCACTTTCTGGGATCATTGGCTCCAGGTACAAAGCTGGGAGCTTAGACAGTCCAGAAGGCCCAGCTTCATCTCCAGGTTTGATTAGGGGATTGCCCCGAAACAAATGACTCAGTTCACAAGAAAGGTAGTATTCAAAGCCACACTCACTTTCCTCTGACATGGACTGACAGTCATGTTCAACTGGGGCTTCTGGAGGGGAACACTTTAACTCAGCTTCTGTAGGTGCAGACTTTCTTGACTTTTGCTTAGCAGCAGCTCTAGTCACTGGTCCAGAGGGGGGCATTTTCTGGGGGTTCAGACTCAATCAAGATTTGTCCAATGGGCAGTAAATGATTTCTATGCATTGTTTTCACATCTTTTGAGTTATTCTCCGGCCTTACTTTGTACACAGGCAGATCATTTAGTTTGCCTACCACAATGTGGGAGAGATGGTGCCACCTATCAGCAATCTTGTGTTTGCCATGCAGTCCCAGATTTCTTAGCAACACCTGATCTCCCTCTCTGAGTTCCAGTGCTTTCACTTTTTTATCATACCTTTCCTTGTTGGCCGGATATCTTTCGGCAGCCATGGTTTGAGCCAGTTGGTACGCATGATTTAGTTGGGCCTTTAACTTTTGCACATACTGTAACTGGTTATCAGCTCGAACCCATCAGGGGAAACTCCAAAACAGACATCTACCGGTAGTTGGGCTTCTCTTCCAAACATCAGGTGATAGGGGGGAGAAGCCAGTGGCATCACTTTTGGTGCAGTTGCAGGCATGTACCAGGGTGCTAATTTGTTGGCTCCATCTGGGCTTGTCCTTTGGGTGGAGGGTGCCTAGCATATCTAGCAAAGTGCAGTTGAAACATTCAGGCTGTGGGTCCTCCTGGGGGTGGTAAGGGGTGGTTCTGGTCTTTCGCACTTCCCACAGAGAAAGCATCTCTTTGATCAGACGACTCTCAAAGTCCCTCCCTTGATCAGAATGGATTCTTCGTGGTGCCCCACAGTGAACAAAAAAGTTTTCTATAAGTACTTTGGTCACAGTGGATGCCTTCTGGTCCTTGGTGGGGAAAGCTTGGGCATATATTGTAAAATGGTCAGTGACCACCAGCACATTACTGATATTTCTTTGATCTGGCTCCAAACTCAGAAAGTCAATACAGACCAGCTCCTTGGGGGCACTGGTGGTGATGTTAACTAGGGGGGCAGCCCTCTGGGGCAAAGCTTTCCTCTGTAAGCAGTGACTACAAGTTTTAATGTGTTGTTCAACATCAGCCCCCATCTTAGGCCAATAGAATCTGGATCTCACCAAGTCAAGTGTTCTGTCTATGCCAAGGTGCCCTATGTGGTTGTGTAGGGACCTCAGCACCAAGTCTCAAAAGGCAGTGGGCAAAACCAGCTGTTGTTTATCTATTTGTCCTCCTCTGTCTACTGTTTCTCTGTATAACAGTCTATCGATCAGTTTCAACTTAGGACCTTCCTTGTATAACAATGCAGTTCTCAAATCAGTGGAGCGTAACTTGGATACATCTTTCCCTTCGTAGAGGGCTTCTAGAGCTGATTTGATCATGGGATCTCGGGATTGAGCCCGCTGAATACTGTCATTGTCCAGCTGAGGCAGTGCACCAATGTCTATTGCAGAAAAGTGGCAATAAGTAGCAAGTATGCAATTCTCAGAGGGTCCCAAACAATCCACCATACAGTCCACTGCGTCCGTGAACATTTGTTCCTCCCTGTCAAACTTCTGGCAGAGTGCTCAGATATCAGGTTCTGACAGTCTGACCCAGTCATTCCGGGGAACAGACCTCCGTGAGAGAGCATCAGCATCTATGTGGTTCAGGCCTGCTCTGTATTCAACAGCATAGTCATATGTAGATAATGCAGAAAGTCACCTATGGCCAGTAGCATCCAACTTAGCTGAACTCTGCACATAGGTCAAAGGATTATTGTCAGTTTTTACTAGTATCTTAGCCCCATACAAGTACTCATGGAATTGGTTAACAATGGCCCACTTCAAAGCTAGGAACTCTAACTTATGTACAGGATAGTTATTTTTGGATGGGGTCAGGCTTCTACTGGCAAAGGCCACTGGTCTCAGGCCATTCTCGTGCTCCTGGTACAACACAGCCCCCAAACCTTGCAAACTAGCTTCAGTGTGTAGGACATAGGGAGGGCTGGGGGTATACTGGGATGCATAGGGAGAGGCATCACCAGCAGAAAACAGGAAGTTGTTATCCCTCTGTACAGACAGTTGGTGAGACCCCATCTGGAGTACTGCTTCCAGTTCTGGAGACCCCATCTCCGCAAAGACATAGACAGGATAGAGGCAGTCCAGAGGAGGGCAACTAAAATGGTGCAGGGTCTGCAAGAGAAGCCGTACGAGGAGAGACTAAAGGAGCTTAATATGTATAGCCCTTGAGGAAAGAAGGGAGAGAGGGGGACATGATAGAAACTTTTAAGTACCTCAGTGGAATCAACAAAGTCCAAGAGGGTAGCATATTTCAGAAAAAGAGACATGCAAGAACAAGGGAACACAATTTAAAGATAGAGGGGGTGCAGTTCAGGGGCAATGTGAGGAAGTATTTTTTCACAGAGAGGGTAGTGGATGCATGGAACAGCCTTCCTGCAGAGGTTGTGGGGTCTAAAACTGTGGGAGAATTCAAGAATGCATATGACAGACATAAGACAATTCTTGTGGGGGTAGGAAGAAATAGGCTGTTGGTTAACTAGGATTTGAGGCCTATCCTGTAGGTAGGAAAATGGACAGACTAGATGGGCCAAGCGGTCCTTATCTGCCGACAAAGTCTGTGTTTCTATGTTTCTTGCTGGATCTGCATACGCCAGGACAGGAGCATGGGTAAGTTGATATATAATCTCATGAAAAGCAGCTTCACAATCAGGTGTCCATCGTGCCCCAAAAACTTCATTAGGACGGAGGTATACTCTCTCAGTCTCAGAGGGAGTTGACCTCTTGTATTTTCTGTGGGTAGGAGGGTAATCTTGAGTAAGATTAAGTAAAGGACGGATCACTCTTGAATAGTCCTTGATGAAACAGCAATAGTAGCCACAGAATCCCAGGAATCTTTGCAGTTCTTTTAGATTGCAGGGCTGTGGCCAGGTGGTCAAGGCCTCAACTTTACTTGGGTCGGTCTCTATTCCCTCGGTGGAGACTATATGCCCCACATACTTTACAGAGGTTTGGAAGAACTGACATTTATCGATGGACAGTTTCAGGCCAAAGTCTTCCAGTCTGTCCAACACCTTGAAGAATCTGCTCTCATGTTCCTCCAGTGAGCTGCCAAACACAATAACATCATCTAGGTATACCAGGCACTCTAATAAGTTCATGTCCCCCATTGCACACTCCATCAGTCGTTGAAAAGTGGCTGGGGCACCTGAAATCCCTTGAGGCATCCTCATGAATTCATAGAAGCCAAGCGGACAGATAAAGACGGTCTTCTCATGGTCTTCTGGGGCCATCGGGATCTGGTAGTACCCACTGCGAAGATCCAGCACAGAGAACCACTTGCTACTGTTCAGGCAGTCCAAAGCATCCTGAATGCGGGGAATTGTATACTGATCAGGGATAGTCTGCCGGTTTAAAGTGCAATAATCCACACACATCCTTACTGTGCCATTCTTTTTTCTCATTACCACGACAGGGGAAGCATATGGGCTTCTGGATTCTTGTATTACACCAGCAGCAAGCATCTCTTGCAGATGCCATCTCACATCATCTATTTCAGCAGGGGCCAGGCATCGAGACCTCTTATGAAATGGCCTTTCATCATGCAGCCGGATGTGGTGCTCAGCTCCTTGCACACATCCTACGTCCCATTTCTTTAAAGAAAACACCTTGTCTCTCTGGGCAAGCTTTCTACTGATTCTCATCTTCCATTCAGCTGGCAATGGGGAGTCCCCAAAATCAAACAAGTCGGGCGTCACTCTGTCGTTTTCCCCCAAACACTTATTACTGGGTAGCACTGCAGTATCTGCACAATGTACATTAGCCAGGGTGCAACCTCTATTTACTCGAATCTCGCTATCAGACAGAGAAGGGCAGGGGTAAATGGGGAAAGTGACAAAGGCAAGAAGGACAGAGATGGAGCAAAAAGGAGTAAGGCCATCAGGAAATGGAGGGTAATGAGTACCAATGCCCGTAGTCTGGGCAACAAGCTCCTGAGCTGGTGGCCTTGATGGAAGAGGGATGCCTGGATATCGTAGAAGTCACAGAAACATGGCACAGAGAACCATGACTGGGATGTTAACATACCAGGGTACATAACCTACAGGAGAGATAGGCAGGGGAGAAGAGGGGGAAGAGTAGCTCTCTATGTAAAGGAAGAGATAAAAGCAACTGAACAAAAGAGTAAACAGGGAGGAGAGGAGGCACTGTGGAGTCACCTTGGAGACTGGAAAGGGCACCACAATCCGCACAGGGGTTGTGTATAGACCCCCATGTCAGGGGGAAGGAATGGACAGGGATATGATAGGAGGCATTCTTAGGATGGCAGAGAAAGGGGAGATACTGTTGATGGGAGACCTGAATATGCCAGATGTTAACTGGAGCACATTTGCTGCAGCCGCATCCAAGAGCAGGGCCATTCTTGATGCCCTACAGGTGGCAGGCCTCAGACAGCTAGTTTCAGAACCCACTCATGAGGGAGCAATCTTAGACCTGGTACTCTCAAAAGGGGCAGTGAGAGGATCTCAGACCTAGAAGTGGGTTGCCATCTGGGAACAAGTGACCATCAAACAGTGTGGTTCACGTTAAACTCAGCTACAGAGTCAAGCCATACAAAAGTGAGGGTACTGGACTTCAGGAGGGCTGACTTTGGCAAGATGGGAGAGTGCCTCAGAAAAGCACTAGCAAACAGGCTAGAAGGAGGGGTGGAGCAACAATGGGGAATCATCAAAACTGCCATCACAGAGGCAACAACCCTTTGTGTGAAGCAAATAAACAAATCAAAATGAAAGAAAAAGCCACTATGGTTCTCAAAAGAAATGGCTGTGAAAGTCAGGAAGAAAAATATAGCATTACGGAAGTATAAGGAAACACAGAAGGAGCAGGACAGAGAGCTGTACCAATTAAGGCAGAAGGAAGCAGGGAAGGAAGTCAGAATAGCAAAGGCCCAAACTGAGGAAAACATAGCCAACTCAGTTAAGAAGGGGGATAAAATATTTTATAGGTACATCAGCGAGCGTAGAAAGACAAAGGGAGGGATAGTGAGGCTGAAGAGAATGAACGGTGGGTGGGCAGAGGGGGACAGTGAAAAAGCAGGGATACTGAATGAATATTTCTGCTCAGTATTCACAAAGAGGAGGGGGAAGTGCCTAATCCAATTAACAGAAGCACTCTTGATAGGGGGTTGATCCCAGTCCTTTCACAGAAGAAAGGGTTCTGCAAGAACTCCTAAAACTGAAGGTGGACAAAGCAATGGGGCCTGATGGAATTCACCCCAGAATTCTAAAAGAATTAAGGGGTGAACTAGTGAAACCACTGGCTACTCTTTTTAATAAATCATGGGAGGATGGTGTGGTACCCGAGGAATGGAGGAAGGTGGATGTGATTCCCCTTCACAAAACTGGGACCAAGACAGAGGCAGGAAACTACAGACCTGTCAGTTTGACCTCTGTGGTAGGAAAGTGATGCAGTCACTTCTGAAGGAAAGAACTGTTGAGTACCTAGAGGCCAGTGGAGCACAGGACCCAAGGCAGCATGGGTTCACAGCGGGAAGGTCATGTCAGACGAATCTAATAGATTTCTTTGACTGGGTGGCCAAAGTAGTAGACCAGGGAGGGGCTATGGACATGGCCTACCTAGACTTTAGCAAGGCATTTGACATAGTCCCACACAAAAGATTAATAGTTAAATTAACCAGCCTGGGAGTGGGTCCCAGGGTGGTAGCCTGGGTAAAACATTGGCTAGACAACAGGACACAGAAGGTAATTGTAAATAGAGTCCACTCTGAAGAAAGAGGGGTTACTAGTGGGGTACTGCAGGGTTCAGTACTGGGTCCAGTCCTTTTTAATGTCTTCATAAGTGACATTGCAGAGGGACTAGAAGGAAAAGTATGCCTCTTTGCAGATGACACAAAGATCTGCAACAGGGTTGATACACAAGGAGCGTGGGAAAGGATGAGAAGGGACTTGGCAAGGTTGGAGGAATGGTCAGAAATATGGCAGCTAGGATTCAATGCAAAGAAGTGCAAAATAATGCACCTGGGAAACAAGAACCCAGGGGAAGAATACACAGTGGGGGGGAGGTAGTAACAACAACAAAAAAGGAAAGGGACCTGGGGTTAATCATATCAGATGACATTAAGGTTAAAAGCAATGTGAGAAGACAGTAGGGAGGGCTGGGGGTATACTGGGATGCATAGGGAGAGGCATCACCAGCAGAAAACAGGAAGTTGTTATCCCTCTGTACAGACAGTTGGTGAAACCCCATCTGGAGTATTGCGTCCAGTTCTGGAGATCCCATCTCCCTAAGGACATAGACAGTCCAGAGGAGGGCAACTAAAATGGTGCAGGGTCTGCAAGAGAAGCCATATGAGGAGAGACTACAGGAGCTTAATATGTATACCCTTGAGGAAAGAAGGGAGAGGGTGAACATGATAGAAACTTTTAAGTACCTCACTGGAATCAACAAAGTCCAAGAAGGTAGCATCTTTCAGAATAAGAGACATGCAAGAACAAGGGGACACAATTTAAAGATAGAGGGGGGAGGTTCAAGTGCAATGTGAGGAAGTATTTTTTCACAGAGAGGGTAGTGGATGCATGGAACAGCCTTCCTGAGGAGGTTGTGGGGTCTCAAACTGTGGGAGAATTCAAGAATGCATATGGCAGACATAAGGCAATTCTTGTGGGGGGTAGGAAGAAATAGGCTGTTGGTTAACTAGGATCTGCGGCCTATCCTGTAGGTAGGGAAATGGACAGACTAGATGGGCCAAGCGGTCCTTATCTGCCGCCAAAGTCTATGTTTCTATGTTTCTATTATGAACTTGGACCATTACCCTTCTGGCATAAGCATGGGCTCTGACAGGCAAAATACTTGGCTTGACCATCAGTCCTTCCGGCAATTTCCCCATCGCCTGGTGCATCCAGCATGAGGATTTTATTCTTGACATCCTCTCTGATACGGACTTCCCCCTGTAGGGTACACTGGGCATTTGGCACCAGGATCAGAGACTCAGGATCCTTCTTCCAGACAATTCCAACCGGTTCCTCTGGTTCCACTTTTTTAGCATCTCTCTGTGCCTCATAGATCTTCTTGATCAAGGACGGAATTCTTAAAGCTCTACTAGTCCTTGACCCCTGTCTTTCATAACACAACTGTGCCAACCATCCAAACATATGCACATTCATTCCAATTAGTAGAGGAACCCCATCATACAGTCCAGTAGGGGGACACACTAAGGCCAGGGTCTCTACTTGCTCTGCCACTCCAGCCACGGAGGTGGGAAAAGACAGCCAAATTTGGATATATCCAGAGTAGGGGTAGGCCTTCTCACTTAACCCCCAGACATGCAGCCCCTCCAACGGTTGTAAGGGTACATCAGACAAATGCTTCTGATACCAGTCTTGGAACATAATTGTCACTTGGGAGCCACTGTCTAATACAGCTCTGGCAGACACTCCATTCACCTTTACAGTGGTCTCCATGGAGGGACCCACTATTCTGGACCAGTCTGGCGAGGCAGTAGCAGGGGTCTGGGCAACTGACCTTGCCACAAAGGGAGGTGAGTTCGCATTTCTGAGACCCTCACTGGAATCATTTCGTGCACCTCTTAACCACTGATTTCTTCTCTGAAGCTCTCCCTGTAGCCTATATACCACTTTGTCTGGGTCCTTTGGGGACCTGCACTCTCTCTCTCTCTCTCTCTTCATGTGCCCATCCTTCCCACAATTATAGCAAAACATACTTTCTGGAGTTTGAACTGGCTGAGGCGTCACACTGGGGGCCAGGTCGGGAGTACTATTAACTGGGAACCTTGGGGCCATCTCGGTCTGCGGCGTGATAAGCATTCGGAGGTATCTCGTCAATTTCCCCACTTCCATTGTCAAGACATCGAGTTTTGAGCTGTTGTCAGCAGGAGATGCATGGGTTGGTACCCCCAACCCCATGGCAGATGCAGTCGGATGAGGGTCAGGGCCCATACTTGCAGGAGCAACCTTCATAAAGAGACTGTTTTTTATTTCCCTGAATTCTCTCAGCAGTTCACCCCATAGTGGCACACCCTTTTCCTTCTCAGAGCACTCATTAACTGCCAATCTCTACCCCTGAACTTCACTTGACGGGTCACCCTCAGTCACTCGGGTTGTAGCAGCAGCTATTGGTGCAAGACCATCCCGGGGTCGCCTTTTCTCAACCCCTCAAATTTCTCTCATTAGCTCGTCATAGGAGGGTGGGGATTCCAGTCGATTGGCCAGGCATAACTGAAGCAACAGCAGTTCTGAGAAGGGGGCAGACTTAAGGATCCTGTCCAGCCTGGTTCAGTCCAATTCAATTGCTGGCAAACTACCCTTTCTGAGGCATTCTTGCAACAATTTTTCCATTTGAGATACATACACAGACAACAACTCCCCTTGGTACTGTTGTGCATTTCTTACTCTCCACCACAGGTCCTCATCGGAATCTGGGCTCCCATACACATTCTCCAAGGCCTCAAGATAGTCCTGTGCAGTCGCTTCAGGGTTACTGGCTCGTTTGGCACAGATGGTAGCCAGGACAGGACCTCGGAGGCTCTCACTTAACCTCTTTTGCTTTTCTGCTTCTGAGCATTGCCATTCTAGCACTTAAAGAGCAACATAGTCTATCCAGGTCCCCCAGTCATCCTCCCCTTGTGGGGTGGGGAGGGTGCCGGAGAAAATTTTCAACCTGTGATAAAAGTCATGACTATTGGCAGGTACAGACATAGGGGCTAGCACTGGCACAGAAGGAGGGGCAATAATGGGTGCTGGAGGGGGAGATGGTGTTGGTGGAGGAACATTCTCAGGTGGCAATAATAGTTTCTTTAAATCCTCCACAGTTTTCCCTTCCTCCAGCAACAACTTAACACATTTCTCCTCAAAAGTTTCAGATAGTGGGGGCTCATCCCTCCCTCGGGTGTTTACTGTCCTTAGTTATCACTCTCCAGGCAGTGAGGGCTCCCTCTGGGGTAATAGTCTGTGGCACTTTGGAGCTATCTATGGACTCCTTATACTCTACTAGGGCCATGAAAGTGTGGATGAGCAGATCAGCATGTCAACCCACCACCACAGGGTTTTGTAAACCTTCCACCTTGGAAAGTACTCCCTGTACAGTGTCCGTATTGATACCCAGGGAGATGTCCAGGATAAGCATGGCATTTTGGGGATCGATCTCCTCCCCAGTACACCACTCCACCAACCGGTGCACAGCCACTTCTGTCAGGGTACCCATTTATTTTTTTAACAGTGGTTCGTAAATGTGGCCACTAGAGGACACAAAATCCCAGCGGTGAGCCTCCAAGATGTAACCCCCAGGTGGCGCTGTCCCAAGGGCTACTACCCCTGCCTGCTTGACTACTGACAGGTTGAGGGGCCTAGGTTCTATGGCAGGTGCCTCCACCCAGAGGTCAGGGTTTGTAGTGGTTAGACTAGCTTGGTCACAGCCCTCTGGGACACTGAAACCCCCTTTTATTCCTTCTAGTGGCTCACACAGTACACAGGAGTTATAGCCCCAATACCCCTCGTATACACACTGTTCACTCATAAAGTACCACTTACCCTCGAGACTGATTCTGCAGTACGTCTCTGAGGACCCCCTTTAAAATAAGGTTAAACAACATACACAGCAAAATACAATACTGTTTCCATAAGTAACAACACCACAGACAGTATAAAGTATAACAACAAATCTGATTTATTTAGGGGACAGTAACACGGGAAGGGGCAATCAGGTTAATTGGCAGAATTAAATCACAGTACTGTGCACACATACAGGGTCTGAAAAGTCACACTCTGGGTATCCAGGTTGGGGGGTGGGGCTAGCCAGGTCCATTGCCCGGGGTTGGCCGGCAGGTACAGATGGACAGGGCCCTGTAGAAGAAAATATATGCACAACACCCAACTGTAATCTGGAGCCGGATGGCTCAGTCCATGAAGAAGTGAAACAACAATAATTAGATGACACACTTGTAATTGAAAACAGGCTGCAGGGGAATACCCTGATTTGTACTCACAATACCCAAGCTGATAACCGGATGATGGATGTTCTTCTGGGTTGCCAGAACAACAGGGCATGGAGACAAGGTCCTTGTGACTGGACCCCACTGCAGTAGATAGCAAACGGATTTAGTCCGAGACAAGCTGGGGTTTGCTTCCGGCTTCAACACACAGCACACAGCACACAGCACAGGGGATTGGAAATAGTGATTCCCCACAAGCACTACGCACATTCATATGTAAAAGAAAAGTACTATTCCAGGCAGGCTGCTCCTAGATCCTGATTGCAATTACTGCAAAATACCCAGGAGCACACACAGTAGCTTCAGTTCCTGACAGACTGAGCACGATTCAGCAATTTCTTCAGTCTTCTACAGGGTGAGCCTGGTTTCCACTCTTCAGATTTCCTTCTTTCTCTTCACAAATCAGATTCAGTCTGAACTGGCACTTACAATGGCTGCAGGCCGAACCTCAGGGCCTCACGTGTGCTTCCCACGTGAAACTATACAACGCAGAAGCACAGAGCTCCTTCTCTCTTCACTGTCACAACTGATCTGATCTTTCCAGTCGCAGAGCATGGCATTTCCTTTAGCTCCACACCATTCTGTTGGCTGGTTCGGCTGTCACTCACAATGAGACTCCCTCTGTTGGTGAAAAAAGGCACCAAGGTCAAAACTACATTTCCCAGAGTCACTGCCCATACAATCCCCTTGTGGCTGGCTCAAAATTGAGAGTCCAAGTTACGATTCGTCCACAGGCTCCATTTTAAGGAACCCCTCCCCATTGATTGGTCCATTTCAGCAGTTCAGGACCAAAATGAAAGAGCTACACTGAAACAGTTCGTGCTGAAATGAAGACAGGTTAGACCAACTACATTTTCTCAGTCACTCCAAATGATTTCTGGCAAACAGTTATATCTTTCAACAAGGCTCCCTCTGCACATGTAGCGACGGCAGAAACCGAGCGAATTGACAGCAGCTCAGGCAGGATTCAAGCATTAAATACACAGTCCCCCCATACAAACTAATTAAATCTGCAAGCAGACAGCTCTTAAAGAGACAGTACGTGAAGGCTCAAATAGCATTCACTTGGAACCACATTTAAACAGCTTAAACGCCGAACACCGCCCAGACTCAGAACATTCAGGCAAGCTCCTGGAAGACTTTTGGGAACCCCCATTTGTAGGGGGGTTACACAAGAATGTGCATTAAGGAGAAAGTAGAACTGTACACTGCCCAAATGAGCTGAATCAAATCTTGTCTTACTGAACATACTGCTGCTACTAATTACATCTCTGTGCTATCTCCATATTTCAGTTCTGAGGAGTGCGCAGTTTTTTATGGATGAGAGTGAGGGAACCAAGCCCAGTAACAGTTACAACAGCAAGTACAGTATAAAAAACAAAACGTAAAAGAAACTAAACACTACTATAGAAAACACAGTTGATTAAATAAATGAATGATAAATACACGGCAATTAATATACACATATTTACAGAGATTAGGTTTTGTAAGTCATAATGATGGGGTAGAATAAGGTGGGAGTGGGAGGCTAGGTGGCTGGAGAAGTTAAATGTATTGGGGTGAAAGCAGCTGCATGGATAATTGAGATGACTGAACATGACTCTCTTTAAGGCACAGGTTAGGGCTTTTGCACATTGATGGAGAGGGAATTTCAGGCAACTGGTGTAACTGACATTAAATAATTTATTCCAGTGTTTGTTTGTTTTTTTCCATATAGATGTTTATCCCTTCAGAGCCCTGGCATGGCCTTCCTGATGGAGGGACTCTTTCTGGTCCCACTGCTCCTGCACTCACCGATCCCCGGTAATTCCCCCATGGCTTGCCCTCCCCATGGCAGGGTGAGGAAGGAGGTTGTCTGCTTCTCCTCCCTCCCAGAGACCCAATTCAGAACCTGAGGATGGCCCTGGGGAGCGGCAGACCATCACAGAGCCTGCCAGGCTCTTTTTCCTCCATTTTTTCCCTTCCCCCCTCCCCTAGTGATGTGAGGACATCAGAACATGCCTCACAACCTGTACTGGCCTCCAGCCACCACCGGAGGGCAGTCAACAAACAGGACAACAATTCTCCTCCCCTCCCCAAGACAGGAGAGCAGTCCTCTGATCTTCTCTCACCCTGCTAACCCCTGGTTGCCTGGGCTCATCCGAACCTGCGTTGCTTACGTGGGGCGAGGTGTAGCGACCAGTGCCTCAACCTCCAGCACCACCAGGCCTGCACTATTCCAGTGCTTCTGCAGGTTCTTTGTACAGGCAAGGGGTTCTTGTGTCAGGATCTTAAGAGTGTATGGCTGGTTAGATGTTCTGAAGGCTGCTGAGGTAATATGGATATCTTCCATGCACACTTTAATCAATCAGGGTAGCCCATCTCAACTGTCTCCTCATCTGTTGATAGGAGACAGAGTTTGCATTGTAGGAGACAGTGGTGGGTGGATCTCCTGTAGGCCAATATGAATCTCAATATATTGGTGAACATTGTGTTGATTTTGTGCAGTGAGACAGCTAGAGCCACCCTGTATATTTTGCTGTCATATTCTAGAGCCAGAAGCTGGGATTGTCTGAGAATTGGTTGTCTTTTGTTTGGGAGAGACACAGAAATGAATGCAGTAAAGGGAATGCAGTTTCTGATGTACACTCCTGGTAAGTCTAATGATATGCTCTGAGAAGATGGGTTTTGGATTAAACTATAGCTCAAGGCATTGGAAGGAGTATACTATAGTACTTCCAGAGGTTGACCTGAAGTAGGTTTTGTGCAGTTTGTGAGGGCTGAGCTTTGCCACTAAAGGTTGCAATGTTTACTTTCTTGCAATGAAAGTACAATTTATTTGAATCCAACCACATCTGAGTTTGGTCAATGACTGTTTGGAACATTCTGCTGAGGTCGTTGATGGAGTCTGACTTGGAACAGAAGACGGAGTCATCTGCATAGAGATGCACACTTGAGACATGTGCAGACCACACAGAAGAAAGGTCAATAACAGAAAGACTGAAGAGTAGGGGGGGCCCAGGATGAAGCCTTGTTGGATCTAGAGGCTGGGAGAGCAAAGGGAAAAGACTTCACCATTAAACTTGACTATCTACGATCTACCAGTTAGGTAGGATGTGAGTCTAGATAGTGTGTCTTGTGCAAGGCCCATTTGGTGTTGTTAGCAGAAGAGGGTGTCCTGATCCACAGTGTTGTAGGTCTTTGTGAGGTTGATGAAAATTACACCTTCATGGAGGCTGGGGCAGATGATAAATCATTTGTATCCTTTAGTAGTGCTGTGCAGGTAGAGTGATTTGACCTGAAACAATAGTGATCCTGAGAGGAGGTTATCGTGAATACAGTCAATCAGTTCTTTGTGCACCAGCTTTTCCAGTAGTTTGCTGAGATCCAGTAACAAATATGGGTTGGTAGTTAATTGGAACTGGTGGTGGGGATGTCATGACTGCTACACTCCAGGCCCCAGTGATTTGTTCAGTGTGGAGGAAGAATTTAAAGAGATTTGTGATAGGCAGTTTCAGCTGCAATGGTGTGTTTAGCAACTGGGGTTAAATTTCATTGAACTCAGTACTCTTTGAGCTGTCAAATGCCCACAGTACTGTAGCTTTAGTACCTCTCTGTTTTATCTATACAATTGTTAAGGTAGATAAGATTTTAGTGGATGTCAGGAAGATTAGCAAGTGAGGTCAAAATGACTGAAACAAGATGGGGGGCAGATGTTAATGCATACCAGGAACAGCTTGGAGCACAGCATGGGCAGGGGGACACTGTGAATAGACATATCACTGCAGTGTAACATTGGTCACATAAGAGCTTGTCTGCTACAAGTCACTAGCTATGGGCCCCATGCACAAACAGGCTGGAAATACGCACCAGAGGTGCATATCCAGCCAGTGTACCTACAAAGACCCAGGCAAGCGTAAAGTACATGGTATGTACAACTGGACATACCCATGGGGCACCTGTCAATGGCCCTGCCCCCCCCAGAAGCACAGGGTGGACAGGGGAAGAGTAGGGGACCTGGGCAGGCATCCAATGGGATGCCCCAGGAATGGATCCCTCATGCAAGTTGGTGCAGGTCCGGGCGCATGGATATCTCCAGCAGGCACACGGACCCGCATGGCCCTGCCCCTATGTCTGGCAATCCCTGCCTGCCTGATATCAGCACCCATGGCACAGTACTCCCCTCAGTTGTAACTCCCTCCCAACACGGGCCCATCCCAACCCCACCACAGCTACGTCCCCCCCCCACGGACATGCCCAGTCCCCATTGTGTTGAGCAGGGTCCCTCCCAACATGGGCCCATCCCAACCCCACCACAGCTACGTCCCCCCCCACGGACATGCCCAGTCCCCATTGTGTTGAGCAGGGTAACCCCCATGCGCACCCAGTGATGCCGCAGCTACACACCCTTGACTCCGGTACCCTGGCACCACCATCGTGTGCAGTGGCTGACCTGACCCAGTCCATGCCTGTGGCACAGCGTGCCCATCCTGGTCACCACTTGTAGCCAAACTAGATGACACTGCAACACTCCCCAACACTCTTGGCCCCAGTCATTGGTGTTCAGTTGGCCCCCCCACCCCAATAGCACCAACACCTTCCCCAACTCCCTACCTGCTCATCGGTGCTGCGGCTCGGGACAGACAATGGCACAGCCTTCCTCACACCTCCATGGCCGCCATCTATCCAAGAGCTGCCGGGAGCATGCTGTTATTTATAGGTGATGTGCTTCAGCCAGCACTTGGATGGCCGGCGGCCATGGAGTTGTGACTAGGGCTGTGTTGCTGGCTGTCCCGTGCCATGGCACCAACTGAAAGGTACTGGTTGGGGGGGTTGTCAGTGCTGCGGGTGGGTGAGGGGTTCACTCTCCACCAGTGGTACTGTGTGGGCACCATGATCGGGGAGTCCCGTTAGTGGCCCGGGGCACAGTGTGTGTGCAGGTGTGTGGCCGGGGGGATGATTGTCTTGCAGTACTGGGGTCGGGGCTGACCTGAGATTGAGTGGTGAGTAGCCTCACATACAATGGGGCCATGGCATACATGGGTGGGGGGGTCTACCTACTGCACAACAGGGTAGGGGCAGGTGGGTGCTGTTGTGTGTTATCGTGGACTGGGGTTAGGGCTGCATTGTGCATGCATGTATTGTGGTGGTGTGTTGTTGCATTCAGGGATGGGGCTACATTGTGTTGGGCCTGGGGTCATTTCAGGTAATGGCACCGGGGCAGCCGTGTGCACAGAGCCGGGCATGTAGGGCACTTATGGCAGGGTTTCCCCTGGTGTAACGGGCAACCTCCTATGCCTCCCAGTGTACACAGCACTACTTGCCTTGGTGAATGGTGTGTAATGCTGGGATGGCCCCAGCCCAACCCCAGCGCATTGCTGTCTGCGCGGCCAGGGGTGATCAGGTGCGTAGGGGCTGTGCACTACGTTTCATGCATCCCACGCAGAGGTGCAATGGGTGTGGAGGGGCTATGTACTGTGGATACATGGCACGTAGGCCCTCTGCACATTCATGCATAGGCTCAAATGTTACAAGGCACCATCACAGACACCACCCAATAATATCTGAGTGGCCATTTGTACCCGAGTCACTGTTGCTGTGGTTTAGGATTACAATTTCAAGTGGCAGCACAATGTAGCAGGTACAAAGTATCTTTTTTTTTTTTTTTTAATTTAGATCTAGTACCTTTGAGCTGAAGGTTCTTTTACAAAGCTTCCACGTCAGATACAGTACAATACAGAAAATAGGAAATAAAATAAAACATTCTAAGCAAACAGCGAAACAGATGGATTACATGTAGTTCAGTGTGGGTACGTTATAGAAAACCAAACAGAGACAAAAAAAAAGAGTAGTGGAGGGCATGAGGGACAGAACGGGGAGAGGGAGACACGTGTACAGGAAGTAGCAGCCAGAGGCATTGTCAATCATCACAAGAAGAAGTGCTAGTGGTGGAAGGGGGAGCAGTAGAGGGAGGAGCAGGGGGGTAGTGGGAGAAAAGGGAAGATCAAATACCAAAATGAGTGTGGGTGTCAATTCATTAGAACCTTTCTTCTTAAAAGTCGACTATTATTATCTGACAGCACCAATTGCCCACCTTTTTTAATAGTTCTCTAATCCAAGGGGAATTGCCACCTAGCTGGAAAATTGTGCATATTATCCCTCTGTTTAAATCAGGAGACCTCACAGACTTGAATAACTATAGGCCAATCTCATTGCTTCCTATCTTATCCAAGTTACTTGAAAAAGTCATCAACTCTCAACTAAGGGAGCACCTGGATCATGAAAACATCCTGAACCCAGCCTGATGGGCTTCAGGACTAAGCACAGTACCGTGTCGGTCCTAGCCAAAGTGTTGAATGACTGGCTAAAAGCCCTGGACAATAAACAGCACATTTACACACTCTTCTTTGACCTCAGCAAAGCTTTTGACATGGTTGGTCATTCTGTACTTCTTGATTCCCTAGGTAGCACTGGTCTAACCTCTGCTGCAATAAAGTGGTTCCACTGCTACCTCACAAATCGTAAACAACAAATTAAAGCTCCAAGTGAACTCTTCCCACTTAAAATACTGCCCCGAGGTGTTCCGCAAGGTTCTATCTTGGGATCTATCCTCTTCGCTCTTTGTATCAACCACATCAACTCTGGACTGCTTGCAGGAAACGTTCACCTCTTTGCAGATGACACAGTCCTCCATACAACAAACCCCTCTCTGGATCTTGCTTACAAGGAGCTACAACACGATTTCATCATCCTCCAACATATCCAGCTGAATCTGAAACTATTGTTAAATGCCAAAAAAACAAAAACCATGATTATCTCTCCATCCTCTTCCCACAATAAGGGGACACCTGTTACACCACAGATTATCACCCTCCTTGGTGAACCATTAGAATTAGTGAATACATTTCGCCCTGGAGGGATAAATTGCTTAAACACTCCCCAGTAGACTAAAACGAGTGTCAGTCTAATGCGAACCTAGCGCCCGATAACTGAAGTATGCACTGGTCTCTGAAGAGCAAAAGAGTTATTTATTTTTTTATTATTTGGGCTCCGAATCAAAGGAGCCATTTACGACACTATTGTTATTTTTCATTCTTTATTTCTTAGTTTTTATTAGTTGAACTCTAAGGTAGTACATACAGAAAGTTCTGAAAAGTATTTTCAACATCTGTGACTGTTTAGCAGCCTAACAGTCTTTTAAAAACTGGGCACTGTATTTGATGGGAAAGTTTGTAAAGTCAGTTATAACATCTAAAAGGCCAAACTCCCTTTAATAGGGATCTGGTTGAACCACTGTATGTAAAGTTTTAATTGGCTCACAATTTACCATCATTAGGCTACTTATTAATTAAACACACTTATTAAGCCCTTGGCTGCTTATTGAGTAGTCATCTAGGATTCAGATAGGTATGTAATTACCAGATGGGTGTTATCTGCACCGTGGTGGGATTTTGGAAGCTCTGGAATATGGAGGAGTCTACGTATAACACTGTGGATGCCGTTACACCTTTAGTAAGGCAAGTAGGGGAAAAGAAATCATTTAGGGTTGAGTCATGTAAAATGGGACAGGACTGGCCATTGTTCTCCACTTTGCCATCAAGTGAGTTCTTGTAGGGGTTCTTGATTCCAAAATACGTGGTCATTAAGTATGGCACCTAGTGGTTAAATGAACCTAAGTAGGACTCAAAGGCAATTAATGGGACATAACGGTTGGTGGAGTCATTGAATCATGAAAAACCATAGGGGTAGACTTTCCTAGAAATACCTGAAATAAGTGTTTATTTGGCAGTTATTAGAGTATTCAGGGGTAAGGGGCAACAGACTTCCTGGAAAACATAAACTGAACTTACAAACTTAAATGGGCAGACTGGGTGGGCCATAGGCCCTTATCTGCCAACACTGTCTATGTATCTATCTATTTAAATACCTGGGAGTCTGGCTGGATAACAACCTCAACTTTGGTGCTCACCTAAATGAGTTAACGAAAAAGTTAAGACAGCGCCTTGGTATATTCTACCACATTAGATGCCTACTCACCCTGGAAGCTAGGAAGCAGCTGGTTCAAACAACCTTTCTTCCCTTGATTGACTACGCCAACTTCCTATACAGTCATTTCCCCCAATATGTGCTCCAAAAGCTTGATACACTCTATCATCACACATTGAGATTTATTCTTGGCTTGCCTTTGCAAACTCACCACTGCTTGTTGTACCAAGCATTAGACTGGCCGTCCCTTTCCATTAGGAGGCAAATAAATGCCCTCATGTGGCTCTACTGGGCTATGTCTAACAAACTTCCACCCTATATCTGCGACCTCTTTGAACGTTCAAAAGGTATCTATGGACTAAGGAACTCCTCCCATGTCCTCATTAAGATGCCATGGACAAGGACACATCTTAGATCAACTGCCATTAGCTCCTTCTTACCAGTGCTCTGGAATAACATTCAAAAAGCACTTACTCTCCCTTCAGCCCAGCCCCTATATATTCAGACAGCTGCTCTACAGATGCCTGAAAACAGCATGTGACTGCTACAGGTAAGCATTATCCATCTCGACTGGGCACTTCCCGAACTACAGATCGACTGGTCTTCTTATTCCCTGTCAGCCAGCATCCCTCTAGGGTAAACACCCCCCTCAACTTCCTCCCTTATTCCTGAGGAAACCCCCTTGGGGGCCTTCACCAAGTATGCTGCCCACTTCCCTCTCCCTTATGTGTCTGTCTCCCTCTTTTCCCACTGCCCTTCCCTGTGTCCTTGTCTACCGCTTTTTCCACTGCCCTCTGCCATCTCCCTTTTCCTCCCCCTCTGTACCCCACAGACTTCTATCAGCATACCCTGCATTTAAATGTTGTGTTTTTTCTTTTTGCACTTGCCATACATGTCTTGCTACAGCTATACTGTATTTTATCCTATAATACTGTGTCGTAATGTCTGCTATTATATGAATTGTTATGTACTGTATACAATTTTGTCCTATGTGTCCAGAACATCTTGAAAATGAGCTTGCTCAATGATGTAAACCGCCTAGTTAAATAAAGTTTGATTGATTGAATGATTGATTGATTGAAGATAAGTGCTAAGAAGGGTGGACTTGGACTAGGCTTGGTTAACCATGAGTAGGGCTGAATTACATGAAGCAGTCACAAAAACTTGAGGCAGTGAGATGAAGGCTGAGCCTGGATTTGAACATGCCAAACCTGGGAATGGAGGAGATGTCCGACCTGAGACCATTCGGCCAGCTAGGTCCCCTATGAGCAAAAGATCTTTGTCCCTGTGTGGTGCGACAGTGATGAACCTGCAAGAGCTGAGATTCAGATCCCCTGGTGTTACAAAGATTCAAGTTTGAGCATAGAAGAGCTTGGACTCCAGGAGGAGTGAGACCCATAGTTATTTTCTTAGCCATAGTGCAGATTAGATACTTAATGCAGTTGGAGAGTTGAAGCCATCCAGATTGATCATAAAGGTCATACGTGTGTGAGAGACGGGGGCACCAGAAATGAGCCGACAGACCTTATTGAGGGCTGTCGATATGTGTCTGAGAGCAGTATCTGAAGCAGAGCCATAGATGATCAGACCATAGTCAATGACAGAAATCACAGCACTCTGGACAGCGATCTTCAATGCTTCTGAGGTAAGATGGTGCCTGTGCCTGAAAAGTAGGCCTAGACGCATATTAGCAGCTTTGGCGACACTATCAGTGTGAGCACCATATGACAGAAAGGGGTCCAGCGATATCTCAAGGTATTTAAATGATTGCACCTGCTCGAGGGTATTCCCAAGGCTGGTTGTAATGGCCAGAGGGTGTAGCCTATTCTTGCTGTGGGAGCTGCAGAAGAGCATTGCCTTGTTTTTTTATGATTTAGGACCAGCTTATGCTTACTAAACCAGTTTTCTACAGAAGTGAACCCAAGCGGAAGATTGTGTTGAAGGGGTATGGGGTCCTTGTGAGAGGAGAAGATTACAGCGTCATCAGCATAGAAGATGATTTGCTCAGAGCAGGATTACGGGAAGGTGTTCAGAAAAAGGCTGAAAAGTAGTGGGCCCAGAATGGATCCCTGAGAAACACTTGAACGAACAGGTCTAGCATCAGAGAGAACATAGCAATTTTGACTCTTTGTGACAGATTTTATAAGTAACTTTTGAACCAGGCTGTAGTGGCCAGAGACAGCCTGGCATTCATAAGCTGCACAATTAGCAGGCGATGGTTGACTATATCAAACTTCTTAGGCAAATCGACAAAGTCTGATCCAGTTAGGTGACCTTTGTCCAATGTTCTGTGTAGGGCTCCAGTGAATTCCAGTTGAGCAGATGAGGTACTGTTACACTTTCTGAACCCATGTTGTTGTGAACACAAAATATAGTATTTATCCAGGTAATCAGTAAGCTGGTCTGCCACTATGCATTCCAGGGCCTTGGAGAGGGGAGGTACTATAGAGATAGGTCGATAGTTCCCGTGAATGGCCTTATCACCACTTTTATGGACTAGGGTGACAGTGACAGATTTCCATATGTCAGGGAACTGGCTAAGGCTGAGGGAGAGGTTGACAATTCTTGTTAATGGACCTAGAACCTCATCAAGAGTGAGAGAGAGCACTTTAAGGTCCAGGGAGTCACCACTAGTTCTAGACTTGGAGATTGCTTTGGTGATGTATTTACAGGCTTCGTGCATCTTGACTTGTTTGAAGTAGAAAGGTGGGTATTTAGATGGGGTGGAAGAACCTGAAGGGGGGAAGGGAGTCAATCTCATTGAAAAAGTCCGAAGGGAGGACACTACTGAGGTCAGTGAATGCATCATTGAAGGCATTAGCAATGACCATTGGGTCACGTGTGATAGACCCATCAACATTTAGCATTGTTGGGGAGGACTTGGGCTGCTTTCCCGTGACTCATCTTGTTGTTGTTGCAGAACGTTCTCCGATTACCCCATGTGTCAGAGAGAGCTTCCCTATAGTATGTGCTTTTCCTTAGTTGGATAGTTTTAGTGCAGTTGTTTCGGGCATGTTTATAGTTCTGTATGTTGGATTGTGCACTAGAGGCCCTTGCTAGCATCCAAAGGTGGTCCCTTGATTTTAGTTGAGCAAGAAGCTCAACAGTGAGCCAAGGGTTACAGAGTGCCTTGACTTTTCGCTTTTTGAGAGGGGGTGTAGGAGCCACAGGCCGTATTAAAGGAGGCAATGAAGTAGTCAAGGGCTGAGTTAACATCTGTAGCTTTGTAAATGGGACAACAATCGTGCAGACTGAGGCAGGATTTAAGTCGAGTCAGCTGACCATGAGGAAGGACTCTGCTGGTGATGACCTTGGGGGGGCTTGCAAAATTTGTTAGACCATTCACAGATGACAGGGGAATGGTCGCTGACTGAAACCGGGAGGACAGGGGTGTTGGAGATATGGGTAGGATGGCTGGCAAGAGCCCAGTCCAAGAGGGTACTATTTCCTGTTTGGTAGTTTTTCCTTGTTGGGGAGTTGACCATCTGTGTGAGGTGTGCTGATGAGAAGGCATCCTTATGGGCACCTGCTTCTGACATAACCCAGTTTATATTAAAATCGCTTAGAATGATAGTCTCTGTGAAAGGAGGTTGGCTTCTGCTAAAGTCAAGGACGGCATTGAGGCCATTCCTTTGATCTTTCAGAGGGATGTATACTAAGAATATTGTGAGGGATTTATTGCGGGCCCCTATGAAGGATTTTAATGGGGAGAATCTGTGTCGTAGAGTCAGGGAGGAGAGTAGTTATTGGGTGACTCATGAGATAGTCTTTGATATACATTGCACAGCCCCCTCCTCTTTTGGACTTCCGATCCAACCTAAGAACATTGTAGCCTGGTAGTGCAATTGCCTGGTCAGGAACTTTTGGTGTTAGAGAGGTTTCAACAACTGAAAGGATATAAGGGTTATGCTGGTTTGCAAAGATTTGTAAGGCATCAAGCTTGGGGGGAAGGCTGCAGATGTTAAGGGTTGCGATGATGAAACCCCCTGGAGTGTTTTGCTTGGCTGGCGTCATTGGTATAGATAGGTCCAGGGTATGGGTGCACATTACTCAACATTAGCAGGAGGAGCAGGAGCTTCAGAGTGCACAGGCATAGCTCCTTGTATGTGACAATATTGATGTGACCTTGTACGTGACATTATCTGATTATAGTATATGGTTAGGGCTTCTTGTGTAAGTAAAATGGTGGTTATCCAAATCTTGTTCTAGGACAGTTCAAAGGCCAAATAAGCTGTGCTATCATTCTGACATCACACTGATAGTACAACAACTTTTTAACCTTGTCCTCCAACCTGACTGGTGGAAACTAAATGCCTCACAAAAAGATGCAGATAAAATGGCAGCAGCACTAAGCGAGAGGACGGGTGAGCGCTTGATAGAAAGTTTTGACATGGACAGCCATATTTGGCTCCGTGTTTCCAAACTGTCAATATGGCAGGTTTTTTTTTTGTTATTTTTAGCACTAACTGCCACTTTTTATGGTCAGGAGCAGAGAGAGAGAATGGAAGAGAGGATCAGGACAGGGACTTTAAGGGTAGGGTGCACCACAGGTCTCCAGCGAGGACTGGGAGCAAGCGAGACCATGAAAACAAGGTATGACATCTTGTAAAACAATGTTTTCAAAACCTAGGGGAACCATATACCATATAAAAGAGTGGATGGTCACCCATCCAAAACTAGGGCTGCGTTTCTATCTCGGGCAGTTGATGACATCAGCGAGGCCTCTCGAGCTTCGCTTTAATGGTCTCTATGATGAAAACACAGCCTTGTTATGGATGGTCACCCATCCACTATTCTTTATGTGTGTCACAACTTCTCACAAAATGAGGTGCAGGTCTTATTATAGTTATCTGTAAGTAAGGTACAACAAGTAAGGTACAAGTACAAATAAATTGCCAGCAAAAATGGTGGCAATATATGGTACAGCTGATGCAGGAGGTGGTCATGACTATATTTATACTGATAAGCAGTAGCAGACCAGTAAGGGCAGAATGAGGATACAGGCATGGGGCACTGGGAAGTATAAAGATAAAATGTGGGAAGGGGAAACCAGGATTAGAAAAAAAAAAGAGGGAACATAAGGGGAGGGGTTATAGTTGCAGTGGCAGATACCACATTACCTACCAGGATAAAACAAACTTATAACAGTTTCTGCCAGTAAAATCTCACAGAATACTGCATTAACATAATCTAATCCAGTTGCAGTTGCTTCCAATTTGTCACAAAGGAAAGTGGGACTTCTTTATCACAGAGTGACGCATAGTACAACACGTGTGGCGAGTATAATATTTCACTTTAGTTGCTTCTTACAGGATTGCTGGTTTTAGGAATGACTGGACACCATAAGTAACTTCTAACAGCTCTGAGGTTTATTCAACAAACATACATTAGATAGATCAGCAGACCTCAGCAGAACTACTACTACAATCTGCTCGTGCAGTTTCTAAAACCCAGTTTCCACCCCAGACATACCATTGGCTCAAAACTGCAGGGGGATGTGGACTAAACCATTCTACAATGTTACTAGGGTAAATTACCATATACTACATCTCCCTTTCTAGTAAAAGAAAGCAATTACCTTGATTTCGGTTTGCATATCAATGACAAATAATTACCAAGCACTATTAACATAATGGTTGAGTCTTACTTTGTGATGAGTTAGGGTCTAAAGTCACTGGTACTAAGCTCTGTTGAAATAAGTATTTACCACTAACTTAAGTCATAACAAAATCTCTGAACATCTCAGGAACTTTAAGCAAACGCCCTCTTCTGGTCATTCGAGTAGACTGCACACTGGGTACAGCCTCAGGACTTTCTGGCAAAGTGTCATTGAAAACAACAGGCTCCATCTCAGGTTGCTCATACGCTTGACAAGTGTCCTGTTCCTGGCTGTTGTCCCTGGATTGCACTGTTTGTGACAATACGGATTCAGTTGACTCATCTGCCTGTTGCTCTTCAGCCTCCAAAGCAACTGTTCTGTCTCTCTTCAGGTGTCTCCTGTTCCTGCGGTATCGCTGTCCTGCAGGTGTAATCACACTATAGGATCTTGGCTTATCATGGATTCTTTCCACTGTAGCAGGTTGCCACCCACTAGAAGTCTCTATGCATACCCTTTCCCCTTCTCTGAATGGAGTAAGTGGAGCTGCATTACTGTCATAATACTGTTTCTGTCTTTTCTGTAGTCTTTTCAGACATTTATGTGCATCCTTTGGTATTTCAGGTCGCAGTGCCCTTGCACTTGCTGGTAATGCTGTCCTCAACATTCTGCCCATTAACAATTGAGAAGGTGTACAGTTCAGTCCTGTGACTGGTGTATTTCTAAGACTGAGCAATGCGAGATGTGGATAGGTCTGACCTTGCATAGACTTCAGAAAGATTATTTTTACTGTCTGGATCATTCTTTCAGCTAAACCATTAGACTGTGGGTATCCTGGGCTGGAATGAGTTATTTTGAACTCTCACAACTTTGCAAATTGCTTCATTTCATGACTTGCAAATGGTACATGATCCACTACCAGTTCTTTTGGAATTCCATGTCTTGCAAATACAGCTTTCAATTTTGCAATAACTGTAGCTGCTGTCTTGTCAGGCATTCTGAGAACCTCAGGGTATTTTGAAAAATAGTCCACTACTATTAAGTAGGAGTGTCCCCTAAAGTCAAAAATGTCTGCTCCAAGCTTTAACCATGGCATGTCAGGTATTTCATGTGGACACATTGGCTCTTTATGGTTGCTGGGTAAGAGTTCCTGACAAGGTCCACATGCTTCAACCATCATTTCTACTTCTCGAGTCATGCCTGGCCAATACATCACAGCTCTGGCTTGTGCCTTTGACCTTTGTATTCCTTGATGTGCTGTGTGAAGTCTTTGTAGCATATCTGTTCTCAGCTCTTTGGGTATGATGATTCTTTTACCCACCATTATGAGATCATTTTCTATGTATATATTGTGTCTCATGGGCCAATAGTGCTGACGTTTGATGCTGACTTGTTTTTTACTGTTAGGCCATCCTTTGAGGCGCATTTCTTTAAGCAACTGTAAATCACTGTCCCCTCTGTGTGGCCTGTTTTAGCCCCTCTAACATGCTGTCAGGCAGTGTTTCTGTTGGTTGGATTGAGTATATGACCTTTTCACTACTTAGATCAATGTCTCCCTCTGCTGGTTTTCTTGGTACTGCCCTGGATAGAGTGTCTGCAATCAGAATATCTCTTCTGGGAGTATATATTACCTCTATGTCATATTTCTGTATCTGTAACAGCATCCGCTGCAATCTTGCTGGAGCCTTTCCAATTGGTTTGTTCAGTATGGACTGTAATGGCTTGTGATCTGATTGTACTTTCACTGACCTTCCATAAACATACTGATGAAATTTCTGCAGCGAGAACACAATCGCTAGCAACTCTTTTTCTATCTGTGCATAGTTTCTTTCAGCACTGGACAATGACCTAGATGCATAAGCTATTGGTCTGTTTCTTTGTAGTAGACAAGCACCTAGTCCGTCCTTAGATGCATCTGCTTGGATTTCAATGTCCTCTTTTGGATCAAAGAATTTTAATACTGGTGCACAAGAAATAGTCTTTTTCAGCTTTTGTAAGGCTTCTTCCTGTGCTGGCTGCCACTGCCACATGACATCTTTTTTGAGTAGCTGCCTTAGTGGTTGCTTCATTCAGAATGTACTGCGCCAAGTATCGAGTCATTCCTAACAGCCTCTGTAGTGCTTTTTTATCTTCGGGAGGGGGCATCTCAGCTATTGCTTCTACTTTGGCTTCATCAGGCCGTAGCCCATTTTCAGTTATGATGTGCCCCATGTATTTCACCTCACTCACCAAATACTGTATTTTGTCACTATTGAACTTTACATTGAGTTCCACTGCTCTGTCCATTACTTTTCTCAAAGTATTGTCATGCTCTTCTTTGGTAGCTGCGGCTATAAGCATGTCATCAGCTATTACAAAAACACCTGGTATGTCCCAGTAGTTCAGCATTTCTCTGCTGGAATACTTCACTTGCGAACCATTATACCAAAAGGAAGTCTGTGAAATTTGTACCTTCCCCATGGACTGTTGAATGTACATAGGTCTAAAGATTCGTCATCTAATTTGATCTGCCAGTACCCATCTTTTTCATCTAGAATTGTAAAAAACTTTTTACCTGCAAGTTTACTCTGAATATCCTCCAATGTGGGGATGGAGAAGTGATGTCTTCTGATAGCTTTATTTAAGTCTCTAGGGTCCAAACACACCCTGATCTCACCATTTTTCTTTTCGGTAATTACAAGGCTATTTACCCATGTTGTAGGTTTTCTTACCTTGCTAATCACCCCAATTTGCTCCAGCTGTTCCAGTGTCTGTTTTAGTCTGTCCATAATTGCATATGGGACTTTCCTGCACCCATGTATTACAGGAGTAGCATTTGGGTCAGTATGTATGTGGTAAACACCAGGGAATTCTCCTAGGCCTTCAAACACTGTTTTATATTGTGCAAGAAGTTCCTCTTTTGTGCTTGGTGGCTTGGTTTTACTTTGCGAATCAGATCCAGGATGACACATGCCTGTTGACCCAGTAGGGAAGCTCCCCATGTATTAGTGACATAAAACTGAAGATTGGCCTCTCTGTCTTGTGTCTTACACTTTAGCGTCACTTTGCCTTCAGGATTAATTTGTGCTCCTCCATATGCCATTAGGATAGTACTGGTCGGCTTGATTTGTACCTTGCATGGAAACTGCACAATCACTTCTGTAGCAAGTATATTGGCTTCAGCCCCAGTGTCCAACTTGAACTTAACTGGCTGTCCCATTATCTTCAAGGTACTGTACCACCCTTCATCTTGTACTTGTGTCCGCACCGTTTCTTGTTTTCTTTGTACGGCACCCACAACTAGTGCTTCTACACGTTTGGTAATTTTTTCATGAGGTTTGTTGGACTTTTTGGACCTGCACATTTTTGCATAATGGTTGAGGCCACCACATTTACGACATTCTTGTCCATACGCTGGACAAGCCTTTGGCACATGTCCCTTGCTACACCTCCCACACGTGTTTGATTTTTGTGCACGTGTCTCATGTGTTGGTAGCTGGCGATCTGGTTTTCGGCCTGTTTTACCATCCTGCCTTGATTTATATTCTACAGCATGGATGAACTTATCAGCAGTCCCCTGTGACATCGCTTTTGCCTGTGCCCTTGTTACCTCTTTGGCTCTGCATATGTTCACTGCTTTGGCCATCGTGAGGTCTGGGGATTCCAGTAGCTTTTCTCGGAGCCTGTCGTTGGTAACGCTGAAGACAATTTTATCTTGAATCATTAAGTCCTCAGTCTCTTTAAACTCACAATTCTGAGCTTTTCGGCTGAGCTCCATAACAAACTTGTCTATACCTGAGTGCTCATTGAACGGATGGACCCAAAACTGATGCCTCTCAAACACCGCGTTTTTTCTTGGTTCACAATAATTCTTAAATGCTTCCATAACCTCAACTGCTTTTTTAGCTTGTGGGTCAGCATACATTATATTGAGGGTATTGTACACCTCGAGGGCCTCATCCCCGATCGTGTGCAGCAGGACTGCAATTTTCATTTCCTCTGACTTATCATCCAATCCTGTGGCTGTGAAGTACAGACTTAATCTCTGTGCCCACCTTCTCCAGTTTTCTGCAAGGTTTCCAGTCAACAATAGTGGTGGAGGTGGCTTAAATTGCTCCATACTGCCAAAAATACTTTGTTATACAGTCATTTAGTAAGCTTTAGGTACTCACAAATACTGTCTTTTATTTCTTTTCTTGGCAGCACAAACTTTTCTTCTTTCTTGCAACTGCAGCACTGCAAGTTCACTTCTGACACCATATAATATTTCACTTTAGTTGCTTCTTACAGGATTGCTGGTTTTAGGAATGACTGGACACCATAAGTAACTTCTAACAGCTCTGAGGTTTATTCAACAAACATACATTAGATAGATCAGCAGGCCTCAGAAGAACTGTTACTACAATCTGCTCGTGCAGTTTCTAAAACCCAGTTTCCACCCCAGACATACCATTGGCCCAAAACTGCAGGGGGATATGGACTAAACCATTCTACAATGTTACTAGGGTAAATTACCATATACTACAGCGAGATCATGGAAGAGAGCTTAGAAGGAGAGCAAGGAAGGGAGACTTTGTTTTAGTTGTCGAAAATATCTGTTGGGGCACATTACAAACCCTTGCGAGGTCTATTAGCTTTATCTTCCTGTGGGGGGGGGTGAGCCCTCCCCAAGCTGTTATTTCTCTGGACACCTGCTGCAAAAGGTCAGGAAGTGGCTCAGGTGGGTTGTAGAGACAATAAAAAAGTGGCAGACTGCCAATATTAAGAGATTTCCTTCAATTATTTCTTCAAAAAGTAGCAAAACAGAGATCTTAAGAGATGTGTAATAGTGTAGTTAACCTCCATTTTTTGAAAATCAGAAATGCTAATAAGCAACCTCAAAATGTCTATGAGCAGGCAAATGTGAGAGGGCAGCATAAGAAAGGGGAGGAAGTGTTTTTCAATGCAGGCATGTACAAAAGCATTTCTGGGCCTCTTAGCTGTGCATCCTTTTACTGTATGTGGGTTACCTTAGGTTTGAAAGAAAACCCCACAGAAATACTGAAGTCAAGCTATTGGAATTTTGCCAAATGCCACAGATTACACTAAAGTTCTTTAACATCACAGCAGGACAAAAAGGTAACGGAATCACTGCTGAAGGAAAGGATTGTGGAATATCTGGAATCCAGTGGGTTACAAGATCCAAGGCAGCATGGTTTCACAAAGGGTAATTCATGTCAAATGAATCTGATAGATTTATTTGACTGTGTGACCAAGGAACTAGATCAGGGTGGAGCAGTAGACATGACCTACTTAAATTTCAGGCTTTCGACACTGTTCCACATAGGAGACTAGTAAGCAAGTTTAGAAGCTTAGGAGTGGGTCCAAAGGTGGCAAACTGAATAAGAAACTGGTTAGGGGATAGACGACAGAGGGTGGTGGTTAATGGAGTTCACTCCAAGAAAGGGAGGGTGACCAGTGGGGTGCATCAGGGATCAGCACTTGGGATGGTCCTTCATAATCTCTTTATCAGTGACTTTGCAGTGGAGCTGGAAGGGAAGGTCTGCCTCTTTGCAGATGACACCAAAATCTGCAATAGGGTGAACACACGGGGGGGGGGCGAGATGAGCAGAGACCTGAGAAAACTTAAAGAGTGATCAAGGCTATGGCAGCTGGGTTTCAATATGAAAAGGTTCAAAATAATGCACTTAGGGCACAGAAGCTCAGGAGTGGAGTACAAAATGGGTGGAGTGGTATTGATGACCACCAAGCAGGAAGGACACCAGGGAAAAACATATCAGATGACCTAAAGGTGGTCAGGCAGTGCGATAAGGCAGCTGGAAAGGCTAGTGGGATGTTGAGGTGCATAGGGAGGGGTATCACCCAGCAGAAAGAGGGAGGTGGTGTTGCCTCTACATAAATAGCTAGTGAGACCCCACCTAGAGTACTGTGTCCAGTTCTGGAGACCAGGGGCAGGATTTTAGAAATGCTAAGAATGCCACAAACCCCAGGTGTGCTGAACATACGCCGCATGGGGCTTGCGGCATTCTCCCTGCCAGGATCAGGATTTTCTATCCCATGTGCCGATTGCCACAAGCTATACCAACTTTTTGTGGTCTAGCCTGCGGTAACCCCGAGGTCCAGTTTTATGGCAGCTTGTGCCACATATTTGGCTCAAGCTCCCGTAAATAGTGGAAACTGTTGCAACTGCGCCCGAGATTGCAAAATCGGGCACAGTTGCAGCAAAGAGGTTCGGTGCACTGCCAGAACCTAAGTCTGACACAAACCCTGGCCATCCTTCGAAAATCCAGCCCCAGATCTCTGGGAGGACATAGCCAAAGTATAGGCAGTCCAGAGTAGGGTAACTAAAATGGTACAGAGTCTGCATCAAAAGTCCCAGAAGAAGAGGCTACAGGACCTCAATATGCACACCCCCAAAACAGAGAAGGGAGAGGAGGGATATGATAGAGACCTTTAAATATTTCACAGGAGTAAATAAGGTACAGCAAAGAAGTACTTATCAGAAGAAAAGGTGTTCAAGAACAAGGGGACATGCTATGAAGCTGGAGGGTGGTAGATTCATTAGCGATGTGAGGAAGTACTTCTTCACAGAAAGAGTGATGGATTTCTGGAACAGCCTTCCAGTGGAGGTGGTGGGGTTTAAGAATGCATGGGATAAGCACAAAGGAATCACAGTGAAAATAAGAGTGGAGGGAGAAAGAGCTGTATATTGGGCAAGGTCTGCAGTAATAGTGTAGGTAGCGAAAAATGGGCAGACTTGATGGGCCAAGTGGTCCTTATCTGCCGTCAGATTCTGTATTTCTATATTACCGTATGGGATTTAAAATATACTAAAAGGTTCAGAGACAAGTAAAGATCAATCTTCAACAGAAAGGTACAACAGCTTACAGTATATTCTTTGCTGCACGATTTGGCCCCAACAGACTTAACATGTTTTTCTAAAGATGGGAAGGGAAATGTACTGTTTCTTGCAGCCAGAGGATATAAAACACAATGAAAACTGGGAAAACCTGGTAAAAACATATACTTTAGACTGGAGGGAGAGGAAAGAAAAGGAGAATACTTGTTAAAAGAGAACTGCATTCCACCTTCATGCCAGTAATTTCTGTAGTGGCGGATTTTCAAATAGTGATTCACATTTTGTTTTTTTCACTTGCTGTATTGTAACAACTGTACCCTTTATCTTATGTACTTATTTTTTACCTTGTATGTGCAATCTTTATGACCTGGATGGTGCCTGAAAACTGTCCCTAGCAACATTGTACGTACCTGGTTAACAAAGAAATAAATTCACAAAACATTCTGGCATGGTTCCATCATTACTGGCCTTTTAATAAATTCATTTCAGTGTGTGCTTCTGATTTACATACTGGTGGTAAATTTAGAATTATACAATGGGGTCCAGAAAAGCTGTAATCTGATTCACTGGCTGACACCTTTTACCTGTGGTAAATCCTAGCATTACCCATGGGAAAAGGTGCCAGTCAGCAGCATCTAAAATCACCCCCTTTTATAGACCACTCCAGTCCCGAACATAAAAAAAAAACAAAACACCGCCATATTGAATCACCGCTAAACGGCACAGAACGACATTCAAAAGATGAACTGTAGCTTCTAGTGTTCTCAACCCTCATATTAATTCCCCCGCTAAAGCTCCACAGAAAAGCGAAAGAGTGAGAGATTCAAACAATGCTTCACATTCCAGAAAGAAAACTGTAAATCAACTATAGTGACACAAAGCCCCTTTTTTCCTTCTGCCAGACACTGTTTCTTACAAGATGTCTGTCTAAAAAGAAACAAATTATGACTATCATGCTCTCTCTTAAAAAAAAAATTCACACCAGTGTTTTGTGGTGCTGTATTATGAACTTGACTGCATCACTACTACACACACTCTATCTAGCAACACAAAACTTTTTTTTTTCTGGCTCAGCAATACAATCAATAAAAAAGAAGTACATTGTATAATCACAATAAACCACTCCAGGGTGTGAGTTATGTTGGGGTTTACCCATGCCTGGTGAGGTTTGGTCACCCAGGCCACGCACCAGGCATAGGTAAACCCAGAATAACCCATGCCCTGTCATGGTTTATCGCTTAACTGAATGACACCGTTTATGTCCTTGTTCAGCACTTACATTGTTGTCACAATGTACCCATAGTCTATGACAGAACTTTTCACTTGAAAGGGACACAACATACCATTATAAAATGGCCCTTACCACTTGTATTTAAATGAGAAACAGTCACTTGTTTTACTAAAAAGACACTAATGATGGAACAACACCAGAATGTGAACCAGTATTTGAAAATCAGCTTCTTCAGGAAACAAATGGCATACTTGTCCAATGCAGTTCTCCTTTATGGAATCGACCATGCAATGAAAAAGGAAATTAAAAACTCTTGCAAATGTGGTCATCAAAATGATAGCAGAGAAACATATGCAACACATGGGGCTGAAAGTTTGGATGCTGGTACACATTTGCTGGAACATAGTATGTCTGTCACTCATCTTGATTCACAGGGTGCCATTTTTGAATGCAGGTGTTATCATGTCCTGTATGTTGTGGGATTGTTACCTGGACTAAGGCCTGCTTCCCATCGGCAGCTGAGGATTGTTTTCTATGGAAATCTTGTTGGATCTATTTGCCTTGTTCCTGCATGGCTTTGATTTGGGGCTGGTTTCCATGCTATAGCTTGTCTTTCTTCCTAAAAGCGCAAAGCATTTTATGTGCCTTTATATGCAAGGACTTCTGTGACCCTCTATATACCTTAGTCTACCTCAATGATCTTGCCCCTATAAATATTTGGCCCCCAGATGGATCACATCCCCATCAACATGTCCTTAAGGACCACACCATCCTCATTTTATACAGGGAAAAGACAAAAGCTTGCTGTGTACGTATGAAGGTTAAATATTTCTCCAAGGGTCTAAGAGAACTCCTTCTCAGGACAGCCCTTATGCTACTTCTGCAATCTAGAAACATTCATCCTAATCCAGGTCCTGAAGCACCTTCCACCTACAATGCGTGCCCTAAACAAGGTACCATTAAACTGGCCACAATTAATATCTGCAGCCTTTTAAGCAAAATTGACATCCTGAAAGTCTGGGTAACTCAGCACAACCCTGACATACTATCTGTCAAAGACATGGATGACCCCCAAAATACCGAATTCTGCAGTAGCTTTACCTGGATACATTATATTCAGGCTGGACAGGCTCACCAAATGTGGGGGTGGATGCGCTATGTTTCTAAAAAATTCCCTAAATGGGTATGCTATGCCACCAATTGATCTCAGTGACAATACCCAGGCACTGGTGATAAAAGTGCTGTTGGGGGCTCACCATAAAACAATATCAGTACTCTCAGTCCACATACCTCCCAAAGACCCAGCCACTGGTCTCCTCAGTCTTCTTGGCCATCTCCGCTCACAAAATCACCTCACGGAGACAATTATCATGGGAGATTTTAACATAAACTGGCTGTCATCTGCGAGCAACTCACTAAAGGGCGCAATAACAGCTCTTCACCTAACTCAACTTGTTAATACACCCACTAGGATAAACTATAAAATGGGGACTAGCACCACCCTCGACTGGATAATTTCTAACCAACCTAACCACCTTTCCAGTGTAACTGTGCACCCTGACTCCATCAGTGACCATTCCCCAATCACATGCAGCTGGACTAATAAATTCCTTACCCCCCTCCAAACTATCTACAGCAGGTTTCTCAGAAGGGGCCACCTGGACCTCCTAAAACAACAGCTTCATGCCCAAAATTGGAACATCCTGGACTCAACCAACAATGTTAATGTAGCCCTCTGTCACTTAATAAGGGTTTTCAACACTGCTTGTGATATGCATGCCCCTCTCAAAAAGATTAAGGTCTCTGGCACGGTGAACCCGTGGATCACTCTTGAGCTCCTTTCCCACATGAAGTTTCGGGACCATCTCTGTCACTGTGCAAAAGCCACTGGTAAGCAGAAGGACCTACAAGCCTATAAAGCTGTTAGAAACAACTGCATGAGGGAGACTCACCAGGCTAAAGACAAGTACCATAGGGAGATGCTTACCAACTCTTAGGGTGATAGCAGAAGGTTCTGGTCTAATATAAATGATGTCACTGGCAAATAACCTAAAATATCACCTACAATGCTAAACATAAATGGGACCCCTACCACTGACCCACTGGAAATTGCTAATGCCTTTAACAATGCTTTTACCAATTTGAGCTGTGTTCTCCCACCTGACTTTTTCGATGATGATGCTGCCCACTCTACAAGCCACGGTCATGAAAATAGTCCTGAGTAACCCCCTTTTTATTTTAAAATGGTATCATGCAACCTGATTAGAAAACTACTAGCTGAGGTCCTAAGAAATGCAAGACACAGTAGTGATGGACTAGACCTCAAGCTTATCGCTCTAACCCTAGATGAAGTTCTCCTACCTATAACTAAGATTCTAAATCTTTCTCTTACACTGAGACAATTTCCTGATGCCTGGAAAACTGCTATCGTAACTCCGGTGCATAGAACTGGTGATTGTCCCCTACAGGGTAACTATAGGCCTATATCCATTCTTCCTCCACTCTCCAGGGTGCTCAAGTGAATTGTTACCAACCAGCTTGGTGCTTGTCTGGACAAATATTCCATCCAGTGCCCACAACAACATGGCTTTAGAAAGGGGCACAGTACTACCACAACGTTACTAGAATTCACAAGCTTCATACAACAAGCCATCGATCAAGGTAAGATTGTAGGTGTAGCCTTTGTTGACCTAACAAAAGCCTTTGACACAATGAATCACACACTGTTACTTGGCCAACTCTCTAAAACTGGTGTTGCTCCAAACACCCTGAAATGGTTCGGAAGCTACCTCAGTGATAGACTGCAGAGGGTGAGGATATCGAATGTAGTTTCGGAGCAGAGGCTTGTCTGATTAGGGGTACCTCAAGGCTCAATCCTTGGTCCCTTATTGTTCAGTATTTTCCTGAATGACCTTCCAGCTGTCTGCAACCAGTGTACTCTCCTCTACGCAGATGACGTGGTCATCTTTACCAGACACCTGGATCCCAACGCTCTTGAAAACAATCTTCAATAAGGCTTCACAGAAACAGAGATGGTTTAATAATCACAAAGTAGTGCTAAACTACAAAAAAACTAAAGTCCAGCTGTTTTCATCCTCTCAGAATAAGTTTAAGGCTCATCAACTCACTATCACCAACAACCATGGAGACGCTCTTGAACAAACTCAGCTTTTCAAATACCTAGGTCTAACCATGGATAGTCACCTTACCTTTGTGCCTCACATTGAAAATGTTGCCAGAGACGTTAATACCAGAATTGGGCTCCTTTTCAGACACAGACAAAGTCTTACCCAAGAAGCCCTGAAGGTTGCAGTTCACAGCTCAGTCCTCTCGATCATTGATTATGGTCTAATCATATACTGTGCTGCAACCTCCACATCTCTTAAATGACTCACGGTTGCCCTGAACAAAGCCTGTAGGTTAGTTACGGGTACTGCACGCCTCACTCATACCTGTGAGTTATATGCTCAATCTGGCTGGCTCCAACTAAGTAACAGGATCAAATATCAAACCTGCCTCCTGTCCAAAAAAGCTCTACTTGGATTACTACCCCTGAGCATTGGTTGCCTGCTAAACAAATCCCCTAAGACCCAACACACACGCACCTCAGTTTCTGACCTCCTTTTAATACCCCACTGTTGGACTGCTCAATACCAGTGATCCTTTCAATACAGAGCCCCTCTGTGGTTTAATAATCTAAGCAACTAACTGAGCAGCCTTTCTAGTCTTTCCCAATATAAACTTGTGTATCATCAGCATCTCCTAACTGAAAGCATTTGTGATTGTTACACCTAGTTTCCCACCTCTGTAGACACCCTTATACCACTTTTTTCACTCTCCAATGCACTTACTTGGCTTCCTGTTTCGTTCACCTCTCCTGACAGAACACTTTCCCCTTTCCCCCTGCCCCCTACTCCCTTACCGCACCCCCCTCCTTGCTCTTATCCCACTGACCCCCCTCTTTCTGGACCTGCTAGACCCTCTGGTCCCCACTCTCCCTTATCTTCTTTTCCCTTCATCCACCCTCCTTTTCCCTTCTTTTACCCCTTGTCCCATCTTAGCCTTCCCTCCCTCTCACCCTACGACAAGGCCTCTGGCTGCCATATTTTCTTTTCCTTCTCAATCTGGACTCTGCCCTTCTCATCTCCCCTACCCCTCCCTTACTCTCCCCTTTCCTTCCCACCTCTTATTAGCAATGTTGCTTCAAATGCACCTTATGGTTTTCTATGCTTGCTTGTAATATTGAGTGTGTAGCACTGTTCCCACATATTTACCAGTTAACTTGCAGTGCTCCAATGATATCATGAATGTTGCCTGTACCTCTGTTGATACCATGAATGTTGTCTGTACCTCCCTGCCTTATTGTAACCCTTTCCTTTGACGTGGAACCTTTGTAAATGAGCTGCCTCAAGCGCAAAGGTATTTTAATCCGAGATTTAAATAAATAAATAAAAAAAATATACTATGGATTCTCCTGGTATCTTATTCATTCTTCCTTGAGAGCAGTGACCTAGTCTGACTGAAGTTTTATGATTTAGTATTGTCATTTACTCCAAACTGACTTTTTTAATTATTTTTATTAGTTTAATCTGTTTTTCTTTTCTGTTGGATCTTCTCCCTCTACATGAGAGACAAAGTTAACCAGAGTGGTGCGAGTACTCTGGTCCACTAAAATCTGAATTCTGTTTTGGTTGGTTTTTGTTTGAATTTATTTCTGTATTGCTTACTGTATTGTACTTTTTAGGAGTGGGGTTATTTACAGCGGTGTTCTTGTGAAGGTTGAATTGTAGTTTGGGGTTCTTATTGTTAATATTATAAGTTTCTTAGGGGGCGGGAGGAGTACAGGTGTGTGGTTATTGTTGGTTTTGGGCAAATTTGGGGTTGAAGATGTGCTGGCCTGCTGCTCTTCCAGTCAGGCACTACTCCCCCTCTGAACTCCAGGACTTCCAGCCCTTTTACTGTCCTCTCCTTCTCGTAGTGGTTTATAGCCACTGCAGGACATTGGGCATTGTTAACAGGAGGTGGGTTGGGGGTTCCAAATTTCCGAGGGGGGAAGCGCGGGGTGGCCATATCAGGGTTGCACAGACCAGGAGACACCCTGAGGCAAAATGGTCTCTAGAATGTGTCATTCCATATCTATTTCCATACCCAAGAGCTCCAGTATTTCTGGGCAGATAGCGCTGCCGGTTCCGGCATCCCGTCCAACTCGAGTTGTGTTATGCAATGCCAGGTCTATTAGGAACAAGACGGCGGTTATCGCTGATCTTGTTGGGACAGCAGACCTAGCTTGCATTGGTGAGACCTGGCTTGATGACAATGCTGGCCCCATTTTAGAGGCAGCGGTGCCGGGATGGGTTCTCGGTGATACACCACCTGAGATCGGACAGCAGGGGAGGAAGTGAAGCTGTTTGTTTTAGACCAGAATGGGGCCTCACTGGTGTGCCAGTTGAAGAAAGATCATTTGAGTTTACCGTAGTAGCAGGTGTGAGCTGCAGAATCATTCTCATCTACCATCCACCCGGAGGTGAGAAATTGTTCCTGCAGGAAGTAGCAGATTTCATCATCGATATGGTGTTTGAGTCACCCAGGTTGATGGTCCTGGGTGACTTTAATGCCTGGGTCAATGATGAACTCTCGCAGTTTGGACAAGACTTCCTCCAACTTATGGATTCGTAGGGTTCACACAGGTTGTTGCCTCTGCTACTCACAGTCACAGTCACTCACTTGATCTGGTCTTCCTCCTGGGGATGGAGACCTTCAACTTAGTGGTGGAACCAGCCATATGGTCTGATCACCACACAGTGAGGTTCAATCTCCAGGCCCCCCCTTATAGGCCTGCCCCTGTGGAGATGGTCAGATACTGCTCATTGAGGGAGGTGAGCCCAAAAGGCCTACTGGCGGTATTAGACCTATCGGGATTCTTAGGGATAGGTGAGGATCCAGAGAGTTTAGTTCAAGCCTATAATAAGACTGTTACTGATGCTCTGTATTCTATTGCCCCAGTCTGTGTTCGCCCTCTCTCCCTCCACCCTCGGTCCCCTTGGTTTGATGGGACATTGAGGGAGTTGAGAAAAGTTGGGCGAAGGTTAGAGCATTGCTGGGGGAAATCGGCTCTTGATGCTGATCACCTTAGATTGATGGATCATTATCAAAACTATCAATCAGCAATCACACGTAAGAAGGCAGAGTTCCTGTCCAGTGAGATTGCTGCTGCTCAGAATTGACCGAATTGTGGAAAGGCTGTGCAACCCAACCGGTCTACAGGTTCGAGGTGCTTTTTCACAAGTTAAGTGTGATGAGTTTGCTCAATTCTTTGCAGATAAGATGGCCAACATCAGGGCCGAGATCCATCCAGCGCTCTCTATGGGGGCTGTTGGTAGTTGGTGCACAGTCACTCCTCCTTGGTCTTCTTGGATATCTTTCAACCACCTGGAGATCACGGATATCGTGTGGATTGTCCAGAATTTGTGGCCAACATGCTGTAGTTTGGATCCAAGCCCAACACGCCTATTATTGGGATGTACTGAGTCCATCGGCCCGGTCCTTGCAAAGATTGTGTGGTGCTCCTTAGAGTCGGGTTCCCTAGCTCCCAGACGGAGGCAGTGGTGACACCGCTTCTTAAGAAAGCTGCTTTGGACCCAAACTGCTTTGCTAACTACAGACCTATCTCTAATCTTCCCTTTGTTGGGAAGGTGATTGAGAAAGTAGTTGCACTGCATCTGGAGAACCATCTTACCATCCACGATGTCTACAATCCTCTCCAGTCTGGTTTCCAGAAAAGACATAGTACCGAGACTGCTCTGGTTTGGGTGCTCAATGATCTCCTGATGGCGAGAGATCAGAAGCGCCATTCCATCTTGGTGCTTCTTGATCTGTCTCTCTCGTCAGCATTTGACACTGTGGACCATGGGGTGCTGCTCGAGCACCTGAGGGTTATCTGTGGCCTGGCTGGTCCAGTTCTCAGATGGTTCCAATCTTTCCTCACCAACAGATCTCAGAGGGTGGCGTCAGGATATTTTTCCTCTGATCCATTCCCTCTGCCATGCGGGGTTCCCCAGGGCTTGGTGCTGTCCCCTATGTTGTTCGCAGTGTACATGCTGCCTCTCGGAGAAATTGTAAGATGACATGGGCTGAGGATTCACCGACCAGGATAGTGCGGTCTCGATGTTTAACAGCTGTCCAGCAGAAATCCATGACTGGATGAAATTCAGCTGGCTGAAATTGGAATTCCAGAAAAACTGAGGTGTTGGTGGTGGATCCAGGTCATCGGATAGAGAGGTCGGCAGTGGGTTTACCCTCTGGTCTCTGGCTTGAGGAATGCACAGCTGTCTTCCTCTGAATGGGTGCATGATCCGGGGGTAGTTCTTGATGATGGGTTGACACTGCATTCACAGGTGTTGGCAGTCATCAAGTCTTCCTTTTACCGACTTAGGAATATCACCAGAATCAGGCACCTTGTTCCATCCAGTGATCTGCCTACATTGATCCATACCTTTGTGACTTCGTGCCTGGACTACTGCAACTCCCTTTACCTGGGGCTTCCAGGGGTTGATATCCATCGCTTGCAGGTGGCGCGGCACAGTTACTGAGTGGGACTTCTCGTTTGAGTCATATTACTCCTGTGCTGCGCGAACTGCACTGGCTGCCTGTACAGCGGCAGATCACCTTCAAGGTCAGGCTTCTGACCTACAAAGCATTGCATGGACTGGGTCCAAGCTATCTGCAAGAGCTCCTGACTCCCTACAGCCCTGGCAGGCCGCTCCGCTCAACTGATGAGGGGTTGTTAGAGGTTTCCAGGGTGTGGCTGAAAACATCTGAGGCCCGGGCTTTTATGTTCAGTGCCCTGTCCCTGTGGAACTCCTCTACCTCATCAGATTAGAGAGTGTGGGACCGTGGAGAGCTTTAAAGCAGGCCTAAAAATGTATCTGTTCAAGCAAGCATTCTCTATGTAGTTTATAGTATCCTTTGTTAATTTTAATCTGTCTGATCTAAATTTTATTGTAATTAATTTTAAGTTATGTTATTCTGTTTTTATGATGTTTTTACTTATGTACAGCACTTTGATTTCCAGAATTGCGCTTAAGAAATAAGGCATTATTATTATTATTATAGTAACATGTGAGAACAAAACAAAAAACTAAACAAGATGCTGCATCACTGTGCTGGCTCAAAACAAAACAATAAGGTAATATTAAATTCAGGCTAAAAATAGTAAATAGAGAGAGAACTGATATTTCGACCATAGGTCTTCTTCAGGAATTATCTGAAAGACAAACAAGCAAAGTTAGTGGAGAGGTAATGGGAAATAAAGGATATATATATATAATAACTGGTCAGCAATTTCTCTCAATGTACTGACCAGGTTGATATTTTCCATAACAACCGGCTGGTTGTTATGACATTCATGAGCCATGCCAGTCAAACTATGCTGCTGCCTCATTGGCCAACATTCTGTATGTGGGCGGGGTCAAACAATGCCACAAACTGCTGGAGAAAAATTGCTGGCCTGTTATTATAAAAATAAAAAGATGGGAAGGGTGCTTCATATGAGAATTTAATACACCCTCGTTGTGGGATGCTTGATAAACCCTCGCTTCGCCTCAGGGTTTATGTAGCATCCCACAACTTGGGAGTGTATTAAATTCTCATATCAACCCCTTCCCATCCATTATTCTCTATAAATATATATATATATATATATATATATATATATATATATATATATATATATATATATATGAGGAAAGAAAGTCGGGTGAGGATCTAGGAGGAAATGTGATAATAGGCAAGATGAGAATGGAAGCTGGAAAACAAAAAGATGATGATAGGGATGATGAGGCACAGTAGCAGTGAATAAAAGAGCATAGTAAGCAGGCTGAAAGGTAACAAAGACAGGGAAAGGAGACAGGGATATCTGGAGAAAATGAAAATGGATATGCACACACAGCTGGAATGCCCATGTGAGTACCCCCGACAGACACACACACACACACACACACACACTGGATGGAAGTGTGTGCAGGCATACCCATACATGTAAGCATGCCATGCATGCATGAAAGCAAAGATATGATGGAGCCGTGCAAGTAAGAAGGACTACAGTAGTAAACCATAAGGTGGCTGCAATACATTAGTAGAAAATAAGTCTGTCATTTAAGCCAGAGGGTTGCTGGAAGCCTAAGCAGATAAGCTGATTGTTTGTGTATTTTGCTTTGGTCAGCATCCTGTTAGCCCTGCTAAAGGACATAAATACAAATATCATTAACATTTTGGTGCCTGGAGGTGAGGGTTTATCAGTGTCTCTATTCCTCACTGCCTTGTAATGTCCCCTGAATCGGTCAGCCAGGTGTCTGCCAGTTTCTCTGGTGTAGATAGCCGCACACATTCTGCAAAGAATATAATCGATCACATTGCTGGCAATACATGAAAACTCCTTGGTGATGTGAAAAACAACTATGGGGCCTAGAGTTTCTGTGACACTGGAAAGAAATTTGCAAGTACTGTATAACAGTAGATTATGTGGGGGTGGAGACTTGACGCGAATAAGGGACCATTGCGAAGCTGAAGCAGGAGTGCGCGAGCGCCCACTCGGTACTGGAATATCTGTCTGCAAATGGGGAAGAGAAATGGGTTGCTTATATATGTTTTAATGTGTGCTAAGTTAAGTATTTTTATCTATTTAATATTGTTTAGATATATTAAGGTGGAGCCTATTTTAGTATTGTCTTTATTGGTTTAATGTAGGTCAGGTTGTTATTTTGTGCTATTTTATAGTGCTTAAATAGCAGCTTGTGCTTTTTATTTGAAATGTTTAGGAATTATGTGGGAGGATCTATGGGGATTAGGATTACCTATAGCCACTCATTGCTTTATGGTCTATGCACCTCTATCCCCCTTTCTGTGTCTGATACTATTGCTAGACGTTGTCAGGAAGTGGGGATTGTAGGGGGTTATGTTGATTACTGGCAGCTAGGTGATCAGGCTGTGGGTGATGGTAGGATTGAGGTCCTTAGGTCCAGAAGGCACCCTGGGTTGCGACGGGCATCTGGGAGAGGCCAGACGTGGTTGGTGTCCGTCCCCAGGGAGTCCACCAATCCGAGTGGCCAGGTAGCCTGTGGGGCTGCACCACCCTCCAATCCTCTGAGGGCAGTGTTGTGCAATGCCAGATCGATCAGGAACAAGACGGCAATTGTTGCCGCCTTGATTTCATCGGTCGATCTGGCTTGCATTACGGAGACCTGGGTGGGTGATGATGCAGGCCCTATTTTTGAGGCTGCGGTCCCTCCTGGGTATACCATGGTACACTGCCCCAGAGTGAATCGCAGGGGTGGCGGTGTAGCCATTTGTTTTAGATCTGGTTTGACCTTCACCGTGCACCCAGTGGAAGCTCGGTTCTTTTGAGTGTGTGGCTATCCGTGGTGGTCTCGGCGCGGGCTGCAGGATTTTCCTCGTCTATCGCCCTTCTGGCCCGATGGGGAATTTCCTGCAGGAGTTTGCCGAGTTCACTGCTGATGAAACATTGGGATCCCCCAGATGTATTTTTCTGGGGGATTTCAATGTCTGGGTGGATGATAGTGATCAAAAATGCGGCGGCGACTTTTTGAGGAGTATGTCCTCTCTTGGACTGACGCAGGTCGTTGCCGCACCCACCCACCAGGATGGCCACATGCTGGACCTGGTGTTTTCACTGGGGCTTGAGATCACCGATCTTGGGATTGATTGGGTCTCTTGGTCCGATCACTGCACGGTGAAGTTCACATTTGGGGCTCCCGCCATAAGCCCTTCCCCTGCTGAGATGATTAGCTGTCGCCCTTTGCGGGGTCTTACCCCTGAGGGTTTTTTGGCGGCAGCTAAATTATCTAGTGTGGGTGCTGCATGCGTCGGAGGAGTTGGTGCTGGCATTGACACCTATAATAAGGTGCTCTCTGACACCATCAACTCCCTCGCACCTGTCTGTGTATGACCCAGAGCCTCATACCTGAGGTCCCCATGGTTCGATGGGGACCTCAGGGAGATGAAGAAGATGGGTCGGAGATTGGAGCGCTGCTGGAGAGGATCCCACCTGGAGGTGGACAGACTGGTCCTGCGTACGCACTATCGTGCGTATCAGGAGGCAATCAATCGTAAGAAGGCAGTGTTCCTGTCCAGGGAGATTGCTGCCAGGAAGAATCGACCAGCTTCACTCTTCCAGACTGTAGACAGACTTCTTCATCCTCTCTGCCTGCAGCCTAGGAGGGTTTTTTTCCACTGAAGATTGTGAGGAGTTTGCTAGGTTCTTCTCGGACAGGGTGTCCATGATCCGGCGGGGATTCTTCAGCTAGCAATACCATAGCTAACAGTGGTCGTCAGATGTGTTCTGAGTGCACTCCGCCAAGTTGGGGCAAGTTTAGACCAGTGGAGGCAAGTGAGGTTATTGAGGTAGCAACCAATTTGAGGCATACCTTTTGTGAACTGGACCCAGTGCCAACGCGTTTCTTAATGAGATGCGTTGGCTCTGTTGACCCGGTGTTCGCCATGATCGTACGGTGTTCCTTATCTGAGGGAGTCTTTCCAGATGCCTTGAAGGAGGCTCTGGTGAGACCCCTTTTAAAGAAACCATCTTTGGACCCGGAGATCATGGTGAATTACCGTCCTATCTCCAACCTCCCATTTTTGGGGAAGGTGGTGGAGAAGGTGGTAGCGCTTCAATTGGAAGAGCACCTTCGTGACTCACGAGTTGTACGATCCCTTCCAGTCGGCTTTTCAGGCCAGACATAGCACAGAAACTGCTCTTGTACGGGTGCAGAATGATCTCCTCAGGGCTAGAGATCGGGGGGACAGGACCATTCTTGTTCTTCTCGATCTCTCTTCGGCATTTGACACTGTGGACCATTGTGTGTTGCTAGTTCGCCTTAGGGATTTATGTGGACTCACCGGTACTGTCATCAACTGGTTTGAGTCCTTTCTTACAAACAGGGAGGCAATGGGTTACGATGGGTAATTCCTCATCTACACCAATCTCCTTCTGCGGAGTCCCTCAGGGTTGGTACTGGCCCCAATGTTGTTCGCAGTGTACATGCTGCCCTGGGTGGGATCATTAGAAGTATGGTCTGAGTTTTCATTGCTATGCTGATGATACTCAGCTATACTTTCCTTTGCCCAGGAACATCCAATGCAGTGGATGTGCTAAACATCTGTCTGACCGAGATAAGTGACTGGATATGGCCTCCAGCTGGTTGCGACTGAACCCTAGCAAGATGGAGGTATTGGTAGTGGAGTCGAACAGAGTTTGTGATATGGAGGTCTCTGATTCAGCAACTGGACTTGTTCTTGGGGCTGTCTCATTGAAGGCCTCCTCTAGGGTGCGTAGTCTTGGAGTGATTCTGGACAGGAACTTGACCATGGAGACTCAAGTATCTTCCGTGGTTCGTACCTGTTTTTTCCATCTCAGAAACATTGCCAGGATTAGGCCCCTTGTTCCGCCTCTGGACCTCCCTACCTTGATACATGCCTTAGTCACATCTAGGCTGGACTACTGTAATGCGCTCTATCTCGGGGTCACAGGAGGACTTCTCCGCAGACTGCAGCTGGTGCAAACGCAGCTGCCGGTTACCTGACTGGGCAGAAAAATTTTGCCATATTATACCGGTACTGCGTGAATTGCACTGGCTGCCGGTCAGGTGGAGACTCCTCTTTAAGGTGGGTCTTCTCACCTCTAAGGACCTACACGGGCAGGGCCCTGGTTACCTGTCAGTCCTCCTGACACCTGTTCCATCGGTCTTCCCTCTTCGATCCTCCAGTAGTGGCCTCCTGACCGTTCCTAGGGCAAGGCTGAAGTCAGCCGGTGACAGAGCTTTTAGCGTTGCGGCTCCCGCCCTATGGAACCTATTACCAGCTATGGTCAGAGAGGCCTCGACTGTAAATATCTTTAAGATCCACCTGAAAACCTTTCTATTTTCTCAGGCATTTGATGCTTAGACTACATTAGACTATGATGTATTCATTATTTATTTCATTTATTTTATGTATTATGTTCTTTTAAAAATTTGTACGGCGACCAGAGCCTCTGGGATTGGGCGTCTTTTAAATAATTTTGACTTGACTTGACATGTTACAAGCCTGGTAGGAAGGAGTTGTTAGGAGTATGGAGGTTGCTACATACCAGGAGATTTCAAATGTTGGCTGGTCTGCAGTAAAAGACAATTGGTGACTCTGTTAAGGAAGGTTCAATATTAGGGTCAGTTTATTCACAGAAAAGGGAAGAAACAATATTTAGCACACCAGGGAGAACCAAGAGCAGGACAAATCAGATAAACCAGACCAAAGGGGCAAAAAGGGAGAAAAAGAAACAATGAAACGTAGAAAGAGAAAAGGAGCTATTATTGGAGGACAGAGTAACATGATGGGTCAGCAAGTTGCAAGTCAAATAGTGTATAACCCTTCTAAAAGAGTTCTCAGTACTGGAGTATCAACAGCTCTTAATAAAGGATTATCTTTCTGCCCACACAACAAAACATGTTTTTTTGTATTGAATTAGATATGCAAAGGTTCTTCAGGGCATTAAGACTAAGGCAGGTCTTTAGCATGGAGGAGGAGAACTTGCCAGATCCAAACAAGATTAGACAGGAATAGCTGGGCCTGGCATTAGGTTACAAATCAAGGTTCATGCCCCCAGGAAGTATTTCTTCAGTTGTTGAAACATATGGCAGAGCTAGCCAAGATGCAACACAGTCCCTTGCAGTAAATGATTTCACAAAACACTGCAGTAAAAAAGGGCTTAATTGTCATTGAGTTACACTGTTCCCTGCAGCACACTGCAGCATTTTGTGATATACTGCAGCTTTACTGCATTGCATCCTGGCTGGCACCACCGTATGTTAAGGCAGTAGAAAGTAACCTAGATATAATGAGTACAAAAGAAAAGAATAGTTGGAACAGTGGTGTGGGGGGCTGAGTCGTTGAATGCCTTACCTCCCCGCCATGCCAGTGACCCATGTTCAGGAACAAGCAGGGTTGCTGGGGGTCAGCGTGGCAGAAGAGGACTGAGCATCCCAGGGACTGCTCGCCTCCCCCAGGGACAGCTCTCCTCCCCCAGGGAGAGGTGGCCAGTCATCTCAGCCCTTGACTGCCACTGAGTGGAAGCCGAGTGGTAGTGAAGGTCAGTGAGTGGCTTGAAGGGCAGGGCTTCAGTTCTAAAGGATGCATGTGCCTCCACATGCATGTACAGATGTGTCACAGCAGCAGAGGTCAGTGAGGGAAAATGGAAATACTGGAATGGCAGGCTTCATGAAGCCCTGCCTATTCCCTTGTGACCTGTGGCACTGCTCAACTGCCTAGAGGGAAATCTGGATTTGTGGACCGGGGGGAGAGGATGGCACTCCCCCTCCTGGCCCTGCTACAGGGGAAGAGGAACTCCATGGGTTACTCCCCGCTCCCCGCTGTGGTTGAAAGAGGTGAGCAACGATCACAGGGACTGGAGACAGGGCTGAGGTCCTACCCACCATCCCCTGGAGGACTGGAGGATAAAAGCCCTTTGGAGGGAGAAAAAAGAATACATATAGGAGATCCTTATATAATTTGACAACGAAGGAATTTGCAGCATTGAGAAATCTAGAAAATAAGAAAAATATTGTGAATAAGCTGGTAGATAATGGGGTGGTACTGTATGATGGATTACGAAAAATACAAGGGGTAATGCTTTACACAATTAGATCAAACTAACACCTACAAAAGAGTAACTGAGAACTCCACAACACAGGTACAAGAATAGATCCATCACCTTCTGGAAAAAGGTTATGAAGAAGGCTGGTTAAGTGAGTGGGAACAGGAAACAACAAAAATCCAGTCATTCCAGTTTTCTAGTTTGCCTAAGAATCACAAATCAGTAGACAACTCTCCAATTGTGGCTGGAATAAGTTCCATTCTGGAACCTTTCTCGGTCATTATAAATGTTTTTATTAAATCATTAGACGGAAGCACTCCCACATACCTAAAAGATACAGATCACGTGATTAATATCATTGAATCTTTAAATGTAACAACAGAACAATTGGAAAAATGCATTTTAGCCTCTTTTGATACAGAAGATTATTTACACAAACATTAGACATAACTGAGGACTGGTAACTCTAGAATCAGCCCTAACTCAAAGGTCAACATCGGAACTCCTTCCAAATGCCTTTCTGGTCGATTTGGCAGAATTAGTTCTTACTAAATACTATTTTAGATTTAAAAATAACTACTACCTTCAAAAAGGAGGCTTGGTAATGGGGGTCAGCATGGTGCTCTCATACACTGACCTCTGTATGGCATAGTTTGAAGAGAGAAATATTTTGGAAAACAGTAAATAATCCATATAAACAAAAGATCCTACTTTGGGAACATTTTATTGAAGATGTGTTCCCCCTATAGAGAGGCACAGAGTCAGAACAAAAGGAATTCCATATATGTTTGAATAACTGTTTATATGATCTCTCCTTCACACTGAGCATAAATTGAGACTATTCCTTTCTTAGACATTCTGATCTACAAGGATGGTGAACAACAGAAACAAACCTGTACAGGAAAGGGAGCCACAGAAATTCAGTAAGACAGTTTCCACCCTAAAAAGCTAATATATATCATTCCCTATTGGCAATACATACATGTGAAATTAAACTGCTCAAGTGAAAGAGACTACGAAGAGTCAGCTAAAGATCTTACATACTTTTAGAGAGGAGGTGTCCACCCACAGTACAAGAAGGTGCACAACAAAGGGTTGAACAAACAGACCACTGTAATGCCCCAAAGTTGGGGCACCACAGTAAAAAAATAGAAGCAAGAAAGCCTAGTGGTAGCAGGTGCCCTGGGTGCCTGCTGCAGGTGTGAGCTGCAGGGTACAAGTACAAAGGGGCGCCTCATCAGTAAAGTTTCCTCTCCTTGTAAGGGAAAAATGCTGTAAATAATATAGAAAAGTGCCTTGTGCACTGTATAATGTCAAAAAGCAGAATTTTACTGCAGTTGCAGCAACAATGGCCTGGATGGAATGTTGTGCTGAGCTGCTCATGCACAGCATTCCACTTCAGCCATTCCAGAACCAAAAGAGTTTTAAGTTTAAAATTATTCAGTTAAGTTGGGGAGTTCCTGCCAGGCTGTGGAGAGGAGAGGACACCACAAACTAAGGGGAACCTGTTGAGGGCTTACCTGGAGAGTTGAAGCCGTTTCTCTGAGGGTTTGTTGGTGTGCCTGCTCTGGCTCCAGCTGGCGAAGCCCTGCTGAAGACTGTCGTTTGGCTCGTGGTGCTATCAGGGCACCGAAAGTAAAGTAAATGGCAGTTGTGCCCACGTTTGGGCTGTGAGCCCCATCGTTTCTTTTAAATTTTGGCCCCTTATTTATTTAAAAAGTAATTCCAGTCCCCTGTCGGTGGCAGAGAAAAGCCGCATCACGCCTGTATGCTGTTGGCCATCTGAGGCCCCCCTGCCATCCTCCTTGCTGCTTGATTGTTTCCCTCCCTCTACAAGACAGCCTCCCGCCTCCCTACTGCAGCTCTCTTCACCCCGGCTGGGGCAATGAGTCAGACGGGAGCACAAAGAAGAGTGCTGACCATCCAACAGTAGGAAAGACTGTGCATTTTAAATTAAGTTGTTTGCGCTAGGCACAATAGCAGCGGCTGAGCGCCGAGGGAGAGTCAGGCGCTAGGACCCTTAATTTATTATTCAGGAGGGGGCAGGGTGTAGCAATGCCCACAGGAGTGGCTATCCAGCAAGGTCAAGTAAAGGCCTTTGAAATATTCAGGAGGGGGGCTGAGCTTAAGGAGGGACTGAGATTCAGAGTGGCAGCAGATTCTCTGAGCCCAAGATTTAAAGGGGCCGTGACACAGAATTAAACAAGCAGTGCTCATCCCAGAGTTAAGAGTGCACCAGGCTCGCAAGATTTAATAGGACAAGACCCAGTAATGCGAGGGGTTACTAGGTCAAGGTAATTAAGGGGCCCTAACAAAACCAGGCCCAGTACAGTAAAAGGCCAGCCAGGCCCAGTAAAGTGAGGGCAGCCAGGCCCATAGTAGTAAAGAGCACCAGGCCCGGTAAAGTGAGGGCAGCCAGGCTCATAGTAGTAAAGGGGCACTAGGCCCAGTAAAGGTAGGGCCTCCTAGCCCATAAGGAAGAGGGCAGCAGGCATACGGGCAGTTAGTGTAACCAGGCTAAATACCTGGGGTAATTACCCTCAAGTGTTCAGGGGTAGCCAGATCCTAATGAAGACAGACCTCAAGAGGAAAAGGGTCCAACTAAGGGGTGCTTAAGCACACAACCTGTTACAAAGTGACTATCAGCTGTTGTACTGTTTCTTTGAACTGTTTATTTCTCCAGCATCTCAACTGTTGTGTTTATTGCATGAAGCACCAAAACTGTGTTGCATAAAATTAGGATTGTGGTCATTTGCGCCTGCCCATGAACAATTACCCCGGATTGTTGCAGTTTGCCCCTGCTCCAAGCAAGGTGCCCCTGCAAGTGAATATTCCAGGGTAATGTGCAAAATGAAGTACCATTGTGCAGCATCAGGTCTGTGATTCAATCTTCAGTCTCCATCAACTCTTCACCATAGCCATCTTCAGCCAGAAGAAGACTTCAGCAACTTCTTGCCCTTTCGTCCGCCGTAGTCAAAATCAACGTCCTTTGAAGAGTCACGGCCACCGGTTCCTGAGCATCTTGGAAGAAAGACGACTGGAAAGTGCCTCGTCCATCCCTCCCAGATGCCCGCCGGTAGACGAGTCTGTCGTAGCCAAGTGTGGTCGTGGCCACCATTTCTTATTTTGTTCTTCATCTGTGTGGAATCCTGATCTTCATCTTCTATGTCTTCCTGCTTGTTTTGTCCTGCATTGCCAGTGCAATCCTCAGGGTAGCAGCTCAAGTTTGGTGGTCCTCCAAGCAGATCTGTCACCAAAAGCAGCTCAGTAGTGTCTTCTTCATCCTTGGTAGCCGTCCTAGTGGATTCTTCACTAAGTCCGGTGTTTGTTTGGCAGCCCTAGCTGAGGGTAGGTTCCAGGAAAACCTGCAGCAGTTCTTCTTCGTCCTTGGCAACCCTGGTTGAAGGTTGGTGCCGAGGAGAAAGCAGCAGATTCCTTCTCTTGTGGCAATCCTGCGGGTGGATTCCTTTTCACATTTTGATTCTTCACCCTTGGCAGCCCAGTTCAAGGGTTTTGTGCCAAAAAAGAGCATTACCCCAAGTCAGTCAGTTCATGCTCTTGTATTCTGGCAACCTGGAGAGTGGGTTGGCCAATGCCTATGGTCTGTTTACCAAACTCTCCATTCCCTTGTTGCAACCTCTCATAGGTTTTCTGGTGAGCTTGGCACCAAGCAGGAGTTCCCCTTGCTTTTGACCCCTACTCTTCAATTGTGCATGAAGACGATGGACATCTGCACCTAATAGACTTTGAGGCTGTGAGACTGTTTGCTGATTGTATATTGAATGCATGTCACATGGTATGATAAAGTAATGTTATACTCTTGATGCATAGACCTCTACGTAAGGTATTGTAATAGGGATAAGAATACTATAGACTGGCCTTAAGCTGAGGCGAATACTGTAGAGTGGCCTTAGGCCAACATAAATATAGAGTGATAACAGAGTTGAGTGATTAGAGTGGTAATTGTTTGTTACTGTCTATAAGTAAGAGTTATTCCCCGACTTTCCCTTGTGACCATGTCTACCTTCCCTTGGTATAAATAGAAGCCTTCTGGTCATCAAACTTCAGATTGTCTCCTGCCTCTCCTTAAAGGGTGTTTCCTGGCACCCAATTTTATTCAGACCACAGCGTTGTCTCGCCAGTCCACCTGCTTGAGACGATGCTGGGTGTGCAGATGGGACAGGCGATCTTCAAGGACAGCACCCCAGTTGATAAGATCACCACACAACTACTGTTAATCACAAAACAGAAAGAGCCAAATGAAATAATTATTTTCTCTACAATATTATGTCCTGTATAAGAACCATCATTAACAAACATTGGCATATCCTAACTACAACTGAATACTGTATGTATGTATGTATGTATGTATGCAGATGACACAGTACTCTTTACCTCTGGCTCCTCTGCCACTGACCTCACAAGTCCGCTCCAGCTGGACTTTAAAAACTTCCAGCACTGGTTCCAAGAAATTGAATTATTATCCTTCAATGTAAAGAAAATGGTCTCTATGACTTTTGACACCAGGTAGAGGTTTGCTAGAGTCTTCCCCCTTCCTTCTCTCCTTTGACACTCTTGATGGTGCAGCGATTAAAGATGTATCTTCTTCAAGTACTTCAGTGTCTGGCTGAATCACCGCCTTTATTTTTCTATTGATGTGGATGCAATCCATAAGAAACTCCACCCCCAAACATGAAGCACTTTGCAGGAAAAACAGAAGAATCCCACTTCCTGTACTCAGAGAAATTCTCACTAAGATGATTCTTCCCATTTTCGACCATGGACACATTCTTTTACAGTGTAGCTCCAAAGTCCACTTTAGCTAGACTGGACCCCCTTTTTCACTGCTTCTGTCAATTTGTCCTTGACAACCCCCGTGTACTCACCACTGTCCTTGGTGTACTTCCATCATCTCCCTTCCTTGCTTGATGCCAGGCACCTCACTGACTGTGGCCTCGTTATCTCCAAATTTTGGACTGGCTCCCTCCCATCATATTTTGCTTCTCTCCTCTCTTCCTCTCTTCTACCTCTTACTCCCTTCACAATGCTTGCTTTCACGATCTTGCTCTCTCTCTCACCAATTAAATTAACTGCCGGCCAAGCTGCCTTCTTGTTCTGCTTCTCTAAACTATGGGGCTCTGTCCCCTCTTCCAGTCATTCTTCCCTTTCCCTTCTCACTCTGGAATCTCTCCTGCATAATTTCTCCATTCACTCCTGCAGTTCCTTCTGATATTGAGATGGACTTCTGTCAGCTGCCTTCCACCCTATGCTGACACTAGCACAGCCCCTCTCCCTCAGTCATCAGTCACTACACCCGGCTCTTCATATTATTGTTTTGTTCCTCACGGTTTAATGTTCTTTTGCTTGTCCCACAATTTACTGTATGGCAATTTTATTCTTGAAGCATTTCTTGTAATTTGTTTATTTTGTTATGCTCATTTTCATATTATTTTATTATTTTTGTATACTGAGGTTTGTATCTGTTTTGTTTTGTTCTGTTCTATACTCGTCATGCTTCCCCCCAGGATGCATCTGGAAATGAGCTGATACCAACTCAGTATGAATTTCTTGATAAAACTTTTGAGATAATGAATGAATGAATGAATGAATGAATGAATGTATGAACAAACTATGAAAGGGGAAGAGACCATTAAGGAGAGACCAGAAATTGTGGCAAAGAAAAGCTGCAATATGATAGACAAACTTTCAAATGCCCAGCATAAGGTCCCAGAAATGAAACAAACTTCTTTGTAACACACATCACAAAACATCAAGGGGTCCTTTCCATGTGGGCAATGTGCCCAATGCAATAATACGAGAAAAACAAAGGTTATAAGGAACTCCTATTTGGATGCAGATAAAACACTAGTTTTGTGACTTGCAACAAAGACTATGTCATCTATCTTATAAAATGCCTTTGTGACCTGCATATATGAGCAAAACTAAGAGAGAACTGAAAAGACTGGATGTCAGAACATAAAAGCACTATTAGAAGAAAGGACAAAAATTAAACAATGACCTGTGGCCACAATATCCCAACTCTGTGTGTCTTGGGATTAGAAAAAGTGAAACCTCTGCCACAAGGAGACCAGGATAAAAAAGTCCTCACAAAGGAGGCCTATTGGATTCACAGGTTTGGGGCAGCAAACCTCAGTTCTGAAATAAATGAAGAACTTGACTGGACAAAGATAATGTAAAAAAAATAATTATCTAGAGCATGTTTCAATACTGGGAGGCCAGAGGTTACCACAACTTGACATCTTATACAGGTACATACACAGTTCGAATGGATCAATTTGATAGAACAATAGCTTTTTGACAGACCTGGCAAACTATCTTGAACAAACTAATTCCTTATAATGGTTGGACTTCCCTAATAACACCCCCCCCCCCGAGCTCCCATCACCAATATTTCTTCTCTTCTACCCTAGTTCTTCACAACTACTCCATTGGTAGCCATCATTATTTACTGGTATGATGGTTATATATTAGCAACCATTAGAGGACTAGACCATTAAAATTCAAAGATAGGGGCTAATATTATTTTTTAATTCAAATTATTTGTAATATAATCAGAATATGAATGCTGCATGGAGTGGTTGTGCATTGTCACTCAGACTTTTCACTGTAGGGGAATATGACACTCAAAAATTGATATTGTGGATAAGATGACAGGAACTGTCTAAACAGTATGCGATTTGGGCTTCACTTCAGGAATAAATCTCCTAATTTCTTACAAATGTCACCACAAAATACATTGATTTCTTTTTCAGCATTTCAGGAGCAACAAATATGCAGAACAATATCTTTCCGTTACTATGCAAAAAAAAAAAATGAATTGATAACTCTTATTAATTGTCAGAATAGGGACTTGAAACCAAACCACAGAAACTGGAATACATAAAAGAAAGATGCACTAAGCCTTTGTATCACTGTAGCATATTTCTCCAGCAAGGGACTTGCATTCTAATCACTAGCTAGTGAATGGTGGACAGTTGGGTGCAGATGACGTTATGCCTGTGATGCCATCTGTGTGGTGAAGAACACATGCTGGCCCACGCTAGTGGGTGAAACCATGGCAATACCTGCCACATGAAAGGGACCTGTTCACAGTCACGCCTAGCTCTCTACAGTAGGGAATGGGAGAGCCATTAGAGGAGGCACTGTGCCCCTGGTAAGTGAACACTTTGATATAAAAAGGGTTTTATTAAAGTGATGAAACTATAAGTTAAAGTCCTTACCAGTTACTGTTGAACCTCAACTCCAAAACATATTTTTTAATTTTACAGTAACACTAGTGTGAATTGTTAACTGTACATACAAACTTGTAAAAAAAAAAGAAAATTAAAAGGTGAGTGAACATTTAATAAAGAACAGTTAAGTAAGAACTTATCATAATAGTAGCTTTTTGAGAGACTCACCTCCACTGGGCAACACCTTTGGAACATTTACTTGCTGGGGGCTGTCCACAATGATCTGCAGTATCACCTCCTCTATAATGTGGGCAGCCCCAACACTCCTCAGTTCCCCACTGCAGATAAGCCTCAGAGGGCTTCTTGCTGTGAGGAACCAGGAGACCAAACCAGTACCAGACAAACAAGGAGAGGCACGGAACTGGAAACAGGATGCATGGAATAAGACCTTAGGCACACCATCTGGATCATCCCTCAGAAAATGGTGAAGGAGGGAGAGTACGCCACAGCTCAATGGAGAAGATTCTCTCAAAGAGCTACAGTTACGGTAAGTTCTTATCTAACTGTTCTGTCTTTATCCAGGATATCTCCTCCATTGGGCCACACCTTTGGAATGATTCCCATGCAACACAAAGCACCCAGGTAGGATGGCATTGCCTGATATATGATCAGGACAGAAAGCCTTGCAGTACAGCAAGCCCAAAGCCAGCACGTCTGTTAGAAACAATGTCTAGACTGTAGTGCTTAGTGAAAATATGCATAGTGCTCCATGTGGCAAGCAGCACATACAGCATGTCAACAGCAGGAACATTCTGGAATCAAACAACAGAAGTGGTCATACCCCTTGTGGAGTGACCATGAACAGCACCTGGTCATCTTTTACTGTACTTCCTATAACAAAGTGTTCAGTTAGCTAGCCACTTGCACAGGCACTGTTTGGATACAGGGCATACTCTTTCCCAGGGGCAAATAAAACCAAAAGCTGAGAAGTCTTTCTGCAACTCTTAATGCAATTAACATAGTACAGTACCAGTATCGTACTGTTCTATATACATCTAGAGTATGGAGCAATGCCTCACCCTTATTGGCATGCTGAGAACAATACCATTGAATTGAGGTGGGTCCTGGATGCTCAAGAAATCAAAGAAAACTGCTGTGGGGTAGAAAGACTCAAAACTCCTACATTGTTTGGAAAGTAATTTTTTTTATTTTTAGTATTCAGATTTGCTATTAATAGTCTACTGCCAACATTTTGCAGCCTAGAGGGACATTCCTCAGGGCCCTCAGCGGTCTTGAACTGTGTGAATGGTTTGGTGCTCACACACTCAGTAGGTGAAGCTGTAAGCTTGTTTTCTCAATATATATCATAGGCTTGTCAAGCCACATCAGATTCAGTGCTCATATTTGATTAAAGGTGTCTTCCCCTTAAGTAATGTAATGCTTCTGGTGGCCCACTCACTACTCCGCCTTTTGTAGTAGGAATAGAAACCATATCTGGTGAGGCCATAGAGAAGCTGTGAAAATAAGAGTGGTGATCTCCACTCTTAGCTTGATCAGAACCCTCTTATTATTATTAGAGAAGTGTGGGGGGGGTGCATAAAGGAATTTCCCTTTCCAAGAGAGTGACAATGTATCTTGCCAAAAAACTCCAGGCCCTGGAGCAAGCGAGCAAAAACGTGGCTGCTGCATCGTGTGGGGACATGAAAAGCTCCCATTCTGGATGACCCCCATCTTATGAAGAGGTAATTTATCATGGAGGTCAGCAATTCCCATTTGTGAATCTTGGACTCAGACATGTTTAGTCTGTCTACAAAGACTTTTTGGAGACCTGGAAGAAACCAGCAAACATCACAAGGTCATGAGACATCACCCAGTGCCATGCTTTCACTGCTTCCCTGCATACAGGATAGGAGTGAGTGCCCCCGTGTTTGCTTATGTAGTGAATGACACTGATAGTGTCTGTCTGAATTGACAGAGGACCAGAGCAGAGATAATTCTGAGATGCATGGAGGCTGTATAGGACAGCTCTTGTTTCTAAGTCATTAATGTGCAGTTTGGCCTCCACTCTGTTTCATGACCCTTGTGCTGTGGCCTAGCCACCATAATAGTGCTCAGTGAAGTGGGGATGTGACGAGAATCATTTGCTCCAACTTGTCTGTCAACTGATCCCATTGTATCCGAGAGTACATTGTGGAATTTGCATAGGAAGCCAAGCAAATGGCACTGTTACCATGGCAGCAACCAACAGGCTGATGAGACATAACATTGTTCTGACAGATATGTAGTGGCTCCTGTGTATCAAGTGTTCCTGAGCAATAAGGGTGTTTGCCCTGTCCTGTGGGAGTAAGGCACATCCCCTGTCCATGTCCAGTACCTCCCTAATGTACTGCAGGCACTGGTACAGGGTCAGCACCAACTTTGGTACATTCACTGATCTCCCTAGTGCCTTGAACAGTTGCGTTGTTCAGGAAAGGGTGTGAAAAAGAGCTTCTGTGGAATTGGCCTTAAGAAGTCAATCATCCAGATAACAAAAGACTTAATGCTCTTCCCTGTTAAGGGCCATCTCAACCACTGCTAACCATTTGGTAAATACCTGTGATGCCAAGGATAAGCCAAAGGGCAACTCTCAGAACTGACAATACCTGCCTTCCATAATGAAGCAGAAATATTGTCTGGGGCACTGTCTGATCTTGATATGAAGGTATGCAACCTTTATGTCCAGAGAACAGAGCCAGTTCCCTTTCTGCAAGAGGGGAATCAGAGTTTGCAGAGGCACCATTTGAAACTGAAGCTTCTGGGGTCCAACACAGGACATAGGTCTCTAGCCCACTTTGGAACTAGGAAGTATTATTTATTTATCTATTTATTTATTTATTGAAATGTTTCACCAGGAAAGGCACACTGAGCAAAAAGAGCTTGTCTCTTGGTGCAACGGGGGGGGGGGGCTACAGAAGGAAGATAACTCACAGGTTATCAAGTCACATTGTACAAGTTACAGTAGAATAACATGGCGCATTTAGGAACACAGTATATAGAAAACATGTCTGTGAGGCACATAGCACATATAGTAAGACATTGAGGCAGTATACAACATAGAATACTAAGCACAAATTGGGGCAGGATGAGACCAGGCATGAAGCAGGAAGTGCAGAGTTGGACAAACATATATAAGCCAGCTTCTGAAGCGCAAGCTAGGTGTTGCTGGTCAGGCAGTCAGGAGGGGGTGGGGGGGTTGAAATGGCACTTGTGGGTGTCAAGTGCAGGAGCAGTTCACCGTGAGGTAGTTTGCCAGGGTGGTGGATAGAGAGAGGGTGCTGGAGGAGAGGCGCATTTGAAGGTGAAGATCATTCCAGAGTTTGGGGAAGTGGTGTGAGAAGGCAGCCTGGCCTACATTGGTCCTGCACTAGGGAGTAGTAATTGAAGGGAGTCAAGGGACCTGAGGGCATGAGCGGGGGTGAGGGTTGGCAGTAGCAAGGTTGACAGGTAGGATGTGAGGGAGCCCAGCCAGAATTTTGAAACAAATTTGGTACAGTGCAAAAGGCGGCAACTGTCGAGGGAAGGGAGTGCAAGGGAACAGTAGAGATCATAGTGGTGGGTGAGCAAAATGACAGAAAACGTTGAAGAGGGGGTCCAGTGAGATAAGGTGGCCTTGGGCGTGGCACTGTAGACTATATCACAGTAATCAAACAAAGGCAGGACCATCTTCTGCACTAATCACGTCGCACAACAAGAGGGAGGCTATTGCAGTTCTTATAGAGGGCACCGAGCTTGGGGCGCAGTTTAAGACTGTGTCGATGTGTTCGGAGAAGGAAAGGTGGTGGTCTAGCCATACCCCTAGGTACTGGAAGGTAGTGACATCCTCCAGAGTTGTCCCATCCAGGGTGTGGAAGGGGGGAGTATCTGAACTAGAACCCTTTTTTGGGAACAGGTTCAATAGAATGTTTTTGACACAGGGTCTGAACTTCCTCTTTAAAGGGACAAATGGCCCAGGAGGTAAAAGGAAGGGGATGAAGGCTAATATGGAGGGTTTTCTATCAATTCCAGAGCATGCCCCTTTTCTATTATTTCCAGTACCCAGTCAACTGTAGGGATCTCCCTCCATTGCTTTAGATGCAGTGAGGTCCTTCCCCCCACTCTCACCCTTGGGGGCAGTAGCTGAGGTGGTGGGAATGGTGAGAGGGAACCGGGGGTGACAGAACCACCAGGACTGATTCCTTTGGTTACTTTTGCATGAGAACCAGAAGGAGGGGACCCAAAAGGGTACAGCCATCTCTACTACGGGACTGCTGATGGTTTGTGCGGTTACCTCTGGCAGCAGGTTTATGAGAAGATGCCCTACCATGTCCTCTGGTGCATGTAGGGTAAAGTGACTTTACAGATCTTAGTCATTTCAGAGGTTGGAAGGTGACAAAGTGCATCTTCAACATCACTGCCAAATAGTTTGGAGCTCCTCAAAGGAGCATTCAAAACAACCTGTTGCACATCAGTAGCAAAGCCAGCTACTCTGATCCAGACATAACTTTTAATGCAGATATCAGAGGCCAGAGCCTTGGCAGAGGCATCCAACACATCATATTCTGAATGTAACAGATTTTTGCCAACTTCATAACCAATTGACATGTTTTAAGCAAGTCAGTCTTGGTAGGACCGTCAGGTAAAGTCTGTATTGCAGTACAATCAGCTTTCCATTGGCTATTCTGATATTTCACATGACCTGGTAATTAGCAATCCACAAGCCTACGGGTGCTGAGGAATAAGCATGTTTGCCCATTACATCCAGCCTCCTAGATTCTTTATCTGGTGGCAATGTACTCATATGCTATAAGACCCTAGTGTGATCATAAGCAGCCATAATGACTACAGAGTCAGATTCAGGCTATGCAGCCTAATAAGGCTTAACAGACAGAGAAGGGCACTGTTTATCAGCCTTCCTTCGAACTGCAGGCAGGGTACTGGGCCTTTGACAAGCAGCAAAGGTAGCATCCTCTAATGCAGGATATACATGAGGAATAATGGGAGGTGTGCAAAGAGCCTCCAAAAATTCCCTAAGATTCCTTTTAGTGAAATCTTCCTCCTCAATAACAAAGCACATAGTAGACTGAATTTTCTGGAGAACAGTCTGAAAATATGGATCCTCAGGTGGAGGCCAGGGAGTGTGAACCACAGAGTCCTCACAGTAGGATGATAGGGTGGCGGTAGAAGGGAGGTTACCTTCATCAATCTGCTCCTCACCCCTGTATTCCTTCTCCATATCCTCCTCAGTGTCTATGAGTTCAGGATTATAGTCTACTTCATCATCATGAGGAATGACAATGGGACTCATAGAGGGAGATGGTGACATACAGTAGGCAGCAGCTGAGACAGAGCAATTGTTGGCATGCCTCTAGAGTCTGTCAACAAAAGCCGTGGTTCAGGCATCCTTGTTGTTGGCAAAACTACCACTGGTGGCACTGACAATAGAAGCTGATGTATCATTTCTGAAAACTATGTCAGCGCATCCTGGGAGTTGACAGCACCCATAAAAAGGGCCTGGGAATACCTGCAATAAAGGGCCAGAGTCCAAAGACAGTGGCAAGATACAGTACCCTCCATAGCAGATATGGCAGTGCCTGTACCAAACCTCAACCTTGGCATCCCAACAATAGAAACATAGAATTTGATGGCAGATAAGGACCACCTGGCCCACCTAGTCTGCCCATTTTCCTACCTAACAGATAAACTGCAGATCCTAGTTAACCAACAGCTTACTTCCTCCTATCCCCCACTAGGACTGCCTTATGTCTGCCCCATGCATTCTTGAATTCCCCCATTGTTCTTGACTCCACAACCTCCTCAGGGAGGCTATTCCATGCATCCACAACCTCTCCATGAAAAATACTTCTCACATTTCCTCTGAGCCGTCCCACTCTATCTTCAAATTGTGCCCCTTGTTCTGCACATCTCTTTTCTGAAAGATACTACCCTCTTGGACTTTGTTGATTCCTTGAGGTATCTGAAAGTTTCTATCATGTCCCTCTCTACCTTCTTTTCCTCAAGGGTATACATATAAGCTCCTTTAGTCTTTCTTCGTATGGCTTCTGGTGCAGAGCCTGCACCATTTTGGTTGCCCTCCTCTGGACAGCCTCCACTCTGTCTATATCTTTGCGGAGATGGGGTCTCCAGAACTGCACACAGTACTCCAGGTGGGGTCTCATCAGCTGTCTGTACAGAGGGATAACAACTTCCTGTTTTCTGCTATTGATGCTTCTCCCTATGCATCCCAGTATCACCTCAGCCTTCCTTACTGCCTTCTCACATTACTTGCCCACCTTCAGGACATCAGACATGTCCCTTTCCATTTTTACTGTTGTCAGTATCTCACCCCCCATTGTGTGCTCTTCCTCTGGGTTTTTATTTCCTAGGTGCATTACCTTGCACTTCTTTGCACTGAATTTTAGCTGCCATACATTTGACCATTCCTCCAACCTTGCCAAGTCCCTTCTCATCCTTTCCACTCCATCTTGTGTATCAACCCTGTTGCAGATCTTTGTGTCATCTGCAAACAGACATACTTTTCCTTCCAGTTCCTCTGCAATGTCACTTATAAAGACATTAAAAGGACCGGTCAGGATGGCTGTAGTTGACACCACCAGAGCGGACATCAATGAGAACTTACTTGATTTCAACAGTCACCTGGACCTCGCTAGCAAAGCAACCTTACATTTGTGCTTATGCTCATGGATGGAAGAAGAGGAGGCCCTTGACAATGATCTTGCTTGTTCTTTTGACTTTGACAATCTTTTATTGGTCGAAAGTGAGGGAGAAGCAGAGCTGAACCCGCAGCCTTTTCCATGACTTTCTTTTATTTTTTTTAATAAAGGTTTTTATCTCTCTAGCACAGACCAGGCAGCTGACTCGACCTCATCCCTGGGCATCACTGACTGTCCTTTCCCCTCACTCCTGGTTGCCAGCTAGGTTCTTCCGTGGATTTCCTCAATGGCAGGTTCTCCCCTCCCAGTGCACTCTCATCTAGAATCACTCCTGACCAGAGTGGCAGGGAGGAGTGATGATGCCACAAGTGAGGCTTCACAAAGCCTTTGTCCTCCTATTTTCCTCCACTTTCCTCCAACATCCCAGAGCTGCTGCAGCACGGAGGATGCATGTGCATGTAGGCAAGCATTTGTTCTGGAACTGCAGCTCCTTTCAACACCCCCCTCCAAACCAAATTGGTGGCAGCCAAGAGACGGGTTCACCCACCACCCTAGTCCATGACAGGAGAGCTGGCTGGTGGCTGATTGGTCCTCTGCCTGCCCCCCCCCCGGGTGTACTCTGGTGAACCAAACTCAGGTCACTGGCATGGTGAGAGGTAAGGCCCTTACAGTACCTCAGCCCTCTGCACCACTGAGCCAGCTTGCTTTTCCATGGGTTTCAATGCTTTCTGGGTGACAAAGGTTTCTAAGGCCTTTAGTCGGTGTCGGCTTGTATCCTGGTTAAAACTCTGGCAAATCTTGCTGGCCCCTCATATTTTGAGATAGGCCCAAACAACACATACAAATTGTGTATGCGTCTCCCTTGTAGGTTTTATAGCTGCAGGAAGAATATCGAAATAAAGATTCTTTGTCCTTTGGCGGCATATAGAGACAATGATAAAAAAAAATACTTAAAGAAGTGAAAATAACAAATAGTAACAGTTTTTCAACATTGTCTCTCAGCAGATCCAACAAGGATGATCGATGGTGGGAGAATGAATAGGGGGGTGTTGGGGCTGCACTTCATTGTGCGCATCCCCAAGCTAGCAAAAGTTTCCAAGTGGTCTTGACACTGACAGCTTATAGTTCTAAAGGTGTAGTCTGATGGAGCAGAAGCTCCAATTAAGCTCTAAGGCAACTTTTGTGCATATGCTACTGAGATACCATGGAGAATATGAGCATTCCATGGAAACACTCCTAGATCATTATAAATTAAATTAGAGCACCCTCCTATGTAGAAATCTGATTTGAAAAGCCCTTACTTTCTACATTAAAAACTGTGTGAAAATACACTGACTCGATAACGTACTAAAAATTAAACACTAAATAAAGAATATAAAAGAAACCATCATCCCATGATAATTGATTTGATGGTTTTATAAGCTGACAATGTTTTGATGATTTACCTAAGGGTTATTAGTAACAAAAAAATCTGATACAACACAAGTACATAGTGTGTGGTTAACCTTCATTTTAGATAGATTTCCGTGTGGCTAAAAAAGTTGTAGTATAGTGACGTCCATACTGCAGCAGAACAACTTTTCATTCTGCTGTACTATGGACATCACAGAACACAGCTGATCACAAGTGGCACATTCAATGTAAAAGCACTGGGTTGAGGCATGCGATTAACTGACAGCCTGCTTTGTCAGCACTCGAGACTGGTACCCTGTTGCCTGTTAACAGTAGGCTGTCGGATGAAATTTCAACCATCATCTTTGTTGTCCCTCTGAATCTGCACCTGCTCCTTGAATAAAGCCCTGTTGTGTTGTCCTTTTGATCCATACACTATGTAAAATAGTGTATGAGAGCCCCTATACACAACAAGGCAATTTTTCCACCAAGTGGTTACCATGATGACTGACAGACCTCTCGAGCTTTGCTCTCAAGGTCCTCATAGTCATGGTAACTACTTGGTGGAAAAACAGGCTTGTTGTGTATGGGCTCCCCTTGCACTATTCTATATATAAATGATGTAACAATGCCATTTTCTGCATCTAAGAATGAGAATTTAACATTGTAAGGGTGAAGAAAATCATTATTGTGGGAATGATGTAGCCATGGTGCTCTTTTTGCCAAGTAATTTGAATTGAACCCTTCCTAGTGAATGTGCTTCAAGAGAGTGATATTGATCAATGTGAACCACTGAATGGATGGTTTACTGTGCATGTAGTAGAAGGAGATGATTTCCTAAGGTTATTTGGCATAGTGATTATATGCAAAGGAGTATTTACATAGCACAAAAGTATATGCTGATTTGAGACAGCAATGATATACTACTAGCTCTGTTAGAATAGCTTAGTATTTAGAACATAAAAATGGCACTTGTAATTAGTGAGTGTGAATGTACAGATTACAGACAATTTGACTAAACTCACATGGAGTATAAGTTTGAATGTAGTTTAACATTCTTCACAAAGTGTAGATATTCTTCACACCCTCCTCTCGGTGAGCTAAAAGCACTAATAATGAGATACTTTTGCAAAGGATATTTAAATGTATTAAAAACAGAGCATCATGGTGGAAAATGTGCCATAGAAAAATAAGCAATTGCATTACACACAGTTTAAGGAGCAACTACAGTAAATCTTGGCACTAAACCAAGTCTGCTACTGAACTTAAATAATAAAGAGCTACACAGAGACAAACATATAAGTCAAAAAATGCTAACTCAGTCTCTGATGAAGGACTTGAAAAAATACATTTGTCACTACTACATTATAAAACAGGTACACTTTGATTCCACAGGCAGTAAATCATTTTGAGCAATGCCAGATTTTACTTATTTGGGATGCACAGTAATGAAAACTGGTAAATTGAACTACTATTGGGTTTAGTAATCATGTTGTGCTATTCATGAATTTCTGGTGTTTATCCATTGGGAAAATGGCAACACATCTGTTTATTATTTTTTTTATAATATTTCAAGGACTATCAATACTAAACATAAAAAAAAAATTATCAGTATCTACTACATATGTTTTTATGATGTACTTTCATAGAATAAGCACTTGAATATTAAGACAGACAAAAAGGTGTACTATTGATGTTTCAGGTATGGCTCATTCCTATAATACATTTGGCAATGTAATGTTCCAAAGGAGGACTGGCCATCCATTATACAGAATGGATAAAACTTGAAACGTTGTGATTTTATTTGAATGTAAACGCTGCTGCCTTGAAGAAGGGGGTTTGCCTTATAAAACGTTGCCATGTGAGGGCGGGGCTGGAACATAAGAATATTATTACTGGAGAGGGTCTTCTTTCCCAACCTTTTGGAAACCCATTGACACACAGTTTTCTCCTCCACAGTTCCTTTCCCAGGGTTTGCCATATTCACAGTTTCTTAGACTTCACAGGTTATGCAATGAAGATGATGATTTTGTTGAGCAAGCTCAAAATAATGCACCTTGTTTATTAGCAGGGGTTACACAGAAAGCATAATGGGCAGAGCACTCTCCTGGGTCAGTAATATGCCCCATAACCTCACCCTCACAGGAGGGATACTCTCACACAACAACAATGATGCATTCTACTGGTGCTTCCCTTCCATTCTAAGGCCCCTTCTTGTCACAGGACTATCACCAGGAACTTTTCTATTCTGCAAACTGACCCTAATACTGAACTTTCCATTACAGGGCCACCAACTGCCTCCTACCACAGACCACCCAACCTTCAGAATCTCCTAGTACATAGCAGACTCCATATCCAAACAACTCCTTCCTACCAGGTACCGAAGCTTGTAACAAGACCTGCTGTTATATGTATTTCTAGTGTCACTGAACTTCTAGGTCCAACGTTGTTTTTCACATCACCAAGGGGTTTTCTTGAATTGCCAGCAATGTGATATATTGTATTCTTTGCAAGAAGTGTACAGCTGTCTACATCAGCGGAACTGGCAGACACCAGTGTGACTGATTCAGGGAGCATTACAGGGCAGTCAGGAATAGAGACACTGATAAACCCATTACATCCCATTTTAACTCCAGGGACCATAATGTCAATAATCTGTGTTTGTGTCCATCAGCAGGGTTTCCAGGATGTTGACCAAAGAAAAAGCACAGAAACTAAGCTTATCATCTGCTTAAGTTCCCAGCAGCTCTTTAGTTTAAATGACAGATTCATCTTCTACTAGCATCATTCAGTGACCTTACGGTTTACCACTGTAGTCTGTCTTTTTTAGCCCCACCCTCATGCGCACACCCTTACATGGGCATTCCAGCTATGTGTGCAATAGCCATTTTCATTTTCTCCAGATGTCTCAATCTCCTTCCCCCACCTTTGACACCTTTCACCTTATTATGTCCTGTTAATAGCGGAGGAGTCCTCAAGCTGAGACTAATTTTGAATTTTTTTTTAATTCAAAATTAGTATCCACTTGAGGACTCCTCAGCTCATTTACTTTTACTATGCCTCTTCAAGCCTATCATCACCTTTTTGTTTTCCAGATTCCATTCTTACTTGCCTGTTCTTTTTCTCCTAGATCCTCCACCTATTTTCTTTCCTCACATACAGTATATCCTTTATTCCCCCTTACCTCTCCACTAACTTTGCTTTTCATCTCTTTCAGTTAATTCCTGAAGAAGACCTACAGTCGAAATGTCAATTATGTAACTATTTTCAGCGAGCATTTAATATTACCTTTTTGTTTTGAATCTCAGAATGTGTTCAACTTTGGATGCATCTGCCACCTGGGCCACAGTAAGGCTATACATTAAGGGCCTATGTAAGGCTAGACTATATAGTCTAGGCTGACTTAGTCCCTGATACCCTGTATTGAACAAAGGACATGTTGACTTTGTCTGGGGAATCCTTTGTCTGCAAATCAAAAATTGCACCTGGGTACTGGGTACATCAGGGTCCTCTGCAGCCCCTTGGAAAATTGAAGTGGATGCAAGGCATGGGAATACTGCCCCCAATCTCCAGACCCCGTAAGATAGCCAATCCTATATTTCGGTATTAAACTGAAATAAGACAGAATTCCAGAAATTACTTCCAAGTTGACTCATTTACTGTGTCTGAAGAAATGAAATTTCAGGATTTTAAAATCTGGGACTACACTAGTGACAGTGTGTCTGATTTCTGGATTTTATTAGTATTCTACTCTCAAACTTGTAGTATATGTATACATATTCTGAATAAGAAAAGGGTAAAAATACAACATAGTATATGTATTAATATTCTGAATAAACAAGGGTAAAGATACTTCAAATAAATAAACCAAAATGAAAATAGCAGAGGAAAGAATTCATAGAAAAATACAATTTCTGTAGATTCAAAAATTTGGTAACATAAAAAAAGCCAAATGCCATGATATCCTTTGTTTTTACCAGTGTGTAGAAAGTTCAGAGTCTGGAATTTTGATGGCTTATCCAGTGAAAAATTTAAATCAGTGTTTTGGGTTACTTCCTTTTATTAATACTTTGTTTTTAGCAACCTGGACCTGATCTGGGATCCTCCTTAAATCTCCCTCAAGGTCCCCGCAGCTCTTGGAATCTGTAATGGCCATCACTTCTTGCCTGCATTTGCTCACTTCAAACTCTTTCCTGAACCTGCAACCTGTGACTTGTTCCTGACAGGTAAGACTTTAGAAGGGGACAGGGTTTCCAAAGAAATATTTCATTCAACTGAACAGGAGACCAGAGAGAGTACTTGGCAGGGGGGTGGTGGTGCCCAGCGCCAGGGTGGGATATGTGAATGTTATCTGTCCCAGGTCTGCCCTCCATTGTTTCTACATAGAAACATAGATGTTGTCAGCAGATAAGGACTGCCAGGTCAATCTAGTCTGCCCATAAGCCCTCCACTTGTTTTGCTGCCACTGACCCTACTAGGTCAACGGCTTTCTCTACTACTTCCTGCTTCTAGGATTCCCCTATGTCTGTCCCATGCATGTTTAAATCCCTCCACTGTGCTCATTCCTACCACCTCCTGCAACAAACTATTCCATGCATCCACCACCCTCTCTGTGAAGAAAAACGTCCTCACATTTCCCCTTAACCTGTCGCCTTCCAATTTCATATCATGTTCTCTCGTTCTTGTACTCCTCCTATATTGGAAGATGTCACCTGCCCTCCCGTACCTTGTTAATGCCTTTAAGGTACTTGAATGTTTCCATCATGTCACCCTGATCCCTCCTCCCCTCCAGTGAGCACATATTGAGGTCCCTTAGCCTCTCCTCATATGTCTTCTGATGCAGGCCCTGTACCATCTTTGTCACCCTTTTCTGGACCACCTCCACCCTGTCAATGTCCTTACATAGATGTGGCTTCCAGAATTGTACACAGTACTCCAGGTGAGGCCTCACTAATGTTTTATACAATGACATCGCCAACTCCTTCCTTTTACTAGTGATACCCCTGACTAGGCACCCCAACATGCCACTGGCTCTCCCTGCTGCTTTTGTACTCTGCTTAGACACCTTTAGGGCATCTGAAATGATAACACCTAGATCTCTTTCCTCCTTAGCGAGCGACAGTAACCCAGCCACCCCATTCTGTAGCTCTCCCCAGGGTTCCCTTGTCCCAGGTGCATTATTTTACACTTCTTTGATTTGAACCCCAGCTGCCACACCTCTGACCATTTTTCAAGCTTTTCCAGGTGCTTGATTATTTTCTCCACCACCTCTGAAGTATCCACCCTGTTGCAGAGCTTGGTGTCATCTGCAAACAGGTAGACCTTTCCCCTCCAGCCCTTCCGCTATGTCACTAATGATGATATTAAACAGGACTGGCCTGAGGTCTGATCCCTGAGGTTCCCCACTGGTCACTCCATTCTCCTTGGCTTGGATCCCATTTACCACCACCCTCTGCCTCCTGTCTGTTAACCAGTTCCTTACCCAGTGGCCCATGCCCAGACCACCCATCTTGCTAACCAGTCTTTTATGTGGGACACTGTCGAAGGCCTTGCTGAAATCGAGGTAGGCGACATTCACTGCTCCCCCAATTTACCTCCCTTGTCACCAAGTCAAAAAAATCTATCAGATTTGTTTGACACAACTTCCCTGCTGTCAATTCATGTTGCCTCAGATCCTGGGTACTCTTGGATTCCAAGTGACCCACTATTCTTTCTTTAAGAAGTGCCTCCATGATCTTCCCCACTACTGAGGTGAGACTGACCAGCCTATAGTTCCCTGATTCCTCCCTGCTACCACTTTTGTGTAGTGGAACTACATGTGCTATCCTCCAGTCTTCTGGAACTACTCATGTGTTTAGAGACTTGGTGAACATGGCTGCCAGAGGTGCTGCTTGCTCTTTCCTCAGCTCCCTTAATATTCACGGGTGTACACCATCTGGCCCCACACTAGAACTCCACCTCATATCTCTCCCCCACAGGGTTTGCTTCTGTGAAGCAGCCTGGCAATTTGCTGATCAGGACTATTGGAGGGGTGGGTGAGACCCACCATTCCTTTATAACGCCACAACTGGACCCACTCTAAGTCTGTGGGGCCTCTGTATCACATGCTAGGTGAACAGGCACTGTACTTTCCAGAATACGGTCACTCTGTAAGAGACCAGTCATTCCTTCCCACACAACACTTCATCCCCCTAGATTACCAGGTGGAGGTTGTGCAGTGGAAGGAGGTGGCCACCCTCCCTGAGGCAGAAAGCATCCAAGATGGACACAAGATACTTGCCTTGCCTTGTCGGGCAACTCCAGACATCCCAGGCTCTGGTCACAAACCATGTCACCTGGATGACAAGCAGTAGCACCACTTCTGTGCTAGCTAGCTGACTAATAAATTACTTCCTGATGAACAGTGGACACAGATTTCAATTAATATCCACTATATCACAAACTCAAGAGCGTGAAGCTAATTTGTGTAGAAAGTTATATAGGTGTTTCAAAACATGAATTTCAGCCTTGTGGCGCTGGAAGAACACTGTGCACTCCCATGTGAGTGACCCAGGTTTAAGCCGAGAGCCCATCTCCCACTTGGGGCTGGTGAAGTCCAAACTGTGCTGTGGAAGCAGAGCTCCCAGGCTCCAGGGAGAGGGATCTGCATGCTGTAACACCAAATTTTGTGGGGAGTTAAGTTGACCTTAGATGCCATAGGCAGCCAAGTTGCATACACCTCCCCCCCCCCCATGTCTGTCATGGTATCAGGTAGCAGCATAAAGTGACTGGGTTTAGTGAGGAATGTAAAGGGGAGAAACAATGCCCAGAGTGATGTGTGACATTCTCATCCCTCCACACCACAGCCCCAGCATGTCCATGCTGGTCTCTTCCCACAGTACACCCCGACAAGTGGAATTTTGCCCAGCACACATTGTTTTCCAGAGACCCCCACACATGCAGCTTTTTTTTGCGGGTTGGAATGTGATAGGTAGCCATGTGCAAGGGACCTTGAATGGACCTCTGTGAAGATGGCAGTTAAGTATGATGAAAGTATAGAGAAGGATTAGTGGTGGCAGTCTGCGGTGAGACAGAAATAGAAAATTAAAAAGAAAATACTGTACTCCAGAAAATATTCACTCCATTAAAGTTTGAGCCACCAGCTGTTGAAACACATTCATGGCATCAATGTTCGCACCCTTGACTGGCTCTAATTGCTATGCAACAGCTAACTGGCAGCTAACTCTCTGAAAATGTTCAATAATTGCAGCTGATAATCCATTGTTGCTGCTGTGTTCTGCTGTTACGTTAGGAGCAATCAGAGTGTGTGATCTTCTGTATCGTACAGTTTAATTTGAGCTCCCCCTTACACACACTAGTCGGCTTACCTTAATGACAGGTTAGGAAAGCTGGATTGCAATGTCCATTTTCAAATGGGTGAATGCTAACAAACAAGCTAAGCAGAAATACCCGCGTAATGTTTCTGACATTGCTTCTGATCAAACTGCAAGCCACTCTGGTGTTGACATTGAGAGTGCAGTCTGTGTAGCTAAGGAGTTGTCAGACTGTAATCCCCCACCATCCAAAGAACAGTGTCCATCATCATATGCCTCCTATTCACCTGAGGTCCATTTTGAAATAGGACGGTATGCTACAGAAAATGGTGTTATGACTTCTTTTTGGTTGTATAATTTTAAATACTGCAGCACAATAAATGAATCCACAATACCGAAGTTTAAAGCTGACTATAAAACAAAGTAACGGCAAAATCCTGACTTCACTCATTTAACACCCTCATTGCCATCAAAACCCAGAGGCAGGCCAACATTACTGTTGGAGGATGTGGAGGAGAACCTATGGCAAATTGCAGTGGGGTCCCCTGATTATGATGCCATGCAGAATGAATTTTGGAGTTACCATATTTGAGAATGTCATCCTCCTTGCTGTTACTCTGTCTTTTTCACACTTGCACTTAGTGCTCATTAGCTGCTTAGCTTTTTGACAATTTGCCTATAAATAATTTATTGGGTTTATGCTAGTATGCATCTTTCAACAATGTATTTAAAGGCATGAGTGACATGTAATTCATTCATTTATTTTTCATACTAGCTTGTTTTTAATTTATTTAGCACCATTTAGTTTGGTTGTTTGATGCCCCACCTTTTTCTCATGAATATTAATGTGGTATGCATTTAAAAACAAAGCGTTTCCCTTCAGCCACACTACCTGAGGAAGACTCATACTAGAGTCGAGGTGCTGGGATAAAAACTGTTTCACAGGACTACTGCTTTGAATCCTGTGTTCTGACTTGTATTTGTACAAATAAAGCGCATTTAGTTTAATCAGAATCCTATGTGCCGCTATCTCTTTTCTGGACTTTGTTATTTGGGGCAGGCCAACTCTTTCTACAGCATGCACCAACCCTGTTTGCTCCTTGCTTGCATGCTTACTAACTCTGGAATTGTAAAATTGAACAGCCCACAAATGCTACTTGAGAATGGTGGTAGCATTTGTATTACAACAAAATGGGCATGGGGAATTGCTGAAGATTTTTAGGAGCCACGAGTAATATACAAAAGGTAGAATTCCTGCATGCCACCCACAACACCAGTTCTCAGACATCTAGTGTATCTCTGATTCACCCAAACAGTGAGCAAACGAAACAATGTCTGAGTACATCTCTTCCATTCTTGTGCCCTACCTTGAATTTGTGAAGTTGCTACTCTGGCTGCCAAGTGAACAGAAGGGTCTGCTAATACTGGATTTGTTTAGAGCACATACTGTACCACCGCATCAGTGCTCAACTTGAAAATACCGGTTGCATCCCAGTTTTCATCCCAGCTTCCTACACAAACCTCCTGCAGCCTTTGGACTTTACAAAAAATCAACTGTTTAAAGATGAACTAAAACAAATTTCCTGGAGCAGTCTGAGGGAGTAGTTTCTGAACAGCTCTCTGATAGGGTTAGAAATATTAAGGCGAATCTAAAGCTGACAATGCTGAAAGAGAAACATCGCTTGGTGGCTGGAGGCAAGTTTCCCTAAACTGAAAGAAAAAAAAAATGATTGCATCCTTGGATTTACAGAGGCAGGAATTGCTGAGGCACATGAAAATTGTTTAATGGACACAGAGGTACAGTACATTACATTAACCACAGTACATTCTTAAGTAATGCACTACAGTATCTGACAGTTGGCTTTTCTTTACAGATTCCTCAGAGGGTCCAGCACAGAAGAAAGAGGAGGGAGCAAGTGAATGAACTTTTTTTGTAATGAAGGAATGTCTTTTGATTGCTTGCTTTATTATTGATTCTTGCCTTTTTCTGCCTTTTTTGTGTTTCATCGTATCACACTATGAATAAAAATGGAGTGCTGCACATTGGATTGCAATATAATGCATCTTTTATATTTCACTTTCCCTTGATGTTCACATTTTGTTTCCAATCAGCTGACACAGTGAAAACAAAATGAAAGTGATTATTTCCTGGAGTACAGCAATACCAGTTTCATTAAAACAATGATTAAATATTATTCCAGGAAATACAAAGAAGAAAGTGAAGTGGAGATAGTTGCAATGGGGGCATACAGTAAGCTGGAAAAATTATGGAGATGTTTCAGAAACAGAAAATTGACTTCATAATCCTTTGCGGGGAGACTTTGCACAAGATAATGTCTATGAACTAGAGAAATATTGATTTTCTAGTTATGTCACTGCAACAAAGAAATGCATCACTTAAACCTGGCTTAAAAAATGATTTAAACTTGGGAGGAATGATGAGAATTTCTTAGAAATTAGACACACATGGTGCAAGTGCAGAAGGCTACTGTTCTACTTTATGCTGCTGTGGCCCTTCCAGAGGAACTGTTATTTAGAAACTGCCGTTGTAACTCCAGTAGATCCAAAAGTGGGTTCTCATTCAAAACAGGCAAAAAGCTGTTGGTTCAATCAGTGCTGTATTCAGCTCAATGCCAAAACAAAATACCAGAAATAAATTCAACTGCTTAGCAATGAGATTTTGCCCAAAGATGCCCAATTCTGGCCATGGAGTCCCTTTCTTCTGTACTTCTTCTGTGCTACTCCACTGCACTAAGGTGTTCCCTCAGATTTCCCCTTGAGATAGGGTCCTGCCTGTCAGGGCCATGGCAGACAAGTTGCCTCAACCAGGAGTGTCATGGTGGAATTCCAGAGGAGGCGGACAGAAGCTCAGATGGGTCACGGGGGGGCAGGAAATGCTTCACCTACACAATTGGTGGTTTCCTAATTTTCAAATGTTCTCTATACATGCACAGGAGAGCACAGTGTAACATCAACTGGTACCTGCAAACAAGATACACCGATGTCAGCATGCTTCACCCTCTTGATTGCTCCTGAAGTTCTCAGTCGTACCACCATCTATAGTCATCCAGGCAGTGGTACAGCATTAATAAGTACCATTCCCTGCCCTCCTGAGAAGGCAAGTGCACTAAGGTTTGTTCATTCCTCCTCCTGCTAGCTCTCTGTAGGCCCTGGCTGTGAGCACAAATCCAGGCCACTGGCACTGCAAATGACAAAGCTGCCACTGTGCCAACAGGCTGCAGAAAGATGCTTTTTTATGTAACTGATTGCCCCATCCTGTAATCCTATTCCAGCTGTCATGTCTTCTGCCTTCACACTCTCATAACCAGAAGGGGTCCACATGATCCGAGGCCTGAGATTGCCAGTGATGGCTTGCTTTACATTAATTTTTGCCATCTTGTTCCTCATTCTCACCCACCTCCCACATGGCACCGGGCAGTACCCTGTGAGGCCTTGAAAGCACACAGTGTTCATCTGTGGAGGAGGCAAGCCTATCACACAACAGGGGTCACTGCCATTGCAGAACCTGGTGCTTGCCCTCCCTGGCTGGACATGCTGCCCTGCATGGCAGTACTATCCTTGTCCCCCACCACCAGCTCCCATGTCCATTCTCAAACCCAGGTCACAGCACAGCAGGAATCATAGGAATCATAGGAATTATACGGAGCCTGAAGACTTGCGTCCATTATGCTCACCATATATATCAATTAACATTGTAAAATTTGTCCAGTTTGTGTTTAAAGGACTGTGTGGTGCTACTAGCCACCACCTCAGTGGGTAATCTGTTCCAGTCGTACACCACCCTTTGGTTAAACCAGTTCCTTGATCTCAAAAGCCTTGGTTGTCTTGCTTTTAACTGTAATGGATGAGATCTAGTGTTATATACTTTGTTCGTTGTTTCTAGGCCCAAGTTTTCCCATAGGTCGTTGTTTGTCTATGCCTTGTGCACTAGACACATATCTCCCCTTTTCCTCCTGTACTCCAGGGAAAACAGATTTAATTCATCCAGCCTTTCTTGGTACGATTTACCTTTCATGCTTACTATTCCTGTAGTGGCCCTCTTTTGGATCCTTTCCAACATGGCTATGTCTCCCTTTTTATAGGGAGACCAAACCTGGGCTCCATACTCCAATATAGGCCTCACCAAATGTATGTAAAGAGGCACAATAACCTCTCTGCTTCTTGCATTAATATGCCTAAAAATGCAATTTAAGATATTATTCCCCTTCTGTGATATCTGCCTGCAATGTGTTGTAAATTTCATGTCCTTCGAAAGCATGATCCTTAAATCTCTTTCCTCTAATGTAGTTCTTAACAGTTTATTATACAATGACAAGGAAAATTCCCCTATTCTGATTGGTCGGTGTGTGCCTGGCACAGTGATGATATTGAAGTATAACATCACAGTATAAAGTACAGGCACACAAGTGACCGGACAACAGAAAAATGAATCCCTCCCTGTCCGTGCAAGCCACTGGAAAGCCAACAGTCTGTCAAGTCGTCGCAGCTTAGACCAGCTCACCCCCCCAAACAAACATACATTCTCTGCTTCACTGCCTCACTCCTTTACAAAGCAACAATATTTAAAACAAATGGCAGCTCTCCTTCTTTGACTGCACTCTACCCGCCTGTATGAAACCGCTCGACCTGCACGCTTGGCCGTTTAAAACAAAACACAAACAGTAGCAAAGACATTGTAAAATCTCACCAGCTTCTTACAAACCCACAGACTTTTGCCTTTTCCAAAAAAGCACTTTAACCAAAATAAAAAAGACCAGTAACTTACAGGTCCTGCTGATGTCCAGTTACGAAGTGCAGCAGGAAACCAGAAGTAACCGCTCGGCTTCAATGTTTTTTTTTCACTGTCCATGCCTTTCTCTCACAGCTAACAAAATAAAAAAAAACATCTTCAACTGCTTCCAAAACAAGCAGTGGGACCATAGTAATTAAGTTCAAAAGATACCAGATGACGAGTGTGTTGGGGAGGAGGGGGGGTTACCATGCACAAGAATGGCATGTATTAGCAGCAGCACCACCTAGTGGACTACTTTTTCTCTTATTTCTGAAATATGCCTGTCATACAAAAAAAACAATCAAAATATTACAAAAAAAAAAAAAAGTATTTTTTTTTTAACTTTTTAATATTATTTTAAAACGAGCCATTGTATAATAGCAATAAGGCACTCCAGGGAGTGTGTTATTGTGTAATAACATCACTCCTGGGGTGGTGGAAGCACTCCACTTCACCTCGTGCTTCGACCCACCCCAAGAGTGATGTTATTACACAATAACACACACCCTGTCGTGCCTTATTGCTTAACTATCTAACACATATTTCTGCTATAGGTTATTTCTCCCTAGATGCACAATAGCACATTTATCTAAGTTTAATGATAATCCAGCCTTGTTTGTCCATCCAGAAACATGATTGAGTGCTATTTGTAATGTAGAATTCGTGGAGCCATGATTGACTATAGCCCCCCAACCTGCAGTCATCTGCAAATCTGCATAACCAAATAGCTTCTTTGTTTTACTGTAGTGTAGATATATATATATATAAATTAAAAAGGCAAAGTCTCAATACTGAACCCTGGGGGATGCCACTTGTTACTTCTGTCCATGCAGAATATGATCTCTTTATACTAACTATTTGATTTCCATTAGTTAGCCAACCTTGCACCCAGCATTCTATAGGATATGGGATACCTATATTGCTCATGGCTTTAGACCTGCATGTGGTAGCTTATCGAAAGCTTTTGAAAAATCCAGGAAGACCACATCCAGTGCCCTCCAAGTGCATTAGCAACCCCTACAAAAGGATGCTTTTGTCAATAAATGGGTGCTCTGGCTAGCATTTATCATCAAGGGTGTAATTACTGTTGCTTCTCAAGGAAATACCTTGAAATTCACAGCAAGTTTAATCTGGTTTCCATGCATCACATTCCACATCTACCTCCTTACTCAGGCTAACTGATCCCATATTTTCTAATACGGATGTGGGTCTTCAGATTGGTGCCATTTTCTTTGATTTGGCCAAGACATTTGACACTGTGAACCACTCTCTCTTATTGAACTAACTCACTGCCTCTGGCCTCATCTGCTTCCCCTCTCCGAGTTCACTTCCTATCTCTGTAACCATTCTCAGTCTGTCCTTACTGGCTTTCTTTATCTGATCTCAGGCATATCTCCATGGGGTACCACGAAGCTCTGTTCTAGGGCCTCTCCTATTCACCATATTTATTATGATCTCATGCTTACAGTAAAGACCTGCAACATCCATATGTGTGCAGACTACCATCCTATATGCCTCGGGACACTGTCCAGCTGACATCACTGCTGCCCTTCAATCCAACTTTAACTCCATATCCAGCTGGTTCTGTGCTAATCATCTGGCCCTCAATCAATCAAAAATAGTATCCATGCTCTTCAGCACTAGAAAATCTCTTGATGCTGCTCCTGACTGGACTATAAGCACCCCTGATGGTACCTCCCTATCCTCAGTATCCCAGTACAAATACCTTAGCGTTATCCTGGAAAAGTCTTTTGACTTTTCCCTGCACATACAAGCACTGGTTTCAAAATCACACATAAAGCTTGGTGCCTTTTACAAAGCTGGTCATTGCCTTCTTATGGGATTATGCAAATGCCTGATCAAAAGGCTAATCCTGCCAGTCATGGACTTCAGTGATGTAGTCTATGATGTGCCCCCAGAATGGCACTTATTAAAACCTGATACCCTCTACAACATCCTCTGCCAATTTGTCCTGTGAGCCCCTGCTCGCACCCATTACTGCACACTATACGACCATTTGGGCAGACCCCCCACTAAGGGACAAACATGCGCAACACCTAGCCTTTTTTGGATTCAAGTATTGGCTTAACAAGCACCTGAGCTATTTGTGTTCCCTCCTTTCCCCTGCTCACCTATCTGGATACCACCTCCGCTACCATGCTGGCAATAGGTACATTGTTTCACATAGGAAATTGGCTGCCAGACAGCTTGCTTTCAGTTTCCATCAGCCCCAAGTTTGGAGCAACCTTAATTTAGGCAACAGTTTCATCTCTAGTCTTACTACTGCCAAACAGTTACTCAGAAAATCTATTGTCTCCCACTGTAACTGTACCTGAGTCTGTTATCAGGATACTCGATTTATCACCTGTTCTTTCAGCTCCTATATTTAGCAGAACATTTTGTCTTTGATATCGTGCATATCATCTGTATTTATTGGTTTGCTTTGTATTGATGTTTGTTCTCCACTCTCCTCACTCCAGGTCATACCTGTAAGCAAGATTGTTTTTATATCTCTGTATGTCTACCTGGGGAAACATTGTAAATAAATAAATTAAAAGTGTAAAGACATATTATGCAGAGCTAGAGGAGACATTGCTAAAGAGATTTAAAATAGTAAAAGCAATGCACATAAAACCTAATAATCCCGGCAAGGGCAGCTATAATGGAAACAAAATGAGACAATTTGTCAATACTGGGTGTTCTGAGGCATGATAATAAGGAATATTAGTGAAATAAAATGCCTGAAGTGGATTTACATATAGAGCATAGGCGATGGCTGCTGAAACTCGGCTGAAATGCTGCAGAGCTGTGGAGTAGCAAGACAGCATCTTGTCCGTTTGCCTGACTATAGCTAAAGGTATGCCATCATTGCCACACTGACCTGTTCTGTAGTTTGTTTATGTTTATTGGTCCTACCAGTTCATTTTGCTCCACAAGTCTTTTTATCCATGTTTTTAGAATTCCCTGGGGGACAAGTGATATGAAGCTCCTGGGCTGAGAGAGCGTATACATAAAAGAGTGAGTCAGAGATTAAGATTGTGACCAGACTCGAGTGGAGATTCGGACCAGCACAGTGAAGTGAAGGCCTGGAGGCTGGGGCTCAGAACAATTAATGAACGGAAGATAGAAGCAAGAGGACTGCATAGAGTTTGAAGTTTGTGAATTGTACTTAGGTTTTGGAGCTCCCAGTGCAAGAGCCCTAAACAACCCCAGGACTGTACTGTAGCAGAGGAGTGATTGTTGTATTGGAACTTGATCCACCAAGCTTCAGCTCGTACTAATGCTACTGCTTAATTCGAGTAGCTCAAACTGAAAATTCATCTGCAAACTTTAGCATGATATTGATTTTCATATCCTAAATTCTGTATCTTAAAACCAACACCTCTTAAATGTCATTACTTTCTTTGGTGGGCACATGAAAATAGTAGGTCTTAGAGAGAAGCATCAATCAGTCTGATTTGCTATTGGGAAATGTTTTATCAGAATTTGTGGGTCCCATATTAGCCTCTGAAAATTAAGACAGCCCTATATATTTTCATGATTATAGCAATTGTTTTGAATTTCACACCAGAAATCACATGACTTTGTCTTGTTTTATCATGTCAGCATGCTAGTGCCATTTCTCTAGCCAGCTAACAGCGATAGTAACTGCTGTGCCGAGTACTCTGCTCTCTCATGCCAAGGATATTTGCCCCTTGTGCAATGGCTTATACGGTGAGATATAATCTTTTTTTCCCAGTGCAACTTAAAAGATCTGTCAGAGGAATAGAACCCAGCTATAGTGATCTAGGCCCACATTTTCAAAAGAGATGCAAGGCGTAAAGTAGAGATGTGCCACATCGTGATATTCAAAAGGGAGAGATGTGTTGTATATCTCTGGATGTGCCATGGTGCAGAAATAATGTATGCAGCACAAATAAAGGGAGCGTTCCCATGAATATGCTGTGCAGCCCTATATTCAGCCAAAATGTGAGGTGCATCTGCCATGCAACTCGGAAATGAGCCACCCAAAGTTAGGCATACAAAAGGGTGGCCTAAATCAGCCAGCTACCCACAGGCAGGCTGCAGAACTGCAGGCAGGCCGGCTGGAGACAGACCTCGCAGGTGCTCAAGAACATGCTCCAGGCACCCACACACAGCAGTCATGCCAGGATGAATGAACCCTGAGCCACAGGTGCCCCTGTCACCACTGGCACCATCCAGGGGAGCAACACCCCCACACTGCAACCTGGATGTAGACTACCAGAAGCCACATGCCAGTGCTGTCATGTGCCCCTTGGGAAAACCAGCGGAGTGGACAGCCACACTGTAACACATGTACCAGGGGCCATGGCCAGAACCCATGTGGCCTGCGAGGAGCCACCCAGTGGTGGCATGCAACCAGGGTGATGTCAGTGACAACGGTGCCCAGATTGCCTGGTGGTACTAGTGGCTGTATGGCATGGGACAGGGACTGACCAATGGCACACCAAGGGTGCACACTGGTGGGACCCACCCACCCGAGTACCTGGTCATTGTCCTCACACTGAGATCCCTTGCAGTGCCTTCCAGGTACCTCCCATACTGGGGTGTGTGGGGCACTGCAGGTGATAGTATGCAGCATATGGAGCTGGTGTATCACATGCATGTGGTATCCCAATCAGCCTGTGTCACCCTGTGCCCGCCCCTGTTGCATATCCAGGTAGTCCTTGTGGACGTTGTCCACATGAGCCCCCTGTACCCCTGTCTGATCCTGTTCATGGATGTGGGGTGTAGCACTGTAACCAGGCCAATGCAGTCCACCCACCCACACACAAACATCCCAGCACACCTGTCTGCTAGGCTGCAGTACCTCCTGTTCACCTTTGTGGGGTGGTGGGGTAGCCCTGCAAAGCTGGAACTGAGCATGTCCAGGGTATGCAAATGGTCTGAATACATTCCAGTAATGAGCTCCGGCATGTGGGGTTTGTGTTTGGAATGTGCATATCCTGGCTGAATATTGTAAAGTTGCACCATGCCTATCTCACCTGTCCCAGAGCATTTCCCTGTGTTCCTGCCTGTGGTTCGCAGTCCTCCCTGACTGGGATGCACTGCACATCTTCAGATGTGTTATCACACAACAAGATATTCAGCTGGACATGCACCAGGGCATCTTCCCCTGCATCTTTTGAATATACCATTTGTTTGGGCCAGCACATCTCAGATGCGTGACACAGACACTTGCACGATTTTGCAGGGGACTTTTGAATATGGGGGTCCTAGTTTGTTTGTTTTTTGTCATTTGCTAACTGTGCAGTTTAATAAGCACAGTTTTTAAGGCTGGATTTCATTATTAAATGACTGATGCTTGCCCTAATTCCCCAGTGAAGTGGGACATCTCCACAGGCAATTTGGTAAAAAATTCTACAATGTCATAATTAGGGCCGTAAAATTAGCCAATTAAAACTTCACTGCCTGACCCCAGTTTCACTTGCATTAGAGAGAATCTGCCTACTAAGTCATAAATGATTCTTAACACCTCCATGGTGCTGGGAGGGGATGCCAATTGTGTGCTTGACAGAGTCCTAGACTGGTCCTCCAAAGCCCCAAACAGGATCTCTAAAAGTGTTGGTGCCCTCAGGACCCTGTTAAAGGAGCAAAATCTAATGAATTTCTGTACACTTACTCACCTCTGCAAAAGGGATTACACATATTATTCTCATGAAAAACAATTCTTACATGAGAACTGACCTTACACTGGGATGTCATGGTGTGGTGCCGGAGATAGAGGAGGTGGGCTAGGGTAATATCATAATCTCTGACCACACACCAGAGTGGGTCATAGGGGGCCAGAGGGGAGAAAAAATAGGCAGATTAAACCATAGAGACTGGATCCCACACTACTAAGTGACCAGGACTCCAGAAAGCAGGTGTTCCAAGTCACAGAGTATTACTTAACCCACAACAAGGAAGGGATGACGTCTGAATCTGTGAGGTGGGACGCCTTTAAGGTGTCACCAAAAGGGAACTAATTACCTACGAGAGCCATAAAAGCAGAGCCCTTGGAGCCAGGCTTGCAGAACTAGAAGCACACATTGCCACATATGAAAAAGCTGATAAAGCCCAACAGGATGCTAACATTTATGCATGCCTTCATAAGGCAAAAGTAGAATATAATACTATAAACATGAAGATGATTGAAGGGCAAATCTTGATGACAAGAGCAGAGGCTTACTATGAAGGTGACAGGGCAGGAAAATGGTTGGCCTCACAGCTGAAAGCGAGGGCAGGTGCTACCTACATCTCTAAGATATGCATGAAGGGGGTTGGAGAGTCTACCAGAATATCGGGTATCAAAAGGGTGTTCCAACATTATTATGAAACACTGTACACCTCTGAGTGCAACCCCTCCTCCACAGGCCCTTGACACCTTCTTCCAGGAGGCCCCAATCAAAATCATCACTGAAAGCAACAGAGAGGATCTGGATACCCCCACTGAATGGGAAGAAGTGCAGAGGTTCCAGGGTCAGAATAAAAGATAGGCCAACAAGGCACAGGCCTAGGGCCTCCGCCATCCCAGGAGCCCCCAACCTTGAGTGGATAATCCTGGCTACAGAAAGCAGACTCAGCCAGTCTAAACTGTAATCATTCCTGTCTGGGACACTTCGGCCTAAATCTCTGTAATAAAGCACTGTTGTTCCAGCACCTATTAACACCTTTTTAACCAATTAAGACCTCTGAATTACACACTTGGCCAGCTGCAGATGCTCCACCTGGAGAGGAAATTTGATTTGCCTTCTGTTGCTTTAGCGTCAGGTGCAATATAATAAACTTTTGAACATTCTTAGAAAATGAGCCCTATTTTCTAGGTACAGTAACCATTCTGAGGGAGACATGAGCCACAGAACTTTGCATAAAGAAAGTACAAAAAACAAAAAAGAACAAAAGAGGAAGGAGACCACTCTGGTTTACCAGGGAGGTTTCAGGGGCAGTTAGGGAAAGAAAAAGGGCATTTGGAACATGTAAGAAGACCCAGAGGAAAGGGAACAGGGAGACTTACAGGGAAAAGCTGAGGGTGGCAGGACAGAAGATTAGGAATGCTAAAGCTAAAACATAAGAGAGAATTGCTAGGCAGGCTAAACAGGGGATAAAACTTTTTTTAGGTATGTGAGAAAGTAGAGGAAGGCGAGGCAGGGGATAGTACAGGTGAGAGGGGAGGAAGGAGTACAAGTGGAGTGAAACTTTGAGAAGGCAGAGGTACTTAATAGCTACTTCAGGTCAGTCTTCATGGTGGAAGGGGAAGGTTGGGGACCGTAGTTAAAAGGAAGGAAAAGGGAAGACAAAAGGGTGGATCCTAGCCTGTTCAATAAAGGCAGGGTAAGAGAGGAACTAGGAAGGTTGAAGGTGGACAAGGCAATGGGGCCAGACGGCTTACATCCTAGTGTTCTCAGGGAACTAAGGGAGGAGCTGGCGGCACCTCTTACAAGGCTATTTAACTTGTCCCTGGAAAAAGAGTGGGTGCCAAGTGACTGGAAAAAGGCTTATGTGGTGTCACTGCACAAGGAGGACAGCAGGGAGGAGGTGTAAAATTATCACCCGGTCAGCCTCACCTCGGTGGTGGGTAAGGTGATGAAGGTACTAATAAAGGAAAGGGGTTGTTGAGTACCTATTGGACAGCAAACTGCAGGACAACAGACAGCATGGTTTTACAAATGGTAGAGGTCATGCCAGATGAACCTAACAGAGTTTTTCAGTTGGGTGATGAAGGTGGTCAATCAGGGAGAGGCGGTGGACATGGCCTATCTGGACTTCCGTAAGGCCTTCGACACCGTCCCTCACAGAAGGCTGGCAAATAAGTTAGAAAGCTTAGGGGTGGGACTGAGAATAACTAAGTGGGTGGAAATCTGGTTGAAATACAGAAACCAGAGGATGGTGGTTAATGGGGTGCATTCTAGGGAGAAGGGGTGACAAGTGGGGTGCCCCAGGAGTCAGTACTGGGACCCCTCCTTTTTAATATCTATATCAGCGATATAGCAGCAGGTCAGGAGGGGGAGGTGTGCCTATTTGTGGATGATATGAAGATCTGCAATAGGGTGGACACACCGGGGGGGGGTGGAGGCCATGAGGGAGGACTTGAAGATTCTGGAAGAGTGGTCGGAAACTTGGCAGCTGAAATTCAATGCCAAAGAATGTACAGTAATGCACATAGGATGTAAAAACCCACAAGCAATTTACACACTGGGGGGAAGGGGTAATTAATCCAACTGAGCAGAAGAGGGATCTGGAGATTATAATATGAAACAACCTAAAGATGGGTAACCAATGTAGCAAGGTGGTGGGCAAGTCAAACAGAATGCTGGCGTGCATAGGGAGGGGCATAACAAGCAAAAGGAGGGAGGTGCTGATGCCTCTTTATAAAATGATAGTGAGACCTCACCTGGAGTATGGGGTCCAGTTCTGGAGACCTCACCTACGCAAGGACATAGATGGGATAGAAAGGGTTCAGAGAAGGGCAACCAAAACGGTGCTCGGTATACATGGGAAGCACTATGCGGAGAGGTGGAGGGAAATGGATCTGTACCCATTGGAGACTTGAAGGGAGAGGGGGGACATGACAGAAACATTTAACTACGTGAAAGATATTAATAAGGTGAGGGAGAGGAGCTTATTTACAAAGAAAGTGGGTACAGAAACTAGCAGTCATAGTATAAGATTAGTAGGAGGAAGATTTAAGGGCAATGTGCAGGGGTGTTACTTCATGGGGGGATGGAACCCTGGAACAAACTGCCTGAGGAAGTGGGGGAGGGCGAAACAGTGGAGGGATTCAAGAGGGCATGGGACAGACATAAGGGGCTTGCCACCGGGGGAGGGGCAACTCGATGGTCCAGAGAGGTCCTTCTCTGCCGTCAGATTTCTATGATTCCATGAGCACTGCAGCTACTTTCTTTATTTGTTTCTGCTTGCCACTGCCTGCCCTGAGCTGGCAAGCACCCTCAGTCCCAGCAGCTGCTGGGGCCCCCAACTCAAAGGGTCCTCAGTCTGACCCTGTGTAAGGTACCAATTTTCAAGATTTAAATGTTTTTTTTAATTATTTAGATGTTTTACTGTGCCCTGTTGAAACAACATATTGTACAAGTGGAGTCAGTGAGCTGGGCAGAATCTTTCAAAATGCCATCACCAGGACATGAAAATGCCTACTACAGTAGAGGGGTAGGGGCCCCATGACAAACTTTGTTGGGGGACCCTAAAAACATAAGATCACCTTTGTGCCAGCCCATTTAAATTTAAACTCCACTGTGCCTGTGGTTATCCTCTTGTTCCAACTTCCTTTAAGGATTCAGGATTCTTTATCCTTTAGTAAGTTGCAAGGTGTTATTTATTATTAACATTTTAGGATTATGTAGGGATTATTCATGGCTCACACTCACCTATGGAAAGAAATAGTTTTCTAAGCCTGATAAAGATCAAGTCATGGATTTAAGAGACTAAAAAATCTGTTGGATAAGCAGGGGCCTACTGCTGCTTTTGTTATAAAAAATAATTGAAGTGCTTACTGTTACATTTTTAAACGCTATATAGTATGGCTCTGTACAGTACTTCATTTTTGTTTAGGGAATACTAGCCCCTGTTGCTTAAAAATTCACTAGTTGGAATATTAATAAGATTTAGACATGGTCTGGCCAAATTTGAAAGTCCCCAGTGCCCCTTATCTCCAGTGATGAAAATGAATGACCATGCTGGAGAAGGAATGAGTCAGGATGACAACAGATAGAATGTGATAAAGGATGTAAGGGGGGGGGCACTCCCACAAAGTGAGTTGGATTCGGAGGAAAAGACTTGAAAAATGTTTAGATCACTGTCATGTTGTTGTTTAAAAATAGTGTTGATTCTTGTTCTGTTTTCTTCAGATCCTTACACCAGGTCTGAGCAGGTCGGTAGGAAATGGTGGTAAGAACTAGGTGACGGGATGAGAGGTGCAGACTGGGAACTGGAGAGGGGTTGAGAGGGGCAAATGTCAGAAAGTCAGTGTACAAAGTCACCCTGATTGTGCAGTGGCAGGGGTGCAGCCCATGATGCTGGTGACCTGTGTTTGGCTAGCTACATTGGCTGTTTTTAGCTCTCACCCAGTATGCAATCCATTAAAAATGATACCACAAACTCAGTAATGTTTGATCCCTACAGCAAACATAACAGGCCAGCGACTGTGCAGAGTTAAGATGTGTTGTGGTAACAGATGTGACACTGGTTATACCAATACTATATACTATACTAAAAAGGGTCCACTTTTTGGCTACTGAAATAGGACTGTACTTCAAAATTCTTGTGTTGATTACTTGGCTTCGACTCCATACAGGCTCTCACTTTCCCACCATACACAGCTGAAACCAGGGGATTGATATGAGAATTACAAAAAATTAGCCTTGGAACTGTTTATTTTTGGTGACTGCCATTCCTAAGCTGCAGGTTGTGGTTTATTGCTGTGATGTATTTTTTTAATATTACTTTTTCTTTAATTTGTGTATTTGTCACATGGTTATAGCACCACATAATCTCTCATATAGCAGCCATGTAACTGAAATCAAGGGATACATACTGTGTGAGAATTATGTAATTCAGTCTTTGAATTGTTTGGGTATTTTTGGTGACCGAAGTTCCTATGTTGCTGAAGCAGTTTATTAGAGTTATATATTTCTTTTGTGTGGTGGTCAGATTGTTTCAGATGGTGAGTGAACAAACACTTGAGCCAGCTAAAAAAGGCCTTACAGTCTATCATGGAAGAAAGGTCAGTCGCACACTGGAAATAATGGGAGGGGTACTAGAACAGGGTGGCCAGCTAGGATCTGCCCTCTGACAAAGACCCACACAGGACTGAAGCACCATGGGATGGGACTCTAGTCGGTTACTCCAGGCCTGCTACATTAAAGTACTTTTAAACCTTATTTTGCCTTCAGTATTTGGACTGCTCTGGAGTGCTGTTTTTTTTTCATGATTATTGCGGTCTGTCATGTCTGCTTAAGTTTGCAGACCCTTCAGTGACTACTACGGTATCTCCACCCCCTCCATGTTACCCATTCCTCCCTCGATGCCAGTGTCTCCCTCCCCCACTACGTGCAACTTTCCCCTTCACTCTGTCCCGATCTCTCTTAAAGTTGTCCACAGCTTTCAGGGAGACAACTTCCTCTGGCAACTCATTCCACTGAGACACCACCCTCTCAGTGAAAAGTGTCTCCTCATCTCCCTCTTGAATCTTCCCCCCACCAGCTTGAGGAAGTGCCCCCTCGTGGTCCTGTTCCCACTAAGGGTGAGAACACCCTCAGTGTACAGTGTGTTGAAACCTTTAAGGTACTTGAGTGCTTTGATCATGGCACTCCTCTCTCTCCTATCCTCCAGGGAGTACACGCTGAGATTTCTGAGTCTCTCCTCATATGATCTGCCCTGCTGTCCTTGGACCATCCTGCTTGCACTTTTCTGGACCGTTTCCAACAGGTTGATGTCTTTCTTTAGGCAAGGGCACCATTACTGCACACTGTACTCAAGATGTGGTTGAACCAGCAATCTGTACAGTGGCAAAATGACCTCTGCTTTCCTGCTGGTTATACTCTTGCTATACAGCCCAGCATCTGATTCACTTTGGCTGTTTCTTTCCTGCAGTGTGATAAGTGCTTTAGATCACACATGATGATCACACCCAAGTTCTTCTCCTCTTCTAACTTTGTAACTTGCACACCTCTCAATCAATATTTGGCCTCCAGGTTCCTCGCCCCCAAATGCATTACCTTATACTTTTTGGCACTGCACCCAAACTGCCAAATACCTGACCACTTCATTAGTTTGGCCAGGTCTTCCCTAAGGTCTTGTCTTCCCTCTTCTGTGTCTACTCTCCCACAGAGCTTTGTGTTGTCCACAAACAGGAATAGTTTACCTTTTATCCCATCTGTAATGTCACCGATGATGATGTTAAAAAACAATGGACCAAGCATTGAGCTCTGTGGAACCCAGCTAGTTACTGGTCTAGCTTCAAAGAACTTCCCCCCCAAACACCACCCTCTGACTTTTGTTTTGCAGTCAGTTCTAATCCACATAGCCGGTTTTGCCCCTATCCCCAGGTCCCCCAGCTTTCTGTTTCATCTCCTGTGGGGAATGGAGTCAAAGGCCTTACTGAAATCAAGATACAGGTTGTCAACTGCTTGACCCCTGTCCACTGACCTGGTTATCCACTCAAAGAAATCAATCAGGTTGGTTTGGCAGAACCACTGACATGAACCCACGCTGCCTCTTTTTCTGGAACCTGATTTCTTTCAGAAAGATCTGTAGCCAAACACAGTTCCCAAATGGGGGGAACCCTTCCTTTTATGTCAGTCAAATAGTTAATCCTGGGGCTGATGTGCAAACTCAAGGCAGCAAACAGGTCCCTCTGGACAAATCAGACACACAGAAAATGTAAGATTCAAAAAATCTTGCTTTTATTTTCTTACTTCACATAGAAATGCCCTCCACTAAAGCATAACGTTTCACCCTTGTTGGGCTTCTTCAGGAGAGAGGGTTTCTACGTAAAAACATATAATTCACATAATAATTTATACATGTTGTTCATAAATCAATCACCCCTTCAGAGCTTCATACTTTCTGTTGAATGCCCTATACCAAGCTTTACAATATCAATCTAAATATAAATTATCTCTTCCAGATGAAATGTTTAAGCTTTTGACACTGTATTTTTACCCAATAAGTATTCATTATTCATATCTTAAGCTATTCCTTATTCTGGTTATTTTCAACATGCTCACACTAGATGAGTCCCTTTCCTTCGATGAACATATACGAAACATGACTGCTGCTGCCAATAGGAAGTTGGGGGCCCTCTATAGGCTTAGGTTCTGCCTCACACCTGTGGCCAGGGTCCAGGTGGTAAAAGGTACAGTCCTACCCATCCTGGACTATGGTAATGTGGTGTATGGTGTATGGTGCTACCTCTGATACCAGCCTGCACAGAGTCCATACTACCATCAACAAAGCTTGCCACCTTGTATTAGGTGCAGATCACCTTATGCATATGTGCGACCTATACATTGGAAAAACATCGCTTCCCCTCATGGACCAAATCAAGCTCTACTCCTGCCCACTAGGGAAGAAGGCCCTTCTAGAACTTGCACCTCCTTTTCTTCAAGCTTTATTCCACCTGGCACCTGCAGAGCATGCCACAAGAAGTGTTATAAAATGCACACTAGCTGTGCCTTTCAGAAGAATTGCATTGGGGAGGTGAGCTTTCAGAGTAAGGGTCCCCACCTGGCTAAACAGGCTGCCCCACGCCACTACAAGCCTTACCCGACTAGGGCAATTCAAAATTGAAATTTGGAAGTCCATCTCCACCCCTGAACATTGCCACTGTCGCACTCACCCAGGTCGAATTTAGCCTTCCACGTGCAACTTGTCACTCCCTGACTCACTTGCACTATTAGGTCTTTAGAAGCTCAGTACCCCACCATTCTACCTATCTACACATTTACTCGACCTACTAACTCCAAACAACCCCATACCACCACCTCCACAACTGCTAACCACTCCTGAACCTACTGCTAGTCACCTGCTGTTTTTCCCCTCCTCACCTTCTTTGCCTGTGGCATATTCTCACCTAATGGCTGTACGGACTCCAATGACTGATCCTTTAACTGCCCCCTCCAGGAACTGACTATGCTATATAGCTGCTATCTGGAGTACCCATAGCTTGCACTTTAGTTCGACTTTCACACTTCAATTACCTCTGTTTACGTGTGACTACTTCCCCCTTGTTTTCTGCAACTCAGCAAGGACTTAGACTGTTTCTGTGTATCCTGTTCTATCATTTGTAATTTGCAATACTCAGTTTGTACTAAGTCCCCTATTTGATGTGTATGTGTATTTGACAATGTACAGTATATTAGCTGCTACTGTTTTCCCCTCAATGTATGTACCTGTTTGTTTGTCCTCCCCATGTCTGACGAGGATCCTTTGTAAAAAAGCTTTTAGGTCAAAGGTTGTAATTCCAATTTCTCAATAAATGAATTAAAAAAATGCTGCTCAGTGCTGATGAGGTCCTAGAATGGTTTATATATCCCTTCTTACACTATCTGTATGTTTCACTGTAACATTTCACTAGTTTTCCTTTCCAATTCTGAAAAGGTTGCACAGATTTTGATTTGTATATTTAAAAGCCCATTTATAAATAATATATTACCTTTCAGTCAGTTTCTGTAATCTGATTTATTATTTCCTTCATGGATTCACATGGCTATGTGCCTCATATCTGTACAGGAAAAGTACAGAGAAGTTTTTTCTGTAAAAACTCCAGTCAATAAAAATATATTTCTTTATGTTTATAACTGCATTTTCAACCTCAAGTGTTTCTTATTACCTTTGATATACTGGTTTCATATTGCCTTAATAACTCTCTTTTATCTCCACAAGTCTTAGACCTGTCAAAATGAAAGCATAAATAGTTTTTAAGTCACTGTTGGGGTAATAGTTTTCTTTATCTTCTATTATTTAATATGTGCAGGTAATTCCCCTGTCTCTTTATCTCATATATTTATTGTGTTTTGTTTATTGTTTCCAGATATCTGTTTACTTTTCGAGGAGCAGTGTGTCCTAGAAATAAACATCAAAAAGTGTCAATGCTAGAACAGCCTTTCTTTGTATATTTTTGAGTAGCACATGTGATTTTGGTTGAACTGTTGGTTCCTCTTATCATTTCAGAAGGATGTTATGAGCACTGGTAGCACCTCTGGTATACTGTGGGAAATGCTGCTCAACTGTGGCGTTTTATAGTCCTGGACTGACTGAAACAGTGACTGCACCAATCAGTACCCAGGAATGTCCGACATCACAGTTCAGTGATGCCACTGCACTCCTGCACTTGCCCCACTGGTGCAGTGGCTGTTGCTACGCAATGACCCTGCATCATCCACAGACTGAAGCAGAGCGCGTGAGTCCAGTCCACAGCCCTGCACAGACATATTGTCCCCCTCAGTACCAGAGGATTTTGATCCAAATTAAAAGTAAGCCTGCCAGTCTTTCATTCAGTGTGTCTTCCACGAGTTTCCCAACTATTCAGGTCAGGCTGAGTGGCAAGTAGTTACCAGGGTTGTCCCTTGGTGCACTTTTGTGTAGTAGCACTACAAGTGCTGTCCTCCAGTCCAGGGGTACTCCTCCCATCTCTAGTGAGGTGTTAAACAGGTCAGCCAGGGGACCAACCATCACATCTGCCAACACCCTCAACACATTCAGATGTATGCCAGCTGGTCCCAGGGACTTGTGTAGTGCCCCAGAGTTGAGGGCACCACAGAAAAATAAAGAATAGAAAAGTACCAGTTTATAGGTGCCTCAATACAGTAAACAGGTGCCCAAGAAATGCCCAGGTGCCCAGTTTAAAATGCCAACACAAATCCCTGTTACAAAGCCTGTCAAAAATATTGCAAATAGCTTAGAAATAAGCCTTTCTGCCATGCTGCAGCTAATGGAATACTGAGCAGAGCTAATGGAATGCTCACTGTGTGGCACCTGCTATGCCTTCCAGAACCAGAATTCCGAGTGCTGCAGTTTAAAAAATAATTTACTGTTAGGAAGAATCCTGGTGACTGTGGAGGAGTGAGAGGACAGAAAGCGAGGAGGCACGAGAAGGGCTTCCCAGGAGGGCTGAAGCTATCCCTGAGGGCTTTGCTCTGTGCCTTCTGCCTCCAGTCACTGAAGAAAATGTACCTGCAAGCTTGTTCGGTCTGTGATGCCGGTTTGAGCCACTGGTGAAGTCCAGAAATGTCCCATTGTGTCCCCGGGAGGACTTGGTGGCTGTTTTATTTTATTTTAAAAGTTAATGTTTCAGTCCCACTGAGGTCGCAATTGCACAGCCGCATCGTTCGTGTTGCCCCAGGACCTTTCGTGAGGTCCCTAGTCGTCCTGCACCTGCCTGAAAGCTCTCTCCTTCTCGAAACAGCACCTCCTGTCTAAGTCTTGTACCTCCTGCTGGTGTGGTGAGTTGGCGACAGCACCCTGCTACGTGCTGTTCAGCTTGGAACTGTACAAAGAGTGTATTTAATTATGTTAAACAGTTTGCGCTAGGCACAACAGAAAATGGCAGAGCGCTGTGAAGGAGCTGGTCAGAGGCCGTTAATTTAAATAATTACAGCCTTCAGGGTGTAGCGACACCCACAGGGGAGGGAACAGCCACAGAAAGGCCTTTGAGGGGCCATACATATTCAGCAGGAAGGAGTGGCTTTAGTGAGAGACTGACAGCTAGACCTGTTCAGGCCCTGAATTTAAAAAGGGAAAGCCATCCCAGCAGTAAAAGGACTTGTGAGTGTGTGTGTTTAAAGGGGCTGAAACAAGCAGGCCCAGTGTTTTAAAGGGGACCAGTGTGTTGAAAAGGGCACAGAGTGTTTAAAGGGGCCAAGGCTACAGGGAAGCCCAGCGATTTTAAAGGGGCTTAGTTCAGGAAAGCCCACATGTGTACTTAAAGGGGCAAGGGTAGTTTATGACCCACAAGGCAAGTCAGGCCCACCAGTTCTTAAAAGGGCAAGTTAGGCCCACACTAGTTAAGAGAGGGCAAGTTAAGCCCACCAGTTCTTAAAGGGGCAAGTTAGGCCCACTGCTGTGTAAAGGGGCAAGTTAGGCCCACCAGTTCTTAAAGGGGCAAGTTAGACCCACACTAGTTTATTTTTATTTATTTATTTATTTTTATTTATTCAATCTTGGATTACAATACCTTTGAGCAGGAGATCGCTCTTTTACAAAGGTTCCACATCATAAAGGGTGGGTATACATACATTGTGGGTTTAGTAGTATCTAGCTAGGTGAGTAAACAAAGACAAAAATACATTGTAAATAGGAATCAGAGATGGTTTTAACACTAAGATAATTCAGGTAACAGTAGCAGCCTAAGTGGCATTGTCAGGTAAAAGACAGTAAGCAGCTATCCAGAAAGGGGAGTAGGGGGCACTGAGTTGGGGGGGGGCATGATGACTATTTAGGGGGAGGTGGGAGAGGAAAGTGCAGGGTATTGCAGGGCAAAAATGGGGACAATTCAGGATAGAAGGACAAAGTAGGAGTAGCGAGGAGATGGTAATCACCTGAAAGGTGAATAAGACAGTCAGAAGAGTGTGTGTGTGTGTGTGTGTGTGTGTGTGTGTGTGTGTGTGTGTGGAATAATTAGAAAGTACAGTCACAGGAGCTTTTCTTCAGTAGGTGTTGTCTTAGCTTGGTCATGAAAAGCCCCAATCTCTGCATGGCGTTATGTTCAGCGCCGAGGTTATTGAGCCAAAGTGGTGCCCGGTAGGCATATGACCTCTGCCCTTGGGAGGTTCTGCAGCGAGGGATGGTGAGAACCAGATGATCAGAGTTCCTGGTGTGGTATGGGCCTGTGAATAAGCTTAATAGACTTTTGACTCCAGGAGGCTGAAGTCCAAGTAGTGATTTTTTAGCTAAGAGGCAGGTTTGGTATTGTATCCTGTTTTCAAGTTGTAGCCACCCAGCTTGCTCATAAAGGTCACATGTGTGTGTTAGTTGGGGGGAATTGGTGAGCAGTCTGCAGGCTTTGTTTAGGGCTACTGCTATCCTACGTAGTGAGTTAAAGAGGGCAAGTCAGGTCCACCAGTTCTTAAAGGGGCAAATTAGGCCAACCGCTGTGTAAAGGGGCAAGTCAGGCCCACCAGTTCTTAAAGGGCAAGTCAGACCCACCAGTTCTCAAAGGGGCAAGTTAGGCCCACGCCAGTTAAAGAGGGCAAGTCAGGCCCACCAGTTCATAAAAGGGGCAAGTTAGGCCCACCACCACATTACTCTGCCATTTTAAGGGGCAAGTTAGGCCCACTGCTAGCCATTTAGATTCCCCAGGTGTTATAGGGACCCAGCAGCATTAGTGACCCCGGATGTTTAACGAGTCTAGCTAGCCACACAGAGTCACAGTAACAGGAAGAACCTGAGTTAGTCAGAGGGACCCCTGTTAGTTAGGTCCACCAGTGCTAGGGTTCTATCAGAAAAGTGAATTGCCTGTATATTTACTGTAATTTGAACATTAAGACTGAATAAGAGACCACTGCAACAAGAACTGAGACTTTATTTTACATGCAACTATTGCTACAAGCAGTGACTGTGCCAGAAAGTATTGCTTTCTTGCCAGCCTTCCAAGTTGCAAGGTGTCTGAATCAGTCTTCCAGAGCTTTCCAGAATCTGTTCACCATTGGTATCCATATCAATCCTCTTCAAAGTACTCCAGAAGTTGTCTCCAGTGCATCCTCGAAGCAGCCAGCAGCAGATCTTCAAGGAACCATGCCGCAGTCATTTGCAGCGTCCTGTTTATTGTTTTCCACTCTTCAAAGTTTCCCCAAAGTATGGCCTGGCCTGGTGCAAAGGTACCGTCCATTTTCTTGTTTTGTCGTCCATATCGAAGTGCTATCCAGATATTCTGCCGCAGTGTTTTGCATCATCATCCTGTTTCTTATTTTACGTAGTTCTTTGCTTGTCCAGCCTTGGTGCCCAGAACCCCGTTGGTGCTTCTGATTCACAGACTTCCTTTCTTCAGAATCTTCATGTCCCGGCAGTCCAAAAGAGGACTTTGGGCTGGTTGGTCAGCACTTTCTTCTTCTTCCTCGTGTCCTGGCAAGACCAGAAGAGGACTTCGGGCTGGTTGGTCAGCATCTTCTTCTTCTGCATCTTACCCCGGCAGTCTGGAAGAGGGCTGTGTCCGGGTTTGGTGTGTTTCAATTCTGGTGGCCCTCAGTAGGTTCTGAGCCGAGAGAATCGTTGCTTTGTTCTTAACAAGTCCGGCAACCCTAGAGAGGTGGGTTGTGGCCAAGAAACTCATAGCCCATACAAAATCCTCTCTGTAGTCCCTTAGTTGTTAGCCAAGTCAACCAAGTCTTCCCCTTGTGTTTTATCCTGTAACCCAATTTCTTCCCGATGACAGAGAAAGCTTATCCATGAACGAACTGCCTCTTATGACTGAAGTAGAGTTTTACAGTATTATGCTATAGAGTTCCGTAAAGTGGAGTACTCCAGGTAATAGGCCCTAGGTAGAGGTGCACCTCAGGGTAGTATTGAAAGGATTATATAGTGATCTGCTGATTACAGAGTGTAGACCACTCATAAAGTGGAGCTGTTACAGCTGTTTATTTAGAGTCCTCCTCATATAGGAGAGTGAAAATAAGCGTAAGTGTCCCCCGTTACAGTGTTTCCCCTTGGTTTGGTATAAATAAAACCTTGTGAAGTATTTGGAATCTATTTCTAAACTCTCACCTCTCTTTGTCTGGTGCCAACATCCACCCTTTTTGGACCTGTGTTAGTAAGTTGTGTGCAAGTTACAGTGTCATCGACACAGTTGCTCTATTCCCCTTTTTTTTTGATGTGGAAACCCAGCACACGTTAACATCCTTCTTACCACCATCGGGGCACCAGATCTTTCTACCTTCAGGGCCTTTAAGCTTTTCTTCACCCTGTCAATTTCTATCTCCCCGTCAGGACCCCATCTACCCAGTTTCATCCTTCCTTCTTTCCCTGAGGAACTGGGCCACCCTTCTCCTTAGTGAAGACTGAACAGAAGTACTCAAGTATTTCTGCTTTCTCTTCACTACCCTTTGCCCATCCCACTCCTTTTTCAACCTGACTATTCCATTCTTGGTATCCCACCTCTCTCTGATGAACTGGAAGAAGGCCTTCTCCTGTCCCCCCACAGCTGCAGCTGTCTCTTGCCCTTGTCAGTCATACTGCTCTGCCTACCTCCCTTGCCTTGGTACAGTACTCACTCTTTCCTCATCCCTCTGGGTATGTTTATATTTTCTGAATGTTGACTTCTTATTCTTTACCGCCTGGGCTACCTCTCTATCAAACCATCTGGGCTTCTTGGCTCTAGATCATTTGCTCTTTAATTTGGCACACTTGTTAGTGGCTGCAAGCAACCCATCCTTGATTATGGCTCATTTCTGGTCCCCTCATCTCCTTCCTGATCCCAGCAAAGTGCCCCCCTAGGATCTCCCCCATCCTAGTGTAGTCTGCCATCCTGAAGACTAGCACCCTTGTTTTAGTCATAATCTTCTCCATGCCTATGTCCAGGTGGAACCACATAATGTTATGGTAGCTTACTGCAAGCAGTGCCTCCACCTTTACCTGTTTGACATGCTCACTATTGGACATAACCAAGTCCAGTATAGCCTCCTTCCTGGTGGGCTTCAGGACACATGATATCAGCAACCTACTTTGGAATGCATCAAGCAGCACCTGAGTCCTGGTGCAGGTGGTAGCAGGGATCTTGCAATCTCTCCAGGCAGATTAAAGTCCCACATAATCACTACCTCTACCCTGATGGCCATCACCACAATTTTGGACCCCAGTTCCCTGTCTCATCCTGATTTGATGGCATGTACACCACTCCTATCCTAAGTTTCTACCTTTAATTGGTTGTACCTGTACCCACAGCACCTAAGTCCTTTCATCCATCTCCTCCTCTTCTGTACAGGTTATACCTTGCCTCATGCACTGAGCTGCTCCCACTCTCTTTCCATCCCCTTATTTCTACTATACAGCTTAGAGGGCCAGAGAGGTCCCAGTCATGATTCGGTGTGCCCCAGGTCTCCATTATGGCAGCCATGTCCACCTCTCCTTCTGTCATCAGTGAATGCAGCATGGCCATTTTGTTCCCTAAGCTCCTTGCATTTAGAGACACAGCCTTCCACCATGACTCAAGTCTCTCCCCCCCAGTCTGCCTGCCCCTCGATCTCAGTCCCATCTGCATACTCTCATTATTCTGTCACTCGTCTGATCCCTCTTCCTTCTGCTCTGATTGGGGGAGGCCAATTGGCCTCCCCCACCTGCTGACTAAGGGTATCATGACCCCTACCCCCCCATTAGTTTAAATTTAGATCCTTGCCTATATACTCCTCGAATCTGGCTTTCAACATCCTCACACCTTCTTTACTTGAGTGAGATTTTTGTGTATGGCCACTCATGGGTTCGTAATTTTTGTGCTGTAGATTACTAAACTAGTACACACATGGAGTCAGCAGCAGTATGCAAGTATCTCAGTGGATCCCACGAACATTCACGTGCCAGGATCAACAAGTAAACAGGGAGAAATACATTGCTTGTGGAGGTTCCGACACTGGCAGATTTCGTTACAACCACAAACACAGTGCAGTGTGATCATTAAAAAATCTCAACTTACTGATGTTATGACGAGGAAATAACAGATGGTTCTAGAATAAGGGACGCAGCCCTCTGTGTGGGGACCCCAGATTTTTATTTGGCATTGATCCCTTAATCTGGATCTGAGACGGTCATTAAAGCATTAGCAGTGGGAAGGAGCTGGGAACAATGGCTTCCCCATTGATTTTTACAAAGCATTTGGTGAGGCCTTAGGTCTCCCTTTGGCGGAAATGCTCATGGTAAATATGTTGCACGGTACACTGACCCCATCCACACAGTCGGTGGTGATTATGGTCTTACCAAAACTTGGGAAGGAACCTTTCCTGTTCCCCTCCCACAGGGTGATCTAGTTGTTGACAGCACACTACAAAATACTGGCAAAAGTTATGGCCGTTCTGCTGGAAAAGGTGCTCCCAAACATCCACTCTGACCAATCTGGTTTAGTCAAGGGCATAACAGGGAAAGAGGAACATGGGTAGAATCCTGAATGCAGTATGGAAATGGAGGGGCATGGGGGGAGGGGGGAAGAGGTCATCCTTGCCCTGGATAATGAAATGGTGTTTGGCCACATTTAACAGGGGTACCTGCACTATGCCCTGGGAAAATTCAGTCTGTGCAAGACTTTCAGAAATTGAGTTAAATTCTTGTATACAGACCCTATAGCACATATCCTGGTTAATGGGGCCATGTGTAATTCTTTCACCTTACAAAGAGGATTGGATCAGGGATGCCCCCTGCCACCCCTCCTGCATGTCCCATCATTTGAACCCCTGGCCACAGCAATAAAACACACTGAGGGGACTGAAGGACTGCAAGTGTGGGGTGGTGGACCACAAACTATCTCTTTTTGCTGACTACCTGCTGTTGGATGTCAATTACCCCAGTACCGCCCTCCCTCTGATAGCATGTCTTCTCTCAAAATTTGGGGGTCTCTCAGGCCGCAAAATATACTGGGGGAAGAGCGAGCTACTTTATGTAGGTAAGGGGGAAAAAAAAGGAAGAGCTGGCTCTTCCAGTTAAGGAAGATGTAGTGAAGTATCTGGGAATCATTATACCTAAGCAGTTATCCCATCTATACAAACTGAATTTACCTCCCCTCCTTAAGAAAGTTAAGGAGGACCTTGATAGATATTTAAAATGTGAATGTCCCCCAATTGCTGTACCCCTGCAGATGATACTCCTCAATGTCCGTATGAAATTTTTCAAGAAAACAAATAGTCTCTTCTACAATTTTCTTTGGGGAAGGAAGCTGGCCAGAATCAGGGCTTCTACCCTGCAGGACCCAGTGAGGGAAGAGGGTCTGGTGGCCCCGAATATGAAACACTACTACTGGGCAGCATAGCTGGCATGCTTAGATGCCAAAGACAAGACTGACCCACTACCCTGGAGGCAACAAGAGGAAGATGCATGGGGGGGGGGTCAGTCTTGAGCTCAGCCCTGGGTTGACGACAAGCAGGCAAGATCGGTAATCCATTTACAAATGAGGCTAGGCATGTTCGGCAGCAAGTCTGCAACTCACTGGGCATAAGGCAGGGGCCCTCCCAGGCTGCCTCCCTGATCTCTGTCTTCAAGAGGCAGAAAGGGTACACAGATTTTGTGCACCAAGGCATGCTAAAATGGGAAGGTTGGGTATCAGTATGGTGGGAGACCTGCTTGAGAATGGGGGTGGGTGGGGCACATCTTCATTCCCTGAACTCGGGAGGAAAGCTGGCATTCCCAACACACTTACTTTGTGGACTTAAGTATAAGGTGTCTCCTTGGTGGTGGGGGGTAGCCTCCAGCGTAGCCCTGTCCCCAGTGGAAAATATCATCCTAGCTCCCCAACCAGGCTCTAAACCCCCTTCGACATTGTACAGGCTGATCAGGGTAAGTGTAGTTCCCATGAATGAGGATTACAAGGCTGCTTGGAGTAGGGACCTAGAGATTAATGTATCTGCACATTGCACCCATTACATGTCCTGTAAGCCCAGGAAGAAAATCAGAGGAAAAACACCTGCAGCTACAGGATGACAACTGACCCCTTTTCAGGCCCCACTCCGGCGACTGGGCATCCCCCTCCACATTCCTGCGGCAAAGGATGAAGGAAGGTAAGCCCCAGAGAAGCTGGGTGATGGGGCTGGGCAGGTCAGAGGGAGGCAGCTGTAGACAGCATAGGAGTATACAACCTCTATAGTAAAGAAATGTAAAGGGGCAACTGGATCTTATGCCCATATGGTGTCAGAGTGCCCAAAGGTAGCTTCATTTTGGGCTGAGGTACATAAAATAATAGAGAAGGTCTTAGGTACCAAGCCACCCACTTCACTCCGGAACTACATGTAGGGGCAGAAAACCCTATGAGCTCTGGGACCAAATTGGGGTCAAGGGGTTTGTGAGACCTGGTATTAATTCAAGTACAAGTTTATTCACAGGAAAGCTCCATTGGCACGCTCATTTACAAGGAGGTCCTGTTAATAATAATAATAATAACTTTATTTTTAAAGTGCCTTTCAATATACCAAGGCGCTGAACATATCAAAACCATAACATACAATACCAATTAATAAAACATATAAATAAAATGACTTCATAACATCACATATTAAAAACAAGCAATAAAATATCTCATAAAAACACAATATTTGCATTCAAATTGTATTAATCCTCCAAGTAAGCCATATGCCACAGGTAAGTTTTTAAATCTTTCTTAAATACCTCCACGGAGATGCACTCCCTTAACCAGCGTGGTAGAGAATTCCAAAGAGTGGGTGCAGCATAAGAAAATGCTCTACTGCCAGAAGATTTTAAACTCACTCTTGGAATCTCTAACAACGCCTTGTCGGCCGGGCGAAGCAATCGGCCGGGGCCGTAAGGTACCAGAAGTTCTTTCAGATAGGTCGGACCCTGATCATGAAGGGCTTTGAAAGTCAATAAAATGGCTTTAAAGGTGATCCGGCACCATATAGGAAGCCAGTGCAGTTTGCGCAGTACCGGGGTAATATGACTGGATCTTCTTGTCCCAGTCAAAACCCGGGCTGCAGTGTTCTGCACCAGCTGAAGGCAATGGATTTCAACCCCAGAAAGCCCAAAGTAAAGGGCTTTGCAGTAGTCCAAGCGCGAGGACACGAAGGCGTGGACCAACGTTGACAAAGAGTCAGACGGAACAAGGTGACGCACCCTGGCAATATTCCTAAGATGATAAAAGGAAGTCCTGACAACGGCCGACACTTGAAATTGAAGGGTCAGCCTGTTGTCTAGGACAACCCCAAGGTTGCGCACCCATTCAGAGGTCGGAAGTGACATGCTGCCAAGAAAAACTCCAAAGGGTGTGCCATCATGCGACCTCACCATCTGACCACCCGGGTCCACCACTAACACCTCTATCTTCTCTGAGTTCAGCTTTAACCAACTAGAATCCATCCACCCTTGGATTTCTTCCAGACAGTTATTAAACACCGAGAGAGCTCCATCCTGGTCAGGTGCAAAAGACAGGTATAGCTGGGTATCATCTGCACAGCAGTGAAACCTCAGCCCATACCGTCTTATAATGTCCCCGAGGGGCAGCATATACACTGCGAATAACATGGGTGACAGCACTGAACCCTGAGGCACTCCACACAACAAAGGAGTTGAGCCGGGGGAATGAACCCCCGACACAACTCTTTGTGATCTCCCAGTGAGGAATGAAGTGAACCATTTTAAAACAGTTCCTGACATTCCACAGATTAGCCTCAGGCATGCTAGCAACACCAGGTGATCCACAGTGTCAAAAGCTGAAGAGAGATCAAGGAGAACTAGAATGGAACATCTCTATTGATCCCTTACCCTCAGAAGATCATCAAGCACCCGAACCAGCACAGTCTCAGTGCTGTGTCTTTTACGAAAACCAGATTGGAAGGATTCATAGACATTATGGATGGTTAAATGGTCTTCCAATTGGGCTGACACTACCTTCTCAATAACCTTCCCAATAAAGGGAAGGTTAGAGATAGGTCTGTAGTTTGAAGAGCAGTCTGGGTCCAAAGTAGCTTTCTTCAAGAGGGGTGTCACCACCGCCTCTTTCAGGGACTTAGGAAACTCACCTGACTCTAAGGAACACCAGACTATTTGCACCAAAACTGGACTGATGGTCTCAGAACAACCCAAAATTAGGGGAGTCGGTCCAGGGTCCAAACTACAGCTTATGGGCTGCACACTATGGATGATCCTCATAATATCCACGACCTCAGGTTGGCAAAAGGAACTCCAAGAGAATTGAGGTATTGTGAACTCGCACTGTTCCACAACATCACCCTTGGAGACTGCCGGACGCAAGTCTGCCCTGATGTCAGCCACCTTAGTTGCAAAGAAACGAGCGAGCTCCTCACACTCTAATTGTGAAAAAGCTTTTCAAACTTGCAGACAGGCTGCGTTGCACAGTCTGTCTACAGTCCAAAACAGCTGAGCCGGTCGATTCTGTGCAACTGCAATCTCCCTGGACAGGAATTCTGCCTTCTTATGGGTGATTGCAGATTGATAGATAGAATTATGTTCCATCAATCTAAGGTTGTCGGCATCAAGGGCAGACTTGCGCCAACAATGCTCTAACCTTTGCCCCCGTCTTCGCAACTCCCTCAGTGTCCCATCAAACCAAGGGGACCTGGGGTGAAGGGTTAGGGGGCGCTCACGAACAGGAGCAATAAGATCCAGGGCCACCGTAACGGCCGTATTATAGGCCAACACCAGTGCCTCTGGATTACTGCTAGCTAACACGGGGATGAGAGGTCAAGGACCGCTGCAAGGTCCTGGGAAGTAATATTCCGTAATGGGCGGTACCTGACCATCTCCACAAAGGAAGGCCTTCTCAGGGGTGTGTGAAAATTGAACCTCATGGTGTAGTGGTCAGACCAGGCGACTTGTTCCATCCCCACGTCAGATGAATCAATCCCTAAGAGGAAGACTAAATCCAGAGAGTGCCCAGATTTATGTGTAGCAGTGGAAACTACCTGTGTAAGGCCCAAAGAAGACATAAGTTGGAGGAAGTGGTTACCAAATTGTGAGAGTTCATCGTTGACCCAGGTGTTAAAGTCACCCAGAACCATCAATCTGGGTGACTCAAATGACATATCGACGAGGAAGTCTGCTACTTCCTGTAAGAAGCGTTTCCCATCTCCGGGTGGACAGTAGATGAGAACGATTCGAACGCCTACACCTGCTACAACTGTGCACTCAAAGGATTCAGCCTCACCTACTACCACATTCGTGAGGCCCAATTTAGTCTTAAAACAGACTGCAACCCCCCGTGGTCCAATCTCGGGCGTGTATCACCGAGTACCCGGCCGGAGTCATGGCCTCCAATATGGGGCCTGAATTTTCATCCAGCCAGGTCTCGGTGATGCAAGCCAGGTCAGCCGAACTAATAAGATCGGCTATAATGGCGGTCTTATTCCTACTAGACCTGGCATTGCATAACACCGCCCGAGTTGGACAAACCTTGGAGGCTGTCTGGCCTATCTGCCCACCAAATTCAGTAGTGCCCTTAGGTATGGGCACTAGACATGGGAGACACTGGTCTGGATTCCATTTCGCCCCAGGGCGCCTTCTGGACTTAGTAACCCCGATACGGTGGCCCTGCTCTTTCATCCTCTCCTGTTCGCCCACCCCCGCCCTCCTCACTCTCCTACAAACAATCCCCAGCACTCTACAGCACTGGTAAGTCTCAAATTGCAGGGGAGGAGTATAAAAAGGGTGGAAGACATGAACAGAGGAGGATGAATAGCGCACCGCCATAGAACCTGCAGGCCAGCACATGTCACTACATAAACTAAACAATATACACCAAATACAATCAGTGTCAGTGGCTCAGTAGGTAGCACACTCGCCTCTGAGGCCGGGAGATCAGAGGGCTGTGGGTTCAGTTCCCACATCTGGCACTTGGGTTAATATCCCAGTACTGACACTGTAGTGCAGCATGAGAGGGGTGCTGCACTTCTGAGGTGCCGTCTTTCGGATGAGACGTTAAAAGGAGGTCCCATCTGCCTGGATTGGTGGTAGTTCAGGTGGATGTTAAAGATCCCATGGCACTTATCGAAAAGAGTAGGGGAATTTCCCCGGTGTCCTGGCCAAATTTCCCTCATTCACTAAAAAAAATACCACCAACAGCTTAATCTGGTCAAGGTCAGTTGGCATTCATCTGTATCCCCCCTCGGTGCGTGCCTGAAAATAGGCAGGATTTGTCTAGTGCACTTACCAGGTCAACAAAGCTAAATAAATAAAAATAAAATAAATAAAAAACTAAACCCCAAAAGACCCCCAAACAGCAATAATAAAATACCAAACAGAACAAAACAAAAAATGTCCACCCTAATATATAATAAAATGCAGATAAAACAAACCCCATCCCACCCGATTTGGAAAACTCGCTCCCCAGTACTTGACTCGGGAGGTATTGCCGTCCACACTCGCAAAATTATAAAATATAAGTTTTACCCTCCCCCCCCAAGCCCTCTCACGGCCAGGGAAACAGGGAAGTCCAGGCACCCTCACTGCCTAAATGAAAGTCACAGATAGTTGAAGTAATATATAGAACACAAAATATGAGTTATAAAATTGCTGTCCCCCCAAAGCCCTCTCATGGCCAGGGAGGCAGGCACATACAGGCACTCTCACTGCCTGGCTACAAGTCACAGTCAACTTAACTGATATCCACGATAAAATGAGATTGCAGAAATAAAATAAAAAAGAAAAAAAAGAAAAAGTAAAATATATGGATGCCCAGGTCCTCTCACCACCGAGCGACCACACGAGAGTTTAGGCCTTAGGTCCCGAGCGAAGCAGAATAGTCCAAAATATCAGTCATCCATAAGCTGGGAGCTGTAGAAAAAAGTCCAAAGAAGGGAAAAAACCAGGGTGATACGCGACATAAAATAAGGAAAGTACAATCAGAACACAGCCAGTTGCAAAACTCAGAAGAAACAGACCAGGGCCCCTCCAACTACAGTACATATCCCGGCACAGCCTGAAAAAATTACAGCCCCACCACGACACCTGGGTACTAGCCACCCCATCGCCAAACCCACGGATCTAAGGGAGCTACGATACCCCAGCCAGCTCCCTGACTGAGCAAATACAGTGCCCCCCGTGAAGCTGCAAATTCAGCTGGCGATCGACCAGTGGAGTCGGGCCCCCTCCTGTCGCTAACCGTTAATTACTCCAGGCAGAAAATCCAGGAATTCCAAGTCAGCAAAACACCATCCCAGTCCCAGTGTTTGGCTTCAAAAACCAGCTCACATCCAAGGTCCAGAATATCGAACAAGATCCAAATTATCGCCAAGGATAAGCAGCTTTCCACTCAAGCTTGTCCTTAAAGCAAGCCAGTGCCCTCTCTTCAGCTCCCTTTAACCACAAAACTTCCTCATATGTCCTCTTCAGTCCTCCTCATCCCAAAAAAACTCCTCACTCTCAAAATGCTCTAATTAAGCGAGGGGGCTCAGTAAGGTTTGATAGAGAGTTCAAGGAAGAGAAATACGAATCACCATTTCCACCGTGCTGAGATAACACTGGCGGGTTCATTCAAATCGAACCGCGCAGACTGCGGAGTGCAAAAACAAGCCAAGTCGCAGAAGATCGTGCTGTACCGGTCTATCAAACAACAAACAGGACGGTGTGAAACAGCAGGTACAATACAATGATAGACAACACAAGATTCAAATGGATTATGAACATAATAAAGAGGTAACAATTATTATAGTTGGTTATGGGGAAGATTGAGACACATATAGAGCAATTTTAATAATCAGACATTTATTTATTTAAGAGTTTTACCAGGAAGGCATACTGAGCGGAGATACCACTCGATTCCAGATGCGTCCTGGGGGAAGGGAGAGAGGAGTAAAATACAAACGGTGAATAACTGTTCAAGTATACAGATTATGCAGATATACCATAACAAATTCATGCTAAAAAGCCAAGGTCAATAGATGAGGGAACATAAGTGCGAATTGAGTAGTACAATTCCATAGCTAGGAGTGTGCTAACCAGTATGGCATTGGCATGTTTCCTTAAAGGCCTTATTAGTCAGGGATTTGAAGGCATTGATGGTGACAAGTTCTGCGAGGTTAAGGATAGATTGCAGCTTATTTCAGGTGGCTAGAATAGCATCACTAATTGCTGCTCTACTGTACTGGGTGTGGATTTTAGGAATATCTAGTAAAATGTATGCATTTTTTCTGGGAGAATAGCAGCTATGCGAGCAATGATCTGGAGGCAAGTGATGTCCAGCCCATTGCAGAATAGAGGGCACAATGGTGGGTTCTATAAGGGGCATTGATCATTAATTATGAAGTGGATAGCATGATGACAGAGGACGTCTAACTTGTGCAGATTACAGGTTGCACTACTGTTGTATATGATGTCTGCATAGTCGAGGAAGGGGAGGAAGGTGGCTTGCACTAGCCTGTTTCTAATGTTGGTGGGTAATAAGGATTTATTCCTGAAGAAAATGTAAGAAGAATTAATGCAAGAAAGACCCTGGCACAATACTGGAGGAAGGCAAATGCACAGACAATTGCACACTGGTTGTCTAGCCTCTTTGATTGCATGAAATTTCAGAAAGCACAGTTGTATGCCAATGATGAGGAAGACGGGTTTGAAAACATGTGGAACCCCCATAATTAAAGCCATAGAAAAAAAGTATCATTTAGCATTGTTATACAAGCCTCTTCCACATTTACGCTTACAGCAGGGGGTGGAGGATCTGACCCTCTTCCCATTAGAGCCCACAGTTACCCTGAGAATCTGTCTGAGACAGAGGTGTACCTTGGAATGCTAGGTAACTAAACAGTTACAGTATTTGATAAATCTTAGAGATGAGGAGATGATGACATGTTGTAACACTATCAGTGAATATGAGGATGTACTTTTATGCCACAGTTTTGTGCATGTACAATAATGCTGTTAAAGCTTGCTGTGACCTGCATGAAAATTGAAAATGAAGTTTAAATATAAGCCACCCTCTAGGGGCTGGCTTACTAGGCCATATGCTCCCCTTTTGGTTAGGTTCCCTTTAATGGGCAGTTCCATGTTCCGCCCCCTAGGGGCATTGCTTCTGGCCCGGATTTAAAAAGGTAGGGTCTGGAGAGGTGGGAGCTGGTGGGCTGAATGTAGGGCAAGTCAGGCTGGGGTTTAAAACCCCTGGCCCGGGAGGTACTGGCTGTAGCTAGCACAAATGGCTACACATGTTTTAACTCCAATAGGGAGGAGCTAAGAGTATGGCGACCATTGGGAACCGAGGTCCTGGAAAGTCAGCGGCTGGGTGGACAGTAGCCTGGAGGTAAGCCCATCAATACCTGGGTTCAGGAGACCTCATGCTCTAAAGAAAGGTATGGTAGTGGGGTTGGTGCTGCAGTGGCAGGGCCGTGGCTGGGCCCCTTGGATGTGGCAGCTCTAAAATGGTAAGTTTCCTGGTGTGGCATGCTGCCGAGGTGAGTTGGGAGGACTGCATTTCAGGATCTCATTTTATCAGGCCTGCTGTACCCATGTCTGGTGCAGATCCCGTGTTAGGCCCATTAAAGAAATGCAAAGAAAAAGTAACTACAAGGAAGGAGCCAAGTCGCACATGCTACAGTTAAAGCTAGCATCCTGTCTCTGTTGGAAGAGGGTTACAAACTGGTTAGTTCTCTGACAAGGTTTTCAGGGCAGCCGCGGTGTGTTTTAAAGGCCACATCCCCAATATGGGTTACTTCTGGGTAGGGACTGAGACACTCTCCAAGTACTGAGGTGGGTCATGCATTGTACCCTCTAAGGTTTCAGCTCTACTCCAGCTCAGAGTTCTCTGCGTGGAGTCTGCGCCTGGTCTATTATGTTAGGCCTGTATTAGTCCTCTGGCCTTTTCTGTCTTTCGGCTTCAGGAAGCTGCTCATTCAATTTATTTTCTATTAATTTTAAACAGAAATCATATTAAATTTCTTTATTGTTTTTTTTACCTCGTGTGTGCTGGGATTATTGAATGAACTAACTAATTTCTTCCTCTAAAGAAGACAATCCAGCCTTTGTCCTCCCTGACCCAGCCTGAAGTTGCAGCTGTTGGTAAGCTATACCCTTTTGTTTTAGAAAACAATCTGTACTACGCTGCTTTAGATCTGCAGATGAGGTAAGGCCTTGTATTTCTTTGAGCTGTAGGCCTTAAGCCTGGAAGGTTTCTGGTTAGTACTCCCTCCCTGTATACCATCAGGACCTCTAGACATAAAAGGGGGGTAAAAGTGGAGTTACAAATGCAGGGGCTCATCTGGGATTTGAGTCAAGGTTGAGTGCTTGGGGGTGGATGTCCCCGCTGCCACAGCAGGCCTGAATATTTGGTAGTGTGTCACTACTGGGCCACCACATGGTATGTTTGGCACCTTTTTCTTGTCTTCTTCTAAGAGAAGGCGCCTGGCAGACAGGAGGAATGGTCAGGTGAGCAAAAGCACTGCCGCTGGTTGGCTCTGGTATTGGCTGTGTGAGGAATGTGCAGAGAAGACGCCATTTTCTCCTCGAGCTCGTGGTAGAAAGATGCAATTTGTTGGAAAGAAAACAAAAAGTAGTTATGGATGAGAAGTTTCCCTCCAATGAGCCCCTGGCCATCGTTCCAGCCTCCCTATTATCCTGGCTGTGGAAGTCAGCAGGAAGGGGAACGGTGGAGCAGAAATATGTGCGCTGTGGATTTCAAGGAGAGGAAATAGTTTGGCTGTCCTTGTGCTCGGGTTGTTCCAGAGGACCTTCTGCAGGACTATTTAAGGTACTCCTTACACTTATGCCTGGCCTTACCCCACTCTGGCATTGGCGGGCACAACATCATTGGTATCCCAGGGGAGCCTGGATGTATTTGAGAAAACTAAGCTATCTGACTTAGTGGAGGAAGCAAAGCCTTCTGCTCCCTCGGCGGAGATGAGCAAGAGGGCCCCTGATGTGATCATGGAGGAGGACACTAGTAAGGGTGCTGTGAGTCACAGCTGTCTGTCCAGTCCCATGGTACCTGCCACCGTTGACTATCCTGTTGGCAGAGGGATAAGTAGGGGACAGGGATGTCTAACTGGTGACCCCCATGGCCTAGGGGGTCGGCTGCAGGTCCTCTACCTGGCAACGATGGCTTTTCAGGTGCCCCATGTGAAGAGTTTTTCTATCTAAGTACTCTGAGCCAGCAAAAAATGGAGGAACAAAAGAGCAGGGTTGTGTGGGAGATACCAGCTGTGCTTCCCCCTGGACAAGCTCCTAAAGCCTATCAATTTGCTGACCAGGAGGTATAACGAGCCATCCCTCATCCTTATGTGCATCTTGATCTAAAGCTCCTGGGTAACACCCCATGCCTCCTGGCACTGTGCAGGGCTACCTGTGACAGGATGGATGGACTTTTGAGTGGTGACCCAATGAATGTGCCATACAGAACCCAGGTGTGGTTGGAGCCTGGTACCACCCGGTGGACCAGAGTGCTAGATCTGCCTCAGTGGTTGCAAGTGGAGAGGTGGATAAGGCACAGAATCCATACTGAATATCTGAATGCTGAATACCCTTACATTTCAGAAAGGCTATGGGACATCATACAGGAAAAGCGTCCTGACTAGGTGTTTTGGGGAATGGTCCAGAAGCTTCAATTTTGGTCAGAATCGTCCAGACCGCCAACTGAGGAGGTCATTCAGAAAGCTAGAACTTTGTGTTTCTGATCTCCCTGGGCAGGACTAACTTTGTTCAAGCACTTTGCCCTTGTTCAGAATGTGGCTGGTTGTCACATGAAACACATAAAGAATAATGCATATGTAGGCAGTTAATATGAAGTTTTTTTACGGACCCAAGGTGTGTGATCATAGAGAAACCTCGAGGAAGCTGGCTAGGAAGTTTCCTATAATCGCACACAGTGTGTAAAAACTGAATGTTAACCACCTATATATGTTTTATCTTTTATAATAACTGGTGCAAAAAAGACTACCTTATGTTATGTCGATGGTTCGAGTCGGGTAAAGTAAATCACGATCTTATGAATGAAGTAAAAAAAAAAAAAAAGAAACTCAAAAAAGTGTTTATTTTTTTATTTTTATTTATAGTGTTTGCCAAGTCCTTTCGCTTCAGTGTGTGTTGTTTCGTCATCTCGGGTCAGGTCTTTACAGTCACTGTGGAACTGAGATGAAAGTTCATGTCGCCTGTGGAAGCAATATGGGTAGTCGAGAAAGTACACTTTTAGTGGAGAGTCTTCCTGATAGGTAAATAATAAATTTCAAAAAACCAAAATGCTTACACTTTGTTATTTGATCCTGTATGTTTCTGTTAAAATCGAGGTCATGCTGTGAGTGAGAATCTGTGGTTGGAGAACCGTCTGTTGATGGTCTTTGTCTGTTTAATTTGTCTTAACCACCACAGGCTTCTCGGCACGAGACTGTAAAAGTCGTATCAACCCACGGGTTGATACAAGTTTTTTTGTATCAACCTGCGGGTTGATATTACTTTCTACAACACTCAAAAATGGGTTGATAACGGGGGTCACCAGTTATTATTATTATATAATATCTACTGATTTGTTTGCAGATGAAACTACCAAGCCAGACCCTGCTTATTACTTCTTCCACAGCAGAGGGCCCACTATTTAGAGGAAGACACCCCACAAATTGTGATTTGCCAGGACTGTCAAGCAAGTTCATTTTGACTGTTTTCTAGTTAAAAGAAAGAATCCTCAGAAAATGCTGTGCCCAGTGGATGGTGCTGCAGGACTGTTCCTCAGATTCAGAGACTGGGACTGTTTGAACTACCCCACTGTGACTGTTGTTCAAGTTATAGTGAAAAGGTTGTTCCCAGTTGGAACCAAAAAAAATGAATAATGATAGCCATACAAGTTTCTATCACATGCTGTGAAAAGATTGAGTGAGAGTGTGTATGGAGCATGAGTGAGTGTAGCGAATGTGTGAGGAGAGAGTGGGTTCCCTTTTCAAAAGGTATAAACTATTTTGCTAACATTTTAGACATCACATTTGATAGTTGGTTCAAATGACAGCCTGGCATTACTGTTTTATAAATTTAATCCCTCAGTTTCAACTATGATTGTTTTGGGCAGGAACAGCTCCACATAATGGGCTTGGGAAGTAGGCCCCTTGGGGGGTTGTGGGTTTACTGGCAGGCCCTAGGGAGGGGCTTCCGGGCAGGAAGTGTGCATACCCATTATGGTCAGCACCTTCTTTAGATGGCAAGTTACCCCATTTCTAGGAGGAAATAGAATTAGGGGGGGTGTAAGCCACTCCTCTCAGGGCTGCCATACTAGGCTGTATGCACCCCTTTTGGTTAGGTTCCCTATAATGAGCAGTTCTATGTTCCACCCCTTGGGGAGGTGTTGCTCCTGGCCTGGGTTTAAAAAGGGGTAGTTGGAGAGCGGGGAGCCAGCAGGTGGACTGTAGGGCAAGTCGGGCTGTGGTTTCAAATCCCCTGCCCGGGAGGTACCAGCTGCTGCTAGCATCGATGGATACGTGTGTTTCAACTCCAATGGGGACGGTGATAGGACTATGGTGACCGTTGGGAACTGGGGTCCTGGAAGATCAGTGGCTGGGTGGACAGCAGCCTGGAGGTAAGCCCATTGACATCTCGTTTTGGGACACCTGGTGCCCTAAAGAGAAGTATGAAAGTGGGGCTGTCACAGCAGTGGCAGGACCATGGCAGGGCCCCTTGGAGATGGCAGCTCTAAGGTGGTCATTTTCCTGGTGTCGCATGCTGCCGAGGTGAGTTGAAAGGATTGCATTTCAGGATCTCATTTTATTGGGCCTGCCATGCCCAAGTTTGGGGCAGGTTCAGTGTTAGGCCCATTAAAGAAATGCAAAGAAAGAGTAACTGCAAGGAAGGAGCCGAGTCGTACATGTTATAGTTTAAGCTAGCATCCTGTTTCTGTTGGAAGAGGGTTACGAACTGGCTGGTTCTCTAGCAAGGTTTTCAGGGTGGCCTAGGTGTGCTTTAAAGGCCGAATCCCCAGCATGGGTTATTTCAGGGTGGGGAGTAAGTTACTGTCAAAGTACTGGAATACATCATGCATTGTACCCTCTAAGGTTTGAGCTTTACTCCAGCTCAGTGTATGTATCAGCTCGGTACTGTTTGTACCTCCATGAATCTCCTCTGGCGTGTTTTGTCTCTCGGATCCATGGAGCTACGCACACTATTTATCTATTAATTTTAAATAGAAATCGAATGAAATTTCTTTATTGGTTCTTTAACTTCATGTGTGCTGGGATTATCGAATGAACTAACTAATTTCTTCCTCTAAAGAGGACAATCTAGTCTTTGTCCTCCCTCGCCTGGCCTGAAATTGCAGCTGTTGGTAAGCTATAGCATGTTGGGTGAGAAAACAATCTGTACTATGCTGCTTTAGATCTGCAGGCAAGGTAAGGCCTTGTATTTCTTTGAGCTGGAAGGTTTCCAGTTTGTACCCCTCATAGAAAATGACTGACACTGTTCATGAGCAGAGGTCCTAAAATGCCTTTGTTGAAAATTTGGTGCCGAAAGTCCAGTGTCCATGGCTCAGTAGGTAGCACGCTCATCTCTGAGGCCGGGAGATCAGAGGGCTGTGGGTTCAGTTCCCACATCTGGCACTTGGGTTAATATCCCAGTACTGACACTGTAGTGCAGCATGAGAGGGGTGCTACACTTCTGAGGTGCCGATAAACCAAGGTTCCATCTGCTTGGATTGGTGGTAGTTCAGGTGGATGTTAAAGATCCCATGGCACTTATCGAAAAGAGTAGGGGAATTTCCCCAGTGTCCTGGCCAAATTTCTCTCATTCACTTAAAATACCACCAACAGCTTAATCTGGTTCAAGGTCAGTTGGCATTCATCTGTATCCCCCTCCCCCGGGTCGTGCCTGAAAATAGGCAGGATTTGTCTAGTGCACTTACCCAGTCAACAAAAACTAAATAAAATAAATATACCATCAGAGCCCCTAAAAGGGGTACAAAAGGGGAGTTACATAAAAAAAAAACACCCCTTATCAAAACTAGAGTCTTGGTGTATTTCTTCTGTAACTAATTCTTGTTGTCGTGATGTACATGTCTGAGTCACCTTTGTATATCTGGGGCCAAATTTTCAAAAGAGGAAAAACTGCACACATGTGGAAGAAAGTTGCACAGGGACGGGTTTCATTGCACAACCACGTATTTTTTTCTGCACGCACTCAGTTTTCAAAAAGATTGCCCTTTTGCAACCATTTCCACAATTTATGGCAGCTTGTGCATATTGTTTTGTGCAGCTGTGGACAAATGCTATGCCTGATAATATGAGACGCATCATTTTTATGTTGCTTGCACACATGTGCAAGAAACATAGTGCCATCATCGAAGATTTCGGAGGTGTGTCACCTCCTCCTCCAATTCAGTCAGTGAGCTGGCAGGCGCGGCCCCTGTAAGTCAATGCATTTTGGAGCTGTCTATGACAGGCTCCAAAATGCAGTGGCATACAGTTGAAAGGGGAGCTCACGCTTCAGTGAGCACCAATAAGAGCGTAGCTCCCGCCCCCTGCGTACTGTGCAGTCGACGGGGTGCCCAATCCCCATCGTGAGCTGCGTCGTTTCCCCAGTAGTTGGTGCCACGCTGGGGCCCACCCCAGCATGGCAATCAGTCCTCTGGCTGGACGGGTGCCCAATCCCCATCGCTGAATGGCCCCATCTTGTGCCACGCTGGGAGCCCACCCCAGCGTGGCAAACATCCCATGACGCGTCTTTTTTTTTTTTAACCTATAAAGCAAAAACAGTCCGTGGTCGTCTCCGACCCCCTCCCACAACCCGCACCAACCCACTCGCACCCAGCCTTCCCACACCCCCACCCCATGCTTACCTCCGACTCCGCGCGACGATCTTCGGTGGACCGAAACACGTCTGCACTCTTCAAAGCCGACTGCGAACTGAGGAAATGCCTGTAAGCTGTATAATGGGCTAGATGGGGGTTCAACTTATTGCACATTCTCAGGCATAATTTATCAGTTTCATGGCATCTTTTTCATGGTCGAATACTGTCATGGCGCACTGGTTCGGCGTTATTTCACAGTGACTGCACAGTGACTGCGGAAATCACCCTTCGGGCTGGAATACCACCATGACAGTGACATCATTCATGAGAAGGGTCCCAAAACCCATGTTGAAAATTTCGTCAAAATTCCTAAAATGACTGTTTCTGGCGTCGTTGCGCAGTTCCTACATGAGCTTGTAAGTTCGTGAATTTCAATATTTTCACTCCAGATTTTCAACATTGCCATTTTACCACACTTTCTTATGAGCAGTATAGCTGTCATTTTCACATCTCACCCAAATGTGTTTCCGCCTTGTAGTGCAGAATGGCGCAGTCGGTTATGCGAAATCAATGTACGGGACAAATTAAGAAAATCACAGTGACACTGTTCATGAGCAGAGGTCTTAAAATGACTATGTTGAAATTTGGTGAAAAAATTCCTAAAAATGACTGTTTCTACGGTCGTTCTTGCGGTTCTCTGAGCTAAATGAGTTCTAAATTTTAAATATTTTCACTCCAGATTTTCAACATTGCCATTTTACCACACCTTCTCATGAGCAGTACAGCTGTCATTTTTCACATCCTGCCCAAAACATGTTTCCGCCCATGTAGCGCACAATGGCGCAGTCGGTGTGCGAACTCAGTGTATGGGACACATTAAGAAAATCACAGTGTCACTGTTCATGAGCAGAGATCTTAAAATGGCAATGTTGAAAATTTGGTGAAAGAATTCCTAAAAATGACTGTTTACAGGTGTCCGTTGCACAGCGTTCCACGCATGCGACTTCGTAGGTTTGCGAATTTCAATATTTCCTCTCAGATTTTCAACATTGCCATTTTACCACACCTCCTTGTAGGCAGTACAGCTGTCATTTTCACATCCTACCCCAAGCGTGTTTCCGTCATGTAGTACACAATGGCGTGAGTCGGTGTGCAAACTCAATGTATAGGACACATTAACAAAATCCACAGTGACACTGTTCATGAGCAGAGGTCTTAAAATGGCATATGTTGAAAATTTCATGAAAAATTTCCTAACAATGACTGTTTTACGAGCGTGCGTTGCGCAGTTCCTACGCACGCTCGTAAGTTCGCAAATTTTCAATATTTGCACTCCAATGACTTCCAAATACCTAAACAGCACATAGAAGCAAGCAACATTCGGCATTGACAAATGCTTGTTTTGTATAGCAGCAGAAAAAAAGGGAAATGCTACCTGTGTGCATAAAATGCTGAAAATAACATTTGGGCAGATGCATGCATTTTTATCCTGCATCAAGGATTTGCATACAGGGGCAAGTCTCTGGGCAATGTCAGGTCCTTGGAAAACCTGCTCCCTGAAGTTTACATATCCACCATTTTTAAAAGACAGACAGAAATGAATACTTTCGCTCCTGCCAGCTTTTACAAATGATTCTGAAGAATTCAAGTTAGAGAAACAGTTGTAAAGTCAATACGTGTCTCGTCTTGCCTTGGCTTCTTTTACACATAAATTGATGTTTTTAAAATTAGACTGAAAATCTCTAGTCTAACTATACTGTATGTCCTTAATTGTTTATTTGATTTATTAATAACTATGACTACAAATACCTTTCAACCAGGGGCTCTTTTACAAAGGGTCCACATCAAAATTGCCAGACAAGAAGACACGTATTGTACAAGTAAACAGCAATGGGGTATATGCAGTTCAGAATACAGTAATGGGTTATACATTAAGTTACATAAGTCAGTACACAAGGTTACGTTAGGCAAGAAATGTAGAGAAGATAAACAATCATCATTATAGGAGTGCAGTCTAAAACAGACTGTAATTTGTGCATGCTGAGCAGGGTTCATAAGGGTGCGAGATGGTGGGGGGAGTAAAGGAAGGGGGCAACAAGGGGTGGGAAAGGGGAGAAGGCAAAGCAGTGGAAAGGATGGGGTAGAAAGGCAAGGGGGGTGTGTTGGGAGGTTCCCAGGGAGTGGCACAGGTATCTACTATATACAGTCCCATTTACTTTGCATTGTGAGGTGGAGGCAGAGCATAAATTTAAAAAAGCCTAGTTTTGTTTTGGCAAGGACTGCTACCGGTAGGCCATTAAGCCAGGATGGTGCCCTATAGCTGAAAGTGAGCTGGGCTTGCAAGGTGCGACAGTGTGGGATGAGGAAAGTCTGTCTGTTCGCACTATGTGTGAGCCACTGGTTTGCAGATGGAAGGAGTAGGGACTGGGAGGCTGGTGGAGTTAGGGAGAGGCAAATTTTTTTGGCAAGTGAAAAGGTTTGAAAGGTGATCCTGCCCAGCAGATTGAGCCATTTAGACTGCAGGTAAAGGTCACAGGTGAGGGTGTGTTTTGCCACACCAGTTACAAGCCTGCAGGCTTTATTTAGTGCGACTGATAGACATTTGAGGGTGGTATCAGTGGTCGTGCTGTATATGACCAGACCATAATCAATAACAGACCAGATTGAGCTAGTGACTGCCAGTTTTAGAGCTGCAGGTGAAAGACAGTGCCTATGTCTGTACCACCTCCGCTCCAAGTCTGCTGTTAACCATTTTGCCAATTAGGTTGACATGTTGAGTGAACGAGAATAGGCTGTCTAGCGTGATACCGAGGTATTTAAATTCATTAACCACCTCAAGAGGCTGGTTTTGGTTATTCCAGATTGTTAGGGAGGCCGACTTGAATTTACTACGGTTGCTGGCAAAGAGCATTGTTTTGGTCTTTTTGTAGTTCATTAATAGCTTATGCCCAGCAAAACATGATTCAACTTTAGAGAAGCTGCATTGGAGCTCATTAGTGAGGGGAGAGGGGTCAGTGTAGCTTTCAAAAAGAAATGCATCATCTGCATAAAGTATCATGTTGCTGTCACAAGCTTTGGGCAGGTTGTTGAGAAATATGCTAAAAACCAAAGGACCTAGAATGGCACCTTCAGGAACTCCTGAACGCACTGGAAGGTTGCATGAGAGGGAATCACCAATAATTTTTACCTGCTGTGTCCTATTTTCTGGGTAGCTGCTGAACCAAGTGGTCACTGCATTAGAGAGGCCTAAGGCAGGAAGGGAGCATAGGAGGAGGAAATGATTAACAGTACCAAATGCCTTAGTAAGGTTGATATACCAGTAGGTTGAGCCTACCAGGGATCCACAGTCAAGGGCTTTGTGGATGAAATCTGCATACTCCAGAAGGGCTGTGGTGGTACTATGGGCCTTTCTGAAACCGTGTTGCTGGAGTCACTGGATATTGTATGTAGTTAGGAACTCAGTCAGCTGGTCCATGACTATTCTCTCTAGGACTTTGGATAGGGGTGGGAGAATTGAAATAGGGCGGTAGTTTGAACACAAGGTTCTGTCCCCATTTTTGTGCACTGGTGTGACAACTGCTGCCTTCCACTGTTGCGGGAATTGCCTAAGGGTCAGTGACAGGTTGATAATAGCGGTCAGAGGTTTTAACATTACATCCAGGGAGAGATTGAGAAGCTTCATATCACGTGAGTTGCTGCTATATCTGGTTTTTCCCACCACCTTTTGGAGATATTTTTTTGGCCCTGCAATTGTAATTCTCCTGAAGTAGAATGTGGGAATTGGAGGGCAGTATCTGAAGGCCCCTTGTATCAGAATCTATGAAGAAACTGGAGGGTGCCTGACTGAGATCCATGAAGGCTCTGTTAAAAAGAATCTGTGATTGTCTGGGTTCCTGTACAGGGTATCATTTACCATCAACAAGGTAGATGTCCTGCTAGGCTGGCCAGTAAGCTTCTTGATATTTGCCAGACGTTATGGCTGTTTCCCCAGGAGCTGGTGAGCTCACTTTGAAAGTGGGCAGTTTTGGCCCTGTGGATCTCTCGGCCTCTGGGGCTCTGTAATGTTGCATATCAACCAGCTTTCCAGTGGCACGAGCAAAATACCAAAGATTGTCCCTGGCTTTCATCTTGTGCAGTAAGTCAGCAGTGATCCAGGGTTTTTTTTTTACACCCCTGGTTTTTACTTTACGCACTGGGGCAAAGATATCACAGGCCTTATTAAAGAGTGTGACAAGGTAGCTTAGCGTTTGATCGATATTACTAGACATGCCCAGTGGAGACCAGTCACATTGTGCCAGGTATGCATGAAACTGATCCAGTTGACCTTTTTTAAGAGTGCGCTGGTAAGTGACTTCAGAAGGGGGTTTAGGGCACTTATTAGACCAATAGCTGATGACAGGAGAATGGTCACTCATTGAGTCAGGGAGAACTGCGGTGTTAGTGTGTCTGTTAGGGAGAGAGGTCAGAATTAGGTCAAGAAGGGTGCTATTCCAGGTCCTCTGATTTATTCTCATAGGGGAAGCTACTAATTGGTATATGTTGCATGCAGCAATGGCATCCTTGAAAGGGGAAGCTTCATCGGTCAACCAACTGATGTTAAAGTCACCCATATCAACTACCTCTCCATGGCGTAGTAGGTTTTCAAGGTAATTCAGTACCATATTGAAACCTAAGTTATTGTTGCATGGGGGGATGTAGACAGAAAACACATGGAGGGATTTTCCCTGTTTTCCAAGGAGAATTTGAACTCCAAGCATTTGGGACTGGTTAACTGGGGTAGTAAGGGGGATTGCTTGTCTATTTAGGGAGTCCTTTAAGTAGATAGCACACCCCCCACCCCTTTTACCAACCCTATCCATCCTGAACAGTGTATACCCATTCAATGCTATTGAAGAGTCAGGTACTTTAGCTGAGAGCCAGGTTTTGTTCATTGTAACCACATCAGGGTTATGCTGTGAAATCCAGACTTTCAGGTCATTGATTTTTGGCAGGAGATTTCAAATATTTATGGAGACTAGCTTTAAGTGCCCAGACATTTTTGTGCTCCCGTTGGTGTCTTGCATAGGTCCTGGGTTAGGGTGGACATTCCCAAAGATGACAAGTAGGAGCAAGGTAATTCTGTATAGGTAGGGTTTAAGGTATTTGATCCCAGAGTTCTTTGTTCTGCAGGTGGGTTTATTGTGGCTAGTATAAAAAAAAAAGGGTGGGACAAGTAATTGGGGAAAGAGGTGCATAAATATCCAGTATAGGCTGGGAAAACCGCACTGGGTTATAGTGTTGCTGGTGTTGCTTTTGGGTAAGGGAGTTTGTAATATTGATCCCCGAGAGGCAACATTAAGAGAGAATAGACCAGGGTTTATGAGAGTGGAGGTGGCACTGTATCAGGTGGGAAACTGAAAGAGGAGGAGTAGAAGAGTGAGTGAAGTGATGTAGTGGGGGGACATCATGGAGGATGTGAGAGAAAGGAGTGTGTATAGGGGTGATCAGTACAAGGGAGTAAGGGGTGAGGAGGACAGGCTAAGGGATAAGACACAAGTAAGTGCAGAATGTAATGGCCAGGGGCAGCAATAACAATGGTAAGGGCCAGTAATAATCGAGTGGGCAAGGGTTGTAGAAAGCTAGAGAAAAAACTAAATGAGGATAAGGGTAGAAGAATGGCCTCAGTGATTGGGGCTGCTACAACAGTGTAGTGGTAAGGGTGATTGCCTCCAGTGCAGAAGGTTGCAGGTTGAAGGTCAAGGCTAACCAGGAGCTGGGACAAAGACACAGGGTTAACAATAAGGGGTATGAGGTAACTGGGAGTGAGAGAAAGAGGAGAGTACAGGGATAAGGATAGTAAGAAGCAGTTAGTAGGAGGGATAGCAGAGATCATCACAGTGACTTCTAGTGGTAGCAGGGTATAAAAAGAAAATGGGAAACTAGGGTGTTAGAAGGTGGTCAGATTGTAGGTCACATGACCAGATGTGACCTATAAATGAAGTGCCGGACCGGAGGGGAGGTAGTTGACATGAAGCATCGCTGGGCTAACACAGTGTCCCAAGCTCTCCAGACAGAAGAGAATAGTGGTCCGACACAAACAAGCATTTTCAGCAGATTTTGAAATCAGCTGTGGCAGGCTCCAGTTTCTGTGCGGTGCTCCGTTCTGGAGCTGGGGTGCAATGAAGGAGCCTGTGGAGGAAAAGGGAAAGGATAGTAAAATTAAAGGGAGATGCGGGAAGACTAGGACAATAGGTGGCGGGGGGGAGACTGGACTGCGCATGCGCCCGGTCCAGAAACAGAGCCGACAAACAATGGTGCCCAGCAAAACAGAAAAATGAATTTGAATTAAACTTGGTAAGCAGGACTCAAATAGAGCATCAGCATTACACAGTACTTCTGAAATAAAACCTCTTAAGGAATCCAGTCAGCTAGCATGAAACCAGTGTAGAGCTCCATTTAAGAATGAATCAAGAGAATCTAAACAGGTCTGGGGTCAGAAAAACAACCTTAAGGATATACAAAGTAGCAAAATGTGCAGCTAATAATTTTCAACACAGTGCCCCAAGCTTTCCAGACAGCAGAGACTAGTGGTCTGACACAAACAAGGATTTTCAGCTACCTTGAGATTAGCTGTGGCAGGCTTCGGGTTCTGTGCAGTGCTCCATTCTGGAGCTAAGGGGTGCAATGTGAATTCTTTCCTCTTTTCACGACATGTTATAAACTGCTGTTTCTATACATACTCAAATAAATACAAGAACTTAACAGAACTTTCATGCATTGTGTGCATGAGAAAGGAAAGAAAAACAGTTGCAGGATCTGTACTCCACTTTACAAATTCCACTTGTTTCTTGCCGAAATAGGCACTCCTACCCCCTTTTTCAGTTTTCTTTATAAATACATTGTCAACAACAACTAAATAAAGTAGTTACATAAGAACTTACCAGAAGAGGTGATCTTCAAGAAGATCTCTTGCAGCAGGCCTCACCTATGGAACTAGCCACCAGGCACTAGGATCACACTGAAACTTTTCTAGCTAGCAGTCTACTGGGGGCCATTCACTCTGACGTCATATGCTAATGTCACCCTATCCTATAAGAGTGGGCAGCCCCCGAACCCTCTTCAGTTCTCCTGTCGGAGACCATAAGCTACCTGACACCAGCTGAGGGAACTGAGGAGGAACTGAAGGTTCCCAACAGAGAAAAGATGATAAAGGAGGAGGTTCAGACACAAAAGGGCCTCCCAGGCCCAGCGGGAAGGAGGGAGGGACAGCACATGCTGCTGCAAGAGATCCTCTCGAAGATCTACTGTTATGATACGTTTTTAGGTAACTGTACTATCTTACTTTGAGAGTTATCTCTTGCAGCAGGCCACACCTATAGAACAAGTCCTAAGCAGTTCCATCATCAGACAGCACAGTCTGGATGGAGGGACCCCTGAGCCTAAGAAAGTAGGTCCTGGAGGACAGCTAGGCCAAAGTTGGCCCTACACCTAGAGGCAATGTCCAGACTGTAGTGCTTGGTATAGGTGTGGACAGTAGTCCAAGTAGCAGCAGCACAGATCTCTGCAGCCGACACATTTCTGAAACAGGCAACAGAAGTGGCCGTGCCTCTGGTGAAATGGCCATGAACAACACCAAGAAGGTCCTTGCCATACTTCCTGTAGCAAAAAGGAACAGAAAACTGATAGGATTTCCTACAGTCCTTTGTATGGTGTATATAGTAACACAGAATCCTGTAAATGCTACAGGTGAGCAGTCCATCCTTATTGTCATGGTGACCACTAAAAACTTCATGTCACTTAAGAAACTCATGGATCCCACCTTCCCTAGCAGTGGGCTTTCTTTTTTACTGCAGTTCTTACTCCATCTCACTCTACCATCCACACCCTTACCCCACCCCAATCCCCCTATACCTCCCCCTCCTTACCTCTTCACCTTCCCAAGTCTTATCCGTAGCAAACCCTCCGGATTACTTGTCCTAGTGGCTGTCCAGGGTTGAATCATCCTAAACATGGACTTATTTTGTATGTTTGTTCTGTGTGCTATATTTATCACCTAATTGTGTCACCCCTCTCTGTATAGGCCTGTTTTAGTTCCTCATATGTACTGTTTTTACTTCTTATCTTGTAACTGCCTTTGATTATTTTTATGTCCAGGACCACTTTGAAAATGAGCTTGCTCAGTGGTGTTATGCCTGGTTAAATAAAGTTTGATGGACTGATTGAATTCTGTGCACATCTAAAGTGTGGAGGAATGCTTCCCCTTGATTGACATGCTCTGGGAAATAAAGAGGAAGGTGGATAGACTGATTTAAAGTAAACTCAGACACTGGAAGAAATGCAGGGTTGGTATGCAAAGTCACCCTGTCTTTAGGAAAAATCAAATAAGGCTGCTTTCACATGAGCACCTTCAGCTCAGAAATTCTTTGAGCAGAAGTAATGGCAACTAAAAACAATGCTTTCCATGACAAAAAGCATAGCTTGCGTGTTGCGGCTTACTCAAAACAAGTCAAAGTAAGTTTTTCCCCAACACAAAATTCAAGTCCCAGGGAGGAACTGGACTGCGAATAGGAGGCTTCAGGTGAAGAATGCCTCTCAGAAATGTAAGGGACATCTCCAGTTGTGTCACCATGCGGCCACCAACAGGAAAACAGAAGGCAGAGACAGCAAATATGTGCAGCTTAAGAGGGGAGAACTTCAGGCTGGAGTCTGACAGGGACAGCAAGCACACCAGATTCTGGTTTGCTGGACAAGTGAAGGGATTCAGCTGGCGTGAAGCAGCCCACAACGCGAAGCGTTTCCACTTCATAGAATAAGTGGCCCTGGTGGAAGGCTTCCTAGCCACTACCAGGGACATCGGCCACCTTGGGTGATACCCTGAACCAAGCCATGGCTATGTCCTCAGGAGTCAGACATGAGGATGCAGGGATTTGAGGTCCAGATGGACCAGAGTGCCTCAGTTTTGGGAAAGCAAGCCAGTGCACAGAGGTAGAGGTACTGGAGGTTCCACTGTTGGCTGTTGCAGTAAAGGGAACCAGATCTGACAAGGCCAGAAGGGGAATGATGAGGATCACTGTGGCCCCTTCCATATGGAGCTTGATCAGAACCCTCTGAAGCAGAGGAAGGAAGGAAATCTGTACAGAAACCTCCCTTTCCAAGAGAGGAGCAACGCGTCTTGCCAGAAAACTCCTGGCCCTGGATCAAGTGAGCAAAAAAGCTGCAGTTTTGTGTTGAGTTGGGACACAAAAATGTCCAACTCTGGATGACCCCACCAGTGGAACAGGTCTTCTACTACTAAGGTTAGCAGCTTCCACTAGAGCGATTTTGTCAGCAAACAGCTTAGGAAGTCCACCAGGATGTTTTGGACGCCTAGAATATAGATGGCCGACAGTTCAAGTCTGTGATGCTGAGCCCAATACAAGACTCTCATTGATTCCTGGCAGAGGGGGTATGAGTGAATGCCCACTGCTTGTTGATGTAGTGGACTACACTGATGTTGTTCATCTGCACTAGCAGAAGATATGGGGTAGTAGAGTCTGGAAAGCCTGCAAGGCACAAAAAATAGCCAGCATCTCCAGGACATTGATGAGGAGAGAGTATTCCAGCTGGGACCATGTCCCTTCTGTTTGGTGGGGCCCTAGATGAGCTCCCCACCCCAACCCTGAAGCACCTGTGGTGAGGATTTGCTGAGGGGAAGGAATGAGGAAAGAAACCCCTCTTAACAGGTTGCTGGGTTCCGTCCACCAAAGTAGAAGGTGTAGAACATTTTTTTTTTTTTTTTTATCGGCTAGGAAACCAGGACCAGCTGTTCCAGGTCAGTGGTACTCTGATCCCACTGGACCCCCAGTGTCCATTGGGGAATCCTCATGTGTAATCTGGCTAGAGGCACTTTGACTATAGCTGCAGCCATCAGGCCCAAGAGCCGGAGGAAGGATATGGCAGAGACAAAGCGGCTGTTGTACAGCAGGTGGGCTTGAGCTATAAGGCGATCTGCCCGGTCATGGAGCAGGAAGGCTATGTCCTGAGAAGTATCCAGGACTGCCACTGTGTACTGAAGGCACTGACAGGGGGTCAGAATAGACTTGGGCAAGTTGACCATGATCCCCAGATCCTGGAATAGGCAGGTGGTAAGTTCCAGAGTCTGTAACAGGTGCTCCAGGGACTGGGCTTTGAGAAGCCTATCGTTCAGGTAGGGAAAGACATACAGTCCCTCCCACCCGAGGGCAGCTGCTACAACTGCCAAGCACTTGGTAAACACCTGAGGGGCCGAAGACAAGCCAAATGGCAAGGTCTGGAACTGGAAATGTGCCCCTTGGAAAATAAACCTTAGGTACCATCTGTGGGAGGCATGTACCTGGATAATGCAGGTAGGCATCCTTTATGTCGAGGAAGCAAACCCAAGCTCTCTGGTACAGAAGGAGCAGCAGACCTTGAAGTGCCACCATCAAGAATTGTTTTGTACTAAATAAACAGATTTTGCTTCCAGAGGTCTAGAATGGGCTGTAGATCTCCTGTGCATTTGAGCACCAGGAGGAAGTGAGAATAGAAACCCCTGCCCTGTTGATTTCGCTGGGACAGGTCCTATGGCTCTTTTTATTTATTTATTTATTGAGGAGATTGGATTTACAACCTTTGAGTCGTAGACTCATTTACAAAGGCTCCACATCAAAGTACAGTCAATAGAACAATTGCACAGTGCAATACAGTGGTAGGTAAACACAAAATGTGGATTATGCAATTAAGTAAGCGAAAGGAGGCCTATACAGATAAGGTAGCTATGCTGGTTTAATCAAGGAACCCAACATTGTCAATGGTGCTAGCAATCGGAGCCAACATAGTCATTGATACAAATAATAATGTGCGAGATTGAGGTTTACATTTGTAAAAGCTAGTGATACAGAGGGGAAAAAAATCAGTTACATAATCAGTAGCGTGTCTTGGGTGGGTATATAGATAGCAGGTAGTTACACTTTGCATATTCACTCTCATACATTGTGCAGGCTGTGCAGGATGTGTGTACACTAACTGGGATATTCATTAGGTGCATTACCACAGGGGCAAGACAGGGGAGATACAAGACATGGTGGTCGTGTGGTGGGGCTAACCATAGGACAGGCTAGACATTGCACTGGCAGTTACGGATGGAGTGTAGGTGATCTTTTAGGACCTTTTTAAAGGGCCAAGTCTGTAGCCAGTGGTTATGGTGGGGGAAAGATCATTGTACCATAAAGGTGCCCGGTAGGAGAAGGACCTTTGGGCAAGGGAGGTCCTGACTCTAGGAACAGTCCAAACCAGCTTATTTGCTGAGCGGGTGTTTGTAGATACATGTGAGGAGCAGAGGGAGGCCGAAACTCCAAGCATGTTAATTCCTAGGTGAATTTTCTTTGAGATAGGGCAAGTCTGGTAGCGTATTCTTTCATCAAGGGTGAGGATGTTTGAAAGGGCATACAAGGTACAGTTATGGGTGCATCTATCTACACCAGTTAGTAGTCTACATGCTTTGTTGATAGCCAGGTGGATTTTATTGAGAGCTGTGTGGCCAGTGGCCAGGTGTATAGTGAGTCCATAATCTACGAGTGAGAGGGCGGAGGAGGTGACAGCAAGGTTAAGGGCCTCTGGCGGGAGCTGGCTTTATGCTGATACAGCAGTCCTATATGAATGTTTAAGGCTGAGGAGAGCTTACTGATATGGGGGTGGCATGACAGGCAGGGGTCAAAAGTTAGGCCTAGATATTTATAGGTATGGACCTGTTCCAGTGGTAGGTGAGCTTTGGAGAATATTGTGAGCTGAGCAGCACTGTCCTTGCTCTGTCAGTGTGCAAAGAACATAGACCTGGTCTTTTTTACACTGACCACGAGCCTATGGTCAGTGAACCAGTTATCAACCTGGTTGAAGACAAACTGTAAGGAGGATTGTAGGACTGTGGGATCTGGGTGAGAGGCAAAAAGTACAGTGTCATCTGTGTAGAGCAGCAGATGACTTGGGCAGGATTTAGGAAGGGTGTTCAGGTAGATGCTGAACAATAAGGAACCGAGGATGGAGCCCTGGGGAACCCCAGAGCAGACTGGTAAGGTAGAGGAGAGGGTGCTGTTAATCTTGACGGATTGGGTTCTATCTGAGAGGTAGCTAGTAAACCAATTGAGGGGTCCAGGAGACAGACCAAAAAGATGGAGGGCACTTAGAAGCAGGGGGTGGGAGACCGTATTGAATGCCTTCGACAGGTCTATGAAAACATCTCCTGCTAGGTGTTTTTTTATCAAGGGCATTGTGCAGAAAGTTAAGAGAAATCTGTAAGGGTGGTGGTTGTGCTGTGTCTGGCTCTAAAGCCATATTGTTCCATACATAATATGCTATTCGTTTGCAAGTAGTCGGTGAGTTGAGTGGCAATGATTTTTTCAAGGGCTTTGTGGGGGTAGAATAGAGATGGGATGGTAGTTGTTGGGGGAAGTGGGGTCCCCACTCTTTAGTATGGTGGTCATCTTCCAGGTGGTTGGGAACTGCCCTAGACACAGGGAGCAGTTGATTAGGTCAGCTAGGGGGACAGTACAGAGTCTAGCACCAAATTAAGGATTTTCATGTCAAAAGAGTCTGAAGTAGCTCGAACCCCAAGGGCATTTGTAAGATAAGGTCTCGCTTCATTCATAGAAAAGACCCCAAGGTGGAAGGGAAGGGATGTACTATGCTAGGTTCAGGGGTCCCGGGGACAGGATCAAAGAAGTTGCTAGGGAGAGTTGCACTTAGGTCTGAGAAAGCGGCATTCAGGCAGTTGGCAATGGTAAGTGGGTCTGAAGTACTGTCATTGTTGACAGATAGTTGGGAAGGGGTGGTAACTGGGTTTTTCCATTTAGCTCCTTTAAGTTGTCCCAGAATAACCTGGTGTTTCCCCATGAGGAGGCAAGGGTAGCCTTATAGTAGTCAGATTTGGCCATTCTAATGGCCCAGGTGCACCTGTTATGTGCTGCCCTGTAGGCCTATCTGTCTGCCTGCCTGTTTGAGACTACAGCTTTGTGCCAAAGCTCATCTCGAGTCTTTAGTTGTTGGAGCAGAGCTGGAGTGACCCAGGGGGCATTCTGCTTTTCGGCTTGAATCTTGGTGAGGGGGACAAAGCTATCACATGCCTTGTTGAAGGTGTGAGTGAAGTAGTCAAGAGCTGCATCTATAGTAGGGGCATTGCAGATTGGGGACCAGTCACACTGGGTTAGGTGCCACCTAAGCTTAGAGATTCCTCCAGGTTTGAAATGTTCGTCGGGTAAAACTGGTTTGTTTGAGGCATTTGTCGTTGACACGACCAGGTGAATAGGATAGGGGAGTGGTCACTTAGGGAGTCTGGTAGTACTGCGAGGTTCAAGATTCTATTTGGTCAGTTGGTGAGAAGTAGGTCGAGCAGGGTGCTGGAACCATTGCCTGGATTGAACCTGGTTGGGTGAGTAACTAACTGGGCCAGGTCTAGCGCAGCTAGGGTGTCTTTTATGGGGGAGGCTGAGCTGGATAGCCAGTTCACATTAAAGTCCGCTAGTATGATATGTTCGGTTTTGGAGGGGAAGCTAGTGATATAGCTGACCAGAGACTGGATAGCTTGGTTTTAATTTCTTGGGGGGATGTAAGCCACTGTTATGGTTATAGGGGCTCTGGAAGGGTCTGGGGTGAGCTTTATAGACAGGGCTTGTGCTCCATGTTCCAGCGTGGGTGCTGGTAGGGCTTGGCAGAGCAGGGTGTTTCGGACGTAAAGTGCACAACCCCCACCTCACTTGCAGATTCTGTCCACTCTGTACAGGATGTGGCCAGGGAGTGTGACAAAAGGGTCTGGGGTTTTATTAGATAACCAGGTTTCTATAAGGGTTAAGACATCTGGCTGATGTTGTTGCATCTAGCATTGGAGGTATGTCATCTTTTTGGGCAGGCTACAGATATTCATTGCTGCCATTCTGAGCCCCTTGTGTGCAGAGCTAGGGTTGGGTGCGATGAGACCTGGATTGGGATGCACATTGCCTGACATTAGTAGCAGTAATGTAAACATCCTGAGGAGGGCTAGAGTCGATTGCTTGCTGGCCTTGACAAGATGCTTCTTGGTGTGGGTGTTGACTGTGCAAGGGGTGGGCAGGGAGATAAGGGTGGGGAAGTCAATAAATGTAGATTGGCAGGGGTGTTGGTGCTGAGAGGTGACAGCCGGGAGATGGGTGAGGGGGGTGGGCACCTGGGTACCAGAGAGGGGGAGAGTGGGTGGGATTCGGTGTTGTGTAGGGGGTGAACCATATGGGTGTGCTGTTGGTGACGGGCTGGGCAGACCCTGGAGAAGGATGACAAAGGTAATCAGCTAGAGAGCAGAGTGGTTATGCGAGTAAAGGAGGCAAACCGGCAAGTGGAAGAGGGAAGAGAACCTGAGCCAGTATAAGGGGCGCCATGATGCAGCCATAATTGTGAATGGCTCAGTGGTGCAGTGGTGCAGTGGTAGTGTACTGGGCTTTGGAGCAAGATGTACCGTGTTCTAATCCTGCAATGGGCAGCTCTGGGAGAGTACTAAAGATACTCTAGGTCAGGGGGCAGAGCGGTGTCCAGGCAAGACAAATAGACAGGAATCAGAGGGCGCAGCAGTGACTCCTAGAGGTGGTGGAAGGAATGGCACTGCAGGGCTGGGGTGGTGGTAGTGATTGGCCTAGAGCAAACAAATAGTAGCAAGGTCTAAGGATGCAGGGTCTAAGAGGGCTGGAATAGGGAGTGAAGGAGGATAGGGAGTCTGAGGGGATAGAGAAGGGAGGTGTGGATAGTGAGACTCTGGTGGAGAGTGACGTGGGTATGATGGTGAGTAAAGGCTAGCAGGAAATGGAGGTCCCCCTAGTGGCAGGTCCCTATCACCTGCTAATGGCAGAGTGGGGACTTAGAAATAGGGCAGGCAGGAGGTCACATGACCGGGGAGGTCCTTAAATTAAGGGCTGAGCTTGGGTAGGTGGGGCAGTCAATGCACAGCACTGATGGGCTCACAAAGCTGCAGGCTGGAGGGAAGTATTACCTCTTAGCGCTCTGTGACTGCTCCATTCCCTGCTGTGTGGGCCCCTGTTCAGGGTATGTTGTTTTCACAACAAGGAGTGGATTTCCACCCAGAGCACTGGAATGTGGTCTGGAGGGTAAGAGGACAGAACTGGAGGTTTCTCTGGAGGCCATTCCAGAGTGTGGCCACTTTCTATAAGCTGCAGTACACAGGCAGCTCTGGTTATTTCCCTCCACTTGTCCAAATGCAGGAAGAAGTAACCCCTCTACAACCACCTCCCATCGTGTGTGTGTGTGTGTGTGGGGTTGGGCAAGAAGTCAAGCTGAACCAGCAGGGGCAGCCATAGCCACACCTTCTCCGGGGATTTTTCTCATAGTGAAGGGGGTGGGCATGACAGAAGAGGCCCGGCTCTTACCTTGAGGCTTGTTAGAGGGCTTGGGTCTATGAACAGACTGATGAAAGGCCAGTTGCTGACCCCTTTTGAGTTGGTTGGTATGGTACATGGAGTGAACTGATCGCAGGGTGTGGCCAGAGGCTTGCAGTTGAGAGAGTATGTCCTGCACTTCTGCACCAAATAACTTGTAGCCTCTAAAGGAGACATTCAGGGTGGACAATTAGACATCATAGGTGAAATCTAATACCCTCAACCAAGAGCATCTTCATAGGCAGATTCCTGCTGTGGCTGTCCTGGCCGAGGCATCCACGGTATCGTAGGCAGCCCTAAGGAGATGGTTGCTGATGCCAGAACCGTCTTTGTGAGACTGCGGCATCTGCTGTGTTTGGGAGTCCTCCGGGAGGGCCTGGTCAGTTTCGAGGGCCTGGTCCCAAAGCTGGTTCTGGTACTGGACCATATAGGCAATGTAGTTCAACACCCGGATGGTCAGTGTGGTAGAGGCAAAGGTTCTCTTGCCAACGTGATCCAGCCTCTGGGACTTCTTATCCAGGGGCAAGGAACTGAGATGCTTAGGCCTCTTACAGTCGTGGGCGGTAATGATGACCACTGAATCCACTTGAGGCTGATCAGTGAAGAAAGGCCTTCCTACTGGAGCCTGGTAAAATCTGTCTGCCTTCCTGGGCATGGCGGGGATCCAATTGGGCTGGTGCCAGTCGGACATGGAGGCATCCTCATAAGGCTCAATTAAGGGAGGGATGACCAAAGGCAGCATCCACCAGTCGCAAATAAGTAGCCAGTTGATGCTTAGCAGGATCTTGCTCCTTGGTGTTGAAGCCCATGGCTGACTGTAACGGTCTCATAACAGACACAAAAAAGGGATCAGCCAGGGAAGACAGTGGGATGTACCTCAGGGTCTCACCATCTGACGAGACTGTGGAGGGAAATGACTCCCCCAACGTCACCTCTGTCGTCCAGTTCATCTGGAGGAATAAGGTCAGGGTGGTACCCATCCTCATCCCCAAGTCCTAAGGGGGAAGCAAAGGCCCTGAGTCCTGAAGTGTTGGCCGTGGCCCCACTGGAGGAATTGGCATAGGGCCCGGTGTAGGATGCCACTGCAGGGACCAACCTTGGTGAGGGGCAAGCTAGGTTTACATGAAGTCCCACAAGGTGTGAAGCATAGTATGAAAGTCCACCGCTATCGACATCTGGCCCATCGGCATCGACAGAGGGCAGACTGGGGCTGGGAGTGGCACCAGGGAAGCTGGCTGAACAGAGGCAGGCCTCTGGGGGAGCTACCCAGTGTGGGCCAGCATCGTAGAAGACAACAGCAACTGGGGCTTGGGCCAGGGTGACTCTGGAGAGGGTTAAGGCCCCAGGCAGTGGCTGAAGTAGTGACTGAGGCTGTAGGCGGGGGAGTTGGCTGCATGCCAGTGATCTTCAATGCCCTAGCCTGTCAGTGATGAGCAAGCTGAGCCACCTGAGTGCCCATCAAAAACAAGGGCCTGAATAGCAGGGGCTGTGAAGTCAGTGGGACACCGGAGCTCCTGGAACTGACACCCATCACCAAAATATTGGTAGGGAGAGCTGCCAATGATAGCCCTGCAGGAGAAAGGACCTGTGAGGCAGAGGAGGTCACCCTCGGCTATGAGGACAGCTTTGCCACCATCAATGCTTGGAGCAACCACCACAAGCAAGATGAGGAGGACCGGGTTTTCTCTTTGGAACGCAAAGTCAGCGAAAGAAGGTGACCAACCCTTCTTCAGGTATATCAGAGAAAGGAAGAAGACTGATAGAGGGATTGTGAGGTTGAATAAAGGGGGTGAGGAATGTGCAGAGGAGGCCCTAGAAAAAGCAGAAATTCTAAACAAATACTTCTGCCCAGTATTTACAAATGAAGAGCAAGGGGAGGGACCAAAGTTAGGGGTAGAACACACATTGGGGGGGAGGTGGATACTAGTCCATTCATGGAGGAGAAAGTCCTAAAGGAACTCTCAAAACTAAAAGTGGACAAGGCAATGGGACCAGATGGGATGCATTCCAGAATACTGAAACAACTCAGGGAGGTACGAGGGGCACCACTGACAGCCCTATTTAACAAATCACTGGAGGAGGGAGTGGTGCTGAAGGACTGGAGGACGAATGTGGTACCACTACACAAATGTGGGAGCAAGGTGGGGACTGGAAATTACAGGCCGGTCAGCTTGATCTTAGTGATGGGAAAAATCATGGAATCCATTTCAGAGGAAAGGACTGTAGCATATCTGGAGGCTAGTGGGGCACAAGACCTGAGGCAACACGGATTCACAGCAGGGAGATCTTGTTAAACAAATCTGATAGATTTCTTTGACTGGGTAACCAAGGTGGAGGATCAGGGAGGGGTGGTGGACATGGCCTACCTAGATTTTAGCAAGGCATTTGACACCATCCCACACAGGAGGATAGTAAATAAGCTGCACAGTCTGGGAGTAGGTCCCAAGGTGGTACAATGGGTCAGAAATTTGCTGAGCAATGGGACACAGAGGTTGGTGGTGAACGGAGTACAATCCCAGGAAAGGGGAGAGGGAAGGGACCAGTGGGGTGCCACAGGGTTCAGTTCTAGGGCTGGTCCTGTTCAATGTCTTCATTAGAGACATTGTGGCAGGGCTGGAAGGGAAGGTGAGCCTCTTTGCGGATGACACCAAGATCTGCAATAGGGTAGACACTCCAGACAAGGTGGAAAAAAATGAGAAGAGACCTAGGCAAATTAGAGGAGTGTTCAATAGAGTGGCAGCTTAAACTGAATGCAAAAAAGTGCAAAAGTCATGCACCTGGGCTGCAGGAATCCAGGAGAAGAATACAAAATGGGGGTGGGGGGCTACTAACAACAAAACTGGAAAGGGACCTGAGGGTAAACATAACAGATGGCTGGGTTGCATGTACAGACTAAAGCAATTTATTTATTTCATATTTAGGATTAAATACCTTTGAGCACTGGTCTCTTTTACAGAGGTTCCGAGTCAAAACATGAGACAAGATCATATCAGATGTCAGTACACAACAGGATGATGTCTGAATGAAAACACAGGCAAATGTTACATACAGTAGGTTACAGATAAGGTTACATTTGTTGCAAAGTTTCATACGTTTCAAAGTGTGAATACTTGTAGTTTATAGGTAGCCAAGTGCAAGGGGTCCATCAACACAACTGGAGTGTGGCAATTACTTATATATAATCATACAATATCACTGTGGATACCAGGCTCTGGTCTTTTGTGCTAGAGAAATAGTAGCAGCCAATGGTGGCTTTGACAAGTTGAAGAGAGAGAGTGGCAGTGAGATAGGCAATGGGTTGGAAGAGTGTGGGGTGAGGGAGAGGATGTGATCGGGAGGAGGATATAGCTTCAGGTGGTACATCAGCAGATATTATCAAGGGCAAGATGGGAGCGTAATTCTTTTTTAAAGTGGTCTAGCTTGCCACAGCTTATTATTTCAGCCAAGTGATCATTAAACCACATTGGTCCCTGATACGATAGTGATCTCTGGGCAAGAGTGGTGCATTTAAAGGGCACTTGAACACCACCTCTGGCCGCTCTTTTGGTGTTTACAGTGGGTTGGTGGATAGAAAATTGGCTGGAGATAGTCTTAGGTGCAAGCCCCAGCAAGGATTTCTTAACAAATAGGCAAGCCTGGTATTTGACTCATAGTTGGAGAGGGAACCACCTAGTTTTAGAGTACAGCGCGCAAGTGTGCATCAGGTGGTCAGTCCCAAGGACCAGCCTGCAGGCCTTATTGAGGAGTGTTCTGATCCTTTTGCGTACAAAGTCTGAACCTGCACCATAAATGAGTACCCCATAGCCTTAAGGATGATAGCACAGAGCTACATGTGGCCAGCTTCAGGACCTCTGGTGTCATCGAGTGTCTGTGCCAATAAAGAACCCTGAGCTTTATGTTTGATGATTTAATGATGTGGTCCACATGTGTTGTGAAGGTAAGGGTGTCATCAAGGTGTACACCTAGGTATTTAAAGGTGCTGATCTGCCCAATTTGATGTTGTTTCAGCCTTTGTACCAGTAGTGGGCCATATTTTGTTTTGTTGTGTGGTACTGTAAATAGCATAATCTTATTTTTTTTTTTGTAGTTGAGTAGCAATTTGTTTGTGCAAACCAGTCATCTAAGCTATGAAGGTTGTCCTCTAGTTTGGATGTTACAGTGGGCAGTTCCCTACCTGTAACTGAGATAATAGCATCATCAGCATACAGCACCATGTGTACTGGACAGGTGGACGGTAGGGAGTTGATAAAAAGGCTAAACAGGAGTGGTCTGAGAATTGATCCTTGCGGGACCCCTAAGGATACTACCCTCTCCTCACAGATGGTACCATTTAGTCGCGCACATTGTGACCTATTTGAGAGGTAACTTTCAAACCACTTTACAGAACTTGTGGACTGTCCAATAGTTGATAGGCAATGAAGTAGGAGCTGGTGACTGACAGTGTCGAATGCCTTGCTAAGGTCTATGAACATGGACCCCACTGCCAGGCCATTGTCCAGTGTGGTATAGAGATGGGTAGTATATTCTACCAGAGCGGTGATAGTTGAATGTTGTTTTCTGAAGCCGTGCTGCACAGGGGAGAGAAGATTGTACTTCTCATGATATTTGGTAAGTTGGTCCAAGACAGCTCATTCTAAGGCTTTGGAGAGTGGTGGCAGGATGGAAAGGGCGTATAATTTGCCAGGCTAATTCTGTTACCGTTTTTGAACACCGGGGTGACAAGTGCTTTCTTCCATTTATCAGGGAAGATACCAGACTTCAGGGAAGCATTGAAAACTTTGGTTAGAGGGTCAGCCAGTTCATTGAGGGTGAATGCAATCATCTTCAGGTCAATGGTTTTACCAAGGACCCTCTTCGCATACTTTAAGGTTTCAGACTTGGAGATCTGCCTAAAGTAAAAGAGTGGAACCCTATTTGGGGGTGTAGGAGGTGTGATAGGACATGGGGGCTGACCAGGCAACTGGGTGTTAAGGTAGTCAGTTGGTAACACTGAGCTCAGATCAGTGAATGCCAGGTTGCATGCATCTGCAATAGACTTAGGCTCCTGTAATGTCTTTGTTGCAGTTACTTTGAGATCAGGGAGGCCCTTGTGGCTCTACCTGTGAGAGTTTTCAATGAGTTCCAGAATTTCCTGCCATGACCCCAGCTATTTTTCAGTAGTTCCTTGTAGTAGGCAGCTTTGGCTTGCCTAATCAGGTATGTGCAATTGTTTCGGGTGGCTTTATAGGCACAGAAGTCAGCTCACTTGCCAGTTGCCTTGGCCTTGTGCCAGAGGTTATCTCTAGTGCGCATGAGATCCAGGAGGGCTTTTGAGAGCCAGGGGTTCACAGAACCTTTTACTTTTTTTGACTTACAGGGGGCAAAGATATTGCAAACCTTCGTAAAAGTGGAGCAAAAGAAGTCAAAAGCATGATTTCCATCCATTTCTGTGTCAAGCGGTAACCAGTCGATTAGTCTGAGGTATTGTCTGAAAGTGTCTAGCATCCCTGCTTTCACTGAGCGGGATCTGGTGATGTTAGGGGCCACTTAGAAAATCTATTAGTCCAGATACATAGTACTGGTGAGAAGTCACTAAGGCAGTCGGGCAGGACTGATGCATGTGATATATAATATGGGGAGTTTGTGAGGATCCAGTCTATGAGTGTGTTGGTACCTGTCTTGTAGTTATGTCTAGTGGAGGAGGTGACCATTTATGCCAGGTACATGCTAGCTATTTGGTCTTTGGCAGAGGTTGCGGCATGCGATTCCCAGTTGATGTTAAAGGCACTGACTATTATTCTCTCCCAGTTGGGATTAAACAGTCTGTGGTTGATGATGAATTGCTTCATCCTGGTAGTGTGTTTTCCTGGGGGTGTCTAAACAGTGGTTAGTACCAGGATCTTGTTTTGCTGCCCAACGGAGAGCTTGATCTTAAGGGATTGCCCATCTACTGTATTTAAATTGCCAGGTAGTACTAGACTGCGGATGTCCTCTCTAAGGTAAATTTGGCACCTTCCTCCTCGTTTGGATAGCCTGTCCTGTCAGAAAGATTTAAACCCATCTAGGGTGACTGCAGCATCAGGTATCTTTTTTGAGAGCCAGGTCTCAGTCAGGGCTATGATATGAGGTTTTATTACTTCTACCCACACCTGAAATTGCGTTAACTTATGCATAAGGCCTCCCATATTTAGTGAGACTCTCTTGAGTTCCTCGATCTTTGGGGTGGCGCCTGTATCAGTAGGATCCGGATTACACATGCACGTTTTCTCACAATAACAGCAGTATTAGAATCAGTTTCCTGGTAAGCCAAAGCCAGAACACCTGTTTAGAGATAGAAACATAGACTTTGATGGCAGATAAGGACCGCTACGCCTATCTGGTCTGCCCATTTCCCTACCTACAGGATAGGCCGCAGATCCTAGTTAACCAACAGCCTATATCTTCCTGCCCCCCCCCAAGAATTACCTTATGTCTGTCCCATGCATTCTTGAATTCTCCCACAGTTTTAGACCCCACAACTTCCTCAGGAAGGCTGTTCCATGCATCCACTACCCTCTCTGTGAAATAATACTTCCTCACATTGCCCCTGAACCGCCCTCCTTCTATCTTTAAATTGTGTCCCCTTGTTCTTGCAAGTCTCTTTTTCTGAAAGATGCTACCCTCTTGGACTTTGTTGATTCCCTTGAGGTACTTGAAAGTTTCTATCATGTCCCCCTCTCCCTCTTTCCTCAAGGGTATACATATTAAACTCCTTAGTCTCTCCTCATACGGCTTCTCTTGCAGACCCTGCACCATTTTAGTTGCCTCCTCTGGACTGCCTCTATCCTGTCTATGTTCTTATGGAGATGGGGTCTCCAGAACTGGACACAGTATTCCAAATGGGGTCTCACCAACTGTCTGTACAGAGGGATAACAACTTCCTGTTTTCTGCTGCTGATGCCTCTCCCTATACATCCCAGTATACCTCCGGCCCTCCCTACTGCCTTCTCACATTGCTTGCTAACCTTAAGATAATCTGATATGATTACCCCCAGGTCCCTTTCCTGTTTTGTTGTTGTTACTACCTCCCCACCCATTGTGTATTCTTCCCCTTGGTTCTTGTTTCCCAGGTGCATTATTTTGCACTTTTTTGCATTGAATCCTAGCTGCCATACATCTGACCATTCCTCCAACCTTGCCAAGTCCCTTTTCATCCTTTCCACGCCTCCTTGTGTATCAACCCTGTTGCAGATCTTTGTGTCATCTGCAAAAGGCATACTTTCCTTCAGTCCCTCTACAATGTCACTGATGAAGACATTAAAAGGACTGGACCCACATGAACCCTGCGGTGACCCCACTAGTAACCGCCCTTTCTTCAGAGTGGACTCCATTTACAATTACCTTCTGTGTCCTGTTGTCCAGCCAATGTTTATTAGGCTACCACCCTGGGACCCACTCCCAGGCTGGTTAATCTGACTAATAATCTTTTGTGTGGGACTGTGTCAAATGCCTTGCTAAAGTCTGGTAGGCCATGTCCACAGCCCTCCCTGGTCTACTACTTTGGTCACCCAGTCAAAGAAATCTATTAGATCTGTCTGACATGACCTTCCCGGAGAACCCATGCTGCCTTGGATCCTGTGCTCCACTGACCTCTAGGTACTCAACTATTCTTTCCTTCAGAAGTGACTCCATCACTTTCCCTACTACAGAGGTCAGACTGACAGGTCTGTAGTTTCCTGCCTCTGACTCGGTCCCACTTTTGTGAAGGGGAATCACATCTGCCTTCCTCCAGTCCTCGGGTATCACACCATCCTCCCATGATTTATTAAAAAGAGTAGCCAGTGGTTTCACTAGTTCCTTCCTTAATTCTTTTAGAATTCTGGGGTGAATTCCCTCAGGACCCATTGCTTCGTCCACCTTCAGTTTTAGGAGTTCTTGCAGAACCCTTTCTTCTGTGAAAGGACTGGGATCGACCCCCCTATCAAGAGTGCTTCTGTTAATTGGATTAGGCACTTCCCCCTCCTCTTTTGTGAATACTGAACAGAAATATTCGTTCAGTATTCCTGCTTTTTCACTGTCCCCCTCTGCCCACCCACCGTTCATTCTATTCAGCCTCACTATCCCTCCCTTTGTCTTTCTACGCTCGCTGATGTACCTATAAACGTTTTATCCCCTTCTTAACTGAGTTGGCTATCTTTCCTCAGTTTGGGCCTTTGCTATTCTGACTTCCTCCTGCTTCTTTCTGCCTTAACTGGTACAGCTCTCTGTCCTGCTCCTTCTGTGTTTCCTTATACTTCCGGAATGCTATCTTTTTCTTCCTGACTTTCACAGCCACCTCTCTTGAGAACCATAGTGGCTTTTCTTTCGCTTTTGATTTGTTTATTTGCTTCACACAAAGGCTTGTTGCCTCTGTGATGGCAGTTTTGATAAATCCCCATTGTTGCTCCACTCCTTCTAGCCTGTTTGCATAGTGCTTTCTGAGGCACTCTCCCATTTGCCAAAGTCAGCCCTCCTAAAGTCCAGTACCCTCACTTTTTGTATGGCTTGACTCTGTAGCTCAGTTTAACGTGAGACCACACTGTTTGATGGTCACTTGTCCCCAGATGGCAACCCACTTCTAGATCTGAGATCCTCTCACTGCCCCACGTTTGACAGTCAGCGGTCTAGATTGCTCCCTCACGAGTGGGTATTGAAACTAGCTGTCTAATGCTGCCACCTGTAGGGCGCCAAAATGGCCCTGCTCTTGGATGTGGCTGCAGCAAATGTGCTCCAGTTAACATCTGGCATATTCAAGTCTCCCATCAACAGTATCTCCCCTTTCTCTGCCATTCTAAGAATGCCTTCCATCATATCCTTGTCCATTCCTTCACCCTGACATGGGGGTCTGTACACAACCCCTGTGCGGATTATGGTGCTCTTTCCAGTCTCCAAGGTGACCCACAGTGCCTCCTCTCCTCCCTGTTTACTCTTTTGTTCAGTTGCTTTTATCCCTTCCTTTACATAGAGAGCTACTCCTCCCCCTCTTCTCCCCTGCCTGTCTCTCCTGTAGGTTATGTACCCTGGTATGTTAACATCCCAGTCATGGTTCTCTGTGTACCATGTTTCTGTGACTGCTACGATATCCAGGCATCCCTCTTCCATTAAGGCCACCAGCTGGGAGCTTGTTGCCCAGACTACGGGCATTGGTACTCATTACCCTCCATTTCCTGATGGCCTTACCCCTTTGCCCCATCCCTGTCCTTCTTGCCTTTGTCACTTTCTCCATTTACCCTTGCCACACTTACTACCGTGATTGTTTGGGGGCTAGGATTTTCCTGCTCCTTTCCAGTGCCTCCCCCCTTGGCTAGTTTAAAAGCCTGCCAATGAAGCATTTAAACCTATCACCTAGATCCTGGTTCCCTCCCGGACAGATGCAGCCCATCATGCCAGTATAGGCTTGCATCACTCCAGGTGGACCCCAGTCCCCAATGAAGCCAAATCCTGAGCTCCACACCAGTTTTCAACCACTGATTGAATCCATGGTAGCGGAACACCCTAGCCTCTCCTATGCCATAGATGGTAGCACCTCCGAGAAGGTTACCGCAGGCTGCTACTTGACTCAAGGCCCTCCCCAATTCCACAAACTCTTCCTGCACTTCTCTAATCCCTTTCTAGCCAGGTCATTTGTCCCTAGGTGGACAATGACATCCAGCTCCTCCTGTGCAGCTGCTCCAGCAATCCTGAGGATTCACTCCCTGTCCCTCCAAGCCATGGTAGGCAGGCACCCTACCTCCCTCTCCCTTCCTTGCCCAGTTCTACCTTTCCTACATAGAGTCCCCCACCAGGAGTTGTTTCCTTCCCCTGCAGGGTCCCCTGCCACCCTCCTGTGGGTCTCCTTTGTGGAGGTTCCCAGCATCCTCCTTGGTCTCCACTGTAGGTGCCTCCATAGAGGAACCACACTTTGCCAGAATGGCATAGGGAATTGTGGAGAGGTACAACTGGAGGGATGTGCCTCTGTTCCACCACCCTCACCCTCCCTGAGCCCACTGTGGTCCAACCGCCTCTTTCTTGGCAACCTCTGAGGCAACGGCAGTGGCACTGGTGGTCCCTGGATGGAAGAGGAGGTACCCAAATCCTGGCCAACTCAGCCTGGAGATGAGCAACCTCCTCCTCAGCCCAGAGAGGTGCCTGCAGATGGGACAACACCGCATCCTCCAGAACATCTCCGGAAGACTGCTGCTCCACAGCCACTGCACTGCACCACTCCAATCGTGTCTTATTTCTGGCCCCTTAACTGTTTGCAATCCTTACTCTTTGTCTGTTTTTTTCTCTCTCTCTACTTTCTGCCTGTGTGCCCTTTTAGCTCCTGATTGTCCTGTTCTGAGACAAGAATATCCTATATTTCTCAGTAGACCACTTACTTGCTCAGAGGCAGACCTCCAGCAGCTAGAGGGGGCTGAGAGCTACTCTGCCCTTCTAGGATGGTGAGTCCTTGGTGGTTCTGTGATCACTCACTTCCTGCCCCTAAACAGGAAGTTCCTGTTGTCAGTCAAATCCTGCCTATAAAAATAGAACTAGCTTTGGGTAGGGGGTGAGGGGTGGAAGGAGGGCAATATAGTCCCCAGTAGAGAAGTTCAGTCATACAGCAGTCCTTTCTCCTTGTGTCTTCTGCCAAGCTATTAGCAGAATCTTTCTAAGGCAGTCTTTAAATGTAGCTTCCTTCTAGCTGCTCACCTCCCCTACTTACCAGATCTTTCTACAAGTAATTTAAACCTCACAGCAGTTAAGTCCTTTCAGTCACCTGAGATTTACACCTAGATGACTTTTCAGTTACCCATTCAGTTCAGTTAACCCAAACACACACTTTTTTTTTTTTGTATGTTAGTTTTTTTAACCTAAATTAAAGGTCCAAATACAAAAGTTCTTCTACTTTAGTCCCAGCAGAGAAGTTCAGTCACACAGCAGTCCTTTCTCCTTGTGTCTTCTGCCAAGCTATTAGCAGAATCTTTCTAAGGCAGTCTTTAAATGTAGCTTCCTTCTAGCTAAGCCACTCCCCCTACTTACCAGATCTTTCTACAAGTAATTTAAACCTCACGGCAGTTAAGTCCTTTCAGTCACCTGAGATTTACACCTAGATGACTTTTCAGTTACCCATTCAGTTCAGTTAACCCAAACACACACTTTTTTTTTTGTATGTTAGTTTTTTTACCCTAAATTAAAGGTCCAAATACAAAAGTTCTTCTACTTTAGTCCCAGCAGAGAAGCTCAGTCACACAGCAGTTCTTTCTCCTTGTGTCTTCTGCCAAGCTATTAGCAGAATCTTTCTAAGGCAGTCTTTAAATGTAGCTTCCTTCTAGCTAAGCCACTCCCCCTACTTACCAGATCTTTCTACAAGTAATTTAAACCTCACAGCAGTTAAGTCCTTTCAGTCACCTGAGATTTACACCTAGATGACTTTTCAGTTACCCATTCAGTTCAGTTAACCCAAACACACACTTTTATTTTTCTTTGTATGTTAGTTGTTTTACCCTAAATTAAAGGTCCAAATACAAAAGTTCTTCTACTTTAGTCCCAGCAGAGAAGTTCAGTCACACAGCAGTCCTTTCTCCTTGTGTCTTCTGCCAAGCTATCATATCAAATGAGATGGTGAGTTTTTGAGAGTTTAGCTTAGAGTTATGGGTTGGTACTGCATAGGGAAGGCCATGCAGAAAATGTCTAACACCAGAATCTAAAAAAATACTTAACGCATGGTTTTATATTTGGCTTATTAGATTATGGTCTATCAATCTATTTCGCCACTAGTGAGAGGATTTTGTCAAGCTCCTTGCTCTTGGGGCCCTTCTGGATGGTATCCTGAGGTCCAGTATACCTAGCTCTCTCTCCGCTGCACTCACCCCACAGACCACGTCCTATGGTCTCCATTCTGCTGATCTTTCCTTAGTCCACATTCCCAGATGCAACACTTCCAAAGGGAAAACAGGTTTTTTCTACATGGCCCCTAGTTACTTGAACTCACTGCCCCTTGAAATACGCCAGTCACCTAGCCATGCCTCATTTAAAAAGAGGCCTCACTCTCTGCTTATTGCGAGTACACAGTGCAATTGTTGTAAACCACCCTAGATTCCCGACTCCCTACGTTCTTACTGTCTCGGTGTCCTCCTCTGGTACTTATACCTCATAGTTTGTACTTGTCTTACTGCCCTTTTCCTACCCCACCTCTTACACATCTCTCCCCCTTCCTACTTTCTCCCTGTGAGGTCTTACTACCTCAATCCTTCCTACCTACTTGCTCCCTCTTTGGTGTCATTTCTTTATGTTATAACCAGTTTTGTAGACTAGAATTGATGCCTAGAGTGATAATCAGCTGTTATATGTGCACTTACCTTCGTTGTGCTTTGATATGTGAAATGTCTGTATGTCTCCTCGTTACACCAATTGCTCAAACGGTTATCCATTTTTACTATATCCTTAACTGCTATAGTATAATATGCACTTACTTTCACTTCTGATATGAAGTACATCGGAATGTTTCTCCTGTCACCCTCAACTGCTCAAATTGTTATATATCTTAACTATATCCCTAATATGTTGTACTCATATTGTCCTGTATAACTGTTTTTTACCCTGCTGATGTTGTAACCTCTCAGGTCATGCCTTAAAATAGTCACTTTTGTGTCTAGTGCACTTACCCAGTTATCAAAAACTAAATAAATAAATACATAAATAAAATAAAACTAAATACAGCATATGACAGCGTCCTCTGGTTTATGACGGATTCGCCTTCTAGAACCCACCATTGTGTTCTCTATAAAACTTCAAAATATCCTTCTTTAAATGACCGGATAAAAATGAACTGGGGTATTCTGCTGTTTAAAGTATTCAAGGATCTTTTGCCCAACTTTTTTATTCACTTTTTCCAAGAAGAACAAATGTATTAGGGACCAGATCTCAGAGCAAATTTGTATTTAAACTTCCATCGTTTAAAAAGGTAATGGGTCAGAAGTCATTGCTTTATCATGCCCCTTTCTTCTTCAACTCAATTCCAGGTTCACTTTGAAACTGTTTTTCACCACGTACGTTCAAAAACAGATTGAAATCTTGGCTCAATACCACAAATGCCTGTCTGTAATTCTTTGTAAATGGACATTGCATCTAGAGTTTTTGTGTGTTTTGAGTGGATGTATATTACTGTATGTATTAATATGTTTGTTTTTTAATGCAATACTTGATGTGTGTGAAAACGGGCAGCAATGCTCTTCTTGCTCTCAAGTATAAACAAGCATTTGTCAATGCTGAATGTTGTCTTGCTGGCATTGGCATTGGTAGTGCAGGACTTAGAGAGATGCATAATAGGAACAGCAGTGAAGTACTGAACTGATGCCAACCCCACCCCCAACCTGCAGAGACTGACAGGCATTGGGGTGTGCCTTTGGGTCATCAGCCATAGCGCTCGTGCCATTTCACCTCACCCTACCCTGCAGACACTGACAAGGGTTGCGGTGTGCCTTGGGGACTTCGGGCCTTACGCTCACCCCATTCCATAAGGAAATATGTTGAGATTGGTGCAGTATAGGAGAATGGGGTCAACTTTGGGATGAAGAGCCCAAGGCACACCTTGATGCCTGTCACTGGCTGCAGGGTTGGGGTGGAATGGTGTGAGCATTGCAGCTGACAGTCCCAAGTCACACCCCTGATGCCTATCAGTCTCTACAAGGTAGGGCATTATGGTTGGAAACCCTAATGCCCTGAGCATTTGTTGATATTTGCACTCCAAATTTTCAGCATGGGCTTTTTGTGACCCCACCTCATAAACAGTGGCACTATCAGTTCGTTAGCCGAAAGGTGATTTTGCACAGCGACTGCACCATTTGGCACCACAGGTGCAAACATACATTTTGGGCAGGATGTGAAAAATGACAGCTGTACTGTTCATGAGGAGGTGTAAAAAAATGGCAATGTTGAAAATATGGAATGAAAATATGAAAAATTGGTGAAGTCATGAACATGCGTAGAAACTATGCAAGACACGCCCATAACGCTATTATTTTGGGGATATTTTAATCAAATTTTCAACACAGGCATTTTGGGACCTCTGCTCATGAACAGTGGCATGGTGTTTTGTTAATCTGTCCCAAAAGTTGATTTCCCACAGTGACTGTGCCACTGTGCACCAGATGTGCGAAAACACATTTTGGGCAAGATGTAAAAAATGACAGCTATACTGTTCATAAGGAGGTGTGAAAAAAATGGCAATGTCGAAAATCTGGAGTGAAAATATTAAAAACTGTCGGTTATGAGTATGTGTGAAACTGTGCAATGCATGCCTACAGTGGGTGGAAAAGTATTTGCCCCCTTCCTGATTTTCTCTATTATTGCATATTTGTCACACTGGATGTTTTCAGGTCTTTAGACAAAATGTAATATTAGATAAAGGGAACCTGAGTGAACAAATAACACTTGTTTTTTACTTATTTCATTTATTTAATAAAAAAGTTAACCAACACCAACTGGCACTGTGTGAAAAGTAATTGCCCCCAGTTAAATCAACCCAATTAAAGGGTAATTAGAGTCAGCTGATTGAACACAGCCAGACTTGATTACAGCCAGCCCTGCTCAATATAAACCTCACTTATTTTGATCCTTACCATCAGAGTCACTTTGCCAGCACAAAGATTCAACAAGCACATTATGCCACAATCAAAGGAAGTTCCTGAAAAGATCAGAAAAAAAGTTGTTGCTATCTATCAGTCTGGAAAGGGTTACAAAGCTATTTCTAAGGCTCTGGGACTCCATCGAACAACAGTGAGAGCCATAATTTCCAAATGGAGAACACTTGGAACAGTAGTGAATCTTCCCAGGAGTGGACGGCCTGCCAAAATTACTCCAAGGGCGCAGCGTAAAATCATTCAGGAAGTCTCAAAGGATCCTAAAACAACATCCAAAGAACTGCAGGCTTCTCTTGCCTCAGCTAAGGTCAGTGTTCATGACTCCACAATCAGAAAGAGACTGGGCAAAAATGGGCTTCATGGGAGAGTAGCAAGGCGGAAACCACTGCTAACTAAGAAGAACATAAATGCTCGTCTCTCATTTGCCAAGAAGCACCTGGATGATCCACAAGCCTTTTGGGAAAATGTTCTATGGACAGATGAGTCCAAAGTGGAACTTTTGGACGACATGGATCCCATAATGTCTGGCATAAAGCAAACACAGCATTCCACAGTAAGAACATCATACCAACAGTCAAACATGGTGGTGGTAGTGTGATGGTGTGGGATGCTTTGCTGCCTCAGGACCTGGACGACTGCCATAATTGAAGGAACCATGAATTCTGCTCTGTACCAGAAAATTCTTAAGGAGAATGTCCGGTCATCCGTCCATCAGCTGAAGCTGAAGCGAAGTTGGTCATGCAGCAAGATAATGATCCAAAACACAAAAGCAAGTCCACATCAGAATGGTTGAAAAGAAGTAAAATTAAAGTTTTGGAGTGGCCTAGTCAAAGTCTAGACCTAAACCCAATAGAGATGCTGTGCAGGACCTGGCAAGAGCAGTTCATGCTCGAAAACCTACCAATGTTACTGAATTAAAGCAGTTCTGCGAGAAGAGTGGGCTAAAATTCCTCCACAGCGATGTGAAAGACTGATATTGAATTATAGGAAGCGTTTGGTTGTAGTCATCGCAGCTAAAGGTGGCGTAACCAGTTATTAAGTGTAAGGGGGCAATTACTTTTTCACACAGTGCCAGTTGGTGTTGGTTAACTTTTTTCATTAAATAAATGAAATAAGTGAAAAAAAAACAAGTGTTATTTGTTCACTCATGTTCCCTTTATCTAATATTACATTTTGTCTAAAGACCTGAAAACATCCAGTGTGACAAATATGCAATAATAGAGAAAATCAGGAAGGGGGCAAATACTTTTTCACACCACTGTAAGTGTCATTTTGGGGAATTTTTTCACCAGATTTGCAACACAGGCTTTTTGGTACCCCAACTCATGAACAGTGGCACTGTTATTACTTTAATCTGTCCCAAAAGGTGATTCCGTGCAGTGACCATGAAATCACCTTTCGGGACTGAATAATGAGATGACAATGCATATGTTCATGAGGTGGGGTCCCAAGAATCTCATGTTGAAAATTTGGAACCAAAATTCAAAGAAATGGCTGAGATAGCCACCTAAGTTGAACCCCCCCATTGATGCCATTATACAGCTTTCTGCCATTTCTTCATTTTGCAGTTCGGCTTTGAAGAGCCCAGATGTGTTCCCACTCCACCGAAGATTGCAGCACCAGACCTCCAGAGGTAAGTATGGGGGTGAGGGGGAGTCTGGGAAGGTGGGGTGTGCAGATGGTGGGTGCAGGTTGGGGGCGCCGTGGACAATGAGGGACCATTTTCTTTTTTTCAGGTAAAAAAAAACACGGACATTGCGACATGGTTTGTTGAGCACACTGGGTGGGCTCCCAGTGCCACACAAGGGGGTGGGGGAGGAGGAACATGTCGACACGGTTGGCTTTTGTGATTAGCGGCACACTGGGGTGGGCTCCCAGTGTGCACACAATGTGGGGGGGGAGAGGAAGAGACATGCTGACACAGGGATTGCACCCCCGATGTTTGCGGATTGTGTGACAATGGCAGGAGCCACCACCATGTTTACCGAAATGTTTCACCAGGAAAGGCACATACGGGAGGTGTGTCATCTTTGCCGCTGCATGACGAGCTCATCTCTGATTGCAGTGGCAGATTTCTTTGGTGGCACTTTACATAATTTTTGCATCAGCGCTAGCATTCTAGCTAATTGGGGAATGAGGGATGCACCTACTAAAGTGTGCCCTGCATTCACCAACACTGACACACATCTCACTGTGCTACTACTACTACTACAAGATGTTGCTTGCACACGCACAAGACAACATAAAAATAAAAAATTAAATGAAAAACAGATGACCTGAAGGTGGCCAAGCAATGTGAAAAGGAGGTGGGGGAGGGCTGGAGGGATGCTGGGGTGCACAGGGAGGGGCATCACCAGTAGAAAACAGGAAGTGGTGATGCCACTGTACAGACAATTGGTTAGACCACATCTGGAATACTGTGTTCAGTTCTGAAGACCGCATCTCTGGAAGGATATTAATAACATGCAAAATCACCAGCTGATAAGGCCTTATGGTCTATCAAGTCTGCTTGACTGTGCAGCTAGCATCCCTTATACTACAGCTGCCCCTCTCATAAGATTCTTACATTGACAGAATAGAGGCAGTGCAGAGAAGGGAAACAAAAATGGTGAAAGGATTGCACCAGAAAACATGAGGAGAGACTGAAAGACCTCAATATATAGATATATATCCTAGAGGAAAGGAGGGAGAGGAGGATACGACAAAGACATTCAAGTACCTCAGGGGGATCAATAAGGTGCAGAAGGGCAGCATATTTCAAAAAAAGAGATGTGCAAGAACAAGGGGTCACAATATGGGGGGGGTGAGACTCAGGGGAAATGTGAGGGAGTATTTTTTTCACAGAAAGAGAGGTGGATGCACTGGAGGTCATACAGGCTAAAACAACTGGTGAGTTCAAGAATGCATGGAATAGACAGAAGGCAACCCTAGTAGTAGGAATGAGAGGATAAGCTGTTGATCATTTGGGATCAGGAGTTAATTAGGTAGGGAAATGGGCAGACTAGGTGGGACAGGTGGGCCTTATCTGCTGTCAAAATCTATGTTTCTATGTTATTGCGTTGGTGCTTGGGCTTCCCCACTGACTCCTCCTGAGCCTTGGAGGGCTGCAATCCTGAGGACATTGTGGGGAAGTGAAGGAACTCTTAGTTTGAAGCTCCTTCTGTATCTGGGAGACCTTCTGCTTTAGCAGAAAAGTTTCCAAGGTCTGCACTTCGTGCCGCCTGGAAGCCTGGTTGAAGACACAGCAGATCACGCAAGCCTGAGTGTTGTGTTCAAACAACATGAAGTCTTGCTATATTATGACAGTAGCAGTTTGTCCCACCACTAGAACTGCTCCGGAGGTGAAATAGTTAATTCCATTCTAAAATGGAACTTTGAGCACGAGCTCTAAGAAGCAGCTCTGTCTGTGTAATTTCAAACCTGAACTGTCAGATTCTTACTCTACCAGTGAACAGTCGCCGGAGATTTCTCCTACTGCTCGGTTCATTTCTCGGTTTAAACAGTGTTTTCTCGGTCCGATTCAACCGAGAATAGTTTTATTTTAACCGCAAAACCGTTCGGTTCAAGCTCTATCTGTGGTATCGTTAAGTAATTTTAAAATTTTTGTCTGTGTGGAACTTGTAAGTTTATCGGTTCGGTTTTGAACCGATCAGCGGGTTTAAAACTTATTAAATTCAAAAGTTTATCATTTTAGAGTGCGGTTCCCGGTTCTTATCGGTTCTAAAAAAAACAGATTTTATTACTTTTTTCCAATACCCGTGACACGGTTAGGAACCGATAACGGTGTCTTGCCTGGCACTGCCGTTCAAAGGGCAAGTTTTTCTGGTTAGGCTGGCATTATGTCTGAGAAACCCAAAAGAAAAACCAGGCCCACTGGGTTTCAACACTGTGATGTCTGTGGGGAAGTCTTTGCCAAGGCTGACCCACACACCACATGTGTTTATTGTCTGGGGTTTGACCACCTCCAGTCAGACTGCCAGATATGAAGAATTTCCTGCAGCCACCCTGAAAAGAGATTGGGCAGGCTCAGGGAACAGAGGTTAAAAAGTCCGCTGACCCGATGGGACAGCCCGGTCGGTGCCAACCGACCGAGGGAGTGCCTCTGACCAGGGCGAGACTTCCTCGGGCAAAAGAAAAGCTGGTTCTGAGGGACCACTTCCAGTGAAGAAAACAAGAAAGTCAGCAGGTTTGGAGTCCAAAACCCCTTCTCCAACTGCTGCAGAGATAGCAAAAGCCATCCAAATTGTCCAGTCACTGTCTCAGGTTCCGTCCGAACCGCCACTATCTGGCAAAAGGTCAGTTCGTCCGGTTCCAGTGGTTCAGGAATATGATGTTGAGGAGTTTTATGAACCAGAGGAGGGGGAGGATGATTATGAACAGTATGAATGTGGCTGGGAAGGTCTGTGTGCCCATTGAACGGACATTTCCCACAGATACCTTTAGAATCTCCCCTATGCTATCTGAGTCCCCATCTCATTTTATGTTTTACAAAAAGTTGTTGAAACCTCCAGCTTCCTTGGAAGAAGCTGTGGATGAGCAAGAGAGCCTGATTTTGTAGAAATGATGGATATTCCAGAGTCTAGGACATTGTCTATTCCTTTGCATAAGTCTTTTAGGAAGCAAACAATAACAATTTTAAAACTCCTAATTCTGTGCCTCCTGTAGATAAAAAGATGGACAGAAGGTACACATTGTCAGGTCCTGATACAGAATTCCTTTCTCAGCAATGTAGTCATGTTGGAGTAGTTCAGGCTGCAGCCTGTGATAAAGCTAATATTCCCCTGGCTTCACATCCTCCTGACAAGGATTCCAGGAAGACTGATGCCATGGTGAAAAAACAGTATATGGCAGCCTCCTTGAGACTCAGGCAAGCAAATTATATGGCTTATGTAGCTAGGTATCAGAAATCTAGATGGGATACTGTTATGGAATTAGCCAAACAAGCCCATGGCCAGCTGGCTAGCTTAACTAGAACAGGTGGCTGCTGATGGCATTGAGGCTTCTAAGGTGCAGTTTCATGCTGCTGTGGATGTTAATGATGTTTCTCTAGGGTCATGGCCACATCTGTAGCTTGTAGAGGTTGGCCTGGCTCAGGTGTACTAGCCTCTCACAGGATACCCAGACTAAGGCTATGGATTTTCCTGTGGTGGGAAATTCTCTGTTTGGGGAGAAGACATAGAATTACATGAAAAAGATGGATGAATATAGGACTACTTACAAAAGTGCCCTAGCTAAGGAGCGGCAAGCCACTCCCAGAGGCATACCCCCAGGGTAGGGTAGGCCTTTTCACAGGCCTTTTATCAGACTCAGGCCTCCTCTGCTTATGCTCAGAGGGGCTTCTTCAGGCAGAGAGGCAGGCGTGGGTGGGCAGGCCTGCTCCACCCCTCAGCCTAAAGCACCTGCTAAGCAGGCACCCTGATGGGGTGCCCGGGGCCGAGTCTCCTTTACCGGTAGGGGCAGGTTGGTTACTTCAGTCAGAACTGGGCTTTAACTTCAGACAAGTGGGTTCTGGAAGTAGTAAGCCAGGCCTGGTTCTCAGCTTCAAAAGTTTCCCAAAATGAGAACCAGGTTTTTCTACCTGCAAGTTCTTCAGAGACCCTTGCGCTAGAAGCAGAGGTCTCAAGCCTGTTGGCTCTCAGAGCAGTAAAAAGGGTTCCTCCCCTGCACCAGGGCAGGGGTCTGTATTCCAGATACCTCCTTACCCCAAAAAAGACAGGAGAATGGCGGCCCATATTAGACCTCAGATATCTGAACAAGCATCTTTTGAAACCAAAGTTCAAAATGGTAACTTTGGCTATGATTTTACCCTCCCTAAGGCCAGGGGACTGGTTAGCTTCCCTGGACCTCAAGGATGCCTATTTTCACGTCCTAATCAGAAGCTCCCATCGAAAGTACCTCAGATTCGAACTACCCTCAGGTCATTACCAGTTCAGAGCAATGCCCTTCGGCCTTACCTCTGCCCCAAGGGTATTCACAAAGTGTCTGGCAGTAGCAGTGGCTCACTTAAGGAGGCAAAGGATTGCTGTTTTTCCCTATCTAGACGATTGGCTCATTGTAGGCCAGTCCTCAGAACAGGTAAAATCTCACCTGCAAGTCACCCAGCAGCTTCTCACCTCCCTGGGCTTTCTGCTAAATCTACCAAAGTCGGTTCTGGAACCAGTCCAGGTACTCACCTTTATAGGGGAAGAATTGGACACAAAGCTAGCCAGAGCTTTTCTTCCCTTGGAAAGGGTAAGGAATTTAGTGGCTCTGGCCTCTTCCTTCACTCTGCAGGTCTCTTGACCAGCAAGACACTTTCTGCAGCTCCTGGGCACATGGCTGCATCCACAGCTGTTGTGCAGGGAGCAAGATTTCAGATGAGAGACATTCAGTTTCACTTGAGAACCTATTGTCTCAGAGAAGAGACCCCTTCCAAGTTGGTCCCAGTGACTAACCTTGATCCAGGCCCTCCAGTGGTGGCAGGATCAGAGCAATTTAAGATTGGGGGTCCCTTCATTCCCCTGCTCACAGTTTGACTCTCACCACAGATGCTTCCCTTCTGGGTTGGGAGCCCACATGGGTGACTTTTTCCACTCAGGGAGTGTGGTCCCCCAGGAATCTCTGCTCCACATCAACTTGCTGGAACTCAGAGCTGTCTTTTAGCTCTTCAAGCTTCTGCATCTGTCCACAACAAGGTGGTACAAGTCAGAACAGACAATACCACAACAATGTGGTACATCAACAAACAGGGGCACTCGGCTCGCCTTGTGCACCGAGGCAATGAAGTTGTGGTCTCTGGCCTATTCTCTGAACACTTCCCTCATAGCAGTTCACCTTCCAGGGAAGGACAATGCCCTAGCGGATGCCCTCAGCAGGATTTCCCAGGGCCATCACGAATGGTCCCTGGATCCTTAGGTACTGGGGATAGTCTTTGCCAGATGTGGCACTCCTCAGATAGATCTTTTTGCAGCCCCAGACAATCACAAACTTCCTCTGTTCTGTTGCAGGCCTCCAGTGTTGGGCTCAGTCCCCCTGGACGCCCTTCTCCTGGATTGGGAAGGGAAGTTTCTTTATGCTTCCCCCCCTTCCCTCTCCTATTCAAAGTATTAGTCAAAATCAGATCTCAGCCTTGCAAGGTGATTCTGATTGCCCCAGATTGGCCAGGCAGTCCTGGTACCCACTCCTTCTCTCACTGACAATCCATCTTCCCTTTGTCTCCCAGGAATCACAATCTATTAACTTGTGCCCAGGGAAGAGTTTGGTATCCGGACCTCAAATCCCTCAACCTCAAGGCCTGGCTCTTGAGGAGTTAGAGTTTGCTGATTTACACCTCTCTCACAGTGTTCTTGAAATCCTGAAGGCTTCCAAGAAGCCTTCCACTAGGGCTACTTATAGTTCTAAATGGAAGAGGTTTTCCATTTGGTGTGCTGGGAAAAATATTTCCCAAGAATCTGCTGATTTGCCCGTTGTATTAGACTTCATGGTCCATCTTAATTCCTTGGGCCTCAGACCAGCTACCCTGAGAGTTCATTTGGCAGCTGTCTCTGCTTTTGTTTCAGCAGGGAAGTCATCCCCTCTTTCCACTCACCCTGTGTTTTCCAAGTTTTTTAAGGGATTACTCCATACTAATCCACCCTTTCGGGAACCGGCCCCTGCCTGGGACCTTAATGTGTGCATTGCCCAGTTAATGCAACCCCCTTTTGAACCTCTGTTTTCTGCAGAGCTTAAGTATCTAACTTGGAAAACTGTTTTTCTGGTGGCTATCACTTCTGCTAGATGCATAAGTGAGTTGCAAGCCTTGTCAGTAGAAACTGACTTTATTTCTTTCCACAGGGATAAGGTAGTCCTTAGGACTAATAGGAAATTTTTACCTAAGGTGGTTTCAGATTTCCATCTTAACCAATCTATCTCCTTCAGTATTTTTCACTGATCACCCTCTTCTGGTGAGAGGAGGTTGCACAGCCTGGATGTTAAGAGGGCTCTTAGTTACTATATAGAGCGCACTAAAGGTCACAGGTTCAATCCTCCAACTTTTCCTCACCTATGGTGAAGTTGGGAAAGGCAAACCGGCCACTAAGAGGTCAATTGCAAGGTGGATTGTCTCTTGTATCCAATTTTGTTATCAGAAAATGGACAGAGATCCCCCCTCTGGCTTGAGGGCTCATTCTACCAGGGGTACAGCTGCGTCTCTAGCTGCTGCCAGAGACATTCCTCTATTAGAGATATGCCAGGCTGCTACTTGGAAAACGGTACACACTTTCACCAAGCATTACTCCCTGGATGTCCAGGCCAGGAGAGATGCTCAGTTTGGCACAGCTGTTCTTCAGAGCCTATTCCCTAAGTAGGTTCTACCCCTCCTCCATGGAGGTACTGCTGTGTAGTCTGCTACTGTCATAATATAGCAAGACTTCATGTTGTTTGAAGAAAAAATTACTCACCTTAGTAATGTTGTTTCTTCTAATGGAGTCTTGCTATATTATGACTTCCCCCCCAGCCTGCCCCTCTCAGAACCTCTACTTGGGTGGGGTGCAGGCAACTTAATGTGGGCACTATTTTATGCCCTTTTAACGTTTCTTCCCCTTTTGGGGGTTTGGGGTGTGTGTTTTTATTATCCTGTTGTTTTATTCTCTTGTTGTTAAAATTGTATTAGTAGTTCTGGTCCCCTGACTTGAGTCTTGGGTGTTGGGACCAGCAATGGTTGTTAATATTTAGCTAGCCATTTGGCTAGTGTAGATTACAGCTCCTACACAGACCTTAGTGAGTTTTTGCTCGTAAAGATCTGACAGTTCAGGTTTGAAATTACACAGACAGAGCTGCTTCTTAGAGCTCGTGCTCAAAGTTCCATTTTAGAATGGAATTAACTATTTCACCTCTGGAGCAGTTCTAGTGGTGGGACAAACTGCTACTGTCATAATATAGCAAGACTCCATTAGAAGAAACAACATTACTAAGGTGAGTAATTTTTTCTTCTGGGTCAAGGCAGCAAATGCAGGCCTTATGGTTGTCCTTCTTGGGGATCTTCTGCTCACAGGAACACTTCTGGAAGAGGTTTCTAGAGACAAAGCTCGGCATAAACAAAGCAAAAAAAAAATCACTTTAAAACTAAAGTGATACAAACTAGGGAGAGAAATAAAAAGAAAAGGCTGTAAATGTGTTGAAATTCAATGACATGGCAGTCGACTGAAGCTGGTGGGTCTTTGTGAAGTCTGATGGTGGGAAAAGAACTGAGGAGGGAGCAGGGGCTGCCTACTCTTATAGGACAGGGCAGGTGTATCACATCATAGTGGGCACCCCCCTGGTAGGCAGCTATATAGAAATGTTTCAGTGTGGTCCTTGTGCAAGGTGGCTATAATTTTATAGGTGTGGCTGGTGCAAGAGATATCCTCAAAGTAAGATACCCTGTTCTTGCCAGTCACTGCACCAGCAGTGTCTCTAATAGCTTGCAAAGTGTCAGCAGTAACAGGAAACAGGTTCAACTCACCTCATGAAGATGCAGGAAGAACAGCACATAGAAACAGTCAAGTGCTCAGAATTCCATTTGTGAAAGGTAAACCCAGTAACCAGTGACTAAGTACATAAGGGTGAGTAACAGACGTCCAATATTTCACGGGGATGCATTTTTTTGAAGTCTGCCATGCTGCTACCCATGCTCTTCTTTTATTTAGAGGTTTTAAAGGAGCAGCAACAGCCACAAGAAACAAGTCAAATACATAAAGAAATAATGCAAGCACACATACAAAAACAGAATTAAAAGGTGATCATAAAGCAGCGTAATATATCTGAGACAAATTGGAATGCTGCTAGCCATGCTTGGCAACTAATGATACAAGGACTAGTATAAAGTCATATGTAACTAGGAACATAACAGCAATTATCAGATTAAATCTCCTATATGAGTAAGCTACAGTCTTGAATCTAGATTACACATGATAAAATGCAATGAACACATAGTGAGGGCTGCTGTGCAGGTCATGGATGCTGACACAGTTTGACTCTATGGTAAGAAAAAGCTCCCATTAATGATTTTATCACAAAACAGTATTGCTAAATAGCATGTTCTACAATAATCTAAAGGTCCCATTGACAATTTAAGTTCTTAAAACAGCACTGATAAATAGCAGACACGAGCTCCATGCAGTCATTAAGCCTGGTGGCAAAAATGCCTTCAATTTGAAAATCCAGAAACATTCACGTTTACTCAATAGGTTTTCCAAGGTCCCACCCCTCAGTCCCAAAAATACTTTTTCAGTTCCCATGATCAATTACTTGTGTCTGTGGCCCAAGGAGAATCTAAGACAATGATCTGCCAAGGCCAAATCTTCCTCTTTTGGATTTAAGATGACCTGCATATGATTGCCACCCCCCCCCGCTCCTTAAGCATGCATTTAGTACGTTCCACATAGAAGGCCGCACAGGTACATGTGGTCAAATAGATCACATGTGTGGTGACACAATTGATAAATCTCCTTATCTCAAAGGAGTCCCCTGTTTTGGGATGCGAGAAGTTATTTCCTACTGTGATGATATTGCAGTATTTGCACCTGCCACATTTGAGGCAACCTGGGGAGAAGGGAAGGCATTACTTTATGTAGGGAGGAATGTGTCGCATTGAAAATTCTTGGGTCAAATACATCTATTATCAAGCAAGTATATAAAGGGGGTAGTGTTGTGGCACAAGACACTAGCAAGTATGTGGCAGAAGTGCATTTAAGCAACTTGCAAACCAAAAATTCTAATGATCCCATTTTAGGGTTAAAGAAACACATTGATCAACATGATAAAAATGCAGAATTCAGTGGAATCATTAATAAAGATGCTTTTTTCGCTCCTCATTATGGAACACCTCATGGGTCCAACTTTTTATCTGCTACCTAAGATTCATAAACATCTAGAATTTCCCCCGGGTGGCCAGTTATAGCAGATATTGGTTCACTTACAGAGCCATTGTCACAGCATGTGGATTTCTACATTAGAACCTTTGTTAGCAGACTTAGGTCACATGTACGTGATTCAATAGAAGCACCAGCCCTACTTCGTGACATACAAATTGTGGATTTGTGTTAAGACATTAGATGTTGAGTCACTATACATGAATATTCTTCATGAGGAAGGTCTGAATGCCTTGGGTCACTTGCTTGACCTCCGCAACACCGCTAACCCTTCCACTGCATTTTTACTTCAATTGGTTAGATTGTATTGGAGTGCAATACGTTTTTATTTGTGGGTGACTTTTTCCCTACAAATTAGTGAGACAGCAATGGAACCTAACTTTTCCCTGAACTTTGCCAACCTGTATCTGGGGTTGTGGGAGAAACAATGTATTTACGATGGTGACAGCACTCCCTTTTCGGATAAAACTGTACTGTGGAAATATTGCATTGACTATATTACAATGGTGTGGCAGGGTGACCTTTCTGAGTTACATGAATCTGTAGCCTACCTGGAAAAAACAAACAAGAATCCTGAATTCACACTAAACTAGTCTGCAAGGAATTTCCTTTCTGAATATTCTCATCATGAAAAATTCTGTGAATGGCATTAACACTGATTTGTTCCGCAAGCCCACTGATAGGAATAGAGTGCTCTTGGAGAGCTCCTGACATCCCCCATCACACCATCAGAATATCCCTGTTAATCAGTTCCTTAGGGTACATCACACCTGCAGCACTTAAACTGCATTTGAAAACAGGGCAACTGAGCTTAGTAATTGCTTTGCTGCTAGAGGTTACAACAGGGTAGATATCAACTGGGCCAATGAAAGGGATGTACTACTGGTACCTAGATAAGCTGGTAGCAGACACACATGACAAATGCATGAACTTTGTCACCACATACAATACAAGGTCTAATGAAGTCGAGGGTATCCTTAGAAAAAAACTGCCACATTTTGCAATCTGAATCTCAGTTAAATGCACATGTCTCACAGTTACCTCGAATGGTTTATCAGAGGCCACGTAATATTGGTGACATTATAACCAATAGCCTACAAAGATTTCAAGGTACTAAAACATGGTTACCTTCTCCTCCCCCAGGTTGCCACAATTGTGGCAGGTGCAAATACTGCAATGTCATCACAGTGGGGAATAACTCTGCATTCCACAACAGGAGACTCATTTGAAATAGAGAGATTTATCAATTGTGACATCACATGTGATTTATTTGTCCACGTGTACCTGTGGGGCCTTCTATGTAGAACATGCTAAACACAAGCTTAAGCAAAGGGTGGGTGATCATATGCAGATCATATTAAATCTGAAAGAGGAAGATTCGGCCTTGGCAGATCATTGTCTCAGATTCCCCTTGAGCCACACACACAACTGGTCGATTATCAGAACTGAAAAAGTATTTTTGGAACCAAGGAGTGGGAACTTGGAAAACCGATTGAGTAAATGTGAATGTTTCTGGATTTTCAAACTGAAGGCATTTTTGCCACCAGGCCTTAATGACAACATGGAGTTCATGTTTTGCTATTTAGCAGTGCTGTTTTGTGAATTTAAATTGTCAATGAAAGTTTTACCTCATCAGAGAACCTGCTATTTAGCAGTACTGTTTTGTGATAAAATCATCACTGGGAGCTTTTTCTTACTGCAGTCTTGGACTGTGGCAGCAGCCATGACCTACACGGCAGCTCTCAGTGTGAGTTCACTGCATTTTAACATGTGTGATCTGGGTTCAAGTCTGTAGATTACTCATATAGGCCAATTAATTAATAAATCTGATAATTGCTATTATGTTTCTAGTTAAATATGAGTTTATACTAGTCCTTGCAACATTAGTTGCCAAACATGACTAGCAGCATTCCATTTTGGCTACTGTAAATTACGGAATTTGTCTCAGATATATTAAGCTGCTGTATAATCACCTTTTAATTCTGTTTCTGTATGTGTGATTGCATCCTTTCTTTATGCATTTGGCTCGTTTCTTGTGGCTGCTGCTGCACCTTTAAAATCTCTAAATAAAAGAGAAGCACGAGTAGCAGCATGGCAGTCTTTGAAAAAGTGCAAGCACGTGAAATTTTGGACGTTTATTGCTCACCCTAATGTACCTAGCCACTGGTTGCTATGTTTACCTTTCACAGATATATGGAATTTTGAGCAGTTGACAACTGTTTCTATTTGCCATTCTTACTGCATCTTCATGAGGTGAGTGGCACCAGTTTACTGCTGCTGTGGTGGTTTCACTACTCTGCAGCTCTTCTCTCCTAGTAGCATCCCTTATCTGTCCCACCTTGTAACTGAGGAGGCAGTGCAGTGCAGTGGTTTAAGGCTCTGAGCTGCAGATCTGGAGACCTCAGTTTGAATCCCACAGCCCCCACCTGCATACTATGCGACACTAAGCAAGTCACTTAACTTCCTTGTTCTCCCATGTCACACCTGTAAACAAGCTTTCAGTTCAGTGTCTCTCTCCTGGTTAAAAAAAAAAAAAAAAAAGGCCCCATCTGGAGTACTCTGTGTAGTACTGGAGGCCACACCTTCACAAGGACATTAACCAAATGAGGCAGTCCAGAGAAGGACAATCAAAATGGTGTAGGGACTGCATTAGAAAGCATATGAGGACAAATTAACGGAGCTCAGTATGTATACCCTAGAGCAAAGGAGGGAGAGAGATGATATGATCAAAACATTCAAACACCTTAAGGGCATTAACAAGGTGAAAGAGTCTAGCATGTTTCAATATAAGAAAAGTAGCAGGACAAGAGGACACTGCATGACACTAGAGGGAGGCCAATTAAGGGGTAATGTAAGGAAGTTCTTTTTCACAGAAAGGGTGATGGATGCATGGAATGGCCTACGCTAGGAAGTGGTGGATATGAATACAGTACAGGGCTTCAAACAGGCATGGGATAGGCATAAGGGAGCAACACAGATGAGTATGAATAGATAGGCCACTGACAGAGCAAAGGCCAATGGCACATTCATAAGGTAGAAACAGAAATGGGCAGACTGGATGGGCCTTGAGGTCCTTATCTGCAGTCAGCTTCTATGTTTCTGTGTGTTGAGCTAGTGAGTATAAAAAAAATGGAGTATAAATAGAAAGTCTCACAATTAGCAGTTTTAGGACTTGTGTAATACATTAAATCTTTTCAGAATGCATTCTTCATCTTACAGGGAGGTATATACCAGCTTACTGGTGACAGGTCTTAATCTAAGTGGTAGCTAAGGTGTGGTCGCCTCACTAAGCTTTATTTTACTGTTGCTGCTATCTGGATTTCACTTATTACTAAACACTGAAAAATGTGCTGTAAAATTGATGGAATATACTGCTTGTCTTGAGACTAAGATTACAAGAATGCAACCCATCCTGGGGCTATTTTCAAACATCACCTGAAAAGACAATAATAAAAAAAAAAAAAAGTTCCACAAAAATGAAACTTGTTCATCAAGTTTTTATGCCACATCATTCCACCACTGCTCTTGAACTTTTAGAAGGACTTTATTTTGACAGGAATCAAATTACTGCTGTGAAACATGTTTACCAAGCAGCATACCTGCATCTTATTACTGCTCAAAGGATAAGCAAGGGAACGGGCTCTGCCTAAAGTCAGGCTGTCCTATACAAGTGTTAACCTCTGACCTTTCATTGAACACTGATGATCTCCGACAGGCAGACGTTTCTGCCTAAACGAAACTCGTTGAGCTGTAACATTCTTGGGATGCAAGCAGTCAAATTAAAACACTAAGATTGCTGCTGAAAAGCAAATATATTTATTATGCACTTTAATATACACAGGGAATTTTAGCTTAATATAATACAAGGAATAAAATAATCTTACACTGTAAAATTCAATGTACATTATAGGCTATTTACAACCAAACACAGAAACAAAATGGCCTAAATGCAAATCTAGTTAACTGAAATTTTCCAATCTAAATAGGTAAGCAAAACAGAAATTTGCATAGTGGGATAACTGATGGAAAACAAATGTAAAATAAAAAAGTTTAAATACATGTGAATACTGTTGAGACAGTGAAACAGGAGGACAATAGTGTATCACCTTTAACGGTACCCACAATCCTCCACTCTTTGCTTTTGATTAGTGCCAATTCATTTTTGTGAACACTGTTGCTGCTCATCCCGCTACATACACATTGAAATCAACTTGCTCAGGACAGCACTTTTTAAACACCTGCATGGAGTTTATTGTAATGCATTCTGTTGCCAAACAGCAATAGATATTAAAGTCTTCCCTTAACAACTAGAGTTTCAGTATTTTTTTTTGGGGGGGGTAATCTTTTTTATGATGATACTGAAGATATTGGAGTGGAGGGATGGTCTGAGGCTTGGAATATAACATTCCAAATGCGGAAACAGCATGTGTCCCCATTAAAAACAAAACAAAAACATAAGACTGGGTACAGTTGCCAAGTAAGTTTGCAAGAGCCAACAAAAACCTCTACTTTCAAACTAAAACAGCACAGTCGAGCAATTCCCGATTCTGTGCCAGAAACAGCTGCTCGTATTCTGACAGCTTTTCATGCTCCACTCGTGAATTACATTCCCACCCCTCCAACACTTAATGTATTTTAAATATAACTTCTCAAAAGAATACTTAACGTTCATTTGTGTTTCACAGGCATTACACTCTGGAGTTTCCACCAGAGGTTCCAAACATAAACATTATCCCAACAGAACATTTCAAGCTGTAGGGGAATCTTAGCCCCTTGCAAACCAGGCCAGACCTGCAGCCTCTGGCCCAGAGCGCGAGTTTTGTAACCAGAAAGGCTTCAGTATAGTCCGGATGACATTCATGTTTACCAGGAAAGGTTTTTATACTTTAAGATCTTCTTACAAAATCAAAAGTAATCCTGTAAAGTGAAGCTCCATACTTAGGTGGTATCACAACTGACTTGAGGTTCTAAAGTGACCTCATACAGAATGTTGGCACACTGCAAACTTGTAACAGTTCAGAGAAGATAACACTGTTCAGGCTACATGGGTTCCTTTTCTGTTCTGTCCCCACCTCCCCCCGTCAAGTAAAATGTAATCAGTGTCTGAATGCAGTACCCCGATGAGCCTTGTGTTAGTACCACACTGTTTTCTTTTTTTGCTTTATATTTGATCACTGCTTGAAAAGACAAAAAAAATATACAGTATATATATATGAGACAGCAGGCGCTTGCTGAACACTCATCTCCTGAAATAGACAGCAGACCACACAGGCTAAATAAACGTGTGTGTGTATGTGTGTATGTATGAATGATCCCACTCCATTACATGTAATGAAATAGATCCCATACATAGAGAAAAATGTCATACTGTAAAACAAATCTCTCTCCTCATGCATCCTTAGGGTGACAGTACTGCAAACTGAAGTGAGTGTTAACACACTACCCAGGTCAGGTGATATGACACAAACCTATTGTTCAGAACCCCAGGGAGAGCTATCAGTTTACAAGTGTGCAGCAGCACTACCCAAGAGGAGTATGCACAACGGTCAGCAAAAATCACAGACTTACCAGCACTAAAGCAGCATTTAGTTGCCAAAAAAATCTGCAGAAACCAGGCAGCTTTTGCAAAGAAACTACATATGTGATTTCTAGCAGACTAGGTGGGCCAAGCGGTCTTTATCTGCCAGCAAATCCTATAGTTGTATAGCACATAGTGACCTCTTTAGCACCAGTGAATCTGAGGTTCTAATGCCGAAGTCCCATGGATGCCTGCTCATTTTGGCTGCTGCACTTGTTAGTGAAACAGAGTGGTTCTAGCACCAGAGGGATTTATGAAGCTTCACTCTATGAGAGAGTCTTTTCACACATAAATTATGAATAGTTAAAATGAATATTTTTAAAATTAGAAAGTGGCTATGTTTTATTAAAGGCTCCACTGCTACTTGAAGTGGAATGCTTTCCTTATTCTAATCTTGCCTGTGAGGATTTTTTTTAGTTATAACTTATGTGGGCCACGCATAGAGAAAAACAGTTAGGTTTGGTTGAAACAGACCTGATTCATAACAATGTAAAGCGCCAGCAGAAACTGGGAATTGCATTTCAACTTTCTATCCCATTGTTGAATGAATGCAAGACAGCCACCCTGGAGGTTGTTCAGTTTGTTACATTAATATCCTGAAAGGGAGATTCCTTCTGCCCCCACGTTGTTTCCATGTTAGGTAATGTTTTCCTGTCTGCAGGGTTCTATATTTCTTTGTAGTATCTCAAGCCTAATTTGGCATGTTCACTGAAATCTCAGTTTTATCACTCTGACTCTGACAGTTTGAGTCTTTTTAGAAATCCTAGTTATGCCCCATTCACTGAGCCCTTGCTTACTCCTGCCCTGCCATGCATTCCACCAAACCTAACACAAACTGTACACTATGGCCTGTCCCCCCAAGACAGTGATGGGGACCAGAAATGGCAGTAGCCTGCATGGAGCTTGTGGAACAACCACAAAGCCACACTGGTGCTGGGCCACCAACAAGCCCTCTGTTTCCATTTTGTTGCCTACATTCTCCTTGACTCTGACGTTTTTGCACCCAGTAACTGGTAAGCATGCATCCACTGATAGACATATCCACACCTGTAGCCTCCCAGTGGCTGCAGGTGCTAATATGTGGTTATCAAGGCACCTCCTAGCATACCACAAGGGTCACTGCTGGGGCGGGAGATCATTTGCCCCCTCCTCCAGCTGGGAAGCACTGCCATCCTTAGACAATCGGAGTGTCAGGATCTGGGTTCTGCATGCAGACCCAGGCTGTTTCCATGGTAGCTTGAAGCATTATCACTGTGCCACACGATAACACTCTGACACTTTGTGTCTTGATTCTGAAATGAGGTGGAGCTGATCAATTGCTGTTGAGGGTCTTTTTCAGTGTGGTAGGAGGCGTGGATCACAGAAAATTGGTTGAAAGCCAGGAGGATAACTGGCTGCTGTTATTGTCTGAATACTATGTACAGCTCTATCTGTGGCCAACTAGAATGTATGAAAGGAAAGCAGACATGCATTCTAAAATTAACATTAAGAACTTATAAACTGAAGCGTTATGTGAAGTTGTAGTTTGACACAGCAGTTAAACAACAAACTGCTTTAGCATGTAAGGGAAATTACCCTTGCTAAGGTACAAGGAAATACTAGTATATGATAAAGTACACATGTTGATACTTGATTCCTATTTTCAGTAGTGTTTTATGTAAATACTGTACATATTTGATGCACACTATTGTAAGTCATACTTTTATGATCATAATGCATATTATCTCTTATGAACTTCAATCAACCATTACTGTTGTTTGCAATAAATTAGAAATTAAATGAAACATTTCCCTCTGTGGAATATTTATATTTTCTGATTGGTACATTATAAGTTCTCTCAATGCTTGACTATCTATTCTGGCTTCCTTTTTCTTTCTGTCTGCATTATAACATTGAGATATAACATTTTGAACTACTAAGGTTACTCTTTCTGTGGTTCTACATTCTGTTTTATCAAAGAAGACTAGAATTTCTCATATACCAATTAGCTAATCTGTAGGAGGAGTACAGTTTGGTTTGGTTTCAGTGGGTTTTAGATAGGCAGGTATGTATGAACTCATCCAATTCCATGAATGACCTGAGAGTAAAACCTCCTACTCCATGGAAAAAAATCCTCAGAACAGCAAGGTAAGAGCTATCTGTCTGGTCAGGAATCAAGGCATGAATTGGGTTTTTAAACCAGAAAATAAAGAATTACAACTCGGTTAACTAGCCAAATAAGACTTGAAATACTGTGGTGAGTCACAATATCCAGAAAGAAACACGACTACTTAAGACCTGAAATGCCAGACGGTACATTTTTATGTTACTATGTTTGATGAGGCCACTCTTACAGTTGTAAAAGTGGTCTCATGCTCATTCTTGGGGCATGAGACCCACAAACCAAAAGTGAGCAGTTCTGATACCTTAAGAATGAAAGTGAGACTACTCTTCCAACTGTAAGAGTCGTCTTGTCACCCATATTAATGTATTATTGATTGAACTCTCACTAATAAATTAAATATTTAAATAAATTACCTGAACATGCCAGTTTCCAGGGCAGTTGCATTTGAGAGACTCTTGCCAGAATAGGAGTGTCTCACGAGCAGTGGAAAGGAGTGCTCCAATTGGTTTGGGGTGCTCCCTTGAGCTATAATAATATAAATATCTTATATAATACAGGCTCACTTACTGGAGATCTCCTACAGTTTGACCTGTGGTGTGTGTATACAGGGATTTATCATCTTATCTTGTGACCTACAAAGCCCCATGCAGGTGAGCGCCTACTTTCACATACCTTCTAAGACTTCTTTTTTTTTTTTTTTTTTACATCCCCCCCTGCTTTTTGATACCAGGCATGTCCCTAAAATCATCAGAATCAAAGAACAAACCATTCCTTCTGTCTTTAAATGACTTTAACAATGCATTAATTGCACCTTAGATTCAGTTAGGCATATATGTTAGGGTCCTGATGATAAATCTCCCTGATTTAAGCACTCAAGATGAAAGTCTTTCTTTTTCTGATAAAAATACGTGCACATAAGGTATTGCAGTAAAACATTTGAGCTTTTATCCAGCCCTGACAATGCTTAGAAGTATAGCCCCTTCAAGAAAAACGGTGTTCAGTGGTTGGAAAGGTTTTTTTTATCCTCCACAGTGATTCTGATTCAGTTTTGTTTTCCAAAAGAGAACTACGTTTTGCATGTATGCATTTATGGCAGTAACACGTACAATGTTTGCTGTAAAAGAATGACAATATAGTATTAAACTTCATTTGTTTTTTTGCAACACCATAATAAAATGGAAATACTGAGAACGTGAGCTTGTTGTACACCATCCACTGCAAAACATGCAAATATTCTCAACTGATTTCTTGTTTTCTTTGAGTTCCAAGTTCCTGCTTTTCATTCCTGGAAATATGCATATAAGTTTTGCTGGGGGTATATATACTGTATTATAGCTAGGAACAGTGCATACTCTGTATTAGGTACAAGTACACAAAATACATTTCTAAAGCATACAGGGTTACACTGAGAAGGCCGTCTCAGATTTAGGCACATTGCAGTAAATGTCAAGGTAACCATTGTGCAGTAGTTGTGATCTTCATTCTGCAGGTAGCTACAGAGGTGTTCAAAGGCTCTGTATCCCCGACAGCAGATCTCCCTCATCATCCATGAGCTTTGGCCTGCCAAAGTTAGCATTTAGCAAGGCATGACGCATCAGGAAAAGGTCTTCTAGCCAGTCCGAAAGTCTCCTTTTTGGTTCACAAGGTACTGGAACAAATAAGAAGTCTGCAATCAATACGTCTGACTCATTCTTGGTGCTAGTCATCAGCACTTCCTTCAATACTCTCTGCTTTAAGTACAAGGTGCACAGCATCTAACATATAAAGCATACATACTGCCACATTTATTTGTTAAAACAGGTGATGTGAGATTGTTACTAGTCCGAATTTGCTTGCTGTAAACCTTTATGTAGTTACTACTGCCTGTAAGATGGAAGATAAACTTTAAAGTATTTATTTTTGACATGCAAGGCTCTGAATGGATTGGGTCCCCTATACCTCTGCAACCTTCTTTGACTGAGAGGGTGCTACTTGCAGTCTTAAATCCAAACCACGTATAGCAGAAGACCAAGCATTCATGGTTGCAGTCCATCCACTGGAATGCATTACTCTATAATCTGTGTAAAGTCCCCATGCTAGAAAGCTTCATAAAAGGGATTTAAAAAAAGTGGTGTGTGAACAGGCACATAATATGTGTTTAATTCAACTACCACAAATTGGTTTACACATGTGTCACTCACTGTACACTGTGAGGCACCAGATAATTTAAGTTTACCTTTAAAATCTAAGACGAGAAATGATCTTCTTCATGAAATACCAACTTAATAAAAAGAATCTCAATATTTAGTGTTAAGAAACAAGCAAATTATCACTGTGACTTTTAAACATCACTTGCTATAAATGTTCAGTGATTCACTGGTGTCTTATAGGACTCAACCGTTGCACAGAGTGTGACAGGCACTCAGACAACAAGTGGCTACTGTTCACCCATAAGGTACAGTAATCATCCTGTCTAGGGCATTGCATGCACTGGCATGCTCCTGCAGAGGGGTGCTGCGTAAACCTGCTTGGTAGTGTTGCAGCTCTGGAAATGTTCATAATGGTAACTAATGCTTTATAAGCTACTCTTTTAGCTTCTTTTTTATTTTATGTTCATATTATTCAGAATAGGTCCAATATGTGTGTGTACTGGCCCTGCCTTTATGAGGTACTACATCTCATCTAAGAAACTGCCCTTTCTCCTGGAACAGAAAATAGAACAGAGTGTGAAAATATTTTACAACCAAGGGGTGCCCGATGGTTCAGCACAAGTGCTATGTGCTTCCACTATGATGACCTGGATTTGGGAGCAAACTCAGAGGTTGGATCGAACGACCAGAGGGCTGAGGTGGTACTGCTGAATGGCAGTGCACCCCACCAGGAGAGGGTGGCGTCCAGGTTTAGTGACATAATGACTGCCGCACAAGACTGAGGGAGCTTGTCTCCCCTGCAGGGAGTCACCATGTGCATGTGAGAGCTTGTGCGTTGGGATGCACAAGCTTCACCAGGATGCCTGGGGAGGAAGCACAAGGTAAAAACCCATGTCTCCTTGCTACTGAACATGATGGCCTCTGGTGCTCTTGGGCCCTGCACTATGCAGATTCCTACCAGCTGGACAGTGGGGGGAGACACTCGGGTTGGGGGCAGCTGGTAACAAGGACCAAAGAGACCTGCACTTGTTACGTGTGAGAAAATCAGTTACAAGAGGCAGCCATTAAAATACATAGCAATGCAGGTGACAGTCAATCCACTCTGGTTACTCAAGATTGCCACTGTGTCCTCCTGGGTGGAGATGGCACAGAGAGGGAGAGAAAGAACACAGAGTGAGAGAAACAGGCAGAGAGTGGAACACCGCACACTGCTGCAGAGAGGGACAGCGAGAGACAGGATCTGTCTAGCCATGGCAACTGGCTGCTGCCAGCTGCTAATGGACTGTGCAGTCCTACTGCTCCTCCGTTTGTTGGCGGCTGCCATGTCTTGTGTGGGTCTGTGATCACTGAAGCCATGCAGAGTTGGTACTCTATCTTGAGGGTTCCCCCTCTACACAATGTCCGCTCCTTGTCTGACCTTCAATGCCCTGCACTGCCGTTAGAGCACCCTTTGCTGCAGTACACCCCCCAAATGATGACCACACCCCATGCTATCTTACTTGTCCTGTGGAAGACAGCCACCATTCTCGATGATATCCACTCCCAGTAAGACACCATGTGATGGAGTCGTCACTAATGATGGTGGGCCCCTTGACAATCCATCCTGTCCCGAACAGCAAGTCAGTCTGTGAATCTTTGCCTTGCAAATGTCTCCCTGTTCTGTGACACACTGCAGACCCACATCCTGTGTAATGACGAAGCTGAGATCTGCAGTAGTCATCAGTTTCACAGTGCAGCAGATGTCTGCAAATATCATGACTTTTCCCCAGTTGCATGGTGACAGAGTGATGTGGGCTACAATGTGATGGTTAGCACAATGTTATCATGGTGGTCTGATGCAGCACAGCGGTTCAGGTTGGATCACTGGTCATTCCATGTATCCACACACAAGGAAGTGGCCAGTGACACAGGAGAGCCGCAAATCCCTGTTTTCCGTGACACTTACAGCATGTACTGCTGTGTAGCAAACACTGTGACAGTAGTATGCATAACAGATGCACCAGAATTCTGTGTTGAAGTGTTGTTTCATGACGTTCGGTATACCGTACAGTACAACACTGGCACTACTTTGTGTGAGGGCAGGATACATAATCAAGTTTACAGTTTTTCATCATTGCACATGAGTTTCCTTTGAGTTTTTGTTACATGCCACTTGACCCCATGCTGTAAGCGCAATAACCCACTCCAGGGTATGGAGTTATTGAGGATTAATCAAATCAACACCCCGGGTGTGTTGTGAGGGCACTTGAGCACCAGGGGTGTTAATCCCCAAAATTCCATACCCTGGTCATGGGTTATTGCTTAGTTTTGGGAACCCTAGTGACCTTCACTTCTCCTTTCTCTCTCCCCTTTTGCTGATGTACTTACTAGCCCCATTTGTCTGCCACATTATGTTTAACCCCCCCTCTGTGATTTTGTACAGACTACCTCCCTTGGTTGTCTGTTCCACCATCGTCTCCATGAAGAAATGCTTTCTGATATCTCTGTAAAGAAATGCTTCCTGATGACAGTTTTCCCCTTCCGCCAGCTTCGCTGAATTTCCCTTGTGCTTGTGTTCCCATTTGGCTTTAACAACTCTCTATCTACTTTGTCTGGTGGTACTTTTTGTATACTTCAATCATGTCCCACCCATCCTAGGTTTTCTGAAAGGCTGTCCCAAACACCAGGTCTTGAAGTTCCTTCCTTTTCAGTGTCTGTGTAGTAACCATCTTGGTGGGGGTTTGTGCAATTAATTTAAGGTGAAACATATTTTATAACATGGTATACAGTGCAACTGAGAATATTTTAACATCTTGGTCTTGGTTTCTTGGCTAGTAAATACCTTTAACATTTAGCCAGTAGTAAGCATTTTTTTTTACCTATAAGAGTGATCAATAGTTGTGGCTACCAAGATTTTTCTCTGTCTGAACTCTTTCTGTGGTCAACGGCAGGTACATGTAGACTCTGTAGGCCTGCAAAATCCTTGAGCACTACAGATGTGTGAAGTTTCTGTGGACATAGCTGAATGCTATTAGAATCTAAGTACGATGAGGTGCTGTAACAAAGGGAGGGAAATGAGAACTAGGTTAAGTATATAGGGATCTCCTACTAACCCAGCTCAGAGGTAGGGTTCTTGGATATGAGCCACAAGAGTTGCAAATTTCCATCCAGAGATCTCAGTTTACAAAAAATCATGTTGCTGTACAAAGGAGTGCTCTAAAAATGGCACTGGTGGTAACAACCACACAATGCTTTCATTATACTAAGAACATTACGGCCACTGTAAAAATGTTCTTTCCTGTGCAATTAGTGCATCGCTGTTGTGATAGGCCAGCCTTTCAGAAAACTGCAGCCTGACAGAGAAGCAATGGCAGGAACAAGGGCTGTGAGGTTCCCACATTTATCTTAATGGAACACAGGGTTGGACTTGACTCCAGGGGGCCCACTTGGAAAATGGATACAGGAACCCACTTGCAAAATCAATAGGGGAGGGTTCAGGGTGACACACACACATATCAGTATTCCAATTCAATATGATATACTAGCTCCGTGTTTGCGTCTTACATTTATTAACAGTATAGCAATACCCTATTTAATTAAAAAATAGATGATAAATGCAAAGATTTTGAGTGTTAAGAAGGTGGGTGCCCCCCCCACGTGGGGGGGGGGCACACCTGGAAATTTCCAGGTATTCAGGTGAGCCAGTCAGACTCTGATGGAACAGTACATTTTACCATCTTTAAAGCTTCACTATGACCACTTGGATGCTAACACTATGAAGCACTGTATGAGGTGCAACTTCCTGGATGTTAAATGTAGATTATCTTGCAGTCCTTAATCTAGAATAGGATATGCATATTGTTGTATTTCAAAGTTATAAATTGCGCACAAAAAGAACAGTTACATACTTACCATAACAGTAGATCTTTGAGAGAATCTCTTCCCTTAGGCCACACCTTTGGAACTATACCCACATCAGTGCTAGGACCACATGAAAACTTTTGCTAGCTGGGGGCCACCCACAACATCACGCATCAGCGTCTACATAAACATGGGTGACTCTCTCTTCTCAGTTCCCTGCCAGAGACTGTGCTCGGAGGACTCTCTTTTTGGGGAATCAGGAGAGCACCTCTAGTATTAGGTGAACAAAGGCACTGGAAGTAGCAGCCATGGAGATTCCCAAGGCAAAACTGGATGCCATATTCTCCTACAGCTGATACAAAGGGGGAAGGTGGGAAGACCAGCATGGCCTAAGGGAAGAGATTATCTCAAAGATCTACTATTACTGTAAGTACGTAACTGTTCTATATGCTTTGAGGATATCTTTTGCCATAGACCAGAACTTTGGAACGAGTCCCAAGTAGTCCTAAAAGTTGACTGAGGGGTTGGTGCAGTTTGTTCAGGACAACAGGCCATGTAGAACAGCAAGGCCGAAGTCAGCTCATCTATGAGAAACAATGTCCAGACTGTAATGTATAATTAAAGTGTGGACAGTACTCCAGGTGACTGCAGCACAGATGTCCACTGCAGAGACGTTTCTGAAACAAGCAACAGGTGGCCATATCCCTGGTGGAACGACTACAAACTGCACCAGGAAGTTCATTACCATACTTCCTATAATAGTACATGATGCAACGTGCCAGCTATTTGGACAAGCACTAATTTGACACCGGGGTGCACTCTTTTCTAGGGGCGAACAAAACAAATAGCGGAGAGGACATTCTGCAGTTCTTGGTGCGAACAATACAGTATACTAGGATTCTCTGTACACCCGAAGTATGGCACAATGTCTTGCCCTGATTAGCATGCTCAGGATAATAAACCAGAAGGTGGATGGTTTAATTTAGTGTAAGCTTAGACACTACTTTTGGCAAAAAACATAGGACTAATGCATAAAGGCACTCTGTCTTTATGGAAAATCAAATAAGGAGGATCACACATTAGAGCTTGTACCTCTGAAATCCTTCAATCCGAAGTAACTGCAACTAAAAATAATGCTCTCCATGAAAAAAAGTGTAAGCCACAACTCGATGCCAACTGAAAAGGAGCCAAATAAGTTCTACAAGCACATAATTTAGGTCCTAAGGCAGGACCAGATTATGAATGAGAGGTTTCGTGTGCAGAATACCTCTCATAAAGGTATGCGAGATCTCCAATTCTGCTACTGTACGCCCACCAGCAGGGGCATGGAATGCTGATATGGCTGTCAGATGCACCTTCACAGAGGAATACTGCAGACCACAGTCCGACACTGACAGCAAGTATTCCAACACCGCATTTACCAGACAGTTGAATGGATCCATTATGTCTGGAAGTGGCACACAAGATGAAACACTTCCACTTCAAAGAGGATGTATGTCTGGTTGAAGGCTTTCTGGCTGCAACCAGCACATCAGCTATTTTACCTCATGCCATGCAATGACTATATCTTTTGGAGCCAGGTATGCAGGTGCAAATACTTCAGGTCCTGATGGGCAAGAGACCCCTTGTCCTGTGACAACAGGCCTCTACATGGAGGCAAGGGTACTGGTCGCTCCACTGCTAGTTGTTGAAGTGAAGATACCATATTTGTCGAGGTGAGGTGCAATGAGGACAGGAGTCACATCCTCCATCTGCAGTTTCAGTAATACTTTCTGAATTAATAGAATGGGAGGGAATGCATACAGAAACCTCCCTTTCCAATGGCACTAGGTCATAAACTTGAAATGAAATACAGCATGGTCAAAAACTGCATATGAAAAATGGCACTTTAGAAAGTAGTGCTGAACAAAAACACCAACCACAATGACAAAGCCAATAGTAGTGTGGTCAAGAAACACATTGACTGCTACCATGGCTAACAGACAACTAAATTTAGTTTTGAGGGGGTAACACCCCAAACTTAACATAACAAACTCCATGGGGTTGCAACGACGGGGGATCATGGGGGGACTAAAATTGTGAGGGTGGAGGATGAAAGTGCAGGGTGGGGGGAGAAAACACAAAAAATAAAACTTGGGGGGGGGGGTAGAAAAACACCACAAATGGAAGACCAGGAATAGAACTCTGGTCTTTAGGACATTCCACCGTCCTAGCTGCTCACTACCTTAACCCCTTGCACCACGAAAGCAGTTCGGCAAAGCACCATGCTTTTTCTCCAATTGTCCTCTTCCTCCAATGTCACGACAGCTACAGGGATAGCAGTAACTGACTTATGCTACGCTATCCCTGTAGCTGTCATGTGAATGCTATTTTTCCAGCATGGATTTTCCTGCACTACAATTGCCATAACATATTCACTGGGTGCCCTTTCAATGAGAGGGACAATGTGTCTCACCAAGAAATTCCAGGCCCTGGAGCAAGTGAGCAGAAACATGGCAGTTTTGTGTTGTGTGGGGATGCAGAAAAGTCCAACTCTGGACAACACCACCTTGTAAAAAGGTCACCTACCACTGATGTCTGCAATTCCCATTTGTGCATCTTGGACTGTGACCTGCTTAACTTGTCTGCGAAGACATTTTGGACACCTAAGAGATGCATGTCTGAGAGCTCTAGGCCATGTTCCAGCACTCAGTACCACTCTCTCACTGCTTTCTGATATAGGGGATAAGAATGAGACTCCCCTTGTTTTTTTATGTAATGCATGAAACTGACATTGTCCATCTATACTAGCATAGGGCCCAGTGTCAGATGCTGCTGAAAAGCTTGGAGGCTGTATGACAGCTCTCATCTCCATGACATTTATGTGTGACCTCTCTGGTTTCCACCTGGGTCCAAGAATCTTGGGTTTGATAAGGGCACAGGTGTGCTCCCCCACCAGGATCCTGAGGCAGGTCAGAATCTGAGTTGGAGTTGGGATTAGGAATGGAACACATCTCAAGAGACTGCTGCAGGCTATTCACCACATCAGTGACGCTATTTGTGTAAATGGGACACGACAAAAACCTTCTGGTCCATGTCATCCACCAACTTGTCCCACTGCACACTCAGTATCCACTGTGATATCCACATGTGTAAGAGGGGCAGTGGCACAATCATAATGGCCATTGCCATGAATCTCAGGAGACACAGGAAAGTTCTGGCTTAATGACTGCTATATACCAACTGTGCCTGAGTTATGAGTCGTTCTCCCTGTACAGGGATAGGAATGCTCGGGTGCTGTTCTGTGTCCAGTATAGCATCTAAATACTGCTGCCTTTGGCAAGGAGTCAGAACTGACTTTGGCACATTCACTTTAACCCCCCAGGTCTTTGAACAATTGCATTATTCGGGATAATGTGTGCAACAGTGGGTTGTTGGAACTGGGTTTCAATAGCCAGTTGTTCAGGTATGGGAAGACATACAGACCTTCCATGTGAAAGGCTGCTGCCATGACTAACAAGCATTTGGTAAAGACCAATGGTACAGAAGGCAAACTAAAGGGCAATACTCTGAGCTGGAAGTGCTCCCCCTTCCAGGACAAACCTCAGACATAGTCTATGATAATGTCTGATCTCAGTATGAAGGTATGCATCCTTCATATCCAGCGAGCAACTCCAATCCCCCTTTTTGCAAGAGGGGGATTAGATTTTGCAGCGAGACCCTCGGAAACTTCTTGTCTTCTATGTAGAAGTTTAGGTTTTTTAGATCTAATGCAGGGCTGAGATCTCCTATCCATTTGGGGGAACAGGAAGTATCTGGAGTAGAACCCTGTGCCTGTCTGGTGAGAAAATACAGGTTCTATGGCATGTTTGGTTAATAATGTTTGCACCTCATCTTCTTTCAGTAGGGACAGATGTCCCAGGATATAAGTTGAAAGAGATGGAGGATGCTCTATGGGGGTTTCTAGTAACTCCAGAGCATGTCCCTTTGCAACTATCTTCAGGATCCATTTGTCTGTAGTAATCTCCCTCCACTGTGTCAGATGAAGGGAGAAGCGACCCCCTACCACCACCTCCTGTGACTGAAATGGTGTGGGAAGAGTGACATGAGTCATGCTGAGTTGGTGGGGACCAAGCTACTGGCTTTGGATGCTTTGGAATGGGCTCCTGAGGGAGGGGGAGCTTGAAAGGCTCCATCATCCTTACCTTGGCCCTGCTGCTGGCAGAAGGCTGGCAGAAGGATCCTTTATCCCATCCTCTACCAGGTGTGGGATACAAGGATTTGATTGACCTTAAAGTCATTTTTGAGACTCGATGACCTCTTAATGGCTTTGTCTATATGGTATACAAACAGTTTGGTGACTCTGAAAGGAGCATTCAAAACTGTTTGTTGCACATCAGCTGTAAGCCCAGCCACTCTACGCCAAGAATACCTTCCCATGCAAATACCAGTGGCAGCTACTCTGACAGATGCATCCGAAACATCATTTGCTGAGCGTCGCAGATGTTTGCCCTCCTCAGCTCCAGCAGTCACATTTTTAAGTAATTCATTCTTGTCAGTGCCTTCTGGAAGGGTCTGGGCTGCAACTCTGGCAGCCTTCCAGAGGATATTCTGATACTTAATCATGTGAGACTGGTAGTTAGCAATACATAAGCCTAATGAGGCAGAGGCGTATGTACACTTGCCCATTACATCCAACCTCCTGGACTCCTTATCGGGGGGCAGGGTACTCATATGGTTTGGTGCCTTGGATCTTTCATGGGCAGCCATTATGACCACAGAATCTGTTGCTCACTGGCTGGCATAATAAGGCTTGGCAAAAGTAGCAGGGCACAACTTGTCAGCCTTTCTGGGTACAGCTGGTATAGTATTTGGACAATACCATGCAGTAAATGTGGCATCCTCTAATGTAGGGTAAATTGGAGGGACGACAGATGGACTACAAGGTACCTCCTGAACATCCATCAAATTCTTTCTGGCGGAATCCTTTTCTTCCACAGCAAAACCCATTGCATTTGCTGCATCACTGTTTGGAAGGTAGGGTCTTCAGGAGGAAATCTGGGTGTATACACCACAAAGTCCTCACTACAGGAAGATACTGTGGTGCTAGAACAATGAGCAAATGTTCTTCTCTGTAACCCTCTTTGTCTTCATAATTCTCCTCCATTACAAGGTCTGGTTTATGTTCTTTCTCGTCGTCGGCATCCCTGTTAATGATAGGAATAAAGGACTTCACTGGTGACATCGGGTGCCACTGTTCAGGAGCTACCTGTTGTGTACCAGTTGATAATGTCGATGGAGCCTGTGATGCATGAACCTCCATCGATGACAGTATTGGCTGCATAAGCAAACCTGGAAGTATGCATTGTATCATATCCGAGAATGACACCAGTGCTGCGTGCATATCAACGATGCCCTGGCTAGGTGCTGTGACTGCTGTAGTCAAGGACAGGCTTGGACCTGTTGATGACAGTCATGTACCATCTGTAGTAGGTATGGTAGTGCCTAAGCCAAGCCCTGACCTTGGTGTATGGTCAACAGTCAGGGAGGCTGGTGCTACTGCCACCAGGACAGACAATGACGATGCAGGCTGATTATCTGCAGGCCACAACGGTGACCCAGACCTCACTGGGGAAGCAGATCTATCCTTATCCTTATGTTATAAGGATGACCTGTCTTTTTCATGGTCCTTAGAGTTCCATGACCATGAATCCATCAACAGGACTGGTGATACTGCTTTCTGACCCTGGGCTTATTCCATGGCCTCTAGAGTTTTTTTCTAATAAAAACTTCTTCAGCACCTTTCTTCTGTGTTGTCCGGTTGCTTGATTGAAGCCCAAGTAAATCCCACAAGTCCTGACATTGTGAGAGAGGCCTAAGCAGCAGATGCATAATTCATGTGCATCATCCTTGTAAAACATGTCTCTGCATGGACGGTACTGGAAAAACGTTGCTGGTTTCAGCAGCATGCAGAGGCAGTGGTATCATTAAAATATTAGTGATTACTTTAGAATAAAATAATAAACGACAACAGCTACTTGGTCAGCATTTCCACATAAGTCCGATGAGTACAATCGATGGTGGGAAAAGAACTGAGGCGAGATGGGGCTGCCCATATATATGTAGACACTGATGTATGACGTCATCGTGAGCGGACCTCAGTCAGCAAAATTTTCTATGTGGTCCTAGTGCCAACACGGGTATAGTTCCAAATGTGCAGCCTAGGGGAAGAGATATCCTCAAACAAGTTCTGCAGATAGGAAACACCCTACATGTCTATGGTTTTCATAAAGATGTTTTTGCTTTTAGTGGCTACGGCATACATCAACCAACAGACATAATGCCTTCGAGAATGAGAGAAGCAGGGTGTACTCGTCTAGATTTTTCTGATGAACTTCAAGACAAGATTCAAAGAGAACTGCACTTCTTTCAGTACATAACTGAAAGCAAACCTTTAATATTTTCCAAGTGCTTTTCTCTCAACCAAGGGATCCATTCTCAGCATCATTTGGGTGCAACTACCTGCACCATAATGTTACCATCCGAAACTGCCATAGTCAATCCATGGCACACTCAGTGGAGGGGAAGGAGTCCCACTCCCTCAAGTGAGATGTTAGTATGGTGCAAAATATTGGTGTGGGTCCACAATCACGACAAACCACAGCACTGTGATATGCACCTGGTCCACACTGTGACGTACAGTGGTGTCCCACACTTCAAGTGCTGGGAACACGCATACCCAACCAGGATGTGTCATCCATTCCTAACCTTTCCTTGCTACCCCACAACGTCATGGGCTACCTGGTGGCCCAGAAGTTCCCTCTCTCCTTAGTTCCCCCCACCATTGGATGCTCTGGATGTCTACAGTCCTTCCCTCTCCTGCTACCTCTGTTGTCAATAACCTTGGTGGTCCAATCATTACCCTTTCTTCACCCTGGTACCATGCTGTCCCTGGTGGACCACTGGTCCCACTCTTTAACACTGATAGACTGTGAGACTAGCACTGCTCCCTCTCATGCCGTTATGTCCCTAACACTGCCTGCTTTTAGCTGGTGGCAACCTGGGTAATTTGCAGTAGCATATCTGCTAGACTGTTAGCACCACCATATACTGGCAAAGGCCTTGAAGACAATTTGGATGTAGGCCCCTATTTCCCTTCCCAAAAGCCTGTGATGCCTTTTGGAATGCAAAAGAGAAACATGCAACCCCAATTAAGCTCAATGGAGGTCACAAAGGTCAAACTGGTACAAAGTAAACTCTGCGAGAACTTTGTATCAGGCTTATAGGCAAAGATGGGTGTCTAGAAAAGATGCAGATAGGTTCAATATGGCCAATTACTTCCTCGGGATTCAAACACAGCTGCCTTTAAATCCTCACTGAAAACATATTTATTTGGCCTGGCATTTGGAGATATTGTTTAGTTTTATTGCTACTGCCTTTTTATTCTTATATGTTTTATCTGACTAAATGTTTGTTTTATATTGTAAATGCACTCTGGTTTTTGAAAAGCGCTTTAGAAATAAATTCTGATTTGATGTTCTGCACTATAACTACTGGAAATCCCTATAAATTACTGCATATCTGTACAGCAAACTTCTTGGTTCCTGCTTATTAAGTGCATGAGAGAGAGAGAGAGAGAGAGTCTGTGTTTGTGTGTGGAGGGTGTGGTGCTTGATGGACCAATGATCCCTTCCCAGAGGGTGTGGTGCTTGATGGACCAATAATCCCTTCCGACCATGAATGGCAATGTTTTCATATGTTACTATGTAATGCTGTACAGGAATCACTGTTGTACTGACATGGCTTCTATTCATCCGGTTTGCTCTGGAGTACTCTGCATTGTGACTGCTGCAGTGAAGCTAAGAAAGTCCTATTATTTGAATTAAACATGTTTGGGACTTCAAGCTTTTCTTTCACTCAAAAACTGATGGGTGCTTTTTTTTCCTTGCAAATGGTGAACAAGAGTTTGCCAGGAAGTCTCGGGGAGTGCATGTTGTCCTCAGCATCTGATTTATTTATTATAATGCCCTGAAAACAACAGCACTCTCAAACAGCTACTGATGCCTTCACACCAGGGAGTTACCTGCCCCAGGGTCTAAAACAGGCAGTTAAAAAACACTGGAGAGTTATTAATTAGGCAAAAGCCTTTTTATGGCCAGCTTGGATTCAGCAAGCTTTGGAGTCTAATGCTGTAGCTCTGCTTCTCAAAAAAGCATTTTAATGAGGCTCAGTGATGGACAGAGCTCCAGCACGTTCAGTGTGCGGCATACTAGAAAAAGTGGGAGAAGAGCTGCTTAGGTTACTTAACTTAGCAAGTCACTTTTCCTTTTTAGAGGAAGTATCATGATTAATGCACTACCCCCTCAAAATAAAAGGTTTCCTAAGTTGTGCAACGTTACTACAAACAGCCCTTCTGACCACCCTATTACACTTTGCATTGAACATGCTGTAGCCCCGGCCCTCAGCATAATCAAGACGCTGACTAAGGGCAGAGCTATGGCTTGAGACTTCAAAATGTACTAAACACAAGAAGGCACAACACATGCTTTTATCTAATTAATTACTGACCATGCTAAGGTAGAATTTACCATTATAAAACAATACACTATGGTTAAAGGGACACTGTCAGCTTTGAGGCTGATTTCATGAGTGTGCACCTCTTTTGTGTACTGTAAACAGTGTTAGCATAGAAAACAATCATTGCAAGCAATTTGTAAATTTTCCTCAGATATTTCTTATTTTTGCCCGAAAGTGTATTGCAGGCGGCCCGCTGATGTCTGACGCTACCCACAAGCAGAAATGGCTACCGAACCTGGGTGAGCTTTGCTCATGAACAAGTTCGGGATTTTGAGTCACATAGGAAAGGGAAATTGTTTAACCAGGAAAGGCACACTAAGCCGAAGCTTGCTTCAGGTGCGACCTGGGAGCACAAGAAAGTTAAGTGACTTGCTCAGGGTCACACAGTATGCAGATGGGGGCTGTGGGATTCAAACCCCGGTCTGGTCTGCTGGATGTCACCAGATTTGCAGCTTAGAGCCTTAAGCCACTGCACTATACTGCCTCCTTGTGCTTCCGGGCATGCGCATTAGATCAGACGTCTAATGCGCATCCCCCGAAGCACAGCTGCAACTTTTATAAAGAAAATAAATCGGGATAGAGCACTCGGTTTTCTATAAGAATCACTTAGATGGGATCACTGAAGTTCACAGTAGGGTCTTCAGACATTTACTAGCATATGACCCAAAATCACGAACTTGTTCATGAACGAGTTCAACCGCGGTTCGGCGCCATTCCTGCTTGTGGACATGCGCCACGGGCATCTTAAGTGGACCACCTGCAATGCACTTTCTGGCAAAAATAAGAAATATCTGGGGACAATTTACAAATTGCTTGCAATGATTGTTTTCTATGCTAACACTGTTTACAGTACACAAAAGAGGTGCACACTCATGAAATCAGCCTCAAACCTGACGGTGTCCCTTTAATGGGTGAAACCATGGTAAGAAACTACAGCAGTGCTAACTATAACCAGGTTAGAGATGATTTTGGCAAATGGAACTGGAAATATGACATGCAATGTAAATCAGTTCCTTATATGTGGAATGCTCTGGCTGGTAAATTAAACCAAATAGTAGATAAGCATATCCTGCTTAAAAAGAAACATAACAGCTCTGGGAAGATTCCTGTCTGGATGAATATTAAAATTAAGAAGATATTAAATAGAAGGAACAGAGCCTATGTTAAAGCAAAGAAAAGTGGGCATGCTAAGAAATGGGATTTATACAGACATCTCCTCAGAAAATGTAAGAAAAGCATTTTAGTAGCCAAGAGGGATTATGAATTAAAACTGGCAAATAAAGTCAAGGATAACTACAAAACCTTCTACAACTACATTAATTATAAAAAGGGAGGCCCACAAGGAATTGGTCCACTTAAGCAAATAGATGGAAGTTTAATACAGGATAATGAACTGATGGCTGAACAATATAATATATACTTTTCATTGGTTTACAATAAAAAAAACAAGGGTGTAAAACAGCATCTTGGAACACATAGTACACTAATAGTTAACAAGGATGATATTCAAAAGAGATTGCTTAGTCTAAACCCTGGTAAATCCATGGGACCTGACAAAATTCATCCTAGGGTAATAATAAAACTAGTCGACCTATTAGCCGAACCACTAACATACCTGTTCCAGGCTTCCACTGATCAGGGAATTGCAGTAGATGCCTGGAAACAAGCAAATGTCATCCCCATTTATAAGAAGAGTTCCAGGCAGGATGTTAGTAGTTATCGCCCGATCAGTCTGACTTCAATATTAGGTACGGTTTTGGAGGGGATAATAAAAGAGCATATAGCACTGGATATGCAGCAGAGAGGAGACATTGATGAGGCTCAACATGGATTAAAACAGGGAAGATCATGTCAGACAAACCTTTTGGGATTTTATGAAAAGGTCAGTAGGGCTGTGGATGACAGAAGTGCAGTGGATGTCATCTTTCTGGACTTCTCCAAAGCCTTTGACAAAGCGCCGCATGGAGAACTTGTTGACTCCTTGATAGAACACGGCATTCATGGGAACATATCAAGATGGATTAGTGCCTGGCTATCAGACAGAAAACAAAGGGTGACAATAAGGGGATGCAGCTCAGGATGGTCAGAGGCGACAAGCGGGGTTCCACAGGGGTCTGTCTTGAGCCCCTGTCTTGACCCCCTATCTTTTCTCTCTCTCTCTCTCTATCTATATATATATATATATATATATACATACCCACACCCACATATACATATATATATATATATCTACACATACAAGTCTATAACAGCAGGTGGGATGTATGGAAAGCAAAATTTGCAGACAATACAAGAATTGGCCATAAAGTAAACAACAACTTGGAAACTGTTAAATTACAAGATACCCTACTAAAACTGCAGGTCTGGGCACACAATTCAAGACTTAACTTTAATGTGGATGAGGGTATGGTTATGCACTTTGGTAGGAGCAACCCAGGGGCCAATTATATGCTAAACGGACAGTTACTCAGAGAAGTCAAAGATGAAAGAGATCTGGGAATTAGGGTCTCAAATTACTTAAAATTCAAGCAACACTGTAGTCTGGTGGTTCAAAATGCAGGTAATATTCTGAGCTGTATACTCAGGCACATAAAGAGCAGAGCAAAGGAGGTCCTGTTGCCACTGTATGGGTCACTGGTGCGGCCGCATATGGAGAATTGTACGCAGTTCTGGTCCCCCGGTTATAAAGGGGAGATTGAGGCACTGGAGAGAGTTCAGAAAAGAACTACAAGAATGATTAACACTGTACAGGGAGAGGAATACGAGGAGAGATTGTCAAAGCTGGGGATGTATACTTTAGAATAACGCAGGTTAAGGGGAGACATGTGCATGGTATTCAAGGCTCTCACCAATACCAACTTGAGGGAGCAGTTGGGTCTAAAGCCACGTGAGCAGAAACATCAGATAAGAGCGCATAAATGGCAGTTCACTAGGGAAAGGTATCAAACCACAAAAAGAAAGCATTGGTTCAGAATCAGAGCTGTAACAACCTGGAATGGATTACCACCCGGGGTGGTATTAATTAGCTCCATGCAAGCATTCAAAACAAATTTGGATAGATTTTTGAGAGGAAATAATATCATGGGATACCAGTAATATTGCTAAGCAAGCTATATGGACATCAAAGTCTTCTGAGCTCTGAATAAACTTATGAAACCTAAACCTACTCTAGCAAAATAACTGTTTATTTAGACCCTGAGGTAGGCAGCACCCTTGTATGTCTTGCTTGCCCCAACTGCGTCAGCTCAGCTGCTGTTTAAGGACTACTGGGTGTTCCACTACTAGTGCTCTTTGTGATATTTTTTTTTAAATTACAGCCTGCAACATTTTAATGTTAAATGCTTTTTTAGGCAATGTTGCTCATGTGGTGATATTTATATACCCTGAGTTCCCAAATGTTTAAATTGTAACCCCATTTGTGTTCCAATGGAATATACTAGCCAATGTAAAAAAGCAGATCATTGATGCAACAATCACATGTACTACAAACATCCCCAATTCTACTGAAATCTGGTGAATCTCTTAACAGGGAATGTTAGGAAAATCCAACAGATCTCTTTTACTACCCCTGGTAATTAGTCACTGATTATGGACTGAAAACATTCCGTGTAGAATACTGTTAAATGTACAGCAGAGAAGGAACTCAACTGTACATGAAACTATGAACATATTACTTAGAAGCCAAAAATGCATTAGAGCAGAGCTCACTTTAAAGAGGACAGGAAATGATTTCTAACTGGTAGTTGTTTATCATGTTCCCAATTACAGAAATGATATATATAAGCCTAAAGGATCCACATGTATCTGTACCTGAATAAAAAGTAATGTAAAAAAAAACTGTATTTTGCATTGTTTTGTTTTTATGGGCAGCATTGTTACCGTTCTCTTCATGGAACCTGTTATCAGGAGTTTTAACTATGTCATGGTTTGTACACAGACCTCTAAGCATGGTTCTGATAGAACAATAGCCCTGAATGTTTAGCATTCTGTACACAAACCGTGCCATAATAAAAATTCCAAATTACTGGGTCTATTCAAGAGAACTGTGTGGAATGTCATCCATAAAAAGAAAACAATTGAAAACACAGTTTTTCACATCAGTGTTTTATTGTGGTTCAGTCAAATATGACTCATTTGGAGGCATGTCTTTCATTTCAGTTACTAGGAACATTACTAACTGCTGCCAATTAGCACAAATTTCTTGTCTCCTTCAAAAAGAATATTGTTGCATGAACAAAATGATTGGCATATAGCGATATAAGATAACATTTTTAGTTTCCAAAAAGATACTGCTTTTCATGGAACACATTTTCTTGGAAAAAAGGTTTATGTATTTAACCATTTTAAAATGTAATATGTATTATGGTGCCAATTCTTCCAAATTATTTTTCACCTATGGACATACCAATGGTAATTAAATGCAAACTACTGTACGTAACAGAAAAAAATACTACAGTAATTAAGTGAGAATAGGTAACTGTGAAGTGGTCAGGAACTGTATACTGTTTAGCTGTAAACAAGAAATATGAGGAAATTCTAAACTTCTCAAGACAGTAAATTGAAAGTTATTTAAATATGTGTCTATAATTTGTTTTAAACATCAACTATCATACAAGGTTGACTCCTCCCTACCTTTCATAATGGTGTCTCCTTTTTGTAGTTGAAGCTTGGGTCATTCCCTTCAATCTGAAGTTTCAGGGCTTGCTTAAGACTTAGTTCTGTCTCTGCAAGAGGGTAGCCTTCCAAAACCTCTTGATGCCCTCTGTCTTGTACTGTCCGTGGGACAGAAACTCGACCAAGGAAAACCTGATTGCTTTGCAGGTGGTAGTTTGGGTTGGTCATTATTCCATTCCTTTTTTTCTGTTCACTGCTTTGTTGGTGAATTAAGAACTGTTGTTGGGACTGACCAACTTCCCGCTGGGGTGGTGGAACTAAAATCTTGCACTGTGGCTCTACTGGCATTTGCTTGAGTGGCACACTTAAGTTTATTCGCTTATCAAACTGTGTCATTTCATATTCTAGAACTTTAGGCTGAGTGGAGCTACTCTGCTTTGACTTCTTTCCACCAGACCCAACTTTGCTGGAGTTATCTGATACAGATTTCCCCCCTTTAGTTCCTTTGGTTGATTTAAGGCTGGGTTTGACCTGACTCCATTCAAATTCGCTAGATGGAGAGCCAGCATTCTGACCTATGGAGCGTGTAGTGGATGAAGGAGATGCTACAGACTGTCTACTTCTGCTACGTGGCAAAGAATGCTGCTGTATTTGTTCTGTAAATGACATGCCATGGAAACTGTCAATGGGCACAGTCTGAGCAGTGGCTGTAGATGATGTGGTGCGAAGGGAAGAGTTTTTAGAACTTTTCAGTGAATTATTTGAGAGTGAAGACTTCTGGCGGTCAACAGTAGAATCAGGGGATTCAGAAGGAGAACTGAAGGCATGTGTCGGTCCATTGGACAAACCACGCATGCCACTCTGCAGGTCCCCTCCTCCAGTACTACCAGAACTATTATTTGATTTAACTGTTAAAGATTGCATCTTTGCAGTGACAGATTGTGGGTCTTTCTGTTCCATTGTATGTACAGGGGATGGTGTGCATCCATTTAGACTGGAAGCCCCAAATTTTTCCAACAACTTAATGATCTGGGAATGTCCATTTTTTGCAGCAACTCGCATAGCAGTGCGCCCAAATTGGTCTGCATGATTTGGGTCAGCGCCATGCTCAAGTAACAGCTGTACAACCTCAAGGTGTCCTTCCTGGGCAGCGATACAGAGTGCAGTAGCACCTTGATTACATGTGTGATCAACTATGGCTCCTTGCTCAATTAACAACTGAACCACTTTAGCATGGCCCTGCCATGCTGCAGACTGCAGAGCAGACCGCTTCTCATTATCACAAGCATTGACATCAGCAAGAAAATTTATCAAAAAGATGTACCATTTCCAAATGGCCCTGCCAGCAGGAAACATGCAAAGCTGTCCTTCCTTCCATATCACTCACTTCCACGTCTGCCCCATTTTCTAAAAGATACTCTGCCATTGTGAGCTGGTTTTCTAGTGCTAAAATGTAGAGTGTTGGACGGCCATCTGCATCTTTAAAGTTGACATCTGCACCATGACTAAAAAGCAACTCAACAATGTCTCTGTGGCCTTCCAGTGCTGCAACACGTAATGCGTTTCTGCCATCATACCCTCTCTGATCAACATTTGACTTATTTTCAAGCAATATCTGCACACAATCATAATGTCCTTCTTGAGCTGCTAATATCAAAGGTATTCGACCATCATTGTCTACTTCATTTGTCTTAGCACCTTGCTCAATAAGTGCATCACACACTAGCCGGTGTCCCTCAAAGGCTGCCATATGCAAAGGAGTCCAACCTGCATCATCCCTGTGATTTTCATCCAGCCCTCTGTCCAGCAGAGTCCTCACTACTTCAACATTTCCTTGAGCTGAGGCTATACTCAGAACGGTTCTTCCTTCACTGTCAATGCTATCCACAGCTGCCCCCCAAAACAAAAGAGTGTTGACCACAGAAGCATGGCCCATTGATGCGGCTGCTAGAAGAGGAGTACGGCCATTATTATCTGTGTGATCTACATCTGCCCCTCCTTCTAGAAGTAGATCAACAACATCAACATGTCCTTCATAGGCTGCTACCAACAATGGAGTCATACCATCTTTGTCACAGTGATCCACTTCAGCTCCCCGGTCAATCAAGAGACTGACTACAGAAGCATGTCCTTTACTAGCAGGCACACAAAGAGCAGCCACAGAGAGTGCTGTCCTTCCATCTACATCCTCATGATTAACTTCTGCACCATGATCTAGCAGGTGCTCCACAATCTCTCTCTATGCCCCATGTACGCTGCTGCAATGAGTGCAGTTCTTCCTTCATTGTCAGCTTTGTTAACCTCAGCTCCATGCTGAAGCAGATTCAGCACAATCTCTTCATGTCCTCCCCATGCTGCTGCTCTCAAAGCAGTTCGACTATCAGCATCTGCACAATCCACTTTGGCACCTGCATACAAAAGTGCAGACACTACCTCTGTGTGTCCACCCCAAGCAGCAGATCTTAGTGCTGTCCAACCATCCTGGTCTGTATGGTTTATATTAGCTCCACGTCCAATAAGGCAATTGACCACCTTGGTATGTCCTTGCCTTGCAGCTAGGGTAAGTGCTGTCTGTCCATGAGAGTCCTCAACTTCTAAATTTGCTCCTCTCGAAATAAGCAAATTTACTACCTCAAGATTACCACTGTATGCGGCATTGCCCAAGAGAGTCCTTCCATTGGAATCACATTGGTTCACAGAAGCTCCATTATCTAACAGAGTCCGAATGGAATCTTCCCTCTCCAAGGCCTGCCGCACAATGCAAGATGTTCGGTCATCTTCACTATTGACATGAGCACCAGCTTTAACCAGTAGCTGTAGCACTTCCTGTTCTTTGGGAATTATGGTAGACAAGGAGTCTTTGACAGGTGTGCAGTTCCATACCATCCACAATGCCAGGTTAGAGGGCTCTAGTTGTAGGTTAGAATGAATTAGGTGAAAGGCATATTCTTGAACTTCTAGTGGTGTAAGCTCCTTTGCTCGGCATGTGTAACTCATTGCTTGCATTCTGTGTCCCTCTGCTGCGTTACACAAGTATTTCTGTGTACAGTGTTTTACATCCAGCAGCCACTCTGCAAAACTGTAATGAAACAAGATTTTGGTATTTCCCAGTCCGTCAACAAGAACCTTTGAAAGAATATCTAACTTCTTTTGAAATTCTTCCATAGCCAATGACATATTTTTTGTCCAGACTGCATGATATAGTTCCGTGGTGGTCAATGGCCTACAAGCTGCTAGAATTACATTTAAAATAGGCTGGACTTTTGCAAACTGTTTTCTCACAAAAAGTCTCTGGCAGAGCCAGAGATAAAGGCCATTTAATGTTCCAGGGATATCCCGAATTTCTCTAAGCATGATGAAGTTCTCTACAACTCCATCTAGAACACGTTCAAGGTAGAGGAAGCAGCCACTGCTTTTGATATGGAGTTGGTTCAGCATTTCTGCAGTCTCTTTTGTGAGATGCTGCCTCAGAGCTTCCTCTTGATCCAGGCGATGAAGAATGTATTGTTGGACATCTTTAACAATATATGCCTTTCGGAGATCATCAAGGCTTATTTTTCGAAAACCTGTGCAAGAGACAAAACAGTGTATGTGTTAATGAGTCAGACATCAAATAACAGTATTATGATGTATTATCTAGCTTTTGTTACTTGTAATATTGCATCCCAATTAGAGACAGAACATTTGTTTAGCAAATTAAGAACCTGTAGGTGCAGTAGGGTGATTAAATCAGCAATAAGACATGACAGGTTATAGGTTATGTGATAACCATATACCCAGATGCACAGTGAGACATGAAACACTTAAGCCGAATATTTTCAGCAGCTCAAAGTGTAGTTACTACATAACAACCCACTGTGTCTTACTGCACTAATGAAATGGATAAACTGAGACACAATTTAAAAACAACTGAATGCACAACTTTTTAAAATAAAAAAAACAGGTATTTTCTTTTGTTAGATATAACTAGTAAAAAGTGTTCCCTCCCCACCTGTCAAACATCGGTCTTTCCACACATTCAATAGCTGGAATGTTTGTTTACCATGGAATGCAGGAATTTTAAATTCCACTGGCAGCATTTTCACCCCCTGCACATGCTTACACTTGCATGCATGCATACACACACATATACCTGCATGCACACACATGCCCACAGTCACATTAGAGACACACGCACGGCCGCGCACACACACACACACACACAGTCATATGGACCTAGGTCCTTAATTTTATTTGTGGGATATCAAGCAGCAGTGATTTCCCTGGTAAGCAGGTAATGACTAGAAGGGGATTTTTCATGCTAAGTGAAAGAGCATCAGAAAATAAAACATCTAGAAATAGTTCACTACTTGTTTTACTTGTTTATGTGTCCAATGAGAGGAATATAAAGAAGGAACATTTTTTTTATTTCAGGGAGTGTAATTTGTTGGGACTACCTAGCTGAAGATTTTAGTGAGTAAAAAGACTGCCTGTGAGGACAATCGGGAATTGTTCTGGGAGGCATTTATATGTCCTAGTTGCTGAGAGGTCCAGGTTGTTACTCCATAAACAGATGGCTCCACAACATAAAACACCTTCTAAAGCATTGTGGTCTTGTTGCGTGAGCAATGAAATGTGAGGTCAAAGGCTGGCGTTCCACCACTGTGTGACCTGCAAATGGTGAATTACCACCCCAAACTTCAGTTAATCTAAATGCAGTAGAAAAAGGCCTCTGAACTAATGTTTGCTAGCTGCTACCCACATACTGTATGTACTATTTCTAGGCTAAGTCAGTTTTATCTAGACAATACAGAAATACAGACTGTATGAGACCCAACATATGCTTTTTCTATACAATTAATTTACCCATGATAGCTCAACTTATATAAAGCCATCTTATTTTTTCTCAAAATCATAAAATAAAATTAAAGCATTCATAATAACTACTTATTTATGGTTCACAGTGGATTAGCAAAGAGACTGAACTTGGGCTAGGTTGTAAACAGACGTACTTGGCACCTAGCCTTTAATAAAGCATTCTTCACACAAATTCTTTAGTTCAGAAGAGAGACGTTATCAAACACCTCCTCCTCAAAAGTGATCTGATTAACAATCTCCAAGAAAAATGGGGATCTTGTGACTTACTGTGGGAGTTAACAGAAGTGCAGTACATTGACTGGTTGCTTGTCTTACCATGATGAATGTCAAATTTCAGCTGTGGCACTAAACTGGTAACCTCCATGAAATATCTGCATTTGTTACAGTAGTGATTTACTGTTGCTCCCATTTATCATTTTTTTTATGTAACCTGCTGCTGTGACCTCCCCCAAAAGGCCACTGAAAATTTTATGATATACTGCAGTGGCCATTTCTTGAATGCACACATAAAATCCTCTACACCTAGGGGGAGCAACCTTACAGTTCAATGGCTGTAAGAGAGTGGTCATTATCCCCAGCAACTTTTACAGTACTCAGACACTGCTCATCAATTGGTTATCCTCTGTCCATCCTATAGGCTGATTCACGATTCAATCAAATTCGAGCTAGCCAGAGGCCATCCCCTAGCCCAGCCTAGAATGTTCCAGTTTTACTTTGTGTTTCCCTAGGGGTTGGTTGTGATCCTATTCTGCTCACAAAATTCCAGGTAATTTATACCCAGTTTTTCTTTCTTCCCTTTCTTTCTCACTAGCCCTTTCCTTTGTTAGATCAAGCAATGATTTACATGCTGCACATGGAGTTTTTCTTCTTTATGAATATGTTTCTATTTTCCTTCTATGGTCTTTATGCAGGTTTAAGAAATTTCTATTTTGGGATTTGCTGTTTTGTTGCCAGGAACCTACTGCTACTACCAGCCCAGTGGAGTTCATGTTCTCCCCCTGAAGGTTAAAGCATTCTTTGCTCTGAAGCCTTTTTTTAGGTCAGGGCCCTCCTGCAGCATCCTACCTTACTAACAAGGAAGGGCTCACTGGGGCTTGGACCCCTCCTGCAGCATCCCTGCTAAGCAGTGATTATCTGGGTGAATCTAAAGAAACGGAGCCTCATGCAGCACCCTTTTCAGTTCTCAGGTGTTTCTTGATACATGCAGCTCACAGGTATATGGACTTTCCTGCAGCATCCATATACACACTACACCCAGACAACAAGGTAGTAACTGTTTTTGGAGCCCCCCCCCCACACACAGCACTCCATTTTTCATTACAACTGCAGCTACCCCAGACTGCCTTCCTCTACTATATTCAATTCAAGGATGTTTAAATATCCCCCTAAACTGTGTGCACAGTTCTTAATGCCACCTCCACCGTGCGTCAGTTCCTCTCGGCCAAGCTAATCAGCTGCATGGCATCTGCTGTCACTAACCCATGCCTTTCTGGGGTTGTCCTTGTGTGCAGCCGGCTCACTTCTCTCTCACTCTCCAGCAAACGTTGTCTCGTGAGATCTCCAGATCCCCACTGGGATCGGTAAAATCTTGTGAGATTTCAGCCACCATTTCAGAACTGCGAGATTTTGGTGGCCATTTTAGAGGCACCAAATGTATTCACCTCTTACCTCTGCTTTCACAAGACTAGCAGCCATTCTGAATATCCTATCTCAGCATCCATGTTGTCTGGGGCATTATCTTGCTGTGGGATCTCTCCCCTCATGAGAAAGGTGGCCATTTTGCCACAAATCCTCAAGGCAGCCTTCTTAGGTGGCCTTTTCTTCAATCAACCATGCTATCCTCTACTGCTATATCATTTAAATATCCAGAACAGGGAAGAAGCTTTGTTCCTGCATGCTTAGGCATACCATAAGGTACTATTATTATGAAGCACCAATATGAGTCATATTTCATCCAATTCTTTCTCCTTGTCTCCCACAGGATTCCACTGCTGTTGGAACAAGCATTTATCATACCTATGTGTGAAGAATATGGTACAGTACCAGGTTGTTGAATAGTCATGTCTGAGGACCCCTTTGTGCCATCTGCACAATTTCAGAGGCAACCCCACTTTGACACAGCCAACAAGATAACTACCCTCCGGACGATGACCTGCCACCGTTTATAGCTCCTTTAGCAATAAATGCCTTACAGGCTGAGCTCCACTTCCAGCTACAGGAAATTCTGCAGTTCAAGCAGCAGGATGACACTAATGGCAATAAATTTAAAAAAGTTGGCAGACAAATGTGGACAACTGGCTAAGAAACATCACCACTCAGGTGGGAAGGATAGCTCACCATGGGGCTCAGATTCAGAAGAGGAGCAGGAAAGGAATATGGGCAAATTATGCCCTGGAGAGGATATGGGTGATCTTGACTGCATGGTCAGGGAAATCCTCAAGACAGCAGATGAGCCTGAGCAACCTTCAACTACCACAGATCATTGCTTCTGCCTAGTCAAACTGCACCTAGGACCCAATTTCCACCATGCCATGCTCTTCAGGTCAATCTCCAAAATGAACATGATGCTGCAGAGCCTATCAGGCTCCCAGAGAGACAAGCAATCAACAGAACATATCCCCTCAGCTAGGCCAGAAAGGCAGTCAGTTTAAAACTCCCAATGTCAACTCCCCAGTAACGGCTTTCTCTAAAAGGACTAAGATACTGATCAAAAGCACAGCAGCTCTAAAGGACTCCATAGACAGAAATATTGAGGAACATCTAATGAAGGTCCATGAGGTGTCTGTTATGCTCTTGCAGCAGACCCAGTGGTATGGTTCCCCAGTGGAGCACTCCTCAGATGGACAGAGTCTTTGGTGAAGATAATTCCCAAGATCTCCCCTTTTTGGAGCATTATATCACTGATGCCACCTTGGATATTTGCAAGCTGAGCATAAGGATGACAGTGCTGGCCAACAGAGCCAGTACAGCACTGTGGCTGAAGCTATGGAAGGTGGACAGTGAGTCCAAGAAAACCCTTATGAAACTGCTATTCATGGATGGTCACCTGTTCAGGGAGACCCTAACACCTTTTTTAAAGGACAGGTCAGGTGGGAAACAGGGAGCCAGAGACAAGGACATGCACCTGCCATCGAGACATTATTTTCAACCAAAGTTCAAGAGTTTTCGCAACAAGTCATGACTGCATACCAGCCAGTGCTCACAAGGATGGGTATCAAAAAAAGGTTCCAGAACCGCCCCTCACAGAACAAATTGAGATCTAGCTCCAACCACAAGTTCAGTCCATCTGGAAACAAACCAAACTTCAGAAACAACAGCAACAAAAAACAATGAGGATAGGCGTGCCTCAGTGAGCAGCCCACTGGGAGGCGGGAGGGAGGAGTTGGCTTCAGTTGTTCAACTGTCACTGGGCCCAAACCACAATTGACAGAGGGGTCATATTGTTGGTCACACATGGGTATGCAACAGAACTACAACAAGGGATAATGCTGCACAGACCTGTGAACTCACCAGTACCAGCATCCCAGGAGAAAGTGGCCACTGTTCAACAGGCCATTCTCAATCTCATCAACAACAAGTTCCAGTTCCACCAGATGAACAGGACAAAGAAGTATACTCTACATTCTTCAGGATCCACAAACAGACAAGCGCATGGCGACCCATACTGGACCTCTAATTTCTCAATCACCAAGTAATTTACAAAAGATTACAAATAGAGACACTAAGATTTACCATCCTGGAAGTACACTCAGGCAACTTTATGTCATCCATAAATCTGAAAGACGTGTGCCTTCACATCCCCATCTGCCAGAGTCACCACAGGTACCTCAGGTTCAAGGTAAACGGGCAACACTACCAATACAACTACCTGAGCTTCAGCCTTGCTTCCGCACCTTGACCATTCACAAAGACATTGGTGGTGCTAGCAGCCGACCTGCGTAAGAGGGGAGTTCACATCATACTATATGTAGACAACTTGCTCATAAGAGCTACATCTCAGACTCAGAAAGCCACAGAGAGGACAGTTACATAAGAACTTACCGTAACAGTAGATCTTCAAGGAAATCTCATCAGATCACACCTATGGAACTTACAGCCATCAGGCACTAGGGCCACACAGAAGCTTTTTGCCAGCAGTCTAGCAGGGGTCACCCATGCCAATGTTATGCTGACATCCCTGCATGTACTGTGTATAAGCATGGGTGGCCCCGCTCCCTCCTCAGTTTCTCGATGGAGCCCATACTCGCCTGGCCTCTCTCTCTCTAGGGAACCAAGAAGAGAGAGAGATGAGGTGCCCAGATATAAGCAAGGCTACAGGAACAGGTGAGCCAGTCTGGAGACAGAGAACAGGGGAAAGGAGAGTGAGACAGCACGACCTGATGAGAGATTCCCTCGAAAAGCTACTGGTATAGTAAGTTCTTATGTAATTGTTCCATCTTCTTCAGGGATATCTCTTTCGTCAGGTCACACCTATGAAATGAGTCCCAAGCAGTTCTGACAGTGAGACAGTCTGGGTAGCAGGAGGCTAAAGGCCTGAGAAAGAAGGCTTTGAAGCACAGCTAGGCCAAAGCCTGCCCTCCTTCGAGAGGCAATGCCCAGACTGTAGTGTCTAGTGAAAGTATGGACAGTACTCCAAGCGTCAGGAGCATAGATTTCTGCAGCGGACACATTTCTGAAACAGGTAACAAATGTGGCCATGCCGCTGGCTGAATGGCCATGAACCACACCAGGAAGTTCCTTACTGTACTTAATATAACAAAAAGTAATACAGTTATCTAACTATTTGGAAAAACACTGTTTAGAAACTGTAACACCCTCTTTCCCAGAAGCGAAAAGAAACAAACAACTGAGAGGACTTTCTGCAGTCCTGAGTCTGGATCAAAAGGAGGCAAAGTCAGCTTCTCTAGAACAAAATTCAGGTCCCAGGCTGGGACCATATTACAGATAGGAAGCTTCAAGTGTAGAATGCCTCTCAGAAAAGTATGGGCCACATCCAACTGAGCCACTGTACAGCCATAAACAGGAACATGGAAGGCTGATATAGCAGACAGGTGCACCTTAATAGAGGAGTATTGAAGACCTGTATTAGACAGTAGCATGACAATAAAGAGAGTCAATTTGCATGAATCAATATGAGCGACTTCAGACTAGGCGACCATGCAAATATAGTGACTAAGTAATATGCACGATTGCGACTATTCCGCACACCCCAGAGGCAATGAGCACCTCAGAGTTAGATATTATATTAGAGATGGGAAGGTGCAGGGGTGAAGTGAAGCCCCCCTGCGTACACACAGATGCAGATGCAGAATCCAGTAGCAGGCGCAGAACTGGTGAGGTGGCCACGAGAGAATTGCTAAAACAATAAAGGAAAATGGGGGTTCAGGAGGAATGAACCTGGAAAAGAGGTAGGAGTAAGGAACGAATAACAGAGAACATGCAGGAGGTGGAAGTGAGCGGGGGAGGGGGCAGCTACAGGGGCGATGAAAGTAGTAGCTGTAATATGCCCCGCTGCAATTCCATGTTGTCCGATTGACAGTCGCCATTATTAACGTCACCCAAATTACTTTCGCTGAAATCGCATCACTGAAATCACATGGAGCCCATCAGAGAAGGACGGAGATATTCCAGAATCTGGTTCATTGGACAAGTAAAAGAGTCCAGGTGATGGGAAGTGGCACTAACAGCAAAGCACTTCCACTTCATTGAGGCCCTGGTGGAGGATTTTCTGGCAGCCACCAGGACATCAGCCACCTTCTGAGACCCCACACTGAGCAATTGCTACATCTTCAGAAGCCACGCATGCAGCCTGAGGAACTTGAGGTCTGGATGGACCAGGGTTCCCTGTGCCTGTGTCAACAGATCCCTGCAAAGGGGCAAGGGACTGCAGGTACCACAGCCAATTGTTGTAGTAATCGAAATCATATCTGATGAGGCCAGAATGGTGCCACTAAAATCAGAGTGGTCCCCTCCACTGAAGTTTGATGAGCATCCTCTGTATCAGAGGAAGGGGGGGGAAGGCGTAGAGGAAACTCCCTTTCCAGGACGGGGATAACGCGTCTCACCAGGAAACTCCAGGCCCTGGATCTAGCAAACAAAAACGCAACAGTTTTGCATTGAGTGGGGACACAAAAAGACCCAACTCTGGTTGACCCCACTTGTTGAACAGGTCTTCTACGTCTGAGGTTGGCAGCACTCACTTGTGCATTCTGGACTGCGACCGACTAAGGTTGTCTGCCAAGGTTTTGGTCACCTGGAATATAGATGACTGACAGATCTAGACCGTGTTCTAGAGCCCAACACCAGACTTTCATTGTCTCCTGGCACAGGGGGTAAGATTAAGTCAACCCCCCCCCGGCTTGTTGATGTAATAGACCACTCTTAGGTTGTCCGATTACACCAGCAGGGGACCCAAAGAGAAATGGTTCTGGAAGGCCTGTTGGGCATATAGCACTGCTCGCATCTCTAAGACGTGTATGTAGAGGTGGGCCCCATCAGACACCAGGTTCCGTGGGTCTGAAAAGAACACAGGTGCACCCCCAGCCTTGACTCGATGCCTCTGTGGTGAGGATCTGTTGAGGGGATGGAATGAGGAAGAGGACCCCTTTTAGGAGATTGTCGGAGTACATTCACCACCAGAGCCCCTTGTGCACAGGAAAGGAGACAAGGACTAGCTGATCCAGGTCGTCAGTGTGTTGAGTCCACTGGACCCTTAATGTCCACTGGGTGATCTGCATATGCAGCCTGGCCAAAGGTACAGTCATGATGGCTGCGGCAATCGGGTCAAACAATCTCAGGAATGCCCTAGCCGTGACATACTGGCTCTGGGCCATGAATTGGGCCTGGACAATTAGGCATTCTGCCCTGTCCTGTAGGAGGAAGGCCTTTCCCTATGCAGAATCCAGGACTGCCCCCATGTACTACAATCACTGGGATGGGGTCAGGACAGATGGGAGCAAACTGACAGTTATCCCTAGGCAATGAAAAAACTGTACAGTATGTTCTAGGGTCAGCAACAGCATGTCCCTGGACTGTGCTTTCAGCAACCAGTCATCCAGGTTTGGGAAGACATACAGGCCATCGAGTTTGAGGGTCACTGCTACTGCAGCTAAGTACTTGGTAAAGACCCATGGCATTGAGGATAAGCCAAAGGGCAATACCCTGAACTGGTAGTGTTCCCCCTGGAACAGGAACCTGAGGAACCACCTCTGTGGGGGGAAAACCTTGACATGCAGTTAGGTGTTCCCCATGTCCAGGTAGCATAACCAATCTCCCTGCTTCAGCAGAGGGAGAAGACCTTGCAGGGTGACCATGTGGAACTTCTTGTACTAGATGTAAAGGTTTAGCTCCTTGAGGTCTAGAATAGGCCTTAAATTCCCTGTGCGCGTGGGCAAAAAAAAGAACCGGGGGTTGAACCCCTTGTTCCTTTGCTGCCAGGGCACCAGTTCTATGGCCCTTTTTTGCAGCAATGCAAGCACCTCCTCCATAAGCACTGGAATATGGTCTGGAAGAGGGGTGGAAGGCATAAAAGGAACATCTGGAGGGTGTTCCAGATGTTCTAGAGTGTGGCCCTTTTTGATTAGCTGCAAGATCCAAGCATCTACAGTAATGGCTCTCCACTGATTCAGATGGAGGGAGAAATGACCCCCAACCACCACCTCCTGGCTTGGATTGGGAAGAGCGGGTCTGGCCAGGAGTTATGCTGAAGTGGAACCAGTGGCCTGGGCCGCATCTCCACATCTGGGGCTTTTAGCAGGTGTGCCAGTGGTAGAAGAGGGGGTAGGGCAAGGCGCAGCTGGCCCTGTGCTTGCCTGGGGTCTGTTTCCTGACCAAGACTTGTGAAAGACTTTACAAAAGGAGAGTCTAGGTCTACTCCTGGGCTGGGTATGACAGAGAGAGAGTGGACAGACTGAATGGCCCTACCAGAAGCCTGCAGGTCATAAATAATATCCTGCACATCTAGGCCAAACAGTCTGAAGCCCAGAAAAGACGCATTCATAACTTTCTGCTGGACTTCAGCAGCAAAACCAGAGACTGTCAGCCAGGAGTTCCTCCTATGGCAAATACCAGTGGCAGATTCTCTGGCTGTGGTATCAGCCATGTCTTAAATGGCTCTGAGGAGGTGCTTACTGAAATCCTCCATAGCTTGGATGGACTTGAGAAGCTCCTGTCTCTGGGAACTCTGAGGAACAACTTGGGCTGCAGCCTTGCCCTTCTTTCAGAGAGTATTCTGGTACTTGGACAGGTCAGTGTCTACCCTAAGTTGCAAACTGGCCGAAGTGAAGGTCTTCTTGCCCCAAAGGTCAATCCTCCTAGATTCCCTGTCAGGGGGGCAGGGAACTCAGGTGCTTGGGCATCTTGGACCTGACATGAGCCACCTTGATAACCACTGGGTCAGTGTCTGGTTGGGCAGCATAGAAAGGGTGCACCAAAGAGGCCAGATAGAGTTTGTCAGCCCTCCTGGGCATGGCAGAGACGATACTGGGCCTTTGCCAGGTGGGTAGCCCAGAGTTGCTTCATGATATTGAAGGGGGGGGTAGATCCTCTGGAGGGGATCTCAGAGTGTGTTTCACAGAGTTCTTTCCCCCAGAAGATACAATGGACTAGTCTGAGGACATAGCCCCAAACTCTTCCTCTTCATCCTCCTCCTCCTCAGGGAGAATGAGGTCAGGGTGGTACTTCTCCTCAACATCTACATGATCAGAAACCAGTACCTATGACAAGGACACCGACGACACCAGGGAAGGCACCGGGTAAGAGGGTCGAACTGGTGTCAACACTGAAGCAGTACCAACCGGCAATGATGACAAAAGCCTAGGCCGGGGAACAAGCTGCCGAATAAGAGCCATGATAATGGAGAAAAGTACCGCGTTGAGGTCGATGGCAGGCATGGGAAGCACCATCAACACTGGCTGTGATGGGAGGGGCAAAGACCCCGGTGCTGTCGAATGCCTACTATAGCAGAGCCAGTGGGGCATGGCGTGGGTGAAACCTTGCGGAGCAGGAGGTTGCAGCGGTGGGGCTGGCACCGTCGACCCAGGGGTCGACAGGCTTTCATCAGCTATCAGAGGGCTGGGAGAAATCACTGCTGGGGAAGGCCTGGAGGAAGCCAAGGCCTGTATGGCAGGAGAGTAGGATGCCAAAACTGGTGATGGCACAATCCCGGACAAGGAAAAAGAAGCCAACGTGGACTGGGAGCGCCTCTGGGAGAATGATCCTTGGAGCATTCCTTGTCCTGGTTAGAGTGTTTACCTGAAGATTTGTCCTGGGCCTTTGTGGCCTGAGAGCCTGAAATGGAAGCCAACAACTGGGAGGGATAACCCCTAAAGACCCTGCTCCATTCTGGCTGCTTGCTGCTCCAGTAGAAATGTCTTCAGGGCTTTCTTTCGGCACCACTGGGTTGTGAGGTTGAACTTCAGGGACAGCTTGCAGGCAAGAACGTTGTGGCTAGGCCCGAGGCAGCAGACACAAAGACTGTGTTCATCTGTTGAAGCAATCTTCTTTCCACAGTGGCAGCGATGGAAGAGGGCAGACGAAACAGTAGTTCTTGACATACAAAGAATAAAGAAATCACTTTAAAATAAAGTGATGTGGTAATGGAAGAAAAATAAAAGGTAAGAAAAATTCTGGTTCCGTGGAGTCCGTGTGAGTGTGGCTGACGGTGGAAAAGAACTGTAGAGGGAGCTCGGCTGCCCACACTTACATACCTGCAGGGATGTCGGTGTTTGACGTCAGCATGGGTTGTCTGAGCTAGACTGCTGGTGAAAAACTTCCCTGTGATCCTAGAGCCCGACGGCTGTAAGTTCCACAGGTGTGACCTGATGAAAGAGATATCCCTGAAGAAGATCTGGTAGTCCAATGTTTCAACAGTATGGCTGATAATAAAAGAAGAAGTGTCAACTGACTCCATCTCAACAGATTACAGACCACATGCAAATTATGGCTCCCCATCAATATCCTGGAAATGAGGGCAGTGTATCTCACACTACTGTTCCCCCCCATCCATCAAAGTACAAGTAGTCCAAGTCAGAATGTACAACCAAGTCACCATGGCATACCTAAACAAACAAGGGAGATCTCATAGCCACACTATGATCAGGGAGTCTCTAAAGTTCTGCAATAGGTAGAAAGACACTTGGTTACAATATCAGCAACTTACCCGGCAAGGAAGCTGAACACCAAGGCCAACTGGCTCAATGGAGTCACCCTCAGTCAGGTGTAATGGCAACTACACCCCCACATATTTTGCAAGATCAACAAAAAGTGGGGACCAATACAAGTAGTCCTAATAGTGTCCCTGAAAAATACCCAACTACCCAGCTATCAGTCACATTATCATGACCCAAGAGCAGACAAAACCGACACTCCATGGACTCTCTGGAACTTCAACAAAGCATATACATATTCTCCATCTCCCATGATCATTAAAGCACTCCACAAGATCAGAGTGACCAGGGCCACAGTCCTACAGATAGCACCAGATTGGCCAAGGAGGCCATGATACTCATTGATCAGAGTAATGCTAATTAACTCTCCATGGTGCCTACCCATGTGCCCAGACCTTCTGACCCAAGGTCTAACTTCACACCACAACACCAAGGCACTCAGACTGACAGCATGAATGCTGAAAGGCAAAGAGTGCTAGACTCTGGGTACCATCCTCAAGTCACTGATTGACTATTACAATCAAGAAGACAATTAACCAAGAAGACATATCAGAGGTATTGGCAAATATTCACCAGGTGATGCACCGTGAAGGGGAAGGACATCTCCCTCTATCGCAGATCTGCCTCAGATTCAATATTTTTTAAATGATGAAGCAGACAATCGACTTATCCTCTCATCACGGAGTCCAACCTTTAACCATCTCAGCCATAAGAGGCCCTCTTCCAGGTACTGGACTACTAGGATCTCACCTAGACATAAGCAGCTGCAAGCAGTACATATCACATCTCTGCGCATAAGACCCTCTTGATCACCTTGGAAACTAAACCTTGACTTGGATGACCTGCATAAAACACCTTTTCAACTGGACTCCCCATACTGGATGACCCTCAGAATGGTATTTCTGGTAGCCATGTGCTCAGCTAGGAGGGTTAGCAAGCTGCAGGCACTCTCATGCAGAGAGTCATTTCTGGTATTTCACAATGACAGAATATCCCTGTGGACAGTCCCTTTGTTCATACCAAACGTTTTGTCCTCCTTCCATGTGGATCAGGAGATCCATTTGCCTATACTCTACACTGAGACACAATGTCCAAACATGGACACACCCACTCAACATGGGTACTCTGTGAAAGACTTATCTGCATATGACCAAACAGATCTGAAAGACTTACAGACTATTTGTAACAGTGCTCGGGAAGAAGACCAGCCAGGCCGCATCTGAGGACAATACAGCTCATGTCCACCATCACAGCCACTTACTGCATGGAAGGACTTCAACAATCATCGGGTATAAAGGCTCACTCTACTAGAGCCATGGCCACCTCATGGGAAGAGAAGGGTGGCACTTCTGTTCAGGACATCTGCTCAGCCGCTACCTGGTCTTTCATTTAGCTATGTTAAACATTACCAGTTGGATGTAGCCTTGGCAGAAAAAGCATCATTTGGTAGAGCAGTGCTTCAGACTATGTTTGACTGCATTTCCCACCTTATTTAGATTCACTGCTACTCAGGTCTCATTTGTGAGCAATGTCTGAGTACTATAAAGGTTGCTGGGGATAATGGTATTTACTCACCTGGAAAAGTTAATTATACCTGCAATCTTTATAGTACTCATTCGAGTCCCTCCTAATACTGGAAATAACACAGTCCGAAGCAGCCAGAACACCAGTATCAGTTTTTTATGATTGATACATGCCAGCTTTTTAACATGGACAATATGACTGAGACAGCCAGAACCAACCGTACCACTTCTTCATTATGACTGATACATACCAGTTCTTTTTTCTTTTGTATCATCTTTTTATCTCCTTGCCAATTCAGTCACCCTCTCCTTTGGGGAGCCAAGTCTCACCCTCCACTGCTCCCCCATTCTGCTGTCCGCTGCCCCTGCTGCCCAACTGACCCAACATATCTCTTTGTCAGGGGGTCACCCTGACCATGGTAAGGCAACTGAGAGGGGAGACTGAGGTGCCTCTCAGCACCCCTTCATGTTTCAGGAAGCAGGCAGTAGCTCGGGGTCACGCTATGGGAGGTGGGCCACCATTATCCGGCCGGCATGGGTGGCCATTTTTCTTTTTTTTGTCCCCCCCCACTCCTTCAGATCATATGCTGTGACATCCTCATTTCTCACACATGCAACATTTAGTCACCTACGCCGCAAAGTGTAAGGCTGAATCCAGCCATGAGGAGTTGCCAAAAGGCGGTGCAGCCGCAACTCTCCCTCTGGGAGGAGAGCATCCGGAGGATGCTCTTGAGCCCTTCCTGCTGGCCTCCGCTCCTGACACCTTGGGCTCAGATGTGAACCCGGGTTGCCAGCATGTCACGCGATCCCCCATCGCCTGGCACCATGGGGCCAGCACCAGTTCTTTTTAACATATACAGTATGCTATGGTTGCTAATATCTTTTTTAATACCTAAAGGCAGATACTATAAGTGGATCACTCCTCCACTAAAGGCCCTATTGATCTGCCGTGACAAAGTCTGGAAAAAGTTCAAGTGCTCCTCTCTCCCTGCCGACCTAGAGGTGTATAAAGCTCTTAGAAATCAATGCAAGCGCGCTATCAAACTTGCAAAAAGGGCATACATTACCTCCAGAAAACTAACCTTGGCAACCCGAGGTTATTCTCGTCTCATATCAATGAGCTATTAAAGGGAAAAAGCAAGACCCCACCAGGCCCCATTGAGGCCAACAGACTGATACTGAATGATTGGCCCCTTACTGCCTCGGCCCTCAACATTCACTTCACAAACTTAGATTCTTATAAGATTGGACACTCTGCACCTAACAGGGGGCCCAGCACACTGCAGCCTCCCAACCTCGACCGTCCAACTTTTCATCTGAGGCTGGTCAAAGTAAAGGAGGTCCTCGCTCTCCTAAAGTCCCTCAAAACCAGAGGATCAGGAGGGCCTGATGGTATCCAATCCAGACTGCTTAAGGACGGTGCCTCAGCCCTCTCAAGGCCTCTGACCTGGCTCATAAACCGGTCCTTTCTAGCAGATACCATCCCAGACCAGTGGAAACAGGCTCACGTGGTTCCTATCCATAAGGGTAGACATCGGAAACCCATTGGCAACTAGAGGCCAATTTCCCTGCTTTGTATCCTGGCAAAAATCCAGGAAAAGCTGGTGTACAGTCAACTCCGTGACTACATAGAGGCTCACCAGCTTATTGCCCAGTCCCAGCATGGCTTCAGAGCCAAACATGGGACAGATACTACCCTAACAAAGTTCTCTGCGGACATGCTCAGGGAACTTGACAAAGGGATCCACACAGGAGCGGTTTTCCTTGATCTCTCCAAGGCTTTCAACTTGGTAGACCACAAACTACTACACAAGCTGTGTAACACAGGCCTCGACCCCCACGCTCTAAAGTGGTTTGAAAACTATCTAACCGGACACTCAGAGAGTTAAATGGAAGGAAGAGATTTCAGACCCACTTCCTCTAAAGGGGGGGGGGTTCCGCAAGGGTCCATCCTTGCTCCCCTCCTCTTGTTCCTGTTTATAAATGATTTGAACGGCCATTGTGGGGACAGTGCTGTTGTTCAGTACACTGATGACGCCATCATCTACCGATCCTCCGACAACCTGGGGGACCTTAGCCCACTCCTACAAGAGGATCTGCTGTCAATGGAGAACTGGTTAACTGGGAACAAAATGGTTCTTAACGCCACCAAAACAAAGGCGATGTTGTTCGGACCAAGATCCCTGGGCCAAGACACAACACAATACTTACAACTTACCTCCAGATCTGGGAACTGCATAGAAGTGGTGGCCTCCATAAAATACTTAGGCCTCACTCTGGATCAAGGATTCACACTAAAGAACCATGTTGACCAAATTACCAAAGTCATACATGGGAAACTTGGTACCCTCTACTGCCTCAAGGATCAGCTGATCCCTGAAGTTAAGATTGCTACTGCCTCTAGCGTCCTCCTGCCAACACTGACCTATGCCGCCCTGGTAGTTCAGAGTATGGCAAAGCTCGAGATCAATAAGTTACAGGTCTTGTACAACAAGGTGGTCCACTTTGCCACTTAGTCACACTCTAGGAGCCACCACTGTGACTCCCAAGCACTAATCAGTTGGCCTTCATTTGAAGCTCACCTCCAGTACCCACTGCTCTGCCTAGCCTACAAGCTAATTAGCTCAACCCCTCTTCCTAGTCTCTCCGGACTCATTGCTGCCAAGCGAAACCCTTGCAACCTTCGGACCTCAGGCCAAACTCTTCTAGAAGTTCCAAGGGTTAGGACCAAGGCAGAGGGCAAGTCATTTTCCTACACTGCCCCTTCACTGTGGAACAAACTTCCACCTGAGGTGCAGGAAGCCAGCTCAATCAAGATCTTCTGTACAAGGCTCAAGACACGCATGTTTGCTATGTGCCAATGTCAATGCCATGTTACTTGACACCTCCCCTCACGCCCTTCCAAGCGCATGCCTCGCCCTACCAAAAGCTGGGTGCTCTTACCCTTTCCTTACCTGGACTCTACACTAAACAAATGTTCGATGTTGCTAACCTTAACCTATTTGTGATGCTCTGGCTCGTTTCTTTCCCTTTCAATTATCAAAATGTTGTTAAATCTGTAACCTGTTATATAATATAGAATTGCTACGAGTTGAATTGTATCTGTTATGACCTATTTATTGTACTACTGCTGTACATCCTACTCTCCTTGTAAATCCTGGGTCGTCCCTGAAAAAGGGCCCTCCGGGGCCCAGTGGGCCTACCCGGTCACCAAAATTTAATAAATAAATAAAATAAATAAATACCACACAGTAAATAGTGTTTAATGCCACAGAGTGAATGTAGTATATTAGTCTGAGCATAGCAGAACAGTAATATACTGTCATTTTCAAAATTACTGCATCCATAAATTATTGAGTCTGTAGTACGTTTCTTCACTTTTTATAGGCTGTGTTGCTGTTTTCCTTGAGGAGGTTTTTCTTTGCTTTTACTTCTCTGCTAGGGAAGTACAGTACCTCACTAGAGCATTTTGGGTTGGATTAGGGGATGTCCTATTGCCAGCACAAATTTGAATGGATTATGCATCAGCCTATAGGATGGACAGAGGATAACCCATCGGTGAACAATGTATGAGTACTATAAAGGCTGAGGCTGCAGGTATAATCACCTTTACCAGGTGAGTAAATACCATTAAGAGGAAATTACTCCTCTTCCAAATATCTTACAGAATACACAGAGACCACTTCAAATTAAGATTTGTGTATCTTACAAGTTTATTTATTTCAAAGTTGGTAACCGGGGAAGGCACCTTGAAGCAAACAAGCATGAAACAGTATTACAAAGACAAATTAAGCAAAAAAAGTATGCACAATTTTAGGTACAGTATAGGTACAGTAATATGGCGGTGAGGCAAGTAAAAGAAATCATACTATACAGATAAATTACAATAATATACAGTCCCAATTAAGAAGGCTTAGGTATATATAAAGCAAATAACACTGGAGACTTCAGATACATTATATACAATAGGCAGGGAAATGTTCCAAGTGGTCACAGAAAGGAGGATATGGACTAAGGGGGAAAAGAGAGGGAAGGTGTAGAAGTGGGCAGAGCAGTTTGGGAGAAACAGGTGCAAGGGGTGGAGGGGGTGGCATGAAGAATGGATTTAAGGGTGGTAAAAGAGGGGGGAGTGACATAAGTCTTAAGAGAGATTGTTCCAGAGGGAAGGGAGATGGTAGGAGAAGGCAGCTTTACTGGCACAAGTGCGATGGTGGGGAAGGGAGAAGGTCCAGGCATCCCTGGATCGAGAGAGTACGAAAAGGAGCTGACAGTGGAGAGGCAGGAGTTTAGGTTGGGCAGCAGGATACCAAACCAGAATTTGGAGATGGAAGAGGTGCAGTGGATAAGGGGCCTGGTGGATAAAGGCAGCAAAGAGAGGGAGGAGTAAAGAGTGTAGTGCTGAGTAATGGGGGGGGAGGTGGCGAAATGACAGAAAGAGTTTAGAAGGGTGTCGAGTCTGGCGAGGGATGTGGCAGAGGCAGAGCAATAAACTATGTCAGCATAATTGAAAACAGATAACATGGTCTTGGTGACCAGGTCACTGCAGGTGGACAGAGAGAGGCTGTCCTTGTGGCAGTACACGGCTCCTAGTTTAGGACGCAGTTTGGAACAGATGAGTCGATATGGGAGAAGTCTAGGTGGCTGTTGAGCCACACACCGAGGTATTTAAAAGTATTTATAGTGTCGAGTTGGGAGCCATCAAAAGGGTGGTGAAAGTGGGAGGGGTTGAGGGATTTAGGCAGTCTTTATCTGGAACCAAAGAACACAGACAGTTCTGCTCGAGTTAAGTTTGAGTAGATTTTGACTGAACCAGGTCTGCACTTTATTGAAATCCTGCTACATGGTAATAGCTATGGCAGATAGGTCTGGACCTGACAGATAGAGTACTACATCGTCAGCATACATGTGTATATTGGATAAAGGGCAGATGGCAGGGAGGTCATTTATGAAGAGCAAAAATAGAATGGGGTCAAGTATAAATCCTTGGGGAAGGCTGGTTTGTTTGGCTAGGGGAGGGGAGAGGGCATCGCCAACCTGGATAGATTGTTGTCTGTGTTGGAGGTAGGATTTGAACCAATCAGCAGCAGCTGGAGCCAGGCCAGAGGACAGGAGTTTGTGTATCAGGAGTGTATGTGAGACGGAGTTAAAGGCTTTAGCAAGGTCCATGAAGATGGCAGCAGAGACAAAACCTTCATCCATGGCTGTCTGAACGTGGTTAGTGAGGTGAAGGAGGGAAGAGACAGTGGAGTGTAACTTCCTGAAGCCAGACTGGAAGGGGGATAGACAGTCTGTAGTGGTGAGATGTTCTAAAAGCCTTGAGTAAATGAGAGACTCCTGGAGTTTTGCTAGAGCGGGCAGTAGAGAAATGGGTCTATAATTACCAGGGGAGGTGGGGTCTCCACCCTTGTGAAGGGGGAAGACCTTAGCCAGTTTCCAGGCCTGGGGGACAGGTTTAGTAGGTGGGCAATGGGGGGAAGAGATGGCAGCTGCAGAAATGTGGAGAATTTTGGTATGTAGGCCATTGGGAGTAGATTTTGAGGGACTGAGGCGCATTAAGGCCTTGAAGATTTCTTGTGTGGATATGGAGTGGGAGTGAAGCCGGGACCTAGGGAGGTGAGCTTGAAGGGGTAGGAGCAGATGATCAGGAAGGGCGCAGGTAGTGAAGAAGGTATTGAAGGTGCTTGCAATAGAGACAGGATCTGTAATAGTCTGGCCCCTGTGTTTTAGGATGAGGGGGATGTGGGAGGAGGGGGAGGCATCGAAGAGGGAGTGGAGGATTTTCCAGAATTTAGCAGGTGAGCTGGATCTGGCCCGTAACTGCGAACTGAAGAAGTTGGATTTGGCTAATCTAATGGCCCTGGTGCAGATATTCCTAAGGGGCTTGTAGGATTGCTATAGAGAGGAAAGTGGCGAAGCTTTGTAGGAGGCCCAGAGTTTGTCCCGACATTTGCAGAGTCTTACAAGATCTGTAGTGATCCATGGGTGATTACATCTTACTCTAGTTCATTAGAGGGGCATAAGTGTCCCAGACCCTGGTCAGGTTGTCAGCAAAGAATTTTTACATCTATGGCTCTGTATAATGGGGACCAGTCAGATCGAGTTAGGTTCTGTAGTAGAGAGCTTCTATCCAGGTTGTGGAGGGGTCAGTATAGAAGATATTTTAGGGAGGAATGGAGAATGGCGGCCTTTCTGATACTGAAGGTAATGCAATGCTCAATAAGGGAGCTGGGGAGAACTTTGGCAGCGATGATGCAGTGGAGATGGGAGGTAAGTGCCCAGTCGAGGAGTGAGTAGTTTAGGGACTTGGGGTTAAGATGGGTAGGTTCAGTAATAAGTTGACAGAGATTGGGGGATTCGATTTTGAGGGTGGATATCTTTGTGAAGGGAATGAGCTAATCAGTGATAAAGTCACCTAGCAAGATTAGCTCTCCTTAGCAGATTGGGAGGAGATAGTGGAGATGCACTCGAGAATTGAATTTTGGGGTCTTTTGGGTGGGCAATACATAAGGCCTATAAAGATGGGCAGGGTGGACAGGAGTGATAGGTGAACAATGAGGGGCTCATGAGAGGAAGGGCGGATGTCACGGAGGGAGAGGGAGCAAATGAGAGATTGCCTGGCATATACTGCCAGTCCTTCAACACGCTCCCCTAGGTCTTGTCGAAACAGACTGTAATCTTGGATTGATAGTGAAGAATCAGGGATTCTGGTGGACAGCCAGGACTCAGACACACATAGTATGTCAGGGGAGTTTTGAGTGACCCAGACTTTAAGGGCATCCAATTTTGGTAAGATACTTCTGGCATTTAGATGGAAGACACGCAGGCCCTTTAGCTTGTCAGGGGACGATTGAGTAGTTGGCGGACCTGGGTTAAGTTCTACATCACCTGAGAGAAGCAGGAGGAGCAAACAGAGTGAGAAAAAAGGGGGTACTTGGATCTTCTGGGTGCGCGAGAGCGAGAAGGTGGTGTGGAGAAGTGGATGTAGTGGAGGAGGACCTCCAGGTTAACAGAAGGGGGAGGAAGAAGACTGGGGTGAGTGGGTAGGTAGGGTGCCAGGAGTGGTGTAGTGGGTAAATGGGAAGTACAGTGGTGGACGTGAGAGCAGGGAGGAGGACACCCCGGGGTTGGGAGTGGCTGAGTAATTGAGTTGGGCTGTGGTGAGGGCATATGGTGAGGGTTGCGGAGGGAAGAGGAGAATGCAAAGAGTGGGAGTGGTGGGTCGGGAGAACAAAGGTGGGGGGAGAAGAGCAGCGGAAAACACTGCACAGACAGAGGAGAGAGAGCAGTTACACAGTGCACAATGGAGGTGGAAGGAAAAAGAAAGCCAGTGCGCTTGTAAAGGGAAGAGGGAGAGAGTTCTGCGAGGCCTAAATTGAAGAAGTAGTGCTGAAAGCCTTTAGACAGGTGTGGACAATTAGAAGAAAGATGAGAGGGGTTGAGCTGCTACTCTGGGGAGGATAAAAGAAAGTACATCCCCCTGGGCAGGGGTGGGTGGGTGGGTTATTAATTCATGGTGCCAGCGTGCAGCAGTGCCAATGAAAAACAATCAGGCAAACTACATGTTCTTGCTGCGTGGCGGTGGGCGGTAGTCCAGGCAAATGGAAGCGGGGGAAGGGGTGAGGAGCTTCACAGCCCACACCATCCTCACATCAGGAGCACGGACTGCAGGTCTAGGAGCTGGGGGCAGACCTAAAAGGGAGACAAAGTGAGAGTTGAGCCCCTGGGTCAGTGACATCCCAAGATAGGAGGGGATTAACATACAGCTGGCGGTTAGCTCAGGACACCCCAGGGACTGTGGCTTTGTTAATGGCCACGTATTACAAACAAACTTTTACCAAGGCCCTACCTTGGTGTGTAGTACAACAAAAGTCAGTCTTACACTCTATACATTTACACAGACTGTATTCATTAGATCTCACTACAGTGGCACGGGGCTGTGGGCTAGTATTCACTGTGATCAGACTGCAGTGCTGCAATTACCACACACAGCATACAGTAATTCTATGGAATACAGCCATCAGAATATTCCTACCCTAGAGTCTAACTCACCTGATTAGACAAATACCAATAGTTCATATATAACATCCACAGGTAAAGCCAATCCATTAGTGCTCTACACTGCTCCAGGCAAACTCAGCACAGCTAGCGGCAGGAATATCAGAGACGGTTACCTGTACATTGGAACTTGACCTAGCTAGTTCCAGAGCAGCACTGCTCACAAGTCAGTTTGTAAAATCTATAATTCTCCTTAACAGCATTGCATTACTGCAGCTAGCTAGCAGGTAGATTAAGCAGTGCCCCTGTTTTTTTAACAATTCCAATTGCCTGATATAATGAATATTCATAATAAGGTCACCTTTGAATATGAGAAACAGCTCACAGTTTCTTCCTTTTCATCACTGAATAAACAAACATACTGATTGACTTGAATACAAACTTATTACCATACTAGTACCTTTTCAATTTCCGTTTCTATACATTTCCATTGCTATGCAAGATAATTGTTTTGAGTAATGAAGGTTTGTTTTAGGGCTGTTTTGCTCCCTTTCGCCAGCCTGCCCCTCCATCATGCCTACTTTCCCAGCCCTGTCACCAGACCTCTCATGGACTTACCTTCCAACTCCGTCCTCCTCTTGTCACTCCTTTTTGGCAGTGGGCAGCGGGTTGGGCCTCATGCCACTCGTAACAGATCCCTGGCTGGAGGAGAATCAAATTGCTGGTGCAAGGCCTGGGAGATGCCAGCAATCAACCTGCCTTGCCAGGGTCTTTCCAACTTTACCATCCCATCCCTCAGGTTGCAGGACACATGGGTGTGCATTCGCACACGTGACCATGCTTAACACAGCACTAGCCTGTGACCCCTGCCCTATGTCACTTAAACAGCACTACCATCTGTGGTCACCAGGTGGCAGCAGAGCTGGCAGCCCTCCCTCAATGGAGGGGGACAACATCCTCCAAGCTGCTCTCTCTTCTCTGACAGCCTGTGTTCATTCTCGAATGCGGGTCGCCAGCATTACGAGTGGTAGCACTGCCACTGCACCAGCAGACCACTCAAGGTAAGTTTGTTCATAATTTTCATAACACTGTTCCTTTACCAGCCCCACTGCAGCACTTTTAGGCAGCTGGGGTATCTAAACATCGCTGCCAGTATGTGGAAAGGAAAGTTAAACAGCTGAAAGGCAGCAGGAATGCAAAACAAGGCAAGGAATGGCCATATTTTGTTCTTATTTGTTCCCAACCTAGAAAACTCCAGCAACACTGCAGCAGCCAATAATGGTCACAAGAGAGTAAAGGCCTCATGAAGGACAATGCCAAGTCCACCAGGGTGAGCTTATAGAAATGTGGTTTAGCTCACTTCCCTCACAGAGTGAGTAAACACATTAACCTCATGTTGTGACTGAGTGCCCTGTACCAGCCAACAGAGTGCAGTCCTGCACATTACCTTCATGCTGTGTCTGAGCGCTCACTACCAGCCAAGAGAGTGAAGCCTTGGGGTTAATGAACCAGGTTTCCCATGAGGTAGAGCTGCATGCTGTGGCCAGTACACCAGATTGGCCCAACCATCCCTACCCTCTTGGCTCCCATTCCATCCTCGTGCCTGTATCTGTCCTTATTCTGACACACCACAGTACCCTGCAGCTGGCTACTACAACTACGTACTGCCTTATGTTAGATTACCTCTGTTACTTTTGTAACTTTGTGTATTTGTACATTTTATGCATGCTGCTCTTTTAATATCTTTGCCTATGTACCTTGCAGTTGACACGTTACTGTTTTACCGTATTTTTCCTCTTATAACCCCTCTCTCGGGCCACATTTGGAAACATGCTCTGGCTCTTCGTGCTTTTCCCAGCGTACAATTTTAAATAAATAAAAAAAGACTTTCATGGGAGACATAAATCAAAATTACACAGCCTTTCTGTCCCATAAATATGCTAGAACAGCATGAAGAGTATCCATGGAAAATGAATAGTGCCTACACCGTTTTACAGTAAAACACAAATGATCAGGCTTAATTCCAGCATGAGACTGGTCTTTTGCTTTAACTCATAGATCATTAGCCAGTTGGATAGACCAACCTCTAGTATTACTGATTAATCATTTAATTGTATGATAACTACTGTAAAGTATGGGGCCAAAACTGGAAGTGAGGCGTGGTACTAAACCTCACAATTTGAGAGCTAACTGAACACTTAACCAACAGAATGCATGTAGGAAAAGTTATAACCTACCACTAATAGGGTGTCAGTTCAAAACATCATGTAGCAATTGAGACCTCTATTTACTTGATGCAGAATGATTAAATGCTGTTTTGCCAGAGTTTTAAAATGTAAACAAACCAGATCTTTTTTCTAACCCTGTACTCTGGATCAACCCGAAAATGGCCTCAACATTTGTAAGCAATTACCTCGATCCAGTGAAGAGTGCTCCTACTGTATTACAGTACCTCTATGTGATACAGTCGGAGTGCTTTCTGTTGCTTGATATCACCATATTCGGACACTGACTGAAGTTCCTATTCACCTGGGTGCATGGTCTTGCCTGCTGAGTTAGTCTGCTGTCACAGTGGGGGAGTCCACTAAATGAATAACTGAGACAGATAACATGCTGGCCTCCACAAAGAACCATAGCCAGAATGACACCAAGATTATCTGTGCGCTGTGCGTGCCACATTACTTGTTGACACAGGCTACTGATACCGCACTGCAATTTCAGGACTGACCAATGGCTAATTAACTGTAGGCACCCGTGGAGTGCTCCAGAGATTACCTTCATCTCCAGAAGGTTGACAGAGCGGCACTGAAGGTCAACAGTGACCCTGAGCAATTTTTGAGCCCAGGACAGCTTCCTAGTTACAGGGGTTAGATGCTGAATGAGCTTAACCCTAGACAGGCTGGGCCTGTGGATCCACCAGAACAAGCTGTCCACAATGGAGGTGGAAACCTCAGGCGATAGCCTATGGGGAGTGTGGAGGGATCCCAGTTATGGAGTAAGTAAATACGTACTTCCCTTCCGGGTCACACCAGAAAATAGGCACTTGATTGCCTGGTAAACAAACTAAATAAAAAAAAAAGAGAAAAGGGGCTAGTCTGAGTACACTGGTGATCTTGTGAGAAACTACACAGCCAAATGTGAAAGCAGGAGCAATCTCACCAAAAAAACAAAAAGAATGCTAGCTGTCCAACAAAATTGATTACTTTAGATTACAGGTTGAGAGACCAACTGCCCCCCAAAACACCCCAACAGTCAAGTTTTCTCCAGTTTAGAACAAACATGGTCATGAACATGCAGTACAGCGTCACAAACTACAACAGAACACTGCACTAGTGGCTCACATTGTTTGTACTAACAGGGCTCTCATCAATATTTCCATTTTGAGGTTCCTAGACTCCCTGTAGAAAAAAACTCTGGGTCAGTGGAAAATGTTTCAGAGTCTTAAAGTGAACACTTGCAGCCAAAATGGCTAATTTGTGGGTTACAACTATCACCATTCAGCACTTTTTACTGCAATTTAATTACCACAAGTACAGAGAGAAAAAATGGCAACATTGTGGAAATTTGGCATTTTTTACCACAGCTGTGGAAAATTACACAGATGCCCACTGGCAAAGTACCTAACCTGTTCTTCTGGCTGTATATAAAGGATACAGGTACCTTTATCCACGGAAGACCTGTACTAACAGAAAACAGTGGGTAATGTCAATGGAAGATGGCTACTACCAATAGGCAGTCAGCAGATTTGTAACCAATGTTGTAGGGTGCAGTGCAAAGGCTGACAGAAAGATACAGTATAAAAGTATTCACTAGGGCAGTAAATATTTTCTATAATAATGCTAGGGGTGTGAAAATAAAATGCATAGCTTAGAAGCATACCTGACAAGTGGAGTGCTATGTGATTGATGCAACAGAGATTAAAAATGAGGTTATAATGGGAAATAAAAATTCTTTGGTACAGAGTTATCAGACAGGAGGAGGAGAAGTGACAATACAGGTGTGGGAGGACATTGTGTTACTGGAAATAATTTATTTAAACAATGTGACAGATAAAGCAGAGGCACTTTGGACTAAGGGAAAGGCTAAGGGGAGATGACGTGGTATTGCTAGTACAGGCTTCCAACGGAGGACAAGTCAGATCAGGAAATATTTTTACAGATAAAGAACACAACACAGTGAAAAGTTGTATTTGATTTCCTTTGAGTAGTGTACATGCTGCAGTAGATGGTGAGGGACTGTTATCACACCAAATTTGTAGAGCAAGTGCCAAAAGCAGGAGCTAAGAATGAGAAAAAAGTCACAGATCATATCAGATGCAGTAATCAGAGCATCATGGGTCACTGATCCAGACCTGGTGGAATGAAGCAACTCAATCAATAACTGTAACAAACTATTAAAGGGCCCCAAGACACCTCTAGCGATCAACTTTTCTCAGCTTAGTAGGCCTGCCCTGGTAAAACGTTTGTTTTTTATCCTTTGGACAGATATCTTTCCCATTAGGCAAGCAACCACTCAACCCCATTACCTACCGACTCCACTCTAGGCTCCCCCACAGACTGCCCCCATGGAGGGGCCCGAGGAGTGGTAAGCATTCCTCTCCTTGCCCACCAGAGTGCAATTTAGCAGGACATGGGGTGATCAGTACCGGATCTGAGTGTGCTTTTGCCACCTAGATGGCTGCCATTTGTCTACTAGTTTTTCTGCCCTGGATGTCCCTCCTACAGTGCTAAGCACTAACCTTTGCAGGCCACACACACAACAATTTACTACAGAGGAGGCAAGCTCCCTAGCCAAGCCTAGGAGTTGCTATCATAGCAGAATTCCATGTCAGTTACTCCCTGTCTGGTAGCACAACCTCTGCCCCCCCTAAGACACCTCCAGTTTGCTTTCAAACCTGGGCCACAGGCATGGGAACACAACACGCTACAAGTTGAGTATTTGAAATTCTGTTGAGGGCAGCTAAAAAGGGTTAGTTACCCAAAATGGTTGGTTATGCTTTGAAGGAATGTTTGGGGAACCACCATACAGTGGTTCAGAATCCCACAAATGGAAAAACCGGAAGTTTCCAAAAATAGTTTGGATATGGTAAAAAGAACCGACTCCAGCTGAAACAAAAAAAAAAATCCAAAGGCAAGAAAAAGCCAATGGGGTTTAAGCAGAGTTGAAGGTAAGCAATGATACACAGCAGGGTGTTGGTTATGCTGGAATAAAAGCATGCCCAAGGGCATGGGTAAACAATAAGACACAACAAAGTGTGTGCTATGGTGGGGATAACATCATGCCTCAGGTGTATTGTGATGTGTGAAATGAAGCTCAGTGCCTGTAAACACCTGAGAAGTAATTTTCAACAAGCATGATACCAGAGTTTGCATTAGCCCTAGCAAAAAGGGGCAACTTTTTTTTCGTAATTTACTGTTTATGCCCCTTCTTTTTCTGGCTCTGCCCTCTTCCTGTGGGTAAGGCTCAACTTCATCCTTGTATGTCTCTTGTGCTTACCTCTCTCCTCTTACAAGCCCACAGGCTTACTTTCTTGCTGGGGCCTGGTCAAGCCAGACTCTTACCTTGCTCCTCCTCCTGAGTGTGAAGCCAAGAGTTCTCTGCATGCAGAGAGACCAGCCAGTTGCTGGGGTTGAAGTATGACTGCTCCCAGGATCATCCCTTGTAAGCTAGGGTTGTTTCTTTGTTCTAGCATGCCCTTCTTTGGGGCATCAGCATGCTAGGGACTCCATATTTATGCACAGAATGCATGCACAAGCGGAGCAAGACCACTATCCCCTCTCCCTTCTGTACGTTCTTTGTACTGACCAATGGGCATCCAGGTGGCAGTGCTGTAGCACAGACATCTACCATCCCTCTCTGGAGGAAGAGACTGTACTGTGAGATGCTTGAACTTCCTCCCCAGCCTGCCCCGGAACTCAAGGTCTGTTTCTGAACCTACCGTAGGTCTCAGGTATTGCGAGCAGTAGCGCTACAACAGCATCAATGGACTGGCAACAGGGGGCTAATTTTGACCCACTGTTTGTAATGTTTGGAGAGAGTCAGGGACCCACAGAGACTGCACTCTACAGCATGAACAAGCCAAAAACTGGAGTAGACAGAAAAGGACATTATTAAGTATTAATTCATGCAGGATACAGCAAAACCTCCTCCCCAGTGCTTCGAGTCAGTATGACTCACTGTCAGGCGGCACCATTTCAATACAGCTACTAGCTTTTTTAAAGTTGTAACTTAAAGGAAAAACCTATAAAGCAAGTAACTTTTTAAAAAACAGTTATGTAATTTATATCCTACAGTATGGTGGCAAGCTATACTGTGGTCTCGAACTAGTAGGTCTGTAATTAAACAGTAAAAAAAAGTGTTCTATTTATTTTGTTGTTTTCTCCTTTATAATTTATTTTCTGTAATGACCACTAGAAGTTATAGTGGTTGGAAGTCTGTTATAATTGTAAGCAATACTTACTGTATTTATTTGAAAACTGGTGACTTGGAACAGCACACTGAGCTGAGGCTCATTTCCAGGTGCGACCTGGCAGAAGAAGAGCAGGGGAGAACATCTGTACAGTAGTTGAGATGGCAACAACATGACACTACAGTCAGTCAAAAGTAGTCATTAAAGTTACAATGGACAGTGTAGGGTAACAGCACAATACACTGCAACAAAACATGACCCATCAAACGAGTGGGCGTAACAAAACAAGTAAAGAAAAAGAAAGCAAAATCTAAAACAGGTGAGTGTAATAAATAGGAAACTTAAAAAGTGCAGCAATCAATCTTGAAGAAGCACTGGGGGGTGACAAAAGCAAAAGAGAGAGGGCTGGATCAGGTGTCTGACGGATGAGGACAGGAGCATGCAGAAGGGATATCACCTCAGCAGGAACTTAAAGACAAGATAAGAGAGCACAAGCCTAAGGGACGAGTGGAGAGAGTTCAAGAGAGAAAGCAGCCATATTGAGCAAGCAGACTGATCAGTTGAGCTACAGTCATGAGGGACATTAAATGAATGAATGTTAGAAGCGGGAGGGAGAAGAGGGGGAAAGAAGGACAGACAGGTAGGAAGGAAGGGATGCAAACCAGTACTTAGAAGAGAAGAGCAGTGGGACAGGCACCAGGAATAAAGGGAGGGATTTATTTATTTTTAATTTATTTTATTTAAACAGCAGTTTGGAAAACCTTTGAGCCATAGGCTCATTTACAAAGGTACCTTGTCACAGTAAGACAAACCAAAATACACAGTATAGCAGTACAACACATAAGTATAACAGTAAATTAAGACATAGATACAAACAAGCTGGTACAGGTAGGATGGATGCAAACAATACCAGAGTTATGTTGTCCTTAGCAGCTTAGTAATAAGCTTTGTCATAAGTATTGAGTACGGCTTTGACTAGTGGCAGTTACAGCATTGGGTGTTAATAAGGTGGTTACGTAAGGAAGTCGATACAAAGAACAGTGGTGAGTAAAAGGGGGACAGTGAGAAGCAAACTGACAGAATGAGTGAAGGACAGGATCCATTCTGATCTGGAGGTGCCAACATAGACTACAACTGCATCACCAAACAGCAAAAGAATCATTATAAAAACAATTTCAAGCCAAACTAGGAGTGGAAGGCAGGATCTGTTCCTGTAAAGGGCATCTAGTCTGAGGTGGCATTTCTTGAGGTGGCATCAATGTGGACTGAAAAGCCAAGATGACTGTCAAGCAATACCCCAAGGTTCTTTAAACAGGGGACTGACTCAAGGGGAGTACCATCAAGGGTACAGATGACTGCGGTCTGGCCAAGTCTACTAAGCCAATGGTGTACAAACCAGCTACAACCAGAAATGTAGAACAGAAGAAGTGTACTGCTGAAGCGGAGAGACCAGCACACCCAGCTCATCGAGGAGGAGAGGCTGGGCAACAGAATCAAACTCTTTGGCCAGGTCAATAAAGATGGTGGGCAATACATGACCATTATCCATCCCCTTCAGGATGAAGTCAATGACATGCAGGAAAGAGGAGACTAGAATGGGCTTTCTGAATGCCAGACTGGATAAGAGAGAGGAAGAAAGTGGAGGAGTTGAGAAAGTCAAAGAGATGAGTGTCACATTATATGGATGAAAGTATGGCAGATACAATGAATACAAGTTCATTGAATTGCATACCCATTTTAAATGATAGATAATGCCTTGTGTTCCTATCTTGAATCAGATAAAGAATATCAAAAAAGGTAAAATGAGCTTGCCACTGAAATTCAACAAAAGTACAATCCTGCAGCCTTAAAATGCTGCAAGTAAAAGTAGTGCTTCAAAGAGGTCTCTATAGGATGCAGCATTCTTGTAAAGCACGGGTACAAAAGCATACATCACTACAAGTGTACCCACAATAATGCACTAACTACTTATACCTTGCTAAAAGCAGAAAAGAGTAATTTACTAATTCAAGGGGTACTGTAATCATGAAACCCAAGCACATACATGTTCCCCATAATTTCCCCTACTAGTAGACAAAAGCTCATTTTATAGTGCTGATATAATAATAACAGTGGAAAAGGGAGAAAATGTAGAACAATAGCAACAGCACTCTAGAAACTGCGAGGGGGTAACAAGAGTGGGGATGGGCAGGACAACATAGTCAAAAAGAGAGAATGGACTCAAGGAATAAATGTAGATTGTAAATCAGCCCCTCAAAAGGGAATTGGGATCCCACAATAGACAGTGTACAATCAGACTTAATACCAAAATAATCTTACATATAAAAAAATACCGAAATATAAAAGGCTTTACAAGCTGATTAACTATCGCAAACTAGATATGGCATCATTAAAAAACTGATGAAATCAATTAAGTCAATATATGATTTTAAATGAATGAAAAAAAAAGTACAAGCTAATATGGTGCAACAAAAAAATGCTGAAACAAAAACAAAATCCATTTAGATGGATTCACAAACACCTTCCAACGGCACATGAAGTGTATAAAATGGGATATGATCTATGCAGATGCTCTTCTGTGCCCTGCAGAGCTGTGCTGCCATTCATCACAGTTTACTGACTACCCAGGTGAAGACTATGCCATTCTGCTGCTCATTTTAGAATCAAGACCTTAGGATCGCCTGGATCATCTGACACAGGGGCTGACTGAATAGACAGAGCACAGTTCTCTGACAGCCATACTTCAGAGCAGATGTTAGTGGTACAGCAAGGAGGGGAGCAGAGATTGGGGCATTTCAGTTCTTGTTGCATATTCCTGTTTGCTTTCCCCTATGATATTTTGACATAGTAGCATTTGACCTAAAGATCTACTGGGAATTGAACCCAGACCCCCGGAATACTGTCCTGGTGCTCTAACCACTGAGCTACATGTTCACATGGTTGGATCTGGGGTTCAGCGACACACTTTCTTTCTTTGTTAGGTCACATTATTTCTTACTCACTACTATTTGTGATTTAGTTGCCAAGCAGTGGCTAATAAAGCACCAAAAAACATCTGCCACCTAAAGATCTAGTGAGGGTCTTTAGGAGGAAAGCTCACAGCAAGCTCAGTCTTTGACAAGGAACAAAAAGAGGCTGCACTCTTTGGGATGAACAAGCTGCAAAACAGAACAGAGCAGGTAGCATCGGAATTTATTAAGCCCTGATTCATGGAGGATAAAGCAAAACCTCATTCCCAGTGTTCCATTTCAGGATGCTTGGCCTCCCCCCAACCCACCTCCCAGCCAGCGCACCTCAGGCTCACTTCCCAAACCCCAGTTACCGGCATCATGAACAGTAATGCTACCCCTGCACTGACAGGCTGGGAAAAGGGGGCTAATTTGAGGCTGGCTAGAGGCATAATGGTTCTTCAACCTATTTCACTGTTTGTAAACAATGCCTGCAATGAGGTAAGCTCTAAGTTGCTAGAATGGTGAGCCACATGCCTGCAACTGGTTAGCAGGTGTAGTAGGGTGTTAGCCTGACAACAGATATGCAGTAACAAAGTCTACATTTTGGAATGTGACTAGCACCTGGAGCTGTATTGTTCATGCAGGCAAGGAACAAGAGAGGAATAAGCATGCCAACATGAGGATGCACTGGCCAATGGTGCAACTTATGAACTTTATTTGAGTTACAAGGTGCCATGGACAATAATCGGACAGTTATAAAAATTAGTCACTTGTGTATGATGCTATGTGGGCTCTCTTCCTTAACCCTCATCTGCAAGCCAGTTGAATGCCTCTGTATACTTGTCTGAAATGGATGTGTACCATTGATGGTGGTTTAATAAAAACTAAGTTAAAAAAGCATTTGTCAATAATGAACATTCACTTGCAGGTATTTGCACTGGCTTTTCGCATTTATGCAGGCACCCCAGTTGTATCCGTGTCCCTTTAGCATCCATATCCCAACAGACTACCTCTCTGCAACTCCTCTTGCATCTGATCAACATTTCACCCTCATATTTCTTAAGCGTCTGTCTTAGGAACCCTACGCATGGGGCATGCTCAAGGAGCAGAGGCTGTGTGGAACTGCGTACCCCGCACTTGTAACACAGTCACTCAGTGGAATTATTTCACCAGATTTTCAACACAGGCATTTTGTCACCTCTGGTTATGAACACTATCACTATGATTTTCTTACTGTGCACCGAACACTGATTTCCCACAGTGACCGCGCTATTCTGCATTGAAAGTGTGAAAACACATTTCAGTCAGGATGTGAAAAATGACAGCTGAACTGTTCATAAGGGAGGTGTGGAAAAATGCAAATGTTAAAATCTGGAGTGAAAATATGACAAATTTTAAGGGTTGTAATGTGTAGAAATCATGAACGCACGCCAGAAACAGTCATCGCTTGGAATTTGTGCACCAAATTTTCAACATGGGATGTCTGCTCATAACAGTGTCAGTGTGATTTTCTTACTCTGTACCGAACATGATTTCCCACAGCGGCCACGCTATTGTACGCCGGAAGTGTGAAAACACATTTCAGCCAGGATGTGAAAAATGACAGCTATACTGGTGGTCATAAGGAGATGTCAGAAAATAGCAGTGTTGAAAATCTTGAGTGGAAATATTACAAATTCACAAACTTACGAGTGTGCGTAGAAACTGCACAACACGCACTCGTAATACAGCCATTTTATGGACTTTTGCCACCAGATTTTCAACATAGGCATTTTAGGACTTCTGCTCATGAACAGTGTCACTGTGATTGTTTTACTCTGTAGTTAACACCGATTTCCAACAGTGACCGTGATATTTTGCACTGAAAGCTCGAAAACACATTTTGGCCAGGATGTGAAAAATGACAACTGTACTGTTCATAAGGAGGTGTGGAACTATGCCTATGTTTAAATTCTGGAGTGAAAATATTACAAATTCATGAATTTACGAGTGTGCATGGAAACTGTGCAACGCACATCCGTAAAACACTCATTTTTTGGAATTTGTTCTCCAAATTTGCAACATAGGCTTTTTGAGAGCCCACCTCATGAACACTGACACTGTCGTTTCATTAATCAGTCCTGAAAGGTGATTCCACGCAGTGACTGCAAAATCACCTTTTGGGACTGAATAATACCATGACAGTGACTGAATTCATGAGAAAGGTGTCAAGAACCCCATGTTGAAAATTTGGTGCCAAAAGTCGAAACAATGGCTGAGATATCCACCTAAGTTGGAAAACCCCTATTTATGCCATTAAACAGCTTACCGGCATTTCCTCCACTTGCGGTCGGCTTTGAAGAGTGCAGACATGTTCCCGGTCCACCGAAGATCGTCGCGACGGCCTCTGGAGCTAAGTATGGGGTGAGGGTGTGTGTGGGGAGGTGGGTGCACAGAGGGTGGGCACGGGTTGGTGGGGGGGGGATCAAGGACTCACCAAGGGACCGTTTTCTTGTGTTACAGGAATTATGAAAAAAAGACAAAAATGGACGCTTTTGGCACGCTGGGGTGGGTTCCCCGTGTGCCACCTACCTGTTTGTTGGGGGGGAGCTGTGGGATTAGGCACCCCTGCACGCCATACAGTGTGTGTGTGTTGGGGGCCGCCCAACCAGACTGAAGAGCTCACATCACGGGACTCCAAGATTCACAGAGGGTCTGTAAGAGGTAAAGCCTCCCACCTTGATTTCTGAAGGGGTGTTAGCCTGTCAGCTCTACATTTATTGCTGCATTCTGGTCATGTGACATGTCACATGACCAGACCTTCTGTGCTCTAAGTCACATGACCACACCTTCTGTCCTCCAAGTATCCACTTTCCCATTTGCAGCTTATATTGTCTGACCACTAGGAGTTGCTGCAGTGCAGCTAGGCCCTGTTTTTACCTTCCTCACACCACTCTGTTTACCCTCCTACTCTCCACTCCTCCTTACTTTCCTACTACTATACCCATACTTTAGCCCTTTTTTCCTACTGTCCGCTTCTAGGTCTCAAACCCTGGACCCTTGGCACCAAAGTCGGCAGCTCTACCACTTAAACCCTTCAGCCCCCCAACTACCTTGTGCTCATTATGACCCTGCTTACTACCACCATCTCTGCCATGTGGCTTGCACTGCTAACTCTAGCCCCCCATATTTTGCTAGGGGATGCTCCACATGTCTCCCAACATGGTGAGCCAGAACCGCCTCTTATCAGGCTTCTCACCTTAGCTCCCCCACCTCTACTAGTGTGCCACCCCACTCACTCTACCGACGAACCATGCTCCAGGGTTTTAAATAACTGATTAGCAGTTTTTTTCTTGGGACAATACTAACTGTACAGAAAGTATTTATATATGTTTTCTAGAAGTGTTATGTTTGTTAAACACAATGAGGCAGGTGCAATGCATTTTCACAATGTTTTAGCACTTTTATGAGCAAAACGCTAATCAATTTTTAGAGTTAAATAAAACCATGTGCTCCCCCACCCACATCTCCCCCTATTGGTACAGCAGTGGACACGACTTTGCCTGGCCTCTCCCTCTCTACGGGACCTACCCATCCCCATCTCCATGCGCTGCTCTTCCCCCTTCCTACTGGTGCCTAAGCTGGTGAAGAAGCGACTAACACTGGCATCCTTGCGCATCCTCCTGCTCCTCCTCTCAGGAGACGTCCACCCCAACCCAGGACCCGCTCACCCCCCCCCTCAGGTTACTGCTCCTAAGGATCTAATAGTTGCCTCCCTTAATATATGTAGCCTCCTCAACAAATTTGACTCTTTTCAGGGCTGGGTTGCCCAGAATTGTCCTGATGTCATCTCGGTAGTTGAAACTTGGCTCAACGACCGCACCCTAGACATCACAGTCTCACTCCCCAGTTTTACTCTATACCGTGCCGACAGAGCCTCTAAAAAAAGGGTGTGGATGTGCACTGTATGTCCAGCACTCATTAGTGTCTCGCCCTCCCATCCCCAACCCTCAAACGTGGGGCCCAGGCTCTCACTCTGAAAATCACCCTTGCACCTAACAGAGCCCCCCTGTTCCTCTCCTCCATATACACTCCTCCCTGAAATCAGAAGTGTGTCTTCCACTCTGTCCTCACCCACCTCCAGACACTCCCTGACATGGCTGACAGCATTGCCCTTGGGGATTTTAATATAAGTTGGCTAGCTAACACATCGGCTCCCATTAGGGATGCTGCAGCCTCCCAAAACCTTTCCCAACTTGTGACCATGGCCACAAGAATCAACCAGAAGACTGGTACTGCCACCCTCCTTGATCTTGTGCTCACCAATGCACCCCACAAAGCAACCCAGGTCAGGGTACTACCCAATGCTATGAGTGACCACTCCCCAGTGCTTTGTCACTGGTCGTATATTGTTAGAAAGCCCCCCCTCCAAAACTATCCTCCAATGCCGCCTCAAACCCAGCAAACTTCGGTCCCTTAGACGGTGTCTGGTCCCCCATCAAAACCACACTGAACAATGACTCTGCCCTCGACCACTTCATCGACATCTTCAACTCTGCCTGTGACTGGTATGCACCCCTAAGCAAAAAGATAGTTAAAAGGGTTGACACACCTTGGATGTCACAAGTCCTGCTGAACCAGATGCACAAATGTGACTCTATGGCACACTGCTCTGGATATGGGTAAACCCACTGATGAGGCAGTGCTACCAAGAAGTACGTAATAAATGTACTTGGAATATTCATAAGGCAAAAGCTGAGTACTACCAAACCTCGCTCACTGCCGCATGAGGCTCAGGGCACAAGTTCTGGGACTCCCTCAAAGAGCTCAGTGGCAAAGCCTCCACTGCACCTCCCTCCCAACTCATGGCCAATGGGTCTATCACCAGAGACCCTGCCCTGATTGCAAATACGTTTAATGCCTCCTTCTCCAACCTTAGTAGTGTTCGCCCCCCCAATTTTTTCTCCCCCAACCCCCAGTGCCACCTTGTTCCTCTCCACCCCCATTCCACTTTAAAGCAATATCTCAGTGCAGCTGCCCCCTCTACTCCAGGCCCTTAGCAAATCACGTTTCAGCAGCGACACACTAGATCTTAAACTGCTTAGGCTCACCTTTACCAAAGTTCTCCCCCCCTCTCACCATGCTTCTGAACCGCTCCCTATCGCTGGGTCAGTTTCCCTCTAAATGGAAATCTGCCCTCATCACACCCATCCTAAAAAGCGGTGACCACACACTTGCATGGGAACTACCGCACCATCTCAATCCTGCCTCCCCTCTCCAAAACCTTGGAGAAGATTGTGGCCACCCAGCTTATGGACTACCTTTCCAAATATAGCCTCCTGTGTCCTCAGCAGCATGGCTTCCGCCATAACCACAGTACCACCACAGCCCTTTTGGAGTTTACAAATGCCTTCCACACATCTCTTGACACTGGCTACACTGCTGGTGCTGTTTTTATAGACCTTTCCAAGCATTTGATACAGTGCACCACACACCACTCTTGGATTCCCCTCACACAAATAGTCCTGTCTCCAGAAACCACCGGCTGGTTTGCCAGCTATCTGTCTGAGAAAACCCAGACAGTCAGGCTTGCCCAAACCCTGTCCTTCCCCCCTCCAAGTCAGGTCAGAGGTCCTGCAGGGCTCTATTCTCGGCCCCCTACTTTTCTCCATGTTCCTCAAATCCCTGCCCAAGGATTGCTCTGGGAAACTACTCCTGTATGCGGATGATGCTGTCCTCTACAGCTCCCCATTCTGCACTCCAAAAATCTTTCACGGAAGCTGAATCCTGGTGCATTCGACATAGGCTAGTCTTAAATTATAAAAAAACAAAATCCATGGTGTTTGCACACTCCCAAAACAAGAATATAAGACAACCCCTGCTCATACTGAACTCTCTAAATAACCCTCTTGATCAGGTTACCTCGTTCAAATACCTAGGTATCACCCTAGACTCTGGGCTCACCTACCATGACCACATCCGAAAACTGAGCACCACTGTCAATGTGCGTATTGGCCTACTTCACTGGTACAAGCACCGCCTCCCACCAGATGCCCTCCACCTAGCTGTCTCATCATCAATACTATCACTCATAGACTATGGAATCATTATCTATGGGGCAGCCGACAACACGCACCTAAACAAAATTAGGCTGACACTTAATAAGGCCTGTAGACTAGCTACTGGCTGCGCCAGACTCACACATATCTGCACAACCAACTGACTAAACTTTGACGGGAGGCTCAAATATCAGACCTGCCTCTTTGCTAAAAAAAATAACAGCAGGGCTACTCTCACCTGCTCTCACCCCCCTACTCCAGGCACCACTGTCCACCTGCCTCACTCGGCAATTGGCGACAACCCACTTCATGGGACCTTGCTGCAAGACCACCTCAGGCCAAAGAACTTTTAGGTACCTGGCCCTTAGCTGGCTTAACTCACTCCCAAACTCCCTCCTCACAGAACCCAAACTTGGTCAGTTCAAGTCCCAATTAAGAGACCTAATCTCTCATGACTCAGTCTGTGACTGTCCTTGATTTCTAGCCCTACCCACTCCCCCCCATGACTATGGACTTAATTCTGGTCCAGCCGCTCCAAGGCATGCCTATAGTTGACCATGGACACCTCAGTCCAGCCTAGGCCTGCAAATAACCACCAGGGCATGGCTGGCACCACCGCCCTGCTGTGTATGTTTCTGTTACCTGCTATTGTCTGTACTATGTACCTATGCTTGGCAACATTCTGTATCTTTGTATCACCAGCTGCATTACTGTGTTATCTGTAACCATTTCTGTAATTATTGTGTCTAATTGTTGCTATTGCCACTGATGTCTCTGTTCTCAATGCCGTGGAACCTTTGTAAAGGAGTCTTTGACTCAAAGATATGTTATCCAATATCTTCAATAAATAAATAAAAAATGAGCGCACAGGGGTGGGCTCCCAGCATGCCAACTGTTTTTTTTTTTGGGTGGGGAGGGTTGCAGCCCACGGGGATTGGGCACCCCCATTGGCCACACAGTGTGCTGTAGGTGTTCATGAGCCGAGGGGGATTGGGCACCCCCCCTTGGCACACAAGGTGGGGGCCGTGGACAAAAGGATGGGGGGAGGACATTAGTAGACCGAGGAAGTGGGAGGGATTGTCAAGCTGTGCATGACAGCAGTTCAGCTATGTATGCTAATTGCATACACGCTACCACCGCTGATTGCCGTGGACCTTTTCTTTGATGTGAAGACCAACACAGCTGAACTGCTGTCACACACTGCTCAGCTCGTATTGGTACCCTAGGGTCATGCCTGCCACACTGATCACTGCATTGGGGAGGAGGGTCACACACCTCCAAAACTCATACTGTTGCAAGATGTTCCTTGCGCATGCACGCAAGCAAATGTAAAAAGGGGGCTAATTTAACTCACTACTTGTAATATTGGGTGGTCAGTCTGGAACATCTGGTGGTCAGAAACCTGCTGGAGTGTCTGCTCTACATCACATCTGTAATCTTCTCAATACAGAGGGTAAGTGATGAAACACAGTTTTTATTTTTGTACTTTACAATCCTCATAGATCCCATTTGGGGATGTCAGTAGCGGTTTAACACCAGCACTGTGAACACAGACCTTGGCATGCCTTGATTACTTTTTGCAATTATACAGTGGATCCACCAGTATAAATAAGGATTAACCTATGACAGAGTATGGGTTTACTTGAAAATGAATCCATGCCGGGTGGGGGGGGTCAGTTGGGGCAGAAGTCTCCAACCACCCAGGTGAGGATTAATTCTCAAGTTAACCCTACCCATGCTCTGGAGTGGGTTCATTCACTTGTAACATGACTAACAAAAAAGGGTTTGGGAGAGTGGCACACAATGACCAGCAGTTACACTGTGCAGAGCTGTGAGGAGGGATGTGGATTTTTTTGTTAGCCATGTTACACAAAGGATTTGGAAGAGCGGCACACAATGACCGACAGATACAGTGTGCAGAGCTAATGTGGAACAAGGGTACCGAAATGAAACACAAATACACTACTGAGACATTGGAACAGTGTGTCCGTGCTGCTCCCTGTGTGTCTGTGTCTCCGTGTTTCTCGCTCCACTCTCTGCTACTTGTAGCTCATCAGCTAGCTACTGCCAATGTTCCCGATGACCCCGTTTTTGGCCAACACAGACACTGCTGAAAATGACAATGGTGAGGGGGAGAGAGAGAGAGAGAGAGAGACAGGGAGACACACAGAGTGATGCACACAGAAGGGACACTTAAGCTGTGAGGCGCATGCTGCTCCCTGTGTGTCTGTGTCTCAGTCTCTCTCTCTCACTTGGCTCTCTCCCACCTGCGGCTCATCAGCGCTGGACCACAGCTATAGTGCCACTCCCTCTGACCTGCACCTCCATGTAAGGGTTCCATGCATCTGGCAGTGATCCTGGGGGGGGGGGGGAACCATGGGAGATGAGGTGCCTTGACTGTTGTAGCCTGTGGCTGGAAATCCAAAGCACATTCATGATACCCCTTCTGGCAGCACACAGCGTTTGCTTAGGAGAGCAACCATGGATTAATTCTCAGAGCCATGCATTACTTGAGAATTAATCCAAGATCAGGTGATGTGTTACAACCAACTGTAGGTGAGAGTTTGAGAGTGCCATGTTACAAAATGCTTTTATGCAGTGTTTTCTTTAATAGTTTCACACCACATTGTTGTAATAGGATACCATCATGGCTGGCACTGCCTTTAGATCAATTAGCATTCAGGATTTTTTCATCCATTTTACAATAAGGCACACACCTTCAGTCCCTGGAACTGCATTTGACGCTGCAAAATCAAAATTCTAGAGCGTCTTATTGCATTGATAAAATGGGTGAATAATATCATTTAAAAAGGACATTTTTTTAAATATAAAAAAGTAATGAAATCCTTTTAAAATTAGAGCAAACTAGTCCCTACACAGATGGGTTCTCCTACAGAGCAGTAAGATACTGTGCTGCTCTATGAGCCAGAGCTGGCAAGGGTTATTCTATGTACTTCCCCCTATTTAAGTTAGACTGTAGCTGGATTGGTTTTTAATCACACAGACACTCAGTGGGATTTTTTTTCTGCATGCCAGCAGGGGTAACAGAATGAGTAAGTGAGCAGGCAAGCCAGTGGGTGGGCACAGGGACATCAGCCACAAAATAATCTACAATGCTGTCTGAAGCAGGAGTTGGGGTGAGATGGGAGTGTGGAAGACACCTCATTACTTTAAAACTGGTTAAAAATGTTAAATGTATTTCTCGGGGGGAGGGGGCAAGCAAGCGGTGGGTTGGCAGGCATGCTTGTAGAGCCAGTTACGGTTTCCAAGTTGGGTAAGGCAGACGGCAGTAGTTTTAAAAAGAATGCCACAATCTCTGCTCAGCAGTGCTGGTGTGCCCATCAGGAGTGGCTACAGCAGTGGTGTGGCATCACTCACCCTCTTGGGAGGAAAGTATCGAAAGGAAGGATGCTCTGCAGCCCTCCCTGCTGGCCTCTCGCACAAAGATAGCAGTTTTTTTTTTCTTTTGTAAGCAAAATTATATCTAATCTCTGCTTTACAACAAAATAAATAATATGTCAGTCTTACTGTAGTTAGTAGGGCATTACCCGATTTGGTCCCTCATCCCCTTTACCTGAACAGAATAGACACACACAGTGCTTTGGAAGAAATTGCCACAGCCATGTGTTTATTGAAACAACCACAACAAATATAAGTGTGATCTGTGCAGCTCAATAGTATCAGCAAGCCTTGTTTCAGGTGGTCCTAACTTTCCCCGGACTCACCCTCAGTGGACCCCACTGGGTGGACCCACAATCCTTTAAAAAGGGGGGGTCTCTCTCTCTTTGGAGGGACTATGGCCTCTGAGGCCTAAGAGGTGACTCCAGAGCCGTGTGTCATGAACCCTTCCCTGTCAGAGGGCACCACGCACACATGCTGTCGTCCTCATCATCAGGGATGTTGCTTCTTGCAAGCCTTGAGAGGAACCCAGCTGTATTAGTGGCAGCCCTCCCCCATTTCCCCCTTTGTACTCTGCTGGTGACACTACGGTGCTGCCAAATTTTCATGACTTATATCTGAGGCATAAATACCCACAAAAACACTTGTTGGACAAAACAGGAAAATTTCTCCTTGACCCAGCAGGCTCCCTACCTACCCTCTGCCCCCTAACCCCCGCTTTCAGGGTGGCCAAGTGAGAATTTCAAAAGGGAGGGAAGGAGGCAAAAAGAGTCTGGACTTCCATGCCCCAAGCCTTTTTATACCCAATTTGCCCTTCTCCTCAAGCTTAACTCCTTCCCAACCCTGGGCAGACCTACTCTCCCCTTTTCCCTCTCCCCTGTCCTCCCCAGTAATATGTACACAGGCTTCAAGCAGCTCCTTCGCCTGCTCTCAATTTCAGAATTCCAGTTCCTATGCTGCGTTCAGGTTTCATGGAACCTCCAGTCCGGGATGACATATTCAAGCAGCTTTACCGATCAGTATTCTAGCACTGTGTACAATATAAATGCCTCTGAGATTTATAAACCAGCAGTTCCCAAGTGGCAAGAAACTGGTCGCAAATGCCAGCAGAAACAAACCAATACCCCACCCAAAGTCAGACTACTTGTGTGACAACCACTTAAATACGACCTGATAAGCCAAGTAAATTATGTTTTGCCTCCGTTCCCCACTTTAGTTTAACTAGCCAGGTTTTAAGAAAATTGGTCACTACCAGCCTTCCCATACAGTAAAGAAATAATTCTAATGAGCATTTAACAGAGAAATGTGACCGTTGCTTTGACAGCAAAACAAAAGATAGTACTGATGAGTACAAATGCAGAAACAATGTCTCTCATGCTATTATCTGCCTGCATCCAAATTTCAGAGCCTCAGGGGAAAACTTTTATTAACGTATTGTGGCAGCCACAAGGTTTTGCAGATTACCTACACAATTTATGAATTTAGAGCCTTGACTCTTTGAAACATCGTTTGGCCCTTACCTTCAGAAACAAACTGTATTTTCTGTATGCAAACGGAATACAAGACAAGCAGGAGGAAAGGCTTTTTAGGTTGGGGATGGAGGAAAATACAGTACTGTATATTGAATGGCAGTAGGAAGTTTATTTTATGTTGCTATAATTTGCAGTGTTTACATAGCCCTGTGTTGCATTTTATTTGCTTTTGCTAAAAATAGGACTGATGACTTTTTCTTCATTTGTTTATGTTTGAGAGCCTGCCTACCCATGATGTTATGACCTTAAACCTTAAAACAGCATTCCCAACCAACAGAAATACATAGAAAGAAATACAGTACGAGTACTTATCAGTCAAGCGAGGCCTTAGGAGAACAACCAGAGCCGCAGAACAGCTCAGGGTCTCTCCTACTGCCTTAAATTGGCAGGGATAGGGCCTTTGCTATGGTGGCTTTGTTCTGTTGATTGCTCTTCTGCAGGATGTTTGTTCAGCCCCTTCTGTAGTCATGTTTAAAAGCTAGATTATGGAAGAATCTATGTTGACAAGCTTTCCCAGCCTAGGATAATGTACCATGTATTGTGTATGTTTGACGCTCTGCATTGGGATTTCTTTTTGATGATATTTGTTGATATTTGCTGATCTAATGTTGATATCAATTGTGTGTCAGATTGCTGGAGCACAGTGTGATATTTATTAAGCAATAATAAACAATGGGGGTTACGGTAATGTTCTAGTTAATCGCCCCCTGAGGGTGTAATGTGGCATGAGGTGCAGCCGAGTGCTATTACTCCAGGGGTGTAACTGTTGATAACGTAACCCCAGAGTTCATTATTGCTATTATTATAATTGGGTGACGAGTTACTGTTTGAATAATTTTTTAAATATTTTTGCTTATGTTTGAGTGAAATCAACATAAAATGGTCCCAATGCCATGTTAAATTATATAGGATTTTGTTTGTTTACTATGATGTGTATCCCCGGAACTCCCTCATAAATATTTATTTTTTAATAGGCCAATTGCCCTTAACTCCATTCCAGGGCGGTGGGTGCCCAAATGAATATTAATTTTTGTAAAACAAGGCCTGTTACCCGTCCCCTTCTGGCTCTCGACCGTCACACTCCCTTGGCACCTTAAGCATTTTTTTTTATTTTAATTTTAAACTTCAGGTTGTCAGCACCTGACTGTTGGTGCTACTGCTGACTCGCTGCCTTGGCCTGGGGTAAAGAATGAAATCCTGGGAGGGTGCGAGGTTTGCTGGCAGAGGGTGGGACAGAAGGCAGGTCCTTTTGGGGACTTTCAGCTTCAGGACGGTTCACCCGACTCGATCATCCTCCTGATGTAGCTCTATGACATGCCACCAACAAGGGACCAATAAATTACTGTTTTTTTTTTTTCAAGAAAGTAACAAAAGGGCTTACAATGAGCCCACACTGCAACTGTGAACCGCAATACAGCAGATGACCAATGGACCTTGGAGAGGCGATGGAGTCAGCAGACGGTCGACTTGAATCAATGGCAGGTAAGCCCTGCAGTCCATGCTGCACTCTCGTCTGATCTTCTCTTTAACTCGAGAAGGACTCTGATGTGGCATTTTAATTCAATTTTGATGAGTTGTTAGTTTGCTTTGCTGGGGCTAATGGTGGTTCAGGGTTCTGAACAAAGAATCTTTTAACAATATTAGTACATGATATCCAAGAGATCACTACTCTCAGTGATCAGGCCATACAAGTACATTAATAAGCAGATTAATGTAAGGCTGTCAGAATGCTGACAGCCAATAGGATTTCAGCATTACTGAGACCCTTATAATCTGTAATAATCGGATAAAACACCTTTGATCCAGAGTAGCTCATTTACAAAGATTCCTCATCTTTAAATGAGATTTTAGTAATACTTTACATACAACAGAGTTTAAACATTATAACAAGATATTCACATGATACATATGACAGAGAGCAGTGCACAGAATGTGGCGCTGTCAGGGCGTAATTAAACAAAAGATAGCACTTGAGGGTGAGGGGTTGAGTGGCAACTTCAAGAGTATTGTCAGGTGCACTGGATCAGCATCATTCAGAAGATGTGATGTATCAGTAGTAATTGCAGTTGGTGCTGGGGGCAAGTTCTTGTTTTGAAATTTTCTTGAACTGTACTGTTTTGGGGATACTTAGTAGATATTCTGGTAGCTCATTGAGCCATTTCGGTGCCCTATGGCAAAAGAGTAAGAGACTTGGGTCGATTTGTGATATACATTTCTGGTTATATTCATAGTGGAGTGATGTTTTGGGAGAGGACAGAGGAGGTTCTGGATTCCAACTGGTATGAGGCCCAACAGTGATTTCTTGCCAAGGAGGCATATTTGGAATTTTATTCTGTCCTGCAGGGTGAGCCATTTGGTCTGGGGGTAGACGGAGCAAGTGTGTGTTAGCATGTCTGCACCAAGAATGAATCAACAAGCCCTATTCAGGGCTCATTTGACCCTGCTGAGGACCGAGTCAGAGGCTACATCAGATATTGTGATTCCAAAGTCAATTAAGGAGAGGACTGAGCTGGTCACCGCTATACGGTTTGCTTCTTGCGTGAGGTTGTGCCTATGCCTAGATTAATAAGACTACTACCAAATAAACAAAATAGTCACAGGATCAATCTGCAGACCCATTCATATTGAAAGCCAGAGGATGTGCCACTCCCACCAAATCCACCATGTGATCCTGTACATCAAGCATTCACACCATTCTGTCATTATGTAATGGACAGATAATTCATTTTAGAAAATAGGGTTTAAGAAAGTGACCAAAACTACAAACTTCATTAGTAAAAACACATCACCTGACCATTGATTAATTTCCTTACAGAATCTGCATAGTTCACAACAAACCTACCCTAATCTACCTACATAGAAACACAGAATCTGATGGCAGATAAGGCCTGCATGACCCACCCAGTCTGCCTATTTTTTCCTACTCAACATCCTAACACAAAGCAAATGAACCCTTTAAAACTTTCCACTTTTTAAATGCAATAACCCACAACAGGGCATAAGTTTCTTCGAAAGAAATGCACTTCCTGGATCATTTAAAGGTATTTGTCCACCGTTACCAAACTTACATATTCTACCTAGCAAACGCTTAACTACTAGAAGTTAAACCTTTTCCATCTAAACAAACTTTTCACATTTTATAAGTGCAGTGATCCATTTCAGGACTTTTTTATTTTTAATTTTTTAAAGTTGATGCATTTCTCATGTGCGCTGAAAGGTACTCAACTGTTGGCCTCAAGCCTTCCACTTTATTTTTATTTATTTATTTAGCTTTTGTTTACCGGGTAGGTACACTAGACAAGTAATATGCCTATTTTCAGGAACGACCCGGGAGAGTACAAAACATACAAGATACATACAAGGCAACTTAGAAGGAACAACTTATTACAGGAGGTACTAACAATTGTAGAAAAACAAATGCACAAGCAATTACACCCCATAACAGGATTACATAGGTTGACATTAGTGACAGCAGGATCCGCCGGAAAACATTTCATTTCACTACGGAGGGTTGAAGCAGTCACACACTGATGATAGTTTTAAGTGCTACCACAGGAGGAGCGAAGATCCCATGGGAGGGGCCATGGGACATGTTCAGGAAGAGAGTTCCAGAGTCTGGGCCATACAGCAAAGTCTCGTCCCCATGAGTCCGGTGGAAGGGACTTTGAGCAGTCCAGCAGACTGGGACCTAAGCTTGTAGGGCATGGTGTCCATTTTTGGGAGGAGATTCACCAGACCCTGAGGGGAGCCAGAAGCAAGCACCTTCTTGGAGAAGCTTCCAACACCGAAATCCAGGTATTCAGCCGGAGGCAACCAGCAGAGTTTATCATAGAGATCACAGCGATGGGTGAGTTTGGGGACAGCAAGTGCAAACCGACAAATATTGTTATATACCGTGTTCCACCGGGCAAGGTGAATATGGGGGGACCGGGCAAACAGGAGGGATCCATAGCTGAGGGAGGGAAGCAGCACTCCTCTTGCAAGTGCAAGTCTCGCCCCCGGAGTCAGGTTGTATTTGGCCCTACAGGCCAAGCCCAACTTGCAATGTGTGCTTCTACAGATGTTGAGGATATGACTCCCCATGTCAAGTTGGGGGTCAAGAGTAACCCCAAGATATTTGATTGAGTTCACCATTGGCAATGAGGGTCCACCGTCACAGGTTATGTTTAGCAAGGATGATGAGGCTTTTATCTTGGCTGTGGAGCCAAAAAGCATAGCCTGCATTTTATTAAGGTTCAACACCAGCCTATGGTGAGTAACCCAGGCCAGGACTCTGCTGAAATCATCAGTCAGGCTCTGGTTTAGTGCTGCGACATTGGGGAAATGGGCCACTAGCACCAGATCATCTGCATATAGAGTGGCTTGGCAATGAGAGGTCACCAGTGGCAGTTGATTGATAGACGAAAAGGAGCGGGCCCAGCACTGATCCTGGGGACTCCAACAGTCACCGCCCTGAGCTCCAGAGAGGACCTTGTTGAAGCAGGTACGCTGCTTTCTACCCTTCAGATAGCCCGTGAACCAGTTCAAGGCATGGGAGGAGAGACCAACGGCCCTTAGTTGCTCTCCAAGAAGTTCATGGTTAACAAGGTCAAAAGCTTTTGATAAGTCTATAAATATAGCACCAGACAGTTTACCTTGGTCCATGGCAGATCTTATGCTGGAAGTCACAGTAATCAGAGCAGTAGTGGTACTGTGTCCCTTTCGAAAGCCGTGCTGTGCCCTGGATAGCAAGTCATGACAGTGCAAATATTCCGAGAGTTGCTCGGCTACCACCTTTTCAAGAAGTTTGCCAAGGGATGGGAGGATTGCAATAGGGCGATGATTGTCAGGAGTTTGGGATTGCCTGCTTCAGAACTGGTACTATCCTTGCTTCCTTCCATATATCAGGATTTCCTGAGCTAAGGGATAGATTAAAGATGTGGGCAACCGAGGAGGCAATGTAGGCCACTCCTAGCTTGAGAAGCCGCGGTTCCAGGAAATCAAGACCAGGGCTGGAGTACTGGGCGAGGGCAGCAAGATGCTTCTGGACGTTGAAGACTGATACTGCCCTGAGATTAAACTCACTCTGATGATGTTGATCCGCCTGACTCGAGTGGGTCGGAAGAGTAAGCGGGCTCCCCCCATCAGTTGTAAGTCGGGAGGTGAGGGCCGAGAGATCAGAGAAGTGGCAATTAAGGGAGTCAGCTATGGTTTGGGGATTATTGCAAGAGACACCATCTATGACCATATCCGTGACACCCGTGCTGGAGGATCCACTAACTAGGGATTTAATGTTCCTCCAGAACCTCCTAGGGTCTCTGGCAGAGCTAAGTAGCGCAGACTTGCAGAAGTCACTTTTTGCTACCCTAATAGCCTTCTTACACTGGTTCCTGAGGTGCCGATATCTCTGGAGTTTAGAGGGGATCACTGGATCCTCTGGCACGAGCCCAGCATCGGTCTCTTTCGCGCATCTTGGCTAGAAGATTTCCATTCAGCCAGTAGGTAGCCGCTCCCCTCACCCTCCGAGTGATCATGGGAGCATGCCTGTCCTGGATATCTCCAAAGGTATCAATAAAGCAGGAGGTTGCCACTGAGGGGTCAGTGGCTTCCAATACCCTAGTCCAGTCAGTAGACCTTAAGTCATCCAGGAACCTCACTGAGTCGAACCTGGAATAGTTTCTGACTCGAATAATTTTGTGTGGGATTTTTGATGAGGGGGGAATTTTCCAGACACAGAACACTGGGGAGTGATCAGAGATAGAGTCTGATAGTGTGCCTGAAGTTGATATTCTTTCCGGGCGGTTTGTTAGGATCCAATCCAGCAGGGTACTCGAGGAACCACTAGTGGACTGTCTAGTCGGGTCATTAATTAGTTGGGTAAGGGATAGGGTGGCAAGATGAGGTTCACATTTCTTAATGTTCCCTCTCCCAATTTAGGTTGGTATCACCCATGATAATAAGTTCGTTGTCTCCTATACTGGACCTGACCGTATCCAGAGATAAGTTAGTCCTTCTAGGCCTCCCTGGAGGGATATAGGCACATACCAGATGCAGCTTCTTTGTTTCCCCTAGCAGCAGGAGCCCGTGCAGAAGCTCACAGTGGGGATGATCAGTGGGGCAATGAGTCACGAGGGAGATTTTCAGATGGACTCTATAGTAGATGAGGATGCCACCCCCCCTCCTACCCCCTGGCCTGTCAAGGCGGATGAACTCATAACCTGTTAAGGAACAGGCAGAGTCAGGGATAGAGGATTTGAACCAGGACTCTGTTATCTCTAGAACGTCAGGTTTGTAAAGTTCAACCCACGCTCTCAGCTCATCACGATTGGGTAGCAGGCTCCTGATGTTCAGATGAGCTATTTTTAGCCCCTTACTCATACTCCAGGTAGCGGAAGAGTTAGTGGGCAGATTACAGGGTCCAGGGTTAAGCTCTTTATCCCCTGCCCTAAGTAAAGCAAGGAGGAAAAGCCAGGGAAGATACCGCCTAAAGAGCGGGTGCTCACCAGGACCGTTTGAGGGTCGGATTTTCTTGACCCTGGCCGAGTACATAATGCATCTAATGTCAAGACTAAGGGAAGTACTGTAGTGCATTACATAGGTGGAAAGCAGGTTTGAAAAGGAGAAGTCAGTGTCATCATAGGGGGAGGACAACTTCCAAGTCACTTCCAGGGATATTGGGGGAGAGGTAACACATTGTAGGAGGACCAGCCCTATGGCCAACACTACAAGTGGGGTGGCCATTCGGACAACCGACAGCCAACCCCTGAGCACTACACAGGGAGCTTCCCTCCCATCCATATTGAAGGGAAAGGGGAACAACCCCCCTGTCGTAGATGGAGGCACAAGGAGGCCTGCAAAGGAGGACATGTCAGGACACTCAGCCAAGGATGACCTAGAGGGGAGGAGGTCCACACACCCCTGTGCTATACCAGGCAGCGAGGCTACCATCAGGCCAAAGGGAGACTGGTTGACCTATACTACGTCCCGCCAGGTACAAGAGGACCAGTCCAGGCATGACAGACAGGTAGTCCACACAACCAGTGGGGCGGGGGATGGAGTGATCCTGGTCACTAGAAGGCAGCCCCAGGGACTACAGTCAACGCAGCCAGGGCAACCAAAGTTGCTGATATGACCCTATGTCAACCCTCCTCTCTAGGAGCAGTAGTCAAGGGACATCAACAAACATTGATACTGCATTCTCATAGTATAAGAAATGTAGGACAGTCTAGCTCAAAATTTCAGTAGTTCAAAAGTGCAGGACATCCCGAGATAGAACTATGCAGCGTAGTCATCAGTTACTGGTAATAGCATGAACATTAGTTTAGGGTGTCAGTATCAACAGCAGTTTCGGAAGCACCAGAAGAAGTGGGACAACTCAGTAGCACAGTATTTCAGTAGCATACAAATTGCAGGACAATTCCTGGACAGAACTTGAGCAAACATAAACATAAGGGGTAGGTATCAGCATAAACATGTGAAATTCAGGTACGGGTATCAACAGGGAGATGATCACATGGAGGCCCTTACACAGATAAAACAAAAGCGAATGACAGGCTGAAATAATAGAAAAAGAAAAACCATCCAGAGCACAAATAGTGCACAGGAAATGTCTATTCCTAGCCCATTGATCAGGTACAACAGCTGAAATTGCACAGAGGGAAATAGAATACTCAACATGCACACAGACCCAGTTGAAGGGAGAAGTACGCCCATGAGTCACATACCATGCCCAGTCCAGATCACAGGGACGAGATTTGTGCAAGAGTATTACCCTTCTTTAAACAGGGAAGTACCTCCCCTTATCATTGATAGGGTAGAGTGACGGTAGGCGAGGACAGCAACACACATAAAAGTTTCCCCTCACCAAAGGGAGGGCGAGTGGGCCAATAAAAAAAAAAAAATACACAGGGCATCCATTAATTCTACAGAAACTCATGTCCTGTAGTAGATTACTGCTTACTTTAGATTGCTACATCTATGCAAAGTATATACTGTATGTTGGAGTAATAAAACTTTATCACAATCTCCGACTCCCGAAGACAAACAAGGGAAACCTATACTTTGTTTTTGTGCGTGGACATACATATGCACATGTTGACGTTGTCTTCTTAAAACCATCCTTTGGGACTAAACACTCATGTTTCATTCAAGGGATGCCTTACTGCTATATAGAAGATGAGAAAAGTTTTCTATAAACAAAGGTGATGGCACAAACTAGTATTCAATAGTCACAGGAGGCAAAACAGCACAGAGGATAGAATACTGAGCTGTGAACCTGAAGACCCAGCGGACCTGGGTTGAAATCCTACATCTACCACTTGCCAACTGTGCAACCCTGAGCAAGTCATTTAGCCTCTCTGTGCTCCTGAGTTACAACTGGAAATGAACTTCTGCTCAATATCCCATCTCTGGCCAAAAATTCAAAATACATTAAATAAATAATCCAAGTTTTACTCAGCTGGCTGGTAAAGAATAACATGTATTTCTAGCAGAGTTCCACTATCTTGAGCTCACTAAACCAGTGGTTACTGGCAATGCTTTTGTTGTTGATGAGAAAGGTGTGTTGTGATATATCTTACTAATGCTAGCTGCTTACAGGGAACCCAAGCAGCTATTTTACAGTCTATGCCTGTTCCAGATACAGTCAATACAGTCAGTACAAAAGTGGCCACTGAGGGGATGGAAAGGAAATTCCAGGGACTGAAACTGCAGTAGTTGTAACTGTTTATTTGTATCACAATTAAAAACTTGGAAATGACTCAAAGCACCTTATTTCATCTTAAGAGTTTGTACAGCCTTGAAGCAAATCCATTCAAATTGCAGGCATTAAGTCAGGAAGAACTGAAATCAAAGCCTCCACTGATAAAAAAAAAAAAAGCTTTATAGTAATGTTGGTGGACTCACATATGCTATGCACCGTGCAACCTACTTATAAGAACTCCCTATATAAGAACATGCTTCTTAGAAGGACATTTATTTTCAGATAAACAATTCCTTTCTATGTACCCTGGTGTCTTTTTAACCAAATATTGGAATGTGTTATCCTGGATGTCGTAGTAATAGCAGTGACTAGTTCATTGCGGCCAAAAGGAGGGATCTCGAGCTGGATGTAGTAGTAATAGCAGTATGATTATTTTATTGTGGCCAAAAGGAGGGATCCCAAGCTGAAGGTCACACAAACAGGTATGAAACAAAACAATAGGAATAGGATATATAAGTGGTCATACAAAATACATTCTGACTTAGAGATGCATAAATAGTATTTATAATGTTATACTTCATATATAGGGAAATCAATTCAAATCTGGGTGAAATGACAACAGTTACTGCACACACACTCACACTCTGAACAAACTGGTTAAACCTGGAGGCCACATTATGCCCCAGAATAATTACACATAACTTCATACAGTGCTGGACACACAGGTATTCTCATCCACCACGAGGAGTCAACCTGCAACAAAATACACATTGTTTACTCTCAAAGTAATTTTTTAAAGAGTGGAAATTGCTGTTAAAAGCACAGGTGATTATGAAACAAACTAAAAAAGGAGGTGGTTCTTGCAGCTGGAACACCACCAGTGTCTTTAAAATACTTTATCCTAGCAATTTTGGGAATCATCACCTTTCCCAGTTTTTTGGCAAAGGATCATGAAAAGTTAGATGTGGCAAAGATACACGATCAACTTCACAAGGATAAAACCTGTCACTGCAGTTTAAGTGTTGCAATATAATGCCAATGTACATTAATAGAGGAATAATGCATGACAGGTTGTGTGTCGTGCTGGGATAACGCCACGCCTGGTGGGGTTGGACACGAGGCCGCAGGCCGAGTGCGTCCAATGCCCCAGGCGTGGTGTTATCCCAAATGACACACACCCTGGAATGCATTATTCCTATTATACAATGGCTCGTTGTTATATATAAAGTAAAAAAATAATTTAAAATAATGTTTTTATTAGTGTGGAAAAATATTTTTGTTTCTTAAGAGGAGATGCAAAAAAAAAAAAAAAAAGCTCATCATCCAAACAATCATCTACAGGTTCACAGTGCTGAGACTAGACCTGTGGCGTCGTGCTGGGATAACGCCATGGGTCCAGCCCCAAACTGCGCAATCACAGTCCAAGATTTTTTCTTGCCATTGTATAATACTCTTGTAAGCATAATGTTATGGTTAAAAGTATACTGATGAATACAAACATGTTTTAAAGATTATAAAATGTGGCATAAAAATCCTACACTGTGATTGGTGGAATGTAATTGCATGATCCTGCAGTGATTTAACTCACCACATGGCTGTGTAAACAAACTTGTACATCTTAATCTGATGATAAAGAGTCCTATAGAACTCTGCGGCGATGGTACACGCACATCCTAGTAAGATAACCAGACCAATCATACCACAGCAACCTGAACAATGTCATTTCATTTTCTTTTTTTCCTTAGTACTTTTTTTCTTCCTCCTGTGTCTGTGGATCAGTGAATCAATCCAGTCTCCAACTCCCCATGCCAGCTTCCCACTTCCCCTGATACTCACCCATCATCAGGGTCTCCCAATGAATTCCCTCTCATGGTGGGGCCAGGAAAGGGAGGGCTGTCCTCCCAACTTCAGTGAATAATCCAAGGTGGATCATCTGGTGAGCCGAGGAGTGGTGGAGTGGGCAAGGGCACAGGAGGGCTGGGCTTCAGTAAGCTCCCTTAATGTTCCATTTTCCATTCTCTCCCCACCCATCACTGTGGAGGCATATCCATAAGATGTTCTCTACAGTGCCCTCCTTACTTTGCCACCTGCGCACTGCTCTATCATCAAGCCTCCACCTGACGGCAGTCCATGGCAGGGCAGATATGCCTCCCCACCCCATAAGAGAAGACACTCGATCCTCCCCCACACTAGACAGATCCCCAACAGCCGGAGTCTGTTCCCGAACCCGGGTCACCAGTGCGGCAGGAGTTAAGGTGATAGTGCCTTAGCCCTCCATGCCACTGGGCCGGCTTCATTTCACTTTTTTGTAAACTAATGTTTGTTTATTTCATTTTTGTTTGACTAGGTGAGCACACTAGACAGATACTGCACATGCCTATTTAAAAGTATGACTAAGGACATCGCAGTGAAATACAAGTTAGTGTTTTGTATGGAGGAACATAACATACAATGCAAGACAGCCAAGTCAGTAACAGAAGTACTAGAAATGAGAAAGGCAATAAAGATAGCATCAAATCACGTACTATAAATAGTCGGGTATAATCCAAGAACCTAGAGGCTGGGAGAGTGCACAACAATTACGTCAAGTACAAGAACCAAAATCAGCAAAATAAGGAAATTAGCAATAAAGGTATATACAGTACGCATATGTAAAGTGAAAAAAGTTAGGTCAAGTGTTATAAAAGGCTAAGTTGGTCCACCGGTAGTCCCCGAGATTTTAGTAACAAAAAATGGGAGGAAAAGGCGCTGCAGATGAGAAGTGGCAGAATTTTCCAGCATCTGGGGGCAAATGCAGCAAAAGCCTGGTCCCCATATTAGTATTCAGAAATTTATCATTTGACCTTAGTGGGTAGGATTGATGAGAGAGCTTAAGAAAGTCAGCAAGAGATACAGATGTAGCAGATAAAAGAAAAATATTTGTAAAGCAACACAGAGCACGCAGGTGACTATTCAAAGGGGATAACCACCCTCGTGTTTAACAATGCTCACAGTGATAAGTGAGATGAGCAGTGGACAGAGCAAGTCTGCCCCTGCAGCTAGATTCCTCCTCTGGCCTGGTGACTGACCCTCTGTAAGTGGCCCAGGCTTTCAATGATAAATTCACTGACCTCTCAGCACTTCTCTCCAAGCTCCCGAGTTATCAGCCTAGTAGATCGGCCTACCACCCAATCCCCCAATTTGCCTCCTCCCTCCCTAGCCCCCTTCCTCTCTCCCCCCCCTTCTTATTTCAAGGCTGTCTCCCATATTGATACCTCTAAGTTCCCCAAATGCCTCCCTAGCCATGGCTCCCCCGGGTCAGACGGTCTCTCCCCCATCTTCCTCAGGCTCATCTCCCCTGCCATTGTCAAACCCCTCACCTTTATTTTTAACCTTGTCCTGTCTACCTCTACCATGCCCAACCCATGGAAGACTGCTAAAGTGATCCCCATTTTCAAAGCTGGTGACCCCCACTCCACTGACAAATACCAGCCTATCTCCATCCTCCCCCACCTAAGTAAGCTCCTCGAGAGAAAGTTATCAACCATCAGCTTACCAAACACATTGCAAAGTACAACCTCATGTGTATCCAGCAACATGGCTTCTGCAAGAACCGTAGTACCTCCACTGCCCTTGCTCTGCTGGCTGACCACATCCTCAGGAACACGGGCAATGGGCAAGCCACTGAGGCAGTTTTCAATTACCTCTACAAGGCGTTTGACTTGGTAAATCATGCCCTCCTCCTCTCAAAACTATATCTCCTTGGCTGTTCCCACATGGTATCTAACTGGTTCCAGGGCTACTTCTCTAATCACTCCCAATATGTTTGTGTAGATCCGGATTGCTCCTCTACCCTGCCGGTCTCAAACAGTGTCCCTCATGGCTCCATTCTGGGTCCCCCGCTTTTCTCCTTATTTATAAATTCCCTTCCCTCTGACAGTCTTACCTGTCACCCCTCCTATATGCGGATGACCTTGTCCTTTTTTTCAGCGATAAATCCCTCTCCCGCATTTCATCCATCCTCACCAAAAACTATGGAGCTGCCCATAATTGGTTAGCAGCCAACCTCCTCCTGGTAAATGTCAAGAAAACAAAGTCCACGTTGTTCAGGTCAAAGCCCTTCCTAGCCAAGCTCAAATCTCCCTCCTTGCTTGACATATTCTCCCCAGATGGCGAGGTTCTCGAAAATGTTGATACCTTCAAGTCTCTCGGTATCATGCTTAACCCCTTCCTCTCCTTCTCTGAGCACATTAACTCAGTAGTTTGCAGGATACACCAAAAGCTGGGTGCAGCCTACAGGTTTAGCACTACCTCACCCCGGAGGCTCGACTTGCCATTGTCCAGGGGAACCTACTCCCCATACTTGATCACTGTTCCACCATCTATGCTAGGTCATCCTCTACCCTCACTGCCAAGATCTCCACTGCCTACAATAGTGCCTGTCACTTCAACTTACTGGCCCCTATTTCCACCCACCATTGTGTCCTTTATCAGTCACTGGGGTGGCTCCAACTCCAAGGCCGTTCTGACTTCGCCCTTTGCTGTTTGGTTGATAATGCTGTCTGCACTGGCCAAGAGTCCCCTCTCGCAGCCCTCTTCAAAGTCAGAACCTTGCACCGCAGCCTCCGCTCAAATACTATCCCCCCTCCATGTTCCCAGGGTATCTACCAACATGGGTGGGAGAGCCCTGCCGGCTGCAGTCCCCTTGCTATAGAATAGGTTGCCCGCCAAGCTCCGCTCCCTGGACACCCACCACTTGTTCAAATTCCATCTCAAAGACTGACTCCTAGCAGAGTCATGCTGCCTGTGCTTTTCTGGGTAGTGTTCACATTCCCACTCCCTCCCCTGCTTGCTGCCATGGTTACCAGACACTTTGTATTTTTAGCTGTTCACTGTTACTGTGTATATTACCTTGTATTAAGTTTCTGTACTTAATATTGTTACACTCTATTGTTGCATTTTCTTTTATCACTTTGGCATCATTGTATTAACTGGTCTTCCATGTTTCTATGTATCTTGTTTTTGTTTGATTCCTGCGCCATTGTCATGGTCCAGGTCATGCCTGAAAACAGTCCCTGGGATCAGTGCACTTACCTGTTTATCAAAGTCATAAATAAATAAAAAAAAATATACAGGTGTTATTACAGGTCACATCCTATTTGGCCAAGAGAGGTTTAAAAAGTAGTGGTTAAACCAAGCATGCCATATTTTAAATTGGGGAGGAGTACACCTCTGGCAAGGAGAAGACAAGCAGCCAGAGTATGGATATGTTTAATTCTGTAAACCATGTCTAACTTGGCGTTAACAATCCTGCAAACATTATGGATGTGTGAAGAAAAGTCCAAGGAGGGGTCTGATGATGTGACTCTAAAGCCCTGTTTACACAGTCACATTTGCTCTGGAGCAACCAGATCGCTTGGGTTGCTCCAGTGCAAATGCAACCATGTGGACACATACCTGATCGTGGCAAGTCGCTCACTGAGCCGGTCCCGAATTCCCTCTCACCTGGGGCCGCCGACCAGAGTGAGCGACTTGCAACAGATTAAACTGATGTGTGGACTGTGTGTGCTGTCACAACATGTCCACTCTGCCTTTGCGGTGGTGAACGACAGTGCAGCCCCCTGACGCATGGCCCCTCACCAGCTCAGAATGTAGTGGTGCAAAGAGGGCCCGTGTGGACAGACGGTTTGCCACTTGCTGCTGGTCGAGACCACACTACTCTGGTCTGAAATGAACAGCGCTGCTGCCTTGTAAACACGGCTTAAGATACAGTACTTAAGGGAGCTGACATGGAGTGCAAGGTCATCTGTATACCATGTTTTGGTACAGAAGATTGTCATATGGTGAAGACTGTTTACAAAGAGGGAGAAAAGGATAGGGCCCAAGATGGAACCTCATGGGATACCAAGCACAGAAGAGGCCAAGCCAGATAAAGTCTTAGTTTAAGGACTTGCTGTCCACTTTGAAGATAACTCACAATTTAAGCCACTGCATGGAATGATAGGCCTAAAGCCAGTAGCTTTTTAAAGAGCAGTTTATAGTCAACCAGGTCAAAGCCTTGGATAGATCCACAAAGAATCCACCAGTCAACACACCCCGATGCACACAAACTTAATGTTGGACATAAGTTTAATGAGAACAATGGTTGTACTGTGGCCCTTGCAGAAACCATGCTGCTCAGGCATAAGAGCATTATAAGCATAAAAACATTCTGACAGCCGGATCACCACAACCTTCTTGTGTAATTTAATGACAGCAGATAGGACCGTGAGGAGGTGAGTCTTCTAGTTGTTTTAGAGTCTCAGTGGTTAAGGACTGGTCGAGGACTGGGGCCACTAGCATTTTCCAGATGTCAGCTTTTAAGTATTCTTTTTTTCTTGAATTTTTTTGTAAGTGAAATGACACACTCCAGAGTATACATTAACTTATACTGCCACACTTCCAACATCTCTATAGGCACTTTGCTCTACCCTGTGCCTTCCAACTCACCAGAGGCATGCATCGATAGAACATCATGCACACCCTGTCATGTGTTATTGCTTACTACACATACAGAAAATGTATCAGCAGGTCAGACATGCCAGCATGACTCCCAATATTTCATTTAAAACAAAATGAAGTTATTAGCCTTAATGGATCCAAATAGGAATGTGTGAGCAATAAATATTTAATTTTCTGATTACCAGGAATAATGAGCTATCTGTATTCAGAACTGAATGATAAACAGCACTCACTATTCGTGGTACTGCTTTTCTGGATCTTAATCCTGTATCAAAAGCCTTGTTGAAGTCCAGAGAGACTATCAGAGAGCACTCACTACCCAAAGTACAAACAAGATTTGATTGGTGCCAACAAGGCTGTTTTTTTGTCATATTGTTTGCCTTGTTTATTTTTGTAGCCAGCCTTACCGTCTCACCAATCTCACTGTTATAATTGTAGTTTAATGAGAACTACATTCAATGTCAGTTTTACAGCTTTTTTAGCATATAGTGCCTATGAGGAGGGCTTTGACACAGCAGCATTGCTTTTCAGTAATGTTCCCTACACTGTACACAATGGTACAAGTTCACCCAGCACCAGGCAGTTAGTTTCATCCCCCCAGTTCCAAACTCTCTTCAAGTCCCCCATCCATATCACCATATTCAGTTTTATTCTGTGATGGTCTGGGTTGGACACTGGACCTGTAAGGTAGCTTGGGGGAGTGAGGGGAGAAGGAGAGATTTTTTATTTCCTGATGGGTCGGGTTGGGCATCAAATCCTTCATGTAATTTTGGGGAAAGGGAGACAGATTTTTTTTATTCCCTGATGGGTCAGGTTGAGCTTTAAATTTGTCAGGTTGTTGAGTGGAGGGGGACAGTTTTTTTGATTTATTATTATTCCCTGATGGTCCTGGTTTAGTTCTGGGCTCATTAGGTTGTTGGGTGGAGGAGAAGAGACAGATTTTTTATTCACTAATAAATCTTGCTGGGCACTGACCCATTAGGTAGTTGGGGGAGGGTGCCAGATTGTTTTATTCCATTCTAAATGGTGACTGTGTTGTTGCTGGATTGGGCACTGGACCATCAGGAAGTCTGCTGGAGAGATACAGATTCTGTTCTATTCCTTGATGGGCAGGCTGGGCACCAGACCATTTTGCTGTACAGCAGGCTAGGGTGAAGCATACATGGCAATGGTAAAAACAACAGTGCGGCAGCAGCCCCAAGCCACATGTGCAATGTTCGAGCCCCTCACTGTGACCTGAGCCAATGGGCATGGAGAAAACAGTGTTTGACTACCCCATCTATTCCTCACTGCTTTGCTGCAGCCCCTTCTCATCTCCATTTGGCTTAATACACTGGCTAAGGTGGGCATGAAACCCATCAGGTAGTTGAAGGGAGTGGTATAGATTTTTGTTTTAATTCCCTGACAGGTCAGGTTGGGCACCAGACCTGTCAGGTAGTTGGAGGGCAGTTCTTCTTTATTTCCTGTGGGGCTGGGATGGGCACTGGACATATCAGGTTGTTTGGAGGAGAGGGACATTTTGTTAAATTCCCTGAAATGCTGGATTGCATACTGGATCCATCAGGTAATTTGTGAGAGAAGGACTTTTTTTTTGATTCTGTGATCTGCTGGATTGGGTATTGGACCAGTCAGGTAATTGGGGGGGGGGGGCAGATTTTTATTTTGTATACTGATGGGTCAAGTAGGGCACTGGGTCTTCAATCACAAGGGTGCGGTGTGCACGTATATGGAACCCAAACAAACAGAAGAGAGAAAGAAATATCTTTTAGCTTGGTTGGCCAGCATAGTGCACATAGCAACCTGGCAGTCCTTGCAGACAGTGCCACCCAAGTGACGCACACAGATCTCAGAAAAAGAGAAAGGAATAAGAGCCTTAGCTGGGATTTGAATCCAGGCCACCTGGAATACCATTTTGGTTGTGCTACCAGCTGTACCACCAAGTCAACTGGAAACCTGGGACTCCTAGAAACACCTAACTCTTTCTCTAATGCACAACCTGGTGCTGCACAGATAATTATGTCTTCATACTCAAGGGTGCGGTGTGCACATATATGGAACCCAAACAGAAAAGAGAACAAAATAAGTGTCTTGGTTAGGATCTGAACCCAGGTTGTGCATCAGAGAAAGAGTAAGGTGCTCCTGGAAGTCCCAAGTTTTCAGTTGCCTTAGTGGCACAGACGGTAGTCAACCAGAACAGTATTCTGGGTGGCCTGAGTTCAAATCCCAACTAAGGCACCTATTTCTTTCTCTCTCATCTGTTTGTTTGGGTTCCATATATGTGCACACCACACCCTTATGATTGAAAATGAAACTGTCCGTGCAGCACCAGGTTATTCATTAGAGAGAGAGTGAGGTGCTTCTGGGAGTCTCATGTTTCCAGCTGCTTTGGAGGGGCAGCTGGTGGCACAATCAGAATGATATTCCAGGTAGCCTGGGTTCAAATTCTAGCTAAGGCACTTATTTCTTTCTTTTGCTCTTCTGTTTGTTTGGGTTCCATGTTTGTACACATCACAGCCTTGTCACTGAAAATGTAACCGTGCAGCACCAGGCTGCACATTAGGAAAAGACTAAGGTGCTTCTGGGAGTCCCACTTTCCAGTTACCTTGGTGGTGCAGCTGGTAGTGCAATCAGAATGGTATTCTGGATGGCCTTGGTTCAAATCCCAGCTAAGGCACTTGTTTCTCTCTTCTGTTTGTTTGGGGTTCATATATCTGTACACTGCACCCTTGTTACTGAAAATATGATCATCTGTTTGTGCAGCACCAGGTTGTACTTTAGAGAGTAAGGTGCTTCTGGGAGTCCCAGGATTCCAGTTGTCTTTGTGGCACAGCTGGTAGTGCAGTCAGAATTGTATTTCTGGTGGCCAGGGTTAAAATCCCAGCTAAGTCACTTATTTCTTTTTCTTGTCTCTGTGTTTCATATATGTGCACACTGCACCCTTGTGATTGAAAATGTAACTGTGTGTGCAGCAGAAGGTTGCGCATTAGAGAAAGAGTAATGTGATTCTGGGAGTCCCAGGTTTCCAGTTGCCTTGGGTGGTGCAGCTGACAGTACAATTGGAATGGTACTCTGGGTGGTCTGGGTTATGGGAGACAGTCCGGAAACAATTCAGACAGGGTAACAGGAGTGATTCAGGGCCAGTGGTGCATGTCCTGTGAGGTGCACCTCATGGCACTGAACATGTACTTGCTAGAGACCAGAAGGGAGATGGGAAGTATGATGAAGGCCTTCCTAAAGGGAATTAAGAGGGTGAACTGCGGGGAACTATTTCATTTGAACACCAGCTCACGGTCACGTGATCATAAGTGGAGGCTAACAGGAGGAATGGTTCAGGAGGGACATGAGAAAATGCTGTTTTACAGAAAGGGTTGTGGAGCCGTTGAACAGGCTGCTGGCTCAGGTGGTGGGTGCAAAAACCATTAGTGGTTTTCAGGGACAAAATGAAGGGTATGTTGGTTGCTCAGGGTGTTGGGATCAGGGAGTAGAATGGAGGGGAGATTGGGGAAGGCTAGGGCCCAGGAGGAACAGTAGTCCCCAGGGCCAAATAGGGAACTTGGGCAGACTGGAAGGACGGACCTTTGGTCTTTTTTCCACCATCATTGTCTCTGTTTCTATGTTTCTAAATCTCAGCTTAGGCTCTTATTTATTTCTCTTTTCTGTTTGTTTGGGCACTGGATCTGTCAAGTTGTTGGGGGAAGGAGGACAGATTTGTTTTATTCCATGACATGTTTGGCACTGCACCCATCAGGTAGTTGGGCACAGTATTAGTTAGGTTGTTCGGGGGAGGAAACCATACAAGCATACCTACAGTATGAAGAAACCAGCAGAAGAAGGCCTTTTGGACTATCTAGTCTGCTCGTATTGCAGGGTCCACAGCTTGAGCTACTGTCCCTGCCCTCCCTCCCCACTCCTATCTTCCCTACCCATGATCCTTTCCTTTCTCCTATGCCTATCCCAACCTCTCTTAAAGCTGCCCACTGTCTTCAATGGGATCACCTCTTCTGGCAGCGCATTCCAAGTGTCCACCACCCTCTCTGTGAAGAAGTGCTTCCTGACATCTCTCCTAAACCTCCTACCCTCCAGCTTAAGACTGTGCCCCCTCATGTTATGGTTGCCACTCAGCTTAAAGAAACTCTCCTTATACACATTATTTATCCCTTTCATATGCTTGAAGGTCCCAATCATGTCACCTCTCTCTCTCTCTCTCTCTCTCTTGTCCTCCAGGGAGTACATGTTCAGTGCCCTCAACCTCTCCTCATATGCCTTACCCTGCTGACCCGCTGTCATCTTTGTAGCCCTCCTCTGTACCTTCTCTAGCAGGTTAATGTCCTTTTTGAGGTGTGGGTGCCAGTACTGAACTCCATACTCTAGATGTAGCCTAACCAGAGACCTATACAAGGGCAGTATAACCTCCTTTCTCCTACTACTGATTCCCTAGCTATGCATCCCAGCATCTTGTTTGCCTTTGCTGCTGCTTTACTGCACTGCGTGGACTGCTTCAGGTCACTAATGATCATCACTCCCAGGTCCTTCTCCTCCTCTGATGCAGACACTTGGACTCCAACAAGGTAGTACTCTGTCCTGGGATTCTTGGCTCCAATATGCATAACTCTGCATTTCTTGGCATTGAAGCCAAGCTGCCAGATCCTGGACCACCTCCCCAGCTTTTCCAGATCATCCTGTAGGTCCTGTATCCATTCAGCTGTGTCCACTCTCCTGCAGAACTTGGTGTCATCCACAAATAGGCACAATTTTCCATTAATGCCATCCCCAATGTCGTTGATGAAGACATTGAACAACACACTGGCCCCAGCACCGAGCCCTGCAGGACCCCACTGTTACCTCTCTGGTGCCAGATAACTCTTCCCCCACAACCACCCTCTGGGTTCTGTCCCTCAGCCAGTTTTCCACCCATCTGGCCATCTTATCCCCAACCCTGAGATCCACCAACTTCCTGATCAACCTTTTGTGGGGTACAGAGTCAAAGGCCTTGCTAAAAATCAAGACAGAGGATGTCTACCGCTTGGCCCTTGTCAACAGTCTTAGTGGCACAGTCAAAGAAGTCAACCAAATTTGTTTGACATGATCTCCCCCCATGAATCCATGCTGCCTCACATCCTGGAGATCACGCTCCTCTAGGTATTCCACCAACCTTTCCTTTAGAATGGTCTCCATGAGCTTGCCCACAACTGAGGTCAGACTGACTGGTCTATAATTTCCTGGGTCATCCTTGAGATCACTTTTGTGGAGGGGCACCACATGTGCTGTTCTCTAGTCTGGCAGTACCACGCCTGACTATAGTGAACTATTAAATAGGTCTGCCAGTGGCCCTGTCAGCTACACAGCCGGTTCCCTTAGTACCCTTGGATTTATTCTGTCTGGGCCTGGTGATTTGTCCACCTTCAATGTCAGCAACCCTTCAGTCACTCTGTCCTCCTCTATCACTACATCTGTGTCACCCCCCACCCCACTCTTCTTCTCCCTCCTGAAGGCACTGGTCCTTCCTTCTCCCTGGTGAAGAAGGAAAAGAAGAAAAAATTAGTCACCGTAGTAATGTTCTTTATAGCATGGGCAGATAGGTTTCTCTTACTTAATTGGTGGACACAGATCACACGACCATTCATTAATGCATGTTAATCTTCCAGTATGTGTTTGTGGTGAATAGTCCGGAGAGACAGAAATCGTTCAGCAAACTGAACTAATTATTTCACAGTCTCACTCAATGTGAAAAGCAGCCATCTTGTTGAAGAGCTAAGCGAGACTGCCTACCCACCCACCCACACAGTGAACCTCGAAGGTCCTAGCATGTCACCTTTCTAATGGCAGAAGACACACAAATGCCTCTTGCCATGTCCCATACACAGTTGTTGAAAAGCGACAGCATATTTGTGTGCAATGGACATGACGCATAGCAAGTTCTTCCAATGCACCTACTGTGTGAACCCGTAGAACTCGTTTGCCTGGAGAGATCGCAAGGGGAACTTCCGTAGTTCTCGGCATACAAGTGAGCGTATGGAAAAAAACGTATCGCTCCTTGTAGAATGGCAGGATTGGGAACTCCTGCAATGTTGTGTGTCATTGTGGAATGTCTCTGTTTGGCTCTCAGTCTCCTACCCACCAGCGCTACAGACCTCCGTGAACCACAGCATAATGTGGTCCATGGCGGCAATGTGTGCAGGCATCACCTGAAAGAGACACAGACATTGAGAACAGCTGCAATAGCCTAATGTGTAAAGTAGATGGCGACGGACTATAGGGAGCATAATTCCGGGAGGGAGGCAGTCATGCGCTCCAAGTAGCATTTCAGACACACAGTCTGAGAACGATCACACTTCAGGATGTGGCGCATGTAAGTGCCATTTCTGAATCATAGTGAATAATGTGTGAAGTTCTGTTGTGAAATCGTGGTAAATGTGTCTGTGTGTGACTTGTGCCATGATTTGGGGGCAGTGGGGAACTTCAAACCTTAGTGTGGGGTGATGTGTACATTCACAGAGTGTACTGTAAGAAGAAAAAAATGAATATATGCACTGTCAGCACAGAATAGCAATACAGAAATACAGCACCCTGTGTACTTTTGACAGTACAATAAGAAGTTCGACCTGCTCCTTGATTGTATAATGTGTGGCCTGTTCACCACAAAATTTTCTGTCTTCAACTATTTTTAGTGTGGCAGAACACAGAAAACTGTGGTTCCACAGACAAAAATAGTGGAGGAACACTAAATAGTTCCCACATCTTTTCTTTGTTATAAGAACAGTTTCTGCAAATGTGTCTCCAAATTTGGCCCATGTTATAAGTGCAATAACCCACTTCAGGGTGTGCAGTTATTGGGAATTAATCAACACCCCGGGTGCTGAGGACACTCAGCCTGCAGCCTCGTGCCTTGCAATGCACCCAGGGTGCTGATTAATCCCCAATAACCGCACACCCTGTTGTGGATTATTGCTTACTTCTTCCAGGAGGTCATTTAACATCAATAACAATATGCAGAATAGCTGCCAAGCTATTGCTGCCCCGGAGGTGTGGCTTAGGTGAATACATTAAGGCATCAGCCAATAGGAATTTAGGAGGGAGTGTGCTGTGGAGTGCCAGCCCCTAGAGGGCTTCAGAATTTTTTGAAGATGGATGGGCACATGCCCAAAAAGTGAACCATAAGGATTTAAAAGTCATGCAAAATGCATCAATGAAAACATGAGAGCAACAATAATAACCTTGCAAAACAGTAACACCCTACAACAAATTTGTTATAACTGAACAGGACCCCCCTAATAGGTGATCAGGGGAGGCAGGGTGGGAGCTTTATTGATGCTAAAGGACCCCTTGGAAGAAAGAACATTACTACAGTGAGTAATTTTTTTCTTCTCACCCCGGGAGTCCTTCAGCATCAATAACATTATGCAGACTGTAAGGCAGTACAAGTGGAAGGAGGGCAGAGAACCTACTTAGGGAAGAGGTTCTGCAGCACCACCCTACCAAATCTGGCATCAGACCTGGACTGTAAATCCACGCTGTAATGTTCAGTGAATGTGTGAATAGTTTTCCAGGTAGGTGCCTTGCAGACATCCAGAAGGGTAGCAGCTGCCACTGAGGCTGCAATGCCCCTGGTGGAGTGGGCCCTGAGGCCTTCAGGAGGCTGCTCGCCAGCCTTGTCATAACAGAAACAAATGCAAGAGACTATCCAGCAAGAGACAGTCCTCTTAGTGGCTGGTTTTCCTTTACCTGCTTCCCCACAGGTGAGGAACAGCTGAGTGGAGGGCCCTCTGAATGGCCTGGTATGCTCCAGGTAGTGAAGTAGGGCCCTTTTCACATCCAGACTGTGCAACGTCTGCTCCCCTGGGATGGACTTCTCAGTAAAGAACATGGGGAGAGTAACAGACTGGTTGAGGTGGAAGTCAAATACCACCTTAGGCAGAAACTTCCCATTTGTTCTGAGTCCAACCTTATCCCTATGAGGGATAATATAGTTTGGCTCAGTGCAAAGGGCCTGTAACTCTGAAATCTTCCTTGCAGAGGTAATGGCCACCAAAAAGACCATTTCCCAAGTGACATACTTGAGATGCGCTATAGGCATAGGATTGAGGGGAGGCTCCATTACCTGAGTAATGGAGAAGGGTTCAGGCTCCAAGGGGAAACAGGTTCCCTGACAGGTAGATGTAGATGTTGAAGGCCTTTAAAGAACTGTTTAAACACTAGATGTGAATAAACAGACTTGCTTCCATACTGACAGGTAGGCCGAAATTGCAGCCAAGTGTAGTTTTAGGGATGAAGGCTTTAAGCCTGAGGTCTGAAGGTGCACCAGGTAATCCAGCAGGTTGGCATTAGATGCTGCCAAGGGATTAATCCTCTTACCCTTACACCAAATTGAAATTCTTTTCCATTTAGCTGCATAAGTCTTCTTTGTGTTAGGCTTCTTAGCCAGCCTCAGGATCTTGAGGACCTGTTCGGAGTACTGAGAAGATGGAAACTAACTCCTCAATAGCCAGGTTTGAGGTGAAGAGAATGCAGGTCTGGGTAAGTCACCCCTGTCTGGGGAAGAGTCAGCAGGGAGCGAGTTGGTGGCAGGCGAATGGGCATGCTGCAGAACAGGGATAGTAGGAAAGGGTACCAGGCTTGCCTGGGCCAATTCAGTACCACTATAATCATCACTGTTGGTTGTTGTCCGAGATTCTGCAACACTCTGAAAATCAGGGGAAAGGGAGAAAATGTGTAAAGGAACTTCCCTGACCAATCCAGAAGTAAGGCATCCGCTGGGAGAGTTCCCAGAAGTGGAGGCCTGCGGCTTAGGGCATCTGTCAGGGTGTTGTCCTTGTCTGGGAGGTGAATGGCTGACAGAGTAACCCCCAGTGAGTAAGCAAGAGACCAGACTTTTAGAGCTTCTGCACAGAGGCTCTCAGACCTGGTGCCACCCTGCTTGTTTATATAAAACATTACAGTGGTGTCTGTCTGTCTGTATCTACACTGTTTGGTCTTTTACCTGATCTGTAAATGTCTTTAGTGCCAGGAATATGGCCCTGAGCTCCAGCAGGTTTATGTGTAGCTGTGACTCCTCCTGTGTCCAGACTCCATTGACTGATGTACTGTCCAGATGAGCTCCCCAGCCCAAAAGGGAGGCATCTGTAGTTATTACTTTTGTGGGGATTGAGCCCTGGAAGGGGATGCCCACCAACAGATTCATGGGGTCTTTCCACCACACTAGAGCTTGAAGCAGTGCTTCTGTCACTGGTACCAACTTAGACAGGGCATTGCCTTTTTGGGACCAGTGGGACCTTAGGTGGAACTGCAGGTCCCTCATCCTGAACCTGATGCCTGGGACCACTGCTGTCACGGATGCTATGCGGCCTAGGAACCTTAGAAAGTGTCTGGCCTGTCACAAAAGGAGCTTGCCACCAACAGGAAGTTCTGAATCCTTTCTGGTGGCAGGAAGACAGACCCTTTCAGTGTGTCCAGCTGAGCTCCTATGAATGTTAGGAGCTGAGTGGGTTCCAGGTGGGATTTCTTTAAGTTTATAAGAAACTCCAGGGACCTTAAGGTCTGCTCTGTTAGTGAGAGGGAGTCTCACTTGCTGAGGAGATTTTGCTACCATGAGCCAGTCGTCCAGGTATGGGTAGATTGAAACCCCTTTTTTTCCGAGATGTGCTGCTACCACTGCTAGGCGCTTTGTGAAAAACCTCGGTGCAGATGTCAGGCTGAAGAGTACTGCAGAAAACTGGTAATGTTCTGAAGGAAGTTTGAACCTTAGATACTTTTTTCTGTGACTTCCTTATGGATATATGGAATTAGGCGTCCTTTAGATCCAGGGAGGCTAGCCAGTCTCCCTGTTGCAAGGACTGTATTACCATTTTGAGAGTGACCATCTTGAATTTGGGTTTCTGCAGATGCTTGTTTAAGTATCTGAGGTCCAAAATGGGTCGCCATTCCCATTTTCTTTTGTGTCAGAAGGTATCTGGAGTAGGGACCCATGCCCCTTTCCTGGGCTGGGATGTTCTCTATAGCTTTTGCTGTCACAAGATTCTTTACCTCTAATTCCAGCAGGAGTTTTTCTGTTGAGGTGAGAGATCTGGACACTTGTGTATGTTTCAGGTCTGGCATCATTTTGAATTGAAATTGCAGGCCTTTTTCCACAACCTCCAAGACCCATTTGTCTGTGGTTATTAGGGTCCAAGCATGGAGGTAGTCAGAGAGCCTGCCCCCCACAGGGATGGGGGAGGCGACCTTGTTCTGCAAGTCAGGCTTTAGGCTGGGTAGTGGCTGGTTGGGCAGAGGCAGCCCTTCTTTGGCCCCTCGTGCTCCTTCCCTCTGTAGTACCCCTCTGTTGGGTGTAGTCGAACTGAGGGGGTTAAGGAAAATAAGGTCTAGGAAAGTACCCCCTGCCTCTGCTGGCTTTGGCCTGAGGCTTGTGGGAGGCAGAGGCTTTTGGTTTAGATGAGTTGCTCTGCCAGGTGGTTTTATACTCATCTACTTTCTTCATGTAGTTAGTTGTTCTAGAGTTAAACAACAGATTCTGGTCACAGGGAAAATCCATGGCCTTGGACTGCATGTCTTGAGAGAGAGAGAGAGAGAGAGAGAGAGAGATGTAGTCCTGAGCCAAGCAAAGTGAATAAAAGATATGGCCTGGGCCACAACTCTGGAGGCTGCATCATTGGTATCTTCCACCATGTGGAACTGGTACTTGGTAGCCTCAGGGGCAGTCTTAGCTGTCTCTACTAGGTCCTGTACCATTGTCTCAGACTCGTGCTGAGCAATGGCCATGACAAAATTCCATAGTGCCTTTTGGTACCTGGTAGTGTAGGCCAAGTAGGAGGCAAGGCGAATGAGTAAAGAGATTGTATAAATCTTTTCAGCCATAAAATACAGTTTTCTAGAGTCCTTGTCAGGTGGCGAGGATGAAAGAGGTACCACAGCTTTCTCACAGGCTGCCTGCTGCATGATGCTTTCATGACAAGTGTGCACAGATAGGATCTCAGTATCACTTCTTAGGAGCTGGTACTTTTTTTTTTAAATCAGCCCACTTATCATCCCCTGCCAAAGAGGTAGGAGTTTGAAGCAGCTTCATACAGTAGGTTTTTCTAAAAAGCACTACAGATAGGGAGGATTAGTTTCTTTGGAGGGGGGAGCCCCTTCATTTCCCTGTAATCTCTGTCCTCTTCCTAATCCTGGGTGATCTCCTGGGTAGGGAGGTCCAGGCTTTCAATCATGTGTTGAATATATGTTAGCATTGATAAGGCTTCCTCCTGCTCAGTGGGAACTGCCCCAAAATTAGGGTCAGGAGAGACATCTGGCTCTAAGCCCTCTTTCATTGGCATCAAAGTATTCTTCCTCTTCAAATTGGGTTTGCAAAGAAGCAGCCCCATTCAGAGATTTGATAGCTGCCAATAACCTCACACAACTAGTAAGGAACCCCACTAGGCAGAACTATAAGACCAGAAACCACACCCTCTTAGACTGGGTATTAGCTAGCTCACCAGTACAGAGCTCAGAGCTCAAGGTTCTCCCAGACACCCTTAGTGACCATTCTCCTGTCTTTTATATGGGCCACTAAACTCACCAAATGCCTGCCTGTCCTAATCGAAAGCAGGGTACTAAGGAAGGGCAAGCTAGAAGCCCTCAAATCGTCACTCTCCCTTAATGACTGGTCCTAGACCAGGCGCTTATCTACTTCGTTGGTTACTTCAATAGCATTTGTGATGCATATGCACCTCGCACTAAAAGGAAAATTAGGAGGCAAGAAAATGGCTGGAACAACCGGAAACTCCTCTCCCTCCTGAAGGACAGGGACTGCCTCTGGGAAAAGGCCAGGAATTCGGGTAGTAAACACAATAACCAAAGCTACCGAATGACAAGAAAGTGTTACACCAAACTAATCCGGTCGGCAAAAGCAAATTTCCAAAAGACCCAGCTTAGCAATGCCTGGGGTGACGGAAAAAAATTCTGGGCCAACATAAAAAACATTCTTGGCAAGGAAGACAAGCAACACTCTAAGTTGCTCGTTATTAATAACTCCCCTTTCACTGATCCCCTAGAAATTGTTGATGCCTTTATTATAGCCTTTACTGACCTTTCCTCAGTGCTGCCCCCAGACCATCTTCAGAATGTAGAGAACCTTGCCAGCGCCCACTAGCCTGAAACTCACCGCCCCCCGCCTTCTACTTTAAGAGGGGACAGTAAAGGAGGTCCTAACCTTGGTTAGGAAAATCCTAGGCAAGACTAGACTTGGCAGTGATGGGGTAGACATGAAAATACTATCTCCCACCATGGATGCCCTCATCCTGCCCATTACAATGTTATTTAACAAGTCCCTGTCCCTGGCCCAATTCCCTGAGGTCTGGAAACAAGACCTTGTGACCCCAGTGCACAAAAACAGAGATAAGGCACTGGTAAACTACAGGCCTATCTCAATCCTCTCACCTCTGTCTAGAGCTCTAGAAGAGATTATTGCAGAACAGCTCATTGAATATCTCAATAAATACAATCTGATATGCCCAAACCAGCATGGTTTAAGGCAAAACCACAGTACCACCACAGCACTGCTAGACTTTACTGAATTTATACACAAGGCACTGGACGAAGGCAAATTGCTGGGATCAGTCTTCATAGACCTCACCAAAGCCTTCGATACCATCAACCACCCTCTCCTGGTATCTTAATTGCTTAGCCTGGGGGTGGCACCCAAAACCCTACACTGGTTCCAAAGTTACCTGTCACAGAGGAGACAAAGGGTCAAAGTGGGGCAGACATTATCCTGTGCCAGAGAGGTATCCTTAGGGATCCCTCTTGGATCAATTCTGGGACTCCTGCTTTTCAGCCTATTCCTAAATGACTTCCCCTCAGCCTGTGACACTAAGCTCATCCTGTATGCGGATGACACTGCGCTCCTGAGCAGTGAAACCTTGCTGGGAGACCTCCAATCTGAACTTCAGAACTCCTTCACTAAACTAGAGGCCTGGTTCAGTAGGCACAAATTTCTTCTAAATTACAAGAAGACCAAGGCCATAGTTATATCTAGCCACCACCACAAACAAAGGCTCCACCCCCTCACAATCTCCAACACACGCAGTGAGCCACTTGAACTTGTTCACACGTTCAAGTACCTGGGTATCACCATTAATGATTCCCTTACATTCTCGCATCATATTGACTCTCTCGTCAGGGCAGTAAACACCAAGATAAGGATTCTCTACAGGCATAGGAAATCCCTCACCCCGGGGGCGCTCTGCCTATCGGTCTCTAGCTCCATCCTATCTGCCATTGACTATGGGCTGGTTGTGTATGGGGCTGCCTCTGACACAGTGCTAAAGAGGGTCCAAACTACCCTCAGTATGGCATGCTGCCTCTCGTTGGATGCTGATCGCTGCACTCATACATGTCTGCTGTATGAACGCACAAACTGGCTCAACTTAAGGAATAGGATCAAGTTCCAAACCTGCCTCCAGGGGAAGAAGGCTGCACTAGGAAAAACTCCCTCCTGTATAGGGAATCTGTTTGGGGCCCCCCTCTCATCACATATCACCAGGGGATGGATGTGAGGGGTAATATCTATCCCCTTCTGCCGCACTTCACTCGGGCAATGAGCCTTTTCCTATCAGGCACCCCTATGGATGAATGAACTTCCGGGGCAGCTCATGGCTTCCAACAGCCTGATTCAATTCAAAATTGGTCTCAAACAGCACCTAAAAACAACTTCAAAATGCAACTGTCCCTAAAGCCGCCGCCCCTCCACCAGCTGGCATGCCCTAATGTTAGCATCCAACAGGCAACGTTGAACATCCCCCACCCACCAACACCAAGAATGGGTCTGCACTCCTGGTTAACCCTCCCTGTCCATGCCTGGACATGCATACACTGATCAATCTCCTGTTTCCAGACAACAGAACTGCCCTGCTCGGCCTCAGGACACTCGAACCCACCACGTAATCCATCCCCTCACTCGACAAGGCCCTTTCAGGCTCTCTCTCTCCTCCCTCACTGTTCACAGTAGCAATTCACTGCAAATTTTTTATGGCACTGCTTGTACTTGTCTTGTGTTATTTATTTAGGGTAATCACCGAGGGCTATAACTAAGCCATTGTACTGTACTCAAATTGTAATTGCTCCTTCACTGTATGATTCTCATGCACCTACTGTTTTTTTCCCCCATGTAACTGTAACCATTACTGTATTGTACAGTGAACTAGTTTGCTTACTCTGATGTGGGACCTTTGTAAAAGAGCTTGCACTCAAAGGTCTTATCCAAACAACTAATAAATAAAATACACAAATCTCACACCTTCCTGTAGGTAACAATACCCTCCTTCTCAATCCACAGACTGTACACAAAAACAGGTGATAGCGTAGAATATTGGGTACAAGTAGGACCTATGCTATTAGCATAGAGCTAAAGTTATGCTATCTGGTAACTTTGACCCATTCCTTTACTTTTTATTAGTTTATTTGGGTTGGGGTTCACCCCCACAACACCCTGTAAAAAAAGCAAGGGGGTGTGGGGGGGGTGAAGTCCCCCAATTTAAACAAACTGACATGAAGTAAGACACTCGACCAAATCAGCGCTGTATTCAGGAAGCTTTTGCGGCAAGCTTCCTAGGTGTACCCGATATTCTACACCATCACCCAAAAATATTTAAAAACTAGAAAAAATATAGAAAAATTTCACTTAACTATGGGAGCTCCACATAGACACAGCCACTCTGCTGCTGCCAGCATTTCTAGAATCTAGACATTTTTTTTATTCCCTGATAGGTCCGGTATGCAACTATACCTATCAGGCAGTTTGGGAGAGAGGAACATGTTTTCTTCCACATGGGCTGGGTTGGTTATGGGACCAATCAGGTAGCTGGATGGAGGAGGGCATATTTTCTTTTATTTATTGCCTGATGGGTCAGTTTGGCCACTGGATCTGTCCAGCTGTCGGGGAGAGGGACAGATTTGTTTTAGTCCCTGATGGTTGTGTAGGGCAATGGACTCTTCAGGTAGTTGGGGAGGGAGTAGATATTTTCTAGTCCCAGACTGCTCACCAGACCCATCAGGCGGTTAGGAGACAGGGTCAGATTTGACTTTATTCCATCGGGTCAGATTGAGCACCGGAAATTCTGTTCTATTCTACATTCCCTGTGTTACCAGTATGGAACTCCTGTGCCTTGTAAAATACTTTGGGATACAGTGCGTATGAAAGTCATGTTAAATATGTGTTGCTCTGCAAACTGCCTCACCATGGCCCCCTCTTGCTCCAGTAACTGATCTCCCCCTTCCCTGTGTTCTCCCAGTCCCTGGCCAGGCTACTCAAACTGACTGGAAACTCAACTGTTTTTTTTTTTTTTTTTACACAGAGAGGCTAAGAGAAATAGTTCCTACAAGCATCAAATAGTACTACAGCTATGCTATTCTTTGTCCTTTTGCATTGCAATAATTTAGGAGAATGAAAACTCTCAGTTTTATATAGGCAATTTCATTTTTTCCCCTAGAACAAAATGAAGGTTAGCGTTCCATTCACAGAGTTTTGCGGCCTGAGAGTTAACTGCACTTTCCCTCTGAGCTCATTCATTGTTATTCTTGTCATCACAGGTTGTTGGGGGGGGGGGGCAAAGGAACTAGGCTAAACAACCATTGGACCTCTTCAGTGATATTACCTAGGTCAGCTGCATGTTGACGAGAGAGCTGCCATTTGCTCTACAGGTTCTTGCTCTCATGCACTCTCCTCCTTGCAACTCACAAAGACAGCTGCAAGGGGCAAGAGCACTGTAATACATGGTTACATTTTTTTAGCCACTGAAAGTCATAATACCATCATTCTGACATCAGAAAGTTAATACTAGCGATCTGATGTCAGAACAATGGTATTATGACAATTTTTGCTTAGCTCACACTCCTTTTACTGCTTCAGAACTGCCTTTCTTTTCATTTTTTTTTTTTCTAAATGTTGGAACATAGTAGGTTACATGCCATTCATGCTAATCTATTGGGCTGGATGAAGTTTGTGGTGTCAGTATTCCAATGTTTTGTGAAACACGGCAGAAATATCCTAAACATTTGCAAAGTTGATAAACCCATTTTTAGTATAGGACTTGTGGATTGTATTTCCTAGATACATAGACAGTGTCGGCAGATAAGGGCCTACGGCCCACCCGGTCTGCCCATTTGAGCTTGTAAGTTTATTTTACGTTTTCCTAGAAGTCTGTTGCCCTTGACCCTGACCTCCAGAATTCCTTTATGTCTATCCCATGCATTCTTAAATCTCGTGATTGTTTCAGCCCCCACCACTTCCTCTGGCAGGGTGTTCCACTTGTCCTCCACCCGTTCTATGAAGAAATTTTTCCTCACGTTTCCTCTGAATCGTCCTCCCTCCAACTTCATCCCATGCCCTTAGTCCTGGAACATCTTTTTCACTTAAAAATAGTGTATTCCTGCACCCTGTTCCTCCCTGTAAGATACTTGTATGTCTCTATCATATCCCCTCTCTCCCTCCTCTCGTCCAGAGAGTACATATTCAATTCCTTCAACCGGTCCTCGTAGGACTTGTGATGCAATCCATGTACCATCTTTGCTGCCCTCCTCTGAACCTTTTCTACGCTATGTCCTTACATAAGTAAGGTATCCAGAACTGTACACTGTACCCAAGGTGGGGCCTCACTAGTGTCTTGTATAGTGGAATTATGACCTCCCTTTTTCTGCTGGTGATGCCCCTGCCTATGCATCCCAGCATCCTATTTGCTTTACCTGCTGCCTTGTCACACTGTTTCAACTACCTTGAGGTCATCAGAGATGATAACCCCAAGGTCCCTTTCCTGCTTGGTGCATGCTACATCCTCACCCCCCCCAACTGATATATTGTGCCAGGGTTTTTGTGCCCCATATGCATCATATTAACATACTAAAATGCCAGCAGAATAGGCCTAATGGTCTTTCGTGTCTGCTCGTTTGGTCAGCCCCCAACCGGGCAGCTGACCTTGCTGCCCCCTCACCTCCTCTGGCTTCTCCCTTCCCAGTTCCGGATATTCTCGCTGCACTGGATTTTGCTTCCAGAACCCTTCCCCTGTATCTGTCCCACCCTCTAGAACCCTCCACAGTCTCTGCCTCCACCAGCCCCTGGGCAGTGCATTCAATGGCTCCACCACCCTCTCAGTGAAGTAGCACCTCCTCCTTTCTCCCTGAATCTTCCCCCTCCAGCTTCCACCCATGCCCTCTAGTTGCCCCTCCTCCTTCCTTGAAGCACCCTGACTGCTCCTCCCCTATTTACCCCCTTTATGTACCTGAAGACCTCTATCATGTCCCCCCCGGTTCCTTTTCTCTTCCACTGTGTACATATTTAGTTCTTCAAGCCTCTCCCCATAGGTCCTGTCCCCCAAGCCCCAAATAATTTTTGTTGCCCTCCTCTGGACCCTCTCCAGGAGTTTAATGTCCCTCTTTAGGTGTGGCCTCCAAAACTGCATGCAATACTGGAGGTGTGGCCTCACCAAGCAGTTATACAGAGGGAGTATCACTTCCCTCCTTCTGGAGGTGATCCCCCTAGCGATGCATCCCATCATCCTTTTGGCCTTGGCTGCTACCCTCCTACAAGTCTCTGAGTTGTTCATCTTGACATCCACCACCTCCCCCAGGTCCCTCTCAGCCATCGAGACTTGTAGCACCCCCCCCCGGGTGTATACTTGGCCCGGGTTTCTGGCCCCCAGGTGCAGTACCTTGCATTTCCCTGCATTGAACCTCAGCTTCCACTTTCTAGACTATCTTTCCAGAGCCTCCAGATCTCCCTGTAGGGCCACCCTCCCCTCCTCCCCATCCACCACCACCCCCAGTTTTGACTCATCCACAAAGAGACTCATCTCACTTCTGATACCTGTCCTTATGTCAGAGACATAGGCGTTAAACAGGAGGGGCCCAAGGACTGATCCCTGTGGGACCCCACTAATGACCCTCCTTGGGGATGAGACTATCCCGCCAACTCAACCCTCTGGGTCCAGTCCTGGAGCCAATTGTCTATCCATCTGATCATCTGGTTCCCCACCCACATTTCTCCCAGCTTATCCAACAGGCCCTCGTGAGGAACAGAGTCAAATGCCTTGCTGAAGTCTAGAAAGAGGACGTCCACTGGTCTACCGAGGTCCAAGGCACTCGTCACCTAGTCACAGAACTCCACAAGGTTTGTCTGACACGATTTCCCTGGGACGAATCCATGCTGTCTATCATCCAGGCACTCTGACTTTTCAAAGTCCCCCCCCAGACTCTCTTTGACAATGCCCTCCATCACCTTGCCCACCACCGATGTCAGGTTGACAGACCTGTAGTTCCCTGCCACCTCCCTTGATCCCCCCTTGTGGATAGGCACTATATGTGCCACCTTTCAGTCCTGGGGCACCCACCCTGTCCTCAGAGAGATGGTGAAAAGCTCCACCAGGGGTTTCGCCAGGACATCCGCAAGTTCCTTCAGCACTCTGGGATGTAATTTATCCGGCCCCAGTGCTTTCTCCATCTTAAGGGACCTGAGGGCTTCCCTCACTCTCTCTGCTGTGATTTCCACCTCCGCTACCTCTTCTCCCTGCTTAGCCTTCCCCCTTCTTGCCAGTGATGCCTCCCCCTCTCCCCAGACTCACTGATCGGTAAGGGTCCCCCCCCTCCTCAGTATTACTGTCTCCTCCCATGTATGATGCAGCACCCCCATTTTCCTTGGTGAAAACTGAGATGAAGTACTCATTTAGTACCTCAGCCTGCTCCCCCGACCATCTCTCCCCTGTTTTAATCCTGCTAATCTGCCCCTTCACCCTTTGTTTTTCCCCAATGTATCTAAAGAACCCCTTGTTCCCTCTTCTAATTTCCTTGGCCAGATTCTGCTCCTTTCTTGCCTTAGCCGCCCTCACCACCTAGTGGCCCTTCTAGCCATCAGTTCTTACTCCCCTCGATCCCTTTCACTCCTTGAGCACTTGAATTGCCTATATGCTGCCTTCTTTCCCCGCACCACCTCCTGGACCTCCCTGGTCCACCAGCAGGGTTTTCGGGCCCTACCGCATTTTTGTCTTACTCTGGCACAGGTGCTGGTAGCATCCTGCACCCCTCACCTGATGATTTCCCACCTAATGTCAGCGTCCATGTCTGACCCAGTCACATCCAAATGCCCCTTAAGGATCCTTCCCATTTCCTTAAAATCCACCCCCCTGAAGTCAGTTACCTCTGTCTTTGAGCATCCTTCTACCCCTCCTAGGTCCAGGCAGTACCAGACCGTGGCATGTCACTCCCCACCAACGGGTCCCTAACCTCCAGGCCCCCAAATCATATTGCACTTCTTTGCATTGAATTTCAACTGCCAAACCCCTGACCATTCTTCAAGTTTCTGCAGGTCCCTTCTTGTTCTGTCTATACCCTCTGGTGTGTCTACTCTGTTACAGAGCTTTGTATCATCAACAAACAGGGAAATTCTGCCTTCTTGGTCCTCCGCAATGGCACTGATGAAGATGTTGAATAGGACCGGTCCCAGCACTGATCCCTGTGGTACCCCACTGGTCACTCTTCCCTCTGTGGAGTGGCAGCCATTTACCACCACCCTTTGTGTCCTGCCGCCCAGCCAGTTACCTACCCACTGCACTACTGTCCTGCCCACACCCATATTCCCCAGTTTGTGTAATAGTCTTCTATGTGGCACAGCGTCAAAGGCCTTGCTGAAGTCCAGATAGGCCATGTCCACTGCCTCCTCTGATCCACTCCTAGTCACCCAGGCAAAAATTCAATGAGGTTGGTCTGACATGACCTCCCCCTGGTGAAACCATGCTGCCTTGGGTCCTGTAGTCCACTGACAACCAGATGTTCCACCAATCTCTCCTTCAGTAGTGCTTCCATGATCTTCCCCACTACTGAGGTGAGGCTTACTGGTCTGTAGTTCCCTGCTTCCTCTTTGTTCTCACTTTTGTATAAGGGGACTACATCTGCTGTCCTCCAGTCTTTGGGTACCTCCCCTGTTTCCAGTGATTGGCTATACAGGACTGCCAGAGGTTCAGCCACCACATCTCTGAGTTCTTTAAGGACCCTGGGGTGTACCCCATCTGGCCCCATTGCATTATCAACTCTTATTACTTCCAATTCCTTCAGGCCCCCTTCTCATGTAAAGGGACTTGTGTTCATTTCTGCACCATTTCCACCCCTACCCTTCAGACCCATTACCCTCCTCTTCCTCAGTAAAGACTGAGCAGAAATATCTGTTCAATATGTTGGCTTTACTGTTGCCATCCTCCACGTGGCAATACTCAACGCGGCAACAAGCAAATACTCTGCAAGTCCTGTACTTAGAAAAAAAAGTGTGATAAAATAGTATGATGTGCATTTTTTTTTTTACAATATGCTGCCTTTTTTCCTGCAAATTAATCAATTTGCAAAAGGAAAAAAATAGTTATGCAAAGATTTCAGACTTTGAAGTACATCTGGTTTTCAATTGCTTCTGCAAAATTTTTCAACAGTAAAATCGCTATCTCACAGTAATTTAGCCAGCGAAATTAAAGACTATGCCCATCCCTAAAAAGTCTTCGACTCTTATGGGCAGGGAACATCTGAGCACAATTACCCTGGGCTTAGGTACAAACTTGAGCTAAGATGGCCACTGCTTAACTTCATACTGTTTGGTGCCCTAGAGGGTTAAGTGATCAGCCTACACTCTCCAAGCATTTCATGCTGAGAATCTTAGAACTTGTGCTCCAAAGCCTTCTAGGGCTTATTTAACAGACTGTACTAATTTACTGCTCCAAGAGACTTCCTCTCACATGAAAGTGGCTGCTTACTACCTTGCTAACTCAGGAGTCCTAGCTACACTCTATCTGGGTATAGCCTTATTTATGGTTTTTGCTTCAATAATATTGCAGTGCACGTCTTATTCAGCTGCTTTCACCATCTGCATGCCTGTTTGCATTTGCTTGTTGTTTAGTCCCACACCTTGCTAAACTCGGGTAATTGTTAAGCCACGCTGGGGCTCAGTCCCATTGTTATCTCTGTTAAGCCTGCAGAGTATAGTTTTAATACCATTTGTCTGCTGTTTTTGACTTTTTTGTTTTACTTTATGTTTACTAATTTTCTATATAAGCAGACAAATTAACATCCACATTTCCTCAAACATGGAGATAAAGGTGCACAGATTTTTACAGAAAATTTGATATACCCAACATATATAGGAAGGAGGGGAGTCCTGGGCTATTGTCCTAATGAGGTAACCAAAAAAGTCAGTCCGTAGTTGCCAGCCTCTTCAGCAGTATTAGGTGTGTCCATTAGGGAGAAACCATAAGGGAAGTAACACAGTTATAAAAAAAACGCTAATTAAACCTGTTGCATGACTAGGTAGAAGACAAAAATGTAATTATGACTCCTGTATATCCTCCCCCCCCCTTACCAGCAGCAAACATCTTATCCTAGCCGAACACTACGACGTATCTACATATAATAGCAAGTTAAAAATTTTCCTTGCAAACAGAAGGAGGACTCAATTATAAAATATGTAGCTCTTATTTGAACAACATACAACCTGTTGTTATTTCAGGACAGCAAATCCAAATATTGAGCACCGGAGATGGGAAGAACATCCTTAGCAGGAAATCTGCCTTAAACATATACCGGTATAATTTTACAGTCAACACGTATATCCCCATCTACAATACCTGCCCCAAAACAGTTGAAAATATTGCCATGAGAAAAATCAAAGAACGCTTACTGCAGTTCAAACTGAGAAGCAATACAAAGTGCATTTTTACTGCCTGTTTCCGAGCCGTTACATTCTATGATTGTCACTCACAGTCTCAAAAATTCAAGATTCCTCATCAGAGCCCTGTGATTCAGATGGCATTCTACGAGCAGCAAATTCCTTTTCTACTTTTTCTAACCAGTGCTCTGCATCGTGTGGGCTCGTAAACTGCCATGTCTTCCCGCCATATACTATTCGGAGATCAGCTGGTAGTGGAAAAGACTGTATGATCCCCAGGCCACGGAGACAATGGCATACTGCACTGAAGCACTTTCTCTTGGCGCGTGTTTGATAGGACAGATCAGGGTAAAATTTTATGTCTGTGCCATTGATTTCAAATGGCTATGCTACTCTAGCTGCAGCAAGCACCATATCTCACAGATCAGAACCCCAGGACTTAAGAAGAATAGTACGGGGTTGTGTAGGATCTGACAACCTGACCCTTGGGTTCACTCTGTATGCCTTGATAAATGTGTCCCAGTGCAAAACTTCAATCAGGTGCAGGTGGTCTTTAATCCAGTTCGACAAAAAGGGCAACAGGGATGTCCCCTCTACACCTTCTGGGACCCCTACTATCTGGACATTCCCCGCCCTCATTTCATTTTCCAGGGCCTCCATACGACCCCTGAGTTGGCTGTTTTCTTTAGTTAATGTTGAGACCATGGCAAGTGTACTGGTCATTTTCTTGTCTGCTTCAGCCATTGAGCCGGTAAGTTGCAATATTGCAACATCGTAGTGCTCCAGCTTCTGTAGAGTTTTTTCGATTTTGGAGTCTATGTCCCGACACGGTGGCTCCACTGATGCCGCACTAGTAGTTGCTCCCGTGCCATTTGGAAGATCCACGGCCTTGTGTGATGGCGCATGCTGATCTTTCTGCGATCCTTACTATTGCCCCTTAGTCCGGCCCACTTCGAGTTTGGTATCAGCCTGTTCAGGAGATTATTCTACGTCAAATACTCTGCTTTATTTTGTAATATTTTGACTTGGAAGTGGATATTTTTGCTAAGTTTGCCACCACAGGGAGAGAGCTTTCAGGAGTGCTAACAACCTGGAAGATGGCTCTCTGGCACCCCCTGTTTTTGACTTCTTGATAATCGACAGTTGCCTGTGGTGATTTGCTAGTGTCTGAACAAGTTGCTCATTTCAGTTCTCAGTCTACGTGTTTACCATGCTCCCTGCTCCTCTCCTTTCTCCTACTCCCCCTCCTTCCCCAAACCCTTCCCCTCCCAACCACTCTCCCACTCATCTTCCCCCCCAACCATCCGCCCCTCACTTCCTCCCCATCTATCCAAGACTCCTTCCTTCCCCTCCCTTAACCTGGAGTTTCTCCATCATAGAATCATAGAAGCTTGGCGCAGAAAGGGACCATAGTAGCCCATCTAGTCTGCCCTCCCCCCACCTCCCCCTCCTGCCAGCCCTGCCTCCCCGATACTCAGCCCCATATGCTTGTCCCATGCCCTCTTGAATTCTTTCACTGATTTAGCCCCCGCCACTCTGTCTGGTAGTCTGTTCCAGGGCTCCACCACCCTCTCCATGAAGAAATGCCCTCTCACATTACCCCTGCATCTTTTTCCTTGCAGTTTGAGGCTGTGCTCTCTAATTCTGACCCCCTCCTTCCTCTTAAGTAAACCCTCTTCTCCCACTTTATTGAGCCCCTTTACATATTTAAAAGTTTCAATCATGTCATTTCAGAGGTCAGTGCTGGGGCTACTCCTGTTTAATGCCCATCTTTCAAACATCAGGGGGGGGATCAGGAGTGAGATGAGTCTCTTTGCAGATGAATCAAAGCTGGGTGCAGTGGTGGATGGGGAAGAGGGGAGGGGAAGGTGGTCTTCCAGGAGGACCTGGAGGCTCTGGAAAGGTGGTCAGGAAAATGGAAACTAGAATTCAATGTGAGGAAGTGCAAGGTTCTGCACCTGGGAGTTAGAAATCCAGGCCAGGGGTGTACCCTGGGAGGAGACATGATTCAAGTCACGGAGGGTAAGAGGGACCTGCAGTAGTGGTAGATGTCAAAATGAACAACTGAGAGACCTGTAGAAGGGCAGTGGCAAGGGCAAATAGGATGCTGGGATGCATCGCTAGGAGGATTACCTCCAGAAAGGCGGAAGTGATCCTTCCACTGTACAACTGCTTGGTTAGGCCACACCTCGAGTAGTGTGTACAGTTTTGGACACCACATTTAAAGAGGGACATTACACTCCTAGACAGGGTCCAAAGGAGGACAACCAAAATGATCTGATGCCTGGGGGAGAGAACCTATGAGGAGAGGCTCAAGGAGCTCGACATGTACACCCTGGAGGAGAGGGGGGGGACATGATAGAGGTCTTTAAGAACATAAAAGGGATCAGTAAAGAATGCCCAGTCAGGGTGCTCCAAAGGAAGGAGGGTGGGGCAACAAGAGGTCACGGGTGTAAGCTGGAAGGGGGCAGGCTCAGAGGGGAGAGGAGGAGATGTTATTTTACTGAAAGGGTGGTGGAGCCACGGAACACACTGCCTAGGGAGCTGGTAGAGGTGGAGACTGCGGACAGGTTTAAGAGAGGATGAGACAGATACAGGGGGAGGGTAAATCTGACCAGGCCCAATACAGGTGGAGCATCTGGGACTGGGGACAGTATAACCCAAGGGGGGGAGCAAAAATCGGCCCTCAGTGTGGGTGCTGAAAATCGAGCAGACTCAAGAGACGGTTAGGCCTATTCTGCTGCCATTTTAGTATGTTAGTATGTCTCCACTTTTCCGTCTTGTCTCCAGCATGTACAGATCCAGCTTCTTACACCTCTGCTCATATGACTTTCCCTGCATACCCTGCACCATCTTGGCTGCCCTTCTCTGAACCTTCTCCAATGCATCTATATCCTTGTGAAGATGTGGCCTCCAGAACTGATCCCCATACTCCAGGTGCGACTTCACCATGGCTTTGTAAAGGGGCATTATTATCTCCCTCTTTCTGTTAGTAATGCTCCTGCCTATGCATGCCAACATTCCATTTGCCTTTATGCTGACCTGCTACATTGGATTCCTACCTTAAGGTTCAAGGAGACTATGATCCCCAGATCCTTCTCATGTTCTGTTATTTTAATTTCTTCCCCACCTAGGGTGTACCGTGTTCCTCTGTTACTACTCCCCAAGTGCATGACAGTGCACTTCTTGGCATTAAATTTCAGGTATCACGTCCCAGACCATTTTTCAAGCATCTTTAAGTCCTCCCTGATGTCCTCCACCCCCCCAGGGTGACCACCCTATTGCATATTTTTGTTATCAGCAAATAGGCACACTCTCCCCCTCAAATCCTCAGCAATATCATGGATGTTGATACTGAAGAGAATCGTACCCGCCTGTCCCTTCCCTGTTCCTCTCCACCTCCATCCCCGCACCAGCTAAAGGGACATAATTCCTACCCCGTTCTTTACCTGCTTACTCTGCTTCTCCTCCTTCCAAGCAATGTGGAACTCGACCCTGGTCCCTGCCCCCATTCCTTGAGGCCTTAGCGTTTTCCACCTCAACACCAGAAGCCTCCTCCCTACACCAAATCTCCCCATTGTATGGGTGTGTCAGCACTCTCTAAACCTCCTCTGCATCATGGAATCCTGGCTCTCTTCCAGGATTCCTGAATCCAGCTTGGCCATTCCAGACTACCATCTCTTTAGGCAAGGCAGGGGTAAACAAGTGGGTGGGGTTGCCCTATATGTCCACTACAACCTCTCCTGCACCATCACTCTCACGGAGGTTGTATACTCCTCCTATGAGTTTCTGCAAACTAAACTAACCTTTCCCTCCCCACGACCCATTTTTCTTGGTGTTTTCTATGCCTCACCAAGAACTTCCCTCTCGTCGCTGAGGGACTTACTCTCCACTCTCTCCTCATACTCCTCTGTTGGCGAGTTCATCCTCCTGGATGACTTCAAAATTAACGGCTTTCTCCGACCTCCAGGCAAGCCACCCACTGGACTGAGTTCCTTAACCTTTCACAGCTCGTCACAGAACCCACCCGTCTCAGTTCCCACTCAAGAAACCACACCCTCTTTGACTGGGTTCTTGCCTCAAATCCCACCACACTGTTGCAGCAGGTACACTGCCGGATGCCTTCAGTAAGCACTGCATTAACATTTTATGTCAGGAAAATCTGACTCCCTCCTCCACAAAGTACATCTGGTCCAGGTCCCTTTGATCAGCAAACAAAGAAGCTCTACTAAGCAAATGGCTGCAGCTGACTGGTCCCCAATGCTCACTACCCCAGACACTGACATGGCTCTTTCCCTCTTCCATTCAATAGTTACTTCTGTCTGGGACAAGCAAACACCCTTCAGGAAACCCAGGGTTACATCCTCTCAGTACCCCTGGATCACCTTCGATCTGATTGACTTATGCAAGACCCGTGACAAAGCCTGGGCCAGGTATACATTATTCCATTCCCTGCTGGACCTCCTCTCCTGCAGGGTGCTTAGAAACTCCTGCACTAAGGCTGTTTGTACTGCCAAGTCTTTCTACTTCAAGGTCAATCTCCAGAATAATCTAAATTTCCCAGCCAAATTCTGGAATGTGAATGACTCCCTTTTTGACTCTGCAGTCCAGCCCTCTCCCTGTCCTCACAGTTAATGGCTCACCGGTGACTTGACCCGCCCCCACCCCCCGTTGCTGCTTACTGCAATGAGCTTCTTTTTTTTTTTCCTTACCACTTGTATTATCCCCTCTCTCCCACCTCATAGCTCCACTTCTCTCACCTTTCTCCTCACTCCTCCTTACTTCACCCCTCATGTGTTTGATTCCCCCCATCACTCCCCAGGAGACCCTGTTCACCCTTTCCTCATTCAACCCTACTAAATCTCACATGGATGGCTTGGGCCCTAAACTCCTCCTCCTCCTGTCAGCTCCTGATACCACCTCCTCCCTTACTCACTTCCCAAATCTCTCCTTCACCCTTTGCACTGTCCCTCAGTCTTTGAAGACTGCCAAGATTCTCCCCCTCCACAAAGGGGGTGATCCCTCCACTCCTGGCAACTTCTGCCCTATCTCCCTTCTCCTTTCTCTTGCAAAGCTGCAGGAGATACTAGTCAACTCACGGCTTGCAGACTTCCTCCACTCCTCCAACTTCCTCTCCCCCTCCCAGTCTGGCTTTAGGAAGGATCATTCCACCATCTCCTTCTTACTTAAGGTCACTGACTTCATTCTCTCAGTGATGGATAAGGGGAACATCACAGCAGCCATTTTCATCAATCTGGCCAAAGCCTTTGATTCTGTGTCCCACTTACTCCTCCTGGATAAGCTGACCTCTGTCAGCCTCTCAGTGACCGCTGTCAACTGGTTCTGTTTCTACATTTCAGACCGTGAACAGTCAGTACAAATAGGAGGTGCCATCTGCCCACCCCTCAGGGCTCCATTCCCGGGTCAAATCCTCTTCTCCATCTTCCTATTTGACCTCCTCTCCACCTTTGCCAACTCACATATTCCTATGTATGCAGACAACACAGTTCTCTACACCTCTGGTCCCTCAACGGCATCTCTGGAAGTCTCACTTCAGCAAGACTTTCACAATGTTCTGCACAGATTTCAGTTCAACCAACTTTGGGTAAAAACAAACAAACCCAAAAACCAACGGTGTCTATGATCTTTGGTACCAGCAAGAATCTGGCCCCACTCGCCCCTCCCCATCTTCCCCACAACAGATGGTGCAGCGCTTGAAGTAGTCCCTGATTTGATGTACTTCGATGTGTGGTTAGATAGCAGGCTTGACTTCTCTGCTCACATTGATGCCATCTATGCCAAATTTTGCCCCAAACTCAGTGCCCTGCACTGTAATAAGGACTGCATTTCTTCCCGGGTCAGTCAGGAGTCAGTCACCAACATGTTTCTCCCTATTTTCTACTTTGTAGATGTGGTTTATGGCACCACCCCTCCACCGCACCTTGCCAGACTGGACACCCTCCGCAATGCCTTCTGACACTTTGCTACCAACACACCCTCTCGTACTCACCACTGCTCACTTTATTCCTCCCTATCCATCCTCCCTCTCCCCTCACATCACCAGTCCAATTCTGCTTCCCTCATCTCTAAATACTTGTTTTGGTCCCTCCCCTCATACCTATCCAATCTTCTCTTCCTCATTCCCTCCCCCTTTTACACCTTGCAGTCAGGAGACCCACTCACATTCTCCCTGCCCCACCCACACTCCTAAGCCAAGACATCTGCTTTCTCATACCGCCTCTCCTCTGTCTGGAACCAGCTACCCTACTCCATCTGTCGTCTCTCTCTCCCTCTCTTTCCCCATGAAACGCCAGCTAAAATTCCTCCCCCCTCCCCACTGCTCTTGCCAACCCTATTTCTGAACCCCTCCTTACCCCTGCTTGGCTTTTGTCCATCCCTTACCTCTCCTTCTCCCATCCTCATAGTTCTGGTAACCTCACTTAAGTTTATGAACCTGTTGTGACTCCAACTTTCAGCACCAGCTCAGCCTCCCATCACTCTTGCAAATTTGCACACACAGATGATTTGTACACCAACTCATTTGTTCTCTACATGCAATATTTTAACATTTTGTTTGTTGCACACTTAAGTTATGCTCTTGCTGTCACCTTCACTGTATCCACATCACCTGACTGGCTATATATTGTTTGTAACCGTGCTTCTCTCCTTCCTCTTTCCCCAAGTCCACACCTAAGAATGAGGCTTAGCTCAGTATGCCTCTCCCAATTGTCAATATTTTTAAATAAATAAAAAGTTAAGTAATTGCAGATTTAGCTCAGCTTGTGAATGAGTGATCTAATTTTGCTTATTATCTCAGTGTTCAAATCTGGTGTATCCCATCATTTGTGCCAAGCTTCTGCAAAACTAATTTTTTACAAGACCTTTACAGACACACTTTACTCTGGCTGGTGAGATTGTACTCCTCAGGTTAAGCTCAATGTTTTTATTTATGCTTTCAGTATTAAGACACTGTTCCACAGGCCTGTCGATCATCTTTTCCTATAATGATGCACAGAACATAACTGGATGTTGTTCTAAACTGACTTCACCACACAGCAGCTATCAGGGGTGCCACCCCTGTCAATAATAAAATCCCACTGAAAAGTCTCATAAGCTTCCAGTGCTGCTCTTTGTAGCTACTGTATACGATACAGGAAGAATTCCTGCTTAATATTCCCACACACTTTCAAGGCTCTCAGTATGGCAAAATATTTTGAGAAAGTCTACTTTTGCTCAAAAAGGTTCCCATGGATGTTTGTAGTTCAGCAGCAAAGCCATGGCCACTACTGACATGGCTTGCAATCTCACGACCCTGGTTCTGCATTGTTCAGATATCTCTTACAGAACGTAATGTTTCCACCCAGTGGGAACCCAATAGCTGGTTTCCTTGACTTATTAAATTCCCTGGCAGTTCAGCAACAGCAAACAATTCAGACCCACATGCAGCTTCCAGCCACCCTACCAGTCTAAGTCACTGCAGAAATGCCTTTAACCCCACAGCATTTCAGTACAAGACAGAACCTGCACCTTGCCCTACCAAGAAAGGCCTTTCATTACCAAAACGTAAGGGCATGCATGACACCACGCAGTAGACTGTGCCCCTGTCATTGGAGGTGCAAGGTTATTCCAGCGAAGCTCGATGTTTCTTGGCTTAACTCAAGTTTCTCGAGCCTTGCTGCAGTCCACAGGATAACCTCCTTTATGCGAAAAAAATCTCTGTTTAAAACAGTGGGAGATTGCAGTTCCTAAAACTAAGTATCTGCTTAAGTGAGATAGGTCTTTTATTTCCTGTATGCACAAACAAGTCAACAGGCAATTCTGTCAGACACTGAAAATCATTTCCTCTGCTAAGGGCAGTATTTATCAAGTACAAACTTCTGGTGATTTCTTCCTCAACAAGCATTATCATGCAGTGTGTGAGGAATCATAATTTAATGGACCCCCTCTTTATGCTTTACAACTGATTTATTGCATATGGGAATTGACGAACATATAGATCAAATATATATATATAAAACTAGGGGCCATTGTGTGTTGTTTCCAGTGCTCTGGCAAGTTATTCCTTATTGTTAACATGGGGGCAGGAAACAACAACAACAAAAAAAAAAAAGGTTATGCACTTGTAACAGTAGTTCTAGGAGTGGTATATGATGTTAATCCACACTCTTGGCAGTGTCCTTTCCCCTTTAAGGTTTGCCGGAAAGTCTTAAACTGGCTCCTCCCACCCACCCAGGTAGTAACTCCCTAGCACTGCCCCGTGATGTCAGATCTTGCCCACTGGAAGCAAGACTGGTGTGCCACTTGCCAGGAGAGGTTGGATGGGTCAGTGTGGATGAACATCATAATCCACTCCTAGAACTACTGTTACAGGTGAGTGGATATGATGTTCTATCCACACTCTTGGCAGACTCCTAGCAGTTCTTGGGGAGGAGGGGGCAAGGTGCACACACCCTATTTAGGGAATAGACACTGGAGAATTGCAGCCCTAAAACCAGCATCCCAGCATGACTCAAGGTTGATGTGGTAGTGGGAAATAAGGGTGTGTGCTGACCTCCACGTAGCAGTCTGACAGATTTCCTGGATAGGGACGTCCATGGAAGCAGCCACTGAGGCAACAGTATGACGGGTGGAATGAGCCCTTAGCTATGGGGCGCTGCCAACCTGCAGCAGAGGTCAATGCAGGATACAATCCACCTGCCAATCATCCACTTAGCTGCCGGTCTGCCAGGTGTGGTTTCAGCATAGGTGTCAAAGAACTGGCGAACCTCTCCCCCAACTCCAGCCATGCACTCCTTAGAATAGGCCAGCGCTTGCAGCAGGTCCAATGTATGGAGCCTGTGCTCGGCCTCTGAGGTGTGGTTGGTGAAGTACACTGGGAGATTAATCACCTGATTAAGGTAAAAATCCAACAAAACCTTCTGGAGGAATTTCGAGTTGGGGCGAAGGACAATCTTGTCCCTGTGGATGACCAGGTAAGGAGACCCCACTGAGAGCGCCTGGAGCGCACTGATCCTTCTGGTTGATGTGATAACCACCAGGAAGGTGGTCTTCCACAACAGATGTGATATCTCACATTTGTGCATTGGTTCGAAATGCTTGCCCATGAGCTTTGTCAACCAGCAACAAGTCCCAAAGTGGTGGTGGCTCATGTACCAGAGGGGAAATGTGGTCAAGGCCTTTGAAAAAGTGCCAGACCACCTTAACCTGCACCACCGACTGTGTGCCACCCTGTACCCAATTGGCAGACTTGGCTGCAAGGTGCACCTAAAGAGTCGTCGATCAAAGGCCCGACAGGTACCAAAGGTAGTCGAGAATGCTAGCCACCAGACAAGATAAAGGGTGCAACCCATTGCCCTGGCACCAAATGGAGAACCTCTTCCATTTGAAGGCATAGCATTTTTGGTTCGACTTCTTCCAAGAAGCCTTGACTATGTTGACGACATCTACAGAGAGTCCCAAAGCCTGGAACTCTAGCCGCTGAGGAACCAGGCTGTCAGGTGCAGGGACTGAAGGACTGGGTGAAGTACCTTCCCCTGATTGATAGACAGCAGGTCCAGGCATAGAGGGAGACACCTCAGGAGCCTGCTGCTGAGGCTGAGGAGATTGGGGTAGCAGAATTGGCGAGGCCAGTCTGAAGTCACCAGGATCATCCCTGCCTTGTCCCTCCTGGCCTTGAGCAACACCATGAGGATCAAGGGGAAATGGAGTGAAGGAAAAGAGAAGGCCTGGGGTCCAGGGCCTGGAAAAGGCATCCCTCTGCAGTGTTCCCTGCTGAGGGGCATAGGCACAGAACAGCCTCAGCTTTGCATTCTACCTGGAGGCAAACAGGTCCACCAGAGGGGTTCCCCACTGGGAACAGTCTGTGTACTACCTTTGGGTGGAGAGATTACTCATGAGATGCCTCACCAACATGGCTGAAAGTGTCTGCCAGCTGATTGGAGACACCGGCCACATGGATGGCCAGGGGAATGGCCTCCAGGCTGTGCACAAAGGTCCAAACATGAAGAACTTCTCTGCAAAAAGCAAGGGAGTGCGTCCCACCCTGTTTGTTGAGGTAGCACATGGTCATGGTGTTGTCCATCTGGACCTGAATGAACTGGCCCCGGATATGTGGAGCAAAAGCAGTCTGCTCCAGCTGAACTGACCACAGCTCCAGCAGGGTAATGTGACACCGGGACTCCTCGGGGGTTCAGAGCCCATGGACTCTGTGTTCCCTCAGGTGGGTACTCCAGCCCATGAGGGAGGCATTGGTCATCAGGATGACTATAGGCTCTGGGCAGATAAATGGGATACCTTCCTGCAGATCATCCAGGACTAACCACCACTGGAGGGCATTTCACATCAGCTGGGTCACAGTGACCGGCTGGTCAAAGTGGCCATTGCGCTGAGACCTTTGGTGGGCCAGCTTCCACTGCAGAGAGCGCATTCTCAAGTGGGCTCAATGGACCATGCTGGTGCATGCCACCATGTATCCCAGGAGGTGCAGGAAGTCCTGAGCAGGGTGCAACTGCCCTATCCAAAATTATTGGGCAAAGGAGAAGAGAGAGACATAGAATTTGATAGCAGATAAGGACCGCTTGGCCCACCTAGTCTGCCCATTTCCCTACCTAACAGATAAGTTGCAGATCCTAGTTAACCAACAGCCTACTTCCTCCTACCCCCACTAGAATTGCCTTATGTCTGTCCCATGCATTACTGAATTCCCCCACTGTTTTTGACTCTACGACCTCCTCAGGAAGGCTGTTCCATGTATCCACAACCCTCTCTGTGAAGAAATACTTCCTCACATTTCCTCAGAGCCATCCCCCCTCTATCTTCAAATTGTGCCCCCTTGTTTTTGCATATCTCTTTTTCTGAAAGATGCTACCCTCTTGGACTTTGTTGATTCCCTTGAGGTATCTGAAAGTTTCTATCATGTCCCCCCTCTCCCTTCTTTCCTCGAGGCTATACATCTTTAGTTCCTTTAGTCTTTCTTCATATGTCTTCTGATACAGACCCTACATCATTTTGGTTTCCCTCCACTGGACAGCCTCCACCCTATCTATGCCTTTGCGGAGATGGGGTCTCCAGAACTGTACACAGTACTCCAGATGTGGTGTTACCAACTGTCTGAACAGAGGGCCATCAACTTCCTGTTTTCTACTAGTGATGCCTCTCCCTATGCATCCCAGTATCCCCCCAGCCCTCCTTACTGTCTTCTCACATTGCTGACCCACCTTTAGGTCATCTGATATGACTATCCCCAGGTCCCTTTCCATTTTTGTTGTTGTCAGTATCTCACCCCCATTGTGTACTCTTCCCCTGGGTTTTTGCTTCCCAGGTGCATTATTTTGCACTTTGCACTGAATCTAAGCTACTATACATTTGACCATTCCTCCAACCTTGCCAAGTCCCTTTTCATCCCTTCCACCCCACCTTGTGTATCTACCCTGTTGCAGATCTTTGTGTCATCTGTAAAGAGACATGCTTTCCCTTCCAGTCCCTCTGCAACGTCACTTATAAAGACATTAAAAAGGACCAGCCCCAGTACTGAACCCTGTGGTACCCCACTAGTAACCCTCCTTTCTTCACTGTGGACTCCATTTACTATTACCTGCTGTGTCCTGTTGTCCAACCAGTGTTTTACCAAGGCTACCACCCTGGGACCCACTCCCAGGCTGGTTAATTTGTTTGTTAATCTTTTGTGTGGGACTGTGTCAAATGCCTTGCTGAAGTCTAGGTAGGCCATGTCCACAGCCCCTCCCTGGTCTACTGTTTTGGTCACCCAGTCAAAGAAATCAATTAGACTTGTCTGACATGACTTTCCCGCTGTGAATCCATGCTGCCTTGGGTCCTGTGCCCCACTGGCCTCTAGGTACTCAACAATTCTTTCTTTCAGAAGTGATTCCATCATTTTCCCTACCACTGAGGTCAAACTGACAGGTCTGCAGTTTCCTGCCTCTGTCTTGCTCCCACTTTTGTGAAGGGGAATCACATCCACCCTCCTCCAGTCCTCAGGTACCACACCATCCTCCCATGATTTATTAAAAAGGGTAGTCAGTGGTGTTACTAGTTCTTCCCTTAGTTCTTTTAGAATTCTGGGGTGAATCCCATCACGCCCCATTGCTTTATCCACCTTCAGTTTTAAGAGTTGTTTCAGAACCCTTTCTTCTGTGAAAGGACTAATATCAACCTCCCTATCCAGAGTGCTTCTATTGACCAGATTAGGTATTTCCCCCTGCTTTTCCATTGTGAATACTGAGCAGAAATAGTCATTCAGTATCCCTGCTTTTTCACAGTCGCTCTCTGCCCAAACACCTTCCTCTTTGTTTAGCCTCAGTATCCCTGCCTTAGTCTTTCTTTGCTCCCTAATGTACCTATAAAAGGTTTTATCCTCCTTCTTAACCGAGTTGGCTATATTTTCCTCGGTTTGGGCCTTTGCTATTCTGACTGCCTTACCCACTTCCTTCTGCTTTAACTGGTACAGTTATCTGTCCTGCTCCTTCTGTGTTTCCTTATACTTCCTGAATGCTATCTTTTTCTCCCTTGCCTTTCCCACCACTTCTTTTGAGAACCACAGTGTTTTTTTCTTTCATTTTGATTTGTTTAGTTGCTTCACACAAAGGCTTGTTGCTTCTGTGATGGCGGTTTTGATGTTTCCCCATTGTTGCTCCACCCCACCTTCTTGTCTGTTTGCTAGTGATTTTCTGAGGCACTCTCCCATTTTGACAAAATCAGCCCTCCTGAAGTCCAGTACCTTCACTTTTGTGTGACTTGACTCTACAGCTGAGTTTATCACCCTGTCTGCCAGGAGCTGAGCCCTGGCACTGCAAGAGTCGAACTTTGCCCCAATAAAGTGAATCACCTGTGAGGGCATGAGTACCAATCTGGCCTCGTTGACCAGGAGGCCAAGAGAGATGCAGGTCTGGAAGGCCAGATCTCTGGACCACTCCATCTCCTGCCTGGAGGGACCCACAATAAGCCAGTCATCCAGGCAGGGGTATAACTGGACTCCTCAGCGCCTTGGGTAAGTTGCCACCAATGCTATGTATTTGTTGAAGACCCTGGAAATCAAGGACAGGTCGAATGGCATGGTCTGGAACTCACAGATGATCCCATCTGCCCAGAATCAGAGGAACTGGTGATGGGAAGGATGGATTGGGATGTGAAAGAACGCATCCTGAAAACTGGAGAACAAAACCACATGTCCTGCTCAAAACATGGTATGATCGGAGAAAGAGTGACCATCCTGAAGGTGTGCAGCCTAAGAAACTTCTTCAGATCATGCAGATCTAAGATGGGGCGCCAGCCCCTCATCTGTTTTGGCACCAGGAAGTAACTGGAGACAAACCCTGGGTGTTCTGGAGGTTACGAGACAAGAGCCACGATCACCTTGCGGAGGAGCTGGGCGATGTCCCAACGGGCTGACAGGATGTCGGACACTATGTCCTCCTGTGGAGCACGGGCTCAGCAAGGCAGAACAGCCTCAAACTCTAGAGGCAGACCATGACCAACCACCTTGAGGACCCACCTGTCTGTGGTGACAGCAGACATGGGGTAAAGGAAATGGTGGAGCTGGCCCCCCCCCCCACAGGAGGACACAGGAGACACAGGACGGGCATGGGGAAGGCACCCCCATCCTGTCACTTGGCAGGTTTGGAGGCAGAGGAGGGACCAACTAAAGAACCACTGGGACCTTGGCCTCCTGGCTTGTGGACGACCGTGGCCACAAACTTTGGTCATGGTCGCCAGGCCTGAGCCTGCTGCCCAGCATGAAGCTGGGCCAGTTTGGCCACAGAGGCAGAGGGGGGCTGAAAGGGCTTCTTCTTCTTCTGCTGTTTGAAGCCTTTGGGATCCCTCTGGCTGGAGTCACCAAGTCCATGGTGGCACTGGACTTTTCAATGTGGGTGAGGTGCCCTTCAATCCCAGGCCTGAAAAAGTCAGTACCCAGAAAGAGGACATCCACCAGCTTGTGCTGAGTATCTGCTGTGAAGGTTAAGATCTGCAGCCAAGCCCTATGGTGCATGGCCACCACAGATCTGGCACAAGAGTTGCTGATGTCCATGGCAGTCTGGAGCTGTTGTTTAGCCACTGCTCGGCCTTGATCCCAGACCTGCTTGACTGTGGTCTGTAGGTCTGCTGGGAGATGAGGAAGCACCTTGTCAAGTGTGCCCAAAAAGGCATGGGAGAAGTGGGCCATTAGAAGGGCCAAACTCGCTTGCCAAAGGCTGAGAGAGGAGGCAGCATAGACCTTCCTGGCCATGTAGTCTAGTTTTTTGGACTCCATTTCAGAAGGCTTGTCAACATTACCCATGTTGCATGTGTGCCGGAACAGAGTCAACCACCAAACCCTCAGCTGAGGGGTGCATTGTGAATCTTGAATGGGAACCGGTAGGGACCACATGCTTGTGGGCCATCCAGGACGTTGGTGCAGGACAAGAGGACAAATGCTGCCACAGCTCCAAGGCAGGGCCAAGAATGGCCCCTGTGACTGGGAAGGCTTCCCCAGAGGAGTCACCCCAGTTGAGGATCTTAGTGAGTGGGTACCAAGCCCGCTTCTGAATGGTCTCCATCAAGCGACCTGTGGATTCCAAGATCAGGTCCTATAAAAGAAGTTCAGCTTTGCTCCACCAACAGATCTTTGGCCAGTTTTGCTCCGCCGACAGATCCTCGGCTGACTCCATGTCTACTGGACAGGAGAGCAAGGAGGAACCTTCTGATTCTGAGGAATCATTAAATAAAGGTTGACCGCTAGAATCCCCGCTGTCAGTCGGGGGTAATGGTGACCGACAGTCGATGGGGAAGTCCCGATGTCGGATGGGCCTTCTTAGTCAGAGGGCTGAACTTCGGCTGTTTGGGAGGCAGCTCCACCAAAATTGGCAGAGAGGCCGGGGAGGCAGAGCCAGGACCTGATGGGTCGGTTCCTGCCAAGGCAGGGAAGGTTATGGCCTCTGTTGTAAAAGCCATGAAATGACCGAGGTAGAGGTTGGCACAAACTTCATCCTGGTGAACAATAGCTGTTGCCACACCAAATCCTTGTAGTGCCAATGCAACTTTCGCTGGAGCTTCTCTTGCACAAGGAGGCCAAAGAGGATGTGGAATAGCAGCAACGCCACTTACCCGAGTGGCAGGAGCATGAGCATCGATGTCAACACAAGATGCGCAACTCAGGACTGCAAGAGCGGGACCACGACCTCAACTGGTGGGGCCACCGAGGGTGGGAGTCAGAGGGGGCTAGCGAGAGCTAAGCCTCCTTTGGGTCTGGGAGCTCCTGAGTGAGAGGCAATGGATCAGTGGACTGGTCTGTCACTCCCTGGGAAATGAGCTGTAGGACCGGAGTCCTGGATAAGGAGGTGTCGGCCTCTTCGGGTGACAATGGGTCGACCAGCTCAAGAAAAATCTTGTCCAGAAAATTGGTCTGCGAGTCAGCCAACTGGCCCGATGGGAAGACCGTGGGGCCATCAGCCTGGGCCAAGGAATTAACCAAAGTTGGAACCTCTGGAGAAGCATGGGAATCAAAGGCCTGAGAGCACTCCCGATCACACGACTGATGACAAGACCATTTTTTGGTCTCTTTTTTAGACTTAGATTTAGATTTCGTGCTCGAGGGACCCTGCCCATGGCTGGGAAGGGCCTGGCACAGTTCCTCCAGTGCCCCCATGAAGGAAGGAAGCATCCAAAAAGAGCAGCAAAAAGGCTGAAGCTTGCACGGCAGCCTGAGTCGCCACTTCCTCAAATGCCGCAAGTTGTTTGGTGCACCCTGCAGCCGTGGAAACCACTCAATGGGCATCCTTGGACTTAACCTGAAGATCCAGGGTCGTACGGACGACCCAACAGAAGACCGTCATGCTGATCTTCTAAGGTGGATGGGTGAAATGTGCCACACAGGCCGCAAGCCTGGGTATTTTGCTCGTGGCCCAGGCAGTAGATGCACATGATGGGCGGATCCATCTGAGACATCTGCTGCAAGCAGGCATATTTCTGAAATCCTGGCACCAACTTTGTGTCATCCATACCTGAGAAAAGAAGGAGTCACCGGAAGACAAATTATTGAACAATTCAAAGATTTTAATAGCAAAGGGCCTACTCATTGTGAGAGCGATAAGGAGGGAACCTTCTTTCAGTGGAAAGAAAGATCTGGTGTCATGGGGTGGTGCTAGGGGAGTTACCACCCTGGTGGGTGGGAGGAGCCAGCTTGAAGCTTTTCCAGGAAGCCTTAAAGGGGAGAGGACACGGCCAAGAGTGTGACTAGAACATCATATCCATGTTCCTAGAACGTATAGTTTCTATATATCTACAATCTGTATGGTAAGGAACTGACTGCATCAGAAACACAAAACAGGTACAGAGTTGGGTGGCTAACCCAAAGTGCTTTGTAAATCTATGGTATATTAACCCAGACGTGGAACTAATAATCACCTCTGTCTCAAATGGTAAACAGTCTTTTCACTTATTCATTCCTGTGTTTCTAAGCAGAGTACGCTCTCTTCCCTTAATCTCCTTTTACATGAAAGCAAACAGAAAATAGAGGTTACTTTCTTGTAACCATAGTTCTACTACTAATATTAAGTTAACATCCACACAGGCAGCTTTCCACTGCGTATGCTCAGTCACCTGAACAGTGTTGAAGCTTGACTCCTCCTACCACCTTACCATGTGGTGCTTCGACTCCATCACCAATACACTTAGATATGCACGCTGGAACAAGAATCTAAAGAAAGCCTTGCCAGGGAAGGTTGGGTGGGTCATGAGGATGTGAACTGAATACTAATAGTAGAACCATGGTTACAAGTAAGTAACACCTGTTATTATCTACCTAGATGCGGTTCACTATCCGGCAGACTACTCGCAGTCCTTAGGAGTAAAAGACAGGGTGCACTCCCCAATTTGGTGAATAGACACTGGACAACTGAGGATCCACAACCAGCATCATGATGACCGAGTAAGTGGACACCGTGATGGGAGACATGTATGTACACTCGACCAGGTATCAATACTACATATTTCAGAAATGGGAATGTACCTGGCAGCAGTAGCAGAGGTAGCATGTCTGGTGGAGTACTCCTCTTCTGTGGCTCCTATGCAGCCAAGTTGTAGCACAGAACAATGCAGGTGGTGAGCCATCACTCAATGTTCTGTTTGGGTGCCAGTCTTCCTAGGGCGGCATCAACAAAACAGAGAGCCTCCTTATCATGTGATACCTCTCCATGAAATGTTGTCACTTGCTCCCTGTAGAACAGCAGGGTCCTGTGAACACTGAATGTGTAGAGCACTGACACAACTTCCCAAACCATGAGGCTTCAAGAAGAAGGTGGGTAGAATAAGTGCGTGATTTAGGTGCAACTCCATAACTACCTTCCAGGTAATTTAGCCTGGAGGCATAGGACAACTGTGTCCTTGTGGAAAAACAGATGTGATATAACAGAAACAGACAATGATGGCAAAAAAAGACCAGCCGTCCATCCAGTCTGCCCGAGTTCCCTAATAAGCCCTGGGATCTACTGTTCCTCAAGGGTCCTAGCCCCCCAACCCCCAATTCTCCTCCCTGATTTTGTCAGCAACCACTATACACTTCATTCTGTCCCAACTGTGCTCGAAACCACTAATGGTTTTCACTACCACCACCTTGGCTGGCAGACTGTTCCACACTTCTACTACCCTTTCTGTAAAACAATACTTCCTCATGTCCTCCTGAGCCTCCCTCCTACTAGTTTCCACTTATGTACACATAACCGCAATTTAGTATTCAAGCTAAATAGTTCTTCACAGTTCACATTAACTCCTTTAAGGAACTTGAAGGGCTCTATCAAATCTCCCCTCTCCCTACTAGTCTCTAGCGAGCACATGTCCAGCACAGGGGGCACTCCTCATAGGACCTCCCTTGTTGACCCTGAATCACTGTTGTTACTCTGCATTGCACCATCTCCAGCCTATCTCTATCCTTCCAGAGGTGAGGACTCCAGAACTGGCCATAGGACTCCAGGTGTGGCCTCAGCAGGGCTCTATATAGGGGACGTTTACCTCCCACTTTCTGCTATTAGTACCCCTCCCAATATATTAGAGCACCCTACATGCCTTGCTGCTCTGACGCGATTGCTGAAGGGAGTCACTAATGATAATTCCAAGGTCTCGTTCCTCAGTAGTAGTACTAAGTTTCACCCATCCCATCCAGTACCCCGTCCTGGGGTTCTTATTCTCTACGTGCATTACCTTTTTGGTGTGAATTTCAGCTGCCAAACCCTTGACCACCCATCTAGCTTTGTAAGTCTCTGCATTTCCCTTATTCAGGCTGCAGGAAAGAAGAGAAGCACCCAGGGAATGGTTGATGCTGTAATACAATTCCACAAGGCTAAAATAAAACATGCTGCACCCAGTCCACCAGTTACAGTTCAAATTCCTTTGAATATCGCTAAAGCAGGACTGACTGGTTACAGAACAGTGCCTTACTTTATTACGGTGCTCTTCCACATGACATCAGCATCCATATAATGGATATTCATAAGAAGCACAAACTTGCTCCATATAAAAAGCCAGAAAGGTAGGAATGCAATTGCACAAGAGCCCTTTATTCCCTCATCACTATGCACCCTCCCACACAGCATTGTGTCATCTGCAAAGAGACACAACCAGCCCTCGATTCCCTCGGCAATGTCGCTGAAGAACATGTTGCAGAGAACTAGACCCAGGACAGATCCCTGTACAACCCTACTCGTAACCTCATGCTCTTCTGATTTTACTCCGTTAACCAGAACCCTCTGCTGCCTCCCTTTAGTTGGTTTCCTACCCAGTTTACTATGACTTTAGCTGCACCCAGGTCTTCCATCTTCTTCAGCAAGTGTCTGTGACGTACAGGGTCAAAAACCTTGCTGATGTCGAAGCACAGCAAATCCACAGTGTGGCCTCTATCTAATTCCCCATTCACCCAGTCAAAGAAAAGTATCAGATTATTATGACAAGACACTCCCCACCAAATCCATGCTGTTTACTGGGGACTGTTGTTCTCCAAATAGTCTGCAAGGTCCTCTTTGACCAGCGACTCCGTCAAGCTTCTCCACAATAGGGGCAAGAATGACAGATCTGTAGTTCCTGTGTCCCTCCCCCACCCACCCCCACCCCTTTAGGAAGCACAACTATGTCCACCACCTTCCAATTCTTTGGAAAGTACAGTTACGTAAGAACTTACCGTAACAGTAGATCTTCGAGAACAGCTCTTGCAGCAGGTTACATCATTAGGACTGAAGCCGTCAGGCATCAGGACCCTACAGAAATTTTCTAGCTAGCAGTCTTCAGCGGGGACTGCCTCTGACGTCGGTTCCACCCCCGACATCAGGCGTAGTACATAAGGAGGCGGTCCCGCCACAATCCCCAGTTCTCCCGCTGGAGACTCCCGGCTGCTGGATGACATCAGAAGAGGAGACCGAAGATCCGCCATCAGATGGCCAAGACTAAAAACAAATTGTTCCATTCCGAAAGATGGATGTTAGACTATAACCTACCTCCTCCAAAAAAAGGGGGGAATGGTGGGCGGGAAGGTACCTGCTGCAAGAGCTGTTCTCGAAGATCTACTGTTACGGTAAGTTCTTAAGTAACTGTACTATCTTACTTCGAGGTACAGCTCTTGCAGCAGGTTACACCATTACTACTGATTCCCAAGCAATGGCGACATTCTAAAGCCATCAGGAGGAGGGAGAACAGAGAGTACCACCCTGCTTGAGCATATGACAGAAGTCCCTGAAGGACGGCTAGGCTGAAACCAGCCCTTCGCCTTGAGGCGATGTCCAGGCTATAATGCCTAATAAAGGTATGCACCGAGCTCCAGGTGGCTGCAGCACAAATAGCTGAAGTGGACACACTCTTCAGCGCTGCAAAGGAGGTGGCCACTCCTCTGGTAGAATGGCCCTTGACCGCGCCTGGCAAGGGTTTGCTGCACTTGTCATAACAGAAAGAGATACATTGAATGAGCCAACGTGAAAGGGTCTGCTTCGAAACAGGGGCCCCTTTCATCCTCTCAGCAAAGGATACGAACAGCTGATCCACTTTCTGGTGCTGTTTAGTTCTGGTCAGGTAATATCTAAGACACCTGTGAACATCCAGGGTGTGAAGCAGTGCTTCTCCTCGACTGGTGTACTTAGGAAAGTACACTGGTAAGTCGATATCCTGATTAAGGGTAAGGGTTGAAACCACCTTAGGCAGGAACTTAGGATTTGTCCTTAGGGATACCCTATCCTGGTGGAAAATTAAATAAGGCTCTTTGCACATGAGTGCATGCAATTCAGAGATTCTTCTCGCTGAAGTAACTGCAACTAAAAACAACATTTTCCATGACAGAAAACGTAGCTCATAATCCGCAGCTGGTTCAAAGGGTGGCAGCGTAAGCTGCTCAAGGACGAAGGGCAAGTCCCAAGGAGGAACTGGATCCTTCATAGGTGGCCTAAGGTGGAGGACCCCCCTCAAAAAGGCACGAGTAGTATCCAAATAAGCCACCATACGATGGCCTATGGGGGCATGATAAGCTGAGATTGCACAAAGGTGCACTTTGATCGAGGAGTAAGCTAGCCCAGACTGAAAAAGGGAAAGTAGGTACTCCAGAACCAGCTTCACAGGACAGTCTAAGGATGAGAAACCACGCATTTGAGCCCACAGGCAAAACCTGTGCCACTTCATGGCGTATGTTGCATGTGTTGCCAGTTTTCTAGCGGCAGAAAGCACGTTTGCCACCTCTTGCGAGACCCCGTGCCGCATCATGGCTATGTCTCTAGGAGCCAGGCATGTAGGTTCAATGAATGTAAGTCCGGGTGGACTAGTGAACCCTCCTCCTGAGACAACAGATGGGAGCTGATTTGCAAAGGAATCGGAGGTTCCCGAGATAGCTGATGCAGTAGCGGGAACCAGATTTGTCTGGGTCAGAAAGGCACCATCAGGATAAGCGTCACGTGCTCCCTGCAAAGTTTGAGAAGAACTCTCTGGATCAACGGGAAAGGAAGGAAGGTGTAGAGGAATCTGCCAGCCCAGGAGAGGAACAATGCGTCTCGCCAGAAAACACCAGGCCCTGGATCTAGCGAGCAAAAATTGGGCAGTTTTGCGTTGGATGGGGATGCGAATAGGTCTAATTCTGGAGAGCCCCATCTGTGGAACAGATCCTCTGCCACCTCCTGTAGAAGTTCCCACTCATGGACTCTGGCCTGGGAGCGACTCAGGCTGTCTGCGATGGTGTTGTCCACCCCGGGAACGTGAACAGTAACAAGGTTTGCGCCGTGCCAGATTACCCATTCCCACACTCTCATGGCCTCCCTGCAAAGGGGGTAAGAGTGTGTGCCTCCTTGTTTGTTGAGGTAATACATCACTGCAGTATTGTCTGTTTGCAACAAGAGAGTACTTGGTGGAATCTCCGACTGGAAGGCTTGCAGGGCATAAAGGACCGCCCTCATCTCCAGTATGTTGATATGGAGATGAGATTCCTGGGTAGTCCATGTTCCCTGAGACCTCACCCCATTGAAGTCTCCCCACCCCAGCCCTGAGGCGTCTGTGGAAAGAGTTATAACCAGGGACGGCGCTGTGAAAGGAACCCCCACGGAGAGGGTTCCCAGATCTAGCCACCATTGCCAGTCCTGAACCACAGCCTTCGTGATTCTGACTGGATGCTGCAGATGGTCTTGCCATTGGTCCCATTGCACCCTTAACATCCACTGGGTTACCTGCATGTGGAGTCTTGCCATTGGGACTGTAGGAATGGCCGCAGCCATGTGTCCAAGCAGGCGAAGGACCAGTCTGGCTGGGACGGTCTTCTTCGCTAACAGATCCCTTATGAGGGATCGAATGCACTCCGCTCTGTCTTTGGGAAGAAAGGCTTTTCCCTTGATAGTGTCCAGAACTGCCCCTATGAACTGCAGTTTCTGGGACAGCACCAGGAGAGACATCTCGTAGTTGATGAGGATGCCCAGAGACTGAAAAAGGGTCTGGGTACATTGGATGGCTATCAGTAGTGCCTCCTTGGAAGGGGCCATGAGAAGCCAATCGTCCAGGTACGGGAACACGTAGTGGCCCTGTCTCCTCAGAGAGGCTGCCACAACTGCCATGCACTTGGTAAAACCCGAGGTGCTGGTGACAGTCTGAAGGGCGCCTGGAACTGATAATGGCAGCCAGAGAACTCGAGCACAGGGGAACCCTCCTGCGTCTGAGCAATAGGAATGTGCAGGTAGGCGTCCTGCATGTCCAGGGATGCCAAGAAAGCGTCCTTCTTTAGCATGGGGATTAGCCCCGGAAGGGTCACCATGCAGAAGTGCTTGTAGACCAACAGATTGAGGTCGCTGAGGTCCAAGATTGGACGGAGGTCCCCTGTTTTCTTTGGAACCAGGAAGAAGTGCGAATAGTATCCTGCTCCTCTCTGGTTCCCTGGAACATGCTCCAAAGCTTCCTTCTCTAGAAGCATGAGCACCTCCTGCTGTATGAGCAGGGCATGCTGACCCGAGTAATGGGAAAGCAGAGGAGGCCTTGTGGGTGGGTTGTCTACAAATTCTATATAATGGCCTCTTTTGACGAACTGTAGCACCCACTTGTTGGTGGTGATCGACTGCCACCCTGGCAGGTGGCCCGCGATGCGACCCCCGACCTTCATTTCCCATTGATCCTGAGGAGGGGGCCGGGGCCCGGAAGGAGTCATGCTGTGGCAGCACTGGATCCTGCAGGTTGGGCCAACTTTGTGGCTCGTTGGCCTCTGCCTGAGGATGTCTTGGCCTGGGCTTTCCAGGTGAATGATCCCCTCTGTTGCTGGCCAGAACGAGGTTGTTGCCTTTGGATCCGGCTGCAAAAGTGACTCTGGTTCCTGCAAAACGAACTAAGCTGAGACCTGTACATAGCATGGACAGATCTAATTGCCTTCCCAGCTTCCTGCAATTTGGTGATCACCTTCTCTGAGGCTTCACCAAACAGAACTTCGTCATGATAAGGGGCGTCCATGATGTTCTTCTGGACGTCTGGGGTAAACCTGGAGACACGGAGCCAGAAGTGTCTCCGAAGACACACGCCTGAGGCTGCAGCTCCGGCCGAAGAGCCCGCAGAGTCATATGCGGCTCTAAGCACCTGGGTCCCCACGTCCAAACCCGTATGGATGAGTTGCAACAGCTCCTCCTTCTGGCCACCATCTGGCAACTTTTCTACTAGGTCTTGTCCCTGTTCCCACCATGCGTTCTGGAACTGAACCAAGTGGGTGAGGTAATTTAACGACCTAATGGCGCAAGTCGCGGCCGCGTAGTTGCGCCTGCCCAGGACGTCCAACTGCTTGGACTCCGGGTTCGGTGGCTGCGTGCTCAAGTGTTACGGTTTCTGAGACCGGTCATGTGAGGCTGTAATGACCAGTGAGTCGGCCAGAGGATGGTTCGCCAGGTACTGGTCCTCCCTTGGGGCCTTGTACAGGTGGTCAGCCTTCTTCGGCATTGCCGGAGTTGAATGTGGATGCTTCCACGCCACCTTGGTGATGTCCACGAAGGTGTTCACCAAGGGTGTCACTACTACAGGCTTGGGATCTTTTTGCCGAAGGTAGTGGGCAAGGCGTAGTCTTTCGGAGTCCAGCTCTTCAGGGTCCCACCCCATGTTCTCCTGAATATGCCTCATTATCTCGGCGAACGAGGGGTCATCTGGAGGAGACCTGGGAAGGTTGCATGGGTCCGGAGGGTGGACGCTGATAGGAGAAGGGGATCTGGAGCACGCAGAGGTGTCAGATCTGGAGTCCTCCGCGGACGGGATATACTGACGCCTTCTGGGTCTCTTGGGGCTGGGTGACCCTGAAGTGGATCTTGACGGAGGCCTTCTCCTCTCCAAAGATCTGCCCCTAGGAGGGGATGCCGGCTCCTTGGGGGTCGATGCCCGCCCTGCTGACCCCCTGAGTGGAAGAGGGGGGTGCAGGCATTGGAGGGGCAGCGGGCACAGGAGGAGGTTGTGTGGTGACCACATCCTTCTTGATGGTGTCCCACCAGAAGGTGAAGAGCTCCTTCACCTCTGCCAAATTTAGGCCCGACGACGGACCGGGTGCTGGTGGCCTGTCATCAGGGCTGGGCGTCAGGTCCCAGGGGGTCTCCCGCTCCGGGGAGGGATCCCGTGGGAGCTAGACGGGACCGGGGTCACCTGCCTGGTCTTCGGGCTGGGTAGAGTCCTCCTCCGACGACACCTTCCAACCGACGTCGGTAGGCGGTGGTGTGGTCCTGCTTTCTGTGATAGCTGACGCCGGTCCCCCCGCCGGCGTCCTTGGGAGCGAATGCCTGACCGGCGACAGGTGACGAATGGTAGCTGGTTCCCGGGAGTGCCTATGTATCTTGGCTGACGTCAGATGGGCCGACGTCGGGTCTGACGTCCGCTTCAGAGAGGTCAGCTCCTTGGTTTTGCGCTGGGGTGGTTGGGAGACAGACCTGACGTCAGAGGCCAGATGATGGGATGAAGACTTGTGGCTCTCCCCAGACCTGGACGAGGCCTTAGACAGAGTGGACAAAGATGCAGGCCTGGAGGTCTTGACAGGTTGCAGAGAGGAGGAACCACTAGTCGATCTGATGAGAACCGGGGGAGGCTGAGAGCGAGCCCTCGAAGGACAGCGGTCTGACCTGGAGCTGGAGCTGCAGGAGTCCGAAGCCCTGGAAGGGGATCTGGTTCTCTCCTTCTCCTGGTGCTTTTCGCAGTGCTTATGGGACTTCCCTGAAGACTCCCCTTTGGAGGAAGGGTCTCAATCCATTGCTTTGAGTTTTTCCTCGACGAGGAAAGCTTGGAGGGCCTTCTGGCGGCGGATCATTGTACGACTGTTGAAGCCCTGGCAGAAGGAGCAGGCCTGGGTGTCGTGGTCTGGGCCCAGGCAGCGAACACAGGCCGAGTGGGGATCCTTAAAAGGGATCTGTTTACCACAGGCACACTTCCATGAATGGCCCTCCAAAGAAGTTGGAGAGGACATCAGACGAAATCCGTTGAGAAAAAACGGTTGAAATTTTACTAGTCATCGCGCGCTAGAAACTGACCAAGAGGCCGATGCTGTGATGTAGATGGCAGGAAAAGAACTGGGGATTGTGGAGGGACCACCTCCTTATGTACTACACCTGACGTCGGGGGCAGGACCGACGTCGGAGGCGGTCCCCGCTGAAGACTGCTAGCTAGAAAATTTCTATGGGATCCTGACGCCTGACGGCTTCAGTCCTAATGGGTTAACCTGCTGCAAGAGCTGTATCTCGAAGTAAGATCTACCCCTGTCCTAAGTGACCTGCTGAACAGACCTAATAAGGATTCAGCCAGTTCTGCTGCTGATTCCCTGAATGCCCTTGGAAGTAACCCAGCCTGTCATGGGGCTTTGTTTATCTTTAGGGCTGTCACCAGCCCTCTCACTACCTTTTCACTAGTAAATGTTGGTTGCCTCATCTCCAGGACCCCTTAGTAGCTGCTTTGAGGTCATTCTCTGGCCAGGGTCCACTGTCCTCCCTAGTGAAAACTGAGCAAAAGTAAGGACAGTGACCTTTTGCCTCTATCATCCTACTAGTTTTACAATTCTTCCCCTTTCTGCCTTTTCTCCCCAGTTAATCTAAAGAACTGTTTTTCTCTGCTGTTGACCTCTGCAATACGCAGCTCTGTGTCTGCTTTTGCCTCCCTAACCATCCTCTTTTCTTCTCTATTTTTCAGAAATATTCTCCACATTCTTCCTCCCCCTGCTTTTCTTTATATTTGTAGAAGGCCTTTTTCTTGGCCCTCACCGCTTCCCTGACCCTTGCTGAGAACCAAAATCATTTCCTGAACCAGTTCTTTTTAGTTACCATTCTCATGCATACCTTACATGTCTCAAGTATGGCCCCCTTAATTGCCACCCATCTCTCCTCCACCTGATCAGTGCTATCAACCCCTACTAACTTATCCCTGATGAACTCCCTTGGCCTATTGAAGTCTGCCCTTCTAGAATCATGGACTTCAGCTCTCAGTTGCAGTTTACCAGACATGAGGAGTCAGTTTGAACCAAACAGAGTTATGGTCACTGTTCCCCACTGGCTCCCCTACCCTACAGCTCCTACTACCTCCAAGTTGGTAAGCGCTGCATCAGGAATTGTGGTCTGTCTGATGGGTTCCTTAACTAGCTGTACCAGTAGACAGTCTTTAAAGGCATCCAGCAAGACCTGATTTCTGGCACTCCTGATCACTGAAACATCATTATCAATGTCGAACAGCTTAGATCTCCTACCATCACTATTCCCCCTTTCCTACCGTCCTTTCAAGTTCCTCCCTGAGCTCTCTGTCCCTTTCCTCCCCTTGCCCCGGCATTCTACAGATCACCCCCAAGTGCAATTTCTTCCCTGAGGCTGCCATGAGTTGCCTCCACAATGACTCGGTCTCCCCTTTGCTACCCCTGATAAACCCATCTTCCACTGCTTTGATGCCATCCCTGACAAAAAGGGCAACTTCTCCCCCTCTACTTGTTCCTCTATCCCACCTGAGCAGTGAATCCTGAAGGACTGTCAGTTCCCAGTCATTTTCTGAAGTCCACATTTCCATGATGGCTACCGGTCTACCAGTCATATGTCCATCATCAGAGTGACCAAGGTTTGCCAGGATGAATGGGATGCCAACAACAGATAGCATTCAACATCGGCTGAGTCAACCTATTTGTTCAGAGTAAGGTGTGATTGGGACCACTTAACTCCTAGTTCCCAATGAATGAGTCGCATGTACAATTGGATCCAAAATACCATGGCCGTGGAAGATCAGATGGACAAGAAACTCAAAAAATGGTGAAACTGTGGGGCTAGGCACAACTACCTAACACAAAATGATCACACAAGGGAGGGCAGGTCCCCAAAACTGTACAGAGGCATACACGCTCTGGCTTGAAGGGATAACCAACAGCAAACTGCATTATAATACTCAATACTACTACACAATGACAGAAAAAACAAATGTGTACTCATGTTCTTGGTATTACAATTCTCAACTTTATACTCTAGGTGAGTAAATAAAATTGTTTTACACTCATGATTAAACAGCTGAGAAGTAGACAGTGTTCTCTCTTATCCCTGTTCATTGTACCCTTCCTCCAAGTCGCACCTGGAATTGAGTTTTGGCTCAGTGTGCCTTTCCTGGTCACCAGTGTTCAAATAAATAAAAAATGATGCTTTTTACTGTCTTCTTGAGGAAACTGAAACAGTACATGCGCAGGCATTTGAAAGATGTACTCAGTGGGTCCTTCTTTCTGCACCAGGCTTAATATTAAAAACAGCTGTTGTGAGCGACTCTGCAAAACTGGAAAGTTGCCATCAGTGGAAGGACATAATCTCCAGCCCACACTAAAGCAAATTATATGTTTTTCAGCTTAATTAATCTCCCACATGATAAGGAACCCGTGGGTTGCCTTGTGGTATTGTACAGACCTAGGCTTCTTTCTTCCACCCACTGCAATGTGATAGCCACATCCTTAGCTGGCATTTCATTTCAACAATAAAAGGAGGCTGGCTTAATATAAAGAAATGGAATTTTGACCACTGATAAACCTCTTAAGAAAAGACCAGCTTGTTTATTGCCAGGCAGATATTACACTAAGTAATGACAAATATGAATCTACTAATTATAAATATGCGTTGGTTTAATCTAGGGCAGCAGTTAGCTACTCCAGAGATGACCTACATGCAAAACAATGCATCTTTATTGGAGAACACACTCCTTACTTGCCAGTTACCCATCCAGTCAAGAAGCTGGCAATGAGTGGTCGACCAGCCATCTTTTATTTCTTGCAATTATTATTTTATTCGGGTTTAGCAGCCATGTTTTAGAACATTTTACTGTGGCATGGGAGCCAGCTGAATATTCCAGCAAATATTAATATTTAAGAATTTATCAAGTTTGTTTCCACACTAGGATGGCCATGCATAGGTTAATACCTTATTTTCAAGAGGGTCTCGGGCATGAACATACATAAGGTATCATGGGATCCAGTACAGCAGGCTACAAGTACATGCAAATTAAGACTCTGCATGTCAATTAGGCTCTGTGTTTAGTAACAAGTGTTGAGCATGTTCAGCTGGCTGACATGTTTGATATACCAGAGAGCAAAATGTGAAACATGGGTGAGAGAACGTGCTTTTTAAGACAGGAGCAGAGCACAAGAGGATGAGAGTCCTGGACTTTTGGAAGGCGGATTTTAAAGAAATGGGAAACTACCTCAAAAACTGCCTCATACTGAGGGACTGCCAGGGAGGGGCAGAGGCACAGTGAGAAACAACAAAGGAGGACATAATTAATGCAACCAGCCTCTACGTGATGGAAGTGGGTAAAAGCTGAAGGAAAAAGACTGGTATGGTTTTCTAAGGAAGTGGCCAAGGTGGTGAAGGAAAAAAGGGTAACATTCAGGAGGTATAAGGAAACACAGAGGGAGAAGGACAGGAAGGTATACCAAGTAAAACAGAGGGAAGCAGGAATGGTGGTGATCGGAGCAAAGGTGTAGTCAGTGGGAAGGATACCCAAAGGGGTAGCTAAAGGAGATAAGACTTCCTTCTGATACATAAGTGAGACGAGGAAAGCAAGGGGAGCTATAGTGAAGATTAGGAGGGCAGCAAGGTGAGAGACCGCACAGTAGATGACCATGAAAAGGCTGCAGTCCTGAACAGCAATAACTGTTCATTCTTCACAGTGGAGGCGGTGGGGTGGGGTGGGGGACGAACTCCAGGAGCAGCAAGAACAACAGGAGGGAGTGAGGGGTCACAAGCCCATTTATAGAGGAAAGCATCCTGAAGGGACTTGCAGCTCTGAAAGTGTACAAGGCTATGGGACCAGATGGGATACACCCAAGGGTACTAAAGGAATTCAGGTCATTGCTATCTGCCCCAGTGATGGCTTTATTCACCAGTTAACTGGAAAAAACTGTGGTTTAGAGGACTGCAGAAGAGCCGACATAGTCCCTCTACATAGGGGCGGCAGCTAGTAACCAAGGCCAGTCAGTCTCACTTCAGTGGTGCAGAAATTAATGGAAATCCTGATTATGGAAAGGCAAGTAGAATATCTTGAATCCAGTGGGCTGCAAGACCACAGGTTGCACCGATTCATGGGGGAGGGACAGTCATACTAGACAAATATGATTGACTTCTTCAACTGGGTGTCCAGCGAAACAGATCAGGGGAGGGCAGTGGATGTGGCCTATCTGAACTCTTGCAAGGCATTCAACACTGTGCCACACAGAAGACTGATAATGAATCTGAGCAGCATGGGAGGGGCAAAGTGGTGAATTGGTTTAGAAACTGGTTAATGGATAGGCAACAGAGAGTGGTTAACAGCACTTAATCTAATGATAGCATTGTGCCGCAGGTCAAAGTACTGGACCAGTACTCTTCAATGTCTTCAGAAGTGACACTGCAGAAGAAAAGGAAGGGAAGGTATGCCTTTTTGCAGATTATACCAAAATCTGTAATAAGGTAGACACTCAGAAGTGGGTAAAGAGAATACGCAGGGGTCTTGGGAAACGTGAGGAGTAATCAAGAGTACGGTAGTTAAGAGTTCAATGGCAAAAAATGCATAATCATGCATCTGGGGCAGAGGAACCCAGAAGTGGTATATAGGATTTGGCGGGGGGGGGGGGGGTACTGACAGTCATTAAGCTGGAAAGGAACCTTGGGGTTATCATAACTGATGACTTCAAAGTGGCAGGGCAGTGTGACAAAGCAGTGGGTAGGGCTAGTGGGATGCTGGGCTGCACTGGGAGGGGAATCATCTATAGGAGAAAGGAGGGGGTGTTGCCACTGTATCACTCCACTTGTGAGACCCCACCTAGAGTATTGTGTCCTGGTTTGGAGGCTGCACCTCAAAAAGGGCATAGACAGGGTGGAAGTAGTCCAGAGGAGGGCAAGTAAAATGGTGCAGGGGTTGCACGAGAAGCCCTATGAGGTAGTGACTAAGGGGTCTCAACATATACACCCTGGAGGACAGGAGAGCGAAAGAGGACATGATGGAGAGCTACAAGTACTTCACAGGGGTGAACAGGGTGCAGGAGGGAGTCTCTTTTAAATGAGAAAGAGCACCAGGACCGGGGGGCATATGATGAAGCTAGAGAGGGGATGTTTAACAGAGATTTGAGGAAGTACTGCTTCACTGAAAGGGTGGTAGATGCCTGGAACAGACTGCCAGCGGATGTGACGGAGGCAAAAACAGTAGGGGGTTTCAAGCATGTGTGGGATAGACATAGGGCAATATTAGTAACTAGACAGGGAGATTTGCCAGAGACCTGTTAGGGTTTGCAGAGACAGATTAGGCAAGGAACATCTGGGCAGACCAGGTGGGCCAAGTAGTCCTTTTCTGCAGACAAATTCTATGTTTCTGTGTTTCATGGAATCTGGTAAAGAATTCCAGGCAAGAGGAGCAGCATGGGTGAACATCTTTTGATTCTGTGTCCACATGTCATGGACTCATGCTGAACTCTGCGTTACTTGGCTCATTTCCAGTGATTACAGTACAGTGTTTGGAGGTGTTGCATTGTGAGCTAGTCCTCTGGACGAGACATTACCCTAGAGTTCCTTCTGCAAATCTTTGGTGGCTGTATAGGATGGCAGAAGTAAAAGGCCCCATGGCACTCTCCACAGGGATAGTGCAACACCAACAGCACCTTGAATAACATTACCCATAAACCAGGTTGTAATACAATGATCCATATTTGTGTGTAAATGCCAAGTGCCTAATGGCTGTAAGTAGACGTGTGCAGCCCCTATGCTGCCAGTATGCAACTCACTGTTTAGGAACACCAAACTGCCAGTTATTTACCCGACTAAAGGTTAAAAAATTAAGGTTCACAGACAGATGAAAACCAAGGCCACGTCACTGATCCACAAAACTACAAGACGTCACTTTAGGAAATATTTTAGTATTTAATAGCAGTCTGTGTATATGGCATGAAACCAGATCCTGAACTGCTGCTGCATATAAAGCTTTACTACTGCAGTAAATAAAAACCCTGGTCAGCATTTTGTTGGAAGTAACAGATTTTTTGAAGGGAAAATAAAACTAAGCGTGCACCACCTCCCATATAAAAATACCTTACAAAACTTTACACAGCTTTCCAAGAATAATAGGAAATGCTTAAGAATGAATAGCTGTTTCAATATAAACACATGGGCACAATCCTCGGGGACAAGACTGAGTGTGAAGGGGTCGATGTGACCACTTAGCTCTTCTGGTAACCACAGCCTGATGGGCCCTCCACACACCTGTCAGATGCTCCCTTGGAGCAATGTATTAATAGCACTTTGGAGACACGAATCTTTATGCAAGCATTCCCCTTTTGATTATATAACAATATTTGACAGTTGCTTTCACAGATGTGTACATGTTTATTTAACTCTGTGTTCTGTAGTATTGCATTCACACTTTTGTATTCATTTTGCCTCCACACTGTAAGGTACTAGGTGAGCTCTGAAAAAGTGCCAAATAGCCCAGCGGCACTGAGGGTTGAGGAGCTGGTCACCACACCTCGCACCACACTGGCAACCTGGGTTTGGAAGTGAGCTTGGGCCACCAGGGGTTGGCTGGGGGGGTGGTGAGGAGCCAGACTGAGCAGATGCCAGGCAGCTCTCCTCTCTGAGGAGGGTCATGAGGTTTCCCTGGCTGACATCTGGTGGAGGCTAGGTGGCAGTGCCAAGCGGGGGGGGACCATGGCACTAGGCTGGGAAGGAAGAAAGGACCATCACTGGAGCTGCAGAGTGCATGCATGACCATGATCCCTGGAACAAGGGGAGAAAACAGAAAAATACCATGTCTTCTCTGTTGCCAGTAAGGCGGGAGGGGTAACAGGGGAGCACCAGGTTAAGTTAAAAAAAAAAGGAAAAGTGCCAATAAATAAAATGTCCAACTGTCTATTTTTCCTCATCAAGCTATGCTGAACAGGGGTGTGCAAAGACCCTTCCTGAGTAGTCACAAACATGTTGGCAACCATTTAGGATGATGGGAGCCCCCATGCCAATGGCCCACTGATTTATTTTGTAATGGCTTGACAGTTCTTGTATGATTGGTTGTAGCTTCTTGTGCCACCCCTGGTTTACTGGGGTGTAACAGCACTGCGACAATTTGCAATACAAAGTAGGACAGCCCAGAATTGGGGGGGGATATACTGAACCACAAGAGGAGTGGCTAAAGGGGCTAGAAAGGGTGCTTTCGCTACATGCCAGGGATGTTTTGCTGCTTGTGGTAGGAAATGGGAAAACTCAACCACCAGAAGACCGGCATCAGGCCATGGGGGTTAGATCAATGGTTCACCTGGTCCCAGCAACAAAGGGGAGGATCAGGAGGGAGAACGCCTATCAGTGGGATGCCTGTGAAACTACTGCAAATGCCAGTAACAAGGTTGTAGGTGAAAGCTAGCCCATGGGTGAGTGCAAACCCATATAATGGTGGGATCTGCACTTTGCATTGTGCCTCTGTCATGGCAAGGGGGAGGGCATCTCCTTCCCATGACATGCACCCAGCGTTGTGTAGTGTGCTATTAAGTGACAACACAACTATGCACCTAGTTTTCACTAGTTTTGAGTCACGCTTGATTAGGCTGACAGTATAGGAGGCTAGAGTAACGAGTTGTGAATCACCCTGGTGCACCGAGCAGACCTTGGCTGGATTCCCACAACCCCCACTTGCATACTGTGTGACCCTGTCATTTAACCTCTCCAGAATTTGCTTCATATCATTTCAAATACAGGGTACTAACCATAATGTAATGAGGTACATGAGACAATTAGCTTGGGTATTATCTCTAAAGGATAATGGCTGATTTAGTGACATTCATGTACTCAGTGGTATATATACTGTGTATAAGCATAATCTTGTCTAGGCTTATGATTTAAATGTTCTGGCTAAGCTGGTAAACAGCAAAACAGATGATGTATCGTAAGGCAAGCTAATAAAAAGGCATGCAACATGCTATACAAACCCATTTTATAAGTCATAGAGACTGATACTGTAACAGAAATCATGCTGCTGCTGTAGATGTCAGATTTAGATTATTGACTTCATGAAAAATTGCCTCTGCTTACCTATAAACCATGAGTAGGAAGAGGGAATTTTTGTGAAGTCAGTAATCTAAATCTGATTATCTACAGCAATGCAAGTTCAGTGTAGAATGATACTTGTACACCCACTAGAAATGTCTGTGCACCCCCCACCTTTTTCAGGGAGCATGGCAACCAACCTGCATTACTGCCCTGGATGCGGACAGGCATGGCTCAGAGAACTCTTATGTTAAGGGGCATATGGTGTAACTGCTTGGCGGGAGCCTCCTGCACGCAACAATATGGGGTGTTTGACTGCCCAATGGAGCTGTCCAATGTGGGCAACTTTGATTTCTGAACAAAATACACTAGATGCTGGACTTCAAGCATCAGCCTCTTTACTGGAGGGCTCAGGCCAAAGTTATTATTGTATTGTAACACTGTTGTCCTCTCTGCGATGAGGTACTTTGTAAATGAGCCTCTGCCTCAAAGGTTGCAAATCCAATTGTACAAATAAAATAAAATGAAAAAAATAAGTTTGCACAGATACAGACCTGAAGGCCTCAAAATTCATTAGTACACAACAGTTCATCTCTGTATTTAGCTCTTTAACAGGTAACTGTCTCTACCTCAAATACCTTACATGTTTTCCTGGGATTCCATCTTCACCCCAACTGTTCAGGCCAACTGTGTACAACCTTCCACTACAGCACACAGTAACCCTGTCTCACTTCCAGTAGTTTACTCCTCTGTGCGGGGTCTCTGGCACTACCCTCCATCCCAACTGTTCAGGCCAACTGGGTACAGCCTTCCACTACAGCACATAATAACCCTGTCTCACTTCCAGTAATTTACTCCTCTTTGCAGGGTCTCTGACACTACCCTCACCCTAACTGTTCAGACCAACTGGGTACAACCTTCCGCTATAGCACATAGTAACCCTGTCTCACTTCCAGTAGTTTACTCCTCTGTGCAAGGTCTCTAACACTACCCTTTTTAACCACTGATCCAAACATATATTTTATTTAGTTTTTGTTAACCGGGTAGGTGCACTAGCCATAAAATGACTATTTTCAGGGACGACCCGGGAGAGTACAACAAAAAGAGAACAGCTGAACAAGAGCAACATGGGTACAATAACACAAATAGAGGAACAGTACAGCAGTGCTACAAAAATACAATGGGTAGAAACAACAAAAAATAATGGCAAGCATTATACAGGTAATGGCAGTAAGATATATAATAAGTGCAGAAACCACGGACCCAACCTGTGGAGTAAAAGGGTTAATAATGTAACCCCTAGATGGCGCTATCCCAGGGGCTACTACCCCTGCCTGATTTGCCACTAACAGGTTGAGGGGCCTGGATCCAATGGCGGGTGCCTCCACCCAGAGGTCAGGGTTTGCAATAGTTAAACTAACTTGGTCACAGCCCTCTGGGACACTGCAACCCCCCTTTCTTCCCACTAGTGGCCCACACAATATATCAGAATTACCTTCACAGTATACACTTACCCCCAGGTCTGGTTCCGCACTGGGACCTCCTGTGAAATGAGATACAGTGCAACAATCACAGTACAGTACTTTAACATAGACAAATACCTCAGGCAGTATAACTTTGCTGAAACAAGCAGCTCTGATTTATTTAGGGGATATAACAAGGACAGGGGAAATCAGGTTAATTAGCTTATCACTCTAATAATCTATCTATGGCTCTGTGCACAGGCCTATCCCTATCAGTTACTGTCCCTGGGTACCCAAGCCCTAGTGGCTAGTCCAAACTGTGGCAGCTGGTAGGGCCCTTTCACAGAGAAAGGATAATTAAACAGTCAGCAGTACAGTAATTCCATTTGGATTTAATGTGGCAATTCAACAGGGAGCGACCCTGAATTAGTACTCACGACCTCCAAATAAGATAGGGTCCTTCAATGTCAGAGGGCTCACTTGAGGTACACAAACCTCTTCACACATCCATATAAAAGAAAGCACTATACCAGGCAGGCTGCATCTGTATCCCGATCGCATTACTGCACAATACCCGGAGAACACACAGCAGATTCAGTTCCTGACAGACCGAGTGCAATTTTCAGCAATTCCTCCAGTCTTCTACAGGGTGAGCCTGGTTTCTACTCTTCAGAGATCCTTTGATTCTTTTCACAGGACGGATTCAGTCCTAACAAGCTGCAGACCGGAACTCTGGGCCTTACACACGTTTTGACTAAAACTGCACACTGAAAAGCACAGGGCTCTTCCTTCTTCACTGCCAAAGCTCAACTGAAACTCCAACTGACAAAACCGGCACTTCCTTTGAGTTCCTCCCAGTTCTTGACTGGATTGGCTGTCACCACAATAGACTGCTGCTGTTGGTCCAAAAGGCACTGAAGTCTAAACTACATCTCCCAGAGTCACTGCCCATACAATCCTCTTGTGGCTGGCTCAGATTATGAGTCCAAGTTCTGATTCGTCCAAGGCACCATTTTAGAGCTAGCTTACCCCACACTGATTGGTCCAGTTCAGCAGTTCAAAACTAGAATGGGGAACTAGCAGACACAGTTATGACTGCAAAGAAAGCAGGTTAGACAAACTGTAATTTCATTATTACTCTAAATAATTTCTGGCAAACAGTTACATCTTTCAGATAGGTTCCCTTTGCACTCCTAGTGACTGCAAAAATGAAGTGAATTGGCAGCAGCTTGAGTGGTACTCAATCAAAGAAACACACAGTCCCCCATATACAACTAATTATGTCTGCAAGCAGACAGCTCTTAAAGAGACAGTACCAGAGGTTCTAAAACACTCACTGATAAATGGCTTAAATGCCAAACACCATTCAGGCTTGGAGCATTCAAGCAAGCTCCTGGAAGTCTTTTGGGAACCCCCATTTGCAGGGGGGTTACAATAAGATAGTAAGGTTATATAGAGAGAAATGTGAGGAATGTTCAAACGTAACAAGAAAGACTGACAGAAGGAAGGTCAGGGGTGGTAATTGGCAAAACAACAGTGGATGGTCAGCAACAAGGTTCGAGAAGGAAGAGAGCTAGTAGTCAAGAAGTTATTTACAAAGAGAAGGAAGAATATGGGGAAGGGAAGAGGAGACAGTCTTGGAGCTGCATTAGAGCAGGGGCGACATTACTGGTAAGTCTCAGGAGCTTCAGGTTGGGTCAAAGCATGCACAAGCATCAGCTAAGGATAGATAATGACTATATTCACTTTTGAAGCCAAAGTGAGACTGAGACAACCGGAGGTTGAGTGGAAAAGCATTCCATAGCCTGGTATGAATGGCCTATCCTACATCTTGGACACAGTTGCCCAGAGATTCACCATCTTTCATGCAGCTGAAATCCTAATCCTTTTCTTGGCTTGCACATTTTGTACAGTCTGCAGGGCACTGCTCTTTATCTTAGATCCCAATGCATTTCTTTTTGTGCAGCACATCGACATACTGCCCAAAAGTATTAGGGTAAACTCTCAGTCTGAAGCACCAAGAGAAACAGAAACACAGTGCACTCCAAGAGTTACATAAATAAATTTCAGGCCTTGCGTTAGGGTTGGAAATCAGGGGGTCAGTCTGACCCCCTGCTTCCAAAGTAGGGGGTCAGAAGCCAAAAGTTGAGGGTCAATGCACCGAAATTATAAATTTTCGTGAACACCAAAATAAATGGCTTTTATTAATTTGGCTTGATTCTTACAACCTCCACTTGCATACTGTGTGACTCTAAGCAAGTCACTTAACCACCCAGTGCTCCCAGGTTGCCCCTGAAAACAGGCACTAGTGCCTAGTGGGCCTTACCCAGTTACCAAAGACAAAAAAAAAAAAAATCTAGAAAGAATATTAAAGTCAGTACAGAGAGGCAGCGTACCACTTTAGCCAGGTTGTGCTGACTAATCAATCAGAGAAATGCAAAGGTTACTCAGAAATTCAACATCCAGCCCCCAAGACTAAAGTCTGAGTTATACAGACTGTCTTCGAACCCTGAGTGCTTTGCCAACTAGCAAGCTCTTAAGTAATTACTCAAAGCAAGCTGTTTTTTTAAGAGTCACTTTTCTCTGCCTCCTTTGTTTTTTTTTGTTAGGAAGTTAAATCCAAAGTCAGAAATAATGTGTATAAAAAAAAAATTAAAATAAAAATCGGGTTACTGATCCGTTTCACTGAGGCCCCTATTCCCTCAGACTCTCCTACACTACAGTCATGCTGTTAGCCTTCGATCTATCTCAAAAAGCTGTTGTCCAGAGTAATTCTTTTTATCAAAAAAACTCAGACAGAAGAAAGAATGTTTAGAATGAGTTCTCCTCAGGAGGAGAAAGTTTTAATGCGCCAAATAGTTCAACTGCCCTGCACTGCTAAAGGAGATCCTTCTTCAGTGGCTGAGTAGCTTACGTGTTAATGCACAGTCGTAGTTAACACGATCTGTGCACCACGTGTGCGTATGGAAGACTGAAAGAGGCACCACGTGATACAGACTTTCTGTTAATGAGCATGCATGTTGGGTGGACACTTATTGGAACCCCTGCCTCATATCCGAGTCACAGCACTTCACTGAATATGGCTAAATTATTGCATGCTGCTGTGTAATTAATGCCACGACTAGAGCCTGCATAGTGCATCACTATTCCCCCAACTCCAGCATTGCCACCCTCCAGGTAGGTCTCATTATACTCACTGCCTCCCAGTAAGAGAAAACGCTTTAGCCCAAGTCCCGCCAATCTGTTACGGCAAGTTCAACTTAAGTCCTCCTAGTTGGGTCAGCACAGTAAGCAGTGTGAAGATCGGAGGACGCCGGCAGCTGATGTCCGAGTCAGACACATGAGTAAAAGCTGCTCTGCTGGCCATGAAACAAGAAAAAATTGGCTGGTTGATTTGAACGGGCGAAGTCGCCGCGCTCGCTATCGAAATACACACCTTTCTGAACTCGTCAGAGAACAGCAAACACCAGCCCCTGTTGCAGTACAAAACACAGAAGGGTTAATAATGAACCCATCTATGTCATGTACTACATCAGGCGCTGGTGTTTTTTTGCTGTTCTCTTTACATTACACTGAAGGTGTGGCATTAGCAGCGCCATTGACGACTTGCCATTTAAATAAACCAGCCTGGATTTTTTTCTGTAGTTACGGCATTGGGCAAGCAGAACACCTTTCTATGTCCGACTCAGCACAGCTTGCGGAACCCTCCTTCATGCTGCTCAACCCCTGCTCTCTGCATCGGCCATCCGATCCATCATGAGCCTTGCTGCGATCCTGAGTAAATGAGGACCCCCAAACACACACCAGCAGAACCCAACCCAAAAAAGCACCCATTTAGTCTGTCCATCTTTCTCTCTCTTTACCTCTGTGCACTCAGAAAATTGGTGGGCTGACAGTCGCTCTCTTCTTCGGTACTCCTCCTTCCAGACTCCCAAAACAGACCTAGCAGGTGCAGCATCAGTGGACACCACCGCGTACACCAAATCATTTACCATCCAACAGAAGGCACATCAAGGGAGAGGAGGTATTGTAATGATGAGAGCTGACTCGCGATCCCGAGCTCAGGCAGTGTAATTAAATGGGCTAAGTGCCAGCTGTGCACTTCGTGTGGTGGCTTTTTGTATTGCAGCTCACAGGCAAGCAAAATAAATTTTTTCCCCTTCCAGCTGCGATTAAAAGCTAGGGAGTGCTGTGTCAATCAAGACGCACTGAATCAGAATCAGTGCGTCAAAAAGATGAAATTTCTCCGATGAGGACGTCACTAGTGCGTTAACGTGACCCCTGAGATTTATTACAAATGTATCATGTGCAAATGGCAACAAAAAAGCTGCTGTGTTCTGAGGCGCCATGCCTCTTCCTCAGACTGGGCTGCTATTTCGAGCTGGCACTTTCCTTGCCAGACCCACGGTGCTCCTTCCCGCTAGTGGTCAGCATGGCTTGTTGAGTGTTGCCTGCACCATTCTTCAATGCATTGCCAAGCACACCCAGTGACTCACCCTCCAGGGGTTTTGTTTCCTGGCAGTGCAGGCCAAGGGCACACTGATCTCTACTGTTGGGGGACTCCCTCTCCTCCTTATACCTCTTGAAAAAAGAACATCTAACCCTTCTCCTGCTTTCTGCTTCACCTCCTCCCTCCAGGTGCTCAAAGTTTTCTGCACTTAGGCAGGTCTCCACGGTCAACCTGCCTCCAGGATGCCCACAACACTCTTTGGAGAACCTGCGTCAGGCAGGAAAGGGATTAGGATATATCCCTTAAGGGTATACCAGTGGTGTTCTTGTATCTTACCAGTGGACCTACTAAACTCTCACAAGATAGACAAATCCACAGATCCTTATCCATGGGCTACACTGAAATGGGACATGTCCTGTGAGCATGGGATCCCTTCCTAGCAGCATATAGGGTTCTGCTCATTTATACATTGACACTCTCGCTGTACTGAAGTGTCTAGAACCTTGTGCCACTCTCAGAGCTCCAAGACTGACAGGCACCCATGCTTTTAGGCAGAAGCACATATCATAGGCTCCTGTACCCTGGCTCAAGTCCTGCTACCAACCACTTGGTGGACACGGTATGTGCCCACCCCTGCCAAGCACCCACAGGTACCCCTGACAGCCCAGCACCTCACTAGCAAAGTATGGTTGCCCCTCTCAGTGGGCAACATTGGCTAGGATGATCCACGAACCTCTTGCTGGCATCCCTGAGGGCATCAACAGTGGGGGTACATGAAGCATCAATACTCCCTGCCAGCATGATGACACTTCGTTACCAAACCGATACTCCTCAGTCCCCCTGGAAACTCCTCTAGAGCTAGTTGGCACACTGAAGGTGCACTGTTGATATACTACTTGACCCCTACCAGCTTCACCCATAGAGGATGAGGAAATGACATGCTTCATCCATAGAGGATAATGACAGGGCATCAACTCCCTTGGCCATTTTTGTTAGAAACCAGCTCCCCCTACTGTAAGAAAGGGATTGTAATATTTATTTTAGCTTTTGTGTTAAAATTTATTTTTTTTTAGCTGGCCTGGTGGCGCAGAGGGCTGAGGTGATGGGGCCTTACCTTGGCCCACGCTGGCGACCCAGGTTTGGGGACGGACTCAGGCACCGTGGGCTGGTTGGGGAAGGAGAGGATTGAGCGTCCGAGGACTGCCTCCCTCTCCTGGGGAGGGGTGGGGGATAGCTCCGCCTCAGAGTGGCTCCCCAGTGGAGACCGGGTGACACACAAGTAGCAGAAGCAGGAGGGACTAAATAGAGAAAAGCCAGAAATCGGCTTTGGCGCTGCCAGATGATGGCCCCTGCTCTCCTTGTTCCCCGGAGCCTCCAGGAGCATCTTCTGCCACAGCAGCATCCTGGACCGTAAGTAAAAATAGTGTGCTGGGGTTCCCCACCACCTGGTGCCTTTCTTCTCCTCGGAAGAGGACCCTCCCGGCGATGGGATATACAGGGACAACTCGGGATTGGCTGCTATCTGTGGGGAGGTGCTCCAGAGGACTGCCAGGGGGAAAGGAGCGCTAGGAGGCCAAAGAAGTGGCAGGCATTGGGGTGTAGGAGGAAATAAAAAGAATAAACAAAAAAAAAATTTATTTTTTTATATTTTCCTTGGATAGATGAGAATTTCTTTTAATTTATATTTTTCCCCTCGAGCAGTTGCCCCCATCTGCACTTCCAGTTGATCTCGCAGCCCCTCCCATGCCTTCTCTGCTACTTATCCTGCCACCTTTTACCCTATACTTCCCCCTCTGATGTAAGGTGGTGGGGAGTTGCCCAGGTTCCCTAGCGAACCCGGTTCTGGGGAGCAGGCAGACAGTCTGTGCATTGGGCCTGGCAGTACCAGTGGCGCTTCATCCTGTTTGCTGCTAGCCATTCTCTCCTCTGGTTTTCCTAGCACTCCCTTGGAGATGCCAGGTGGTGCTGAGATGGCATGTGCATGCTGAGGCATGGTAACGCACCAATCTAGTCAGTGTTCTCCTCCTGCCAAACAGTGCTCCTATCTGCATTGCCTCCCGTGGTCTCCCAGGGGGCAGTCGAATGGTGGCAGCGACAACTTACCCTCCCTCCCAGAAACATCCAGTGAGATACAAAATTCTCCTCCCCAGGCCGGCCCTCTGATGGCTCACATTCATTTGCAAACTTGGGTTGTTGGTATTGCAAAGGGTAGCATTACCACTGCAGCAATGGGATGGCCATGACAACTGGAAATCAATGGATGACTCCGAGTGTTTGACTTTAAATTGCAAATATGTCTCCATAAAAAGGAGTCACTCCATTAACTCATCCCCGTATCTTTTCTTTTTTCCTTCTGTCAGATCAATATCAGTTTTTGCAAAACATTATCTTTTAAGAACAGGTCAGTGAACATTTGCTTGTCCAAAGAAAACACACACACACACACACGCAAAAAAGAAAAAAAGAAGGCTGGAGACACTTGTGCAGGTTAAGTATGCAGAAATGCCTAATGACATGAGAATCTATAGTGCATGCTTGCACTTTCTGCCTGCTCTTCCAAGAGTTGACAGAAACAGAATGTCAGCCTTCCTCTGTGAGCTGTCTCTACTGCTGGTCTCATCTGGAAATGCTGACAGCAGAATGTTGCATTCACAGTACACCACACACATAGCTCCAGGGCAAACCCTTGTAGCTTCTGGTGCTGAGAAAAGCATTAGTGCACAGAAACTGTTGTGTGCTCCATCACCAAAAATCTTTATTTCGATCTCTGACATACTGTAGAAAAGCTGTCCACCATTTATCTGAGGCATGCCGATGGAGTCATTCTGGGCATTGCCACATTCTCCAGCGATAAAAGTTTTGTTTTGAAAACTGGATGCTTAAAGGAGTAGTCCACCCAGAATGTGCAAAAAACATATGTTATGTAGAGTGTTTTGATATGTATGTTAAGTCCAAGTGTGTCCTTCCCTCAGTCTCCTATTGGGAGCTTTTCCTAAATTAGCCTGCTAGCTGTATGGCAGTTTTACGACCCCTGGGGATCTCCATCACAAACATGTTTATTGGCTTTCTTTCTCCTACGATGCACCCTGTCTCACGTGACAATGATGTAGCCATGCCCTTAGATTTAGCATGTGTACTGCTTTAAAATCAGTTTAAAATCAGTTTAGCAACAGCAGAGCTTTGAACTGTTCTTATCCAGGGAGCACAAATGGCAACAGTTAGTTTAGCAGATACCCGAGAGCTAGCTAACTGGGGTTTCTGTAAGAAATCAGCTGCTAAATAGCTCTACTTCATTATTTATGTTTTCGGTGTGTGTCAGGTCTAGCTAGCAGTAGTAAGTGTTTTCATTTTAAAATGTAATTTCATCAAACTACACCCAACAAAATGCACAAAAATTGCCCCAGATCACCAATGCTATAATTGGTAAAGACTGTAACTGTTTTCTTACAGAACACCTACTCAGCTCTCAAATATTTGCTAAACCATAAACATACTGTAGGTACCATCATTCTACTAGAAGAACTTGGAGTTAGGGCTGATTTTCCTCCGTGACATCACTTTCATTTATTTATTGTTTTGTTTTTTTGTTACAAATGGGAAGTGTCTTGTTAATAAAGTATAAAAATATGCATGTGTGAGTTATTTAGTTTGGAAATATTTGTTTCATTATTTGAAAAAGTGTGATGCACTAAATGTGTAGTGCAGTGAACCATTGTAGAATGGAATCAAATGTGTAGCTGGAATAGTCACTGTCATCCTGTTGCTTTCATGCCATACCATTGGCAGGAGAAAAGCTGACTTCAAAGAATTTTGCAGTTTGTAGGCTGCAGCTTCATACCATACACTTAATTTGTAAAAATAAATAAATAAATATGAAAATCTTGTCACAGAGCAAAATCAGCACTTACTGCTAATAGAATGCTGATACCTACATTTACAGTTTAGCAAATACTTGAAATCTAACAGAGTGCTGTTTCTGTAAGAAAACATCTAGAGTCTTTATTAATATTGCATTGATGATCTGGGCAGTTTCTGTGCTTTTATGGTTGTGTATAGTTTGATAAAATTAAAAGACTTAAAATTAAAATACTCCTACTAGCTAGACCTGATGCACATAGAAAACAAAAACAGTGAATTAGAGCTATTTAGTAGCTGATGTCTTACAGAAACCCCAGTTAGCTTGCTCTCAGGTATCTGCTAAACTAACTGTTGCAATTTGTGCTCTGGATAAGAACAGTTACAAAACTCTGCTGTTGCTAAACTGATTTTAAAGCAGTGCACATGCTAAATCCAAGCCGAAAGCGAGCAGCTTCACCACAGTTGCACTGAGGTCGTGAGGGAGTCGAACCTACTCTCCCCCAAGCCGAAAGCGAGCAGCTGGACCACAGTTGCAGTGAGGTCATGAGGGAGTCGAACTTACCCGCCCCCAAACCGAAAGCGAGCAGCTGCACCACAGTTGCAGTGAGGTCGTGAGGGAGTCAAACCTACCCTTCCCCAAGCCGAAAGACAGCAGCTGGACCACAGTTGCAGTGAGGTCGTGAGGGAGTCAAACCTGCCCTCCCCCAAGCCGAAAGCAAGCAGGTATGGATTTTCCGAAAAACAAAGCCCTGAGGAGCCAGACTAAGTAATCGCTCCCACGCTGCCACGTAGCTCTCTCTCTGGTGCTCTACCTTTGCCCCACCACCACCACCCTTGCTCGACACATGTATATATAGCTTGGATCACATGATCGTTCAGAACCTATCAGCCCACTTTGCCATCAGCATCTTGTACTCGCTCACCACTAGAGGTCACCATACCATCCAAGTGTCTTTAAATAATCTCGGTCAGTAAAAACATGGAAACCTACATATCAATGCTTATCCTAAGCACCTCATTACTCCCACTTTCTTGTCTCTTCCCTTCCACTCCCACAGTGCAAGACCCACCATTATGGAACACATTTTATTGGACATCAATTAGCCACCATGCAGTAGCCACCACAGTGTACACTCTATCTCCTATACTCTCAGATCAAGCCAGCAACAACTATACCCACCACATTAGATGCACTATCGTTAGGATCACATTGAAACTCCACTGTCTCACACCTCCAGACCCCACCCTAAGAGGACCACATCCCATTCTGGCTCCAGCAGTCACACTCAAACTTGTCCGCACCCTCCAAATACTGATCTGGCCCACTAAAAAACACACTGCTCCTAGCTTCCATCGCTCCTCACCCAAACTGCACCGGATAGCACTTCTTTGGCATACTCTCCTCCTCCTCCTACCTTCAGGTAATATACATCTCAATCCAGGACTCCCTGCAGTGGGAGCCTCCAAGGAGGTTAGACATGGCAGCCTACTGTTAGCCTCCCTCAATATCTGTAGCCTACTCAGGAAATTCACTCCTCTCCAGGGATGAATTGCACAACATGACCCAGACATCCTTGCTTTATCAGAGACCTGGCTCTCAAAAAATATCCCTGATGCCTCCGTCACCCTCAATGGCTACTCACTTTCCAAACAGACAGGCTAGACAAGTGGAGAGGTGGTTGTGCCATCTATGTTAAAACAAATCTGCAAGCCCTATCAGTCCCACTTCCACCTCCAGCCCATGGCACCCAAGCCATCACCGTTAAGGTCACCCATGGCAATCCTGGGAAAACACTATACATTATGTCAGTATACCTCCCCCCCACCACGAACCAAAAAATAGCCTTCGTTTCTATACTGACAAGCATCACCCATCTCCTTCCAAGGAGTGAAATAATTATAATGGGTGATTTCAACGTAAACTGGCTATCCCCCACATCTACGACCTACAAAAATGCCATCCTTGCTTATGATCTTGCCCAGGTTTTCCAATCCCCCACCAGACTAGACCCCAGAACAGGGTCCGCCACACTAATTGACCTCATCCTGACTAACCACCCCACCAACCTCTCCAAGGTTAAAGTACTCCCTGATGCAATAAGTGGCCACTCCCCAGTCGCCTGCTGGTGGTCTAACAAACTCTCACCCAGCATCCCTAAAATCACAGTCCAAAAGCATCTCAAAAAAGGTGCTCTCTCACGTCTCAAAACATACCTCTCCTCATGTGACTGGTCTCCCATCCACACTGCTCAACTGGTAGACACCACCCTCATCTCCTTTATTACCACCTTTAACGCGGCCTGTGACGTCTTTGCCCCTTTCACAAAACAGATCATAAAACACAGGGATACCCAATGGATATCACAATCCCTGCTTGACCAGATGCACCAAAGGGACAATCTCTGGCAGAGCTCTAAGCTCCCAATCATCCCAGGACAGACAGCTATACAGAGCATCGAGAAACAAATGCACCTGGGCTATCCTGCAAGCAAAGGCAAACTACTATAAACAATCCCTCACCTCCACATGGGGCTCAGGGAATAATTTCTGAACAATATTAAGGAACTTTGTGGGAAAACTGTTTCCCCTGCCCCAGCGCAGCTTCAAGTCGATGGAGCCCTAACCCAGGACCCCTCTACCATCTCCAATACTCTAAACAACACCTTCTCAGACCTCAGTCACATACTCCTGCATAACTTCTTTGACCCTGCCCCCAGCAGCCCCTTGGGCTCCTCAGACACAAAGGCCCCCCCCCCTTCTGACTGCAAATTATCTCCTGCAGGGAGGCCATGCACTACCTCTCCAAAGCCTTGGCAAACACGCGCTACAGCAGTGACTCCCTCGAACTCAAAATTCTCCAACTAACTCTGGATGTGACCTTGCCACATCTTACCAAAATACTTAACTGGTCACTACGCCTTAGCCAATTCCCAATGTTATGGAGAAAAGGAATTATAACACAAATTCTGAAGAATGGTGACCCCCACCTCCCCATGTAATTACTGACCCATCACGATCCTACAACCCTTCTCTAAGGCTCTCAAAAAAATTGTGTCGGATCAACTTGCAGACTACTTAACCAAACATAATCTGCTCTGCCCAGAACAACACGGTTTCAGGAAGGGTTACAGCACAACCAGTGCACTACTAGAATTTACATCTTACATACTTGAGGAACTGGAACAAAGGTCAGTTGCAGGTGCTATCTATGTTGACTTGACAAAAGCGTTCAACGCTGTCAATCATGCCCTACTTCTGCACTCTCTTCCCTCCTACTATTTCTCCCCTGAGGCCATATCCTGGTTCAAAGACCATCTCACTGGGCGGACCCAAAAGGTCAAAATCAACACCACCCTCTCCACCAAATAAACCAGCCATAACGGGCAAGGGTCCATTCTAGGGCTGCTACTTTTCACTCTTTTCCTGAACTCCCTCCCTAAATCATGCAGTTGGAAGCTCCTGCTCTATGCAGATGATGCAGTAGTTTTCTGGAAACACCCCCAACCTCACTCCCCCCAAATCGCCCTGCAAGGTGTTTTTTAAAGAAATTGAATCCAGGTTCACTGAACATCACTTAGTACTTAACTACAACAAAACGAAATCCATGATCATTGCCCACCGTCAAAGCCCCCTCAGTATTGCCCCCCTAAACATCTCCAACTCACATGGCCTCCTTGTCGAACAGGTATCTAACTTCAAATATCTGGGTATCACACTTGACACGTCCCTCACCTACCACACACACATATAAAACACCTCACTTCTGCTGTAAACACCAGGCTGGGTATTCTATGTAGACATAAGCACTGCCTACCCCCTCAGACCCTACGTCTCGCTGTATCCTGCTCAGTCCTCTAATTGGTGGACTACGGGATTGTAATCTACAGCACCGCTGACCATACCTCCCTTCACTGCATCACCCTAGCCCTTAAAAGATCATGCCGCCTGGCCACTGGCTGTGATAGATTAACACATACGTGTGAGCTCTACAACTTGGCGGACTGGCTGACCTTCGAAGGGAGGCTCAAATATCACACCTGCCTCCAAGCCAAAAAAATACTAAATGAACTTAGTACCCAGAGGCCTACGGCCCCTCATCCAGCCAGTCCCACACAGGAGGGCCCCTAGACGCACTGCAAGCACCTCACTCCTTGTTCCCCATTGTAGGACCTCACTAGGACAAAGGTCCTTCCGTTATCGTGCCCCACTCTGGCTCAACAACCTACCACCTTCCATCTCCCATCTCCCTGGCCCCTAGTCTGGAACTATTCAAAACCGATATCATGAACCTCCTCCTTGATTCTGGTGATTGTGACTGTAGCCAACACTTCTCCCCCTTGTCCGTATCTCAAAAAAGGTGTAGTTAAAATAAAGGTTCCCAACCCTGCTAAAAATAAACTCTGACTCAGGGCCCTGTTAAAGACTCTCTGACTCTGTATCCAGACTCGTCTAGCAACTATGACACAGGGTCTACACAGGCCCTTAGGCGGTAGCTAATTTTGTATTGTAAAAACTCTGTGCCTTGTGAACAATGTATAACTGTTATTATATGTAATGTTTGTGATTTTCTGTACTGATATGGAGCCTTTGCAGAGGAGTCTATGACTCAAAGGATTGTAATTCCGATTTCTCTCAATAAACAATAAATAAATCGGTAGGGCATGGCTACGTCACGGTCACATGAGACAGGGTGCATCGTAGGAAAAAGAAAGCCATTAAACCCATTTGTGATGGAGATCCCCAAGGGTCATAAAACTACCATACAGCTAGCAGGCTAATTTAGGAAAAACTTCTGATAGCAGACAGAGGGAAGGACACACTAGGACTTAACATACATATCAAAACACGCTACATAACATATTTTTTTGCACATTCTGGGTGGACTACTCCTTTAAGTTCCCTGTATTTGGAAACCAATACTGTCAGCAGACTTTAAAGCATATCTAATGGCAGCCATGAAGCCCCGACTACTGCACACATCAGGGCTTCACCTCACAGATCCCTCCCTGCAGGCACCATATAAAATTGCAATTTTTGTTACCTGAAGGCTCATAAAAAGTAAGTAAACCTCTGGTGCATTTTTACAGAATTTGCCTAAATGTCATGTAATTGTCCTTTAAAGTGACATTTAAAGTGGGTGCCTGACAGTAGGTGCATGCTCTTTAAGGCGTCTCCAAAAAGTTATCTGTTTGAATTAGCATTTGAATAAGTTTACTGCTACTTTTATTGTTTTTATGCTGTTATTTATTATGTTTGATGCTATTTTGATATGTAATTGCGCTTTGATATATAGAAAAGCGCATTATAAATACATTTTGATTTGATTTTGATTTGACATTTTGAGCAATTTGTCAATATTGTGATAACTTGACTGATACACTAAAGACCAGTTACACAGATTATTTTTTGTTTACTTTTACTTTAGCTTCCCCTTTTATCTTGGATTTTATCTTTTTGACTCACGTTTGGAAGCCACAATTCCTATCTGGCAGGAAGTATGACAGTGCACCAGTCAGGACAAAATTAATTTAAAAGTGAAATAAACTATGGACATAATGAGCAAAATAGTGTAACATTTAGCATTACAGAAGAATGTCAATAGGCTAATACTGTGTTTCCATCTTTAAAACTAGGCTCAACGCAGTCATCCCAGGGATGCATTGTGTAGTCACTGGCTGAATAGGGTAAACTTTACAGGGTACTTCTTCCTTTCATAAAAATCTGGCAACGACTGGACCATTTCAGCTGGCATGATGTGATTATACTGCAGCCTTATGGCTTTCAACTCCCCACTCACCCACCAAGCTTCCTTTACAAGTTAAGCAGTAACATTAGAGCTCCGCCGCAGCAGCAGCTCTTACTGTTCCATTTTAAGTCTCCTTATAACTTAAGGTCTTGACACCTCTGCAATGCCTTCAACATGATTTTAAACAGGAAATGGTTCCTTTCTCAGACTACTGAGCCCTGCCCTCTGCAGTTTCCGGTATTTAACTGTAAGGAATGTTTTGAGGAAGCAATGGCTCATGTCTGTCCACTTCTGACAGTCGAGCATCAGACTCCATTAGCCACTAGTAGTTAGGGCTACTGAAGAATATACAATGGAGCTGCTGCTTTATTTCAGGCACTGGACCATTTCTGTACCGCTGTTCTTTGGTGCACCAAGCATGCATGGCATCACAGCAAAAAGCTGTTACAGTGAGGGTGACAAATGGACTTTACTATAAATGAAAGCCGAGGTAGAAAAGACGTATGTCATAGCAGTGGCAGATTTAGAGGGGTTGGGGGTGTTCAGGAGGGAAGACCCCATCTCCCACTTATATCATCTCTCATGTTTAAGTCTACTGTAGCCAACTGCAACTTGCTTCACCTGCCCCCCTTTTTCACAGCTTTAAAAAAGATGACACCCATCAAGAGAAACTTTTCAAGCAGGTCAAGAGATACAGATCCCTGGCCAGGCATCATCACGAATACAGTGTGCAGTTCTGGTCCCCATATCTGAGGTAAAATATTGATATTATTGAGAAGATGCAAAGGAGAGCAACCAAAGTGGATGAAGGCTTGACAGACATGGAATAGGAAGACGGTCTAATAGTGATGGGTTTGTTTTCCACGGAAACAAAAGAATCAGTTAGAGCATGAACTGGATCACAGTCTTCTAATACCTGAAAGGTACAACACTGTTGGATCTAACACAGCTCTTCAGATAACAAAAGGATGAAGTAAAAAATGTCATCCAAAGGACGGGGACAAGTGAAGGGAAATGTCAGAGAAATTACTTCATAGAACTTCCAGAGTGGGTGTTATCAGCTCAATTGTGATGACAGCTAAGCTCCCACTTGGCAAATTCTTTAGAGAAAACAGTTATGAAGCAATATTACCACTGAGCTATAGGAGGGAGGAACTTGATGGACCCATGGTCTTCTTTTCTTCTTAAACACAAATGCATGCATGCTTGTATCCCTCTTTTAAGCACCAAGAGACCACTGCCTGCCTTGGGCTCAGTGACTATCCTGTACTAGGATTCCTCGAGCCAAGTAATTTACTATTAAGGCAACTTGAAGAATCATGCCTAGAGCTAGAGGCAGCTGTAACCCCTAGATGGCGCTATCCCAGGGGCTACTACCCCTGCCTGATTTGCCACTAACAGGTTGAGGGGCCTGGATCCAATGGCGGATGCCTCCACCCAGAGGTCAGGGTTTGCAATAGTTAAACTAACTTGGTCACAGCCCTCTGGGACACTGCAACCCCCCTTTCTTCCCACTAGTGGCCCACACAATATATCAGAATTACCTTCACAGTATACACTTACCCCCAGGTCTGGTTCCGGCACTGGGACCTCCTGTGAAATTAGAGACAGTGCAACAATCACAGTACAGTACTTAACATAGACAAATACCTCAGGCAGTATAACTTTGCTGAAACAAGCAGCTCTGATTTATTTAGGGGGATATAACAAGGACAGGGGGAAATCAGGTTAATTAGCTTATCACTCTAATAATCTACCTATGGCTCTGTGCACAGGCCTATCCCTATCAGTTACTGTCCCTGGGTACCCAAGCCCTAGTGGCTAGTCCAAACCGTGGCAGCTGGGCCCTTTCACACAGAGAAAAGGAGAATTAAACAGTCAGCAGTACAGTAATTCCATTTGGATTTAGTATGGCAATTCAACAGGGAGCGACCCTGAATTAGTACTCACGACCTCCAAATAAGATAGGGTCCTTCAATGTCAGCAGGGCTCACTTGAGGTACACAAACCTCTTCACACATCCATATAAAAGAAAGCACTATACCAGGCAGGCTGCATCTGTATCCCGATCGCAATTACTGCACAATACCCGGGAGCTCACACAGCAGATTCAGTTCCTGACAGACCGAATGCAATTTTCAGTAATTCCTCCAGTCTTCTACAGGGTGAGCCTGGTTTCTACTTCAGAGATCCTTTGATTCTTTTCACAGGACGGATTCAGTCCTAACAAGCTGTTACACAAGCTGCAGACGGAACTCTGGGCCTTACACACGTTTTTTGACTAAAACTGCACACTGAAAAGCACAGGGCTCCTTCCTTCTTCACTGCCAAAGCTCAACTGAAACTCCAACCGACAAAACCGGGCACTTCCTTTGAGTTCCTCCCAGTTCTTGACTGGATTGGCTGTCACTCACAATAGACTGCTGCTGTTGGTCCAAAAGGCACTGAAGTCTAAACTACATCTCCCAGAGTCACTGCCCATACAATCCTCTTGTGGCTGGCTCAGATTATGAGTCCAAGTTCTGATTCGTCCAAGGCACCATTTTAGAGCTAGCTTACCCCACACTGATTGGTCCAGTTCAGCAGTTCAAAACTAGAATGGGGAACTAGCAGACACAGTTCTGACTGCAAAGAAAGCAGGTTAGACAAACTGTAATTTCATTATTACCTAAATAATTTCTGGCAAACAGTTACATCTTTCAGATAGGTTCCTTTGCACTCCTAGTGACTGCAAAATGAAGTGAATTGGCAGCAGCTCGAGTGGTACTCAGAGAAACACACAGTCCCCCCATATAAACTAATTATGTCTGCAAGCAGACAGCTCTTAAAGAGACAGTACCAGAGGCTCTAAAAACACTCACTGATAAATGGCTTAAATGCCAAACACCATTCAGGCTTGGAGCATTCAAGCAAGCTCCTGGAAGTCTTTTGGGAACCCCCATTTGCAGGGGGGTTACACAGCCAATTGCAGAATGCAGGCTTTGATTCTGAGTAGAGTGATATTTTTGTTAAACAGTGCAGAAGGGGAGCTAGGACTAACTTAGCTCCACCAATTCAATTTACCAGGGACTGTCAGTCATAGACATAAGGCTGAGGGATAAATATTTTAAGGGGGTTGTTTAACATTGAAACTACATGGGATTTTCAAATCATTTATATCTTAAAGGAGAAGTACAGTCAACATTTATTAATATAAAATATACTGTGTAGAGCGTTTTGATCTGTGCGTAGTCCTTGCGTATGTGATTGTTCCTTTGTTTGCTGTTAGTACTTTATTTTCTAAATCTGCCTAGTTGTTTTATGGCCACGGGGATCTCTGTACCAGTATCATTTATTGCTTTTCCTTTCCACTATGTCTCCTCTCCCATGTGCCAGTGATGTATCAGAGACTGCTGAATCAGTGAGTGCAGACTTAAGCCGTGCTTACATGGAAGCATTTGCACCGCAACAACCCGAGTGTTCGGGTTATTGTGGTGCAAATGCTGCTGTATGGACGCTTACCGAATCATGGTAAACTACCCTCTTGCTTGGCTCTCCCAGAAAGTCTGGGGACATGTTCGGGAATGAGTGGATTAAGTGGCCATGTGGATAGGCTGCACTGCTCGCTCACACACAAAAAACACCTTGCGGGCGCTTCCATCAGCCGACTGCCCCGACTCCCAGCCCCTCTCCAGTGCATCTTACATTGCACTATGGGGTGCTAGACATGTGAGACAAGTGTGTTTTGGGTTGGGGAGCTCTGCAACGCTCTACTGAAGTAGCAAAGTCAATTGTGTAAACACGGCTTTAGTGTCTTGTCTGCACCAGAACTGTTATTTTAAGTGCCTTTCCTTATCCAATGAGCACTAATACAGACTACATCCACAGTTTGGCAAACACCTGAGGGATAACTGAGTGGGCTTTTCTTTAAGGAAACAGGTACAGTCTTTACTAATTATAGCATTTATGGCCTATGGTGATGTGTGTGCTTTTTTTAAGGCTGTGTGGTTTCGTGAAAAGAAAAACTTAAAAAAAAAAAAAAACATTCATTCCTGCTGGCTAGACCTAGGCATACATCTAGAGAACAAAAAGACTAATACAAAAAAAAATTTATTTATTTGAGGCCAGAAAAATAAGCTCTTAACAGCACACTGTGACTGCAGACAGGACAGTAAGTAAGGACTCACTGAATCAATTGTCTCCGATGCATCACAATTACATGGGACAGGTGGCATTGTGGGCAAATGAAAGGGAATATAAGATACTGGCATGGAGATCCACAAGGGCCTTAAAAAAAGTAGGCACATTTTGAAAAATATCCTAACAGCAAACAAAGCAAAGGATGCACCATTATTACACACAAATCAAAAAACTTCGAAAAACATTTTTTTTTTGTACATTTTGACTGTAATTCTCCTTTAAAATATGTTGGATGCGAGCTGGTCTGCCGGCACAGAGGTTGGATTTCTGCTTGCGAAGCCGATGACCTGGGTTCGGGAATGGACCGGAGAGGAGTCAGAGGGCCGGCCAGGGGGGAGAAGGCTCGAGCATTCAATGACTGCTCACCTTCTTCGGGGGGGGGTAAGTGACTCTGCATTTGCTGGCACCTGTAATAGGCCAGAGGCACAGCAATACGTCTGGCTCCACTGTAGGAAGGGAGTGTGATGGATGTTGGCTCTGGCCCTGACATCACACGGCATGTCACGCCTACGAGAAAATGGAAAAATGGCCCCAGCCTAGCCAGATGTCAGCTGCTCCTCCCACCACGCTGGTCCCCGGAGCACACCTCCTCCTCCATCTCCCATGTGTGCCTGCCCTGGGGGCACCTGTATCCCCGGATTCTCCTCCCTTCCTCCCAGGGAGGACCCTTCCGGTAGGGTTAGTGCTGGATCCCCCAAGGTATGGGGCTCGGGGGACCATTATCGATGGAGGAAAGTCAGTGGAGGTAAGACAGTGGGTACAGGGAGCTATGAGGGCCTGAAGGAGTGACAAGGCTGAGGCCCGTGGAAGCAAAAAAAAAAAAAAAACATATTGGATTACACTAAATTAAGTGTCTTTTCTATAATATTTCCTGGGCAGCATGCCCCAGAATCCTCCCTCCAGGATGAAAAGGACCCCATTCTCATGACACCTCTAGATCTACCCCTTCAGAGATTTATAGTAGTGTTTCTGTCATAATTAGTTAGCATTATTAAATTTAGAAAGGTGAAGGTCCTTTCTGCATACACTGTACCCTCTCTATAAGGCTGTTCTTGGTAATCTCAGCCAAGCATGAGGGGTGGGGAGTCACAGTGAGCTAGTGTAATACCATACTAATTACTAAGACAGTGTGGTCAAGTGATCGGAACAGTGAACTGTGCAAACAGAAAATCACAGTCTGAAGCCCAATAGAACCACTGATTCACAGTATAACTTTGAGAAAGTAACCTGACCAGCCTGTGATTCAGTTCAGTTTAGTTTTATTCAGGATCAAAACCATTCAGCAGAGCTCATTTACAATGGTGTCCTTTTAGGGCAGGCTTCACAGATGACAGAAACACATGATACATGACATTATAGTACATATGCAATGTAAGGTGACAGAGGCCTTACATAAAGTGCAAAGGCGAAGCCTAATGCAGGTAAGATATAAAATATGTAGGCTCAAGGCTGCAGCTACTCCCATGAATGTCGGGAGCAAGGTTTTTGTCCAGAAGAGACTAAGCAGAACTAGTCTGTAACTTTGGTGCTAGAGGGCAAAAGGTGGTTTGCCAGGTGTGGAGATTCTAGCAGAAAGTACCACACTGTCAGGCATATGTTACTGAAGGAGAAGGACCCATGGTCTGTGTCTGCATGGGGAACTGTTAGCTGAATTTATCCAGTAAAGTGCAGAAGTCTAGAAAGAACAGTTATATACTTACCCTAACAGTAGATCTTCGAGAGAATCTTTTCCATTAGGCCACATCATTGGAACTACAGCCACCAGGCACTAGTACCACATGGACCTTTTGCTAGCTGGGGACCGCCATGACGATGTTGTGTGTCAGCATCTACATAAATGTGGGTGACCCCATCACTCCTCACCTTCCCCACCAGAGATTAGGCTTGGAGGACCACCATCCATTAGGAACTAGGAGGAGATCAGACCAGCACCAGGCATACGAAGCGATATATGGTGCTGGATGTAACAGCTATGGATTAGTATTAGCATAAATCCCCCCTCCCTATCACCACCGGCGTTCCCCAAGGCTCAGTTCTTGGCCTCATCCTCTTCTCCATCCTTCTAAACAATCTGCCTAACTGTTGCTCTTCTACCGCAATCCACATGTACGCAGATGACACAGTCCTCTTTACCTCCGGCCAGACCCACGAAGAAGTCTCCTCCACACTTCAAACCGATTTCAACAAAATCCAGCGCTGGTTCAGTGCCAACCAGCTCTCCTTAAATGCCAAGAAAACTGTCTCTATGTCTTTCGGAACTAGACAGCGTCTATCCAAACTCACCTCTCCCCTGATCTTCCATACCCTAAATAACACCATCCTTGCTGAAGTGCCTTCCTTCAGGTACCTAGGGGTTTGGCTTGATCGCCACCTCTCTTTCTCCACACACGTGGACGCCATCATTTCAAAACTGCGCCCAAACTTGGTGCCCTTTATCGAAACTGTGCTAGCCTCCCGCTACCTGTCAGACGTGAATTAGTCCAGAAAATGATCCTACCCTCCATCGACTACTGCGATGTCGTTTACAGCTCCACTGCCAAGACCACCCTAACCAGACTTGACTCCCTCTTTAATGCTTTCTGCCATTTGCACTCGATGCAACCCCCGCTCACATCACTGTGAGCTCTATCATTCACTGGCCCTGCCATCTCTGTGCAACCGGCGCCTAACTCATAGTGTTAAATTCGTGTCCAACTTCTGGCTCGGCTCCCTCCCTCCTTACCTCGCATCCTCCCTATCTTCCCCTCCTACCCCTACCCATGCCCTCAGGTCTTCTGATGCCAGACTATTAGTCATCCCTCACCACAGGACCACCACAGGCCAATCTGCCTTCTCTTACCTCTTCCCTAAACTCTGGAACAGCCTACTGGCGCAGATCCGCCATTCATCATCCAAACACTCCCTATCCTCTGCCCTCTCTAACTTCCTTGCCCCAAACTGCAACTGCCCCTGACCCACCCCCGATAGCTCCCTTTCCCCCTTCACTCCTTGCGCCCTGACCAGCTCATTCCGCCTATTTGTCTGGCTTATACAATGCCCCACGACTCTCCTCACTCCCACTCTCATATTCCCTCCTAATCGCTCCCTTCCCCCTCATTCTTAAACAAACACATGCTCTTAATCCTTATGTACTGCTACTGCTCCCCTTCCCTTCCCCCCATCCCCACTCATATCACCCCCCATATTCTCCTCCAACTCCTACTGTCAACTTGGTTCTCTCGCTTCAGCGCAAGTCCTGTTACTGGCACTCAAGTCCTGTTACTGGCACTTAAGTAATCATGTATTACCCTCGATGAGTTCCCATGATATATATACTCTGTCCTTGATGTTCATGTTCTGTACAGTTCTATTGGAAATAGTGCTAATGTAATCCCACCCAACTATGTACATTATCTGTATGCTCTGTACTGTTCTCATACTGTAAAAGTCCTATGTAATTTATTTTATTTATTTTATTTAGCTTTTGTTGACCGGGTAAGTGCACTAGACAAATCCTGCCTATTTTCAGGCACGACCCGGGGGAGGGGGAATACAGATGAATGCCAACTGACCTTGAACCAGATTAAGCTGTTGGTGGTATTTTTAGTGAATTAGGCTAATTAGTGAGTTAGGCGCCGGTTGCACAGAGATGGCAGGGCCAGTGAATGGTAGAGCTCACAGTGATGTAATCCCATCCAACTATGTATATTAACTGTATTGCTCTATTTCTCAGTTCAACTTTTGTCTGTATTCTGCCTCCATTGTAACCCCTCCCCCCAGGTCGCACCATGAGACGAGCATCTTTTTGTTCAGTGTGCCTTTCCTGGTGAAACATTTTCAATAAATAAATTAATAAATGCTATTGTGCATGCCCCGAGTTGTGGCTTCAACTTTCATTCTCAAACTGCACAGGATCATGTGCTCTTTTTAAAGTTGGATTTACTTTGGTGAGCACAGAACAATAAATACTAACAGGCACACTGTTCTTTTTACATCTATATAAACAGTGCCCAATTTGTTCATTAACGAGTGTTTCCACAGCTCAGCTCCCTTTTCACTACATGAACGCTTGGGAGCGCTGGCCATCAAGCATTTAGTTCGGGATGTTAGAAATAAGATTTGCTCAAAAAGAATAAAAATAACTTAACTGACAAAGCAGTGGTGGTTTTGTAATTTGTTCACATGGAGTAAGCAACAGGGCAAATGCTTGAATACCATTTGCCAGAAAAGCTGACAGTGCCCCTTTAAGGTTAAGTACATCCAATTCCAAAGAGCAATCAAAGCAGTTAACAAAATGGGGCGGCAGCAAACAAAGAGCGTAAGCACTGTTATGCAGTATGCTCATGGCTGGACAGAGGGGGATATTGGTCCATAACGAGTACAGGGGGTTCTAAGATGGCAGGAAAGACTGAACTTGAGCACTTGCAAGCCAGAATCATTCCTCAGCTGGAGAGGGAGTTTGTTCCAGGTGTCTGGTGCTGCAAAAGCAAAGGCCTTTCTACCAAACTCACATTTCATCCTGGGAATTGAAAAGGCACTTTAAATGCTGCTGTTGAACAACGTGAGTCGGCATTACTTGACTCTAGGAGGTAATTGGGGGCTTTTTCATGTACACAGTTGTGCTGCAAAGAAAGCAAGTGGTAGTCACGCTTGATTGAGGGGCTTGGCCACTTAAAACTTGTACACCTGCCGAGGCAACAGGTAGTAACTTAAAGCAGATATCTGAGTCTTTCACAGCCAACACTTTCTATGCCCGAAACCTTTCAAATGCCCACATGTCCTTCATTTCACCACTCAGAACCGTTAGTTCCCACATTTAAGAGGTGCTACCCCACATAGAGAAGATGGCTGTCTCACGATGTGTGCTCAGAATTACTAGCATAAACTCATAATCTGTGATAATAACTCAACATTTAAACTTTACACAAATAAACACTATGGTTTCTGCAGTGTTCTAAGTTTTCATCATCATATCTGAGGATGAATCCTAGTAGGTGTTCCACTATTCTTGTATTTTGAGTGTCCGTGTCCCACCCTTCAGTGACAAAAAGTTGAGATGTTATTTCAGGAAGTAACAATAAAATGTTTAATAACACAAAGCAAGTTCATACAGATATTCCTCTTTCATTCAATTCTAAAATTAATTTAGTTTGGTGCCTTTAAGTAATTTTGGTATTTTGATTTCGAACTTCTGAAAGTTAAAACAGTATTAAACTGAAACAAATTATACAAAGCGTCAGACGAAATCAGTGATTTGATTGGTCAATAGCTGACCAGACCCCTGCAGTTATTTGACTACAACCACACAGGCTGAAAAGTGTTAGAACTTGTTTTCCAAGCTAGGCATCTTAGAGGGAAATTTATCAGCTATGTCAATTATCCCGGCCTGCCATCACAAACATGGCTGCCACCTGTACTTACTCAATGCCTTCAACTAGTCCCTAAACATAAATCTCTCTTGAATTTAAAAACAATAATAATATAATGTATAGACAACATCTATGAACCCGTTTTCAATCAGTTTCTAACCTGATAATCCCATTATAATGTATGGTAAGTGCCTATTAACCACCATAATCAGCAGTCACACAGCTTTGTTATGCACTGTTTAGAATTTTAAAAGTTGTTAACCACACTTCGGAACTTCCAAACAGTGGCATAACAAAAAAGAATGCACCAGAGTTCCATTATTCTCACACATAGACTGCAAATAGTGTTTTTTTGACCATACACTATAAAAGATGATGGCTGGGGATCGGGTGACAACCACGCTGTAATCACCTCTCGTAGTTGCTAGGGCTACAGTAAACCTCTCAAGCTGCACTCTCGAGGTTTACCATGTTGCCCTAGCAACCACTCGAGGTGATTACAGCATGGTTATCACTTGATCCCCAGTCATTATCCTCTATGTTATGACATCAGTATGCTGTAAACCTTGCTTAACTATGTCATAACGATGGGCTTACAGGATAGAATGTCACCACCTGTCACAGTTCTTGGAAAGGATGTACATTTGTTCAAAACTTACACATTCAGATAGTTACAGACCCACTGCAGTGTAGGTCGTAATGGCTAATGTCAGCACTTTAGTTGCTCAACATTCAAACCAGGAGGCATTTATAGCCAAACAGGGGAACAAATACACACTGAAAAAAAATGACATTTTTCTCCCCATAGTGGCTAGTTTTTCCATACACTATAAAATGCAATGCCTGAGTAATGGTGGTCAACCACGGATGTAATCACCTCTCGCAGTTGCAATGACAACTCCTCTCGAGCTGCACTCTTGAGGTTTACTTGGCTGTCCCGGCAACTGCTTGTGGTGGCTACATCGTGGTTAACCACTGTTACTCAGGCATTATCCTCTATGTTCTTTCTGCTCATTTTTCCTTCTTTACAAATATACACATATTACAAAAAAACAAACAAAAAAACTAAAGTACTACTCACAGTTTGAATTTCAAGTGATTCTTTGCTGATCATAAACAAATCTAAGAGGAGTTAATAACTGCACAGCTCAGGTGGGCTGCAAGGTATTTAACATTCTGTCAGTGAAACTGTGCTGAATGTTTAAATGTTTATAATGTATGGTAGAACGCTATTAATCTTAGGAAATCATCATTTCCCTAGGGTTGTTATACCATCTATGTGACGTAGTAATGTTGTTAACCTAGCGATGCTATGTCACATCAATAGGCTAACAACAGGGATCGGTCTGCGCATGTGCGTGCCTTTTTTTACACTCGGGAACTGATGGATGCACGCAGCAGTAAGGGAAGAACTGAACGGCTACGGCGGTGACTCTGTTTTGAAAAGTAAGGAGCCAGTTTCCCTTTTTTTTGGGACCATACACTATAAAAAACAATGTATGGTCCTTCTATCGGCAACCGGTTAATGTTAACCGTCTTGAGGTTGCCATGGTGACGTACACCTCTCGAGCTTCGCTCTCGAGATTTACACGGTCGCCCTGGCTACCTCTCGATGGTTAACAGACTGGTTACCGATAGAGGACCATACATTATCCTCTATATATTCTATGGTAAACATTCCATCATTTGTGGATGTGTGAGGAAAGACAAAAAAATAGGGTGTGGAATGGTAAAGGAGGGGGCACAGTGGGGGAAAACACAAGTAAATACTTACATATTTGTATTTTTTTTTTTGATAATTATTCAGTTTATAAAAACACTGGTATTGGAACCAGGGAAGGAAGAAATCTACATCAACCCCCCTCCTGGCAGGTTCAACACTTCTGAACATGTTAACCTTTCAAGTAACAACACATGGATTGGTTTGAAATGCAAATTAGGTAGCAAGTGTGCTTTTCATGGCAACTAAGTGTCAAACGTTTTCATTGTATTTTATTATTTTTAGCTATCCCCCATTCCAAGGTACCAGCATTGGCTCTATTTTTTGACTTCCAAGTTAAAACGGAAGTACACTTTAACAAAATGTCTTAATTTTTACTCTTCAGAAATAACTTTAAAAGAAACAACACATTTCAAACCATTTCACAAACATAACAACACATTCCAGGATATACAATTATTGTGTATTATACAGAAAATGTTCTATCTGAACAAATCAGAGCTCAGAGCTATTGTCCGTTATTCTGGGATTTATTTATTTTAAAATTAGTAACTAGGAAAGGTGCAGTGAGTCAGCCCATTTCCAGGTGTGACTGGGGTGGGGGCGGAGGAATTAACCGTACAAGCAGCTAGAGATAAAAAAATCATGCACACAAGTTATCAAATACTGCCAAACATAGCAGCAGAAAACTACAATTTATAAATTTAGTAAAACGGCAACTCTGCCATAACAAATTTGTCATCGAGGTATCCCCATTTAATGGGATAAGAGCCAATGAATAGGTAACATTATACGGCTGAACACAAAAAATTAAAATAGATAAAAAAATAAGTAAACAGAACCAAACTAGGGCTGCACTGAAAGAGAACGTGAGCAGAGGAAAACAAAGTCAGGGGACAGGAAGCTGAAGACAGAAGCAAGAGGGAGTGAAATGAGGCCACAGAAGTGGCTTGAGAGAGAGGTACAAGAGGGCAAGCCAAAAAGAGAGTGAGGGGAGAGTTCCAGAGTGAAGGCAACCAGGCTGAGAAAACGGACTGAGCGGTAGACATAGAGCAGTGGGGAATAGTAAAGGAGCGAATATTAGAAGAGCAAAGGGAATAAGCTGAGGGAGCAGAGGAAGTGAGCCGGTCTAGGAAGTAGGAGGGCAGGGACACAAGAATTGAGGAAGGAGGCACCATGGGACAGCTGCTGAGAAGAAAGGGAAAGAAGGGAGATGAGCTGATAATGGGGACAGTGACAGATAAGAGGAAAATATCCAGTAGAAGTGTGGCAAAAGGAATAAAAGTCCAGCTTGGCTTGGGTCGATTTGGAGGCACCGCCACAGATCACATACATATAATCAGAGGATGATCACTCACCAGCCTGGGAGTGGAAGGCAACATTGGTTCTTGTGGCAGGCACTAAGCTTGGGGCGTAATTGCTTAATGATGACAACACTGGCTGAGAAGTCAAGATGACTGTCAAGTTACACACGTATGTATCTGAAGCAGGGGAACAGCGTGAAACAACATTAGAGTAGCCTGTATAATGGGACTGTATGCTAATCCCAGTGTTCTGACTGGCTAAGGTGAGAAATCGGCAAATATTTTCAGTTTTCTCTCACGTGCTGTAGCGCTAGAAAGAGAGAATAATTCTGGCTTTAATTCAAAACCTTTGTTTCTTTATTTTCAGTTTTTTTTCATTTATTTGTTTCCAGTATAATAGCAATAACAGACTATCTGCCACCGTATGAAATGTCTACAGTTTATAAACCTACTGTAATTAAGTGTATTGACTAAGTGTGTATCTTGTATTATACCTCCCCTCATTGTTTGATGTTTTATCTTATTCGTTCTGTACTTTTTTGTCCAATTTAAAAAAAAAATATCCGTACAACTGGACGTTTGTGAAAACAGGCATTTTTGCTCACATAGGGCAGGATTCACAAAGAAGATGCGCTCAGTGCATCCCAGCTGCCCTGGCGCAGGGGAGATGCACTGAGTGCAAATTGGATGATTCACGGAGGAGGTGCAGAGAGATGCCCCCAGCGCATCCCCTCTGTGAATAGCACAAGTGTGCCCTGCCAGGATGTGCCGGGGTATCCCAGGCTGCGCCGACGAATCCCCCATGTCAGGCTGTGAACCCTTCAGGGCAGGGCATCTCAGGATGCCCTGTGCCTAAAAATGCGATCCATAGCCAGGGGCATGCAAATGAGGCCATTAGGCATGCATGGCGCAATGGGGCCATTAGCATGCCATTATGGCCCCATTTGCATCGTGCCTGCAGGGATGCCCCGGCGAAATGCGCCTTTCCTGTAGACACCCCTGCCCTTCCCCGGCCCGACCCCATTCCCATGAAATGCCACTCACTGCAGCCATCGCACAAGCATGCTCCCCACCCCAAGCTCCCGGTGCATGCCGCACCTTGCGGCGGTAACACAGGTAACAGACAACCCCCCCAAGCCCCCGGTAAATGCCGCTCCTTGTGACAGTATCAGAGAGGTCTGAAAAACCCCTTCAAATCTTGAGACGGTATCAGAGAGGTCTGAAGAACTCCCTCCCCACCCCAAGTCCCCGGTAAACGCCGCTCCTTGCAATGTTATCAGAGAGGTCAGAAAACCCCACCCCACTCCAAGCCCCTCGGCAAATGCCGCATCCCGCGGGCGGTAGTATGGATGTCAGAACCCCTCCCCAATCCTCGTAACTGCCGCCCAAGTGGCAGTATCAGAATGGTCTGAATCCTCCCCGCCACAAGCCCATGTGAAAGGCCACCCTCTGTGGCAGCCGGATGTGAAGGAATGACTCATCCCCCACCAGGACACCTCCAGGCCACCCCTCTTCCCTCACTCTAGCACGGTCCCACTGTCAGCGGGCAGCTCAATCCACCCACATACCGCTACGGCTGCCCGGCGACACAGGTGTCTGAGACTGACAGCTACCATACTACCCAAAGCCCTGTCATACTGTAGCTGCTGGGCCCAGGCAGCTGTGGCAGTGGTGTGGTGGGTTGAGTTGCCCGCCGACAGTGGAACTGTGCTGGGGGTGGGGGAGAGAGGTGGACTGGGGTGTCTGGGTGGGATTGGTCTTTCCTTGATGTCCGGCTGCAGCGGGGGCAGCTTTCATGGCGGCTTGGGGCGGGGGTTTGAACCTCTCTAATACCACCGCAGGGGCGGCAGTTACCAGGGCTGGGGGTTCATGGACAACTCTGATACCGCCGCAAGGGAGTTGCACTTCCTGGAGCCTGGGACGGGGGTTCTGATATCGCACTACCCACCACAAGGTGCGCCATTTACCAGGGGCTTGGGTGAGGGAAGGCTATTGTTACAGTTACCACCACCGAAGTGTGGCTTCAACGGGGGCTTGGGGGGATTCTGCATTAAATGTACCACCGCCAGGTGCAGCAGTCTATGGGGCGGATGTGTACACTGGGCTGCCAGGGTGGGCAGGCTGCCGTGCTGCTGCCTGCAGTACGGCAGCTTGCCTGTGGGTGGACACCCACTTAAGTCTAGTTTTTCTAGACTTATCTTTCTGTGGCGCATCCAAAGACTTGCCCTGGGGATGCAACACAGAATACGGCTGTGAATGGGGTTGCGCCCGGTATGCATGGGCACACCCCCTTCACAGCCCCTCCAGATGCATCACATAGCTTTACTGGTGGTCTGCGGCACATTGGGGATGCGCTGGTACATCATGGTTGCACCGGCACATTGGCACCCTGCCAGAATCACCTTTGGGCGCATGATGGGGATGCCCCGGAGCATCCCTTTTGTGAATCCTGTCCATAATCTCCAGTATAAAATAAAATTAATTGTTTGATTGATCATGGGCCCTGCACACAGTAAAGGCGCTACTGTTCCAGGCACCCCCCCTTGTCCCCACCATGGCCTTCCTATTGTATGCGTGATGGGGTCTGGGACTGGTGAGGAATCCTTTCCACTGGGCATGATGGTGATGAGTCAGAGGACGGACTGTCTCCAGTGAATTGAGTGGGTCAGGATGGAGCTGTCTCAATTAGTCAGTTTAGTGGGTCAGAAGCAGCCTGTCAGGCTGCCAAGGAAAGGCAAGAGCTCTTGACTGTCCTTATCTGTAACACAGTGCTGACATCAAGTGCATGCAGGAGCGCTACATGAATGATGCTTACAACATGAAGGATGGTTGACTTTTATGAACTTGTCTTGACTCAAGAGACTGATTATCTTCTAAATGGCAGCAGAGGTAATCCCCCCCGCCCAAAAAATGACTTTTTCAGTGCTAAGCAATGAAGTCATAACTATGGAGGACTAGGAGGAGTCATCTGGAAGAGTTAGACAGCTAACGGAGCTAAGTGCACTGTTTTATTTTAACATGAGCCCCCCCCAGCAGCATGGACACTGGGAGACCATCCCCAGTGTTCAGATATATTTTAATATTTGAAATGTTTCCCTGAAAAGAAAAAAGTCCCACAACGTCTTTTTATTTTTAAGCCTGAAAAAAAGAAAACGGTCCCTCTTTTCGCCCCACTGTCCGTCTCCCCCACCTCGACCCATCAACTGAGCATGCACCCCCCCCCCACCCTATACTTATCACTGGAAGTCAAATGCTGTCAAAGCCGAACCGTGAAATGAGGAATTAAAGGTAAGTGCCGTATAATGTATTTTGGTGGTGTTCTGAATTTATGTTGATAACTTTGCCATTTTTAGGTATTTTTTCACCAGATTTTCAACATGGACTTTTTGGGACCCCACCTCATGAACACTGTGACTGTCATTTCGTTAGTTGGGCTTGGAATGTGATTTCGTACTTGCTGCATGAAATCACCTTTTGGCACCAACTAACGAAATAACAGTACCAGTGTTCATGAGGTGCAGTCCCAAAAAGGCCAAGTTGAAAATGTGGTGAAAAAATTCCAGAAAATGGCCGAGTTGTAAGTGTTCATTGAATTGTTTCTACGCACACACATAACTTTGGTAATTTCTAATATTCTGACTCCAAATTTTCAGCATAGCTATTTTTTCACACCACTTCATGAACAGTACAGTTCTCATTTTTCACATCCAGCCCAAAATGTGTTTTTGCACCTGTGGCGTAGAATGGCATTTTGGCATGTATTTGAAAATTTCACCTATAGTGTTTATGAGGTAGGGTCATAAGAAGACTATGTTGCCATTTGGGGGTCAAAATATGAAAAAATACCAACATTATGACCATTTGTTGCAATTCTGGTACACCCACTTGTAGCTTTGGAAATGTTAAATATTTTGACCCCAGATTTTTAACATATCCTTATTACCAGACCTCATGTATGTCACAGTTGTAATTTTTCAAATCATGTCCAAAATGTGTTTTTGCATTTGTGGCATGGAATGGCATTGCAGTTGCACAGAACTATGTTTTGGCAGGGATTTGAACATTTTCTCTACTGGGTACATGTGTTGGGGTAATGAGATGGCTATGCTGATAATTTGGTCACAGATCTACAAAGGGATAGGTGCACAGGGTCCGAAGGACCCTGCACTCCCACAGTAAAAGTAAGAAAAATCACGGCACATGGGAATGTAGGGCCTGAAGGGCCCTGTATCCCACTTTGACATAGGGACAGTTATGGAGGGTGGGAGTGCAGGGCCCAAAGGGCCCTGTGCTCCCACAGGCAAATAAGGATATAAGTAAACTATCTGAAAAAAGTTAGGAAAATCATTGCAAAAAACTTTGTTAATGCATCAGTTAGGGTTGTTAGTAAAGAAGCAAAAGCAGGGACATATGGCATTAGGGTTTCCAATGTTAACGCCCCACCCCCACCCTGCCGACACCGATAGACATCTGGGGAGTGCCTTGGTGTCATCAGCCCTAATGCTCACTTCATTCTCCTATACTGTACACATCTCAGCTTATTTACTTATGGAATGGGGGGTGAGTGTCAGGGCTGACAACCCCAGGGCAAATCCCAATACCTGTCAGTGCCTGCAGGTTGGGGGTTGGGGTATTAGGGTTGGAAACCCTAACACCATATTTCCCTCCTTTTGTTGCTTTACTAACAACCCTAACTGATGCACTAATGAAGTTTTTTGCAATGAATAAATCTATATATTATAGTAGCGCAGCAGCGCCACATTAGCATTAAATGCACACTTCTATGTTAAAGTCAAATGTTTGAACCTTTACAACTTCGGAACTGTTCTACGGATTTGCACGAAATTTGGCATGCATAACCTCTAGAGGTATGTCTCTTAACGTGGTACATTCTGTGTGATTCTGTTGTGTGGTTTCTGAGATACAGAGTGTCACAAATCCCTAAATTTACATGTTGTTTGCCATTTCTTTGTCCACCTGTATTCTCAGAAACTGCTTTAGGTCGTGGTCTGAAAATTTCAGCATAGAAAGCCTTTGCCTTACAGATATGCCTTTTGAAGGTTTGATGAAAAAATATAATACGTTCCAAAGTTATTAAATTTTAAAGTTTACTATTATTTTCTATGGGAAAAGTTAAGATGTTCTACATGAAAATACTTTTTTTGCTGGCCCGGTGGCACTGAGGGCTGAGGTGCTGGACACCTTACCGTGGGTCATGCCACTGACCTGGGTTCAGAAAGGAGCCTGGGTCATCGGGAGCCAGCTGGGGGAGGGAGGAGGGAGGAAGCAGGATCGAGCAAGTGAAAGGCAACTCTCCTCTCCCAGAGAGGATCCCTGTCGCCCACTGTAGTTCCACTGTCCCTGGGTGGAGGTCCAAGGGCAGTGCAGGTGGATGGGCAGCAAAACAGAGAGAGGGTGCCTTGGAACCGCAGCATGTGCATACCTCCACATGTGCACGTGTGGCAGAGACACAGGGATGGGGGAAAAAACAGGGGAAAACAATCGGGGTATAAAATGTAAAAAACAAAAAAAAGAAAATACTTTTTTTTCCACAGGAGCTGTTGCATTTTTGCATGGAGGGTCACATAGTGTGGTTTGTTTTCACAGTAGCTGTTATATTTTTTATAGACAGGGTCACATAGTGTCACAGGAGCCTAGTGTATTTTCACAGAGCTCTTTTGTGTCTGATATCTTGTTTTCCACTTAGAGAGAGACAGAAAATAAAGAAAACAAGTAAAAATGAATGTAATACAAAAAAGAAACATCAGAACTTAGCTAAACAGGACCCGTTTAACTACATTCTGATTTTTGTTTTAAATTGTGGCCAGAAACACCTTTTGTGGGCACCCGAAATCCTGGGTGCTGAACTTAGCGAGAGAACTGCTTCTGCCACATTCCCTGTATGAGAGCAGTGGAATTTTCTTGACTTCTGCAGCCACAGCTAGAACTCATGCTGCCGGCTGCAGTTTCATCTATGAGCCACTGCTTCTCTGGTGTATATGGCACCCCCAACCCTCTGATCACTGTACCCTATCCCTGGTGTCTAGTGGCACCCCCTCCATATTTTTCCCTGGTGTCCAGTGGCACCACCCACTCTCCGATTCCCACAGTATTTATTTTTTTATTGATTTATACAATCTGACATCGGGATGCCCACCCCATGTCAGATGTCCCCCCCCCACAATGCCTTGTGTTTATCTGCCGACATTAGGTGGCACAATCTCTGTGTGAGCACTAGATGCCCCCCCAGCAGTGTAGGACACTAGGGAGCCCACTCCCAGTGCCCAAAACATTTATTTTGATTTTACCTGTAAAGAGAAAACTGTCCCCAACATATTTTTTTCCTGAAAAAAAGAAAACAGTCCCTCATCATCCACACCATCCCCCTCCTCATCCAGACCCTCCCACCTCCACCCAACACTCCCCCTTACCCTGTACTTTCCTTTGGAGGTCGCAGGCCATCATCTACTGTGGACCAGGACACATCTGCACTCTTCAAAGCCTAACTGCAAACTGAGGAATCAAGGTAAGTGCCATATAATGCATTTCAATGGTGTTCTGAACTTATGATCATAACTCTGCCATTTTTAGGACTTTTTTTCACCAAATTTTCAACATGGGCTTTTTGGGACCCCACCTCATGAACACTGTGACTGTCACTTCGTTAACTATGTGAATTTGCGGTCGCTGCACAAAATCACCTTTTAGGACTGAATAAAGAAATTTCATTGCCAGTGTTTATGAGGCGGGGTCCCAAAAAGGCCACGTTGAGAATATGGTGAACAAATTCCTAAAAATGGCAGAGTTATGAGTGTTCATTGAAATTTTTTTGTTGGTTAACTAGGATGTGCAACTTATCCAATAAGTAGGGAAATGGGCAGACTAGGTGGGCCAAGCGGTCCTTATCTGCCATCAAAATCTGTGTTTCTATGATTTTCTATGCACACACGTAACTTTGGTAATTTTCAATATTCTGAGTCCAAATTTTCAACAAAGCTATGTTTTAACACCACCTCATGGACCTGATCTATAAAGCTCTACATGAAGGGGGACCTGCAAGAGCTCCTTGTGCCTCACTGCCCATCCCACACTCTCCATTCCACAGAGGGTTGTCTCCTGGATATTCCTAGAGTGAGGTTGTGCCACTCGAGTGATTGAGCATTCTAGGTGGCTACAACTACCCTATGGAATCTATTATCTAGATATCTACGGAAAGCACCCTCTGTGGATACCTTCAAAAAAGGTTTAAAAATGTATTTATTTAACCAGGCTTTTAATTTTTAGATAATTGAATTATATCTTGCTTGGATATTACTGTTGATTTTAATTGTATTTTTGTATATTTATAAAATGTTGTATGTAAGTCCTTGGAAAGGAGCGCTATATAAATAAAGTATCTATCTATGAACAGTACAGCTGTCATTTTTGCCTGAAACGTGTTTTCACACCTGTGGCACAGAATGTCATTTTGGCATGGATTTGAAAATTTTCACCTACAGGTTTTAGGAGGTGTAGTCATAAGAAGGCTATGTTCAAAATTTGGGATCAAAATATAAAAAAATGCCAAAATTATGATCATTCATTGCAATTTCTGTACGCCTGCTTGTAGCTTCAGAAATTTTTAATATTTTGACTCCAGATTTGCAACATAATGTCACAGCTGTCGTTTTTAAAATCCTGCCCAAAATATGTTTTTGCACCTGTGGTGCAGAATGGCATTGCAGCTGCACAGAGTTATGTTTTATTTTATTTAATTTATTTATTAAAGTCTTAGAATTACGACCTTTGAGTGATAGACTCCTTTACAAAGGCTCCACATCATATAACCAACAGCAAGTACAACAGTATACAATGGTAACAAAATGCAATGGACAATACAGAAAAAACATGTTATATACAAGGACGCAATGTATGATATAATACAGATAAACATATAACATACAGGAAGCATTGTGGCTACATATCAGACAATACTGGTTACAATCAGGAGTAAAGAATCCAGTAAGTGCAGAGGTTCAGGAATAGCATAAAGGATGGGCAGGGCAGAGGAGGCAATGGCAGAAGACAGGGGGAGAGGGGGTAGGCAGGAGGGAAGAGAATTAGGAGAAATGGGGGAAGGGAGATAGTACTATGTGCAGTCAGTAATGACATTGTCATAGGAGGAGTGGCTGAGGGGCAGGGCAGGGAAGGGGGATTGGAGGGGGAGGGTTTACAACCCTAAAGCCCCACCCCCACCCTGCAGACACTGACAGGTGATGGGGGTGTGCCTTGGGGTTGTCAGCCCTAAAGCTCCACCCATTCTCCTATACTGTACCCATTTCAGCTTATTTACTTATGGAATGGGGTGAGCGTTAGGACTGATGACCCCAAGACACCCCCCCCCAGTGCCTGTCAGTTTACCACATTCCCTGCTTTAGTAACAACCCTAACTGATGCATTAACAATGTTTTTTGCTATGAATATATCATATTATATTATAATGGTGCATTATTGCACTACTGTAATTAGGGTTGAGCAGGAGTTTCTATGTTAAACCTCAAACTTTGCACTTTAATATCTTTGCAACCGTTCAACAGATTTGCACAAAATTTTGCATGTGCAGTCTTGGGGGTAGATTTTTTGACGTGACAAGTTTTGTCCCTGTCAGGTGTGTGAACTCCAAGATGTGGATAGTAAAAAATGTTTTTAAAAAGAACAAAAAACTATTTTTCTTGTCATCGCTTAGCCCCAGATGGTGTGAAATTTTGGAATAAAATTGTCATTAAGTCAAGCCTGATCGGCGCGCCAAGCGGTGGCACCACCGCGACGCTGGTGACCTGGGTTCGGAATGAGCCCAGGGAGCTGAGGGCCGGGGAGAAAGTGCTGGGCATCTGTGGGACTGCTCGCCTTCTCCAGGGAGGGAGGGGGGACAAGGCTCGGAGTTTGACTGACCCCAGGCGGAGGCCTGGGGTACAGCAAGGGCCAGATCAATCCAGGAGGGGTGGGTGTGCCAGACGTCGGCGGAGCTCTGCCTTGAAGTCAGGGTGCATGGCACACTCAGAAAGATCAAGGGAAAAACACTTCCATCGCTCCTGGTAGACGGAGCACCAGCACAGACCTCAATGGTCCCCGGCCTGTCCCACACGGCGGCCCCGATGAAGTAATGTCAGTTCGGGGTGCTTGGCCCCCACCTCGTCCCTGCCTGGTTGGTAGATCCAAGGCTACATGGGGGGACCGCCGTGGGGCTCCAGGCATGGAAGGAACCGAGGCAGATGCCAGGCGCTCCCAAAGAAGTGGAGCATAGGGGGCAGGGAAGGCAGAAAAAACAGCAAGTTCAAAAAAAATTGTCAGGGTAGAAAGGACTTGGCCCACAAGTGTGCCTTTCGCTAGTTTGGTGAAAAAATATAAATCCATTCCAAAGGTATTACATTTGGAAATTTTGTTTTGAGCATGCTCAGTACAGTGTTTTGGATAGCTGCTTGGAATGAAAAAAGAATTAGATCCATATGAAAAAGGATCCTTTTTCATATGAGGATAATCCTTTTTCATGAGGAAAAGATCTTTTTTTGTAGGGCTGTCATCTTGTTTCTGTTTAAAAAAAAATTCAAAACCCACAAAAATGACATCCTGCACACACACACACACACACACACACACACACCAACGCATGTATCTTACTAATCAGGACCCCGTTAGATGGAGTCTGCACTTAGTTTTTGGAAAAAAGATTCAGAAATTTTTTAACATTTAAAACTTTTTTTGTGAGCCAATTTTCTTTTTTGTATAGGCATACAAAAAAGGAATTGCTCCATACAAAGGAGGATGTCGTCATACAAAAAAAATTGGAATTAGTCTTTTTGCCAAATCTTTTTTCACATGAAGGCATTCTTTCTTCATATGAATGAAAAAAGCATACAAAAAGGATGCCTTCATACAAAAAAAGACTTTGGAATTAGTCTTTTAAGTCTTTCTTCCAATTCTTATTTCATACATAGGCATCCTGTTTCATACGCTTTTTTCCTTCATACAAAAAAAGAATGTTCTCATACGTAAAAAGACTTTGGATTTCAGTTTTTTCCCCATTCTTTTCATGTGAAGGCATCCTTTTTCTCACTTGTTTTTTCATTCATATGAAAAAAGGATGCCTTCATACACAAAAATAATTCAGACAGTTTTTTTTTACCATTCTTTTTTCATATGAAGGCATCCTTTTTCATATGCTTTTTCTACTCATATGAAAAAAGAATGCCCTCATACGAAAAAAGATTTTGGACTTAGTTTTTTTCCCACGTTTCATACTACTAAGGTGAAGGACTGCACCTCAACAGTGCAGCACTGCCTTGTACTGCACTATGGTGTCATTTATGGCTAATACCCCAAGTTCCTCCCTTCTCTCACCCCTCCTTCTCTACACTCTCTCCTAATGACACTCTAAGAGCCCTCCTCACTATCACCCCTCAAAAGGCTCCTCCCCCGACGGCCTTCACCCTAAACTCCTCTCTCTCTGTCTCTCTGCCCCAGCCATTGCCTACTCCCTCTCTCCAATTCTAAACCTCTCATTTTCAACCACTTCAGTCCCTACCACATGGAAACATGCAGTGGTTCTCTCTTTACCCAAAGGCGGTGACTCCTTTTCCTCTGGCAACCATCACCCCATCTCTCTCCTCCCTACCCTAGCTAAACTACAAAATCACCTTGTCCTCTCCCAGCTTACATTTCTACTGGACACCTCCTACTTCACTCCTTTCCAAACTGGTTTCAGGAAAAATCACTCCCCAACCACCTCCCTACTTTGGCTTACTGACTCTATCCTTACCGGGACAATGGCCAAATCACCTCAGCCATTTTTGTCAATCTTGCCAAGGCTTTCGACACCGTTTCACACTCCCTTCAGTTAAAGCAAAAGGAAGCTGGGAAGGCAGTCAGAACAGCAAAGGCCAGAACCAAGAAAAAGATAGCCAACTCAGTTAAGAAGGTGGATAAAACCTTTTTTAGGTACATCAGGGAGCGAAGGAAGACTAAGGGAGGGATAGTGAGGCTTCATAAAGGGGAGAGGGGTGGGCAGAGGGTGACGGTGAAAAGGCAGAGATACTAAACAAATATTTTTGCTCAGTATTTACAAATGAAGAGGGGGAGGTACCTAAAACAAACAATAGAAACACTCTGGATATAGAAGTTGATAACAACCCAGTTACAGGGTTTTGAAAGAACTCTTAAAACTGAAGGTGGACAAAGCAATGGGGCCTGATGGGATTCATCCCAGAATTCTAAAAGAACTAAGGGTAGAACTAGTGACACCACTGACTACCCTCTTTAACAAATCATGGGAGGATGGGGTGGTACCTGAGGACTGGAGGAGGGCAGATGTGATTCTCCTTCATAAAAGTGGGAGCAGGGCAGAAGCAGGAAACTACAGACCTGTTAGTTTAACCTCAGTGATAGGGAAAACGATGGAATCACTTCTGAAGGAAAGAATTATCGTGTACCTAGAGGCCAGAGAGGCACAGGACCCAAGACAGCATGGATTCACAGCGGGGAAGGTCATGCCAGACGAATCTAATAGATTTCTTTGACTGGGTGACTAAAGTAGTAGATCAAGGAGGGGCTGTGGACATGGCCTACCTAGACTTTAGCAAGGTATCTGACTCAGTCCTACACAAAAGATTAATATACAAGTTAGCCAGCCTGGGAGTGGGTCCCAAGAGGATAACCTGGGTAAATAATTGGCTGTAGAATAGGACACAGAGGGTAACAGTAAATGGAGTCCACTCTGAAGAAAGGGGGGTTACTAGTGGGGGGTTGTAGAGTCAAAAACAGTGCTGAATTCAAGCATGCATGGGACAGACATAAGGCAATTCTAGGGGGTGGGGGTAGAAAGAAGTAGGCTGTTGGTTAACTAGGATCTGCAGCTTATCCATTATGTAGGGAAATGAGCAGATTAGGTGGGCCAAGCGGTCCTTATCTGCCGTCAAATTCTATGTTTCTATGTTTCCCTTCTTCTTGACTCCCTCCCATCAGCCGGTCTGTCTCCTTCAGCCACTAGCTGGTTCAAGACCTACCTCACTGGTAGAACCCAATCAGTTAAGACCTCTGACGACATTTTGTTTCCGCTCTCGATTAGTACTGGTGCCCCTCAGGGCTCAGTGCTAGGGCCCCTATTATTCTCCATCTTCCTTAACAACCTTCCTTCTATCCACTTCCCCTTCTCCGCCATACATATGTACACCGATGATACGGTCCTGTATGCATCTGGCTCATACCCAGCTGAGGTTACATCCAACTTACTGCAAGACTTCGACAAGGTTCAGCTCTGGTTTACTAACCATCAATTATTCCTCAACACCAAGAAGACTTTCTCCATGACCTTTGGCACAAGCCAGAGACTCTCTAGACTTCCTTCCCTGCCCACTTTCCACACCCTAGATGGGACTTTACTGGAGTACACATCCTCCTTCAGATATCTTGGTGTTTGCCTAGACACCTCAGCTTCTCTGGACGTATGGACGCCATCCAGAAAAAAATTGTGCCCCAAGCTTGGTGCCCTGTTCAGGAACTGTAGTTGCATCCCACCTGTGGCTAGGCATGAACTTGTCCAGAAGATGATCCTCCCTATTTCTGGCTACTGTGATGTAGTCTACAGTGCTGCTCCTAAGTCCTCCCTGACCAAATTGGACACCCTCTTCAATCCCTTCTGCCAGTTTGCCCTTGATGCTCCCTCTTGCACCCACCTCTGTGATCTTTATCAAGCCCTATCCTTCCCCTCTCTTACAAATAGGCCCCTTTCTCATTGTGCTAAATTCACTTTCAAGTACTAGCTGGGAGAACTCCCATCCTACCTCTCCTCCTCATTTATAACACCCCCACCTCCATAACATGCCCTAAGATCTACTGACTCCCACACACTGGTAGTCCCCAGCCGATCCACCCTCACTGGTCAGTCTGGCTACTCTCACTGCCTCCCCAAACTATGTAACTCCCTTCCACCTCAAATTCGCTACTCATCCTCCTTCTACTCCATTAGCACTGGCCTTTATAACTACTTTGCACCTAACTGTTCTTGCAAAGATCCTCCTTAATTCCTTCCCCTAAACTTTCTACAAATCCTCTTCCCCTTTTGGTACTGACACCTCACCCCTCCCCTAATGCAACTCCACCTCCCTCCTCCTTAGATCCAACACTTATTCTCTCCCCCCCCCCCGCTGTCCCTCTCTGCACTTATAATGGGATTCTCGCATCCTGAAGCAGTCTCATGGGCTTGGTCCTAGCCTCTGCTGGTTTTAAGTTCTCACTTCTCCCTCTCCCTCTACCCTCTCTATATTCCTACAACCAGCTTTTCCCTATCTATCTCTCTAGCTCTCTCAGCCCCCTTGCACGGTTGTCTGTATCCTGAAGGAGTCCTGCTGAGATTAGGCTTTCCTTTCACTCCCACATTTTACCCACCTCTACTGGCTTTCTCCCCCTTGCAGGGTTCTCAGCATCCTGAAGGCATCCTTTGGGTTAGGTCCTAGTCTTCTCTTAGGTGTAACTCCACACTTCCTCCCTCTCTCCCTACACAGTCTAGAAACCTACAGCCATCCCTCCCCCTTTTCACTCCAGACCCTCAGCCCCACTGCAGGATTCTCAGCATCGTGAAGGGGTCCTTTGGGGACTAAGCTTTCTCCCCTCCTCCTCCATTTTACCTTACCGCCTTACATTTGCACTTGTTTATTTCCTTGCTTTTTCACCCCTTTTCACTCTAGCTCCCTCAGTCCCCTTGCAGGGTTCTCAGCATCCTGAAGGGGTCCTTCTGAGTCTAGGTTCTCCCCCATTCACCTCACCTCCTCCCATTTGCACCTATTTATTTACTTCTTTTTCCCTGAAATTACCATATTATTTTGCCCACACATGCTTAGATCTGCCTGTCCCTCTAGCACTTATTTTACCTTTTATTCTTCCCTGAATGATTTTCAATCATTGTCTCTCTCTGCCATTCTTCCCTTTTTTCTTATTCGCTATACTCCTCCTCCTTCCATTGCTTACTCTTCTATGTCTGTTCATATCTGTCTCGGCCCCTCACCCTACCTCCCCTTGCACTTAAGATTGTTCTCTCAAATTAATCTTATTGTACAGGACACTGTATGTAACACCTGTCTTATACAACTGTATGCTCTCTCAGTGTACCTTATTGCATGGTACCTTATTGTACAGTACACCGCATGTAACACCTGGCCTATACAAATGTGTGTTAATGCTGACTTATGCAACTTGAATGTATGTATTACTGTTCCATCTTCATTGTACCCCCTTCCCCCAGGTCGCACCGGGAGACGAGCAACTTGTTGCTCAGTGTGCCTTCCTGGTGAAACATTTCAATAAATAAACAAACATACCTTGTGTGGGACTAGAACTCACAACCTTCCACTTTTTCAGCCTCAGAGTCAAGTATGCTGCCTATTGAGGGACTGACACTGAGGTACTGCAATTATGCTAGTAAACAACATGTTCAATAAACTATAATTCTCTCTTCAGCTCAATACAGTACATCACTGCTTTCTAATTCTTGTATTTTCACCCAGGCTTTCATCTCTCCCCTCCTTTGGCCATTCTTTTCCCACCCTTTGCCCTACTTTTTTCTGTCCCTTTCCCTTTTCTCACTACTACACAGATAGGTCAAAATGTCTGCGTCACAGCCTGTGTTTAACTAAACATTGCCATTTTTAGACAAAACACTGACAAGTGAGAAAGAAGCAAGTGACCAGGGGAACCTACCACAGGCTAGCCAGTTGTCTTTGCAGAACAGCTGATAAGAGCACCTGCACAGATTTAAATCCCAGTCTGTCACATTACTTCTTTCTCAAAAACAAAAGAACTGTGTACAGTGGAATTATCTGTTGTTCATGTTTGCATTTTCTGGTGTGGCTTCTCTATGTACTTATTGTCCTTTACAGGAAAGATAATGCATAACATTCGGTATTTCTCTGTAAGAGCAGTGAGCCATTCTGTATATGTCTGCCCTGGAGATGATAATATGCATTTGAAATGTGTGCCATTCTGTATATGTCTACCCTGCATTTTTGGTCAAGATGACACACTGAGCTGGACTGTTTGATTCCAGATGCATCCTGGGGAGACAGAGCAGGGGATACATTGATTGTAAATAGTTCAATAATTATATAACTTAAAGAATAATTGATGGGTAACCAGGCACAACAAGGCTGTGTTTCCACTGAGGGTTTCTGATGACTTCAGAGACCTCAAGAGCCAAGTATATCAGTGGCATTGCTCCTTTTTACACTCCATGTTATTTGTTGGAAAAAGAGTCCCCCCCCCCCATTAAACTTCTAACTGTAATCCACCTTAGGACTTGGTAGGTTTAAGAGTGCGCCCGCATTGGTAATGCTGGCTCCTGAGCCTCACACCGAAGGTCCATGATGTCAGCAGAACCCCCAACCAGGAACACCAGCCTGTATGTGCATGTTACTTCGTATTTAACACAGTGCATGATTTTTGGGACATTCCTTTTAAGGCATTATTTCTCCCCCAAACAAAAATCATGGTTTAAGATTAAAAAAAATGAATCCACCCCACAGTCACTTGCTTAGTATGTACCCACTCAGTGCTTGAAACTGTAAATGTGCTCACTTCATAGAAACATCCTGCACTGTGCTTTGATCTTCACTCACTAAGCACTTCTGTTTAAATGAGTGTTATGCCGATTTAAACTGAAGCACTTAGTGAGTATTGTCACCCCGGCACAGAGCATAGCTACAAAGTAGACATTTAAAATTTTAAACAAATTCTCAGGTACTATTTCGGGCACTGGGTCAGTGTCAAGCAGCTGTGTGTGGGATAGGTTTATTTATTTTTTTAAATTGAGAACAAAACTGAAAACCTTTGTAGTTTGGACAGAGAGATGGTGCATATGATATAGGCAGTTTGTCTGTGTGTTGTGGGCACAACTTGAACAACACTGACAATATTATTTTATTCTTTTGGTAACTTGGTAAGGCCCACTAGGTACAAGGCCTGTTTTCGGGGATGAGCTGGGAGCGCTGGGTAGGTTAAGTGACTTGCTCAGGGTCACACAGTATTCAAGTGGGGGTTGTGGGAATCAAACCCACAACTGCTGGATGTACCATGTTCATGCACAACTTGTTACTCTAACCTCTAGTCTATACTACCAGAAAAGTGAAGTTTTTAGTGGCAAAAGAAGCTGTTGCACCATATAGGAGTGACGGCACTACCATGGTACAACTTCAAAAAATCTGTTGCTCCACAGTAGTGACATCACTACTATAGTACAACAGCTTTTTTCACTGTAATGATTTCTATATACAATAGCCCGTTACTATACACTGCAACAGAATGAACATTAATGTTCGATACAGTGCAATAAATGTATGGGCAATTGGTGAACACATGTGCACATTAAGCCCCCACAGGTAGAAGAACAGCTCATAAACAGATATGCCCAATGACGGATAGAAAGGCATGCATGAATGATAACTCCACAGGCATATACTGCCACCAAGCCAGTAACTGTGAGCCATAAAGAGGTTGAGACAGAATCCTGCTAAATAGTGGTATACGTTTTACAGCATTAGTCCTCAGACATCATGAGACTACCTTAAAGTGACTTTCTGATTTCCAGAAAAAAAATTTACTATCGGCATTAACAGGACTCAGTAACACAATATGCTCCCAAAATCTGAACTTCCAAACACTTAACATTTTCATAATAGATGCTGCAGAGAGTCAGCCAATCAGAGGCCTAGACAACTTAGTATATGAAGCCCTCTTATGCAGTGAAGAGCGTTTCACACACAAAGTTGTCTGGATGTGGCAATCTATGATCATGTCCTTTACATGGGGTTAAAAACATACAAAGTATTAGTTATGGGGAAAGTGGTAGAATACCAGCATTCACGTTAATCATAAACAAAGAAAAACAGGAACAAATGAAATATAAAATGCCATTTATTTTATTACTATAATTTCATGGCAAGCTCATTACTAGCAGCAACCTAACACAGTCAACCGTATGCGCATTTTCAAAGCAGTGCTCCCTGAACAGAAGAGCTGAACTGCAAAGTCTGGTTCATACCATTATGGTAGTCACACATAGTGTGGGAAGGTAATTTTGTTTTTCCCCCAGGAATCTAAATTGTTATTTTATACAAATTCTGATGCAAGCCATTATTTGCTAACAGTTATTTGCCAGTGACAGCTCACGCCAGTCAATGTATAAATGAGCAATAAAGCTTGCATATAGTGTATTTTTGTAAGTGTAAACTTACAAATTATAAATTTGTAGAATGGCATTGTGATCTGTGTGGATAGATATTTTATGAATGTTACAGAAGCATATATGAAAACAGGCTTTGGCCCAAGCATGTGATTCCTGTTTCAAAATAACATTTTATACTACTACACCTACTAAAAATTGAAAATTTGTACAACATGGGATTCCAGGTGGTCTTCCCTCTTTGCCTTTGAAAGTCACTGAAACGACGTGCATCCATGGCAACACTCGTACCTCTCACATGGTCAATACAGCAGTTAAAAATGAAGAAGATATTTCAAGAAGAAGGATTTAGAAACAAGGTGGGAAACCTTCACAAGGTAGCCACGTTTGTACAGGATTGACTATGTGTTGATATATCTGCAGTTGCCACTCACTGCAAGATGACAGCGGTTTCCCTTGTATTCATCTCATGCCAGAACTTCACTTTGTTGTACTCTCATAGGGACACTGACTTTCTATTTTCTAAAATATGCAATGCTGTTGAACAAGACCATAAATTTTATTTTTCACACACACACACACACACCCCACACATGCACAGAGTGCCAATCAGCATGTTTTGCACTAAAAATATGGTGCAAAATGGAGTGCCGATCAGCAAGTTTTGCACTAACAATGTTGTACAAATAGGGTTACCACCTTTTAAGAAGCCCAAAGTGGGACATTTCTTACTGAAACATGATTTTTCGTAGGACAGTACGTATACTTGACCAACGCAACAGACTTCTTTTCTCTATATAATCAGAATTAAGGCTAGGTATTGTAGTTTCTTAGTTTCTACTATTGTTTCTTATTTTAAGATATTTTCATTAAGGTGTTATAGTTTTCTGCAACATTTAGTGGAAAGTTAGAAAATATTTTTTCTACTGTAAAGTCAGGATATGTATTTTCAAGTTTTTCTGCAGGATACAGCTGCCAAAATCAGGACTGTCCTGCAAAATTCAGGACAGGTGGTAACCCTAGGTGCAAAATGGAGGTTTTACACATACTGTATTTGGTGTCAGGTCAGCTTGTAAATGTGGTGCAAACAAGCTTTTTAAAAATATCAAATTCTGTTTTCTACTCACAGTTTTTCAATTTCTGCAGAAAAAGATGGCCTATTTCATGAGATAAACATGCCTAAAACTGCTTTTACACTGAAATGAGTGCCTTATTTATTTATCTGTTTAGTTTTTGTTGACCGGGTAAGTGGACTAGACAAATTCTGACTATTTTCAGGCACGACCCGGGGGAGGGGGATACAGATTAATGCCAAGTGACCTTGAACCAGATTAAGATGTTAGTGATATTTTCAGTGAATGGGGGGAAATTTGGCCAGGACACTAGAGAAATTCCCCTACAGTACTGTAGGGGGAGCTGCTGCTGCTTGACTCATGGCCAGTTGCACAGTTGGAGTAGTGGAGGAGGTTGTGTCGATTGTAATGGTGCAAAGGATGAATGATATGGAGTTACAATGGACTTTATCTGAGAAGGACTTTTGTGTGGAGATTACCACAGCGCTGCAGGAGTTACCTCGGAGGAATCCCGGACATGCCATGGACTCCTCTTGTTTGTCACACATGAGCCGAATTGGGAAGGTACAGTTGGTGCAGTGAATGGATCCACTGCACTGGAGATGGAGGATGTTTCTTCTGAAGCATCTCCAGCCCCTCGTGAATCTCTGGGGGCTCCAGAGTTGTTAGTAGATGGGATCGGGCTGTCTGGAGCGCTCCCACGTCGAGAGGAGGTGTCACGCAGGCTGGTGCACCATACGCACTTAACGGATGTGGCAGATATTCAGTGGCATGCAGACGGGCTCTACACTGAATCTACTATGACTCAGGTATGGAAGGCTTTGCTTTCGACATTCATTTACTCGGAGTTACAGACACCTGGAACACAGAAGGGGAAGGAGGCGTGTCAGTTTGGAACTGAGTTGCCTGGAGGGCAGGACACTGGAAGGTCAAAGACTCCTGGAAGGGCCGGGCATTGTGATGATCACCCGAAGACTTTGGGGCCTGTACTTATGGCGGGTGGAACTCCCTCTTGTAGGACTTCAGACTTTTCCCTCCCTGTTGGAGCGAGGAAGCAGGGGGAGATGGATCTTTTTCCCCCTAAACAGTGGTCCCCAGTCCGTGCTTTGCTGGACGTGGGGATCCCATTAGACAATGGCACACTGACCTCCCATTGGACCCTAGGGAGATCGGATGTATTATGGAGTCCGGACTTGGGGGTATAGCTCAGGTGGGCACTGTGGTTGGGTTTTCTTTTACCTCTGGTCTGCCAGTCTATCCAGTAGATTTAGGAGTGCTGCCCTTGTCAGACCCCCCCCATTGTCATGCTGATACTGCTACCAATATGTTTTCTCTGGAACTGCCTACTAGGTGCGTTTCCCCCTGTGTTCCCTTCTACAGGAGTCTCCGATTCTCTAAGCACTAAAGCGGGGAGAAAGGCTTCTGGAGGACTGCCCCGACTACCACATTTGCCACCTCCTGCTAAGTCTCCTACGGCTCAGGGACTACAAGGCCCTAACAGGAATAGGCAGACACATGCTTTGTCTTGGGCTGATAAGGTGGACTTGGAGTTTCTCAAATTTCTGCTCCATCTTTCCATCCTCAGTTGGCGGAGAAGGCTTCTTGGTCAGCAGACAGTAATTGGTCTCGATTCAGAAAAACAGACATTTTCGTGACCTCTCCTGCCCCTGCCCACAGATGTAATGAAGTCCATCTCTTTTATAAAGGGGGACTGGCTGAGAAGCTGGACAGGGCCTATGTGGGGAAGGCCCTGCTGAGAGACTCCCTGCATGTGACACCTCATGAAGAATATGCTTTATTGCATGCCCCAATGGATGGATACTTTGATCTGAGTTTTCAGTCCCCAGTGTATTTGGATAAATTCTGGTCTGATTATGACAGACTTAAGGACACTCCACTATGGACTCCTTTACAGGCGGTCCCATCACCAAGCTTCCGGTAAGGATGCTGACTGTCCAGCTTAAGAATGAGAGGGGTAAAGGTTCAAGATGTGTACTATTGTTTGGCTCAATGCTGTCAAGTGCTGGGGAAACCAGAGCCAATTATGGACACCGAGCTGTTCTGGATGGGGCACTGGCACTTCAGGATTAAATTACTCCACACGGCCACTGGTCTTAAGCATTTGCTTATTGTCTTATCTTGGGAGAGATAAGGCACAATGCTTTTATCCAGGACAACCCTAGATGTGCTTTTGATGTGGCTCTGAAGCACATCTTAGTAATGCTTGCGACATGGTGCACTGCAGCTTGTGTCTGGAAAGGGCCATATGGGAGCACAGTGCGTCAATGCTTTGTGTTGTAATTTATGTGACGATACTGGACATTCCTTTTGCACATGCCCTTCAGCCATGCATAATCAGAGAGATGTGGAGTACAATCAGGATCATAATTTGGAGCAGGCTCATCACACACACCAACAGCAGAGACAGAGGATGCAGTAGAACTGGAGGATGTGATCTCTGAGACACAGCCTGTGGCCACTATACTCTTGAAGGAGATGCTCCTTGCACCTCAGACTCTCCCATCCCAGCAGGCTTTAATTTTCAGCTCCTGATGTGCCAGTTCGAGTGCAGCTTCCACCCGTAGGGACTGGAATACAAGAGAACTGTCCTGGTATGAGTGAACCAATGCCTCCTCCAACACAGGATATGAAGGTGGTTGACGGAAAGAGATCTCTTTATTCACATAAACAGCAGGAAGTCAAGGAAGGGGGAGTTGGCGATCCCATTGGGAAATAAATACACCAGCTTGATGGAGGTGGATGGTGAGGAGATTTGTAGCACCGAGATGTAGTATTCCTCCTGTGCTTCAGAATATCCTTCAGTCACTATGGATACTGAGGAGGATGTCTCTAAGATGTCGGGCAAGGCCAAGGTGCGAAGAAGGGGACTCGCCTGAAGATGGATCCGAATATGGACTGTACCTGATTCATGTCTTTGTATGTCTAGTGATTGTTGGTTTATTTCTTTTTCCCTCCTCTGTCTTTTATGGTGACTTTGTTTGGTCTAGCCACCTTGAATGCCAATAGTCTTAAGTCCTTGACAAGGAGAGGAACACTTTTTATGACCCTTAGGGGATTTGGACTATGATGTCCTTTTCCTTCAGGATACCTGTTTACACACTGCCAATTATATTTACCAGGCTGGTAGACATTGGTGCTAGGGTCCATCTTTTTGGTCAGTGAGTACCGACCGCTGTAAGGGGGTGGGAATTTTATTTTCAGGCGGTGCCTGGCAGGTTACGAGATTAGTTGATATTGTCCCAGGATGGGTGCTTCTTTTAGATGTCACCTACCAGGACACACCTCTCCGGTTCATTAATGTGTATGGCCCCCCAGGTGTGTAGTGTGCGTGTGGGTGACTTTAATTGTGGGGTGTCCACCTCTGATCAGGGTGGATACACTGCAAAAATCTTTTGTGACAATACTGCTCTTCGTGAGGTCATACAGGGTGCCTCTGGGACGTACTTATCAGTTGGCTACATGTGCCTCACGAATAGATTTTCTTTTTATTTCAACTTATTTGGTTCCAAGTCGTATGACGCTGGTTCCGACTGAAGTTTTGGATCTTCTTCTACTAGGTGGTTCATTTGGAGTTACACCCTGTCTTGGCCCTGGAAGGGGATACTGGAAACTTAATAATACGATTTTGAGGCACCAGTATGAGGGGTGGGCGACAGAGGAATTCCTCAGAGTCTGCCAATCAATGCCTGTGTTTATGTCGATTTGGGGCATTGGTGGGTGGACACTAAATATGATTTAAAGTTATGTCTTTACCTCACCAGGGCAGTTATGAGGTCTCAGTATCTAGAGTATCTGGGGTAGAGACATCAGTACATGCGTCTTCTTACACTACAGTATGACACAGGAGGGGATTATTTGGCATAGCTTATGCAGGTGAAGAACTGCTAGCCTTGCTTGTAGAGCAGAAAGCAGCTAACTAAAAGAAGCTACATTTTCTTATTAATTTAAAACTTATATCTCAGCAGGAGTCAGTGTCTGTTAAGATTAAGTAGACAGATAACTTTATTAGAAGTAGAAGGGGACTTATTTAGGGTTAAAAAAAAAGAAAGAAGGTCAGTGTGTATTCTGTGCAGTGAAGGGTACTGTATCAGCTGACTTTGCTAAACCAGTAGGAGGAAAGAGAGCTTACTTGGGGTGTGGTTTAGACACTAGAAAAGCAGGTGAGTCAAATTACAACTTCCTGTTGCTAGCCTTTTTTCATACTAATTGCCCTCCATCCCACCCACCCAAAGCCAGTTCTACTTTTATAGCCACTGGATTTGACTGTCAACAGGAACTTCCTGTTTGGCAGTAGGAAGGAAAGGATCATAGAGAAACATTGGTTTTGTCAACCCTAAAGTAAAAAAAAGTAGCTCACTCTCCCCCTAGCTGCTGGTGGTCTGATATTGAGCAAGGAAGAAGGCTACTGAAGAAGATAGGAAGTTGCTGTCCCAGAACAGGAAGGGCGAGAGTTGTAAGAAGAGAGAATAAGCATCCAGTGAAACAGTAGAGGACACTAAATAAGACATGATAGGAGTGGTGCAATGCAATGGCTGTGGGGCGGCAGTGTTCGGGAGACATTCTGAGGCTGCGATGCTGCCCTATTTGCAGGCACCTCTCTGGTCTGAGAGAGGAGGTTGCCCATCTCCAGGCTGACCTGGCTAGGATTCGTGAAACCTCCTCCCCCACCCAGGGACCACCAGGACCAATGCCACTACCTCAGAGGTTGCCAAGAAAGAGGAGTGGCTGGACCGGGGTGGGCTCAAGGAGGGAGAGGTGGTAGAACAGAGTTGCATCCTCCAGCTGTACCTCTCCACAATTCATTCGCTCTTCTGTGGATAGTGGTTCCTCTATGGAGGCACCTGCAGTGGAGACCAAGGAGGATGCTGGGAACCTTCACAAAGGAGACCCACAGGAGGGTGGGCATGGGACCCCACAGGGAAAGGAAACAACTCCTGGTGGGGACTCAATCATTAGGGGATAGAAATGGGGAGGAAGGGAGGGAGGTAAGGTGCCTCCTGGCGCCACGGCTTGAGGGACAGGAAGCGAATCCCTCAGGATCGTGGAGGAGCTGCACAAGGGAGGGAGCTGGATGTCATTGTCCACCTAGGGACAAATGACCTGGCTAGGAATGGGATCAGAGCAGTGCAAGAGGAGTTTATAGAGTTGGGAAGGGCCTTAGACAAGTAGCGCATACGGTAACCTTCTTGAGGTGCTGCCTATCTATGGCAAGGGAGATGCTAGGGCACTTCTCACCAGGGAATTCAATGAGTGGTTGAAAAACTGGTGTGGAGCTCAGGGTTTTGGTTTCATTGGGAACTGGGGAGCCACCTGGAGGGATGCAGACCTATACTGGTGCGATGGTCTGCATCTGTCCAGCGGGGAACCAGGATCCTAGGTGAGAGGTTTAAATGCTTCATTGGCAAGCATTTAAACTAGCCAAGGGAGGAGGCACTGAAAAGGAGCAGGGAAATCCGAGCCTCCCCCCACAAAACATGGTGATTAGTGAGGTAAACACCAAGGTACAGAAGTTATTAGGGAGCAGAACAGATTTAAATGTAAAAAAAGGCAAAGGCAGTAAGGACAGAAATGGGGCTAACAGGGGTAAGGCTATCAAAAAGTGGAGGGTGATGAGTACCAATGCCCATAATCTGTGTAACAAGCTCCCTGAACTAGTGGCCTTGATGGAAGAGGGTTGCCTGGATATTGTGGCAGTCACAGAAACATGGTACACAGAGAACCATGACTGGGATGTCACCATACCAGGATACACAATCTACAGGAGGGACAGGGAGGGTAAAAGAGGAGGAGGAGAGGCTCTTGTAAAGGAAGGGATCAAAGCAACAGAACTAAAGAGTAAACAGGGAGCAGATGAGGCACTTTGGGTCACCCTGGAGGCAGAAAATGGCACCACAATCCGCATGGGTGTTGTATACAGACCCCCATCTCAGGGGGAAGGAATGGACAAGGAAATGATAGAAGGCTTTCTTAGAATGGCAGAAAAAGGGGAGATTTTGTTGATGGGGGACCTGAATATGCCAGATGTTAACTGGAGCACTTTGCTGCAGGCACATCCAAGAGCAGGGTCATTCTTGATGCCCTACAGGGGGCATGCCTTAGACAGCTAGTATTGGAACCCACTCGGGAGGGAGCAATCTTAGACCTGGTACTCTCAAATGGGGATGGAGCAAGAATCTCAGATTTAGAAGTGGGTAGCCATCTGGGAACAAGCGACCACCAAACAGTGTGGTTCACATATAAACACAGCCATACAATCAAGCCATACAAAAGCAAGAGTACTGGACTTTAGGAGGGCTGACTTTGAGAAATGAGAGAGTGCCTCAGAAAAGCACTAGCAAACAGGCAAGAAGGAGGGTGGAGGAACAATGGGAGTGATCAAAACAGCCATCACAGAGGCAACAAGCCTTTGTGTAAAGCAAATCAATAAAACATAACGAAGGAAAAAACAGCTATGGAGGTGACAGGGAAGGTTAAGGAGAAAAGGACAGCATTCAGGAAATATAAGGAAACATAGAAGGAGCAGGACAGAGAACTTTATCAGTTAAAGCAGAAAGAGGTTGGGAAGGCAGTCAGAATAGCAAAGGCCCAAACCGAGGAAAGGATAGCCAATTCTGTTAAGAAGGGGATAAGACCTTTATAGGTACATTAGGGAGCAAGAAAGACCAAAGGAGGTATACTGAAGCTTAATAAAGGGGAGGGAATGTGGGTAGAGGGTGACAGTGAAAAAGCAGGGATACTGAATGAATATTTCTGCTCAGTATTCACAAAGGAAGAGGAGGGGGAGTTACCTAAACTAAACAAGAGAAACACTCTGAAGATGGGGGTCGATACCAGTCCATTTACAGAAGAAAGGGTTCTGAAAGAACTAATAAAATTGAAGGTGGACAAAGCAATGGGGCCTGATGGGATTCACCCAAGAATTCTAAAAGAACTAAGGGTAGAACTAGTGACACCGCTGACTACTCTCTTTAACAAATCATGGGAGGATGGGGTGGTACCCGAGGACTGGAGGAGGGCAGATGTGATTCCTCTTCACAAAAGTGGGAGCAGGACAGAGGCAGGAAACTACAGACCAGTTAGTTTGACCTCAGTGATAGGGAAAATGATGGAATCACTTCTGAAGGAAAGAATTATTGAGTACCTAGAGGCCAGTGGGCACAGGACCCAAGGCAGCATGGATTCATGATGGGAAGGTCGTGTCAGACGAATCTGATTTTTTTGACTGGGTGACCAAAGTAGTAGACCATGGAGGGGCTGTGGACATGGCCTACATAGATTTTAGCAAGGCATTTGATACAGTCCCACACAAAAGATTAATTCACAAGATAGCCAGCCTTGGAGTGGGTCCCAAGGTGGTAGCCTGGATAAAAAATTGGCTAGACAACAGGACGCAAAGGGTAGTAGTAAATGGAATACACAGTGAAGAAAGGAGGGTTACTAGTGGGGTACCGCAGGGTTCAGTACTGGGACCGGTCCTTTTTAATGTCTTTATAAGTGACATTGCAGAGGAACTGGAAGGAAAAGTATGTCTCTTTGCAGATGACACAAAGATCTGCAACAGGGTTGATACACAAGATGGAGTGGAAAGGATGAGAAGGGACTTGGCAAGGTTGGAGGAATGGTCAAATGTATGGCAGCTCAGATTCAATGCAAAGAAGTGCAAGGTAATGCACATGGAAACAAAACCCAGGGGAAGTGTACACAATGGGGGGTGAGATACTGACAACAGTAAAAATAGAAAGGGACCTGGGGGCAATTATATCAGATGACCTAAAGGTGGGCAAGCAATGTGAGAAGGCAGTAATGAAGGCTGGGGGGATACTGGGATGTATAGGAAGAGGCATCAATAGTAGAAAACAGGAAGTTGTTATCCCTTTGTACAGACAGTTGGTCAGACCCCATCTAGAGAACTGTGTGCAGTTCTGGAGACCCCATCTCCGGAAAGACATAGACAGAGTGGAGGCTGTCCAGAGGAGGGCAACCAAAATGGTGCAGGGTCTGCACCAGAAGACATACGAAGAAAGACTAAAGGAGCTTAATATGTATACCCTAGAGGAAAGGAGGGAGAGAGGGAACATGATAGAAACTTTCAAGTACCTCAAGGGAATTAACGAAGTCCAAGAGGGTAGCATCTTCCAGAAAAAGAGATGTGCAAGAACAAGGGGGCACAATTTGAAGATAGAGGGGAACGGCTCAGAGGTAATGTGAGGAAGTATTTTTTCACTGAGAGGGTTGTGGATGCATGGAACAGCCTCCCTGAGGAGGTCGTGGAGTCAAGAACAGTGGGGGACTTCAAGAATGCATGGGACAGGCATAAGGCAGTCCTAGTGGGGGGTAGTAGGAAGTAAGCTGTTGGTTAACTAGGATTTTCAGCTTATCTGTTAGGTAGGAAAATGGGCAGACTAGGTGGGCCAAGTGGTCCTTATCTGCCGTCAAATTCTATGTTTCTATGTTTCTATGAATGCACTCCAGTATGATAGGAGTAAATCCTTGTTCATGGAACATCAAATGGGCACATGGGGGACATCTGGGTTGATTGAACCCTATGACAGCTGTCACCATAAAGTGATGCAAAGAATGGTTACAGGGGTATGTACAGCAATAGGGCAAGTTATTACACAATGAGATTCTGTGTTACAGGGGGTTCAGTAGTATTTTCAGAACATGTTCAGACGAACCCATTGCGTCGGTATGATGGATACTTTTCTTGCCCATGTTGAGATTTCTTGTATTCCTGAAGAACATCTCTATCGTCTTATGGAGCACATTGCTCGGAAGAGGTAGAATGGGCCATAGCCCATTTGTACATGAATCGAGTTCCGCGTTTGGACGGCTTGATTTCTGAATTTTATAAAACATTCAGTGTCTGGATGGTGGAAATTTTGATGGTGCTTTTTAATTGGATTCTGGCGGAAGGGCTTCTTCCATGTTCCACGTCAGAAGCTCTCCAGATCTTGTTGCTTAAGAAGGGTTCTTTGATTGATCTCAGCAACTGGAGACTGTTGTGCCTTTTGAACAAGGATCTTAAACTTCTGATAATGATACTGAATACTCGCCTAGCTGCGGTGGCTCAGTTTGGCATTTCTCCAGTCCAGACATGTGCCATCCCTGCCCGACATATGCTCGACAATTTGATCCTTCTGAAGTCATTTTTGTTTGGGGGGGGGGGACCTTATGGTGCTCAGAGATTTTCTTATGACGCTTGACCAGGAAAAGGAATTAGATAGGGTGTCACACCCCCTATCTGTACTGTAGGCACTATGGTATCCCTGATTTATTTTGTGATTGACTACGTATGATCTATGATTTGGCCATGCTGATTCCCCTTGTGAACGGGCATTTGGGAACTCACTTTTCTTTGAAGGTAGGGGTCAGGCAGGGGTGACCTATTAGCCCACTCCTGTACATATTTTGTCTGGATCCCATTCTTTGGAAAATATTGATTCACCCCAAATTAGGGGTATTTGTACTTCTTCATCCACTGGGACCATAAAAGCCGTCGCCTATGCAGACGATGTTACTCTTATGGTACAGGACGTAGCTTCAGGGTGCATCACGCTGGATATTTTTCGCTCATATGGTCCCATTCCGGGTGCGGTTTTGAACATTTCAAAGTGCACTGCAATTGCTCATGGGCCACAGGTCACGGGGGGGCCTCAATAGGGGGAATTCCTTTCACTTTAGGGCCCGCTCGAATACTGGGGCTATATTTTGGAGTTGGGAATATGGCTGTCTATAATTGGGATCTGAAGCTGAATTACTGTGCATTCAGGGTCTCCCGTTGGATATCATGGAAACAGTCCATGAGAAAATGGGTGGTGGTGGTTAAGATGTTTCTACTTCCTTTTTCCTTCATTTGGGACAGGTTTATCTAATTCCCAGAGAGATGGAAACTCATTTTTACAGTTTATTTTTTCAGATAATATGGGGAAGTAGGTTAAACTCCATCAGGTGGGACGTACTGTACCTCTCCATCAAGGAGGTGGGGTTGGATATGTTTAATCTGGTGGTTAGGATAACTTATTTTTTGAAATGGAATTTTGGTTTATTTTTAGGTGGGGAGGATCGGTGTTGGAAACCCTGGATGGTAGTCTGGCTCAATCCCATTTTGCAACAATGGACAAGACCACATTTTTCTCCTCTATTGTCTAGAGGAGCAGACTTTTATGTCCAAACAATTTTGGAGAAATTGAGGAGATGGAGGAGGACATATACCCTCCCTAAGTTGATCCCCCGGCTTCTGTATCAGGATATTTTCGGTGTTCCAGAGGTTCGGTATGCTCTCTTACATACTAACCAGAGTGATTCCCTCACTCCATCCAGGATGTGGGATGTACTCTGGCTTAGTAGTCCTGCTAGACTGAGTGTGAAGGCTAATGCCAAATATAGGAGCATGTCGGAATGATTCTGTCCCAGGGAGGGGTGTATCCAGATTTTGGAATCTATGTCACATTTTTTATTGGAATGTCCCTTGGCCGGGGAATTCTGGGGCCTTTTGAAAAGGAGTTGGGGGACCTGGGTTGGCAGTCCATGTCTTATGAGGTGGTCATACTGGGGCTCTCCCCTTCCACTGCAGTGTACAGGGAATCTTGCAGGATTCTTACTATTACTCTTTCAAAGTATTTTTTATGGCATGCACGCTGTGTTTTTCTTTTACAGGCCCTATTTTTGCCACCGGCTGCCGTGCTCCAAAAGGTAGAGAGGGAACTGCTTTTCATATACATGACCCATTGTCACCCTGGGAAGGGTGGGGGTGTCCCATAATGTGGAAACATGTGCAGGCTCATTTTGGGTCTCCTTGAAGGAGGTCTGAGGTCTATTCTCCCTCACTGCTCTTTGGTTGTAAGAGCTAAGTAGGATGGGAGGTGGGCTGTTCTTTTGTGACCGGATTGAGTTTTTCTTTTTTAAATTATTTTTGCTTTGAGTTATTGGGGGGTGGATGGGAGTGCTGTGCTTTTAGGGTGTGGGAGGGGGGAGAATGGAGAGACTGTTACTATTTATCATGTTACTGTTTTTGTACTTTTTCTTTATTTGGTAGTACGGACAATCTGTAATTACTGTATTTCTTCTCCTGTATGTTTCATTGCCCAAATAAAAACTCTCCCTACTCTTTTTTCAAAGTGGCATGGGATCTTTAACATTCATCTGAACTACCACCAGAACAAGCAGATGGGACATTAGATTAACATCTCATCCGAAAGACGGCACCTCAGGAGTGCAGCACTCTGCTCATGCTGCACTACAGTGTCAGTATTGGGATTTAACTCAAGTGCCTGATGGGGGGATAGAACCCACAGCCTTCTGATATCCCGGCCTCAGAGGCTAGTGTACTACCTGCTGAGCCACTGACAGTGAATATGAGGAGGCTAACATACATTACTGACTTTCTCCACAAAAACAGCATTTTTGCCTTTTAGACACTATCAGTTCCACAAGCTCATCCTACCTTTAAGTCACAATGCTCTACTTGTGACTTCAGAATCTTTTCCATGGCAACAGGTTTTGATGTCACAGCAGAGGATCATGACTTCAAAGCATGAAAAGCAGCAACAAAAAAAAAAAAAAACACTATATGGGGAAAGAGCCTGATTTCCTGTATGTCTTTACTAATAACGATTGGAATGTGCTGCAATTCAAATGCATGGTATACTAGGAATAAAGTGAAATGCCTTTAATTAAAAGGCAGAGTTTATTCCTCGACATACTGTAACTCAATCTGTCCCATCTATTCACACAAAACATCAAAAACTAAAAATCGAAGTAATTAGTCAGGACCCTTTGCACCTCCCCTGAAACAGGCTGTAGGCTCCACTGGGAAACTGGCCTCAGTGATTAAGAAATGCTATTTTAGACAGAGCATAATATGGTTTCAAAAACATACTTGGCAAGAACAGCTGTTTACCACAGAGGTGCCTGGTAAGATGACCCTAGAACAGAGGGGACCTGTCAACATGGCTTGCAGTGTCCAAGCCGCCATACAAGAGGTAGGACTGAACAAATAACCCATCTATATTGTTAATTAAAACTGGTCCCCTGTGGAAAATGGTCATTTTAAGATGTCCAGAAAACAGATCTGCACTCATTTGTCATACACCAGTGCTTTAACAGTTAAGCTCAAAAAGCTTGACTAGTGGCACTAGAGAGCTGATAGTGTAAGCAACAAAGGTATTGAATAAGGATTGTCAAATGCCAACATGACCTTGCACTTTGTGGCAATAAGGAGTGTTGAGTGCTAAGCCAGCAGAGACTGTAATGTAGCAAAGTGAAATCTAAACAATAAACAGCAGAGCTATAACTCATAGTTGGAGGCAGTATAGTGCAGTGGTTTAAGGCTCTGAGCTGCAAATCTGGTGACATCCAGCAGACCAGACCTGGGTTTGAATCCCACAGCTTCCACTTACATACTGTGTGACCCTGAGCAAGTCACTTCACCCCCCCTGTGCTCCCAGGTCGCACCTATAAAAAAGCTATCAGCTTAGTGTGCTACTCCTGGTTAAACAACCAAAAAAAAAACCATAGATGTAAGGTATAATTCCCAGACAGACTTCAGTAAGTAATAGTAATCGTTTTGAATGTGTGAACTGTAAAAATAATTTTAAGGAAAGTACAAGGAAATGTAAAGGTAAACAATAAATGGCATCAAAACTATGACTTTTTTATACATCTGCAGATTAATTATTTATTACGTTATTATTGACCTGACAAGTATACTAGGACAACATATGCCTATTTTCAGGCACAACCCAGGAGATTACATACATGAAATGCAATAACAAGGAATAGTGCAAGGCGTTGACAATTCAGGCACAGAAAATGGTTGTACAATACAGCATAAGTGGAAGAACAGTGTATGAAATGTTAAAACATAAACAGTGGAACACATCTACCAATCCACTGGGGACCAGGAGAGATAAGATACATCGCAAAGATAAGCAGCCATGGTCTAACTATACAAAATAAGTTATCTATCGTGATTGAGTGAATAAGAAGACACAGAAAGCAGCAAAACTTATCTAGGATTAAATATGATTCAGAAGCAGGAACACTTAGACATTTTGTGTAGATGTTCACGATTAGAGTTGGGCAAATGTTGGGAATTCCACTTTAGTGAAACTTCCATGAATGTTCACAATTTTCGCAGAAGTTTCTGAACTTCTGCATTTGGAGAAATTGGAAATCTTCAGAATGTCTAGTGGCACCCACTAAAGTAGAATTCTCAACTTTCACCCAGCTCTAGACAGGATGAACTCACAGGGAGCTGCCACTAGACCAAATGATTGTCATATTCAGGCGGCAACACACTTTGCAGAAAAATGAACAGCTTTTATGAATTTTAAATGCTGCAACTTTTTTTTGTTCAACTTTTATCATTCACCATTCTACAACAACGCTCTGGACTCAGTCTCTGTTTCCATGTAAATAACAACTGTGGCTCAGACTTGACATTTCTCTATTCACACAGACTTTGGGGGTGGGGTGGGGGTAATCCCAGAAATCCCACCAGTCCTCTTTTAACAACATGCAGCCTCCTTCACTTTTTCACGTATTTCCTTATAAACCAAACTTAGTTCACTGTTTTCTTGTTCATTTACTCACTTATCATTTTTTATATAAATATTGTTCTCAGTTTACAAACAGGGGAGGGGGGAGTGTGGCTGCTCTCAGAAATCCCACCAAACCCCTTGGCCAAATTGAATTTCTTCTCTTTTTAATGTTGCACTGTTAACCAGCCCATTAAACAATTGTGTTGCCCTGTAAGCATTTTTTAAACCATCTAAGTATCTTGGTTTTCATAACTTGACTGTTAAATAGCTAAGCGTGAGTGTTGGAGCTCTAAACACAGCTGACCTCACACTCAATACAGGAAACAAGTTCTTTAACAGCTGTTTATGCACTTATCTAAGATTTTAAATTAAATGTCTCCACGGAGTCAAACATGCCAAGTCTGATGAAGGAGTACAACCAAAACATCACCACACTGCCCGTTATGCACCTGGATTCATGCCACGGGTTGAGGAATTACACATCGCCGCATCTTTAAATCCTATTCTTACTCTCTCTCCGCACATATTTCCAAATCTCCCTGGCATGCTTGACTTCGTGGAGGTATTTAAAATCTCCAATAAGTGCACAAACAGCTGTTAAAGAACTTGTTTCCTGTATTCAGTGTGAGGTTAACTGTATTGAACAGTTGGCACTCATGCTTAGCTATTCAACAGTCAAGTTATGAAAACTGAAAGACTCAGATAGTTTAAAAAATATTTTACTGGGCAACACAATGGTTTGATGGTCTAGTTTGGAGTGCAACATTAAAAAGAGAAGAAACTCAGTTCAGACAATGGGTTTGGTGGGATTTGTGGGAGTAGCTGCACCCTCACTCACTTGTGAACTGAGAACAATATTTATATTAAAAAATTTAAAAAGATTGAGTAAAAAAAAACACCAAAACAAGAAAACAGGGAACTATAGCATGATGTTTGTTTTATAAGGAAATATGGGAAAAAGTATAGGAGTTTGCTTCATGTTAAAGGGGTCTAGTGAGATTTCTAGGAGTAGCCTCCCCTTCCCCAGTCTGTGAATGGAGAAAAGTCAGTCCCGGGCCACAGTTGCCATTTACATGGAAACAGAGACTGTTGAGTCTAGAGCTTTGTTGTGGAATGGTAAATTATATAAGTTGAAAAAAAAAAGTTGCAGCATTTAAAATTCTGAAATGCAATCTATTTTTCTGCAGTGTGTGTTGCTGCCTGAATATGACAGTCATTAAATCTCTTGGGAAAAGGAATTACAAATGTTCTCTATGGAGTTTCATTTAAAAAAAAAAAAAAAACTTTTACACATTCCCAGATAAAGTTCTTTAGTACTTGAACATCTTATTGCACACATCACTTTTCTCCTCAGTTTGCACTTCGCACGGTTTTGCACAATCTTGATGACTTTTACATGCTTGTTTGCATTCACAAGCCAGACCCTACTCTTTTTGCTTACTATAGTGCCTTATGCTACTCTGAAAAGGAACACTATAAAATAATTTTCCAACCAGAGCTCTTGATGGCTATCTGAAATGTTTTGGTTTCTTGAGATGTATAAAATAAGAACATATTTGCTTAATGAAGCTTCATGCAGATTTTGACATTTAAATCTAATATTATAACGGCCGTACTATATAAGGAACAAGTATATAAGTGGGCAGCAATAACATAAGATTTAAGGCAGTCACTATATTGGTGTACATTCTATTGATCTTGAATATTTATTTAGAAACAGCATTTTAAATCAATACCTTTTCTTAAAGGAATAGTCATTTCAATATGCTCTTACAGTGAACTATATCTATGACTTGGACGTTTTTCTTTGGGATATGCTTAATGTTTAATATGCTTGGAATATGTGCAATGTCAAATATGCTTTTTTAAATAAAGAGAAAAATTTGAGAAACATTTAGTGTGCCAAAGAAGGGAGCATAAATGAAGAATAAAGTTTTTTTTCTCTGAATGGTTGGGGCTTCTTGATGAAAAACAACAGTGTGGTTCTTACTGCAAAGTCAAGTGATGTATTAAACTGAGGAAAGAAATTCCACAGAACTGACCTCTGATAGTAATCAGTTCTGCAGAATTTCATTCCGCAGTTTAATATATTAATCTGCAGTTCATAAATTTATCCCACCATTCTAGGCTGGAATGTCTGCAAAAGTTGCAAAAATGATTTCTGAACTTTCACATAAGTGAAAGTCCTACTTTCGCGCAAATTCCCCTGGCAGACTGTTTTTTGCACAGCTCTGTTCACGATACCTACTTGGCAATGAGTATGTCAAGGGATTTTGTCGACTCTTGGCTGGAATGCAGTTCCATAACGTTGGTGCAGCAAAGGCAAAAGAGGGTTCCCCAGTCCTGGTTCTAAGTTTGGGAATCTCCAACAGGTATTAACTCCAGACCTCGAGGACTATGTATTGTGCACAGAGTATATATTATGCACAGAGTTGAGAATGGTGACAAGGGTATGAGGCACATAATTTTTAAGGATGCCACAGATGACACCCCCTAGTGAGAGGTCATAAGCCTGGGAAAGGGGAAGCCAGTCGAGTCTGTCATAGAGGAAGCAGTGGAGTGCCAGTCTATGTGATGCCAGGGCAAAACTGCAGATGTTGTTATAGGTGACATCCAATCCTGAGAGAGTGGTTTTTGAGGTTAATAAAAAAAAACAGGAGTGTCATAATGAAGTTTGGGTAGGAGCATGCCTCTTGCTAAAGCTAGTCTAGCCCATGAGGTCAGATTATGGCCGACTCTGTAGGAGATTCCCTAGCATGGGGTGGACAGATTTGCAGACACCTGTAACATAGAGCAAGAAATCCAGTTAAAGGACAACTACATGGAGAGATGAAGCACCGACTGCTGCACATATTGGGGCTTCACCTCTCCTATCCCCCCTGCAAACACCATATTAAATCAGTAAATTCTTTACCTCATTACTTGTAAAATTCTGTAAAAGCCCCTGTGGATCCAATATTTTGACCATGGCACTCTTGGGAAACAACGAGGTCTCGCGGATAGTCCCACGAGATGATGACATGGCATTACCCTGACAGTAACAGTATCCTTATGTACAGAACTACAAGTATATATATATTTTTAGATACCCAGTGCTGTTTTACTGAATTTGCCAATTTTCCATGGGTTGGCAGGCACACTTATGAAATATTGGCAAATTCAGTAAAAATGGCACTGGGTATCTGAAAAATATATATACTTGTACTTCCATACATAAGGGTACTATTAATGTCAGGGTAATGCCTCATCATCATCTCACGGGACAATCCGCGAGATCCCATTGTTTCTCAAGAGTGCCATGGTCAAAATGCTGGCTCCATCGGAGATTTTACAGAATTTTATGAGTAATGAGGTAAAGAATTTATTGATTTAATCTGGCATTTGCAGGGGGGAATGGAGAGGTGAAGCCCCGATCTGTGCGGTGGTTGGGGCTTCATCTCTCTCCCAGCATAACTCCTTTAAGGGTCAAGGGTGATGCCGAGATAGGTAAAAGAGGTGACCATGGGGAATAAAATACCATTTTTATAGGCAACAAATATGGAGGTTGGACACTGTCTTAGCCTGGGGGAGTCTCAAAGAGCACTGTCTGACTTTTGGATACATTAAAGTTCAGTTTGTTACGAGACAGCCAATCATGGACTGACCAAAGGTTAGAGGTAAAATGTTGAATAATGTCGAAGATATTATCATTAGAGCTGGTGCAGAGGACCAGATTGTCTGCATATAGTATAGCAGAGCAGTGAGACAGGCAACGAGTGATCTGATTTATGTGTAAGGCAAATAATAGGGGGCCCAGTATAGACCCTTGTGGGACCACCACAGGTGTTAGGGCAGGATCAGACTGGGATGATTCAAATTTAACTCTCTGTACTCTATCAAGTAGATACTTTATGAGACATAGTAGGGCAGTTGGGGATATACCCAGATCTCTGAGTTTCTGGTAGGGAAGAGAGTGATTAACTGGGTTGACGGTCTTCATTAAGTTAACGAAGACTGTACCTGTAAGGCAGACCCTGTCCATGCCTGAGGCATTGTGATCAGTAAGAGACAGCATAGCAGTGATTGTGCTGGGGCCTTAAGGAGAACATGCTACACTAGCGTGAGGACGTCACGGGCACTAAGATAAGTGGTGAGCTGAGATGGGATAATTTTCTCTCAGATTTTCTGTAGCACTGGGAGTATGGCTATGAGCCTGTAATTGTTGATCTGCTTATGATCTCCTCTTTTGAAAATGGGCACAACACTGGAAATGTTTCAGAGATCATGCACCACACCTGAGGACAGGAATAAATTAATGAGTCTGGCAATGGGGGGCAAGTTCAAAAGCAGCAAGCCTGACAGTAAGGCTCAGTGCCATCGAAGCCTACAGATATTGGTGACAGGAACCTGCAAAAGGTACTTATGAACCTCAGGAATACTAACCTTCTTAAAGCACAAAGGTGGATGGCCACTGGGTGAGAGGGTGTGGCGAGGCAAGTTCCTACTAGTAGGTGGTGTGGATACAGCATGGAGACCTCTTTGTATGCAGAGAGGTAAGTGAAGAAATGTTTAGAAGTGTTAGCTATGGTCATACTACTTCAAAAATTAATATAATTAAGGATCATGTACAAAGGGGAGTGAACACTGGTTTTGTCCAACATATGTTTAGCCTGTGAGGGTTGTGTTTATAGTGAGAGCTTTTAATAATCCTAATAGTTCTTTTACACTGGTTTTGACATTCCCTGTACAGGGCCCAGTCGAACTGGAAAGAGAAGGCCCTATAGGTAATCCATTCTATATCCCTCTCCATAAACTTGGTGGTGGGGGGCAGTCCAGCCATTTGGTAACAGGTCCTCCAAACCTTCTCTGTGTAATGGGCAAATTTATCTTGTAGCCCAATGAGAATGGAGGTAAAAAAACAACACAGCAGAATTAACGTTAGAGGTCTTGTACAGATAGGACCAGTCAGTATGACTCACCGCTGACCTAAATAGATTTGAGTCCAGATTTGAAAATGACACAATTTAATAACTCAAGGAGGTGGCTTAAAAACCTTAGCATGCCACGTGCAGAAAATGGGAGAGTGACTGCTAATAGCAGTAGGAAGTACACCTGAACATCTAATCCATTCAGGTCAGGGAGTGAGTATCCAATCAACGAGGGGAGCCATGCATCTGTTGCTGGATGTCCTGGTAGGTTCAGAGGTAAGCTGGGTCATGTTACGTTTTCTAAGGGTCTGTGCCATGAATGTGCCACAGTTGGAGAGCAAGCTGTTGTTCAGATCACCCAATAAGACAAATTCCTTATTTTTAACCATAGTACCCAGGGACATGGTCAATGTGGAGAGGAAGTGTATGCTCCCACTAGGTGGCAAGTAGATGCAAAAAAGGTGGGGAGCAGTTTAGCATTTCCTAGTGTAAGTACCCCATGGTAGTTTTCAATGCATGACAAAGGTGGATGGGGTGTTGACTGATAAGGAGACACTAAGGTGTCATTTGAAATAGATTTAGGTACCCCTCCTTTCTTGGGGCCAGGATGGTCACTATGAATGAAATTATACCCAGAAAGGGCACAGTGGCTACTGAGTATGTGTGTTTAAGCCAGGTTTCAGATAGATCCAGCATGCCAGGCTGATAGAGGGACACTCAGGCTGTCAGTTCATCCAGGTTGGGTATGAGGCTACTTATATTAAGGTGCACTACTTCTCTGAACCCTTAGTAGACCACCACAGTGGTGGACTGAAAGAGTAGTGGGGGTAGCAGAGGGAGGACTGGGATTCAGTTCAATATTACCGGCTGACAACAAATGCAGTAAAGCTATATATGTTAAGGAACTGTAACTCACATACACACATTTGTACAATCCCAAATACACTGTCTTAAGTACAAGCTCCTTCTGATGGACACAAACTCCAGGATAATTTAAACAAATTAACAGCCTGGACAAAAAACAACATAATTAAGTGTAAGGAGATGCATCTAGGTGTTAGGAATTCTAAATTTACATATATTATTATTATTGATAACCAGGTACTAGAGACCACCACTGAAGAAAAAGACCTGGGAATAAGAACAACAAATAAACAATCCACAGACACACACACACCAGAATAACTGTTATAAAATGTCATAAAATATTAGGCTGGATTTTATCTAACACAAAAAGCAGAGAGTCACAAATAATACTCCCACTATATACCAGCTTAGTCTGACAACACATGGAATACTGCTCCCAGTTCTCGGCAGCAAATACCATTAAAAGAGGGAGTACAAAGAAAATTAAAAAAAAAAATAGGGGGGTTTACAACATCTTACATAGATACATACACAGATAAAAAAAAATTGGGTCTATACTCTACACAGTATAGACAATTAAGAGGTAACCTTTGCTTAACATTTAGGGCAATCAAGGATGAATGCTTGATGGAATGTATAGGAGTTTGTAGAAGTCAAATGCATAACAAAAAAAACAAGGTCCCCCGGATGTAGACTAATGGGAGAAAATAACGCAACTAAGAAACGTTGTGCCTTTTTCACACATAGAATCATTCAAATTTGGAATATATTCCCAAAACACATAGTAGAGAGTAACAACATTAACATATTTAAATACAGATTGGATCAGTATATGGGTGAAAAAAGATACATGTTCCACCTATACATGTAAAACAAAATAGGTGGCAAGTTCATAAAGGACAAGTTGTCCACAGAACTCATATCAGACTATGAAGTATTAGCTCATTAAGAACATACAGTGCATAGGCAGGTACAGAAGGTTGCCATTGAAGTATTTGATTTGACATATAGAAGTTTGTAAGAGTTGCAAATTTATCCTTGTGGGTATAGGCATATGTAAATGAATATGAGACAAGCAAGGCACCCAAACAGTACACTGAGAAAAGTGCACACTAGTAGTAGGCCCATAATTGATGGCACTGGAATAATTATTGACAGGAAATAAATATGGAGATACTGACCCCACCCTGATAGGGTGAACTGCATGTACTTAGAAATGCCAATTTATAGGAACCCTGCAGTGAGGTGAAGTTTAGCTCAGTACACAGTTACCACTGTGCACATGAAGCTCTTGTATTAAACCACTCAAAAAGGTGTGCAAGGTGCCCTGCACTTTTATGATTCTAGATCCCAGATTGGGAATTAAAGGAATACAGGGTGTGAGCCATAGTCAGCACCAGATCTCAGCTAGATATCAAGCAAAGATTTAAAATGTCTGACTTGCTGACAAGTAAACTGTCCCCCTCTCCCGATGAGAGCAACGGTACTAACAGGATGCCCTGTTAACACCAGGCTAGCAAACAAGGTAACCAGCAAAATGTAACAGACTGAGTCAGACAAATATTAGACCCCAGAATAATAGATGCAAAACAAGCTATCAGCCTAAAAATTTACACTGGGGTTGAAATCTAGAAAACAGACAAAACTTTAAATGTCTAGACAGCTGACAAGTGTAATACTCGCATAGATGAATGCTGCGGTCTGTGTTAATAAGCATAAACAGAAGCCAGGAGTGCAGGCCAGCTAACAAACAAAAATTGTAGCCTGTGATAATGACCAACTGGTAGACCTTAGATGAGTGATACAGCGCAAAAACACTTTGTAGCAAAAAAACAAACAAAAAAAAAAGCTGACATGAAGCAAAAACATTAACTTAGTGCTAGTTTGGACAGAAAGTAACCTGGAATTAGCAAAGGTTAGTTGTACAGGCAGAAGCCTGTTGAAATTTAAAGACACTAATGGACTGTGGGCTGAGCTATGGTGGATGCTGAGAGAGTTACATTTTGTCAAAATAGGTCTATCAAAAAGAAAGTGACTCGGCAGACGGAAGCAGCACAATAACAAGGCAAGATACAACTTACAGCAGAGTTCACACTGGTGTCCTGGGTACATGGCTAGAACAGAGACCAGTTCAGGAACTTGTAAGAGAAAGGGTGTACATTTGGGGCAATATGGCTCGCTGATGGCTGGCTGGGTGATGGCTGACTTCCACAGCTGACACCCACAGTAGAAACCCTTGCAATGCAACTCTTAGTGCTGTGAACTGTGGGTGCAGAGGACAGGTATTTATAAATAGATAGCAAGGCTGGATTCAAGAAGGTGGCACCAGGAAGTCCAACTGGCATGCCGGCTCCCAACTGGCTGGCACTGTAACAGTCCCAGGGATCTGTTCTGGTGGGTAAGGATGTTCTTATAAGGATAGACACCTCATGATCCCTTGTTGAGTGACTTGGATGGACTGGGGAGTGCAGATGCCGCCAATGGCAATGGCCATTTTAGAGCCATGGTGAAACAAAAGGCTTAGTTCAAAGCTGCAGTCCAGGAATCCCAACAGGCTATCCCAGTGGTGTGCTGGCTCCCAACTGTTTGGCACTCTAAGAGTTCTGGTGGTCTGTTCTGGTGTGTGGTGGTGCCATAGAGCATTGGATGGGATGGGGTTCTTACATGGACAGACCCCTCACGACCCCTTGTTGAGTGACTTGGGTGGGCTGGGGAGTGCAGAAGCCGGCAATGAAAATGGCCGTTTTAGAGCAGTGGTGAAACTAGAGGCTCAGTTCAAAGTTGTAGTGTCAGGAAGCCGTGTTGGCTGTCCCACAGTTACCATACATGATGAATTCTGCAGCAGACTAAGCTTGTTACAGGTTGAGACTTTCACTCAAGTAAAAGAACTAAAAATAATGTACCATAATGGAGGAATAAGGGGTGGAGCAGCAAACTCTTCAACATTATGGGAGCCATGTCCACATGACTGCATGGCTCCAATCATTTAAATTATGATTTTTTTTTTGTTGTTGCAAGGTTGCTAATTTGCTGATAAGACTGTGGTAAAAGAGGTCAAAAAGACAAGGGAGGGACTGTGGGTCTTAGAGGGGTGGGGAAGAGTAGCAGATGCTCAGTACCATTGTAGAGGGTGTGACCACAAGACTACTGGACACCAATCAGTTCTTGTAGTCCATGACCTTTCAAAACAGCATGCCAGTTTTTTCTGCACTCAGGGAACTTTAGGGACTGGGGAGGGTGCAACAGCAGGACAGCTGCTTAAAACTGTGAGTACCAGCTTTTGGTTAGATAGCATACCACCTTCAAGATCTGCTGCTTATTGGTTTTCAAGGCCCTGTATCCCTGTATTCCAGTCATCCTCTATGCTCCACTGCGGAGAATCTCTTGGAGGTCCCCAGGACTGCCTAAAGTTTCCCAGTGATCGGTCCTTTGCAGTGGTAGCACCCATGTCATTGAATGTCCAAACTCCTCACCTATGAAATACCTCCTTAGTGGAGGCCTTTAAAATGGCCTTGAAGATGTATTTATTCTCCCTGGCTTAATGAATTTGGTTAACTTTCTTTTTTGTTGATGTCCATCTGTTTATATTTCTTTTATGGTTTTATGTACAGTGCTCAGAGGCCCAGAGTGCTTTATAAATAAAATATACTTGCTTGCTTTTGCAGTTCTGATAATTTGTTGATAAGAGTGTGTCTAAGGAGGAAAAGGGGCCACTCAGAGAAGGGAGGGATTGGGGCATGGAAGAAGCAGGAAATGCTAGGTGCCATTGTAAGGGGTGCTACCATGCGACTGCTAGGCATCAATCAGTTTCTAGAAGTCTGTGACTTTTAAACAACCCACCAGATGCTTCAGTGCTTAGAGCACTACAGGGACTGAGAAGGGTGCAACTGTGGGAGAGCTGCACTGTGTGTGTTTTTTAGGAGTCCATTATTAAAATCCCACAGGTGCAAGTGACCCAGCGAGTGAGGATCACATGAAGGAGGACAGCATCTTAAGGGGCGAACTTAGGTCTGCAGAGAACTCTGCTTGAGTACCATAAAGGTTCTGTTGGAGTAAGGTAAGACCAACTCAGCCTATAGTGTACACTGCAGGTGTTTTGGTGTTTGGTCTGGTTATAATCATATAGGAGTGATGCCAACTGCTGTGTAGTGTACAATTGAGGCTCCCTGATAACAAAGTGACATTTGGTAAACAGGCTACAACCCAGTTTTAGGGTACAGCCACAAAAACTTTATTAAAACACCTACTTTACACATACATGCAGAGGGACACTGGTGGGGGTACGGGAGTAAAGTAAAACATGGTAGGCATCACTGTTATCAAAAGAGCCAGTCCATTCAAAATGGTACCATAGTTAAGGCTTCTTTTTACTGAAGTGCAAACACACAAGTGCTCAGTGAGCAATCACCTCATGGCACACTGACCCAAAGTTTCTCCCACTATGGGGCTTTGTGACCTCTAGAGGATACAGCAACTGTGCAAACATATCAGAAATGTAAAGCAACAGTGCTGATAAAATATTGAGTGTAATGTAATACCACCACCGTAAAGCTCAGAGAATGAGTGAGGTATGAATCTATGAGTGACCCATCAATATTGGACAATGAAATTCAAATGCTAACTGCTAAAGTATAATATCCTAGAGTACAACTTTGAATTTTTAAGGTCATCAAGGTACAACTAATACACAGACTATATCCAAATACTTCCATGGTGATACTGGAAAACAAAAAGAAAAAGGAGGACAAGAATATTATGATTCAAACATTTTTCAATGTCTTAATGAGACGCCAAATGATCTTATTAATAAGGAAGAGTAGCCATTCTATTTGTTAATTCAGCCTTGGTTAGGCGCAAGCACCTAACTGGAAAACCCAACAGGCTTCTCTTTTGGCTAACTTCAAGTCTCTGCTGACTCCCCTTGACTGTGTTTTTTTTTTCAACTTTGTTTATCTCCTCTCTGGTCCCACAGACCTCTCGCCAGTGGGACACATGGAATATCTTGTCTCCCACCCAGCCTGAGGACTTCCTGAACTGGTTTGCTGATCCCGGGAACATTCCTCCATCTCCACCAACCACCCCACCCCCTGGCTCTGAGCTCCTCAGGGTGGGACCACCTCTAACTCCTCCAGCGCTCTATCTAGAATCTAGAAGGACAGCTGGGGAGTGGAGGAGAGACAGCGACCAGCCAGGTTGGACCCAGCAGTGGGCATGGGAGATGTCCACTGGCCCCACTTTCGCCTGTCTGGGTGCCAGGGTTTTTCCTGCTTTTTCATTCCCGGAGGCATGGACGCGCAATGACAGCTGGTGTGCGACAGGCGTGCTCCCGCACCTGCCCGCAAGCCCTCCACTGCCACCTCCACACCCCAGTAGCGTGTCTCCTGCTTGTTGCAATGCCCCCAGTCTCCACTGGGCACTGTTGTAACAGTGGGAGATGCAACCCACCCATCCCCAGGAGAGGAGAGCAGTCCTCCAGATGCTCAATCCTCTCCTGTCCCCACCAACCCCCAATGACCAGAGCTTGTTTCCAAAGGGGCCCTGGGCCATTTTTACCTGCTCAATTAGGCTGGCAGTTTAGCCTAGAGGTTAGAGGAACGAGGTGTGAATGAGCTTGGTACATCCAGCAGACCAGACCTGAGTTTGATTCTCACAACCTCCACTTGCATACTGTGCTACTCTGAGCAAGTCACTTAACCACCCAGTGCTCCCAGGTTGCCCCAGAAAACAGGCACTTGTGCCTAGTGGGCCTTACCCGATTACCAAAGACTAAAATAAAAAAAAATAAATCAATAAAAAAACAATATCCAAATTATTATCCTTTTTATTTCTTGGCTTACATGGACTGCCAGGACCATGGCAGTCCATGTGAGCCAAGTAACTAATAAAAAGAATCATAATTAGCCAAAAGAGAAGTCTATTGGATTTATGTTCAGATCTTATATACTTAACCTCATTTTTCTTACATTTCTTTTCCGGTGCCACCATGAAAGTGTCTGGATTTGAGAACTGTTATCTTTATATTCCTTCTTTTTGGTATGCAAATTATCAAAAGTATTAAATGTGATATGGATCAGTTTTGAGGATATGGTGTACATATTAGTTCCACCTTTTTCTTCTTCCAGTCTACAAAATTTGATAAAATTTCTAATGTTTACCTTACACTCCAACAATACGTCAACAGGCATATTGATTCCTTCAGAAACCCAGTAACAAGTCATCATTCATTTACCCTCAGGGATCAGTGCTGGGTCCCTGCTAGTCAACATTTTCATTAATGACATGGAAGCTAGGCTCTCCAGCAAGCAGCTTACATTTGTGGATAACAATAAGCTAGCTAGAGTAACAGACTCTTCTGAGGATGAACGCAAACGTCAGGAGGACCTCAATACGCTGGACTTCAAGAATCTCAAGATCAGCGGCGACTCCAGGAATTATGAATGACCAGAATGCAGGCAGGGTACAGAGGGTTTATGTCTGGGCATATAGGTGGATTTAAATCTGGACTATAGTCTATGTTGTCAGTTATGTATAACTGCTTGGGCACATCAGATTTTCAATGGGGGGTGTGCCCCATCTAGCCCTGCCTGGTGCCAACCATGCAGAAGATTCTGTGTAGCCAAATGTAATGCACTAAACTTGGGAAGAAAAAACATAGGAGCTCCTTATGTTGCAGCAAAGGAGAAGGAACAAGGTGTCATAGTCAAGGAACTCTCATGAGGGCTGGAAGAATGCTGGGAGCATCAAAAGAGGGAAGAGCGGCAGAGCAGGGGAAGAAATCCTATCACTTTACAAGGCACTGGCCAGGCCCAATCTGGAGACGTGTACATAGGTCTGGGCTCTCCAATACAAAAAAGGACTTTGAGGTACTCCAAAGGGTGCAATGCAGCACCACCAAAATGATCATGGCTATGTGGGACAAAAACTATGAGAGGGTTGTGACCATTTACTTGTTTCTGTTGATGAAAAGGAGGCAGACAGTAGGCATGGTCTCAGTTTTCCCCAATGCATAAGGGTATCAAAAAGTCCAAACAGACAGGGAGACTTGATCAGGCATCCTCAAGACATGCCTTGAAGCTCAGAGGTGGTAAATTTGGAGGTAACATCAGAAGGCACTGCTACCAGTGGATATGAAAACAATACAGATCTTCAATGAATCCCAGGGCAAAAAAAGAATGGCACGGTACAATGGGTAGTAGAGTGGACAGAGAATTCCAATAAATATGATTATACTTTCACAACACTGTTATTCATCACTGCTTATGAAATGGAGTGGGAGGCAAACATGATGGACCTAGACTTCCTTCTAGCTTTAAATTACTATATTACTCGGTGTCATCTACTCAGTCACTGATAGAAGTATGAAAAAGCAGACCAAAGAACTGTTAGGTAAAACAGTTTATATAAATTACTAGAGCCAGAGAAAATACGGAGGACAAAAAGGAAATTATGGTTCAAATTACAAAGACCAGTTTAGGTGCAGCTTTGACCACTGTGACACTGAAATATAATATTCCCCATGTGCTAAATGTGGAGAATATGAAGAATCAATATCTGAGTAATTGCTTTTGGAATTTTCAGGTTATTTTTTATTTTTTTATTTATTTGTTTATGACTTTGATAACCGGGTAAGTGCACTGATCCCAGGGACCGTTTTTCAGGCACGACCCGGGCCATGACAATGGCACAGGAATCAAACAAAAGCAAGATACATAGAAACATGGAAGACCAGTTAATACAATGATGCCAAAGTCATAAAAGAAAATGCAACAATAGAGTGTAAGAATATTAGGTATAGAAACTTAATACAAGGTAATATACACAGTAACAGTGAACAGCTAAAAATACAAAGTGTCTGGTAACCATGGTAGCAAGCAGGGGAGGGAGTGGGAAAGTGAACACTACCCAGAAAAGCATTTGCAGCATGACTCAGCAAGGAACCAGACTTTGAGGCAGGAATTGGACAGGTGGTGGGTGTCCAGGGAGCGAAGCTCGGCGGACAACCTATTCTATAGTGAGGGGGCTGCAGCTGACAGGGCTCTCTCCACTAATGTTGATAGATACCCTGGGAACATGGAGGGGGGGAATAGTATTTGAGCGGAGGCAGCGGTGCAAGGTTCTGACTTTGAAGAGGGCTGTGAGAGGGGACTCTTGGCTGGTGCAGACAGCATTATCAACCAAGCTGCAAAGCACAAAGTCAGAGTGGCCTTGGAGTGGGAGCCACCCCAGTGACTGATAATGGACACAATGATGGGTGAAAATAAGGGTCAGTAAGGCAAAGTGACAGGCACTATTGTAGGCAGGGGAGAGCTTGGCAGTGAGGGTAGAGGATGACCTAGCATAGATAGTGGAACAGTAATCAAGTATGGGGAGTAGGTTCCCTGGACAATGGCAAGTCGAGCCTCTGTGGTGAGCTAGTGCTAAACCTGTAGGCTGCACCCAGCTTTTAGTGTATCCTGCGAACTACTGAGTTAATGTGCTCAGAGAAGGAGAGGGAGGGGTCAAGCATGACACCTAGATACTTCAAGGTATCAACATTTTTGAGAACCTGGCCATCTGGAGAGACTATGTCGAGCAAGGAGGGAGATTTGAGCTTGGCTAGGAAGGGCTTTGACCCAAACAGCACAGACTTTGTTTTCTTGACATTTACCAGGAAGAGGCTGGCTGCTAACCAATTATGGGCAGCTCCACAATTTTGGGTGAGGACGGAGGAAGTGCGGGAGAGGGATTTATTGCTGAAAAAAAAAAGGACAAGTCATCAGCATAGAGGAGAGAGTGACAGATAAGACTGCCAGAGAGAAGGGAATTTATAAATAAGGAGAAAAGCAGGGGACCCAGAATGGGAGCCCTGAAGGACACTGGTTTAGACTAGCAGGGTAGAGGAGCAAGCAGGGCCTACATAGATATATTGGGAACGATTAGAAAGGTAGCCCTGGAACCAGTTAGCTACCATGTGGGAACAGCCAAGGAGATGTAGTTTCGAGAGGAGGAGGGCATGGTTTACCAATCAAAAGCTTTGTAGAGGTCAACGAAAACTGCACAAGTGGCTTGCCCATTGTCCGTGTTCCTGAGGATGTGGTCAGTCAGCAGAGTGAGGGCAGTGGAGGTACTACGGTTCTTGCAGAAGCCAGGTTGCTGGCTACACATGACATTGTACTTTGCAATGCAGTTGATAAGCTGATGGTGGATAACTTTTTCGAGGAGCTTACTTAGGTGGAGAGGATGGAGATAGGCCAGTAGTTGTCAGCAGAGTGGGGGTCACCAGCTTTGAAAATGGGGATCATTTTAGCAGTCTTCCATGGGTTGGGCATGGTAGAGGTAGACAGGGCAAGGTTAAAAATAAAAGTGAGGGGTTTGACAATGGCAGGGGAGACGAACTTGAGGAAGATGGGGGAGAGGCCATCAGACTGGGGGAAGCTGTAGTTAGGGAGGCATTTAGGGAGCTTAGAGGTATCAATAAGGAAGAAAGTCTTGAAATAAAAAGGGGGGATAGAGGAAGGAGGCTAGGGAGGGAGGGAGGCAGCAAATTGGGGGACTGGGTGGTAGGCCGATCTACTGGGCTGGTCACTCGGGAGCTTGGTGAGAAGTGCTGAGAGGTCAATGAATTTATCATTGAAAGCCCGGGCCACTTCCAGAGGGTCAGTCACCAGGCCAGAGGAGGAATCTAGCTGCAGGGTAGACTTGCCAGTTTGGGGCTTAGAAGGGAGCCGATGGATTCCCAGAATTTCCTAGGATCACCAAGACTTTCCTTCTGAAGGTTACAGAAATAGCTCTGTTTCAGGGATTTAGCCATGTGTTTGCACTGGTTTCTCCAGCACCTGTAGGCATCCCAGAGGGCAGGGGAAGGGAAGCCTTGAAGGCTGTCCAAGCACAATCTCTATCCTTCATGTGGGTGAGTAGATCTTTAATGATCCAGTGGGAGCAGCCGCTATGGACCCATCTTGCAGTGAGAGGGAATTGCCGTTCTTGTAGGGCCAGCAAGGTCTGTGTGAAAGAAGTTACTGCTGAGGACACATCTGTGAAAGAGTAGAGTGCAGACCAGTCCAATGACCATGCTTCACCAAGCAGGAGGGAGGTGTCTGGGCTGCAAAAATTTGAAAGGACAGGTATTTGGTGGTGGTAGTGGTGGTGGTGGGGGGGTGTTTGGTCTTGGTAGACCAGAGAATAAACATGGGGAAGTGGACATTGATGGAGTTAGCCATTATTTCAGATGACAGTACACAACTGTCCCTGTTTGTGATGATCCAGTCCAAAAGGGTTTGGGTGGCAGTATGTGGATTTTGCCTGGTGGGTAGCATAATTGTCTGGACAAGACCGTGCTGTTTTAGAAGGCAAACATAGTCCGACTGGTGAGCACTCAACCAGTTTAAGTTGAAATCACCAATGAGAATAGCGTCTTAGTGGGGGAGAGAGCTGAGACCAAATAAAGTTGTTTAGACCCTCAGATCCTGCAGTAGGAGGTTTAGAGCAGCAACCAATTTAGAGTTTCTTTGTGGAGCCCAGGGTTAGCTCGGAGAGGAGCCATTCACTGGGGGAGGTGGGATCAGAGCAGAGGACAATAGTAGCAGAAAGGGGTTCTCTGAGAAACAATGCTACACCTCCACCCTTCTTTTTGCTGGGCCTACCTAGGCATAGGGGAGAGTATCCAGGTAGTGGATATATGGCATCTGATAGGTGAGGCTTTTACCAGTTTCTTAGAGTCCCAGTACATGGGGCTTGCACAGTGATACCCACGCCTCTAAGTCAGAAAACTTAGAGGGGAGGCTGCAGATGTTGATACGTGTAATTTTCAACCCTGCGGCATTTGCCCAGGTGCTAGTGGAGGAGGTAATACATGTTTGGTGGGCCCGGGTTACACTAAACATTACCAGCTAGGAGTAGGAGGAGAGGAAGAGTGTGTATGGGTGGGTGGGGGGATTCAGAGTCTACGAGCAAGAGAGCAGGTAGTAGCCTTGAAGACAGCGATCAAAGTTGGAAAGAAAATAGAGGGTGACAGGTTCAAAGGGGGATAGTTCCTATCTGGGGTAAGGGGAAGGGTGGAAAAGAGGTGAATGAGTAGTTGTGAAGAAGATTATGGATTCCTAGTCTAGGGCTAGCACATTAGCATAGCAGTCAGTAAGCAGCAGTGTGGATGGCAAGGAAACAGGCAGTGGAATAAAAAAAGAACAGATTCATAATGCCAACAGATACTGTGGGTTGGTTTAATAGAAACTAGAAACAGAGACTTTAAGTGTGGCAGTTGTACTGAAAGGAGCTTATCTCTTTAAGACAGCTATACCATTTGGCTTGGCCAATAGGGAAAGGCTGGCCTGGAGAGGGAGGAGTTTAAGTGCATTTAATGTGTGGCGGGGGTGGATGGGCAGGAGAAAATTATGGGTTGCAGGCAGACTTGCGGGCTTGTGGACCGTACCTTGCTGCTGGTTTCCTGAGGGCGGGTGCAGGCTCCTTCTTGCATGCTCGGAGGGAGGTGGGCAAGCTTCAGGACAGTGACCATGTTGGCAGCAGTGGCCAAGACAGGCTTAGCAGATGTCTGAGGAGAGGGACAAAGAAGGGAAGGTTAAAATGCCCAAGATTGGGGGGCAGGGGAGGGTTATTTAGCTTAAACAAAAAAAAGAAAGCATGGCAAAATCAGAGGGTGGGTCACAGACCGAGGCAAGGCGCCAGCATGGTCTGGAGAAGAGAGTAGAGCAAAAGGGTCTGAGACCAGGGGGGCGGACAGTGGAAAAACAACACTTAACAGTGGCTCTAGGCAATAACAGAAATAATAAACAACCTTAAAAATAGCTCAACTTAGCAATGGCTCTAAGCAGTAACAGAAATAATAGGCAGGATTAAAAAAAAATAACTCCATGCAAAATAGAATACATGCAGCTCATAGCAGGAAGCAAGTACAGCTTTACACATAACAATCCTGTAAAGAGGCTCAATTCTGACACTATCCCTCATGGAACTACCAAATAAGAATATAAATACTTTTGTATCAACAATGCAGACAGAAAAGTGAGTGAATTAGGAAACTGTTAAATGTTGAATATGCATATAGGATCTCTATAAATATTTGTTTATCTAGTACTTCAGCACATCCGAGAGTGAGATAATGTTATCCATTATGGATGTGGGTGAGAAGCAGACTCAGGTACCAAGACTGGCTCAATGGTTACTGCAACTCTTACAATGTGTGAAGATTAGCATCCAGTGCCAGATGTTCAGTACTTCTGCATATGCAATGTGATGGTTTCAGAAAATCTCAAAATACTGTTCGGGCAAAAACTGTCCAGAATTTCCAGGGATAATTTTGCAAAGTAGTGCCCCAGGAAACTCCTGACAAACAGTCCTCTACATAAAATGTTTTATTTGCTTGGTTTGCTAGAACACCCCGGCTGTATGTGTAAATGTTATGAATATCTGGGGCTTGGAAAACTCATTAAAAAGAAGAAGAGTTGTGAATAAAACAGCATCTGGATTTGAGTCTTCCCAGATCTGAACATGGGAGACTCGATGCAGCTGATAGCACTTTTCAAACTTTTTCTTTCCCCATTCTTTGTCGCTCCAGTCACGGCCCGCGGAGTCTCTCTCAGGCATCCTGCCTGTTCCTGCCCGCCTGAGGTCCCCTCGACCCTAAGCCTCCTCTCTCCCCCCCCTCCCTATAGCCAGCACCTCCAGCTTAAACCCTGCAGGGTGGGGCCGCCCCTCCTCTTGGGTGCTCTTACAGTTTAGACTCTGGCTGCTGGTGGGGGCCCAGGTGGAGGAACTGGAAGGCCAGGCAAGGTGGATCTGGCAGTGGGCATGGGGGTCAGGTATCGTTGCCTATCTTGTGGAGCCGGACTTTTCCTTGTTCTGGTGTTCTTCCTCCCCCTCCCCATGTAGTGCACTCTGATACTTGGCACATGGCAACCCTGCCTATGTCAGCCACGCTGATGTGCATCCGATGCACTGCAGTGCTCCCGATCTCCACTGGGAGCCGCTGATGTGCCGGATATGCCCCAACCCTCCCCCCTGGGGAAGGAGAGCAGCCCAGTGGGCGCTCAATCCTCGCCTCATCCCTGCCAACCCCCGGCGCTCCGTGGTGCGAGGTGTGGCATCCAGTGCCTCAACCTTCAGCACCACTGGGCTGGCGCACTTTTCAAACTTAAGGGTAGTATTTTTACAACTTGGTGCAATACAGCAAGACTTAAAACTGTAGTACCAAATCTATACATACTTTAATTTGTCTTTTAGGTTATTACATGCACAACTCTTGTTTTTGCACACAGCACATGCCTCATAAAATGTGTTTTTTCCTCATTTCTGTTACACTGAAAGAACATTTCAACGAAAAGACTGTTTTATGCTTGGAAATGCTGCCAGTTCATGACAACATGGCAAAGCTGACCACCATCTAATTTTGACAGCACACTTTTATTTTGGTACATTCTCAGTCAAACTGCTTATTGCCAGTGAGATACATGTTAATGTGCAATACTCTCTGTCAATTAGCAATGTGCAATTTGCTGTAATGTTGCCCCTGGGCCTCTTCAAAATATGCGATATTGTTAGCCCAAGGACTCTGCCCTAGTTAAACATTCATAAAATTAACAAGACAGACAAGGCTCTTAGTCTTTTGCTACAGAGTTTTGACCACCCGGCATTCATGATCTACAACTACTGACATTATCTGAGCATTCGGTCAGGGAGCATGGTCTCTCCAGTTAAGAATAACAGATCGGCCTATACCAGCTTCCATTTTTTTTTTTTATTTCAAACAGGGATTCAGTTAACTCCTGAATTTGACTTCCAAAAATAAGATAAAATCTTCCAAAATTAAGGATGAGGAAGGTTTTGACTTCCAAATGGGAATAAAAAAATACAGTTGGCTTCCAATACTGGAGATAAGCAAGTCAAAAATGCTTGATTTTTTTTTTTTTTTTTTTAGCATAAAACATGGGCATCCACAGTGGGTGGGTATGCCATAGAGTCACAGAATGGTGTTACACCCTTGGAAAAGGAGATGTGACGGGGCTGGGGTGGTTTCAGAGAGGGTCTGATGGGAGAAATATCCACAGACCACAGGAATATAAAGTTAGAAAAAAATATGGTCTGTTCTTTTCAGTGTAGCAAACATTACAGTACTTTTGTTTATTATCAAAACATTCATACAAACTCCACTAGATTTAATGCACCCAGATCACTGGTGTTCAAATAACTCTTCTTGGGAGTTTGGCCCCTCTATGGGCAGTGTGTTCATTCTACTGAATAAAAAAGCATTAACAATGAGAGCCACTGTTCCTCGTATAGATGAAAACAAGCTTGCTGGACATCAGTTTATCTTGAACTTGCTCCAAACACCAGGTACAGTCATGTCATCAACAAACAGTTTCTACAAATACATGTAAAAGATTCAGTGCCAGCAGCTTAGATTAAATTCTTAGTCAATTGTACTCTCCTAAAACCACTTTTAAAAAGTTCCTGGTTTAGGCTGTATACTTGAAAGAATTCATAGATGACTCCAAATGGATCAGAATAGTGACAAATATGCTGTCTCCGTGGCATGAGGGGCTGAGCCGCTGGATGCCTCACCTCCTACCACACTGGTGACCTGGGTTTTGGAATGGATGAGGGTTGCTTGGGGGCCAGCCGGGAGAGTGAGGATGAGCATCCCAAAGACAGCTCTCTTCTCTCGGGTGGGGTGGGGTCTAGACTCCACCACTTGATGGCCAGCTGGCTGGTTGACAGCCCCAGCACAAGCAGTAGACATGGGGGAGGTGAACGCAATGTGTATGTGTGTAACTGGGTTGCAGGCCGACTCCCTGTGAAGAAAAACAGGAAGAAAATGCACTGGCTCCCTCGGCACCCCCTGCAGGCACCACACAACCTTTTGTGGCAGGTCACCTGCCAAACATGGCTCTGTGTTCTGTGTAAGTGGTGGTTAACCTGTAAGTCCATGGGTCTGTGACGGGGCTGGGGGAATCTGCCAAGATCAGGGATGGAAGAAGGAAAACAGGAACAGTACAAAAAGAAGAAACAAAAAACTGGCATAGAGCACATATAGTGTTCGCCCCAACCAGATACGGCTTAATTCAAATAGTATTAGATGCAAAAACATTAATCTGTCATGGATAAAATCAAGCTCTCAGAAACAATTCCATCGTCAGAGGGACATAATGAAAAAACTTAGTGGAGAATACTGTGCGAAAATAGACATAAAAATTAGAAGTAATTCATTGTTGTGTTCCACTGACATCATTATATGTGAGAGAGAGAGAGAGAGAGAGAGAGAGAGATGCACACACTGAGTGGAGTATGTCATGGGTTGCACAGTGATACTCAGGTGAATACCATTGGAGGGCAAAGGAATTTGCAAACTATAATGTGTAATTTTACCTGTCCCAGCATAGATACTAGTAAAATAAACAAACTGAAAAATTATGTTATTTTACTAGTAGCTTTACATATAATTCTAAAGTAGCTACGTTATTTTACTAGTACCTATGTTATTCAAATCCTACAGCACACACAAAATATTATATGAGGTGGCTTAAAGTATGATTTTTATTCTGTGTAGACTGTTGATGGCATTACTCCCTTTCACTCCTGGCTTCTCTTCTCTCAGCCACTCGCTGCAAAAGAATAATGACAGCTCCATTTTACTCTATCATATTTTAACCTACCTCAAGGCATATTCCCTATTTATGCAATGGGAGTAGACCTTCAGACTGTGAGCTTTTTTTTTCATTATTGGACAGTGGCAAGTCTACTATAAATCTTCGGGCAGAATCCTAGTGCACTGGACATGTCATCACTCTGCTCCCCAGCTGGCATTATTTTCTTCTATTTCTTTACAGCTTGTGCAACCAATGTACTTGCAATGCTCGTTTCAACATCTCCATCTGTAAAACCTCACACATATGCAACAAAAGTACTTGACTGTTTTTTTACAGTTCTGTTCCAGTCTTTGCATTTACAGGAATTCTATTTATTATAAATGTGATAAATATCCTTATTGTCAATTCCCCCTCTCCAAATTAGAGTCATTACACAGCCCACCCAGTGCCCTTGTTTATACAGAGACAAACTCTCTCATCATGAACAAACAGCATGTTATGCTAATCTTCAGTACGTAACGTGATGCCATCATACACACCGAGATCAAACAGACTGCCCTGATCTTCACTCCTAGACATCTCTCTACAAACTAAATTAGTGCATGTACACTGTTTCAGTCAAGCCACTTTACACTTCCTGACAGCCAATAGCAAGTTTTCTCATGTTACACCCGCCAGTCACAATACAGTGATGCACTCTGCAACTCCCTAATGACCTCCTTCACTAGCACAACCACACACACATCCACACACACCATGCAAATGTTTAAATAAAATATCAACCCGAAGATCACAGCTGTCTATCAACAATTATACAAAGGTTCGTAAAGTACTGCTTCATGACTGGCTGGCACGATTTACAATGTGTAAATCCTGCTATCAACAGATGGGAAGAAGTATCAGCCAGGCCCCCCCCCCATCCATACCACTCTGATACCACAACATCAAAGAAATCGGCCGCCATATTGATTGTCCCGCTTACCGTAAACCACAAAATTCCAGCCATCAAAATGAACTGCTACTTCAAGTTAACTGATCACAAGGAGCTACAAAACATCTTTGATGGAATTCCACACAGAATACAAACCTCCATCGAGGGAAGTATTTTTTTTTCTTTACAGCTGCTCCTCAGTGACCCTTCGCAACTGCCTCACCTGTGTCTCATGTTTCCTTACTGGCCATGCTCCATCACAACATTCCCTACTACTGGCAAGTGCAGCTCCACACTAAACAGTTACTTACTGCTGGCTTCTAAACATTCGCTCCTCAGACTTGCCCCATCTTTTTTCCATTACCTAACCACCGCTCCACATTTTAAATATGCAGCCACACATCACGGTGCATCACCCTTAAACCACGTCTCCGAACTTTGTGGTCGCTTTCCAATCCTCTGGACTCGTTAGCTCTCTCCTTGAGTGCAGTCCCACTCTCCCCCTCTGTATCACACTGACCTTAAAAAAGCAGCATAGTTAAAGTGGAAAAAAAAGCAGAAAAGAAATTGTCCCCGAGTCAGGACATTCCTGAGCAGACATATCTACAAGCTCCTGGCCACAGAATGGCACACTTCAGCTATAGCAACAGCCCTTGCAACCAGCACTATCTTTTCTGGTGCAGAAACAAATGCAATAAAAACAAATTAAAATGCCCCACAAAAAAACGTTTTCTTTATTTTTTTCTAGCTCATAAAAAGGGGAACACTGTATAATCAAAATATCCCACTCAAGCGAGTGGGCGATGGCAGGATTTACTCAAGCCTGGTATGGTTTACTCACTTGGCATGTGACATTGTGACCAAACCACACCAGGCGTGGGTTATATTGCTTAAATACATATTACACAACTATGCAGTTGGGACTTCTGTGACATAAATATTTCATCAAAACTCATTTAATTTGAACTTGTCCACTTTACAAGTCGCTAAGCTCTGCTCCGACGCTCATGAGGTCACAGAGGTCAAACTGAACTCACCTAGATAAAAAGTTTGTCACACAGGCCCCCGCTGTATATCTCTTATTTATATGTCACAAGTGGAGATAAAAATAATCAACACAAGATATTTTTGAATCTAACTAAAAGATACTATCATTTCTTGTTGTTAGCATTGTTACAATTAATAATGGAAGCTAATGAAGTGTGGGGATTCAAGAGGGATGTGAGAAAACTTTACTACACAGAGTTTGTTTTTTTTTTTTTTTTTGCTTTATTTCTTTATACTCCTATGATCCCACAGGCTGGCCACTCCTTCAGGCTGTCTGAGTCCCACCCCAGCCCTCATACACTCCCGTTGCCACCCACTGTCCCTGAGCTGTGGCACTTGGCTGACCCAACATATCCCTTCATGGGATGGCCCCCCAGTGGAAGACATTACCGGGAGGGGAAAGATTTTGCCCGAAGGCATTCCTTACAACACTGGGACACACACAGGGAGGGATCGACATGGATACTTTCTGGGCTACGTGATGCGTGAGAGGACTGGCCACCGTCATCCAGTCAGAGTAGTGGGCATTTTCCATTTCCTCCCCTCCCACCCACCATGTGGCCACTCGCATGTGGTGTCCATGGCAGATGCACCAGCGGCACGTGGTGGAGTGGGCACCCATACTGCTAAGTGTGCTACCCCGGTGGGGCCACCAGGAGTCACCCAAGATTGATGCAGGCTCATGACCCCCTCCCCCCGGTGGGAGGAGAACATCCAAAGGATGCTATGAATGCTCTCCGATGGCCTCTGGTTCTGTCATCCCAGGCTTGGGCATGAACCTGGGTCACCAGCATGCCGATTGAACCCCTATCGCTCCGCGCCATGAAGCTGGCACTGGAGTGAGTTGTTAAGCTTTGAAAGAGGCTACCACTTAATGTGGTAGAAGCAAAACCACTAAATGGGGTTGAGCGTGGCTGGGACAGAGCAAGGTGTCTAATAGTCACACAGTGGGGTAGCAGAACAGCAGGAAGCAAAGGGGAAGGCAAGGGCAAAAACAATAGACAGACAATAGGTCATGGGGTACTGTAGGGTAACAAAACATGGCAAACTGGATGGACCAATTTTTTTTCTGCTGTTAATGTCTGTGCTTCCATGTTTCAATAATATCTTCAGGTCAGACATTACAATGCAATAATGCAATAGTATTAAACCAGTCAGAGAGAAGCTTTTATGATGCTGATGCCCAACAACACTATACTGCACTGAAACAGCAGTTGAATTCACTGAGAAACAGTTACAGCTTCAACCAAAGAGCAAATTCAAAAGCTACAACTAGCAAATTGATGTATAAATCAAACATGAAAACAGACTTAAAATACACAGTATATTATCACTTGTGAGAGACTAGGGCTTTCAAAACTCAATCGTGACTCTACCACATCAGGTAAGGCCCTGGCCCTCACATTTAATTTCTGAGTCAGGACATTAGATAGCCCCAATTTCTCTCCACAAGGAAGAGTAAAACCCATAAATCACAAGTGACAAAGCCCAAAGCATATTATGAAGTTTTATCTGTACTAGTAGGAATATGCTGATTATTACAGTGAACACATTATGTGTGCATGCTATTTAGACATTTTAAATGGTAGATCTTTTAAATGACACAGTTACTAACAATTTAGCAGTCACTTTCTAAGCTGCTAAAGTTTTAAATGCTGCACAGGACACCAGCGATGTCATCAAGCACAGTTACAGAAGTTGTCCATTTAGGACTGTTACTACCAAATACTGTACAAAGAGCCAAGATTCCTCTCTCTTATATCCTATTATTAGAACAGCAGTCATATGATGGTGTATACACGCACTGTGTGTTGGATGTATTATATATCTATATATTATCTTTTATTGCAGTTTGTAATGGTGTTATGACATTTTTTACTGATGCTCATGTCTGCATTCTGTTTTGCAATGTCTGGAATAGGACAGAGGTAGGATGGCTTTGTGATGTAAGTGGCTGACGTTCTCTTGGACCCTGGAGATATATGATTTATATCTCCCGTCGAGTATCATCATGCTCATTAGTGAATATACAATATAGCAACAAACTAAGTTCTTGCACAAGAAGGGTGTGCTGCTATTTACATGCTTTGGCTGCACTGAGGAACTCAAGGATAGGGAAGTGTGCTCATGCTTCATGATGCTAGACCTCCATGGATTATTTTATTACAAGTGTTATCCCTTTTTTAACCGAGTAGGTGTTAAGTTTATTTAAAGAGAAATAAAATCTGACTGCCTGCTGACTGGAGACATTATGTTGCTGTGCTAAGTAACATTTGCACCAGTCAGATTGCAAGTTTCACAATACACAGAACTAACCAGCACATCTGCAGTTTTTGACAGTGAGCAGTATACAATACGAGCAGGATCTATACTAGACGGGGGACACTATGAGCAAACAATCAGGGCATATGGGGCCAAATGAATCCACATTCTTTGTACAGAACTGGCTGTTCAATCACACAGGTTCTTACACAATGCATGCACCCGGGACACACAATTTTCTTTGACTCCAGTAAAAACGCCAGACTGCAGAAACATATTCTACAACTCGCTACTTCTTCTGATTTCAGGACCTAAAGGCAAGCATGCAACCTACATAGATGCTTTCACATAAAAAAATATTCCTTTTATAAAATAAAAAAGTCAACTTACAGTAAAAGTAGATACAAGTGAATGCTAAAAACGAAAGTACTGTATGTTTTAAAGTATTGAAATAATACCAATTAACTTTAAAAGACACCATTACTACCAATGGGTATTATGACTAACTTTAGGCTGAATGATTCAGTACTAAGATTTTTTTGCTTATGAAGTAGTAAAGGGATCTTGCATGAAATGCAAGGAAAACTGCACACTTGCAAGGAGTAACAAGCATCTTCTAGTATAGTGGAGGAAGATCATATATAACCTGGCCCCATTCACAGAGAGGACTGATCAACTCTACACCTTAAAGTGGGGGAGCAACCACTGCAACGGTGGCCCTGAGGCCAACAGATAGAAAGCAATGGGTCACATGGATATCACATGGATGCATTACATGACCACCAATCCTAAACATCAGAAAACAGATTGGCTTAGTTGATTCCAACTGCTGAGACTTAGTTCAAATCTTACAAATCTTAAATTTGTAAACTTCCAATTTCTCGTTTTCCACAATCTAGGGACTGGATTAATCAGACTCTCTCTCTGCTTTCCTCAAGTGATAAGCTTTTTTTTTTTTTTTTTTTTTTTTTTTTTTTAAGTCAGCTATCATTTCTCTCAGAATTTGGCTCGTGTTTCATCTGCAACCAATATAATTTAATTAATTACTAAATCTTACGCTGCTGTTTAATATGCATAGAACTTGTGTCAAACCAATTAGTAGCATTCCAATCCATGTGCTTCTCAGATGCTATAATTCTCCATTTGAGTTGCATCAGAAGGGCACATTTTAAATACTAAATCAAACTTGAACTTTAAAAAAATTAAAAGATTTTAAGAACAGAACCTGCTGTTTAGAAGGGATATGCTGTCAACTAAAATGGACTGAATATGACCCTTTCATTTATTTAGTTATTTTAAAAGTTTCACCAGGAAGGACATACAGAGCTGCAATAACTCACTTCCAGATGCGTCCTGGGGGGAAGGGGATACAGAGGAACAAATATATACAAACATTTTAAACAGTTAAAATAGCAAGGTTATACAACCATACAGTTATAGCAAAGTTGAGCTATACACATTCATTGGCTTACAGAGGAACCAAGACATGGAAAACACTAAGTGCTTAATATACATTTCAGAACGTAATTTAGGCAACAATATTAATCTGATTACAGAGGAACCAAGGCACAGGACACAATAAGTGCTTTTTATACAGTTACAAGAATGCAAACTTTGGTACCTTGGCAGGTAAAGCGCTAGGTACAATCAGATTCTGTAGTCTGTACAGTTACAGGGCACAGGTGGCGTGCTGTTAGATTAAAGATCAAAAAGATCAAAAGTCTTTCACCCTTTCGGGATGTGGAAAACTCCGCAAGGAGCAGGTAAGAAAAAGTAGGTGTGCAAGGATTAGCCCAACAGTGGTTAGGTGATTTTAGGGAGTGGAGAGAAGAGTGAAGGAGCAGGGGTGGGGGTTGGGGATTAGGTGCAGTTGTAAGAGGGACCTATGTGGTGGCAGAGAAGGAGGGATAGGGGGATTGGGCAGAGCAGATATTTAAAGGGAGGGAGTTCCAGATGTTTGAGATGCAGTAAGAGAAGACAGCACACCCAGAAGTGGTACACGGGGGGAGTTGTAGAGGGGAGGGAGGGAGTGACAAAGAGATGAGGGAGTGAAGGTAGGGTGGCAGAAAGCCAAACCAGGGCTTTCCAATTACAGAGGCACTGTGGGCAAGACGTCTGGCACTGAGGGATGGGATGGAGAGTGAAGTGTAAAGGTCACAGGTAAGAGGCGGACATCCTTGAGCGCAGCAGCAGAAGGAGTGAAAAAGAGTGTCCAGTCTGGCAAGGGTGGATTTGGGAGCTCGGTTGTAGACTACGTCTCCTAAGTAAAGGATAGGGAAAATCATCTTTTGGAATATCTCTCTGTGGGCCAGCTTTGGTAGGCAGCTGCAGTGTCTGTACAGAGCACCAAGTCTGGGGAAAAACTTTTTGTGGATAGCATCCACATGCACTACAAAATCAAGGTTCTTGTCAAGCCATAGTTCAAGGTATCTGAAGGAGGAAACATCTTCTAGTAAAAAGCCATTGGGTGTAAGAAAGGTAGGAGTTACATCAAGTCTGGCGAGCTTCTGCTTGGTGCCAAAGGTCATAGAGACCATTTTTTGGAGTTTAAAGAAAGTTGGTTAGTGCGAAACCAGAGATGGACATTTTTGAAATCCAATTGAAGGCTGTTTGCCACCTCCGCGGGGGAAGGACTGGAGGTGAATAGAACTGTATTATCTGAATACACGTGGATGTTGACAGATGAGCAGGCGTTGGGGAGGTTGTTTAGAAATATGCAAAATAGTATGGGACCAAGTACTGAGCCTTAGAGGTCATCAGTGTTGACAGGGAGGGGGAGGGGGAGGAGAGGGAGTCACTGACTTGGACAGACTGGGATCTCCCCATAAGATAGGACTGGAACCAGTTTGTTGCAAATCTGGAGAGGCCAGCCATGGTCAGCTTGGCGAGGAGGAAGGGGTGGGCAATAGTATCAAAGGCTCTTGCCAGATCAATAAGGATGGCAAAGGTGATACAACCCTGATCCATGCCTGAGAGAATGGAATCAGTGAGCCGGAGGAGTGAGCCTTACGAAAACCAAACTGGAAGGGTGTGAAAAAGGGAGAAGAGTCAAGAAATGAGGTGAGCTGTGCAAGAGCCAGGTGCTCTTGAAGTTTAGCCAGGATTGGGAGCAATGAAACATCGTAGAAGTTAGCAGGGTAAGAGAGTTCGCCACCCTTTGGGAGGGGGACAACAATGGTGACCTTTCAGGCATCAGGTATGGTGGCGAGTGAAAAGGAAAGGTTTATTAGAGTTGCTAAAGGAGGGGCTATGGCTTAAGCTGAAAGGTGGAGCAGTTTGGGGTCCAGACCATCTGGGCTTTTACCCTTGTGAGGATTTAGGGCTAGCAATGCCTGAAGGGTATCATCCGTGGAGACAGGTTAGAAGGAAGAGTATGCTGAAGAAGGGAAATGAGTGGAGGAGGCTGGCGAGGGGTAGAGGGAGGGAGAAAGGGTGGCGAGTAGGGAGGAGGCACATGAGGTGAAGAATTTGTTAAATTTGGCTGCCACCTGGGGGGGAGGAGGTCAAAGACAGTGAGGCCCTCTACTTTTAGTACCAAGGGGAAGGGGTTGAACAGGCAGAGAAAATAGAGCATGAACAACCGTCCAAAAGTTGAAAGGATTACTGAGATTTTTGAGAAAGGTGGAGTTGAAATACCCCACTTTAGCCAGGCAGATGGCCCTGGTGCAAGTGTTACAGGGTAAGCGATAGTTGAGCATGTCCTTAAGAGTTCTGGAGGATTTATGTTCCACCCAGGCCTGGTCTCAAGCACATTGGCAGGCTAACAGCTCAGCCAAGACCCAAGGGAGGTGACTGCCATGGACCCTGGTCTTCCTAAGCGGGATGTGATGGTTCCAGGCATACAGGAATTGAGAGCAGAAGTAGCTCAAGGCTGAGTTGACAGTGGAGGCATTTTCAATGGGTGACCAGTCGGTGCCGGCAAGTTCATTACGCAGGGAGGATAGGTCGAGGGATCAGTAGGAGCGAAGATTGAGAATGATTGGGGGTGGGGGGGTGGCTTTGGTTTGGTGGATTTTCTGCACACAGTAATTCATACGGTGATCGCTAAGTATGTCCAGGAGAATCCCTGAAGTGACGACCTAAGGTGGGTGAGATGTCAGTGCCCAGTCTATTAGGGTATGCTTGCCTGATCTGAGATTTAGTCACACAGCTGAGAAGCACTACCTTGTTTTTAATGGGCCCAGCTTTTGCCCACTAAACCAGAACAGGGAAGCATTTTATCACAGTTCAGAAAATTCCATATCGTTTCTTACTCGTATTTGTTAAATGCTGCAGTAACACGACTGTTTAAACACTAATTTCAGTTAAAAAGGTGGTGCAGAGGGCTAAGGTGCTGGCATCTTACCTCGAACCATGCCAATGATCCAAGTACGGAAATGGACTCGGGCATCGGGGGTCGCCAGAGGGAGGGGAGGATTAACCATCTGGAGGACTGCTCTCCTATTCTAGGGTGGGTTGGGGAGATGCCTTGCTCTGTACCAGCCCCTGGTGGAGATCAGGAGCACTACAGATGCGGTGCAACAAGGGACACCTAGAGGAAAAATAAGAAAATGCCACCTCGATCGACTGGATGATGTCCGCCCAGACCCTCGCCTCCATGGAGCCCCGGACAAGGCAACCCGAAAGTGTGGCCGTAAGGCACTTTTTGCCCAGAAGGAGAGAACCTGCCAGGCAAAGGGATACATCACGTTACCCTGGGCCAGCTGTGATATGAGACTGGGGGGTTGACTACGGGGTCCCAGGAGAAGGATCCTTGCAAATAACCTGAAGGAGAGGCCGATCGAGATGTGGGGGAGATAAAACAGATAACGCACACAAAAAAAGGGTCAACACTGCTGCACTGGGGCTGACAGTGTGCAATTAACAAATGTCTGCCACAGCAATCAGCTTTGTTTTACGATTATCCACAATAGCACAGCTGAGAAGCACTAACTTGTTTTTAATGGGCCCTGCTTTTGCCCACTTTTACAGCTGGTGGATTGAAGCACTGACAGATTTAAGTGACTTGCTCAAGGTCACCTAGCAAGTCTGAGTGGCTGCAATAAGATCTGAATCTGGGAAAAATCAAAGGAAGTCTGTGTTGAAACACTGACTGCTGCTAAATGTAGTGAGAGGTTTGCTCTGAATTCCTGGCTTCTTGATAAGGAGCAGTCCTGCTTCACTCCCATTAATCTACTGAGCTAGAAATCCAGATAAATCAAAATCTACAGACTAAACGCTGGAAGAATTCCTGTCCCAGAAGATATGTGTATTGTTCACATAGTTTTTGTTCCAGAATGTCCATGAGAAAGTGCAAAAGAGAAAGGACACAGAGAGCTTGCAAAGAATGGGCTTATAAAAAGGTTGAGCCTCCAGATTCTGCATAAGTTTCTTACATCATCAGCCTCATTTCATCTGCCTGTGTTGTCTATAACTAGCTAGAGAGAGAGGGTCTCCTGTACACTAAGGCATCCAGGGGCTTGGAGGTGATAGCCAGAGTCCAATGCCATGTTGCACATAGACTCACCTAACACCTCTGATGAAAGAGTGGCAGCAGAGCTAGCTGGAGATGCATGGTAAGGTTGTCCGCCATAGCTCAAATGCGACTGCTAGGACAAAGGGAGTTTGTATTGCGGTCACTGATAGTGCAGCTTGTATTTCCAACGTGATACTGGCTACTTCACATCTTTCTAGGAATCAGTGTAACCCTGATTAGGTGAACTTACACAGCTCAGCTGTCTGACAGTCTAACGGTAAATGGTATAGCTCAACAAGCAGATAACCCTGATTTCCTCCCCAAGTTCACAGTTTGTGCGCTGGAGGGCAAGAATAGGTATCTGGCTTGAATGCTGTGAGCCTCATGGGCAGTGAGGAGTGTGACTGCTGCTACACATTTGCTCCCTGGTGGCCGAGAGGGAGTTCCATGGGCAGGAATCAGTGGTTTATTCCGTTGATATTAAAATGGGACACAGGACATAAAGGCACCCAGTTTCCAGTCTCAACCATGCTGGAGCTGTGAAGTTTGGCATATGGTGGAGGGGAAGGCTTGATCCCAGCTCACTTCTGACATGTGAGATGGGTCCCATTATAGGCTATGCCACAATGGGTTTGAGGAAGACAGGGGTTAACGGTTATAAGACAAATATTAGTGGAATCCAGGAGAATGACATCATGATGTTCTCCCCTCAAAGTTGCAACACCCGGACCTCTGGGACTCCCTCCCTCCTTCTTGTATAAGGTGTTCCAGCCACCATGGGCCTGGATGGTTGACTCTGACCACAGGGGAAGCCCAGAGGGGAAATCCAAGAAAGAACAGTAGAAGGGTCAGCAGAGGTTACCTGGGGGGGCAGTACTGGCTGCTCTAGAGATGAGGGAAAATAATGTGGACAAGCCAAATGAGTGTCTGGCTCCACAGGAAGAAGGAATACATTGTGAGTTAAAAAAAGAAAGGATTATCTACTTTAATGTAATATTATCCAATTTTAATGCAGACTCATTATCTGCACACTGCTACCAAATTTCAGACAGCTGCAAGCACTGGTCAGGTCAGAACATTCTTTACATGTTAACTTCTGTTGGCAGAGCAGACAAGTTTTCAGAACCTGGGAGATCTGGCAGGCTGACAACATTAACAATGCTGTAAATTGGTCAGGAATGTTTACATTTTCTGTGGGTCACTGTGCTTCAGTTCTTGTGCTCTGTGTTATCAGCAAAAACAGTCTAGTTTTGTTTTCAAGTTTTATCCTTTCAGCTAATTGGCACTAATTTTTTTTTTTTTACTATTACTGTATCGTATCATTAGGGGCATTAGTTCATCTAGTAAAAGTCTGATGTAATCATGTAAAGTCCTAATGTATTATTCTACTAAATTATGTTTGTTCAATCTGTCTTAAAGAAATATGTCTGTTTGTACTGATGTGGAGCCTTTGCAAAAAAGTCTTTGACTCAAAGGACTGTAATTCCGAAACTTTAATAAATAAATAAATACAGTAAGTAAAATGTTCCCACCGTCTGTTGCCTTTTTGTCTGTTTTTCTGCACAGAGTATTTTTTGTAACTGCAAGCAGTGGTCTATAGACTTTGAAAAACCACTGACAGACAGGCCAGTGCAGTGGCAACTGCCCCACAAACAACCGCACTCCTCAACTGCTACAAAGTGAAAAGGCTTTATTTAATGTTAAAACATGCTGCCAGTAATCAGCAAACTGTTATACGCCTCACTACAACCCTGACCGGTTTCGTACTAAGTATGTCATCAGGGGGTGCAGTCGCAGCATTGCCACTTGACATCCAGGTGAGTCAGATCCATGCCCCTAGCCTGGGGTATCTCATATGAACCAGTGAGACAAGAATCCGGAATCTGATTCGGACATCTATGGCTTTGTAGGAGTAGGGGTAGCTCCTCTCCCTGCATGACTGTCTCCTAGACTATCTAAGGCCCTGTCCACACTACGCCTCTGTAATGTTACAGAGGGTATAAAACGTCACCGTAACAGGTTGCGTTTACACCTGTAATGTTACAGGAGGCGTTTTCGTAACCGCTGTTGAAACCACATACGAGGTGGTTTCAACAACGGTTATGAAACCGATCCCGCCCTGGTAACGTTACTGGTGGTAGTGTGGAGTGCCGGTAATGGTTCTGCAGGGCACCTAGGCGCAGCGCGAGCTTGCATTAGGGATCGGGCCGCTGTAACGGCCGCCTGGATCCCGATTGGACACGCGTGCCGGTTCGTAACGCACACCGCCCGAGGTGTGGACGCACTGCACCGCTCCGCGGCCGTAACGGATTGCATCCGTTACCGTGTGCAAGCGGTGTAGTGTGGACAGGGCCTAAGCAACAGGAGCATGCCATCCCTCAGAGGCGGGGTCACATCAGCATGACCTGCTCGTTAAGGCAGTATAAGGAGATGTGTCATGTCAAAAGTGGGAGTCAGCAGGGGACTTTCAGAAGAGCAGGGCATTGTCACAAACTGCTGCCCCAATAAGCGATTACCATTTAGCCTCTCTGGGCTGGGTCTATATGTAAGAAGGTTCCAGTGAGGGTAATGGAAGGAAGATCAGGCTGCCCTAGACAGATGAAGTCTCCCCACCCACCACACTCAATGATGGCCCTTCATGATCCTTCCCTTCCACCCTCTGACAGACTCTTCCACTTGAATCACATTGCTTCAAGTGAGAAGGGTACAACCCCTTGGTCCCATATGTGAAAGACAAGCCATAGGCTAGTGAGGGTCTTTGTAGCAAAAGCTGGACATGGGGAAGAACACTGGTGGATCCTTGAGTGGAACAGGGTTTGAGGATGAAGGAAGGAGGATCTGGTTGCTGGCCCATGGGAAGAAAATCTGGTAAGAAACTGAACATATAACTTTGATTTTGCAAACCCATATAAACAAACTTTAGATTATCCAAAATCGAGTCATAGGAACTAGTTAGTACTTGTTAGTTCCCTATTAGCAATCAATCCACTGTTATGAAAAAGCAATATGTATAATGATGTAATCTGGCTCTCTGACTACTCAAACATTCTGTGTCACAAACAAGGCCTATAAAAAGCACTCTGTCCTTGCTATTATCCAGAAGTTAAGAATTTTGGAGTGCCTTTAGAGCACAGTGTGTATTGTAAATATCACCAGCTGCTCTTCAATCAGTATAATAACGGTGTGTGCCAACAGTGCAAAAGAGCAGAATATGTGAGTTTGTTGCAACTATGGATTGTAGTGAAGGACCAGAATGTAGGAAAATTATGAACGTTAAAGGGACACTGTCAACCCCCCTTAGGTCTCAAAGTGTCCTCAGTTTAAAAAACATATTTTACAACTGCCAACATTCAGTAAAGTTTGCTTATGTAGCTGGTAGTTTGATTCTGACTCTTACTTTCTTTAAAAAAGTGAAACACAGGCTGCCCACCCCACATTGCAGGTCCCACACTGTCAACCATGGTGCTCCCCTGGAAACCGAGTACAGAGTCCCCTGAGGGTCGTGCCTCCCCACCCCCAAAGACCCCACCCTGGAGGGCAAGCTAGGCAGGAATACCAGGAGGAGGTAAGTCCTGGAAGATGGGTGATGGGTTGGATGTGAGACAGGGCCGATGTGAGCTGGTCTGGTGTGGGAAAAAAAAAAGAATGAAGTGGTGAATTGAGAAGATCTTGGAGGCAAAAACTAAAGAGTGAATTGGTCATACTTGTGGGTTTAGATAAAGGGCCACTGATTTTGCTGAATCTTGGGCAGTACAGACTTAGATAAGCTACAGAGCAAACTAAGGCAGACAGAAATCAATGTATGAAGAAACACTTGCGCAGTGAGGGGTCAAGACACTGACAGATGTGGTCAATAGTGCAGACGTTGAGGTAGGAAGAGTTACAAACAGGGAAGGCAAAATGTGGGGTTTGGGGGTTAAGCCAGACCCTGATATTTTTAATGGTGGCTAAAAAAGCTACTTTGACAGTCTGTTCATAGCTCCACCCTAGTGAGCACTTACAGAAGTATGCTTAAAAGCTCCAACATCCTCTAGCAGCAGTGATACACTGTATTTAATCCAACAATTAAACAGCTCTCATTTTCTCTTAGGATTTTGCCCTCATTTGATTTAAATGTTCTTTTCTCTTCAATCTGAGAATTACACTGTGGATTTTTGCAGAGTGGATTACAGTCCTGATTGAGAGTAAGAAGTTTTCTAACTTGCTAACCACATTCGTCTCCTGTGGAGAGTCATTCTCATTCTCAGTTTTACCAAGCAAACTGTCTAGAAGACTAAGTTTCCAATTCTGTTATGAATAATTTTGCATTCCGGGGTATAAATACCGTGCTGAAAGAGGACAAATTGTCTCCAGACTGAATTTTAAATAACATGTTCGTGAAAAAAGCTTCTCGTCTTTCACAGCTCATATATTTTAGAGTAAACCTATAGACAGTAATTACAGTGTTATGTTTCAAAAGCCATTTCTGAAAAGCTTGTTCCTCTTTTCTTGTTACTGCTTTGACTGTATTGTCAAAGAAAGTAACTGCAAGTGTCATATCTCTGAAAAGGACGAGCTCATAAATGTCGCAAACCATTCAGCCCAAAGACAAGAGTGATCCTCAGCTGACTTTCCAGAAGAGATCTAGCTCAAAAGTTAGTTCTGTTGCTTTTTACTAGCATTTAGAAGAAACACAAAAACATAGAATTTGATGGCAATATGGACCACTTGGCCCATACAGTCTGCCCATTCCTCCCTACCTACACTATTTACTCTATCTACAGCTCTTTCTCCCTCCCCCCCCTTCCTTTCCACTATGATTCCCTTGCGCCTATCCCATGCATGCTTGAGCTCTACCACTGTGTTTGCCCCAACCATCTCCATTGGAAGTCTATTCCAGGAATCCACCACTCTTTCTGTGAAGAAGTACTTTTTCACATCTCTCCTGAATCTATCCCCCCACCCCCACCCCCGGCTTCATAGCATGTCCCCTTGCTCTTGATTACCTTTTGTTCAGGAAAAGACTTCCTTCCTGTACCTTATTTACCCCATGAGGTATTTAAAGGTCTCTATCCCCCCTCTGTTCCAGGGTGTACATATTGTGGGGTTCTTCAGTCTCTCCACATAGAGCTTTGATGCAGACCCCACACCATTTTAGTTGCCCTCCTCTTGACTGCCACCACTTTGCCTATATCCTTCTGGAGATGTGAGAACTGGACACAGTACTCTAGGTGGGGTCTTACCAGCAACTTATGTAGAGTCAACACCAACTCCCTCTTTCTGCGGGTGATACATCTCCCTATGTACCACAGCACCCCACTAGGACTAGTCCTTTCGATAGCCTTGTTGCACCGCCTGGCCACCTTTAGGACATCAGATACGATTATCCCTAGGTCTCTCCTGTTTGGTGGTCATCAATTTCTGTGCCCAAGGTGCCCTCACTTTGCACTTTTTGTACTCAAACCCAGACACCATACCTTTGACCTCTCCTCTAGTTTTCTCAGGTTTCTGCTCATCCCCCCGCCCGAGTGTCCTCCCTATTGCAGATTTTGGTGTCATCTGCAAAGAGGCAGACCTTCCCTTCCAGCTCCTCTATAATGTCACTTATAAAGCCATTACAGAGGACCATTTCCAGCACTTATCCTTTGGTGGCCCACCCTAGCATGGCACCCCGACAGTGAAACCCGGAAGCAGACCATTACAGTGACAGTTGCTGTAATGGTCTGTTTTCACAGATGCAGCTTCTCCTGGTGGTCTACCCCCTCCCTGGAACAGCTCCTACCTGAAGTTGATTATAATTAAATGCGGGGAGCATAGCCCATGCAAAAAACACTGCCTTTTGGGATGGCACAATACCGGTGTCAGTACTGTTATGTCAGGGACTTTTGTGTCGAGCACAAGTGGTCCTCCCTGATCCTTGAGGCACCCCACTGGTCACCCTCCCTTCTTCTGATTAAACTCTGTTTACAACTGCCCTCTGTCGCCTATCCACCAACCAATTTCTTATCCAGTTTGCCACTTCTGGACCCACTCCAAGTTACCCAGTATGCTTACTAGTTTCCAATGATGAATGGTGTTAAAAGCCTTACTAAAATCTAGGTAGGGCACGTCCACCACTCCACCCTGATCTAAACCCTTTGTCACCCAGTCAAAGAAATCTATCAGATTCCTCTGACATGATCTCCACCCTATGAATCAATGCTGCCTCAGGTCCTGTAACCCACTGGATTCAAGATATTTCACAATCCTTTCCTCGGCAGAGATTTCCTTAAACTTGCCACCACCAATGTCAAGCTTCCTGGCCTGTAACTGCCAGCCTCCTCCCTGCTACCACTTTTGTGTAGTGGGGCCATGTCCACCCTCCTCCAGTCCTCTGGAACCACTACTGTTTCCAGTCCGCTGTTAAGCAGAACTGTTAGAGGTGCGGCCAGTATTTCCCTGAGCTCCCTCAATACCCTTGGATGTACCCCATCTGGCCCCATTGCTTTGTCTACCTTCAGATTAGCAAGTCCGTTCAGGACTCTCTCCCACACAAAAAGGATGACTGTCCTTCCACCCCCCCCCCAGCTTCTGTTAATTTTCTGTGGCCACTCCCCTTCTCCCTCCTCAGTGAACACTGAACAGAAGTATTTGTTCTGTATGTCTGCCTTTTTCCTGGTCTCCCTCTGCACAGCTCCCCCTTCCCTTTTTAATCTTACAATCCCACCCCTGGTCTTTTTCTTTTCATTTACATACACCAAAAATATATTTTCCCCTTGTGTTACCTCCTGGGCTACTCTCGTCCATTTGTGCTCCTTAATGCATTCCCTGCTTCTCTATGTTTTCCTTGATATACCTCCCTATCCTCCTCCCTCTCTGTCTCCTTATACCTTCTGAATGCTATTCTTTTAGCTGTTGCCTTTTCAGTCATCTCTTTTGAGAACCACAGTGGTCTCTTTTTCCCCTTGCTATTGCTCACGTGTTTAATGCAGAGAGGTTTGTTGCCTTTAGTATGCTGCCTTTCAGCATCACCCACTTTTCCATCACCCCACCCAGGCCATCCCCCTGCCAGGTCATTCCTGAGGAATTCATCCATCTTTATAAAATCTGCTGTCTTTAAATCCAGGACTCCTCACCCATGTGTGGTTCAATTCACAGCCATCCCTATATTGAACCACACCATACAGTGATCACTGGCCCCCAGATGGCCTCCTACCTTGCAATTTAAAGTTATCATACATAGAAGCATCCACACATTTTCTCATCTTACAGGGACTGATCAGAAATACTGAACTTGCAAATAACATATGGTGAGGTACATCACAAATCCATTCAGATTTTTCTTGCTGACATGGCTGGCTAATTTAAAGTACATCTGTTTGATCCACATCCCTTTCATACCTTTTTATAGCCTTGATGGTGCAGCTACTGAAGATGTCTCATCTTTCAAATACCTTGGGGTCTGGCTGGATCACCACCTTGATTCTTCTGTTCATGGGGATATTATCCATAAGAAGCTTCACCCCAAGCTTGGACCACTATATAGAAAAAAGTGAAGTATTCTGCTTCCTGCTTATAGAGAAATCCTTACTAAGATGAGTCTCTCCATTTTTCACAATGGAGACATTGTTTATAGTGCTGCTCCAAAGTCCGTATTAGCTAGACTGGACCCTCTCTCTCACTCCTTCTGTCACTGCCCATAATAAACCCCTATGTACAACACAATTGTGCTCTGTACTCTTGCCTCTTCCTCCCCTCTCTTGATGCCAGGTGCCTTTCCTACTTTGCTTCTTTTATCTCCAAATACTGGTTTAGCTCTCTCCCCTCTTATCTTGCTTCTCTCCTCCCCCCCTTCCTCTTACTCCCTCCCTTTACAATGCTTGTTCTTGTTCTCCCTCGAGTGAGATCTACTGCTGGCCAAGCTGCCTTCTCCTTCCACTTCCCTAAACTATGGAATTATCTTCCCCCTCCATTCACTTTGCTCCTTCCTTTCCTGCTCTGAAATCTCTTCTCCACGAGTTCTCTAGTCACTCCTGCAGTTGTTTCTGATATTGGGGTGGATTCCTTTTCACCTGCCTTCCACTAGCACTGACCTCCCCTAGTTTCAATCATTTCTCCATTTTTTTTTTTGATGCGGCTTACTGTTAAATGTTCTTTTGCCTGTTCCACAATTTACTATATGGTAATTTTGCCGCTTATTCTTTAAGTGCTCTTAAACTGTATATTTTGATTGATTATTTCCAACTGTATTGCATTATTTTATACATTGTGCTTGGCATATGTTCTCTTCTCTCTTCTCCCATCCCCTAGAACACATCTGGAAACAAGCTGATATCAGCTCAGTATGACTTTCCTGGTGAAACTTTGGAAATACATACAGTAAAGCTACATCACGGAATTCATAACAAAGTTACACTGTGCACAACCATAATGTTGTACCAGAAATCAGAGGCTTTATTTGGCTGCTCATATATGCCAGATGCCAGCATTCGTTTAGCTTCCTGTCTGTTGTTTTGAGAGCTGGCTATTTCTCTTGAAAGGGAAGGGCTCATCAGCTCTAATATGGTACAACTTTTTATTTATTGATTATGTTTTGTTAATCAGGTAAGTGTGCTAGGCAGTCGAATACATATTTTCAGGCATGACCCAGGAGGTTACATACAAAATGATAACAAGACAATACATCATACAATGAGGAGAATGGGGCTTAACAAACATTTACAAAGCTGTATGAAAAATAAAATGAACACCAGGGATTGCACAAAGTGATACATGACACAAAGTTACATAAAGGTCATAGTAATACAATGAACACATGTAAACATGACAATATAATCTTATCAGAGACTATTTTATTAAAAGATTTCCATGACAAGATAGTTTTTACTTTGAAGGACTGAGTAATTCTGCAAAGAATTTATTACTCAGCAGATTTGCTCAATAAATGTATAAAACTAAGATGACTCTAAATACCTAATGATTTGTCTCCCTTCGGGAGCTTCCAGTCTTTTCCTACTAAGGCTTCCAACAGATTGAGAGTCATGTGGTTCACAAGAAAGGCATGTTTGGAACTCAAAACTCATTTCAAAAGGTTAACTACTCCATCCAGTGATGTCTACCACTAAAAGGATAGCGGCAGAAGGGCTAGATAGTAAGTATCCGATCCTCTCTGGTAAAATGACATCAGACAAGCACAAAAATATTCACACATAGCATTTCATTCAGATAGTGCCACTAACTGAACTAGCAAAAAGTAGCATTTATCTATCTTCTCAGCCCTAACTGGATTCAGTAGGTCTATGTCTCCAGGTAGCTTATGCACCATCACACAACACAGATTCATTGCTCAGCTGCCTGACTAACCAGACAGAACTCTCAGGGACCCTAAGATCACCCTTTGGTCAAAGTGCATATGTGGCATCAGTTATATTTTTTCTCATTCAGCTCGAGGTGGCCATTCTGAATAATGCCAAGCATAGAATATTTTGACTGATACAGTATATGATGTACGCTCGAGGAGTGAATGACAAGACATCTACCTATGTCTTTTTCGATATAGTTGTAAATTTGGTCACATGCTTTAGTCTTATCTGCTCAGTCTCAGTTAGGGATGCCACCTGTCAGGTTTTTTACCTGGTGATCAGGTTTTCGGGGTCCCTATCAGGTAATCCGGTTTTGCTCTGTGCTGGTCAGGTTTTCGAGCCATTTTGAGTGCTCAGATACTTTTGAAACAAATCTTGTTATATCATTCATTGTTTCAGCTACATGTTCAGGTTACAAACAAGTTCTGTTGTCAATATAGCCCTTTGTTTGTGAAAGCAGTCAACCTGGGAGGTGTAAAGTATGGCCATTAACACCATTAGCACTTACTTAACCCAGTCTTTTCCACTACATCTTAAAGTGGCATAGCAGCACAGCTGCCCTCACCTTTTGTAACAGTAACAGAACCATTTGTCTTCCACTTTCATTTGCTGGTAAATATTTTCATCTCTAACAGTATTTAGGCATTTTTAAATGTTTTAAATTATTATTTTTTCCTCAAGAAAAAAAGTATGGTCACTTCTTTGGCTTTGAAATAGTACTGTGGACATAAACAGGGAATGAAGCCAGAGACAAAAGTACACATTATAGGAAACAATTTATTATGTATTATTATATATCATGTATACTGTTGTATGCTATTTACAGTATTTCCCTTGTCTCCTCTAGATCATATCTGTAAATGAGATTTATTTTATCTCTGGATGTTTATCTGGTAAACCAATGTCAATGAATAAATAAATACTTAAGTAAATAAATAACTAGGAAGAATCTAGGAAAGTAACTTTACAGGTACAGTGCAGTATCTTAACATTTTTTTGAACTGTTGCTTTAAGTGTTATCTTTTATTGCTAAAACAAATGGCCTTATAGGGGGAACAATGCATGATGAGTCATGAAAAGGGGTGGGGCTAGCGTTAGAGCTTAGGATCCGGTTTTTGCCTCATCCAAAGGTGGCAACCCTGGTCTCAGTGCAGCATCTTATATTCAGTTTCAACTAATTTTTCATTTCCTCAGGGTCCCTTTTCTTGTTTGATGTTGATTAGTTCTGCATCTTGTTGACATATGTTAAGTGGAGGCCTAGAATGAAATATTCACTTTAGGCTTTCACTCAGCTGATGTTACCAGGTTCCTGAACTGAATGGTAATTAACAATGATAAAACAATGTCTAGAAATTGAGCATTCTAATTGCCTGATGCCGATTCTAAATGGTTAGTTCAGCAGCTCTGAATACTATAAAACAGTTAGAATGTGAACCAAAAAAAAACATTCCTTAAAAATGAAAACCTTTTAGTTTAATAATAGCATTAAGTGGCTCTTGAAGTTGGGTTACCATCACTTAACCTACACCTAGGGGTCATTTGGCACAAGGAGCACACCTTAATGCATAATTTTCTGTCCAGGGTAAAAAGGCGATTTCAAACAAGAAGCAGTTTAGTACGGAGAGTCAACAGCTTATGAACATGTGAACAGCCACTTGGTTGAAGCAGGGGGGTTATGTTCCATTTAAAAAGGTATATGTATATAAATGTAAAGCTACAGTACACTGACACTCTGTTACTTTCGTAAGACACAAAAGGCATAGAGAGGATTACCAATGTGTGTTTCACTGCCAAAGAACCGTATAGTTAGAAACAAGCAATCTTCTAAAAGTCAGAGTCAGCCAAGAATAAGATAAACAAAAGTTAATGGAAGACTACTTACAGTTTTCGCTTTTAATGAAAAAGTAGTTTTGGAGTATGCACAACCCTGGAACTTAAACTAGGCCCTAAGCACTGCTTTCAAACTTCTGTTTACATTAAAAAGGACCCAGGTTCCAATATTTACAACTGGCATTAAGAAATAGTCTTTTCGGTTATAGGGCTGGTGTAAGAACAACGGTGGTGGGGCAAGTTAAACAGGTACCACACAGCGTGCTATTTAATAAACTACAGAACAAAGTATAACGGGGGGGGGGGTGAACCATGTTCAAAACTGGTTGCTAGATAGGAAGAATAGAGTCATAATGAACTGCAACCAATGAATATGGAAACAAGTAACCCCTTGGATTTCACAGAAGTCAGTTCTGGGACCTATGTTTTTTAATATATGTATTATGGACCTGCAGGAGGGTGCCACCAGCTGGACCATCAAGTTTGCAGATGAAGATAAGATGGGAAGAGTAGTTACATCAGAACAGGAGATTAATGAAATGCAGGTTTCTGGACTGGTTCTGGAAAAGATACATTTCAGTGTTGATAAATGTGAGTTGGCACATTCAGGAAAGAACATGAAGGCAAGATATTGTTTGCTTGATATAGAGATTATTGAAATCAAGCAGGAAAAACACAGAGGAATACTGATCAGCAGCAGCAGTCCGAAACTGGAGCAACTGACAGGGGCAGCAGCTGGCAAGGCAAGCAAAATAGTGCCATGCATGAAGAGACATTCTGTAAACTTGTTGGGAGACATAAATGCCTTATACAAATTCTTGGCCAGGCCCCACTTTGAACACATTGAGCAGTTCTGGTCCCCACATCCAAGGAAATACATTTATTTCTTTCTTAAAAGATTTTATTTATTTTTTTTTTACCAGAAGGAAAGCTAAACTTCAAGGAGCTCACTTCCAGATGCACCCGAGGGGAAGGCTACACAGGAGTTGTGAAGGAAAACAAGGAACAAAACAATGCAAAAATAGACTATATATATAGATATACACACACACACACACACACACACACACACACACACACACACACATAAACAAAAAATACAACACCCAGTAATATGTGTGCACAGCAAACAGTTCAAAAAAGGCATTCAGTGATAAAATGGACAAATTATACAAGCAAATATAATAAAAGTAAACATTAATAACAGATTTGACAAAAGACAATAATACAAAAGTCAACCAGAAGTCAACAGAAGGGATGCTGGGTATAATTAAACATTGGTGGGGACCGAAGAGGTAGCCAGCTAGGAGCAAAACAAACAAAAAAATTACAATCTGGGAGGGGATGCATAAACAGCCAAGAGCAGCAGTAAATCAGAACTCTGAGTGGGAGAAAGGGGGTATAAAAAAGAGAAGAAAGGGAAGAGACAGAAAGAGGTGCGAATGGGGTCAGGTGCAGAACCAGATGTGGGAAATGTGGTTGCAAAGAAAATATTTCATAGCAGCGTAGAATGAAAAGAAGCATATGGAGAAGGCGGCCAGACCCGAGCTGGGGAGCATATGGGGAAAAAGCCGTCTGCCCTGTACAGTGGAGTATGCCCAAGGTGCAGGCACAGAGGAGAGTGACATACTAACATACTAAAATGCCAGCAGAGGAGGCCTAATGGTCTTTCATATCTGCTCAATAGTCAGCACCCATACTGGGCGCCGACTCTGTTGTCCCCCCACCCCTTTAGGGTTCTCTGTCCCCAGTCCAAGATGTTCCCCTTGAACTGGACTTCGTCAGCTTCACCCTCCCCCTATACCTGTCCCAGACCCTGATAAACCCCTCCACAGTCTCTGCATCTGCCAGTCCCTTAGGTAGTGCATTCCATGGTTCCACCATCCTCTCAGTGAAGTAATACCTCCTCCTCTTCCCATTGAGTCTCCTCCCTTCTAGCTTCCACCCGTGTCTTCTAGTTGCCCCCCCCTTTCCTTTGGAGCACCCCAACTAAGCCTCCCTTATTAATCCCCTTTATGTTCTTGAAGACCTCTGTCATGTCCCTCCTCCTCTCCAGGGTGTACATGCTGAGCTCCTCGAGCCTCTCCCCATAGGTCCTTCCCCCCAGGCCCCAGATCATTTTGGTTACCCTCCTTTGTACTCTCTCTAGGAGTGCAATGTCCCTCCTTAAATGCAGTCTCCAAAATTGCACACAGTACTTGAGGTGTGTCCTAGCCAAGCAGTTATACAGAGGAAGGATCACTTCTGCCCTTCTAGAGGTAATCCCCCTAGCGATGCATCCCAGCATCCTATTGGCTTTTGCAGATGCCCTTCTACAGGTCTCAGAGTTGTTCATTCTGACATCCACCACCACCAGCCCCAAGTCCCTCTTGCTCTTCGAGACTTGGAATGTGTCTCCCCCCACGGTATACCCTTGGCCCAGATTTCTGGCCCCCAGTTGAGGAACCTTGCATTGAACTTCAGTTTCTACTTTCTCGACCACCTTTCCAGAGCCTCCAGGTCCTTCTGCAGGGCCACTCTCCCCTCCTACCCATCCACCACCACTCCCAAATTTGAGTAATCTGCAAAGAGACTCATTTCACTCCTGATATCCCTTCCTTATGTCAGAGACACTGATGAAGAGGGTTAACAACTTGAAAAACATGGGCTATGAGGATCTAATGGTGGAACCGGGACAGTTTTCTATGAGGAAGAGAAGACTTCATAGAGATATACTCACAGTACATAAACTGAATAATGTGATAGTGAGTTCTGCATTGTCCTACCACTCACAGGCTGCTGTGGCATGGTGCCGAGTGCCCTTCTGCCCTTGGTTCTGACCATTCAGTGACTAGAAACACACACTCTGATGGCAGGAAGAGATTGATAGTCCATTGAGTCTGCTCATACTTTAAAGGGGAACTCTCAGCTATAAGAGCCTCACACCCAAGTGTGAGGCTGATCTCAATTAGCCCTTTGTGTGCAAAACACTTTTTTTACCTAATGATTACTGCAGTGTAGTAGATTGTATCAAGCTAATTTCATTGACTTGTAAGCTGACAATTCCTGTAACCAGAAATGAGAGACTCCCTTAAAGCTGACATCTGAGGAGGACTGCAGCAGTGGGAGATTCAATAGCCTACAGCGAATGTCAGAGTTTTTTTTATAAGTTGTTATCTGTTTGCTAGTCTGCTGTTCTCATGAGGCTAGATGTAGTCACAAAGGACTGTACTAAGCCTCGTGAGCACAGCAAGACCAGCAAACATCTGATTTTAGCTTATAAAATCTTTAACATGTACACTGCAGGCTATTGAATCTCCCAGCTCTGCAGTCCTCCTCTGATGTCAGTTACAGGGGATTCTGGGATTCCTGGTTATAGGAAATGGAATCTTAGAAGTCAGCAAAATTAGCCTAATACATTCTACTATGCTGTGGTAAACACTTGGTTGTGAGGCTCTTATTGCCGACAGTTCCCCTTTAACTACCCTCCATCCCAATCTAGTGTCCAGGGGGTTGTCCCCCTTTGCCACCCCTCCTACCTCCCCACCCTTCCTGCTTCCCAGAGTCTGTGCCAGATGCCTGGCATTGGCATGGACTTCCTAATAAGCTGCAGGGATGGTGGCAGGAGTCTCTGCAAATGGCCATGCAGATCAGTAGATGACAATTATGGACTAGAGCTTGAATGTTCAGTACCATTGCTTTTCTGGTGGTGTGGTGTGATTTCATGAACTATGTCAATTTTTTCAGTGGCACCTTCTTACCAAAACTCAATGGAGAAGAAGGTGTTTTACCTGTGACTGCCTCATTCTTTTCCATTTTTACCTGGAGAATGGACTAGAGCAACTCCCACCTGTGTTTCTTTGTAGCCTGGTTGAAACCCTGGCAAATCAGACAATATTAAACATCATTGCCAGTGTTGACGCAGTTTATGCAGCAGTCACGGTCATCTCCATGGTGATCTTATTTCCTCAACGACACTTCCAAAACAGTGACACCTTAGTCAGTGACAGTGGACTCAACTGCATAAAATGTAGAGATGAAATGTTAATGACAACACTGGAGGTGATGTCATGGAAGTCAGGTAGCAACAAGAACAGAGTTGACATGAGAAAGAAAAAAACTCTGACAGTGAACAAACGACAACAAAGTACTAGTATTCATTGATCCAATATGCACTGGCTGGCAAAAAATTACTGAAGTCATGGGAGCTACCCGCATTATATAAGGGATACCAAGACATCCACGATCGAATACGTACCATACATCAACGTGAGCAGCCCACCTATGTAAAGGCAAGAGCGAAGTCCTGATGCTACCAGCTTACAATCCATATTTGTGGTTTTAAGAAGGAAGAATTCTCAGAGAACACATCCACATTTTTTGCAGGAAAGATAGGACAAGAATTACCTTAAGCTTGAAAACTTTGTCAGACACACATTTTGAGGACCCTAAGCTCAGACAGAACAGGGTTTAAAGAAAAATTGTGCTGAAGAACAAAGGGTCATGGTATGCAGCTGGAGGGGGTAAATTCAAGAGAGATATGAGGAAGTTCTTGTTCACAGGAAGAGTGGTAGGTCCCTGAAACAACCTACCAACCAAGGTGGTGGGGGTGAAAACAGTGGAGTTGAAGAAAGCATGGGATAGGCATAAGGGAATTTTAATAGAAAGGAATGGGAGGAGGAAGAAAGAGCTGGAGATCAGGTAGGGTCTGCGGTGACACTGTAGGAAGGGAAAATGGGCAGACTGGGTAGGCCAAGTGGTCCTATCTACTGACAAATTTTATGTTTCTATGTATACTCATGTGTGGCTGCTAATTATAACTATAAAATACATCAATGGCTGCAGACAGTTGTATAACCATACTGATAAATAAGGGTCTGACAAATCCTGATCCCCACTGATTGATTGATTGAAACTTGATCACACATGGTGGGTTCCTGTAGCTTAACCCATACTGTTGTGCCAGCATATGTTCATGAACCGTGATACAGACTAAGCATGCTGTTAAGTCTAAGCGAGTTCTTTTTGGCTCTTTTTATAAAGCTACGTTACTTATGAATCTAGCACCGCATGGCTACTGAATAACTGCCTTTGAGTTTTTTTTTTATTCCAGTCATACAGTAGACTGCTGCTTTAAAATCCTTACTAACATTCTCCCAGTCAGTTCTTGAGTAGAAGTCTGAAAACATTTGAAACTTCAGTTTCATTACTTCCCTCTTGTTGCAGCAATCTGGTACAGTACATGAACGCCCAGTATGCTTTATCCATTTGTATTTAAATTCAGTTTTTAACAATATGAAAACATTCAGTTCACTGCTTGCTGCCCTCACCACTATGCTCAGCTGGGGACAGATCCTTCCAGCAAAGCAATGAGCATTCGGCTCCTGCTGTGTTATGTTTTAAACACAAACTGAAGGCCTTGTTTGTGATTATTTATATCTGTCGCATTTTTTTTTTTTTTTTTTAAATTGTACTTTTATGTCCCCTTGAATGACAGCACTGTCACCCGGCAGACTCCCTGGCACCCAAACAACTGGGAAGACCCCCCACAGAGCCATGGTTTACCCCCCAGGCAGGGACGAGTTGGGAGGGGGCCCCCCCACTTCAACTCCTACCCCTGTATCATGCCTTTGCAGTTTTATCGGGGTCCTCGACCAGAGACCAGGCACCTGAGGGCGAGAGCCATCCCTGGCTCTCTCACTAGTGTTGCACCGAGGCCAAGCTTTTTCCAATGTATGCCCCCCCCACCCCGAGACGTGATGTGCACATGATGTCAGGTCACGTGTGCCGACATCCATCACATCTCCCCCTTGAATGTGGCTTGGGCATGCTATGCCTCTGGCTTTCACCAAGGCCAGTCATGCACTGAGTTGAGTCCCCCTCTCCCCCTGGAGGAGGTGAGCAGTCCCTGGGATGCTCGAACCTTCTCTCCCTGGCTGGCCCTCCAATGCCCTGAGCTCGTTCCCGAACCTGGGTTGTTGGTGTCGTGAGCGGGAGCGTTACCGCTGCGCCAGCAGGCATCTGTCCTATTTTAAGTGCTCCTTATTGGTGTGCGCTATGTACTCAATGAGACCAGAAGGAGGATTGGCAAAACATTCTGTTTATGTCAATAAGTAAAAGTGGTGCATGTTTACCACACAGTAAATGCTATCCATTTCATGTGGCACACAGAAATATCACCACATCACAAACATTTGTTCAGCTACTCTAAACAAACTTATTGTTGTCGCATATATTTCTTGTGCCAAACACCAAGGAGTTCAACTCGGAAACAGTCTGTCTGCTTAATCTGCTTAACGACAATATGCATCAACACCCTGAACAAAGACATAAACAACTGGTGTGCCAGTTCAGTTTTAATCACACTTGTTCATGCTACTCCAAAAAAGAAAAAACAGACAGTAAAGCAATTCACACTCCATAGTTGGTAACACAAACTTCTTCTTTTTTGTCCGGTTACACCAACCTTTTTGGGAGCCACACGCAAGACATCAATGGGCACACATGCTCAGAGACAGTGTGTGTGTGTGTGTGTGTGTGTGTGTGTGCGCACTTACTGAAATTTCAGCGTCTCTCAGTGACACCTGGCCTTCTTAAGAGCTAGTGTGCTCCGGGTACACTGTCATATTACAGTCTTGCCCCTACAAGACTAGGAATAAGCCAATTACAGCCATCTCACTTCATCCATAAATTCCCTTTCAGGTTAACTGGTAAACTTTTTTTCAGTTGATTAATGCATGTATTCTCTATCTACAGTGATTATCCCCAGATTAGTTAATCAAAGTGTCGCCTTTGACTGCTATGTCTTACAGCTTCTTCAAAACAATATTTAATTGCTTTATTTCAGTGCATTCTGCACCACTGTATTCATAGAGACAACTCATGCTCTTTCAAATTCATTCAAATCCAGACTGTGTCATAATTAATAATGATCAGTGTAAAATAATTTTTTTTCAGTCTAAAATAAATTTTTTATAAAAAGTTATATAAACCAAATACAGTCAACATTAACAAAATAAGTACTTTTTTAACTTTCTTTTTATGCTTCCTTCTCTCCAACCTACTACTTCTCATCTGCTCTCTGACAGCCCCTCATCCGTCTTCTCTGGGACTTACCATTTCTACTGTTCACTCCTGTGTCTTACACCCCCCCAACCTTGGTGGGGTTCCATCATTAGGGATGGTGGTCAAGCCCCTTGAGTCTATTCAATGCCAGCGATAGGGAAGAGTTCTACAATCGATGTAGTGGGGCACAGGGGCTGGGGGCGACATCATTCTGTTGCAGCTGGGGTGGTTTCCTCTATTTTCACAGTCCTGAGGGACACTGCATGAACTGAAGTCAATGCAACTGCAGACATGCAGCGTGTGCAAGCTTACCAACATCAGTCATCTCCCTGACAGCACGTATGCCACTCATGGCAACACAGGTGGCAATACTGTGGAAGAGTTTGCCAGACCCCAAAGAGTGTCCTGTAGGATACTTAATTGTACTACGATCCGCACTGTGCCCCCCCCCCCCGACAGTTCCTAGCACTCAGATTCCACTCTCGAACCCAGGTTAGTGTCGCAAGTGGAAACCTAGTCGCTAGGAAAAAGGCACTTCTGACATCCTTAGTTTCATCCTTAGTGTATTTAAAATTTTCTCAGATATTACTATAACCACCTTTATAGCTTAGTTTGTAATTAATAACTCAAGTTACTAAAGATGTCCACCACTCACAATTTTTAAAAAATCTCTTTGGCTGAGGTTACATGCTAAATGTACATACTAAATTAAAAAGAAAAATTCATTATTAAAATTAATAAAACAAGCCAGTGCAACAGTGCCTATATATAACAAGGCTAACAGGATGCTGGGATGTATCAGGAAGGGTATAGATAGCAGAAGAAAAGAGGTAATACTTTCTCTATACAGATTACTAGTGAGGCCTCACTTGGGGTACTGCATCTAGTTCTGGAGTCCTCTCCTTAGAAAGGACAGGGATAGGTTGGAAACAGTGCAATGCAGAGTAACAAAAATGATTCAGGGCCAGCAGGGCACATCCTATGGGGAGCACCTCAAGGCACTAAATGTGTACTCACTGGAAACCAGAAGGGAGAGGGGAGATATGATAGAGACCTTCAAGTTCCTAAAAGGAATTAACAAGATAAACTGCGGGGAATTATGTACTCTGAATACCAACTCAAGGTCACATGGTCACGAGTGGAAATTAACAGGAGGGGGGTTCAGGAGGGACATGAGAAAGTACTTCTTTACAGAATGGGTGGTGGAACCTTGGTACAGTCTGTTGGTTGAGGTGGTGGGTGCAAACACAGTCAGAGGATTCAAGCAGGCATGAGATAGAATGAAGGGAATAGTGGCCACCGGTGACAAGACTAGGGAGGAGACTGGGGATAGGATGGAGAGGGTTATTACCCTGGAGGAACACTAGGTTCAAGGGAAGAACAGAAACACAGAAACTGTCGGCAGATGAGGACCGCTAGGCCCATCCAGTCTGCCTGTAGGCCCTATACATTGTATGTGGCCACTGACCCTATGTGATCAATGGCTTTTCATCACTCCCTCCCCTCTCAAGGTTCCCTTGTGCCTGTGCCAGGCATGCTTAAACCATTCCACTGTGCTTGTCCACACTACCTCCTGTGGCAGCCTATTCCAAGCAATGACTACCCTTTCAGTGTAGAAAAATGCCCTCAAATTACCTCTTAATCTATCCCACTCCGATTTCATATTGTGCCCCACTGTTCTAGTACTCTTTCTATATTGGAAAAGGTCCCCCACCTACACCTTGTTTATGCCCTTGCGGTACCTGAAAATTTCAATCAAGTCCCCCCACTCTCTCCTCTCCTCCAGTGAGTACATATTGAGGTCCCTTAGTCTCGCCTCATGTGTTTTTGTGGTGCACGCCCTGCACCATCTTTGTCACCTTTCTCTGGATAGTCTCCAGCTTGTTTATGTCCTTGCACAGGTGTGGCCTCCAGAACTGCATGCAGTACTCCAGGTGAGGCCATACCAATGTTTTGTACAATGGCATCACCACCTCCCACCTCCTGCTAATGATACCCCTGCCTATGCACCGTAGCATGCCACTGGCCATCCCTGCTGCCTTTGCGCACTGCTTTGAAACCTTAAGGTCCCTTTCCTCTTTAGTGACTGTCAGCTCCTCCCTTCCTAACCTGTAGCTCTCCCCTGGGTTACCTCTACCAAGGTGCATTATTTTGCACTTCTTTGCATTGAATCTCAGTTGCCACATCTCCAACCATATTTCAAGCTTCTCCAGGTCCCTCTTCATTTTTCGCACCCTTTCTGGAGTATCCACCCTATTGCAGATCTTAGTGTCATATGCAAATAAGCAGACCTTTCCTTCCAACCCCTCTGTAATGTCACTAATGAAGACATTTAACAGGATTGGCCCTAGTACTGATTCCTGTGGTACACCGCTGGCCACCCTCTCTCCCCAAATTGTACCCCATTTGCCACCAACCTCTGTCTCCTTTCTGATAACCAGTTCCTAACCCAGTTCACCACCTTTTCTCCCATGCCCACACTACCCATCTTGTTAACCAGCATTCTATATGGGATGGTGTGGAAGGCTTTGCTGAATTCTAGGTAGGCGATGTCTACTGCCCCTCCCCAATTTACTTCCCTAGTCACCCAATCAAAAAAAAATCTATCAGATTCAACTGACACAAGCTTCCTACTGTGAATCCATGTTGCCTCAGATCCTGGGCACCCCTGGATTCCAGGTGTGCCACTATCCTTTCTTTCAGCAGTGTTTCCATGATCTTTACCACCACTGAGGTGAGGCTGACTGGCCTGTAGTTCCCTGCCTCCTCCCTACTGCCGCTTTTGTGCAGTGGGACTACATGTGCCCTCCTCCAGTCCTCTGGAACAACACCTGTGTTGAGTGACTCTGTGAACAGGGCCACCAGAGGCACTGCTAGTTCCCTTCGCAGCTCCCTTAATATCCTCAGGTAGATGCCATCTGGCCCCATGGCCTTATCCACCCTCAGCTTTGTGAGTTCTTTCAGAACTCTCTCCACTGTGAATGGACTGGTGTCCACTTCTCCCCCCCTCCCAGTGTCCACTGCCACTGCTATCCAACTGCGGATCCTTGACCCTCCAACTCCTTAGTGAATACTGAGCAGATGTATTTGTTCAGTATTTCTGCCTTGTCCAGATCCTCCTCCTTACACTCTCCATTCTCCCCTTTGAGCCTCACAACCCCCAGTTTTTCTTCTTTCACTGATGTTCCTATAAAATGCCTTGTTCCCTTTTTTTCAGAGACTGTGCTAAACCCTCCTCTGTCTGCACCTTTGCTCTCCTAGCAGTCTTCCCTGCTTCCTTTAGACATTCAAGGCACACCTCCCTGTCCTCCTCCCTTTGGGTCCCCTTATATTTCTTGAAACTCAGTCTTTTAGCCCTGACTTTGCCCCTCACCATTTTAGAGAACCATAGTGGTTTCCTTCACCTTTTTCCTTTGGCCACTATCCTAATGCATTGGTTTATCATCTCCACTATGGCTCCTTTCAGTTTCTCCCACTTTTCCTCCACTTCCTCTATTGCCTCTCCCTTCCCCAGGACTGCCTGTATACATCTGCCCATTTCAGTGAAATCCACCCTCCTAAAATGTAATACTTTTGCCCTTGTGTGGCTTAATTGAGTCCATGTCACCATGCTGAATCCCATCATGTGGTGGTCATTGGACCCCAGCTGCCTTTCCACCTGTATTTCTTCAACTATGTTCCCACCAATCCATACCAGGTCCAGAATCAACTTGTCCCTGGTTGGTTCATGCACCAGCTGTCCGAGTCCAACCCCCTGCAAGGATTCTAGGATGGCTGTGCTTCTGGCTGAAGCAGCCACCTGGGTGATCCAATTCACGTCCGCCATATTAAAATCCCCCAGTAGCAGGATTTTGTCTTGAGCTGCCATGTCGTATATGTCCTCCACTAGTTCCCTGTCAACTTCCTCCCTCTGTGTTGGAGGTCTGTAGATCACCCCTGTGCATACTACTGTTCCATTTCCTGGCTGCAGGGTGACCCACATTGCCTCGACTTCCACCTGTCTTCCCTGAACTTCTGTAGCCTTTATACCATCTCTGATGTACAGGGACAACCCCCCCCCCACACCCTTTTTACCCTCCCTATCCCTCCAGAATAGTGTGAGGCCCATTACATTGACTTCCTAGCCATGATTAGCAGAGTACATCTTTGTTATTGCTACTATGTCAAGGTCTGCATCCGCCAACAAGGCCTCCAGGTCTGGAACCTTATTTCCTAGGCTATAGGCATTTGTTAACACGACTTCCATGTTTTACAGTCTGCCCACCCTCTGCTCTTGTTCTGCCTCTCCAGCATCTTCCCCCATCCCGGTTTCCTTTCCAATGTGATCTCGCTCCCCCTGTATCACTTGTTATAAACTCTATGCCTGCCTGCCCCTTCCTGCCTGCTTCAGCTGTACCTGTTGTCAACTTATATTCCTGCATGTTCCCATGGGGGATGTTCCTAAGCCTCCTGACTCTCCTGGCTCTCTCCCCTTGGCCAGTTTAAATGCTTGCTGCTGAAGCATTTAAATTTCTCACTAAGGACCAAGGGACTGTAGAAAATATGAGCAGACCTAGTGAACCTCTGGTCTTTTTCTGCCATCACGGTCCATGTTTATATATTATATTCGTACAGTGCCTGTATCAGGATGGTGCTACCACAGGTTCCTGATGGTAAACAGTAAAGCATTGTACCAAGGTATTTAATATTTAGTGGCAGGCAGGACATGGGATCAGTAAATTTTAAAAACATCAAATTCTTTGTCTTCATTCAGGAAGGAAAGAATATGAAAAGAAAAATGAGTATATTTCATTTCATTTATTTGGAATTACAGGTAGGTACCCTGGAATTTATATTCCTTTTTCAAGGGCGAAGTGAAGTAAATACAAACATATAACATTAAGACACAAAAATAGCAAATGAGTTAGTACATTAATTTACATACACACTCAATCAAGCCTTTAAATAATTAAAAGCTGCCATAAAGAAAGTGTTAGTGGAGGTAGATTGCACAAAAGAAATAGACAATGTGTCACACAGAAACAACACAGTAAGCAAAGGTTCTTTTCCCTGCATTTGTACATACAAGGGGTAAGACCAACTGAGATTTTAAAAATGATCGTGATTCATTGATGGAAAAATCGTTAACAAGTAAGTTTTGTAATGTAGCTGGAGTACCTATATTCCTGATCTTAAATGTAAAATGTGACATTGATAGCTTACAGTTATTCTGAACAGACTAATCAAGTTGATTTAGTATTTGACAATGATGAATGAGCGCAATATCAGGCCAAAAATGCATATTTTCCAATTTTTTGTAACATTTTCTTTCCTAGATACGGTACAAGCAGGAATAGTATCAGTTACAATCGATGCATAGTTCAATATTGGAAGGAGGTTTTGTTGTACTGTAACAATACATGTAAGTTGGGCTTCCCTCTTGTGAGTACACTGAGAAATCTCTTGAATTTTTTTTTTTATTTTAACATCAGATTCAAATAGCATAGCTTTTGTTTTAATTGTAAGACCAGATTAGTTTGACCAAGCCAGTTTTGAATTTTGATAAAGTCACAGCTTCATATAGAGTTGCTTTCTAAAATAGATGAAATATAAGCCAGCAACACTGCATCATCTGCATATAATATCAGATCGTAATTATGTGTTGTTTGTGAAATAGGACCAATGAAGAGAGAAAAGAGCAAAGGACCCAGTATGGGGCTCTGGGGGACTCCACACTGAGCCTTTCGAAATGTAGAGTAAACACCATTAAATTTGACACAATGAGACCTATTATCAAGGTAGTCAGTCCCTAATCCAGTCGATGGCATTAGTTTTCAATCCCACATGCTTAAGGCGATTCAATAAAATAGAATGATCTGCTTTGTCAAATGCCTTGGTTGGGTCCATGAACACTGCCCCTGTTAGGCAACTGAACTCGGTAGCCCTGTGGACAGTGCCCATGAACCCAACCAAGGCAGTCTCAGCACTGTATCCCCCCTAAAACCATGCTGGTTTGGAGAGATCAAATCATGTGACCTAATATATTCGTTAAGCTGTGAGAGTACAATTTTCTCTTGTATTTTTGAGTGTGCGGATAGAATTGATATGGGACAAATATTACAGAATTCAAACTGGGAACCTGATTTATGAATAGGTATTATATATGATTTTTTCTGTAAGTTATGTATCTGTCCTGTTTGGAATGATAAATAAAATATTAAGCTAATTGGGTAAGCGATTTTAGAACCAGCAAGAACCAAAGGTTTATGAGGCAGTTTATTGCAACCAGGTGCTTTGTCAGTTTTACATTTTTTTGAGTAGTTTTAGCCTTTCTGCACTATTAACATTTTTTAAGTAAAAGTTCGGCCTAGTTAAGTTGATTTACTGATCAGTGTTTACGTGACCCTTTTGTGCCTTCCAACAAATGTCCAGGGTTATGAACTGTAAATTAAATTTGTCAGCTATTAAAGTAGGGTCAGTCAAAATCTCCCCCTCCTTAATCATACTAGAGCTACCTTCATTAACAGGAGGAAACAGAGATCTAATAGAACCCCAGCATTTTTTGAGGCTGGACAAGCTTTCTGCTTGTTTTTGATAAAAAAGTTAATTTTAGCTGTCCTTATTTCTGTTATTCCTATAATCATTTTGGTCAAAACAGTTTTTTTTTTATTTTTATTTATTTATTTTTTTTTAACCAAGTGGAGTCCCTGGTCTTTCATCATTTAAAATAAATGGTGTTAAGCCATTTAGCTCTTCTCCCATTAACTCTCTTTCTAATAACTGGCACATATTTGTCTACCATCTCCATGAAAGTTCTAATAAAATAGTCCAATTCACAATCTATATCCAGTATAGCTCTTAGGTATGACCAATCCACTTTAGATAGCTTGCTTAAAAAGCTAGAAACATCCATTTTGGTATAATTTCTAATTTCAATAAATCTAGGAGAGGACTCTGATATTCTGCCACCCTTCTAAATTCCAAATATCGGATGATGGTCACTAATGGAATCTGGTATTAGACGACTAGCTACAATGTGCTCCTTTCTATTAGTTAAAAACAGTCTAGTAAAGTGTGCCTATTGGACTTTAAATTAAGGCAGGTAGGGTTATTTATCAATTGCTGTAGCCCTGTGTCCAGAAGAGCAGTCTACAGGATTGATCTTTTTTGCCAGAAAAACATAATTACTGAAAGAAACAACGTGGTGACTAACAAATACATCTGCTTTAGAATACTATCTGACACACATACTCTACATACACAGTGAGACAGGTATGGTACAGTCAGTGAGGTAACTTCACATCTACCATGTTTTAAAGGGACTGGCTGAAAACAGGCAAAGAAAATAGGAAAATACAGTTGTTTAATCTGACCTTTACTATAAGGTCATAAGCTGCAGGCATATGTTTCATATTATTGTGAGTAGAATCACATTAGTCATGCATGAACCAACTTTTAGTACGAAGAACTGCTAGAAAGTGATGAAAACATGGAGGAAAATCCAAATGTAGTCTTTCGGCTGCATTGGATGTCAAAGGGCACCATCATTTTACTCATTTATTTCACAAAATCAAATGGAATGTGAAGCACGTAGACTGCTGTACAAGTGTCTGGACACTAGACAAGATAACAGGAAACAATTACCTTCATCCTATAGTCAAGCAGGAAAAGTAGTGGGGTCATAACAGATTAGGGGGCTGAAGCAGGACAAGTGCTGCACAGCTTCTGTCAAGAGGGACAGCAAATGGGGGGGGGGTGATCAGCAGAGCAGAGGAGTAATTCTGCCAGTTTGCAAGATCCTGGCCTAGGCCCAGGTCAGGACTCACCTGAACCACTATATGCAGTTTTGGTCTCAACACAATGTGCACACTGAGGCAGTCGAGAGGGTGCAACACAGGACCACCAAAAGAATCCGCACTATAAGGGTTAAAAGTTATGAGGAGGCTAAAGACTTGTAACATATTCACCCTGGAGAAGAGGATGCTAATAAGAGACAAGATCTCAGTATTTCAAGTACTCAAGGACATCAACAAGACTGAATGATCTGGTGCCCTTCAGCAGAACATTGGAACGTGCCCTGTAACTCAAGGTGGTTAATTCAGGGGTAGTGTTAGGAGGTACTTCTTTTCTCAAAGGGCAGTGACCCTATGTAACTGCCTACCTGAGGTGATCTGGACAGGAAGACATCACAGGACTTTAAGTTAAGCATGGACAAACTTCTGCTTAAAAATAGATCACTGGGTACCCTGGGTAATAAAATACATTGAGAATCCCTATAAATTGGTACGTGTTTGCACGGCACACTTATTTTATCCATGCTTGGAAGTGGGGGTTACACATGGTGTACCTAGAGAACTTTCCGGCCTTAAATTACTGTTACTATGACCTTTACTCATAAGGTCAAAGGTATCAGGTTTCATAATATTGTGAAACTACCCATGGTATTGAACATGTTAAATTCAAAAGAACAAACAGCAGTGGAAAGAAAAACATAGGAAAAGCATAAACTGAGGCTTTGGCCTGTGTGCAAAAGGTTGTAGGTAATAATAATGAAAATAATTTTATTCATGAGAAACAGATACAACACTGAATCAGGGACTGATTCACAATGATCTCCAGTATCAGCAGGATCTGGCTACAACTTGGAGATGGTACAATTTATTCATTACAACTTGAGTACGAACACTTGCTTTATAACGTCTGATGCATAAAATCCATATAGTAATCAATATAGTTAATTCAGGAACCGGGCAAGAGTTATCAAGAAAATGCGGGCATCAGAAATTTGAATGATTGTGAATACCCTGGTTACCTGAGCTAGACAATCACTTGTGTCATATTTACTGATATTTCCATAGGGTGGATACACAACAACTCAGAACAAATCTAGTTAAAGGTAGCAGAGTGATAAGTGGCACTTGAACCAGCTTTAACAAACCTACTGACCGATGAACAAAGAGGCAGACACTGTAATGACATAATATGCCCCCTACTTCATGGCAGGGGTATACATGATATCATTTTACATTCAACTGTAATAGTATCCAACAGCCCAACAAACTGCTGCTGCATAGCTGTCATTATAATGGATTGCTAGATGGAAAGCCTAGGCCTTTGAATTGTTCAGACTAACAAATCCAAGCAAAAACTATTTGCAATGACCCTTGGCAGCAAATCCTAGCCATTTACTAAGTCTGTGTGGCTGATTAAGGATACATGGTTCAAGAAGATTACTGAGACTGAAGCATCTGCTGAAGAAATGCCAATAACACAGATAAGTAAAAATTAGTATTACACACTGTTGCCAGGAACAAGAAGCAGAATCTCAGAGAGGACAATGCTGCCAACAGGATGCCAGCCAATACACCAGCCCTCCTCATTAATGCTTCCTCTCTCCATTTCCACCCCACCCTGAGCCAACAGCCCTGATACTACTTGGTGCCTTCCATGTTGAGACAGTGGTGCAACACAAACTCTAAACTCTAAAACATAACATTATGTAAGCAATAATATACAGCAGGAGTTGGTTATTATTCCTGGAGTGCACAAACTAGTGCATTACAGGGCACAGGGTGATTGGTGGAAGAAGTCTGTAAAAGAGCCAACGAGGATAGCTGAGCCGCTAAGTGGGTACTTCCTCTCAGTGTTCCCCGAAGGGCTCCCTGTGGGGATGATATAGTGTGCGGATATCTCACCCATCTTGGTAGATGGCTACCAGGCACACAACAAGCCAGTTAAGCCGCAAGGGGAAGACGGGTTACTCCTGAGAATCACAGTGAAGCTAGAGGAACAACTGGCAGCTCTGCTTGCAGAAATCTTTGTTGAGTCTGTTCAGACAAGTGTGGTGCAGGAGGACTGGAGAGTGGCCCATCTGGTCACCATCTTCAAGAAAGAGGCAAGGTTGTACCCAGGCAATTACAAACCAGTCACAGTCTGATATCAGAGCTGGACAAGGTCCTGGAATCCTTTACAAAGAACCGAATAATTGAGCACTTGGTTGACAGCAAGGTTCTTACCCACTCCACAGTATACTTTTGTGATAACTCCTTTGGGCCGTATCAGCGTCTAGGGAGTTTTGTCTGAATCACTTCTCCTGCTGCCACCACCTGTTTATATCAGGACAATACCTGTGTCCTGCTCAGGGATCTGGAAGGTCAAACACAGTATATTTGATAGAGTGCACTTCAGATGGTGGGCTTTAAACAGAGAATGTTCACTCTGCCTGCAGAAATATTAAATTAACCTTTGTTGTAAAGATGCTCAGTCACTGGTGCTATAAAAATGGATTCTTTACTATTACAGTATAATGATATAAGATATTACAAACAGGGTATTTACAGCAAAGAAAACACTACGCTCATTTTACAGGAAATAAAAATAAAAGAGTCTGAACAGATAGATGGCTTGTAGAATACTCCCTTGTCAGAGTGGTAAACACAAAGATCGGGGTCCTCTATAGGCATAAGAAATCCCTCACCCTGGAAGCACTCCGAATCTCAGTCTCCAGCTCCATACTCTCTACGATAGACTACGGGCTGGTAGTCTGTGGAGCTGCTACTGATACAGTGCTCAAAAGGGTCCAAATTGCACTCAACAAGGTATGCTGCCCCACCCTGTGCGCAGATCACTACACTCATACTTGCACCTTGTATGAGCGTACAAACTGGCTTAACCTAAAAGACAGGATCAAATACCAAACTTGCCTCCTGGGAAAGAAGGCACTCCTCGGAAAAACCCCATCCCGTATAGGAAACCTGCTTGAGGCTTCTCTCTCATCACACATCACCAGAGGGAGGAAGAATGGAGCACTGTCCATACCATTCTGCTGAACCTCACTAGGGCAGCGTGCTTTCTCCTATTGGGCTCCCCTCTGGATAACTGAACTCCTGATGAAATTACAAACAAACAACAGCCTGTATCAATTCAAAGCAGGCCTCAAACAGCACCTAATGTCTAACTCAAAATACATCTGCTTCTCAGGTCCCACTTGACAGACAGGCCTACCCCCCAAGGTAGCACCCAGCAGGGCTACCTAGAGAACCTTGCCTCCATTCCAGCCTAGCCAAGGGCTTAAGTAAGCTATCAGTCCTCTTTAAAGGCTCTTGGTACTGCCCCTCTAACCCCCACACACACACACCTACTAAACAAAAGCCCTCTGGAGCTGCTCTCCCCATCACAGCCCCCGTTCACTATCCCCCACCTCTTGCTCTCTGTGGTAGGTTCAAACCCAGTCCCCTTGTTTCCCTGTCACCCAGCCTCTCGCCATCTGGGATAGCGTAAACCCTATGCAGTTACTCTGCCATAGTCTATCAACGGATTTGGAGGCTTCCAGGGGTGTGCTACCTAGGGCAACCGATTAGAAATAGCTTAGTATTCTATTACAACTGCTCAGTTTTTCTCCTATTTGTCTAATTCTCATGTAATCGCTCTTTAATGCCTAATGATCAGGCCTCTGTAACCACTGAATATGTGTATTGTCTTATTGTCCATCCTGATGTGGAACCTTTGTAAAAGAGCTCACGCTCAAAGGTCTTTCTGAAATATTAATTAAATTAAAATTAAATAAGCTCATAATCTAGCCTCACACTATGCTCTGTATTTACCTGCCTTACCTGCCAGCTAACTTGACAGAGACATTCGCTAAGACTGTTCTTTCCTTGTCCAGATAAATTAGCTATGGGAGCAGAGCTCTCCTTCCTATTGGGGAACACTCACCAAGAGACAGAGCCCAGGTCCTTTTCAAAGGTCGTAGGAAGTCAGAGAGACAGAGTTATGGTTACTCTCTTCTATTCATGTACTCAGGGTAGTAAGATGGGATGGGATCTCTCTTTGGAGTGACAGCCATATTCAATATTCCCCACCCATGTGAGTGCCTGGTGTGTGTGTGTGTGTGTGTGTGTGTGTGTGTGTTACATCTGCCAGGCTGAATTGCCTTTTCCCATCTAGCAACATCCCCACTGCATGACTGCACCTCTGAATGACATCCTCTTGTTTTACTGTCTGAGTGTGGGAACCCCATCCTTGCAAGCTCCCCCATATTCTTTTATTACATTGTTTATTTCCTAGCTGCTTGGATACCACTGTGGGAAAAGCAACACCATCACACCTGGCACACTGCTTTGGCTGAAAGTTTCCCAGGGCAGCTGCAGGGACATGTGACCTTAACTCCATTTTGTCTGCCCCATGCCATTGCAATCACATAAAGAATTTATATCAGAAAAAGCAGAAAAGAAAATAATTACAATAACCAAACAAAATTGCATTAACGTGGCCACATTTCCATCACAACTTCATTAGGAGCAGTACATGCCAAATTAACCTGATCAACTTCTTGGAGGTGGTGGGCAGGGAGATTGATAGGGCAGGGCCATAGACACATAATATGCCTATAAAATGGGTTTAGTTATTCAATTAATTGAGTTCAAGGAATTTAAAATTATTGTCAAGAGATTAAAAACTAGACATTCGGGGATACTAACAAACTGTTGATGATGATACAGACAAGGTCATATTTTGGGGGTAGGGGACAGTGTTGCATGTTGTTTTACTAATTCCTGATGCCCCCCCAAGAAACCGCCTGCCGGATGATCTCTCATTCTAACTGTATCAAACCTAGTGTAGTTTTTCTTAAAGATAACCCTGTGCAGCAGACAGCAAAAAACAGAGTCCAGTAGGAAGTAATATTTAAAACTAATTGTGCTGTAGTGGAGGTAATGGAAAAAGCTTGACCAAAGGAGTAATTAAGACATGAGGAGGATTGGGGGTGGGGTGGGGAAGAGACAGCAAGACAGCACATGACAGAGACAGATAGACAGATACTGAGCAGCCTCCTCAAGGGAGTCATCTGCAAAGTGGTTTGAATGAATCTGCAGTTTTCCCTGAAGAAAAATGTTTGTAAGTGTATGAATACTGCAACCGTTTCTACTTTTGTTTCCTCCAACTGTCTGGCCTCAATTCAGTTAGCCAGGGAAGGAAGGCCATGGCATGACTGGGTGTCTGAAGTGAGTGAAGTGTTGGTGTACTTTGTTAGTGGTACAATAAGTTCATTTTAAAAAAGTAGCACCTTCTTTTTGTGTTTGTTTTAAATGTGTTTAACCAGCAGCCAACCAACTGACACAGTGGTAGCGCTACTGCACATACCACCAATGAACCAGATTCAGGGACAAGCGGATCATCATCATGGGCTGGCTGGCTGGGGTGAGGGGGTGGAGGAGAAAGACTGAGTATCCCACAAGACATTCTTCTTTTCCAGGAAGGGAGGCTGTCCAACTCTGCTCCTTGAGTGCCAACTAGGTGACCACAGTGAAGTACCAAGAAAGCTGTGTGCCTGGGGGCCGGCGGGATGTTGGCTGGTGCTGCTCCAGCATGGTCCTGCAAGCATGCAAATGCTCATCCTAGCCACCAGCATCCTGAGGGTGTAGAAGGACCAGAAAAGAGAGAAAGACACTGAACTGACTGGATGAAGCTGGTGGCTTTTAGGCTGGCATCATGGACTCTGCGACTCCCCTCACCAAAATTTGGCCTTGGGAGGGGTTTGTGGGACCTCTATGATCCTTATACAAGGTGCGGTTAACCATGAAGCAGGGGGATAGCATGGCTGAAGGTGTGTGATGGAGTTGGAGCAACCAGGCAGAAGGGGACCAGGGAGGTGACAGAAGGGGCACAAAAAAACAGAGTGTGACTAAATGTAATGTTCTGACTCAGTGTAGCAGAAGACTGTAAGAGGAGTGGGAAGTACATAAGAACATATGAACATGCCACCAGACAAAGGTCTTACGGTTCATCTAGTCTGCTTGAGTGTGCAGCTCCCTATGTATTTACAAAGGGAACTGTCCCTTTCCATTTCCCTTCTGACCTGCTTCAACTTCCCATCCCCCATGCACCCCTTCTACCTGCAACCTTTCCCCTAACCCTGTTCCACCCCCTCTTGAAGCTGTTCATTTTTAGAGATACCACCTTCTCTGGCAGCTCATTCGACTTGGTCACCACCCTCTCAGTGAAAAAGTGCCTCCTCATCTGCCTCCTGAACCTTCCCTCCACCAGCTTTGGGCTGTGCCCCTTAGGGATCTTGTTCACACTAAGGCTGAAGAGGCCTTCAGTGCTCACCCTGTTAATACCCATAAGATACTTGAAGGACTCTATCATATCTCCCCTCTTCCTACTTTCCTCAACAGAGTACGTGTTGAGCTCCCTGAGCCTCTTCTCATAGGTGTTGCCTGCTGGCCCTGGATCACGTTGGCAATGTGCATGCTGGGTATCACAGCTTGATTTTAATACCCTGAATTTGTATCACTTGTAGCCCTCGTTTCATGTCAGCTTGCACTTTCCTGAGTTCAGCTTTCTTCATACTTTCAAAAAATTTGCTTAGCTGAACTCGGGGTGTGCAGAGTCATGACCAAGCCAGCTGGTACTTCAGCGCCATTCTGGAGATGTGACCTTCCACTGGAAGCGGCGCGGTAGACCCGACCACCAGAGGCTTCCTATATATGGAATATTGTAACATTTAGGTGTTTTTTGTTTAATTATGTGCCATAGTACATTCTACCTGGATCAGGACTGTGCTGCAGATACAAAAGGTACATTCTGGGACACCCCAGTAGTCACAGACCTGTAACATGATTGCCCACTTTCATTACTTTATTGTAGCTCAATCGGAGTCTGCACCCAACCTTTTTGTCTGTCTCTGTTACAAATGCTTCCTCCAACTGTATAAAAATCAACAAATCATCTTGCTTACAGAAAAGTGTCATACTGTAGGGCATAACTTTATAAATCTTGCAATACTGTATTTACAATCTTGCACATTTTCAACTCCAACTTTTACTAAGATTTGTATACTCGGTAAATACAGTGCGAGCAGAGCTGAGCTAGGTAAAACAAAACTGACACATGACATAGGGGAAGATAAGGAAAATGTTTTGACAGGGTCTGTGACAGGTAAAGGGTACACTACACAAACGATGGCTTCAAGATATACTTTTGTTCAGTCTGCAGCCACAGTACTGTGCATCCTGCAGTCTGGCCAACTCCATTCTACGAAGACATGCTCAACAACCACACTAAACCAAGCAGCACTATAAGCTGACACAGAAAGCAAAGGAAATGCAGTTTTTCATTTTTAAAATATGCAAAATAGAACAATGCACTAGCAAAACAAACACACAGGAAAACATTATGCAGCAATAATGATTTTATGCACGAGGTAGGAAACATATGGGAAAGGTGCTCTTTAACAATAAGGCAGGTTTTACCCAGTTGTACAACTACTTGACTGTTCTTACCCTCTGAAGTGCAATAAACTATACTGACACTATTGTAAATGGGGAATTGCAAACTGGGATCAAAACTTCCTTTCTGCACATGTTAACAGTAGATAGCTATGGTCGTGAGAGATAACCATATAATAAAGACTACTTGGCCAATGACAATCCTTGTAGTCTGATAAATCTCGGATATTTAACGCCATCTGTATAAAGGGCTCACAACATTTTTCCAGCTTGAATCATCTGTATCTGAATTGACAGTACATAAAATAAATGATGGCCAATGTGCTGTTCCAAATCAGACCTAAAAGGATACAGTTCAGAAGCAGGGATTGAAGAAAGCAGTCATGCAGGTAGTGAGTTTCTTCTGGTCCATCACATTGCCGAGGATTCAGTACGTTAATAGCATGCTTTTACTTCCCAGTCATCAGAACAGACTTCAGTCCAAAAGAATAGAAAAAAAAGAGTACTAATGTTGCTCCTTGCACTTTCATTTTTCAGAATGAAAAATGAGTGGTAAGTAACTAAGTAACCTTGGAAAAAGTCATGGCACGTTAAATTGAAAGGGAGGCGGATGGTGGCGAAGCTGCATTTTTCCATATGTAGCAGTTTCTCACATTTCAGTTACACTCCTACACCCTGTCAAGTAGCACCTTGGGACAGAAGATACTTCAAAAAGAACTTGGAAATCTCTACATGAAGTCGATCCATTCCAAACCCTGCAGTCCCATGAAACTTATATCCCACAACTAAACTGGCTAATAAAGCTGAAAGTCCAATAACTAAATTTTAAATATGTACATTAAAACCTTCCTGGGGAGGGGCATGCTGGCCTGAGACAGCTCGTTTCCAGGGCTGACCTGGGGGAAGGGTACAGAGTTTAAAAGAGTACAATATAGAGAATACTAGATGGGCAACTGGGCACAACCAGTGTGTTCTCCCAAGAGCAAAGCTTGAGAGGTCTGTGGGAATCAGAACCCCGAGGTGACAGCACACACTGGTTGTGCATAGAGTTGCCCATCTAGTATTTGTTTTATAGTGCCCTCAAAATAGTTTCATACTATTTTATCATTTTTTTATACAAAAAAAAGATATTGTTCGTTGATGCATTTTATTCCAGGGCTCAGGACTGGTTGCTAGGCTCAATGGTGTAGTTGTTAGGGACCAGACATCTACATGTGTACAGCGCAGTATTTTGTTGGTTGAAAATTGCACTTGGGAGGGATATCTAAAAAAAAAAAGATGGCGTCTGAACTTCTCCCTTAGTGAGAAGCCGATTATCAGGGGAACAGCTTTTAATTTTGTGAGTAAGTAGATTTAAATATCTGGTTGATCCTGCATCTGCAGAATTTGTTTGAGTGATCGTGCTGCCACCGAGAGTGTCAATCTGGTTGATTCTGTATTTTTTTTTTGCCGCAGTTAAACTGTGGCTCGTGTGCTTTCAAACACAGCTGAAATCTTGTTGTACCACAGTAGGGTATTATCGCGTTTTATGACCTTTAAACAGTGGTACAACATTTCAGCTAGGATGGATTTCTATGCAGAAGAAACCCTCACTATACACTGTAATACAGTACTGCATCCAGTACAGAAAGTGCAAACAGGCAGCTGTTACAGAGTTTCAATTCAGAGCAATGCATGTAATAGAGCACAAACAGTGCAGCATAGTGTAGCAGCAAATAAACAAGGTGCAAAAGGACAATTTAACAGGTCATCAACTAAACAATGCACATTCCACTTGGTGAACAGTGCAACACAGTGTAGCCAAGAACACTTCTGATGACCAAATGGGATTAGGAGAAGGTATGGGAAGTGTAGACACAAAGTTAGGATTTTGGTGCAGAATGGGGGGAATGAAGAGCAGACAAGGGGGAGGCTAGACCTAAGCCAGAAAAGATTTATATGCACAACAAGCCCTCACTGTGCACTATAATACAGTACTCTCTCTTATCTGCCACCCCCGGTTACCCATTTCCTTAACCCAATGAATGAACCCTAGAGGCCGTAATATCCAGACAGTTGTTGATAGCTTGCACCTTTGGGAAACTCAGTCCCGACTCCCTAGTGCACTTCTGGTGTCACCCACCATGTTCCGAGGGAGGGGTGGAGTTGTTTTGCGGTTGTTTATGATATGTGTTTATAACTATAGTCAGTTGTTCAATCTCATATCATTGTCTGGTATTTCCTGCATGGTTTTGGACATTTGCTATGTTTACATGTTTTTTTTTAAATCTTTAATAAAGCATATTATCTTGAAAAAACAAACAAACAGTGGATGAAGGTGTGGAAGAAGGGGTCAAGTATGGCCAGGGAGGATTAGCAGCACTGTATACCATGACCCCAAAGCTAAAAGTTGTGTCCATCATTTTCAGCTAAGGAAATCAAGGAGGGCTTTTACACAAGGGTTTGGAATTTCAAAACAAGGACCTAGGGGTGTGAAGGAGGCAGATAACCTGACGTCAGCCGAAAGGTACACTCAGTACCTTATTTAACTGGTTTGTAATATTTTTGCACTACTTTTCCATGGTTTGCTTGATTGGTGCTCTCTGCACTTGCTGAAGATCTCCTTGTTAATCCTGCTGTTCTCCATTCTGAAAGCACTGTACCCCCCATCTCCCTACTTGCATGTAACCTTTATTGGCTGTATATACTGTGTAACTGTCTGTCTGATCCAGGGTCACCCCTGAAAAAGGGACTGTATCATCTCAGTGGGGCCCACCCGGTTACCAAAATTCTAATAAATAAAGAAGATCGTATGAAAAGGCTGACTGGCCTGATGAGGTCCTTGCAAAATGGAAGAAGAAAGAGCAGAGTTAGTGGAATGAAGGGGAGTAGAAGAAAGGGGACACAAGGAAGGAGGGAACTAAACAAGAATTTATAAAAGAGGGAGGCACAGTGGAAGAGGCAATGACTATAGAGGGAGGGAAGAGTAGAAGATACAGTGATGAATGCGAGGAGTGCAGTCATGTGCAAAGCGAATGAAGGTGTGGAAGAAGGGGGGTCAAGTATGCAGCAGCACTGTATACCATGACCCCAAAGCTAAATGTTGTGTCCGTCATTTTCACTATGGTATTCCACCAGGCAGAGAGTGGGATACAGGCTTTGTTCCTGTAGAGCACACCACGTTTCAGGAGCTTTTTGTGGATGACACATATAAGTCAAGCATCTAGTCCTGTACCTAGAATTCAGAAAGACGTTTGACTATGTCCATCACAGGCAGTTGGTTAGGAAAATAGGTGACCTGGGGTGGCAGATAAGAGAATTTGGTGGGTGAAAAACTGGCTGACTGGGAAGACCTGTAGGATAGTCCTAAATGGGGAAGCATTCACAGGTAAGGGAAATCACAGGTGGAGTACCCAGAGGATTGGTTTTAGGACCGGTGCTCTTTAACTCATTCATATGTGACACTGGGAAGGGGTCAAGGGAAAGATATGCTTATCTGCGGCCAATGCTAAGATACTGGGTAGGGTAGACAACAAAGAGAGGGTAAGGGCCATGAAGGAGGAAAAAGTAAACTCAAAAGGGAGACAGGACAATCTAGAACCACTACTAGAGGGCTAAAGCACAGGATTTGCAGGGACAGAGGTAGTAGAGGAAAGGCTGGCTTGTTAAAAATGGCCCCAAAGGGGAAAAGGGGTAGCCTGTGGATGACCTGCTGCATAAACTGCAGCTAGTGAGTCAAGGTATGTCTGCAGCTTCCAGGCCAGCCAGGCCATTTTCTTACATTGAAGGATCCACAGCAGGCGTACGGCCAGAACAGCATCCCTTGATGAGGCAGTGTTTGTCCTGTCCCAGCAGAGGGGCCAGCGGATGATGGTCATGGCAGTGCAGTTCCTAAGAAGGGGTCCCAGAAGCAGGCAGTGAAGACATAGAAGGCACCAGAAAAGGGTCAGCAACACAGGGATTTATAAGGATTGTCAGATGCGATGTGGAGGGGAAGCAGGGCCCCTGAGGCCAATGTCAGACCTCTCCCACAACAACCACCACAGGATGACTCTTCACACCACCCTCCGGGCCTTCAGCAGACATGGTAGCAGAGTCAGTGGAGTTTCTCCCAGGACAGCAGCAGCAGACTATCACTGCTGAACAGTTGGTGGGCCTGGTAAATCCACCAGCCTAGGGTGGAGAGGCTATCACAGCAAGGTGTAAAGGGAGAAAATCTACATGGAAACATACATACCCTACTCTGGTGGCCACGCAAGATGCCCATATGGACATGTACTCCCTGCTTTACAGGGAAAATGACAAGAAAGAGGGTGGCTAAAATAGAAGGACAAGTCAGAGGTGAAGAACCAACCTAAAGTGCATTAGTCTTTTCTGAACTGGTCCTCAACCTTCATGATTTTCACCAGTGTGCTCTATGAGCAGGACCCCAAACAGAGTAGGGATCTCTTCCAGTACTAGAGTACAGTGCTGAAGGCATACATGGGGGCCAGGGGCATGGTATGGCTTTGGCATCATTAGGTTTCCATCAGTGCTGTTAATCCAAGCTGAACTGAGAATGTGGGGGGAGGGGCCTAGATATGTTGCTGTGGGCAAAGACCCACATGTAGAAGCCAGAGGTGCTACATACTGACAGCGAGTTGCTGATGATGATGACCACTTCACTGGAAGGGAAGCTGGTGCAGAGCAGGAAAAGTATGCTGGGTTGTGTTACAAGTAAAACAAGGGCTCCCGCACAACAGGCTACAAAAGGTACAAGCACAAGCGCTTCTGCAACATGTTCCACCCGTTGATTCACTGCATAGTGGGAGGCCTAGTTTTAGCAAAAGCCTGCAGGGGACGAAGATGGGAAAAGGTCCCAATGCTGATAAGGGTCAACAGAATGAACCTTTTGCTGTGCAAATATGGGGACCATAGGGCAGCTAAGGAAAATCAGGGGGTTTTGAATTCCAAAACAAGGATCTGGGGGGGGGGGTGTGAGGGGGGCAGATAACTGGTGCACCAGAAGCTCTAAAGGAGTGGTTGTTGGCTGAGCCATTCCTGACCTGGCCCACTGGCCTGCTTAAGGTATCCCTCACAGGCCTGGTGTCCAAGAAGACCTTAAGTCAATCCAGACTGGTCAACCACCTCTCATACCTAACAAAGAAATCACTTAAAGAGCTGGTGACACGTTCAGCAGAACTTTAACAAACTAATATTCAGACACAGTCCAACTCGTATTTCCCATTAGCGCTATATTCTTCCACCCCATTATTTATCACTGAGGTGATTTGTACAACAACAGGATCTTTGCTCCTGAAGAGTTTACCTATTCCAGCTGCTTTCTCCCTACCCGAAGTCATAGAGTACTGCTTGTGATATCACAGTTACTTCCTTGGCAACAGATTGTGCTGTCACAATAGAGGATTATGACTTGAAAAAGGGAGTGGGCTAGAGGCAGATGGACTCTAAAAGAACTCTAAGGGATAAGGATCATATATTCATTCAAATTTCCTCAGTAATAAATAATGGGGAGGAGAAATATACAAAATATAAATGGAATGCAGGCAGAATTGTATCTAATAATTATGTTTGTTTTATACTTTTCTTTGAGACGTCTGTACCTCTTTAATGACTTTATTCCTCCAGAGCTCTTCTCTATCCAGTATGTTACATTTGAAAGCACCATCAAGGTAGTGTGCAGCTGCAGGCAAGAGGCACTTATGGCTAGAGCAGACACTGAATCCACTTTTTCGTTGCTCCCCATTCACACAGGTGACCTTGAGCTGCTTGGAATGAAGTTCAAAGAGCAACAGTATTATGACAAATACCTATCCCCATGAGGTGCTCAACTGCCTACAGTTACTTCAACCCTTTCACCTGGTAACTTGGTAAGTATGGACAAAAGAGGTCCGTAGCCCATTGAGATTGTCCTCCATGATTGTGGGCCATTGAACCTAATGGGAGTTAAGTGAGAACCAGGTATATAGCTGTCTCTTGAATTTATTGAAATTATTGCAGTCAACTAGTTCTTAGAGAAGCTTATTCCACAATTTTGGGGCCCTGATAGTATAACAATGAAGTATTTTGTTGGTATTAGCTTTCTCAAAATTGAGCTGTCTATTATGTAATCTAGGCACTATTTTCTTTGAGCTTAAGTAATGCCACATTGTTGCATCAGTATGGGGGATTGAAGAATTTTATATAATAATAGGAGATCACCTCTATCTCAACTTGTTTTTAGTGAATGAAGCCCTGTTTTTCTAGTCTGCTGTCATACCTGATATGTGATAGGTGAGGGACCATTCTAGTTGCCCTATGCTGAATTCGTTCGATCTTATCTATGTGTTTGGCTAAGTATGGGCTCCAAAATGGTGACCTGTAATCAGAATATGGTCTAATGTGGGATCTGAATAAGGAAATAATACATTCTTTGGTTTAAGAAACAAATGTACTGTATGGTTATTCCATCCGAGAAGTGCATTAGAAAGATTTGCTACCTTATTACAATGGTTGGTAGAAGACAGCTTATTATTTATTGTAAAGCCCAGGTCTTTCTCACAAGTAGAGATTTTTAAGGCAGTATTATTTAGGGCATATGTCCGTTTAGGGTTATTTGTCCCTAAATGTAATACTGCACATTTATGAATATTAAAGTACATCTCATTGTCTTGGGCCCAGTGCTCAATAGTGATGAGGTCATTTGTTAGGGTGCTCATATTAGTGAGGCAGTCTACTTTCCCCCAATTTGGTATAGTCTGCAAATTTGGATAATATATTTATAGGGCTGATTTTCATAACACTTAAAAAGATGTTAGAGTGTGGGTCCCAAGACTGAGCCCTGGAGGACCCACACTGGTGACTTCCCCAACATCAGACAAAATTCCATTTATTTTAACTCTCTGGGTTCTTCCCCTAAGCCAACTGTTGACCCATTTGAATATTGTGGCAGAGAACCCCAACAGAGAGAGTCTGCGTAGTAATTTAATGTGTGATACTTTATCAAATGCCTTGCTATAATTTAGTAAGATGATGTCCATAGGGATATTGGAATCCAGCCTGACACTAATATAATTATAAAAGGAAATAAGGTTGGTTGTACATGAATGGCTCTGCTTAAATCCATGTTGAGAGAGGTCAAGAATGTTCAGGGATTCAATTTCTGCTTTGAACAGTGTTTTAATAATTTTCTCCATAAGTTTGCATGGGATCAATGTGAGGCGGATGGGCCGATAATTTTCCATTTTTGAGTGATTAACTTTTTTGAAAATCATTGTAATAGTTGCAGTGAGCCAATCTGTGGGGATGGTTGTTTCATGAAGTGATTTGATAAATATAATAATTAATGGGAGGATGTTGCCATTAGGAATATTGGGTGTAATTTATCCGGACCAGGACTAGTAGTTTTTTTTTTATGTTTTTAGTACATTTATAGTGTCAGTAGTAGTAATTATATAATCCATGGGGGTGCTGATTATAATCAATTGTTGTTTTTTTTTTGTACATCTTTAGAGAAGACTAAACAGAAGTAGCTATTAAAGGTATCCACAGTTTCTTTGTCAGAAGTAATTAATTAATCATTTGTAATTACTGGACCTATTCATCTATTATTCCCTTTCTTTTCATTCAGGTAAGAAAATAAGGACTTATGACAGTCTTTTGAGTGTGCTAACCTAAATTCAAGATTTCTTTTAGCCAGTAAAATTAGTTTTTTTAACTCCTTGACTGTTTCCCTATACAGGTTTCAGGCCTTCTTTTTTTGGTTATTGGAACATTTTTTTAAGGAGGAAAAGAGTTTTCTTTTTCATGTAATCTGCTTTTTTATAGCTTTATTAAACCATAAGGGGATTTTCCCTTCATTGGTGTGTTTATCTTTTGTAGGGGATGTATATATTTTCTAATTCAAGTATTTTTGTTTTTAGATAATTCCAGGTTTCCTCAAGCTGAAGGGGGCGTAGTATAGTTTCCCATTGGAAGTTGTTTAGGTGTTTGTTTATTTCAACGAAATTTGCTTTTTCATATTGTTTTAACTTCAATTGGTTAATGAGGGGTTGGCAATCATATGAAATTTGAAAATTAATGGACATGTGGTCACTATTTCCCAATGGGTCTTGTATGGAGATGTTGGAGATGTTATGTTCCATATTGGTTATTACAAGATCTAATGTATTTTGGCCTCTGGTGGGTTCCTTTATAAGTTGTGCAAGGCTGAGGTCAATAATGGAAGATAACAGGATCTTCTCGTGTTGGGTGCTACCTATAAGAGAGTCCCAATTTATTGTAGGCATGTTAAAATCGACGAGGATGAGAACATTACCTTTGTTAGCTAGCTGTGTGATGTCATGTACTAGTGAGTTAGTGTATTCTAGATCAACAGAGGGTGGTCGACGACATGTGCCTATAAGAATCTGGGGTAAAACCCTGAGTTGAATATTGACTCATATACTTTCTGTCTGGGTGGAATAAGGGGATTGGAAAGAGGTGATATCATTCCTCACATATAGACAGACTCAACCCCCCGTTCTATTGGTTCAGTTTGAAAATAAAGCTTGAAACCGGGTTTCTCTCTTAACCATAGAGTATCTGAATTCCCCCAGGTTTCAGTGATGGCTGTTAGTCCCAGGTTTAACATATGGACCTTAGATTTAGTTCAGCCATTTTAGTAATGGTCAATGACCTAGCATTCAATGATAAAATGCTACATGCTTTCTGATTTATGAATGAGTTTGTTGTTGACAGAGACTTGGACGTGGTCCCCATTCTCCACCTTAGTTTTTAGTTTAAATGACTATTTACGTATGAAGATAATTTTTCTTCCTAACTTTGTACTTCCCCTTCTGCTCAGATGCAGGCCATCCCAACAAAAGAGAGATGGGCTCTCATGGAAGTCCTCCCAGTGGGTCAGGCATGTGATATTTTGCTTGTAGCACCATTTTCTAAGCCATTCATTCATGGCTTTTATTTTATTAGTAATGTGATATGTAGCTCTCGGGACTGGGAGTATTTTGGAAAAGCAGACAAGTAATGGATTTTCCTCCTGGTGAGGTGTCAAGGTAACAGGAGGGTTAACCGTAGGTTCCACTGCCTGTTGTATTACAGCAGGGTTTGGGGGGGGGGATTTATTTATGGTATAGGTAGTTCTCATGGTGCTATAAGCCATAACTGGTTTGTGTTTGCTAGTCTTTGGATAAACATTGGTGGGTAAGGTATCCTCTCCTGGGGTTAGTGCCTCATATCTGTTTTGTAAGGGAAGGGACTTGGGCACTGTTAAATACTTGCTCTCCCCTCCTTTTAGTTTTACATTTGGGGATAGTTGCCCACATCTCACCCGCAGCAGATATGGGTAGTAGAATTTCACTGTGAGGGTCTTGTGTTATGGGTATTCTCACTGTTTCATCCATAGAAGTAACTGAGTTATTTGGTTCAAGGAGGGATACCATTTGATCAATGTATTGTTCTAGGTCCTCTATGTCTGGCCTAATTGGTTGTTTAGCCTGAAGTCATGTTATTTCCTCCTGAAGCATTTGGACTAATAAGCATCTATCACATATGAAGTCTGGTATCCATTTCCTATTTGTATACATTGAACAAAAAACACAGAGGTTACCTGGTTTGTTCATTCTCTTATTAGTGCCGTGATACTTCCCAGCAGAATAGTAGAGTTTGCCTCTGTTATGTTGAAGTTCCACGTTTGCGGGCCCTGTTCATTGTTTCCATGGTTGACATGGCAGACACGCACTGAGATGCGTGCGTCCCTGCACACGGCACCACACGCGTTCGACCCGTTCGCTAGTGTGGCTCCAAAGTAGCACAAAAACTGGAAGTGATTGAGTGCGCTACTTTGGGTTTTGCATCATCCTCTGATGCCCAAAAATAGTTGGATGTTTTTTAAAAAGTGCTCCCTCAGTAATTTAGGAGCTGTACAAATAAACTACTGCACTTAAAAGTGCAGCTAACTAAAACATTTTGCTGTGGGTATCTCACTGGGGAATGCATGGCAAACCAAGCCCACCAGTGTCCCACAATGCCAGAGAGTTCAAACAAGGAGAGCAAGTGTAAAGGGATGATACCCTTTTGCCACAGCTATCACCACAGTACTAGCAGCACAATATAGTACATCAAGCAATATTTCATTCACTGTTTCATGGACTGCCTCTCCCCAGAGGCATGCTACTCCCAACCAGAGGTTTAGCTTTACTGAGCAGTGACTCAGGAAGTCGGTTGGGAGTTTGTCATGCACTACCTTAATGACTTCCTATTTGCAGGCCTGGTGGTTTTGCCACAGTACCTCCAGGTTCTGGACACTTTATGCAGGCTATATGAGGACCGTGGGATCTCACTGCCTGGGAATCATGATCAGTTTCCTGGAGATCAAGACTGACTCAATCCCCAGGGACTGTAAACTCCCATAGAACAAACTCAACAAGCTTCAGGCTGAGGGAGCAGCAGTCAATAAGTTACGAGACAGATGCTCAAGCAGGTTCACAAACTGTTGGGCCACTGAACTTCACCTACAGGGTGCTGCCCATAGGATGCACAATAACTAGATGTCTGGTAAGAGCCATGGGTGTGGGGGGACATCACCACATCACAGCAACTGGCAAACTCAGGGAGGACCTGAGGCTCTGGGCTGTGTTTCTAAAGCACTACAACAGTGTGTCCACATGGTAGAGAGACCCAGGGGTAAGCAGCATGGACATTAAGCTGTTCATCAATATATCTGGCAGTCATGACTTCAGAGCCTACCTTGCAACCCATGGTATGCAACAGCTTTACCAAAAGGATGAGTGACAAGAAATATCTGGGAATGTAACACTACTGGTTTTCTTCCCCATAGTTGTGTCACTGGATATGAGGGATGACGGTCTCACAGATTGTAATGCCATGTTTAGAACAGACAAAGAGCAGTTAATTACCGTAATAGCAGATATTTGACAAAATCTCCTCCACTGAGCCACATCATGGAGCTGTAAGCCACCAGCATCGGGACCACCAAGAACCTTTTGCTAGCTGAGGCCAGCAACATCAATGTACATCGTTGCCACCTTTATAACGTGGGTGGCCCCTTCATGCCTCAGTTCCCCACTGGAGACAAGCTCAGAGGACAATCAGGCCGGCAGGGATCAAAGCAACCAGGACCCAATTAGGCATACAGGTGAGCATATGGAAACCTGAGTATTACAATGCTGCAAGCCGACATAACAGGAGAACCAGCATGCAAGAGCAGGCAGGACAACCAGAAACCACATGAAATGGGAAGAAGGAGAGAGGAGGAGGGTGAGCTATGGCTAAATGGAGGACAGTCTCTCCAAGATCTACTGTCACAGTAATTAACTGCCCTATCTTCTTTAAGGATATCTCCCTCCATTGAGCCACACCATGCAACAATTCCCAGGCAGTACCAGAGCAATGATGGAGGAAGGAAGAATCTAAATACTCTGAGTAAGGAGGTCTTGCAGAACTGTAAGCAACAATAACACATGATGAGGTGTGGGCTATATCCTGAAAGAGCATGCCCAGGTGTTTTATAAGGCATGAGCTGCTTGTGCCAAGTGCCTTATGACCTGTGCATGCTCTTATCAGGACATAACCCACACCTCGGAGTGAGTTATTGCGCTTATAAAATCGGCCCCCCTGCAAAAACTCTGCAGCAAAATAATTTTTTTTAAAGTATGCTGAAAAGTGTTCAGTATACAAAAGAGAGCAAATAGTCCCACTAGTACTACAGAGTTGCACACTGTATATACTGTATCATGGAGTGAGTAAAGGGCATTGTTTTCTATGTCTTTTCTCCCAACTCTGTCTCTCTCTCAATACAGAAAGACTTTTTTTTTTTTAATTTACTTTTGCTTGTTTTTGTTTTTTTTAGCCTTTGTTCTTAAGTTGCAGCCAACACACTGTATATATTTTGGGGCAGGTACAGGGCACTGGTGTCTGTGTGTCTTCTCTAACAACTCTGTCTCTTTCCCAAAGCAGACATTTTATTTTTGGTTTTTCTTAATTAAATTTTTTTTTACTACCAGGGGCTTAACTTCTGAGAGCGAGCATGTCCCTTCCCACCTGCCGTACAGACTGCTTTCCATTCCCCAACGGTAACTTCTGCTGTGGTGTTGTGACAGAAAAGGATTTTGTTTTCTTTTTTCCCCGTGTGCCCTCTCATGTATGGGATGGGGTAGTTGGCAGGGTTGCACATGACTTTAGATGGTGGAAACCAACCCTACATTAGCTGACGGCCGGTGGGGTGGGGGTACCCAGTGGCACTGTTAACGAATGCCGAGGAGTGTACTGGTGATCCAGGACAATTTGAGGAATGGAGTGGGGAGTGTATACAAGCTACTAGGGTGATGTCATTGGGACAGCTTCGGCTCACCATGGTCACACAAAGTTTCCTGAAGGGAAAAATTCAGGTCAGACTGGCAGATAAATGGAGTGTTTCTGAATGCTTGTTACCTGGGGAACTGTCCAATTTTGATATTTCTAGGCTACCACTCTCCCGCTTCCTTTGGATTCTAGTTGGCGAGCTACAGTAAGAGAATGATGGCACACAGTGATTTTTTTCATGTGCTGTGTTTTGCATGGCACAATTAGTGCCGGTTGCAATGTTATGTCCTGATAAGGACACGGCTGAACACTAGTTTCAGCCAATCAGGTTTCAGCAATTGTTATGCCCATTTTATAAGGAAAATCATCTATGTCTAGAACAGACGATGTCCAGACAGTAATGTTTAGTGCATGTGTGAATGGTACTATAAGTGGCAGCAGCACAGATGTCAGCAGTGGACACACTGTAAAAACATGCCACAGAAGTAGTCATGCCACATGTGGACTGAACATGGACAGCACCATAAAGCTGCTTACTGCACTTCTGGTAGCAGATATTAATGTGGCAGACGAACCATATAGAAAGGACCTGCTTAATAATAGGGGAGCCACAAATAGCTGAGAGGATTTCCTATAATCCTTAGCATGAGCAAGGTACCAAAGCAATGTCTGATGGACATCATACACGTGTAGACAACATTCCCCAGTGGGAGTTGAGAAGTAAACCAAAAGGTCAATAGCCCAATTTACTGTACGGTCAGAAATGGCCTTTGGCAGAAAACGAGGACTGGTACGCAAGCTAACCCAGTCCCTGTGGGAAAAAAGACAAGGAGACTCACAACTAGAGCTTGCAATTCAGAAATATGTCTAGCAGATGTCAAGGCCACGGGGGACAATGTCTTCCAAGAAAGAAAGTGCAGATCACAAGTAGCAGGCTCAAAGTGAAGCACAATATGGGTCTTCAGAACCATATCAAAGTCCTACACTGGAACTGGATCTTGGACTGGGGGTGCATAAGCAGAATTCATCTAAGGAGTCTGTGGCAAACCTCAAGTTAGGATACCATCTTGCCATTGGTGAGGGCGTGGAAACCTGACACTGCAGCCAATGTACCATTACTGAGCAAAACGCTAGGCTCTCATCCATATGTGACAGGAGGTAATCCATAACGTGTCTGACTGGACATGTAAAAGGGTCCAGCTGATGGGAAGTACACCAAACTGTAAAACATGTCCATGTCTGACAGTAGCTGTACCTAGCAGACAGCTTGTGAGCCACCAGTAGAACAACTGCAACCGCAGGGGACACCCCAAAGTGGGAGAGTTCTATGTCCTTAGAAGTCAGGCATGGTGGTGCAGGAATAGAAGACTGGGATGAACCAGAGAGCCTTGCACCTGTGACCCACCATTAGAGGTAATAGGACAGGGGGTTCTACTGCCAATTCCTGAAGCAGAGGGAACCATAATTGTCTGGGCCAGTACAGAGCCATCAGAATCAGGGTGGTCTACTCTAAGACACACAGACACCAGTGCCCTGTACCTGCCCCAAAATATATACAGTGTGTTGGCTGCAACTTAAGAACAAAGGCTAAAAAAACCAAAAACAAGCAAAAGTAAATTAAAAAAAAAAAAATCTTTCTGTATTGAGAGAGAGAGAGACAGAGTTGGTCACAATCTGACCAGCACCCTTATCAGAGGGTAAGAAGGAAATCTGTACATGAACCTCTCTTTTTAAAGAGGGGGACAATGCATTTCACCCAAAAATTAGAGTTTGTGGAGTGAAAGAGTGAGCAGAAAAATGGCAGTTTTGCTTTGTATGGCAACACAAAGAGCAGTGTTCCCCATTTATTGTTCTAGTGTGGTGGGCCACCACTCTATATTTTTTGCCACCATCCTATACTTATTGCCATTACCCTAATTGTTTTTTAATAAAATCCTCAAAAATTGTCTTTTATCACCATTCTTTATTGTACTTCTACTCCTGTTTTGATAGCAGTGCTCTATACCTTACTAAAAACCACTTGTGCACATGCACAGTGCATACAGGAGTCCACAGAATAATGCACACTTAGCCCCAATCACCACTGCCACATCCTATATTCCCAGAGAGTGGGGAACTCTGAAGAGGTTTATGTCTGGGGAACCCCACTTTATGAAGAGGTCATCCACGATGGAGTCTAGTAACAGCCATTTGTGATAAAGTGTCTGGGACCTGCTATCAGCGAGGGTGCTGAGGGTACCAGACAGAAAGACTGCTGTCAGGAGCATCTTGTGTTCCATGGCCCAGTGCCAAACTCTCACTGACTCTGCAGAGAGGATACAAATTTATTTTATTTTATTTAAACAGCAGTTTGGAAAACCTTTGAGCCATAGGCTCATTTACAAAGGTACATTGTCACAGTAAGACAAACCAAAATACACAGTATAGCAGTACAACACATAAGTATAACAGTAAATTAAGACATAGATACAAACAAGCTGGTACAGGTAGGATGGATGCAAACAATACCAGAGTTATGTTGTCCTTAGCAGCTTAGTAATAAACTTTGTCATAAGTATTGAGTACAGCTTTGACTAGTGGCAGTTACAGCATCGGGTGTTAATAAGGTGGTTACGTAAGGAAGTTTTGAAGCACGATATAGTTGGAGCTTCAGAGATGGAGGGGGGCAGTGTGTTGAACCAGGAGGGGGCCCCAAAGCTGAAGGCTCTTTGGCCGTGAGAGGTCCTAGCTCTAGGGATAACAAGAGAGGTTTTCCCAGAGGTCCGAGTATGAACTAGTGGGACAGAGCGGCATATGGTGGTGGTCAATCCTGGTGGGGAAAGCCCAAGGAGGGTCTTTTTTGTAAGGGTACAGGCAAGATATTTGAGGCGCTTTGTTGAGATCAAGTACCAGCGCTTTAGCATACAGTAGACAGGTGTGTGTCATCCTAGGTGCTCCAGTAATTAACCTGCAGGCCTTATTCAGAGTAATGCGATTTTATGGAGTGCGGTCTGATCAGCAGCACCATACACCGCAGTCCATAGTCCACTAGGGACAGGATAGAGGAGGTGACTCTGCAGTCAAGAGCCTCTGGGGAGGCAGTGTTTATACCGGCGTAAGATGCCCAATCGGATATTAGTGGCAGTGGCTAGGGCAGCGATGTGTCCATGAAAGGAGAGGAGGGGTCAAATGGATCCCTAGGTATTTATAGGAGCAAACTTGTTCGAGTGGGAATGAGGACCCAGAGTGAATGAGGAGTTTGAAGTTGCAGGACTTGTTTTGGGGATGAGAGAAGAACATGTTTTTTGTTTTTTTAAGATTTATCACCAATCTATGTTCCTTGAACCAGCCCTTGGCTTCAGTGAAGGACTTCTGCAGCGAGTCCTGGAGGGCAATAGGGTTACGACTTGAGGCAAAGATGACTGCATCATCAGCGTTACATAGAATGTTCCCCAGCAAGAGCGTGGAAGGGTGCAAGGTAAAGGAGAATAGTAAGGGGCCCAGAATGGAGCCCCTGGGGAATCCCAGAAAAGATGGGACAGATGTCTGAGTAGGTCCCATTAATTTTTACACGCTTGTAAGCGGTCAGACAGATAACTGGTGCACCAGGAGATAGGCCCAGCAGCAAACCAGAGAGACTAAGGGCATCAAGAAGGAGGGGTGGAGACAGTGTCGAAAGCTTCGAGAGGTCAATGAAGACAGCACCAGCCAGAGAACCAGTGTCTAAGGAGGAGTGGAGAAAGTTGAGAACTCTAGGAGGGCTGTGTTGGTACTGTGGCCCTGCTTCGGAAGCCATGCTGCTCAGGACAAAGGACATTGTAGGTGGAGAGGCAGTCAGAGATTTGAGAGGCCACCACTTTTTCCAAGGCCTTGGAGAGAGGAGAGAGAATGGAGATCGGTCGATAGTTTCCAGCCACAGTCCTATCACCACCTTTAAAGATAGGGGTGACAGTGGTGACTTTCCAGGCAGTTGAAACCTTCCCCAGGCAAAGAGAGTGGTTGATGAGGCATGTGATCGGGGTAAGGACTGTGTCTAAGACCAGCTGTAGGATACATGGATCCAGGGTGTCACTGCCTGTACTATTACTCTTGAGGGCAGTGACAAGGTGCGGCCTAAGTTCTTGGGCAGAAACACGGCGGAGGAGAAAATAAGGGTGAGAAAGATTTACGGCAGGTGCTGGGGGAGGAGGGTCAAAAAAATTTGTAGGGAGGATAGGGCTAAGGTCAGTGAATGAGGTGTTGAGGTGGTTGGCTATGAGGGCTGGGTCTGAGGAGATCACACCATTAATGTTGATCTGGTGGGTGGGGGAGTGTGCACTCCCATTTAACTGTTTAATGTTATCCCAGAAGGTTCTGGGATTCCCCATGAGGCAGTGAGTGAGGACCGATAGTGCTCAGACTTGGCCTTTCTGATAGCCGAGTGCATTTGTTTGGGCGGCAGCATATAACGCCTGTCATTGGGCCGCCAGTCTCAATGGCATGGTGCCATAGGTTGTCCCTATGTTTGAGCTGGTGGATCAAAGCTGGGGTAACCCAGGGGGCATTCTTCCTTTTAGAATGGCGGGTCAACACTGGGGCAAAGATATCACAGGCATTATTAAAAGTTTGGGTAAAGAAGAGAGAGCTGTGTCGATGTCAGGAGTTGCCAGTATAGGAGACCAGTCAATTTAGACAGAAGTTTCTTAAGTTTTATCAGTCCACCAGGTATTAGACGCCGCCTAGCATGTGGACTGTGCTATGGGTTTGGGACTGAGGTTGACCAGTGGAATAGAATGGGGAGTGATCGCTGAGAGAGTCTGGGAGGACTTGTACATTGGGGATCCGATTAGGGCAGTTGGTGAGTACCACATCAAGCAGGATACTGGAGCCTCTCTTGGGGTTAGTCCTGGTAGGGTGGGTAACTAGTTGCGTTAGGTCTATTGCAGAAAAGGAGTCTCGGGTAGAGGAGGAGGAGATTCACAAATGAGGAGCTTACAAATGAGCTTCATCTTGGTGGTTGATACAGCATGTCACCAAAATGTTGTCTGTATGAATCAACAGCTGATGACCTCAAAGAAGGGTAGCGAAGGCCCTTATCTCCAGAGTGCTGCTGTGGGTAACTGTGTCCAAGGGGACCAATGACTCCAAGTCCAGAAGGGGCCCAGATGGGTACCCAGCAGGATCTGGAGGTATGTGTCATCATCATTAGAAGAGGAGATAGATGGAGAAAGGGAGACCTGGTCTCCAGGCTGAAGCAGTCCAACCACCAGAGCAGGGGGCAGCAAAGTGGAGGAGACATCTGCATGAGACACTGCAGTTCATCCAATGCTGAGCCCACTGGACATGGAGGAACCACTGTGGACTCCTCATATGCAGATGGGACAGCAGGGGTAGCAGCAGCCATGAGGCCTATCAGTCATGGTGGACATCAGGCTGACACATAGCATAGTCACTGGAAGAGACCAGCTAAGCCTGAGCAGCCAATGCCATAGTATGGTCCAAAAGAAAAAGTGCCCAGCCCTCCCTATCTTCAGAGCAGCTCCTATGTACTGGAGACATTGGCATGGAGTCAGTACTGACTTTGGTTCATTCACCAGAATGCCCAACTGCTCAAACAGTTGTCAGGTATAGAACAGTATGCAAATGAGACTGCCTCCTGCAAGGGGGTCTGCAGAAGCCAATAGTCGAAGTATAGGAAAACATATGGGCCCTCCCTTCAGAGAGTGGCTGCAAATGCTGTAAAGCATTTGGTAAATACTCATGGAGCAGAGGAAAGGCCAAAGGGCAATACACAAAACTGATAGAGAGCTCTGGAGAATAAACCACAGGTACTTTCTATGGTACTTCTAGATCTCGATATGGAGGAACAATAATAAACATCCTTCATATCCAGGGCACATAGCCAATCCCCTTGCAATGGGAGGGGGAGTAGGGACCAGTTCAAGTAAGAACTGGAGAGAGACCATGTGGAACCATTTTATTCCATAAACAGGTTGAGGACTTGAAGTTCCAGGATGAGTTGTAAATCCCCAGTCCAGTTTGGCACTAGAAGTACCAGGAATAGTAGCCTTGATTCATTTCAGTAATCAGGACAGGCTCTATGGCCTTTTTTGTTGAGGAGGAATTGAATCTCATCCAGCAGGAGGGCGAGATGGCCTGGATGGTAACAGTTTGATTAGGAAGGATGTATCTAGGAACAGAGAGGAACTGTAAGTGTCCTCACTAAACCACCTCCAGCAGCTAAGCATCTGTTGTGATCACCCTCCACTTTGGATGGAAAAGGGAGATATAGCCTAACACTAGGATCCACTGATCTGCCTGAGCTTGGGGAGGTGGAAGGGAGTCAAAAAGCTCTGGGGGTAGTTGACACACTGCCAACACCCACCCTTCTGGTGACTCTGTTATAGGCACTGGGAGGGGCAGCCTGGGTCAACTGGGAGCCATGGACAGGACCACTAAAACAGCCATACCAGTGCATGCATAAGGCCTACAAAAGGAACCCCTGCCCGACCCCGAAGTTTCAGATTAAGGGCATGAAGGACTAGAAGGTCATTTTAGAAGTCTGTAGGTCCCTCAAAGCAGACTCTACATTGCAACTGAAAAGCTGCTTACCTCTAAAGGGAGCATTAAGAACCGATTGTTGGACATCAGTGGCAAAGCCAGCCACTCATAGCCATGAGTGGCACAAAGGAAAATGCCAAAAGCAGCCACATGAGCTACAGCATCAGAGACATCATAACCTACCCCTTAAGAGATGCTTATCAGCCTACAATCGTGGGTAGAAGTCTGTTGGGCTTCAGTATTGGCTGGACCATCAGGCAGCTTGTCAACTATGGCAGCCATAGACTTCCACAGGCCATTCTGATATTTAATCATATAGGCCTGGTAGTCAGCAATCCTAAGGCCAAAGGATGCAAAAGCATATGTCCTCCTGCCCATGACATCCAACTTCCTCAATTTTTTATCAGAAGGAAGAAAACTCATGTGTTTCAGAACATTAGAATGGTCATGGGAAACCATAAAAAGAACAGAAATCATTTAAAGCTGTGTGGTATAATAGGACTTGTCTGAGGGGACAGGATATTGGTTATCTGCCTTACAGGGTACAGCTGGCTGAGCACTGGGCCTGTGCCAAGCAGCCATAGTGGCATCTTCCACATGTAACCCACTTGTTACCCGGGGTTACTAGAATCCCAGTAAGACCTAGCGGTAGGCAGGGAAGGCAGCTTGTGAAACTCCAGTTAAATGGATTTCACACTGCCTCACTCTGTTCTCAGTCTCAGCTGAGACTGAGGGATGACATCACCATAGAACTGTCACAGCTGCATGAGCCACAATGGAATCTGCAGCAGGGAGTTGTAGTAGAATGTTGGGAGGTTTGAACAGTAGTCTGTGGTCAGTTGAAGTTTGGAGCTTGTTGTGAAAGGAGCAGAGAAGCTCTGTGTTAGGCTTTTGGAGCCTCAGCCCTGACATAGGGCTACAATAAGGGAAAAGGTGTGTGTTTCCACCTAAAGAGAGACACAGTGAGCAATTTTAAAGTGGTGAAGACCACTGAATCGGGTCTCAGTGCCCCATCCCTGAGGGGATGGGGCAGGAAAGTTTAGCCTGCATATTCCAGGGGCAACCCCCTGGCTACTGCTAGTGGAGAAGCTGCCTTATTTTGTCCAAGAGTATGGGAAACAAGAAGATTTCGTGATTCGCCTGTGGGCACCTGCAACCGGAGGGTGAGTTTCTGCTCTTTCTAAAGGGCCCATGTTTTCACCCTGGAATTTGTGTGATAGTGGGGACTGGACTACTGAAGTAGTGGGAGGCCTAGAGTAATAGGCTTAGCCAAAAGTAAAAGTATGTTCAAGTCCAGCACACAGGGGAAGTCAAGACATGTAGAGGAGATGTGACGTATGTCTACCCAGTAATCTACATTGCCAAGCTTTCAGAAAAGAGTTGTTTAGTTTCCAGAGAAATGGCCAGGTATGGATTGTGGGAGCTGGAGGTGGGAGACCCCCCATCTTTAGTGACCAGGTCCACCTCTAGGGATTTGCTCTGTGGATTTCTACTTTGCCTCATGCACTTGGCCAGTGATGAGGGAAGTACCCAGATGTGGGATTGGAAGGAAAATTCCCTCTAGGAGTCAAAGGCTCTAAGGTGGTTTGGGGAGCCACCAACAGGAAAACTGGTTCATTCCCATAATGGACCATGGATCAAGTGGCCGGGCGGGGAGCCGGGCCAGTGGGGAAACCCAAGTAGTGCTACAAGTCAGGCTGTGTGCCCAAAGCTGCGTCCAAGTCCGGGCTGTGTGCCTGGTGGGTTCAAAGCCTGAGGGCTGGAATAGTGAAGAAGTGTTCTGTTATCTCTAATCTGCATTACCAGGAATGTAGCCCCGTGGGGGTCCGTCTATGCTTTGTTTGTTCAGCTTGGATGTGAATAAAAGCCACACTGTAGAATCCCATTCCTGGTTTTGAACATTACAGTTATTGCTTCCTGTGTTCGGATTTACTTGGGTGCCCCTGTGCAGAGTAGCCAAACCTAGGCCCCCTGTGCCGAGTAACCTAATCCTCCCTGAACCCAGTCCCCACCAGGTACTGCTGTCAGCTTCAACAGCATACCACCTGTCATTTGCAAAAAGGCAGGGGTCCAGGGGTTACACACAGCCAAATGAATTTCAGGAAAAATAACAGTAGTCAGTGCAGAAAGCCTCTAAAAATTCATAGAGGGTTTTCTACGAAGAATCATCCTTTTCCTCCTCCTCAGCAGTTAAACCCATCATGGATTGTATCTGTCTTAGAAAGGCCTGAAAAGAGGCATCCTCAGGAGGAACCGAGGTGAATAATTTACACTGGCTTCACTACAGGAGTATAAAATGGAGCTGGAGTCCACCAAAGCAGTGTGTGTGTGTGTGTGTGTGTGTGATTCCTTCCTCCTCTTCCTCATAGTTCTCTTCCATTAGATTTGGATTATGTTCCAGCTCCTCCTCCTCAAGGGGAACAAGCAGCGTGTTGATAGCAAGAGGAGCAGTCTACATAAGAGGCAGTGTCGATAGCCCAGGCATTCATGGAGGTACTCCTAGGCTAGGTTTAGTAATCTGCATAGGGAGTGCTGGTGTCAAACAAGGCAGCATCAACAGGCTAGGTAACAATGACAGAGCCTAGGGCAGGAGCCACTGAAACAGTTCAGCCATACTCTAAAACAGCAACTGCACATCGATGGGCCTCGATGAGGCCATCGACATAACAGTGCCTGATGGCTGACCTGGCTGTGAATCCCCCATTAGTAGATTAAAGCCAGTGCCAGACCCCAACCTTGGTGTCTGAGAGATGGTTGGGGAGCAGCAGGAACCCAAGGACTTAGCTTGGGTCCTGCCTTTGTCAGCAAACTTACCTCTGTATTTGAGAAGAGACCGGGACCTGGCAGAAGAGGTATCTTTTTCACAATACTGCTGCTCTTCCTTGTCAGCATGGCAGTGTTTTTCTGTCAACTTAGCAGCCTTCTTTTTACTTTTCTTTGATGATTCCACAGGCTGCGCCATCAACCGTGGAGAGCAACAAGTCAATGGTGAGCTGTGGGTAGAAGGAGTGGTTGATCATGGTGATGGAGCCAGTGACATACGCATTTGTTCTCCATGGCTTAAACTTGTAAATAAACTTACAAGCCCTTTTTCTGATGTTTCCATGTAGCCTGGTTAAACCCTGGAAAATGCTGCAGGTTTTCATGTTGTGAGAGATGACTAAGCAGCAGATGCACACATTGTGAGCATCGTCCATATAAAGCTTAATTTTCCTGCAACAACAGTAGCGGGACAGCAGTTCATTTCTATTTTTGGCAGCATAAATGTTCTTTTATATTTGAAACAAAAAACAAAAACAGTAAAAGCATCAATGATACCTGCAAAGTTTGACTGCTTTCTTCAGCAGTGGACCAATAAGCAGTTGACAGGGTAAGAAAGAACAGGGCATGATGGGGCTGCCCAAGTTATAGAGGCAATGATGCTGTACGTTGACATGGGCAGCCCCAGCTAGCAAAAGTTGACAGGTGGTCCTAAGGGTGATGGCTTTCAGTTCCATGATGTGGCTCAATGGAAGGAGATATCCTCAAAGATCACAGGGTTGGTAGAGACAATAAACAGGCAGGCAGGCTCAGACAGGGTGCCCACAGGCAACTTAATGATGGTGTTTTGCTGAAATTGTAACCCCTCAACATACAATTTACAGCAAAACACATCCCGAGGGTGGATAACAGGATTGCTGATGTTCTGTCTTGATTTCAGTGTGAGCCCTCCAGAACCCATGCCCCAGGCATGGAAGGACACCCTTATCAGGAACCGATGAGCTTGTGACAGCCAGTGAATGGTAAGCATATAGGTTGGCAGGCAGTTCCTTAGCTCCCAATATGAGACAGGACTACGGAAGGGGTGGAGTGGAGCGTTTCATGGAGAAGCAATCCAAGGATGGATGGCCAACTACCTGGATCATCCTGGAGGTGCAATTCACAGCTTACATCTTTACAGACAGGGCAGAGGGCTGGTAACATCAGCTGGTCAGTCAACACTTGGAAGGACTGTCTGATGGGTCATAGATTTTGATGACAGGATCCATACCTTTGCCATCAGCAAGATGATGGATAGGTGATCTCATGGGGAAGGTGAGACCTCCAGACACCAGGTGCTTATTGTCAACAGGGGGTCACTAATGCCATGAGCACCTCCCCATGTCACCTCTGTACCAGCCTATACAAGGCCTGACTATTCCACAATGCCTTTATTGCCTTCTGGGAGGTGCTCCGAGTGTCAGAGGTGGGGGCTGGGACCAAGAAGGATCAAGGGCAGAGCGGCCCCTTACAGGATGAAGTAGTTGCCCAAAGCAACTGTGTGATGCTTTGAATTTACCAGTCCAAAACCAACCAGTAGGACATCGGAACCTGGGCGTGCATGATCTCAGTGGTAGGAGCACCCTGGGAAGTGGCTCAGTACTATTTGGAGTTTGTCGGGACAGAAGGCATTTCTTCAGACAAAGGGATTCTTCCCTAGTGACTAAGTTTCACTTTTTACGGGTGCTGAAACTGGCACTCATGGGTGTGAGTCTGGACCCACTGGCTATGGTACCCTTTCCTTCTGGACTAGGGTGGCCATAAAGGCGGAAGCTCTTGAAGTTTGGAAAGGGGTGGCCTGGGCACTGAGCAGGTGGCACTCTAAGACCTACAAGAAGTATGTCTGGCCCTATCTGCTGCAACTAATGGTTCCTATCTCTCTTCCCTAGCTGGTAGTGCAGATGGCAGAGCATAAATGTGGGTCTGTGGCCACTCAGTAATCCTCAGGGTAATGGTTTGGGCAGACTGGGTGGGCCAAGCGGTCCTTTTCTGCCGTCAAATTCTATGTTTCTAAGGCACTGAGGCAAAGGGCACTGATCCAGCCTTCAGTGTGGGAATAATATGGCTACCTGTTGGGAACTTCATAGGAGACCCCCACCCAAGCTCTTAACTGTACACCTGGAGAGAGAACAATCTAGGAGCAATAAAGTCAGTCAATTAACGTTGCCTAATGAAGGAGGGTCTCTGGAAAATGCAGCAAAATATGCTAGCAACGCACCTGATCTGACCATACATGCTGCCAACACTAGAAAGGCATTTAGAGCTGTAGGACTATTGAGAGCACTCACAAGAGAGCCAATGCAGAGATGGGAACATCTGTTAGGGCACTGGGGAGGATGATAGTAAGGCACTGGGGATAGCAGTAGAGGCTCAGGGGATCTTCCTGAAGAAGGGAAACACCTCACCGTGGTGGAGGCAGCATACTCCTGGGGCATCTCTAAATGGAGTGAGGGTGTGCCTAGCCTGTCATACTGGGGGTCAGGTCCCACACAAAGGGGGGGGGCAGCGTGGTGGCAGATGGAGAGTCTGTGACTGTGGGGGTGTCACACTATGGGGCAGACACCTAAGTCAGCACCTGAAGGGGAGGGGCATTGCCAGGTATGGTGTGCTCCAGACCCATGGCAGAGGAGGAAGGGGACGTCACTATCCCACACTTGGCATGGTAGGCAGAGACTCCACCCTTCTCCCAGAGGCTTGGGGGGCAGATGGCTCACGGCTCTCCTTCCCTATCAGTAGGTAGGGTCAGAGAAGACAATGAATCTCTGTTGGGATTCCCTGTTGGAATGCCCCATCTATGGTAGATGTTCCTCGATCAAACTCCCCACTGCACACAAATCATGCATCGTACTGCTCACGCACCTTCGGTAAACATATGGTTATGGCCCTTTAACCCATATGATGGTATAGTTACGGGTCTCTGGGAGAAATTGGAATGGCTTCTTAACCAGTTAATAAGCTTATATGGACTGTCCTCTATGAAGTCAAATCTAATAAGTGTTGTACATGACATAGAGAACCCAACTCTAATAACTGCAACTTTCTACAGCAATTCAGTTTAAAGCTGCCTTCAAAAATGTGAAATTCTGACATTTTACTGAAATTAAATCATGCAAAAAACAAAAGTAGAACACATTTCAGCTTAGATTTTCTTCCTTTATTAGTGCCCATCTCATGAGCTCTTGGTTGCAAAGCTGCATTATTTACTTAATGACTTCCACTTCCCTTAATATACTCATTTTAATTTGACAGAAAAACTTTACTTCTGTCTTTGGAAGAAAAATGCTGTCTTTAAAGAGGCTATTCTTAATAACTTCAAAGTGAAATATCTGCACTAGATTTACAGGGTAAAATAATGAGAATCATTAAAAGGAATCCTAGTCTACACAAATAAAAGCAACCAAAGATAAACTAGCAGACACTCTCGACATGTCTATGAGTGCAGGTGACACTCTGGCAGGTTTATAGGTGGTACACTAGGTTATGCTCTGTTAGTACTGAAGGCTAAGGGTTATCCAAAAGCTGTTATATAAGCAGAGCAGTTAAATGTCATCTACAACACTGCTGTCATTTCACAAATAATTTATTATTTAGCCTTGACCTTGAGGAAATCTAAAAAAACAATATGCTAGTGATTACTTTGATCAGCACAAGGAAACAACATTAAGGTACCTGACTGCTTATATCCGTTTTCATTTCCATATTTTTATAAAGATTTTTAAGAAAACAGTTAAGGCCCTGTTAATCAAACGGGCTCATGGATTATTTAAGGGCTCCTACAGCATCCAGTGGACAATTTACTGAGGAGTCTTGCATCTCCCCCTCACAACATTCAGATGGTCAAACGTCCTACCACTAGAAATTACAGATATCCTATAAGCAGGGTGCGAAATTCCTTTACCTTAGGTGCCCCAGGGCAGGCACTTTTGCTTCAGGACACCCACAGCTGTTTAGTGCCTGCCCCTTTGGGCACCTAAGGTATTTGGCAGAGTTCCGGTTTTTTTTTGTTTCCGGGGGCTGCAGAGTTCCTTTTTGTTTCCAGGGGTGCGGGCGTGAGGGAGTGCAGATTGTGCAGTCGCACAGCTGAGTGTGCGAGTTCTGTTTTTGTTTTGTTTCCCAGGGGGCCGAGGAGTGCTGACATCCTCGAGAGCGGATCACGAGTATGCTCGTCGGGATGTCATTGACTGAATCCTTGCCTGTCAGAGAGAGGAGGAGTGAATGACACTCAGCCAATGGGAGGAGGCTCTTCGCTGCTGAAGGTGGCTGCAGATGGCACGCTCACCAATCGGTGATGGATTTGTCCGCTTTGCCCGCCTCCCTCAGACAGTGAGACGAGGACTCACTACAGCCGCCATTCTTGGCTCTGTTCTAGCAGGTGCGGTAGCCTGCTGGTCGCGGGTGAAACTTTTGAGGCTCAGCAATAGCATCTTCTACCGAAACCAAAAGCTCTTTTAAGAGCTCTGTTGAAAAAAAAAAGACTTCTGCAGTGTGAAGGGGGATTGATAGCTGGTACACAGGAGAGGGTGTGTTTGTGAGACCACGAGGGTCTCTCCAGTCGAAAGTAAAAGCTCTTTAAGAGCTCTGTTGAAAAAAAACTGCTGCAGTGTGAAGGCGGGATTGATAGCTGGTACAGGAGAGAGGTGTTTTGTGAGACCACGAGGGTCTCTCCAGTCAAAAGTAAAAGCTCTAAGAGCTCTGTTGAAAAAAAAAAAAAAAACTTGCAGTGTGAAGGGGATTGATAGCTGGTACAGGAGAGGAGTGTGTTTGTGAGACCACGAGGGTCTCTCCAGTCAAAAATAAGAGCTCTGTTGGAAAAAAAAAAACTCAAACTGCAGCAGTGTGAAGGGAAGGGGGGATTGATAGCTGGTAACCAGGAGAGGAGTGTGTTTGTGAGACCACGAGGGTCTCTCCAGTCAAAAGTAAAAACTCTTTTAAGAGTTCTGTTGCATACAAAATTAAAAAAAAAAAGCTGCAACAACACAAATTTGAACTGCAGGCAGCAGTGTGAATGGGGGGATAGACAGCTGGTAGCCAGGAGAGGAGTTGTTTGTGAGACCACGAGGGTCTCCAGTCAGGAGGGAGGGAGGGAAATCTGTGCCAGGAGAAAGAACTGCAAAGGAACAAAAAAAAAAAGTAGAAAGCAGCAAACTTAAGTAGCAGTCCTCCTGAGGCTAATCTGTTTCTGTAGTTGGCTCAGGCTGACATTAAAAAGATTATTTCTGTGCCTGTAATAGGAGGGGAAGGAAGGGGCAACTACAATCTCTGTGGCAGTAATAATTTATAGACTGGCGGCTGCACAGAAGTGAAGGAGGAAGGCCAGGGCCAGGGACTACTCAGTTTGCAGACCAGTCTATTTTTCATTGCAGTTTTATAATCAGTCCCAGTCTCAGCCTAGTAATACCTGGTGAGCTTGCAGGAAAATCTGCCTTTACAAATGTAAACTACTACTGCAGAGACTAACTATACCAGTGCGACCTAGTTCCAGTGGGATTACTGGGTCAACTAAATTCAACAACAATAAACAAGCTACTATAAAAAAAAAAAAAACTACAAACAAGCTACACTGTGTGGACTATCTTAACATCTGAATACTGTTATAAAAACATCTCTTAAGCTTTTACAAGCTCACGCTGTCTTGTGGACTATCTAACATCTGAATACTGTTATAAAAATCTCAAGCTTTTTACAAGCTATGCTGTCTGTGTGGACTATCTAACATCTGAATACTGTTGTAAAAAATCTCAAGCTTTTTACAAGCTACGCTGTCTGTGTGAACTTAAAACTATCTAAAATCTGAATACTGTCTACGTTTGTCATCAGCTGTTATAATAATCAGACAACACAGTGAGGTGTTTTTTTTTTGTTAAGTTTATTGTTAAAAAAAAGACAACACTGTTTTCCTTGTGTTGCTTGCAATTTATTAATACTGAGTTACGTAACACAAATAAAATATTCTCTAAATCAGTATTCACAAGTTATTGGCTCCGAACAGCCAGGCAGACACCATGAGTCTTTTTAAATTTGGATTTAAGAGAAAGCATCTTGATGAGACTCTGGGAGCTGACTCTGATTCCCCAACACCAAGCACTAGTACCAGTAGTACTACTACAGCCATAACCATACCACCTCCTTGCCCAGAAAGTGAAAGTCTTGTGACCACTAAAGTTTCATCTATTGCTGCTGCTTGTACTGAAACCCCAGTTAAAGCCCCAAAAGTTAGAAAATTTCAAGAATCATGGAAAAAGGGCAGGCAGTGGCTTACCTATGACACAGATAAATATGCTATGTTCTGTATATGGTGTCAGAATTATGATAAAAGTCAGAGCAAAATAATTTTAGAACTGGATGCAGTACTTATAGGTACACATTATCTCAGCACATGAAGTGTCCGTGGCACACAAAATTGCTGAGAGGGCTTACATAGCAAACAAAACAAAAGTTGGAGAAAGACCAATGGAGAAGTCCATACAATTAATGGAACAAAAAGAAATGGACCAAATTACTAAACTGTTCTGTACTGCATATTATGTTGCTAGGACTGAAAGGCCTTTCAGGGATTTTCCTGGGCTAATAGAGTTGCAAAAAAGGAATCACGGAGATGATGTAATGGGACAAAGTTACAGTAGTGACAAGCAATGTCGTGTCTTTATTCACTACATTGCTCAAGATATTCAAACACTACTGCTCGTCTTTAGAAGACAATGATTACTTCTCTTTCCTTCTAGATTCATGCACAGATAAAAGTGTGACAGAGGAGGAGGGCATTTACGTGCGTGTTTTTGACAATGGCCTGCCAGTTACAAGGTTTCTTGCATTGAAACCAGTTGGTGTTCCTGATGCTGAAAGCATTGTAAATGTTGTCACTGATGCATTAGAGAGTGATGGTGGTCTAAAGGATGGTGGTTGGAAACAAAAGCTGATCAGTGCAGCTTCTGATGGTGCTGCTGTCATGTTAGGATCCACTGGTGTCCTTACTGAATAAAACAGGACTGCTGCCCACACCTCATTGACATACACTGCTGTGCACATCGCTTAGAGCTTGCTGTAAAGGATCTTTCAAAGACTGTCTTTTACAAGTCGGTAGAGCAACTTCTGCTGAACATTTACTCATTTTACCACAGGTCACCAAAAAGTTGGAAAGGCCTACAGGAAACAGGATCACTTTTAAATATTAATGTGGTCAAACCAGTTAACACTGCTGGCACTAGGTGGCTTACGACAGAGAACGAGCCATTTCTGCCCTTGAAAGGAACTGGGCTGCATTAGTGCCTCACCTTGAACATGTCTCACTGACAAATAAGCAAGATCATGGCCAAAAGCACTGGGAATACTTAAAGTGCTGAAGACTTTAAATGTGTCCTGTATATGAACTTTCTGAAAGTGTTTTTGGTTATTTATCAGCTCTTAGTCTATGCTTTCAGCAAGAGGATTCCACTGTTGAAAAGTTCACAGCAGAGTAGAAAGCACAATTCAGAAACTTAATGGCTCTCGAATGACGAAACTCTGCACCGCATAACACTTACGCCTGTAAATGAGAATCTAACTCATTACAACAATGCTGACTTAACTAGTGAAACTAGCAGACACAGATCCGTTCTTCGTCAGACACTGTGCAACGACAATTTCAGAGATTAAAAATTCTTTCAAAAACATCACAACACATTGCATCTCGCTTCAGTCTTTCACGACCAATGACGTGCTACTAGCTGCAAGAACTTTAAATTTTCAGTCCTGGCCAACATCCACAGAGGCACTTGAAACATATGGAGATGAAGCAATTCAAACAATTGTTGATCACTATAAAGTGGTCCTAGAGTCTTGTGAAGTTGATGTTACTTTGGTACTGCTGGAGTGGCTTGACTTAAAAAAGCATGTACTGCACTTGCTGTCTGTTGAAAATTGTAAGTCTCTGAAATTGTGGCAGAAAGTAATTCTTGCGGATATACAGGATCAACAATTTCGAAATGTGCTGGCTGTTGTCAAGATCATTCTCCTGATTCCTGTTCACACTGCTGCTGCAGAGCGAGGCTTCTCTAATGGGAAGAATAAAAATGATTGAGGGTTGGATTACGCCCAGACACCCTTCACGACCTCATGTCCATATCTCTCAATGCACCTCCACAGCTCAGTGACTATAACTCTGAAGGTGCCATTTCACTATGGTGGAAAAATGGCAAACGAAGGCCCACTACCAAAGCTTATGGCTCCAGAACACAGTCACAGCATGCTGCTTCTGCCAGCACCAGTGAATGTGATGAAAATGAAAGTGCTTGGTCCAGTGAAGATGACATGTAAAATAACGTAAACAAAGGGGTCAGGGGTGGCATGTAAATAGTCTATTGGGCATGTACATTTTCTTATCACATGCCCATGTGGGCATGTACTTTTTTTCACGAATTTCATACCCTGCCTATAAGCTCTGAGCACCTTCCATTTAGCACTTGAATGTATGGGGACTCTGCTTCTTTGGGGGTAGGAAGTTAACTCTTATTCCTACTAGGCCTTTCTGAGCTTTCATCAGTACCTGACGGCTATCAGACCTTAAGTCCAGCAATCTTACATCTCACTGACCAGCCTACTGCTGCATTATGCTGCCCCTCCCCCCAACTTCATCATAAAACAGGGCCCTGTTTACAGATCTTAGAAGCTATAAATGCAAAACCAAGCTAAGCATACACAACTGGAATAACTGCACAACAATGTTTTTTTTAAGTGCAGAAAACATAACTTTATTAACAAAACAAGGTTAAAAGCAGGGTCCACCACAGAATGCCTGACGTGTTTCGCCTCAATGAGGCTTTGACAGTGCTTTGACTTTTACTGGGTGGCAGGCAAGCAGCAGGACACAGCAATGCCCTCCCAGAGGAAGGTGAGTTGTCCATGGGATGCTCAATCCTCCCTCCCTTGAACACACTCACAGCAACCCAAGTCCATTTCCAAACCTCCGCATAGTGAGGGGTTGCTGTATTGGGCCAGCTTATTACATTCACTTCTGATGTTTATTTACAATGCCAGTGGCCAGACACTATAGTCCTGTCCCCCTTCACATGGTTATTCAGGACTAGAAAAGACCGTGCTCCCAATGTTTGAGAATTTGTAGAAAATGTAATATCATATTTGTGCTTTTATGTTCAGTTTTCATTAGGGACACAAGCTGACCAGAGCAGTGGACTCCCTTGAAGACTAGGACACGTTGCATGAAGACCTGAACTAGCTGGACAATTAGTCCAAGTTCTGGAGTCTCAGATTCAGTATCATCAAATGCAAGGTGCAACAGTTAGAAAGGAATAATAAAGGTAGGACCTATACACTGTAGGGTCCCCTCTTGTTGCAGTGGATGAGAAAAAGGAGCTCATGATCACAACAGACAAGGGGCTAAAGCATGACAAGCAGTGTGAGCCCTCTGTTAGGCAGGTAGGCAGGAAGAATGCATGTGCAAATGTGGCGTGACAAGTACAGCAGGGGATGTAATCATGCCACTCTGCAAGGCCCTGGTCAGAATCCACCAATATACTGTCCAATTCTGGGCTCCTCAGCACAAAAAAGGACACTGAGGCAGTCAAAAGTAGGAAAACAGGGCCACCCAAAAAATCCAGGGTATGGGTGACAAAAGCTATGAGAAGAGGCTGAATGTCCTTAACATATTCTTGCTTGAGAAAAAGGAGACGAAAGGAGGATATGATTTCAGTGTTCCACATACTACTGGTATAGACAAGATCAAACAGACGGAGGGGATTATCTGATGTGCTCCAGCAGGACACAGGGACTGACCCTGGGTCTCAGAAATGGGAAATATAAGGGCTACTTCAGGAGGCACTATTCCAGAGGGTGGTAAACATATAGACCCAGCTTACCATGGAGACAGTGAAGATGACGACAGTACAGGACTTCAAAGTAAGCCTGGGCACATTTTTGATAACTATGAATTACGGAGTACCCAGAGTAGTAGATTAGTAGAGTAAGTGGGACATCCCTATAAATTAGTAATGGTTTACATAGCATACTTAATACTCCCTGCATTTTCCTTTCTGGAACACTGTCTAGAACATGCTTAAGTAGTGACTTGCTTGCCTGGAAACAAATGAACACCTCTAATACAGTTATAAACAGGCTCGTAAACATTCTGACAGCTACAGTATAAACAAGTCATATAATTTAGAATAATTTTCATTTAATAACTGAACCTTGGTGATAATGAATTGATGCTAACTCAAAATCCCTTTTAGAACACTTTTGCCCATCTGTGGCACTAACCGATCATTAGAGATTTATAGGGCCTTTCTGGGCTGGAATTTACACTAGGTAATTTTAAAGGTTTATCAAGATCAACCCTGGCTAATACACAGAGATTGTATCAAATTTCTTATACAACTGTCTTAATTGAAAAAATATATATTTACAGAGGTGCATCTGGTGTGTCGCCAAAATGAAATCGAATAGTTATAGCACCAGAGCTCCCCCCTCTGCTTGGGGAGCACTGGTGTTATAACCATCTGATTTTGGCCACATACCAGGTGCACCCCTGTAAAGATTAAAGAAAATAAGAAAAATACATAAGACATGATATAATCTCTGTGTATTAGGAGCTTTCTAAACCATTAACACTGCATTGCAAACTGGAGAGGTGTGGTCTTCTCACCTTCTCCTAATTGATAAGCTCCCCAGTGGTCACCTGTGAGCCTTTTATGAGCTGGAGCACACCATATAAAAGATGAAGCCAAAGAGTGGCTTCCACACAAGAAAAAAGAGAAAGTAGTGGGACCTCAGCTCATATAGGCATGTTAAAATTTAAAGTGTAGCTTCCTTACTGATGAGGGGTCACCTTGTGGTTGCTAATCAGGATTATCGTGATTTGGCAGAATGATGAGCCCAAGAACTAAATGTTAAAATGATGGAATGAAAACCAAGTAAGAAAACTGAACTGACTCGAATGAACTGCAGGCTTTCACAACTGGGGGCACTGTAACTATTAACGGTTTGAAGGAAGTATAGGTAGCCAGGCCTGAAGCTCCCAGTTAAGGTTAACCCCATTTTATTAACGGAATTATCTGAGGCAACTTATACTCAGTAACTTTTTCTCAAGAAATGCATGTTTTATACTGCACTGATATGTGGTCCAGCTTTTAAAATGACTATTGGGTCCATGTTTATATTTTTTCTTTTTATCTTGCTTTTTTCCTTCTGTTATTATTTATTGTGTTTTGTTTCTTGTATTGCCTTTCAATAATATAATGGCTGAAATACAAAACCTTTAATAAAAAAACCTGAATCCTTGCTTATGAAGCAGGGAGTAGTCCTGATGGTCCTAGAGTCCTTTCCAACCAGTGTTGTTCTGTGAAAAAGGCCTGGGACGTGGGCCTAGAAAAAAGCTAGATTTGCCTGTAAGATGCTTCCAAGGCTTGTGGGAAACTTGCAGACTGCAAAAAGCACAGCCAACTATGTAAAACAGGAAGAAATCTAATATAAAGTGAATCTGTGCCAGTTTATGCCAAACACCTCCCAAAAAGTTAAACCTTGACAATTACAGGGCTGAGAGAAGAAAAATATATGGTGGGTTCCTCTATTCTACCACTTACTTTACAAAAATAGTCAGATTTCTGCACAGTTATAATATAGAGGATAATGTACAGTCCTCTATACGTAACCTGTCTGTTAACCATCGAGAGGTTGCTATATGACCATGAACCTCGAGAGCGGGTTTAGAGGTTTACATCACCATGGCAACCTCTAGATGGTTAACAGAAACCGGTTGCTGATAGAAGGACCTTACATTATTTTTTATAGGTATGGTCCCAAGAAAAAAATGAAAACGGCTCCTTACTCATAAAGTAAAGTCACTGCCACGGCCATTCAGTCATCCCCTTACCGCTGCCTGCATCCGTCGGTTCCAGAGTGAAAAAAAGGCATGCACATGTGAAGACCAATCCCCGTAGTTAACCTATAGATAGGTTAACAACAATTCTACGTCACAACGATGATATAACAACCTTAGGAAATGATGATTTCCTAAGGTTAACAGTGTTCTACCATACATTATAAAAACAATTCTCTCCATATTGGAAGACTTGTCATAAATGGTTGTATGCGGTTAATGATGGACCAGACCTATCAGCACAACTAATCTGTTCAACATAAACAGACAAAGTGACTGAAGTATTAACTCTTTACAACAGCAGTATGTCACTTGACAGGTGTATAGTATGCAACTTCATCCTCTTAGTAGGTTTGTTTCATACACAACATATCACTTAATGATTTAAAACTTGACACGTTACATAGTAATGTTTCAAATACTGCAAACAAAACAGCCATAATTCACCAGCCACAACCACTGCATAATAATCAGGATCGTCTTCTACTCTTTTGGAAATGTTCTAAGGGATTTTTTAATGTTTAATTGTTCAGCCATTGCACACAAGCATCAGAGGCCTTGGTTTACAGAGAAGATGTTTACTTCTAACAAACAGACAACTGACTATTTTATTTATTGCATTTTTATGTGTTAGTAATTACTTTATGCTTTTATAATAACTGGCTTTCCCTTTTTCCCCATAGGGAACCTATAGCATAATTTACCGTAATAAAGGATGCCCATGACACAGCTCTTCCCTTTAGACTGCTGATGCTGGCTGACTTCTCTTGCTCCAGACTCCCGATCACCAAACCGCCACTCAGACTCGGCGGTAAGTAACACAAAATCGGTTAAAAAAAAATTAAAACTCAACTTTCCGCTGCCAACAAAAACTGTTACACAAAAATGTATGCAGACTGTGCACTGAAACAACTGGACTGCGGCTGAACCAGAACACTTTTATTTTATAGAATTGCTGAGGTGAAAAAGGGAAGCCCAGCAACTGTATAAAATAAAATATGGGTTGGTGTGTGTAAACTCGAAGTTCACACGCACCCTCAGGGTTAGATGTTATTCATAAAATAGCATTTAACCCCTCGGGTGTGTGTAAACATCTTGTTACACACACCAACCCATACTTTATTCTATATATAATCAAGTATTTGTTAGTGTAGTGAAACAAGTAGATTTTACCGTTGCTTTTTATACTGCTAGTAAAAAATAATTCAACTGAACTCTGGTATTGTGATGTCAGAAACTGCCAGCTACATAGCAGCCCAATGTATTTCAATGAGAAACTAAATATATTTTTCTATCTTTTTCAAAAGAAATAGATACTTCTTTCAACAACAAACTTTGACTTTTATATGTTTGCACTACTGTAGTTGATCTATATGATTTTACCATTTTTTTTAAACAATAATTCTCTTTTCTTCTTCCCCAGTAGAATCTGGTTATGAAGAAAATGTCACCTGCTAAACTATAACAAAGGATCGCAGGCTATCAAAAGTCACATATTTCTATTAAATATATAATATTTTGGTGGGAGGTGGTGTTATTTCTCTATAAAAATCTGAAAACAGGTTTGCAGTTTCCCATTGAAATACACAGTCAGCCTTGCCAATAAAACTTTTCTGACATCATAATACAAAATACAAACTAAATAATGGAAAGGGAATTAAAGAAACAAATAAAAGCAAACAAAATAATTACCTAGGCATCCTCAAGGCCCCAAACCTTCATTCTTTCAGTTATACATCCATAAAGAGGAACTATGGTCAACATATCTGGCATCAATAAATTCAGAATTTGGATCAGCATAGCCCCAATCAGCCTCATGCCAAAAATGAAATCTCTAACTCACTGTGTTTAAAGGTTACAAGTCATTTTACAACCCTAAATTCACTGCCTGTTCAAAAAAGCCAGCTTCAGTGAAGAACTGCTAATGATGTCATCTCCTGAACTCACAGTCTCACCCTCCATGTCAGAAAGCTTATAGGACCTGTTTCTCCGAAGTTTAATTATCATGTGCTAAGGTTTTCACCAGTAAAACAGGCAGCATCATTCCATAAACATTGTTTTAAAAACTATGCATTTTTCAGGCTTTGTAACAAAGCTGATAAATTCATTTTTTTTGGGGGGGGGGGAAGATTTGTTGTCCTTTTATCCAGGGTCATAGGATGCTGAGTCATGGCACATCTGTGAAACTGTGATGTGGTAAAAGTCTGTGATAATTCACACCTCTCAATCAATTGAAGTGATTTCTCAGGATGGCACTTTCAAACCATTCTATCTCTCTGTAAATGAGGGTGGGAGAGGTAATACTTACTGTTTTGAAACATTTCTATGAGTTTCAATGCAGTAGTCAGCTCAGTGTTTTCTCTCTGGCATGCTGTGCTACTTGACATACATTCAGCCTCTGTGCTGTACACCACATTAAAATGATCATATTACCACGGTTAACCCTTCCACCCTAGTAGGAATTAACACATATAAGGTCCTTATTAAAACTTACTGTAAAGCAGACACTGACAAACAGCAATGAAGTTACCAACATTACAGTACTAGTAATAATACAACTTCTTAACAGGCAAGTAGAGTAGTACCCCAAATGGTATCAGCAGCCTGGAGGCATGCTGACTCAGCACGCAGCAACCCTGGAGAATGGACCACATCAAAAAGACATTAAAAATATGAATTGACAACTTTGTTACAAAACCTGAAACACACATAGTTTTTATAGCAATATTTTTGAATGGTGCTGCTTGTTTTATTTGTGAAAACCATTGCACGTGATCTTTTAACTTTGGAAAAACAGGTCCTATAAGCTTGCTGACAGAAAGACTAGACTGTGAGTTCAGGAGATGACATCAGCAGCAGCTGTTCACTGAAACTGGCTTTTTTGAACAGGTAGTGAAATCAGGGTTAGAAAATAGCCCATAACTTTAAAATGAAGTAATAGATCTACTGGGGGTATGCTTAATCTAATTCTGCAATAAAACACTTTTGATCAGAGTCCCTCTTTAATAAGCCCTTGCTCTTTAAAGAGTTGCTGATGCCTCTGGGAAAACTTGTGTAAACTTTATTTAGACATAACAGAGTTTATATTTTTTTTGTATTTCTCTGTAGCATGTTCTTGCTTAGTATGGAGATTTGCATGTGAACAGGACTGTAGTCCCTTAGGCTTCTTCCGTTCAGTCTGTTTTTTCCCGGACATCACAGTCCCTTGCTTGTGACATCATAGCCACTTTCTTGGCAGTAAACTGTGATGTCACAACAAAAAAAGATCATGTCTTCAACTAGGGAAATCACAGCAGGAATACAGCAGATTAAAGATCAGGGACTTGGTTTACCTGGAATACAGTAGATTAAAGATCAAGGACTTGGTTTACCTGCCAATATTTGTAATAAGGAACAAGTGGCAGGCTGCTACTGTGAATATGTAGACTATAGGGAGGAGAGTGCATAACGAGAATTTAATGCACATCCGAGGTGTGTGATGCTACAGAAACTTCAAGGGTGAAGCCCGAGGTGTTTATCAACAGGTTTATCAAAGCATTCCACATAGAGGGTGTGCATTAAATTTGAGTTTTGCACTTAACACCATATGTTGTTTTATGTAATTGTTGGGGACTGTTTTTTTGCCAGCTACTGTATTAAAAATAAAGCATTCCAAAAACAAACGTGTGTGTGTGTGTGTGTGTGTGTGCGTGTCTGATTGTTTCACGGTCATATTTCTTATTTACAAGCAACTCTACAAACACTTAAATTCAGCAAAGTAGTAGTTGAGTAATGTTAATTTAAAACCTTTGTTTTCTGCTTTTTATTTTATGAACAGAGGAGCAGAGTTCAGAGGTTGCCACAGCTTGTCTGGTAGAGGGAGGAAAGGAGGGCAAGAGGGAGGGGGAGAGAGAGAGAGAGAGCATGCGCGAGCAAAATACAAGGCTCTTAGAGCACATCTGGGAGAAGAGTCACAATATTTGATGGTTTGCAACTTTGAAGTTACCAAATGTGTAGCTGGTGGCTTGCTGGTGTGAGATGATAGACGAAAAGGAGAGACCGAGACAGCAGTGTTATGTTCTAAATCACGATTCTGTTAAAGTTGTGGAATTTGCTGTGTGGCTGAGTGAGCACGAGCTGTACATTGGAAAAGCTGTTGCGTGTTCACCCATGGGTTATAATGGCAAATTATAACCACCTTTTCCAATGGGGGGAAAAAAAAACAGTACCCAGTTATAACATATACAATAATGCATGGGGTGGTGTACATAATGAGAAATTATGTGCACCCGAGGTGTGGGATGCTACATTCGCCCGAGGGGTTTATATAAGCATCCCACACCGAAGGTGCACATAATTTCTCATTATGTACACCACACCATGCATTTTTATGTGTAATAACTGTTTGCTGGTTTTTTTCAATGACAAGAGAAAATAAGCTGAGAAGTGTTTGAGAGAAAATATTTATTTCTGCAACATTTTATGCTGTAACTAGGGCAATAACTAAGTGTAAAGGAGTTTTTTTTTTCTTTCTTTTTTTAAATCAGAAGTAAATTGGTATAGTAATGATATATTTTTGTCAGAACTAGTAGAAGGAATAGGAACTTTGAACTGCGTTGGAAAATAATGATTAGAACCGCTATGTAATTATTGAGTCAGTCTCTTGTAGGAATTGGTTGTTCTCAGACTGAAAGTCTCTGAAAATGTTTTTTTTTTTTTAATTTGATGCCCCTTTTTTTGATTCACAGGTTGTTTTTCTCATGTTTTCTTTCTGGAGGCTTGAAATTCAGTTGGTTCCTGTGGAGATGAGAGAGAGAGAGAGAGAGAGACTGTTAGTGTTCGGGGAGGTCTGCATTTTACTATGACAGGCTATGTGATTTGTTGTGGTAATACTGCATTTTTACCGATTATTTTTTTTTTTTACTGTCGAGCAGCGTGAAGTGAGTGCTATGTATTAAGACACTGAATTTTCTGACGGAATTTTTGCGGATTTGTTTCTGTAGTAGTGCTGTTTAGCGAATGACAGTTTTCTGGTGAGGTTTAGTGGTGTAGTATGCTGCAGTGCGAGGCAAGGGAGACAGATAATGGCGTGTGTTTGCCGCTATAACTTGCAAGTTATAACGGCGGATTATGACCTGCTGTTGTCATTGAAAAAAACGGCAAGCAGTTATTACATCTCAATTATATGTTGTCTAAATATGTTAATGAAAGTTTCCTTAAAAGTGTCAGTTACTCCCGAAAATGTTGCATCCAAAGAACAACTGTAAAAGAGGACCACTTCTCCAGTGCAGCGCTACTATTTCAGTGTTTGGTAATAATACAAGCTGCTAGCTGGCCACTCAGAGTAGCAGCAGTACTGCCACTAGCGATGCTGGCAAAACCGGGTTAGTGCATGAGCTTAGGCAGTCAGATGTAGGCTCATCAGGGTCTGGACGGGGCCAGATGAGATGATGGTAAGAGTATAAAAGGTAAACTAACAGTAACAACAAATCCAACTCCATAATGGACAAGAACTCTTGTCCTTTTGGTCTAGAGGTTGACAATATTATAGCGGAGCCATACTGAAACTATTCCCCCCCACACCTATCTCATCCCAACTAGGTTATGGTCTGACCTCTCACCTCCCACCATAAGTTGTCTCCAACTTCCCCCTCACGGAGAGACCCTACTAGCCTGCCACCAAAAGTTGGGAACATAGGTGCCAGAGTTGGCACATGAAAGTTCCAATATCACATCTGTGTGGATGTACCAGTATCCGCCAAGGGTCTGACCCTCCCTGGAAGCTTCATCATGGAGGGTATCACATGGAAAAAGGAGACATGGTATGTCTGGGGAGAAGGCAGCTAATGGGTCTGGGTGGGTAAGAGCAGAAGGGGCCAGTCGAAAAGAAAGGGGCATAAACACTAATTCAAATCATAAATATATTTCTCAAATGTCTTCCTTTCCATTCCTTTGCAAAAAAAAAAAAGGCAAAACAAAGTCAAAGGGAAAACGAGGGTACAAGTATGCATGAGTGTTTATGGCTTACAGTTCATTCCCAGAGTTCTGTAACCACAGGGTCTTCACAAAATGCACACCCTCCCTGTCCACCATGTAAACGCAGTAAATTCATGAGCGTCAGTAGGAATGCAGATTCTGTACTGCTCTACGACAGACTAGAAACAGGATTCTGTATGACATGAAACAAAATACTGCAGAAGAAAAACAAGTTTTGGACCGCATTTCAGGTCTTTTAGAGGACCAATGACTTAAGTTTCTTCAGTGACCTCTTCACAGGATGTGATCCAACACTGCTGTATAGTGTAATGTCATACCTTTTTTCAGTGTTATGGGACTGTGCATATGTTGTGCTCCAGCTGTTGCTTCACACGTGTGGGATACCACTTCTAGTGTCTTACTGGTATGAAATAACAGCCAAATGTACTGTATAAATAATCGCAGGCTTACAATGAAATGAGCCACTCTGCCGTTTAAGGGTTATATTTTGTTGGCTAGGTCTGTAAAGTGAGACGTTCAAGAATGAAACCTTCTCAATGCTTCCAAAAATACAAGATGTTATCAGACAATATAAAAGTATTCCAAATTAATGCTTTAACTACCACTGTATGTGGCAACAAGAAATTCATTCTCTGAAGTTAAATTAACATTTTGGAGGTATGATACTTTAGTTTTGCTGAACTTCCAGTATGTTTGCCATCTGGAAACCTACTTGGGGTATTTTACTGTACTTGCCAATGGAATCACTGAATGCAATGCACAAAGCAATGAAAAGTAGCAACAAGCAGTTTGTCTCGGACTCACTGGCTTCTTGGCCGGGGCTCAACAGTCTGCCTGCCAAGATCTGACAAACATATTCCAGTGTGTGGATTCAGAAAAACCCAGAGGGACCACCCAAATATTCCCTTTGCTGTACTTCCCACATTCTCAAAAACGATCATGCTTTGTGTCTGCCATGGATTGATATAGACCTTATTCCTAGATGTAATTACCACAATGACCCTTGCCCTTTACAGAAACTAACAAGCTAGTTGATGAGCCTCGGGGTGTTAGATAGATTAAAATATACTACAATTAACTGTTTTTCTTCTTCCACAGGAGTTAGATGTTTAGCACACTCTGTGGGAAATAGAAGACCAGTATGTAATTGTATTAAACATTTTAACTAATCCCTTAGTGCAGTTTACTGAGCATGAGAAACCTCTCCAAAGTACCAAGAGATATGCCACAGCTACACAATATGATCCCTCTTCCACAGCTAAAGAAAAAAATTCTGTCTGTCCTCATTTTCAAATAAAGGTGAAGAAATTTAACAGTTCTGTATAAAGAAAATTAAGACATTGAACTTGAACACACACACACAGGCTTTCTAAAGGTCTGACGAGTAAAAGTATAACAAGATATTAAAATGCTCTGGGTAAGATAAAAAAAAAAAAAGGTAATTATTTCTGTTCTCCAGGCAAAAAGATGAAAAGTAATTCCACAGATGTCACTCTGCGCAATATATAACGAAGAAGGTGTCATTAACAGTCCTGTATACAACAGCACATCCAGGATTTTGTAAGAGGGTAGCATACTGTAACAGCTGCTCTGTCAGGCCTAAAATGGCAGAAGGTGCTACTTCAGTAGATAACTACATATGTCTGGCAGTGCCTGCATAAGGTTTTACATGTTCAATCATTTTAAAGTGGACCAGTTTTTGATGCTTAAATGAATACATAAATAAAAATTGTAGACTACTTTCTGAGGACTAAAATGTGTTTTAGTGGGGAAGGGATCATAATTTTTTCCAGGGAGCTTGACCACCCAAGTCCTTTTCACTCCCTGGTACTAGCTCCAAATGCCTGAACCCAGTGATCAGATGTTTTGTGGCATTTTAGTTTGCCGAGTGTGTGTGTGTGTGTTTCGGGGGGAGGGGAGGTGCGCCATTAAAATCCATATGAGTGTGTGTCCCCTTTTTTATAGTCAGATGTCTGCCTGGTTAACAAGAAACCCATCAATTAATCAACACACAGAAACATGGAAACTGATGGAAGATAAAGGACTAGTAGCCCATCCATTCTGCCCACATCCATGTAATTTTGGGACTGTATTCCTATCAGTCCTCCCTACAACTCCCATCTGCCCACTTATACACTATTCCCATCTGCCTGTCCCATCCTTTTTTGAACTTTCTATTTCATTCCATGACCTTCACTGTAAGTTTACTCTAGTGCATCACCACTCCTTTTGTAAAAAAGTGCTTCTTGAAATTCTTCATGAACCTCTCCCACCATCAGCAGTTTCAGTGAGTCACTCACAGTACCTCAGTTACCATATATTGTGACCAACTGGCTGCTGCTCACTTTGTTTATTGAGCAGAGGTGCATAACCGTCTCAGTCATGTTGCCTCTCTCTCATCTTTCAGCATACACATGATGAGATCCTCCAAGCCCTCCTCATAGGACATACCTTCTTGCAATGGTATCATTTTGGTGGCTCGTCTTTGTACCGCCTGTAACCTGCCCATGTCCTTTCCCAAGTGTGGACTCCAAAACTGTACACACTAGTCCATTAAGGGCAGATATAAGGGCTGTATTATCTCCCTCCCTCCTCTTGCTAGTGATCCCTCTATCTACCCTATCCTTTGATTTGCCTTATCCACAGCCCTACTACATTGTGAAGGTGTCTTCCCATTTTCACCACTCCCAGGTCCCTTTCCTCAGATGTGCTATCCAGTACCATCCCATTCATCCTATACTCTCATTCTCGGGTTCTTACTCCCCCCCACGTGCATTATGTTGCATTTTTCATAGTAAATTTCAGCTGACACACCCTCAACCCCTTCTCCAGATTTATCAGATCTTTGTGGCTTATTCATACTCTATGTCCAGTCTTTCATGGATCTTAGTGATGTCTGTAGAGAGGCACATCTTTCCCTGAGCTGTCACCCCAATACCAGAAATGAATATGTTAAACAGAACCGGTCCTAGAACCATTCAATAGGACATTCAGCTTGAAGACTTCCCTTTTTCTCCTGCTGGTTCTCCATATAGGACCTCCACCTGGTTCTCTATATAGGACTTCCTTCTGGGTCCTTCCACTAAGACAATTGTTCACCCACCCAAACTAGCCCAAGTTCTTTACCAGCCTCACATATGGAATGGAGAGGAAGGCTTTGCTGAAGTCTAGGTACAAGACATCAAATGCCTGACCCCTATCTACAACCTTTGTCATCCAATCAAATACTCTAACAAGGGTCTTTATATATTTAAACAATATATAGATGCGAGATGCATGCTGTATATAAATGCTGCACATACATCACTACTGTTCATAAGTAAGTCTATACCTCTCTGATATAGATCACTGTGGTGCCATTTTGTAAATTGAAATAGTAACCTTTCACTTTAAAAGCAAAATTAATTCATTACATAACATAACATACATAAAGAAAGTAGCACAGAATGGGGGGAGTGTTGTTAGACTCTATATATCCTACATAGCATGCCTCTGTTTCACTGTGGTCCGTAGCAATAAAGAAAAGTTTAAGTGGATAAATATGCAATAGTTGAGTTTTATGTTAACCTGGAAAGGAGAGCTAAGCAGTTCTGCCTATTTTTAGCCTTATATTCCTTGACTTGACTTGCATTTATTGCTGTATGAGGATACAAAATACACCATTGTAATTATGCACTAGGGCAGTCATATGCAGGTTGTATGTGGGCTTGTTCCAAGTTTGAGTCAACTTGCCCTACTTGTTAGTGTAAAATAAAGTTAAGGTTGACCCCTTCAATGAGCTATTTCTACATATGCATTAGTACTGAATAAGGCACTGAAAGCTCTAACAACCATGCTGAACTGCAAAAAAGCACTGTGTCTACTGCCTTTCTTTTGTTTAAATGTACCACAACAAGGCCAGAATGTCTGGTCAACTTGCACTGGGACACTCCCGAGGGGTTTAATTAAGAATCATCGGTTCTGCCAGCCTCCTGCAGGAAAGGTTACTTCAATGCAAATGTACTGAACTGGGCTGGGGGTCATACATCCAGATTGCTGGTTGAGGCCAGCTGCTTTAGATGATGATTGGAGAGGAGTGAAATGGCTCATACATTTTAATGCGATGAGCAAAGTAGGCAATTTGATATCGTTAGTGAACCAATAAGTAACTTGAAGAAGAGAACAGTGAGGCCTGAAAACTTATGAAATTAAAATTACTTGCTGGTCAATAAAAGGTATTAACAATCTACTTTGTCTATCTGTTTATACAAAGTATATCTGTAAAATGTGATGAGCTAAAGGCAAATTCCATGGTATGCACCTAATAGGGATTAGCATGCCCCACAAGACTAGCTTTTAGCTAAAAAGGCAAGAGGAATTTCTTTGTTCATTTTATAATTCGCATTCAAAAATATACTGTAAAACAACTTTAATATGAGTTCTGGATGACACAGAAAAAAGCACAGCATAGGGCCACCCAGGTAGGATGGAAGGTAGTGCTTTGTAGCACCTAGGTTTGAGTTCAGAGACTGCTGAAAAGACAATCTCCTTCTCAGTAGGGCCTTTTCTTTTTCCACAGAGGTTTTTCACCAAGGCCACATTCATTGTTCGTTGTTCAGGAATATACTGTACCTTGCTCCCAGGATTTATACCCTGTTCAGGCCTGCATCCTAAGATCCCCCTGGCCCCAGTAACCCTCAAGTCACCTCCCACGTTTCTCCTTCACAGGAGGGGATCCAGGGGAAGGCCATCCATCTCCCACAACAGTCTTGCAGTGGGCTGTGATCCAGTGCCAGTAGGTACTTGAACCTGGGGAATCCCAAGGCCCAGACTGTCAAGGAAATGGGGTTTCTGCCCTTTGGTTTTATTATTATTATGCACCCTCCTCCCTCCCTGGTCAACCAATCCTTTGGGTCTCCCTGGGTCCCCCGGCCGCTTGCTCTCCCCCAATACCAGCCACTTACCTCAAATCATGACCCCCCCCCCGTAACCCAGGGTATCCCTTCACTGGATGGGTCCCCCTCCTCCAAGGGGGAAGGCACTGGTGGGGGGCATCCAGCACATTCTTCTTGGTCCGGGTGCCACTGAGGTAGGATCAGTTGTTGAGGCCTGGTGGCAGTAGGGGGGGACCAGGGTCCATCATCCGGCCAACCAGAACAATTTCCTGGTTTTCTCCCCAGGGAGTGGTGTGCCATAGATGTCAGGGTGTATGCAGACATCTGCCACTCCCCCACTCATCCAGACCCGGATGTCCTGCAATGCTCCCGGCCTCTGCCAGGAGCCAGCAGGTGCCGGGCCACATCCCCACTCTCCAGCAACCTGAGTTCATTCCCGAACCTGGGTCGCTATCATCGCAGGTGGGAATACAACTGCTGCGCTGATGGGCCAGCCTGTTTTCTGCCCTTTTAGGTCTTTCCCATCTCCCCTGAATTGGCAGAAGCCTCACAAGCAGCTAGTGTGTCCCTGTAGCAGGAGCAAGCTTTCTAGCCAGCTGCAGAGGATCCTATTGTGCCAGAAATTGTCTTCAGCCCTCTCTGACCTATGCAAACCGCCATGTGGTAGCTGTCTCAGTCTGATCTGCCTACCCATGCAGCATCTTCTGTTCACTCCCGAACCTGGGTCATCTGTAGGCGATCACCACGCTTTGCTACTGGGCCATCATGTTAACTATTCAGAAGGGTATTTAAAGAAGCAGTGCAGTTATCAGGGATCATGGAGTCTAAGAAGACTGCTACTTTTTTAGAATGGAGTTTTTACAGAGATTTTCCAGTTTCCAGGAAATACATAACTAATGGCATCAGCAGCACTCGGTTACACAATGTGCACCCCAAAGTTGAGTTTTAAGACATTTCACTACTGAAGACATTTTCATTAAACCAGGATTTTTTTGCCCTGAGATTTCATCTGTTCATTTTGATTATACCTGTCCAGAAGTCATAGTCCTCTGCTTGCAACGTCACAATATGTTACCACTGATATTAATCTAATGTCACAAGCAGATAATTATTTTTATTTATTCATTTATGCAAATTGGATAAATACCTTTGAGCATTACTGCTCATTTACAAAGGTTACATATCAATTTCAAAGTGAAACAACAGTTCAGGGTACATACAGAAGGTAGGTTACAACAGGCAACAAGCAACAGAGAAACAGCCAATGTAGGCATTGTCAGAGCACACAGTACAAGACATGTGAGGCATAATAGCCCCCAGTATTGTTAGATTATGCAGGTAGGTTAAGGGGAGATAGCAGAAGTGGTGTGCTTGTTAGGGAATTATAAGTTCAGGGCAAGCAAAGCAGCAAGCAGTGATATGATCTAACAGACATCAGACTTTCAAACAACATGAAGTCTTGCTATATTATGACAATTGCAGTTTGTCCCACCATTAGAACTGCCCCGGAGGTGAAATAGTTAACTTCCATGCCAGGCATGGAACTTGGAGCGCGAGCTCGGTTAGAGAAGCTCTGTCTGTGTAGTTTCAAACTGAAACTGTCAGATTCTTTACTCCGCCTCACTGAACAGTCGCTCGGAGATTTCTCCTACTGCTCGGTTCATTTCTCGGTTTAAACAGTGTTTTCTCGGTTAAATTCAACCGTGAGTATTATTATTTTAACCACAAACCGATCGGTTCAAGCTCTGTCTGTGGTATTGTAAGTAATAGACAGGTTTATTTCTGTGTGGAACTTGTAAATGTTTATCGGTTCGGTTTGAACTGATCAGGTTGTTTTAAAACTTTGAAAATCAAGCATTTAAAGGCTTTTAGAGTGCGGTTCCTGGTTCTTATCGGTTCTAAAAAAACTGGATTTCATTACAGTTTTTTCCACGACCCGTGACAGGGTTGTGAACCAATAAAGGGTGTCTTGCACCTAGCACTGCCGTTAAAGGGCAAGTTTTTGGTTAGGCTGGCATTATGTCTGAGAAACCCAAAAGAAAAACCGGGCCCACTGGGTTTCAACACTGTGGTGTCTGTGGGGAAGCCTTTGCCAAGGCTGACCCACACACCACATGTGTATATTGTCTGGGGTTTGACCACCTCAATTCAGACTGCCAGAATTGTAAGAATTTCCCTGCAGCCACCCTGGATAAGAGAGTTGGCAGGCTCAGGGAGCGAGAGGCCAAAAAGTCCGCTGACCCGGATGGCCAGCCCGGTTCGGTGCCAACCGAACCGGAGGGAGTGCCCTCTGACCAGGGCGAGACTTCCTCGGGCGAACGTAAAGCTGACTCTGAGGAGCCAGTTCCAGCAAAGAAAACTAGAAAATCAGCAGGTGTGGAGTCTAAAATTCCTTCTCCAACTGCTGCAGAGATAGCAAAAGCTATACAAATTGTCCAGTCACTTTCTCCGGTTCCGTCCGAACCGCCACTGTCTGGTAAAAGGTCGTTCAGGCGGTTCCACTGGTTCAAAATATGATTTAGAAGAGTTTTATGAACCAGAGGAGGAGGAGGATGATTAGAACAGTATGAATGTGACTTTGAGAGTCTGGTGTGCCCATTGAACCGGACATCTCCCAAACAGACCTTTAGAATCTCCCCTCGCTTTCTGAGTCCCCTTCTCACTTTATGTTTTATAAAAGGTTGCTGAAACCCTCCAGCTCCCATTGGAGGAAGCTGTGGATGAGCAAGAGGAACCTGATTTTGTAGAAATGATGGATATCCCAGAGTCTAGGAGATTGTCTATCCCCTTACATAAGTCATTTAGGAAACAAATAATAAAAATTTTAAAAGCTCCTAATTCTGTGCCTCCTGTGGACAAGAAGATGGACAGGAGGTACACTTTGTCAGGTAATGATACAGAATTCCTTTCACAGCAATGCAGTCATGTTGGAGTAGTTCAGGCTGCAGCCTGTGATAAGGCTAATATTCCCTTGGCTTCACATCCTCCTGACAAGGACTCCAGGAAGATTGATGCCATGGCTAAAAAACAATACATGGCAGCGTCCTTGGGACTCAGGCAAGCAAATTACATGGCCTATGTGGCAAGATACCAAAAATCTAGATGGGACACTGTCATGGCTTTGGCCAAACAGGCTCCTGGCCAGCTTGCTAAGGAGCTGGAACAGGTGGCTGCTGATGGTATTGAGGCATCCAAGGTGCAGTTCCATGCTGCTGTGGATTTTAATGATGTATCCTCTAGAGTCATGGCTACATCTGTGGCTTTTTGTAGGTGGGCTTGGCTCAGGTGTACTAGCTTGTCACAGGATACCCAGACTAAGGCTATGGATTTTCCTGTGGTAGGGAATTCTCTGTTTGGGGAGCAGACAGAGAATTATATGAAGAAAATGGATGAATATAGGACAACCTATAAGAGTGCTCAGGCCAAGGACCGGCAAGCCACTCCTCAGAGGCAGACCCCCAGGGGTAGAGGTAGGCCTTTTCACCAAACCCAGGCCTCCTCTGCTTATGCTCAGAGGGGGTTCTTCAGAGGGAGAGGCAGATGGGGTGCAAGCAGGCTTGCTCCCACCCCTCAGCCTAAAGCCCCTGCCAAGCAGGCACCCTGATGGGGTGCCCAGAGCTGATTCTCCATTACCTGTAGGGGGCAGGTTGGCTTACTTCGTTCAGAACTGGGAGTCTCTAACATCAGACAAGTGGGTCCTGGAAGTAGTAAGCCGGGGTCTGGTTCTCAGCTTCAAAAAATTTCCAAAGATGAGAATCAGATCTTTTCCACCTGCAAACCTTCTAGAGACCTTTGCCTTAGAAACAGAAGTCTCAACCCTCCTGGCTCTCAGAGCTGTAGAAAGGGTTTCTCCCCTACACCAGGGCAAGGGTCTGTACTCCAGGTACTTCCTTACCCCAAAAAAGACAGAAGAATGGCGGCCCATCTTGGACCTAAGATATCTAAACAAGCACCTTTTGAAACCAAAATTCAAAATGGTGACTCTGGCAATGATTTTACCTTCTCTAAGGCCAGGGGACTGGCTAGCTTCCCTGGACCTCAAGGATGCCTATTTCCATGTTCTCATCAGAAGCTCCCACGAAAGTACCTCAGATTGAACTGCCCTCAGGCCATTACCAGCTCAGAGCAATGCCCTTGCCTTACCTCTGCCCCAAGGTATTCACAAAATGTCTAGCAGTAGCAGTTGCTCATTTAAGAAGGCAAAGATTGCCATCTTTCCCTACCTAGGACGACTGGCTCATTGTAGGTCAGTCTCCAGACCAGGTCAAATCACACCTGCAAGTTACCCAGCAGCTACTCACCTCTCTGGGTTTTCTTCTCAACCTTCCAAAGTCAGTTCTGGAACCTGTCCAGGTACTCACCTTTATAGGTGCAGAATTGGACACAAAGCAGGCCAGAGCCTTCCTGCCCCTAGAAAGGGTAAGGAACCTGGTGGCCCTGGCCTCCTCCTTCACTCTGCAGGTCTCTCGACCAGCAAGGCACTTCTTACAGCTACTAGGACACATGGCTGCTTCCACAGCTGTAGTGCAAGGAGCAAGGTTTCAGATGAGGGACATTCAGTTTCATTTGAGAGCCTTCTGGTCCCCAAAGGAAAGATCCCTTTCTAAGTTGATCCAGTGACTCAAACCTGATCCAGACCCTTCAGTGGTGGCAGAATCAGAGCAATTTGAGACTAGGGGTCCCTTCATCCCCTATCTCACTCCTTGACCCTTACTACAGATCGTCCCTTCTGGGTTGGGGGAGCTCACATGGCGACCTCTCCACCCAGAGTGTGGTCCCCTCAGGAATCTCTGCTCCACATCAATTTGCTGGAACTCAGAGCTGTCTTTCTAGCACTTCATGTGTTTTCTGCATCTGTTCAGAACAAAGTGGTACAAGTCAGAACAGACAACACCACTACAATGTGGTACATCAACAAACAAGGGGCACTCGGTCTTGACCTTGTGCACGAGGCAATGAAGTTGTGGTCTCTGGCTTATTCCTGAACACTTCCCTCATAGCAGTTCACCTCCCAGGAAAGGACAATGTCCTGGCAGATGCTCTCAGCAGGATTTCCCAGGGCCATCACGAATGGTCTCTGGATCCTCAAGTACTGGGGATAGTTTTTGCCAGATGGTGCACCCCTCAGATAGATCTTTTTGCAGCCCCAGACAATCACCAACTTCCACTGTTCTGTTGCAGGCCCCCAGTGTTGGGCTCAGTCCCCCTGGATGCCTTTCTCCTAGATTGGGAAGGGAAGTTTCTATACGCCTTTCCCCCCTTCCCGCTCCTATTCAAGGTGCTAGTCAAAATCAGATCCCAGCCTTGCAGGATGATTCTGATTGCTCCAGATTGGGCCAGACAGCCCTGGTACCCACTCCTTCTGTCTTTAGCAGTCCATCTTCCCCTGTGTCTCCCCAGGAACCACAACCTGTTAACCTGTGCCCAGGGGAGAGTTTGGTATCCGAATCTCAAATCCCTCAACCTCAAGGCCTGGCTCTTGAGGAGTTAGAATTTGCTGACCTACACCTTTCTCAAGGTGTTCTTGAAATCCTGAAGGCTTCTGGAAGCCTTCCACTAAAACTACTTATAACTCTAAATGGAAAGGTTTTCCATCTGATGTTCTGGAAACATATTTCCCGGAATCTGCTGACTTGCCCATTGTTTTGGACTATATGGTCCATCTTAATTCTTTAGGTCTGAGACCAGCTACCCTGAAAGTACATTTGGCAGATGTCTCTGCCTTTATTTCAACAGGAAAGCCCTCCTCTCTTTCCACTCACCCTGTATTTTCCAAGTTTTTAAAGGCTTACTTCATACTAATCCACCTTTCAGGGACACGCCCTGCCTGTGATCTTAATGTTTGCATTGCTCAGTTGATGCAACCCCTTGAACCTCTGTCTTCTGCAGAGCTTAAGTATGACTTGGAAAACGCTATTTCCTAGTAGCTATCACTTTTGCCAGGCGCATAAGTGAGTTACAAGCTTTGTCAGTAGAGACTGACTTTATTTCCTTCCACAGGGATAAGGTAGTCCTTAGGACTAACAGGAAGTTTTGCCTAAGGTGGTTTCGGATTCCATCTTAATCAATCTATCTCCTTCCAGTGTTCTTCACTGACCATTCCTCCTCTGGTGAGAGGAGGCTGCACAGTTAGATGTTAGAGGGCCCTAAGTTACTATATAGAGCGTACCAAGGGTCACAGGTTGAATCCTCCAACTTTTTCTCACTTATGGTGAGGTTGGGAAAGGAAACCTGCCACTAAGAGATCCATTGCCAGGTGGATTGTCTCTTGTATCCAATTTTGTTATCAAAACTGGGAAAGTTCCCCTTCAGGCCTGAGGGCTCACTCTACCAGAGGTACAGCTGCGTCTCTAGCTGCTGCCAGAGACATCCCTATCTTAGAGGTATGTCAAGCAGCTACTTGGAAAAGCAGTACACACTTCCACCAAGCATTACTCCCTGGATTCCAGGCCAGGAGGGATGCTCGGTTTAACACAACCGTGCTTCAGAGCCTATTCCTAAGTAGGTTCTGTCCCTCCTCCATGGAGGTACTGCTGTGTAGTCTGCAATTGTCATAATATAGCAAGACTTCATGTTGTTTGAAGAAAAAATTACTCACCTTAGTAATGTTGTTTCTTCTAATGGAGTCTTGCTATATTATGACCTCCCCCCCAGCCTGCCCCTCTCAGAACTTCTACTTGGGTATGGGGTGGGCAGTCCAGTGTGGGCACTTGTTTATGCCCATTTTATGTTTTTTCCACCCCCTTTTTTCTTGGAGGTTTTTGGGGTGTTGTGTTTTGTTTTATCTTTTCTTTTCTTATCTTATCATATTTTCTGGCCCCTGACTTGAGTCTTTGTGTTGGGACCAGGAATATGTGTTAATATTTAGGTAGCCAGTTGGCTAGTGTAGGTTACAGCTTCCACACAGAACCTTAGTGAGTTTTGCTCGTAAAGATCTGACAGTTTCAGTTTGAAACTACACAGACAGAGCTTCTCTAACCGAGCTCGCGCTCCAAGTTCCATGCCTGGCATGGAAGTTAACTATTTCACCTCCGGGGCAGTTCTAATGGTGGGACAAACTGCAATTGTCATAATATAGCAAGACTCCATTAGAAGAAACAACATTACTAAGGTGAGTAATTTTTTCTTCCATGCAACTGTATTTAATAATAGCTAATGGAATGTCCTGAAAAGTCTAATTTTCCTGATGTTATGAGATTTGAGATGCACCAATGCCAACTGTAATTACTTGCAGAAAACTGAAAAATCTCTTTAAATGAAATTTCAGTACAGTATGGGCTCCAATTCCCTTCCCAACAACTTACAGTCTGAGTGATACCACCAATTTTTCATAAAACGCCCTTGCTGTGCTCAGGAGACATAATTTCACCAGCATCATAATCCCCCTCACTGGGAGTTGAATCCTATCTTGTAGAGCACTGTGGAGAATCCTGTTGTGTGTGTGTTCTCACTGCAATTTGCTGGTCTATCGACATGCATTATTTAAAGTTTTCCCATTGTACACTCTATAAAATATTAAACATTATCTTAAAATATTCATTGTAGCTTAACAATAAAGATATCCAACGGAAAGTGTGTCATTATCCTCTGAACTTGCCTGTAAACATTTTTGTGATGGTTTTGCTTTGTTTCCGTGCTGAGCAGATGAGCAGTAGCCATGGAGGAAAGTAATCATGATGACTGGCCAGCAGTTCAGCTATAGTCCCAGACAAACCTGAGGGTCTCGGTTCTCCCTCCGTGAAGTTGCAGCCTTCATCTATAGAATCTACAAGGATAAAGACGCTCTGTTGTGGTGGTTTCACACTCAATAGTGGAAGGAGCACACACCTGTAAAATAATAAACATTTCCTGTTAGAATTCCACATACAGTGCTACCTCGATAATATGCCCCAACCACTCTTACTTAAAAAACTCATCACCTCCTGGGTGGCCATTTTGTGTCAGGTAAACAATGGATAGTTCAGACTTCATATGGCGCTATTGGAGGTAATTAACGCCAGCAAATTCACCTGTACCAATTGCACATTATATAATTTCCCCCATTATTCACTACCCTTGCATAATCTTTGATTATCCACTCAATTGTATCTTGTACTGAATAATGTAGAATCTAGGTCCCACTTCACTGACTAACAATAGCAAGACACCACATCCCCAGTATACAATATACCAAGTTACTGATTATGTCCACCCGATCGCTGGGAACTCAAATTTAGAAAGACAGACTGACACTATAATTTATTTAGCGACCGAGATAAACGGCTGCTTGTTATTCGCACCAGTTTGCTCCTGCTGCTGATCCTCTGAATTCTGAAGTGCAAGTGCACAGATTTTAGAACTGCACCTCACCTACACTCAGCAACCAAACAGCACTGCTTCTCAGCTCAAACTCTTGATTTTAATAATTGAAACAAAACATTACATGGGCTTGAGATGCATGGTGTACATAAATAAATTACCAAGTGCTCACACACACATCTACACCTCTCTCTCTTATTGTAGGTCACTAAGACACCATTTTGTAAACTAAATGGGACAATAACCCTTCACTTTAAGGACCAAACTAATTCATAATAGAACTTGTGACACATGCTGTAGATAAAGTAACAGTACATCCATTCACTGCATTTTCTGGCTGAGATGGATAGCTTTCCCCAACCCCCCACACACACACACACACATTGTTTGTACTCAGTGAAATGCCTACTCTCTCACAGTATGTTTCTGCTACCATCTTCTGCAGACAGGGACTACCTTCCACCTCCATGCACAAGCAAACTCTTCCTCTCTTCAGGGCTCTTGGGGACACAGGTAGTTGCATCCTTTAAACACAGTCAGCAGTAAAGGACACGGGTGCTTTCCAGACATAAGAGCCGGAAAACATTTCCTACAAGTGCAGTTAAAAGTGTTGAATGCAACAATTTGTTTCTGCAATTCACATTCATTTTTTTTGTTTGTTTTTTACCACAAGTGCAACCCAAGGTTTAAACATTTCCCAGGACCCCCAGTTTTTTTTTTTTTTTTTTTGTTATGGAGTTCTGCACCCTCAAAATGAGAATCTTACTGAGAGCCCTACTGATCCCTGCCATGGTAAGGACCAGTTAATGCCAATGTCCTATTAAAAGTGTTTCCCTGCTGCCCACATATCTTTCCATCAAGTTAGACATCATGGGTAATCCTCCCGACTGAAGGGAAAGATAGACACATATATACTTGACTGAGAGCTGGTGCAGCACCAATTAGGATTCAGCTAAACCCCAAATAAGTAGGGAAATGTGGTATTGGGGTTTCCAACCCCCCCTCCCCCAGCAGCAAAAGGACAAGAGCACACAAGCAACCCCAGACAGCCATTATCAGGTAAGACAAATACCAAACAACTGTTTCCAGATAAAACTAGTCATTTATCATCAAGGTCCAGTGTTTCAGCAGCCACAGATACACATACACAGTGAAAATACACACACCCTCTTCTGGCTGCAGAAGCACAGGCCCCAGCCGCAGACACAAATCCACAAAACCAAATTACAACACTACTACCGTCTGCAGAAGCGCATGGGGGGAGGGTGCCAAACAGACATGGGGGATGGTGATAGATAATATGGAATTGTTTTCACCAGGATAGGGTGGGGGTGCAGGGTCGGGGTTGGAAGACATCGACAATTACACAGTGCTTGGCATGGTACAGTGTTATGATGATGGTATCACTGTACAGGATGCTTGTATTTTGCGAGAACAGGGTAATGGAGGTTGATGAAATGTTTTTCCCTATTTGATCCTTGCTCCTGCTGGCAAGGTAAGTAAAAATGTAATGATCATGAAAGCAGTCCAGAGAAGCAGAACATGTTATGGTCTGCCATACGTACAGTCTTGGCACAACATCAAGGGGTTTGAAAAAAAAAAGTGCAGAGAGAGCTCATCAAAACCAGAGCATAAACTTCAAGACCATCAACTGTAGAACACTGGAATCTGATATATTTCTATAAGTCTTTCTGTAACTTGGCAGATACCAGCCAAAAAAACAAACAAAATTTTTGAGCAACCAATGGAACACACACAAGCCTCCAGTATGTACCATACTTCAGCCTACATTTTTTGTTGTCTGCTATGAAAAAAAACAAACAAAAACGGAAAACATAGTTAAAAAGACAGTTGTTTTATTTGCTGCCTTCTCCTAATATTGGATCTTCAATAATTCAACAACTTAACTTATAAGCAGCTAACAGAATGCAAACTTTGTGTGTGGGGGTGGCTTAGGTGTTGAGAAATGACAAACAGGTTGCCAGTAAAAAGAAAAAAAGAAAAGCACATATGGCCGACACAGTAGGACAATAGTCTCTAATCCAAAATAAAAATAAAAATATATAAATTAAATGAGCACCATGATCATGCTTGCTAAGGGATAATGATAAAAACAAATGATACAAAGATTTCATCTTTTTATTATGCAAATGTTTTACTTTTATATGCATACTAAACGCAATGCAGAGTCCATTTTTAAATGTTTAATAAGCCACTAAGGTATTTGCAATGACACAATGCAATGGACTCAACTAGTTGTCTCTTTTCTTAGTACTCCCACACAATCTTTATTGTTAATGTAACACTTGCTTAAGAGATATGCTAGTCATCCATATGGTGGAAAAAAACCCCAAAAAGAATAGTTACCTACCGTAACAGTAAATCTCAGAGAGAATATCTGACATTGAGTCACATCCTGGAACTGTAAGCTGTCAGTGTCAGGACAACAGAAAATGTTTGCAGGTTGTGGCCACCCACACCAGCATGCCTCATCAGTGCCTATGTAACGTAGGCATCCCCAGGATGCCTCGGCTCCCTGCTGGAGACAAGCTCGGAGGATCATCAGACTGGCAGGGACCAAAGCTACCAGGACCACACCAGATACACAGGAGAGGATATGGACATCTGAGTAGGGATGCAATAGGGGCACCAAAGGAGAAGTAGTCTGTGAGAGCAAGTAGTACAGCCACCCATCATCCGACAAGAGGAAAGGTGGGAAGAAGAGCTATGGATCATTGGAGGAGATTTAATTGAAGATCATCTACTGTTACGGTAGGTTACTATTCTGTTTTTTTTTAGCATATCTCCCTTCATTGAGCCACATCATGGAATGATTCCCTAGCAGTACCAAGCATTGAGGAAGGATGGCAGGACTTAATGATCCTGAGAAATTAGGCCTTGCAGAACACTGAGGCCAAAACTTTCATGTCTACGAGAGATGATGCACAGATTGTAGCTTTTAATGAATGTATAAACAATACTCCAAGTGGCAGCAGCAGCAGATGTTAGTAGCTTCAGTGAAGAAAAAAAAACATGAAAAAACAAGAATAAAAACCAACATCCCTCTCAAACACCACTGTACATAACAATTTTGGCATAAGCGCTTTACTCTGTAATCACCCATGTGCTGCCAGACACTCACAGCAGTTAAGATTGCATAAACGCATAGCTGGCTTAAAGGCATAAATCACAGATGTCCTGAGAGTATGTGCCTGAGTAGGTTTATGTTATAATGTAATGTTTACAAAACTGTTATTTGGCATAATATTGTAAAAGAGCCTTGGCTCAAACTTCCCTATTTATTTTACAATAAACACACAGAGGATGATGTATGGAGTTTGGTCAGTAACAACACTGTAATCGCTTTGAGAGGTTACCATGACAACTGTAAATCTCGAGAGCGCAGCTCAAGAGGTTTACATGATTGTCATGGTAACCTCAAGACGCGATTGGAGCGTTGTTACTGACCAAAACTCCATACATTATCTTTTATAATGTATGGGATTTTTGCTATTGATTAAACATCAGCCACGTTTCCTTACCCCCGCTTCCCCAACCAGCAACACGCTAACAACAAACAACTGCCAACATTTTTTTAACTTGCCAAACAATCTGAGTTTTAAAATATTTATTTGTGAAGATGCCATCACTGCTTTTACTTACTAGGCTGCAGTGGTCAAAAGAGTAAAGAAAACGTATGTCCGTAAAAGAATTGAAACTGAACTGCCGTTCTGTATGCCTGTCAATTGAAGAAATCCGGTTGGTCACTAAATATCACATGGTGTCAAGTTGCAAGGTCTCCTGGGAGAGGTCAGCATTACATCCTTCAAGAAGGGGCCAAGTGATTAAGCCAGGAGAAAAAACTAGGTAACCTGATTTGGGCACAAAAAAAAGTAAACTGTTTGTGGTCAGACATTTATGGTTATGGGACTGAAGCAGCTGACATTGCAATCGCTAGCTACTGCAAGTGACAACAAACAGCGGAATAAAAAATTTAAATGCTTGCAGTTTGCTAGCGATCCCTGTTCTGAAAAGGAATCATGCTTGAAGGTGGTGTTCCATTTTATAAACTCATCGCTATGACGTACTTAAGAGAGGATCATCACTTATGTCATAGCGATGAGATCACTAGAAAATAATCTGTTTGGTTTCCATTCATAAACAAGGCTCTCCAATACATCATATGATTATTATTATTAACAAAATCTGGGATGGCCACATTAATACCCTAATTACCTAAAGGTAGGTATATGGGGGATTTTAAATTGGGAGTAAAAGTGTGAACAATAACATGTAAGGTAAACTGTTGGCGTAGTTTGCTTTATATAATTTGTTAAAACCTGTGAGTGTTTTCCTACAGTTCACTTTTATTATTCCTAAAATCCTATGCCTATCAGTAGAGCAACTATGAGTCTGCCTTTGCAAATCAACCAAAAATAGCATTTTTATTGACTTCTTCTTTTCTTGTTTGTAATTAATGTTGTGAGTATAAACAAGAGAAGATCGAAGTACATACAGTATACAGTCAAAATTCTGGCCAGGCCGAACTCTGTGAATTTACAACTCTACAGGAAAACTTGTATTTAACATAGTGATAACCTTTTGGACAGTACTATTATAGTGCAATTAAGATTAAGAACAGTTGAATTTTTTTTAAACTAAAGAACTAACTTGTTCATACTGCATTAGAAAAACGGCACGATGCAGGTTTGTTTTGCATCACCAATCAAGTGTGTGCAATTTGTTAAATATAGGAGTTACAACCTTGTGCATAAGTACAGAGGAGGGACTGAAGACTAAAGCTAGTGGTGTGGGGTGCATGCCCACCCTTCTAGATACATGAACTGAAGGTTGGCTGGCTAGAGAGAGAGAGTAGCCACTTGGTATTTTGCAGTAATGCAGAATTGATGTAGGTCTCCCATATATCTGTATAGCTCTGCATTCTATTTTGGTTAGCATGATGTACTCTTTCAAAGCTGACTGTTTTGCCCATTTCAACCAACTATTATTATACTGGAGGTGGGTCCTGTCTTTCCAGTGCCTAAGTAGGATCTTTTTTGTTACTTACATAGAAGCTGTCTGAGTATTGACTTTTACGGCTCAAGAAATATACAGATATGAGATAACTAATATATAGGTATGTCATGCTTTATGTATTCCTTTGCAGTCATCCACACATACAGCACAAACGTGGCATCCTGTATGACACTCAGGCTAAATTTAGACTGGCTGCCAGAAGAGACTCACATTACTGCGAAAGGTACAGACAGCCACAATGGGCATCGCTGACTGACTGGAGGGAGATGCTTATTCCTACTGCTGCTTGCATGCACATGTGAGAATGGCACTGCCCCTCCTTAACCGGGTAATCTACTTGTACATAGCACCCTTGCTTTCCAGGCTAAGGTCTACTGCTAGCCATGAGCTTGCAACTCCATCAGTAGAAAGCAATCTGGCCAGGCCCAGTGGCATGCAGGGTCCTGCCACGCTAGCGACCTAGGTTGGTAAATGGACACAGATCGCAAGGGGGTCAACCAGGACAGGAGAGGACCAAGCATCTGAAGGACTGCTCCCCTCTTCTGGGGAGGGAAAGGGTGTCAGCCCAACCTTAGACTGCCACCAGGTGAAGGCCTGGTGGTAGTCCAGCTACGTTCAGCAGGAAGAGAGGGGCAGTGAGATCATCATGCATGAATGCCTTCACATGCACACATCAACATTTTGTGGCAGGGCAGAAAAGGAAACACAAAAAAAACTGGAGTCAAGAGCCTCATGAAGCCCTGCCCACCTGTGCCCAAGTCTGCACTGTAGAATGGGAACCACTGGTCCACTCCTGATGCATACACCTGGTGGGGGGAGGATGACCTCCCATTGAGGTGGTGAATCCATGAGGGAACCCTAAGACCAGGTGAGCCCCAGGGGAAATGGTTGATGGCACATAGGGGTGGGGACAGGGCTTACCAGCCTCCCCAGAGGGAGGAAAAAATACTCATTTACCATATCCGCTACCTGGCACTCCCTGACAGCCAGCTAGCACCTCTGCAGTGGAGTTTTCCCCTAAACCTCACTATTATCCCAGTGGTTCAAGAATCAAGCCAGTCCACCTCATAAGGGTTGTGGAGAGGATGTACTATGTCAACAGCGATTCTGATACCTGTATTCCTTGAACTGTTATTGTATATGCTGGCTGTCACTATCTGATACTAAAAAAGTCTGGTTATATATATTATATACAGTACATGAACACTGCACTAGCACTTGCTTTGGATGCCTTTGTAAATGAACCTGGCTCAAGTGCTTGCCAAATCCCTCTGAATAACCTTAGCAAATGAAAATCAATGAATGTTTGAATGACTTCTCTAGATCCCAAGCAACAACGGTTAGATCCAAATCTTCAGAGTGAAAAATGTAGAGAGCTGGACCATGTTCAGGTTCAGGGCTTACAAGTGGGTTAGGATTATTTCAGGTCATTTTGTTAATGTGTAACCCAGTGTATCACCTGTTTCAGGTCTCAAGAATATATTTTTTCAGACAGCAGCCAAATGGTCCACCAACTGAAAATGTGTGGTCACCATATCTAATTTCCTAAGAGTCCAATCAATACAAAAATAACTGAAATTAAAAGAGCCTATTTCAACAAAAACATATATATCAGTTTGCAGACTAAATTTTTCAACTACTGTTTGCTATTTAGAGGACATTTCAGAGCCAGCCATCTGTCTGTTGTTGGGTTGTTGTCTCTGCCAGAGGGTCAGATTAAGCAGACAAAAACCTACTGTGTTTACAATGGTTGACATCTAAACCACTACAATTCCCCAAGCAAATGAAATTGCACCCCTGAGCTAAAGCAAGACAGGGAATCTAGTTTATTATGCTCGTCTTACCCAATACATAGCCTCTATTACTATGTCATTCCTTTTTCATGAAAACGCTTCCATTAAAATGGATGAGGTTTCACAGACTCTAGGAAAATATTACAGTGTCAGGAAGCATCTATCACGAGGTTAACAGAACAGAGTAAAGAGAAAACTGCGCAGCTTGCAGTGCTCCACTTTGGAATCTAATCAATGTTGGACTTCATCAACTGCTGAATTCAACCAGCTGATCCACACAGATCAATGCTCAAGTCAACCAGCTGATGTGTACAGATCAGTCCACCCTGCAAAACCCCATCGATTTGACCAAACCCACAGATCAGCTGATCAGAGGGCCAAAACAATTCATCTGGATTTCCAGTGACAAAGCTACTTATTCCAAAAGAAAGTAAAATGAAGCAAAACTAAACCTACAGTTGTCAGTGCTTCCATATATTCACAGAGGGCATATATTTTTCTAACCCAGGACCAGTATCTAACAGAAATCACCAGTCCTTCCTTTCACTGGTCCATCCTGATAATTACATAAGACTACTGACATTATAGGAATAGTAATAAAACAAAACAAAAAAAAAATTCAAACAAAATCTAAGCTTTAAGGGCACTGCAATTTTAAAATTTGCCAGCATAGTTAATGTGAAGTTTGGAACTTTGTACTATGGAGAAACAGTCCTGACTTCACCCCTATTATGTGTGGAAAATTTATTTTTTTAATTATTGTGTTTAAACAAATCCCCCCACCACTGTGAGACATAATACCACCCCCACACTACCAGTTGCAAAACATGCTCCTCCCCGTTACAGCACCCACATCCCCTACTCCCCCCCATTTCCCAACAAACAGTTATACGTATGTACATATATTTATACAAAATACACACACTTCCCTCCCCACCCCAGTCCAAATCGGAATGTAAATTCCATTCCGCTCTCCACCCACCCCAGTCCCATTGTTAAATAAAGTATACACCTCCATGTACTAGCACCCAGCCATCACCACCATATCCTCAAAATAGGGATACATGGTCAATACACCTGTAAAGCCGAAAACAACCCCCCTCCAATCAGTGACAAATGAATAAACTGCTGATGACGTGCAAGATGTACCAGCTGATCAGTGTGATCAGTCAATCTTGAATGAAAGGGTACAGCATACACTGCAAATCCATTGGTTGACAGTGCCTACCAATGGACTTGAAGGAGTACAATACACTGTCATTCACTGACAGCTTGGTTGGCGGGCAGCCATGATGGTGTGCGGGTGGGTTGTGCTGCCTGCCGACGTATTGACAATGTTGGGATAGGGGAGCGGGATGAGGGGTCCCTTGGTGGGTGGGGGGGTCCACTAGACTACCAGGGAGGTCCGGGGTTGCAGTTTTGGTTATGATCGTGGTGGGGGGGCACTAGACTACCAGGGATTTGCGATGGGGGAACTGTACACCAGATGGGTTTCAGGGAATGGAGGGGAGTACCACTGGACTACCAGGGCTTTTTGTGTTTTATTAAATCGAAAGGTGTTCAAGGTAGGGAGGGAGGTACAACTGGATTACCAGGGCTTTCTGTATTTTATTTATTTTTGGACAGGGTTTGGGGCAGAGAGGGGGTACCACTGAACTACCAGGGACTATGACGGTGACATCTCATCATGATTGGGATGCGGGGGGGGGGGGGCCACTAGACTGCCAGACAAACTGTCTCTTCCCCTATGCCTATATGATCAGGTCCTGCCTGTTGGGCGCCCAGCACATCTCTCCAGGCGCATCCCTGCCCCAGACATGCAAATGGGGCCAAAATGACATGCAAATGGACCCATCTGCGTCATGCATGCATAATGGCCCCATCTGCATGTCCCAGTCTGAATATCTGGAATGTGCAGCTGGTGCCTCCCCATTCCAGGTATTCAGACTGCGGGGGGGAGGGATATATGATCTGGCACATCCTCGGTGGCTCCATCTGCACCACCTGCATCATGTGAGATATTCAGACGGGATGCGCGATCGTGCATCTTGTTTGAATATGGCATGTTTGTGCTCCGGCACAACTCAGATGCATTGTGAAGGCACTTGCACCCATTCTGGGTGCAGTTTGTAAATCCTGGCCCTTGTTTCTATGTTTCTAATAGTAAGAGTAGGGAGAAGATAAGAAGTGAAAGGGAAATTTACACTAACTGGACTAGACCATCAGGCTCACTCACCAAGTTTTTTTTGGTTTTTTTTTTTTTAAATCAGGATGAATTTTACTGAGCTCACCCCCAAACTCAACTAATCAGCATGGGATCACAAAGCACTCCCCACTGGGAGCACAGCAAAAAGCAGCATATATGTGTGGGACTACAATGGTGTGCCTTCACTGCTCTCAACACAATCATGCTACATGAACCCACTACCTTACTAAAACCCATTTTATACTTGGAATAACACAATTCCATTGGTGGGTGAGGATTATGCTAGCTTATGTATCCTGGGGTGGCTGAAGACCCTCGCCCTTCAGGCATGGGATTTCAACCTACCCCTCGCCCTTCAGGCATGGGATTTCAACCTTCCCCTCAGTACATTAACATAGCACAACCCCTCCCCCATCATGCCTCCTTACACATACATACATTTATTTTTTTAATTTTTATTTTATTTAAACAGCAGTTTGGAAAACCTTAGCGCCATAGGCTCATTTACAAAGGTACCTTGTCACAGTAAGACAAACCAAAATACACAGTATAGCAGTACAACACATAAGTATAACAGTAAAATTAAGACATAGATACAAACAAGCTGGTACAGGTAGGATGGATGCAAACAATACCAGAGTTATGTAGGTCCTTAGCAGCTTAGTAATAAGCTTTGTCTATAAGTATTAGTGCGACTTTGACTAGTGGCAGTTACAGCATCGGGTGTTAATAAGGTGGTTACGTAAGGAAGTTTTGAAGCACGATATAGTTGGAGCTCGGAGATGGAGGGCAGTGTGTTGAACCAGGAGGGGCCTAAAGCTGAAGGCTCTTTGGCCATGAGAGGTCCTAGCTTTAGGGATAACAAGAAGGTTTTCCCAGAGGTCGAGTATGAACTAGTGGGACAGGCGTATGGTGGTGGTCAATCCTGGTGAGGAAAGCCCAGGAGGGCCTTTTTGTAAGGGTACAGGTAAGATATTTGAGGCGCTCATCGAGATCAAGTACCAGCGCTTTAGCATACAGTAGACAGGTGTGTGTCATCCTAGGTGCTCCAGTAATTAACCTGCAGGCCTTATTCAGAGTAGTGCGAATTTTATGGAGTGCGGTCTGATCAGCAGCACCATATACCAGCAGTCCATAGTCCACTAGGGACAGGATAGAGGAGGTGACTGCGAGTTGAAGAGCCTCCGGGGGGAGGCAGTGTTTATACCGATGTAAGATGCCCAATCGGATATTAGTGGCAGTGGCTAGGGCAGCGATGTGTCCATGGAAGGAGAGGGAGGGGTCAAAATGGATCCCAAGGTATTTATAGGAGCAAACTTGTTCGAGTGGGAATGAGGACCCAGAGTGAATGAGGAGTTTGAAGTTGCAGGACTTGTTTTGGGGATGAGTGAAGAACATGTTTTTTTTTTTTAAATTTATCACCAATCTATGTTCCTTGAACCAGCCCTCGGCTTCAGTGAAGGACTTCTGCGGCAGTCCTGGAGGGCAGTAGGGTTACGACTTGAAGCAAAGATGACTGCATCATCAGCGTACAATAGAATGTTCCCGAGCAAGAGCGTGGAAGGGTGTTAAGGTAAAGGGAGAATAGTAAGGGCCCAGAATGGAGCCCTGGGAACCAGAAAAGATGGGACAGATGTCTGAGTAGGTCCCATTAATTTTTACGCTGTGAGCAGTCAGACAGATAACTGGTGCACCAGGAGATAGGCCCAGCAGCAAAATCAGAGAGACTAAGGGCATCAAGAAGGAGGGGTGGAGACAGTGTCGAAAGCTTTCGAGGGGTCAATGAAGACAGCACCAGCCAGAGAACCAGTGTCTAGGAGGGGAGAAAGTTGGAGAACTCTAGGAGGCTGTGTTGGTACTGTGGCCCGCTCGGAAGCCATGCTGCTCAGGACAAAGGACATTGTAGGTGGAGAGGTAGTCAGAGATTTGAGAGGCCACCACTTTTTCCAAGGCCTTGGAGAGAGGAGAGAGAATGGAGATCGGTCGATAGTTTCCAGCCACAGTCCTATCACCACCTTTAAAGATAGGGGTGACAGTGGCGACTTTCCAGGCAGTTGGAACCTTCCCCAGGCAAAGAGAGTGGTTGATGAGGCATGTGATCGGGGTAAGGACTGTGTCTAAGACCAGCCGTAGGATACTACGGATCCAGGGTGTCACTGCCTGTACTATTACTCTTGAGGGCAGTGACAAGGTGTGGCTAAGTTCTTGGGCAGAAACCGGAGGAAAATAAGGGCGAAAGATTTACAGCAGGTGCTGGGGAGGAGGGTCAAAAAAATTTGTAGGGAGGATAGGGCTAAGGTCAGTGAATGAGGTGTTGAGGTGGTTGGCTATGAGGGCTGGGTCTGAGGAGATCACACCATTAATGTTGATCTGGGTGGGTGGGGGGAAGTGTGCACTCCCATTTAACTGTTTAATGTTATCCCAGAAGGTTCTGGGATTCCCCCATGAGGCAGTGAGTGAGGACCGATAGTGCTCAGACTTGGCCTTTCTGATGGCCCGAGTGCACTTGTTTGAATTGGCAGCATATAACCGCCTGTCATTGGGCGGCCAGTCTCAATGCACGGTGCCAATAGGTTGTCCCTATGTTTGAGCTGGTGGATCAAAGCTGAGGTAATCCAGGGGCATTCTTCCTTTTAGAGCAGGCGGGTCAACACTGGGGCAAAGATATCACAGGCATTATTAAAAGTTTGGGTAAAGAAGGAGAGCTGTGTCAATGTCAGGAGTTGCCTGTATAGGAGACCAGTCAATTTGGGACAGAATTTCCTTAAGTTTATCAGTCCACCAGGTATTAGATGCCGCGGCATGTGGACTGTGCTATGGGATTTGGGGACTGAGGTTGACCAGTGGAATAGAACGGGGAGTGATCGCTGAGAGAGTCTGGGAGGACTTGTACATTGGGGATCCGATTAGGCGGTTGGTGAGTACCACATCAAGCAGGGTACTGGAGCCTCTCTTGGGGTTAGTCCTGGTAGGGTGGGTAACTAGTTGCGTTAGGTCTATTGCAGAAAGGTCTCGGGTAGAGGGAGGAGGGAGGGGCTGAGCCAGTTGACATTTAAGTCACCCACCAGAATTTGATCAGCGGAAGGAGGTAGAGAGGTAAGGTATTCTGTAAGAGAGGCAATGGCCTGCGTTTGGTCCCTGGGGCATGCAGTATGCAGTAGTCAGATAAGGGTCCCTTTAAAGGGTCAGGGTTAGTTTCAGCGTGGCGCCTGGGCCCTGGGTCAAGGATGGGAGTGGGCAGGGCTACTACGGGAGAGATTCCTTGACATAAATGGCGCACGCCCCTCCCAACACAGTCGGACCGAAAAGGGTGAAACCAGGAAGGGAGACTAGGGAGTCAGGGAGGATTTGACAGCCAAGTCTCAACCAGGGTGATGACATCAGGGTTAATTGATGTGACCAGGCATTGTAGTGAGTCAAACTTTTTTAGGAGGCTACAGATATTCATGGAGACCATGCATAGGCCTGTGGTGCGAGTTGGGGAGCTCCTGGGAACCGGGCCAGGGTTTGGATGAATGTTCCTGACAGGAGTAGTAGCATGACTAACACCCTGGCTGGGAGATGGTGAGAGGTTTTCCTCGATTGACATGAGAGGGAGGGAGGGAGGCTAAGGGAGCAGGGGTGGGCAGGGAGGTACAGGCGGGAAAGCAAGAATAAGAAGACACCCAGATGTGCCTGAGGTGAAGAAAGCTAGGGGAGGGCAGGGGGCGGGGACACACAGAGGTCCCAAGGGGCAGGAGAGGAGGTTCAGGAGCAAGGGAGGGAGGGAGGGGTGCCAGGGCACAGTGTGGACTAGCAGATGGGAAAGTGGGTAAGTGCACTGCTGAGTGGGGATAGGCACAGGCAGAGCATGAGGCAGGGCCAATACATTGTGGTGAGCAAGATCCCAGGAAGTAGTGCTGTACAGGTGGGAGTAGGAAGTAGTGAGGAGCATAGGTCCCTCTAGTGGCCAACTGCATATAACCTGCAAATGGGAAAGTGGGGAGATAGGTTCTGGGCAACAGGGCGTGATATCACGGATGTGATGTCAGGGGTGGATCCTTAAATTGACAACCGCCCCTGGGTGGAAGGTGGTTAGAGGCGGGTGGGGCAGATGTTGTGAGCGCCAGTCGGTTCTTACCCTCTGCAGGCGTCCAGACGAAGAGAAGAGGCTCTCTTTACCTCGAAAGTTATCAGGCTGGAGGTTTGGCTTCCTCAGCTACTCAGGTGAGCTGTTTGTGCTTCAGTTGCTTGATTGTCCTGAGTGCCTAGCTTGGGAGGGGCTGCCTCGAAAGTTATCAGGCTGGAGATATGGCTTCCTCAGCTACTCAGGTGAGCTGCTTGTGCTTCAGTTGCTTGATTGTCCCGAGTGCCTAGCTTGGGGGGGAGCTGCCTCGAAAGTTATCAGGCTGGAGATTTGGCTTCCTCAGCTACTCAGGTGAGCTGCTTGTGCTTCAGTTGCTTGATTGTCCCGAGTGCCTAGCTTGGGGGGGAGCTGCCTCCAAAGTTATCAGGCTGGAGATTTGGCTTCCTCAGCTACTCAGGTGAGCTGCTTGTGCTTCAGTTGCTTGATTGTCCCGAGTGCCTAGCTTGGGGGAGCTGCCTCGAAAGTTATCAGGCTGGAGATTTGGCTTCCTCAGCTACTCAGGTGAGCTGCTTGTGCTTCAGTTGCTTGATTGTCCCGAGTGCCTAGCTTGGGGGGGGGGAAGCTGCCTCGAAAGTTATCAGGCTGGAGATTTGGCTTCCTCAGCTACTCAGGTGAGCTGCTTGTGCTTCAGTTGCTCGATTGTCTCGAGTGCTGACATACATATGTACTGTATGGGATATGCAGTAGGGACCTGTGGAATAAATGAGTTATCTGCCCAAGGGTAGTTTGACCTTGGGTAACCTCATGAGTGGCATAAGTTACTAGAGAGGTGTCCAAGGTTACACTGGTTAAGTGCAGATAAATCATTTATTCCACAAGGTCCCTCTTGCATATTCCACTTAAGCAACACGGATGATTTTTTGTTGTGTAGGTTTTTTTTTGTCCTTTTTTGAATTAAATATAGAGTTTTTTTTCCTGTGCCTGGCTGTGTATTTGTGCGTAGTTTAGAACCGGTTGCTAAGATCGCTACTGTGGGTGCTAGGGATGCAATGTTGCAACGTTCACAGCATGCATTGTGGTTGGTTTTAATCTGTGTGGAGGACCAAAGAGTTTCAAAAACATGGCAGCTGCATTTCTCGCTTAACAAGGAGCCGTTACAGTGATGCTATGCTTTTCAATTTTCTTTACTTAAAGAAGTATTTATCTAGTAGGTCCTGCTTTAAGTTTCCTAGTTGGTGGATCCTGCCTTCCATCTGCTTGATCCTGCATGGGGAGCCAGGTCCTGATCGAATCAAGTTGCACTACTCGGGGTCAACGCTGTGAGGTTCAGCGTGAAGCAGGGGGGTCCTGTTTAAAAGAAAAAAACGTCATTTTCTGCAGCACCATGATCAGCACTTTTTACTTAAATTACCATGACAAAGCCCACGGTGTAACTAATGTGTGGCTGCTGACAAAGTGTACAATGAGGTGAACCACTGTATTGCTCAGGCAGCTTTAGGAAGTGGGGGCCAACAGTTTAACATATCACAGAACCATAGAAATTTGATGGCAGAAAAGGACCCCGATGGCCCATCATATCTGCCCCCCACTTATCTACTTTTCCACAGGCCCTCCCCTTCCCCCAACTTATCAATCCCATATGTCTGTCCCATGCCCTCTTGAATTGCTCCACTGGTTCAGCCCCCACCACCTCCTCTGATAGTTTGTTCCAGGCCTCCACCACCCTCTCCATGAAAAAACAACTGAATGGAAGCTGGAAAATGTGTGAGTATACTGGCCAGCATAGATGAACTAGGGATACAGTATTTTATTATGAGGTTTACGTTTATAAAACAATGAGGGTGCTTGTTACAGTGGGAGTTGCTGAGGTGGGGAGTAGTGTGCTGGATAGAGAGAAGTAAAGTGTATGGGGAAAATGAAACAGAAAAGTAGTGCTAGTTGGAGGGAGGATGATTGACAGAGAGGGGGTGATGAGTCTAAGGTTTTTAGACTGTTGCACACAAATGTAAATAAATGTATTTATTACACTGATATTGTGCCCACAACTATTACATGCATACATATATATATATATATATATATATTTACTGTATTTTATGGGGGCACGGTCACACCCCTTAGTTAGGGTTGAGTAGGCACTTTAATGTTAAACCTCAATTATTGCATGTTAATAACTTTGCAACCATACAATGGAGTTGCACGAAATTTGAAATGCATGGTCTGGTATGGTAGATCTCTTGATTTACCAAGTTGCGTTTTGTGACTTACGGTTTCTGCGCAGCAAAACGCTAAAAAAAACAAAAAACAAAAAAAAAACATGTTTTTCGCCCATGGTGCTGCAACTACACTATGTGGCCTTTTGGTCTGAAATTTGGAACATAGAAAGAGGCTGGGTAAAGGAACAATCCAGCATTGGTTTGGTAAAAACATATTAATCCGTTCCAAAGTTATAACATTTTTAATTTTGGGGTTCTGAGCATGCTCAAGTTCACTCCAAGATATATATAGTTATTATTCAGACAAAGATTGGGCTCACGGTCAAGGATTTTGGCAGTGTCAGTCAGGGCCGCAGTAATGGGGGGAAAGTGGGGATGTTGTCCGGGGCCCCGAGCTCAGGAGGGGCCCACCTGAGGAACTGGCATTACCCCTGGCATTAGCTGGTTTGGGAAACATGGGCCCATTTCAAGTGACTTGTCTGGGGCCCAAAAAATCATAGCTGCAGCCCTGGTGTCAGTGGCTCAGTAGGTAGCACACTCGCCTCTGAGACCGGGAGATTAGAGGGGTGTGAGTTCAGTTCCCGCATCTGGCACTTGGGTTAATATCCCAGTACTGACACTGTAGTGCAACATGAGAGGGGTGCTGCACTTCTGAGGTGCCGTATTTCGGATGAGACGTTAACCCGAGGTCCCATCTGCCTGGATTGGTGGTAATTCAGGTGGATGTTAAAGATCCCATGGCACTTATCGAAAAGAGTAGGGGAATTTCCCCGGTGTCCTGGCCAAATTTCCCTCATTCACTAAAAAAAAAATACCACCAACAGCTTAATCTGGTTCAAGGTCAGCTGGCATTCATCTGTATCCCCCTCCCCTGGGTCGTGCCTGAAAATAGGCAGGATTTGTTTAGTGCACTTACCTGGTCAACAAAAACTAAATAAATAAAAAAAACAAAAAATAAATAACATTTTGTAGCTTGGGGACTAGGATCCTGGTTCACTGGCCGCCATCTTGTTTTTAAGTTTTTCCCCAAAACAAAATGTTGTAGCTTTCTCCACAGGTGACTTTTGCGCCAAATGAGGCATGGGTTTTGTTTAAAGTGAACCCTTCTACAAAGCCATGCCTTTGGTTTGGCTCATTTTGGTCAAAAAATACATTTTTTTTAATTTAAAAATTCTTTGACCATGACTCACTAACAATCCTAGTCCACAAACTGTCAAAATCCTAGTCTGCGAGTTCGAGATGAAGGATTTTGCTACCTCACGGACTAGGATTTTAAAAAACTTTATCACTGCATTGCTAATGAACAGCTTGGTCTTTTTACTTGAAATATTTTCAGGGCATTGAGGGGATGCCCTATAGGTGTGAATTATGCTGCTTAGGTGTTGGAGAATTAAGCGGTTCCATAGATATGCCATCATGAAGTTGAGATTTTCTCCACAGGATAACACTGTGGCACCCATTGTGCTTTTCAATGAAGATATCTCATAAATAATGCAAGATATGGATTCAATCAATCAGCAGTGCTCATTGTCACGATTACAATGACACTTAAATTTTTTTTTCTAGCTGCTACGGTTCCTGAGATATCAGCAAATTAGTGTTACAAGGGTTCCTTGCCCTACAGGGCTGCTGTATGGCTCTGTAGCTAAGTGTAAGTGGGAGCACAGGTCCCAGAGGGCCTGCACTCCTACAGATGCATACTGCTATGCAGAAATGGGCAACCTGGTGGGGGGCCCCATGCTCCCACCAACACGGTATTTACTAGTTATATTAAACTTTTTCAAAAAGTAAGGAAATTCATGGCAAAAAATGCTTTTAATGTTAGGGTTAAAGCAACAAAAGTTAGGAAATGAAACATTATGATTGAGCCCCTAACCCCCCCACACCCCCATCTTCAACAGACTGACATACACTACGGTGTGCCATGGGGTCATGATGCCTAATTCTCACCCCATTCTTCTTTACTGTAGCATGTCAACCTGCTTCAACATGGAAAGGAGTGAGAGTTGGGCCAAACGACCCAACAGCACACCCCGGCAACTCAGTCTATGGAGGATGGAGGAGTGGTGTTAGGGGCTCAACCATAACGTTTTGTTTCCTCACTTTTCTTGCTTTAACCCTAACGCATTAAATGCAGTTTTTTGCCATGACTATATATATGTTGCAAAAAACATTGTTAATGCTCCAGTTAGGGTCAAAGTGACAAAAGTTGGGACATGAGGCATTAGGGTTTCTAACCCTAATACCACACCCTCCCAAACCAGGCAGAAGAGCAGGTGTGGTGTGTTCCTTGGGCTTCTCAAGCCTAATACTCACCCCATTCCGTCTTTAAATAAGGTCATATGAGTAGACTTTATGACAGTGGGGTGAATGTTAGGCTTGAGAAGCCCATGACACACCCCACACCTGCTCTACTGTTGGTAAACAGTTGCAGAAAATACATTTGCTTCACATGCACCTAAAATACTGCTCCCTGATTGCCTCACCTCTCTCTTCCAGACAGTCGCCACCACCAGGACCACTAGACTGTCCTCCACTCTCTCTTTCACTGTTCCTTTCTGCTGGACCACTCAAGGCCAAAAACACTCTCCTTTATGAGACCCAAGCTCTTCAACTCTTTCCCTCCATAACTAAAACTCTGTCCCTCCACAAATGCCTTCAAACACAATATCAGGAAACATTTCTCCCTCATCTGCACCTGCTTGCAGCCCTAATCTGGCCCCCCTTCTGCACTCTTTTCCCCTCACCCTCTGGTTATCCACCTCTGGCACTTACCCTCTCTTTCTAGCACTTGTAGTACTGTTACTCCACCGCGGCTAGTTTTTTGATTGCACTTAACATTTTTGTTTCCCACTGTTATATTATCATTAAACCCTCACTGAATGCTTAATGTCACCTTATATTTGTTCATTCACCAAGGCTAGTTCATGGTTTGCCCTTTAGTCTATATTATCCTGATTTTATGTATAATCGTATTAACCCTCGCTGTAAGTTAAATGTTTTAACCTATGTCATGTCTCATGATTGTTGTATGTAACGGGATGCTTCTGTAAATGGGCAGCAATGCTCATATGCCTTTTCAGTATAACCAATAAAAATGAAATGAACTCTGCCTTCTTACAGGAGATGGACAACTGATAACCCCTGTAATGGGCCATCAATCTAAGTTTGTCATCTTCCAAGCCAGATTTCCACCAGCAATGCTCCAGCTTTCACCCCACTCATCTCAACTCATTCAAGGTCCCATAAAACCAAGGGGACAGAGGACGAAGAGTGAGTGGGTGAACATGGACAGGAACAATGGAGTCCAGGGCCCCCAATACCGCACTATTATAGTGCAACAGTAGGTCACCTGGCTCCATGCATCCCAACAGCCTACCTGATAGATCCAGCACTGCCATTAAACCAGACCTTTACATAAGTAAAGCATGCTCAACTGACCTTCAGTCTGTCACTTTCACATTGGCCCACAAAGCTGACAGAGCCAACCATCTTGGGACACTGGGAGTGTGCTCTCAGCACCCCACAAATGGAGACTGCGATCAGAGGGTAAAGATGCCACTAGATACCAGGGAATATATAAATGTATAAAGGGGGCAGTGATTGGCAGGTGGGGGGGGTACACATAGACACCAGGTAATATATAAATTAATAATGGGGACCGCGATCGGGGGGGGGAGGTGCCACTATACACCAGGGAAGCTATTATTTATAGGAATAGAGTGTGCGTGTGTGTGTGTGGGGGGGGAGTTATGCCACCAAACACCAGGGAAACGGAGGAGCACCTCACAACTCACACTGCAGCCAGCAGCAGGAGTTCACCTGCGGCTGCAAAAGTCAAGAAAACACACTGTTCTCATACAGAGAAGGCGGGGGAAGGCTCCTTTCACTAAGCTGGGCACCCAGGATTTTGGATGCCCAGACAAAGTATTTCTGGTCCCAATTTTAGCTAGGTTCTGGTGTTTGATTTATAAAATGATACATTTTTTATGTATTTCCACATGTTTTAGTTCCTGGGAAAAAAAGGAACGGATCTTGCGAGAAAAAATCCTTCTTCCCCAAGATCAATCCTTTGTTGAACTTTTTACCTATATCCTGGAGTGTGATCTTCCAATAGGTAACAATGGGAACTTAAAAACGAATTAACTTTGCAACAGATTAATATTTTTTCACCAAAAAAAAAGCATGGCAGTTCTGTTAACCAGCTTGTTTCTACCATACAAAATTCACACCAAAATTCCACACCATCTGGGTACAAGATGATGAGGAAAAAACTGCAAAAAGTGATGAATTTTAAGGTTTTTGCACTATCTGGATCATAGAATCTGCACATCCAATTGGAGCAAAACTTGCCACGTCAAGAGATCTACCTCACAGGACAGCACATACCAAATTTGTGCAAATCCATTGATCAGTTGCAGAGTTATTAAAGTGCAAAATTTGACTATGCCAATATATATTTCTTTGCAAAAAGCTGCGTTAATGCACTAGTTAGGGTTCAATTTAATGCAAAAAAAAAAAAAAGTAGGGAAACGTGGCATTAGGGTTTCCAACTCGTAACTCCCCACCCCCATCCTCAAAGCACCAAAAGGAAAGGATAGTGCAACACCTGGAATCCATAACAGCACAGGATCCAAGACAGCATGGGTTTAAAAAAGAAAGGTCCTGTCAAACTAATCTCATAGATTTCTTTGACTGGGTAACCAGAGTGGTGGACCAAGGGGGAGGGGCAGTTGATGTTGCCCACCTTGACTTCAGCAAAGCTTTCGATACTGTTCCACATAGAAGATTGATTAATAAGCTGGATAGGCTTGGGGTGGGAAAGACGTTGGTCATATGGTGGCAAACTGGTTGACAGGTAGAAAACAAGAGGCGGTGGTAAGCGGTATAGTCAGAAGAGATGCAAGTCACAAGTGGGGTACCTCAGGGATCAGTCCTGGGGCCAGTCCTCTTCAATATTTTCATCAATGACATTGCAGATGGACTGGAGGGTAAGGTTTGTCTGTCTGCAGATGACACCAAGATCTGCAACAGAGTAGATAATCCAGATGGGGTGGGCAGAATGAGAAGTGATCTGGATAAACTAGCAAAATAATCGGAAGAATGGCAACTGGGATTTAACGCAAACAAGTGCAAGAATATGCACATAGGGAAGAGAAACCCTATAGTCAGCTATAGGCTGGGAGGGGAGTTGCTAGCAGTCACAAGGGAAGAAAGAGACTTGGGCGTCATCGTCACCGATGACCTGAAATCATCCACGCAGACCACTAAAGCAGTAAGTAAGGCTAGAGGGATGTTGGGGTGTATCAGTAGGGGTATGACAAGTTGGAAGAGGGAGGTAACAATCCCTCTTTACAAGACACTGGTTAGGTCCCATCTGGAGTACTGCGTGCAGTACTGAAGGCTGCACCTTCACAAGGACATTAACCAAACTGAGGCAGTCCAGAGAAGGGCAACCAAAATGGTGCAGGGACTGCAACAGAAAACATATGAGAACAGATTAACTGAGCTCAATATGTATACCCTAGAGCAAAGAAGGGAGAGAGGTGATATGATTGAAATATTTAAACACCTTAAGGGCATTAACAAGGTGAAAGAGTCTAACATGTTTTAATATAAGAAAAACAGCAGAATGAGAGGACGCAGCATGAGAGTAGAGGGAGGCCAATTAAGGGGTAATGTGAGGAAGTTCTTTTTCACAGAAAGGGTGGTGGATGCAAGGAATGGCCTACCTCAGTAAGTGGTGGATATGAATACAGTGCAGGGCTTCAAACAGGCAAGGGATAGATATAAGGGAGCAATACAGATGAGTATAAATAGATAGGCCATTGACAGAGCAAAGGCCAATGGCACATTCATAAGGTACAAAAAGAAATGGGCAGACTGGATGGGCCTTACAGTCCTTTATCTGCCATCAACTTCTATGTTTCTATGTTTCTAAACATTACTGTTCTGGATCTCCAAAGTCTTGGCAAATCAGCGGTGATGTCTGGGACCTGTACTTCTATGTGGCCACAGATACAGACGCACAGAGTAAAGAGGCCATCTCTCAGCAAATGCATAGGACCCCCGCCCACCCACGGATGCAAAGGTGCAGGGCACTATACCAAGAGATATCTCTTAACTATATGATACTTGAGTCTGTGTGGGCAACCCTGCACCTTTCCTTCCCTGGCTGGGGCATAACAGAGCCATTCCTTCAGCCTTGTCCCATCCAACTGGCTCACTGAGCTCACTCCGAACTCATCTCACCAGCATGAGATCACAAAGCATTACCTGCTGGGAGAGCAAGGCACAACACAGAACGTTTCTTAATTATAATTTTTTTTTTAATTTTGACATCAAATTTAACCTTATAAACATGACATGCAGCATTTACTGTATATTGACTGAAATGTCATTTTTCCAAAAATTTTTCAACAAAGCCTTCTTAAAATGCCACCTTGTGAACTCGGTAGATGAAACTTTTCGAATCCCACCTGAAATATGATTTCTGGCAGTGGCTGTTAAACCACCTTTTGGCACATATTTGAACATTTCAGTTGCCTTGATCATGAGGTGGGGTCAAAAAACACAATGCATAAAGTTTGGTGCATAAACACTGAAAATTAGAGAAGTTATGAGTGAACGTTGAAATATTTCAACACTCACTCATAACTTGATCACTGTATCGTATTTTTACACCAAATTTTCAACACAGCCTTCTAATGACCCCACCTCACAAATCCAGTAGGTGAAAATTTACAAATTCTGCTGGAAAGCTGATTTCACACAGCTACCACATAAATCACCTGTTGGGCTGGATTTGAAAAATTCCACTGCCCTTGTTCATGAGGTGGGATCCGAAAAAGGCCATGTTACCAGTTTGGTGGAAAAATGTAAAAAATTCATGAAGCTATGAATGAATGCTGAAATATTTAACTGTTCACTCATAACCTGCTTATTCTAACATATTTGTACACTAGATTTTTTTTTTTAACATAGCCTTCTTATGACCCCACCTCATGAACCCAGTAGATGAAAATTTTCAAATCCCGACCAAACGGGGATTTCACACAGCGACAATGCAATCGCCTTTCAGGATGGATCTGAAAAATGTCACCACCATTGTTCATGAGGTGGGGTCCCAAAATGTTTAATATTTTTGCACCTACTGCACTTATTAAGCATGTGCTGTCTTGCTGTCTTACTGCACTTTCTTTCCACGTAATCAGCTCCATGCCTGGATCAACATGTCTGCAAGTAACTGTTTCCCTATCTGTCTAACCTGTTACTCAGCCTTAATTCCTATTAAGTTTATGTAACTCCTAGTTGGCGTTATCCCAAGGGCTACTACCCCTGCCTGTTTGACTACGGACAGGTTGAGGAGCCTAGGTTCTATGACGGGTGCCTCCACCCAGACGTCAGGGTTTGTACTGGTTGATCGAGTTTGGTCACAGCCCTCTGGGACATTGAGACCCCCTGTTGTTCCTTCTAACGGTCCACATGATATACAAGGATGCCAATACCAATACCCCACACGTACACTATAGCTAATCATAAGGTACCACTTACCCTCGAGACTGATTCTGCAGTTCATCTCGGAGGACCCCCTGTGAAATAAGGTTGGTCAGTTCACACAAACTAATGCAATGCCTACTATATAGGTACTGACACTCTAAACAGGTTAAAGTCAGTAACATCCAATCTGGTTTATTTAGGGGAGCGAAACACAGGGAGGGGGAGATCAAGCTGATTGGCAGAAATAAATCACAGTACCGTGCACTCATACAAAGTCATAAAAGTCACACTCTGGGTACTCAGGTTGAGGGGCTAGCCAGGTCAGTTGGCCAACAGGTGCAGATGGAAAGGGCTCTGTAAGAGAGATATGCACAATACCCAATTGTAATCTGGAGCTGGATAGCTCAGTCCTTGAGAAAATGAAAGACAAAAAATGAGATGAAACACTGGTGATTGTTAACAGGTCACAGGGGATGCCCTGATTTGTACTCACGCTACTCCACGCTGATGAAACCTGACACAGATGGTGGTTCTGGATTGCCAGACACACTAGTAGGTAGACGAGATTCTACCGCCCAGGCCACACTGCCTTGATCAGCCGATGGATTCAGTCTGAACACATTCAGCTTACACTGCGCGGTGACAAGAGAACCGGAATAGCTGTTCTTCACAAGCATTCAACACAATTATATGTAAAGGAAATTACTATACCAGGCAGCTGCCTTCAGGTCCCAATGCACTTACTGCAAATATGAGTGAGTTCACACGGCAGCTTCAATTCCTGACAGACCGAGCACGATTCAGCAATTTCTCCAGTCTTCTACAGGGTGAGCATGGTTTCCACTCTTTCAGCCTTCCTTCCCTTTGGTACTCTCGGATTCAGTCAGATTCAAGTTGGCAATGGCAACGGCCTAACTTTAGGCCTCTCATGTGCTTCCCGCATGAAACTACGCAATGCAGAAGCACAGAGCTCCTTCTCTCCTCACAGCCACAATGGATCTGATTCCCCAGTCGCAAGGCAGAGCATTCTCTTCGGGCGCCACCCAGTCCAGTTGGTGGACTCAGCTGTCAATCACTCAGAAACTCTCTCCTTTGGTGCAAATAGGTGCCAAGGTCCAGAACTTCACTTCCCAGAATTACTAGCTATACCTTCTCATTGTAAGCCAGCTCCTAGGAGAGTCCGAATTCTGGTTGGTCCACACAGACTCCATTTTAAAGGTCCCCCCCCACACTGACTGGACCCATTCGGCAGTTCAGATCCAAAATAGAGGGGCAAAACACACAAAGTCCCAGCTGCAAGAAAGGCAGGTTAGACAAGCTGCATTTTTACTAACATTCTAACTGGTTTCAGGCAAACAGTTACATCTTCCATTCAGGCTCCCTCTGCGCTCTTAGTGACTGAAGAAATGGAGTGATTTCCTAGCAGTCCAGGCGGGACTCGAGCAGAGAAACATCAGCCCCCCCCTAGAAAACAGTAATCATGTCTGCAAGCAGAAAGCTCTTAAAGAGACAGTATGAGGAGGCTCTACCAGCACTCACAGTGCCATTCTTAATGGCTTAATCGCCGAACGCCAACACCTAGGCGAGTTCCACAGAGGCTTTTCAGGAACCCCCATTTGTAGGGGGGTTACATATATACATTAAAGTAATGTAACAAATGGAATGTGATATGTATCCTACTTGAAAACCTGCGTGTTTTCCTTTCCAGTGCACAAACTGTAATGTTAAATGTTCTCACAGTGATAACCTGCGTGTTATCCTCTCCTCTATATTTCTCCCCCAGGTTGCATTGGGAGATGAGCATTGTTTGGCTCAGTGCGCCTTTCCTGGTGAAATAAATAAATAAATAAATAAACACCAGAATTAACAAAGTTATGATGAAAAGTCAAAACCTCATTGAAATACATTAAACTCAACTTACTTTATTTTCTCATTGTGCAGTTACTGGTTCCAGCAGCAAGACATGTTTTTGATTGGAAAGTGAATCTACATTGTGGAATATTTTCAGGCACATAAGGATGTGTGTGTGTTGGGGAGGGGGTGTAATAATAGTGAGGGACTGCTTCCTTTATTTCAAGTATTTCAAGTTAGTATATATAAAAAAAAAGACACTGAGAGACTGTTTTCTTTTTTGCAGGTTTAAATCACTATAGCATCTGACAGTGGGGTCTGGGCACCCCAGTACTGGTTTAACTTCAAGGCAGCACAGGGGTGGGCACCCAGGTGTCACCACCTAAGGACTGGGGTGTGGGGCTGGTGACCTGTAGGGGAGGGGGTTGGGCAAATGGTGTCAGGAGTGGGCACCCCAGTCCGCTTAATGAAAAACTACAGGAAAAGATGAGGAAGGGCTGGACGAGCTGGGAGGGGGTGGGAATTTTAAAATAGATAAGTAGACAGACGGATGAGTTTTTATTATTGCTGGCTTAAGTATTGCTCTTTGTTTTCACAAAAAGCTTCAGAGCTTATCCTATTTAAAATAATCGAATGTAGCATTATATGAATATAGCAATTTTTTTGATTGCATAGTGTAAATCTCCACTGGAAAGACAGCTAGTCAGATTGCATGATTATTTGCTTGCCTGTTAATTTCTATGAAACATAATGAGTGGCTGGATTCTTGGGGCTGGGTTAGCTTTTCTGTCATATGTAGTTATGTGCCAAGTGTTTCAATGGTTATAGCCGTCAGATTCCTGTCAGTATTGCAGCCGTTGTAGATAGATAGATAGATAGGGATAATTCAATTCAGAGAGGCAGAGAGATCACCAGCTCACCACTGGCACACAAATTAGCAGCATATCTCCAGCTGCAGCTGCAGATGTCAATAACCTCCTGCTGTTCGCATACAAAGAACACAGATGAACAGCTCCTCTCACTAAACTAGGCACCCTGGAACTTGGGGTTCCCAGAAAAGACATTTCTGGAGATTTTTTTTTAAACAAATAGCAGTCTCTAACTTAACAGGTTCTATTTAGCTAAGTTCAGGTATTTTTTTTTTTTTTTTTTTAAATACAGCATTTTTATGCATTTCACATGTTTTTTTACTGCGGGAGAAGAAAAAAAAACATTTTTGTGGTGTGAGAAGTAAGTGGTGAGAAATTAGAAATGGTCTTGAGACAGAATATTTCATGTTGTAGCAGAGGGTTATCCAAAAACCCTACTAAGCATGCTCAGAACAGCTCAAAAGTCAGAATTTAAATCCTTATAACTCTCGAACCATTTAATAATTTTTAACAAAAGCTTTGAAAGACACTACCTTAGCACAGGCTGCTTATACCCTGAAAGTTCTGGAAACAAATTCCGTTCTGTCTATGCTAGAGGTGAGAGCAAAACCAAAACCCATGTTAAGTATAGGAAAAAAATTAGCCCACAGGAAAATGACATATGTGGATCTCAGAAACCACCCAAGCTGCCATCACGAAACTTTCCACATATTGAGACCTTGCCTGCTAGAAAATGCATGCCAAATCTGAGGGAATTTCATCCAATGACATCAATGCTATCAACGCGTAAATTTAGGGGCTTAACAGAACCTATCGCAGCCTTAACTATACTTGTGGTACCATGCCAGTAATAATATTTTATTATATATCTTACAGTTTGGGTTGAACTGGGGTTTCTAGATTAAACACAGAATTTTGCACTTTAATATCTTTGCAACGGTTGAACAGATTTGCATTAAATTTTGCATGTGTGGTCTCATGTGGTAGATCTCTGGATGTGACAAGATTTGTTCTGGCTGGATGTGTAGTTTCTGAGATGTTGATAGTGAAAAAAGTACATTTTTCATAGTTTTTCCCCCTTGGTTTAAATGGGATTTCTTTGAATTTGGCTACCGCCCAGTTCATCTGGAGTTTTGGTCTGAAATGTTCAGGGTAGAAGAGGACTAGGCCACAGATATGCCTTTTTGCTTGTTTGGTGAAAAAAATAGTAATCTGTTCCAAAGTTATGAAATTTTTAAAAATGCTTTCTGAGCATGCTCAGTAAGGACTTAAAATAGCTGTATGAAACGAGAAAATAATTCTTGTTTTGTATTGAGCTCATCTTTTTTTGTGAGGGGGAAACGATTGCTTTGTTTGCTGCCATCTCGCTATTTTCCCAAAAAATTCAAATTTGAAAACCCATAAAAATGACATTCTTGAGAGGGACCAACAAATGCAGCTTCAAAGGACCACCTTTCCTGGATTCTGCACTTATCTGTTCAAGTAATGCCCTCAAAATCTTTTTTTTTTTTATTTTGGTAATATTATGAATCTTTTTTCGTATCACATGATACAAAAAAGATTCTGTTTTCGTATCACAAGTGATGAGAAAAGATTATTTTTCATGAGGAAAACCACATTGAGGAAGCCCTTAACCCACAGGAGGAGCCACACTCCCCTCCACAGCCTGCCTAACTGCTCAAGCTACTGTCTCTCGATGATTAGTTCATGACTGTCCTTCCCCACCTTTTCGTTGTTTTCCTCTTTGACTGCTGAAAAGGTCGGAGGACGTAGAATGGCAGAAGAGGAAAAAGCATATGTGAGGTTTACTTGCTGTGCATGCCAGCACTTTTGCAGTCCCCTTTTTGTCTAATATTAGCTTAGTGACAGAAGCTTCCCTTCTCAGTATCAAGTGTTGAGGAAGGATTGCACAAAGAGCTGGGATTTGCTCAGCGTTCTCTCAGCAGCAGCACCACTAGTGTGTGTAAGAGCACTAGCAGCAGCAGCACAGAGAGAGCTGGGTGGCACACTGCACTCCTCTCCACCGCAGACTTCACGTCATGGTTCCCCAGACTCAGCGAGACGGGAAAATAGCAGTTACTGGAGACGGAAGTTTCAAAATTGCTTGTGAACAGACCCCCTTCGAAAAGGATCTGCTGAAGGATGTGGTTTTATATGGCAAGTTTGCAGTGAGTTAGATCGCTCTCACTTTCTCTGGCTCCTGGCTTTCAGATGATCCCAGTCAGGCAGCGGCATCCCAGTTACCTTAATTTTAAGTATTTTCCCTGGTGTCTAGTGGCACCCCCCACCCTACGATTGCCTTCCCTGTATAATATTTTTATTATATTTTGCATTTAATGTTTTTCCCTAGTGTCTAGTGGCACCCCCACCTTCCAATCACTACCCCCACAATTATTTTCAATTTCCCTGATGTCTAGTGGGCCCCCCACCCTCCCATCACTGCCCAGTAATGTTATTTTTCCTGGTGTCTAGTGGCACCCCACCTCTGATTGCCATCCCTTTAAATTTATTGTTTCCTGGTGTCTAGCAGCACCCCACCCTTGAATATAAGCTACCTGCAATAAAGAAAATGGTCCTTCACTTTTTTTAACCTGTAAAAAAGAAAATGGTCCCTTGCCAATCCGCCTCACCCACCCTGTCCTCCCACTGAGCAGCTACCCCCCCCCCAACACCACCCACACCCTCACTCACTTGAACAGGTCCCAACGTGAAGATCCACTCTCCGATCGAAGAGGCGCTTGCTGCTGGAACCACAGACTGCGATATGAGAAACTAAGGTAAATGCAGTTCAATGCATTTCAATGGGGTTTTCAACTTTGTAACATAACTGACATTTTTGCATATTTTGAGCTGAAATTTTCAACATGACCTTTTGGGAACCCCACTTGATGAACAACATTGGTGGAATTACGAAAATCCAGCCGGAAAGGCAATTTCACCAAGGCTCGGCAAAATAACCTTTTGGGTGGAATTGGAAAATTTCCACCACCCTTGTTCATCAGGTGGGGTCATAAGAAAGCTATTTTGAAATTTGGGGGTCAAAATATGTAAAAATGCCAACGTTATGCACATACATTGAAATTTTGCTATGCCCCCTCGTAACGCCAAGCCCCTGACAACCCCAAGGCAAACCCCACACCTGTTTCTGCCTGCTGGGTGAGGTGGGGTGTTAGGGCTGAAAACCCTAATACCACATTTCCCTACTTTTGTCACTTCAACCCTACCTAATGCATTAACAAAGTTTTTGCGAAGAATATATGCAAGCAATAACCAGTGACAGAGTATGGGGTTTTAGGGATTTAAACCACACCCTGGGTGCGTTGTGAGGCACAAGGTCACAGGCTGAGTGTCCTCACAGCACCCAGGGCATGGATTAAATCCCTATAACCCCATACCCTGGAGTGGGTTATTGTGCTTATAACATGGGTTACATTTACAAACAAGTGAAAAATCATGAAATGTGTGTTTTTCCTGTTTAACATAGGAATATTTGCCTGTATCCTGTTGACTTGGAAAGTAGCCCCTACAACTCATGCAAATATTATTTACTTTATGAACACATAAAAAATGCCACACATACAGTGCTGTAATGCTTTCTGAGATTTCTGTTCATAAAACACAATATATGCATGAGTTTGCCCTGCCTCTCGGTCTCTCTCTCTCAGTGTCTTTGTGTATGTGTCTTTCTGCGGTGTTGCTCTGTTTCTCCCGCAGTCTGTCTCTCACACAGAGGGGGAACAGTGCACAGGCTATGCAACACTTGCAAACTGTGACAGCGGGTTGGAGCTCTCTCCCACATTTAATATAATCTCCAACCCACTACGTTCTCAGCTTGCTTCACCACTTGCACGGCTGCCACTGTCATTTGGATAGAACACCAACAGCAAGTGGGACTGTATTTCATCCACTGGGGTTCCTATGACCGCAGTCTCTCTAGCAAATGTAGGGGACAGTTATACCTATGATCCCAATCTGCAAGGCTGTGACAGCCACAACTCTGACATGCACCATTCTTATCCTTTTTGCAGGACAGAGCAATGTGCTTCTTGGAGGCTGCAGCAATGAATAGCACTGCAAGCCTGCAGGACCACAGTATCAGTCCCCCCACCAACACAGATGCTCTCGGTCTCGGTGTCACTCTATCACTGTTGCTTGCACAAGTATAATTTAGTAGCACAGCCATGAAGACTGTCAGGTGTGTATGACACTGACATTTTTGCCCGTGTGTGTAGATACAGTCAGCTCACTGAGTGCACTCTCTCGTTTTACTACTTTTGCAACGGCTGCCTTTCACTGCTGATTTTACTAACAGGTAATGAGTGCCAGTCTGCCCAGGGATATTGGTCCACAAACATTCACAGCAACAATTGGTTAAATAGGAAATTTAATTAACGGTCACTTTATGCTCTTTGACCAATTGGGTTGGCTACTTTTTTCAACCCATGTTATAAATATGCATGTATATGTATATTAGAGGTAAAAAAAAACTCTGTTTAATGCATCAGTTAGGGTTGTTCCACAGCGACAAAAGCAAGGAAATTCAGTGTTAGGGTTGAAACCCCCCTTGGACCCCTCCAGCCCACCCCCCCAAACGGCATCGGGGTGCGCATTGGGGTCATCGGCCCTAAGTGTCACTCCATCACATGTGGAAAGAAGCTGAGGAACAGGAGAATGGGGTGACAGTTAGGACCGATGACAATACCGATTCCATTAGGGGGTGAGCTGGAGAATACTGGGTTTCAACTCAACATCGAATTTCGCCTTTTGTCGCTGTGGACAACCCAACTGATGCATTAACAGAGTTTTTACCTCTAATTTCCTTCTTTGAGAATGATAATGAGAAATAGTGAATGTAATGCAGCGGCGGGAGCGCAGGGGTGATGTCTTGTCATATTGTGCCCGCAAACGCAAATCGTAATGCGCATGGTGACGCAAAGCGAAACAGAAAGAGGAACAATACTGTAGACAGAAATGTTAAAAACAATGGAAACGCAACCGCAAATGAAAACGCAAAGGGTAACGCACATGGTGGCGTAAACGTGAACAGTAAGTGAAACGGGTACGGAACCGCAAGCAGAAATGGTAATGGTAAGAGTAATGTAAGCACACAGGCTGGTTTTCCCAAAAGCTGTATAGAGAAGGACAGTGAGTAGAAAGAATGTATGCAAAATAATGACCTCGGAACACAAAAATCAGTAGTTGTAATAGTAAATTGCTTCTATCTCAGTAACCGTATGACATAGAAAAAAATGTAAAAGTCATGTATTACCACTTTCTGGCTAGTTTTATACGTATGTAGGGAGGCTATATTTTTGACAAAAACTCCATATCTCGCACCGTTTGAGATACGGCCTCACGCAAAGTGGGCGACCAGAATGTTATCCTATGGAAAAAAACAGTTCGGACTGCCATAACTTTGAACAGTTTAATATTTTTTCACGAAATCTTCGAAAGGCACATCTGGGGCCCCGGCCGCATGTTCTCTGAAGATTTCGGGCCGGTCGCGCAAATCATGCGACCTGTAGGCATGACCGTAGAATTCCAGAAAAAGCATAAACGCACGCGAAGATCATGCTTAATAAGTCTGCTGCCGTGTATCTGACTGGTACAAAACTTGGCAGATCCCAAGGCGTATGGGTCTTGATCGTGTATTCCAAATTTCAGGCAAATCCGTCAAACGGTTGCAAAGTTATTATGGTGCAATATTTTGGGTTTAACATGTAAATGGCTCCTCAACCCTAACTATGGTAGCACTACCGTGCTACCATACTATACACACACACACACACACGCACATATATATATATACATATTTATAACAATACACACATGAACACTAAGCCATCTACTTACTGTAGCTGGGATAATAGGGGAGAGAAGGTGTTTGGGTGCTACAGGGGTGAGGGCAACATAGATTGCAACTAGTAGTGTGGGAGGGGCGATATTTATGCCTCATCAGTGTGATTTTTTTTTTTTAAATAAAGAAAGAGCTAAATTAAAAAAAAATACATATAGTAGCACTACACAAGCGAAGGTGCTAATACTCAGTTTTAGGTAGGCAGCAGTACAAAAAGAGGCAGTTTTGCTAGCGATGTGCTACTACATGTACTCTCATGCCCACTTCTCTGCGTGGAGAACAATGCAAAGTGGTGCTTCGTACTTTGCGATATTGGGCCACTTAATGGAGTGCTATGCATAGTGAATGCTTAGCACTTCTCATTCACCTATGTAGCTTGCATTTTACTGTGTGTACCAGGTCTCCATAGATATCAGAAGACTACTCCTGCCTTATGGGCTCAAATAAGGTTGAGGGATCTGAGTCGGTAACTCCTGCATGGATTTGCTACCCAAAGATGTTACAGTTCAATGATACATTGTGCAGTCTCCACCCACAGAAGAATTAAATGAGCTAGGAAATAAACTAGTACTATCTCCAGGGAAACAGTACCAAACCACTGTGGTCCCCTACTGTTCAATCTGCCCACTTCCCATAAAATGTGATCAACAGTTAGCAAAATATAAATCTCAATGCTCTACTAATAATATGCTCAACACAAAGATTCAGATAAATAAAGAATTTCATGGGCAATCAGGAACATTGTCCCTGGGACAGGAAAAAGGCTGAAGCGAATGAAATAATATGCAACTATGACTTGGCTGTCTTCCTTCTTGGCACAGCCCAACATATAATGCAACTGACCCCAACCAGTCAAAATGTTTGGCCCAACTATACTTTTGGGCCAACACCTCAGTCTCCACTGGTACCAGTTACTCACTCAAAGGTCCTTTAAAGCAGCTTCCAGTAGGTCGACTGCTCATTGCACAAGGCTGGTCACATCCCAATGGAAGCCCACTCCAAACAAACTCAAATTTAGCTTTGGGCTTTGTAGAATATATACAGGGTTTTACATCACAATACCTGTGGCTCCTGATTCAATACTCACTGCTACCCTTAAGCTGGCAGGCCTCTGTCTCCAGCTGCAGTTCTGGCTAGAAGAACCTGCTCTGTTCCATAGTCTAATATGCTCTCTGACTGCTCCTTAAGCTCTTCTCATCCAGTTGCTCTCTCTCTCTCTGGCACCTCACACAGGTTCAGTTGGACTTTCACTCCATCTGTCTCTTGCTGTGTCAGAAGGACCCCAGGCCGCTGAAGCTCTCCTCTGCATGCTGTCCCATGGCCAGTGTTCTAAGAGCCCTCTTGTGACCATGGACCAGGCAATGCTGCCTGACTGACTAATTACTGTCATCCAACTCCCATGGCCATGTTTGTCATGAGGGTCAGAGAGGGCATGGCCCCAAAGGTCTTATTTTAGGTCTCAGACCAAAGTCTTACTTTAAAAAGGGCTCCTACCCTTAAACATTAAGTTTCCCCCTTATATATGGTGCGCACAAACATGATAGTGATCCAGTTTGGTCAGAGCATTTGTTGGGAAGTCCCCTGCTTCTTGGGAGCACTGATGCACTCAGTCCATTGGCAGTGGAAATGTGACTGCCCTTTCATGTGTATCGAGTGGCCACTCTCACAATGGCAAATGAGACACTGAAGACTGCAGAACTCCTCTTTCCTCCTCTTCCCATTCCCACCTCTGGTCCCCATCACAGAGTCAGAGTCCTTGCTGGGCAGGTCAGGGCGACACTAATGGTGGTGTCAGTCAGGACTGGGCTATACACAGCCCAAAGGTAAGCACTATACTTTTTTTTTGGGGGGGGTTGTTATATGGAAACAAATATCTATCTCTCAGCCTTGATATATACAGGAATGTATTTCTTCTTGATGCCTTGATCAGTGTGTCAGATGCCAATTCCAATGCCCCTTCAGCAGAGACTGGCCCACTGGACCAGTAAGGGTCCATTCTGGACCAGGATAAAAAAAAAAAAAGTACCAAGCCCCACATCCAGTAATAGTGGAGTTCTCAACCCCTGAAAAATAATAGGCAGTGTGTTCTGAAAGGACAGGACCACAAGCAGGACAGAGTGAAGAAGGCAGCAAACAAAAATGTTTCCCTAGCAGCCAGTGTTCACACCAGGATACAAAAGCACAGGGAATGCAGGGCTCGGTTACAGCTAAGTGAAAGAAGTAGAGTCAGACCACAGGTCAGCAATTACTCTGAATGTGCAGTGCAAGCAATAGAGACAAAACAACTTACAAACAACCCCTGGTGTGAGCAACTATATAACTACATGCATTTTTCTACAAAAGAACAGCTGTTTGAAACAAAGAACAGAATAGACTATCGAAGAGGAGAGGAAACATTGTGACTGATGTCAAAAGTACTGTGCCAGACAGGAATGAAAGCAGTGGAAAGATCTGTAAGGTAGCAGCTCTGTTATGATGACCCTAGTGAGACCAAGTGTTACAATGCTGCAGAACTGAAGCACGTTCCATCTGGATAGAGAAGTTTCATAAAATCCCATTTCATTTCCAGACCTAGTCACATCACAGCTCCAGAAGAAAAATGCCCTGAGAATACACAGTAAATGTAATAAGTTTATGCTGTGGTTTTTGATGAAACAAAACAAGGTTTTTCTTCAAAGAGATAAGAAATGATTGTTATATAGTTAACTACCCGTCCATCTTCCTTTCCATGCCAGTTAAGTATTCTGATATTCATTGACCAATTTTTAATACATACAGTATCTTTCAGTGACCACATCGAAGATGTCTCTAGAAGGTTAAAAGCAAGGTTAGGTTTCTTCTACAGAAATAGGCCCCTTTTCCCCCTTGAAACTCGAAACAAGCTTGTACAGGCCACTTTTCTCCCCCTACTCGACTATGGCGATGTAATCTATTCCTCCACCACTCTTGCAAATCTAAGTAAACTGGACATCCTTTATCACCGTGCGTTACGGTTCATTACCAACTCCCCTTACCGTTCGCACCACTGTGACTTATATGCAGCTGTTGGTTGGACATCCCTTACGACTAGACGCCTGCTCCATGCTGGGCTATGGACTCAAACTGCTCCTGCAGAAATTGCCAAGCTATCTCTCTTCCCTTATTAGTATCTTACATAGTGCATACTCGTTAAGAAAATCTGACTTTATTATGCTTGACATACCAAAGACGCGGACTTCCTTTGGTAAACGTGCTATTGCATATGCCCTTCCCTCCATTTGGAACCAATTACAAACAGTACTGAAACTAACTAGCACAGTTTCAATAAACTTCTACAAATCGCTAAGTTCAGCCAAAATAAAGACACCTGTAACTGTCATTAAGTCTCTTCCTTCCCTGTGTGCCATATTTATCCACTGGTAAGGTATAATTGATTTGTCATATTAACTGCTTTCCTTCCCTTCTACTCCTGGCTTTATCTTTTGCTACGCCGACTGCTACTCTATCAAATCTCTCCTCCCTCCCATATCAGTTGTAGACTGTTGTTTGTTCTAACTGCCAAAATACTGTATATTTGATTTGATTTGATTTGATTAAATCTAATCACACCAGTCATCATGTTTCATTTATCAGTATCGACCTATAAATTAACTTCCTGTCTCATATCAATGTTTACCACCTGCGGTCACCCTGTGTGGTACCCTTGTATGTATATCCAGCCTGCATCATGTAACGTGTATTTCATGTATATACTGTTATTACCTATCTGTGTTTGTACTTTAAGTGTTTATGTCACAGGACCTCCTTGTGAATGAGCTTGCTCAATGGAGTTTTCCTGCAATAAACTTGAACTTGAACAGTATATATTCCACCTTTGGGGTGCATTCAGCTCTACAGAGTTCCACTCTACTCACCAGCTACTGCTCTTCCTTTTCATATTCATGGCATTCTAGTACATCAATGTAACCTCCCTTCTCAATATCTAGGGGTATCCAGTTGGTAACTGCATGGAGCAGGGCAACAACAGTAGAAACTAATACTGTCCAGCGATGAAAACAGTCCTTACCAGTCAGCTGGCTTCAGAGATACAGCGAGGTCAACACTGCTGGAGGGTGCCAATGCCGAAAGCTGAACTGCAGGGATAAATATAGATTAGTGGCAAACAATTTTCAACAAACTGAATGTCCACACAGGAGAATTACTGGAACGGGGTGGGGGGGCTCATTTAATAAAAATTTACCTGCCAGTCCAAAACATATTTACAGAATATATCCCTGGAACCAAGAGCCCACAACAGGGCTACAAACAGTTCATTTGGTGGTTCTACCATGGTCGTGAAGACCCCCATCCTCGTCTCCATTACTCCCTGGGCTGGGTGGTCACACTACAGGTGATGGCAGCAGCAATCTGAGGCCAGGACCTCCTTACAGCAACAGCATTTGTTTTTGCCTTCCTCCACACCTCCAGTCTCTCCTCCATAAGTTCCCAGGGATTGACACAGATAGGGTCCATACTTGGAAGGGCTCCACATGACCCCTTCACATGGTCGGGTTTTCCCGTGGGGAAACTCCCTCCCCTCAAAACCATCAGGGTGGATGTTCCCAATTCTAACCAGCTCCCACCTCAGACCTGACAGTTCTCTGTTATCCCTCATGGTCACGGCAGCCATCCAGAGCAAAACTACAACTTCTGATCGGGGGAGGGGGGAGAATGGGTAAACTCACCCAATGCCATTGCTCTGGATGGTCCCTACTCCTTATAGGAGCTGATGGCAGTTGTAGACTGGTGCAAATCCCTAACCACTGACCCATGGACACAGGTTCGAATCCTGGCCACCACACTACACCACCACCACCACACTTATCACACTCCCGGGAACCAGGGTGGGAGCAGGCAAAAGCCCCAGCTTCCAACCCCCTCTAGGAAGCAGCGGCCTCCGACCCACAGAGACCCCACCCCAGGGCAGGGCCATAAATATTAAAGTCACTAATGCCCAAAAAAGGTTCCAAGGGAGGGAAAAACAGTAGAATCACCCCACGGGTTGGTTACATCAATAACACCCATGTCATGGTATTTGTCTGAATGGATGGAGTGGTGTTGTTGATGTCATAGAATGTTCAGGCAGTATGAAAAGAGCGAAAGAGAGAGAGGACAGCAACTGTTGAGGAGAGAGGTATTCAGAGTAGTTACAAAAGCAACAAAATTAAATTATTGATATAACAAAAAAAATGGAAAACCACATTAGAATCTTTGGCATGCACTAAAAGGACAACTGGAAAGACTCTAGAGATGTGAAAACTGGTTCCTATCAACTTTAAGAAAGTGAAATCCTTGCAAAGCATATCTTAGCTTTGGAAACTTGATGAGCAATCTTTGCTAATCAACATTTTGATTAGCAACTAGCAACATTTGAGGAGGAATTGCACTAAATGGTTATCTATTTATAAGATTTTGTCAAGAAAAGTGTAAAAGTATAGATAAAGTGCAAAATGATGAGAAAAATGACCATGATTCTGTACTTTGCACCACAACTGCAAGTAAAAATTACCAAAATGCAGACATTTTTACTGAAATGGGACCAATTAGTTGATTAGCAACTTCTGCTAATCAAGGCTGCATCTGATTAGCAAACAGCACTTCTGGGGTAGCAAACTGATATGTGCACCTGGCTGATTTTATGCCTTGCCTTGAAAGGGCTGGCGAGGCATAGGTCTGAAGAGAAAGCAGCCATTTGAACTGAAATACCATCAAAAGCACTATATCACTGTTGTTGGCTAGGTTCAAAAAGGCTACAGACACATACTGTACTGTGTAAGTACTGGGAGATCAGTTCCGAGGGCATGTCTTTGGGGTTACATCATGACAACCAATACACAAGAAAGTCAGGTACCAAAGCAGGACCCTCTGTTTCCTCCATTAAGTTTAAAAATCACAAAGTTAGTATTATTTGCTCTAGCTAGCTAGTTATTGGCAGGACCATACATCTTGAGTGGGGAAGCTAGGAGGAGAGTTCTGGAGATCCTGCCTCATCACAAATGATGATAAATGCCATATTCTGCCTCAAGCCATTGCTTGCTTGTTTTATACAACACATTTTTTCAAATGAAACCTTTTCAAATTAGCTCTTTGTTTTGCTCTTACCTGCTTACTTTGACTTCACTACTCAGCTTATCATTCTGCTTCACTGCATTATGATATCAGGCATCATTTTAGCTGCTCTCCCATCAGTTAGGTACAGCATCATAGCACATTTAAGCTATGTTCTCTTTGTGACATTTAACCTATGCTATATTTTTATCCCGAAAACAAAATCATCAACAAAGCTAACACCATTTATCTGATGAAATTTGTTCCCATTGGTGTGGTATTAATATATATATAAAAGAAAAGTAACTTAGCATAAAAGTGTTGATACAAGAATAATCAAGCCTCGAAGGGTACTGGCAATAAAACCAAGTTTCAACTGAATACAAAAATATACATACTTCCAATGCAATGCATCAATCATGGGTAGCATGTGCAAATTATCATGAACAAAATGTACATTGGCCAGCCCAGTGGCAGAGGGCTGAAGTGTTTAGTGCCTACCTCTCTCATGCCAGCAGCATGAGTTTGGGAATGAGCTTTGGCTGCAGGAGGTCAGCAAGGGGGAGAAGGATTGAGCATCTCAACAGATGCCCCCCCCCCCCAATGAGGGAGGGCAGCCAGCTCTGCTGCTTTACTGCCATCTGGTGGCAAGCAATGTGAGAAGGCAGTAAGGAGGGCTGGGGGATACTGGGATGTATAGGGAGAGGCATCACCAGCAGAAAACAGGAAGTTGTTATCCCTCTTTACAGACAGTTGGTAAGACCCCATCTGGATTACTGCGTCCAGTTCTGGAGACCCCAACTCTGCAAGGACATAGACAGGATGGAGGCAGTCCATACAAGGGCAACTAAAATGGTGCAGGGTCTGCAAGAAAAGCCATATGAGGAGAGACTAAAGGAGCTTAATATGTACACCCTTGAGGAAAGGAGGGAGAGGGGGGGACATAATAGAAACTTTTAAGTACCTCAGTAGAATCAACAAAGTCCAAGAGGTAGCATCTTTCAGAAAAAGAGATGTGCAAGAACAAGGGGACACAATTTGAAGATGGGGGGGGGGGACAGCTCAGGGGCAATGTGAGGAAGTATTTTTTCACAGAGAGGGTGGTGGACATATGGAACAGCCTTCCTGAGGAGGCTGTGGGGTCTACGACTGTGAGAGAATTCAAGAATGCATGGGACAGACATAAGGCAATTCTTGTGCGGGTTAGAAAGAAATAGGCTGTTGGTAACTAGGATCTGCAGCTTATCCTGTAGGTATGGAAATGGGCAGACTAGGTGGGCCAAGCGGTCCTTATCTGCTGTCAAAGTCTATGTTTCTATGGTGACCAAAGGTGACAATGCAGCTAGCGCAGCTAGTGGGAGGGAGGACGTTGTCAGGTGCTGCACACCACACGCTTGTACTGGGAAGTGCCTGGAGCACCCTTGATGCCAGCATCCCAGGGGAATTGGAGCCGCAAATGGAAAAATTTCCTGTTTTGGCAGAATGAAGCCACCCGGTCCACAGGCCCCGTAACTGGCTACACAGGTAGGTCCCAACCCCCCAACCAGATTCGTTCTGACAGCAGGTAAAGGAGGCCTCCATTGCCCTCGCCAGAGGGTGAAAACTCTGGGACAACAAGGGGAGGGACCTACAAAAGTCCCATGAGACGTCAGGGTGACAGGGCTGAGACCTAGGGATGGGCAGAAGGGGGCAACCGGAAAAACACTGAAGGAGGAGAAAAAACAAAAAAAAAGAAATGTATATGCCTTTTTAATAACTTCCCTATGTATAGATTACCACAACACAAACCACTGCAGACATCATGCTGGTACTCCTCTGCTAGAAAAGATCAAGGTTATGGTAACTGGAACCAAAACCCTCCTGTCTGGATGTCGCACCGACTTTCTTCCCCAGTAATTGGTGTTGAAGTCAAGGTAGCTTATGGTGTTAGAAAACCTTCATGTTTTCATGGATCCTCTTCTACCTTTTTAATGCCCACTTAAAATGTGCTCGAAAACTGCATTTTTTTAAACATAGGAACATGCTTACTTAAAAAAAAAAAAAAAAAAAAAGCTGCATTACTTATCAGCAACATAAGATCTTCAAGAAAATGTCCTCTGTAGAGCAACAGCTTTAGGACTATAAGCTACGAATGTCAAGAAGACTTAGAAACATTTGTTTAGCTGGGGACACTCACGCTCACGTATATCGGCACCAATGATATATCATAGGTGGTCCCTTAACTATCCAGTTTCCTGCTGGGAAACAAACTAGGAGTTGTACTGTACCTACCAAGAGATACAGTAGACCAGAACACTGACAAGGCTGACGTGAGTGGCAGTGGTTCAAGAAAAGTGCTCATTTGGTGGGGAGAATAAAAGGTAAAGACAAAGTATACAGTAACAAGATCGTCTTTCAGAGTGTGCTACCTGAAATACAAAAGGGGTTAGGAAGGAGGGTGAGCTCTGGACCTATGAAGGAGATTCTCTCAAAGATCTACTGCTACTGGTATGTAACCAAACATCTTTTAGAATAACTCCTTCCACAGTTCCACACCTCTGGAATGATTCCCAAGCAGTACATGACTGCAGAGCATAAGGAAAGCCAGACAGTAGGGACATAGACGACGACTAAACATACGAAGCCTTAGAGGATGGTAAGACCGAAGCCAGGCAGGCTATGGGACACCAAATCCAGACTGCAGTTTCTTAAGGAAGTACGGACAGAACTCTCCATGTGGCGGCATGGCACAAGCCATAAGTCGGCTGCTGAGACCGAATAAAAAGAAGCCATTGCAGTGGCCATGTCACACACGGCATGCTCACGGACAGGACTGAAAAGCTCCTTACTGTGTTTTTGGTAACTAAAAGAAATGTTGGATGCCACCCATTTGGAAAGGCACTGCTTAGAGACAGAACATCTATCATCCTGGGGCAAATGCAACAAAACGCTGCGAAGACTTTCTGCACTCCTTCATGCAGTCCACGTACAAGTGTAAAGCCCTATGGACATCAAAAGATTACAGGATAACTTCCCCTGCATTCTGAGGGTAATGATAAAAACATAGGAAGGTGGATAATCTGGTTTAATGTGAACTTAAGGTATGTTTACACAGTTACATTTGCACTGGAGTAACCCGAGCTTTTGGGTTGCTCCAGTGCAAAGGCTTCCATGTAGACACTTACCCAGTCGAGGTAAGGCACTCATTATGGTGCTCCTAGGTTCTTTGGCAAGCTGGGGACACTGAGCGGGGTAAGAGGCTTACGCTGCAGTGTGGACTGTCTGTGCTGCTAGCTCTGTGTTAACTTGTCTTTTCTCATCATTCCTGTGCCTCCCGTGATGCAGAAGCATTCCCTCACCAGGAAGTGAGAGCACAGAGAGTCGGGTCTTGCATAAACCTTAATTTAAAACTATAAAGACATAAAAAGGGCAAACAAAAATAACTGGGATCATAGCAGCAGCAGAGGTCAGTCTTTTACAATTTGCACTGCTGAGGGGCTGTGCGCCTGGGGGCTGGGCGGCTGCTCTCCAATGTGCTGTTAGCTGCCTTCATGACCACAGAAATTGTAGCGCTATGGTTTCTGTGGTCATGAAGGAGGTTAACAGCACTTACTGCATGTATGAAAGGAATAGCAATGGCAGGAAGTGACAACTGCAGCAAGTGCATCATCACTGCATCACCGCTTACGTTGGAGAGCAGCTACCCCTTTAACATGGTTCTGGAGTCTCTTACATAGGCTCCTTTTGAACTTGATGCCTCCCCCTCCCATGCAGTGCGTTTTGTTCCATGAAAAACACCTTTTCTGGTGGTGATCACCTCTGCCCAGTATGCTTGCAAGCTGCTGGCTTTCGTAATGCCCCCAACCCTGTTTTTCACCAGGATGGGGTTTCATTATGCATCCATCCTGGGCTCATTCCTGAGGTGGCCTCTAAAGCCATGTTTATATGGCAGTAGCGCTTCAAAATTCTGAAACAACAGTGACCACCTGCAATGTGTGGTCTGCCTGCCTACACAGACCCTCTCTGTACCACTACAATACATGCTGGTGATGGGCCGTGCATCTGGGGATGGGAACAGTCAGCAACATGTGTCCCACATCCAGCTATGGGGCCTGTCCCGATTTGCTGTCTGTGTGAAAAAAAAAAAAAGACTTATTTTTACCTGTTGTATACTGCAGAATAGTAGATTGTATCAGGGTGACTGCCAAAGCGGACATTTTCTGTAACCAGAAATCCCAGAATCCCCTGCAGCTGATGCCAGAGTAGGGGTGCAGCAGTGGGAGATCTACTAGCCTGCTGTGCATGTTAGAGATTTTGGAAGCTCAGATTAGATGTTTGCTGCTCCCACTGTTCTCCCAGACCCAAGTGCTGTCGTCTGCCAGAGTAATTGTGGTTTAAGATATAATTTTTATCTGCATGTGAGGGCTTTGGTCTATTGCTATCTTACTCATGGTTTTGCCACTCGTGAGATATCAACAGACCATCATGAAGATAAAAATTATATATTAAGCCAGCCAATGTCAAGTCCCATATCTGTCCGTCTATCTTATCTGTCTGGCTATCTGTTTCTTTTTCGTGCATGTCTTTTGTCACTACAAACAGGTTCCCAATGCAGACTTGACTTATATCATATAAATTTAAATAGATAATACTCGGGGGTTAAAATAAAATCTATATTTTTCAATGAAATTATAAAAAAAATAAAAATCGAAAACTGCCAACCCTACTTATATGATATCAACCTATCTGCGTGATTAATGAGGGTTTACGGTTTAAAACTACAAAACTTGATTTTCAGTCCAGTTTTCACCACAACAACATGTTATATAGTTAATGCTGACCAGAAAAACAGATTTTGACTTCCTATGTGAACCACAAAATTTACCAAATCTAATTATTCCTAAAATGACAAGGTAAAACAGGGCTCCACACATGTGAAGTCAGTTTTACACAGGAGTATTTATAGTATGGCAGGACTAGAAGCAGCTCAGGTTTGAGACCTCATTTTTTTTTTTTTTTTAAATCGAATAGTATGGCCCTGTCCTAAAGCGAGATGTACAGGACTACAGTAAATTATATTTGAACATATTAAGTACTTTCGGTGAGATAAGAAATTATCCATAAAACCTTTATGTCTGTTAGAAAACTTTACACTTTCAGACTGCATGAATCTTTCGTGAAAATGTATCCTCCCTAGCTTTCCTCGCATCTCAGTCTTGTGACAGTTCATTTAAGAGCTGGTGTAATCGACACACAAGACTAGGGTTGATTGGAATCAGATTCCAACCCAATTTGCAGAATTAGGATTTTTGGAATTGCACTATGAAAATACCAATTCCTACAATGGATCCTAAAACATATTTTTGCATAGGAATTTAGAATTTTGGATTCCAAATTCAAATCCAGTTCTGAGGTCCTTTTAGGAATTGGACAGAAATCAAAATAGGATAGGAAATTCCTACACAGTCAAACCAATTAAAAATTGGGCAATTCAAGCATCCCTAAATGAGACTTTCGGGTTTACTCTCAAACAGTAACTGTCAGTCTACTTCTGAGACTGCCATCTGCAATGGTCTCCGAGGTATACCATGACCATGGCGACCATAACCGAGCGACGCCCGAAAGAGCAACTCAATCACAGCGCATGTCAGAGCAGCAACCCGGGAGCTACAGTGACTGGATGAAGGTTGGTGGGTGCCCGGGTGACAGGAAGTCATTATAGGTACACAGGGGGTGGGAGAGAGCACCCTACAGGTATGTGCATGAGGGATGGAAGCGAGCACGCTCGGCGAAGGGTGGGAGGGAATTTGAGGGGTAGTGCTGAGGTAGGCTGCTGAGCAGACCCCATGGTGTAGAAGGTTGGCTTGTGTCTAGTGCTACTGCGCATGCCTGAACTCGGAGCACTAGGTGCTACTGCACATGACCGAACTCAGGGCTGCAACTTTAAGAATTATTTTAAGTACCATACATGGCTCAGTTTTCACCGGGAATTGGCTGCAGAGGTTCAGTTAACATATCTCTACATGCCACAATAGTTCTTTTTCTCTGATGTAGATACGCCTCACTCATCATTTGTACGAGTCTTCCGGCACAGGACAGGATGCCAGGGGCACACTCCGTCTTCCGGTGCGGCGGCAGTTTTGACATGGCGCATCCAGGAGAACTATTAAGAAGCTAAATAACTAGAGAAAGGTTAGCTGCATTTATTTTAAACCATGTACGTTGTTGAAATTGTGCGTTTTGGCAGCCCTGTTGATTGCCCCCACTGTTGTGGACAGTTTTCCTTTAATGAAGAACATAAAAAACTGTTGCAGGTATCCAGGACAAGCATTAAATCAGGCATGCTAATATGCTACATTTAAAGTTCATTTCATTTTTGTTCAGATGATAAAAAAAAAAAAAAAAAAAAAAGGACAAATACAGGCTAATAGTTAAAAAAACAGTATCCACCTTCTGGCAAATTGACATAAGCCATAATTAATTAAATAAAAGCCATTTAATGTTTCACTAAAATTTATAATTTGGGTGCAGTAACCCCCAACTTTTGACTTCTGACAACCTACTTTGGAAGCAGGTGGTCAGACTTACCCCCCGATTTCCAAACCTAACTCAAGGCCTGATGTACTGTGTAAGGCCAGCACATAGAGAGCGGCATGCACACTCATCGTAAAGCAGACTGAGATTGGCCGTACATGGTGGTGTCGGCTACAGCTACTGCTTTTAGTGGGAATTAAATTTTCTAAATTCTGTTAATGACGGAATGGACTGGTGGCAGACCCAGCCAAGTGGGTCCTGTGATTCCCGGTGTGTGTTGGGAAAACTTAACCTTACAGGTGCACACTGTGCGCACTACTTATCAGCTAAGGGGTCTGAAGCTTCTGTGCGTTCACGCTGTCACATGTGATGAGGCATGGATGTCATCATGAAGGATGAGCTTGTCAGTTGTGCGGTAGATAGAGGCAAAGATGGTGTGGTGCTTCAGGGTACCAAGGGGGCTATAAAATGTTAAATATAAGTATGTTGAAGTACTAGGAGTGCAAGCCCTTACTCAGCTAGGGCTAGATTGGGTGGTAAGGGTCTTGTGTATTAAATTGCTTGCTATAAGTACACATTCTCTTTAATGCCGTTCCTTCATCTTCCCAGGTTGCTACTGTAAAAGGGATCGTGCCTCAGTTAACCAAGTCAACAAAATAAAGAAACACTAATTTTTATAAACATCATACTGAAATATTACTTACTTAGTACTACATTTAAAGCCCTACTGCTCATTTTGTACACTACAGATATCATAAAATGGAGACAAAGACACTTCCTCAATGTCCTTTATGACTTTGTAGGAGAAGCCCTACCTGCTATTGTCCATATGGACCATAACTGGAATCCATTTATAACTACTGGACTTCACTCCCTGATTCCAGCAAGTTAATATAGGCAACAGCAGCACAACCTAGTCCTGAAATTACTAGGGCTGCTGGAGACAAAAGCCCTGCATCTTTTATGTGCCGGCTGCCCATCAAGACACAGCAAATGTCAATACAGTGCATCCAAGGCATGGTGCCAGCACTTCAGAATGCTCAAGCCATACCTCTCAACTGTACCACATTACGAGGAACGTTCCTCATTTTGCTTCACAAAAGCTCCCTGTTCCACATTGTGAGGACTTGTTCCACATTCGGTGTTAACATTTTAAAGCAAAAATCTGTAGTAAATGATGCAAAAAATGTACTATTCAATTAATAACAGACATTCTGAACATAAATGCCAACATTGTAACAGTGTTCTGAGCCTCCTAGGTAAAGATTTGATTAAGTGTTCCACATTTTGCTCATTTGTTCCACATTTTGAGAGGCAATGTTCCACATCTGGGGGACAAAGGGTTGAGAGGTATGGCTCAAGCCACTGCACACCAACTCTACACAGTAGTGGGACGAACCACAAGAACTCCACTGGCCTTCTGGCCTGCTTGTCTGAAACTTCTACATTTTAAAGAGGGGGTACTGGACCCATAAGAGGAACTAACGACTTTAAATCCTGTTAGTGCTACCTTCATTTCTTCAGATTTATACTGAAATCTGTAAATAGGAAACCTGGTACTCATGGACCCTAATGCATGCCCACAGAGAACCACAGCAAACACAATTCCTCCAGCTGCATCACTCGGGCAGAGAATGCATATCTGTGAATGCATATCTATTTCCAGTATTCAATCTTTGCCCCCAGCTACTTACTGGAAATCAACAGCAAGCCATTCAGTGTAAAAGCAAATTAAATTCTAATCTGTTCTACCTAGTGAAAATGTGACTGTTAGGCAGATTAGGCTGCTGGATATTGTCTGACAGGAACTGTCTGCCTAATTTACATAGTGATTACACTGTCAGCTCTGTAGAGCTCTCTGAAGTGCTGCATCAGTGACTGTGCAGCTTGAGAGAAGCCACACTATTACAAACCCAAACCGACCTGCTGTTCAACACAGAAACTCAGACACACACTGCCACACTACAGTCAATTTTCAAAGTCAGTGACATACACAATAACAGACAAAAGACACATCTTGGCAATGACCGAACATCATGAATGCTGCAGCAGCTATTTTTTAATTCACTCAGAGTTAATCTTGTTTACAGTCCTGTTTCTGTCTACTGTTATAGCCGGAAGGCACAGAGAAAACGGGGAGGTCAAGGGGTCTTCCCAAAGGCTTACAGCCAAGCAACAGGGGTTGGAAAATGAATCAGCAGCTCTTAGGCGATAGTAATCTTTGACTCTAATGAACAGATGACATTATACCTCAATAATTACAGTGGATCAACTTGGGAATCAGTAGCCCTTCAGGGAGTGCACTCCAAAAGTTTAAAAAGTTCTCAGAATAAGATATTCCTGGACTAGTTCAAAACAAGGCTAACTCTAGGGAAGAAAGGGTCCCTCACAAATCATAAGGTCTATGTGAGCAAATATCTGCAACCAAAACTGGAAAAAGGCTGCAGCTCCCACCACAGAGAAAAAGCACTGAACTGACTTTTCACAAAAGACCTGTTTATGCTGCCACATTTGCAATGTGGCAATTGGAGTTGCAGTGCAAATGTGGCAACATGGCACGTACCCGATCGTGGTAAGTCAGTCAGTCACTTCTCACTGAGCCGCAGCAGACTAAGAAACACATTCTGGAGGGAGTGGTATAAGCAGTCCTCTAGATAGGCTGCACTGCTTGCTCCAACAACTGAGAGTAGTCTTTCTGCAGAAGCAGAACTGAGGGGCAGTAACCCCTGCAATGTATCCAGTGCAGTTTCTTACTGCTGCTTTTAACTGACAGCTCTCCATCACCCTGGTTTGTCTGTTTCATGCTTGGATAGCACTTACGGAGGGGGACAGGGACACAGCAGGTGCTGGCTTGGGGGGAAGGTATATCTTCCATTAGGCTAGCACTTATGGAGAGGGACTGGGATGGAGCAAGTGCTGGCTTGTGGGGGGGGGGGTATTGTATGTCTTTGGTTAGGCTAGCACTTAGGGAGGGTGGACCAAGACAGAGCAAGTGCCAGCTTGGGGGGGGTACATAACACAGCATGCAACACAAACACCCACCGCCTCACACGGCCCTTCTCAATGCATCTTGCAACAGCACTGAGAAGGGCCATGTAAACAATTTGACACAGTTCAAGACATTGAAGCAGGAACAGGAGTGGACTGCTATTAACCACACAGCAGCCATGTAAACACAGCAAATGAGAGTTACTTGCTGTGGCAAAGAAATGTATTCCTAAAGCATAAGGACATGACAGTGTGTGACGATGATGTGGGAAATACACACACCTAAAAAAGAAAGGGAAGAAGAAATTCTAGCAGACTTACCATAACTTCATTTTCAATAAAGACTGCCTGGCATTGTTTTATGTTCTGCCTGTAATTATGTACTCATTGTTATTTGGTATTTTTTTTTTTTTTTTTACTTCCTCTGTTTATCTGTTCTTGACATGGAACCTCTGCAAACAAGTCACAGGCTCAAATGTATTTCCAAGATTGTAATAAATAAATAAATAAATACAAAATATCATTTTGAGGTCGTCACTGGGCATTCTTTCATTGATGAGTTATGTATGCTCTCCTACTAGGAGACAACACACTCCAAAGCTGTAACATCATCATAGAACCCCTTGCTTCACCCCATTCTGAGTCAGTTAGCGGAGAATTTTCAGTCATATATATTTCAGAGCCCTACAGTAACATAACTATACCACGGTTAACTTTTACATTCCTTAAAAGATATAGAAAAATAATATCCCAACCTTACAGGAATGTGTAGACAGTATCAAGCTCACTCTCCTTTATAGTGTCCTTAAGTCAGTTAGTCATAGAGTCTCTTCCTTCCTTCACACAAACTCTGCTCTGACAGCTTCATTAATGAACACCTGTGACAGAATTCTGTATAGCCAGTCTGGCGGCATGGAGGGTTGAGGTGTTGGATGCTACACCTCACATTAAGCCAGTGAATCCAGGTTTGAGAACCAACTCAGGACACTTGAGGTTGGATTGAGTACCCAAAGGGCTGCTCACCACTCCCGGAGGGGAGGGTTGCCTTTTCCGGTGTTCAGCTGCCACCTAGTAGGGGTTGGGTGGCAGTAAAGGCTGGAATGGTAAAGGAGGGAGACATGGATCTCTCCTGGCACACTGTGTGCCTCCACGAGCATGTGCTGACGGGTGCACCCCAGCAAGGGTACAGGGAGAAATAACAAGTGGAAAAATGACAGGGCCAGCTGCAAGACTGCCTGCACACCAGCCCTCTGCCCGCACCACCACCAGGATCCTGGGCTCTCACCTTGAAGAGTAACTCTGGGGGTGAAGGAGGATGCACCTCCCTCCCCCAGTCCTGCCATGGGGGCTGTGGGGGATTTGGAGGGCCAGGTATGTCCTGAGGCAATAGTGAAGGAGGCAGGTGGGGAAACACGCTGAAGAGTCGCCAGCACTGGCCTCGGGATAAAAAAACTTTTATAGAAAAAGGAAAAGGAAGAGAGAGTCTCTGAGTAAAAGAACAATGAACTAAACAGTTATGTGACTGAAACAAATAACATTAACTTGTCTGGACAGAAACATAATGAACTTTAATCATATCTCAGCTGTAGAATATTCTCTATATGCACTTTGACCAAAGCTGTTGGTTTCAATTTTGCGAAAGCGTTTCTTTGCTATACATGTTGTTACCCCTTTAGCCAAGACTGTCTTGGAAACTTTATGACCATTTTTAGCTGCTACAAATGGCACAAAAAGGTTATCAGACTTTCAAAAGAACAGTGTCAGTATATAAGGCATGTCCTAAGTGCACTGCAAACATCTGGCTTGTGCAACTGTTTCTAAATGGACAAAAGGAAAAGAAGCCAACTTCTTGGTTAAAAAAGAAAATTCAATAGGGCTGGCCCAGTAGTGCGGAGGGTTGAGGCGCTGGGCACCACACCTCCCATCAAGCTGGCGGGCTGGGTTTGGGAGTGGATCATGGTTCCTCAGGGGCCAGCTGGGAGAAGACGTATTGCCCATATTATCCTATCATACTCAAGGTATGGTAAGGTAATATTCACTAAGGATCACTACGGAAAAGTAAACGGCAAAATGCAGAGCCCATTTAAAGCTCCTGTCAATTACATGTAATAGAGTAACAAGTGATTAAAATATAAATTTATCAAGTCTATAAATAAATGTTAATTTACAGTCACAGATGACCACAGAGGTTGGTAATAAATTCCACAGTTTGACAACCCTTTGTGAGAAGAAATAAACCCGCTTGTCTGAGACAAAGTTTTTACGTCCTAATTGCAATGGATGTCCCCTGGTGTTTATGGTAATTTGCTTAAAATCACAACCTCTGCACTGACAGCTTCACTGGTGAATATGGGCAGACTAGATAGGTCATCAGTCTTTTTCTGCTGTCATTGTCTATGATTGTATGTTTCTATGACTGAGTGTCCAGAAATGACTCTCCTTCAGCAGGGGGGGGGGGACAGGGCATATGGTTGAGAGGCAGAGCAAGCAGTCATTCAAGTTGGTCGGACAGATACAGGCACGGAGAACAGCATCTTTACACTGTCCATGCGTGTGTCACTGCAAGTGGGCCGGCCAAACCAGGGAAGGAGAAAATGAGCAGAGGATTATACCCTCTGACAGCACAATGGACTTGCCGACCCTAGAGGCTCTACGCCACCTATTAGGATCCACTCACCCATAGAGGTAACGAAGCAGGGGGGAATCCTAGGGGCGGGGTGATGGAACTGGGGTTTGACAAATTTAGGGAGGCTGCCAGAGGAGGAGAAGAAGGTGAATAAGATTTGAATAAAATGTAATACAAAAATAAAATTGATAGAAACCTTAGGAAGGAAGGGCAGGCTGATGAAATGGAGGGTTAGAGTGTTGAACACCTTACCTCATGCCGCATCAGTGACCCATGTTCAGGAATAAGCACGGGTTGCTGGGGGTCAATGGGGTTGGAGAGGATTGAGCATCCAAAGAACTGCTCTCCTCCCCCAGGGAGAGGTAGTGAGTCATCTCGGCCCTTGACTTCCACTGAATGGAGGCCCAGTGGTAGTGCAGGTGGAATCACTTGAATGCCACAGATCTGCAGGATATGCACTCCTCCACACACATGTACTGATGTGATAACACAGCAGGGGAAAAGAAAGGAAAATGGAAAATGGGATACAAGGGCTGCACATCTCCCCAAGACCCACACCACCACCTGGACAACTGGAGTCACTGGATATGTGTTCTGGTGGGGAGGGGATGACCTTTCCCCTCCAGCCCCACCATGGGGATTCATAGAAAACACACTCCAGGCAGGCCCAGGAGATGTGGGTGCCGGCTGAGGGGAGGTGGGATCAGGATGCTGAAGGAGCTGCCAGAGGAGTAAAATGCTGTGTGGAAAAAAAAAAAAGGGGGAGGAGGGAGGGACTGTATGTAACACTACCATATTCTGGTAAAAATCCAAATATCGTTCCCTGTGGGAGAGAGACTGCAACTCTCCTATTCACCAAGCAGAGCAAATAGCGACTAGAAAACATATCTTGATGAACACAATGTCCACTTAAACGTGCAACAGAGGCTCAAATGATGGACAGCAGAGCGTGTTAAGGACCACATTTAGGTCCCAAGGAGGAACTGAAGTTATATAGACTGGTTTGCTTCTACTGAGAGCTCTAACAAATTACTAATGTCAGAGTCCAAGCCTAGTGAGTGAGTGTCCATAGCATGGCCCCATCACTTCCCCCAAAGCCAAGACTTGTACTTGCAATGTTTCATTTTTATTTTATACTGAAAAACCTGTGACCAAGAATGCCCATTTTCACAAGCGTCCAGTTCTGATCAAACAAAACTTACAATGTACTGATAGCCCTGATCCTTGTCTGGTCCCTCCTGAAGGAAATCCAAAAACTGGGACACAGATGCCTTCTGAGGTCTAATACCTGCCTGTTTGGCACACCGGGGAAGAAGTCAACCACACTCCATCAAAAGCCACTGAAGTACAGTAAATAGCTTCCTTAATGATATCAGGGTCTCCACAAGTCTCTCAGAATACCATAGCATGAGAAGCCTCTGCTTCTCAGGAGCCAAGCTACCAGTTGTGGTTAAACTGGAATGGGATGAAGAATCAGATCCTGACACAGAAGGTATCACTGTTGAGGGAGTCAGAAGGGCTCGTGAACCACCAGACTGACCAGGTCCAATAACCCCAACTTTCTTGGCCAGTATGGGGCAACTAGGATAAACCAAATGGGAGATTGTTAGCTCTTTTGGAGAACCACTGAAAGTAAGGGAAAAGTCCGGAATAAATACACCCAACTGGAAAACCACAGTTCAGACAGAGCATTTGTCACTTCCATTACTGGACATAGGTACCGACAGTAAGATCTTGCTGCTTTAGCATTGCTTTAGAAGAATGCAAAAATATATATCTCTGGATTCCCAAATCTGCGATAATGACCTTCAGTTCCTTTTTTTTGGTGGGGATAAGATAAACTGAAAATTATACTTTTGAGATGAAACATTCACACCAAGTTTCCGTTGTTTAGATCTAGTTCCTATTTATTAGTTTACAAACACAGAAACATAGAATTTGACTGCAGATAAGGACTGCTTGGCCCACCCAGTCTGCCCATTTCCCTACCTCACGGATAAGCTGCAGATCCTAGTTAACCAACAGCCTACTTCTTCCTACCCCCAACCCATAGAATTGCTTTATGACTGTCCCATGCATTCTTGAATTCCACCACTGTTTTTGACTCCACAACCTCCTCCGGAAGGCCGTTCCATGCATCCACAACCCTCTCTGTGAAAAAATACTTCCTTACATTACCACTGAGCCACCCCCCCCCATCTTCAAATTGTGCCCCCTTTTTCATGCACACCTCTTTTTCTGAAAGATGCTACCCTCTTGGTCTTTGTTGATTCCCTTAAGGTACTTGAAAGTTTCTACAAAGGAAACATATTCAGGTTCCATCTGAAAGTCATAATGTTGGGTCTACATTTTCTTCTAGAATTAGACATTTAAAAGGTCATTTAATGTATTTTGGACAATACTGATGCAAAAACAACTGTACAATTGTATGTGTTGACCTTTTGTTTCCTCAATAAATATGAGTTTAAGAAATATCTCCTGATTCAAAGACCAGTCTCCTGGATAAACACATTGGCAGTTAAGCCAATCAGCCTGGAAGCCGACATCTCCTACCAGATAAATAGCCTATAGGAACTCAAGACTGGCTTACGCCCAGTGAAATAGCAAGCATGCTTCCATCAGCATTATTTTGCTTCTTGTGCTAACTTGCTTATTATGTAAGCAACAGTCACCTTACTGTTGGACTAGACCTTTACCCACTTTCTGCTGAACACTGTTCTTGAAGTGCTTCAATGCCAGTAAGACAGCTTTGTCTATTCTCAAGAACGTTCATCTGGAGACAATGCTCCTCCGGGGACCATACCCCCTGAACAGGAATCTGGTCTAGCACCGTACTCCAACATATCAGGCTGCCACTGGTGGTCAGAATAAGCTGCTCCAGAGTGAATGAAGACCACTAAAACAGGTTTTCAAGGTTCCCCAACCACTGCAATAACCAATGAACTGATCACAGGAGCCATCTCACAGTCTGGTACTGTTCCCATGCTGGTATCCTACAAGATAGCAGGAAGATCTGGAGTAGTCTCTTGTGCGCTGTCACCAATGGAACCATCTCTGTACTAGCTGACATAAGACATTACACTACATCCATAAATATGTATATTGCACTCCTGTGTGACTGTTACAAGTAAATATTTGTGTTGCCATTGGGTTCTGCATTTGAGAAAGAGTAATGTGCTCGGGGGACAGCCCAGGTTCCAGTTGTCTCAGTGGCACAGCTGATTAGCGCAATCGGGACAGTATCCCAGGCAGCTTGGGTTCAAGTCCTAGCTGAGGCACTTACTTCTTTCTCGCCTCTGTTAGTATGTGTTCTATAAATATGCACACCACATTCCTGTGTGATTGTTACATCTGGAAACACCTGTGGGCTGACCCAAATTTATGTACCCTAACTTCCCAACCTGTTTGACGAGGTTGTCCAGTCTTCACTGTGAAAGAAAGTCTCTCACCAGATCTGTCTGAAAGCTCATTCCAGGGTGAGCCAGACACTGTAGGCCAAAGGGATCTCTTCTCTCAGTTCACTATCCAACCATGTTCCTCCAGGTTCTGCAAAATCCTGTGGAGTGAACAATAAGCCAACTGTTCCAAATGTGCCCAGATCAGAGCTCATCCAGGTAGTGACAAATGTGGTGTCCCTTTCACCAAAAGAGAGCAACCATGTCTAGTAGGAATTTCATAAACACCCTCAGGGCAGAGGCTAACCAAAAGGGGAGACCCTAATACTGAAAATGTTGATCTTTTATGGAAAACCTGTGAAATTCTGGTGCAACTGACAAATCGGAATGTGTATATCCGAGAGGTCTACTGAGGCCAGAAAACTGCTCAGCTGAACTGACACAATGTTTGGCTATAGAGAATCTATCTAGTTCAGTCTAGAGAGATCCAGGATTGGACCGAATCTTTCTGATTTCTTGAGGACTATGAAGTAAATTGTGCAGAACCCTTGATCTAAGTTCTGGTCTACTGCCTTATGTTGTTACCTGCAATTTGTAAAATCTGGGGTTGGAAAAAATGCCCTCTGGATATCCTAGAAGAAAGCTCTCATCATAAAGCCCTGCAAAATTATCTTCAGTACCCGGGGGTCCGATGTGGTCAGTGCCTATCTGTTGTAAAACCTCTGGAGCAACCTGACCAGAGTTTGCGGGCAAAAAATGGGCCTGCAAATCTTCATATGGTGCAAGCCAGCTCCCCCAAAGCACTTATGAGCGAAAATTCCTCTATTCTGCTGGGACATGAAGCCTGTGCCACTACTTCCTTGATCTCCACAGCACTCTAAATGGACCGAAGAGGTTAATCTTGTTTCCTTGTCAACATACAACTCTTTTTGCGTTGCTGTCGGTGATATATGTGTTTGCTTTACTTTCACTTTTCATACTAGTCCCAGTAACTATCATGGGGAGTCTCCATTTTTTGATTATTGAACTCTCACTGTTCCAGAGAGCCACATTAGCATATGAGAACATGATGTGTCAGCACCCTTTAAAATCCACAGTATGCTGGTCTGCTTAGAGTTTAACAAAAGTTGCAGCAAAGTGTGAAATACTATATTTATCTTCAATTAGCTTTGCAAACCATCTTAGTTGTGATGCAGTTCTTTCCGATTTAAAATACATTCAATTTGTGTGTTTCCAAAGAGTTTTACTCAGGTTATGTGTACTTTCAGTGGAGAGATACATGGTGTAACTGGGTACTGTGACATCATGTTCTCAAATGCAAATGAAGCTGTCATGGACAATGACATTTCAACAGCCAGAAAATGGAGACTCCCAGGATAGTTACAGGGGACTAGTATGGACAGTGAAAATAAACTAAAGTAAACACATACAGTATACCCCCACCAGTTATACAAAAATAATTGTTTTTTTACAAGGCAACAAAATTCACAAGATAGGAAAGCGAGGTGCTCTTTTACAAATCTCTTCCAACTGTAGGCCATACAGCATGCCACCTGTGAAAGACCCACTAAGCAAGTGAGAACTGGATGCAAAATGCAAGTGAAAACTGGATGCATGGTCTGCCCACCAATGTCTCAGCCAAACCGATCCAAGTACCACTGCAGCTGGAGCACAATCACTGAATCCCCAAACATGGAAGCTGCCATATGCACTATATGAAGGAGGACTCTGACTGGAGAATCCTCAAGAACCTTATCTGCTACTGCCATCGACCAGTCCCATAGCACTCATGCTGCCAATGTAGAGGCGAATGTAACCAGCAAAACAAAACCTGATGCAGAGTATGCACATTTACGGGCTGCCTCCAGACACTCATCATTATGGTCTTAAAGTGTTGAGGCACCTTATACTTAAATGATTGTCTGTTTAACTAAAGAGATGGCAGCATACCTCTCAACTGTCCCCGATTTTCAGGGACATCCCTGATTTTCAAGGACATCCCTGATTTTGCCTCAAAATTTTACTCTGTCCCTCCTAAAAATTGTTTCCGTGACCAAACAGTGGGGGTTGTAAGCACAGAATAATGCCATACAATAAACTTACAGACTTGTTCTTCCTTAGAAAATATGTTTTGCACTAAGCCCCTTATTCTACCAGATTCCTGAGTGGATATCTCTAATTTTGAAGATGTGTCCCTGATTTTGGTTCTTTGTCCTCGATTTTTTTAAGCTTTATCCCCGATTTATGAGACAGGAGGTTGAGGGGTGTGGATGACAGCATCTGTAACATGAAGAGCCTCCTGTTGTTTTTTGTCACCAACACATCGAGTAACAGATAGTGATCTTGACTTAGAAAATTGCTTCTTCTTATCCACATTATCCCATTAATCTATATGCACAAAATGTTCAAACACAGGGAACACTTAGGCACACTCCCTGTGAAGCATGAGAATAACATTCAGCGCAGTGGCAGACTGCATCTCTAGCAGTTGCAGAATCCTATAAGTTTGCTTGACCAGGAAGGAAATATGCTTTGGATCAAACACAGATAGGCCTGAGGAAGACTGATTCTCTTCTACCAATTTACTTTCCTCTCCATACTCACCAGAATCTTGAGGGTCCACTTGATCCTGTGGGTATGTAGGAGTCAAATAACCTTGGATGCCTTCCAAATAGGGGTGGTTCCTTGCCCGGACAGGTCTTGGGATGCACTGTCTTAAGTATCTGTTGCTTTCAACTCTCGTTAAAATCCTATCCTGGAGTGTCTTATTGTGATTAAGACACCATTATACTTTCATCGAAGAGTTGCATTTTTGTGTCATTCTAGAATCACTTTGAAAATTGACCTGAAAAATACAGCCTTGTAAGCTAATCTTCTAACATTACGCATAGTAACAAGTCACAGTATCTTTCCTGGTGCCAAAATAGTTTATAGACAGAAAAAAGTATAACAAAAAAAAAAAAAACTTCTTTACAGGTAGTGTGTTTTGAACTGACATATAGCCCTTCTGCAGCTACCTGAGAAAGGTAGTATTTGTACATAATTTGTGGTGGGGGGGTTGTTAATTTTTACAATCTATTCATAAATCACAAACCTGAGCACCTGTCACCTTGGCTTACTGCACAATGTGAAATGCAAAATCCAGCTGACTCACTTATTTCAGGTACAAAATTATTTTACTGCGCATCCCCATTCTGGGAGACAAAAAAAAAAAAAAGCAGCCTCAAAGACATTGTCAAAAGCAGAACAAGCATTATTTATCTCATACAGGTACAGATCTTATTAAAGAGCACTCCAGCAGTAAACCGATGGGCCGGAACAAACATTTCACAGGGAAAGGGTTCTTCAGAGTTCTTCACAGTATTACTTACTGTCTGCGTGCTTTTTTTTATACCAAGCAAGGCACCGTGCCCATAAAATCATTTTTAGTGTCAGTGAATCCCTCTGGGATCGAGTACTTTAGTAGATGTGTGGCTTGAAATAGGACACCAACACAGTAAAAAACCAAAATGATGCATAGCAGCAAATTAATCTTTGTGTTAAACAGACAGAGGGTTGGAAGAGTACTATACATAAACCAACTATATTTGTATTCTATAGAAATTAAGGTAGCACTTCTATTATATCTGCAATCATATATCCCCTAAACAGATATATGGGCTTGAAAGAAAAATCACATTCAATGGGCAATAAAATGCTTACGTGATGTACTGGAGTGGTTTATTCCACCTATGACATGCATCAAAAGCTCAAACGTCCTTAATCTGGCAGACAAACACAATGGACCATTCTTCTTCCTTTGTTTTCATCTAGTAATTCTAATGAGTTATACATAAGGGATATGTAATGAGCTGCTGTGGGATAACAATATTGATGCTCAAGTATGAGTTTAAGACTGGTAAATCACAAATGGTGAAGCCTGCCAAGTGTCTTCAATCCCTGGGGCCTGGGATATTGTAACACAACCCATAAACCCTGAAGTGTGTTACTGTACTTTTAAAAATGGTATTAGAAATCTATAAAAAATGATAAGGTTTTAAAGATAAACTGTTTTTAGTTTCTCAAACTGTTAGGTGTAGGGATTTAATGATGTAATATGGCTGGCTGATGAAATAAGTGCTAAAGTGTCGTGTGTTAAATAAATAAATAAATAAAACTAGTGGACTGTGTTGACTTTATTATGTAAGCAGTAAGACCTGACAGGGTGTGGAGTGTCTGTGAATACCCACATGCCCAGAGCGTACTAAGACCGAATGCCGCAGATGGAGTGCCCTACAGCCCCTGGAAGTGTGGGTATCCTTCAACACCCCACAGCCTGATGGGTTTTATTGTGCTTATAAAATGGTCTTTTTCTGTAACAAAATGTAAAACAAAGTATTTTAATTAAACACTTAATGAAAAAGTTTTATATGTAAACCAGACTTTATGCAGGAACAGTGGTGGCTTTTTTTTTTTTTTGTAAAAAAGAGGGTTCTGTTGGCTGATAAACCCATGACTTTGAAATGCTGTTAGTCAGTCAGGTCTGTGCGAGGAGAGACTTAAGGACCTAGATATGCACACCCTGAAAGGGAGGAGGGAGAGGGGGTTATGACAAACTTTTAAATACCTCATGGGGGTAAATAAGGTACAAGAAGGGTACGTCTTCATAGATAGAGTGGTGAATTCCTGAAGCAGTCTTCCAGAAGAGGTGGTGGGGACAAAAAACAGTGGTGATGTTCCATAATGCATGAAGCGAATTTTAGGGAAAAGAGGATGAATGGGCCAGAGATCAAGTAGGATCTGCGGTGATACTACAGGCAGGGGAAAAATGGGCAAACTAGGTGGGCCAACTGGACCTTATCTGCCAGTAAATTCTAGGGTCCTAGGTTTCAGGATTATTCTAATCCATTTTCTTTATGGTGTTTGAGTAGTGACTGACTTACTAAAGTGCAGGATTTTTCCATCCATTTTATACATAAGGTTTCTCCACTGCAGCCCATTATACGTGCCATTTAAAATACTTTGTTTTAAAAAGTAACATTTTTTAATTAGCTCATTATATGAAGATCAAATGGTTTTTGTTTAAGTTCACTGCTCAGGGTTTCTTAAAGCTTAGGCGTTTTCTGATCCCAATGGCAATGTCAAAGCGGAAATTAAGAACACTGAATTGACAATTGTCAGTTTTACCTGTTACAATGTTGTTTTTCCTCAATTATATATGGGAATGCAACTTTAATTTGCGGTCGGAAGGGACTCGTTTCCATTCTGTCTGCCTGCCCCCATAGGCATGGATGAAATAAGCTTGAGTTGTGATTTGTTCCCATTGTGTGGTTCTCGGGGCAGCACCCTTTAGCTCCTCCTCTAGCTTACTCCTATTGGTAGATTTCACTCACCGGCAGTGCTGCCCCTGGGGCAGTACCCTCATGCTCCGCCTCCCACCGACACAAAAAAAAAAACATAGAAGTTGATGGCAGATAAGGACCACAAGACAAGGCTCATCCAGTCTGCCCATTTTTTCTACCTTATCAATGTGCCATAGCCCTTTACTCCGTCAATGGTCTATCTAATCATACTCATCTGTACTGCTCCCTTATGCCTATCCCAAGACTGTTTGAAGCCCTGCACTGCATTCATATCCACCACTTCCTGAGGTAGGCCATTCCATGCATCTACCACCCTTTCTGTGAAAAATAACTTCCTCACATTTCCCCTTAATCGACCTCCTCTGTGTCCTCTTGTCCTGCTATTTTTCTTATATTGAAACATGTTAGACTCGTTCACCTTGTTAATGCCCTTAAGATGTTTGAATGTTTCGATCATATCAACTCTCTCTCCCCCCTTTGCTCTAGGGTATACCTATTGAGCTCCGTCAATCTGTCCTCATATGTTTTCTGATGCAGTTCCTGCACCATTTTGGTTGCCCCTTTTCTGGACTGCCTCCATTTTGTTAATGTCCTTGTACAGGTGCAGCCTCCAGTACTGCACGCAGTACTCCAGATGGGACCTAACCTGTGTCTTGTAAACAGGGATTATTACCTCCCTCTTACGACTTGTGATACCCCTACTAATATACCCCAACACCCCTCTAGCCTTATCTACTGCTTTAGTGGTCTGCTTGGATGATTTCAGGTCATCTGTGATGATGATGCCCAAGTCTCTTTCTTCCCTTGTGACTGCCAGCAACTCCCCTCCCAACCTATAGGCAGCTTCAGGGTTTCTCTTCCCTATGTGCATGATTTTGCACTTCTTTGCACTGAACCCCAGTTGCCACTCTTCCAACCACTTTGCCAGTTTTTCCAGATCTATTCTTATTCTGCCCACTCCATCTGGATCATCTACTCTGTTGCAGACCTTGGTGTCATCTGCAAACATGCAAACCTTACCCTCCAGTCCATCGGCAATGTCACTGATGAAGATATTGAAGAGGACTGGCCCAGGACTGATCCCTGAAATACCCCCACTTGTGACTTGCATCTCTTCTGACTGTATACCATTTACCACCACTCTGTTTTCTGCCCACCAACCAGTTTACCACTCAGTTCACCAACCTCTGACCTACCCAGAGTCTACCCAGCTAATTAATTCATCTTCTATGTGGAACAGTATTGAAAGCTTTGCTGAAGTCAAGGTAGGCAGCATCAGCTGCACCTCCTTGGTCCACCACTTTGGTTACCCAGTCAAAGAAATCTATGAGATTAGTTTGACAGGACCTTCCTGTTGTAAACCCATGCTATCTTGGATCCTGTGCTCCTATGGATTCCAGGCGTTGCACTATCCTTTCCTTAAGGAGTGCCTCCATAATCTTGTCCACTACTGAGGTAAGACTGACTGGTCTATAGTTTCCTGCCTCCTCCCTGCTGCCACTTTTGTGGAGCGGGATCACATGAGCCATTCTCCAGTCTTCTGGGATCTCTGCTGTGCTCAGAGACTCACTAAACAGTTCTGATAATGGCTCTGCTAGTTCTACCCTTAGCTCCTTTAGTACCCTGGGATGCATGCTATCAGGTCCTGTTGCCTTATCCACCCTGAGCTTAGTCAGGGTAGGACCTTTTCTTTCGTGAAGGGACTTGTGCACAGCTCCCTCTCCCCGTGTCCATGGTGCTGAGCTGTGGGCCCTGCCCTTCCTTCTCCTCAGTAAATACTGAGCAGAAGTATCTATTTAGGACAGATGCTTTTCTTTGGTGTGTTCCTCCACACACTCCCCCTTATCCCCTTTGATCTTAGCAAAACCCCTCTGGACTTTCTCCTTTCACTAACGTATCTATAGAAAGTCCTGTCCCCTTCTTTTACTGTTTGGGCTAGTGTTTCCTCAGTTTGGGCCTTTGCCTGCCTTACTGTCTTCCCTGCTTCCTTTATGAAAGTTTGGTATGCCTCCCTATCTTCATCCCGTTGCACTTCTTATTGGTGGATTTCGTCCCCTGTCCCCAGGGCAGCAACCTGTAACTGTTACTTCCCACACATCTGATTGTTGCAAGTCTGAGGAACTGAGGGTTTTAAGTGTAAATGAGAATGTTATGGATATGCTCCCCCCAGCAATGTGCACTGCTTGTCTTTGAATTTTGGTGGCTCAAGGTGTACGTCTGTCTGGATCCAAAAGAGCTAGATTTCAAGGGTTCACATCTTAACCAGGGACATTTTTTTGTGCTTTGTGTCAAACTCAGCTGTGAGCATTTAATCACACAAGTGTCACAAATCATCACCTTTTTTTTTTTAATATTGCTAAATTAAGACAGACGTAAGCAAGAAAATATATTTTATTTATAAATTGTAATTAGTTGGGCAGTGAAATAATGATTGGTTACTGGTGCTGCCCTGGGGCAGTGCCATGATGGTTGGTTTCTGTTGGCTGCCCTTTGGGCAGTGACCTCGCTGCCTCTGGGGAAGTGCTTGTGTAACTGGTTCCCATGGGCTGCCCCTGGGGCAATATCCTCACTGCCCCAGGGCAGTGCCTGTGTAATTGGTTTCCTGGGGCAGTGTACTCACTGCCCCTGGGGCAGTGAATGTGTAATTGGTTCCCGTGGGCTGCCCCCGGGGCAGTGTCCTCTCTGCCACGGGGCAGTGCCTGTGTAATTGGTTCCCATAGGCTGCTACAGAGGCAGTGTCCTCGCTGCCATTGGGGCAGTGCCTCTGTAATTGGTTCCCGTGAGCTGCCCCGGGGCAGTATCCTCGCTGTCCCTGAGCAGTGCCTGTGTAATTGGTTCCTATAAGCTGCCCCTGGGGCACTGCCTGTGTAACTGGTTACTGTGGGCTGCCCCTGGGGCAACAGCGGTGTAGTTGGTTCTTACTGGCTGTCCCTGGGACAATGTTTGGGTATTTGTTCCTGTGCACTGCTCCAAGGGCAGGCAGCAGGCACCAACTACACAGACGCTGCCCAAAGGGCACCCCATGGGAACTAATTACACATACACTGCCCCAGGGGCACCCTATGGGAACCAATTACACATGCACTGCCCGAGGGGCAGCCCACAGGAACCAATTACACAGACACTGCCCCGGGGTAGCCCATGGGAACCAATTATGCAGGCACTGCCACAGGGGCAGCCCAAAGGAACCAATTACACAGGCACTGCCCCAGGGGCAGCCCACAGGAACCAATTACACAGGCGCTGCCCCAGGGGCAGCAAGAGCACTGCCTTGGGCAGCCCATGGGAACCAATTAACACAGGCACTGCCCCGGGGCAGCCCATGGGAACCAATTATACAGGCACTGCCCCAGGGGCAGCCCATAGGAACCAATTACACAAATACTGCCCCAGGGGCAGCCCACAGGAACCAATTACACAGGCACTGCCCCAGGGGCGGCCCATGGGAACCAATTACACAGACATTGCCCCAGCAGAAGTGAAGACACTGCCCCAGGGGCAGCCCATGGGAACCAATTACACAGACACTGCCCCAGGGGCAGTGAGAACGCTACACCAGGGGCAGCTCATGGGATCCATTTACACAGGCACTGCATCAGGGGCAGCAAGGACACTGCCCCAAGGGCAAACCATGGGAAGAAATTACACAGGCACTGCCCCAGGGGCAGCCAACAGAAACCAACCATCATGGCACTGCCACATTTATTACAATTTATAAATAAAATATATTCTCTCATTTACATCTGTCTTAATTTAGCAATATTAAAAAAAGGTAATGATTTGTGACACTTACATGATTAAATGCTCACAACTGAGTTTGGATACAGACAGACAAACACCTTGAGCCACCAAAATTCAAAGACAAGCAGTGCACATTGCTGGGGGGAGAATTTCCATAACATTCTCATCTACACTTAAAACCCTCAATTCCTCAGACTTGTAACAATCAGATTTATGGGAAGTAACAGCTTGTGGGATGCGCCTGGGGCAGTGCATGTGTAATTGGTTCCCAAGGGGTGCTCCTGGGGCAGTGTCTGTGTAGTTGATACCTTCTGCCTGCCCCTGGAGCAGTGCACAGGAACAAGTACCCAAACACTGGCCTGAGGCAGCCAGGTTGCTGCCCTGGGGGCAGGGGACGAAATCCACTAATAGGGACAGGTGAGAGGCAGAACATGAGGGTGCCACCCCAGGGGCAGTGCTGCCAGTGGGCGAAATCCACCAATAGGAGTACGCTGGAGGGGGAGCTAAAGGGTGCTGCCTGGGGGCAATGCTGCCCCGAGACCCATGCTATGGGAACAAATCACACTCGAGCATGAAATAAGTATGCTGTGCAGACATAAACCAATTAATAGGTATTTCTCTACACATGTAATTACCCAGGGTACCCTGTGATTCCCTTGGTTGGCAGAAACTATCCAAGCTTACCCTAAATGTTTTTCCCTCAGGGTGCTGGCAGGTTTCTCAGCCCCTGCTCACTTACCCAAATGGCTACCATCTCCCCCCCAGGACTCATCTGTCTGGAAGTCTCTTAACAGCTTTGCACCTCATGGCGGGGCCAGTAAGGGGAGGTCCATCCTGCCTCCCTCCAAAAGCCACAACCAGATTTGACTTTGCCTAAATATTGGTAGTCATCCACTCATAATGTTACTGTAGTCCATGACCCAACTAGGGAAGGTTCTGTGTGGTCAAAAACAATGTCAACCCTCCCCAACTGTAAGTATGGCATGGGGTGACTGTCTCCAACACAGCAGGTTTGAGGAATCCATGGGCTGGGTAGAGGAACTGCAAGTAGGACAGACTGGCATGCATCAATGGCCTTCCTTCCTACCAACGCTGAGATCCCACAGCCTGGATTTCTGGGATTTGAGATGGACCCTGCTGTGATTGGGAGTGGAGTGTCTGCAGAGGTCACATAGGGTGGCAGAAGACGTGATCCCAGCGCTGGTATGGCTGTGTTAGGGCAGAAGTCCAATAGGATAACTGAGATCAGCATGTTTCTCTCCAGTGAGGAAAAGAGCTGACCTAATGAATAAAGAAAACATTAGCAATTAGCAATCCCTTCATTTGAATTGAAGGACTGGGAAAAACAGACAGTAAGACAACCTTTATTGAGACAAAACAAAATGCTCTTAAACTACATGGCAACACAACGTTTTAGGCTTATTGGAAGGAATACCTTACAAGAGGCATACTTTTCATGAACATATTACTAAGGCTTAGCTACAGGTCCCACACACATGCACTCAGGAGGACAGTGCTCCATCCAAGTACACACACATATGCACTCCGGACAGTGCTCCATCCAAGTACTCATCTAGGAAGTGCAATGATTCTTTATACATCAAATTATCTAGACTGGTCTATGTGTTACAGCCCCCTACGTGCATCAGTTAACTTGAATCCATCTGAAAGAACAGTATTCTCTTTATTAAAAAACAAAAAGAACAAAAAGAATCTTGCATAATACTGTATATTTTTCAAGATGGAAATGTGAAAGGAAAAGCGTGTCTCCCACTGGGTCTTGAACCCAGACCCCTAGCATTCTGTGCTATGCTCAGTATACATAGAATGCCAGGGGCCTGGGTTCAAGTCCTAGTGGGAGGCACTCTTTTCCTTTCACAGTTCCATCTTGATTTAAAATAGCCTCACAGTGACTTTACTGTATTAAGAAAATTGTCTGTGTCTCTGATAATATATTCTTGAATGGTAAGCCCTTGGCTACACCTCCAGCAGCAGATTCTGTCTGCAACCCTTCTCCTCCTCAGCCTTCAAGATGGAATGATTTTTGTTTCCTCTGACTTGGGCTGGACTGAAGCCAAGATCTCAGAAGTAAAAGCCAGTTCATTAAGAATATCACATTAATCGATCGAACCATCCAGTGCAACTGCAAGTCACTTTTTTAAGATGACAAACCACAAACAATAAAGGATTAATTTACTTCCCCAAGTAGTCTTCCACAGGCAGCGTAGGTGAAATTCAAAACTCAATGAAGTGAAGCCCCTGTGCTGCAGCCAGTTTTCTGCACACTTAGCAAGAGCAAGCCCTTTTGCAAAGAAAGGAGCAACTCAGTCTTATGTTACCTATTCTTCCACAACCTGACTCCAAAGCTAAAGACCCAGGTTCCCCTTCGCCAGGACTGCCTCTCACCACAGTTCAGTATCACACAGCCCACCAGGAAGGCTGCTGAATATTTAGTACCTGCACTCAGCATAGGGGAAAGATTCTGATCTGTGGTTCTCATGATAAAAAGGTTGATAAGAACACCTGGCTTTAAAGAGGGCTAGTCTTTCAAAGAAAAAAAAATCAAAAGCAGAACTGTCTGACCTCCCGGTATGACTTTCTTTATAGTCTGGGTCTTAGAAAGAATTAAGAATGTAGCACCCCCCCCCCCCACCAAAAAAAAACATTATCATAATTTTAGTTGGGGGAGGCTGAGCCCCTGGCAATTCACTACAGCCAGTGTGCATGGCACGCGTCCAAATAAGGACAACTGTGTATGAAGACTCAGTCAATGAGGGACAGCTTTTTTATAGACATTTTAAATATATTTATTATAAATTAGCAGGACAGTATTTAAAGAATCTGATTGGTCCTTCGCTATGACAGATCTTACAACAATCCCACAGCAAGAGGAGCAACCAAATATATTACACTTGTAAGTCCTTGCACCCACAGTACCTCTCAGAACATGTTACACTTTTTACACTTCACGTTCTGTGACACAAATACTCTATTGCGAGTTGCACATAACTATTAAATTTGGGTCTATTTTACTGATTGGTGGATTTTTTGTTTTGATTTAGCATCTGATCCCCTTAGGCCTGAAAGTGACTGGTTAAAAAAAAACCAAAAACATGTTATTACGGAGTACATTCAGTAAAGATTGCTGATGCAGCAGGTAGTATGATTTTGATTATGTGTTTCTTTTTAGTGACAGACTGCCTACCGTACTGGTGTTATCTCACTGAAATGTGTTTGTTTACATTCCTTAATCAACTCCCTCTGCATCTTTACTGGATTTGGGAACATCCCAACACAGTCTAGCCACTTAAGATGTAGTGGGAAAAAACAGGAGACTACTGCATCATGAGCGGTGCATTGTTTGGGAGTGTTCCTAATATTCAGAATGTATGCAATAAGAGTAGATCAAGGATTTAACACTACGCAAGGATGGATAGAATTACAATATTAGCATGTATGTCAATTATACTAAGTAAGGAAGCAGATAAATAAACCAGCAACATCAATGAATTTTAGAGAAGGTAAGCAATCGTAAAATGGGTGTTTTCAACTAGAAATAATGTGATGCAAAAAGGGTCCGACAGTGCCCCTTAAATAGATGGTAACATTTTAAATCAGAATAAGGCACTCTAGTACATGGGTCATTTAAGCACTATACCCCTCCAGGGTGTGGGTATACTGGAGGATTTACCACGGCTGGTGTGGTTCGATCACGAGGCACAGCCAAGGGACTTAACCACACCAGAAGTGGTAAATCTGCCAGTATACCCACTCCCTGGAGGAGTATATTGCTATTATACAAAGGCTCTGTTTGTTTTTGTACAAAGAAAAAATATTTAGAACATCCGTTCGTTTTGAAAGTTGCTTCTCGTTTGTTTTTTACTGCAGACGCACTGCTTGGATTTTTTTGCGAGTTCTGCGCATGTGCCAGAGGATCGCTAATTGCCATCGCTACTGTTACGAATTTTTTCAGCTTTTTTGCTGTCGAGAGAATGAACTGCATTTTCTTTTCTTTTTTTCTTTTGGGTGAGTCGCTTTTCGGGAATGGTGCAGCACTTTTTTTGAAGTTTTGAGGCTCGTGACGGAGTATTGGATGTTGAGTTAATGACTAGGTAATCTAGCCATCCATCCATGTGCTTGCCAGTGGTGTGTTTGCGATGAACAGAGGGATTTGCCAGGGAGTTCCTGATGTGGCTGAGTGGTGGCTGGCACCTTTTCCAGTGGGTACACTGGAGGATTTACAATGCTGAAAAGGTGCCAGCCAGCCAATCAAAATGCAGGATTCTGTCCATTTTTTTGTGCCCATTGTATAATGTGAGATTTATATTTAAAAAGAAACAGACTTCCACTCCTGAATCTGTTCATGCTTTCTTTAAATGTGCACTGCAATATAAGTCACTGTTTTGTGGAAATACTACTTAATCGAGGCCCAACTTAATGGCATCTTATTTTATATCCAGCATTCCTTACAAAACTGCACCTTCAGTTTTTTCAGTATTTTGACGACTCCTCCAAGAAGATCCAAATTATCAGTGCCTACTTGGGGCACTTTAAAATGTATAAAGGGCCTGCTTCAGGTGTGCCCACACCTGCACCTGAACAGGTGACCTTTTTATAACAAAGAAATCATGACAAGATTCAGGAATGGAAATCACTGCTTCTCTTTTCACAGAATTCTTTTTGTCCGACCTACAACATTCCACATGCTCCAATAGGAGACTGAGTATCCTGGTATCCCACCTCGTCGTACTGTGGGATTTATCCACTTCTCATGTGGTTCAAGTTACTTGACTCTGCTTCATACCACATTACATGAGCCGTAGGTAAATCCCACAATGATACACACACACACTGTTGTTCCTTACTGCTCAATTACAAAACTAGAATCATAAATCCGCTCTCTTGATTTGCTGGGAACATTGTGAATACCATATAGTACACACAAAGGTCAAGCTTGCACCCCTGCCACTCTGTGAACAGCAAATGCATGCACAGGAGGTGTCAGGTGAGTTTTATATTAAAAAAAAAAAAATTGGTAAAACAAATTTAAATTCTTTACCAACAGCAGTAAGGCAACTCTGTGGTTGGGTTATCAAATAGCAATACCTCTGTGCCTTACTACTTAAATAACTAACTTTTAAATATTTATTTATTTGTTTGTTTTTGTTAACCAGGTAAGCACACTAGACAACAAGTGCCTATTTTCAGGTGCGACCCGGGAGGTTACAATACAGAAGAAAAAAATTAACATACAGCAAACATGGTACATTGTCATGGTAACACATAGGCCCACGTAACATGCGGAGCCAGAGTACAATATGGAGACATGATACAGAATCAGTGATAGAAGCATGATACAAATTCAACTTGCATTAAATGGTAGAGAAGACAATAGAATCTTGCAAGATATGGTAAGGAGGACATGTCGACCACAAGGTTCCATGGAAGCATGGGGAGGCAGGAGATTATCAGGTAACCACAAGGGGAGTGTAAACAGTGCAACTAACAGGGTGACTTGTCAGGTAACAGATAAAGGGGAGTGTAGACAGTCCAGCACGCCAGCAGGGTACTTAGCTAGTATGGGGGGGGGGGGTGGACCACGACAGAGTCAAAGCTTCAGCTGAGAGAAGAGAACTGCCCCTGCATCCTAGAGGGCAGGACAAGGTAACGTGGGGTCGTTCAAGTGCTTACTATGAAGGCAGCTAGTGGGTAAGGGGGTAAGTGCTGTAGTGGAGAGTGGCAGAGGCCAATTTCGTCATGGGGGAGAGGTGTCAAGGGTGAGGGAGGGACTGCCCTGTATCTAATGGGCACAAAGGCAAGAGGAGGCTGCTTTGAGGAACTTCCATAGGGAAGTTTTGAAGCTGGGGTGTGAGAGGGTGGCCCGGACTAGGGCGGGGAGGGAGTTCCAAAGTCTCGGAGTGTAGATGGAGAAGGCCCGGACACCAGTGAGGGAGCGGGTCCTCGGGACCGTGCAGACCTGGGTTGAGCTAGACCTGAGGCGGTAGACTGGGGTACAGTGTTTGAGGGGAAGTGCAAGAGCAGAGAGGCATGCAGTTCGGACTATATTATCTACAAAGTTGCCGAGGACAAAGGCTCAGTGTTTTTCAGGGGGAACCACTCTAGTCGGACATAGAGGTCACATCGGTGCATAAGGCATGGCGCAGAGAGGGCAAAGCGACATATGTTTTAAAGGGCAAGATTCTACTTATATGCTTACTTTACAGGCTGTTACTTGAGATGTTACTACTGATGGCCATAGATAGAATACTGTTTTTTTTCGTTACTTGAAATGTAATTTTCTTGTACGGCCTTCCCCAACCCCCTCTGATTAATGCAGAATTGGGCTGTTAAAACAGGGAGTGATGTTAGCTGGAGAAACAGACTATGTCCTGCATAACAACCATCACAGCAAGCAAAGCAAAAAGTTTCTTTGAGAGCAGAAGAGTTCCTTTTAAGAATTTTCAAATCACCTATTTTACTGCACTGAAAACCCAAGGCTGTCTCAACACACTAAGGATCAATGAGCTAATCTTCACCTGGCCTGGCAGGCAACAGAAAGTGATTGCCATTAAAGAAAAAGAACTGGTTGCAATGTAGGACACAAAGGGTTATAAAAAAATGATAATCTATCCACATGGAGACAAATGACCAGTTGTGTCCCACAAGGTTCTGTTCTTGGGCCCACACTGTTTAATATATTCATAAGAGATCTGGAGGTCAGCTACAGCAGCAGCAGGGCTGCTACGGTACAGTTGCTGATAACACCAAAATAGAAAGGGTTTTTACAGTAGGCAAACGAAGGAACACAGAGGGTGCTCTCAGGAAATAGGCAGAAAAATTAATAGCAGAAAAAATGTAAAGTGATGCACCTAGCTAAGCAGAATATTAAAGCAAAATACTACTTAAACACGACAGAGATGACAAACTAGCAGAAAAAGGAGCTGGGGGTAATGATCAGTACTGGGGACAAGTGACAACTTTAAATGAGGCAACAGTGCGGGGCAGAAGGTAGCAAAGCAAATAAAAGCATCCATCGAGAGAAACGTTTTTAAGCAGATCAAGAGATACCATGAAGCTCCTGTAGAGATCACTGACCCCATTTTAAGTGTAGTTTACTGTTCTGGTCCCCATAATTAAGAAAGATAACAAAAGGACTGAGAAGGTGCAGAGCAAAGAGATCAAGGTAGTTTAGGGCTAGGAAAACAGAGACAATTAATACCAAGTGACAACTGGGACTGTCCACCATGGACAACAGAAGACTCTCATGTGACATAATTACAGTTTTCAAATGTCTGAAAGGGATAAAACCCTCAGCCTAAATTCTACTCTTCCAGATGTAGAAGAATGAGGATACAGGGGCTCTCAATGTCTTTAAAAGGAACAAGAGTCAAGGTAAATAGCTTATGAGGAAGAACTAGTTCACCGAATGAGGGGCAAACACTTGCAATAGGCTTCCCAAACAAGTGGTGTTTGTCAACACTGATTCTATTGTATAGCTTAAACTAGATGAACACCTGGAAGAAAACGGGGTGACAGGGTATTCCCACTCAGTTGCTGGGAGGAAAAAAAAAAAAAAACAATAAATTGGGGTCTTGTTTGTTTCTTAAGTTTCTGTGCTGACTGTAACTTATTCCATTCAAACTATACTGCAATAGCTATCTGTACACTTACTGCTGCTAATTAATGGTCTAACTGTCCTGCATAAACCTGTAAACATGTCTTTATATGTTACTGCTATATGGTTTAGGTCTACCTGAAAATGGGCAAATTCTAAGTCGGTACACCAACCCACTTGCCAAATAACATTATCAACAAATACATAAAAAATCAGCAAGGATGGACTGTGACAGACAGCAGATGCAGAGGGTGGTAGACAAAAAATGGGCAAATCACAGAGAATTCTGCTCTTCTTGCCCTGCTCATACTGTCAGTTCCCCCACTGCATCCACTCTCTTCAATTTCCGAATGCAAAATTCTGTCTGCTCAGTGTCTCCACAATGTCGCTCACTGCTCTAGGCAGCATCTCCTACCTTATTAGCTCAGCAAGCAAACACAGTGACACTATGGTCCCCTGTACCTCTGACCTCAAACTGCAACATTAGTAACAAACAACATGCAGTCCAAACTGCAACCCCAACACAAAACCAGAAAAAAACAATGTGGCCCCAGGACGTCTTCTAACTGAAAATGCAAAGCAAAAACATTAGATGTTCCCTGAAACTGCCACTTTACATTGTAAATCTACTTGCCTGCTGGGAAACAAATGACGGGGACCATAAGGGTCAAGACTGATGAGTGAAAGAGCCACCTGAGGAACAGGAGGATCTCCCTCCTGGTATAGTATGAGAAAGTGTAGAAGGCTGAAGAGTACATTGAGATGGACTGAAGACTTCAAAACTGGAGTACCCATCACCTTATAAGTGGCTGGCTTAGATTACAAAGTAAGTGCATGCACTGCAGTAGTGGGATTCAAACCTGGGTGCACAGGTGCTCAGCCCAGCCCTATTTCCTACCCCAAGTGACTGTAAACATAACCACAATGCTCATCTGAGGCTGAGGGGATGGTAAAAAAAAAAAGCCATATGTGTTTTTTTTCTAATTCATTGTTTCACTCTGTTTACCTGGTGCCCAACCTCCCAGCATGATTGGGCTGCTCCTGCCTTTACTTTTCCTTCTGAGTAACCATTAGGCAGTACTGCCTTTCAGCTCAGACCTTCCGATGCCACTGAGAAATGTCCCAGAGCTTACCACCTTCTGCTGCGCCAGGTCAGTGGAGCACAACCTGTGAAAGTACCCACTTGGACTGACAGTAGCAGAGGAGATGCAAGAGGAACCTAGACCAATGACATGGGACAGAGGGCCAGCCAGCCTATCACTGATTGCCAGTCATGGATTTTTCACCAAAGTTTTGGTTGTGAAGGTTCCTTTCACTTCCTCTGGACTGTATGCGCTGCCGATATGCTTATGATGGACTGTGTGAGGAGAGCCTCACAAATTGTGGAGGGGTTCTTCAGCAGGAATTGTCAAAGACAGGTATGGCTGCTGGGTTCGCATGCCAGGAATGCTGGTGTGGCAGGCATACATCAATTTTATGTGAACCACAAGCAACTCTGGCTTAAGTCCGACTGGCTGCTTAAGTCTGACTGGCTGCTTGTGACTGCGACTGGTGTTGGGCAGCTGAGGGAACCTGAGCCAATGACCCATCTCACTCTCCTGATTGCCAGGAAGCTACTGCAGCACCAAATTGGCAGACTAGGCAGACACGCATAATGGTCATTTAAAAAGCTTCATTTTCAGTAGAAGCAGGATGTCAGAAGATGGACAAAAGTCACACTGCAGTGACTGTGACATCAGTATAGTGAGGACCTGCCCTGCAGCCAATGCCGGAGAGTAAGACAGTGGGGATGGTATAGGAGTTTTGAATCTTCTACCTCTCAACATTTTGTCACGGACACTGAAAGTGTCAGAATATTTGAAAAACTGTCTCTAATAATGTGAGACACACCAACAATCATGGAGAAGCAAGGTTATGCAAACCCTTCTTGGTTTACATGGTACATGCAAGACACTCATCTGCTGCTGTACTGTTTCTCAGCTGAGGCTGGCACAATGTAATAATCCTCTCCTACGAGACCTAGGAAAGAGACTTTTCACAATGGGACAGCCTTGTCCCCGAGTTATCATAATGTGCATTGTGACAGCCTAGGGAAAGGGGTGGGGCAGCAATCGTAATTAGGGTGCCATCATAAAAGTAAGCTCACCCCCCCCATCACAAGCAGCAGCACTCCCCCCATCACAAGCAGCAGCACTCCAAATCATGGGAGAACTGCTGAAACCTGTTCTACCGGGCTGTCCATTGGCCCTGCAGAAGCGTTTTGTGCTCATCTTGACCCAGGTATGGCAGCAGACAGGGTGCACAGGGTGGGTGGCAGGGCTGGGAAACTAGTGCTGCCAATGGCAGTGCTTCTCAGCCCAGGAAGAGAATGGCACAGCAACTGGTGCCACAGTGATCACATTGCAGGGCCAGGAAGTCTGCTTGTCCCATGGTTAACTGTGGTGTCGAGACCACACCAATGACTAGTTGCACTATTGTGTAGCAGGAGAGTGGTGGGAGGGAATGACAAAACCTGGGAGAAAAACTCCAGTGCTGTCAGCATGATGGTCTGGGTACAGTCTGGCATTGAGACACAGATCCTACTGTCCCATAGGACTGTGCTGGGTGCCAGCTAGTGGGACATGGGCCTGATAGTGGTAGATAGAGCTGGGTGATTGCCAAAGGCCCGAGGAAGGTAGCAGACAGGCCAAAGAGACGCAACTCTATAAAAGAAAGTAGTCCTACAGGATGCACAAGCTTGCGAACAGGAACAAAAGTTTGGTGGTGAGATTACTCCATTGTGCAGGGGCAGGTGGGGATTCTACTAGACACAAGGGCGCACAAGAAAATACTGCGGAACAGGGGGTTCCACTGGGCCACCAAGGTGGATTGTTGACACTATAGCTGTATAGAAACATTTACACTGATGGCAGAGAAGGACCACTTGGCCCACCTAGTCTGCCCACTTCCCTACCTATAGGATAAGCTGCAGATCCTAGTTAACCAACAGCCAACTTCTTCCTACCAGAATTGCCTTATTTCTGTCCCATGCATTCTTGAATTACCCCACTGTTTTTGACCCCACAATCTCCTCAGGAAGGCCGTTCCAAGTGTCCACCACCCTCTCTGTGAAAAAAATGCTTCCTCACATTGCCCCTGAGCCGTTCCCCCACTACCTTCAAATTGTGTCCCCTTGTTCTTGCACATCTCTTTTTCTGAAAGATGCTACTCTCTTGGACTTTGTTGATTTCCTGGAGGTACTTGAAAGTTTCTGTCATGCTCCCCCTCGCCCTCCTTTCCTCAAGGGTATACATATTAAGCTCCTTTAGTTTCTCTTCGTATGGCTTCTGCTGCAGACCCTACACCATTTTAGTTGCCCTCCTCTGGACTGCCTCCATCCTGTATGTCCTTGCGGTGATGGGGTCTCAAGAACTGCACAGAGTACTTCAGATGGGGTCTCACCAACTGTCTGTACAGAGGGATAACAACTTCCTGTTTTCTACTGGTAATGCCTCTCCCTATACATCCCGGTATCTCCCCAGACCTGCTCACTGCCTTCTCATATTGCTTGCTTACCTTTAGGTCATCTGATATGACTACCCCAGGTCCCTTTCCATTTTTGCTGTTAATACCTCCCCCCCAACCCCACTGTGTACTCTTCCCCTGGTTTTTTGTTTCCCAGGTGTATTACTTTGCACTTTGTTGCACTGAGATCAGGAAGTTCAGCTTTGGGTTGGAGGGGTCTGCTTGTTCTGGGTTGGCATTCACCATATTAACAATAGGATGGAAAGGTTTTGGTAAACTGTCATATTACTATAACTGTCTCTCGCTGGTACTCACCTGCTTCTCCCTAAGAAAACCTTGCTCAGTTGCCCCACAGCTAGCCAGTTGTGATGCTTTTCTGGAACTTGGGGGGTAGGATTCAGCATACGGGGAGATTTATCTCACCTCTGTGCTGAGGAAGCCACCCAACCAAAGCCCCCTGTTATGAGTGAAAAGAGTTATGGGTATATATCTCTTCTTCCTGGGCAAGCACGTTAATGTCATCTCCAAAATTATTGTTCCACCAGAAGGAGAAGGGGAGGGAGGTTGGTGAGATATGAACGTAGACTGCTTTAACCAACTGGGGATTGGTGGGCACAGACGCGGAGAGATGGGCCCGCCTCCATTGTCCTTGGCTGGGGCAGCTCTCTTGAGTTTGGTCCAAGGTGGAAATATCTGATGCCTCCTATCATTGCCCAAGAATGTGGATCAGCCTTATCATTAATATCAGAGTTTTGTTACCATTTTCATTCTGCCACTAGAAATGTCACAACAGACGTTGGTTGCATCATTATCCTACTGCTTGGCTAGCAGGGACTATGAGTACCATTCCTTTTCAGGACCGCTATGGCCATGCTACAGAAGAGGGAGTAAAATGAAGTTTATGGACTGCATTGTGGATGCACTATTTTTCCTCAGTTAAAGGGAACCTTTGTAGTGGACAATTTACTTATATGTGCATCATTCCTGAGTTCAGGTATTACGTAATGGAATACTGTGATCAGTATGATTCTGCAAGCCTTGGGGTCAGAACTATGGCTACACCAGAGGAGTTAAGGGAGCATTTTATTGTTTACTAGCCTACAGTGTCAACATGCACTGGATGCCCAAAGATGTCACTGCAATTGTCCCCCACACTGGCTTGTTATATGGTAAGGCTGACTGGTGACAGTGCTATGCCGTAGCTATTGCTATCCCACTGATATTATGGACTTTGGTTTTCTCCAATTTCCTGAGGAGCAGTCCTTAATCCAGACAGGTATATTACTTGTTTACTCACCCTCCAGTGGGTGCTAGTTGGGGTACTTAAGTCACCCCACCTTGCTGCTGTGGTCCAACATCGTGCGGGGTGTTGCTAGGAGGTTTACTCCTATCCAGGAGGCTTGCAGAATTTATTTCTGGCAACCTACGTCTTCCTCCTCAGGGACTTATGGTATACCACCATATGATTTTCACAAGAGGAGAGGTTCAGCTAAGGTGCTGACCCCACATTTGGAAGTCGATTTGGAAAGTGCATTTCTTTATGGGATATACAGAGTTCAGGTTCATTGTAGGCTTTTGCACCATTGGTTATAAAAGTTAGATGAGTTACTGGTTTTAATTGATTTTGACTATCAGTTTTCATGATATTGTGATTATAGGTGTATTTTATATTGTTTGTATTTAAAAAAATGGCAAGCAGCAGTACACTTGTGGTTAGTATGGGATGGCTGTTATGAAGGGACACAGCACTTAGTACTTAAGTAAGGAGTTATGCGGGAAGGAACTGGATGTGGTGGGAAGACTCCACAATCTGATAATGTTTTAGCTACAGCATAGCGTATGGATGAATAGAGGAAAATTTAACATAATTTGCCAAAACATTAATGGCCTAACACATCCTGTTAAGGGGGAGTCTTTTCCTTTCTTAAAAAACTGAAACCAGGACTTTTTCTCTTTCAAGAAACTCATTTATCGACTGCAAGAGCGAGAAACTTAAAACATTTGGCTTCAGAGATGTAATACATTCCACGTGTCAACAAAGACAGAGGCGAGAGATTGCCACCCTAATCCCTGAAACTTCTCCCTTTGAAGTAGAGGGCTCATATTCGGATCCCTCTGGTAAGCTGACTTTAGTTACTAAGAAACTTCTGGGAAATAGCTATCCTATCATAAATATCTACTTTCTGCCAAGTTCTGACTCCTTCTCTGTCCAGTCGTTATTTAACCAAATTGTAGTGAGACAAAAAGGCACTCTGACTTTAGACGGTGATATTAATCTGCCCTTGGGCCCCCATAGGGACTCTACAGCTATCCGGGCTCGTGAAGTAGCCTCGTCATATAGATGTATTCAAAAATTATTGCTAGACTATGGCCTAATGTGACCATGATGTGAGCAAAAGCTACAGGGTGAGAGGGGGTGGAGGACGACTACGGCAGGAGCTCAATGAGGCCAGGGCTGGGCCCACAGAATATTATAAGGCTAATGACTCTACCCCTGCCACTGTCACAATCCAACATGTTAGTAGGTGTGCACCCAATAAATATTTGTGTTAGCTCATTTACATTTAGTGTCATGCAACGCTGTTCCGTGGGTGGGTGGTACTTCACTGCCTACCAGACAGTGCACACTGGCTTTCTGTGTCACCAAATGTAATGTGCCACAACTGGAGTCTGTTGCACCCCCATCTGACACCTCCACATTACTTTGCGATTGCGCATCGGGCTGCAAAACACCAGTGCTTTAAGGAAAGCATTACACAGCCCATTCTCTGAAACACTGTGGCAGCACTACTGCTGTCAAAAATCTGCTCAAATAGCACCCATGGCTGCTTCTATGGGCAATTTCTGTAAAACGCTGTGAATGGCTTCAGAGTCACACAACAAAGGACAGTTTCCTGCATCCATGAAAGTGACGGGCAGCAACATTACTTGTGTAAAAACTGATTTGATGTCTCATCACTTGTTTACAATAATGTAACAATGTTAATCAAGCTCCTTGGGCTCTAGAATGCCTGTTAAGATTGTCTGATCCCTGTATGGAGGAGAATACTTTTGTTTCATGTTTAAAAAGAAGTGAATTTTTCAACAAAAAATGAACACTTTTTTGTTGTGATTCCTTGCAATACTTTGATTAAAGCAGAAGATGTTAATAATTCTTGACTCACAGCCAGCTCGTTATGCATCCCTCTTTTCCACACCCGGAAATGATCCCAACTGTTCATTTTTTTATTCAAAATTCTGTTTACGTGCTGCCATAGTTCATTTACACCAATGTTAGATGTCATGTTTTGTGGCCTGCAGTCAACCCTGATGTCCACCATGTCCCAAAAGGTCAGAGAGCAGTGTCCATTGCATAAAAACTCATCTTGGTTACTAGAAAGTGCTGTTAAACTTTAATTGTTCAAACAGAGCTCAGAACTTCGATGAAAACCTTGAGCAGCTATATTTAATAATGCTCATCATTAATAATAATGATTTCAAATGTAAAACATACATTATAAGTCTAATTAATTATTCATGAGCCTAACAAGACTCCTGATTGGCTACTGGATTAGTCATTAATATCTTAGAAACGACCGATCCAGCTGCCAACTGATGCTGTGTGACATGCACGGCTCATGCCACTCTGCTGTAAAACTGAATTGCGGTAAAAATAAATGGGTAAAAAAAGTTGTTACTGCAATTAGACTTATAATCGCAAAAACAACCTTGAAGCTGGTCATTTCCTTGGATTAACAACCGGCTAGAGGGAGGTGGCCCTTGGCTGCACCTCAGGCCACCCATCCCCCAAACCAGTTATTAATCCTTCGGAAATGACCGGCTTCTCTGTCGTTATTGTTTAATTAAAGCACTCTCAAAATGAGGGAAAGGGCATTCTACAAAACAAGAAAAAGGGTGATCTGAAATGGGATAAAAGGGTATTACTGCAAACTTTTTGCACTAACACGATAATAACATGAATGGCTGCTTTGAGATATATTTGAATTTTTTAAAGTAGACTTGATGATGTGAAGGCTAAGTCCTTTGGGCAACTTACCCATTCTGCCCTTCAGCCTAGGACTGGTTGGGTTATAACTAGAGCGAGTACCTGCATGGATGTCATTTTGTTACTTTCTGCTCAGACCATTACTGTCCTGAGCGGTGTTTTAAAAGGGCACAGTAAAAGCAATAATGAAGAGTATGATGTGACCACTGAAACTGAAGTACAGGTCAACTGCTTGAAGACATGCTGAAATCTATATGGTGGTGAGTGCTGTATTTCTGTCTTTTTTCGATTATAGGATCATTACTGCCAATAAAATCTTGTTGGCTTTTTCAAGTCTGGACTCAAGGAGGTTATCATATCTTCCAGTAGTTGTGATTACCCCTAACCAGCATCTCGGCTGGGTTATTACACCTCTTCTTTTTTTCTGACAATGTCCTCCAACAGCTCCTGCCCCCCTCCTTTCCCTTTAACCCAACCTCTGATGAATTAATGTATGGTCTCAAATTTTTAATATACTGTTGCTATTGCTATTTTATGTATTGTTCCTACTATATTCTTATAATGACTCTGGGTAGCTTACTCATCGCTATTCCTGTGACCTGTCTAACGTGTGTTAATAGTGTTATCTGTGCCTTATGTTATTATCTCCGCTTTATGCTATTATTTCTTCATGATGTAGAGCCTTTATAAAGGAGTCTCTGACTCAAAAGGTTGTAATTCTGATCTTTCTAATACATAAAAATAAAACAGGTCCATGCAACCCATTCCCCAGGCCATACCTGAAAACAAGGCACCATTGTGTACTGTGAATTTCCTGGTAAAAAATTACAAATAAATAAATAAAATTAAAAGAGCCCCACCAGCCAAGAGTGCTGCTCATTCAGACTGACTGAATAATTAAACAGCATTTATATTTTGAAACACAAATGGCCTGAGGCTGCAGGGACTAAGGGTGCCCAAGAACAACTCTGCCTGCAGATACCATCACAGTCATAGCAGCCTTCTCTTACATATAATGATAATAATACATAAACACATAATAATACATGAACATCAGTAACTAAATAATTATTGAGTACAAGGGTGGCAGACATGTTTGCACCAGCCAAACCATGTTTATTTAAGTGCGTTCCTCTCTAGTACACTGGAAAGTGTTGCAGCTTTCCCAACAATGCCTACTCCCCCCAAAATAAAAGTTCACATAAGCAATCCAGAATACTCAGCAAGACAGCTTTAAGGATGTAAAATACCATGCACAGCTAAAAGGTGTGTATCAGCATCCATTTCTGACAGAGTAAAAGCTAAAGGTATTTTGAGTCACCAGGTTTCAACTTGCTCTGTTATTTATGCTACCATCCTGGCTGGCCTCACCTCACCAGGCTTCTCCCAGGACTTACCCAGCCCAATTCCTCCATGGCTTGCACCCATGATGGGGTGGCAGGAGTATTCCTTGACCCACCGGACATGGATCCAGCCTCAGGTGGCACCTGGGTCACCAGTGCAGGGCTAGCGAAGGTTCTATGGTCATCCTGCCAGCCAGAACAATATTCTGATGTTCTTCTCCACCAGAACAGCATGCATGCAATGACATTAAGGGTGATGTTGTGCATGCTGCCATGCATGGCACACCCGTCTGCCACTCTTCCACTTAATGTTGCTGCTCCCACATCTTGCCCCCCCCCAGCTGCTGCCAGTGGCAAGGCACATGCTGGATACTGCACCACTCCCTTCCCAGAGTAGGAGACCAGTTCTCTGGACATTTAATCCTCCAACCCCTGGCTGACCATCCAAGTTCACTCCCAAACCCGGGTCATTTGTTTCGCAAGTGGGAGAGCAAGTGCTGCACCAGTGGGCTGTCAAATCACTCTTTACTTCTGGAAAGCATTTTTAAATCAAACGTGGAACTTTTATGCTTTCTGAAAAAAAAAGTCTCTCAGCCTTCTAACAGTGGTTTTCCTGTCCAGGAACATGGCCGAACAACAAAAGCCACATGACACATTAGCTGCATTTAATTATTCAGGCAACAGATGTTAACCTACAATTGCATAATTACCCATAAAAACCGTCAGCTTGGCCCCAATCCAGAATCTGGGGACTCTGAAAGCAATTACCAGAAGACTCCTCATTCCGGCAAAATTAACTTCAGCATTTTTGCAATACAGAAGCAACTCTCTTGCATGGCATTTACAACCTTTTTGGGAGGAACAAGTTTCTTCTTTAATTTCTAGAGATTTGTACAAAAATTAAACCCTATAATGATTCTAAGGATTTCCGTTTGGTAGCAAAGTCAAATAAGGCATGCATAATCTCCTTGGAACTATGCTGATGACACCCACAGCCATATATTAAGGGTGATTTACTACAGATTTACTGTAAGGCGGCAAATCTGACAGTCACTTGCAATATTCATTTTCATGGATCAAGTCAGAGTGCACTCTGTGTGAGCCCTAATCAGAACCGTCATCTATGAATCAATTATGTGCTTTGAAGCTGTACAGCAGCCTCCAAGGTTAAGCACTCAAAAGGTAATTTCTCACCTGACTGATGGGGCCCGAAACCTGAATAGAAATGCAAGAAATAATTCCCACAAAAGGAAATGGGTCATGTGAAATGTCAGCAAGCAAGCAAATATGTACAGCAAGTGGCATGTACAGAGTATAAAGCTTCTTATATTAATTTGTTCCTTATCTAGGTTGTGCCAGTGTACACAGTGAGGGCAGTTCTAACTGGTTTAATGTCATTAATAGTCAAGAGATTGATGTCAGAGCCTTATATTGAGGGGGCAACTGCTTCAGTATCACGTGGTACTTTGGACTGAGACAGGTGGCGGTGAATTAACGCTGCACCCCTAAGAGACAGAGAGTTGCTTGAGCATCGTTCAGCACTAAACTTAATGCTCCACAAAGTAGCTAGCCTCACAACACCAAAGAAAAATAAAGCCATTTTGAGCATTATGGCATTCTTTAGAAACACCAGTTGTATGTCTGGTCAAGAGTATCATTCCTACCTATATTCTGGATACAATTTTTTGTCAATTACCCTTGCCAGATCCAACTCGGCACTGGATCCCAGCAGGAGCAGAAATGGACAGCTCAAAAATTTTTGAAATGTGTTCCATGTGGAGCCTTGAAGTGCCATGCTCTAATGGTTATTTAAACTGGAGTTGGTAACATGTTTATTCCTTGCCACTTTAACATCTGCCACACATTAGCTTAGAGCTAATGATCAAAAGGTCAGTACTGCACTTTGATGGCCCTGAATGTGGTAAACTAAATTCATGGCATTTTAGATAGAAACAGGATGGGGTAAATTGTACTGAAACAACTTCTTTACCATCCTATCTGCTGAAAAATATAGTACCCCTCGTGTCATGCTCCTACTGTATTTTCAGTTTCACCACATTTCCTTTTATCACAATCAAACTTTGCTCCAAAGTCCCATTCTACAAACAGGAAACACTGTTTGTGTCCAAAGCATTAAACAGATAAAATTCCATCCTATGCTGAAGATCCCGGAGGTCTGGTACATTAGCTGGTGGCTCAGCAGTGCACCACTTTAATCTACTTTAGGAGGCAGTGTGGTCTAGTGGTTAGAGCACCAGCTTGGGAATCAGGAGATCGCTGGCTCAGACCTAAGCATGGCCAAACACTTGTGTGACCTTGGGCAAGTCAGCTATCCTTCCAATGCTCCAGTCCACCCAGCTGTGGACACGAAGAACAGCAGGACCTCAGTGGAAATGAGATGCTGCACTGCATCTCACTTGGGATATCAAAACTCAATTACAAAAATCTTCAAGCTTTCCCTTCAGGGAGGTTAGACAGCCAGTCCTTTATAAATATATGCAGATTAGGAAAGTGAAACAGTATTGTTGCGCTGTAGACTTAAAAGCAGCATTTGATAGCATCAGCTGCAGACTGATGTGGCAGAAATTAGAGGCTCTCGGTATGGATCCTTATCTATTGGGCATTTTAGTTAGACTACACAGTGATACTTGGATACAAGTACAATTCGACCAATTTGGCAACTTAACTTTTAAAGTACTAATTAATCTGGGTGTTATGCAGGGATGCATACTAGCGTCTACAGTGTTTAATCTACTGTATATATCAACACTACTATAATCCAATTATAAAATGTGAATTTTCATTCTCCTAAGGTATTCAACACCAACGCCAGCTGTTTGGCTTATGCTGATGATATTGTTTTAATGTCAATTTTATTATTAGGGCTACAGGGGAAACTAGATAATTTTGTCAAATTGTGTAATTGTAACAATTTGGTTATAAACAGGGAGAAAACCAATCTGGTAGTTTTTTTGAAATAAATCCAGGAGGATCCCAAAATTATCTACAAAAAATCAAAACAAAAACTGAAATCACCAGAAACACTATGATCATTTGGGAGTGAGATTTTCAGATCATTGTTCTTGGTCAGCACATCTGAAATGGATAGAAAATAGAATGTATACTGCATTTAATGCACTGAAAAGATTCAATGTAAAATTAAGAAAAGGAACAATTAAAGATTTATTAACAGTTATCAAGGCAAAAATTAAAAAAAAAATTATATGCAGCTGAAATATGGGGTTCCATTACCTTGTCAGTATTAGAGGTTGTTTTTAAATAAGATTTTTAGATACAGATTGTTGGTACCAAATTCAGTCCCATCAGAAACACTGAGGGCAGAGCTGGGTCAATTTTTTATTACCACATTAGCCAATGAAAAGAATATGATCTTCCTCCTGAATCCTTTCTGTCTATCTGAGGAAACATTCACTAGGCAATGTTTGGAAGAGGAAATAGACTATTTAATGAAAGGTGTTCTGTGTCCATCTATTAGGATTATCAAGGAGCTATTTCTACCACTTGGTTTGGGCAATTCATTATATGAGGTACATCACAGATCCAACCTCGATATTGTTTTGCAAATAAAATTGAGGTAAGGTAAAATGCCACTGCTCAGGACTTTTCATGTATTTCTACATTAACATTATATAACTGGTAGAAACATATTAGGTCGAACTATTCACTTGATTAATTTATCAAATCCCAGTGAACGGTGAATAATTAATCACAAGATTCAAGATGGAGCTCTATAATGCTAATTACAATAATTATAGACAAAAGCAACCTGGAATCCAAGTGTATATTACAGATGTGGTATGGAAGTGACAGATGATCTTAAAAATATTGCTTTATTCTGTCCATTATACCATTGGAAAAGAGGTTATTGTGAGGACCGCTTCTGGTTAACTATAACTTAACTGATGAAAAGATTATTTATGAATTATATAACTCACATGAGTCATTAGTTTTATATAGACTGGTTGCGTTTCTAAAATATCTAAGATTATAATTAATTAATTAGTTGGTAGTACATGAGAATATCTCCTTTTCCTGCCTTAATTGGCTCCCCCCCCCCCGATTATATATTGGAATTTGAGATTACAGACATCCGACTTAAATGGGGATGTAGATAACCAGATCCAAACCCAGATAGGCCAAGTAAGCCCCGTTTACTCCCAATACAAGATATCTAAAGGATAAAAGCTCACAGACTACCAACCCTAAGAAACGTTATATTAATCACATTGTACACAGATACTTTTGTTTTGGGTTACAATTCTTAAACGTGTGCTGGAAGTTGCAATTGTTAGCAAAATAACTGTACACTTTATCAGATTAATGGATATTTCTAAGTTAGAAAAGCACCATTCTTGGGCTGAGAAATCTAATTTTGAGTAATGATTCATGAACACATGTTTGAAGTGGACAAAGGTTGATGATAATCTTGCTATACATATCAGCAGAATAGAGGTCAATCATGAGCTAGAAAATATTAGATGTGGGTTATTTGCTCAAGTTATAATTGCACGGTTACTATGTGTCACATGTATCTATGGTAAACATTGGAGTGCACTGTCTATGTATGCTTATAAACAAGGAGAAATTTTGATGATCCAAAGATGCTTTCAAAACTGGGGAAACAGACTTATGTATAGTGTTTTTAACGTTTTTAAGTATTAATTGTCATGGTCATGGTTACTCTACACACCATGTAATTTATATTCTTCTGTATTTGTAAACTATTGTATGAAAAGACTTTATGTTGATCAAAAAAATAACCTTGAATCCTTGAAGACAGCCAATCCAGGAGGTGGGTTGGATTTGTATGTACACCTTTACTGGGGTGTGCCCTTTAACTATTGCCAGAGGAAAGCTTCAGTCTAATATAGGCAGGTTGTGTTCCATAGATTTAAACATGCTTTCAGCGTACTGCTGTTACAGTGGGACCATGGAACATTTATTCAACTTTCACCACTACACATCTCAGTGTGCATTTCAACGCTGATTGTCAGTAAAATTATATTTATATATTACAGTGTATCACACTTGGTAGCACTCTTTGCCTCAGGAGCAGACGTCTATGGATTAAACTCTGCAAAACCTATGCCCATACGCAGTGTAGCACTGCTCGGCATTACTAGGAGGGCTTCAAAGTTTGAGGTTCTGTCCCTCTCACAAAATGTTAAACGCTGGGGCCATCTACCCACGCCTGGCCTACAAAACTTAGTTCTACGTCTACACCAGAACTGGGCAGGGAGAGTGTAGAGGCATGATTAATTGTTTTATCCCCCAATGTCCAAACACCACCCTAATGTGGCATAGGCCAAGACAAAAGACTTTTATGGGCAGTCAGAAAGTGGCAGAGAAAAGATCACCCCATCACTCGCTGACTGACACTAGCTAGCACAGGACTGCATGTATGATGCCACGGTATCCACCTGCATGTCAGTGTCTTCATCATGCCAGAGGCAAGACTGCATATTCCTTGACTGGAGTGCTGAGCTAATAACTCTTTCCCTCAGGCCCTCAAGGGGGCATCCATATAATTGAAGGATTTACCCACCTATCCTGAAGCAAGCAGTGTCTGTGACAACCACTCGGCATCGCCTCTGTCACCTGCTGATGAGACAGCCTGGTCTCAGGACATGCATCCAGGTCAACAGCATGGTAAGCTATAACCCTTACCATTAGGCCTCTGGAAAATCCCAAAATAAGTAAGCAATAATACACAACAGGCTATATGTTAACACATTTTGACGTGCACCCACGGGTGTTATGAAACACAAGACATAGCTGGGTGTCTTAATCCCCCTTGGAACTGCATGGAAGTGCACACCCTGTGGTGTATTATTGGGCTTATAATAATTGAGCTCCTTTTCTTCCCACAGGGATACCTGGTTATCATTTGCCAGTATAACCAGTGTGTTATAATGGTATTCACGTGCCAGGTTTTCCTAAGAGCCAGCATGCACATTTGCTGGAATAATGTACACAGTTGAAAAATGGAAGTGCCAGATGCTACTTTCAACTCCCAGCCCACACAGAACTCTGGCTGTGTCCTGCTCTGTGTGGGTGGAAGATGGGCATGTGGTGAAAAAAGCGCAGCCCAGCAACTATATAAAACAAAGCCTGTGGGACTGTGTAAAAAAACTCACAGTGTGGGAACCTATTACAATCCTTTCAAGCTTCATTCTTGGGGTTTATGTAGCACCCCACACCTTGGGTGTACATAAAATTCTTGTTATACACAGTTCCCCAGGCATTATTCTATATATAAAATGTCTCATTGCTAAACAGTTTTTTTTTCACTATAGAAACAATATCTCACATCTGTCTATGCATTAAAGCATGGTTTTTCCAACACCATTTTATAAATGATTCACTGGGCCTGCCAAGCACAACAGTACAAAAGGGGAAAGTAATGAGAATGCAATAGCAGTCAAGATGTCTGGTAAAGATGTTCCTTTGGCTATGGACAAGACCTAGTAAGTGCCGGAGGCCTAGGCTGAAGATACAACTAATAGAAAAGTAAACACACTTGTGAATGTGGTTGAGATTTTGTCATTTTGGTGATGTGCTTGCTCCCCCCCTCCCCCATCTAGCATAGTTCAATAACCTAATCTGTACTATACTGGGAAAACTGGTGGCATCATGCAATCATTCTTTATGCAATGGTCTCTAAAGCAGTTACTAGATGCCTCAAGTTTATATTCTTAAGACTTGACCATCCAAACTACTTTCTTCTCTCTGCCAGGACTCCGGCAATTGATTAATTTAAGAAGTACAGAAATGCAGTGGCCTTGAAATTGATGAATTCATTAATCTTGTGCTATCTCTACAACTTCAGATGCTTGGGAGTTATGCTCGACCCTCAGTTAGACCTCTCCTCACATATCCAAAACTTTTGCAGGGCTTCAAACATCAAGATGGGCCTAGCCTACAGGGCCAGGGGGAACCTAACCGCAGCTGTGCATCTTGCCCTTGCCAAAGGAATTCTTCTTCCAGGTGTCAGCGTGACTCAGTTGGTAGCACATCCACCTCTGGACCAGAAGGTCGTGGGTTCTCGTCCCACACCGGGATTGGATTTGCACCTAAAAATCACTGGCATCCAAGTGCAGTATTGGGGGGTGCTGTACTACTGGGGTGTACCGTCCTTCGGATGAGACGTTAAACCGAGGTCCCTTCTGCCCATCCTGGTGTTGTCCTGGTGGGTGTCCAGGTGGAAGTAAAAGAACCCAGGGCACTCTTCGCAAAGAGTAGGGAACATTCCTGGTGTCCTGGCCAACATTCCCCTTCCCATAAACCAGTTCATGCAATTATCCAGGCTGTGTGTGGGTGATGATGTGCGATATGGCCGCCACCACACATTCAGTCACTTCACTACCAGTCTAGCATTGCTTGTAAAGCACTTTGGATGTATGAAAAGCACTGTATAAATGCTGATTCTTCTTCTTCTTCCTACACTTAGCTAAACTAGCCTTGTCAAATGGGATGTGACATATAATAATATCTGTTGCTTTGCCCTGTATGTTCACTGCCTCACCCATCATTGTTATTTGTAAGGCAAACTACAGCGGTTGTACCAGAGTAATTACTGCTCCTTCATTCTTGGCAGCTTCCTCAACAAAACTGTCCATACCACCACCACCACCACCCCCACACACACACACTGTCCAAAGTATTTAAACCTGCCCAGCCATCATACCTACTCAGGTCTGCCAACTCACAGTTATTTCTTGTCCCTAGGTCCCATTCTCTGTCTAGAGATTGAGCCTTTGCAGTATATACTCCTAGATTCTGGAACTCCCTCCCAGTGCTTACTAAGTATACCACTTCTCATCTCTTTTAACAGATCCCTATGGGCACACTTGAAATTAGCCTCTGTAACTGTCCTTAATGTTCCTGATGTGCCATACCCCTACATGGTTCTCCAGACCTCTACACATGGAAATGTGTGATGTCCTATACCACTCACTGTACCCATGCACTTAAAAATTTTATTGTACAGTATATCCAAATTCCACTGTATCATGATTTGTCCTAATGCTCATTCTGTTACATAATGTACTTGGCCTGTTCTAATGCACATTCTTTTATGTAATGTACTTGGCCTTTCATCATCTTATTGCCTCTATTACTGTTTTCACAATTATCAGTTTGTTGCCTGTATATCCTTTCCTTGCTGTACCTCCATGTTCTGTATACTTACCTTTGTAGCCTCCCGGGTCATACCTGAAAATGGGCATTTTTTACCTAGTGTGCTTACCCGGTAAACAAAAGCTAAACAAATAACTCCATTAGCTAAAAATATACCATCTTCTCAATCAGATCTGTTGAAATCCCTTTGTCTCAGATGTATTAGTTGAATGGTGGCTTTCATTTTTTATCAAAGGTTGCATAAAGTGCTGAAAAAACATTTTGAAAATGAGCTCCACAGACTTGTATAGGGTCTGTCCCCACGCTCTCCCTGGAGAAATGTCACTAAACATGGGAGCACGGGGGAGGAGCAGGTGGACCGGGAAGTAGAAAGATATCAGCTGGCCAGCACTTCAGCCACAGTTACTATCCCTTCCCTTCCTTTCAGGACAGGATGACATTTTATAATTTTGGCATAGAGAGACTACCACCCACACAAGGTAACGGGCTATGAAGTCCAATAGTGAACATCACACATTTACTTTAAAGTTCTCAGTACACTGTGACAGGAAAACTGTGAATTTTTGAAATCTCTGCATACAAAAGAATGGGGGGGGGGGCATGAGTACCAGCCTCTTTCTAAAAGAGACAGATAACAATTCTATTTTAGAATACTCAAGCTATCATCCGAGACATTCAGTGAGAAATATCCCTAAGGGACAACTTATGAGGCTGAGAACAAATCTGAGCATTCAGAATGATTATGAGGGGGGCAGAGACACTAAAAACATATTTTGAAAATAGAGGCTATAGCACAGACTGCATTAATTCTGCCTGGTAACAAGCAGACTATATGAATAGACAACAGTTGTTAATACCAAAAGCTAAAATGAATAATGAAATGCATCAGTTACATTTTGTTACATTTTCTTTAAACAACCAGCCTAGAGAAATCATATTAAAGAAGTGGCATAGTTTGGCATTAGAGGAAAGCTGCAGCATGTGCCACAGGACCCTCCCTACATGGTGTTTTGAAGGGCAAAGAACACTGCCGATGGAATCATAAGCATTTTCCATAGTGGTGGGAGTCATAGCCAGATGATCAAGCCCCCTCTTCCAAATGGGATATATAAGAGTGACAACTGTACATTTTTCACATCAATACAGGTTGGTAATAACTTTTTACATATGCCTGTCGGGAAACAATGTAATGGAACAAGCTAAGTAAACTGCAAATGACTAAGGCATTTTGAAACCAGAACATCAGAATGCCTATGTACAAGCAGTACTGATAAGAAAGACAAGAACAATGCTTTTGCCACACATGTGGCAAAATTGGAACAGGGATATAACTTTAAATTCTGAAGGATTGAACTGCTTTCTGCATCCTTGGAGGGACTTGGACACTAAGCTGCATAGAAGGTAAAACTTATTGGCAATACGAGATCTGGACACATTGTCCACCAAAACTTAACAAAAAGTTTTATCTACAGCCTTTTTTAGGTGAAACATATGAGACTGTGTTACATGAAATACTGTAACAATATTCTTGGCAATCTGTGTATAGTTTAGTTGGAGTTGATTTTAATCTTCTGAATTATTGTTGGGAAATCCTATGGTCTTTTTGCTCGACTTATTCGTGGTTGTGTGACTTGTGTATACATCTGGTAATTTATTTTTTTTTTTTAAATAAGATTATTTGAAGATGTGTGGTATAAGCCTTTAATAAAAAACAGCAACATAAAGCTTACTGTAACAGTAGATTTTTGAGTAGATCTCAGTCATCAGGTCACACCATAGGAACTTCAGCATTGGTGAAGCAGGAGTCACATGGAAGATTTTCCAGCAGTACAACTGGGGCTGCCCATGCCGATGTCATCAACCCTATAAAGGTGTGAGTGACCCCGCTCCCTCCTCAGTTCTTTCCCCTTGAGACTAAGGGAGCATATCCATGCCACAGGGAACTGAGGAGAGAGAGGTGCCCAGGCCAAAAATAAAAGGCTGGATACACCAATTAGCCAGTTCTGAGAAGAGAACCCCAAAAAGGGGCACGGTGGGAGGGAAGGCAGACCTGATGACTGAGATCCCCTCGAAGATCTACTGTTATGGTAAGTTCTTACGTAACTGTTCTATCTTCTTCGGGGGTATCTCAGTCATCAGGTCACACTGTAGCATTGAGTCCCAAGCAACTACAGGTGCAACAGAACAGTTTGGGAGGAAGGCAAACCAAAGCTTAGGACAGGAGGCCCTGCAGAACAGTCCTGCCAAAATCCGCATGGGCTCTAGAAGCAATGTCCAGACTGTAGTGCTTGGTGGAAGTATGGACGGTACTCCAGGTGGCAGCAGGGCAAATGTCAGTGGCTGAGATTCCTTTGAAACAGGCCAAAGAGGTAGCCATGCCCCTTGTGGAATGGGTTTTCACCACCCATTTAGACAACCCTTGTTTGGAGACCTGAACATCCTCTCTTCCTGGGGCAAAAGAAACAAAAAGCTGCTTTGTCTTTCTGCAGTCCATGGTATGGAGCAGATCATTTTTCAAAATTCCGCACAGGTCTAATGTATAGAGCAGTGCTTCCCCTGGATTGGCACTCTCTAGCAAATACACTGGTAGGTGGATAGATTGGTTCAGGGTAAACTCAGACACCACCCTGGGGACAAACTTAGGATTTGTGCGCAAAGACACCCTGTCTCTGTGAAAAAGCAAATAAGGCTCTTCACACCAGAGAGCCTGAAGCTTGGAAATCCTTTGAGCAGAAGTAACAGCAACCAAAAATAATGCTTTCCAAGAAACAAAGCATAGCTTGCAAGTCACGGCTGGGTCAAATGGAGACATGGTCAGTTTCTCCAAGACAAAATTTAAATTGCAAGCCAGGACTGTGCAACAGATTGGAGGTTTCAGGTGCAAGATGACCCTAAGAAAGGTACGGAACACATCTAGCTGAACCACAGAAGGACCACTCACAGGGTTGTGAAAGGTAGAAATAGCCAAAAGGTGCACCTTGAGGGAGGAGCACTGGAGATCTGAATCTGACAACGATATCTGATAGTCAAGAATCTGGCTCACTGGACAAGTAAAAGGGTCCAGATAATGTTTGGCAGCCAAATGGCAAACCTTTTCCACTTCATGGCATATGTGTCTCTAGTGGAGGGCTGCCAAGCTGCCTGGAGGATACCAGTCACCCGCTGAAATACTCCGAACCGGGCGATGGCTACTACCTCAGGAGTCAGGCATGCAACCAAAGGGACTTCAGGTTTGGATGGACCAGGGTCTCCTGAATCTGCATCCGCAGATATTTACAAAGGGGCAGGGGGACTGGCAGTTCCTCTGCTAACTGCTGCAGTAACAGAAACCATATCTGCCATGGCCAGTATGGTGCGACCAGGATCATGCTGGCCCCCTCCATCTGCAGTTTGATTGCAGTGAAAAAAAGGTTAAGGAATCCTGTAACTCTTTCCCCTGATTTTTGCCTCATCTCCAGATAATAGAGTTTCCCACACTGTATTCCCCCTGGCCCATGTTAACATTCTATTCCCATGTACTTCCTCTCCCTCCACCTGATATTTTGGAGCTCTGTATATACTCTGTCTGTTGCCATCTGATCAGATAATAGTCTTCCATATTGTGCCCCCTTCTGTTAATATTCTGTGCTTTTGTATGTCCTCCTCCACCATTTGGAAGTTTGGAGAACTGTATTTACTCTCTCCGACTGTTGCCACCTGTCCACAGCAATCAGTGGCCTTCTTTCAGACACCCCTGCCTTTTCAAATGCTTCCACTCTCTTCCACCCCATCCCCCTTACTGAGAGGAATAACCTTCAACTTTCACACCCTATTAAGACCTTCTCACTTATACCTACTTGCAAGTTCCATGTATATTTTGTATATATTGATTTCTAGGTATTTTACTTCTTATTCATTCTGTATATCGTACATTGCTTATTGTTACTGTCACTTTTGTAGCAAAAGAACTACAATGTTCTAAACTACAGAGTGATGGGCAAGCATTATGGACGCAAGTCTCTCCAGACTTACTCTACCTATGATACCTGTGAAATGCTGGTTCCGATATACACCTTTTGTATGTGTAATCCCATTCTATGTATCATGTATTTTGTCCAGGTCCATCTTGAAAATGAGCTTTGCTCAATGGTGTTTGCCTGGTTAAAGAAAGATTTTGATTTAATTAGCACCCTCTGAATGAGAGAAAATCAAAGGAAGGCATATAGGAATCTCCCACTCCAGGAGAGGGAGAACACGTCTTGCAAGAAAACTCCAGGCCATGGACCTAGTGAGCAGAAGTTGAGCATTTTTGCACTGAGTGGGGACGCTAAAAGGTCCAACTCTGGATGACCCCATCTGTCAAACAGATCTTCTGTGATATATGAGAGAAGTTCACATCCATGCATTCCGGACTGAGTCCAGCTGAGACTGTCAGCCAGGATGTTCAGCATGCCTAAGATGTGGACTGCCAAGAGGATGAGGCCGTGGCTCAGCACCCAGTACAAGACTCTCATGGCCTCCCGGCACAGGGGGTATGAGTCCATTCCTCCCTGCTTGTTAATGTAGTAGACAGCACTGAGGTTGTCTGACTGAATCAACAACTGGCCTGGAGGGAGGTGGTTCTGAAATGCCTGCATGACATACAGGACTGCCTGCATCTCAAGGACATTGATGTGCACAGATGTCTTGATCTGGGACCATGTTCCCCCGAGTCTGGAAAAAAAAAAAAACAGATGTGCACCTCAGCCCAAACTGGAGGCATCCACAGGGAGAGATCAGGAGTGGGACCCCTTGTAACAGGTTCTGTAGGTCCATCCACCACCAGAGCGCCTTGCAGACTGGAGAGGAGACCAGGACTGGCTGCTCCAAGTCATCTGTGCATTGGTCCCACTGTACCCAGAGGGTCCACTGGAGCACCTGCATGTACAGCCTGGACAGGGGAACCATGGCAATGGTCACAGCCACAAAGATTAATAGTCTCAAGTACACCCTCACGAGTACACAATAGCTGTGGGTGACCTCCTGAGCCTGGGAAATGAGGCACTCTGCTCTGTTTTGGGGAAGAAAGGTCATACTCTGCACGAGTCCAGGACTGCCCCTATATACTGCAGTCTCTTGGATACAATCAAGATGGACTTGGGCAGACTGACAGTGATGTCCAGAGAGTGAAACGACAGGAGGGCCCTCTCCAGGGTCTGAAGGAGCAAACCTCTGGATGGGTCTTTGAGGAGCCAGTCATCCAGGTAACGAAAGACATACAGACCTTCTCTCTGGAGGGCTGCAGCTACCACTGCTAAACATTTTGTAAAGACTTGAGGCACAGAGAATAAGCCAAAGAGCAATACCTTGAATTGGTAGTGTTCGCCCTGAAAAAGAAACTGGAGAAACAGCCTGTGTGGGGACAGACCGAAATATGCAGGCAAGCATCTTGCATATCGAGGGACAACAGACAGTTGCCCAGCTTGAGCAGAGGCAGCAGGCCTGGCAGCATGACCATGTGAAACTTTTAGTACCGACTACAAAGGTTGAGGTCCTTGAGGTCTAGAATGGGCCTTAAATCTCTGGTCTTTTTGAGGATCAGGAAAAAACATGAAGTAGAAACCCTCATTCCACTGTCACCTGGGCACTGGCTGTATTGACCTTTTCTGCAGAAGGGACTGTACCTCTTCCCGAAGAACCATTAGATACATGGGCCTGAGGATAAGTGGAGGGTACCAGGGGGTTCTCTGGAGGCTGGTCTATAAGCTCCAGAGTGTGACCCCATTCAATGACCTGAAGGATCCAGGCATCTAAAGTTATGGTTCTCCATTGGTTGAGAGGGAGGGAGAACCGACCTCCGACCACCACCTCTTGGTCAGGGACCAGATGTGGGGTCTGGCAAGGAGACAGGCAGAGATGGATCTGGCTGCTGGGGCTGATCCATCACCTCTGGGTCACTTGGTGGCTGGGCTAGAGGAGGAGAGGGTAAGCAGGGCCATGGAGGCTTTTCTTTTCTCCTGGGGATGGGAGCCTGCTCCAGACTTGAGGGACCCCTTGCGAAAGGATGAGCATTGTCTGCTCCTAGGCTGGGCATGGTAGAGCAAATGAACAGACTTAGTAGCCCTGACAGATGCCTGCAGATATTTAATAATGTCCTGGACATCTTGCCCAAATAATTTTGAGCAATTCTACAGGGCATTCAGCAGCTTCTGTTGGACATCCACTGCAAAGCCAGAGACCCTGAGCCAGGAGTGCTTACGAAGGCAAATACAGGTGGCAGCAGCTCTGGCACCAGCATCAGGAATGTCATACAAGGCCCTGAGGAGGTGCTTACTGATGTTCTCAGCAGTCTGCAAAGATCTGAGAACCTCCTGTTCTTGGGAACAGTCTGGGAGGGCTTGGGCAGCTACATTGCCCTTCATCCAGACAGTGTTTCGGAACTTGATCATGTGAGAAAGACAGTTGGCAATCTAAAGTCCGAAGGTGGAAGAGGCATAAACCCTCTTACCCCAAATGTCTATCCTTCTGGATTCCCTGTCAGGGGGGAGGAAGCCAAGGTGTTTGGGCACCTTAGACCTGTCGTGTGCTACTTTGATGACCACAGAATCAGCCTCTGGTTCGGTAGCATAGTAAGGCAGGCCCTGAGAGGCATGATGGAGCTTGCCTGCCCTGTGAGGCATGGCAGGAGCCATGTCTGAATGGTACAAAGCTGCAGCAGTGGCATTCTTCAGAGCTGGGATGATAGGAGGAATGACTTTAGGGGGAGATTCTGGGATCTCTCAGAATTCCACCTATTCTCTCCTGATGGCATCCTCTTCCTAAGTGTGGAAGTTCACAGTTGTGGAGAACTGTTTCATAACATTGAAAAAAGTAGGATACTGGTGTGCACCTGGGAGTATGTTTAACAGAGTCCTCACTCTCTGAATATGCTGTAGATCTACCAGACGAAAGAGGCTCCTCCTCCTCAGAGAGAATGAGGTCAGGGTGGTACTCCTCTTTGACATTCACCTGTTTGATTCAAGGTCGGATGATCGAGAGACTACCAGTGGCCTATGGGACACAGCCCAAGAAGGCCTAAGTGGTGTTGACGACAGAGCCATCAATGGCACCAGGGAACCAGGCCTGTAAGAGCCCAACTGATGCACCAGGGCTGTGGTTAACCTGACTAAAATATCATTGAGGTCAACGGCAGAAGAAGAGTGCATCGATGGTGGAGGGGTCACCGGCACAGAGCGCAACGAGACATCCACTGGGTCTTGTGACCCTGACGGCCCCAATGTCCAAGGGCCTGGAGAAACATCAGGCTGTGACAGAGGGGCTGTCACTGATGATCCAAGGGTTGACGAACAGTGGGCCATTGACCCATGGGTCAACAGCCAGCCTCCCTGAGACGCAGGAGGAGGTGCTGTTGGTTGGGGCCTGGACAGCTGAGTGTATCGGTTCAGCAGCAACTGACAGGGTGCCCCCAGAGGAAGAAAAAGCCATTGGGGATCAGGAGCTCTGCCAAGGGGAGAGGTCACATTTGCGTTCTTTTTTATGACTTTTTCCCCAAGGATGTGTCTTGGGCCTTTGAAGCCTGGGAGCTCGTCGAACCCATCAGTGACTGTGAAGTAGGGACCCCTGAGGACCCCTGCCCAGAGCTGGCTACCTGCTGGTCCATGAGGAATTTCTTCAAAGCCTTTTTGCGTCGCCTATGGTTTGCAAGATTAAACTTTTGGCAGAGCTCATAGTCTGAGACATCGTGGTCTGGCCCAAGACAGCAGACACAGACATTGTGTTTATATGAAGAAGCTATCTTCTTTCTGTAGTGACAGAAGAGAGAAGTTGAAGGAGTAACTCTCAACATAAACGATGTAAAAAAAGCTCTTGTTTAAAAGAGATTCTAAAAACTAGGGTAAAAGAAAAAAAATCACATGCAAAAATGGTACAAACTGCACCGGAGCTTCCGCAGAGATCCATGCGAACAGTCTCAACGGTGGGAAAGAACTGAGGAGGGAACGGGGCCACTCATTCCTTTATAGGGTTGATGACGTCTGCAGCTGACCTCTGCGTGTGCAACCCCAGCTGTACTGCTGGAAAATTTTCCGTGTGGATCCTGCTTCACCGACAGTGAAGTTCCTACAATATGACCTGATGACTAAGACATCCCTGAAGAAGAACTATGACTATATAAGAGGAATGTTTTAGAACCACAGCCACGCTTTGAAAAAGTGCATGTCAGCGTGAAATGTCAGTGTCATGTGGTAGGGTGAGTACTGCTACTTGTAGCATATGTTTTTAATCAATAAGTATATCTTTTTAACCCAGCTTCATAGTAAGCATGATTAGATTAGTGCAGTTAGCTTGATATGTTCTTGTTATATTTTAACTTTACTAAGCCCACACTTGACTTGGGGTACCCCCCGCTGCACTATACCATTTAGTGCTCGTTCTCCTGGAATTACCTGGGAGGTGTTGGTGGCAAACCTAAGTAAAGCCTTGGAGAGCAGACATCTTAAGAAATCATCCACATTTGGGTCAAAAATGTTAAAAATTTAGTATTATGGTCATCTGAAAAGTCACCAAGTCTGCTACAGATTCACTGCAATGTGAGCAATGATGCAGCTGCATCAGGTCACTCACTATGTCCATTTACTATTAAGGCACAGTGTATTTTGTGATGCAGAAATGGGCCACTCATGAAGTCCGCTGCATGTCCGACATAATGTGATGGTACAGCTGCACATGGAGGATCATTCACAAAGTCCGCCACTATGGCCATTCAAAAAAAGAAAGAGAAATCATTGCAAAAAGCTACATTAATTCACAATTTAGGGTTTTTTCTTAAAGTGGCAAAAGTAAGGAAATGCAACTGTAGTTTATGTTTTTTTTTTTTTAACCCATCTCCACCCACCCTAATACACAACCCCCAATGAATACCATTGTATTTAACACAATAGCACAATTCTGATTTTAAATATAGGTTTTAATATCATAAAAGATTAACACAGTACAATGACTACAACTTTAAACCCCATGACGAACACTGCACTGACTGCTGAATACCACTCGCAACGTCTGCTACAGGCTTGGCAGTTTGTGTGACCATGCAGATGCTTTGTGAATTGCCTGCAGAGGCACGTGCAAAGTCCACAACAGGAGTGGGGCAGTGGTCTTAAGTGCAGTGTTCATCATGAGGTGTGTCTATATTCTTCATGCTACGGTAACCGGGTAAGGCCCACTAGGCACATGTGCCTGTTTTCAGGGACGACCCAGAAGCACTGGGGAGGTCAAGTGACTTGCTCAGAGTCACACTGTATGCAAGTGAAGGCTGTGTGACTCAAACCCAGGTCTGCTGGATGTACCAAGCTCATTCACAGCTTATTACCCTAACCTCTAGGCTCTACTTCCAGCCATATTTATAACATCACCAATGCTGAGTCGAAAGAACGGACAGTGCATTCGAATCAGAGTCCAGAGAAAGGAGCTTCAACACAGGATGTGGACAACCCTCTCCATCAGGGTAACCACCAGTGACAGGAGATGATAAAGTCCAGACCCTGACTTTGATTCCTTGGTCCAACCGATTTGCCTATTATTGTTTATAGGTTACTACCAATATACATTGGTGATCAGAAGAATGACAGTCAGGATTCTGGTAGGACAAAAAGTATAATACTTTCCTCTCACGGGCAAAAGTGATCTGGGGCTTTCTGATAAGGAGAGGCAGTCTGAAGCCAGAATATTTTTTGATGGATTCAAAGTAAGTGCTCTACCCATCCCCTCCCCAAAGTCCATGTTGAGCATACGTAATTTTACTGACTATCTGGATAATAATGCTGTATTAAAGGACCTAGTAATGCCAAAAAATAGCAAGCTGAAAATAGAAGTAATTTTTAAAAGTACTTCCTTATTACATTTATTTCAGGTGTTTTTCTATGTGCTCACTAGATGGTTTTCTACCGAACAGTAGCAGGTGTGATGTAAAAAGCAGTGCTTTACCTAAAAGCAGACATCAGTTCCTTCCACTACTTTTATTTTTTTATTTTTAGTCTTTGGTAACCAGGTAAGGCCCACTAGGAACAAGTGCCTGTTTTCAGGGGCGACCTGGGAGCACTGGGCGATTAAGTGACTTGCTCAGAGTCACATAGTATGCAAGTGGAAGTTGTGAGAATCAAACTCAGGTCTGGTCTGCCGGAAGTATCAAGCTCATTTGCACCTCGTTCCTCTAACCTCTAGGCTATACTTCATCAGCATGTGACCTCACTCTTTGTTTCACAAGCCCTGCTGACTGACTGGAAGACATGTTACCAATTAAACAGCAGGAGATTGTCTCATTTTGATCGCTAGTGATGTCACAGACAGTGACGTCACAATACTGATGATGTATAGTGAGGACCAAAACTGACTATGTCGGCTTTCCGGTAGAGTGCTATGCCACACATCATGCCTGATACTGTCAAGCAGAAAATCATCTAATTAGCAAAACAGAAAAGAAAAAAAAACTTCAGCTGTAAAGAAGCGATTGCTGACCACTTGTGAAAGTTATTACTAATTTCAGGCAGTTCATTAGTCCTTTAATATGTTGTCTGATATATTAAATCTACAGTAATATCATTTCAGATTTCTTTTACTGTGAAGATTTATGTTATGCACGTATGAATGTCAACCAGCTTTGGTAGGTTTCTAAAAAGAAATATGAAGGAGGCATGTCAAAAACTACCAAAAGCCCTGTAGTGTGCAGAGTGCATTCAAATTGTTTTGTCTACCAAACAGGTTACTAAAAACCAGCATCTCTGTCTTTCTGCGTGAGTGCGTGTACCATGCAGGTCAAGCTTGATGGATGTATCTTGTGACAGGACTTGGGTACATAACAAAGGGGATATATCTTTCTTCTTAATTGAAATTTCCAAAGGTCTAGGGAGATGCAATGTATGATACACGTAACTTGCTCATGCTGCAGAAACAACATGGAACAGATGTTCTCAAATTCAGAAGTGTCAGTCAGATAGACAGGACTCCGCAACAAAGTCCAGCAGATACAAAAGAATGAAATCTATTTTCTGAGCCATCATCTGTGTATTATAACGCAGTCTCAGATTTTCATCCAGTTAGAACAGAGAACCACTGTACCTCTTATTGCGCATACAGATGCTGACTCGCGCACCACACTCAGCTTTCTTTCTGTCATCTCCCACTGTCACGTGCCACTCACTGCTCACTGGTCTGCTCTGCATTTGCCTGCCTCTAATATATGCCGGTTCAGTTTTGAAAATACTTAAGAAAATTTTTAAAAATGCCTCCCTAATTTTTTTTTTTCTGAAACAAATAGCAGGAAACTTACTTTCATCATCCACTGCCCACTACCATATCAGATTGACATACAGACTGTACCACTTCTCAGCATTACTACAGAGGGACAGAAAACTATAAACAAAAACACTTTTTGAACAGTTCCTCTAACAACTTTATATTGACGGAAAATCTTTGACTGCTTCATAATATGTTAATATATATATAGTTGTGTGTGTGTTTCTTATCACATAAGAATGTTATCTCATGCTGTTTGGGCTGACAGACCCCCTCAACTTCGCTTTGCGGTCCTCTTGCCCAAACAGTATGAGACAACATTCTCATGCAGTTAGAAACACATGCCAAGTATACATATTAATGTGTAGAATACACAGGGAGAGGATCGTTAGATGGAAGAACCACAAAAGTGGCACACTGGGCTGATAATCCACTTACTTTCAAGCAGAGGGTCTGACCTCCACCTGGTCTACACATGCAAAATGCAAAAGCATTTGTGTATCTGGAGAGCCCTGGATGCTACATATCCATCAGGCATGAACGGTTATTATAGTAGTTACTTTCAAATGCAAGCATCTGAAAAAAAAAGGTATACAGTACTAGATCTTTATATGAAGCTAGTTTTCTTTTTGAAAACATATTTCAGTGGTGCATAAAATAAGGCCTTTGAAAGGAGTAATTGTCCTTTTGCTAACCCCTAGCAATTAGGATTCATCAAAACTACATTCACAACACCTATGTACAGTGAAAGATTTGAAGCTTGGTCTATGAATCAACTGAAATGACTGACAGAAAAGAAACAGATGTTTCTGTAACTGAAGCTGGGAAGGCAGGACTGGACTTGCAGAATAAAAACAGCAACAAGAGAGCATTTGTAATTCAAAGTGCACAAGATTGGGTCAAGAAATCCATGCGATTGCCTGTCTAGATTGAAATAATAGTGCACCAGACCATCAGATTTCAACCTTTCTATGCACCCTTCCTGTCAATGGAGACACTTTTGCCACTACTGGTGAATTCTGGAAGTGCTAGTTTAGTCTTTAGAGTCAGGCTGTTTGGCATAGGTTGGGCACTATAGCTTAGAGGTAGAGACATAGTTTTTTTCTTAAATGGGAAATAAGGAAGCCAAGGTATAAAAAGAAATAAAATGAAAATAAACATATGAAAAAAAGTTTTAAAATTTGCTTTATTTTTTGGCAGAAACTACATAAACGCTCACAGCAGTTGTTGTTTAGGCTCCGTTGTTACCTCAGAGACGGGCCACAAGGAAGGCGTGGTGGAAATGTTGCTTAATGCAATGTAGTATACTAGGAATGTGATTTCTAGTGTGTACAAGGTCATTTTGAGATATTTTATGAGTGTAAATGGGATAAGAAATAAAACTATATTTTCAATTAATAAAAATAAATACAAAATTCCAGAAAAATAAAAATGATAAAAAAATGAAAATAATTTCATGGGGCTCTACCTAGAGGTTAGAGCAAGGAGCTATGAATCAGCTCGGTGCATTCAGCAGACCTGGGTTTGAGTCCTACAACCTTCACATATATATTGTGTGACCCTGAGCAAGTCACTTAACCGGCCCTGTAAACAGGCATGCCCCCAGTATGCCTTGTCTAGTTACCAAAATATAACAAATAAATAAGTGAAATATTGGTTAATTTTGGAATCTACTGCAAATCTGCTAAAATGGACTGTATTCATTATTGATTATGGTAACAGTATCTATGATTTTGCCTATACTGTTTAACTAAAATAACTACATAGTGCTTAGGACTCCGTTTTAGCCTTTAGTGCCAATATCGTATTCATAATTACCTTACATATTTCAGCTTAATTGGGGTGGCCCTTGCTCTCCTTCAGGAGTTCTGTGTATATTGTACACATGGTTTCCAAATGGTTTTGGGGCAATGTCCCAGAATTCTTTGCTGGCTGCTATTACTAATGGGACATGTGATTTGCGATCCAACAGCAGTATTAATCGGACATCAGGTTACAAACTGGCATCAACCTTTTAACCAAATGCTAGTTGATTCTGTATTGTGTATGTAACATTTTCTATTATGATGGCTTGCACTAAAGGTGGTAACAGAGAATAATGCATAGGCAAGTAATAATAATAATAATAATACTTTATATCGCGCCTTTCTAAAATCAAGGCGCGTTACAATATCTGATAACATATTAAATAAAAACCGATACATAATAATCTGAGCTCCTAAAATCACAGTATTAATTAAAATAAATCTTTGACTAAAGATAGGTCTTCAGGGCCTTTTCAAATTCCTCCACGGATGCACACTGATGAAGCGGACCGGGTAGAGAATTCCAGAGGGTCAGAGCAGCATACATAAAGGCTTGAGCACCTGATGATTTCAAAGAAACCCTCGGAACCTCTAGCAACCCCTCATCCGGCGAGCGGCAAGATCACTTAGGGCAGTAGGGAACTAAAAGCTCTTACAGGTAGTCCGAACCCTGTCCATGTAGGGCTTTATAAGTCAACAGACCAACTTTAAAGGTGATCCGCCACTGAATTGGCAGCCAGTGCAGATCACGCAGCACAGGCGAAATATGACAGGCACGAGAAGTACCTGTCAATAACCGGGCCGCAGCGTTCTGCACCAGCTGCAAGCAGCGGATATCAACCCCAGGAAGCCCTATATACATAGAGTTGCAATAATCAAGGCGTGAGGACACAAAGGCGTGGACCAACGTTGGCAAATTCACTGGCGGAACAAGGTGCTTAATCCTGCCGATGTTCCTAAGACAGTAAAATGAAAGTTTGACAACTGCTGACACTTGTGAACAAAGTGTCAGCTCACTGTCAAAAATCACCCCCAGGTTCCGCACCTGTTCAGAGGATGGAAGCTGGACACCTCCCAGAAATAAATCTGAGGGAAGACCAACTCCCACCCCCTCTACCCTGTGACCCGGGCCCACCACCATTACCTCTGTCTTTTCCGAGTTCAACTTCAGCCAACCTGAATTCATCCAGCACTGGATTTCAGTGAGGCAGCTATTAAAGATCGAGAGAGCTCTATCCTGGTTGGGTGCAAAAGATAGGTAGAGCTGGTTATCATCTGCATAGCAGTGAAACCTCAGCCCATACCTTCTTACAATGTCTCAGAGGGGCAGCATATACACTGCAAACAACATGGGGGACAGCATCGAGCCCTGGAGAACCCCACATGACAAAGAGACTGGGTGGGAAGAATTTATCCCCAATACCACACTCTGAGTTATGTCAGTGAGGAAAGATCGAAACCATTTGAGGACTGTACCCGACAGGCCACAGATGAACTCCAGGTGCCCGAGAAGTACCTCATGGTCTACAGTGTCAAAGGCTGATGAGAAATCAAGAAGAATGAGAATGGAATGATTCTTCTGATCTCTAGCCATCAGGAGATCATTGAGCACCTGAACCAGCGCTGTCTTGGTACTATGCCTCTTACGAAAACCAAACTGGAGTGGTTCATAGATGGTTAAATGGTTTTCCAGTTGTGCAGCCACTACTTACTGAATAATTTTCCCAACAAAGGGAAGATCAGAGATTGGCCCGTAGTTAGCAAAGCAGCCTGGGTCCAAGGAAGCTTTCTTCAGGAGGGGTGTCACCACCACCTCCTTCAAGGAGCTAGGAAACTCACCCTTATCCAAGGAGCACCAGACTATCTGTGCTAGGGCAGGGCCAATGACATCAAGACAACCCTTTATCAGGGAGGTCGGGCCCGGATCCAAACTACAGCAAGTAGGGTGCATACTATGGACAATCCTCATGACATCAATGAACTTAGGCCAGTCAAAGGAACTCTAGAAATGACCACAGGATGCGACCAAACGCCGATCAATAGCTTCTGTCATAGAGGAAGCTGGCTGGAGCGCTGCCCTAATGTCAGCCACCTTATCTGCAAAGAAGCAAGCACGCTCATCACACTCTATTTGTGAAAAAGCTTTCCGAAGCTGAAGACAGGCTGGGTTGCACAGTCTGTCCACAGTTCGAAAAAGCTGAGCTGGTCGATTTTGAGCAGCCGCAATCTCCCTGGACAGGAACGCTGCCTTCTTATGAGAGATTGCAGAATGATAGAATTGATAATGTTCCATCAGTCTAAGATGGTCGGCATCAAGGGCAGTTCTCCGCCAACGACACTCCAACCTTTGTCCTTGTCGCCGCATCGAACCATGGAGACCGAGGTCGAAGGAGAAGAGGACGAACATAGACAGGAGCAATTTGATCAAGAGCCGAGGAGATGGCCCCACCAAGGCATCAAGATCATCGCTCACTCCGGAACTCTCCGATAGGTCAAGTACCACTGCCAGGCCCGTAGAGCTAACATCTCGCAAAGAGCAGCACCTAACCATCTCCACAGGGGTAGGCCTACAAGGGGGGGCACAAAAACTGAACCCCACAGTGTAATGATCAGACCAGCTGACGGGTTCCACCTCCATGTCAGAGGCCTCAATCCCCAGGAGGAAAACTAAGTCCAAAGAGTGACCACTCTTATGAGTGGCAGAAGTAACCACTTGTGTGAGGCCCAAAGATGTCATTAATTGGAGGAAGTGTTGTCCAAACTGCGAGAGTTCACCATTGACCCAGGCACTGAAGTCACCCAGGACCATCAGTCTGGGTGACTCAAATGCCATGTCAATGATGAAATCCACTACTTCCTGTAGAAAATGTTTCCCCTCACCTGGTGCACGGTAAATGAGAACAATTCTACACCCCACACCTGCCGCTACAGTACATTCAAAGGACTCAGCCCCCTCAACTGGTACACTTGTGAGGCCCAGTTCAGTCTTAAAACAGACTGCAACCCCCTTCCCCTGTGGTCCAACCTCGGGCGGTGTAACACTGAATACCCAGCTGGAACTGCTGCCTCCAAAACTGGACCAGCATTTTCGTCCAGCCAGGTCTCGATAATGCAAGCCAGATCCACAGACTCCACAAGATCTGCAATAACTGCAGTCTTATTCCTTATAGGTCTAGCATTGCACAACACCGCCTAAGTTGGACGGGTCTCAGGAGCGGTACAGACCACTTTCCCAGTACCATCAGTAGTATTGGTGCCCTTGGGTATGGAAATCAGGCAAGAATAACCTTGCTCCGGAATCCATTTCGCCCCAGGGCGTCTTCTAGTCCCCACTACCCCAATACGATGTACCCGCTCATTCGTCCTCCGCTGTTCACTACCCCCAAAATCCGTCCTCCCTCTCCGCACAAAATCCAGTGCTCTACAGTGCTGGTAAGTTGACAACGGTAATGGCAAGGGGGAGAAAGGGCGGAGGGCACGAAGAGTGGAGGGCGAATAGCACACGACCATGGTGGCAAGCCCTCTTCACATATTAAAACCCCACACCCCCACATTTAAACAAAACAAAAATATATACAAGTCAAATTAAACCAAAATAAAATATAAAACAAATTAAATCACACAAAATGAAATATCCAAATAAATAATATCAAAATAACCAAGTGTCCAAAAAAGGCCTGAAAGATACTGCGTATTTGTAGTATGAGAGGCTCTCGCCCTTCCCGAGTTCTAAAACAAAATCGAACAATACAAGTCTCAATATAATCTTGGTAAATCAGCATCAAAAAACAGATGGGAGTTTTCAGCAGAAGAACCTTTGGAGATAGCAAGAGGGTCTCTCACCCCCTCCTAATTTAACCTCCAAAAGATTCTTTCCAGAGACCAATCATTTTTCAGTCCCTTCCAAAAAGCACTCCAACACACAGGCCAAGACATAAGCCATGGCCCTAAAGGCAGAATGCAGTTCCCACTCCCTCTACAGATGTGTAAAATCCACAAGGGCAGCAGGCTGCTCCAGGAGGGGATTCCGTAACCCCAGCCGCCCACCAGCCACTGAGGTCCTCCACCAACAACCACAGAGACAAGAACCCTCGGGTTCAAATCCCTGCAGCTCCTCCCAGAACTGCACACAATCACGAAAATCATCCACACCAAGAGGAGAGGAGCATCTACCTAAATGTACAGGGTGAGAAGATGCTTCTTTCCTTCCTCAGTATGCCAGGCAGGTAATCTCAATACATCCAGGTAGAAATCAGAGAAACCTTCATTCACTGCCCCTGGACTCTAGGCGCTCTCACCACCCCAAAATAATTCCAGTCATGCAGCAAAACCCACTCCAGATATTAATATTTCATGCGCTCACACCACAATGAAAAGCAGGCAAGGAAGATTTCACTCATGGACTCAGAGATCAGAGTCCCCAGGATATGTTGTTAAAAATCGCAAGGCTCCAATGTTGCCAAACTCCCCTCTGAATTCACAAAATTTCACAATATCCACACATTCTTTAAGGAGTACACAACGCTCCAAAAACAAAATAACAGGGCCCCGAGGCACAACTCCTCTCAACATCCACCAAGTTCACGGCTGCCCCACAAAATCGACGGTTTCCACAGTTTCCAGAGGGAGTATCCCAGATCACAAAACTTCCCTCAAAGTCCACAGGGAATCCTGGAGCTGCCCTCTCAATACCCGCGGTTTTCCAGAAAACTTTTAACTGCACCGAAGGCTGTCTATCTATCGGGACCACGATGTTATAATGCTTGACTTGCTCGACTCACTCCGACACAAAACGCAGGCAAAAAACGGGCAAAATGAACAAAATAAAACAAATCTAAAACGTCTTAAAAACAACTTCAGAGCTCAGAAGAAGCAAACACAGCTCAGGCAGCTCACATACACTGCCACCATCTTGCCTGAATTGTTGTAGAAACCAATCTCATTGTCTCTGTCGTTCTGAAAAGTAATCTGGTTCAGATGGTACCCGGAGTAACCTACCGGCACCAAACCTCAGTGACTGCAAAGATAGGGAATTCATGATGTTTCATTTGGGGGTCCGTGGTGGGTTCACCAAACCTTTGCAGCGAGAGTCTTCAGCAACGAGAAGCAAAGTGTGTGCAGTCACCTCAGGCTTGCTGTCTAAAATATGGACAGCTTATGTAGTTGTGAATAATGTTGGAGCCACAACCGACAGCAAACAGGAAAACGTTATCAGCGTATGCGTTAAGTTATTTTTTGTTTGTTTTTTTGTGTTAAAAACACCCACAGTGTGTGATAACCCATAATCCTTGAGAAGGAAGCAGGCAGAAAATATTGGCCATCAGACCAAGAGTGTGTAAAAATACTTCATAAGCACACAGTCATTTATGTTTTATTTTTTTCTAGTAACTGGTGCAGGGACATGAACACAAAAATCAAAGCCTCCCAATAAGGAAAGTGAAGCATGAGCACTCCAAAGGCCGTAATAACTGGATATGATGTCAAACCCAATTAGTACTGTGTTTGATAACATTGATAATCAATGTGATAAAGAGGGTCACCAGTTACAATATATTACACTGAGTAAACTAGGTGGGTCACTGGAATTTCCATGGTGACCAGCAGATTTTCCTAGGCACTAGCTCTACTGGCTAGTAACTGTAAAGTCTAATTCTGACCCCTAGACAGATTCCTAGATTTGCTAGATTCAGAAGCAAATTATTTGATACCTTTTAATGGACCAACATTGATGTAACAACAAGAACAAAGCTTTGCTAGGATATCCAGTCAAGCTGCGTTTGCATGTAAAGCCCACAAAATATGACATAACAGCCCAGACATCACCAATGGCACTAACTCTTCCTATAACTTTACAAATAACTTCAGAGTTGCATTTGACATAAAACTGATGAATTTATTATGTTTTGTAGGAAGGTATAACTTGTGTACCTGCAACTTGTTCCCTGCTCAAAACATACTTAAAAATAAGATGCTCTTATGTGCCTTTGCCGAGTATAAATATCTGTTGACTTTGTGCTATTTCATGGGTCTTTCAAAGCTGAGAAAGGACAGTAGTACAGGGATTAGAGAGAATAAGCAAGGGACTTTTCCTGGTTTTACTCCCATATGGTAGCATGTGGGTGGGAGGACCCAGGCTTTCTGTTCTTGGGTCAGCATTTTCAGACCCTACCGAGAAACGCACTGTTCATGCCAAGTACAAATGAAAATGTGACAGACTGTGCCCATTGACAGTTTCAATGGGATTCTGTGATCTTCCACTGTCATACCTTCCCCATAGCTTACAGATACTGGATTGGTGATTGTACAGTTCCTGCCTGAAGCTCCGCCAACAGTTGCTCCCATCCATAAACTCTGCCATATTAGAACGTCTGCACGCAGCCATCAAATGCCCCAGAATACTGGTTTTATTAGTTTCCTGTAAATGCATTAATCGGATTCTGATTCAGTGTTTGAATCCGGCCTATCAACTGCAGCGGGTGGAGCAACACATTTATTAGACATTAGTTCCCACACTTTGTGATAGTGAGCCTCCGCTAAGCCATGGAACAGATTTCGAGCCTCCCTCAGATTTGGAAAAAATCTTGGGCCTATCCATAGAAAAAAAAAATTGTACTTTTGCGTAGTACACCAGGAATCAAGCGGGACTAATAAAGTTGATTGAGTATATTCTCTTTTTATTCTACTTATTGTTCTCCACCCCAACCCCACACCCCAAGTTATCCTTGTCACTCCACTATTCTGACTCTTGGACACTTATTACTCTACTTCCTCTTTATGTGGAACAACTAACCTAGTCACATCATGTCTCCCCCCTTACCCTGGTTAAGCAACTTCTTGTACCCTTGCCAAGGTCACACCAGAAACATGAGTTAGCTCAGTGTGCCTTTCCCAGACACCAATTTACATATAAATAAATACTTATTGTTGAAGCAAGCCTTGATTCAGTGTGCCTTTCCCAGTCACTAATTTGCATATACACACTGTAGAAACAAGCCTCGACTCAGTGTGCCTTCTTAGTCACCAATTTACATGTAAATACACACCTACAGTATGAACCAGCTTTGGCTCAGGGCCTTTCCTGGTCACCAATTTGTGCATAAGCAAAGAAAGTCACCTTCCATCATCCATATTTAGTTTGCTTCATCCCTTCACACTAAACACCCAAAACTTAAAATGTAAATACTGTACAGTCTCAGACTTGACTGAAGGCTGGCCTCACCATTTGAGAACCACTGTAGTAGGAAATATGTATACTCTCTGTACTGGAAAAATGAACTGGTCTCTTTCAAATGAATTTTTTTTTTTACATTACATTCAGACTTGATTAAAGCATGGGGTTCAAAGATTCACTGTGATTTCTTAACTGTGTAAACTGACCTTCTTAGTGATCATGTCTAATGTACTTGCCAATAAATCTAAATGTTTGTGTGGGACTACTGGAAACCTGAAAGAGAGGTCTTAGACTACAAAAACAAGTACTTAGCAGAACCACTGTGAAATGTTAACTGTGATCAAGCCCTTGTGTCTATGCATTGATTGCCGATTGATAAATGCAAGTCATACTCTGCCTCTCTACCCAACCGTCCCCCCCCAAAAAAAAATAAATCTGTTTATAAGAGGCAAGTGGCAGTTGTGTAATTATTTGCAATCATTTGCAGCTCCTCTGTCAGCATCTATCTACTGATAATGTAGCAGTACAGCAACAAAGGGGCACACAGGTACGTTCTGCAGACACCATTTGTCAGGATCTCAAAATTGATTTGGATTAGAATTGTAAAACCATAACGTGTGCACACAAACTCTCAATGGTTCTACAATCTTGTTAAATCGAAATGTGGAGTAGCAAGCTAGTTTACCAAGAACCAGATGGAATGTGTCTTCCCAACACTCGATTTGCTGCAAAAGTGAAGGAAACCATGGTAAGAAAAGTCAGTACCCAAGGCAATCAATCAGGGTACTGTGATTCCTGGGGGTGCTCAACCAGTCTCATTTGTACTAATCAAGAAGCAAGAATGAGTCAATGTGGACTGCTTAAAAACAGCCACTAAGGACCTCTCCCATTAATGCTGTCATTCTCACTTGCTGCACTTTTTTTTTGGGGGGGGGGGCAACATCTGTAAACACATGCTAAAAATATCAGGCTTTATTTGCCAATCCAAACTTATCTCTGTTACAAAGTGATCCAGCTGCCTACTAACACCATTCTTGGTCACACCATAAATGGGTGGGGCATAAAAATATATACTCCCTGCTTTGTTAAATGAAAGGTCACCAGAGAACTTTAAGGCCCTGTCCACCCCACACTAGATCCACCCCTCTGTAAATTTACAGGGGGGTCCAAACCATCACCGCAACAGTTTGCATTTACACCATAACCGTTGTCGAAACCACTTGTGAGGTGGTTTCAGCAATGGTTACAGAACCAGAGTCACCACTGTACCATTACCGGCTGTAGTGTGGACGCATGAGCGCGGTCCCCAGCAGTGCCCATAGTGCTGTGGGAGCGGGTGCCGCCATAACAGTCACCTGGCACCTGCAGTGTGGACTGGCAGTAACGGTCCCGTACTGGACTATGCCGCAGTGTGGACACACTGTACCACTCACCGGCCATAATGGTTTGTAACTGTTACTGGGTCAGAGTGGTGTAGTGTGGACAGGGCCTAAGTGAGATGCTGTGGGCTGGGTCAGTGATCGAGAGACTACAGTTTGCACAGAGGCCTTGAAATCTCACACTGAGGCCAGCCAACCAGAGTTGGGGGATGGGCATGACACTGTCACAGAGGCAAGGCACAGGGCTCCAGGGGAAGGGAGCAAGTAACCCAACATGAATGTGTGCACCCTCTGTCGCCAACCAGAAAACAGCACTTGCCTCAGCTGTGAAGGCCCCCTTGCCCACTGCCCTAGGCAGAGCGATGCAGCCACAGCAAACCTGATAGGTAGGGTGGGAGATAAACAAAAGGGAGGTGCTGTGAGCCTTATAGAATGCCTTCAGAAATATTGTAGTCAGATTTGTCAGTGATCAAATAGAACCCAAGATAAAACATAATTTAGTAACTTGAGCACCAGTTTGGTTATCTGTCTTTAAGGAGAGGGTGAGAGACAGATGACCAATCCTATTATAAACAGCACAAAGCAACCACACACAATGCATATTCACTCTGAGGCTTTTCGAGTTAGACTAGGTTACTCATTCACACCCAGGAGGCACTGTCACTCCTAGTCGATAAATATGCTGTATTAGTGAAACCGTGTGGGAAGCTTGCAATGTGCCTGCCCATACTGCACCTGACCTATGAAGAAACAGAAGGCTTCTGTTTCTTCTGTCGGCAATCGCCTCATCTTTCAAGAGCACTGAAGTCACTCACATTTAAAAAAATCTCACACACACACATTTGTGTCACAGACGTCTAGTACAATTTGAAAGGTAAAATCCAACAGATTTGAAAGAAGTCAAAGGAAACAATCTTTGGGTCAACTTTAGGGAAATAAAATTCCTTACTGTGCAGGTCTGAGACCCCCCACTGTCATTCTGAAGTTCTTATTACATAAATCTTTGCTGTTACAAGCACAATTGAATTTTGCCATACAAATCAAAATACAACTGATTTCTTGGGGGAAAAACTGATGACTTGGTCAAATCTTACAGTCATATAAGAAAAGGTCAGCGTTTTGCAAGGAACCTGGATGGCTGACTGGATTTCTTAGAAGACCAAGTGCCCTGAAATAGAAAAATGCACACAGTTCCAAAACCAGAAACTGCTGTCCTGATTTTTCTTTGGTTTTATAACTTATGTACCCAGGACAGTTCAACCAAGATATAGCATCTTGTTCTAAATGGGTTTCATTCAACCCATCTTTACAACTTGGATGGCTGATGCACAGAGAGGGCAACTGACTTGTTAAGGATCACATAGTGAGTCAGTGGTTGTGAGAGATTTGAACCTCTCCCATCTTGTTTCCACATTGGCAGTTTGGGCTAAAACTACGATTAAAACATAGTAGCATATACAGCATCATATTGATTTAAAGTTGTAAGGGACACTAGGTCCATCAAGTCCCCCGCACGTTCCCTGCCTCACAAGCAGGGACCAACAAGTAGGGATTCCCCACCCTTCTGCTCAGGGTATTCTGAGATTCCCTTAGTAGGCAGGAATTCATCCCTGCTTATCTTGAAGGCATGACTATTTTCATATCTAACAGATCTGCTGGTAGGCTGTTCCACAGGTTCATCACCCTCTGGGAGAAAATGATCCCCAAACATTACCTTCAGGCCCTGTTATACAGTGCTTACCTAGAGCATTGCCATCTGAATCAACATCCTCTGGTCTGATCGCATCGCTGCCCTGTTTTGATTACACACTGAGGTGGACAGCATTTCTGATGGCCTTCCCAATGTTTTGGGGGCATTTCTGGCATAGGGGTTAGTGAATGGGAGTGGCACCAGTGCAGGCGAAGCAGTGTTTTCAGGTGCTTGAGGAAAAAAAAAATGCCTGCACCAGTGCACACTGGTTCGCATTCCCCAAAATCTTACTAGGGAGTGCTCTGCACTGCAACAGAGTGCCTTGCAACACTCTGGAAGCCCTTTACACTGCCGGATCTGCACTAGTGCAGCAACTCCTCTGCACTGCTGGCACCAGTACAGATCTGGTAGTGTAAAATCCCTTTATGTTTACCACATTTGAGTTTCAGGGTGTGGCCGCCCCCCCCATCCTGCTTGCACACATCAGCTCAGACCTCATTGCCTGTCGATCTTGTTGATACTGTTGAGTCTCTAGAGGACTGAGGCCATGTCCCCTATAAACCACCTTTTCCACAGGGTGGACACGTAAAAGGTCTCTCGTCTAGCCATACAGCTTTTGTCTTCCATACCCCTGATCATTTGGGTGTTCCTGCATTGCATCCTCTTGACTGCCTCAATGTTCTTTTGTATTGAGGAGCCCAGAATTGCATGCAGTACTCCAGGTGGGGCCTGTCTATGACCTTGTAAAGCAGCAGGATAACTTCCCCTGCTCTGCTGGTCGCCCCCTTTTGAAGCACCTCAGCATTCTTCCCGCCTAACAGCAGCAGTGCACTTTTCATCATGTTTTAACAGGGTTTTATTTACCTCTAAAAACTGATTAGCGATTTGGTCATAAAAGTGCTAAAACAAGTCTTTTGAGCCATCGGTTTAAATGCTTCATTTACAAGCTTTTAAACTAGTCAAAGGGGGAAGCACTGACAAGCAGCAGGAAAATCCCAGCATCTCCCTACAAAACAGGGTACTAAATGAGAAAAAGACTGAGGTAGAACGGTCAGTGGGGGATGCTGCAACAGACGGTAAAGCCATCAAAAAATGGAGAGCAATGAGTACCAATGCCCGTAGTCTGGGTAACAAGCTTCCTGAATTAGTGGCCTTGATGGAGGAGGAACATCTGAATATCGTGGCAGTCACAGAAACATGGTACACACACAAAACCATGACTGGGACATAAACATACCAGGATACACTGTCTACAGGAGGGACAGGGAGGGTAAAAGTGGAGGAGTAGTAGTTCTTTACATAAGGGAAGGAATAAAAGTAACAGAACAAAAGGGTAAACAGGGAGGAGGAGAAGAAGCACTGTGGGTAAATTTGGAGACAGGCAATGGCACCACAATACGCACAGGGGTTATATACAGACCTCCTTCTCAGGGGGAAGAAATGGACAGGGAAATGATAGAAAGTATACTTAGAATGGCAGAAAAAGGGGAGATATTGCTGATGGGTGATCTGAATATGCCAGATGTTAACTGGAGTGCAGTTGCAGCTGCCACTTCGAAGAGTGCAGTTATTCTAGATGCCCTACAGGGGGCATGCCTTAGACAACTAGTACTGGAGCCCACTTGAGAGGGAGCAATATTAGACTTGATTCTCTCAAATGGAGATGGAGAGAGGATCACAGATGTAGAAGTGGGTAGCCATCTGGGAACTAGCGACCACTCGAACAGTATGGTTCACAATAAACACAGCAATAGAGTCAAGCCATACAAAGACAAAAGTACTGGACTTTAGGAGGCTGACTTTGCAAAATGGGTGAGTGCCTAAGGAATGCACTAGCAAATGGGCAGGAAGGAGGGTGGAAGAACAATGGGAATAATAAAACTGCCATCACAGAGGTAACGAGCCTTTGTGTGAAGCAAATAAACAAAACAAGACGATGTAAGAAACCACTATGGTTCTCCTAAGGAAGGGCAGAAGGTTTAAGAGAAAAAGAAAGCATTCAGGAAGTACAAGGAATCGCAGAAGGAGCAGGACAGAGAACTGTATCAGTTAAAGCAAAAGAAGGCTGGGAAGGCAGTCAGAACAGCAAAGGCCCAAACCGAGGAAAAGATAGCCAACTCAGTTAAGAAGGGGATAAAACCTTTATAGGTACATCAGGAGCAAAGGAAGACCAAGGGAGGGATAGTGAGGCTTAATAAAGGGAGGGAAGGTGGGCAGAGGAGACTGTGAAAAGGCAGAGATACTAAACAAATATTTTGCTCAGTATTTACAAATGAAGAGGAGGTACATAAAACAAACAGTAGTAATACTCTGGATACAGAAGTTGATACCAGCTCATTTACAGAAGAAAGGGTTCTGAAAGAACTCTTAAAACTGAAGGTGGACAAAGCAATGGGGCCTGATGGGATTCATCCCAGAATTCTAAAGAGCTAAGGGTAGAACTAGTGACACCACTGACTACCCTTTAACAAATCATGGGAGGATTGGGTGGTACCCGAGGACTGGAGGAGGGCAGATGTGATTCCCCTTCACAAAAGTGGGAGCAAGGCAGAAGCAGGAAACTACAGACCTGTTAGTTTAACCTCAGTGATAGGGAAAATGATGGAATCACTTCTGAAGGAAAGAATGTCGAGTATCTAGAGGCCAGAGGGCACAGGACCCTAGGCAGCATGGATTCACAGCGGAAGATCATGCCAGACAAATCTGATAGATTTCTTTGACTGGATGACCAAAGTAGTAGATCAGGGAGGGCTGTGGACATGGCCTTCCTAGACTTTAGCAAGGCATTTGACACAGTCCCACACAAAGATTAATATACAAGTTAGCCAGCCTGGGAGTGGGTCCCAAGATGACAGCCTGGGTAAAGAATTGGCTGGAGAATAGGACACAGAGGTAATAGTAAATGGAGTCCACTCAGAAGAAAGGAGGGTTCTAGTGGGGTACCCATGAGGGTTCAGTATTAGGGACGGTCCTCTTCAATGTCTTTATAAGCGACATTCGGAAGGACTGGAAGGAAAATATGTCTCTTTGCAGATGACACTAAGATCTGCAACAGAGTTGATGCACAGGGTGGGGTGGAAAGGATGAGAAGGGCCTTGGCAAGGTTAGAGGAATGGTCAAATGTATGGCAGCTTAGATTCAATGCTAAGAAGTGCAAGGTAATGCACCTGGGAAACAAAAACCCAGGGAAGAGTACACAATGGGGGTGATACTAACAACAACAAAATGGAAAGGGACCTGGGGGTAATCATATCAGATGACCTAAAGGTGGGCAAGCAATGTGAGAGGGCAGCAAGGAGGGCTGGGGGATACTGGGATGCAAGGGAGAGGCATCACCAGTAGAAAACAGGAAGTTATTATCCCTCTGTACAGACAGCTGGTGAGACCCCATCTGGAGTACTGTGTGCAGTTCTGGAGACCCAGTCTCCGCAAAGACATAGACAGGATGGAAGCTGTCCAGAGGAGGGCAACTAAAATGGTGCAGGGTCTGCACCGGAAGACATATGAAGAGAGACTTAAGGAGCTTAATATGTATAGCCTCGAGGAAAGGAGGGAGAGGGGACATGATAGAAACTTTCAAGTACCTCAAGGGAATCAACAAAGTCCAAGAGGGTAGCGTCTTTCAAAAAAAGAGGTGTGCAAGAACAAGAGGCACAATTTGAAGATGGGGGCGGCTCAGAGGTAATTTAAGGAAGTATTTTTCACAGAGAGGTTGTGGATGCATGGACGGCCTTCCAGAGGAGGTTGTGGAGTCAAAATCAGTGGTGGAATTCAAGCATGCATGGGACAGTCATAAGGCAATTCTGGGGGTGGGGGTAAGAAGAAGTGGCTGCTGGTTAACTAGGATCTGCAGCTTATCCAGTAGGTAGGGAAATGGGCAGACTGGGTGGGCCAAGCGGTCCTTATCTGCCGTCAAATGCTATGTTTCTAACACTGTAAAAATGCATAGCACTTGCCTCACTGTGTTTAACAAACATAACAGTTCTAGAAAACCTATATAAATACTTTCTGTACAGTTAGTATTGTCCCAGGAAAAAAGACTGCTATTCAATTATTTAAAACCCTGTTTTAACCTTCTGTTTATTATAATATTGTACTTTCCTCCCCTAAACTTTTAATCCAGATGTCCAAACTGTATCCATGTTACACAGGACATGGCACAAACATTGTTATTACTATTTTAGAATGGTAAACTCTGAAACAGGATGGTAACAGTACAAACACCTGTTAGATTAGTAGTAGGAGCTAATTTAAGCAGAATGTTTGTAACTCAATACGTGCTCTTTCCTGCTAGCTCCAATTTCAAACATTTCCATTCTCAATATGTCGTAAGGCATGGCAGCCAGTCTCTTTTGCCTGGCTGACACTAAAGTGTTCATAGACCCAACAGTGAGAACCATAAAAGGGCGAAGAAAAACATTTTCCCCCGCTATGAATCAAGGCCATAGGAAACATTAAGACATTAAAACAATTCAACACAAAACAAAAAAGGGATACAGTTTCTCTCATTTTAAATTACCCTAGATATGGTGCGTCACTGTAAGGATAAACTGGCAACAGAATCGTGCCTCACCCAGTTGGTGAAAGGTGCTTAGAGCCAGGCTTAACCTTGGTTTTGCTTGCAGTACATTTGGGGCCTCCTCTTAACTACCTCAGCGCTGTTACATAATGAACAAATGAGAGAAATCAGGAAAACAAAATTTCCAGTCTGTATTGTTTGGGTGAGGAAACACAAGCCTCATGAGACAGGAGACCAGGTCTGTATTTTTCCTATTTACACCCGTGGGCTCAAAAGCCAAACACAGAAAAGTTACAAAAGTCACATTGAGCCTCCGATGTGTCCCCTTCCCCAAAATATCAACTTACAGAAAACACTAAGGAGTACTTTACACCAAGTATCTGAGAAATTAAAAACCAAACTGTGGATGACAAATGAATGTTACTGAACTTTACGTGCAGACGTCTGCAGTACCTTTCAACTTACACTGATTAATCCCCTGGCCTGCATGCTACTACATGCAGTTATCCCGCATTTCAGTTTCAACCTAGTGTAAGGGTTTATATACATTACATTACGCATGCAAGTATCTGACCCACAGTTTGCATCTCTGCACCCGAATACTGAAGGCAACAGATGCTGTGCTTGGCAGTGAAATGCCTGGTAGTAAGAGAAGATGATCACAAAAGTTTTATCCTCATGCAAAGGGCTAAGATGGAGGTTTGCCAGGATATGGTAAAGTGTCTACCAACTAGGCTGTGGTCATCATTTAGCTTAAGAAAATTCTGGAAGATTCTGTCAGATTTTCAGCATTTTAAAGGACTCATAAACGAGCTGTTCCCAAAGCGCTCCAAAAACCACAGCCTCGCATGTCAGGGGCTTACCTACAAAATCTTTTGGTCTGTTTTGCTCCACACTATGATAATCCAGAGTTATTAATTATTAAATGTCGTAACATGTAAAAACAAATCTGGCTCTGTTTAAACCCTAGCATGATAGCACCCTAAGATGGCAGCAAGCGTCATTACGGATGACATCATCTCAAGTGACTGAGCTTCGGTGCGATCATGCAGACCGAACAGGGGCTTGACATTAAAGTATGATAGTACCTTAACAGAGTGCTTCCCTCAGAATCCTTTACCTGTGCATGTGCGGAATCGTTGGTCACATCTGCACAGGTAAAGCATTCTGAGGGGAAGCGCTCTGTTACGGTAATATCATACTTTAATCATAAGCCCCTGTTCAGTCCACATGATTGCGCTGGAGCTCAGTTGTTCAGATGATGTCATCACATAATGACATGGCTGCCATCTTAGGGTGCTACTGGGGCGGGGGGTTTAAACAGGAGCCAGGGATTTGCTTACATGTTGGGCATACATTTAAAAATTAGCAACTCCGGATTACCACAGTGCAGAGCAAAACGGACCAAAAATTTTGTAGGTAAGCCCCTGACATGCGAGGCTGCGGTTTTTGGAGCACTTTGGGGAGCAGTTTGTTTATGAGTCCTTTAAAGAAATGAGGACTGCCTGAAATTTATCAGGAACCGCAATATCAAAGAGGTACATGTTCGGATATGACATATATAGATTACCGAAACCTTCACTCAGTTCAGCATACAGCTTTGCAAATGAGGGCCAGGGCCACATTATCAGGGGTTGAAATTAAGTTTTGCAGTCATTAGGCAGCAGGGCTAGTAACTGGGAAAATCCACTAGCCCCACAGACTTTTCCACTGACCTAACTGGTGTACTTACTGAAATATTAACTTTTTCAGTACAAGCCCACAAGACTAGTTAAAGGAATATCTTACCAGCCTGATACAAAAGCTAAAAGCATTTGGCTAGTGGGCTGGTGCTAATTTAGAACCCTGCATTATGACCCAGCAGAAGTGCATTATGCTTCATTTTTGGTTCAGGAGCTGACTCAAAGACAGAATTGGTGCAGCAAGGGCTGGGTAGCGCTGCCATGGCCAGTGCAAGCAACCTCCTGAGAGCTTGATGGACTCTGTTTATGTAGCAACCCCTTTCAGTGGACCAGGGAGCCTCCTGCCTTGCAAGGGAAGCTGTGTGCAGACAAGTGCCTAATATCGCAAGAGGTCATATGAACATACAAAAGTAACAAAAAAACAAGGCTCACAGGTTTATCAAGTCTGCCCAATTGTGCAGCTCTTAAGTTTCATATTACTACAGCTGCCCCAGCCCCCCCAAACCCCTCCCTTCCTCCCTCCCTGCCCTGTCCTGGTCTCCACCCCCCCTTGTGTTCTTGTCTGTACTAATCCTGCCCTTAACTCCATCCCAACCCCACTTAAAGCTATCCACTGTCCTCAGTTTGATTAACTCCTCCAGCAGTGCATTCCATCTCACCACTACTCTCTCTGTAAAGCAGTGCCTCTGCATCTCCCTCCTGAACCTTCCCCCTTCCAACTTCAGACTGTGACCCTTTCCCCCCTTTTAAGCGGAACACTCCTACCTCTCTGACTTTGTTTATGCCTTTCACGTACTTAAAGGTCTCTATCATGTCCCCTCTTACCCTTCTCTCTTCCAGCGACTACATGGTGAGCTCCCTCAATCTTTCCTCATACGGCAACTCCCCCAATGCCATGATCATTTTCGTAGCCCAACGTTGCACCCCCTCCAGTAATCTCACTTCCTTTTTGAGGTATGGGCACCAGTACAGTACACAGTACTCCAAGTGTGGCCTCACCAGTGATCTATACAAGGGCAGGTTAGCCTCCTCCTTTCTAGAGGTGATCCCTCTGGCAATGCACCCCAACATGCTATTTGCCCTTGCTGCTGCCCTCCTACACTGTGCTGATACCTTCATGTCCCCTGTGACTATTGCCCCGAGGCCCCTTTCCTCCTCTGAAGCTGTTACCTGCATTCCCACAGCCAGTAGCTGGTCCTGGGATTTCTTGCTCCGAGATGCATGACCTTGCACTTCTTAGCGTTAAACCCCAACTGCCACTCCCTAGACCAGTGTTTGAGTTTAGCTAGATCCTCCCTGAGTGCCTGCATCCCCTCCTCACTGTCCACTTTTGCACAAATCTTAATGTCATCTGCGAACAGGCTGATCTTACTCTTGAGCCCCTCTGCAATGTCTCCAGTGAAGACATTGAACAAACCAGGGCCCAGCACTGAACCCTACAGTACCCCACTTGTTACTGGCATTGGCTTGAATGTCTCCCCCATTACAACTACCTTCTGTTGTCTGCCCGGCAACCAGCTCTCAACCCACCCCACCAGTTTCTCCCCTACCCCCATTTCCCTCAACTTGCTCACTAACCTCCCGTGGGGCACAGAGTTGAAAACCTTGCTGAAGTTCAGGTACAGGACATCCACAGTGTGGCCTTCGTCAACTGCCCTAGTGACCCAGTCAAAGAAGTCGATCAGGTTAGTTTGGCACGATCTTCCTGAGACAAACCCATGCTGTCTCTCATCCTGTAGACCATTACTATCGAGAAAGGTCATTGACCTCTCCTTTAGAATGGTCTCCATCAACTTCCCCACTATGGAAGTCAAGCTTAGCGGTCTGTAGTTGCCCAGTTGGTCACTGGGTACACTCTTGTGAAGGGGCACCACGTGAGCAATCCTCCAGTCCCTGGGTACCTCTATAACCCCCAGGGTCTCCCATTTTCACCTTACTTCCCTCGCCCTTCCCCCTTCTCACCCTGAAACGCATACTGTATCCTCACCTCTTACCTCCCTCAACAAAACCTCATGGGTGGATTCTTTCCTGTTCCTATCCCCAGCCTTAGTTCCCCCACCTCTATCTAATACCAATATTTCCCCCTCTTTAACTCTACCTGAACTGTGCTCCCCAATTCTGATCAGCTTTATGCTTAACCCCTGTACAATACTGTTAATACTTCCCTTTTGTGTACAATTTTAGATCTTTCTCAGTTGTTATACCATGTCTCTTTTACTAGTCATGTAACCCAATTTTGATGTTTTTTATTTACAACACTGTACAAGAACCTGTATCAATTATTACCTTCAAATGTTATTTAATTGTTTGTATATTTGTTTGTAAACCTTTCGAAGTGGAACCTTTGTAAATGAGCTTGTAGCTCAAAAGGTATTAATCCAAGAATTCAATAAATAAATAAATTCCCCGTCTCCAAGGAGGTATTGAAGAGGTCCATCAGAGGGCCTGCCAACACCTCCGCCAGCTCCTTCAGGACCCTTGGGTGTACAGCGTCTGGTCCTGGTGCCTTGTCCACCCGCAAAGCTTTAAGGCCCTTCAGAACTCTATCCTCTTGGATGATCCCATCTGTTATCTCTGCCCCCTCCTTCACCCTTGCCCCCTTTCCCCTGTGGTACTGGGTCTTCCCTTTCTTTTGTGAACACCGAGCAGAAGTGATCATTGAGTGCCTCTGCCTGTTCTTCCCCTTGTTCCGCCCATCCCTCATCCCTGTTGATTCTAAAAATGTCATCTCTACAACGCCTCTTCTCTCTTATGTATTTAAAGAACCCCTTTTCCCCCCTCTCTGATCCCCTGAGCCAACTTCATCTCCATTGCGGCCTTGGCTGCCCTGACCTGGTCACCTCCATAGATGCCTTTGTGAACACCTCCCTATCCTCCTCACGCCCCGATTTTTTGAACTTAATGAAGGCCAGTCTATTTTCCCCTCACCTTCCACTCCACTTACTTGCTGAGCCAGCTTGTTTTTTGGACCTGGATTGCCTACTCTGAGATTTGGCACACATGTCCGTGGCCTCATTCTGCCCCTTCCTAATGATTGCCCACTTCTATTCAGCATCCATCAATGGGTTAATTTTAGATAAATAACTCTCTACGATGCTGCCCATTCTGGCAAAATCTGCCTTCCTGAAGTCTAACACTCTTGTCCTGGTCTTAGCCGACTCCCTCCCTGTGTTGAGGAGGAACCACACTGAGCAGTGGTCACTTCCTGCTAGAAGGTCCTGTACTACCACATACTGGACTTGATCACCATTTGTTAACACTAAATCCAGTATGTTCCCCTCTCTAGTACGTTCCATCACCCCTTGCACTAGGTAGCTGTCTTGGATAGCCTTCAGCAGCACCTGTTCCCTGGCGTGTGCTGTAGTTACTGTCTGCCAGTCAACCCCAGGAAGGTTGAAGTCACCCACTAGAACTGTATTTCCCATGTCACTGACCTTCCTGATTTGCTCCCCCAGCTACCTATCCACCTCCTCGCTCTGTGAGGGTGGCTTGTGCACCACCCCCATCCTGACCATCTTACCAATGCAATAGCTGGACGCTGGGATGGGAGAGAAGACAAAAAGCAGGGAGAAAGATACAGTGGAGGAGAATGGAAAACAACATAGAAAGTAACCTAAGTACATATGAGCTAACAACTTTCCCTACCTACAGCCTAGGAGGCGGGAGGGGAACTGGTGACTGAGCTATGGTGGACTCCGTAGGACACCATGTGGGGTGTCTTTGCTTTACAGTCCCCTGTCCCTCAGCAGCAGCAGGTGATCAATTCACTTGTTAGGAGTGACAGATGCACCCTCTGTGTTGCAGAAAATACTGTGAAAGCTTTTATGTGACATGTGGTCACTGGTACACACTCAGGCTCATTCCATAGAATCTGCAGAATGCTGGACCTTGTAGCTTATCAGGGGAGGATGGGCATTTCCTGGAGCCCTGTAACAGGGGGAGGGGGGCAAGCCACAGAGGAGCACTGGTACCTAAAGTAGCAGGCTGGTGGTTAATGGGGCTGGGTGGTTGCCAGCCCAAAGGAAGGATACAAGATGGACATGACATGAAGAAAAAAAAAATCTACACAGAAAAAAAAAAAAAACACCTCAGCGACTGGCTATTCTTCACCACACAAGTGCACTAACGTACCATTCCTGCAGCAGGCCTAGAGTCTGAAACCCCAGCACTACTATCTGGGCTATCATTCAAACTGCTTACACTGTAATGAGCTTCTGGATCACAGCATACTAGACTCTGCCTCCCCAAAGCTGTTGCTGTCGCTGTCGCTGCCCACTGATGGAATGGCAGATGAAAGGTAGACACATCCTAACAGTTGTAGGGTCAATGAGCCAGCACTCCTAGCATAGGATAGTGGTCAGTGGCATGCACTTTGTCTGGGTCATGGCTGCTCTTAAATGTCTAAGTGCGTAAGATGCTAGATGAGAGAAGGGGGTTGACTGATGAGAATCAAAGAGAAAGAGAGAGAACAGACTAAACAACTCTACACTACATGGAACACTAAGGCATGACCAGAGGATGGGTTACCATCAGTCTAACCCAAGGTATCATGAGGGCAAGTCCCTTAGGACCCTTGGGTTAGATGAAGGAAGGAAAAACATCCCCTGAAGTGCCTTGATGCCATTTTTAAAGTGGGCAGGAAGTTTGTGTTTACTTCCAGCTGCTTGTAACCTTCCTGTTTTCGGAAATGATATTCGTACCACAAAATGATCCAGATTTAACTGCACCAAAGTAAAAGATGATGTGCAAAACTGTGTTTTGTTTTTTTATTGTTTTCCTTTTACAAGCAGCACTCTGCACAGTTCTCATCATGGAAACGGAATTCCAAAGTTGTGACTGTTAATGCATGGGTTCCTTGGTTTTAGAAAGAGAACAGTACTGAGTAGTGCCCATAACACAAAAACAATGCAAGACAGCAAGTTGTTTGCAGGTACCGTTAAATATGGATTATTTGGGAGATATGAATAAACAAGCAGCTGCAAATTCACACACAGTTTTTGTCCACTTTAACATATTTTCATTTGTTTTTTATCAATGTTTTAATAGTTAAAATTCTAATTATTCTATTGTATGAAGGTTTCACAAACTGGTACTTTACAATGCTGTCAGCCAACCAGAATGCTGAATTTCCAACCACTGTTTCATAAGTAAGCAACAGCACCCCCATCCTCAACTCTACAGGTTGGAGGCATGAGGAATTAGCCGAGTGCCCTTCACGCACGGGGTGGGGGAAGGAGTGTGGTAATTACCCAATAACTGCAAGCCCTGATGTGTGTTACTGTATTTTTAAAATAAGATAGAGTAATGGCTATGGGTTATGGATTTTTTTTTTTTTTTTAACACACCTGAGGTGTGTGATGACCCATAAACCTTGAGAGCAAAGCTCGAGAGGTTTATGAGGTCAGCACACACTGAGGGTGTGCACAAAAGATCCTTAACATCACAGTTGAATAGACATTATTTGTTTATAATTACTAGTGCAGGGAGTTTTTTCCTTCAACACTTGACAATGTGGAACAGTGCTGTCAGAGAGAGACAGACAGACAGACAGACAGACAGACAGACAGACAGACAGACAGACACACACACCAGCTAGCTCTGTCAGTCTCCTTTTTTAGACATCATTTTCTTTTTTCTTATTTGTTTTTTTTAAGTTGCATTATGAAGCACCCCAGTACTGCAGTGAGAGTAGTCAGTCACTGCGATCCGTTCGTGATCAGAGATGCCGTCTCCCAAATTTGTGACTGACTCGTAACAACAGTAGGATCAACCAGCTAGACTTTTTGTTGTAAAGACAGGATCAACCAGATAAACAGTAAGAAGAAATGAATATCTTGCCTGTGAGAAGGGTGAGAGGTAAACTAAGTCCATGCAATCAGTTCGGGTCCTCAAACAGAAACGTAATTTTTCAGGTGTTCGGCTCACTCACACACAGAGCGACAGCCAATGAGGTGCTGCGCTACAAATGAGTGACACCAAAGGCCAAAAGAAAATTTTGAGAATGCTGTAATAATCGGTTTTCTTGTTATTACAGTGTTTGAAAGAGGCCTGCTAATGGCGTGATAAAGGGGCTACCAGTAATTATAGCAAAATAAGAAAATACAAGACTTAATAAATCTTTAAATAAGGAATAAACAGATCTTCATCACTGGTAAATTGGTTCTCATACTAAGCAACTCAATGTGCCCTATCAAAGGCCAGTAAGATGCTCTTGTTGTTAGTTATATCTTTTTTTGTCCCCTTCCCCCACCAACCGACACAGTTATTAAGAATTCTGAAGCAGTGTAGCTGTATTTCTATGCAGTTAGGTCAGCCTAGAAAACAGGTTCCAAGGCCTGCAAGGCACCTTCCAAACCCATGAGGCTACTGGTCAGTTACAACACAGGTCTGGACAGCTACTGACCAAACAAATCACATGATTTTTTTTGCCCATTTTATAAAAGTTCATTTTTCTTACGCTTCTGAATGCACCTCCAATCAAACTGTCTCAAGTGCAATAGATGCAGTGATGAAGAGTGCAGCATTCCCCATGAACCACTCACTCAGTGTTTTAGTCTCTACCCTCCTCTTACACCCTGTGTAACCCTGGCTATCGCCCCCTTGCTCTCCCTTCAAGAAAATCATCTGCTGGCCAGGCTGCTTTCTCTTACCCTTTCCCCAAAACTTGGAATGCTCTCCCCCGGAACATCCGCCCCACCTCTTCTCAGGACTCATTCTTCTCCATACTCCACAACTTCTCAACTCACACCTGTAACTGCACCTGGCAGCTGTCCCTGTTCCTCTACTCTCTGCCTACTACCACTGCTACCCCTCTCCTTCTGATCCTCTCTCAACCTCCCCTTGCTACCACCGTTTTACTCAAACTCTGTGGTTAGCTTTGTTTGCCTCTTCCTTCTTAGCACTTTGCACTTTATTTATATCTCCTTTGCACTTCTTTGATGCCCTCTGGGTTGAAATCTTCTCCTCATCCTCATAATATTACTCTAATATTTGAATTGTATTGCTTATCTAGTTGTAGCCTGATGTTTGTTGCTTAGGCCTCTTCCTGCCATTCACTTACTGCATACAGAGAATAATGTATGGGCAACCATACACAACAAGACTGCGTTTCCATCAAGGGGATGAGATGACAGCATATGGACCTCGAGAGTGAAGCTCGAGAGGTCCATGCTGTCATCTCAACCCAGGATGGAACATGTACCAAGTTGTGCGTGGTTGCCCATAATTTATTTTATACAGTATTTGGTTTTGTACACAGGAGTCACAGAAGTGTTCCCTCCCAATGTGAAAACTAAAGAAAATAAAAAAAAGTGCCATTTCTTTGTTCTGTTCTATGATCGAAATTAAATTTACAGACTTTTACAAGTTAAGAGGTAAATATTTGGGCACTGGGTGGTTAGTAATCAACTAGCTCTTGGGTGAATGAGGAATTTAACATTTTAGGACATTTAAACTGTGCTGAACAACTGCTTGGAATGCGCACAACGGTTTAGAATGTGCACAACAAGGATTTTGAACAGGCTAATTTTTTAATGCAGAACAAAGGCTAAACATATACTATATGACTGTTGTACATTATACTTACATACTAAAAGCCAGCAGAATAGGTCTGATGGTCTTTTGTGTCTGCTCGGTAGCCAGCCCCTATTGGGCGCTCACTCTCCCACCCCCCTAGCCCCAGAGAGGATCATCTTCAGATTCAGTTTACCCATGCACCTGTCCCACCCCCTCTTGAAGCATTCCACTGTGTCCTCCTCCACCAGACTCCCGGGCAGTGCATTCCATGGTCCCACCACCTCTCAGTGAAGTAATGTCTTCACGTTCTCCCTGTAATTTCCTCCAGCTTTCACTCATGCCCCTGGTTGTGCCCCTTTCTTTAGTCTGAATATTTCTCTAGCTCCCACACCTGTTTATCCTTTTCACATATTTGAAGACCCCTATCATGTCCCCCCTGCCTCTCCTCTCTCCAGTGAGTACAGCCCAAGTTCTCCCAGCCTTTCCTCATAGGTCCTTTCTCTCATGCTCTGAATCATCCTGGTTGCCCTCCTCCGGACCCTCTCCAGCAGTGCTATGTCCTACTTCAGGTGAGGTCTCCAGAACTGCACGCAGTACCTGAGATGCGGCCTGACCAAGGCATTATACAGAGGGAGGATCACCTCCCTCCTGGACGCAATTCCCCTGGCTATGCAGCCCAGAATCCTGTTTGCTTTTGCCGCACATCATCTGCAGTTTTCAGTGTTATTCATTTTGGTGTCTACCACACCCCCAGGTCCCTTTCACTCATTGTGGTTTGCAGTGAGGCCCCCCCCCCCCCAAGGGTGTATACATGACCTGGGTTTCTGACACCCAGATGCAGCACCCTACACTTCCCTGGATTAAACCTCAGTCCCCACCTCCTTGACCACCCCTCCAGGGTATCCAGGTCCCTCTGGACTGTCTCTCTCACTACGTCCCCATCTGCCAGTGCTCCCAGTTTTAAGTCATCCGCAAAGAGGCTCATCCTACTCCTAACCCCCCTTCCCATATCGGAGACATAGGCATTAAACAGGAGTGGCCCCAGTACTTAATCTTGGGGAACTTCACTGAAGACCTTCCTAGGGGAGGAGACTATCCCACTAACCACTACCCTCTATGTTCGCCCCGTTAGCCAATTTTGTACTCCTCCTCTTCCCCCCAGGAAGCATCTGGAAACAAGCTGTTATCAGCTCAGTATGTCTTTCCTGGTGAAACTTTTGAAATAATTAATAAATAAATAAACTATCCACAGTTTTTATTGTCACCAGATAACATATCCAGCTCCAGCCGGCCTGTCAGCACAGAGGGAGGACTACTGCTCACAACACCAGTGACCCCCAATTCAATAAGGAGCCTGAGATTGGAGGGACAGACTGGGGAGGAGGACTGAGAGTCACAGAGGATGCTCACCTTTTCTGGGGGTGATGGGGAGGCTGCATCCTATAGCGCTACTGCCACTTGTAGATGTATGGGTGGCAGAGCGCTTGGGACACAGGGAGAGAGGGACGCCATGCTACGTATTGAGTGAGTGTGCTGACTCCCACTCATGTCTGGGACCTAGCCCCAAATGCCAGCATCCCTACGGGGTCAAGGGAACACAAAACCAAAAAGGGGAAAACTAATAAAGGGTACCCACCCCCCACCTGTGGTTCAATGAGGGCCAGTATACCCGGTTGGAAGGCAGCACATCCACCATGCCGGTGCAGTGGTGTGGCTGCAAAAAGTATTAAATATAGAAATATATATCCAGATCCATTTTTTATACCATTTAATGTGTGTTTAAGTCCACTTCTGCTGATGTAAAATGGTCAGAAGAGACCCAAATAGGGTTCTCACCCATCTGTATTATATCTACACAGCTCCATTTTTTTCCTATGCAATGGGACACCCTGGGTTGACTTCCACACATATTAAAAGCATTCATAGTAGACCTGCAACCACATGTCACTTTCCTGCCCACAGGCAGAAATCTGAAGAGTGAGACTAGGTTATAGAAAGGGCACTGGATACCCACCAGCCCCTTCCTGAATGGAGGTTGTCAGCTCTATAAAATTACTGCACTTGAGTTTCTACCAACACGTCTGAGGGAAACAGAACAAGAGATAATTCCATAGGGATTTGAAAGCAGGAATTCCAAGAGCATTCTTCCCTTTCTAAAGGCCTCATGTATTTAAATAGCTGTCAAAAACCTAACCACTACCATCGTAGCATGTCAGTGTGTACAGTAATAACATTGCTCCAGTCAGAAGGAAGATTCAAGCTGTCATACTCCAAGTCAGGCGCACATTGTTGTCTCCAGTTTACATATGAAACTCGATTAGCTTAGCAAGAGCAGGCACAGTATAAACCATAATGGTTATAGAAACTGCATTTACAACAAAAGTATTTGCTAGTCAGGCAAACATTTCACCATATATTAGCAAAACAGTATCCTGACATCCTTCAATTCTTTGTCTGCATATTTTTTGTTTCAGCATATATTTTTTAAAATGGTTTATAGCTAATTTTGTAGTTGATGATGCAAGTCATTAAAGATGGCCTCCACATGAATTAATTTTATATCTGTCTTACTGAGGTTACTTGTTGAATGTACATACTAGAGTCATACTGTTAGTCAATCATAATGGTAACTAGGGCAGCACTGTACTGAGATATTTCATTTTTTCACAGACATGACATGGCAGCAGGAACTTTTAAAAACTTTCAATTCCAGTATCTTAGTTCAGAAATGAATGAGAATAGAAATGGGTATACTGATGTTTTTGCCCCCCCCCCCCAAAAAAAACATTATTGCCAGAAAAAAAACTATGTGACTCACACATACTGCTGCTTCAACCGTGCTGTTTTCTAGGATTTTTGGCTCTGTCACAAATCTCAGTCTTTTAGATACTTCACATTAGAAGTACTTATTCAGCCTGGCCCCTCAGCACCGACTGGTGGTGCACTGTGCCACCTGGGGGAGACACAGGATCTAGGCTGGTTCCCCACACCACTACTCTGAGCTGGTCAGGCCTGGATGTGATGCGGAAGCCTCATGCTCAGACTCCGGGGAGGGCGACGAGGCAATGGTCCATCTTCTTATTGAGCACCACACCTCCTACAGTGGGTTTCAGGATACCATTGATAGCATAGGTGACTAAGTGCCATCAGCAGTCTAACATCCCTAAAGCGGCGACATGGATAGCTGCAGGCAGATGCCATGGGAGGAGGGGGTCTTAAGAAGGGGGAAAATCTGCCTGACTGACTTCACAAGGCACCTGAAAACACCACCTCAGACAACTCTTATTACCCCAGGCTGCCCTCCTCAACTGTCGCCAGCATACTGGGAGATACCTTGACAGCCAGTCAGTGTATGCCTGTTGCAGCAGACCCACCATACTGGGGAAAGCCACAAAGCCCTACCAGCGATAGTCAGAGGACCTGGAGTACTAGTGGATGAAGAAATGTGTAAGGGGCATACTGACTAGAGAGTGTCGCCTGAAGAGAATACCAGAGGAGGTACGTCCACACTATAAACACTTTAAAACAGTTTTTTTTTATGTTTACTGTAACTGTACTTTATTTTATTTGCAACATTAGACCAAAAACATCAAACAAGGACAAAACAGTTACAACACATCTTCCCCAGCTAAGTACAGTGAGCTGAATAACATACAGATTTCCATAAATAACAGTTTATTACCCATGAGCCATCAAAAATCTCCTATGAGAGCACTCTTTCTACCCCTTCATCCAATTTTCAAACTGACAAATTATACTGCTGTTTACGTGAGATGCCGTCACATGAGCAGCACCAGGGCATGTAGCTTTTCCCATCTTTTAACATACATGTTATACCCATTATCCAAGCTTGCCAACATTTTGCACCCAGAATGGCAAAAAAGGAGTTTTTGGGGCCATTGCTTTTTCATTGGAACCTCCTGGTAGCCAGTGCTTTAGCATGGTATGGAAATCTTGGCTGCTGCTGCAAACAGAGCAATGTACTTTAAACTGTTTTTTAAAAATCATTTATGCCGTCCCGCTGGCACAGCTGTTGGATTTCCACTTGCAACACCAGCAACCCGGGTTCAGGAACAGACCCAGGGAGCTGGAGGGCCAGCCAAGGAAGAAGGATTGAGCACCTCAGGGCTGCTCTCCTTCTTTGGGGGGAGGGTTGGGGAGACTGTCCGGCGTGTGAGGACTCCTAGCGGAGGCTGGGAGGAATTGCTAGCATAGGCATACGACAGAAGTAGAGGGGTGGGACAGACGCAAGTCATCACTGCACATTTCCACCCCTGGGGGGGGGACTAAGAAAAATACAGCTCGTGCCTGCCTCTATGAAGCCTGCCCCTGCCCTAATCAACTTTCGGGGCCGGCTCCACGATTCTAGTCCCATGATTCACAGCACTGACGCCCTAGGTGTTGTGACTCCACCCCGAAGGGGTAAGCCAGGGGTGTCTGGAGTCAGGCCAATTGAAAGTGGTAGTATAAGGGGTCCGTGACTAGGCTGATCCTTGATCATCAAAAATACAGAATTAAAAAAAATAAATAATCATTTATGAGACTGTTTCAAGGGGAGGCCTCAAAACTAGCTTAGGCTAAAATGTTCTTGCCACAATTTGCACAACAGGGGCAGACCCATGAAACTGTTTTAGTAAAACCAATTATGAAAACAGTTTTCAAAACCAGTTTAAAATTATTGTAGTGTGGTCAGAACCCAACTGTCCCTAACACAACTCACAGCTGCTGTGTTTGTGACAACACAGTCTGTTGTCATGGTATGCACTATGATGTCACACGTGCACTAAAAGGTCAGAAAACCCAGATGAATGTCACTTATACAGACATGGATACATCATCTGAAACATCCTGCAGAGCCAGGGATGGACTAGTAAAATGTAATAAAGGTGTTAGTTTATGAAATGGAATACTGAAATGAATAACTGTTCTTTACAAAGAGAATCCTCGCAACCATATGGCTACATAGCAAATCAGTGAAACAGATGGTTAGTGGCAGACAGGCAAATTGGCCAGAACATGTCTAATTTAAATTTAGTCTATCAAATCAGCCACTGTATGGCTAGTATTATCAAAATTTAGGGAAATATACTGCTGTAATACAAATTGTTTTTATGGTCACAATCTGTTACTGGAGATGACTTGGAACTGAGCGATCTTCCGTAACAAACAGGATGCTGAAATGCCAGGGTTGCCTGCTCAAATCTGAAGTTTCACGTCCCTTCTGGGATACCTATAACCTATGAACAGTTTCTATAGAAATGCCACCTGGGGCCCGATTTTTAACAGGAAGTCTCACTGCGCAAGGCCTTCTATCCTTTAACCAACCTTGCCTGAGCGACAAACAGCGGAGTCCCCCAGCTACTGCTGGTCTATGCAGATAGTTGACTCTAGCTGTGCTTGTGCAAAGCTGCATGTTTTGTGTAACGAATAAGAGCCATACATGCTCCATTTGCATTTCCACTTTTTATACCATGAAGGTGTTTTTTTAAAGACTATGACCTGGACCCTAAGCACCAGAACAGACTTGTACTAACCCTACTGTAGTGAAGTCATTGCAAAGGACTAGCAGAGGCGCGGTCAAAGCCTATAGAGCACTAAGAATGGACTTTGTATATCCCTCATAGGAATGAACACAGCCAGCATCGCAAGACCCCAAATTTCCCTAATCCAGCTCTTTGTATCCCAGGTACCTTTGCCCATTTTTTCAAATGTTATTAATCCGTAGGCTGCCGACAGAATTAGAACTTATAGGTATTCTGAACTGATATACCAGTCCGTGGCACAGCGAGGGTTAAAAATATCTCCAGGTTTCAGTGAAAACTTCTCCCCCCCCCCCCACAGTTGTCCACCTGTTATTTTGGGGGGCTCTAAATGTCCGAGATGCACATGAACATCCACCCACCTCATGGGCACACAGCATTTGCAGGCATATGTCTGCTTTTGATATGGCTTGCGGATGCAAGATGAGGAGGGGAGCATCCCTCCTTCTTCATACATTATATTAACCATGGGGGCGGGGGGGGTCAGAGACCAATTTGTGTCTTTTGAATGTCAGGCCCCTAGCATTTGATACTTCCTGGCTCACACAGAACGGCATTTTTTCAGCAAAATGTTATCATTTAAGAACATTTGCCTAGTGCTGCAGTTCAACAATATTTACTTTCCACATATTTGAAAAGGAAAGAAAATGTTCAGTATCCAGCTTTTCAGCATATAGTCATTGAGCCCACTGAATGATGTGGTTTTTATGTTCTTTGATTACCGAATCCTCCTTTTCTCTTCATCTTTTCTTACTCTTTCATTTTTTACTGATCATGGCTGTTTCACAAATTGAGTTTCAGAAGCCCTTGATCTAGTCATTTAATGTTTTAAAAAGCAGCCCATTCATTATCAACTTGCTTTTATATCCAGAACAAGAAATACAACAAACAAATTATTTTCTGTGTCACAAACCCCACTCCCATAAAAAGACTGAATCAGAAAGCCATAATGTGAAAATGTCTAAAATCATTTCTGAACCTAGATGACACTGAACCCTATAATGTATCACTGCATGATGCACAATATAACGTGTAGTAAAATCAAAAATCAAAAATTTAAGAGCAAGAATTTTTAAATTTACATGATGAGCAGGTCATGCACATACTGATGGACTGCTATCTATCATATGGAAACATATGGTGAGAAAGGTTGGTATTCTGATAGTTGCCTACTAAGCAGACAATGGGTTTGGAACCCTATGCAGAATGACCCCACAGTAGTTTGGGTGAGAGAGCTATTGGTCCTTCATTGTTTATGCAATAATACATGACACAGTGTGTGCATTACCATAGGATAACACCATATCTTGGGTGTCTTGTGAGGCATGATACTGCAGGCTAAGTGCCTTCAACCACTCAAGAAGTAGCATTATACCAAATTATAGCACATCCCCTTGAATTTATTACTGCATTTACCAAATGGGTCCACAATAAAGACGAAGACATGCATTTTTTTTTATTTTGAAAGCATTTAATGTGGCTGAATACTTACTAATAAAACGGTCCACGTTTAATCTTGTTTGCGCCCCTAGAGCCAGCCAATCAAGAGCAATATATCTGTGTGTGAATTTTACTCCATCTTGGCAGATAGAGGTGACTGTGGCTGGTGCTTGTGGTCAGAGCTGAGAACAGTTGCTTGCTGTGATGGTTTGTGACTCAATATGGCAGCACTGTCTGCTGGTGGGGCACAAGGACAATTTCTAATCTGGTACATCTATCAGCAATACAGTAAGTGGTTTGAGTGTAGCGCCAGGATGAAACAAAGAGAAGAGAAAGGGTAGTTGTTTTTGTAGGTGAGAGATAAGAACCTTCAGAGGAGCAATGTGACTGTGTTGAGATTCAAAGGTGTCAAGGAGATGAGAGGAAGACAGGCACGCCAAACCAACAGCATAGGTCACTGTATTACAATCAAGACATGGAAGTAGACAGTAAAGTTGAGCTGGCAACATAGGTGACTGGTGAGCGTACCAGAAGTAGTGACTGATGTTGCCTGGAAAGCTTTAAAATCACTCTTTGGCTATTATGGACAGATGCTTATAATTGACAAAAGAATCACACAGAGTGGACTGTTACAAGCAGCCTGCACTATACTTGGTTCTGAAGGAAAAAAACCAAAACAAAAAAAAACCTTTTTGCCAAGATCAGGGTTTCTTATTGGTTTCTGAACATTTCTCTAATGGGCGGCGTGATTCTTAGCCGGCCAGTGTTCATGTAAACAGACCTGTCTTGGTTAGGAGAGAAGTTCTAGCTCATGGGTTAAATGTGTTATCATGGGATGATACAAAGAAACACAGAATCTGACTGCAGATAAGGACCGCTTGGCGCACCCAGTCTGCCCATTTCCCTACCTAAAGGATAGGCTGCAGATTACAGTTAACCAACAGCCTACTTCCTCCTAACCCCAACCCCTAGAATTGCCTTATGTCTGTCCCATGCATTCTTGAATTTTCCCCACTGTTTTTGAATCCACAACCTCCTCAGGAAGGCCGTTCCATGCATCCACTACCCTCTCTGTGAAAAAATACTTCCTTATATTACCTCTGAGCCATCCCCCTTCTATCTTCAAATTGTGCCCTCCTGTTCTTGCACATCTCTTTTTCTGAAAGATGCTACCCTCTTAGAATCTGCTGATTTCCTTGAGGTACTTGAAAGTTTCTATCATGTCCCTCCTTTCCTCGAGGTTATACATATTAAGCTCCTTTAGCCTCTCTTCATATGTCTTCTGGTGCAGACCCTGCACCGTGTTAGTTGCCCTCCTCTGGGCTGCCCACAACCTGTCTATGTCCTTGCAGAGATTGGGTCACTAGACCTGCATGCAGTACTCCAGACAGGGTCTCACCAGCTGTCTGTACAGAGGGATAACAACTTCTTGTTTTCTACTGGTAATGCCTCTTTCTGTACATCCCAGTATCCCCCCAGCCCTCCTTACTGCCATCTTACATTGCTTGCCCACCTTTAGGTCATCTGATATGACTACCCCCCGGTCCCTTTCCACTTTTTTTTGTTGTTAGTCCCCCCCACAGTGTACTCTTCCCCTGTGTTTTTGCTTCCCAGGTGCATTACTTTGCACTTCTTAGCATTGAATCTAAGCTGCCATACATTTGACCATTCCTCCAACCCTGCCAAGTCCCTTCTCATCCCTTCCACCCCACCTTGTGCATCAACCCTGTTGCAGATCTTTGTGTCATCTGCAAAGAGACATGCCTTTCCTTCCAGTCACTCTGCAGTGTCACTTATAAATACAGTGAAGAGGACTGGTCCTAGAACTGAACCCTGCGGTACCCCACTAGTAACCCCCCTTTCTTCAGAGTGGACTCTGTTTACTGTTACACTCTGTGTCCTGTTCTCCAGCCAATTTTTTACCCAAGCTACCATCTTGGGACCCACTCCCAGGCTTTCTAACTTGTATATTAATCTTTTGGGTGGGACTGTGTCAAATGCCTTGCTAAAGTCTAGGTAGGCCATGTCCACAGCCCCTTCCTGATCTACTACTTTGGTCACCCGGTCAAAGAAATCTATTACATTCTTCTGACATGACCTACCAACTGTGAATCCATGCTGCCCTGGGTCCTGTGCCACTCTGGCCTCTAGGTACTCAACAATTCTCTCCTTCAGAAGTGATTCCATCATTTTCCCTGTCACTGAGGTCAAACTAACAGGTCTATAGTTTCCTGCCTCTGCTCTACTTCCACTTTTGTGAAGCAGAATCACATCTGCCCTCTTCCAGTCCTCGGGTACCAACCCATCCTCCCATGATTTGTTAAACAGGGTAGTCAGTGGTGTCACTGGTTCTACCCTTAGTTCTTTTAGAATTCTGGGATGAATCCCATCAGGGCCCATTGCTTTGTCCACCTTCAGTTTTAAGAGTTCTTTCAGAACTCTCTTCTGTGAATGGACTGGTATCAACCCCCCTATCCAGAGTGTTTCTGTTTGGTTTAGGTACCTTTCCTCCTTCACTTGTGAATACTGAGCAAAAATATTTGTTTAGTATCTCTGCCTTTTCACAGTCACCCTCTGCCCACCTTCATCCCCTTTATTAAGCCTCACTATCCCTCCCTTGGTCGTCCTTCACTCCCTGATGTACCTATAAAAGGTTTTATCCCCCTTCTTAACTGAGTTGGCTATCCTTTCCTCAGTTTGGGCCTTTGCTGTTCTAACTGCCTTCCCTGCTTCCTTCTGCTTTAACAGATACAGTTATCAGTCCTGCTCCTTCTGTGATTCCTTGTACTTCCTGAATGCTATCTTTTTCTCCCTAACCTTCCCTGCCACCTCCTTTGAGAACCACAGTGGTTTTTTACATTGTTTTATTTGCTTCACACAAAGGCTTGTTGTCTTAATGATGGCAGTTTTCATTATTCCCCATTGTTTATCCACCCCTCCTTCCTGCTCATTTGCTAGTGCATTCCTTAGGCACTCAACCATTTTGGTAAAGTCAGCCCTCCTGAAGTCCAGGACCTTTGCCTTTGTATGGCTTGACTCTACTGCTGTGTCTATCATGAACCATACTGTTCAATGGTCGCTAGTTCCCAGATGGCTACCCACTTCTACATCTGTGATCCTCTCTCCATCTCCATTTGAGAGTACCAGGTCTAAGACTGCTCCCTCCCGAGTGGGTATCAGTACTAGTTGTCTAAGGCATCTAGAATGACCCCGCTCTTTGATGTGGCTGCAGCAAATGCACTCCAGTTAACATCTGGCATATTCAGATCCCCATCAACAATATCTCCCCTTTTTCTGCCATTCTAATGATACCTTCTGCCATTTCCTTGTTCATTTCCTCCCCCCCCCCCCCGAGATGGAGGTCTGTATACAACTCCTGTGGGAATTGTGCTGCCATTGACCATCTCCAAGTTGACCCACAGTGCCTCCTCTCCTCCCTGTTTACCCTTCTGTTCTGTTGCTTTGATTCCTTCCCTTATGTAGAAAGCTACTCCACCTCCTCTTTTACCCTCCTTGTCCCTCCCATAGATAGTATACCCTGGTATGTTCACATCCCAGTCATGGTTCTGTGTGTACCATGTGTCTGTGACTGCCACGATATCCAGATGTTCCTCTTCCATCAAGGCCACTAGTTCAGGAAACTTGTTACCCAGACTACGGGCATTGGTACTCATTACTCTTCATTGTTTGATAGCTTTTCCTCTGGTAGCCCCATCCCTGCCCTTACTGACTTTGCTTTCTCCATTTACCCCAGTCCTGCTCCCTACTGACCTTTCTACCTTGGTCTTTACCTCCTTTGGTACCTGGTTTTGGAGGATGGCTCTTATCCGATCAGATGCCTAGTGTACTCTTACCCATTTGACAATTAAGAAAAGATAGACTGTGGGATATTGCCACATCTTGGGTGCATACTGAGGCATGAGGCCATACATTAAGTGCCTTATGCACACAAGATGAGGCGATGTCACATGATATTCCACATTCTGGAGTTTATTATTTATATTATACAATGGATTTTATGTGAGTCAACAAGTGAAAAAATAGTTTAGTCTTTTTTTTTTTTTTTTTTTAATATGCAGACATGCGCAATCAAATTAATGGTACTCTTATTTTATGCTGTGGCAAATAGAATGCAGGGTAATAGAAGCTACATAGCGTTGACCAGCAAAAGAAAGCAGCAGTTAAAACAATGGGAGCAGCACAGTAGAGATTTGCAGGCAAGAATAAGAGTTTGGTTAATACTGAGTAAGTTGCATTGCGATTCTGCTTGGAGTTTGTGGTTGGTGGGTGGGTGGGAAAAGTAATGGATTTTAGTTACAATGCAGTTTTCATTAAAAGTCTGAAGCATGGGTGAAGTGAGGGATTTTTACATTAGCCTCATGGCAGAATTTACTTGACATGTGTGGTGGGGGTTGGGGCAACAGAGTTTGTGGCCTATAACTAGCAGAACCAGTGGATGTTGGCCATATCGTAGCTGTTGCTTCAAATTTGTTGGTGGGGGTAAAGTGAGGATTCTGTATATTATGGCTCTGAGTGGAAGGAAAAACAATAGCAATGCCATTTTCAAAAATGCCAGATTGACGCTATAATTATGAGTGCCACCTTTACTCATCTAGGCCCTAAAAATAAAACTCCCTCAAAATAAAAATAATAAGCACATTGATTAAATGTTCTTTTCTTTTGCATTCCCCTCTTACACATATATAGAAATAAAAAAGTACTACTCAGGTTTATTTTATGAGATTTTCTGACTGTACTCCCCTATCCCTTACTTACCTACCAACCAACCAGAGAAATATTTGCTGCTTGCCCCACACCTGACTTTACTAAGGCCTTCTGTTGTGACTGTCTGTGTGGGGAGAGGTGAACAATTGGCTATATAATTCTGTAGAAGTTTGAATTCCTGCATTACAGGCTAAACGAACATTCCGTCTACTGAATATGTGGCTAGATAGATGTTCAACAGCTTTCAGGGGAATTACTTTATGTTAGTTACATTTAACGCAAGAACATACCTGTTTTAAATTTAAAGTTGTCTTTTTTTATTTTCTCAGTTTACCCTGTTACAAGCACAAAAAGACATTTAAGGAGTCTGCAAGATGGTACTCTAACCGTACTTGCAGGTGCTTAAGGCACTCCGCCTGCTGGGCTGTGCCTCACTATGTCCCTGGGTATGTGGTTACATCAGCATAGTGCACACCAACCCCATCATGCCTTATTACTTACATAACTAATGCACTGTAACTTGTGAATCAGTACAAACTCCATGAAACAAAAACAACCAAACACTCATTATTACACCATAAAAGCACGGAGGAGCAATATGAGCTATTAACATTGCCATATCCATACCTGCTGCTCAATTTTAGTTGTGCAAGCAACTACTACCCACCATCTGCTACAAGTGAATGAGTTTAAAGACTTACATTCCAATTTAAGGGTATTAATGGATGGCTTAAATAGCTCCTCCTGAACTTTGAAAATTATGTAGTCATGTCTCTAATAGTAAAATGGAACAGTTTATCATGATAAAGTATTATAGGAAAAGACTCGGGGAAATATAATAACTGGAAGACATGCAACAAATAAAAAAAATAAAAAAAAAAGACTACGCTGAAGTGAAATGACTACATTTAATTTCACTTTGCCACAGTGTCTCTAGTGTTCCCTGCACCCACAGAGAGCAGCTGCGAGCAAGGTGGTGACAGAGATTTCACTAGCTGACTTTCTCCACTAGCAATTTCTGCATGGGTCAAAAGAGTAATAGGCTTTGTGCTGAAGGGTGAAGAGGAGTGGTACCCAACTTGGAGGTGGGTGCCTGGGTAATCCCCATGAAGAAGCACCACTCTCACCATCTAGAAAAGCACCACCGCAGGCTACATGGGTGCTGGTAGCATGAAAGAGATGCTGCCCAATGCCATAAAGCAGCAGTGCAATGACACTGGGCCAAAAACGGACCCTACAAGTTTTCACTATCAAAGCCTCTTCCAGTTTTAATTGGTGGGAAAAATGTTCTACTTGCACCAACATGTGAGTATTTTATATACCTTTTAATTTATTTTGTTCTGAAGAAAAAAAGAGGGTTGCCACATTTGGCTAAGAAACAACATTGTAGACCTGGCAAGGGTTAGGACTGAGAAAATATAAAACTGTGACTGAAAATAGCTTTTTGGAAAACCATTTATCATTGCTCTTCTGCTTTAGCTGCCCTTTAAGGCAAACTTCACAAAGTGCCTCTTTGGCAGGCACTTTGAAGTCCCTCTTTAAATGTCAGGCACTCGGCTTCCTGGACTGCACATTACATACTGTATTAATGTGAGGTTTCAGGAGGTAGCTCTTGGGTAAGTGGAGAATCTGCCATCAGACACTGTACTCTAATAGGATGGAACACTTCCAAGGAGTCAGTTAGAATTTCATGAATTTGATACACTATTAATTTTTGAGTAGCAAACTGCTCAGATACAACATTTTGACTTGCAGATCAAATGAGCATACATTTATATGGAATATGGTTACGTGGATTACAAAATCCAGACACACCAAGGACTGACCACTATAAAAACTGGTAAAACCAATGGGTATAAATGTCTCATACCCTACCCAGTCAGGTTACCCACTCAGTTTGCTAGTCTCCTTCAAAGTTTAGCAGTCTTCATCAGCCATTAGAAACATCCCATATTCCTTACCTATTTATATCACAGGCATATATTGCTGCCCTGACTACTCCCCAGCATCACTGACATCGTTTCGTCCATCCTGGGTCATACCTCCTCTGGCGAAACCTTATCTTAGGCGACTTTAACCTGAACTGGCGCTCCCTCTCCCACTCCACAAACTGGTGTGACATCACCACTCTGAACCTGACGCAATTAATCAATGAGCCCACTTGCCTAAACCACAAAACACACAACCATTATCTCATCGACTGGGCCCTCACTTCCCACCCCACCACATCATCAAGGCTGGTACCCTCCCCAATGCCCTAAGCGACCATCACCTAACCTTCTGCATCTGCAAGATCCACCGCACAAAAGCCCCTCCTAAAATTCTACCAATACAGTCATTTAAGTGACTTTACCTCACTCCCCTACACTATGACCTATATAGCACTGACTGATTCCCTATATCCTCAGCCCCCACCGATGACGTTGCCCTAAATTACTTTCAATCAAAATTCCCTTGAGATATGGAACCTCCATGCACCTCTCCGCTGTACCAAAATAAGGGGTTCTCATGTTCCCTGGGTCATGGTGGAACTCTCAGCCTGCTTACACCCCTGCAATCTAGTTTGGCTGGATTTCAAATGCATCCCGTCCCCCGGAGTCTTCCAGAGGTGCTGTTACCTCTGCAACACTTGCACTAGGGCCATAAGGCTCGCCAAGGCAGACTATTTCACAAAAACATTTAAATCCAACATCAATCACCCATCAAAATTCTGGAAGGTAGCACATCTTCTTTTCACCGCACCTTCTCAGCCCCCTCTACTTGTCCTCAGAGTGGGCGATTCTGCTTTATCTGATCCCCTATCAGTCGCCTCTGAGTTTAACTCCTTTTTTACCTCCTGCACTGCTGCTCTCCCCCCCCTCCCATACTATGCTCATCTCCTCTCTGGCCTACATCACTGCCATCTTATCCTATTCCCTCTTTCTCCTTCTCTCCTGTGTTTCCCTCCATCATTATCAATGCCCTCCCTGACCGCAACCCCACTAAGGGTAAGAATCCTGATGGCCTGGATAACAAACTCCTCTATCTATCTGCCATAGCTATCTTCTCATCTTTGGCGGACCTCCTAAACTTATTATTTATTTAAATGTTTATTCATTGTTGAATTTTGATTTGTTATTTAGATTCCTTGTGCAGCTCTCTCTCTCTCTCTCTCTCTCTCTCTATATATATATATATATATATATATATATAGGCAGTATAGCACAGTGGTTTAAGGCTCTGAGCTGCAAGTCTGGTGATATCCAGCAGACCAGACCTGGGTTTGAATCCCACAGCTTCCACTTGCATACTGTGTGACCCTGCATAAGTCACTTAACTTCCTGTGCTCCCAGGTCACACCTGTAAAAAGCTTTCAGCTTAGTGTGCTACTCCTGGTTAACCTAAAAAAAAAATATATACACACAGTATATATTAGTGTGTGTGTGTGTGTGTGTGTGTGTGTGTGTGTGTGTGTTTTACCCTGCTTGTTCTAACCATCTAAGGTGCCCAGTGTCTCTGGGACTGGGCACCATATACATAAAATTTACCTACCTAAACCTGTCCTTCTCTAGCACCTCTGTTCCAACAGACTGGAAGAATGCTACTGTTATTCCTCTCCCTAAAGGAGGCGACGCCTCTTCTACTGGTAACTACCACCCCATGTCCCTCCTCCCTATCCTCTCCAAGCTGCAGGAATGCATTTTGCTATCACAGTTCTCTCCTTTCCCAGACTCCTCTTACTTCTTCACTCCTTACCTGTCTAGCTTCCGGAAATACCAATCCATGACTAACTCCCTTCTCAGGCTCACCAATGCCATTCACACAGGTATGGACCAGGGCCAAATCACTTTCCCATTTTTGTCAATCTGGATAAAGCATTCGACACCGCTACCCACCCCCTCCTCCCTTCTAAACTCTCAACTGCCGGCCTCAGTAGTGGCCGTCAGCTGCTTCAACTCTTACCTCGAGGGCAGGACTCAGTCAGTCAAAAATGGTGACACCATCTTCCTGCCCCTGCCTATAGCCATTAGTGTTCCGTAAGGCTCTGTACTCAGGCCGCTGTTATTCTCCATCTTTCTCAATGATCTCCCCACTGCCTGCTCATTTGCTTCCATTTACATGTATGCGGACAACATGGTTCTAAATACCTCCAGCCCTTCCACTGCTGATGTGGCGCACAGACTCCAGCTTGACTTCTACCAAGTCCAGTTCTGGCTATGCTCTAACCAGCTTGTTCTGAATGCCAAGAAGACCCTCTCATTGTGCTTTGACATAACGCACAGACTCTCTAGGCTCCACTCCTTTCCCTCCTTCCACACCCTTGACAGTTCCCCTTTGGAAGATGTCATCTCCATCAGGTATTTAGGGGTTTGGCTCAACCAATACCTCAACTTCTCTGGCCATGTGGAAGCTACTGTCAAAAAACTACACCCCAAACTTGATGCCTTATACAGGAACTGCAGCTGCATCCCGTTGCCTGCCCACATAGCTATTATACAGAGAATGATCCTCATGATCTTTAACTATGGTGATGCTGTCTACACTGCCACCCTGGTACAACTCTTGCCAGACTGGACACTCTTTCTGCCACTTTGCAGTTGGCTGTCCCATCAGCACTCACCACTGTCCTCTGTACCAATCGCTCTCCTTTCCCTTGTTGAAGACAGGTGCCATGACCACTGTCAGCAAATTCGGGTTCAGTTCCCTCCCCACCTACCTCTCTGCCTCACTTTCACTACCCCTCCCTCCTCTGGCTGTCGCCCCCCATCAACATCCATCAGCCAAGTGGCCTTCAGCCATCGTTTCCCTAGGCTCTGGAATCTCCTCCCTCATGCCATCTGAAATGCCCCTTCTTAAGCCCTCTCCTACCTCCTCTGTGGCCTCACTTCCCCCTCCTGCAACTGTTCCTAATCTCCTCCTCGTGTACTCCCCCTTCTTCCTCCCTCACATTCAAACTATGTGATGATCAGTATATTACACTTACTAGCTGGGCACTTTGACCTCTGAAATGCTCACAATTTTACAGTGTCAATTTATAACAGTATTCTTGATGAAATGCTCACAATTCTACAGTGTCAATTTGTAACTGTATTCTTGTATTGCCTGTTATTCCATGCCTTGTATTATCCCCAAGTATGCATCTGGAAACGAGCCATTAGCTCAGTATGCCTTCAGGTAAAATTTTTAAATAAATACAATAAAATGAATAGGCTCTGTAAAGTCAAACCATTGCAAAAGTCTGACTGGATGCAAGACGCACCTCAGCCAAAACCTTGGACGGGTGCAGCATGCAGTTTTCATTTCTAAGTAAACAACACTCAGCTCTACACTACTTCCCCTTCTCACTGTGGCTGTTTGTCCTCAGATGTGACCTCCTGCCTGACCAAGATGTATCTTTCGATGGCTAGGAGATAGCTTTGATTAAAATCCTTATATAACATAGGAACAACTTGCTGGGCAGTGTCCTCAGTTTGCAAATATATCCTTCTGTGGTAATCCTTGTCATTCACATGGAACAAAAGGGGGACAAGCCTAGGATTCCTCCTTGAATGCAGTCTGAACTTGAAAAATCAGGTAAAGGATGTTATAAGAAATGGCTTGTTTCAGCATTATATATTGCCAGCAGCATCCAATTCCTCTGGCAGAGGACCTTGTTATCATGGTGCACACTTTTGTTAGAGGGATTCAACGACTTAAGTATGCTCTACCTTGATGTATTCAAAAATCTAATTAATCTCTATTTCCCCTATTTTGTGGAAGCTGCACTGTTGAAGGAATGGGGCAACAACTCTGAGGTGGTGATACCTACTTTTAACACGCTGAATTGTGTTGGTCCATATTACTTCACCAAGCTCTTGGAGTATTACATCGCTATCCTACCCTCAGATCCAATGAGGGCAGTTCATCTCGCTTTAACTCCCTCCTTTTTCACACTAACACTAGCACACTGGCCAATATTTTAAAATTAAATTGATAAATACTGAGCTCTCAGTTAATTACTGAAAGGGTTGTATCTGCTTCATCTTTACCTATTCTCTAAGGTATTCTGAGTGGACATGCTTAAAAAGGCACTGTATAAATGAAAACTGATTTGTTTTCAAGAATAACAACTTTGGGTTTTCAAGGGTCTGGGACTGGGACATACCATTATGTGTGAGGCATTTCTGAGCTCCAGCACAAGAGATTTAGAATTTTGTAGATGATTCCTAGCGCCCACTTCAGCTGGGGGTGGGGGATCTGAATAAATGTATTTATTTATCTGGATTTTGTTAACTGGGTAGGCTCACTGAGACTGGAGTCCCTTTTCATAAGCAACCTGGAATTAATTACATACAAAGTTCACAATACAAATTCAGATAACAGCCAGTGATAATATGATTCAGACAGTAGTACTGTAACACATCATGATACAAGTAGTGATTAGAGACTAGACTGCAACTGTTACAAAGGTAAGGCACACAGCTAATAATAATAATAAACTTTGTTTCAAGTGCAATTCAAAAAAATACCAAAGCACTTTTACAAAACACATAGAAGACAATAAATAATTAAAACCAATTAAAGTAACAGACTTCCACAAATTAAAAATCAGGATCATAATCATTAATAACACTGACTGGAGAACAACTAAGCATCAGTTACAAGGTACAGGCACACAAACAGGCTTATACTATACAGACATCAATACGATAACTTAAGCAGGTATAGCCCGAATGAGACTGTGTAAAAATAACACTACTCACATACACCTACTATGGCACTATCCTCATTTGTTGATGGTTGAATCTACTGGAGTAGAGTGCAGTCAGTGTGATGTCAAGTCAAAGTTCATTGTCAGGAAAGACTCGCAGAAACATAGACTCTGACGGCAGATAAGGACCGCTTGGCCCACCTAGTCTGCCATTTCCCTACCTAGAGGATAAGCTGCAGATCCTATTTAACCAACAGCCTATTTCTTCCTACCCCCCCCCCACAAAAATTGCCTTATGTCTGTCCCATGAATTCTCCCACAGTTTTAGACCCCACAACCTCCTCAGAAAGGCTCTTCCATGCGTCCACCACCCTCTCTGTGAAAAAATACTTCCTCACATTGCCCCTGAACCGCCCTTCTTTAAATTGTGTCCCCTTGTTCTTGCACATCTCTTTTTCTGAAAGATGCTACCCTCTTGGACTTTGTTGATTCCACTAAGGTACTTAGAAGTTTCTATCATGTCCCCTCCTCCCTCCTTTTCTCAAGGGTATACATATTAAGCTCCTTTAGTCTCTACTTGTATGGCTTCTCTTGCAGACCCTGCACCATTTTAGTTGCCTTCCTCCTGTCTATGTCCTTGCAGAGATGGGGTCTCCAGAACTGGACACAGTACTCCAGATGGGGTCTCACCAACTGTCTGTACAGAGGGATAACAACTTCCTGTTTTCTGCTGGTGATGCCTCTCCCTATACATCCCAGTATCCCCCAGCCCTCCCTACTGCCTTCTCACATTGCTTGCTAACCTTAAGGTCATCTGATATGATTACCCCCAGGTCCCTTTCCATTTTTGTCATTGTTACTACTTCCCCCCATTGTGTAACCTTCCCCTTGGTTTTTGTTTCTCAGGTGCAGTATTTTGCACTTCTTTACACTGAATCCAAGCTGCCACACTTCTGACCATTCCTCCAACCTTGCCAAGTCCCTTCATATCCTTCCCACACCTCCTTGTGTATCAACCTTGTTGCAGATCTTTGTGTCATCTGTAAATAGGCATACTTTTCCTTCCAGTCCCTCTGCAATGTCACTTACAAATACATTAAAAAGGACTGAACCCTGCAGAATCCCACTAGTAACCCGTTTCTTCAGAGTGGACTCCATTTACAATTACCTTTTGTGTCCTGTTGTCCAGCCAATGTTTTACCCAGGCTACCACCCTGGGACCCACTCCCAGGTTGGTTAATTTGACTATTAATCTTTTGTGTGGGACTGTGTCAAATGCCTTGCTAAAGTCTAGGTAGGCCATGTCCACAGCCCCTCCCTGGTCTACTACTTTGGTCACCCAGTCAAAGAAATCAATCAGATTAGTCTGACATGACCTTCCCACTGTGAATCCATGCTGCCTTGGGCCTGTGCCCCACTGGCCTCTAGGTACTCAACAATTCTTTCATTCAGAAGTGATTCTATCACTTTCCCTACCACAGAGGTCAAACTGACAGGTCTGTAGTTTCCTGCCTCTTTCTTGCTCCTACTTTTGTGAAAGGGAATCACATCCATCTTCCTCCAGTCCTCAGGTACCACACCATCCTCCCATTATCTGTTAAAAAGAGTAGTCGGTGTCACTAGTTCTCTCCTTAATTCATTTAGAATTCTGGGGTAAATTCCATCAGGCCCCATTGCTTTGTCCACCTTCAGTTTTAGGAGTTCTTTCAGAACCCTTTCTTCTGTGAAAGGACTGGGAACGACCCTCCTATCCAGAGTACTTCTGTTAACTGGATTAGGCACTTCCCTCTCCTCCTCATTTGTGAATACTGAGCAGAAGTATTCATTCAGTATCCCTGCTTTTTCACTAGCCCTCTCTGCCCACCCACCATCCATTCTACTCAGCCTCACTATCCCTCCCTTTGTCTTTCTACGCTCTCTGATATACCTATAAACGGTTTTATCCCCCTTCTTAACAGAGTTGGCTGTCTTTTCCTCAGTTTGGTCCTTTGCTATTCTGACTACCCTCCCTGCTTCCTTCTGCCTTAACTGGTACAGTTCGCTGTCCTGCTTCTCTGTGTTTCCTTATACTTCCTAAATGCTTTCTTTTTCTCCCTAACCTTCACTGCCACCTCTTTTGAGAACCATAGTGGCTTTTTCTTTCATTTTGATTTGTTTCACACAAAGGCTTGTTGCCTCTATAGTGGTAGTTTTGATGATTCACCATTGTTGCTCCACCACTCCTTCTAGCATGTTTGCTAGTGCTTTTCTAAGGCACTCTCCCATCTTGCCAAAGTCAGCCCTCCTGAAGTCCAGAACCCTCACTACTTTTGCATGGCCTGACTCTGTAGCCGAGTTTATTGTGAACTACACTGTTTGGTGGTCACTTGTTCCCAGATGGCTACCCACTTCTAGATCTGAGATCCTCTCACCGTCCCTATTTGACAGTATGAGGTCTAAGATTGCTCCCTCATGAGTGGGTTCCAAAACTAGCTGTCTGAGGCAAGCCACCTGAAGGGCATCGAGAATGGCCCTGCTTTTGGATGTGGCTGCAGCAAAGGTGCTCCAGTTAACATCTGGCATATTAAGGTCCCCAATCAACAGTATCTCCCCTTTCTCTGCCATCCTAAGGATGCCTTCTGTCATATCCTTGTCCATTCCCTCCCCCCGACATGGGGGTCTGTATACAACCCCTGTGTGGATTGTGGTGCCATTTCCAGTCTCTAAGGTGACCCACTATGCCTCCTCTCCTTCCTGTTTACTCTTTTGTTCAGTTGCTTTTATCCCTTCCCTTACAAAGAGCTACTCTGCCCTCTCTTCTCCCCTCTCTGTCTCTCCTGTAGGTTGTGTACCCTGGTATGTTAACATCCCAGTCATGGTTCTCTGTGTTCCATGTTTCTGTGACTTCTATGATATCCAGGCATCCCTCTTCCATCAAGGCCACCAGTTCAGGGAGCTTGTTGCCCAGACTACGGGTGTTGGTACTCATTACCCTCCATTTCTAAATGGCCTTACCCCTTTTTACCCCATCCCTGCCTTACTGCGTTTGTCATTTTCTCCATTTACCCCTGCCCTTCTCTCCATCAAGATCTCTATCTTGATGTTTACCTCACTTAGTACCCTGATTCCTTTGGGGGGGGGCTAGGATTTCTCTGCTCCTCTCCAGTGCCCCCCCCTTGGATAGTTTAAATGCTTGCCAATGAAGCATTTAAACCTATCACCTAGGATCCTGGTTCCCCTCCTGGACAGATGTGTTGAGAAGGCTCATTTACAAGGAGGTCCTGAGTAAATGTTCATAGGCACAAAAGAAGAGAGATAAAAAAACCATAGTAAGCAACTATACAATGCACAGGGTAAACATACATCAAACACTGAATTCACATATACAGGACAAAAAGTATGCAAAGTTATATACAAAATATACATACATACATACAGGCCATAGGTGTATGAGGCAGTGAGGTTATAGCATAGAGAGAACCTCTGATTAGGCATTAGGGACATATTGCAAACAGGGAAGTAACCATGGGACCTGCAGAGATTTTGAGGGGAGAGTAGACTGGAGAGGGGGTAAGGGAGGTAAGGGGGTGAGATAAGGAATGTGGTAGAGGTCAGGAAAGAAGAGGAGGGGAAGGGTGGATAGGGCAGGACACAGCAGGGGGGAGGGCAGGGAAGGGGGAGAAGGAGGGCTGGAAGGATAGGGAAGTGGGTGTGAGTGTGGACAGAGGGAAAACTAGCAGTACTGGAATTACATGGGGGCTTGCCAAGGCTTGGCTCTGGTGGCTTGCCGAGGCTTTGCCCCGGTGGCTCTGAAGTGAGCCCTGGTAGCTCGCACATCACTGTCATTGATTTGTAATGGGAAGGGGGCTTGATTTAAAAATAGGATCCTTGTGGGCCCCCCAGTTCACAAAATGTAAATCCAACAATGAGAACTAGGGAAAAGAGGGGAGAAGGGGAGTCGTGGTGGGGTAGGAGGTGGTGTGAATGAGGAGGATGGGGGGGGAAGGAGTGAGGGAGAATAGGGAAGGCAGAGTAGAGTGGGACAGGAGAGGTCATGAGCTCAGTTGCATGCACAGGGGTCACCAATTTTGTTGGAGACTAACTTTTTAAATGTGTGTAGGAGTATGAGGTTTTGCAGTTTGAGACAAGTTTGTGCATTATTCCAGGTAGCCGGTAAGGCACAACTTATAGCCATATCACCGAACCGGGTATGGGTGCAAGGGACTTCTAGCATAATGTAGTTATTTCTGCATAAGGTGTATAGGCAAGTAGTATGATGGAACAGAGTGGAAATATAGAAGGGAAGCTTACACAGAAGGGCTTTGTATAACCAGATGAGAGAGTGGATAAGATGCCTAGTCGATAAGGAGGTCCAGCCTATCAGGGCGTATAACTCGCAGTGATGTGTGTGGCCGTGGGCATTAGATATGAAACAAATTGCTCTGTGGAAGAGTGTATCCAATTTGTGAAGCAGGGAGTCCAAGCATCGGCCATAAACGATGTCAGCATAGTCAAGGGGTGGCATGAAAGTTGTCTGGACTAATCATAGTCTGGTCTCAGCTGTGAATATGGATTTTTTCCTAAAGAAGAAGCCAATATGTTGGCACAGTTTTCTTTGTAAGAGAAGCAATATGGACAGAGAAGGTTAGGTATCTGTCTAAGTCATAGCCCAGATATTTGAAGTTAACTACTTCTAGGTCATCACCTAGGAGAGATCTGATGGGAGGCAGGGGTGATTGGGAGTTTATGATAGATATGAGCTGGTTAGAGTAGAAGTACATGACTTTGGTTTTTATGGCATGTAAAAGGAGTCTGGACTGTGTCAGGATGAGTTAGAGGAGACTGATCTGAGATTGAAGCTCCGTTTGAACTTTGGTAACTGAGGGTCTGGATAGGTAAATCACTGTATCATCTGCGAACAAGTGAAGTTTTGCATTGGTGATATTATTATCAATAGTGTTGATGCAGAGCATAAAAAGAAGAGGTCCAAGGATCGAGCCTTGTGGAACACATCTTGTAATAGGGAGGAGTGGGGAGAGTGAGTCATCTGCTTTCACCTCTTGCTGTCCGTCAGTCAGGTAACTCTTGAACCAAGTTCGTGAAGCACCGGAGATGCCTTGGTAGTGTAAAATGTCAAGTAGTAAAGCATGATCGACGGTATCGAAGGCTTTACTGAGGTCCAGTGAAACTGCACCTGTCACATATTTCTCATCCATGGTGAGTAGCCAGTTGTTTCTGACTGAGGTTATCACTGTGGTAGTACTGTGGTACTGTCTAAATCCAGATTGGGCAGGGTTTATTAGATTAATTGATTTGAGATAGTCTCTTAACTGGGAATTTACAATTTTTTTGAGAAGTTTGGAGAGTGGGGTGAAATGGATATGGGGCAGTAGTTGATCAGATCTATAGGGTCGTCAGATTTGAACAGTGGTATGACCTGGGCTACCTTCCAGACATCGGGAACATAACTGCAGCTGATGGACAGATTAAACAGGTGCAGTATGGGGTCTGTGAGGTAGCAGAAGCCAATTTTAAGGAAAAATGATCCTATTCTTCAGAACCTGCACCTTTGCTAGTGTCTAGCTGGAGAAGGAGGTCATTAACTTCTTTGTATTGAAAAGGGGCCAAGGAGAAGTTATGGTTGACTGGGGCTGGCAGGATTCATGATAAGCTGGAAATGAGTGTGGTTGCATTGGAGGTATCGAATGCCAGGCCCGAGGTTGACAAGTGGTCATTGATGCTATGTAGAATATCTGACTTACTGGAGAAGGTGTTTCCCTTGAATGAAATCTTTCTGGGCAAAGAGGAGGGTAGTTTGTGGCTTTCCACCAATTTAATGATTTGACAGAATTTTGCGGAGTTACCCTTGGCTGAGTCGAAGGCAGTTAGGTATTAGTTTGCTTTTGTGGATCTGATCATATTGGTACATTCATTCCAGCAGGTTCTGAAGGCAACCCAGTCTGCAGGTAGTTTTGTTCGTCTGGCTGTCGCCCAGAGGTGGTCCCTCCTGTTCAGTGCTGCTTTTAGCTCAGGTGTAAACCAGGGTCAGGAATACTTCCAGACCCTGCATTTAATCAAAGGAGCATGCCTGTTGATAATGATATTTAGCGTGTTACTGAAGACGGAAGTAGAGGTATTAATGCATGGGGTCAGGTAGAAGTCCATCCAGTCAATGTCTCTGAGGTCCGATAGGTAGTGGGAGACGTTGAAATTATGGAAGCTCCTTTTCTAGATGAACCTTCTTGTCAGCTTGGGTGGGGACTGTCCTCTAATACATGCCACAGCGCGGTGGTCACTGACATCGTTGTGGAAGACAGCTATGTGGGTAATTGTATGGGGTCTGCTTGTGAGGATTAGGTCTATTAGGGTTCCATTTGAGGGGGGTTGGGGATTTGGACGTGTGATATCAGGGACTAGTTGAGAGAAACTGATTTTATCATAGAACTCTTGAGTTTTTGGCAGGAATTACAGTTTTTTAGCCAGTCCAGATTTAAGTCACCAAGGATAGCGATTTCATTGTCTTGCATCAGATACTGAATGTAGGTGTCAGCAGTTCCAGACCCGCTGATGGCTGTCTGTAGTGACCTATTACTATAATGGTTTCTCTAGGGGATAATGACAGACTTAATGTTAAGGCTTCAGATTCCTTAGGTACACTGACAGGATCAATAGCGGATACTGTGAGTCTATCATTAAGTAAATAGCCAGACCTACACCCCTAGTTGGTCTATCACAATGAAAGAGGTTGAAGGAGGGGATGGATAAAACAGAGCCTGGTGTGTTTTTTTTCAGCCAGGTCTCAAATAAAACCAAGATATCTCTCAAACTCTCACAACTAATCACAGAACCCACACGTTTCAACCATAAATCCCAGAAGCACTCATTAATAGACTGGGTCCTAACCTCACATCCTCAGAGGGTAATACAGTCCGGCCTTCTGCCTGACACCTTCAGCGATCATCATATGATCTATCTAATTAGGAAAATCCACAGAACCAAGGCCCCCCACAAATTGCTAACTTTTCATTCCTACAAATCTATTGACCTGGCCCTGTTACATCAAGAGCTAACCCAGGCTAATTGGATGCAAATAACCTCATCCAAAACCATAGATCATGCCCCAACATATTAACATACTAACATACTAAAATGCCAGCAGAATAGGCCTAACGGTCTTTCATGTCTGCTCGTTTGGTCAGCCCCCACCCTGGGAGCTGACCTTGCTGCCCCCCTCACCTTCTCTGGCTTCTCCCTTCCCAGTTCTGGATATTCTCGCTGCACTGGATTTTGCTTCCAAAACCCTTCCCCTGTACCTGTCCCACCCCCTCTTGAACCCCTCCACCATCTCGGTCTCCACCAGCCCCCTGGGCAATGCACTCCATGGCTCCACCACCCTCTCAGTGAAGTAGAACCTCCTCCTTTCTCCCCTGAATCTTCTCCCCTCCAGCTTCCACCCATGCTTTCTAGTTTCCCCCTTCTCCTTCCTTCGAAGCACCCTGACTGCTCCTCCCCTATTTACCCCCTTCATGTACCTGAAGACCTCTATCATGTCCCCCCACTCTCTTCTCTCTTCCTATGTGTACATATTTAGCTTTTTGAGCCTCTACCCATAGGTCCTGTCCCCGAAGCCACAAATCATTTTGGTTGCCCTCCTCTGGACCTTCTCCAGGAGTTTAATGTCCCTCTTTAAGTGTGGCCTTCAAAACTGCACGCAGTACTCGAGGTGTGGCCTCATCAAGCAGTTGTCTCAAACATGGCTCAAATCTGCAACAAAAGACAGTGAAATAAATCTTCCCAACTATCAGCTCTTCAGATCTGACCGTCCATCCAGGGGCGGTGGGGTAGCCATCTATGTCAAAGCAAACATCTCTGTATCCTGCCTCAATACTACATCACAGCCGAAGGAATTCAAATGTTTATCAATTAAAATAACCCTTCCCAACATGTCATCTTTTCAATTGATTGGCTGCTATAGGCCCCCCTCTGCAGGCCTCAAGCCCTATCCCACCTAGGATCTACACTTAAACTAGGCCCTGAAGACACCATCATTTTAGGTGACCTGAATTTAAATTGGCTAGCCAATGCATCTGCACTTTAGTAACCTTTTGTGACACTTATGGATTCACCTAATTAATCAAAGAACCAACAAGGAATAATCCAAGAACAAACTCAACAGCACACTTCTGGACATCATGTTGGTAAATAAGCCTCATCTGTATTCTCATGTTGGAGTACTATTCAGTGACATAGTGATCACTGTCCCATAGCTGGCATAAGATCAACAATCAAGCCACCCAACCCTGCAAAATTTCTCCCAAGAAGGTCTAAAAAGAACTTTAATATCACAGGATATCTTCATGATCTGTGCCACACCACACGTTGGCAAGAATTCTATCTCACAGCTTCAATAGAGACAGCTCTACAGGTCTTAAATGATATTATCATAAGTGCCCTCAATATACATGCACCCCTCACCAGTGTCAGAACCAAACTCAAATCTTGTCGCTGGTTCTCTGCTGACCTTAAATCCGCACTGCTTGCCAGAGATAAACTCTAGAAAAGGGCAAGAAAAACCAAGGATCCAAATGACTGGCTTCAATTCAGAAAAGCCAGAAACCCCTGCACAAAACAAGTGAGAAATGCCAAGGCTGCCTTCTACACAGCTGAATTAGATGTCTCCTATCACAACCCTTCCAGATTCTGGGGTACCATAAAGGGGATCCTAGGCCAAGTTTCTACCCCTGTCTTACCACCGAAAGTGCGCCTAAATAGTGTGGAAATCACTGACAAGCAAGAAATCTTAAATGCCTTCAACGATCATTTCACTACAGCTGGCCTAGCTTTCGATTCCTCACCTGCAAATCTAATGAGGTCATCACTAAACTTACAATTTACTGAGGGACAAAAGGCTGCTTCCACATTCTCCTTCAAATCAATACTTTTAAAAGAAGTAGAAGACCTACTATTCCAACTAGATACAACTAAAAGCGCAGGTGCAGACTCTCTGGATCCCTACTTTCTAAAAGTAGCATTGCACGCCTTAGCTGCCCCCCTCACTCACCTTTTCAATCTGTCCCTAGCCACTGGTTCTATTCTCTCAAAATGGAAGACAGCTCAAGTGTTTTCACCACTTAAGGCAGGTGATCCCATGGACCTCAACAATTATAGGCCCATTTCCATCTTACCAGTACTGTCCAAAATGCTTGAAAAGTTAGTGAACATCCAGTTAAGTGCCTACCTTGACACCAATAATCTCCTTAACCCAGCTCAATCTGGGTTTAGATCTATGCACAGCACCATCTCTGCCTTAGCAAAAGTTACAAATGACTGGCAGACTGCCTTAGACAAAAGAGTAACACCTGTGCTGTGTTTCTGGATCTAACAAAGCCTTTGACACTGTGGACCATGAACTACTAATCTCCTCTCTGAACTCCATAGGCCTTGACTCACTCTCTCTTAAATGGTTCAGATGCTATCTCTCCGAAGAATACAACTGGTAAAAATGAAGGTAACCTATCTACCTCTAAACCACTCCTAAGAGGTGTACGCAAGGTTCCATCCGGCCCCATCCTCTTTGCCATTTACATCAACAATATTGACTCCAATCTCTCACAATCTAATATTCACCTCTTTGCAGATGATACTGTACTATATGTCAGTAATCCCTCGCCATCAAAAGCCTGTGAGCTTTTACAGTCTGAGTTCTCCCTCCTACAGCACAATTTACTAGAAAAGAAACTACTACTAAATGCCAAGAAAACGAAAGCTATGTTCTTTGCCACCAAGAGCTTCTCTTCCGCTGTCCCATCATTCACCCTCCCACAATTATCTACCATCCTTGGTGAAAATCTGGAATATGTGGACAAACTTGACTATACTAGCCACATTGAAGAGCTCCTGAAAAAGCTTAGACAAAGACTTGCCCTATTTTATAGGATCAAACACTACCTGACCAGAGATTCCAAACAAAGGTTAATCCTGGCATCACTCCTATCCCTCATTGATTACGCTGACTTCCTTTATGGTCACTGTCCCCTCACCCATTTAAATAAATTTTACATCCTGTATCATAGAGCTTTTAGATTCATTACAGATCTTCCCTCCAGCACCCATCATTGCTCTCTCTACAATGCAGTCAGTTGGACATCCCTACACCATAGAAGAAACAAAAATGCTGCTGTCTGGATCTACAAAGCTCTGACAAACAAACTCCCTTCCTACATCTCAGATTGTTTCAACCAGATCACATCCAGGCCTTACACCCTAAGGATCAATAAACTCATCATGCTGAAGATTCCTATTACCTGCACCGGTATGGAAGGGCTGCAATCAGCTATTCCCTAGCACTTATCTGGAACTCTCTTCAAAAGACCTTGAAATTGAGACCCTCATTCCATTAACATCCTTCAAAAACTGTACACTAGTCTCTTCCCAGAATCATGCAATTGCTTCCATAAGGCCTAGTCCTCTCACACCCCTCTTTTCCTCTACCCTTTTACACTACCCCTATTTTCTGTTTTTCTAGCTTGTTCTCCAACCTACTTATACAAAAATGACCCCCAAGTCCCATTACCCTGGCTTTATCCCTCCAGTACTTTGTTTTTCCTTTTAATATAATCTAGGTCAAATGTCAATTTTGCCTTGTACATATGTAAATATTTGTATACCTGTTTCGTTCATAAATCTTTGTATTTGTGTTCAATCAGTACCATGTCTTTTGTGTAAAACTGTAACCTTAAATTGTTAAGACCAATCAGGTCCATCTTGTAAATGAGCTATGCTCAATGATGCTCGCCTGAATAAATAAAGATTTTGATTTGATTGATTGATTGATTGATTGATTGAGTTGTACAGAGGGAGTATCACTTCCCTCCTTCTGGAGGTGATCCCCCTAGCAATGCATCCCAGCATCCTGTTGGCCTTGGCTGCTGCCCTCCTAAAAGTCTCCGAGTTATTCATCTTGACATGCACCACCACCCCCAGGTCCCTCTCTGCCATCAAGACTTGTTGCATTGCCTCCCCCAGGGTGTACACTTGGCCTGGGTTTCTTCAACTTCAAAGAAAATCTTATCACTATCTGGGACAAACATACCCCACTACAGCAAGTTAGAGTGTGTGGCAGTCACCTTCCCTGGGTCACCCCTGAACTTCTGGCCTGTTAACAAGCATGTCATAAGGCCTGGAAAACACACAAATCCTCCAAACTCCCTTGCAACTACTCTATTCACCGCACACTCCACAAAGCTTGCACCAAGGCCTTTAGGCTGGCAAAAGCTGAATATTTCCAAACCACCTTTAATTCAAACATTAACAACCCATCAAAATTCTGGAAGGTAGTCCGCTCACTTTTCTCCCCACAAACTAAACCCCCTTCCCCTGTACTCAATATAAATAACCAACCCGTCGCTGACCATGCTACAGTGGCTGCAGAGTTTAACTCTTACTATACAAACTATGCCACCTCTCTGCTTGCATCACTCCCTACTCACCCTACCACACTGCCCCTGCCTAAAACTTCCTCCCTACGACAGCCATTAGTGGAGGGTTTTTCCTTCTCACCCATTTCCCCAAATGACACTTCTCTCCTTGAATCCTACTAAAGGCAGCTCCCCTGACAGCCTGGACCCAAAGCTGCTATACCTCTCCGCACCTGCTATCTCTATTACTCTGTCTGATCGCCTCAATCTGTCCTTTCACACCTGCATCTATCCCAAACTCCTGGAAACATGCAACAGTTCTCCCACCATCTAAGGGTGGTGATCTCTCATCTCCTGGGAATTATCGACCCATCTCCTTACTACCCACTCTGGCTAAACTTCAGGAACACATCACGCTCTCTCTCTCTCTCTCTCTCAACTCTCCTCTTTTCTAGATGAATCTGCGTTTTTCACACCCTACCAGTATGGTTTTAGGAAGAATCACTACACTACCACCTCCCTCCTCAGACTTGCTGACTATCCATTCTGCCATGGATAAAGGTCATATCACATCTGCCATCTTTGTCAATCTTGACAAGGCTTTTGACACCGTCTCCCACTCCCTCCTCCTTGTATCCCTCTCATCAGCTGGCTTGTCTCAGTCTGCCTGCAACTGGTTACATGCTTACCTGGCAGGTAGAACACAATCAGTCAAAATAGCTGACTCCTTGTCCCCTCCACTGCTTACCTCTACTGGTGTGCCCCCAAGGCTCTATACTTTGCCCACTCTTTTTCTCTAGCTTCCTAAATGACCTTCCTTCAGTATGCTCCTCTTCTGCCATCCATATGTACACCAATGACACAGTAAAAGAGGCTGGGAGATCAGAAGACCATGGGTTCTATCCCCACACCAGGGACTTGGGTTAATATCCCAATACTGACACTGTAGTGCAGCATGAGGGGAATGCTGCACTTCTGAGGTGCCATCTTTTGGATGAGATGTTAAACTGAGGTCCCATCTGCCTGTTCTGGTGGTGGATCAGGTGGATGTTAAAGATCCCATGGCACTTCTCGATAAAAGTAGGGGAATTTCCCCAGTACCCTGGCCAAATTTCCCCCATCCACTAAAAAAAAAAAAAAAATACTACCAACAGCTTAATCTGGTTCAGGGTCAGCTGGCATTCATCTGTATCCCCCTCCCCCGGGTCGTGCCTGAAAATTTATTTTATTTTATTTATTTAGTTTTTGTTGACTGGGTAAGTGCACTAGACAAATCCTGCCTATTTTCAGGCACGACCCGGGGGAAGGGATACAGATGAATGCCAGCTGACCATGAACCAGATTAGGCTGTTGGTGGTATTTTTAGTGAATGAGGGAAATTTGGCCAGGACACCAGGGAAATTCCCCTACTCTTTCGATAAGTGCCATGGGATCTTTAACATCCACCTGAACTACCAACAATCCAGGCAGATGGAACCTCAGTTTAACGTCTCATCCGAAAGACGGCACCTCAGAAGTGCAGCACCCCTCTCATGCTGCACTACAGTGTCAGTACTGGGATATTAACCCAAGTGCCAGATCTGGGAATTGAACCTATAGCCCTCTGATCTCCCAGCCTCAGAGGCAAGTGTGCTACCTACTGAGCCACTGACACCGACAAAAACAGGCAGAATCTGTCTAGTGCGCTTACCTGGTCAACAAAAACTAAAATAAACTTTCACCTCTGGTCTTTCTGCTTCTGATGTGACATCCAGTTATGCCGGAGTGACTAGCGGTGTTCCTCAGGGCTCGGTATTGGGGCCATGTTTGTTCAATTTGTATATTTCATCGATGCAAGTTGAATCAGTTGTCTGGATGTCTAAATTCGCGTACGACACCAGAATTGGGTGCACAGTAAATAACCTGGAGGAACAGGTAGTTCTTCAAATGGCACTAAATAGATTGGAGAAGTGGGCTGCTCAGAAGCAATCAATATTTAACACTGATAAGTGCAATGTCAAGCATTTTGGGAAAAACAATAATAGATTCCGGTATACTCTGGGAGGGTCTACGTTAAAGGTAGTCTGCGAAGAGAAGGATCTGGGGATTATGATTAAATAGGATTTCAACTTTAGGCTCCAATGTAATACAGTGGTTAAAAAAGCTAGTGGTATAGTAAATTGTATAGCAAGACACATCAGGAGCAGGGACAGGCAGGTTGTGATGCCAGTGTATAGTGCACTGGTGTGACCACATGTGGAGTATTGTGTCCAGTTTTGGGCCCCTTATAGGAGGGGTGATATTGAGATGGTGAAGAGGGTCCAGAGGTGGGTGACAAAGAGGATTCAGGGGACAGAGGGTATGAACTATGAGCAGAGGCTGCTTAGTTTGAATTTATATCCCTTGGAATATCGTACATTACGAGGTGATATGTGTTTGATCTATAGGGCATGGACAAACCCAAACATGTGGGATCTTTTGGGCCTGAAAAAAAGAGAACAAACATTTGATACTAGGTCTCATAGCTTTCAATTACTCAAGGACAGATATAATACAAACAGGAGGAAATATTGGTTAAATAATAGAGTAACAGAAGTGTGGAACAGTTTACCAAAAGAGATCGTTGAGAGTGGTACTATGCAGGTGTTTAAAACACAACTGGACAAGTACCTCTTAGAAAGAAAGATAAATAGGTATGGGTAAGAACATGACTAGCGAGCTCATGGACAAATTGTCTTTATGCTCTGTATGATCTATGTAATCTATGTAATCCAGACTACAGACTGACTTCATCAATGTTCAACACTGTTTAAAATCACATCAACTTTTCCTTAACGCCAAGAAGACAGTCTCCATGACCTTTGGCACAAGGTAGAGACTCTAGACTACACTCCCTACCCTCCTTCCACACCCTTGATGGGATGACACTCGAGGACACCCCTTCCTTCAGATATTTAGGTGCCTGCCTGGACCAACACCTAAACTTTTCTGTACATATCGACACTATCCTGAAAACACTGCGCCCCAAGCTTGGCGCCCTTTACAGGAACCATGACTGCCTTCATCTCCCGGCCAGGCGGGATATTGTACAGAAAATGATTCTCCCCATTTTTGACTACTGTGATATAGTCTACAGTGCTGCTCCCAAGCCTTCCCTTGCCAGATTGGATCCTTTTTTTAATGCTTTCTGTCGCTTTGCTCTAGACTCTCCCTCACACACACATCACTGCTCCCTGCATCACTTCCTAGCCTTCCCCACCCTAGAATGCAGATGCCCCTCTCACTGCATAAAACTCACCTCTAAATTCTGGTTTGGGTCCCTCCCCTCTTTCCTCTTTACTTGCTGTTCCTCCCCCCTCCTCCTACCATCTTCGATCCACTAATCCATGCACTCTAGCCATTCCCTATCACTCCACCTCCATAGGTTAGGAGGCATTTTCCTATCGGTTCTCTAAACATTGGAACTTGCTTCCTCCTCCTATTAGATTCTCCTTGTCCACAGATTATATCTCCTTAGCCCTCCATAACTATTATTCCCCAAACTGTACTTGTTTTTAACCTCCCATCTCTTCCTATATACTCTAACTCGTTATACTACACCTACCTCCCCTGTTCCATCTACCTTCCAAAACACCCCACCTCTCCTTCTTTTTAACCTCTCTTCTCTTACTCCTCACTCACTTTTGCACTGCCCTATTTTTCTCCACATTTCATTCCACTCCCACACCCCTCACCCCTTCTTTTCCCAGGTCTGGGCCATCTTGCAGGATTTTTCAGCATCCTGAAGGGTTACAGTCTCAGGTCTGTCCTTTGCCTCTGCCCTTTTTCATCCCCCTCCTCACTCCCCCTTCCCTCAGCTCCTCTTTTCCCGGGGTCTGGGCCACCTTGCAGGATTCTATTCATCCTGAAGGGGTACAGCCGCTGGTCTGGCCCTCTACTTTGCCTTTCTCTCTCTCCACTCTCCCCTTCACCTCCTCTGTTTCTTTCCAGGGTCAGGTCTGCCAGGCAGGTTTCTCCTCTCCCCATCTCCTCTTGCTCTCCTCTCCATAGAGCTACATTCAGTGCTTTCACCCTATGCTCAGCCTAGTACCAACCACTATTAGACGTCCTTAATCTGCTCTCAACCAAATGGACTACTTAGTCTCTACCATCGCTTGTTGTTTTTCCTAATTGGGTATAGCTCCTCCTACCTGGAGTTCTGATCAGTCCAGTTCTGAACTAGAATTTCGCTGTGTGTCTTAGCCAAATTTCCTCTACGACTGTCCAACCCTGCACTTAGTAGATCCATGCGTGAGTATGTACTAGTCGATTTTGTTAGTGTGTTTGATCTCTCTTGCTTCTGTTATTGTTTGATAATGAATGTATTGCAAAATTGGCTCCATGCTTGTTCTACCCTGCACTTATTTGACTTAAGTAAGCGTAGTGTACATACTAGTTGAAGGTTAGCTTTGTTCTCACTTGCTCATGTTATTGTTTGATCTCCCCTAGTTTTGTAATCCCCTCCCCCCAGGACACTTCTGGAAACAAGCTGGCTACAGCTTGTGTTGCCTTCCTGGGGAAATATTTTCAAAGAAATAAATAAAAATATATGGGTCTGTGTGGGAGATCCAGGCTTGGATGAGATCAAACTTTAATAGGCTGCAAACGTTGAAGTGCAAGTAATTCAGCCTCTTTAAGGATGCTATGTCGGCTGGTGAGGTTATAGTCTGTGGTGAGCCCGGGTTTAACTCAACCTTTCCAGCGCAGATTAGTGACAGGAAAATTATGTTCACAAGTCATCTGCATAATAACTTAATATTGAATGCACTTGTGTGCCTGCGTGGTGGGTAGCTGTGAGGTGACTGGGTACCATAGTAGAGCTGGTACGAAGGAAATAGGGCACAAGTGTAACAGGGATGCCCAACAGGATATGTGACAAGTAAAGTGGTAGGAAGTAGTATTGTTGGCTGGTAAGTATTATAGTCCCAGAGTGGATTAAAGATTGCTAAGAAAGGTAGAGTGGCACCAAGGTGTGGCCCTGACGTAGTTGTTATGTTGGGGAACTTAGGGCCAGTGGAAGGGTAGGCTGGGTTTGGGGGCAGGTCATGGTGGAAAGGGCTGTAGGTGAAAGGAAAGCAAGAACAAAAGATGAGTAGTCCAGATATGTAGAGTGATGGAAAGTAAGAGCATGATGCAGCATGGTGGTATGTTTGGGTTGAACAGTATAGGTCTGGAAGTCTGAACTAGTGTGACGAGAAGTTCTTCAGTATGAAGATCATGTTACTGCTGTATTTAAGGCTATACAGTGTAGAGAGGTGTGTAAAGTCAGAGGAGGAAGCTGCCAGTTCGAACTGACATAAAGGGAGTAGAAGGGCAGACTGCAGCCAATAGTAGCAGTGCAAAGGAGAGGGTGGAGCGCAAGTGTAGTTAAAGGAGGCCGAGGCAGGGGGGGGATTCTTCAGCTGGATTACAGCTGCGAGTGAGGAAAAAAAGACAGCAAAACAGGTAGAAGGAATATCTGAGTCTGCGGCTAGGGTTTGGATGCTGAGAGCCAAACAGCTTGCAGCAGTCCGTAAGAACAGTCAATCCACAGATCAACAGCGGGAGAGTGCCAGAAGTTCAAATTCAGATTTTGGCTGAATTAGTGACCGTACCTTGATGCAGAGCTTCCGGGGCGGCAGCAGGAGAAGCGGGTGGCCGCAGATGTGATACAAAGGAGTACACTGCTAATTTTCAGTGGGGTACCCGCTTCTTTACATTTTACAGCTGGATGAATGGTAGCAAAAGGTAAAAAGGAATCTGGCTTATATAGTGCTTTTCATATAAACTGCAACCCAGAGCATTTTGGAATCCAGAAGAGAGAGGCAGTTAGCTCACCTGCACAGCAGCTGTACTACCACTAGCAATGCCAGTAAGCCAGTTTCATTTGGATGGCTCACAGGGGAAGACTACAGCATTCCAGGGAATGCCCATCTACACTGGTGAGGGAGACTGCAAACTCAGCCACAGCGGCACCACCTGGAAGACCAGCAGTGGTACTACAGGTGGAGTGGCAGGGATGGTAGCTGGCTGCACATGGGCACACTGGAATGCATGCCCTGAGAAGCCCTAACTGGCAGGGTATGCCAATGTCCAGGGAATGAAGCTAGTGATTCTCTTGGGTCCTGTGCCACTAACCATTCCTGACAGACCCACTGGATCTGGTTCATCAAGGGGTATTTGGGAGCCCCCCTGACAACCCCACCACAGGAAGTAATGTACAGGAAATTATCTCCTCAAGGCAGGAGGCAAACATTGGGACAGGGATGTAGCCCAGGGCTGAGGGGGTGTTTCCTGAGAATAGAAGCATAAAGTGTAATTAAAAAAAAAAAAAAAAAAAGCTACAATGAGGCAAAGAGAATGTCGCAACTGCTAGGCACGCAGAGAGATTCAGCAGCACTGATATAGATTAGAGCAGGATTACATGGAGTACAAGTGACTTGCTTAGAGTTGCACAGTGCGTAAGTGGCAGACTGTATGGTTCACACCTGGGTCTTCTAGTTCCCAGTTCTGTGATCTAGCCTCTAGGATACATAGCCTGCCTAAGACTGCTGCTGTTATAAGATTTACATAAAACCATTATAGGGAAAACTGTTTTTCTACAACCTTAGGCACATAGCCAACACAACTGGGTGTTACCTGCTAATGACTGGTCTACTGCTATTTCAAAACCCTGGAAAGAGCTTTTTACTAAACTGGGACGTCCTCCCAGGACTTCCAGGTCAGGTTTTTAGACGCTGTTCATAATTAAACCTTCTAGCATGTTGCTGCGTGTCTCTACATTTCTTTCCTGTCATTATGCTGGGAAAGCCAAAGAAAAACATGGTCCCACATCAACACAATCACACTGTTCCAAAGAAAGGGCATGTAAACATGGCACTATGTCAGCAGCAAGAATGACAAGGCTATCATCTCCCCTCATGTCATCTGACCCGGCACACTTAATGAAATGACATTAATGAAAAAACTAAAAATGTTCTACAAACCTAGCCTGTACTGTACTTCAAAATGTCCTGGAAAAGTCATTTGTGTTTTCTTTAGGAGCATTTCTAACTCAGTACTATCTGTTAGCAAATAACTGCATCATGTAACACTGTATTTTGGGCAACAATATCAGTTAATAGGGGATATGAAATGGTATGCCCTGGTATACTGTTGTGATCTAAGCTCTGATGTCAAGTGCCCCGCCTACCCCCAAACACTGTAAGTATAACTTTGTATACTGTTATGATCCAATTCCATGCATCTGGAGGCCCCCCCACACTCCCTGCTCACTGTATACTGTTGTGACCTAATCCCATAATACCTCCAGTGCTCCCCACTCCCTGCTCACTGTAATTATACTCCTGTATACTGCTGTGACCCAATCACTGGTGTCTAGTGGCATCCCATCCCTGTTTGCCATAATTATGGCTTGGTATACTTAGCTGAACTAATCCCTGGCATCTAGTGGTCCCCCAACCCTCAACTGCCAATCTGATCTGCACCACTGAATGACAGTCTGACTCCCCTTCCCAGCCCACCAGCTCAGGACTCTCCTCCCCCACCTTAAGGTGGCCCAACTCATCCCAGTAATCACAAAGAATCCTGGAGATGGGAACCAGCAAAGCCCCTCCGCTCACCACCTTGGCTGGCCACCGTCTGACTGACAGGAGCCTCTACAGTAGGCACATGCTCGCTCCCTGTCAATCAGATAGTGGCTGGCCAAAGTGGCAAGCAGTGGAAGAGGCTATGCCAGTTGCTGCCTCCTGGATTCTCTATGACAACTGGGATGAGTGTGACCACTGGGGGGGGGGGGTCTTATGTTGTCAGGATTGAGGGAGGTCAGACTATCAACTGGAAGCTGGGGGAAATCATCATAATTATGCTTCGGTATACTTTATTTCACCTAAACCCTGGTGTCCAGTGGTTCCCCCACACCATGATCATCAATCTGATCCTCATCTCCTCATCAACATTCTGACCCCTTCCCTCTCCCCCTGGAGATGACGACTGGCACACCCTCTCTTGCTCACCACCTTGGCCGCTGCCATCTGATTGACAGGAGTTTCAATAGTAGGCAGGTGCTCGCTCCCTGTCAGATAGCAACCAGACAAGGTGGTGAGCGAAGGGACTGCAGTGCACCAGGACTCTCCATGATTACTGTAGTGAATGGGGCCACCAGGGGGTGTGGGGGTAGACGGTCATGAGTGAGGGAATCAGACTGTGAATTGGGGGTGGGGCAATTGGATTGGCAATTGGAGTGTGAGGGACCACCAGATGCCAAGAATTAGTTCAACAAAGTATACTGAGGTATAATGATGATGACTGGGGTGTGGGGTCACTAGGCGCCAGGAATTGGGTCACAACTGTATAGAGGCGCATATTTACAGTGACTGGGGGTGGGGGCTACTAGATGCCAGGAATTAGTTCGCAACAGTATTCAGGTGTAGCACATTGGTGATCAGGGTGTGGGGTGGGGACGCTGGAACGGACTGAACACTCCTGCTGTCAGTACGCTACCCAGCACCTGGCTGGGGGAGGAAGGGGTTTTCATGCACCACTGTGCATAATGCTAATAGTAGGGTTCCAAAAGCATTAAACAGCACTGTGACATAGGATGTTTAATGCTTTCAAATCCTCTGAATATACTGCTGCACCCTGTATGCAAGAGGGATATCTCATTTATATGAGTTCAGCGGTATAGTCTGTGCAGTTGTGCTATCAGGTTAGTGCCGTGCACCGGAGACTCTAAATATGGTCCCTATGCTGTCCAACACCACTATTTCTGGTTAGCGTGGTGCTAACACTGCACGTGCCTTGCTAACCTTTTGAAAGTGGGGGCCTTAATTCACTCTCCATCTTGTCTGATAGTTTTGCTTTGAGAACAAACAGGGGGAAAGGGAGGAGTCTGGACCCTTTCCATGTTCATCAACCTTTAACTTGGTAAAACTACACCAACGATGGATTGCAATTCATCGTTTTTCTTAGGATCGAGTTACTGATGTTTCTTTTCCCATAGACGTTCCAGTTACAGTATTTCAAATGTGAAATCATACACTGTATAGGGCAAATGACCTTCTTTTGATCTCAGTCTCTAAATCGAAGTTATCGGTGAATAAACTGCAGCAAAATAACACATAGTCAAAACAGTTTATTCGGAAAGGCCGTTTTTCTGAATGAACAAATAAGTAAAGATCGGTGCACACAATTGCACCTATGAGTTTAAGTAACGACCTAAATATTGTACAAACAAGCAAACATTTCAAGCAGCACTGGGATCAAGCTGTTGTGCTTAAAGCATAGGCAATCTACACAGTACACAGAGAAAGAAATTAGCACCAACAGGAAGGCATTTGACTCCAAAAAACAGTTAAGGATGTTGAATGTCCATTTTATTATATGGCAAAAATTGTGCAGTAAAGATCTCAGCCTAATAGGTGCTCAGGATTATAGCTTCACATAACCATCAGCAGCAAACACCGGTAAAAACTAACGTTTTGCATGGTGACTACTAAGCTTCATCAGAGTGATTAAAAGTAGTACACAATGTGCTCTATATACCACCCCACACAGGTGTAACAAATAAACATAAAAACTTGCAGGATTCAAACTGTCCAATCAGACTGCTTGAAAACAATTTCCACATCACCGCTGTGTGATTCATAATATAAAACGGACATTCAACATCCTTAACCATTTTTTGGAGTCAAATGCCTTCCTATTGGTGCCAATTTCTTTCTCTGTGTATCCGTGTAAACTAACTATTGTGTACAATGTTATGGAACTTGTGTTTACTGTGAACTTCATTTTTGCATAATGTCAAGACTCTGAGGGCAGCATATTCAAAGCATTTTTGTGGTGCAGACTGGGATGTTAGCAGTTGGAAGGTAGTCTGCACGTCAGTCCCAACACTAGTAGCTGCAGTTTGTGCAGTAAAAGGCAATTTGCGCACCAATGCAAAGTCAGGGCACAAACACATTCAAATCAAGGGTGAAGACATGAATATGTGGCACAATGATATTTTGGCACTCTCATTGGCTGTGCTAACTGTTTGCTTGGGCAGCACTAGTTAATGTTTGGGAACAGCATGTTTTAAGTGTGCAAATAGCACAGATGATACCACAAACCGTAGCAGAATACTGCAAAAGCCATTTATGATAAGCCGGCACAGAGGGCTGAGGCACTATGTCTTACCTCACATCATGCTGGCAACCCGGGTTAGGGAATGACCTTGGGTCAATGGGGAGCCATCGCGGAGGAGGAAGGAGGGAGGAAGCAGGCTACAGCAGCCTAACAGTAGCTCTTCTTCTACCAGGGAGGTTGTGCCCCCCCTCTCATAGTTCCACTGCCACTGGGTGGCGATCTGATTGCAGTGTAGGTGGGAGGGGGTAGCAAGTAGGGTGGGCGTCCTAGAATGTGGCGTGCCTCCACACATGCACCTGAGGAAGGGGAAGGGTAAAAACTGGGAAAAACACCTACAAAATACAAATAAAAAAAAAAGCCATTTATGATACAGTGGTGCACAAACGGGATATATGAACACTTGTGATTGAGCTCTCAACAGTATTGTTTATGAAGGGTGTAGTACTAGTGTAACCCCCCTACAAATGGGGGTTCCCAAAAAGTCTTCCTTTAGCTTGCCTAAATGCTCACTGTCAGGCTGGTGTCCTGCATTTTAGCAGTTTAAATGTGATTACCAGAGCCTGTATAGCCTCTGTGTACAGTCTCTTTAAGAGCTGCCTATTGCAGCTTAAGTAATCTGACAGGGAGCTCTGTTTGAAAGAGTAACTATTTACTGAAAATCATTTATAGTGATAATGATAATGTAGTTTGTCTAATCTGCTTTCTTTGTAGCAAGGACTGTTTTGTTTGTCTCCACTGTCTTGGTCCTGGACTGCAAATCGGACCAAACAGTATTGGTGGGACCTAAAATGTAGCCGGATTACAGGAGCTGTCTGAATTCAAAATCTGTAGGAACTTTGGTTTGGAGTTTTTGCGCCTTTTTTGCAACTGAAGGGGGAGATCTTGCTTTGACTGATGCCAAATCAGCCAGCCAAATCTTTTGGATCTTGGGGAAGATCCCCACAGATCCATATCGTCCAGCGGTGCCACTAGGGGGGTCCCGACCAGGAGGTCGCGAGGGCAACACGTTTCCAGCCCTCCCCCACCCCCACCCGACCACGCTGCCAGATCCATTTCGTCCAGCGGTGCCAGTAGGGGGGTCCCGACCAGGAGGTTGCAAGGGCAACACGTTTCCAGCCCTCCCCCACTCCCACCCGACCACGCTGCCAGATCAATTTCGTCCAGCGGTGCCAGTTGGGGGGTCCCGACCAGGAGGTGCGTGAGGGCAACACCACGTTTCCAGCCCTCCCCATCCCCAACCCACCCGACCAGCTGCCAGGTAAAGCTCCGACTGCAATGATCAACGAAGCCAAGCTAATAGCGTTAATGGGACTGTGGTAGTTTAAAACGCTGTGGGACAGAGCTTTCTAAGAGACCTTGCCTGTATCGCGAAAACGCCATTTGTAGCGCTGTTGCATGCTTGAGCTCAGCTGCGTGCTGACCAGGAGCTCTGGCAGGACTGTGTTTAAAGGTTTTACTTACCCCACACATGTGGAGATAGTTTTTTCACTGCAAATTCTAACAGTTTCTGCCCTCCATCTGAGCAGGATCCCGTGTGTGCCTTAAGAGCCGCTAGGGTGTTTGAATTTAGGGGCTCTCACCCCACACCGCCTATCCTGGTATCCGTGTAAAAACCTCTGCATTTCTGTCTGCTGACGAGACCAGGTCTCCGATACTGCTTACTGCTAGGTTGTTTTGAAACTCCAAAACTTACATCTTAAATTTAAATTTGCGGTATGGCAGCTTTTAAAGCAAGCTGCTAAACAGATACCATTTGTAAATTCCTCCAGGTCCAGTGGCCAAGCTCTGTATTACAGCTGCTCGGTGAGGTTATTTATATGCTCCATGGGGTTTGGATCCAGTGTGTGCCTTAAGAGCCATTTGTTAGTCTGTTTGCCTATCATGGTATCCTTGTAAAAAATCCACTGCCTTTCTGTTTGCTAATGAGACGAGGTCCCCGCTACTGCTTACCACTAGGTACTCTTTAAACACCTAAACTTGAACTTTAAACTGAACTTGATTGCAGCAGGGCAACTTTTAAAGCACGCGGCTAAAAAGACTTAATTTTGTAAAATCACTGTTTTGTGTACAAATCACTACTTTTTTGCTTACAAACGTTACAATAGTAGATTGCTCTACTGGGGTTCTGTGTCCGGCTGCAGCTCACTATTACAGCTGCTCGGGGTGTTTCACTGCCGAGATCCAAAGCGCCCCCCCAGCGTTAGCTCCCCTTCCCAGCCCCTGCCCTCCTGCCTTTCTATAAATTGTCTTACCTACACTCTTCTCTTCTCTCCCCACAGATCCATTTCATCCAGCGGTGCCAGTAGGGGGGGTCCTGACCAGGAGGTCACGAGGGCAACATGTTTCCAGCCCTCCCCCACCCCCACCAGACTACGCTGCCAGGTAAAAGCTCCGACTGCAACGATCAACGAAGCCAAGCTAATAGCGTTAATGAGACTGTGGTAGTTTAAAACGCTGTGGGACAGAGCTTTCTGAGAGACCTTGCCTGTATCACGAAAATGCCATTTGTAGCGCTGTTGCACGCTTGAGCTCAGCTGCCTGCTGACCAGGAGCTCTGTGCAGGACTGACCCCGCCAGCTTTGCCGGCTGCCCCACCACCCATGGTCGTCACCGCCTCTCTTATAACTAAGATCACGTGGTGTGCGAAAACCAATCAGTCCACTTTACCATTTGCAGGCTATACATCTTGACCACTTGAGGTCTTACAACTTTAATCTGCCTGTTTCATCTATCCTTTTAGCCCCAACAGTGATTATCTGAGCCTGTCTTCGACATAATGATTTGAAGTCAAGTACCCATTCAATTACCCTGCTCCCTTGTCTCTGCTATTACTAATAACCTATTATTCTGGGTACCCTTGGGCCAGACTACCCCCAGACCTGTCTCCCAGGTGGAACCCCCATTTGCCCACTACAGTTAAAGCTTCCTGTTAGCCAGCGCCTGGCTAAGAAGACCACTGTCTTGCTGCAGCCGGCTACCTTGCCTCGCCACTTGAGAACTACCCCGCTGTGGCCACCTCGTGCACTCCTGCTGCCCAACCAAGCAGTGACCATGGCTCCAGCACTGGCAGGTAACGTAACCAGCAGTCAAGGTTCTCAGAACACCCTATACCCTTTCAAGCCCCCCACAGACTGGTTATCTGCTAAAGGCCTCAAAATTGCGCACCTCAATATCCGGAGCATCCTACAAAACCTAGCAGAACTCGCAGCCTGGGTGTCCCACTACAAGCCAGACATACTGTGTATTACGGAAACATGGCTGAAACCTAGCATACCCGACTCCACGTGTGCCCTCCCGGGTTACAGCTTCATGCAGCGTGACAGGGCAGGCAGTAAACATGGGGGAGGCGTGCTCCTTTACTTTCGAGTGCACCTAAATGTTTCCACTGTACCTCACTCACCTTACGAACCTCTGGTATGTGAGTTCCTCCACTCGCTCCTCCTCCTTGGAAACACGAAAAAGGTGCATATTGTTTGTACCTACAACCCTCCGAAGGGTAGGGTCCAAGAGCTCTCCACCCTACTTGACCTCCTTAAAGCAAAGGTGGGCTCAAGTGAGTTACTTATCCTGGGGGACCTAAACCTCAACTGGCTGGGGCCAAATACCAGTGTATTTGAACCTCTCCTGTCGGGCCTCTGCGCCAGCAGATCATTACAGGGCCCACCAGGATCTCCTCTCAGGGAGACAAAGGCTCACTTATTGACTGGGTCCTCTGCAACCGATTAGACAGAATTGTCCATACAGGAACTCTCCCCGATGCCATCTCAGACCACTCACCAATCTACTGCATATGGGGCACCTCCTCGCACAAAGTCCCCTGCAGGGTGATCCAGATGAGGGACTTCTCCAAGCTCAGTCTAAAGGATTTCCTCAATGACCTCCACTGCGTAGATTGGTCTGGGGTCACAGCTACTGGTGACCCCGTTGCAGCCCTAGATCAGTTCCTAGCCATTTTTGCACCACTGCAAAACAGGCATGCACCCCTCACTAAAAGGAGGGTGAGGGGCACGGTCACTAAGTGGCTACATGGGGACTCTTCTCCCTCATGAAGCTGAGAGACAAATGGTGGGTGAAATATAAAATCTCACGCAACATTACTGATCTCATCGAGTACCGGCGGCTCAGAAACTCCTGCAAGAGTGCCATACGCACTGTTAAGAGTGAATTCTGCAAATCTACCCTGCTTGCTACAGCCTATAACCCCTGGTGTTTCTGGCAAAACGTCAAAAACCTGGTCGGAGGGTCTGCCAAGGAAATGACCCCCAATATCAATATTGGGGGGTCTAACTGCAATAATCCCCACACTATTGCCTCTGCTTTCAAACAGCATGTTCACTAACCTGACCGCCTCGTCGCCGTCCCGACCCGCTGCACCTACTCAGACTGACGGGTCCCCCCCTTCCGGCCTCCTTTCTACCTCAAAAGAAGCTCAGTTGGGGAGACCAAGGCACTCCTTGCTGGGCTCTCCCATCACATGGGCGCTGGTCACGATGGCCTCGAGCCTAAACTGCTGAGCTTGGGGGCCCCTCTCCTTGCCAGGCCAGTCTCCCACATATTTAATGCCTCACTTGTCTCGGGAATCATACCTGACATTTGGAAGGCTGCCAAGATTGTCCCTGTGCACAAGCAAGGAGACCCCAAGGATATGAAAAATTACTGCCCTATCGCCATACTCTCGGCAGTCAGTAAGCTCCTAGAAAAGGCTGTTGCCTCTCAACTCTCCCACTACCTTCAGGAGTATGCAGTTCTCTCCCCAGCCCAGCATGGCTTTAGGAAGTGGTATAGCACATCGACAGCGCTTGCTGTAGTTACCTCGGCGATCCGGACAGCCACTGACCAAGGCAAACGGACCAGAGCCATCTTCGTGGACCTCTCTAAGGCCTTCGATTGTGTTGATCACTCCATCCTCCATTCCACTCTACAGTCCATTGGATTCTCCAACCGAGCCCTTGCATGGTTCTCCGACTACCTTGGGGGAAGGCAGCAATATTCTTGCTTCAACTGTGCCCTCTCTGCCCTTTCCCCTGTCGCCCTCGGGGTCCCCCAAGGATCCGTCCTCGGACCCATTCTGTTTTCCCTGTACATCAATGGGCTGCCCTCCATTGCTACTCTTGGGCACATAACCCTATACGCAGATAACCTAGTCTTATTGTACAGTTCTCTGGACATGTCTAGCATAAACACGCACCTGAACTCTGACTTCTCTAGTATCCAGAACTGGCTGGAGGATCACAAGCTCACCATCAACCTGGATAAGACCATGGCCATACTCTTCGGGTCCTCGGCCAAAAACAAACAATGCCTGCTCCACTCCCCTAAAGATTTATGGGGCTAATGGCGCCCCCCCTACCAGTCCCTGTTGCCGCGAAGTACCTAGGCATTACCCTCGATCTGCAGCTGGATCTTATAGTGCACCTTAGAAATGTCTGTATGGCCACTAACGGGAAGCTTGGACTTGCATACAGGGCTAAAGGTGCCTCACCCGGCTGCTCGTCTCGCCATAGCCGGAGGATACTCCTGCCCACACTCTGCTATGGGCTTGTAGCCTTTGCCCCGGGCCCAAACTCTAGCCTAGCTAAGTGGGATACGGCATACAACAACATCTGCTGCTTCGCCCTCTCCACTCCTCGCCTCACGCATCGTTGTGAGCTATACTCCAGGCTGGAATGGCTCCCCCCAGAAAAACACTGTGCGTTTGTCCTGGGCAACTTTGTTGACAGCATAGTCAGAACATCACTCCTCCTGCACTAGCCCTCCCCTCAAACGCAGCTCCCCTTGCCTACAACCTACGATCTGACACTACTCGGGTCCGCCTGGTTCCTAAGACCCACACTCTCACTGGCGACCGGGCCTTCTCAGTCTGCGCGCCTAGGCTGTGGAACTCCCTTCCTGTACTTGTACATGCTTCTCCCTCCCACCACTGCTTCAAAACCTCATTCTGGAACTTCCTCAAATCCACAGCTGCCTGTCTTTGTGCTTCATAGCTCCAGAAACATCCCCTCCTCCTCTGGATACTCTAGGGTGACTGTGGGTGCTAATCTATGATGGTTACCTGCACTATCGCACTTAAGCCCTCCTGGGGCATTGGGGGGCGACCCTGACTAGCACGTCCCACCTCTAGCTGCTCATGGATGGTAGCGTTTCTCTCTAAAGGTAGGTGCCCATGAAAGATCATGTATTTTGTTGTACTCCCTGTCATGGGTGTTTCCTGGCGCTCACCCTCTTCCCTACTGCCGATTTATAACTTGTTTGCTGTATACCTTACCTAACTATGTTACCCTGGTTACTTGATTTTTATCTTGTTTGCTGTATACCTTACCTTGCTATGCTTTCCTGGCGCTTACCCACCTCACTACTGCCGAGTTATATCTTGCTGCTGTATACCATACCATACTATGTAATGACATGGTACCTTACTGCTGTTCCACCCACTTGCACGTGGGCCTGATTATACCCTGTCCCTGTATTGTGTCTCCTATGTACTCTGTAACCTCCCGGGTCGCACCTGAAAATAGGCACATGCTGTCTAGTGTGCTAACCTGGTTAACAAACGCAAATAAATAAATAAGACCCGGGCTGCTCACAGTTCTCAGTTAGTTCTGAGCTGGGAAGTGACATGAGAGGAGCTGAAGTGATTCTGAGCAGCAATCCTGAGTGGATTCGCATGGGAAGACTGTGAAAAGGCTGAGTTTTTGGCTTACATGTCTGCCTGCTGCTCGGGAGAGAAGAAAATTATTGTGGACTTAATCCAGGTTTGTGTGACTAAAGTAAGCTACTGAAGTGGGCCAGGCTCAACCTGAAGAAGTCCGAAGATTTTGCTGAATGCGATTGACCTGTCAGGAGTTCCAGCTACCCCTAAGCTCCCGGCGTGTGCAGAGACTTTGCGATTGTGACCAGGGAACGCTTTGCCTGGTACAGTAGAATTCCCATACATGTAAATGTGCTATGAGCTGCTAGTGGGTTGTGAGTTAGTTCCCCCCTGTATGAACTGTGTTCTGCTTGCTGGAAGCTATATCCAGCCCAAAACGGACTGCATCCGAATTTGTTTCCATGCGGTCTGGGCTTTGCCAGACTGGCCCAGCCAGACTACTCACTGCACAGAGAAGCCATCGACGAGAGACCTGCCTAGGGATCAGCCCCCTGCTCCACGCTTGAAAAGGAACGACGCCTCTGCAACTCGTGTGGGCCCTGCTTCTCCTGGCATTCCAGATCAACCACCTGCAGTCTCTATTTTCGTCCAGCCTACGTTCAGTCTTGGGTATCGTGAGTAAATACCAGGGTAGCTCCCTGCCACAACAGCTTAATCTGAGTGTGTCATCTGATTGTCTTCTTGTTTCGTTTCCTTTATGAACTGAGCCCTCTGGCTCCGGATTACAAATATTTTGTACTGTGCATGTTGTGTTTTCCATCACAGATCTCCAACCAGCTGCAACCCCGGGCAACTGTCCTGGCTAGCCCATCTTTTCTTCACCTGGGTACCAAGAAGAAGGAGAATCAGCATTTATATAGCGCTTTTCATACACAGTATCCCAAAGCACTTTACAAGCAATGCTAGACTGGTAGTGAAGTGACTGAATGTGTGGTGGCGGCCATATTGCACATCATCACCCACACACAGCCTGGATAATTGCATGAACCGGTTTATGGGAAGGGGAATGTTGGCCAGGACTCCGGGAATGTTCCCTGCTCTTTACAAAGAGTACCCTGGGTTCTTTTAATTCCACCTGGACACCCACCAGGACAACACCAGGATGGGCAGAAGGGACCTCGGTTTAACATCTTATCCGAAGGACGGCACAACCAAGCAGTACAGCACCCCCCAATACTGCACTCAGGTGCCAGCGATTTTTAGGTGTAAGTCCATCCCGGTGTGGGACGAGAACCCATGACCTTCGGGTCCAGAGGCGGATGTGCTACCAATTGAGCCATGCTGACACCCTGAGGTGGACTGTGTGGAGAGACTCATAGCGCATGCATAACTGCTTGATTAATATAACCTTTAAGCTAATTAACCTGATTTTGCCCCTCCCTTGTTCAAGTCCCCTGAATAAATCAGATCTAACTTTTTCTTCATGTAATCAGAGTGCGGTTCCAGTTTGTGCTGAAAGTACTGTACTGTTGCTATTTGCTGTGTGTAACCTTGTTTTACAGGGGGTCCCCAAGGTCGAGCCAGAGGAACCAGCCCTGGTGGTAAGTGCAAACTGTGTGGGTACTTGTGTGGTGTACAAGGGGTATTGTGAAAGTGATTATTGTACAGTGTTCGGGCCACTAGAGGGGAAAGAGGGGGGGTTACAGTGTCCCGGAGGGCTGTTCCCAGGTTAGCTTGACCACTACCAACCCTGACCGCACCCGTTTCAGAACTCGGGCCCCTTAACCTGCTACTAGCCAAGCAGGCAGAGGTAGTAGCCCTTAGGATAGCGCTACCTAGGGGTTACATCTTGGAGGCTCATTGCTGGGATTTTGTGTCTTCTAGTGGCCGAAACTATGAATTATTGTCAAACACAAATGGCTACCCCAACAGAAGTGGCTGCACACCAGTTGGTGGGGTGGTATACAGGGCAGGAGATTGACCCTCACAATGCCCTACTTGTATTGGATATTCCCCTGAACACTGGTAAAGACACTGTAAAAGGACTACTTTCCAAATTTGAATGTTTAACAAATGCTATGGTGGTGGGGAGACAGGCTGATTTGACCGCCCAAACTTTCATGGTGTTGGTAGAGTGTAGTGACCCAGTGGACAGTTCCAAAGTGCCACAGACTATTGCCCCAGAAGGGACCCCAGCCGCCTGGAGAGTGATAACTACAGACAGTAAAAACCCTGTGGAAGATGAGCTCCCCCTATTGTCTGAGACTTTGGAGGAGAAATTTGCTAAGTTGTTGCTGGAGGAAGGGAAAACCATAGAGGACTTTAAAAAACTTTTCCTGCCACCTGGGGTGTTCCCTCCCCAACACCCCCTCCCACTCCAGCACCTGTTACTACCCCACCTTCTGTGCCCGTGACAATGCTGACCCCTATATCTGTACCTGCCATTAGTCACGACTCCTACCGAAGATTGACAATCTTCTCGGGCACCCTTCCCACCCCCCAAGGGGAGGATGACTGGGAGACCTGGATAGACTATGTTGCCCCTCTAGTGCTTGAATGGCAATGCTCAGAAGCAGAGAAACGAAAGAGGTTGAGTGAGAGCCTCCGAAGTCCTGCCCTGGCTACCATCTGTGCCAAGTGGGCCAATAACCCTGAAGCAACTGCACAGGACTGTCTTGATGCATTGGAGAATGTGTACTGGAGCCCGGATTCAGATCAGGACCTCTGGTGGAGAGTAAGAAATGCCCAGCAGTACTCAGGGGAGCCATTGTCTGTGTACATACCTCGGCTTGAAAAGCTGCTACAAGAGTGCCTCAGAAAGGGTAGTTTGCCATCAAATGGATTAGATCGAACTAGGCTGGACTGGACCCTTAAGTCTGCTCCATTTTCAGAATTGTTACTGCTTCAGTTGAGCCTCACCAACAGACTGGAATCGCCCCCCTCTTATGACGAGCTAATGAAAGAAATTCAAGGGGTTGAGCAAAGGCAACTCCGGGGGGGGCAGAATTTCACTAATATCTGCTGCTACTGCGTAAGTGACAGAGTGATCATCCAAGTGGGGTTCAGGGGCAAACGTCGGCACCTAACAAACACTCTGAGAATGCAAAGGACTTCCCACCCTAGGCCCAGTTTTTGAAAGTTGAGCTATTAAAGGAAGTCCGAGAGCTGAAGGCAGGCGCCTCTGCAAGGGTTCCCACATGGAGCAAGATTCTGGTTCTTCCCAGGACGTGACTGTCATGGGGGTGGGGGTGCACCCTCAGGCATCCTCTACAAAGGATAGCTCCCAGGCTGAAATCAAAGAATTGACTGCCACCCTAAAGAAACAACTGAGACACGTTGCATTCCTCTTACCGCTGCAAACAGATATTGGACCCCGATCCCATGCTACTACTTCAGTTCCTCATGCAATGTTATCTCCAAGGATGACCCAGGAGTCTATCATTTGTTACCACTGTGGAAAGGATGACCATTAGAAGAGGGAATGCCGGTCTCAGAAAGACTTAGAGAAAGTGGTGAACTGGCTTCAAGGAGAGATTCGGAAAATGAATCAGTGGTCAAGAAGTGCACAAAATGACTGCAGTGAAGGCTTTGAACATCCTAACTCAAACCCCTTTGTGGCTAAATCATCCATCCAGGCCCCTGCTGCTGTCCCTCCAGACTGGTCCAAAATAGTGGGCCCTTCAATGGAGACTACCATGACTGTGAATGGTATTCCTACTCGGACTGTGCTGGACAGTGGGTCGCAAGTGACCATCGTATTTAAGGACTGGTATGACAAACACTTATCTGCTGTGCCCTTACAATCCCTGGAAGGCCTACATGTGTGGGGGCTGAGTGACAAGTCTTATCCCTACCTAGGATATGTCCGCCTCTGGTTGTCATTTCCTGCAGCTGTAACTGGTGTAGAGGAGCAAGTCAAGACACTGGCCTTAGTGTGTCCCCCTACTGGGCTGTATGATGGGGTTCCCCTGTGAATTGGGACCAATGCCCATATGTTTGGGAGACTGGCACAACTCTGTTGCGAGAAACAAGTTTGACGGACTGAGAGGGCCCTAAGAATTCCTGCTCTGATTAAGAGGGCCTATGATTTGCAACAAAACCCCAAGGGAGTGGACCAGGATGAACCGGTAGGGGTCGTGTGGAAGAAGGATCCCGAATCAATGGTACTGGCCCCTAACGCCCAGTGTACCGTTCAAGGGGAGGTCCGCCTCCGCAAAGATGTCAAGAACAAAATACTGATGTTGGACGCAACAGGCGATGGAAAATTGCCGGAAGGATTATTGGTTAAGCCCAGCATCTTGCCAGCTCGTGCTCATGACTATGCATGATGAGCGATGGTCCAGATTCATAATGTGTCAGATCGGGAGATCTGGGTGAACAGAGGATGCATCCTAGCTATGGTACACTGGCAGACACTGCAGTGTTGCCCAGCAACAAGCACCCTGGCAAGACAGATAGAGTGACTCCCGACTTGTTTGATTTTGGTGACTCTCCGTTGCCAGCAGAATGGAAGACTAGAATTAGCCAGAAACTTGCCCAGAGAGATCAAGTGTTTTCGTTGAAGGATGGGACGTGGGATGTGTCCAGGGTGCGGAGCATCACATATGCCTGCACGATGAACGGCCATTTTGAGAGAGTTTTCAACGCCTAGCCCCTGCAAACATAGACAATGTGAGAAGACACTTGCAGGAAATGCTCGTGGCTGGTGTGATACAAGAATCCAGGAGCCCATATGCTTCTCCCATTGTGGTTGTGCGTAAGAAGAATGGATCTGTGAGAATGTGTGTTGATTATCGAACTCTGAATCGGCGGACCATCCCCGATCAATACACCATGCCCCGTATACAAGATGCTCTGCATTGTTTGAATGGAGCAAATGGTTCTCAGTGTTTGATCTTTGCAGTGGATATTGCCAGATTCTGATGGCTCCGGAGGACCATGAGAAGACAGCCTTCATCTGTCCTTTGGGGTTCTATGAATTCCTAAGAATGCCACAGGGGATATCGGGGACCCCGGCCACCTTCCAGCGACTGATGGCAAGCAGTAGCAGACATGAATTTGCTAGAATGCCTGATGTACGGACACTGTCATTGTGTTCGGGAGCTCCATAGAGGAACATGAGAGTCGACTGTTCAAAGTACTAGACCGACAGGAAGATTTTGGCCTCAAGCTGTCCACCGACAAGTGCCGTGGGGCACATAATGTCTACAGAGGGGAAAGAGACTGACCCTAGTAAAGCTGAAGCCTTGACTACTTGGCCCCAGCCCCACAATTTGAAAGAACTACAACATTTCCTGGGATTCTGTGGCTACTACCACCAGTTCATAAAGGACTATTCCAAAGTGATTCGGCCACTCTTGAATCTTACCCAGGGTTACCCTCTTACCAATCGGAAACACAAAAAAAGGGTCCATCAAAGAACCAGATAAAGCATATTCCCACCCAGGTGAACTTTTTGGGTCTTGTTGGACACCTGACTGTGAAGCAGCTTTCCATTAAGTCATATGGCAGCTCACTGACGCCCCCATCCTAGCTTATGCTGATACCACCAAACCCTATGTGCTGCATACTGGCGCCAGTCTGCAGGGTCTAGGAGCTGTACTGTATCAAGACCATGAGGACGGTTTGAGATCAGTAGCATTCACCAGGAGGAGCCTGACCCCATCAGAGCTAAACTACCCTATGCACAAGTTGGAGTTCCTTGCGTTAAAATGGGCCATTGTCGACCAGTTTCATGATTATGTCTATGGGACAAAAATATTGGTGAAGACTGACAATAACCCGTTGACCTATGTACAGACTTCAGCTAAGTTAGACACCATGGGGCACCGGTGGCTTTCTGCATTGTCAACATATGATTATGCTGTCGAATACAGACCAGGCCTGAATCATATTGATGCTGACGCCCTATCCTAGAGGCCCATTTCCAAGAGCGACTGGGTCAGACTGAACCTGACATCCAAGCACTGTGTCAATAGTTTGATAGAAATGAACAGATATCTACGGACACAGCGGACTGCTTAGTAGATTGCTTGGGCCCCTCTGACACCTGCATACCGGCTGCGTATTGCCACTTCTCTGCTCTAAATATTAGTACACTACCTCAGTTTGACAATGACAGCATTCTGTGGGCTCAATCATGAGATCCTATCATTCAGCCAGCACTTGATGCCCTTCATGCAGGAAAAGATGTGTCCAAGTTGCGTTCCTCTGATCTGCAAAGCACTTTATTGTTTAATGAAGGCCCCAGGTTGAAGCTGCTTAATCATTTGCTGTATGGAGAGACTACAGACTGAGGTGGCCAAACAGAAAAGAAACAATTGGTCCTGCCGACAGCCTTCAAATATTTGGTACTGAGGTCCCTCCACAATCATATGGGCCACCTCGGAATCGACCGGACCCTTGACCTAGTATGATCTCAAGTCTACTGGCCCAAGATGGGGGCAGATGTTGAGCACCATGTAAGGACTTGTAGTCGTTGCCTGCAGAGAAAAGCCCTGCCACAGAGGACTGCCCCCCTTGCCAACATTACTACCAGCACCCCAATGGAACTAGTCTGCATAAACTTCTTGAGTTTAGAGCCTGATCAGCGAAACATTGGCAATGTGTTAATGGTTACAGACCATTTCACACGGCATGCACAAGCTTTTCCCACCAAAGATCAAAAAGCATCTACCGTGACCAAGGTGCTAGTGGAAAATTTCTTCGTCCACTATGGTGCCCCCCAGCAAATTTACTCTTATCAGGGCCGGTACTTTGAGAGATGGCTAATCAAAGAAATGCTCTCTCTATGGGGGGGGGTGCTAAAGTCAAGAACCACCCCTTATCACCCACAGGGGGATCCTCAACCAGAACACTTTAACTGCACTCTGCTAGACATGCTAGGCACCTTCTACCCAAAAGATAAGCATAAATGGAGCCAGCAGATTAGCACCTTGGTACACGCATAGAATTGCACGAAGAATGATGCTACCGGGTTCTCTCCCTACCACCTCATGTTCGGGAGAGAGGCCCAGCTGCCTGTTTATGTCTGTTTTGGGGTTTCTCCCAATGGCGTCTGAGCCGAAGATTAATGCAATATGTACAAGAACTGAAAACTTAATTGAACCATGCCTAGTAACTGGCCCAGACAATGGCCGCCAAAAGAAATCTAGCCAACAAAGAAAGACATGATAGAAAAGTAAAGGCTCAAGAGCTTAGACATGGAGACCATGTGTTGTTGTGAAATTTAGGATTGCATGGTAAACACAAAATTGCTGATCGATGGCACCATCTTCCCCATGTCATAGTTGGAAAGCTGGATGATCTGCCAGTGTACAAAGTGCACCCAGAGAATAACTCCAAAGCTGTCAAGACCATGCACCGTAACCACTTGCTGCCTATTGGTCAAGTTATAAGTGAGGCTGAACCCACGGGATTGATTCCCCTGGGCCAATGACTCATGCTGCTGCAAGAACGAAACAGAGTCAGCCTGCCCCCGTGGTTGCCGATTTAAGACTTCCCCCGCAGCAGGCCCAGAATGATAGTGACTGCCAGTCTAACTCGGATGACAGTGAGTGTGATAATGCCTATTACCCCTCACATGAACTGAGTCAGTTGTTTTGTGGAAATCCTATGTTGAATTACGGGGATGAAGCTGGGCCTCCTGGACTGCCTAATGCACCAGCATCATCCTTGGAGCCAATGCTCCCTGAAGGTGAAGTGCAAAGTATCACGTCTAAGGATGCTGAGTCTTTGTGTATCGTGGAACTATATGATTTGCCTGAAGGAGAGGCTGATGGTACGAGTCTTTCTGGTGACATGCCAGAACTTGAGGAACACTATGAGAGTGCTGACAAACCCCCTTCAGTGCCAGAGTGTCTTCAAAATGAACCAAGTGTTGTAGAAACAAAGACTACAGAGCAAGGGTTGACAGTGCTCCCAGCTTGGACATTCCCCTTCATGCAGAGGCACCCCTCACAAGTGATGAAGCTCCAAGACCATTGCTGAAAGTACAGAAACTGTGGTTGTTCACCCCAGAAAGACTGGTCGAGCTGTCAAGCCAGTGGTGTGCTTCAGTTACGATTCCTCCGGGAGGCCAGTGGATTGCCTCTCAATGTAGTCCACAAAGGTGTTTATGTCTGTCAGAGCTCACTGCCCAAACTGAGCGTGACGGCCCATTCCAGGTTACTTGTTTTGCCCTCTCACCATGCTGCCCCTGCAGCATCCAGCCCCAAGTTAGCTGATAGGGAAGGGCCCCCTCTTGTATTGTTTAGAGTACAAGAAGTTATTACATGATTCTGTATAGTAATGTTCAATTTACCTGTGTGAAATATGCATAATGTATTGTCAGAATGGGAATGATACAGTGGAGTGAATTGAAATGTATAGTAAAGTGACAAGTTATGCCACTTGATGAATCAGATAGTACTTGTATAGCATGCTAATGGTATAAATGTCTTTTATATATTGCATTTTCAATGTTATGATGGTACAGACTTGATGCGGACGCCAAGTTTTCCCAGTTAGGGAAGGGTGTAACCCCCCGTACAAATGGGGGTTCCCAAAAAGTCTTCCTTGAGCTTGCCTAAATGCTCACTTCCAGGATGGTGCCCTGCATTTGAGCAGTTTAAATATGATTAACCGAGCCTGTATAGCCTCTGTGTACTGTCTCTTTAAGAGCTACCTATTGCAGCTTAAGTAATCTGAGAGGGAGCTCTGTTTGAAACATGTAACTATTTACTGAAAATCATTTAGAGTGATAATGATACTGTAGTTTGTCTAACCTGCTTTCTTTTTAGCAAGGACTGTTTTGTTTGTCTCCACTATCTTGGTCCTGGACTGCAAATTGGACCAAACAGTACTAATGGGACCTAAAATGTAGTCGGACTACAGGAGCTGTCTGAATTCAAAATCTGTAGGAACTTTAGTTTGGAGCTTTTTGCAACTGAAGGGGGAGCTCTTGCTTTGACTGACAGCCAAATCAGCCAACCAAATCTTTTGGATCTTGGGGAAGTCCCGGACTACTTGCAGTTTTCAGTTAGTTCTGAGCTGGGAAGTGAAATGAGAGGAGCTGAAGTGATTCTGAGCAGCAATCCTGAATGGATTCGCATGGGAAGACTATGAAAAGGATGTTTTTGGCTTACATGTCTGCCTGATGCTCGGGACAGAAGAGAATTATTGTGGACTAAATCCAAGTTTGTGTGACTAAAGTAAGCTATTGAAGTGGGCCAGGCTCAACCTGAAGAAGTCCGGAGATTTTGCTGAATGTGACTGGCCTGTCAGGAGTTCCAGCTACCCCTAAGCTCCCGGTGTGTGCAAAGACTTTGCGATCGTGACCGGGGAGTGCTTTGTCTGGTACAGTACAATTTCTGTACATGTAAATGTGCTATGAGCTGCTAGTGGGTTGTGAGTTAGTTCTCCACTGTGTGAACTGTGTTCTGCTTGCTGGAAGCTGTATCCAGCCCAAAATGGACGCATCCAAATCTGTCTCCAAGCGGTCTGGGCTTTGCCAGACTGGCCCAGCCAGACTACCCACTGCACAGAGAAGCCGTCGACGAGAGACCTGCCTGGCGATCAGCCCCCTGCTCCACGCTTGAAAAGGAACGATGCCTCTGCGACTCGTGTGGGCCCTGCTTCTCCTGGCTTTCCAGATCAACCACCTGCAGTCTTGATTTTTGTCCAGCCTGTGTCCAGTCTTGGGTATCGTAAGTAAATACCAGGGCAGCTCCCTGCCACAACAGCTTAATCCGAGTGTGTCATCTGATTGTCTTGTTGTTTCATTTCCTTTATGAACTGAGCCCTCTGGCTCTGGATTACAAATATCGTGTACTGTGCATGTTGTGTTTTCCATCACAGGGCCCCCACCAGCTGCAACTCCAGGCAACTGTCCTAGCTAGCCCATCTCTTCTCCACCTGGGTACCCGGAGGTGGGCTGTGTGGGGGGACCCAAAGCACATGCAAACTGCTTGATTGATATAACCTTAAAGCTAATTAACCTGATTTTGCCCCTCCCTTGTTCAAGTCCCCTGAATAAATCAGATCTAACTTTTTCTGCATGTAATCAGACTGTGGTTCCAGTTTGTGCTCAAAGTACTGTACTGTTGCTGTTTGCTGTGCATAACCTTGTTTTACAGGGGGTCCCCAGGGTCGAGCCAGAGGAACCAGTCCTGGTGGTAAGTGCAAACAGTGTGGGTACTTGTGCGGTGTACCAGGGGTATTGTGAAAGTGATTATTGTACAGTGTTCAGGCCACTAGAGGGGAAAGAGGAGGGTGACAGTGTCCAGGTTAGTTTGACCACTACCAACCCTAACCTCCGGGTGGAGGCTCCTGTTTCAAAACTCAGGCCCCTTAACCTGCTACTAGCCAAGCAGGCAGGGGTAGTAGCCCTTGGGATAGTGCCACCTAGGGGTTACACTAGGATTTGAAACCAGTGCAGACACTGGCATAGAAAGATAAGGCAAGTTTATTTAGAGTGCCCTATCCCACAGGCTTAGTGCACTGTACATTTCACAGAAAAAAAGAATAAATTCACAAACACATTTACTTAGAGAACAGGAAATGATTTCTAATTGGCAGCTGTTTACAATGTTTCCATTTTCAGAAATTATATTAATACCCCTAAATGATCCATATGCAACTATACCTCAAAAAAGTTAAGCAAAAAATGCATTTTGTGTTATTTTGTTTTCATAGGTAGTATTCTGTTGCAGTTCTCTTCATGGAGCCAGTGATCTGGACGTTTAACTATGTCACGTTTTTCATACAGAACATTGAGCATGGTTCCAACAGGTTAACAGCTCACACAAAACACTCTACGAAAACCATAACATAATAAAAAAAAAAAAAACCTCCAAATTACTGGTTCCATGATGACAACCGTGCAGAATGTTGTCCATAAAAAGAAAAACATTTAAAAAAACAGTTTTTTACATCCACAGTTATTCACATGCAGTTAAATGATCATTTGCGTTTCTTTATAAAATGGGCATGAAAGATCCTGAATGCTGCTTGGTTAGAACAGGTTTTTTTTATCAGGCCATAACATTGCAACTAGCACTAACTGTGCCAAACAAAATGCAGCACCTGAGGAAATCAGTGCATGCCACTGTTCTCCCGCTGCAGCTCCTCACCTAGGATCCCAAAGAACCAGGAGAGAGGTGGCACAGAAAAGTAAAAATCTTTAAACAGTTCAATCCTTGTCCCACAAAGATATTCAGGATCTTTTATGTCCATTTTATAATCAGAGAATAAAACTGTCACTCTGACCTTAATTTTACTTTCCCTTGACACACGTTTCGGTGACTCCCACGATCTGCAGGTCAGCCACCGATATTCACCACAGCACAGTCGCTGCCGCATTCCTCACCTTCTCCGGTCATGACTACATTCTCTGGCGCCGAGGCATCCCACCCCCCACCCCACCGCCCACTGACAGTCCAGCGCACTGCCAGAACAAAACTGAACAGTTTCCTTTTTTCAATAAATACTGTAACTGTTAAGATTTAAGAAAAGTGAACCAGGAAACATCAGTCTATGGCGGCTGCTGAGGAACCCGCTCACTCGCAGTCAGCCAGCTGTTTGTCATAAATTCAACCAAAAGAAGGGATTTTAAGAAAATAAAGCTTAAAATAAATAAAATCATAACACAAAAATGCTCTCTGCATCTTGGGAGGTGGACAACAAACAGCACACATAATACATCAGTCCAGCTGTTACATGCTCTGTCCCGGTGCCTGAAAGGCAAACTGGAGAAAAGTAAGGATATATTTAAAATAAAAAAAACATTGTTTTGACTGTTTGTGTGGGTGGGTTCTGCAGACACAGTCACTGGGTTGGTACTGCAGACACTGAGAGACATTGATCTTATGTAGTGATTTTCAATTAAACAGCTGCATTCCAACAGAAGGACTACTTTTTCTTTTCCACAGATATAATCATATTTTTACTGATTTTATGTACATATTTATTTGCATATTTTCTGCAACTTTAACTTCTTTACCGGGGGCCCATTTTATAAGCGCAATAACACACTCCAAGGTGTGGGTTATGTACTGATAAGAGCACACCTAGGTGCATAAGGCACTCGGCACAAGTGCCTCATGCCTCATAACACACCTGGATGTGCTCTTATCAGGACATAACCCACATCTTGTCATGTGTTATTGCTTGCATAAATCAGAACATAACTAACTGCTGCCAATTACCACAAATTTCCTGTCCCTTTTTAACAAAATAAACAAAACACATTACACATAACTGAAATCATTATAGAAGCAGGTGTTTAGCAATGGAGAATTCAAAACTTGTACAGTATATAGTTAACAGAGAACTAACAAGCATTTGTCAATGCCGAACGTTCGCTTGCAGGTATTTGCAGTGGTGTTTGGTATGTATGGTGCTTTACCCTAATGCCCTGTGCGATTGCTGGTATTTGCACAATAAATTGTCAGCATGATCTTTTTGTTACCCCCATTGTGTGCTACATAGGCGGAAACACGTTTTGGGCAGGATGTGAAAAATGACAGCTGTACAGCTCATAAGAAGGTGTGATAAAATAGCAATGTTGAAAATCTGGGTGAAAATATTAAAACTCAGAACTTACGAGCCCTGCGTCGGAACTGTGCAAGCCGCTCAGTAAAACACTCATTTTTGGAATTTTCCACCAAATTTTCAACATGAATTTTGGACCTTCTCATGAATGATGTCACTGTCATGGCGTTATTGAGCGAAGGGTGATTTGGCGCAGTGACTGTGCAGTGCCTGCGAAATCACCTTCAGACCCAAATAATGCCATGACAGTGACATCATTCATGAGAAGGGGTCCCAAAACCCCATGTTGAAAAATTTGCAAAAATTCCAAAAATGACTGAGAAATGCAATAAAGTTGAAACCCCTATTAGCCCATTATACAGCTTACGGCATTTCCTCAGTTCGCAGTCGGTTTGAAGAGTGCAGACGTGTTCCCGGTCCACATGAAGATCGTCGCACCGGAGGTAAGTATAGGGTGGGGGGTGTGGGGAGGCTGAGTGCGCAGTGGGTGGGTGCGGGTTGTGGGAGGGAACTGGGAGATGTGCCATGGGACCGTTTTTGTTTACAGGAAAAAAAAAAAAACGATGTTGGGACATTTGCCATGCTGGGTGGGCTCCCAGCGTGGCAGAAGATGTGGGGGGCCGGGGAGCCGGCGAGGATTGGGCACCCTCCGCAACCACGCGGGGGCCCGAGGAGCCGACGGGGGATTGGGCACTCGCCGGCAAAACAACGAATAGGTTTGCCACGCTGGTGTGGGCTCCCAGCGTGGCAGCAGGGTGGCAGGGGGGCCGTGGAACTGACCGGGGGGATTGGGCACCCCGGTCGGCCAAAGAGCAAGCTGGCGTTTGCCACGCTGGGGTGGGCTCCCAGCGTGGCAGGAAAGCTTTGGGGACAGCGTGATGCGACGGCGGGCGCGGACGGAGGGGACGGTAGCGGCGCCAGTATGGCAGCAGTGTTTTCCTTTGAAGCAGAGGAACACCGCTGTCATACTGAGCTCCTGCACCCATTGGTGAAGGACGCCATGCCTGCTCAAGGGAGCAGTGCACTGATGGGAGAGGCACACCCAAGTGTGCTACTCTCTCAAAACGTTCCTTGCGCATGCGCGCAAGCGAACGTAAAAATGAACTTTTGGGTGTCTCTTGACCACTAGGTACTGCAAAAAGCCTGCCTGAACAGGCAAAATGTTAACCCTTCTTAAGAACTCCACCGAGGAGATCAACAGATTAATAAAGTAGGGTGTTCCAGATGGTCAGGGCCACTACATAAAGCACCCTGTCCCAAGACAGCGTCAACCAGGACCTAGGGACAGCCAGCAGATGAGCTCTGGTGGAGCAGCGAGGACAGTTCAGAGAACATAAAGCCAAGAGATCCTTCAGGCAGCCTAGACCCAGTCTGTGCAGGGCTTTGAGATAACACCACCAAACTGTCAGCCAGCACAGTCTGTGCAGTACAGGAGTGATATGCTTAGGGGTCTTAACTCCAGCAATCATCCTGGCTGCAGCATTCTGCACCAGCTGCAGGTGACACACCAACTTTCCAGATAGCCCAATGTACCGAGCATGTAGCAATAGTAGTAGTAGTATTTACTTTTCATTTATCATTATAAAATGTGACTAGATATTGTCCACTGAATGGGTTCCCACCACAAACAGTGCATAGCTACAACATCTGGAAAAAACACCATAATAATAAATATTGATTTGATGGGTTTAAAATCTGATAATTGCATGGTCTAAAAAGCCTGTTTGCATGGGTAACTAGAACATTTAAACACAAACAAAATACCATAATACAACATGTAATATTGTACTGTATCATAATACAATATTAAATAAACACAAGCAGACATTGTACAATGATGCTGGAAGACAGCCAGGAGAAATCTTTCTAAGGTCCCCTTGAAACTGGAAACAGTTAAGTTTGTTAGTTGTAACAGAAATTGGTAAAGAGTTACAGTATAAAGTAATGGAACGTTGTCTAGCAAGGTTCTCTACCCCCAAAGAGTCCTCATTGGAGGGACTGAGAAGTGATTATGCATCACTGATTGTGTGGGAACAGTACTGTTCTGTGCCTGAAATATGGAATGAAAAAAAAATTAGGTACTGTGCCAAGTGTAACTTTTTAAGCCAATTTTCTGATCTGGAGTAAATATCTTTACTCAAGCGATGGCCTATTCAAAGTACTGTATAAAGGACAGTGAGGAATATGCAACAGAAGTTATGACGTGAACCTGGCAATTTGGTTATACAGGGCCCTCACCTTGGACAGGAAGCCCTCTCTGGCACAGTAACAGAACTTGATTCCATAGTCAAATACCAGAAATAAAAAACAAAAACCAAAATCTGATAAAGCAATTTGATTGTAGTGGTAACTAAGAAGGAATTTAGGGCCCCATATCGTGCACATAGGGGTGCCACACAAGAAAATAGGGCTGGCCGGCTCTGGCGCAACATTCAAACAGAAATTGGGATCCAAACTGACCATGCCATCAGTCTGAATATTGGGCCATTGTAGTGTAGCGCATTGCAAGTAGTCGCCATGCTGTGTGCTGCACTACCGGAACACTGGGCTGAAGACCACCCAAAGGGGTAATGCGAGGCACACACTTGTTAGCGCCACAGCCCATATGGGTGATATTCAACCCAAACATGCAGATGAACGCACTGGGCATGTACGGTGCCAACAGGCCATTTGCATGCCCATTATGGGCTCATCTGCATGCCGCGCATTGGACAAGTGCACCAGGCCAGGTCCCCCCTCCCAAGACCTGATCCCCTCATAGCAAAAATAAAAGTAATTCTTGGAAGTTTAGAAGTCCCTCCCAAGCCCCAGTACCCACATAGAATAAATAAAAGAAATCCTTGGTGGTCTAGGGGTTCATCCCAAGCCTCGATCCCCTCATAGATAAAAGAACAGTAATCCCTGGTGGTGTAGCTGTCCTCCTCCCTAACACCAACCTGTCCGAGTCATGCAAATAGCTGTCCTTGTTGGTCTAGTAGACCACCCCATCCCAGCAGGTACTGCCCCATCACCCCGCTCCCTCCATTCCAAGCACAACAGCGAGTGACCAGCACAGCCTCTGCACACCACGACGGCTGGCTGCAGACTGAGCTGTCATGGTGCACGTATTGTAACAGCTGACTGTACAGTACAAGCTCCATGTGAGTTAATTCATGGCTGACCATGCTGGTGAACGGAGGGCTGTACCAGTCGCTGGCTCTTGGGGCCGAGATGTGGAGGGGTGGGGTGGTAGGACAGTACCTGCTGGCGTGGGGATGGGGGGGTCTACTAGACCACCAGTGACAGCTATACGCATGATATGGGCAGGCTGGGGTTAGAGAATGGGTCCACTAGAGCACCAAGGATTACTATTCTTTTATCTATGTGGGGCTCAGGGCTTGGGAGGGACCACTAGACCACCGAGGATTACTTTTATTTATTTTATGTGGGGATTGGAGCTTGGGAGGGACTGCTAGACCATGAAGGATTACTGTTATTTGTTCTTTGTGGGAACTGGGGCTTGGGAGAGACCACTAGACCACCAAGGATTACTGTTATTTGTTCTATATGGGAGTTGGGGCTTGGGAGGGGCCATAAGAACACCAAGGATTACGGTTATTTTTTCTATGTGGGAGGGACCACTACACCACCAGGGAACCCAGCCCTTGATGGTGCATGCATGGGATGCGGAGCACCCACCCCCCTTTGCACATTGTTAAGGGCTGAGTTTCAGAAACATTAAAGTGCACCATGCTAGCAGCCATTTCGCACTTCTGGAAACTTTCAATATTGTGTGGCACCTCATATTAACATACTAACATACTAAAAGCCAGCAGAATAGGCATAATGGTCTTTCGTGTCTGCTCAGTAGCCAGCCCCTACTGGGCGCTAGCTCCTCGCCCCCCCCGGTCCCCGAGAGGGGCAACCTTGGCTTCAGTACACCCATGCATCTGTCCCACCCCCTCTTAAAGCCCTCCACAGTGCCTTGCTCAACTAGACTCCCGGGCAATGCATTCCATGGCTCCACCACCTTCTCTGTGAAGTAATGCCTTCTACATTCTCCCCTATAGGTTCCTCCCTCCAGCTTCCATTTATGCCCTCTGGTTGTGCCCCTTTGCTTTAGCCTGAACATTTCTTTGGCTCTACCCCTGTTAATCCCTTTCACATATTTAAAAACCTCAATCATGCCCCCCTGTCTCTCCTCTCCTCCAGCGAATACAGCCCAAGGGTTTTCAGCCTATCCTCATAGGTCCTATCACTCATGCCCCAGATCATCCTGGATGCCCTCCTCTGGAACCTCTCCAACAGTACTTTGTCCTTCTTAAGGTGCGGCCTCCAGAACTGCATTCAATACTCAAGATGTGGCCTGACCAAGGCATTGTACAGAGGTAGGATCACCTCATTCCTCCTGGACATTATTCCCCGAGCTATGCAGCACAGTATCTTGTTGCCTTTGCCGCTGTTCTTCTGCAGTTCTCACCGTTGTTCATTCTGGTGTCTACCACCACCCCCCGAGGTCCCTTTCACTCGATGTGGTTTGAGTGTGACCCCTCCCATGGTGTATACATGCCCTGGGTTTCTGACCCCCAGATGCAACACCCTACACTTCTCCAGATTAAAACTCAGCCCCCACCTCCTTGACCAACCCTCCAGGGTATCCAGATCCCTCTGGACTGCCACCCTCACTTCCTCCCCATCGGCCAATGCACCCAGTTTAGAGTCATCTGCGAAGAGGCTCATCCTACTCCTAACTCCCGTCCCTATATAGGAGACATAGGCGTTGAACAGGAATGGTCCCAGTACCGAACCCTGGGGCACCCCACTGAAGACCTTCCTAGGAGGAGACAATCCCACTAACCACCACCCTCTGTGTTCTGTCTGTAAGCCAGCTTCCACCCATCTAAGCAACTGTCTTCCCACCCACCCCACCCACCCAACTTTGTCAATAGCCCGGTGGGGTACCAAGCCAAACATCTTACTAAAATCCAGATACAAGACGTCCACTGGTCTCTGCCTGTCCAGGGTCCCTGTCACCCAGTCGTAAAATTCTATGAGGCTGGTCTGGCACGATCTCCCCGAGACAAAACCATACTGTTTGTCGTCCACGTGCCCCAGCCTATCCAGTTGCCTCCAGAGCATCCCTTTGATGAAACCCTCCATTAGTTTGCCTACCACTGACGTTAAGCTGACAGGCCTGTAATTTCCCATCTCCTCCCTAGACCCCCCCTTTGTGGACAGGCACCACATGAGCCACCTCCAATCCTGGGGCACCCTTCCTGTCTGGAGAGAGGCATTGAACAGCGCAGCTAGCAGAGCCTCTAGTTCGTCTGCCAGTTCCTTCAGTACCCTTGGATGCAGCCCATCCGATCCTGGTGCCTTGTCAGTTTTCAGCGCCCAAAGGGCCTCCCTCACCCTGCCCTCTGTGATTTCACCCTCCCTAGCTTACCCTCAATAAGGCCCCCATCCTCTTCTGGGCCTGGTCCACCTGGTACCCCAGCCTCTTTTGATCCTCTTGTCTCCCTCTGCCCTATCCTCTCAGCTGCCCCCCGCCTTCCAGTTGAATGAAGACCATGTCTCCCTCCCTAAAAACTGAGGCAAAGTACTTGGTCAGTACCTCTGCCTGCTCCCCTGCCTCCTGAGCCCATCCTTCCCCAGTTCTAATCCTCGAGATCTGTGCTCTCCCCTTCCTATTTTCCCCTATGTATCTATAAAATCCCTTTCCATCCCTATGGATATCCTTAGCCAGGTTGTGCTCCATCCTCACCGTTGCTCCCCTCACCATCCTTGTGACCCTTCTAGCTGACAACTCATACTCCACTCTTTCCTTTTCCCCCCGGAGCACTTAAAACATGCGTAGGCAACTTTCTTACCCCTTACTGCCTCTTGCACCTCCCTGGTTCACCAGCATGGCTTGCTTGTCCTACCATTTTTACGCCTTACCCTCGCACACAAGCTTGTAGCCTCCTGTACCCCTTTTTTTAAAGGTCTCCCACAAGCTGCCCACATTCATGTCTGGCTTGATCTGGCTCAAGCTCCCCCTCAGTATCCTGCCCATGCCCACGAAGTCTGCCCCTCTGAAATCCATTACCACTGTGTCTGAGTGGTTGTCTCCCCCCCCCCAGGCACAGCATAAACCAGACCGTGGCACGGGCTCCTCCTGCCAGCAGGGTACACACCTCCAGACCCCTTTTCTGGTCACTGTCTGCAAGGATAATGTCCAGTATCCCCCCCCCAGTAGGTTCCCCCACCTGTTGGACCAGAAAGGCATCTTGAAACACATCCATCAGCCTCTGCTCCCCTGGCCACTGTTGATGTCATAGTGTCCCAGTCTGCCCCCGGCACATTTAGGTCCCCCATGACCACCACCCTACCCTTTCCTCAGTCACAGTGCCCCTTGATGTTCTCAACCAATTTTCCCTCCAGTTCCCCGTCCATTGCGGGTGGTCTGTATACCACCCCTGCTTTCAATCTCCCCCACCCCCCGATTCCCCGATTGTAGCATTTCCCAAATCGCTTCAACTCCTCCTTCTGCCTCCTCCACTGCACTCACCAATATGCCATCCTTGACTATCAGTGCTACACCCCCTCCTCTACCCACTTCTCTGTTCCCCCTGAATATTTTGTAGCCCTCCAAATTTAGGTCCCAGCCATTCTTCTGGGTGGCCAATGTTTCCATAATCACTGCCACGTCCACTGATCCCTCTGCCAGCATCGCCTGTAGCTCGGGCATTTTGTTGCCCATACTCCTGGCGTTGACCAGGACCGTCCTCCACCCCAACCCCCTCTCCCCTGCACAACTGACTCGGCCCTTCGTACTCCCTATTTGACCTCTCCTGCACAGCTCTTGCATTGTGTCCATCGGAGTCCCCTGCCCTTATTTGCCGGCGTAGACCAGGGACCTCAGTCAGTCCTCCTGTCTCCAGTCCTTCTCTAATCCCTCCCCCCTTTACAAGTTTAAACCCCACTTCTCATATATTCATGAGGGATCCCTCATATGCCTGTGTGCAGCGCAATATTTTGCATGACAGTACTATTGGGGATGCGCTGTGCATAGGTGGCCTTTGAATATGGCACGCCCTTGACAGCCAGTGCTATTCTGGGTTAGCATGGCACAAATCCAGTTTGTGCCACGCAAACCTGTTGAATATGGGGCCCTAAATCTTTAAAGGGTGCCTAATCTTTGACAGTTTTGATCAAGATGGATATATGTTGATCATAGGAGACAAAACTGTCCAGGGTGAGGCCTAATATATAAAGGCTGAAAAATGTTCAATGTCAATTCCCTGGAATTTTTTTTTAAAGAGCAGCTGACACCTTTGGGGGCAGGCAACTTGTACAGTAGCTGCCTACTCCAGGACCTAAACTAGCCCCATTTCGAGTTCTTCTGTGAATGGCATCAGAAGTCATAATACTTACAAATGCCACACACTCACTTCCTAGCAAAGCTTAAGCCATCAAGTGCCAGTCGCAGCCCCAAGAAAACAGCATCTTTATGATGCAAAGTGGGGAAGTGATTTCAGAGCTACAGATAACATTATAATGCTACCAGGGACAGTGGCTGCATTTGAATACTACTGAAACATCTAAAAGGCTCTTGCACATGTTAATGGGGGTAGTTTTATGAGATCCTTTTAGAAGTTTCAGTAGTACCGTATTCATATGTCGCTGCTACCCTCGACAGCATTGTAATGCTGTCTATAGTTCTGAAGTCCCTTCCCACTTTGCATAATCAAAACACAGTTTTCTGAGTGGGACTGCGGTGGGCACCTAGTGGCTTTGGCTTTACTAGGAAGGGAGATTGCAGTATTTCTAAGTATTATAACTTCTGATGCCTTGCACAGAAAAGCTCAAACTAGGGCTCCTTTAGGTCCTGAAGGAGGCAGCTTCTGGAAAGAAGCTGGCTGCCCCTACCCACAGATAGTGTCAGCAGCTCTTTCAGAGAAACAACTGGATTAACTGACATCTTTCTGGGGTTGTGAAACACCATAGTTTTTTATTTCAGATGCATTAAGGACCCATTTGTATTGCAGAAACCAATTCTGTATATTAACAAAATCAGTCTAAAGTAAATTTGATAACTCAGATAAACCTGTCCACATGTGAAAATCACTGCACACCACCAGCATAAAGAAAAGTATTAGTGCAACTGCAAACCTAAGGAGGAGTGTTGAAAAATAAACTAAATAAAAGGGACGCGAGTAGCAACCCCTGGAATAATCCAAAGGTAACAAGGCTAGGAGGGGAACTCAAAAGAGAAATTTTAGTTCTTTGAAATCATTCATGAAGATAGCTATATTAATCATAATATTAACCATGTTAATACAAATTTATATTCATTATTCATCAAATCTCCATTCATCATTAAGCATCAGTTTAATTCACAATGCAATGTATAGGTTTGTTAGCCAGTTTGGTCAACTAGGACAAAACATTTCCAGGGTGTATTTTTGGACCTTAGCTTCATAGGGACAAAGTTCAAAACTTGGGGACCAATGCAACAGAAGGACAACCATCTAATATTCATCCTGGAGGGGGAAATCAAACATTCAATCCTCTGCTCAGATCTCAGACCTGACTGAATGTCTCACTTAGTCAAGCAACCTGTAATATAATTTGGTACCACATTTTTATGGCATTTGAACATAAAATTCTAAATATGCAAATGTCTACATTTTTTGTAAACTAGTCAGTTGAGGTCAGCATACTGTATTACAATCAGTGATGCCTTGCACAGATTGCAGTACCAGAGTCTAGACATCACACAGCAACACACCAGGGTCAGCAGGTCCTCTTGCACTAGACAGGGCTTGAGCCGGCAATATTCCTCAATTAGAAAAAATCCACTGTAGACCACACCTGCCACCTGTTGTTCCAGTGACAGCCTGCAGCCCTCAATGACCCCCATATTCTGAAATGGATCTCAATATAATGCCACATTGACATACCGAACCTTGAATGAGCACAATGCAATGTCATACTGATGTTCTAAAACACAGCACAGCATTTATTTCACTGTGACAAAACATGCGCTACATCCTCACACCTCAGCCTTCTCACGTGGGCAACTAGATTGCTCTGTTGTACTCCCCAGCCCATAGCCTCCACCCACTGTGAAGAACAATGTCCCTTGATAAATGACGTGTAGATGGAAGGTAATGACATGGTAAGGAGGTGTTAGGGGCTTGCTTGTTGAGTAGTGTCATTGACATTTTATGTATTGCAGGTCTGTGCTATAGTACTAACTGGCTTCTGTCTCACAAACTGCCCAGCTTGCTCAGAGTGAAGAAGTACTATGTGCATGTGGACACACCTGCGGTTTGCAATGTCACTTGGGTCAATGATTTGTTTTGCACTGCTCTTACAGGGAGGGGGAGGTTAGATTGGAAACCTGACAGCACCTAGGAACTCAAACCACAGTGTATAAGCATGTCTCAGTACTGGGACCAGTTCTCGTCAGTGTCTTCATAAGTACATTGCAAAACAACTGAAAGGGAAGGTATGCCTTTTTGCAGAGGATATCAAAATCCTTAACAGGGTGGATAATCAGGAGGGAGTAGAAAGAATGTGTAGATATCTTGGAAAACTCGAGGAATGGTGAAAAACATGGCGGTTGGGGTTTAATGCTAGAAAGTGCACACTGAGACACCTAGGGCATAGAAACCCAGGAAATGTGTATAGGATGGAGGGGAGGTACTGTCAGTCACTAAGCAGGAACGAGACCTTGGAGTTATCATATCTGATGATCTCAAAGTGATAGGGTAGTGCAACAAAGCACTGGGTAGGGCCAGCAAGATGCTGGGATGCATAGGGAGAGGTATTTCCAGCAAGAGGAGTGCAGTGGTCTTGCCATGGTATCGCTTACTTGTGAGATCCCACTTGGACTACTGTGTCCAATTCCAGAGGCCGCATCTCAGAAAGTACATAGACAGGGTGGAGGCAGTCCAGAGAAGGGCAACAAAAATGTGCAGGGGTTGCATCAAAAGCCCTATGAGGACAGACAAAGGGATTTCAATATGTACACCCTGGAAGAGCGAAAGGAGACATGAAGGAGACCTACAGGTACCTCATGGGGGTGAACAAGGTGCAGGAGGAGAGTCTCTTTCAGTCTTTCACCACACCAGGACCAGAAAGCACACAATTAAATTGGAGGGTGGAAGTTTAAGAGGAATGTGAGGGAGTACTACTTCACTGAAAGAGTAGTGGACACCTGGAACAGACTGCAAGCGAAAGTCCTGGAGATGAAAACAGTAAGGGGCTTCAAGCATGCATGGGATCGATATAGGGGAATACTAGTAATTATACAATGACTTTTAAAATCTCATTATCTGATTATCTGACTGGCACCACACAGCAGTGGTAAATTTTGACATTACCCACGGGAAGAGATGCCAGTCAGCCTCATTTTAAAAATCACTCCAACCACCAAAACTGGAAGCGAGAAACCACCATATTGACTCGCCAGTAACTCAGTAAATTTAAACATAGACTTACCAGTATTTTTTTTTTTTACTGCAAGCAGTCCCTGAGTAGAGCATCAAATTTATTTTTCAAATGCAGCTGCAACTGCCACTGTAATTCAGATCACAGCTCTCTCTGTACTCAGTGCCATGCCCTGTATTATACCCCTCCGCCTGCTCGCTCACTCTCCAGTCTTCTGCGGCCAGTGTTCAGAAGTGCAAGGAAGTTGGATAACTGTTCAGATACTTGTTACCTCCTAGCACAAGTACACTGTCTCATCCCTTCCATAAGGTAAGTGCCTTACCAATGAGTGCCATTCTCTGAACTGCTTCGAAGAAGAAGGGGGGAAAATAACAAAAAGTGGGCCATGTTAATAGGCATGCGTTTATACATATGCATACTCCAGTGCTCATGCATATTCATAAGTGGATGTCCAGTCTCACGGTTCCGCTTTTCGCACAGGTTTTCAATAATGTTCAGCACTCGTTTTTAAAACACTTTCCCAGTTCAGCAATCATCAAAGTAATAAAATATTTGTTTAGCTGAACTGGATTGGTGACAGACGAGCACGGGGATCCTCATGTTTATCACTGAGGGAGGCAGCGTGGTGTCAGTTTGTCATTGGGACAACACTAAATAAACTGAATATAGTGCAGCTGTGACCTGCTCACGGAGTTTAAGAGAAGGTGGGGGAAGAGTGATTTAAAAAAATAAATAAAATTGAACCCTGGTTCCTCACATGCTCTTCTCTTTTGCTGAAACCTGGGAGGGCAATTACTTTAACTAGCAATAGGGAACTATTTTTTGTGGCACAAGAATAAATACTATAAAAAATGTTTAAAATGGGGCAACAAAATGTAATTTCCTTAATTTCTTTTTCGGGGGGGGGGGACATGTCCTGTCCTTGTACTGTCCCTCTCGCTCACTCTGATCCGCCTCGGCGAGGATTGCTAGAGATTCCCAGAAGCGTTTAAAACATCTGGGCGTGCATTTTCTTCGCTGCCCCACCCTGAATTCTCTACCTCGTCGGATACGTAGCTGCCTGACCGTCGAGAGTTTTAAGTCGGAGTTAAAAACGTATTTATTCCGAAAAGCATATGGAGAGTGATTTTATTGTGATTTTACTGTGAATTTTATTGTGTTGTTATTGTTATTTTGTCATAGTTTGTAAATTCTAATGTTTGCTTAATTGTACAGCGCTTTGGCTTTGAAAAGTGCTTAAAAATAAAATTTACTAAATTTACTTACATTGTATAATCGCAATCAACCACGACATGATTTATTGCTTAAATAGGCAGGGAGAAGGGAGTGTTGCCAGAGACCAGTTAGGGTCTGCAGAGACAAACTAGACAGGGACCATCTGGTCAGAATAGCTGGGCCAAGGGGCCTTTTTCTGCCGACAAATTAAATGTCTCTATGTTTCTACCTTTTCCAATATACCTTCTGTGGTCTAGCACAAACATTTGCATGCACCAACACACCTTAGTGCATTAGTATGCATTAGTTTCAAATATAGTGCCCTTTAATTTTTTAATTATCACGAAGGACCATTAAACGTATTTTCGTGACTTGTAAACCTTTACAGATATTGTTCCTGGACTAGTTGCCAATAGAACAATTTCTGACCCTTCACAAAAAAAAACATATGCATCCCTAGCAACAAGCCAAAATTCCCAGACAGCTAGCTGGACTGGAATCTGAACCTCAACCTATACACAACGTGTCTCAGGATCTAGCTTATGCTAGTCAAAGTGTGTGTGTGTGTGGGGGGGGTCCATTCACAATTCAAGATGCACAATGTAGCCATGAAGAAGGCCTGCAACAGCCCAAGGTCCACTATCACCCTGCCGGTGTCACTGTGTAGCAATGGTGACTATTAGGGGTGAGAAGTAAAACAAGAGAGAAGACTTTTGCAGGGTGGGGGATGTTTTGAATTTTAACAAACAAGCTTAGGTTCAAACACCAAAACATTGCTCACTTGAACTGTCTTTTGCAAACTGCTGTCGCCAGTCAAGCACGGCAAACAAAATGCTGTAGTCATGCCTCGGCTTTGTCCAGTAACCAAGCAAAGGAGAAAACAAATGACCAACCAACCTACTCTCAAGGTTTTGTTCTTTGCAGCGGACTATCCCACCATATGGCCTTTGTTACTGACTTAGCATGCCATACAAAAGAGGGTGCTAATACAAACCAGGGGTCTACTCCATAACTACTCCCAGAAGCATTAATTCAGGAATCAACATGGCAAAAGTTGGATTATAGGCTTACTGCAGGGATCCACTTCAGGAGTCTGCAGATTATATAAAAGATCACCTGTCCTTCATGCAAGAGGATTTTCTGACAAAAACAAATCTGGCTATCCCGCATCCCACACCCCAAATTAAACACATAATACACAGCCCCTATCATTTGCACTTGCTGACCTCAACTCAGGGCCGCTTAAAATGGAATGCTTCTGGAGTTCCATTCTTACCAGCTTGAATACCTTGCATTCCATGATGAGCCCTTTGACAAATTTTGGTACTAAAGTCAAGTGCATGAAGACCCAACACCAACGCTAACAAACAAGTTTAGTGCAACAGTACTTGACACCCACACGGCTGCATACAGATTACACTCCAGCGGGATTCGGTGTCAGGCCAGCAAGTCTGTTAATCACTCTTTTTCCTGTTCACAGAGGTCCAAACACCCTGAAAAGCTCCTGACTGTTCCCACAGACAACTCTCTTAGTTTTGTTTTCAGATTCTATTCTTTCTTGCAGCAGAACAGTCCCTATAACAAATTGAGACTTTTTTCATGCTTTAACATATCGGTCATAATTTTCTTTACCAGCAAATATCCCATTTTATTGAATACACAAGATGCTGTGGGTTACTCTTTGCTAACCCAATCTATTGGTGATTAAAGCCACTTGGCTTTGCCTCGCAGCTCCAATGCACTCACATTACTTGTTACTCGAGAACACCCCACACCTCTTTCATATGCTACTGCTTGCTTGTGTGACCATGACCAAGTCTAAAACTTCCTGAGCTTCAGTCCACCTAGCTGTAAAATAGGAAGCTGCAGGACCCAACTGAAAATGAGATGCTGCATCTCATATGGGATAAATTAACAACAGAAAATCTGTTCTGGACTGGCCAGGACAGCTGTAAGCTGTGTGGCTAGGCAACTCCACCTAATGATTTATACTTAATAGAACATTCCTAGAAAGATGAAGCGAGACACAGCAGAAACATGTGAGTGTTAGAGGAATAACACTATGGTTCTTAGAAGGGTCCAAAACAACCTGTGCTGAAGTCCGATTTTTCTTATCTGACTATAGTTATCATTTGTGTGGGCTCAGTCATCATCTGTTGCTGTAGAACTTTCAATTGTAACCTGCTGGCAAGCATAAGCAGAACAGTTTCTGCAATTTGATTTCCTCGGTGGTGTTCGGGAATCCCTCCTTTTGTGTGACAAAATATTTTCCTGGTCCACTACCAAAGAACCTGTTAACCTGTTGAACCACTTGCCTCAACATATGTCACCTTCAGAACAGCTCAGGGTGCTCCAGGTGAAGGTTCCCTCACATTTTTTTTTTTTTTTTTTAACAGTTTATTTACCCAGGCTTACCTTCTTTATTATTATCTGGCAGTCTGCCGCTTTTATTCCTTTTAACGTAGATCCTGGTCCGTGTTTAGCGTTAGGTCAATGCTATAAGGCAGAAACATTTATTATGAAATTAGCAATAAAAATAGGTGAGCACCAGCGACTGGTCAGTGATGAGATTCCAAAGTTGGTATCACCTAAAAGAAGTTGTGACCCATTCATTGATAAACTCAGATCCCAACAAACCCAAGTCCCAAATTCTGTGTGTATACACACAGGGGAATGACACCATTTCCTTCTTCCATAACACAGCTGGTGAGCATGGCTCTGCTTATCTGGGATCTAAACTGTAAGTCTCAATTGTTTAATCTGGATCCCTGGGGAGGGGGCAAAACACATTTTAAAAAGGCAGAAAACAAATGGGAAATGGAATAACAAATTAGAGAGAAAAAAAACTGAAAAGGAAACGAAAGAAGGAACTAAATGCATGACAAGAAACAAGACTACAAAAAACAAGAAGGGCAAAGAAAAATCCCAAAGAAAAACATACCTGCATACCCAAAAATAAAAAAGAGCACACACACAAAGCAACCGTTAAAAACAACTGTAGTTGTTGTTCACCTAAACAGACACCATGAATGTACCAATGCTGTTTCTTTTTATGTTTGCTTGCACGCATGTGCAAGAAACATAGTGCGATGATCCAAAATGCAGTGCAGTACAGTTGAAAGGGAGAGCTACGCTTCAGTGGGCAGCAATAAGATATCGCGTGCTCATGTGCGCCCCCCACACACACATACTGCATGCTCATGCTCCCCCCCCAGCGCACACACTGTATAGCCGACGAGAGGTGCCCAATACCCATCGGCTGTGCTACGCTCCCTCCCAACAGAGTTCCAGATGCCACGCTGGGGCCCAATCCCCGTCGGCTACTGTCCCCCCAAGAGTACAGGGTGCCACACTGGGAACCCACCCTAGCGTGGCAACAGATCAGAGGACCGACGGGGTGCCTAATCTCCGGCGGGTTGCACGCCCCCAAACAGTTTTCCAGCTGCCACGCTGGGAGCCCACCCCAGCGTGGCACAAGTCCCGTGTGTCTAAGTTTAAAAAAAAAAAAAAAAAAAGAAACCTGAAAGAAAAAAAACTTCCCTCGCTAACTGTCCTGACCCAATTTCCCTCCACCCATGCCCACCCTCCTTGCACCCTGCCTCCCCACACCCCCTCCTCACCCCATACTTACCTCCGGAGCTCAGCGCGACAATCTTCGGTGGACCAGGAACACGTCTGCACTCTTCAATGTAATAAATAGGGTTTTTTCAACTTTAGTGCATATCTCGGGCATTTTAGGGAATTTTTTCACCAAATTTTCAACATGGGGTTTTTGGGACCCCACCTCATGTATTCTGTCACTGTCATGGCGTTAATTGGCCCCGAAAGGAGAGTTCATGGTCACTGCACGGAACCACCTTTCGGGACTGATTTACAAGACGACAGTGTCACAGTTCATGAGGTAGGCCCCCAAAAACCCTATGTTAAAAATTTGGTGAAAAAATTCCCAAAAATGACTGTTTTATGAGCATGCATTGTGCTGTTTCTACGCACGTTCGTAAATTCGCGAATTTTCAATATTTTCACTCCAGATTTTCAACATTGCCATTTTACCATACCTCCTTATGAGTAGCACAGCTGTCATTTTTCACATCTGACCCAAAATGTGTTTCCATGCATGTAGCATACAATGGCGCAATCGGTGTGCGAAATCAATATTCGGGACAGATTAAGAAAATCACAGTGACACTGTTCATGAGCAGAGGTGTTAAAATGGCTATGTTAAAAATTTGGTGAAATACGTCCATAAAATGACTGTGTTACGAGCGACCATTGTGCAGTTTCCACGCACCCTCGTAACTTCATGGATTTCTAATATTTTCAGTCCAGATTTTCACCACTGGCATTTTTCCACACTTCCTTATGAACAGTACAGCTGTCATTTTTCACACCATGGCAGAAATGTGTTTTTGCACTTCCAGCGCAGAAATGCGTGGTCGCTGTGGGAAATCACTGTTCGGGACAGATTAAGAAAATCACAGTGATTGGAGTGGAGGTTACAGAATCCCTGTGTTGACAATCTGCTGTAAAAAAATTCCCAAACTAATTGCATTACGGGTGTGCGTTGTGCATTTTCTACGCACACTCGTGACTTCCCCAGTTTTTTTTTTTTTTAATTTTCACTGCAGAATTTCAACATTGCCATTTTTTGCACCTCTCCATGAACAGTACAGCTGTCATTTTTCACATCCTGTTCAAAATGTGTTTTCGCACCTGTGGTGCCAAATGGCATAGTTGCTGTGCGAAATCTGCTTTCGGCTAACAAACTGATATTGCCACTGTTCATAAGGTGGGGGTCACAAAAAAACCATGTTGAAAATTTGGAGTGAAAATGCCAATGAACGCCTGAGGCGTTAGGGTTTTCGAGCATAACGCCCCAGCCTGTAGAGATTGATAGGCATCAGGGGTGTGACTTGGGACTGTCACCTGTAATGCTCATACCATTCCACACCCTGCAGTCAGTGAGAGGCACTGAGGTGTACCTTGGGACTCTTCGGCACTAAAGTTCACCCCACTCTCCTATACAGGACCCATCTCACTGTATTTCCTGATGGAATGGGGTGAGCATCAGGGCCAAAGACCCCAAGGCACACCGTGACACTTGTCGGTGTCTGCAGGGTAGAGTGTGGTGAAATGGCGTAGCCATAATGTCTGATGACCCAAAGGCACACCCCAATGCCTGTCGGTCTCGGCAGGGTGGTGGTGGGGTTGGCTTCAGTTCAATACTTCACTGCCGTTCCTATTATGCAGCTCTCCAACTCCTACACTACCACTGCCAGCAAGCAAACATTCGGCATTGACAAATGCTTGTTTATCATTATCTTTATATGTCCTGTGTTCCTGGGTAATCCAGGACCTCTTCTGGCCTACCACATTGGAAAAACTAAAGGGGAACTGTCAGCACTGGAGTCCCACACCCAAGTGTGGGGCTGGTCCTGATTTGCATTTTGTGTACAAAACTTTTTTTTTTTTCTTTTACTGTTTGCTGCAGTATAATACAATATACTGTATCAGATCGTTTCTGGTGACCTGCAAGCTGACATTTTCTGTAACTACAAATCCCAGAATCGCCTGCAGCTGACATCGGAGGAGGGCTGTTATAACAGGAGATTCAATAGCCTGCAGTGCATATTTAAGCAATACACCATGACAGGGAGTGAGTATATTGGTGGATTTACCATGTCTGGTGTGGTTCGGTCACGAGGCGCAGCCGAGTGACTTAACCACACCAGAAGTGGTAAATCCACCCATATAACCACTCCCTGTCATGGTATATTGCTATAATACAATGTTCAACTTGTTTTTTTGTCTTTATAGTGATATAAATGTAACCCCCCTGCAAATGGGGGTTCCCAAAAGACTTCCAGGAGCTTGCTTGAATGCTCCAAGCCTGAATGGTGTTTGGCATTTAAGCCATTTATCAGTGAGTGTTTTAGAGCCTCTGGTACTGTCTCTTTAAGAGCTGTCTGCTTGCAGACATAATTAGTTTGTATGGGGGGACTGTGTGCTTCTCTGAGTACCACTCGAGCTGCTGCCAATTCACTTCATTTTTGCAGTCACTAGGAGTGCAAAGGGAACCTATCTGAAAGATGTAACTGTTTGCCAGAAATTATTTAGAGTAATAATGAAATTACAGTTTGTCTAACCTGCTTTCTTTGCAGTCAGAACTGTGTCTGCTAGTTCCCCATTCTAGTTTTGAACTGCTGAACTGGACCAATCAGTGTGGGGTAAGCTAGCTCTAAAATGGTGCCTTGGACGAATCAGAACTTGGACTCATAATCTGAGCCAGCCACAAGAGGATTGTATGGGCAGTGACTCTGGGAGATGTAGTTTAGACTTCAGTGCCTTTTGGACCAACAGCAGCAGTCTATTGTGAGTGACAGCCAATCCAGTCAAGAACTGGGAGGAACTCAAAGGAAATGCCCGGTTTTGTCGGTTGGAGTTTGAGTTGAGCTTTGGCAGAAGAAGGAAGGAGCCCTGTGCTTTTTCAGTGTGCAGTTTTAGTCAAAAGCGTGTGTAAGGCCCAGAGTTCCGGTCTGCAGCTTGTTAGGACTGAATCCGTCCTGTGAAAAGAATCAAAGGATCTCTGAAGAGTAGAAACCAGGCTCACCCTGTAGAAGACTGGAAGAATTGCTGAAAATTGCACTCGGTCTGTCAGAACTGAATCTGCTGTGTGTTCTCCGGGTATTGTGCAGTAATTGCGATCGATACAGATGCAGCCTGCCTGGTATAGTGCTTTCTTTTATATAAATGTGTGAAGAGGTTTGTGTACCTCAAGTGAGCCCTGCTGACATTGAAGGACCCTATCTTATTTGGAGGTCGTGAGTACTAATTCAGGGTCGCTCCCTGTTGAATTGCCACATTAAATCCAAATGGAATTACTGTACTGCTGACTGTTTAATTCTCCTTTCTCTGTGTGTGAAAGGGCCCCTACCAGCTGCCACGGTTTGGACTAGCCACTAGGGCTTGGGTACCCAGGGACAGTAACTGATAGGGATAGGCCTGTGCACAGAGCCATAGGTAGATTATTAGAGTGATAGCTAATTAACCTGATTTCCCTGTCCTTGTTATATCCCCAAATAAATCAGAGCTGCTTGTTTCAGCAAGTTATACTGCCTGAGTGTATTTGTTCATGTTAAAGTACTGTACTGTGATTGTTGCACTTGTATCTCATTTCACAGGAGGTCCCAGTGCCGGAACCAGACCTGGGGGTAAGTGTTATACTGTGAGGTAATTCTGATATATTGTGTGGGCCACTAGTGGGAAGAAAGGGGTTGCAGTGTCCCAGAGGGCTGTGACCAAGTTAGTTTAACTATTGCAACCCTGACCTCTGGGTGGAGGCACCCGCCATTGGATCCAGGCCCCTCAACCTGTTAGTGGTAAATCAGGCAGGGTAGTAGCCCCTGGGATAAGCATCTAGGGTTACATCTTGGAGGCTCACCGCTGGGATTGTGTGTCCTCTGGTGGCCATATTTACGAACCACTGTTAAGAAAAAATGGGTACCCGACAGAGTGGCTGTGCACCGGCTGGTGGAGTGGTGTACTGGGAGGAGATCGACCCCCAAATGCTATGCTTATCCTGGACATCCCCTGGGTATCAATACGGACACTGTGCAGGGAGTACTTTCCAAGGTGGAAGGTTTACAAAACCCTGTGGTGGTGGGTCGGCATGCTAATCTGCTCACCCACACTTTCCTGGCCTAGTAGAGTTTAAGGATCCCATAGATAGCTCCAAAGTGCCACAGACCATTACCCCAGAGGGAGCCCTCACTGCTTGGAGAGTGATAACTAAGGACAGTAAAGACCGGGGGAATCAGCCCCACCACTATCTGAAACTTTGAGGAGAAATTTGCTGAATGGTTGCTGGGAGAGGGAAAACTGTGGAGGACTTGAAGAAACTATTCTTGCCACCTGGGGTGTTCCTCCCCAACACCCTCTCCTGCTCCAGTGCCCGTAATGGTGGCTGAACCAATGCAGACTCCTATTTCTGCACCTGCCATTAGTCACGACTCTTACCGGTTGAGGATCTTCTTGGCACCCTCCCCACCCCCAAGGAGGGATGACTGGGAGACCTGATGAACTATGTTGCCCCCAAGTGCTAGAATGGCAATGCTCGGGGCGAGCGAAAGAGGGTTAGTGAGAGCCTCCGAGGTCCTGCCCTGGCTACCATCCGTGCTAAACGGGCCAGTAACCCTGAAGCGACTGCACAGGCCTATCTTGAGGCCTTGGAGAATGTGTATGGGAGCCCAGATTCTGATGAGGACCTATGGTGGAGAGTAAGAAATGCACAACAGTACCAAGGGGAGTTGTTGTCTGTGTATGTCTCTCGGCTGGAAAAATTGTTGCAAGAATGCCTCAGAAAGGGTAGTTTGCCAGCGATTGAACTGGACCGAACCAGACTGGACAGAATCCCTTAAGTCTGCCCCTTCTCAGAACTGCTGTTGCTTCAGTTACGCCTGGCAAATCGACTGGAATCCCCACCCTCCTATGATGAGTTAATGAGAGAATTCAGGAGTTGAGAAAAGCGACCTCGGGGTACCTGCACCAACAGCTGTGGCTATGACCCGAGTGACTGAGGGTGACCCATCAAGTGAAGTTCAGGGGCAGAGGTTGACAGTCAATGAGTGCTCTGACAAGGAAAAGATATGCCACAATGGGGTGAACTGTTGAGAGAGATCCGGGGAATTCAAAAACAGTCCCTTTATGAAGGCCACGCCTGCAAGTACGGGCCCTGACCTATATCCGACTGCATCTGCATGGGGTGGGGTACCCACCCATGTATCTCCTGCTGATAACAGCTCCAAACTCAATTCCTTGACCATGGAAGTGAGAAACTGACGAGATGTCTCCAAATGCTTATCACGCAGACAGAGATGGCACCCAGGTTTCCAGTTAGTAAACCCCGCCCTGGCTCCCAGTGTGGCGCCCGGCCAGCTCAAACTCCAGAAAGTATGTTTTGCTATAATTGTGTAAGATGGGCACATGAAAAGGAAAGAGTCCCCAAAAAGACACTGACAAAGTTGTATAGGCTACAAGAGAGCCTGGAGAAGAAATCAGTGGTTAAGAGGTGCACTACATGATCCCAGTGAGGGCACCAAAATGCTAATTCACGTCCTTTGTGGCAAGGTCAGTTGCCCAGGCCCCCACCACCGCCTCCAGACTGGTCCAGAATAGTGGGTCCCTCCATGGAGACCACTGTAAAGGTGAATGGAGTGTCTACAGGAGCTGTATTGGACAGTGGCTCCCAAGGACAATTATGTTCCAGGATTGGTATCAGAAGCATTTGTCAGACGACCTTACAACCATTAGAAGGACTGCATGTATGGGGTTAAGTGAGAAGGCCTACCCTATTTCGGGTATATCCGAATTTGGCTGTCTTTCCCCACCTCCGTTGGCTGGAGTGGCCGAACAAGTAGAGACCCTAGCCTTAGTGTGTCCCCCCACTGGACTGTATGATGGTGTCCCTTTGTTATTGGAACAAATGCTCATATGTTCGGACAGGCTGACTGTTATGGAAAAACAGGGTCAAAGACTAGTAGAGCTTTAAGAGTTCGCTTTAATTAAGAAGGCCTATGAGGCACAGAGATGCTGAAAAACAGAACCAGAGGAACCGGTCGGAATTGTATGGAAGAAGGATCCTGAGTCTCTGATCCTGGCGCCAAATGCCCAGTGTACCTTACAGGAGAGGTCCGTATCCAGAAAGGATGTTAAGAATAAAATATTAATGTTGGATGCACCAGGCTATGGAAAATTGCCAGAGGGACTGCTGGTCAAGCTTAGTATTTTGTTCGCTAGAGCCCATGCTTATGCCAGAAGGGTAATGGTCCAAGTTCATAATGTGTCTGAAAGAGACATTCGGTAAACAGAGGGTTGCATCCTGGCTAATGTGCATTGTGCAGACACTGCAGTGCTACCCAGCAGCAAGAGTTCAAGGAAGAATGACAGAGTAACTCTGACTTGTTTGATTTCGACTCCCGCTGCCAGCTGAATGGAAAGTGAGGATCAGTGAGAAGCTTGCCCAGAGAGACCAGGTTTTCTTTAAAGGAATGGGATGTAGGATGCGTGCAAGGAGCTGAGCACAATATCCGGCTGCATGACGAAAGACCATTTCGTGAGAGGTCTCGACGCCTGGCACCTGCTGACATAGATGATGTGAGACGGCATCTGCAAGAGATGTTAGCTGCTGGGTGTAATACAAGAATCCAGAAGCTCCTTATATGCCCCCATTGTGGTAGTGAGGAAAAGAATGGAACAGTAAGGATGTGTGTGGATTATCGCACCTTAAACCGGCGGGACTATCCCTGATCAGTACACAATGCCCCAGTTCAGGATGCTTTGGACTGCCTAAGCGGGAGCAAGTGGTCCCCTGTGCTGGATCTCCGCAGTGGGTACTACCAGATCCCGATGGCCCCAGAGGACCGTGAGAAGACTGCCTTTATCTGTCCGCTTGGCTTCTATGAATTCATGAGGATGCCTCAAGGGATTTCAGGTGCCCCAGCCACTTTTCAACGATTGATGGAGCGTGCAGTGGGGGACATGAACTTACTAGAGTGCCTGGTATACCTAGATGATGTTATTGTGTTTGGCAGCTCACTGGAGGAACATGAAAGCAGATTATTTAAGGTATTGGACCGACTGGAGGACTTTGGCCTTAAACTGTCCATTGATAAGTGTCAATTATTTCAAACATCAGTAAAGTATGTGGGACACATAGTATCCACCGAGGGAATAGAGACCGACCCAAGTAAAGTTGAGGCCTTGACCACCTGGCCACAGCCCAAAAATCTAAAAGAACTGCAAAGATTCCTGGGATTCTGTGGTTATTATCGGCGCTCATCAAGGACTATTCAAGGTGATCCGCCCTTTACTTAACCTTACTCAAGGGTATCCCCAACCCACAAAAATACTAAAAGTCAGCGTCCTCAAGACTGAAAGTGTATTTTCATCCAAGTGAAGTATTTGGGGCCCGCTGGACTCCTGATTGTGAGACTGCTTTTCATGAGATCATATATCAACTACCCATGCTCCAGTGCTGGCTCATGCCGATCCAAGAAAACCTTACGCCCTGCACACTGATGCTAGCTTGCAAGGGTTGGGGCTGTGTTGTACCAAGAGCACGAGAATGGCCTGAGACCAGTGGCCTTTGCCAGTAGAAGCCTGACCCCATCCGAAAAGAACTATCCTGTACATAAGTTAGAGTTCTAGCTTTGAAGTGGGCTATTGCTGACCAATTCCCAGAGTACTTGTATGGGGCTAAAATACTAGTAAAACTGACAATAATCTTTGACCTATGTGCAGACCTCAGCTAGTTGGATGCCACTGGCCATAGGTGGCTTTCTGCATTATCTACATATGACTATGCTCTCGAATACCGAGCAGGTCTGAACCACATAGATGCTGATGCTCTCTCCGGAGGCCTGTTCCCCAGAATGATTGGGTCCGATTGGCAGAACCTGACATTCGGGCACTCTGCGGAAGTTTGACGGGAGGAACAATGTCCACGGGACGCAGTGGACTGCATGGTGGATTGCTTGGGAGCCTCTGAGAATTGCATACCTGCTGCTTATTGCCACTTTTCTGCAATAGACATTGGTGCACTGCCTCAGCTGGACAATGACAGTATTCGGCGGCTCAATCTGCTGATCCCATGATCAAAGCAGCTTTAGAAGCCCTCTATGCAGGAAAAGATGTGTCCAAATTACGCCCACTGATTTGAGAACTGCACTTTTATACAAAGAAGGTCCTAAGTTGAAACTGATCAATAAACTGTTATACAGAGAAACAGTAGACAGAGGGGACAAGTAGACAAACAACAACTAGTGCTGCCCACTGCCTTCGAGACTCAGTACTGAGGTCCTTGCACAACCACATGGGGCACCTTGGTATAGACAGAACACTTGACTTGGTGAGATCCAGATTCTATTGGCCTAAGATGGGGCTGATGTGGAGCAACACATTCGAACTTGTAGTCGCTGCTTACAGAGGAAAGCTTTGCCCCAGAGGGTGCCCCTTGTTAACATCACCACCAGTGCACCCATGGAGCTGGTCTGTGTTGATTTTCTGAGTTTGGAGTCAGATCAAAGAAATATCAGTAATGTGCTGGTGGTCACTGACCATTTCACGAGATATGCCCAAGCTTTCCCCACCAAAGACCAGAAAGCATCCACTGTGGCCAAAGTACTTGTAGAAAACTTTTTGTTCACTATGGGCTCCACAAAGAATCCATTCTGATCAAGGGAGACTTTGAGAGTCGCCTGATCAAAAGATGCTTTCTGTGGGGATGCGAAAGTCCAGAACCACTCCTTACCACCCCCAGGGGACCCACAGCCTGAACGCTTCAACCGCTTTCTAGATATGCTAGCACCCTGCACCCAAAGGACAAGCCTAGATGGAGCCAACAAATTAGCACCCTGGTACATGCTTATAACTGCACCAAAGTGATGCCACTGGATTCTCCCCACCGCCTGATGTTTGGAAGAGAAGCTCGACTACCAGTAGATGTGTGTTTTGGGGTCTCTCCTGATGGGGTTCAAGCTGACAACTATTTACAGTATGTGCAAAGTTAAGGCCCAGCTAACTCATGCGTACAACTGGCTCAGAACCATGGCTGCCAAAAGAAATCTGGCCAACAAAGAAAGGTATGATAAAAAGGTGAAATCACAGGAACTCCAGGAGGGAGATCGGGTATTGCTAAGAAATCTGGGACTGCATGGCAAGCACAAGATTGCTGACAGATGGCACCATCTCCCTCACATTGTAGTGGGCAAACTAGATGATCTGCCAGTGTACAAAGTAAGGCCTGAGAATAATTCAAAAGATGTAAAAACAATGCATAGAAATCATTTACTGCCCATTGGACAAATCCTGATTGAGTCTGAGCCCCCAGAAGATGCCCCTCTGGACCAGTGACTAGAGCTGCTGCTAGAAAAGATCAAGAAAGTCTGCACCTACAGAAGCAAGTTAAAGTGTTCCCTCCACAAGTCCCAGTTGAGCATGACTGTCGGTCCATATCAGAAGAAAGTGAGTGGACTTTGAATACTATCCTTCTTACGAACTGAGTCAATTGTTTGGGCAATCCCTGTCAATACTGGAGACAAAGCTGGGCCTTCTGGACTGTCTAAGCCCCTAGCTTCATCCCTGGAGCCAATGCTCCCAGAAAGTGAAGTGCAAAGCATCAGATCAGATGAAATGGAATCATTGTGCATGGTTGAACTGTTTGAGCTTTCAGGGAGGAAAATGATAGATTGGGGCAGACTGGTGATACACCGAACAAGAAGAGTATTTTGAGTGCCCTGACAGTCCACTGCCAGTGTCCGAAAGCTCTCCATGCAGCCAAATGTTGTGGACTCAGAAACTGTAACTCCTGGAGCTGAAAGTGCCCCAAGTTCTAGCCTCTCTACCCCATGGAGACCCTGACAAGTGAGGACAATGCTGAAAATGAGGCTCAGAGTGCAGAGACTATAACAGTTCCCCTAGAAAGACTGGTCGAGCTGTAAAGCCTGTGGTGCACCTCAGTTATGATTCACTTGGGAGGCCTGTGGACTTGTCTCTCAATGTTGTCCATAAAGGAGTGTATGTGTCCCCGAGCTCATTGCCCAAACTGAGCATCAGTGCTAACTCCAAGTTACTTGTGTTGCCCTCTAAGTATGGTGCCCTTGCCCCATCCAGCCCCAAGGTAACTGATAGGGAAGGGCCCCCTCTCTTCAGGTTTCATGTACAAGAGGTAATAACTTGAGTTATGGTACAATGTGTATGTAATACTGTGTAAAGAGTGACGACTGCAATGTTTCAGAAATGTGTTCTTGTAAAATGATATATTGACTGATGATTACATGTGCGTAGCCTAATGCAAATGTATATGGTTGTGAAGTTGAAACTTATGGTACTTGCTTGACGCCGATCAAGCTTTCCCAGGCCAGGAAGGGTGTAACCCCTGCAAATGGGGGTTCCCAAAGACTTCAGGAGCTTGCTTGAATGCTCCAAGCCTGAATGGTGTTTGGCATTTAAGCCATTTATCAGTGAGTGTTTTAGAGCCTCTGGTACTGTCTCTTTAAGAGCTGTCTGCTTGCAGACATAATTAGTTTGTATGGGGGACTGTGTGCTTCTCAGTACCCTCGAGCTGCTGCCAATTCACTTCATTTTGCAGTCACTAGGAGTGCAAAGGAACCTATCTGAAAGATGTAACTGTTTGCCAGAAATTATTTAGAGTAATAATGAAATTACAGTTTGTCTAACCTGCTTTCTTTGCAGTCAGAACTGTGTCTGCTAGTTCCCCATTCTAGTTTTGAACTGCTGAACTGGACCAATCAGTGTGGTAGCTAGCTCTAAAATGGTGCCTTGGACTGATCTGGAACTTGACTCATAATCTGAGCCAGCCACAAGAGGATTGTATGGGCAGTGACTCTGGGAGATGTAGTTTAGACTTCAGTGCCTTTTGGACCAACAGCAGCAGTCTATTGTGGTGACAGCCAATCCAGTCAAGAACTGGGAGGAACTCAAAGGAAATGCCCGGTTTGTCGGTTGGAGTTTGAGTTGAGCTTTGGCAGTGAAGAAGGAAGGAGCCCTGTGCTTTTCAGTGTGCAGTTTTAGTCAAAAAACGTGTGTAAGGGCCCAGAGTTCCGGTCTGCAGCTTGTTAGGACTGAATCCGTCCTGTGAAAAGAATCAAAGGATCTCTGAAAGTAGAAACCAGGCTCACCCTGTAGAAGACTGGAAGAATTGCTGAAAATTGCACTCGGGTCTGTCAGGAACTGAATCTGCTGTGTGTTCTCCGGGTGTGTGCAGTAGTGGATCGGATACAGATGCAGCCTGCCTGGTATAGTGCTTTCTTTTATATAAATGTGTGAAGAGGTTTGTGACCTCAAGTGAGCCCTGCTGACATTGAAGGACCCTATCTTATTTGGAGGTCGTGAGTACTAATTCAGGGTCGCTCCCTGTTGAATTGCCACATTAAATCCAAATGGAATTACTGTACTGCTGACTGTTTAATTCTCCTTTCTCTGTGTGAAAGGGCCCTACCAGCTGCCACGGTTTGGACTAGCCACTAGGGCTTGGGTACCCAGGGACAGTAACTGATAGGGATAGGCCTGTGCACAGAGCCATAGGTAGATTATTAGAGTGATAAGCTAATTAACCTGATTTCCCCTGTCCTTGTTATATCCCCTAAATAAATCAGAGCTGCTTGTTTCAGCAAAGTTATACTGCCTGAGGTATTTGTCTATGTTAAAGTACTGTACTGTGATTGTTGCACTGTATCTCATTTCACAGAGGTCCCAGTGCGGAACCAGACCTGGGGGTAAGTGTATACTGTGAAGGTAATTCTGATATTGTGTGGGCCACTAGTGGGAAGAAAGGGGGTTGCAGTGTCCCAGAGGGCTGTGACCAAGTTAGTTTAACTATTGCAAACCCTGACCCTGGGTGAGGCACCATTGGATCCAGCCCCTCAACCTGTTAGTGGTAAATCAGGGCAGGGGTAGTAGCCCCTGATACGCCATCTAGGGTTACATAAAACTTTACAGTGGGTATACTGGAGGATTTATCACTGTCATGTGATGTGTTTTGACCAATGAAGTTACTGGATTTTCATACCCCATTGTATAATAGAGGTTTTATAAGATCTGATCAGATGTTTGCTGGTCCTGTTATTCCCCTGGGGCTAAGTACAGTCCACTAGGACTGTGCATAGCCAAGGAAGGGCAACCGGACCAGCAAACTAAAGATCAGAACTTATAAAAACTTTAACATGCACCGCACGCTACTGAATCTGCAGCAGCCTTCCTCTGATGTCAGCTGCAGGGGATTTGCAGTTACAGGAAATGTCAACTTGCAAGTCACCAGAAACAGTCTGATATAGTATACTGTATTATACTTCAGCAAGCAGTAAGCAAACAAATGCATTTTGCACACAAAGTGCAAACTGGAAACAGCCCTAAACTTCGGTGTAGGTCGCTTAGTGCTGACTGTTCTCTTTCAATGTATAGTATGTATTCATTTCCTTTATCAACGAAAACAGGAATAATGAACTCCCCACATTTCACAGGTCTGAATCTTACTTTAAAAACATAATGAAAGCCATCTCCATGGTGTCAAGGGACAGTGGATCACTCCGGCATGCCGGTGACCCAGGTTCACACCCTAAACCCAAGACGGCAGGAGCAGAGGCCAGCAGAGAAGACTCAGAGTGTCCATTTGATGCTCCCCTCCTGGGGGACGGGTCCACTAGCAGCTACTGCTGGTGGCATGGTACAGGTACCAATAACAATATGGATAACCACACACTGTTTGGCACCCCCAGGCCAGTTGTAAGCAAACACAAATAGGGGAGCAGAGGTGGGTGAAAAGTACTGCAAAAACTGAACCAATATGCCAGACAGTGGCCTTTATTGTTCCTATGCCAGCTGTCTTACAGCATGCCATCGGGACTCCTCCAGCTGACACCAAGGTTCAGAGACATTCTTCCAATGACAGGCTGGCCACGGTGGAGGTCAGGTGAGGTGCTTGATTCTGCCACAAAGCCAGAGGAGGCCCCTGGCAGGGACAAGACAGCCTTGTAGGATGCCAGAGAAACTGGAAGTCTGCTTCATGCTTGACAACAGTGAGGGGTGGCGTGGTGGGGTATAGGGCAGTTGTGGGGCCCCGAAGGAATGGGGTGCCAGTGGTAAAGTGAGATGGCGAAAAAAAAAAAGCAGGAAGCAGCTTTACTTTTATGTCTGCACTGTAAGAACAAGCTCAATTATGGAGCTCACAAAAAGAAAATAGAAAAGGATCAAACTGATGTGATCTCAGAAAAAGTTCTGCTATTAGGCTGCAAAACAAATGGTTTGGAGGATACACACCATTCAAAGAGAAAGCCTGTGGGTAATATGTTCCAGGGCTTCACGCATACATGCACTGAATCCATTACATGCACAGTGCATGGTTTTTGAGTCCCCGGTGTCGAGCCTGTCCAAACCTTTCCAGCACACAAACCAAGGGCATACTGGGAAACTCAAGCATGGTCAACCCTCCTGTACCCCTGGACATGTGGCAAACCTGCAACAATTGAACAACCACTTCGAAAACAAAGTGCACTCATGCTCATGTGTATTAACCAGTGAACCAGGTCTAAAAAGAAGCATCATCGCTTGCTTTTCCACGCAGCATCCAGATATAAACTGCTAGCTTAGTACGCCAGACACCACCACCACAAAAAAAAAAAAAAAAAAAAACAACATCTGCACCTTTCTCCTCGACTCATGATTCAGAACAGGCTCATTCAACCCTGCCAATAATGCTTTCAAAAATATACCACTAAATGGGAGCACTGCAGGAGTCCAGCCACACAAAAGGAAAGCACAAGGACAGGCAGGCAGATTCCCATTTCGACTCCGCTGGAAACAAATCTACTTACCAGAGAACCATAACATCTCCACCACAACCGGCTATATAATGTAGTGGTCAAGACCACTCCTGAATGTTTCGGAATCAAATCTATTTTGAAAAACACAAAACGTGAGCTATATTTTGCACCAAGCCCCTGCCTCCCTGCCTGCCATGATTCCCCTATCACCTTCATCCTCTTCTAGCTGCCCAACTCAGGGCAGCCCTTCTCCAGCTGGTAGAGGAAGGTAGTGGATGCATCTGCAACCAGTACCAATGTCACTCCCTGACCTGCCAGCATAATCTCACAGAAACTGAAGGCTACACCTCCATGTTGCACATAGCCACTGCCAACTCAGGGCCACAGACAGCACTGATGTCCCACTGACCTAGCATACCCACCTATTAAAAAGCAAATCCCATTCACAGTATTGCAGACTTAGTTATTTTAAAGTTTTGACCACTGTTCACTAGGTTCAGAATGGCTATGCTCCCACACTTTACTAGTATGCCACTCTGACAAAACCCTCTAGGTGGTAAGACACATGCTGGAAGGAATGAAGAGAGACAGGCATCTAGGTGGTTCAGGACTTGCTAGACCAATCCTTGGGGATTCTTGTACCCTTTCATCAGTTAAGTATACAGAGAATAATGGCTATGCAACTGTGTGTTATGGATTTATTTATTTTTACACACCTGAGGTGTGTGATGACCCATAAACCCGGAGAGCAAAATTCGAGAGGTTTATTAGGTCAGCACACAGAGAGGGTGTATAAAACAATCCTTAACACAGTTGCAGGGCCATTATTTTTTACAATTACTGGTGCAGTTTTTTTTTTTTCCCCCTTGAACTCCTCAAATGACAGTCAGACACTTGCTCAATGCTGGTGCGGGGAATTCTGTCACACACACACACACACACACACACAATTCAGTATAGACACTGTTTAGTGTTTTGTTTAAATAAAACTGTGAACCATGGTTAAGTCACCATTTGGAAATCAGCAGAGCAAGCACAGTCTCACCGGAGATTGAGCCAGGTCGGACTCACGGTTTCCCCGAGCCCGACGCATAGCAGGATCAACCAGATAAATTTTACTAATTTAAAAGGCAGGATCAACTGGATAACTTCTAAAAATAAATAAATAAATTGACAATAACGTACAGTAAGGGAAAGTCTTGGTTGCTGTGGTGGTTCGTCGGCTAGGAATGCAACCACCAGGTTTGAGGAACTTTTTAGCCCACCCACTCACGACTATAGGAGCCAATAAGGTGGTGCGACGATTTCGACCGATGGGAGAGTTAAAGCAAATGCTGTAATAACCAGTTTTCCAGTTATTATGGTGTTTGAAAGAGGCCCCGTAAACAAGGAGGTCACCAGTAATTATATCATGTCATCTGCCTAAAATAGACTACAGGCATTTTTTGACTAACAATAAGCACCCTCGATAATTTGCTTACTCCTTATGCCCAGATTGCCTCAACCTCATGTTTTTTTATTCCTAAAGCTCTAAGGTGTAAACTAGAGGTGGGTGGCCAAACACATTTACAGAGTACTGAACAACCTCCTACCACTAACACAGCCAGCTGATAAAACTAAAAGGAAATGCAAAAGCAAATTCAATATTTATATTTCAGAAGAGGATTGGCGCCAATGTCACAAAACTAATTTGCAGACAGCCTACAGGGATATGCCAAGCAAGGCAATAATCCTGGAGTATATCCTCCACAGTGATGCCGTACCATACTCCAAAGATGCTACACCTTCAAGGGGTCACACACCACTCCAACTGCTGGAGATGTGAAGCTTCATCATCTCTGGCAAGGTGTTCTAGCAGACTGCACCAAAATACTGCTCACATATCACACTCTCCCCAGACCTTCCTACTAGGGGTCATCTCACTGTCTACAAATCTCCCCCTACTGATAAAGAAGGGTAGCCTGTGGCCTGCCTTGAAGTTGAATGCCTCATTCTAATAAAACAGAAACAAGGAAAAAAAAAAAACTACACTTACCGATTCGCATATGTCTATGGCCAAGTTGGCTAGATTCAAATGCCTAAGCCACTGTGTAGCTGGAAACTGGAATGATTCCAAGATAAGTGTAGGCTCACTTGCACAGTTGCACAGTATCTCATCCCCACAGGTCATGCCCCCCCAATAGCGCCTAAACCATGAAGAGAGCCATAAGGCTGAAGGTCTTTATGCTGCTGAAGTGTACAGCTATCAAGTATGGGCTACTGAACATGTTACTTACCTTCTACACTCGTAGTTATTCTCTTAATCCACAACCTGATGACGAGCTGTGGAAAGTGTGTGTAGATCAAATCCTACCAGTAATAGGGTGCAGGAACAAGCAAGAAAAAATAATATTGTTTCACTTTAACCTCCTGTATACATGTCTCACCCTCCTGATGACGTACTAGTGGGTATGAAACTGGTTGAGGTTTACAGCTATCTAATGGAGCTTTGTACTTCTGGCATTTTAAAAAGTATGTAATTAAAACATTTTTGCTTCACTAACCTCCGGCTGAGGTGTGCGTTTTTTTTGCGGATTCGTATTTGAATTTTATCACTCATGCCCTCGATCCTGTGGAGCTAGAATTACTTGCTTTGTTTATGTCTCAGCTCTGCACACTGGATATGGGTAGGGTATGGGTTACCCGCTAGGACCACCACAACCCTATGAATGTATGCTACAGTTACCTAGGCTGGCCCTCAACTGCTTCACAATCAGGTCTTGTATGAATCCCTACCCTTTGGGCACAGGACATGAACTGACATATATATGGGAACACTTAGGAAAACTATTTTGCAAGTTATATAACAAGAAGGATGCTGAGTAACCAACAACTGTTTATTTTCAGGATGTCCGTCCCCCTCAGTTGCGTTTTTTAAAACTGAAAAGAGCGAAAAAGTGGCTAACAGGCACTAGTGTGCATATGGCCAATAAAAGAGACCATAGCTTGGCTCTATAGTAAAAAAATATATTTTATTATATAAAGCGCTCAAAGTCACTCCAACAGCATCTGCCGATGTTTCACCCACGTGACTGTGGGCTTTTTCAAGACTTAGGAACAAACACTATTTTGCAAGCTATAACAAGAAGGATGTTGGTAACCAAAAACTGTTCATTCACAGGATGGCCGGCCCCCTCAGTTGCATTTTTTAAAACTAGGCTACACAGACACCTGTGGAGGCTGGCATTTCTAGACCTAGATAGTTGATTATGGCCATTTGTGGTTACTAAAGTGTTAGTCATCCATTGTACTGTGATTATGTTCTATTGTATGTAATTCACTGCATGTTAACTGCTTTATATATTTGTTCCTCATCTGCATGTTTTATTTTTTCAAGTGCTCTGGGTATTTGGAAGAGCACAAAACATGAGTGATCTACTACTGCTGTTCTCTCTCCTTACTCTTCTGTATACAACATACAGATGCAACTGTACGGCTGTGTAGTTTGAAATCCCTATCAGAAACTTGCATTTTAAAAGTTTTGGCCAGGAAATCAGGCTGCACTGCCACACACCTCATTTCCAGATGTGTCCAGGGGAAAAGGTACAAGGGAATGCAAAGTAATGCATCGCAGTAGAAGTGAAAGTATGCAATGCGAAGCTGCATGGTTAACAAATACGCAAATAACTCAGGCAGGAAGTGAATCAGAGGCTGGTCATACCAGCCAAAAGACTAAGGTACCCTGAGGGAGCACGCTGCTCCCCATCAGGGTAAAAATGCAGTACCAGTATCTAACTGGTGCAGTACCCAGTAGTGCCAATGTTCCTCAAATAGAGACTATCTGCCCCTCAAGTGGATTCGGTTTACTGAGGCCAAACTGGAAAGGGCTGGGTAGGAAAGATAATTCAAGAAAGATTCCCTTGTTCATGGCAGAATTCCTACCCTCTTCATTTTGCAGTGGGAGCAAATACAACACAGTAACGATTTGGGTGTATTTTTATTTTTTTTATTTATTTAGTTTTTGTTGACCGGGTAAGTGCACTAGTCAAATCCTGCCTATTTTCAGGCACGACCCGGGGGAAGGGGATACAGATCAATTCCAACTGACCTTGAACCAGATTAAGCTGTTGGTGGTATTTTTAGTGAATGAGGAAAATTTGTCTAGGACACTGGGGAAATTCCCCTACTCTTTTCGATAAGTGCCATGGGGTCTTTAACATCCACCTGAACTACCACCAATCCAGGCAGATGGGACCTTGGTTTAATGTCTCATCCGAAAGACAGCACCTCAGAAGTGCAGCACCCCACATGCTGCACTACAGTGTCAGTACTAGGATATTAACCCAAGTGCCAGATGTGGGAACTGAACCCACAGCCCTCTGATCTCCCGGCCTCAGAGGAGAGTGTGCTACCTACTGAGCCACTGACACTGCCACTTTAGGTACGCAAAGCATGAAGATAACAAAGGACAGCTACAATGGTTGTTGGGGTACAGCTATTCTCAGGTTAAGGAGTGAAAACTGCTCCTTTCATGAGTACCGTCACAGGTTTCACCCCACAACACAGGAAATCAGTATTTTCCATTCCAAATTATGGCATTTCTAATGAGCTCTACTTCTAACACATTGCTTCGGATTGTATTTACTGTAACCATTTTTATACATTTCTTTCAGCAAGTAGAGGCAATAACCATTATCTATTAAAAAAAGCAACTCTTAATCCCTGACATATCTCCTGCAGCTGTGCACCAGATGAAGGCAGCCAGGAAGGGGCTTTGATCCTGCATGGCCCCTTTGAATTGGAGGACTCTCAGAAAGAAAATGGCATAAAAAGACCAAAGGAAATGCAGTCGATGCAGAGAAAAAACCAAACAAAACACTAAAACAAAACTTTCCAGATGCCAGTTGCTTACATTTTTACCTTGCACTGTCCCTTGTGTTCAGTGACACATAACAGTAAGACAGAACGCCGCAACAAAGCAATGTTGTCCTTGCTTGAACTTCTCCCAATAGCTGGGGTTCCATGCTTGACTGATGTTCTGGGGCCTGAACAAACCCTTCACATGTTGGAGCCATGCCCAAATATCATCTTGCACACTCCCCACCCCACCATACACACACACACACACACACACACAAACACGGGTGTAGGAAGACGCATTCCATGGTGTGCAATTTCATTTTATGGGGGCAACAACAAAGCTCTGCACTGCAACACTGTTTCAGGCAATACAGCACAAGGCTAGCTGATCCTTTCTGGAGTTACACTCCTGGGAGTTACATAAGAAAGGATACCCACTGAGACTGCTTTTGAGCGAGCAATGTATGGCACCTGTATCCATCAGTGCATGAGTGGGGGCAACAAACAGCACAATGGCGTACAAAATATGTGCTTATTGTGTCAAATGGGGCAACAAACATGGTCATGGGTGTACACAGTTTTAGTACCTGGCTATACACCATGTACATGTACACACAGACAGACACACAGACACACACACACACACACACACACACACACCCCACTTCAGAGACAAGATTTAATTCAAGGAAAAGACCAGGGGTCACTCACACTATTAAGGACACAAAGCCTGCCCATTCATGTACAGCAGCTGAGAAGTAAATTCCTCAGATTCAAAGACAATACAGTACTGGTCCAGGCATCTTAAAGCAACAACCAAACAAACCTAGGCGTGTGCATAACTGATCATTTCAGTTTCATGGTCCACTTATCATTCCAACTAATTAAAAAGCCCACATGAAAAAGGGTTGTGCTTTTTAATTGGCCAAAACAGCAGGCAGCAGTGTTTAAGCTGCTACTAGCCAAATGGCGTTTTGCTAATCATTTCTGCATTTTGCTACAAACAGCATTTTCAAGTAGCCAGATTACTACAAATCCAGAAAATGCAGATCCAAATTCAGTGATTTTATAAGGTTTAGCTAAGAATTTTGAGACTTGCTTAACAAGTGCAGGTGGTAGTTAGCAAAAAATGCACTGGAGTTCTAGACTTCCAGCTTAAACAATGAGGCAGGCTTTAAACAAAAGTGAATAAGGACAGAAGGCACAAGTGAAGCAGCAGGGACATGAAGAGGCTTTTCTTTTAACTAGAGAAGGAGCACCCCAGTCTGAAAATTTGTCTCTGATACAGCTAAATACAGCTAGGCTGGTCCCCGTGCACCGTCAACTAATGCCTGCATAATGTGGGTGTTAGTAAGCTTTGTCAACTCTCAGTGATATCTTTTGTTGATACCAGCTATAATGAGAATACTTTCAATAGCACACAGTAGGTTTGTCATATAAGATACAGCCACAGTAAGCCTGTCATAATGACTTTCCAAGAACATCTGCTGATTAGGATTTCCTTCTTTGCTTAACATTCAGTAGAATTTACATTATATTTAAAATAAATTTCTACCTAACAAAACGGGGTGACTCAATGGACTCCTAGAATCACAGAGTCAGGTAACAAATACAAGATGTAAACTGTACAACCATGTCCAGCCGAATCAGTTTTTAATCATATTTTGGGGTGGTTGATCAGAATCAATAAATAAAATCCAGTGTGTAAATAATTAGAGGGAGGAGTGGCTACTCCTTTTGAAACTGCTCCCCAGCCACCATTTGGGAATATCAGTTCTGGCTACATTTTAGAAATGTGAGACAAGAAAGCTGAAGTAAGGTCTGAAAATGAAGACTGAAACCACAGGACCTCAACTCGTATCAGCCAGGTACATGGAAACAAGAACAGAATAGTAGGGGTTGGTGAGTAACAAATAGTATTTCCCCAAGTACTATGAATAATAGGCTATTCATTAGGAAAAGAGATACAGAAAAGATAAACTTCATTGGCAATTTTGCCACAACGTGGCCAAAATCCGCCTTCATGCATAAATTTCAACACAGTCGAAGTTGCAGAAGGCAGTGGAAATGTCACAAAGTTTTGCAACGAACCGGCCACTTTGTGGGTGAATTTCAGCCACTCCGCAGGCAAACTTCCACCCATCTAGCCTAAAATCCACACCTCGCTAAATGCGAACTTCCCGAATTTGAACTTCATGAATTTTGTTAACGCCAAGAATCAGTTCTCAAAGTGAATTTCAGCAACTTCACCCATCACTACTCAGGAAGAAAAACAATCTGTGCTATTCATGCCTATTCCACATTTTGCTATTCAGTGGGAGTTCAAAATCTTCAGACTTCCTGCTTTTTTTTTTTTTTTGTAAATCCTGTTTCTTAGTTTTTAAGATCAGCTTAACACAGAGCCACAGCAGTCCACATTCCTAACCAGACAAACACATGTCTTACATTAGGATACCTAACAGAGCTGCCCAGGGTTTATCACCATCTGTGGCAGAATATCAGTATAACACACTTCTTATTTTATAACAACATGAGCCCCACTAGAGCAAACAACAAACAGTATCTATTGTCCCAGAATTATATCAAATTAGAGTCTCAGACTGATAACTACAGTCAGTAGATTTGAGACTTCATTTGATGCATTACCCATAATAATAAGCTTTATTTCACACTTCCCCAAGCTCCAGATAAAAAGAGTTAGAAAATATACACTTTTCAACATTTTAGTACCCCCAGATATGAATTTTCTCAAATCAAACCCCCCTAACAGCCAGTCCAGAAATTAAATGTTGAACTTGGCCCACCATAACAAGCTAGACGGAGAAATATAAAACAAGTATCAACATTGTCCCAATTCAAAAATAATTTTTGTGAAACTCTGCAGGAAAACATATCAAAAAAGTCCCCGAAGACCTTCAGTAAGTGTTCAAAACCACATCAGAGCAACAATTCATCAACGGGGGATCCCCCAAAATGAGAAGCATTCCATACAGTACTGCCACAGCATAGCTGACTTGACGCTTTAGAATCATGAGTGGGGAAGGGAAGTCATTGGGGAAAGCCATCAGCAGTGTGACCATGCAGTCAGCACCATTTTAGATAGAGGGTAGACCCTCCCTTTCACAGCACTGTTTTAAACAAACAGTTACCCAAGGGATTATTAGACCTATGTAAAATGGCAGCGTAAGGATTTACTTTGCAGAACATGTAGTGCTCTACATATGGTGCCACCACCTTCCTCCTGCCACACTCCCACTCCCCTCCTCACCAATTCCCAATTCACTGTTGTGGAAGGCAAGAAATTCTCTGTCCTCCCATCTGAATGCTCATGTTCACGCCAAAGTCTATTTTAACTCGGTTCACCAAAACTCCTGCCTCTCTGGAGTACTGCTTGTCAGAGTAGATGACTTTGAGTTCCGACAGATACTGCAACTCTTGTGACTTCAAGGAATATCATTGTTAATGCAAGGCATGGAATGCCCTCATGCAGTCCCTTGTCGCAAAGCTCAAGTCCGGAAATATGGAAATTTTGCCATCATCCATTTGGCAAGGGTCATTTTCTTCAGGATACATCCAGGAATCGGTCTCATTCATGAGGGCCCTCCAAGACTATAAAAAAAAAGTCTGTGGTGAATTATCTCCATTCCCTGATTTCCGCGGGGTGATTCAGTAGGCACAATACACTTGTGCAGCAGGGTCTAATTGTAGCTTTTCAGTTCAGCCAGCCAGTGGCCCATGAATGAGATATGACTGTTCCCTTCTATAACTTCTGGGAGATGTAAGATTCTAAGACTGGGAGGCCCATGTCTGGGTTTCAGAGGCCTCCAATCAAAAACAGAGAGTCTTGTTTTCTTTCATTAATCCTGCCAAAGTTGTGGCAACCAGAGAAACTGCCTCCTTTGCTTCCGTGACTGCCTGCTGTGTTTCAGTTTTGCTGCAAGTCAATCTGGTATTGCAATCTTGCACTTTAGCATTTAAGGCTACTACAAGAGCATCTAGGGCTGATATAACCCTCAACAGATATCTGATGCCGGGCTCTCCTTCAATCTGCAATTCTGTGACTATGGCCTTTCCTGCTTCACTCACCCCAGCAGTCTGCTGTCCTTTTGCATCGCCATCTCCCAGATTTTTATTACGATTCACCACTCTGCTTTGTATAAACACCTGCAGAAACAACGTTCCCAAAATATTATTGTTTTATTTTAAAGACCACATATAGCCCCAAAATGTTATTGATATGGCTAGACTAGGGGACTGATTTTACTATCTTCATCATTTTACTATTCCTTTCTTGCTTGCAGTGAATTATCTCATAAATTAAAAAAGACTGCCTGCTTGTATTGGTCTTTTAAAATCCTTTAACTTCATTTTTTTTTTTTTTTTAAACAAATCCAGCTTGCTGCCACCCATCTTATGCTAGGGGTGCAGCAGTCCCACTGGGAGCCACTATCTGTGATCCCACTTCCCGAGGGGTCAACCATCCATGGGATGCTCAATCCGTGTTCCACTGGCAGGCCCCTGGGTGTCCAAGGACCATCTGGAAACGTGGTTTACCAGAGCAGATAGGAGTACTGATGGGTACTACAGCGCTGTGGGATGGTTCTTTCTTTTAATTTTAAACCAAAACGTATATATTTTTTTTTTATATCTGTATTTTTCTCCTCCATGCTGTCCACCATGGATATATCCTTTCATTAGACAGAGATGCACCCTGAAATCAGATAGGGAGATACCCTGCCCTGTAATCAGTCAGTCAGTTAGGGAATGGAATATACCTTGTTTGGGCTCCATGAGCGGTCACTGATGCAGGGTTCACACGACCTACCCCATTCACAGTTGCGTTGTAGTTTAGGCTCTTCCATTCAAACTACAATTATTCAACTCCCATTCACGCAGCAGCCTCCTACATCAATGCAACTGACCTTCCAACATTTTGGCCAGATTTCCCTGAGGTGTGGGGGGGCAACTGTGTGATATCTACAAGCAAGAAAGGGACAGCAAAATAACAACAACAGTAGAAACTCTCCCCTAAACAACACTAGCGGAGAACCGTTAGGGTCAGTATGTGTGGTTTTAATTGAAAAAATGTAATGGTAAAAATGTAACAACTAGATATTGGAAATGTCATCCTGTATTTTTTGGCTGGGTGCAAACTGCACCTGCTAAGTGAGTGGCCTTCTACTCTACGAATCTTCTTTATCATTATGTCATAATAAGGAGGATTTGCAAACCTGTGTCTCCTACTTAAGTCATGTTCAAGTAGCATTTTTATATGTCACCTGACCCTCGACTGCCACTAGGCATTATTATCATATTATCAAGTAAAATATGTTTTTCCACACAGACCAGTCTGGTTGTCACACTCGTCATTCTCATTATTGGGTATATTTTTGTGTATTATTATTAATAAATGCCTCAGTGTTACTTATGCATTCCCTTGTCAAGTAACCCAGACAATCTGTTAGAAATGTTACTTGTTATTGTACTTCAGATATCGTATGTATTGAAATGCCTTCTCTGTCACGTCCCTTCAGGACCACCTTGTAAATGAGCTTAGGGTTGAATAAGGTGTTTAATGTTAATGCCCAATTTCTGTACCTTAATAACTTTGGTGGTGTTGGATGAAATTCCTCAAATTTGGAATGCATTTTTCTAGGAGGCAGGTTCTCAAGATGTGAGAAGTTTTATGACAGCAGCTTGTACACTTTCCAAAATACTGAATGTCGATTTTTAATGAATTGCATTGTTTTGTTGCTGTAGTTATTAAACATTTTTTTTGCTTTTACACAAGCCTAGATGGTATGGAATCTTTTTCCAAAACTTTTAGGCTAGAAGCGTCCTATGCCAAGGTAATGCATTTCAAAGGCTTTGTAAAAACATATTACTAGATTCCAGAAGGATTTAAAGGTTTTCTTCTGAGAATGCTTAATAGGGTTTTCGGATAACCCTCTGATACGACCTAAAAATGTTGGGGTCATGAGACCATTCTGCATCTGCACCATATAGTTGTCATGAATCGGGAAAAAAGGTTTTTGGTTCACAACGGTCACCATCTTGTTTGTTTATTCACCTAAAAAAGAGTTCTTCACAACTTGTGCCTTCTCTTCTTCCCCTTTTGCTCCCCTCCCCCATCCCTCACCAGGTTTCCACCTCCCCCCAGTCACCATCCAGGAAACCCTGCTTGCCCTTTCCTTTCTCAACCCATTAAAGTCCAGCACTGACGGTCTGGACCACAAGCTCTTCCACCTCCTATCACCTCCACTGCAGCTCCCATTGCTCATTTACTCAATCTTTCCTTCTCCCTCAGTGCCGATCCTCAGTACTGGATGCTGGCCACAGTTATCTGACTCCTCCTCCCCAGGCAACTTTCGTCCTATCTCCCTCCTCTCCAAGCTGCAAGGAAAACTGGTCCATTCTAGACTCAACTTTCTTTCATCCTCCAGCTTCCTCTCACCTTTCCAGTCTGGTTTATAGAACAGAATTCCACCATCTTGTCCTTGCTATGCGTCACTGATTGGTTCTATCTTCTCCATGATGGATAGGGGCACATTACGGCCACTATATTCATCAATCTGGCCAAAGCCTTCGAATCAGTGTGCCATTCACTCCTTCTGGATAACCACAGTCCTGCTGACCACTCAGCTTCTGCTGCTGCTTGGCTCTATTCCTACCCAATGGTCTGACAACAATTGGTACAGGTTGGAGGAGCCTTGTCAACGACCCTACCTATCCAGGCTGGGGACCCACAGGGCTTTATCCTATGTCCACTCCCATCCTTTCCTCCATCTTCCTGAACAATCTTCTCTTTGCCTGTGCCAACCCGCATATCCACATGTATGCACATGACACAGTCATCTTCACCTCCAGTCCCTCCACTGCAGCTGTGGAAAATATTCTCCAGTCTACACTGTTTCCAATTCAAATCAACTCAGTGTCATCACTAAATAAAAATAAAAACGGTGTCCGTGACCTTTGGTACCAGTCAGAAACTGTCCAGACTCACCACCCGCTGTCTTCTTCACTGAAGGGCGTGCCTTTTGAAGCAGTTCAGTCCTTCAAGTACCCTGAAGCGTGGCTACATAGTAAGCTTGAGTTCTCAGCCCACATTGATGCCATCCATGCAAACCTCATCCCAAGCTTGTGCCCTGTACCACAACAGACTGCTTTTCTCTGTCTGTCCACAGGGAGCTTGTTACCAAAATGGTGCTCCCTGTCTTCAACTATGCGGATGCAGTCTACGGCACCACCCCTTCAACTTCCCTACCTAGTCTGGACACCATCTGCTACTCCTTCTGCTATCTGACTACAAACCACCACCCCCTTGCACCCACCACTGTTCACCAAACTCAACCATATCCATCCTCCCTCTGCCCTCTCGTCACCAGGCTCCCTTTACTTCCTTCATATCCAAATATTGGTTTTGTTTCCTTCTTTCTTACCTCTCTTCTCCCAACTCCCCTCTGCTTCCTGTTCCCTCTGTTTCAGGGACCATCACACTTTAGCCCTCCTAATCCCTGCTCCTCTGCTGTGCAAGCTGCTTTCTCCTGTTGACTTTGCTCACTCTGGAACCAACTCATCTCCTCCCTCCACTTCTCCCTATCCCCTGGCTCCCTCAGGCCCCAATTGAAACTTCAGCCCCTCCCCACTTGTTCCTGTTACCACCATGGCTGAGCCTTAGCAGTCCTAGCAAGCAGCCAGTAGGGTCCCTGCTCCTGCTTTGGTTTAACCTCCATTATAAGGCTGGCAATTAACTCACCCCTGAGGTCAGCTGCCTACTGTCAATACTGTTTTTGTCCACCAAATATTGTTGCCATTTCTAAATATGCACTTGCTAAATGTTCCTATGAAGCTGTACTGCACGTTATTCTCTGCAAATACATTAGTATTTATTCTAACTTGTACTGTGCTGCCATTCTTCCACTCCTCTCCTCTCCTCCTATGGGTTGCACCTGGAAATGAGTCTTAGCTCAGTGTCCCTCTTCCAGTTAACAATTTTCAATTAAAATAAATAAAAAAACAAGGAAAGTATTTACAAATGATGTATTTTTAAAAAACAAAACACCTGAGTCTTGCTAAATGGGACCAATTTAGCTAGAATCTAGTGTTTGTTTGTTTTTTTTAAATTAGAACAAGAAATACCTTTTCTGAGCACCCCAAAATCCTGGGTGCTCAGCTTAGCAAGAGCTGCTTTTCATGTTGTGAGCAGAGAACATTTTTCGGCTCACCCAAAACCAACTCATTAACATGTTTCCTCCCCCATTGTTCCAGATTCTGCTTTTCTTGTTATACTCTCTCCCCCTCCCAGCTCTGCCAACTCTTGCTTGTCCTTCCTGATTAAACTGTATAAGTACAAATATTTATAAACGGACCAGGTTTTCCACCCCCTCATTACCACTTCACCACCACCCCTCCCCTTCAGATCGCCTGCCCCCCAATACACCGGTGGTGACACTGGGGTGCACACCCCCTGATGCCACTTAACAATACATGCCAAAAATGGGGTGCCAGATCCCAAGTGTCAGGTCCCATCCCTGTCAAAAAAGAAAACTGTCCCTTGTTGTTTTCTTTTATTATTTTAAGTAAACCTGTAGAGAAAAAACGGTCCCCCATGTATTTTTTTTAATTTTTACAACCTGCAAAGAAGAAAACAATCCTGTGCCAGTCGGAGCACCCCCACATATCCCTACCCTCCTCCACCCAGCACCCAAAACCCCAACACATACCCTCAATCACCTAAACAGGTCTCACAAGGCAGATGCACACTCCAATTGGAAAGATGTCCTCCTGCTGGATCCGCAACTGCATTATGAGAAAATAAGTTAAGTCCGGTTAATGTAGTTCATTGCATTTTGAACTTTTACTCATAACTATCATTTTACAATATTTTTTACACCAAATGTTCAACATGACATTTTTGAGACACTTCCTCAAGAACAACTCTTTGTCATGTGTGTCAGCATCTGCAGCCATGTGGAAGTGCATGGCCCTGCTTCCACAGCCCGCAACATAGCCCCAGAAATTCTTGACATTCATTGCAACACAGAAGTGCAGGGCCCTCTGTAGGCAGATGGACCCTCCCCTTCGTGCAAGACAAACACCACCCTGTGCATGTGCATCTGTTCACAAAGGTCTGGAAGTGACTGAGAATTAGGATATGCTTCCACTATCAAAAAAAAGGAAAAAAATGGAAATTCTTGGTGTAACCCCCCTTCCCCACAAATGGGTGGTTCCCACAAAGTCTACCTTGAGCTTATCTAAATGCTCACTGCCAGGCTGGTGTTCTGCGTTTTAGCAGTTAAAATGTATTGCCAGAGAGTGCCTATATAGCCTCTGGGTACTGTCTCTTTAAGAGCTGCCTGGATTGCAGTCATAATTAATCTGAGAGGGAGCTCTGTTAGAAGATGTACTTGTTTGCTGATCATTTGTTAGAATAGTAATAATATTGCAGGTTGTTCTAACCTGCCTTCTTTGCAGCATGGACAGTTCTGTTTGCTTCCATCATCTTGGTCCTGGACTGCAGAATGGGCGAATCAGTACATTTGGGACTCTAAAATGGAGCCTGCCTACAGGGGCTTGGGGGGGCCAAAACTTGTAGGAATTGTAGTTTTGGACTTTTGGTGCCTAAAATAACCTGGAGGGGAAGCCCTTGTTGTGACTGACAGAAAAATTAGCCAACTGAACCTTTTGGATCTTGGGGAAAGTCCCACACAGTTTGCAGTTTCAGTTAGATCTGAGTTGGGAAGTGAGGAAGTAACAGCTCGAGATAGTTCAAGCAGCAATCCATAGTGGATTCGCATGGGAGAACTGTGGAAAGGCCGGAGTTTGGCCTGCATGCCTGCCCGCTATTCCTGAGAGGGAACTTGTGTTTTTTTTTTTCTCTCTGACTGAATCTAAATTTGGAGAGCGAATTAAGCCACTGAATTGTGACCAGGCTTTAACCTGAAGAATACCGAAGATTTGGTGAATGCGATCGGCCTGTCAGGACTTCCAGCTACCTCTGAACTCCTGGATTGTGCAGAGACTCTGTAATTGTGACCAGAGAGCCATTTGCCTGGTACAGTAGAATTTCCTTACATGTGAATGTGCTGTGTGCTTATAGTGGGTCGTGATTTGGTTTCCCACTGTGTGTCTGAACTGTGTTTTGCTTGCTGGAGGCTGTATCCAGCTCCATGGACTGAATCCGTATCCATTTCCATTTGCCTAGGCCCTGCTACACTGGCACAGCCAGAATACCTGCTACGCAGATAAAGTCATCGACGAGGGACCAGCCTGGGGATCAGCCCCCTGCTCAACGCCTTGAACAGGAACAACGCCTCAGTGATTTGTGTGGGCTCTGCTTCTCTGGGCACTCCAGCTCAACAGCCTGCAATCTTGATTTCATCCTGCCTGTGTCCAGTATTGGGTATCGTAAGTAAACATCAGGGGAGCTCCCCGCAACAACAGCTAAATCTAAAAGTGTTGTCATCTGATTGTCTTGTTGCCTTTTCTTTCATGAACTGAACCCTCCAGCTCCAGATTACAAAGAGTGTGTGTTGTGCATGTTGCTTTCTTCCATCACAGGGCCCCAACCAGCTGCAACATTCCTGGCTAGCCCACCATTTTCCTACCTGGGTACCCAGAGTGTGTGACTGTGTAGGAACTCTGAACTGCTTGCATAACTGTCTTATTAATATAGCTTTTAAGCAAATCAACCCGATTACACCCCTCCCTTGTTCAAGTCCCCTGAGTAAATCAGATTTAACTTTGTTTGCATTTAACCTGACTGTGGTTTCAGTCTGTGCCAAAAGTATTGTACTGTTGCTATTTGCTGTGCTTAACCTTGTTTTACAGCGGGTCCCCAGGGTCAAGTTAGAGGAAACAGCCCTGGTGGTAAGTGCAAACAGTGTGGGTAATTGCCTGGTGAATAAGGGTCATTGTGAAACTAATTACTGTATATTGTTCAGGCCACTAGGAGGGAAAGAGGGGGGTTACAGTGTCCCAGAGGGCTGTGTTCAGGTTAGCTGGACCACTAACATTCCTGACCTCTGGGTGGAGGCACCCGTTTCATTACCCAGGCCCCTTACCCTGCTACTAGCCAAGTAGGCAGGGGTAGTAGCCCTTGGGATAGTGCCACCTAAGGGTTACACTTTGTAAAAGAACAAAAAAACAAACAAAAAAAAAAAGCTGTGTTAATACAACAGGCAAGGTTCAACTTAAAGCCACATAGTAATGATGACTCTCAGATCCTTTTCCTCTGCCACAGTACTCCTATCCAGTAATCTGTCCTAGTTTTTTTTCTCCCCTAGGTGCATATCCTTTCATTTGCAGCACAGAATTTCAACTGCCAAACTTCAGACCACCTCTCTAGCCTCTGTAGATCCCTCTGCATCTCCCCGATCATTTCACTGCCATCTACCCTACTGCAGAGCTTCGTGCCATAAGTGAAGAAACAATTTGTCCCGGGTGCCCTTTTTCAATGTCACTGATGAATATACTGAAGAGAAGAGGACCCAGGACACATCTTTGTGGCACCCCACTCTTGACCTCCATCTCTTCTGATCTGACCTAGTTTACTACTGTCTCTCCTTCAACCAGTTTCCCATCAATCTAACTATGCGTCCAACAATGATCTGGTCCTACAGTTTCTTCAACAATATTCTGTGTGGCACAGAGTCAAAAACCTTGCTGAAATCAAAGTAGAGTAAATCCACAGAGTGGCCCATATCTACTATCTTGGTTAGCCAGTCAAAGAAAACTATCAAGTTGGCCTGAGAAGACTTTACTGCCACAAACCCATGCTATTTACTTATCCTGTAGACTGTTGCTCTCTGAGTAGTTGACAAGCTCCTCTTTGATCAATGATTCCATCAGATTAGCCACTGCAGAGATAAGGCTGATAGATCTGTAATTCTACAGTTGCTCCTTGTCCTCTCCCCCCATGTGTAGTGGAATTATGTCTGCTACCCTCCTCTTTTTTGGAATACCCCTGTCTAAACTGAACTACTGAATAGCCCTACTGATGTTTCAGTAGGGCTATTCAGTAATTTTTCAGACAGCACTTTTTTTCCCCCTATTATTTGTTTAGCCATCCACCTCTATTATTTTTATCAAGACACTCCTTGACGTGCACACGCAGCATGGAGGATCGTGTGCATCGCGCACTGCAGGATGCCCCACCCTATCAGTCACCCATTACCTTCCGGCACCAACACAGAACCTCCACCTGGAGGTGGCGGGACTGTGGGAAGGTGACCCCCCCACCCCGGGAGAGAAGAGTTGCTGCTAGGCACCTCGATCATGCTCCCATCCTCCCCCCATGCCGGTTCCCCAACAATCCAAGCCCGTTCCCGAACCTGGGTCACCAGCATAGCATGAGTTGTGGCATGCAGCACCTCAACACCACCGGGCTGGCTTAGACAGCACTTTTTATCTTGCAGGTTATCCCAAAACATATGTTGTATGAATATATACATACATACAGCTATACACATAAATCTATAATATTCTTTGCCAAAAAAAACTGTGTCAATGCACAATTAGGGTTCAAATGCCACAAGAGTAGGGGGAAAAATTTGAGTTTTGCGTCTTCAGAGTTTTGGCAAATCAGTGGTGGGTTTTTCCTTGGGGTTGTCAACACCAATGCTCACTTCCTCCCCCCAATACGTAGCCTCCTGCACAAAGCGCAAGATACAGCTCCAAACCAGTGCCTCATACTAATACATTCTTCAAAGGCAGAGAAGCATGTATCACCACATGCTGCCAATACATTCTGTTGTAGTTTACTTCACACAGGGGCCTATGGCCCCTGCATGATGAGAGGCGATCATGTCTGACCTTGTTTGTTCAGGGAACGGGGAGGGCATTTGGGTTGAACAACCCCAAGGAAGACCCCACCACTGATTCATCAAGACTCCTGAAACCCCAAAACAACAACCTTTTTTCCTTTTGCTACTTGGAAGATGGAGATGGGAGTTAGGGTTTCATTTCCATACTTTTAGGACATTAACTTGAAACCTAACTGGTGCATTAAAGCTGGATTTTGCGAAGAATTTCCTTTCTTTTTGAGACAGTAGCATCGTATCCTCATTCATGCAGGTCATGAACACATGCAGATGCACAGGGCCTTCTGGGCACTGCACCAAAGGAAAACTCTCTGCCTATGGAAGTGCAGCAATGGATGTCAAGCATTCATGAGGCTGTCTGATGGCCTGCGGATATGCAGGGCCTTCTATTCCCTGTGCTTCCATGTAGCCACAGATACAAATGCACAGGAAAAACAGTCCATCTGTCAGCCAATGCACAGTGACCTCTGCCACCCACAGGTGCAGAGGTACAGGCCCTATGCCAAGAGAAGAGTTGCCTTCACTATTTGGTACCTGAGATGTGTGGGCAATCCTGCAGCTTTCAAGCCATGACTGGGGGTGGTGTCCCATAACAGTGCCATCCCCCCACCACTCCATCCAACTGGGTCATTAAGCTTGCCTCTGAACTCAGCTCACCAGAACAGGATCACAAAGCATACCTGCTGGGGTCAAGATGTACAACAAACAGAAAGCTTCATAATTATATATATTTAATTTTGAAAAATATATATATATATATAATATATATATATATATATATATATATATATGTATATATATTATATATATATATATATATATATATATATATTATATATATATATATATATATATACATATACACATACACATATAAATAAATTTTGACCCATTTTCAAGTTAGTCACTTTATGGCTCCCCTTAGGGCATATGGCATTTATAGTATATTGTCTGAAAAGTCATTCTGCACCACAAGTGTGAAAACCTGTCTCTCCAGGATTTAAAAACATTGCCGTCGAAATATTTAAAACTAGAAAAGTTATAAATGAATGTTGAAATACTGCATAATTGTCATTTTACCCTACAAGTACACTAAATATTCAGCATTGCTTTCTTATGACCCCATTTCACGAACCTGGTAGGTGAAAATTTTCAAATCCCAGCTGAAACGTTCCGTGACACAGGTGTGAAAACCATTCTGGCCAGGATTTGAAAAATTACAGTCATCACATTCATGCAGGTGGTATGAAGAAAATGACTATCTTCAAAATTTGGGGTTAAAATATTGAACATTACCAAAGTTACGAGCGAGCGTAGAAAAATTTCAATATGCCCTCACAACATTGTTGTTTTTTTAATATTCTGACCTCATATTTTCAAAGCAGCCTTCTTATGACCCCACCTCATGAACAAGGGTTGAGAAAACGTTCACATCCCAGCTAAAAGGTGATTTTGCAAAGTGACCACAAAATTACCTTTTGGGACAGATTTGCATTTCCATTGCACTTGGCCATGAAGTAGGGTCCCAAAAAACAGGCCATGTTGAAAACTTGTTGTTAAAATATTAAAAAATGACTTTTTTTTTTCTTGCATAGGGAATGGGGGAGCACTATGCAGACTGTCACCCCTCACTCAGCAGCTGCTTCCTGGTCCACATCTGCAGTTGCGCTAACAAGGGATAGCGTAACACTCGTAAGTGGCTTAAACTGACGCGTTGCAGCCAAGGAGGGTACCCCTCCTCCGATCAGTCCTATTGTGCCACAAGTCTTGGCTATTTAAGTGTTTCCTTACCGGGAAAATATCCTCTATGCTGTTAGGAGAAGGTGCACTCATCAGGGGCCTCTGTCTCACAGGTGAGCTACTTTAAAGTGTGCAGCATTTTCACAGGGAAGTAATGGGTCTATGGGTAAAAGTGAAACGGGCAGTGGGTTGGATTGCACAGTTTACCTGGGCGCTGCTTCAGACCCCTGTAACAATCGTTTGATTAGCTATAGTACAGTCATACATTCCACACTAGTTCACAGCCCCATTGTAAGGGGAGGGAGTCTGGGAGGGGACATACAGGAGTGAACCCTTGCCGGGTATCCAAGGATCCAAGCATCCTAGTCCTGGTCAGCTCCACTACTGCTTCTCAACCCGGGCTGCTTATCATAAGGACCCCCCCCCCCAATTGCTGCTACTTCACGGTCATCAGTGATCTCTGTACACCTCGAAACACACTTAGCCCAACAAGGTAAGGTCAAGACGGGCACAATAATAGATCACTTCTAAAGATCTCACTAATGAGTAAAGCAAATAACAGGGAAATAACGTTACTAATTGTTGTCTTTCCTTAGCACTGTTAAAAGTTGACCCAACAAGGTGGCACTTGTTTAACAGGATGTTATTCTAATGAATGACCTACACTGAGTTAATAGACTAAGATAGGGGGACACTAGATCTCGTCTGCTAATCTGCATGTTACAGGTTGTTATTTTGAATGTTGGAAAGTTAACAGTTCGCTACAAATTGCCTTGCTCCTCTCTCAGGAGGGGCTCTCCCGACCATGGGCTACCAAGAATGCTAGTGGCCAGGTTGCTATGAGAGGTCCCCTTAGGAAATGATATAACAGGGGGCATTAGCTATGAAAAGAGGGGGGACGAACTGTAGAGACCTTAGTTTCTTATTACAGTATGGTCAGTGGGATGCATAGGAATTATTTTTTTTGAGTGGGGAGGGGGGATGGCTAGGTCTTTGGAAGTGGACTCTTGTGGAAGCTTTCCTGCACATAGGCACCACTGAAATTGGATCTGGCAAGTACCCCAGAACACTGGAATAGGAATGCCCTATGGCGAGTAATGACACAGTGACATCCACCTCCCGGAATGTGAGGGGCCTAAACTCGCCCGTCAAAAGAAAAAAAAATAACTGCCAGATTAAAATCCCTAAGATCCCAAGTTGTCTTCTTGCAGGAAATCAAACTGAACCACACTGAAGCTAAAAAACTGGTGAGGGAGTGGGAGGGTTGGGAGGTTCATAGTGTAGCAAACAAAACCAGAGAAGGGGTGTCAATCCTATGTCATAAAACCTTAAGATGGAAGCTCCTGGAGCACACAGTAGACAAAGAAGAAAGATGGGTCCTTGCCAGACTAAGTACCCCCAAGGGAGAGATACTAATGGCAAATCTCTATGCCCCGCTTGAAGACTCCCTGGATTTCTTCCACAAATTTTCACAACATTTAACAGACATAGCTACAGGGGAGGCAGACATTTTTATAGGGGGTGACTGCAGTCTTGGAATGGATTTTCTTTTGGATAGATCCAATTCTAGGCCTGACACCCACACACAGTCCATCAGGGCTTTGAAGGACCTGCCCACCCTACATAAGCTACAAGACATATGGAGAGTAGCCAATCCAGATGGGAGGGATTACACATACTTCTCTGGGGTCAAGCAAGTCGTCAGCAGACTAGACTACTGGTTTACCTCCCAAATATTTCGAGTAAGGTTCTGGATGTTGCGATTGCTCCTCTCTAGTTGTCAGATCATGCCCCATTGATACTATCCCTCATGCTGTCCCCCCCGCCCTAGATCAGTAAACTGGAGACTTGATCCCCTTCTGCTACAGGACACAGAACTTAGGGAGTGGCTAAAAGAGTAAGTTAAAACCTACTTCTTAGATAACCCTCAGGGATCTGCTTCTGCTGCAGCCATGTGGGTGGCATTTAAGGCAACGCTGAGAGGCCGGATTATAAGTTTTGCCTCACACCACAGTAAACAGAGAAAAAGAGGCCAGAGAGCTGGAAAAGGAAAAACTATATAAAAATTACCCCAAGAGACTCGAAACCCCAGAATTGCTTTATAAACCTTTTGTCCCTAAGAATGAGATTGAATACACCAGCCACACACAAGGCAGAGCTTCAGATAGTAAGACTGAAAGATAAATACTGGGCAGATGGGGAGAAAGCGGGCAAATTGCTGGCATACAGATTAAAAAAAAACAAGCTGACAGACATACAAGCCCAATTACAAAATAAGAGGGGAGAAAAACATAATAAACCTGATTTAATAAATAAGATTATTGCGAAGTTCTATGAATCCCTTTATAGCTGTCATGTGACCTGGAATAAGATCAAATTTGAAACCTTTATGGCAGGCACTAAATTTCCCAAGCTCACAAATGCCAAGAGTGAACAGTTGGATGGACCAACTGAGGTGCAAGAAATCAGGGATGCGATCAGCTGTATGGCCCCATGGAAAGCCCCAGGGGATGGCTATTCAGCTGACTTTTACAAAATAATACATGATAGTATCTCCCTAGCCATAAGGGATATGCTTCAGGAGGCTCTGGAGAAGAAGGAGCTCCCTGCCACCCTAAAAGAGGTGATCATCACAGTCCTCCCGAAAGAAGGGAAGGACCCAACCCTACTCACAAGTTACAGGTCCATTTCTCTCATTAATGTGGACACCAAAATACTTGCAAAAGTACTTGCAACCTGCTTGGAAAAGGTCCTTCCCCTTCTGATTCATCCATCACAGGTAGGCTTTGTTAAGGGACGTGCCAGTGTGCCTACTACCTTTGATCCCTGGTATCCCTTATACAAACAGCAGGCAGGGCACAGTACCTCTCCCGCTGCAGCCATTGCAGTTGACTTCAAGAAGGCTTTTGATTACATGCAATACTCCAACATTGCAATTTTGGTAGTGTTTTTACGGGTTGGATCAAAACTCTTTACCAAAAAGGCTCCTGACCAACAACATTCTCTCGGACCCAATTGAAATTCACCCGGGGCACCAGACAAGGTTGCCCTCTGTCTCCAATATTGATTGTATTAGCCATTGAAGCCCTAGCCAGTGCGATTAGGAAGCACTCTAAAACTGGGGGTATAACTATAGGGGACACCTCTTACCACATCATGTTGTATGCAGAGGATTGCCTCATCTTAACTGATGACTTCCGTGCCAGTGCCCAACACATTGTGGAACTATTGCAGTCCTTTGCAGAAATCTCTGGGTTAAGGGTAAATTGGGGTAAAACAGAAGTCCTTCCCTTGAATGGGCACCTCACCCCTGATACTGTTGCCAGGGTGGGTCTGGCATGTGCTAAAGGGTGTATAAAATACCTGCGTATCAGGGTCAACTCTAATGTGCACTCCTTGCCAGAAGCTAATCTCCACCCACTTAACAGCTTGAGGGAAGAATCCCAGAGATGGAAGCACCTGAACCTTACTCTACTCGGAAAGTTAGCTGCAATCAAAATGATGCTTGCCCCATTTACCAATTGAAATTCCAAAGAAGTTGTTCCAAAAGTTGAACAACCTAATGGGTGCTTTTCTGTGGGAAAATAAAACCCCTCGCTACAGCAGCCCTAAACTAAGAGCCCCATGGAGCGGGGGTGCCTACCCCATTTCCAACACCATGCATATGCACTCTCGGTGGCTGGCACCTGTCAGTTGTTTCAGGAGGACAGTAGTAATTCTACTGCATGGGTAGCAAGAGAAAGAAATGCCCTGCAAGGTAATGATTTCACAGGGTTCTTGGGTAGACATCTCCTACCCAAATTTCAACAGTGGCTGACAGTAAAAGCTGCCCACGGGTCCTGGCAACAGTTAGGGTATATCACCAAAACTTGCCTGAACCCAGGGAAATATCTCAATCTCTGGAATAATACCTGTTGGATGATTGACCAGAAACCCTTTCTCTGGGAGGGCTGGGGTGAAGCAAATGAATAGACGTAAAAACATCCTAATGGGGGATGGCTATACACTAGACAGCTTTTCCTCCCTATAAGACAGATACAAAATAGAGAGGAGAGACTTCTGGAGATATCTACAGATGAGACACATTTACTCAAATTGGGTTAAAGGGGGCTGTCCATGTATTAGGTGTCAAACCAAGGGCCAGGTTACTGACAAGAAATTCCCGTTAGATACGTGGTTACAAACAAATAAGGGTCTGGCTGGCCTGATCTATAAGTTTATGAGAGAGAATCAGCCTGACCCCTCTCTGCCAACCAAGGAGAAGTGACAATGGATAATGGGCCCCCCATCACAGAGGGGGAATGACAACTTAGCTGGATAATGGCAAAAAAGGCATGTGGGGATCCCTGAAGTTTCTTTATTCAGAACAAAGTACAACACCTATAGTACCGAACTCCTGCACTGTTTTTTAACAAAAAAAAAAAAAAAAGGGTTTAATAAACGAGTATGTATGTTGGAGATGTGATGACAAAGGAGCAGATTTTCTACCTATATTATGGCATTCTGGCACCATTCGTTCCTTCTGGTCAGAAGTGATCACATGCTGCTCCCTTATCTTAGACTATCAGATCCCACATTTGCCAATGTTTTGGCTCCTGGGAATTCTCCCTACTGACTGCAGGCTACCAAGCCAACAAACCTTATGGCTGTTGCAAGCATCGGTGGAAGCCAAGAGGTTCCTACTGTGCAAATGGTAGACTAAGGAGATCTCCTCCCTCCAGGACTGGCTTGTAGCCATGGCAAAGCTGGCTAAGTACTCTAGATTAACTCACATTGCCAACGACTCCCAGCAAGTGTATCTTGACTAATGGACCCCCTTTATGCCCTATGTCCAAGGTCCAACAATCTCCCCTGTTGCCGACCTAAGTAAGGAAAAGTTTAAACCCCCTTGAAGAAACTCACCTAGATAAAGGTTATGCAAAATCTACCACCTCGGAGCAAATAGTTCTGACCCCCCCTTCCCCTATCCCGTCACACATTAATGGTAGCGGTCCTCCTCCCAAAGTTCTCCACTTCCCCAGAGCTACTATGCATTCTCATGTATCCATAAAAGTTCCACAACCATACTGTAAGTTTTGTTTGTTATGAATTCCGTCTAACTGATCGTGACATGCTGTAAACTTTTTGAAATGTTGTATATGCATTCATTAATGTTTGTCTTGTAATGTTTGTCTCTATAATTCAATAAAGAATTTAACTGCAAAAAAAAAAAATGACATTATTAATAACAGTTCAAACCTAATTGAAATACACTAAACTAGAACCTTACTTTCTCAGGGTGATGAGTACCAATGCCCGTAGTCTGTGTAACAAGCTCCCTGAACTAGTGGCCTTGATGGAGGAGGGATGCCTGGATATTGTGGCAGTCACTGAAACATGGTATACAGAGAACCATGACTGGGATGTCAACATACCAGGATACACAATCTACAGGAGGGACAGGGAGGATAAAAGAGGAGGAGGAGGAGGAGTAGCTCGCTATGTAAGGGGAAGGATTAAGGTAACAAAACTAAAGAGTAAACATAAAGTAGATGAGTCACTATGGATCACCCAGGGGACAGGAAATGGCACCGCAATCCACATGGGAGTTGTGTACAGACTCCCATCTCAGGAGGAGGGAACTGACAATGAAATGATTAAAGGCATCCTTAAAATGGCAGAAAAAAGGGAGCTTTGTTAATGCGGGACCTGAATATGCCAGATGTTAACTGGAGCACCTTTGCTGCAGGCACATCCGGGAGCAGGGTCATTCTTGATGCCCTACAGGGGGCATGCCTCAGACAGCTAGTGCTGGAACCCACTCGGGAGGGAGCAATCTTAGACCTGGTACTCTCAAATGGGGACAGAGAAAGGATCTCGGATTCAGAAGTGGGTAGCCATCTGGGAACAAGCGACCACCAAACAGTGTAGTTCACAATAAAACACAGCCATAGAGTCAGGCCATACAAAAGCAGGAGTACTGGACTTTAGGAGGGGTGACTTTGGGAAAATGTGAGAGTGCCTCAGAAAAGCACTAGAAAATGGGCAAGAAGGAGGGGTGGAGGAACAATAGGAAATAATCAAAACAGCCATCACAGAGGCAACAAGCCTTTGTGTGAAGTGAATCAATAAAACAAAATGAAGGAAACAAGCACTATGGTTCTCAGAAGAGGTGGTAGGGAAGGTTAAGGAGAAAAGGAAAGTATTCAGGAAATATAAGGAAACACAGAAGGATCACAACAGAGAACTTTATCAGTTAAAGTAGAAGGAGGTAGGAAAGGCAGTCAGCATAGCAAAGGCCCAAACCGAGGAAAAGATAGCCAATTCTGTTCCGAAGGGGAAGGGGGATAAAACCTTTTATAGGTATATTAGGGAATGAAGAAAGACTAAGGGAGAGATATGGAGACTTAATAAAGGGGAGGGAATATGGACAGAGGGTAATAGTGAAAAAGCAGGGATACAGAATGATTATTTCTGCTCAGTATTCATAACAAAAGAGGAGGGGGAGGTACCTAAACCAAACAAGAGAAACACTCTGGACAGGGGGGTTGATTACAGTCCATTCACAGAAGAAAGGGTTTTGAAAGAACTCTTGAAACTGAGAATGGACAAAGCAATGATGCCTGATGGGATTCACCCCAGAATTCTAAAAGAACTAAGGGTAGAACTAGTGACACCACTGACTACTCTCTTTAACAAATCATGGGAGGATGGGGTGGTACCTGAGGACTGGAGGAGGGCAGATGTGATTCCACTTCACAAAAGTGGGAGCAGGGCAGAGGCGGGAAACTACAGACCAGTTAGTTTGACCTCAGTGGTAGGGAAAATTAAGGAATCACTTCTGAAGGAAAGAACTGTTGAGTACCTAGAGGCACGTGGGGCACAGCACCCAAGTCAGCATAGATTCACAGTTGGAAGGTCATGTCAGACAAATTTAATAGGTTTCCTAAGTAGTAGACCATGAAGGGACTGTGGATATGGCCTACTTAGATTTTAGCAAGGCATTTAACACAGTCCCACACAAAAGATGAATATACAAGTTAGCCAGCCTTGGAGTGGGTGCCAAGGTGATAGTCTGGATAAAAAATTGGCCGGACAACAGGATGCAAAGGGTAATAGTAAATGGAGTTCACAGTGAAGAAAGGAGAGTAACTAGTGGGGTACCATAGGGTTCAGTACTGGGACCGGTCCTCTTTAATGTTTTTAAAAGTGACATTAAAGAGCACCTGGAAGGAAAAGTATGTCTCTTTGCAGTTGACACAAAGATCTTCAACAGGGTTGATACACAAGGTGGGGTGGAAAGGATGAAAAGGGACTTGGCAAGGTTGGAGGAATGGTCAAATGTATGGCAGCTCAGATTCAATGCAAAGAAGTGCAAGGTAATGCACCTGGGAAACAAAAACCCAGGGGAAGAGTACACAATTGGGGGGGGGGTGAGATACTAACAACAACAAAAATCAAAATGGACCCGGAAGTAATTATATCAGATGACCTCAGGGTGGGCAAGCAATGTGAGAAGGCGGTAAGGAGGATTGGGGGGGGATACTAGGATACATAGGGAGAGGCATCAACAGCAGAAAACAGGAAGTTGTTATCCCTCTGTGCAGACAGTTGGTGAGACCCTATCTGGAGTACTGCATGCAGTTCTGGAGACCCCATCTCCGCAAAGACATAGACAGAGTGGAGAATATTCAGAGGAGGGCTACCAAAATGGTGCAGGGTCTGCACCAGATGACATATGAAGAGAGACTAAAGCAGCTTAATAAGTATACTATTGTAGTGAGACACCCCCAATTTATCTTTTCAAGACTTTCATGGAACGTGCCCCGAGAGAACTACTTTTCCTTTTTTTCATCTACTATAGCTTTATAGTCTGTTGTGCAACAGCACTCCTAAATCTATTCTAATTTTCTAAGTTTTCTGATTCCAACTGTTACATGTTGGCCACTCATAATTGGGAATTTCTTTTCTATCTTTTCCAAAGCCAGAATTATCTCTGGGAGCTCTGAAACCACGGAGTCTTTTATTATTGTATTCTCCGTGCCATATTCTGGATGTAAAAAAAACTGTTTTGTTTTGCGCTATTCTTAATTTGTTTCTTTTGGCACTTTCAGACTGCCCACTCAAATAGAAGCTTTTTGCAAGCTCTCAGGAGTACAACGCTGCTCTAGAGAACACAAGGGAAAAATCATTTACTTTTCGGCTTAATTTTGTCTGCCACAGTTAGCGAAGCTATTTGTATGCCTGAAGTGCTAGGTTTCTCTTGGTTGAGGGAGACTCCTCGCGTTTCGGGCCAGTTGGCAGTTCACAAATTATGTACAACTGGAACTGCTGAATTGGGCCAGCGTGGATTGAGCAGTAAAGCTTCCTCTCTGAATTCCTTTAGGGAGTGAGCGGCCAGTGTTAGCTACATAATATACTGTTTTGCAGACTCCTCCCTCTTTCACATAGTAGGAGTAGAATTTAATACCATCCTCTTTTGCTTAATTAGGGAATAAAATGTGATAGACAGTAGATTTACTCTTTGTGAAACATATGTCGCTGATTATTATGTTAGGATGTTGAAAAAATGTACTCAGATGTTTAAAGTATAATAAATATATTGTATATACTGCATAAAAGACTTAATTTATGGGAGGAGTCTAAGTTTATAGGAGGAGTCTTGGATGTATAAAAAGACTAGCCTGACAAAGGTAAATCAGATAGCGGTTGGGAGAGGACCCGTGTGGTTCTCCCCCTAGAAAAAACAAGTTTCTGTTAGAAAACAGGCACAGAGCTATATTAGCTGATAGATTATGTCATGCTAAGCTGTGCTACTTTCATATTTGGTTGATTTTGTAAAAAGTGAATTACTTTATTAATTTTTTTTTTTTTGGTTATTTTTGTCTTAATAAAAATCACACCTGATAGGTGTGTTGCACCTGAATTTATCACTTCCTTGTTATTTATAAACACACCACCCACAACATATACCCTTGAGGAAAAGGAGGGAGATGGGGGACATGATAGAAACTTTCAAGAACCTCAAGGGAATTAAAGTCCAAGAAGGTAGCATCTTTCAGAAAAAGAGATGTGCAAGAACAAGGAGGCATAAGTAGAAGATGGAGGGGGGATGGCTCAGAGGTAATGTTAGAAAGTATTTTTTCATGGAGAGGGCTGTGGATGCATGGAATAGCCTTCCTGAGGAGGTTGTGGAGTCAAGAACAGTGGGAGAATTCAAGAATGCATGGGACAGACATAAAGCAATTCTAGTGGGGGGTAGGAAGAATTAAGCTGTTGGTTAACTAGAATTTGCAACTTATCCATCGGGTAGGGAAATGGACAGACTAGGTGGGCCAAGTGGTCCTTATCTGCCATCAAATTCTATGTTTCATATCACAGTCACTGGTTCCAGCAGCAAGGCGTGTCTTCGACTGGAGAGCTGATCTACGTCACGGGACATGTTCACATGAATGAGGTTGTATGGAGGGATGTTGGGAAATGGGGGGTGGTAGGTACTGAGTGGGAGGTCGGGGTGGGGTGGGTAAAGGGTGTGTGGGGGTGGTCAGATTGGTGAGAGATCATTTTATTAAAAATATAATAAAAAAATAAGCACAATGATATCAATAGATAAATTCCTGGGCTTTGTGCGAGACAGGCATTCAAAGGTCATTTAAGCGAGGTAAGGGACAGCTGCCACAGGAAACTACAGCCCCCTGTTTATCTGCTGACTGGCTGCACAGTGTAAGCTTCCCCCAACAGCGTTTGCCAAGTTCGCCTCAACCCTGAGTGAGGGGCCTTCATTCTCCATCCTCACTACTGCTATAAGAAATTGAGTCAAGACATCAAACAGAGTGTGCAAATGAGATAAATACTTTAGAAGGAATAACAGCGAATGCCTTTTTTGTGATTTCTCCAACATCTTTTCATGGCTTGTTCCTGTGAAAAAGCAACACTTTACAAGCCCAGTACTAAAAATGGCATTGCACATTCAGCTTGGTTTGTGTAAATTCGAAAATGAATTTTTTGGCAGAAAAATCTATAGTTTCCAGTGATGTTGCCAAAATGGAGAGCTGTTGTAAATCTAGACAGGCATTATTTCTGCCTAAATCAAGCTTTTATTTCTATATTTGATCTTCGAAAACCAGGTTTTAAAAAAGCTGATTTTTCGAGAGATCTGAGTAAAGTGGCTACTATAAAATATGAATGTCATGAAGCGGATCCTATCACAAATACACAGATTATTCACATCAAATTTATATAAACATACATTATAATGTGTAGTCACAAAGGCAACTACCAGAATTTAGACATTTCCTTATGTAATGTGTTTTAAAAGAATAAACAGCCACAAACAATTTAATTCATTAACAGATATCTGCTTCATAACCTGTAGACTTGATTCACAGAGGACCTCTGTCTCTGTAGGGTACCTAAATGAGTATCATAAAGGACATTATTATCAATGGTTCTCCTCAGAAAGCATTTTTTATATTTTCAAATTTACGCAAGCAAGCAAACTGCATGTGCAAAGGTTTTTAAATCCAGGCCCTGCATGTAAAAGCCATTCTTTTGTTCTAATGTATAGCACCATGCCTTTCTTGGAATACTGTTCGTTTAAATGTTAAGCCAAATCAAGACTTAAACTGTACAAGCATTTTAAAAAAGGAGATTCTGTTGATGTTGTGATGCTGAATGAAAGGGCATTGGTCTGGCACACTGGCGACCTGGATCCACCCCCGAGACTGGGATGTCAGGAGCAGAGACTGTCAGGCAGGGTTCAGAGTGCCCACTGCATGCTCCCCATTCATAGAGTGACTGGTGATGCAATGCTTCCATAGCGATTCCTGGTGGTGGCTCTGCAGAGATGCTCCTGGTTGCATGGGTGGCCACATTCAGCGGAGTATCCTCTTCCTAGGACATTGTGGCATCAGCCCTGTAAAAGGAAAAAGTGATTGGCTGGTAACCCTACATGACGGCCTCTCTGGCAGTCCCTGCCATCCCACCATACCACTGAAATGGGTGGGCTCTTTCAGCTCCAATCATCACAGGTCAAACTAAGGCAGTTCCTTGTGGTGGCAAGAGGTCCCCCCCCCATAGGAATAATTTGCATATGTCCAGCAAAACACAGGTACCACAGGCCTAGAGTAAGGGACTCACAGAGCAGGGTAAGCCCAGCAGAGGTAACCCTTGGTAAGTGCCCAAAGAAGTGTATGCCCAAGCGGAAAAGGGGGGGGGGGACAAAAAGATTTTATGGCTTTGAAATCTGTTAACCACCGAACTCTATTTCATCTGGGTGTTTTATATAAAGCCCCAAACACTGATCCAAGTCTACTCTCTATCTGGAGATAGAGAGCAAATTATTCAGCCATGGAAAGCAATAGCCACATTTAATAATACTGAATTCTTTAGAGGGTGACCTTTAAAAGGAAACACAGGAAGCACTACATGAATCACCCTCTTTCCCCAACAGCTCTGGATGGCATTACAGCACATATGTTACTGCTGAGTCAGGGGGCAAATGTCTGACCCCTAGAGACTAGCAAGTTACCAACTCAGCAAAGGTAGCATACAGCAATCTCAAGTATCAATCAATCAAATTCTTATTTATCTAGGCGATCACCATTGAGCAAGCTTATTTACAAGGTGGACCTGCATTGTACAAGTCGAGTGGCAGTGCATTTATATACAGGCAAATAAATAAAAATGTACAACAGTGCAGGCGGGCCTGCAGCAGACAAGACAAGTAAGAGTACATATATGTTCAGGTGAGGGTATAACAATAAGGTGGCAGGTAAGTAAAAATTGGTACTAGATTTTACAAATCAAAAAATGGTTTAGTATTCCTGTAAGGATAAAGCATTTTTCCCCACAAAGAAATAGCTGCCTTGGATGTTATCAGTGAATGGAAATACATAGTCAAGGTAAAAAAAAAAAAAAAAATGCATAAGGAGGACACGTGTCAGGTGGTAGCGGGAAGACAGTGGGGGTAGGGGTCGGGTACTGGGAGAATACTAGAAGTGAAGGGATGGGAGACTGAGAGTAAGCAAGGATTGGTTTGTGAGGAAGGGAGGATTCCAGGGCAGTGAATTAATAGGCGACTCACGGATGGAATTTGAAAGGTACAAAGAATAAGGTTGGGATGGGCTGGAGAGGTGCGGGAGAGGGTAGTGTAACTACGCTAGGATTGTTTGAAGCAATTACAGGCTTCTGTGATGTATTTTGTATAGAAGGTCTTAAACACCATAAGACTGAACAGGAGCCCTCAGTTTCAACGATTTCTGGAGCGCATTCCAGAGCGTCGGCAGTGTGAAACCTATGGCAGTTCTCTCAAAGCATGTAATGGCTTTAGGCACTTTCAGAGATATTAGAGAGTGGCTTCTTAGGGTGTAGGTTCCAGATGCATCGAGAGGCAGATTTTCAACAATGTGTTCAGTGCGAACTGCATTTTTATTAAGTCTATATTATAGGGATGTCCAACCTATAGCCGCATATAAGGAGCAGTGATGGGTGGAAAGGGGGAAACCAGTGATGAATCGCAGGGCTGTGGTAAAGTGTGTCCAATTTACCGAGGTATGAAAGCGCACTGACTGTATATAAAGTCAGCGTAGTCAATTAGTGAGAGGAATGTAGACTGAACTAGTTGTCTCTTGGCCTCTGTAGTTAATGGACGGTTTATCCTAAAAAAGAGATCTAGCCTCTGCCTCAGTTTTTTTAATAAGTCCTCCAGGTGATCTGCAAAGGAGAGTTTGTGGTCAAGCCAGATTCCTAGGTATTTAAATTTTGGCACGAATTCCAGGTATTCTCCTAAGAGAGTGGAGCTGGGAGGGAGAGTACCAGTGCCAACAGAGTAGGCTACATGATTGATAGGTGAGAATAGCATCGCTTTGTTTTTTTGGTGTTAAGTAGCAGTTTTTTGCTGAGGAGCTGGTATTGAAGAATGTTGAATTCAGCTTGCAGGTCACTACAGGCAGTTTTGGGTGTAGTACAGCTCAGGTAGATCATTGTGTCATCTGCGAACAGATGGATTTTCATCTCTTTGTTGCCTGTGTCTATGCTGTTGATGTAGATAGCAAATAGAAGTGGCCCCAAGAGGGATCCCTGTGGGACACCTCTTTTTAACAGATTTTGGGGAAGGAAAGATCACCTTCGGCCTTGACCTGTTGGTGCCTGTCTGAGAGGTAGTCGTGAAACCAGCGCAAGGAGGTAGGATCTAGACCAATAGCTTTTAAGGAGGAAAGGAGAAGGCATAGGTCAACAGTGTCGAAGGCCTTGCTTAGGTCTAGAAAAACGGCACAGACAAATTTTCTGTCCTCTAGCTCACGCTGCCAGTCATTTGTCACCTTAGGGCCATGATCATACTATGTTTGGATCTGAAGCCAGATTGCATAGGGTTTAGCAAATTGGTATCCTGTATGAAAGATTTCAGCTGTGCAGTTACGATTTTTTCCAGGAGTTTTGATAAGACTGGGAGAAGGGAGATGGGCCTGTAATTATTTAGATCACAGGGGTCCCCAGATTTGAACAGTGGGATGACATGAGCAGTCTTCTACAATTTAGGAAGGGTCCCTTGAGAAAGGAACAGGTTAAATAGGTGTGTAATAGGTACGGCCAAGACATGATAGGCAATGTTTAGGTAGAAAGGATCAAAAGTGTCAGCGTCAGCACTTTTTTTGGAGTCCAGCTGGAAAAGTAGTTCCTTGACCTCTTTTAGTGAAGTAGGGGAGAAGGAAAAGACTGCATCTGTGGGACTAGATTCTGCAGAGTGTGTGGTAAGCTGGGGGCTTAGTTTGCATGCAGGTGAGTTATCAACAGCTAGCCCTACAGTAGCAAAGTGATTGTTAAAGGCTTGTAGTTATCTCTTTTTTATTGCTGATGATTGTATTGTCAGAGATAATTTTTGAGGGGAGAGTGTTTCCTGTGGTGTCGCCAGAGAGTTCTTTTATCCTGGACCAAAACTTGGTGGGACAGTTGGAGGCCTAGTTGAGTTCGGAGCGGTAGAAGTTGGCCTTAGTATCCAGAATCAGCTTTGTACAGAGGTTTCTGGCTGATCTGAAAAGGCGCCAGTCTTCGGCTTTGCCGGAATTTGCGTGCTAGCTTTTAAAGATTGTCTCTTTTTTGTAATGCTGTCTTGATTTCTGCTGTAAACCAACGGCACTTTCTAGCCTTTATGCGGGTTCTGACTAGAGGTGCGTGGGTGTTAAGAGCACTGAATACAATTTTGTGGAATAAGGCATATGCTGTTTCTACTGATTTGGCTAGGTAAAAGGCTTGCCAAAGTAGTGAGGCTTTCAGATCATTGATATGTGCAAGTGGGTCAAAGTTCCATTTTGATCTTTTGGTAGAGAACTTTTCTGTGGAAGTTGGTTTACGGACTGCCCTTATGCCAGCTATAAAACAATGGCCGCTAAGGTCGGCAAAAAAAGATCCCAGCATGTGAGAAGAAATGAGGTTTGCTTACTAGAAGTACATCTAAGAGTGTACTTTTTGTAGGGTTTTTCTTATTAATGCGAGTTGGTTCATTAACAAGTAAAGAGAACCCATGAGAGTCGCAGAAAGTTTTAAGTGGAAGTGATGCAATGGACAGCCAGTCGTAGTTAAGATCACCTAGCATAATTGTTTCCAATGTCTCGGTACTCATAGTAGATGAGAGGTGGGACAGGAGTTGTGACCCCGAAGATGGGGATCTATAACATCCCATGATACGGAGAGCCACTGATGTAGATATTTCAATCTTTAGGGATAGGCATTCAAAGGCATTGGCAATTGATGCTGTGTCAAGGGTGGTAGCCATAAACTTGTCCTTAACATAGATGGCCACACCACTGCCTCTGATTAGTCTATCGGCTCTGAATAACTGGTAGTTAGGGATACTGACCTCTTTGTCTGGCGTGGATAGACGAAATACTAACAAAAGAAACCAAAAAACTACAATGCAGTAATTTAAACGTTATTAAAACAAAATGTTAAATGAACTGCTTTAACCCGACCTTTTTTCCACTTAAGAAGCTGCTTCTTAAATACTTGTTTCAATTCTATTATTTTTCATTTTTACTGGTCTTTTAGTATTGTGGGCGTTACCGATTTATATACTGTGGCCAAGTACCATTTTAAAACTGTATGATGTAGTTTAAGTAAGCAATAACACATGATACAGTGTACGGTTATTGGGTAATTCCTGCAAGCTCCCACCCCCCAACCCCCCAGTTGGAGGCACAAGGCATCATCCCAGCATGTAATTACGCTTATAAAGTGGCTAAAAATAATATCACTAGAAACAGCAAAGGCAGAATTAAAAAATAAACATATTTTCATCTCCCATAAGTTAACTTGCAGCATAGAGACGGTAGTCCCTATTGCACAGATTCATTCAAGCAGACCAATAACGTTTCAATGAATTTTTTTGTTCTGCCCCAACTGTCACAGTTAATGAGAATTCCACAGCAGCACAGTGATATTTCTATGCAGTTAGGTGACCCTCAAAAACAGGTTCCAAGCCTTGCAAGGCACTTTCCAGACCTGAGCGGATGCTGGTCAATTACCGCACAGGTCTGGACAGCTACTGACCAATCCAATCACTGTATTTTTCTTGCCCATTTTACAAGTCCCTATTAACCACAGAGCTCCATAACAAAAGTTAAATGCATTGTGCTTGCAATCTAAAGGCTCGTTCACACTGCATATTCTGAGTCGGTGCTGGTGGTGCCCAGTGCCCAGTGCACATGTAAACGCCACCATTCTGCTGTTTTCCACTTGCATTCTGTTGTGTCCACAATCCCTGTTTTCTTGTGATCATGCAATGGAGTAGGAGTTTTGCACCGATTTGCTTGGCTGTGTAAACAGCCAGCACCATCTAATACGTTGCCCAGTGTCACAGCTCCACTATGGGACCATGTTTTCTCAATTTACAGCCCTTGTTGTTTTAAAAGAACTACTTGCCAGAGTTCAGCTGAGCTTAATGTACCTAAACTACCTTTCGCTGAACTCTGGTCTGAAGACCCCCTCCACTGTAGTATTGTTGACTGCACCCCCCAACGGAACCCTCCTCAAAACGCTGGAACTTCTCTTGCAGCACCTGTAGCGTTCTAGAGCTATGCTATGTGAATGCTGCTCCACAGCATTTCAGATTGCTTGGCTGCAACCATCTACACAGTGGTGATCCAGCTTTCTCGCCATGTGAATGAGCCTTAAGAGCTTGGCAATGACAAAGTACATCATACAGTTCTAAAATGGATTAGCACCAGATAGCAAGTCAGAAACACGCAAATAATTTACTAAAGGACTGGTAAAGATGGAACAGTATCAAAATGTGAGCCAACATTTTAAACACAGCTTCAACAAAAGAAAAGCCAGCAGGTTAAAGGCAGTGCTCCTTTAAGTATAAATAAATGCACAGTGTTTTGCACTTTGTTATGTGGTATTACGTTAATGCACTTTGTGATACGCGTGTGACACACACACACACGCTGCGCGCGCATGTGAGGCAACTGGCAAGGTGGCAGTATATACATATTCGGGAGTTCCACAATTCTACTTCCTTTTACACCTCCCAAAACACTGCTCATACAACATGTAACCTTTATTGCGTGATGCATGATTTTACAGTGCTGTGCTTTCACTACCAACGTAATGGCCTGTGTGGCCACAAATGCTTTTGCACTTTAACATCTATGTATAATATTTATTGGTTCAATAAAAAATATCACACTATCTAGCTAACAACTCCGAGTTTTCCAATGACCAGCACAGCTACAACCTTTCTTTCCTACTTAGACTTCTGGACCTGATTTTCAAAAACTTTTGGAACCAAATAAATACCATCTGCAGCCGCTGGTGCAGAAAAAAAAAATCTCTGCATGGGCTGAATTTCCTATTTTCTGTACCGGTGGCTACACAGCTGTGGGGGTGTCAACTAGTCCACAGGACACCCAGGACAACCTCATTTCTCACATTTTATTTGCAATGGGGGGGGCTGGGTGTCCACTTTGGAGGAGTCTGACAGACTTCATGGATGAGCCATGGGGGGGGGGAGGGTGTAGGGTAGCTGTGGAATTCACTCCTGTCTTGCAGGTAAAGCCACACTTACTATTATCAGGCATAGCATTTTAGCACAGCAACACCAAAAAACAACCGCAAGCTGTCATAAATCATGGAGCCAGTCACAAATGATTCCATGATAGAAAATACAGCACATGCAGGAAAAAAAAAAAAAACTTGTGGACCCACATTGTTTTTCTGCATGTGTGATGAAAAGGTTCAGTTTTGAAAATCAAGCCCATATACTTTTTCTATTTAATGGTTGCTCTGCCCATCATACTATTAGAATTCGCTGTGGAGAGAACTCTGCTACCCACACTTCCTTGGTCTAGTAAACAAAGGGGATATTTTATATAAAAAAAAAAACCTGGCCCACCAGTGCAGCAGTAGGGTTTCTGCTTGCGACACCAATGCCCTGGGTTCGGGGACAGATCTGAGGAATCAGATAGCCAGCTTTTGGGGGGGGGGGATGAGCATTTCATGGACTGCTCTTCTCCTCTGGGGGTGGGTGGGTAACAGTTTGGTGCATGACTGACACCTGGCGGAGGTCAGGGAGAGCAGCTGCAACAGCCGAGTTGTAGGGGAAGCATGTCAGACGTCAGCGCTTCGGCGCCCTATGTCACTACATACCATGCCCCCCTGTGGAAAAGCAAGCCAAAAATGCCAGCCCCATGGATGATGCCCTGCTTTCCAGTCCTGATACGCCTACTGCGGCACTCAGTGGTCTTACAGTCCACCGTCGTCCGTGGCCCTGCTCGGGGGGTAAGCCAGGGAGCAACACCGTTAGTTAGAGGGTCTACTGGAAGTCAAGCACACGCTCTGTTGGAGGCACACTTACTTGGTGGCCCCACCCTGGGAGGCAAGCCTGGGAGGATCAACGCTCGAGGCAACTCCTGGGGGAGGGTGAGTGGGGACTTAGGGAGTGGGAGCTGAGCTACTGGGGATCCAGGCACCAAAAAGAATAAAAACAAAACAAAAAAGGCAAACACACACACACACACACACTTATGCTGACTTCAATATGGGACAAAAACTGGTCTTAGGACTGTAGTGTCAGTCTTGAAATATTTTACAATAACCAGGCCAGTTTCCTTCATATTTAATGGGAGTTAATATCAGAGTACAATCTATCTCGTTCTTTATGTTCCACAGATGGAGACTTGATGATTACCCCATATGTGAACTTCCAAGACTGCGGGAGGCTGAGCATACAGTCTCAAACTACATTCTCCCAAGATCTTTGCAAGGTTCACTCACTGGAGGTTTTGAAATCTAAATGAAAAACATACTTATTTGGCTTGGCTTTCAGCTTATAACCATATTGTCTGTGGTCTTTTGTTTTAACCTATTCATTGCTCATGTGCCATCTAGAAATGTGTTTTTATCATAAGCAGCAAATAAAAAGTGACAGTCGTGGCTTACATTATGCTTGCTGCCCCGGTTACCAGAAAACACCAGTCTACTGAATCTGCACAAAAAGACTGGGACACGTAAACAGCTTTTATGAGACTGGAAGTTCAAGACTTGCATACAAGCACAGTCAATTCAGCATTTCTCCACAAGTTTTTGTGATCCAGAAAAAATTAAAAAAAAAAAAAAATTAACATTTTATACTGTGTGGCATATACTGAACCCATGACATAAAGAGTGGCTGCTACCTCTGGAAGAATTTTGAGAAACATATAACACCTTTCACTGTTCAGCTTATATTTCACCCCTCCCATTATTAAAGACATAGGCATAATTCCTCTGCTCCTACTGCTTTTTACCCACCAAGGTCACTTAATCTTTGACATCAATCATCTTCATAGCAACAGTATGTGATTTCATATGTGGACCAGTGTATCCCCCTGAAAAATGTGTAACACTTGGGGGGGGGGGTGTCTGTCTATGAAAGACATAAATCATGCTTTCTGTGCCAGTTCTGTAACTGCCTTGCCTTTTCTACCCGTAAGGGTACCTTGGTAGCTGCCACCACACAGAAGTGTCTCTTACTAGTGGACTTTCTTGATCCAATTTCCACCACAGCCATTGTCCACACAGTACAGTGCTCCTCTGGCTAAGGGCAAGCAACCTTCCCCTGTCCATCACTCCAAGAGAAACACTTCCAGAATATGTTAACTGTAGCCTCGTCTCTCTCTCTCTCTCTCTCTTGGAGACAGATCATGCATTTGTCAATACCAACAGTTTTATTATTCCCCCAAAAGACTCTGTCACAGAGGTATGAAGTATATTAAAGCAGCAGTACTAGCAAATTGTTCCTCCGTTATCTGTCCTGTGTGCATGCCCTCATGCCGACAAGTATTGCCCTGCCTTTTGTTTTTACAGTATGTCTATTTTCATACTTTTAAACGGCAAAGTTAATACTTCATTTATTTACTTGCTATGAATACCAGCCACCTCTCCAGTTGCAAATGTTAAGATCAGCATGCTGGGTAGCTCGACGCCACTGAACATCCCTCATCTTCCTTTTCGGTTACGCTGTCCCAAGAAGTGGCAGCATTGTGCTGCAGAGCATTCCATGTTTCACCATCATGACATAGTGGTAAAGAAATTTTCCTTGTTTCCAGTGGTCCCCTTCACTTGCAGATCGCCGTCCCATTATGATAATATAAACTTTCCCTTGTGTCCAGTGGTCCCCGATCACTGGCCCATTGTGACAATGCATACTTTTCTTGGTGCCCAGTGCCGCCCCGATCACTGGCACATTGTGGAAATGTAAATTTCTCTGGTGTCCAGTGGTTCCCCCCACCACCACCACTGATCACTGTCTTGTTATGATAATGTAAACTTTCCCTGGTGTCCAGTGGTACCTCCCCACCCAATCACCTGATCACCCACCAACACACAGACATGGTTTCCTAGTGTCCAGTGTTCCTTCATCAATCCCCATATAATTACCAAAGAGGAAAAAAAAAGATAAACCATTCCCTGGTGTCTAGCGGACCCCTCCTATGCTCTTTAGTAATTATGTAACTCTGTTCCTGGTGTCTAGCAGACTCCTCCAATCTCAGGCTGGCAGGTATTGCCCTACTCATCCCTGCGCCCCTTCCCAACCACCGTGTCGAGATGAAGCCTTCTTCCACCACAGCCCACCACTGACAAAGCTGGCAACGGGCGTGTACTGACAGCACAGTAGGTGGATGGCCATGGTGGAGAGCAGAGGGCAGTGCCAGTCACTGGCTTGAGGTCGGGATGAGGGGGAGCATAGTGATAGGGAAAAACTTGCTGGGGTGAGGGAGCCAATAGACACCAGGGAAAGGTGTTACATAATTACAAAGGGGATATGGGATAGGGAAGGGGTTCCGCTAGATATCAGGGAATTTTTTTTTTTATATATATATACACTATACATGGAATCAGGATGGGGAAGGGATATACTGGACACCAGGGAAATGGTGTCTGTGTGTAAAGCGGATGATCAGGTGGTGGTGGTGGGACCACTGGACACCAGGAAAAATTTATTATCATAACTGAGACTGTCTTTGGACCTGCGTGGCAGCCAAAAGCTGCAGGATAGGGTGAGGCAGCCTTAGTAGGAGCTGGACATTGTGGAACTGTAGCTATATGCTGGTTGACAATTATAACAGACGCTAGCAGGATAGCCTGCGAATTTTAACTGGCGCACTGATTGGGCTAGTGATAGTTCTGCTGTCAGGAGTAGCCTGGGTGCACATAGATGTTTTAAACCATTACTGAAACAGTTAAGCAAATGCAGTCTTGCTGAGTTCTGTCCGTGATTGGTGCCCATACTGCCGGGTTGCGGCACATAAAAGGATTCCTCAGGAGCGAGCGTCGCGAGCTCGAGCGCACGTCCTCATACACCGAGACCCACCGTCCTCAGCATGTGTTTATGTGTGTTCACGTGGGGACTGCGCAGCAAGGGCGCTGAAGTACTGGAGTGAGTAAGTATGAGAGGCAGTTGTACATTCTTGCAACCTACTTGTAAACTGGTGTAATGATTTTTTGTTGTTGTTGTACTTGTATTTGGAATGTCATCCCTGTATTTGTTGTTTTGTATCCTCCCGGGTCATGCCTGAAAATAGTCATGGCTATGGCTAGTGCACCTACCCAGTAAAAAAAATAAATAAATACACTGTAGGTTTGCCTAGTGTAACAGTTAGCATGTAGAAAACATCGACTATTACAAGGAATCTCTAGTAATAGAGGAACATGGAAAGTCAGATTGTGGCCTTATGGTCAGGAGAGTTAGGTATTAAATGCCAGGTCTGTAACAAATTTAGTGTGGGGGTCAATGTAGGCCTAACAACGTATTATTTATGTATGTATATATACAAATACAGATATATAAATATATATATATATATATATATATATATATATATATATATATACACACACACATATATACACATACATACATACATATACACACACACACACACACACACACACACACACACATTATATATACACACACAGTGACTTGCAAAAGTGTTCAACCCCCTTGAAAGTTGTCAGATTTGTCTGAATGACAAATGATACATTGAGATTTTGTTCTGTGTAATATTTTATTTTAAAAGACTGACCCTTAAAATAACTATTTTAAAGTGACATTGGTTTTATGTTAGCAAATATTTTTAAGAAAAATAAATAACTGAAATATGCTGTTTGCATAAGTATTCAACCCCATGTGCTCTGGAAGCTCCAAATTTACACAGATGAAAAATATTGCCCTAACAAGGACACAATTGGCTTACAATTGGCCTCACCTCTGAAACATTAAAGTAGCTCACATTTTCTGGATAACCCCCTCAGTTTAATGACCATTGGTCAGACTGTGAATCTGAAAGAAGGGTGTGAAAATGAAGACTAAAGAGCATTCTAAGGAAGTTAGAGATAAAGTAATAGACATGCATAAATTAGGAAAGGGTACAAAATAATATCCAAGTGTTTGGATATCCCAGTGTGCACTGTTGGATCAATAGTGAGGAAGTGGAAGCTGCATCACACCACTCAGGCACTACCTAGACAAGGCGTTCCTCAAAACTCAGCGTCCGAACAAGAAGGAGACTAGTGAGGAAGCCACAGAGAGGCCAACAATCACTTTGAAGGAGCTACAGAGTTCAGTGGCTGAGAGTGGAGTGAAGGTGCACAGTCAACCATATCAAGAGCTCTGCATAATACTGGCCTGTATGGGAGTGTGGCTAGAAAGAAGCCATTACTCAAAAAGAACCATATCAAAGCACGTCTGAGTTTGCCAGAAAGCATGAGAGTGACCCAGCTAAGATGTGGCACAAGGTTTGTGGTCTGATGAGACCACGATGAGATTTTAGCCAAAATTCAAAAGCGTATATGTGGCGCCAAACCTAACATTGCCCATGCCTCGAGAAACACATCCCTACAGTGAAGTATGGTGGTGGCAGCATTATGCTGTGGGGATGCTTTTCATCAGCAGGACTGGGCATCTTGTTAAAATTGAAGGAAGAATGGATGGAGCAAAATACAGGGAGATACTGCAAGAGAACCTGCTTCAGTCTGCTGAAAAACTGAAGCTTGGGAGAAACTTCACCTCTCAGCAGGACAATGATCCCAAGCACAAGGCCAAAGCAACACAGGAGTGGTTAAACAACAAAAAGGTGAATGTCCTACAGTGGCCAAGTCAAAGTCCAGATCTCAATCCCATCGAGAATCTGTGGCACTGTCTGAAAATTGCAGTCCACAACCGTCACCCAACCAACCTGAACAACCTGGAACAAATCTGCCAAGAATGGGCAAGAATCACTCCCGAACAGTGTGCAAGGCTGGTAGATACTTACCCCAAAAGACTTAAAGCTGTTATTGCAGCAAAAGGTGGCTCTACCAAATACTAATGTGTAGGGGTTGAATACCTCTGCAAGCAGCATTTTCCAGTTTTTAATTTTCTTTAAAAGATCTGCTGAGGGATAATTAATTTTGGCTTTGACAATATACTGTTAGAGCATATGAGTTTGCAATGAAAAATACTGACTGGAATAATATACGTAAGTCTCATTTGTCTTTCAGACAAATCTGACAACTTTCAAGGGGGTTGAATACTTTTGCAAGTCACTATATATATATATATATATATATATATATATAGAGAGAGAGAGATGGAACTCCAGCTAAAATGTTGCCAAACGCAAGAGGAAACACTGTTAGATACACAGGAGTGTAAACAAAGTGGGGGAGATGTTTGTAAAAGGAATACAAATAACTTGGAATCAGACTCTGAGTGGGAAGTTCAGTCAAATACTAGAGCACATAAAAAAGGCAGGAGAGCTATGACCTTCCAGCTTACTTTAAATAATGCATTTGACCCACTAACAGAACCTGTTGACCAACAGGAATGCCAAGAGGGGGGAGTACAAACAGTATTGCAGAGTGTGACTAAGTCAATGGGTGATGAAAGAAGGGATCTGGAGGAAGACACAAGAGAAGTGGTGGAAGTGAATGGATATCAGAAAATTGAAGGGGTCAACTGCATGGGAATGGTGGAGGGGGTGATATTAGAACATAATAATACTTCAGAAGCTGGCTTGGATGACAATAGTCCAGATGAAGGGATGGATGTGGAGAATCATGTGATAACCGGGAGAGTACATATTATCGGGGATTCTATTGTAAGGTATACAGACGCTTATACAACTAAAGGCCTGAAAGAGACAGCCACGAGCTCATATCTACCTGGCGCTACCTTAATGGATATAGATACTATGATCCCGAAAATGGTAAAAAAAAAAAGACCTGGATACCCCCTGATCATAGTATATGCTGGGACAAATGATCTGTCTAGAACCTGGGAAAATCAGATGTTTCTTCAGTTAATGAGTACAGAAAAAACAATCCAGAACATAAGTGCCAAAATGGTAGTTTCAGAAATCCTACCTGTACCCAAAGCGGGAAATAGAATTAATCAGAAAATAAAAAGGGTAAATAACTGGATTAGAAGGTAATGCACTATAAACGGTACTGAGTGCATTAAGACATGGGAGAAGTTTGACCTAAATAAAGTTTATTTTGGTCAAGACAGTAGACATTTTAGTAGGAGAGGATCCAAGGCCTTGGGTCTGACTTTCAGGAAATATATAGACAAGCATTTAAACTAACTACTGGGGAGGCAATGAAATGGGTGTTAAATGGTCTGGGGGGGGGGAGACGTAATTGGGAAATAGATAAAATGATTAAGAGTAATGGATTAAACCTGTTGCTTGTTAATGCAATGAGTATTAAACCTAAGATAGACAAATTAAGACATGTTTTTTTTTTTTTTTTACAGAAAGATAAGATTGACATCTGCGGGTTAACTGAAACCTGGCTAAGAGAAGACAACTGGATAGATAAAATTGATGGATTTGAATTCTATTATAAACCCAGAAAAGGGAAAATTGGTGGTGGGGTAAGAGTATATATAGCTACAAACCTGAGAGCAAAAATTATTACCCCCGATAATGATGCATGGACACAGGTTGAACAACTTTGGCTCTCAGTTTGGACATGTAGGAAAGCATCAGGTTGGGGGTTTGTTATAGATCCCCTAACTGGAACGAACAGGAGAATGATGTTTTCTTGTACCTACTTGATAGTGGAATGATAGTAGACAAGTCTATTGTAATGGGATACTTTAATTTTCCCCAGATATGCTGGGACCCCCTTGGTGCAGATGGGACTCTTGAGGGAAGGTTTTTGGAAATTTGTATGATGAATTGTTTAGTTCAGATGGTAAGAGGGAACACAAGAAATTAGAGTCTCTTGGACCTAGTATTATGTAATATAAATAGCTGTTATAGAAACTGTGGATGTGATTGAACCATTAGTAAGTAGTGACCATAATATGGTCAGGATTGTTTTGGATGAAGAGTTCCATGACATCCAGGGGAAATCCGCTATTAGGAATTACAATAAGGAAGATTATACCACTATTAAGTACATAATAGGAATGTACAACTGGAAGGAATTGGATGGGGCATCTCTGGTCCATACTTGGGAAATAATTGATGATGTTTTGCAGATATGCACAAAAAAGCATGTCCCCATCACAAAAAAAGTATAATAGGAGGGGGAGGGTTCCCAAATGGATGACTAAAATGATCTGAAGACTGATATATGACCTATTATTTTTATTTAAGTAAAAAAAAAGATCCATCTGATACCCGGTTGCCTACATAAAGATCTCTCGTCAAAAAATGTAAATTTAATATTGAAAGAGGAAAAGTAAGGGCATAATTCGATCTGGCATTAAGTAAGGGGAAACAAAAACATTTTACAACTATGTAGGCAGATTACGGAAAAATCTAAATCAGATTACTGTATTACGGGATCAGGAAAAGCAAGTTGAAGATGAACAGGGTATAGCTAATACGCTTGGGACATATTTTCAAAGTGAGTATCTTAGGAAGAGCAGCTGCTCCTTTGAAGACGACAAGATGGGGGCAATGTGGAAATAGGATTTCCTATCATAACTGCTGGAACAGGTCAAAGCTAAGTTGATAATATTAAAGAGATATAAGTCAGGGGGAACGGATAGTTATCACCCGGCCTTCCTAACTGAAACAGCAGAGGAGATTTCAGCACCTCTGTCAGTTCTTTTTAATAAATCCTTGATAGAAGGAAAGGTCTTGGATGTCTGGAAGGTGGCTCATGTAACATCTATATTTAAATCCGGTGATAGAACCAAAACAGAAAATTATCGCCCAATAAGTATCATCTCCATCATAGGTAAAATAATGGAGTTTTATAGATTAATTTATCGGTAATTTAAAGGTATTGAACCATGTAGATGTTGCTCAGCATGGATTTTCAGGGGCAAGATCTTGTACCACTAACATACTGCACTTTTTTGAGCTGGTAAATCAGACCTTAGATGTGGGGTTTCCAGTGGATGTTGTGTATCTGGACTACAGAAAAGCTTTTGATTCTGTTTATTGCTGGGGACCCTGCAACACCTGGGCGTTGAGGGTTACCTTTGCAAATGGGTGGCAGCATGGCTGCATAACAGGCATCAACAGGTGCAGGTTAGGAGGTACCTCTCAACAAAAGGCTAGGGTGACCAGTGGGGTTCTGCAGGGATCTGTGTTGGGGCCTAGGCTCTTTAACGTCTTGATTTCTGGTATGAAAGTCTCCAAGGGAGTTTGGATTTGTAAGTAAGTATGCAGACGATTAAAAGACTGCAGCTATAGTTAACAACAATGACGCAATAAGGAAATTTTAGGAACAAATAAACCATCTAGAGAATTGGGCAATCAAGCATAGTTTGGAGTTCAAAATTTCTAAATGTAAGGTTGTACACTTTGGGCAAAATAATGTGAGAGCACTATACATGCTGAACTCTCAAACAATTGAGGCCACAAATACCAAAAATGATTTGGGGGGTGGTCATTTCAGACAAATTCAACTTTGATAAGCACAATATGACCTGTGTCAATAAAGCTGACAGGATTATTGCTAATCTGTTATGTAATATCAAAAGTAGAGAGAAGGAGATTCTTGTTCCCCTGTACAGATCCCTTGCATGACCCACCTTAGAGTATGGAGCTCCCTTCTGCTCAGTGCAAAGTGTTCATGGGAGTAAAAGAATAGAGAGTGTTCAAAGAAGGTTTACTAAGAAAGTGGGTTTAGTTAAAGGGCAGGAGTATGGTACCAGGTTAGAGTACCTGGGATTATACTCTATGGCCTATAAAAGGACAAGGGGTGACCTGTGTTATGTTTATAGATCATTGACTGGCAACTTGTAAGGGGAAGCAGCAGGGTTAATTTGGAAAGAAGGTTCCGGGCAAAGTGTGCGGACCCATGATAAACAGTTGAAAGGTGAAACATATAGAACAAACAGAAGAGGAAGATGGTTTAGTCAGAGGGTGGTGAATGTTTGGAATGGACTTCTGGTGGAAGTAGTGAGAGCCAGAAGTTTGGAGGCATTTAAATATCAGTTGGATAGACACATGGGGATAAGAAAATGGAGTTACATCAATTAATACTTAGAAATAGATCCTTATATGGCTTTACAGCTTATGGACCTGAACTTCTCCTATGAACCTATAATGGGCTAGCAATCAGTGGGAGGGGGGAGATCACCAGACACCAGGGAAACTTACATTTCCACAATGGGCCAGTGATTGGTAGGGAGAGAACAACTGTACACCAGGGAAATCTACATTTCTACAATGAGCCGGTGATCAGCGGGGGACCACAGAAAACCAGGGAAAGTTTACATTATCATAATGGGTCAACGATAGCATTCAGTGAGCTGCACTGCACAACAATAGAGCACACGGAAGTAAACACTGGATATGTTTAAACGTAAAGGGGGGACTCCCCGACACCAAATGTGGCAGTTGCCATGATAACGTTTATTAATAAACAGGAAAATATAGACTCTGTGACATTAAAAGTCTCAGATACATAAATTGGAATTATGGCTGCACCACTACAGCCGAAAATTGAAATTTCGAAAATCACTTCCTGGTTATCCAGTACTGCCATTTTAAAATTATATTTACTACTTCACAATATTTGCACATCTACAGGATATTACACATATACAAGACTATAGGAATTACATGGTTACTAAACAAATTAAAAAGAAATGGTTTGCACATAACAAAAGAAACAACGTTTCTTAACAGAGTTAAGAAGCTATAGGAACTTTTTCTAAACAAAGCAGAAAGATTGTTACCACATAAGATAACTTTTATTGAGCTTTGCAGACTCCAACTCTTAGATGGTGCAAGTATGAAGCACCAATGCAGACTGACTTGCTAGGGCCTGGCACATACCTCAAAAGCCTTCAGCTTCCAGCTCCCCATATTGCATCACCAAATACAGTATGTCACTCTGACATCACGGAATTGACAACTTCACTGTTTCCTGTGGGTACCACCTGAGAAGATGGCCTAAATTGGAACCATGGATTTGTGGACTCAGGACACCTCTCATTGTTCTGAGCCATGTCTGCCTCTGTATAGGGTGCCAGAATGGCCAGGACAGTTTCCTGACATGAAAGACCTTGGTTCTTTGAAGTTCCCTTATTTTTAGGACGTAGGGACTGAAATTACCTACCGGGGCAGCTACTTCTGCTTCTGGCAACAATTTTAATCAATCATATTTCCCTAGCCCATCTCTGTTCCCTTAGCTGACTAGATTCCACTATTACCAATACAGATATGGTTAAAGAAAAAAACTACAGAATTAAATAGCAGGTTTTTACAGACCTATCATACTTTTTTCCTTTTCTTGCTCTCTTTTACAGTGTCCTTTTTTTGCCCCTTCCCTACGTACACGTCTTATCAGTATTGTGGAGCAGGGCTGTGTCTTATTTAATACAGTGGCAATAACAGTGGTTTAGAGAAAGCATGTGGGCTCAGAATGAAAGCATGCAGGCTACTACATGCATATGCATCATAAATGTAACACTACAGGGACTAGTGACTTCAAAAAGGGAGTGAGCCTATGGGGTAGATTAAATCTTAGGGGACAATGATCCTGGGACCCAATCTCCAGCCACAAGGGCCAGTCTTAAAATCGATGCAACAATTATGTCTGTGACCTGCTGAAGTATCCTCAAACTGGGCCGTAGCCCTTTGCCATGAAGTCATGGACTCCACTGCCACCATGCAGGGAAGTGACAAAGTTCACCATGCAAATAACCAGCAGGGACATCCACAGTGCATACGGAACCTGGCCAGTCCGGTCACAACTTTAGTAACACTGCCTGACCACAGAAATATTACAGGCAGTTATTAAGCATGTTGTTTAAGAGCACCACAGAACAAAGAGCCAACTGGGGAAGGGTCGAAATGATAAAAGTCATGCATCAGGGAAAGGGCATGGAGGCAGAGTTTGCAGACCACTCCATGTCTGCTGAAGGATCCACCTCCCCCCGCCCAGTTATTTACTCCTCCCTTCCCTCCAGTGTACTCCCTTCCCCAACTCACTCCCTCCATGCAGCCTTCCCCTATACTCTGCCCCAACCTCTCTGGAAGTTGTCCACTGTCTTCAGGGAGACTACTTCCTCCAGCAACTCATTCCACTTAGCTACCACCCTCTCTGTGTAAAACTGCCTCCTCATTTGACTCTTAGACCTGCTCATCCTGTTGAAACCTTTAAGGTACTTGAAGGTTTTGATTATGTCATCCTGTTCCCTTCTATCCTCCAGGGAGTACACGTTGAGGTCTCCGAGTCTCTCCTCATATGTGCATATGTTTTTATCTGCTTTTTTGTTTTGTAATGCGCCTTGATAATTTGAAAGACACAAAATAAAGATTAGTAGTAGTAGTAGTATTGCTGTCCCTGTATCATTTTTGCTGCCCTTCTCTGGACTATTTCCAGCAGGTTCATGTCCTTCTTTAGGTGAAGGCACCAATACTGCACATTGCACTCCAGATGAGGCCAAACTAGTGATCTGTACAATGGAATGACCTCTGCTTTCCTACTGGTTATACCCCTGGCTATGCAGCCCAGCATCTGATTCACCTTAGCTGCTGCTTTCCTGCAGTGCGCTGAGTGCTTCAGGTCACTCTTGATGATCACTCCCAACTCCTTCTCCTCCTCTGACCTGGTAACCTGCCCACCATCCACAGAGTATTTAATCTCTGGGTTCTTCGTACCCCAAGTGCATTAACTTACACTTTTTGGCACTGTATCATAGCAGCCAAATACTTGACCACTTCTCTATCTTAGTCTGGTCCTCCCAGAGGTCCTCTCTCCCCTCCTCTGTGTCTATTCTCCCACAGAGCTCTGTGTTATCTACAAACAGACATATTTTATCTTTCTGTCCCTTCCACAGTTTCATAGATGAAAATGCTGAACAACACTGGACCATGCACCAAGCCCTGTGGGATCACACTAGTGACTGGTCTAGCCTCACAGAACTCCCCACCGACCCCTCAACCAATACCCTTTGGATTCTATCCTGCAGCCAGTTTCTACATCACATAACCAGTTTTCCCCCATCCCAGGTCCTTGGGTTTTCCCGATTAATCTCCTGTGGGGAACCGAGTCAAAAGCTTTTTAATTTATTTATGTAAGTACATACGTATGCACTTATGTATTTAAAAGTTCCAAGTGTTAAGCAAACATTTTATGAGAAGCAAGTCTCATTTGCAGAATGTCCCAAGTCACAATTATAAAGATACTACAAAAAAAATACATACAATAAAAAAAGCAGTACAAATATTAGCAGAACAATTGCAAAGAGACTGATCTCGTAACAACTTTTTTCTTTAAACCAAATTTAATAGAGTCAATAGTGGAGCAATTTCTAAGCTGAGGGGTTAAATTGTTCCACAAAAGAGGGGTGCCATAGGTAAAAACACTCTTTACCACAATGTGTGGCAAATTTAGGGAAAAAGTATGATGAGGCACATCCCCATGGCTATTTGTTAATAGGGACAATTAGCTTATCAGACAGATATAAGGGAGTCAGATTATAAGCCATTTTAAAAATAAAAAATAGCAAATTTAAGTATGCTTAGCACTAGAAGATAATCAATTTAACTTACGTAATAAAGAGGAATGGTGCTCACCCCAATTAGATTTTAAAATAAAACACAGCTGAAAATAACCAGTATTTAATACCTTCACTGTGCTGGCCTGGTGGCACTGACAGTTGAGGTGCTGGACACTACACCTCTCACCACACTGGTGACCCAGGTTCGGGAACATGCTTGGGCCATCAGGGGTTGGCAGGGGAGGGATAGGATTGAGCATCCAGAGGACTGCTCTCCTATCCATGGGGAGGGATTGGGGCACTCTACAGTGGACCCTGATGGAGATCGGGTCCTCTGCAGGGTCAGTATAGTGGTGGGTGGAGTGTAGTGGATGTTGGCACACAGAGCCTCTGATGTCATTGCACATCTGCACTCCAAATGGGGCACTATATGGCAGGAAAATCGCTGGACGTGATCATGCAGCTTGATGGCTGTGCCCTACATTGCCCAGGAGGTCAGTCGTGGAATCGCGCTGGGGGTCTGCTCCCTGCCTGGAGAGGCATAAAGAGGCCCTCCAGCGGGTTGGGGTGTGGCTGCACTAGACACCACCATGCGAGTGAGCCTGCTGACTCCTGTGCAGTGGGGGCCAGCAGCTGGATGTCCCTGCCGATTGAGCAGCAAAAGATGGAGAAAAAAGATCAATAATAAAAAATAAATAAAAATACTGTCACTGAAGTCCAGATACAGGATGTCCACCGCTTGCTCCCTGTTCACTGTGCTGGTTACACAAAAAAATCAAATTGAGTTAGTCTGGCAGGATCAGCCTGACACAAACCTGTGCTGTCTGTCATTTTGAAGCTCATTTCCTTGCAAAAAAGTTCACTAGTCTTTCTTTCACTATTGTTGCCATGAGTTTCCCCATTATTGTGGTTGGACTGACTGGTCGATAGTTATGGGGGTTGTACCTCGGCCCACTTATGCATAGTGGTACTACATGTTCTTTTCTCCAGTCCAGGGGCACTTTCCTTGACAACAGTGAGGTGTTAAAACAGGTCCACTATGAGACCCGCCAACTCCTTCAGATGTACACCATCCAGTCCCAAGATTTGCCTACCTTCAGGGTCCTAAGCCTTTTCTCTCCCTGTCAACTTCAATCTCCCCTTTTGTGCCTCTTCTCCCTGCTTACCCCTCAACCCTGTTAATGTGGGCAGAGGTTAGGTGGGGGGGCGCCACTGCGACAAGGAAAGAATGGACAGGGTCTGACACAGAGATACCTACACAGCCCACAACTGTGTCTCAAGGCACAGGTCAAGTGGGTGGGAAAATATCTGGGCAGTAGCACTTGTGACGCTGGTGTCTACAGGTAAGACAGGACCATGCTGCTGGCACTGTGTCAGCCACAGAAGTCAGTGGGTGTTCTTTTCAGGTGTTAGTGGTGTGCAAACTGTTTGTGTACATCATCATCTTGGATGCCTAACTTGCACTGTGACAGACACAGAGGGAACTTCTCCCATGACTACTAGTTCAGACCTCTGATAGTCACTAGGTGTTTTGTTGCAACATGGCACCTGTTCACACACCCTTTTGCAACTCCACATCTAGCAGCTGAGAATCAGGCCAGTTAGGACAATAGAAGTATAGAAAATGCATGTAAAATTACTTGAGCTGTGTCTACATACAGTTCTTGACAATTTTCCAGTGATGTCAGCAGATATTTTTCAGTTTCCAGCAAAAATATTTACAGTTGGCATCAGAGGAACTCAGTTACTCAAAACTTCCCCAGATTTGAATTTCAGGATATTCTGTTAATTATTACTGCAGGCATTGTCACCAATTAGGCACCATCTATTCCTGTAGCTTATAAGCCTCTCATTAGGACATCCTAAGGTGTTGCCATACGAAGGATTCTGCTTCCACAAGTGGAGGGTAATAACTTCAGACCTGGTAACGCAACAGGAACATGAACTCTTAGGGTCAATGAGCCGTTTTCCACTCAACTATCTTTAATAATAAAGAATGGAACGCCTTGAAATCCAATTTTTTCTTCAACGCTGATAGTAATATTTGAGTCCTGCTGCTGCTACCTTTGCTAAAAACTCAGTGTCCTTGGAATCTCAAACACTACGCTTCATTGGTTCCAAAATTGTTTAAAATGATAATTCATGCATCTAATGCATTATTTGGTAGCTCGGGGAGTGGGATAAAAGTCTGTTGTTGCTATATTTAACATTTTATTGTCAGACTGTGTTTAGCTGTAAGGGATTGTAGTTTGCCCCGACAAGGTGGCCAGCCAATCGCTTCCACTTCCTGATTCATCTCGCCCCTGCAATCATGCATGTAATGATGTGCAGCAAGAGAGAGTGTGGAAGCGAGTCCCATTTAAATCAATGGAGGCTGGATTTAATATCAGTTTAATACATAATGATGGCCAGTTCAAGATTAACGAGGGCCACCACTTCACAAACAAGGCTCTTGTTAGTCAAGCGGTGGCCCTCATTAATCTCCAACTGGCCATCATTTATTTATTAACCCGAAATTAAATCTGATCCCCATTGATGTCAATGGGGCTTGCCACCACTTAGTCCCTTGCTGCACGTCATTACACGCCTAAGCGCAGAGACATGTAGATGAATTGGAAAGTGGAAGGGATCGGCTGTCCACCATGCTGGTACCAAACTATAATCCCTTCCAACTAAATACAGGTTGACAATAACATTTTAAAAATTGCAACAACAGATTTTTGCCACCCTAAGCTAACAAATAATGCAAGTAATACATCACCTGCGGAAGACTGGAAAATCACTTTAAGCAACAGACACTGGAGGGCTACATTTGGGACCTCCCTCTCTGATCCTGCTTTCCTACTGTATGTGTCCCACAAGTATTGATCTTAGGCCCACTCCTCTTTCGCTCTACATTAATGATATTCACACTGAATTACTTCTGGCACACCCATGCTCTACGGTGATGTTTTAGTCATCTTCCTGACCACTCACACTACTGTGAACATTAGTAACCTTCTGTCTGTGGACCTCCAAGCCATTCAAAAGTGGCTTGTGCATAATGATTTTTTTTACTCAATACCCCTGAAACCCAAGCAATGTTATCTGGCCCTGCACCCAGACAAAAATACTGTCCAGTTCCCCTCTCTGTGCCATGCAGTGATGGCACTGCCCTAGCCATGGTATTGGCTTTTAAATACCTGGGAGTGACTCAGAACCTCACCCTTGACTTCTCTCTACATACTGGTAACACAGGCAAATCAGTAAATACTAGGCTTGAGTTTTCATACAGAATCAGACATAGCCTCACAGCCAAGACTAGACTTGCTATTGCCCGTGGTAGTTCCCTATTAAACTCATGTACAGTGCCACGTGTACACAGCTATAGCCAAGGTTTTGCTTAGAAAGTAGACATTACCAATAATAACTTTCGATGGTTTGCCCTGGCCTGACACTGCCAAGAGCATCATGGCACCTTATACTTGAAACCTGGTCATCTCCCACTGCATTCATTGCAAGTTCTATCTACTGGCAATGCTATTTATGGCATCACTCAAAATCAGCTGCTGACATCACTTGCATCCTTAATGTTTACATTCTTGTACAAACTACCCACTAAGATCTGCTGATCAATGACTCTTGTCCATTCCAAAAATGAAACTCGAACTTGGGTAAGGCTTCCTTCTCAAGCTTTGTCCCTCGATCATGGAACAGCATTCTGAGTGTCATTCATCTTATCTCCTTGGCCACTGGCTTTGGCATTGTTATTACAAGCACTTACTCGATGCTTTTCACTGTACCTGTTTATTAATGTACTGAACTGGTGAATCCTGCTCACCAAGTCAAATTTTACAGTGACCTCCCTGTAATCTGTGTCCTATAATTGCATTACTTTTCTAGTACTGTGCACCTATTTTATTCTTTTGCCTCCTGTTTTTCTTACTTACCCACTCTTTAGATGCTGTTCAATGAATTAAGTAATCTAAGACATTCCCATTATATTTCACGTTTACCCTTTTTGCATCATCAGTGTCAGTAGCTCAGCAGGTAGCACACTCACCTCTGAGGCTTGGAGATCAGAAGGCTGTGGGTTCTATCCCCACACCAGGTACTTGGATTAAATCCCAATACCGACACTGTAGTGCAGCATGGGATGGAGGGGGGAGTGCTGCACTCCTGAGGTGCCGTCTTTCAGATGAGACGTTAAAATGAAATCCCATCTGCCTGTTCTGGTGGTAGTTCAGGTAGATGTTAAAGATCCCATGGCAGTTCTTGAAAGGAGTAGGGGAATTTCCTGGCGCCCTGGCCAAATTTCCCCCCATTCACTAAAAAAAAAAAATACCACCAACAACTTAAACTGGTTCAAGGTCAGTTGCCATTCATCTGTATTCCCCTCCCCCGGGTTGTGCCTGAAAATAGGCAGAATATATCTAGTGCACTTACCTGGTAATAAAAACTGATTAAATAACGTTAAAGTTTTTTGCAGAAAACACAAACCACTTTTACTCATTATGTGTAGACAGCACCAGTGTTTACAGACAGATGTAAAACTTTATATACCAGAAAAAAAAACTGACAGCTTCAGAAAAAGTAAAGAGAAATTATACCAAATATTTTAACTTCTATTAGTACAAGCAAATCTGTTTTATTTTTTTAATTATCAAATTATGTGCCGAAAAATATAATGTGTTGCTATACCTCACTCTTTAATGTCTGCCTGTAGCATCTCTTCTGAGGATACCAGAAAATGCTACCTAACTTGTTTGTAAGGGTAGTTTCAGCTAAACAGTTATTTGGAATTACTAGCATACCAGTTTCTGAATACTGCCAGAAGGCAGAGTTCTGCACGTCAGTGTTGGAATTACATTTTATGAGCTTTAGAAAATATGCAGGCTTGGTCTTTAAACTAACCCCCCCAACCACCACCACCACCATCACCACAAGTAAATGCAAGTAGCACAACCTCCTCGTCCTCACATCAGAACTATGGGACCCATTTCTTGCAGGCCTCTCAATTCCAAAATCGAGGTGAATGTGTTTAAGTGTGTCAGAGCTTAAAAAAGTCTGTTCCCAGTATTTCCTCCAGAAATTTAAGTATGCCTTTGGTCAATTCACAAAACAATAACAGCATTAAAGAAGACAGGAAGTGTGGCTCTTCACTTCTCAACCTTTCTTCACCCAAATATGGGGGACACTGGGGGGAAGGGACAAGAGGCAGGGCATAGCATGCAGTTAGAATTCAGAACAGTATGGAAATAAGTGTTCCATGTTCTTTTATGTCTGCATTTAGCAAAAAGAATTAATATCAATTTTTTTCTTCAAATTTTCAGTGTGCAATGTGGAGTGGCACCTTCTTCATGTGGGACACAAGGTTTTAGAGTGGTAAGGCACATTCCTCCATATGTGGGACAGTAAATCGGCAGGATGACACCAAGCGGTTCCATACCCTAGTAGAACAGCAAGCATATAAAATCCAGGTTCAGTAAAAGATTTAGGTCTCTGTCATCCCTGAACTGGTAGAAACAGGTCCAACACGGCAGAGTTAGTGCCCTTGGATTGAAGGGAATACAGCAGCAATTTACATCACTTAGGAGAAATTCTTCTGGCTGCTTTAGGAACTGAAAGGGTGACCCTTTGTCAGACTTCTCAGAAATGAGGATTGGAGTATCTGAAAGCTGGGGCCATGGGGTCACCAGAATCCAATCTTCTCAAGAACAGTTGGTTCATGGGGTGTCACATGGCATCGAAAGGTGGCTTCCAGGAGATGTTAAGTAAAATAGCTACAGAACAATTTTCTTTGTTTACTCGATTCTGGTGCCTGAGAAGAATCACTGAATATAAATTAATACAAGGGGATCAGGACCTTAATCATGGCGGAAGCAGAGAGCGGAATAGGGAAAGAGTGTTTTAAAACCTGGATATTTTTGCTGCAGTTTTTAAGTGAGTACTACGATACAGCTCTGTTTTATGCAAGATGCTACCACATTCAGTAAATAAGAGGTTGAAACTGGCCCTCAAATTGTTGATGGGCATCGGACCAGATACAGTAACAGGGCACTGTTTAGGTTTGAGCAAAGAAGCATTCAATGGCATTATAAAATGGGTCAAAAAATCTCAGAAGCCTAACAGGCTAAAATCAGTCATCTGACCATGCATTAATAGAGCATGATGCACTGCCATTCTGGCACAAAGCAGTACTCTAGCTCACAGTTTTCAAAAACCATTTTCCCCTTGGTTCCTCTATACTTATACTATTGTACAGTACAGCAAAATAAAGTCAAGCCCTGTCCTCAGTAATGCATGCCACCCACAAACTCTTCACCAGATCTTGTCAACAAGCAAATCAACTTAAAAAAAAAAAACAAAGAAACAAAAAAAAAAAAAAACACTTTTATTTCAGTTTCACATCCCTTACCTGCACAGTTACAGTCCCAATCCTGCTTACCACCAGCATACTGTGGCGTGTGTAGATTTAGCTTGATGCACACCATCCCTGTTGTGTTTACTGCCTACCTAAACAGTTTTTCTGCCCCACAACTGTTTACTAGTAGCACATCAAAATGTTGACTGGTGACATTTTAAACAGTCAAGCTGCGAGACGATGTATAACTGCTACAATGTACGTATTTATTGCAATGCTGTTCCAAAACTCAAAACAAAGCTTTAGTGCATCAGCACCACTACACCACACTTCAGATCAGTCACACAGCAGTGTTCCAATGCATAAACATTGTGTCTTAAAAAAAAAAAAAGGAATCTATGATAACAAATGGCTTAAACTGATTGTAAGCACTTCAGATTAACCCTCAATGGAGTCCAGCATTGCCATGTTCATTATATTGCATTCTAGTCTTGTGGAAAGTACGATGATGCCATCATGAGCACTATGAGGTAAGTTGGGGACAATCAAATTCCTTTTATAATGGAAGTCTGAATAGCTTAAACACTGAACACTTATAAATAAATCTTTACTAAATTTTAACAGCTGAAACTTTAGGTTTATGAAAGTACAGACTGAAGTAGATACCTGCCTGTCACAGACCATGTGTCCTCAGCCTCACCAGCACCCCTCAAGCACCAGCTTGGCACAGACCTCCAAGCCGGTTTTCTCTGTTCTACGTACTGCAGCCACGCATACCCCTCTGCTTGGTTACTATGCCTCAGCCACTAGGGCTCATGAGTCCCCTGGATCAAGCCAAGGCTGGCTGCTCAATCCTCAGGTGGAGTGCGTTCCCGTGTTTTCCAGTCTTTACTCTACAGCTTCCCAAGTATTAGGAATCTAGATTTAGTATTAGTTAGCTGCATCGGTCCTTGCAAGAACAGATCCAGAAGCAAATGATTTGATACATATGTGTTTGTCCATTAAAAGGTAACAACCAGAACAAAGTGTTCTAGCTTTCGGACCAACCAGTCCTTCTTCAGAAGCCTAATAGCAGTTAGTTAGAAAAAAACATTACTTTTAACAGCTAGATCATGCAGAAAAAACAGAAAAAATCCTCATTGGTTTAAAAAAAAAATACTCATTTAAAAAATACACATGATGATGTCAGAGAAGTTTAACAGCATCATGTTACCTTCAGCTGGGAGGGTCCCAGGGGTCAAAGGTGCTTTGCGCAAAACACATAAAAGTAATGTTTTTTCTAAATAACTGCCATTAGGCTTCTGAAGAAGGACTGGTTGGTCCAACAGCTAGAGCACTTTGTTCTGGTTGTTACATCTATGTTGGTTCATTAAAAGGTATCAAATCATTTGCTTCTGGATCAAGTATTAGGAAGGATTGCTTAGCTCTGAACAGCAATGACAGTGCATCTCTTCAGTAGCACCGATACCTCAGAGACCTGCAAAACATCCTTTTCACAATGCACCTCCAGTCACTTGTATCCTAACACACACAGTAGCTGCCATTTGTTTATATGATATATTCTACGCTAAACAAGGCTAAAACAGTACAATCAGGGAAAACATATAAAATTAAGATTTTAAACAGTAAACACAAGTACACAAATCTAGACTAATTTAGGTTTAACCCTAGCAATAGAAATGGTACGTTAGCCAAAGTAAAATAAATGACCAGTTCTTATCCAAGAGAGGCTTTCTCTCTATATAAACACCCCCAGCAGATAGTCTGACTGACCACTTCAGTACTAAGCACAGTACCTGCTTCCTCATTCGGTTCCCTGACAGACCGAATGAGCAGCCCAATGCCTCCCGTCACCTCCCTCTTTGTTCTGTATCCCTCAAAGACCCCACTTGCAAGAATTATGTCTGTGTCTTTAAGTTCTCTGACGTAACCTGTAACTCATGGTGTCTGCTCATCATGTAATGTCTCTGGTCCACTTATAGCATTGCTTTTCACAAGGTCCAGAGGCCCTATTTCCAGAAGCTATACTTCTGAAACTCAGCCACTCTGCCACCTGTGATACAAACAGACTATACGCCATTTGGCCTTCACTAATAACCCATACTGTGAGACATTCCATTGCTTGGTCAGTTGAGCACTGTATTTAAACACATGCAATGATTGGAACATGTTTTTTCTAAACAGAAATTATACACATGTATGCTACACTGCTCTTTAAGGCCACTTGTATTCATCCACTAGAACAGCAACCATGTACAATTATAGTGATGCATAATTACGGTGGAGACACCTTTTTTGACTATTTCTTAGCATAATGATGCAGTTAAATTAAGCTCTTTATCAAATCTGAAGTACAGCTAAGAGCTGTATGGCAACACGAAATATCTGACATGCAGTGCAGACGGCATGTTATTTTAATTGAAATAAACAATTTTCGATGAGCAAATTTTGCAAAAAAAAGCCCTCATCACAACTTTTCCTAGGTAAACAGCAATGACTTTTGGGTATGTTATCCCAAAAAAATGTTTATATTTATAGAGAATCAGAACTCTTAGTAATCAAGATATTCAAGGGTCTGGGACCTCCCAAAATAAATTGTGTGTCCCCAACCAAAATGGCAACATCACAGTTATTTATGTGCCTTAGCAGACCCCAAGAACCAATATACTGGACTGGTATCCTGCAAGCAAGTATGGTTAGAAACCTAGCTACAATGTCTCGGGGATTATGTGTTATGATGAATTTTACATCCTAACTGGCTGCTAGTACTTAAAGGACCTGGGGCTCCCAACAGACCAGGAGTAAAATAAAATCATAAATTGCCTTCACTAATGAATGATGGAAACAAATAATGTAGCCACAAACACATTGTTGAGACCTTCAAGCACCTCAAAAGGTATAAACAAGGTCAACCCTAGTGAACATTTTAGTTTCAGCGAGAACAGAGACACGAGGGGACACACAACTACAAATTTGCAGGAAGGAAGACTCTGAAATGAGGCCAAAAGGCACTTCTTCACTAAGTAGAGCCAGGGTGGAAAAGACTACCAGAGGAAGTAGTAAACCACTAAACAGTTGGGGATTTAAGCAGGGGTGGGATAAAGTCAAGAGGAGTTTAAAAGTGTCGGAGGGGAGGAGGAGTGCCATGTAATGAACTATGCATGAGCGCCACATCGGGCTGACACAGTAGACTGTAAGGCTTTCTTTTGCTGGCATATTCATATGTTCACATGCTTATCAAGTATCTAAAGTCTAAATCAAAGGTTCTTGGTGAGTGTTATTAGAATATACTACACCACTGTTTGCAGTACACAGCCTGGAGTATATACTGTATGCCAATTTAATAAAAAATAAAAAAAAAAAAAAGACCCATCTTTGCAACAGACTGGCTGAAACTGAGAAGTAACCTAACGATGGACCAATCAGGTTTGGAAATGGCAATGAAACATGTGGCAATTAGGCTGCAGCAAGATTCCTTCAATTAGGAAACTGACAATCTCAACACTGGCCTGCTACCAAACTAAAACAAAGGATTTACAATACCTTTTAAAGGACTCAGCAGGGTTTCTCTCACACTCGCCAGGTTGCAAAGCACTTTGAATGGCTGGGTCTCTCAGCTTCTCCTCATAGCCCTGTACGAGTCCGCTACAGCATATCTGTGCAACCAGACTGCGAATAAACCCACCGACACACAGTGTATCAGAGTCCTGGGCCCTGCAGAAGTGAAAGGCCAATGGCTGACGATGCAAACCCCTCTGTGATCCTGCTGGTGAGCTGGGCCACAGCAACTCAGTACAGAGGGCCGTCTTCCCACTGCCAGGCCCCCCTACGAGAAGCACACCCCAAGCAGATCCTTTGCTAGGAACAGCGCCAGCATTATTCCCAGGATTCCCTCCACCGGACTGTTTGTTGGCAGCACCACTAATTATGCTATTAGTCTTCTCCTGGAGGCAATGTTGGAGCTTGTGGAAAACCCACTCCCTGCAGTAAAACTGCTTCCCCTGCAGCAAGCTCGTTTGTGCCATTGTGAATTTCTGTCTCTCCCAGGCTTTGTCATAAGACACTGTACATCTTCAGCATCACAAACAGAAGGGAGCGAGCTGAGAACATCAAGAGGCAGATGCCACAGTAGCTCAGATTTATATTGGTAAGGAATTAGCACAACTTGAACATGCTGACAGTGGAAGTAACACCTTGCAAAAACACTTTAGCTAATGCGGCTTCTTATAGCATTGCACGTGACCATAACTCCATTTAGTGGCTGCATACTGTATCATGCACATATAAATTAATATATTATATATAATCAATGCTCTTTTTAACAAATGATACTGTAAAGTGCTGTTTTGTTCCAGGGATTAATAGTCTTCATATGACTCTGTACGTCATCAGCACCATCTCTGCATCTGGATTTTATATAATAGTGTGTATGTTTCCAGCATAAAACACACAGAATACAGCTGGCAAAAGAACAGAAGAGAGTTTATCCTTCAGTACATGCTGAATGCCCAGTTCGATTCCAAGTTTTCATCTAGGTTTTAACTGCATGCATTCAGAAAAGGCTGCACTTAATCAACAGTAGTTGCACTATCTGAGCATAGCAAATCAGGCCTGTTTTGTTGTTTGTTCTATTACAAAAAATCCAATTGTTCTGCAAGTGTGCTGACATCCAAGGATAAACCCCCCACTGTCCTTAAGGCAGACCCTTAAAGCTGTGCTCAGCATCAGACATCTGGACAATTGGCAAGAAAATGCTCCAGGATACAGCTCCACTAACAGGACATAAATATTATGAATCTGAGCTCTTCAAGCTTCAGTGCAAGTGATTTGCTGAACAGTGTAGTATTTTTCAGTTAGCCTTTTTTTAAATAATATCCTACGGTAAATAATTCAAGAAGCACCCACTCCATAGTCAGATGTCCAGCCTAAGTCCATGAATTAAAAATCCACAGGGAGACGTTGAGAAAAAAATCTAGGAAAGAAAACAAAAAAAGACACAGTTTTAACACCATATTCTCAGTTCAAATATGACATTGCACTGGCCTACAAATGACCGGAATGGACTTAGCAAGCTCCATTTCTCAAGGAAACTGACCCTGACCACAATTCACCTTAATATTCTTTGAAGACAGCAAGTTGCTATCTCCCCCACCCAAAAAAAAAAAAGATGTAAGGGGAAACAAGTTTCTATTTGGGCTCTCTCTCCCTTCCTCTGTGGTTTCAGATCTAAAATGATTATTCACGTTCACATCCGTCCCAGGGATTTCTAACTGACCTAATTGTGGCGAAGAGCCGCTTCATTTTATCCTTACCCTTCTAACCCTGCAGATGTTCACTTTCAAACACTGTTTTGTTAATCTTGGCTGGGTCTCTTTTTCACTCTTTTCTGACTTTTTACGTTCCACAGCTGTGCTGTTCCAGTGTCAGGGAAGAATAGTAACACTTCGCACTGCCTTTCTACTTCCTCCCTTAAATTCAGATTATTCCGTTCTTATTTCCATATATTTACTTAACAAGCCACCTCTGTCCTAGTCAAGCCAGTAGTCTTTTCTTATTCTTTTTCTTTCTGTCTGCTGTAGCTCCTCCCCAGCAGCCACGCTCACGTTTCTTCGAAACCCAACCTCACAATCCCTTGTTTTTATCATCATATTATTTTATAGCTGACATCAGTAGATTTGGCACGTCTCCGATTTTTTTTTTGGGGGCCTGCAAATGGCAATTATTCCTTCTCATGTTCTCCTCTCTCTCTACCTTATTGCTCTTACATCTTTTGTCTATTTCCCCCTATCATGAATACCTTTTCTTCCTATGATGGTACACCTATTTTCATTTCCTGCCTTTCAATTAAAAACATATAAATCTACATTTTACAGCATCCCCTATGTTCTCTATAAACTTGTTTTTCATTTGCTTGCAGCCTCTCATTGTTCAGCTGTATCTGCGTTTCAGATCCCCGCTTACCTCAAACACGAGAAAAGTCCGTCTCCTCCTTTGAACCCCGTGCTTTCTTGTGCAGAGCAGTGCTCTCTCCGGCTTTCAGCCCTTCCTTCGAGCTGAGCTGACTGTTCTTGCAGCACCGCACGCCTCTCTCGCTCCGATCCCCGCACAGCTGACTCCCGGTGAAGCAGCCGCTCAGCTCTTATTGATCAGTTGCATTTGTTTCGCCCTGGATCCTCCTCCCTCTCTCCTCTCCAGTCCCCTCCCGACAGTTGCTCTCTGGATGCCCTTCCAGCTCCTCCCGAGTCCCCTCGCTGCTGCCGTTTGTCTTCCTCTGAGTTCCTCGCCCTTAATATTGCTATCTGCCCGGGCTCGGCTCCTCCAGCGAACAACAAACCGAGAAAGAGACTGAACGGCAGCGCAACTGAGGCTCGGCTTCTACAGGATTGCTCAGCCCACAAAACTAACGAAAAAAAAACATAGGACGGCAGGGCGTCATTGCCGAGCACGTAAATTTGGGCGCCATATTGTGGATGTCAAGCCGCCAGAGTCCCCCTATTCTGCATAGCCTCTAACAGCAGTTGCCATACAAACCAGTGAATTTGAAACTAGTCGTTCTCGATTTTACACCTTTCCTACAAGAACTGATGATTTAGTATTATTTATTTGTATTTGGACTACAGTTCCGAGGCTTTATTCATTCATTACTTTTACAGTTTTCATCTGAGTGCTTTTTCCTGATCAAAGATAGAGCAGTGGCATTTTTCGCATCGGTGTAGTTTGACGTCACTGTCACTGACTGATGTTTGTAACTGTGTAGTTCGTCCAATTTATCAGATGTTCTCCTTTCTTATATTTTTTATTTTTTTTTCAGTGCCATATTTATGTGTTATTGATTGACTAATTGCTTATAATATTGTTTTATTATGTTGTAGTGCTATATGTACAAAAATCAAAACACTAGGTTTCAGTTTTCAGGATAGCAGAAGAAGCCAGAAGGTGAAGGAAGGAAACATATTCAATTCAGTGCTTCAGAGTAACTGGTAACTGGTATTTTTCTTTTAAACTTAGATTGTAGGCTTGTAGTGACACTATACTTTCTTTCTGTGTTGTCTTTACTTATAATTGTTTTTGGGCTGTTGAAAATTTAAAAAATAGTGGTGGTGTAATTCTGTGCTGTCTTTAATTGCTGCATTTCGCCCCCTTCCCCAACTCTTAATTATATGCCCTGATAAATCTGATTGACAGGAGCTAAACACAGGGTATAGTAAGAGGTGGAAGTAGGAGGGCATAGGGAAGAAGACCACCCTCAGAACGACAAGTGTTTTGACTCATTTATTTATTTATTGGTTTCTTTTCCTTAAAAATATATATCTGAGGATCAGTTACAGGATTTTTAGTACTGTAAATAAAAGAGGACTAAGAGAGCTTCAGTAGCAGATAAGTAGTGGAATCTGATAATGTGGGGGTGGTGCAATGCAGTGTGCTGGGCAGCCATATTCAGGCAGACCTTCTGGACACTGAGGTGCTGCCCTATCTGCATGCATCTCTCAGGACTGCGGGATGAGGTAGCCAGACTCAGAGCGAAGTAAACTGGGTCAGAGTACCATCACCCTGTCCAGGAACCACCCAGTCCAATGCAGCTGCCTCAAAGGATGCCAAGAACGAGGAGCACTTGGATGACAGTGGGCTCAGGGAGGGTTAGAGCAGTCAGGCAGAGGCACATCCCAGATCCTATTCCTCTCAAGAACTCATATGCCACACTGGCAAATGAGGACAACCAAATAGAGGTACCAGGGAAGTGGAAGGAAAGGATGTGGAGGTTAGGCAAGGAGGTGACCTCAGTGGGAAAGCAGTGGACCCCAGAGGAGGAGGAGAATCCTGGTGGGGGACTCCATCATAAGAGGGATCCAGCTAGGAACACAGGAGGGGGAGGACAGGGAGGTGAGGTGCCTACCAGGTGCCACAGCATGGAGGGATGGAAGGAAGATACTGGGGATCACTGGGAAGGCAAGACAGGAGGGTGAGCTGGATGTCATTATCCACCTAGGTACTAATGACTTGGCAAATGGGGAGCCAAAGGAAGTTCAGGAAGAGTTTAGGAAACTGGGGAGGGGTCTCAAGCAAGTAGCTACTTCTGTCACTTTCTCAGAAGTACTACCTGTGAGAGGCAAGGGAGAGCATAGGAGTGCATGCACCAGGAACTTTAACTAATGGTTGAAGAACTGGTGCTGTGAGGAAAGGTTTGGATTCATTGGTGACTGGGGACCCATCTGGAGGGATGGAGGTTTATTCAAGCCTGACGGCCTGCATCCATCCTGGAGGGAATCAAGCACTCAATGATAAGTTTAAATGCTACATTGACAAGCATTTAAACTAGCAAAGGGGTGGAGGCCAGCAAGGACGGTACCTACTTGCTCACCCCCACAGCTAGTAATGGAACCAGTGAACCAGAGGAGTGGCTATCTCTGCAAAGCAGTGTGCAAAGATGGAGATTAGTGTCCAAAAGGTGGATAAGCAGAAAGGGCAAAATTCAGCAGAAGGGCAGACAGCAAGGAGAACCAGGGATAAATGGCAACCAAGGAAGGGGCTGGAGTAGACAGTGAAGCAGTCTAGGAGGTCAAATCCATGGAAGCCATGTGTGCAAATGCCAGGAGCCTTAGCAACAAGATGGAAGATCTGGAGGCTGTCATGGTACAGTCAGACCTGGACATTGTGCCATCACTGAAACCTGGTGTAATGATAACCATGACTGGGAGATGGCCATACCTGGCTACAACATATTCAGAAGAGACAGAGCAGGCAGGAAGGGAGGAGGTGGCACTGTATGTGAAAAATGACATAAGGCCACACAGATCCAGGAGGAACAAAATGGGGAGAGATACTGTGGGTTAAGCTGGAAAGGAAAATGGGGCCAGCCATCCGCACAGGTGTGGTCTATAGACCACCAGCCCAGGAGGAAGAAACAGATAGGAGCTGATGCTAGCCATCCAAAGGATGGCAGACAAGGTGAGGTAGTACTGGTTGGAGACTTCAATATACAGACGTGGACTGGAGCATCCCAGCAGCAGCATCAACTAGAGCAGATTTATCCTGGACTCCTTCAGGGTGCCTTCCTCAAGCAACTGGTCATGGAACCAACTCGGCAGAAGGCAATACTGGACCTTGTGCTCACAAACAGGGACAGTGTGATGGGGTAACAGTGGGGGAGCACCTGGGTAACAGTGACCACCAGTCATTGTGGTTTGAAATCACAGAAAGAGCAGAACCAAACCACACAAAAACACGATCCTGGATTTTAGGGGGCAGACTTTGGGAAATGAGGAGATGCTTGAAAGAGGCATTAAGGGAATGGGACAGGAATCAGGGATTGAGGAACAGTGGGCAGTATTTAAAATGGGGATTATAAGAACAACAGAATTATGCATTAAGCAGGTTAGCAAGAGGAAAAGAAAGAGGAGACTATTATGGTTTTCCAAAGAGGTAGCAAAGAAAGTGAAAGTCAAAAGATTGCATTCAGGGCAATACAAAAGACACAGGCAGAAGGATAGGGAGAAGTACCAGGAGAAACAAAGGAGGCAGGGAAGTCAGTAAGGAAGCCAAAGCTCAGACAGAAGAACACATTGCAAAATCAGTGGTTAAAGGGGACAAAACCTTTTACAGGTACATAAGTGAAAAAGAAGGACAAAGGAGGGATAGTGAGACTGAAGGGGAGGATGGGAGCCAGTGGAGGATGACAACACAGTAAAGCTGACATATTGAACAGGTATTTCTGCTCAGTCTTTACTAAGGAAGAGGGGGGTAATGGGTCTGAAGGGATACAAGGGTGAGAATGGTGCGAAATGGACACAAGTCCTTTACACGAGAAAAGGGTCCTGAAGGAACTGGAAGTAATAAGAGCTGATAAAGCAATGGGGCCAGATGGGTGCACCCAGGGTCCTTAAAGAACTAAGAGAGTGGTGGCTGAACCTCTGGCTATCCTGTTCAGCCAATCACTGGAAACAGGGAGGTACCCAAAGACTGGAGGACAGCAGATGTAGTCCCTTATACAAAAGTGGGAACAAAGAGGAAGCAGGGAACTACAGACCAGTCAGCCTCACCTCGGTAGTGGGAAAGATCATGGAAGCACTACTGAAGGAGAGATTGGTGGAACATCTGGTTTGTCAATGGACTACAGGACCCAAGGCAGCATGGTTTCACCAGGGGAGGTCATATCAGACCAACCTCATTGAATTTTTGACTGGGTGACTAGGAGGTGGATCAGGGAGGGCAGTGGACATGGCCTATCTGGACTTCAGCAAGGCCTTTGACACTGTGCCACATAGAAGACTATTACACAAACTGGGGAATATGGGTGTGGGCAGGACAGTAGTGTGGTGGGTAGGTAACTGGCTGGGTGGCAGGACACAGAGGGTGGTGGTAAATGGCTGTCACTCCACAGAGGGAAGAGTGACCAGTGGGTACCACAGGATCAGTGCTGGGACCGGTCCTATTCAACATCTTCATCAGTGACATTGCGCAGGATCTAGAAGGCAGAATTTCACTGTTCGCTGATGACACAAAGCTCTGTAACAGAGTAGACACACCAGAGGGTGTAGACAGAATGAGAAGGGACCTGCAGAAACTTGAAGAATGGTCAAGGGTTTGGCAGTTGAAATTCAATGCAAAGAAGTGCAAGATAATGCATATGGGGCAAAAAAAACCCTGGCACAATATATCAGTTGGGAGGTGAGGATATAGCATGCACCAAGCAGGAAAGGGATCTTGGGGTTGTCATCTCTGATGACCTCAAGGTAGGGAAACAGTGTGACAAGGCAGCAGGTAAAGCAAATAGGATGCTGGGATGTATAGGCAGGCATCACCAGCAGGAAAAGGAGGTCATAATTCCGCTATACAAGACACTAGTGAGGCCCACCTGGAGTACAGTGTACAGTTCTGGAGACCATACCTACGTAAGGACATAGACAGGGTAGAGAAGGTTCAGAGGAGGGCAACAAAGATTGTGCATGGGTTGCATCACAAGTCCTATGAAGACAGGTTGAAGGAACTGAACATGTACTCCCTGGAGGAGAGGAGGAGAGAGGATATGATAGAGACATACAAGTATCTTACAGGGAGGAACAGGTGCAGGAAACACTATTTTTAAGCGAAAAAGATGTTTCAGGACTAGAGGGCATGGGATGAAGTTGGAGGAGGACGATTCAGAGGAAACATGAGAAAGAATTTCTTCACAGAACGGGTGGTGGACAAGTGGAACACCCTGCCAGAGGAAGTGGTGGGAGCTGAAACAATCACGGGATTTAAGAATGCATGGGATAGACATAAAGGAATTCTAGAGGTCAGGGGTAAGGGGAAATAGACTTCTAGGAAAACAAACTGAACTTACAAGCTCAAATGGGCAAACTAGGTGGGCCATAGGCCCTTATCTGCCGACACTGTCTATGTATCTATGTATCTATGTATTTGTTTCTTAAAGGTTCCAGGGTACGAAATTAGCGCCAGCTAAATGCCGGCAATTTGCAGTGGGATAGTAACTTGTTTCTTGCATTAGCCTAGCGGGCTTATGTTAAGAGGTAGCAATATATCAATTAGGGATGCGCTTCAATTTTGGATGCTAAAGTCAGAGTCAATGGATTCTTATCCGTTTTGAGGATTTTTAGTATTAGTGGCCAATAATCATATATCCTAAAAGTGCACTTGCAGTGGATTTAGAATTTTGGCATCTGAAATCCTAGTCTTGCAGTAGGGTTCATAAAACTGAAAGTTGCATCCTGTACTTCTGATTTGACAGTTCTAGCATCATTGCAGTTTTCCTGTGAGAGAATTGTCTCCTTGTACACAAGATAGTGAAAATCGTGCAGTTGGAGGGACAGGTGAGAGCAGAATTGCAGGGGAAGGGTTAGGAAGGGTTCAAGTAGAGGGTTGGCAGGAGCAGACAATAGAGGGGAGAAGTTTTAGGTTTAGCCTGTTAGAGGGAAGGGAGGTGGAGAGATGGAGGAAGGTAGCTGGAGAGAGAGGAGGGGATGGAAGAATGCAGGTTTCCCATCTGAGGGGTGAGGATGAGGGTGGGGGGGAGAGAGATGGTGCAAGGGTCCCTAGAATGCAAGGATTAAAAGGAGGTGAGGGTGGTGGAGAGGAATGAGGATAGTTATAGGGACCCAAACCAGCATTTAGAGATGATGGAAGCACAGTGGGACTGGCAATGTGAGGGGAGAGGAAGGATGGATAAAGAGGAATATAGGGAACAGTGATGGGTACAAGAAGATGAGTTGGTAGTAGAGCAGCAGGAGGCATTGCAAAGGATGCCCAGTCTGGCAAGGGAAGTAGAGGAGGCAGTGCCATAGACCACACCTGCATAGTTGAAAATTGGGACAACCATTTTGGTGACCAGCTCCTGGCAGACTATGGGAGAAAGACAATCCTTACTGTGGTACAGGGTACTCAGTTTGGGACAGAGTTTGGTATGGATGGTGTCAATGTGGGCAGAGAAGTCAAGCCTACTGTCTTTCCACACACAGAGGTACTTGAAAGTGTGGAATACTTTAATGGGGGTGCCATCCAATGTGGAGAAAACGTGAATGGGGAGAATCAGGACAGGTTCTAGCTTGTATCAAAGGACCATTGGCACTGATTTAGGATTCAGGATTTCAAATCCAAATCCTAAATCTGATTTTTAGGTCCTTTTTTTGTATTTGAAACCAAATCAGATTAGGATTCAGAATTTCCTAAAATCCTAAATGCTAACATTGGAGCAGTATTGGCCAATTCTGAGCATCCCTAATATCTATAAGTAACCTGGTAGGTCCAGCAGACTTTCCCTAACCACTGGCTGCTGTCTAGGGACTGCAGAACTGGGCTTTGACCCCTGATAATCTCCATGTTTGATGATTCAGGGTCACACATTTCAGGGACAAAAGTTAAGAAGTATGGGGGTATCATGTCATGTAAATGTGGGACTCTGTTGGGAGTGATGAAACGTGTGAAACTTTCAGGGTGGACAAAATGTGGGACACTGTTTGTAATGTGGGGCATGTATAACAGACGTAGAATGCTCAACACTCTGTACAAGTGCAGTTGTTATTTCTGTTGTTGATTGAGCTACAGGAATTAACAAGCATTTGTCAATGCCAAACGTTTGCTTGCTGGCATTGGCATTGGTAGTGTAGGAGTTAGAGAGATGCATAATAGGAATCACAATGAAGTATTGAACTGAAGCCAATGCCACCACCACCCTGCAGAGACTGACAGGCATTGGGGTGTGCCTTTGAATCATCAGGCATAACGGTCATGCCATTCACCACACCCTACCCTGCAGACACTGACAAGTGTCACGGTGTGCCTTGGGGTCTTTGGCCCTTATGCTCACCCCATTCCATCAGGAAATACGGTGAGATGGGTGCAGTGTAGGAGAATGGAGTGAATTTTGGGGCCGAAGAGTCCAAGGCAAACCACGATGCCTCTCACTGGCTGCAGGGTGTGGGTGGGGGTGGAATGGTATGAGCATTACAGGCGACAATCCCGAGTCACACCCCTGATGCCTGTCAGTCTCTACAGGGTGGGGCATTATGGTCGGAAACCCTAACGCCTCAGGCATTCATTGGTATTTTCACTCCAAATTTTCAGCATGGTTTTTTTTTATGACCCCCACCTTATGAACAGTGGCAATATCAGTTTGTTAGCCGAAAGTTGATTTTGCACAGCGACTTCGCCATTTAGCACCACAGGTGTGAAAACATATTTCGAACAGGATGTGAAAAATGACAACTGTACTGTTCATGGGGAGGTGTAAAAAATGGCAATGTTGAAAATCTGCAGTGAAAATATATAAAAAACTGGTGAAGTAACGAGCATGCATAGAACCAGGGGAATGCACACCCATAATGTAATTAGTCTGGGGATTTTTTACAGCAGATTACCAACACAGGCATTTTGGGACCTCTGCTCATGAACAGTATCACTGTGATTTTCTTAATCTGTCCCATACAGTGATTTCCCACAGTGACCATGCATTTCTGCGCTGGAAGTGCGAAAACCCATTTTGACCATGGTGTGAAAAATGACAGCTATACTGTTCATAAGGAAGTGTGGAAAAATGCCAGTAGTGAAAATCTGGACAGAAAATATTACAGATTCATGAACTTACGAGGATGCGTGGAAACTGTGCAATGCTCGCTCGTAACACAGTCATTTTATGGACTTTTGTCACCAGATTTTTAACATAGCTATTTTAAGACCTCTGCTCATGAACAGTGTCACTGTGATTTTCTTACTCTGTCCCAAACATTGATTTCACACACCAACTGCGCCATTGCGCGCTTCATTCGTGGAAATACATTTTGGGTGAGATGTGAAAAATGAAAGCTGTACTGCTCATAAGGAGGTTTGGTAAAATGGCAATGTTGAGAATCTGGAGTGAAAATATTAAAAATTTGCGAACTTAAGAGCGTGCGTAGGAACTGCGCGATGCACTCTCATAAAGCAGTCATGTTTGGGAATTTATTCACCACATTTTCAACATAGGGTTTTTGGGGTCCTGCCTCATGAACTGTGACACTGTTGTTTCATAAATTGATCCTGAAAGGTGGTTCCACGCAGTGACCTCAAAATCACCTTTTGGGACTGAATAACAAAATGACAGTGCCAGAATTCATATGGTGGGTCCCAAGAACCCCCATGTTGAAAGTTTGGTGAAAATAATTCCCAAAAATGCCTGAGATATGCATTAAAGTTGAAAAAACCCTATTTATTCCATTATACGGCTTACCGGCATTTCCTCAGTTCACGGTTGGCTTTGAAGAGTGCAGACGTGTTCCCGGTCCACCGAAGATTGTCATGCCAGACTCCGGAGGTAAGTATGGGGTGAGATGGGAGTGTGGGGAGGTAGGGTGCACAGAGGGTCAGTGCGGGTGGGGGCAGGGGGGTCAAGACAGTCAGCGAGGGACTGTTTTTTCTTATGGGGCATTTTGTTTTAGAGATGACGTAGGACTTTTGCCACACTGGGGTGAGCTCCCAGTGTGGCAGCTGGAAGGCTGTTTCAGGGGCAGTGGAGCTGATGGGGGATTGGGCACCCCCATCAGCCTTATGGACTGTTGCCATGCTGGGGTGGGCTCCCAGCATGGCACCTGGAAGTCTGTTGGGGGGGATACAGTGGAGTCGACGGGGATTGGGCACCCCCATTGGCCTTATGAACTGTTGCCATGCTGGGGTGGGCTCTCAACGTGGCACCTGGAACTCTTTTGGGGGGGAGCGCAGTGGAGCCGACGGGGGATTGGGCACCCCAGTCGGCCATACCGAGTGTGTGGGGAGGGAGTGCATGAGCAAACTGGGGTGGGTTCCCAGCGTGCTACTTGTTGTGGGGGGATGCCGCTGTCTATGACTGCTGTTTCAGTGCAGTGCTGATGGCACTTTGCATACCGCCGACAGCAGTATGCAAAGTGCCTACACGCTACCGCCACTGATTGTACAAGCGAGCCAACTGCATGCCACTGCATCTGAACGGCTGTTATAGACAGCTCCTACGTTCACTGGCATGGTGCGACCATGCCTGCAAAAGGCAGCAGGGCATTGGAAGTGGAAGAGGCACACCTACGAATTCTTGTATGGTGGCACTATGTTTCTTGCACATGCGTGCAAGCAAACATAAAAATGGATTTCAGCTTTAATTATACAGTATTCGGGCATGTTGCAGCCCAGTGCACTTTGGCAGGGCACTGCTCCTAAAATGGGACTGTCTGACAGTGGGGAGGGTTAGGGCTTCCAAAACTCCCTTGTGAACTGTCCCAGTGACCAGGAGGGAGAGCCTGCAGTATGTGACTCAGAATCACTGTCCTAGCCTGATTTTGCCACTGCAGCTGCAGAGCCGGGGGAGCAAGGGAGGCATAGAAATAGAAAAAAAAAAAAAGAAAAACTGTTTTTTTAAAACATATCTTCTTAGCCAGAGAGTATTACCCAACTGATTTGTTAATTACGTAATTTATACGAAAGCTTGCAATTACCTTGGATAAATTCCAGGAATGTCTATATCCATGTTTATATTTATAAACAGAGAAAGCATATTTTGTCCCATTATTCCCTCTACCAAATATATATTGTCACAGTAAACTAATGACCGTGAACACTGTTATCATTATTCTGTGCAGCAGAGTCTGGTCCACAGGAATAAAAAAGTAAACATGCTTGTGACTTTAAAGAGGACAGGAAGTCATTTCTAACTGGCAGCAGTTTATAAAGTTCTTATGCTCAGAAATTATATGCATTCACCTAAATTATTCATATTTAACTGTACTGGAATAACAAGTGATATAAAAAGTTGTATTTTGCATTGTCTTGTTTTTATGGGCAACATTATGTTATAGTTCTCTTCATGGAACCAATCATTTGGAGTTTAAACTATGTCATGGTTTGTGCACAGAACTCTAAACACGGTTCTGATAGGTCATCAGCTCATAAATAGCATTCTGTACAGAAATCGTGACATAGTAAAAACTCCACATAAGTGATTCCATGACATGAACTGTAACAGAGTGCTGCCCATAAAAACACAACAATGCAAATGATAGTTTTACCTATCACTTTTTATTCAGGTACGGTTAACTATGGATACTTTAGGACACTGCATATCGTTTCTTAGACTAAGAACTTTATAAACAGCTGTCAATTAGAACAAATTTCCTGTCCCATTTAAATTAAAAAAAATTAAACCTAAATGAAGTGTTCCACCAAAATCTTGTGGATGTCAATGAGTCCTCTTCCGTGTTTTGACATCCACAAGATAGTGGAGCACCTTGCATACTTGCACTGGCAGCCCTGATAGGTGCTGCCATTCTAGTCTTTTTTTTCTAGTGCTGTGGCTCTGCCAGACACACACAGAGCAGCACTCACTCTCAGTCAGCGAGTGACAAGCATCACATGAATTGTATTATTCACACACACACACACTTCTCTCTCTCTCTCTCTCTCTCTCTCTCTTCTCTCTCTCTCTCTCAGGTTGGGGTCTCTGAGGTCATGTATGCCCTCAGTCTCAATGCAACTATGTGTTCCAGAATTCACTTCACTGCAGCTGGTTGCCCAGAGTCCTGGAAAGTGTAGCCCTTGCAATAATTAAAGCACTAGTACTGTAAGACCAAAACCAGCAGCCAGAAGCACACCTGTCAAGGATCCTTCATTAGGAACAATGTCCTTCATTTTACCCCTCAGAACAAGTGCTGTAGTCTGTCCCACACTGAAAAGGCTCTGTAAACTCAGACTTTAAAGTAGAATTTCTTAAGATTTTATGATGCAAAAGCATATTTTAAACTTTGCACAATAAAGGCTCTAGTTCTCACAGTGTTCTTCTGAGCTTATTTTGTCTTGTTTGATGATGTGTCCCGAACCTGGGTCCCACATTGAGATGGCCAGTGTCCCACATTTTCTCACATTTTGACAGTGGTTAAATTGGAAATGTTTAGGTGGGCAACTCTCACATCTAGATTTCTAGATGGTGGAACTGTCATTTTTAGGCTTTGGAACTCTCCTATAGTAGGCAATGAAGAAAGATGACAGAGGAGGTGAAACTGTCATACACGTTTTTATGAGGTTGTGGAACTCTGTTCCTGTGGCCTCAGTTTAAGTTAACCCTTGCATTTTGAATATCTACGTCACACATTTCTGTGGAAAAGATGGAGAAAGGTTGACAGAAACTGTTATTTCTGGGCAGAATGGATTAAGATTGCTCAGAATCTGATTCACGGAATCGGATATCTCTGATTCTAAGCTTTTTTTTCAGAATTCGGATTTACAGAATTGAAGACCAAAAATCCTAAATTCTAATCCCCCCCAAAAAATGTAGGATTCTGAATCTGATTCTGCATCTGATTACATTTTGAAATCTCCACCAACTCACTTGATACAATACACTAGGACCCTGTAAAATCTCCCCCCTGTCCTCCCTTGTCTCCCCTCCTAGGCTTACTTGAAGATGCAGCAGCATGTGCTGCTAGGCATCTCAACTCCCTCTGTTGGCCTGGTGTGGCCTGCTGGAGTCCAGTCAACTCGGTGGTACCAGTGGGCTGTGGAGACACTGAGAGTCCAATGTGGTTTGCTTCTGAAAGAAATAATAGTCATCAATCAAATTCATGGTCCAAAAACAGCATCCTCTCCAGATCTATTGGCCACACAATGACCACCACTGTATACATGCCGCCAAGTCCCCAAAGCTATTAGCCAGCCCCCTGGTCCCAGCCAATTCCAAACCTTAGTCCAGACCAATATTTGGTTGTAGTAAAGATTCCCTTTCCCCTTTGAATTGCCACTGAGCACAGTAGCCGTCACAATCTTCCTGGGTGACCCAAGTAAACTAATAGATGAGGTGGTCAACCTGAATGAAACCCTGATTTCTGTCGCTATGCCATACACTCCACTGAGTAAGGCATCTGGTGGGTAACTTAGGGTTTTGTTCAGGGCCCCTACCACCTCTGTCATTTTACGCAGGTCATTCAAGGAGGACAATGAGGGCTGTTGTTGGGCTCAGTGGAAGTAAGAAGGGGAAGAGGAATTTCTACTACTCCTCATCAGTTTGGGCTGGCAGTTGTACTGGGAAGCTGGAAACAGCAGGCTGGTTACTAGTTGGGGGAACTTGCTGGTGAGTGGATGGTGGTGGATGGAGCATGGTGGGTTGCTGTGTGGTAGGGTCAGCAGACCAGCACAGCCAAATGGAGGGGGACAACTGCTGAAGTTACTCTTAAGATAAGGCAGCCTGTGAGGGGAGAAGCAATGGTGGGGAAGGGGAAACCTCCTTGTTCTCAGCTATCAGTCCTTTTCATTTGTGTAGGGTGGGAGGATGAGTGAGGGAGGGTGGGAGGATGTTTAACTAATAGTCAGATGCAGGATCAGAAATTCCAGTTTAGATTCCAATTCAGAAGTTTTAACTGACATTGGAACAGAACTGTACTATGAATAAGAATTTCCAATAATCTGACAGATGCAAATGGAACAGATTTCACCATATTTGATCACCCCTAGATTTGATGGGCTTCTGGACTTTGTCTGCCGTCACTGTGTATGTATGTTTCTGAGTTATTAATATTTATAAGATTTTGCATACATTGTCTGGCTATGTTGTGACCATCGTTTCTCTTATTGTCTTGTTGTTTTGTATTTATTATCACTGTTATACTTTTACTTTCTCTAATGAAGTTGCAGCACTTATCTGACAGTTTTGGCATATCTTGTTGCTTTAATTGTGCTGTTCTACAGTTGTTGGTTGCACTTGATCTGTCCTTCAGGAATGTTGTTCTTTTAAATGATCCTACTAACTGTAAATTGTCTTGTACTGTGCTTTTCTGGGCCTAAAATGGCCATTTATATGCCTAACATATGTACCCAGTTAACAAAAAACAAATAAATAGAAAAGTATCCAGCAGTTATTTGTTACTTGAGAAGTATTTTTTTATTATTAAAGCTTGGGTGAATATGCTGGCTTCTGACTGGCCAAAAGCTGGTCACTTGACCCAAAATAGCTAGCAGTTTTGCCCTGCCTTACCTTGGCAACAGGCAGTAGTTCAAGAACTGTTTCCCACTAAATTCGCTCATGTTTACAATAGTTAAAACAAAGTTGTGCCACACTCCTCAACCAGGCACTATCTACCTGCTATTTTTAAACCCATTCTCTATCCCTCATACTGTAACAACCTACACCCCTCCTGACCATGATAAGGACCTCCTTTGGTCCCCTCTGACTACAAGACAGCAGCCTGTTCTACCCTCTGTACACTTCTGCTACTGGCTGCAACCCAAATCTGACAAGCACCTCTCTCTCTGGTAAAACAAGAGCTGGTTTTGCCTTTTGCTGCTGGCCACAGCCCAAATCTCACTTGTGCCAATCTCTGTGCTTCATCCCTCAAGCATCAGAAATGAGTAGAAGCAGGACCCCACAGGCTACTGGGTAATAAAGTGTAAACAAATGTGGGTTGACAACTTTCTATGACTAACAAGGTTTGACCAAGTCAGTGATTTTTGCACAACATGTTAAGCATGGGAAGGTTAAGTTACTTGCTTTAGGTTACACAGTGTATGTTGACATTGAAGTAAGTGCCAGTGTGGGGGTATACTTAGAGTTGTCTGGGGTTTTCAGAGTTTCACAGAAGGAGAAGAAAAGCATAGCACCATGGAATGAGGTTGTGGGGGGCAGCAAAGTCTGGGGTTTACAAGATGGGCAGAATGGGAAGGCAGCATGACTTGAGCACAATTTAAGAAAACACATATTAACTGGAGCTTATTGGGATATACTAGAATAATATGGACCCCTTGGGATGAACTATTGCCTTCCAGTGGTCATATTGCCACCAGCCTTTGGCTGTGGGCAATATAAAAATTGTCTGACAATAGTTCATCCATTTGGGTCAATATTTTCCCAATATATCCCTCAACTCTGGTCAATATTTGTATAATTGTTACTTTTATAAGTAGAAGATTTCTACCTAATAGTACTAGGTTTCATGATTAGAACATTCTGTGCCTGGAAGCAGACATATCTACAGTAGTTCTAGCCCCTTCATACTTCATCAGCATTGTGGCCTCACACATTATGATACCACTATTTACCAATCTGGCATTAGGTTAGTGGCTCCTCTTCATCATTCTTGGTGTCATAATCAGTGAGGTCACAATGCTGATGAGGTATGAAGGGGAATAGAGTAAGATATATCAGCCTTTAGTTGGAGTGCTGTTCCACATCATCACACCTACCACTGTCAGGTGGAATGTCTCCCCCTTCCCAAAAGAGGGGAAAAGAAAATAAATACTTTAAATACAAAAAGTTACAGTTGGCTTCTTTAGAAATGTAGTATTAATGTCAGGTGGTATACTAGCTCTTTAATGAAAATGTTAACAATACAACAAAAACTTTACTACTACTGTGCTAATAATAATAATACTGATAATAATCAGTATTGTATTTAGGCAGGCAGTATAGCGCAGTGGTCTAAGGCTCTGAGCTGCAAATATGGTGACATGCAGCAGACCAGACCTGGGTTTGAATCCCACAGCTTCCACTTGCATACTGTGTGACCCTGAGCAAGTCACTTAACCTCCTTGTGCTCCCAGGTCGCTCCTGTAAAAAAGCTTTCAGCTTAGTGTGCTATACCTGGTTAAACATCTAAAAAAAAAAATAAAAATAACAAACTGGTGAGGAAGAGAAGATTGGTTCTGTAGAACCTGGCATTTGTTCTGGTATAGTGTTCCAAAATAAACAAGTAAAAATAAAACCATAAGAAACTAGTGGTTTCTGTTAGCAATTAGACATGACAAGGTGTGGTTTCTCATAGAGTACTCATGTGCCCAGATGCGGAGTGAGAGGCATGAGGCAATTGTGCTCACTACACATTTGGGCATGTATTTAACCCATGACAACCAACACTATGTTATGTCTTATTACACTTATTAAATGGGCCCTGCAAATAGATAATAAAACAAGTTAAAAAATATAGTAAAGATGATTGTTTTTTTTACAATGTAGTGTTCTGAGGGAAAAATAGTTCCTTGAAATGGCTGCTTCCATTTCCTATAAATGGTTGTTTCCACCAGAGGGTGCTACGCTGTAGGAACAGTTTTGTATATGGGCATTTTGAAGGAGGAGGAGCAGTGTGCAATTGTTTTTAAATTCAGTTCATTGTAAATTTTTCCTTTCAGAGGGGAAAATGAAAGAGGACAGGAAATAATTTATGATTGGTAGCTGCTTATAATGTTCCTATTTTCAGAAACAATATTCATTGCCCTAAATGATCCATATTTAATTGTACACAGATGGAAAGTGATGTGAACAAATGTATTTTGCATTGGTTTTTTTTTTATGGGCAGGATTCTGTTAAAGTTCTCTTCATGGAAGCAGTGATCTTGAGTTTTAACTATGTCACAGTTTGCGTACAGAACTCTGAGCATGGTTCTGATAGGACAATAGCTCATAATTAGCATTCTGTACACAAACTGTGACATAGTCAAAACTGCAAACTACTGGTTCCATGAAAAGAAATGTGTAGAATGTTGTCCATAAAAAGAAAACAATTGAAAACACAGTTTTTCACATCAGTGGTTATTCAGGTACAGTTAAATATGGATCATTAGGAGGTATGAATTTCAATTTTATAAATAAGAACATTAGTATCTGCTGCCAATTAGCACACATGTCATGTCTCTGAAGGAGGTCATGATCAAACTGAAAGGTTGGTGGGCTTGCGCTTCCGATTGCAGTAGTGAGATGTGACTGGGTACTCCTGGTTTCATTTTCATTTCATTTATATTTGGGTAGAACTATTGAGCAAAGCATATAAACAATATTGTTCTATGGGTAAACAGTAGAAAGTAATAAATTACATATTTCAATTGCAGTTAATATACCAGTCCACTTTTAAGTAATTCCCCCAGGACCAAATCAACAAGGTAATGCCACATGAAGTGAATTTACAAACCAAGACTCAATTAATTTAATAGATGGTGGTTTAGCAATCAGAGATCTGAAAGCAGGAGGACAAGGATTCCACAAAACTGGATTATAATGACTAAATGAGACATTTGCACACATTGTTTTAAATTTGGGAATACTCAGTTCTATTAAGCTAGATTTTCTAAAGGACATTAATGTAGTATGTCTTGTAATTATTTCCTTTAAATAATCAGAGACTGTCCCCAAACACACTTTATTCAAAAACTATTTTGTGAAAATTTCTCCTGTCAAATAAAAATAGCCAGTTGTACCGGAAGTAGGCTACAGAGGTGTGTTTTATAGGAGCAGTCCTGAATGAGTCTAACCATATGACTGTAGAATATATCCAACTTCAATTACATCTTACTAGAAGCATTGTCATACAGAACATCTGCATAATCAAGTAAGAAAAAGAAAATCTGCATTTGTAGAATATTGGCTTTTATTTCAGGCTCCAAGCATGCTTTGTATTTATAGATAACCCTAGCTCCTACTTTTTTTCAGTTCCTCTGCATGGCTGTCACCCGTATAGCTGGGATCCATCCAAAACCTGAAATACTTGTAGGTGACAATGTTTTGCAAATAACTACCTTCCAGAGCTTTCCTATCTATTGAGGATGTGCAGTCTGTTTCAGTTGTGCAGATGAGCTGAATACTGTCACTTTTGTTTTTGTTGAGTTCAACATTAGATTTAAATGGACCAGAAAAGAGTGAAACTTATAAAAATTCAGTTGAAGCTCAGACTGGAGAACACTAAGAGATGCAACGGAGACATAAATCACCATATCGTCATCATACAGTTGATAATAGTACATCTGACTCTGAGGCATCTCTCCATACTGTTCAAATATACAGAAAACAGCAGGGGTCCCAGTACAAACCCTGGGATACTACTCTGACTATCCCCTCCACCAGAGATTCCTGTCGATTTACAGAGGTTCTTTGGAATCAATTGGACAAATAACTAGTAAACCATAAAATAAATTTACTGGATCAGGATAGCAGCTCAGCATTGTGGCATGGTCCCAGTTATAGTTGTGTTGTTTAAAACATGAAAACATAGAACATGGCAGTAGAGAAAGACCAACTGGCCCTTCCAGACTTCCCAACCCTGCCTATTACTTGTGTAACGGCCTTAGTGACCATCTTCCTCCCTTTTTCTTTTCCCAGTTATGCCCCTTCCACCCTTACCATGCCCTTGTGCCTGTCCTACCTATGTTTGAATCCACTCACTGTTTTGGCACAGATCAACTTCTTCAGTCAGTTCCCCTTATCCAGCCACTCCTTCTATGAAAAAAGTGTTTGCAGACATCCCCTGAAGCTACCTCTAGCCAGTTTTAGTGAATTCCCCTTGTGTTTATGTTTGCACTTGGGATGAATTATTCATTGCAATTCACTTTGTTAACCCAAGGAGATATGCTAAAGTTAGGGCTCTGCCAATGCTGCATTCAAACCCCAAGGAATGCTACTCCACAGATTCTCCAAGACTCAGATGTCTTTTCACCCTATCATCACATGTCAATACTTTTTACACTTTCTGATTGATCCCTAAATGATTCATTAAACTAGGTTTTTTGTTATTAATTTTGTTACTTTTTGAAAATGATATATAAAGAATGTAGATCTTCATAGTGCCCTGAGCCTCTGGTTCCTGTAGTGTGTTTTGCAAATGGCCCTGTAGGTCCTTCTCAAAGCACCTAACCCATCACACACTGCCCCAGGCCTACAGCATGCTTCACAAAGCCATTCCCAAAGCACCTGACCCATCACACACTGTCCTGAATCTATAGCATTCTTTTCAAATGGCCTTGCAGGCCATTCACAAGCACATTGCCCCTCACACTGCCCCAAACCTATCTTCTTTGGTGGTCTAGTGGGCCTCCTTCCCACCTAGCCGCAGTGCCACCAGTACAACTAATTTTCTTGGTAGTCTAGTGGTCCACCCTCCTGTCTGATCCCAGTATCAGTTATTAGATTCAGATATTTTCTTTGGTAGTCTAGTGGTATCACCTTCCCACCTGACCCCAGTGCCAGTGTGCATTTAAAGTGAATTCCTTTGTGTCTAGTTACACCCCCCCCACACCTTGGAACAATGATCAACTCAACCCACCATGCACCTCCACAGCCAGTCACCATCTGCTCTGCAAGTCTGGTATTATTGTTTTTTGCAAGCACGTATCTAGTGTATATTGAAAATTTGACTAGAAGGACAGTCCTTGAAACTCATTTTCTGTGACTTTAATATGTCATCTTGTAAGTCCTGTATCAATATACACCAGATGTGTGGTCTGTGTATATTGATATACTGGAGTTGTGGGGAAGATGGCAGCCAACTGTGATGGTCAGTTGAGTCTTGTGCCAGTTGCTGTCCCGGTTGGGTGGTAGACACTCAGGGTGGAGGTGCCACCAGACACCAGGAGAATTACTTTAAATGAATTTAAATTACTTTAAATGAATACTGTCATTGCATTGGGTAGGAGTAGGGTACCACTAGACCACCAGGAAAATAATTTTAATCTAGTAACTGGCACTAGGATGAAGCAGGGAGCACTAGAATACAAGGGGAAATTCTTTATTTTGATATGATATGATACATATTTTTATTGTTCAGCCTTTAAAAAATCAGGCTATTACAACCTGTTAGCATAGGGTTAGAAAAATAACTTGATGCAATATAATACACAATAAAAAAATATATTATCAGTGTTGATAGTACCATGCCATGTGTGACAGGGTTAAATAAGACCCTGTCCCATTTAAGAAAAAAGCAAAGATTTGTTCTGTCCTCTCCTTTTCTGCCTCTTGCCTGTCTGATTGTGCAATTACACTTTCTTGTGAGACCTAGGAATTGATCACTCTGACTATCTCATAATTTCCCCTTCCCGCTATCTCTCTGCCTCTACTTGCTGTTTCTATCTTTTTTCACCCTTGCTTATTGGTGGTTGTAAAAATATATATGCAAATCTTTATGTGAAATCGGGGGTCTCTGTTTTGAAAATGAATGTAGTTCTACTGTTGAAATGAATGCAAAAAGCTATTTGGAACTTGGAAGTTAACCTTGCGATGCAGTTTGACGTGCACATGCTTATTTGTAGAGTTATCAACATGAGATTAGTTCTGGGACACTGTTCTTTTTGCAAGCCTGCTCAGGAAAGAAACTGGCAAAGTTCTGATGTATTTTGTGAGAAACAGGAGGTATCTTAACAAACTCAGGATGCAGAAGTTAATTTTTAGGAAAATACACTATATATAAAGAAAACAATATTTTGTTGGAGAGCAAGATTTAAATTTAGAATTACAGGTACTCAGAGGAAGGACTTTGTTTTGTTTGAACTGCCTGCATAGAAGCTGCCATAAACAATTTTGTATTTTTTATGTTATTGTTAATGAAAATACTTAAACGCTACCTGTGAATGTTATAACTGCTCCTAGTTTTCCTGTGCTTCCTGACCTTTGCCCCAATGACACCATGTAACATAGGAACATAGAATATGTCTGCAGAAAAGGACAACCTGGCCTACTCAGTCTGCCCAGATTGTCCCTGCCTAGTCTGTCTCTGCAGACCCTAACTGGTCTCCAGAAACCCTCCCTCCTCTCTGCCTATTTACTAATAGTCCCCTATGTCTATCCCATGGATGCTCGAAGCCTCCTGCTGTTTTTGCCTCCACCACTTCTGCTGGCAGTCTGTTCTAGGCATCCACCTCTTTTTCTGTGAATTAGTACTTCTTCATATCCCTTCTAAATCCCCCCTTCCCCACTGCTTCATCTCATGCCCTCTGTTCCTGGTGCTCTTTTTCACTTGAAAGAAACACCCTCCTGCACCCTGTTCAAACCCATGAGGTACTTGTAGGTCACTATCATGTCCCCTCTCTTTGTCTTCTCTTTTCCAGGGTGTACACTTTGAGTTACTTCAGTCTCTCTTCATAAGGCTTTTGGTGCAACCCCAGCACCATTTTATTTACCTGCCTCTGGATTGCCTCCACCCTGTCTATGTCTTTTCTGAGGTGCACCCTCCTGAACTGTACACAATACTCCAGGTGGGGGTCCCACAAGGGAGTGATACAGTGGCAAAACCACCTCCCTCATCCTGCTGGAGATACCCCTCCCTATGCATCCCAGCATCCCACTGGCCCTACCCACTGCTTTACTGCTTTGTCACACTGCCCTTCCACTTTGAGGTATTCAGATATGATAACACCAAGGTACCGTTCCTGCTTAGTGAGTGCCAGTACTGTACCTCCCTCATCCTATACTCAGTTCCTGGTTTCCTGTGGCCTAGGTGCATGTTTTTGCACTTTTATTGCATTGAACACTAACTGCCATGCTCTCAATCATTTCTTGGGTTTCCCATGGTCCTTATGCAGTCTCTCCACCAGAGTAATATTCCACAGTATTTTTTCTGCACCTATTATATTAACATCACATGTCAGATCATTTAAAATATTTCCAAACTATATTACAAGATTAAAATAATCTAAACAAACAACACCTTATTAATATGATCTGCATCTTAATTCAGACTGATCATTCTTCTCCTCTTTTTGATTATCACAGTTAGGAATTTTGCCAACTTGTAGGGCTGGATCCACAGCAGTGTTAATAACAAATTCAGTAAGTCATTTTGCAGTAGGTATACAGTATATCTGATGGAATTTGCCCAGCCATTTACTCCTTAGTTTGTCTTACTATAGACAAGTTTGGATAATGTACAAAATTTTGTATCTTCCAGGAGCCCATATTGCATTTGCAATTAATTATTCGGTGTTCAGGTGAAAGGTTTTGTACCTTCCTATCAAGTTGATTTACTGGATTGAAAATAAAAGGTTTTTCTTAACTTTGGCTCCACGAGAATATAAAAAGATAACTCAAGGCAGTGTGTCGTCTTTGACTGAGTCAGCCACTTACTGAAATGTGATTCTTTAGAATGGAATCATCCCTTTGTCTAGGTAGACCAAAAAATCTATTTTCTAAAATGTTCCTGTATGACAAACTTAAATTAATATTTTTCTTTGGTATGTCCCAAAGGTGGCTCAAACCAGTTTCAGTAAGTTTGCATTTTACAAAAGAGAGCCATGGAACATTGCAACAATTGACTAGGAAGCTTTTTTCTGAACAGACCAGCTATGGCAGTCTGGTGTGTTTCACAGTAATGACTTTTACTCAATAACTGTTTATTCTCTGGATTATTTGAGTCTTAGACCAATGTGACCCAGTTCCACCCTTACAGCAGCAGCTGGTGTCCACAGTGGGAGTGCCTGCAGGGAACTATAACATTATGTAAGAACTTGATCTAACAAGAACACATATGCAAGCCTCCATACTTTACAAAAGTAGAGTGCTTGGCAGCTGAACTTTGCATCAAATAGATATACTGCAGCTCAGACAGAGCAACTGTAATTTCTTGAGTATTTCTAGACATTTCAGAGAGGCTTTATTAATGTTTTCTTCCAATTTCTTTAATTGACAACATTTACACTGAGATATGTATACTCATTGACCACTTCTATTTTTGACTCTGTTATGAGCCACTTAAACTTAGTGATATAATTTCTTAACTGAAGCAACTTACATTTTTTCTATCTTCATTATAGAAATATAGAATTTTGCCTGTAGAAGCAGGCCTTACAGTCTATCAAGTCTGGCAAATGTATAATCACATGTTAAGTTTTGATTTTTCACACATTTTTATTTATTTATTTATTTCAGATCTCAGATTAACCATTTGAGCTCACAGCTCTTTACATAGGTTCTACGTTAGTACATTTAGAACAAGTAGGTGATTATACAGAGGATTGAGACAAACAAGGCAATAGAATCAGAATGAGAACATTTAGGTACATTTGGTCTTTAAACAAAAGAATGCAAAAAATACAGCAAAAACTAAAACTGGAACAAGTAAACACAGTCAGATACATACTGGAACAGACTAAATAACTGTGCCCAACAGGGAGCCTGTTAGTTGTCAGCAACACGAGGGGGTTAGCACATAGAAGTGCTGGAGAAGTGGGGTGGGGGGTTGAGCCCCTAGTGCAGGGTGTCTGGGAGAGAGAGAGAGAGAGACACACACACACATGTCTGACAATTTCTTCAATTGCCTTTACAGGCCTCTTAGTGAAAGCAATATAAGTGCTAAACCATCCACATATGTGCGAACATGCGAGAAAACAAATTTGTCAGCAGAAAAAGGCCATATGGTTTATCTAGTCTGCTCATTGCAGAGGCTATTACTCAAGTTAACTTTCCATAATATGTCACTCTGCCACCCCCCCCCGCACTCTTGCCTTCCTCTTGACTCTGTCCCAATCCCCAACTGTTTTCTGGTTGACAACCTCTTCTGTTAGCTCATTGTACTCTGTCACCACTCTGTCTGTGAAGAAGTGTCTTTTGATCTCCTTCATGAACCTTCCACCTGCCAGTTTGTAGTTCTGTCCTGTCATATTCTTATAGAAACAAAGAAACACAGAATTGGACAGCAGATAAGGATAAATAGGCCCATCCAGTCTGCCCATTTCCTCTATCTTCTATAGAGATGCTGCTGACACTTTATCTTTGGCATTACTTCCCCTATGTCTACCCCAAGGATTTTTGAATTTCCCCGCTGGCTTTATCCCCACCACTTCTGCTTGGAGGATGTTCCATGCTTCCTCCACTCTTTCTGTAAAGAAGTACTTTCTCATGTTGCCCCTTAGTCTACCCCCTTCTAATCTCATCTCATGCCCTCTTGTTCTGGACTTTCTGTTTAACTGAAAGATGCTACCCTCCTGAACCTTGTTTATTCCCTTCAGGTATTTGAAGGTCTCTATCATGTCCCCCCCTCTCCCTCCTCTCCTCCAGGGTATGCATTTTGAGTGCCTCCAGTCTCTCCTCATAAGTCTTTTGGTATAGGCTCTGCATCATTTTCATTGCACTTCTTTGTACTGCCTCCACCCTTTTTATGTCCATACGGAGCTGTGGCCTTCAGAACTGGACACAGTATTTCAAATGAGGTCTCACCAATGACCTGTACAGTAGCATCACCACCTCTGTTCTTCTGCTTGTGATCCCCTCCCAATGCATCCCAGCATCCCACTGGCCTTCCCCACTGCCTTGGCACATTGTTTGGTCACCTTTAGATCATCCAGTATAATCACGCCCAGGTCCCTTTCATGTGTGGTTACCAATAATCATTCCCCACCCATCATGTAATCCTAGCCTGGCTTCCTGCGCCTCAAGTGCATAATTTTGCACTTCTTCACATTCGGTCTTAGCTGCCACACTCTGGACCATTCCTCAAGTTTAGCCGGGTCCTTCCTCATTTTTTCTACTCCCCCTTGAGTATCTACCTTATTGCTGATCTTAGTGCTGTCTGCAAAGAGGCATACCTTTCCCTCCAGCCCCTCCGCAATGTCGCTAATGAAGATATTAAACAGGACTGTCCCAAGAACTGATCCTTGTAGCACTCTACTGGTCACCCTCCCTTCCTCAGATTTAGCTCTGTTTACCACCATGCTGTGTGTTCTGTGTGTCAGCCAATGTGCAACCGAGTTCACCACCCTGTGTCCCAGTCTCAGACTGCCCAGCTTGTTGACCAGTCTCCTGTGTGGAACTGTGTTGAATGCCTTGCTAAAGTTCAGGTAGGTCATGTCCACTGATCCCCCCCCCATCCACTACCCTCATCACCCTATCAAAGACATCTATCAGATTTGGTTGACATGACTTCCCTGATGTGAATCCATGCTGCCTCAGATCTTGAACCTCGCTTGTTTCTAGGTGCTCCTTTATCCTTTCCTTTAGCAGTGATTTCAAAATTTTCCCCACCACTGAGGTCAGATTGATAGGTCTATGGTTTCCTGGCTCTTCTCTGCTCCCGCTTTTGTGTAGAGGGACTACATCTGTCCTTCTTCAGTCCTCTGGAATCACTCCCATTTCCAGTGACATATTGAACAGGGCTGTCAGAGGTGCTGTCAGCATCTACCTTAACTCCCTTTACATTCTGGGTGTATCCCATTTGGTCCCATAGCCTTGTCCACCCTCAGTGTAGAGAGCTCCTTTAGGACTCTCTGTCATCGAGGCACAAGTCAGGAAGCATAAGCAAACCAGGAGCAGTTTCAAAATTCACAAATAGTGTTTTATTTGTCTCAAACAGCAAAATAGAAAATAAAAATTATTCAGTATAACTATTTACAAAAGCAGTACAGACAGAGAAAACTAAGTCCTTCTTTTGAGAGTATCTCTTAATTACAAGCTTCAGTCTCTCAGTCTCTCACTTTCCTTGTCTCTAGAAAAAGCATTTCTGCTCTTTTTATAAGTCTTTGTCTGGAAACTCTTTAAGAGAGCCTGCTTCTCACAGAATGTTCTTGTAAGTTTACAGAATGTTTTTGTCAGTTTCAATGCAGGTGCAGCAAAATGAACATAGTGATCCAGAACTGACCTCTTGTTTACTGCTCTGCAAAAGGCTTAAAAACTGCATCTCAGGTTAACCCATTGAGTTCCCAATAGCTTTGCAATCATTTCAACAGTATAACTATATACAGTTTTTTTATGGTTAAACATTTTATTGCATATTCAAAGGTACAAGTGCAGATATATATGCACAAGAGAGCAAGTGAGGATTACATGAAACACAAACACGGCTGTACATAAATACTGTTAAGGATAATTTCCTCCTAACCCATCTATTACAATAAAACTAAATTTTTTGAGTGTGTAAGTGGTGCAGTATTAAAAGAAGGAGGAAAGAGATTTGGGACTTGCCATCTCTCACTGCCCAGCATTGTTTAGTCAGGTGGGCAGCTAAGGCATCTTGCACCCTAAAACAACATAAATATCACAAAGAAACATAGTTAACTATATGCAGCTTTAAGCAAAGGGATCCCAGTATCACATACAGTTTTACACAGAGATCCACCTGTATTTTTTATAACTGCAGATATGCAAGGTGGGGGGTGAGGGAGAAAAGACCAGAAAAGAAAGTTAAGGCAGAGAGATACAGAGAGGTGGAGAATTGTGAAACCGTCAGAGTGATTAGTTCCTAGGACTCACAAGACAATTTGGTTGTGCAACCAGACAAAGAAAAGACAGAAAAGGAGAAGATGGAACAGACCCTTGCATTTAAACTCTTTCTGCATAACAAATGGGGCAGGGCTTATTTAATCCTGTCACACTCTCTCTCTCCTCTGTAAACAGACTGGTGTCAACCTCCCTTACAATCCTGTTTCTTAAATGTGGTCCCTCCCCTTCCTCTTTTTCCATGAATACTGAATAGCAATATTTGTTCAGGATTGATGCTTTTTCCTGATCTCCTTTCACGGCCTCTCCTCTATCCCCCTTTAGCCTCACAATCCCCCCACATCTTTCTATTTTCACTTATGTACCTATAGACAGTCTTGTCCACCTTCATCATTTCTTTTGTAGTTTTTTCCTCTGCCTGTGCCTTTTCTTGCCTGAACGCTTTCCCTGCCTCCCATTGCTTCTCTAGATACACTGTCCTGTCCTCTTCTCCTCCTTCTGTATTTCCTTATATTTCTTGAAAGCCAGCTTTTTAACTGTAACTTTCCCTGCCATTTCTTTTGAGAATCAAAGTGGTTTTCTTTTTCTCTTGCCTTTGTTTATTAGCGGAATGCAAAGGCTTGTCACCTTCACTGTTGCTCCCTTTAGGTGGGCTCGCTGTTCCTCAGTTCCCTTGTATTTCATCCCCTCTGCTAAGGCTTTTCAAATACATACCCCCATCCTAGTGAAGTTTGCTCTCCTGAAATCCAGGACTCTCGGCCTCATGTGGCTTGATCCTGTTGCAGTTTCTCATATTGAACCACACTGTGTGATGGTCACTGGATCCCAGGTGCTCACCCATCTTAACATCCATGATTCTGTCCCCATTGGTTAGTACTAGGTCCAGAATTGCTCTCTCCTGTGTTGGCTCAGGCACTAGCTGTTTGAGGCATGCTCCATGCAGGGAGTCCAGAATGTCTCTGCTCTTGGCTGTGGCTGCTGCTCCTGGGAGGCTCCAATCATCTTCTGGCAGATTGAAGTCTCCCACCAGCAACACCTCACCTTTAGTTGCCATCCTATGTATTACTTCCAGTAACTTTCTGTCCATGTTCTCCCTATACTTCGGGAAGCATAAGGAAACACAGAAGGAGCAGGACAGAGAACTGTACCAGTTAAAGCAGAAGGAAGGTGGGAAGGCAGTCAGAACAGCAAAGGCCCAAACCAAGGAAAAAATAGACAACTTCATTAAAAAGGGGGATAAAACCTGTTATAGGTACATTAGGGAGTGAAGAAAGACCAAGGGAGAGATAGTGAGGCTTAATAAAGGGAAGGGTGGGTGGGCAGAGGTGACAGTGAAAAGCAGGGATACTGAACAAATACTTCTGCTCAGTATTCACAAAAGAAGAGGAGGGAGAGGTACCTAATCCAGTCAATAGAAGCACTCTGGATAGGGGGGTTGTTACAAGTCCATTCACAGAAGAACGGATTCTGAAAGAACTCCTGAAACTGAAGGTGGAGAAAGCAATGGGATCTGACGGGATTCACCCATTTTAGCTGTATAGGAAGGACAGAAATAAAAATGGAGGGGGGATTATTATTTATGTTGACAGTAGATTGACTAACCATGAAGTTCAGTGTCCCCATACAGAAACTGGGTTAGAAACTTTGGCTATTGAAATAGTGGTCCCCTTCAGGAAACCTGTTTTATTACTAGGAATACACAAACCCTCTAAGGTTACCACCAAGACTTTTCAGGTTCCCCAGGAGTTTCTCTATAATTATAGATATTCTTATGAATTGCTCATTATTGGTGACTTTAATGTTAATTGGTCTGATATAGATTTAAGTCATGATCTAATTGATTTCCAAATTGAACTGGGCTTAACTCAGTTAATTTCTGATTATACTAGAATTAATCCTAAAAATCCTAAAAAATCAACTATTTTGGACCAGATTTTACAAATTCACCTCAAATGTACCAGAGAGCTGAAGTCCTCCTTGGATCCTTCTCAGACCATCAAGTGATCTATACTGTTAGAAATATGATTATTAAGCCTGACCCCGGAGCCTGGATATCATGGAGATGTTTCAGACAGTTTGACTGCATTCCATTATGCTTAATGTTGAAAATATCAATTGGGATAGATTGGATTTGATTCCAATGGTTTTGGCAGCTTGGGAGTATTTCCTAAGCGAATTCTTACGCATATATGACAAACGTGCTCCATTAAAAACCAAGAAAATCAAACACAAAGGAAATGTCTGGTTTTTGCCCAAACTCCTTAAAGCTAGGGAAGAGAGAGATAAGAAATGGGTCAAGGCCAAAAAAATCAATGAGGGACCTTGACTGGGCCCTTTATAGGCAAGCCCAAAATTTATACACTAAGAAGGTGAGAGCAGCAAAACAAGAATTTGTATGATCTAAGTCGATGACAATCAAAAGTGGAATCCGTGGAGATTTTGGGGCATTATCTCCAATTTAATGGGGAAGTCTAAATACTCCTCAATAGATACGGTTTCTGTAGATGGATACCTGGCGCCCTTAGGGACCGGACTTGTTAACGCCTTCAATAATTATTTTATTAAAGTGAGTTCGCAGGACATGGATGCTGGGTCCACACAGGAGTTAAAACTTGATATAGAGCAGGAATTGCAGAGAATTAACCTCAGTAAGAGGGAACTGGGAGGGTTCAAGTTCAAAGATATTACCCCTGAAGCAGTTCATTCAGAACACTTAAAATTAAATATTTGTAAACCCTTGTGCCCTGATGAGATACCTTCTAGACTTTTTAAATATGCGGCCCCTTATTTAGCCTTCCCTCTGGCCCATATTTTTAATTTATCTTGTAAGTATGGGGAATTTCCAGATGTGTGGAAGATTGCCAAGGTCAGACTAGTATTTAAATCTGGAAATAAGAATGAGCTGTGCAGTTATCGACCCATATCGTTGCTACCACAGATTTCAAAAATCTTCGAGAAAATCTCTCAAGACAACTGAGAATTTTTTGGGGAAAGTAATAATAAATTCTTCCCTTTTCAATCAGGCTTTAGGACCCTTCATAGCACTCATACTGCCCTTACAAAAGTGGTAAGCAATCTCCAACTGAGTTTGGACAGGAGGTTAATGGCAAGAGCAATTTTTATTGCTCTCTCAAAATCATTTGACACCCTGAATCATCGAGTGTTTCTGTCCAGACTCAGTGAGATCAGCTTGTCTCCCCTTTCTATGAAATGTTTTTTTTTCCTTTTTGTTAGGGTGTAGTCAGTTTGTGGAGGTAGGCTGCTTTAAATTGCGAGTTTTGGGATTAAGAAATAGAGTTCCCCAAGGATCAATTTTGGGGCCGTTACTTTTTAACATTTATATACATAAACTTAAGTTTCAGTCTATGGATGTCCGGTATCATCTGTATGCAGATGATACCATCTTATACATAGAAGGGATAACATTAGACCTAATTAGTGCCAAGCTGCAAGTAGGCTTTGATGAGGTTCAGGATTTTTTCAAGAAATTTCATCTAGTCCTAAATTCAAGTAAATGCATACAATTCTGTTTAGGAACAAACACCAAGACATACTCGATCCCAAATTGGAGAGTATCTCTCCGGACGGAACAATGTTATGACAGGTTGAACACTATAAATATCTAGGCTTATGGCTTGATTCCCACTTAAGTTGAGCCTTCCATTTAGAGTCCCTCTTTGGAGGTTTGAATAAAAATATAGGTGCCCTTTAACAGAGTAACATGCACTTTTTAACATCTGTAACAGAGTAGACACACCAGAGGGTGTAGACAGAATGAGAAGCGACCTGCAGAAACTTGAAGAATGGTCCGGGGTTTGGCAGTTGAAATTCAATGCAAAGAAGTGCAAGATAATGCATATGGGGCACAAAAACCCTGGCACAATATATCAGTTGGGGGGTGAGGATATAGCATGCACCAAGCAGGAAAGGGATCTTGGGGTTGTCATCTCTGATGACCTCAAGGTAGGGAAACAGTGTGACAAGGCAGCAGGTAAAGCAAATAGGATGCTGGGATGTATAGGCAGGGATATCACCAGCAGGAAAAGGGAGGTCATAATTCCACTATACAAGACACTAGTGAGGCCCCACCTGGAGTACAGTGTACAATTCTGGAGACCAAACCTACGTAAGGACATAGACAGGGTAGAGAAGGTTCAGAGGAGGGCAACAAAGATTGTGCATGGATTGCATCACAAGTCCTATGAAGACAGGTTGAAGGAACTGAACATGTACTCCCTGGAGGAGAGGAGGGAGAGAGGGGATATGATAGAGACATACAAGTATCTTACAGGGAGGAACACGGTGCAGGAAAACACTATTTTTAAGCGAAAAAGATGTTCCAGGACTAGAGGGAATGGGATGAAGTTGGAGGGAGGATGATTCAGAGGAAACATGAGAAAGAATTTCTTCACAGAATGGGTGGTGGACAAGTGGAACACCCTGCCAGAGGAAGTGGTGGGGGCTGAAACAATCACGGGATTTAAGAATGCATGGGATAGACATAAAGGAATTCTGGAGGTCAGGGGTAAGGGGCAACAGACTTCTAGGAAAACAAACTGAACTTACAAGCTCAAATGGGCAGACTGGGTGGGCCATAGGCCCTTATCTGCCAACACTGTCTATGTGTCTATGTATCTATGTATCTATGTATCTTTATCGATACAAAAGACATATGTCCCAAGAGGTTCATGGAAATGTTGTTAATTTCTTATTAATGCCAGTTCTTGATTATGGGGATATAGTCTATGGAGGGGCTACTGAAACCCTTCTATTGAAAGTGGATCAGGTTTTTCATAGACTGGCCCATTTTGTTTTGGATGCTCCCTACAGAATCCATTGGTGCATCCTATTTCACGAGTTAAAGTGGGCTAAACCATCTGCTAGAAGAAATTTACATTTGCTCCATTTTATGACTAAGGTCTAGAGGGCCCTACACGCCTTTTATTGGGATGTATTGAGTTTATCAGCCCGATCCTGGCACAGATTGTTTGGTGCTCCTTAGACTTGGGAGAATTCTCCAGCTTCCTGAAGGAGGTGGTGGTGACACCGCTCCTTAGGAAAGCTTCCTTGGACCCGAACAACTGTGCCAACTACAGACCTATCTCTAACCTTCCCTTCACTGGGAAGGTGATTGAGAAAGTGGTGGCGCTACAACTGGAGAACCACCTGACCATTCATGACATCTTCAACCCCCTCCAGTCAGGCTTCTGGAAGAGACACAGCACTGAGACAGCTCTGGTTCGGGTGCTCAATGATCTCCTGTTGACGAGGAGCCAGAAATGTTGTTCCACCTTGGTACTTCTTGATCTCTCTTCAGCGTTTGACACTGTGGACCATGGGGTGCTGCTTGAGTGCCTGAGGGTTATCTGTGGCCTGGCTGGTCCAGTTCTCAGATGATTTCATTCTTTCCTCACCGACAGGTCTCAGAGGGTGGTATCTGGGATTTTTTCCTCTGAACCATTCTGTCTGCCGTGCGGGGTCCCTTAAGGCTCGGTATTGTCCCCCATGTTGTTCGCGGTGTATCTGCTGCCCCTCGGAGACATAGTAAGATGATATGGGCTGAGGTTTCATTGCTATCCCGATGATACCCAGCTCTATCTGTCTTTCGCACCTGACCAGGATAGTGCGGTCTCTTTGTTTAACAGCTGTTTGATGGAGATCCATGACTGGATGAAGACTAGCTGGTTGAAATTGACCTCTGGAAAAACTGAGGTTTTGGTAGTGGATCTGGGGCACCAGATAGAGAGGTCAGTGGTAGGTTTACTGTCTGGGCTTTGGCTGGATGGTGTACAGCTACCTGCTTCTGAACAAGTGCATGATCTGGGGGTGGTTCTTGATGACGGGCTTACACTGCGGGCGCAGGTGTCAGCAGTTGTCAAGTCCGCCTTTTACCATCTTAGGAACATCTCCAGAATCAAACACCTTGTTCTGTCCGATGATCTGCCCATGTTGATCCATGCCTTAGTGACCTCACAACTTGATTACTATAACTCCCTCTTCCTGGTGCTTCCTGGAGTTGATATCCACCGCTTGCACCTGGTGCAGAACGCTGCAGCTCGGTTGCTGACTGAGACATCACGTTTTAGTCATATTACTCCTGAGCTGCGTGTTCTGCACTGGCTGCCTATACAGTGGTGGATCACTTTCAAGATTGGTCTATTGACCTATAAAGCCCTGCATGGACTGGGACCAAGTTATCTACAAGAGCTCCTGATTCCCTACAGCCCCAGCCAGCCTCTCTGCTCATCTGATGAGGGGTTGTTAGAGGTTCCCAGGGTATGTTTAAAAACATCTGGGGCCCGGGCATATATGTTTGTGGCACCAACCCTGTGGAACTCTCTACCTCGTCAGATTAGGGAGTGCAGGACCATGGAGAGCTTTAAAATTACCCTGAAAATGCACCTTTTTCAGCAAGCTTTTAACGACTGATATTTATAACTGCAGATGTTTTTAAACCAATGCTGAATCTGTACTTAATTTTAAACTGTTATGATCTTTTTTGTATGTGCAGCGCTTTGAAATATGAATTGTGCTATATAAATAAAAATATTATTATTATAAGGTTCTGGACTATAGTGTTTGTCTGTTTGAATTCTGGGCTCCCAGAAGGACCCCGAGGTCTTCCCAGGGTGTGCAACTTGCAATTCATAACTGTAACTTAACTATTGGGAGATCAGTTGTCCCCTTTAAAGGACCCACCTTGTGGAACCATTCCCCCTTGAATTTATGTTGCCCAGGGACCAGAATTAATATACTGGAACTTGACACTTGGGCCCAGATGTTCAAAAGAGTTGTGCATGGTGCAATAGTGTTGCGCCATGCACAACCCACTGATGCACCCTGGTGCGATATTTAAAAGGGAAAAGTGCGCCTGCACAAATCTCGATGCGCCGGTGTGCATCAGTAATGTATGCAGGCACAGGTGGGGGGGGGCGTGCCCATGCATAAACTCCACAGCCCAATATTCAGCCCAGGCCATGCAGAGTTATGCAGGCACAACCCCTACCTGCACCTGCACAAAGTTACACTGAAAAAAAAATGAACAAGTCGAGGGCCACTCACAGGTTAGCTGCCACATTGCAGGGCACAACACAGCAGCTGCCACCTGTGGGTGGCCCTGGACTTGTTTCTGCTGCACCTGGCGGTGCCCCCATGCCCCGATCGCGGGCTGAAGTGTAACCCCCCCCATTAGCCCGATCGCGGGCATAATAGTAGTCTCTCCCCCATTAGCCCGATCGCGGGCATAACTGAAACTTTCCTTCACTTTGTAGTGCAGCCCGCCATCATGGCATAACTGAAACTTCTCTCCCGTCAATAGCCCCATCATGACGAACTGAACTTTTCCTCCCCAGTAGCCCGATCGTAGGCACTGTGACCTCCCCAGTCCAATATCCCTGGTAGTCCAGTGGACCGCGAGCGTAGCCAGATCGCTGGTGGCATCTCTCATCCCCCACGCCAGAAATCCCTGGTGATCTAGTGGTCTCTGCCCCACTCCACCCATGGGAGCCCCACCTACTCCAGTTTCCCTGAATGCCATGGCAGCAGCATTCTCACCTGCCGCCTCAGGCTGCCGACTGATCAGCTGTAGCTGTGAGCTTGCAGCATGAGCCAATGGGTGTGTTCATATGAAGACAGCGTCCAGATATGTGAATGAATCCATTCATTCACATATCTGGACTGACTTAGAGGAGGGAGCTGCACACCCATTGGCTCATGCTCTGAACCAATGGGCGGCAGCCCTACTGAGCTGTCAGTCGGCGGGCGGTGGGGGGCAGGTGGGGGTGCTGCCACCGCTGGCTGATGGGGTGGGTGGTGGGAATCCATGGGTGGGTGGAGTAGGGGCCACTAGATCACCATGGATTTCGACGGGGGGGGTGGAGGATGCCACCAGTGATCGGGCTACTCGCAGTCCACTGGACCACCAGGGATACTGGACTTTGGGGGTCTGATACCTGTGATTGGGCTACTCGGGGAGGAAAGTTTCAGTTATACTCTGACCGGGCTACTCGGGTGGGAGGAAAGTTTCAGTTAAGCCCACGATCGGGCTACTCGGGGAGGAAAGTTTCAGTTATACCCATGATCGGGCTAATGGGGGACTACTATTATGCCCGCATTGGGCTAATGGGGAGACTACTACTATGCCCGTGATCGGGCTAATGGGGGGAGAGATTATTATGCCTGCGATCGGGCTAATGGGGGGGAGATTACTATTATTCCCGCGATCGGGCTACAGGGGGTGTTGGTCCCCGACAGCTGCTGCCTGGCAGGACGCCAGGTGCAAGTCGTCAGGGATCGGCACACCTGCATGCTAATGGCATGCAAATGGGGCTGTAATTAGATGCAAATGGCCCCCCCATGCCTTGCATAAATTATGGCCCCATTTGCATGTCACCCTTTGAATATCACAGGTGCTGTGCATGGTACAATGGAACTTGCGCCACCGCATCTCAATGCTCCACTCTGACCACTTGCACTGGCGCAGTTCCACTTCGCCCTGCATAGTGGGTTTGATCAGGGGGCGATATTCAAAGAAGTTGCGCCATAGCGCAACTCCATTGAATATTGCCCTGGCCACACCCCTGTATAACTATTTTGAGCGACGCAGGGGCTTGCGCCACAAAATGGCGCAGTTTGAATATCTGGGCCTTGGTGTATAACTTGGTCCAACACAGCTACTATTTGCAATCATTGTAAACCACTTTAAACATAGTAGTGTGATTCTGATATTGTTATTTGTTATAATAATTTAAGATGATTATTTGTTTTTTATATTGTCGTTATGAGTTTTTGATTGTTGAAATGTGTTTATGTGTACATGTATATATGTATAAGTGTAACTTGCATTTTACTTGGCCTCGAACTTCAGTGTAAATGAGTTCTTTACTCAACTGAATGCATTCCATTATTCTTATGAATAAAAAATTATTTACTACTACTACTTACTAATGATTTACTACTCACCCCAGAATCCTAAAAGAACTAAGGGGAGAATTAGTGACACCACTGACTACCCTTTTTAGCAAATCATGGGAGGATGGTGTGGAACATGAGGACTTGAGGAGTGTGGATGTGATTCCCCTTCATAAAAGTGGGAGCAAAGCAGAGGCAGGAAACTACAGGCCTGTTAGTTTGACCTCAGTGGTAGGGAAAATGATGGAATCACTTCTGAAAGAAAGAATTGTTAAGTACCAAGAGGCCGGCTGGACACAGGACCCAAGGCAGCATGGATTCACAATGGGAAGGTCATGTGAGATTAATCTAATAGATTTCTTTGACTGGGTGACCAAAGTAGTAGACCAAGGGGGGCTGTGGACATGGCCTACCTAGACTTTAGCAAGGCATTTGACACAGTCCCATACAAAAGATTAATGAACAAGTTAGCCAGCCTGGCAGTGGGTCCCAGGGTGGTTGCCTGGGTAAAAGATTGGCTGGATAACAGGACACGGAGGGTAATAGTAAACGGAGTCCACTCTGACGAAAGGGTCATTACTAGTGATGTACCGCAGGGTTCAGTATTGGGACTGGTCCTTTTCAATGTCTTTATAAGTGATATTGCAGAGGGACTGGAAGGAAAAGTATGCCTCTTTGCAGATGACACAAAGATCTGCAACAGGGCTGATACATGGGGGGGTGGAAAGGATGAGGAGGGACTTAGCAAGGTTGGAGGAATGGTCAAAAGTATGGCAGCTTAAATTCAGTGCAAAGAAGTGCAGAGTAATGCTCCCGGGAAACAAAACCCAGGGAAGTGTACACAATGGGGGAGGGGAGGTACTAACAACAAAAAATGGAAAGGCACCTGGGGTAGTCTTATCAGATGACCTAAAGGTAAGCAAGCAATGTGAGAAGGCAATAAGGAGGGCTGGGGGGGTACTGGGATGTATAGGGAGAGGCATCACCAGTACAAAACAGGAAGTTGTTATCCCTCTGTACAAACAGTTGGTGAGACCCCATCTGGAGTACTGTATGCAGTTCTGGAGACCCCATCTCTGCAAGAACATAGGCAGGATGGAGGCAGTCCAGAGGAGGGCAACTGAAATGGTGCAGGGTCTGCACCAAAAGCCATACGAAGAGAGAGACTTAAGGAGCTTAAAATGTATACTCTCAAGGAAAGGAGGAAGAGGAGGGACATGATAGAAACTTTCAAGTACCTCAAGGGAAGCAACAAAGTCCAAGAGGGTAGTATCTTTCAGAAAAAATGATGTGCAAGAACAAGGGGGCACAATCTGAACATAGAGGGGGGGATGGCTCAGGGGCAATGTGACAAAGTGTTTTGTTCATGGAGAGACACATGGAACAGCCTTCTTGAGGAGGTCGTGGGGTCAAAAACAGTGGGAGAATTCAAGAATGCATGTGACAGACATAATGCAACTCTGGTAGGGTTTAAGAAGAAGTAGGCTGTTGGTTAACTAAGATCTGCAGCTTATCCAGTAAGTAGGGAAATGGACAGACTAGGTGGGCCAAGTAGTCCTTATCTGCCGTCAGAGTCTATGTTTCTGTTTCTTCCCTTGTGCTGGGGGGGGGGTCTGTAGACCATGCCTGTGCAAATGGCTATGCCATTTCCTCTCTCCAGGGTGACCCACAGTGCTTCTGACTCTCCCTGCATTCCTTTCACTTCTTTTGCCTTAATACTCTCTTTGATGTAAAGAGCCACCCCTCCTCCTTTTTTACACTCCCTGTCTCTCCTGAATAAAGTATAACCTGATATAGCTACCTCCCAGTCATGGTTCTCATTATACCATGTCTCAATAATAGCTACAATCTCCAGGTGAACCTTTGCCATCAATGCTGCCAGATCTGGGATTTTATTTTACCCATGCCCAGTCTACTGGCACATTTGGCAGATGCCATCTCAGACCACTCCCCTATTTTTGCATCTGGGAATTGGCCTCCCCCTCTTTCCTGAAAAACCGCGCCTAATCACCTTTCACAACTATGCCAAGCTGGATCAGCACAATTTTCTTCAAGATGTGGCCAACATTGATTGGTCTGATCTCTACAATGCTCAAGATGTCCAGTCCACACTGGCTATTTTCATCACCAAATTCTGAACACTGCAGGATCATCACTCCCCTCTTATAACCCGCCGGGTCAAGGGAAAACACACTAGATGGCTCAAAAAGGATCTACTAACCAAAATAAAAGACAGAGACTGGAGCTGGAGCTGTTTCAAGTCCTCTGGTCTTCCAGAAGACTATAACACCTATAGGAGGTTAAGAAATGCCTGCAAAAAGGCTATAAGATCTGCAAAGAGCTCTTACTGCAAAGAACTTCTATCCAATGCCTCAGATGACCTCAAAAAGTTCTGGTCCCACATCAAAACCTTCTTGGGATCTACTCAGTCATCTATGCCTAATGATATGATCCTTAATGGAACTCACTGCAACAATCCTCAGACCATTGCAAACTTCCTTAATAATCAGTTCTCAGACCTAACTAAATTCACATCCTCCTTCCCCATCACAAAACAAGTGTCCCCAGTTTTTTCTAGCAAATTACCTAGAGTCCCTCCCTTTCACTTTAGAGCCATTAGCCCAAAGGAGGTAACACAACTTCTTAAGTTGGTCTCTGATAGTGCTGCTACAGGCTCAGATGGTATTGAGCCCAGACTACTAAAAATAGCTGCCCCTCTCATTGCCACACCACTGGCCAAAATCTTTACCCTTTCCTTGTGTCAAAGTAGTGTGCCTGACATTTGGAAGATAGCGAGAGTCACCCCTGTCTTTAAAAATGAGGACCCCACTGACCCCTCGAACTATAGGCCAATATCTATCCTGTCAGCTGTAAACAAAATCTTAGAAAAACTAGTCACTACTCAAACCATAGAATTTCTTACCAAGCATGACCTTCTAACAACTGCCCAGCATGGTTTCTGGAAAGGTCATAGCACTTCTACTGCCCTGCTTAAATTCACCACTGATACTCTCACTGCTATGGACAGGGGTCTCCTAACAGGGGCTGTTTTCATTGATATGATGAAGGCTTTTGACCTGGTGAATCACTCCTTTCTCCTCATCACCCTGCAATCTATGGGATTTGAGTTAAACATAGCTGGTTCAACAGCTACCTGTCAAATAGGGTCCAGGTTGTTAAGTTCAACTCGTCTTACTCGGGTAAGGCTACAGTGAATGTTGGAGTACCCCAAGGCTCTATCCTAGGACCACTTCTTTTCTCTATATTCATACAAGATATTACCTCCAATCTCTCTACTGCCTCCTCCTCCTTACTCTATGTGGATGACATTTTCCTCTATACCAGTGTGAAAAATGTATCAGACATCAATCTATGGCTCTCTGCTGATTTCCAATGCATTCAGACCTGGCTCTTGGATCATAACCTTGTTCTTAATGAGTCCAAAACACAGTCCATGCTATTTGGTACCCCTTGAAACTATTTTAGGGTATCCTGCCTAGATGGCTCATCCATTGGCCTAGTTACCTCTTTTAAGTACCTGGGGGTTACTCTGGATCAGTCCTTAAACTTTGAACAACATATTTCAAATACATGTAAGTCTGTGAACTCCAAATTAGGTGTAGCTTACCGCACTAGCTATGCATTAACCCCTCAGCGAGACTAGCTATTGCCCGAGGTATACTCCTGCTGACCCTAACCTGTGACGTATCTTCTTCTGCCTCCTTACCCAAAACAAATCTCCATAGGCGGGATGTTGCCTATAATAATATATGCCAATACGTTCCCCTGTCCTACAGGCATAAACACCACTGCCTTCTCTACTCTGATCTGAATTGCTATCCCCAAATGCCACCAGGCTCTACTCCATTGGCTCTACCATAGACAGTATCATGAGGTCTCAAACCCCTAAATCATTGGCGAATCTACTCACTCCACAGACATCAAGCTATGGACTGTGCTCACCTGACAAATCCCTCTTGTGTGTACCAAAATACACAACCATCAAAGGTTCTAGTGTTTTTGCCCACCACACTCCCCGGCTGTGGAACTCTCTCCCCCTAGATGTCCAACAGACTCCCACTCATGACACCTTTAAAAAAGCACTCTGTTGCTACCTCATCTCATTGGACCAATGCTCCTGTTTTAAACCTCCTTAGCTCCCTGTCTTCCTCCCTATCCACAGCCCCATATCCTCCCTCACTAAAACCCCCTGGCTCTACTTCTGTGTCTCTAGGGATACCCCCTACTCACCAGACCTCCATCTTCTATTCTAACCCTGCTCCTAACCAGTCTATCCCAGCTTGCCTACCCCCTACTTTACATTCCCCCTTGCACTTAATTGTTTCTGTTCTCATACTCATTGTATCAGTACATGCTTGCATACACACCCCAGTATAGTTTCATCTCACCTGCCCTTCTACACTCACAAATTGTCTTGGCTGGTATATCTCTGAAGTTTGCCCTACCTTAAAAATTAAATAACCTCAGTTATCCTATCCCCTTCATCAAACTCTCCTAGCACTTAGCAATTATGTCTCTCATATCTTCCTCTGTCTGTGTATAACATTTGTCTTCCCCCAGGAATATATCTGCAGTATGCCTATTTTATTTTTCTTTTGTGTTATGCCTCATGTACTGTTTTTGCTCTGCTGCCAATTTGTATCATCCAAATGCAATAACATAAAGTTTTCTCTGTACCCTACTCCCGAAACCTTGTATACTATTTGTGCTGCAAAACCTGCTTTGTAACACCATTTGTTTATATCTTGCTGTAACTATCTTTTGTTGAATCTCTGTACTGTTTTACCCTGTAACCTCCCAGATCATGCCTGAAAATAGTCATCTCTATGGCTAGCGCACCTACCTGCTTAACAAAAACTGAATAAAAATAAAATATGGGCATTTGCACTCATGACCCTCCATGTTCTGTAATCTCCTCTCCTACCCCCCTATTTCTCTTGCACATTCCCTCCTCCTTCTCCCCCCTTTAGCTGAGTCCAGCTCTTACTATAGGGTTTTTACCGTTATTGTCCTCCATGTTGGCTACATTATGTTGTGGGGGTGGGAAGTATGATTACCCAGCTTTTTTCCTCCAACCCCCACCCTGTAGCTAGTTTAAATGCCTTCCAATGAAGCATCTAAAATGTTCACCAAGTACATCGGTCCCTTTCCTGTAGGGAGTCTAAAGAGAGTCCCAAATTTGACCTTGCATATACCATTGAGATACTTCAAGGTTTCTATCATCTCACCCTGCTCCCTTTGCTCCTCGAGGGAAAAATGTTTAGATTTTTCGGCCTGTCTTTATACGGGAGATTGTGTTGACCCTGGGTAATCTTTGTAGCCCTTTTATGTACTGCTTCCAGCTGGTTTATGTTCTTTTGTAGGTAGAGAGCTTCAATATTGCACACAGTATTCCAGATGTAGACACACCATTGGCCTGTACAGAGGCAGGATGACCTGCTTCCTTCCGTTGGGGGATCCCCTAGCTATGCAACCCAGTATCCTGTTTGCCCTAGCTTCTGCTGTTTGGCATTTTGTAGAGGGCTTCAGGTTGCTAGTTATAGCTATCCTCAGGTCCTTTTCATCCTCTGATACTGTGACCTTCACACCTCCTACTATTTGGCCCTCTGGTTCTTGCACCCAACATGCACGACCTTGAACTTTTTAGCATTGAACCTCAGTTACTAGATGCCAGACCACCTCTGTAACTTTGCTAGGTCCTCACTTAGATGCCTGACTCCCTCTTCCATGTCCACATTTCCAGAAAACTTGGCATCGTACATAGAGAGGCAGATTTTGCTCTTTATGCCATCCCTAGTGTCATTTATGAATACATTGAACAACACCAGTGCATGCATTGACCCCTGTGGGACCCAACTGGTGGCATCCCTCATCCCTGGTACTACACCTCCCACCACCACCACCCTTTGGATCCTCCCCCCTAGCCAGTTTGCTATGCACCTGGTCATTTTGTTACCTGCCACTGGGTCCTCAAACCTTTTGATTAGCCTGCTATGGGGAAGGGTCAAAGGCTATCCTAAAGTCCAAATACAATATGTTTGTGGCTTGACCCTTACCCACTGCCTTTATAATCCATCAGAAATTAGTTAGGCATGAACTTCCTGACATAAATCTATGCTGTCTATCATCCTGGACCCCCCCTGTCTTGAGGAATTCCACTAACCATTCTGTAAGTGTGGTTTCCATCAACTTGCCAACTATTGAGGTCAAGCTAACCTCGACTGGTGCAGGATTGGCATTCTCAGGGGCCCTTCCTATCCCCCCTGACAGCAACCTCGACCGTTTCCTTGGCTATGACCTCTACCTCAGGGCCCCTGCCTTCTCTGGCATCACCCAGGTGGTTCCCTAGTTATCCTCCCCCTCTCCAATGATGACCCAGACAGAGGAGACACCTTGTAGGCCTTGGCCTGCTAGGCCACCTCCCCTTGCCCCACTAGTGCCGCTGGCCCCCATTCTTCCTTGGCTGACACCTACTGCCAGTTACAATGGATTTCTAGGTCATGCCGCACCCATTGTGGGATTTCTTGCAAGCTTGGCCAGGTCCCCCACAAGGGCCACTGCTCCAGGGACCTACAGTGCCTACCTCATACCCTCTCACCCAGTGGGTCTGCAGCATGCACCCTGGGACCAGTTACCCTCTAACCCCCCTCAGGGGGTAACGACAACGAATATCACCCATACTTTCTTCCTCCCGACAATGAGGAAGAAGGCGATGTTGGAGATGAGGGAGGTGCTTCCACCTCCCACTCCACTTCTGCTGTGTCATCCAATGGTGAGAAGACCCCCAAGTATATCCCAGTGTTCCCCCCCCAAAGGACCCTTCCTTCGTCTCTGTTCTGAGACAGTTGCAGGTAGCCATTGGGTTCAACACCAAGGAGCAGGACAGTGTCAGGCACTGTACGTCCACTTACCTTGGTTTTCTGGCTGCCTTTCTTCTGGTCATTCTTCCTGTAATAGAACAATTTGAGGATGCCACCCTGGACACATGGCATCAACCCAGCTTGGTCCCTACTGTGCCTCGGAAGGCAGACAAGCTGTACTAGGCTCCATGGGTAAGTCCTTCTTTGTTGAACTGCCCCAGGCAGACTCAGTGGTCATTAATGCTGCCCACAACTGTACCAAGAAGCCCAAGCATCTCAGTTCCCTTCCACGGGACAAGGTGTCCTGAAAGTTGGACCTCATTGGCAAGCAGACCTTCACCTCTACAACTGTGACCATCGGAGTTCTTAACTATATTGCCCATGTGGTCCAATTTCAGAACCAGCTCTAGGCTCAGGCTAAAGAAACCATTACAGCCCTCCCAGATGACCCCCAGAGGCAGCAGCTGCTTCAGAGCATTCAGTCAGGGGCCAATGCCAGCAAGCACCCTCTTCATTCTGCCTGTGATGCCATTGATGCCTTGACCTGGGCAGCCATGGCAAGCATTTGCCTGCAGTATCACTCTTGGCTAAGAGTGTCAGGTTTTGCCCAGGCTGTACAACAATCCATCCTAAATGCCCCCTTTAGAGGGTATAAACTGTTCGGGCAGATGTGCAGGATATACTTTCAAACCTGCAGACCTCCGGCTGCACCTTGCAGTTAGTTCATGCTATGTACTACACCATCCAACCTAGAAGTGGTCAGTGGCTGCCCTTTTGGCATGTTGTCCATAGGCCCAAACCTAGCACCAAGCCTCAGGACAAATGTAGAGTAGCTGCAGCCCTGCTTACCCCTACCTCCACCACTGGGAAACCCCCCAGAGGAGGGGTGTGGCCCCAGCTGCAGGTGCTTCCCCAGCCTGACTCCTTGTCCAGCCCCCTCCCAGCCACTGAGGAGTTTATCATTGGGGGTCACTTCTCCCTGCATTTGGACAAGTGGAGGGAGATTATCAGAGACCCATGGGTCCTGCAGCTCATAGAAAATGGCCACACTCTGGAGCTCCTGGAATGGTCTTCACAAAAGCCTCCAATTCAGTCCTCTTACCCACCAGACCACATTCCAGTGCTCTGGGAGGAAATCCACACCTTGCTGCAAAAAAGTGCTATAGAACCCCTCCCACAGACTCAGCAGGGCAGAGGGTTCTACTCTTACTTCTTCCTGGTTCCCAAATGTACAGGGGATTTCAAACCCAACCTAGACCTTCAGGAGCTAAATTTCTTCATTCAGCACAAGAAATTCCAGATAGTGACAGGACCTTCAGGGACTGCTGCTCCTTCTGCACCAGGGAGACTGGATCTGCTCCCTTGACATGAAAGATGCATATCTGCATTTCAAGTTATGCACCTCCCACTGACAGTACCACAGATTCCAGTTTCAGGTAGCGGACTTACCATTCCAGGCCTTGCCCTTGGCTTTCCTCAGCCCCTCAGGTGTCTACCAGATGCTTGGCAGTAGTGGCGGCAGCCCTCAGGAAGGAGGGACTGTGTGTCTTTCCCTACCTGGATGACTGGCTTCTCAAAGTGCAGTCTAGGAAACGCCTGCTGCGGACTCTGGAACATACCACCCACCTGTTCCAGGATCTGGGCCTCACAATCAATCTGCCCAAGTCAGTTTTGACCCCAGTCAGCGCCTCCACTACATAGGGGCAGTCCTGGAAATGGCTCAGGGGATGGCCTTCCTGCCCCAGGACAGGGCAGACCACCTAATAGCTCAAGCCCACCTCCTGTACAGCAGCAGATATGTTTCAGCCAGACCCTTCCTCTGGCTCTTGGGCCTAATGACTGCTACTATAGTCTCAGTGCCTCTAGCCAGATTGCACATGAGGGTGGTCTAGTGAGACCAGTGCACTGACAACCTGGAACAGCAGGTCCTAATCTCCTCCAGTCAAAAAGGTTCTGCTTTAGTGGATGGAACCCAGCAATTTGTTAAAAGGGGTTACTTTCCTCATTCCTTCCCCTCAGCAAATTCTCACCACTGATGCTTCAGGGTTGGGGTTGGGGCCATTAGGCCTTGCAACATCAAGAACTGCCTGGCTGGGACATATTGGCACAGAGCCACCTCCTTGGCCTGGGCTATAAGGTAGAGCACCCTGTCTTAAGGAAGGAAGGCCTTGCCCTGAGTAGAGTCCAGAACTGCCCCATGTACTGCAGCTGCTGAGACAGGGTCAACACAGACTTGGGCAAATTAACAGCGATGCCCAAAGACTGGAACAATTATAGGGTGCATTCTAGAGTCAACAACAAATGTTCCCTGGACTGGGCTTTCAGTAGTCAGGTGTCCAAGTATGAGAACACGTAGAGGCCTTTGTGCCAGAGGGCTGCTGCTACAGCTGCTAAGCACTTGGTAAATACCTGTGGCACATAGGATAAGCCAAAGGGCAAAACCCTGAACTGGTAATGCTTCCCTTGAAAAGGAACCATAGGTACTGCCTATGAGGGGGATAAATCATGATATACAGATAGGCCTCCTGCGTGTCAAGGGAGCATTTCCACTCATCCTGCCTTAGCAGAGGAAGAAGGCTGTGTAGGGTTACCATGCAGAAATTCTGTATTGGATAAAAACATTCAGCTCCTTGAGGTCTAGAAGGCACCTCAGATCCCCTGTTCTTTGGGGACCAGGAAGAACCAGGAATAGAACCCTTTGTTCCATTGCCACCTGGTCACTCCTTCTGTTGCCCTTTTGCATGGCAAGGTGAGCACCTCCAATTATTTAACCAATTATTTCCAATTATTTAACCAGCTGAAAGCTTGTTTACAGGTGCAACCTGGCAGCACAAGGAAGTTAAAGTGACTTGCTCAGGGTCACACAGTATGCAAGTGGGGGCTACGGGATTCAAACCCAGGTCTCCAGATTTGCAGCTCAGAGCCTTAACCCACTATGTCATACTGCCTCCTCCCTGAGCACCACTGTGTGGTCCAGAGAATAAGAGGTGAGGACCAGTGGAACATCTGGAGGTTGTTCAAGAAGTTCTAAAGCATGGCCCTGTTCGATTAATTGTAGGATCCAAGCATCTCTAGCAATGGTTCTCCACTAGTATGGATGGAGGGAGAACTGACCTCTGACCACCACCTACTGGCTTGGAATAAGGAGGGATTGTCTGGCAAGGAGTTGGGCTGAGGTGGAACCAGTGGCCAGGGCTGCTCCCCCTTCTCTGGAGTGCTTAGCAGAGGAACCAGTACTGGAGAAGGGGGCAAGAAAGGCAAGCTCCACTTATATAGGCTCTAGGGAGTGAGTGACAGCAGATAGATACTTCTTGTGGAGGCAGAAAGGGAAGGTTCACCAGAACACATAGAAACAGCTACAAGGCACAAAGGCAACTAAACAAGAATGTTTCTCTACTGAAGGAAAGTAGAAAAGGGAGGAGAGAAAGAGGAAGAAAGAGAGAAAAACAAAATACCCTAAAGCAGAAAAGACACTTATAGAAATGATGGGAGTGGTGCAGTGTAGTGGATATGGGATGTCAGTCTTCAGGGAGACTTTATGGAGACTATGATGCTGTCCCATCTGCAGGCACCTGTCTGGGCTGAAGGTGGAGGTTACTCATCTTCAGGCTGAGTTGGCTGGGATTCAGAAGACCTCCTCCCTCGCCTAGGGACCACCAAGTCCACTCCCGTTGCCTCAAAAGTTGCCAAGGAGGAGGAGTGACTGGACAACAGTGGGCTCAGAAGGGGTGATGGCAGTGGGGAAGAGACACATCCCTCCTATGGTTCCATTCCATAACTCCTATGCAGCACTCTGGCAGGGTGGGACTATCCCAGAGAGGCACTTGCAGTGGTAACCTAGGAGGATGTGGGGATCCTCCACAGTGGAGAACCCAGGGGGAGGCAGAAGACCCCAGAGGAGAAGGAAGCAACTCCTGGTGGGGGACTCTATCATCAAGGGGGTAGACTTGGTGCCGGGAGGGGAGGGAGTGAGGAAGGTCAAGTGACTACCGGGCACCATGGCTTGGAGGGATGGACAGCACATCCTAAGAATTCCTGTGGCAGCAGGACAGGAGGGTGAGCTAGACATCATTGTCCACCTGGGGACAAATGACCTGGCAAATGGTGAGGCTAGGGTAGTGAAGAAGCAGTTCAGGGAGTTGTGGAGGGGTCCTAGGTAGGTGGCACACTCTGTAACCTTTTCAGAGGTGTTACCCTTTGAGGACAAGGGGGAGAACAGGGTACTCCGCACCAAGAGGTTCAGTTCATGGCTGAAGGACTGGTGAAGAGCCGAGGGATGTGTCTTTACTGGGGACTTGGGTTCCTTCTGGAAGGATGCATACCTGTACAGAGGCAATGACCTGCATCTGTCCGGGGGGAACCAGGATCCTCAGTGATAGATTAAAATGTTTCATCAGCAAGGATTTAAACTAGCAAAGGGGAGTGGTGGACACAAACTGGGTGAAGCAAACCACCCCCCAACAAAATGATTCAGATGGCAGAGAGGACCCCAAGGTTGAGAAATCTCCAAAGATAGCTAAAACCAAAATAGATAAAAATGCAGAGAAAGGGCAGAATGGGAGTAAGGACAAGAGCGGTATGCAGCATACACATGTGGATAGGAAGGGCGTTATTAGGAGAGGAAGCAGTAACAATTGAAAGGCCATGTGCTGAAATACCTGGTCTGGGAAACAAAATCCAGACGTAGTGGCCCTGATGGCTGAGGCAGACCCGGACATTGTCGCTGTTACTGAGACATGGTTCACAGGGAACCATGACTGGGATGTGACAATACCAGGTTACACTCCATTCTGGAGGGACAGGGTGGGTAAAAAGGGAGGTGGTGTGGCTGTCTACATCAGGGAAGGAATTAAGGCAACTGAGGTACAAGGAATGCAGGGAGAGGTGGAGGCACTGTGGATCACCCTGGAGAGGGGAAATGACACTGCCATTTGCACTGTTGTGATCTGAAGACCTCCAGCACAAGGAGAAGAGATGGACAGGGTACTTGTAGAAGCCATCCACAGAATGACAGCTAAAGGGGAGGTGCTGCTGATAGAAGACTTCAGTCTGTCGGATGTGGATTGGAGCAACCAGGCTGCAGCTTCAGCCAGGAACAGAGACATCCTGGAAGCCCTGCAGGAGTGTGCCTAAGACAGCTAGTGACAGAGCCCACTCGAGAGGGTGCGACATTGGACCTGGTACTCACCAAAGGGGATAGAATTACAGGTGTAAAAGTGGGGAGCCACCTGGGATCAAGCAATCACAGTATGGTGTGGTTCAGTGTGAGAACAGCAGAAGAATCAAACCACATGAAAGCAAGGGTCCTGGATTTTAGGCAGCCTAACTTTGCAAATTTGGGGGAATGTCTAAGGAAATTACTGGTAGGGAAGGAGAAAAGGAGGGTGGAGGAACAATAGGAGAATCTTAAGGGAGCCATAGTGGAGGCAACAAGCCATTGCATTAGGCAGGTAAGTAAAACAAAGAGAAAGGAAAAAACACCATGGTTCTCAAAGGAAGTGGCTGAGAAGGTAAGGGTGAAAGGGGTGACATTCAGGAGGTACAAGGAAACACAGAAGGAAGAAGTCAGGGAACTGTATTTAGAAAAGCAGAGGGAGGCAGAGAAAGCAGTCAGGAGTGAAAAGGAGCAAACAGAAGAAAAAATAGTCCAGGCAATAACAAAAGGGGACAAGAACTTTTTCAAGTACATTAGTGAAAGAAAAAAGACTTAGGGTGGGATTTTGAGTCTAAAAAGGGAAAGAGGGAAGTATGCAGAGGGGGACCAAGAAAAAGCAGAAATCCTGAACAAGTATTTTTGTTTATTATTCACAGAAGATGGGGAAGGGGAGGGACCAACGTTAGGTGATGGAAGCACCATTGGGAGGAAGGTGGTCACCAGTCCATTTAAGGAGGAGAGAGTCTTAAAGGAACTCACTAATCTGAAAGTGGACAAGGCAATAGGGCTGGATGGGATACATCCCAGAGTATTAACAGAACTCAGGAAGGTGCTGGCAGCACCACTGACAGCCCTGTTCAACAGTTCACTGAAAACAGGTGTAGTACTAAAGGACCAGAGAGGGTGAATTTAGTCCCTTTCCACAGAAGGGGGAGCAGGGAGGAGGCTGGCAATTACAGGCCAGTCAGCCTGACTTCAGTGGTGGGGAAACTAATGGAATCACTACTAAAAGAAAGGTTTGTGATATATCTTGAATCCAACAAAGCACAGGATCCGAGACAGCATGGATTCACAGTGGGAAGATCTTGTCAAACAAATCTGATCGATTTCTTTGATTGGGTGACTAGGGAGGTGGATCTGTGAGTAGCGGTGGACGTGGCCTGCCTGGATTTCAGCAATGCCTTTGACACCATCCCACATAGGAGGCTAGTAATCAAGCTGTGCTACCTGGGAGTGTGTCCCAGGGTGGCAAACTGTGTCAAAAATTGGCTGAGCGATGCAGAGGGTGGTGGTGAATGGAGTTCAATCCAAAGAGAGGGGGTGACCAGCAGTGTCCTGCAAGGATCAGTGTTTGGAAAGTCCTCTTTAATTTTTTCGTAAGCGACATTGCAGAGGGGCTGTAAAGGAAGGTGTTTCTCTTTGCAGACAACATGAAGATCTGCAGCAGGGTTGACACCCCAGGAGGGGTACAGAAAATGAGAAGGAACCTAAGACAGCTTGAGGAGTGGTCAAGGGTGTAGCAGCTAAGATTCAGTACAAAGAAGTACAAGATCATACACTTGGGGCACAAAAATGCAGATAAGGAGTACATGATGGGAGGGAGGTACTGATGGCCACCAAACAGGAAAGGGACCACCTGTGATTAATCATAGTTGATGATATAAAGGGTACCAAACAATGTGAAAAGGCTGTGAGGAGGGCCAGTGGAATGCTGGGTTGCATAGGGGGAGAGGTATGTCCAGCAGAAGGAAGGAGGTAATGATGCCACTATATAGAACATTGGTGAGACCTCATCTAGATTACTGTGTCCAGTTCTGGAGGCCACATCTCCAGAAGGACATAGAGTAGAAGTGGTCTAGAGAAGGGTGACACAAATGGTGCAGGGGCTGCATCAAAAATCATATGAGGAGACTCTGGAGGATCTCAATATGTATTCCATGGAGGAGAGGAGAAGAGAGTAGAGTAGAGATGGGGGATATGATAGAAACTTTTAAATACCTCAAGGGTGTAGATAAGGTACAAGAGGGTAGCATCTTAGCATCTTTAAAGAAAGAACAGATGTTCAAGAAGAAGGGGCCTTGGTATGAAAATAGAGGGAGGTAGACTTAGGGGTACTGTGAGAAAGTATTTTTTTCACAGAAAGGGTGGTGGAGCCATGGAACAGCCTCCTGGCTGAGGCTGTAGGGGCAAAAACAGTAGGGGAATTCAAAAACACATGGGACAGACATAATGGAACTCTAGTGATAGGAAAGAGAGGGTAAGCCACACATCATTTAGAATAAACAGTGTATGAAACAGGTAGGTAAAATGGGCAGACTAGGTGGTCCATGTGGTCCTTATGTACCATCAAATTCTATGTTTCTGTGTAAGGCAGAAATGGCACTGCACTTGCCCTGGAGCTTGGTTCTGGATCCAGGTTTGTGAGAGACCTTACAAAAGTAGGGCCTCGGTCTGCTTCAGGGTTGGGAATGCTAAAAGAAGAGGAGAGACCTGATAGCCCTGCCAGAGGCCTGCAGGTCACTGATAATAGCCTGCACATGAGGACCAAAGAGTTTGTGACCCAAAAAAGGGCCATTCAACACCTTTTGCTGGACGTCAGCTGGAAAGTCAGAGACTCTAAGCCAGGAGTGCCTTCTAAAGCAAATGCCAGAGGCAGCTGCCCTGACTGTAGTATCAGCAATACTGTAGAATTACTTAATATCACAGCTGTTTAATTTAGCACTCCAGCCTCTTGCTCTCTATTAGTGGGAATCAAACATCATGATTAACTGGTCAGCTGATGCCAACATTCCCTTGGCACTCCCACGACATGCCCCTATCTGATGCGCACCAGCTGATACAGTACTATAAGGAGGGAACAGCTTACCGGCTTGCAGTCTTTTCATCTTGTTACCTTGTGTTTTCACTGTGGTTCACTGTTCCCTTGCCATGTCATTGGTTAGCTGGCTTAAATGCAAGTCCATGAAGCAGGATTACTTGCAGCTGGATGATCTGATGCTGCTTGCTGAAAATACTGATGTCCTGCTCCAAGTGACTGAGAATGTTGTTATTGAGCTACAGCACGCCTCACCTCCACCTGCTAAAACTAGCACTCCAAATATGCCAGCTATAGCCCCAGTGTACAATACCAGATTGGGAAGCATGCTGCAGAGAGCAGTGTAATGAGAGCAGTGTGATTATATAAGGCAAAACACAGTGGGGAAATCAATGAGTCCACCATGCACAGCTTTAAGAAGGACTACCTTGAGAAGCTCCAGGAGACCCCATGACCCGAGTCAACTACTCCACAGCCTGCCTACCAAACCCCAGAAGAGGCCAACACTTATACTTGTAGAAGTAGAAAAGGAACTAAAAAAAATCAGCAGTTGCCTCTGAGCAGAAGTCATAGTGAACACCAGAGTTGCGATGGCCATAGCCCGTGGTGTGGCTAAAACACACAACTGCATGGCTCTGGTTGAACCTAGTGGCAATCTTTCTTTCTTTCTCTAGACAATGGTCCTGGCTCTTTTTACATAGAATGGGGTACACCAATAGAAAGGGGACTAAAGCGGGCGGGAAGACCCCTAAGAATTTTGAGGCTGTGTGCTCTGATTTTCTAAAGCACATCTCAGCAGCTGCTGCTCAAGAGCTGATATCTCCCAAATGAGTGATTAATATGGATGAGACTGGGGTGCAACTCGTGCCCTACTGCCAGTGGACAATAGCTCAGAAAGGATCCAAACAGGTGGAAGTTACGGGGTTGGACGACAAGCACCAGGTTTACCTTTTCCTGGCATGTACACTAGCAGGAGAAATGTTGCCTCCCCCAGGTCATATACCAGTGCAAAACACACAGCTGTCTGACAGCCTTTCAGTTCCCTGACAAGTGGTGTGTGACACAGTTGGAAAACCATTTGGTGAATAGTGAAACAATGACTAACTATATAGACACCATTTTAGTGCCCTACATTGCAGGAATAAAATAAATAATGCTTTTCCTTGTGAGGAGGGATCTTTGTTGATGATGGATCTCCTTAGGGCACACAACACAGAACCCATACTGCAGCAGTTAGATCATAATATCATACCAGTTTTCATTCTTCCATCATGCACAGACCTTCTTCAGCCACTGAATGTCAGCATAAACAAACATTTCAAAGACTTTCTAAAAGATCAATTCACTGACTGGTATTCCGGCACTGTCTCCTCTTAGTTAGCCCATGGCATGTCGCCATCAACTGTGAGCGTGGACCTGCAGATGATGTCTGTAAAGACAAAACACAGTCAGTGGCTAGTCACAGCTTTTGAAAAGCTTTGTTTGTGTAACAAAGATGTAATCCGAGGATTCAAGATGGCAGGCATAAAGGACACTCACTTCTGCTTTGACTCCACACAACCAAAAGAGACTCCCAAGATCGAACTGTGAGTCCCTTATTTTTTCTGCTTTGTGCTCTGTACTGTATTTTGAGCTCAATAAAGCTCAGGGTTTGATTCATGATATGGCACTCCACAACAAGCATGGGGAAGATGCGTCAAGCTGGTGTCGATGCCGAGGCAGCACCTGACAGTGCAGGCAATGATGGCCCAGGCTATGGAACAAACTGTCATATGAAAGCCAAGGTAATGAAAGAAAGAACAGCATTAAGGTCAATGGCAGGATAAGAGAGTATTGTCAACACAGGGATTGATGGAGGGAGTGTAGAGCCCTGCTCTGACAAACTGACAGTAGCCATAATAGAGGCAGTAGGGTCCAAAGTCTGTGGACCTAGAGATTCAAGAGATCTTGACAGCAGGGCTGGGGCTGAGGACCTGGAGGCCAACAGTCCCTCCACAGCCAGGAGAAGACTGGGAGAACTCTCCTCCATGGGGGACCTGACAGGAGCCAATGCATGCATGGAGTGAGATGCTGAAGCTGAAGCATTTGACAGAGCTATCCCAGGACAAGAGGAGGAGGAGGTATCCAACGGGCATTGAGATCACCATTGGGAGGACAGTCCTTAGGCTGCTCCTTATCCCAATGACAGTGTTTCCCTGAGGACTCATCCCAGGCCTTGGCAGCCTAAGAGCCTGAAGAGGATGCCAGTGACTAGAAAGAGGGAGCCCTTGGAGACCCCTGTTCTCCTCTGGCTGCCTTTTGCTCCAAGAGGAACTTCTACAGGGCTTTCTTGCATCATCACTGGGTGGTGAGGTTGAGCTTCAGGCAAAGCTCACAGGTGACAGCATTGTGACCAGGCCCAAGATAGCAGACACAGAGTTCATGGTCGTCGGTTGAAGACATTTTCTTTCTGCAGCTGCAGTGACAGAAAAGAGCCAACAAAGGAGTGGTTCTCAACATACAAAGACAAAAGGAATCACTTTAAAATAAAATGATTCAAAGACTGTTATTGAAGGAAAAAGTAAGTAATTTTGGTGGTGGAGCTGAGCAATGAAGCTTCCGCCGAGTCTGTGCGCAAATAGTCAATGGCAGCAAAGAAGTGCAGAGAGAGTGGTGTTGCCCACACTTATATAGGGCTGTGATATAGGAGCCTGACATTGGTGTGGGTGGCCCCTACTAGACTGCTGTAGAAAAGCTTCCATGGAATCCTAGTGCCCGATGGCTCAGTTCCATAGGTGTGACCTGATGGCAGATATATCCTCACAGAAGATCGATCTTTGTCTGCCACAGATACAGTCATCAACTCATAGGGACGAAACCCTTGATGGAAAAAATATTTTATTTTTATCTTCAAGAATTGATTTTTAATCATTGTTTTATCTGATTTTTATATGGGACTAATTTCTGGTTAAGAGGATTGTTTGCATAAATTCCTACAAGAAAACAAAAAGTGTTAGTTTTTTAAACCTTAAGAAGTTTTTTAAACCTTAAGACAAAGTATCTGGCTTTAATGCTTTAAAGGAAAATATTTCTGTTCCATGAGCAGCACTTTGCCGTATGCTAGAAGAGGTCTAAGGGAGTAGAGATGAAACTCCATTTTGTTTTTTTAAGCCATAATATAAGTGGACACCTTCCAGGCTAAGCATGTAGTGCAATGTTGTTCTAAGGGGGCCTGCCACATTCCAGAACCATCACTGTGATGTCCAAGTCTTGCATGACAGAGTTATAGGTAAATTTATAGGAAAAGCTTTAGATGGAGCTAGGTATCCATGGCTATGATCAAGATAAGTGATAATGTGACTGGTAGCACAAAATAAAAATTGTCTTGGACTTTGAAAGTCCCATCACCCTGTATAGAAATAAGAAGTGTTATTCATAGTTTAAAGATGCAATGTACTGCTGCTATGAAAATTGGACAGTTATAGGACAATAGTATGATAAATAAGCTTACCAAGTTTTATGGTTGCAGAATGAAGCATTCAAAAGTTATGAATATAATTTATTTAATATCATTTTCTTATTAGAAAACTAGACAAATCTAGTTTCCTGTGATAGCTCACATCTTAGGAAGTCTAACAAGATGAATATTAAATCTGTAGTTTGTTGCTATAGAGAGAAAGATGGTCTAAAAGTTTATAGTGAATTAACTTTTCTGACAGTGATTGATGTCTTTAAGAAAAGAACAAAGGATATTGTGTGTCTCTACAAAAAGTAATGTTTTAAGGACTTTAGGAATGGATTTTTTTTTCAAATCTTATATCATTCTGTAGTATAGACTGTTAAGAGTACAACCATTATTTTGTTTTGAGAAGTTCTATTAAAAATTTGAAGTTATAACCTTAATAGCGTAGTTTAATACGTATCCATACTACAGATAGACTTTTTCAAGAATATACAAAATCACACATGCCTCCACAATGCAAAGCATCATGGGCTGCATATGCAAATCACCACAGAATGTTATGCTGGCCCAACTTTAAGCAGAATTGCATGGTGCTGAAAGGCCTCTCACACAGTTTGCAAAGGGTGCTAACAGAAGACATAGACACGTGTTTGTCAATGTTTGGCTTAATGTAAAACACTTGAATATGCAAGTTTAATTTTCAAATTATGTTAAATTAGACTTTTATTTAAAAAAAAATAGTTTTGACCCAAAAATAGATTTGAGGAGAAGGGGCTGTCTTAAAGAGGCATGTCTATATGTCACCATTTATCTTCTAAGATACCCTACCTTTCTAGTGGCTCAGACTAATCATAACTTGATGGTGATGTCGCCCAGTAAGTGGAACATAAATGGGATACTGACAAAGCTGGCCCAGAACTGCCTAATTCTTTGGTGTGTGAAGACCTGTGTTTAATGTCCTGACAACTTTGGATGAGCTTGGACTTATTCTAGACTAAAAGTCTGAAGCCGCACCTGCTGAGAACATTACTTGGGTTTGAACATTGTCACTGCAAGGAGTGCTAAACCAGCCTGTAAGCTTGCACAACTCTGTCACAGGTCCAGCTGCTGAAACTGCCTGCTACAGAATGGACTTTCTTCCAGTATTGGATTGAGCAAGGCCTATGTTTTGCATACTGAGAATGTGGACTAAAAGTAATGTTTTGGAATTTCTGTTAAAAGCCTGAACAAGAGACTGATTTTGGAATTTACCAACCAGCAAGTCTGCCGTGCTGTTGAATAGTAGTGAGTCTAGAGTTGCAGGTTCAAAAGCAGAAATGAACTGAAACAGAAAAGAGTCACAGAGTCAGGTTACCCAAAACAACATTGCTGTCCACAGGGAGAGGTCTTTCTACAGACTGTGCTAAACTGCTAAAATCTTTTCTGGTTTTTCCCACTAAATTCTAAAGTGACTTTTGATGATTTGTGACATCAAGCAAGAAAGATCCAGCCTGCATTTCTTCATTGATGTCAAAAGACTCTACAGTTCCAGGTCCAAGGGAAAAAGACAGCAGACTAAAACCAAACTCACCACCAAAAACATTTGTCATCCAAAAGCAAAAGTTCTCACCAAGGCTTTGAAAGCTAAAAAGTAGAAGACCACATCCACAGATAACTAAAACATAAGTATTCCTTCATCCTACTATTAATACTTATTTGGCTATCTGGGGTGATAACTTAATGCATTTTAACTCCAAACCTTGGGTTTATGGTTAAGCTTGAATTTAAATCTAAAGAAAATACCGTTTACATACTATAAAGTTTAAACAAGTATTATACCACAATAACCTGAAACACTAGTGTAATGAGTTGCAAGTTCTCATAGAAAAAAGAAATGGTCATGCTATTTATAGGTATGCTAAAGAAATAGTATAAACTGTCATTTATTATGCTGAATAGTGCTTACTCATTTACATTGCTTATTTGCTAAAATATATTTGTTTTATTTGTTTCAAATGATTTACTTGATTTTCTAAAATCTGTTTTGTTTACATTACAGTTTGTTTACATTACTTTTATTATGCTTGATATTTATGCTAGTTATGAATATTTAGGACTTGTACATACGTGAATAAAATATATTTATCTCTTATATAATCCAAAGTATGGTAACAGTGTTTTTCACCATCATTTTTGAATCTGGAGAGCATAGGATAATATCACATGTGAATATTTATTATTTTTGGTAATTTATGAAATAATTTTTGGGTAAGGCCCAAGGTGAATCCAAGTGCATTCTTATAAAAAGTGATATTATAAGCCTTTGCTCCGACATCTTTGGGGTTCTCATTCGGGAGATGATTGTTAGTGAATAACAGCCCACACTTAGGTTGTATGAGAAATAAATATAATAGTTATTGTTTGCAAGTTACTAAATGGAATAAGTAATATTTTTCTGTTCTTGTTTCTTCAGGATTTAAAGATAAAATTACCCCTAGACAGTGAGAAAAGACAGAAAGAAGTAATTATCTGGCAGGAAAGCTGCAAGGAAAAGGACTTTTGAAGTATCTCAAGGAAAAGATTTGGTTCTTTGTTTAAAATTGTATTACATAAACATTGTGATTACCTTTGTTGTTTAAAGGGTATTATTGTTACAGTAATGACTGTTGTTACAAAACCATGTCATTTCAAGGTTTATGTGCAAAAGTTATAAAATCTGAAGCAGTGATACATTCTCCAGTATTTTCCCAGTCTTCAGTTATAAGTAAGAAGGAAAGAATAAAAGATCTTGAAAGAATGAATGAAAACTATTTAGAGCTAATTGACCAGTTAAATCATGATCAAAGATGTTTAGCAAGGGAAGCAAGACAGTTAAGGGAACAACTACAAGAAAAATCATTGGAGTGTAGTAAATTCACAGGCCCAGTTGAGCTATTAGAAAAACAGTTAGATGTAAGTAATGTGAAAATATCTGATGGAGACTGTGTCCTAATCAACTTAAAGACTGACATTGCTGCCTTGAAAAACTTGAACAGTTAAAAGAGCAGTGCTCAGATGCAGAGGCAGAGAAGGCCAAAATATTAAAGACTAATGAAAAGCTCAAAGAGTGGGGCTCAGCTTTGGAAAGGGAAAAAGCAAAATTAAATCATGCTAATAGACAGGTTAACAAGGCGCTAAATGAAATGGTACGAATGTTTAATAATGTAAGGGAGCAATATGAAAGTGATCAGAAACACTGGGCAGACAGGGAAAGACACCTCTTAGCCAAATGGAAAGAGGAAACCTCGGAACAAAGAAGCATAAGCTGTTCACCCCTAGGGTATCTACCCCAGAGTAATGAACAAGTGGCTTGTCCTTCTTGGGATTTATGTGGTGCAGGACCCACAAATGGAATAGCCTCTTGCCAATCACATTCTGTTTATTCTAGTGTTGAAAAAGAGTTAAAACAAGAAACAGTGCAAAAAGAGAAAATACATAAAGACAGAGAGATCAGTGCACACACAGAAAAGGAGGCTAGCCAATGGAAACAGTGGTGTACCCTTTTGGAGCAACACCTCTATAAACTAGGAAAAGAAGTCAGAGATTTACAGGCCCAAAAAGGTGGATACCAAAAGCAAAAGTGAAAATCATGTAAGAATAAACGCATCTGAGGAACCTGGCTCAGATGACTCCTCCCCCGAAAAGGAATATTCCTGTTCAGAAAAGGAACCACGTGATAAGCATAAAAATAGATATAAAATTAAGCAAAAAGGAAGCTCTGATTCTGAAGGTGACTCATCTGATGGGTCCAGGAAAAGTAAAAAGATTTCTGAAAAGGAACATGGGTATTTAAAATCAAAAACTGTTACTCAAGCTTTGAAACTGGTAGATGAGAGGTATAATTCTAAATCTGCGAAAGGAGGCATTGAGCAGCATATTCAAAAACTAAGAGTGTTTTGAATCTTTGTGCATAACTGATGAGGGGGCACAGAGTTTTGTGATTAGGTGGTCTGTTAATGATCCTCGAGCAGAGTGGTCAAGAATGTCTAGAGGAAGTAGGAACAAACCTGGCAAACTGTATAAATTCCTAAAAAGGAGTTTGGTAAATACCGCACTAAGGGGGCAGCCAGACGTGCAGCCTACCAAATGCAGTGTGGGGCTGATCAAAGTCCTAGGAAATATTATTGCAGGCTAAAGGATGGGTACTTTGGAGCAGAAGAGCACTCAGACAGTGATTCAGATGACTTCTGAGATGCATATTACCAAGGTTTACCCCCTGCTATCAGGACACAATTGGCACTTGAGCTTAACAAGAGGTCCAGGAACATCCACTGGATTGCCAGACAGGCAGATCACATCTGGGACTTTGGAAGAGGTGATGACTGTCCTCCACAGAAAAAGGGAGGGGGCCCCAATCTCAAAGTCCAAGTGTCTGAGGTAACTACCTCAAATACTTTGGCTATGGAAGGGGGTGAGCTATCCACCCCCAAAAATAGGAGATAAAGAAAGAAAAGAGGTAACAACACTCTACCAGGAAAAGCTGTAGAGCAGCCTAAGGCTGTGCCTGACTCCGTAGAAGTAATCCAACCTACCAACCCTGCCCAAGCTTCCCCTTTGATGGTTCCACCACCTGGCCCTGAGACATGGTTCTGTCAAACCCCTCAGCAATTCCCACAACCTCAGCCATACCAAAACCAAGGAACCTCCTATCGAGGTTATGATCCTGGTAAAGGACACAGCCAAAGGTATGGGAGAGGATACTAAAGAGGACACAACCATGACTATAGGGGTGGTAGAGGTGCCTATAGGGGGTGGCAAAACTATAACAATGAGCAAGATGGTTACAGGTTCCAAGACAGATCTTGACCTGGTTCCCCAGTCATGGAGGAAATACAGGGAATAATGGAGGAGATGGGAGACTTAAAATTGCTGCTCCAGTATTTGGTTCCACCTCCCCCCTCCCTTCTGGGTTTCCTACACCTGTGCAGAACCCATCTGTAACCTCAAGCAACAGTGGAACCAATAATAATGGCCAGTGACTACAGCCTTCTGTCCTTCCTAATGCTGCCCAGTTAATGAAATTGCAGTTGTTCACAGTGGTAATAAAACTGCTATGAAATTGGAAAATGAGAGTGTTAATGTAAAACCTGAGCTTGACCTAGAGTTATCCCAATTTACTGCTGCAGGCAGTGTAGAGTGTCACAGTAAAGCTGCCATGTTGCCGGGAGTTAATAAAAGCAAATTCTACCTGGGCAACTTAATCCCTAAAGGGGGGGCAGATAGGTTTTACTCTGACATCAACATTGAAAACAGCCTAAGTCATGAAGCTTTAGTTGACTGTGGAGCGGAAGTTACCTTGATGTCCAGAAGCTCTTATGACAAACTGGTTGATGCAGTAGGTGACTCAAAGGTGTTAAGAACCCTCTCTGATGGCTTACAAGTAATAGGTTATGGAGGGGGTACTCAACAGACCCTAGGTAAAGTGTGGCTAAAATTGAGGTTTGGCAAGATGGAAGTCAGCCACCCGGTATATATCACTGATAGAACTGAGGATGATTTCTTGATTGGAAATGACCTCCTGAAAATATTTCAGCCTATCACTGACTATTTCCATGGAATCCTGTGGGCACAGATAAACTGGCCCATTCCATTTGTGAAGAGTCTTAAGGTTGCTAAACAATCAGAGTCATGTTACCTTGAGAAAAGGAATGCAACAATTAAATTGAATTTTGTACATTCTGATGTACCTGATGTATCTGTACTAGGTGATCCTGAAAGTTTGGCTGCATGGAGAAGCAAAGCTTACATGGTTTGTCTGTCTAAGCATGATGTGGTGAAGTCTGAGATTAATGCAAGAGGCCTTACTTTCTTTACCAAGGAAGTGGACCCTGCTATCTCAGAAGCACGCCCTGCAGTTGACACAGAGACACTGAATTCAGAGTACCCAACACTCTCTGGGGATGGTGGAAATGAAACACAGCCACTAAGTCACGAGTCCTTACTTTGCGATATAATGTCAGAGGAAGGCAGGTTAAAGGTGCCTATCAAAGCAGAGAATTTGCAGATAGTGGATTCTGTGTTATGCTTAAGTTATGAGCACTGTTTAATCAGTGAACTATTTTACAAGATGTTAAAAAAGGCAAAGGCCTAGTTTAACATATGTAAAGAAACAGAAGTGGTTGGAAAATGTCCCATATCAGACCACTAGTATGAAAAGCATAGGTATTTGTGCTTTGAACCTCCAAATAGGGCAAAAGAAAATGCAACACCCTGCAAAGGTAGTACAAGGTCTAAAATCTCCCATGTATCTGGGGTTAGACATCCTTGTACAACTGGGTGTGTATGTTGACCTAGCCAATGGTGTTCTTTGGTCACGAATAAGGGGGGACCCTTACCCAGTAAAAGTGACACCACATTCCTTGAGGTCTGGACAAACTATTCCTCAAGTGTGCCAGGTGGTAAATGAGTTCACTACAAGAATTCCAAGTAATGTCAAGGATTTCTCTCTTAGGGTCAATGTAAAGAAAGGCCAAGAAATGCCTGACAAGACTGCACTCTTTGTGCTTGACAAGCAACTTAGTGAAATGGGTTTAAAAATCCACTCCATACCTTGCTTAGACATGAGCAGCAGAGTAATGCATCTCTTGGTATATAACCCAACAGCAGAGCCTATCACTTTAGCAGCTAATTGTGAGTTAGGGGTAGCGATAGCGGAATCCTTTTATGATTTGGAATTAGCTGTTCCACTTATTGGGGAGTTACCAGAAGACATTGTTCAGGATGACACAGATGAAGAAATACATTTGACATTTACATTTGACACAAGGTCCATACCAAATGGTTTAATTGCTTTACAAGAGATTTTCCCAGTAAATAAGGAAGAAATCCAGGCATGCAAAGTTGAAAATGATTACCTTGTACTGTCCGCTATGGTAAATGAAACAAAACTATTTAAAGAGGTTCATGTGATTGATGCTGAAAATGTTTCTGAGTTAATAGAAGATGAGGTAGAAATAGGTAAAAATTTACCTTTCCCAGATTTTAAAGAATAAATTGAGCAAACTATACAAAATTGTAATTGTGAAACAGAAGTAGAAAAAGAAAAAAGGTATGTGAAATGTTCCTTCAGTTTAAGGACAAGTTCACAAAAGATGCTCATGATTGTGAGGTAACTGACCTCCATGTTACCAGGGTACCTGCCGACCCCAGTGAAGGTCCAGTTTATGTATGGCAGTACAGAATACCTCTAGCGTCTTATGAACATGTGCAAGAGATATTGGATACCTTAATGGAGTGAGGAATTATAAGTCAGGTAAACTCTATTTATAATTCCCCCATTTGTGCAGTACTAAAATCCACAGGAAAGTGAAGACTCACTATTGACTATGGAAAGTTAAACCAACAGGTGCCTTTATCTTGCTGGCCCATGACATATTTGGACCAAAGTTTGACCAAAGTTCAAGGTGCCAAATATTTCACTACCCTAGATACAGCAAATGGATTCTGGACATTAAAAGTTGACCCAAAAGATCAATACAAACTGGCTTTCACCTTTGGAAGGAGACAGTACACATGGAATAGGTGTCTTTTTGGGTACTTAAATTCACCAGCGGATTTCAATATCTTTCTGCACAAGGCCATGCCTGATGTGGAGAGCAGAAGAAATTTGGTTTATGTGGATGGTGTACTAATCAAAAGCAACACTTTTGAGGAGCACCTAGCTGAGGTCACCTATGTGTTAAACCAGCTCAAAGCTGCTGGTGCCAAGTTGTCCTTACCAAGGGGCAAAGGTTCAGAGATAGGGTAAACTATCTTGGGCATGAGGTTGGTCCTGATGGGCTTCTTCCTCCGCATGCCAAAGTTGAGGTCATCCAAAAAATTGGTCCACCTAAAACTTTAAAAGAGTTACACAGTTTTCTAGGGATCTGTAACTACTCAAGAAAATTTATCCAGAACTTTGCAGAGATTGCCTATCCTCTCACCAGGCTGCTGAAAACGTCAGAACCCTGGGTGTGGGGGGGAGCAAGAGACAGCCATGCAAGCTTTAAAAGATAGTCTGAGTCAAGCTGCATGTCTTGCTTACCCACAAATGGATAAGGGTTTTTATCTAGCAGTAGAACATATGAGTAGCAGCATCAGTGCAGTGTTATATCAGAAACATGATTCAGACAAACGCGTTATTGCTTATGCGAGTAAAACCTTGAGTGATGTTGAGAAAAAGTTTTTGGATTGTGAAAAGTCATTGTTTTCCACTGTATGGGCAGTACAATGGTTCAAAACTTACATTTGTGGTAAAAAAATAGTTGTAGAGACTGGTCACCAACTGTTACCCTTCTGGGGAGCCAAAAGCTTAAGGATGGTAATGTGTCTAGCAGCAGAATTGTGGCTTGGACCTTAGCACTCCAGGTTCTACCCCTAGAGGTTAAATGTGCAAAGAACAAAAGGAATGCAGTAGCTCAAGGGTTAGCAGACCTGGAGCTACATAATTGTACTGTAGATGAACTTCCAGTACAAGACCCTGACCTATCTCCTGAGTTGGATATGGCATACCAACATATCAGGCACCACCACTATGATGAAAATGTGTGTGAAAATTTGCCCTGAGCCTATGTTGATGGTTGTTCATTCCGGCAAGGTGAAGACTGATGTTCTGGTTTAGGAGTGGTATGGCAGGATAATGTACCATGTACTCCTATCAAGTACAAGCTCGGTCCTAAGTCTAACCAATATGCAGAATTGGCAGTCACCTATATAGCAGTACAGACTGCAGTACAACATAAGTTACAAGACACTGTAATTTGTACTGACTCTGATTATGTTAGGCAGGACTTCCTTACACATTTACCAGAGTGAAAGATGAATGGTATGATCAATTCAAGAGGCAGTAAGGTGATGCATGCCGACCTTATGTTAGCCATAGATCAGTTGGTTCAGGAACATATGTTGGTTGTTTATTGGAAAAAGGTAAAATGACACTCCAAAGTTCAGGGACCAGACAAAACAGGAAATGACCTAGCAGATGCTCTGGCTAGGGAGGGTGCTTTAGGTAGAGAAGAATGGAACTTTGTCCCTCCTGTCCAGGCTAAGGTGGATGTGGTTACCCGCAGACAAAAGCAGCAGGAACAGGAAAATAAGGTTCTACACTTGTATAGTGAAAAACCTGACTTTAATTTAGTAAAAATGCAACAAGAGGATGAAGTGGTAGGAAAATGTTATCGTTTCATTAAGGATCCCACTAAAGGCATGATTTCTGACAATGACCTACAGGATAGCCAGGACCTGAGAGCCATGTATAACCAGAAGGACAAATTCCAATTAAGGAATGATCTCTTGGTAAGGACTGAAAAAAACCCACATGAGGTCCAATGGGTGGTTCCATTAGGCCACAAGGGAATTATGTTACAACAGGCCCATGATGAACCATCAGGAGCACATAGGGGGATAGAAGAACTTATGAAACCTTGAAAGAGATAGCTTACTGGCCCTACATGTATGATGATGTTGCAGAGTATGTACAAGGATGTATAACCTGTTGCAAGTTCCAACCAGCCACTCCCAGACATAGAGCACCACTACAGTCAAAAGGCATCACTATGCCTTGGTCAGACATCCAGATTGACTGGATTGGTCCTGTTACCAGATCTTCAAGGGGTAACCAGTACCTTTTGACAGTTACTTGTCTGTTCACAAAATGGGTCGCGTGTATACCTGCTCCAAATAACACTGCCAAAACCACTGCTTTCTTATTAATAAACCATGTGTTTAATCGATCGGGATTACCATTAAGAGTAGAGTCTGAGAGAGGTCGTCATTTCACAGGAGAAGTAATAGATAATGTGTGGAAAATTCTAGGAGTACAGAGGAAACTACATGTGTCCCACCATCCACAGTCATCTGGACAGATGGAACACACTAATCAAACAATTGCATATATACTGAAGAAATATGTTAGTTCTTCAGGAAAAGATTGGGATGCAAAGTTACCACTGGTATTAATGGCCATACGGGCTACTCCTAATAAGTCTACAGGTGTTCCTCCTTTTGAAATGATGGCAGGAAGACAGATGGTGTTACCTTTACATCTCCTGTATACCACAGGAAATGTAAATTCAGCATGTGCCACTACAGCACATGCATATGTAACCCATTTAAAACAGCATTTGCGAGAAACATTTGCATTTGCCCCGAGGAACTTAGAGAAAAGTGCTGAAGCTTCTAAGTCATATTATGACAGGAAAACTAGTCCAAAAGAGTATCAAATTGGTGATAAAGTGTTTTACTTTAACTACAGTAGAGATAGGGCCAAGGTCAAAAAGTTTCTTCCAAGTTGCCAAGGACCCTTTGTGATCACTGACAAAATCTCACCTGTAGCCTACCAAATTGAACTAAAGCATAAAAGCACCGGAGAGGTAGTACCTAAATGGGTTCATATTAATCAGTTGCAGCAATATCGTGAACGCAATAAAACATGGGAAAATGTTCTAAATGAATCAATGAGTGGTGATCAGGAATTAGAGTCTAGCTAAAATGTCAATTGTAATGCTGATTTTCAAAGGTAATAAACAAAGAGAATTTGTTGTATTGAAATGTTCAACAATGTAAAAAATGCTATGTTGAAAGTGTACATAGTTGTAATCATGTTTAATAATGTTAGTTCATGTAGTACTGTACACACATCTATGCAAAATAGTATGTCTCCACTGATGCCATCTAGTGATGTCACATCTATGAGATCACATCCTATGATGTCACATGTGATGATGTAATGTACTGATGATGTCATAAGTTACTGCATGATGATGTGACATTGTCTTTTATGTTTTGTTTTCCCTGCAATGCTTAAACCTATATACCCATATATAGTAGGACTATCGTTTTGAATTGCAAATGCATTTTTGGGGTGCATTTTAATTCAGAAGGGGGGAATGTAGGGACAGAATCCTTGATGGAAAACATATTCTATTTTTATCTTCAAGAATTGATTTTTAATTATTATTTTATCTGATTTTTATATGGGACTAATTTCTGGTTAAGAGTATTGTTTGCATAAATTCCTACGAGAAAACAAAAAGTGTTAGTTATTTAAACCTTAAGACACGGTATCTGGCTTTAATGCTTTAAAGGAAAATATTTCTGTTCCATAAGCAGCACTTTGCCATATGCTAGAGAAGGTCTAAGGAAATAGAGATAAAACTCCATTTTGTTTTTTTAAACCATAATACAAGTGGACACCTTCCAGGCTAAGCATGTAGTGTAATGTTGTTCTAAGGAGGCCTGCCACATTCCAAGACCATCTCTGTGATGTCTAAGCCTTGCATGACAGAGTTATAGGAAAATTTATAGGAAAAGCCTTAGATGGAGCTTAGGTATCCATGGCTATGATCAAGATAAGAGATCATGTGACTGGCAGCACCAAAAAACAAAACAAAAAAAAACAATTGTCTTAGACTTTGAAAGTCCAATTACTCTGTATAGAAATAAGAAGTTTTATTCATAGTTTAAAGATGCAATGTACTGCCACTATGAAAATTGGACAGTTATAGGACAATAGTATGATAAATATGCTTACCAAGTTTTATGGTTGCCGAATGAAGCATTCAAAAGTTATATCATTTATTTAATATCATTTTCTTATTAGAAAATTAGACAAATCTAGTATTGTGTGATAGCTCACATCTTAGGAAGTCTAACAAGATGAATATTAAATCTGCAGTTTGTTGCTATAGGAAAGACCATCTAAAAGTTTATAGTGAATTAACTTTTCTGACAGTGACTGATGTCTTTAAGAAAAGAACAAATGATCTTGTGTGTCTCTACAAAAAGTAATGTTTTAACGACTTTAGAAATGGATTTTTCTTACAAATCTTATATCATTCTATAGTATAGACTGTAAAGAGTACAACTATTATTTTGTTTTGAGAAGTTCTATTAAAATTATGAAGTTATAACCTTAATAGTGTAGTTTAAAAAGTATCCATACTACAGATATCAGACTTTTTCAAGAATGTTTGGCTTAATGTAAAACACTTGAATATGCTAGTGTAATTTTCAAACTATGTTAAATTAGACTTTTATTTAAAAAAAAAAGTTTTGACCCAAAAATAGATTTGAGGAGAAGGGGCTGTCTTAAAGAGGCATGTCTATATGTCACCATTTATCTTCTAAAATGCCCTACCTTTCTAGTGGCTCAGAACAATCATAACTTGATGGTGATGTCACCCAGTAAGTGGGACATACATGGGATGCTGGTAAAGCCGGCCCAGAACTGCTTAATTCTTTGGAGTGTGAAGACCTGTGTTCAATGTCCTGACAATTTTGGATGAGCTTGGACTTATTCTAGACTAAAAGCCTGAAGCCACGCCTGCTGGGTACATTACTTGGGCTTTAACATTGTCACTGCAAAGAGTGCTAAACCAGCCTGAAAGCCTGCACAACTCTGCCACAGGTCCAGCTGCTAAAACTGACTGTTACAGAAAGGACTTTCTTCCAGTATTGGATTAAGCAAGGCCTATGTTTTGCATACTGAGAATTTGGACTAAAAGTAATGTTTTGGAATTTCTGTTAAAAGCCTGAACAAAAGACTGCTTTGGAATTTACCAGCCAGCAAGTCTACAGTGCTGTTGAATAGCAGTGAGTCCAGAGTTGCAGGTTCAAAAGCAGAAATGAACTGAAACAGAAAAGAGTCACAGAGTCCAGTTACCCAAAACAACATTACTGTCCACAGGGAGAGATCTTTCTACAGACTGTGCTAAACTGCTAAAATCTTATCTGATTTTTCCCACTAAATCCTGAAGTGACTTTTGATGATTTGTGATGTCAAGCAAGAAGGATCCAGCCTGCATTGCTTCATTGATATCAAAAGACTCTACAGTTCCAGGTTCAAGGGAAAAAAGACAGCAGACTAAAGCCAAACTCACCACCAAAGACATTTGTCATTCAAAACCAAAAGTTCTCACTAAGACTTTGAAAGCTAAAAAGTAGAAGACCACATCTACAGATAACTAAAACATAAGTATTCCTTTATCATACTATTAGTACTTATTTGGCTATCTGGGGTGATAACTTACTGCATTTTAGCTCCAAACCTTGGGTTTAAGGTTAAGCTTGAATTTAAATCTGAAGAAAATACCTTTTACATACTATAAAGTTTAAACAAGTATGATACCATGATAATCTGAAACACTAGTGTAATAAGTTGCAAGTTCTCATAGAAAAAAGAAATTATCATGCTATTTATAAGTATGCTAAAGAAATAGTATAAACTGTCATTTATTATGCTGAATAGTGCTTACTCATTTACATTGCTTATTTGCTAAAATGTATTTGTTTTATATGATTTACATGATTTTCTAAAATCAATTTTGTTTACATTACAGTTTGTTTACATTACTTTTATTATGCTTGATATTTATGCTAGTTATGAATATTTAGGAATTGTACACATGTGAATAAAACACATATATCTCTTATATAATCCAAAGTGTGGCAACAGTGTATTTCATCATCATTTTTGAATCTGGAGAGCATAGGATAATATCACATGTGAATATTTATTATTTTTGATAATTTATGAAATAATTTTTGGGTAAGGCCTGAGCTAAATCCAAGTGCATTCATATAAAAAGTGATATTATAAGCCTTTGTTCCTAAAAACCCCTTTGCCAAAGGAATTTCTTTGAAAGTTAAAGCAGCAGTGCAATTGAAAATATTTTTTTTTTACAAAAAGCTAGTTTTCAACTACTATCAATAAACAATATTAGCATACTTGTCAGATCTGCTTTTCCACATGATTCCTATGTTCAGCACCATGTATTTTATTTATTTGCTTGATCATAACCATTCTTAGGTCTGCCATACTATTTCTAAGCCAAATGTGGTGACTATCTATTTTTCTTCAGAAAAAAATGTTAAAACATTTAGAAAAAGCTCAAATTTTGGGGGAACTAGAAAATGTCACTACCAAATAAAACTGGAAGATGCCTTTAATCTTTTGTAGTAAGAAAAAGTGTAGTGCAAAATTGTTTTGCCAAGTTTCATTGCACTGCTTCTTTAACTTACATCAGACTTCAGTGCTAATTCTGTCTGCAGTGTCTGCTCTCTCCTTGGTGTCTCTTTAGCCACAGGAGGAGCAGACTGTGGCATGAGTGTGCTTGATTTGAAAATACACTCAGTGTGTCTTTACTCTAGCCAGTACCAGACAAGCAGAGGCTTGGGTAGGGAGAGATAGGTACGTGAGGAGGGAGAGGCATGGGCTGCTGATTGGAGAGCCCCTCCCGTGGCTATATGCAAGTGCCCCTAGGGACTGGGAACAACAAATGATAAAAAAAAATATGGGTTGTTATAATTCTTTTTATTTTTAAAACACCTTTGGTGTGAGATACTTACACAAATGACTCATGCTTCAGACTTGTAATCTGTGTGGTATCACACATCTCAGGTGTATTAAAATAATGCAAAAGGTACAGAACCCCATTTCATTATTTTGTTTTACTTTATTTAAAGTTGCCAAATTCTTTCTGGGTTTTTCTTCATTACTCTAATTAGATGATTTAGATATTTTATTGGTCTTTTGCAGTGAGAATTCAACCAGGAGAGCAGTTTCCAGTTTGAATTGCTGCCTCTGTACCAATCTAAAATAAGCTTAGCAACTTTTATCTATATTCTCATGTTTTTGCAGCATTTGTCACCAAAATTATTCTTTTATCCAGTATCTGAGCTTGGAAAGAATTGAGTATGCTCACAAGTTCTCATTTTATTTCAGCATCCCACTTAGTATTATTTGTAGCTACCCCATCCATGAAGTGTGAGACTATGCCTGTCCAATGTTACCTGGGCAAAGTCTATAGTCTTTGGGTAAATGGCACCTGGACTTGGTTTGCTGGTAAATGAAAAGTGGTGCAGTGCCTCCACCTTTAAGGTTCCTTTTGCTAGGTTGCTGCTGGGGCTGCCCTACAACAAAAAAATGCTATCCCATCAATTGTGACAGGGAGCCTCTATACTTATGCACGACTTCTCAGCTTATGCACAATATATGTAAAATAATCAACCACAATAGCATGCAAGAACACAATGCATTCAATTAAAAGACAAGAGATATTTATTAGGTGGACAGGAACATGCTCTGGATGAGGAAAGGAATGGGTTAATTCAAGCAAAACAATAATCACAGATCTCTCTTCCCCATACACACACACATCTCACCACTCTAAGGTGAGTCCTACACAGTCTCTAGTGTTTCCCAAATGTATGCACAAATTGGGAAGTTGCAGGCCCGATGCTGGGCCACAGTGTGACACTAATTCAATGCTGGTGGTCAGATATCCCAAACAAAATATTTAACACAGATGCCAGTTGCTCCTGGCTGTTGCAGTCCTACAATGGCTTTGAATGTCAGTTGTACAGAACTACCCAGCAATTAGTTCACTGTCCCTAGCTAACCAAGGAACTGATGGGGTATTGACCCAGCACGCATGACCTCTCACAGTCTTTGTATTTGCTGGCTTTGTTGGGATGGCTTCTGAGTTAGTAGATGCAGGCAGGGCTACAGGAGCAGGAGATCTGCAACACTTCTGGGGGATAAGGGGTGCTGGCCTTGCTGGTCTCTGAAGTTCTCTGATGCCCTCCTCACTGCACAGGAGGACATACTTTCAACCACCCTGAGGGGTAGGCAGTCACTCAGAGTCTCATATGACTAAGGTCTTCTGTCAGCCCAGGGCAGGCACTTTGCAGTTGATCCAGAGGGTCACAAAGACCTTTAAACAGTGTTTCTCAACCCAGAGCCTAACTGCTGAAATCACTCACACATATCACTCCATCTCTCCCCCAGACAAATCTGAAGCTTTCCCATATGCTCCTTAATCCTCCTCTGTCTAGAGATCAATTCTCATTGTAACATGGGGATTAATGCTAGTGAATATAAAAGACAATCATTGGGCAGATAGCAGCATGTGATTGTTTATCAAGGGGGTATTAATTCCCAAATAATGCCCACTTGTGCAGTACCATAAGTGTCCAAATGTCAATCGTGGTGCAAGAGATGTGGAGCACATAACACCACCCGTTCCTGTAATGCCACAGTACTGCACTCCATTTTTGGCCAGTACAGAGTGTAGGCAAAACACAGTTATTTCCCACCCACCCACCAGGTTGACACAGTAGGAATCAGCATGAAATTTGTCTGTTTACAAAGTGCTATAATGGCAAATGTCAGTTACAGCAATTAGACAAAGGAAAGAATGGACCTGTTGAATGAAGCAGTGCTGTAAATGCTGGTGTGAGTGAGTCAAGTGAAATGAAGCAGCAACCTGTTCCCACAGTTGTTCCTCAGCTGTAAATCCATACACTTTAGCAAAGTTAATGATACACATCCCTGTGAAGTACAATAAATAGTTGCATTCTCAGTTCCTTGTAACTTCTTATGGTAGTCCCATATGTAAATCAGGATGTATTGCATCACCATATGTAAATGATGATGTTTATATCTGAAGAAATCCCATAGTCCTTTGGTGCATGATCTTTGTGATTGATGTTTACGATGTAAACAAAAACATTTAGTTAGGCACAGTGACAATAAAGAAGATTTTCTGTAATACAATGATACGTACTGAACAGTTTGAGCAGAAGAATGACACAGTTGAGGGCACAATGTAAGGAGATATCATTTTGGTGAAAAGTGACAGTTCTGAGAATATGCAAATGAGTAACAGTTCTTTTACTAAGCTGTACAGAAATTGCCTAAAACATTGTTAAAACTGTCTGAACACATTCCAGTGAGTTAAAAACGTCACAGTGTCATCATGTTTTCAACATGTTACTTCTGTTTGTGCATTAAAACATGGGTAGAAAAAGTGACAACCACCATATAAATAAATATGGCTTTAAAAAGATAAACAATTTGTATTCATATATAAAAGTATTTAAATGTTGAAATAATTGTATTAACCAAATAATAAAGACATGTAATAATATTTTTCTCCATGTTTGCCTATGTTACAAGTGCAGTAAGCCCCTTGATAGGAGGCTTCTACTAGGGAATTAATGCATGGTTGGGTGGCTGGCTAATTTGTTTATTAATCTTTTGTGCAGGACTGTGTCGAATGCCTTGCTAAAGTCTGGGTAGGCCATGTCCACAGCCCCTCCCTGGTCCTACCTACCCTACTTTGGTCACCCAGTCAAAGAAATTTATTAGATTCATCTGACATGACCTTCCCACTGTGAATCCATGCTGCCTTGGGTCCTGTGCCCCACTGGCCTCTAGGTACTCAGCAATTCTTTCTTTCAGAAGTGATTCCATAATTTTCCCTACCATTGAGGTCAAACTGACAGGTCTGTAGTTTCCTGCCTCTGTCTTGCTCCCACTTCTGTGAAGGGGAATCACATCCACCCTCCTCCAATCCTCAGGTACCATACCATCCTCCCATGATTTGTTAAAAAGGGTAGTCAATGGTGTTACTAGTTCTCTCCTTAGTTCTTTTAGAATTCAGGGGTGAATTCCATCAGGCCCCATTGTTTTGTCCACCTTCAGTTTTAGGAGTTCTTTCAGAACCCTTTCTTCTGTGAAAGTACTGATATCGACCCCCGTATGCAGAGTGCTTCTATTGACTGGATTAGGTACCTCCCCCTCCTCTTCCTTTGTGAATACTGAGCAGAAGTATTCATACAGTATCCCTGCTTTTTCACTGTCCCTTTTTGTCCACCCATCCTCCTCTTTATTCAGCCTCAGTATCTCCCCTTTCTCTGCCATCCTAAGGATGCCTTCTATCATTTCCTTGTCCATTTCCTACCCCTGAGTTAGGGGTCTATATACAACCCCTGTGCAGAGTGTAGTGTCATTTCCAGTCTCCAGGGTGACCCACACTGCCTCCTCTCCTCCCTGTTTACCCTTTAGTTTCGTTGCTTTGATCCCTTCCCTTACATAGAGAGCTACTCCTCCTCCTCCTCTTCTACCTTCCCTGTCCCTCCTGTAGATTGTGTACCCTGGTATGCTGATATCCCAGTCATAGTTCTCTGTGTACAATGTTTCTGTGACTGCCACAATATCCAGGCATCCCTCTTTAATGCCACCAGTTCAGGTAGCTTGTTACCTAGAACTATGGGCATTGGTACTCATTACCCTCCAATTTTTGATGGTCTTACCCCTTTTTGCCCCATCCCTGTCCTTACTGCCTTTGTCTTTTTCTCCATTTACCCCTACCCTTCTCTCTATCGACTTCTCTATCTTGGTGTTTACCTCACTAACTACCCTGATTTTTTGGGAGGTACTAGGATTTCCCTTCTCCTTTTCAGTGCCTCCCCCTTGGCTAGCTTAAATGCTTGCAATGAAGCATTGAAACCTATCTCCTAAGATCCTGGTTCCCTTTCTGGACAGATACAGACCACCGCACCAGTATAGGCCTGCATCCCTCCAGGTGGACCCCCAGTTCCCAATGAAGCCAAAACCTTTTGCTCTGCACCAGTTTTTCAACCACTGATTGAATCCCATGGTGCAGAGCACCCTATCCTCACCCATACCATAGACAGGCAGCACCTCGGAGAAGGTTACCATGTGTGCTACTTGTCTAAGGCCCCTTCCCAACTCCAAAAACTCCTGCACTGCTCTGATCCCTTTCCTAGCCAGGTCATTTGTCCCTAGGTGGAGGTTCCCAGCATCCTTGGTCTCCACTGTGGGTGCCTCCATGGAGGAACAACTCTGCCAGCATGGCATATGAATTGTGGAGAGGTACAACTGGAGGGATGGGCCTCTGTTCCACCACCCTCACCCTCCCTGAGCCCACTGTGGTTCAACTGCTCCTCTTTCTTGGCAACCTCTGAGGCAGCGGTGGCAGCCCTGGTGGTCCCTGAGTGGGAAAGGAGGTCTCCCAAATCCTGGCCAACTCAGCCTGGAGATGAGTAACATCCTCCCTCAGCCCAGAGAGGTGCCTGCAGATGGGACAACACCGCATCCTCCAGAACGTCTCCTGGAAGACTGCTGCTCCACAGCTACTGCACTGCACCACTCTCATCATGTCTAATTTGTGGCCACTTATCTGTTGTTTTGTATACTTACTCTTTCCTATCTCTGTTTATTTTTGTTTTATATAATTTTTTTTCTCTCCCTACATTCCTACGGCCTCCATACCCTTAAAGCTCCTGATCTTCCTGTTCTGGGACAGTAAGTTCCTATATTCCTCAGTAGTCTCCTTCTTACTTGCTCAGAGTCAGACCTTCAGCAGCTGGGGGGGGGGATGTAGAGCTACTCCTTACCAATGTGTCACATTCTTGTGCAGTTATTTTTGTTTGCAGTGCAGTGTAAATGAAATACAGGAGACTTGTGTAATTGTTGCTCATGTTGTAACTGTTGCAGACATTCTGTAGATCTGTGATATGTTATTGTATTATTTGTGTTTCTTGTCACATGGCAGAGGAAATAACATTTGAACAGTTCAGTCATGGCAAAAGAAAGTTTATTATATTTCAAAGCACCACATGTACTTCTTCAGCTGTGTTTTCATTGCCGTGCAAGGTGCAGAGTATTCATAAAAACAATTATGGGTAGCTTGGTGATGCTGGAACAGATATGTGTTAAGGGCCACCATCAAAGATGGGAGAGTCAGCCTCATCATCTGTCATTTGCCAATCAGTAACTTAATGATTGTCTATGGGATTCTATTCACTGAAGCAAGTCTGTTATGAATTCTCAGTTTCTTCAAACATCTCATCATCTCATGTATTTCTTTTTGACCCTACCACAGAATACAGTCACGTTACTGTACCTTGTGCCCTCTGTAAGGGCTTTTTGGTCAAGGCAACAGCAACACTTACTGAGTACATTTCCTGGATCTGTTGTGGTCCTTGGTGGAGGTGCACAGTGTTTTTCACCAGGGCACACAGTGAAATTCAGATTGTACAGTTTGATGGATCTCATGTGCTCGAGAGTAGTCAACATGCAACTCATACATGTACACATGTATTGCATTTCATACCAAATGTTAACATGTTGTACCATCAATATTTTCATTCATGTAATCAATATTCCATCTTTCAATACATTCATTCTATTTTTTTTTTGTTTGTTTAGGTGTTAATTTGCCCATCATAACACTGGACTCTTCATCTGTCCTGCACTGTATAATACTTACATTTTTTCATGGTGCAATATTGGAGTGCTTTGCTACTGTCCTGGTGGTAGCACTTGGCTGTGCCTTGTGCCTGCCTCAAAAATCAGCAGCGAATTATCCCATTATGGCAGTGCAACTGTCATGTATATTGCACTTCATAACACTGTGATTTTTGCTGCGCTGTAATGTCATATTTTGGTGCTGTGTGCTTGTAGCACTCTGTTTTGCCTTGTGCCTCAGCACAGCAGTGGTGAATGATCTCATTATGACACTGCAACTGCCATGTGTACTGCACTACATTACATTATGATTGTTCTTGTGCTGTAATGGTATATTTTGCTGCTATATGCTTGTAGCACTCGACTTTGACTTGTGCCTCATAGCACAGCAGTGAATTATCCCATTATGACACTGCAACTGCCATGTGTACTGTACTGCATAACACAGTGATTGTTGCTCTGCTGTAATGACATATTTTGCTTCTATGTGTAGCACAGACTGGTCTCATTAGCATTATGGACATTGTCAGGTGTCCTGTAGGTTTAGGTAAGACAGTCCTTGTCCAGTCTGCTGCAGTATGACTGTCTGTGTCAGAGCGCCCACCCTGTTCCTTTATGCAGACAATGCCATGCACTATTTTACAGTGTAACAGCTAGTAATCAGTGGCTTTGAATCCCTCATGTCCCAGATGTGCTGCCGCCTCATTTGCCTTTTTTAATTAGGGGACTGGACAGCCTTGCACCCCTACTGATAGCAGAATTAAACCATAAAAGAAGGGTATCCTCAACCTCAGAGTCCTTCCCTTCATGTTTTCCCTTGCAGCTGGGATTTGAGTTGGATTGCCAATCTGCCAGAATGCTTTCCCTGTTCTGGCTAATTTTGCCAGCCTGGCTTTTAGAAATCCCAAACTGTTTTGCTACAACAGAAAGGGATGTTTTTGACATGTCCAATGCCTCAAGAACCTTCACTCTCTGTGAGAGTGACAGCTCATTTCATTTTGTTGTGTTGCTTGCCATTCTTCTAAACAGCACTGCCACACAGAAGTGGATGCTTACTGTTGTAGAAGTCCTAATACTGTGCCTGAGAGTATGCTGACTGCACGTTGACACCGCCACCACGAAGACCATCACAGTGACAGAATTTGATGAAAAAGCATCAGGTTGCTGTGACGGTCACTGCAGACACCAGCGGTGCATCTGCTGGTGTTTTTCCCCCTCCCTGAGAGAACTCCGACTTGGAGTTGTATAATTAGAGACCGGGGGCTTGGGAGCTGGCATCTCCAACAGTACAATGCTGACACTCGGCATTGTGTCTGTCGCTGTTGGGGGTGTTGATTCAGTAGATGCCACAGCACTATAGGTAAACCATGTCTGAGAATCCCAATTTAGTGGAAGAGGCATCTCACCTATCTGCACACAGGTGCCATAGAACACAGTTAGACCAAAACTGGTTACTAGTGTAAACATCCCGCTTAAGTTTGAAAATATGTTTAAAGTGATACCAGTAAATCCAGTTACTCTGGAAGTTGTAGTTCCCAAAGTATTGTAAATGTGAGACTTAGATTACAGGATCTCAGATAGAAAACTTCAGTACCAAGAATTAAGCTAAAAATGTTATGCTCCACTTATCAAAACTAATATCAATTCAGCAAACAAAACACAAATGCACACATCTCGAAAGAACAAGAAGCACAAACTTAATTTGATTTAACATGTGTACTGCTATAAATGGTAACCTACATACAGTACGAACTCTGCCCTTTTTTACAAACATCAGCAAAGAAGGAAGAATATAATGATCACTGTTTCTGTTCTGTAGCATGTGGCTGTGACACCCCCCTTTTGAATTCCCCAACTGTTTTTAGTACAGTAGTACTGACAGAGGAGTTCCCATGGAGGTGGTCTTTCTTGACTTTCAAAAGGTATTTGATACAGTCTCACATGTTCTGTTAATAAAAAAAAACTGATTAAGTTAGGAATCAATACTTATACCACTTGATGGATTGAAGATTGGCTACTTAATAGGACCCAACAAGTTAGAATATCTGATATACTATCCAGGGAGCTCAAGGTCACTAGCGGGGTTCCTCAGGGCTCCATGTTAGGCCCATCATTTTTTGGTATTGTTATAAACAACTTATACAGTCAAGTATGGAATAAAATCAACAGATTAGTAGATAACACTAAAATCAGCTCCGAGGTATCTACTGTAACCAAAATTGACACACTGGTTAAAGATCTGTACCACATTGAGAGTTGGGCCCATTTGAATAACATGGCATTCAATACTGAAAAGTATTCTGTCACCCATCTAGGAAAAAGAAACTCATTAAAATCCTAAACTCTGAATGTAATCATGATAAGACATGTTACCACAGAAACTGACCTGGGCATTATAATTAATGACTTACTAACCCCTGGGGAACATTGAAGAAAAATAGCACTAAATGCATGCAAACAGACTTATTACATCCATTAGGTGGGCATTTGTAACTAGATCCAAATCATGCATAATCCCACTGTATAAATCATATATATGGCCCTACTTAGACTATGTGGCATAATTCTGGCTCCCATATTTATCCAAGCACAAGATTATATTGAATAATATCCAGAGAAGGGTTACTAAACTAATCACATGAGTAGAGGGCTGTCCTATCCAGGCAGAGTACAAGCACTTAATTTATATGACTTGCAAATGAAAAGGGACAGAGGTGACATACAGATGGTATACAATATTCTGAAAGACCAAGATCTAGTCAAAGAATGTAACATAACAAACATGTCAAAACTAGCGAATCCAAGGTCTCACAATAAACAGCTTTGCATTCCCTGGGCAACTACTAATAAAAGAAAAAACTATTTTACAATAAGGACGTGCAAACTATGGAATTCACTTCCCCAGAACATAGCAGATATTTCTGATTTTTGCAGGTTTAAGAATGATCTAGATAGGTTTCTTCTTGGTAATAATGGTTAAATCCCCCCACATTGTGTGGTGAAGGCAGTCTTGATGGGCCTGGTGCCTCCTTCTACCTTAAAAAAAAGAGTAATACAGAGTAAATAACCTCTCCTGAAAAGTACAAAGGAAAAGCTGGCATCACAGCAAAACTGACATATGTGACTTCATGATAAGTCATGATACAAAAATTGTTAATTACAAAAAATAGTTAAAAGCAGCAGCACTTCACTGAGAGTGACTTGCTATTGCTTTTAACTACTTTTCGTAATAAACAATTTTTGCATCGTGACATCTTGAAGTCATATTTGTCAGTTTTGCTGTGATGCCTTGCTTTTCCTTTGTACTTTTCTACTGATTTGATGTTGGGGCTCCAGCTTCTGTCTTCATGTAGCCGCCTCTGAAATTTAACCTTCCCTGAAAGCATGTTCAATTTTTACACTACTCTTTCCATAAACTAATACTTCCTGATGTCCATTCTGAGCCCCATCCTCACTCACTTCATGGAGATTTCCTGGTGCCAGTGTTCCCACTCATACTAACAGTGACTTTTCATGCTGTCCCTGGATCATTTGGCCACCCTACTTTACACCAACTCCAGCCTCTTTCTGTCTTTTTTCAAGTGTGGCTTCCAAACTCTGCACAGCATTCCAAGTGCAGTCTAAGCAAGAATCTGTACAATATTTCCTCCATTCTTCTGCTACACATCATGTTCCCTATCCCCCTCCCCATGCATCCCAATTGCTCTACCCACAGCCCCTGTACACTGTACTAATGCTTTAAACGTCTCCATTATTACCACCCTTAGGTCCCTTTCTTCTGTTGTTTTCTTCACTACCATCACCCCATCCTGTATTATCTGCTTGGGTTACTGGCTTCAATGTGCATTACTTTGTACTTGTTGATGTAAAATTTCATCTGCCATACCCTCGACCACCTCTTCAGCCTTTTCAGGTCCTCAGTCATGGTCCTTATCCTCTCTTCCATGTCCACCCATCCACAGATCTTAGTATTGTCTGTGAAGAGGCTTATCTTTCCTGGGACCCCTTCCATGTGTCACATATAAATATGTTAGAGGACCTGTCCCAAAACTGAGCCTGGGGCACTCTGCTTCCACTGTCCCTCAGTTCTGAATGCTCCATCTCAGGATCATCCTCTGGGCCCTCTCACTAGCCAGTATTTCACCTATCCAGTACTGTGTCTGCCACCCCTAAGTTGCAGTTTCCTGACCAGCCACCCATGCTGACACCAGAGTTGGGTACACAGAATTGGAATGGGAGCTCTTTGGCAGCACCAGGGTTGGACTCCTGGTAGCCACAAAGTGTTTTTTTCTTTAACTAATGCTGGGTTTGGACACCCAGTGTTGAAATGGGAGGGTCTGTAGTGGCATCAGGGCTGGGTTCCTGATGGCTACAACATTTTCTATTGCTATTTGGATTTGCACCTGGTGCCAGAATGGGAGGGAGGTTTCTTCAGTAGCAGAGAGGTTGAACTCCTGAGATCTGCAAAATGTTTTTATTCAAAGATGTTTTCTACACTGGGGTTGTGTTCCCAGTGTCAGAATGTGGAGGGAAGGGGCCTTTCTCAACAGCATTCAGTGTCAGCATAATTCCCCACCCATATTTATCCTCTTTGTTGTAGGCTGCTGCAAAATGCAGCTTTGATGTACACAAATCTGTGACAGCGAAGAATAGAGTGGTTCATGAAATGGCCTTATCAGAGCCAATTTTCATATTTTTCTGCCACTTCATAGCAGAAACACAGCTGAAGAAAATTTCTTTAAAATCAGCAGATCCCAGGATTATAGAAGCATAGACAATGATGGAAGAGAAAGACCAATGGTCCATCCAGTCTGCCTATAGTTTCCTATCAAATCCTGGGGCCTATCAACCATTCATGTTCCTAGCCCTCACTATCCGCCCCCCTGTTCCCCTTCCTACAATTCCTACACTGAGTAACCACTATACCCTTCACTCTGTCCCAGCTGTGCTTGAAACCATTTATGGTTTTGGCACCCACCGCCCTGGCTGGTAGACTGTTCCAAGGTTCCACAACCCTTTCTGTAAAATAAAACTTTTTTTTATATCCCTCATGAACCTCCCTCCCCGTCAGTTTTCACTAGTGCCCCCATGTCCTTAAACTGTTACAGCATGCTAAACAGTTTCTCATAGCTCACCTTGTTTATTCCTTTCAGAAACCTGAAGGGCTCTAGAATATCACCCCTCTCTCATCTGGTCACCAGCGAGTAAATGTTCAGTGCCTTGAGCTGATCATTATAAGATCTACCCTACTGGCCCTGAATCATCCTGGCCATCCTTCTTTGCACTGTCTCTCACCTCTCCATATCTTTCTTGAGCTGAGGGAGTTCTAACAATAGGGGAGATAACAGCCTGAAATTCATTATCACTTATACAAAGCGATCTTATGAAGTGCGTGAAATTATTGACAGAAATTGTCATGTCTTACAAGCTGATCCTGTGTATAATCTTTTCATACATGACAAGCCTATGTTTTTAAAAGAGCTAAAACCGGGGCTATTTTAGTGAGCTTGCTACAACCTATACCCCATTCTGTTATCCAGATAGTTACACTGTCTATGGGGAACACCTCATATGGCAAATGTAAATTTTGTGTGAACATTAAAAAATGTAAACAGTTTCATAACCATTTCACAGGATAGCAGTTTCAGATTAAGCAACTGATCAACTGTGACACAATAGGGGTGGTATATAGGGTTGAATGTGTATGTGGAGCAAATTATGTGGGAAAAAAAACACTCATACTTTTAAAATAAGAACAGGAGAGCATATTCATGGTATTGATAATTGTAAAATGGAGAATATATTGGAAGCCCACATAAATCAGACTAACGGTATTGGCTATTATAAATGGCTGTTCTATGGGATTGAGAAGGTCACCCTGGGAATATGGGGGGGGGTGATCATAATGCAGCCTTATTTAAAAGAGAAGACTATTGGGTATTCACTTTAGACAGCTTAAACTCGCTAGGATTAAACAAACGTTTTGAGATTTCGCCCTTTCTGTGATTTATAGCCAATGATGTTCTTCATTTGGTAACATATAAACTATAGTGGTTACATTTTGTGAGTGACCTGAATGTTTCTCTGTATATTTTATTAACTCTGTTTGTCCTTTCTTATTAGTCCTCCGAGATTGTGCAAACTGATTTTTTCACTCATGTTCATTAAGGAGAATGATTGGTCCTCTAGAAGAAAGATGGCCCAACAACAATTTAGATGGAACAAAAACTGAAAATTGAAGTTTTGAATCTTTTTCAACTGTGAGCTTGCTCGAATCCCACCATATGAACTTTTGAATATATTTGTTCAATTGCATATACGTATCTCTTTAAATATATAACGTGGGTTTTTATCTTTTTGTGCTATGTGTTCTAAATAATTGATTTTATTTAATTGTATATGTGGTTTGCGGGTTGGCATTTTAATTTGTTATATATGTAATGACGTCACTTTTAGATATTTAATAGCACTAGCTGGTGTATTCATTATCCTTGACAAAGTGCCAATGTAGGGCATGAAATGCAGTAATTGTTTTCAGACTGTGGGACACCTTTCATATTTGTCTAGCTGTTATCTTTATGTGTAAGTGTAATAAAGAATATTTCTACATTTTCACACATACTGTACGCTTGTGATGTATAGTGGGATAGGAGTGCAAGCCTTTTTTCTGCTGTGCTGTTACATGTTTTTGGCTTACACCCCCTTTTACTTAGAGTCGACTGTTCTGCTCCTTTCAGTCCCCATTACTTCCCCTGATGTATGCATATATCCCAACCACTGGACAGAGTAGATGGGCCAAGGGGTCCTTATCTGCCATCAATTTCTATGTTTCATCTTCTACAGCCTTGATGCCTTCCCTGACATATAGGACACCCCCCCTTTACCTATTCCTCTATCTTTCCCAAACATTGTGTAACCAGAGACTGTAATGCCCCAGTCATTATTTTCTGTGGCCAAAGTTTATGTGATGGCGATAAGGTCCATCTCTGTGCCTGTCATCATTGCCTGGAGCTGATTGATTTTAATACTGAGACTCCTGATGTTAAGGCAGACTTCCTTCCATCAAACTCCTCATCCTCTTTTGCTTTTTACTTGACTTTCTCCCCGTTCTTCCCTAGTCTCCTCAGCTTCTTATTTTACATGTTTATTGCAGGCTTTGTGAACCCTTCTTCCTTGGTCCCTTCCCCTAGCCCCGTTTCAACTTTAACTTTATTTTTTTCCTACTGTGCTGCTACAAGTTCTCAAATTTGGGTGAGTATTAATTGGGTTCCCTTTCCTCTTTCCTATCACTGTGGTTGCACTAGCCTGAGTCTTCCTTGCACTCAGTTTAGCTGTCCAGTGATGACATTGGACTTGTGCCCCAGTGCACTGACTCATGCCTTGACTTAGAATGAGCGTTTTGCATGCTTCATAACTGCATATCAATTTTTTTTCTTGATTTTTTATACTTGTAAGCTGTGAGCATAAATACCCATTTTCACAAGTGACAAGTACAGTTAGAACAATTAATCAAGGGAAGAGCAAGCATTTCTGTCACATAACTATTTTTTAAGTCTAACCTTGAATATTTTTGGCATTAGCTAATTTGTGATTTCACTTGGGAGTGAGTTATAAAATACAGGGCTTTAAACAGAATGGATTTCTGACCAAAGGATTTTCTGAACAAAGGTGTTTTAAAAACTGTTTTACTTTGGAATCTAGTACCTTGATTGTTAACTGCTCTGTTGGAGCAAGGATGAAACTGATTGTGGAAATTGCTCAAGTACACCTTTCTGAAGTAAAATTTATATTCATAAATTACACCTGTCCTCCAGGGAAAGGCATCCTCCAGCCTTGTATAATATACAGTGGTGAGTTAGTATTGGAAGATTTGTAATGAAGCGACAAATGCTATTATGCATGACCTTTAACTTAGACAAAATTTGTTCATTAGTTGCCTCATAGATTGATAGCCCATAGTCCACTACTGAGAATAGCAAATTATGCACCAATAGCCTATGGGACTCAAGCACTAGTGAATTATGGATTCTAAATAAAAGTCCCAGTCTGGGGGAGGCACTGTGGAGTTCAAGTAAAATGGCAGCTTGAACTTGGAGTTCCATATATAGAAGGCAGAAAATCAGATTTTAACATAGTTTTGGACTGAAGCTGTAGGAACAGAAGTGACAGGGGGCTATAAGTAACATCACTGGAGACAATGGGCAGAAAAGATAAGTTAAAAACAGCAGCAGGAGGTCCCACTATGAGATCAGCTCCAGAAAAAGGGCCCAAACCACCAGAAAAGTCTGAGGTGGGAACCCTGCAATCATTGGGGATTAAAATTAACTGATTGATACAATCAATCTCAGGACTGGCAGAAAAGTTTGATTCCCTAACTAATCAAGTTGTGGTCCTAGAGACAATGACCACAGCAATGCAGTCCTCAGTAGTGGAGGTGGGCAAGTGCGCTGACGTAATGATGGGTTCAATAGCCACCTTGGTGAAAGAAAACACCCACCTGCATTCACAGTTGGAAAATCTAGAGAACCAGACCTGTTCCTCAAACATTAGGATAATTGAGATGCTGGAAAACGGTGAGGGAAATCATCTCTTTTTTTCTCATGGAATGGCTGAAGCTAGAAAATGGGAGAAGAGCTAGAAGTGCACCCGATCCAAATCAAAAAAACATATCAAGTGACACCACACGGTAGACCAGATAATCCGGAGGCACTGTGAGCTATCATGATGATTGTTGATGGCATGGGCAGTAAGGATTTCCTGTTATCTGTGGCATGCCAAAAGGGACCTTTGCTTCAGGAGGGCTAGACGGTTCAGATGTATCCTGACTTAAGCTATTCAGTTCGCCAGCACAAAAAAATATTTGATTGAATCCAGGCAACGTTGCAGGAAGCCAAGATTATGCACAGAATAATATTCCTGGCACGGATGTGGATCATGTACAGAGGAAAAGTGTTTATCTCCTTGGTAGTGGAGGCTTTGAAATGGGCATAATGGAACATATCTATGCCAGCGGAATCGGCAGACCCATGAGAATTGTCGTTGAAAGAAGAGGACCCTAACTGACACCCAAAATGTACTTTTTTCTTCTCTCTGCAATAGTTTGGGAAAGTGTGATGGGTAATAAACTTTCCCCCAGGTAAGGTACTCATATATTTAGTGGAATAGATATTTCCCATCGTAATTCTACATAGTGAAGGGTGCCTATGGTGGTCAGGGGAAGGGGAGACCACCCCATACCGAACTCTGCCCCAGTTAAGTTTAACTGCTCTATAACAGCTTAGCTCTTACTTACACATTTGTTATAAATCTGATAGCAGTCTTTTAAAAATGTGGTTCAGGCTGAAAAGTTTTAATAAAAAGGTAAGGTACCAAAAGGTACCTCAGACTTATTTATTTATTTATTGAAGAGAATCGGAATTACAATCCTTTGCATCATAGACTCCTTTGTAAATGCTCCATGTCAGTACAAGAAAGCACAAACATAACATTGAACAGTATTTTACATAGCTTATACAGCACAGGGGGTATATACATTGGCGGGTTACAGCATCTAGGATCTTAAAGAAGACCCTGGGTTATCATTGTAAAGTATGGCAGGTTACAGTTTTGGAGGGTCATTAACTGAGCCCTGAGTCAGAGTTTATATACAGTGAGGTTGTAGGACCTAAGGATGTAGTCATGGGACAAAGTAAAAACATTTTGTCCATTACTTCTGCAGGTTTTCACACTGCACTAGAGCTAGAAACTGTTTACAGTATTTCTCCTTTTGTGATTTAGAGCGGGGGGGGAGTATCAATTATAGCCACAAGCTGCAGAGTCAAGGAGGAGGTTCTTGAAACCAGTCTTAAATTGGCCAAGACTGGGGACCAGGGAGATTGAGGATGGTAGGCTGGTATGCCAGAGGGGAGCATGATAATGGAAGGACCTTTACCCTAGAGAGGTCCTATAGTGGGGGACTAAGAGAGAGAGAGAGATACTAGCAGGGCATCTAGGGGCCCTTCTGTGTGGGACTGGCTGGATGAGGGAGTGGAGGCTTATAGGTGCTAGATTCAGAAGTACTTTTTTGGCATGTGTGGGTTAACCAGTCACATCCAGTGATGAGTCAATAGGCTTTACTGAGGGCTAAGTTGATGCAATGTAGGGCAGTTTGGTCAGCAGATCCATTAATCATAATGCCGTAGTCCACCAAGGATAGGACTGAGCATGATACAGTGAATTATATGGCCTGAGGGGGTAAGCAATGCTTATGTCTGTATAGGATCCCCAGCCTGGTGTTCACAGTGGAGGAAAGAAGAAAGCATGATTATATATCTCCTGCCGTCATGGTAATGAGGGGGAGAATGTCGGGACTTTACGTCTTAACATTTAGGATAATAATTCATGCAACGTACGGGCCAATTAACATAGCAGATTTGATTCTGAATAAACATCTCACAGGATTTTTTTTTTTAACTCCCCATGATGTATCTAGATTGCACTGATCTTACTGTTTATGTTGTGTGTAGTAAGAGTAGTGGCATCCTCAATGTGTTGATGAACCTCATGAATACTCGGTGTTTGAAACATTGTTTATATGTCTGCCTTTAAACTAATAAATAAAAATAAAAAGTCACAGTCTTTGATGTATTACTCCAGTCACATGTTTGACATGGGGCTCAAAAGAAAAGGTACTACCCAAGATTACCCCATGATATTTAAAATGGTCAACAATCTCTAATGGTTCTCCACTCAGGTGAGTTACTGCCAAATTAGCTTTTTGTTATTTCATATTCTGAGAATATCATAAGCTTTTTTTTTTGTATTTAGTATCATTTTTTCTTTTACACTAACTAGTTTTGGAAGGACATAAAGTCATCTTGAACCTCTTTTAAAACATCATTCAAAACTGGGACAGTCGCTACTATAACCACATCATCAACATACAATATGGATTCTGAAGTCTTGCAAGATTGAGGAGTCAAATAAAATAAAAAAGAAAGTGACCCAAAAATGAACCCCATGGAGTCCCACACTAAATTAAACAAGATTTAGATACACAACCAGCAATTGTAGTTTTAGGGGACCTATCAGTTACATAGTTAGAAATAGCTAGAACACCATATTGTAACATCTGAAGAAAACTGGCAGTCAAGCAGAGAATCCAATAATCATGTTCAACAAGATCGACAGCTTCGGTGAGGTCCATGAGTGCTGCTGTGGCACAGTGCCCTCTATCAGTAGCACTATGCACGCAGCTGGGGAACCTCACCAAGGCTGTCTCTATGTTGTGATTGGATCAAAATCCATGTTGAGAATTAGTTAAAACCATACGTTGATCCAGGTAGGTCATCACTGATCAAAAAACATTCGCTCAAGCATATTCAAAAGAGTGGCCAAGAAGGAGATGGGATAGTAATTGGAAACAACCTCCATAATCCCATTTTTGAGTATGGCATATGTGGAATTAAAACCAGTTTCTATTGTTTTGGGAAAACCCCATGACACAGTGAATAATTAAAAATAGTAGCCAAGGGTATAGCTAGCTCAGAGACTGGCAGTTTCAAAACTCTATAATCAACATAATCAGGACCAACATTTGTGTGAGGATTAGTCTTTAAGACATGATCCTGGACCAATTCAGCTGTAACATAGGGAAAATAAAACTTAGGGAAATTTTTAACATCTATAGATTCTTTATCAACTAGCAGAGCAAATCCATTACATCAATCCCTAAACCTTTTGAGATTTCCAAAATGTTCATGAAATATTTCTGCTACATTTCTCTGATCAACAAGACCAGACTCTTTTTTTTTTTTTAGAATAATCTGTTTATTAGAAAATTTTACAGTCATAACATATACCACATACAACAATGGACACCCACACACACATAGACATAATAACATTTCCTCTAAAAAACTAATAATACATATTGGCTGTTAAATAATAATAAGTAACTCATACCTAAGTGCAGTCAGTCAGCAGATGCTTACAGTCAACAGGTAATTATACTGAATTAAATACATTAAGCATAATGACACAGTAAGTAATCAAGTAAATGAACCGATATTTAGGTACATAAAAAAATAGATACGTACATACATACATTCATACATACATACATGCAGTCGAATGTGTAATCCCCTATCTACTTAAAAGGCTCAATCATACCCACCACCTTGCTCCCACAACATCCTGCTCTTCTCACTTCCTGTACACTTTTATATATAGATACAGTTTCATGGGGATAAGAAAAAAAAAACACAAGAACATATAAGTCATAGGCTCATAGACTCAGGGCAGTGACTGTTCAGTTAACCAACATATCCCTTTCTTTTGCATCAACCTCCCTGATGTTGCTTATACATTCAACCCTGTACGCAGCATTATATTCTCAGACATACTCAGGGATGCTAAGAAGGGAGCCCAGTCCTTCAGGAACATCTCCTCCCTATCCCTCATCCAAAGGGTGAGCCTCTCCAATGCTAGGGAGCGGATGACCATTCTACGTCATTCAGCTACTGTGGGCCTGTTCCCATTGACCCAAGTATTCTGAATACAGTGTCTGGCCAATATAAACAGGACCCTTGTGCTCCTCTGCAGAGGCAGCCACTCCTCTTCCCCTCCTACCACCTCCACCCCGAATAAGCACACCAAGGGGTCTCGAGGTAATTGCCTCCCTGTTATCCTATTTACCTCATATACACCTCCCCCCAGAACCTAGCCAGGACTGGACATGACCAGAAACAGTGGAAGAAGGTACCTATCCCCTTATTACATCTCCGGCACAATGGGGACACTGTTGGGTGCACTCTGTGGACCGCAGCTGGTGCCCAATATGCTCTATGCAGAAACTTATAGAAGGCCTCTTTAAACTTGTTACATACCATAATCCCCTCCGGCATCCCCAGAACCAATTCCAGTTCCTCTCTGATATTCGTAGTCCTAGATCCCCCTCCCGCCGGGACTTAGTGGCGCCAGTTAAATCAGGTAGCCTTTGCCTATCCTGTTTAGCTACTTTCCCTAGGAAACCCTTCTGGGCTGATTTAGCTTGGCATACCATCTGCTCTACTTCATTCGGGTATAACCCTCCCCTTCCCCCATATTCATCTTTCCCACAAAGGCTCTCACTTGCAAGTAACGAAATAACTTAGAAGTCCCTAACCTCTCATCTCTTCTAACCCTATCAAACTCCCTTAACTCTTCCTTTTCCAAGAGGGCCCCTATGTAGGGAACTCCCACCCTTTCCCACTCCAAGAATCCTCTATCCTCCATCCCGGGTACAAAGAAAGGGTTATTCGCTATCGGAAGTAACAACGTCTCCCTCTGAGCCCCACCCTTCCGCCGCCAAAGATGATCCCAAGCCTCCAATGTCTCCCTGACTAATGGATTACCATTCCCTAGTTCCCTATATGCTCGCAGGCCTCTACTGTGCAGGTAGACTGTAAGCCTCCCCGGTGCCCCCCTCTGTTCTAACTCCACCCAGCTAGCCACTTCCGGCCTATGCACCCAATCGGCTATCCCCCTTAACTGCACCGCCCTATAGTAAGTGCCCAGATCCGGGAAGTTGAACCCCCCCTTAAGTCTATCTGCTTTAAGCCTCTTCAGACTGATCTGGGGTTTTCTACCTTGCCATATAAAGCCTGAAAACCCCCCTCTCTAGCCTTTTCACATCCTTCATGGTTAGCCGCATCTGCAGCATCTGCAAGGGGTATAGGACCCGGGGGATAATATTCATTTTTATTATATTTATCCTCCCCATCCATGACACAGATAGCTGCATCCAGCGCTTAAGGTCCACCAAGACTGTCCTAATCAGGGGTTGATAGTTTAATCCATACAGCTCCTCCCATTGCTGTCCTATCCGGACCCCCAAGTACTTGAAATCTGTCCTGACCACCTTAAAACCCATTTGCTGTATCTCCCGACCAACCTCTGTGAAACCCATAACTTCAGATTTCCTTACATTAATCTTATATCCCGAGAAACCTGAAAATCTCTCAATAATGCTCATTGCGTGTCCCATGGACTTTTGTAGTTCCCCCACGAATAGTAGCATGTCGTCTGTGTATAACGCCACCTTATGTTCTCTCCTATCTTCTATTCCCACTACCCCCTTGTGCTGGCGTAACGCCCGGCCTTAGGGGCTCGATCACCAGAGCAAACAAAATGGGGGAAGCGGGCATCCCTGCCTCGTGCCTCTACCCAACATGAGAGCGTCAGAGTGACATCCATTTACAACAACACGTGCGTTTGGCTTAAGATACATGGCTCTAACCCACCCAATAAATGACTCACCCTGGCCAAACTGGGCAAACACTTCAAATAGATATTCCCACTTGACCCTATCAAATGCTTTTTCAGCATCCAAAGACACCACCCCCATATCTGCCCCGGACTGGCCAGCTCGCCATATGACATTGAGTAGTCTATGCACATTATGATAGGACTGGCGCCCCTTTATGAACCCGGTCTGGTCTGGGTGTATCAGCTCTGGGAGTATATTCTCAAGCCTATTGGCCAGGATCTTTGCCAAAATTTTCAGGTCCACATTGAGCAATGATATAGGTTGGTAGGCAGTGCAGTCTGACACGTCCTGTCCCCCCTTATATATGAGGCATATATTCGCATCATAACATGAATCAGGCAACACCAGGCTTTCTCCCTCCATCCCCACCCTGAATACCCTACACATGGCGTCAGCTATCTGTCCACCCAGAATTCTATACTACTCTACTGGGAGTCCATCTGACCCACTGGCCTTTCCCGCCTGCAGCTTCTGAATAGCACCCAGTATTTCTGCCTTAGAAATGGGTTGGTCCAATGATTCTTTCTGCTCCACTGTTAACCTCTGCAAGGGTACCCCATCTAGAAACTCTCTTATAGCCTCTCCCTTTCCAGTGTGCTTCACCCTGTATAACTTTTCATAAAAGCTCCTGAAGCACTCTGCAATTTCCTTTGATCTCATAAAGACCCGCCCCTCCCCATCCTTCACCCTCAGTATTCATGATGAACACCTACCCCCTTTCATCAGCCTCATTAACAAGGGCCCTGGCTTGTTCCCCCACTCAAACACCCTTCTTTGACAGTGGAACCACGCTCTTCCAGTCTTCTCCCTCAGCAGTGTGTTGAGAGCATCCCTTGCCGTTGCCAGTAATCTGCTGGCCTCTCCTCCTTCCCCTTCCCCTACTCGCTTCTCCAACTCCTTTACTTGCCTCTCAAGTTCTTCCCTCTTACCCCTGGTCTGTCTCTTTACCTTGGCGACATATGCTATTATAGTTTCTTTCATGTAGGCCTTACCCTCCTCCCAGAAAATGGCGTTCGAGACCCCACTCGAAGAGTTCGTCTCCACATACATCTTCCACTGCTCTGTCAGATAGTCCCTAAAGGCTCAATCTTTAATTAAATACATTGGGAATCTCCAGATAGTGGGTCTGTCCTCCGGAGCTCCCCCCACTAATTTTAACATGACCATGGCATGGTCTGAAATCACAATGGGGCCATGTGCTATCTCCCTTATCCTGTCAACCCAGCCCCTGGGGAGGTAAATATAATCCAGCCGAGACCATGACTTATGAGGATTAGAGTAAAAGGTATACTCCCTCGCACTCAGGTTGACAGCCCTCCACCCATCAACCATGTCCAGCTCTGCTACTCCAATACACCATTGTTTCATAGTCTCTGCTGCCGTCCCCTACCTGCCGAATGATCCCTACTTGCATCCATCATCCAGTTAAAATGCCCCCCCCCCATAATGAGTCCAGGGAACTGTTCCTTGTTCAGTAAACCCAGCAAAGAGGTATAGAATTGCAGATCATATACCGCCGGCGCATATATGCATCCAAACGTGACTGTCTCTCCCCGCCATGTACCAGTAACAAAAATATATCTACCTTCTTTTACGTCTCTCACCACTCTTTTCACATCAAAGAGCAGGTTCTTATGCAGCAGTATCGCTACCCCCCTTTTATGAGAGGAGTATGAGGTGGCCAAACATTTCCCCACCCAATTCCGCACCAACTTAGTGTGTTCCAGATCCGTCAGGTGGGTTTCTTGCAGAAGAGCCACCTGCGCCCCCCTCCTTTTTAAGGCGGTCAGAAGTGCAGTCCTCTTTACTGGGCTCCCTATACCTTTTACATTCCAGTAAATAACATTAAGATTCGACAGATCACCCATCCCACTTTATAAAACTTTCCCAATACCCAGCCTTTCCCATTAAAACCCTTACATGTTTCCATTCTGCATAAACATTTTAATCCATACTTATACATTGCTTGTGGTCTACCTATTCAACTGCATCCAAAAAGAACTAAAAAAGAGAACCAAAGACAAGAAATTAGCACAGTTACAAACACATCCATAGCACCTATAACCCTAAACCTACAAACCTTTCTATCTATACTACCCCAGTAAACTCCGTCCCTACCACCTGCCCGCCCCACCTGTCCCCTCGTCCTAACCCCCTCACACACCTTTTGCAACTCCTCCTGGTCTACACTAATTGCTAACATAGCACAAGTGTATCCTCAGAAAATGAAAAAGAGAAACAAATGCTCATGTTTACTCCTCCTCAACTGAAATGCACGTCCCACCCCCAGAAACCATACCCCATCAATTTGGTAGCTCTCCTCCTCTTCTCACTTTTGGAATCTCTCCCCTCACTCCCTCCTGCCCCTATTTCCTGTATTCCAGCATTCCTCGCCCCCTCATCTCCCAACACCCCTCCATTTTCAGAATCCATTTCGGTGAACTCCCAACCCCAAGCCCGAGACCCCCCTGCCAAATTAGCCATTCCCACTATGTAGGCCTCCTCCCCCCACATGAAGTAGCAGGGTGCAGGCCCACCACGATATCCCTGCCCATCCCTCACTCCCCAGTCTCTTCTCCCACCCCTCCCGACATCTGCATGAGAGAGGATCCCATCATTTACATCTTTCACGTCCCAGCTCCTTCTGACCATCCATTTCTCCCCTAATGAGCTGAGCCACCCACCGGAGACCCAAGGACTAGGCCGCTTTAATTTTCCACTCATCCCCCCAGCCCCTTTCCTCCAGGCTACCCGACCCCATCCCCCATCCTCCACTCCCACGCCCCACAACCTCATTCCCTTCTGATTTCTTCCACAGGAGCATGCTATTGAAGGCTGAGGGAAAGGGCAGCCCACCTCCGCAGCAGCCACGGACTCCACTCTCCATCCCCGCCTCCCCTCTTCTCCCGCAGCCCGATAAGCTTTCAACCTCAACACCCCCCCTCTCACCACTATTCATGAAGGAGGAGAAAGATTTTACACCCTCCCACTCTGTCCCCTCAGCCATATTACCCTCTAGAAGTCCATATAGTACCAAGATAAATCCATGGCTTACAGGGACACAAGATCAAGGAGGACAAAAAGGAGGATGTGAGGGCTAGGCCGTGCCATCAAATGCACGTGTCAAGCCCGCCCCCGCTCCTACCTTACAAATTCCGATTGGGTGCTTCATAGGCCCCTGGTTTCATCTTCTCCCTTTCTCCATGCCCTTCTGGAACCCCAAGCACAGCCTCAGTTCGGGGGGGATATCCAGGGAAGCACCCCTTCACCGCTTCTCATACCTTCAACCTTTCCAAAGTCCAGAAAAGGGGAAAAAGGGCATATCCGACCCATTCAAGCTAGCCATTGTTCTTTATAAAGCCCAAGTTCTTCCAGTAATAATGCGCAATGGCGCAAACAGCAAACAGTCACTGAACAACACAAACTAGTTGTGGCGCAGCACAAATACAACGTCTCTCTTTGCCTCCATCGCTCATCCCATTTACCTTTCTCCTTCAACTTTCAGTTCACCTTCCTCTTCAATGCTTTCACAAACTTCTCCGCTTTCTCAATCTCCCAGAAGGAGTACGTCGTCGCTCCTTCATGCTTAATCTTTAATGTTGCAGGATAAACCAGGAAGTTTTCTACCTTTAGACTCCTCAGTTGGGCCATGATACCATTAAAAGCCTTCCTTTTCTTTAACAGACACGCTGAGTAGTCTTGCGAAAAGAACAGCCAGTGGCCTTCATAGGTCAGAGAGCCCTTAGCTCTGTATGCCCTCAAGATCGCCTCCCTGTCCTGAAAATTGTGGAATCACATAATAATCTGTCGGGGAGGTTGGTCTGCTGGTGGTCGAGGTACTACAGCACGGTGTGCTCTTTCCAGCTTCACCCGGCCGTGCTTCATATTCAGGCCCAGAAGCTCCGGTAAAATCCTGCCACAAAATTCCAAGGCATCATTCTTCTCTTGCCCCTCTGTAAGATCCCTTAACAGTAGATTCAGCTGCCTATGATAATTCTCTTGGTAATCATAGGCTTCTTTAAATTCTTCCAACTCCTTCTGCAGAGCGCCCACACTTGTCCAGGCACTTCCAGCACCTCATCCTCAATTCTTGCAATCCGTTCCTCTGCCTCTGTGAGCCTAACACCCTGCTGCACCTGCTGCTCTGCCACTTCTTGCAGTTTCCCATCCAACTTGTCCTCCAATTTAATTAACCATGGTTTGAGAGCCGCGATCACTTGGCCCGTCACCTCCTTCCCCAGTGCCACCACCTCTGCGGCCAAGGGCGAGACTAGGCCCATGTTTTCCATTACTGGGGCTGCCACACTCTTCTTCCCAGTTTTCCTGGTTGCCCTCTGACATTTGGATGACACTGGAGTCAGAAATTCATCCATCGCGCCTTCCTCTGCTCGGCTTTATCTTTTTTTACCATTTAGGAACAAGCTACACCTTGTAAATTTATTAATTATTGATTGCTCAGGTGGAGCAAGCGGGAGATGCGACCACTCAGCTAGTTGCTCATTGGCGCCCCCCAAGACTCATTTTTAACTTGCCTACCTAACATGGAGTTCAGTGTCAGCCATGTTTTTCTAGAATCATCCAAGTCACTAAGCTGTCTAGATTAAAAAAAAATATATATCTTGGCTGTTCTAACTGCTGATTTGCATCTGTTATGCAATCTTATAAAGTCCTGCACTGTTACAGGGCCCCTGGTGTCCCTGAATTTCTTCCACATTTTGTCACTTCCTCTCATTAGATTTAATAGTTCTTTAGCAATCCATTTTTGTTTTTGAGCCTTTATTCTCATTTTTTATTCATGGTAATTCTATCACAGGTTTCCACAAATAGCTGACAAACCCTATCTAGAGCTTTATTATGTCAGTGATTGAATCCAAAAAGGACCATTTAACCTCCCTAAAGGTGTTTTCTAGAGCTTCAGAAAAGGGAAAAGATATAAGCAGCAGAATATTGTGTGCTACCCTACCACTATAAAAATATGGTTAACTTTAGATTTATAACATGGACCACAGGGGTGTCCATGGGCTGTCTTGTTCTTCAGTACTCTGTAAGGCACTTAAAATATAGCATTTTCATATGTCCATGGAAAAACTGAAAGAATGCTGGACATGTAAGTACAATCAAGGTTTACAGAGCACCAAAGCAAACAGTGATTGCAGTCATGAAGTTCGTTACATGGTGCTTTATCACTGGATAATTCAGATGTAATGCCGATTGCTTTTACTGCAGTTGTAGGAATGTTAGAGCTGTGGGGGCATGTCAGGTATGTTACAGAAAATAAAAATGTCATGGCCTCATGAGTCTGGTTATAAAATGAGAACAAACTCTTCCTCACCAGCATGAGTGCCACTTTAGGCAGGATTAGTGATGAGGTGCAGTGAAGGTTCCCAGATGGGGCAGATATAGTCGCCAGGCAAGGAGAGGCAGGAGTCATATTCAGAGGTCAAAATGCAGCCAGAAATTATATTTAGCAGGAAAGTAAGCAAGGGTCACAGAGGAAGGTTTTGATTAACAACAACACAATAACAATAAATAATGAGAAAATAAGTAGCTGAATAGCCAATAAATAGAGTCTGAAAGCTGGGTGCACCTTTATTTAGTTACGAAGTAGTCAACAAAGTAAAATTATTAGTGTTTGGCCTAATTGTTATTACAAAGATTACAAAAATACATAGCAAAGTAGCAGGATAAGACAATTTTACAATAAATAAACATACAAAAAGCATAGATAGCAGCTGCTAATAATCTAAGTTTAGCCATCTTAGAATGTATTTATCAGATTGTACAGACTGGTAAAGATTATCATTAATACAATTATTGCACAATTGCATTAGCATTAGTAACACTAGACCTAGTTAATCATGCTTATAGAGACAAACAGTATTAAAACTGCTATCTAACTATCATGCAAACCAGATTATAGCCCAGTAATCTGTATTCCTAATGATGAAGTGCCAATAAGGGCATCAAATGTTATTTCTTCATTTAAGACCCAGCATACTAGATGGTTGTTTTATCACCTTTAGGTCATAAATAAGGTGAAACATTAGCAAATGCTGTTTTAGTAACAGCATGTAATGTAGAATTAATCACTGGAATTCCCTTATCCTATGGACTGAAGTAATATCAGGTGTAGAAAATACATATTCACTTTTTACACTTGATAGGGAAAATACACATATAATCAGGGGAAAACATATAGCAAACTTATAAATAGTAGTTCGACTGTTTGGCCACCAATACTCAAAATTATTACAGTTTACCCCTGTACCTAGCAATGGGCATTTTTGTTCTAATTGTTTTTATTTTTAGAAAATAGTTTGCTAGCTGATTTATGATATGCTTATCATTAACTGTCATTAGAAAGGAAACCAGATCCTCAAGGATAACAGTCAAACCAGACAAAATTGGGTTGAGTCAGGTATCTCTGGCATTAGCATAGCATACACAGTGTAGCAAAACATGTTCTAAGTTCTCAATACATCCCGGGCTAGAATAACAATTTTTGTTAAGCCAATTAGAATCCTTAGCAAACCTAGGTGCCAAGACATTACTGTTAAAGGTTTCAAATTTATAACTAACAAAAATATGTTTTTTCTTTGGGTCAAGAATGATGTTAAGATGATCTCTGTAACCTTGCCAGATGTCATGCTTTGGCATACCAAAAAGTAAATTTAGACTATGTAATCAAATCCAAGTACTGGTTACAATAATTTTTGCTAAGCCGATTTGAGACCTTAGCAAACCTAGGACATTACTGTTAAATAATTCAAATTAATAACTAACAAAAGTATTGTTTTCTTTGGGTCAAGGATGATGTTAAGATGATTGCTATAACCATACCAGATGTCATTTTTTGGCATAGCAAGCACAAAACTGAGAATTCTTAATCGAATACAAGTCTTTTGATTGATTCACAACCCTGATCCTGTTCTTAATATAGAGTTTATATTTGAGACTGCACACATTTTGTTTGGCATAATTACTCAGATAGGTTAAAGCTGTAGCATTAGTCACCATATAGTTGTTTTTTTCAGTGATACTGTTTATCTGGCAAAAAGTATCAAGATATCCTTTTTTCTTTTCATTTAATTTCATTTCTGAGCCAAGACACAGGGTTTTGAAGATTTAAAAGTTCCAACTCTCATGCGATGCCTGCTATGAAAAAAAGTAAATATCTTGGTATAGTGTTAAGCTGTTTAACATCAGAAACATGTAGTGACACCATCCTAATGCATGCACATTATGAATCTAGCATATGCATTCAACAAGTAGCCTCAATGGAAGATTTTTTTTTTAAATGTGAATGGTGGCCATCTTTAATGATGTGAGTCATGAATTACAACATTAGCCATAAAAGCTGTTTTAGCAATATCTGAGAAAACTAAAAATACACTGAGCACGAATCTAAGGCTGTCATAAATACATTTTTGCTAACAAACTGATGATTTATTTTTACTAACAAATGCTGCTGCTTTAAACAAGCAGTAAGACTGGATGGGGGGGCATTATGCTAAGATAACTGCCTGCCCGGGGGCATAGTGAGGTCCAATGTCATAGGCAGAAGCCCTTATCATCCTTGAAAGAATGGTCATCTCAGCATAATACCCACCCTGGAGTGTCTTTTTGCACTTACAAAATGGATGATAGGCATGTTTATTTAAAAAATAAATTACAAAAAGAAAATTAAAAATAAAGCAAGGATATAAAAAAGTGGTTTTGACAAGAAAAATTATTCCTCCACCTGCCATCACTAGGGGGAGCTGTTATGTTACAGTGCTGTTTCCTGGTCCTCCTGGCATGCTCTGAGGACCAGGAATGATTGACAGACTGTATCTGTTTATTTTATTTAATTTTCATTCCTCGCTGTGGTTTCCAGACATTTTGGATTCTTTATTCCCATTTCTTGCTGGCTGCTCTGAGGACAGGGAGTGACTGTGCATGCATCTCTTGCTGTGGCTTCTGGCTGTTTTGAACTGTTGATTCTTCACCCTTGTTGTCTGCTTTGAGGACCAGGTATGAGTGATAGACTTTGTCTTATTTTTTTATTTACTTTTCATCCCTCGTTGTGGCTTTTGGCCATTTGGGGGGTCTTGATTCCTGTTCCTCACTGCCTGCCTGCTCTGAGGACTGGGAGTGACTGTGTGTGTGTGTGTGTGTATGTGTGTTCCTTGTGATTTCCAGTAATTTTTTTCCTGTCGATATCCAGTCCTCATTGCCATTCCAAGGATTGGGGATTACTGTGCACTCTTGTTTGTTTGCTTTAAATAGTGCCCTCTTTGTGGCTTCTTGCTGTTCTGCTTTACTGTTTTCCAATTCTAGCTGCTGACTGATGACTAGGCAGCATGTTTGTAATTGGGTAGATGGTCAGTGCTGTCCAGTGATGAAGAGGACTTATTTGCTGGACACTGTTCAGTGCTCTGGAGTTGGAGCCAAACAAAAAATGAATAATTCATGCAGAAAAAAAAAAACTTAAGTGACTGAGGACTGCTAAGCAAAGGGAGAAAAACATAGCTGAGGCTGATTTAACAAAATGAAGATTCTGAACATCTGCCCATTGATGTCTTTGGGATGTTAGCAGGCTGGCAGTGGTACTTTTTCATACCTGGGAATTATGCTGAGGTAAATTTATTGATGCCAGCCTGCCTCAGTCAATCAGAAGCCAGAATTGTCCCTACCCAGTTTATAACTGATATTCATGGAGTAAAGATACATTTTTTAGCCATGCAGAAGATTTAGAATTTTGAAAGAGACATTTTTTTCTTTTCAAAAAGACATCACTTCACAATCCTATCATCTGGGAGCCTTGATACTTTTATCCAGTAATCTAGTACTGATGAATCTACTAGTGTTTCAAAACTATCAAAACCAAACTCATCCCTAAGGCAAAATGAAGGTGTGCATTTATTTAAACCCAATGCAGATATAAGAAGTTAAAGAGCAATTTTTCAAGATAATCCACCTAAGGTCCCCGAATTTTACAACCACATAAGGCTTTCATGTTGAATTTAGATGACATGACCTGCAACAATGATTTGACACTATTGTCCCAAATTGATCATTACATTTCTTTAATTCAAATGAAGTATATCTGACTTTCAGCTTACATTTAGAAATATAACCATTAATAATATGCAGTAAAATCTAGACCAGCAAAGTATATTTAGAGACAGTATTAAGAATCATATCACCAACCCTCTATTTAATGGGTCTATTGTTTGGTCCAGAGAGGTCCAAAGATAACAATCTGATTTTTCTGATTGTTTATTTTTAGAGACAGTTTCTGTGATTCTATGTACAAGAGATTGCAGTTTTTGCAGCCCTGAGCTATTTGAACAGAAAACTGTCAAGTCGACAGCATAGGCAAGGACATGAATCTCAGCCATGCTGACTCTAGGTGAATCAGACGGAACTTCAGATAAACTTAAGAGAATCTGATTTATATAAATATTAAATAGGGTGGATGCTAATAAACCCCCTTGCTTTACTCATTTGTTGGTAGCAAATGTTCTAGATAAATGACTTCTGGTAACTAACCTAACTGTAGCCCAAGTTAAAGTGCAAAGAGTTTTAATAATAATTAATTTAGCATCGGTTCCCAATGTATACATTTGGTGCCATAAGACTGTTAAAAAATAGAACCAAAAGGTACACTATAATCAATGAATTCTACATATAACTTTTATTTTCTTAGGTGAATGTATTTTTCCAAGAGAGATCTTTGAATCAAACAGTTATCTATTGCAGAGCAAATTTACATAAAACCAAACTGTAAGCTTGACAAACCCCTAACTACCTTGATCTGTTCCTTTAATCACTCCAAAATTATTTTCATGAAAATTTTAGATGATACATCTAAAATACTTTTTAACCTGTACATAAATGGATATTTTTTATTTCCTTTTTTGAAAATTAGGACAATTTCTGCCCTATGCCAAGAATTACAGTAGGAAAAGAAATATTAAAAAACATCAGCAGAGTATCAGCCCATACTAAATGCACATGAAGATAAACCTCTAGTGGAATCAAGTCTTGACCAGGGGCATTATTGTGCTTAAGAGAGTTTAGTGCCAGCAATACTTCAGAAATGGTTATACAAGTAACATAAAACTGTCTGTTATTCAAGAATATGAGATTAGGCCCCACACCCGTGTCAGAATCAAACTTCACAAAGGCAAGAGTCCTAGACTGTATTCTGTGAATATAGTGAGTGAATTTCAATGAGGCAGTTTTGGCGATGTAAAAATAGTGATTTCAAAATGGGCTATGTGATCTTACTAGCGCATGTCAAGTTCAGCGAGTTGATTTCCGATGGAGTAAGTCTGTTATGTAGTATATAGTGGTTGGTTTGGCAGGCCAGTTCTAAGCTGGCCATCTGGCGCTGAGGCTAGAATCATCGTCTATGATGCTGTTGAACCCGGGGTTCGGGGCTGGCTCTGTGAGTTTTTTTCCCCCTTTGTTTTTGCTGCTCTAATTTTTTTTGTCTTCTTTGCCTCCCATTCTGCCTCCCCTCCCCAGTTTGTGCCCCCTCCTGCCTACAGGTTGCCCCCCAATGTTCTCACCCTGCCTGCTTGTGTGCCCTGTGAAGTAGCCTCCCCCTCATGAATTTGCCCCTGTCCCCAATAATCATCACCCTGGTGTTTGTTAATGTTATATACTTTATGGGGTGGGGAAAGCCCCCCACAAAGGGGGGCATGGGCATAAAAGCTAAGTTTGTATTATTACCCCCTGCACAGAAAGTAAGCGGCAGCCACTGTTGTTTGCTGGCTCTGCACTGTTCATCGACATTTTTTGGTTTGGGGGATGTGCAGTCACAATTTTTAATCTGCGTCATTTTGTAGGCACTATTATCATATAGAACTGTCCTAGACTTCAAGATGGCTGACTTTACAAAGATGGGAGAATACCTCAGAGGTGTCCGGGGGTTGGGGGATTTGTGTGGAGTGGACGAACAGTGAGCAAAAATAAAAGGGGCCATGGTGAAGGCAACTAACTTCTGTATCAGACAAGTTAGCACAAGTAAGAGGAAAAAGAGACAACTATGGTGTTCAAAAGAGGTGGCTAGAAAAGTAAGGGCAAAAAAGCTAGCATTCAGGAAATATATGGAGTCACAGAGGAAGGAGGATAGGGTGGTGTATCAGGAGAAGCAGAGGGAGGCAGGGAAAGCAGGTGTGCAAAAGTGCAAATGGAGGAGAAAATAGCCCAGGTGTAAGAAGGGAAAAGACATTTTTAGGTATGTAAGTGAAAGGAGAAAAACCAGGGAGGGATAGTATGATGGGGAGGGGTGTGAAGGGACCAGAAAAAGCAGACACCTTGAACAAATAGTTTTGTTTGGTGTTCACAGTGGAAGGGGAAGGTGAGGGACCACAGATTAGGGGCAGGGAACATTGATGGCATGGAGGTGGATACAAGTCCTTTACAGTGGACAGAGTCATGAAGGAACTTGCAAATCTGAAAGTGGATGAGGCAATGGGGCTGACAGGGATACATCCCAGGATATTGAAGGAGCTCAGGGAGGTGCTACTGCTACTCTGATGTCCTGTTCAACCATGTAGATGGGGAGTGGTTCGGAAGACTGGAGAAGGCGTAGATGTAGTTCACCTCCACAAAAGTGGTAGCAGGAAGGATGCTGGAAATTGCAGGCCAGTGAGCCTGACTTCCATGGTGGGAAAATTAATGAAATCACTACTGAAGGAAAGGATTGTGGAATTTGATGAAACCAGGGGCTTACAGGATCTGAGGCAACATGTATTCACAACAGGGAAGTCATGTCAAACAAATCTGATAGATTTATTTGACTGGGTGAACAGGGAAGTAGATCAGGGATGAACTATGGATGTAGCCTACCTGGATTTCAGTAAGACCTTGGACATAGTTCCACATAGGAGACTCATAAACAAGCTGGGCAACCTGAAAGTGGGTCCAAAGGTAGTAAACTGGGCAATAAAGTGGTTAGGGATAGGAGACAGAGAGTGGTGGTAAATGGAGTTCACTCTGAGGAATGAAGAGTGACCAGTGGGGTGCAGGATCAGTACTGGGTCCAGTCCTCTTTAATGTCTTTATTAGTGGCATTGCAGAGGGGCAAGAAGGGTATGTATACCTTTTTTCAGATGACACAATGATCTGCAATAGGGTAGACTTAGACACTCCAGGGGGAGGGGTCGAACAAATAAGATGAAGCGTTGAAGAGTGGTCAAAAGGTGGCAACTGAGATTCAATGTGAAGAAGTGCAAGGTCAAGCACTTAGGGCACAGAAACCTAGGGGCAAGAGTACAAGGGGGGAAGTAGTACTTACAGCCACCAAGCAAGAAAGGGACCTTGGGTAAACATTTTGATTGCTTAAAGATGGCCAAACAATGTGACAAGGCAGTGGGGAGAGATAATGGGAAGCTAGGGTGCATAGGGAGGAGTATCACAATCAGAAAGAGGGAGGTAGTCATTCTGCTGCATAGAACATTGGTGACACCTCACCTGGAGTACTATGTTCTGTTCTGGAGACCACATTTCTGAAAGGACAGAAACAGAATCGAGGCAGTCCAGAGGAGAGCAACTAAAATGGTGCTGGATCTGCATTAAAGCCCTATGAGGAGAGGCTAAAGGATCTCAATATGTATACCCTGGATGAAAGGAGGGAAATAGGGGATATGATAGAGACTTTCAAATACCTCACAGGTATAAATAGGGTATAAGAGGAAAGCATTTAAAAAAAGATGCTCAAGAACTAGGGGTCATGCTATGAAACTGGAGGGGGTTGATTCAGGGGAAATGTTATAAAGTATTTCTTCACAGAAAGAGTGGAGGTGATCAAAGCAATAACTGTAACAGGATTCAAGAATGCATGGGATAGACATAAGGGAATCTTATTAGTGGAATGGGAGGGCAAAACCGGAGACTAGATAGGGTTTGTGGTATTACAGTAGTTAGGGAAAATGGGCAGACCGGGTGGCCAGGTGGTCTTTATCTGCTGGCAATTTCTATGTCATCTATGTAAGCTGACAAATTATCATCAACAAATTGTGAAGTAAAATGAGATACCCAGTTCTCTGCAGAGTCAAATGTATCAATCAAAGAATTATAATTAGAATTGCTACCAAGAACAAAAAGGCTCTATTATCAATTTTCTACAAAATGCAAATGCCTAGAAACATAAAATTTGTTGGCAGATAAGAAACACTTTGCTCACACAGTCTACTTCAATTTTTCCCTGCCTATACTTTCACTGCAGACCTTACCTGGTCTCCGACTACCATCCTTTTCCATTGATTATGATGAAATACATGTGTGTTTTTTGTAAATGCTTTATATACCTTACTTTCCTGATTCAGAATTCTACAGCTGGGCCTACTCATATTCATTTTTGTAAACCTAACCATTGCTAAGATTTCAACTTTCTCCTATTTACATTTGGGTGTCAAACCATCCAGTGAACTTCTAAGATTTTTGTTGAGTTTCATAGTATATGACAGAACAAATCTAGTCTAATAAACCATCATTCAACTCACACATGTCAGAGGTAGTAGTATGTACAAAATGAATGTTCACCCACACATTTAAGCAAGTGGTAACCATACTTTCATTGTAAGGTCAGAATCCCAATTTACTCAGGACACTAGGACAACAACATTCTGATTAGTTGAAATATGACTCAAACTGTGAATCTTAGGATTCCACAATAACATAACAGGAAAATGACCACTTTCTGCACTGTTAAATATTTTCAGAGATTTCCAAAAAGTTCAGTGCCTATCATAAATTACTAGGTCAGTTACAGAGGCTCTTATAGATTAAAAGTAAGTTGATTATCCCTCAAGATCCCCATCTAACTGATCAATAACTGGATAAAAAATATAATACTGCATGAGATTGATTAGCTTAAGACCAGAACTATTAGATTTAATATCCATAAGCTTTCTTCCAGAAAGTCTAACATTCTCATGCAGATACTTTGACTGCCTCATTAACAAGAACATCAAATGTTCCAGTATGAGTATGAAAGTCTCCTAATAACAAAATCAAGAGGCCTGAAAAAATTGTATTGAGTTTTTCCAGAATGTACTTTATTTCATCCTAGATGTCAACATTAAAATTCTTTGATGAAAGTGGAGGAACATATATATTATCAGAATTCATCTACCCTCCTGAGTACCAATAAGCAGGATAATACAGTAGTCAATAATTTGAATTAGCTTCAGCAACAAAAGAGCATAAATTCTAACATAGGCTAGACCACCCAGTGCTCTGCCAGGTATTTCTTATCATTTGTAGCAACTGCGTGGAATTGCTCACAGTTGTTGATACTGATATCTGTATACATAGAATGCCAGGTCTCTTGGAAGCAAGTACTGGAAAATGTATTAATCAAATGAAACCAGTCCTACTATCCCCATTTTGATTTTAAGCCTGCAATAGTTCAAAAAAATATTGATTTAGAGAAATCAGTCAATGGGACATCTGTTTGGTTCTCATCAGCTAAGCATATGGATGGATCCAAGCAGTACTATTTAGTCATTGATAACCTGACAGTAAATGGGCTCTATTGGTATCTGTTGCAATATAGGAAGCCTCTTGAATAGTTAGCACAATGACTTTCATCAGGATATTTGATATACAGCAGCTATTGTTCACAACATCAGTTCTCATGCTATCCATATTTTTTTTTATTGCAATTTTGGAGTTACAAACCTTTGAGTCAGAGACTCGTTTACAAAGGCTCCATGTCAGAGATAACAAACATTATGCAATGGCAAAGAAAAATTCTGGGCTTTGATTGGTCAGTCTGGGGCTGGACCTGTGATGTTATCCCAGTACAACATCATGGCTCTAGTGCCAGCACACAGATGACCACATCAACTATTATGAAAATTATTGCACGCAGCTTGCATGAGTGATCCCCACTCTGCTGCCCACTTCACCTGCTTACAAGCTGCATTACCAGCTCCTGACTCCTTCAGTATTAAAAGTAAGAGACTCTCTCCTAACAGTCCCCCAGCACTGATCATTACCCTAAAGAAAACCTCACTTTCTTTCTTTCTTTTTTTTTTTTTTTATTTCTTTGAGACACTGCCAAAGTGCCTGCTTCATTTTCGGTCACATAGGCACAGCATCACAATGGAGCACAAGCTCAACCATTCTGTCACAAAGCAGCAGAAAGTGGCTGGTTCCAATAGCAGTTTAACTTGTATTTCACAGAATTTGGCAGTGTTCATAGTGCCCTCTCCCAACACCTGAAGCAGACTCAAAACCTCACCAATCCTAACAGCTGGTCCACATGAGTCAAGATGACTTACCACCACAGAAATCTGAAAGTCTGCACAACTCACTCCTCCTTCACATCATGGTTTCTTACAAAAAAAAAAAAAAATACATCTTCATCCCTCCCTGCAATGGCCAGACCAATTCAATTACGCTTGGAGAGCAGTGGTGTCAGTTTAGGGGCAGACTACAACACAAAAGAAAACATGTTTCTATATGAGAAATGGGCAGGTAGAGCAAACCCACAACAGCAAAAAAGCAGTGAAGTAGCACTAGTGCCACCTGCTGCACATAATAGAAATGGTGGACTTTTTTGTTAAAAAGTATACCTCCACATGCAAAAAATCAATTAAAAACTTAAACAGACATGCATTTTTAATTTTTTTATTTTCACAAATGAGCGATTGTATAATAGCAGTAATGCACTCCAGGGTATGTGTTCTGCTGGGATAATGTCATTTTTGGAGTGGTTGGACACACACGGCCTGTGGCCTCATGCTCAACCATCCCAGGTGTGATGTTATCCCAGCACAACACACACCCTGTCGTGCATTATTGCTTAAATAAAACATATATGGAATCCAATAATAACATAACATTATTTATCTAGTGCACATAAACAACAAGCATTCATAATAAACAGTCTGAGGAACACAGAATTGAATATCGATGGAGATACAGGCAAAGTAGCCTGAAGGAGCAGAGAGAGAGAAGGATGGAGGTGATAGAAGGTAGAAACAGGAAGGGATGGGGAAGAGATGGGAGGGCTGGAGTAGTCAGAGGAGATATTGTTAGATGGTAGGAGGTATGGAGGGGTTGGAAGGCTAGAAGTAGTTACAGAGAGAGGAGGTAGGAAGATGCTCTCTAAGCTTCACTTTGAAAGGGCCTAATTTGACTTCAGAGGAGACTACCCCTGGAAGGGCATTCAACCATAATGGCAGATTTTGCCAAAAACTCTACTAGTAATTTCTCTTGTTTTAAATAACTCATTTAACTGAGCCTTTTCAAGACCCACCCCCCGTGCTTCTCTGAACACTAACAACACTCTGCCCAAGGGAAGTCTAAGATACTTAAAAAAAATGCCCAAATGTACTTGGTCAATCTAATATAATTTTCACCAGATATCCTCTTAAGACCAAAGATACTTAGAGTTGTGGGGTTATTATCTAGAGGACTATAATCATTGATAGATAGGGACTTCCGTCTATTTAAGATTTAGTTTAGACTTTTCCAGGAAGTGACTATTATTCTAAAAATAATTAACTAACCTGATAGCTGCACAAATGATACAGGCACTATCCAAGCCCCTGTTGTCTTTTGTCCAAGACACTTCAATTATGTCCTATCCACTGGGACTCCCTATTTCTGTTTTAAATGAAGTCTCTATTATATTTTGCAAGTTATTTCACATTGTGGAAGGATAATTCCCTACATATAGCCTCAAAACACCATATTCTTGGAGAAATTCATCCGGTGCTAACCTATTTGAACCCACCGTCTGTATATTATCCTTATCAGCTACTGTACAAGTAGGAAAAGTACCAAAATCCTGAGCTGGGGAAACATCCCTAGCTGACTTAAAGGTATCTGTAACTACTACTTTTTTAGTGTAATACAGTATCAAACATAAGAATTAGCTTGTTGCTTATCACAAGAATTAAATTTATAATCTGTGTCACCAATTATTTTACAGAGAAGCTGATTCCAGTCATCCTTCAAAGAGAGCAATTCTGCTTGAGTAGCCTGTAGCTTAGGGGCCAAGGAAACGCAATCTTTCCCAAATGGTAGTGCTTCTAAATTTGGAATCCTTACATCCTATGCAGCAACATTATTTTCAGTTAATCCATAATTAATCAAGGGATCCACAGCTTTCATTACCATTTGAGTTAAGTCATCTACATTTGAAATTCTGAAGGACTTTTTCTTTTTTGATTTCCTCCTGGATGTCATATCTGTGTCCTGAACTTTGTCTAATATTAAATATGAACTGAAGCCTAGTCTGATTGGTTCATCTATTAATCCTATTCTTCACATTCTTTAGATGAAGATTGTTTTGGAGGATGGGCTGAAGTAAACCCTCTAAGACCATTGTCCATTCAAGCTCCATTAATTGCAGTGACATCCTTAATATGTCATTTCTGAGAATGAGTAATTGCTCCATGAGCGTCAGATTTGCAGCATATGGATTGCTCATGAGATTAATGATGTCCTTACTTATATATGAAGGGAAATCATTTATTGGTTCTATGCCCTTGTCTCAACAAGCAAAGCCAGGAAATATATTACTGTTTGAACTACTAGTATATTGAACTTACTGGTTTGAGATAGGTTCATTTTTCACAATTTCATCTATTCTATTTTGGTTAGATTTTTCTAGATTCTTTAGATGAATAATAGTATGCTGGAGCTCCTTCATAACCCCAGCAATAATGTGATGAGTTTTATTGGCCTTGGGCACATTTGTTTCCATAAAGCCTTCACTCTGAAGTACAATATGTATTGAAGCATTGGGGACTGGAAGGTCCATATAACTACAGTATGTGAACTGAAGTCACACCTTCTTAGATGTTAAAATGGAGATTCTTAATCTTTCTCTTTGAATGACTACCTTGCTTATTTTTTGCCTGAAAAATTCCAGGGGATTTTAATGAGGATTCAAACAACCATTCAGAAACATGATAATGAATAAATTCCTTAGAACGTCTCTGTACCACAATAGGCATTCTAGGTGTAGAAGTGAGTTGAACAGATTCTGGTGAGTTACAGTCTTACTTAGAAGTGTCAACCTGTTGATGGCCTATTTCTTCACCCTGTACCTTTCTTATCATCTAGTATTAGATTTTGTTTTAATTTTTAATTGATTTTTTATTATGTTCTGACAAACCTTCCTTCTATTAATAGTTTTTCAATACTTTATTTTTTCCCTATATCAGGTTCTTGAAGGGGAAGTAACACCTTCCTTCCTTTTTTGTTTCCTTGTCTTTACAACTCTGCAAACTTTATGCAAAAATACAATATCCCCCCAAAATAAAAAAAAGACAAGTAGAAAATAGGGTAGAGAAAATATCCATAAATATTAAAATCACTCTTCAATTTAACTTTGTGCTATAATCTTCCTCAGCAAATAAAGTACTAGAGAAAATATCAGAAGAATGCAATCACTGAACCTTAAGTTATCTGAAAGTCAAGAGCCTCCTTACGGACAGACAATCAAAATATTAATGTTCTGTCATCTAAAAGAGCTCATTGTAGCATGATGTAGAGGTCTTCACCGGTAGGCAAGCTAATTAAGTAGTAAGGCAAGACATTGTCAAAGTTGTTCCTTAGAATATATTAAGATGCAGAACTTTTATATGGTCATAAATAGTCTGTACCCAGGGTCAAATTTCCTTAACATAGTAATTTCTGCACAGCAAGTGTATACTTTCTGGTGCCACAGGAAGGTGCTTTTGTTTGTGTTTGGAATAAAAACATCTTGAAAAGGCATGAGGATAACCTCCTGGTACTCTAGGTTCCCTAAAGGAATTACTAGAAAGACAGCAAATCAAAACCCCTGGCAATCTGACAGTTTAATCTAAACACCAGAGTAAAATTATTAAGGGGCTTAATGTTAAATCCTCTAGTCTAATATTATAAAAACAACACATTTAAAAGAAGCAAAATTAAACACCATAAAATTGTAAAACTTCGCTTTTTTTTTGTTCTCCAATTATTTAACCAGGTGAGACACACTAAGCTGAAAGCTTGTTTACAGGTGCAACCAGGGAGCACAAGGAAGTTAAGTAATTTGCTTAGGGTCACCCAGTATGCAAGTGGGGGCTGTGGGATTCAAACTCAGGTCTCCAGATTTGCAGCTCAGAGCCTTAAACCACTGTACTGTACAGCACTTATGTTCTTAAAACATAAATGAGAAACTTCTTACATTATTTCCAATACTCAGTTTTTTTCCCTTTTCCTTCTATTCACATTTGCCCCAATATCCCAGGCCAAACAATAACCCAATTCTTTGTTCTCTCACAATGCCGATAGAGATGTAAATGGAGAGAAATGCATATAGATTTTAAGCAAAGGGACTAAATCCTTTCAAAATATAACACCTAAGACATAAGAGGAAAAAGGACTTAACAAGTTTCAGATGGAAACCCACCATCTCCCATGAACAGCTAAACCTGTGCCAGAGAATTGAAATGCTGACTTGGTCTGCACCAAACACTGCTTGAGTGTTCAAGATTTCTTGGAGCCATACCAAAGCCCCGATTGGCTTATCCACCAGTCGGCTAATTCTCAGTAGCATAAAAGATAAAAAAATACCAAAATAAAAACATACGATTCTTTAAAGAAAGGACAAGATCTTAGGTACGGAATAAATATTTATTGTTCTAATGTAGTCAGTTAGTAGTGTGTGCCATTAAACCTAAGCAAACAAGCACCTAAAATATGGTAGTTTTGTGCTCAAACAAAGATTCTCTCAGATCCTGACTCTCCAAATCCATGAGACCAGCTCCAAAACTCAATGCCCTGGTGTACTACCACTCTGCAGGCCTGATTCACAAAAGAAAAATTATGGCACAAGCAGCATGAACCATGAAGAAGAATGCAGAGTGCTTCATGCACCAGGATGCACACTGCACCAGATTCTCAAATGCACACTGCATCCAAACTGGGACGGATGCACTAGAGTGACCTTGTGGCAAGAATATGCCAGTGAACACACTATGGCAATGTGCAATGTGTCCTGCACTGACACACCATGCACAATGCTGGCAGATTGGATTCACAAAGGTGCAAGCAGCGTAAACTTTCAAACACCAGCAAGACCAGGGAAAGCTGGTCTAAACACATCAGAGCATATGAAACGAGACCAGAGCACTACTGAGGCAAGAAGGCAAGAGCAGGAGCAACTGTATACAGAGACCCATACCAGAACCATAGCTGTACCATTGGCATTGTTTGGAATGCATATGGCAAGGCTACATGAGTAGAGATGTGTCCACATACAGGGTGGTGCTGCAGAGCCACAAGCCAGGCAGCAGGTGCCCAGATGTAGGAGGCCTGCCAGAAGACAGTATAGGAGGTGGACCTCATTCAGACAACTGACAGAGGAACAATACATAGCCAGCTACCAGCTTGGCAGGGAGGCAGTAGTGGAGCTGTGCCATGAGCTGCATGGTGCCCTGCAAACCAGACGCAGTGAGGTCACACCATACCAGTAGAGGTGAGGGTATGTGCAGCCCACTGTGTCCTTGCCAGTGGGGGATTCCAGACGCTGAGTGAGGATATGGTCAGCATATCACAGACCTCAGTGTCTGTAGATGCACTGGTGCACAGAGCACACCAGTACAGTCACTTCCCAACAGAACCACAGGAGCAGCTGCAGATCAAATGGGTTTTACACAACAGCAGGCATACCATGTGTGCTGGGCACCATAGACTGCACCCATATCATCATACAGGCATCACTGCTTGATCAAAAAGCATACGTCAGTAGGAAGGGATACCACTCCATGAACATCCAGCTGGTCTGTGACAGTAACTGCCATATCCTGAATGTAGTAGCATTCTGCCTCAGGTCTTGCCATGACTCATACATATTCTGGAACAGCGGACTCTGCCAGGCATTTGACAAATGAACCCTACATGAAAGATGGCTAATAGGTGGGTCTACAGCAAGGATAGGCAGGAGGTGTGAGCCTGCGTGGGCACATTGGTGGAGGCCCACAGGGCTGGGGCATGGCTCACAGCCCGCATATGCAACCTAGTGGGTAGGCCATTGCATGCAGATGTGCCACAGCACAACCTGCTGCACACCAGGGTGGTATGGGTGTGCCTGTGCTCTGGTGAATGGCAGGGATGTTAGCATGGGCATGGATCCAACAATGCAAGGAAGGCACACAGCCCACCGACGGACAGGGCAAACCATGGCCACGTGATGTGTGAGGATGCCACATGCCATGAGCCCTGCAAACAGTGGCAGAGTGAGCCATGCCTGTGTCAGGGATCCCACTATGGCCATACAGGGAGACAACAGATGTATGTGACGTGTGTACTAACAAGCATTTATTACACCCCCCCCAGGTGACAGCTGCTACCTACAGCTACCATTGCTGATGACACCCGTCAGGCAGTCCCAAGTAGAACCACAGACAGCATACAATGAGGCACATGCAGCAACAAGAACTGTGATTTAGAGAACCTTTGGGCTACTGAAGATGAGGTTCCATTGCCTAGACAGGGCTGGAGGGGCATTGCATACACACCCATTATGGCCTGCAAGATCATAGTGGCATGCTGTGTACTGCGCAATATCAGCATTGCACACTATGTAGCTATGCCAGAGCCAGACACAGACCCAGAGAACGATGCTGTGGGTGCAGAGGAGGAGGAACAACGACCAGTTATAGGCCTGCCGAGGGACGCACATGCATGAAATGCAGTGCATGGCCAACGCAGCAGGGTGAACCAGATCTTTGCACACTTCAGTTGAACACACATTGTTAACACTTTGCAGCACACACCATGCAATGGGTGTATAGCACAGTGCACCATGAGACCCCCACCATGGACATGAGGGCATTAGGCATTCCATGCACCCACACACAGTGCAGCCGTGGCATGGTGGCAAATAGCTATCAATACCGGATACTGTGTGCATGCTGACAAACAATACTACCTTGGTGCAGTGCAGACAACAGATCGGGACATGGCCAGAGGCCCACCATATACCATGATCCTGGTCCTAGCTGCAGTGATGCAGAGATGTCGCCACCTGGGGCAGCACACAGGCCATGGTAGCACTGTATGTTGGGAAGTGCCTGTCACCCATGCGTAGTCCCAGGTGGTGACTGGACATCTGTGGGTGATATGCAGATAGCAGTTGGCAGCAGTGGCCACAGTGCCACTATTATCAGTGATGACAGGCATGTGCACAGTAGATGCCCAAACCAAGTGCAGCAGGAACCCTGGGGACAGTGATGGGGCCAGCATGCAAGACCAGGGGAAGGTGCATGCTGATGATGTAGGCCACCCTCCCTGGTATAGCTGTGTTGCCTACCACTGCTGTGGCAATTGGTAGGGAGGATGCATGCTATGTGGCATAGCCAGCCAAGATAGGCCACCATAGGCAGCACAGGATGTATTATCAGACACAACACACACCATACACCCAACGCACCATGTGTCACACATGTCTGTGTGTGTGTGGACACCCTTGTGGAGGAGGCGCTGCTGTGTGCGAGGATGTTGTACAGCAAGAAACCATACAGGACCTTGATGACTCAGGTGACAATGCTGCAGATATGGTTCACGTGGATGACCTTCCAGGGGATGCTACTGCGAACAATGTGCATGGGAACAATCTGGCTGGTGGACAGGTCTTGGGAGGCCACAGCGGATGGCATGGGTGATGCAAACAGGTAGGCCAGGGTGCAGTTTACCCATGAACTAGGTGCATACCTACACCTGATTGCATCCCATTTGGACATGTTGAACAATGACATAAGAGCTCTGATGGACTTTCTGGACATGTACAGCAGCCACTGAGCCATTGAAATGTTTTCTGAATATTGTTACCTTTGCTGTTATTGCTTTTCTGTTGATGTTACTGAATGCACCACTGTAGCTTTCCCTCAGCTCACCCTCAGGTGTGATTGGGAACTGTGGTCAATGGGTGCAGCACAGTGGCAGTATGCATAGCTGTACTCCGTGCACCATTATCCACCCACACATGTTGCTAGTGCTGATACAGGGTACACCTTGCTGCACAAGCCCATTCAGCTGCATGGCAGCTGGGTTCTCTTAGTCACACATCGGCATGCCAATGTATTTAAACCTAACCACCAAACACCAAGGTAGAACCCCATGGTTGGGTCTGTGTGCTGTGCTTTGCTGTGCATGACCCGGCAGGCGTTGTCTCCACTGGGGTCTGCTATGATGGTGTGTCAGTGGCTCTCACTGTAGTTGGTGCTCTGCCAGGTGTAATTCTGCCATGGTGCCATGGATGGGTGTTGCAGGGGGGTATGGAGTGCCTGGAATGGATGCTGGCTTGTGTGAGCTGACATTGCCATGCTGGTGTGTTGTCCATTACTCACCATGCCACATCGTGTAGTGTGTGGCATTTCACATTGTGGCAATGCTTATGGTTCTGTTGATTCCCTCACCATCCCTTCATCTCCTGGGGGTGCACAGCACAGTGCATGTCACTGGATGCATGTGTTCTGGCCTGGCTGGCAGCGGCCACTGGTGTGCAGTCATCCACTCCCAGGCCACTCCCTGTCCATGTGCCTTTTTGAGGGCTGTACTTTCACCCTGTGGTCCTGCAGCCCTTGCATCACACATGTTCCTTTTTCTGCCCCTGTGACCACATTTAGGCTGCATCTCCAGTGTTGCCATGGGTGGTGCCTTAGTGACTGCACCTGAGGAATCCACTGCAGGCATGACCAAGGCAATGCCCATTGTTGGCTTACGTTTGTGGCTGCTGTGTCTGTGCTCCAGTATGGCCTGTTTGGCGTGGCCGTGCTGTGTCTCCTGCATGCAGCTGCCTGGGGTGTGTGTCGGCATGGCAGTCCCCACTGTTGCACCCATTGTGACACATGCCATCTCACTCACATCTGTCACAGTGGACTGTGCAGGCTATGTCCCCTCAGCCGGCCTTACTGTGTTGGCAGCCATGACTGTGTTCCCTGGGCACACCTGAACCCCTGCTCTGTCCCGTGGTATTTCATCTGCCAGCATGGTGCTCTCCATGGGCACTGTTTCGTTCACAGCAGGGGCACTGTGCATCCTCTCTACCTCTGGTTGTTCCCCTGCCATGGCCTTTGGGACCCATTGTTGCGTGCTCCTGTGCTGCTTGTTGGGCACTGTATGCACTGTTCAGTGCCTGGTACTGCCCCATGCCCTGTTACACATTCTTCACACCTGTACCAGCGCTGTCACTAGATGCAGTCTGCCGCTGTGTTTCTGTCAAGGTGCTGTCCATGTTGCTGTGACAGGTTCTGTGCATATCCACAGGGTATACAGCCCCTGTATGGTCCTGTTTTACCACAACCATCAGACGCTGCTCACTGCTGTATGATTGCTGTGGGATGATTGATTGGTGTGATTCCCCAGGGACCTGGGACTCCACCGCAACATATGAAGCCTGGCTGTGTGTTTCATGGGCTTGTGCCATACATCCAGTGCTGTGCAACATTACGTTTGTACAGTCTAGCAGTGCAGTGGTATTTGTGGTGAGAACCTGTGTATGTGCCTCCTGTATCATGATGCTGCACTCAGTAGCACTGTATTGCCATTCCACAGCCTCCACTTGTCACTGTGTACATGCCTGTATTGCATGCAGGATTGCCAGTATTTCATCCTGCTGTGACGCTCCTTCGTGACTGGATGTTCACACGGCTTCATGCTTGTCCATGAGGGTGAGGTCTAGCCAGGTCATGTCTCTTGTGGTGCATATGTTCCACTGCCGTACTGCTTTGCAGATGGCAGCTAGCTCTCAATGCATGGAGTCCTGCATGTTCATCATGTCCTGGCAGAGTCTTGTGAAGTCATCCACTGTCTCTGGTTCATGTGCAGTGGTGTGTTGGGTTTCTGCATGTTCAGGACTGCCAGGCATTGCCATACTGTCCCCTTTTGAATCATCCTTTTACCCAGGATTAATGGCCTGTGTGATGCTGTAAGGACCTGTGGCATGTGTGGATACCACTGTGTGTTACTTGGCATCTAGTGTGTCCATGGGGGCACTCACTTGTCAGGACTGTGGTGGTCATCACCACCTCAGTGTCCTCCCTTGTACTGTCATCACCCCCGGAGGATTCCTCATTGGTGTCGTCCTCGCATAGCTACTGTCCCCTGCAGTCTGTGTCCATGTGTGTTGCAGACATTTGTCCACTTGCCACACCTATGCTGGGTCCTGTAGGGGTGACCCAGACATTTATGCATTCATCAGTACTGTGGTGGCCATTATATTGTGTAAGGTTGCCATGTGTTGCTGCTATACATGTCTGGCCATGAAGTACTGGTCCCACTGTTGGGTGGTGTGCATTGCCACATCACATATACAGTAGTAGGTTTTGTGCAATACATGCCTGTCCCACTGTCCAGGCAGGTGTCCCCTCCCAATGGTGCCTTCACTCAGGTGTGATGCCACCAGTTCCTCATGTCTGCTTAGTGTCTGTCTTTGACTAGGGCCACCACCTGTCCCACTGGTGCAGTGCCTGTTATGTGCAACCTTTATTTGTGCCCTTCATTTGAGGTTGCTGTAGTGCTTCTGTAGCTCACATGTGATACATTGGCATGCAGCAATGGCATTGTCCATTGTGGCCACATCCTCCCATGCCTGCTTTCGCTGGGCTCAAAGCTTCCTGTCCCCGCCCCTTGACAGTAACAGCTCTGCCTGTTGGCTGGACGGCACCTGTTACTACATGGGTACAGTCTGTTGGGCCTGTTGCCCTGCATACCAGATTATGGACCTCCTCTATGAGAATGTCTGTCTCCTCATCCGTGAAGTTCTGTTTTCACTTGTGTTTTCCACCTCACTGCTTACTGCTCTCACTCTGTGTCACTGCCTTCTCTGCCATCATTCAGCCCATGCGTTGGGGTGCAGTGTGTGACCTCAGGACATGGTGCACTGCCTTTTTATGATGCACTGTGCATCATGTGTCACATATTGCCATCTGTGCCATGCACTGTATTCTTACTGAATTTGGCGCACGGTGCTTGACGCAGCATATTTTGGTGCAACGTGCATTCTGTGCACCTTGCACTGCTCTAATTGTCTTTTGTGAATCAGGTCCCACGTGTGTGGAATCCCAGTTCCACTGTAAGTGCTGGTATTGTCTAGGGCTGTCTCTGCTTATCTGTTCTGCTGTCACCATGAGGATACTTGGAGAAAACTTGAAGACAGAAACATGCTTCTCTAAGCGCAGGCACTTCAGACACACAGCCATAATGCCCAGTTCAAACACCCTTTGACAACGATGGCATACCTGATGTAAAAAATAGACTCATCAGTGCAAATCCACACTACTCCTCTACAGCAAACAGCAAAACTCACCTAGTCAACAAAGTCAAAAATGGTTTCCCCACTTAGTTAAATACTTTTACTTTACTGCTGCTGCTATTCCCTATGATACAATATTTTCTGGTCGACCACTGCTATCTACAACTACATGCAGACAATCTTTTAGTCTTTAGATACAACAGCACAGGACAGGGGATGAAGCTCACATCTGAGTCCTGATAGCCAGCCTGGTGGTGTAGAGGGCTGTGGCACTGGTGCCTTACCTCTTACCACGTCGATGACACCGGGTCGCGAGTGACCTAAGGTGTCAGTAGGTTAACCCAAGGGAGGAGGATTGAGCATCCCAAGGACTGCTCTCCTCCTCCAGGAAGGGTGGGAGGGATGACCACTGAGTTGCTGGCTCCTGGTGGTGGCCGGGGGCTGATGCAGGCTTGGGGGAAAAAATGTGGGTCGGTGTTGGCCAGCATCAGACATGCAGCACATGGAAGCATGCACAGCAGGGTCCTTGACACCACTGCATGCCCATGCCATGGGGAGATCATGCGAGGAAAAAACAATCCTCCGGCACGTAACATGAAGGCTGGCCCTGCAGCCTCAGTGGACATATTCAACTCAGCTCCCCTGAGCCCAGCCCCATGTCTTCTGCAGTGTGCGGGTAGTACCACTGTGAAGCAGCCTGGGGTGAGGCAGGGTAAAGGGTCAATGCTCTGACTGTGGCCAGTGGATGGTGGGAACCATAGGTACACCCCCCCCCAGTCAAGGAAGTATAAAGAGATTAGAAAAAAAAAAATCTGAGTCCTGGTGAGGAAGCTGAGAGAACTGGGCAGTGGTTAGAGACCTGGAAAAATGGGGCCAGATACTGGACCGAGTCCCTAAATGGACCACCAGGATACATGAAAAGCACAGGGCTACAAACAGTGCTGACTCTTCAGCTCAGATTCCTGGGGGGCTGCCGAGACAAAAGACACCTGTGGGCACTGACTTTGTTACTTAGCCAGACCAAGAGAGACATACAGTAATCTGGGGAGGAGACTTTTAATATGATTATAGATGACATGATGGACCATTCCTCTACGCATGCTTACCAACTGCATAAGGCAGCCAGGGTGCTATGGCAGCAATCTGAGGAAATGTGGTTACTAGAAATTTGAAGAACACTACACCCTACCACAAGGGATTATTCCTTTATTCTACAGTCCACAGAACACATACTTGAATAGATTACTTCTATATGCCCAGACCCCTGTTAGGAGAAATCTGCCAGTGTTACTATCTCCCTTTTAGTATATCAGACCATGCATTATTAAAGATGATTCTCAGACTAGGGACAGAAAGAAATCAAGAGGTGCAACTATAGAGGCTAGACCCCCATATTACTGAATAGGGAGGACTTCCTGATGCAGCTGAGGTAAGATAAAAGAATTCTGGTCCATAAACAAGGACACAGTGGAGAGTCTGGGAACAGTGTGGGACACATTAAAAGCAAATATTTGAGGCAGGGCTATTGCCTTCACTATGAAACTTAAGAAAGAAAGTAAAGCACAGCTGAAGCAGGTTGTAGAACTTGAGAATGATCTTAAAAAGCATATGAGGCCAAGGAATACTACAACCTAACGAAATTTAACATGTCTTCCAATGAAATCACATCTAAACCAGTAGGAAGATTATTCACCTTCCAAAAAGACAGATACAGTAATCCAGCAATAAATATGATAAACTACTGGCATATCAGCTAATAAAAGAGAAAGTGCTCAGGCCCACTGACACAATTTCAACCTTCACTGTGATATTGACCAAACAAAAAGAAATTAATAAAGAATGTGTACAGTAGTATATGGAATTGTACACATTGGGGGATGGTAACCCCACTAGCAACCCTTCTGGCCCCAGGTATGCCTTTTACAGCATACTGTCACAGCTCACCAAGTAAGACAGGAAGAGCCTGGAGGGCCCAGTAAAGAAGCAAGAAATTCTGACAGCAATGAGCTCCCCAATGCCAGGAAAAGCCCCAGGACCTGACAGTCTACTCATCAAACCATATAAAAAATTGCAGTAGATAAAATGGGGTTCCCTGACAGACACCCTCCATGAAGCTTTTAAGAAGAGAAACTTCATAGGTCTTTCACTGAGGCTTGAGTGATGATTTTGCCTAAACTATCTAAACCCAGAGATAAGGTATCTTCATACCACCCTATTTCTCTGCCAAATGCAGACTTTAAAACGTATGCTAAACTGCTGGCCACCACAATAAAAAGCATTCTCCCCCCCAAAAAAAGAGTGCCAGACCAATCTGGTTTCCTTAAAGGGACAGTAAACATTGCAGGGGTCACTTGCATTGTGAAAGCCCATAGAACGATCTTTCAAATGAGGCACTGGGCTTGCTTGTAGGTGTCAGGAGTCCTGAGTTATGAATACCTAAATCATCTGTAAATCAAAACAAGGCAGCAGCCATTTCAGTGAATTATGAGACCAACAGTGATGTCACTGATGTGCAAGCTGTAATTAACAACATGCAGCTTGCCCCTCAGTGACATCACTTCCTGATTTAAAATGGCTGCTGCCTTGTTTTGATTTACAGACTAATTAGATGGTCGTATCTCAGGACTCCTGACACGTATAAGGAAGTCCAGTGTCTTGTGTGTAATGTCTTTTCATGGGCTTTTACAATTTGAGTGACCCTTGCAATGTGTACTGTCCCTTTAAGAACAGGCAGCTCCACATAAATGTAAGAACTGTCGCTCAGGTACTGGCTAAAGGACAACAAGATGACTTAAGCTGCCAGGTGGTGGTTTTGCTCGATGCCAAGAAATCATCTGATTGGATCGACTTGGACCATCTCTGGCAAACAATGGAGGGCATGGCCTTTGGGTCCAAATACATTCAATTGGTACAAGCCATATATCAAAGCCCCACAACAGTGATACAGACCAATGGGTGGGTCTCAGAGCAGGTGCTGTATGCTGACCGAACAGTATCGACATCGAACGTCATTACAGCGGCAAGTCGATGTTGCCACTGTAATGTACCAGCAGGATCCAGCACTGCTTTCTTATGGACTTGCACCCCTTCCTGAAACAACTCTGACTCAGAGTTGATAATCTTTAAGTAGGGGTGTATGGGGGGCATTGCCCCCCAGATGGGGGGTTGGGGGACAATGCACCCTGAAAAAAAACAGAGTTTATCAGATGGATTTATGTCAAGTTGCAGTTGGCATAAATCCATCACCATACTGTTGGGTCACAATATTGACCCCTTACTGACCCTTCTCTTTGATATTGCTTTGGAGCCACTGTCCCTGGCAATACAGGCACATCCTTGCATTGCTGGAATTGAAATCCCTCTAGTGATAGCCCTTGTAACCCTATATGCAGATGACTTATTGTTCAGTGTGTCTCACCCTGAAACTTCACTACTCGCTCTGATGGAGGTGATTGAGGCATTTGGGGCCTAGGCAGGGTACAACATTAATTTAATAAAATCCTTGGTAATGCCCTTGTACAGTTTTGAACACCCAGAACTATGGACTGCTCTTGCATTTCAGTGGGAAAGGGAAAGGGGAAATTGTTTAACCAGGAAAAGCACACTAAGCCAGAGCTTGTTTCCAGGTGAGACCTGGAAGCACAAGGAAGTTAAGTGACTTCCGCAATGTTACACAGTATGTAAGTGGTGGCTAATGAGATTCAAAACCAGGTCTCCAGGTTTGTAGCCCTGTGCCTTTAATCACTTCGCTATAGGGTTTAGATACTTGGGAGTCAATGTCACCAAAAGAGTGCAGGGTCTGTATGAGGCCAGCTACTCACCACTAACAGGTGAATGTTAAAGAGCTGTTACACAGATGGAAAACCTTGCCCCTATCGCTGATGAGTAGAGCCATTGTTTTAAAAATGACAATACTGTCTAGGTTTTTGTGCCTCTTTGATGTGCTGCCAGTCCATGTCCCCTCCATGTTCTTTAAACAGCTTAAAACATATTGAACAGATTGGCTGTGGGTGAACAAAACTCCTAGAGTAAGCTGTGATTGATCAACTTACATTGTCACCGGGGAAGAGAGGCATCAGAGTTCCATATTTTGAGAAATACTATTGTTTGGCACAACTGGTAGGCTTGAGAGAATGGTGTAATATAAAATGCAGTAGCAAAGGTATTCTCTTGCAGAGGGCAGTGACGGGGAAACAAAGACTCACAGATTTGCTCTAATCCTGTACTGAAAAGTCAGGTGGCTAAAGGGAATCCTATTCTAACACATTTACTGAGACTATGGCACAAAGTGCACAGGTTAATGGGGAAAAAATCCCTTCACACAAATCTGCCTCCCCGTGTGGCAATCAACTGTATCCAGACTTTTTGGGTGACCCCGACATCAAAAGCTTGGAACAGACATGTTTAACCCTCTTGGGACACCTATATGGAAATGGGCAGTTGAGAAAATTTCAGACTGTAGCTAGCATGTTTGGTCTTCCAGAGCATTATGCTTTTAAATATGCTCAGGTCAACTATAATCTCATGATGCTGGGTCCAACACACCACCTACATGAACCTTCTGGCATAGCTGAGACTTTACGTAATGCACAGGACACAAAAAGGTTGGTGTCAGGGCTCTATAAGCACATAATGACTGGAATTCCAGGCAGATAGGCAGATACTAGATAGAAATGGCAGTTTGCCTTGGCAATAGAGATACCACAGGAGGACCAGGATGATATACTAAATGATAGGTGGAAAATCCCAGTAAGATGCAAATTTGAATGAACCCGATTCCTCTATATTCAGCAAGTGTATTACAGTATTTGCCTGAGAGGCTGTCTAGGTTCTTGACCCAGCATTCTGGCTTGTGCTCCAGATGTAAACACATGACAGGAGATTTGGCACACATGTATTTATTTATTGAATTTTGTTGACCAGGTAGGCCCGCTGCGACTAGAAGTCCCTTTTTCAGGGGTGGCCAGGGGGGAGGGGATACAGATGGTAACCAACTGAAATTGAACCATATTAAGTTGTTGGTGGTATTTTTAGTGAATGGGGGAAATTTGGCCAGGACACCGGTGAAATTCCCTTACCCTGCCAGAAGGGGGAAACTCTGTCCATCAGCATGATGGCCAGTCCTGGTGGGATCCTGGAGAGGATAGATGTTTGGGTGGCTGGGGAGCAAGTCTCCTCCCTGGCCTCGGCCCTGCAGTAGACTGAAGTTTTTTTTGATGCAGAATGCTCTATTGAAAACAGAATGGATATTGAAAATCAAGATGATTTAGTTTGGTCAGAAATGGCAAAGACTCCAGAGTTTGAAACAAACATACAGGTACAAGGAAAATCTTTCTAGAAAGAATTGTAATGATCACTTGCAAGCTATGTTGCAAGCTAAGAAAGAATGTTTACAAACCAGACAGCTAGAAATAACTGCTGCATGACTTAAAATCCAGCCTACAGAAAGTGTCAAAACGGGCCTTCCTGACAACCAAGCCTCTCAGTATAGTAAGCCCATAGCAACCAGGGGATCGACAAACGACTTATTATCTGACATTTCAAAATGATAAAAAACAAATAGCAAGGCTGACTACCAAATGAATTCTTATGACCAATCTATAGCTATGGTATTTTCCTTTTCAGCAAAAACTAACTTCACAGCTGTTTCCTCAATGCAACCTGCAGCTCCCAGTCAGGGAAATCGCACAGGTCACAACAAAGATTTATTATCATCTAAAGCTAAATCTTGGTCTCCAGACCCTGAACTACTAAAAATTAACTGGGCAAAAAATACAGAGCCTTCAAAACCAGCAACCAGTGGAGCACAAAAATTATTAGCAATATCTGATTCAGAGATGTGCTCTGCCAATTCAGTAACAGCTCCTGAAACTGTACAGCAACAAAGTATTTAACACAATGTGGCTTCTTTCGCTGCAGTCAAGAATCAGCCTGATAGAATGACCCCTTTGGTTGCAAACAATAACAGTACATTTACAAGTTCCGATGAAGCTCCAGGAATGTTAAATATGAGTGGGCTTTCACTTGACCTAAGATGCCCCTCAGAAACTATTTCCAACAGTTCAAATACTACTGAATGGTCAGTGAAGAATGTCTTTAGGGCTGCTGGATGGGAGAAACAACTGGGAGATAATAAATGGGTGTCAGGTCCCACAGACATTCAAATGCCAACAATAATGTCACAATCCTTACAGAGAGATAGTACTACAGCACAAAACTCTCTTCTTGTTTTACTGAGAGAACTGGCTTTAACCCAGAACCCCACTCTTAATCTCAGAGTGAAGGAAGAAAATTCACCCCCCCCCCAAGGAAATGAGGTCATAGATAATGAACAAACTAATATACCTGAAGGACCTGCACAAGCAAGAAATACAGCAATAGGCCCCACAATTTCTAGTACAGTTGCACCTTTACTCCAGATCAACAGGACCAACTCTCACCCCTAGGCTTCACTTTTCCACACTCCGATATACCCCGCTCAGTGCCAAAATGCAGTAAAACTACTCTACAGAGGTGGAATGGACGAATTACCTGATCGAGTCTTTGTTGCAAAAACTCTCTTAAAAAGAGTCAATGGGATTTTTTGCAAATGAAATTCATGCCTTAAGCCCTGTCTCATGGAAGACAAATGTTTTAAGGTGAATTCAGGCCTAAAACAATTTGGGTATAAATTTTAAAAGCTCAAACGTACATCCTATGGGCTCCTTTTGTAGCCATTCCATTAACCAGACCAGCATATAAAACAATCACAGTTTTGTTTTAGGAATGAAGGAGTCAATGTTACCAATCTTACTTATTGGCTAAAGCAGAAATGTACTATTATTAATCGACCTGAGGAAATTTTTGACTCGGAACACATCTGAACAGGGGGCTGGAAAGTTAAAGTTATGCTAAGAGAATCTGATACAGGACTTGGGCACTTACTTAATTGTTTTTTCCTAGGTCGTGATAGGGGGGTCCTGTTCTATGCGTAACAGCCCAAAGCTTGTTATAAATGAGGATCTACAGGGCATTTGAGCAGTATCTGTGACCAGATTAATTGCAATTTCTGTCAAGAATTTGTATACAGTAGTGGGCATTGTGTGAATGAGTACAAGTGTAATCTATGTGATGAAGTAGGTTACTCATACCAGAGTTGCAAATGGGTGGCTCACAATCAAGCAGACCAAACAGATGATGAGGAGATGGGGTTACTGATAGCTGTTGCACAAAGAGCCACCTTTCCCTCAGTTACAAAACCATTATGGCTGCTCCACCTCAACCTTTAGTAGCAACAGCATATACTCACCCCCAGCAGACCTGCCTCCAGCTGAGACCTTCGATATAGAAGAACCCAATCCCCCCCAACCCTAGCTCAGTCACTGAGACCGCCACAGAGATGCCCACTCCCCCATTACTGTTGTGGAGAAAGGGAAGAGAAGCAGAACTCCTAGGAAATTGTTCCCCCAGAAACAATCTGGCTCCAAAGCCCCCAAAACAACAGAGTTCTCCCTATCAAATAGATTTGAGGCTTTACAGAATGCTTTGTAGCTTCAGACTCTGAGGCAGAAGACTATTTTATCATCCCAACCAGATTTGTCACGAGACATGGATGTAAGTGACCAAGACTCTCGCACTTCAGTTTCAAACCAAGACCTTTCTGCTCTTCCACTAGAGAAACAGGAGAATTGTAGAAGATCACACAGGAACAGAACTAACCCCCTTTGATAATTAAGCAAATAGGCCCCTTTTCCCACCCCATTCATTCTAAATGGAAAATTTTCAGTGCATCTATTCCTCCAATGTAAACAGCATTAAGAGTGTTAGGAAAAGACAGGTAGACTTTTCACACTTACTTTCAGCTCCTGGCAACATAGTATTTCTACAAGACACAAGACTACATACAGTCTCAGAAATCACCACAGCCACAAAAGAATGGCATAGCAGGCCTTCCTTTTGGTCACTAGGGATGGAGGCTTGTTCTGGAGTAGGCTTTGTATTTAAAGCTCTTGTCAATTTCCAGGTTATCAAATTAATAGATTTGATGCCAGGACAGGTTTTATTTTAGATACCAAAATTTGTAATGTTTATTACAGATTTATTAGTATCTATACCCCACAATCAAAAGCTGACAGAATTGAAGTATTTAGAACCATCCAACCCTATCTTTTTTCTTCATACCCTGTGATCTTAGGTGGTGATTTCAATTGTGGTTTATCGATACATGGTCGAGGGAGAAACACTAAAGCCACAAAAGTTTATTGTCACATGACTGTCCTAAAAAGTGTGGTACAAGATGCAATGTTAATAGATACATACCTCGTAATTCATAAAAAAATCTGTCCCAACCTTTCAAAAAGGCCCTTTTATTACCTGTATTGACTTTTTCTTTGTGTCTAAATCAGTTCTTATTTCCAAAGCTATTGTACAAGAAGTAGAATATTCAGACCATAAGTTATTACATACTGAATTATCCTAGGGGATGTCGTTATAGACCAAAATGGCTCAGGGTATTGGAAATTTAATTCTTCTTTACTTTCCAACCCACAACTACTTGGAAACATTCAATATCTTATAACTATTAGGAAATCTACCTTTGAGATATATGATACTCTGGATCTTTTTTTTTTTTTCACTGGGAGAGACACACTAAGCTGAAAGCTTGTTTACAGGTATGACCTGGGAGCACAAGGAAGTTAAGTGACTTGCTCAGGGTCACACAGTATGCAAGTGGGGGCTGTGGTGGATGGACTTAAAAATGGACTTACAAAGTCTACTGAAACATGATAGTAAAACTTTTAGAAATAAAAAATATTTTCAATACTCATGAAACAGATAACAGTTACAGAATATACAATCTCTAGCCAGAGAGACAAATCATAATTTCATGCCACAAATTCAGAAACTAAAAACTGAGATGATAAGCTACCATTTAAAAAGCATGACAGCATGCAAAAAAGGCAGTTTTCTGGCACTAAAGGGAAAGTAAATGTTATATGTCCATTCCTTAGTGGTAAAGAAAAAAATGAATCATAAATTCATACATAGCCTATTGGATACAGATGGGACAGAGTATGTAGACTGACAACATTTGTTAAGGATTGTCACTCAACACAATAAGGCCTTATTTAAAAAAAAACATCCAGTTATAAATAATACAGCTCCTGACTTTCTACAGTCTTTTACTCCCCAAAATGTCCAGATTATGTCTTAAATACACAAATGTAGGTTATTTCACCCCAAGAAGTAGAAATAGCAATCAATTCTCTAGGAAACAATACCACCCCACACTTGGACGGTCTTACCTCAGAGTTGTACAAAGTTATAGGTCCAGTAATATCAAAGGAATTAGCAGCAGCTTTCACTATAATGTTAAAGGAGGATGCTACCCCTTCCAAATGGCAAAATGTAGTTTATTTTATTTGTATAAAAAGGGGATAGAAGAGATATTTCAAATTGGAGACCAATAAGCCTCCTAAATGTTTACTTCAAGATTTTAGCAAATATTTTGAATACAAGACTCATACAGGCTACACTATACCTCATTTCTCCTGCCCAGTCCTGTTCTTTACCAGGAAGGAAAATGACAGATCAATTAATACCGTTAAGAGAAATTCTGGAATGAGATAACATACAAGGACTGGAAGGTTATATATTATCACTGGATCAGAAGCAAGCCTTTGACTCAGTAAATCATACTTTCTTATGGCAAGTATTAAAATATTATGGTATCCGACATGAGTTTATAAAGTGGATTCAGAGCTTGTGTAAACCAGCCACTATTACCCCTCAGGTTAATGGCTGGAATGGCCTGTTGCTGCTGGTGCACAGAGGAGTTCAACTAGTGTGCCCTCTCAGCCCCTTATTATTAGTGGTGGGTGAAGTGGGCTCAATTTGCTCTGCAAAGTGATTCACGGAGTGAAGGTGAATTCGTGGAGTACTCCACAATGCGAAGCGGAGTAATTAGCTTTATGATGGGTAACGCGAAGTCCATTGAAAACAATGACTTCACGTTACTGCACCTTCCCAGACCACTACTCCACCAATTTTAAAGGCAAAGTACATTGAAAACAATGCACTTCACCTCACTTCACCTTGTTTTTAAGCTCCAAAGGTGAATTTTGCATTGATTCATGGGATTTCAGGTCACATGGGCTCTATATTGTTCGGCATAGCTTCAGTTTGGAGTAGTATGTGTAGGAAGCTGTAGGAGACAGTCTGCTCTGAGAGCTCTCTGTGATTCAAACCTTCTAAAAGCTGTTAATAAAGCCTTTTTGAGTAATTTGTTTTGCTCAAACTTTAGTTCATCGATTGTAGGAAACCCTCTTGTGCTCATATCATCAAGCATTTATTGTGTGTAGATTTTGAATGTTAATGTACAACATTGAGTCTGTGTAGTAAGAGACAGTGAAAGTGTGCTTTGAGGGATGGGTGTATCTGTGGTGTAGGTAGATTTAAGTTGGAGAAATAGGGAGTTCTTTGTTTTTTTGGTAAAATTTTTGTTATATAACTGACTGTGTTAATGTACACACAGTAATATTGTCAGTAATTGTTGAAATTTATTTGATGATTGTGTGTTGTGTGGATCTGGTGCAGCAGTTCATAATTTCAGGTTGTTTAAAATATGTGGTATATTACTGAAGTTTTCAATTTGCTACACATTACTATTATTATAGACAAATTGTGTGTGTATGTGTGTGAGTGCGGTGCATGACATCAAATAATGCACCTTTTATTGTGCCACAATGTAATTGCAGATGCAGCAGTGTGAACCTGCTGTCCACTGCAGCTGCATGATTTTGTACTGTCATTGTGGTATCTTTTCTTTGTTTTGCTGCTTGCACTGCTGTAAAAATCTGCAGTCAGTGCTCCCCCCTTCCCCACAGGCAAAAGAAATTATTTTCCAGATTGGATTGTTTGTGACTTCAGCACCACTGGTTAGTTAAGGTGTTGTTGAACTTGTGACTTTGCGTCTGTACCTGTTGCTGAAGCCACAGTTGTTTTTTTGGCTTCACATCCAGCATACCTCCACCCAGAGTGAACGTTCCAAAATCAAAATTTGTTTAAAATATTGTTGTTGATTCCCCAAAATGCCTGCAAAGAGATGTGCAAACAAAGCTGTTTCTTGCCATGGCACTGCTGCCAGTGGTAAGACTGTCTGTGGGCATGGTAGTATGCAGATGCAGAAGTGCATTGCTGATGTGAAGAAAGGTATTTCTCCTGCAATGTTTTTTACAGCCCAAGCAGTAGCTTCACTCAGAGTTGGAGGAGAAGATGTTGTTTCAGCCAGTGGTGTTAGTGCAGTTGCTGGTGGTGGTATGAGTATTGCTGCCTCAAGTTCCACTTCTGACCAGTTTACAATGTCCAAAAATATAGTGGAGTGTGAAGTAGTGCGAGTGAGTGGCAGTGTAGATGATGTCATACTTCCCAGTAACATCCCAGTAACTGAACATGAGGATTCTGATCATCATGTCAACGACAGCATATAATGTGACATTTCTTCCACCGCGGTTCAGGTCATGCATTTGCCATGCAGGGGAGCACGTCAATTCGCTCCCGGCAATTCGCTCCCTGACATCCCGCTCCCAACAGTTAGCTCCCTACTAGCTCGCTCCCATTCGTTTTCCCTCCACGTCTTTTCACTCCCAATTGGAGACATGCACAAAATAGAGACAGGCTGGATTTGTTATGGCAGCGACATAATAGCTGTTTCACTGGGTTACCCCCACCCCATTAGCCCAGGACCCATATACTGTGTATTCCTTGGGGACAGGACTAAAGATAAAGAGCTGAGCTGTGGAAATAAATCAGTTGTCACGGAGGCTGTCATCTCGGCAGAGCCAACAAATGGTGACTGCTGCAAACACTTTTTTCTTTACTCTCCCTGTATCTTTTTTTTTTTGCAAGATATTTAATAAATTCATGAGGAAAATAAGTTATGTGTCTTTTGTTGATTGTGTGTTTTCCTGAGTGGCTTGATTGGAAGAAAACAACATCTGGCTTTGCCCGCTCTTTTTGCAACAGCATAAACACTGCTTCATCTGACATAGAGAAATACAGAGAGAGAGACTGCGAGAGAAAAAGGTAGAGAGTGACAGATTTAATTACAACAGAACTATCACTGTCAGATTATAAAACTTAGAAATGATCTGTGTTTATGCTGTTTCAAAAAGAGCAGGCAAAGCACAGAGTCAAATGCAAAGTAGGTTTTCCTTTGCTTGTAACAAAATGTAATGAAATACTGTATGCGATAATATGTGTGACACTCTCTGAGCAAGTCACTACAGACAACAACCTCCGCAGTGCTCCTGCTGGCCTTACTTGGTTACCAAATGGAAAAAAAATAGTAATAAATAAGTGAATAAAATAAAGTGCCAAGCAGCAGAAACAGAGTATTCATGCAGCATGCACAGAGTCATGGGTCGATGGAAGAGTCTGTTCAGTTCTTGACATTATTGTTTCTGTTTTAGCTTACGCTATGCAGGTACCTTATGAAATCAAATAAAAATAAAAAAAATTAAATGTTTAGATAGCAAGGTGAAGGCAGGCAAGTAAGCCAGGGAAGGAGTGGGCCAGCCAGGTCTGTAGCAGGCCTGTAGCATTTGCTAAGCTCGAGAGGGAAACCCACAATGCATACATTGTCTTGCCATTGTGAGTTTTCCAGGACATCCACTTTAGTACTTAGGAATTTTAAGTCATGCACAAAAGAGGCATTCTGCTCTGCTTACTTATTTGATTACTTCATAAGTCTGGGCATCCTGGATGAACTATGGCATTATATTATCAAATTGCACAAAACAGCATAGAGGGAGTAAGCGGGAGTGAATTAACGCGGAGTGTAATTGTCGGGAATGAATTGAGTCGGGAGCGAGCGGTCAGGAGCGAAAAGACGTGGGATGAATTGCCGGGAGCGAATTGACATAGACCCGCCATGCAGTGATTCACAGTGTGGTGAAAAAATATCAGGTGATGGTGGTGTTGATGATGATGATGGATCTGATGATAATGATATTGCTGTGGTTGCAACATGCAGTCCACATGCCAGCATCCAAGCAGAAGATGTGGATGCGGGTGATGTTGATGAATATGATGATGTTAGTGACCCCAGTTGGGAGCCGAAGAAAAAGAAATTCAAGGTGGCTGTGTCTGGGTCTGTTTGCATTAATCCCCCTCCTGTAAAAAGTTGTGATTTACCAGTTTCAGGTGATGATGATAGGTAGTCATGGTGGTCAGTTGCAGTCCAAGTGTGTTCTGCCCCAAAAAATCATGTAGCACACCCCCTACTTCATAGCTTAAAAAAACAGAGTCTGGGGGCATGGCCTGGCTATGCTGAAGATGGCTGCTTAATTTTGTATCTTCTGGGAACACCAACTATCATCATCCATCCATCCACCAGCACCCAGACAATCAGCCTTTGCCAACAATTGAGACCTTATTCTACCTACATCATAGTATGGCTCTAGTAAAGTATTTTTACTCTCTCACAACTATAGAACTTTATATCAGCAATTATACAGCTTCTCTGTTTTGGCCTGCAACAATGGCTGACCAACCTTTGCATAATAACTCTCTTAATAGAGTGCAGCCAATGTTTCAGCAGCTAATCAACGAAATTAACGATTTAATAATAATTTCACAGCAAAATGTTACTAATATGCAAGTACTTGACCAAAAAATCAGTGCCACAGAAGTTAAAACAACTCAAAATGAAAGCTCTATTATCGACCTGAAAGCTATAATCAGGGAGCAGGACTGAGTTATCAGAAGTCTTCAGGACAAAATTGATGACATTGAAAACAGAAATAGATGCAACAACCTTAGATTTCTGGGTTTCCTGAAGGTGCAGAGCTCAGAGACACCAGCACACTTCTAATGCATGCACTTCCAACTTTGCTCAAACTTTCACCCAGCCAGGACCTCATTACTGAGAGAGCTCATCGTACCCTAAACCCAAGGCCTGGTCCAACTCAGAAACCAAGGCCCATCATCACTATATTTCTAAACTATGCAGATACGGAGTTAATTATCCAAAGAGCAAGACAAGTGGGAACATTTACTTGGTAGGAACACAGAATATTAATTTTCAGAGACTTTTCAAAAGAGCTGTCTAATAAGCAAAGAGCCTACAACCCCATCGAAACTATTTTGCATCAGCAGACCATTAAGTTCGCACTACAATGTCCAGCTATAATGTGCCTATTCCTGGGATACTCAGTTAGAGACTTTAGTACATCTGAAGCCCGGTCAGCATTTCTTGATGTGCCTCAGTCTGAACTTACCCCACCCAGTGATCCCACTGCAGTTCACTCAAGCATCAGCCCGAACACTTCTCAATCTGACCGGCATGCTCCTGCCACTGAAATTAACCTAAAGGGTCCAGAGAAACCCGCACAGACTATAACTACTATTGCAGCTCCTGCCCGACTTTCAGCGCGCCTACAAGAAAAAAAGGCCTCCAATTCACTTCATGCCAAGCACTCATGCTGCCCGAGTGACACTCCTTCAACACTCCACTCTCAATCGGAGCGACATATCAGCTTCTCTACTCCTCTCACTATCTCTAATAAATTTTCCCTACTCCAAGAAGACTCACACTCGTCTTGAGAAGAACTTCGGGAGGATGAGTCAGATCCACTCGCTGATGTCCACGAGAATGTCCTGCCTTGTAATAATTCCCTGGACTCTTCTTGGGTAGAACTGGTGACCAGCTCCCCCTTTAAGTCTGCTGAACCCCCCCAAAAAGAAAAGGAAAGGGAAACTGAAGAATAAAATGCACAATGCTGTCTTCCAAGCGCAAAATCATCACAAACATTGACTACCACACATTTTGAGTCCCGTATTTGTACCTAATCATTAAGCCCCTTTAATACAGCAGCATAACTGGGCATTCCTTTGCTTCAAACGCATAGCGTAACTCCAATATGTGCACTACTATTGCACCCAGCCGGTTTGGAATTTGTAAGGCTGTAAATCGTGGTTGTAAACTCAGGGGCTGTACCTTTTACAGACTTGATAATGTGAGTAAACCTTCACTGAATTTCTCTGTTTTGTGCAACCCTATATATATGTAATACCATGATTCAGTCTTAGAAGGTCTCTTTCAAGTTAATCTGTGTACTGCCAGATATTAGTTTATAAAAACACTGTGCATGTACAGCACTTTTAAAGACTCATTATCACGTTATGTTAAGAGCTATATATAAATTTGCATAGTGTTTTTTCTATACCATTTCTAGTGGGCCCTTTGTCCTAGCTAATAATATGTGTTTGCCACATAACCATTATCTTTTATGTGTGGATGATGTTTAAATAACATCTTAACCCTAACCTGTTTATTTTTCTATTGTTATCACATGCACCATTATAGGTATATGGGGTTTCAGTGGTATTTTATCAACCTCATATAGTGGCACTTTGCAATTATTAAAACTTTAATTTATGCTTGTAATTTGGTCTCTTAATTTTCACTCTCTTCTTTGCCCCACTACATCATCCTTTCTCCCCCCTCTCAGGTATACTAGTAGTGCCTTTCAATCACTTATTTATGCACTAGTTGGTTTCTTACACATCTCTTAACTCCTTATTGTGGGCAATATTCAAGGTGTCTGTACATTATTACCTTATTTACATTACCATAATCAATAACTATAGTACATTTATACTTGAAGCCTTTATCATTTAAGCTTATTTACACTTTTGGAACACCCTCATATTTGGGGCTTGCTAGGCCTTTTTAGTAGACCTGGCTACCCCAGTGCAAATGTGTTCTTTCCTCCTTTTGGGCAATGTTCGAGTTATGTGCTTCTATCAAACATCTAGATGCCCTGGTTTAACACATACAGCACCTTGAAGCCTGAAACATTCTCAATCATTATACTTACAATAGTACTAAGGTAACTATATATACCTGTCTATAAACTAATTGCTCCATCTTGCAAACTACCGATATACCAAATTGGACTCATAATACACTGAAGCCTTATAAATCTATATTGTTTTAGGCTTTCCCCTTTCTTCTTTTGACCTCTTATGTTATTTGATCTGCTTCCACACAACATGGTATTCATCTTTTAAAATACGGTTGTGTGGATAATTACATAACTTACGAGTCCTACTCTGGCTTATACTATTTTAGTACCTTGTTGCATTATGTTGGCATACTATCTTTATTATTGAACTTATACACTACAGTTCAACTTGTATTACTATGTCTGGGATTTATCACTAATTTAGTAATTCATTTATATAGTTTGGTATGATGTTTAAGGTTCCTCCCAAGGAATCAGTCTAATTACCTCAGTTCTAGTCATAATTGCAATTTATAGGATATTGTTATACACAGTTTGTGTCTTAAGATTACAGCATGTTGCTTTCTCTTAAGATTTACTTACATCTTTACATGCCTAGTAGTGTAGCGAGAGAGTCTCTGGTGTGTACACCGACTCTTATCTCTCTATAGTTCATAAGTGTTTCTATTGTAATAGACAAGCTTTTGTTGGCACTATGTATATTCTCTCTACTATTTTCTCTCTATACTTTTCCTTAGCGAGACACAATAGATATATTTATCAAAACTTTCTGAGTCCATACAACCTAATGGCCCTGCACACATTTGTACATCCTATATACCTACCTTTTGAACCTGTGACATCCTCTAATTTATTTATGAGTCCCTCATTCCTATTTGTAACTTCATATTTTACCTCTTACTATCATGTGTGATCTAATTTTGCATTCATGGAATGTTAAGGGACTCAATTCACCTTGTAAGTGCAAGCAAATACTTACTTATCTCAAGAAACATAAAACACATATTGCTTTCTTACAAGAAATTAAACTTCTATCAGAGGATGTCGACAGGCTTAAAAAGGACTGGGTCGGTCAAGTATTTGCATCCTCCGCTTCTTCAAAAAAACATGGTGTCGCCATTTTAATATATAAATCCCTTAACTGGATCCCCATTAAAACCATCACGGACTCAGAAGGTAGATGGGTTATAGCTCAATTAAATTCCACCACAGGTACTTTTATGTTAGTAAATATTTATGCCCCCAACTCTGATTCCCCTGAATTTTTCCATAATTTGGCTCAACAAATTATGATTAATAATAACAACAACTCACCTATTCTTATGGGTGGAGACTTTAGTCTAGCATGAGAGGCACAACTAGAAGTAATACACCATATGATGCTCACCCACAAAGCATCAATGCTCTGTCAATGCTACTGAAGGATTTGGGTCTTTCCAACATTTGGAGACTTTACCATCCTAGACAACGTGACTGTACCTTTTACTCATCATTACATAAATCTTATAGTCGTATTGATTATTGGTTCTCATCCCCCTCTCATTACATAGAAAACTATTGATATTTATTTATTTATTTATTTTTATTTATTTAGCTTTTGTTGATCAGGTAAGTGCACTAGACAAATCCTGCCTATTTTCAGGCACGACCCGGGGGGAGGGGGATACAGATGAATGCCAACTGACCATGAACCAGATTAAGCTGTTGGTGGTATTTTTTTAGTGAATGAGGGAAATTTGGCCAGGACACCGGGGAAATTCCCCTACTCTTTTTTCGATAAGTGCGATGGGATCTTTAACATCTACCTGAACTACCACCAATCCAGGCAGATGGGACCTCGGTTTAACGTCTCATCCGAAAGATGGCACCTCAGAAATGCAGCACCCCTCTCATGCTGCATTACAGTGTCAGTACTGGGATATTAACCCAAGTGCCAGATGTGGGAACTGAACCCACAGCCCTCTGATCTCCTGGCTTCAGAGGCGAGTGTGCTACCTACTGAGCCACTGACACTGCATATCCTCCCAATTACCATATCAGACCATTCTCCTATAGGTCTACTTCTACTCTGGGGTCCACCCTCTTCTAAATCCCCTTCTTGGTGTTTAGACCCACTTTTACTGAGAGACCCAGAATTTGTACCTTGGATTACATCCCAGATCCAAGACTTTCTTTCACTTAATGATACTCCTGAGGTATCTCAAGGTACTATCTGTGAAGCATTAAAAGCCACAAATAGAGGCAAAATTATCAGTTTACAGCTCACAGAAAGAAGCTAAGAGAGCAACAATTAGCTAATCTAGAATACATCCTTAAAGATAAAGAAACTCAATATCATAATACAAAAAAACCTAATCATAACTCACAACTACATCTTGAAATCCTTCAGTTAAGAATTAAAATCAACAAATTAATATCCAGGAAAGCTGAACTTGTCCTTTTAAGGCTCAAACACCGCTATTGGGAACAAGGCGATAGATGTGGGAAGTTGCTTTCATATCAGCTCAAAACTCAACAGATGGAGAGATATATTACTGGCCTGAAAGACCCATCAAGCAAAATCTACACAGATAACCCTTCAATCAATCACATCATGTGATTCTTTTACCATCAACTATATTCTCCTCAAAACTCCATGACTCCCAACCAAATACAAAACTTTCTTGATAAATTGCAGCTACCCCACCTTTCTCATCAAGACATGGCTACACTGGACAAACCCTTTACCATACAAGAGATCCAAACAGTGCTATCTTCCTTAAAAATGGTAAATCACCTGAGAGTGATGGTTTCCCTATTGACTTCCATAAATCCCTATCGGATACTCTCTGCATCTTACTACTTAACGTTTTCCTGGAAGCAATCTCTAAAGGTAAACTCCCCTATACTATGACTGAAGCCATTATTACTGTTTTACCAAAAAAAGATAAAGACCCCTCTCTTCCCTCAAATTACAGACCTATATCACCACTTAATACAGATGGCAAAATCTTTGCTAAATTATTAACCCTTCATTTAGATTCATTAATTCTGAAACTCGTCCATACCTCTCAAGCTGGATTTATCAAGAATAGAACTGGTTCTGATCATCTTCATTCTTTATTTAACTTAATCTATAAAGCAAAAACCCTTAAATCGCCAGCCGCTGCCATCACCATTGATTTTGAGAAAGCATTTGACTCCCTTAATGGGAACTATTTATACCATGTACTATCTTATTTTGGTATCACTAACAGTTTTTTGTGCATGGATTAAATTACTGTACACTTTCCCTTCTGCTCAGGTTCTTACTAACTCCACTCTATCCCCCTCCTTCCATCTTGCAAGAGGCACCAGACAAGGATTCCTCTTATCACCGTCTCTGTTCATACTTGCCATGGAACCTCTTTCTGCATCTCTTCATCAATCCTGCATAATCAAAGGCATCCCTATTGGTAACTCACACTACACCTCACTTTCTTATGCAGATGACCCCTCATTTTACTAGAAAACCTCAAAAATTCAGGGCAACTTCTAGTTAAACATCTTCACTAATTCATCTCTCTCTTGGGACTTCTTCTGAATCTTAACAAATCTGTAATGCTACCATTGAATAACCTTTGCAAACCCTCTATGAATAGCCCATTGGGCTTCCATTGGGCTCCCCAAGGGTATTTCATATCTAGGTATCCGGATCACCCCATCATTAGATAAATTATGGGATGCTAATCTTTCTCCTCTGTTAACCATCATTACATCTACACTTGACAGATGGAAATTACTTAATCTCACCTTCAAAGGGAAAATTTCCACTATTAAAATGTCAATAGCTCCTAAAATACTATGTATTTTTTTAAATATTCCATTAATACTTCCCTCTAGTCTCCTCATCAAAATAGACAAAATAATTGGTAATTTTATTTGGAATGGCAAAATCCCCCGATTTAGCCGCAACAAACTTAGATCCCATTGGTCAAGAGGTGGATTTGATCTCCCTTGGTTTCAAGCCTACTTTTGGGCCTTCCGCATAGCCCAAACCATCAAATGGTTTAACAAACCCAATACCAAATCACTGTTATAGGTTAATATGGAAGCCTCCCTTTGTTCGGGTAATATTGCTACTTCCTTCATTTATAATTCCCTCCCCCCCAATTTAAAGTCTCACCCCACTATAGCATCATCCATGTTCTACTGGAAAATAATTCATAAGCATCTCAAATCAAACCCAACCCCTCTTGCTTATGCCCCCATTTGGGGAATCTGCCATATATCTCTTGACAATCACCCAATTTTCTGTCGAACCTGGAAAAACAGGGGCATTTTCTTCTTGACAGACATACTTGAACCCCATGTTTTAAACTTAAAATCCTATTCTGATCTATGCACTCAATGGAATCTCCCCATCAGGATTTTTGGAAATATCTACAGCTTTGTACAGCATGCAGCTCCTACTTCCCATTTATTACTAATCAATCTTTATATGATCAGCACATCTCCAAATGGATTAAAACAACATCTAAACTGAACAGTACTATCTACAAAGATATTAGAGATACACTTCCAGACCAATCCATTAGTGCAAAAAATAAATGGAGTAATCTGTTACATTATAATATAACAAATGCACAATGGTACAGGTGTTGGCTTTCCTGCCACAAATCCTTTAATGATAAATGTAGCTCTCTTACACAGACTGAAATCCTTCATTTGTGGTACAGGATCTCAACTGTGTTGCAAAAAATGGGTTTAATGAATAATAATAACTGCTGGCGCTGTAACTCCCACAGTGGCGATTTACTTCATATTTTATGGAATTGTCCCCTCATACAAAAGCTTTGGCATCATACTCATATATTTGCAATGAAAGTGACTGGTCAACCCTTTGCACTGGACCCTAAACATTGTATACTTGGTATGTTTAACTTTGGCTCCTACAGAATCTCCCATTCCCTGAACAGATGGTTAACCATACTTTTCCTTCGCGTTAAATGCAGTATACTAATGCATTGGAGATCTAATATAATCCCCACATTCTCTGACATTCCTAAACAATTATCTCAACATGCCTCTCTTGACCGTATGACACATATTTCTTCTGACCGACTCACTATATATAATAAATGTTGGTAGGACTATTTTAATTATTTGGAATCATCTAACTCTTCTGGCACCTAATTGTATGGTTCGATATATATTGCATTTTTTCCTCCCACTGATATTTTCCACAGGTCTCATGTTGTGGCCTCGCTTCTTGTTTCCTTATTCTATGCTTTCCCCTTCCTCTCTCATACTTTGTCTCTATATTCCTTCTCTCTTGATTATTCTCTCAGATGATCTTTTACTATTCTACAAATCCTCCTATATATGTTTTAGCAGCATTCTAAGATGTTACATAACACAATAATGTACAACTATGACTATTCATACCACCTCTCTCAATTTCTACCCTTCCCACTCTCACTCTGTACTACAAAATGTTAAGCTTCCTTTAAATACATGATTTGTATTGTCTAACTCTGATCTGTAACCATAAACTCTTCATACTACTATTGAATAGTTTTTCAGTTAATATGCTGCCTTGTTTTTTCATATATAGTCTTACATAGTATTGTACTAGAGGATGTTTGTTTGTTTATCTCATAATTACTTCAATAAAAAGATTAACTACAAAAAAAAACAAACAAACAATGGAGTCCAATAAGCAACATCAGTGACATGTTCAAACTAGAGCATCCCAATCCCTTGTTTGAGATTTTTTTTGTGCAAGATGCAAATGATGAGTCAGTTGCAATCTGCCAGGTTTGCCATGTGAGTGTGAGTCGAGGTAAAAAGGGGAGCCATCTGGGAACAGGAGGACAGCATATGCATCTTAAGAACAGGCACATGGCACTGTGGACCCAGCACAAGATAGCAGCTAATACCATAGTGGGGTGTTCACCCTCATCATCAACCATAACTGGCATGTTATCCCCTTCCATGACTGTTAAATCAAGTAGGAAATTAATGTGTGCAGTAGCGATGAAATAAGAGCAGAGGATTACTACAGGCATGATGAGGTGGAGGAGCATAATGATTTTGAAATCTTGTCCAGTGCTGGTGAGAGTAGCAGTTTTGGTAGTGGTGGTGGTGAATGCAGTATGTCTAGTGCAAGTGGTACATCAACCCTGGTTGGTAAATCTGGCAAAATAACTGCATTTGTGGGTTTGTCATTATCACCTCTGCAACCGTCTTCATCAAACGTCCACACTCCACCCCCTGCCATTTGCAAAGCAGAACCGTTTGTCATCACACCCCATGTAAAACATTTATGTCAGCCCATGTTACAGAGTGTTTCTGCACATAAGCTGAAGTACCCACCCAATCATACAATGTCACATGAACTTAATGCTGCTGTAGCTGAAATGCTGGCAATTGATCTTTTGCTCTCCTCCTTTCTAGAGAATTCTGGGTTCTGGAGGTTTGCTGCATGTGCCTGTCCAAAATGGAAAGTCCCATCCAGGACATACTTTTTGACCCGTGCTGTCCTCAAGTTGTACTGTACTGTGTCTGACCCTGTAAGACATGCCCTTCAACATTCTTTCTCTCCATTCATCCATTTAAGTATGGATATGTGGACAAGTGGCAAAACAGTGGGGAGTTCATATTTGTGTATAACTGCACATTGGGCGCAGGTGCTGGGTGTTGTTTGTGCTGTTGGTAGTGTGAATAATCAGTGCAGTAAGGTGGAGTGTCGTGGTAGCACTCTTCCAGGAATTTGACAGCATGCAACAATTGTTATGCACAATGTGACCTGTTCACACACTGGTGAAAACATGTTGGATTTGGTACTGATGGAAATTGACAAGTGGCTGAACCCCCTGTCCCTGAGAGCTGGGTTCATAGCAAGTGACAATGGGTCAAATGTGGTGAAATGCATCACACATGATGTCTTTGTTCATATTCCATGCATGGCCCACTGTTTAAATCTTGTGGTGCAGGAGTTTCTGCAGCATCCCAATGTAAAGGAAATGTTGAAAGTTGCACGCCGTATCTGTTCTCACTTTTCACACTCTGCAAAGGCCCATGACCAACTTCAGCAGTTGCAGATCTGAAACAGCCTACCTCAGCACCGCTTGAAGCTGGAAGTTGTCACCTGGTGGAACTCCACTTTATACATGGCAGAGAGGTTGTATGAACAATACATAGCTATCTCAGAATATCTTGTCATGCACACTAGCCGTGACAGTTCCGGGGCCTCCATGTCTATGATGACTGAACGGTGGCACCTCATAGACTCTGTAATAATAATTTTGCAGCCTTTTGAACATGCCACACAGGCAGTGAGTCATGAGTCTGCATTCATTAGCCAATCAATTCTACTGCTGTGGGTGCTGAGGCAGACATTGGTGAATGTACAGCATAGCCTTGATGTTGCCGGAGACAGTGCTAGCAGTATGTTGCTGAAACACATGCTGACAGTATTCGACCAGAATCGTCACATCTGAAGCATTCAGCGTAGTGACAATTTTGCAATAGCAACAATGCTGGACCCACGATGCAAATGTAGATTTGCCTCAGTATTGGAGGGAGGGCCTGAACAGGTAAAAAATGTCAGTGGACAACTGGTGCGCTTGGTTCATGGGGCACAGAAGTCACGTGCCAAGGTCAGCAAACCTCAGCAGCATAATCAGGCTGAAGGTGAACCTGGAGGAGTATCAAGCATATCCTGTAAGAGGAAGGGGACTGCAGTTCCAGGCGGTCTGTCATCCAAAGCGGTTGGCGTCAACCCACTTTGGGAGGCTTTGTCTCAAGTGGGGATTTGTGACATAAATGATTCCCGAGAACAGGATGATGCTTCAACCACTGGACATAGTGCAGCACAGAGAATGGTTGAGTCATATTTGTCTGAAAACAGGCATCTGTCAATAACTGATGATCCCTATTTATAGTGGAGCAGAAAGGTCAGTGATTGGCCAGAGCTGACTGCAGTGGCACTGCAGTACCTGACGTGTCCACCCTCCAGTGTAAGTGTTGAGAGGGTATTCAGCTCAGCAGGTGCAATAGTTCGGAATCATCATACAAACCTCTCTCCTGCAAATGTCAGTTTGCTAACATTCATAAAAATAAATGAGAGGCACATGCAAGCTCAGACTGCAACCTCAGTATTCCTACCCTGGCCTAGTCATGGTTTTGGTGATGTAGAAATGGACCATCCTGGTGGCACTGGCAGTGGCAGCATGAAATGGCCTACCACATACATTGATGATGACACAATGGAGAAATAATTTCCCAGTGGTCAGACTTCAGACATAGATGACTGTGAGGGCAGCTTTCTTTATGAGGATGATGATGAGGTTAATGTTGGCAGGTTTTAACTTAAGTGGTTAAAAGGCTGTCACATTTATTGTATGATACATGTTTTCTTTTTCATAAGGTTAAATGAGTGTCCCACTTAGAGTGACTCAAATTCCATATGTCACATCACATTTGTAACAGAGCACAATATATCCCGGCCCCGGTACCACCACCATAAGACCACTGTTAGCAACTGTCACCACAGGGAATGACTTTGTGTGCCCCCCTGGACCACCACCATAAGACCATTGTTAGCCACTGCCACTAGAGGGAATGACTTTGTGCACCCCCCGGACCACCACCATAAGACCACTGTTAGCCACTGCCACCACAGGGAATGACTTTGTGTGCCCCCCTGAACCACCACCAGAAGACCGTTGTTAGACACTGCCACCACCACCAGATGCAGGAAGATGTCAGAGGGAATGTCATCATGTGCCACAGCTATGACCACCAGCACCCACCACCAGTTTCATTCTGACAATGTTTTCCCATTACATTGACCATACCAAGGCAGAGGGAGTAGAACAGGAGATCACATCCATCAGCCACAGGCACAAGGCTTCTTACTATTAAAACTATAAAGTGAGTATGTGTACTAATGTTTTTTTTTATGCTAGTCAACTTCCTTTAGCTGTATGTTTTGTTTTCTGTTGCTTTTCTGAGCTGCAATGGTCAAACACATACAGTAAACTTATTTTGTTTTTTTACAGGTTAACAACAAATGACTCTCCTTCGCTGAAGGTCTGTATCAATGGTACAGTAGCAGAAACATCCACAGGAACCTATGGAATATCCATTTCAAATCCATACTGGTAAGTATATATATTTTATTTCATCCGTTCCCGGTTTTTTTCAGAAGAGTGCAATAAATCTGACTAAGGATTCATAAACTAGGTGAAGTGTACATCAAAAAAAAATATTTCTGCAACATATCATGCACTGTATTCCAAATTTGCAGCTGTGTAGATATGACAGTGTTGAAAAAGTTGGACCCAGGTTGTGTTACTTGACAAGATGTGGTTTTGAAATGTAACTTGAGTTGACATGCAGGGACACTGACACAGTGTATTTGATACACAGCCTGGTACTAAATTAAGTTGTGATCTGCTGATTGCAGTGGGACAGCTTGCTATCTGTGTTAATCCAGATACCCGTGGAACAGCCATGGCTTAAACATAATGTGTCACTGCTGCAATCAAGTTGTAATAAGTCATTAATTTCTTTTTTAGGAAACTTCCAGATGCATTGTTGTGTCATAGTTGCCTTATCCAAAGAAGTTCTTCAACATCAGCCCCCCCCCCCCGGCTGGGGCAGACATGCAACACACAGAAGTCATTTCAATCAATGACAATACCATCATTACCAACCAGACTCAAGAAGAATGCAGATGAAATCTGTGAAGAAGTAACCAAATAAGAAACCATTAAAAAGACCTACCTGCAAATATGCTTCCCCCCCACCAAAAAAAAATACTTACCTTCATTGGCTTGAGAGTATTCCATTTCCAATTTCAATGCAAAGATTTCTCATCAAGCACTGGAATGTGCACTCCAACAGTATCTGTGACCTGTGATACAAAACAATACAATGAGTACATGTCTATATATGTCAACCCCCCACCTAGAAAATACAAAAATATATTTATATAAACTCACCAAGGCTACTATTAGTGTACACACAAAGGGCACCCTTCCATCTGGTTGAGGTGATCGCATCACATTTGCGGGAATCACAGCACACTTTGGACCAGCAACAGTTCTCTCACGGTCATCCTTTCAGACAGAACACTGAATGGATTCATGTCATGTTATCCCTCCTTCACACGGTTTAGCAAGACACTGTTCATCATTAGTACATCATCATCACAGAGTATGTAAACTTTCTGGACACAAGACAGATGCATTTTGGGGATCCAGAAACATTTTGGGGACTCTGTGTGACCACTGCATGTATGAGTGACTGCGCAATACATTCTAGGGGACTTTGCATGTGGTGTAACACTCCCATTTCACTTCCTCAACACTTGACAATTTCCTGGAGACAAGACAGATGCATTTAGGGGATGCAGAAAAATTCTGGGAACTCTGTGTGACCACTGCGTACATGAGTGACTGCACAATAAATTCTGGGGGACTTTGCATGTGGTGTAATGCTCCCATTTCACTTCCACAGCACTTGGCAATTTTCTGGACACAAGACAGATGTATTTTGGGGCTGCAGAAAAATTCTGGGGACTCTATGTGACAACCGTGCGCATGATTGACTGCGCAATAAATTCTGGGTGACTTTGCATGTGGTGTAATGCTCTCATTTCACTCCCTTAGCACTTGGCAATTTTCTGGACCCAAGACAGATGCATTTTGGGGATGCAGAAAAATTCTGGGGACTCTGTGTGACCACTGAACGCATGTGTGACTGCACAATAAATTCTGGGGGACTTTGCATGTGGTGTAATGCTCCCATTTCACTTTCTCAGCACTTGGCAATTTTCTGGACACAAGATAGATGCATTTTGTGTGTTGTGATTGTGAGCACATAATGTCATACATAAATTATTAATTAAAGCAGCAGTGCAACAATGTGGTGAACATTTTGACCTATACTTTTTTATGCTATTTTACATTGCCAGCCGCTAGTTACCTCCTGACTTGTAGGATACTCTTCTTTTTACAATTTGTGTCTGCTTTACTACTTTTTCTCATCTCTAAAAAAGTTAAAGGATCATGCTTTTTAATATTGTTCTGAACAGGTTTTCATCACTATTTACAGCTGCTTTTGAATAAATATTGTTCTGTGAGGTCATAAAACACTGCCTGCTGCATAATTGTTAATTTTACAACAGAAGTAATATATAACAACTGATGGAGAAAAACAGCGGAAAATACTGATGAAGACTTGGTCCGCACCGTATTAAAAAGAGTGCTCCTTTTATTGTTTCAGATATGAAAAAAGTACTAAGCAGACACAAATACTGGAAAGAATGGTATCCTACAAGTCAGGATGTAAGTAAAGTGGCAATGTAAAATACTGTATCATAAAAAAGTATAGATCAAAACTTTCAACAGATTGTTGCACTGCTGCTTTAAAGAGGCTGACCAAGTTACATAGTTATGGTATTACACCCAATATATGGGTGCCTAATCCCAAGGGGAATCTTTGTTGCTCCACATGTCCTTACATAGTGCAATACTTTTCTGGCAAAAAGAGGACTTTCCATTCTGAAAAGCCACCCAAGTTCCGCCCCCACGCTCAGCAACGTTATGACATGATGCCAGGGAGAGCATGGGGGCATGCTACATTATACTGAATGGCTGGCAAGTTTCTGAATTTTTTTTATGTTATAATGGTCAGTTTGTGGTGAAATGTGGGCATGTTTTGACTAACAAGAGCCTTAGTGCACTTCGTAAGGACATGTGGAGCAAGAAAGATTCCCCTGGAGGTAAGGCACCCATATATCTGGTGCAATACTATAACTAGGTGAATCACTTTAATGTTTATTTCAAAACTGAAATATTTCTGGAGCCTTGGTAATGTTTACTTTGTGTCAGGACTAGTGATTTGAAGTACTTCGAAAAAAGCATGACTGAGCAGTGCAAGTATGTTGTGCTAAACTGCATGTGTGCCGTCAGCGTTCTTTCCTGTGTGTGCAGACATTGACCAGCTTCATGCAAACATATATATGGTGTCACTTGTTGCAATATCTCAAGAATAGAGATAAGAAAGAATATATGACTTATATTTTATTTGTACCATCAGCATCAGCTATTTTTCAGAGGTATCGGGTCACTCCATTGGGGTTTCATTATGTGTAATGGAAAGGTGTGGTGGAGATGCACCATGCACTTCAGTACTTTTGTATTGAAGTGCATGGTGCATCACCATTGCACCTTTACACATAATGGAGCTCCCATAGCATCTTCCATACTTCCAGGTTGCTGACTGTTCTTTATTAAAATAAAGCATGTTACGGTGCGAGAAAAATGCTGTAACATACTGTACTTAAAAGGCTTAACTGGAAGGTAAGCCTTGCAGGGGGTGGGACCTCCTGTTGCTGACTGCTTCCCTTTAAACTAATACTGTGTGGCCTTCCCTCTGTCTGTTATTAAACATAAACAAAACACAAAACACTACAGCAGTGGGGGTGGGGGGAGGTGTGCAGAAAAAAAAGCTAATCAGGGATCCCATGATGTTCCAGCAGCAGATGGAACATTGACACTATCTGTGGCTGGTGTTGCTCGATCTGCTCCACCTGCTGCTGGACAGCACCCACCCTCTTGTTACTTTCCTCCACTGCAGCCCACAAAAGTGCTATGTCTGCCTGTGTTGCAGCATTGTGGTGGGCTCCACTGGTGTGGGGGGAAAACCAGGTAGTTGTGGTGGTGAGGGTGGTGCTGGTAGCAGTGGTGGGAGTAGTGGTGGAGCAGCTGCTGCTGTGGCCCTCTTCCTGCTGCAGTGATGCACAACAGCAGCACCCTCTGCCACTGCCACAGAAGGGCCTGCAGGAGGAGGCCTGGCCCATTCGGTGGTAGCCTGCCCCTCCACCTTGTGGTGGTTCAGCATACTGTATGTGTGTGCTGGCCCCCAGTCCCCAGATGTGTCCCCCACGGTCCACAGCACACCTGCACACCACAAAGCAGACACCCCAAAACATTGCTGTCCCCCTGACACAGTTGAAAAACTGCCAAACTGTGGAGCTGCAGTGGGAGACCAGGCACAGGAGGGGCAGATGTAGTGCCGGCACCACTGTCATGCACCTGGGGCTCCACCTGCTGCTGTGGAGGTGGTGCTGCTGGAGCTCCTGCAACTGATACTGGTGGTGGTGGCAGACTTGTTGGATGTGGTAGTGGACTGGTGGTGGTGCTGCTTCCAGAGGGAGGGAGGCAGGACCAAACAGTCTGGAGTGGTCCAATGACACCCGGCTATGACCCCTCCACACATGTGCAGTCCCCTCTGGCCATGAGCCATAGACTGCCCTTGGTCCAGTACACAAAACACTCCTTCCCTCTCTGATGCATCACGTGATGAGTGACTTCACACACACTCACAGTCTCACACAGTCACACACACACACACACACACACACACACAAGCACACACACACAAAACAAAACTTATAAAACAAAGAAATCGGTAACCAAAAAGAACTGACAAAACAGTACAAAAAAACTAAAGAATTAGCTTTTAAAAAAGCTTTTGGCTTTTCTGAAATTTGCTCAAGAAAGAAACTAATAATGAACTCTCTTCTCCTACAGAAAATGCTTCCTCCTACCTCTGTAAAGGAGAAAGTGAAAGTATCTGCTTGTATGACTCACTTCCTTCTTGCCTGGCTAAAGCATGTGACTTACAGTACTGTAAACCATGTGATGTGTGGGAGGGCTGCCTAAAGTGCCTATATTGTTGTCATTCCACCTTACTTCACGTTAAGGTGGAATAACAATGCAAAGTCATAATGACAAGGTGAAGTGAGCACTTTTCAATGGCCACTTCGCGTAGCATTATGATAACATGAAGTGGCCACGTTGCGTTCACTTCGCTGGTGAATTTTAAATTCACTGCATCTCTACTTATTGTGTGATTTTAATATTGACCCCGTACTATGAACCATAAATTCCTCTGTTACACTATGTAACATACAAATTGAAGGCCATCCAGTTCCTTATTTAGCTATGACTTACGCAGATGATCTCTGCATCTTAGTACAAGATGAAGCTTCTTCAAAACAAGTGCTGAAAAGGAACTCAGAGTATACTCACTGTGCAGGCTCCAGCTTAAATATTACCAAAAGTAAAGGTCAACAGTTAAAAAACTGTTTAGTACTAGCACAGATTTAGAAGGAATACAGTTAACCAACAGTCCAATCACTGTTTTGAGAACACAATTTGGTTCAGATCCTTTGGACGTACTTAATTGGGAACCACAAATAGAAAAAGGTAAGCTGATGGTACAACAATGGAATAAGTGGCAAATGCCCAAAGAAAAAAGGATATATCTCATCAAAATGTTTTTAATCCCAGTCTTTGTATTCATTAATTATATATTTCCACTACCAAAGAGTTTAGAAACATCACTATATAGTAACTTTTTTCAGGCTGACTTGGGAAGTAGATTAAACCCCATAAAAAAGTATATCCTATACTTTCCCTTAAAATGGGGGTCAATATGATAAAATCCTTTTTTTTTTATACCACATATATAATGACTAATTTTAGACTTTTTGCTTGCATTAGACCATTCTTGGACCCATTTTTTAGAAAATCCAGTAATACCTGGTTTCCATTATGGACAGTTGGTATTATTGTGAATAAAAACATCTAATAATGCTCCCCAATACTTAAGAACAGTCTTTGTAAAAATCAAGACTTGGTAGGTATCAAGTCAAATGGTTCTTCCCATAGACAGGAAATTACTATATAGACAAATTATAGCCTCAAATTATAGTGAGGAAGTCACCTTCCCCAAGTGCCCTGCACACTTGTTTCCTTCCTGCTTGGAAGTATTAAATAATAAAAGAATCCCTGACAAAATGAAAGATACCAGTTGGTCATGCTGTCATGACACAAAAACACAAACAGGCCTCACAAAGATTATGTGCAAGTCCTGGTTGTTACCAACAACTGGAAACGATGGAACACTTGTTCTTTCAATGCAGCTACATATCAGGGGTTTGGTCATATAAAGCTGTTTAGTGGAAAATGGTTCCTTTTTCTAGTTTAACCTACAGAAATTTAATCTATTGTGACATAGATAAGAGATGGGCTAGGTGGGATAATAGCATGCTGTTAGTCATTCTTACCACAAAAAAGTGGTACGTTTGGAACATAAGGTGTTTATATACCTTACAGCAGAAAAATATTTTTTCATACTGAATTGTTACAAAAAATTGAATATGAACTAAGAAGAGTATTTTTTCTGTTACTAACAAAATGTTTAGTGTTTTTTGAATAAAGTTTGGCGTAATTTCATATGGGTAACAAATTCAGATGTACCTATTATTTAGGTTAGGGGAATTGTATAACCAGGTAGTATTCTGGATTTACAGTAGATAAGAGAAATAAGGCTTGTTGGATTTAATTAGTTACCTCTTTAAAAGATGATGAAGTGTTGTAGAAATAAAACTTGTTTATTTACTGTTTAATTTTCTTTATTACCTTTGGTCAATCTTCTTTCCTTGTCTTTATGTTTAACTTGGAAATTTCGTTATAATTGAAGTGTTTTTCTTGACGTTTGTGTGATTTTCAATAAAAACAAATTTCCCTACTCTTCCTGAGGAGGGTGCCTAGATGGCGGATGAAGAGGAGATGGAAGTGGATGGAGTGGCAGCAGGTCGTGCAGAGGTTTGATCCTCAAGGGGCCAGAATGCTGTCAACGGTCAAATAAATTATTCTGTTCAGATGGATTCAGAAACTACAGGTCTAAACAAGAATCAGGAAACTACTGGATGAAGAATGGAATCAGATTTTACTTTATTGTTCTGTGATATGGAGCAACAGCCTAGTACGTCTAATGAGGTAGAGAGACATGAAAAACAAAGACAAACATTAAAATTACTGCAAGATGAAGAATTGAAGTTGGAACTCGCTAAAGCAAAGCGTTCTCCAGAAATCCAGACAGATGTACCTTTGCACACCTTAGCCGGCCAGCCTCAGGTTTCAGCATTTGCTAATGTCAGCACATCCAATAACAATCCAGTCAGAAAAAAAGATTTTGGGCTGCAGACAACAAGATTTGTCAAAAAAAAGAGACTTTAATTCAAAAACAGTGGGAGAATGGTCTCCTGAAAAATCACTTACTGCAGCTGGCTGGGTTCAAACTGTGACGGGGAGCTGGGACCCAGATGAATCTGATCCTACTCTGCAGCAGTATTGAAAAACAGCTGGTGCACAGCCAGATGCAGACTGCTATGTAAAGGACACACAAAGCACACAGGACTTGGCAAAAAAGGCACTGCAGCTTCAGCACAGCAGGCAGAATGAAATCAGCACTGAAACTCAGCCTCAGCAAACTGCATGGATTCAGATGAGAACTGAACCACAACCACAAGGAACTCAGACTATTTTGCCCCAAACAAACAGCACCACAGGTGAGCTTCTTGATCCTACTACTGAGGCTAGTACTAGCACACTACCTCAGAATATGAGTCTGAATGTCAATATTGGGGGAAATAATCAGCAAACAAAGGCAAGTACTGAGGAACTCCCAAAGATTGTTACCTCAGAGGGAGATTACAGAGGGCCCACAAAAGGGGCAGACCTGATTCAAAGGCCACATTCAGGCTTAATACAAGAAGGGGTAGAAGACAGACAAGCAAATAATAATACTGAAGGTAATTCCGATCAGCAAATGCAAAGTTCACCCAGGCCAAAGGCTTATTCAGAATTTTTTAAAGCTACTGGGGAACCTGCACCCTGGAGAAATGCTGTCTGCATTACTTATAAAGGTGGACTAGAGACCCCCCCAGATTGAGTTTTTATAGCCAGAAAACTATTACAAGATTCTAAGAAGAACTTTGCTTCTGAGATTTATGCCTTGATACACTTTGGAGAGTCAAACTATGATGTTAGCTTCAAGCAAGTTCATAATCTAGAAAGATTTTGGAAACAATATGATAAACTTAAGAATACCACTTTGTGGCTTCCCTTTGTGGTCATTCCATTGACTCAGTCTTCACTGCACACTATTACTGTGATGTTTAGAAATGAGAGCACAAACATTTCAGACATTTTATATTGGCTAAGACAACGATGTTGGATTTTAGGTAAACCTGAACCCATTATTGATTCTGAGCATCCTTGGACCGGGGAATTAGGTTAAATTGCTACAGACTGACTATGGGGTTTGTCACCTCCCCAGTAGTTGTCTGTTAGGAAAGGTTAAATGAATGCTTTTCTAAGCAGGACAACCCAAATCATGTTTTAAGTGTGGGTCCTCAACACGTTTAAGTAATGTCTGCGATAATACGAGATGTGCCCATTGTATGAGTTATGGGCATCTCACTGCAGATTGCATGGATGCCTTTCAATGTAATTTATGTAACAGGAGAGGTCACCCACTTTTCCAAATGTCTGGCTTTGCAGAATCGGGGGACAGGAGTGTCCCAAGAGGACATAGTTACACAAGCTCAACAGAAAGGTGCTGCCAAAGCTTCTGAGTGACAAATGGTGGACCCTCAGGCCCAACATCAGTGTACAGTTCCTGACCAAGGTGTTTCTTTAAATGGGTCTCTACCCCAAGTCCTTCCAGACCAAAACCCCTTTCCTAGAGATGTTACTGATTCTAACATCCCCCAAGTGATGGTTCCTGAACCTCTGACTCCAAATGACCCCCCTTTAGATATAGATGTTGAACCTTTACACCCAAATCCTCCTGAGTTAACTCCAACCACTTCTTCTGAAAATGGTAATGCTGTAATGCCTCCCTCCCCCGATCTCTTCGAAAAAGTGAACTCAAAGGGAAGGAGGAGGTGCCCTAGGTCAGGCTCAACCCCAACTTCTAAGGGGAAAAAATTGACATTGCATTACATAGCAGGCATGTGGTGTTGGGACAGGGGGGAACATGAGAAGATGATGAGGAGGGAGAACTCTCTGAATCCTCCTCAGTCTTCTCATCTTTGCCAGATGCCTCTTCTGACCAAGAAGACCAAGACATGGATGTGACACAAGCAAAATCAGCTAGAATTACCAGATCCACTGCAAAATTGGGCCAGGTGACATAAGGGGCATAGTCTTTTCCTTTCTTTCTGACTCATGGATACTTTAACATCCCTAACTTTGAATGTCAATAACATTAAAAGCTACAAAAAAAGATTTGCAAATTTTACCACTTTGAGAGATGGCACAGCTCAGGTGATTTTATTTTTGCAGGATATGCGATTAAAGACCCAATTTGAAACTACCCAGGCTATTAAATTATAGACTAAGGGCCCAGCGTTCTGGTCCAATGGTTCAGATCACTGTGATGTGGTAGGGATTCTCCTCACAGGTACAAGCTTTCATATTTCCAAATTAATTGATTTAGTTCCAGGTAGAGCCATGATTTTGGATTTAAATTATAAAGCAACATGATTCCACTTAATTATGATATATGCACCGCAGACAAAAGCTGCATGAGTAGATTTATTTCATGAAATACAACCATATGTGTACACTTCTAGATTAATTCTTTGGGGTGGGGATTTCAATTGTGATATTGAAAAGGCAGTCTGAGGTCTACAAACTGACAAAATGTACTGTAGTTTCAATTGTTTGGTTACCTCAGTAAAACAAGGCTTTATTATTCAACGCATATAGAAGCATGAATAAAGCAGGAGGATGCACTTTTACAAAAGGTACCTTGCAAACCCAGATTGATTATTTCTTTGTTTCATGCAATTTTACAATACTAAACACTGACTTAATAGCCATTGAAGTATCTGACCACAGATTAATGACTATTACAGTGCAATGGGGTCATTTACAAGCCTCAGGAAAAGGCCACTGGAGAATAAACAACCAGATACTGTCTGACCATGAACTACAAAAGAAATGGAATACTCACTGGGCAGCTAGAGAGTCAGTCAAATGTTTATATGATGACCCCTTACAGTGGTGGGAAGACAGTAAGGGAAGTACACGAGAAATGTTTCAAGCATTTACCAGTACTAAAACAATGGATTCATATTTAAAAATACCTGCAGTTAAGGAAAGCATTACAAAAAGCTATATCCCAATCAGAATTGTATGGCCAGGATAATAAATCCATAATTTTTAACATAACTGCAGAAATGAGAACTTTACAGTACAACAGAGGGAAACCACTAACCCAGAAGATGCAATTTGGCACTAACAATACAAAATAGACCTTTGACCCCTTCAGAGGTTGCCAAAAAAAAGTAGAGAGTGGGAAACTAGATAGTTTATTAAATGAACAAGAACATCCTGTTACAATCAAAGTAGACATATTAAAGGTGGTACAAAACCATGTTTGTATCACTTTTGGTACAGCTGGAGGAATAGCTCCAGACCAGTCCTTTTTTCTGGGCTAGGTATCTCCTCTTTACCAGAAGTAGTTAAAAATACTTTACAGCCCCACATCACAGTACAGGAAGTGGAAGCTGGAATCGAAGCTCTAAATAAGAATATTGCACTGGGACAAGATGGTGGCAGTGCAGAATTCTATCAACAGTTTAAATCAGATATGGCTGAAGCTCTAACTGAAGTTTTTAATTATTGTCCCTCAGCAGGAGTTTTGTCTGGCACCATGTCACAAAGCCTCATAATATTTGTTTATTAAAAAAGGCGACAAATCTAATTTAAAAAACTATAGGCCATTAACACTGTTTAATATGTATTATAAAATATTATCAAAAATATTGACACAGAGATTGGTAAAGGCTGCTGAAATACTGATTAGTCCTATGCAGACATGTGCTTTAAAATCTAGAAACATACAGGACAACTTAATAACACTAACGGAGCACTTTTCTCAGGGAAGCAAAATGAGTACACACGAGTTTCTACTCAGCATAGACCAGGGAAAAGCTTTTGATAAACTGTCACACAAATATTTGATCACAGTATTAAGAGCCTATGATATACCAGAACATTTTGTACAATGGATTGAAACATTGTATAAGAAAGCTGTAGCAACTCCATTGATTGATGGATGGTTAGGTACTAGCAGCCTAAAAAGAAGAGTACGCCAGGGATGTCCTTTGAGTCCTCTGCTCTGTATTTTTGGTTTAGACCTGTTGCTTCAGCAGATCCAGAGAAATCCCCCAATAAAATATATACCACTTACACCCACTGCTCCAGAATTGAAAGTCATGGCACATGCAAATGATGTTGTTGTCTTACTAGCAAAATACAGTCTCTGGAACAGAGTTAAACACTACAATTAGAGAATATGCATTGCACTCTGCATCTAACATAAATTCTGATAAAAGTATAGAATACCCGATAGGAGAAGAATCACTTAATCCCTCTAACATGGTAGTTTCTATCTCAGTGACGTCAGAGGACATAGTGATATTAGGGATTAAGTTTGGTATGTAAGACATGGCAGTACTTAATTGGGAAAAGTGTCTTCGTCAGGCAGAATATTAAGTTAATTTATGGAAAGGGAAAAAAATCTCTCAACTAAAATGAGTATTGTTAATAAAAATCTCATTTCATTTTCATTTTATTTTTTACCCTTGTAAGTCTGATGAACATAACTGCCCATTTGCACAGACCTTATAGTTGCCACTTTTCACATACAGTATGTCAGTTATGTATTCCTCCCCCACCAAGTCTAGAAACTAAATTGTACCGTATTTTTTTTCAAGCCTTGTCCGGAAGCCGACTGAACCCCGTGAAAAGCCAAATAACTTACAATTCAAGAAAACAAGGGAGATTGGGAATGGCCAATCCTGTGTTTTTTTTTCTATTGTTTCTTGAAAATGTCTTATATTAAACCTACTTGTACAAATGCAGATAAAGCAGTTTGTAAAAGAATGGACTTCCTCCTTCAGGTGTAGAATGGGAAGCAAATACACTTAGAAATATATAAACAGACATATTTTATACCTGACTATATTTCATATGCCTTTAAAAAATTTTAGCAGTGGAGATTGGGATATGTTTTTACACAAACTTGTAACAGGAAACAGATGTATCAAGAAATCATACATGTCTGTTTCACTTCTACTTTAGAATTCTGGCTTGTCCATCCCCCCCCCCCAAGAACAAGTCAATGTGCTTAGATTACTTAATAATCCCTGAATTCCACTATATGTATGGGACGTGCTTTGGATGAACGTGCATGGGAAACTAGGGTTAAGAAATGGCCATATGCACAAACAGCTAGCAGACTGGGATTGTCTATGCCAAGGATATGAAAACTCTTCAGAAACTCAAAAAACATTTGTTTTTTCACTGCCCATATGTAGCTGATGTTTGGAAAATAGCATCTGTATATTTGAAGGAACCACTCTTTACTAATATACTGTATCCTGAATTAGTATTGGGACTTCATGATCACAGGTGGAGAACATATAACTGTGGGACATTACAGCTACTTGGTACTATAATAATGTATTATTTATGGCAAGCAACGTGTGCTTGGCTGCAGCAACAAAAGCACATGTTTTATCAGGAGATACTGCAAAATATTAGCAGAGCTTTATGTACTGTAAATACTCAAGAGAGAAACACAAAAGACAGGCATACTGTACAACTTTTATGGAAACATTGTACAAACGTTATTATTAAAAAGGTCATAAGAGTCTGTAATGGATTATGTATATTCTGCATAATATTATTTTGATGTTATAGTCTGTAAAAAGGAATACTAAACATATTAAATTTGTAAATTCAACCATAAAGTGATCTTGTTTGTACTTTTTTCCCCAATAAAAATTCCCCTACTCTTTTCGAGAAGTGCCATGGGATCTTTAACGTCCACCTGAACAACCACCAGAACAGGCAGACAGGACCTTGGTTTAATGTCTCATCCAAAAGACAGCACCTCAGGAGTGCAGCATACCCCTCACGATGCACTACAGTGTCAGTATTAGGATTTTACCCCAAGAGCCTGGTGTGGGGCTTGAACCCACAACCTTTCAATCTTCCATTCTCAGAGGTGAGTGTGAAACCTGCTGAGCCACTTGACACTATGATGATACTGATACATATGATGTTCAGATGTCCTCGGCTGCACAAGTATTGGCTGAACATTAAGGAAATTTTGTCCCAGGTAGTAGCCGCACCAAAAATAAGCCATATCTCAGAAGGGGCCATAAAATGTATCTACACAGCTATTATATGCACCAAACTGGGAATACTCACGTTATGGAACCATGAAGATTCCCCTAGCAACCAGATATGGCTAAAACAACTACATGAACGTCGTGATAGAAAAATTGGTCTATAGAGCTAGTGGCAATCTTGCCACATATGACAAAAGATAGTTTGTCTTTGAAGTGTTCCTCAACATGACATCTCAGAATAATGTATCCCAAAGGAGGCATTAACCCCTAATGAACAAAGGGGGGGGGGTTCACATATTCATAGAAAGCACCTATCACAAATGCATTGAGGTAATATGAAATTTTCCAAGAATCTGATGAGGCATATAGTAGTATCTGGAGTTTTTTTTTTTAAATAATTCCCCATTGGAATTATTTTAGGCTTTATCTCATATTAATTATTCCATATAATGTTACTATTACACATAGCAGCAATAGATTCAATTGTATGTTTTAGAAATGTTGTCAGGCCTTTTAACAGTATGCATGTAATGCAAACCAATATGTATGTATGTAATCTGTTCTTGCTGTAGTAAAACTCAATAAAATATATTTGAAAAAAGACACTTATAGGCAAACATTGGTTGCAGCAGAGCTTATTCTTCAGTTTAGAACCCACGAGGGCTGCTGGGACAAAAGACACTTGTGGATCAATTTTGGTTGCAACAGAGAATATCCTTCAGATCACAATCTGTGGGGGCCACTGGGACAAAAGACACTTGTGGACAAACATTACTTGCAACAAAGCTGAGTCTTCGGCTGAGAACCAGTGGGTCCCACCTGGATACAGGACAGTTGGTATGGAAGTGGATCCTGAAAGCAGATCTACAGATGCTGGTCTTTGGATGCTAGTCCATGAATGTTGGTGTTCAGATCTTGGTCTTCGGATGCTGGTCCTTGAATGATAGTGTTCAGATATTGATCTTTGGATGCTGTTCCATGAATGCTGGTGTTCAGATCTTGGTCTTTAGATGCTGGTCCTCAAATGCTGGTGTCCAGATTTTGGTCTTTGGATGTTGGTCCTCAAATGCTGATCTTTGGGTGCTGATTTTTGAATGTTGATCTTTGGATACTGGTCTTAAAAAGGAAACACACCCAATGCTTGACAGAATCCCTAGCTAAGGAGTGGTGCAGCTTCTAGACATCCTGAAATTCTTATCAGGGAAGGGATGTTGCTTGGCAATGTAGCCTGCCATAATTATCACCATATTTTCAGCTGGGTTGACCACCCCACTGTGGAACCTGGAGAGGAGTTGGGTGCTGCTTGCAGATGAGGACAAGTGGTCCTGATCTGTTGGGCTACTAAGGTAGTCTTTTGGGTTAGCACAGGCTCTGATTAGTTTTAAAACATTAACTTAAACTTCCAACCTTTTAGGTAGTCAGAGTCAAGGCACCCAGAATTCTAAGGCAGCTCAAGAGGACACCATGGGTAGCAGATAGTCAGTTTAGGTGCAGTAGCAATTAAGCAGTTAAGGGGGCAGCAAATAGGTAAGCAGTCTCTGCAGGGGTCGCACATCGGACAGTTTTTAAAGCAAGAAACGCCACACATGTGTCGTTCAGGGTCAGGGTGCCACACATGTAGACGCTCTCTGAGGAAGGGCACCAAAAGGTTAGATCAGCACTAAGGGGCACCACATTTAGCAAGCAGTTTGGTTGGGTGACAGGGCAACACACACAAATATAAGTAGGCTGTTTAAGCAGACGAGGCACCTCACAAGGTCAAATAGCTTGTTTAAGCACAAGGGGTACACAAAAGTTCAGGTAGATCATTTAAGCAAAAGGGGGCACCACACATGCTCAGGTATTTTGTTTAAGCTGAAGGGAGCACCACAAAAGTTCAGGAAGTTCATTGGGCAAAAGGGGGAGCCAGAGCTAGCAGATTGTTCATTTGAGTAACAGGTCACCAAAAAGGTTTAGGTAGGGGCAACAACTGCCAGGAGAGGTTATTCTCAGTGCATGATTACTGGCTGCCAGCAGGGATTTGGCTGTGCTTAGGGTTTTTTCTGCTATGGGAAAAGAAAACAAAAGCCTATGCACATCAGCATGGCCCAAGGTGCTACCCACAATAGCTGTGGCTGAGAATACTGAATAAACTGAAGCAAGAGGGTGCATGCACCACTGCAAGTTCTGTAAGTTATTTATTAAAGTGCTTCTATCAAAAAATGGAAGAGTTCATTGGGGGGCAGTACTTGTTACAATTATAGCCATTTTGTACTAGTGCTCATAGATATTCATTAATGCACAGTTAAAGACAGATTATATCTTGTGTGAATAAAACATTTGCATATAGAGTGTTATATACTGTTATCTAATATGCAGTGTTACCCAATCATTATAAAAACACATTTAAAAAATATTCCAGCACCAGTGCTATTAAAATCTTTCAGCTGTAAAACTATCACACTGTTGCACTAGCTTGTGAGAATGCCAGTTGTTTAAAATAATCCGACAGAAAGCCTTCAATATTTCATTTTTTTATTGATTATCCTTGCACTATCCGACATGAAATTTTATCATGAAATACCTAATGTTCATGATCATAATCATAATCATGGTCATAAAAGATTTATTTGTTTACAACTAAACTTGTGTCTTGGAAAAAAAAAAGATAAGTGAGGTGGGGGGAAGTTAGTCAGAAATCCTTTATTTGCTAGTGGCTAGAGATCTCAAAAACAATTTAATTGATCTGCTACAAGCTCAAAGTCATGCCTGACCAAGCAGCCCACGATTATGTTGTGCTTATAAAGCCAATAAAATTACTCAATATTAAGGCCGTTTGGTGCCCCATGCTTTGACCTAATAGCAAATGAAACTTCACAGTTAATAACTGTGTACAAGCCATTAGATCAAGAAAAATGGATTGGCATGAAAATATATCGACCCACAATTTTCTAAAGAAAATTATGATTATTACTTATGTTAACAGAACCCTCATCTAATTTATCTTCCCCATCTACAACCATATTACATGTCTAAGTATGTATATTAGGTGATGGACAAAGGTTTATTCCAGTGCAAAATATGAAACACAAGATATGATCTGTCTATAAATGGGCACTAATGAATATTTAAGAGCACCAGTCCAAAATGGCTATGATTGTAACAGACCACTGCCCCGCTGATGAAACCTTTGAGATAAGGAGATACACAGGGGTACTCTGCCATTTTTTTGTGGAATCATTTTAATAAGTAACTTATAAACTTGCAGTGGTGTGTGTGCCCTCTTGCTTCAGTTTAGTCCGTATTCTCAGTCATGATTGTTGTGGTTAGCACCTTTGGCCACGCTGGTGTGTGCAGGTTTTTTTTTGCTTTGTTTGTATTCAGTTCAACTTTGTTGGAAGAGTACCCGTGGAACTCCTCACATTATTTTGGCATGAGTAGATATTGCACATTGTCTCAAGCAGCTCTGGTTTAATCTTTTGCATAAAAGAGAGTATACAGGTAATGAGCCATTACCACATTCTGCCACCATATTAATGGCCGCTGCAGTCAAAGCAGATGAACCGGAGCAAAGGGAAAATGAGAGTCCACAAGATAGAACTTCAAGCTACAACAGAGGCACTCCCTTTGCTCTAGTCACTAGCAAATATGGTCTTTGTCAGTTCTAACAAATTGCCCCCCCCACACACACACACTTATCGTTATTTCAAAACTTAAGTTTAGTTTTAAACAAATATGAACATGAACACTGGGCACTCTATGATAAAATCTCACATTTCTTATAGAATGAATCATAGAATGTATACAAATTCAATGGGCTTGACACCCTTTAAAGAACTCAAACCTATATTATAGGTGATAAGAGTATTTTCTATTTCCCAAATGTTGATCAAGTCTAATTTTAAAGGTATCCATAGTTGGACTAGATACTACCTCTGCAGGTAGGCTGTTCCATAAATTAACCATGCTCTGTGTAAAGAAATTGCTTCTTTTAGTGGTTTTCATAAATTCTCCCTTGATTACAAATCCATTATTTCCTCTATTAGATGTAGTATTATTTAATGTGGGGCCTATAGTTGCTCTCAAATAATTATCTTTTAATGCTTTATATGTGAAGCATAAATCTCCTCTTATTTGTCTATAATCTGCAGAGTATAATAGCAAGTTAGTCAACCTGGAGACATAATCAAAATTCTCTTGATTTTTTATCTTTTTAGTAAATTTTCTCTGGATCCCCTTAATCATTTTACAGCTTCTTTTAGAATAAGATTTGTTGAATTGAGAACAGTACTCAAGATGCAGTCTTACCAAGCTGGAATACAGTGGCATTAAAACCTCATATTCCATGCTTTTTATATTAGCCCAAATGCAACCCATTATTTTATGATACTTCTTAACTTTTAAAATGGTGTTATTTTCAAAATTAAGATAATTAGTTATTATAGTGCCTAGGTCTTTCTCTTCAACTACAGACTGCAGTAAATGATTACCCAACTTATAACTCTAACATGGATTGTTTTTTCCTATATGCATAATTCTGCATTTTTCTAGATTGAATCTCATACGCATATTATGACCCCACTCCATGAGTAGATCTAACTGCTTCAGTATATTATACTAGTCTGTTATTGAAGTTACAAGTCCCCCCAACTTGCAGTCATCTGCATATTTGACTAACCATATTTTGTCCAAGACTGGTATGGTTGAAACTAAAATATTAAAAAGGATTGGTCCCAATACTGATCCCTGTGGGACACCACTAGTTGCATTACCCAAGGAGGAGCTATACCCTTTAACTGTAACCTTCTGATGTCTATTATATAACCATGAACTAATCCAGCTTATAATATTAGGTGGTAATTCAGTAATGTATTTATTAATATTTGGTGAGATACTTTATTGAGCGCTTTGGCAAAATCAAGGTAAATTACATCACTTTGGATACCTATGTCAAGTGCTTGACTTATTGGCTTGAAAAAATTTAGTTGATTAGTCAAACAAGATCTTTCAGGAACAAAACCATGCTGACTGTGATCGATTAGTCCCTTATTAAACACATGCTCATTAATTCGCTTTTGTAATAATATTTCCATCATTTTACAAACCACAGATATAAGACTTATAGGTCTGTAGTTCTGAGGTTCATCTCTTTTTCCACTCTTACAAAATTGCAGTCATTGTAGCTATTCACCAGTCATTAGGTACTACTAATACTTCCTGAATTGATTTATTGTAGAGATAAGTAAGTGGTTTGGTTATTAATCGGGCTAATTCTTGAAGAAATCTCGGAGTTATACCATCTGGTCCAGGTGAACTATTGGTTTTAAGTGCATGTATTATATCATAGACTTCTGATGTACCAAAAAGATCTAGATATGGATTAGTTAAGTTTATTTGTTGAGTCTGAGAAACTTTTTTTATCAAATACACTTAAGAAATATTTATTCAAGGTTTCAGCTATCTCTTTTTCATTTGTAACTAGACCTTCCTCAGTTTTTAGGGGCCCTATAGTAGGTTGATTGCCTTTCAATGTGCCAATATAATAAAAAAAATGTTTTTTTATTATCTTTAACCCCAGTTGCTAAGTTTAGTTCTGTTTGATTTTTGGATTTTTCTATCATTCCTTTAATACTTTTGTTATACAATTTAAGTTTCTTAAGATAACACAGATGTTTTTGATTTCCTAAATTTCTGGAATATTCTTTTCTTCTTACAGATCTGTTTCCTAATGTTGTTATTCCACCATGGGGGAATATGTCTGGTTTTATTATATTTGACTCTGATAGGCACATATCTCTCAATACATTGCATAAGATGTCATTTAATTAATTCCCAAATAAGTTCAAGAATTTTACCCATGAGATCATTTTTCCATTCCCATTTACCCAGACAATTTCTCATTTTCTGATAATCAGCTTTATGAAAATCTGTTACGACAGTTTTCCCTTTAGTATGTTCTATATTGTTCTTATGAGAGGCAAATATATTATGACCTGACTCTCCAAGTGGTGGATGAAGTTGAATATTATATACTTTTTCATCACAATTTGTTAAAATTAAGTCTAATATGTTATTACCTCTAGCTGGTAAGCGAATAAGTTGTTCATGATTTAACTGAATAAATAAATCAATTAATTTCTTTTCTAATGCTGACTTACTATCCAATTAGGTCCAATTAATGTGTGGTAAATTGAAATCCCCCATGAGTATATAATCACCTATAATATTTCTAGTTCTTATATTTTCTAAAGGATCAGTATTTTGTTCAGTAGTTAAGTTTGGAGGACGTCAAATTAAACCAATGGTCAATGAATTATACTTGAAGAACATTTTGACCCTTACACATTTCCATTGATTAACATTATCCTCATTACATATTTCAAAGGATTTGATGTCTTCTCTAACATAAAGGGCAACTCCCCTGCCCGACCGATTTTTCCTATTCTTATAAAATCTATTATAGCCAGAAATATCCATATTCCAAGCATCATTAGTTCCTCAGGTCTCTGTGATACCACAAATTATTATATTATCCTCTCTAAGAAAATGTTGTAATTCATCCATTTTGGAGTTTAAACTTCTAGCGTTTAATAACAATATACCTAAACTGTTATCTTGATTTTTTTCTTTATTGTTATTTTTTTTTTGTTGGATATATATTTTTGGGTATATTGATATTATTATTATTTTCAAGAGAGAGATGTTCATAGGACAACTCTCCCCCATGGCCTTTAGTTTAAATGTTTTTCTATAATTTATTTAAGCTGTGACCCCAAGATTTTATTACCTTGTCTACTTAAATGTAGCCCATCATATTAGTACAAATTCGATACTTCATAAAATTCTTCCCAATGTGTAACACATTTAATACCCTGTTTCATATGCCAATTTCTAATCCAGTTGTTAATATCTCTAATTTTTATTTGATGCTGTCATGAAGCTCGTGGGATAGGGAGGATTTCAGAAACAATCACCTCACATACTTTTTCAATGCATTTATTTGTAAACGATACATAATCCTGTTTAATATTTTGCATTGGCGCATGCCAAGTGTCATTGGATCCTGCATGCAGAATGACAAGGGGATTTTTGCCTGTTTTATTCAACATATTATCCATCATTTCTGTGATGTCACATACTCTAGCTCCACTAAAACTTGAAACAGTTCTAGTTGTTTTATCAGGGTTACAAATTAAGCAATCAATATTTTTAATAATTGAGTCACCTACAACTAACACCTCCCGATTTAATACAACCTTATCTGTTTTCATGAGAGTATAAGCCTGAATACCCATGTTATTGAGGTCTGGCTGTGGCACAATACTTGGTAGTGCATCCCCTGCTTGTAATAATACGGTGTCTATTAATGCCTCATTACTATCATCTGATCTCATCTGTATTGGCATATTAGATTCTTGTGTCATGCTAATTGCATCAGAATTATCAAGTACAACCAGTGGGTCAAAATGATTTAACAAGGGAATTTCAAAACAATCAGCACATCTACCTCTTTTGGCAGCTTTATTAGCCTGGACCTCAAACCATTCATTGTCATCATAAATGTCATTGCCAGTCAGTTGTTAATTTTTTCTCATCCTTTTTTTGGTTTTTGTTATTGATGTATTATGAATTGTTTTTTCTGTGATAATATAGCACCAGTTTCTGTTCATGCTGTTTTTAAGGACTTTTTTAGTTATTCTTTTATCTATATGCTAACATACTATCATACTACTAACATACTAAAATGCCAGCAGAATAGGCCTAACGGTCTTTCGCATCTGCTCGTTTGGTCAGCCCCCACCATGGAAGCTGACCTTGCTGCCCCCCTCACCTTCTCTGGCTTCTCCCTTCCCAGTTCTGGATATTCTCACTGCATTAGATTTTGCTTCCAGAACCCTTCCCCTGTACCTGTCCCACCCCCTCTTGAACCCCTCCACTGTCTCTGCCTCTACCAGCCCCCTAGGCAGCACATTCCATGGCTCCACCACCCTCTCAGTGAAGTAGCACCTCCTCCTTTCTCCCCTGAATCTTCCCCCCCTCCGGCTTCCACCCATGCCCTCTAGTGGCCCCCTCCTCTTTCCTTCGAAGCACCTTGACTGTACCTCCCCTATTTACCTCCTTCATGTACCTGAATACCTCTATCATGTCCCCCTGATCCCTTCTCTCTTCCAATGTGTACATATTTAGCTCTTTGAGCCTCTCCTCATAGGTCCTGTCCCCCAAGCCCCAAATCATTTTGGTTGCCCTCTTTTTGACCCTCTCCGGGAGTTTAATGTCCCTCTTTAAATGTGGCCTCCAAAACTGCACGCAGTACTCGAGGTGCAGCCTCACAAAGCAGTTATACAGAGGGAGTATCACTTCCCTCCTTCTGGAGGTGATCCCTCTAGTGATACATCCCAGCATCCTGTTGGCCTTGGCTGCTGCCCTCCTACAAGTCTCCAAGCTGTTTCCCTTTCTTAGAACATTTCTTTAAAACTTGTTTTATCATTCTACTATCATCCTTTCTAAGTACCTCAGTAGAATCTGTATGGCAAACAGAGGGACCAGGAATATCTATATTCATATTTAATTTCTGTGCCATTTGTTGTTGTGCCTGATCAATTGCTTGAAGTCTTAGAGAGAACATATTTATTTCAATTTGAAACTCTAAATTGTGTCTGCATTTAGTACAGGTAAAGGAATTCGTAACTGTTGACTGAGTAATCATGTACACATTATACTCCGTACACAAATGCCCTGTAACACCATCAATTATGACTGATGTTTTCATGGTTGTGTATGTTTTAAACAGATATGCAAGGTGCACTTTATGTATTACAGACAGCAAAACTTCCCAACAAACAAGGGTCATGGATGTTACTTTAGCAGCCCACTGACAGCACCTTTGTGATAGTCTATTAGTTTCACAGCCTTACCGTACACCTTTCTTTTGCACCTGTTGCCCACTATCCCGCTAGACACACAAGACACGCGCAAATACCGCATGTGTCTTTGAGCACGTCTTTGCATGTGGAATCATGCGCTTGCCCTGCTCATGCTAGCCCTGCTCATGGAGGTCAAAATAAATATGTTGGAAGTGACCCGGAAGTGATCTCTGAGGTCATGGGACGCTCCTCACTAACAAACTCTTTAACAATAAATTATAACATAAAATATGCCCTAAAAGGTTCAAACTCTGGTTTTAAAAGTGCAGGGGGCTTATCCCAAAGCAAAAACAAGCACTCAAATCTGAGTTGTAGTCCACAGCAAGGACCAGACTACAGCTCCTCCTCCTGCAGTGCAATTTTCAGGGCTCCAGCTACTCACATTTAATAGCAGTCAGACACACAAGTTTAATTTATACTAAAGGTATATGTGGAGCACACACAGTCTTCCTAGCTGTTGGCACACAGCAGGCACTAGGAAAATGCTTAAGAAGTACATTAATAATCAATTAAAAATTAAATATTGACAGTGGTAAATGGTATACAGTCAGAAGAGATGCAAGTCACAAGACGGGTACCTCAGGAATCAGTCCTGGGGCCAGTCCTCTTCAATATCTTGATCAGTGACATTGCAGACAGACTGGAGGGTAAGGTTTGTCTGTTTGCAGATGACACCAAGATCTGCAACAGAGTAGATGATCCAGATGGGGTGGGCAGAATGAGAAGAGATCTGGCTAAACTGGCAAAATGGTCAGAAGAGTGGCAACTGGTGTTTAACGCAGAGAACTGCAAGAAGATGCATATAAGGAAGAGAAACCCTGAAGCAACCTATAGGTTGGGAGAGGAGTTGCTGGCAATCACAAGGGAAGAAAGAGACTTGGGCACCATCATCACAGTTGACCAGAAATCATTCAAGCAGACCACTAAAGCAGTAGGTAAGGCTAGAGAGAGATGTTGGGGTGTATTAGTAGTGGTATTACAAGTCGTAAGAGGGAGGTAATAATCCCTCTTTACAAGACACTGGTTAGGCCTCATCTGGAGTACTGCGTGCAGTACTGGAGGCCGCACCTGCACAAGGGCATTAACAAAATGGAGGCAGTCCAGAGAAGGGTAACCAAAATGGTGCAGGGACTGCATCAGAAAACATATGAGGACAGATTAACGGAACTCAATATGTATACCCTAGCACAAAGGAGGAAAAGAGGCGATATGATCGAAACATTCAAACACCTTACAGGCATTAACAAGGTGAAAGAGTCTAACATGTTTCAATATAAGTAAAATAGCAGGACAGGAGGACACAGCATGAGATTAGAGGGAGGCCGATTAAGGGGTAATGTGAGGAAGTTCTTTTTCACAGAAGGGGCGGTGGATGCATGGAACTGACTACCTCATGAAGTGTTGGATATGAATACAGTGCAGGGCTTCAAACAGGCATGGGATAGGCATAAGGGAGCAATACAGATGAGTATGAATAGCTAGAACATTGAGAGAGTAAAGGCCTATGGCACATTCATATGGTAGAAAAATGGGCAGACTGGATGGGCCTTGCTGTCCTTATCTGCTGTCAACTTCTATGTTTCTATGTTTCTATTTTGTCTGATTATTTAAAACAACTAGAATTCTCACAAGCTGGTGCAGCAGCATGATAATTTTAAAGCTGGAAGATTTTAATAGTACTGGCGTTGGAACATTTTTAAATGTGTTTTTATAATGATTGGCTAACACTGCATATTTGTATGACAGTATGCAACACTGTCTATGCAAATGTTTTACTCACACAAGATATGATCTGTCTTTAAATGTGCACTAATGAATATTTATGAGCACCAGTAGAAAATGGCTGTGATTGTAACAGAGCACTGCTCCCCAGACAAAGTCTTTGAGATAGGGTGCTACATAGGGGATCTCTGCCATTTATTGATGGAAGCACTTTAATAAATAAATTACAGAACTTGCAATGATGTTTGCACCCTCTTGCTTCATTTCTTTCTGCTAAGGAACTGGAGATACTGGGGCTTACAGTGGGCAACTTCTGGAGGGGGTTCCCAATGTGGACGGAGTGTCCAACATAAACATTTATTTCTCCATGCCCTCACTTACTATACATATGCCCCTATACATTACTGCTCCCATGCTTCCTAAGGAGTCCCCAACACACACTACCATTCCCTTAGGCTTCACTGTGGCCCTTTATGGGCCCCAAATCAACTTCATGGGCCCTATGGGGTCCCTGATACACAGCTGACACACAGCTGTCACCCTGTGGGGTCCTGGCACACCTATATTTATCCACATCCTATGTAAAGGGTCTTACAGTGTCCCCACACATACTGCTGCACTCCCTTCTATGCTCCCAGGTGTCCTGAAACTACTTTTCTGTAGGGTCTCAACTCTGGGGGACTGCTGATTCAGGCATGTCTAAAATACGTGTTGCCATGTATTTTCTACTTAATACTCTACTCCTATTTATGCTATAAGATTAATGACATTTCTAAACTCTTCTCTATAAAGACTACTAATGCTACAGCATGACATCTATGTGTATACTGCAAGTAAGTGACAATGCCTTTTACTTTCTTTTCAGGGTACTTAAAATGGTGACTCAATCTGGACAACTTTCATCACAAATCATTTCATGGGCATAGGCACCGGGTTATATGGGCTCATGGGACTCAAGCCCCAGCAATAATTTGCAATGTGGGCTCAGCCCCACCAATGATTATCTTCATTTTTCCTTTTCAATTTTCACCCATTTGTTTGCCTGCTGTGGCACTGCACTCCCCCATGATGGAAGCAGTGCAATTCCTACCCTGGTGTACGCTGTGCACCTATATTGGGCGGCATTTTTTTAAATTTGCACAGAATTCATTGTGCATGCACCTGAAGAGAGTGTTCCACTCTTATTGGATGGCAGCAAGTGGAGTTGGGATGCTAGCACGGCATGGCGGGCATCGAGGCGAGGATACTGAGAGGAGCAGTTGCTGGTCCAGGAGAAATAAAACAGAAGGCTGAGGAGTTTGAGAGGAAGAGCGGCAGTCCCGGACTGGTGCAGGCACTGTGGCTGTGTGGTGGAGTGGACATTCAGTTGGACTGTGACGTGAGCAGCTGGGAGGCCGTGTGAGTGGGCAGCCGTGTGATGGTCATTGTGAAGGAGAGCCTGTCCACCTGAGTTGGAGGAGGAGGAGGAGGAGGATGACAAAACCAGCAACTGATGACCTGCTAGAGACCATGGTACATACAACAAGTTAATTTCTCATTCCTAAAAGTACTGGCTTCTAAAGGGCTTTTCACTGTGGACCGTTAGTAATGGGGTCTGAAATGTAACAGAAGTGAAAGCCAAGTGTCTATCTAGCAAAACTGTCTGTTTCCAGCTTGTAAAGAAAAAGAGTGTAGCTAGCTGCTGTCTATTAATGTCTTGATATTAGCAGTCTTGTAAGATTGGTTGTGGGTGTTACATTTATACCCTTCCCCTTCTGTTTTTTGTTCTTTGTGTGGATGTGTTTAAAAATATTTACAGGCTATTTTTCTTGAGTGCCGTTGACCAAATTAAAGGCAGACTGGATGGGCCTAGTACTCCTTATCAACTGACAATTTCTATGTTTGTATGTTTCTTTTTGCATTTTGGTTTAATGCACTACTATATAGTACTTGATATACTGTCTTCAGTGTTGTTGACAACAGTGTATTCTTATGTTTTCAGCAGGCTATTATAATTTTCTACAGTATACTAAATATGCACAATGTTTAGGTTGCTTTTGCCAATGGCAACTAACAAACACACATCTACTAACTTGTGAGGCTTTATTTAGTAAGTACCTATTTTTTATCTATTGTTTGACTACTCTGCCTAAAAGAGCTGCAGTGAACGAGTTATGAAAGTATGACAGTTTTGAAATGTTTCTTTGTGGACGTTTGATAATGTAATTTGTGTACTCATTGGTGATTACTGGATAAGTAAGGCTGACAGCTCAGCTTTCTGAGCTAAACTGCAGTATTACATAGACACAAATAAATGCAATTTTGCTTTACTGTCTTAATTACTGTTTACCTGATAGTTTTAAGTGCTGTAACTCTCAGTCCTTAACTTACAGTGGTGGCTGTCCTGAATGCCATCACTGCCACCACTGGCTTGCAGTAGAAGACATGGCAGTGTTAATTGTAGTGGCCACTTATGTACGTTGCTACTGTCTGATTCATCCCGCCATGCACTGTTGCAACAAACAATAACAGGTTAGTAAGGGATGGTTGTTTCATTTGTGAAAGTAATAATTCTGCTAAGCTAAGTGGTTATTTCACTGTGCCAATTGCTCCACAGAGTTGTGCTGTTATTAATGAGGGTCTAATTGTGTTTGGCATGCTGCATTTATGTCTTCTTGTTTGTAATCCTACTTGGTTCCTTGGTGATGCAATACTAATTTTGAAAGTGCAAATCTCCCCCTTAAAAAATGCTGAGTGATAACAAACAAACACATGAACATGGCAGCAGAAATGGCCCATAACGGTCTATTGAGTCTGCTCGACTGCGCAGCTCTTTTAGATTCCTGGAGTTGATCCCCCGCCCTTACTCCTCCTGGAGTCATCCTCCCCATCCTAATTTCCTTCCCCTTACCAGTATTTCCTCCTTCTGCCCTAATTTTCTTTTTCACCCGGTCCCACTCTCCCCCTCTTTGAAACTAGTAACTGGCTTTGCTGCCACCACCTCTTCTGGCAACTTATTCCACCCCTTCACCACCCTTTCAGTGAAAAGAGTGCCTCCTCATTTCCTTCCTGAATCTACCCCCCACCAGCTTTAGGCTATGTCCCCTTGTTGTACCCTCTCTTCTCAAGTTAAACATGCCCTCAGTATCAACTCTATGCATGCCCGTAAGGTACTTGAAGGTTGCAACATATCCCCCCCCCCTTCCCTTCAGGGAGTACATATTTAGTTCCCTCAGCCTCTCCTCGTACGATCTGTCCCCCATTCTCTGGATCATTTTGGTTGCCCTCCACTGGACCCCCTCTAGTAGTTTGATATCCTGCTTCAGGTAAGGGCACCAGAACTGAATGCAGCATTCCAGGTGTGGTCTCACCAGTGACCTATACTGTTGCAGAACAACCTCCTCTCTCCTAGAGGTGGTTCACCTTTCGATGCAGCCCAGCATTTTATTTGATGCCTTTTGGCACTGTGCTGTGTGTTTTATATCCCTTAGATCATTACTCCAAGGTCCTTTTCCTCCTCCATCACCATCACCTTCACCCCCCCCCATCCCAACCAGTATCTGGCCTTTGAGTTTTTAGCTCCCATGTGCATTACCTTACATTTCTTAGCATTGAAACCTAACTGCCAGACCTGCCCATTTCTCCAGCTTTGTCAGGTCCTTTCTCCCTTCCTCTGTGTCCACCCTCCAACAGAGCTTAGTGTCATATGCAAAAAGGCAGTTTATTGTTAACCTCCTCCATTATGTCACTTATAAATATGTTGAACAGCACAGGTCTGAGTACTGAGCCCTGTGGGACCCCACTGGTTACAGTCCTGGGTTTGTGCACACACATCATCCAGGGCACACATGATCATCTCTGTATCTTGATGTTACTGTTGAGACAGCTGTAATGCAGAGGCAGCAGCAGCAGTTTCATACAGGACTTAAGTATGTTTTAACAAGTTAACGTGTACACATGCAGGCTGTTCAACACCTACAGATAGGTGTGGTTTCTTGACTGACTGCTTCTGATGTCAGTGGGAGGAAGGGCAGGGGCAATGATGTCTGCAGCATATTGTGGTGTCACTGAGAGAGTAATAGGGAACTACTACTAGTTCTTAATATATGACACCACTTTGTTGTTTTTTTTTTTTTTTTTTGGGGTGCTATTTGGATTGTGTTTTCCTTTGGTCAAAAGTGTCAAGTGTGTAAAATCATGGATTGGGCTTTCATATACCAGAGCCCTGAAGTGCTGCTGCATCAGATCTAACCTGCATGTCAGTGCACACCACCTTCAAATGCCAATTGCAGTTACTTTTCCCAAAACTGATTCACTGTTGCATCAAAATTCAACATCCCAAAGGGTAGGCCAATGACACCTCTCAAACTCTCAGAATTAAAAATTGTGTAGCTCTGGTCTTCCTTTGGGTTGCACCTGTAAACAAGGCTTGACCTATTGTGGCTTTCCCAGTTACCAATTTTTAAATAAATAATAAATAATTTGGGGAAAATGCCCAGAATGCATAGTGTAGCACCTTTTTAGTTTAAAGACTAACAGGGTTAAGAACAGTGGGAACCATTATTGTTTTGTCTGAGAACTATTTTTGTCAAATTAATTTAAATGTTCAATAGTTTACATGTCTACAGATAGCTCTAACATTTAGTGGAACATCAGTAAATCTTTGCTGAGCAAGGGCACATTTGAGTGTAACGTACCAAGAGGTATGCAAAATCCATATCAGTTGAGGTATGCTGAGGGGATATTGGCTTCTATTCCTTAAGAGGGGGTCACCCACATTAGAGCAAAAACAAAGTGGCAAAATGTCAAGAGACCAACAGCCACAAGTTGGAATCTGATGGAGTGACCAAGAATACAGTTGGAAAGCAGTGGGCATGGGAACACAGTCAAACACCATGGCTGGGTGTGCACCCACCGCATCCCCCATAACTGTTATAAAAACACCCCCAGTCACCAGCAGTAGTGGTGGGGGCAGAGATCCTGTAGGGTACATGTACAACAGTGTGGGCGCATGCTCCATGGTCTGTACCACACTCATTGTCTTCGCCCTTCATTCCTCCGCTCACAGCTACCCATGCTAAACCCTCTGCTCTGTTGTTAGGATACCTCTACAGAGTAGCTCCAGTCCAGTGAGCTGTGACAGAAGCTGTGTACAGTAACAGTGCAACTGTCTGAGAGCCAGAGCCAGCAGAAGCCAAGTAAGGTCCAGGAAGCAAGGAAGCCAAGCAGAAGGCTGCTTGCTTTTTCATTCAGTCATTTGGCTGGTGGCAGGAGGGAGCACATGCCCAGCACAAAAGCTGAAGCACTGGACTGCCCCCCTGTGCCACACTTTTGACCTGCTTCCATATACCCCCGCTGGGGGCTTTGACCCTTGACCCCTGGGCCCCACCAAAAATTTTACAAACCTCTCTCCTATGTTCATGTATATCTCAAATGGGGATCACTGTGACCTGCAAATTCAAGGAACCTGGGGCTCAGCAGAAGGACAAACTGGTTTAGGGAAATTGGTTATTGGGGGATTTAGTTTGGACATGTAAACCCAGGAGTTTGCAAACCACTGCGTAAGGGATACCACTTTAGTGGACTCATCCTTGAATCACTCTTGCCTCTCATTCAGCTCAAGGAAATCATTGTCCTTTTTTCTGGTTCCTCATGGAATGTGCATGGTTTGAGAAAGTCACGATGTACAATCTTGGAAGCTTTTCCATGTTTAGCCTATATCTGATAGACTGGTATGGGATTGCTGTAATGTGATGGGGATCTGGTTCCTATTTTAAAGCAAATTTGTGGCATTGATGAGTTCTTTTCAGTAGGACCTGTTCTCCAGGTAGCAAAGGTGCTGCTTTAGCTTTGGCACTGTAAGCTGCTTTCTGTCTCTGCCAAGCCTGACTCATGTTCCTCCACAATCTGTCCTTCTTGCATTCTGTGGTGATGCTGTGTTTAGAGCAGGGGCACATTCCTTTAGGAAGTTCAAAGCTGTGAAACATGGTGGCAGGTAACCTAGTCAGGCTGTATCCTTGTGAACTACGGACTAGTGATATTAATAAGTCCTACACTTTTGGCAAACAAAAACTGCATGTTCATTTTCCTTTGCGGTGGATTGCGCTTTGATTTGATGGATGGACTTTAGTAAACAAGAGTGTTGCAGGCTCTTTCAGTAGTGCAGCAGGCTCTTGCACTACAGGGCGAGTGGGTTTTTTTCTTGGATAATGCATGTTTTGCCATTTCAGTGTCCCTAGTTGTCTTGGTAGCAAGTAGTTAAGCAACACAGAATGTTGGAGGAGCTTTCCAGAAAGATGGGTCACAAGGACTCGGTCTCTGTTGTCTCCCAGACCAGGAACGTAACTCAGTTAAATCCCTAGATTATGGACAAAAAAATAATAAATACAACATGGTGGCATTCCAGAAGGAGGTGGAGTGAGCAGCAACAGCCACTACTGTCTGATGGAGAGAGACACATTTTCCAAATGTAAGGAACAAGCTAAAACCCATATGGGGGTAAGTGACTCCAAAACTGCAGATTCTGAAAACAATTTAAGATGCTTATTACTTACATTACAATATTTGCTAACTTCCCCAATCAGCATTACATATAATATTATCACACAGGAAATGTATTTGGAGGAAAAGAAAGCCCCCAAAGGTTTAAGACTCTCTAAGTTGCCAGCAGGGAGATTGGAACATTTCCATAATAAAGATGCTTGGGAACAAATTTTAGCAGAAGGTATAGAGAGGTTTCTGAGATGTTTAATTAAAGAAGATATTGAAAAATATGATCAGCTTAATGAAAAAAAAATTAGAAATAAAAGATGAACTAAGCACTCACAGACAAGTAAATAAGTAAGAAAAATTTATTTTTAAGTGCTTTTCAAAAACCAAAGTGCTGTACAGGTGAACAGACATTTAGTTACAAAATATAATGATAACAACAGTAATAGCAATAAAATCACAGTAAAAATAGCTCTCCATATGCTTTCGAGAATAGATAAGTTTTTAACTCTAACTTAAAACTCTCGACGGTCAGGCAGCTTCGTATCCGACGAGGTAGAGAATTCCACAGGGTGGGGGCAGCGTAAGAAAATGCACGTGCTCCAGATGTTTTTAAATGAACCCTGGGAATCTCTAGCAATCCCTCATTGGCAGATCGGACAAAACCCTAATTTGTGGAGTTAGATAAAACCTTATAAAATAAACTCATATATGAAGAAGAGATCATAAAAAGAAAGCAAAGAAAACAAGTACGAGATAGAGCTGATAACCTCAAGGGTATGATCTACTCTTAGGGGGAAAAAAACAGCCAGACCAGGAAGGTCAACAAGCTGATGGAGGTCAAAATCACAAACAAGAGGTGCAAATACATAAAGGAATTCTCAACAAGCAGATTTAGAGGGCAGCTCAGAAGACCAGGGGAAGGAAGCTGAAAAATCAGTTTCTTTTTTTATCTAGGAGCAAACAGAATAAAAAAAGAAAAAGGAAAAAAAAATTAGGAAAGGAGTGGAAGGAGGGGATCAAAGAGATAGGCTAGAACTACAGAAGAGGAGCATTCTGAAAAAGTAGTACATTTGACAAATAAAGAATAGTCAGAAAAGTCAATCTCCTTGCAAAATGGCTCTCCTATGTTCCATCTTCAGAATGTGATCAATTTAAAATGCATGTAGACCTCTTATTACTTTTCAGAAAAATCGGATTGAAATAATACTTTAAAAAATAAAATAATTGAAAGCAAAATGGGAATACAAAATTTGTTCAGACTCTAGCCGGAAGACAGAAGCACAAACCACACATAAGATGAAGAAAATAATGTGGCAGTGGAGTACTTAATAGAAGTTCTGCTAGATGAAGAGTCAGAGACAGTGGTATATGTGATTCACATGGACCCAATAAATGTTGAAGGTATCATACAGAAAATGAAAATAAACTAACATGCAATGCCATTGAGAGAATTAGACAGGGAAAATGTGCAGGCATTAGAAGAACTTTTTAATTTAGAAAACCATGGCTTCAGTAATCAGAAGTCATTACCCAACCTAAACAGGGTAACTTTTATAGAAGTTCATAAATTAAATCCTTACATAAAAGCATTCGAAACAGTAGTGCTAAAAAAAGTCACAAAAATATTGGAATAGGGGAAAATGAAAAGTAATTTAACATCAAAAGAACAAAAAGCACAAAGAACTATCAGAAAGTAATGACTTGATAATTAAACAGGATGATAAGGGGGCAACATGGTACTAATAGAAAGAGAACAATACAGGAAGTGTATAATGAGATTATTGAATGAAGAAAGAACCTTTAGGAAACTCCTACAGAATCCAGCTAATGTGTTTTAACTCTGAGTTGTTAATGTTACTGAATAATGCTAGGGAGCAGAACTGCATTCAGAATATTAATTTAATTGTCTTTTGCATGCTGTCCCTGTGGTTCCAAACTTCTGTGCACTGCCCAAACTGCATACAAATTTGAACAGTCTTCCAGGGCATCCAGTAGTGTCAGGTGTGAACTCACTTACAGATTACTTGTTGAAATTTCTGTATTTCTTTTTGAAAGGCTGCTTGAATGAGGCAGAGTTACATCTAAGAGACACTAGGTGACTAGGGACACCCTGAATAAATCTGCAGATTTTGAATGGCAGGACAACTTTCTTTGTTTAGGGATTGACATACAGGCCCTGTACACATCAGTAAGCTACTGGGATGGAATCAGAGCCAATGAGTCTTTTCTCTGTCAGAACTCTAAATGTGACATCTTTCCCACAGAATTTTTGATAGAAGCACTAGAATGTGTGCTCTACCATAACTATTTTTCATTTTTTTTGTTTCTCTGCCTATGTTCCTGGTACTAGTGGCATCCCTCTAGCCCTGTCACCATCCTGTCTCATGGATGTACAGGATAACCACCGCTCACACAGAGCCGTATCGGTGGGTGGCTAGCCACGTAGGATTGTGCAGCACAGCAGTGGATGCTGAACAAGCTGAGGCATTTTATTTCATTTTCTTCCCTGGGACATCTGAGAGTGATGAATGCATACACATGCATATTAACACACATGCAAGCTGCACACTACACATTATTGTACTTTTATGGTTAACCTGGAGTCTTGTGAGGGGAACTTTTATTTTCAATAGTGTGCCTTGTGAAGGGAAGAGGGAACAATGATGAACATGTTAAACAGGGGTATAGCATTTCATTGTCAGTGTCAGTGGCTCAGTAGGTAGCACACTCGCCTCTGAGGCTGGGAGATCAGAGGGCTGTGGGTTCAGTTCCCACATCTGGCACTTGGGTTAATATCCCAATACTGACACTGTAGTGCAGCATGAGAGGGGTGCTGCACTTCTGAGGTGCTGTCTTTCAGATGAGACGTTAAACCAAGGTTCCATCTGCCTGGATTGGTGGTAGTTTAGGTGGATGCTAAAGATCCCATGGCACTTATCGAAAAGAATAGGGGAATTTCCCCGGTGTCCTGGCCAAATTTCCCTCATTCACTAAAAATACCACCAACAGCTTAACCTGGTTCAAGATCAGTTGGCATTCATCTGTGTCTCCTCCCCTGGGTCGTGCCTGAAAATAGGAAGGATTTGTTTGCAACAATTATGGAGATGTTAAACAAGGGTATAGCATTTGCTCCCTAGCCAAAATGCTGCTTATTCACTAAAACACTGCCAGCTCTGCTCCATATAGTGATGTCAGCAGCACAGCTGTGGGTCTACAGTAACACCAGGCTCACTGCTGAACCACTGCTACAACATGTTAGTTTTCAGCAGCTCAGATTCTAAAAGCAAGCTGCAGACAGTATTAAATAAATATATCACAAGAATCAATGCAACAAGGGGAAATGCATGCATCCATGTTATAAGGACTGGGGAAGGTGCTCTTTAAATGTGGTGTGTGTAACAGCTGCAAAAACTGTGAATAAGGGAAAGAGTTCAGAAGCAGCAATGGGAAAAAGGTGGAAACATGCCTATTTATTGACTGTGTGACTTCATTTGTTATTTATGCTCTGTGGTGTACTTGTGGGAAACTGTGCATGGGATGAATAATATGTCCACTAAAAGAGAGAATATAAGGACACCACAGATGCATAAGTAAAGGGAATGAAAATACACCTGTTGATGCACATTTCAAAGAATGCCGCAATTCAAACCCAAACTATATGAGATTCTTGAATGCTTTGTTTCAGTCCTTCAGATCAACCACAACAACTCAGTCAAATTCTGCAAGGTCGTCTACTCCCTATGCAATCCCTCCATCCCAGCCAGTCATCACCCTGGTCCTCAGACTAAGCAGTTCTACAATATTCAACCCCACAGAGGTTCCTTCCACTTTCAATAACTTTGACATCATCTGTGTTGTCCCACTGCTCCCCTCTCCCTCTTTTCTTCTCAACCTCTTCTCTGCCCCATTTGTCTTCTTCTTGCCTACTTCCCCTGTTACTACCCTCTGTTCCCTGTTGTTTCTTAACCCCGCCAAGTGTAACAGTCCAGATGGGCTTGATCTCAAGATTCTCCACCTCTCAGTTCCACAATAGTGCCTCCCTTCACTGACCTTCCTAATCTCTTCTTCAATACTGTTAAAGTTCCTCTTGCTTGGAAGTGGGTTAAAAGTCTTCCCCTACAAAAAGGTGATGATCCCTTTTCCACTGCTAACTGATGTCCTATCTCTCTTGCAGCTGCACTGGCTAATGTTCATGAAAAACTAATACACTCCATATTTTTCTCCTATGGCTCTTCTTTCTTCCTTTGCCTATTCCAGATTGGTTTCAGAAAAACACACACGGCAGTCTCCTCCCTACTTAGACTCACTGGACTCCATCTTAAAGGGGGTGGATCAGGACTTAATCATTTCTGCTATCTTTGTTGACCCTACCAAGGCTTTTGATGCCATTCCAAATTCTCTTTTATGTGGCAAGCTAATTATTGCCTGTCTCAACAACATGTCTGACACAAGGTTCAGTTCCTACCTGTGTAATAGCCCAGTCACTTTTTAAGCAATAATGAGCAAGAAGCTGATCATTTCAGAGGGATTAATGACCATTTTGGGAATGGATGGCCTGAGGCACAACCAAGGGCCACTTCCCTCCAGTCGATTGTTAATCCAAGGAAATGAATGGCTTTGAGATTATTGTGATTATATGTCTAATTGCAATAACAACTTTTGTTTTTATCATTTTTTATCTTACTTTCCAGTTTTGAGTGGAGTGGCACAAGTTATCCATGCCACACACACCATCAGTTGGCAGCTGGATTGGTCATTTCTTAAATGTTAATGATCGATATGGTAGCCAATCAGGAGCCGTGCTATGCTCATGAATATTTAATTTGGCTTATAATTGTAGGTAATACATTTCCCCCCTCACATTTATGACAGGTGTACCCAAGGCTCCATCGAGGCCCCATCCCATTCTCAGTTTCCCTGAATGACATTCCCAGAGCCTGTTTCTCTTTGCTCAATCACATATATGTGGATGACACTGTGCTTTTTGCACCTAGAATCTCAGCCTCTAAGCCTCTGTGTTGGACACACTACTCCAGTAGGATGTTGACAGCTTCCAACACTGATTTCATGCTAACCAGCTCACCTTTTATGATAAAAACTAGTCCCCATGACCTTTGGCACAAGACAACATCTGGCTAAGATGCAATTGACTTGGTCCTCTCGACCCTGGATGATTGCCTACTGGAGGAAGTTCTCTACTTTAAATAGATAGTTTATTTATTATAAATTGAGAGAAATGTTCTAACCAATCAGAATGCTCCTTTCTCTGGCATGCAAGACACTCCTATTTGGTATAGATTGTCTTATGCACAGGTACCCTGAAAATGGCTTGTACTGGGGATTTGGCGTTGATTATCCACAATCGATAATACATAACTATTGCCACAGAGACCCCTCATACAGTTGTAGGAGTCATCTTACTTCTATTCTTAGGGTATCAGAAACATTCATCTTCAGTTTGCAGTTTTTCTTACCCTAAGAATACACATGAGACCATTTTTGTGGTCTCCACAACAGTACTGTCAAACAAAATACCTTTCCAAAAAACTCAAAGTATTTACAGCAATATAAAACGCAAAACAATTAAATAAATTATGTCAATTTAAAATATTGAAAAAAAGCCTCAGATTTCCAGATAGCTTAGTAAATATACACAAGCCTCAAATTTCCAGATCCCTTAGTAAAAATACATGTAAATATATCATAATGGAAAGGAATCTAAAGGAATTTTAAATATGAATGTATTTGGGCAGAGCATCAAGTAGAAAACGCTTCTAGGAACAGCTAGATTTTCAATACCCAGGCATCTGGCTCGATCATCACCTTGAGTTCTCCAGTCACACTTATGCTGTTCATGAGAAACTCCATCTCAAGCTAGGTGCATTCTATCAGAGAAAAAATTATATCCCCCTTGTAAGATTATAAAAATGAGTCTTCTGACATTTCACTATGGGGATACAGATTATAATGCTGCCTCTAAAGCCATCCTGGCCAGATTGGACACACCTTTTCATTTTTCTGTCTTTCTGCCCATAACTGTCCACTCCATACTTGTTTTCTTACTTTATACATTTTTATTGGAGTAACAAGAACATTTACATAGAATCAATTTAACAACAAGGTTTTTTAGGTGTTCAGTTCTGCAAACAGTATTGTAAACAGTCATGAATAAATATATAACAGCTAAATACACATTTTAAATTTTTTGTGTTAATTAATCAATATTTTGACACCTCTGCCCAATCTGGCAGATGTACCACCATCAAACCTGATGTGCTAGCTGTCACAGAGCTTGGGCAGAGGTTATATACCCCACTAGTCCCCCGGGCTGCAGCTATTTCCAAGATCAATGGGAATGCTAGCACAGGGACCGAGGTTCCAGCAGCAGAGTGCTAATGCACACTCAGCTCAAATGCATCTCAACACCCCCCCCATGTCTTGGCAGCTGCTCTGCCACTCCTACAATTACAGGGTATGGCAGCAGCACTGCAGGATAAGAAACCCTCCCTCCCCAGAGGAGGAGAGTGTTCCATTGGTTACTCACTAAATACACTTTTATCTGAAATCAAAGAAAACATAAGGTCAATAAACAACAACATTATATCTTATAGAGTCTATAAGATCAATAAATTTGTATGGATGAACAAAGTTAAAAAGGATGTAGGTTGCAACTGTAGTACTTCTTCCCATACTAAGTTCAAGTTAACAAAGTATTCACAATACAATACTCTTGAGTAATAACAAAAAGGGCATGCTAGTCATGGAGGATTTAGTATTGTATGATAGCAGTATTTGGCATTCAAACAATAAGCCATGAGGGGGTGTGGGTTATCAGGGGATTTACCACAGCTGGAGTGGTTTGCCCAGGAGGCGCAGCCAAGTTGATAAATCCCCGCCAGCCATGGTAAATCCTCCGATAACCCACATCCTCTGAGTGGCTTATTGCAATTATACCAAGGTTAATTTTTTACTATAATAAAAGTCAACTTTTAAAGAGGTTGCTTTATTTTTTTAATTTTATTGTATTTATTGCTGTGCTGCAGATGATTAGGATTTCGATGACCACCATTTGCTCCTCAACAGGCAGTGATTATCAGAGGATGTACACTGGTGGTAAACTGCCAGTCTGACCATTTCATTGGCTGTTCACTTATGTCCATGGTATAATGTCAGATATTTCCAGATATTTTACAATATTTCTAAAGAGATTCTTTCTGGTGGCTGTAAAATGATACTACATGCAGGAATGGGATTTCTTAAGAGATGTCACAGACATTTCAGGAAATATCTGACCATGTCAATTACTGCAGCTGGAAGAAAATTGATTAGAGGGGATTTTCAAATTTAATAAACTGGGACCAAATATCATTATACAGTATTTGGTCAGTTTGACTAATGCAGTGTAATTTAATCTTTCATTAGATGCAAGCCTACACATGGTGTAAAGACATTCCTCAAAGGAGGGAGTCATTGCAATTCCATATTTGGACAGAATTAGACTTTCTAAACAATGGGCTGCTTCTAGTGTCCAATGTTGTAAATGCTTTGGTAACAAGGCTGCTATTTTACAACTATCTCCCCATATACATAAGAGGGGATTGAGGTCTAGGTCATAATTTAAAGAGTCATCCCACCCCCTACCTATCACTGCAACTTGCAGTGGTGCCCAGCATCAGGTCCCCTCATATCCATCAGTATCTTGAGAGAAGAACTGTTGCAAACAGTCAAGGTCATCACTTTGCACTTGCCTGACTTCTGCAGTTTGCCAGTTAAAGACTAGAATCCACAGGCTAAAGGGCTTCTGAAGGCATACCTGCACAGCATTGTGTCTGTATAATGTCACCTGCTGACTCTTCAACAGCCCTGTAGAGAAAAAGAGTTGTATTTTTAGGATTTTAAAAGAGCGACTCTAAGCATTGCAACTGGTTGGACTAAGAACATCATCACAATAGTATCAGGATGTCTTCAGTTTTGCTGTAACTAGGGATGTCACAATAACACAGTATGATGGTATATCATGATACTTCCCACTGACAATAGTTTATTGTTAGAAAAAAATAATATTACAGTTATTGTGCAGTGTGATACACCGTGAAAACCATCTTAACTTGCTGCTGCAGCAGTGTGTCCATCTCCAGGTAACTTGGTAACTTGGTAATGTGCAGACAGAAGTAGGCAATAAGCCCATTGAGACTGTCTCCCACTCAAAGTGGGACATACGAGACCTAGTAACCAAAGAGTTTATTAAGTTCCATGCTAAATATATCAAACTCGACAACATTAACAAGGTCTTGAGGGAGTTTGTTCCATAGCAGCAGTACTCTGACAATAAAATAATTGTCCATTTTCTTAGTGTTGGTTTTAGGTACCTCAAACATATTATTTTGAAATCTTAAGTTTAACTGTCACTCTAGAGAGTTGATATCACAATCTGTCCACAGTGCCTTGTTTATTATATTGTGGAATAGCAACTAGACCCCTCTAGTTTTTCTTTCCTTTAATGACATATGGCACAATTGACAGCCTATTTTCATACGGTTGTTTTTTTAATCTGGCGATTTACTTTGTGGTCCGACTCTGAACACCTTCTAGTAAATTGATGTCTTGTTTATGCTACGGTGACCAAAAAGGGTGATGCGTAATCCAGATGCGGTTGAACATATGTCCTATAAAGGCCCCACATGCATTGCTTGTCCCTGGTAATAAATGATTTATTATGTTTATGAATTTGTTAGCTTTATGTACTGATTCTCTTATCTGGGTGTACATCTTGAATGAGCAATCTATAATAACTTCCAGGTCTTTTTCAGTTATCACAACAGGTAATTGTTTGTTGTTAAAATAGTAGAGTCTTGCTGGATTGTTTCTGCCAAGATGTAATACTGTACATTTATCCAGGTTTAGTTCCATCTTATTATCATTTGTCCAATCTGATATTAATTCTAAGTCCCTTACTAGAAAAAGATATTTGAAGTGAGTATCTACCTCACCTGCTATTTTTGCATCATTGGCAAATTTTGTACATTTGTTGTTGATACCAGTATGAAGGTCATAAATGAAACAATTAAATAGGAATGGTCCGAGAACAGATCCCTGTGGAACTCTGCTCATCACTTCCCTATGACATGAGTTTTTACCTTGGATCCTAACTCATTGGGTCCTGTTTCATAACCATGATTGTACCCACTCGACTAGGTAGGAACTACAGTGTACTCCATATTTGATAACTTGTCTATTAGTTTACCATGCAGAACTGTATCACATGCCTTTTTATAATCAATAAAAATACTATCACAGGGTTTCCCAACATCCACATTTTGACTAATAGTTTCATAAAAAGCGATCAGGTTTGTTATATAAGACCTGCCCCTCATAAACCCATGCTGAATATTGTCTTTTATACTTAAGGTGATATTTTCCTCCTGAAACCTAAGTCTGATTAATTTTTCCATCACTTTCCCTGGTACCGAAATGAGACTTATTGGTCTGTAGTTTTCTGGCAAGGTTCTACTACCCTTTTTAAAGATGGGATGTTGTCGAGGCACAGGTCAGGAAGCACAGAGGAAACCCATATATAAAATTCCACAAAACTGTTTATTCGTAGTTGCAGTAACATAAAATAAAATAAACCTGTTCAGAATAACTATATACAGAAGCAAAATACAATCTCTTGTAAAAAAAAAAATCTCCCCTTGCAGCTCAGCTTAGCTGTTTTATGTCTGTTCAACCCCCATCCATAGCAAGCATCCTGTTTTTTTGTAAATTTCAAGAGCTGCTAGAACAGGGTGTGCTTAATGCCCCTTTTGCAAAAGGTTCATTATTTGCACTCAAATAACCTCTGCCTTTTTACAGTTATCTCAAATTATAAATATATACATTCAACAGTAACACAATTTTCTAAACAAAATTGATCCCATTATCAGTTTCATTCCATACATTGATTTGTACATAATTTTGTATTAGCTGACATAGATATGCAAGGAAGAAAAACAGACAGCAAGAGAAAACTGAAAGACAGAGAGAGAGACAAAGGATTGCGAGACTGTTCGGGTTGATCAAGTCCGAGGTCTCACAGGAACATTTGGTTGTGCAACCAGACAGAAGAGACAGAAAAGGAAAGATTACAGATCCTTGTATTTAAACACTTTCTTCAAAACAAATGGGACAGGGTCCTATTCTACCTTGTCACAAGGGGTAATGACAGCATCTTTACAGTCAGTAGGTGCTTGGCAGAATATTAAAGATTTATTGTACAGTAATCTTAAAGGTGTACTTAGACTTTTGGTGAGATTTTTTAAGATATGTGGGTGGATTTCATCCAATCTGGCAGAAGAATGGATTTTTAAGGTCTGGAGACCATTTTTAACTTCCTCCAATGAGAATTATGCTATGGATACTCCTGTTCTGGTACCTTGTCCGGGAGATATGTCCTTTTTGTTGAAGACAGTTATAAAGTAGGGTAGCACATCAATTGAGTGAAGATAAAATAGCAGCAAGCAAGTAGAGTGACAGCATTTCAGCAGCTGCAATTATGGTGCCCATTCATATGGGCGAGCACTGAAACTGTGACAAATGCATTTCCCCCCTCTCCGAGGTGTTATGACCAAAACAAGAATTTGTAAAAGTGTCACCATTTCGGTGCTCACCCATATGTACAGGCACTGTAATTGCAGTTGCCAGAATGCCTTCACTGTAATTGCTCTCGCTATTTTAACTTCACTCAATTGACATGGAACCTAAAGTAGTTGTTAAATATATTAGCAATTTCAGTGGGGTCAGTAATATTTTTCCCGTTTACTTTTAGCATTCCAATTGAATTTCTTCCTTTGCTATTGTTGTTCACATACTGTAGGAAAATAAGTTTTTTTTTATTTTGCTTACTAATTGCTATTTCATATTCCAAATTACATTTCTCCCTTTTGATTAACTGTTATGTTTTCCTTAATCTTTTTACTTCACATAAGCAGGCAAACAGTTTTTTTTTTATCATTTGTATATGCTTTGCCTTTCTGTTTATTTGTCTTTTAAGTGAGTTGGTCATCCTTTTTTATTGTTTATTGTTTTGTTGGGGATGAACCAGTCTTCAGTTGTTTTGATAATGTTTTTGATTGGAGTCCACCATCCCTCAATTGTCTGGTTAAGCAAGATTTGTTCCCAGTTTGTTGAATCAGGTGTAAACATGATTCCTAGTTCCCCACCTTCCACTAATAAGATTTTTACTATTTTTCCTAAAATTAGAAATGCTGCAGAATATTGTGATAATCAATATACCATGATATTTGTTACACAAATACCAGGATAATAAAAAATTGATATTATGACATTTCTATCTGGAACCTGATGCTGTCTACAGGGTATATTCCAATCTCTCTTCCCTTCCTTGGGGTAGACAGATACCTTGCTTACTGTGCTTTGTTTATTTAAAAACATCTGGTTTGGTGTCCTCCCCTGCTATCTAAACTCTCTTCTTACCAACCCCTCCATATATTTTCTTAGGAACTTGGACTGCTGCACCTTGTCTCTTACCAGTTACAAATTGTCAGTCCTTTATGCAACTTGCTATTATAGGTTTATCCTTCTCTGATCTAATTTACCCTCACTCTGTTTTTTCCTCCTTCCCTTTCACCCTGAAAGGAAATCTGCTCTTCTATAGAGCCCACTCCTCATTGAGACCCCTCTAGTCTAACCCACATTTATACTCTGTCACCCCTCTCTCACTTTCTATGTCACCCTCCCGTGTATCCCTCTTTAGTTCCTGGTCCCTTCTCCCCAATTTGTGGCACCTATATTTCCCAGAGTAAATGACTGTTATTACTGTTTTGAAAAATGTTATTAGAACATCATACCCACTGTATTTTTGCCTGTACACATTTCACGCACTACTATGTTCTTGCCTGCTTCCATTTTCTTGCAGGTTTCACTTTTTATTTATTGTACTCTCTGACTTATTGCTCTGATAAATATTGCAAATCTGTGTATATTTCCACTGTACCTTCTCCCAGGATGTTATTGCTAGGAAAAAAAAAACTTCAAATACATCATACAAGCAAACAGAGAGAGAGAGAGAGAGAGAGAGAGAGAGAGAGAGGAACTAAATAAATAAATAAATACATACATACATACGTAGTACATACCTATCCATCAGCATTTTTTGCATGTTATCCCTAGCATAGGCAGGTATTAAAGTGCTATGTTGGTACCATTATAGTTTGGGTTGAGTAGGCAAGTTAATGTAAAACCCCAGCTTTGGTTCCTCATATCTTGGCCATCCTTGGACCTAGGGACCTGAAAATTAACATTTATCATATTTGGGTTTGTATCTCAGACTTATGGAAACTTTGTAAATATCTGTTTAGTTGTTTTACTTACAGAATGTTAACAACCCTAACATGTGATTGTAAGACATATTCTATAATTACAAAGTGGCTGAGATCTAAAATATGAAACTTTCAGATTCAATAGATCTTGACTGAAGGGTCTCCCTTTCATTATTTTTAGAACAAAAAAGGGTAAATTAAAAGTTATAAGAACAAAATAAAATGTGCTCTCTGTGAGCATGCAGCTTGATAGGACTTTTCTGATAAGGGTTTTTCAGGTGTCATTCTGAATATTTTGCTGTGAGGCAAACATGTGTGCCATGACAACTGCTATTATGAATCAGATAGGATCATAAGTGATCATATGCCTTTCAGAACCCAATGAAATGAAAAAAATGTGGTCGTAAATTGCTTCATTGAGTCAAAAATGTGCTTGACAGTGACCATGTGTGTTTCATGACTGTAGAATAGGAAACATTTTTGAGACATGAAACTTAAAGCTTTCGGCCTCATTAGATCTTGGCCCAAGGGTCTCTGTTTTGATATTTTTTGAATAAAAAAGTGTTAAACAATTGTAAACAAAATAAAATGCACTGTCTGAACCTGCAAAATACATTTCGAGAGGGATTTTCTGATAAAGGTTTTTATTGTACCAAATAGTAAATGTTGTTGACAGTTGAAAATGTTGTCAGGAAACCATTATCATGTGTTAGAAATGTGATTGTGAGTGATTTCTTAGGATCATAAAAACCCTACATTTAATGAGTGGTAATTTAAATCAAGAGGAATACCATGCCACAGATTCACTTAAGGTCAAGGGACTTTTTGTACCCTAATGTTGCAGTTTCCTACTTTTGAATGTGTTTGTGTGTTTCATCCATAACTGCTGTCTAAATGTTGTTTCTGCAATGAATTGCTATACCTAGACTGTTTACCTAATAGGACATTCTGAGTGTTTTTACATTATACATGGCAAGGTTGCTTTTGATGAGACCATGGTATTGAGAGCTTTAAATCTGATAGATCTCTGTCTGATATAGCTCTGATCAAGACTGGTGTCCCTCAAGGTCCAATATTAGGTTCAGTTCTTTCTTCCGTGTTCATTAACAATTTCCCCTGAGCCTCAACCTTATGTAGTATCATTTTGTATGCAGATGACAAAGTCATTTAAATTCCTGACTTACCGCTGACTTCCACAAGTTACAAACCTGGCTTGTAATAAATAGACTGGTCCTGAATGCAAATAAAACCTAAGCTATGCTGTTTGGATCTAGCACCAAAATTAGAGGCTGCCCAGAACTCCTGTCTATGACTTGCTCTGACAGGTCCCCACTTATAGTAGCACACTGCTTTAAGAATGCAGGAGTCACTTTGGCTCTCGGCCTGGACTTTTCCTTTCATGTCCTGAATGTCTGCAGGGTATTGTCTAATATGTCTTGGAATATTCCTTTTTCTTTCCCCAACAAATTCAGTTCACAGTTTTCGAAATTACGTGATAAGCTTAAATGCTATACAATGAAAGAGAAGAATAATATAAATGATGGCATTACTGGTTTGGTCTGTTTGAAGACTGAAAAATTGAAGGTCAACTAGAAATAAACCTAGAAGGGGAAATGGATTTAATGGTGTGTAGCCTTAAAAGATAACCTGTTGTGTCTTAATATATGATATACCTACTTATTTATATAATATAACTGAAAATTGGGCTGTTTGGTTCTAAAGTTTTTATCCTGTCAAAATAAAGGTTTTTACTACTACTACTACTACTACTACTACAATAGTCAGGTCTAAACTTGGCATAGCATATTGTGCTGACACTGGCCAATCACCTTGCCCTTGCTAGAGGAACTGTTTTTCCTATCCTAAATTATAGGTTAATCTCTTTTATCCACACTTTTAGGTTCCTATTTGCCAAGTGGAATACTGCATATAATAATATTTGTAGTTTTGCCCTGTTCCTGAACTGCCTTACCCAACATTGTAAACTTTATTGTAAAACTAGGTGTCTATCTCCTTGAAATGGTTGCCAATTTGCATTGGGATGTTTCACGAACAAACATATTAGGTATGGCACCCCTGCTCCTCTCGCTGACTTACACAAATTCTCCTATCTATCTATCTTACCCCCCCATGTCTAATGATAAAACTCTGCTGGTTTTACCCCAGACTTACAGTATATCATCAAGGGTGACCAGGCTTTTACTGCTACTGCTCCTAGGCTCTGGAACTCGCTCCCACTGCTTGCTTATGGCTTCTCCTCACACTTTCAATTCAGGAGATTTTTTTGGAATATACTAAGGATAACTGCTTGTAATTCCAATTGATTTTATAGTCTGACTCTACATTGTGTGCTACGGATATTGACATTTTTGTGTTGCTACATCATTGTACTCCCTAGCCTTTGGTTATTGCACTACCTATCATCATTTAACTATACTTTGTATTGTTTTGCTCATTTCTTTTAATGTTTTCCTTGATGTGACTTTGAATAATCTGGCTACTGTAGATCCTCAGGATCATACTTGGAAGTAGGCATGAACTTGTGCTTACCAGGTCAATAAAAACTAAATAAAAACACAACAGTCAGCACTGCTTTGTCTGTGAAATGTATTTAAACAAAAAAAATTATTGTATTCACTGTGATGTACTCTCCTCTCTCAGCTAATAGGTATAGCATGTCCTCCTCCTTCTTCTCAGAACAGACCAGTGCTGGAGCCCAGTTTTCCCTATAATATGGGTTTAGCATGTTAAAATGGTACACAGGATGTATTGCACAGAAAGCACTGCCATGTAGCTAACATCATTTAATTTTTAGCCAGCCACAAATGACCCTTCCCAGGAGGTTTCAAACTTATTCAGACAGACAGAAACAAGTGAAATAGCCTTCTGACTCACCCCAAATAGAGACAGGTGAATTTGTTGAGGTTCGCTTTGTGAAAAAAATTGCTAATTTTGGCAACTTGCCTCCACCAGCGACTGCAATTCGCGCAGTTGTTTCACCCTGCAAATTGCCAAAAATGTGTGCAGTAAAACCATTACCAATTTGCAGGCAAATGAAGCAATTTGTGTGGTTCTACTGCATAAATTTGTGCAGTTCACTGGCAAAACATATGGAAATTGCAGTAGTTGCAGTGCAAAGAATATCTACCCCACCCACCGTGCTAATTGCGCCTTAGCCACCTCCCAAACTATTTTATGTGTCATAAAACCTCCCATCCCTCTTCTAGCAGCCTGCACCATCCACTTTCCTTTCTCCCTTCCTCTCCCCCCCAAACCTGGCAGATTTTACTATCAGTCATCAGCATTTAAACAGTATTAATGGTAGCCATGCAAATGTAATGTACAGTACTATACTCAAAATTCATCTTATTTTAAAATACTCATTCCCAAGCCCACACACCAAGCACACTTAATCTCCTGCCCCTACCCATCCAGACCCAACTGACGTGACAGCCTCCACACCCAACCCCAGGTAATGAACAGAGCAGGCACTCAGCACTAGGGGACTATTTTCTCTATTTGCAGGTCAATGAGAAGTAATTTTTCTGGATGCTGTTGGGAAGGAGTGTGTTAGGGCCAGATGGGGTGGGGTGGGGTGGGGTTCTTCATGCCAAGTGGGTCTGGTTGGGTGGGTAGAGTCAACGATTATGTTTGGCAAGTGGGTGGGGGAGGGGTATATTAAAATAATGCAAACTTTAAGTGTGGTATTGCGCACTACTCTTAACGGCTACCACTAATACTATTTAATACTGATGACTGATAGTGAAACTTGCCAGGGCCGGGGAGAGGAGGAGGGTGCTAGTGAGGGAATAGAAGGGAGTTTATGATACATAAAAAGATTTGTGAGGTGGGAGGGGTGAAATTACAGCTCAGTCAGTGGGGGGTATTTTATTTAATTTGGGAGTTTTTAAAAATAATAATACATTCACTGGTGAAGTTGTTATGCCCACTGGAAAATTTGTGAAGCTTCACAAATTGTGGATTTTGTGTATTTGCGCTAACTTTGCCAGTGATAAAAAAAACATTGCAACAGCTCTATCCTGGACACTATGTGTGTACAGTAAATTGAATGGCAAATATTTGGTAGAGGCCAGAGAAGCCTCCCTGTGTGCAGACAATTGGTAAGAATTTCATCAATCTGTGTGAGTTTGATCTACAAAATGAATGCAGCATTCTCTTTCAGGTACAGTGGCAACCAGCACCACCTGTAGTGATATTGGGACATGGCGGCAGCTACCATTTTATCAATACAGTATGTATCACTTTTTATACATTAGGCACAGTAGCATAGCACTAACACAAGTGATACTGTCTCATAACTCACTATAACCTAGGATATTATTATGGATGCTGATGGCTACCACTCTATGATTAAGCCTCTTAGTTTATTCATTCCTTTGAACATTATGCAGTAAACTTTTCAACTGCTTAATTCACGTTTCTTCCACAAGTAAGACATGAAGTCGGGCATACAATTGATATCACTTTCTCAAAGGATTTCCTCTTGGAATGTGACTGAAAATTGCCAGAATTTCATCTGCAATCTTATATGGCTCAATAGAGCACATAAGGGACTGCTTCTAGGTACCTCATAGCATAACCTACTACCAGAATATACGTTTTTCCTTGGTGACTGACATAGCTCAGTGGATTAACAATGACAATTGCTACTCTCCTTTCTTCATATATTGTTTCTAGTGCTGCTCACTTTTGCCTGGCTGCCTCCCAGTCCCATCCAGTCTTTTCAAACAACATGAAGTCTTGCTATATTCTAACATATGCAGTGAGTCCCAACCTTCGAACTGCTCCGGAGGTGAAAGAGTTAACTTTCCATGCCAGGCATGGAACGCTGAGCTCGAGCTCGGTTGAAACTCTGTCTGTTGTTCTTCAAACTCAAACCATCAGATTCTTTACTCCGTCTCACTGAACAGTCACTCCAGAGATTTCTCCTTCTGCTCGGTTCATTTTGTCGGTTAAAGTATTGTTTTTCTCGGTTTTCGACCGAATTTAAACCACAATCGGTCGGTTCAGGCTCTGTCTGTGGTATTTGTGAGTACTAGATAGGTTTTACATTAATTCTATTCTGTGTGGAACTTGTAAACGGTTTATCGGTTCAGTTTGAACCAATCAGGTTGTTTAAAATATCTTAATCTGTGATTTAGAGTGTGGTTACTGGTTCTTATCAGTTCTAAAAAATGGATTTTATTACGGTTTTTTCCACGACCCGTGACATGGTTGGGAACCGATAAGAGGATCTTACCTGGTGGATTGCCATAAACTGGTAAGTTTGGATAGGACTGGCAGTATGTCTGAGAAACCCAAAAGAAAAACCGGGCCCACTGGGTTTCAACACTGCAGTGTGTGTGGGGAAGTCTTTGCCAAGGCTGACCCCCACACCACCTGTGTTTAATATCTTGGGTTTGACCACCTCAATGCAGACTGCCAGATTTGTAAAAGTTTTCCTGCAGCTACCCTGGAAAAGAGAGTTGGTAGGCTCAGGGAAAGGGAGGCCAAAAAGTCCGCTGAACTGGATGGCCAGCCCGGTTTGGTTCCAACCAAACCAGAAGGAGTGCCCTCTGACCAGGGCGAGACTTCTTTGGGCAAAAGGAGATCTGACTCTGAGGAGTCGGTTCCAGCAAAAAGGACTAGGAAATCAGCTGGTGTGGAGCCAAAACTTTCCTCTCCAACTGCTGAAGAAATAGCCAAAGTGATCAAAATTGTCCAGTCGCTTTCCCCGGTTCCGACCGAACCAGCACCATCAGGTAAGCGCCCGGTTTGGCCGGTTCCTCCGGTTCAAGAGTAAATATTATGAACTGGAGGAGGGGGAAGAGGAGTATGAGGAGAGTGAATGTGGATTTGAAAGTCTGGATGTGCCCATTGACCCAGACATCTCCCCAGACAGACCTTCATGAGTGTCTCCTCCTAGGCTTTCTGAGTCCCCTTCTCATTTTATGTTTTATAAGAAAGTGGCTGAAACCCTCCAGCTCCCTATGGAGGAAGCTGTGGATGATCAAGAGGAGCCTGACTATGTGGAAATGATGGACATCCTATAGTCTAGGAGACTGTCTATTCCCTTGCATAAATCTTTTGGGAAACAGACATTTAAAATTCTAAAAACTCCTCACACTATACCTCCTGTGGATAAGAGAATGGACAAGAGGTACACATTGTCAGGCTCTGATATGGAGTTCCTTACACAGTAATGCAGCCATGTTGGGGTTGTGCAGGCTGCAGCCTGTGACAAGGCAAATATTCCCTTGGCTTCACACACCCCGGACAAGGACTCCAGGAGGATTGATGCCATGGCAAAGAAACAGTACATGGCAGCATCCTTGGGACTCAGACAGGCAAATTATATGGCTTATGTTGCTAGATATCAGAAATCCAGATGGGACACTGTCATGGCTCTAGCAAAACAGGTCCCTGGCCAGCTTGCCAAGGAGCTGGAGCAGGTGGCTGCTGATGGTATTGAGGCATCCAAGGTGCAATTCCATGCTGCAGTGGACTCAAATGATGTGTCATCAAGAGTCATGGCTACATCTGTGGCACTTTGCAGAATGGCTTGGCTCAGATGTACTAGCCTGTCACAGGATACCCAGACTAAGGCCATGGGTTTTCCTGTTGTGGGTAATTCCCTGTTTGGGGAGCAGACAGAGAATTACATGAAGAAAATGGATGAGTATAGGACCACCTATAGGAGTGCACAGGCCAAGGAAAGGCAGGCCAGTCCTCAAAGGCAGCTTCCCAGGGGCAGGGGCAGGCCTTTTCATAGGCCTTTTTACCAAGCCCAGGCCTTCTCTTCTGCTTATGCCCAGAGGGGGTTCTTTAGAGGGAGAGGCAGACGGGGTACAAGCAGGCCTGCTTCCACCCCTCAGCCCAAAGCCCCTGCCAAGCAGGCACCCTGATGGGGTTGCCAGGGCCGATTCTCAGCTACCTGTAGGGGGCAGGCTGGCTTACTTTGTCCAGGACTGGGAGTCTCTGACATCAGACAAATGGGTCCTGGAGGTAGTAAGCCAGGGACTGGTTCTCAGCTTCAAAAAGTTTCCAAACATGAGAACCAGATCCTTTCCACCTGCAAATCCGTCAGAGGCACTTGCCTTAGAGGCAGAGGTCTCTTCCCTCCTTGCTCTCAGAGCTGTGGAAAGGGTTCTACCCCTACACCAGGGCAAAGGATTGTATTCCAGGTACTTCCTTACCCCAAAAAAGACAGTGGAATGGCTTCCCATCCTGGATCTCAGATACTTAAACAAGCACCTTTTAAAACCAAAATTCAAAATGGTGACTCTGGGAATTATTCTACCCTCTCTAAGGCCAGGGGACTGCCTAGTGTCTCTGGACCTCAAGGATGCCTACTTCTATATTCTCATCAGAAGCTCCCACCGAAAGTACCTCAGGTTCGAGCTGCCCTCAGGCCATTACCAGTTCAGAGCAATGCCCTTTGGCCTCACCTCTGCTCCAAGGGTATTCACAAAATGCCTGGCAGTAGCAGTTGCTTCTCTAAGAAGGCAAAAAATTGCCATCTTCCCTTATCTGGACGATTGGCTTATAGTAGGCCAGTCCCCAGATCAAGTCAAGTTACACCTACAGATAACTCAGCAACTGCTCACCTCTCTAGGTTTCCTTCTGAATCTTTCAAAGTCAGTTCTAGAGCCTGTCCAGCTCCTCACCTTCATAGGTGCAGAGCTGAACACAGAGAAAGCCAGAGCCTTCCTTCCTTTGGACAGGGCAAGGACCCTGGTCTCTCTGGCCTCCTCATTCACCCTGCAGGTGTCTCGACCAGCAAGGCATTTCTCAGCTCCTGGGGCACATGGCTGCCTCTACAGCAGTAGTGCAGGGAGCAAGATTTCAGATGAGGGACATTCAGTTCCATTTGAGAGCCTTTTGGTCTCAAAGGAAAGACCCTCTAACCAAATTGATCCCAGTGACTCGAACCCTGATCCAGGCCCTACAGTGGTGGCAGGATCAGAGCAATCTGAGACAAAGGGTTCCTTTTGTCACTCAGTCTCACTCCTTAATCCTTACTACAGATGCATCCCTCTTGGGGTGGGGAGCTCACATGGGTGACCTCACCACCCAGGGGTTGTGGTCCCCTCAGGTATCTCTGCTCCACATCAATCTTTTGGAACTCAGAGCAGTTTTTCTAGCACTTCAAGCTTTTTCCAAATCTGTTCAGAACAAAGTTGTACAGGTCAGAACAGACAACACCACCACAATGTGGTACATCAACAAGCAGGGGGGCACTTGGTCTATGGCCTTATGCACCGAAGCGATGAAGTTGTGGTCTCTGGCTTACTCCCTGAACACCTCCCTTATGGCAGTTCACCTCCCAGGCAAGGACAATGTCCTGGAAGATGCTCTCAGCAGGATTTCCCAGGGCCATCACGAATGGTCACTGGACCCCCTGGTCTTGGAGGTGATATTTTCCAGATGGGGCACCCCGCAGATAGATCTTTTTGCAGCCCCAGACAATCACCAACTTCCCCTTTTTTGCTGCAGGCCCCCAGTGTTGGGCTCAGTCTCTCTGGATGCCTTAGTTCTCAATTGGGAAGGGAAGTTTCTCTATGCTTTTCCCCCTTCCCTCTCCTGTTCAAAGTGCTAGTCAAAATCAGATCTCAACCCTGCAAGATGATCCTGACTGCTCCAGATTGGGCCAGACAACCCTGGTATCCACTCCTACTGTCCTTAGCAGTCCATCTTCCCCTGTGTCTCCCCAGGAATTACAACCTGTTAACCTGTGCTCAGGGGAGGGTTTGGTACCCGAACCTCAAATCTCTCAATCTCAAGGCCTGGCTCTTGAAGAGTTATGTTTGCTGATTTACACCTCTCCCAAGGTGTAATGGATATTCTGAAGGCTTCTAGAAAACCTTCCACCAGGGCTGCTTATAATTCCAAATGGAAGAGGTTTTCTATACGGTGCTTTGGAAAGCATATTTCCCCAGAGTCTGCTGATTTACCCACAGTCCTGGATTATATGGTCCACTTAAATACCTTGGGGCTGAGGCCAGCTACCCTTAAAGTGCATCTGACAGCTGTGTCTACTTTTATTTCAGCAGGTAAGCCCTCTTCTCTTTCAGCTCACCCTATATTCTCCAAGTTTTTCAAGGGATTGCTTCACACCAACCCTCCATTCAGGGACCCTGCCCCCACCTGGGATCTTAATGTTTGCATTGCTCAGCTTATGCAACTCCCCTTTGAGCAGAGCTTAAGTACTTGACTTGGAAGATTGTGTTTCTGGTAGCCATCACTTCTGCCAGACGCATAAGTGAATTACAAGCTTTGTGAGTGGAGCCTGATTTTATCTCCTTTCATAGAGATAAGGTGGTCCTCAGGACTAACAGGAAGTTCTTACCTAAGGTGGTTTCAGATTTCCACCTTAATCAATCTATATCTCTTCCAGTGTACTTCATGGACCATTTCTCCTCTGGTGAGAGGAGGCTGCACAGCTTAGATGTGAAGAGAGCCCTTAGTTACTACATAGAGCATACCAAGGGTCACAGGTTTGACTCCCTCCAACTGTTCCTCACTTATGGTGAGGTTGGTAAAGAGAAACCTGCCACTAAAAGATCCATTGCCAGGTGGATTGTCTCTTGTATCCAATTTTGCTATGAAAAACTGGGTGAGGTTCCTCCCTCAGGCCTGAGGGCTCACTCTACCAGAGGTACAGCTGCTTCCCTGGCTGCTGCCAGGGACATCCCTATTCTAGAGATATGTCAAGCAGCTAACTGGAAAACAGTTCACACTTTTACCAAGCATTACTCCCAGGACATCCAGGCTAGGAGTGATGCTCGGTTTGGCACAGCTGTGCTTCAGAGCCTATTTCCTAAGTAGGTTCTGTTCCTCCTCCATGGAGGTACTGCTTTGTAGTCTGCATATGTCAGAATATAGCAAGACTTCATGTTGTTTGAAGAAAAAATTACTCACCTTAGTAATGTTGTTTCTTCTAATGGAGTCTTGCTATATTCTGACCTTCCCCCTGCCCCTCTCAGAACCTCTGTTTTTGGGATGTGGGTGGGCAGTGCAGTGTTGGCACTTAGTAGGTGCCCACCTTGTTGTTTTCAACCCTCCTTTCTTGGGGTGACTTGGTGTTGTGTTTTTCATTTTTTGGGTCTCCTGACTTGAGTCTTTGTTTTGGGACCAAAAAATGTGTTCTTATGATTAGTAGCCAGTTGGCTAGTGTAGGTTTACAGCTTCCACGCAGGACCTCAGTGAGTTTAGCTTGTAAAGATCTGACGGTTTGAGTTTGAAGAACAACAGACAGAGTTTTGACCGAGCTCGAGCTCAGCGTTCCATGCCTGGCATGGAAAGTTAACTCTTTCACCTCCGGAGCAGTTTGAAGGTTGGGACTCACTGCATATGTCAGAATATAGCAAGACTCCATTAGAAGAGACAACATTACTAAGGTGAGTAATTTTTTCGTCCCTGTTACACAGCCTCACTATCCTCCCTGGTGTTTTCCCTGTGGTGAAGCCTCTGAAGGTCAGTTCCCTACATTAACATAAATTCACTGGAGAGCTAGGCAGTCAGATCCAGCCTGGAACAAGAATACCTTACTTTATTTAGCCATACACTGAGATTTTTCCTTCCTACTTGACCCCATGAATATGAAGGTCTGATATCCTTAGGCAAAAGCTTGCTTAACATGGTATCCAGCAAAGTGAGTGACTTGCATCCTCTTCTCCTAAACAAGCTACTGCTGCTGCTGCTGTGGTCACTCATGTGTCAGACAAACATTGACACCTGCCTTTCTCCCTCCCTCTCTTTTTTAGCATACATGTGGATAGAAGAGGATGAGCAGGTTGTGGGAAGATCATTAAGGAAAATGAAGAAGAGTAGGGGACCAAGCACTGAGCCCTGAGGGACACCAGTGTTGATGGGGGTGGAGGTGAGATGGAATCAAGGATTCTCACTGACTGGGTCCTGCCAATGAGGTAGGATTTAAATCAGTTGGTGGCTGATGGAGCAAGGCCAGCTGAGGAGAGTGAATCAAGAAGCAGGGGAAGGGAAACAGTGTTGAAAGCTTTGGATAGGTCAACAAAGATGGCAGAGGTGATCAGGCCATCGTCCATCCCTGAAAGGATGGAGTCAGTACGCATGAGGAGGGAGGTGGTTGTTGAGTGGTTCTTCCAAAAACAAGATTGGAAGGGAAGATTTGGGGGTGAAGAAGAAGAAGAAGGAGGAATCAGACAGGAAAAAAGCTTGTTTACAGGTGCGACCTGAGAGCACAGGGAAGTTAAGTGACTTGCTCAAGGCCACACAGTATGCAAGTGGTGGCTGTGGGATTCAAACCCAGGTGTACAGATTTGCAGCTCAGAGCCTTAAACCACTGCGGTATACTACCTGTAGAGCAGAATAGCATTCTCTAGGATGCTCAGTACTCCTACCCTTTCTGGCTTTCCAGTGACTCTGGCATATTTCTGAACCTAGATCACTGCCATCATGTGTGGCAACATTGCCACTGCGCAGATGGTCTGTCCCTATTGCTACCTTCTGAAAGACAGTGGTCCTATTGGTCTGTGGCACTTAGTCCTGATTTCTGCGGCATGGTTCTTGGGCTTCTGCAGCAGCATTTCCTGATTTCTGCAGCATGACTTATTCATTTTCCTGGCATAATGCAGTCAAGCCATTGGCTAAAATATGATGTGATGTCATTGATGACATCACATGCCAAGCATGGAGTAATGGCTTCAGGATAAAGGAGATGGGGAAGGGATCTGGGCACGATGGAAATCTGTATAGTTTAACTAAACTTCACCAAGAATAATTAATTCTATGGTACTACATATATTACTTCACAAAGAACAATGATTTCTGTGGCACTACACACATATATATGTATTCAATAGTATGATGCATATTCTGTAGCCATGGAATAGCAAAATTGCAGCGACCTTGTTCAAAGTGCTCATCATTGACTTGCAAAGGTGCTGGGGTGCCCACGTCTTATCTAGCTCTTCCTACTCTCTGACACTGTGGACAGGTTTGGCAGTACTGTAACTGACTCCATCCAAAATATACTAGGCCAGCCAGTAGAAGTTTTGTAGAATGCAATTTTTAATCTGGCTACACCAAGGTATCTGACCAAAGAAATACCATGGCCAACTGATAGGTGATGGATTATTTGGATGCCGTGTTAATATTCAGTTATTGTGAATCTGTGGCTTATCATAGACATGTTGTGATACAGTATATGTTCTATCTTTTTTTCAAAAGACACTGTGATAGATAGCAGAGTTGGAGTCTTGGATATCATGTCTTGCTTCAGGTGAATATCATTAATAGAACCACATATTCCCTGCATTGTATTTTACAGATTTAATTCCCCCCATTTCACCATTACCAATTACCTGTCCTTCCTTCCTTCTCATTCAGATCAGAGGATTCATCCCCACTCACCATTTTCAGATGTGCCACCAAAATGGGTAATCAGGCATTCCCATCTGTTGCTCCTAGGCTTTGGAACTCCCTACCCACCAAAATCCATAATTGCCCCCACTAAATTATCCTTCAAACGAGCTCTGAGGAATGATTTACTTTTACCCTCTGTCTTTGATTTCACCTAGCCCAGGCCTTTTTTCTTGTGCCTAAATGGCTCTGTGTACATGGTCTAACTATTTTGAGACTACTGTTCCTTTGAGACTACTGTTCTTTTTTGTACTAGTTTATGGTATTTATTATCATTGTTATAGTTTGTCTTTGTGTAGCCATGTTTTAGCCTATGTATTGCTGTACTGCACATCTTGTTACTGTACTTGTCCTGAGCTCTTCCTGTTGTTGATCATGTTTGATCTCGCCTTCAGGAATGTTGGCCTTGTAGTTGATCCTGTTAACTGTCCATTGTCTTCTATTGTACTCTCTTTGGGTTGTACCTGAAAATGGACATTCACTTGCCTAGAGTACCTGCCCAGTTAACAAAAAATAAACAGACAAGCAAATACACATTTTCAAAGTAAAATGTTGTACTGAAGTTTTGTGCTTGTGAAAGGCAACTTAAGCCCTGCATTTATTCACATGATAGGTGTGGCCTGGGCAGTTAAAGTGGAAGCTTTTCTATTTTTGTGCTTCTGCCACATCATGGAGAGAACACCTGTAGTTGTGAAGAGTTTAGTTTGTCCTTCATGGCCATTTAGTTTCTAGCCTCTCCTGAATAACTGCCAGCAAGGCTATTTGGTAGCCATCAGATAATAATGGTTTAAGGCCACTTCTAACTGAGTATGAATTTGAACTTTTGATCTAGTAGTGCAAGGCTATATAGTCACAGAACCCAGTTAATCATCACTCCACTTCCTTATCAGGTACAAGTTAAAGATAAAGGGCAGGAGGTTGGAATGGCATTGGAGGAGATCTGGACTGATGGAGGGCAAATTGGCCCTGAAGTCATATTATGGTGACGATCGGGGGGCAGTCTCCTGAAAGAAGGCAGATTTTTTGTCAAGGGAGGTTTCTGCTGCAAGGAACAGACAAGCTCAGCTCTTCCACATGGTGGATGGGCTATTATATCTGTCCCCTGTCTGTGAGGGAGGAGCAGGTTCAATCACAAGTTGCAAAGAGTTTGCTCTGTTCTTTGCCGACAAAGTGTCCTCTATCAGGACTGAGATCTCTTCCACCATTGCACAAAGGTCTTGTGGGAGAGATCTGAAGCATACCAGGGCACCCCACTTGTCTGGGATGAGTTTGATCCAGTTAGACGGGAGGGGGACGCTGACATAATCTTGAGGTTGTGACCAACATATTGTAATCTTGACCCAGGTGCAACCTGACTTCTGGTTTGATGTGTGGACCTGATTGGATCTGTGGTTGCTGGGATTGTCTGGAGTTCCCTTGAGAGTGGGGTCTTTCCTATGGCACTGAAGGAGGTCTTGGTTAGACCCCTATTGAAGAAAGCCTCAATGGACCCGGAGTGTCTCAGCAATTACAGATCAGTCTCAAATCTTCCATTCTTAGGGAATGTTTTAGAGAAAGTAGTGGCCATCCAGCCTGAGACGTGTCTTGCCTCCTCCACTACTTATGAGTGTTTCCAGTCTGAGTTTATATCTGGGGAAAGCATGGAGACCACCCTGGTGAAGGTGCTAAATGATCTGCTAATGGCAAGAGATAGAGGAGAGCATAGAAGCTTAGTCCGCCTCGATCTCTCAGTGGTATTTGACACCATGGACCATGAGATGCTGCTGGACTGACTTTGGAAATGGCATGGACTAACCAGAACTGTCATAACTGGATTAGATCCTTCCTCACAGATAGAGTGCAGAGGGTGATGGTGGGGTTAGCCTCATCTAGCCCAATGCATCTATTCTGTGGAGTTTTGCAGGGCTCAGTCCTGTCGCCCTGGTTGTTCATGATGTACATGCTGCCACTGGGAGAAATTATCAGGCAGTATGGGCTGGGTTTTCATTGTTATGCTGATGATACCCAGCTATAACTGTCCAGTGCACCTGGAAAACAGATAGCTGCAGCAGTGTTGAATGCCTGCATGGACAAGATCCAGAGTTGGATGACCCACAACTGATTACGACTCAACCCAGACAAGATGAAGGTATTAGTGGTGGATCCAGGTCATCAACATGATGGAAGGGGAGTTGGAGATTCCCTCAGGCTGGTTCTGGGGAGTGTTCTAGCCCTTCTATTCAGTTTAAGGATCTGGGCATAGTCCTTGATGACAGCCTGACACTCGATGCACAGGTGTCGGCTGTCATCAAAAGTAGCTTTTACCATCTATGGAGGTTTGTCTGGATCCAAGACCTGATACCAGCTGAGGACTTTACCACCCTGTTGCATGACTTTATCATGTCAAGGCTGCGCTACTGCAATGCCTTGTGCCTGGGGCTTTCTGGAGGCAATCTCTGCCATCTACAGCTGGTGCAGAACTCGGCAGCTAGACTGTTGACTGGTGGTTCGAGATTTGACCATGTCATGCTTTGTGAACTACACTGGCTGCCAGTAAGGTGGAGGATTGCCTTCAAGGTCAGATTACTGACCTATAAGGCCCTGCATGGAGAGGGGGCAGCCTACCTGCAAGACCTCCTGGTTCCTCATCGCTTGTCTCAGGCTCTCTGTTCCTCCGAGGGTTGCCTCCTTGTGGTTCCCAGGGGCAGGTTGTGGCATTCTGGGGACTGTGCATTTTAAGTTGCCACACCGAGCCTGTGGAATGCTTTGCCGAGACATTTAAGGGAGGCACCCTTGGTGGAAACCTTTAAAAAAGCATTGAAAATGCTCCTATTTAATCAGGCATTTGCCCTAAGCTGAAGACTGAAAATGAAACAGAGTGCTGTTTTATGATTGAATGTTTTAAATGAATGATAGATAGAAACGATCTGGATCTCTGCATTATGATTTGAAGTATGCTATGTGCTATGTATGGGTGGTTTTTAAATATTGTTAAGCACCCTGAGCCTGTGAGAAAGGGTGCTATATAAATAAAGTTTCTATATATCTATCTATCTATATATCTATCTGTCTGTCTGTCTATCTATCTATCTATCTATCATACAGATATTGCCGTCATTTAATTCTGAATTACAAAGAAACATTGTGAGGGATAACTTCTGAGGCACTCCAGGACCATAACATTTAGGGTTATGTTCACCTGAGGTTACTGGTGCACATGTGACTTCAGCAGTGAAATCCAACCCACCTTGTCCTGTGACCTGATCAGATTTGTTCGGTTTCAAATGTACTGTACATCTGATCAGGTTGCAGCACAGGATCACTGTTCCTGCTTTTAGCTGTTTGTTTGGACCCAAATTTGACCATCTCTACGAAGAGTTTTTAGCTATGTTGCTCTGTTTTGATTGTGACTTCTGCCTTTGACATGGAGGCTTTTGTCTATTTATTATCTACTTTTTAACCTTTAACTCTGTGGTTGGGTCTGACCCAACCCAAAACCAGCAGCGTGATAGTGCATTGTGTGGGTCAGGAATATTTCGCGCATACGCATATACAAAGCTAAATTATCTTATTGTGTCCCTATTTGACCATGAATTGGTGCTTTGAAGATTTAATCTGCTATGTTGTTTCTAGTTACATTCTGCACAAGATTTCCTGGCTTTTAATTTGCCACTCAATCCCTATACTGCACGCAGATGCCTAGACAGTGTGCTGGTGCATGAGCATGACCCCTCATGTTGCGGTCATATGCTGTGCTGTACTGCACCTGGCAGTGAAGAGTCCCTCCTTGTAGTGGGGCTCTCACTACATTCAGGAAGTGCTGTAGCATCCTGGAACCCCTGCTAATGGTTCCAGGATTGGCTGCATTCCACACATTGACCCAGAGAGTGTGTTATTTTAGTGTGTGGACTTTGGTGAGGCCCCGGATTGACCAAGAGCATTCGGGATGTTGGCATCTCAGAGTGATTTGAAAATGGTGCCCACACCATGTTTCAGGTCTAATTGACCTTCTTCTTCAGCCCCGTGCTCTTCCCCTGCATCTGACCAGACTGCAGCACAATTTCAGAGCTCCTGTTATCTGCATTTGGGAAGTATATTCAACTGCAACCTTAAGGTAACATTTGCTTCTCTGTCTTGTGTATTCATTACTACTAATCACAGAGACAGGCTAATTTCAACTAATTCTGGCAAAATAACACCATCTTCTAAGGACATATGCTACTGTCTCTATCGCTGGCCACCCCTCATCTAATGGGAGCCAGTCACGTGTTGGCATGCATCGTGATTATCACCAGGTTAAATCCTGGTATATCACTTTAAGGATTCATCATGCAAGTTTCACCTTGTCCACCTCCTCTGCTAGCAGAAACAAGCATAAGCCTATGCATATTCAGTGATCAGATGCCTCGCTGTGAACGCTCATGTCAGTGGGGTGCTACCATGGCAAGAGGTGCTCACTAAAAACAATTCGGTGCTGCACTTTGCAAGCACCTGGAGCCCCTATTAGCGGCTCCAGGCTTAATGAGCTAGTGTACTGCCTAAAACTAATATCAGTTTTTAAAAGGAGTCAACCATTACCTTTTATAACTGAGGGACTTTTTCTATTCCCTTTGGTTAATTAGAAGATTGTTTACCTGAAATAAGTAGGTGTGATATGTGGGACTGCACTCTGCTTGGCAGTTGACATACCTGTCTCTATCCCCCTCTCACTACATCATCAACACTGTGACTGCACTGACCATGACATCACTGCTGCTTGCCAGGTCAGTCACCTGTGACGTCACTGTCAGTGAGATCACAATGCTGATGATGTAGTGGGGGGGATAGAGAAAAATATATCAGAAAAGAACCTTTACAACTGACTGCTATGTAAAATTTGTATTATTTTCCCGTTTGCCTATTTTGGATCCACTAGCTTTTGCTATTTCCTCTGCAACACTGCTCACAAGGGAGCAGGGAGGATTGTCCTGAGGCTGTCAGCTTGTTTCAGCAAGGCTCAGCAATAGGGCCACAGGTTGTCAGAAGGGGCTAGTTGGTGTTTAGACACCTAGGCCCAGATATTCAAAAGGGTTGCTCCATGCGCAACAGGGTTGCGCATGCGCAAGTCCTACATTGCGCCATTCTGCAATATTCAGCAGGAGGCAGTTGCTCCACTTGCAACAGGTTGCGCAAAAGAGCAATGCAAATGAATGCATGCTCAACAGGAGGGGGAGGAACCATGCATAACCTGCGCAACCCGATATTCAGTCGGGTTGTGCAGAGTTTGCATCGCGCAACCAACCTGCGCCTGCACAACCTTGAGCCAAAAAAAAAAAGGATCAAGTTGAGGGCCACCCAAGGTGAGCTGCTGTATTGGGGTGCAACGGCAGCTGCCCCTGGCTGGCCCCAACTTGGTCCTAGTGCTCCACCAGCCCGATCTTGGGCATAGGTAACATGAACCCCTCCACCACCATCTCCCACAGCCCGATTGCGGGCATCACAGTTACAGACCCCCACACATCTCCCACAGCTCGGATCGCAGGCATCACAGTTACAGAAACCCCCACACATATCACACAGCCCGATCACGGGCATCACAGTTACAGAAACCCCACATATCCCACAGCCCAATCGCGGGCATTACAGGTACATGAAACCCCCACATATCCCACAGCCCGATCGCGGGCAGTACAGTTACATGAACCCCCACCCACACATCTCCCACAGCCCGATCGCGGGCAGAGCGTGTATAGACGCCCCCCAGTGCCCAATCGCGGGCCGAATACCAACCCTCACAACGAATATCTCCCTGGTGGTCAGTGGACCGTAAACCCGATCGCCGGGCAGAATGTCACATCTGCCCCCCAAACATCTCCTGGTGTCTGGTATTCCCCACCCACCCGAAGCCCCTCCACCCGCTCCCCCTCCGCGGCTGGCGGGCGACAGCATCCACCCGCCTGCCGCCCGCCACCCGCTGACTGACTGCCTTTGAATATCGGAAATTTGAGCATAGCGCAATGGTACTTCTGCGCCACTGCAAGTTTAATGCTCAACTCTGGCAGCTGCGGTGGCGCAAGTTCCACTGCACCATGCGCGAAGTGCTGTGGCTGGGGGTGATATTCAAAGGAGTTGCTCCAATAAAACAACTCCTTTGAATCCTGACACACCCTCACCAAAGAACTATTTTGAGTAGCGCAGGGGCTTGCATGCCCAGAATGGCGCAGTTTGAATATCTGGGCCCATGATTGCTACACTGACCATCTTGGACAGTTTGTCTCTTTCCAACCTGTCACACTTACCTTGCTCAACCAGTTCACTCCAGGGCATTTCTCCTTTGTTCCTTCCCATTCCCCTTCCTTACTCAGTTCTTATGTGAAACCTTGCTAGATTACTGCAAGGCCTCATCCTCATGTTACCTTGCTGCACCAGTTCTCTTCAGGGCATTTTGCCTTTGCTCCTGCCCCTCCCCCTTCCTTACTCAGCCCCTATATAAAATAATGTTTGATTACTGCAAGGTTTCAACCCCATATTTACCTACATAGGTTGGCCCTGTGGTGCAGGAAGTGATCTGAATTGCATCACTTCCTGCAGCCATTTTGAAGGCACATACTACATTTATGCAGGGCTGCTGACAGGAAGTTTGCATCACTTCTGGCATCAATGTTGGGGGTACTACATGCAGCACATGCAGCATTTTAGGAATTCACTCAGCCTCTATGCGAAACACTCAAATATAAAACAGTTGGCTACATATCTATCTATCTATCTATCTATCTATCTATCTATCTATCTATCTATCTATCTATCTATCTATCGCAAACAAGTTTGTTAATGCATCAGTTAGGGTTCCACCATCAAAAGTAGGGAAATGTGGCATTATGTGGCTTTAGGATTTCAAACCATAACACGCCACCCTGCACAGATCAAGAGACATCGAGGTTGGCATTAAGAATATCAGCCCTAATGATCACCCCATTCCATTACAAAACAGGCTCGGTGGGTACAGCATAGGAGAATGGGATGAGCGTTAGGGCTGACATCCCCAGTGCTGCCCCCAATGCTTCTTGGTCTGTGTGGGTTGGGAGTTGGGTGTTAGGGTTGGAAACCCTAATGCCACATTTCCCTTCCTGGAAGGGGTGCTATATAAATAAAGTATCTATCTATCTATCTATCTATCTATCTATCTATCTATCTATCATACAGATATTGCCATCATTTAGTTCTGCATTACAAAGAAACATTGTGGGGGATAACCTCTGCAGCACTCCACGATCATTACATTTATGGTTATGTTCACCTGATGTTACTGGTGCACATGTGACTTCAGCAGTGAAATCTGATCCACCTTATCCTGTGACTTGCTCAGATTAGTTCAGTTTCAAATGTACATCTGAGCAGGTTGCAGCACAGGATCACAGTTCCTGCTCTCAGCAGTTTATTTGGACCCAAATTTGACCTCCCCTATGAAGAGTTTTTAACTATGTTGCTCTGTTTTGTTTGTGACTTCTGCCTTTGACATGGAGGCTTTTATCAATTTATTTTCTGCTTTTTAATCTTTAACTCTGTGGGTGGGTCTGACCCAACCCAAAGCCAGCAGTGTGATAGTGCCTTGTGTGGGTCAGAAATATTTTACGCATATGGATATACAGTGCTAAATGATCTTATTGTGTCCCTATTTGACCATGAATTGGTGCTTTGAAGATGTAGTCTGCTATGATGTTTCTAGTTACACTCTGCACATGATTTCCTGGCTTTTAAATTTGCCACTCAATCCCTATAATATACGCAAATGCCTAGACGGTGTGCTGGTGCATGAGCGTAAGCCCTCATGTTGCGGTCATACACTGTGCTGTACTACACCTGGTAGTGAAGAGTTTCTCCTTGTAGTGAGGCTCTCTCTGCATTCAGGAAGTGCTGCAGCATCCTGGAACCCCTGCTAATGGTTCCAGGATTGGCTGCATTCCACACATTGACCCAGAGAGTGTGTTATTTTAGAGTGTGGTCTTTGGTGAGGCCCCAGGCTGACTGAGAGCATTCTGGATGTTGGCATCTCAGAGTGGTTTGAAACTGGTACCCGCACCATGTTTCAGGTCTAATTGACCTTCTTCTTCAGCCCTGAGTTCCTCCCCTGCATCTAACCAGGGTGCAGCACAGTTTCAGAACTCCTGTCATCTGCATTTAGGAAATATATTCAACTGCAACCTTAAGGTAACATTTGCTTCTCTGTCTTGTGTATTCATTACTACTGATCACAGGGACAGGCTAATGTCTACTAATTCTGGCAAAATAACACCATCTTTTAAGGATATACTGTATGCTACTGCCTCTATCACTGGCCACCCTCATCTAATGGGAACCAGCCACATGTTGGCACGCGTTGTGATTATCAGTGGGTTAAATCCAGGCGTATCACTTTAAGGATTCAGCATGCAAGTTTCACCTTTTGACAGGCACCTTCAGATAACCTGAGTCATGTTTACTCTGGCTGTCCACCTCCTCTACTAGTGGAAAGGAGCACAAGCCTATGTGTATGTATGACCCCCTGATACAGCGGTCAGATGCCTCGCTGTGAACGCTCATGTCAGTGGAGTGCTACCATGGCAGCGGGATGCTCACTAAACAAAACAATTCGGTGCTGCACTTTGCAAGCACCTGGAGCCCATATTAGTGGCTCCAGGCTTAATGAGCAAGTGTACTGCCTAAAACTAATATAAGTTTTTAAAAGCAGTCAACCGTTACCTTTTATAACTGAGGGACTTTTTCTTTTCCCTTTGGTTAATTAGAAGATTGTTTACCTGATGTAAGTAGGTATAATATGTGGGATTACACTCCACTTGGCTGTTGACATATCTGTCTATATCCCCCTCCCACTACATCATCAGCATTGTGACAGCACTGACCATGACATCACTGCTACTTGCCAGGTCAGTCACCTGTGATGTCACTGTCAGTGAGATCACAATGCTGATGATGTAGTGGGGGGGGGATAGAGAAAAATATATCAGCTTCCAGGCTAATAGCTGTTCCACACATCCAGCACAATAGTAGCACATATCAGACTTTCTAAAGAGCAAAAGGAAAAAGAAACATACTTCAGAAAAGAACTTTTACAATTGACTGGTATGTGAAATTTTTATTATTTTCCTGTTTGCCTATTTTGGATCCACTAGCTTTTGCTAGTTCCCCTGCAACACTGACCACAAGAGAGCAGGGAGGTTTGTCCTGAGGCTGTCAGCTTATTTCAGCAAGGCTCAGCAATAGGGCTACAGGTTTTCAGAAGGGGCTAGCTGGTGTTTAGACACCATGATTGCTGCACTGACCATCTTGGACAGTTTGTCTTTTTCCTACCCGTCACACATACCTTGCTCAACCAGTTCACTCCAAGGCATTTCACCTTTGTTCCTTCCCATCCCCCTTCCTTACTCAGCTCTTATGTGAAATCTTGCTAGATTACTGCAAGGCCTCATCCTCATATTACCTTGCTGCACCAGTTCTGGGCATTTTGCCTTTGCTCCTGCCCCTTCCCCTTCCTTACTCAGCCCCTATATAAAATAATGTTTGATTACTGCAAGATTTCAACCCCATATTTACTTACATAGGTTGGCCTTGTGGTGCAGGAAGTGATCCAAATTGCATCACTTCCTGCAGTCATTTTGAAGGCACATACTACATTTATGCAGGGCTGCTGACAGGAATTTTGCATCACTTCTGGCATCAGTGTTGGGGGTACTACATGCAGCACATGCAGCATTTTAGGAATTCACTCAGCCTCTAGATGAAACACTCAAATATAAAACAATCAGCTACATATTTATGTTTCTGTCTGTCTATCTATCTATCTATCTATCTATCTATCTATCTATCTATCTATCTATCTATTTATCTATCTATCTATCTATCTATAGCAAAAAAGTTTGTTAAATGCATCAAGTTAGGGTTTCACCATCAAAAGTAGGGAAATGTGATGTTATGTGGCATTAGGGTTTCAAACCCTAACACCCCACCCTGCATAGATCAAGAGGCATCAGGGATGGCATTGACAATGTCAGCCCTAATGCTCACCCCATTCCATTACAAAACAGGCTAGGTGGGTACAGCATAGGAGAATGGGGTGAGTGTTAGTGCTGATGTCCCCAATGCCGCCCCAGCAGCCTCTTGGTCTGTACAGGGTGGGAGTTGGGTATTAGGGTTGGAAACCCTAATGTCACATTTTCCTACTTTTTATGGTGGACCCCTAACTGATGCATTTACCACATTTTTTTTGCAATTTATTTCCTTGCTATTTGAGATACTATAATCATATCCTAACTTGCTTGCAGGAGTGCAGGACCCTCTGGGACCTGTGCATCCATTTATAGTACAAGAGTGATGAAATTGCCAGCATAGCCATGTTATTATCTCAACTGATGTAGCTAGTATAGAAAATATTCAAATCCCTACTGAAACATAACTCCGTGCAACCACAATGCCATTCTGTGCCACAGGTGCAAAAGCACTTTTTGGCCAGGATTTGAAAAATGACAGAAGTGACATTCATTTGCTTGGATAATAACAAGTCTATGTTTAAGATGTGGTGTAAAAATATTTAAAATTTACAAAGTTACGAGCATACATACTGAATTTACAACGAATGCTCATAACTCAGCCATTTTTTGACATTTTGACCCAAAATATTCAACATGGTCTTCTGGGGACCCCAGCTCATGAACAGCATAACTATCATTACACAAATCCTGTCCAAAAGGTGAACTCAATAAACGACCACGAAATCACCTTTCAGGCAGGAGTTGAAAAATGTCATCCATATTGTTCATAAGGTGGGGTCCCGAAAAGACCATGTTGAAAATCTGGGGTCAAAATCTCCCCAAAACAGCTGAGTTTTGCATGAAAGTTGAAATCCTCTTTGAAATATACTAAACAGCATTTACCTTAGTTTTTCATATTGCAGATGCCGGTTCCAGCAACAAGAGATGTCTTCGGGAGAGTGGATATCAAACCTCGGACCTCTTCAAGTGAATGAGGGTCTGTGAGAGTGTCAAGGGGGTGTGGGGAGGTGAGTACACAGTGGGAGGTTGGGTGGGGGTGCAGGTATGATCAATATACAATTTTATTTTTACAGGTCTGTCACTCCCTCTCTCTGTCTCTCTGTCTCTCTCTGTGGTGTTGCAGCACAGGGGGGAACACAATCACTGTCTTGCACTCCCTCCCTTCCTTTCAAGCACTTACAGTATGCCGTGAACAGAGCAGGATATCCAGCACATGGATCCAGAAGAAGAATGAATTAAGCACAAGGCTATCCTGACACAGAGGTGGACTCTCTGCAATATTCATGGCTGCTCATTCTGTCACTGCCTCGGGGGGTCCAAACGGGACATCTGGGTGCTGGCTCTGTGTTTTCTACTGACAACTGTGAGATTTGTCACTGAAGTGGAGTCTGTGGAACACTCACAGCTGCTCTGTCTGTCACCAGCTTGGGGGGGGCTAGAATGGAAGATCTGGATGCGGCGTCCGTGTTTGCTACTGAAGACAGCAGGATCTGGGACTGAGATGTTATAACAAAAATTGATCAAATGATGTCAGAAAACAATGGCTGAACTTTATGATGGCTACTGTGTAAGGCAAGGGTGGGATTAGGGAATAATAAGGAGGATGCTGGCAGTGGGGGGAGGGTTAAAGCTAAAGGCAGAAGATGATACAAAACAATGGAGATGCCGGGGGGGGGATCTTACCTCCTGGCTGCTGCCGTTGCTGCCTGCTGGTCAGGATCAACCACTTGTTCATCATGCTCAGTCAGTCAGACTCAGACCCAAACAGTCTGGTGGTGGTCTGGATCTTTCCTCCCAACCCAATCTTCTGTGCGTCAGCCTCCTTGCTTTTCAGCAACTGCTCCACTGCTGTGCACTGCTCTGTAGGCTGGCTCTCCACTTGACTCGGTTCTGTGAGGTGTTCTGTTCTGTCCATACTTGGCTCAGGCTGAAAAAATCACCAGCTTCCTCCAAGATACAACACTCAGACATCTTAAAATTCCAATCCCAAATCAAAAAAGTAATAAATCTGCCCAGTTTGTTTTGTTGACCCCTTGCTGTATTACTGTACGCTTGGCCGTGCTGAGTGTATGTCTTTTCCATGGTTGTCAGTTCATGGAAAAAATCAACAAGATGGCAGTTGACATGGCACTAAAAACTGTGTGGTGCCCTGCCAATTCAGTGGCACAAAAGTAAAAAGGAGCGTTTGCGGCAACAACTTTTTGCTTTCATGGAGAAACGTTATCTCAAAAGCCATACTGCGCATGAACAAGTCCAAAAACTAAAATTTAAAGCCTTATAACTCTTGACCAGTCGACCCTTTAATATTTTTCATCAGACCTGTCAATGGCACTACCTAGGGACATGACATATGTCCCCTGCAAGTTTGGGGCAACAATTTCTTTCCATGTAGGCTGTAGGTGAGAGCAAAAAAAAAAATGTTAAATATAGGAAAATATTTAGTTTTTTTTCTTAAAATGGCACATGTAGATCTCAGAAATCACACAGGCTGCCATCACAAAAACATCCACACAGCAAGACTTTACCTACTAGACAACACATACAAAATTTCAGCTCATTTTGTCAAAGGGAACAAAAAATAATGTTCAAGATTTGAGGATTAACATTAAACAGGCTACACAACCCTAACTATAAGGACGCTGTCCCGCCCCAATAATATATATATATTTTTTTTGATATTCTGTTTTCACCCCACCGACACTCCAGAGTCCATCTCTCCTTCAGGCCTCCTAGTGCCCCACTAACCCCGGCAATCCTCTTCAGGATCTCCTCCATCCACAGATTGCAGCTGACCCCCAAGTTGGTACCAGCATATCTCATTGCCGGTCGGGTCCCCCTCCTTCGAGGGGTAAGACACTGGGGAGAGGGGAAACCCAGCACACTATTGCTTCACAGCCCTGGGGGTGCCGCTGTGGAGGAGGAGGAGATTCCTGGAGGTCCCGATGGTGTGGAGGGTGGAAGCCATCATCTGGTGCACTTGGAGCTGTTTTTCAGTTTTCTTGAGTCCCTCTTGCACCACTGTTTGTAGTGCCCCGGTCTCCATCAGGGACTGCTACAGAGTGGGGCTATCCCCTAACCCACCCCAGGAGAGGAGAGCAGTCCTCCGGATGCTCAATCCTCTCCTTCCCCTGTCAGCCCCCGGTGCCCCGAGTTAGTTTCCTAACCTGGGTCGCCGGCATGGTTCGAGGTGCGGCATCCAGCACCTCAACCCTCTCTGCCACCAGGCCAGCCAAATATATTTTAATGGCACAAACACACTTATAGACACCCCTCTCCTATTATGTCACCTTCTTGTAGCCATCATGGTGAAGTCCAAAAAGTGCAGAACATGCAGTGTTCCTCTTCTGCCCATGCCAGCTGGACCGCTGTGTCCTTTATGTGCTCCAGAAGATGCTTTAACTCTATTGAATCAGGAAATCACTCCAGAAGAACCAGGCTGTTCACCTATCATCACGCTAGACAAACCAACCCAGAAGCCACCAACCAAAGCTGACCCTACACAAGAGCAAGTAAACAACCATGGATGACTGCCTGTTCATGTTTCGTGTATGTTCTGTATTTGTTTACCCTCCACCCCTGTAATCCGACGTGGAGCCTTTGGAAAAGAGTCTGTGACTCAAAGGTTTGTAATTCCGATTGTACTCAATAAACAAATAAACAAATAATGATGCACTGCCCACCTTACCACCAACCACTACCGAGCTCACTACTCCTCAGCTGGACAGAGGCAACCCCAACTCAGAGGAGACATCTGATAAAACATCCATCAGGTCTCTGTAGCTTTAATTCAGAAGCCCTACTTGTGTACACTGTGGCTTTAATTTTGAAATCAATTTATTAGGGCCACTGTAACTGTAAATCAGACCACTACTTGTGCCACACTGTGTCTTTAACTTCAAATCCACGCCTAGTGACTGACACCATGCCTGACTTCTCTGCTAGTGGAGTTGGGTACATGCAGCACATCCCTCCGCAGTGGAGGGCTCCCTGGTAGCAGGGTGCACACTGCAAATTAGAAAAAGGACTTGCACTGAGTGGTGCCTTGGGCCCCTGGTAGCGGATTCAGGATCACTCACTCCACACCCTCTTTTTCAGAATGCACAGTGGGAGCAGGGAGAAGTCCTTATGATCAGAAGGCAGAATCACTTAATATATGCCAGCCATTGGTGTCCCTTGGTGTACATGCCATTTGCCATTGTTGTGCTGTTACTCAGTAAATGCACTTCACTCCTTCCCCCCCTGTTCATCATGGGTGTGGGCCACTGCAGAAGCGCAAGCACCATATTTGCTTCCTTGGGCACTGACTCCTCTTGTCACACATGTGTGATGGTGCATTGGCAACAGAATACTGATTTCATTGACATCTCAGTGAGAGCATGCAGCACCGAAAAAGTGTCTAGACACCATATAGCCATGGGTGTCCTAGCATTCGATTTTCATGATTCCTTCTACTCATGGATGGGGTGGCTAGCATTCTTCACTCACTAGAAGCAAGAGTCAGCCACATCCCTACATGGTTGCTTCTCACCCATATTCTAATATAGAAAACTGCTTCACAGTTGTGTTACATATTGGAATACAGCTTACCTCCCCTAGATACCTTTCTGCTGCTGGAAGTGACCCAATTCTCATCATTTCTGCTGTCCATCTTGGTGAGGCACCACTGATGTTAATACTGGCAACTGTAGCACAGATAATGACTCTGACAGTACCACTCCCTGCAGTCATTCGGAGCACACCAGGTGCTCACAATTGAACCTCTCTGGCTTCACTTTTAATTACATATTACAGAAGGAGACTGATTAAGAACTGTTGACTTGGATGTTGCCCCATCTACACGCACTTCCATGACTACACTGTCTATGCAGCAGCATATTTATGCCCATATATATAATTTGCATTGTTTATTGGCACTATTGCAATCAGTATCCCGAGAAAGACATCCAGCAAAATATTTGCTCCTAATAAATCAGCAAGTCACAGCCATGCTCATGCAAGTGCAACAACAGTGTATGGCTGCTATGAGGAGAAATTGACAGGAATAGCAAACCAACACATTCCAGCTCCACATGAATAGAGGGGAAAAGGAATATATATACCATATTCTTTGTGGTATCCAAGAGAACAGGAGACTTACATCCCATCCTAGATTTAAAATTCTTGAATTGCTTTGTGCAACACAAGCAGTTCAAGATGGAAACCATCCAATCCACTCTCAGAACAATCTGGCCCAGAGACTATCTCACCTCCACAGACATGAAGGATGTGTACCTCCACATTCCAATGAGACCATCACACCACAAATAACTCAGGTTTCATATACTGGAAAGACACTTCCAATATCAGGCACTCTCGTTTGGCCTAGCATCTAGCCCTACTGACTTTAGTCACGTAATTAAAAACAAAAACATTCTCATAAGATTAAACAAAAAAGTGACAGTGGCATAGGCTGTAGAATAAGGCAGAACAAAGAGCAGGGCCATGCAAAGGGAAATCATGAAAGTTCTGAACTGGGCATAGGGCCCTCTAACCAGCATTCCAGCCATTCCCTTAGCCAGCAAACTAAATATGATGGCAGACTGACTGAGTCACCAACAGATCCACCCGGGCGACTGGAGACTCCATCCTCAGGTCTTCCATTGCAATAACAGGTACTGGGGACCAGTACAAGTGAACCTTATGACAACCAGCAAGAACACTCAATGTCCTAGAGTTTACTCTAGGCTCAAAGACAACCAATCCATGGGAGTGGATGCCCTGTCATTGGAATGATACTTTGACTTGGCATACATCTTCCTTCCTTCTCCTCTGCTCACACAAGTATTGAAGAAAAATCAGCAATCCAAAGTGATGGCAATTCTGATCACTCCATACTGGCCTAGAGGTTGTAGTTCACCACAATGGCAGCCATGACTCTGAACCACCCATGGAGGCTTCCATGTAGACATGACATATTGCAATAAGGACCAGTCTGTCAACCCAACCCTCAGAACCTCAAGTTCACAGCTTGGCTTCTGAAAGGGAGAGACTGTTAAAAGCCAGTTATCATCCTTCCATCATAGATACCTTGACTATGAACTGAAAGGGGTCTACTATGTCGATATATAAAAGATAACGTTAAAGCTTCTTAAACAGGGACACTGATCAAAAGTGCTACATTGCAGAATTAGAATAAGCATACCACCAATAAATCTCATGGCAAAAATTAGGTTTCTATGTTGCTTCATTTTTAAGTTATGGACCTGAATCTAGAAGCACCCCTATGCATGTCGCAAGTTGCGACATATGAGGGGTGCAGTTGCACCAAAGATCATGTGCCTGATTCTGTAATGGGCAGGGTCCCAGCAGCTAAGTCCCATGACCTGCACCAACCTGAAAGGTGCACCAAACAGAGGACATATGTGAATGGGCTGCAGCAAGACTAAGGCAATGACAGTGGATGTTGCAAGTATCCCCCCCGTCCCGAACCCTGAATGGTGCTAGTACAAAAAAGCCCTTGTGCAATACTGGCCCTCCACAAGCCCAATCCTCAAGTCAGACCTGATGCCTGATAGTCAATTAAACATGCCCATGTGGGCTAGGGGCCCTCCACAAGCCCTGATCTTCGAGTCAGCCCTGAACCTTGATTGTCAATTAAACATTCCCGTGCAGGCTGCTGGCCCCCCTACAAGCCCCGACCCCCGATTTTCCCAACATTGAAGCCCTTGCAGGCTAGCACCCCCTCCAATCACTGCTCCATGATCTCCCAAAAATGTCCTTTATGGTCTGTCTTGTAAATTTATTTTTCCCACAGTACCCATAGCCCTGATAGTCTAGTGCCCCCCACCCAGCAGTGCCAGACCACCCAACTCCCCCGACCCATACCCAGTGGTGACTGGAACAGCCCACCTTTCAACACCACAGCCAGATGCCAACTGAGCTCTGTAGGAGCATGTACTATAAATAGTACATGCTCGGTGAATGACAATCAACATACATCAAAAAGGAATTCTGGGTAGATTAGAACGTTAACTTAAATGTTCCTTACTCAGTAGTGCAGTCTCCTATTTTGGTAGTGGTGAACGCAGTATAGCACCTAAAATATAGAAGCATGTAGCAAGGCATTGTGGGTACAATTTGAAGCCATCATCCATTTTCCTTACTTGGAGGTGCAGGTTCCTATTTTTGTAGTGGTTACAACAACAAAAGATCTTAGATGTTTATTTTTAAAATGAAGCATTGTGCATATGCTATATTGCTGACAAGATTTCTTTACTGAGAGATGTAGTCTCTTATTTCTGTACTGAGTACAGAAATATAATAGCCTGTATACTAATTTACATAGTGAGGAATTGTGGATACAGTAAATTGCAAATTTTTCTATTTCCCTACTGATGACATTCGGTTGTGTGTGCTGGGACTAGATCTGTAATGTTATGCTGGGATAACATCATGGGTTCATCTCCAGAATGACCAATCACAGCCCAACGTTCTTTCTTGTCCTTCTATAATGTGGAATGCAAAATAAATGAATCTGAATGTTGGTCAAGTAACAACCTGCCAGGGAGAAAACACTGAGCTGGATATTGCATCGAAACTTGTAGTGAGGTTTCAAAACAGCATAACCTCTCCCACCCCCATTTACAGGGAGATGGGATAATTGTTTTTAAGCTCCATCCTGAGTAATCACCTCAAATGAATGACAGGTATGAATGATAATCTTTCATGATATTAGAGTTATACAGTCTGCAAACCTCACAGCAATGTGCTATGATTCAGCATCCAGCAACCTTGGAGAAATGGACCACAACAAACAGGCACCAAAAAAAAAAATACAAATTTGTCAACATTTTTACAAAACCTGAAACACATGTAGTTTTTAAAGCAATGTTTATTGAATGGTGCTGCCTGTTTTACTTGTGAAAACCATTGAACATGATCTTTAAACTTTGGAGAAACAGGTCCTATAAGCTTGCTGACTGGGAGGACTAGACTGTGATTTTGGGAGATTACATAAGCAGCAGCTCTTTTTCTTTGTACAGCTGCAGTAGGCGGAGCCTGCAGAGGTTTTGCATGTACAAAAGGAATGATGTCATGTTTTCTGTCCGTGGAACTGACTGAAGGTGTAAATTGTCTCCTCTGCCTTAACCTCCTCCAAGAAATGTTTTCCACCCTCAAATAAATATGCTTTCATGTTAGTCAATGGATGGAGGGCACTATTTTCTTTTTTAAGTGGGAGGTACACGAGCTGGAACCTGAGTAGTGGGAGACAGCATTATTTTTTTTTTTTTGGGGTAGGGGGAGTAAGATCAACCCCCACCTCCACCTAAGAAGCTCCTAAAGATCCATCCCGCCCTTTTTTTTGGTTCTTGTGGGGGGGGGGCATGAGGTGGAGCTATCATGCTGGAACAATTGACTATCAGAGGTGCCTGGGGCATCAGAGCTTAAGCTTCAAAAGGCAAGAAAAAGCCTGAAACTGCATCCTTATACAGCACTTGTTTAAACAGCCTTAGCTCAGCTTACATTCCTCTCCTGGTCACACATTTTCACAAATACATTCCAAGAGATGGAAAGTCCCTCCTGGTGGGTATATGGTGTTATTCAGATCTTTCCTTCAACCCTACCCCCTACCATCTTACTCTGTATTTTGCATCAGCTGAAGCATGTCAATGCAGCAAGAGGCTGCAGTGTATATTTTTACTGGGCTTGCAGTTTTAAAAGAGTAGTCCACTCAGAATTTTCAAAAACATATTTTATGCAGAGTATTTTGATTTGTATGTTAAGTCCCAGTGTGTCCTTCCCTCTGTCTGCTATTAGGAGTTTTTCCTAAATTAGCCTATTAGCAGATACCTGAGAGATAGCTAACTGGGGTTTCTGAAAGAAAACCGCTACTAAATTAAGCTCCAATTCACTATTGTTGTTTTCTATGTTTGTCAGGTCTAGCTAGCAAGAGTGTTTTAATTTTAACACTTTTAATTTCATCAAACTATACACAACCATAAAAGCACAGAAATTGCCCAGATCATTAGTGCTATAATTAGTTAAGACTATAGCCGTTTTCTTACAGAAACCCCACTCAGTTAGATTTCAAGTATTTGCTAAACTATAGATGTAGATATCAGCATTCTATTATGTAGAACTAGCATGTAGTGCTGATTTTGCTCTGTGACATGATTTTCATTTTGTTTTACAAATGAAGTGTATAGTATGAAGCTGCAGCCTAGAAACTGCAAAATACTGTAAAGTCACTTGTTCTCCTGTGTGTGGTATAGCATGAAAACAACAGGATGACAGTGACTATTTCAGCTACACATTTGATCCCATTTTATAATGGTTAATTGCACTATATAGTGTATCCCAGTTTTTCAAATAATAAAACTAATATTCACCAAACTAAATAACTCACACATAAACATATTTTTAGACTTTATTAAAAAGATACTTCACATTTGTAACCAAAAAAAAATTAGAAAATCATGTCACAGAGCAAAATTAGCGCTAGCTGCCAGTTCTACCTATTAGAATAGAGGAGCAGTGTAGTGCGGTGGTCTAAGGCTCTGAGCAACAAGCCTGGTGTCCTGGGTTTGAATTCCACAGCCTCCACGTGCGTACTGTGTGTCCCTGAGCAAATCACTTAACTTCCTTGTGCTCCCAGGTCACACCTGTAAATAAGCTGTAGTATGTCTCTCATGGTAAGCAAAATAATGCTGGTACCTACAGTTTGGCAAATACTTTAGAACTAACTGAGTGAGTTTTCTGTAAGAAAACTGCTATACTCTTTACTAATTATAGCAGTAATAATCTGGGGCAATTTCTATGCATTTTATTGTGCGTAGTTTGATGAAATGACATTTTAAAATGAATACACATATTACTGCTAGTTCGACATGATACACACAGAAAACACAAATAGTTGAATTAGAGCTATTTAGTAGCTGCTTTCTTACAGAAACCCCCAGTTAGGTAGCTGTCAGACATCTGCTAAATTGTAACTGTTGCCATTTGTGCTCACTGGATTAGAACAGTTACAAAGCTCTGCCATTGTAAACTGATTTTAAAAAGCACTGCATATGCTAAATCTATGGGCCTGGCTACATCACTGTCGCATGAGACAGGGTACATTGTAGGAGGCAGAAGGCAATAAACCTATTTGTGATGAGATCCCCATGGTTTATAAAACTACCTTAAAGCTACCAGCCTAATTTAGGAAAATCTCCTAATAGCAGACAAAGGGAAGGACACACTAGGACTTTACATACAAATCAAAACACTCTGCATAGCATATGTTTTTACAAATTCTGGGTGGACTACTCCTTTAATTGAGCCAGCCCCAATCTGTATCCTTCCAAGAACCACTTTATGTGGTGTCCATACCAGCATGGTTATTTCACTCTTATTTACAGCTTTACATTTTTATCAGTTTTTAATTGCAATTGTGTCTAAATGCTCCACCGTGTAGCTTCCAGTCTCCCACTATACCTGCATGCATTGCTGCACTGTTCACTGCATGCAGAGAGGTCTGAGTCTACCAGAACATATGCAGATGGCAGTGTGGAGCATGGGTGTAGGCTACAATACTGGGATGCCTCCATATCACAGTAATCTGACAGCTGTATGTGTACCCTCGCGTGTACCCCCATGTCCTCACCTAACCTACCTCTCTGTCTGCACTTGCCTCCCCGAGGTCCACCACCTGATGGTATCCGTGTACTGTCCTTGATTACTCTTCTCACTGTGCCGAGTGTTGGGAGTACCCTGCCTGCCCATGTGTGATGTGGCAGCAATACTACCTGCAGAGCAGTGCCAGTAGTGAACACATACATTAGCGGAGCTCCTGAGTGCATTGTGGAGCACTGCTGTGGTGGACAACAGATGTGTGGCACTGTGTACAATGGAGCAGTGAGGAAAACTGAAGACAGTAGTAGAGGGTCTGCCTTCAGCCATACAGCAGCAGTACATGAACGTCTGTTCTGCCAAGGTGCCCTAATACTGGCAGAACTGATGCCATGACTCCCCCTCTCTCTCCCTCCCCTTCCCTCCCTCCCTCCCTCTCACTGACGTAGCCCCCGATTCCATCATACAGATCTCCCCCTCCCTCTAACCTCTCTCTGTCACCTCCACAACATAAGTGTGTCTCATAACAATGACATATGGTTATTTACATAATATGACTGTGTCATATACACAGTACTCCATAGGACATGTAGGAGTGCATCTCAAAATGCAGCTGTCATCACTGAGGGCACCATGGGATGTGCACTGCTACTACAGGGTGGAGACCACACACACTATCACACTCAGTGTGGACAGGCTGTAATGTTTTCAAACCATTATCCACACTGTTCACTGGCAGTGTGGACACACTGTAATGTTTACAGTCTGTAATTGTTTGAATCCATTACAACTTTTTTGACTGTAGTGTAGACAGGGCCTGCATGTCTATGTAATCATCTATCTTTCTATCAATTGCATGTATCGCTGTTTTTACCTATTTGTAAAACAAACCTGCATATCACATTTGCCTGCACTCTGAGCACATACTTATGAAACTGTGCATATTTGTATCCCACTTCTGCATAGACCTCATATTTTCCTAATATTCCCATTATCACAAGCATAACTGCCTTGCCCTTATCAACAGCAACCCCCTCTGAAAGATACTATGACATTTTCTCTGCTAACAGTCCATCATCATTTCACCTGACTTCCTGACATCAACACATTGCTTAAATATAACTTACATCACCTCATGGACAAAAACCCTGTTTCTCTAAAAAAAAAAAAATTGTGTAAATAATCCCAAGACTGAACATATTCCAGCCATTACTTTTTCATGTACTGCCACCTTCTGTACCATCATGGGGATTTTGCATATGTTTCCCATGATGCTTTGCATTACTGAGGTATGTGCAATTGTGTTTTCTTTAAAATTTGGCTGTCCGGCCAATATCATCTGGGATAACACATACATCATTGGCATTTGCTTGGGGTTCTTTTGTAAACCTATATTGCTTCCTATTCCTTCCATTAGAATGTATACCTTCATGTATTTTCCTAATAACATGTATACCTTCCTTAGAACAGGAACTAAAGCAAATCTTACTACTTACAAATCATTGTGTTGTTTCTCCATACCTCCTTAACAGTTCCACACAACTTCACTAACTTCATTATACAGCCGTGGTGGATCTGACTAAATCTTGTTTGAAGAGGCAGTGAATTTTGGGTTGCAAAATGACTTGTAACTTTTAAACAAAGTATCTTAGAGATCTCATTTTTGGCATGCAGCTGATTGGAGCTATACTGATCCATTTTATGAATTTATTGATGCCAGAAATTTTGTCAAGATTCCCCTCTTTAAAATGGTGTTCCATAAAATCCCTATCACCACAGACCACCTCCATAGCAGACATTTTCCTATTTCTGCAAGACGGCCTAGACCATTAGTTCTCACATTTTGTGATAGTGAACCTCCCCCAAGCCATGTAACAGATTTTGAGCCTCCCTCAGATTTGGAAAAAATCTTGAGCCTCCCCATAGAAAAAAAAAACTGTACTTTTGCGCAGTACATCAGGAATCAAGTGGGACTAATAAAGTTGATGGAGTATATTCTCTTTTTATTCATCTTATTGTTCTCCACCCCCAACCCCACACCCCAGGTTATCCTTGTCACTCCACTATTCTGACCGTTGGACCCTTATTACTCTATTTCTTCTTTATATGGAACAACTAACCTAGCTATATGATCTCTCCCCCTCTTACCCTGGTTAAGCAACTTCTTGTACCTTTAGAAGTGATTCCGTCATTTTCCCTACCACTGAGGTCAAACTGATGGTCTGTAGTTTCCTTCCTCTGTCTTGCTCCCACTTTTGTGAAGGGGAATCACATCCACCCTTCTCCAGTCCTCAGGTACCACCCCATCCTCCCATGATTTATTAAAAAGGGTAGTCAGTGGTGTTACTAGTTCTTCCCTTAGTTCTTTCAAAATTCTGGGATGAATCCCATCAGGCTCCATTGCTTTATCCACCTTCAGTTTTAAGAGTTCTTTCAGAACCCTTTCTTCTGTAAAAGGACTAATATCAACCCACCTATTCAGAGTGCTTCTATTGACCGGATTAGGTATTTCCCCCTGCTTTTCCATTGTGAATACTGTGCAGAGGTATTTGTTCAGTATCCCTGTTTTTTCACTGTCGCTCTCTGCCCAACCACCTTCCTCTTTGTTCAGCCTCCGTATCCCTGCCTTAGTCTTTCTTTGCTCCGTAATGTACCTATAAAAGGTTTTATCCCCCTTCTTAACCGAGTTGGCTATCTTTTCCTCAGTTTGGGCCTTTGCCATTCTGACTGCCTTACCTGCTACCTTCTGCTTTAACTGGTACAGTTCTCTGTCCTGCTCCTTCTGTGTTTCCTTATACTTCCTGAATGCTATCTTTTTTTCCCCTTACCTTCCCCACCACTTCTTTTGAGAACCATAGTGGTTTTTTCTTTCATTTTATTTGTTTATTTGCTTCACACAATATCCAAGCATCTCTCTTCCATCAAGTCCACCATTTCAGGGAGCTTTTTACCTAGACTACAGGCATTGGTACTCCTTACCCTCTATTTTTTTATGGCTTTATTTCTTTTTGCCCCATCCCTGTCCCTACTGCCTTTGTCTTTTTCTTCATTTACCCCTGCCCTTCTCCCTATCGACTGCTCTATTTTGGTGTTTACCTCACTAATTACCCTGATTTTTGGGGGGGGCTAAGATTTCCTTTCTCCTCTTCAGTGCCTCCCCCCATGGCTAGTTTAAATGCTTGCCACTGAAGCATTTAAACCTATCACCTAGGATCCTGGTTCCCCTCCAGGATAGATACAGACCATTGCACCTGTGTAGGCCTGCATCCCTCCAGGTGGAGCCCCAGTCCCCAGTGAAGCCAAATCCCTGAGCTCTCCACCAGCTTTTCAACCAGTCAGTGAACCCCATGGTGTGGAGTGCCCTAGCCTCATCCTTGCCATAGACAGGTAGCACTTCTGAGAATGTTACCATGTGTGTTATCTGTCTAAGACCCCTCCGCAACTCCACAAACTCCTGTTGCACTGCTCTGATCCCATTCTCAGCCAGGTAATTCATCCCTAGGTGGATAATGACATCCAGCTCTCTCCATCTTGCCGCTGCTCCCACGATCCTGAGGATTCATTTCCTGTCCCTCCAAGCCTTGGTGCCGGGCAGGCACCTTACCTCCCTTTCCCCTCCCTCCCCCAGTTCTACCCCCTAACAATTGAGTGTCCCACCAGGAGTTGTTTCCTTCCCTTGTGGGGTCCTGGGCCACCCTCCTGTGGGTCTCCATTGTGGAGGTTCCCAGCATCCTCCTTGGTCTTCACTGCAGGTGCCTTCATAGGGGAACCATGCTTCACCAGAGTGGTGAATGAATTGTGGAGTGGCACAACTGGAGGGATGCACCTCTGTTCAACCACCGTCACCCTCCCTGAGCCCACCGTGGTCCAACCACTCCTCTTTCTTGGCAACCTCTGAGGTAGTTGCAGTGGCCTGGGTGGTCCCTGGGTGGGGGGGGCAGGTTTCCTGAATCCTTGCCAGGTCAGCATGGAGATGAACAACCTCCTCCCTCAGACCACAGAGGTGCCTGCAAATAGGGCAGCAATGCAGTTTCCAGAATGTCTTCTAGAAGACTGCTGCTCCACAGCTTGTGCATTGCACCACTCCCCACATGTCTGTATCCCTTCCAGTTACAGATGCTTTTTGGTTTTTTGTTCTTGTTTTACTGTGTGCAAGCTTGTGAGTGTCTCTAACCCCTATTCAGTGTGCTGTGCCTTTAAGGATATGAACAGGTGTATGTTGTTAGCAGTTTTGAGGCAGTGATGTCAGAGCCCCTGCTATAAAGGAAGTTATGCACTTGGGGCGGGTGGGGTGAGAGGAAGGGTGGGTGGGAGTAAACCTATGCTGTCCAGAAAAAATCACCTACAACTCTTACCCTCCACTCTGGGGAGTGCCTTCCTTCCTTTCAGACACCTATTTCACAAAGGCTAAGTAACAGGTCTAGTCACAATTGACTGCAAATATCTCCCAGCTACAGTTCCTTCCAGGCAAATTAAAGTTAAAACTAAGAAAAGTCCACCCCAAAAACAGAATTAATACTAGTTACTTACACAGGTCAAAAAGTAATAATTCAGTTCAGTGTAGTCTAGAAAATAGCCTCCTTGATTCAAGGAAGCTGTGGCTGCTTTCTCACTCTCCCTGTCTTCAATATGAGAAGGAGACTGCAATGCCTCTGAGACAAAAAAACCTTTTCAGCAAAAAAGAAATAAATATAATAGGGGCAAACAGTAATTTTGCTTAGCCTAATGATAAAAAGTCACAAAAATTTAAGCATCACCTGTAATCATTTCACAGAAGATATACCCTGTAAGAAACACTTTGCTACAGAGAAAAATAAAGCAGTAACAGAAGGTATACCATGCAAATGATAATTTGAATCACAAGATTACAGCAGTAATCTGTTAGCACACACCTGTAGGCACACCTTGTAATAATGCAGTAGAATGTATACCCAGCAACAGCAATTTGAATCAGAGAAAAATAAAGTAATAAAATGTTAGCAACAAACAGTAACACCCCCTGTGAGTACAAAATAAAAACAACACACAGTACATCTGCCTAGCCAAAAGTCTTAATCCTTTCCCTTACTCTGGTAAGGTTCTTAGTTCTGTCCTTTCCAGCAAGCTAGAAGGAAAGAGCTCAGGTGAAGTTAGGTGCTTTGGCCAGCAAACATAGCCTTCCACCATATAAATAAATACTGTTGAAACAAGCCTTGACTCAGTGTGCCTTTCCCAAGTAACTAATTTGCATATAAACAACATCTACTGCTGAAGCAAGCCTTAATTTAGTATGCCTTTCCCAGTCACTAATTTGCATATAAGCACTTACTGTAGAAGCAAGCCTCTACTCAGTCTGCCTTCTTAGTCACCAATTTACATGTAAATACACACCTACAGTATAAACAAGCTTTGGCTCATGGCCTTTTCTGGTCACCAATTTGTGCATAAGTAAAGAAAGTCACCTTCCATCATCCATATTTAGTTTGCTTCATCCCTTTACATTAAACATCCAAAACTTAAAATTTAAATACTGTACATTCTCAGACCTGATTGGGCCTCCCTTGGAACAGTATGGGGCCTCCCTTATGAGGCTGGCCTCACCATTTGAGAACCACTGGCCTAGACAAATGACTTTCTCCATCATTGCCATTTCTTCAGTTGGTAGCAATCAGAACAGCACAAGATCAAATAGATAGAACAATGCCAGGGCTAACCCTAACATACTTCATTTTATGAAAGCAGCCACAAATATATGGCCATACATAAAACAGATTACAGTGCCCTGGGATTTGAACATAGTTCTCAAAGCAATGTCCAACACATCATTTGAATCACTAGCCACAGTGGATATAAAATGGCTGAATCTCAAAACAGTCTTCATGGTGTCAGTTTCTTGGCCAGAAGTACAGGCGAGCTGTAAACTCTAACCTGTAGAGAACCGTACTTGTCTTTTCACAAAGACAGAGTAACACTGAGAACTGGGTGACCAGGGAGGTGGATCAGGGCAAAGCAGTGGATGTGGCTTACCTGGATTTCAGTAAGGCCTTTGACATCTTTCCACACAAAAGACTGGTAAACAAGCTGGGTAGCCTCGAAGTGGGTCCAAATGTGGTAAAATGGGTAAGAAGTTGGCTAAGCAACAGAAGTCAGAGGGTGGCGGTAAATGGTGTTCAATCTGAGGAAGGCCAGAAGACCAGCAGGGTGCCAGAGGGTCAGTACTAGGCCTGGTCTAGCTCAATGTCTTTATTAGTGACACTACAGGAGGGATACAAGGGAAAGTATATCTGTTCATGGATGATGCAAAAATCTGCAACAGAGTGGACACACCGGGGTGGTTAGTGGAAAAAGTTAGGGATGATCTGAAAAAGCTGGAAGACTGGTCAAGGGTTGGCAACTGGGTTTCAATACAAAAAAGTGCAAAATCATGCACTTGGGGCACAGAAACCCAGGCACAATGTACCAGTTGGGTGGGAAGGTGTTGGCAACCACAGAACAGGAAAGGGACCTGGGCGTAATAATTTCTGATTACCTGATGATAGCAAAGCAGTGTGATAAGGCAGTGAGGAGAGCTAGCAGCATGCTCAGGGGCATAAGGAGGGGTATCACTAGCAGAAAGAGGGAGGTAGCGTGACCTCTGTACAGATCGATGCTGAGGCCCCACCTCGAGTACTGTTTCCAGTTCTGGAGGTCTCATGTCTGGAAGGACATAGATAGGGTGCAGGGCCTGCATCAAAAGACTTATAAGGAAAGACTCAAGGAATTAAATATGTACTCTCTTGAGCAATGGAGGGAAAGGGGGGACATGATAGAAACGTTCAAATACCTCAAAGGTATTAATAAGTTACACAAAGGTAACATGCTACATAGAAAAAGATGCTCGAGGGCAAGGGGTCACACTATGAAGCTGGATGGGGGGATTCAGAGGAGATGTGAGGAAATACTTCTTCTCGGAAAAAGTGGTGGATGCCTGGAGCAGTTTCGCAGTGGAGGTGGTGGGTGCTAACAAGGTAACAGGATTCAAGCATGCATGGGATAGACACAAGGGGACCTTAGAAATAAGGCAAGGGGGGAAGACAGGAGATTGAGTAGGGTCTGCAGTGGCACAGTACATAGGGAAAAGGAGGGCCAAGAGGTCCTCATTGCTGATAACTTCTGTTTCTGTGTTTCTATGTAACAATCCCATCCTTCTTACCTAAAATTGTCTTAGATTTCCACTTAAAACAGATAATCGAACTGCCAGCTGAAATGCCAGTTTCAGAGGGCACAAAGGATCCCAAACTTTACACTCTGTGAATGAAGACAATCTTTGCTACACATGTCAACAGAATGAGGGGCTCTCACAAGATATACAGACTGCTCAGCATTATTCGGGGACACAGGAAAGGCCACCCTACCTCACACTCTACTGTAGAGTTCTGACTCAAGGCAGTTATCCAGGAAGCCTGTAAACTGATCTCTGAAACTCCACCTGCAGACTACAAAACCTATTCAACAAGAGTATTCGCCATGTTACAGGCCAAAAGAAACCTTGCTATGACAGAGGAAATCTGTGCAGCTGCCACATGGACATCAATTCGCACATTCACTAGACATTACAGGCTCAATGTTACTCATGATGACCAGACCAACATCAGTTGCTCTTACTCAAAGCAGCTATGTCACTCTCCTCAGACCATGACTCATCTCCCCCTCTGTAAAACAAGGGTGCTGCTTTTTAGAACCCTAGATGTGCTTCAGAGATTATCCTCCACAATGGTAGTTTACTCACCTGGTAAAGATGATTGTGGAGGTATACCTCTCTGAGGCTGTCCAAATGCTGCCCTTGGAGGCACTCATGTTTAGATAAGGAAATAACTTTCAGCTCTGGCATGCTATATGGACCTAATTCTACAAGTGTGTATTAATAGGTAAGAAATACTTCCTATTGATAATCTCACTACTGGCCAACAGTCTAGTATTTAGTCACATGCCTATAAATTAACCAGTTTTTTTTTTAGCTAACAGCTCTGGAAGACATTGAAACTGAGCTAGCCTGATCAGGTCACAGAAAAATGTGGGTTAGATCTCACTTTTGAAGTTACGTGTGCATCAGCAACCTATCAGTGAACATAATGCTAGATTTAATGATGCTGAAGTGCCTCAGAGATGTATACCCCTATAATCACATTTACCAGGTGAGTAAACTACCATTCTCTTACCTCAAAAAAGTAACTGTAGAGTAAGGCTAATTATAGAGAATACATGGCTCCATGACAGTCGGTCGACAAATTAGTTGTCGACCGACATTTCAGCGACATATTTTATGTCAACCGCAATTGCAGTTGGCATAAAGTTGGTTACTTGAGACTGTGTTTTCTTTAAGGGGGCTTTGCCCCCCCAAACCCCCATGAAGCAGGGCCTGCCCACCATACCCCCATAACTAAAATAATCAACTCCAAGTCAGAGTTGATTCGAGGAGGTGGTACAAGATCTTCAGAAAGAAGTGCTGGGGTCCCACGCTGACACTACAGCGACCTGTCGCTGTTGTCGCTGTACTGTCAGTCATGGTAAAATTGTCACCATAGTGATGGCATACAGAAAACATGACTAAGTGTGACTAGACGGAATTTTATCTTTGGATTGAATATTTCTTTTTTGTTTCAAATTCTGCTGTAAGGCTCCCTGGGGCCCTAATGTTAAGCTTAGTATTTTAATGGATTAGGGTTACATCACACGCCTGGGCATCATACTTCAGATGGCAAAGGCAGTGTTGAGCTTCTGGCTTTGCCTTCTTCTGCCTTAGGGAGGGTGGATTTGCTCTGGTAGGTGTATGGTTGCTTCTAGGATCCCACGTTAGGGAGTCCTGTGGGCAGGGATGCATGATTCCAAAAGAGAGGTACAATCCCGATTCTAGCGCGGTGCAGGATATTGACATCAGACATGATGGCAGTATATGTACAGTCATATGTCAGCAGATGGCAGTCAGGATCTGGTGAATAGGCCTGGTCCCAGCCAAATTCTGATACACTACAAAGGTCTTAGGTGGGACTTGAACCCAGGCCACCCAGAATACTGTTCCGGTTGCACTACTAGCTATGCCATCAAGGCAACTGGAAACTGGGATGTCCTGAGGCACCTTACTCTTTCTCTAATGCACAACCGGTGCTGCAGAGATAATCACATTTTCAGTCACAAGAGTGTGGTGTGCATATTTATGGAAGTCATACAAACAGAAGAGAGAGAAAGAACAAAGTGCCTTAGCTGGTACTTAGCTCGGACTGCCTGGAATACCATTACTGTTGCAATATCGGCTGCACTGGCAACTGGAAAATGGGATGTCATATTTTTTGAGTCAGGTGAAGCACTGGGGCTATCAGCAGCCAGCAGGCAGCCAAGGAAGGTTCAAGCTCAGATAATTCTAATCATTTAAATTACTGTTTTCTGCACCAGAGCACTGTTAACACTTTAAGCACTTGGTTGGATGTGAGTAGCCCAGCAGAGCAAAAGACTTTATCCACTTTAATAAAATGTATAATTTTGAGTTGGTGAGTTCTATATAATCCTGTATAATTTAGTCACAGACAAATGTATCATGCAATGGTCTCCATGCATCTGGGACAGTAATAATGTGCTTGACAAGGTGTCTTACTAAACAGGTGTACAATACTAAATTGAACCCCTGAGTGCTCTCTCAATTTTTGGATAGTTGAATGAGAGCCTGGCCTACTAGATGAGGAGGGAGAATCAGAAAGTCCAATCCACCCTATTATAAATAATGGGGTTGTGCAGCAAAGGGTGGTGTTGAGAAACACTGGCGACTAAAGCTTCCTATTAAGTCTGGTACAGGATAATATTGATTTCCACTATGCCAGAGCTGTCAGTACATAACAACCCAGAAATGGAAGAGTCAACCTCTCTCAGGATAGGAGGCTTACTCAGCAAACAGCATCAAGGGGCAGTTGTCCTGATTTATGCTTATGACTGCAGGTGTGTGTTTGTGTGTGTGTGTGTGTGTGTGTGTGTGTCTGTGCATCTGTGTTTTTGTCTGAAACAGTGGTGTGGATGTAATACTATTATTGATGTGAAGCTCTTTCCTCTGGGTGCATAGAAAAGTCAAACTAATTTCTCATGGAAACAAATTCAGAGTCACAAGGAAATCTCGGATCTCGGTGGACAGTCAGCAGTCAATGACCACTCAGACCTCTCTTCTGAATACCTGAGAGCATGGTATCTTGTGCATTGGTCTGAAATGTGCATGCTTAAAGTGATGCTACCATCAGTGGAGCACTGCAAATCTACTTAAAATGTCACATTTCGACACACGGATTTATGCAGCTGTTTTTAAATTATTCAAACTGTGAGGAAATCTGGTCTTGAAATCTCTTTTTAATACAGCACAAAAATATAACACTTAAAGTTCAAATTACAACAGTTCTAAGCAGATGTTAAGCCTAAATATTTTTGATGATCTTTGTTAGCAGGTTAGCAAAAGGAAAAGGAAGAGGAGACCATTATGGTTTTCCAAAGAGGTAGCAAAGAAAGTGAAAGCCAAAAAGATTGCATTCAGGCAATACAAAAAGACACAGGCAGAAGGGGATAGGGAGAAGTACCAGGAGAAACAAAGGGAGGCAGGGAGGTCAGTAAGGGAAGCCAAAGCTCAGACAGAAGAACACATTGCAAAATCAGTGGGTAGAGGACAAAACCTTTACAGGTACATAAGTGAAAAAGAAAGACAAAGGGGGGTAGTGAGACTGAAGGGGAGGATGGGGCGTGTGGAGGATGACAACAGTAAAGCTGACATATTGAACAGGTATTTCTGCTCAGTCTTTACTGAGGAAGAGGAGGGTAATGAGTCTGAAGGGAGTACAAGGGTGAGAATGGAGCAGAAATGGACACAAGTCCCTTTACACGAGAAAGGGTCCTGAAGGAACTGGAAGTAATAAGAGTTGATAAAGCAATGGGGCCAGATGGGGTGCACCTCAGGGTCCTTAAAGAACTAAGAAAGGTGGTGGCTGAACCTCTGGCTATCCTGTTTAGCTGATCATTGGAAACAGGGGAGGTACCCAAAGACTGGAGGAGAGCAGATATAGTCCCCTTATACAAAAGTGGGAACAAAGAGGAAGCGGGGAACTACAGACCAGTCAGCCTCACCTCGGTAGTGGGGAAGATCATGGAAGCACTACTGAAGGAGAGATTGGTGGAACATCTGGTTGTCAATGGACTACAGGACCCAAGGCAGCGTGGTTTCACTAGGGGGAGGTCATGTCAGACCAACTTCATTGAATTTTTTGATTGGGTGACTAGGGAGGTAGATCAGGGGAGGGCAGTGGACATGGCCTATCTGGACTCTCAGCAAGGCCTTTGACACTGTGCCACATAGAAGACTATTACACAAACTGGGGATATGGGTGTGGGCAGGACAGTACTGTGGTGGGTAGGTAACTGGCTGGGTGGCAGGACACAGAGGGTGGTGGTAAATGGCTGTCACTCCACAGAGGGAAGAGTGACCAGTGGGGTACCACAGGATCAGTGCTGGGACCGGTCCTATTCAACATCTTCATCAGTGACATTGTACAGGACCTAGAAGGCAGAATTTCACTGTTCGCTGATGACACAAAGCTCTGTAACAGAGTAGACACACCAGAGGGTGTAGACAGAATGAGAAAGGACCTGCAGAAACTTGAAGAATGGTCAGGGGTTTGGCAGTTGAAATTCAATGCAAAGGAGTGCAAGATAATGCATATGGGGCACAAAAACCCTGGCACAATATATCAGTTAGGGCATGAGGATATAGCATGCACCAAGCAGGAAAGGGATCTTGGGGTTATCATCTCTGATGACCTCAAGGTAGGGAAACAGTGTGACAAGGCAGCAGGTAAAGCAAATAGGATGCTGGGATGTATAGGCAGGGGCATCACCAGCAGGAAAAGGGAGGTCATAATTCCGCTATACAAGACACTAGTGAGGCCCCACCTGGAGTACAGTGTACATACAGTTCTGGAGACCATACCTACATAAGGACATAGACAGGGTAGAGAAGGTTCAGAGGAGGGCAACAAAGATGGTGCATGGATTGCATCACAAGTCCTATGAAGACAGGTTGAAGGAACTGAACATGTACTCCCTGGAGGAGAGGAGGGAGAGAGGGGATATGATAGAGACATACAAGTATCTCACAGGGAGGAACAGGGTGCAGGAATACACTATTTTTAAGCGAAAAAGATGTTCCAGGACTAGAGGACATTGGATGAAGTTGGAGGGAGGACAATTCAGAGGAAACATGAGGAAGAATTTCTTCACAGAACGGGTGGTGGACAAGTGGAACACCCTGCCAGAGGAAGTGGTGGGGGCTGAAACAATCACGGGATTTAAGAATGCATGGGATAGACATAAAGGAATTCTGGAGGTCAGGGGTAAGGGGCAACAGACTTCTAGGAAAACATAAACTGAACTTACAAGCTCAAATGGGCAGACTGGGTGGGCCATAGGCCCTTATCTGCCGACACTGTCTATGTATCTATATATCTATGTTATAAATGATTCTATTATCTTCAGCAATGTAAGAAAAAATGCTTGCCATGCACAATTTGTGCGTGGGTCAAAAAGTAATTCATCTGTTCCAGCTCACCTGCTGGCAGCAGTGATATTGCTAATAACTTATTTGAATTGTGTCAAAATTGAGCAGTACATCAAATGCTGTTTAAATCTCTAAAGAGTGATGGTAGTCTTAAAACAGTATTTTCTTTATGTAGCCAGTTCTTTTTTTTAACTTCATATTTATTGAGAAAAGAAAGAAGAACATACATCAAACAGTCAAAAAACCATATAGCAACAATTACCCTTCAACAGGAAGGCTGGGCTGTGTATGAAAAGAAACCTTTGAAGAGCAAGCATGAGTAAATGGATAACATATGACAAGAAAAGTACATTCAGAATAGAATGTTCTATAACAAAGGTGGATAGGAATTAAGTAATTGATTGTGCTGTGGAGCAAACCTCCTACTAAGCTCTATGAGATAGAACATCTAGGTCTTATGCCATTACAAGAGAAAGTCTGGTCTCGGGGTGCTATATCAAATACCCAACGCCTCCAAAAAATTTCAAAATAGTCCCGATGGTGATGTAATTGTGCCATAAGTTTTTTTCATGTGGTAAATTTGGAGAATTACATCTTGCCATAAAGTAAGTGTAGGCATGGTATGGGTAAGCCAATATTTTGTGATAGCGTTTTAAGCAGACAGTTCTTACTTTTTAGTTCAGAAGTACTTTTATTTATTTTTTCCTCCTAGTGCAAAGTGTGATGCATGGAACAGAATTTATCTGGTGTTTACCTTATACATCATGTAATCAGTATTGTGACTTTACTAACTGTGGCATCACAAAAGATGAGTCAGGCAGTGGGATGAAAAGCACAGAAGTGACTGTCTTGTTTCCTGTCTTTGTTAGGATGATACAGTCGGTCATGTCACTCTAGTAATGAGGTGTAATGGGAAATAGCTCTAGATAAACTCCTCTTGGGTTTCACTTCAGCCGGTGTCAGGCTTCTTCCTTCTTTTTATTGCATCTGTTTACTTTTAACTCCGTTTACTTTTTGTGCACTTATACTATATTTAAATGGTACTCTGTTTATACTTTATTTTGTCCCGATCATTAATTACTGTGTATGTTGTTATTATTTTATTTTCTGTTTCCTTTTCCCTGGTTTGCCTGGAAACGGACCTTGGCTCAGTGTGCCTCTGCCGGTTACCAACTTTCAAATAAATAAATATTAAATCAGATACATCAGCCTCCAGGTAAAATGCTGTTCTACATAACACACTTTGCACTGTCAAAAGAGAGAAAATTTTATGAATGGCATAAGAAAAAGCACTTCAGAAATAAAGGAAACAGCCAGCCCAGTGGCATGGCAGGTGGATGCATTAACTGCCTCACCACCTGCCGCACCAGGGACCTGAATTTGAGAAGAGACTTGGGATAACTCTGGGGCTGGCTGGGGAAGGGAGGGAGGATTGGGTATCCATAGGGCAGCTCTCCTCCCTTGGGAAGGGGGAGATGTCTGTCCTGTGGCATGGCTGCCACCTAGAGGAATCTGAGTGACAGCACTGTAGTATAGCAGGGTAGTGTGATCCCATGCTTGGATTCTTGTGAAGTCTCTGTAGAGGCAGAGCATGTATGTCATGTAATTGCCTGCACATGTGCCCCAAGGGAGGAAATGGAGGAAAAATCCTCTTAGTGCAGGGTGGTAATGGCCTCGTCCCCTCACTTGACATGCATCAATGACTGGGCACCTCTGGCCAGGTCTTGTGGCAGGATACCAGTGGAGAAGGTAAGTCCCAGGGAAGTTGGGTGACAGGGCCATGGGTATTGCTCCAGACAGGGACCAGTTAAAGTGACCAGGTGACACGTGCAAGGTGGGAAAAAAAACAAAGAAATGAATTTGGTTTGATAGAACACCTTTCATACACATTTTATCCCACAGTTTCAGCCATTGTGCAAGCATTGAGAAGTTCAGTGAGATACAGGGGGATAGAGAAAGCTTGGGAATATTAAGGAGCGAGCACATGAGAGAGAGAGAGAGAGAAAAAGAGGAATGTAAGCACACAGAGGTTAGGTGAATTGCTGTACAGTAGGTTCCACAGTGAATAAGTAGCACTGTAGGGATTCACTGGTTTGCCCTTCAAGTAGGTTACACTGCCCCTCCCAATAGAATAGTTTTAAGTCTTCTACTTAATAGTGGGGTATCTATTTAAAGTTAGAAATTAATACAGTCCAGAAAATAATGCCTTCTGTAGGGATCAGCTATACACGTTGTCTTTGAGCCCCTAATGATTTTGGAGTAGTATCAAAGGTTTCATGGGTCTGACATGGAATTGTCAGATAAATGACATTGTGACAGTATCTACGGTTTACCTGTAACAAGCCTGTCACAGTTAGGAATACTTTCAAAGGGAATGTAGACTACACTTTAGCATTGGGCTTAAGGCCTGATGCCACCCCTTTAAGAGCTCGGAACAGATGTTGGTGTGTTATTACTGTTTTAGGAAGGGCTTGGGGAGAATCTCTGGAATTCTCAGTGGTTAGGCAGTCAGTGTGAGTCTGCTGTCCAGGCTAGAGACTTTTGGTATGTTGTCTCTGTAGTAAGAGAATAAATTCCTTTACTTCTACATTTATTTTATGCGTCGGTCTGTTATTCCTGTGGTCCAGAAGGTGTCCACCACAGAAGCAAGAGATGGGCCTGGCAGATCTTGGAAGAAGGTAAGGGTCCCTTGTGGCAGACCGATACCAAAATGCTACACATGGTGGAGAATGTGGACCTTCTTCTGCCCAGACCCTATCTCGCTTGTCTGCATCGCTGGGTACCCCAATTCATTGTCCCAGTATGCCTGCACAGCTTACATGTTGCTTGCACCACAGCCTTAGCTGCAGTAAAACAAAACAAAACAAACAAAAAAATGAACTCTCTCCTGCTTGTGCAGCAGCCCTTTTTTAACACTGTAGGCTGTGAAAGAAAAAAAAATGTGTGCTGCATATTACAAGCCTGCTAACTTAATGAACTGTAAATTACAATCATGCAAGCCTGAGCACCGCTGTGGACTGCCAGTTCATTAACTCTTAAACCAGAGACATACTGTATGTCTTTACGCTATTTTAACTCGAGGTGCCTTCCAATACACAGACATTTGTTTTGCCACTTCTGTCTGAAGAAAGTATTCCAGGCTTCTAAACCTTGAAGAGAGCAATACATCTCTCAACACAAATACTTTGGATAGCCTGGGAGCCACTCAGCCAAACCAAAGCCCACCATTTATCTTTTGAACAGACTGCAGAATGGCCATCTTGCATTCTTTCTGCTGCTCTGACATAAGCCACTGCCTACAACTGCAAAACGGGAAGCAACCTTTTCCCCCTGTTGGCAGCCATATTGGGAATGTCAAATTAGCCAAGAAGCCTATGCTACAGGTCCAGCAGCCATCTTTGTGAGGGGCATCACCTTGTTCAGAATGACCTCACTCCATGAAAAGTAATGGTGGCCATGTTTTGGAGGGGCAACACATTGAAATGAATGGACACTGCAATAAATAGCTGCATTTTGCAAAAGAAACTTTATTGAAATAACAGACAGTACAGAATTGAGTTGGAATTGTTTATTGAGACATCATTTGATGGACTTTGCTTACAAATAATTGTACTTCAGTCTACAAAAACAATTTTCTCCACGGCACTCCATCTGCTCCACGATGTCCCATCTCCTGCATGAAGGCAACTCTTTCTCATAATTACAACTTTCACTAAGGGACGCAAAGCATACCTTCAACCACAATGTCTGATAATGACACCATTACACGAGCCGCAGCATCCGCAGTTCCACCCTCACCCACCTCGCCGGAGTGGAGCAACACCACAGAAACCATCCTGTAGGACATCCGAGCTTCCCTCTCACTCCAAGGGGCACCAGCTATGCAAGCCATTCAAGAAGACCTTGCTTACATTAGAACTATGTCACTCCAGTCCCCTGTCCATACCAGCCTACAGACAGTTTCCTTCTCAGCTTTGCCTCATGAAGAAGCTGTCAACTGGCTTGAGCAATTCCAAGTTTGGATTGCTTTCAATGGTTGGATTGATCCCTTGTATATTTCCAATGCCTTCCATGTGCTTCTGAGAGGGACTGCCATTTCCTGGTATAACACACTTCCAGAACAAGTCAAAGGAAATACTGCTACTCTGTATATGACTTTCAGAGACCATTTTGTCCATGCACATCCTCCTTGGTTACTGGAACGACAGCTGTGGGAACACACAATGCAACCTTCTGAGTCCCTGGAAACCTTCATAGTTGACAGTAAGTCATGCTGCAAGCATCTACAGAAAACAGAAAAAGATCACATCACGGCTTTTGTTTGAGGTCTGCTTCCTCAACTTCACACTTATGTCATTCAGCAGAAACCAGCAACATGGATGGACACAATCCAAGCAGCATGACTTGCACAGGAGTCCATTTCACTGTTCCAGGCCACTAGTGCACCAACACCTCATTCGTCACAATTGGCTGCTCTCACAATGTGTCCAGCAACAACATGTCATGATAGACAAGCTCATCATGACTGTCAATAGTTTATACCTGAGCTCCATTTCTTCTTCGACTACTTCTGTCAATGCTCAGCAACCACCTCAGCAGCCACCTGCACCACCTCCACCTTCACGAGAGCTGATGACCTGCCAGTGGTGTAGGTACAGAGGACACACTGCTGCCATTTGCTGAAAGCTAAATTACCATAATAACAGCCAAGATAAAAGGAACCAAAGGTGCCTACCACAGTATAATCAGCACAATGATTGCAACTACTTCCAGGATCAGGGAATTGAGAGCTGCCCAACACACTAGGGCTCCTGTTGGGCAGGGCAACACTTCAACTGACTGCCCCTCTAACTCTCACAACTCAGGTAGACAGCATCCTCCAGCTACCCACTCTGGCACCCTCCTGCTTCCAGGGGCCAATGTCCCTGTCATTAGATCACCACTCTTATCCAACTATGTCCCTGTAACCATCAGAAATTGGTCCATGCATACCTTGGTCGACAATGGAGCTGAAATCTCAGTTATTAACATTAGTATTTTGACCAACGAAGCAGTTCATCACTTACCTAATGTCTCTCCAGCTGACCTAGAGTACATTATCACAGCCAATGCCGCTAAGGTACCTATCACACGTGTGGTCCATCTCAAGTTATGCTTTGGCTCACAGCAAGCTACTGTCAGATTGTACCTAGTACCTCAGCTACAACCATCAGTGATTCTTGGTATGGATTTCCTTAAAGCTCACAAAGCCTTCCTAGACTTTGCATCAAACAAATTGTCACTAGACCCTCAGAGGCAACTCACGGCTACAGGGTCCATCACTGTACCCCCTGAGCCTGAGATGATTCTGATTGCCAAGATCCACGGTGAATCTCTTCCACAAGGTGTGGTTGGCATCATCACAGGCTCTCCTGTTCTGCATTCATCAGGTCTTCTCCCAGAGGACACCTTGTCTGCTGTGCATGGTGAAACAGTCTTCCAGAAATGCTGCAACTTCACAGATGAGCCAGTAGTCATTTCCAAGGATGCCACTATTGAAAGTTTGTTTGCTTGTCTATGGGGGACCAGCTCCATCTTATGCAAGAACCTCAGCCTGGTTCTACCAGCTCTAGTCCAGTCAGCTCAATCACAATCACCCCAGCATCACCAACGCTACCCCTCAGTATGTGACTACCCTCTTCTAAACTCCTGGAAACCCTAACGGAGAGAGAACAACTTTTAAAATTCCTAGAGGGCTACCCAGATGTCTTTGTTGGCCCAGATAACAAGCTCAGATGTTGTGATATCCTACAACACACTATTGAGGTGCATCCCAGACAGCAACCCATCCGTCAGCGAGCCTACAAGGTGGGACACAGAAACAAATCCTAGAAAACATGATCAAAGACACACTTGACCAGGACATCATTGAAGAGTCTATGAGTCCCTGGAGTGTGCCATGCCTGCTGGTGGTAAAGAAGGACAAAGGGTATCACTTCATGGTAGACTACAGAAAGCTTAATGCTTACACAGTGCAAGATGCTCATCCCTTACCCACAACATAGGATGCCTTAGACAGTCTTGGTGCGGCCAGCCCAGCTTACTTCACAACTCTAGACCTATAGAGTGGGTTCTACCAAGCCTCCATTGATCCAGTCTCTCATCCATACATAGCCTGGCACTGTCACTTGGGGCTGTTTCAATTTAAATGACTGCCTATGGGACTTCGGAACAGTCCCCCTACATTTCAGCATGTTATGGAAGCCATAATATGTGAGTTGTCTTGGAAATCTAGCTTAGTTTACCTAGACAATGTTATCATTTTCAGCAGAACTTTTCCAGAACACCTCCAACACCTCAAGGAAATGTTTGAATGTCTCCGACAAGCCAACCTCAAGCTTCACCCAGAGAAGTGTTGTTTTGCACAGCAACAAATTCATTACCTGGGACATGTTGTCAGTTCTCAAGGCACCTCTTCAGACCCAGACAAGCTCTCAGCAGTCAGAGACTATCCAAAACCTAACAATCTCAAGGACCTTAGAGCTTTCCTAGGCTTGTCTGGGTACTACAGAAAGTTCATTTGTAACTATGCATAGATTGCAGCTTCACTTTATGCCTGCACCAAAAAGGGGTGTGAATATTCTTGGACTTCTGAGTGGCAAGAGGCCTTTGAAACCTTTATAGACAAACTGATCTCATCTCCAGTACTGGCCTACCCAAGATTTGACCAACCCTTCAAACTCTACTCAGATGCTAGTTCCTTTGTAGTAGGTGCTGTGCTATGTCAGGAACAAGATAGAACAGAATGGATCATCTCCTGTACCAGGCACTCCCTTTCCTCAGTTGAGCAAAACTATGGCATCATGGAAAAAGAATGTCTAGCCATGATATTTGCCGTAAACAAAAGCTAAATAAATAAATAAATAAATTTGACTGTTATCTTTGCCACTCCTCCTTTAAAGCTTTTGTTGATCACTCAGCCCTAAGATGGTTGTTTGAAATGAAGGAGCCAGTAAGCAAGTTCACCTGATAGATTGCCATGTTGCAATGCTACAACTTTGAAATTCAGTACAGACCAGGTTGAGTTCACTCCAATGCTGATAGTGCAAGCTGGAGACGATATCCCTTCGCATCATCCTCAACAGACAAAGACTCATAATTACAAGCTCTTCCCTTCCATGCTACAGATGTGCTTCCTGTGGACACTCCCATGGCACCTCAAGTCACCTTACTGCTACCACCTGCGTCATAAGAAGAGAACACAAATGTTCACCTGCGACAAGCAGCTGAAGAGCTTCTCACCTCCTCTACTTCTGATCTCTCCCTGGCAACTGGTCAAAAGCAACAAAGAACAGATCCTCAATTCACAGACATACTCTCTTTTTTAGAGTCTGGAACTTTACCACAACAGAAGCAACATCACCAGGATGCACTTCTCCTTGCGTCACAATACTTCCTCAATGGCGGTGTGCTTTTCCACATTTGGACCAAGGAAGGCAAGGGGCATCACATGGCTAGAACTCATGATCAGTTAGCTGTGCCAGCCTCTCTAGTCAATGAAGTTCTTCAATCCACTCATGCCTCTCAACTTTCTGGAGGTTGTATGGGAATCCACAGAACTCTCAAAAAGACAAGGCTTCACTTCTTCTGGCCTCACGTGAACAGGGACATTGTCCAATTTGTCAAATCCTGCCAGCCCTGCTCCCAAAGGAAGCCTCCTGCCAAACCAACAAAAGCACACATCATTCCAATGCCTGTAACTACTGAACCCTTCCAAAGAGTTAGCACAGATATTCTGGGACCATTACCTACATGCTCTGACTCTGGCAACAAATACATTCTTGTTTTTGTGGACTACCTTACAAAGTATTTGAAACTAAATCCCCTAAAAGACATCAAAGCTGCTACAGTAGTAAGTGTCTTCCTTAACACTTATTTGTCATCACGGTACCCCCTCGTATCTGCATTCCGACAGAGGCACTATCTTTCAACAACTGTTCGAGAAATGTGCAAACTTCTCGACATTAAGAAGACACACACACAAGTTATCATCCTCAGTGCAATGGACAGATTGAAAGAATGATGTCTACCATACTAAACACACTCTCCAAGTACCTGGATGAAACTCACAATAATTGGAACCGCTTTGTTCCATTTGTGCAATTTGCCTACAACACCTGCCCTTGTATTGACAGTACAGAGCACACCCCTTTTTCTAGGTTAATGGACACCATCCAAGAACTCCCTTGGACAGGGATCTCTCATTGCTAGAGGTTCCATAGTCATCTTTTTCATTCATCATTCCTGTACTGGAACAGCTTGAACTGGCTAGACATGTGGCAGTCACCACATTGGGTCAGAGAAAATCTGCCATGCAGTGCACATCAGCAGCCAAATCTCAAGAGCCTTCATTTTCTGTAGGGGACATTGTCTACCTGTATTGATCTGTCCTGGTTCTGGGCTTCACAAAGAAACTACTCTGCCCTTGGACTGGTCCTTTCTACATTGCGGAAAAGCTTCCTCCAGTTCACATCTGTTTGCGACACAAATCTGATGGAAAGCTCGTACATAACAAGGTCCGCATCAATCATCTGAAACATTGGCACTCGAGTAACACCATTCCAGATGATCCCAGTCCACCCAGTAATGAAGCCCCACTTGAGCCTGCTATCCTGTCTGAATCAGAAGTTCCTCCTGATAACCTGCAACCAGTTGTTTCTGCACCTCACATGCCTGACAATCTCCAGCCAGATTCTGTTTTGCCTGATCATCAACCAGATGAACTACCTGGGACGTCTCAGCCTTCTTCCTCTTCTCAGGACTCTCTTGGGCACACCCCTGTGTACCAGATCGAGAAGATTTTAAAAAAGAAATACATAAATGGATCCTGAACTTACAGAGTAAAGTGGTGTGACTTTGACAGCTCACAGAACTTGTGGGTTGCTTATGATGACCTAACTCCAGCCTGTCAACAACTGGTTCAGGGAACACATGCCACTGTTCCCACTGACCAGAAAAGTCGACGTTGGTCTTGAACTTTTAAGTAACCAAACTTAGTAATTATTTTAGTGGTATTCTCTCATAATAGTTCCTGCAGAAAATGCTTTGTGGTACCTCATTCCAGTGTACCTGTTGCTCATGGTACTGCATGCATGGCTTTAACCTTTTTCCTTGCAGGGATGTCTCTTCAAATACATAGTTCCAGGTATATTGTATTACTCTGCCACTGTTTATTGCACTATTCATATCTTGTGTGCTGGGTATTTTCCAGCCAATACCCATTCCCTCTCCCCCCCCGCACTATGTAACTTGATGTCCTAAATGAGCTTCAAGTTGCTATGGTGGTTCCCATTCCCCTAGTACGTCTGCACCTGGTCACCACTGTGGTTGTGATCATTCCCCTCCCATCACAGTGGTCTACTGTTCAGTATCCTGCTGTCATGCCCTGCTTACAATTTTTTTAAAACTTTTCTTGTATTCTATAATGTTTGCTTGTTCGAGTGGTGCTCAAATTTCCTGCCCAAGGGTGATGTGGAGTACACTTTAGCACTGGGCTTAAAGCCTGATGCCACCCCTTTAAGCATGCTGAACAGATGTTGGTGTGTTATTACTGTTTTAGAAAGGGCTTGGGGAAATCTCTGAAATTCTCAGTGGTCAGGCAGTCGGTGTGAGTCTGCTGTCCAAGCTAGACTCTTTTGGTTTGCTGTCTCTGTAGTATGAGAATGAACTCCTTTACTTCTACATTTATTTTATGCGTCAGTCTGTTATTTCTGTGGTCTAGAAGGTGTCCACCACAGAAGCAAGAGATGGGCCTAGCAGATCTTGGAAGAAGGTAAGGCTCTGTTGTGGCAGACCAATGCCAAAACGCCACAGGAACATAAACCTTGCAGTATACATTTTTTTTTTCTGCAGAGGTTTTTCTCCCTTGTCCCCCACCATCCCCCAGGGATATAACCTGATCTCAGGGATGTACCCAGTCAGGTCCACAGCTTCCCTGGCTCCCTTGGACTCTGGCAACCCACTGGTTACCCCCACAGCTTGCCCTAAGTGGCAGGGGCTCCAGTGGAGTTCTATTCCCCCACTTTGAGGCAGTCCATTATGTGGACTAGAATCCAGTTTGGCAGGCACTAGGACCTGGGGAATCATCAAGGCTCAGACCGTCATTCAGGTGGAAATGGGAATTTTTCTCCCTTTACCTTGGCTCCACCCACATCCCCTGATGTAAGCTTAGTTTCTTGGCCTCAGTCACATACAGGTGACCCTGTAGCAGGACCAAGCTCCTTGGCCCTGCCACAGGGATGGTTGTGGTGTCGGTGCTCGCTGCCAACCCTCCACAGCCAAGTTGTGCTGTCACACAGCAGCTGCCGTGGCCCAACCTGCCTCTCGATGTGGTGATCCGAGCTTCCTTCTGACCTCGGCTCACCTGCACAGTAGCAAAACATGCTGCCACTGGGACATTGGGGCCGCTGCTGTTTACATTTTTTTATATAATTGTAAAATTGAGCCAGTGTGAAGTCTGTTTAATAAGCTCAATGTATTGGTTTATGTATTTGTTTTGAAAGAGTCTAATTTTTTTCTTATTTGGGTCCCTTTGTAATGCAATCATTGTCCTGCTCAATTTTTTTTTTTTTTTTTAACTACTTACCAGTTCCGGAACCCAGTGACAACAGTTGAGCAGAAGCCCTTCACTAGGCTTTACCTCAACTGATGTCACACGATTCCATAACTCTTAACTAATTAAAAAATGAATATTTGTTGGGGACAAATGGCTGTGTCAATCAAGGACTCGAAGTAAGGAAAAAAATCTGACTTTTAAAACAAAGTTTATTGACTTGGCAGTATATAATCGAAATCCTAAAAATGTACCAGGTGACCTCCTATTACTTCCCTTGCCAATACCTCTCAGAAATCAACTTCTCCTCCTTTTTATCATAGGGTAGTTAGTGTTGGTGAGGTCTTCAGGTTTCTATCAAGTTTAAGGACTGACAATAAATCAGGCTTTAATGGTTTGGAGCCTAAACTATTAAAACTGGCAGCTTCTTCCATACTGGCACCTCTAAACAATATTTTTAATTTCCTCCTTGTGTTGGGGGAAATCCGAAACATTTGGAAAGTTTCAACTATTATTCCTGTTTTAAAATCTGGTTAACCTATAGCCATTGATAATGGTTGCCCAGTTGCTATTCTGTCTACACTGAGGGAACTGCCTGATAAAATTCTGTCTACCTAGCTCACAGAATATTTCATTGTCCATTGAAGGTCACATTTTTCATCAGAGGAAAATACTTTTCATTTACAGTATTGGTGAAAACTGTAGCCTGCATATTAAATGCTATTTTTTTTAAAACAGAAGCTGTAGTTCTTTAACAGTGTGTTTAAAATAAAACTGTCTGCTATCCCAGCCCGGTCAAAGAACCTAGAGCTCACAGTTGTACATTTTTAGGAACATATTCTTGTGCAAAAGTAATATTTTCCTCTCAAAGAAGCAGAACACTCTGATGTGAACAGTTCTGGAGTCAGATATTTGCTAGACAGCAAACTAGTGCAGATGTGTTCCTGGTCCACCGAAGATCATTGTGCTGGACTCCAGAGGTAAGTATGGGGTGAGGGGGGTGTAGGGAGGCAGGGTGCACAGAGGGTGGGCACGGGTTGGGGGAGGGAGCAGGACAGACTGCGAGGGACTGTTTTCTTCTTTTACAGGGTAAAAAAAAAATCGCAGGATTTTTTTTTTACTGGGGCATTTGGCACACTGGGCTGGGCTCCCAGCATGCCACCTGAGTGTTTGGGGGGCTGGCCAATGGGGGATTGGGCACCCCCATCGGCACATACCAAAGGGGGGGCTAGAGCTGAGGGGGATTGGGCACCCCACTTGGCACACAACAAATGGGAGGCATTATGCCGATTGGTAGTGGCTCCCCCGTTGGCACATGAACTGCATCAGGGCATGCCAACAGGGGGATTGGGCACCCCGAAGTTAGCATTATGGCAGGCAGTGGCGGCAGTCACTGTTGCCTTGTTTACAAGAATGCTTCACCAGGAAAGGCACGTCAGGTGGTGCCGCTGCATGACGAGCTTGGCTCTCATTGCAGTGGACCTTTCCTTAGATGTGCTCACAACATTACATGTTGCTGGTGTGGCACCTGCATGCTGCCTTATTGGGGAATGAGGGACGCACCTACTGATGTGTACCCTGCATTCGCCCACAGTGACTGCGCCTCCAAATCTGCTACTACTGCAATATGTTGTCTGGCGTGCAAGCAAGAGCCAACAGAAAAATGCAAAGAGCCTGTGGGAGACCATCAGAACTCATGTGTACAGGGTAGTTCTGGTTTTGTTTCTATTTCTCTCTAAGGACATTTGGAATTCAACTGTTTCTGCTGTTTAACTACATTGATATCATAATCTCCTGCTTGTCACATCATAATTGTTTAAATTTTTTTCTCAGTAAGCTGATACTTGTTTCTAGGTACATCTTGGGAGCACAGGGAAGATAAAGGGGAACTGTCAGTATTGTACAAGTAAAAACATGAGACCTATAGGTTCAGATTAGCTAAAACGCACCAGCATTGAGATTAGCTAAAACGCACCAGCCTTACATTTTTTAGATCACTTACACTGTTCAAATCTTTAACTTTATCTGAGTGATCCTGTGACCCTCTGCCCACCATTATTGTCCTAGAGTCCTCCATGGCCAGCCCTCTGATGATGCAACTGAATTGCTTGCCTCTGTCAATTGGTGCCAGCATTAGAAGCATGAACATATGCTTCATATCTGTTCTTCTTTTTGGTCAACTATACTGGCAGATAGGAGTCTCCCATGACATAGCCCATCAGTTGCATCATCAGATGGCTGGCCATGGAGGACTCTAGGACAATAATGGTGGGCAGAGGGTCACAGGATCAATCATATGAAGTTAAAAATTTGAACAGTGTAAGGTACTTAAACAATGTATGGCTGGTACATTTGAGCTACTCAGGGCCTATACATCCTACAGTATGTTTTTACTTGTGCAATGCTGACAGTTCCTCTTTAAGTGACTTGCTCCTGGTCACACAGTATGTAACAATATCCTACTAAACAGGTTTAAAACTTCCAGTTTGGGCATCAACACATTACTTTGGTTCTCGGCCTATCTGTGTTCTAGACAGCAAAATGTAAGGGCAGGGGATTACTGCTCTGATCTGGCTGCAATCAACAAAGGGGTACCCCAGGGGTCAGTCCTAGGGCCCCTCTTATTTTTGATCTACGTCAATGAGATTCCACAACACAGCTCTGAAGACACAAATTTATTCCTTTATGCAGATGACACTATCCTATACATGCACAATAAGGATGCCATCGCCAAGATGAACACTATCCAAGGTGATTTCTGTAAAATTCAGAAGAAACTATTAGAGTTAAGACTGTTGCTTAATGCTAAGAAAATGCAATGGATGATGTTCCGCAAGAGAGCTGTCGACTCCAACCAATTTTCCCTAAATGCAGTAGGGGGATGTAATTTTTAGAGTAGCCACCTATAAATACCTGGGTATTTACCTAGATGAGCAACTATCATTTAGCTCACATATCCAAAACCTGTCCACCAAACTGAAATGCCTTCTAGCCTTCTTGTATAGGGGGGGATAAGGAGCAACCAGGGAACTACAGGCCTGTCAGTCTAACCTCTATAGTAGGGAAGCTGATGGAGCCACTGATAAAAGAGGACCTCATAGACTACCTGGAGAGCAAGGGCCATGCTGTCAATCTGCTCTACTTTGACTTCAGCAAGGCTTTTGACTCAGTACCTCACAAACGATTGTTCAAGAAGATGGAAGACCTGGGTGCAGCAAAACCCATAGTGAACTGGGTGGATAACTGGCTAGATGGGAGGCAGCAGAGGGTGGTGGTCAATGGAGTTAAATCAGAGGAGAGGGAGGTTATGAGCAGGGTTCCATAGGGATCTGTCCTAGGTCCAGTCCTCTTCAACATGTTCATTAGTGACCTTGGAGAAGGAATCCAGGGCAGATTGTGTCTCTTCACAGATGACACAAAACTATGTGGGAGTGTGGATAGTGATGAGGGCATAAGGGAAATGCAGTGAGATCTACAAAAGCTAGAGGTGTGGTCAAAGGTCTTGCAGTTAAAATTCAATGCTAAAAAGTGTAAGGTGATGCACCTAGGGAAAAATAACCCCAAAAAAGAGTACTGGATGGGAAGAGAGAGACTTAGCACTACAGCTGAGGAATGGGATCTGGGAGTTATCTTTAAAAACTCACTTAAGCAATTGAGTCAGTGCAACAAGACCTATAGCAAGGCTAACAGCATGCTGGGAAGTATTGGGCATGTTATTGATAGCATAAGAAAAGAGGTAATACTTCCCCTCTACATATCCCTGGGGTTCACTGTTAAAACCATGCTACCGCAATAGTGTGAAGCATAACAGCGCCAATAGTTAAGTGCTTGGCAGAAACAGCGGCGGTACAAAATGTAGCAGGCAGCAAAATAGTGGTATCTTACAAGTTGTACTTACGGTGTGCAGTTACTGTCTGCAGTTCGGTTTGTTCCAAATTTCATTTCACCGGCATCACATATTCAAGTGAACCCATAACCAGCTCAGGGATAAGCCTCACTTGTGCCACCAGATAGCAGAGGGAAAAATCAGGGAATCTAAGTCCCCCCCCATCTTTGCTGAGCTTGATTTTTTTGCTGGGGGATCTGCAACCTTTTGTCTGTTTGGGACAAACATACTAGTTGAACAGTATTTTTCCATTTACGGTCTGCCGTAGATCGTAGTGCAATGCAATGCTGAAAATGAGAACATTGTATGTTGGAAAAAAAGGTTGCTTTATTGAATATAAATTCCATTTAGAAAACATTCACAAAACCAAAATACTTTAATTGTTCATAAATCAAGCACGGATTTAAAAAATAAGTACTTTTGAAAATTGCAATTGAAACTGTCATGAAACCGAAGTACCCCAACTAAACCCATAAGTAGATCTTGTTTATTTTTCTGCTGTTTGTTTGTCCATGATTTCCTAGGGCACCACTGATTGAAATACTAGAAATTCACAGTGAAACACTGTTCTTGGGACTGTAGGGTGAGTGGCCAAGTTCTGGACTGTGGAGGCAGGACTACTGCTGGCACTGTCAGAACTACGCTGGTGGATTAATGTTAATGTTGTGCTAAAATCAGAAACACTGTAATGCTAGACAGGCGCTGAAAAGACAGCACTGACATTTGCAGTGTTATTTTGGTTTCATGATTTTGACCAGATACCGAGCCCTGGTGAGGCCTCTCCTAGACTACTGCCCCCAGTTCTGGGATCCTCACCTCAGAAAAGATAAGGATAGGTTGGAGACAGTGCAGTGCAGAGTAACAAAAATGTATCAGGGCCAGCAGGGCAGATCCTATGAGGAGAATCTCAAGGCACAAAATATGTACTCACGGCATGGGGTTATAATGTTGCATGGACAATAGCGTAGCACAACAATGCCTCAGTCAAAACAATGAAATGAAAAAACAGAGTTGGTGAAAACACTGACTCAAACAACTGCGCACACCCTTCCCATTTCTTTGTTTTTTGAGGGGCCTTCACCCATGCACCCCCCAACATGGTGGCTTCACCCCCCCCCACAAACCCCTAACTAAATTAACCAACTCCAAGGGGTGTGTGGATTCAGGGGAAAAGGGGAAACTTGGTAGCAGGGAACTTTGTTTTTTTTTTTAAAAAACACGTTGGAAATGGGGACTCAAACCCCGATCCCTGGCACTCCAGTGCACAAGGTGCTTGTGCCTTAGCCACTCCATTGGAGCAGCTTGATCAGGTGCAGCACCTGTGTCCTCTTCAGCCCTATCTCCAGTCCCTAGTCAGCGACAGGGGTGGCAGTAGTTTCTTACCGCCATTATACCCCTGTCACTGTAATTCATTCCGTGCTTTAGACTGCATGGTTATCCTTGCGCTGTTTCGGCAGTGCTATATTAACACGGTACCAAACTCACTGGAGACCATAAGGGAGAGGAGAGATATGATACTGACCTTCAAGTTCCTTAAAGGAACTAACAAAGTGAACTGCGGGGAATTGTTTAGCCTGAATGCCAATTGGTGGTCATGTGAATACGAATGGAAACTAACAGGAGGTATGTTCAGGAGGGATGTGAGGAAGTACTACTTTATGGAGAGGGTGGTGGAAACTTGGAATAGTCTGTCAGCTGAAGCAGTGGGAGCAGAACCAGGGAATTCAAGCATTGCTGGGACATAATGAAGGGTATAGTGGTTATCGGGGGTGACAGGACCAAGGAGGAGAAGAGAGAGAGGATATGAAGGGTTAGTACCCTGGAGAAACAGTAGGTTCCAGGGATTATATGCAAACTTGTGCAGACTGGATGGACCTCTTGTCTTTTTCTGCCATCATTGTCTATGTTGCTATGTTTCTAACAAGATATATTTTAGCCTACCAGTCAGAAAGAATCTGGTCAATTCATTATTTTTGTCCAAACTGTACCACTAGGACTGCATTTCTAGAACCTCCTCAGAATCACTCATGGGAATACTGGACCCCCTCTATCATAGTGCCTTGAGATTCATTACAGGTCTGCCATGGAACACCCATCACTGTCACGTACTGTATATCAGGCTGTGGGCTGGATCTCTCTAGCCATCCAGAGACAACTACACTAGTATACCTTTATATATAAATGTATTACAAATTAATTCCATCCTACCTACTGAGCAAGCTAAATCCTAGATGACTAAGCACCTACAGTCTCAGATCCACATCACTGGATGTCATTGCTCCAGTTTGTGTTTGTCCCTGCACTCTTCACCTGGGGGCTCACTGGTTTGACAGGGAGGTCCATGAGCTGAAGATACGGGCCAAAGATTGGAAAGACGCTGGCGGAAAACTCACCTGGAGGTGGATAGGCTTGGATTGTTAGAACACTGTAAGATCTACCAATCAGCAATTTCCCATAAGAAAGCAGAGTTCCTGTCCAAGGAAATTGCTACAGTGAGGAATAGACCAGCCCAGCTCTTCCAGTCTGTGGACAGACTGTGCAATCCAGCCTGTCTACAGGCTGGTCGAGCGTTGTCACAAATACAATGTGTGGAGTTTGCGAAATTCTTTGCTGACAAGGTATCCACCATCAGGGATGAGATCTGCCAGTGCCCGTCCATTGGGCCTTGCATTGATCAGTCGGGTTGTACTAATACCCAGTTGACTTAGTTCACCTTTAGCCAACCGGCAGTCATGGATATAGTGAGGATCATCCAGACTCTGCGACCTACTACTGTAAGTTGGATCCCGGCCCTACTCACCTGTTAGTGAGGTGTATAGATGTCATCAGCCTGGTCCTGGCTGGGATAGTGGTGGTTTCATTAGAGAGCGGGATCTTCCCAGATCCCTTAAAGGAGGCGGTAGTATGCCCCCTTTTGAAAAAACTCTCTCTTTACTCTGACTGCCTAGTAAATTACAGACCAGTATCTAACTTAACCTTTGTAGGGAAAGTTATTGAGAAGGTGGTCACTCTGCAGCTGCAGGATCATTTGACCAGCCACAATATCTATGACCCTTTCCAGTCCAGCTTCAGGAAAAGGCATAGCACGGAGATGGCTCTTGTTCAGGTTCTAAATGATCTCCCGATGGCAAGAGATCGGAGAACCCATTCCATCTTGGTTCTCCTGGATCTCTCAGCAGCGTTTGACACCATGGATCATGGGGTGCTGCTCAACTGCCTGTGGTTTTTCTGTGGACTAAGAGGGGCAGTCCACAATTCATTTCAATCCTTCCTTGAGGGCAGATCACAGAGAGTGGTGTCGGGGATTTATTCCTTGGCCCCTCACTGGCTGCCCTGTGGGTTTCCACAGGGCTCATTGCTGTCCCCCATGTTATTTGCGGTGTATATGCTTCCATTGGGGGACATTATAAGATGGTATGGGTTGAGTTTTCATTGTTATGCTGCTGACTCTCAGCTCTACCTGTCTTTTGCACCTAAACAGGAGTCTGATTCCATTACAATGTTTAATAACTGCCTGCTGGAGATACAGGAGTGAATGAGTACTAGTTGGCTTCGGTTGAATTCAGGAAAAACTGAGGTATTGGTGGTGGATCCTGGAGTGAGGACAACAGGGGTTTGGGTGGGGAAACCCTCAGGTTTATATCTTGGGGGGGTCCCACTCATAGCCTCTGGCCAAGTGCGTAACCTGGGTGAGGTATTTGATGAGGGCCTGACCCTGAGGGCTCAGGTGTCGGCTGTAGTCAAGTCTGCCTTTTAAGGAATATAGCCGGGGGTGAAACACTTGATTTCACCCAAAGATCTTTCTACCCTGGTCCATGCCTTTGTCACCAGTCATTTTGATTACTGCAATGCCCTCTATCTAGGGCTGCCAGGGGTGGATATCTGCCACTTGCAGCTTGTGCAGAATGCGATGGCCAGGTTATTGATGGGAGTTTCTAGATCTAGCCATTTAACACCTGTGCTGCGTGAACTGCACTGGCTGCCTATACAGTGGCAGATCACCTTCAAGGTCGCCTTGCTGACCTATAAGGCCCTACACGATTTGGGACCTCAATACCTGAAAGAACTCCTGGTGCCTTACTGCCCCGCCCGCTCACTCCGCTCTTCTGACGAGGGATTGCTCAGGGTATATTTAAAGGCATCTGGAGGAAGATCATTTGCCTATATGGCACCTACCCTGTGGAATTCTCTACCTCGTCAGATATGAGATTGTCTGACTGTGGAAAGTTTTAAAAAACAGTTAAAAACATTTCTCTTTAACCAAGCATTTGCTGGGATTTGATAACTAAAGGTTATTTATGGCTATTATGTTTATTGTTTTTATATGGTTTGTATTTAAAGTGTTTGAATTATTGTAAAAGTGCCCTGAGCTTGGGAAGGGCGCTTTAAACAAATACATTTTTACTTACTTACTTTACTTACTGAAAAATTTTGCGCTGCTGAGACTTGATACGAAGGCTGGGGAGTGTGCTTTTGCAACATTGGTCCCGGGCACTTGGGAAACCATTAGGAAAACATTGCAGATTACTATCATTCACCCAGTTCAAGGTGTGTTTAAATAGATTGCTGCACAGCTGTTGTGACTCTTACGGTTGATCCCTCACCTTCTCTGTGCACCTATTGTAACAAATTTTTGCCAGCTGTAATTGTATGATGCTACTGTATGTAATACCTTATTGCTCCTCACTGTTAATGTCTTTGAATACTGGACACAATTGTAAAAGAGAGCTCCTACTCTCAATTTGCCTTCCAATAAACATTTGCTGATTGATTGAAATGTAAGTGGTGGCTGTGGGATTCAAACCCAGCACTTTAGGATTGTAGCTCAGTGCTCTTAACTGATATGCTATACTGCTTCCCCAACATAAGAATTTTCATAGCAAGCAACTGTGATTCATAAACATCTTGCACAGGCATTTTTTTTTCAAGAAGCTGCCCTTAGTAATAGAGAAAGAGGGAAATCTACAGTAGATACAGAAAATATGTGAAATAGGTGCAAAATTGTGTATACATACAGTATAATGCGTTTTAAGGTTTTTCAGATATATCACAGACTCTTTAAGCTTTGTTGTCTCTAACTATATCTATTAGCACAAAATTGTTCTGTTGAGTATGGGCCTTAGAGCAAAGTTGCAAAAGACAAAGATAAGTTATTTTCAGATTCAGGGACACTAGTGACTTGCAGAAGTGTACAGAAATAAAACTAACTTCTGTCTAGCGCAAACACATACATAAGGCTTAGGCCTTGATAATGGCCAAGACAGATATTTAAAATGGATGTCAGTCAACCTCACACTGGGAAACATCCATTATATGATACTCAGGCCATCATATTCTCCCACCACAGTCAGGAAATCTGACATATTGTAAGCACCAGACTCCTCAGAGTGCATGTTTACCGGTTGCTGATATTCAAAATGGCTTTACATACAGATCAGGGAAAACCTATATCTACTTCATGTCTGTTCTCGGGCTACCCAACATGATGACCTCCAAGTCTCATGACTCACCTACCTTGCTTCTAGGTCACCAAGGTTTCTCCCTACAGTAAGGTCTGGCAGGGCATCTCTCTGTTCCCCTCAGAAAGAGGATTATGCATGCAGAGCTTGTTGGAGGCAGGTAGCCAGAGTCAGTTCATGTAGTTACATTTTAGAATAGGGACCCAGCTGATGGGTGATCCACTGTGATGTTTGGTAATTGGGCTAACTTCGCATCAAAGCTCTGGAATGAATGCAAAGAGACCTCCACTTGCACTGGAGATAAGGTAAGTAAGTAACCAATGCAGGCAAACAGAAAATTATGATATTTTAAACATTGCCATGGGAGGGGGAGGTCTTGCTATCTATATCAACAGCCTGGATGTAGGCATTAAGGAAGCAAGCATTCACCTGTTTGATGATGACACGGTGCTCTACATAAGCCATGAATTTCCTGAAGCTGCCTGTGGAGACCTGTAAACTGACTTTAACATCCTGCAGCACTAGCTCCTCAGTAAAAGACTACTACTTAACACCAAGAAAACCAAAGCAATGCTATTCTCACCAACTGACCAGGGGCATATTCTGCAACTGCTGGTCTATTACCTTCTATCTCCACCTTACTAGGTGAATATCTTGAATATGTACCGAAATTCAAGTATTTGGGTGTCTGGATAGACAATAAACTCTCCTTTGTGGAACATATAGAAGAACTGCTGAAAACGCTGAGGCAGAGGCTTGGACTCTTCTTCAGAATAAATCACCCCCTGACCGCAGAAGCCAATAGACAGCTCATCCAATCCATGTTCCTCTCACTAATTGACTATGCTGACTTCATATATGGCCAGTGCCCAGCCTCACACTTTGCTAAATTGGAAGTACTGTATCATAGAGCTCTGAGATTTATAACAGGCCTCCCCTTTTCCACCCACCACTGTTCATTATATGTAGCTGTAGGTTGGCCCTACCTTCAACACAGGTGGTACAGAAATGCAGCCCTCTAGATGCTCTGAGTCATCACCAACAAACTCCCACAATACATTGCCGACTGTCTCCGACTAAGCCTGATTGGGAATTATGCCTTGACAAGTCACTCTCTGGTTTCCCTGAAAGTACCTAGGGTCGGTACCCACTTTGAAAGAGCAGCCATAAGCTTTGTCCTACCCACGCTTTGGAATAGGATACAGAAATCGCTGAGACTTAGCTCCCCTGTTAGTCTTGCTACGTTCAAGACCCTGTATGCCAAAACATTTGTGGAGCTCTGTAACTGTTTCCACCATTCCTAGTTGTCCAGCTGACGTTTCCACTCAATCTAAGTTCTTTTCCATTCAAACTAAGTGTTCCCTTACCAAGATTACTCCCCCCTCCCTCATTCCATTGTAGTCCCACTGGTACTACTGGTTCACCTCAGTTCATTCCAGTCCCACTGGTACTATGTACTCACTGCAACACCCCCCCATCGCCCACTCTTATGCCCTGATACCACCTGCTTAGTATCCCAGAATCTTTCTGCCAGCGTCCCTGCCTCCTAAACGTGCACTTTTCCATATCCCAGGGACTCCTTTACAGGCTATGAACATGTTATTGATAGATAGGATTATAAAGGCATCTCTGTATATATTATTTACCTTTATTTCTGCACTGTATATATTTTGTTGTATACGTCTTGCTACTGTTGTTTTATATATATGTTACTTGTATTCTATTCTGTACCCTCGTCCTTGCAAACTGCAGGTCCACCTTGTAAATGAGCTTGCTCAATGGTGATCGCCTGGGTAAATAACGATTTTGATTGATTGATGCAGTTAATTCACTGGTTTAACTGATGTATGCCATAAAGCAGTATCACCCCTAATTAAAAATTTATTTAAAGTTTGTGAATGAAGGTTTGAGCTGATAATTTTGTTTATTTAATGCTTGGGAGTTGTATGGCTGTCTCCGTTAGCAGACTCCTCACCAGTTGCCAAAACATTGGTTAGGGATTATACCTTAATTAAAGGAAGCCAATTTAGACAGTGCATCTTTTTTGAAAGATTTAGTTAGGCAGTGCATCTTATTTAAATGAAGCCAGTTCAGGCAGTTACATTTTAGAATAGGGACCCAGCCGATGGCTGGCCCACATGATGTTTGATAGCTGGGTTTACTTCACATTAGAGCCCTGAAATTAACACCAAGACTTCCCCCCAAACACACACACACTGGAGATAAAATAAGTCAGTAGCTAGCTAATTCAGGCAGAAAGAAAATTATGATCTTTGAAAGATTTGCTATGGGGAAAGGTGTGCACAAAATTCTCTTTTTTAAATGAGGACAAAGAATGCCTTCTGCTGTCATCCTGGCAGCTGCCATTTTCCTTAGTTTTCTCTCTTTATCTATCCTCTGTCTTGTACTCTTTCCGTCCTTTCCTGGCACCATGAATACAGCTTGGAACAAGTCTTGTGTGCAAGAAACATGATCCCTTTTGGAGGAGAGTAAACTCACTGGCCCACCACTGCGGGCTGTAGCTGTGGCATAATTCCTGCTGACCCTCATCATACTGTAACACACTGCAACTGGAAGCTCTCTCCCAAGCCAGCTTCCCAGTTGGGTTCATTCTCAAACCCATGTTACTGGCATTGCTGCACAGGGCACTGCTGGGGGTGATTGGGGGGCCCCCATTTGTGCTCTGTGGTGGGGTTATATGGCATGTATGACAGCTTAAAAAGGCAGAGCACCCTGCCACTCTAAGGTCCCAGCAGCACTGTATTGCAATATCATGTGGGTGACCTGTGTTTTGAAGCTAGCCTGGGATCTCCACAGATTGGCAGCTGATGACAGGGGAGTGATGCAGGTGTTAACATTTTCTGGTCAAGTAGTGGGGAAAGTAGCCCTGCAATCCACTGAATTAGTGATCACGTATATTGGGCTTAGGAGCCCAGCCTTCTCTATGGGGATACTGTGGAGGCTGCCTTATTGTGCTAGTGGCAGGGCTGTGAGAATACAGGGAAAAAGTCTAGCCAGCTCTGATCATCATTGTGATGTCTTCAAGTACTTTTGGACCCTATGCAGCAAATGGAGCTATATCACAGTGTCACAGCCAAGAGGTTGCCAGCGAACCTGATGTGGGGTTGTACATGGAGATAAACAACTGTATGTAAAAGGTGAGTGCCATAAAATACAACACACTATGTAAAACATTTATCACATTCATAGAAAACAACAAAAATGGAACACACAACTGTCAAAATGAGCAAATGTGTTGCTTATTTAGAAATCTCTGTTTGTCCTCTGTGTGCAAGTGTCTAGCTCAATGCTGTGTGTGTGTGTGTTTTCTCCATGTATGATTTGGGGCATTTTTCCCAGTTCCACATTTGTTCTGTGAACCAAGAAACACTACAACTGTATTTTCAACTGGCAATGGCAGGGGTTAAGAAGTGTAGTGTAGTTTCAAAACTGTAAGGTCTGAAAATATTTTTCCAGTTACTAGATTCCACTACGTAATAAACAGCTTCTGCCACATGATAAGAACACTCAGAGATGATTGCTTTTGTATGCTCCAGCATCAATAACAAACTCTGAGTCTGATTTTCTGAGATCTGATGGAAGGGCACCAGGAACAGCTGTCTCAGCAGCCGACTTGGAAAGAGGATGCTGCTGTCCTACCTACCGGACAGGTGTCTATCCTGCTCCTCTGCCACTGGGGCAAGGTTCAGCAGATGCATGAAGACAGTGGTAAATGGGCTGGTGGGCAGTGGTCAGTGCGGTTCATCTCCCAGAGCATGTAGAGCACCATGAGTTTACGAGGTGGACAGCAGATTGGGATGGTGTAGCCCACTTGGAAATGGTCCAAACACTTTATTTTACTGCTGCCCACTATCACTGAAATATCACCCAGAGAGAGCGAGAGAGAGAGAGAGAGAGATGAATCTGACACTCCCAATCGAGTACACCTCCCGCTCACATGAACACAGAGACAGAAAAGAACTTGGGTTTGGGATAATTGACTGTCTCTTTCCAGGACTGTCACCCTGCATCTCCCAGGACTGTTGTTCTCACCGCCATGTCTGTTTTTCCCTTACCCTGTCTCTGCAAACAGAAACACTGGCATGATGTCTGGATCTTGCTATCACTCTTGGAGGGGGCACCCGTTCTGCTTGCTCAGTCTCTTGGGCAACCATTCCACTTGCTCAATCTCTCGGGTACCTATTCCACTCATTCAGTCTCTCATTGCCCTCTTTCTCTCTGATGCACACACAACCATCTCACTAATGTGGATGTGGGAGGGGGCAGAGGAGCAAGGACCGGGAACAGGGAGCACGGTGGACGGCAAGAGCAGAAAGACATACGGTGGCTAATGTGGAAGCCAGGGGATCAGAGGAGCAAGGACTGGGGACAGAGAGCATGGTGGGTGATGGGGAATAGATATACAGAGGATATGGGGCAGACAACAAGCAGAGGGAGGGAATGGGAGGGTTTAACTGGATACTGGGATGGGGAATGGAGGGTGTGGGGTAGACTGCACGCAGAGGGAGGAAACGGGAGGGTTTAATTGTTATGCCGGGATAGGGAACAGAGGATGTGGGGTGGACTGCATGCAGAGGGAGGAAGTGGGAGGGTTTATTTGGATGACGGGTGCTGGGACGGGAATGGAGGGTTGGGCCAACAGCACTATGCAAATGAAAGACATGAAGTGCTCTCATTGGAGCGCTTAATTTTTTTCAGCTAGACAACGGCTTCCAGCTGTGAAACTCAGACAAGTGTCACAGTCTGGTTGCATGCTTATTGATCTGTGAGGGATGAGCCCACTATAGATTGATCTGCATTGGGCTAGTCCCTGACACACCTCTCAAATGTCATTCTGTCCCAAGATGTTTCTTGCACACGTGGAAGGAAACATCAAAAGCACAAAGAAAAAGATTATTACATCCACTTTTCAGAAGGAAAATACATAGGACAAAACTGTAGCTATAATAAAAATCAGTGGATCAACATATAACATTTGAATCACGTTTTAAAATGGCACAAATTACTTTCCCTAAAAAAATATTCTTTAAAGGCAAAAATCCTTTCCCATTTGCCATTTAGTGGATAATTCCATTATGGTCTTTAAGTTAAAAATCCCCCTGAAAAGGTTAAAATAACCTTCAATTTTTATCTTCAGTTTTATTCTTAAGATTTTAGAGGTGCTCAGTTTAATCTATAAAAACTATGATTGCATAAAAGGACCCCTAATTATTATAACAACAATAGTGCCATACATTCTTCCATAGCACACTAAAACATTCGGTACCTAGCCCAAAATGAGCCATAATGTGCTACCAGCCTTAAGGATGGGAGTGGAGCTTACAGTCACCAAGCGAGAAAGAGACCTAAGGGTCATCATATCTGATAAGTTCAGGGTAGCTGAACAGTACGACATAGCAGCAAGAAAGACTGGCAGGATGTTGGGGTGGATAGGGAGAGGGAGTTATAGCAGGAGGACGGAGGTGGTGCTGCCATTATATCACTCGCTGATATGGCCCACCCGGAGTACTGGGTCAAGTTCTGGAGGTTGTACTTCTGCAAGGTCAGTGAAAGGGTGGAGCTGGTACAGGGGAGGGCAACCAAAATGGTGAGGGTTGCACAAAATGCCATATGAGGAAAGGCTACAGGAACTCAACATGTATTCCCTGGGAGCTAGAAAAGCATGAAGGGACATGACTGAAATCTACAAGTAGAAACATAGAATCTGTCGACAGATAAGGACCATACGGCCCACCTAGTTTTCCCATTTTCCTACTTGGTTTGGCAATCCCTACTCTTATCTGGACTGCCATTCCCCCGCGTGCTGCTGTACAGCAGAGTGCCTTTATGCTTATCCCATGCACTTTTGAATCTCCATACTGTTTTTGCTTCCACCACCTCTGCTGGTAGGCTGTTCCACGGATCCACCACCCTCTCTGTGAAAAAAATACTTCCTAGCATTCTCCCTAAGCCTCCCTCCAGTCTCATGTTATGTCCCCTTGTCCTTGTGCACTTTCTTTTCTGAAATATGCTCCCCTCTTGTACCCTGTTTATTTCTCTATGGTATTTGAAAGTCTCTATCATATCCCCTCTCTTCCTTTTCTCTTCCGGGTGAATAGATGTTAAGTTCCTTGAGTATTTCCTCATAAGGCTTGTGGTGCAGTCCATGCATAATTTTTGTTGCTCTTCTCTGGACTGCTTCCATTCTGTCTATGTCCTTCCTGAGATGTGGTCTCCAGAATTGGATACAGTATTCCAGATGAGGCCTCACCAGTGATCTATACAGTGGCATCACCACTTCACTCCTCCTACTGGTTATGCCCCTTCCTATGCACCCCACCATTGTGTTTGCCTTCCCACTGCTTTTTTGAATTGTTTGACTGACTTCAGGTCATTGGATATGATAACCCCCAGGTCTCTCTTTCCTGACTTGTGGTGGCTAGAACCTGCCCCCCCTTCCTGTATTCCTCTCTTGGGTTTCTGTGTCCCAGGTGCATTATCTTGCACTTCTTAGCATTGAAACCAACTGCTAAACCTTTGACCATTCCTCAAGTGGTCTAAGGTCATTTCTCATTTTATCTAGCCCCTCCTGTGTGTCAGCTCTGTTACAGATCTTGGTGTCATCTGCGAACAGGTATACTTTCCCCTTCAGTCCCTCTGCAATGTTACTTATGAAGACATTGAATAGAACTGGACCCAGCACCAAGCCCTGTGGAACATCACTGGTCATCTCCCCCTCTTCTGATTTTATGCCATATACTACCACCTTCTGGGTCTTGCCTTTTAGCAGTTTCCAACCCATTTTACCACTTTAGAGCCCACACCCAGATTCCCCAATTTGTTAAGCAACCTTCTATGAGGAACAGTGTCAAAGGCCTTACAGAAATCCAAGTTGGCCACATCCACTACCCCTCCCTGATCCACCACCCTGATCACCCAGTCAAAGAAATCTTTAAGATTAGTCTGACAGGACCTTCCCTCAGTGAATCCATGTTGCCTTGGGTCTTTTGCACCACTTGACTCCAGGAACTTCACTACCCTCTCCTTAAGCAGGGACTCCATCAGCTTCCCCACCATTGAGGTCAGGCTTACAGGACTGTAACTGCCTGTCTCCTCCCTACTTCCAGTCTTGTGCAGGGGGACCACCTCTGCCCTCCTCCAGTCCCCAGGTAGCTCCCCCCATCTGTAGTGATTGGCTGAAGAGGGTTGTCAGCAGACCTGATAGAACTTCCTGGAGTTCCTTCAACACTCTATGGTGAACCCCATCTGGCCCCATTGCCTTGTCTGTCTTTATGTTTCCTAGTTCCTCCAAGACTCTATCCACCATAAATGGACTGGTGTGTACTTCTCCCCATATACATCTTTCCTTGTGAGTCTTGGCTCCTCCCCTGCCTCTTCCTTGGTAAATACTGAGCAAAAATATTTGTTCAGTATCTCAGCTTTTTCAAGGTCTTCCTCCACCCACCCACCCTCTTCCTTCTTTAGCCTAATAATACCATTTCTGGTCTTCTTTCTCTCACTAATATATCGGAAGATGGTCTTGTCCCCCTTCTTAATAGCCTGTGCTATTCCTTCCTCCGTTCTTGCCTTAGCCCCTCTGACAGTTTTCCCAGATTCTCTCTGCTTCTCCAGATATTTCAGTCTGTCTTCTTTCTGTGTCTCTTTGCATTTCCTGAATGCCTTACTTTTTTCTCGTACTTTCTCAGCTACTGACTTAGAGAACCACAGTGGCTGCTTCTTTCTTTTGCTTTTGCTAAGCAATCTCAATCTGACACATTGACTTGTCACTCCTGCTATGGATCTCTTAAGCCTAAGCCACTGTTCTTCCCCTCCCTCATATATTCTGGTGCCAGGGCAATTTTGAGCTGTTCCCCCTTCTCTATGAAGTTGGCCTTCCAGAAATCTAGGATCTTAATCTTTGAATGGCTTTCTTCTATGAACATGTTGAATCTAAACCACACAGTGCTGTGGTCACTAGTACCAAGGGGACTTCCCACCTCAACATCTATGATTCTGTCCCAAAATGACAGCACTAAGTCCAGTATAGCCCCTTCCCTGGTGGGCTCAACCACCAGCTGCCTTAGGTTTGCCCCATTCATGGCAGACATGAGGTTCCTGCTCCTTGATGTACTTGCAGTCTGAGTATTCCAATCTGCATCCGACATGTTGATGTCACCCATTAGTAGTACTTCCCTATTTGACTGCCATATTATGGATGGCTTCCACTAATACTAGATCTATAGCCTCCCCCTGCGTGGAAGGCCTGTAAACTACTGCAGTATGGATGGTTGTTTTGTTCCCTTACTCCAGAGTGACCCACAATGCCTCTGCTTCTTCTCTCAATCCCTGAGCCTCCATAGCTTTTATCCCTTCCTTTACATACGTAGCAACCACTCATCTCCTCTTCCCCTCCCTATCCTTTCTAAAAAGTGTATACCCTGGTATGGCTGCATCCCAGCCATGGTTCCCTGCATACCATGTCTCCATAATAGCAACAATGTCCAGGTTTGTGTCTGCCATCAGTGCCGTTAGGTCAGAGATTTTGTTTCCCAGACTGCGGGCATTTGTGCACATGACCTTCCACTCTGTGTACCCCCCCCCCCAATGTTCCTTGTTTATTGGTCATTGCCCTGCACCACATTAGTGATGTACCTTCTGTTCTCTCCCCCATTGTAACCATGGTAGTTTTATAGTTAGGTATTATGCTAGTTATTGGTTCCTCACTATTTTCAGTTATGCCCTGTTGGGGGGCTATGATAATCCCCTTGACTGTCTATGCTTCCCCCCTTTGCAAGTTTAAATGATCACTAAGGATGCACTTAAACTTCTCAGAGAGAATACCTTTGCCTCCCCTGGATAGATGCAGGCCGTCTGGAGAATATAGTCCTTCATCCCTCCAGGTGAGGTTCCAGTCCCCAGTGAAGCCATACCCCACCTCTCTGCACCATTTCTTCAGCCATTTGTCGAATTCAGAGATGCAGATGTCCCTCCCTTCCCCCTTGCCATGGACAGGTAGCACCTCTGAGAAGGTGACAGAGTGTACTACTTACCCAAGACTCCTTCCCAGCTCCTTGAACTCTTCCTGTACTCTTCCTGCATCTACCCCCTCTCTAGCCAGGTCATTAGCTCCCCCCTCCTTACTACTGCCCTTGTAGTCCTAAGGATTCACTTGCCCTCCTTCTGAACTGTGCCTCCAGGTAGGCATATTACCTCCCTCTCACCACTGCTGCCTGACCCCAGCTCAATCCCCCAGGGCAGTGGAGTCCCCACCCAGGATTTGCTTCCTCCTCCTGTGTGTTCTCCTTTCATCTTCCCTTGGGGTTTCATCCTGGATGACCCCCTCAACCCCCATGGTGTTCACTTCTGGAGATGCTGCACAATCTCTATGCTGTGCCAGGATGGCATACGAGTTGTGAAGTGCCACCGGCTGGGGGATGTGTCTCCGTGCTGCCTCCTGCACCCTCCCCGAGCCCACTGTAGTTCATCCTTCCCTCCTTCTTGGCAACCTCTGAGGGAGTGGTTGTGGACATGGTGGTCTCTGTATGGGAGGAAAGGTCACCTGTATTCTCATGAACTCTGCTCGAAGTTCAGCTACCTCCTCCCTCAACACAGAGAGGTGCCTGCAGATAGGGCAGCACCGCAATGTCCAGAAGGTCCTTCTAAACACTGCTGCCCCACATCTGCTGCAAAGCACCTCACAGGAGTGAAAGAGGTAAAAGTGGAGGGTTAATTTCAGAGAAAGAAAGGCACTAGAAGAAGGGGTTATGCAATGAAGCTAACAGTGGGAAGTTTAGGAGAGATGAGCGGAAATACTTCTTCACAGAAAGAGTGGCAGATAACCGGACTACCTGCCAGAGGAGGTGGTGAGGACAAAGACTGTGGGGAGCTTCAAGCACACATAGGATAGGCACAGGGGCATAGTAGGTAGAGGATGGGGGGGGGGTGACACCTATGACCAGCTAAGGTCAGTAGTAATGGAATAGGCAGAGACAGGAGTCAGACTGAATGGGCCTAAAAATCCTTTTCGGCTGGCAAAATCTGTTTCTATGTAAGCAGGCTAATCAAGGTTAGTCCCCTAAAGTGCAACTTAGTATGGTAGCGACTAGACACCTCAATCAGTGTAACAGCAACATGCTTCACATAAGGGCAGGCTCAAGTCCCAGATAACAGACCAGATCCAGCTGGATCTGACAAACCACTGCCACTAGGACCAAACTGAGCCATCCTGTGCTGCCAAGTAGAATCTGCCACTATAAGGAGGTCTAATGGGTGCACCTTGCAGTGCACGCTGCTCTGCACTGCCATATCTAACCCAAAAGCAATTATTCCCAAACGAACTGCACCCAGGCATCAAATATAGTGCATTGGGATTAGACTTGGTTTCCCACATTGGGTCATTTCATTCCTATGCTTAACCCAACAATCAGTAATGGGTCTAAACCATGTCTTGTGTTCCTCACCCCAACACAGGACTGCAAGGGTTCACTTGTTGAGGTGCTATTAGACCACACCACCTTGAACACCATAAGACCATTCCTGGGAAAACCAGAACTGCAACATACAGCCACCTACTGTATGTGGCCTTTCGTCCTGTCATTTCAAAAGTGCATCACTTAATTGTAGACACCCCCTAATCAGATTACTAACTTCAATAAAGTAGCATGGTCATTCATACCCTATGTTGATTCCTTAACAGTTAGACATTGTCAAATGTACAAACATTTTTGTGCATAAAAACAAGAAAACGTAATTTAAGCAAAAGTAAAGTAAGTAAAATATAAGCAATTCTGCCCAGGAGCCACAAATTGTCTAGGATAAAGTTTGGTAAAATCAAAATATATTCACTTCTGGGCCCTATTTCCAGAGTACTTATCCAATAGGCACTTTTAAAAAGTCTACCTGTGTATTGCCATCAAGAAAGTATTTTGTAGAATTTGACCTCATATTAGGAAAATTGTTTCAGGCCACACTCCACAAAATGCCAATGGTCTATACACTGAGGTTATAATTTAGCAGGCAATAAGTAGATTGGCTACTTGCCTGAGTTTCTCTGTAGTCCCACTCATGGAGTTCATTAAGACTTCCAAAAGATATCTTCCATTCACTTTCCTCTAAGTACCCTCCAGCCTTTAAACACCCATCTTGGGGTGGGGGTGACATCTTCTACAGGTCTGGGTTTTTGCAAACCTCAATGCTTGAGCCTCTGCCATCCATTAAACACTCTCAACTTTTGAAAGGCAGTACATGCCTATCAGTACATTTAGTGCATTTAAGTGCAGCCATAATCCTGGGATTCATCTTTCCCTCTTGGAAGCTGTCCACTGGCTCTCATACTTCCCAATCTGTCTTCATGACTCAGCAGTTGGGAAACTACTCATGGTGACCTCCATCCACCCAAAATGATCCACAGACATAGCCCTCACTGCTGGCACACACAAACCATCAGGCCAATGGCAACTCTGTGACTTAACTAGGGCTTGCCACCTCACAACACTCTGCTATTGTCTGACTGAATTGTCTTCCATAACCAGCATACACAAAGCTACCCTGCTACCTCCAGTGGTTCGAGCAAATGCTCACCACTACAGGGCTCACACACAGAAATGCCAGCAAAGGCTCTTTGCCTGACAAATGGGCTGATTCACCCCTCACCTCACCAGCTGAATAACTGAAGCAAAAATATAGTCTACAAAAATATCAAAATAAAAAAATACCTTTCATTTCATTTGTGCAGGGTATTATTCAGCAATGGTATTCAACAATGTAGAGGAGCAGCAGCACTCAGGCAGAGCAGCCATGTGACCATCTTGCTGCTCTGTCCCCACTTGCTGCAGTGTGACTTCAATAATGTCTGATGCTGGTTCCAAACAAACCTATTTTAGGTCATCACAAAGAAAACTGTGTCTGACTTTTGGCACTAGCCAAAAACTGGCAAGTCTCTCCTTCCCTCCTGTCTTCACCACCCTGGCTGGCTCTTCCCTTAAGTCATGTACCACTTCAAACACCTTAGTGTGTGGTTGTATAGTAGTAGGCTTGATTCTCCACCCATACCAGTACCATACATACCAAGCTCCACTCTAAACTTGATGCCCGTTACCGCAACAAGGATTGCCTCTCATTCCAAGTCTGCCACGAACTGGTTACCAAAATGGTGCTCCCGGTGATTGACTATGCAGATGTGTTCTGTGACACTACCCCTTCCACCTCACTTGCCAGGCTGAACACCCTTTGCAAAGTCTTCTGCCACTTTGCTACCAGTGCCTCCTCTCGTACTCACCACTGCTCACTCTATACATCTCTCTCAATCCCTCCTCTTCCATCATGTTATTGAAAAGCTGTAACCTGTAGTTCAATGGCTAAATCAACTGTCACACCTCTCCGCCTGACCTATTTAAACTCTTCCTTCCTGCTTCATTCAGAAGCTTTTTTCTTTGTAGCTGGAGGCTCTGTCAGTCTGTCTTCTCCCCTGGGGCCTGCTGTGGCTTGCGCCCCCCCCCCAGCCTTGCTTGTGCTTTGGGCTCTGCTTGGTCTGTGCTAGACTCTGTTGGGCTTCTCCTGCTTTGGTTAGTATTTGCTGCCTCCAGCTGTTCTGTGCTCCTTGTATTACTTGTTTTTTGGTTGGTATTTTCATTTGATGTTTTCTTTTTGAGGCTTTCTAGTTTTTCTAGCATCTGGTTGCTCTTTGTTTGTCTTGTGCTAATCCTGTGCCTGTGTCCTCAGGCTCACCTTTTACTCATCAGATGTTGCAGTCCCTCAGTCCACTGCAATGTTATATTTATGCTTCAGTTCAAGCTACCAACTCTCAATTTTCCTCCAAATGTCATTATATGCTTCAGCTCCCACTGCTGTATTTCTGCTGTCTCCTGTGCTCCTACCTTAATTGTTTGCACCTGGTCCAAACTCATATTGCTTGCATAGCTGCTACTCCCTGTCTTTGTCTTATCCAGGCTCCTTTGTAATTTTTTCAGAATAGCCTCCTACCTCTCCAAGGCCGTTGTCTGTGCCCAGCCTCCTCACCATTAACCTGCTACCTATTCTATGGACTTAGTAATTTACCAGATCATAATGTAACCCCTAGGTGGTGCTATCCCAAGGGCTACTACCCCTGCCTGCGTGGCTAGTAGCAGGTTAAGGGGCCTGAGTTCTGAAACGGGTGCTTCTACCCAGAAGCCAGGGTTGGTAGTGGTCAAACTAACTTGGGCACAGCCCTCCGGGACACTGTAACCCCCCTCTTTCCCTTCTAGTGGCCTGAGCAATATATGATCATAACTTTCACAGTACCCCTTGTACACCATACCGGTACCCACACTGTTTGCACTTACCAACAGGGCTGGTTCCTCTGGCTCAACCCTGGGGACCCTCTGTAAAACAAGGTTATGCACAGTAAATAGAAACAGTACAGTACTCTTGGCACAAACTGGAACTACAGTCAGGTTAAATGCAGCAAAAAGTCAGATCTGATTTATCCAGGGGACTTGAACAAGGAAGGGGCGTAATCAGGTTGATTGGCTTAAAGGCTGTATTAATCAAACAGTTATACATGCACTTTAAGTCCCCACACAGTCACACTCTGGGTACCCAGGTAGGAAAATGGTGGGCTAGCCAGGAACATTGCAGCTGGTTGGGGCCCTGTGATGGAAGAAAGCAACATGCACAACACACACTACTTGTAATCCAGAGTCGGAGGGCTCAGTTCATGAAAGAAAAAACAACAAGACAATCAGATGACAACACTTTAGATTTAGCTGTTGTTGCAGGGAGCTACCCTGATGTTTACTCATGAAACCCAATACAGGACACAGGCAGGACAACATTGAAACTGTAGGTTGTTGAGCTGGAGTGCCAGAAGAAACAGAGCTCACATGAATCACTGAGGCATCATTCCTGTTCAAGCATTGGGCAGGGGGCCGATCCCCAGGCAGGTCTCTCGTCAATGTCTTTTTCCATGCAATGGGTAGTCTGGCTGGGCAAGTGTGGCAAGGCCCGGGCGAAATGGCAATGAATTTGAATTCAGTCTGTTGGAGCTGAATGCAGCCTCCAGTGAGCAGAACACAGTTCAACACGCAGTGGGGAACCAAATCACGACCCACTATAAGCACACAACACATTCACATATAAGGAAATTCCACTGTACCAGGAAAAAGGCTCTCCGGTCGCAATTAGAGTCTCTGCACAATCCAGGAGTTCAGAGGTGGCTGGAAGTCCAGACAGGCTGATCACATTCAGGAAATCTTCAGTCTTCTTCAGGGAGGAGCCTGGTCACAATTCAGTGGCTTACTTCGCTCTCCAAGTTCGGATTCAGTCCAAAAAAGACGCAAGTTCCCTCTCAGGGACAGCAGGCAGACATGCAGGCCAAAACTCAGGTCTTTCCACAGTTCTCCTGTGCGAATCTACTATGGATTGCTACTCGAACTACCTCGAGCTGTTACTTATTTCACTTCCCAACTCAGAACTAACCGAAAAACTGCAAGCAGTCTGGGAATTTCCCCAAGATCCAAAAGGTTTGGTTGGCTGATCTGTCTGTCAGTCACAACAAGGGCTCCCCCTTCAGGTTCATTTAGGTGCCAACATGCAAAAACTACAATTCCTACAAGTTTTGACCCCACCAAGTCCCTGTAGGCAGGCTCCATTTTAGAGTCCCAAATTTACCGATTGGCCCATTTCAGCAGTTACCGTGTTGCAAATGCTCCTTACTCGAATAACCTAATTTCACCTTAAAGGCATTTAAGGTATTCATGCAACTCATATCAATCCTGTACTTATGCTGCAACCATAGCAATCTTTGCTAAACTTCATCAATCCAATTTACCAAACATCACTGTATCAATTTCTGGCATCACAGCCTATCACTGCCTAATGGCTTCATAGCCTCTCACTACTTGATCACTTACCTCCTTTGACACCATTAATTTGGCTTCTGTAGTGGAATTGGTTGGCTTGCTTTTGCTGGCTTTGCTCATAACATTCAATCATATTATACATTCTTATCCATCAACCTCACCAGTCAATGATATCAGTTCATCGTATCAGTCAATTATCTCAGACAATCATACTGTATAACCAATACCTAACTGATGGCCACTGGCTTTGCCCAGCCACCTCATGTGTAGTGCTTCATAGTTATCTGTCTGCTCTCCTTTGTAAATTGGAGGCTTGCCAACCATGACTATTACTTCCTATGTCTCAGGGCTTCTCTGCAGCCGATGGTCTCGCTCTGCACTGAAGTCTGCATCTTGAATATGTGAAACTCGAGGTGGGGTCCTTCTCATCTGGTCCATAGTGGGAATGTTCTTGCTCAGGGAGGAGCATTAGCCATTTCTGCCATCAATGGCACCTCTTGATGTAGAATTTAAGACTTCTGCTGTGAGGAATGGGGCCCTCATGCCCAAGAGCACTCCTTCATCTAGCTGAATCGGTTTCAGTGGCACCCTCTATGCCATGCTCTCCATGACGCCTCTGGTTCACCTGGTCTGATCTTAGTTGGTAGGCCGGCTGAGTGCCTCAGTGGTCATTGTTCTCCTCCTCTTGCCTTGAAGATTCCACTCTTAAGAGCTTCCGTTATTGCAGAGGTCTCTCACAATCCTTCATAGTGTTCCCATTACAGGGATCATGAGAGCTTTCCACCAAATTGGAATATTTTCCTCCCCTTGTACTGGGTTTCTAAATTGCAGCAGCAGAGCCCTCACTAAATAAAACACCCCTAGCATGGAGGGTAGGGTGACATAAGCCTTGGATCCCCAGAGGTTTCCCCCTCAAAGGGTTTTTTTCCTCTCCTCAGCGCCAAAGGTCATAATTTTTAGTTACCCCTAAAATTACTTAGTCAGTTTCAGCAGTTATTTAAGTAAGCTTCCACTGTTAGATGAAAATGGATGGTGGCCCTCCTTTGCCGTTCCCTCTCCTTGGGAAGACATGCCTTCTCGTTGCAATTCATTCAACTTATGTTAAAACCGTTACTCATTTCAGTTACCTCCGACCATTACCCTCATCTCCGATGACCATATGCATATTCCAATCTCAATATATTCCAGTCTCAGTACCAACTCACACCTCTGCAATGCTTTCTAATCTACTTTCTTTTTGGTCTTTTCCTAAGCTACCTTTAGCCTAAGGGAATCCTTCCTGTGGCACTTCTGGAGGTGGAACCCTCCTTCAGGGTTCCTGCCTTCATCATCTCTACAGGGTGGTATTCCTGAGGCACAGAGAGCTGAATGGCCACAACAAAGTCTATTCTTCAGCTACAACAAAGTTTATTCAGCATGTTTTATAAGCACAACACCACACTAAGTTGCATAAGCACATTGAATTGAAAGGCTATAGCCTGTAGTTCAATGGTTGAAGCAACTGCCACACCCCACTGCTTTATCGATTTAAACTCTTCCTGCTTCATTCAGAAGCTTTTTCTTTACTCCACCATCCTCCCCTCCTCCTCCTCCAGCAGCTAGCCTCTCTCCTCTGGTGTTTTTCCTAAGCTACTTTTAGCATAAGGGAATCCTTTCTGTTGCACCTCTAGGGATGGAGCCCACCTTCAGGGTTCCTGCCTTCAGCATTCCTATAGGGTGGTATTCCCAAGGCACAGAGAGGTGAAAGGCCACAACAATGTTTATTCAACAGCTACAACAAAGTTTATTCAGCAAGCTGCATAATCACAACACCACACTAAGTTGTGTAAGCACATTGAACCTCTCTAACTGTGCTGCTTTCATCTCCAAATATTTGTTTGGGTGTTTTCCTCCTTTCCTCTCCTCTCTCCTATCTTCTCTGCCTTGTCTGCACTACAGATTAATGCACCTTCTCCCTTTATCACTTCTATTCTGCTGCTAGTCAGTCTGCTTTCTCCTATTGTCTTCCCTCCATCTGGAACAATCTCCCCTCTTCTCTTTGACTTTCTCCTTCCCATCTCTTCCTCAAACGTCAGCTCAGACTGCTCACTACCTCTTCCTGCTGTTGTCCTGGCCTTAGCTGATATCTGGTCTCTGTTCCCCTCCCATTTTTCTGCTCAATGCCTGGGGACTCTCCGGGGGTAATGATTTCCACCACTTTTTAGCTTCTGTTATTGCCATGTAACTTCTGGGCCATCTTCACTTGCACTGTTCCTACACCCACTGTTGCAGCTTTCTCCAGTGCCTTACACCTTGGATTATTGTATTTGCACATGGTTGCAGCTGCATTGTTCATAAATCTATGCTTAATATCTCACCTGTACATTGATATTTTGGCTGTACTTATACTTTGTACCTCTGTGTATGCATTTATTTGTATGTATGTATCTTTATCTTCTCTCCCTCTCCCTCCAAGTCACTCCTGGAAATGAGCCTTGACTCAGTGTGCCTTTTTCAGTTACCAGTTTTCTGCATACAACTCAACTTATCTGGTATGCCATTTAAAATGAATTGTAGGGGGTTACTGCTGAGCTATGCAGCAAGCACACATTCATTTGGAACTCTGCTGTTTACAAACTAATTTTCCATTTAAACATAGCAAAAAGCTTCTAACGTTTCATGAAATACTTACCCAGTTACCTGTTTATAGATGGATTCTTTAGCAAGTACAATGGATACATTCTTTGTCCCTAGAACAGCAGGGAGAGGAGTTCCAACCAGGGGGCCTGTTGGCTCCCTTGGGATGGTGGAGCAGGAGGCTGTCCTGCAGTTTCAGCATGCTCAGAAGGAAACAAGAAGCCTAAGGTGCTGGCTAAACCTATGCTAGTATCTATATACTGTAAGTCCTCTTAATGGAGTGCCAAGCCAAAATGAGATTGTTAAATCTAAGTGTAACCCCCCTGCAAATGGGGGTTCCCAAAAGACTTCCAGGAGCTTGCTTGAATGCTCCAAGCCTGAATGGTGTTTGGCGTTTAAGCCATTTATCAGTGAGTGTTTTTAGAACCTCTGGTACTGTCTCTTTAAGAGCTGTCTGCTTGCAGACATAATTAGTTTGTATGGGGGACTGTGTGTTTCTTTGATTGAGTACCACTCAAGCTGCTGCCAATTCACCCCATTTTGCAGTCACTAGGGTGCAAAGGAACCTGTCTGAAAGATGTAACTGATTGCCAGAAATCATTTACAGTAATAATAAAATTACAGTTTGTCTAACCTGCTTTCTTTGCAGTCAGAACTGTCTGCCTAGTTCCCATTCTGGTTTTGAACTGCTGAACTGGACCAATCAGTGTGGGGTAAACTAGCTCTAAAATGATGCCTTGACGAATCAGAACTTGGGACTCATAATCTGAGCCAGCCACAAGAGGATTGTATGGGCAGTGACTCTGGGAGATGTAGTTTAGACTTTCTGTGCCTTTTTGGACCAACAGCAGCAGTCTATTGTGAGTGACAGCCAATCCAGTCAAGAACTGGGAAGAACTCAAAGGAAGTGCCCGGTTTTTGTCTGTTGGGAGTTTCAGTTTGAGATCTGAAAGTGAAGGGGAAAGAAACCCTGTGCTCCTTCAGTGCACAGTTTCAGTCAAAAAACGTGTGCAAGGCCCAGAGTTCCGGTCTACAACTTGTGTAACTGCTTGTTAGGACTGAATCCGTCCTGTGAAAAGAATCAAAGGATCTCTGAAGAGTAGAAACCAGGCTCACCCTGTAGAAGACTGAAGAAATTGTTGAATTACACTCGGTCTGTCAGGAACTGAATCTGCTGTGTGTTCTCCTGGTTATTGTGCAGTAATTACGATTGGGATACAGATGCAGCCTGCCTGGTATAGTGCTTTCTTTTTTACCATATAAATGTGTGAGGAGTCTCTTGGAGATCAAAAGTAGCCCTGCTGACATTGAAGGACCATATCTTCTTTGAGGTCGTGAGTACTAATTGGGTCGCCTCCTGTTGAATTGCCACATTAAATCCAAATGGAATTACTGTACTGCTGACTGTTTAATTTTCTTTTCTCTGTGTGAAAGGGCCCTACCAGCTGCCACCGGTTTGGACTAGCCACTAGGGCCTGGGTACCCAGGGACAGTAACTGGTAGGGATAGGCCTGTACAGAGCCATAGGTAGATAGTAAAGTGATAAGCTAATTAACCTGATTTCCCCGTCCTTGTTATATCCCTAAATAAATCAGAGCTGTTTGTTTCAACAAAGTTATACTGCCTGAGGTATTTGTCTATGTTAAAGTACTGTACTGTGATTGTTGCACTGTATCTTATTTTACAGGATGTCCCGTGCCTGAACCAGCCTTGGGGTAAGTGTATACTGTGAAGGTAATTCTGCTATATTGTGTGGGCCACTAGTGGGAAGAAAGGGGTTGCAGTGTCCCAGAGGGCTGTGACCAAGTAAGTTTAACTATTGCAAACCCTGACCTCTGGGTGGAGGCACCCACCATTGGATCCAGGCCCCTCAACCTGTTAGTGGCAAATCAGGCAGGGTAGTAGCCCTGGATAGCGCCATCTAGGGGTTACATTTTGGAGGCTCACCGCTGGGATTGTGTGTCCTCTAGTGGCCATATTTACAAACCACTGTTAAGGGAAAATAAATAAAAATAAATAAATGGGTACCCGACAGAAGTGGCTGTGCACCGGCTGGTGGAGTGGTGTACTGGGAGGAGATCGACCCCAAAATGCTATGCTTATCCTGGACATCCCCTGGTATCAATACGGACACTGTGCAGGAGTACTTTCCAAGGTGGAAGGTTTACAAAATCCTGTGGTGGGTCGGCACGCTAATCTGCTCACCCACACTTTCCTGGCCCTAGTAGAGTTTAAGGATCCCATAGATAGCTCCAAAGTACCACAGACCATTACCCCAGAGGGAGCCCTCACTGCTTGGAGAGTGATAACTAAGGACAGTAAAGACCCGGGGGGGAATGAGCCCCCACCACTATCTGAAACTTTTGAGGAGAAATTTGCTAAATGGTTGCTGGGAGAAGGGAAAACTGTGGAGGACTTGAAGAAACTATTCTTGCCACCTGGGGGTGTTCCTCCCCCAACACCCTCTCCTGCTCCAGTACCCGTAATGGTGGCTGAACCAATGCAGACTCCTATTTCTGCACCTGCCATTAGTCACGACTCTTACGGGTTGAGGATCTTCTCTGGCACCCTCCCACCCCCAAGGGAGGATGACTGGGAGACCTGGATAGACTATGTTGCCCCCAAGTGCTAGAATGGCAATGCTCGGGAAGCCGAGCGAAGAGGGTTAGTGAGAGCCTCCGAGGTCCTGCCCTGGCTACCATCCGTGCTAAGCGGGCCAGTAACCCTGAAGCGACTGCACAAGCCTATCTTGAGGCCTTGGAGAATGTGTATGGGAGCCCAGATTCTGATGAGGACCTATGGTGGAGAGTAAGAAATGCACAACAGTACCAAGGGGTTGTTGTCTGTGTATGTCTCTCGGCTGGAAAAATTGTTGCAAGAATGCCTCAGAAAGGGTAGTTTGCCAGCGATTGAACTGGACCGAACCAGACTGGACAGAATCCTTAAGTCTGCCCCTTCTCAGAACTGCTGTTGCTTCGATTACGCCTGGCAAATCGACTGGAATCCCACCCTCCATGATGAGTTAATGAGAGAAATTCGAGAGTTGAGAAAAGGCGACCTGGGAGGACCTGCACCAATAGCTGTGGCTATGACCAGTGACTGAGGGTGGCCCATCAAGTGAAGTTCAGGGCAGAGGTTGGCAGCAATGAGTGCTCTGATAAGGAAAAGATATGCCACAATGGGGTGAACTGTTGAGAGAGATCCGGGAATTCAAAACAGTCCCTTTATGAAGGCCACGCCTGCAAGTGCGGGCCCCGACCTATATCCGACTGCATCTGCTATGGGGGTGGGGATACCCACCTGTATCTCCTGCTGATAACAGCTCCGAACTCGATTCCTTGACCATGGAAGTGGAGAAACTGACGAGATGTCTCCAAATGCTTATCACGCCAGACAGAGATGGCACCAAGGTTTCCAGTTAGTAATACCCCGCCCTGGCTCCCAGTGTGGCACCTCGGCCAGCTCAAACTCCAAAAGTATGTTTTCTATAATTGTGGGAAGGATGGGCACATGAAAGGGAATGCCAATCCCCAAAAGACACTGACAAAGTTGCATATAGGCTACAAGGAGAGCTTCGAGAACAAATCAGTGGTTAAGAGGTCGCGAAAATGATCCCAGTGAGGGCACCAAAAATGCTAATTCACGTCCTTTTGTGGCAAGGTCAGTTGCCCAGGCCCCCACTACCGCCTCTCCAGACTGGTCCAGAATAGTGGGTCCCTCCATGGAGACCACTGTAAAGGTAAATGGAGTGTCTACAAGAGCTGTATTAGACAGTGGCTCCCAAGTGACAATTATGTTTCAAGATTGGTATCAGAAGCATTTGTCAGACGTGACCCTTACAACCATTAGAAGGACTGCATGTATGGGGTTAAGTGAGAAGGCCTACCTATTCTGGGTATATCCGAATTTGGCTGTCTTCCCCACCTCCGTGGCTGGAGTGGCCGAACAAGTAGAGACCCTAGCCTTAGTGTGTCCCCCCACTGGACTGTATGATGGTGTCCCTTTGTTGATTGGAACAAATGCTCATATGTTCGGAAGGCTGGCACATTTGTGTTATGAAAAACAGGGGTCAAAGACTAGTAGAGCTTTAAGAGTTCCGGCTTTAATTAAGAAGGCCTATGAGGCACAGAGATGCTGAAAATATAGAACCAGAGGAACGGTTGGAATTGTATGGAAGAAGGATCCTGAGTCTCTGATCCTGGCACCAAATGCCCAGTGTACCTTACAGGGAGAGGTCCGTATCAGAAAGGATGTTAAGAATAAAATATTAATGTTGGATGCACCAGGCGATGGAAAATTGCCAGAGGGACTGCTGGTCAAGCTAGTATTTTGCCCGCTAGAGCCCATGCTTATGCCAGAAGGGTAATGGTCCAAGTTCATAATGTGTCTGAAAGAGACATTCGAGTAAATAGAGGTTGCATCCTGGCTAATGTGCATTGTGCAGACACTGCAGTGCTACCCAGCAGCAAGAGTTCAAGGAAGAATGACAGAGTAACGCCTGACTTGTTTGATTTCGCAACTCCTGCCAGCTGAATGGAAAGTGAGGATCAGTGAGAAGCTTGCCCAGAGAGACCAGGTGTTTTCTTTAAAGGAATGGGACGAGGATGCGTGCAAGGAGCTGAGCACAATATCCGCTGCATGACGAAAGACCATTTCGTGAGAGGTCTCACGCCTGGCACCTGCTGATATAGATGATTGAGACGGCATCTGCAAGAGATGTTAGCGGCTGGTGTAATACAAAATCCAGAAGCCTTATGCTTCCCCATTGTGGTAGTGAGGAAAAGAATGGGACAGTAAGGATGTGCGTGGATTATCGCACCTTAAACCGGCGGACTATCCCTGATCAGTACACAATGCCCGCATTCAGGATGCTTTGGACTGCCTAAGCGAGAGCAAGTGGTTCTCTGTGCTGGATCTCCAGTGGGTACTACCAGATCCCGATGGCCCCAGAGGACCGTGAGAAGACAGCCTTTATCTGTCCGCTGGCTTTGTGAATTCATGAGGATGCCTCAAGGATTTCAGGTGCCCCAGCCACTTTTCAACGATTGATGGAGCGTGCAGTGGGGACATGAACTTACTAGAGTGCCTGGTATACCTAGATGATGTTATTGTGTTTGGCAGCTCACTGGAGGAACATGAGAGCAGATTATTTAAGGTATTGGATCGACTGGAGGACTTTGGCCTTAAACTGTCCATTGATAAGTGTCAATTCTTTCAAACATCAGTAAAGTATGTGGGACACATAGTATCCACCGAGGGAATAGAGACCGACCAGCAAAGTTGAGGCCTTGACCACCTGGCCACAGCCCAAAAATCTAAAAGAACTGCAAAGATTCCTGGATTCTGTGGTTATTGTGCGTTCATCAAGGACTATTCAAGAGTGATCCGCCCTTTACTTAACCTTACTCAAGGGTATCCCCAACCCACAAAAATACCAAAAGTCAGGTCCCTCAAGACTGAAAGAGTGTATTTTCATCCAGTGAAGTATTTGGGGCCCGCTTGACCCTGATCATTGAGACTGCTTTTCATGAGATCATATATCAACTTACCCATGCTCCAGTGCTGGCCTATGCCGATCCAAGAAAACCTTACGTCCTGCACACTGATGCTAGCTTGCAAGGGTTGGGGGCTGTGTTGTACCAAGAGCACGAGAATGGCCTGAGACCAGTGGCTGTTGCCAGTAGAAGCCTGACCCCATCCGAAAAGAACTATCCTGTACATAAGTTAGAGTTCCTAGCTTTGAAGTGGGCTATTGTTGACCAATTCCATGAGTACGTGTATGGGGCTAAAATACTAGTAAAAACTGACAATAATCCTTTGACCTATGTGCAGACCTCAGCTAAGTTGGATGCCACTGGCCACAGGTGGCTTTCTGCATTATCTACATATGACTATGCTCTCGAATACCGAGCAGGTCTGAACCACATAGATGCTGATGCTCTCTCCGGAGGCCTGTTCCCCAGAATGATTGGTCCATTGGCAGAACCTGACATTCGGGCACTCTGCCGGAAGTTTGACAGGAGGAACAAATGTCCACGGACGCAGTGGACTGCATGGTGGATTGCTTGGGACCCTCTGAGAATTGCATACCTGCTGCTTATTGCCACTTTTCTGCAATAGACATTGGTGCACTGCCTCAGCTGGACAATGACAGTATTCGTGGCTCAATCCCGATATCCTATGATCAAATCAGCTTTAGAAGCCCTCTATGCAGGAAAAGATGTGTCCAAATTACGCCCACTGATTTGAGAACTGCACTGTTATACAAAGAAGGTCCTAAGTTGAAACTGATCAATAAACTGTTATATAGAAACAGTAGACAGGGGGGACAAGTAGACAAACAACAACTGGTGCTGCCCACTGCCTTTCGAGACTCAGTATTGAGGTCCTTGCACAACCACATGGGGCACCTTGGCATAGACAGAACACTTGACTTGGTGAGATCCAGATTCTATTGGCCTAAGATGGGGCTGATGTGGAGCAACACATACAACTTGTAGTCGCTGCTTACAGAGGGAAAGTTTTGCCCCAGAGGGCTGCCCCTTGTTAACATAACCACCAGTGCACCCATGGAGCTGGTCTGTATTGATTTTCTGAGTTTGAGTCAGATCAAAGAAATATCAGTAATGTGCTGGTGGTCACTGACCATTTCACGAGATATGCCCAAGCTTTCCCCACCAAAGACCAGAAAGCATCCACTGTAGCCAAAGTACTCGTGAAAACTTTTTGTTCACTATGGGGCTCCACAAGAATCCATTCTGATCAAGGAGAGACTTTGAGAGTCGTCTGATCAAAGAGATGCTTTCTCTGTGGGAGTGAGAAAGTCCAGAACCACTCCTTACCACCCCCAGGGGACCCACAGCCTGAACGTTTCAACCGCACTTTGCTAGATATGCTAGCACCCTGCACCCAAAGGACAAGCCTAGATGGAGCCAACAAATTAGCACCCTGGTACATGCTTATAACTGCACCAAAAGTGATGCCACTGGGTTCTCCCCTACCGCCTGATGTTTGGAAGAGAAGCTCGACTACCGGTAGATGTGTGTTTTGGGGTCTCTCCTGATGGGGTTCAAGCTGACAACTATTTACAGTATGTGCAAAAGTTAAAGGCCCAGCTAACTCATGCGTACTAACTGGCTCAAACCATGGCTGCCAAAGAAATCTGGCCAACAAAGAAAGGTATGATAAAAGGTGAAAGCACAGGAACTCCAGGAGGAGACTGGGTATTGCTAAGAAATCTGGGACTGCATGGCAAACACAAGATTGCTGACAGATGGCACCATCTCCCTCACATTGTAGTGGGCAAACTAGATGATCTGCCAGTGTACAAAGTAAGGCCTGAGAACAATTCAAAGATGTAAAACAATGCATAGAAATCATTTACTACCCATTGGACAAATCCTGATTGAGTCTGAGCCCCAGAAGATGCCCCCTCTGGACCAGTGACTAGAGCTGCTGCTAAGAAAGATCAAGGAAGTCTGCACCTACAGAAGCAGAGTTAAAGTGTTCCCCTGCACAAGTCCCAGTTGAGCATGACTGTCAGTCCATATCAGAAGAAAGTGAGAGTGACTTTGAATACTATCCTTCTTATAACTGAGTCAATTGTTTCGGGGCAATCCCCTAGTCAATACTGGAGACAAAGCTGGGCCTTCTGGACTGTCTATGCCCCAGCTTCATCCCTGGAGCCAATGCTCCCAGAAAGTGAAGTGCAAAGCATCAGATCAGATGAAATGGAATCATTGTGCATGGTTGAACTGTTTGAGCTTTCAGGGAGGAAAATGATAGATTGGGGCAGACTGGTGATACACCCGAACAAGAAGAGTATTTTGAGTGCCCTGACAGTCCACTGCCAGTGTCTGAAAGCTCTCCATGCGAGCCAAATGTTGTGGACTCAGAAACTGTAACTCCTGGAGCTGAAAGTGCCCCAAGTTCTAGCCTCTACCCCATGGAGACTCCTGACAAGTGAGAACAATGCTGAAAATGAGGCTCAGAGTGCAGAGACTGTAACAGTTCCCCCTAGAAAGACTGGTCGAGCTGTAAAGCCTGTGGTGCACCTCAGTTATGATTCCCTTGGGAGGCCTGTGGATTTGCCTCTCAATGTTGTCCATAAAGGAGTGTATGTGTCCCCGAGCTCACTGCCCAAACTGAGCATCAGTGCTAACTCCAAGTTACTTGTGTTGCCCTCTAAGTATGGTGCCCTTGCCCCATCCAGCCCCAAGGTAACTGATAGGAAGGGTCCCTCTCTTCAGGTTTCATGTACAGAGGTAATAACTTGAGTTATGGTACAATGTGTGTGTTATACTGTGTAAAGAGGACGTACTGCAATGTTTCAGAAATGGTTCTTGGTAAAATGATGTATTGACTGATGATTACATGTGTGAGCCTAATGCAAATGTATATGGTTGCAGTTGAAACTTATGGGTACTTGCTTGACGCGGACGCCAAGCTTTTCCCAGGCCAGGAAGGTGTAACCCCCTGCAAATGGGGGTTCCCAAAGACTTCCAGGAGCTTGCTTGAATGCTCCAAGCCTGAATGGTGTTTAGGCTTTAGCTTTATCAGTGAGTGTTTTTAGAACCTCTGGTACTGTCTCTTTAAGAGCTGTCTGCTTGCAGACATAATTAGTTTGTATGGGGGACTGTGTGTTTCTTTGATTGAGTACCACTCAAGCTGCTGCCAATTCACCCCATTTTTGCAGTCACTAGGAGTCAAAGGAACCTGTCTGAAAGATGTAACTGATTGCCAGAAATCATTTACAGTAATAATAAAATTACAGTTTGTCTAACCTGCTTTCTTTGCAGTCAGAACTGTCTGCCTAGTTCCCCATTCTGGTTTTGAACTGCTGAACTGGACCAATCAGTGTGGGGTAAACTAGCTCTAAAATGATGCCTTGGACGAATCAGAACTTGGGACTCATAATCTGAGCCAGCCACAAGAGGATTGTATGGGCAGTGACTCTGGGAGATGTAGTTTAGACTTGGTGCCTTTTGGACCAACAGCAGCAGTCTATTGAGTGACAGCCAATCCAGTCAAGAACTGGGAAGAACTCAAAGGAAGTGCCCGGTTTTTGTCTGTTGGGAGTTTCAGTTTGAGATCTGAAAGTGAAGGGAAAGAAACCCTGTGCTCCTTCAGTGCACAGTTTCAGTCAAAAACGTGTGCAAGGCCCAGAGTTCCGGTCTACAACTTGTGTAACTGCTTGTTAGGACTGAACTGGCCCTGTGAAAAGAATCAAAGGATCTCTGAAGAGTAGAAACCAGGCTCACCCTGTAGAAGACTGAAGAAATTGTTGAATTACACTCGGTCTGTCAGGAACTGAATCTGCTGTGTGTTCTCCTGGTTATTGTGCAGTAATTGCGATTGGGATACAGATGCAGCCTGCCTGGTATAGTGCTTTTTTACCATATAAATGTGTGAGGAGTCTCTTGGAGATCAAAAGTAGCCCTGCTGACATTGAAGGACCATATCTTCTTTGGAGGTCGTGAGTACTAATTGGAATTGCGCTCCTGTTGAATTGCCACATTAAATCCAAATGGAATTACTGTACTGCTGACTGTTTAATTTTCCTTTTCTCTGTGTGAAAGGGCCCCTACCAGCTGCCACGGTTTGGACTAGCCACTAGGGCCTGGGTACCCAGGACAGTAACTGGTAGGGATAGGCCTCAGCACAGAGCCATAGGTAGATAGTAAAGTGATAAGCTAATTAACCTGATTTCCCCTGTCCTTGTTATATCCCCTAAATAAATCAGAGCTGTTTGTTTCAACAAAGTTATACTGCCTGAGGTATTTGTCTATGTTAAAGTACTGTACTGTGATTGTTGCACTGTATCTTATTTTACAGGATGTCCCGTGCCTGAACCAGCCTTGGGGGTAAGTGTATACTGTGAAGGTAATTCTGCTATATTGTGTGGGCCACTAGTGGGAAGAAAGGGGGGTTGCAGTGTCCCAGAGGGCTGTGACCAAGTAAGTTTAACTATTGCAAACCCTGACCTCTGGGTGGAGGCACCCGCCATTGGATCCAGGCCCCTCAACCTGTTAGTGGCAAATCAGGCAGGGGTAGTAGCCCCTGGGATAGCGCCATCTAGGGGTTACATAAGGATTGAAACTACACTAGCTGAAATCTCCTCTTGCTGTGCTGCAATAGAATTATGGGTGGAGAATGCAGGAAAAGTCACAAAATTGAATGAGTCTGAAATCAAAGCTGCTACTGCTAGGATTTTAACTTTGGAAGGGACAGTGAATGAAGTATTACATGAGCAGCTGGGTCAGGCATCAAGGCTGGAGTGTGTTGAAAAAAACTTGTTTAAAAGGAATCGACGGTTAATAGACTTTCCGAGAAATCTGCCCAACAGTGAATTGAAAGATGTGGTTCAAAATGTGCTATCAGCTATCTTTTCAACTGAACCCTCTTTGACCCTGGAGTCGGTCCTTCGACCTTTCTCTCAGCAATTGAAAGAGATAAATACTGAGCTGCTTTCTACACAGCCATCTGGAGCGAGTTACATGATAATAACTTTTCATACCTTAGCTGAGAGACATACGTTGCTCCAACTGTCACAGCAAAAAAAATTGCATTTATGAAGGGACTATAATTGATTTTTCTCCAGACTTTAGTTTGCAAACCCAGTGCAAACACAAATGATTCTTAGCAATTTTGTGTGAGTTGAAAGATGCTGGGATACCGGCTATATTACTCTCTCCAGCTTATTTGAGAGTGACTTTCAAGGGAAAAATTTCACATTTTGGAGCCTTTTTGGAAGCTAATATAAAGAGACCAGAGGACACTGATTCTGATTTTTGAGGAGAAAGACGTAGAAATGACCAATTATCATCCTATACCAATGGCTGGCTGTAATTTATTTCCTAGTGAAATAACTATGAGTAAAGGCTTATACTTCCTAATTGGACTTTAATCTTTCATTTCAATTTTGTTCTTTTATTCAGTAATGAAACTATGTGGGGGTTATAAATGGAGATGCACGTGAGCATATATATTCTTACATTTTCACCTTGTTGTTGTGATGATTAAAGCTTGGAGCACAAGCAAAGTCCACTAATTAATTAACTTATGAAGCTCCTGTTATTGCCTAAATGTTTTACTTTTCTTACCCCACTAAAATAATAATATTTTTGTGCTTTATTTAGTTAGGCTTTAACAATACAGTATAACAGAATAATTTCAAAATGTATTTTCTTATGTATTATCAGTTATAATGTGAACTTGTCCTCGTGAATAAAAAGATAGTGGAAAATTACATGTATAATTTGTTTTAAAGTATCACTTGGGATTGGGATATTTATTTTAGGCCCTTAGCTCACAAGGTATGTTACCCCCGAAATCTATTGACTTTATGGCACAACCGGTGCTCTAATATTCATGGGGATATTTATGGGTATTTTGAAATAGATAATAGCAGATGGAAAAAATAATAGCAGCTACATGCCATGTGCCATATGTGCTGTTGTTTCTATATCTATCCAACATAGCCAGAGCAGGTGTTCCACCTCGTAGGATTATACTCCCTCCTTTTCATCTCTCTCTCTCTCTCTCTCTCTCTCATACAGTAATACCACTTCTGACCTTGGCTCTTAATTGAATGCATTGTATTAAAAGTGTCTCCTTAATAGCACAGGCCTCATTAAGATAACCATTTTTCATTCTTGAAAGGGGCACAAGACTGCTAACTCCTGCATGTAGATGTACTTCATTTTATATCACTCTGTAAGCACAGTCAATATGTTACATATGTTTTATGCTCTATTTATATCTTGTAAATCTTTGCTTCTGTTTGTGGAATGTTCTTAATGGACCCCCCAGACTTCCAAGCAAGGGAGCCTTCACTCATTGGAAACGTTTTCTGGTAGAACAAAAATACAAATGTAAACCCACCACCAATTTGTCTTTTCTCATAATCCAATATATTTTGCTGTATATATTTTACTTCAAATTAAATGGTCTGTTTATATTGATTAATGGCAAAATAATTCCTTTTTTTATTTCTGGGACTGGCTACAATATACAACTCAAAGTAAGGAAAAGCATTGGTCAGTAAAAGTAAGATTTCCAAGGAAGTTAGTACAGTACCATATGATTATAGATCTACGGAGCACATTTGACTAATCTGAGGACTCCTTTCCTCTGCACATGAAATGCTCCTATTCTGTAACAGTGTCTCACATGAAGGTGTCCTGGAAATATACTAGATCAGGGGAGTTTTTCTTTTAATTTTTAATATATTATTGATCAACCTCAGTCAATAATATATAAATGCAGTCACAGTCTTACTGTTGTAAGAGTGATCTCACATATACAGTGGAGCCCTGATTAGTGTACACCCTTGGGAAACAACATTTTTGTGCATTTAAGTGGGATGTGCACTGAAAGAAAAGCTGTGCTTAACAAGAAACCCCACCTCCCAAAGCTGTACCACCTGATTAGGCTTTTTGGCTACAAGAGACGATTTGTTTCCCATATAGGAACTTACTTTATTTTATTTCAGAAAAGTCTGTGATCTCCTATCATTGCGGATGCTGCGTGGGTCCATTTCCTAAGAAAGTGCCACACTGCACTGCTTGCCTCAATACACAGGAAGCAATAGAATTTAATCATTTTAAGCCTTTCTTATATGTTTTTGTTCATATGTACCATTACAGTACCTTTTATGGTTATAAGAGTGTATTCTCAAATTCTTTGGGTGACAGAACTGCAAAGCAAAGCTGAATAGTTCTGGCACACAAAGGACTTGAGAATAAACTCTAGGAACCATGAGACACAGAAACATTACACACTGTATAAACATTTTATATATCATGTTGAAGATCTCTTTTTTTATATTAAATTTCAATTTCAAATCAAACTGTTTTACTTTGCAGAAAATTAGTGAAACCCGTGTTGTGGAAATGGACTATACCAACTGAACTTAAAACTTCTGAATTTTAGAACTGTTAGTATAAGACACCCTATTATGGCATGAGTAAGACCGGTAAAGAGTACCTGGAATGTATAAGCAATAAGCCATGACAGGGTATGCATTAAGTAAATAATAATTCATAGTAGAATGTGTGGCAACATTGTATTAACCAAACAACCTGGATGGGCTGTAATGTACACCAGGGAGTGGCTTATTGTGCTTATAAAATGGCTCACGGCTCTTCTATATTATATGTAAAGTGAAAAATGTTATTTATTGATTTTTTTAATATTACTAGTTTATCTCTTTTTCACTGTCAACCTGGCACCACTCAGGATTGCTTCCCCCAGCCCCATCACTGAGCTTCCCTGAGGCTTACTTGCTGTTGTCCGTTGTCCTCAGCCAGAGAATGTTGGAAAAGCCCAGTCACTGGTGTGGAACCTGAGATGGACTGGTCCACCATCCTGTCAGGTTTGGGGATTTTTCACCTTAGTTTTCTCCCTGGGCCCACGTTAATTGCAATGACGTGTTATCCGCAGTCCACTTCCATGGATGTGGCCCTGGCATCGATGGGCGGGTCACCTTCCCTGACCCACACAGTACTGCCACCCAGAACCACTAGGTGGCAGCCTCCAACTGAGGTGTCTTTTCCCCAACCCAAGGGAGGATCACTGTCCTTGGGATGCTCAATCCTCCCTCACCAGCCAGCCCCAAACAACCCACATTCCTTTTCTTTAAATTTCTATACATATCAAATAGTAACTGAGTCTGTAGGTAACGAGGATTGGTAATGCAATCTGGCACAAGACTATGCATCACCAGTTTTTATTGTGTTGTCAAGTGATGTCTCTCAGCCAATGAGGATTCAGGATTTTTCCTTGCAATTTTATAATTAGAAATAAAAAAAAAACTAATTGGCTCAGATTGATGCAATGATTTATAACATCTAAAGTATCTTGAAGCACTCCACAAAGGAGTAAGTTAAATATTGCTAGAGAAGGTTTACCCATGGTGGTGTGACATGAATGTGGTCGCTGTAAATTAAAGTCCCAGAAACATGTTGCCTGCAATGATTGTGGCCCTGCATTCCACTGCAACACATCTAAGCTGCCAATGGACAGTAGTGAAGAGTTGTTTTTTGTGGGGGGCTTTGCCCCCTTCACCCCCCAATACTAATTATAATCACCTCTAGGTCCGGACATGAGTGTAAGGGAGCAGAACAGTGTGCACGGTGAAAATGTCATGAGGGCAGGGTGTTACGAAATCCAGAATGCCCCTGTCACTCACAACCTTTTCCCCTTGCCCTAATTGCAGTGCCTACCTAATGATATACTGCTAGAGAAGTGATTGTTTGTTGACAGACAAAGGTGCCTTCATGTGCTCAGCAATGTCCTAAGCATAGCCCAGTCCAGACAATTGATATAAATGTTTTATTGAAACGGAATCTCAAACCTGTCACTAGGGTCATTCATGTACTTTTTTCTAGAAGTGCCATTGGACATTTTATTTCTACATGTACAACCACCAGAACTAGGAAGGGGGACCTTGACTTAAGAACTTAATGCAAGGGTGGCATATTGATCAGGGCAGCACTTCTTCTTGCTGTATGGCTCTGCCAGCTTTGGGTATGAGCCCAAGTCCCTGGAGCAGGACATGAATCCATGATTCTCTGTGCATGCTGTGCTGCTGTTGAGCCACACTGACATCATCCTGTGTATGTATAAGTAATACAAGCATTAATCTAACACATTTTATAATTCTTCATATTTTGGATGTTATTACACTGATGATATAACTAGAATGTGGCCATTACTATTGAGAATTCTTACTTTTATGCTTTACTATTTCTTTACTATTTTTTTAATTTTCTTAGTTTTATAGTGGAGAGCTATAGTATCACCCCCCAACAAATAAATAAAAGAAATGCTGTAAATTTCAATATCAGTAACTATCATGGGCTCCATTTTAGATTTCAATGGGGGCAACAACAAAGGGGCAGTGGGGGTGGAGCCATGGACTGAGTGGGGGTGACGCCAGGGGCTGAGTGGGGGCAGGGCCAGGGGGGCAACACAAACCTGGGGTAACTCCCCCACATTGTACATAGTTTCTGGTATAGCAAATGTATGGGCTGCAGGCTGCAAAGCAAAATGGGGATAACATCTCCCACAGGTGCAGAGATACTGCAACAGCAAGTGCATAGGGAGCTTTAGGCTGTGGAGTAAAATGAGGGTAACCCCTCCCCAGCACAGAGTTACTGGTACAGCAAGTGTATGGAGGGCTGCAGGCTGCAGTGTAAAATGGGGGTAATGTCCCCACTCCCCAGGTAGAGTTAGAGGTACAGCAAAAGTGGGAGATGCAGAACAAAAACAGACGGGTTACCCACACCCTAGGCACATTGTTACATGCAAGTATATGGTAACCCATAGAATGCAAAATGTAAAACACTTCCCCCCACCCCCATACACAGTTACAAATATGACAAATGCATACAGAGCAAAAGGGGAACACTCCATACCTCAGGTACAGAGTTGCACATACATCAAGCACATGGGTTAGCTGCACTGCAGCTCAAAATAGGCAAAACACCCCCACCCCATACCGATACATCTGCAGCAAGTACTAAGTACATGTGGGCAGGGACACCTGCAAAGTAAAACTGGGGTAACTCCCATCTCGCCCCCAGGTAAAGAAAGTCACAAGTACAGCAGATGCACGGGAAGCTGGGGTAACATAATTTAACACACTAACCACCTTAACCCCTAGTACTCTAAAAAGTTATCTACAAACTCCCAACTCAATCACATAATAATCACATTCCATATTTTCTGGAGAGACCAAATATGGAGTGAAGGAATACTTTGTCTAGTCCTAACCCTCCCCCATAAGGTGCCCACTGCCCTCTGCCTGCTGCTACGGCTGAATCAATGTTCTCCACTAAACTGCCTCTGTCACTCACTCACCACTTTTCTTTTGTGCTGTTTTATTTATTGGAGGAGCCTCCGTTTGCTTGCCAATGCCAGTAGCCCAGCTGGCATGCACTCGGACTTGCTCTGCACTGTTGCACAGTGTGCAGCAGCTCTGTGTTGCTCTCTGAGTCCAGCAAGGACTTTCAGATGCAAACAGTGGTGCCGGTGGTACTCGTACCTGGAGTCGCAACTTGCAGGCTGCAGCTTGGCCTTGGCCCCGGCCAGGTCAGTTTTTCTCTCCACAAGTCTGATTACAATACAGATTTAACTCATGAGGAATCAGCACTTTCTCCTCCTCTTCAACACAACATGGCAGCAGCACGCAGCTCACTGAGGCTCTCATCACCACCAGGCTTCTCCCGCTTAGATGTGACTTCGTCCCCCATTTCCCTAGCTGGCTCACGTGCATGCACACTGTGGTGTGGCTAGCTCCAGCCACTAGAGAGACTGGGACTTTGAGTTTTTAATAGCAGGACCAGGATTACCAGCAACCATATTTTTTAATTAAAAAAAACACAACAAACAAACAAGAATGGCCTGCAATGCGGGGGCCCCCTTACATGGTGCCCCTGGTAACTAGATAATCATACTACCATATCCACAGGTGAAAAGACAAGGTAGTCATGGTAGTGGTGGTTCTGAGAGGTGGGTGTGGCAGCCATAACCAATCAGCATACAATGACTATGGACACCCATGCATTAACGGAGGAACAGAATTCAAAAGTGCACTCTTTGGGTGTCAACATTCAGATCTTTAAATTCTTCTGAGCTTCTGACTAAAAGCTGACTTCATCTATGTACACAGAAACATCTGGGGGTAAGGTAGCAGTTTTAGCTCCATCTTGGAAAATGTGATGGTTAAGCAGAATATTATCAGATTTTACAAGGCTTCATGGGATTAGGACACATGAGTATTTTCACATTTCTGTCTCATACACATTCTGAGATATTGCAGGGCAACATTACTGTAGAAAAATAATCCCTTTACAAATTCTGCAGTTTAGAAGAATTCTAAAAATATGCATGAAATGCCATAAGCAATAAGCTCTTATCTTCACAAAGCCATGGGTTGCTGATACCATTAAATCAATAAATAAGTAGTGTACATTTTTGATCTGAGACTTGCTATTTGTAGGGATTCAACCAATGTTCCATTGTCCTCCACATATAAAGTAGACATATTGGACAGACAGCTTTCTAGTGCGCAGCCATGGGCATAAACGGAACCCTTGCTATATCTCAATGTCAGTGTGGCTCAATGCAATGTACTCACCTTTAGGCCAGAAGGCCAATGGTACAAGTCCCACAGGTGGCACTTCGGCTAATATAAAATATCCAACTCTGACACTGCACAGCAGTAAGGAGGGGAGCGGCCCTGATGGTGCCATCCTTTTGTGGTCATTGTCCAGGTGGAAGTGAAAGATCTTGTGGCACATTTTGAAACAGGTGAGGGATTTTTCTGGTGTGTTAATCAACATTCCTCTGCACAATTTATAACATTGTTTGAGCCATATCTGTCTTTGTTTGAACAGACAAAACAGGTACATTACACTTTTATTAGACCGAATACAAGTTACAATGCATTAGGGCCCATGCAAGGTTTTCCTTTGGCAAAAATCAAGTTGTAATGTAGTTGTCTAACTTGTCCTTGACTGTAGGGGATGTTGTTGAAGGCATAACAGTTTCTCCATTTGTCTGCATGCAGTCTCTGCCCTACCAACATGTAACTCTGCTTGCAGAGTGCTTTGAAAAGCTATGTGTATATAAAGTACTATATAAATCCAAGCTCTGTTCTCTTTTGTTCTGCACTCATCTTTCTGGATCTGTTCTGCTTATGTTCTGCTTGGGAGTCTTTCATAGCAAATGCTTTAGACAGCATGGGCAGTTCTACTTGCAGCTGGTAAATGTCAACATCATTTAATAATTTAGCAATTTAGGCTGTAACAGGCTTACCCCAGACTTACTTGCTACATTTTAATCACATCTCGTATAAATCTTAATGGTTTTCAAGGCTGCTACTGGTGGCTGGCAACCATTAATATGCAAACAGATCATTCTAAAGATATCACCAAAAAGAGCACGTAAATCTCTCTAAAAGTGAAACAGAAACAGTGCAACACTACAACTTCATATTTGCTTACACCCTGCTCTCTTTCCGTACATATCTCTTTTTCTTTTTCTGTCTCCTTCATCTTTAAAGCCAACTCTGTATGTATCCCCTATTGCACCATTATAACTGTTCCAAACAGTGACATCATTCATTAAAAACATGGCCCCCTGACCATGCTTAACAGAGCAAAGTACCAGGACACCTGGCCATATCCAGTGGTGGCTTAGGAACAAACATCCAGCTGTGTATTGTGATATGAAATGTACCACTATATTTTGACCTACACCCTGGTTTGTGTTGGTGGTGGTGTGGAGCCTAAAAAACTAATAGCACTTTGCACCATTCTTTGAGTTTATCTGTGTCTGTGTTCCTAGCCTCACAGCTTGATTTCAAGTGCAGAGCATTCAGCTTGACATTGTTTGATGTAAACAGGGCCTGCTACCACTGCTGCATCACTGCTCACCAGTGATATGTGCACTTTCCCCTTCCTGCTGTATTCTCAAGGGACTTGACACACGAGGAGTCACCTTGTCAGGGTGATCAAAAATTTTCACAGTCCAGCTGAACTATAACTTAGAACTCTTTTTTTAAAATAAGAAAAAAGAAGAAATAAAAAAGACAAAGAATGTATAGGCACTTTTGTGCAGAATTTGGGAATAAAGAGGATTCTGTTTGCAATTCTCTACATCATGCAAAACTTTTGGGGGAAGGAGAATAGTCAATCTGGCATAGCACAGTAAAGCCAACATCTCTACAGTCATTCATCTCATTGTGTAATCATTATCTTAATTATGGGAGTTTGGGATGCTTTCTTTTCTCCAGCCTGTAAAGAACAGCAGCTGGAAATGTAGCATGAACAAGAACAATGTATAACAATTACAGTAATAATAGTAAGAATAACAACAACAATAATAATAATAATAATCCTGTGGCCTGCTTGAGAGGGGGCTATTTTGCAAATGGCCATATTGCGTGGCTCAGTCATGTAAAGGCTGACAATGTTAATTTATGATTTTATTTTTTACAGTTTACCACCCATTTCAGCAACTGCATAGACTAAACCACTAGGAGGTTACATGACTTTCTTAAGGTCACACTCTGGAGTAGTGTGAACCTAGCATCTCCTGATTCCCAAGCTGGTGCTCTAACTACTAGACCACACTGCCTCCTCTGAAAACGACAGATCAGCTGTTCTATATTGCAATCGCTAATTATTTCCTTGAGCTAGTTAAATCTAATACCCTTTGAGCTCAGGTTACAAACACAACTGTCATGACAGAAAAGAGTCAGCAGCTTAATTGTAATTAAAATAGTCCAATCAGAGGCCATTCATTGGACCAGCTGCAGCTGGCACCTTGGGCTGGGAGTAGACTCTGAATTCACAAGAGGGTAGCTGATGGTGGAAACAGTGCTGTTGATGGCAGCATTTTAAAACCCAGTGAGATGATGGTACCATATCCAGTGCCAGCGTAACCCCTGTGGTGGACCAGGAAGCATGCCCCCCCCCAGGGACTTACTGCAGTGACCAAGGCTAATGCTAGGCTGTTGACACCATCAAGTAGGTGGAAGGTGGAAGAAAACTGGAGCTAAATCTGATTGTCAGATGAAGGGTGCAGGCACTCTCAGGCTGCACTCCACAGAGACCCCCACCACGAGGAAAAAGGGGTGGTGGCAGACAGAATCGGGATGTTGCCAAGGGCGAGCAGGTTCCATTCCGAGGACTGGGAGAGTAATAGCAGAGGATGAAAAGCAGGATTAAAAAGAAAAACAGGGAAAAACAACCACAAAAACATTTGAAAAGTTTCCATCCCTGTAGAAATAATCTTCTTTAAAGCCAGTAGAAACATTTTCTCCCCAGTTCTTTAAAACCCCAATTTCTCTGAGTAATATGTAGGGTTGTCATTTATTAAAACTTATCCAATGAAACATAGAATTATAGACAATGACAACAGAAAAAGACCAATGTCCATCCAGTCCCTATTTAGCCCTGGGACCTATGGTTCCTCCAAGATCCTAGCCCTCACCAGCCTCATCTCCTTTCTCCTCCTTGATTCTGCCACCCCCAAGCAACCACTATTCCCTTCCTTCTGTCCCAATGGTGCTTGAATCCACCAATGTTTTTTGCACCGACCACCTCAGCTGGCAGACTATTCCAGGGCTTCACCACCCTTTCTGTAAAATGTTGCTTTCTCATGTCCATCCTGAACCTCCCTCCTGTTAGTTTCCACTAATGTCCATGTAAACAATGAGCTAGTATTCAAGTTAAATATTCCTTCGCAATTCACCTTCTTAAATCTGTTTAGGAACTTGAGGGTCTCTATCATATCTCCCCTCTCCCTCTTGGTCTCCATACATTCAGTGCCTTGAAGTGATCATAATAGGACCTGCCCTGTTGGCCCTGAATCATTTTTGCTACTTTGTGCCACACAATCTCTAGCCTATCCATATCCCTGTCCTTCCTGAACTGAGGACTCCAAAATTGGGTGCAGTACTCCATGGGCAGTGAAAAATGGAGCTGATGTTTGAGGAAGAGATGGGAAGTCTTCCTTTCTGCTATGAATATTCCTGCCAGTACATCCCAGTATCCTACTTGAAGGCTGACAAAATAGCTGGCCAGTGCTTAAGGCATTCATTTTCCACTCCGGTGACTTTGGGTTCAATCCTGAGTTTGCAATCCCAATTTGGAGTGGCAGAAGCAGGAGGAACAGCAGTCTAAGAAATGCTCTCTCATCTCTGGGACAGATCTCCTGTAATCCATGTGGAATGGCTCCTATGTGGTGGCCCAGGGGAATGGGTAGGAATTCTACATGGAACAGTTGTAGTTCCACCTCCACTAGTGAAACTCAGGATTTCTAGGGTGCCTACAGGTGAGAGGGTATGGAAGTGCCAACATGGGCCCTCAGAACATCCTGTTTGGTTATGGTGTCAGAGGGTAGCCAGTTCCAGTAACCGGTGCTGCCTCTATACTAGGGGGTTTGTGTCTTCCCCTTGACTGTGCTGTTGAACAAACCATTGGTGGTGTAGTAATAGCAGAATGGAGGAGCTATGGTGCGACTGTCAATGCAGCATGATCCATCGCAGTCTGGTCAGGGAGCTGGATCTTCATGTTGTTCTGATGCACAAACCTGACCTTGGTGGACCAGCATAACCTTTGCAGAATTCCTCCACGGACAGGTAAGGCAGGAATGAGAAGGTGAGGGCAGTTGTGAGTAGAGATGAATTATGAATAACTAGAATGATTAAATGTTACCCCGGCACTGTTTTAGATATTGTGTTAGAGTTATTGATCACCATTATCATAATTCTGCCATGTTTTTCATCAAATCACTTTGTCCTTTGGCAGGGGCCAGCCAAGGGCTTGGTTTGAAATGTGCCTCATGTCATCTAGCACCTTCTCCTTTCACTAATTAAATCATGTACGGCACCCATTAGCTTGACTGAAGTTGGACGGGAAATCAATGGATCTGATCCCACAGCCAGGGTTCACTCAGCATATCTGATCCCAAAGCCAGGGTTCACTCAGCATGACACGAGTCAGAGACAAATGCTCAGTGATGCAGTGGTCACCTCTCCAGAGGGCGGGAGAATGCCTACTTGCTGATTGATCAGTTCTGAGGATTGGAGTTTGTCACTTGGACCTTCAACCCTGATAGAGGGCTGGCCATTGCATAGTAGTTTTTGGCCATCAGTGGCCAACTGGCCCTAATGCACATAGATATACAGTACAGGATGCTATCAAGAAAGGACTCATTTATGCCCAGTCCTAATGCATGCCTTAAATTGTTGCAAGTACTTAAACTTAGCAGGGCAATTTATAACCATACCTGTTTTCTACTCACATGCTACAGGCGAACAATATGATTTATTATGCTGTCAAATTACATCTTGTATATTTTTGTAGAAATTATGTTTGAGCATACTGTAATTGATAAGAAGGATTACACTAGTAGCTAAGGAGTATTGTTTTCATGTCCTTGATATAATGTTATATGGGTAGTTACAGCAATAGCTACAGGCATATGCCATACTACCAGCTTTGGGAATACTAAGTATTATTATTGACAATATAAGGTGATGGAAAGCATGTAAAATTATTAAGCATTAATCTTGCCAGGAGCAGCAGACACACAATGTTAACCAACCCCACAGCACCTTCAAATGACAGTAAACCTTACCATGAAGAATAATGACTTAGCTGGATATTTATCTTTAACCCTGTCATTTGGCAACTCCACCTTCACTAAGCAGCTTCTGTGTGTCTTACTAATGCATAAAAATGTATGTAAAGTCAAATACGGGAAAATGACCACCATAATCTTGCAGCCTAAACATGACATATATAGATCTGAGCACTGCAGACTCCTACCAATTATTGTCCAATTTACAGAAAGATTTGGAAGAACACAAAGCTGTCACTTCCAAATAGCCACTTGCATTTAAATGTTTACAAGACAGTGGCAAAAAAAAAAAAAAAAAATAGGAAAGGAAAATAAAATCTTCAGAGCTACTCATTTTAACATTCATGGTACTGTGTTATCTGGGGTTAACACTTATGATGTGCTTTTCTTAAATGATCTTTCCAGTGCCTGGTCTATGCACTAGATCTGAAATTAAAATAAAAATACTTCAGCAACGTTGTAGGGCTTAGTTAGAAGTTTTATGTTATGCCTCAATGTTTGCACCATAATAATGTAGCCCACCCTAGACAGATTAGGCTGAAGGTTGGCATGCACGGACGCAGTGCCAAGATCTCTGGATCCTATAACTGTCATAATGGTTGGTTCAGCAGTTTAAATGTCAAAGAAGGTTGCAAGTACATAAGACATATGGGAATTAAGACTGTTTTTGTTACTGATAGCACAAAAATAACTGTGACTCCAAGCTGAAACCTGAAGCGTTTGGGGTTGTTAGAATATGGTGCACGGATAATTCTTTGATAGGTGGTTTTACTGAAAACGTGTCCATTTTAAAGCTATTTTTTTAAAACATATTTTATTGAACAAGGAAAAGGAATGTACAGCTGATACGGAAATTGCAAGAAAACAAACAAAACATAACCACTGTCTTGAGGTTATATACTGCTGATGAATGCAAGTAATAAGATTCCAGGACTCAGTGGTTGAATGATGGAGTTAAGCACCTGGTCAACTGGGCTAAGTGGTACAAATCTTCTACGTATTAGGACAACTGTCTGCCCCTCTGCACCCACTGAGGTCCCCCATGACCATGTATGCCTGATTGTTAGGTGAGACTAGTTCACAAACACTTGCTGATGAGGTCACTAAGTAGCCCTCTAACAGAAAAAAACATTGGTGTGCGGTCAGTAAGGCCAAATACCTGACTCTATTGCACCTACTGTGGGTCCCATATATTCATGAAGTGGCCTTTCTGACCATTAGCTGTAAGCTGAGCCCTCTTTAGTTTGACAGCTACAGTACCTACATTTCTAGCCCACTGCACCAGAGGAAGGGGCCTCAGCTAACAGCCCATAACACCAACAATCCACTCTTCAGGCTCCTTCTAGTCTTGGTTCCTAGTAAGAGTTCTGGGGAGATTTGGGCAGTTGAAACCAAAGGACTTGCTCCATTATGTCATGCATTGCATAACAGAAATGTGTTATTTTGGAACAAGTCAAGATCATATGGAAAAAGGTACTCTTACTAATCTGGTACTTGGGGCAATTGGGGGTTCTGTCTGGATGCCTAGAATACATCTTAATGGAGGTGAAATAGGCTTGATAGAGGAAATGAATTGTATCTGCCTGAGTTTGTTACTCCTGGCGCAGTTAGAAAAATGGGCCGCAGTCCTCTTCCAAATCTTGTGAGCAATAGAGATACCAAGGACTCGCTTCCACTGCCAATGGATGGTAGCACTGGGGGAGATACCCCCTTAGAATGTCATAGTATATAATAGCAGTTTGTGGAGAGGCTGTGGTTTGTACAACTCCTCTTCCAAGGGGGAACCACTAATTATGTTTCCCAGTGGGTTAGGAGCAGCTGAGATGGGTTCTGTCATTAGCATATGCCTAGAGTCAAAATCTGAGAGATGACCTCATTCGGCCAACTGGTTCAAATGGGTGAGCCCTTGTTTCTCCTGCTTCAGAACTGTCTGGTGCAGACAATCACTATATCTAGCTCTGCTCCTCAAGATGGCCCTCGACTGTGCATGCACCAAATTGCCTTGTAACCAGAATAAGAGTCGATGCACTGAAATCCAGACTCTTACCAGGGTCCAGGTGAAGCGATTCAACACATGAGGCACTGCCATTTTCTCAAGAGCTACTAGTAAAAGACCTCTTCTCAGGTCTAGTCCTAGATCTTCCTCTTCATTTCTTGCCAAGTGGGCTTAGGTGGTGAAAGACGAATAGGCAGGAAGCTTAGCTGGGAAGCTGAATAATAATTTTTGGAGTTTAGTAGGACCAACCCCCTTTGTGTACCTGCAAGTGGAGAAATACTGTTTTGACGTGGGCTTGCCTGCCACACCACAAGGACCTGTGAACTGCACGATTCAGCTTCAAAAAGAACTGTTGAAGGACTGAGCTGGGAAGTGACTGGAATAAATATAGGCACTTAGGGAGGTTGCACATTTTAACCACGTTTACTGTACCAATGAGAGATAGTGGCAAGGTTCCCCATCTTTCACAATGAGACTTTGCACCAGATAGAAGGAGAGGGAAATTCAAATTGTATAATTGAGACATACGTGATGGAATTTTCACCCCCTAAATACTTTATTACCACGACTATCTGGAGCCCCAAGGCATTATGTGCCACATTCTCCCTGTGTTGCCTACCTATCATGAGAATTAATCTGGTGCCCCAAAAGGACATTAAAGTCTGAAAGCAGACGATCAAGGGCTGGCAATCCCTCAGCCAGGCACTGGAGATATAAGAGATCAAAAGTAAACAGAACTGCCTTGTGCTCTCATTTAAAAGCTATTTAGAACATAATCTGCCATTTCTGAGTATGCACAGTAAATTTTTTTGACATTCTAATCATAAGCTGATTTTTGCAAACCTGACATACTGTATGTTGCTTTGATGAGATGGACTCCATTTTCATGAGTTACATCTCAGTTTTTTTGTGAACCACAGCAGTTCCAAAAGTGGGTAATAGAAAAGAAACACTTGTGGATCAAAACCAAGAAAATTAGTTGGGAGTTGAGTCTGAAACTTGTGTGGTGGTCAAAGTGGGCAGTAATGCTGATTCTTCAACTGATGTTTTTGTAGAAAACAAATGGATTTTTTTTGTTGCTTTATTTATCTGCCTACCTCCTGCTGGGGTGGTGCTATGGTTCCCCTAATCTGGCCCTGTCCTGGTGGCTCCTGCATTGGGCGCCATGCCCAAGCTGCAATCTCCTCGCCCTCACCCTCTCTAAGGTTGCATCATGGACCCCCTCTCTTGGAAGATCAAGGGGTCAAGACCAGAGGGAGCTCCTGGGAGTGTCCAATGCAGTGCCACAGACAGGCCTTCATGTGTGCTGGAGGATCAGTATTTTTTGTCCCCTATAGTTCCCCCCACAGCACAGGCATGCAAGGATGCCAATGACACTATGGTGCATGCTTCCACTCACTGCATGTCAGACGTCTGCCTGTACTGTCACCTCTATCATGCCACGACTTGCACCATCCCCTAGCCACCGCCAGAAGCCAGCACATGTGCGGCTACCCTGACCCACCCTCCCAGAGGAGGAGAGCAGTCCCATGGATGCTCAATACTCCTCCCCCTGGCCAACCCCCGATGACAAGAGTCTGTCCCCAAACACGGGCCGCTGGTGTTGCGCGAGGTGTGGTATCCAGCACCTCAACCCTCAGTGCCATTGGGCCAGCCAACAAATGGATTTTTATTATATTATTGAACTTAGGTTGTTGTAAATCATGAAAACTGGTCCTGCGTTTTCTACTACAGAACCTGCTTTCATGACTTGCATATCCACTTTGGAGGAGTTTTCACACAGGCTGTGTGACAATAAAAGATCATCGCACAGCTTGTATAAAAAGCAATGCCCTGGGACCAGCTCTGGCTGCTTGCTACATAACTCCACCCAATTGTGTTCCCAACACAGGATGCTCAATCCTGGTGTTAGAAAAGTACAAAATACACCATCCACCAGCAAGCACTCATGTCACTCTCCAGCCCTTTCAAGTATAAAAATACCCCTCCATCGTCACAGCCCACTTTGTACCCATACTCACCCTTCCCCAACACCCCCCCCTTTTAATAATAGAATCTAGCATTGGGCAACCATGAAAACCCTATAGCCACCTAAGCTAGTCACCATGATCTAAGGAAAACCTCCCCAAAACAAATAAGTCCTGGAATGCAGGAAATGTGCATGTGTGTGGCTTTTTTCAGGTTTTCTTTTCTTTTACTCAAAATGTGGTCATTTTAGGCTCACATTTTCAGGACGACCACAACACCACACTCATATGATCACATAAGAAGCATCTTTAAATCCAATTCAGAACGTGTTTGGGGGGGGGGGGTCAACCCCTAAATGGCAAAACTGGAAGCCTGGAGGGAAAGTGGAGATATGACTTAGATATTCAAGTTCTTGTGTGGAATCAATAGGGTAGATTGTAGTTACTTGTTCATAAGGAATGCGGGCAAGGTAACTAGAGGACATGGGTGGACACTGGTGAGTGGGGGTTAGGAGGGACATGGGGAAGTTCTTTTTCACATAGCAGGTGGTGGATAAATAGAACAGACTACCCCAAGAGGTGGTTGAATCCAAGACTGTGTCTGGGTTTAAACTTGGGTGGGACAGATATGAGAGAATAGTGGGACACACAGGCAGAAGTCGGGAAGGGACACCGGAGGAAGGATCATCAGCCACTAGGGCTACTGGATCTCTAAATCCAGTCTGGCATTAGGCCAAGCTGGATAGATCAACAGGACTTTCTCTGCTGATGCAATCTATGTTCCTGTGTTTAAAATGGCTAAGTTGTCAGTAAAAGAAATAAAATCCATGAAAAACAAAAACAAAGTCCACACACATGAGCCCATCGTACATTTTGGGAAATAGTTTCATTACAAGATTTTTTGCTTAGATGATGGTTGCTGACTGAAGTAGAAGGACAGTTGCCTAATTCAGGATTCTGGGCTAGATTTTCAAAACCCTGAGAACACCGCTAGCCCCTGGTGTTCCGATAATTTGACGCACAGGGCTTGCATCATTCTCCCAGCTGACGATCTGGATTTTCTATCCTGTGTGCCGATTGCCACATGCCAGACCAGGTTTTTGCTGGTCTAGCTTGTGTCAATCCCAGGTACCCTTTTCATGGGGCTTGCATCATTCTCCCAGCCAGTGATCGGAATTTTCTCTCCTGTGCGCCAATTGCTGCATGCTAGACTAAGTTTCTGCTGGTCTAGCCTGTGCCAATCCCAGGAACTCTTTTCATAGGGCTTGCATCATACTCCCAGCTGGCGATTGGGATTTTCTATCCAGCGTGCTGATTGCTGCATGCTAGTCCAGGTTTTTGCTGGTCTAGCTTGTGTCAATACCAGGTGCCCTTTTCATGGGCTTGCATGAAAGATTTGGCACAAGCTGCCATAATGTGGGAAAACTGTCGTAACTGTGCCCAATGTACTAAAACCAGACCCAGTTGCAGCAAAGGTGTTCAGTGCAGCTGTGTCAAAACATGGGTCTGAGGCAGGGCTTGCTGCAAGGCCTCCATCACCCTTTGAAAATGTGGCCCTGTTTTTAACAGGTAGATGCTGGGTGGAGGATGGGTATGGGTGCTAAGTGGGCTGTGGGGAGGGGTATTTTTATACTTGGAAAGGGAAGAGGATGTCATGGGTGCTGGTGGTGGTGATATTATGCTTGTACAGCACCTGATGGGGGGAGAAAAGATGAATATAGATCCAGCACAATGTGTGTGATGGTGCAGCTGCTTCAGGCCATATGCAAAGTCTGCTGCAAGTCCAATGCAATGTGTGTGTGATGATGCTGCTGGTTCTTGTACTACTGCCAAAGTCTACCATGGATACGACAAAATGTATCAGATGATGCAGCATTTTCTTGGGCCACTAACCTAGAGGTTTGACACAGTGAGTGTCACAGCACTTTTTTGTCACACAAAGTAAATGACACTGCAGTACTTGCACAGAGAATATCAACATTATTTTATTTTTTACTTTATTTTAAATTTTGGTAACTGGGAAAGGCACACTGAGCCACAGCTCTTTTCCAGGTGCAATCAGGGCAAAGGGGTAGGTAGAAAAAATACATAACTGGGCATTGGAGATACACAGCACAGGTACAATAAATACATGGTGGTTAAGTCACTGATAACAATATTATGCAGAAATGTTCAGGAATATAACATACATTCAATAAATACAAGTGAGCATATACATAGGTGAAGCCCTAGCATTAGTACATAGGTGGTTGCCTGGCACTAGTGACACTAAAACAAGCACAATAAAATTCTAGCATTATACAGCAAGGTAACAGAATACGGCAGATGTGAGGCAAGCAATAGCTACCAACGAGGTCAGAGTGTACCTCTGGTAAAAAGTAACTGAGGCCTAACAAAGGCATCACATGTGGTGGTCCAGGTGGGGGCTTTGGGGGCTGGAGGGGGAGGGGAGAGGTTCAGGGAGGGAGAGGAAGAGGGAGCAGGTTAAGGTGAGGTGAGTGGGGGATTCAAGGAGGGTGAGGATGGAAGCAAGCACAGGAGGAGGGAAGGGGTTTTAGGTGTCTTTTAAGGGGCTTTACCATAGCACTGTGACAACGCTCACACCAACATCCCCCACAGCGACAAACACAATGTTGAGTGTCAGCATTGTGCCATTGGGGAGGACAGTGTGTTTCTTTCAGGAGGCTGTGCCCCCCGAACTCCCCATGTGGGGTGCTCCACTCCCATACTCCCTGGTCTCTAGATATCTAACGCTGAATCGGAGTTGGACCAGGGAGGTGGGCATGACACAGGGAGCCACACTGCCAGTGTTCTCCTTGTACCAGCACAGCGACTCACTGCTGACAGGCGAAATATGTTGCTGTGCTGGTGTTCATGGTGGTGGTGTTGACCTTTTGTCTGCACACCCTTTTAAGGAAGGCTGCAGTGGGCAGAAGGTGAGTCGATAGGGCAAGATGTTTCCATAGAACAGGGAGCCTATAGGAGAAGGATAGTTTGCCCAATTGCAAGCATGGCAATGGGAAGAAGAAGGAGCAGGGATCATGAGAGTGAAGAGAGTAGCCAGAGTTGGACGAGGGGGACATTAGGGTAATACCATCCCAGCGCTGCATGATCGTTTGAAGCCCAAGGAATACCATACCACCAGTTTGCCAAGATTCCAGGGACTCTGAAGCATAATTCCTCATTCCCCTACTTTGTACACACACACACACAATATATATATATATATATATATATTAATGAGGTGTGGTAGTGCCACCTTTCTTATGCATGTTCAAGAAGGCATTTCTATGTTAAACACAACAGGATGGTGCTGGCCCAGTGGCATTGCTGTGTGCTGCCATGCAGGCAAACTGGGTCCAGAAGCAAACCCCAGTGGTTGTGGTGGGAGGCAGGGCAGGCTGAGGTAGCTGCCACACTGAGGAGGATTGGCTATAAGCGCCAGTGCTGAAGCTGGGCCAGGGAACTTGTCCTTGCTGCAGGGGATGTGTTATGTATGCATGAGGCTGACAGAGGCTGTGCTTACTTCATGGAGTGGGAGGGACCAGAAAAAGGAAGAAAAGCCTATAGCTGTCTTATTGACAGGCTGGGCTTCTGGCTCTGCTGGGTACTAGTGTCTGTTGGGACTGGATCCTAGACCACATGGGGCTAGCTGAACGTTCTGGTAGAACTAATAAACCCATTTATATCACTGCCATAAGTCTGGGTGTGTGGTCAACATGTTCCTGTAGTACTGTGTTTCTATCATCTGAATCAGAACAGATTGCTTCCTGATTCCAATTCATGTTTTTCTAGTACCATGAGAGTACCCCAATTTCCACATGGTGAACAGCCTTGGGTGGGGGGGGCAGAGCTTCTTCCACAGATAGCAAAGCCACAAGGGTAGCTGGGAGACTGCTTGAGGTTGGGGAGGCTAAGAGACACAAGCCTGAACAGGGTACACCCTGGGGCCAGTGGACATCCCTGACTATTGAATGTGGCCAGGTAGAAAAATCTCTATGGAAAAAAAAATACAACAGGAAAAAGCCACTCCACTTCACTGATCACAGACTGCCCCAAGGCAAACAGGCAGATGTAGCAAAACACAAAAAAACGGCACCAGTCTTTCAGGTTGAAAAATGCCACTTTTATAAAAGTGCTCAGTGCAGTACAAAAAACAAGACTGCAATACAAAGTGCTCATACAGGCATGGAAAACAACAAGATAGTGTATTCCTGAATCATGTACTGTACCAGTTTTGCTCACTGTCTAATTCAGAAGTTCTGGATGCAGCTCATGCTATCCTACAATGAACCTGATGCCCTTGTGAACCTTTTGTTCAGTGGGGCAGAGGACAATGATAATTTCTTTGAAGAAGCTACTAATACAACTAGAGAGGAGACACTAGTATTACTCTTGAAAAAGCTCTCACAGAACTTAAAAGGACTGCACTGAGAGTGCAATGCCATTACTGGAACAGTACCTTCTTAGAGGCATATTTAAAACTGGACCATATTCCTTGCAGCCTACAGATCATGAAATTAGCTGTATATGGCCAGGACAGAGAACCTGCTCTTTCTGATTCTTCACATTTTCAGATAACAGACTGACTTATGCTTGAAAAGGATATATAGCTGGAAGTAACATGATTTGGTTGCACACATTTGCATGCATTAATGTAACGTGGCTTCGTTCCAAGTGCATCAGTTTGTTTTTCAATACATCTGTCACAGTACTTTTGTTATTACACCAGGCAGTGGTGCAAGCATGGGCGCAGCGCAACTGGGATGTGCCAGTGCCAGGGCCAGGTGATATTCAATGGTGATGCGCCATGGCCAAACCCACTTTCGAAAGATACACAACCACACTTTTATGACACTTAAGTCTCAAAATGAGAAAAAAATGAAGACACTATGTAGGGCCATTTCTGAGTGGCCCATACTCCCAATGTCTGCTGCAGGTCAGGTGCAGTCTATATAATGATGCAGATCTTTCATGGGCCACCTGCAAAGTCTGCTACAGGTCTGGGGCAATGTTTGTACTAATGCAACTGCTGGCTACTCGTGAAGTCTACTAATGTCTGGTGCAGTCTGTGTGTTGCAGCTGCTTTGTGTATAAACTATTATGGCTATCTATTGTATCTCAAAAGCAAAGAAAATTCAGTACAAAAAAAGCTACATTAATGCACAAGTTAGGGTTTCCTCACAGCAAAAGTAAGGAACTGTGATGTTAGGGTTTTTTGAACCCTTATCCCACCCACCCCCATGCACCACCCCATGAACCTCACCAAACTAAATGCAAAAGCGCTATCCAGATTTTAGACAAATGTTTCAAAATTATAATTATACAATGGCAAGAAAGAATGCTGAGGTCTGATTGGTCAGTCTGGGACTGGACCCGTGATGTTATCCCAGAATGACATTACAGATGCAGTCCCAGCACACACATGACCCCATCACATAGAAAAATCACTATGTCCTATTTTCAGTTGAAGTGAAAGCTGCATTTCCTATCGGCTTCTCACCACTAGTTGTACTGAAGTCAAACGGAGCATCCCAAAATTCCTTCAGCCATCATGGATCTCCCCCCATCACCATAGATACATACATACCATACATCAGTCCTCCACACAACTCATCAAAAAATGAAATTGTTTTAATTTAAGAAACTGCCACTGGGTGTGAGTGCCTTCAGAGTTGTCAGTAGCTCTGTAGAAACCTAGCACACGCTCATTCCTTGCTTGCTTGGCTGTTCACCCAGAAAAATCACATAAAACGCCTGTACATAAAACATTTAAAATCAGTTTTAATTTTATAAATACCATTTTCACCATTTTCATGAACTCCTTTCCCTGCTTCAATTGACATGGACTTTCTAACTGAAATGTGAGACTGGAACTGTACACCTACCTCCTCAGTTTCATGATGGTTTGGGTTTTAACATAAACTAATAAAAAAAAAAAATACACACATCTTTACCCAGTCCCAGGGAAGACAGCAGGACTGGGTCAATTAATCTGGATAGCCAGCAACAATTTACCAACTAAAGAGAGTAAGGGGTGGGAATGGAACATGCCCACTGTATAAAAGCAGCACCACCTACTGAGCAACAATACAGCAGCACTATTGTTTCAGTGTGTATATCTACCCAGTAAAACAATACTTCAAAAAGCATTTTAAACATATTTGTAATTTTTTTTTATTTCATTTCACAAAGGAGCCATTGTATAATAGGAATAATGCACTCCAGGGTGTGTGTTGTGCTGGGATAATGTCATTTTCGGATGTTTGATGCACTTGGCCTGCGGCCTCATGCCCAACCACCCAAGGCGTGACATTATCCCAGCATGACACACACCCTGTCATGCATTATTCCTTTAATAAATAGCATAGTATGAGGAACAGAGTCACACCCCATGATGAACACTGCACTCATTGTTGCTACATGAGTGGCTCACAGGGCCACTTGTGAAGTCTGTTACAGGTCTGGTGAAATGTGTGTGGTGATGCAGCTGCTTCAAAATGGCCTGCAGGGCCACTCATGAAGTCCACTACAGGTGTGGTGCAGTTTATGTGACCATGCAGCTGGTTATTTACTGGCCCACAGGATCCTTCATGAAGTTTGGTACATTGTGTGTGATGATGTGGGTGTTTTGTGACTGGTGCGTGTACAGACACACACACACACACACACACACACACACACACACACACACACACACCCATGATAGCCTGCAACCTAATGTCTCACAACATATGAGTGCTGTGTTCATCATGGGATGTATTTCTTTTACTACAGTATGTTATTTATTCATGATGTTAAAATCATAGGCTCCTGGAAAACCTGATGGATAGTCTTTCACCTTTTCAGTTAGGTTTCAGGAAGCAGCATTCAATGATCTCATCCCTGTTTTGAGTCACTGACCACATCCAGTCAGCTATGGACAAAGGCCAAGTTACTGCCGCCCTTTTTGTGGACCTGGCTAAGGCCTTTGACTCTGTCTCCCATCATCTTCTTACCCAAAAATTCCATTCTTCTGGTCTGACACAATCTGCCGTAAACTGGTTTTTATTCTATCTCATTACAGACAACAATTTGTCCAGTTCGGAAGCGTCATCTTCCTTCCCCTCCCTATCCAAACAGGTATCCCCCAAGGTTCAATACTTGGTCCTATTCTATTTTCTTTATTCATAAATGACCTCCCATCCATCTGCTGCTCTTCTCAAATCCATAAGCATGTAGATGACACTGATTTACCTTTCTGGTCAAACCACTGCCACTGTGACTCCCCCCCTGCAGTGCAACTTCGATAAGATGCAGCACTGGTTTCAGCATAACCATTTAAAAACTAAATTCCCAAAAAAACTGTTTCTATTGACTTTGGTTCAAGGCAAAGACTATCCAAATCTCAGGACTACCCAACATTTGCAACCCTCGATGGCTCACTCTTGAACACTGTCAACTCTTTCAAATACCTCAGGGTCTGGCTGTGTAGCAGCCTTGACTTCTCTGCCCACATTAACTCCCTATGCACCAAACTTCATCCAAAACTTGGTGCGCTCTATCGCCACAAATACTGCCTCCCTACATCTACCTGCCAAGATCTGGTCATCAAAACTATTTTACCTGTAACAGATTATGCTACTGCTGTCTATGGATCTGCTCCTGCCACCTCCTTTGCAGACTTGATACTCTACTAAACTCATTCTGTTGAATTGACACCCCCCTCACTCACCACCATCTCCTCTTCTCCTCCCGATCCCTAATGCCCTATTTGCTAGGCACCAGGTCCATAGCCTCACCTTCATTGCCAAACTTTGGTTTGGGTCACTCTCCCCTACCTCACCTCCTGCCTATCCCCTGCTAACTCATCCACTTACTCCCTTTGTTCTAGGGATGCTCATAGTTTCTCCCTTCCCCATCTTCACACTTGCTTATGCAGCAGTCTCCTACCATCTCCCTCACCTCTGGAATCAGCTTCCTTGTCATATTTGCCACTTCTCTTCTCCCGCTGCCCTAAAATCACAACTCTGAACATTACCATCCACTAGTTGCTCTTGTCATTCATTGTCCTCCATCCCCCGCATGCACTCCCCCAGCCAACCCCTCACTCTCAATTGCATGCTACCCCTTTTTCCATACTAGGTGTCCTAGGCCTAAATTCATGATACTGTGTTTGCCTATCTCTCTGTCTCACACCAATGTTACCCTACATTGTCTACTTGCAAATTTGTATGAATTAGAGTTTTCCACTTCTATCCTGCACTGTGTTGTACTTTATTGCATTAGTTAAATGTATTAGTCCTTTGCTCTTGTAAATACCCCTCATTTTACAATCTTGAACCATGATGTAAATTATTGTTTTAACTCATTTGCAATTGTATTTATTCTTGTACTACTCTCTCCAATATATATTTTGCACAATTTCTGCTTTATCTGTACCATTCCCAACTGTTTTTGTTTCCCTGTATTATGTTTTGTTTCTCTCACTCGGGTTGCACCTGGAAATGAACCTTGGCTCAGTGTGCCTTTCCTGGTTACCAGTTTTCAAATAAATAAATAAAAATATAGTGGATGTTTGATATCTGGATTGTGATTTGACATTCAGTTTTCTGGGGATTCATGGGTATTGTGCATAGGATGGGCGGAGTTAAGGTTCAAAAGACCCTATCTTTAAAATTCCTTTCGTTTTGTTGCTTTAAAAAGAAACCCCACCTTGCATGTTAACATAGTTTTTTTGCCACATCCATCCAAGATCCATCTATCTGTCTGTCTGTCTGTCTATCTATCTACAGTATCTATCTATCTACAGTATCTATATATATATATATATATATTATATATATATATATATCTATATCTATCTATCTACAGTATCTATCTATCTATATCTATCTACAGTATCTATCTATATCTATCTATCTATCTACAGTATCTATCTATCTATATCTATCTATCTACAGTATCTATCTATCTATCTATCTATCTATCTATCTATCTATCTATCTATCTATCTATCTACCGTATCTATCTTATCTATCCTTGGCAGAAACTACAATACCTTTAGGTGTAAGTTGGGACTGAACCTTCAATTCAGAAAAGAAAGGAAATGTAATGTTAGGGTAACAAAATCCCCTGAACCTTGGTGAATCTGTAGCATGGTGCTTTTCAGCTTTGAGCAATCATGGAATGCAGCACTGATGTTGCCCTAACTTCACCATTGTTTCTCCAGGCACAGAAAAATACTCACACAGCAATGACTGGGAAGAGATTGCCAATATTTGGACAACGCCAATGCTGCATCACACAATCATCAGCCAGACTTAGTGTTTGGTGACATTTCTATTAGGCTTTTAAAATTCATGAAATATTTGTAAAATATCATCAAAATCCAGTATAATTTCACTTTCTTGTTTTTTCCCAAAATTGTGCATTTTTTTCAGAGACCACACATTTTAAAAAATGTGAGTTCTTTAAAATGCACAATCTCAGCAAATAGTGTCCTTTCTCTCCAAATTGCACCTTTTTAAGACTGTGAGTTCTTAAAAATGTGCAAGTTCAGCAAATACTGCCAAATGTTGAGCAGACAAAAAATGCTTTCCTTTTAATATGTCACTTCTAGGACAATTTCCCTGTACAAGTTATGCTGGCACTACTGCTATACAGCAGATTGTGTTTTTGATGTCTAAGAATGCCGTCACTGCATGTATACTGTGCCACTATGCAGGATGCAGGATTTCCTTATCAAGCAAACTCTTGTAATGCTCCTGCCTTTTAACAAAAACAATGTTTTCCTTTTATACAGCTGCTAGAACAACTTCCTTGAAGAATTTGTACTGGAGCTACTGCTGTATGTCAGAATTTCAGTGCTGATGCCTTGGAATGAGAATGTTACATGCCTACTATGCTGCCACACAAAATGCAGGACCTCCTCTTGAGTGGGACACTTGTACAGTACTGCTACTGACTGATCACAAAAAAAAGCACTTGTTTTCCTTTTAACATATGGCTGCTAGTTTTATTTCCTTGTACAGTTTTGGCTGGCACCACTGTTACAGTACAAGGTGAATTTCAGTACTGATGCCCAGGAATTACCACAGCACACATGTACTGCACTACTGCACATGATGCAGGACCCCTGCTTGAGCAGTGCGCTTGTACTGCTACTGGCTGACTATGAAAAAGCACTGTTTTCCTGTATAGAGCTGCTAGAAACATTTTCCTAAACAGTTTCTGCTAATGTTTCTGTTATATGGTGAATTTCAGTATTGATACCTGTGAATAACAGCACTGCATGCATACCACACTATGCAAGGCACAGGACTCCCACTTGAGTAGTGCGCTTGTACTGCTACTGATCGATCACAGAAAAGTTTAACAAATCAATACTGGTGCTCCCAGGCATGGCGGGTGGGGGCAAGGAACAGAAAAAATGGGGTTGGGGAGCAAAAAGAAAGTAAAAAAACACAACAGCACCCTTTACTGGCAATGCTACTAGTAGAAAGACTATTTTACAAAAAAATACTTTTTTATTGCTTTTTTAATGCATTTTCTGTTGCCTTTAAAACATTTTTAACACTTTGTTGAATATATTCAACATGCAACCCATTATCTAAGTGCAAAAATACCTTCCAGAGTGGATGGTGTTGGGCTATGCTGGACCTTTCAGTGGCTATAAGGCTCTCTGCCTGCGATGTCGGGTCTCATTGCACCCCTGGTCAGTCTGATATAGTCCAATACTGTCCGCCCTGTCTGGTATTATTGCTTATGTCTCTGATTACCATCACAAACCTGGCCATGAGCTTTACTCACTAAAAACTATCAACTTGGCATAAAAATAAAACTGCTTTAGATGGAAAAAAAATAATTAAATGCCTCTTCTTACACTCACATGCATAAATTAGAAAATGAAGTACTACGCAAGACTTTTCCGTTTCGGTGCTTCTTTGATGACCATGACAAATCTGACTCCTCTCCTATGTTTCAGTATACAGTCTCTGCTGTGTGATCTACCAGGGATAAAATAGAAACCCTGGCTCCATATGAGACATTCTGTTGTGTCTGTGTGTGTGGGGGCTGATTATTCTGTCAGCCTAACTGTGCAAAGATGAGGCTAGACCTAAGGCTCTATGAAGGAGAAAGCCACAGTTAGGCATGCTGGTGTGGCATGAGCCCTGGTTGATCCTGAAGAGAAGTACTGTGGTACTGGAGAACAACAGGGGCATACATAGAAAATAAAAAAGAAAGAAAGGAACAGAATATTGCATTCTTGTATTCCATTGTTTCCCACAGCTCCCATTTGCATATTGTGTGACCCTGAGCTTGTCACTTAACTTCCTTGTGCTCCCAGGTTGCACCTGTAAACAAGCTGTCAGCTTAGTGTGTCTGTCCTGGTAAAAAAAAAATGTAAACATTGCCACTTACTAAACTGATAACTTAGTTCAAATTCTGAGTCTGGGGTGTCACATACTGGGTGGCAGAGTCAGTGGCAGAGTCAGTACTGAGTGTCTGTATGAGATGCTGCTTGAGACGTGGATGATGGGAGGCTCCTACTGCCTCAAGACTTCAATAGCTCAGACATCAGTGTGCACTCACAGGAAAATAAAGAATGCTGAAGCCAGAGGTTATAAATATCAAGTCTTTAGTGAAAAGGTAGTTGGCTACAGCATGCAAAGGTATACATCTTGGTCAGACTCAGACCTCTGTGCTGTCAAGGACAGCACTGAGGGTTAGAATCTGACCTGGTATAGCCTTTGCTGCTGATCCAACTACCTTTTCACTAAAGACTTGATATTTATAACCTCTGGCTTCAGCATTCTTTATTTTCCTGTGAGTGCACACTGATGTCTGAGCTATTGCAGTCTGTGTGGAGGTTAGTTGCCCCTTACAGTGCTGCACTGAGCCATTTAAGCTGCATCATGATGGTAACTGTGGAACTGATTGCCACAAGACTGCCCTGATGGTCCAGGTAAAAGGAGACCTTTGGGCAGGAATACATGGCTTTAGATAGGACAATGAAATCCTACTGCCAGTGTGATACAGGATGCTGACTTAAGATGTGGGGCATCTTACATCCAGTCCTGTGCCACTGAATGTCAACCAGTGGTGGACAGTCCTGGTCCCAGACCACTTCTGACTAGCCAGAAATGTCTCCCGTCTTAGTCTGGGACACAGTTAGGTGGGGAGGGGCATAAGTGGATGGGCCTCTGCTTCCACCCCAGTTGGGAAAGTTGCAGATGGCTATCATATTAGTTTCAGGAGTGTAGAGTGAAGGATAATATATGAGGGGATAGGCTGTGGGTATTTATGGGCTCATGACAACCACTCCAATCCTGGACTTGTGAACTGGCTAAATGAGAGCCTAGCACACTTAGTAAGGATGGAAAAATAGAAGAAAAATCTATTAAGTAACTAAAGAAAATCAAGAACCTTGTCAACACTTCTTGTGGCTCTCAGCTAAGGACTGACTGTGATTGTGGATGTGGCCTTCTAATGATACCTGCACTACGAAACAACCAATGCCCACACAGAAGAAGTTAAAACAATGTTTTTATTTTTTGTTTTTGTTATGGTTTCCTGTAAAAACATCTGTTTAACAGATCACATTAAAAGCTGTGGGACCCTAGTTTAGAAATGATTTCTCCAGTTCACTGGATATGGCAAATATGTTGGGGTCCAATGGAATTTGATGGTATACCCCCTGAAAAACAGAACTCTGTTTTTTTTAGTGCAGAGTTATTTTCATGATCTGCTGAATAGCACATACATGAATCCTAATGCTGAATGCAACACACACAGATTAGAAATAGAATGCTTGCAGATGTGATTAGAAACTCAATTAGACTGAAATGGTCAGCACACATCCCCCCCAAACACTCTGTATATACTTAAAATGATACATACGCCTATCAAACCTTCATCCTTGATTTATAGGCCTGTTGCTTTTGAACCAGTCTTGTTTGTCATTAATCCTTCTCAGCAGTGCCAGAATTGCAGAGTGGGTGCCGTTTATAACAATACCATTGATCTGAGACCAAGGAAGGATTAGTAATCTGGTTTATTAATAGATCTAGACTCTAAACTCCAGAGTCAATCTGACTCTCAGTATCCCAGGGTGAACTGGGACCTTGTGCCTTTCCTCTGACCACTAGTGGATTCTGATTCAGATCATTGATCTGCCTTAACCAGTCTCAGGTTAATTAGAAACTCTTCCTTTGTATCGAAACATTAACTGTCAAGGATATATGTGTGTATAAATGTACAGTATCTATCTGTCTGTCTGTCTATCTATCTGTCCATTGAAAAAACATTAATGCACAAAATAGGGTTCTAGAAAAAACATAACAAGTAGGGAAATGCAACACTAGGGTAAAAAGTCCACCAAGCCTTGTTGAAGCTGTAGCATCGTATTCCTCAGGGTGAAAAATATCACATGAAGCAGCATTGTTGTTGCCTGGACTTTATCACCAGGTCTCCAAGAATTGGTGTGTGACTCTTGTTTTTCTGCTTTGATAGACAGTTCCAAAGTAGAACAGCACCAACGCTGTGTTAGGTAAGCATTCAAACCCCCTAGGAATGAGACATCACAGATTCAATAAGGCTCAGTGGACATTTTTCTCTGATGTTACATTTCTCTGCTTTTTTTTTCTATTCTTTTTTTCTGCCCCTTTGACCACCAGCCCAGTGGGACCCCCCCAGCCACTTCACTGACCTTTTCATGGACTTAGCAGTTATCTACCTCTTACCCAGGACCACAGGTGGTGTCAGTCTGTCATGTCGATCATGCATGAGCCAGCGGAGAAAGCCAGATCAGACTAGAGCATTTCCTCTGTTTTTTCTCCCCAGAGTGCCAGCCAGCATTGCAAAGATGGATATGCATGTATGTGTTCAAGGTCTCCAGTGGCCTCCTTTCCCTGCACTGTGCAGTCCATTGTGCTACCACAACCTCTGTAAGGTAGCAGTCAAGCGACAAGATGCAGTGTCCCTCAACCCCAAGAGAGAAGAGCTGTATCTGGAACACTTGATCCTCCCTCCCCAGCTGTCCCTCAATAACTCAGTCTCATTCCCGAATGCATGTCACTGGTATTGCAAGCAGTAGTGCTACTGCTGTGCTGACAGGCTGAATTGCATTTCCCTACTTTTCACACTGTGTGCTGCAACCCTAACTTGTGTATCTATGTAGTTTTATGCAATGAATGTCCTGATTTTTTTTTGTGATAGATGGTAATCCATGCCTAAAACCAGCTCTGAGACATTTACAAATGGTAGTAGGTAACTAATGGGACACTGCCCTGGACCTGTAGCTTTTTTTGTGCATGTTCCTGTGGGCTTTATGTGAAGCAGTTGCCCCTCCAGCACTGCCTGGGACCTGTAGATTGCTTCAAGTTAAAGTGTGAAAAAACTACATTAGGTGCATGCACATATGCAGTTTGATTTTATCGGGCTTAGTTTTTTATGCCCATCTCAATTTTCTTTCACACACAACTTTAACATTTTTACAAATTTTGTCATCAAAAGTTCACTAACTGGCAAGTGATCACCCCCTGTCATGACCACATGAGTAACAATTTTTAATCTCTGCCCAAATTGTGTTTTCAGGCACAACCTTCAAAATACATTTTTGCAGGATTTAAAAGTTTACACTTGTGAGATACTAAGAGAGGGTAGACGCTTGCAGATTTCACTTTGGTGAAATAAGGAAAATTCAGGTGAAACGAAAATGATGTCCATGTGAATGTTTTTTCAGACTTTTTTTTGTGTGTCTTTTTTTCAAAAAGATATGTAAAAAAGTTTGAAAAAATGTGAAGTGTACCTGCACATACTGTAGACCTAGTTTTGTCCATCTCAGTTTTCTCTTACTTATAACTTCAGTATTTTTGAATATTTTTTTAACCAAATTTCACTCACTGGCAAGTTAACACCTTCCCTCTTGACCTCGTAAGTGACAACTTTTAAGTCCTAATGAATAATGAAATGTGTTTTTGGGATGGTGACAGAGATAGGCTTAGTGTGAGAAAAGTGGTCAAGTGGTTACTTTGATTTGCCTTTGAGTTGTGGCTCACAGATTTGGTTCCACTTCAAGAATTTGGCCGAATCACTATAGTGCACAGTGTAATAACCGGCATTGGGTAAAACAAACTACAAAAAAGGGGGAAACGTCTGAGGTTAGCAATACTATGGCAGGTGCCATTGACATGTATCTGCTGTAGATTACTGTTTGGGTGTGACAGAATCTGCAAAACCCAATTTGACTACCATTGCCCAGTGTGAGCTCCAGAAATACTTACCATTCGTTGCTGACTTCAAAGCCTATCCTACCTGTTTCTGTGCTTTACTTCCATGCCAATTGCTAAAGTCTTTCTGGCCTCAATGATTTTCAAATTATGTAACAATAAGCTGTGGTAATTAACTACTGACTAGAGGTCAGACTGGAGAAATGTGCATGCCTGTGCATGGCTGGTCAGGTCACTCATCTCACTGCCATCCCATGCATGGTAGGTGGGGTGATAGGTTTTTTTTAACTGCTACAACTCTGTCAGCTCTGTGGCACAGCTGATCATATTGAGCTCCTTGGTGGTGATGATGTGACACTTGTTTTAGTGTCATCAGGAAGAGTTCTCTTGCTGCTGCTTGGAGTGGTGAGACAGACTGTGGTTCCCATGCAGTCTGTGGAAACAGGGAAGACTTGCCACTAGACGGTGTAGCAGAAGTAGTTGTTACTTTGAGAACTGAATATTTGAATGAATAGTTAATGGTTATCCTTGATAAAGCTCATCCTTGTCAAGCTGAATTTGAAAAAGGCTAAGAATTCCAAATTCTCGGGAACTTACTCTGTGATGAGGTGAGTCGGTATCCCTAGTTGTACTGAAACCTCCTTCTGAAGTGACCAATGTTGGAGAGTGTGACAGGATATGTGACCAGATGCGTTTATTCTTTTTCTGTTATTGTAAAAATATTATTCTGTTACAAGTTATGTTTGGAATGGACACAAAGATGGCTGCCTGGTCACATGAACAGGAAACTTATGGGGGTTTTTCATCTACCATGAAGGTGCCAACTCTATCGTAGGAAGTTTACCAAATTTGCTGACTTGTTGGCACGCAGGAGACAATTAAGTCAGAAAGCCTTTGTGAGGGTCTTTTCCTGGGATATGTTCCCATGGCAGACAGCAGTGCAGGTTGGTGTTGTAAAACCTCAGAGATACTGAAGAAGTGCAAAGAAGATGATGTCACACAGACACACACACACGCAGACAGACACACACAGACAGACAGACAGACACACACACACACACACACTCACATGGGAGGGGGACTGTAGGGAACTGTCACTCGAAGGGTGAGGTCACTCCCCACAACCAGAAGAGTATAAATGAAGGAGTTGGACTGGACTCTCTCTGTCTCTCTCTCTGTCTCTCTCTCTCTCTCTGGGACACTCAATATCTGAAGAAAGCAGAGCCCTGCTGAAGCTAGCTTGGTAAGGAAGCACAACTAGGGGAAGTGTCTTCTATAGCTAGGGCAGGTAAAAAAAATTTTAGGTGAGGATAGTTCAGATTTTTCTAAATATCAACTGTCTGCTTAACTCACTTTATTTTATATTCTCAGTAAACTAGCAAATCCTTTGTTTTACTGTAAATATATCTTTTTTGTAAATACCTATAGTATTTTCTAGTAAATAATCTATTTTTGATAGAATCAGTGACTGCCTGTTTATTGACAATTTTTATTATTTCTGCTGGACTCTGTTTGCAGTCCGTCTCTGAAGTGCACTCTACCAATAGTTATTGTGTTGACCTTCCTGACCTTGAGCAGGGGGGGCAAAACGATCAGAGCACAGATTTAAAGCCAGAATTTGTGCACAGTGTGCTTTTCTGTAGAGGCAGAAACTCTGAGAGGTAAAAGCCTTACCTAGCACACAAGGTGACAGAGTACCAGTAGAAACATACCTTAACAGTCATGAAACAGGATATACAAAGGGTTCCACTGTTTACTACTGTTTTTTTGATTTCTAGAAAAACAGCTTAGTGCAATATAGTTAGAAAGATGAACTCCTCAACCTATGGCATATTTAATGTGCATCAGCTTCACGAACTGTGCGCAGACAGGGTGATTGTCTATGAGGACCTGACAAAGAATGGACTCGTAGAAGCCTTGTTGGAGCAGGACTGAATGCAAAAGGGGCAGACGGTCTTAGAGGTGTATGACCAAACACTTGTGTAGCAGGTGGTCACTGAGGAAGGTGACCAAGGTAGTGAGACGAGGTCACAATGATTGAGTCAGAGGGGCACCTCGAGCCATAAGCTGGTGAAGCAGTACAGCCCAAGCCTCAGCAAAGGGCTGCTGCAGAAGAGGTTCAAAATCAGTTTGAGATCATAAGGATGGAGCTTCCACTGAAGGAGGTTAAACTGCAGAGGGCAAGGCTGGAGGTGAAGGAAAGACAGAAGGCTCACCAGCATGAAATCCTGATGCAGGTGGAAAGACAAAAAGAAAGGGAAGGGTAGAAACAGAGAAAGAGCAACAGCATGATATCCAGAGACAATTGCAAAAGAAAAAGATGGTGAAACTGCCAGCAAACACCACAGCAAACTGTAAGTAATGGCGTAGGGGGTCTAACCCAAGAAGCCACATTTAATTCTAAAATGTTTCCTCAATATCAAAGGGAGATGATCTTGACTTGTTTTTAAAAACATTTGAGAGGGTACATGTGCAGTTTAAATTGAAATTGGACCAGGCTCGTGGATGACCCACCTTATACCATTGCTTACTGGCCATGCATTGCATACATTTGCTAGAATGGATGATCAGGACTGCATGGACTATAATAACATTAAAAGTGTTTTCTTGAAACATTTTGAACTGACTCCTGAGGCTTATAGGTGAAAATTCAGAGAATTAAGAAAAGGCCCAGGAGACAGCTATGTATAACTGCATGTGCAAATGTGTGCCTATCTAGACTGCTGGGTGGATGGGGCTAAGGCTAGGACTGTAGAGCAAAGAAAAGATTTGATTGTAAGGGAACAATTTCTTAAATTTGTACTTGATGAGCTGTGCATATGTCTACTGTCCCTGGCATGCAGCTCTGCAAAGGAGGCAGCAGAAAGTACTGATTTTTATGGGGCCAGCAGACCACACGTGCAGCATAAGAACAATGGGGGTGGGTCAGCACATGGTTTCAGGTGGACCCAGGGAGGGCAGCCTAAATTGAACCAGCCTACACCCGAGGTCAAAACAGAACCCACTAGTTCTAAGGGGTACAAGGAGCTGGGGGCAAAGAAAGTCTGGATTTGCCAGAAAGTGGGCCATCTGTCCTATGACTGTCCTAAAAACATGAGCAAAGGGTAAAAGCCTGGGGGAGGCAGTGATCAAGACAGTACCCAGCAGATAGCAGCCTAAGCACACACTGTAGTGCCACCAAACTCCTCCATGTATATGCACCCTATCCAACATAATGGGACAGTAACACAGGGGATTAGGAACACTGGCACCCCCATCTCAATGGTGAGGCAGGATCTGATCCAGGTAGAGCAGATTCTGCCAGGGCAGTTTTCCAGGATTCGGGGAGCCACAGGTCCAGTGGTCAAAGTGCCTATGGTTCGGGTCTTCCTGAGCTGGGAAGGTGGCCATGGGGTATGAGAGGTGGGAGTCATATCTGGTCTCCTTGTGGATGTGATCATGGGGAATGATTCTGACCACAGGGAAAACCTAGTGTGTGTTACTACCCATAGTCAGGGAAAAGGGAAGTTCTGAAGGTAAGGAAGGGGTGATACAGCCTGTACTAACCTCTCCCTCAGCAGCTGAGTAAGAGGCTAGTGTGGGTGAGGGGCTAGATAGGAGTAGCAGTCCTGAGCTGCAGCTGCAAACAGAGGAGGTATCAGCCTAGGGCAGACTTCCTTCTGAAGGGGAGTGGGGGAGAGTCAGATGAGAGGAGCTGGGCAAGGCTCAGCTGGCTGATCCTACCCTCCAGAAACTGAGTGAGATATCAGATAGTGCTGGGGACTCTCAGGGGAGCAAAAAGTTATTTTAGTAGGAGAATGGGCTATTGTACAGCAAGTGTACACCACAGAGGGGGCTAGAGGGAGAGGTGCTCCAGCAGCTGGTAGTGCCCCAGGACATTCACAAGCAGCTTGTGGCCTTGGCCCATGACATCCCTTTTTCAGTCCACCTGGGTATTAGCTGCACAGGAAGGCAGATTACCAACAACTTCTTTTGGCTGAGCATGTACACAGATGTGGTAAATTACTGTTGGACTTGTCCACAGTATCAGAGGGTAAGAAAGGTAGAGGACAAGGCAAAGGTGGCTTTGGTGTCCCAGCCTATTATTAATGAACCCTTTAAGAGGGTAACTCTGGACATAGTGGGGCCCCTGAGCACCCCAAGTTGCATGGGCAAAAGATACATACTGGTTGTCGTGGGCTATGCAACCAGGTACCACAAGGCAGTGGCCATGTTCTTCTTTGAGGCAGAAAAAGTGACTTATGAGCTCCTGGGAATTATTAGCCAAGTGGGATTTCCCCAAGAGATTTTGTCAGACCAGGAGACAAATTTCATATCATCATTAATGACTAGTCTGTTAGAGAAGTGTGGGGTGAAACAGCTCCGCACTTCATTCTATCACCCAGAGACAAATGACCTGGTTGAGTGATTCAACAGGACGCTCAAAACTATGCTCAGGACATCTGCTGACCAACACAAGAGGGATTGGGATAAATATTTACCCCACCTCCTGTTTGCATATGAGGAGGTCCTACAGGAGACCACAGAGTTCTCACCCTTCGAGCTCCTGTTTGGTTACAGGGTGAGGGAGCCCCTAGATTTAGTCAGGGATTAATGGGAAGGTGACCTTGCCTCCCAAGGGGAATCTGTTGTGGAATATGTCCTAAATTTCAGGACCTGGATTAAGGAGCTCATAAGGCTCACCCAGGAGCACTTAGTCACTGTACAACAGTGGCACAAAACCTGGTACGACCATGGGGCCAGAGCCCGGGAGTACAGTCAGACAGTAAGTAATGGTACTTGTCCTAGTCCAACACAAGAAACTGAAGGAAGAATGGGAGGGCCCATTCTCCATAACTAGGAAGGTATGCAAGTTTAATTATGTAGCAAGGCTGCCTGACAGAAAGTGCAGGCAGAGAGCACATCATGTTAACATGATGAAGCCCTACTATAATAGGGAGGAAACGGTCCTTGCTATATACAGCATGCCAGAATAGGAACATGAGGCTGATACCCTGGTGGACCTCCTTGGGGAAAAGCGGGAGGGATTCTCAGTGGATAACCTCACCCTGTCAGGGCAGCTGACACTGGCCCAGGGAGAGGAGATGAGGGAGTGCTGTGAGCATTTGGGGCCATGTTCACAGGGAAATGGGTACATCATGATGGTGGAACACCACGTAGACACTGGGACCCAAGTGTCTTTGAAGCAGTCCCCCTACAGGGTGCCAGAGGGGGTTAAGCAGACCATACAAGAGGAAGTCAGGGAGATGTTGGCCCTTGGACTGATCCAGGAGTCCAGTAGACCCTGGGCCTTGCCTGTAGTCCTGATCCTCAAGAAGGACAGAATCACACAGTTCAGTGTCAACTATGGGAGGTTCAACAGCTTCATGGAGTCGGATGCCTACCCCATGCCCAGAATGGATAAGACCTTGGAATGACTGGTAGGGAACCTGGTCCCTGACCATGATAGACCTGAAAAAAGCCTACTGGTAGGTACACCTAACCCCTGCAGTCAGGGAGAGGTCTGTTTTTGTCACCCCATTTGGCCTATTCAAATTCCTATTAATGCCATTTGGGATGAAGAATGTGCCCACAACCTTCTAGTGACTTGTGGATTGTATTTTGCCCAGGGCAGGTGCATATGTGCTAGCATACATGAATGACATACAGTAGCCATTTATAGCCAGACATGGAAGGATCACATCAGGCCATGTAAGGGAGGTGTTTCACTGACTGAAGGCTGCAGGGCTGACAGTTAAGGAATGCCAAGTAGGCACGACCAAAATGTCCCACCTTGAGCACTGAGTGGGCAGTGAATTCATTTGTCCAGAGATTGCAAAGGTTGATACCATCCAGGCCCATTCTACCACAAAGAAACAGGTAAGGGCATTTCTGGGGAAAGACAGGTACTACAGGAAGTTTATCCCTCACTATAGTGATGTAGCCAAGCTCCTGATAGACCTAACAAAAAAGGATATGCCTGAGAAAGTTCTGTGGATAGAAGACTGTGAATCTGCCTTCTGACAGTTGAAAGAGGCATTATGTGGGTTGCCCATGTCTGCTAGCTCCAATTATAACCTAAGGTTTATTGTGCACATGGATGCCTTGGACCATGGACTGGGCACTGTCCTGAGCCAGGTTACACCACAGGGGGAAGAGCACCTCATAGTGTATCTGAGCTAAAAGCTTCTTCCCAGGGGGGAGGCTTATGCCACAATCAAGAGGGAGTATCTGGGGACAGTGTGGGCCCTTCAGAAGCTGCAGCCATGTTTGTACAGGTGGGGCTCACTGTTGTCACAGATCATAACTCCCTGACATGAATCCATAGGACTAGTGGGCAAAATAAGAAATGATTGTGCTGGAGTTTGATCCCACAGTCTTATAGCATGACCATCCAGTGCTGGAGTGGTGCACAGAATGCCAATGTGGATGGACTGTCAAGGCAAGCAAAGTGCATAGCATGTTTCTGTAGGCACTCCCCAGTCCCTACATGAATGACAGTGTCTCTTGGGGGTTGCCCAAAAGAGACACATCTTCATTTTCTGGGAGGGGGAGATGCGACAGGATATGTGACCAGATTCAGTAATTCTTTTTCTGTTAGTTTAAAAATATTCCTCTGTTACACATTCTGTTTGGAATGGACACAAAAATGGCTGCCTTATCACATGGACAGACAGCTCATGGGGGCTGTTCTTCTATCGTGAAGGTGCCAACTCTCTTGTGGGAAGTTTAATAAAACTTGATGACTTGCTGGCAGGCAGGAGTCAATTAAGTCATAAAGCCACTGTGAGGGTCTTTTCCTGGGATATATTCCCATGGCAGACAATAGTGCAGGTGGGTGTCATAAAACCTCAGAGATACTGAGGAAGTACAAAGGAGATGATGCCACACACACACACACACACACACACACACTGGAGGACTGTGGGGAACTGTCACTCAAAGGATGAGGTCACTCTCCACAGCTAGAAGGGTATAAATGAGGGAGTTGGACTGGACTCTCTCTCTCTCTGGGACACTCAACATCTGAAGGAAGGGGAGCCCTGTCAGAGCTAGCTTGCTAAGGAAGTACAGTTAGAGGAAGTGTCTTTTGTAGTTAGGGCAGGTACTGATTTTTTTAGGTGAGGAAACCTCAGATTTTTCTAACTATCAATTGTCTGTTTAATTCACTTTATCTTATATTCTCAGTAAACTTGCAAGCGCTTTGTTTTACTGTAAATATAACCTGTTTATAAATACTTGTTGTCTAATTTTGATAAAACCAGTGACTGCCTGTTTATTGACAAGGTAATTTCTATTATTTCTGCTGGACCCTGTTTGCAGTTCCATCTCCAAAGTGCACTCTACCAATAGTTATTGTGTTAACCTTCCTAACCTTGAGCAGGGGTGCAAAAGGCAGGCTTCCTGATTCCTGGTAAAAATCAGGTGGTGCAGAGAATTAGAAGTCCCTGATAGAAAGTGCCCTATAAACTTGGATGGCCCAAGGGATAGTTATTGTCAGAGAGGGAGCCCAAGAAAATACAAAGCTACTGCACTTTAGCAAATGCAGGCCAAATGACTTGACTATCTTGCCAGAATTTGATTGGATCACTATTTCTGCTAGACAGTTGCTCTGCTAGATAAGTCGGCATCATGTACCCTGGTAACAGGCTTGAGCCTTCCTCCAAAATATTCAAGCGATGCCGTCATTCAGAACTGAAATGCTCCCAAATGTCCTTGGTTGTCTCAGTATCATCACTATCTAACTCTTCTTCCATGTCATGCTGACACCTGACCCTGGCACAAGGTGAAGTCAGCAAAAGAGGAGGAGGAGTACAACTAGGAGGTTGTGTATGCACATTATTGTTGATTTCATCAAGCTGTCTTTACTCCTCCTTCATAAGTGTACACAACAGTTTCTGTTTGATATCATCTATGTCCAGCTGGTAATGAACACATCTTTATATCTATATTCCAGTTCTGTTGACATGCAAAGATGCATGAGTGATCTAATGCTGTCAAACCTGTCTGCAAGTGTCAGAAACATCTCTGCCACTTCTGTAATGAGTATTGTATCCTACTGCTGCTAAAATTACTCAACTGAACTTCAACTAGTGGTGTCACCAACAGTTTCTTTTACACCCCTATCATTGTCATCCTTAACCCTATCACCAGTGCCACCTTGGCTACCACTACCACCATCCTTCCTTTGTTGGTTTACTGTAAAAGATTTTAAGTAATGGCATGTGTGGTGTGCAGATAGACTCACCATGGGAATGACCATACAAAGGGCTGCTGATCCAGAACTGAAATCTTTAGTTGCCTGTTCATATGGTTGCTGAATCACACACAGCATGCTTTTGTAGAACAGACCACTGAACTCATGACAGATATCCCCCACAGGTCACATCATTGAATTCCATTGCCCAGAATACAGGGTTCAGCTCCACAAATTTCACCACATTGTAAAATACAGCATTCTACCTTTTAAAAACATCTTTAAAGGGAAACATCCACATTAAAATGGGACTCACCTCAGTGTGAGGCAGGGCCCATTTAAGACTTCTACAAAAAGTAATATTTTTTACCTTTTGGTGATTTTATGTATTTTAATAATTTATCTGGTTGATCCTGCCTCCCTGTCCACCTGGCATTTTAGAATTCAGTAGTGCTAGCGGCACACCCATAACCACTTGTGGCTGTCCCAAAAATTATGTGTCAGGTGGGGATCAGCCATGGGTCTGTTCTTTAGATCTATATATTCAGGAGCTTCAAATAGCTCCAGTTTGGAGTGTACATGTCTCAGTGCTATAACGAGGTCAGATATAGATTGACAGTCCATCACACTGAGGTGAGCCCATTTTAACATGGATGTTTCCCTTTAAATAAGCAATGCTATGGAACATTATTCTATTGCTGATAATGGTGCAGGAGCTTAGGTCATTTGTGAGAACAATCAACATGTCTAGCTGTGTTCCATACAGTGTCAAGTGTTTCTTTAAGCTGTGCATGCTTATCAAGTATGTGACTCACCACCAGATTTAGAGCATGAGGAATGCAAGGTGCATGGGTGAAATGCCCATTATTATTTGCATTTAGCATGTTACTGCTGCTGTCTGTCACAAAGATTCACATCCTCAGATCACGAGTGTATATTTAAATGTCTAGTGGGGACTGGATGAACTGCAGAATGTTTTCCTTACTGAACTTCCTTTTCCATGACTGACACATTTAGTAAGGCACTTCCTCTACTGGTGTGTCTCTATGAAGCTTTCTGCTTCAATATCAAACTTGGAGGGGCTGCTGGTGATAGATGAGTAACACAAATGGTGGTGGAGCATGATTTGGAACAAGTAATTTGCAAGGAGACTTAGGAAGCTTTGGATTGCACTACTACTCTAGACATCACTTTTCAAAAGAACATAACTCCTTCTGCCTCCCTCAGAAGTATCATCTGCATGCATACTGCCTCATTCATACTGGGAGAACATGCCTGAAAACTGTGGAGCATGATGGAATTCTGTGTTTGGGCTTTACTTCATGCAGCAGTCTTTGAAACATGGTGTCTTGTAGGATAGAGAATGGCTGAAAATCAAGGGACACCATCTCCCCAGTAAGTTATGCCACTCGGACAAAACTTGGGTGAGTAGGCAGTAGTTTTGTACAGGCATGCAATGACTCAGGCAGTGTTGCTCATTTTGTTGGTGGTGGGTAGAGCACTGCTTTTAAAGCAGTCCCAGTACCTGGGGATGTGTCAGTGGCTGCCATGGCTGACAGGGTGGCTGCATTACTTGAACAAAATGTCTAATCCTACCACTGCCATACCCAGCTGTCCCTGCTACTGCTGGCCATCTGACCAAAGTGGGACTTGGGCATGGATGTTGCTGTTAGGAAGATGCCATGTTCACATTCTAAATGATGAGCCAGAACACTGGTTCCCAACGTTTGAGTAGACTGATCCAACAGCTCTTTCTTCAACATTGATTTCAGCATGCTTTCGGTGCATATGTGGTGTCATCTGCAAAATAATCACATTACAGAAGATCTCTATTTTTGTTCTTTGCTACTCAAGTGGACAGCTTCATAAGGAGCTGGGTGTTGACTATGAGATGATATTTCCTTTCTGGCACTGTGATATGATGTGGCTGGGGATAGCTAGGCTAGACAGCAGCAGGAGGTACAGTACTACAGTGCTGATCATGCTGGGGCTGGGCTGCTCTTTAGGTTTCCATGTCTGGGAAACTTTCTTGCTTTTCTCTTTTTCATGATCTTTTTGTAAATTTGCCATCTCCTCTCATGATGGCCTCCATTCTTCAGTGTCACACTCATCATTGCCACTGATCAGTGGTGTAAGTGACTGCAGACTTGCACGCTCCTCTTATTCTCCCTCCACGCTTGCATTTGCTGCCTAATATCTTTTCTCCTCTCCTTGTTTTCCACTGATCCTCCTCATTTCACACTTCTTTCCCCTGTCCCTCCTTTTTCTTGCTTGAATCATGCACTTTTCCATGTCATTTCATCTCCTCTTCATATGCTTCCCCCTCCCCTACTTGCTCACTCTCATGTCCCTTGTTTGACAGTTCCACATCCATATGTTCCTCTATGGCACTCTCCATAAGCTGCTTTGCAGCTGATGCTACTGGCTTGCATTAGTAGAACTGTGAGGTTGATACAGTATACCTTGTTCTGCCCCAGCTCTGCATTGTACTCACATGAATGAATGTACTTGTAACTCTGATGCCAAGACAACCATACTGTCCTTGCCATACTCAGACTCACTGTAGCCTTACCTATACAATGACTGAGCAGCAGCACTAGGCTGGGTCGGGGGTGGGTAATGATGTTAATACATGATTTAAGGAAAGAATGGACTCATATGGTGCTTTATCATATAATGATTTGAGATGGACTGGCAATTGTAAACACTCACGCACATGCACAGGCAGATATGGTGGCAGATATTGTTGCATTATTCATACAAGACAGACAGGGGATGGGCTTGCTTTTATGAGGCTGGATGGATTTATTCTATACCAGGTAGTGAAACTGGAAGCACTGGAAGGAGGCAGAGGGGGAGCCTGCTGTGCTTCTGGATTGCTCAAGGTGGTTTCATCACCAGATCCAGTGGATGACCAATTTGCAAAGCTACTTGCAATAGAAGGGTAACTAGTGGACATCTGGGGACTAATGAATCATGTTTTTGTAGTCGTACTATTACTCACCCAGCTCTAGTTGTCCTCTGAGCCATAACTCCTGCACCACCATCACAGCTTCCAGGCCCTGTCCAGACTTCTTCTCGTCCTCCACTGCTTGCAGAACTAGAAACATAGAAACATAGACTCTGATGGCAGATAGAGACTGCTTTGCCCACCCAGTCTGCCCATTTCCCTACCTATTGGGTAAGCTGCAGATCCTAGTTAACCAATAGCCTACTTTCTCCTACCCCCCACTAGAATTGCCCTATGTCTGTCCCATGCATTCTTAATTTCCCCCACTGTTTTTGACCCCACAACCTCCTCAGAAAGGCTGTTTCATGCATCCATCACCCTCTCAGTGAAAAAATACTTTCTCACTTTGCCCCTGAGCCTTCCCCCCCATCTTCAGATTGTGTCCCCTTGTTCTTGCACATCTCTTTTTCTGAAAGATGCTACCCTCTTGGACTTTGTTGATTCGCTTGAGGTACTTGAAAGTTTTTATCATGTCCCCCCCTCTCCCTCCTTTTCTTGAGGGTATACATTTTAAGCTCCTTTAGTCTCTCTTCATTTGGCTTCTGGTGCAGAGTAGACCATACACCATTTTAGTTGCCATCCTCTAGACTGCCTCCATCCTGTCTTTGCCCTTGCGGAGATGGGGTCTCCAGAACTGCATACAGTACTCCAGATGTGGTCTCACCAACTGTCTGCAGAGAGGGATAACAACTTGTTATTTTCTACTGGTGATTCCTCTCCCTATGCATCCTTGTATCCCCCAGCCCTCCTTACTGCCTTCTCACATTGCTTGCCTACCTTTAGGTCATCTGATATGACTATCCCAGGTCCCTTTCTGTTTTTGTTGTTGTTAGTACCTCACCCCCCCCATTGTGTACTCTTCACCTGGGTTTTTGTTTTCCAGGTGCATTACTTTGTACTTCTTTGCATTGAATCTAAGCTGCCATACTTTTAGCCATTCCTCCAACCTTGCCAAGTCCCTTCTCATCCTTTCCACCCCCCTTGTGTATCAACCCTGTTGCAGATTTTGTGTCATTTGCAAAGAGGCATACTTTACTTTCCAGTCCCCCTGCAATGTCACCTATAAATACATTAAAGAGGACTGGTCCCAGTACTGAACCCAGCGGTACCCCCACTAGTAACCCCCCTTTCTTCGGAGTGGACTCCGTTTGCTAGTACCCTCTGCTTCCTGTTGTCCATCCAATTTTTTACCCAGGCTAGCACCCTGGGACCCACTCCCAGGCTGGCTAGCTTGTTTATTAATCGTTTGTGTGAGACTGTTTCAAATGCCTTGCAAAAGTCTATGTAGGTCATGTCCACAGCCCCTCCTTGGTCTATTGCTTCGGTGACCCAGCCAAAGAAATCTATTAGATTCATCTGGCATGATCTTCCTGATGGGAATCCATGCTGCCTTGGGTCCTGTGCCCTGCTGGCCTCTAAGTACTCAATAATTCTTTCTCTGAGAAGTGATTCTATCATTTTCCCTACCACTGAGGTCAAATTAATAGGTCTGTAGTTTCCTGCCTCTGCCTTGCTCCCACTTTTATGAAGGGGAATCGCATTCACCCTCCTCCAGTCCATGGGTACTACACCATCCTCACATAATTTGTTAAAAAGGGTAGTCAGTGTGTCACTAGTTCTCCCCTTACTTCTATTAGAATTCTGGGGTGAATCCCATTAGGCCCCATTGCTTTGTCCATCTTCAGTTTTAGGAGTTCTTTCAGGACCCTTTCTTTTGTGAATGGACTGGTTTCGAGACCCCTATCCAGAGTGCTTCTATTGTTTGGTTTAGGTATCCCCTTTCCTCTTCTTTTGTGAATACTAAGCAGAAATATTTGTTCAGTATCACTGCTTTTTCACTGTCACCCTCTGCCCACCCCCTGCCTTTTATTAAGCCTCATTATCCTTCCCTTGATCTTTCTTCACTCCCTAATGTATTTATAAAAGATTTTATCCCCCTTCTTAACTGAGTTGGCTATCCTTTCCTTGGTTTGGGCCTTTGCTATTCTGACTGCCTTTCCTGCTTCCTTCTGCTTTAACTGGTACAGTTCTCTGTCCTGCTCCTTTTGTGTTTCCTTATACTTCCTGAATGCTATCTTTTTCTCCCTAACCTTACATGCCACCTCTTTTAAGAACCATAGTGTTTTTTTCCTTTGCTTTATTTCCTTCACACAGAGGTTTGTTGCCTCTGTGATGGCAGTTTTGATTTTTCCCCGTTATTCCTCCTCCCCTCCTTCTTGCACATTTGCTAGTGCTTTTCTGAGGCACTCTCTCATTTTGCCAAAGTCAGTCCTCCTAAAGTCCAATACCCTCACTTTTGTCTGGCTTGAGTCTACGGCTGTGTTTATCATGACTCACACTGTTTAGTGGTTGCTTGTTCCCAGATGGCTACTCACTTCTAAATCTGAGATCCTCTCTCTCTACCCATTTGAGAGTACCAGGTCTAAGATTACTCTCTCCTGAGTGGGTTCCAAAACTAGCTGTCTGAGGCACACCCCTTTTAGGGCATCGAGAATGACCCTGCTCTTGGATGTGGCTACAGCAAAGGTGCTCCAGTTAACATCTGGCATATTCAGTTCCCTCATCAACAATATCTCCCCCTTTTCTGCCATTCTAAGGATGCCTTCTATCATTTCCTTGTCATTGCTTCCCCCTGAGAGGGGGGCCTTTATACAACCCCCATGTGGATTGTGATGAAGTTTCCTGTCTCCAAGGTGACCACAGTGTCTCCTCTCATCTGTGTTTACCCCTTAGTTCCATTGCTTTGATCCCTTCCCTTATGTAGAAGGCTACTCCTCCTCCTCCTCTTTAACCCTCCCTGTCCATCCTGTAGATTGTGTACCCTGGTATGCTGACATCCCAGTCATGGTTCTCTGTGTATCATGTTTCTGTGACTGCCATGATATCCAGGCATCCCTCTTCCATCAAGGCAACCAGTTCATGGAACTTGTTACCCAGACTATGGACATTGGTACTCATCCCCCTCCATTTTTTGATGGCCTTACCCCTTTTGGCTCCATTCCTTCCCTTACTGCCTTTGCCTTTTTCTCCATTTACCCATGTCATGCTCCCTATTGACTTTTCTACCTTAATATTTACCTCACTAGCTACCCTGTTTTGTGGGGGGAGGGCTGGGATTTCCCTGCTCCATTTCAGTGCTCCCCCTTAAATAGTTTAAATGTTTGCCAATGAATCATTTATACCTATCACCTAGGATCCTGATTCCTGTCCCAGACAGATGCAGCCCATTGCACCAGTATAGGCCTGTATCCCTCCGGGTGGACCCTCAGTCCCCAATGAAGCCAAAACCCTGAGCTCTACACCAGGTTTTTAGCCAAAACCCTGAGCTCCATACCAGTATTTTAGCTATTCGTTGAATCCCATGGTGCAGAGTACCCTAGCCTCACCCATGCCATAGACAGACAGCACCTTCAAGAAGGTTACTGTGCATGCTACTTGTCTAATGCCCCTCCCCAACTCCACAAACTCCTTCTGCACTGCTCTCATCCATTTGTCATCCAGATCATTCATGTCTAAGTGGACAATGACATCCAGCTCCCTCTCTGGTGCAGCTGCTCCAGTGATCCTGAGGATTCGCTTCCTGTCCCTCCAAGCTATGGCACTGGAAGGCACCTTACCACTCTCTCCCCCTGCCCCCAGTTATACTCCCCTAACAATTGAATCTCCACCAGGAATTATTTCCATCCTTTGTGGGGTCCAGTGCCACCCTTCTGTGGGTCTCCTTTGTGGAGATTTCCAGCATCCTCTTTGGTCTCCACTGTGGGTGCCTCCATAGAGAAACCACACTCCACCAGAATGGTGTATGAACTGTGCAGAGGTACAACTGGAGGGATGCACCTCTGTTCCACCACCCTGAAACTCCCTGAACCCACCATGGTCCTACCACTCCTCTTTCTTGACAATCTCTGAGGCAACAGTGGCAGCTCTGATGGTTCGTGGGTGGGGAAGGAGGTTTTCTGAATCCTCAGCAGGTCAGCCTATAGATGGGCAACCTCCTCCCTCAGATCAGAGAGGTACCCACAAATAGGGTACCATCACAGCCTGCAAAACATCTCCCTGAAGACTTCCACCCCCTAGTCAGTGCATTGCACAACTCCCCACATGTCTCTCTCCCTTACTGTTTAAATCTGTTCTTTTTTTCATTTTGTTAACGCAGTTAAAGGTTTGCATGCTACTCCCCTATGCGGCTTGCTGGACTGTTAAGACTACGACTGGTGCACATGTCCTTGCTCTTTGGGCAAGTGATGCCAGAACCCCAAAGGAAATGACACACTTGGGGTGGTTGGGTTAAGGGGTGGGGTGGGTGAGACCAAGCCCGTGCCTTCCAGAAACAATCAGCTACAGTTCTGACCCACCTCCCTGGTGAGTGCTTTCCTTCCTTTCAGCAAGATAACCTGCACACAATTTAACAGAAAATATACTCTACAAAAAACAATTTCAATCTGAGATTCACTTACACAAACCCTGCAAGTTTGAAATGAAAAAAAAAATAACTCTTCTGTGTAGTTATTTTCAGCTTTTCTTAACTGAACCCACAGCCAAGATCCCCTTTTAAGCTCTTCTCCTCATGCAAGCCTGCTTCAGCCCCTCCTCCAAACACATACCTGCTTCACAGGTTGTAACTCTTTTGGCCCAGTACTTGGTGGAAATGGTAGCTGGTGAAATATTTCCCTGTTTCTTTCCACCTCCCATCATCCCTTTCTCCTCCAGTTCTTTTCCTCATGGTTTCTACATGGCAAGATGAAAGATGATCATACATGTCTATTGCCCACTCTGACACACCCTACTCTAACCTTCACTGAGAGACCTAGTGTCTCACTGAGCCACCTACTTCACTTAGTTTTTACACAGAAGCAAAATCATTAAATAAATCAATCAAATAAATATTTCTGTGCCCTGCACCACAAACAATCAATAATAAGATTATTTGTCAAATAAATTTTTCAGAACTCCCCCCTGCACCTTTCCTAGTCTGATAAATTAAATTAACTGCCTTGGTCCTGCTGCTGGGGGCAACAATAAAAAACATTAGATGAATTTCTATGCCCTTTACACCACTAGCACTCAGTACAATAATGTCCAGTGAATTCTAGTAAAAAATCCCTCTGCACATTTCAGAGTCTGCTAAATTCACTTTGCCTGCTCCTGCTGCAGGGCCTGCAGTTGCCAGTGCAGGCTCACACTGCACACTCCCTCCTGTCCTCTATAGCATAGTTTCATGTGCCTACCTGAAACTTTAGTTTAAATATTTATTTATTTAGTTTTTGGTCACTAGGTATGCCCACTGGCAACCTAACCCATTTTCTGGGGTGGCTCAGAGATAACATTTGTTTACAGACATTTCTATCACAGACTGTTTAGGAGCATTTCAGTCACAAACATGTACAACACAGAAACATTCCACAGAGAGCAGTTCACACCTTCAATGTGATTACAGAGCTGTCATTTATCATGGAATACAATTTCAAATAAATAACCATCTGTTTTTTGGGGCAAAATGCATGTGTATTTCTCACATACTGTAGGTAATTTCTGAGAACCATTTTGAAGGTACCAAGAGTTTGGATCCCCCTGAGTTGGGGCCATGTACCCGAAGGAAAGTTGGCCCATGTCAGTTCTCATATGCAGAGTGTGGAAAGAGGGATTTATTCTTTAACATAGCCCATGTTCTGCGCATTGGGGTGCTAAGAGAGTAGATAGGCTAGTTGCAGTGAGTAAGCTAACTGCAATGATAATGCACACATCTCAACAATTTCTGACATTTTCTTATCAAAAGTAACTCCTTTTGACATAAAAGGAGCTCCTTTCCCTGTGACAGAGAGTAAAAATGGTACTGAAATGTGCACAGTGCAAAGAGTTCTTGAACTTCAGCATTGCTATTTGACTGCAGCAGGTCATGTGGCCTGACAACAATGTGGACATGCTTAGTGTTTTCTTCCTGTAACAAATGCTGTACATGATGTTAGAATGCCAAAGGGAACCCAAGTTCCTTCAGACCAACTTCACTGGTGCCCATAATGCTAGAGTTCAACATGTTCATCAAATCCAAGTATGGCATTTGCTCATTATTAGGATGTCTCTCAGCCACTGGTGAGGCATGGGTGAGCATCTTTGGGAGGTGGGGCGGTGGGAGGTGAGAGACACAGTACTGGTGGTGATGGGGTTGGGCAGCTTCACAGTTAGCTCCAGGGCACTGATAAGGGCAATTCATGCACCTTTGACTGCTCTGTGCATATCAGAGGCAGTGGTGCATAAATTACCATTATTTTTCAAAAAGTTGATAATTCTTATGTTTGCTTTCCCACACTGTTGGTGGGATTTTTAAGTTTTTTCTGCATGAACAGGTTACTTCACAAACTAAAGCTTCACAACTGCCAACCAGCCTTTTCTTGAAAAAAGGGACATTGACTCATCTAAATTGCACATTAAAATAGAAACAGAAACAATCAAAATGCTGCCATCAAATCTGCAGACAAGCTCAGGTGATCACAAGCCAACTAAACATCCATAGGTCTTCAAGCACCAATGCCCATAGTCTGGGCAACAAGCTCCCTGAACTGGTGGCCTTGATGGAAGAGGGATGCCTGGATATTGTGGCAGTCACAGGAACATGGTACACAGAGAACCATGACTGGGATGTCAACATACCAGGGTACACAACCTACAGGAGAGACAGGGAGGGGTGAAGAGGGGGAGGAGTAGCTTTCTATGTAAGGGAAGGGATAAAAGCAATGGAACAAAAGAGTAAACAGGGAGAAGAGGAGACACTGTGGGTCACCTTAGAGACTGGAAATAGCACCACAATCCTCACAGGGGTTGTATACAGACCCCCATCTTAGAGGGAGGGAATGGATAAGGATATGATAGAAGGCATCCTTAGGATGGCAGAGAAAAGGGAGATACTGTTGATGGAGGACCTGAATATGCCAGATGTTAACTGGATCACCTTTGCTGCAGCCACATCCAAGAGCAGAGACATTCTCCATGCCATATAGGGGCATGCCTCAGACAGCTAGTTTTGGAACCCACTCATGAGGGAGCAATATTAGACTTCGTACTCTCAAATGGGAACAGTGAGAGGATCTCAGATCTAGAAGTGGGTAGCCATCTGGGAGCAAGTGACCATCAAACAGTGTGGTCCACGATAAACTCAGCTACAGAGTCAAGCCCTACAAAAGTGAGGGTACTGGACTTCAGGAGAGTTGACTTTGGCAAGATGGGAGAGTGTCTTAGAAAAGCAATAGCAAACAGGCAAGAAGGAGGGGTGGAGCAACAATGGAGAAACATCAAAACTGCCATCACAGCAGCAACAAACCTTTGTGTGAAGCAAATAAACAAATCAAAATGAAAGAAAAAGCCACTATGGTTCTCAAAAGAGGTGGCAGGGTAGGTTAGGGAGAAAAAGATAGCATTTGGGAAGTATAAGGAAACACAGAAGGAGCAGGACAGAGAACTGTATCAGTTCAAGCAGAAGGAAGCAGGGAGGGAAGTCAGAATACCAAAGGCCCAAACTAAGGAAAAGACAGCCAACTCGGTTAAGAAGAGGGATAAAACCTTTTATAGGTACTTCAGGGAGCGTCGAAAGACAAAGGGAGGGATAGTGAGGCTGAATAGAATGGACAGCGGATGGGCAGAGTGGGACAGTGAAAAAGCAGGGATACTGAATGAATACTTCTGCTCAGTGTTCACAAAAGAGGAGGAGGGGAGGTACCTACTCCAATTAACAGAAGCACTCTGGATAGGGGGTCGATCCCAATCCTTTCACAGAAGAAAGGTTTCTGAAAGAACTCCTAAAACTGAAGGTGGACAAAGCAATGGGGTCTGACGGGATTCATCCTAGAATTCTAAAAGAATTAAGGGAAGAACTAGTGACACCACTGACTACCCATTTTAACAAATCATGGGAGGAGGTGGGGTACTTGAGGATTGGAGGAAGGTGAATATGATTCCCCTTCACAAAAGTGGGAGCAAGACAGAAGCAGGAAACTACAGATCTGTCAGTTTGACCTCTGTGGTAGGGAAAGTGATGGAATCACTTTTGAAGGAAAGAACTTTTGAGTACCTAGAGGCCAGTGGGGCACAGGACCCAAGGTGGCATGGGTTCACAGTGGGAACGTCATATCAGATGAATCTAATCGATTTCTTTGACTGGGTGACCAAAGTAGTAGATCGGGGGGGCTGTGGACATGGCCTACATAGACTTTAGTAAGGCATTTGACACAGTCCCACACAAAAGTGAACAAGTGGAGCAATTCAAATACCTGAGGGTTATGCTTGACTGTTCCCTCTCCTATGCAGAACACATTGAGAATGTGGCCAAAACAGTCAACATAAGAATTGGGATCCTGCACAGGCACAAGAAGTGCCTAACACCTGAAGCACTCCAAACCACAATCCATAGCACAGTTGTCTCCGTCATAGACTATGGATTAGTCATATACAGCTCAGCCACTCCCACTTCACTACATAGGTAGCAGTAGCCCTAAACAAAGCCTGCAGACTGCTCACCAATTCCCCCCCGACTAACGCACACATGTGACCTTTATGAGCAAGCCGGGTGGCTACAACTTGAAAACAGGATACAATACCAAACCTGCCTCTTAGCTAAAAAATCACTACTCAGGCTTCAGCCTCCTGGAGTCACAAGCACATTAAGCTTATTCACAAGCCCACACAGCACCAGGAACTCTGACCATCAGGTTCTCACCACCCTTCGCTGCAGAACCTCCCAAGGGCAGAGGTCATATGCCTACCGGGCGCCACTTTGGCTCAATAACTTCGGCACTGAACATAATGCCATGCAGAGATTGGGGCTTTTCAAGACTAAGCTAAGACAACACCTACTGAAGAAAAGCTCCTGTGACTGTACTTTCTAATTACTCCACACACACCCACTTCTGATCCCGGTCTTATTCACCTTTCAGGTTATTACCATCTCTTCACTACTCCTACTTTGTCCTTCTACCCTGAATTGTCCCCATTTTTTGCCCTGCAATACCCTGCACTCTCCTCTCCCACCTCCCCCTAAATAGTCATCATTCCCCCCCCCCACTCAGTGCCCCCTACTCTCCTTTCTGGAGAGCTGCTTACTGTCTTTTACCTGACAATGCCACCTAGGCTGCTACTGTTACCTAAATTATCCTAGTGTTACCTAAATTATCCTAGTGTTAAAACCATCTCTGTTTCCTTTTTACAATGTATTTTTGTCTATGTTTACTCACCAAACTAGATACTCCTAAACCCACAATGTATTTATACCCACCCTTTACGATGTGGAACCTTTGTAAAAGAGCAGTCTCCCGCTCAGAGGTATTGTAATCCAAGACTGAATAAATAAAAAAAAAAATAAAAAGATTAATAAACAAATTAACCAGCCTGGGAGTGGGCTCCAGGGTGGCAGCCTGGGTAAAACATTGGCTGGACAACAGGACACAGAAGGTAATTGTAAAAGGAGTCCACTCTGAAGAAAGGGGTTACAAATGGGTACCGCATGGTTCAGTACTGGGTCCAGTCCTTTTAATGTCTTTGTAAGTGACATTGTAGAGGACTATAAGTGAAAAGTATGCCTCTTGCAGATGACACAAAGATCTGCAATAGGGTTAATACACAAGGAGGGTGGAAAGGATGAAAAGGGGCTTGGCAAGGTTGGAGGAATGGTCAGAAGTATGGCTGCTTGATTCAATGCAAAGAAGTGCAAAATAATGCACCTGGGAAACAAAAACCCAGGGGAAGTGTACACAATGGGGTTGGGGGGGGTGGAGGTAGTAACAACAACAAAAATGAAAAGGGACCTGGGGGTAATCATATCAGATGACCTTAAGGTTGGCAAGCCATGTGAGAAAGCAGTAGGGAGGCCTGGGGGGATATTGGGATGTATAGGGAGAGACATCACCAGTAGAAAACAGGAAGTTTTTATCCCTCTGTACAGACAGTTGGTGAGACCTCATCTGGAGTACTGCGTCCAGTTCTGGAGACCCCATCTCCTCAAGAACATAGACAGGATGGAGGCAGTCCAGAGGATGGCAACTAAAATAGTGCAGGGTCTGCAAGAGAAGCCATATGAGGAGAGACGAAAGGAGCTTAATATGTATACCCTTGAGGAAAGGGGGAAGGGGGGACATGATAGAAACTTTGAAGTACTTCAAGTGGAATCAACAAAGTCCAAGAGGGTCTCATCTTTCAGAAAAAGAAATATGCAAGAACAAGAGGACACAATTTGAAGACAGAGGGGGTGGTCTTCAGGGGCAATGTGAGGAAGTATTTTTTCACAAAGAGGGTGGTGGATGCATGGAACAGCCTTCCTGAGGAGGCTGTGGGGTCTAAAACTGTGGGAGAATTCAAGAATGCATGGGACAGACATAAGGCAATTCTTGTGGGGAGTAGGAAGAAATAGGCTGTTGGTTAACTAGGATCTGCAGCTTATCCTGTAGGTAGGGAAATGGGCAGACTAGGTGAGTCAAGCAGTCCTTATCTGCCATCAAAGTCTATGATTCTAAGCAGGCTTTTGTTCAGTAAACATTACATTACAATGCATTAAGGCAGAACGAATATAAATACAAAATAAGAGTTGAATGGTAATGAGATTACTGAAACCAAACAAGAAAGGATAGCAACAAAGGAAAGTGATGGCAGAAAAGGACCGCCAGGCCCATCCAGTCTGCCCATTTGCCTAGCATCCTCTAGAAGGCAGTATTGCACAGTGGTTTAAGGCTCTGAGCTGCAAACCTGGAGACCTGTGTTTGAATTCCACAGCCCCCAATTGCATACTGTGTGACCCTGAGCAAGTCATTTAACTTCCTTGTGCTCCCAGGTCACACTTGTAAACAAGCTTTCAGCTTAGTGTCTCTCTTCTGGCAAAGAAAGAAAAAAAAAACATTTCATCCTGATGGGCTTAACTGTATGTACATATTTAGGGGGAAAGAAGGTCATCGGTCAGTCAATTTCCTCTCTCCCACCAGCTCACTGGGAATACCCCGTCACCATGTTTACTCCAAAATACCTGCTGCATCTCGGGGAAGAGACTCAGGAGCACTGATCAGCAGTAACTTTAAATGGGAGCTGCATCAGTCATCAATTAGCAAGGCAGAAAAATCATGGCATGCATTAAATGGAAGTTTGTAGATATTATAATACCCACGCACAGACCCTTCATCAGGCTCCCTTTCAAGAACAGTGTGTAGTTCTGGTCCCCATATCTGAAGAAGGATATTGACATGATGGAAAAAAGTACATAGGAGAGCAACAAAGATGACTGATGGCTCGGAAAATATGGGTTATAAGGACTGACGGACGGAGCTGGGATTATTCTTGATGAAAAAAAGAAGAATCATGGAAGTCATGATAACAGAAATTGAGTATCTAGAGGAGACAAGGCTATCAGATCCAGTGAAGAGCATCAGAATGCACTAGGATGAAGGGACAAGGGGATACTCCCTGTCACTGAACGTAGGACAATTCAAGGGGAACTTCAGGTGGAACTACACCGAACAAGCGGTGAACACTGGGACTAGATTGTCAAAGCATGTGTTACTTTCTGACCCTGTAACAGTGTTTTAGCTGAGATGCAATGGGAGGACTTTAAGCCCAAGGTTTGATGGGCAGAGCAACAACATCACTCCTCCATCGAGTTTAAAAGGTCACAACATCCTGGACTTTGCCAGGATTCTTTTTTGTTGCTGCTGGAGGCAATGCTCTCTGACCCTCCCTCTCCAGGGATTTTGTCTCATTTCTTTTCCCAGCACTCCTCTGTGATACCCTCTCCCCTCCTGTGCTGTGCTTGCACTCTGTGCTGCTGGACTTTGCCTTTCACTTACCTGTTGTTTCCGCTGATTCCCCATGCTTTCCCTGGCTCACTTTCTCTTTCCATCACTTTCTCCTCCTCATTCTGGCCCTCTTCCATTTCCCTCAATCCGCACTCTTCTCCTGGGCACTGCTGCTGGCGGTGTGAGCACCCTACCTTCTGCCCGTTTGGGCTCGCCCCCTGCTTCCCTCCCCCTCTCCATTTGCTTTCCCCCAGCTCTGTTTCTGATGCCTTGTTTTGCCATGGTAACCACTCTGCCTTCGGCCTCTCCAGAGCTATTGGCAGTGATTTCATTCCTGTCTATATTCAGTTTGGACTGTCTGCCTTCTGCCTGCAGTTGACATTGGGCTGCTACTGCTCATTCTCTTTCTGTGGTCGGGGCTTCTCCTGCATTCTCTGAGAGTCCATCTGCTGCTTTGGTCCATCTGGCAGCTGGCTTCTGACCTCCTCGCTACGGCCCCCCGTAAGTTCGGATCTCTATCCTGGCTTGTCTTGCACACATCACTCGCATTCCCTGTTTCTCATCACTTATGCACCTTCCGCAGATCCGAATTGCATCTGAGGGGCTTGCATTTTCAGGTGTACCGGCTCCTAGGGGATGGTTGTCCTGAGCTTCCTCGGGCCCACTATCAGGTGCATTCATGTTGTCTTGACCTGTACCCAAGATTTTGCTTGCTGTCACACTCTGTGGAAAGTTCAAGACTCCCCTCTCTTTCCATTTCTGACTTTGTATCCTCATCTTTTTGCCTCCTGTTTCAAGACATGAATCACTCATAAGTGGAGCTGGAAGGTACTGTCCTCCTCCACACAGGTCTGTCATACTGGCAGCGTGCCTCCTGACTTGAGGGTCCCCATACTGGACAGTTCTGGGTTAGTATCACAACTGCTGGCAACCAGGAGCAGTACTTCAGGCCTGCTGAACTGTTGTAGTGGTCCATCCTTTGGACGGGGGTCCTGTCTACCTTTTCTGGTGGCTGTTCAGGTGATCATTTCTCGAGCCTTTGTTCCTCTCACCTCTTCATGGGTCCCCTCCTTTGCATCTCCTCCTACCTTGCAATGTCCACCACCCCCTGGTTTGCTGGCCTCAGCCTGCTAGTTGTCCCTGTTTTCCTTTTGGGGGTTCCTGCCCTACCACTACTCCTTCATCTCATCGACTTCTATCCCTCCGCAAGCTGCTGCCCATAGCTGGTATCACTTGCTTCTCCGACTCGACATCTTGTACCACTCATGATTCTCCTGAGCACCTTGGTGCTTTTTCACTCGGTTTGAGCCCTCAGGGTCTGCTTCCTCAGGTCGATCACTATTCACTCCAATCATGGCTTTCCTTTATCCTTGTCCCTTCCCCCACCTGCATGGTTTTTAGTGCAATTTTAGGCTCGACCCATTCGGTCCTGATACCTCCTCTTATTTGTGGGGCAGTGCATCATTTTGTGATGCTATCAGGCTGCTTCAGTCTGGGTAGACCCTCCTGCAGTTCTCATCCCGGACCAGCTGGGTCCTACGCTACCCCACTGACCTCCCTCTGTCCTTTATCCTTTCATACCTCGCTTTCCTGTTCCAGCCTCCATGGCTTCAGTCCCTCATCGTACGTCATCCGTTTCCTAATTTTACCTTCCTTGTCCTAGCACCTTTTGTAGTATCAGCCATCATGGGTTCACTCTGCTCTTAGCTTCACTCCTCATCATGCATCGTCCAATTTTGCTCACTCCTCATCATGCCTCCTCCAGTTTTGATCCTCAATCGCTCAACCTGAGTTGCCTCTGGTTTCCGATCTCCCTTCTTGGCCTCAGAGTCTACCTCCTTTTGAGGAGCCTATTTCCTTTTACTTCCTTCATACAAGTTCATTTTCAAGTTCATTCCTGTCTCCTCCTCTTCCAATTCTGTACCGGCCATCCAGGATTCGCTTCACTTGTGGTCTGCTATCGATATTCTTTTTGCGCTTTTCTACCATAATTCCTATGCCACCTATCAACCGCAGCAATCCTGCTGCATGTATCAAGTTCATAACTCCAGTCATATCGTGTTCATGAATCCAGTCATCAGTCACAGAGCATTACCTCAGGGTTTATCTATTTACATCACTTACTTGAATATTCCTATCATTGAATTCCATACTACCTCATCGACTACAAACCTCAGGGTCTAATCGTTCAGAGTCTAATCATTTACATCTCATGCCTCCTCATCAGCACATCTGGAATCTCCTCATGAGCACATCTGAATACCCCTTGCTCCTCTGACTCATACATGGATTTACTCCCTCTCTTCATTGCTCCTCTGATCTACTATCTCTCATCAACTACTCGAGCATACCCTTCTTGGGTCCCTGCTACCTAATGTTTCTTATTTAATCTGTACTTCTTTGGAGTTTTTTCCTATCCCATTGTCATCTTCCCTACTTATATCCCTCATCTAGGAACCATTCTTTTTACTAACATATGTCTTCAAATCAAATGTCGTCAGCCTGGAGGGAAAGCGATCTAGGCCTTGGATCCCCGGAGGTTTCCTCCTCAAAGGGTTTTTTTCCTCTCCTTCATGCCAATGGTCATAATATTAGTTAGAGTTAGTGCTTTCTTCTTGCTAGTTAGTTAGGTTCCGCTGTTGGAAGGAGGCGGATGGTGGCTTTCCCCACTCTCCTTAGGAAACTAGCCCTTCTCTTCACAGAATTTATTCATCATCCTCGCCTCTTTGAAGCTTGACATCTTTGGGTATTCTTTTGGACTTCTTTCTAACCTACCTTTAGCCGATGAATTCATTCCCGGCACCTGTAAGGGGGGGAAACCTCCTTAGGGTTCGGCCATACCCTACAGTGTGGTATATCCCACTGGATAGAGAGGCGGAAAGCCACAAAGCAAATCAAGTTACACAAGCATCATCTCATATTATCTCATTTCAGTTGTGTAAGCACATCGAATGGGAGGGCTTTAAGCCTTAGGTTCGATGGACGGAGCAACAATATCACTCCCCCATCGAGTTTAAAAGGTCACAACATCCTGGGCTTTGCCAGGATTCTTTTTCGTTGCCCATCATCCACCCCTCCTCCTCCAGCTGCTCGTCTCTCTTCCCCGTGGTCTTCTTCCTAACCTACCTGTAGTTGACACATTCATTCCCGGCACCTGTGGGGGGGGACCTTCCTCTAGAGTTCCTCGTGACGTACCCTTACAGGGTGGTATAGCCCATGGATAGAGGCAGAAAGCCACAAAGCAGATCAAGTTACACAAGCAACATCTCATATTATCTAATTTCAGTTGTGTAAGCACATCAAACAAGTATTTTGGAGCAAACATGGTGATGGGGTATTCCCGGTGAGCTGGTGGGAGAGAGGAAATTGACTGACCAATGACCTTCTTTCCTACTAACTGTATGTACAGTTAAACCCGTCAGGTTGAAATGCAATACTGCAGCATTCTGCAGCAGAGTTACTGCAGGAAGCAAGACAATTTCAATGTCAGTTCATCCCTTTTCTCATACGGTAACCTGAGATGATGAGTTGCATCATGGTGGCCCCACTGTATGTTTGTATGTACTGTATGTAAATTCATTATTGGCAACACAGGCCGAACAATGCAATTCATTGCTTATCAGGTTGTAAAATGTAATATTTTCTTTACGTAGAAGAAAAGAACATGAATGCCAAAAATGTAACTTAGAACTTCCAAACTTTATGGCTGTCCTTCTACAGGATAATCATTATTTTAACTAATTAATGTGCTGAGGAGCTTCATACTTTTTTCCTGGCTTCTATGCAAAACATGACAGTATAACTCAGGTACAGTATATGCAGTAAAAACCTTTGCTTAACTAGAAACATATTGGTCAGATGCTTACCTATTATGTTAAGAACAGTTATCAGCCACAAGGATAGTGACATTCTCTCTAGGAAATCAGAAGATTGCATGAAGGCTCTGCTTTGTGTCACATTTTGTTTGATCCTGTGCACATGGTTTACGATCCTGAGTAGCAAACATTGACAAGTGCACCTGGTGAATGTTCAAACATTCAGGATAAAACAACTTTTCTGTTTCACCTCCTCAGTCCCAATGCTAGCTAGTAAATTAAGCATTTCTATCTTCAAAATTGAACCCAGGTGTGTGTATATATCTGAGACTTAAATCTCTATAAAGTACAAGACATACAACCTTCTCAGTCTGGTTTTCTGAAACCAGTGATGTGGGCATGGAACTCAGCTGCCCCATTCTGCTAAAGCCTGCTAATTTTACTGACCTGGATACAAAGTCCAGGCTTTGAGTCCAAGATAAGCACTGTACCACCTTAGGAGAGAACTCCAAAACTTGAGGAGAACCACACACCTACTGGAAACCTTGATCTGTGACACCTTCTTCTCCAGTAACCTGAGTTTAGAAGGGCCAATTTTGGGGAAATGAGGGAGAAGCTCAGAGCCATGTTGGAAGGTGCAAATGAGGCTGAGGGTGTTGAGTGGAAATGGGACACAGTTTAGAAAAGCCTGCAAGATGTCACCAACTTCTATCTGAGGCAAGTGGGGAAGGGTAAGGAAAACTGAACCAGTATGGTTCACAAGGGAGATGAGAGGAGCAGTGAGAGAAAACAAGCATTTTTCAATGCTGAATGTGTGCTTGCTGATATTAGCATTGGACGTGGAGGAGTTAGACACATGCAGAATAGGAATGGTAGTAAAGTATTGAACTCATGCCAACCCCATCTCCATCCTGCAGAGATGGACAGGCATTGGGGTGTGCCTTTGGGTCATCGCCCATAACACTCACGGCATTTCACCTCAACCTATCCTGTAGACACTGACAAGTGTTGAGGTGTGCCTTGGGGTGTTCAGCTTCACAGTCGACCCATTTCATAAGGACATGCGCTGAAATGGGTGAAATATAGGGGAATGGGGTGAAATCTGGGGCCGAGAGTCCAAGGCACACCTCGATGCCTGTCACTGGCTTCAGGGTGGAGGGGTGGGAGTGGAATGGCATAAGCATTACAGCCGGCAATCCAAAGGCACACCCTTGATGCTTGTCAGTCTCTACAAGGTGGGACATTATGGTTAGAAACCCTAATGCCCCGGGTGTTTGTTGGTATTTGCATTACAAATTTTCAACATGGCCTTTTTGTGATCCCCCACCTCATGAAAGCATTTGGGACCACTGCTCATGAACAGTGGCACTGTGATTTTGTCAATGTGTCCCAAACTGTGATTTCCCACAGCGACCATGCCATTCTGTGCCAGATTTGTGAAAACACAGATCAGGCAGGATGTGAAGAATGACAGCTGTATTATTCATAGAGAGGTGTGAAGAGATGGCAATGTTGAAACTCTGGAGTGAAAATATTAAAAAAGCTCGAATTTCCAAGAGTACGTGGAAACTGTGCAATGCACGCTTATGACACAGTCATTTAGTGGAATTATTTCACCAAATTTTCAACATAGGCATTCTGTGACCACTGCTCACGAACACTGTCACTATGATTTTCTTAATCTGTCCCGTACATTGATTTCCTACAGCGACCGTGTCATTGTGTGCCAGAGATGTGCAAAAACACATTTCAGGCAGGATGTGAAAAATGACAGCTATACTGTTCATAAGGAGGTATGCAAAATGGACAGTGTTGAAAATTTTGAGTGGAAATATTACAAATTTTTAGTTATGAGTGTGTGTGGAAACTGTGCAATGCACGCTCATAACATAGTCATTTTATGGACTTTCATCACCAAATTTTCAACATAGGCATTTTAGGACCTCTGTTCATGAATAGTGTCACTGTGATTTTCTTAATCTGTCCCAAACACTGATTTCCCACAGTGACCACGTTATTCTGCACCGGAAGTGCAAAAACACATTTTGGCCAGGATGTGAAAAATGACAGCTGTACTGTTCATATGGAGGTATGAAAAATGCCAATGTTGAAAATCTGGAGTGAAAATATTACAAATTCAAGAAGTTATGAGTGTGCGTGGAAACTGCACAACGCAAGCTTGTAACACAGTAATTGTTTGGAATTTTTTCACCAAATTTGCAACATAGGCTTCTTGAGAGCCCACCTCATGAACAGTGACACTGTTGTTTCATTAATTGGTCCCAAATGGTGATTCTGCGCAGTGACCATGAAATCACCTTTTGGGACTGAATAACCAGATGACGGTCACTGAATTCATGAGATGGGGTCCCAAGAACCCCATGTTGAAAATTCAGTGCAAAAATTTGGAAAAATGGCCAAGATAGCCACATAAGTTGAAAAAAAAAACATTTATGTCATTATACAGCTTACCGGCATTTCTTCAGTTCGCAGTCAGCTTTGAAGAGTGCAGACATGTTCCCGGTCCACTGAAGATCATCGTGCCGGGCTCCGGAGGTAAGTATGGGGTGGGGATATGTGGTGAGTTGGGGTGCACAGAGGGTGGGTGCAGGTTGGCCAAGGGGCACTGGACTCAACAATGGACCATTTTTCTTTTACAGGGAAGGAAAAAAAAAAAACTATGTGGGAAGGTTTTCTGTTTTTGCAGATACTTTGGTACACTGGAGTGGGCTCCCAGCATGCCACCTGAGCATTTCTTGGGGGGTCTGTAGCCGATGGGGATTGGGCATCTCCCATTGGCAGAGTGTTGGGGCAGGCACATGAGCTGAGGGGGATTGGTCACCCTCTCGGCACTCAACAGATGGCGGGGCATCATGGCAATGGGGATTGGGCTTCCCCATTGGCAAATGAACTGGAGAGGAAGCATGCCAACAGGGGGAATGGGCACCCCTGTCTGCTTTAATGGGGACTGTGAAAGGCGGCGGCTGTCCGTTGGCTTCCGTGGGGACTGTGACAGGCTGATGGAGAAGACACCACCATGTTTGTTTGAAATGGGACACCAGACAATGCAGCTCTAATTCGCTGCTGCAGTCAGGGACTGCCCCACAAAAACAGCTGATTGTTAATGATGGGACACTCTCTGTTTGCAGCGGTGAGTTTCTTTCAAGTTGGTGGCAAGCTACACTACTGCTGTCATGGACAGCATGATCCTCTATTGGTGCCACACAGACCAATCCCAAAATGGGCTGCTGTCATTGGCTACAACGCTGCCGCACCTCCACAACTCGCTACTGTAGCAAGTTGCCTCAATATGTTTCTTGCACATGCATGCAAGCAAACATAAAAAGGATGGTATTCAGGAAATTTAAAGGGAGCTAGGCAGAAAGTGACATGGAAACTTATGTAAAGAAGCTGACTGAGACCAACAGGGTGATAAGGAAAGCTTAAGTTGGAACAGAAATAATGATTATTGAAGGAGTTAAGGAGGGAGAGAAGGCCTTCTTTTTCTGCTTCAGAAAGAAGAGGAAAACAAAACAAGGCATAGTCAAACTGAGACAAGGTGAAGGGTGTGTGGAGGATGGTAAGAGTGAGGTGAAAGTACTGAAGAACTGTTTCTGTTCAGTATTCACAAGGGAGAAGAAAGATGCACTACCTGAGGGTAGAACAATTCCCAGATCAGAATAGGGAGACAGAATAAAATGGAACTGATATGCATGAAAAGTACCCAAGAGGTCAGGACCCTAAAAGTTAATAAATCACTGAGGCTAGATAAACTACACCCCAGGGAGTTAATGGAGATTGTGCAAGTAGGCTAGCAGTACTTCTGGCAGATCTCTGCCATTGATCCCAGGAGTCAGCAGAGGTGCCTCTAGATTAGAAGGTGGTGGACATTGTGCCCCTGGACAAAAGTGGAGAAACGGATGAGCCAGAGATCTATAGACCAGTTAATCAAACCTCACTATTGGGCAACCTGCTGGATTTTATCATTAAGGAGAGGCTAGTACTTTCTGAAGGCCACTGGGCTACAGGAAAGAGCAATATGAGTTTGTGGTAGATATGTCATAGGCTGTTAATAAAGGACATGTGGTTGATATGTTGTATCTGGATTTTATCAAGGCATTTGACTCAGTTCTGCACATGAAGGTTGTCAAAAAACTAGATGACTTAGTGCTGGGGAACATACTTACACAGTGGGTAGGGAACTGGCTATGGGAAGAACACAGAGGATACTAGAACAGTAAATGCTATGTATTTGGGAGAGTACAGGGGTCACAGGTGGGATCATGAGGGGTTAGTCCTCAGATCCATGCTCTTAAGTATCTTTATTAGTAATATAAGGGAGGGCATCAGAGGAAAAATTGGCCATTCTGTGGAGGACACCAAGCTCTGCAGCAGAGTGGATAGTGAGGAGGGTATGCATGAATTGAGAGAGGATCTGGATAGGCTGGAATAATGGCTGAGGGTCTTGAAGTTGCACTTTAATGCCAGAAGTGTAAGATGGTGCACTTGGGATGTGGAAACCATAGGTAGAATACTGGCTGGGAGGAGTAATGATTGCAAAGATGGAGAAAGAAATGGATTGGTGAGTAGTAACTTCAGACAACCTCAGATCTACTGAGCAATGTAAGAAAGCTGTAGGGAAGACAAATAGGATGCTGGGTTGCACTGGGAGTAGATTTAGCAGCAGAGAAAAATAATTCATTTTTGCCCCTGTACAGATCTCTGGAGCAGCCTCACCTGGAGAACTGCATACAGTTTTGGAATCCCCACCTAAAGAAGGACATAGACAAACTGGAGTCAGTGCAGAGGAAGGTAACTAAGATGATACATGGGCAACATGATAAACTGTACAAGTAGAGAATGAAGAGCATCAATATGCACTCAGTGGAATTTTGGAGGGAAAGGGGGGCATGATCAACATGTTTAAACACCTGCAGGGAAAAAACACAAAGTGGACAAAAGAGAACTCTTCCCTGCAACAATAATGCCAGGGGAAACAATAATAAATGAGTAGAGGGAAGGGTTTAAGAAGGACAACAGATTGACCTACTGGCATAGTGGACTGAGGCATTGGTTGCCACAGCAGTGACCCAGGTTTGGCAACTAAGCAGGGTCATTTGGGGATGGCTAAGGAAAGGAGGATTGAGTGACCACAGGAAGCCTTCCTCCTTCGAGAAGGGGGACAGTGAGTGTCACTGCTCGGATACCACCTAATGGAGGCTAGGTGATACGGTAGCAGCTGCCTCTCAGAGGGCCTGGCATAGGCTTTGAGTGTGTGCAGCATCTTCATACCGCAGCATATCTGTATTATGACACTTGTTGACTTCAGGGAATGGCGCGAAAACAAGGTGGAAAACTACACCTGCCACAGTGAAGCCTCACAGACTGCCACAGGCTCAGCACCTTTTTCTGGGTACTGTCTTGAATCAGGTAGGTACCAGAGATGAAGAGGGATAAAGTCTGGGTGGGGTGGGTGCTGAAAGGGTGCCAGTGGCAACAAAGGGGCTCAAACACAGGATGAAATAATAAGGACATCAGAAAGTGCTTTTACTCAGAGCAGTGGTAAAAAAGTACAACCCAGTCCCCAATGAGGTGGTAATGCAGATATGGTGGGGGATTTAACAGGAAATGGGACAAGCACAAGGAACTTGTTAGAATATGCGCTAATACACTCTGGGCTGCTTCACGGACTCCATGTCCCAACTCCGCCACCATGACTGCATTGGGGCGATGCTCACCCACGTGTCTCACTCCTGCCTTCTGAGGTCCTCTAATTCCTCTTCACTCTCTGTCCTGCACTGTTCTACAAAATTGGGGGAGCAAGCTTTCGCTCACTTTGCACCCAAATTCTGGAACTCCCTACCTCTCAGTCTTAAATGCTCTTCCTCTCATTTCTCCTTCAAGTCTGCACTTTTCTCCTACCTACTTGCACTTGATTCCTGTGACTGTACCTAACCCCTCCCCTCTTCTATTGCTAGTCCATATAAAAGTTAATGGTGGTCTACAATAGCAGTGTCAGAACAAAATATATATTTTTTTCAATTTAAAGTCAGAATGTGCATGCATTATTAATTCTTATCTACACACACAGAAAACATTTTTCACACACCTAAAACACATATATTCAAATGTATTCTTCATGTCCTAGGACACCACATGAACCAATTTTCAGTCTCACCATCTTACCAAGGAACCTTCAGTGGTTAGGTCCCCAGTCCCCATGAACAACCTGTCAAACCATAGGAGCTACTGTCCCACCCTACTAGTCACAGCTGACTTTTTTTTAAATGTTTTATTTATAGTATTTTATGAAATATAGCAGATACTATATTCATTTAATACAGTTAAGGTAAACAACAGACAAACCATGGCATCAATGTACAGGCTATGAGTTATTAGCAATTATTATATAGAACAAATATGCCCACTGGTAGCCCCTGGACTGCCAGGTGCATCTTAGGGGTAAAGTCCAGCAAGATAATGGTGTAGGAGAGTCCACTCTTACCAATTCCATAGCAAGTAGAATGGTAGCCACAATTTCCCACCCCTCGTAGAATAGATAATTTGTTTTGGGAGACTGAACCCCCCATAATGAAGCCTGAAAGAAGATTATTAACAGAGGTTCTGTGCTCAATTATATTGAGTAGCACCCACGCCACAATAGCACATACCAGATGGCTGGCAGGGAAACAGGTTATTAACAGGTACAATTATAACAGTTCACAAACTGAGTGGAGCAGACTAACACTCCTATCATTTAAAGGTATTCATTATGAGTAAGGTGATTAAATTGTATAGTAAGGAAATCTGTAGATTACGGTCCAACATGGCTAATAGTTTTAAACAATCAGACCAAATGCAGCAAAAAGTGTACGTTGGAAATGCAAACATATCAGTAGCTTTAAAGACCTAATACAGCCAGAATGACAAAAGAAGAAGTCCAAACCCTCCATTGTGCAGCTTCAGTTATTAGGGTCTAAATCTGATTCTGCATCTTCCTCGTTAGCTGTAAAGGTATTTTGAACAGTTAATAGTTTTGAAGCAAAAGCAGCAGCTCTATGATGCCGGTTCAACAACCCTTTTGTCGACCGGCATCTCGCCGACAGGAATCATGTTGACTGCAAGCTGCGGTTTACGTGATTCTTGTGTGTCTTCCAGTCCTTTATTTTTATCAGAGAGCTTCGCCCCTGAACCCCACATGAGGGGGGGCTCTGCTCCCACCCCCCCATCTTTAGGATTCTCAACTCCAGTCGGGGTTGATTTGGGGCAGGGGTGCAGGACTGGGAGACAGTGTGCCCCTGTCTCGGGCACACCAACACAGCGACCTGTTGGTAAAGTGTCGATTTTGCCAACAAAGATGTAGTTTGCAGTGTTGGTGTCACCGTACGTGGGGCATAACCAAAGGAGCTGCAGCATCGGGGTCAGTCAAGATGTGTGTTTTATTGGCATGTATGATTTGCAGACATGCAGGAAATATGAGTTGGGCAGAAATCCCATTTTCCAAAAGGGTTTTCTTAGTGACCTATAGAGCTTTTTTCCGAGCCTGTGTTTGCGAGGATATATGGGGAAAAAAGGCAATCTTACTGCCCTCCCATATAAGGTCTACACATTGTGGACAGCCTGCTGTAAAGTTATGCATGCCTCTGGGCTTGATAGCATGACAATGGCCATCATCAGGCGTTCTCTAGCAGAGCTCTGAGGTCTAGATCTAATTGGGATAGCAAAGGCCTTTAGGACAGAGATGCCCAAATCTTCAGGGAGCAGGTCTAGGTCTGTAAAAATAAGGTGCTTTACCACGGACAGGAGCTTCATTTTCCACACCAGCTGGGGAGGGAATCCAACAATTCAGATGTTCTCTTGTCTCTGCATATTTTGCAGCACCTCCACTTTTGCTCTAAGGAACTGTAGGTCCTGTACCAAGATTGTGTTTCTTTCTCTCTAGTGTGTCCCCTCTGAAGTAAGTTCTTTTATTTGTGAAGCATTCATTTGCACCCTTGTGTCCAGCTCTGTGAATCGGGCTTCTGTCGCAGCTAGCCTGTGATTAGTGTCTTCCCCGGTTGCTTGGATTTTTCCTAATAACGCCATTATTTGAGGGTTCGGTATATCTGAAGGCCTAGAATCACAGAAAGGTAGATGGGCAGTGTGCTGCAGCTCTGGAGCCCAATGAGGATGTAAGATAAGCATCCTGGTTCTGCACTGCATGTTTATCACGCATTTGACCCATTGTAAGACTCTTTGACCTAAAAAGAATAATCGTTACCACCCAGGAGTTATTTAAGATAGTTTAGTGCTAATATTTATATTTTAAGCTGCTTGCCATCTGCAGTGAAGGAAAAAGTGTCTGCCATGTTAAAACGATCCACAGCGCCCCCAATCAGTCAGTCATAGCTGCCTTAATATTTCTAGCAAATATTAGGTTCCATCAATCAAAATTATTAAAACACCAGTATAACATCTCTGGCTTGAACTATTCAGATATAAAATATTATGAAGGAAAAAAGAAACATCTCAAAGAGGATTAGATATACTCAATCTAAATGAAACACACATCCTTCCAACAGGTGATTTATGTATAATGTAGGGTTATTTTCCTTTAAAATCTTTTCCATCCTTTTCTTGTTGGTGAGTGAACTAGCACTGCAACTACCTTGGTGAAGAGCAGATCTTGGCACTGAATTCATGCTTGAACTCTTCAAACATTACACTCCTGTAGTTTGAAATTGGCAATCATTAATGCCATGATATAATCTCAATAATTATTTCCCTTAAAGATATTTTAATTTTGTGCAAGCAATTTACCACTCACAAGCTTGCATTTGTAACATTACATACTAATATAAGCTGCTTGCATTATGATCATGCAAGCTACTTGGCCATCTAGTACACTCAGAGTTAGCTTAATGAAATGGAATTTTGCAGGAAGAGCATTGGATAGGACCCGTAAAAAGGATGCTAGGAGGGAAGAAGTACCCAAATTGTTTGTTTTTTGTGCAAAAAAGTACTTTAAAGCCTCAATACCAGTGAAAGGCATCATGAATCCAGAAATTCTTATGCAAACCAGGTTGGCATAGTTTGCCAGAACAGACCACCTTTTAAATAGGCCTGACCATTTGACATCGCCATTTAAACAAGCCTATAAAGGTATTGTCTGTTATGGTGAAGCCTAGTCAGTCTGCTTGGCACAATGATTTGCATACCCATGATGCCTTGCAGTTGGCTTTGGAGTATGTGTATAGTTTGGAGAGATGAACAAAAACAAAACATTATACAAGTTACTTGCTGCAAATGTCAGTAAACTAGCGGTTTAGTGGCAAGCTTATAGAAACTTTCTGCTGCACAACAAAACAACTCTGCATGCTTGGCACTGAAGTGTTAGTTAGCCAGACTTTACAACAAGCCAACTTTCTATGCGATTGTATATGTTTTTACAGGTTTCAAACTAGCTTGTTATCTTGTGATGTTTTAAATGCAAGTTTTTGCATAATCAATGACAACGTACAAGGGTTGGTAATGGTATATGAACATGTTAATAAGGGTATTATCTTCATAATCATGATCTATATAATTTCAGAGCAAGAAACAGGGAAGTGCACTTGTACTGTATGTGGGCTTCAAATAAAAGAAGGGGGAAAGGAAAGACTTACTGAAAATAGAAAATCATGTTGAATTTATATTTTGACCACCAGGCCTTCCTTTGGGAATAACCTATAAAGAAAAAGTAAGCATTGTTTCTGTATGAAATGCAATAATAATTATTATGCTTACTATTGTCTACACGGTATATACTGTACATGCATAACATCCCCATGAAGGCCACATGGTCAAAACACTGATTTTCACTATTTTTGTATTTTAAGTGGGCCCTATGCACTATGGCTACATTGGTATTATGCACCACATAACGCAGGTAAGGAGGGTTTATGCACACTATAATGGCCTATGGGAATTATTGTACATGCACAGTCCTCTTCCACATCATATGCACATCACCGACATGCAGCTGCCTCGGGGCACATGGTGCACAGTACAAAGGGGCATTTCCATGTAAACAGGACTGCAGTTCATATGCACAGTGGTGCTTATGATTGTAGCCTGGCACTTAGAATGGTGCAAGACACACCAAACACTACACAGCAGGAAGGGCAGTTGTAAAGTCAGCTATGCACATGCCCCCTCCAATGACACAGTACACAGCAACCTGAATGATGCACACTATCTACTGCACAGGTGCCACAAAGCACAACAATCCATCTCCAGTGGTAGACAACATAACATGAAGCAGCAGACCTGTATAAAATGTTGTATCCTGAATTTCTGCCATGCACCCTGTATAAATTTTGGTGGCTGTGCCAAAACAATGCCTACAACCCATGGCAGGGCACACAAGTCAGGCAGACAGGTACCTGCAGCCTGTAGGTACAACTGCCATATATTGCAGTAGCTACCTGACCACTATGCTGTCCATGTCTGGATGATGGGTGCACAATTGCAGATGGCTTGTGCTGCCTTCTTTCACTCCTTCAGTGTCTGCTGTGGTGGTTCTGGATTGATGTCCACAATGTCTGACTCATCCTTCCACAGCCTGATTGCTATCAGTGGCACCAGGGTATACCGGCAGGGGAATGTAGGTATGAGACAGCTGGTCACACAGCCCAGCCAGTGCCCTCCTGCCCAGTCAGCCTCTCATGCATCACCCAACATGCCCCTATGCATCCCTCTGCCGGTGTGGGGCTGTACTCATGGCAGTGGGTTCCAGGGTGAACAATCCAATTCCATAGCCATCAGCATAGTACTCAATAATGAGCTGCAGCCTGTATGGCACTCACAAGGCTCACGCCTGGGCTGCCTGGTACCTCATCTACAGCATACCGAGCACCCGTGGACTTGGACAAGGAAGGATCTCGGTGGGACATCCCTGGAATGGCTGCAATCAGAGTAACACAGGCATTAGTAGCAGGCATGGCATGGCCTCCCAGCAAGTGGTGGGTGTACCCCATGCATGCCTACCCTTGCAGGCTGGGTGACCCCCCAGAAGTGGACATGACACATGGCCTCACCCATTTATACTTGTGGGATGCTGCCAGCTATATGGGGCTGCTGTCCCTCTATGATGGCCATTGCAGCATACATACCTACCTGTTCTGCACTACTGTATGCTCCGTGCCATGCATGGTAGGTGTGTACCTTGGTCTGCTTATGGCCATGTATGGTGGGGTCCTGGGGCATTCTCAGCTATGTACTGCCCACCTGTCCCTCCCTGTATACTACACTTTGTGCAAGTGCACAGCCAGTGTGCATCCTGGTGGCCAGCTCCCACACCTAAGTGCATGCCTGAGAAGGCTACACACTTCTGATCTGCGTAGTTGCGCACAAGCTTTACATGGCTCAGCCGCGCGTAATGGACCCATCAGTGCATAGGGCCCAATATGCATTTAATTTAAGCCATTTGCTTTGTTAATTAATATAATTATATTATTTAGAATTTTGCTTTTATAATTATTCATAATTTGCATTTCCAGGTCACAGCTGGAGATAAGCATGAATACTTGCTTCCTTGTTAAAATGTGTTTAAACAAACAAACACAGTTAATAAATAAAATTGATAGATAATTTAAGGCAAAATAAAAGTTGTTCATGTTTTGTGGGAGCTACTTAATATATGCAGTTTAAGCACTGCATTTTGATATTCACAAACTAGTCAGATTTTGACTACTATTTAACCCACTATATACTAGATTAAATAATGATGCAAACATGCTTCTTTTTTTTCAATCAAAGTAAGGCAAATCTCAACAAATTTGGTTTTATTTATAAAGTATAAAAGTAATTAGCTGAAGTGTACTGCTAAATTAGCTTTCCTGTTTGGTGTCTTAATCTGCAAGCTAGGAAAAATAATGAATTCATGGCCCAGTGAAGCTTAATAATGTGCCTCTACCTGATGCTTATAGCATCAAGGAGCAAAGGAACCCTGCAGATTTTGATAAGCTTACAGATGGTTCAAATCCCCAAATAACCGCCAGCTGTACAGAACATCTAATACTATTTTATCTAATTTTCTTGGCACGTGCAGTAGCAATAAAGACTTTAATGAGAGACAGTTAAAGGTACAGAATTCTCATTTCAGCTCCTCATTTTTTTTTTTCAACTAAACAACTGTGAGTTGAGGCTACTGAACAGCCAACTGCTCCATTATGCTTATTCTGGTCCTTGTATTTTAATTTTATTGCGTGCCGTGTAGATCTATGTAAAAGCCTCTTCTCATAAAAATGCACAATACAAGAACGCATGCATATACATTTGTACGCAAAGACTAAAATGACAGCAACAGAGCAGTTGACATGTACAAACTGTTTTCTGTCAATAAGATTGGTTAAGAACGGTAGGATCTGGGTTGTGCGGGCACATTTGCTTGACTTTCCAAGACATAATAAAACTATGGATCCATAAATAGCAAACCATAGGCCAAATTCCTGTTAAGACTGAGGCAAACACAAAATTAGTAGCTCAGCCATTGCTCATTCATACACTTTAAATGGCTTTTTCATTTGGGGGGGCACCACTGTATGCCATACAACAGTTAAAACAGAGAATTCACTGCCTCCCCAACACATGGGAGATTTTACAAAAAAAAAATTATTTCTGTCTGAATTGACCACTTACTTATTCTATCTCAATTCGAAGTGGGGGTCTTTTGGTGCTCACATCAGGACACTCTTGTGAAATTGCCAAGCTACCAGTCGTTAAGGTAGATCATGCATCAGCTGGGTCCCTATTCTAAAATGCTCATTCACAAACTTTAAATGGCTTTTTCATTAGGAGTGCAAGTGCTTAAGTACATGAATCAACAAAGGTTGAGCTGCTAATTTTGTGGTTGTTTTATGCCTGGAAGATATATGGCTCTCTTATTAGTTGGCTCTTCACTTGTTATCTACTTCTTGGATGGGGTCAGTACACCTTGTATAAAAGAAGCCATTTTAGGCTGTTATATTTTAGAACAGGGACTCAGCTGATGGATCATTTACCACGACAATTGGTAGCTGGACAACTTCACAGCAGTGCCCTGATTTGAACACCAGATTCCTACTGGAGATAAAATAAGCAAGTGCACATATCAACAGAGATATTCCAAAGTAATGCATCCAGAGTAACACCTCTGAATATCGGGCAACAGTGCAGTGCATACATGTAGCCCAGCTGCAAGGCACCGTGCAACAGCATAACACAGGGTGCAAGAACAGCACTGAATATAGCACTGAATGTTGCACTATCCACAGGCATAGTGTAAGTAGCTCAGAGAACAGTGCAAGGAGGGTGGAGGGTGGGAGAGGTGGGAACCAAGGAAAGACACTCAGCACAGCAGCAAAGGTACAAAAAAGATTTTACTCCATACAAATGGAGTAATGTGTGCAGTGGTCACACACAGTCACCAGAATTAATGTGCATCCCCAAAATGCTACTGTCTTGTGTCCAGAAAATTCCCCAGTGCTGACGAAGAGAAATGAGAGGGTAACAAAAAATGCAAAGTCTCCCAGAAATAATGGTGTACTACAAATGCACAGATAGATTAAAATTGCACTGCGCACTCAAGAGATGCAGATGCAAAGGCACAACAACACCTAACCAGTGCTCACAAGTCACAAATCCAAATCTGGAAAAGAATACCTTTTACCGGTTGGGGGGGGGGGTAGTGCACGGTAGTAACAGTCCACTACCAGTAAAGATACCACATAGCAGTATAAAAAATTCATGCAGGTGTAGTGAATAACAGGGTCACACTGCTGCAATTACTCTGTGGCACAATAAAAGGTGTCTGATTTAATGGCATGCATCACACACACACACACGCACTCACACACACTACAGGTAATGCGTAGCAAATTGAAAACCTTTAGTAATATAACCAAATATTTAAACAAACTAAAATTATACACTGCTGCACCACAACAATCAGCAAAAAAAATGTCAAGAATAACTGAAAATATTACTGTGCATACATTAACACAATTGGACAAGAAAAATATAACCAAAACAGAAAGAATGTCTTTATCTCCCAGTTAATCTATCTACACCACAGATACGCCCTTCCCCCAAAGCACACTTCACAGTACACAGACTGACTGTTCTAAATTAACATTCAAAATCCCCACACAAACAATAAACACTTGATAATATGAGCACAAGAGGGTTTCCTATACTCGATGTAGTAAATTGTGAGCAAATAAAATAGCTAAAAATACTTTTTTAACAGCTTTTAGAGGATTTGAATCACACAGCTCTGAAAGGAAACTGTCTCCATCTTCCACTACACACACACTGCACAGAACTGAGGCTGTGCAGAACAATCTAGAGCCCATGAGACCTGCAATCCCATAAAGCACTGCAAAATTTGCCTTTGGAGCTCAAAAACAAGTCGAAGTGAGGTGAAGTACACTGATTTCAATGTACATCGCCTTAAAACTGGTGGAGAAGTGGTTTGGGGAAGGTGGAATAACGCAAAGTCATTGTTTCCAATGGACTTCATGTTCCCCATTATGATGCAAAGTACTCCGCTTCACATTGCGGAGTACTTCGCAGATTCCATGTTAATCCACAAATCACTTCATGGAGCGAATTTCGGCCACTTCGCCCACCACTCATACCCATTCATACAAGAGATATAAAACTAAAAAGAAAAGGGCAACTGCCTGTAAAAAGAGTATAAAAACAAATAAAATGCCCAGCTTCCTGTAAAAGGTGTATAAAAAACAAAGAATGGCAACCGCTCTTAAAAGGGGGAAAAACAAAGCAAATTGACAACCACCCGTAGAAGGGTATAACACATAAAAAGGGGAAAAACAGAGAAAATGGGTGCCTGCCTGTACAAGGGGTATAAAAACAAAAACAAAAGGGCAACCACCCATAAAAGGGGTATAAAAACAAAGAAAGTGCCAGCCACCAGTAAAAAGGATATAAAAACAAACTAAAAAGGGCAACCTCCCATCAAAAAACACCCATAGCCTCAAGGGACAGCAGGTGGTGATGCTGGTTGTTACTGCTGTCACTGTAGTGCCAAAGAGAGGTCTTGTACAGCCCTCATGTTGTCCTCCACATGACTAATGAGAATCCACAGCAGCCGGACCAGTCTCTGGAGAAGGTCATCCCTGCCCTCTCCCAGCATTGCATCCCGGCACTATTCTGCTTCTCTCTGGGCACCTATGGAAAGAAAAACACTTAACTAAGCCAGTTGTTCACTGAGGATGAGGGACACAGGAGTGGCAGAACATGCATAATCTATGTACAACCAGACGACACATTGGTCAGTGTGAGACACACAGGTGGACAGAGTCATACAGCCACAATGAAATGTGTGTGACATACCAAATACAGCATTATGTAGCTGAATAGTAGAGGTCTGCATATACAATGAGTGTGCAGTGCTGCAACAGAGCCGAACCAAGCCATGCAAGGGACGTTGGACACCAACAGACTTGCCAGATATGATAATGGAGCACGTGCCACAGCAGCACCAAGGCAGAGGCAATAAGCAGTGTAACAGCCCAAGTGGTTATGAGTTGCACCCATACCACCTTTACCCTGCTGTCTAGGATTCAGCACACAGGACCATGCAGGTGTGCAGGACATTGGACATGCAGGAGCCACCCTGGCCAGCACCATGGGTGGGGCCCATGTACACTCACCAATGATATGCATTTATTTGAGTTTTGATAACTAGGTAAGTCCACTGAGACCATGCAGTCCCTTTTTCAGTGATGACCCAGGAGACAATTGTGGACACAGTACAATTAATAAATACAATAATAATATAGGATACAGTGAAACTTAATGATTCGGGTAATTACAGCGGGAGAAAAGATTTGCAACATAATAAATGATCAGGCAATTTACATAAGATAGTTAAACAGGACACTAATATTGTACAATATATACATAGCAAGAATACGAGGCAAGTAATTACAAGACACGTGTAGGAGTAACATAGGATGGACATCAATGGCACAGACAAAGTTAGTTAAAGCAGTTGCAGTGTAGGTTTAGTAGATAAGAGGTAAGCTCTTTTTTGAAGGGTGATAGGGTGGGGCAGGAGAGTAAGTTAGGGGGAAGGGAATTACAAGCAGTGGTAGCTGAGAAGCCGAAAAAGCACTTACCCGATAGCCGCTGCATCTTCTGGATTGCTAATAATAATAAGGGTAAGGAAGTTGATCTAAGCAGGCACATAGATGTTTCATTGTAAATGATTTCCCTTAGGCAAGGGGATTAAAGAGCTTGACAAGTCTGAATACAAAGCATAGGGTATAAAACTGTAACCTTGAGTCATAAGTAGGCCATTGAAGAGAATAAAGGGTGTCACAGTGGTGTTTGCTGGAGTCACACCAAGGGTAAATCATCCAATCCTATGATAGAGTTGATTCAGTTGACCAAGGGAAGAGGATTGTGTGGAGCGTAATAGTGGGGCACCATAGAACAAAATAGGGAGAAGGGATATAGAAGCAATCTTTTTATAGGTGGTGTTGGATAACAGAGGGCGGAGTCGGAAAAAGAGACCAAGCTTCTGGTTTACTGTTTTGGTAAGCTGAGTTACATGATGTTCCAATGAAAAGGAGGCATCTAAGTGGATCCCAAGAAATTTAAAAGTACTGACCACCTCTATGGGGTCACCTGACTCTGAACTGATTTGGAGCTGTTTGGTAGGTTTAGGGGAGGGGTTGTGGAATATTATAGCTTTTGTGATATTTATACCTAAGCCTGACCATGTGGCACAATGGATCTTACAAACAATGACAGGCATGCCACCTGGGTCAGTAAGCATTACTGTCATGGCTCTGGTATACCAAGGCTGCAACACAGGGAACATGCCACCATATGGTGTAATGCATGCCAAGGAACAGTACACACATGGGGCAGCATGCCTGTCACAATGATGACCACACCAGCAGCAACTGTGTGCAAACCATGCTCAGTACTACCCATCCTCCCCTTTCCAGCATGCATCGTGATGGAGGAGGAACACATCAGGAAAAGGAGATTTTCAGAAAAGGAGGCAATGGCCCTGGCCTATGCCACTATGGACAGGGAGAATCTGGAGGACTGCTGCAGGGGGAGCAGGGATGAAATATCCAAGGCCTGTCTGGAGATCATTGAGTTGTTGAATACTGTGGGAGGCAGGGGCAAGATGATGGAGGATGTCTGGAAGAGGGCTGGCGACCTGGAAACACAGCTGAAGGACATCACGGCCAGGGCTTAGTCCGACCTCCAGGCCACAGGCAGTGGACCAAGCACAACAGGGCCATTAGTCCTGCAGAGGTGGTTATGTCTGGCACGCTGCAGTCCTTAGCCATAACAGATTTCCCCAGAGGGGGGCTATTAAAGTCATGCTGGACCAACCCAGCCATGTGAGTGACTGCAGTAGCCCCATCATATTGAGGTCAGGTGTGCACAAGCACTAATGGTGTTTGGGGTTGCATGCTTGTTGGGGGGGACATGCCATGGTGATACTGGCCATAGCTGGCTAAGCACAAAGGGCAAACACAGGATATACTGTACAGATCTGTGTTCTGCAGATGCTTTCTACTACAGCCTTATACATGCATCCTGCATTGGCCTCAGTACACCACACACATGGGCCATCATTGCTGCATGCACTATCAGTAGTGGTATACCTGCCAGATGGGTTACGCAATGGGTGTAGGCCACGTGGTGTTAGCCAGGTATTCTGGGGGTGTGGACATCTATGGGAAAATCCTCTACTCTGCAATATGGGTGTAATATGCTGTGTGATCACTGGTGATGGGAGGTGTGTGTGTGATGTATACAGCACTGGGGGGCACATGGGCACTGCAGTGTATGGGTGATGTGTGTCTATACATAGTACACTAGGTCTGCATGCTGGCATGGTCCAGCCACAGGTATGTGCATTACTCAGCAATGTCCCTCTCTTTGCTCAATGGCCCTCTCTTCTCTCAACAGCCCTATCCTTGGTGGCAGACATGGTTGAGAACAACCAGCCAGGACCATCTGGAAAGATGCTTCCCCTGTGTCTGAGCCCTGCTGGGGCACAGGAGGAATTGGACAGCAATGTGGATACCTATGTGGAATAGTGAAGATGACAAGATCACTACAGGTTCTGTTTCAACCCAACCGAAGACATCAGTCCTTCTGCACCCTCTGCCAATGGAGCCAATCCACACCCTCCCCAGAACAGTCACTGCTGTGCCACCCCAGGCTCATGCCTTTGGCCAAGCCACCACTGTGCTACCCCAGGCCAATCCCTCCTGGACCAGCCATTGCTGTGCTGCCCCAGACCAATCCCTCTCGCCCAGCCATCGATGTTCTGCCCTGGCCCAATATTCAAGGTGCAGCACTGACCGCAGTGCCACCCCAGCCCAGGCAACAGGCCAGGGTATGGCCTGACCCTGTACCCAGGACAGTCCATAATGGCAGCATGTTGCAGTCAATAGGCAGTTACTGCAGGCTGCCATGGGGGCTCAGGAGGGCCTGCAGGTCATGATGGGCTGTACGCGGGCAATGCTGCAGGACCATGAGCAGCATGTAGAAGTTCATCATGCGGAGCACATGGTGGCCTTGAAGGCTGGCTTAACCCAAATGGAGCAGTCCATGGTTACCAGCTTTGGCATGGTGGCTGCTGCCATGCTGGGGGCCACAGCCATGGTCACATGGGATGTGGGTACCAGACTCACTGCTGGCAATTCCAATGGGGGGATTGTCACCCCATGGCAGACACCTCAGTGTATGGCCATCCCCCACAGTGTGGGCATACATATGCCAAGAACCCAGCACACCTTGAATGCCAGCCCAAGGTGGCCAGATACTTTGCACCTCTGGCCTGGCTTCTCAGAGGGGTCAGTACCTCATGGGGCCATGGTCATGGCTATCGACAGCTCATGCCATCCCCACACCCATCCCTTATTGCATGGGCAATATCCCCCTTGCTGCTCACCAGGATACATTGTACCTGCCAGCCCTGTGTCCGTGGTGGGGGTAGGGGCTGCACATATAGGTGCTTGCCACAACTCTGCCCTACCCCAGGTTTTCTGTCTTGTGCCTCCCCTTGTCAAAAGCCATGTTTCCCAACCCCCACTTAGATGGCTATTATTTTGTTTGCATCCCCCTTTCCCCACTGCTGCCTGGGTAGCTATTATTTTGTTTGAATTCCCCTTTTTCTCCCTCACCCCACTTGGATGACTAGTATTTAGTTTGCATTCCCTTCCTCCCAACCTGGATAGCTTAGTACAGTATTTAGTCTGCATCCCACTTTTTCTACTCCCACTTGAACGGCTAGTATTTTGTTTGAATCCCCCCCCCCCACACCTGGATGACTATTTTTTTCTACATGATTTTTTGCTTACTTTTCTAAGACAATTTATTATACCATCAGTATCTCCTGTGTGATCTGTATTTACTGTTTGGGTCTGTAGAGATCTGCAATGAGGTGGTCTCTTATTCCCTTGACCTACTGGCGCATCCTGGGGCCATTCCTATCGAGCTGCTTCTGTATCCCCTGATCCGCTGGCTCCACATCCTCTGCAGTGTTTCTCTTTGGTACTGGCAGGCATATTCCAAGGTTCAGTTCCATACTGTGTATTGTAAAACAGCCAAGAAAAATCCTGAAAGCTGATTGGCTAAGTCATTCCTGAACCTGTGAAGTTATCCCAGTACAACCTCATGGATGTATTTCCAGCAGCCCTTGAACCTCATCTCAAAAGACAAACACCAGAATATTACTACACCTGTCAAACCTGAAACACTGAGGAGATCAGCTGAAAAATGTCAAAGGTACCAGAGATCAATTTTCAACTTTACAACATGAGGTACATCACAAACTGGTTTAGAGAACAAACAGAAGAAACTGAAACCAACAGAAAACAACAGCACCTTAGAAAAAAGGAAAAGAAAGGACACCTCAGACTGGCACCTCAGAAAATGTATAATCTTGAAACATAGAAACGGCAGATAAGGATTGCTTGGCCCACCCAGTCTATTCATTTCCCTACCTATTGGATAAGCTGCAGATCCTAGTCAACCAACAGCCTACTTCTTCCTAACCCCCACCAGAATTGTCTTATGTCTGTTCCATGCATTTTTGAATTCTCCCACTGTTTTTGACCCCACAACCTCCTCAGGAAGGCCGTTACATGTGTCCACCACCCTCTCCATGAAAAAAATACTTCCTCACGTTACCCCTGAATGTCCCCCCTCTATCTTCAAATTGTGCCCCCTTGTTCTTGTACATCTCTTTTTCTGAAAGATGCTACCCCCTTGGACTTTGTTGATTCCCTTGTGGTATTTGAAAGTTTCTATCATGTCCCCCCCTCTCCCTCCTTTCCTTGAGGGTATACAAAATTAAGCTTCTTTAGTTTCTCTTCATATGTTTCTGGTGCAGACCCTGCACCATTTTAGTTGCCATTCTCTGGACTACATCTATCCTGTCTATGTCCTTGCAGAGGTGGTGTCTCCAGAACTGCACACAGTACTCCAGATGGGGTCTCACCAACTGTCTGTACAGAGGGATAAAAGCTTGTTGTTGTGTACTGGTGATGCCGCTCTCTATACATCCCAGTATCCCCCCAGCCCTCCTAACTGCCTTCTTACATTGCTTGCTTACCTTTAGGTCACCTGCTATAACTACCCCCGGCCCCTTTCCATTTTTGCTGTTGTTAATACCTCCCCCCAAAATTGTGTACTCTTCCCCTGGGTTTTTGTTTCCCAGGTGCATTACTTTGCACTTCTTTGCACTGAATCTAAGCTGCCATATTTTTTGACCATTCCATCAACCTTGTCAAGTCCCTTCTCATCTTTTCCACCCCCCCTTGTGTATCAACCCTGTTGCAGATCTTTGTGTCATCTGCAAAGAGGCATACTTTTCCTTCCAGTTCCTCTACAATGTCACTTATAAAGACATTAAAAAGGACCAGTCCCAGTACTTGAGAGGGAAAGAAATGAGCCCATCACAAAAAGAGCAATGTCCTGGGCCGTAAAGGTTTTCTTAGACTGGATAAAGGTGTAAAACACAGAAATCGACTTCCACAGCATTTCAGCCATGGATATAAACAATGCACTCCTCCAATTTTATGCTTTGGTGAGAAATTTGAGTGGTGAACTGCACAGCATCAGTAGCTACATCGGCCTGAGGGCAGGCATTAACAGATTCCTCAATAAAGCCCCGATAATCAGAAAAATAAACATGATGAATGAAGCAGACTTACAATCTGCCAAGAACATTTTTATTGCCAACCTTAAAAATCTCCGCAGACATGGGAACAGAACTCAACACCATCCAGCCATCCCTCAAACTGAACTGGAACAACTACGGAACTCTGAAGCACTGTCAACAGAAACCCCTGAGGGTCTAGTCCACCTTGTCTGGCTTGGGATAAAGCTTCACTTTGCCAGACGTGGCGTAAGGGTTAGAGAATGCTAAATCAGGACTCTTTTGAAATAAGAAACTACCCCACAGGATGCAAATATGTAACAATGTCTTTCAATTAAAAAAGTAAAAACCACTCCAGAATAATAGAACATGGCAGAGACAACTTACAAGGGTGTATGTTTTCCCTCCCCGGACACCCACTATGTCCAGTTCTAGCATTTAAAAAATATCTGAACAAACTGCCTTCGGGAGCACCGAGCCTTTACCTACATCTATGAAGGAAGCCATATAAGCCCTGGATCGAGGAAGACACTTGGTACACACTCAAACCCATGGGCATAAATTACCTGGCAACAATGCTCCCTAAAATATGTAAAGTCACCTCCCTGCCCACAACCTACACCAACCACAGTCTAAGGGCTATGGCAATACAAATACTTTCTGATGAAGTTCTCCAGGCACGCCAAATAATGGCCGTGATAAGCTATAAAACAGAAACCTCCCTCCACAGCTACTGGGCACTGTCCCTGCAAGACTGAAACTCATGGAGCCAGCTGCTGTCTGAACTCAACCCAGCAACACCACATACAACAGCAACTGCAGTACAAGAGAGGTCCTTGCTGGTTCCACAAGAAGAGTACTCATTGCAGAAGAAAAAATATCAATGGAAGTCAAATCCAAATAAAGTCAGCATCAGGCATCCTGCAACAAATAACGGTGCACAGAGCCGAACCAGCAGTGACTGGAAATGACACACTGACAGGAAGCACAATCGCTGACTCCACAAATAACCAATGAGCAGGAACAGTAACACAGACTAGCACATCACTGTTGTCAAGGCAACAAGTGAATACACACACCATCATCACCGACAACTTGAGGTGTGTATTCAACATCTTCAACAAATGAACTGGACTGAAAAAGCTCCACAAAATCTGTGAAAGTAAGATGCAAACACTAAAAATACAGAACAAAACAGTTAAGTTCAGTTAATGTTCAGTTAAGTTAATCAGCTTACCAGTATTTGAAAACTTCAGTAGTTTACAAGTATTTTAAAAATACAGCTCATGCTGTTTCATGAGTTAAAGTTGAAGCACAAAAAACAATTACAACCAGTTAAAATTAAAAGTATTTATTAATAAAAGTTTATTTAATTATTAATAACAGTATTTATTAAGTAGCACAAGAGTAGTTATTTAAGAACTGCATTTTAAACATTAAAAATTGATGTACTACTTTTTCTGTCGAAGGTTACATCACATTTTCTTCAAATAAAACATTAAAAACTTAAAAAAAATTTGTCTTCTAATTCTTTTATAGTTGAGCCATTTTATAATAGCAATAATGCACTTCCGGGTGTGTGCTGTGCTGGGATATCGTCATGCCTTGCTGTTGGATGCACTTGGCCTTCAGCCTCATGCTCAACCCATGAGGCGTGATGTATCCAGCACTGCTCCTGTCTCTGCATTCGTGTCGCAACAAACAAGGAATATGGCACAGACCTTCTGAGGGCTCTATTGTAGTGCACCACCAGAATGTTCAAGGCATCTGAACCACATCTTGAGAATGTTAAAAAACATCTCAATGTCATTACCATGTAAAGATGTGTGCTGCATTTTACCTGTCCTTGGCAATGGATGCAGGTCATAGGATTGGTGTTAGCAGCCAGAGATGCAAGGGGTATGCACTGTCCCCTGTGCAGGTAAAGGGCACAGGTTAGTGACATCAGTGGCAGCTATGGTCAGGAGGGGGGCCTTGAGTATATACTCACCAATGAGGTAGAACAGAATTGTGCTAGATGAAGACATCATGGGCACAGCCTGGGTACTGTGCCAGGACTTTAGTGATGCAATCTGTTGCATCACACACCACCTGACAGTTGACAGAGTGGCTTCACACACCACCTGACAGTTGATGGAGTGCAAGCCCTTTCTAGTTACTTAGACCTTCAGCCTATTCCCTGAGGGTGCACCAATGGAAACATGGGTGCAGTCAATGGCACCTAGTATGGCCAGTAGGTGCGCAACCAAATAGAATTGCTCCATGGCTGCTGTTGGTTCTGCTGGTGTGATGGGGACTACAATGAACTCCCCAGCATGGGCTAGCAGGGCATCTAGGACCTAGCTTATTAGGCATGAGGTGGCATACTGTGTGACACCAGTGGTGTCACCCATCAGTATATAAAAGGTTCTGGTGGCCATGAAGCACAGTACGGCTGTCACTTTGAACTCTACAGACTCTACATAGGCATGCTGGGTGTCTGACTGGAGCAGCTCACACAACTGTATGAACATGGGCTTGTTGAGCCTGTACCAGCCCATGATTTGTTCATCAATGAGGACTCTAAATGTGGCTCGTGGACTGTACTGTCTGTTTGTAGCATAGCACCTCCAGGGCCTGCTTTGGATCTTGGGGGGGGTGCATTCTCCTGCTCCTCATCCTCCAGGACATCCTCTGTAGACACACAATGTGTGTCATTTTGTTTGCTGCAGTTCTAATCCTTGCCTCTGGGTTTGTCCTGGTTAAGACCTGCTTTTTATAGGTCTTAATTTGTACAGTGCTAAGTCATGCTAAATACTGTTAGTGCAGTGCTAATTAATTGAATATGCTGCACAGACTATTAAGGTCACCGCACTCTTATTCTGTACTGAATTCATTGTGTTTGTGCTCATGGGCTGTTGTGACTGACTGGCACAGGGCAAATGGCTGAATATTACATTCATGTGCAATTGTCCTTTTGTGCCAGTGCAAACCATGTGTGCACAGTGCAAACCTCAAGAATATGGATCTTTGAATCACTTATTAAAAACATTTCCACTAATTCTCTACTTATCATTTCAGAAAAAAATGACAACAAGGAAAAAGCACCCATATTAAAGGTGAAGCCTAAACACAAGAGTGTGTGCAAATATGCAATGTAAAATATATATACAGTACTATTATGTGCAAAAAATGTTGTTAATGCACCAGTTAGGGTAACTTAATGCCACAAAAGTAGGGAAATGTGGCATAAGGGTTTCAGTCCTCACTCCCCACCTCAACCCCAAGCAGGAAAGAAAAACATCAGGATTTTGGGTCTCTGGAGTCTTGACGAATCAGTGTTGGGGTCTTGCTTGGGGTTGTTAACCCTAAAGCCCACTCCATTCCCTGAACAAACAATGTCACACATAATCTCCTGTGGGCCCTGTGTGAAGAAAGCTACAACAAATTGTGTTGGCAACACGTGGCGAGACATAGTTCACTATCTTTGAAGAGTGTATCACTATGAGGCAGTGGTTTGGAGCTGAACCTTGTTCTTCAGATTAGAGTCTTTGGGTTAGGTAGTGGGCTGAGTATTAGAGTTGACAACCCCAAGGACAACCCCACCACTCATTCTTCAAGACTCTGGGACTCAAAACCCTAATGTTTGTTCCTTTTGCTGCTTGGGTGGTAGGGGTGAGGAGTTAGGGCTCGAAACCCCTAATGCCACATTCCTACATACTGTGGTGATGACCACCTAACTGATCAATAATAATTTTTTGCAAGAAATTACCTTTGAGATAGTGGGATTGTATCCTCATTTATTTTATTTTTATTTATTTGTTTATTTGTGGTTCAGAGAAAGCCTTTGAGCATGTATGCTCATTTGCAAAGCTTCTGCATCAAGTAGAATACAACAGACAATTAAGCAACTCAGAAGGAGCATAGTCATACATAAATAAATAACAGTTAAATACACAGTAATATAACAATTAACAGAATATAACAATTTGCACCATTCTCATTGAGGTCTTAGTCAAGGCAAGCAAACCGACATTGTAGCTCAAGATGATAAGAAGAAACAAGCAGTGTAACGAGCGTAGGCTGAGTCCTTCATAGAAAGCTAAGGTAGCAGGTAATAGTTGGCAGTAACAGTGGCAGACAGAGTTGAGAATGAGCTCTTTTTTGAGAGCCTTCTTAAAGAGAAAAATTTTGTGCAGCCCTATGTGTGAGACAGGAAGTTCACTAAACCATTAGGCAGCCTAATTGGCAAATAAGCGTACACCCAGACAGGTTTTAAGCAAGGGGTACATTAGAGCCTGCCTGGTCATACTTCTCATGGAGTATTAGTTGTGAACTGAGTGAAAAAGGGCTCCAATTGCAGAAGTGAGACCAAGCAGCGCGTTCTTGGCCACCCAGTAGATACATAGAGAGAGAAACTGTGCATGCGTCTATCAGCCCCAGTAACAAAACGGCAGGCTTTGTTGAGAACTACCCATACCCTTTCAAGGGCTGTGTCAGCAGTTGCCCTGCAAATTAGGAGACCAGTGTCAAGGAGCAGAAGGACCAAGCTGGAGACATCTAGGTGCCTTGCTTCACGGGTCAGATTCAGTCTTTGCTGGAAGAGCATGCCTAGTTTTCTATTGGCAAGGTTAATGATAGTGTTGATGTGTTCAGCATAGGAGTGGGTATCATCAAGGGTGACACCAAGTATCTAAAAGATTTCACCTGCTCCAGGTTGGCTCCTAGCACGTTATGAATACCCAGGTGAGGGACCTTGTTCTTTAGGTATGCTCCAGTGAACAACATGGTTTTTGTTTTTTTTATAGTTTAGGACAAACTTGTTTCTTTTAAACCAGTCTTCTAGGGATGCAAAGCTACTTTGTAAGTTGTTGGTGAGTTCACCATGCAGGAGATTGCTGTCAAAGATCACAACAGCGACAGCACAAAGCAGCATTCTAGATTTGGGACAGGCTTCAGGAAAACCATTAACAAACAGGCTAAAGAGGAGGGGACCAAGTATTGACTCTCGTGGGACACCAACTGTGATGCTTTTAGCATCTCAAAGAACTTTACCAATTTTTACTCTCTGCCTTCCATGAGATTACTGCAAAACTGTGACACAGTTTCAGAGGAGAGGCCCATGGAGTTGAGCTTGTTAAGTAATAGTATGTGGTCCACAAGATCTAATGCTTTGGTCAGATCTATGTAGGTAGCTTTGACCAGGTGACCATTATCTGGGGCCTCATGTAGATAGTTAGTGTATTCAGTGAGACCCATGCCAGTGCTGTGAAGCTTCCTAAAGCCGTGTTGCTGATTACATAGCAGGTTGTACTTATTAAGGTAGGAGACAAGTTGGTCAGAGACTATTCTTTTCAGTGCCATGGACAGTGGAGGAAGGATAGAGATGGGTCTATAATTGGACACAATGGTTCAGTCTCTGCTTTTGTGTACTGGGATCACTAGTGTGGCTTTTCAAACTTGTGGGAATTGGGAAAATCGCTGAAACTAGTTGAATATCTTAGTCGGGGGGGGTTGCCAATTCGTCAAGAGTTAGGGCCAAAGGTTTCACATCAATCATATTGCTCGCTACTCTTGTTTTCCCCAGAACTCTTATTACATATCTGATGGTTTCCTTACACAGGTCCTTTTGGGACCTGTATGAACAGATGCAGATGTGACCATCTGGATGTCAAAAATTACCAAAATTATGAACGTGCATAGGAAAATGTCAATGTACCTTCACACCTGTGTTGTTTTTTAATATGTTGACACCAAATTTTAAACATAGCCTTAATATGAACCCGCCTAAAGAACCTGGTAGGTGAAAATGTTCAAATCTCAGCAGAAACATTATTTTGCAGCAAAGGTGTGAAAACACATTTCAGACAGGTTTTCAAAAATGACAGTTGGCATGTTCAAGAAGTGAAGTGAAAAAAATTGCTATGCTGAAAATTTGAGATCAACGTATTTAAAATTACCAAATTTATTCGCATGTGTTGCAAAATTTCAATGTACTCTCATAACTTTGTTGTTTTGTAATATTTTTATTCCAACTTTTCAACATAGCTTTCTTATGGCCCCACCTCATGAACAGGGGTGATGAAAATGTTCAAAATCTACCCAAAAGGTGATGTCCCATATCGAAAACATTATTCTGTGCCACAGGTGCAGAAACACAATTTTGCCAGGATTTGAAAAATAACAGTTGTCATGTTCATGAGGTGATGTGAAAAAATGGCTATGTTGCAGATTTGGAGTCAAAATATTTAAAATGATCAAAAATTTAAGTATGAGCGTGCATTGCAAAATGTCATCATACGCTCACAACATTGCCATTTTGAAATATTTTGACCCCACCTTGTCAACATAGCCTTCTTATGACCCCACCTCATGAACAAGGGTGGTGAAAAATGTCAAATCTTGCCCGAAAGGTGGTTTCGCCAAGTGACTGCAAAAATGCCTTTCAGGCCTGATTTGCATATTTTCACTGCCATTGGTCATGAAGTGGGGTCCCAAAAAGACCACGTTGAAAAATTGGCTCAATATTCAGTATGCAAAAATGACAAAGTTATGCATCAGTGTTGACATCTCCATTGAAATACATTGAAGCACATTTAGCTTACTTTCTCATATTGCACTTGCCAGTTCTAGCAGCAAGATGTATCTTTGATCAGACAGTGGATCTACATCATGGCACATGTTCAGGTGAATGAGGGTGTGTGGGGTGTGGGGTGGGGTGTGCTGAGTGGGAGGCTGGGGTGGGGATTAAGATCAGCAAGGGACCTTTTCTGTTTTTGCAGCTTAAAAAAATAGCCAAGGGACAGTTTTCATTATTTCAGGTTAGTTAAAGTCCATTGCTGAGATTGGGCACCTCAGTGTCAGATCACTGTACAGAAATGGGGTCAGGTGACCTGGAGGAGAGGGGGGTCCACAGAAGCTGTACTGGGGATTAGAAGCCCAGTCTGCTTACACTTCTTTGTAAGAAAAAGAGAACTCTATATATATTAAGAGTGGGAAGAGCAGGCGGGACACCAGGAGGGGAGCGGGAGCAAGAAGTAGTACTGGGGTGGGCAGCCTGGTCCACTTAATAAAACAAAGAAATAGGTAGGTAGGTAGGCAGATAGACAGATAGATAGATAGATAGATAGATAGATAGATAGATAGATAGATAGATAGATAGATAGGCAGACAGACAGACAGATGGAGACAGACAGAATAGGGGATCAGCAACTCACTCCTCTCACTGCAGCCCTGCAGCCCACAGCAGGACTCCAGCTGCAGAATTCAACAAAATCCCACTGTTCTTTCTTTTTTTTTATTCTTATGTTTATCCTCCATGGCCTGCAGGTGGATGTCCATCCTCCTCCGGTCACCCTGGTTACCGCCTCCCAGGTACCCCCAAGCCCTATTTAACAGTCAATTATGGGTGGTTCCAAGGTAGTGGTGCAGGCCTGCTGGAGGGGACATCGTGGAGTCTGAAGTCAGATTATCTCTTTTTTTTCTGGTCCCTTCCCCTCACAGCTGTGATTGTGCATGTGTGGAGGTGAGCATGCATCATGAAGCTACAGTTCGAGTCTCCTGGAATCTGATGCTGCCCCCATCCTCCACCAGGAGGCAGCCAAGGAGTGGGATGACATGCCCACCCATCCCTGGGAGAGGAGAGCTGTCATCAGATGCTCAATCCTCTCCCTTCCCTGCTGACCCCCAGTGGCCCGAGCTCACTCCTGATCTTAGGTCACTAGCATGGTGCGAGGTGTGGCATCCAGCACCTCAACCCTCATTGTCACCGGGCCAGCCAAGTCTCACTGTTCTAACACAGAGAATGTGGGTGAATGGTTCCTCTTGCTAGGCTGGGAACCCTGGATTTTGGTGGTGCCCAGTAAAGATATTTCTGACAAATGTTTGAAAAACAAATGCCAGGATCTAACTAAACAGGTCCCATTTAGCTTGGTTCAGGTGGTGTTTTTTTAAATTACACCATTTAATGTATTGTCCATGTTTTTATTTGGAGAGGAAAAGAAACAAGATGGCAGCTCTCACAGCACAAAAAAATGTTTCATGCTATGAGAAGCAAGTGGTGAGAAACCAAGAACGGTCCTGTTTAGCTGGGATCAGGTGTTTGTTTTTATAATTACACCATTTTATGTATTGTCCATGTTTTTTTATTTGGAGGGGAAAAGAAACAAGATGACATCATTCACAGCACAAAAAATGTGCTGTGAGAAGTAAAGGTTAAAAAATGAAAAACAGTCCTGCGACAGAATTTTTGGTGTCATATCAGAAAGCTATCCCAATAACTCTACTGAGCATGATCAGAACAGAACAAACACAAAACTTTAAAGCCCTATAACTCTGGAACCATGTAATAGTTTTTCACCATACCTGTCAAAATCTGTACCTTAGGACCTCACACCTGTACCCTGAACGTTTGGGGAAAACATTCCACTCGGTATAGGCTGTAGGTGAGAGGAAAAAATATCCTATGTTAAGTATAGGGAAAAAATGAGACATTTATAGAAAAATGACAGATGTGGAACTCAAAAACCTCACAAGTAGCCATCAAAAAACTTTACACAGATTTACACCTTGTCTCCTAGAAAACACGTGCAAAATTTCAGCTGATTTTGTCAAATGATGCCAAAGCTATTGAGGTACAAAATTAGGGGTTTAACATTAAACACCCTACTGAACCCTAACTATAGGAGCACTACTGCACCCCTATAATAAGGTCAAAACCAAATAACTTAGCAACTTAAGGATTCATATACAGAGTAATTAAATGGTAACTGTAAAGTATGGGGTTGTTAGGACACTAAGAGGTTGTGTTGGTATCACAGAACAACAAAAGCAACGGATACTAGAGAGCCATGTCCTGTGCATGATGTTTTTTTACAGCATCCCATACTTTGTTTTAAACATAACTTGAAAATATTTAATTTGCAATCAATCTTTCCAACGTCAACATACTGCATTTCTGGAGAGTGTACAGATAATTTTCCTACTGAATGTAGCATGGTAGAGCCAAAACAGGTCCCAGGATGGCTAAAAAATCAACAACTGCAACAGCAGGTCCAAGGGACTGTGGGCAGCACTGGAGCTGGTAAGCCTGAAATTCTGACTGCGGAACCCCCCTGGCAGGCAATGATGGAGACCATTTAGTCAAAGAATGGAAAAACTGAGCATACCTTGGCAAGACTGGAGGGGCACAAACCCAGCTAATCCCATTTCATCATATACCAGATTATCAAATGACATATGAATATCACAATTTTCCTGTATCAATATTACTTGTTGTTGTATTAGTTTCTATGTTTTTCATGAGAAGACACTTTATGCAAAACATGTACTGGTAAATAACAAGATAAAATATGTTATCTTGATTCAACATAGCAAGACAAATGAAGTTTGTCACAGAACATGCTCAAAAATGTATCTCATTTATCCTGGCCACACTGAGCATGCTCAGAAATGTACTTAGTATTCTCAAATGTGAAATGCCATTTAGCTTTTTAAATTAGTTGCACTTACAGTACGCTAGGCCACTGAAGAGAGGGGCACCGTTTACATTTAGCACTTTAATAGCATTCTTATCATTTGAGGGTTTTGAGGGTTTTGGTCTATTGATACTGTAGCTCACTCAGGGCTAGCCACTCATGTGCTATCAGCATACCAGTACCATCTCATTAAGATAAAAAGGATATCTTAAGTCAGTCTATGTCATAGCACCTACGTATTTTACTGTCTAGGTATAAAACAACAAAATATAAGCTTAAAAAAAGAATAACAAAAGCAAAGCCCATGTGATTCCATGATATCACCAAAATGACTGAGTGTTGTAGAATCTTGTTCTTCACAGTTGGGAGTGTTTTTTTTTTCACTTGTTGATAAAAGATGCATTAGGCCATCTTAAATTATAATGTTCCATGGAAACCATTTCTATGCATTCTAAGTCATTCTGCACATCCTAAGTAGAACTACACATTCTTAATAAAAAAAAAAAATTAGTAATAAACTCTAAGTTTAATGGCCTTTATATGAGACTTGTGCCCTTGGGAGGAGTTAAGGCCTGAAGCATAGCTAAGAGTCTTAAACCGTACAACAGGTTCTCCTACAAAGGCCCAAGATTAAGGACCTTACAACTATTATACACATTCCTTAAATTGCCTAAACATGTTAAACTTATTTAGATGTTGCTAGGTGCTCTGTAGTGAACATGGCAACTGAGAGAAAGATGCTTGATGCAGCATTCTCCCGGCATCAAGTGGGCGATCTTGCATGTGGCCTGACTAGTTACTTAGCACACAATATTTATCAAATAATAATTACAAAAGGTTTATATGGTGGTGCGTGCCAAGATCCAATGCTATACTGCAGCATACTGCAGTAAAGTTACAGCAGGGCAATTTCAATGGCAGTGAATCTCTTTTATCATGCAGTAACTCTAGACACTGCGTCGCATCCTGTATTTCACAAGTCCGCTCTGAACTGCGAAATGTAACTTTTTAAATAACTTGAAAATGGACAAATCATCTGTAATACTGTCATTTTATGAATTACAGGATTTACATCATGTTCAGATGGAGGACAGTTCATGAGCCAGTAAGGTAAGCGAGTTATCGATCTGTTCAGCCAAACATTACATAAATCCAGAAATGCATAATACTGGGTTATATATTCTGTTACTGCCATAAGCACAATTGATTCACTCTGTGAATATAAGTGGGAACTGAATAGGAAGACTTAAGCGAGTTAAAGTGCTGTGGTTACTAGTCTTGTCAGTTTTTGGGGACACACTACAGTACCTGCATGCATCAATAAATGTGTTAAATTCACAAGACATTTGGGGTGTATGTTTTATTTCAGGAAGTGTGGCCTGACTGCAACAATCATTTTAATTTTGGAATCCCTATGAAGGCTAGAAAAAAATTACTTTTTCTTCATTCGACAGTTCCCAGTGAATGAAAAATATTGGATAGGAGAAAGACATTCACCCTGGCAAAGCCAATGGTGTGAGGGTGGAATAGTATCCCTGATGCAAAGCACCATCCAGCACCCACAGTATGCCTTATGCCAGTCATTCACACTCTATCCAACTCTAGCTGTGCAGCCACATTGGCAATCAGGTTGGGAGAAGACAAGAGGTGGGGTTATGATTTGCCCAACACACAGCTGTATTTCCACAGGACAGAAGCTAGGTAGTGGGCACTGATGCTATCCTGCAGGGACCCTGCCATAGTAAGTATACAACCTACCGTACAGCTGTCCTGGACATTTGTATGGCCTCATTGGTCTCTCATCTGTTGCCCCCAGCCGTCCAAATGGCATGGAGGGGTGGGGCAATGATGTGCTATTTTGTATCTAAACATTGTGTACCTTTTGCAGGGTGTCCTGTGATGTGGGCAAGGAGCAAGTGGGCGCCTGCTAAAATGGTGATCCACTTGTGGCTACTGCCCCGATGGCGAGAGTGTGGGGTTGGCGACTGGATAGGGAGGGTCACGAAAAGGTGACAGAGTGTTACACATATACACATGTCGGGGGGGGGGCAAGCCCACCGAACAAGGGGTGGGAGGGTTTGTGAGAGGTGGTGGCATGGGTTGCTGGTGAGGTGGCATCATGGAGTGGTGGGGTGGGTGCTGGCCTGGGGTGGTGTGGATGCAAGGTTCAGGACCGGGCGCTGGTAGTTTTTGTTGCACCCGGCCCAAGACAGTGTTTTTCTTTAATGCAATATGCACCCCCCTGGAGTTGGGAATCTTAATTTAGGGGTGTGGGGGGGTGCAGCTCCCCACATAAATGCATAAAAACTATTTGTTTTGTGCCGCTTTCACTGGCGTCAGCATTCCACATCGCTGAAATTCAATTTCATAGATGTGGAGTTGCGATAAGGGCATTTGGCATTCTAAATTCGCCCTTATCACATGGACCCCTTTTACAGGGATATCCATGTCAGACAATCCACTGGAGCTCTCCTCTGGTGCAGATAGAGTAAGGGTGAACCAATGCCAAACTGGCATTTGCTGGAAGCTTCAAAATCGGGCACCTTTGACACCTGCAAAGCCAGTCCAACAGGAACGGTTTCCCTCTAGTTCTTTGAAGTCATGACTTTTTTGCAGGGAGCACACACTGAGCATATGCAAGCTAACATTAGTTAGGGACAGTCTACTAACACTGTGAGAACCAGTTGCCTGGCTGATCATTTAAAATGTGAAGATGGCATCTTCTTAACAACCACATCCATTCCCAATACCCACTTAGGTCAGATGGGCCAGCAGCGGCAGGGTCAGTCAAGTACAGGACGTGGTGTGATAAGATGCTTTATTCAAATAATGCAGCCATCATGGAAGCTGCAGCAGTCAATGTATGCACCCCCAGGTACCAGATCTGCTTCACAAACAGTTCAATCATCACCAGCCAGAATGAGGCCCATGATACGCCCCACCAGCCCTGCTCTGGGATTTGCAGCAACAAGACAAACTACACTGCCTGTCATTCCATGCCCACAGAACACTACTTACACAAGATCTGTACTGAAGATATTGCCTCACCACATTTCTCAAGGCTGGATCCAGAGACACTTGAATACTTAGCTTTTCTAAAACTGAGCTTACCAGATATCAACTTTAACTATCAATTCAATTATTTACATGTACAACAAAATACATCTACTGCTGTTTCCACTCCTACACCTCCTGGTGGCAAGTCTCCCCAGACTCTGTCTGGCACAGGCAGTCTCAGCTGCAGCAGCAGTAGTGCAAGGACTACTCAGACGCACACCACCAGTGCAAGTCCTCCTCCTACTGGCACTCCGATGACAGTTGCATTGTCTTCACTAACAAGCTCAATAAGATCACGCGTGTTACTCACACAGAGTTGCTGTCAGTGAAGTAAGACCCATCACCACACCCAACATGAAGGGACAGTGACCAAATGAGTGATGGTGATGGGCAATGCACAGGTGTACACAATTCCATAGTTAGACCTCATGAAGTTAGCTGACTACAACTTTGATTGCCAGCAGGCAGCAGCTGTGTTCATTGTTTAATTAGTGAAAAAAGTCAATGAAAAAACAATCTCCAGCCAAGAATGGTAAAATATTATGAACAGCGATGTACTGCCCTAAAATTTATTATTTTTGTTGTTTGTTTTTGATGGATATTTTTGGTGTGAGGCAATTATTATATACAGCATTCTGAAAATGTGTTGGGCTAGAGAGATTATAGTAATTGTCATGGAAGTAAAGCCGAGACTACAGTGTATTATACATCCTGAGCTTAGCTTTGAATATTACAGTAACTGTCTATTACTTCAGTTAAGCACTAAGCCATGTGGTCTTTCTAAGTTGCAGACTCCTACACCCCCACAAACACACCAGTCCCCACCAGTGGCATGCCAAAACCACTTTCCATAAGCAAGCTACAGTAAATAATAATTGCTGACATCAGGGCTTTGTTGCCCTCATATCTGTAGTCTGCTTCACCTCATTATAGTTACTGCATTGGGACTAGGGGCAGAAGGAGTTAGGCTGAATTCAAAAAGTTGAACCAAAATTGCCAATGGCCCACATCTCTCATGCGTATGTCCCAATCATCCAATTGGATGCTTGGTGTTGGCATGCTAGACATGCAGATTGGCATTCAGGCACAGTTCTGCACAAGCCAGCAACATGCACATCGTGTATATGGCAGACTCTTTGATGAATAGTGCCCTCAGTGAAGAGATAAGTCTTTTGTGATTGTGAATGAAAGCCTAAACTGGATTCTCATTGCTCCTACTGCTTAGAGGATACATCCATTTATCATTGCCTCTCCCTGTATAGATTTGTTTTTACTCGGAAGCACAGACTCAGCAGTTCCTCTGGCAGAACTTCCGTCTTTCTAAAACTTTAGGAATGATGCAGTGGTCACTAAAGTGGTGTGGCAATACCTCACCTATATTGCATCTAATTGAAACAATATATCTCCTTCCATTTGATCAGTACAGAACAAACTAAATGGAATTAACTTCTTCACTGGCATCAGATCTTCTTAAGGAAACATGCTGACAAATGAATTGGTACATGAAATTACTTAAATGAAAAAAGAACACTACTTCAAGACACACGATGCCTTTCCTTAAACTGACTGTAGGGCTTCCCAACCATTTAATTATAATGAAAGAGATACAGAGACAGGTTTATGTTCCTTTAAATTGCATTCCAAGAGTTTTTGGTTCTATGGAATCAAATGGTAAAGTTCCACAGATTCAGCTGCTAACTAAGGTACTCATCTTGCTTATGAGACATTAAGGTATTACCAGGGCTTAGGATACTATCAGTTAATCTAACACTAGGGGTCATGAGATACAAGGTTCAGCCAAGGGCCTTATGCCACTAAGATCAGATTAACAAGCCCAACCCTTGGAGTGCCTTAAGACTATTATTCAACTATATAGGTAAACTCCTTTGTGGGCTATACTTACTCAAGATCATTCTCTGTGACTCTCAGACGGTGGCCCGCCGACATGGAGAGTGGAGGGCTTTGTCAGCCACTGATCTGCTATGATTGTGCCGTGAGTGTTGAATGGGGTGACGGGGGTGCTGGGCAGGGGTGCTCAGTAGCTGGGTGGCTGTGGGGTGGCATGTGTACTGGAGGGGTAATTGGTGCAGTGGGTTGGGGTGCTAGCCCACCAGGGAGTTTACATATACATTGGACCTGGAGTGATCGGGGTGAGGGGGATTGCTAGACTACCAGGGATCTCTCTTTATTTACAATACTGGGGTGATCAGGATGATTACACATAAATTGTGTAATCAAAAAAGTTAATATGAGAGTAGGTGCACTGAGAAGGTCAGCATCCAGTGTGCCTTTTCAAATGAGGAAAACAATAACTGCACAATTGTCTCTTTTAGTCTTGGAGTACGGAAACTTAGTCTATGGCTTTGTAGGGACCAAATTGTTGGGAAGCTTAGATGTGACGTACAACCGGTTAGCAAGATTTGTTTTGAAATGCCCATTTCACACACATCAGTATGTATGAATGGCTGGCCTGGGACAGTCAGTCTATCCGACTAAGAAAGCAATCTGACACATTCTTATTTTAAGTTAGGGAAGGTTTAATAAAGGGTAACTTAAGAATAATTCAAGAGAAAGAAGGGCAATATTATCAGCTCAGAGAAGTGGAGCATTGAGGCCTAAATATTCCTTAAATAAGGACAAGGTTTGGTCGAATGACCTTCCAATACTCAACTGCAGTTTTATGGAATCAGATATCTCCACTGATTAGGAACCAACACAGGTTATCTATTTTTAAGTCTGAAATCGATAAATTATACCATCAAGAATGTGCTTGTTTTTGACTAACTCTTGTCATTTTCGAACTATGTATTGTGTTCCTTAGACTTTATTGTACTATTTGTTATGTAATGTGTGTATGATGTGTACACTGTTTACTGCTTTGCACGCTATGTATACAGGACAACTTTGTAGGTAGGTCCCCCCAGACCTAAAGTTCTATCCTGTTTAAAAATAACATTTTAACAACTAGACTATCAAGGCTCTGTCTATATTTGTAATATTGGGGTAATTGGAGGAAAAGGGTCCACTAGACTCCCGGGGGCCTGTCATTATTTACAATATGGGGGTGATCGGGGGTCCACTAGACTGCCAGGGATATGTTACTGCTTGGCTGTAGGGGTCTGCTCTGCTCATGTAAATGAGCTCATAATCGGCAATGCATTACTATTGTTCAAGTACCTATTCTGGGCTTGTTATTGCTCCACTTATGGGTATGGGGATGTGGGGGTGTTGGTAGGGTTGAGTTCTAAGTTATAGTACCTGTGTGTGGTGTGGATGGTATTAGGTTGATTTTGTATTAGTGTGTGGTTGGATGGATGAGTGTATTTTTAGTTATTTAGAAGTTTTTTAGTTGTTCAGAAGTTTATGATTTTAGGACACTACAGTTAGACAGGATGTGTTTGGGGAAGGATGAGAGCCTGGGACTTGCTAAGATCGTGTACGGGGCATCCCTGTTGCGCAATCTGTGTCCCTTTTCTGACTTCCCAGTTACCACCACCACAGCATGTCCCTGTTGGAAAGTCAGAATTCAGAGGAACCACATTGACCAATTGTGGTGGGGTGCCTCATGCATATCAGTAGAGGGCAGAATTGGGGTGGTTAGGTCCAGAAGGTGCCCTGGGGTTTGATGGGCTCATGGGAGAGGCCAGACGTGTTTGGTGCCTTTTCCCAGGGTTCCCACCAGACTGAGTGGGCAGGTAGCCAGAGGGGCTGCACTGTCCACCAATCCCCTGCGGGCAGTGCTATGCAATGCCAGGTCGATGAGAAACAAGACCACAATTATTGTGGATCTTGTCTCATCGGTCGATCTGGCTTGCATTAGAGACCTGAGTAGGCTATGGTGCTGGCCCAGTTTTTGCAGCTGCCATCCCCCCCTTACCCGGTACTCTGTGGTGCACTGCCCCAGAGTGGAATGCAGGGGCGGGAGAGTTGCCATCTGTTTTAGATCTGAGCTGGGATTCACTGTGCACCCAGAGAGAAGACTGAGTTATTTTGCACGTATGGCTGTTTGTGGGGTCCAGGCGCATGCTGCAGAGTTCTCCTGATTTACCCCTCCCCTGCAGTGGCAGGAGAATTTCTGCATGAGGTAGCCGATTTCATTGTCGCCGAAACATTGGAATCCCCCAGATGTTTAATTCTGGGGGACTTCAATGTTTGTGCTAATGACAAATCATCTAGGCATGGTTACAACTTTCTCCAGACTATGTCATCCCCGGGCCTATCGCAGGAAGATTCCTCCATAACCCACCAGGGTGGTTACATGTTGGACCTGGTCTTCTTGTTTGGGCTTGGGATTAAAAATCTCAAGACTGATCGGGTCACATGATCCAATCACTACAAAGTGGAGTTCTCATTCAGGGCACCCCCTGAGAGCCCTACCCCTGCTGAGATGGTTAGCTACTGCCCTTTGAGGGGTGTGACAACTGAGATTCTTCTGGTGGTGGCCAACCTATCTAGTGTGGGCATTTCATGCGGGGGTGGGTCACTTGTGCTGCAGTCTCTGCCTATAATAAGGTGATGTCTGAGGTGCTTGATTCCCTCGCACCAGTCCATGTACTACCCAAATCCTCTCACTTGAAGTCTCCATGGTTTGATAGGGAGTTCAAGTCGATGAAGATTTTGGGTTGGAGGTTGGAGCACTGCTGGTGAAGGACAGACAAGCTGGCCCTGTGTGCTCACTATGTTGAGTACCAGGGGGCAATCAACTGTAAGAAGGCAGAGTTCCTGTCCATGGGAATTGTTGCTGGGAAGAACTGACCAACTGTGCTCTTTCAGACTGTAGACAGGCTGCTAAACCCCACTTGTCTGCAGCTGAAAAAAGCCTTTTCAAATGCTTTATGCGAAGAGTTTGCTCGGTTCTTCGCAAACAGAGTGTCTGCCATCAGGCAGGGAATTTCACCAGTGAGCCTATCTTTGGCCGACAGTGATCACCTCGGGCACCCAGAGAGCACTCCACCTAGTTGGGGCGAGTTTAGACCAGTGGAGGTGGCTGAGGTCATCAGGGTTGCTTCCAAGCTGAGGCACACATATTGTGAACTGGACCTGGTGCTGATGCATTTCTTGATGGGATGTGTCAATTCTGTTGGCCTAGTGTTTGCCTTGATTGTCCAGTGTTCCCTGTCTGAGGGGTCTTTCCCGATGCCTTGAAACAGGCATTAGTGAGACCCCTTCTGAAGACCCCTTCTGTTATCTTTGCACCCTGATGTCAAGGCACATAACCGTCCTGTCTCCAACCTGCCATTTCTGGGCAAGGTTGTAGAGATGATTGTGGCACTTCAGCTTGAGTAGCACCTCATGACCGTTGATATATACGAGCCTCTCCAGTCTGGGTTTCGGGCAAGGCATAGCACAGAAACTGCGTTAGTTCGGGTACACAATAACCTTCTCAGGGCGAGAGATCGAGGGGCGGAGACAATTCTTGTTCTTCTCGATCTCTCTCCTCAGCTTTTGACAAGGTGGACCACTGTGTATTACTTGACCACCTGAGGGAATTCTGTGGAATTGCTGGCACTGTCATCTGCTGGTTTGAGTCTTTTCTCACAAACAAGAGGCAAAGGATAGTGATGGGGAATTTCTCCTCCTCCTCTAGCCTCCTGTCTTGTGGAGTACCTCAGGGTTTGGTCTTGTCGCCAATGTTGTTTGCCATGTACATGCTGCCCCTGAGAGGGCTCATTAGGAAATACTGCTTGGGTTTTCACTGTTATGTTGATCATACCCAGCTGTATCTTTCCTTTGCATCCGAGACATCCAATGCAGCAGATGTGCTTAACAGCTACCTTGCTGAAATCAATGGCCGGATGGCCTCCAGCTGATTGTGACTGAACCCCGATAAGACGGAAGTATTGGTAGTGGAGTCAAACAGAGGGTGTGATAGATTGGCCTCGGGCATGGAGAAAGGACTTTTCCTGGGTTCTGTGCCTTTGGAGGTCTCCTCCAGGGTGCGTAACCTGGGCATTATTATGAACAGCGGTCTGACACTTGAGGCTCAGGTGTCGGCCATGGTCCATACCAGTTTCTACCATCTGAGGAATATCACCAGGATTAGGCCCCTGGTTCTGCCCCTAGACCTCCCTACACTAGTGCATGCCTTTGTGACATCGAGGATTGATTATTGTAATGCCCTCTACCTTGGGGTCTCAAGAGGTACCCTCCGCCGACTTCAGATGGTGCAGAACGCAGCTGCCAGGCTATTGACGGAGCAGACTAAGTATTGCCACATCACTCTGGTGCTGCATGAACTGCACTGGCTGCCAGTTAGGTAGAGGATCCTCTTCAAGGTGGGCTTGCTCACTTCTAAGGCTCTACATGGCCTGGGCCCTGGTTACCTGGCTGACCTTCCTACACCTGCTACCTCAGTCTGCTCCCTCCGTTCCTCCTCGAGGGCTTCCTTGCGATTCCCAGGATGAGGTTAAAAACTGCCGGTGACAGAGCTTTTAGTGTCACCGGCCCCGTCCTGTGGAATTCGTTTCCTCCACCTATAAGGGAGACCCCTTCAGGGGAGGTATTCAAGGCACGTCTCAAGGCCTTCTTATTTGCGCAGGCCTTCCCTGACTCAGTTGTGTACATTTTGCCCTGTTCTGACTTGCTATATTACCTGTCCCAAATTTTATAATTTTATTTTTATTTATTTATTGAATAGTACTTAATTAGCATTATAGTGTTTATGAGTATTGTTATTTACTGTTGATTACTTTACTGTTGCTTTAATGTACAGCGCCCAGGGCCTCCGGGATTGGGTGTCTTTTAAATAAAATTTGCCTTACCTTGCCTTGAATGCCCAATGAGATCATTTGCATGCTTGAGCTAAATCAAGACCAAGTTCCTCTCGGTCTGGGACACCTACACCCCCCTCAGATGTACCCGGGTATGGCGTCCCACCTGCCCTGGATCTCTGCTGAGGTCATGGCCAGTCTCCAAGCCAGTGATCAGTCCTGGAGGGCCCATAAAGCTACTGTCTCCCACTTGGACTGTCAGAAATACCATGCCCTTAGAAATGCATGCACTAGGCAAATCCGCCAGGCACAAGCAAATTACTTTCAATCCACCTTCCTCTCAAATATAAATCACCCCACAACATTTTGGAAAGTCGTTCAATCCCTCTTCTCCCCTCCATCCCAATCCCCCACCCTGTCATTAACACTGGGGACACCATTGTTGAGGACCTTCTAGCAGTGGCTGCAGAGTTCAACTCCTTCTTCACAAACTGTACTGCATCACTGCATCACTGCTGTCCTCTGTCCCACAGTCTGCACCAGCCCATCCCACCACACCATGATCTGCCCAAGCCACAGCAAATGCTTTTGCTGTCCAACCTGTTACCATTGTCAATGTGTACAATGCCCTGCTTAAGTTAAACCCATCCAAAGGCAAATGCCCCTCTGGGTTGGATGCTAAAATGCTCATCCTGTCTGCCTCAGCCATTGCCTCCCCACTGGCCTCTCTTTTCAATCTGTCCTTTTCTCTAGCTTCTATCCCATCTGAATGGAAGCATGCCACGGTCATACCTCTCCCAAAGGGTGGCGACCCCTCCCTCCCAGGTAACTACCACCCTATTTCTCTTCTCCCATTCTAGCTAAACTGCAGGGACACCTAGTCCTCTCTCAGCTCTCCTCCTTCCTTGAATCTACATCTTTCTTCACCCCATTCCAGTCTAGTTTTAGGAATTCCCACTCCACTACCACCTCCCTCCCTCCTAAGGCTCACCAGTGCAATCCTCACTGATATAGATCAAGCCCACATTACCGCAACCATCTCTGTCAACCTTGCAAAGGCTTTTGACACTGTCTCACACCCTCTTCTCCTCACCAAGCTTTCCCTAGCTGGGCTTTCCTGCATTGTAACTGATTGGTTCCACTCCTACATGGTGGGCAGGTCCCAATCCACCAGAATTGTTAACTCCATCTCCTTTCCTCTCCCCATCTCATCTGGAGTCACCCAAGGCTCAGTCCTAGGGCCACTACTGTTCTTAATTTTCCTAAATGACCTACCCGCAGCCTTCCCACATCCATCCATTCACATGTATGCAGATGACATGGTCTTGTATACTTCAGGCCCTACTCCCTCTGATGTAGAATCCAGTCTACAGCTAGGCTTCAATGATGTCCAGCTCTGGCTTCACTCCAATCAACTATTTCTGAACGTCAAGAAAACAGTCTCCATGACCTTTGGCACAAGGCAGAGATTATCTCAGCTCCCTTCCCTATCCACTTTCCACACCCTGGATGGGACAAAGCTGGAGGCTTGCTCCTCCTTTAGATACCTCATGGTTTGGCTCAACCAACTCCTCGATTTTCCTGTACAACGTTGAGGCACTTCACAAGAAGCCGCACCCCAAGCTTGGGGAGCTATACCGCAATCACAGGTGCATCCTGCTATCGGCCCGGCAGGAGAGTGCACAGAAAATGATCCTCCCTATCTTTGAATACGGGGACGTAGTCTATTATGCCACTCCCAAAACTACCCTAACCAGACTGGATACCCTTTTCCATGCCTTCTGTCATTTTGCCCTTGACTGTCCTCCCAGCACACACCACTGTAACCTCTATCAGAATTTGCACCTACCCTCACTGCAGGATAGGAGGTGGTCTCACTGCACCAGGCTCACGGCCAAGTACTAGACACAGTTCCTGCCCCCGTATCTCTCTGGTGCCCTGTCCTCACCTTCGCACTCCCTTCGAAATTCCAACACCTGCTCCCTGAGTGTCCCTCGTATGACCAACATTGCAGGACAGGCAGCTTTCTCCTATTGCATGCCTAAACTGTGGAATTCCCTACCACTGATCATTCGGCAAACCAACTCTGCCCACTGAATAAACTTCCTCCTCAAAGCCCACTTCTGCACCTCCTGTGCACACACTTAGATGGCTGGTAATGCAAAAAAAGTGACTAGTCAATGACAGCTGACCCCGCTGTCAGTGTGCAGCTATGGTCCAGAAGTTAACTGGCTATCTCACTCCTCCAGGCTAAATCAGAATTATACACTTTTGATGACCATTGTTGTAACTACATTCCTGAGGTATATGCACTGTACCTAGTCATTTTATCAGTTGTGTATATGCTGTGCTGTTATATTCTGTGTTGCCCCCCTGCTCTCTTACCTGACTGTATCCTACATGCATTTCTTTCCACGATGCAACAGACTGTCTGTATAAAATTCTCCAGCTGTGCTTTCTGTACATAATGTGCCTTGTACTCATGCATTACTGATGTATTTATACTCTGCATTGACTCCTCTGCTCCTCACCCCCATGCTGACCATATTGTGTTTTGTAATCATGCATTTCTATGATGTATTATGCTCTGTGTTATCTTCCTTATTCCCGACCCCCTAGGATGTGTCTGAAATCGAGTGGTAGTGTGCTCAGTATGTCTTCCTGGTAAAACTTTTAAATAAATAAATAAAATATGGTCCATAGGAGCCCAAGTGCTATCCCATTTCTGGCAGCGCTATCTCCTGTGGGCAATATGCAGTTTATGTGTCGGCACAGCGCATGTCCACTTAACACTGCACCAGCACGGCCTGATAGTTAGTCAGTGTGCTTTGTCAGTGCACACTAACTGGCTGAATATTGCTCAGAGCTGTCTGTGCACTATGTTTGGTGCAGTGCAACATGCTGCGCTCTGCTTGTGGCCGGCTCTGAATATGGGGGCCTTTATGTATGTTTATTTAGTTCTTTGGAAAGTAACCGTTGAGCTAGCAGCTTGTTTACAAAGGTTCCATGTCAAGTGACAAGAGACAGCTACACAGCATAAGATTCCAGAGGCAGTGAAATGGATAAATACACATCGTCAGAAGCAAACAGAGACTCAGCGAGTTACAGGTAGCAAGATTTCCGATTCAGTTTTTGAATCGGCTTTTTCTGTAATCGGAAATTAAGAAACTGATGTCTGTTTACATGATGCCTTACTTGATTTTCTGTATTCTGTGTCAAGTTGTGCCCGTGTTTACATGTTGGGCAGTTATACAATTAACAGCTGATTCCGAGCATGCGCCCTTTGTCTTACAGTCAGCAACACCCTTTAGTTTAAAAAAAACATTTATATGCAGTTACAACCTCTGACGCCCTACATTATGCAGAACTTTGTTTCAGCCCTTCAGTTAGTCTCTTTTTGATTAATTTTCTTTTGGCCCCCCCCCAAAAACTCTCAATGCTCCCTCCACATTTTTATTTATTTATTTTTGTATTAACTTGCGCGCATAGTATGTAAGACGAGCAGGAAAGCATGTCTAGAATGGTTCGGTAACGGATGAGTGGGCCAGCGCACTATCGAGCAGGACAGTCTGGGGCAGGCTATGGACATACTTCTCAACCTCTCAGCACTTAAAATCACAGCACTGGCCTCCAAAAATCATAGCAAATGGTCAGAATGTGGAGCACTTTCTTATTTTAAACAATATTATGTTTACAGATAGTGGACCCCATATAGTAAGTGATAAGGAATTTTTCTATCAGCTTAGTTCAATGATTTAATAGTTTGTGTGTCCAGAAATAGCTCTAACATTATGAGGAACATCGGTAAACTTGTGAGGAGCAAGGGTAAATTTGAGTGTGAAAATCATAGCGCTATGCAGAATTCTCAGCACTTGAAAGGTATGGCGATGGAGGAGCAGGTATTTTGTTTCATTTGATACCCTTGTATGTCAGAAAGTTGAAACTCAGCATTGTTTCACAATTACTATTGGAAGTTATGAGTGGGCAAGGCAGGTGTGGCCTGGGGGAAGGAAACAGGGAGCAACTAGGAACCATGCCAAAAGTTCGTATCCCAGGAGATGGAGACAGAATGCCGGCTTACGCTACCTAATTGGAAGGCTGGAGTTGGGTGGGGGGTCAGGGGCATGAGTAGGTATGGGCAGTATTGAGAGCTTGGACAGGTTTTTTTTTTCCCTATTTGTATGGGTATTGTTTAGTTTTGTTTCAACTTGACTGAGTGGAACACTAATACAATATTAGAGGACCATAAGTAAGTCACCTGGAGCTATTGATTACTCAGAAGTACTAAAACTAAAACAACAAGAAAAATCAGTAAATAGCTATTCATAAATCACAGATAAACACTTGTACTGCTATGAATGACTGAAAAAAAAAAATGAAATCACCTGCCAAAATATGTCTGAACAGTACACAGTCACTACTGGCAGGGCAAAAATTCAGTCAGAAAATAACCAGTCTCACGCATAGTGCAATCCGGCTGGCTTTCTGTCAACCACACTCATTCAGTGCATGTGCTGCAATGAGACTGAATTGGAAGAAAAAGGTAACAGGTGTTTACATGGCGGAGATTTTGGATTTTAATGGGAAAACACCAGGAACATTAATCAGATTCAGTCTTGAATCTGGTAAGCAACACAATCAGAAATTACAGGGTTTACATGCTGTTAAGATTCCCGATTCAAAAATCAGAAAACTAAGAAAATCTTTCTGAATCAGAAATCTTGCTACATGTAAACAAGCTAACAGACTATGTTGAGTAAGATAATTATACTTTTACAGAACAACAGCTGCAAACACATTGGATTATATACAAGGCAGCCTACGTAAATAGACTTTGTCACCAGCTCTGGAGTTCAAGTAAAATTGACATTCGAGTGTATAAGTTCAGGTTGCCAGCAAAAAAAGGGGGGCATTAAGTTCTTGGGGGAGCAAGACAAGAGGGGGAGCAAGAAGGAAGGTAACTGGTGGACTAGGTGAGGTAGGGGTGAGGGGGAAGGGTGTTCAGGAAGGCAGGAGGCTAGGAGGGGCAGGATTCAGGGTGGTGGAAAAGTGTAGTAAGGGGTGGTGGGATTGAGCAGAAAGGAGCAGCAGGTGGGTCCAGTGTTAAGTAAGGCCTTCTTCCCTAGGAGTGGGGGGGACTGGTGAGAAGTGGGCAAAGAAGGAGCAAGGTGAAATGTGGGTGGGGGACTCCCCGTGCTTAGGAGAGGGTTGAGGGGATAGGAGCGTGAGACTCCCGTGTGTATGCCTTATATTGGTGTGGGTGCTGGCCTTGGTGATCATGGGAAGCTACAAGGAGTGTTTGAGTGATTAAGTGAGCAAATCAGTAGGACACGGATGCAGGTCTATGAGCACAGTCACAGTTCCTAGATGGTGTTTCAGTTCACTCTTAAAGGTAGGGAAGTCTTTGGCATTGCTCACTTTGACTGGGAGCTCATTTAACCAGAGAGGGGCCCTATAGCAAAATTAATGCTGGCCAAGAGAAGTCTTCATGAAAGGAACACTGAGTGGATGCCTAGCTGTACCCCTGGTGTTGTAAGGGGAGTGCACCTATTGAAATATTTGGCTTATGCAAGGTGGTGTCAGGCCCAGTAGAGCTTTTTTAACCTAGCAAACAGGAATGTAGTTTGATTCTGTCTTTGAGGTTCAACCAATTGGTTTTCTCATAAACAGCACAAGTGTGGGTGAGTTTAGCTGCTCCAAGGGCTAGCCTGCATGCTTTGTTAAGAGCAGTAGCCTCCCATTTTAGGGCTGTATCCAAGGCCATGCCATACACAACCAGACTGTAATCGGTTATGTATAGGATGGAGCTGCCAATGGCCAGGCGTAGGGCAGCGGGTGAGAGGTACTCTCTGTGCCTATAAAGGACCCCTAACCTTATGTTGACTGCTTTTACTATCAGATCAGTATGCTTCATAAAAGACAGGGTGTTGTCTTTCAGGACCCCAAGGTACTTGAAGCAATCGACTTGTTCCGGGCGGGAGGGGCGGGCTTGTTATTGGTGATGGTAAGTAGTGGGTTTCTTGTCTTGTGCTGGTGGCTTCAGATGAGCATTGTCTTAATTTGTTAAGGTTAAAGAGTAGCTTATGCCTGCTAAACCAGTCCTTAAGTTAGTAGAAGTTAGCTTGCAGCTCTTGTTGGAGATGCGCCAGCTGGGAGTGGCAATTTAAGATAACTGCATCATCTGCATATAGGACTGTATAACTTTGCTGGTGCAGGTTTCAGGGAGTAAGTTTAAGAAGAGGCTAAAAAGTAACGGTCCAAGTATAGATCCTTGAGGTACGCACAAGGAAACCTCTCTAGCGGTGGAGACTGCAGCCCCAATTTTAACACTCTGGGATCTGAGGGGGAGGTAGTCACGGAACCAGTCTGGACAGGTAAGGGACAGACCCAGTGACAGCAGTTGTTGTAAAAGGAGGAAATGGTTTACCATGTCACGTGTATAAATCCTTATCAAAATACAACCCCCAAATATCTATACAGTATCTTCCTTTTACATGGGTGATAATATTTTAGACTGTCTGGCTGAATGTATTTCAGGAAAAATACTTGAAGTTTTAGATGCAACCTTTGAAAATAACATGGGAAGGTCAAGTGCTTGTGAAACACCAGCCATACTGCATTATGCCTATTAAGTCATGCAAGGCTGTTTAAAACTCCTAGAAATACTCTGTGTTTGAGCAAAATCTGTTTTCTTTTGGTTCAAGTAAAAGTCTTAATTTTGCACCTAATTTGTAAAATAAAAAAGTAAAGGAATATTCACTTTTAAAAGTCACACAAAAATGTGGCTTGCACTTTGACCCTTACATGCTAAGAGCTGGGGTATATTTCCAGTCTTGCGTTCTATTTTAGATGCCAAAGCACCTAGTGCTAAGCCATCTGTTACAGTCATGCATACTCTTTTGTGCAGTTTATGAAGATTAATGCTGCAGAACAAGAACAAGGCACTTTCCTCTCCTGAGTTACAAAAATGCAATTTTATTTGAAGAAAATAGCTTTTATTCAATACAAGAAGCAGACATTGCGAGACCACCACACACAGCACCTAATATGTCACATAGACATGCACTTTCACAAGGGATCCCAACACCATTACTGAAAGTGAAGCCTAAAGAAGGGTCAGACTACCTCAGCTCACCAGCTTGTTGTCAGAGAACTCCCCCACACCTACAAAAGACAGAATTAGAATACATTATAATTTTGGACTGATGTATCAGTTTTCAGCACAGCAAGGGTAAGTGCTGAAGCTTTTACAAATTCAGATCACAAAAAAAGGTGTGAAACATAAACAAAAAGTAACAATAATGACAGAATCGCAATAGATTTATGTGTCTGAAAAGAAATAATTGTTTTTAAGTTAATAAAGAACACCACATTTTTGGTTTATATTTTTACAAACCGATTTGACATCATTTGAAAAAGGCAAGGTAAGGTCTAACAAAATACCTGAATATTTAAACTGTTGAACTTGCTCAATTATGTTTCCCAGAGTGTTGTATAGTTGAAGAGATTGACTAGCATTCAATAAAGTTTTTATACCCAAAAAGCACAGTGTTTTTTTCACATTAAGAACCAAAGAATTATTTCTAAACCAGTTAGATACAGCATGAAAATCCTTCATCAGTCGACAGGAAATCCCCTCAACATCCCTCAACCTACAGTATATGATCAGATCATCTAGGTAAAGCAGAGTGTCACAATTGTACAGATATTTGGAATGAAGCTGACAAAAAGGGTAAACATCAGGGCTCCAAGAATGAACCCCTGAGTTACCCCGCCCATCAACGATATGGGAAAAAGAAAAAGAAGAACCAACTTCCACCAAATGAGAACGCTTGGAATGCTTGGTTAGGTACTTTTGTAGCCAAAAATAACATTTGCTGATAAGCCAAAATTCTTCAGATTTTTACCAATCAATTTATGATCAGTAAGGTTGAATGCCTTGGTCAGGTCCATGCACACTACCCCCTGAAAAGACCAACTTCCATATCATGGAGGATAGAGTGCATGAACCTGACCAGTGCAGTCCGAGTCCCACAACCCTTCCAAAAGCCATGTTACTGAGAATTAAATTGTCCATAGCCCTCCATATAAGAATTAAACTGGCTAGAGACAACTTTCTCAAAGATTTTATTTATAGGATTTAGATTAGAAATAGGGAGAAAGTGAAGAATTAGGGACCTTAGACACCAGAACCACCTGCCTACATTTCCAAACAGTCAGAAATTCTTGGGTCACAAAGGACACATTGAAAATTACACTGAGATTTACATTTCAACTTTATTGCAGAGTTAGCAATGATAGCTGTGTTTCTCCCAATACTGTATTTTACGTGTATTATCTTATGTTATATCCCTTCAACATTTGCTACCTGTTTTGCTTGCTTGTTCTCTGGACAATTGTTTTGACCTTACCTGATACTTTGGTATACTTGTCTGCCCCTATGCCCTTTAATTCTTTTCCTGTCTCTGCACATGTCCTGTCCTCTTTTTTCTGGTCCTGCAGGCGTCCTGCCTGGTAAGACCTATCCTTTTCCCCCTAACCGTTCTCCCTCTGTATCTCCACCGTAGCTCCCCTCAGCCACTCTCCCTCTATCCAGCTTTCTCGTGGCTGGCCTCCTATCTTTTTCACCTTTTCTCCTGTATATATCCTCCCCTACTCCCTTTCACTATATTGCTACTCCACCTTCCTTACCTTCTCACTATGCAACCTTACTGTTCTCCTTCCTGCCCACCTCCTCCTCTTCCTTTATCTTTCAACTTTATTGCAGTCAGTTATGATAGCTGTGTTTCTCCCAATACTGTATTTTACTTGTATTACGTTATGTTATATCCCTTCAACATTTGCTACCTGTTTTGCTTGCTTGGTCACTGTTGTCTGCTGTTATGCTTCAGTTCCTTATATTGTTCCCATCTGTAAAATTATTTCTGTACTAGGGAATTGTTATTGCAGCCCTCTCCATTTCTTATGTTTTACTCCCTCACTGTATTGCATCTATGTACATTGCTCTCCACCTTGAAAAGTGTATTGTTTGCTACTTACCTTCTTGAAATGTACTTGTGCTTGCTCAATTTGTTCTGTACTATCCCGGGTCATGCCTGAAAATAGCCATCATGTTGGCTAGTGCACTTACCCAGTAAACAAAAATGAAATAAATAATAAGATATATGAAAAGCAATCATTTTAAAAAGTTTAACATCAAGACCATTACTGTAACATATAAAGTACTTGAGGTAGAATATTCATTTTAATGACCTGAAACCTACCTATTAATGCAAAAGGTGGGTTTTCCCATGTTAGAAATCTTTTTCTATGTTGTTTAATAATGGCATCAGGTTTGTATCCATAAGAGTTTTAATGTCACTAGTTAGTGTTGTCCCTAAATATTTTCATTAATTTGCTGTCCTGAATTGCTCTCGGGCCCCGTCATTTAAATTGTTTATTGGCTTACCCTTCAATAATCCTAACTTTGTTTAATTTATTCAATATACTGATATTTCTCCAAATTTTGAAATTATTTCAATAAATTTTAATATTGTTTTTACTGGGTTCACTACAGATAATATAATATCATCAGCATATAATAATATATTTATTTGTTGGTCCCCTGCCTTGATTCCTTCAGTTTCTTCACTTTCTCTTATTTGCATAGCCAAGGGCTCTGTTATCACTTTAAATAATAGTGGGAGAGCGGATACCCCTTTCTTGTACCTGTCTGCATTTGAATCTTTGTGATATTTCTTGGTTTGTTATTATTGCTGCATTAAGAATATCACACAACGTTCTGATCCAGTTTATATATTTTTCTCCTAAATTTGCCTTACCCATGATGTAAAGTAGGAACTCCATTCAACCCTGTCAAAAGCCTTTTCAATATTTAATGCCAGTAAAACTATCTGTGACTTTGCTTTCTTGTACATATGAACATATGAACATATGAAACTGCCAGCAGATAAAGGCCTTATGGTCTAATGAGTCTGCTCGAGTGTGCAGCTGACACCCTTATACTGTAGCTGCCCATCTTTAAAAGCATTCCGGATGTTATAACTCCCTCTATTTTTTTTTAAACTATCTGATCCTGTTATATTAATTTTGGTAAACTTTGTTCCAGTCTTAGAGCTAATATTTTGTAGTCTGTATTTAGCAGGGAAATGGTGTTTTATGATACACACTGTTTAGGGTCTTTATCTTCCTTTTTTTTTTCTCGGCTGTTTCTTGCTGTCCTGCCTGGCCCCTATCCTTCCAGCTCCCCCAGCCCCATCACCCCAGTGTCTGACAGTAGTGAGGTGCCAGCCGGGCAGGTGTGGGGCCTGCGAGAGGCCGGCCGTCATCCTGCCAAGCGGGTATTTCAGCCTCTGTTTTTCTCCCTCTCCCTCTCCCCACTCCCCTTGCTGCCTCGTGGAGGTGTGCAATGATGCCAATTGCCAAACTGCACACTCTTCTGCACTCGGCACACCGGGCATCTGCCCTGCTCCATCGCCTCTGTGTGGGTTCATTGTGTTGGCCGCCAGCCACCACTAGGGGTCAGGCAAACAGAGGACTCCATCCCCACCCCTCCCTGGGAGAGGAGAGCTGTCCTCCGGATGCTCAATTCTCTCCTTCCCCGGCTGACCCCCAGCGGCCTGCTCATACCGTGAACATGGGTCGCCAGTGTGGTGGGAGGTAAGGCATGATGCCTCAGCCCTCCATGCCACTGGACCGGCTTTACCTTCCTTTTTTAATACTATAATATAGGCTTCCTGAAAACTATCTGGTGCATTACTTTGTTGTATAAATGAGTTCATCTGTTTTGTCATTATAGGTACTTATTCTGTTCTAAAGATTTGATAGAATTCAATCAGAAAGCCATCAGGTCTCTGTGATTTCCCTTGTTTTGATTTTTCTGAAGGCATATTTAACTTTTAACTCTGCAACATTCTTATTTAAAATATCTTTATTACTTTCAGATATTTTTGAAATTTTAATATCCACTAATTCTCTTTCTGCTAAGTTCTTTATTTATGATTTATATATTTCAAGTAGCATTTAAAAAAAAATTCTATGTAAATATTTTCTGTATTGGAGGATATTCTTTCTTTCATTAGAATTTCCTTTATCATTCTATCCACCTTTTCTGTTTGTAATTGACAAGCTAACATTTTGCCTGATTTGTCATCTTGTATGTAATACTTCCATTTTGTCCTCAAAATTAACCTTTTTGTTCTTTTATTTGAAATTTTATTACATTTAAGGGCACTTTTTTCTGTCTTTCTGTGACCATGGAGGAAATTATGGAATCAGAATAAGCCAGTGGAATTTCAAATTTCCAGCTGGCGCCACACAGAAGTCACACTCCCAGCATGACATCTGAGAGCTGCAGCCCTTTAAAGCTGGCATGCAACCAATAGTGTTTCCTTTAGCAATAGTGAGGAAATACCAGAAACTGTTGTTTGTCACAACACGCTCCCCTGAGATGCTGCCCTGATCACCACCACACCACAGTCCCCAGAGATACTGCCCAGAGGTTCTACTGTTCATACCACTGCAAGTCTCTTCTCCAGCTAAAAAGAATATTTCTGCCAAGAACCCTCTTGGAACACCACCAGAAATGACACTATCAGCCCCACTGAAAACACCACCTTGACCACACTGCCCAGAAAGTTGCCCTACTAAGCAAGCCTTCAGGTACATTTTAAGGTTAATTTATGAAAACTTATTTTTTTTAGCTACCAGTGCCACTGAAATGTCACCTTGAATCATGCCTGGATAGTGACTCTACTAAGTGAGCCTTCTGGTATATTTTAAGGCTCAATTAATGAAAACATTAATTTTTAGCTTAGTGATTTTCTTTTAGCTTACTGCAACTGCAATCTCACCTTGCTAGCTGCCATACTAAGTTGCTTAAGCTGTTTTTTTTTCTGCTCACTTAAAAAATATGTGCATAGATGTCTTAAATGTCTGTACTGAATAGATTTTTAATATGGCAGCTCAACTGCAATCCCACCCTGCAAGGTGCCCCTCTAAATGAACCTACAAGTACTTACTGTAAGTTTCTAAAAGTCTCAATTTAAAACAGTTAAGACAATTATTTTTTTTTAAATTGCTCATAGTCCAACACTGCTCCCAATGAACTGTAAAATGTTTAATAAAACACAGATTCACTTTATGTTTTGCACATTTTTTTAATTTATTGTTGTCTTTTTGTGAGTCCTTTAATCATTTGTTTGTGGGAGCTGCAATGTTGGGTTAAGGGGCTGTTGTGGAGCAGACTTGCCACTGTATTTTCTCAGGTGAAAGGCTTTTTGTGAGACATATAGAATGGTGCTGGGGTTCTAAACTGTGTGCCCCTCTAAATGAATTGGGGCTCTGATGGGTGGTATCCAAGGGTCTGTGTTGAAACTTGCTTGCAAACAACACGTGATGGAGACCTTTGGACTCATTCAGTGAAAGAATGTGTAAGACCCCCTTTCTTGCAAACTTGTTCTGGTAGTGCATTGCTTTCTGTGCAGCCTAGAGCAAGTTTGCATGGGGGGGAGGATTTACACACTGTGTACGGAGCATGTCTGAGAGTAACAAAGTCAAAGAGAGTTTCTGTTATCTTTTGTTTCCTGTGTCCCCAAGCCAAGTTGGTGGTGGGGGGGAAGGGGCATTGGTGTGTCCCTGAGCAAGTCAGAGGGTCACAAGCATGCACAAGAAGAAGTTGTGGGGTGGATCACATTACACACTACCCATGTTAGTGACAGAGACTTGGTCAGGAATATGGCCATGGAATCCCCCCCAAAAAACTTGCTCTGGGGCAAGCAGTGAGCAACACAGATCCTCAGGCTTACTCAAGGAAATGCAATGTGTCAGTCCCCCCTTCCTTGCAAACTTTTTCACTGCACTTTTTGAGTCTGTGAGTTTATGTGGGAGCTGGCATTGCTGGGTTAGGGTTCTGTTGTGGTGCGGCCTAGCACTAGTGTCTCTGAACAATAAATGACTTATTTTAAGACATATGGAGTAGTGTGAGGGCATTCTACACTGTGGTGTGTTCCTGGCAAGTCCAGGCATGTGTATGGAAAGTTGCTCTATTTATTTATTTATTTTTTTATTTATTCATATATTAAATTTTGGATTAAAACCTTTGAGCTATAAGCTCTTTACTAGGTCCCATGACAAGGGGTACAAGGTAGACAGTACAGGACTAACATGGTCATAAAGCAATAGTACAATACATGTGGGTTGAGTAACACTAACAGAGAAGTACTAAGGAGAAAGTATTAAAGGTGCTTTTGATATGTTTACATTGCAAATGTAAAAGGTTAGGCAAGGAGCAAGGGTGGGACAGACAGGGGAGTTGAGAGCACCCTGGGGGCTTTGTCAAATGAGTGCTGAAGTGAACAACGTTGCATAGGGAAAGAGAGAGGGGGAAGGGGTCAATCCATTTGGTCTCAACAAGGATGAAAAGGTGGGGGATAGGTAAAGAGAGGTGGAAGGAGGAGAAATCCACAGGAGAGGTGAGGGGAAGGATTGGTAGAGGTCTGAGAGAGGATGAGGAGGGTAGGCGGTGCAATGTGGGCAGAAAGAAAGGGAAGGCAGGGCCACGGGTGCAAGTGCAGCAGATGCCGGGCTAGTGGGTCAGTCACAGGCTAAAGGCAACAGAGTGAGGTAGTAGAAGCAGTCACAGCTAGAGGCAGCAGCAAGGTGTTGTCTTGTCTTTTTCTTAAAATAATCCAATGTGGGAGCAGAGGATATGCTGATCGGTAAGGAGATGAACCAGAGTGGAGCTCAGTAGGTGAAGAACCTTTGACCTAGGGAAGTGCAACACCGGAGGGTCTTGAAGACCAGGCTATCAGAGCCTCTTGTTTGATGTCGGCTGGTGCAGTGTATGAGAAGCTTCTGGACCCCAAGGGGGACTAGGCCTAGGCAAGATTTTTTAGCTAACAAACAAGTTTGATAGAAGAGTCTGTTTTTGAATTAGAGCCAGTTGGCCCTAGCATAGAGGTCATAGGTGTGGGTTTGTCTTGAGGATCCTGTTAGAAGTCAGCATGCCTCGTTTAGGGCCACTTTGATGTGATGAAGGGCAGTGTCTGAGGCTGCCTCACAGATAGCAAGCCCGTAATCAATGAGTGAGACCACAGAGCTGTGAATTGCCACACTAAGAGCTTTCGGGGTCAGGCAATGGATGTGCCTATGAAGCAGTCCTATTCAAGTGTTGATGGCTTTGGCTATATTGTCTAGGTGTTGTCCAAGGGACAATGTGCTGTCCAGCATTAACCCCATGTATTTAAAATGGTGGACAAGTTCCAGGCTAGTTCCCATGCTATTGGTGATAGAGAGAGGGTAGGCTCTATGTTTGCTTTGATGGTTGGTAAACAACATCATTTTGGTCTTTTTGTAGTTCATAGTAAGTTTGTGTTACTGAACCGCCTTTCAACTTCAGAAATGTTTTGTTGAAGTTGGATCTTCAGGGCCCGGGGTTGTGGATCACAGTTAAGAGGACAGCGTCATCTGCATACAATAGAGTTCGGTGCTAACAGCTTTGGGGAGGTTATTCCGGAAAACACTGAACAAGAGGGGACCCAGTATGGACCCTTGTGTTATGTATTAAATCTTCTAAGGACGAGATCCTTGAGCAAGTATCAGAATATAAATATCTAGTTATCTGGATAGATCAGAGTTTAGACTTTGATTTTCACATAGGTAAAGTGGTAGGAAAAATAAACATCAGAATGAGTGCCTTTAGACATTCAAGATACTGTCTAGATTACAAAATGAGAGAAACAGTGGTAAATCAAGTTTTCATGCTTATGGCTGACTATGGAGCCCATATTTTTGGACTAGCAAACAAAATCTCTATAAGTAAAACAAATAAACCATATAACACAATGGCAAGATTTGTACTAAATTGTGGTCCCTTTACACATCATTGTAAAATGTATGCCAGTCTGGGGTGGTGTGACTTTGAGACTATGAGAAATAGGAAATGGACCTGCATGATATATAAAATCATGTATCTAGGCGTTCCTGTTTATTTAATGGATAAACTTCAGTTAAGGGGCCACGAATATGACCTTAGAACAAGTAAGGTAAACAAGTATGTAAATCCTAAAGTTAACAACAAATATGGTAGCATGACTTTTTCATCCCTGATCTATAATATCTGGAGCATTATGGACCCAGAAAACAGAACTGACTGAAGTCCCAGGGCTCCTTGTTCAACAGATAAACAAGGAGCCATGGAAGGGACGTCAGTGCACTTCTATAGGAGTTACAAGGGAAAAATGTTAAATTGGGGTCTCCTCCTTTCTATTCTATCTTAGGAGTGCCCTCCCCCTTGTTTTTGATAAGATCTGACATGCTTAGATTCTGCTTGGGTTTAAGGTATTGTAATGAAAGGGTCATTGATCTAATTGAATGTTAATAAGTTTCTATTTATTGTAACATTCTGTATGTTAAACCAGTGTTTTTCAAAATAGGTGACAAGTAATTATAAAATAGGATTATCTTAATATAGGAAGGAATGTTAGTATACTCCTATTGGGAGCTAGAAGGAAATAAATGCAATTTGGGTTCCCCCTTGCATTTTTTTGTTTATCTTAGGAGTATTCCCCATTCTTTTTATCTCTGATAGATTTTATATGTCTAGTCCTGGTTTGGAACAAAGCTATTATACAAACAGGACTTTTAGCAAATTGAATGTTAGTAAGTTATCACTTATTGTTATATATTGTATGTCAAACTGTGTCTTTTTATAACAAAGTGAGAAGTAGTTGTATAACAGGACCTTCTTGAAAACAGGCCCTTTGGACCTAATGATGCGGAATGTCAACTTCCTGTATGAAAATACAGATTTACTACTACTGCTACAACAAAGGCCACACTGATACGGATTCCCACTCTCAGCGTGTACAGACCCCCTGCAAACTTTGCTTTCTGTGTGTCTCACTCACCCCCAACTTTTTCTGGGGCACACAGCAAGCATTGCAGTAAGGGGCTTACACAATGTGTGTTCCTGAGCAAGTCTCAGAGTATGTGCTGCTTGCTGTGTGCCTCAGAGTAAGTTGTGGGGTTGCTGAGTTGCGTTACATACTGACAAAGGGCAAGTTTGGGATGCTGGCATTGCTGTGTCCCTGGGGTAAGTTTGGTGGGGTGCTGGCATTGTTGTGTCCCTGAGCAAGTCTGAGGAGCTGTTTTCTGTATCCCATAGTAAGTTTGGATGGTGGGAAGTGAGTTTACAGACTGACTTCAGTAAGCAATGTATAAAGCCCACTCCATGCAATCGTGTTCTGGGGTGCACTAAAATCAACACAGCTCCTTAGACGTGTTGCTTACTCTGGGGCACACAACAAGCAACGCAGCCACTCAAACATTGCAGGAGAGGGGGCTTGCACATCTTGTGCCCCAGAGAAAGTTGAGGGGGTGCGTTACAAACTTGACCAGGGGCTGTGGACCTTCCTCTTAGATTCACTTTCTGTTTTGAACTGAATTGCACTAATTTTGTTACGTGAGTCTGAGTTTGTGTGGAAGCTAGCAATGTTGGATCTACTGTCTCTGGAGAATAAATATATGGCTTGTTAGAGAAATATGGTGATGTGAGGGCATTCTACACTGTGGGACTGTTGTGGTTTGTCCTTGGCAAGATCGGGTGCCATGTTGAAACTTGCCCTGGAGAAGCAGAAGACACACTGATGCAGACTCCCACCCCTAATGTGTAAGTCCCCCTGAAATTGCTTTCTGTGTGGTCCTGAACAAGTCTTAGGCTCTTAAAGTCCCTGAAATGTGCTGTGGGGCATGCAGCAAGCAATACAGACCCTTGGACTTGTTCATGGAAATACAATGTGTAAGGATGCCTCTTGCACACTTGCTTTTGGGTTGCTTTACTTTCTGTGCAGCCTAGAGCAAGTTTGCATTGGGTGGCCTTGTATATTATGTATCTTAGCAAGTCTGAGGCTGTCTGTTACTTGTTGCTTTTTGCATGCCCGAAACCAAGTTGCCGGGGGGAGGGGGGATCGGTGTGTTCCAGAGCAAGTCTGAGGGTCTCTTGTTGCTTGCAGTGTGCTAGAGCAAGTTGTGGCAAGTTGTGAGGTGGTAGATAAGTCACATTACTTATTGCCAAATTGCTGTGTGCCCCACCCTCCATAAACTTGCTCTTTGGAAGCAGCTAGGTGCCCAGGTTCAGTCCTAAAAGCAAGCAATAATACCCAACAGGGTGGGCAGTATTGGGCTATACCCACCTGCCCAGGTGTGCAATGAGGCCCAACGCCACAGGCAAGAAGGTCTTATAGCCCCTGGAAGGGTGGCTATAACCCAATACTGCCCACCCTGGAGGGAATTATTGTGCGTTGAAAATGGGTATATGTGACATAGTTTAAGAAATAATAAAAATAAAGATAAAGAAATTGTGCAAAAAATATTTTTAAGTCACTTTTCAATATGTGTGATAAAGTAGTCCCTCTACAGGGATACTTGGCAGTAGAGTGCACTGCTGTGTTACAGTCTTTTTTTCCCCTTAGACTGTACTAGTATCTTTTAGTAGTGTCTACTCCTAGTGTTCCTTTTCCTGATGCCCCTGTCATGTCTTCTCCTGGTGCCACCCCCCTTCCCCCACCAAGAGGTATCACTCAGGATTGCTGGGACAGGCTGTACATAAGGACTTAGGAACGAATGTACGGTCATGACATTTTTTTTAGCAAGTATGAAGCTGGCAATGGAGCTCTAGAGAAGTTGTGACTGGAACTAGAAAAGGATCAGGTTTGCAATTCCCCCCTCCCAACTTATGTTCAGCAGTGCATCAGAACAGGGGAAAAGCACAGGTATGGAGCCAGTTGTACTTATGGCAAATCTGGAAGCAGAGATCTCAAAGTGTAGAGACAGACAGCAGTGCTGTAAGTTACTGTGTTTTATATTTATGTCAGTGGTGATGTACCTTGCAGTGCTTATAGGTTTCTTTTCTCCTTGCAGTGATAGATAGGTTACTGGTGACAGCTCGCTCACTCGTACATTGGGCAGGACTTTGTGTCTTTGGTGCATGATTGGCAGTAGGGATGTCGTGTCACCGAGTGGGAGCTGCCTTTTCAAGTAGCTGCACAAAACAGTAGGCAGTTTTTTACTTAAGATTATGAATGTAAACAGAGACAGACGGTGGGGGGTTTGACTCACTGCCTGCCAACTTGCCCACTAAGTGAGACAAAAAAAATGGCGGCAGACTGAGTTTCAAAATTGTAATTGGCAGCATGATTTTGGTAATGAGGTTAGTTGGCAGAGGGACTTGTTTTAGGTGAGCATTGTTGTCTCATAAATGCCCACCTAGACAAGTCTCTCAGCCAGTCAGAAGCCTTAAAATCTTCAACCCATTTTCTAAGCAATGTGTACCCTTGTTTTCAAAGTGCATAAAATCATGTAAAAGTGCAGACTGGCGAAAGTTCAGCACTTTTACATGATTTTCTGTGTTTTACTGTATGCTGGGTTTTTGCTGGTTAAAACACAAGTGCTGTGCAGTCGGGGGAAAGTGAAGCTGTACTGTCCTCACCACTAATTTGTACATATAAACTCCTGGGCTTAGCAAAGAGCAGCTGGGTAAAGTCCTGAATACTACTACTTTGCTAATATGTTTTACGTGTGTTTTAATATTATGAAGTGAAGACAGATATGCCTCATGCCACTACTGAGATAAAATTCAAAAGATGCAGAAAGCAATCCAGCCCATCAGACTTTGCAGTGTGTGTCCTTAAACACTGTGTCCCTTAGTGGGGGGCCTTAAACACTGTGTCTCTTAACAAGCCCAACAGTCTGTGTTGATTTTCTGTGGAATTTAGCAGTTTTATGGTTTGAGACCTCTCTACTCCTTTTTTAACTTTGCTGTTTTGAGTGCCAGGACTTGATCCTTGTGCTTTCTCCTCAGCTCACTGTTCTGTGCTGCACCAGCCCTCAGCGTGTGTACTTGTGTGCAGCTGTGTGCCACAGAGCAAGTTTGCAGTGGATGGGCTTTATACACTGCATAATGGGGCCAGTGTGTACCACTGACTTCCTCACATAACAACTTGCCCTAGTTAATTTAACTTGCTCTGTGGCATGCAGCAATCAAGATATCCTTGGACTTGCTTATGTGTAAGACATCCCCCCCCCACAACTTGCTCTGGGGTTGTGTAGCTTTCTGCATGTTCCCACTTCCTCTTTGGAATGTGGAAAACAATACAGCTCCTTACACTTTGCAAGGGGGGGGGCCTTATGCACTGAGTCCTTGAGCAAGTCAGAGTGTCTGAAATTCACTTTAGAGCAAACCACAAGGCACAGAAGCCCTCTGACTTGCTCAGGGACACACACACACACACTCCCCCCCATGTCAGACTCTGACCTGCAAACTGGCTCTTGTGCTGTGCTGTTTTCTGTGCAGCCCAGAGCAACAGATACCTATGGACATGCTCAGGAACATGCAGTGTGTAAGGCCTGACCTGTGAAGTTGCTCTGAGGTTGGAGCACTTTCTGTATGCCCCAGAGTAAGTTTTGAAGGAGTGGGGGCCTTATACACTGACTCCTTAAGCAAGTCAGAGAGTTTCTGTTGCTCTGGGCTGCTCAGAAAGTAACACAATCTGAGAGTAAGTTTGCAGGTGGGCAGCCATACCTATTGGGGTGGGGGAGAGTTGGTGTGTCCCTGTGCCCGTGATAATTTTAAGCTGTTTTGAGCTGCCATGGTCTGTATCTGACAGGTTTGTGGCAAACAACTCTGCCTGGTCCACAGAAGCTCAGAATAGCTAAAACAAGACTAAAATGCTTGCCAATGCATTGCATGTTACATAGTGTGCATCTGATTGTTTGTGCACCCGTATGCAGTTTGGGTTTGGGAAAGTCACAGGTCTTGGGTATTTTCTGTGTGTCTGTGGGCAAATAGACTTCCTAGCTCTGTAGTGCCAAGTAAATCGAGGTGCTGCTTGTGTGATTGTTGACAAGTCAGGAAAGGGTTACTTGCCATGTGGTTGTGGGCAGTTACGGGGGCATACTTGCTGCTGCCATTGTACCTGGAGAATGGTGGCTGTAGGATGCCCTGTTGCTATAGTACCTGTAGGATGAGGGTTGTAGACTGCTGTCACTATCATAACATGGAGGATGGGAGTCGTAGACTGCTGCCACCATCATAACTTGGAGGATGAGAGTCATAGATTGCTGCCACCATTGTAACTGGATGATGGGAGTTGTAGACTGCTGTCACCATCGTAACTGGAAGATGAGAGTTGTAGACTGCTGCCACCATTGTAACTGGAAGATGGGAGCTGTAGATCACTGCTACCATCTCACCTAGTTAATGGTGGCTATAGGCTGCTGCTACTGTCATACCTAAATGATGGGGGTCATAGACTGCTGCCGCCATTGTACCTGGATAATGGGGGCTGTAGAATGCTTCTGCTGTTGTACCTGAAGGATGGGGATCATTGACTGATGTTGTCATTTTACCTGGAGTATGGGGTTTATAAAATACTGCCGCCATGGGACCTGGATGATGGGGGTTGTAGAATGCTGCTGCTTTTGTACCTGGAGGATAAGAGCTGTAGAATGATGCTGTCATCATATCTGGAGGATGGGAGTTGTGGACCACTGCTTCCATCTTGCCTGAAGAATGGTGGCCATTGGCTGCTGCTGCTATTGCATCTGGAGGATGGGAGTCATAGACTGCTGCTGCCATTGTACCTGAATGATGGGGGTTGTAGAATACTGCTGCCATTTTACCTGGAGGATGAGGGTTGTAGAATGCTGCTGCCATTTTACCTGGAGGATGAGGGTTGTAGAATGCTGCTGCCATCATACCAGGAGTATGGGGGTCATAAAATGCTGCTGCCGCCATTATATCTGGAGGATGAGAGTTGTAGACCACTGCTGCCATCTCACCTAAAGAATGGTGTCCATTGGCTGCTGCTGCTATTGCATCTGGAGGATGGGAGTTGTAGACTGCTGCTGCTGCCAAAATACCTGGAGGATGGGAGATGACTGCTGCTGCTGTCATACCTGGAGGATGGGGGTTGTAGAATGCTGCAGCAATTCCATCTGGAAGATGGGAGTAGACCACTGCTGCCATCTTGCCTAGAGAATGGTGTCCATTGGCCACTGCTGCCATTGTCTTTGGTGCCTGTCGGTTCTGCGTTTTGGTATGAAGCTGATTGCTGCTCAAAGTCATAACAGTATGCAGGGGAGGCCGTGGGACTCAAACCCTTGTCTGCTGAAGTGGGTCTTTCTTTGGTAACCAAGTATGGCCCAATACAAGTGCTTGTATTCAAGGGAGGTTAAGTGCTTGCTCAGAGTTACACAGTATGCAGTGAAGGTTGTGGGAATCAAACCCTTGTCTGCTAAAGTGGGGTCTTTCTTTGGTAGCCAGGTATGGCCCAAGACAAGACAAGATCCTGTTATCAGGGAAGTTTAAGTGATTCCATCAGGTGAGGTTCTTTTCTAGTTCTGCTATGAGAGAGGGGAAGTTAAACCTTCCCAGGTCAGCCAGATTGCATGAAACATGAATGCCCAAGTACTTGACAGATCCTCCTGCCTCCTGAAGACCCCAATAGAATCCCTGTTGCTTATGGGTACCTGCCGAAGGCAAGATGATGGACTTAGCCACATTGGCTTTGTACCCTGAAATAGTTTTAAAGTTATCTAAAAGGGCTAGGGTGGCTGGGACAGACTCTTCTGGCCTAATTAAGGTCAGCATTATCTTATTGGCGTATGCAAGGGCCTTGTGCTCCTCATGCAGGGGGATGTTGTGTATGTTGTTGTGTTGCCTGATAGCTTTTAACAGTGGTTCAAGGGCTAGCACAAAAAGGAGAGGGGACAGGGGGCATCCCTGTCTCATGCATCTTCATAGAAGGAAGGGTGCAGAAGGCATTCCCTTGGTGACAACCTTGGCTGCCGTTCCATTGTACAGCATTCAAATTTGCCCAATAAAGGTGTCACCAAATCCAAAGACCTTTTGGGGTATAGAAGAGATAGCTCCATTCCACCCTGTCAAAGGTCTTCTCAGCATCAAGCCATTCTATGTCTACATGTATTAAGTGTTTATGTTTGTTTTTCTGACTCAAAGCCTTTGTAAATGAGTCCCTGACTCAAAGGTTGTAATCCTAAAGTCTGTTAAATAAATAAGTAAAATAAATTAGTACAGTGGGGTCTTTCACATGTGAGGCCTTCCAAAGGATGTTAAGGAGCCTCCTCATGTTATCAGTACCCCTTCAGCCTGGGACAGAACCTGCTTGGTCCCTATCTATGAGGGTGGGGACTGTCTTCTGTAATCTTAGCATCATAATTTTAGTGTAAACTTTACAATTTGCTGTAATCAGTGACACAGGCCGATAGCTCCTGTACAAGGCTGGGTCCTTACCAGCCTTGGGGATTAGGTAGATCATAACTGTATGCATGGATTCAGGAAGTAGCCCAGTCTGGCATAGGGTGTTCACTAACAGCTGTAGCAAAAGTGTTTTGAAATGACTAAGGAGCTCCCCTGGTATACTCTCCTGTCCTGGTACCTTCCCGGATGGCATACTTTTTAGGGCAGAATCTAGTGCCTGTAATGCTAAGGGTGCTTCCAAGTCTCCCTTAAGTTCAGCAGGAGTAGAGGGGAGCTGTACAGAGTCACTAAAGGTGGCAAGACATTCACTGGAGGGGGCTCATTCCTGCTGATACAGGGATTCATAGAAAGCCATAAAGACTATGATGATGTCTGCAGCTGTAGTTTGCAAGGTGCCAGTGAGGTCCCTGATTACCACTATCTGGGACTTCTCCTGGCTCTTTCTCAGCTGATATGCTAAGAGTATCCCTTGCTTTTTACCCGATTCCCAGAAAGTTTGATTGAGCCAGAACAGGGCAAATTCTGCTCACTGGTGCAGGTATAGGGTAACCATATATCGGGTTCCTACAATATCAACTAGAAGTCCAAGAGGTAGATTCTGACTCTCTCTGTTTGTCTGGTCTAGCATTTTAAGACATTTAATTCTGATGATCACATTCAGGGCATCCCAACAGACAGCTGAGGAAGTGTCTCCCAGGGGGCTGAGTTCCAGGAAGTTTTGTATCTCTTGTTTCAGTGCTTGGAAGAAGAGTGGATCCTGCAGAAGGGGTGTGTTAAACCCCCAGGACTTCTGTAAGGGGGGATCTACATCTGGCAGTAGCCATTTGAAAGCAGTGAGGGCATGATCTGATATAATTATTGACCCAATGTCCTCCACAGTTACCTCAGAAACCCATTGCTGAGAGGTCAAGCAGAGATCAAGCCTTGAGGGTGTGCGTTGTGGTGGGGAACAAAAATTGTAGTCTTGTCCCTTGGGATGTACCAGCCGCCATATATCCATTAGGCCCAATTCCTTAGCCAAATTTGTTAATGCCTTTATGGACGGGGTGTGAGGCCCTATTGGAGCAGTGCTTCTGTCTAGAAAATCATCTAATGTAGTGTTTAAGTCCCCTCCCACTACCAATTGCCCTTGGAGGTTGTCTTGTAGTGTTTGGGCCATGGATGCATAGATGGTAGCATCCATTTTACTGGGGCCATAGATATTGCATAAGGTGACCCTTGTGCTTGCTAGTACTCCCAGCACAATAAAATATCTTCCCTCGGGGTCCATATTACTTGCTCTGCCTGAAATGGAAAATTTTTATTCACCAGTATGGCCACCACTCTGCTTTTAGAATTAAAAGAACTGCTAAAGACTTGTGAAATTCAGCTTATGCGTATCTACTGTGTCTCAGTCTATGTGTGTGTGTGTGTGTGTGTGTGTGTGTGTGTGTGTGTGTGTGTGTGTGTGCCTCCTGGAGGAAGGCTATCACTGTCCATACTGGGTCAATATGTTGTATATATAATGATGCTGCAGGACAAGACTGTGCAACAGTGACACTGCATGGAAGAACAGCTACAGGGTACACAATGCCGCAAGATACAAATAGTGTGGAGCAGTAGCAGTAACCCTGTAGCTGTTTCTGGAAAGCTCTGCTGCAGAGGGTAAGAGCTCTGCTGGAAGGAAGTCCACCAAGCAGCTGTTGTGGCTCAGGGAGTAGAGCCTTTGGTGCTGGAGGACAATGGAGCATCTGTGGACTGGTGTTCTACTCCTGGTCCCAGATTAAGTTTGGACTCTTTTTTTTTTTTCTTCCTCCCGCCTGAGTTTCACCATGTCCCAGAATTGCCTCCCCCCTGGAGGAGGTTATTTTAATGTGGGGGGGTTGGGGATGCAGCCTCATAATGGGCATGTGGGGGTGGAGTCAGTGAAACAAGTGTTTTAATGTTTTTATTTCTAGTAGCTGTTTTGACAGAGTGGTATAGTGCCGTGCTGTTTTTGTTTACGACAATATGACTCCATGCCATCACTGCCCCCGTCCTTCACAAATGATCTAAAATCTTTCTTACACTTAACTAGGGAGTGAATCCCTATTACATTCCAAGTAACCCATTTAATCGGTCCGGAAGCCATTTAAGTGACAAAGCTGAGGGTTTGCCATACAACATGTCCTGATTTGAATATCAAGAAACCCTAGAAGCTGGGTCATCTTCTTAGTAATAAAAAAAAACAACTAAAAAGACACCACTAGTGAATATAAAAAAAAAACAAACTTATAATGAACTTAGAAAAATAGTGCATCTTTTTTCTAGGTTCATTATAAGTTTTTCTTTATATTCACCAGTGGTGTCATGTTAGGCTTTTTTGAGCACTTCACAGTTCCTTTTTCAGTGTTACATAGAAACACAGAAACATAGAATTTGACAGCAGAAAAGGACAGCTTGGCCCACCTAGTCTGCCCATTTCCCTGACTGATGGATAAGCTGCAGATTCTAGTTAATCAACAGCTTACTTCCTCCTATCCCCCACTAGAATTGCCTTATGCCTGTCCCATGCATTCTTGAACTCTCCCACTGTTCCTGACTCCACAACCTCCTCAGAAAGGCTGTTCTATACATCCACAACCCTCTCTGTGAAAAAAATACTTTCTAATATTACCTCTGATCTGAGCCGTCCCCCCCCCATTATCTTCAAATTGTGACCCCTTGTTCTTGCACATCTCTTCTTCTGAAAGATGCTACCCTCTCATACTTTGTTAATTCCCTTGAGATACTGGAAAGTTTCAATCATGTACCCCCTCTCCCTCCTTTCCTCAAGGGTATACATATTAAGCTGCTTTAGTCTCTCCTCATATGTCTTCTGGTGCAGACCCTACACCATTTTGGCTGTCCTCCTCTGAACAGCCTCCATTCTATCTATATCTTTGTGGAGATGGGTTCTCCAGAATTGCACGCAGTACTCCAGAAGGGGTCTCACTAACTGTCTGTACAGAGGGATAACAACTTCCTGTTTTCTACTGTTAATGCCTTTCCCTATGCATCCCAGTATCCCCCCAGCCCTCCTTACTGCCTTCTCACATTGCTTGCCCACGTTTAGGTCATCTGATATAATTACTCCTGGGTCTCTTTCAATTTTTGTTGTTGTTATTAACTCACCACCCATTGTGTACTCTTCCCCAGGGTTTTTGTTTCCCAGATGCATTACCTTGCACTTCTTTGCATTGAATCTGAACTGGCACATATTTGACCATTCCTCCAACTTTGCCAAGTCTCTTTTTCATCCTTTCCACCCAACGTTGTGTATCAACCCTGTTGCATATCTTTGTGTCATCTGCAAAGAGACATACCTTTCCTTCCAGGTGCTCTCCAATGTCACCTATAAAGACATTAAAGAGGACCGGTCCCAATACCGAATTCTGTGGTACCCCGCTAGTTACCCTCCTTTCTTCACTGTGGACTCCGTTTACTGTTACCCTTTGCATCCTGTTGTCCAGCCAGTTTTTTTATCCAGGCTACCACCTTGGGACCTACTCTAAGGCTGGCTAACTTATATATTAATCTTTTGTGTGAGACTGTGTCAAATGCCTTGCTAAAATCTAGGTAGGCCATATCCACAGCCCCTCCCTGGTCTACTACTTTGGTCACCCAGTCAAACAAATCTATTACGTTCGTCTGACATGACCTTCCTGCTGTGAAACCATGCTGCCTTGGGTCCTGTGCCCCCACTGGCCTCTAGGTACTCAACAATTCTTTCCTTCAGAAGTGATTCCATCATTTTCCCTACCACTGAAGTCAAACTAACTGGTCTGTAGTTTTCTGCCTCTGCCCTGCTCCCACTTTTGTGAAGTGGAATCACATTTGCCCTCCTCCAGTCCTCAGGTACCACCCCATCCTCCCATGATTTGTTAAAGAGAGTAGTCAGTGGTGTTTCTTGTTCTACCCTTAGTTCTTTTAGAATTCTTGAGTGAATCCCATCAGGCCCCATTGCTTTGTCCACCCTCAGTTTCAAGAGTTCTTTCAAAACCCTTTCTTCTGTGAATGGACTGGTATCGACCCCCCTATTCAGAGTTTCTCTCTTGTTTAGTTTAGGTACCTCCCCCTCCTCTTCCATTGTGAATACTAAGCAGAAATATTCATTCAGTATCCCTGCTTTTTCACTGTCACCCTCTGCCCACATTCTCTCCCCTTTATTAAGTCTCTGTATCCCTCCTTTGATCTTTCTTCACTCCCTAATGTACCTATACAAGGTTGTATCCCCCTTCTTAACAGAATTGGCTATCTTTTCCTTAGTTTGTGCCATTGCTATTCTGACTGCCTTCCCTGCCTCCTTCTGCTTTAACTGATAAAGTTCTCTGTCCTGCTCCTTCTGTGTTTCCTTATATTTCCAGAATGCTATCCTTTTCTTCTTAACCGTCCCTGCCACCTCTTTTGAGAACCATAGTGTTTTTTTCCTTTGTTTTTTTTTTTGTTGATTTGCTTCACACAAAGCCTTGTTGCCTCTGCGATGGCTGTTTTGATTATTCCCCATTGTTCTTCCACCCCTCCTTCTTGCTCGTTTGCTAGTGCTTTTCTGAGGCACTCTCTCATTTTCCCAAAGTCAGCCTTCCTAAAGTCTAATACTCTTGTTTTTTTATGGCTTGACTCCAATGCTGTGTTTATTGAGAACCACACTGTTTGGTGGTCACTTGTTCCCAGATGGCTACCCACTTCTAAATCTGAGATCCTTCTCCTTCCCCATTTGAGAGTACCAGGTCTAAGATTGTTCCCTCCCGAGTGGGTTCCAGCACTAGCTGTCTGAGGAATGCCCCCTGTAGGGCATCAAGAATGACCCTGCTCTTGGATGTGCCTGCAGCAAAGGTACTCCAGTTAACATCTGGAATATTCAGGTCCCCCATCAACAATATCTCCCCTTTTTCTGCCATTTTAAGGATGCCTTCTATCATTTCCTTATCCATTTCCTCCCCCTGAGATGGGGGTCTGTACACAACCCCCATGCGGATTATGGTGCCATTTCCTGCTTCCAGGGTGACCCATAGTGACTCATCAACTTCCTGTTTACTCTTTAGTTCTGTTTCTTTAATCCCTTCTCTTATATAGAGAGCTACTCCTCCTCTTCTTTTACCCATCCTGTCCCTCCTGTAGACTGTGTATCCTGGCATGTTAAAATCCCAGTCATGGTTCTCTGTGTACCATGTTTCTGTGACTGCCACAATATCCAGGCATCCTTCTTCCATCAAAGCCACTAGTTAAGGGAGCTTGTTGCACAGACTGCGGGCATTGGTACTCATCACATTCCATTTATTTTTGATGGCCTTACCCCTTTTAACCCCAACCCTGTCCTTACTGCCTTTTTTTGCATTTACCCCTGTCCTGCTCCCTACTGACTTCTCTACCTTGATGTTTACCTCTCTAACTACTGTGTTTTGTGGGGGGAGGCTGGTATCTCCCTGCTCCTTTTCAGTGCCTCCCCCCTTGGCAAGTTTAAATGCTTGCCAATGAAACATTTAAACCTGTCACCTAGGATCCTGGTTCCCCGGACAGATGCTGACCATCATGCTAGTATAATCCTGCATCCCTCCAGGTGGCTCCCCAGTCCCCAGTGAAGCCAAAACTCTGAGCTACACACCAGTTTTTCAACCATTCATTGAATCCCATGTTGTGGAATACCCTAGCATCATCCGTGCCATAGACAGGCAGCACCTCCGAGAAGGTTACCATACATGCTACTTGTCTAAGGCCCCTCCCCAACTCCACAAACTCCTCTTGCACCACTCTGATCCAATTCACAGCCAGGTCATTTGTCCCTTGGTGGACAATGACATCCAGCTCCCTCCCTCCCTCATGCAGTTGCTCCTGCGATCCTGAGGATTCGCTTCCTGTCCCTCTGCACCGTGGCACCAGGCAGGCTCCTTACCTCCCTATCCCCTTCCTCCTCCACTTCTACCTCCCCAGTGATCGAGTCCCCCACCAGGAGTTTTATCCTTCCCCTGTGGGGTCTTGTGCCACCCTCCTGTGGGTCTCCTTTGTGGAGGTTCCCAGCATCCTCCTTGGTCTCCATTGCAGGTGCCTCCATAGAGGAACCACTTTTTGCCAGAACAGCATATGAACTGTGAAGAGGTACAACTGGGGGGATGCACCTCTGTTCCACCACCCTCTCCCTCCCTGAGCCCACCTTGGTCCAACCGCTCCTCTGTCTTGGCAACCTCTGAGGTAATGGTGGTGGTCCTGGTGGTCCCTGGGTGGGGGAAGAGGTCTCACAAATCCTAGCCAAGTCAGCCTGGAGACAGGCAACCTCCTCCCTCAAACCAGAGAGGTGCCTGCAGACATGTCTCCCGGAACACTGCTGCCCCACAGCCATTGTCCTGCACCACTCCCTTCTTGACTTATTTTGTGTCCCCTCTCCGGTTGCTTTGTATGCTTACTGTCTCTTCCCTCTAAGTATTTTACACTTACTTTCCTATTGCCTATGTGCCCTTACAACTCTCGCCCTTCCTGTTCTGGGACAGGAACTTCCTGTAGTCTTCGGTAGTCTCCTTCTTCCAGTGTTTCTGTTTCATAGTCTGAGTGTCACTTCCAGATAACTTTAAGTGCGCTATTGTTTTGAGCAGTTCTTTAAAAAGTAGATATGGCAATTTATTACTAAGAAGATGACGTGTTAAATATTTATTTCTAGAACTAACAGGATTTGTAAGGTTCAGGTAAGCACTGTTGTTAACACTGTTTCTTTAATTACACACTTTAAATGTAATTTGTGATGCTCACTTGCTCCTCCTCCTGATGGAGCATCACGTTTAGATACAAAGTGCCGAGGGTTTGTGACTCACCGGGGTATCTCTGAAAATAAAACTTTGCTGCTGCTTTATTTGGCAATCTATTTTAACTTGTGCTTTATTTTTTTTTTGCAAGTGCAGGCAGTGTGGCTTGTTTGTCCTGGTTTGTTGTCTGCTGTTTGGCTCGCACCTCTCCATAGTCTGTGCACGTTGGTGTTGTGGTTTCAATGCTCAGCAATGAAACTGGTTACTGTGCATGCCGGGGGATGCAGCTGTCTGTTAACCACCAGTAAGATGTCAATGCTGTCTGACAACATGTAGGAGCAGTGTGAGCTACAACTATACAAGACTCCTACAAGTCCTCTGGCTTGAGAATGGCAGGGTGTGAAATTATAAATCTGCCACAGTAGATATTTCCCACCGATCGTAAAGACAGTGAACATGTGAATCCCAGCCTAGCTTGAGTATGCCACCACCCCTCGCACAGTTCCAGGGTCATATGATCGCATAGCTGTTGTGAGGTAGCTTCAGAGCCCTGCAGCATGGGGTGTGCACCTTATGAACAGCATGGCAGTGCAAACCTACCAAGCTGATCTGGACGGACACTATGCTCTTAGTGAAGCTACTAACAGGGGTGGCGTCATGCTTGTAAATTTCAAGCGAGAGTGATGAATGAGGCATAGTGCCTGGGCTGAAAGGAGGGAGATGACACTGCCCACCCATACCTGCAGGAAGAATCAGTCTACCCTTCTCCCTCCACTGCTGCTGCTCTTGCTGCCCTTACATTAAAGGGCAGCTGATACCATTAGGAGAACTTTAACAAAACATAATATTTAGACACAATTCAGCTTGTATTTCACATTAGTTCTGTATTTTTCCTCCCCATTATTTACTATTGAGGTCATTTGCATGAAAATAGGATCTTTGCTCCTTAAGAGTTCATCTATTCCTGTTACTTTCTCCTTTCCTGAGGTCATAATGCTCTGCTTATGACATCACAGTTACTCCCATGGCAACAGATTGTGATGTCACAACAGAGAATTATGGCACGACGTAGAGAGCAAGCTAAAGAGGCAGATGAATGCTTATGAATACAGAGCATGATTTCATGCAGATTTCCTTAGTAATAAATAATGGGGAGGAGAAATCTATATAATACGTATAGAATGCAAGTTAAATAGTACCTAAATATTGTATTTTTCAAACTTTTCTTTGAGGCATATGCAGCACTTGAAAGATTAAAGTTATGTGTATGTGCAGCTGGGGAAGGTGGATCATTGGACTGGTGTAGTATCTCTATGCTGGCCAGATTGACAGAGCAGATACTGTATACCATGTAACAACAGCTGAGCCATGTCATTCCAACCCTGATTCCCACTCAGGACCCACACAGTATACTGGCAGGAACCTGGCAGAAGCCCTAATTAATTATGAGTGAACTGACAGGTAATCGGGTGCTAAGTGACAGCAGGTATGACAGTTAGCGGGGGGAGTCAAGGGGAAGGGAGTCAGGAAGGAGCAGGAGGGAAAGAAGCAATACTTAAATAAAAGGTTACCTCCTTACACCACCAAGTGATTAAAGCTGAAAACCCCAATAATGTTCAGGCCATATTCCTTTGAATACACAGAGTCGGTGAAACCTGTCTATATAGGAGGCTGCCCAGCATTAGAGAAATATGAAACTCATCAGGCTGTTCCTCAAGTGCAGTGGCCCTGTCCTTGCCAATCAGTTCCCTGGCACTTGTGGAGGATCACCCATCCTTTCAGCCAAGGTGTGAGAGGTGGCATCTGCTGTTGGGATTTTTTTTTTTATCGTATTTCTCTTTCTCCTCTTGTAGTCTGACCTGAGATCATCCAGCCACTGCTCCACTTCCCCTGAATGATCCCGGAGGCATGTCCACATACTGGCTGGCATATGCTGCCAAACCTTTGAATGGGACCTCCCCATATCCCCGCGCCAGGTTGGGAACCAATATCAGCATGCTACCATGCACTACGGACCCTGCTGGGCAAGGATGTTGTAGCCATTAAGCTGCCATGGTCATTGCTGCCATTTTCCTCCTTAGGTCTCCCTGGAGTGCAGACATGCAATGATGTCTGATGCACGGCATGCCGATGCCCACTGCACTCCATCCCTAATTGCACTGACTCTGACGGTGCCCCTGATCATCATCAGGGGCTGCTGCAGAGTGGTGAGAGCCCTCAACCCACCCAGGGATAGGAGAGCAGTCCTCCGGATGCTTGATCCTATCACTCCTCTGCAAACCCGGGCTCGCATCTGAACCCGGGTTACCAGTGTGGTGCGAGGTGTGGTGTCCAGGGCCTTCACCCTCAGCACCACCGGTCTGGCCTGTTGGGGGTTTTAGATGTGAGAGTGATTTCTCCAGCGATGTTGAAAGTGGCATTTCCTCTGGTGCACCTGTGGAAGTCCTGGTCCTCTTTGGTGTTGATTCCCCAGTGGAATCCATGCTGGCTGCTAACCGATGGGTGTCTCTTCTTGCATCCCTGCTACCTGACTAGCCTATTATGAGCTTGGTTCTGTGCTATTCCCTGCCTCTCAGCTTGGCCTGTGTTGTCTGCCAGTCCATGTTATCTGCCTCTGTGGAATTGTGCTGTGACTTGGAGTGGTGCAAGATGCATTCCTGATGAGAAATGCTCTCTCAACTAGGCTGTGGGGTTGGGGTGTGCTGTTGCAGCAGAGATACACTATCTGGCCAAGTCCTTTTGGATATAGGTGGTTGCCTCCTCTGGTGACTGGAATGTGTGGGATACCCCATTCCTGTTGATATGCAGCTTGGCTGGGAATTGCAGTTTGTGTGGAATGCTTTGGGCTTGGAACACCTTTGTGGTACCCATAAAACCTTTATGCTTTTGAGCCAGTTCATTGCAATAGTCCGAGAAAATAAGTATTCTATGCCCCTGCCAGTTCAGGGCTCCATGGTTTCTGGTGAGTGATCACATCCTCTCCTTGTCCTGGAAACACAGAAAGTTAGCCAGGAGGGGTTGCAGCCACTACCCTAGTTTGGTCTGTGGGCCAAAGTTTGATGGGTCCTCTCTATCTCCAAGCTTGCTTCCAAGAATGACAGAGTAGTTGAGGGAGCTCCCTCTGTAGAAAACCTACAACATCCCTTTGCTCAACTCCTTCAGGGAAGCCTAAAAAAATGAAGGTTATTACAACAGCTCCAATTTTCAGAGTACTCCACCCTTGCCCAGAATAATGCCACCATTCTCTCCAGCTCTTGTATTCACACCTTGTGGCAATGTCTTTATCATCGATATATGACAGGAAAGTGTAAGTATCCCTGGACTTTTGTTCATACACTTTTTCCTACGTGGAGACAATGGAAGATTTGAAGGATGTAACTTCCCTAAAGACTTGCTGGAGCATTGCTCTTACCTCCAGGGTATCGTAGTTACTTAAGCTGCCTGCTGCGCTATCAGCCACTAACACTGTTATAGGTGCTGCCATTTGGAAAATGGGTATAACTCAGAAATGGATCCGGTTTTCATTTTTCAATTTTAGGATTCATAACCAGTGATTTTTAAACATCAAACAAGCCAAAACTGGTGTCTCGCAGATGTGTGATCATGAATCTGTAAACAAATTATTAGCTGGGTGACACAGAGCTTTCAGTTCAGGCTGCCATCCCAGTCTGTGGCCATACACACGCATTCTTACCGCTGGCATTTCTTGTTGTATCACTATGAAATTTGGGATACACGTTCCACAAAGGGTCCCCTGATAGCCACCAGAAGCCCCAGTTCATACAATAATGGAAAGTTTTTTTCAGAGGTTGGTTTTATGTGATGCTTATCAAGCTGCAGGATGACTTCTCTCCACTGAGAACCTGGCTTTGTTTGACAAATATCACACAAAAGCACTCATAGCTCTGGTATTTCCTGTAGTATTAATATGAAATTAGGGACACATGTTCCCCAAAGGCTCCCCTGATGAACTTCAGAAGCCCAGTTTCACACAATAAGTCTAAAGGGGCTTTTGAGCGGTGCATCTGTATGGTGTCTTTGAAACCACAAGCGGCCAACTCACTGTTTAAAAGAGCTTCACTTTTAAAGGCATTGCGCAGGAGCATTCTTAACTTTGGCATTTCTTGTTGTATTACCATGAGTTTCAGCATAAATATTCCACAAAGGGTCCTCTGACGGACACCAGAAGTTCTGGTTCATACAATAAGGAAAAGGGGGTTTTCAGGGGGTGGTTTTATGCAATGCTTGTCAAGCTGCAGGACAGCTCTTTTGTTCGTCTAAGGGCCTGGCATTGTTTGGTAAACATCAAGTAAAATCACCCAAAAATGTGGCATTTCTTGTGGTATTAACATGAAATCTGGGAAATATGTTCCCCAAATGGTGCCCTAACAACTGCCAGAAGGCTGGTTCATACAATAAGGATAAAGTGGTATTTGAGAGGTGCATCTTTATGGTGTCCTTGATACTGCAGTCAGCTGTTTAAAAGTGCCTCAGTTTAAAAGTCACCACAAAGTAGTGCCCTTAACTTTGGCTTTTGTATGGTGTATGTACACCACACTCAGTATAAGTGTTCCTCAAAGTGTCCACTGATGTCCCCAAATGCCTAGGTTGGTATACTGAGGGTAAAGTGTTTTTTGAAGGGTTTATGTGTGTAGTGGTTTTGGAGTCTCACTGTTTAAAAGTGCCACTGTTTGAAAGATATCATACAAGAGCATTCAAAACTTTGGCACTTGTTGCACTGACATATAATTTGGGATACTAAAGTCAGAAATACAGCACTCACCACCTGTATTGAAAAGCCAACTTTGTTAAAGTGCAAACAAGGAAACATGCCTTAACACATTCTGGATAGAAATTTTTTTATCGAAATGCAATTTCTATCTGAAATTCATCAAGGCTTGTTTCAGTTTTGCACTTTAGTAAAGTTGGCTTTTCTCCTTATTCCCAAGAGATGCAGCTTTTCAGTTTAATGTTTTATTGATTTTCAAACAAAACAAAATAACATACATTATGCATAAACAAGTTCATAGCTGGTAGCGGGTAGTAATTAGCGTATCATACAGTGGGACCAACATTCAGAATAGAACTGTGTGTCAGAAGAGGTCAAGAATTGACAAGAAATAACAGTGTAGGATTGGCGACCATGACCAAGCAGGAGGTACCGCTACTGAGTCCGTGTCATGGCTTAATGTAATCAGAAAGGTGTACCTTCCAGTGGTAACTCCTGGCGCTAGGTCTGTTAAAGAAAGTCATGACAAAGTAACCACAACATATTGAGACAGATTCACAACTAAAGTATAAACACAGAATAAATGAAACACATACTAAAGAAAACCTCAAAAAACTATATACAAAAAACTGCTATTGATCTATCCTGCTATAAGAAGAAAAAAACAGTGTCTGTGCCCTGTATCATTATTAGTTTGGTAATCCAGTATTGTACTAGGATTGGCCTTGCCCTTTGCCTGTTCTGGGGGCTAGATATGTGAGATAAGGTGCCCAACATTTCTGAAATGTCACTGCCTGGCTTACCACGAGATGTGAGCGTCTATCTAACTCATACAATACTGCAAGCACTGTAAACACTTCTGTAAGTGTGGGTGCAGTGGGCTTCTCCAGTTCTGGAGGATTATATATTTCCCCTGCATGCATAGGAGCAGGAGCCTTCTAATCTTCTAGGGAGTGAGATGTGGGGCCTCTGACCTCATGCCATGCAGCAACAATGGGGCTGAGAGGGGCATAGGCCAATGAAGTATCTCACTGGCTTCTTGGGAAATTCATGTCTAGATAGGGGAGATTAGAAGGCACTGGCACAAAATATGAAATTCCTAACATGATGTCTTATGATCATGCTGTATGTTCTTATAAACTGCAACATGAAATGCATTTATAATGGCAAACTCTGTGTACAACTTCAGACCTGGTCCAACACCCAAACTGAACCATCTTTTTGTATCTCTTTTGTGATACTTTTTTTCCCCTTGATTTGTTTGTAACAAATTACATCTGCATTAGATGAAGGTTTACTTTGGAAAATCAGAAGTATCTTAGATGAATGAGAACAACTTTGCAAAAATAGTCCTGTTGATTTCTGTGGAGTGTAAATTTAGCCACAACGCATATAGCCAATACAATAAGAAGAAATGTGTTAGTGACTGACATGGCTACTTGGATAACTGTGGTCAATATTTACAAAGCAAGATATCTGAAAATGCATTCACATCATGCATTTAAAATCATGTGCCCATGCCGTAGACAGATAACAGAAAAAATGTTTAAAAACTCTTTAGCATCTGTTAGTGCAGATTTAGACACAGTGAATATAGTCAAAACATTGTACCAAATATAACACTGGACCACGCTAGTTAACTCAAGCAGCAGGAAAACAACATTTGCAGTTTATTAAGTAAGTTTCTTTACACTAAAGTTGGAAATGACATTTTGCATGGCTTTCCATTATCCTTTACTGTGAGGCATATTTTGAAGCTTCTCCCCACACAAAATGGAAAATTGCAATCAGAACAGTACTATCAAGTTCCAGAAGCTCATCCACTTGTTCCTCTGTCATGTTTTCAGCCACTGACTATCAGGGAGTATGAGGTCTTTGCAAAGCAGACCCTTCAAAGTCTGGTAGGGATCTTCTTTTTTGGTGTAGGAGGGATTTTTGCGGCAAAGTGCCTGGCAACAAGGCATATTTCTGTGTCTACACTTGACACATATTTGTAGTTTGCAGTATCACTACAAAGGTAAGCTTCCACAAACTCTTCCATGAGCTGAGCAACATATGGTAGTGAGAGTCGTTGCCACCCTTTCTCTTGTAAATAACAAAAGAATTGAACACATCAATATCAGTTAGGTGGAAGAACACTTTGTTGTACCACTTCTTCTTTTTCTGAATGCATTGGTAGTTTTTCAGCATTTGATCACTGACATCTACCCTTCCCACCTTACTATAGTACTATAGTACCACATCAAGTTTAATCATGGGAGTTCCATCATGTTTGCCACCGCATGATGTCATGTCACCTGTATGCACAGTAGTTAGCCTCTTTACAGTCTGTGTTTCCTTGGGTCTTGCTCACTGCAGGATTGCTGTTATTTTTGGACAGTCCCCTGCAACAAATAAAATAATCTCCCCAACATCAAAATGGGCATCACAAAACTGTAGCGATAGCCACAGTCATGATTTGCTGACAGTGCCACAGAATTTTGTTTTTACCTCCTGCAAGTGCTGCACAAGTTTTAGGCTGGAGTAAAAGTAGTCTGTCAAAAAGAATATGCTCCTGTCCCGCAAGTAGACCTAATAAGTGAATTACAATGTCACAAGTTGCTTGCCCTGCCTTGTCCTTGGTGGTAAGGCATTGTTCACAACCTCCACTGTTACTTCAAGATTGTCAACTCTGTCTGGATGAGCATTCTCTTCCATATTGTCCTCCCCAGGGCCTGTGATGGTTTGGCCCAGTGTTTTATGCGGTACATTGTTTTGACCTCCATGTACACATAATTCCTCACGTAACCTCACATCCTGCCATTATCTGAATAGCTTGCTGCAACATTCTCATTACACACAAAATGCAGGAATTTTAAAATATTCATGAACCTGTCCCTGCTCATAAGTGAGTGCACAATAGGCATGGAAAGGAATGGGTTTGTGGATCAGCAGTCTAAAAGCTGTGCTTTTGTTACCAACCCAGTCAACAGCAAAATATTGATAAACATATACATTGCAGAGGATCACACTGGTTTCCATGAAGACGTATGTGAAAATTCAGTCTGAGTACTGCTAGACAAAAATTGTTTGGTATATATTAATTTGTTTATATATAAATACTTTTATAATCATCACCATTGGACTCTGTCTCTGAAAAGAATATTTGGAAACATTAAAGTGGTGCTGGGTTGTCAGGCAATGGGATGTTAACCCTAGGAGTTCCTAACATTTCAAATAGTTCTACCTGCTGCTCATTTTCATGCCACAGAATTTCAGACACTTTTCTGGTTTGTACCAGTACTATCTCTAGAGGAATTGTGAGAGACTTGTCCACTCACTCTGCCTCTTCCAAGGGTTCTTCCTCTTCCTTGTGGACTTGTTATCCCCCAGACTTTTTGTATCCTTTGCCTTGACCCCTCTTCTCTGCTGAGACTGACTGTCTGTCACTTATGGAGTCCTGTACTCATTCACTTGCTAACTTTGTTCCTTTTCACTTTGTGAACCTTCTTCCATTTCAGTTCATCTGTAAAGATGTGTTTCAATTACTTTCTCTCTTTCGCGTGGGCTGATTTTCTCTACTTTGGTAGATGTGGATGGACCACTTTCACGTGCTATACCTTTTCCCTTTCCACATACTATGCCTTGCCCCATGCCCCTTTCAGTGCCTTTGTCTTTTTATTTGCCCTGCCTCACCCCATGCCACTTCTTGTGCCTTTGTCATTTTTATTTGCCCTGCCTTGCCCCATGCCACTTTTGGTCCCTTCATTGTTTTTATTTGCCCTGCTTTGCCCCGTGCCACTTTTGGTGCCTTTGCTATTTTATTTGCCCTTACCCTTCCCATCCCACTTTCAGTGCCTTTGTCATTTTATTTGTCCAGCCTTCCCTGTTTACACTTGTGGTGCCCTTATTATTTTTATTTTCCCTGCCTTGCCCCATTACACTTGGAGTGCCTTCATTATTTTTAGTTGGCAGGCCTCACCCAGTTCTACTTCTGCTGCCTTCATCAGTTTCATTTGGCCTGCATTGCCCCCTTCCATGTGTATTGCATTTACTATTTTATTTGTTCTGCCTTGCCCCCTTCCACTGTAACAAGGTGTGCACATTTATTTTGACATGGCAAAATCAGTTTCACAATGCCAGTATCAAAGTCAACTGTGCTACTGTATAACCTTTTCCCTTCTGTGAGAATACACACCTGGAGAAACTGCATTCTGTAAATAACAAGCAATAAATGTCTCTCACTGGTTTGCAAATTCCTGCCAAATCAACTTTCTCCTAATTAGTAACATTGCATGCACCTGTTCAACAACAGCAGGCCCTGTTGTTTAGGCAGTTTTTACGTCTTCAGCCCCCTTAGACAGTTCCTGCTTTGTAGGCTAAAATTTTTTTTCTGTTCTTTTTCTCTGTATCAAGCTGTCTGTACCTCTGTGTGTTATCACACACTTTGTGTACTGTTTTGGCCTCAAACAAGCATTTTTCAGCCTAGAGTAGGCAATCCAACAGAATGCTTCTTCCTTCTTGCTGATCTGCCATGAGTGATTAAACTGCATCAGACCTATGCCTTTTGCAGACATCCCTGCAACAGCTAGGTCACGTGACAACTCACCACACATCATCAGCCCAGCTCAGAAAAAGTCCCTCTATGCACCAGTACAGGTGCCCATGTGGAATCATCCTCCGTTTCCATGCTATTACATGGTTCCTTTCAATGCCAAGCATACTCGGCACCCACAGTAGTGCAACCGCACAATGAGTATACTCAGCACCTATTGGTGAAGGGTTAAAAAAAGAATCAAATCAAGAGCATGTTATAAGTCCTACTCCCTAATAAGAGAAGATAATTTGAGCAATACTGTTGAGAAGGACCCACTTTGGAAGCATAAGGTTAAAAAAAGGAAAACTGGTGAACACGGGCAGAGAATGGTCATTGTTGGCAAGAGTCCCAAACCATCCACCATTAACAGTGACTAGCATAGGAAATCCAAGAACTGGTCCACAGCTGTATCCAAACTGACTTTATCTAGTGTTGTTCCTGCTAACAGTGTCACTACTTTAAAAGTACCAGTACTTCCAAGTACAGTTACTGAACCCCCTACCCCCACTATGAACTCCCAAATTCAACGAAAGTCATCCAAGTCTCTTTTTTATTTTAGATCCTGAAGATCATTTAGTTACACTATGCCAGTTATGTCAGGAATGGGTAAGCTGAGGGAGGACAGGCAGTCATGCAAGGATGGGGGACTAACACGCACAGCTCAAAAAATGAAGTATGTCGTGGTGGATTGCTCACCAAAAGGCTGCAGCTTTGGGCAGCAGCACTGGCACTAGTAGAAGTGGCAGTAGTCTGGGCAAAAAAACTGAAGGAGGAGAAAGAGGAACAGGAGAAGATTATACATGAAGAATGGATTGAGGAGTCTGAGAGGCATTCAACCCCAAGATGTGACCACACAGGTGACTGCATCGAATCTTGTGTATACAGCATCCTGAATCCCCCCAGCTACTAAATCTGGGGTGCAAAAGCTTTTAAGTAGCTTCAAAACCACTTTACCATAATCCCAGTCACACACTACTCCTTGTCATGTTCAGTTTGTTAGCAAAAGGCCAAGTCACAACACTGTGAAACCAAAATAGTTTCAGCCCATTCAGTAGACTTCTTGCTCAATACACAAAATATCCTCTGAATCACTGTCTGGCACTCAGACTCTGTGCAACAACTGCCAGGATGTTAGCAATTGATTTACTGCCATCCTGATTTGTGGAGAATACAGGATTCTTTCATCTGAAGGCAAAGGCATGTCCAAAATGGAAGGTGCCCTCATATACTGTACCTACTTCTCCACAAGAGCTGTTCTAGAGTTATATGAATCATTAGCAAGTTACATAAGACATGCATTGGAGCACTCATCTGGAGCATGCCTGCTCCTGAGTACTGACATGTGAACAAGGTGCCAAACAACTGGTAGTTCAAATATGTGTGAGAACCCATTGGGCTCAAGTACTTGGGGTAGTGTGTAATTCTGGTAGCAAATATAGTCCCCAAATTACTCTGGCATCAAGTCTTCTGACATTCAACAGCATGCCACGGAATCCATGAAGAACAGTGCAGGTAATCATACTTCAGAAAACATTCTGGCAGCATTACTTGATGGAGAAGATACATGGTTTTATTCACACTCATTGGAAGCTGGTTTCCTTGCCAGTGATAATGATGTAAACATTGTTAAGTGTATAAGCTGTGTTTGTTATGGTGGCATGCTTGGCCATCTTCTTGAACTTGGTAGTGCATGAATTTCTTGAGTACCAGATCCTAAGACATTGCTGGCTGTATGTAGCAGGATCTGTGCACACTTAGCAAGATCTGCGAAATCTTAGGGCCACCTTATTTGCAGATTCAAAATAACCTGACACAGAACCAGATAAAAAACAAGCATTTGTCAATGCCGAATGTTTGCTTGCTAACATTGGCAGTGGTAGTGTAGAAGTTACAGAGCTGCGTAATAGTAATGTCAGTGAAGTATTGAACTGAAGCCAACCCCACAACCACCCTGCAGAGAGTGACAGGCATTGGGGTGTGCCTTTGGGTTGTCAGGCATAACGGCCACGCCATTTCACCACACCCCACCCTGCAGACACTGACAAGTGTCACGGTGTTCCTTGGGGTCTTTGGCCCTTATGCGCACCCCATTCCATTAGAAAATATGGTGAGATGGGTGCAATATAGGAGAATGGGGTGAACTTTGGGGCCAAGGAGTCCAAGGCATACCTCAATGCCTCTCACTGGCTGCAGGGTGTGGAATGGTATAATCATTACAGGCAAGAATCCCAAGTCACACCCCTGATGCCTGTCATTCTCTACAGGGTTGGGTGTTATGGTTGGAAACCCTAATACCTCAGGCATTCGTTGTTTTTTTCACTCCAGATTTTCAACATGTTTTTTTTGTGACCCCATTTCATGAACAGGTGGAATATCAGTTTGTTGGCCGAAAGCTGCTTATGCACAGCGACTACGGCATTTAGCACCACAAGTGCAAAAACATTCAGAACAGGATGTAAAAAATGACAGCTGTACTGTTCATGGGGAGGTGTAAAAAATGGCAATGTTGCAAATCTGTAGTAAAAATATTAAAAAAATGGTGAAGTCGCGAGCGTACATAGAAACTGTGCAACGCACACCCGTAATATAATTAGGTTGGGGATTTTTTACAGCAGATTGTCAACTCAGGCATTTTGGTGCCTCCGATCATGAACAGTGTCACAGTGATTTTGTTTATCTGTCCCGAACAATGATTTCCCACAGCGACCATGCATCTCTGCACTGAAAGTGTGAAAACACTCGCCATGTTGTGAAAAATGACAGCTGTACTGTTCATAAGGAAGTGTGAAAAATGCCACTGGTGAAAATCTGGACTGAAAATATTACAAAGTCATGAACTTACAGTGCGTGGAAACTGTGCAATGCTCACTAACACAGTCATTTTATGGACTTTTGTCACCAAATTTTCAACATAGCCATTTTAAGACCTCTGCTCATGAACAGTGTAACTGTGATTTTCTTAATCTGTCCCAAACATTGCTTTCGCACACCAACAGCACCATTGTGCGCTACATGTGCGAAAACACATTTTGGGCGACATATGAAAAATGGCAGCTGTACTGTTCATAAGGAAGTGTAATAAAATAGCAATGTTGAAAATCTGGAGTGAAAATATTAAATTCGCAAACTTACGAGAATGCATAGGAACTGCGCAACGCACTCTCATAAAACAGTCATTTTTAGGAATTTTTTCACCAAATTTTCAACATAGCCATTTTAAGACATCTGCTCATGAACAGTGTCTCTGTGATTTTCTCAATGTGTCCCAAACATTGATTTCGCACATCGACAGCGCCATTGTGCGCTACATGGGCGGAAGCACATTTTGGGCAAGATGTGAAAAATGACAGCTGTACTGCTCATAAGAAGGTGTGGTAAAATGGCAATGTTAAAAATCTGGAGTGAAAATATTGAAAATTCGCGAACTTACGAGCATGCGTAGGAACTGCGCAATGCACGCTCGTAAAACAGTCATTTTAAGGAATTTTTTCACCAGATTTTCAACATAACCATTTTAAGACCTCTGCTTATGAACAGTGTCACTGTGATTTTCTTAATTTGTCCCGTACATTGATTTTCCACACTGAATGCGCCATTGGGCGCTACCTGGGCGGAAACACATTTTGGGTGAGATGTGAAAAATGACAGCTATACTGCTCATAAGAAGGTGTGGTAAAATGGCAATGCTGAAAATCTGGAGTGAAAATATTGAAATTTCTCAAACTTACAAGCGTGCGTAGGAACTGCGCAACGCACGCTTGTAAAACAGTCATTTTTAGGAATTTTTTCACCAAATTTTTGACATAGCCATTTTAAGACCTCTGCTCATGAACAGTGTCAGTGTGATTTTCTTAATGTGTCCCGTACATTGATTTACTTACGACTGCGCCATTTATGCGCTACATGATGCGGAAACAGATTTTGGGTGAGATGTGAAAAATGACAGCTATACTGTTCATAAGAAGGTGTGGTAAAATGGCAATGTTGAAAATCTGGAGTGAAAATATTGAAAATTTGCGAACTTATGAGCGTGCTTAGGAACTGTGCAACGCACACTCATAAAACAGTCATTTTTAGGAATTTTTCCACCAAATTTTAAAAATAGTCTTTTTGAGAGCCCACCTTATGAACACTGGCAGTGTCATTTCATTAATCATTCTGGAAAGGTGATTTCGTGCAGTGGCTACGAAATCACCCTTTGGGCCTGAGTAACACCATGACAGTGCAAGAATTCATGAGGAGGGTCCCAAAAACCCCATATTGAAAATTTGGTGCAGAAATTTCCAAAATACCTGAAATATACAATAAAGTTGAAAAACCCTCTCTAGCCCATTATACAGCTTACCGGCATTTCCTCAGTTCGCGGTGCGGCTTTGAAGAGTACAGGCGTGTTCCAGTCCACCGAAGATCGTCGTGCGAGCTCCGGAGGCAATATAGAGGCAGGAGTGCGCAATGATAGGTGATGCGAGTTGTAGGGGGCTGGGAGACTGCGTGGGACCGTTTTGCTTTTCAGGGTTTTTAAAAGGCGGCAGGGGACATTTGCCACGCTGGGGTGAGGCTTCCAGCATGGCACAAGAGGCGGCTGAGGCGTGAAGCGATGGGGGATTGGGCACCCTATCGGCCATAGCATCAGTTACCGCACATGGGGTGAGCTCCCAGCTTGGCGCCAGTGCACGAGGGGGGAGGACAGTGGAGCCGGCCAGAGTTGGGCACCCCATCGGCTATCACGATAACTAGCCACACTGGGGTGGGCACCCAGCATAGCATTTGGAAGGCTTGGGGGAAGTGCAGCACAGCCAATGAGATTGGGCACCCCATTCGGCTATAGAGTGTGTGCGTGGGGGCAGCACGCGGTATGCATGCGTGTGTGTGTGAAGGGGAGCTGCACATGAGCAGGCAATATCTTATTGCTGCTCACTGAGCGAGCTCCCCTTTCAACTGTTGTCGCTGCATTTTGGAGCTTGTCATGACAGCTCCAGCATGCATTGGTGGAGAGGGGCCACGCCTGCCAACACACTGACTGAATTGGAAGAGGAGCTGACACACCTCCGAAAACTCGGATGATGGCACTATGTTTCTTGCACATGCGTGCAAGCAAACATAATGAGGTAATCACTTGTTAGGACTCCACACTGTTAATGCTTGAACGCACTGTATGTGTGAGCAATACAAGGCAATCTCAGAGTACATGCTCCAGTGTCTTCTCATAGATGACCTAAAATGATTTTAAAGCCATTTGAGCTTGTTATGCAATCAGTGAGTGGGAACAATGCTTGCATCAGTCAGATAATCCCCCTTTTCCATGTGCTGAGGCAGGCACTTATGAATGTGCAGCATCTACTGAGGACTACTGGGGACTCTATGAGTTGTGTGTTAAGTGAGCACATGTTGCAGGTGCTGGAGTGCAACACATCTTTTTGAAACAATGCAATCTGCTGGATTTGGGATTGCCACAATGCTCAGTCTTCATTATAAACATAGGATTTCATTAATTCTGGATGGTGGCCAGGACCAGGTGCAAAATTTAACTGGGCTGTTAATCTGTTTTGTACATGGATCTCAGTTGATTAAGAAACAGCTATCCAGACTGGTGGTTACTGAGAGTACAGTACAACATCACTGATGACCAGTTCAGAGAAGAAGATGGCAACATCCACCAAGGGCAAGTAGAAAGCTGCAATCAGTACACTTTGGGCAGTGTTGTTCCAAACTGGTTTGCAGACGTATTATAAGAGGGATGATAAGACAGGACAGAGGAAGATGTAAGTTTGAAGGCAATGAAACAAAGGGTTGAAGCCTACTTAGCAGGCCCCAAACAGTGAGGCATTGATGATGAGCTCCTGCTGTACTGGCACACCAAAGTGACTAATTTGCCAGCATTGACACTGGTTGCAATGAAATACGTGACTCGTGGTTCAACCAGTGTCAGGCAGTATTTAGTTCAGCAGGGGCCACCATCAGTGATCAATGCACAAACCTTTCCCCTAAAAATGTGGGCAAGCTGGCTTTTATAAGAAGGAATAAACACCACATTCCTCAAATAAAATGTCAAAAGTATTCACACCACTAAGCTAAAAAGAAGATAACAAGGTAATGAAGATGGACAAAGAACTAACGGAGAGGGAGTTTCCAACATCCTGGGAGGGTGATGACAGTGTTTCCTTGTGGATGAGGATTAAAAAAGACTGCAGGAATCATGGATAGCTGATGATTAAAATGATTTAGTATGGAGGAAGAAAAGTGTCAGTGTATTTATCATGAGGAGGACTCAGGACTTGAGGAGAATGGTCTGAACAGTTCATTTTATGTGGACTCTAACCCAAAACTTACTTTTTTCCACTTGTGATCATCGTTGTCTTGCACGTTTGTTCAGGGCATGACCATCAGCCCCCAGCATATAATGTAGCACTTCCTTCCAGTCCAGTCTTCCATGTGTGCCTACTGCATGTCTCACCTCATTCTCTCTTGCAACCTGCACATCACACAGATGCCACCTACCAGCCTCTAACACATATTGTACCACTTGCCTCCAGTGCAATATTTTTGTGTCTTCTGGATGCCTGTCCTCCTCATCCTCTTCTTGCTCATATAGATGGCACACCAGTCTGCCTACTTTATGGCTACAGCCCAGCAGCATAGTGACCATTATGAACAAAACTACTTGAACCTCCATCCTCCTCCTGTCGAGTGCCAACAGTGCCTTTTCAACAGACAATATCCTGTCACATACCTGACTTTCTTTGTCCAGGGCATGGCTATCACAGATGTTATGGTAGATCTAATAACTTACAAAATTGCACTAGTACGTCTTTGAATCTAATGCACATTGTATGTTGTGTTTGATTTTTTTCATGCCATCATATATTCAGGGGTCTCTCCTGAAGCACTATTGCCACCATCTCCTTCTTTATCTTGATCCCAGCTCAGGGTTCTCTGTGGTGCTTCTCCAACCACAGGGCAGTGCCATTACAACCTGTATGGTGAGTATAATTATGTAATAAAAAAAAACACTTTTTCATTCTCCTTTCTTTTACAGGTGAAGGGAACTGTATATATTTAATAGGAGCTGAAAAATAGGACAGACATAAGTTTTCGTGGTATATCTGTTTTTTTCATCTCATCATATCTTCACAGGTCTCTCCTCAGCACGGTTTCCACCATCTCCTTCTCCGTCTTTCCCCCAGGCCAGGATTCTCTGTGGTGCTTCTCCTCCAGGACACAGGTCTCTGCCATCATTGCTTTTATGAATAGTTACAGTGTTGTCTCACTATAATGAACCAAATGGTATCCATAACATGAGTTCATTATAGCTCCCTGCTCATTATATTGAGGGATGCTGTTTTGAGCCATCAAGATCTTGTTTACAAATGCGGTACTGCCTGCTTACTCACATTTACATTCTCCCAGTGTTCTCCCATTTCACCCTGCAACATTACAGCACAAGTTATTTAGCTTGTTTGATTTTTTTAACACAGACCTCTGTCTTACTTTTTATCTTAAACAAGCTGAAGCAAGTCCAATCTGTTTTCTGTCTGTGCCTTAGCCACTCACACTGACTGCCCACCTGCTCACACTTATGCCCTCAAATGTTTTACCACTCAATCCTGCAACATTACAGCTTAGCAGTTTCACTGTACTTAATGTAATCATTAATTTTATTCTTTTGACAATCACCAACCAGTATGCAATACTGTACTGTGTGTGGAAAGACTGGAATATTGGTTAGCTGGGAGATGGAAAGATCTTGTAGATGTTACTGGAATACTAAAAAATATCAAACTACAGCCAGAAGCCATGAGGACCACTCATTATAACTGGGTGTTTGGTATAATGAGATTCAGTATAACAAGGGAGCACTGCATGCAATTTTTAAGTATAGTTATTTAATTTTTAACATGCTCTTCCTTCCTTCCTTCCTTCCTTCCTTCCTTCCTTCCTTCCTTCCTTCCTTCCTTCCTTCCTTCCTTCCTTCCTTCCTTCCTTCCTATCATGTTTCATACTGAATGTGTCTCATTTGCTTATCACATTATAGGTTCACAGCTCTGTTATACTGGGGCAGTGAGATCCTCCCCCTGTTGTGAAACTGTGTTCCTTTTTTATTGGAGACATCACAATTTGACAAAACAATTCATTTGTCCAAGTAGATAAAAAAGGAAAAAAGAGAAACACTGGATAAAATTGAAAAGGAACAAAGCATACCTTAAGTCTGTAAGACAAGAAAATGACCCAAACATATTACCTAGTATTTATAGCTTCATCACATAAAGGTTGCTATTTCTTCTGATAAAGATATATACACTTAATGGAGTAATAATAACATCTCTCCATTATTATGCATTCATTCATCAAAGTTTTCAACATTTCAAAGGATGGTGGGTGGGTATCTTACCACAGTCTCATAATACAACTTCTGGCATTGATTAATACTATAGCTAACAATTTCCTATTGTATCCCTCAGGAAGTATCTGGGTGGGAGAATAACCCAAAAGGCAAAATTTCTTCTCTGGGATAAGTGAAGACCCATCATTTGGTAAATTTTCTTGAACACCATGTCCTAAAAGGGTTGTAATTTAGTATGTGAAAAAATAATATGACTGAGTGTACCCCTGTCCTTCAAATGCCTATTACATTTGTTTGATATATTTGGATTAAACTTAATTAGCAAATATAACATATAACAAAATGTTATGTAATATATGGATCATGAAAATAATAGTACTGAATTCAGTTCAGAAAATTTCTTGTAATACATAGCAGTTCTCCTTAACAGAACACTTCAGCCCCAATAATACTACACTTCACTGCCAATAATACTATCATTCCAATGAACAACAGTATTATCAGTCCTGCACAAAAGCACAAGTGCACACTGCCACCTCACACTCAGCACTAGCCAGCTTCTTCACCACTCAGCTTGAACAATTTATCAGGCTGTGACTCATGATTGGCTGCTTTCAGTCGGTGGGCGGGCTGAACATTTTCAAAAACATGGCGGCCTTCTCTCGCTTAGCGAGAGTATTTTTAATTTATTTATTTTTATTTATTTGTTCTAGGATTACAAATACCTTTGAGTCGAGGCACTTTTACAAAAGTTCCACGTCATTGGTACAATTGAGACAATCATAAGCAAAGATAACAGTTTATAAAATAAAAAAACACATAGTCTTGAAGATAAAAAAGAACAATAAGGTGAAACTTTGGGAAGGGGAAAGGGAAAGGAGGAGGGTGAAATCAGGGAGACTAAGTGGATGGGAGAAAAGGGGAGGTAGGTTGGGGACAGAGAGAGGAGAGGTGGAAGGCGGATAAGAATAGAGGTAATGCAACCATATGGCATTTGTCATGGGCCAGCAGGGGAGGTGAAGATGGGGAGGGGTGCTGGCAAAGTGCAGGAGCAGATGTGGATCCAAAAGGGCATCTTCAGCTATGGAACCAAAAGACATGTTTTTTCATTTCATCTTCGCTCTTTCCCTGGTATTTTTAACATTTCAATGGACAACTTATCTGATTGCTCCTCCCTTCAGTTAACATGAAAACAACTACCAGGTAGGACTCTCCACCAAACTAAAACACCGGACTGCAGGGTGAAGCAGAGCGGGGTGGGGAATGAGGGGCCATTCTTTGACACTGAGTGAGCGAGTCGTCAGAGTAGCGATGGTCCATCCACCTCATAACATGCCACAAAAAGCTGCACAATTTTAAAATTGGATCCCTATATTACAAAAAATAACAAATAAGTGAGAGTATATTACTTGGGAGTAATACACTCTCACCTATCTATTATTCTATTTGTAATATAAGGAACTGGATTTGTATAAGTCTATTATTAATACAGACTCTCCAAAATTATGTAGCACTGATCCCAGGTATCCTGAGGGATTACAATATTCACTTGTTTCCCCAACTCTAATAGAGTTTATTCAAATATGATGTTCTAGTTTGTAGTAAAGTTATGTATAGTTTTGAAAGAAATGTTTGTCTGTTAAAAGCTTACTGTATCGCATCAAATAGAAAATGTTCATTGCCCAGTTTCTTATTAGACTGTATATATATACTGTATATTAGTTTATGCACAGTTTCTCTAATTTGTAGGCAAATAAAAAAGAGATGTTTGGGAAGCTGAAATTGCACCTGCGAATGTTCACATGATTTCATAGTTTCTCCTGAAAAAAGAGTCCAGTAGTAGTTATTCCATCCTGAACAAAGTTATGCAGTGTTTTAGTTTTAAAAAAATGGATCAAAGCCATTATTATATACTGAGATAAGCATATCAATTGTCTCCCCCCTCACCGTTTTACTGTACATTATTCTATACTATTAATGGTGACTGTAAAAATATATTATCAATTGTCATAACCATAGATTTACCTAAGTTCATAAATATTAGTAGAAATCTAGGATTTTCTATTAATGATAAAATTTCCATATGTATCCATGCTGGGGGGTGTTCAATAAGTCATGCTTTGATAGGTTCCAAGATGGCAGCGCAGTGATACAATATTAAATCAGGAACCTTTAAATCAGCCTCTTCATATGTAGTGACAAGTTTAGTTTTTTCCAACCAGGGTCATGCGTTGTTCCATACAAATTTGCATATTATTTTTATCTAAACTAGTAAAATAATTTTTTTAGGAATAAATAAAGGTATGGCTTGAAATAAGTATAAAAGTCTTGGTAGTTCATTTTAACTATCTGAATTCAGCCTGTTAAAGTTAAGGGAAGATTTTGCCACTTAGAAAGATCCTGTCCAATATTTACCATCTCTGGATCCATATTACTTGAAATAATAAAACTGGTATTATTAGTTAATTTTATCCCTAAATACAGTATATCAACTCTTGTTTCAACCTCATAGGAATATGTTTCTGTTCAATTTGAATTTCATCTGGGTGTATTGGAAGGGCCTCAGATTTTGTCCAGTTCCCATTGCAACCAGATAATTTCCCATAATCATTAACCACGTCTAAAATAATTGGAATTTCTATAGTGAGGTCTTTAATATAGAACAAAATATCCTCTGCAAAGAACATTAATTTCTGATTTTATCTGCATATGCAAATCTCTCCAAATGTGTATTATAATGTATGTTATTTTCTAATGGTTCAACCACCGAAGTAAAGAGAAATAGTGATAATGGGCATCCCTGCTGGGTGGGTGATTCTATGTAATGGGAAAAAAGAGGATGTGTTGCCATTTATTGAAACTTTGGCCTTGGGAGTTTTGTAAGGTAATTTAATCCAATTCCTAAAATTGTTACCTATTCAAGCCTTCTCCATAATTTCAAAGAAGAATGGCCATTTGACCCTATTGAAGTCCTTGTCTGTGTCCAGAGGCGCTACCAGAGAATTCGGATACTGTATGTGGACATGTTTATGATATTTAATACACGTCATATATTATTACTATGCTGCCATCCCCTGACAAAACCTGATTGGTCAGGATGAATAATGATTGAAAGATCTAGTTCCAATCTTGCAGCTAAGATTTTAGTAAATATCTTATAATTAGCATTTTGTAGTGCAATTGGTCTATAAGAAGAGCAAACTATAGCATCCTTACTCTTCTTCAGAATCACTGTAATAAGTGGTTCATCAAAGGATGGTGGGAGAGACCCTTTTCTGTTAGATGAGGAAAACACCCTTAGAAGTTATGGTGCAAGCAAAGTGCTAAAATTTTTATATAAATCTGTGCTTAACCCATCTCATCCCAGTGCTTTACCAGATTTAAGCTGGCTAATTGTCTCATAGATTTTAGTTAAAACCATTGGTTTATCCAAAAACTCTTTATAATAAGTATAAATCTGTTTTATTTTCATAAATTTATCATCTTCTAAGGTGTGTCTGTTCTGTGTTTCGGATCTGTACAGGTCCTATTAATAACTACGGAAGACAGAATTAATTGTATTAGAGTTATTTGTTAAATTACCATCTTTGTCTTTTATGTAAGCTACAGTTCTTTCAACTTTTTCTTTCTGTAACATATAGGCTAACAGTTTGAAATTTTTATCACCTTTCACATAATATTTTGACCTAGTATACTGTACATTATTAGCTGTTCTGTTTTTTCATTCATAAGGTCATTATATTTATGTTTTAACTTATCTAGATTTTTAAGGCGAAGGTAGTAACCTGTTCTAGAATGATCCTCTTGTGCTTGTTTAATTTGTTTCTCTAAATTAACTAGTAATTGATGTTGGTTCCATTTTCGTATAGTATATGATGTTATTGCCACTCTTAAGAAAGCTTTATAAGCATCCCAAGTCATGTCAGGTGTTACATGAATTTATCTGAAAAAAGTATTAGTTTCGTCAGACAACAGCTTTATAAATTGGGCATCTTTAAACAAAAGTTGGTCTAAATGCCATACAGGCATATCATTGGTGGTGTCTCAGGATGCAAGAGTAACAGATACAGGTGTATGATCTGATAATGTAATAATATCATAGTCTATTGATGTTATTCCTTGAACTAAAGATCTGGTGGTTAAAAGAAAATGGGCTGGATTTTCAAAGCTGTTAGACTGGTGCAAGGTGCTTGCATCCAAACATGTTGGGTGTAACAAGCACCTTGCACCAAGGGGAGCACCTGAGCAATTTTAGTAAGCAGCCTGCATCAAGCAGCTGGCTGCTTATACCAAAGTGTGTTTGCACCAGTCTTACACCACAGCAGTGACTATGGCATGGTGCTAGGGGGCTTGCAGCAGATCATGGCTGCCACAACCATGACAACTTGATTTTAAAAGCCTGCCCCAGGGACAAAGTGCCAAGTACTGTTAGATCAGCCAAGGGCTGGTCTAATGGTACTTAAACATCCCTTGGGAAAGGCAGCCATTGTGTTCCACCAAGTCAGCTACCCCTATACAGCTGTGTATGCTCCCCACATCTGCCCCTACAAATAAACATCAGTGCTAATACAGGCCCCTGCCAGGGTGATCCAGTTCCCCCCACATGATCCACTCCCACAACTATGTATGGTGAAAGGCACACCCTGGTGATCTAGTAGCCCCCACCCCACCCCATCATTAGTGCCCACCACCACCCCACATGGCCCCCCACCCACCCCCTCCCTGGCAATAGTGCCCACCACCACCACCCCCCCTCCCTCTTCCCAATCCCCCATGATCTGGTGACTGGTTCAGCCCTCCACACACCACCATGGACAGATGGCCACCCAATGAACTGTCAAAGCACATGCTGTACACCTTACAATCTCTAACATTTCATTTGGTGGCCAGCTGTGCTGGTGTGCAGAGGGCTGAGCCAGTTGCTGGATCATGGGAGATTGGGGGGAGGGAGCTGTGGTGAGCACTAATGCAGGGGTGGGAGGCCACTAGATCACCAGGGTGTAAAACACCATTATTTGCCACATATCAGCACATCAGGGCATGGGGTGATGCTGTGGTGGATGGGGCCACCATTCACACATTGAAGGGTGCAGCATCCACCTCTCCATCCCACAGTGCTTGCAGCACTTCTGCAGGGTGCACCATATGTTTGGCATACCCACTCACTTACCACAAGCAGCAGGACATAGGTGCTGGGATAATGCTCCATCTAAAATCTGGGCAGGGTCCTGGACGCACCGGCACTTGGCGCAAGCTGCCAGTGTCACAGCTTGCTTTGGGTGTTTGAAAACTTGGCCCAATGCATTCTAGACTAGGATTTGTACCTTGGAGAAAAACACAGAAAGTTTTACTATGTGGATTCCTAGCATGCCAAGTATCAACAAGTGTTAAGTCCTTCATTTTTTGTAAGAGTGTATTTGATGCCAAAAAAGTGGTACATGTCATTGTGGATGAGTCTAAATCTGGATTTAAAACATTATTGAAATCATCTATAACTAAATATGGTTGTGTTCAATTGTCAATTTATTGATCAGCTATATAGCCATTACAATATCAAATAACATCAAAGAAATTTAAAAACATGATACAGTACATATTTCTTGAAGTGCTTATATAAATAAAGTATGCCAGTCATGTAAAGTGCTATATATAATTGTATCGATCTTGTTAGTTTGGTAGTTGAAGTCGCTGTGAGGGAGCTGTGTTGCTTGGTGTAAGCCATAGTTGGTGGCTGGTGAGAACCAGAGGAGCTGTGGACTGCAGGGGTGGCCACCAGGGGTTGCTCAGGCCGTGATTGGTGGCAGGAAGGCGAGAGAATGTGTAGCGGACTTCAGGGGTGGAAACCAGAGTCTTTGTGGCTGCATCAGCGGCAGCTGGAGAGGCTGGAGTGTGAATCAGAAGCCCTGGAGAGGATTTTGAGGAACTGCATGGCTGAGGGAGAGAGCCCAATCAGGCGGCAGGGCACAAAAATTTGAACTCGCAGCTGGGCTATTTAAGTGGAGAGCCCAGCTACTTTACAAGTCACTGCGAGGGAGCTGTGTTGCTTTGTCTCTCACCACCCACACTGTTCCTGACCTCTATTTAATGCCCATAGTAGGCAGAGCTGGGTGGAGGCAGGAACTTTGAGTTGAGAGGCTTGGCTGGACTTAAAGCTTTTTGGAAGTGGAAGGACCTTTGTTCAAATATTATTGCTGTATACTGTTGCTGTATAGGCTAAATGGCTGGCAGTAGGGTGCTGAGGGGGGATGGCCTAATGGGCAGAGACCCAGATAAGGGAGGACATCAGCAAATGTTTGAGGCCGGGGCATGGAGGGGGCCTCCAGAGATCAGAGCTGGCATCTTCGGAAGGGTGGTGGGGTGCACTGGGTGTGGGGCAGCCATGGTACTTAAGTGGACCTGTAGGATGGGAAGTTGCCTAGTCTGCTGGCAGCTGTCACATCTTTTGGGGGAAATTGACAGTATCTGTTGGCAGCTGGTGGAGATGAGAGGTGGACTGGATGGAGGGGACTGTGTGGAGCATTTTGGCAGTTGCAGGATAGTATCAGAAACCATCCCTTCAGGTGGGGGGGAGTGGGAATTGGTCTTGGGGTTAACCGTGACTCTCCCGGGGGGGTCAATGGAGGAAGGAGCCAAAAGTGTGGGCAGGCAATGGGGGACAGAAGGGCTAGAATGGGTCAGGGGAAATGCAGCTGTGGGGGTCCTGTTAAACCAGGGTGAGGTATGGGGATGGGCTTTGAAAGCTATAACAGTTTTGAACCACTGAGTGCATTGGATGATGGAGAGGAGGTGAGGGAGCAAAGGGTGGAGTGGGGGGGGAGTGGGATGGGTAGAAAGAGTAGCAAGGGGGGTAGGAGGAGCTTGGGGCCTACAAACCAAATACAAAGGTTTTTGGAGGAACAGGCAGGACAAGAGTCAGAGGAGGAGAGAGGGTGGGTTTGCTGAGGGACAATGAGAAGGTCAGGAACACTCTCAGAGATGAAAGGGGTGAAAAGGAACTTGTCAGTGGGAGTGCAAGGGACACTGAGAAGATCAGAAGTACTGTCAGAGAGAAAAAGGGTGAAAACATGCTTGGAGGTGGGAGTTCCAGACTTTTGGAGGGACTCAGGGCTGAAAAGGGAGGGGGGCCCAGACCTGGGGGGATCAACACATGGGGATGGGGTACTCTACTGGGAGGGAGGAGGTGGGTCAGGGTGCTCAGGAGGTATGCAAGGGGGGAAGAGTAGAATAGCTGGTGCAGCATGTGGAGAGGAAGTTCTTGTGAGTGGCATGGTGGGGGGGGGACCTGGTACTGATGGGTCTGAAGCGAAGGGCATAGCTGTGGATGTCAACTCAACTAGGAGAGGGGTCGGGGATGAACATTGGGGAAATGAGGCAGTAGGGGAGGTGAGTAGGGATAACAGGGAGGGGTCTGAAAGTGGCTCTTACATCGGGAGGACAGCAGCCAGTAGGGTGAGGCGAGAAGCTGAAATTAGGAAAGTGTCAGGGAGAGGGGAAGTTGCCTTCAATAAGGATGGGCCTAAGAGTACAAAGGGTGTTAAGGTGCTCATATTGGGGGACTCCATGATTAGGGGTATACAGTGGGAAGGGCAGGGCAAGGGTACACCCAGTCTTGTTAGGATCAAGAGTATGTCAGACCTGACTGTGCACAAGGCAAAGTTCCTAGTATATGAATTGGTGCAGGGTTGTGGGTGCTCACCTGATTTCTTAGTACACCTGGGGTCAAATGATATTGAAGGAAATAGTGTGCTGGGAATTCAGGCCAGGTTCCACCAGCTGGCCAGGGTTTGCCATGACAATGGCTGCTCGGTAACCTTCTTGGAAATTCTGCCGGAACCAAGGGCTAGTGAAGAGAACAAACAGAAAATCAGGGAGGTTAATTAGTGGCTCGGGGGTGGGGAAGCTCGGGAGTTTGGGGTGGTGGGGAAATGGGGGGAAACTTGGGAGGACAAGGGGCTGTGTGCCAGGGATAGGTTTCATTTAAACCTGCTGGGGAAGATACTAAAGCAGAAGCTAACAGATTTATCCAGGCTAGATGGGGTTTAGTGTCAGTGGCTCAGCAGGTAGCACACTCACCTCTGACATCAGGAGATCAGAAGGCTGTGGGTTCTATCCCCACACCAGGCACTTGGGTTAATGTCCCAATAGTGACACTGTAGTGAAGCATGGGGGGGGAGGGGGAGTGCTGCACTCCTGAGTTGCCATCTTTCGGATGAGACATTAAAACCGAGGTCCCATCTGCCTGTTCTGGTGGTAGTTCAGGTGGATGTTAAAGATCCCATGGCACTTCTCGAAAAGAGTAGGGGAGTTTTTATTTACAATAGAACATAAATTCAAATTCACAAAAAAAAATACATTACTGGTATCATACAATTTGTTAAAAACACTTAGTATCAGACAATGTAAGAGCATGTGTTACAATCAAATCATTAACATCATTTATATTTAATGATATGTGAGAAACCCTTCCACCAGATCTTGACTTTAGCAACATTATACAATTAAATATCTTTAAAATACATTTTCTGTAATTCATTTATTACACATTGACAGATTCCTTTGTAGGACACTTTTTTTGGTATATTACCCATTGGCATCTCACCTGCCATAAATAGAATCGTAAACACCCAATAAAATGCCAAAGTGCCATAATCATAAGATTGACAACTGTGTGAAAAAATACCTATTACCAAAGTACCATAATTTAAATTTAATAACCACTGCAAGTTCCATTTTTTTGCAATGTACCTCCATAGAGGTTGTACATAAGAGCAATATAGAAAGAAATGCTCCATAGTTTCTTCCTGGTTTATACAGTCCGGGTAGGGACAGTTTCTTTCTTCCTTAGCTTTATATTTTGCTGTACCCCTCACATTTAACTGACCATACATGATGAGCCACTGAGTCTCCCACATGTAGGATGGTAATCTGGGGTTATTCAGTTGGTCTAGAATACAAGAATTCTGGGCTGTAGGACAATTCTTAAAGCTAGGGTTAGTAGGGTGTATTTGGCTCATTACTACCTTATACAGAGATTTAGAGGTATTAGAGATAATTTGTAGTTTGGAAATCTGCCATCTATATATTTTTTGTGCAGCTGGATAAAAGTATGCAGGAATATGAATGTGTGGATTGATTTTCTGAGCACTATTATGCCATGCTTTGAAGTAGCATCCCAATACAATCTCTATCCTCATTCCGTCCCTGCTGTCAGGATGTGAAAGCTTTTGTTTAATAGTTTGGGAGAAGAAAAGAGTATGAAAGAATGTAATCGGGTCAATCATCCCTAAACCGCCTTTCCCCTTTTCTAAATAAGTATACCATCTCTTAACTGGATTTAACCTGTTCCCCCATAACATCTGGAAAAAACAACTATATAATCTGGCTCATATTGTGGAGGCAGAGGGAAAAGTATAGCTACATACTGTAAGCAGGGGATTATAAATTGTTTAAGGATCTGAATTCTTTTCTGTTTTGAACATTTATACTATCTCCATCTACTCACTTTAAGTTCAGCCTTTTTTTAAGACATGGTCCCAATTTTCTTCTGGGAGGTTTTGTGAGCCAAACTGTATACCCGAGATATTTAAAGGATCAGAGGATATGATAATACTGTTGTGACTAATAGCAGTCTGACTATTAGCTCCCATAATTAGGCCCCTAGATTTGGTTATATTTAGTTTGGCATTAGAAACTTTTGCAAATAAGTTAAAATCCTTAAAAAACTCTCTTATTTGTTCATGGTTACTAAAAAATAAACAGACATCATCTGCATAAGCTTGTACGTTTAACTGTACATTGAACTGAGGCATTTTTATCCCTTCCCACTTAGGTACAAGGGCCAAAGCTCGAATAAGAGGTTCTAAAGAAAAAATATATAAAAGGGGACTTAAGGGGCATCCCTGACGAACTCCTGTTTCTAAGTAAATTCCATTAGTTAATGTCCCTTTTATAAAAGGATATACTTTAGCAGAGTAATAGAAGGATTTGATGATTTTTACTATTAAAAGGTGAATCCCAAAAAATTGTAGAACCATAAAGAAATAGGTATGATCAACCCTATCAAATGCTTTTTCTAAATCAACAGCAATTAAGCACCCAGTCCTATCTTCTAATGATAGATGTTCAATAAAGTCTTTTATAATCATCAGAGCTGATTGTATCCATCTATCTTGTAGGCCACAGTATTGATATGGCAAAATCATTTTTTTAGCTTAAACTTTTAATCTATTATTCAATAGAGTGGTAAATATTTTGTAATCAGAGTTTAGAATAGTTATGGGTCTCCAATTTTTAATATTACCTTTATCACTTGATTTAAAGATATGGATCATTAATCCCTCTGTAAATGATAAAGGTATTGACTTACCCTACATAAAAAAACTGAAAGACTAAATTTAGTCAAACTATTAATTCTACCATAAAAGTTTTATAAAACAAGTTGGATAGGCCATCCAATCCCGGTGCAACACTATCTTTTAGGTTCTGAATTACCAACTCTATTTCCTTACAGGAAAAGGGCTCCAGTAAAGTCATGGTTTCCTGTGGTGAAATGTGGTGAAACTTTGCCCCCCCCCCCGCTAAGTAATCACTAATCTCTGTCCTTGAGGTGGAAGGAAACCTCAGGGTGGAGAGATTTAAAATGAGATTCTATAATGGAACCTATGTTTTTTTTCATCTTCTACCCTGTCACCATTGAAATTTAAAAATTCAATTTCTGTGGATTCCTTTATGGTTTTGCATACTTCGAAGGGGTCACCTACCATAGATTTTTTTGAATGGTTTGACAAGAGGGCCTGAAGTGATTTAGATCTATCGTCTTGAAAATGCTTCATCTGAGATCTGATGTTTTCAATTTGTTTCGAGAAGTCTAGCCTAGATGTATTTGCTATTGAAATTAATTGTTGTAACTGAGTCCTCAGTTTCAGGCAGGAAAAAAAATTGTATTCCTCTGATGAATACCATATTTTTTAAACCAATTGCTACAATCTTTTTTCATTTCCATCCACCAAACCCCAAGGTCAGGGTATAAAAAGGCAACTGATAATCTAGCTTTTAGAATAACTAACACAGAGTTTTTTACTAGTGCGTCAAGGAGGATGGAAGTATTTAACTTCCATCTAGGTTTCCTATATATAACCATTTTAGTTTCTCCAATAGAATATTGCAAAAGTAAGTGGTCTAAAAATTCAACTGGCACAATCTGAAATTTCCCAACAGGGACTGATTTAGATGTAAGCATATAATCAATTGTAGAACATACGTTCACCTTTATAAAGGTACAACTAGGACCAGCATTCTGTAAGAGGCAACAATTTGTTAGATTGGCTAGTTTTATAATGGACTCAAGATAGTTTGAATCACAGTAATTTTCCTTTTTGGTCAGTTTATTTGATTTTAAACTACAATTGAAATCTCCACCCCAAAAGATTTTGTGAGATGTTACCAAATATGGTAGAATGGCTTTCATGCAATCTATTCTAAGTGCCTTAGTTTGGGGGATTGTAAATATTTATGAATCTGCAATCCATTGAATGCCATTGTCCATCTATAATTAGGACTCTGCCTGGTATTAAATCAATCAATTTATTGAGCAAGAAGTGGAAGGAATTAAATAAAATACCCACCCCATCTGCACAGTCCCTACCGAAGGACCAATAAGAAGGTCCCCACAGCCAGTTTCTTTTAAAGGAGGCTATTTAATCAAAAGAGAACATCCATGTTTCCTGAAAGAAACCCATTGAAATAGAAACATAGAAACACAGAAACATAGAAGTTGACGGCAGATAAGGACCGCAAGGCCCATCCAGTCTGCCTATTTGTTTTTCTACCTTATAAATGTGCCATCGGCCTTTGCTCTGTCAGTGGCCTATCTATTCATAGTCATTTGTATTGCTCCCTTATGCCTATCCCATGCCTGTTTGAAGCCCTGCACTGTATTCTTAGCCACAACTTCTTGTGGTAAGCCATTCCATGCATCCACCACCCTTTCTGTGAAAAATAATTTCCTCACATTCCCCCTTAATCGGCCCTCTAATCTCATGCTGTGTCCTCTTGTCCTGCTATTTTCTTATATTTAAACATGTTAGACTCTTTCACCTTGTTAATGCCCTTAAGGTGCTTGAATGCCTCGCTCATATCACCTCTCTCCTCCTTTGCTCAAGGGTATACATATTGAGCTCTGTTAATCTGTCCTCATATGTCTTCTGATGCAGTCCCTGCACCATTTTGGTTGCCCTTCTCTGGACTGCCTCAATTTGGTTAATGTCCTTGTGAAGGTGTGGCCTCCAATACTGCCGCAGATACTCAGATGAGGCCTAACCAGTGTCTTGTAAAGAGATTATTACCTCCCTCTTGCGACTTGTGATACCCCTACTAATACACCTAACACCCCCCTAGCCTTACCTACTGCTTTAGAGGTCTGCTTGGATGATTTCAGGTCATCAGTGATGATGATACCCAAGTCTCTTTCTTCCTTTGTGACTGCTAGCAACTCCCCTCCCAGCCTATAGGTGGCTTCAGGGTTTCTCTTCCCTATGTGCATGATTTTGCACTTCTTTGCATTAAATCCCAGTTGCCACTCTTCTGACCATTTTGTCAGTTTATCCAGATCTCTTCTCATTCTGCCCACCCATCTGGATCATCTACTCTGTTGCAGATTTGGTGTCATCTGCAAACAGACAAGCCTTACCCTCTAGTCCATCTGCAAGGTCACTAATGAAGATGTTGGAAGTACTGGCCCAGGACTGATCCCTGAGGTACCCCACTTGTGACTTGCATCTCTTCTGACTGTATACCATTTACCACCACTCTCTGTTTTCTGCCCATCAACCAGTTTGCCACCCAGTTGACCAACTTCTGACCCACCCCAAGCCTACCCAGCTTATTTGTCAATCTTCTATGTGGAACAGTGTCAAAAGCTTTGCTGAAGTCAAGGTAGGTGACATCAACTGCTCCCCCTTGGTCTACCACTCTGGTTACCCAGTCAAAGAAATCTTTGGGATTAGTTTGACAGGACCTTCCTTTTGTAAACCCATGCTGTCTTGGATCCTGTGCCCCTATGGATTCCAGGTGTTGCACTATCCTTTCCTTAAGGAGTGCCTCCATAATCTTGCCCACTACTGAGATAAGACTGACTGGTCTGTAGTTTCCTGCCTCCTCCTGCTATCACTCTTGTGGAGCAGGATCACATGAGCCCTTCTCCAGTCTTCTGGGACCTCTCCTGTGCTCAGAGACTCACTAAACAGTTCTGCTAATGGCTCTGCTAGTTCCACCTTTAGCTCTTTAAGTACCCTGGGATGTATGCCATCAGGTCCCATTGCCTTATCCACCCTGAGCTTAGCAAGCTCTTGTAGGACCCTTTCTTTTGTGAAGGGAGTAGTGCTCACCTCCCTCCCCCCTGTTTCCATGATGCTGAGCTGTGGGCCCTGCCCTACCTTCTCTTCAGTAAATACTGAGCAAAAGTATCTATTTAGGATAGATGCCTTTACAGGGTCCTCCTCCTCACATGCTCCGTTTCTCCATTAAGCTTAGCAATACCCCTATGGACTTTCTCCTTTCACTAATGTATCTATAGAAAGTCTTGTCACCTTCTTTTACTGTTCGTGCTAGTGTTTCCTCAGTTTGGGACTTTTCCTGCCTTACTGCCTTCCCTGTTTCCCTTAGGGCAGTTTGGTATGCCTCCCTATCTTCATCCTGCTGTGTTCCCTTATATTTCCTGAAGACCAGCCTTTTGGCTCTGACCTTTTCTGCTACTGTATTTGAGAACCAAAGTGGTTTCCTTCTTCTTTTGCACTTCCTTTTCTGTCTAACACAATGGGATGTTGTTTCAAGTATTGCATCCTTAATGCTTGCCCACTTTGCCTGTACCCCCTCACCTGTTTTTCTTTTGCCAGGGCTAGCTTAACTCTGTTGGCCATCTTATCAAAGTCAGCTGCTCTGAAGTCCCATATTTTTGCCTTGGAATGGGATAATTTAGATGTAGTAGCCAAATTGAACCATACCATGTGATGGTCACTGGCCCCAGGTGTCCTTCTACCTGGAGATCTGTGATCCCTTCCTTGTTAGTCAGTACTAGATCTAGGATAGCCCTGTCTCTTGTGGGTTGCTGTACCAATTGTTTGAGGCCCCTCCTGCAGGAATCCACTATGTGTCTAGTTCTGGCAGATGTTCCTGCTGGTATTGACCAATCTGTATCCGGCATGTTGAAGTCTCCCATTATCAGAACCTCCCTTTAGCTGTCATGTTTTGTATATCTTCTAACAGTAATGTGTCTATGTCCTCCCCCTGGTCTGGGGGCCTGTAGACAACCCCAGTTCTTATGGCTGTCCCATTTCCTGTTTCCAGAGTGACCCACAGTTCTTCTGGCTCCTTATGTGTATTCTGAATTTCTGTAACTTTGATATTTTCATTGACATACAGGGCCACTCCTCCCCCCCTTTTTGCACCTCGGTCTCTTCTGAACAATACATAGCCAGGTACTGAAGTCTCCCAAGTGTGGTTACTGGTAAACCACGTCTCACTAATTGCTACTATGTCCAGTTTAGCCTCTGACATTATTGTCTGCAGGTCTGGGATCTTATTTCCCAGGCTGTGAGCATTTGTGTACATGATTTTCCATTGGCCAGATTTTGGTGTGTTAGTTGTTGGGTGAGGTTTGGCATTACCCCTGTGCGACGTATGGGGAGACAAACCTTTTTTCTTACCTGGTGATGCAAATGAACTGCAAACATGCTGAATCCCTGTTTGACCACTAGCTGAGGGGGGAGGGGTGTTCTTCCCATTCGACATATGGGCTGCTGCACCCCTCTCCCCATTTGCTAGTTTAAATATTCTGCAAAGACGTCAAACTTCTGCCCCAATGCACTGACTCCCTCCTTAGTCAGATGCAGTCCATCAAATTTAAAGAACTTTTGCTCCCAGAACTGTTGCCAGTTCCCTACAAATCTGTGTCCTTTTTCCTGGCACCAGTCCTTAAGCCACGTGTTTAGCTCCCCTATCTCCCCTTTTCTGACCTTCCGTCCATCTGTTTCCCTCTCCCAGACTGGCAGGATCTCAGAGAAGGAGATATTGTTGTCATGTAAGTACTGAAACACTGATTGCCTTTTCATATTATTTAATATGCTGTGAGTGTTTAATGAGCCCCATTTTTTTACCACCATTGTTTAGTTGGAGTACTTTTAACCCTTCTGTTTTTTCCTTCTTTTCTTTTCCTTTTCCTTATATTCCTCTGCTGGTGCTCCCATGTACTCCTGAATCGATTTTGGGGAGTCTGAGTCACCTACCTTCATTTCGAGTCTCCCCAATTGGTGAGTAAGGCTGCATAGGAGTTTGGGGTTTCCACCCACCCAGTAGAGGGGGAAGCTTTTGCTTTAATATTCCTGTGAGACCTTCTAGGGTGTAAGGGAGAAAGAGCGGTTCCCTCAACTGGTATTATGCCTAAGTTTTCTTGGTCCTTATAACATACCGGCTCAAACACCTCTGCCTCACGATGACTCCTATTCTTCTCACTAAGTTTTTCCAGTATCAAGTACAATCTTGATGGTTACAGATGACTTCAATGAATTGCAGGAGGGGGTTATAGGCAGGGTTATATCTTTTATTTCCTGTGGCTGGGGATTGGAGGGCTTCCCAGAGGGTATTCCTGCTTGCTTTGCCACTGCCTCTTGGGCTTGTTGGATCAATAAATCTGGGCTATCACAAGAGGCTTTATTTTTTGCCGCCAAAGGGCATTCCCTAAATGTGTGGCCATACTCCTCACAAAGATCACATTTAGTGTGGTTAGCACACTGCATAGTCACGTGACCAACTTCACCACAGTTGTCATATCTAGGTTGATCACAGATGCTAGAAAGGTGGGTTTTTGACCCGCATTTATAACAAGCTCAAGGCTGCCCACTGTAAAAACATACGGCCCTATCTCTACCCAATAGGAAAGCATTAGGGATATGTTCTACTCCTGTGTCAGTTTGCCTCAATTTGACTTTATACTTCCAGCCCCCAGTCCAAAATTGTTCTGAATCCAAAATGGGTTCAGGTTCACTTAGGATTTCTCACTTTTGAGATAGCCAATATGTTATGTCCTCCACATGGATACCCTCATTTCTAAACATTACAGTAACATTTTTTATCAATGGTTTAGTTAGAGGAATTACTAAAAAGGGAGGGAGGTCAGAATAGCAAAGGCCCAAACTGAGGAAAAGATAGCCAACTCAGTTAAGAAGGGGGATAAAACCTTTTATAGGTACATCAGCGAGCGTAGAAAGACAAAGGGAGGGATAGTGAGGCTGAATAGAATGAACGGTGGGTGGGCAGAGGGGGACAGTGAAAAAGCAGGAATACTGAATGAATATTTCTGCTCAGTATTCACAAAAGAGGAGGGGGAAGTGCCTAATCCAATTAACAGAAGCACTCTTGATAGGGTGGTCGATCCCAGTCCTTTCACAGAAGAAAGGGTTCTGCAAGAACTCCTAAAACTGAAGGTGGACAAAGCAATGGGTCCTGATGGAATTCACCCCAGAATTCTAAAAGAATTAAGGGAGGAACTAGTGAAACCACTGGCTACTCTTTTTAATAAATCATGGGAGGATGGTGTGGTACCCGAGGACTGGAGGAAGGCGGATGTGATTACCCTTCACAAAAGTGGGACCAAGACAGAGGCAGGAAACTACAGACCTGTCAGTCAGACCTCTGTGGTAGGGAAAGTGATGGAGTCACTTCTGAAGGAAAGAATAGTTGAGTACCTAGAGGCCAGTGGAGCACAGGACCCAAGGCAGCATGGGTTCAGAGCGGGAAGGTCATGTCAGACGAATCTAATAGATTTCTTTGACTGGGTGACCAAAGTAGTAGACCAGGGAGGGGCTGTGGACATGGCCTACCTAGACTTTAGCAAGGCATTTGACACAGTTCCACACAAAGATTAATAGTCAAATTAACCAGCCTGGGAGTGGGACCCAGGGTGGTAGCCTGAGTAAAACATTGGCTGGACAACAGGACACAGAAAGTAATTGTAAATGGAGTCCACTCTGAAGAAAGGGGGGTTACTAGTGGGGTACTGCAGGGTTCAGTATTGTGTCCAGTTCTTTTTAATGTCTTCATCAGTGACATTGCAGAAGGACTGGAAGGAAAAGTATACCTTTTTGCAGATGACACAAAGATCTGCAACAGGGTTGATACACAGGAGGTGTGGAAAGGATGAAAAGGGACTTGGCAAGGTTGGAGGAATGGTCAGACGCATGGCAGCTAGGATTCAATGCAAAGAAGTGCAAAATAATGCACCTGGGAAACAAGAACCCAGGGGAAGAATACACAATGGGTGGGGAGGTAGTAACAACAACAAAAAAGGAAAGGGACCTGGGGGTAATCATATCAGATGACCTTAAGGTTAGCAAGCAATGTGAGAAGGCAGTAGGGAGGGCTGGGGGTATACTGGGATGTATAGGGAGAGGCATCATCATCAGAAAACAGGAAGTTGTTATCCCTCTGTACAGACAGTTGGTGAAACCCCATCTGGAGTACTGTGTCAGTTCTGGAACCCCATCTCTGCAAGAACATAGACAGGATAGAGGCAGTCGAGGAGGGCAACTAAAATGGTGCAGGGTCTGCAAGAGAAGCCGTATGAGGAGAGACTAAAGGAGCTTAATATGTATACCCTTGAGGAAAGAAGGGAGAGAGGGACATGATAGAAACTTTTAAGTACCTCAGTGGAATCAACAAAGTCCAAGAGGGTAGCATCTTTCAGAAAAAGAGACTTGCAAGAACAAGGGGACACAATTTAAAGATAGAAGGAGGGCGGTTCAGGGGCAATGTGAGGAAGTATTATTTCACAGACAGGGTAGTGGATGCATGGAACAGCCTTCCTGAGGAGGTTGTGGGGTCTAGAACTGTGAGAGAATTCAAGAATGCATGGGACAGACATAAGGCAATTCTTGTGGGGTAGGAAGAAATAGGCTGTTGGTTAACTAGGATCTGTGGCCTATCCTGTAGGTAGGGAAATGGGCAGACTAGATGGGCCTAGCGGTCCTTATCTTCCGTCAAAGTCTATGTTTCTATGTTTCTATGTTTCTATGTTTCATGTTTCTATGTTTCATGTGGGGGAAAACTTTACCTGCCCATAGCGTTCCCTAAATAAGTCTAAAGCATAGGATGTTCTGAAACTTATATAAAAATTATCATCCCTGAGATATTAATAAAGGTAAATACATCTATAGGAGAGAAATGCAATGCCTCTTTAATAAGACACTTTCCCACATAATGTCTGTCTGGTCGTTCATCAAGACCTCATTTATAGCGAATGCGGACTGCATTCTGTCTAGGCGCTGCTTCTCTTTTTGATTGAGAAAAAAGTTCTGACATCAGTGGTTTCTTAGGTGCAGAGGAAAAACTGTTATCATCAATACTGACTCCATCTTGTGGGATAGTGTTTCCATTATGTTGTGATGGAAGCGCAGCATTTTTGGACCTAGGAGGTATAGATAAATCAGAGCCCACAACCTCGTCTATGGGCATTAACAGAGTTTGCTTTCCATCTGTTATCTGGGAACTTGTAGCTTTTGGCTTCCACTCAGGGGAAGTGGTTTGTAAATTTAAAAAAAAAGAGTCCCTTGCTGGATCAGGAGACCAATACCCTGTGGCTGTCTTTTCCCATCCTGCCTCAAGGAGCGCTTTTTGGGGCTACCATGTATCGTTGTACTCACCAGCTTTAGCAAACTCTTTTGCTTTTGTATAGAGAAGAGTTTGTGCTGTTTGTATATTTGATTGATTTAATGGGAGCTCCCTTGTTTGAATTCCTAAGCTGTCTGTTTTCAATGGTGTGTTGCGAGATTTAAGCGACCACCGAAAACTGATCTCTGTTACTTCCACTTGCTGATTACCGTCTGTTTGATAATTTACCTGAGGCACAATCTCTGTATCTTTCACCCAAGAAGCAGGCAATTTGAATACAAATCCAGCTTCTTTAGATAAGTGTGTTTTCCCCTCCAAAGTTAAATGCTGAACATTTGTAGGCAGTGAAGGATTGCCTATGCTATGAGCCATAGGGGTTGACAGAACACTTTCATTGGCAGAGGAATTTTTAAGAACTTCAATAGGCTTTCGGCACTCACTTTTGCTAGTCATTGTACTGCCAGCCTCAAAACTTTATGTTAACTTCTTTTTAGTTGTTATCAAGTCCAAAAACTCACCCTCCAGTCGCAGGCGATTTTTTTGAACTGCGTCATCATTGCTGCAGTCAGGCTTTCCCACCAGTCTGTCAGATGCAGCAGCTGTTGACTCGATGAACTGAGGGATCGATTCTTGACACACATTTTCTATTTGAGCCAAATGAAATTCTGCTTGGAACAGCTTCTTGAGAATTCATTCCATCAGTAGCTCTTGCTTTTTTTTTCATCGCTGTACTTGCTAATAGTCTGGAAAATATCCATTGTAGTAAATGCTTCGTGGAAAACCTCTTCACAGTCGGCTTCCAGATTTTCTACCTTGCCAGCCTTGGTTTGTTGCTCGGTGAGAGGAGAGGCCTTCCCCTCCACTAAGCCAATGTCTTCCTCCTTTGGAGACTCTCCCAAAGTGGCCATCTCTCAGACTGACGGCCCATCCACCTCCAGGAGAGTAGGGGAAGTTTTTTTTACGAACACAACTGAAACGAAAGTATTACAAGGTACAGAAAGTAAAAAAAAATGACAATCAAGTAACAGGAAAACATCAATCAAGTAACAGGAAAATCAGAGTCAGTAATCCATGGCATTGATTTCCATAATTCCAACAAAGATACAAGTGGCAAAATTTTCATGTCAGAATAGTATAAATCTCTCAAATCTTGTTCAACCCTTTGAAGAATCACAGCGAGAGGCACATCTTGTTATTGTAAAGTGAAAAGACATTGAGCTGTCCAAACATGCCATTTAACAAACACAAAAAGTAAATTCAAAGTATCAACATTTCCATTTTTTCCAATGAAGTGGAAAAGAACTATACATTAACATTTTATAAGAAGTAGTTGAAAACAATGGTTCTTGCCACCTAGTGGCCAGCAAAGTCCAGAAACATGCTATAAAAGAACAGGAAAAAAAAAAAGATGCATGATAGTTTCATCCTGTGGGTGGCATGCTGGCCTAGAACAAAGCCTGCCCTGCAATTGTTTGTGCTTATGGTTATCTTTCACATTGATTTACTCATGGCATCCAAACCAGTGTAAATCCCAAATTTTTGGGGGGATTCTAGGGTTACATAGCAGGATGAATAGGTCAGTTAAGTATTGATCAGGGCATTTAGGAAAAACTACAAGATCCTTACATACAAGATCTATGAGGTATTTATATAGGGTTTTCCTAGTAGTGGTGACCAACATGTGGCTAGTAACATGCCATTGTTTGAGACGGAAAAAAAGTCTTGAACATAAGGAGGGACTTGTGGGATATGTTTCAGTGTTTTTAAAGCATTCATTTCCCACTGATGAAACCAGGGGCCACAGGACTTAAGGAACCAGGGTTCCCAGCCTCTATCATGATTGACCAGAAGGGGCCTAATATTAGATGCAAAAAAAATGCTGGTATAAAAAAAATGGGTTGAACCATAGCAAGGCCCCCCCCCCTCCCAAACAGGTAAATATGTAATAGGGTGTTTAATGGGGTTGAGATGGCTACCCCATAAGGCTTGAAAAAAGACACTCAGCAATCTAGTTTCGAGACTTCTGGGGGGGGGGGACATTGGCCAAAAAAAGAAAAATTGGGAGTAGATAGGTGTTTATCATATAGATCCTCTGTATTTTACTTGGTTTCCAGGTGTTCCAGTGGACTGGACATGTTCCAGTTTGGGAGTCCAGTTAAGGATATCTAATGGACCATCCCCAAATAAAACACCCAAAATCTTAATCGGGCCATCACTAACCTTGAGGTCAATGCCAACTAACCCACCTTCTAACGGGATACCCAGTCTACGGCCTATACATTTAACTAAATTAAGGGCTGCTCCAGAAACAGTCCCAAATTCTGTACAAAGTTGAACTGCTCAATGTACAGAAGCAACATCCGCCACCATCAAACTCATGTCATCAGCATAAACTATTATAGAATGGGGAGTAGAGGGAAGTGAAATTACCGTTTGTGTAGTGTTGATGGTGCACAGTAAGGGGTCCAAAAAAAAAGACATATAAAAGTGGACTAAACAGACAACCCTGCCTAACCCCTCTATGTAGAGGTATCAAAGGGCCTGTCCAACCATTAACCAAAGGGACTATAGTAGCAGATCGATAGAGTAGTTGAAGCCTGGAGAGGGTGAAGTTGGGGACTTTATAATGATGTAGAGTGTGCCATAAAAATGTGTGGTGGAGTGAATCAAAGGCCTTTTGCTGATCGAAGAACAGGAAACCCTGTAAAACATTCAGATTCCCATGTTCAATTAATTCTCTAATCACAATAATAATGATCCTGTATGATCCTCCTCGGGTCATTGCTCGATTGGGCCCTGGAAATTACAAAAGGAGCCAATGTGAATAATTGAAGTGCAAAAATTTTAGTCAGAATTTTAAAATTGGTATTCAAGAGACATAAAGACCTCCAATTGGAAAGTAATGTTTTGTCACCCTTCTTATATAAATAAAATAAGCAGCCCATGTTGAAATCCAGGGGAAGATGGTCGTCATGTAGTATATAATTATAAACTGCTGCTAGTTCAGTACAGAGTGCAGCAGAAAGCATCTTATTGAGCTCATTAGGGAGGCCATCTAGGCCTGGTGTAACTCTGGGATGCAGAGCCTTAATTGCTGCTTCTACCTCCCAAGCATGTATATCACTATCAATAGTGCTCAAAATGGGATCTGGGACATCAGGGATCTGAACAGGGGAAAGATAATCTATTATGCCTTCAGAAGGCGCAGTTATAGGACCAAACAACTTTGCCGTGTATTGGGCAATATAATGTTGAATGTGCAAAATATTTGTAAGCTCAACCGAGTCATCATTAAAAAGCACATCAAATGTTTTACTATCGACTTATTTTCTAATGTTAGCATGTGGACAGACAATGTCACTGGATCCAGAAGTCCCAAAACGTTGTCGGTGAGTAATGCAAGAAGCTTTCATGGAGTGATAGGCCATCAAATGGTGTTTAAGATTACTGATTTGAGAAGAAAAATCGTGGCCAGTTGTGTGGGACTGGGTAAGGAGTTTCTGCAGATGATATCTGGTAGCATGGTAATGAAAATATAAGGATTCATGCTGTTTTTTTACTAAAATGTTTACATAAATGCCATATGCCAGATTTAGTTTCACTCCACCAATTCAAGGGTTTATCATATAGAAAGTAGACAGATTTTCTGTCCTTAATATAATTAGTTAGTTGAGACAACAACAGCAAGTCTCGTAAAAAGGATGTATTTAATTTCCAGGTACCTGGACCAAAGTTTCTAGTAATCGTATGGCCCAAGGAAATGGTCAATAAATTGTGATCAGTAAATTCTGCAACTTGAATTAAAGCATCAGAAAGCAGTAAATGTGGAGAAATAAAAACAAAATCTATACGGGTTGCTAGTGATCCCTTATGAAAAGTGGGAGTATGGAGACCTGTGAAGGATAAATAAGCATCCTGCAAATTTGCAGAACTTAACAGTTGTTTTAAAAAATTCATATCACAAAACAATTCTGTGGTTTTAGAGGTAGAAGACTTGTCCTTGGTGGACAAACCACAGTTGAAATCACCTCTAAAGACAATTTTCATAGAAGTGTATAAGTAGGGTTGTACAAGCTTTAATAATTCAATCCTGTGAGATTTAATTTGGGGAGCATATATATTAATGATCTGGAAGGGGGTAGAGGAAACCATAATATCCAAAAGGAGAAGTCTACCAGGGTATAAATCCAATATTTTCACAATAGGAACATCCGGGAGACTAAACAGAATACCTAAACTGGAGCAAGGTTCCTGCCCGAATGACCAATAAGAAGGTCCAGAGAACTGGGCTCATTGGGCCCTATAGATTTCCAGAAGAGTGTGGTGTCTAATATCCTGTAAAAGAATAATCTCTGCTGTTAGGTAAGACCAAAAAAAAAAATACAGCGTCTCGTTTAGGTTGTTCCTTGATACTGTTAACATTAACAGTATGTACAGAAAAAGCAGAATACATCAGAAACAGGATATAGAGGAAACCAAATCCAACAGAACAACTAAGATTCATCTGGGTCTACCCTTTCTAGGTGTACCTTCCCTGTGTTTCAACTTTGCTTTTGCTTTCCTCTTCTGGGATCCCATATTGTCAACTGATACCTCTGTGTCTGTAGTCACTTCGGGGTGAGATGATGGGACAGAAGAAGTATCAGAGTCAGTATTGTCCTGGGGATGGCACAATAATTCAAATCTGTTCACCTGAACAACATTGGTGGCTTTTATGGCTTTAGAGGAGGTTGAACCACCTTTTTTTGATTCTCTCAGAATTCTTGTAAAGGTCTCAGTGGGAGGGGGAGGTTCCATGGTTCTCACTGGAGTGCTAGGGGGTGAAGTGGCAGGTGCTATAGCCTGAGCTGAGTCTATGGGTAACACTGGAAGAGGAGGAAGGGGTCTACAATCAAAACAGGTGGTTCAGAGGCCAGGGTAGAGGTGGTCCCCACGTCAGTAGGAGAAGAGGCATGTGTTGTAGGTTCTGCAGGTGGTGGGGGGAATCGGGTGTGGTGTGATACAGAGGATGTGCCATTTAGCCTAGTACGTTGTGCTACTGTAATAAGTAGTCTCTGTTCTTCCCCATCCGCTCAGAAGGAGGAATTGTGGTCAGCCCAGGTACAAGTTTGAAAAGTGTGCCCCAGGTAGCCACAGAGGATGCAATGGGGTTCATCCACACACTGGGAACCAGTATGCCCGAGGCCTCCACAGACTGAGCATTTCACCCTATCACAGATACTACTCATATGGTTAGCAGAACCACATTTGTAGCATGCCTTTGGTTGTAGAGGATAAAAAAGCACTCCTCTATCTTTACCAAGCATAAAGCTGTTTGGAAGGTGTTGAATACCAGCATCTGAAGTCCGAAGCATAATCCTCACTTTCCACCCCGCAGTCCACAAATTTTCTGAATCAAAAATAGCTTCAGGGTCAGAAAGCATAGTACATTTTTGTTTCAACCATACTGAAATATCATTTAAACTAACACTTTCATTCCTAAATAGTATAGTAACAGTTTTCTGGGTGGATTTAGTTAATGGGATAGTGTTAAAAGAAGCCCATAAGGGAGAGGTTTTCAATTCATGAAACTTTTTCCAAAACTTTTCTAGCCCAACTAAAGTTTTAAAGCTGTTATGAAAATGAGTTTCCATAGAAACATGAATCAAGGCATGTGTAACCCCTAGGTGGCGCTATTCAAAGGGCTACTACCCCTGCCTGTTTGACTATGGACAGGTTGAGGGGCCTAGGTCCTATGGTGGGTGCCTCAACCCAGAGGTTAGGATTTGTAGTGGTTAGACTAGCTTGGTCACAGCCCTCTGGGACACTTTGACCCCCTTTTATTCCCTCTAGTGGCTCACACAGTACACTGGAGTTACAGCCCCAATACCCCACATATACACACTGTTCACTCATGTAGATACCACTTACCCTCGAGACTGATTCTGCAGCACGTCTCTGAGGACCCCCGTAAAGTAAGGTTAAACATACACAGCAAAACACAATACTGTTTCCATAAGTACCAACACCCCAGACAGTATATAGTATAACAACAACAAATCTGATTTATTTAGGGGACAGTAATACGGGAGGGGGAAATCAGGTTAATTAGTGGCATTAAATCACAGTACTGTGCACACATACATGGCCTGAAAAGTCACATTCTGGGTACCCAGGTTGGGGGGGGGCTAGCCAGGTCCATTGCCCGAGGTTGGCCAGCAGGTGCATATGGATAGGGCCCTGTAGAAAAAAGATATGCACAACACCCAATTGTAATCCGGAGCAGGAGGGCTCAGTCCATGAAGCAGTGAAACAACAAGAATTAGATGACACACTTGTGATTGGAAAACAAGCTGCAGGGGAATACCCTGATTTGTACTCACAATACCCAAGCTGAGGATCAGATGGAGGACATCCTTCTGGATTGCCGGAAGAACAGGGCATGGGGACAAGGTCCTTGTGACTGGACCCCACAGCAGTTGATAGCAAATGGATGTAGTCCGAATTAAACTGGGGTTTACTTCCAGCTTCAGATCACAATTCACTGTACAGGGGATTTGAAATAGCGATTCCCCACAAGCACTACGCACATTTATATGTAAAAGGAAAGTACTATACCAGGCAGGCTGCTCCTCGATTCCAACCGCAATTACTGCAATATACTCAGGAAAACACACAGCAGCTTCAATTCCTGACAGACCGAGCGCGATTCATCAATTTCTCCAGTCTTCTACAGGGTGAGCCTGATTTCTACTCTTCAGATCTCCTTCTTTCTCCTCACAAGTAGGATTCAGTCCGATCTGGCACTTGCAATGGCTGCAGGACGAACCTCAGGACCTCACACGCACTTCCCACACGAAACTATACACCGCAGAAGTACAGAGATCCTTCTCTCTTCACTGTCACAACTGATCTAATCTTGCCAGTCACAGAACAGGGTATTTCCTTTAGCTCCACACTATTGTGTTGGCTGGTTCGGCTGTCACTCACAATAAGACTCCCTCTGTTGGTGGAAAAAGGCACCAAAGTCCAAACTACATTTCCCAGAGTCACTGCCCATACAATCCCCTTGTGGCTGGCTCAAATTAAGAGTCTAAGTTCTGACTCATCCAAAGGCTCCATTTTAGGCCTCCCTTAACCCAATTGGCCCAGCACAGCAGTTTAGGTCCAAAATGGAGGGGTAACACACACAGAGTCCCAGCTGCAATAAAGGCAGGTTAGACAAACTACAATTTTGCTAATGCTTTAAATGATTACAGGCAAACAGTTGCAGCTTTCAGATGGGCTCCCTTTGCACCTTCAGTGACCACAAAATGGAGTGATTACTCTGCAGCTTGGGCAGGATTCAAGCATTAAATACACAGTCCTCCCATACAAACTAATTAAGTCTGCAAGCAGACAGTCCTTAAGGAGACAGTGCGTGGAGGCTCAAATAGCACTCACTTGCAACCACATTTAAGCAGCTTAGATGCTGACCACTACCAAGGCTTGTACCATTCAGGCAAGCTCCTGGAAGACTTTTGAGAACTCCCACTTGCAAGGGGGTTACACCTGAATTTCAGAAGCAGTAAATTTCATGGATTCCTTCAATAAATTACGTCCTACAAAACAATGGTCAGGCAGTTCAGATAAACCCCCCAAATATTGCAGTCAAACTGCATTATGTCTTTTAGCTTGTTGTACAGGAATTTGAAAACAAGATGCATACATCTTAGCAGATGAGTGAGGCATCGATGCAGCCAGCTGAGGATGAGACCCAGGTTCCTCGGGTAGCTGGCATGGAGACTGGTCGCATACAGCAGGTGGAAGTCCAGAAGGGAAACAAAAAGTTGGGTTCTGAGTCAGTAGTAATTCTGAGGGTAGAGATAGGTCCAGGCTATTGACCGGTAGGGCCATCTGTGGGGAAGTAATGGAGGCCGGTTGCAACCGTAATTGAATTCAGATGGGGGAAGGACTGGAACGCCAAGTCCTGACCGCAGAATCCTTCTCCCACCCTGCTGCCATAAGAACAGAGTCAACAGACCAATCCACAGCCTGAGGGTCCTCATTCGATGTACAAGAAACAATCAGTGTAGGAGCAGTAGACATACCTGAGGAAACTGAAGTGGGAGGAGCAGTCTGTGCAGGCATTTGAAGATCAGCGGGAGCTGCTGGGGCTGGTGAGGAATGCAGAAGTGTCAAGAGCTGAGCTGAGGTGTTAGGAGCTGCATAGGTAGGCAATGAGTCAGCAGGAGGAATTACAGGCAGGAAGTCAGACTGTGATTTTAGAGCCAAGAGGCGCTGTCTGGTGGCCAAGTAGCGTTGCTTCGTAAGCTGGAGAAGCAAATCCACATCCTGAGAGTCCCAAGAAGAAACCTCATCAGGCAAACCTGGAGCAAGGTTATTAGGTAGCATTTTCACAACTGTTGCATTAGGTAAATCATTCTGTGCTGAACTCTTCATACATTGCTCTTCCATAATAGCAGGGGAAATATGCAATCCAGCAGAAGAAATTGTTTCAGCAGAAAATGGCATAGAACTTCCAAAAGCAGGGGTCTCTCTCAGGACACCACCATCTCCCCTGCCTCCAGCACCTCCATGTCCATCTCCATACCTCCAGAGACTGCCATCTTGGCAGCAAGGCCAGGATGTGAGGGGACCCCCACAGGAGAGTAGGGGAATTTCCCCAGTGCCCTGGCCAAATTTCCCTCATTCACTAAAAAAAAAAATACCACCAACAGCTTACTCTGGTTCAAGGTCAGTTGGCATTTCATCTGTATCCCCCTTCCCCTGGGTCGTGCCTGAAAATAGGCAGAATCTGCCTAGTGCACTTACCTGGTCAAAAAAAACTAAATAAATAAAAAAAAATATAAACTAGTGAAGGGGGGGAGTGAGGCTGCCCCTAAGGTGGGAGACAGAAGGCACCCCAGGGGAGGAAGGGGAGAGGCTGAGTGTAATCTCTCTGGGAGAAACTGGGATGGGTGGGAGGTGGAAGGGTTGGAGGGTGGTTCTGACAAACTCCAGTAGCTTGGAGAATAAGATGCCTGAGTTCCAGGCCATGCTGGTGGAGGGAGATGTGGATGTGGCTGCTGTCACTGAAACTTGGGCCACCCCCACAAATGACTAGGACCTAAATCTGAATGGGCATATTGTGCTTAGAAAGGATGGAGGGGTGGACAGAGGGGGAGGAGTAGCACTGTTCATTAAGGACAGCATAGGGATAATCAAAGTGGAGGAGGCAGAGGGTAATGTGGATGCATTATGGGTCACCCAGCAAACCACAGATGGGAAGAAGGTCAAAATGGGGGTGATCTATAGGCCCCCTATGCTGGCTGATGACCTGGAGAATTGTCTGCTGGTGGATATCCTGGACCAATGTGGACAGGAAGGGAAGGGGGTGGTGATATTGGGTGACCTTAATATGCTGGCTACTGACTGGGGAACTATGAAGCCCCCTTGGTTAGGGAACAGAGGCTGCTGGATGCTTTCCTAGCTCAGCAGGTTTGGACCCATTGAGAGAGGGTCGTACCTTGGATGTGGTCCTGGTTAATAGTGACCTAGTAAGGGACATTGAAGTGGGGGACCCCCTAGCTGGAAGAGATCATGCCAGGGTCTGGTTTCTATTGGACCTGAGGGTGGAAAGGGCTCATTCAGGAATGGTGTTAGTCAATTTTACAGGGGCAGACACTAGGAGAATGGGGGAACTACTCTTGGAGGTGATCCAACCAGGCATGGATGTGGAAAGTAGGTGGGATATTATCAAAAAAGGGATACAGGAGGCTACTAGGGACTGTGTGAAAGAAAGTCACAAGGATAGGTCTAGGAAGCCATGCTGGTGGACTATGGAGGTTCAGGAGGGGCTAAAGGAGAAGAGGGCTGCATACAGAAGGTACAAAAGCTCCCGTGGGGTATTGGATAGGCAGGAGTATGTTCTGATGGCCAGGAAGGTTAGTAGAGTGGTTAGTGGGGCCAAGGCTAGGAAGGAGCAGAGACTGGCACAGGGGATCAGAAGGGGGGGAAGGGTTCTTTAGGTATATTGGGTAGAGAAGGAAAGTGAAGGGGCAGTTCAGTAGGCTGAGGATAGAGGGAGGGTGGGCAGAGGAGGCTGATGAACAGGCAGAAGTGCTCAATGAGTACTTTGCATTGATCTTCAATAGGGAGGATGTCAAAGAGCATCAGGACAGGGAAAAATGGGGGGTTGAAAGGGTTGAGGCCAGGTTTGATGGGGCACCTACTGTCACTCAGGGAGCTGAGGGAGTGGCCCAGAGTGGGGGGGGCATACAGGGTCTGCCATGGGGACAGGGTACGGAGGAGGACACCTCTGTAGGCAGGGTGTGGGAAGCCCTTAAGTCCCTAAAAAAGGACAAAACTCTGGGTCCTGGTGGTATCTACCCCAGGGTACTATGGGAGTTAGCAGATGTCCTGGCTGCACCACTGGCAGCCCTTTTTAATACTTCTCTGCATATGGGAAGGGTGCCTGGGGATTGGAGGCAGGTGCATATAGTGCCCATCCACAAAGGGGGCTCGAGGGAGGAGAGGGAAAATTACAGACCAGTCAGCTTGACATCAGTGGTGGGGAAGTTGATGGAGGCCATCCTAAAGGAGAGACTGGGAGCATTCTTGGTGGTGCAGAGACTCCTCGATGATAGGGAGCATGGCTACATCCTGGGCAGATCATGTCAGACTAACCTTCTGGAGTTCTACGAGGGGTGATGTAGGCACTCAATCAGGGTAGACTGTTGGATGTCCTCTTCTTGTACTTCAGCAAGGCATTTGATTCGGTCCCTCACACGGGCCTGCTGGAGAAGCTGATTGGGATGGGGTGGGGACACTGATGGTCAAGTGGATTGGAAGTTGGTTGTCTGGACTCACCCAGTGGGTGGTGGTGGGGGGGGATGGTCACGTCTTCCAGGAGAGTCATGAGTGGGGTCCCACAAGGATCAGTCCTGGGTCCACTTCTTTTTAATGCCTTTTTCTCTGATATCGGGGGGGGGTTCAGGTGCGAAATGAGTCCCTTCATGGATGACTCTAAGCTGGGTGCAGTAGAGGAGGGGGAAGAAGACAGGATGGCTATGCAGGGGGACCTGGATACTCTGAAGGGGTGGTAACACACCTGGAAACTGAAATTTAACTCCAGTAAATGCAAGGTGCTTCACCTTGGGTGTAGGAACCCAGAATATGTATACACCCTGGGGGGACATTTTGCAGGCCTCGACTAGGAAAAAAGACTTGGGGGTTCTAGTGGATGTCAAAATGAATAATTCTGAACAATGCAGGAGGGCCAAGGCCAGGGCAAATAGAATGCTGAGCTGCGTTTCCAGGGGGATCACCTCTAGAAGCAGAGAGGTGATTCTGCTGCTGTACAACAGCCTGGTTAGACCACACCTCGAGTACTGCATGTGGTTTTGGAGACCGCACCTAAAGAAGGACATCTTGCTCTTGGAGCAGGTCCAGAGGAGGGCAACTAGGATGATCTGGGGGCTGGGGAATAGGACATATGAAGAGTGACTTGGGGAGCTCAACCTTTTCTTGCTGGAGGAGAGGAGGGGCAGGGGGGATATGATCAAGGTCTTTGGGTACCTGAAAAGAATAAATAACATAAGTCTAAGTGGTTTCCTTCAGAAGAAGGAGGGAGGAGTCACCAGAGGGTACAGCTGTAGGCTGGAGGGGAGAAGACTTCGGGGGGAAAGGATGAGGTGGTATTTCACTGAAAGAGAGGTGGAACCATGGAATGTGCTGCCTGAGGAGCTGGTGGGAGTATCTACAGTGCAGGGGTTCAAGAGGGACTGGGACAGGTTTAGGCAGGGGGAAAGTGGGGGTAGGCTTGTTTGCAGGGGAACTTTGATGAAGACAGAGATGGTACCCATTCAGGGTACTGACTCCCGAGCAGATTCAATAGACCATGATGCCTATTCTGCTGGCGTGTTAGTATGTTATTTCATTTACAACAGAATAACTCTGACATTGCCCCTAGAATCATTACACAACCTTTAGTTTCTGTCTGATTTTGGTAATTGCCAAAAAAATATTTCACAAGTCTCTCCAGGGACCATCGATCTGCTGTATGTATAAGTATTAATGTCAAACAGGATTCCTCTATATTATGTCCAGTATGAATAAAAGTACCCAGCCAGTATTTCCTTTCTTTAACATACCATGGGCATACCCAGAGCACATGAATCAGGTTCTCCTTACCACCTACAGGACAATCACATTTATCTGAAAGGTCTTTATCTTTATTATACTGAGCTAATAGAACCTCGCTTTCAAAATATTCAAATTTATAGGTAAGAAGCTATTGCGTAGAATTGGACTCCAAAATTTCTAGGTAATGCTTCAAGCCAAAATCCTGGGTATTTTCAGCAAACCAGCCTGAATACTGTGATTTTTTTGATAACTTCTAAATCGGCTTTATTCCAATAATTATTTATTTCCTTTGTGATATATTTCTTGTATTGATTATTTAGCTTAATATTTTTTCCACTGCTGTATTTAAAGGTGTCAGCTTATGTTTGACCATTAATGCATTAAATGATGTAAACCAAAATTTGGACTTAAAGCCCAGTTTAAGCCAGTATTCTTTTTGCTTCAGGCAGGACTTTGTAAGAGAGGAATCTGGGAGATATGTTAGGCGTAGCCAAAAGTAAACTTTTCGAACCTCTATCAGTGCTGAAATATTGGTTAATCCAGTTTTTGCTCTAATATAGGCAGCAGGGCATGAGTGACCAATCCTTAAAATGTTCCTTAACGTATTATTAAAGTATTAATGTTGTTCAGTTCCCATATCTCAGTCCCATCCAATAGCTGAGTATCAGGTTTAGCTTTCATCACTGCAAAGATGCCTTTAACTGAGTTTTCTCCATATCTGTAAATGAATCTTATCAACCCCCAAATAGTTTTAATAAGTTTTTCCTTTCTCATGTCAGTATGTACCCTCCATAGGCAATTGGCTGTCACCCTTATGCCTAGATAGGTGTATGCCCAAATAATCTCAACCTTTTCACTACCCAGACTCCAATGTCCCTTGGGTTTCTTACTACCAAATATGATTATTTTTGTTTTATTAAGCTTAATTTTGAGGCTCAGTTTCTCTGATTGTTTGCTGAGGAAATCCATTTTCTTTTGCAAACCATTCTTGGGTTGAGAAAAAAAGAACAATGTCATCAGCGTACGTTAATGCTGGACAGATGACATCCTGAATTTTAGGAGAGTCTGATTGTAACTCTGTCGTATCCCTCAGTAATTTGTCTAAGTATAATGAGAATAAAAGAGGGGCTAAAACACACCCCTGTCGAACCCCTTTGTTCGTATTAAAGGGGAAAGAAAGCTCACCCCTACTCCCAAGTCTAATTTGGGCCCATGTGTTGGAATAAAGAGCTGAGCTTATTGCTACCAGGTTTCTATCAATTCCTCTCCCTAGTAACTGTGTCCAGAGGTGATTTCTTGACAATGAGTTAAAGACTGAAGTATAGTCAATAAACATTGTATACAGTTTTTGTTTTCTCAAAAATACATGTTTTTCAATAAAATGTTTTCAGACATAAATATTGTCTAGTGTGGAATATTGTGATCTAAATCAAGCCTGAAGGTTGGATAATCCCCCTGTACTTTCAACTTGTTCTTTTAGTCATTCCAGAAGAATTTTTGAAAAGATTTTTAGATTTATATCCAGCAGGCTTATTGCCCTGTACCTCACAGGGACTGAACGATTACCTTTGTTGAGAATTGGAATGATATTTGAACCATGCCATGTACATGGGAACTTATTTAAGGCAATAGATTTATTATACAATACTGTTAGGGCCCAGCACCATATCCTAGTTTCACATAAATAGACCTCTGCAGGGATCCCATCTGGTCCAGGGGCCTTATTCTTTTTCAAAGTGTTAATGGCCATATATACTTCCTCAAAAGATATACAGTATATGTGAGGGTGTTCGGGTTAACCTTCAGTGATATATTCAGCACCTCTATATTTTTGTCAAAGAATATTCCCTTAAAGAATTTTACCCTTATATGTTTAGGGATATAAGTGTCTATGACTGTTTTATAATTGTTTGTGGCCCTAGCCACCAATGACCAAATGTTTTTAGTATTCTTTGTTATTATGGTCTCCAACAAACATGTCCACTGTTTTGTATAGTAGGCTGCTTTTTTCTCCTTAACCTTTAGTTTATATTCATTTCTTTTTATTCTTTAAAAGTAATGTGATGTCTTTATTTTTTCCTTTTCTTAATTGCCTCAATAAGTTATTTATTTCTGATTTAATCATTTTGCATTCCCTGTCAAATCATTCATTGTCTCCTATGCCCAAGTAATTTCTTAAAGGTGGAGTCAGCCAATCCTTTATCTCAAGGAACAAGCTGTTGAGATCCACCAATAATTGATGAAACTCTATTGCGTGTAAAGTAGTTACATTATTATTTAATGGAGAACCATTTATCAGGGGCAATGATTTTTATCTCTGAGTTTTGTTTCCAAAAATTCTCTTTGAAGATCTAATTTCTGTAAAAGGGAATCTTTCCTAATCATTAACTATCACTTTCTTTACCTGTTTTATTTCTAATTTTAGTGGTAGATAATCAGTATCTGGCCTGATAATGATTTGAAAATTGTCCCATATGTTAACATCTCCTGTCCAAACTGCATGATCTATTATTGAGGCTCCTCTTGTTGAAAAATAGGTAAAGTCTCCCTCCTAATCATCTTGTGTTGTGCCATTTAGCAGAAACATATTAAACTCAAGCAAAATTTTCATTAATTTCTTTCCAGAGCAATTAACTTTTTGGTCTTTAGTTTTTCTTTTTGGTAGAATCTCTAAAGCACCTTTAACACAATGTAATGCGTTGTTGGATAAGCCATCAAAATCACCTACAACCGCATTAAAATCCCCTTGCAATAAAATATAAATTTTTGAGTATGTAACACTTAAGTCATACATTAGCACTCTTAAATTGTCCCAGACCTGAAGATCATAAAACTTTGAATTACTAGGAGGAACATAGCAGTTAATTAATATAAATTCCACAGATGCAAAGACCAAAAGGAGTACTAAAAGATTTTCACTTTTTCTAAGAAGTTGAACTTTGTCACAGACTCCCACTTTCACAAATACAGCAAGGCCTCCTGAATATCTACCAGAGTTACATACTTTCTTCCCTTTGACATTGAAATGTTCATAGCCATTAAAACAAATTGACTCATCTAAATGATGCCATATCTCTTGTACACACAGCACATCAAATTGTGCCAGAAAGTTAGTTAATTCTTTATCATAGCAAACTTTACTCCACCCGGCAATATTCCAGGAAAGAATTTGTATACTACCCTCATTTTTGTTAGATGTCAGGTCAGATAGTTCTAAGGGCTCTGTTTGTCAATTGTTGTAACCCGCAATGGGCCAAAATCTATTTCCCACTGGGATTACTGACTGCTCAAAAGTGGTTGGGTACTTCTGTAACGCTGTAGAAACGTATAGAATTTGTGAATCAAATATATTCAATACAAGGCAGTCCAATATAGCACTTTTTGATAACAGTAGATCAGCTAGGGCTGATTGTTAACTTGGATAGCCACCTGGCTTGACTGTTTTGATCTCCTAGCCAAAACTTCATTATCATTCCTAATTGGAATATGGAGAAAGTTTTTCTGCAGTCCTTGGATAATGTTTGTTAGAATACCATCATCCTCATTATCCACAGTATTTAAACCAACATACTGATGAAAATGTTTCCCATATTGGTGACTTTTTGCATAAACCCTTGTTTATTAAACAGATGTCTATTAGAAAATATTAGCAATAAATCTCCATTTTGAATAGCTAAGCAGTTAGGCCAGGCATAATTTGCTACTCTTGGAGAACAAAAAAGAACATCAATCATAATAGCAACTTCAACCTGGATACTCCTAATTTCAGCAATTTCTCCCAAGTCCAAGTCAAAATCTAGGACCTGTTTCAACTTTGGTGTAAGGGCTATGCAAATATCACCAACATTGTCACCTACCCAATCAGCTGGGCCAAGGAATCTTAAAACTGGCAAGGGAATTTGATCAAGATCTACTTTCTTGTCTTGTACCATCTCACTGTTCCCATCCCCCTTAGGACTGTATTTATTAAGTTCACACTGCCTATTATCCCACTTCACTCCTCCTGATTTATTCTTTAGTTTGGCCATACTCTCCATGCTCACTGACTCTTGAGAGTCAGATAACAATCTATCCTTATTGTACATAGGTTTTCCTTCCCTTTGATGAATTATCTCATTAGGTGCTATTACAATTTATTCTGTTTATTGCATAATCAGGTCAATTGTATCTGTACTAGATCTAGGGTTTTCATCTTCAAGGAAAGTTTCTTGACCCTGGGGAATAACCTATAATTCTTTATTGCATTTCTGATTAAGGCCATTCTTTCCAACAGTACATCTCTCTTTGTTTCTCTTTTTCCCCTTTTTTTATTGTGTCTGCATACCTGATCATTCTGTACTTTTTGTTTTGCCTGTTTTTTTTCCCTCTTTTACAGTTTGCTTTAGTGATTTCCTCAGTACTGCTTTCTGGAATGCAAATACTGCTGAAATCTGGTCTTCCCATAGCCATGGAAGATTTTTCCAGTATTTTGATAGAGATGCTTTTATCTTCCATGGATGGAACCCTTAATAAAATCTCATCAAGTTTAACTTTGATGCCACTTCTGCTCTTAATAAGGCCAACAGATCCTTGTTAATGATTAGTAGTTCCAAAATCATAAGATTTGCATGATGCTGTTTTTTAATGTTATAATTACATCCTCACTCAAACAAGTAGACCAGCCAGGATTATACCACCCATTTTTCTATGGTACCCTCATGTCGTGGGTTAGGTGACATGCCCAAATTAAAGTTGCAGTTTTTACAACTTTGTGACTGTGTCATTCTACTTTCATAATGTTTTAAACCATTTATTGTTGCTTGTAAATCTTGAATTACATCATTTGGTACTTGAGTTTTTTTAATAGGACCTGTGTCATTTGTATTTGAGTCAGAATACTCTAGGTCCCAAATATTAGGATATTCTTCCAGTTCTGTATTAATAAATACTCTAGAATTATTATCAAATACCAGTGATGTCTGAATTAAGTTTTCTCCTCCTATTAGGGAGCAGGCATCAGCTTCATCTGGGTGTGATGTTACCATTTCTTGTAACGCAGCACTTAATAGACTGCTGGTTTTTTAATTCAGATTCTAATCTAGCTCCTTTGAATGTTACTGGGGTGGATGTATTACTACCACTCGAGGCAATTATATGCATATGGTCATTTTAGTTTGCTTTATATTGATGTTTCATAGTTTCATAGTTTAATACAAGTTCAGGAGGCATTAGCCCATTAAGAACTCTCCACCATCATGTCAGTGGAAGATATATTTCTTGTTTCCCATATAAGAATCCAGTCTTTCCTTAAATTGTTTTACATTTATGCTTTTGACAATATTAACAGGGAGTGAATTCCATATAGGAGGTACCCTCTGAGTAAAGAATCTGCTACCCTTAGTAGTTTTACACAAGGAGGATTTAAGCTTAAAATTGTGATCCTTTCTATTAGGCAATTTGTCATGTAGTGGCAAAAGATCAGAATTGGTATGCCTCTGTGGTCTAGTACTAACCATTGTTCCACACAATCATGGACACTGTAAACAAAGCAAAATAAACAAAGCAGGCAAATCTATGTATGGGGAGAAAAGATAATCAAAACACAATAAGAGATTCCATCTTCAAAAATCTGTATTGTAATCCAAGGGACAGTAGTGGAAAGTCCTTCAAATTAGTTCAGGTCAGACTAGATCAGTTCATTTCAGAAATGGTCATGTGTCCGAGCCCAGTTCAAGACCAATTCACCTGCTTCAAAGCGATTTAAAATTCCTTCTTCCTTACAAGTTTTTAGAAATTTTGCCACTGGGATGGGTGCAAAATACAAAAAAAGTACTTGGATGTGCTTGGATATGTTTAAATGTGCAACAATGCGATAGTACGCATTCATCAACTGGAGAAGAAAGCTACATCGAGCATGCCAACTCTGTGCGCTTTGTTCCCTTGAAACAGAAGAAATACTCCTACAACATTGCAGGCCCCAGACAGACTGATTAGGGACTCTTCTGATTACTAGTTTTGTGTCCAAATAGAGTAAATAACTAGAATCAAAGAAAATCGGTATATTTCATTTATTTATTTTATTTAGTTTTTGTTGACCAGGTAAGTGCACTAGACAAATCCTGCTTATTTTCAGGCACGACCCGGGGGAGGGGGATACAGATGAATGCCAACTGACTTTGAACCAGATTAAGCTGTTGGTGGTATTTTCAGTGAATGAGGGAAATTTGGCCAGGGCACCAGGGAAATTCCCTGCTCTTTTCAATGAGTGCCATGGGATCTTTAACATCCACCTGGACTACCACCAATCCAGGCAGATGGGACCTCGGTTTAACGTCTCATCTGAAAGACGGCACCTCAGAAGTGCAGCACCCCTCTCATTCTGCACTACAGTGTCAGTACTGGCATATTAACCCAAGTGCCAGATGTGGGAACTGAACCCACAGCCCTCTGATCTCCCAGCCTCAGAGGCGAGTGTGCTACCTATATATCAGTATAAGAGGACTTTTTACAACACTACTAGGCTCGGCCAAAAAAAGAACTAAAATTTAACTAGAGTTTAAACAACAAGCTAGTCAGATATCTACTAAAAAATAAATATAAGTAGTGAGTGAATCCCACATTTAAGACAAAATAAAACCAGCCAAGTCAAAACTCATCTGCTGGAGGACAGAATCAGAGATGAACCACTGCTTCAACTTGCCCTGCTATTTATATGGGTTTGTGTAACTTAACACAGACATGCAATACCTTCTCCTTCTAAAAGAAGGAAAAACAGTGAATTGCATATAAGCGGGAATCAGTTAATAGATGGACAATTATTTCAACTATTTCGACTGTGATTCTTACAAGCCTTTTACTCTGATTAAGAGAAAGCCTGGTAAAATGAACACTTATTCCATTTTCTTCTCTATAGCCCCTCCAGATTTTGTCAGCCGTCATATCTGTGGCCTGCTAATCAGATCTGACAGATCCAACTGGCCGCTTATCCTCAGTCAGAAAAAGAAATAGGCAAAGAGAAACGACTGTGAGTATCAGCTGGTGAACAATGCTGGCAATGCTGGCTTTCCTCAAAAATGGTGTATCTGTTCAACAGAATGTCAGTCCTGCGCAGACGTACTCAGCGGCCATGTGACTCCTAAACACCAATCACTATCTGCCCTGGAAAAATCAGATGGCAACACACTATCCCAAACAATAATTAAAGGATATAAATCCATAAGATCACAGTAAAGATAAAAAGAAAATATCAGTCGGAGGGTCAGGGATCAACTAACAAAGGTTACATTCTTTAAAAAATCTTAATAAAAAACACTCAAGTCCCAGAGCACAAAACCTTAGCATGTTTAAGTAATTCAAAAACATACTCACTCAGCAACCTCCTTGGCTACAAATCCTCCTAAACTCAGAGCGCATCAATAAAATACTATCCTACTATCCTGCAAGCTCCCAAGATTGAGAGTAGGAGAGCATATGATGCAGTTAATAAGAAAACTCAAACAGGAAGATACAGCACTACAAAAAAGATACAGTGCTACAGCTCTACAGCACTACCAGTTAAAACAAGACAAACACTCAGGAGTCCTGAGAGCCATACAAAACACAGCATATACTCCCCTGCAGATATATAATACAGTGCTGTATGTAGTACTGCAGCAAAGTAACAAAATTGCCAGGTCCAAATTCTGAGTTTTTATTTTTTGGTGGCTGGTATAGAGGTTTTCAATGCAGTCAGCTTGTGTCATCTCCTCTCGCCGTCTGACAAATAAGAGAGGGCAACCACCGATGAGGACCAAGTGCTTAAAAGAAATTCTGGTAAGGTTACACTCTCTTTCTTAACATAGGTGGCATACATTTTATAAATATAAAACTTGCCGTGTAACACTGCTTCCAGCACATACTCCTCAAGGACTGGAGTGTGAAGCACAATGTTCTCCTCTCAACTCCCACTTCTCCAAAATATGGTGGTGGAAATTGTACTAACTGCTCAAATGCTTCATTAAAAAATTTAATGGATTACTATCTGGTGCACAAATAGAAGTTAAGGTGTATGACCTATTGTTATACAGTAACTGTAATATTACATATCAACCATTTATCTACAAGTATTCTACTGACCCTTATTTGTTTGTTATTATACAATGGCAAGAAAGAATCCTGCTCTCTGATTGGCTGGAATGGCAAAGTACCCGTGATGTTATCCTGGCATATCATCACGGGTATAGTGCCATCCACATCAAAACCTGAACACAACCTAAATATCCTTACACAACAGCTGATAGACTGACAGCCTTCAGAGACACATCCCACTACTCACATGCTGAAATATCCTGAGGTAAACTTTACTCTCTTCAAAATGGAAGACATCCAGGAGTGGTTTTCCTTGAAAAAGAAAATACAGCACCACCTGAGCAACTGAAAAAGAAACCAGAAAAATGAAGACACATCCAGCTTCCTGACGATGACCTTGACAAGCTGGAATGTGACAGAAACAAGCTCTCTACAAAGCTCCAAACAACATGGGCTGTCAATGCCATGAAGGACTGGCTGTCAGAAACAGGTACAGAAATAAACTTTACCACAATAAATGCCTGTGAATTGAATACAGTTCTCCGCAAATTCAATGGTTCAGTCCGTAACTCCTCTGGTCAGCCATACAGAATCAGCAGCTTAATCAGTTTACGAGCAGGCATCAACCACTTCCTAAATGAACCACCTTTAACCCGTAATATGAATATTCTAACAAATCCTGATTTCCAAAGTGCCAACAATGTTTTTTCTGCCCAAATCAAAAACCTTAGATGAGAGGAGAAAGATAAGCAAAACACCACCCACCCCTCAGCAATACAGACCTCAGACTTCTCTGTGAATCTCCCGCTCTAAGCACACAGACTCCCGAGGGACTGCTGTGCCGTGTCTGGCTCAAACTCCAAATACATCACCAGACGCGGGTTGTGAAGGCCAACGTGAACTGCAACACAAATTCTTTTAAGTTCCACACATCTGAAGATGGCCTTAACTATGTCTCCCTAAGCTTTAATGAAAAGACCAAGAATCACGGAGACCCTCTGGAAAAAGACCGTGACAAGAACAGAGGAGCAATGTTCGAGCTTCCAGGGCATCCCCAGTGCCCCGAAGTGGCCCTGCAAAAATACAACTCCAAGCTCCCACCAAAAGCTCCTTGCCTGTACATGCATTCCCATAGACAAACCACAAAACCATGGCAAGATGAAGAAATCTGGAACAGCATGGAACCAGTTGGAATAAATTACCTTGCTACAATGCTGCCCCAAAATCTGCCATGCTGCAGGTCTTCCTAACAGCTACACAAACCACAGCCTGCGTGCAACTGCCATCCAGATCCTCAGCAATGCTGGCTTAGAGAGTCGACAAATTATTTCAGTAACAGGGCACAAACAAGAGTCTTCCTTGCACAGTTACTGGGGACCGACTTTACAGGAACGCTGACAATGGAGTTCGATCCTATCCGGTGCAATGCCAGATGTCACAGGTCACCACCGAACTGAATCCGTGCCTCCCGATGTCAACATGGTTCAACACCTACCGACGACCTCTGGAAATGCTTCAGCACAACCTCAAGCAACAGAACTGCAGCACAGCATAACCTCCTCTAAAGAAAAAACCCAAGCACAGCAGCAAGACACCAGCAACACACAGTTCTTCATTCAAGAAAATGGTATGTGTGTCATCAATATCTACAAACCATAGACTGTATGTAATCAAAATAACAATTACTCACAGAATTTAACTGTTGCATTTAAAAGTTAAAAAATAAATGTTCTAATGGTTGAACACTTAAAAGAAATGTTTCAATACAGTTAGCAATTTATTATCTCAAGTTATTTTAATATTTTAATATTTCTACAGTTCAGAAATATTTATTAACTTAAAATATTTAAATATTTCAAAAATGTAAAAAAGGAACTATTTAACCTTGTGGAAGGACATTACTTCATTTTTACTCATTAAAATGTTTTAAACCAAAACAAAAAGTCTGTTTGTTATTTATACACACAGTGCCATTGTATAATAGGAATAATGCACTCCAGGGTGTGTTATGGAGTGCTGGGATAACGTCACTTCTGGGGATATTAGTCTCACTCGGCCTGCTGACCCTCGTGCCAATCACTTGGGAGTGGTGTCCCAGCATTCTCCTAATGATGCGATATTCCCTTATTATTTTCTTAATTAATATTGATGTACCAGCCATCTCTGAATTGTATATAGAATGGTATGTATACCCCTTCCATATCTTAATCAATTTTAGGAATTGTGTTTAGTGATAAGTGAGTCTCTTGTAAAACTAGAATATCAGTTTGAGCCTGTTTTGCATATTTGAATATCCTTTTTCTTTTCACAGGGTTACTGAATCCATTGATGTTAAAGGATATCTTTTTTAATATATCCATATAAATAGGAAAAAGGCAGTGCATTGAAAATTTTCTCCCGAGCCAGTCCACTTTTAATTAAATTATAGGTAGTTTTAGATGTCAGGCTATGTATCATAAAGTTACAAGATTCAAAAATATATCTAATCAAAGTAGCAATGTCTTCTGTTTTATTTCTAAGACCTCTATTACCCATCACCTTACCACAGCTGAACCCATTATATCCACCCCCAAAAAAGTTAAAACTAAAAAAAAAACACCCCACAATGGTGCCCTATGATAGGGATAAACTCCCTATGCGCCATACATTACCCCATATATCTGAGATGCCGGCTAGCTTAAATACTAGGTGTTGGCTCTTACAAATTGCCCGGAATGGAAGGGTTCTCTAAGGTGGCACCTAAAAAATAGACTCAATAACACAGTGCAAAAATATCACATATTAGGGCAACAGTACTTGTACATCGAAAAAAGATTTAGTCAAGCAATTTTTTTATACCCATCTTATATAGTTACATAGTAGCTGTTGGCAGAAAAAGACCCATTGGTCCATCTAGTCTGCCCTAGAGAACAAATGTCCTTCTTAAATTTGCTCTGCACGTCCTACCTGACCGGCAACCTTTCTTCCCCCATTACTGCTTCTAAAAATCCCCTGTGCCTATCTCATGCATGCTTAAATTCCTCCACAGTGTTTGTCCTTACCACCTCTACTGGGAGTCTATGCTAGGCATCTACCACCCTTTCTGTGAAAAAATACTTCCTCACATTTTCTCTGAGCCTCCCCCCTTCCAATTTCATATCGTGTCCTCTTGTCCTAGTGCATCTCCTTTTTTGCTGAATGCTTCACTCCTGTACCTTGTTGATTCCCTTGAGGTATTTGAATATGTCTATCATGTTCCCCTTTCCCTCCTATCTTCCAGAGAGTAAATATTTAATTCCCTGAGCCTCTCCTGGTAGCTTTTTTGGTGCATGCCCTGGATTATATTGTTGCCCTCCTCTGCACCACTTCCTCCTGATCAATGTCCTTTTTGAGGTGGGGCTTCCAGAACTGGACATGGTACTCCAGGTGGGACCTCACCAATGACCTATACAGAGGCAATACCACCACCTTCTTTCTGCTTGTTATACCCCTCCCAATGCACCCCAACATTCCAGTAGCTTTTCCTACTGCCTTTTCACATTGACTTGTCACTTTGAGGTCATCCCTTATGTTCACTCCCAGGTCCCTTTCCTGTATTGTTGATGTCACCTCCTCTCCCCCAGATGGTATGGTGCTCTTGGTTTCTTATGTTCTATATGCATAATTTTACACTTTTTAGCATTAAAGCCTAGCTACCACACCCTTGACCATTCCTCAAGTTTTTTCAAGTCCTTCTTCATTCTGTCTACCCCCTTTGGTGTGTCCACTCTGTTGCAATTTTTGTGTCATCTGTGAACAGGCATACTTTCCCTTGTAGTCCCTCCGCAATGTCACTAATGAAGATGTTGAAGAGTAATGGCCCCAGAACTGTCCTCTGTGGCACCCTGCTAGTCACTTCCCTCTCCTCTGAACTTATCCAGTTGATGACTACTCACTGGCTTCTGTGTCTTAGCCAATTTTGTACCCATTTGACTACTTTTGATCCCACCACTAGACTGCCCAGTTTGTTTACTAATCTTCTGTGTGGGACTGTGTCGAAGGCCTTCCTGAATTCCAGCTAGGCCACATTCACCACCCCCCAATCCACTTCTTTTATCAACCAGTCGAAAAACCTGATTAGGTTTGTTTGGCAGGATCTCCTTCCAGTGAACCCATACTGTCTAGGATCCTGCAACTCATTTGCAGTCAGGTATTCCACCATCCTTTCTTTTGTTAATGTTTCCATAATTTTTCCCACCACTGATGTCAGGCTTACTGGTCTATAATTCCCTGCTTCCTCCATACTTCCACTCTTGTGAATTGGGACTATATCCACTTTCCTCCAGTTTCTTGGTACCTCCCCTGTTGCCAGTGATTGGTTGAACAGACCTGACAGGGGAGTATCTACCTCTGTCCTCAGTTATTTCAGTATGCTTGGGTGCACCCCGTCTGGCCCCACTGCCTTATCCACTTTTAATCTCTCAAGCTCTTTGAGTAATCTCTCCTCCTGAAAAGGACTAGTGTCTACCCCCTCCCTAGTATTTCCCTTATCCTTTATTTGTGGCCCATCACCCACCCCCTCTTTTGTGAATACTGAACAAAAATATTTGTTCAGTAAGTTCAGTATGTCCACCCTTTTCTGGTCCTCCACCACACTCCCTCCCCCCCTCCCCCTTTAGCCTGATTATCTCTGCTTTGTTCTTCCTTTTTTCACTTTCTGTATCTAAAGAATGTTTTTTCCCCATTTCACTGTCCTCGCTATATTCTCCTCTGTTTGTGCTTTAGCAGACCTAACAGCTTTTTTTGCTTCCCTCTGTTTCTCTTGATATTCTTCACTTTCTTCTACCATCTGTGCTACTTGTACCTCTCAAAAGTTAACCTTTTTACCTCAATTTTGGCTGCTACTTCTTTGGAGAACCATAGTGGTCTCTTCCTTCTCCTGTTTTTTTGTAATCTGCCTTATGCATAGGCTTCTTGCTTTCTTAGTGGCCTTCTTTATTTATGTCCACCTCTCCTCTACCCCATCCCCTTTACCTATTTCTGCAGTACTTTCCCAATGCACTCTCCCATCTTCCTGAAATCAGCCCTCCTGAAATCCAGGACCCTCATTTTAGTGCCGAATGCCTTTTGCTCAGTGCTAACCCTGAACCGCACCATGCAGTAATCAGTTGTCCCTAGGTGACTTCCCACTGTGACATTAGTGACATTGTCCTTGTTTGACAGTACCAGATCCAGTATGGCCTTCTCTCATGTGGGTTCACTGACTAGCTGCCTTAAGAAAGCTCCCTGCAATGAGTTCAAGGCATCTTTATTTCTACTTGTGGCTAAAACTGGGATGCTCCAATTCACATCGGGCATATTAAAGTCTCTTGTATAATACTGAGAAAATAAACAGAAATGTTCCCCAAACTAAGATTTATAAATAACTTATGCCTTTAAGTATAGTAGTCATTCAGAGAGGCCACTATCACTAAGAATGGATATTTAGAAAAAGTAAGTCGAAGAAGAGAGGAAGAAGAAGAGAAGAAAAAAAGAAGTAAAAACATTTTTTCCTTTTTCACTCCCTTCCCCCATCCCACCTGTCCTCCTCTCCACCAATCCCATCCACTAAAATAGGTTTTTATTCTTAACATCCCATAACAACATCAAGTTTTAACCCTTGCTGTGCAGCAGACTGATATTTAAGTCTATAATTCCTATTTATTTATTTTATTTAGTTTTTGTTGACCAGGTAAGTGCACTAGACAAATTCTGCCTATTTTCAGGCACGACCCGGGGGAGGGGGATACAGATGAATGCCAACTGACCTTGAAGCAGATTAAGCTGTTGGTGGTATTTTTTTAGTGAACGAGGGAAATTTGGCCAGGACACCGGGCAAATTCCCCTACTCTTTTTCGATAAGTGCCATGGGATCTTTAACATCCACCTGGACTACCACCAATCCAGGCAGATGGGACCTCAGTTTAATGTCTCATCCGAAAGAAGGCACCTCAGAAGTGCAGCACCCCTCTCATGCTGCACTACAGTGTCAGTATTGGGATATTAACCAAAGTGCCAGATGTGGGAACTGAACCCACAGCCCTCTGATCTCCCAGCCTCAGAGGCGAGTGTGCTACCTACTGAGCCACTGACACTGCAATAATTCTGTTAGCAGTACAAGGGTTAGAAGAAGTCCTCGAGTCTGTTGACCCTGTATCTAACTTCTGAATAAATGAGCCTGTGGCAGCTTGAAATTGTGCTCCTTCACACTGCAATAACCAGGCCTCCGCAGCCAGCATCAATGCCAGAAACCTAAAATGACCATTGCAGCCACACTGTCTGCTGTTGCTCAGTTGTCCTACTTCTCCTCCTCCTCCAGTGCAACTGCATTCTTCCACATGTTCCAGCAAACCGGGCCTCTGAATCCAGTGTAAATACCTGAAACCTCAAATAACCAATACTGCTACACTGCAAGCTGCTTCCCTGTCCCCTGCATCTCCTCCTCTGGTGAAACTGTATCTCTCCATGTGTTCGAGCAAATGTGGCCTTTGAATCCAGCATAAATACCAGAAATCTCAAAAATACTATTTTGCTGCACTGCCTGCTGCTGCTCAGTCCTCCTGCTTCACCTCCTCCTCCTCTGGTGCAACTGTGTTCCTCCTACATGTTTCAGAAAACCTGTCTTCTCAAGCCAGTGTAAATATCAGAAACCTTTAATAACCAATGCTGCTACACTCATTGCTGCCGCTCAGTCCCCCTGCTTCTCCTTTTCCTCTGGTGCTACTGTATTCCTTCTACATATTTCAGCAAACTCAACTCCAGCATAAATAGTTAAACCTTAAAGAATCAAAAATGTGGTACTATCTTTTGGAGCTCTGTCCTCTGCCTTCTCCTCCAATGTCAGACATAATGTGCTCTTCCACAAACAGAGCATCCAGTGTATAAGCAGGACTCATCAGTGCTTGCCTTGAAACCATGTTGTTGTGCTACCCTGGTCTTCTTACTGATATGATGCTTCGTCCTCAACCTGGTCTTAAAAGACAGCCAGGTACTTCATTCCCCCATATAATGGTACAAATTTCAATGTGAAGTTAGGCATGCACTTCACTTGCAAAGATATTTCACAAAGTATTGTGACCGTCACTGCCAACCATAACTTTCTGACACTTAGTGAAGAGCAAAGTTGGTGACTTTGTGAGTGATGTAAAACTTTGCAACATCTCTAGTGGTATGCATAGAAAATTTCAGTTCCATGCAGTTTTTTTACCTCGATTCAGGGTAATCTAACTGAAAGAAGTGGTAATTGCTTAGATTCAGGGTGAAATTAGGTACTAAATGGTGGCGTATGTGTAGCTTAAAAGGGGTGAACAGTCATATACGCTCAGTATGCTATTAGGAAAGCAATTGAGAAAGCTAACAGAACTCTGTTCTCTTAAAGAGCATGTGAGACAATTGCTTGACAAGGCTTTCCTTCCTGGAATATAATAAGACAGTTAAATACTGTATTGCTATGCTTTTATTGATTTATTTGAAAACTGGTGACCGGGACAGACACTCTGAGCAGAGGTTATTTTCCAGGTGTGACCCAGGGAAGGGGAACAAAGGATAAAAAAATACATAGCATAGACAACTTCAATGTTTCAATAAGGTCTTTGAGTTCTCCGATTTGCACTTTATTGAATAAAGTGCAAATCAGAGAGCACAAAGACTGGAGAAAGTGCACAGTAAATAAACAAGGAAAAGCAACGGTTTGAGAATTTCAGCAAATGTAGGGGGGACTGTTACGGGGAAGGAAAACAGGAGCAAGGATGGGAAGGAGAGAATGTCAGCTGATTTCTGAAGGAGACAGGGAAGGTAGAGAAGCTGAGGGAATAGTGGAACAGGTTTTAAAATTAGGGAAGACAATAGGCAAAGGCTGATTGGCCAACGGAGGTATGAGGATGTGATAAACAAAGATGTGAGGATCCCAGCAGCAGAGGGAGCAGGAGGCAGAGAGAACAATGGAGATGAGTAAGGAGAGGTAGGTAGGAAGGAAGGGACGCAAACCAGTATTTAGATAAGAACGAGGCACAGTGCATCTGGTGACATGAGGGTAGCGGGAGAATGGATAGTGATGAGTAAAGTGAGCAGTGATGAGTTCTAGAGGGGGAAGTGGTTGCAAAGCAACACAAGGAGTTACAGAGGGTATCCAGTCTGGCCAGGGAGGTGGAGGGCAGAGCCATAGACCACAACCACTTAGTCAAAGAAGGGGATCACCATTTTGGTGACAAGCCCTAAGCGAACCTCCAGAGACAGACAGCCTTTACTGTGGTACATGGCACTAAGTTTAAGTCAGAGCTTGGTATGGATGGCATCGATGTGGGCAGTGATATTGAGCTTGCTGTCAAGCCACACACCAAGGTGTTTGAAAGAAGGAACTACTTCTAGTGGGGAGCAGTCCAAGGTGGAGAAGATGGGCAGTGGTAAGAGTTTGGCCAGTTTTTGACTGGAGCCAGAGGTCATGGACACAGTGTTTATAGTATTTACCCAGAGTTGGATTGAATGGAACCATCATAGGAAGTTGTTGAAATCTTGCTGTAGTGAACCTTACACAGATGTAGTGGAGGGAACAGAAGTGTAGATGATTATGGCATCTGCATACATGTAAATATGTGAGCTAGTACCTGTCAAAGGGGGGGTCATTGAGGAAGAAAGAGAAAACTATGGGGCCTAAGATGGAATCCTGTGGAACCCCTGCCTGGGTGGGAAAAGGAGGGGACAGCGTGTTACCAAGCTGAACTGACTGTAGATGGTCTGTGAGGTAAGAACAGAACCAGTCAACAGCTGGAGCTGAAAGGCCAGCAGAACTCAGCTTTTCAGGAGGACAGAACGAGACACCGAGTCAAAGACCTTGGCCAGATCAATGTAGATGTCTGCCATGATGTGACCCTGATCCATCCCAGATAAGATAATATCAGTTACACACAACAGAGAGGATAATATCAGTTACACACAACAGAGAGGAGACAGTGGAGTGATCCTTCTTAGAGCCAGACTGGAATGGAGAGAAGAAATCAGAGGAGGAGAAGAAATATGAGAGTCTGTTGTATACAAGCTTCTCTCGCAGCTTGGCAAGAGAGGGAAGGAGGGAGGTAGGTTGATAGTTACCAGAGGAGGAAAGGATCTCCCATTTTGTGGAGTGGTATAACGCCAGACAGCTTCTAGGACTGTGGCACCATACTTGTCAAAGGAGATGCAATAGCAGGAGCGGAGAAATTTCAAAGTTTGGGATCTGGTCCATCAGGACTAGATTTGGTCACGTTCGGGGAGTAAAGGGCAGCCAGGGTCTCCTTGGTGGCATGGATGGCTCCACACCAGGGCCTGCCAGGGCACATGTCGTTGTAAAAAAAATGCTGTGCCCCAGATGGTGCCCCATATGGTTCAGAGCTTCCCCCATAGTAACAATATATCAGTGCTCTGGCTGCGATCAGTTTTGCCCCATCTGTGCCCTGGTAACCATTTATGGCGAGAGCTGCTACTGCTTGGTGGTAACAGGGGAGATGAGGAAACCCTAGGAAGGGAGGAAGAGGGAACATGATGTGAAGAAATGGTGGCTGGTGGGGGAGAGGAAGGGAGAGCACAAGTGGTGAAGTAATAGTGGTGGTGCTTGTCATCTGTGAAAACGGGCAGTTATGCCCATCAGACTTACAAGGATAAAAATAAAAATGAAATGAAATGGGTCAGACACAGGTGAACCATTTGTCAGAAGAATGAGGGGCTGGACTGGGTGGGAGGGTCAAAAAGGGAGTGAGTCACCTTCTAGAACTTTGAGAGGGTGTTAAGGTTTTTTCTGAAGGTTGACCTTGAAATAGTGTGATTTAGCAGTCCTGGAGGCCTTTGTGTGGCAGTCCCTGCATGTCCTATGCTGGTGGAGGTCTGGAAGGGAGTTATACAACTTACAGCCTATCCAGGGAAGATCATGGGACTTGCACTGATCAGTTTTTTCTGGGATAATCCAGGGGTGATGAAGAGTGTTGACCAGCATTTTTTGAGCAGGGTGTGCTTGTCCCAGATAGAATAGAATTTGGAGCAAAACATGGACAGGGTAACATCAGCTTCAGAGGTGGCATGAAAGGTGGTGTTTGACCTGATTACGTAAGGTCACTCAGGAGATTCTGAGCATTGAGTGACCAGAGGGACCTGGACAAGATGTCTTTTGGGGAGGAAAGAGGATGGCAGAATGTCATGCAGTGGTCACTAAAAGCATCAGGCAAAACACCTGATGCAGCAATATGATGGGTATATGAGGAGAGAACCCAGCCCAAAAGGATGTGGTTTTGGGAGTGAGGGTAATTTGAGTAAGGTGAAGGGACTCAAACTTGTGATTAGTTGGCCTGGAGGCTGGGGAGAGCCAACTGACATTAAAATCCCCTAGAAAGCGAGTTCACAAATGGATAAATGGGAGGTGATTGTAGAGATAGGATCACCCAGTGAGGAGGAAGATATTTTAGGTGAGGCACATGTACACCAATGAAAATGGGCACAGAGGAGGCAAATGACAGGCTGACAAGGAGAAACTAATGGGAGGAGGATACAACCTCTCTAAGAGTCATATTGCAGGAGAGGCTGTGCCAGATGTAGCAAAACTGCCCTCACGTTTACCCACATTGCCAAACAGAAGAAGTAGTAGGAAGAAAAGCAGCAGGATGGAGTGGGATTTCTGCCCCTTAGAGGGAGGGAGGGATAGGAGTTGAGGAATGAGGAAGAGAGCGGAGGGTACCATGGGAAAACTCAAGGTTAATGGAGGAGGAGGAGAGGAGACCAGGGTGGGGAGGAGGGTAAGGGGGATTAGTAAAAGTTGGACTGATGTGGGGGGAATGGGAAAGGGTTGGCGAGATGGGGAGGAGGTGATGTTGGTGAGGATAAGAGAGGGAAAGGAAAGATGAGGAGAGCAATATACATTGTAAGCATGAGGAGAGATGCAACAGCCAGCTATTATCCAGTATCGTAAATTGGGAAGATGAATTAGTGCAAGGCCAAACACTTTAAAACTCCACCTAGTAACAGACCTACAGTAAACTGTAAATGAAAAACTTACAAAAACAAAATCTAACCAGTGACTACAGTATGAGATAGCTGCATCAGGCTACAGAGATGCTATGCAGAGTGGACACAGTATACTGATTAGGCTTAAGTTAGTGCAAATAAGCAGGATGAAGACTGACAAGTGGAATGTAAAGCTTACGAAGACAAGCTGTGAAAACAAAACAAATTATGGAAGACAAAGCAAAAGTATGGGTGCACACAGAAAGGGTTATATCAATACTCAGCAAAACAACTGCAAAGTGAAACTAAGACTGCAGGAATCACAAGGTATCAAGCTAGTACGACTGCACAGTTAAGCAAGCAAAGTAGCATGAAAACACACCAAACTAGGCTGCACGGTTAGAAAGAGGAAATATTTGTCGGGCGGGGGCGAGCAGCAAGATTGACCTCTCCTGGAATGGACGCTGTCCCTCCCATAGTCCTGTTACCAATGGGTGGAGGTCTGGTAGTGGTGCAGGCAGGAGGGCAGCTAGTAGGGTTGGGTGCTCTGCAGTGCTTGACATGCGTGTGCCTCCACACGAGTACGTTCAGTGCCCTGGACACATGCAGGAAGGGCGAAAACGGAGAAAAAAATCAGATAAAATTGTAAATTAAAAAAACACAGGAAATATATCACCATCTAGACATGGAGTAAACAGGTTGTGCATTGAGGGCTTGATTCTCAAAGCTCCCGGCATGGCACAAGGGGCTTGCACCACAAAAAATGGTGCAAAGTGCCCCTGGTGCCAAACAATGCACTGGGAGTGATTCTCAATGGCAGCCTGCATCAGCCTCAGGCTGCCTGCACCAAATGGGGCTTGAGCTCCCCATGCACCTGAAAATGGACTATGGTATGGAACTAGGGGGCTTGCAGCAGACAAAGGCTGCCATATCCCTTAATGCATGATTCTTCAAACTGTCTCAGAGGGAGAAATTCTAAGTACCCTTAGACCAAGCCAGGGCTGGTCTAAGGGTACTTAGAAAAGTCTCCCTCTGGAAGAGTTGACCTGTATGTGGCAATGCACTGCAGTCCCCTCTCCCCAGCTGCAATGTCCTTGAAAGGAATGTAGTAAATAAAACTCTGGTGGTCTAGAGGCTCCCCTCCCCAATCCCCGATGCCACCGGTAATAAGTAATATAAATAAAACCCTTTCCACTCACCAATGTCCCTATTAATAATATGTAATACCCCCCTTCCCTGGTGGTATAGTGGCCCCTTCCCCGATCCCCTATGCCAACCGGTAAGAAGAATAATAATGAACACCCTTTCCCCTCCCCAATGTCCAGGGTAATAATAATATGTAATAACCCCCCTTTCCTGCTGGTATAGCGGCTCTCCTCTCTAATCCCTGATGCCACCTGTAAGAATAATACATATAATTAACACCCTTTCCCATCCCAATGTCCCCAGTAATAATATGTAATACCCCCCTTCCCTAGTGGTGTAGTGGCTCCCACGATCCCACCAGTAAGAATAATAAAGAACACCCTTTCCCATCCTCGATGTCCTGAGTAATACTATGTATTATACAATGGCAAGAAAGAATGCTGCTTCCTGATTGGTCAGACTGGGACTGGACCTGGGATGTTATCTCAGCATAACATCTTGACCCTAGTCCCAACACACTCACGACTGCATCAAATGTTAAAACAATAAAATTCACTCCACGGAAGTAAAGCCATCAATGTGATTGGCTTCATAGTTCCTGGTCAGCAGCCAACTTTAGTGACCCCGCTTGGCAACAGATAACACTGACCCCAATTGTTAGCAATTTAGACTGCCTCAGTAAAGAAATAGAAGAAAAAAGAAAGAAATCTAAATTAAGCTACCCTTTCCCACGAAGCTGTCATTGCCACCCCTTCGGCTTCAGCTATCCTCGCCTGCAACACACTGAGCTGAGTGCACACTTCAGCTACCGGCTTCACCTATTCAAAACTCAGAGACTGATTTATTTTCTTTCTTCTCCTGGTACAAACCAGATTCCTACTGTACCAGGAGAATCACATAAATAACACACACCCTAGTCTTTTCTGAGCTCTTCCCACTGCAAGTGGGAGCCGGACACCTTCAGGACTGCGGGCAGCTTCAAATATCTTCACCAGGTCCCAGACCATGTATCAGGACCAGGGGAAGGGGGTCGACAGTAGGCAGACCGGGACAATCAAACTGTAAGGATGAGAAAGAGGTGTGTGTATGTGTAAGGGTGGGGGATGAAAGAAGCCAACTGAAATACAAAAATAAATAAATAAAAACAGCAGCACCGTGTACTGGCCAGACAATATAGCAGCCCTATTTTTCATGACTGTATATATAAATACATAGTAAATAAAATGACCAAAAAAAACCCAAAAACATACTTTAATATCTTTTTTATGTATTTTTTACAAACAAGCCATTGTATAATAAAAATAATGCACGACAGGTTGGGTGTTATTCTGGGATAACATCTCTTCTCAGGTATTGGACACACTCGGCCTGCGGCCTCATGCCCAACCACCTGAGGCAGGATGTTATCCCAGCATAACACCTACCCTTTCATGTGTTATTCCTTTAATAAGCCTCCTTCCCTGATGGCATAGTGGCTCCCTTCCCCGATGCCACCAGTAAGAATAATATGTATAAATTACACACTTTCCCATCCCTAATGTCCCAGCTAACAATAATTAATACCCTCCCTTCCCGGGCGGTGTAGTGGAACCCTACCCCCAACCCAGCAGGTAGTGCCCACCACTCCACTCTCCCCCATCCTGAAACAGAGCCAGCGACTGGCACAGCCCTCCTCTCACCTCTGCAGCCGGCTGCCGACTGAACTGTCACTGAGTGTACTATATACACCCTCTGAGTGGCAGCCTGTATATGTAAGAAAATTCCCTGACACAAGTGGTCATCTCTACCATCTGATCACCAGCCAGAGTAGAATGTTACATGTCTCTGGTGCCTAGTGGCCCCCCCACCCTCTGATCACCAGCTCCGTTCAGTATAATAATTTTCCCTGGTGTCAGTGGTCCACCCTACCCACTGATCAGCAGCCCCATAGCAGGAAAAAGCATTCCCTGGTGCTTGTGGTCTTCCCACCCTCTAATTGACAGCCCCATAGATGGAAACCTTTCCTTGGCATCTAGTGACCCCCTATTCCATGGACACTGACAAACCCACCCTGCCAGTCCCCCGTTACCTTATGCACTGGTGCCACAAATCCTATCCAGTGACTGGCACAGCCCTCCTCTCACCTCCTCAGCTGGCCACTGTATTGATAGACAGGGAGCACACATCAACTGTGCAGTACAGGGTGCATGTCCTCTGTATTGTACAGGGAACATGACCTGTGTATTGTACAGGCTACATGCTCCCTATACAGTAGAGAGGATGCATACCCTGTACTCTATAGTGAACGCCCACTCCCTCTCTATCCATATGGCAGCTGGCCAAGGAGGTGAGAGGATGGCTGTGCTGATTGGCATATGGGATCCGCAGCAGCAGAGTATAAGGTAAGGGGGGTTGACAGGATGGGTTTGTCCATGTCCGTGGGGGGGCACTAGATGCTGAGGAATAATTTCCATCTACAGGGCTGGTGATCAAAGGGTGGGTGGAGGGGACCACTAGTGCCATGGAATGTTTTTTCCACTATGGGGCTAGTGATCAGTGGGTGAGGGGACCACTAGGCACCAGGGATAATTGAACATACACTGGAGCTGGCAATTGGAAGGTGGGAGGACCACTGGACACCAAGAAAACCTATTATACTTCATGGGGCTGGTGATTGGAGTATTGGGGGACTGCTGAACATGAGGGACTATTATATTATACTTTACAGTGCTCATGATTAGAGGGTAGGGAGACCACTGGACACCAGGGAAAACCATTATACTTTATAGGGCTGGCAATCAGAGGGCAGGGAGGACTACTGGGCACCTGGGAAAACTGTTATACTTTATGAGGCTGGTAATTGGAGGGTGGGGGGGACTACTAGGTAACAGAGATGAATAAAATTACACCTAAGCTGGCCATCAGAGGGTGTGGACAACCACTAACACCAGGGCATGATGTTACATATATAGGGATGACAATTGTTGGGCAGGAGGACCACTAGCACTAGCGAATGTTCTTACATGTACAGGGCTGACAGTCAGAGGGTGGAGGGGGACCACTAGCAGCAGGGCATAATCTTTCATATATGAGGCCAGCTATCGGTGGGTGGGAGATGCCACTGGACACCAGGGAATACATGCTTTGTATGGGAGCAGGCAATCAGGATGGGGACGGATCTAGTCGCAGGGGCACAGACATTCCACTACTCCCCATGCCAATGCTCTCTTAGTGCCTTGAATGCCCAATGGATTCATTTGCATGTGGTTGCCTGAAAACCATGCCGGTAGCTACTGGCACTATTGGGTCTGGTGACACTGTTCCCTGCACTACTGGCATCCATGTGAGGTCAGTACTATTCTGTTTGGCACTGTGCTGACATGCCCCTATATTCAGTCAGATGGTGCCAGTGCACTACTCAACTGAATATAGCATCCTCAGGGATGTGGGCAATGGGCAGGCGTAATGCAAAACTCTTCACTCTGCTTTGCCCATCTTTGAATACCTGGTCCCAGAATTTTGCAAATGATAGCTCAGGAGACCCTCCTATCTATGTTAATACTGTCACAGGGATGTTAGTTGGTTGTAGGCATGATCTTACACATATTCTTGGGGTATGAGAACTGCAAGCTGAAGTTGAGGGATTCTGATACAGTAAGAATGTTAAGTGAGGCCTCTCTTACTGCTGTAGGAGTGGTCTCAATGGCAGTACAGTTGAACGCATTTTGCATGTGTATTTTATGCATTTATCCAGGAAGCACATATAAGCAGATTTTCATTTTTGGCTGTAATAAGATTTCTCCTATATGATAATGCCATTTAACTGCTGTACATTTTATTTATCGTAGAAACACACATAATGTTATAAAAGCACAGTACTGTATTAGAAATTCCCATGCAGATTAATACATCAGTTTGTCTTTAGTTGGCCAAAGTCAGGAGACTATAGATAGATCAATACCATAATCCAGTACTTCATGTAAATGTTTTACATCTGCATTGACAGTTGCTGAATTACAGCTACCTTATCACCCACAAAGAGTGTCACTTTTCTTTTCTCTATAACTATTAGACTCAGAAACTGCCTCTTTGCGCCTCACAACAAAATAATTTTTTTATGCTACTGCTGGCAGGAATGTAACACCTGTTATAAGGTGTAAACATGCACTTAAGCAAATGGATGGACAGAATATGCCACAGCAATCCATGCACTTAGCCAAGATTTGCATTTAACTTGTCTGTACTCATCAGGATAATTTAATATAGAGAAGATCCGGAAAATGAAAAACTGCATTTATGCAAGATGTGCATTTCTCCAGTGTGTATTGAGTTTGATTTTATTAATATACAGTAGATGACTGATCAAGGTTGCTCAATAACAGGTTCAAACTTCTAAAAAACATCCCCACACGAGTCCGCTTACAATGCACTTGTGCATGAGACACTCTTTGGGGTATTAGAGTATATCATGTGCAGGGAAAAGGAGCACTCAGAATGGACAGCAGTGCTCTCTTGATCTATAGTGGTCATAGGAGTCTGGAATGTTTAGAAAAAGCAATCTCAGTTTGCTAAAATGATGTCATGATTTACAATATACTGTAATCCCTCACTATAGTGAAGCCAGCTATAATAAATCCACTATCTTACAGTGAACACCTGTAATGGTGCCCATTGATTCCCAAATATACATATTAACTATGCTGTGCAAAATGTAGAATTCTACCAGTGGAATACTGCTGGAATGGCAATTCTGCTTCCGCATTGCATTTCACAGTTTCTTGAGTACGTGCAGGGAATTTCAAAAGTATTTTGTACCTTTGTTATTGAAACAATGGATTGCTGGTTCCTTGTGCAGGTTTCGATTTTGTGATACTGTAACTGTTCCGGCTGTACTTTTTTCATGGGTAATATTAGAACAAACCATGGTATTTTCTTGGGCAAAATGAAAGAAGTCTTGGAAATCATAGTAAAAGTTGTGAAAAGTCATGAACCCATTGTTGGTTACCCTACCTGTATTTTGACATATTTTATTCAAGCCCATCAGCAAAGATTTAAAGTAAATGTTTAGAAAAAAAAATATATATATATATTTTTTTAGGCTGGTCCAACAGCAGGAAACACCACAATGTGCTGCCATCTCACATACTGGGTCTTGTGTGTAAACAAGGTGTGACAAGGTACGACTTCGCCACAGGATTCAGGTTCAGCTTTGCGGTGGTTAAGGAGTTCAGGAAGACCAGTTTGTTAACATCAAACCAACCAGGTATATTTTTATTTCTTTAATATGGCTGGTAACACAGAAGTTTGGGCTTCTGCCCTTTTCTTTTTAAGCCCCACAGGGGAAAATGAAACAAAAACAGAAATGAAGAGGCCAAGCTCTGGGTGGGAGCGCTGTCTAAACAATCCCCGGCCCTAACTAGAAATCCCCTTTTCCAGAAGGCTAGACCTTCTGGAAGAACACAAACAGTAAAATGGAAAACTCACAATGAAAATAAATGTTTTTTTTTGGCTTAATTCAGCAGACCAGTCTCCTGAGGGTTGCTTAAGAGACTCCTGATCTGGAACACATCCAGGCAGCTTGTTAGCCCTCTACCCCTGCAGCAACTGCCTGCTGGCTTTTCCTTCCTGTTTTTAAAGCTCTCCTGTCTGTGCAGCTGCAGCCAATCAGCTGAATCATCTGCAGCTGTACCCTAACTATCTTACGCAGGGAACCCCCCTCTCCTCCAGTACCTGAGTTTACCACAAAGGATATATATTTAGTATAGCATCTATGCATGTATGAATTCTGATTACTTAATATCACCTGTTGAGATATTTTCTTTACATGTTTAATATGTAGTTTATTATGAGTGGCTGACTTCTGGATAACAGTGTCCTCATCACCGTGGTTATGGTTTTTAACTTATGTTCTTCACTTTCACTGATACTGTTAATTTTGTGGTTAATCTCTATGGCCCTGTCCACACTACACCTGAAAACACCCTCTGTAACGTTACAGAGTGCCTATAACATTACCGTAATGGCTAGCGTTGACACTGGTAAAGTTACAGAAGGCGTTTTCGAAACCGTTGTGGAAACCTGTTAGTAGGTGGTTTCAACAATGGTTTCTGTAATGGTAGCAGTGCTGTAACGTTACACAATGCAGTATAAATGGACGACTGTGTAGCCTCCAGTCACCACCAGTCTTCCAGTACCCCATAATGCTGTGCAGCAGCTCCATGCTGCCAGCACCCAGCCCCCAGCATGGGAGGGATATACAGAGGTGAATGGGCCTGTGGGGCAGTGTAGATCGCGACACTTTGCAGGGTGTGTGGTGGTGAGGCAGCAGTGGCAGAACTGTGCAGATGGGCCCCACACCATGTAAGGGCACCAGACCATTCCATGCCTGCACATAGGGATAGTGCCTTATGTGCATGACATCCCATGGCAGCATGTTGTGGTGCCTGATGCAAGGGGGGCTGTGACCAGAGCAGCCCATGGGACAGCAGTGCTGGACGTTCTGCTGCCAGGGATCATCACTGCAGCAGCTGCACCCTCGGTATGAACATCGTGCTGGGGACGGTATCCTGGGGACGGGAATGGTGCACTGCCCAGTATTGCATCATGTGATGTGCCCAGCTCTACATGGGTTGGGCACGGTTTCTGACCCATATGCAGTGTGGACAGGATGTACCGTTGTGCACACATTTAAACGCACTGTGTGGACACACTGTAACGGTTTAGGTCTGTAACATTTTCATAATGTTACAGTGTTTTACGGTGTAGTGCGGGCAGGGCCTATAATAGTGTACTCCCATATAACTATAAGCCACTTGGGGTGCACTATCCCTGGAAAAAACATGAGTTTGTGCTAAATGTTGGACTTTTCTCTTTATCATGCTATCTTTACCTGCAGCTATATATGTAAATAAAAAATATTTTACTTCATTAAATCTCCCAAGTATTCTGAATTTTTATTAGCGTGACATAGGAGGTTACAAAGGCATGGTTTTGGTTCCTGGCTCTCACTTTAATACTGTGAGCATCATACAAGGAGTGGAACAGCCTTTTGTTGTTCTTTTATGGTTTAACCATGGATTAGTATTCCTTAGTGCATATTAATGATGTAGACTCTAACCACTGGAGTATCAATCAATCAACCTTTACTTATAAAGCACAGTTCCATTCGATCAAATCAAAGTAGCATTATGTGATTTTAAAAGGGAGGCCTATGTAATCTGCAGAATGGTTGGTAATTGGTGGGTTGTGATTCCCCAGTTCTGGCACACGTGTTTACAGTTTGTTTCATTTTCAAGAGTGTGAGAGTTGAAAATAGAGAGTTTGAAAATACTTTCTTGTATAATTGTGTGAGTTCTGTGGCTATAAGAATGGCTTCCTTGGAGGGCAATATTTGAATGGCTGCAGCAGCACCTTTTTTTATTTTTTGTTAACTGGATAAGGCCCACTAGGCACAAATGCCTGTTTATTGGGGTACCGTGGAGCAGTGGGGAGGTTAAGTTTATTTATTTATTTTATTTATTTCATTGTTCGGAAAAAACCTTTGAGAGAAAGCTCTATTGCAAATGTTCCACATCAAGCACATGGCATATACAGTACAACAGAAGGAGAATTTCCCCCTCTGTTGTTCACACTTCATGGGAAGAAGTGCACACAATAAGAACAACTCAGGCAACATTAAAACAAACAGTGCAATGCAAACAGAGTGACATATTGCGGAAATTGGAATATAAGTAGAGAACAAGTAACCAGCTACTGAAGCTACTGCCAAAAACCTTAAACAGAGTACAACCATGAGCTTACGGGGGAACACAGAGACAAGAATTCAGCAGCCCATAGTACAGGCTTTGTCCTGGTAACAGGGATGGGGACTGAAAAAAGCCAAATTGGGGGGAGGGGGATGGCTATAAGAGGGGTGGGAGTCTGCTAGTATCAGGCATGTCCATCAGTAGGACAGTAAGTGCTGAAACAGAGAAGAGTGCATGCCTGTAGAGGAGAGGAGAGGAGAGATCCAAGCTTGCCCCACCTAATTGCAGGGGCAGTTAATGTGGAGGGCAGGTGAGGAAACTCTGCCCCCTGCTAAGGCCAGCTACAACAGTTACAATGTGGGCCAGGTGATGGAGGGGGCCATGGTATCAACACTCACACATATTAGGAGATGGGTAGAGAGGGACTGGTAGTACACCATCTATCTGCAACAATAGGCCCTGGATGCATTAAGGTGCCGTTTCAACTCTGACTTAAATGTGGGGAGGCAGGAAGTAAATAATAGGTGAGCAGGGATCTTGTTTGGCCACAAGAGAGCCCTGTAGTCAAAGGACCACTGTCCAAGAAATGTTTTCCTAAATGGGACAGCCAACAAGCCCAAGTCTGGCCTCTGGTCTGGTATCCTGAAGAACAGGTATGGAGCAATTTGTTGAGACACAGAGGAGTTTTGCCGATTTGTGATTTCTTACCAAACAGGCATGTCTGGAATTTAATCCTATTGGTGAGTGTGAGCCAGTTAGTTTGCTGGTAAAGGGAGCAGAAGTGGGTACATACGAACATACGAATGTGCCAGCACAAACAGACCACCCAGTCTATCTAAGTCTGCTTGAGTGTGCAGCTAGCACCCCTAATTTGCAGCCTCCCTCTCCCCTTTGTCATCCCACCGCTGCCCCCCACCTTTCCCACCCTCACTCTCCCCTGTTCCCTATCCCATGCCCTTTTAAAGCTGTTCACAGATTTACATGATACCACCCATTCTGATAGTGTGTTCCATTTTGCTACCACCCTCTCCATGAAATAGTATCTCCTCATTACCCTCCTAAATCTTCCCCCCTCTATTCTTAGCCCATGTCCCCTGGTGTCCCTCCCCCTCCTTAGCTTAAAGACCCCATCTGCTACATTCTTATTAATTCCCCTTAGATACTTGAATGTCCCTATCATGTCCCCCCGTCCCGTCTGTCCTCCAGGGTGTACATATTCAGGTCTCCCAGCCTGCTCTAATAGTATATCCCCTCCATTCCACATATCATCTTCATTGCCCTCCTCTGCACTCCCTCCAGTAGCCTGATATCACACTTCAGGTACGGCCTCCAAAACTACACACAGTACTCCAAGTGCAGCCTTACCAGTGACCTGTAGAGGGGCAAGATCACTTCTCTTCACCTGGACGAAAACTGCCTCGCTATGCACCCCAGCATTTTGTTCACTTTTGCAGCTGCTCTCCTGCACTGGGCAATGTTGTTCATGGTCCCTGTTAACATTACCCCTAGGTCCTTCTCCTTCTCAATGATCCCTGGCTTAACCCGCTCCCCCCAGCCAGTATTCTCTCCTTGGGTTCTTTGCCCTGAAGTGCATAACCTTACACTTCTTTGCATTGAACCCCAGCTGCCACCTTTCAGACCACTCCTCTAGCTTGCTTAGGTCAGCCTGCAGCTGCTTCCATCCCTCCCCTCCATCCACCACTGCTCCCATTTTGGTGTCATCTGAAAACAGACTTACCTTGCTCACCACCCCATATGCAATGTCTGATATGAAAAGCCCAAATAATACTTGTCCCAGTACAGAGTCCTGTGGCACCCTGCTCATCACTGGCCTTGGAGTTGAGAGCTCCCCTCCCACCACCACCTGTTGCAGCCTCCCTCTCAGTCAGCTTGTAATCCAGTTCATCATTTTTGCCCATACCGCCACACCAGTTAGCTTCCCCCAAGCCACCCATGAGACACCGAATCAAAGGCCTTGCTGAAGTCCAAGTAAAGAACATCCACCACATGACCCTTATCCAGCTCACCTGTCACCCAGTCATAATATTGTATCAGGATGGTTTGACAAGACTTCACCAAAATGAACCCATGCTTCCTCACATCCTGGAGGCCGTTGTCCTCCTGGTACGACACCAGTCTTTTCTTTAGTATCATTTCCATGAGTTTGCACACTATGGAGGTAAGACTTACCAGATGATAATTATCTGATTTCATCCTTTGGTCCACTCTTGTGTAATGGCACTATATGTGCCATCCTCCAGTCCAGTAGCACACATCCCAACTCCTGTGAGGTGCTATACAGATCCGCCAGTGGTTCCGCCAACACCTCCGCCATCTCCTTCCACACCCTAGGGTGGATACCATCCAGCCCTGGTGCTTTGTCTACCCTCAGTGCCCTCAGTCCCTCTAGGACTCTACCTCCTTCAATTCTTCTATCTGTCGCCTCCTCACCCCTCGTCCCTACCCTCCTAGCCCATGGGAGTAGCAGTACCCTCTTTTCTTCCATGAACACTGAGCACAAGTATTCATTCAGTGCTTCCACCTGTTTCTCCCCTTTTCTATCCACTCCCCACCCTTTTTTATTCTCACTATTGTCTCCTTGCACTTCCTTTTCTCTCTAAGGTATCTGAAAAAGTCCCCCCCCCCCATTACTTCCCTATGCTAATCTCAGCTCCCTCTGTGCCTTGCATTGGCTTCTCTTACTTTTCTGGTCACCTCCCTGGACCATCTTGCATACTCCTCCCTGTTTCCTTCCTTCCTTCCCCATCCTCCTATACCTCTGGTGCGCCTCTTGTTTTGCCCTCACCACCTCCACTACCTCGCTGTTCAACCAGCATGGTTTTCTTGCTCTTCTCCTCTTACTCTGTGTCTTGGTGCAGGCTTCCATTGCCTCAGTAATCCCCCGTTTAATAATATCCCATTTCTGCTCTGTGTCCATTTCCTGCCTTATGCACTCTAGTTTCCCTTTCAGTACTTCCCGCATCCTCCCAAAGTCTGCCCCCCTGAAGTTTACCACCCAGGTTGCTGATTTCTCTGGCTCCCCACACATCGTGATATTAAACCACACCGTTTGGTGATCGCTGTTGGCTAGTGAGTCCTCCACCCTTATTTCTCTTGTTTCCTCCCCATTCGACAATACCAGATCTAAAATTATCTTTGGCCTAGTAGGTACACTGTGCACGTGCTCCCTAGCACTGGAGGTGACTGGAATGCTCCAGTCAACCCCCGGCAAGTTGAAATCCCCCACGATGACCACCTTCCCTTTTCTACATATCTTTCTTTCTTTTTTTTTTAAATTCAATATACTTTACTGTTTTGGCAGCCCATAGCAGAATAATAATTTTTATATCGGTACAGCTGCAAAAAAAAAAAACACAAAGCAATCAACATACATAGTGACATAACTACTAAACACAATACTAACAATAAGCAAAACATACACCCACAGACCCCCACCTCGTGCCAGGGTCCAAAGATCCAGGAGGGCAAGTAAGAATATTTAGGGCTTCCAAAGGGATAGTAAGGTCAAAAGGGGCTCCCATAGTTCTTTGTAACTATCCAGTCTATGTCAGATACTGGCAATATGCTTCTCCAATTGAATGGCAGTTAAGATCTCATGGTACCGTTCCAAGACTGAGGCAAGGGAATTGTCCTTCCAGTGCGTAAGTATGATGAGTTTAGCCATGGCTGCTATTAGAGTTAGGTGGGCCTTCTGAGATTTGGGAGTGCCCTGTGGGAAAAGAGAAAGTAAACATTTTTTTTGGGTAAATAAAGTGTCTAACCCCAGCAAAGGATCTAGGGTACTTTGGATAGATCTCCAGAATGCTTGGGCTTTTGGGCAGTCCCACAACATGTGGAAAAGAGATCCCAATCCTTCCCCACATCTATGACAAAGGGGGAAGTCAACTTCCCTATAGCATGCAACCTGATAGGGGTATAATGCAAGTTGTGTATAATATTAAACTGAATGAATCTCAACCTATCTTGTTTAATGAATCTATAAACAGTTGTCCAGAGTTTACCCTAATAGACCAGATCATCAGTAAGGGAAAACACTTGTTTCCAGTAGAAACAAATCTCTTTGGGAAGCTCGGGATAGAGGGATTGTAAAAATTGATATATACAGGAGACCGCATGTGGCTATCCTGCAACATGGAGCATGGCGGGTAAGTCATCACTGTGTGGGAAAGCCCAGGGCTTAGGGCCCAAAATATCCAGAAGAGCATGTCTTATCTACCAATATTTAAAGATGTCAGCATTAGATAATTGAAACTTCTCTTGCAATAGAGCAAAGGGGAGGATAGAGTCTTCATTGTAGAAATCACCTAATGTGCCATGGCGTAATCTGGGAAGGAAAGAGGGTGGAATTACCCATTTCCCAATCAGGAAGTGGGGATTACTACAGAGGGGCTGTCTCAATGAGTTACCCCAATTAAAGGAAAAATGTTTCTGTACCTGGTGTAGGGCACGGAGAGACCACCCGATGGGGGAGTTTTTGAGGTGATAGGGGAGCTTATGAGGAGATTGGTACAGTAAAGCCAAGAGGGAGCTTCCAGGTTGCTGTGCCAGAGCCCCTTCAATTTCCACCCAAGTTGGAATGTAAGCATGTACCTGATTGGCAAATGGTTCTTCCATCCATCTGGCCAACTTGCTAATACGTTGGGCTCCATAATAGATAAAGAAGGAGGGAAGGGCAAGGACCCCTTCAACTTGGGGGCGGTAAGTTTGGCATGACCCCTTTTTATGCCCTTGTTCTTCCATAAAAATTTATTGTGTATACTCTGTAGTTGGATAAACCAGGATTTGGGAAGGAAGAGGCCCAACATACCCATTGGATACATTACTCGCGGAAGGACATTCATTTTGAGGGCACTTAAACTACCCCAAAGAGACACTGACAGGGTGCTCCACCTATCCAAATTCACTTTGAGGGTAGAAATCAGTTTGGTAAGATTCTCCCTTAACATTGATGGCACATCCCTAGCAACCATAATCCCCAAGTATGTCAGGGTATGAGGCGTCCACGCTAAACCCAAGTCAGATACATCTGCCCTGATGAGAAGATGATTAAGAGGGAAGATCTGGGATTTGGAGAGGTTGAGTTTATAAGAGGAGACTTTGGAAAATGCGCTCAATTCCTCCAGCAATGCGGGAATTGAGGAAGCAGAGTTTTCCAGATGTAATAACAAATCATCAACATATGCAGAGAGGAGGTACCTGCTACCTCCAATTTGGATACCAGTTAAATTATGGGAGCTAATAAGTCTGTGCATAAGGGGCTCCAAATATAACTTAAACAAAAGGGGGAAAGCGGGCAACCACGATGGGTTCCACGCTGGAGAGGAAAGGGGGGAGAAAGGAGGCCGTTACACCATACCCTGTCTGTAGGGCCAGAATACAGTATTCGGACCCATTTAATAAAGCTTTCAGGAATCCCAAAACAGGCAAGGGATGCAAATAAGAATTTCCAGGAGACTCTGTTAAAGGCTTTCTCAGCGTCGAGGGAGACCAGGGTCATGGGGGCCCGGGACTCCCTCTACGCCAAGATCAGATGCAAATGTTTCTGCATGTGGTCTCCTAAGGAGCGGTTGGGTAAGAAGCTGACTTGATCATGCCCAATAACCTCCCCCATGAGTAGGGTCAGACAGGTAGCCAGGATTTTGACCAGGATTTTAAGGTCTGAGTTGAGTAAGGAGATTGTGTGGTAATTACCCGGAAGCAAGGGGTCTTTACCAGGCTTGGGGATTAAGGTTATTAATGCCTCTAGGAATGATTGATCACTCATCCCTTTATCAAACCAGAAATTGTAAACCTCAACTAATATTGGTGCAGTCTGGGTGCAGCATTGTTTATAAAGGTTGTTTGGAAGACCTCCCGGCCGGGAGCCTTGTCGGAGGGTAAAAGCTTAATGGCATGTTCAACCTCTGAAACCGTGATTAAGGATCCTAAACCTTCAACCCGCTGGGATGGGAGGCTAGGCAAATTACCCAAGGCTAAGTATTGAGAGATATTAAAGTCTCCAGGTGAAGCTGAGTCCTCAGCTGTATATAGAGACTCATAATAACTGCCAAAGACTGCGACTATGCTCTTAAGATCAGAGACTATCACCTCCTCAGGGGACAGGTGCAAGCTAGGAATGAATCTTGCAGCCTTGGCCGGTCGGTGCCTAAGGGCCAGCAGCCTTCCTGCATGTTCACCCAATTCTAAATACCTCATTTTAGTGAAGTGGAGGTAAAGCTCTTCTTTTTGAGCCATTATATCCGCATGCTGAGAATGGAGCTGATGTAGCCTGGCCCACTCAAGCTCAGGGGAAGCATGATGAAGGGAATGCTCCAGGTGTTTGATATCACAAAAGATAGACTCCAACTGGGCTTTGCCCTGCCTGGCTTGGGTAGTCACCCATGAATGAAGTCCCCCCGGAGAGCATATTTAAGTGCGGCCCAGATGAGATCAATCTTTGCCTCAGAACCGATATTAGATTCAAGATAAAAGGTAATGAAATTTCAAACGTGTTCAACCAGGGAGGGTTTCTGTAATGACTTTGTGTTTAGGCACCAGAGGGAGTCTCGTTTAAGTCCTGGTCCCAGAGCAGGGGAAAGACTAACCTGGGAATGGTCAGATAGGACCATAGGATAAATATCAGCCTCCAAGACTCCTGGGAGAAAAGTGATGCTAAGTAAAAAGTAATCAATATGGGATAAGGATTTGTGTGGTGGGGAAAAATATGTGTACTGGCAACCTGTGGGATTCAAGGAACACCATATATCCAGCATCCCAGTACCTGCCATAAGGTCCCTCAATGCTCTTTGGGCCGGGGATAAACTGACTCTCTTACAGTCTGAGTGGTCGACCTCAGATTGGGGTACAACATTCCAATCCCCCCCAAGTATGGTAAGCCTAGGGGGATCAACTGGTATCTGAGACATCAATTCTATAAAGGATTGTGGGGTCTCAACATTTGGGCCATAAATGGAACCTATGACTATAGCGAATGACTTCAGGGTACCCTGGAGAAGAATATAATGTCCCAATGGCTCCCACCATTCCTGGGTCAATACAAAAGGAATTGATTTAGCCACTAAGATGGCCATACCCCCCTGCTTAGAGAAGGAACCAGCCTCTACATATCTTTCTGATTTGTCCCACTAATTCCCTGTCAATCTCCTCAGACTGGGACGGAGGCCTGTATGCCACCCCAAACCTCAGTTTCCTACCCTTTAAGTCTAGGAGCTGCAACCCGATTGTCTCTGTTCTCCTTTCTTCCCCCTCGTCCCTTGTGCATTTGATCCTGTTCCTCACATAGACTGCCACCCCACACCCCCCTTCCTTACAGTCCTTCCTGTATATTTTGTACCCTGGGATTGCCAGATCCCAGTCCTGGTGCTCAATTGCTCACGTTTCTGTGACAGCTGCAATATCCACCCTCCACACTGCCAAGAGTGCCTGCAGATCAGCTAATTTGTTGCCTAAGCTTCTTGCATTCAGTGAGACAACCCTCCATCCTGCCCCTTCCCTTCATCACTCTCCATCTCCTCCCTTCTACTCCCTCCCTTTTTGGCCACCCTGAGCCCTTCCCTGCTAGCCTGGAGGTAGGCTGTGACTCCACTCTATCAGATTCCTGCCTACTTGCTGTCCACTTGCCACTCCCCATCAAGTTCAAATCCACTGTTGTCGCAATATAACTCCCCTGTCTTTGCTTTAATACCTCCTTCCCCTCCCCACTCAGGTGCAGCCTATCCCTTACAAACAGATTATTATTATCCCAGGTACCTCCCCAGTCGCCCACATCCCCATACACCTTAGTTCAACACCAACCTACCAGTCATGCATCCTAATGTGTCCTAATCCTCTCCTTTCTCACTGTGCTTGTGCAGGGTACTGGGAGCACCTCTGAGAAGGCCACAGACTCCCTAGTCTCCTTGCACAACTTCTCAATTCCTCAGACATCTCCCTTATTACCTCCACCATTTCCCTTGCTAGGTTATTTGTTCACACATGTACCACAATGTGCAGTTTCCTCCTACCCCTCCTTGCGCACCTTAGGATTGCCTGTCCTGCCTTGTCTGCCTTTAATCCCAGTATGGACTCCACCCATATCTGACTGTGCCTCTCCCCCTTGCTGCTCCATCTGATCCCCTTGAGTATGGAGTCCCCAACCCCAGTACACCCCCTCCTCTTTCCTTGTGCCCGTCACCACCCCCCACCCAGGTTCTCATTCTTGGGGCCACTGAAGATGGTGCTTTTACCATTTCCCAGTGTCTTCTCCCTGCCCTCTCAATTGAGACCCTCCCCTCCCCTCCTCCTGTTTGACTGCCAACCTCCCTCTCCTTCCTCACCTCACTGAGTATTATCCCTCCCCCTGCCACGCCATGCTCAATCTCTCCACTAGTAATGCCCCTCACTTCCTCCTCTTCATGAGTACGATCCCTTGTGCAGTCTCCTCCCGCATCCTCTTCCCCATGTGTCACTAGTACAGCAAACATGTTCCCTACCCTCTTTGCCTTACTATGTGTTTTCTCCTCCCTCCTGCCTACTGCTGCTCCTCTTTTTCTAGTCCCTACTAGAGTCCACCCTTCATCAGCTGGCTTCCTGTCTAGTTTTCCCCCCCCGACCCCTCCCTTGACCCACTTTCCTTCTCTTTGGTGACCCCTGATACTCTCAGATGTCAGCCCTTCTATCAACTCAACCCTCCACTCACCACTCAACCTCCCCAGCTCCCTGCCAAGCCACTGAACCTCTTTAGGGAGCTTCCTTAGCCTGTGGCATATTGGGCACCCTCCCAACCTCCACAGTATGTTCATCCACATTGCTGCCACACAACCATTTCACCCCACAATCCTACCCATGGTTCGCACTACCTATACAGGACAGTGAAATACAGCCTATCTATACTAATTGCAGTTGCTTATGAACACAATTACAAACCCACCAATAGCATTCCCAAGGCTCACAAACACACACAGTCCAGAAATTAGATGTTTGCCCCAGGTTCTCTTTATGACCCTCCCCCTGGCTTTAGGTGGGGCCGTTGTGCCCCCGTTGAGCTTAATTCAAAAAAAAACACAGCCACAGAGATCTTTAAGTTAAATTCAAAAGACAGAGCCACAGAAACCTTTATGCTTAATTCAAAAAACACAGCCACAGACACCTTTAAGCTAAATAAAAAAAAAATAGCAAAACTTACAAAAATCCTCTTCATACTAACTCTTTCTACAGTAAGTAGAATCAACTAATCCTAGCCCAGCCTCTAACAGAAATTGTAATACCAAATGCCCTTGCATGCAGCCTAAGACAGCAAACTACAGTAATAACTGGAAACCACAATCCTACTCATTAGATCTATAATCCTGCTCATAAGTTATATATATTTACATATCTTTAAGAATTAGCTCATATGGCTGTTTCTTGTTTCCTCCCTCCTGACCTGCCCTGAGGGCTCAGGTTAGCTTGCAGCTCCCCAAGCTCCTCCCTCACAGCCTTCAAACCCAACCCCCAGTGGCATTTCAGTATTTAAGAAAGCCACAGAAACCTTTAAGCTAAATTTAAAAAAAAAAACAATAGCAAAACTCGCAAAAATCCTCTCCACACTAACTCTCTCCACTGCAAGTAAAATTAACTAATCCTTCTCTTCTGCCGTTTAAAAACAATAACAAAACTTACAAAAATCCTCCCCACAGCAAGCAGAATTAACCAGCCATTCTCTCCTACAATTTGATGACTTTGTCTGAATTTAAAGGCTTTGTGGGTGGCCAAGTCTGGGCCTGTCCTCTTCAATCCCTCCAGCTACAGAAATCTGTAAGCTAAATAATAATAAAAAAAAAATAGTAAAACTTATAATAATCCTCTCCACACTAACTCTCTTTACAGTAAGTAGAATTAATTAATTCTTCTCTCCTGCACTTTAAAAAACAATAGCAAAATTTACAAAAATCCTCCCCACAGCAAGCAGAATTAACCAGTCCTTCTCTAAGAGTCAGCCTATAGACCTTATTGAGGTCTATGACCACACGTTTGAGTGCCGTGTCCAAGGCCGCTCCATACACTACAAGGCTGTAGTCTATAACTGACAGGATGGATGAGGAAACAGACAGTCATAGGGCAGCAGGTATGAGATAATGCCTATGCCTATAAAGGACTACCAGCCTAGTATGAACTGTCTTTATGGACTGGTCAATATGCTGCACAAAGGAGAGGGTGTCATCAATGATGACCCCAAGGTACTTGAATGATTGAACCTGCTCTAGCGTGTTACCCATTTTATTGGTGATATTCAAGGCCCAGATGGATTTCTTTAGCTGATGACTGGATAACAGCATTGTCTTCATCTTTTAATAATCAAGTAACAGTTTCTAGGAGCTGAACCAGTCCTCCAGGTGATGGAAGGAGCACTGTAGCTCATCCTGCAGAAGATGCAACTGGACACTACTACTAAGGATAACTGCATCATTGGCATAAAGCATGACTTTGCTATTGCAGGCTTCAGAAGACAGCTAATAAAGACATTGAAAAGGAGAGGGCCCAATATGGACCCTTGTGGGACCCCAAGCTTAATTTCCCTAGAGGAAAAAATTGCTGTCCTGATTTTTACACTCTGGACTCTACTGGATAGACAGTCCTGAAACAAGAGGACAGCTTGGGGGGCAAGACCCGTATCAAGAAGCTGATGCAGCAAGATAGGGTGGTTGACAGTATCAAAGGCTTTAGTGAGATGTATGAAAATAGATCCCACTAAATTACCACCATCCAAGGCCTTGTGGACAAAGTCTGTGAATGTGACTAGGGTTGTCACAGTGCTATGGCTCTTATGGAAACTGTGCTGTGGTGGGCACTGGAGACCGTACTTCAAGAGGTACTCAGATAGCTGGTCGGCCACAATCCTCTCAAACACCTTAGAGAGGGGGGAGAGGATTGAGATCAGCCTGTAGCTGGATGTGATGGATTAGTCCCCACTTTTTAGCACAGCAGTGACAAGTGCCAACTTCCAAATAGCTGAGAACTTTGCAAGAGCGAACAATTTATTAAAGAGTTTAGTGATAGGAACCAAAAGCTCATCCAATGCAACTGTCACCCACTTCATATCGATGGTGTCACTACCAAGTCTAGTTTTTTCAAGCCTTTTATTTATATAGGTTCTGGCTTCGTTGGTCATGATACACTTAAAATAGAGGTTTTGGTGAGAGGGGTTGACACGAGGTCTTGGCTGGGGTGGTCCCTGAGAGTTAAGATAGTCTGGAGAGAGTACGGAGCTGAGGTCAGAAAATGCCAGGTTAAAGGATTCAGCAATTGAGAGAGGATCAAGGGTAGGGGAGCCATTGATGCTAAGCATAGTTGAGTGCTTTCAGTCCTCCTTGTTAAGCAGGTCCTTAATATTATCCCAGAAAGTGTTTCCCATTGCCCCAGCTATTCTCAAGATGCTGTTTATAAAATTTAGCTTTGGCTAACCTTGTGAGCTTGGTGCATTTGTTCCTAGCAGCCTGGTACTTTTGAAGGTCTGCAGAGTTACCAGAGTTTCTGGCCAAACTCCATACATTGTCCCACTCCCTCATCTGGTTCAGAAGGTCACGGGTGATCCAACCATTTTTGGAAGCCCTGATCTTTCTTTTCCTCAGAGGGGCAAAGATATTGCAAATACAACTGAATGTATTCGAGGAAAATTGCAGTGCCTGATCAACATCAGGGAAGCTATCAAGGTGGGACCAGTCAACACTGGCCAAGGAAGTTTTAAAGGCTCATGTGGCACCTTGTTTGAGGACCCGACTAAGTATGAAGATGGGGGTCTTTTTTTTCCTTATTAACCCAAGTACAGGTGACAGGTGAGTGATTGCTGAAGCAATCAGGAAGCACAAAGACATTTTTTACCCTAGGGGCAGTTGGTAAGTGTCCAATCTATCAGAGAGCCCTGCCAGTGCTGTGATTAAGTCTGGTAAGCTCAGTGACCATCTGCATGAGATACAGATCAGCTGCCTGATGATTTGCTCAGAGTCACAGAGTATGCAAGTGAGGTTGTGGGGCTCAAACCCAGGTCTGCTGGATGTACCAAGCTCATTCACAACTTGTTACTCTAATCTCTAGGCTACACTACCGCCCCAGAGAAGACCAGAACTCTGGTGACCAAGATCTCCAAATATGTTGATCAGCTGTTTGGAGACAAAAGTCTCCCATTCCTAGAATGGGAGAAAATATGGAAAAAAACTAGCACTATCATGAGTGGTGCTGGAGAAAGAATGGCTGGGATAGTGAAGCAGCTGAAGCATAAGTGGAACAAATCTCAGTGTCATAAGCTCCACATACTGTAGTGGTAAGTCTTGGTGGCATTGTGATGATGACAGGATGTAAATACTGTCACACTCCTGCTGGTGAGTGTTACCAGACTTCTCTTTTCAGTATTAGTAAAAATGAAATATTGTGCCATTTTAATGAAAATATTGTATAACTGAGCATGGGGCACTACTGATTGCAAGGTGGTTGAGCGTTTGTGGTATAGTGGCTAGCTGTGGAGCAGTTCCTGACAGCTGGCTGGCAATCTCCTAATGCTGCCTCTTCATTTGTTTTTGTCCTTGAGAATTATTTGCACCCCTTTTATAATCCTTTGCTGCTGTTTTATGTGTCTGAGTCACCACAGTCTAATCAGAATCATGTTGTGTGATATTGCACCATTCTGGAGGCAGTATAGCATAGTGGTTATGGTCACCGAGCTGTAAACCTGGAGACCTGGATTTGCATTCCATTAGCCCATACCATGTGACCCTGAGCAAGTCACTTAACTTCCTTGTGCTGCCAGGTTGCACCTGGAAAAGAGCTGTGGCTTAGTGGCCTTTCCTGGTTAAACAATTTCCCCTTCCCCCCTTTGGCTTTCTTTTCCATGCTGTTCTACTCTCATATTATAAGCTCAGCAACATTGTATTTACACTCCCGATTTTAGTCTGCCACCTATCATTGACACGTTCCACAAACCTTGCTCTGTTCCACAGGGAGACTCCCCAGCTCCATCCATCACCAATACTATCTTCCATCTGTACAGTGGTTGCCCACAGTGGAGGGCATGTTTGAAGGTTACCCTGGTGTTTCAGTTTTTATCTTATCAGCCTCACCGTTTCACCTGTTCATGGATAGTGGCCACAGTGGACTATTTGTACAGAAAGAAAACCCATGGACTACCTCCCTGACTAACCTGTGCAGCTTTAGCACTGGAAACTGGCACCTTATGTGTACAGCAGCTTTAGCACTAGAAACTGGCACCTTATTTGTACTGTAGCTTTAGCACTGGAAACTGGCACCTTATCTGCCTATCTGGCTGGTCTGCCATTTGTCTGTGGTGAGTGGCTTCCAGGTTTCTTTATGCACCCCACCTAACTGAACAAACAATAACTGTTTGAGGAAAATGTCTTTCTCTTTTCATAACTGTTGGCTACTGGCAGTATAGCCTAGAGGTTAGAGTAATACACTATTTTTAAGTGAAAAGGATGTTATAGGACTAGAGGGCATGGGATGAAGTTGGATGGAGGACGATTCAGAGAAAACGTGAGGAAGAATTTCTTCACAGAATGGGTAGTGGACAAGTGGAACACCCTACCAGAGGAAGTGGTGGGGGCTGAAACAATCACTGGATTTAAGAATGCATGGGATAGACATAAAGGAATTCTGGAGGTGAGGGTTAAGGAGCAACAGACTTCTAGGAAAACATAAAGTAAACTTACAAGCTCAAATGGGCAGACTGGGTGGGCCATAGGCCCTTATCTGCCGACACTGTCTATGTATCTATGTATCTATGTAATGAGTTGTGAATGAGCTTGGTACCTTCGGAGCTCAGTTTGATTCCCATAGCCTCCACTTGCATACTGTGTGACTCTGAGCAAGGCACTTAACCAGCCCACAGCTTCTGGTTCACTTCTGAAAACAGACACTTGTGCCAAGCGGGCATTACCAGGTTAACAAAGAATAAATACGTTGCTGAAGTTTTGAGAAACAGTAGTTCCTAATGTTGTGTAGATGTACAGTAATCTTTTCCTTTTTGGTTTTACAGCAAATGTTCATCAATCTGGTCAAGTCAGCAGTGAGGGAAGAGACTGGACTGGTGGACCAGAGGGTGCAGCAGCCCCTGTTGATGTTGTGGCTGAAGATGGGCTGTTTAATTTTCTTCAATTTTCCATCACTGTAATGAATCTTATGTAGTACATAAATGATCATTTATATTTAGCTGGCCAACGTGGTGAAAGGAGAGTCTGTGCAGGTTGCCATTCCTTCAACATGGGAGAATCATTTTCTTGGTTGGCCATGGGGGTGGAGTGGGTATGGATGTTGCTGAGTGGGTGGGGTGCAAGAAGGACACAGGGAATGTGTAATTTCTCCCGTGGCTTGGAGGGGTTGGGGGGTGGTTGGGATTGAGTGTTGTGAGTGGATAGGGGGAAGGGATCTTGAATCTTAATTTCTTTCTTGCCCAGGCCGGAAGGGAGATGAGTAGTATCAGTGGGTGCTTCTCTTCTGAATCCAATGCCTGAGCTGCTCTTCTTCATCTCCAGAATGAATAACTCCATCTAGTGCCAACAACATTTTCAAAAGCACAGGAAAAAAAACATAAAAAGCAGCAGTGAAGCAGTAGAACTGCAAAGAAGCCCTGGAAAAGTATCACTCACTCAATCACCTCCAGAATGGAAAATAAATCATACCATACAGTTCTTAATCTTTTCACCATACATCTGGCAACCTGGTGTGTGTGTGTGTGTGTGTGTGTGTGTGTGTGTGTGTGTGTGTGTGTGTGAATGTAGCTAGGCAAATAAAGTTTGTATACCATTTTGTACACTGATGTGACCTTGTTTGTTGCACCCTACCCTGTGTGCTGTTGCCCTCAGCTGAACCCCGGCTGTTTCTTTGTATCTTACTTGTTGTTCCCAGGTGTACCCTGTTTGTTAGTCTATAACTGTATACCCCCATGACATTTTGAGCATGGAGAGAAATTTAAAGCAATACTCAGTTCAATGTGCTTATGCAATTTGGTGCGGTGTTGTGTTTATGCAACTTGATGAGTAAACTTTGTTGTGGCCGTTCACCTCTCTGTGCTTTGGGAATACCACCCTGTAGGGAAACTGATGGCAAGAAGCCTTGGAGAAGGGTTCCAACACTAGAAGCACCAAGGGAGGATTCCCTTAGGTTAAATGTGGCTTAGAAAGAAACCCAGAGGAGAGAATCTAGCCACTGGAGGATGGTGGGGAAAGAAAAATTGCTTCTGAATGAAGCAGGAAGGTAGAGTTTAAATAGATCAGGCTGGGGGCATGGCTGTTGCATCAGCCTCCTGAAACACAGACTTAAGCCTTTCAATTCAATGTGCTTACACAACTTGGTGTGGTGCTGTGCTTATGCAACTTGATGAATAAACTTTGTTGTAGCCGTTCACCTTTCAGTGCCTCGGGAATACCACCCAGTAGGGAAACTGAAGGCAAGGAATCCTACAGAAGGGTTCCACCACTAGAGGTGCCAAGGGAGGATTCCCTTAGGTTAAAGGTAGCCTAGGAAGAAGCCCTGAGGAGAGAGGCTAGCCACTGGAGGAGGAGGGGAGGATGATAGGGAAAGGAAAATTGCTTCTGAATGAAGCAGGAAGGCATGGTTTAACTAGATCAGGCTGAGGGGGGCATGGCTGTTGTTTCAGCCTCTTGAAACACAGGTTTAAGCCTTTCAATTCAAAGTGCTTACGTGACTTGGTGTGGTGTTGTGCCTATGCAACTTAATGAATAAACTTTGTTGTGGCCATTCACCTCTCTGTGCCTTGGGAATACCACCCTGCAGGGAAGTTGAAGGCAAGGAACCCTGGAGAAGGGTTCCACCCCTAGAGGTGACAAAGGAGGATTCCCTTAGGGTAAAGGTAGCTTAGGAAGAAGTCCAAAAAGAGTGTAGTTCTGAAGGACAGCAGAAGTAACAAGTTGGTATTGAGTATTTGGACAATCACATAGGCCAAGAGAGATACTGTACTGGTAATAGTCAGCAGATAACTGTCTGAAATGAGTAATGACTTTAACATAGGTTGAATGAATGAGAGGGCATGACTTCCCAAGGAGAGAGAGAATGGTAAAGAAGGGCCACCATCCAACTCCATCCAACAGCAGGAACCTACCTAAATAACAGGGGAAAACTACCTAAGTAGATTACGGAATTATGACTAAAGTAGCTAGATATTATGATCATTGGCACTGATGAGAGGGAAAAAACCCTTTGAAGAGGAAATCTCTGGGGATCCAAGGCCTAGGTTGCCTACTCTCCAGGATAGAGATGTTTTATTTAGTGATGGCTGTGCTGCTGCAATTTAGAAATCCAAATCAAGGGAAGGAAAACATTCCAATTTGGTGGAAAGCTCTCAAGAACCCTGTAATGGAAACACCATGAAGGGTTACGAGAGGCCATTGCAACACTGGATCCTCTGAAGTTAGAGTGGGAGTACCAAGGCGGGAGGAGGAGAGAAACAAATGCTGAGACACACAGCTGGCCTACCAACTAAAAACAGACCAGGTGAACCAGAGGCTGTCATGGGATAAATAGCATAGAAGGCATCGCCGAACCTGATTCAGCTAGCTAAAGGAATGCTCTTGGGCCCGAGGGCCCCATCCATCATAGCTAAAGTCTTAAATTCTACATCAAGAGGTGCCATCAATATGGCTGCATGGCTAAAGCTCTACATGGAGTGAGGACATCCCCACTATGGAACAGATGAGAAGGACCCTTCCCCGAGGTTCACATGCTCAAGATGCAGACTTCATGGATGCAGAGTGAGACCATTGGCTGCAGGGTAGGTCCTGAACCATGGAATGTAATAGTCATGGTTGGCATGCCTCTGATTTATGAATGACAGCATACTCATCAATTATGAAAAGCTAGATATGAGGAGGCCGGGTGAAACCTGCGGCCATTGGCTAGGTATTGGTATGGTGAAATGATTGATTGAGATGATGGACTGATATGATTGACAGATGATACTGACTGAGAGAAATGCATGCTATGATAGACTGATATGAATAAAGCCAGCAGAAAGCAAACCAATCAGTTTCAGTACAGAAGCCTAATATTAATGACATTGAAAACATTTGATGGCGGTAGGTAATACTGATGTGGGTAGGTGGTCACAGGCCAGGCAAAGTCAGTGGTCATTAGTTAGTTACGAATACCAGAAACTGAATAAATGAGATTCAGATACTGAACTGATATAGTTTGTGCATGATTACCTTAAATGCCATTTAGGCTGCACAGCAGCAGTAGTAGGACAGCTGGAAAGTAAATTGATAAGGAATAAGCTGGAATATGGCAAAGGAGCATGGCAAAAGTCATTTAATTTACATAAAGAATGCTCCTGCTACTTGGAGAAATGATGCCCCACTGTGACATCACAGTCCACTGCCATGGGAATAACAAGGAAACCACAAGCTGAGCGTCATGAGACCAAACAGCTAATTTAATGAATGAAAGTTTCTGTATAGATATAAATTAGAAATGTACTGTTTAAATGCCACAGCTGGTGGGGGGGGGGGCAAACATACCTTGGATTGGTTACACAAGCAAAAGTAATGAGAGTTTGAGTTATGATTACAAATGCACATGAGTCCTGCACATCAGACTAGGACAACAGTAAACTTATGATAGAGTGAAATTTGGATGGTAGAGCAGAAAAACCCAAAATTGTAGAGGCACTCCCTGCTTCTCTCTTGGTTTGCTGAGAATCTGCGGCAGAAAAACCCTAAAAGGAGTAGAAGCAGCAAAGGAGAATTGTAGAGTTGGGAGTTGCAGCTGCCTCTAAGGAGCCAGCACTGAGTGAAGTCAATCCAGGTGCAAACAATTAAGATGAATGAACTCACTGTTAGAGGCAGGAGGAACATGACAGCTGAACAGCACACAGATAACAACTGCAGTTCAACAGAGAGATTTGCTAAAGGTGTGATAAGACAAATGAGAGCCTGAACAACACAAGGCAAACAAAAGGACAACAAAACATTAGGAAAACTTGAAAGGCTTCACATTGCAAGTAAAGGGAAGCAGCAGGATGCTAAGAAAACTAACCCCCCAAAAAGAAAGAAAACTGAAGAAACACAAGCACACCAGAACAGTAGAGCAGACACAGACAACAGATAGAAGCAAGCAGCAGACAGAGGCAAAAGCAAAATACAGACCAAGAAAGGCAGGAGAAACACAAACCAGTTGAACACCAGCACCAACTAAGCAGAAAATCCAAAAATGCAAGAGGAGAGTGGAGTCCGACAGAGCCTCTGGCAACAAAGAAAAATGACTTCTGAATGAAGCAGGAAGGCAGGGTTTAAATAGGTCAGGCTTGGGGGTGTGGCTGTTGCTTCAGCTTCTTGGACCACAGGCTTAAGTCTTTCAGTTCTATGCATTTCTATAGTGGTTCACTTGCACAGAGTACAAAATTCATATTACTGTATAACATCAGCAAGTAGGACAAATGATGCCCTTTGGTAGGACAAAATGTTGCCCTTCAGGAAAAAATTGTACACAATGGCTTACATTGTATATATATTCCTTCAGGCTTCACCTGTGTGTGTGTGTGTGTGTGTGTGTGTGTGTGTGTGTGTGTGTGTGTGTCGGCTACTGTTAAACCACCAGCTGCAGTAGCGTGCAAAGCCCTGCACAAACTATGGTACACTCTTCCCCACTGATGAGAAAATACAGCTACTGGGAAAGTAAACCAAACACACAAATACTCTGAAAAACACTTCCTATGCAATAGCTATACTGTTTTCTAACATTTGCCATACAAGCTTGTAATCGTATTAAAGCAAACACATTTTTTGAGAATTTTGAACACATTTTTGTCTAACAAAACTCCAGCTTCAAAGAACCACTCCTTCTCTCTTTCAGCCCAAAAGGACTACAATAAGTGAAAGAAGTCAATGGGTGTTTTCCATTTGGAAAGCAAAATCACATGGCCTCACAATGTATTATGAGATCAGCTGAAGAACTCTGTTCCTCAAAATATACTTGTTCTGTGGAAAAACAGTGGGTTCAAAGTAAGATAAACTTTGCCGTTGCCATACTGTGGGATCATTTTCTGATGTTCTCAATATAAGATTTTGGCATTTAGGGACCTGACAAATAAAGATATAGCCATAAAAATGATAATAAGAATCATAAGCCTGTAGCAGACATAAAACAGCAAATGGGTGTATTTCTTATCAAATTTCTTGACTTGATTCGACATATAAGCCATATAATTGTTGGGGAACATATGCTGTAGAAAACAATGCAGAATAGTGAAATGGTGAAATGCTCTTTTGCTTCCAATAGAATTCTGCAGAATTTATTGGAATTTTCAGAAATTTTGTGCAATACTGTTTACCCAGAATTCAAAAATTCTGCACAGCACTAGTAAGCAATACACACGGTAGGGTGTTCATTGAACAGATCTGACTGCATGCTCAGAGGTGTAGTGAGGCACACTGCTGAAGGCCGAGTACCTTCAGCCCCTGGAAGTGTGGTCAGATCTGTCCAATGCACACCCTCGGAGTGTCTTATTGTGCTTATAAAATGGACTACTTTTTTTTTTTTACTGTTTAGTGTTACAAAAATCTAGTTTCTATATCTATATATGTATGTATATGTATGTGTATGTATATGTGTATATATATATATATATATATATATATATATATATATATTCATGGCAAAATCTCTGTTTAATGCATCAGTTAGGGTTGTTCCACAGCAACAAAGCATCATGGTGTGCATGGAGCTCGTTGGCCCTAACCCATCACATGTGTAAATAAGCTGAGGTATAGGAGAATGGGGTGAGAGATAGGACCGACGAGCCCAATGCACACCCCGATGCCGGTTGGGGGGGCAGGCTGGGGGGTGCAAGAGGGCCTTTCAACCCTAACACTGAATTTCCTTGCCTTTGTTGCTGTGGAACAACCCTAACTGATGCATTAAACAGAGTTTTTTGCCATGAATTTCCCTTCTTTTTGAGAATGAGGACTATAAATAGTGAATAGAATGCAGTGGTGTGAGTGCTGGCCCTTCGGGCCCCGTGCTCCCACCACGTGATGTGTAGTGACATAGTAATGGTAACTGCAACGCAAACACAAATGCTAATGGTTACACACATGATGATGCAGATGTGAAAGGTAAGGCAAACATTAATAGAAATGCAAGTGCAAAGTGATGGCAAAGCAAACAGTGATGCAAACAGAGACGCAAGCGCGTACATAAACGCAACTGGTAATGCGCACGGTCATGGTACCACTATTGTAAATGCAAATGTTAAGTGTTACAGCAACAATAATGCCAAAGGGAACAGAAATGGAAAGGCAAACACAAGCACGTATGGAAAAGCAAAGTGTAACGCACATGGTCACGGTACCACAATTGCAAACACAAATGGTAATGGTAACATCAAAAATAACGCCAAAGGAAACAGAAATGGAAATGCAAATGTAAGCGCACATGGAAACACAAACTGTAACATGCATGGTAATGGCACCGCAATTGGAAATGCAAATGGCAATGGTAACAAGTAAAATAACGCCAAAGGAAACAGAAAAGGAAATGAAAAGGCAAGCACGTACAGAAACGCAAACCGTTACACGCATGCCCACATTACTGTAATTGTAAATGCAAATTGTAACAGTAACAGCAACAATAATGCCAAAGGAAACAGAAACACAAACGCAAAAACAAACGTGTATGGAAATGCAAACCGTAATGTGCATGGTGATGATACCGCAATTGTAAATGCTAATGGTAATGGTAACAATAACTCCAAAGAAAACAGAAACGCAAACGCAATCACAAGCGCGTAAGGAAACATAAACCGTTATGCACACAGTCATGGTATGGGAATTGGAAACACAAATGGTAACGTTAACAGCAGAAATAATGGCAAAGTAAACAGAAATGGAAATGCGGACGCAAAGTCGTACGCAAATGAAGACATAAAGAGAATGCATACTACGGTAACATACATAGGAGCAGTAACACAAGCGAAGTGCAAACACAAGTGGGAATGGTAACTGTAACAGTAACAGTAATGAAAGTGCACACCCTGTATTTGCCCAACAGCTGCATTTAGAAACACAGTGTGTAGAAAGAATGAATGTATGCATAGTAATGGGCCTCAGAGCAGAAAATGAGCTGTTGGAATACCAAATTGTTGATATCTCAGGAACCGTATGACGTAGAAAAAAAATTTAAATTTCACATGATTTATGAGTTTCCAGGCTAGGTTTCTGCTGAACTGTCATGATGAAAATTCTGTATCTTGCACCGTTTTCGAGATACGAGCCCCAAAAGGTGCAGCGTATGCCACCATGTTAGTCTATGGGAAAAAACATCAAATTCAGAGTACCGTAACTTGGCATCCATGCAATATCTTTTCTCCAAACCACCAGGAGGCACATCTGTGAGATGTTGGCTGCCTTCTCTCCAACTTTCAGCCCAAAAGACCAAACTGTTCTTTTGCAGCAGGGTGGCAAATAACTCCTGTCATTTTGGCCATAGTCTGGAAAAGGAGTGTCCTGATTTGTGACACCTTTTGCAAAAATTTGCGAAAGTGTCACAGGTGCGACACTACTTTGTGACACTACTGTTTCCAGAAATTTGAAAAACATATTTCTGGGGTGTTTAATCCCAAAATAAAGACATGGCTAGTATCCTCAGAGTCCGACTAGGTGAACACAGAAAGAACTGTGTCTCTAGAGAGTCCCAATTTTAAACGCCAAGCATTTTTCTGATCAGTAACTGAAAACAAAATGGCAGGTTTGCGACTCTACTAGGGCCATTTGCAACTCTAAAATGTGCATTTGTGACACTTTTGAACTTTTTGTTAACTTTTCCCATTGACTTATAATGGGAAATTGTTTTTTGAATAACTTTTGAACAGTTTAATATTTTTTCATGAAATCTTCAAAAGGCACATCAGGAACCCTGGCCGCACATTCCCCGAAGTTTTTGGACTAGTCGCGCAAACTGTGCGACCTGTAGGTGTGAGCAAAGAATGCGCAAATAAACATAGTTGCATATTCAGATGTTGCCTAATAACTCTGTGGCCGTACATCCAACTGGTATGAAAGTTGGCAGTTACCAAGATCTACCATGCCCAACTGTGCGTACTAAATTTCAGACACATCCATTGAATGGTGGCAAAGTTATTAAGGTGCAAAGTTTCACGCTTTAACCTTAAAAGTGCTACTGAACCCTAACTATGGTAGCACTACCATGCTACATAATATATAAATATATATATATATATATATATATATATATATATATATATATATATGTATATATTTTCATTGCAAAAAAAACTTTGTTAATGCATCAGTTAAGGTTGTTACTAAAGTGACAAAAGCAGGGAAATGTGGTGTTAGGTTTTCTGATGACTGCATCCTGGGGGTGGGGGCATTTGGCAGCACATCAAGGCCACATGCTGCCAGGAACACCACCCTGTCACCCCCAAGGGCTGACAAACAGCAGTCTGTGGCCACTCACCCCCCCACAGGAGGAAAGTGTTCAAAGGATGCTCTAAATCCCCTCCCTGATGGACTCCACTCCTGACATCTGGGCTTGGAGCATGAACCCCTGTCACTAGTGTGCCGAGTGAACACCCATCACTCTACGCCACAGACCTGGCTGTTTTATTTTTTTTTAAAGGAAGCACATTTGATCTGAGGACATGCACAGGAGTGAGCAGCCCCTCTCCTTCCCATGACAGAGTCAGACCCTCTCCTAGCCCACGGGGGCTTAGAAACCCTCCATCTCGATCCCCAGTGTTGCCGAGGACCCTCCGCTGTCTGCCCAGGAACCTCCGAAGAGCCACCAACCCTGCCACAGCCGCCTTTGTTTTGCGCCCTGCCCTTCCAGAAAGCCTGTTGCTAGGGGCCTCCCGCTGAAACTCACGCCCAGAAGGAGAACCACGAACTCGGCCGCACCCTGGTCCTTAAACCCGCTAAAGCCGTAAAAGCTGCCAGGTACATTTTTTCACCACTTTCCAGCTGCCGGTTGCCTCCAGCTCAGTCTGTAGCGCTGCCTGGCTGTACTCCCTCAGGAAAAGCGGCTGTTTTCACCCGAACTCGCTGGCCTTGGGGAACCTTCTTGGACTGGGATTAAGAGCGCCGCTCGAAAGAGCCTTCCTGCCCGCTTCAGGTTAACTCCCAGCGGTGCTTAGGACAAGGGTTACAGCCCCCTGGTGGCAATTTGTCCCGCCTGCACTTCTGCGCTGCTCCCACCCCTCCCCCACCTCACCCACCCTGGTCGACCCTTAGATTTACAGCTCTCTGAGTGTCATATGACTAAGTGCCCACTTTCCCATTGGTCCCTATACTCTCTCACCGCTGGGGTGATCTACCAACGTCTGTCTAATTTCTTAATCCTCCTCGTGCCAAAAGTTGTAACCTCCCTGCCAAATCGTCCTCCCCTATCTATACTCCTCCCGTGTACACCACTCGGCTTCTCCTTTATATACCTACTCTAAACTCTTCCCCTCATTGGGAACTATTTCCGAACCCAGCTCCAACTCTACCACTCCTCCAGCTCACCCCTAAAAAGCTTCTCAGCTGCCCAATCCAAGGTTGTTGGCACCTAAGTATGAAACATGTCTTCCTCACCTTCACCTGCACCGTGTACCCACGGCAGACCTAATGGATTATTTTTCTGATCTTCTCTCTCTCTCCTCTGGGGCATTAATAAAGTCTCTCTGTCAATGCAGCTGCAGATTCTCACAACCCCCTCAGCCACTGATTTTAGTTTCCAGACCTTATGATTGCAGACCTACGACCTAAACCCTCCTGGGAACACCTTCTCCTCCACAAAGGCTGCACCTATCGAGCTCTGTCTTCCCTCAGAAATAAATGGAGGATATGCAAGAATGCCCCAGACCTCCTCAGCAAACTGCTTTTGTACCTAGTATCACTCCTGATTAAACTTTCTGGGGATATTGAACTGAATCCAGGCCCACCCAGCAGTGGGGCTCCCCTGAAAGGATTAACCAAGCAATCTAAGGGATTACTCATATCACACATGAACATCAGAAGTCTTCTAAATCACCTGCCTGAAGTGGAAGCATGGCTCAACGTACACGATCCAGACATACTGTGCCTGTCGGAGAGCTGGCTGAAACCTGGAACCCCTGATTCCTTGTGCACCATACCAGGCTACTCATTTATTCAGAGGGACAGACCAGGGTCAAAGGGGGTGGAGGAGTCACCCTCTACCATAAATCTTACCTGGACATCAGTATCATCACTGACTCAAACCCCCCAACTATGAGTGAATCACTGCATGCGCTCCTGTCTCTTGGCTCCAAAAAACTACATATAATCTGTATTTATAACCCTCCCTCAGGGGGAGTGAGTGGGCTTCAGGAAGCACTCCAGCTTACCCTAAAACACATCAATAAAAATGAAGCTGTCATCCTTGGTGACTTAAATTTGAACTGGCTAGGTCCTTCTCACAATACCCTGGCTTCACTAGTGCAAGGCCTAAATTTTCATCAACAAATAACGGAAAACACCAGATTGTCAGGGCCGCAGTCTGGTACACTTATTGACTGGATCCTGACAAACAGACCTGAACATATGACTTGCTCTGGGATCATGGCAGATACCATCACTGACCACTCCCCCTATCTACTGCCAGTGGCGCACCAGTCAGCCACCCCCCCACCTCGGCTGATCACCTTTACGAACTTTGCAAACATGGATGTAAACTCCTTCCTCCTGGATATCTCAAGCATTGACTGGTTGGATATATACCATGCGGTGAATGTAGAAGCTGCCCTAAACACATTTCTCAGCATTTTCTCCCAGTACAAACCAAGCATGCTCCAAAAACCACGCGAAGAGTCAGGGGAAAACAAACCAGATGGCTCCATAAAGATCTCCTACAACAACTTAGATGCAGGGACAAGCTCTGGAAAACCTTCAAAAGCTCTGAGTTGCCTAGGGACTACTCAAATTACAGGCAAGAAAGAAATTCTTGTAGAAAGAACACAAGGCTGGCAAAAAGTGCGTACTATCAGAACCTGCTAAAAAACTCAGCCCATGATCCCCGTAAATTTTGGGGGCACATAAAAAACCTTCCTGGGGACACCTCAAACAGTTACTCCCTCTGACATGGTTATAAGCGGCTCCCATTGCAATAACCCCATCACCATAGCAAATGCCTTCAATAATATGTTCTCTGACCTCTTCCTATACCAGCGCACTGCCACCAGCAGCCCCCATCACAACAATGTGCCTCTTACTGACTCTGCCTCCTCGCCAGTGTCCCTAAACCTAAACCCTATCCCCTCTATTTCAAAGCCATTACTAGCTCTCAGGTTCTGAACCTTCTAAAAAAATTATCTGATTACACCAGTCCTGGCTCTGACCAACTCGAACCTTACCTGCTAAAACTAGCTGCGCCTTTTATCTCCAAACCACTAGCAAGAATTTTCACCTTGTCCCTTACCAGTGGCATAGTCCCAGAACTATGGAAAATGGCCAGGATCTCACCTATCTTCAAAAAAGGGAACAAAAATGACATCTCTAATTACAGGCCTATTGCTATACTATCCCCTCTCAGCAAAGTCCTTGAAAAACTGGTTGCCACACAGATCCAGGAATTCCTCGATACTACTAAGCTGCTCAATGATGCACAGCATGGGTTCAGAAAAAACCACAGTACGATGACGGCTCTAGCTAAGTTCACCACCGACATCCTCACTGGCATGGATCAAGGAAAGCTCACAGGGGCTGTCTTTATAGACCTAAGGCATTTGACCTTGTGGACCACCCCCTGCTTCTATCCTCCCTATGGAAAATTGGCTGCTCCTCCCCTGTACTTGACTGGTTTAGGAGCTACCTGACAAACAGGTCCCAGGCTGTTAAGTTCAACTCAGCCATCTCCTCCACAGTGGTAACGAACATCGGAGTACCCCAAGGCTCTATTCTGGGTCCTCTTCTATTCACTCTATTTATCAATAACCTCCCAGATGAAATACCTGCCTGTTCCTCGCTCCTCTACGCAGATGACTTGGTTATCTATGCCAGCTTACACAATGTAGAGCACATTAACACATCGCTAAATAGAGCCTACTCCAGCATCCAGAAATGGTTAAACTCCCACTGCCTTATGCTAAATTCCTCCAAAACTAATGCCATGTTACTTGGCACCACTCAAAAGCTCCGAATGTGTACCACTCCCCTGAACATCCTTGAGATAAATGGAAATCCTCTGCAGGTGGTTACCTCCCTTTCATTACCTGGGCATCCTACTAGATCAATCGCTGATTTAAACCTTCACATCCAATCCACATGCAAAACGTTAACTGCAAGTTGGAGCAGCCTACAGAATGAGCTATATGCTTACCTCCTCTGCAAAAGCTTGCTGCATAGCCAGGATCCTACTACTGGCGTGACCTACCTGCCGCCTATACTATCCTCTGCCCACAAATCTGTGCTGCACAAATGGGATGTTACACACAATAACATATGTCGATACGCCGCACAATCCCCACGACTTCAACATCACTGCCAGCTATATACTGACCTTGGGTGGCTCTGCCCCTCGGCCATCAGGAGCTACTTCTTGGCCTGTCTAAATGACTCTATCCTTAGACAAAATCAGCCTGCTGCACTTGCGAAGCTCCTTCTTCCTTCGATTCCAAACTGCACGCTTAGATCTGCTGACAAAGACCTGCTGGAAATTCTCCGCTGCCACACCAACAAAGGTACCAGCTCCTTCCAATATGCAGCCCCTAAATTGTGGAACCAGCTCCCTCTGGACCTCAGACATGCATCCTCGCATCCTTCTTTCAAGTGTGGGCTGAGACTACACCTGGCCACCTTAGATCAATGCACCTGCTTTGACCCTACCTGATTCCCTGACTCTCTCTCCCTACTCCCTACTGGTCTGCCATTCTCCTACCTTTTGTTTTCTTCCATATTCCTACCCCTCCCTCCTAAGCACACTCTATCTTTATCTTCAAATTTAATTTTAATGTATGAATATGTTTTTGTGAATGTTTGTATTACTTACTGCTACTTCATGTTATTTTTCCTTATTATTTATTGATTCTATCCTCTGCACTACCTCGGAACTGCCTAAACTAACTACAGATGGATGTTGGTACAGTTAGGCCTCACCTCCTCCCCACCCCTTGTCAACCTTTACCGCAGAATGTCCATGGCCAGGGACTGCCACCGGCTTTTTATGCCCAGCCTCGGTACCACGAGCTCGGCTGCACCTACCCTCCTCCTACCGCTAAAGCCGTATTTCAAGCTGCTTTTCCTCCTGTCCACCCTTCCCAGTTTCCTCATCCCTGACAGTGGGGCCATGAACTTGGGTCCCCCTAGCCTGCCGCCAAGATGTCTCGGGCATCTTCCCTCACTTTCCTTGGGCAGCCTGCTGCTGCTCAGGCTGGCTGCTGCCAGCCGCCAGGTTCTGACTTCTTCCTACCCTTCCTGCTATCTATTTTCGCTGCTGGGTGCTCTAACTGTCTCCCCAATCAGCCCACCCCCTCCTCCTGACACGCACTGGCCGACTACCTCCGCCCACGGCATTCTTGTTGCCTACACCCTTCCCTGCCACTCCACATCATCCTGACCGGTCGGGGAACCACAAGCCCGGTTAACTCCATTTGCTTTCCCCGGTAAAGCCGTAAATTTCCAGAGTGGCTCTAAACTCCATTTCTTTACCCGTTACCTGTACCAACACTCCCCTGTAACACCTCCCTGCTCTTGGCCTGCTGCTTATTGCCCAGTATAGCCTATATCATGTTAGACTAGCTGAAACTGCCTCTGTATATGTTTGGAATGTACTCTGTATGGTTTTTGCCTCAATCTGTAATGTTGCTTCCTTGTGTTATCCTGTTTTGTACTCTCCCGGGTCGTGCCTGAAAATAGTCACCTGCTGGCTAGCGCACCTACCTAGTAAACAAAAACTAAATAAATAAATAAATAAAATAGACCCCTTGCCAAGTGAGTGGAAGTACTTGCTTTTCGCAGTCACCTTCTGTAATGGAAATGAGTAAGCGAATGTAGAAATATAAAAAAAATTATTTTAATGTGTATTAAAGAGAGTGCAGGAGAGTGAGGGATTTTGCAGGTGGGGAATGGTATTGGGTAGAAAAAGAGAGAGTGGCTGACAGCGCATGACAGGGCAGAGATAGGTCCGCTAAGAGGTAATTAATACAAATACACTAACACAGCAGGGCTGACATTTTTTTACACTTGCCTGTTTTTCGGCTGAAAGGGGAAAGAAGTGAAGAGCAAGTGGCACCAGAGTTTCCCCGATCAGCTTGCAAGTCTGGTATGAGCCACATTAGTAAGAAAAAAAATAGCGGCATTTTAAAAACAAGTGTTTTAAAGGCACACTGATTTTGCAATGTGGTCCTGCTTTTGAGTACTTGTTTTTACCTATGCATTGAACAGATTTGATGCACAGGTAAAAAAAACTCAATCAAAACAGATTTTTTTCTCCCCATTTTATAAATACTAAACCCTCACTATTGTGAACCCTGGCTAAAGTGCACACATTGACTGTCTCCAGAGGAGTTCTGTATAAAAGTGAGACTGCTGTACAACATCAGTATAAATAATATGAGGGTTATTTTCAAAGCTTATGTCCAAATGCAATATTCTATTGTGTAAAAATGTGGACATATGAGTGAATTACCCTTATGTCCAATTTTCAAAGGTAGGACATAGCTAAGTCCAGTTTTCAAAACTCTGACTTAGTTATGTCCAGTTTGCAAAATTCAGAAATAAATGTCTCTGGAGACAGTTTTTAGAGTGAGTGTAAGTAAGCAATAAGACATGAGTGAGTGAGCATTGTACAGATCTAACAGCATGCCCGGGGTGTAGTAAGGCTTGCTGCCACTGGCTGAGTACCTTCAGCCAAACCACACAAAATGAGGCAGCACAGCCAAATAGAGTTAGGTGAAAAAGTTATTTCAATTAGCTGTGCTTATATGTAAAGCAGGTATAAAATGTGTTCACCAGTAACAACAGCCGCCCTCCAAATATTAAGAAGAAAAATGGCACTTACAGAGAAATGTAAAAACAGCCTCACTAAAGCTCTAGGATTCATGCATTTAGCAAGCCTTGCACTGTCAATTCACCACATGGCAAGTACATCTGTTAGCTATAAACCATGGGCTGGATATTCAAAAGGGTTGCGCCATACGCAATAGGGTTGAGCCTGCACAAGTCCGAAATTGCGCCATTCTGCCATATTCAGCAGGAGTCAGTTGCGCCCCCCCAAGTCAAGCTGAGCAACAGCGCAATGCTAATGAAGGCATGCTCAACCGGAGGGGGAGGAACCATGCATAAACTGCACAGCTGGATATTCAGCGGGCTGTGCAGAGTTGTGCAGGCGCAACCCCCAACCTGCGCCTGCACAACTTTGAGCAAAAAAAAAAAAAAAAAAAAGATGATCGAGGGCCACCCACAGGTGAGCTGCCGCATTGCAGGGCACAACACAGCAGCTGCCACCTGTGGGTGGCCCCTCCACTACCCTGTGCCCTGCAGCCCTATTGCGGGCATAATAGTAACCCCTCTCACGACTGGCCCGATCGTAGGGCATAAGTAAATAAACCCCCTCCCCGACTGGCCCTCGCGGGCATAAGTAAATAAACCCCCTCCCCGACTGGCCCGATCCCGGGCATAAGTAGATAACCCCCTCCCTCCGACTGGCCTGATGGGCATAAGTGAAGTAAACCCCCGACTGGCCCGATCGCGGGCAAACCCATAGTAACCCCCACCCACTAGCCCGATCGCGGGCATTAGAGTCAACCCCCAGAACAATATCCCTGGTGGTCCAGTGGACCTCGAAGCCCGATCGCGGGCATTAGAGTCCCCCCACAAGGTCCCAGTAGCCTGGTGATATAGTGGCCCCCACCCCACCTACCCACGGAGCACCACCACCCCACTCCCCCCCGTCAGCCAGCAGGCAGCAGCATCCCACCCGCCTGCCGCCCCGCCGCCCACCAACTGACTGCTCGGTAGGGCTGCGCGCCCATTGGTTCAGAGCAAGAGCCAATGGGCGTGCAGCCTATACTCTACAAAGCAGTCAGATATGTAATTAATTCATTCATTCACATATCTGGACTATCACTGTGACGTATGAACTGCAGCATGACGGTTGCTTGCCTGAACAATAGTGTGCAACCGGCTGATCATCCGGCAGTGGCTGGGCGGCGAAGCAGTGGGATGCTGCCACCCACCGGCTGGCGGGGGATCAGGTAGTGAGGCTCCGTAGAGTGGGTAGTGGAGGCCACTAGATCACCAGAGCTACTAGAACTTGAAAGGGACTCTATACCATAATCGACTTCAAGGTCACTGTACCACCAGGGATATTGTTCTGAGACTCTAAGCCCACGATCAGGCTTGAGGTCACCCGGACCACAGGGATATTGTTCTGGGGGGTTGACCTCTAATGCCCATGATCGGGCTGAGTGAGGTGAGAAGTTACTATAGTTCTGCCAGATCGGACCAGTTGGGGGTGTGGGGTTTCACTTCACCTATGCCTGATCGGCAAAACATTGGTCCCAGTGGCTGCTTCCTGGCAGGGGCGCCAGGCGCAAGTCCTCAGGGATCAGCCCACCTGCATGCTAATGGCATGCAAATGGGGCCATAAATAGATGCAAATGGCCCCCCCTGTGCCTTGCATGAATTATGGCCCCATTTGCATGTCACCTTTTGAATATCGGAAATTTGCGCATGGCGCAATGGAACTTGCGCCACCGCATCTTGAATGCTCCACTCTGACCACTTACAGTGGCGCAAGTTCCACTGCACCATGCACAGTGGCTGTGGCCGAGGGGTGATATTCAAAGGAGTTGTTCAATAGCGCAACTCCGTTGACTATCGCCCCGGCCACACCCCAGAGCAACTATTTTGTGCAGCGCAAGGGCTTGCTCCACAGAATGGCACAGTTTGAATATCCAGCCCCATGTCCCTAATAATACCACATAATATCTACATTTACAGTTAAATCTTCTGTTACAGAGAAGGAATGCAGAATCTGTTTCTTTACTTGGAAAGGAAGGAAGAGAAAGAAAGAAAGAAAGAAAGAAAGAAAGAAAGAAAGAAAGAAAGAAAGAAAGAAAGAAAAAGAAAGGTGTTTACTTCAGCTGATTGAAAGATAAAAAATGGGTCTCTTGAAAGTCATCCTGTAGTAGGCTCAGAATTATCATAAGGACAAGATTTGAGAAGGCTTTTCTTGCCTGTTCCTGTGGGAGGTAGGAACCTCCCAAAAACTATATTTGGGGACAGAGTCTAGCAGGTTCTATGTAACACAACCAATAGTTGATTGAGATGCACTGCACACAGTAGATACTGTACATGTTGATTCACACCAAACACCTTTGGGGAAATGAGGTTGGCTGCTCTTCTTGTTATTTTAAGGCATTCACACCTTATTTATGTATTACATGGATAGAGAGAATTCCAATTTCTTCTCTGGTAAAATTCCTCCAGTTTCATAACATCGGATAAAAAAAAACACTGGAAGGAAAATTTGCTTTTTAAAGCAGCAGCTTGTGCATTTCACTGCTGAGGGATCTGGGGGACTGAATCGGCCTTGCAAATGCAAGCTGCCTAGAATAATTGGACACATTTTCTGACTGCCTGCTGAATGCCAGCTGGAAGCTGTGCTGGCAGTCAAAAAAAAAAGCAACAGGGGATAGAGTGGACAAAGTCATCATATAAATGAGCCTTACAACACTGTAACAGTGTAATAACTAAGTACATTTCCTTTACTAACTGCATCAAACACTTTTCAATTGGTCAGAGTTGTGATGGTTCAGAGATGTTTTTAGAAACATGAAACTTGGCTCCTCAAGTGTTCAGAACCCTTGACAATAGCTGTCTAGTTTGAGGTTCATTTCCTTAGAATCCTGCTGAGGCTCTGCAGATTGCTATGATCCTCACAATCACTATATTTAATTGAATCATTTCATATTCTTGCTATAGTCTAACATAACTAATACTTTTTGGCTAACTAATTTACATGGCTGAATCAAACTATTGTATTCTTCAGATTTTAAAAGTAATTTCAGGCTTACATGTTGTTGTTGATTTTGACAATAGGACACCAGTACTGTATGTTTTTATTGCTGACTCTATAGCTAGATGTAACCCACTGGTCTCCTGTGAGTTCCCCCAAGTGTATGGTTGCTTTGGGTCCACAAAAGATAAATTGAGTGTCTTTGCTGTTTAACATTCTGACAAGGATGCTGTGCAGGGGGAGGAACCAGACTGTTACTTGCTTATTGGGCAAGAAGTGATTAGTCCGAGTTGATCTGAGATGGGAGCAAGAGAAAGAAATTGTATGTAGATCCAGGAGAGAAGGCTCTCTTTTTATCTATTGAGAGGTTTGTCAGTTTCCCTTGATCATATTGAGCTTATAAACATTGCCAAGTTTTACTTAACATAGAATCATAAAATTTGACTGCAGATAAGGACCGCTTGGCCCACTCAGTCTGCCCATTTTCCTACCTAACAGATAAGCTGCAGAGCCTAGTTAACCAACAGTCTACTTCTTTCTACCCCCACCCCCTAGAATTGCCTTATGTCTGTCCCATGCATTCTTGAATTTCACCGTTTATGATTCCACAACCTCCTCAGGAAGGCCGTTCCATGCATCCATAACCCTCTCTGTGAAAAAATACTTCCTTACATTACCTCTGAGCCGCCCCCCCATCTATCTTCAAATTGTGTCCCCTTGTTCTTGCACACCTCCTTTTCTGAAAGATGCTACCCTCTTGGACTTTGTTGATTCCCTTGAGGTACTTGAAAGTTTCTATCATGCCCCCCCTCCTTCCTTTCCTCGAGGCTATACATATTAACTCTTAAGTCTCTCTTCATATGTCTTCTGGTGCAGACCCTGCACCATTTTAGTTTCTCTCCTCTGGACTGCCTCCATCCTGTCTATGTCTTTGCGGAAACTGGGTCTCCAGAACTGGATGCAGTACTCCAGGTAGGGTCTCACCAGCTGTCTGTACAGAGGGATAACAACTTCCTGTTTTCTACTGGTGATGCCTCTCCCTATGCATCCCAGTATTCCCCCAGCCTTCTTTATGCCCTCTCACATTGCTTGCCCACCTTTAGGTCATCTGATATGACTACCCACATGTCCCTTTCCATTTTTGTTGTTGTTAGTATCTCACCTACCACTGTGTACTCTTCTCCTGGGTTTTTGTCTTCCAGGTGCATTACTTTGCACTTCTTATCATTGAATCTAAGCTGCCATACATTTGACCATTCCTCCAGCCTTGCCAAGTCCCTTCTCATCCTTTTCACCCCACCTTGTGTATCAACTCTGTTGCAGATCTTTGTGTCATCTGCAAAGAAACATACTTTCCCTTTCAGTCCCTTTGCAATGCCACTTATAAAGACATTGAAGAGGATCGGTCCTAGTTTTGAAACCCTGTGGTACCCCACTAGTAACTCCCCTTTCTTCAGAGTGGACGCTGTTTACTATTACCCTCTGTGTCCTGCTCTCCAGACAATTCTTTACCCAGGCTACTATCTTGGGACCCACTTCCAGGCTGGCTAACTTGTATATTAATGTTTTGTGTGGGACTGTGCCAAATGCCTTGCTAAAGTCAAGGTAGGCCATGTCCACAGCCCCTCCCTGATCTACTACTTTGGTCACCCAGTCAAAGAAATCTATTAGATTCGTCTGACATGACCTTCCCGCTGTGAATCCATGCTGCCTTGGGTCCTGTGCCCTGCTGGCCCACAGCTACTCAACAATTATTTCCTTCAGAAGCAATTCCATCATTTTCCCTATCACTGAGGTTAAACTAACAGGTCTGTAGTTTCCTGCTTCTGCCCTGCTCCCACTTTTCTGAAGTGGAATATCATCTGCCCTCCTCCAGGCCTCAGGTACCACCCCATCTTCCCATGATTTCTTAAAGAGGGTAGTCAGTGGTGTCACTAGTTCTACCCTTAGATCTTTTAGAATTCTGGGATGAATCCCATAAGGCCCCATTGCTTTGTCCACCTTTGTTTTAAGAGTTCTTTCAGAACCCTTTCTTCTGTGAATTGGCTGGTATCAACCCCCATATCCAGAGTGTTTTTATTGTTTGGTTTAGGTACCTCCCCCTCTTCATTTGTGAATAATGAGCAAACATATGTCTTTAGTATCTCTGCCTTTTCGCAGTCACCCTCTGCCCACCCCCCTCCCCTTTATTAAGCCTCACTATCCCTCCCTTGGTCTTCCTTCACTCCCTAATGTACCTATAAAGGTTTTATCCCCATTCTTAACTGAGTTGGCTATCTTTTCCTCGGTTTGGGCCTTGCTGCTCTGACCGCCTTCCCTACTTCCTTTTGCTTTAACTGATATAAATCTGTGTCCTGCTTCTTCTGTGATTCCTTGTACTTCCTGGATGCTTTCTTTTTCTCCCTAACCTTCCTTGCCACCTCCTTTGAGAACCATAGTGGTTTCTTACATCATTTTGTTTTGTTTATTTGCTTCACACAAAGGCTTGTTCCTCTGTGATGGCAGTTTTGATTATTCCCCATTCTTCTTCCACCCCTCTTTCCTGCTCAGTTTCTAATGCATTCCTTAGACACTCACCCATTTTGACAAAGTCAGCCCTCCTAAAGTCCAGTACCTTTGCCTTTGTATGGCTTGATTCTACTGCTGTGTTTATCGTGAACCATACTGTTCAATGGTCACTAGTTCCCAGATGGCTACCCACTTCTAAATCTGTGATCCTCTCTCCATCTCCATTTGAGAGAACCAGGTGTAAGATTGCTCCCTCTCAAGTGGGTTCCAATACTAGTTGTCCAAGGCATGCCCCCTGTACGGCATCTAGAATGACCCCACTCTTAGAAGTGGCTGCTGCAAATGCACTCCAGTTAACATCTGGCATATTCAGATCCCCCATTAGCAATATCTCCCATTTATCTGCCATTCTAAGGATTCTTTCTATCATGTCTTTGTCTATTTCCTCCCCCTGAGATGGGGGTCTGTATACAACCCCTGTGTGAATTGAGGTGCCATTGCTTGTCTCCAAATTGACCCACAGTGCTTCCTCTCCTCCCTGTTTATCTTTTTATTCTGTTTCTTTGATTCGTTCCCTTATGTAGAAAGCTACTCCTCCTCCTCTTTTACCCTCCCTGTCCCTCCTGTAGATAGTGTATCCTGGTATGTTTACATCCCAGTCATGGTTCTGGTTTTACCAGTAAAGTTCTGCAGAAGTTGCAAAAAAAGTTGCAAAAAAATTGCCCACTCGCCACTTTGCATTGGGTTTTCCTGGGGAATAAGTCAGCACATTGCAATTTGCCTCCAGAAAAAAGAGGGAGAGAGTAACTGTGTAATGTAGTGAATATGGGTGTGAGAAGAGAATGAGAACCCCCCCATTTACCTCAATCATCATGGGGCTTTATCTTCATGGGGAGAATGAGAGTGTTGAGGACCTCGTGCAGCTGTGGTTCCCAGGGGGTGTCACTTGACACACAAATTACTATAGCCCCTTGTCTCTGACTCTCCTTCAAGTGGCTTGGGTGGCAGAATACAAAAAGAGCTAAACTATAAAGATGGAGAGTTATGTGATGCTGCTGACTGTTGTTTCAGTGAACTCTGATTGGAATCTGTATAAATCCTGATGAAGCAATAACCATCTGGATTAAATCAAAGATTTAGTACTGCACTAATTATGGCCAGGACATTAACTATACTGCATATAAGTTTCTATGGTGCTCCACTACACCCACACACAGAGTCCTCTGAACTTGTATTTCCTGTGAGGGACCCTGGCCACCCTCTTTCATCTAATAGGAAGGCCCTGCATGTCACTGATGACCATGGGTGGGTGGTGGTTACTTAGAACTAATGAAGCACTGTAGCAGAATAAAGAAAATAAACCTTTGAAATGATAATAGGTCATTGTTTGTTTCTAATTAGTGCTTTTAAGATACAGATTTACACCCAGCATTTTAGAATGCAGTGAGTTAGATACTATCAGATGTAATGCCTTTCATGTATAAAAAGTGTTTATTTTTTATAAGTCTTCATAACAGTAGGAAAATTCTAAAATAAATGCCTGCAACATAAATTTCAGGCCATAAAAGAAATATACCACTCACGATTTCCAATAAAACATGACAATCTAAGGCAACATGATGTATCATTAAGGGAGTTTTTTTTATATTTCAGTTATTATTTTTGATCACCAGCCTAAAGCAGCAGAAGCTATTGGGACTACAATCACTGAGCTGACATACTCTTTAGCAGTCATTTAAATAAAATACTAAAAGGTACACGGTGAAGACTGTTGATTCTGATTGTACTGCATATTTTAATGGGATTATGATATTGTTTTTATTTGTTTTAACTGTTTTAATTGTACTGCACCTTGACATCTGAAAGGCGCATTAAAAATAAAGTATATTATTATTATTATAATTCCTCATACAATACTGCAGTTGTTAACCCTGCCAGCTACAAGCTTTTCTTTCTCCTCTTCCTTACACTTGTAATAATAAACCTCAGAAACTATGAGGGAAGTCATCATTTAAATTCATTTCATTTAATTTCATGTTTTATTTTTTATCCTTGTGAGCCCGATGAGCAAACTGTCCATTTTCACAGGCGACAAGCATTACAAGAAACAAATAAATATAGAAGACAATAAATAACATTGACAATAAGTTACAAAACATCTTATACAATACAACAAAAAACAAATACATATACAATTTACAATTACATTTCCAAGAGCTACGAAAAAATTAAAATAATTTGTTCTTAAAATTACCAATGGTCTTAAAATGAAAAAATTCAGGGGGGAGAAAGCAGAAAACATTGAGGCTGTATACAGAATTGGTCTCTGGCCAATTGCCCTGTGAAAGTGAGGTATCTGAAAAGAAAATTTATCCTGAGAATGAATACCACATCCATTGATAAACCTGGGAAACAATTTGGAAACCGAGGAGGGGAGAAGACCCAAAATTATTTTAAACAACTTTACAAGCTGATGTATAAACTAATAAATCATAATCCAGCTTGCTAAATAAAAAACGATGGGTTAGCAGACTTCTGGATTCATTGGTAAAGCAAGTCTTGACATGATATAACGTGCCAAGACGTTGGTGAATAGCCTTCCTAATGAAAACAATGTGTTTTTCAAAAGATAGTTTTGAATCGAGAATTAATCCCAAATATTTAAAATGAAATGAAAAAGTGCTCAAGTGAACAGCAACATAATTCTGGAGCCCTACACATAGACATCCAATATACTGTATGTAAAAAATAGAGGCGACATCTCGTGGTATTTCTGGGGCACTCGGTCACCATAAGCAAGTTATTCCCTATCTTTAACATTACAGATATGAAAGACAGGAAAAAAAGTCATGTGATATCCCCTTTAGATTTTATGTATATTCAGTCTGTATGGCCCTACACTGCACAGATGAGACACCCCAACGCTTCACTCTACTGAACTTCCTCAGGAGGAGGGCATTGGTACTGCAGTCATCCTTTTTAAATGCTAAAGGTTTAATTATAGAGGCCATGATGTCACAAATTCACCTTCATTTAAAGGGACATCTAACCCTATGTCAGCCTCCTATTCTTAAACTTTGCTACATTTAAAGTGATTTTCCAGTTTCATGCAAACAAATTATGTCTGGCATTTACACAACTCAGATCCCATAGCAAATCAAAAAATTTGAATTTCTGGAAAGTCCATCTTATAGTACTGAAGACGTTTGCATTAAACCATGTTCTTTGCCCATAAGACTTCATCTGTTCCAGCTGCTTTTTCTTCATTGAACAATAACATAAAACAACAGAACACTGTACTTTTCTTTTTATGCACTGTTATAATTCAGGTTTAAAACAAAAACACAATCATGTCACATGTTCCAGAAATAGCTTTGCCTTACTGTGACAGATTTAGTTTCATGACAGTCTTTTAAATTGTCATTTTATTGAATTTTGTATACTGAATACCATGATACATAAACCATACACCTCCTGAAAACAATGCATATTTTCACATCAAAAGTCCAATATACACACGTGTCACCAAATTTTGCCAAAAAATTGAAAGGGAAAAATATTGGGATATGTATTTAAATAGCCATTTTAAATACTAATAGTAAACTGAGCTCTGATAGGTGCAAAACTCCACAGTTCCCTCTATAAGCAGTAAATCATATCTATTCTTGTATCTCTCAATAAACATAAAGCCTGTTTACCTATTTTATTTTATCATCCATTCATTCAGTCAGGATAGTTTAACTGAGAGGTGACATCCCATTTTCAGTGGGGTTCTGCTTTTCTCCAGTTTTCTAGCTGAGAGGGACTAAACTATGGTACTCGAAAGTAAGTCACAACATGAGTCAAGGGCTGGGGTGGGATTCCAACCTGGGATCTCCTGGCTTACAGTTCTATTTTTTAGCCAGAAACTGTACTGCCCTCCCACAGATGAACCATGCCTAGAATGTATGAACATAATTGGTTAGAGTATCATAAAATGTTTAGGGAAACCCCTGCATCCAGACTGCCAATGTGAAAAATGGGTAAACTGTTTCATTTTGAATGTTTTATTTTGAAATGTTCCACACAAACCCATTTTATAAACACAGTAAGACATTCCAGGCATTTGTAGTCTGTGACAATCACACTTCAAGTGGCTTAAGGCATTCAGACTGTGGTCTGTGCCTTACCTGGCCCCTATGAGTGCAGTTGTCACCTTACGACCAACTCACTCTCATGCCTTATTGGTTACATTGGGAAGAATGTAAGTCCTTGGTAAAACTCCAAGGGAATGCATACACTCGTTATATATTTAATATTTTACTTTTTCTTCACTGGGATATGTGGCATTTTAATGAGGATCCTGGTCATGTCATGTTGGTTAATAGTTTGCCACTGAGATAAATAATTTGATTAATAACCTCACAATAGCTCACGTCAAACATATTTCAAATTCCTGCTCAGACTTTCTCAGGGAAGTGTTTATTTTCCTTTAATAAAGTTAGTACTTCCTTACCATGTGTCTAATAATAAACATTTAAGGACATTGTTTCAACCTTTTCTGTTCTCCACAGCAAGAGAAGCACAGACACACACACACACACACACACACACACACACACACACACACTTCTTTGGCATCTTTGCATTGTGCTTAATATAACCTTTTAGATTTTAAAGGACTGTTTTTCTAAGAAATGCCCCCTGGAGTCTGCTGACAAACTATGCACATTTAGTAAAGCTATAAATTAATTTGCTGTCCCTACAGACTCCTGGCAGAATTTCTATAAAAATAAACAGTGCCTTAAAGTATAGCTGACTAAACTGTATAAATACATAGACAATGATGGCAGAAAAAAACCTGTTGCCCAAGGTTTTTCTTCTAGTATTTGTTTGGCTCATCCAGTCGTTTTCTCCCCCGCTATGTCATAACCAGCCCCTCACCTGAGTCACAAGCCCCTAATTCAATAAAGGTCCCTCATGCAACATACCCAATAGCCCCACCTCCGTCCTCTGCCCCATAGCCCCTGAAAAACTAGTGTAGATACATACAGAAGAAGGTCTCAGAGCAGAGTGGCCTGTGCTAGTCTTCCTTCTGGTATTATGTATGCTATTAAGATTAATTAAATTGATGTCCTCCTATAGTTGTAACACCTGATTTCACCACCTGTCAGCTAATCAGGTGTTACTACTATAGGATGACTTTGATTTCATTCAACATTCAGTGTCCATCATCATCTGGGTGAGGGGAGAGCTACTATCCAACATCAGGAGTAAGGACAGTAGAATAGTACTAGTCACAGTTACAAAGAGAAGCAGTGCCATTTGGGCAGGTTAGTTAAAATGACCCAGGAAGAGACCATTGTGCACTAGCAGACCTTAGCATGTAGGCAACATTTAAACAGCAGAGTTAGCTGTTAAAGAGGTAAATTTAGACATATGGCCCCATCAGGGTAAATACATTAGTGTACCCCAGATGAGGAGGTGCACCCTACATGTAAATTAAGGAGATGTAGACAAGATACAGAAGTAGCATCACAGCACTAGCTAGCAAGGCTGTACAGTTTATCTGGCAGTCAGTTACAGTGGACTTTAGAGGATTGCCTGTTTAACATACATGGAGTACATCAAAGGGAATATGAGCCCATAAATTGATTGCACATGGTGCCAGAATGCTTGGCCAGGATCACCTGCTAAGTACTGCAAAAGTCACTGGAGGTGTACACAAGGGTTGTGGTGCTACTCTTAGTGATAGTTCATCCACAGAGAGTGAAAAAGAACACTCACCCCTAGAAAAGCAGGCCAGATGCAGTATGTTCAGTTAATCTGTTTTATTGCTTGCCTTCCCATAGGCATCAAGCTGTGACAGAAAATATACAGATTATGGTGGGGAAACCACCACTCCTTATGTTTCACCCTTATTGGGACTTTGTCAGAAGATGTGGAATTGTGCAGTAATGTGGTTTTTATACCCCTTTCAGCCAATCAAATTCAAAATTTCAATAGCATAATTTTCACTGGTGGATCTAGTCCCAGTCACACTGAAGGGGATATGGGAAATCAGGGCAGAGAAGCAGTGCTAGTGATTCTCCCCATATGTTCTTTTGTAGGTTTGCAGAGCCACCGACTCAAGACAGAATTGAGAGTTTGAATGTTAAAAGAATGAACTAAATAACTGGTGTTTCATGATGGTTTTCATGATTTTATTAAGAGTTTCCTTTTTGTTGACTTTCACAATGTTTCAGTGTGACAGGGACTAGATCCACCAATGAAAATTATGCTATTGAAATTTTGAGTTTGACTGGTGGAAAGGGGTATAAGAACCTCCTGACTGCACAATTCCACATCCTCTAATGAAGCCCCAATAGGGGTGAAATATAAGGAGTGGTGGTTTGCCTACCACAATCTGTGTATTTGTTATTATGGTTTGATGCCTATTGGAAGGCAAGCAATAAAACAGATTTCGATGGGTGAGAACTCTTTTTTTATTGTCTGTGCACCTGCTAAGTACCTCATACACTTACTTGCTATAATTGCAGGCCACCCGTGGAGGGAAGCTAGGATGAAGGCACTATATGGGAGCACACAGGAAGTGAAATCAACACCCCTGCAGCCAGACTGGCTAGTGGAGGAAGGCCCAGGACTTTGAAAATGAATGTAATAGTGTCCTGGTTAGCTGGTGTGGAGGGGGGTGGTCACAGATCCCTCTTGACCTCAGGTGCTCCTAGATTCTTTTGCCAAAGCCTCAGTTAGGCTGGAAATGTGTGCTACCACTGGATGCTTTCCAGCTTAACTGGTCAGAAACAGATTTGAAGAGCAGTCCTGGAATCTATGCTTCTGCTGCCCAACTGGCCAGTGGAGGGAGGTGCAGAGCTTTAAAAATAAAAATACTGGTTTTCTTGTTGGCTGGTGTGGTTGGGGGAAACACAGAAACCTGTCGACCCCTGGTGCTCATGAATTCTTCCACTGAAGCCCTAAATGGACTGGAAATGGCTCATACCACTGGCTACTCACTAGTCCAACTGGCTACAAACAGGGGAGGAGAGAAACCCTTTGATGTCAAAGCTCCTGCAGCCCAACTGGAGGGAGATGTGGAGCTTTAAAAATGAAAGCACTGGTGTCCTGGTCAGCTGATATATGTGTGTGTGTGGGGGGGGGGGCGCCAGAGCCCTCTCAACTTCAATGGTGCTCCTAGATTCTCTTAACAAAGCCCTGATTTGGCTGGAAAATGCCTGGGTTTTTGTTCAAAATACAGTTCACTGATGGCTAATTAATTGAGGAAATATCCCTTTAAACCAGAAGGCAGCTTACCAATGTATTTACAAAGGTGAAAAGTAGTAGAGAAGTGTACAGTTGGAAAAATGTTTATACCACTGAAGATGTGTAAGTGATTTTGTTCCTGGAGACAGCCGATGGATCCCCTGCTGTCTGTGTCTTAGAAACAGGGATCTGCAAGTATGAAGCTCATGTATTTATTTATTGTTTTTTGAGTCCAAGTTCTCTTTGCAAAAATATGAGAAACATACAACATCCAGAGAGACCATCATGTAAGAACGCAGGTCATATGTTGACTGTGAAATTGGCAGTGAATAAATCTTTAAGTTTCCTAATGTAAATCAGGTCTGCATGTCCTGCTTGGTAGATTCCAGTGCTGGTGGCTTATGAATGTATTCTTGATGAGCATGCAGAAGCATTATCCAGATCCTGATATCCATAAAACACTAAAAGCCCCTCTGGGCTCTAGAGCTCTTTGCACATGGATACTTATTGCCAAATGCATGCTCCACAGACTCCTGTCTCCATCCCTGGTTCCTCATATGAATACAGCACAGTGGGACAAGGTGGCATAGGAGGGATTGATGACAGTCATCCAGTCGGATGCCCAGCTTTTCACCAGAGAGGATCCCCTGGTCCATGTGGAGCAGGGAATATGTGATAAAACTGTCCTCCAAAGATTGCTCTACTTCCAAGTCATGGATTTCATTATAAGAATCAAGACAAAAAAAAAACATACAGATGGACCCCATCCCTCCTCTCCAGCTTAGATGGTTAGGGGGCCCATTACCAGGGTCAATCATGCCGTTAAGCACATCCCCCATGGTTCATGCTGTACTGTGCATGCTGAGCCAGACGGCATAACAGGTACTACTGTCCCCTATGCATTCCCAAAAGTACGGAAGTTCCTTTTTTTGCATGTGTATGCATGTCCCACCCCATGCCTGCACTGACCTGGCAACCTAAGTAGAAGCATGGGATTAGGTGTGGCAGGGGAGCACAGCTTGTTTTAAGGATGGCTGGAGTGCCCTGCAGGTGCACATCCTGCATGAAGGGAGCCCCCGGTGACTTTTTCCCAGCACTCTGCTTGTGTGGAAGGACCAGAAGCCTTTTGTGGATCTGGCCCCATACCCCTGTTGTGGCTAAATACTGTTACACATAGTGCTGGTTTAAATCAAGGGAACTGATGCTCAGCCATGAGCAAACTGCAAAAACAGGTGAAGTATGCAATACAAAGTGGGGGTAGAATATGAGTTCCACTTGGTGATGTGTTAATGTGAGGAGGTGAGCGGGTGGGAGATGTATGAAATGTTGCTTTTGTCTCACTTTTGATTGACTCCAACCTTAGTGTCACCAAAGGTTTATTGCTGTTGTCTATATTTTCCAGAATCCCAATTCCATTTGCACATGTGCTGTGATTTTAACCACTGCATTGACTGATGCTGCCTGAAAATGTGAATTTAAGTGTGGGGCTGGGCAGGCAGGGGTACCTCTTGTATCCTTTTAAACATTTTTTGTTGTGTTTTTACTTTCAGTGCAGTGTGCTTACTTATGATGTATTTGTTGGGCTCAGAATCACAAAGCCCATACAGTACAGTACCATATATCTTAAGCTGGCATGTGAACATTTTAATCAATAGTTCATAAATATTATATGAGCAAGAAACAGGTTTTAGACATTTACATGTATTCCCTTTTCCAATATTCACACGAGTGTTGCCAGTTGTTGACAAATTATTAAAAAATATTGAATTATTAATATATGTTCATATAGTAGCAATAGTAGTAAGTTCTGTGTATTCAGTGAGTTATGAATGAGCCATAGATGGAATATTTACCAAGGAATACATCATGAATTTAAAGTTTTGCACAATTCATGTGGTAGAATGTTCATCTGCCAACAGACTCTTTCATGCAGCGCGCGCGTGCGCACACACACACACACACACACACACACACACACACACACACACATGCTCACACAAAAAACAAAGGCCTCATGTGGAGCCAGATCCTCAGTTTTATCATGGCAGGGTAAGCAACAGAGAGTTCCCTGGTAAGCTGGTAAAGACAATGGGAATGATCAGATTTCAGAATCTGGAATAGAATTTAACTGGATTCAGGTCCAAAATTCGGAATTAGGATTTCCAGATTCTGAGGTCGAAAATCCTAATTCTGAAAATGGTGTTCCAGAATCAGATTTTTGAAATTGGAATTGGAATCCAGTTCTGATTTCTTATCCAACATAAAGTTCAACCTCCCCCCACCCAATGAAACAGTGACAGAAGAGCCCTCCTCCTTCTCCCACCCTTATCCTTAGGCCCCCACCTTACCTCATCCTTCCTTGGTGGTAATAGTACAGTCATTCAATTCCTGACTTCATACACCTAGGCCCAGACTCTAGTACATGATGCCATAGTCCATTCATGTGGTCAAACCTGTTTTTCTGGCCCTGTTGGATGATGCCTCCCATCAGCGACCTCACCCACCGCATCACTTTCACTTCGTCACTTTTTGGTTCTTGCCCTGGCTGCTGAAAGTTCTCCACCCCCCCACCCCCACCAATCTGATCATGACCCACCTTGCCCCCTGGCTCGACAACGTCCACTGGACAGCCTCTCCCTCCCCCAGACCCACTCCTTCCCTACCAGGTCTAAATAGGGATGTAAGCCCCCTGTCTTCTCTGAGGACCTATTATATCCATTATTGTAACTCACAATTTTGTAACACTATGTAACCTAAGTAACATACAAACTATTATATTATGTAACCTAAGTGCATCTATGTTGAATGTTCCTTTTACTGCACCTGTAATGTTATCCTCTGTTTTAATCTGCATTGTAATAACTGTCTTGATGTCTGCCCTCCCTGTGATGAGGTGCCTTTGTAAATGAGTCTCTGACTCAAAGGTTGTAAACCTGATTTGTAATGAATAAATAGAATAAATAAAGAGTCCTGATAATCTGGCCCCAGCAGACTAAGAGAGCACCAGTCAGTGAGTCCTGACCATGAACAAAAAAAGCATCCAGGCTCTGTATTCGGTCAACTTTACTGAACCTATTCTAGCCTCTGACCAACTCAGTTTACTGCCCTGGCCCAGACATCACATGCTCCTTGGGAGCTCTAGATAATGAAGGAAATGGTGCATTGCCAACCATAACAAAACCCTGGCTAAAACCTATCCAGATGCTGTTTCAGAGTACTGCATCTGGCTGTTTTCCCCAGGGGTTTTGTTTCATTGGCTGAAGGGAAGACTCATCTCATGACACTATCTAGCTCCCACAGGGAGTTGCATGCATGCTAATGCTGGAACAAGATCTATGTGCTTGAGTCCACTACTTGAGTTGGGTTGGGTCATGAGTCAGAGGGACTGTTCACCACACTGGAAAGCACAGTGCACAGGCAGCACCTGTTTACCTTGGAGGGAGAGAAGATTGACTGCCTCACTGAAGACTGTGGTGCAACAGACACCTGCCACCCACCTCTCACTGGGCTGGCTATTTGAGGGTGAGAAGCTACAGAACTGGTGATGTTGGGGGGGAAGTCGGGGCTGCAGCTATGAGTGAAGTCTGGTGGGGCATGGGAGGGGCTGGTCAGGCAGCCAGAGCCAGTGACGGCTACTGGAACAGAGTTATAGTGGTGTGGTGAGTGGTAGTCAGTGGCCTGTTCAGCACCAGCAGTATTCAGCCTGCCAAAATACGTAGTACCTCAAGTGGACCTACCACCACCAGGCAAATTGACTCTGACAGAGATGGATGGAGAACATGGAGTGATGCTGGAGGAGGCATTAAGGTAGGGGCGAACAAGAGTAGGGAAGGGGAGGGGAGGGGATGTCTTTGGTCTTAATAGTGACTATTACTCTACTGTCTGAGACTGACTACTCAAGTTTTACTGGGTGATGTGCAAGTGTCAGATGAGGATTATACCATGGACATAAGTGAACAGCCAATGAAATCATCAGACTGGCAGTTTACCACCGGTGTAAATCCTCTGATAATCAACGGCTGTTGATGAGTACCTACTCCTACTCCTAATCCTAATCATCTGCAGCGTGGAAATACTGTATATACAATAAAAATAAAAAAACAAAGCAACTTCTTTAAATGTTGCATTTTGTCATAGTAAAAAAAATGAACCTTGGTATAATCGCAATAAGCCACTCTGAGGATGTGGGTTATTGGGGGATTTACCAGAGCTGGTGAGGATTTACCCACTTGGCTGTGCCTCATGGGCAAACCACTGCAGCCTTGGTAAATCCCCATATAACCCACACCTCCTTGTGGCTTATTGCTTAATTATACCATGGACATAAGTGAACAGCCAATGAAATCATCAGACTGGCAGTTTACCACCGGTGTAAATCCTCTGATAATCAACGGCTGTTGATGAGTACCTACTCCTACTCCTAATCCTAATCATCTGCAGCATAGAAATACTGTATATACAATAAAAATAAAAAAACAAAGCAACTTCTTTAAATGTTGCATTTTGTCATAGTAAAAAAAATGAACCTTGGTATAATCGCAATAAGCCACTCTGAGGATGTGGGTTATCGGGGAATTTACCAGAGCTGGTGAGGATTTACCCACTTGGCTGTGCCTCATGGGCAAACCACTGCAGCCTTGGTAAATCCCCATATAACCCACACCTCCTTGTGGCTTATTGCTTAAATATCTAATTCCTGCTCTGGTTCCAGATTCTGACACTGAATGAATCAGAACTGGAACTGGATTTTCTGATAATACGACACATATCAACAGAACAGATTCCACCAAAACTGATCACCCTCTAAAACATAGGACTAGGTTTTTTGACGGTCTGTAAAGAAACACTAGCAATGAAATCTATGAGTAGAATTTCACATTATTTATTTGTGTAAGGAGACAGTGATGATCAGGGAAACAACTTTTAAATAAGTTGTTTTGTGTTTAATTTGAGAAAGTTTTATTTTTAGGGCCTAGTTCAAGGTTTTTAGTGAGTAAAGGTGGCAGCCATGTTTGTGGTGGCAGTTTCGTTCTGAGTGTGGGGGGACTGATTTGTTCATTGCGTGATGTAGCAGTTTAACAAGTCCCAGTCTTAAGATGTGCAGCTATGGTGACATAATTGCACACCTAAGAGGGTCTGTTAGCGAATCAGGTGGCTTCATTTTTCTTACCCATTTTATAAATACATACAACATACAGGGAGTTGTAGCACAAGATTTTTTTTTTTTTTTACAAAAAAATGTGTGATACTGCATAAGCCACAAGACCAAAGGTCAAGTGGTTATGAAGATATCACATACCTATGATATGTATAAAAGGAGGAATGTACATGCTCCACATTTTATTTGAAATAATTACTGGTATGAAACAGAGACTAAAGTCAACAAGTGAAAGTGATGGTCCATTTTTTTCACAGGTTTTTATAGATGGCAGTATTTTGGCAGAGCAGATAAGAAATAGTAAGTAAAACAGTTTGAAAGAAAAAGGGGCATCTTCCAGATAAAGGCAGTGCTCAGTTTCAGCAGTAGCAAATCTTCACAAATGAAAAAAATGGAACTCGCCCTCTGTTTCTGATGATATTACTCAGACTGATACAAGATCTGTTCCTAAATGAAGCCTTACCGAAGTGCAACATTTCCATAAGGTGCCACTAACAACCACAACACCCCACAGACTAATGTTTCAGAACAAAATGCTTGCAATGGTATAAATTAATTTTAATTTGATTTATACAGCAAGGGGATACACTGTTAATTACCCCCCTTTTTATGCTTGTGCAAAGCAAACATATTGCTATGATATTGTTTTTTTGTGTTCCTGGTTGCACTTGCTCAAAACAAACATATTATTACGATAGTGGATTTGAGAAGTATGTAACTGCCGGTCCAATGCAGGGCAGTTTGCATTTGGCTCAACGGTGTCAGACCAGTCATCAGCCAGGCTGATCATGGCACTCTTCTGTGCTCGATGGGTGGAAGCTTTGTCGAGTTCAAAGAAAAGAGCTGCCCGTATCACAGCATGGCTGTTAACATAGAAACATAGACTTTGACGGCAGATAAGGACTGCTAGGCCCATCTAGTCTGCCCAGTTCCCTACCTACAGGATAGGACGCAGATCCTAGTTAACCAACAGCCTATTTCTTCCTACCCCCCCCACAAGAATTGCCTTATGTCTGTCCCATGCATTCTTGAATTCTCCCACAGTTTTAGACCCCACAACCTCCTCAGGAAGGCTGTTCCATGCAACCACTACCCTCTCTGTGAAATAATACTTCCTCACATTGCCCCTGAACCGCCCTCCTTCTATCTTTAAATTGTGTCTCCTTGTTCTAGATCTGAGATCCTCTCACTGCCCCCGATTGAGAGTATGAGGTCTAAGATTGCTCCCTCACGAGTGGGTTCCGAAACTAGCTGTCTAATGCCTGCCACCTGTAGGGCATCAAGAATGGCCCTGCTCTTGGATATGGCTGCAGCAAATGTGCTCCAGTTAACATCTGGCATATTCAGGTCTCCCATCAACAATATCCCCCCTTTATCTGCCATTCTAAGAATGCCTTCTATCATATCCTTGTCCATTCCTTCCCCTGACATGGGGGTCTGTACACAACCCTGTGCGGATTGTGGTGCCTTTCCAGTCTCCAAGGTGACCCACAGTGCCTCATCTCCTCCCTGTTTACTCTTTTGTTCAGCTGCTTTATCCCTTCCTTTACATAGAGAGCTACCTCCCCCTCTTCCCTGCCTGTCTCTCCGTAGGTTATGTACCCTGGTATGTTAACATCCCAGTCATGGTTCTCTGTGTTCCATGTTTCTGTGACTGCTACAATATCCAGGCATCCCTCTTCCATTAAGGCCATCAGCTCAGGGAGCTTGTTGCCCAGACTACGGGCATTGGTACTCATTACCCTCCATTTCCTGATGGCCTTACTCCCTTTGCCCCATCCCTGTCCTTCTTGCCTTTGTCACTTTCTCCATTTACCCTGCCTTTCTCCCTTCGACACCTCTATGTTGGTGTTTGCCACACTTACTACGTGATTATTTGGGGGCTAGGATTTTCCTGCTCCTTTCCAGTGCCTCCCCCCTTGGCTAGTTTAAAAGCTTGCCAATGAAGCATTTAAACCTATCACCTAGGATCCTGGTTCCCCTCCCAGACAGATGCAGCCCATCATGCCAGTATAGGCTTGCATCACTCCAGGTGGACCCTCAGTCCCCAATGAAGCCAAATCCCTGAGCTTCACACCAGTTTTTCAACCACTGATTGAATCCCATGGTGCGGAACACCCTAGCCTCTCCTATGCCATAGATGGGTAGCACCTCCGAGAAGGTTACTGTGCGTGCTACTTGACTAAGGCCCCTCCCCAATTCCACAAACTCTTCCTGCACTTCTCTAATCCCTTTTTTAGCCAGGTCATTTGTCCCTAGGTGGACAATGACATCCAGCTCCCTCCCCTGTGCAGCTGCTCCAGCAATCCTGAGGATTCGCTTCCTGTCCCTGCAAGCCATGGCTCCAGGCAGGCACCTTACCTCCCTCTCCCCGTCCTCCCCCAGTTCTACCTTCCTAACAATGGAGTCCCCCACCAGGAGTTGTTTCCTTCCCCTGCAGGGTCCCCTGCCACCCTCCTGTGGGTCTCCTTTGTGGAGGTTTCCAGCATCCTCCTTGGTCTCCACTGTGGGTGCCTCCATAGAGGAACCACACTTTGCCAGAATGGCATAGGAATTGTGGAGAGGTACAATGGGAGGGATGCGTCTTAGTTTTTATTTGCATGGCACTATCCAGCAAGCAGCTGATCAGCATCATGATCAGCCTGCACCTTGTCCCCCCATCCCAACATGTAGCTATCACTGGCCTCATCGTGCTGCATACTTCAAAGTGCCTACAGTAGTCCCCACTTCAGAAAACAAACAAACCGCCTGCTGGTAAAGATCCCCTCCCCTCCCAATTACATGCCATTTACAGTTGCTATACAAAAACAAACCCACTCACTGGCAATGATCCCACCCCTCCTAATCACATGTGATCCCCTGTTCCTATACAGAAAGAAATCAAAACCCCTCCTTTCCATCACCCCATCACTTCCATTGTCTGTGCCCCTATTAAACAATCCCACGCTCTGCCAAGTATCTCTCCCACCTCTCCATCTATTTATGTACCCTGTAAATATGAATCTGACACTGAGGTGCCCAGTCATCTTTATTTTTTACACCATGTAAAAAAGAAAATTGTCCTTCAATATCTGTTGCTGCCACTGCCATTATCTGACTCCACCCTACTGAGCTCCCACCACCCTACACTCCCCAACCCCTTATTTACCTACCTACTGGAGGTGTGGTACTGTAATCCTCTCTGGACCAGAAACACTTCTTCACTCTTCAACTCTGTACTGGGAACTGGGGAAATCAGGTAAGAGAGGGTTAATGTATTTCAATGCATATTGAACTTGTTTTCATAACCTGGTCATTTGTTTATACTTTTTCCCAAAAATTTTTTAACTTGGCTTTGTTTGGAACCCCACCTCATTTGAACAAGACAGGTGAATTTGTTTTAAATCTGGCCCAAAAGGTAATTTCTCAGTCTCTCTGTGAAATGACCTTCAGGCAGGATTTGAAAATGTTAACCTACCAGGTTCATGAGGTAGGGTCATAAGAAAATATTAAGAAAAAACAAAGTTATGACAGTACATTAAAATTTTCAGCACTTGCTCATAATTTGATAATTTTCAATTTTTTGACCCCAACATTTTAACATAGTAATTTTTTTCTCACCACCTCCTGAACATGATAGGTGTAATTTTTCAAATCCTCGCCAAAATGTGTTTTCATACTTGTGGTATGAAATTACTTTTCAGCCAGTATTTTATAAATGACACCATTCATGTTCAGAAGGAGGGATCATAAGGGCTCACATATTCAGACGAGATGCATGCTGCATCCCTAGATGTGCCGTGCATCTCCAGACTTGCGCAGGCTGTCAGGGGTGTGGCCACATTCAAAGATCACTGATGTGCTGTGCCCCCCTGACTGCACTGCCATGCACAATATTATGATGTGCCTATGCAAATGAGGGGTCCCCCATGTATATGCTGTGCATCACAATACTGAGCCCCCCCTAAAGTGTAAAAATGGCCAGCTGCACCAGTGCATAGTTATATCTTTGAAACCCTACTTTAACTATGCGTGGGGTAGGTTAGTGCCCCCTCCACAGTTTAGGGCTGAGTACACAGTCCCTCCCCAGTCCCAATCACAGCTCAGTTAAATGTAATCCTCAATCCCCATTTCCATAGTGCAGTGTGCCCCCTCCCCAGCCCTAATCACAGTTCAAATAAATGAAATCCCTGATCCCATTTCCATAGTGTATTGTCCCCTCCCAGCCCCGATCACTGGTACAACAATCAGAACCTTGGTCCCCATTCCCTGGTGTCTAGTTCAGCCCCCTCACCCTGCTAGGCAGTAACCCACCACCCTGCACCCCCTCCATCCTGACCCTTGCCTGTGACTGGCACAGCCCTCCTCACTGTGCCATGGCCAAACACTGACCGAAGTGTACCAAAGCATATACAGTAAATAGTACACACTGATTGGTTGGGACCCAACCATTGAGTGCATTCTGTTTACTGTACATGCTCCAGTACAGTTCAGACAGTGGCTGGCCATGGCAGGGTGAGGAGGGCTGTGCCAGTCACCAGCATGGGCAAGAAGGGGTGTGGGGGTAGGTTACTGCCTACCAAGTTGGGGGGACCACTAGACACCAGGGAATGGGGATAGGGGTTATAATTGTACCAGTGATTGGGGCTGGGAGGGGACACTGCACTATGGAAATGGGGATTGGGGATTTAATTTATTTGAACTGTGATTGGGGCTGGGGGGGCACTACACTATGGATGGGGATGATAGATTTCATTTATTTGAACTGTGATCAAGGATGGGGAGGGGGGATGTTGAAAATGTGGAATCAAAATGTTAAAAAACAACTAGGTTATGAAGAAATGTTGGCTTGTTCCAGCGTTTACTCATAACTTTTATTTTTGCAGATTTTGGCCCTTAATGTTCAACATACTGCTTGCGTTACTCCGCCTTATGAAAATGACAAGTGTAATTTTTCAGATCCCGTCTGAAACATGTTTTTCATAGTTGCACTGCAAAATCATTATTCAGATGGGATTTAAACAACTCTACCTGTCTTGATCACAGCATCAGGTCATAAAAAGGCTATGTTGGAAATTTGGGGTCAAAATGTGGGAGCCTAATGAAAAGTAAATATTGCCTCTCAGCTTGTCTATCCTGGGTAAATACAATCTAAAAATGTGCAAAAGTGGGACACCACTGAAAATAAGATACTGCATCTAATTCTGGTCTATCCTGGGTAAATATATAGTAAAAATGTGTAAAAGCAGGACTCTAGTACAGCAGTCCCTATTGAACTATGCATCTCTGCTGCTCTGTCCTGGGAAGAATGGATTTTGAAAGCTTGATCCCACTGAAAATGTAATTTGCCTTTCAGCTGGGCAGTCCTGGGGCAATACATTATAAAAATGGGAAAAATCAGGGCCCTATCAAAAATGAGATTTTGCACCTTGGCTGTGCTATCCTGGATAAATACAGTGTGAAAACTGGTAAAAACAGGATCCACTTGTAAAGAAGCTAGCATCTGAGCTGTTCTATCCTGGGTAAATACAGTACAAAAATATGTCAAAGCAGGACCCCACTGAAAATGAGATATTGCATCTCAGCTGGGTTATCCTGGGTAAACATATTGCAAAACTGTGTAAAAACAGAACCCTACAGCAGAACCCCACTGAAAAGGAGATGTTGCATCTTAAGATGATCTTTCCTAAAAATACATTAGAAAAGCAGGACCACACTAAAAATGAGATATTGCAATTCACCTCTACTATCCTAGGTAAATGCAGCATAAAACTGTGTAGAATCAAAACACATTTTCAAATGACATAGTACATCTCATCTGATCTATTTTGGGTTCATATATAGTACAAATGTGAACAGGTAGGACCCAGTAACGCAGCATACAAGCAAACATTCGGTATTGACAAATGCTTGCCAACATTTATTGTATATTTCTATTGTAGTTTTGTTATACCCTTGTTCCATAGGTAGTGTTTGTTAATTGGGGTTAATTGGGCACACATTTCCATGACTGGCTATTTTAAATTTCTTGTGTATGTTGTCAGCATTTCACAACTGCATAAATTCTCATGGACCATAGGTAGCACTGAACTCTGATGAAGCATTGGTGTAGTGACACAAAACATTAGTTTGGGGTGTACTGTGGTTGTAAGCATCCCCCCTTCCGGGTTTGATCTTATGCTTTCTTTGTGTGGCACTATATGTAAATTTTGAATATCGATAACAGTTTCAATAAGGAATGGATCCTGTAACAGTCTGAGTATTATCTTCAGCAATGGTGCAGAAGTGCAATTGCTTTGTTTAGTAAGGCTAGTAAGAAAAATGTTTTTTTATGCTTTGCTTTATGTAGGTAAATTGTTCTGCTGTAAGGTTGTGTAATTGTGGTATGTCAGAATAGTGCTGGGGATGTGTGCAGTGATAAATTGTTTTGGTGGCTAATGGGGTTTAAAAATTCACAAAAACACTCGATACCCGATTGGGGGGGGGGAATGGTAATAGAGGGCACAATGGAGGAAAAGGACCTGGGGCTGATAATACTGGAAAGCCTGAAATCGATGCTGCAGTGTAACAAGGCATGGTGCCATGCAGCAGGACAGTGTGAAAGGCAAACAGGATGCTGGGGTGTATAGGAAAGGGAACCAGTAGTAGAAGCATGAAGGGAAGCCTTCCCCTGCACAAGCCTCTGTTTGCCCTCATCAGGAGAACTGTACGAGGTCCTGGAGCTCACCCCTGCAGAAGGACTGTGGGAGGGTGGAGGCTGTTCAAAGAAGGGTGGCCAAGATGATTCAGGGTAGGGAGAAAGCATTACGGCTAAGCATGGGCCAAATAGTATTTCCCAAATATCACGAATAGTAGACTTCATGAATATTTGGATGCCCTTCCCGAATAGTTCACTATTCGGCCATTATTCATGAATTACAGTTTGGTGAGGTTTCCACGTCTTGCAGAACTTCATTGGCCAATCAAAGGCCATTTCTGGAGCTCATAGGCAAGCACACCATGTGACTTCCTCACTCTGCATTGACACAGGCCAGGAGACAGTTGCTTCTGAGAGCTAGCTCTGTACTACTTCTGAGACCTTAAACTTGCTACAAAAGAAATAATTTTTTGTTCCATAGGATTTTTGGATAAGAATTATTCATTTGATCAGTGTTAGAAAATCTAGAGTTGGCTTTTTGACTGCGTATTTTTGTCCTTACTGCTGTACTTGGTTACAGTAACCAGGAGGGCTGTCTGTTGACACCTGTCGTCCACTGCTATCTGACACAGCTCCAGAGTGATTTTTTGGTGAAGCACATTTTGTTTTTGTGTATTGTTTTTTGCTGTTGTCTGGTTCCAGTCTCAGCTCCCTGCACAACTGAGGAGGATAGTTTCTGCTAACACCCCCTGCTGTAGCTCACTGCAAATGATTTGCCTATGTATGCATAATATTTGATTTTGTGAGGCTGCGCCTAGCATGCGTAATATATTTTTTTATGAGGCTGGGCCCATCGTGTGCAATGCACAGCTGTGTGTGCATAGTTTTGAAATAAACTTCTGCAGTTCTCAGCTGGTTAGGGATGACTCATGGAAATATTGTTGCTAGTCATCTGGTTCTGGGCTGGCATCACTGCAGGACTGAGGAGTGCATCAGCTGACTCCCCTTCTACAGCTCACTGAGCATGATTGACCTGTGCATGTGGAATATGTTTTTTCATGAGTCTGTGCCCTTAATGTGCACTGCTGTGTGCATGCCTTTTTTTGAGTTCGTCAGCGTGCAAGTGCAAACAAACTAGTTGATATGAGAGTTGCTAAACAGGGGTGTGAGTGGTGCCAGCTCAGTGACCAGCGGTGCTGCAGGGGCTGGTCTCTGACCAGCAAATCAGCAGGCAGTGTCCTGATGACACTGTTTTGCTGAGAGGGCTGTTTTCGGCAAACATTTCAAAGGACAGAGCCAATGCTGTGTGCGGCTCTGTCCTTTGAAATGTGAGCCCTTCAGCTGCAGCCCCATAGTGTGTCTCTCTAGTTCAGCAATTTCCCCATTCAGTGCAGCTCAGTGTGTCTTTCCTGGTGAAGCAATTTCCCTCGTCTCTGCAGCCCCATAGCGTGTCTTTCCTGGTTAAACAATTTCCCCCTCTCTGCAGCCCATAGCGTGTCTTTCCTATTAAAACAATTTCCCCATCTCTGCAGCCCCATAGTGTGCCTTTCCTGGTGAAACAATTTCCCCTGTCCGACATCAGGATGCCCACTCCCAATGTCAGATGTGCTCCCTCCCCCCCGTCTACATAGAAACATAGAATTTGACAGCAGATAAGGACCGCTTGGCCAACGCAGTCTGCTCATTTCCCTACCTAATGGATAAGCTGCAGATCCTAGTTAACCAGCAGCCTACTTCTTCCTACCCCAACCCCCTAGGATTGCCTTATGACTGTCCCATGCATGCTTGAATTCCACCACTGTTTTTGACTCACAACCTCCTCCGGAAGGCCATTCCATGCATCCACAACCCTCTCTGTGAAAAATGCTTCCTTACATTACCTTTGGGCCACCCCTCTATCTTCAAATTGTGCCCCTTGTTCTTGCATCTCTTTTTTGAAAGATGCTACCGTCTTGGACTTTGTTGATTTCCTTGAGGTACTTGAAAGTTTCTATCATGTCCCCCTCCCTCCTTTCCTCATGATTACACATATTAAGCTCCTTAAGTGTCTCTTCATATGTCTTCGTGCAGACCCTGCACCATTTTAGTTGCCCTCCTCTGACAGCTTCCATCCTGTCTATGTCTTTGTGGAGACTGGGTCTCCAGAACTGCATGCAGTACTCCAGATGGGGTCTCACCAGTTGTCTGTACAGAGGATATAATTCCTCTGTTTTCTACTGGTGATGCCTCTCCTATGCATCCCAGTATCCCTCCAGCCCTCCTTGCTGCCTCTCACATTGCTTGCCCACCTTTAGGTCATCTGATATGACTACCCCCAGGTCCCTTTCCATTTTTTGTTGTTAGTATCTCACCCCCATTGTGTACTCTTCCCTGGGTTTTGTTTCCCAGGTGCATTACCTTGCACTTCTTAGCATTGAATCTAAGCTGCCATATATTTGACCATTCCTCTAACCTTGCCAAGTCCCTTCTCATCCTTTCCACCCCACCTTCTCCATCAGCTCTGTTGCAGATCTTTGTGTCATCTGCAAAGAGACATACTTTTCCTTCCAGTCCCTCTGCAATGTCGCTTATAAAGACATTGAAGAGGATCGGTCATAATACTGAACCCTGCGGTGCCCACTAGTAACCCCACTTTCTTCAGAGTGGACTCCATTTACTATTACTCTCTGTGTCCTATTCTCCAGCAATTCTTTACCCAAGCTGTCATCTTGGGACCCACCCAGGCTGGCTAACTTGTATATTAATCTTTGTGTGGGACTGTGTCAAATGCCTTGCTAAAGTCTAGGTAGGCCATGTCCACAGCCCTCCCTGATCTACTACTTGGTCACCCAGTCAAAGAAATCTATCAGATTTGTCTGGCATGACCTTCCCGCTGTGAATCCATGCTGCCTTGGGTCCTGTGCCCCTCTGGCCTCTAGATACTCGACAATTCTTTCCTTCAAGTGATTTCATCATTTTCCTACATGAGGTTAAACTAACAGGTCTGTAATTTCGTGCTTCTGCCTTGCTCCCACTTTTGTGAAGGGAATCCATCTGCCCTCCTCCAGTCCTCGGTACCACCCCATCCTCCCATGATTTGTTAAAGAGGGTAGTCAGTGGTGTCACTAGTTCTACCCTTAGTTCTTTTAGAAGTCTGGGATGAATCCCATCAGGCCCCATTGCTTTGTCCACCTTCAGTTTTAAGAGTTCTTTCAGAACCCTTTCTTCTGTAAATGGGCTGGTATCAACTTCTGTATCCAGAGTGTTTCTACTGTTTGTTTTAGGTACCTCCCCTCTTCCTTTGTAAATACTGAGCAAAAATATTTGTTTAGTATCTCTGCCTTTACAGTCACCCTCTGCCCACCCTCCCTCCCTTTATTAAGCCTCACTATCCCTCCCTTGGTCTTCCTTCACTCCTGATGTACCTATAAAAGGTTTTATCCTCTTCTTAACTGAGTTGGGTATCTTTTCCTCGGTTTGGGCCTTTGCTGTTCTGACTGCCTTCCCAACTTCCTTTACTTTAACTGATACAGTTCTCTATCCTGCTCCTTCTGTGATTCCTTGTACTTCCTGAATGCTTTCTTTTTCTCTTGAACCTTCACTGCACTTCCTTTGAGAACCATAGTGGTTTCTTACATCATTTTGTATGTTTATTTGCTTCACACAAAGGCTTGTTACCTCTGTGATGGCAGTTTTATTATTTCCCATTGTTCTTCCACCCCTCCTTCCTGCCCATTTGCTAGTGCATTCCTTAGGCACTCACCCATTTTGGCAAAGTCAGCCCTCCTAAAGTCCAGTACTTTTGCCTTTGTATGGCTTGACTCTATTGCTGTGTTTATTGTGAACCATGCTGTTCGATGGTCGCTAGTTCCTCAGATGGCTACCCACTTCTACATCTGTGATCCTCTCTTCATCTCCATTTGAGAGAACCAGGTCTAAGATTGCTCCCTCTCGAGTGGGCTCCAATGCTAGTTGTCTATATCTTTAACCGACAACGGGGTGCCCAATCCCCCCTTTCGGCAATGGCATGCCCTCTCCCTCATCACACACATACTATTATGGCACACTGGGAGCCCACCCCAGTGTGCCTATTGCTTTAAAATAAAAAATCTTTGTAAAATAACATCCAGCCAAAGTCTTTTTTTTTTATTATACCTGTAAAAGAAAACCTTCCACTGTCGTCTCCCCAGTCCCCCTCCCCACCCCAACCCTCCCTCTGCGCACCCACCTCCCCATATCCTCCCTCACCCATACTTACCTCTGGAGGTCGGGAGCCATGATCTTCACTGGTCTGGGATATGTCTGCGTTCTTCAAAGCAGAACTAGGAAATGAGGAATTGGGTAAGTCTGTATAATGGGACTCAATGGGGGTTTCAACTTAGGTTGATATCTCAGTCATTTTTAGGAGTTTTGGGCCAAATTTTCGACATGGGGTTCTTGGGATCCCACCTCGTGAACATGTCAGTGTCATTTTGTTTCTCGGCCCCGAAAGGTGATTTCGGGATCACTATGTGGAATCACCTTTTAGGACTGATTACTGAAACTACAGTGCCACTGTTCATGAGGTGAAGTCCCAAAAAGCCTGTGTTGCAAATTTGGTGGAAAAATTCCAAAAAATGCCTGAGTTACCAGTGTGCACTGTGGAACTTCTACGCACGCTTGTAACTTTGCTTATTTGTTACATTTTCACCCCAGATTTTCAACATTGTCACTTTTTCAAATCTGAGGTGCAGAATGGCATGCTGGGTGGTGATGCCTGCCAGCATGTGTGACCCCGTGGGCATGCCAGGTCACATTCCACTGAAAAGGGGACTTGTGGCTGTGGCAGAAGCTGCTCCTGATGGTACATGGCATGGTGTACAGTGAGTAGTAGCAGTCGGATTGTGAGTTTCAGTGAGGAGGGGCTACCAGCTGGGGGGGGGATTCAGCTAGCCATGACAGAGGAGGAGAAGGATCCAGGAGTGCTCATTATGGGTTCAATGAACAACTCAGCACAATGCAAGAAGGCAGCTGCTATGGCCAACAAAATGCTGGGTAGTATAGGCAGAGGTGATCCTGCCATTGTATAGGTCACTGGTTAGGCCACACCTGGAGTACTGTGTACAGTACTGGTGACCGTACCCGAAGAGGGACATTAAGCTACTGGAGGGGGTGCAGTGCAGGGCAACAAAGATGATTCAAGGACTAGGGGACATTCCATACAAGGGCAGGCTGAGGGAACTGAACATGTGCTCACTGGAGGAGAGGAGGGACAGGGGAGATATGATTGAAACTTTCAAGTACATGAAGGGAATAAACAAAACAGGCATGGAGGGGCTGTTCGAGTTAAGAGGGGGAAGGGACACTCAAGGACACAATCTGAAACTGGAGGGGGGAAGGTTCAGGAGGGAGATGAGAAGACACTTTTTTAAGGAGAGAATGGTGTCAAGGTGGAACGCATTGCCTGCAGAAGTGGTATCCTGCAGAATAATGGGCTGTTTCAAAAAGGGATGGGACAGGGTTAGAGGGAGGAGCACAGTAGATGGGAGGGGAGCAAGGGGCAGCTGCAGTAAAAGGGGTGCCAACTGCACATTCGAGCAGACTCGATATACCCTAAGGCCTTTATCTGCTGGCAAGTTCATATGTCTGTATGTGCCCTGGACTTCTCATGAATGTCCTCTTGTGGGAGGCTGAGAGGGAGAGGGCTCAGAGGAGATGACACAGGCTTAGTATATTTAGGCCCTGTACAACTGTGGCACAGCTCTGTGAAGGACAGTGTATTGAGTGGTACCGCCTGGACCACAACATGATCTCAGGGCTCTGCCACATGCTCCAGGGACAGCTGCAGGCCCCGAAATGTCAGTTACATGCCATGTCCATGGAAACAAAAGTCCTGTATTCCCTGTCATACAATGCCATGGGCTCCCACCAGAGGGTCACGGGGGATGTCACCAGTGTCAGTCAGTTGTCTGTGTCACGGGCCCTGTACCAAGTCACGGACACCCTACTCCAGCATGTGCATGACCACGGTACCGGATCATAACCGCTCACGCTAACCCACGCATATCAGGAGCACGTTGGGGATTAGAGCGATAGAGGAATATTAGTAATGCGATACTATTACTATCCCCTGTCACTCACCAGGAAGGAAGAAGTGAATGTAGCTACTGCCGGTCGGGTTCGTAGTTGAGCTGCTCCCATGGTGGAGAGGCCAGAGCACCTGACCCTGCAGTGCGTGGGTTGGGGGAATTGTGGTTTGATTCCCTGTTAGGGAATGTCTTAGTTTTATTTCTTTTTCCTTGCCCGATTGTTCACACCCCTTTGGAGTTGATTATATTAATTCTGGGGTGTGTGGGGTGTGAACCCCCCCTGCAAATCAAAAGAACAGCTATCTGTTGTTGCTGCACGCTGTTTCCTTCTGCGCGGTGGTTATATGCGTGGTATCATCTGCGACATTATGACCCCGTGCCCATGACCACATACATTTCCCCATGTCCTACGCAGACATCTGTGCAATGAAGGAGGCATTCCACACCATGCATGGCATGCCCAATGTCCTGGGTGCTATAGGTTGTACCCACGTGGCCATCATTGCACCCACTGTGGACAAGGTGTACAGGAACAGAAAGGATTCCCACAGTATCAACTGTCAGATAATATGTGATGCAGATGGTATCATCACCAATGTGTGTGCCAAGTACCCAGGGTCAACCCATGACTCATACGTGTTTGACTGATCCAGGCTGAGTGACTATCTCATGGCCCAGGGGTGTCAGTGGTTGGGTGCTGGGTGAGTATGGATGTGTCCCATACATGACACAGCTGTGTGCCCTGCCACTGGTCACTAACATGTTGGTTCTGTACTCAATGCTTAGCTGACAGAGGATACCTGATGACGTCGTTCCTGATGCCGCACGGCAGAGAGGAGAAGGCATACAATGATACACACAGGAGGACACGTGCCATTGTTGAGATGACCATTGGGGTGCTGAAAATGTGGTTTCATTGCCTGGACCACACCTGTGGCAGGATGATATTGGCCCCTGGGAAGACCTGCAGAGTGATCACTGCATGTGCCATGCTGCACAACGTGGCCATTTGCAAATGGCTATCAATGCCAAAGCACCAGGGTGCTGTCACATGGGGTGATGGGGAGGAGGATCAGCTGCAGCACCATTACCTGGAGATGCTGTCTGGTCAGGCAGCATGCCGTGCTCTTGTGTGTGAGTCATTTAGGAGATAGGGTGTACACTATAGTGGCACTGTGATGAGGCCACTACATCCTGATTGCTCATATGGGTGAATGGGTGTCCCATCCCATGTGTGATGTGCAATTCTGTCCATCTGTTGCGGACTGGGTGGGATGGGTAACCACAACAGTGGCCCATGTCCGTGGCAGCTATGGTTGGCCTCCCTACCCTAGGGGGTGGAGTTCATGTGTGTAGCCCCCTACCCCAGGTAGTGAGGTTCATGTGTGTGGCCCCTACCCAGGGGAAGGGTATGGGGTTCATGTGTGTGGCTCCCTACCCTGGGGGGATGGGTTCATTGGTGTACAGTGCAGTTCTGAAGGACCGGATGGGATGTGTGTGTGTTGGGCTATGTGGTGGGGCTGTGGTAGTGGTGGGTGCAGCTGCATAGGTGTCACTGTGCATGGTGTGTGGGTGCATGACAGCCTCCTAGCCATGCCCCCCGACGTGTGGAGGTGGATGTGCCCTAGGGAAGTGACTGTACCTTCACCTTGCCCCCCCACATGGCCTACAGTCCCCAGATGGCCCTGGGCCCGACTGCCCCGTGTGTCCCCCTGGACCCAGACATGCTGGCAGGCTCTGACCCCTGAGTTTTGGCACCCACCCCCCCAACTCCTGTGTCCATGTTGGGCTGGTGGATGACTCTATGTTGGCACCCTGTACATGTGTACCGGGGCCTGTGGCGCTGGCAGGTGACAACTGCTGCGGCCCGGTGCTCTGTGCCACAGTGACCCAGATGCATGCCAGTATCTGCAGCATGGTGGCAAGTGGCTGTGCCCTCGGTCCTGTGTGCTCACCTGGCGGACTCTGGGTCTCTACATCTTGGCCTGCTGGGGACCCATGGCCAGCCTTGCTGGCTCCGGATAGCAGGTGGTTTGCTATCCACTTAGGGAGGTCTACAATTCTTTTGTGGTCACACTGCAGCTCATGCATCTCCATGGTCAGGTCCTGCAGGGGATCTGTGTTGTCCTGCTGGAACTGCAGGTGGTCCCATTCCAGCTGCCAAAGTTCAGGGTAGTAGGTTTGCATAACAGAATGTGGTGCTGCACTGTGTACCTTTGGGTAGGGCATGCTGATGGCCCCTCATCCCCACTGTCGGCATGCCTTTTTTTGGGTGGCACATTGCCCCCCCCATGTCCTCAGGCTGTATGTGTGGGATGGGATGTCTGTCTGCATGGGCAGGCATGTAGAGCTGAGCTGGCTGCTCCTCAGAACCTTGTCCCATGGCACTGGACAGATGGCTGTGTGGTGGTTGTGGGGTTGGTTCCAAGTGGGGGGTGTTTTCTGGCTCCTGTCAGGTGTCTGGTCCAGGTTCTGTGTGGCCTCCATCATTCCCAGCAGGGTCTCGGAATCGGTGTCCTCAACGGTACTCATCTCCTGCACTGTGTCCTGGGTCCCCTATGCTGTATCTGTGGATGAGAGAACATTGGCTGTTTATGTATAGGTGCCTTGGCAGGCATTGGCATATGTTTATCTAGTTGCAATGGGGACCACATTCCTGCACCATCTGTGTCTGTGTCCACCTGTGTATCCTCTCCATGGTGGTCGCTGGCATCGCAGGGTTGCTAGGCATGGTCTCCTGCTCTGCAGTGTGTGGGACAAGACTGTTGATTATGTCATTCAGTCATATACCTCCCACCCTGTGTCACCCGCACTGTGCCCCGTACCTGGCATGGTGTCAATGCTCTACATCTCCTCATGTCTGCCAACCTTGGTGAGTGTGTGAGCCACCATCCTCTCGACTAGTGACAGTGTGGGTACCTGCATGGGTGTTCCCCAGCCTGTGCCATGCTGTGGTCATTCTATGCCAGCAAGCTTTCATTCATGGCCAACAGGAGGTCATGCCACTTGTGCTTGATTGCCACATGTGCCCATGCATCCAGACCAGCCACATTAATTGCAGACTAGATATCAAACCATATCTTAGCTTGACCTCCACCAGGGTCTTCAGGGATTCTGCAACTAACAGCACCCCATAGTTGTCTCGGATGTCCGAGACCATTGCTGCCACCAGGCCACCCATGAAGTTACTGAATCGGGCCCTGGTGGAACCCCATGATGTCCACCTTTCACAGCCCTCATTCTGTTCCTAGCCATGCTATGTGGCCTCTTGCAGGGGTGTGCTTTGCACAGGCATGGCACCTTTGCCTCCTAGTACCATGGTTGCATGTTGCTCCATCATGTTATTCATTTCCCTTTGTCCTCACGGGATAGTACACATTCCATATATGGTGGGGTCAAAGAGGGGATGTATATGTTTGGGCCACCCTGTTTTCCCTGCATGCTACACTGCATGCCTCTGTTTGCCCCACCTCTGCCTCACTTCCCACTGTGCGCACCTTTGTGAATGCTGCATGTTTTTACAGCTGGTTGGGGCGCATATCTGCACACCTGTGCTACGTTGCATTTTTGCATGGGGCCCAATGTGAATATACAACCCTGCTGAGAAAGAGTTGAAGCACGGAGGCTGCATCTTGTCGGAGGACACCACTGATTTGGTACTTAGTAGGCCGTCACTGCTTGTTTGCTGCAGAACTCATAGGAGGGCTGTAGTTTCTTTAATTTCATTTCTTTCTTTCTTTCTTTGGGACTTGGAGTCGGGTCACCACAGAGCAGAGGTGAGACCAATCAGTAATCCGCATACAAAGGCTCCAATTTTGAACAAAGAAAAAGTGGTCCTTAAAAAACTCGGAGAGGTGAGCAGGAAGAGCTGCTCTTTTTGGCCCTCCCTCCCCCAACCCACCCAGTAAGTGAAATAGAAGCTGAATAGCTGGAAGGAAACTGCTAGGAGTCACAGCTGAAGTACAGAGGAAGGGAAGGCAATGTAGGCAGAGATCGAGGGGCAGAGATAAACCAGATAGGTGCGATTTTGTGTTGGGGCTTAATTGCAGAGTGCATTGAGGGATTTTTGTGATTTTGTGCTAAGGGGCTTACCTACTCTGAACATTGAGGAATTGTTCTGGAATTATGTGCTGCTGGCTTACTTGTGTGCATTGAGGGGCTCTGTGAGTTTGAGTTGAGGGCTTGTTTACTGTGTGCATTGAGGGGTTTGTGATTTTGTGTTGGGGGGTAATTACTGAGTGTTTTGAGGGGGGTTGAGTCTTTGAGTAAGGGCTTATTTACTGTGTGTATTGAGGGGTTAGTGATTTTGTATTGGGGCAAGGTTTTAAGTACATATCCTATTAGGTTTTAAGTACATATTTGTCTCTGTGCTGTGGGGAGAGTAAACTAAAAAAAATAAAAATAAAAAAAAAATAAGTGGGGTTCTTAGATCAGTACAGAGCTAGAATAAGACAGAGGGGGAGATGGGAATGGTACAATGCAGTGGCTGTGGGGCAGCAGTCTTCAGAAGGATCTTTTGGACACTGTGGTGCTGCCCCATCTGCAGGCACCTCTCTGTGTTGAGGGCAGAGCTTACTAGTGGATTCAGAGAACCTCCTTCCCCACAGAGGGGCCACTAAGTCTACCTCTGCTACCTCCAATATTGCCTAAAGGGAGGGGTGGTTGAACTATGGTGGGTTCAGGGAGGGTGAGGGTGGTGAAACAGAGGCACATCCCTCATCTAGTACAACTGAAGAACTCCTCCACTGTATTGAAGGAGAGGGAAGGTCCCACAGTGACACCTGCAGTTGTGACCAGGAGGGATGAGTGGGTCCTCCATAATGGATCCCCAAGGGAGGGTGGCAGGGGTCTCCAGGGGAGAAGGAAACAACTACTGGTGGGGGACTCTATAGTCAGGGGAGTAGATTTGGGGATAGGTAGAGAGGCGGAGAAGGAGGTTAAGTGCCTACCTGGAGGCACAGCTGGGAGGGATGGAAAGAGGATCTAGAGAATCACTAGGGCAGCAGCAAGAAGGGGAGCTGGATGTCATTGTCCATTTGGGGACAAATGACCTGCCTAGGGACAAGGAGGGGTAGGAAGGATGTAGAAGGAGATTAGAGAGTTGGGGAGGGGCCTTGGGCAGGTACCAAGCTCCTTGACCTTCTCATAGGTGCTGCCTATCCATGGCAAAGGGGAGGCTAGGGATCTCTGCACCAGGTAATTCAACGCATGGCTGTGAAACTGGTGCAGAGAGGAGGGCTTCAACTTCATTGGGGACTGGGAACCCACCTGGAGGGATGAGGCCGTGTACAAAAGTGATGGCCTACATCCATCCAGAAAGTGGACTGCAGTCTTTAGTGAGCAGTTTACATGCTTCATTGCTGAACATTTAAACTAGCCAGGAGGGTGGTGGTAGGAGGCAGGGAGATAAAAACTGCCCCCCCCCACTAGTTCAAGAGGCCAATAATGGGGATGCTGAGGGAGTGAAGCCAATAAAGGAAGCAAATATAACTGGCAGCCAGAGAGTAGAAGAAGCAATTGGGACTAAATAATATTAAGGGAAGGGGGGGGGGGTTAACACAACTTGGAGAGCCATGTGTGTAAATGCTCGTAGTCTGTGCAACAAGATTGCTGACCTAGAGGTCACTTTGGCAGAGGAAGATCTAGACATAGTCAGTATCACGGGGGCCTGGTGCAATGAAAACCAGAACTGGAAAATGGCCATTCCAGGGTATACTCTATTTAGGAGGGACAGGGAGGCAGAAAGGAGGAGGAGTGACTCTTATGTAAGGGACTGCATAAAGGCTATAGAAATGCAGGTGGAGCGGGAGGGGGGTGGAACGGAGGTACTATGGGTCACGTTGAAGAAAAGGAAAGGTGATGTTATTCAAATAGGAGTGAACTATAGATCTCCAACACAGGAGGTAGATGCAGATGGGGAAATGATGGATGAAATCCAAAGGATGGCTCAAAAGGGGGAGGTGTTACTAGCAGGAGATTTCAATCTACCAGATGTGGATTGGAGCCTCCCTGCCATGGCAGCTACCAGGAGTAGGGATGTCCTGAACTCCCTGCAGAGTTCGTTCCTCAGACAACTTGAACATCAGCCCACCTGCGAGGGGGCATTACTGGACCTAATACTGACAAATGGAGACAGTGTTGCTGAAGTCATGGTGGGAGACCACCTGGGAACCAGCAGCTATCAAATGGTGTAGTTTAATATAAAGACTGGACTAAAATTAGCCACACAAAGACAAGGGTCCTGAACTTCAGGAGGGCCAACTTCAAGGAAATGGGAGAATGCCTCAGGGATGCCCTGGCTGGGTTTGAGAATCTAGAGGGAGCTGAGGATCAATGGGCAAAATTAAGAAAGGTATTGAAAAGGCTACAAAACATTGGCTAGTTAGCAAGGGAAAAGAAAAAGGAGTATGGTTCTCTAGAGAGGTAACAGAAAAGGTAGGAGCAAAGAAACGGGCTATTAGGAGATACAAAAAAACACAGAAGGAGGAAGATGGGGGGGTTATCAGGAGATACAAAAAGAGGTAGGGAGGGCAGTTAGAAGAGCTAAAACACAAACAGAGGATAATATTGCCACATCACTAAACAAGCATTTGTCAATGCTGAATGTTGTCTGGCTGGCATTGGCATTGGTGGTGCAAAAGTTAGAGAGATGCATAATAGGAATGGCAGTGAAGTATTGAACTGATGCCAACCCCACCCTCACCCTACAGATACTGACAGGCATTGGGGTGTGCCTTTGGGTCATCGGCCAAAAAGCTCACACTATTTCACCTCGCCCTACCCTGCAGACACCGACAAGTGTCACGGTGTACCTTGGGGTCTTCAGACCTTACGCTCACCCCATTCCATAAGGAAATACACTGAGATGGGTGCAGTATAGGAGATAGGGGTGAACTTTGGGGCCAAAGAGTCCAAGGCACACCTTAATGCCTGTCAGTGGCTGCAGGCTGGGGTTGGGGGTGGAATGGCGTGATCATTACAGCCAAAAATCCCAAGTCACACCCCTGACGCCAGTCAGTCTCTACAGGGTGGGACGTTACAGCTGGAAACCCTAATGCCCCAGGCATTTGTTGGTATTTTCACTTCAAATTTCAATATGGGCTTTTTGTGACCCCACCTTATGAACAGTGGCACTATCAGTTCATCAGCTGAAAGGTGATTTTGTGCAGCTACTGTGCCATTTGGTGCCACAGGTGCGAAAACACATTTTGGACAGGATGTGAAAAATGACAGCTTCACTGTTCATGAGGAGGTATGAAAAAATGGTAATGTTGAAAATCTGGAGTGAAAATATGAAAAATTGAAGTCACGAGCATGCATAGAAACTGCGCAACATACACCCGTAAAGTAATTATTTTGAAGATTTTTTTAACCCAATTTTCAACATAGGCATTTTGGGACCTCCGTTCATGAACAGTAGCACTGTGATTTTGTTAATCTGTCCCAAACGTTGATTTCCCACAGTGACCATACCATTCTGCATCAGTTGTGTGAACACAAATTTTGGGCAGGATGTGAAAAATGTCAGCTGTACCATTCATAAGGAGGTGTGAAGAAATGGAAATGCTGAAAATCTGAAGGGAAAATAATAAAAATTCTTGCAGTTATGAGCGTGCATGGAAACTGCACAATGCACACTTATAACACAGTCATTTTTTGGAATATTTTCACCAAATTTACAACAAGGAGGCAGTATAGCACAGTGGTCTAAGGCTCTGAGCTGCAAATTTGGTGACATCCAGCAGACCAGACCTGGGTTTGAATCCCGCAGCTTCCACTTGCATACTGTGTGACCCTGAGCAAGTCACTTAACCTCCTTGTGCTCCCAGGTCGCTCCTGTAAAAAAGCTTTCAGCTTAGTGTGCTATACCTGGTTAAACAACTAAATAAAAAAACATAGGTTTTTGGGAGCCCACCTCATGAACAGTGGCACTATCGTTTCGTTAATCAGTCCCGAAAGGTGATTCCGTGCAGTGACCACGAAATTACCTTTTAGGACTGAATAACAAAATGACAGTGACTGATTTCATGAGGTGGGGTCCTAAGAACCCCATGTTGAAAGTTTGGGTCCAAAAGTCAAAAAAGTGGCTGAGATATCCACTTAAGTTGAAACCTCCCCCACTGATGCCATTAAATAGCTTACCGGCATTTCTTCAGTTCGTGGTTGGCTTTGAAGAGTGCAGACGTGTTCCCGCTCCACCAAAGATTGCGGCACTGATCTCTGGAGGTAAGTATGGGGTGAGGGGGTGTGTGGAGGTTGGGTGCAAGAGGGTGGTGTGGGTTGGGGAGGGCGCCAACAGCGAGGGACCGTTTTCTTTGTTTCAGATACTTTAAAAAAAAAAAAGAGCACTGCGCAGTGGTTTTCTTTCTTAGGTATAAGAAAACAAATGTTGCACACACTGGGGTGGGCTCCCAGTGTGCCCCATGACTTTGGGGGGGTGATGTTGGCCATACTGGAGTGGGCTCTCAGTGTGGCACACAATGGGGGTGGGAAGGAGGCAGGAACATGCCGATGCGGTTGGCTTCTGAACATCATGGAGGCACACTGGGGTGGGCTCCCAGTGTGCGACAAATCTTGGGGGGTATTAAACATGCCAACGGGAGGATTGGGAACCCCCCGAAATCAGCTTTATAGGGATTGTGAGAGGCGGATGGCGCAAGCCACCATGTTTATTGAAATGTTTCTCTAGGCAAGACACGTAGGAGAGGCGTGTCATCGGTGCCGCTGCATGACAAGCGTGTCTCTGATTGCAGCAGCAAGTTTGTTTCAAGTTGGTGGCACTCCATAAAACTTGTGTCACCGCTAGCATGCTCGCTAATTGGCAAATGAGGGATGCACCTTCTAAAGCATGCCCTGCATGCGCCAAAACTGACACATCTCTGCATTTCTCCTACTACCATCTCCTACTGCCACAAAATGTTGCTTGCGCGTGTGCAAGACAACATAAAAAACGATGTAAGACTTTTTTTCAGATACGTAACTGTCAAGAGAAAGACTAAGGGAGGGATAGTTAGACTGAAAGGAGAAGGAGGGGTTTGTGTAGAAGAGGATTACCAAAAAGCAGACATACTGAACAAATACTTCTGTTTGGTTTTTACGGTAGAGGGGCCAGGCAGCGGAGCAGAAATGAAGATCAAGGTCAGTAAGGGTAGGGAGATGGACACGAGCCCTTTTACAGTGGGAAGGGTCTAATGGAACTATCATGGCTGAAAATGGATAAGGCAATGGAACCAGACGGGATGCAATGCACCCCAAGGTATTGAAGAACCTCAGAGAGGAGCTTGCTGCATCTCTTATAGCCCTGTTTAACCTATCACTGGAAACAGGGGAGGTACTGTGAGACTGAAGGAGGGCTGATGTAGCCCCACTCCGCAAAAGTGGAAGCAGGGAAGTGGAAGGAAATTACATGCCAGTCAGTCTGATCTCAGTGGTGGGTGAAGTTATGGAATCACTACTGAAGGAAAGAATTGTGGAATAGCTTGTGGCCAATGGACTACAGGATCTGATGCAACATGATTTCACAGGGGAAGGTCTTGCCCGACAAACCTAATCAAGTTCTTTGATTGGGTTACCAAGGTAGTGGATCAGGGAGGAGTGGTTGACATGGCTTACCTTGATTTCTGTAAGGTCTTCAACACAGTTCCACACAGGAGGTTGGTGAGCAAGCTAAGGAGCCATGGAGTGGGTTCTAAAGTAGTAAGATGGATAGAGACCTAGCCGGAGAATAGGAGTCAGAAGGTGGTGGTAAATGGTGTCCACTCTTGGGAAGGCAAAGTGACCAGTGGTGTGCCACAAGGGTCAGTACTAGGCCTGGTCCTCTTCAGTGTCTTTATTAGTGACTTTGTGGAGGGGCTGGATGGGAAGGTTTGCCTGTTTGCAGATGACACAAAAATCTACAACAGAGAGGACACTCCAGGGGAGGGAGTAGAAAGAATGAAGGAAGATCTAAATAAACTGGAAGAATGGTCACAAGTTTGGCAACTGGCCTTCAATGCGAAAAAGTTCAAAATCATGCACTTGTGGCAAAGAAACCCAGCGGCTCAGTACCAACTAGGGGCAGAAGGGCTAGCAGTCATGAACTAGAAAAGGGACCTGGGGGTAATCATTTCTGATGACCTGAAGGTGGCTAAACAGTGTGATAGGGCAGTGAGTAAAGCTAGCAGAATGCTCAGATGTATAGGCAGAGGTATCACCAGTAGAAAGAGGGAGGTAATAATATCCCTGTGCAGATCTTTGGTAAGACCCCACCTTTAATACTGTGTCCAGTTCTGGAGGCCCTGCCTCTGTAAGGACATAGACAGAGTGGAGGTGGTACAAATGAGGGCAACCAAAATGGTGCAGGGCCTGCATCAGAAGCCCTATGAAGAAAGTCTCAAGATACTGGAGATCACATGATGCCTAGCTAGAGAAAGCAGCACTCCTGATTGTCTCCTGCTCCCCCACTCCTAATTGACTTAATTCAATGGAATTCAACAAGACAGCTTTACTTTTTACACATTGGTATATCGGAGAAGCTTACCTGCCAATTGATTCCAGGAAGCTGCTGGTATCTTGGACATGGAGGTCCATATGAGACAAGAACTCCCGCAGCACACCCCTCCACCATTGCCTGAGAAAGCCGCGAAAAAATCCAGGCCACAGCCGGGGAAACCTCCTTCAGCTCCCTCGGGCAGGGCGATGGCAGTACAACTAATGGAGGAGCACTTCTTACAAGAGATGAAGCCGCTTCGGGAGGCTCTCCAACTACTAACAACGGATGTAGTGGGCTTGAAAAATGAAATGTCGGATGTCTCTAGACAAGTCAGAGACACAGAGGCATGAGCAGTATCACTCGAAAAATGGAGGGCAATTACAGACCCGGAGATAATAACACTCTGAAAGCAATTAAAATGGATGGACTCCAAGACTGAAGATCTCGAAGGCCATAGCCACCACAATAACCTTGTGGTGATCGGCCTCCCGGAGGGAGAGGAAGGTTCCTCCCCCATTCTCTTTACACAGAAATTTTTGGAAAAAGTTGCCGGTCCATCGCCCAATGGACCCTTCTACATAGTGAAATGTGCCCACCGAGCACTGCGCCCAAAGCCAGCCCCAGGGTCACCCCCCCCCCCACCATATCTCCTGAAACTAGTGAACTACCTGGACAGACAGCATATCCTGTCTAAATTACAGGACATTCAGGCAGTAATGTGGGAGGGCCACAAAAAAAGAATATCCCAGGATCTACCAGCCTCAGTGAGGCAAAAAAGGGGCTCATTCCACTCAACGATCTCCTGACTCATCCCTTCGGGGATACATTTTTGATTTGATGTACCCAGCCCTCCTGCAAGTCCAGGTAAAAGATAAATGGCATTCGTTCAAGTCCAATGAGCAAGCAGTAAGTGAACTAATGGAGCTTCTACCAGAGCTGTTTAAAAAGTGATCTGTATTAAGATGTAATGCATTTCTAGAGAGCAAGAATGGCTTTAATGGTCTGGGGTCTTTGGGTGACGTAGACGAAAGCTGACCATTCGACCCAAAGATGGACCTGTTATATTTACCCCCCAGAATAGACACCAGATTTGTGGATGTCGGCTGATTTCTGGAGAATTCTAGATCTTTTTCCTTGCTAAACCATACAAGACACTAAAAATTATGGACAGCAGGTATGTGTAACAGATTGGCTATAGCCATGGTTTCTTGGTCATTGAGCAACATATCGGACATGAGATTTTCCGTGGTGCCAACCTGTCCCAATTGTGCTTAAGCCTGTGCTACTCTCTCACCTTTTAGTGTCTGCGTAGTAAAGGGGAATGCAGAAGAGGTTTTGTTTGTTGCGGAGACACCTGATGCAGCTGCTCGATGGTGCGCACGATCGTGGGGTTGCACCAGAGACTGTGTACAAGACTATCTGCTTTGCGTTGATGCGCACAACTGAGCGGCTGCGGGCTAGAATGGTTCAGACATTCTAGTACTACCAGAATCTTACACTAGGCAGCAGTTCATTGGAATTATAGCTTCTACTAGAAAGCTTTCTGGGCATACAGGTTTTTTTCTTTCTGTTTTTGGACTCAGGAACTCCACTTACATCGGTGGGGGCTTTTCATGTTAGACCCTGTGCTGTAGTGTAATGAAGGGTCACCTTTATGTCATTTTAATTTAATTTGGGTTAAATGCTTGGTCACCTAATAGTGTTTTGGACCGGAATTAATGAATCCCATGCCATTATTTTAAAAACAAAGAACTTAATCTAGTTTTTGAAGCTACTTGGAGTCTTTTTCACTTTATTATTACTTTACATTTCCCCTGCTATTAAAGGGGTCAATGGCTAAGCAGAGAACTTAACTTTCATAGGCCCAAGATGATAGATCCTTAGTTGGGACATTAACCCAGAGTATACCTTAAGGTGCATAGTTCCCTCTAGAACAGTTCTGATATAGTTAAGTTAATTTTGTTAAGTAACTGTTTTGATGTTCTTACTAAATGTTAGGAGATGGGGTGTGGGGAGCGGAGTAGGGGTTGTTCTGGTTATATATGGCAGTGTCATGATCAGTATCAAAGGGATGGGGCCTCTTCATCAAACTTTACTATATCGGGTTTCATATGGATGGGCAATTATTTATGATTTGGCAGAGGCAATCCTAGGTGATTTATGTACATGTGTTGCAATGGGATATAATATTACAAAAAGGGGACTGGGTCTAATTTTGGGCTTATGGAGGAATATGGACATGGGGAGGGTGGGAGGGACTCATGGTATCAGTAAGGGGAATAGTTTTTCTGCCTTGCAAGATTTGTTTGAGGTTAATTATTAAATTCATGCTTTATGGCTAACTCTACAAGAGTGATTTCATGGAATGTTAAAGGTCTGCGCAACAAGCATAAGAGATATAAAATACTGAAGCACTTGCAGATACAGAAGGGACAAATCTCCTTTCTACACGAGACCCATCTACTTGAAATGGAAGCTAACTTGCTAAGGAGGTTAAACATAGGGCAGGTCTATGCAGCTGGATTTGACACACAAAGTAGAGGGGTTGGTATTCTGCTAGATAAAAACCTGACTTTCAAATGCAAACAATGTTTCTGGGATCCTTTAGGTAGGTTTGTTTTTGTGCTTGGTACTTTGGAGAGATCTGACATAGTGCTGGGATCTATTTACGGACCTAACACAGACATCCCAGCCTTTTTCATGGATATCCTTAAACATTTGTTGCCTTTCTTGTCAGTACCATTATTACTAGAAGGGGATTGGAACTCACCCTTCGACCCAGGTGTGGACAGGACAGGCAAACCGAGGATGGGTCTATCACCAGGCCAGAGATCTATAAGACATATGATAGATAGTCTAGGCCTATGTGATCCCTGGCGGGTGCTATTTCCGAACCTCCGGGAATATACGTTTTGATCTCCTATACATGGGACCCTGTCTCACATAGATTATTTTTGATGAGCAAACAATTGTTTATCGGTCTCATGGCATGTCAGATCTCCCCGGAAGTCATCTCTGACCATTCTTTGGTAACATGCACCTTATCAATATCCCCCACTCAAAGAATAGAAACAAGCTGGGAAATGAATAACAGCCTGTTAAGGGATAAATGGGTGGTGGATAGACTGAAGTCTTGGGTAGAACAATATACTAAGGACAATCTTAACTCTACAGATTGACCTGAGGTGGAGTGGGGAGGATTAAAGTGCTTTATATGGGGGGGGGGAACTGATACGGATTTCCTCTATGAGGAAGTCCAAGAGGGAACGTCAACTCAGGGACTTACTTGACAAAATTAGACAATTGGAAAAAGGGATTTCTTCCTCTTCCACAGACGTTCAGTGTCAGGAACTAACTCACCTTAAGATGCAGTATAATGAACTGCTGGGGAGTAAAGTGGAGTACCCCATCCTTAAAGCAAAATCTAGTTATGTAGACTAAGGGGAGAAGGCTGGTTGCCTATTGGCTCTCCAGGTCAAGCAACAAGAGGCTAGGCTAATAGAGGCCATTCATTCAGAAGATGACGGCTTGCTAAAAACAAACTCAATAGAGATTACAAAGGAATTCCAGACTTTTTACAAAGACCTCTATAGTGTCAGAGAGAACCCTCCCTCGGTAGAACGCACACAGAAATATCTACAGGACCTGCCTCTACCCAACATTTCAACAGAGCAACAAACTTGTTTAACCTCTCCAATCACAGAAAATGAAATCCTAAATGCTATCAGTGACTTAACGCTGGATGATGCACCTGGACCAGATGGATTTTCCTCTAACTTTTACAAAGTTTTCAAAGAGAAACTTGCTCCATGGCTACTCCATCTGTTCTGAATTGTCATGGCCGGTGAGTGCCAGGACCCTCACATTTTTGAGGCAACAATCATAGTATTGCACAAAGAGGGGAGGGATCTGCAACGGGTCTCGAACTATAGGCCAATATCTCTGCTTAATTGCAACATCAAAATTTTAACTAAACTTCTGGCCAGTAGATTGAATAAGGTTATGCCATCTTTGATTGCTGAGGAACAGGTGGGATTCATGACAGATCCTCTTTGGATCATGTGAGAAAGCTCAACCACATTTTCTCCATGTCCCGGGACAGCCTCTCCGCAGCAGTTTTGATGTCCCTAGATGCAGAAAAGGCCTTTGATAGAGTGGACTGGTGCTTTCTCTTCAGAACACTAATTAGACTTAGCTTCCCTCCACTTTTTGTGCAATGGATCCAAGCCCTATATACAAAACCCAATGCCCGTATTTACTGTAACAGATCATTTTCTCCCTCCTTTTCCCTCCATTCCGGGACCAGACAGGGATGCCCTTTATCTCCCCTTTTATTCAGTCTCTACCTGGAGCCGCTCCTGATACAGATTAAGAGAGATTCAGGCATTCAGGGAGTCACGGTAGGTTCTCAAGAATTAAAGTTATCGGTATATGCTGATGACATACTTCTTCACCTATTCAACTCATGGGCTTCGATAAGTAGAACTTTGAACCTGATACAAGAATATGGTGTGCTTTTCAACTATAAATTGAATCTTGAGAAGACTACAGTGTTCCCTCTTAACCCGTCAACTCACAAGGGAGAAGTTGATGGTTTAGGAGTACACTGGGAACACAAAAAACTTAAATATTTGGGGATCTTTCTCACGTGAGACCCTAAATGTTTAAAGGAAAACAATCTGGATGCCTTAGTCCAGACAATCAAGCAAGATCTGTAGAGATGGATGAAGCTCCCAATATCACTCTGGGGCAGAATTAGCTTAATTAAAATAAATATTCTACCCCAGATTTTCTATCCCTCCCCTTAATATGTTAAATTTATGGTTGCCACAGGCCTGGTTCAATAAATTACACTTGGTGTTAATTAGATTCATTTGGAAAAGCAAACCCGCTCATAGGACATATGGGAAGCTTACTGTCCTCAAGACAAAAGGAGGGCTGAGACTCCCTCACGTCAGGCTTTATTACTGGGCCAGTCAAGCTGCAAAATATTTCCGATGGGGGGAAGGCATCAGAGAGGTATAACTGGTATTATCCTTTATGGCTTAAGTTGTAAAGAGAGCTAATTTCGGCTCAGGGTGTCTCCCCCATCACCCTTTTGCACACTTCCTCTAAGTTGACCCCATCAGCTCTTATTGACACTACAATTGGAATCTCTGTAAAGATACACAGCAAGATGTGTTCCTCCATGTTTTACAGACATAGACAGGACCCAATCCAGCCTCTTATTGGCAATTCGAATTTCTTGATGGGGGGGAAGATGGTAAATGACACCTGGCTCTCACAACTGGCAAAGGTCTCTGCAACGGAAATATGGAATAATGGGCAGGTCCTACTGATGGGGAAGATCATTCACACCTATAACATAAACCTGCAGGTGTGTCTTAAAGTGCTTCAACTCAGGCATATGCTAGGGAAGACCCAGTTAGTTCAAACTGCTGAAGAGGAGGGTAGATTTCTGCACCCAATCAGAGATGTTGCAAGAGATCCCCATGCGGTAGCCAGTATCTAATTCATACTCCTAGGTAGAGCCTTCCAACAGATAGATGGCTCCTCTAATTATTGGAATGCTCAATTTCTGGAGAGAAGTTTTAATTGGGAAAAGATATGGGAAGACACCCATAGATTTGTCTCTCAAGACAGACTGAGACTGATGCAATACCAAATTATTAACAACACGTATTACACTCCAGTCAAGATGGCCAAAATGAACAGAGCCCCCTCATCTACCTGTAGGCTGTGCTTGCAAGCTGAGGGGTCTCTGTTTCACATCTTCTGGGACTGCCCGAAAGTGCTCCCTTTGTGGAACACTATTAGAAAATAGATCCATTATTGGGTTTAGGGGAACATATACAGCCTGCTGCTTGCCTATTGGGAGATTTCTCCCAGATACCTATTACAGAGAGAAAATATCACCTAGCCATGATATCTCTGTCGGTCAAGGAGTTAGTATTGAGACACTGGCTGGATGAAGAGACTATCTCCTACTCTGAGAAGTTGCAGGAACTGCTTTCTAACCTTGCAGTGGAGAAAATTATTTCTAATATAACCAACAAGTCACTTAAATTTGTGAAATGCTGGGGCAAGTTGCACACTTTGTACACTCTTTAGTGAGAATTGTTACTGGAAGTATAAAGCTAAACCATGATAGCCTTCAAGTTTCCTCTTTTTCGGTGATGCTGATACCATGGATGGGGGGTGGGGGTGGGGAGGTTTTAGGTAGGTGTGTAGTGTTAGGTACTGTCCAGCAATGTATAATGTTGTTTGTATTGTGATTGTAAAACGGCCTTGTAAGGCCGGATATATATATATATATATATATATATATATATATATATATAAAACAATAAAGCATTTTGAATAAAAAAAAAAAAGACTCAATATACTGAATAAGTACTCCCTGGAGGAAAGAAGGGAAAGGCAACGTATGATAGACACATTCAAATATCTCACAGGTACAGGTCAGCCCATTGGTGCAGTGGTTGGATTTCCGCTCATGATGCCGGGGACCTGGGTTTGGGAACAGACTCTGGTGCTGGAGGGCTGGCCGGGGGCTGAAGGCTTGAGTGTCTGATGACTGCTTGCCTTCTGCTGGGGGGAGGGAGGGTCCACGGCCCGGTGCTTGTTGACTCCTGGCGAAGACCAGGGGAATGGCAATGCAGTGGGGCCCCAGCTATATCTGGAGCGTGGCAGATATCAGTGTGTGCCTCGATGTCAGTGGCATGCCACACTCCCAGTGAAGAAAAGGAGGAAATGGAGCACCCCGGATGACCAAATGATGGTTGCCTGCTCCCACTGCCACGAAGCCCTGGACAGCTCGGACCACCTCAGCAGCAACCTGGTCCGAGGTAAGAGAAAGTGCTGGCCAGTCCCCACTGGCTCCTTCCCCCTCAAAGGGGGGGGTTCCATCCAGCGATGGGTTATGCCGGGCTACCCAGGGAGGGCTGCAATGTGAGATGGTGGTTGGCGGCAGGGTCTGAGTTCCGGCAGGGTCCTTGGTGATCAATAGGAGTGGCCGGCAAGGGGGAGGGAGGAGCAAAAAAAAATATCTTGCAGGTATAAATAAGGTACAGGAAGGGAGCATTTTTCATAGAAAGGGATGCTCGAGGACAAGAGGTCACGCTATGAAACTGAGGGGGGGAGACGGGGGAAATACGAGGAAGTTCTTTTTCACTGAAAGGGTGTTGGATGCTTGGAACAGTCTGCCACTGGAGGTGGTAGAGGCTAAAATGATTACTGATTTCAAGAATGCATGGGATAGACAGAAGGGAATCCTTGAAGTTAAGCAAGCAAGGGAGGGAACCAAGGACTGAGTAGGGTCTGATGTGGCACAGTAGGAAGGTAAAATATGGCAGACTAGATGGGCAGGAGGTCCTTATCTACTGACAACTTCTATGTTTCTATGTTAAAGAAACATACCATAAATAAGGGAAGTTAAAATAAATGAGTCTGAGATGCCCTTCTACTAAACAATCCTAAAGTAACATGCCCAAAGGTGAAACACTGCATTAAGATTACAAAGCATCAAAAGATCAGCTCATACCATGGTGCCAGACAGTATGCAACACAGTACCTTGCAGTATTACTGCAAAATGGTGCAGTAAGCTGTAGGAAGCAGTGTAATTCAATGGCATTTAAGCCAGCTAGTCATGCAATATTTTGTGACATGTCATTTACTGCTAAGTATAGAATAGCACCCTATCTTGCTCCACTATATATTATTGATACATAATCTAATTCCAGAGAAGGGGGTGAGATCGTCTACATAGACAACGATTAAGGCCCCTAGAATTCTGTGGCCACAGAATATTGTGCAGCACTTACAACCTACCATAGAATATCTGCAGTGCCACAGAATTCACTGTTCTTGGTGATTCTTTATTAATATTTCCAGTTTATCCATAGCACCTATTTCCCTTCCCCTCCTTTTATATTCAAAACCCCTCTGTACTCATCATGTAATGCTATCAGTGCTATCACATCATATATTAACTAATGACAGGGCTGCAGTCTGCCACAGAAATGAATAATCACTTATCTACCACAGCTCCCACTACCAGAGAAAGTGGCAAAGCACATCAAATGTTTTTTTGCAATTACATCCCTAACATATATATTTTTTTCAATTTATGTTAATTTACTGCTGATTTTCTTGCCTCAAAATGTGACATCAAAACCAACATGTTTGTTGTTTGCTACTGTGAACTCATTTTACTTCACAGTATTCAAACTAAAGTACTGTGTTGCTCAAAACATCTTCTTTTAAGATATCCACACTGTCCTGGCCTTTTACTTTATTCCCTTTGGCTGCAGAGATGCTCAATAGTTTCTGTGATGGGTGTAACGTGCAGTGTCCTACTTTGTTACACCCATCACAGTGAACCCCACACTGACTTCCAGTCAGTTGTTTAAAATTCTTGCACTTTTCCTTGCTCCCTGAATCTCTCAGCTTCTTAGAGAAAACATTGATTTGTCCATGGCCCCTAGCACAACAACGCTATGTGACCGTTTGATCCCCCACCTGACATGGTGTCCTAGATTTGCTTATATTTGCACATCACAGGTGGGGAGTCATTCTGGTAGCCCAGTGTGATACTTGTTTCGTGTCTGTGCCAGAAAAGCAGTTTGAGTTGGTGGCAGTATAAAAGTTACATTTGTGACTGGATCTTCCTCTTTTCCTTCACATCCAGTGAGAGTTAAAGAGTGGTGTCTTTGACACTCCTCAGTGTTACACCCTTGACGAGGTGAGTGACTAGTTACAACCATCATGAGAGACAAGTAACAATTAGCGAACTGGTCAACCTAGATCAATCCTATAGGATTGATAGTTCACTGGTGAAATTAGTACGCAAGTTCTCCAATTTTGGAGATGGGGGGCTTTTCATTTCACTGACTGAACTTGCTGGAGTTAGTGAAACACACCAAAACTTGTGGCGTGTCTGATCGCCCATCACGTTCTCTCATGAGCGTCTTTGGTGAGGTTAGAAATGGAGCCAGCTAGTATACATTTTAAAAGGACTATGTCCATGTATTGTCAAGTATGTAAGCTCTGTGGTTTGATCCCAGCCCATTTTTCCTGCATTTTTGTTTATACATGTTCCCCTTTTGAGAGAGTTTAGTAGTGGAGATCTCCTCGGTACAGTTTTAACTCAGAGGCATAGGTTGCATGGCAGCAACAATATTAAATACTTGTTTTGTTCTGGATGTCAGAGTTCTAGTGCAATAAATTTCATTGTGATGCTAACTGTGTGAGCGCCAATGCGCAACAATGCACAGCCTAGAAGGTAGAAGCTGTGAATGAGCTTGGTACATCTAACAGACAGACCTGGGTTTGATTCCTTCAACCTCCACTTGCATACTGTATGACTCTGAGCAAATCCCTAAATCCCTAAACTTCCCCTGTGCTCCCTGGTCATTCCTGAACACAGGCACCTGTACCTAGTGGGCCTTACCCGGTCACCATAGAATAAAATACATTTTAAATGTGCTATTAATTTAGTTGATGTTCTATTTTACCAGGGTATGTTTTTGTTTCTGTTCTTTTGCTGCCCAATATTTTGATGTACCTTCTGTGTCCTATTGTATTATTTTTATTTTGGTATTGTTTACAATCTCCTTCCCAGGACCTAAATTGTAACTGAGCTGTGTAGGTAGTGTAGTCATTTTACTCATGGTCTGGTGCAAGGGTTCATCAGACGAAGGGCTAGGTCTCATTGTTTTGTCATTACAAGTAAGTGTGAGGGGGCAGTGACTGAAATAAAATTTTGGGCATTCTTTGTAATTGCTGTCCACGTATTTTGTACGGGGGTGGTGTTGGGTGCTTAATGTACTGTGAACTGTGAATGCTTTGTTTTTTATTTTTAATGTTGGAATAAATGTTATATAGTAATAATGTATACAGAAAAAGTGAAAATGTGTTTTGACTCTGCCTGTGTGAGAATTCATATTTGGCCCTCCTGAGCACCATGTGGCTTCTCTGCTGGTGGGTGGTGGTTTGAGGGGGGTACTCTTGGTGCCTTTGACGCTGGTCTCATTATGGCCAAATATGAATACTCACACAACATTGATGCTTCTGATTGTCCGAATCATTGTGCCTGGGTAAAATAAAAAAAGTGGTGTAGTTATGCTGTGGTTATTATGCTTGCTGGGGAGTGTGTCCCAGCCAGTCTTTTGCTTGGCCTGTGTGAGCATTCATATTCAGCCTTCATGAGCATCATGCAGCTTCCCTGCCAGTGGGTTGTGGTTGTAGGGGTACTTTTGGTGCCTTTGACGCTGGTGGGGTACTTAACAGACTGTTAATCTAACTCTTGGGAGTGCCCTATTGCAATTGTAAAAGATTATGCAATTTTGATCAGGCTGTACATGAAAGTGTAATAGGGATTATTGTAAGGCTTTTTGACTCCTAACAGCCAATCAGATTGCAGCCTTTCTGAAAGCCTTTTTATAATATCCCATCTTTTGTTCCATCAAATTGTCCTGAGTGTTCCATGCCTCTCCCTTGATTGAAGGATCATGTGGAGTGTGCATACTGATTCTTTTGTACCGTCAAATGGCCTTGAGTGCTCTGTTCCTCTCCTGTCGAATGGTCTTGAGTATTCCGTGCCATGTAGAATAGTTTAAAGTAATTTAATTATAATAAACATGTTGTTTTTTAATGTAATGTCATGTTTAAAAAGTCTTCAGTCTACATAAGTAAACCGTTTTACTCATTAACAGTTGTGTGGTGCCCTTAATTACACTCACAGTGATGTGTGGTGTGTCTTGTTACACTCACCACGGTGTGTGGTGTGTCTTGTTACACTCATCATAGTGTATTGTTACAATCATCACACTAGACCCCAATTTTCTTGGGAACCTTAACATTTTTTACATTAAAACATTGTGATTTTTTCACATGTGGGTCATAGTATCTTAACCTATATTACACAATTCATCTATGGTCACCCTTTATTACACTTGCAGTGATGTGTGGTGTGTCTTGTCACACTCACCTCGGTGTGTGATGTGTATTATTACACTCTTCACGGTGTGTGTTGTTACAGTCATCACTAGACCGCATTTTTCTTAGGAACCTTAACATTTTTTTATCTTAAAACATTGTGATTTTTTTTCATATATGGGTCTTAGTATCTTAACCCGTACTACACAATTATTCTATGGTCGATTTAAAAATGTCACTCCCATGTCACATTTTGGTAACCTTTTTTCATGAACAGACCCTGCTACAGTCTAATAAAATTTTCAGTCTTAAGTTATTATACTAGAGTCAACTTAAACAAATACTTGACAATAGCATAGATATATTAACTCCATGCCTTGCTTTGTACAGATTTACTTGAGCCTTTAAGGTATAGAGATGCCATCTGAAACGAATACCTGGTAAAATGTATTGCCCTGTTGTTTTTAAGAAAAATAAAGTAATTATGCCCAGAAAGGTGGAATAATAATGCATAGACCTATTGAAAGAGCAGATCTTCTAAATGAATAATTGCACTGTACATATTTTCGCCAGAGTTTTTGATTACATGTTATCATGGGTGATAGAATTATCTTAACGTTATGGAGAAATGTTATATGCAGGGCCAGCCATTAGTCCAGTGGATAATATGTTGCATTCTCATGCCAGTGACTCAGGTTCAGGGACAAGCTCTTTGAGCTGGCTGGGCAACACAAGGATGGGGGGAGGGCAGCCCTGTCATACAACAATGCTCTGAGCCTGGGAAGGTATGGTGCAGTGTTATGTCACACTGGTGACACCTTGTGATGGGCTGGGGAGCCTTCTCTTATAAGAGGTTCATGTGCATGTCATGATCTGATGGGGTGATGTAGTGTGTCAGAAGAAGTGGGTTGGCATGAAAAATAAGTCTTGCAATATCTCTATTCTGTTTATGCCAGTTCCATAGGGACCTGTATGAATGAGTATACAATTTCATGGTCACAAAAAGCGAAATTTATTTTATGAAAAAAAAACTATGTTAAAGATTGCCTATAAATATATAAGTGATACACAGTGGGGACCTCATGAGTGGTGTAACTAGCGTGAGTATATCGATAATTCATTTATCACATAAGGTCCCCTGTGCATATTTAATTTATGCAATAGGATAGGCTTTTAAGTGACAGATTTGTGTTTAGCTTTTTTTAAAATAAAATAATTTCTAAAAGTCTGTGTTTTTTTTCCTTTTTGTATTGAACTAGTGCTGCTGTGAGTTCCCCTAGCCGATGTGCCATAACCATTGCCATGGACATGACGTCAGGATGGCAAGCTGATGCTGTGATGTGGCAGTTCACTGGTGATGCAGAATGTCCGCAGAAATTACAAATCACCACCACAGATGTTCTGCAGCAAATGATAATCCTGCAGCAGAACTTGATCCCAAAGTGCCACACAAAAAGTAGGGGCCTTGATCAATGATAGACTGGTGTCTCTCCATGTTCAGCAGGCTCAAATATTTTTTGCCCTAAGCAAGCCTTCTGATTATTTTGGTACTGTTGGGAGGAGTAGTAGTACTACTACTACTACTAGTATCACCAGTACTACTATTACTAGTGTCTCCACCTGTTTCATCTACACATTCACTGTTACACCCTTCTATGCCAGTAGTAGAAGGTTATTAGAGCTTGCATGTCTTGTGCAGGAAGCAGCAGCCACCACCACCAGTGTTCCCACTGCTACCACTATGGCTGTTACAGTCACAGCCAGTGTGATTCCTACCATCACTAATGCCATTCTTGCAGCAGGCACCCTTTCTACTGTCACTACCACTGCAGTCACTGTGACCACGATTCCTATTCCCGTGACCACAGCACTTTCTGCCTCTGTAACTGTGACCATATGGCATGTGGCCATGAATACCCTAGAGTACTGACCCAACACAGTGCTTGATATCGTTTCGCAGTGCTATGTGTGTGGGGTGGAGAATCGAGTGTGCCACAAGTAGCTTGTGTTGAATTAGTAGTAGCTCTGTGCTGGTTACTGAAGTGTTATTGAGCTGTATATGGTACACCAGATATGTGGAGGGATTAATGTTGTTAAGAGCTTTTTAAGCTATCCTTAAAGAACACAGCTCTCCTGGCTGAATACTGAATATTGAATACCTGGAACCTGAGTACTGAATATTTATCTAAATAGTTGTGAAAAGAAATTTGCATGGCCCTCGAAAGCATATGAAAAAAATTTAAGGGACCTTAACATGTACACTCTGGAAACAAGGAGAGAGGAGAGCCATGACTGAAATGTATAAATATATCCATAGGATTAAGAGGGTGAAATACAATAAATTGTTAACCCTTAATGCAAACATGTTCACAAGGGGGACTCCACTAAAGCTGGCAGGGGGAAGGTTCAGGAGGGATATCTACAAGTACATTTTCACAGAAAGAGTGGTGGTCAAGTGGAATGGACTGCCAGAAGAGGTGGTTTACACCCAAACAGTGATGGATTCCAAAATGGGTAGGACAGGCACAATGGCTTGATAAGGACAGAAAGAGGTGTAATGGGGAGGTGGAAGGGAGAAGCCATGGGTGTAGGAATGCATACGTCAAGTGAACCACAGCTTTCAAGTTGATTGGAGAGGGAGGCAGCATTCTTGGTGCTGACCATTGAGCTTGGTTACTTCAACTGCCTGACTTCCAGCCCTACCAGTGTGACAATGTGAATATTGTACTCTTTCTGACTGCAAAATAATGTTAAATGCATACAACTATGGATGGTGTGTTTTTACAAGGGGTCTGGGTACCAAATATGGGTATGCCTACAATGGGGAGGGCAAAGAGGAACCAAAGGGTTTTGGTTTACATATGTTGTTTTCTCAGCTACACTACTGGAAGGAAGATAGTCATTCGGTTAATTGGAAGAGCAGTAGGTAGAGTTGTGCTGACTAAATGGGCTGGTGGGCCTTTTCCTGCTGTCATGTTCTGTTTCTGTGTTTCTAAATGAGTTACAGATATTGCTTTCTGACAAGCATCTGGATTCTCTTTGATAAGAGCACTGCGGTACATGCTTGGTTATTACTACAGATGTCCTGTATTACAGTTCTGAAAAGTACTAGTAAGTTGGGCATTATAAGGCAGTACCGGTAATTCTGTTCCAGTTGTATGTCCTGCTTTGTCAATAGTAACCATCAAACATTTGTGCAACTACAGTATATCTCCATCACTGTGCACATGTTAAGAGCCTTTCCAAACTGTCAGTCAGCTGTTGCTTTTTTTCTGTGCACAGTCATTTGACAAATGCTTGTTTTGTGCATGCCAGAGCATCTTGATGGGGTTCATATGTGGAGACTCAGGAAGTTTATTGATCTCATTCATTCCAAGTGCCTGCAGATCATTTTGATGAAGCAGTATGGTTTGAATTCTTGTCTTGGAAAAAACAATGGCCATCAGAAAATGTTATTGTTACAAACTTTATAGAAGCTTTGCTATACTTTGGTCTCTGAATAATTCACTATCCATGGTTTTACAAAAATTTAAAAGTACACTTTTAAAGCAGTGCAGCATAAATTTTTAATTTTGTACAGTACTCACACAAACTTTCCAACTGCCACACGCCTCACTAGGAATACTCACCCTTGAAAATAAAAGAGTCATCAGTTTCTTGTGTGATCTACTGCAGTATTACAAGTAAATCTGCACAAGCAAACAACATTTGAAAAAATAAATAGAAGCTTTACTCATGAATTAATAAAAAGATTGAAAACAAACATAATAAACATAAAAATAACACACTTGTGAGGACTTCATGTTGTTGCCTCCAACGTCAGGTCACCATACCAACCACTGTAGATAATCTGTGCATGAACAGAGAGAGATGTACTGTGTGTAATGCTGCTGTACATGAATACAGTAAACTCTGCACATTCTTTATGCAAGGGATAACAAATGACAAGGTGTGTGGTTATAAGGGAATAAATCACATCTCAGTTGTTATGCACAAGGTGTAGGCGAGTGTTGTAACCACATGACAAGTGCATTATTCCCTTATGACTGCACACCCTGGAGTGTGTCATCCCACTTATAACATGGGCTTTTATGTGTTAAAAAAATATGTGGTTTTGGTGAGATGTGCAGTTGTCAGAAAATAATCAATGGTCATGTGATGTGATTTGACCAATGAAGTAACATAACTTTCATGGCCGATTTTAGAAAATGAAGTTACATACAATAGTTTTTTTTTCTCAATAAAATGTTTTTGAAAGAACAGTTTTATGACACATACACTGGCTATGATTGTATAGAAGCAGCTAAACTAATCTTTGCAATCTCTGCCATCCTCAAGGAGGACAATGAGTGGCGGCAGGCATTCTCCAGCATACATGTGGCTTTTGTGTGTCCTCATTGGGTTGCTGATCTTAGAGAACATTATGCATGGCACACATATTGCCCAAGTTCTCCTGTAAAACAGAATATGACAAGAGAACTATGAGAGAGATGTGCTCATGAGCAGCCCTATGGGCAGAGTGTGAAACATTAGTGTTGTGACAAAGATGATGGTCGCCATATTAGAGTAGAATATGAAGGGTATAAAAAGCCTAGTACTCCCCAAAAAAAAAAATGAGACAGCCAATGCATGTTGCCTACAGAAAAACACATTACTGCCTCCCTCAAATCACACCAATGGTACACTGGAAATGATTCAGGAACATTCAGACTAGAAGTGAACTGAGCTGCAGTGGCAGACATTTTTCAACCAGGAACTGTGGGAAAGTGTAGTTCACTTAAAATAACCTCCACCTCCAAACTCATACTGTACAGTTACATAAATTAACTTATCATTAAATTAAATAAGCATGTATTAGCTTCAGTTGTCATGTATGACATTTATACAGATGCATTTCTGTTGAAGCATGGAACTATCAGAAATGTAGTTTGCTAGTGTAAGTCCATCAAATAAGGATTACCTGTACTACCTTTTCCAGACAAGAGGACTCTGTCTTTACCTTCCCGTCCACCAGGACTGCTGAGTTAGGGACCAGCAGGGCACTCCAGTCTACAACAAGGAACCCTGGTGTGTTGCTAACCAAGGTTTCACTTAAGATCATTGTGGCTTCCTACTATGTGGCCCTCAGAATGGTTAATGAGGCCAAGGAAGGGGGAAGACAAAGGCGCAGCAGCTTGGACATTCTCCAAGCCAGTAGATGCAGTGGGCTGTGGGATGGAATAGTCAGGAGCGTGGTAGCCATAACTGGCAGCTGCACATATGCAGAGGCACATTTCAGCACCATAGCTTTGTTTTAACAATCGGGCCATGCACTGACTTCATGAAGACTCCTGGTTCCAGGGAATGCAATGGAGCCAGGACCATAGTTAAATGACACCACTGGGCACCTGTATGATTGTTTCCCAGACCAGGGCAGGCAGCAGGCTGGGAAGAGGAAAATCAAAAGTGTGCATGCACACCCACACAGGAGAGTGGCTCAAAAGGCACTCCCAGCAAAACGGAACCTCTACTCTGCCATGGGGCTAGTGCACAGTGAAACAAGCATAACCCTGACCCCAGGATAGACAACAAGGCCAGGGCAAGTAAAAAGCAGCCTCATAGGTCTTTAAATAAAATGACAGCAAGCAGCCAAACTGGGACATAGACTGTAAACAAAGATGGTTGCCCCATGACTCCACAGACTGCAGAACATTATGGGAAAGATGTCAGGGGTGGCACTCATTTGCTCATGACTTTTGGCCCATCAGAAGCCTGCAATGTGAAAAGGACTGCTGCCCAGGAACAATCAGTAATCGAGTCTCAGGCCAGATAATAGGTACTGTTCCCAGGGAACGAGGCCTGTTCGGTCAGACTACCCTGTGAGTGACTTACTGAATTGTGGGCTAGCGTGCCACTATCTGTCCAGGGCTGCAGGTCTGGCAGAACCGAAGAGTCTATAATCCTGATAAAAGTGTTTGAAGACAAGAAGCAGTTTTAAACAAAACTACAGAAAGAAGGCAAGTTGGAGCTGGGATGTTCTTGTCCCACCACTGACTTTCCCTTTTGGGGGACTAGCTACTGCATCACCTACAGTCCGAGAAGCAGGGAAGGCAGTAAGGCAGGCAAAGTACCAAACTGAGGAAGCACTAGCATGAACAGTAAAAGAAGGTGAGAAGACGTTCTATAGATACATTAGTGAAAGGAGAAAGTCCAGAGGGGGTATTGCTAAGCTCAAAGGAGAAAAGGGGGCATGTGAGGAGGAGGACCCTTTAAAAGCATCCATCCTAAATAGATACTTTTGCTCAGTATTTACTGAAGAGAAGGTAGGGCAGGGCCCACAGCTCAGCACCATGGACACGGGGGAGGTGAGCTCTCCCTTCACAAAAGAAAAGGGTCCTACAAGAGGCTACGCTAAGCTCAAGGTGGACAAGGCAATGGTACCTGATGGCATACATTCTAGAGTACTTAAGAAGCTAAGGGTGTAACTAGCAGAGCCATTAGCAGAACTGTTTAGTGAGTCTCTGAGCACAGGAGAGGTCCCAGAAGACTGGAGAAGGGCTCATGTGATCCTGCTCCACAAGAGTTGTAGCAGGGAGGAGGCAGGGAACTACAGACCAGTCAGTCTTACCTTAGTAGTGGGCAAGATTATGGAGGCACTCCTTAAGGAAAGGATAGTGCAACACCTGGAATCCATAGGGGCACAAGATCCAAGACAGCATGGGTTTACAAAAGGAAGGTCCTGTCAAACTAATCTCATAGATTTCTTTGACTGGGTAACCAGAGTGGTGGACCAAGGGGGAGTAGCTGATGTCACCTACCTTGACTTCATCAAAGCTTTCAACACTGTTCCACATAGAAGATTGATAAATAAGCTGGGTAGGCTCGGGGTGGGTCAGAAGTTGGTCAACTGGGTGGCAAACTGGTTGACGGGCAGAAATCAGAGAGTGGTGGTAAATGGTATGCAGTCAGAAGACATGCAAGTCACAAGTGGGGTACCTCAGGGATCAGTCCTGGGGCCAGTCCTCTTCAATATCTTCATTAGTGACATTGCAGATGGACTAGAGGGTAAGGCTTGTCTGTTTGCAGATGACACCAAGATCTGCAACAGATTAGATGATCCAGATGGGGTGGGCAGAATGAGAAGAGATCTGGATAAACTAGCAAAATGGTCAGAAGTGTGGCAACTGGGATTTAATGCAAAGAAGTGCAAGATCATGCACATAGGGAAGAGAAACTCTGAAGCCACCTATAGGCTGGGAGGGGAGTTGCTGGCAGTCACAAAGGAAGAAAGAGACTTGGACATCATCATCACCGATGACCTGAAATCATCCAAGTAGACCTCTAAAGCAGTAGGTAAGGCTAGGGGATGTTAGGATGTATTAGTAGGGGTATCACAAGTCATAAGAGGGAGGTAATAATCCCTCTTAACATGATACTGGTAAGGCCCCATCTGGAGTACTGCATGCAGTACTGGAGGCCACACCTTCACAAGGACATTAACCAAATTGAGGCAGTCCAGAGAAGGGCAAGCAAAATGGTGAGGGACTGCATCTGAAGACATATGAGGACAGATTAACAGAGCTCAATATGTACACCCTTGAGCAAAGGAGGGAGAGAGGTGATATGATCGAAACATTCAAACACCTTAAGGGCATTAACAAGGTGAAAGAGTTTAACATGTTTAAATATAAGAAAAATAGCAGGACAAGAGGACACAGCATGAGACTAGAAGGAGGCCGATTAAGGGGGAATGTGAGGAAATTCTTTTTCACAGAAAGGGTGGTGGATGCATGGAACGGCCTACCTCAGGAAGTGGTGGCTATAAATACAGTGCAGGGTTTCAAACAGGCATGGGATAGGCATAAGGGAGCAATACAGATGAGTATGAATAGATAGGCCACTGACAAAGCAAAGGCCGATGGCACATTTATAAGGTAGAAAAAGAAATGGGAAGACTGGATGGGCCTTGCGGACCTTATCTGCCGTCAACTTCTATGTTTCTATGTTTCTATGTTTCTGCCTTCCAGGTCCTAAGCCACAGAGAGAAAGAGAGCAAGACAGAAGGGAAATGGATGACATACCACAGCAAGCTGGGGAGGGGGATCCTGCATCTAAGATGGGAGCAACTGTAACTGTCCTGCTTGTCCCAGCAACCGACACCAGAGATATTGTTTGAGGCATCAACCTATGAGTGAACACCAGAATTTGGCCCCTGCAACTAAGGAGAGAGTGTACTGTGTCAGGGATTAAGGGAGAAGTCCTGGTCATGACTTTGCCAGTGTAAGAGGCTCAGACGAAAGACCTGTGGAGGCCACCTTGCCACCAATCCCCTGGATTACAAATAGGGTCCCCTTTGCAAATCTTTGCAACCACTTTGAACAGTTACAGGTTTGTATTCTGCAACAGTTGTGTTTAAAGTGTGTTTTACCTACAGTAATTTAAAGTGCGTCCTGAGCTGCACCCTGCTAGCAGCATCAGCGTGCCCAGTGTGGTTTCCACTTCAACGTAAAAAAGAGATCGCTCATCCACGGCCTTTGGGGGGACTTAAGCCAGGTGCACCTACATTGGAGGTTTGAGGACTGCTGGGGAGTGGGCAGATTCTGTGGGGGTAAATTGTAGAACTGTTTTAATGATTACCTTAATTATTAACATTTTACTGCAAAGAGTGATAAAGGTTACTGTTACCCCAAGTGCTCCCATTTTACCTGTCTGCCTTGTTGTCCTTTCCTTACTCTCCTTTTAAAATAAATTATTTGTTTGAACTGCATTTCTTGGTTTGAGGCTTGTCATTGTTACTGTGTCACATGTTTTGGGGCAGGACTGTGTGCACAGTTTATACACTGTTTCCTGGGGGATAATAGCCATGTGTATCAGCATTCAGGTACCCCATATTGCCATCCCAGCTGGTGGCACTGTGCTGCATTAGGCCAGTGTACCCAATGTAGCACATCTTTAGGTAACCCAGACTGGCCCCCTTGAAGTGTTGGGAGGTGAACCCCAAGGGTCCTGACTGGTGCACTACATTGGAGGCACTGCTGACATTTCTGTGCCAGACATGTGGCAGCCAAAACTGACTTTGTGAAGAAAAATAAAATAGCACCCCCACCCAACATTTTAAGTTGTCATGGCTCTTCAGGAGTTGGAAGATTGGTGCTGAGGGAAGCACCTGGACCTGAAAAAGGCAATCTTAGTCTTGGGGATTCCCAAAGGTACTGAACAGGCTATCATTTTGGAGCCACTGGATGTTTTGGAGTGTTTGGACAAGTTAAAAGTATGTAGTGTGAGGTACGACCATTCTAGCTGAAGCACGACTGCCTCGATTGAGAGTGATTATCAGAAATCACTGTGAACAAACTACCAGCCGCAGTCAAACCAGAAAGTTCTGAAGGGGAATGGCGCCTGTTTGGCAGGGGGAGTAGTCTGCTTTCCATTCCCCCTCCCCCACCAGTGCAGCCAGCTGATTAGGTGGAAAAAGTCAAAATGTCGCTGGTCAGTGAGGGAAAAACAGTGCAAGAGTTTCAAGCATTGGTGTCCAGCAACTCCCTGAATCCTTTATCAAGGGTGCCATGGCCAATACAGATTTTTAAGTGAAATTTCAGTCATTTTTCAAGTGGAGAAGATTGCCAAGAATGTGAACAGTGTGCTACAGAAAGAAGGTGTGATGTCCCCGGTGCTTTCTGCCACTCTAGCACTGGTGGTACATAAATGTACAGTCATTCTTGTGTCTCATCACAACACCAGCTTCCACAGAAGATTATGCACATTCTCAGGTACTGTCCCCATGCCAAATGGGGATGATGACTGCTACAGCTGGATGAGTCAAGCAACCCAAATGCTCCTAGAATGGAAGTATGAACTTAGAAGAAGAATAAAGGATGAGTGGTGGAAAGTCTGTAGGAAAATGCTTTAGACATCTTCCAGTCTCTGTGCACCAACCAACCAAACTGCATCCTGCAGAGCTTCCTTGCAATGTTAAACAGCACCTATGGACCCATCAAGAGTGGCACAGACCTGCTTTTCCAGCTGCAATCCACCATACAGAAAGCGGGAGAGCAATTATCCAGTTACCTGATTCAACCGAAAACAGTTACACGATGAACAGTCAAGGCTAGCAGAATCACCCCAGACCAAGTTGATAGAACCAGACTAGAGAAAGTGCTGAAAAGGGCCATATACTCCTAGATGACTGTCTTTTCCCTTCAGCTGAAGTACCACAAAGCCACAACACCCAACTTGAAACAGCTTCTGGAAGTGGTTGGGAAGAAGAGTTACAGGCAGAGTGGAGAGAGTCATTGAAAAGGTCCATAAGGAAAGCCACCCCCTCATGCTACAAGCTGCTGCTGAGGGACCTCAGATGGATATCACTGAGAAAACAAAGCAACTGGTGAAGCAAGTGAAAGCATTGGCCACAGCACGCTAACAGCATACAAGAGTCGAGTCTAGGCCTTCAAGTACAGGAAGTGCTCCCAGATTTTCTGCTGCTCCTTGGTATGCGCCGCAAGCCGCACCTCATCCTAGGAACAATGTGTTTTGCTACAGATGTGGGCAGGATGGACACACAACCCATGGTTGCTGTCATCCAGTAAATCCAAAGCTTGTGACCCAGAAGTGGGAAGGCCAACCACCACCGCAGGGAAACAACAGTGGAGTCCAGTAAAGGAGTGACCTATAATACTGTAGGTCTCTGACAGTGCAGTGCTCCATAAAATGGACTGACCTTAAAATTCCCAAAGAAGCAAACTACCCTCAGGACTCTTTGGCCTCAGAGCTGATATTCCCATCCTGATAGAAGGACAACAATACTAAGCCTTACTCGACAGTGGATCACAAGTTACTATCATCCTCCATTCTTTCTACAACAGCCACTTAAAACACCTGCCTCTCATGCTTCTGAAAGGACTTGTCCTGTGGAGCCTGAGCAACACCAGCTACCTCTATGATGGTAACAGCATCATGAAATTGATGTTCCCTGGAGTGGGCCAGGGGATATCACACGGGACAGAAGCTATAGCACTGATATGTCCTGAGTTCTAGAGCATGGATGACACCACTGTGTTGATTTGTACCAGTGCAGATATGTTTGGGAAGCTGGCCCAAATGTGCCAAGAAAAAGGAGGAGCAGAGTGCCTATAGAGTTCACCATTGTAAGCAACTGAAACTGAAACTTGAAGCCCCAAACCAGTGGTGCAAGAGGATCCCATTGGAATGATCTGCTGAATCGACAGCAAGAAAGTGGTCTTGCCACCCAGTGCAATGTGTGGTGCAATTAGTATAGCCAAGTACAAGCATCAGCTAACTACACCTGATCTCATCTTTGAAGCATCAGCCGATGACAGCTTACCAGAAGAACTGATGGTCCAAAGAGGAGTGAGGCACTACCTGCCACCCTTTGAATGAGATGAGACTCTGAGGATGAAGAACGAGACTGAGAAACTCATCATTTTGTGGAAAGGTCTAATGCTGGAGAATATCTTCCATGCCAATAGCTTGACCGGAGTGAACCCTGAAGTTGCCACTACCACAGAAATCAACCTGGATTATTTGAGTTTGGAGACTCTCCCATACCTAATCACTACTGGTGGAGCCTAAGCCATAAACTAGCCCATTGCAGGAAAGTGTTCTTGAATGAATAGGATGTCAGATGCATCAAAGGAGAACAGCACATCTGCCTTCGGGATGACCAACCCTTTTGAGAGAGATCCCAATGACTGGCCTCTGCTGACATAGAGGATGTCAAGTTCTACTTTCAAGAGCTAATGACTGCAGAGATCATCAAGTAGTCCCACAGTCCTTATGCCTCAACCATAGTGGTGACCAGGAAAAAGACCAGAGCAATTCACATGTGCATAGACACCTTCATTCTCAATAAGAAGACAGTGCCTGGCCAGTACACATTTTCCACAGTTAAAAACACCCTGGCAAGCTTAACAGGAAGCTACTGGTTGTCAGTGCTGGACTTGGGCAGTGGCTGTTACCTGATCCCCATGGCAGATGAAGATAAAGAGAGGATAGTCTTCATCTGCCCTTTCAGGTTCTAGTAGTTCAAGAGGATGCCCCAAAGTACATCCGTGGCTCCTTCCATGATTCAGAGACGGATGGAAAAAGTAGTTGGAGACATGCATCTGCTGAAAGGACTGGTATACCTGGATGACTTAATAGTGTTCAGGAGGACTTTGGAAGAGCGCAAAGTGCAACTGATGAAGGTGATGAACAGATTGGAGGAGTTTGGTCTGAAAGTGTCCATTGACAAGTGCCAGTTTTGTCAACCATCAGTCAGATATGTGGGCCACATAATTTCCACCAATGAGTACAGACTGACCTGGCCAAAGCAGAGGATCTCACCACTTGGCCTAGACCAAACAACCTTAAGTCACTACAGTCATTTCTCAGATTTTGTGGCTACTCCAGGTGGTTTGTAAAAGACTGTCTATTGTTGTTTGCTCTCTGAACAACCTCACTGAGGGGCACCCACCTACAAATAAAAAGAAAGCCCACTCCAGGAGGGGCAATCCCCAAACAGGATACTGGAAGGTGAACAAACTATTTGGTGGCAGGTGGACTGAACAATATGAAGTGGCCTTCAGAGAGAGATCATCAAAAGCCTATGTGAGGTGTCCATGCTGGTAATTTGCTGATTCCTCCAAACCACACATGATTCACACCAACACCTGTTTAAGTGGCTTGGGAGCTGTCCTGTAACAGGAGCTCCCTAAGGGACTTTGTCCAGTTATTCTTACCAGCTGCAGTTTGATTTTGTCTGAAAAGCTCTTCCCAGTGCACAAATTTGAATTTTTGGCCTTCAGCTGGGCTGTAACTGAAAAAAATCCATAATTACCTGTGTGGGGCTCATTTCACAGTGAGAACAGACAATAACGTTCTCATGTATGTAAACACAACAGCCAAATTGGAAGCAACTGGACATTGGTGGCTGTCAGCTTTATCTTATTACAACTACAGTCTAGAATACAGCACTGTCCAAATCAATATATATTGATGCCAACACATTATCCCAGATGCCACACCCTTATCATCTAGACACAAGTCACATCAATTCTTTTTATTTGTTTTGTCAAGGTTTTTATCCTTCTCCTTTCTGGGGCTGGCAGGTGATTATGGTCCCTCTGTTGGAGGGGCTCATTCTCCAGTCCCCAGCTTCCCACATTCAGCCCTCCTTGCAGGTCCCCCATGGGTTGCCCCCCCCGTGGCAGTGCCCAGGGTGAAGGCCGTTGACTGTCGAATCCCCCCCATGGAAGCCAACCTGTAGACTCCAGGGGGGGACTGGTGTGGGTGCTCAGAGCCATCATGGAGCCTGCCAGCTCCACTTTTCCATGTTTTCTCCCCTCGAGTTGCTGCAGTTGCCCAGGTGTGTATGGAGGCACGTGCACACAGCAATCCATGGCACCCTCACTGTTCTAGCTGCTCCCCAGCTGCACTACCCTCAGGCCTCCACACAGGGGCCAATCTGGAGTGGGAGCAACTGGGTCCCCACTCGGCAGAGGAGAGCAGCCTTGCGGCCACTCAATCCAGCTCCTGCCCCTCCCCACTGCCCCCCAATGACCAAGGCTCATTCCAGAACCCAGGTCACTGGCATGGCACGAGGTCTGGCATCTAGCGCCTCAACCATCAGCACCACCGGGCTGGTGTCACATCAATTCTAAGTGCAGCAGCAAAGGAAATGTGTTTGAAATTCAGCATTACAGATTGTGCCACTCCTGCAAACTCACACAGAGTGAGCAACATGATGGGTACCTTTTCAGATGCTAGTCCATCAGTCTACCTCAACTTCACTGGTTTGGACATTTTGTCTTTGCCCCAGCCAAACCGGCCTGAACTCAAACAAGCCCCATGGGAGGACTGTGTATTACATGGTGTAGTACATGCCCTGGAGAAGCGGCATGATGCAAGTCAAGTGAAAGAAACTTACCCAGATATTGGCCTGATATTGAGATAATGGAACAGATATTCTTTAAAATGTGAACTGCTCAGAAGAACCAGTCATGACAGTGCATTCCCTGAGTTCCCATGACATTATCTTGGAAGTACTGAACAGCCATCATCCAATCCCTATATGACAACATGGGTCACCAGGGGTTTGATTGCATGCTGAGCTTAATGCAAATACATTTCTGTCAGCCCAAAATGGCAAACATAGGTTGAAAAGCATTGTATGAACTGTTTTAGATGTATCAAATGAAAAAAAAATACTTTGTCAAAAAGAGCAGCACCTTTGGTTAACATCAAAACCAGTGGGCCACTTGAACTAGTATGTATGGACTTCCTATCTTTGGAATTTAATAGAAAAACATTGCCAACATCTTATTGATAACTGACCATCACACCAGCTATGCTCAGGTGTACCCGACCAAAGATCAGAAAGCCACCATTGTTATCAAAGAATTGCAGCAATGTGTAAATCTTAAGGCATCCCTCAAATAATTCACTCTGATTAATGGGTGGACTTTGAAAGTCGACTTGTAAAAAAATTTCCTGGTAGTCTATGGCATCAGAAAACTGAGAACCACTCCTTTGCACCCTCAGGGGACCATCATCTAGAATGCTTTAACAGAACTCTTTTTGACATGTTGGGTATCCTTGACCCAGCTGAAAAACTAAACTGGAGCCAGAAAGTGAGTTTCCTGGTACATGCATACAGTCGCATCTGTAATAACACCACCCAGAGGTCCTCATTCTATTTGATGTTTTGCTGAGAAGCTTGCCTCCCTGTGGATTTCCATTTTGGAGTCTCATGCAATGGTGTATCAAAAGAAACCAACTAAGAATATACTAGGTGATTGCATCAGCAGTTGCAAAAAGCATACCTACTTGCCTCTGAAGCTGCAGCCAAGAACAGTCTTGCAAACAAAAACAGGTATGACAAACGAGTTTGGCACCAAGTATTGCAAGCTGCAGATCATGTACTCCCGAGGAATTTGGCACTAGAAGGAAAACACAATATTCAGGACCATTGGGTGCCAGATTCCTTTATCATAGTTGAGCAAGTGCCTGACTTGCCAGTCTACAAATTCATCAAAAATAAGGTAGAGACCTAGAAAAGACCATACATAGGAATCACCTCTTACCCATTTAAGAGACTGTGCCTGAGCCTAGTGCAGAAACGGAATGCCCTGTGGCTAAGAGACCAAAAACCTGGAGTCAAACAAATTCATAGAGAACTGAGATGCCTGGGACTGATAACAGTATCCCTAATATAGAATCTGTACAAGTACCAGTGGAAAATAATTCAGTTGACAGTGATGATGATATTGTATGTTGCATCAGAGTACCTAACATACCTTAAAGTATACAATTTCCATCAATGGAATGGAGAAATTCAAAGCCATGAACTAGTACATTATAGTTACAGTTGAGGACTTTGCAAACCATGAACTTTCTTACTATCTGAACACAGATGCAGCACCATTTGTGCTGGATGTATTGGCAATTGAACAACTTGAAGATCCAGTTACGGACAATGATGTGGAGTTTGATTTGGAGGAAAAAATTCCAGGAACTGAAGTAATTCCTGTCATTCCTGACAATGCCCTTGTGCTGGACACAGAGCTGGAAAAGGAATGTGCACACCCTAATCAAGAACATTCCTGAGGAAGAAGCAATGTTACTGAGAAAGTCTGGATGCGAGCCCAAGCCTGTTATCAAGCTCACATATGACATCCTCGGTACCTCCTCTGATCTCTCCATTCATGTGGCCCAAAAGTTTATAGCACCCACTGTGTGTGCCTTGTCCATTTTTCCCAGGTACCATTCAAAGATACAATTCAGTGTTGGGGAATGTAATGGGATGTTGTCTAAAAAAGTTTCACCAGCAGTTCCTTGTGGATAGACAGGCATCAGTTGTCTAGTGAGAAATGTGATGTTGTATAAATATGTAAAAGTGCACTGATTAGTTGGGCATCAGGTATTAGCTAGAACTGTTTATATAGTTGTTATGAATGCTCATGCCACTGAATTCGGACCTTTGGATGGTATACACATGGACTGGGTGAGGGCACCAAGAGTCTGGCAGAGGAAGTGTGTAACTCCCCCCCCAGTTGGGGGTTACCTGTACTGCCTCCTTCAAATAGCAGGACTCTGTCTTCACCCTCCAAGTCTGCCAGGACTGCCAAGGTGAGGACTGGCAGGGCACTTAATTCTGCAGTCAGGATCCCTGGTGGGATGCAAATCAGGGCTCCACTCAGGATTTTTGCAGCCATTGCTGCACAGCTCCCTCTGATCTCTGCCCCTCAGGACGGTTAGTGGGGCTGAAGAAGGAGGCAGACAAAGGAACAATAGCTTCTATGTTCCCCAAGCCCAGTACATGCAGAGGGAATATAATGGAATAGTGAGAGCACAGCAGCTGTGAGGATTGCCATGCAGGCATGTGAATTTCAGATCCGCAGCTCTGTTTCAACAATTGGGCCATGCACCTGACATTGTGAAGACTGCCTGCTCCAGGTAGGCCACAGAACTTTGGACCATACTTAAATTGCACAACTGGGCACCTCTATGGGTGTTTTTCAGCCCAGTGCAGGCAGTGGGCCAGGAAAAGGAAAGCAAAAGTGCACGTCTGCTCAGATGAGCAGCTCAGAAAGCCACCTCCAACAAAACAGAACCCCCAACTCTGCCATGGGGCTAGTGTCCCATGAAACAAGCAAATCCCTGGCCTCCGGGATAGACAACTGGGCCAGGGCAAGTGAAAAGAAGCCTCACAGAACTTTAAATACAGTAACATGGCAAAAAGCAAGAGGGACATGGATGGTAAACAAAGATGGCAGCGCTCGTGACTCCACAACCTGCATAGCATAATGGAAAAGGAGTCAGAGGTTAGCACTAGATTTGCCCAGAAATTTCAGCCAATTAGAAACCTGGAGTGTTAAAAGGACTGCTGCTCCGGAACAAGCCTGACCAATCAGGCTTTGAGTTTTTCATCAGATAAAAGGGGCTGTTCCCAGGGATCAAAGTCAGTTCAGTCTGACTGCCCAGTGAGTGACTGTGTACTGAAGTGTGGGCTGTTTTGCCACTATCTCTCCAGGTGCTGCAAGTCTGGCAGACCTGAAGAGCCTAGAATTCCAGTGAAAGTATTTGTGTGAAGACAAGAAGCAGTTTTAAACAAAACTACAGATTAAGGGAAAGTTTGTAGCTACAGTATGGTGTTCCAGCCCCGCCCCACCACAGACTCTCCCCACTGGGGGACTAGCTGTTGCAGCATCTACAGTCTGAGAAGGTCACTGCCTTGATCCAGATCGCTAGCCTCAGAGAGGAAGAGCATGAGAGAGAAAGGAAACTGGTAAGAGACCGCCAGTGAGCTGGGGGGGTGAGTCTGTGTTCCAGCCAGGAGCAAGAGCAACATCCTGTCTGTCCCAGCAACTGACACCAGTGGAATTGTCTGAGTCATTAAACCATGAGGAAATACCTGGGTTTTGGACCTGCAACTATGGAGGGAGCGTACTGTGCCAGAGACTGAAGGACGAGTCATGGTCAGGACTTTACCAATGTGAGAGGCCTAGGTGGAAGACCAGTGACCTGGCCACCCTTCCTCTGGATTACAAATAGAGGTCCCTTTGCAAGCAGTTTGAACAGTTACAGTCTTGTACTCTGCAACAGTTGCATTTAAAATGTTTTACCTTTAATTACTGTACTCTCGGTATTGTTCGCTCTCTTTTTATTATCGCATTCTTCGCAGTAATAAAAAAAGCACGAACAATGCCGGGTCGCAAAAATTAACACATTCACAGATGTTCAAGAGTTCATAGAAACGCTCCTCAGCACCCCCTACCTTGCCGGGGTAGTCTCTCTCTGGGTGCAGAGTGTGTCAACCATTCAGGAACTCCAAGAAGTATTGCCAGAACTCAGCACCTCAACGGTGGTAGAGCTGTGTGTGTGGCTTGTTTGCAGTCTTCTAAGGATTGCCGGCAGAAGAAGGTGAAGCATGCTACAGGAATTGGCATTGTATCATGTTCATGTAACACCAGAAGATCAGACTGGATTTTGCTGGGAAGCAGCTTGGAGCTAGTGTGAGGCCTCCCCAGTTTGCTGTGCTGTGTGCTTCCCCCAAACTATTGCAGGGAGGGTACTGACTTTAATTGTTTATGTGATGTGAAATGAAAATGAAGAAAGTAAAATGAAGAGCATCCTGCATGGCTGCTGTTATTGCCAAGTTATCACACAGGTCATAGATGTGCGATTAACAATCGCGAACATTACCGTACACGATATAGTGTACAGGGCTGGAATCGCTAACATTTTCAGATGCAAACTTAATCTGTTCTACAGTATTTAAAGTGTGACACTGATCTCCACCCTGTTAGCAGCATCAGTATCCTCCTAGTGTGGCACCCACTGCAACATAAAAGAAAGAGAGCTTTCACCCATGGCTTTTGGGGGGAATTAAGCTAGATGCACCTGTATTGGGGTTTGAGGACTGCCGGGGGGGGGGGGTAGATTCTGTGGGTAAATTGTGGCACTATTTTATTGATTGTCTAAACTATTACCATTTTACAGCATAAAGTGATAGAACTTACTGCTACCCCCATTGCTCCCATTTTACTCTTCTGGCCTTGTCTTTTCTGTACCTTCCATTTTAGAATCATAGAAGCATAGATTTTGCAGACAGAAAAGGACCGGTTGGCCCATCTAGTCTGCCGTGATTTTCCCTGCCATGGAAACATAGATTTTAAAATAAATTATTTGTTTGAACTGCATTTCCTGGTTTGGGGATTGTCACTTCTTAACTGCGTCACATGTTTTGGGGGTGGGGCAGTGTGGGAAGTTTATGCACTTTTTCCTGGGGGATAATAATCTTGTGTGTCAGCTTCCAGGTACCCTATATTGTCACCCCAAATGGAAGCACTGCACCCTGTTAGGCCACATTTGTGTGCAGTGTAGCACATCTTTAGGTAACCCAGACCAGTCCCCTCGGAAGGTGTGGAGAGATGAACCTTGAGGGCCCCGGGAGGTATGCTACACAAGGAATAAACCCCGGAACACATACTGCGCAGTACTGTTGAATGGAATGAAAAGGTACTGTACACTTACAGACGGTTGACTGTAATATGAACTACTACTTTAAATGATTAAAAAAAATCCATGGCATTAAAGCAGCACTGAAATGAACATGACTGTTGGTGTCGTGTTTGAATGAGGCCCCCTTTATTGCTCACTCATAATTCACCCTGCTTTTACTGTGATTTTAGATCATAAAATATTTTAATGAAGTAAAAGAAATTTAATCTAAGAGGACCTCTAAAGGAAAATTACATTTTCCACTGTAGCACATATCAAACTATAATAAATAGACTGGAACATATCAGACTACTTGGAACAACTAAAACATACTCTTTGCCAAGAAAATGAAATTTTTTGCTTTGCATTTTTATCATCCATACTTTACAAAAGCATCTACTAGCCTAAGATAAGGCATGCAACTGTCTTTCAAGTTTATACAGGGTTTACTTTAAATACAACAAAACTTGGCAGTGGAAGCCATTACATTGTGTGCTACTACTACATCAGATTTATGCGTGCCTTTCCCAAGTCAACCATTAGAACAGTCGCTTGCTTGCTATGTAAGTTATTAAAACAACGCTAACACCTGGTATGACTATACTGAGTGGAGGTAAGAGTATATTGCCACCAAAAATGGTATGGTCTTTACCACTGGTTGTGTCATGGTTAACTATCTTGGATTAAGCCTAAGTAATCCTGACAAAATTACAGATTTATTTCAAAAAAGATTCAGTCTTGACACTTACTATGGTCATTCAAACAGCCATTTTGTGTTTTTGCATCATTCAGTTTTGTCAGTGCTTGTTAGCTGATCCCAACTCATAGAGACAAAATTAATGTGCGATATGTATTTGTGCCTAGCACTAAGGCAGGAGTGTGAAGTGCTGTGTTTTATGTGTTTATGATGAATTAAGCAATCAGTCCTAATTAACTTACATTTACAAGCAGTCAGCCTTAGAGTTATGATAGTACTCTGCAGAGGTGGATTGATGAACTCATGTTCTGGGTTGAAATAATATGACACCCTGTTTAAAATGTTTGGCTCTGTTGCATTGTTTTACAGAAAATAAAATAAACTATAAAGTAACATTTCTTTAACACTGATTGCATTTATTTTTGAGGGGTTACACATGGTGCACTAGTCTATTAATGCTACTGCTTTTCAAGGACAGTGTGTTTAGAATGCTGACAGCTGGAGTAGAACTGGAAACCACAGCATCAAAGCAAATTTCTGAATTTTAAAGATCATATGCAAAACTCATGCTGTTTTGTTTGAAACTGTGGTTATTATGGTTCCCTACCTGTAATGTAGTGGTACAGTACACTTCTTTCCAGTCGGCTTTAATTTATTTTAATTTTTTTTTAATATTTATTCTCAAAATGTGCAGTGCTCTGCTTCTCTATGTCCTGGCTGTGCAACTTCTCTGAGGCCTGGAATGTCCATGGATGTCAAGCTCGATGATGTCATTTGGTGTTCAGTGGGCTTTGAGAGTGGGAGTGATATCAGCAGATAGCAACATGTTGTGGAGGAAGAAAAATTCTGTATAACAATGCTGTAAAACAACAGTGCATAGAAAGCACCACAAAATGGCTGCAGAGCTGAAACAATCCTCATAAAATGGTGGATAATGGAAATGTCCACTAGCATAGCATAGCATGTCCTTGGTAGCACAGTAAGGCATGCCCTTGGTGCATGATGGAAATTTCCACAAGCATGTCTATGTAGTAATGTATGCATGCCTTCTAGATAATGTGGCTAAAGTAAGTTAGCATAATAATCAGTATAGCCAGTCAGTAAGTTACAGCAGTATTATATGAAGCGTACTGTCCAATAAAATTGTACCAAGAAACTGTTATGTAAGTAAGGAAGGGTATAAAAAGAGAAAACTTACTATTGTAATTGGAGCTATGCCATAACAACATGGGGACCTGGATCTCTGTATGCATACGTGAATAAATGGTTTGAACTCTGCACAAGACTTTTCTTTGTCTCTGTATAACAAGTAAGAAATTTCCACGACAATCTTAGCGTAGTCGGCAGGATCTGCACGGATCTGTTTGGTGGAGTCTTTGCTGGAATAAGACCTGAAGTACGCTGGCGGATGTCCAGGGGACATTGCAGGGAGACCACCTCACAAAGACGAGGCAAGGACCCGCTTTGGGCTGTTCGGGCGAGGACACACCAACCAGGACGGCGCAGATCGACAAAAAGGTAAGAAAGTTCTTGTGTTGACTCCAAACTAAGTGAAAGTAGTTTAAAGTAGCATAAAAGTAAAGTGGTAAAATAGTGATGTAAAACTCTAGAGATTAGGCTGTTAAAACAAAAGTTACCTCAGACAAGTTTGAGTCCTTTTAGTAAAAGTGGTCAGAAGGTTTGAGTTGCCAGGGCAAAAGTAACCAAAAACATAGGTTTGAGCTTTTGTAGCAAAAGTAGTCCAGGACCTGAACTGTTTGGACAAAAGTAACTTAAAAAGGGGGTTTGAGTTTTAACTGTGATGCTAACCCGGGAACAGAGTTAAGCATAGGGTGTAGAGTAGAGGCAGTATAGCAGTGGTCTAAGGCTCTGAGCTGCAGATCTGGTGGCATCCAGCAGACCAGACCTGAGTTTGAATCCCAAAGCTTCCACTTGCATACTGTGTGACCTTGAGCATGTCACTTAACCTCCATGTGCTCCCAGGTTGCTCCTGTAAAAAAAGCTTTCAGCTTAGTGTGCTATACCTGGTTAAACAACTAAAAAAAAAGTGTAGTACATAAACTAAACACAGGACAGTGACATGGGAGTGAAACAAAGCAAGGAAAGTTGCCTGATCCTCATGTGGACCAGTAAAATGCATGGCTGATAAGTATGGAACAACTCAGTTAGTGAGGTCCCGAAATGGAACCTGAGAACAGATGGATTATTCCTCCTAACAGGAACATTTAGCCTGGATGTTTTACGGGAAGTAAGGAGCATTCTAGAAAAGGTAGAAAGTAAACAAAAGAAAGTAGTAATAGATTGGACAAAGTTCAATAAGTGGGAAAGAGAAGCAGAAAGTAGGTATGAAAGGTCAGTGAAGGGCATAATGGTAAAACAAGAAACAGGAGAGGAAAAAAGGAAAAGAAAGCTGAGAAGGCATGATACGCCACCCCCCGTATCGGCCCCCATTTGCTGCCCCGCCACCGGCACCCCCACCCTCTGCTCCACCATTGGGGGGGCTGAGGGAGGGGGGCTGCAGGTTCAGGACGAATTTGAAGATGCTGTGGAGGCGGTGGCACGAACGGAGCCCTATACAACTTGCAGGGAAAAGGGCCAGTATAATGGGCAACAAGAAGTCTGGTCTCCAGTAGGTTATGTAAAGACCAGATTAAGGGCTAAGAGGGAGGACCCCGCAATTAACATGCCACTAGTATATTACCCCAACCCTAACCCTACTCCTGGCGACCTCACGACCAATAGGATAGGAGTAGAAAGACCCTGGAGCCCCGACGAAGTGACAGATACAGTAAAACTTATCCCCGACCCTAGAAAGGACGTAGATGCATACATAGAGGAGATGCAAGCCCTGTTCGCCATGTATGATTTGTCCACCCGTGAAATGACTGAATGTTTTCGAAGAACTCTAAAGTTCCAGTGGAATGAATGTAAGGGAACCTGGGACGTAGATAAAAAGAGGGAGGAATGTGATGGACAGTTGCAGGCAGTCTGGACGGCGGTCCAGGTGAAGTTTAAAAAGACTACTGACTGGCCCCGCATACATTCTACAAAGCAAAAAACAGATAAGGCTGTACAGGAGTACAGAGAGAGAGACTAGAGACTATATTTAAACAGCACTCAGGGGTAAAGCCTGGTGACCCAGCGTATGGAAATCTGTTGGGGCATGCTTTTTGTAGTGGACTTTTGCCTGAGATAAAAGGGGTTAGCAACTGCTTGTGATCGGATGGAAACAAAAACACTAGCTGAGATCTTACTGTGTGCTGAACACTCTGGAGAGACAAAGAAGGGAAACAAGAAAAAGAACACAAGAAGCTAGTAAAGCGCACACTGATGTATTACGAGGGTGGCAGAAGGAGGGGTAGAGATGGGCCCAACAACAGCGAGCGAGGAAAGAATAGAGGACAAGTCGAGGGGTCCTCAGGCAGATTCTTGGAAGGCGTTACAGCCAATATCGATGCTATCGTTGTAACCAGATGGGCCACATAGCCAGGAACCGTCCCCCAGGAAGGAGGGCAGCCCAGTATGAACTACCACCCCAAGCTCCCAACTTCAAGTGCGACAACCCTTTCAGCAATTAGGAAATAGCGGACAACATCAAGCAATGCTCTCTCACCTGACCCCGTTGAAATACCGAAATTGACATTAACTGTTGACAACAAGGATGTTTCCTTTTGGTGAACACCAGTGCATCATTGTCTGTGATATGAATCTGTGAACTGCACCGCGTCCCAGTGACACTGTAAGGTGGAAACAAGTGGCGCCTCAGGCTTACCTATGTATGAGCATCTAACCCAGCCCCTGACTGTGCAGTGTAACAAAGATAACAATACAACACCATTCTTGTATAGTGAGACTTGCCCTGTAAACTTACTAGGTAGAGACTTATTGGCTAAGTTAAACATGACTATAAGTATAAGTAATGAGGGACTTTCTGTGACCTCAGCCAGAGCTGGTATTTTTCCCTTGACAGTGACTGCAAGTGACTGGTTGTACTGTTGGAAGCTTATAGGTGAGGAGCAAGTGGGCTCATTAATAGAATGGGCTGCTAAATTGACAGGGGGTGCGCAGGAACTACAGTACTATCTCCACTGTACTGCTCACTATGCAAAAGGTGAGAGGGATTTTGGCACAGCAGACAAGTAGATGGAGCACTCAGCCAGTGCTAGATGAGAGTTACAAGTAAAAGACCTGTATGTAACATATGACCGCTGCGCTGGGCAGCTGTAGAACTTACTGCTGAGCAACAACAAGCCTATGTAGTGGATGGGGCAGTCCCTCACATCTCACTTGCAAAGGGAAAAGGGGTACAGTGGAAGGATTTGGGGCCGTGGGTGGCGTACATGAAAAACTTAAGTGACTGGGATCAAGAAGGTGACAGATGGGTGTCCCCATCGACAGGGTGTTACAAGCATGTTTTACATGAGCAAGTGTCAGTGCAACTAGAAATAAAGGCAATTGGACGGGTTATAAAGGAAAAAGAAAGTAAACTAAATGATAGGTTACCCCCTTGGCTAGATGAGCTGCCAGATAGTCTATGGGCCACTTCCAAGACCGATGTAGGATTAATAAAAAATGCACAACCTTTATCAGTCACACCGAAGTCCTCTTATAGGCCCCACAAACACAAATACCTGCTTGGAAGGGAAGCAGAAGAGGGAATTGCGCCTGTACATGCAGCATTGGTGGGGGGGGTTATCGTACCATGTCCCAATGCTACGGTAAACACTCCTATTCTGCCGGTGAAAAAAACAGATGGTACCTACTGGTTTGTGCAAGATCTGCAACTGGTAAATGCTGCTGTACATGCCAGAACTCCTGTGGTCCCGAACCCTGTCACTGTTCTGTCCCAGGTACCTACAAATAGATGTTTCTTTACAGTTATAGACTTAGCAAATGCCTTTTTCAGCATTTCCGTGGAGCCCGAGAGCCAAGAATGGTTTGCATTTACGTATAAAGGGAAAAAGTGGACATGGACTTGGATGCCCCAAGGGTATGTTGAATCTCCAGCTGTGTTCTCGGCCCAGATGAGTGACAATTTGTCTGCCTTTGTGCCCCCCAGTGGGAGTGTATTAATACAGTACGTTGATGATCTGCTACTTGTCTCCCCCTCATGGGAAGCATGTGAGCAGGACTCAAAAGCGCTGTTACTCTTTTTGGCCGAAAATGGGCACAAGGTATCAAAAAGTAAACTACAGCTGTGCACAGAACAGGTAAAGTACTTAGGTCATACACTGTCAGCACAAGGGCGTGCCCTAGCCCCAGAACGAATTGAGGCCATTACCAAATTGCCCTGTCCGATAACAAAACAACAAATGATGTCCTTTTTGGGAGTGGCGGGCTACTGCAGAGCCTGGCTGAAGGATTATGCCTTCTTTGCACAGCCCTTGCAAGATGCCATCTATGGCAAGGGTATGCAAATGAAAGATGAGGTCAAGTGGACAAACAAATTAATGGAATGTTTCACACAATTAAAATTGGCTTTAGCGTCAGCACCTTGTCTAGGGCTGCCTGACTTTAACAAGCCATTTGACCTCTATGTGGATGGAAGGCATGGGCTTATGTCTGCTGTATTAACACAATTGCATGGGGATGCATGAAGGCCGGTGGCTTACTACTCTAAGCATTTAGACTCAGTAATCAGAGGAATGGTAGCGTGTCTGCAGTCTGTTGCCGCTGCTACCGGAAAGTGTGCTGGCCTGTTCTGATTTGGTGGGTTTTCCCTCTATTTGTACATGTGTCACATGCAGTACACTCAATTATACTGCAGGCCCGTACTGCCCATCTAACTCCTGCTCGCTTACTGCAATATCAGAATGTGTTACTAACCATGTCAAATGTTACCCTTAAGCGCTGCACTACCTTAAGCCCGGCTACCCTCCTCCCTACCCCAGAGGACGGTAATGTACATGATTGTGGCAAAGTAATTGACTCGGACTGCAGACCTCGACCTGATTTGACTGATGTACCGCTGAGTAACACAGACTTGGAACTGTTTGTGGATGGCTCGGCTCAACAAGATGGGCAGGGTCGTCCAATTGTGGCATATGCCGTATGCACTGACAGCACTACTCTAGAGAGCCATAAGCTGCCGTCCCACTTGTCGGCCCAGGCCACTGAGCTATTAGCATTAACCAGGACCTGTGTTTTAGCAAAAAACCAAACCGTTAACATCTACACGACAGCAGGTATGCCTTTGGAGTAGTGCATGATTTTGGAACACTATGGAAAAACAGGGTTCCTGACTTCACCAGGAAAGCCCATTAAGCATGAAACTAGTAGAAAACCTGTTGACAGCCATTCAAATGCCTAGGCTGCTGCAGTCGTGAAATGCCAGGCGCACACATCTGCTTCTGACTTTGTATCAAAAGGAAACACCACGACTGATGCAGCAAGGCGAAAGAGCAGCTCTCCTTGATGTTGTCCCACTACCATTAATGCTTTCTCAAGAAGTAAAACCAGTAAATCTTTTTTCTGCCAGTGATGTAGCTGAAATACAACGATCTGCTGAGAAAAAGGAGAAAAAGAACTGGCAAACATGTTGTACCTATGATGCCACCGCAAAACTATGGGTGGCGCCCGATGGCAGACTTTGCCTGCCAGCAGTCACGCTTCTTTTGGCCAGTTGGCTCATGGAGCTGACCATGTGTCAAAAGGGGATGGTGGCTTTTGTAAATAAATATTGGTATGTTGTAGGTTCTCTTTGTATGCTGAAAACTTTTGTAAACAATGTATTATATGTATGCAAATAATATCGGCAGGGGACTCCAAGTAACCCCTCCCATCCTTCTCCTACAGGACCTTGAGCACATAATGATGGACTTTATTGAACTAAGCCCCTTGTGAGGGCTACAGGTATTGTTTGGTAATAGTGGATATGTTCTCTAAGTGGGTAGAGGCCTTCCTGCTCGAAGAAGCACTGCTTGTGTGGTGGCAAAGGCCTTGTTGAAGGATACATACTCGCGCTGGGGCCCACCTCACATATATCTAGTGACAATGGTACTTCATTTTGCAAACAAAGTTATCAGGTGCCTATGTGAGGTTTTAAAATTGATTTAAGAACTCACTGTGCCTACCATCCACAGTCTGGAGGGCTGTAGAAAGGGCAAACCAAACCTTAAAGGTAAAAGTAACTAAACTGATGGCAGAAACAGGACTTAATTGGGTGAAGGCTCTGCCTTTAGCCTTAATGAGTATGAGAGGTAGACCAACGCGGATGGGTCTGTCACCACACGAGATTCTGATGGGTAGGCCTCTGAGAATGACTAATGCACCTTTTCCCCAAAGCAGGTTAACATTGCACAGTATAGATAATGAAATGATTGCCTATTGTTTATTCCTTAATGCTGTCTTGAGATCTTTTTATCCTAGAGTAAAGGCAACACTACCCATGCCAAATGCGGAAGCAGTACTACACCGCTACAGCCTGGAGACGTGCGTGATAAAGGACTTTCGTGGAAAAGTGGAGTGATCGCTGGGCGCAGGTCCTTTCCAAGTGCTCCATACGACACCGACAGCCGTGAAAATCGCTGAGAGAGACACATGGATCCACGCATCCCACTGTTGATTGGTGACGGCCCCCGAAGACAGATGAAAAAAAAGACTGTTTTATTGACTGCAAGGGTGGCATGCATGCTGGGAGCCGCTGTGGTTGTTCTAACTTTAATAAGTACTAAAGTAAACCACAAGACTGTGAGATGCAGCTGCAGCCTTGAACCCCTACACACTACTAATACCTGGTGGACTCTAATGAAGCTACATGTTACTAACATTAACCAAAGTGATTGCTATGTTTGTGCACATTCCCCATTCTCTGCAGCTGTAGGATTACACTTAAAACCTAATCCGGTGGGGTGGAATGAATCTGGTATAATTCTTCAATGCCTGGAACAAGCCCAAAATAATACTGGAAACTGGTCTATAAACAATTTGAAAAGATACAACATAACTCTTTTCAAGGATCATAATGGGTCGACTTGGTATAAGCCCCCAAATGTGACTGAACCCTTAAAACCCTTGTACCTAGATCACAGACCAAAAGCCCAGGCCCCCTATTGTGTATGTAGAAATCGGCCGCAGGCAGGAGCAAATGTACCAGTGGAAATGTCTAGCTGTTCAGATAACCATTATGATAAAGGTCCCTGCTACAATCACACTTATACAGATCCTGTCCTGATGGTTCCCGGTACCTATTGTGTTCCTGGATTCCCAACGGGATTATCTGGAGGCCGGGGTTTCGGTACCTTGTCCGGCCTATACTGGGTGTGTGGAATAAAGGCGTATGTGTTTTTACCAACAGGATGGATCGGGTGCTGTTACTTAGCTACACTACACCCCTCCGTACAAGTATATGTGCCCCCTCAAAATAATAATAATGTCTTACGTGGGCAATGACTTAGCACTACCGCCAAAAGCGTCATATGGAGGTTCTGGAGTACCTAGCTTACAAGAGAAGAGTGCCAGTGGATGAGGAATTAGCTGCAGGATTTTTCCCATTCTGGGGGGGTACAACAAAGCATGAAATATATTAATCAACTAAGCTACGAACTTGAAACCCTAGTAAAAGAAACCAATGAAGGTCTAACCCTTCTAAGTGCCAAAACAAAAGCATTAAGACTCGTAGCATTACAAAATCGAGCCGCTCTTGATTATGTCTTAGCAGCCCAGGGCGGGGTATGTGCCATGATTGGAAAAGAATGTTGTACTTATGTACCAAATGTGGCTGATAACATGACAGAAGTTTTACACAAGGTACAGCAACTACAAAATAAAATTGTGAGCGAAAATAAGTCTGAGGGTGACTGGAATCCATGGGGATGGATTACAAGTATATTTGGCCAATGGAATCGACAATAATGACATATGTTTTCGCTGGCATTATCGCTTTATTATGTATATGGTTTGTCGATTTTGTGTAAGGCTGCTGCTTACAAAATGTGTAACACAGCCTGTAACCCACCTACACCAACTGTACAATCACCTGTGGTACATAATTATGACATAGTAAAACAAAATGCAAGAATTACCTTACTATAACTGTGATATTGAATTTTAGCAGTTGATACAGAGTATCAAAAGGGGAGTGTGAGGAAGAAAAATTCTGTATAATGTGCTGTAAAACAACAGTGCATAGAAAGCACCACAAAATGGCTGCGGAGCTGAAACAACCTTCATAAAATGGTGGATAATGGAAATTTCCACTAGGCATAGCATAGCATGTCCTAGTAGCATAGTGGCAGCATGCCCTTATGCATGATGGAAATTTCCACAAGCATGTCTTTGTAGTAAGGCATGCCCTTGTGGCATGATGGAAATTTCCACAAGCATGTCTTTGTAGTAATGTATGCATGCCTGCTAGATAATGTGGCTAAAGTAAGTTAGCATAATAACAGTATAGCCAGTCAGTAAGTTACAGCAGTATTATATGAAGCTGCACTGTCCAATAAAATTGTACCAAGAAACTGTTATGTAAGTAAGGAAGGGTATAAAAAGAGAAAACTTACTATTGTAATTGGAGCTATGCCATAACAACATGGGGACCTGGCTCTCCGTATGCATACGTGAATAAATGGTTTGAACTCTGCACAAGACTTTTCTTTGTCTCTGTATAACAAGTAAGAAATTTCCACGACAATGTCTTCTGACAAGGAGAACGAGATAGTGGCTCTGTCATGTAGGGATGGTAATTCTGCCCTAAATATTGTTCCCTACAGTTTTGAACTCCTGGCAGTCCCGCCAGATAGTGTGGAACCCAATTCTCCAGATGTTCACAAAGTCGGCAGTAGCAACAAGGCAGAGACCACTGAGCTGTCTGACTAGTAATGGAGATGAAATGCCATTCAGACAGCTTTCAAAATGAAATATGTAGTGTATAAATCAATTGTATTTATTGCTTTTCCTCAGCACAGTCATCATTCAGTTAGTTTAACTCTCTTCATCTGCATTGATATGCATTTCATTAATTCAAATAATAAACATTCCATGCTGCATATGTTTTACACTTCTTTGTGCCATGTTTTATTGCACATGCAGTACATGACATTATAAAATGGGAACACAATTTTCCAAATGCTGATTGGCTGAAAGCTTTTTTCAGCCATGTCCTTATAGAGCCATAACTCTGCAACTGGCACTAATTCTGCCAGGCTAGCCCTCTAACAGCACTGTTTCAATGAGCCATCCTAAACACAATTTTTTGCCAGGCTCCACTAATGAGTAAGCCACGGTTTAGCTGCAGCAGGAGAGAGAATTCTCCAGCCGACTGCGATCAGGTAGCAAACTTGAAAGTCACTTACTCTGCCCAACTAGGTGCTGATTTACCAGCAAAAGCACCCCAATGTCATGATGCAGAGTTTTAAAATAAAAATCTGACCTTTTGTTTCTTTTGGCACAGGTTGTTCTCTGGAAGTCATCCATGGCTGTCCTATTAATCCTGCTTCCTGCAGCTCTGCAATGTGCCCACTAGTGCTGCCCAATACATCACTGAGCAGTCTCGGATCCTAGCTCTCTTCCTCATCCCCCACGTTACTGCTTCATACTGCAGACCCCCCCATCCCAAATAAATAGAACTGCTGTCTCATCACCGACTTAATATTACACACGCTGGAGTTTTGGTTTTAAAAAATGCAGTCATTGTGACGGACAAGGACAGAAAGCCACTCCGAGTATGGAGGCTGCTAAGGGACATGCTTGTAAACAGCTTTGGTCCCTCTAACAGCAAGACAGCCACAGAAAAATAAAAATAAAATGACAGTAAAATATAAATACTGTGTGCCTCTCTGAAGTGAGCTAACCTGAGCACTATGATTTTTTATTGGGGGGGCTCTCTATTTCTCAAACAGCCTCAGTCCCTCTAACAGCATGACAGCCACAGGAAAAAAAATGTAAAAACTGTGTACATCTCTAGAAGGAGCTAACCTGACCACTATGTCTTTTTGGGGGCAGAGGGCCTCTGTTGTCCAGCTAGCCAATGTGAAATACAGGGCAGTACAGTAACAGTGGAACTATTTTTCCTATTACCACTATTAAAAAATTCCTTTTTTTAAACGGACATTTCTTTTCTTTTTTTTTAAATATTTACTTGGGGGGCATTTTATAAGTGCAATAAGACACTCTGAGGTGTGGATTATGGCCTGATAAGAGCACTTCCCAGGTGCTAAAGGCACTCGGTGCAAGCGCCTCATGCCTCATAATGCACCTGGGGCATGCTGTTATCAGGCCATAACCCACACCTCATCATGTCTTATTGCTAGCCTATTTCTCTTGGTGTTTATGGATATGTCTGTGTGTGTGTGAGTGTGTGTGTGTGTGTGTGTCTGTTGTGTGATGAAACATTTCTTTTACTCTGCATCCCAGTATCACACTCTTTTTTTGTGAGTGTGAAATACAGCAATTGTGTTATGCTGCTGTGAGTTGACATTTAAAGTGATTTTTCACTCTAGCGTGTTGTGATGGGCATCATTTTTCCTTTACTTTTGCTCAATATCAACATATGTCTGTGCATGTGAACATGTCATGTCACGGGGGCAGCTGCAAAGTGGTGATTGCAAGAGCCAGTGTCACATCCATCCTCATCCTGGGGAATGAGGGCAGTGCTGATGTGATTATGTGATGGTGTGTGTGCAGATAAAGTCCCTTGTATGTGGATGGAGTCAACATTATTGTCACTGTGGAACAGCATCCACACTGACCATATCTGGGGGGCAACTGTATTTTTATGCTAGATCAGTGTACTGATTACACTCCCTCATCATGATGACTGTTTGCAGAGCTAGCCAGCCACGATGAAAAGTGTATAATTAGTCTGCTGCAGTTCCAGCTTTATCCATCCTATTACATCCAGAATTTCAGCACCTATTTCCTCAGGATATTTTTCCGGATTTGCATTCTACACATCGAGCTGAAGCCATAAATCTTTAAAGTGGACTAATCGGAGAAGGGATTGCAAATATATTGGGCTCTGAAGTTTCCACCTCAATGCCATTTCAGGCCTGTTTGACACTCATAGACCTCTGGGCTCTAGCTGATAAGCATCCCTGCTGACTGAGGATGGCTCACTCCGTTGATCCGCAGATCTCCCTTACTCAAACAGTGGAGCAACAACTGGGCAATGTTGCTTCCATGCTAAATAAAGTACTAATTGGTACAGCTGCACTTATTTCTGTTACATCTACCACCAAAAAGGATGTAGAAAAACTGACTTCCAGAGTGGGGGACACTGAACTACAAGTTAAATGACAAGATCAGATTCTATATGACCAATTCCTACAAGTTCGGGACCACCATAACCAAATACAGTACCTACTGGCCAAGGCTGATGACCTTGAAAATCGAGGGAGAAGGAAAAATATTCGGATTGTGGGACTGCCAGAAGGGGCTGGGGGCTCTGATATGATTTCTTTTTTACAAACAGCTCTCCCACTTATGCTCAAGTTGGACCATCTTTCTCCTCTGGAGCTGGAAAGGGCTCATAGGTCACTAGCCCCAAAACCCCAGCCTGGAGATCGACCCCAGCCAATACTTTTCAAATTCTTAAGGTACCCAGTTAAAGAACAATGCCTGAAGGCTGCACGGGACCTTAGAATGCTATGATGCGATGGGGCTCCTGTTCAGATTTTCCAGGACTACTCATACAATCTTTCCCAGAGACGGAGAGCCTATGGACTTGTAAAACAGACCCTCTATAAATTAAACCTGGCTACTTCTCTAAGATATCCCTCACAGTTCTGGGTACTGTACAAAGGAGAATACCTTACCTTTAACTCTCCTGCTGAGGTGGAACTTTTCCTAGAGGATATTGGAGGCAATTCTAGGCTGCATCAAGACCATGCTCCTCAACCTCATGGTGAAACTACACCGCCTATGGACAACCTCTATTCCACTGAACAGTTCTCCTGGTCACATTTGCACACCACCCCCGGCACCAGCTGAAAGGTCTGACTGGCAAGTACATTATAAAAGCAAACAGTGGAAGAAAGCATCCAGTAGACCTGGTAGGTCCCTCCCACTGACAGCAGAGAAACCACAGTGAAACCGCTTGAGGAGTCGGCAACGAGCTCAACAACTTTCAGGAAGCGATGGCTCCACTGCTTTTTCTACGCCCATTAAACTGTCTAATCGGTATGAGCAACTTGGGGATTTGTTACCAACAGCCCTAGCTTTGCTTGAGAGCAGTGTTAGCCACGAAGATGCCATACCCTCGGATCAAGCGGAAGTGGTGACTGACTGGGCTTCCCTCGATAAGGACTGGTCAGCTGAACCGCGGAGCCCCCAAGAAGGTAAAAGTGCCATGAACCTGCCAATGACCTCTCAAGAAGGATGAAGGACCAAAGGCTAAACATCATTAGGGACTGCTGAAGCAAGTGGTGCAGTTGAAATCTTTGGGTCTTTTCCACTTAAACAGTTCTGGCCTGGGTCCTTTTAGCTATTGCTGTTACTGTGCGAGGTGCCCCTTCTCCAACTGCAAGGCCCAGCGGCCACTGGGTTGTACGAACACCGGGCTTTCTTGCCTCAATCTCGGGGCTGAGCTTTTCCCCGTCTCCTCAGCACGCCGCAGCGTCACCACACCACTTTGCTTTCTGATGCTTAGCTTTACAGATTAGGACCCGGAAAATCTGTGCTGGTTTGTTTCTCCGGGCTGATCAGTTTTTTCAGTTGTTTCAATGCATGTTAATTCCCCTCTGTTGAGGGGCTGATGTAGTTGATAATGCCAGACAAGAACTTTTAATACTGCAGAATTTACTTGCTTGTCTCTGCCGTTAGGATTTTGCACCCAGATACTGTGTCTTTACATGTGTGGACAAGGGGTTTTGTCCCAGCTGCTAGGTTTATCAGCCCCTATTACAATACTCTGTCCCTGCTGGTTTGCTAGTCCCCGGGGCCATGTCTACAATCTGGGGCTGCTGTCTTGTACATACAAGGTGTCCGGGTAGCTAAGGGATGGCTCCTATGGTTAGCACTGAAATAGGATCCGAGGTGGAAGAATTGCATGCAGATTCCTAATTTAGGGGACAAGCTCCTTTGTTATTAAGATGAGGTTTAATAGGGTTTTATAAGGTCTTGGTATGTTACCTTTTCTGTTACAGAGACTAATATAGATGCACTGTGTATATACACATTTATTGCAGTCTGGGTCCCACTCGCAGTGCCCCTAGCATCTGATGTCAAACGAGTTTGTGCATGCTTCCAGACTCACCTAGGGGCGCTGGGTTCAGGGGGTTAACACTATGAGTTTATCACAGGAACAATGTGCAAATATAGGCGACCCCAAGTTCCCTTCCAGGTACAGGAACAAACCTATATGGTATAGGGCAGGAATTTTGCCACAATCCACTTACTACCAATTGCACTCTGGCATCACCTTTCCCAGTATAACCGTGGGCATAGGCCAGTCTATGGTGAGTATGGGTGCCTTTATTCCAGGATATGGATAGCTGGTAACTTCCATACAATCTTCTTGATGGTCACTCTTGCATGTAATATGCTGTCCAGGATGTGGGGCTTGGAACCCACACTCTATTCGCAACCCACCCCCACCCCAGGGGAGAGTCTTGGGCCATTGGGAGGTGCTGGACTATTTCCCTCCTCCCTGGCCAATAATAGACTACAACCCCCACAAGATATCCAGTGAGACCTCTCATCACTCTCTTGGAGTAGTCCAAATATTTATTCTGATGACCTGCCTTTCAGTTGAAGTTTTCCTCTCCACCTTACCTATCTATACCCCTTAGGATGTGACTGCATTCTGGATACATTTGGCCCATTCCAGGGTGGTATATCAGCTCTCTTTTTCCTTCGATATCCTATTAGAGATAATAACAGCTGCAAAAATGTTTTCAGGAGTTGCTATGATTTATGTTGGGCACTTTGTGGCCATGTTTAGAGTTGCTGCACTACTTAATCTAAGGTGGGGACCCTTAGTTATATACTGGAGTATCTATGCTAAAACACCACTGTCACTTAGGATGGTTTCAGTGTTTGCCTATGGCTGTTGGCATGCAAAATGGAATAATCTTGATATTGGCTAATATCTCGAATATCACCACTACTTGGAATGTCAGGGATTTGAATTCTCCCATAAAGAGGAAATCGGTTCTGGCTCGGCTGAAAAAGCTGAAAACCCAAGTCGCCTTTTTGTAGGAGACTAAATTAAGCTCCAAAGAAGCCTTGAAATTGGTGAGGGACTGGGTGGGTACCAAAGTTCACTGTACAGCCAAATCAGCTAAATGGAGTGTCTCCATTTTGTTGCATAAATCACTGCAATGGCAGCCTAAAGAGGCTTATAGAGGGGATGATGGTAGGTGGATCATCATGAAGGTTTCTTCCCCCTCAGGTCCCCTTATCCTGGCAAATATATATGGCCCCAATGAGGACTCTCCAGAATTTTTCCATGTTATTTCTCAAAAACTGATGGATATTTCCTATGACAATCCGGATTTGCTATTAGGAGGGGACTTTAATCTGGTTTTGGGTAGTCTCCTGGGCAGATCCAATGCCAGACTGGAGCCACACTGCAGATCCCTGCAGGCATTGAAGGACCTTATGTCTTTACACCAACTGTCTGATGTGTGGCAGGTTCTGAATCCTTCAGTAAAGACTTTACCTTTTTTTCTGCTCCACGCCAAATGGCAAGTAGGCTAGATTTCTGGATCACCTCTCCTAACCTGTCTACAGCTGCCTCTGGGGTTGGGATCTCTCAAGTCTATGTTTCCGGTCATGCTCCTGTTTCCCTTACCCTCTTACCTGCTATTCGTACCTCCAAATCATTATTGTGGAGGCTCAACCCCCTGCTGCTGTCTGACAAGGACTTTGCTCAGTGGCTTCGAACAGCCACAGAGGAGTTCTTTCAACACAATCCTCTTTCCTCTGCCTCTGCAGCAAGTACATGGGAGGCCTATAAGGCCACCATTAGGGGAGGAATCATTTGCTTCGCTTCACACAGACGGAAGATGAGGGACCAGGAACTAGGTCAGTTAGAGAACACTTTAAAAAATATGGAGGCTGAAAACAAAGTGAAACCCTTATTGCTTTAGACACCATCAGCTATATCCGCCCTATCTGCCATACGAATAAAAATGAACACGCTGGTAAGTAAGAAGGCTGAGCTCCATATTCAGCTACCTGGCTGAGGGTGAAAAGGCTAGCAAGTTGCTGGCTTATCGACTAAGACAAAGACAAGCTGAAAGAACTATCATCAGCCTTAGGGATGGGTCAGGAAAGCTCTCCCTAAACCCCTCCTCAATTAACAATATTATGACCAAGTTCTATAAAACACTCTACTCCTCCCATGGGTGCTGGAACGAAAATTCCTACTGTATACTCAATTTACTGAGACCTCACCCCTCGCCAAACTTTCTGACTTGCAGAAAGATACATTGGATCAACCCATCATGGAGGACGAAATCAACACAGCCATTACTAGGATGGCTCCTGACAAAGCCCCGGGGGGGGGGATGGTTTTTCGGTGGACTATTACAAACTGATTCAGCCCTTGATTATAATCCCCCTGGCAAATATGCTGAACGAAGCGTACTCATACGGGCAACTTCCTCCTGCTCTATCTGAGGCCCTAATTACTGTACTTCCACAAGAGGGTAAAGATCTCTCGCTCCCTGCTAGCTACAGGCCCATTTCACTAATTAACGCTGATGCCAAAATTTTGGCCAAAGTCCTCGCTACCAGATTGGAGGAATTTCTTCCAGAGATCATTCATCCATCACAGGTGGGGTTTGTTAAGGCAGAATCAGTTTGGACCACATTCAGGCCCTAGTATCCTTAATGCGGGTGGCCTTCACTCCCACCCAGTGACACAGCAGTTACAATTGATTTCAAGAAGGTGTTTGATTAGGCCGCTGGGATTATTTACATGCAGTTCTGAACACTTTTAACATCGGCCCTTATTTTCTCGTGGATAAAATACTCTATGCCTGTCCTTCCACCAGGGTTCTTACTAACAATGCCATGGCTGATCCATTTCTCCTGCAAAGGGGCACCAGACAAGGCTGTCCACTGTCCCCCTTACTTTTTGTGTTAGCTATTGAACCTCTTGCGGCTGCCCTAAGGAACCATCCCCACATCCTTGGTATTCAGGTCAAAGATAAATGCTACACCACCAAGTTGTATGCCGAAGATTGCCTGATCCTAACCCGAAACCTTCCACACAGCTTTCCTTACATTCTGTCCACATTACAAACATTTGGAGAACTCTCTCTAGCTACATTAATGTGGCAAAGTCAGAAATTCTTCCTCTTAATGTCCTCCTTGGTACGGTTGGTGTGAGAACTCAGGGTTAGCCTGGGCTAAATCGGAAAATAAAGTACTTGGGTATCCAGCTTACTGCCAACTTTCAACCCTAATGGAATGTAATTTAAAACCCCTACTGGCCAAACTTCGAACTGCTCACGAACAGATGGACATCTGCATCTTTCCATGGCAGGCAAGATCGCAGCGATTAAAATGCTGCTGGCCCCTAGAGTATATCACTTACTGTCTCATATTCCCTTCCTCTTACCCGATATATGGAACCAAATGCTGAATATGCTGATTAGTTCCTTTCTCTGGGGTTCTACCAGGCCCAGATACAGTGGGGCCAACCTGAGAGCTCAAAACCTAAGAGGGGGGTGGAACTTGCCAGATTTTTATCAGTACTCCATTGCATTTAAAGTAGCAAAGACACTAAAAGGTGAAGGCTTCCAACACCCCTACCACCCTCTAGCCTGGATCCAAATAGAAAGAGACCTTATGAAGGGCCCCTTGGTGTCCACTCTTGCGCCATATCCCCTACCCAAACATCACAAAGGTTGGCTTTCCATTCAACAGGCTCATTTGGCATGGCAAAAACTGAGCTTAAAACCTCCCACTGTCTTGGTCTGGGAAGTTACACTCCACTTTGGCAGAATCCCTACCTCTGTATTAACAACTCCCCCAGCAACTGGATGGGATGGGCTTCTAAAGGGATAATGAGTATTTGGGATCTGGAACACCTGGGACACTCCGATATGGACTCATTCCAAGGTTTACAAGTCAGGTACGACTTGCCCCATAGTGACTTTTGGAAATACCTTCAAATGAGAAGCCTCTACCAATCTTGGGTTAGGAGAAGATGTACCTGTGTTTCTTGTAAAAAATGCAAAACTGCTCATTCTCCTCCACTTCCTCTTAAAGAATGCTTAATGCATGCCAAAGGTAGGGCTGGTCTTATACAGAGGTTCCTCAGAGATAGTGCTCCTAATCCCTCTTTGCCGGCCAAGGACAAGTGGGCCACTGCGCTAGAGACTTCCATTATGGACTCACAATGGCAGCAGTGCTGGTTGAGAACTCACCAGGCCTGCTGCATCCCCCAGAACCTCCTTCTACAAAACAAAATACTACACCTCTGGTATCACACTCCATCCCAACTAAAAAGTATGGGTCTTCTTTCCACTGACTACTGCTGGAGGTGTGACACCCCAGAGGCAGATCTGCTCCACATCCTGGGGTCATGTACACCCCTGAAGTCATATTGAGAGTCAGTAATACAGCATTGCTCTGCCATCCTAATGTTGACCCTCCCAGCAGATCCGGGTCTATGGGTATTGGGCCTTACACCTGAAACTCTTACCCTGCCCAAAGCTTCTATTTTATGGCTCATACAGGCCTCGGTAGAATGTAAACGACCTATTATACGTTGCTGGAGAACTTTAGAGGTCCCTCTCTTCTCATAATGGCTTGTAGCTTTGGAAAGGATTGCCACTTTGCCTAGGATATCATGTTATAGGAACCAGTGACTACATAAGTTTGCTGAGATATGGGCCCCCTACATGGTATATATTGACTCCAATAAGCGAACGTTGTGCCCCAGATATTTGAAGGATAAATTGAAACCACCCTGACTCCCTAGTAGAAATAGTTGTATGGTTATTAAACGTTGTTATTGCTCCTCTCTATATAGTTATCATGAGTGCTTCATTTCCGGATGATTAATTTATGGCCCCCCCCACTCTGGTTTCCACATATTTGTACAGTGAGTATGTAATTTTTCTTTAAGTTGTCTCTTAATATTTCTGTAGCACGGTCAACCAGATTTATAGTTATCCTTTAAAAGATGCTTGAATAATCAGTGGTATTGCTTGTAGATATGCCCGTCCTGTACTGTAGACCTGGAGTTTTTTGGCTGTGTGTATTAAGTGGTAATGCTGTAAACCACTTTGTCTGCCATTTGGCCTAATGGTTAAAGCTATGTAGTAAGTCTGAAATCTTACAATAAAAATACTAACTGCAAAAAAATGATGACTGTGTGCAGCTGTATGGTGGAGAAGGATCTTCACATTACATGACTTACCAAAGGGATGGAGGTAGCTGTGCTGTGATTATGGCAACAGCCATGGGCATGCACACCATCGCTTTGCCTTTTCTAGGTAGGGTAACACTACTGTGTTTCTTGAAGAGGGTCCACAAGCACACACCTCATGCTGTGCTGTACTATGGATTGCTGCCAGCAGAAATGGCATGATGGCAACAGGTGTGTTGTCATCATCCTTTAGTTTGCTGTGACTTTGTCAGCTGTATTAGAATTATGGTAATGAGTAACGTGTGACTGTATTCCTTAGTCTGGTTAGGGTGATACCTGTAATGTCATCATGGGAGATGCATGGTCACACCTCTCCTCATCTTGGAGAAAGTGGCAGCAGTAATTGGATGATGTTACAACATTTAGATACACCGTGGTTATCGTGGTGAAGGGTGTTAGCAGTAATGTGATCATGGAACAGCTCCCAGATAGACCTCATGTTGTCATATGAAGGTGGCCTGCAAAGATGTGTTAACAGCATTATGTACACTGTCATCGTCCCTCATGTATGTGGATGTGAGCTTCATTGTGATGGTGGCAACATTCTTGGTGACACTGTTGCTCATTTTGGAGCAGGTGCCATCACTATGCACACACCAAATGTCACAAATGGTAGGGGGTACAACATCTGTCCACAATGTATATTAGATTTTGGAGGGCGGAGAGGAGTAGGTAATGTAAAGATGTAACACGCTAATGACAGACATCATGTTGTGTGGTAGAGGGGCTAGCAGTAGTGTGGCAACAGACATGGAGTCAACAATCCTCATCTGAACGGGGGAATGTGGTACTGTCATCATGGGAACCAGTCCAGTTTCAACAGTCCTACAGGGGTTTGATGATGCTTGCTTCGAAGTGCAATGATGGCAACATATCTGCTGTCTCCAGCCCTCACAAGTTGGGGAAGGGGGAATGGCATTTGTACATTAAAAATGACTTCATCCATAGGAAAACCATTCCTCATTTTGAAGAATGGAGCTTGCAGTACTTTGATGATGTGAGAACGTTTGCAGATACCAGAACTTTCCCTGTGGAGAGGGGCCTACAGTTGTGTGATCATGGAACTGTGTACTGGCACACCTCATTCTGTAATATGCAGGCTAGCAGTAATGTAATGATATGCACAGCAACACTGTCAACATCTGTCAAGGGGATGGGGGTTTGCTTCAATGTGATGATGGCAACATCCACCTTGACAGTTTTACTCGTTTTTGATAAGGTGGCAGCAGGTTCTGGATGATGTAGGAGCATCTGTATACAGTACACTTTACGATGGTGAGGTTGGAAAACAGTGCTGTGCTGGTGGATCCTGCTTCATACACATTTTGGGTCCTATGTAGGGGAGCCAGCAGAACTGAATGCTGTCACCGTTCTCCACAAGAGGAGGTGGGGTGGGGTGGGCATTGTTACTGTGATGATTGTTGCAGATCTGGTGTCAGCACCCCTTACATGTGGTGTGCAGGATCTGGTGGGTGGATCCCACAGTACTGTGATAATGTCAACGATTCTGTTGCAACACTTCTTGACATCTTGGGGATGGGGGCATCAGTACTGTCAAGATGGCAGCATTCATATCTTATTGGATACTGTTGCCTCAGGTATTTGGCTGCTGTCACAATGCCTGCAAACAACATACATTGGCCTCTGCAGAGGACCACAAATAATGTGAATGTGCAACTGCATAATGACAGACATGTCATGTTGTTCTTTTGAGGGGACCAGGATGACTGTCATGATGGTAACAGTTACGTATTCACCCTTTCTCACCTAGGGCAGGTTGGAGGGTGAGCTGTGTTAACGTCATGAGGGCAACAGGTCCCATGGCACTACTCCTAAGGGTTTTGGGGGGTTGGGAGCATATGGCAATGCTGGCAATAATTCCCCTGTCTACAATCCTCGGGGTTGGTAGTGAATTTCTAGAGCAGTGATACTAGCATCCGTGGAAACAACATTCCTCACTCTGGACAATGGACTGCAGTTTTGTGATGATGTGAGTACATGTGCAGACACCATGTGGTGTCCCATGGAGGGTGCTCCAGCAGTACTGTGATGGTGGAACTGGCTAACTGGACACCTAATTTTGTCCTGCCAAGACATGACTTATTTGATGCTGGTCACAGCAACAGTGGCAGTATCTCTCAAGTTGGGGGGGGGGGGTTCAATGTGAAGATGGAAACATCCAAGTTGACAGTGTTACTCATTTTAGATATGGTGGCAGCAGGATTTGGATGATGTCAGTACATTTGTATGCACCATACATTATGATGGTGATGGTGTAAAATAGTACTGTGATGCTGAATCCGTCTTCATACACACTTCAGTTCCTACGGAGGTGGCCATTAAGAGTGTGTTGAAGAGAACTGGAACTCTGTCACTGTTCCACACAAGGGGGTGGGGAGCAGTACAGTGATGTTTGTAACAGATGCAGTGTCAACACTGCTTACATGTGGTGTGCAGGTTCCACAGAATTGTGATTATGTCCGTGATTCTGCTGTAACGCTTCTTGACATCCTGGGGATGGTGGCATCAGTACTGTCATGATGGCAACATTCACATCCCTTATATCAGATACTGTTGCCTCAAGTATTTGGCTGGTGTTACAATGTATGCAAACAACCTACCTTTACCTGTGTAGACAGCCACAGATAATGTGAATGTGCAGCTGCATAATGACTGACACATGTTCTTCTGAAGGGACCAGCACAACTGTCATGACGGTAACAGTTTTGTATTCACCTTTCCTCACCTGGGGCGGGGTTGGGGGAAGTTACGTACATTATTACTGCAGACCATACTTAATCTACAGCTCTCTTTATCCCTCCACCTTTCTTCCCACTATGATTCCCTTGTGCCTATCCCATACATTCTTGAACGGCACCGCTGTCTTCGCCCCCCACCATCTCTGCTGGAAGTTTGTTCTATGAATCCACCAATCTTTCAGTGAAGAAGTACTTCCTCACATCTCTCCTGAATTTACCCCCTCCAGCATCATAGCATGTGCACTTGTTCTTGTGCATCTTTTCCTCTTTAAAATACTTCCCCCTGTACCTTTTTTACCCCTGTGAGGTATGTATAGATCTCTGTCATATTCTCCCCTCTTCTGTCTTCCAAGGTGTACATAGTGAGGTGCTTTACTCTTTCCTTGTAGGTATTTCAATGCAGACACTACACCATTTTGGTAGCCCTTCTCTGGGCTCCCTCCACTCTGTGTCCTTTTGGAGATGTGGTCTCCAGAACTGGACACAGTACTCTATGTGAGGTCTTACCCGCGATCTATACAGAGGTAACACCACCCCCTCTTTCTTCTAGTGATACCCCTTCCTATGAATGCCAGCATCCCACTATCCATCATCACTGCCTTGTTACACTGCTTAGCCACCTTTAGGTCACTGGATATAATTACCCCCTGGTCTCTTCTCTGATTGTTGGTTGTCAACACCACTCCAGCCATTTTGTACTTTGCCCCTGGGTTTCTGTTCCCTGAGTGCATTATTTTGCTCTTTTTTGCATTGAAATCCAGCTGCCACAGTCTTGACCACTCTTCAAGTTTTCAGAGGTCTCTTCTCATCTATTCCACCCCTCCCCCACCCCCGGGAGTCCACCCAATTGCAGATCTTGGTATCATCCGCTAAGAGGCAGATCTTACCTTCCAGTTCCTCTACAATGTCACTTATGAAGAAATTAAAGAGAACTGGTCCCAGCACTGATCCATGAGACACCCTGTTAGTCACCCTCCCTTCCTCGGAGAGAACTCTGTTTACCACCACACTCTGTTGCCTATCCCGGAACCAACCTTACTGAAATGCCCAAATGGCTCTATCAACTCTACTGCCTCCACTGACCCTAGCCCCTTCTAGGTGTTAGTTCTCATGCTTTTCTCCATTCCCCTACTGTCTCCCCCTTTTGCCCTAGCATTTCACACTCCCCTTGGAAGGTTGTCAGAATCCTGAAGTGGTCCTATAGTGCCTAGGCTTGACACCTTTTCTTTCCCCATCTACCTATCCTTGGCCTTCCAGGTCTCCTTGCAGGGTCCCCAGCATCCTGGAGGTTTCCTAGGATCAGGCCTCATCCCCTCCCATGTGTTATTTCTTATTCCCTCCCTCTCACCACACCTCTATAATTGCAACGCCTAACCACAGGAGGGTTTAAAATAGCCTAGACTTCCCTGCCCCCTTGCAAGGTTCATCGCACCCTGAAGGGTTCTCTTTTTGGGTCAGACCTTATTTCTCCTCCTAGATGTTAATAACACTTACTCCCTCTCTCTCCCTCCCTCTCTAATCCCTACTCCAGTCCCCTGTCCCCTTGCAGGGTTCCCTGCATTCTGAAGGAGTCTCTCTGGGACATGACTCTGCACAATCTGTCATCTCATCCTCTCTCTCCTTCACCCCTTATTTCATGATAGCACTTGTTCACTTATTACCATTGCACTTATTAATTATTCTCACAAATTACATGTGTATGCAACAACTGCCTTAATTAATTGTATGCTATGTTGATCTTTGTAACTTGAATGTAAAATGACTCATCTTTATTGTACCCCTTCCCCCAGGTCGCACCGGGAGATGAGCAACCTGTTGCTCAGTGTGCCTTCCTGGTGAAACATTTCAATAAATAAATAAATAAAATCTAGGTAGGCCACATATACCAGTCCACCATGATCTAACTTCTTTGTTAACCAGACAAAAACAAATCTATCAGATTCATTTGACAAGACCTCCACCCTGTGAAAACATGCTACCCCAGGTGTTGGGAAGCACCAAGGGAGGTCGACAGTGAAAATGCTGACCTCCTGTACTGCAACAGCACAGTACTGATGCAGATATTGTGCCACCTGATCAAGGACTGTTTTCTGTGGGGGGCTGTGCCCCCCCCACACACCCCATGCAGGGGATTTTGCTCCCTGCACCCTCTGGACTTTAGGATTCTTAACTCCAAGTCAGAGATGGTCTGGGAAGGGGGCAGAACACTGGGGGAAAGTGTAACATGAAAAAGGAACATTACAGCGACTGTCGCTGTAATGGTCTTTTTTTGTGTTACGTTGTCGGAAGGTAGATCTGAAGGGGTGCACCGAGGTGCTGTAACTCACTGGATTCAAGATATTCTACAATTCTTTCCTTCACAGTTATTCCATTAATGTTCCCACCACCGATATAACCAATGTCAGGCTCACTTGCCTATAATTAACAGATTCCTCCCTGCTACCACTTTTGTGTAGTGGGACTACATTTGCTCTCCTAAGGAACCACTACTGTTTCCAACAAGCTGTTAAATATGGCTGTCAGGGGTAAAGCTAGTAAGTTACTGAGCTCCATCAATACCCTGGATGTACCCCCCTGGTCTCATTGCTTTGTCTACCTTCAGATTTACGAGTGTCTTCTGGATTTTCTCCTCCAAAAAAGGGCTAGTGTCCACCTCCCTTCTTCCAAAGCTTGTGTTACTTTTTTGTGGCAATTCCACTTCTCCTTCCTCTGTCAACACTGAACAAAAGTATTTGTTCAGAATGTCTTCTTTTTCCTGGTCCCCCTCTGCACAGTACCCCCATTTCCCTTTTTAACCTTACAATGCCACCCCTGGTCTTCCTCTTTTCACTTACATAACTAAATGTAGTCATTGGGGACCCTTGTCTTCTGTAGCAGTTTATTAAAAATTTGTCTGAGAAAAGTGCTGATACCATCTCCCAGACATCCCTCTGAAGCCTTCTATGCTCCCCATCTGGAATCACGGTCTTGTATACCTTCACGTTAGTGAATGCTTCCATGAATAGGAACAGTGCCCATTTCCATCCAATTAAAGGTCAACACATCTTTACATGATCCATGCCCTTCCACTAGTACCGTAAACAGTGAGCTGACATCTTTCTTCAAGATGACTTTCTTGTTTTCATCTCATTACGTACCGCCCCACTCCATGTAAATGTAAATTTACTCTATTTTTCATCCTTCCACCCTTACACATACCTAAGAAATGTGTTGTACCCTGTACATACTGCTGTAGCTATATTTCCTCTTGCTGTGCACCTTTCTGCTCATTACTGGTTTCACTGCCTCCTGCTGTTTCCACTGACGCAGTTCTCTATCGTCATGTGTGTGTGCACTTTCTGATACTAACTGAATGATAATCTGTTTGCTTTTACCCTTTCTGCCATCTATTATGGAAACAATACTGGTTTCCTGTGCTTTTCACTTTGTGTTACTACTATGACGCACAGGTTTACTGCGTTCTCTGTACCCTTTGTTACTTTGGCCAACTTTTCCTGTACCCTATCATCTTTCTAAAGTCAGTCCTTCTGAAGTGAAGGACTCTCACCGTATTGTAGTTTCATTGCTCATCAGTAGTTATGTTGAACCACATTGTATGATGCTCAATTCTGTCTGCAACACTGTACCTGTAACTAAGCAACAGGTCCAGTATGGAGACAATATGACTGTGTTCACCAAGTAGTTGGCTGAGGAATGCCACCTGAATGAGAGTGCAGAATGTCCCTGCTTGTACCTGATGCTGCAGAAGGGAGGCTCCAATCCACATCATGAAGACTGAGGTACTCCACCAGCAACGCCTTCCATGTTCAACCATTTGCACAACTGCTTGTAACATTTTTTAATCCAAGTCCTCACCCTGTGCCAGAGGCTTGTAGAACTCACCTGCCAAAATAGCAGATCTCTTTTCCTTTTCTAGGGTGACCTACAGCACATTTGGAACATACACTGATTTAAAGATCAATGGCAACTGTTTTACACATTGTTAAAAAAAAAACCTGAATTCAAGTCCCTGTGTCATGAGTAGTGTTTCCTGAAAATGTCATGCTCTTTGGTTTTGTGATTTTCTTTAAATCAGCATTTGTTAACTTGTTCTGCACTAACTGGAAACAGTCAGGCCATAGCTGTCCTTCTGACTGAGCCTTGGAGAGTGATGACATCATATTGGTCTAAGCTACTGCTGCAGCAGTGCAAGTCCCAGCTTGACTGAAGAGCTGTAAACTTCCTAATTAGAGCAGTCTGTAGAATTAATTGTTTGTTGTCTAGGATTTTTATTAATTCAGTCTCTGGTTTGTGTTCAGATGAATAAGCTGACAATTTATCATTCTGTTCTTCTAAAAAGCTGATCATTTGAGTTTCAGTGTGGAATTGCACTGATATGCATTTGAGAAATCTGCTTGTTTGTGTCACAGCTGTGAGCTCTGTCCCGTCAAAACACTGTGCTTTTTTTCTAGCTACATAACACTGGGTTGTTTATTTAATAGATATAAAATAAATCTAATGTTTGTTAATTCATACAAGTAGTTTGTCATTGATGTACATAGAAACATAGAATTTGATGGCAGATAAGGACCGCTTGGCCCACCCAGTCTGCCCATTTCCCTACCTAATGGATAAGCTGCAGATCCTAGTTAACCAGCAGCCTACTTCTTCCTACCTCCACCCCCTAGAATTGCCTTATGACTGTCCCATGCATGCTTGAATTCCACCAGTTTTTGACTCCACAACCTCCTCCGGAAGGCCGTTCCATGCATCCACAGCCCTCTCTGTGAAAAATTACTTCCTAAATTACCTCTGAGCTGCCTCTATCTTCAAATTGTGCCCCCCCCACAAGCCACAATTAATCGGTTCATGTAACAACAATTGCTTTCCTCTCAAATTGAAAAACAGGTGCCTGTCACACTCTGCTATGTCAGACACATGTACTGTATGAACTCACAAACTTCAGTTCTTTGATGGTTTCTGTGTAAAAATACATCATGTATATGTATACAGTTTTCACACCCCTAATGGAATTCCAAACCAAAGTGTGTAATGCACCCTGGGTTACCCCTGCTCTGCTTCAACTATTTAAGCACAGGGACAACTTATGGCACCTGGTCACAGAAGCAGGCCGGTCGGCAGACAGACAGGCGTATACAGCTGCAAGAAACAAATGCACTTGGGCCATCAGAAAGGCTAAGGCTGATCACTATCAGGCTGCGCTCACCTCCTCATGGGGGAATGCAAGAACGTTCTTGGACAACATCAAACTACTAAATGGGAGCACACACACCCCCCCTAGATCAACATTGATGGTGCTGTCTCTACCAACCCAGCCCTTATAGCCAACTTCTTCAACACATCTTTCACAGACCTTAGCCCAGTGCTCCCTAGCGACTTCTTTGACCATCCCCCCTCCTTACCTGCCCCTGTCACCCTACACCCTAGCTTCCCCTTACGCAGGGTAACTGCCCAAGTCAGACCTCACCTAATTAAAGCCCTAAACAGCAATAGTACTGACAGTGACTCCTTGGACCCCTGTATCCTCCATCAGGTTCTGGATCTGGTCCTCGCCCCTCTCACTAGTCTCCTTCAATAAATCCCTCTGCCTGGGGCAATTTCTCTCAGCATGGAAAATTGCTACAGTCACACCCATACATAAAGGTGGTGACAGGTCCTTAGCCGGGAATTACCGGCCAATCTCCATTCTCTCACCCCTCTCCAAAGCCCTAGAAAAATTGGTGGCCACTCAAATTATGGATTACCTGACCAAATACAACATCCTCTGCTCGGAACAGCATGGTTTCCATGCAGGTCACAGTACCAGCACTGCCCTCCTAGAGTTTTCAAATTTTCTACACTCTTCTCTGGACTCTGGCTCACTGGCTGGGGCAGTGTTAGTAGACCTATCAAAAGCCTTCGATACTGCCTCCCATCCCCTCCTCCTGGACGCCCTCAGCCACACTGGCTTTGCCACTGGGCCGGTCTCCTGGTGCTCCAGCTAGCTGTCTGCCCACTCTCAGCATGTTAAAATTAATGGGACCCTTTCCAACGCATGTCCTATCTGCTCTGGTGTTCCTCAGGGCTCCATCCTAGGACCCTTACTCTTTTCACTATACCTCAACACCCTGCCCAATGCATGCACTGGTAAAATTCTACTGTATGCTGATGATGCCATCATCTTTGCCACAGACCGAAACCCTATCTCCCTTCAGGACACCTTGCAAATATCTTATAATGATGCTGAAGCCTGGTTCAAAGAGCATAGACTTGTAATAAATCTCAAAAAAACAAAAACCATGCTCTTCGCCCACCCCCAAAACAAAGCCAGCAACTTCCCACTCCATGTCCTCTCTAGCTCCAAGTATCCTCTCGAGCAAGTCTATTCATATAAGTACCTTGGGATCTTCTTTGACTCAGCTCTCACGTTCCATGACCACATTGCTGCTCTTGCCTAAGCATCCAATATTTGGCTAGGTATCCTATCCCGCTACAAAAATTGTCTCTCCCCTGATGCCCTCCGACTTGCGGTCACATCCTCAATAATGTCCCTTGTGGACTATGGATTACCAGTTTATGGTGCTGCAGACCAGACCACCCTCAATAAAATCTGCCTCACATTGAATAAGGCCTATAGGCTAATTACAGGGGCTCCCAGGCTAACACACACCTGCCAGCTATATGAAAAGGCAATGCTGCTTGACCTAGATGAATGACTCAGATACCAAACCTGCCTCATAACAAAAAAAACTCTCCTTGGCCTATCCCCATCATGGTTGACAGCCTCCATCCACCAAGCGCAACCCTTAGTTCAAACGCAAACCTCTTGCAAAGCCACACTATTAGTCCCTAGGGCAAGGACCACACACGGTCAAAGGGCCTATTGTTACAGAGCTCCATCCTAGTACAACACACTCCCCACCTCCATCTCTGATAACCCGATTATCTCCAGTTTCAAAACTTCACTTTGAAATCACCTATTTAACACACGTAGCTGTGTCTGTCACTAAGTTGTTCTTGCTCACAATGCTCTGACAAAGCTCCCTGAGTGGCTGCACCCAACCTACTACTGACCACATCCAATAGCCCTATGAATTATCACCTCCTTCTGTCTCTGCACTCTATGGCATGTATGCTCATACCATTGCATGTCTATGATGTACCAAATATCTGTACCAGCCTATGTTAACCAATCCTGTAACCTTAAAACTGCAACTAAGATATGACAGCATGTACCAATTGTTGTAACCACAATGATGTAACAAAATTGTTGTACTATATTTGTCCTCTTTGTGATGAGGTACCTTTGAAAATGAGCCTCTGGCTCAAAGGTTGAAAACTGATGTACAAATAAATAAATAAAATAACTAGAAATACTATATGGCATCCTAATGCCCCCATCTCCTGCCTACAGTTCAAGCAGCTGCACTCTGCTGCCCCCTTGTCACCTGCCCCACAAGCACCCTGTCTCCTGACCCACATTTAAATCTGCTGCACCCTGCTGCCCACTCTCTTCTACCATAGAGTCAGGGCTGCTGCACCCTGTTTCCCCATCTCCTGCCTGGACAATCAGGGCCACTGTACCCTGCTGCCCCTGCCTGAACAGTTTTGGTTGCTGCACCCTGCTGCACTTTGTCTCCCATCCCCTCCCACTCAGAGTCTGCTGCACCATGTTGCTCCCTGTTTCTGTCACCACAATTGGGGCTGCTGTGCTCTGCTATGCTCTAGAGTTCCATGTCCACTGCCTCCACATTTGGGGTTGCTGCACCATGTTGCCCATGCCACCAGAGGTGGGGCTTTTATCGCATCTGCTACCTACTTTCATTTTCCAAAATGGGCAGGGCTGCTGCACTATGCACATCCTGTCCCATAGTTAGGGCTGCTGTACCCTGATGCACAGCCCCCCATGTCCTGCCCCATAATCAAGGCTTCAGCAGCATGCTGTAGTCTGTCCATTGCCACCATAGCTAGGGCTACTGCACCCTGTTCCTGTCTACACAGTCAGGGCTGCTGTGCCCTGCTGCACTGTACAGCCCCATGCCTCCACTGCCCATGACTCCACAGTTAGCGTTGCTGCACCATGCTGCCCCCTGCCACCAAAGTCAGATTTTTTGCTGCACTGCCCAAAAGAAATAACAGAAAAACACTTTCCTCTTGTGTTATGGGGTGAAGGACACAAGGCAGTAAAGTGCAGAAGTCCTGACTGTTCAACTGGGAGACAAGGGAGGAATTGGGGTACAGCAGCCCAAACTGTGGGACAGGGTGCAGCAGCCACACATGAGTGGAACTTACACAACTTTGGGGGCAGAGGACAGGGTGCAGCAAATGCTGTAACTCTTGTGGCAAGTGGCAACATGATGCAGTAGCTCTAACTGTGGAGGCAAGGGGCTCTAGGGCACAGCAGGACACAGCAGCTCTTCCTAAGTAGGCAGGAGCATGGTGCAGCAGCCCTGGCTGTGGTGGCAGGGGACTGTGGACAGGATGGTGTTGAAGCCTTGACTATAGGGCAGGACATAGGGTAGCATCAAGGTACAGCATCCCTGACAGTGGGACGTGGTGTGCATGGTGCAGCAGCCCTGACTGTTCAGGCAGATGATGGGGACAACAGGGTGCAGAAACCCCAACCATGTGGGAGAAGACAGTGGGCAGCAGGGTGCAGCAGCTTCAAATGTGGGGCAAAAGACAGAGGGCTTGTGGGGCAGGGAATGGGGCAGCAAAGTGCAGCTGCCTCAACTATAGCACAGGAAACAGCAAGCATCACAATGATCTATACTGTTTCTAGTCATACATTGTGTATTTTCACACAGAAAGCATCAATGAACTGAAATTTGTGAGTTCATATAATACATGTGCTTGAAATAGCAGAGTGTGGCAGACACCTGTTTGTCAGTCTGAGAGGAAAAGAATTGTTCTTACATGGACTTATTTATTGAGGTTACATCGAAAACAAACTACTTGTATGAATTAACAAACTTTAGATTTGTTTTATATCCTCTAAATAAACAAAGTGTTATAATGCTTGAAAACAAAACACAAAGTTTTGATGGGACAGAACTCACAGCTGTGATACAGACAAGCTGATTTCTCAAATGCATACCACTGAATTCAGCACTGAAACTCAAATGATCAGCTTTTTAGAAGAACAGAATGATAGATTTTCAGCTAATTATCTGAACACATACCAGAGACTGAGTTAGTAAAAACCCTGGACAGCAAACAATTAATTCTACAGACTACTTTAATTAGGAAGTTTACAGTTCTTCAGTCAAGCTGGGACTTGCACTGCTGCAGCAGTAGCTTAGTCCAATATGATGTCATCACTCTCAAAGGCTCAGTCAGAAGGACAGAAACAACCTGATTGTTTCCAGTTAGTGCAGAACAGGTTACAAAGTGTTGATTTAAAGAAAACCACAAATCCAAATAGCATGACATTTTCAGGAAACACTACTCATGACACAGGGACTTAAATTCAGGTTTTTGTAACAATATGTAAAATAGTTGCCATTGAACTTTAACTGTATTTTTGTGGGTTACATGGTTTCTATCACATAACGCACCACTACCCCACTATCCTTCCTACCATGTCCCTTCTGAACATGTTGTGTGAGTGATTGTGAGAAAACTGAATGTCAGTATGGTGACATAAACACTGAGAGTGGGAACCGTGAATGTGTAGTAAAATGAATGTGCAAAGAATGACTGCATAAACACTGGCTCTATTAATAGTGAATGTGGGGAGAAGGAATGCAACATTGCATTGTGTGGCACCTGGCAACAGCCCACTTGCCAATACCCTGCTTACCTGCAGCGCCACCTGGGATCCCTCATGTGGCTTTACAGCACCAGTGGTGGCTGCCCTCCCTTCCCAGAAAACAAGAGCATAGCTTTATCTAAAAAACCTCTCCGCCCCCAGCACAAGTTCCATCTTCAACTCAAACTGTCACCGTGACAGAGGTAGAGCATTAATAACATCACCCCTGTGCCTAACGGGGATACCCAGAATGTGTTACTTTTACTATTAATTTACAGTTCATTCTCATATTGCAAACTTACTGGGCATAGTGTGACACCACCATGTCTTTTCACTTGTGGCCCACTCCTTGCATAACCACCACCCTACAAATACATGTCCAGTTATTGATACCAATGCAGGACAGCTGACAAAATTGTCAAACACAATGAAGAAAGCCACAGATGCCATTCACAGGCCACCATGGCAGAAATGGCACATGATATAGTGCAAACCACTACAGGGAAAGACTGTTTGCAATAATGACTGGTGCTGCATCAGTGCTGTTATAATTAGGGACTGTTTAGCGCTGATTCATGTGATCTTTTGAGTCCCTATGTGGTGGCTTACTGACACTCACACTAGTGTGTAGAAGTTTTTTTTGCCATGAATTTATGACCAGTTTGGTTTAGGTGGTTCTATGGGACTCATACAACTTACACTGCACATTCAGTGGTTGAGGATCCAAGTATTTCTGACACTGGAGAGGATGTACAACATGTGTCACAATGGGGTGCACTGGTGTGTCTGGGGTGACAATGGAGACCGCATGAAATGTTGAGGAATGGGTGGAGTGCAGGTATGTCACAAATTAAATACATCATGAAGAACTGAAGGGAGTACAACTAGGTACCAGGCAGATGTCAGATGATGTCAGGTGATAACAGAGACTGAGGGACTTCAAATGGACAACACATAGGGATTACAGAGAGAGACATGGGGTTCAGGTCAGCTTGACAGCAATAAAGAAGTAACGTAATGGGGAACAAGAGAAGCTGATAATGTAACACACATACTGACTGTAGGAGTCACAGTCATATTCCCCCCCACCTCCAAAGTGACATGCCTTATTGCCTGGGAAATGTATGCAGATGGTAGGAAAATTGTAAAATTGTACAACATGTTACCAGGTTTGATGCCTGGTTTGTCAGTTGGTTTGTGAGGAACATTACATACATACTTTAAAAGCAGACAGGATCAGGGAATTAATTAAAACAGCACTTGCACACATAAAATTATTGAAAATGACAACTATTAATTACAAAAAATTAGGAAGCAACACACATTGTGATCACTGTATCGAGGAGGGGACCAGATGGTTTCGATGCAGAGTAACAGCTACTTTTTTTCATTACCATATAATAGACAATATACTGCACACTACATATGCAGCATCAACATCACTAAATTACACATATACTGCAAAAGCAGCACTATCAATCAATCAATCAATCAAATCTTTATTTATTCAGGCGAACAACATTGAGCAAGGCTCATTTACAAGATGGACCTGATAAGGTAAAGTTTCAATAGTTGATACACAACAGATACATCATACACTTTATAAGACAGTTATACATACAGAGGAAAATATCGTTTATAACACAATGATGTACAGTGAGTTCACATGATAAAACTCGGTTACAGGAAAGTTAAGCTAATATTTACAGTATATACAGTACATACATATCCCAATGGGGGCCATGGCAGACACACAACATAATGAATACTAGGATGGTGAAGGTATTAATGGGTGCCATGAGATGGGGGTGCCTGTCTGGAAGGAATATGCCATATATGGTTTGGAAGTGAGATTTGTGATATGACAATTCTAGCTCTAGCGGTAGCAACTGTATTTCTCTGTGAAGAAGATTGTACAATGCTGTTTAAAGGATGCAAATGGAATGATAATGGACAGTTTTAGGGATTTTTGTAGGGTGTTTCATGCTATAGCCAGAGAGGATAGCTGATTGCTGCCTTCCCTAGCCTGGTATTGAATTTGGGCAATTTGAGCAGGATGATGTTGTTGCTTCTTAGGGCATAGGAGCTAGGAGTGGTCAGGGTGAAGCAGTCCAGGATATAGTTTGGAAGTTTTTTTGATAAAGCTCTGTAAATCCATACTGCTGCATTTCTGCTCCTTTTGATATGAAGGGAAACCCATCCAACTGCATCATAAAGAGAGCAATGATGGGTATTATATGGCAGATCTGTAATGAACCTTATTGCTCTATGATATAAGGTATCCAACTTGTGAAGATAGGAGATGGGGCAGTGACTATAAAGGAAATCTGCATAGTCAACAACTGATAGAAAAATGGCCTGGACTAACCTCATCTTTGAGTCTCTGTTAAGGAAGGGTTTTAATCTATAGAGAAGGCCAAGCCTTAGGCAAAGCTTTTTTAACAGTTCTTCTAGATGATGAGTGAAGTCGAGTCTGCTGTCAATCCACACACCTAGGTATTTGAAGTTTTCAACATACTCCAGATTTTCTCCAAGTATAGTGCATAGCTGGGGGAGAGTGATTGAAGAGGATGTGCTGGTGGAGTTTTGATTTGTGAACATCATTGCTTTAGTTTTCTTTGCATTTAACAGAAGCTTTTTCTCGAGTAGCTGATGCTGTAACAAGGAGAATTCTGTTTGTAGGATTTCACGAGCAACTGCAGGCGAAGGGTTGCTGACATACAGAACAGTGTCATCAGCAAAAAGGTGTACTGAGGAATTGGTAAGGGTTGAATCAATGTTATTTATATAAATGGCAAAAAGGATAGGACCCAGAATAGAACCTTGGGGGGCTCCTCTTGACAGTGGTTTTAATGGGGATAGGTCACCTTCAGCTTTTACCTGCTGTGACCTACCAGTGAGGTAGCATCTGAACCACTTAAGGGAGGGTGGATCTAGGCCAAGGGAGTGCAGGGATGAGAGTAGCAGCTCATGATCCACAGCATAAAATGCTTTGCTCAGGTCCAGGAATACTGCACAGACATTATTCTTTTTATCCAATTTGGTTTGCCAGTCATTTGTGACCTTGGCTAATGCAGTGATAGTGCTATGCTTGGTCCTGAATCCAGATTGAGTTGGATTTAAGAGGTTAGCATTGTCAAGATATTCCCTTAGCTGATTACTCACTAATTTCTCCAGCATCTTGGATAGCACTGGTAGAATGGAAATGGGCCTGTAATTATTAAGATCCATAGGGTCCCCTGATTTTAGAAGGGGGACCACTTGGGCTGTCTTCCACAGTGTTGGAATAGAGCCAGAGTTTAGGGAAAGATTAAAGAGATGTGTTAGGGTGACTGCAAGTACATGGCACACAATCTTCAGAAAGAAGGGGTCCAGAGAGTTTGCTCCTGCACTTTTTTTGGTATCTAGATGCCATAATAGATCCTCAACTTGTTTCAACAGTATAGGTTTGAAGCTAAAGGAAGAGTCAACTCTTTGATCACCAGTGTAATGGGATCTTAATTGTTCCCTCAGCAGGTTAGCTGAAGAGGTGTCAAAGGCAAGGTCAGCCGTTGTGAAGTGGTTATTGAATGCGTCCAGGATTTCCATTTTGCCAGTGACAGGGCCATAACTGTTGTGTAGTTGAGTTGGAAGGGGGTTGTTAGCATCCTGCCCCACCATACCCTTGATGGTGCCCCAAAACCTAGCAGGATTATGGTAGGAGGAGTCGAGCTTGGCCAGATAGAAGGCAGCCTTTGCATCCCTAACTTTCTTGGTGCACCTATTCCTGGCTTTCCTAAAAATCATCCAGTCATTTGCATTCTTAGTTTTTCTTGCCATTTTCCAGAATTTGTCTCTCTCTAGCAGTGCAGCTTTGAGGTCAGCTGAAAACCAACGACAGGATTTGTTTTTTATACAGATACTAGAGATTGGGGCATGGGTGTTAAGGGCATTTATTATAATGCTATTTAGCACCTGCTAAGCTTTTTCTACAGAATGTGCAAGATAAAACTCTTGCCAGTGTGGAGAGTAAGCTAGATCATGCAAATATCCTTCAATATTGATGTTTTTCTTGGATCTCCTCATGAGGAATTTTGCAGGATTTGTTGTTATGCTGGTGGATCTTACCCCTGCGATGGGGCAGTGATCACTTATATCGCAGAGAAGCACTCCAGTGTGTGTGAATAGATGTGGTTTACTCACTAGCATGATATCAAGTAGTGTGCTGTTGTTACTATTCCTTGCATTAATTCTTGTTGGTTCATTAATTACCTGTGTGAACCCATATATGTCACAGAATGATACCAGAGGTGTAGCTGCCTGGGTGAGCCAGTGGAAATTCAGATCATCTAGAATAATGACTTCTTCAGTGCTGGGCTTGACCAGGTTCCCCAGGTGGGATAAGAGCTTGTGTTCAGCAGATGGGGTCTGTAGCATCCAATTAGTTGAAAAGCTGCTGTATTGGGGAGAGAGACTTTTAGGGATAACATTCAAACTCCTTGGGCGTAGATGTTGCAGCAATACAGGATACAGCTATACCAGACTATCGAATCAGCACTGACATTAATGTTAAATGCCAATACACTGTACACTGGGGGAGGGGGCTGGGGTGCTTCCAATACAGACAGTTTACTCTGCAAAGTGACAGCCAGTTGTTTTTTCTTATTTCAATTACATTATCATATCATAGATAATTTATTGAACACTAAATATGTAGCATGAACATCAGTAAAATAAACATATACTGCAAAAGCAGCACTATCGATTCAGCCCTGACAGTAACGTTAGATGCGAATAGACTACACACTGGATAGCACATTATATTTACAGACAGAATGAAGTGCACAGTTAGCAGCATAAATAAAAATAGCATTTTATTTAAAAAAAAGGAGGATCATTGGGGAATGAAGAATCATGATTGCAAGGATGGCAGATGTGTTTCACATGGCATCACAGAAAAGGGGACACAGTGATCTCACTACCTCTGTTAAAACATAGAAAAATGAATGGCAACAACTGTTAGTAAGAAACACATCAGTTATAAGTAGAACCTTCAGTTATGCTATCTGAGCACAGTCCCTTAAAGCTAAATACAAGAATCTGGATAGAAAATATACTGTGGGGTTAAGGAACACTACACTGAACAGCGGGAAACTGATGAGTGCCGCAGCTGTCAAATTCAGAATCCACCCAATGAGGTCAGCGCACACCATGCAGATGGCCTTGTGCAGTTCTATGCATCTGATCAGAATCAGTGGATGAGGCAGGAGTGCCAGATCATAAACAAAGGTTAGAAAAACTACTTAAAATATAATATTCTGTTAAATCTGGCATATGAAAGGACTTTTACTGTACTTTTTCTGTTTGCCAGCTCAGAACGAATGAGGAATAATTGCAGCATATGATCTTTAACATCAAACAACATGTTTGTTTGTTTGTTTGTTGATTGTTGTTGACCCGGTAAGCCCACTGGGCCTAGGAGTCCCTTTTCAGGGGCAAACGGGGATACAGATGGTAGCAACTGAAACTGAACCAGATTAAGCTGTTGGTGGTATTTTTAGTGAATGTAGCAGAAGACCTCCTCACAAGTAGTAAGCATCAACCCCATTAAGCTGGCTTGCTCCACTGGAACAAGAGATGGTGATGGCTACTATGGGGGCATTTTGCTCCTGATAATGTAAATATCCAAAATAATGATAATTACATAGTTTCATATATGTGATCACTTCTGTGACATGAGTCTAGGTAGAAGGACACCCATTCTCAGAACTTCTCATGCACCTTCGCAGGCCTCATCTCTAACATGATGTTTCAGACTTTCCATATGGAGTCATGGAGACCAGAAGTCAATGCACCCTGAGTTAAGAAGGCTGACAGTTGAGCTATCCATTCCATTCTCTTTGAATATATTATGTCCAGTACTGCCATTCCTGTCTCCCTCTACTGACTTTAAGTCTGCATTTCTTCATTATTTTCTCAATAGCTACAAGTGACAAGGTAGCTCTATTACATTATTCTGCTGGTTTTGACTACAGATGTTGTGAAGTTTTACTTCGCTGGCAAAATTCCAGCAAAGTTGCAAAATCCACTTTTACAGAACACTTTTCATAGTTTCTGCTTTGCCACTTTGCAATGAGTTTTCCTGATGAAATGGCACTCATTCAGGTGAAGTCAAGCAAAGTCATGGCGAAGTTACAATTTTGCCAGTGAGTTTGCATGACTTCTCTTGAAAAAGGGCCACTGCCTGCTGAAATCTTTGCTAAGTCAGTACTCTGCACATTGCAAAGTTGCCAAACTCTGCGAATTAGTTCACCAAGAAAAGGTTGCCAACTTTGCACGTCTCTAATTTTGATTAAAAAGCATGATGACCCAGAACACGTTTTGGAGGCTAGCTGATAGCACATGATACAGAACATTAGCTGGACCATGGCTGATCTTTAAATGGGCAACAACTTTTGTCTACACCATAATGCCATTTTTTACAACATATTAAAGAAGCATGGTAATGGAATCTGATGTGCTTTGTTGCTCACAGGTCACTTGCATCAGGTATCCTTGAAGTACTCTGCCAGTGAACCTCCACTTTGAAATGGTGAAACAATTTCTACTGGGGAAAAGGGCAATGTCATGTCCAGGCTGTTTTAATAATACAGCTAACTAGCAACCAAAATAAAAGACAAGAAAGGCTCTTGGGGCCCCCTAATATAAACATAATCTAAATACTTGACTCTCAATAAACCATACAATCCACATGCAGAAGCCAGTGTGTCTGGGATTCGGTACAGTCATCTAACTGGGGCTTGTTTGTTGCAATCATGACTCATTGAGAACAGTTTACAGTATCCTGCAGTGAGAGGAGCAGTCTCATTAGATCTGGCTAACAGTTAATCCCAGCAGGAGATAGCTCAAATCTAATAAGGAAGCAGGGTAGAGTCATGATATTGTTACAGTCTATGCTGAGGCTTTCACATCAGCTGCATTAGGAATCAGCAGGAGGTTTGTGATTCTCATTAAAATATGTTCAAATCTTAAACTAGGAAACTAGATCATGGCCAAAAATGTATACTGGATGATAACACAATTGGATAAGGCTATTAGATCTGGGTGATTTGTCTGCATTTGCTATTTGCATTTTGGGGGTCTGTAACTAATGAGTTAATTACTGAGAGTTTGTGTATCGTTTGCATTGCATGAATGTTTCCTTTCCCTGTGCTAGCAAGGATGCTGCATTCATTATTGATATTACAATGCTTGTACATAAATGGGGCTCATTTTTCAAGCATAGCAGACCTGAAGCCATGACTAAAGAGTCCAGGGTTCACAAATCTCTTGGGACTCTTGATTTAAACTTCTGACAGCCAAGGTTTAGAGATCCTAGACTTTGGATCTAGGCTTCAGTGTATCAGGGAAGCCTGAGGATGCACTTTTAACCTTGCATGTGTATGACAAATTTATAATTAGTGATCTTAGTAATTATATTCCATTTCCTTGGAGGTGGAGTGCAGAAAATGATACATTTCTAAGTACTGGCTAAAGTCTGCCAAACCAAATCTCTGCAATGAAATAAGCATTTATTTTTGTTAAGTAGAAGAGGAGCTTTTACACAGTGCAATGTTTGCAGTCGATGCACTTTTAGCATTTTTCTGAACACACTGAAAACAAGATGTTCATAACCAGAGAGTTTCAAGCATGTGCCAGTCAGAGCATTTACTGGCTATAGTAGAATGGCCTCTGGATGCACAATATATGGCGCCTTTTAGAAATGAGTTATCACAAAGCATTTTATTATGCAATGTGTTTGGTACTGGAAGTGCATTGATGGTGTGCAGACAAGCAGTGTAGTCCTTACGTGCTCAAGAATGTCCCACGCATAGTTGTGAATACACTTTTTACAGAGAAACAGAGAGACAGAGAAAGATGGAAAGGAAAAGAGTGAGACAGGGAGACAGAAAGAGTTGTCTAGGACACTCAGGGCACCTCCTGCTCTTTCCATAAAGTGCCAAGGGTTCTTTAATGTCCACCTGGAATAGCACCAGAAATGGACAGATGAGATGTTGTTTTACCATCTCATCAAAAGCTCAGTAACCCAAGTACTAAGTGATTGTTTTAAAGTTACCTGCTTTTGTGGGGATACTGCATACTAAATAATGCAATGTTTCATATTTGAATCAGCACATTCGGGGTCTAAACTGGAATCCTTTGAACGTCTCCAACCCTACTACAAAAACTTAATCAAGCCTATTATACCATTTACAGTATGCCAAGCATTACACATTTATTTGGTAATAATGTAGAAATAACTATTTTTATTTCCAAAGTAGGCATATCATTACATTTATTTCCATCACATCATAATGGAAAAGGATCTAATCAGCGGGAGAGCAATGCTAGTAATTTGTGATGGGATAAAAATGTTATATGATGAATATAAACAAAGTAGTGAGCTCCAACAGAATCAAACAATATTTATATAAAGAGATACTTTTAAAAACTGTAACTCACACAATCATATGGAATAAATATAATACACAATGTGCTGCAGTAGAGTAATTGTATTTATTCCTATTGTATTATACATTGAGGGAGCAGACACTCAAAACACAGTTGTGGATTTGACATTCACAACTACAGTAAAGGAATCTTATACTCAGATTTGGGGATAAATATGGCAATGCTACTGGAGTCTAGTACATATCACCAACTTATAAACCTTACATAGAAACATAGAAATGTACAGGCAGAGAATACTCTCGGTCCAGTAAGCCTACCCACCCAGTCTCTACTAGCACTAGTACTGTAGGTCCAATTCACTGTTCACTACTCGTATCTCTGATTCATTAGTTGAGTAACTGTCACTCAAAACCCTCTTCCCTTTCCATCATTTTTACCATTACCATGTGTCTATCCCATCTTCTCTTGAAACGTGTAACCAGTTTGTTGTTGACTACCTTTCCCTCTTAATAGTGTTCCACCTGTCCCCCACCCTGTCCCTGAAGAAGTACTACCATACATCCTCCTGACCCCCCCCACACACACACCTCCACCAGCTTATAATTATTTTTTCTTTTCACAGATTCCTCACTTCGTCTGACCAGCTGCTGGCAGTCCTCCATGTTTATTCCCCTCAGATATCTGAATGTTTCAATCACATGCCCCTTCCTTTCCTGTCATCCAGAGAGTAAATATTTAGGTAAATCAATCCTTCCTTGTAGTTGTTCCTTTACTACAAATGAACCATTCTGGTTGCCCTCCTTTGGACTGACTCTAGGTGGTCCTTATCCTTTTTATGGGAAGGGTTCAAGAACTGCACACAATACTGGAGGTGCAGCCTCACCAAGGACCTATAGAGGGGTAGGATCACTTCCTTTCTTCTGTTTAGATTGGTCCTGCCAATGCATTCTGGCATCCTGTAGGTTTTCCCCTATGCCATGTTGCACTGGGCTATGGTCTTGAGTTTGTCAGTATGAATAACCCACTGTCCTGTTCCTCTGAGGTCTGATTGAGCCTACAATCGTACATTATCCAATACTGTGTTTTGGAGGTTCTGTTCCTCAAGTGCATGACTTTATATACTTTGGCAGTAAATTTAAGTTGCCACATCTTGGACCACTTTTCCAGTTTCTTTAGGTCCTTTTTTTAATATCCTCTCCCACTCCTCACTATCCATCCTATTCCATGCCTCAATGTAATCTGCAAAGAGACACATTATGCCTTGGATACCTTCCTATATGCCATATATTACAGACTGAAGAACACAGCACCAGGATGTATCCTGAGGTACCGCACTGGCCATCCTCCTAATCTCAGAGCGCTTTCCGTTCAGCACTACCCTTTGAGGACATCCCTAACCAGTTCTTTACCCACCTTGTTACATCTCCCCCACCCCTAGGTTTGTTTTGCAGGACTTCCTTTTCATGATGCCATGCTGTGTACTGTCCTAGAGACAGGCATCAGGGTGTGCCTTGAGTTTGTTGGGCCTAACTCTTTCCCCATTCCATGTGTAAAGAAGCTGAGATGGTACAGTATGGGAGAATGGGGTGAGAGGTAGGCACAATTATCCCAAGGCACACCCCAATGCCTGTTGGTGTGTGGAGGGTGGGGTTGGGGTGGTAGGGTTGGTAACCCTAGCACCGAATTTCCAAACTTATTTCACTGTAATAGTAACCCTAACTGATGTGTTAATGAAGTTTTTATGCAATTAATTTCCTTACTTTTGAGAAAGTATAATAGTATCTTTATTTTACTGTGGGAGTACAGGGTCCTTTGAACCCTGCACTCCAATTTCTCTGAAGATGTGCATATGTATGTAGCTGTGAAAGAGCAGGGCCCTCTGGCACTGCGCTTCCATGTGTTGAATAACGGTGACCAAATTGTCAGTCTAGCCATCTTATTACCTCACCTCATGTACCCTGGTACAGAGACATTGTGAAATGCAAGGCAAAACTTAATTACGCACAACTGCAACACCATACTGCACCACAGGTGCTAAAACACATTTCAGGCAGGATGTGGAAAATGACAACTACACTGTTCATGAGGTGGTGTGAAAAAATGGCTATGTTGAAAATTTGGTGGCAAAATATTGAAAAGTACCACAGTTATGCATCTGCTTAGAATAAATTCAATGAACACCCATAACTCAAACATTTTTAGGAATTGTTTACCAAATTTTCATCATGACCTTTTTGGAACCCCACCTCAAGAATACTGGCACTGTCATGTCATTCATCGGTCCTGAAAGGTGACTTTGCACAGCAACCGCGTCATTCTGTACCACAGGTGCGAAAACACATTTCAGGTAGGATATGAAAAATGACAGCTGTACTTTTCATGAGGTGGTGTGAACAAAATGGCAAAGTTGAAAATTTGAGGTGAAAATATTGAAAAGTGAAAAATTTACCAGCGTGTGTAGAAAAATTTCAACAACTGCATGTAACTCGGGTGTTTTTTGGTATTTTTGCACCAAAGTTTCAACATGGCCTTTTTGTGACCCCACCTCATGAACACTGTCACTGTCATTTCATTACTCAGTCTCAAAAAGTGATTTAGCACAGTGACCATAAAATCCACCTTACGGGTCCAATTAATGAAACGACAGTGGCAGTGTTCATGAGGCGGGGTCTCAAAAAGCCCATGTTGAACCTTTACCATAAAAAATCTGAAACATGGATGAAATGTCAACATAGACAGCCATTATACAGCACTTACCTTGATTCTTCAGTTAGAGATTTGGCTTTAAAAAGTGCAGATGTGTTCTGGTCCACAGAAGAGGGCAGAAGACGATCACTGGTGGTAAGTATAGGGCAAGGGTGTGTGTGTGTGTAGGTTGGTGGGTTGCTCAGTGGGAGGGTTGGATGGGGAGGAGGGACAGAGAGATGACGATGGACCATTTTCTTTTTTACAGCATTAAAAAAAGACATTGAGAGACAGTTTTCTTTTTTTAACTTTATAAAACTTTATTTCTGGACACTGTGAGTGGGCTCCCCAGTGTCTAACAGTGCTGTTGGGAATGGATCTTTATAATGCTGACACGAGGATTGGGCACCTCAATGTTGGCAACCAAAAAACTTAGAACGGGCTGGGAGGGGGCATCCAACACTGAGGGTGGGCATCCTTGTGTCAGATAAGACATAAAAAAATAAGTATTTTGGTATACTGAGGGTGGGCTTCCCAGTGTGCCACCCTACTGGGGGAAGTAAATGCTGACATGGGGATTGGGCACCCCAATGTTGGTAAGTAATAATTATAACTGACTGTGTGGGGGGGCATCTGACACTGGGGGTGAGGATCCCAGTGTTAGAAAAAAACATTAAGTATTTTGGGACACTGGGGGTGGGTTCCCCAGTGTCCCACACTACTGGGGGGGAGTAAATACCGGCATGGGGACTGGGCACCCCAATGCTGGCAAAATATTTTAAATTCCGAAAAAATTTTTGTATTTAAAGCATGCCTCTGCCACCTTGGAGGCAGTAAAAGGAGAATACCTCCTATTAGTAGGAAAACATTATTAGGTGTTTACAAAAACGGGGGCCGAGGAACATGTTTCTGTACTTATTTGGGCCAAAAAGTGGTCAGAAAAGGTTTTGTGTTTTTGACAATGGCCGTTGATTTTTTTGTATTAATATAATAGTAGTAATGATAATGTCTTTATTTATAATGCGCCTTTCAACAAACCAAGGCGCCTAACAAACAATTAAATAAATAAACCATAAATTCACACATTATAAATACAGTAAAATGCAGGTAAAAAAGCAGGTAAAAGGCAGAGCTGGATCATTCAGAATACGCTTGAGTCCATAAATAGGTTTTGAGATAAGTAGTGCCACAATTTGTGGCACTTTTCAGAAAACAGTGCTGCAATTTGAGGCAATTTTTGCCCAACAGTGCTGTTAGTTGCACAAAAACTGCCGCAGCTTGTGGTAATTTTGCAAAAGTAGTGCCACAAATCATGACACTACCAATGACCAAATTAAATAAACACATTTCCAAGCATTATTTTACAAATGTAACACCAGGATCATGCTCCTCAGGCCCCGATTAGGTAAACACAACTGTTGGTGTTTACTGTACAAAGGGGCAGTATTTTTTGAATTACAGCATTTTTTCTCCATCGCCAACTGAAAACAAGATGGCGGCAGCATGACACTACTTTCCTATTTGAGGCATCAAAAAGTACATTCACAAAAGCAGAAACTGCTTTGAGACCAGGCATCTAATTTTTTCCCATTGGATATAATGGGAAACTTAAAACTTTAATAACTTTTGAATGGATTAATATTTTTTTCACCAAACCTTCAAAAGGCACATCAGTGACCCTGACCCAATATACCCTAACAATTTTCGACCAGACCCCCAAACCATTTCGGACTTGGGGCAAGAAAAGAATTTGCACCTAAATGGTAAATTTCACATTTTTTTGCACTCTGACTGGAACGAAACTTGCCAGATCCAGAGATCTATGGTACCAGATGGTGCATGAACCCCCCAACCGGCATTGGGGTGCGCATTGGGATCGTGGGTCCTAACTCTCACCCCATTCTCCTATACTTCTGCTGCTTTACACATGTCATGGGGTGAGAGTTAGGGCTAACATCTATCCAATTGATGAATGGTGAGGTGTAGGGTTTTCCCTCCTAATTTCAATTTCCACTTTTGTCGCTGTGGAACAACCCTAACTAATGCATTAAATGGAGCTTTTTGCCTCTAATTTTATATATATATATATATATATATATATATATATATATATATATTAATTGCAAAAAAAAACTATGTTTAATGCATCAGTTAGGGTTGTTCCACAGTGACAAAGCAAGGAAATTTGTGTTATTGAAAGCCCTTTGCACCACTCCAGCCCAACCCCCAACTGAACTGGGGTGCATTGGGGTCATCGGTCCAACTGTCACCCCATTCTCCTATTCCTTCTTCTTTCCACATGTGATAGGGTGACATAGGGCGATGACCCCAATCTACCTGATTCAGATGGGATGGTGGGTTAGAGGGGTGCAAGGGGTTTCAACCCTAACATTGAATTTCCTCACTTTTTCACTGTGGAACAACCCTAACTGATGCATTAAATGGGTTTTTGCCTCTAATATATCTATATATATCTATATATATATATATATATATATATATATATATATATATATATATATATTATTATACATATATATGTGTGCATGTATGTGTGTATATATATATATATATATATATATATTAATCACAAAAAGCTATGTTTAATGCATCAGTTAGGGTTGTTCCACAGTGACAAAAGCAAGAATTTGGTGTTAGGTTGAAAGCCCCTTTAGCCACCCCAACCAGCATCGGGGTGTGTGTTGAGCCCATTGGCCTAATCTCACCCCATCACATGTGTAAACAAGCTAAGGTATAGGAGAATGAGGTGAGAGTTAGGACTGAAGAGCCCAATCCACACCCCGATGCCAGTTGGGGGGGGCAGGCTGGGGGTGCAATGGTACTGCAATTGCAAATGCAAATGGTAATGGTAACAGCAAAAATAACACCAAAGGAAACAGAAACAGAAAGGCAAATGCAAGCACATATGGAAACGCAAACCGTAATGCGCACAGTCATGGTACCGCAATTGGAAATGCAAATGGCAAGGGAAACAAGTAAAATAACACCAAAGGAAACAGAAACAGAAATTCAAAAGCAAGCACATACAGAAACTCAAACTGTTACAGGCACGGTCATGGTACTGCAATTGTAAATGCAGATAGTAATGTTAACAGCAACAATAACATCAAAGGAAACACAAACACAAACACAAGTGCGTGCGGAGATGCAAACAGTAACGCGCACAGTGATGGTACAGCAATTGTAAATGGCAATGGTAACAGTAACAATAATTCCAAAGAAAACAGAAATGCAAACACAATCACAAGTGCATAAGGAAACACAAACCGTGATGCGCACTGTGACGGTATGGCAATTGGAAATGCAAATGGTAATGTTAATAGCAGAAATAACAGCATAGTAAACAGAAACAAAAATGCAAACGCAAGTGCATACGCAAACAAGAATGGAAAGGTTTACGCACATGGTGGCATACACGGGAATGCAAACAGGTATGGAAACACAAGTGGGAATGGTAACTGTAACAGTAATGCAAGAGCACACCCTGTATTTGCCCAACAACTGCATAGAAAAACACAGTGTGTAGAAAGAATGTATGCATAATATTGGGCCTCAGAGCAGAAAATGAGCTGATGGAATACTGAATTGCTGATATCTCAGGAACCGTATGACGTAGAAAAAAATTTTAATTTCACATGATTCATGAGTTTCCGGGCTAGGTTTTCGCTGAATGCGCAGCCTGTATCTTGCATCGTTTTCGAGATATGAGCCCCGAAAGGTGTGGCATATGCCACCATGTTAGTCTATGAGAAAAAACGTCAACTTCGGAGTACTGTAACTTGGCAACTGTGCAATATTTTTTCACCAGACCACCAAAAGGCACATCTGTGTGATATTGGCTGCCTTCCTTCCAAATTTCAGCCCAAAAGACCAAACCGTTTTTTTGCAGCACGGTGGCAAAGAATTTCTGTCATTTTGGCCATAGTCTGGAAAAGTAGTGTTGCAATTTAGGAAAGCTTTCACAAAAATTTGCCAAAGTGTCACAGGTGCGACACTACTTTGTGACACTACTTTTTCCAGAAATTTGAAAAACATGTTTCTGGGCTGTTTAACACCAAAATAAAGACATGGCTAGCATCCTGAGGGTCCGACTAGGTGAACACAAAAAGAATTGTGTTCCTAGAGAGTCCCAATTTTAAATGCCAAGCATTTTTCTGATCAGTAACTGAAAACAAAATGGTGGATTTGCGAAACTACTATGGCCATTTGCAACACTAAAAAGTGCATTTGCATAAGTGTTGAACTTTTTGTTAACTTGTTATTTGAATAACTTTTGAATCCTTTAATATTTATTCATGAAATCTTCAAAAGGCACATCGAGGACCCTGGCCACACATTCCCTGAAGTTTTTGGACTGGTCGCGCAAACCGTGCATCCTGTAGACGTGAGCAAAGAATTCACAAAAAAGCATAATTGAGCACACAGATGTTGCTTAATAACTCTGCTACCATATATCTGACTGGTACAAAAGTTGGCAGAGCCCAAGATCTATCGTGTCCCCCCTTGTCTACCAAATTTCCGGCAAATCTGTTGAACAGTGGTAAAGTTATTAAGGTGCAAAATTTCACCCTTTAACCTTAGCTACTCAACCCTAACTATGGTAGCACTACATGCTACCATTATATATATATATATATATATATATATATATATATATATATATATATATATATATTAGAGGCAAAAACTTCATTTAATGCATTAATTGAGGTTGTTCACTACGACAAAAGTGAGGAAATTGCTGTTAGGGTTGAAAACCCTAACTCAATTCACCCCCAGCACCACACACAACACACACACACACATTCAAGTATGGGGAGGACCAAGTCAACACAACCAATGACAGACATCCAGCAGCAGGCGACAGAAATAACAAACAATTGTCTAAATGTACTCGAGACATCCCCACCCACCTGACCAGGTACGCATGCTCAGTGGAGATCAACAGCAAAACTGAGGCCATGTACACAAGCGTACACATCCCTGATTGCAGCTGCACACAGCGTACCACACTTAGTAGTTGCATGGCCTTACCTACCGATGCCCCACACCACTTGTGGTGGGCCACCTGAGCAATAGAGTTCAGCAAAACCAAGGAGTTGTACTGGTATAATATCTCTGATTATAACAAGGGTTTGAGAAATGCAGCTTTCTGATTGACTGTAAACACTGTAACAGCCTTATGTTTAGTTTTTATTAACATACATGTAGAGCCTAACCATATGATGAACATGGTTTAATGTTGTTTAAAAAACAGTTTTATTATGATAGCAATAAGCCACTCCCAGGTATTATGTTAATGGTCAGTTTATCACTGTCTAGCGACATGTGGCACTCAGCTATGCCTCATTCAACATTAAACCCCTACAGGGTGATTAACAGACCATTTAACATAACTGTTGGTCATGCCTTATTGCTTAATTGTCTTTATGAGTAGATACTCTCCCTCTGCTAGGCACTGCAGCAGCTTTGCAACACAGTGTCCCACCCAGTTACACCATACACTGTCTAGTTACTAGAGAATGGCTGTGAATATGAACTCATGAAGATGAACAGTGTAACTTGATCATTACAGTCATCAAAACCCCAGTGTGATTATAACTGACAGAGTCAGTGATAGAGGATAACCCCTGCTGTCCTAGTACACTTACCCCATTGTGAGTTAAATCAATACTAAAAGACATTCTGTTTATATCTACACCATACCTACTTGATTCCTGTTGTACCACAATTAACATAGTTATCACTTTGATAGCATCAGTGACTGAAGTGTGGCAAACCCAAACAGTAGGCATACAGCCTGAGTATGAAACAACTGTTAAAAAAAATCACACTGTGTCCATAAGTGGCATAGATCACTCATTGCAACAATAGTAAATGTATTACTATTTGAATAAGTTAGTCATCACAGATGCAATGAGATTGTCTTTATCAGGTACAACATACTCAGTAAGTGCCTACAGGAAAATCTATCCTATATACATCTCCGATACAGGTACATCATTGTTGGCTCAGTAGTGCTATGATATTTAGAAGTTGCTTGGCCTGATCCATGCAATTACAATGTTTCTTACAAAGAATACTTACTGCATCTTTAATATTGAAACACACTAAAGGTCTATGTATGTACCTCAGCAGTACACCTTCTTCAGTAAGAATGCACGTGATACTGGCAGTATGAATTTCACAGCGTTGAACAGGCAATGCTTTCCATATGTTTACATCAGCCTCTCTATGTTGAGTAAACCACTGCAGTAAATGTACTACTATGTAAATCACCTACTAAATGTATCACTACTTTTATCTTGAGCATGCTAGTGTCTTGTAGTTAATTTATGTGCTTCTCTTAATTAATGTATACTCACTAGTGTTAAAACCTGTCTACAACTGTCATCATGCACCTTCAGCATTTATATTGAATAACGGCACAGTACCAGTTGTGGTGTGGGGCATCGGTAGGTAAGGCCATGCAACTACTAAGTGTGGTAATGCGTGTGTGCAGCTGCAATCAGGGATGTGTATGTTTGGTGTACATGGCCTCAGTTTTGCTGTTGATCTCCACTGAGCATGCAGTACCTGGTCAGGTGGGTGGGATGTCTCGTAGTACATTTAGACAATTGTTTGTTATTTCTGTCACCTGCTGCTGGATGTCTGTCATTGGTTGTGTTGACTTGGTCCTCCCCATACTTGAATGTGTGTGTGTGTCTGTGTGTGTGTGGTGCTGGAGGTGAATTCGGAGTTAGGGTTTTCAACCTAACAGCGAATTTCTCACTTTGTCATTGTGGAACAACCCTAACTAATGCATTAAATGAAGTTTTTGCCTCTATTCCCTTCTTTTTGAGAATGATATTGAGAAATAGTGAAGGAATGTCTGCGGTGGCGGGAGCACAGGGCCCAAAGGACCACGCGCTCCCGCCACATGATATCTTGTGGCATAGTAACAGGAGCAGCAACGCAAACAGAAATGCTAACATGGTAGCACAAGCACGAATGAGAACAGAAAGGGTAACGCACACGGTGGCGTAGACGGGAACGGTGTGCCATGTGATGTCTTGTCACATAGTAACATGGTGCCTGTAAATGGAAATGTCAATGGGCATGGTGATGCAAAGTGAAACAGAAAGACAAACAGTACGGTACACACAAATGGCAAAAAGTAACTTAAGCATAGCGCAATAAGCGCAAAGGATGGCCTGCGTGGTGGCATTGGGGTGTGCATTGGGATCATCAGCCCAACTCTCACCCCATGACATGTGTAAAGCAACAGAAGTATAGGAGAATGGGGTGAGAGTTAGGACCCACGATCCCAATGCACACCCCAATGCCGGTTGGGGGGATGGGTTGGGGGGTGCAAGGGGGATTTTCAACCCTAACAGCGAATTTCCTCACTTTTGTCGCTGTGGAACAACCCTAACTAATGCATTAAACAGAGTTTTTTGCCTCTAATTTCCCTTCTTTTTGAGAATGATAACGGGAAATAGTGAATGTAATGCAGCGGCGGGAGTGCGGGATGATGTCTTGTGGCATACTAACAGGGACAGCAACGCAAACAGAAATGCTAACAGTGGCGCACATGGTAACACAAGCGTGAATGAGAACAGAAAGGGTAACGCACATGGTGGCGTCGACGGGAATGGTCTGCCACGTGATGTGTTGTCACATAGTAACATGGTGCCTGCAAATAGAATTGTCAATGGGCATGGTGACGTAAAGTGAAACAGAAAGATAAACAGTACTGTAGACAGAAATGGCAAAAAATAACAGAAACGCAAGTGCAAATGAAAACTCAAAGGATAATGCACAATGTGGGGCAGACGTCAACGGGTAAGTGAAACGGGTACGGAACCGCAAGCGGAAAGGGCAACAGTAACAGTAATGTAAGCGCACAAGCTGGTTTTCCCCAAAACCTGCATAGAGAAAGACAGTGAGTACAAGCAATGTATGCATAATAATGAGTATCGACGCAGAAAATGAGATCTTGGAATACTAAATACATTATATCTCAGGAACCGTACGACGTGGAAAAAAAATTTAAAAGTCATATTATTTACAACTGTCCTGGCTAATTTGAATCTTAGCCCCAATTAAGGGGCTAAGAAATTTTCCAACAAAAAGTCTGTATCTCGCACCATTTCCGAGATACGGGCCCTGAAAGGCGCGGCGAACGCCATAATGTTATCCTATGGCAAAAAAAAGAAAAGTTCGGAGTACCATAACTTTGCTTCCCTGTAATGTTTTTCACCAAACCACTGAAAGGCACATCTGTGGGCTGTTGGCTGTCTTCCTTCCAAATTTCAGGAAAAAAGACCAAACCGTTATTTTGCAGCAGGGATCCAAAGGATTTCTGTAATGCGTCGGGCGCCGTAATGTTATCCTATGGGAAAAAACATCAAATTTGGAGTGCCGTAACTTTGCCACCATGTGATATTTTTTCACCAAACTACTGAAAGGCAAATCTGTGGGCTGTTGGCTGTCTTCCCTCCAAATTTCAGGAAAAAAGACCAAACCGTTATTTTGCAGCAGGGATCCAAAGGATTTCTGTAATGCGTCGGGCGCCGTAATGTTATCCTATGGGAAAAACTGTCAACTTTGGAGTGCCATAACTTTGCCGCCGTGTAACATTTTTTCAATACAACACAGAAAGGCACATCTGTGGGATGTCGGCTCCACTCCCTCCAAATTTCAGCCCAAAACTCCCAATGGTTCTTTTGCAGCGCAGTGCCAAAGAATCGCTGTCACTGTCCCACAGATGGAAAACTACTGTCGCAATTTGTGAAAGCTTTCACAAAAAAGTTCGACACTTTCGTGAGCACGAAAGTAATTTGTGAAAGTACTTTTCCAGAAATTTGAAAACATATTTCTGGGTGTTTTACCACAAAATAAAGACGTGGCAAGCATCCTCAGGGTCCGACTAGGTGAATACAAAAGAATTAGGTTGCTAGAGGGTCCCAAATTTAAATGCCAACCATTTTTCTGGTCACCAACTGAAAACAAAATGGCCGATTTGCGAAAGTAACAGGCCCATTTGTGAAAGTAAAAATGCATTTGCGAAAGTGTTGAAGTTTTTGTTAACTTTTCCCATTGACTTATAATGGGAAACTGTTTTTTGAATAACTTTTGAACCATTTAATATTTTGTCACAGAATCTTCAAAAGGCACATTGGGGACCCTGGCTGCACATTCCCTGAAGATTTTGGACCGGTCGCACAAACCGTACAACCTGTAGGTGTGACCGTAGAATTCCAGAAAAAGCGTAAATGCGCACACAGATCATGCTTAATAACTCTGCAGCCGTATATCCGACCACTACGAAACTTGGCAGATCCCCAGGACTATGGTTCTTGATCATGTATTCTAAATTTCAGCCAAATCTGTCAAACAGTTGCAAAGTTATTAAGGTGCAAAGTTTTGGGGTTTAACATAGAAATGGCTCCTCAACCCTAACTATGGTAGCACTACCGTGCTACCATAATATATATATATATATTAGATATATATTAGAGGCAAAAAACTCCATTTAATGCATTAGTTAGGGCTGTTCCACAGCGAAAAAGTGAGGAAATTCAGTGTTAGGTTTGAAAGCCCAGGCCCCAACCCAGCATAGGGGTGCGCATTGGGGTTGTCGGCTAACCCTGACCCCATCAGATGTGTAAAGAAGCAGAGGCATAGGAGAATGGGGTGAGAGTTAGGACCGACAACCCCAACGCGCACCCCGATGCTCCCTGTAATATTTTTTCACCAAACTACTGAAAGGCACATCTGTGGGATGTTGGTTTTCTTCCTTCAAAATTTCATCCCCAAAGACCAAACCATTATTTGCAGCAGGGTGGCAAAGGATTCCTGTAATGTGGTGGATGCCGTAATGTTATCCTATGGGAATAAGCATCAACTTTGGAGTGGCGTAACTTTGCCACCCTGTAATATTTCTTCACCGAAACACTGAAAGGCACATCTGTGAGATGTTGGCTGTGTTCCCTCCAAATTTCAGCCCAAAAGACCAAATTGTTCTTTTGCAGCAGGGTGGCAAAGAATTGCTGTCATTTTGCCATAGCCTGGAAAAGTAGTGTCGCAATTTGCGAAAGTTTTCTCAAAAATTTGCTACACTTTCATGAGTGCGACACTACTTTGCAAAAGTTTCCAGAAATTTGAAAAACATATTTCTAGGGTGTTTAACCTCAAAATAAAGATATCCCTGGCATCCTCAGGGTCCGACTAGGTAAACACAAAAAGAATTGTGTTGCTAGAGAGTCCCAAATTTAAATGGCAAGTATTTTTCTGATCACCAACTGAAAACAAAATGGTGGATTTGTGAAAGTAAACGGGCCACTTGTGAAAGTAAAAACTGCATTTGCGAAAGTGTTGAACTTTTTGTTAACTTTCCCCATTGACTTATAATGGGAAACTGTTTTTTGAATAACTTTTGAACCGTTTAATATTTTTTCACGAAATCTTCAAAAGGCACATCGGGGACCTGGCCGCACTTTCCCTGAAGATTTTGGACTGATCACACAAACCGTGTGACCTGTAGAGATGACCAAAGAATTGCAAAAAAGTGTAGCCGGATATCCAAACAGTACAAAAGTTGGCAGATCCCAAGAAGAATGGTTCTTGATCATGAATTTCAAATTTCAGGCAAATCTGTTAAATGGTTGCAAAGTTATTAAGGCAAAATTTTAGGTTTAACATGTAAATGGCTCCTCAACCCTAACTATGGTAGCACTACCGTGCTACCATAATATATATGTGTGTATATATATATATATATATATAGTTAAAGGTGACTTCTTTGTTAAACCCCAATTTTTGAACCTTAATAACTTTGGAACCATTCAATGGATTTGCATGAAGTATGGCATGCATAATCTCTAAGAGTAGGTCTCATCACTTGCCAAACATTGTGCAAATACATTTTGTGGTTTCTGAGCTGCAGAGTGCTGAAAAAACAGAAAAATCTGTGTTTTTTTCCATTTCATTGTTCACCTGAATCTCAGAAATGGCTTTAAGTTGCAGTCTGAAATTTTCAGGATAAAAACTCTTTGCCCCACAGGTGTGCTCTTTGAATGTTTGGTGAAAAAATATTAGCTCATTCAAAAGTTATTAAATGTTAATTTTCCCATTATTTCCTAAGGGAAAGTAGCTGAATGGGTTCTCTTAAAGAATGACTTGAAACTTCAGGAGAAACAAAACAAATATACTATTAAGCCACAGTGACAACAAAGAGGCAGATCTTAGCAAACTGGAATGCAGAGGAAATAGGGAATTTTGACCATTTCAAGTGGTGGTTTATGGTCAAAGAAGTTGCTCAAGAATCTGCTCAACTGAAATATTTATGGGACGACTCAGATAATTCACATGAAGGGATAGAAGTAATATGGAATGAAATCTGAGATATGTTGCCTCCATTATTTCATATTTAAACCACTCAACATGCACACTTACAAGAGATATAGATGGGGAAGGGGGAAGACAGATATAAGTTTGACTATATTTATATGAGCAGTATGTTTTGGTAAAATTAACTGACCATTAAATGAATAGTGAACCCTTGAACGAATACGAATATTGTAAATGTAAACTATTTATGTATTAGAATTTATGTTCAAATATATTATAATAAAATTATTATAAAAAACAACAACCTGTAGGCCCTGCCTGAAAGAAACTTATTACATGTCACCTTATTTGGTTGTGGAATGGGGTGAGCATTAGGACTGAGATCCCCAAGGAAGATCTCACTCCTGATCTGCCAAGAATCAGGGCAATAAAAACCATTATGTTTTTTACTTTTCCTGCTTGGGAGGTGGTGATGGGGAGTTCTTGATGGAAACCTTAATGCAACATTTCCCTACTTTTGTCAGTTTAATCTGAACCCTTACTGATGTAGTAACATAGTTTTTTTCCAAAGAATCTCCTTACTGTCTGAGATAGTAGAAGCATATCTTACAGGTCCCTGCAGGACCTGCATGAACACAACTTCCATCAGACTATGGAAGCACAGGGCCCTCTGAGCCCTGTGCCCCCATGCCTTCAGAAAAGCAATGTATGTGTTTGGTTGCAATTGTTTTTTGTGGGGCTCATTTCAAAGGAAAAACATATGTATTAAGTGTCCCTCTTACTGTCACTGATTCATTATATATTTGCAAAAATATGGTTTTCACTTTGTTACCCATAAGCCAGTAACTTTTTATCAGTTTGGTGTGAAATGTATTATAGTTATAGTGGAAGACAAGATACACCTTTGATGCATTTTTAGTGATGACCACCCTTCCATTGTGCATTTGGCACCATGGTGAAGACTGGAGGTAACTTTGAGGGTGCAGTGGGTACCCCATGATTGTTTGGGGATTTTGTGTTAGTGTCATGGTAATTATTGACACCCATAGATATATCTACTGTAACTCCAGTTATTGATAGACTTATTGCTTGTTAAAGTTGCAATGTTTAATGTTTATAGCTTTTTTCCATGGCCCCTACATTTTGTGGGGCTATTATGTGTCAGTGTTGTACTATTCATCAAGACTTTTTTTGCTACATAGGTTCTCACTTAACTCCATAAAGTAACAGAGTTATGGTTTGTTAAAGCTGCAATGTTATCCTATGGGAATTTTCATTTTTTAATCTTTGTTTTTTTTATATGGCCCCTACATCTTGGGATGGTGGAGTATTATCTGTTACTGTTGTAGCACTCATCGAGACCCTTTTTCATAAATAGAGTGTCCCTAAACTCCAAAGACTGACAGAACCACAGCTTGTTAAAGTTGCAATATTATTTTATGGGAATTGTCTTCTTTTTATGTTTTTTTAATGTTCCCCTAATTTTTTCGGGGGAATTATGTGTTAATGAAGTGCTACTTGTTGAGACCTTTTTTTGATACAGAGATTCTCTTCTAACTCCACACATTGACAGAGCTATGGCTTGGTAAATTTACAATGCTATCCTATTAGGGATTTTCAAATTGTAAGCTTTATGTATTTTTATATGGCCCCTAAATTTTTTGGGGGTATTATCTGTTACTGTTGTAGTACTCACTGAGCCCCTTCTTTTCATTTATAGATTACCCCATAACTTCAATGACTGAAAGACTTACAGTTTGTTAAAGTTACAATGTTATCCTAAGGGAATTGTAATTTTTAAATTTTTATGATTTCTTTTTTGGGGGGGCTGAATTCCTTTGTAGGGTGTTACATGTTAGTGCTGTAGAATTCATTAAGACCCTTCTTTTGAAATCCATATTGACCCTTAACTGCAAAAATTGACATAGTTATGGCTTGTTGAAAGTTGAAACATGAAAAAAATGAAGTCCAAGTTCTTTTTCAATTTGAAGGAATCCTTTTTTTTTGTGAGATTGCATTTTTCTTGTGGAACTGGATTCCTTCATATGAAAAAAGAATGTAAAAAAAAGTCCAAATTCTTTTTTTCATATGAAGGAATCATTTATGTGAGATTGTGTTATTTCTCACAAAAAAAAGATTCCTTCATACGAAAAATGAATGTGAAAGAAAACTAAGTTCAAATTCTACTTTTGTATGAAGGAATCTTGTTTCATTAGATTGTTCTTTTTTCATATGAAGGCAATCTTGTTTCATATGGCCCTATTCCTCTTTCATGTGGCTATATGAAAAAAGAAAAGCATCTCATGAAAAAAGATTTATAAAATGTGATAAAAATGCATTTCTGGGTAATTTTTACAAAATCTAAATGCAGAATCCAGCTAATGGGGTTTTGATTACAAGTGCTGGTGTTTCCATGATATGATTTTTGTACATTTTCAAAATTTTGGTTTTTGAAAAAAGGAAACAAGATGGCAGCCATACAAAGAAGTTATTTTTTCTCACAAAACAAGATAACCCCCATACAAAACAGAATCCTTTTTTGTATGGCCAAATTATTATTTCATATGCAGCAGCTATCAGAACTAAAATTTCAAATCCTTATAACTCTGGAACAGAACAATACTTTTTTCACCAAACCAATAAAAAAAGGCACCATTCTTTGGCAAACTCTTTCTACCCTGAACATTTCAGACCAAAATTCCTAACTGTCTTGGTGCTAGATGACAAATAAACAGCAATAAATAAATAAACAAATACAATTACAAAATCAGTTTTTTCACTATCTGGATCAACACATGGCACATCAAAAGACCTTGCCCCTGAGATTGTGCATACAACATTTTGTGCAAAACTATTGAATGGGGGTGTAGCTATTAAAGTACAAAATTAGGGATTTAACATTCAACAACCCTAATCAAGCCTAACCATAGTGGTACTACTAGAACACTATACTCTCCATCTCTCTCCCCCTCCCTCTCTCTCGATATAAATATATTACAGTAGTGAGGTAGTGCCCATCTTTGTTAGGGTTGATCAGGCACTTTAATGTTAAACCCAAATTGTGCATATTAATAACTTTTCAACTGTTCAATGGATTTGCATGAAATTTGTAATAGACGGTGTTGGGTGGTAGATCTATTGACCTGCCAAGTTGCATTTTGATCGGATTTGTGAATTTCTTACAACAAATTTTGAAAAAAGCATTTGTCACCATTTTCCAATTTTTCCCTGTTTTTTCCTCATTATGCTACTACCACACCGTTTGGAATTTTGATCTGAAATTTTCAGAGCTGAACGAGGTTATCCCAAGCAATAATCTTGCATTGGTTTGGTGAAAAAAATGTAATTACTTTCAAGGTTATTAAACTTTAAAAATGTGGGTTCTGAGCATGCTCAGTTCAGTCTTTGGGATAGATGCACAGTTTTGATAAAGGATTCCTGGTCATGGATGGCTCACAAACAGGGATCCCTTTTTGTGAGAAAATCCCTGTACATCAGCTGCCATTTTGGTTTCTCACTTAATGACGGAAGAAAACAAAATCTTGGAACTTGCCCCAGGGATGTTTTTTTTGAAAACCAAGGCATGAGTTTGGCTAGGGGATGTCCTGTGGCCCTACCATGCCTTTGGTTTTGCATTTATTTTAAAAACTGGCAGTTTTAAAAATTGAAGATCCTCTTCATGATCCCTTTTTGCCAGCTGATCCCTTTCCGTGAGGATCGGCTGGCAAAAAGGGATCATGAAGAAGCAGTTTAAATTTTAAAATTATAATTTTTTTAAAATAAAGTATACAAAACCAAAGGCATGGGTGAGTACAGGACATCCCACCAAGCCAAACTCATGCCTTGGTTTTATATATATATTTTCATTTTAGTGGCTACTTGCCACATCTCCCTAGTGTCTGTTCAGTGGTACCCCTCACCCTCCACTGCCCCAGTCATCATTGATGGCAGTGTGCCTCATCCATTTCTTTCTCCTTTTTTTCTGAAATGTAGAAAACCATCTCTTGTTGTCTTTTATGGCCATTTCCCCTGCAAAGAAGGAAACTGTCCATCGCCGATTATGCCAGCACCCCCGACCCAACCCCCTACTATGTACCTACCTACACACACACCCCCTGATATCCCCCCAGACCTCCACTCACCCGAGGATGTCCCTGGTTTGACACCCGCTCCCATGATCGAAGACATGTCTTGCTGCTGGAACCGGTGACAGCAATCTGAATTAAGGTAAATGTGGTTCTATTTATTTCAATGGGGCAGGGGGGTTCAACTTTCAATCATAACCTGGCCATTTTTTAAGATTTTGGTCCCAAATTTTCAAAAGGGAGTCCTGGGGAGCCCCACCTCCTGAACAATATGACTGTCATTAGGCAACTCTCACCGGAAAAATGATTTTGTGGTCGCTTAGTGAAATCACCTTTCTGTTGGGATTTGCATAATGACAGTCACATTATTCATCAGGTGGAGTTATAAGAAGGCTATGTTGAAAATTTAGGGTCAAAATTTTGAAAAATGGCTGTGTTATGGGCATTTAGCACAATCTCAGGAAGCATAATTTCAACATGCTCTTCTTATTACTCCACCTTATGTGTGTCACAGCTGTCATTTCTCAAATCCTGTCTAAGATGTGATTTTGCATTTGTGGTGTAGAATGGTGTTGCAGTTGAGCAGAATTTCATTTTGGCTGGGATTTGAAAATTTGCTGTGCTGAGTACATGTGGTGAGGTCATAAAAAAGTCAATGTTGAAAATTTGGGCTCAAATAAGGATATTGTTATACTATCTCAATAGAGGGATGGGAGCGCAGGGTATGAAGAACCCTGTGCTCCCACCTTAACATGTGGATACTGCTATATTATGTCAATGGAGGAATGGGAGCTCAGGGTGTGAAGCACCCTGTGCTCCCACTGTAACTTATGGATACTGTTGTACTATTTTGATGGAGGGATGGGCACACAGGGTCCGAAGGACCCTTCCCTCCCACAGTAAAATGAGGATACTATTATGCTACCTCAAAAAGTAAGGAAATTAGTTGCAAAAACGTTATTAATGCATTAGTTAGGGATGGTGCTTCAAAAGTAGGGAAATGTGGCATTAGGGTTTCACCCTAACACCCCATCCCTGCCCTGCAGAGACCAAGAGGTGTCAGAGGGAGGGAGTGGCACTGGGGTCACCAACCCTAACACTCACCTCATTCTATTCTAAAATGAGCTGGATGGTAACAGTATAAGAGAATGGGGTGAGTGTTAGGGTTGCCTCCAGTGCCACCCCCTGCCCCGTCACCTTCTGGTCTCTGCAGGGCAGGGGTAGGGTATTAGGGTGAAATCCTAACACTTCATTTCCCTACTTTTATAGCAACAACCATAACTAATGCATTAACAATGTTTCTGCAACATATACATATATATATACACACACAGACGCACACATATATACATAATGGGCAGGAATGTGTTATAGAAAATATTGTCACTCTGTCAGAGTGAACTCTGGTTACTCATGAGTGCTGAAGGCATGAGTGAGAGTATCCAGAGCTCACTCTGCAGGAGTGAGAATATTTTCCATAGCACATGATCTCCACATCATGTGTGCTATTTATACCATGAGGGTGGGAACTTCAGAAATATTATGTTTTCCTGTGTTCTTTTCCTGTTTCTGTGTGCTTTCTGCTCTTTCTGTGTGCGGTCTGAGTGAGTATGAGTTTTTTTCTGAATGGGCTGGGAGTCTCAGAAACACTATGAGACAGAGGTGAGTGTCCTTTGCAATGCTAACTGAGTAAGTTGCAGGTAGCAGTGAGAAACAGAAACTTTTTTGTGAAGCAGTTTCATTTAGAATGCAAGCTATAGTGAAGCTAAGATCAGCATAGTAATGGGCTGGGAGTCTCAGAAACACTGTGGGATACAGGTTAGTGTCCTTTGCAATGCTAATTGAGTAAATTGCAGGTAGCAGTGAGAAACAGAAACTTTTTTGTGACACAGTTTTATTTAGAATGCAGGCTGTAGTGAAGCTGAGCTCAGCAGAGTAATGGGCTGGGAGTCTCAGAAACACTATGGGACACAGGTGAGTGTCTTTTGTAATGCTAACTGAGTAAGTTGCAGGTAGCAGTGAGAAACAGAAACTTTTTTGTGAAGCAGTTCCACTTAGAATGCTGGCTGTAGTGAGTGAGTGGTGAAATCAGCAGAGTATGTATATCTGTCAGATAGTTTAACTCTGCTGATGTTATCTTCAGATATCACATTCCAGAGGAAATAATTGAGGTTATCATACTGATATTGATCCCACCCCTGTTGTATAAATATATATTATAGTGGCACAGTAGTGCCACTATAGTTAGGGTTCAGACTTGACTTCTATGTTAAACCCCAAATTTTGCACTTTAATAACTTTGCAACCATTCTACCGATTCACCTGAAATCTTTCATGTGCTTTCTATTAACATAGATCTCTGGATCTAGCAAGTTTCTTTCCAGTTGGATTTACAGATGTTAAGCTATGGAATGTCTTAAAATGTGAAAATTACCACTTGTTTGATAATTTATTTGTCACGCTGTTTCTCTGAAATCGCTTAGCGGTTTGGTCCGAAACATTCAGGGTATATAGGGTCTGGGTCAAAGACGTGTCTTTTGAAGGTTTGGTAAAAAAATATTAATCAGTTCAAAAGTTATTAAAATTTCAAGTTTCCCATTATTACCTATGAAAAAAATTAGATGTCCAATGTAGAAGTGCCATTTTCTTTCGCGAAAGTGCCATTCTCTTTCACAAGTGGGGGCAGTTCTTTCAAGCTTCTGCCATTTTGTTTTCAGCTAGCGACACAGAAAAATGATATAATTCAAAGATTATTGCCCCTTGGTAGACACCAACAGTTGTGTTTACCTAGTCAGGGCCCAAGGAACATGATTCTGGCATTAGTTTTTTAAAAAGTGTCTGGAAGTATGCTTATTTTTATTAGCCCATTTTTAATGCTGCAAATTGCGTCTAACTACATTTGTAAAAGTGCCGCAAACTGTGACATTACTTTTATGAAATGCTACAAATTGTGGCACTATTTCACTAAATACCCATGGTAATGCTGCAAATTGTGATACTTTCACAAAAGTAGTGCTGCAATTTGTGGCACTACTTCTAAAAATATTTGTGCTTCTTTGTCACTTCACTGCACAGAAATGGTTTGGACCTATGGGCTGAAATGTTCAGGGTACAAAGGGCTTGCCCAACATATCTGCCTTTTGATGGTTTGCTAATAAAATTCACATGGATTCCATAGTTATAACATTCTGAACTTTAGAAATTTCCCATAGGATAACATTGTGGTGTTTGGGAACCTTTCAGGGGCTATATCTCGAGATTGCTTCGAGATGCAGATTTTTTTGCGAAACATGGCTTAATTACACCTTTAGGTGTAGTAAGCAGTTATTCATGTTTCCAGGCCTTGATTACAGCTGCGATGGACATTTTTATCAATGTACCTATGGTGACTGTGATACTGTGCCATTGGCAGCACAAGGGTAAATTACAATGTCTCAACACTTACAGGTAGGTGGGACAGCAGAGCCTGGAGGGCCCAGCGCTCCCACATGTGGAGAACATTATGGAGTGATGGGAGTGCAGGGCCCCTCACAGGGAGATGAGGAGGCCCTGCACTCCCACAGGGAGATGAGGGTTAATTACAATGTGTCTACATTTATGGATACATGTGGGCCCTGTGCCCCCACATATGCATCCCAAGGGTCCTGCACTTCCACATGAAAATCAAGGATGATTACAATATGCATGCATGGGAGTACAGGGCCTGGAGATCCCTGTGCTTTCACAACACACTATGGACTGATGGGAGCCCAGGGACCTCTGGGCTCTGCACTTCCACAACCAAATAAAGGTAAGATTATACTTTCTCAACAAGTAAGGAAATTCACTGCAAAAAAAACTTATCAATTAATGTTCATATTAAAGCAACAAAAGTATGGAAATGTGGTGGTAGGGTTCCCAACCCTAACACCCCACCCCCAACCAACCATACCACCATGCTCCACCCCCACCCTCCACACACCAACAAGCATCAGAGTCTGTCTTGGGGTCATCACCCCTAATGCTCACCCCATTCTCCTAAGCTGTACCATCTCTGCTTCCTTACACAAGGAATGGTGTAAGCGTTAGAGACGATGACCTCAAGTCACACTCTGATGCCTGTTGGTGTGTGGAAAGTGGGAGTAGGGTGCAATGGAACAGTTGGTTAGGTTGGGGTGTTACACATTTCCATACTTTTGTTATGTTAATATGAACCCTAACTGCTGCATTAACAAAGATTGTTTTGCAATGAATATATATGTACACACACACACACACACACACACACACACACACACACACACACAATATCTATCTATCTATCTATCTATCTATCTATCTATCTATCTATCTATATGGGGTCATTGGCCCTAACTGTCACCCCATTCCATGTGTAAGGAAGCTGAGATGGTATAGTATAGGAGAATGTGGTGAGAGTTAGGCTTCATGACCCCAAGGCACAGCCCAATGTCTGTTAGTGTGTGGAGGGTGGGGGTAGGGTAGTAGGGTTGGGAGTGTTAGGGTTGAAAACCCTAACACCTCATTTTGATACTTTTGTTGTAAAAACTGATGCATTAATAACATTTTTTGCAATGAATTTATTCACTTTTTGAGAAAGCGTAATCTTACCCTTATATGTTTGTGGGAGAGCAGGGCTCTCTGGGCCCTGCACTCCCATTAGTCTATAGTGTGTTGTGGATGCATAGGGCTTTCTGGTCCATGGGCTCCCATGCAAGCATATTGTAATTGTCCCTGATTTTCATATGGGAACACAGGGCCTTCTGGGCCCTGTGCTCCTATGTAACCATAAGTGTATAGACATTGTAATTAACCCTCATCTCCCTGTGGGAGTGCAGGACCTTCACACTCCCATCACTACATAATGGTATTCATTTGTGGGAGTGCAGGGCCCTACAAGCCCTGAGCTCTCATCTATCCATAAGTGTAGAGACACTGTAATCAGCTCTCATCTGCCTGTCCCTGCGCTATCACTACTGCATATTGGAATACCCTACACTCCCATTACTGCATGACTGAGCCCTGTGCTCCCATCTAACCATAATTGTAGAAACACAGTGCAGGCCTAGAGACATTCCAAGTAACCCTTGTGCTGCAAATTTCGCAATATCTCAGTAACCGTATGAACATTGGAAAAAATTCCACCACAGTTGTAATCATGGACTGGCAGCCTGCATCACTGCTTAGGACACCTAATGGTGTCCTAAGCTGTGGTTAGCAAAAAATCCGTATCATGAAGCGTTTTCGAGATATAGGCACCGAAAGGTACTGTGTCCACCATAATATTATCCTATTGGAAATTTCTAAACTTCAAAATGTCATAAGTATTGAAGCAATGTAAATTTTATCACCAAACCAGCAAAAGTCACATCTATATGGCAAGCTCCTTCTACCCCTCAAATTTCAGCCCGAAAGTCCTAACTGTTTCTTTGCAGTGAAGTGACAAAAAAACAGTAAATTTTTATTCGTGAGGTGTCAAAATTGATGCTAAAAAGGATTTTGACACCTTGTGACTAAGAAATTTGTCTCACAAAAAAGGTTTAAGGACAGGGCCATCTGGCCACACAAGTCCTAATCCTTTTTCACGATGCTAAAAGGGATTTTGACACCTCACGAAAAGGGCATCGGCTCACATAAAGGGATTTTGACAGCTCATGGAAAAGGATTAAGTTTTCAAATCCCTTTTCTTGAGCTGTCAAAATTCCTTTCTGCAAGCCGATTCCCTTTTTGTGAGGCGTCAAAATCCCTTTTTATATTGTGAAAAAGCATTAGGACCTGTGGGACCAGATGGCCCTGCCAGCTATTCCTTTTCATGAGCTGTCAAAATCCCTTTTCATGATGCGAAAAGGGATTTTGACACCTCGCTAAAAGGGAATTGACTCGCAAAAAGGGATTTTGACAGCTAATGAAAAGGGATTGGAGTTGTCAATTCAGATGACCCTGTGGGTAATCTCTTTTTGTGAGTCGCAATTCCCTTTTCACGAGGTATAAAAATCCCTTTTTGCATCGTGAAAAGGGATCAGAAGCAAGTCACGAAAAAGGATTTTAAATATAAAAAATAAGTATTCTTAGGCCACAGAAAAGTACAACAAAGGCACAGAACTGTAAATGACATCTATATGAATAAAATGTATAGTTGGATATCTCCAGAAGACATCCCTGGGCAAAGTTATAACGTTTTGTTTGGGCTCAGAAAGTGAAAACAAGATGATGTTCCACAAAAAATGGATATTTTTCTCATGAAAAGGGATTCTAAAGATCCCTATTCATGATCTATAAAAATCCCTTTTTGTGAGCCCTAAATCCATTTTCTCACCATGCAGCTATACAAAAGACTAAACTGAGCATGCTCAGAACCCGAAATTTCAAAACTGAATAACTTTGGAACAGATTAATATTTTTTCACCAAACCAGTGCTGGCTTATTCTCTTTCTACTTTGAAAACAGTGCAGCCACAGCACTATGAGGAAAAAACAGCCACAAAAGGTGAATGTAAGTGTTTTTTCACTATGCACAGCACAGAAACTGCAAATCCAATCAAAACGAAACTTGGCACGTCAAGAGAACTACCCAACAGGACAGCACATATCAAATTTTGTACAAATCTGTTGAACTGTTGCAAAGTTATTAAAGTGCAAAATTTGAGGATTAACATTAAGCTGCCTACTCAATCCTAACTATAGTGGTGCTACTGCACCACTATAATACAGTATATATACACACACACACACACATATATATATACACACACACACACATATCATTTTTTTAATTTATTTGTTTAAAAGTTTAACAGGGAAAGGCACGCTGAACAATTACCTCAATTCCAGATGTGTCCTAGGGGAAGGGGGTGGATACAATACAAGGTATGAGATAACAGACGATACCAGATACAGTTTCAATACTGAAAGAGTACAATTGTGTGCATTACAATACAAGGCATGGAATAACAGACACCAGATGCAATTACAATGTAGCAAAGTGCAATTGTGTTCAATTACAGAGTGTAAAAGTATCTAGCTACTAGGTAAAATACATGCTGAAAATCCCAGAGAGCATAAAATTCAAGGAAGGGAGGGTGGGGTACTGGAGGAGGGGGGAATGGAAGATTAGGAGCAGTTTAAGGAAGGGGGTGGTGAGGCCATGGAGGAGATAGTATAGCATGAGGGAGGGAGTTCCAGAGCTTAAGGAAATAGTGGCTGAAAGCACTTTGGCCAATGTCAGTTGAATTGGAGAGGACAGACAGGGTCCAAACCCTGGAGCTTCTAAAGGTGTGGGAGGAGGGAGGAGGTTAGAGTTGTGCAAAGTTGGGAAATTTCACTCTGCAAAATGATCCATGAATTTCACATTTCATGGATTATTTTGTGGATTAGTATTGCGAAGTTTTACCCATGAAGTGTGGAATTTCACCTGTGAACCTTGGAATTTCACCTGCGAATGGCAGAATTTTGCCAAGAACAGCAGATTTTTGACATTTGCAGGCAAAATTCTGCCATTAATGGGCAAAATTACACACTTCGTAGTGAAATTCTGCAACAAACCACTGCAAAATCTGATAGGCGAATGTTTGGCTTAACTGCAAAATTTTGCGGTTTGCTTCATGGATATGAAATTCCAAAATTCACTGTAACTTCACTGGCAAATTTAAAGTTCACCACATCTCTAGAGGGGTAGGGAAAGGGAAGCAGAGAGGTAGGAGGGGAAGGGAAGGAACTGAACCAAAATTTACTAACAATGGTGACACAATGGGCTCAGCACCTGTCCTCAGCAGAGGGAAATGACAGAGCCTTGTATGGAGTACAGTGGTGAGTGAGAGGGGAACAGTCAAGTGCAAAGCAGCAAAAAGAATAGAAGAGAGTGTTCAATCTGGCAAGAGAAGTACCAGAGTGGCACTGTAGACCACATCTCCATAGTCAAAAACAGAGAGAATCGTTCTCTGGATAACAGCACAGTGGGCCGGCAAAGGGATGCAGGCACCAAGCTTGGGTGCAGTTTTCTGACAATAGCATCTGCATGGCCAGAGAAGTTGAGGTGTTGGTCGAGCCAGACCCCTAAGTACCTGAAGGTAGTGACATCCTCCGGCATAGACCCATCTAGGGTATGGAAGGGAGAGAAACTGAGAGAGTCTCTGCCTCATGCCAAAGGACATGGAGACTGTTTTATTGGCATTCAGTAAAAAGCTGGTTTGAGTGTAACCAGAGCTGAACTTGGTCAAAATCAAGCTAGAGTGTCTGTGCCATGTCAGCAGTGGAGGGGCTGGAGGTATATAGAACCATGACTTCCACATGCATGTGAATGGATTCAGATGAGCAGATGGTGGAGAGGTCATTGAGAAAGATGGAGAATAACAGAGGTCCAAGTACTGAGCTCTGTAGGACTCCTGTGGTTATAGGCAGGGGCAGGGAGAGAGTGTCACCAATTTTGACAGATTTGGTCCTGCCCCAAGATAGGAGTGGAACAGCTGGTGGCCACTCTGAGAGGACAACAGCTGAGAGTTGAGAAAGGAGGAGGGGTTGGGAGACAGTATTGAATGCCTTTGCCAGATCAACAAAAATGGCAGAGGTGATGAGGCCCTTGTCCATGCTTGTGTGGGTGGAATCTGTGAGCCTGAAGAGGGAGGTGGTCATGGAGTGGTACTACTTGAAGCCAGACTGGTAAGGACTGAAGAAGCAAGAGGACTCTTGGAAGGGAGAATTGTAGAGAAATGTTTGTCATTATTCTTATAACTGTATACCATGAATGTAGTTACTAACTTATTGCAACTGTAAGTATATTACAATGCAATATTATTATTAGCTGTGCATTTGCCATTAGGTATAACCAATGTATTACTGCTTATTAGCAACTATTCCATTTGCAAGCAAGGACCCTTTTTTTAAGATAGAGATTACAGTGGTGAACTGCTGCCTGCTTAACCCATAGAATATTGATGTCTTACACTAGCCTTGACACACAAACACACTCACATGTACGGGGATAGACAACTAACAGCTGCCATAACATGCTGTACCAGGATTAATTGTTTTTCTTACATTCTTCTTATGAAGGAGAGCCGTAATGTCTAGTTTTCTTTGATAAGGTTATTATGGGAGCTTCTACTTCACCAAGGTTGTTATGGGGGTTGGTCCAGCTGTGTGAATGAGAGCCTTGTGTAGTATGGAACCAAGACAGCCAAGGAACATAGGTTGTAAGAGATGATGTAGTGGAGTCAGTGGAGATAGATTTCCATGGGAGATGTGAATTCAGTCACACAGCACAACTTCCATATCTGTATAAGTAGGGGCTCAAGCGAAATACACAAGTGAGCCAGAAACCCATTGGGAAGAAGTCCTCCACTGTACCTGTGTCATGCAGAAGAGAGGTGACAATGATAAGATTACTTACCTTCTGTAGTTGTTTGCTATACAGTGCTTGTAAAGAGATGCTATGCTGAAACCTTGCACTGTTTTCTGTCTATAATTGCAATATAAGGAACCTTACTGCTATCATCGTGTCTTCTGTTTCATTATAATTGGTACCACCACTGACACCCCAAGATCTTCCTTAAAATTGGGAGAATTATTCTCTGGATAATAGCAAGGTGGGCTGGCAAATGGATGCAGTCACGGTTTCTGTACAAGGCACCAAGCTTGGGGTGCAGTTTTTTGACAATAGCATCCACATGGCCAGAAAAGTTGAGATGTTGGTCAAGCCAGACTCCTAGGTACCTGAAGGTGATTACATCCTCCAGTGGAGACCCATCTAAGGTATGGAAGGATGGAAGGGAGAGAAGTTGAGAGTCTCTGCCTCATGCCAAAGGACATGGAGACTGTATTCTTGGCATTCGGGAAAAGCTGATTTTAGAGTAACCAGAGCTGAACTTGGTCAAAGTCAAGCTGGAGTCTGTGCACCATGTCAGCAGTGGAGGGGCAGGAGGTATACTAACCTTGTCTTCTGCATACATGTGAATAAATGTGGATGAGCAGGTGGTGGAGAGGTCACTGAGAAAGGTGGAGAATAATGGTGCTTCAAGTACTGAGACTTGTGGGACCCCTGTGGTTATAGGCAGAGGCAGGGAAAGAGTGTCACCAATTTTGACAGATTGGGTCCTGCCCCCAAGGTAGGAGTAGAACCAGCTGATGGCTGCTTCTGAGAGGACAGCAGCTGAGAGTTTAGAAAGGAGGAGGAGGAGGAGGAGGTGTAAGACAGTGTCAAAAGCCTTTGCCAGATTGATGAAAATGACGGAGGTGATGAGGCCCTTGTCTATGCCTGTGTGGATGGAATCTGTGAGCCATAGGAGAGAGGTGGTCATGGATTGGTACTTCCAGAAGCAGATTGGTAAGGACTGAAGAAGGAAGAGAAGTCTAGGAAGGGATAGAGTTGAGATAGCACAATACATTCCTGCAGCTTGGACAGGATAGGTAAGAGAACGATGGGGTGCTAGTGTCCAGTAGGAGAGGGATCACCTCCTTTAGGGACAGGAGTAATTTTGAGCATTCTTCCAGTCTAATGGAACAGACACGCTAGTGAAGGATAGGTTTTGGAGGTCTGTCAGAGGTGAAGAGATAGCTGGGGCAGATAGATAGATGAGTTTACAGCTCAGGCTGTTAGAACTCTAACCCTAGGAAGAGTTGAGTGCAAGGAGGGCATCAAGAATGGCAGAGGGCATGTAACTCTACAAAGAGTGAATAAATGCTGCTGAGTAAGTGTGGTGTATGGGGAAATATATCATCGAGGGGGATCGCTCCATAATCCATAAGCCCGAGGAGTGAGTCTGATTATGAATTAATTAGTCCTCCGAGATGGTATATTTCCCCACACATAACAAATATCGAACGTTTATTTTATATAAAGCCTTAGAATGTTTATTATATTTTGTTTATTTTGTTTAGATTACATTTGTGATCATCTCCAGTTTTATCTTGCTTTTGTTTTGTTCCTCCTGCTTTTCTGTAGTGTAGTGGGAGTTTCCAAATAGGGACTTTTTTGTCCCATTTGGTTTTCTGTAGTATAGGGGCCTTCTATAAATGGAGGCATGGCTGCTGTGCTCTGTCCCTTAGAATGCTTCAGGATGGTTGAGTGGTGTGTCATGTATGTTGTGGAGCAGCAGCCAGACTGAGTCTGTGGCAGTCCAGTGCAGCAGTTTGATAGTATGGCAGGACAATTCAGTAGGGTGGAGCAGGGGGTTCAGCACTCTGGAGTGGTAGTCCCGAGATGTATGGAAGCATCAGTAATAGCATGGAAGGCTTGGGTGAGTAGTTAGAGCTGTTGACAAAGAACAAGGGTGTTTGGCTAAAAGGGAGGATTTTTTCAGAGAGGGCTGGGGCTGTGGTGAGGGCCATTGTTGCTTCGAAGGAATAAGACTAGAGCTGCAGAGTCAATGCCATGTAACATGGCAATGAAAGTCACATACCAGGGTCATTAATGTCATATACCACAGCCAAGTTTTAATTGGCATGATATACAGAGAAATAGATAATGGGCTTTTCAAAGGGGCACAAGTAGCTATAGATATAGATATAGATATAGATATAGATATAGATATAGATATAGATATAGATATAGATATAGATATAGATATAGATATAGATATTCTTTGCAATAATATGTGTTAATGCACCAGTTAGGATTCAAGTTAATGCCACAAAAGTAGGAAAATGCAGCATTCAGTTTCCAACACTCATTCCCCCCAAGCAACCAAAGGACAAGACCACACAAGCAATCACTGGCAGCCATCATAAGGTAAGACAAACAACATACAACTGTTTCCCGATGACATAAATGCAGTAGCACGAATGTGCTACCTTTGTAAATTTGTATCTGTTGCTGCATAAATATAGGCCCCACAGGTGCCTGTGCTTCTACAGTCAGACCTGTCTGTGTATATCGTATAGCATGCATGAGTACTTGCGGCTGCAAAAGCATGACTGAAGGTGCAACACACAACAGCTTTAGACAAATGTGTAAGCAAAGCAAGAGGGTGCACACACCACTGTGAGTTATTGAAATTAATATATTAAAGTGTTGCTTTCCATCAAAAAGGCCAAAGTACCCCAACACAGCACCTTACCACTAAGGCTTCATCGGGGTAAGAAACTTGCAGTGGTGTGTGTGCCCTCTTGTTTTGCTTATACATTGTGGCTAAAGAGGTGTAGGCCTCTCAGGGACCTGTGCTTCTGTGACCGAAGTGCTGTTGCAATTTTGATATAATGGATTTTGTTGCACCTGTGCTTCTGCAGCCAGTGGTTGGAGTGTATGTGTAACGCCTATGGATACAGAAGCCCAGAGCCCCATACAAAAGAACGCTTTAATTTTGGTATCATAGATTTGTATCTGTGGCTATAGGGACCTGGGCTTCTGCACACAGAAGTAATGTTTTTATTTGAGTATAATAGATTTCTAACTGCAGCCCTGAGTGGTGGTGTATGTCTTGCAGCTTGCACACCATGGATAAAAACCCATGAAGGTATCACACCAGTGCTATTTCATTTGTGTTATCTGGAAACAGTTGTATGTTGTTTGTCTTGCTTGCTGATGGCTGTCTGTGGTTGCTTGTGTGGTCTTGTCCTTTTGCTGCTTGGTGGGGGAGTTATGGTTGGAAACCCTAACACCATATTTCCTTACTTTTGTGATGTTGACTTGAACCCTAACTGGTGCACTAATGCAGTTTTTTGCAAATAATTTTCTTTCTTTTTGACATCATGGAATCATATCCTCATTCACACAGGTCCCGTCAGGACTTGTATGAACAGTTGCAGAAATGCAAAGCCCTATCCGACTTGTCTGAAGGATAGAGTTCATCTGCTTGTGGAAGTGTGGGCCCGCCAGACCTCGTACTTCCATGTGGCAATAGATGTCAAGAATTTGTGGGGCTGTCTAGTGGGCTGTGGGAGCACAGGGTCCTCTTCAATGTGGATACAGATACAGACATGCAGGGCAAAGAGTCCATCTGTTAACGGAAGTGCAGGGCCCTGTGGCACCCAGTAGGGCCAAGGAGCAGGGCCCTATATCAAGAGAATATTTCTCTTCATTATATGATACTGGAACTTGTGCAAGAAACCCAATTCCTTCCCTTCACAGGCTGGGGGATGGTGCCACATGACAGTGCAGTGCCTCCAGCCTAGGCCCATCCAGCTTGCTCACTGACCTCAGCCCTGAACTCAACCCATGGGCATAGGATCACAAAGCATACCTGCTGGGGTAAAAGATGGCACTACACACAATGTTTCTTAGTAATTATTATTTTTTTTTAATTTTGACCCGCAATTTTCAAGATAATCGTTTTATGACTCCCCCTTATAATCATGACAGGTGCTACTGCAAAGAAGTGCAAAGTAATGCACCTGGGAAACAAAAACCCAGGGGAAGAGTACACAATGGGGGGTGAGATACTGACAACAACAAAATTGGAAAGGGACCTGGGAGTAGCCATATCAGACGACCTAAAGGTGGGCTAGCAATGTGAGAAAGCAGTAAGAAGGGCTGGGGATACTGGGATGCATCACCAGTAGAAAACAGGAAGTTGTTGGCCCTCTGTAAAGATAGTTGGTAAGACCACATCTGGAGTACTGTGTACAGTTCTGGAAACCCCCATCTCTGCAAAGACATAGACAGGGTGGAGGCTGTCCAGAGAAGGGCAACCAAAATGGTGCAGGGTCTGCATCAGAAGACATATGAAGAAAGACTAAAGGAGCTTAAAATGTATTGCCTTGAGGAAAGGAGGGAGAGGGAGAGGGAGAGGGGGGACATGATAGAAACTTTCAAATACCTCAATGGAATCAACAAAGTCCAAGAGGTAGCATCTTTCAGAAAAAGAGATGTGCAAGAACAAGGGAGCACAATTTGAAGACAGAGGGGGGACGGCTCAGAGGTAATGTGAGGAAGTATTTCTTCACAAAGAGGGTTGTAGATGCATGGAACAGCCTTCATGAGGAAGTCATAGAGTCAAAAACAGTGGGGGAATTCAAGAATGCATGGGACAGACATAAGGCAGTTCTAGTGGGGGATAGGAGGCAGTAGGTTGTTGGTTAACTAGAATCTGCAGCTTATCCGTTAGGTAGGGAAATGGGCAGACTAGGTGGGCCATGTGGTCCTTATCTTCTGTCAAATTCTATGTTTCTATGTTATTTACAGAACAGTGGGCAAAACGACATTTTGCATCACAAGTGTGAGAACACATCTCAATCAAGATTTGAAAAACACCTGTCACATTTTTGAGGTACTCTTAAAAAATTGTTATGTTAAAACTTTGGAGCCAAAACATTAAAAATTAGCCAATGTATGAGTAAATGTTGAAATATTTTAACATGTACTCATAATTTGGTCATTCTGTTATTTGTTTTACACTAAATTTTGAACATAGTGTTCTTATGACACCATATTAAGAAACTGGTAAGTGAAAAGTTAAAATCCCTCCCTAAACATGATTTCATGAAGCCATTTGGTCTGGATTTTAAAAACATCACCTGCCTTGTTCACAGGGTGGGTCCTAAAAACACCATGTCCCAGATATTCAAAAGAGTTCAACCATGCATAATAGAGTTGCGCCTGCGCAAGTCTGAAATGCGCCATTCTGCGATATTCAGCAGGAGGCAGTTGCGCCCCCCAAATCATGCTGAGCAACAGCGCAATGCTAATGAAGGCATGTGCAACCGAAGGGGGAGGAACTATGCATAAACTGCACAGCCCGATATTCAGCCGGGCCATGCAGACTTATGCAGGCACAACCCCCTACCTGCGCCTGCACAACTTTAGTGAAAAAAAAGGATCAAGTTGAGAGCCACCCACAGGTGAGCTGCCGCGTACGAGGGTGCAACAGCAGCTGCCACCTGTGGTGGCCTCTGTTCGATGCCCTCCTGTAGCCCGATCATGGGCATAATATTAACCCCCATAGCCCAATCGCAGGCAGCAGAGTAGTCCCCCAGCAGCAGCCATGCCGGGCATAATATAATGTTTCCCCACCCCCATTGCTTACGATCACGAGCATACATTACATCCCCACTCCCCGACTAGCCCGATCGCGGGCATAACATCAACCCCCAAAGACCAATGTCCCTGGTGGTCCAGTGGACTGCGAAGCCCGATCGCGGGCATAAGGTCAAACCCACCCCCAAGTCAATATCCCTGGTGATCTGGTAGCCCCCCCCACACCCACCAATGAGCCCACCACCCGCTCCCCATCGCCGGCAGGCAGCAGCACCCACCCACCTGCTGCCCTGCAGCCCACCGACTGACAGCTTGGTAGGGCTGCGCCCGTTGGTTCAGAGCAAGAGCCAATGGGTGTGCAGCCTTCTCTAAGGCAGATCAGATATATGAATGAATAATTCATTCACATATCTGGACTGCCTATATCTGTATGGGCTGCGCCCATTGGCTCTTGCTCTGAACAATAGGCGTCTGCTCTGAGCTAATCGGTCGGCTAGCTGCTGGGGTGGTAGGCGGAATGGAGTGCTGCCACCCGCCAGCTGGCGGGGAGGCGGGTGGTGGGACTTCGTTGGTGGGTGGGGTGGGGCCACTAGATCACCAGGGATATTGGACTTTGGGGGTGGGTTTGACCTTATGCCCACGATCGGGCTTCGTGTCCACTGGACCACCAGGATATTGGTCTTTGGTGGGGGGTTGACGTTATGCCCACGATGGGCTAGTCAGGAGGGTCGGAGATGTAATGTATGCCGCCAACGGCTAGTCGGGGATGGGGAATGAATTACTGTATGCCCGCCATCAGGCTACCGGGGAGGGGAGTTTACATTATGCCTGATTGGGCTGCTGGGGGGGACGGAATACTGTTCTGCCCACAAGCGGGCTGCAGGGGTGTCGGTCCCTGATGGCTGCTGCCTGGCAGGGTGCCAGGCTCAAGTCGTCGGGGATTGGCGCACCTGCATGATAATGGCATGCAAATAGGGCCATAATTAGATGCAAATGGCCCCTTGCGCCTTGCATAAATTATGGCTCCATTTGCATGTCACCTTTTGAATATCGCAGGTTTGCGCATGGCGCAATGGAACTTGTGCCACTGCATCTGAAAGCTCCATTCTGACCACTTGCGGTGTTGCAAGTTCCACTGCGCCATGCACAGTGGCTGTGGCCAGGGGGTGATATTCAAAGAAGTTGCTCAATAGCGCAACTCCATTGAATATTGCCCTGGCCACACCCCTGCGCAACTTTTTTGAGCAGCGCAAGGGCTTGTGCCACAGAATGGCACAGTTTGAATATCTGGCCCCATGTTGAAAGTCTGGTTGGAAAATATTGAGTGAATGTTGAAATATTGCAATGTTCACTCATAACTTGGTCATTTTACCATATTCTGCCACCAAATGTTCAACTTCATCCTCTTATAACCCCACCTCATGAAGCTGGCAGATGAAAATGTTAAAATCTCAACTGAAAGATGATGTCACAGAGTGACCATAAAATCTCCTTTGAAAAAGATGTCACCTACCGTATTCATGAGGAGGCATCCCAAAGACTCCATGTTGAAATTTTAGTGTAATGATATTGAAAAATGACAAAGTTATGAGTAAAAGTTCAAAATGCATTGACATAGATTAACAGGACTTACCTTATTTTGTCATATCACAGTTGCCGGTTCCAGCAACAAGATATCTTTTGTATTGGAGAGTGGATCTACATTGTGTGACATGTTTAAGTGAGTGAGTGAGAGTATGTGTAGGGGTGTGTGGGTTGGTGGGTGCTGAGAGTGGGGTCAGGGTGGTGAGGTATGGAGGCTGGGGGTCAGATCGGCAAGGGACCAGTTTCTTCTTTGCAGGTTTCCTGGAAAAAAAAGATAAATAATGGATGGTTTTCTTTCTTTACAGGTGGACCCCAGCCAACACTGAGGATTGGGCACCCCAGCGTCAGGATGCTATCACCTTATATATTGGTGGGTGGGTACTTTGCATGAGAGAGGGGTATAATTCAAGGGTACTAGTTGTGGGCACCCATTTCTGCTTACCAATATAGATAGATAGACAGACAGATAGATGGATGGATAGATAGATAGATAGATAGATAGATAGATAGATAGATAGCTAGCTAGCTAGCTATATATTGGGATCATTTTTTGAAGCTAGAAAAAGCATGGCAATGGGAAAAGCATACCATCAAGTGGAAAGATCTACATTACTTCAGACACACAGGCAACATAAAATTGTGAGCAATGAAAATCAACATAAGATTTGACAGTGATGGCATTTCTACAAAAGAAATCTCACAAACATGACCCTGCTTTTATTCTTTTCTGACACATGCAGTTCTGTACATTCTTGTGAACTGAGAAATAGAAGAGAAGTGAGGAAAGAGAAATAGGAACAAAATTTAGCCTTCAAACCTCTGCGTGAATCAGATTTTAATATTTCTAACCTTTCTAACCTTACATGTATGTATCAATTGATAATGAAAACTGGGTCTCCAGAAGAAAAATCTTCTGCTAATTAGTACTGCCAAAGATGTGAGGCAGACACTGTTACACTGCACAACTGAGGGAACTGGAGAGTGCAGAGACTACAGACTCACTGCTGGCACTCAAGCTGGAAGCATGTCTCCATCTGCAGCTGCAACAGTGAGGAAAGTCCTGCTGTTCACATTGACAGAATGTGGTTCCCTTACTGCTGGCTAATGCTGCCTTTCGGGTACCCAGAAAAGCTATTTCTGGGTGTAACTTTGAAAAACTAACACCAGAATCTAGCTAAATAGGTCCTGTTTAGCTACACATCATTTTTAGTTACTTGCCATGTTTCTTTAGTTGAAAACAAGAACAAGGTGGCGGCCGTCACGAGTGATACTTTTTCTCACAAATGATAATCTGCAAAAGGTAAATGCCTGGGAAAGGTAAATATATCTTTCATATTAGAAGGTTATCTAAAAATCCTACTGAGCATGCTGAAAAATAATAAAAAAAACTTTAATTCCTTATAACTCTGAAACTGATTAATATTTTTTCATGAGACCTTCAAAAGGCGTTACCCTAAAAGGGTTAGAAAACAATTCTGTACCACCTATGCAGTACATGAGCAAAAATGCATATCAAATACAGGAAAAATGCTGCACCTCATTAAAAATTGCTATTCCGTATATTGGAAATCAAACAAACTGCTGTAACAAAACATTTCATGTTTTGAGAACCTTTCAGTCAGACAGTACATGCTAAAAGTTTTGCTATTTCAACAAACACTGGCAAAGTTATTAAAGTGCAAAAATTGGGGTTTAACATTAAACAATTTGCTTAGCCCTAACTATACTGGCACTACCGCACCAGTATGAGATATATTATTGTAGTGGCACTATAGTTAGGGTTGAGTAGGCACGCTGGTTTTAAATTTTACATTTTGCACTTTAATAACTTTGCAACTGTTTGACTGATTTGCCTGAAAGTTTGCATGCGTGGTATGGTACCATAGATCTTTGGATCTGAAAAGTTTTGCTCCAGTCGGATTTGCAGTTGCGGAGCTGTGGCATGTCAAAAAGTGTGAAGAAGCCTCATTTTTGGCATATTCTTTGCTCGTCTCTGCAGCCCCAAAGGTTTGTCTGTCTGGTATGAAATTTTCAGGGTATCTGGGGACTGCATCACTAAAGTGCTTTTTGAAGGTTTGGTGAAAAAATATGAATTCATTCAAAAGTTATTAAACTTGTATGTTTCCTATTATAGCCTATGGGAAAAATATATGTGCACCACAAAAACTTTTGCAAAAGTATGGTGGACTTTCATGAAAGTACCATTGGTTTACATGCAGGACTTTCGCAAAAGTCTGCAGAACATTTGCAAAAGTTCTGCATGTAAACCAATGGTACTTTCATGAAAGTCCGTGGTTCATTCACAAAAGTCTGTGGAACTTTCGTGAAAGTTCTGCGAGTAAACAGCCCCAAAAGACAGTTTCTTTGCCACTTCATAGCAAGAAACAGTTACGAATTTTGGGCTGCAATTTACAGCGTGGCAAGCCCTTGCCCCACAGATGTGCCTTTTGCTGGTTTGCTGAAAACATTTACACCGGTTCCATAGTTACAACACTTCAAACTTTTGGAATTTCCCATAGGATAACATTGTGGCGCCTGCACCAAGTTTCAGTGCCTATATCCCAACAAGCATTTGTCAATGCCGAATGTTGATTGCGTTGATCTGTTGAGCTCACTCACTGCCCCTCTGTCACTTGCTCAGTCTGTTTCTCCCGGTGCTGCAGGCTGCTCTTTTGTGCTGGGCTCCAGCCTGCACAGCTGCTTTTTCTGCCCGCTAAGAAATCTGTAGCAGTCCCGACACAGGTCTGTTGAGCCTGCTCACTCTCCCCTCTCACTCACTCGTTCCATTTCTGCCAGTGCTGCAGGCTGGCCTTTTGTACTGGGCTCCTGCCTGCTTTGCTGCCTTTTTCTGCCAACAAAGAAATCCGCAGCAGTTACGATAGAGCTCCGTTGAGCTCACTCACTCACTCCCTCTGTCTCACTCGCTCATTGTGTTTCTCCCAGTGCTGCAGGCTGCCCTTTTGTACTGGGCTCCTACCTGTGTTGGCACCTTTTTCTGCCCACAAAGAAATCTGCAGCTGTCCTGACAGAGCTCCATTGAGGTTGCTCACTCCCCCTGTCTCACTCACTCATTCTGTTTCTCCTGGCGCTGCATGTTGCCCTTTTGTACTGGGCTCCTGCCTCTATCGGCACCTTTTTCTGCCCACAAAGAAATCTGCAGCAGTCCCAAAAAAGTTCCTTTGAGCTCGCTCACTCCCCTTCTCTCACTCACTCATTCCATTTCTGCAGGCGCTGCAGGCTGCCGTTTTCTACTGGGCTCCTGCCTGCGTTGCTGCCTTCTTCTGCCCACAAAGAAATTTGCAGCAGTTACAAAAGAGCTCCATTGACTACTCACTCCCGTCTCTCACTCACTCATTCTGATTTTCCCACCACTGCAGGCTACCCTTTTGTACTGGGCCCCTGTGTGCATTGCTGCCCTTTTCTGCCCACAAACAAATCTGCAGCAGTCCCAACAGAGCTCCGTTGAGCTCACTCACTCCCTTTCCCTCACTCGCTCATTCTGTGTCTCATGCCGCTGAAGGCTGCCCTTTTGTACTGGGCTCCTTCCTGCATTGGTGGCTTTTTCTGGCCACAAAGAAATCTAAAGCAGTTCCAACACAGCTCCATTGAGCTTGCTCACTACCCCTCTCTCACTCACTCATTCCATTTCTGTCGGCGCTACAAGATGGCCTTTTGTACTGGGCTCCTGCCTGCGTTGCTGCCTTTTTCTTCCCACAAAGAAATCCACAGCAGTCACAATAGAGCTCCGTTGAGCTCGCTCACTACCGCTCTGTCACTCGCTCATTCTGTTTCTCTTGGCGTGCAGGCTGCACTTTTGTACGGGGCACCTGGCTGCATTGGCACCTTTGTCTGTCCACAAAGAAATCCGCAGCTGTCACGACAGAGCTCCATTGAGGTTGCTCAGTCTCCCTCTCTCACACGCTCATTCTGTTTGTCCTGGTGCTGCAAGCTGCCCTTTTGTATGGGGCTCCTGCCTACATTGGCACCTTTTTCTGCCCACAAAGAAATCCGCAGCAGTCCTGATAGAGCTGCTGTGCTCACCAATCCCCCGCCTCACTCACTCATACTGTTTCTCCCACTGCTGCAGGCTGGCCTTTTACTGGGCCCTGTCTGCATCAATACCTTTTCTGCCCACAAAGAAACTGCGAGCAGTCCTGATAGCGCCTGGTGAGCTCCGCCACTCCCTCCCTCACTCACTCTCTCATTCTGTTTCTCCCAGTGCTGCAGGCTACCCTTTTGTACTGAGCTCTTGCATTGGGGCCTTTTTCTGCCCACAAACAAATCTGCAGCAGTATCGACAGAGCTCAGTTGAGCTTGGTCACTCCCCCCTCTCACTCGCTCGATCTTAATCTGTCCCAAACACCGATTTCCCACAGTGACCGTGCTATTCCCCGGCAGGAGTGCAAAAACATATTTTAGCCAGTATGTGAAAAATGACAGCTGTACTGTTCATAAGGAAGTGTGAAAAAATGCCACTGTTGAAAATGTGGCGTGAAAATATTACAAACTGCGAAGTTACAAGGGTGCATGGAAACAGTTCAACACATGCTTGCAACACAGTCATGTTATGGAGTTTTGTCTCCAAATTTTCAACATAGGGATTTTAGGACCTCTGCTCATGAACAGTGCCACTGTCATTTTCTTAATCTGTCCTGAACACTTATTTCCCACAGTGACCATGTTATTCTGTGCCGGAACTGTGAAAACACATTTCGGTCAGGATGTGAAAAATGACAGCTGTACTGCTCATAAGGAGGTGTGAAAAAATGGCAGTATTGAAAATCTGGCATGACAATATTACAAATCTGTGAAGTTACAAGGGTGCAACGCACACTAGTAACACAGTCGTTTGATTGGCTATCATCACCAAATTTTCAGCACAGGCATTTAGGACCTCTGCTCATGAACAGCATCACTGTCATTTTCTTAGTCTGTCCTGAACAGTGATTTCACACAGTGACTGCTCTATTCTGTGCTGGAAGTGCAAAAACACATTTCGGCCAGGATGGGAAAAATGACAGCTGCAGTGAAAATATAAATTTGCAGAGTTACAAGCGTGCGTGCAAACTGCACAATGCACGCTCGTAACACAGCCATTTTATGGAGTATCATCATCAAATTTTCAATATAGGCATTTTAGGACCTCTACTCATGAACGGTGTCACTGTCATTTTCTTAATCTGTCCTGAACACTAATCGCGATCGCTCTATTCTGCGCCAGAAGTGCGAAAACACATTTTAGCCAGGATATGAACACTGACATCTATACTGTTCACAAAGAGGTGTGAAAAAATGCCAATGCTGAAAATCTGGAGTGAAAATACTGCAAATTCGTGAAGTTATGAGCATGGGTAGCAACTGTGCAATGCAAACTCGTAAAACAGTCGTTTTTTGGATTTTTTCCACCAAATTAGCAACATACGCTTTTTGAGCTAACACCTCATGAACACTGGCACTGTCATTTCATTAATCATCCCGGAAAGGTGATTCTGTGCAGTGACCGTGAAATCACCTTTTGGGGCCGATTAACGCCATGACAGTTCCTGAACTCATGAGGATAGGTCCCAAAAACCCATGTTGAAAATTTGGTGCCAAAATTCCCAAAAATTACTGAGATATGCATTAAAGTTGGAAAAAAAACATTTATTCCATTATACAGCTTACCGGCATTTCCTCAGTTCGCGGTTGGCTTTGAAGAGTGCAGACGTGTTCGCATTCCACCGAAGATCGTCGCACTGAGCTCTGGAGGTAAGTATGGGGTGAGGATGTGTGGGGAGGCAGGTCGCGCAGTGGGAGGGTGTGGGTTGTGGGAGGGGGTCAGGGAGACTGCCGAGAGACAGTTCCCTTTTTTACAGCTTAAAAAAAAGACATCGCGGAACTGTTTTTTATTTTACAGGGGCATGTGGCACACTGGGGTGGGCTCCAAGCATGCCACCAGAGTATTTCTTTGCGGGGTCAAGCTGTAGCCGATGGGGATTGGGTACACCCATTGGCACACAACAAAAAGGGGGAAGTGACATTATGCGGCGGAGTTGGACACCCGTACCGGCAGACAATATAGCGGGGGTTAATTAATGCCGGGGGGGAGGGCTCTGCCGGCAACATACACATTGGGGCACTGAAGTCGATGGGGATTGGGGCCCCCGTTGGCAAATAAACACAGTGGGGGGGAGGTAATATTGTTTGTGAACACGGCAGAAAACCGCCACCATGTTCACAAACAATATCAGTGTGTCAACATCCTGCCCTGCAATGACGGGTCACTCCCTCATTGCAGTGAATGGCTTACGCTGCAATGATGAGGTGGCCCTTGATTGCAGCGGCTAAATTTTTACAAGTTGGTGGCATGCTGGCTGAACTAGTGTCAGCATCAGTGTGCCACGGCATTAGGGACACATTGGGGACACTGGACAAACATTTAAAGGCTGTGGGGGCATTGGCCACAACAGTGCCACGCCTCCACAACCTGCTTGTGGAGAAAGCTGCCACAATATGTTTCTTGAGCATGCATGCAGTCAACATAAAAATGGTTCAATATACAGATTTTTTGCAAAGTGCAGCTTAGTGTATTAAGCATGCATGGAGGTGGCCAGGTCATGAATACAACTGCAAAGGAAGTTTTTCCAAAGTTGCTGTGCTTACTGAGATATTGCCACATTTGCAGTACGAGGGTTACTTGGAATGTCTCTAGGCATGCGCTATTTGTCTGTACTCATGGGTAGGTGGGAGCGCAGAGCCCAGAGAGCCCTCACTGTCACCTATGCATACTATTTTTCTAAACTGGGAGCACAGGGCCCTCTTGCACTATGCCTCTACAGTTATGGGTGGGTGGGAGCACAGGGCCTCGAGGGACCGCACTCCCACATAGAGTATGCATATGAGTAACATTACACTTTCTCAAAAAGAAGGGAAATTCACTGCAACAAACTCAATTTTAATGCAGCAGTTATGGTTCATTCCACACTGACAAAAGTCTGGAAATTCTATGTTAGGATTACCAACCCTACCACCACATGCCCCACCCTCCACACACCAACAGGTGCAGGGGTGTGTGTTGGGGTCATTGGGCCTAACTCTCACCCCATTCTCCCATACTGTACCATCTCAGCTTGTTTATACATGGAATGGGGTGAGAGTTAGGCCCAACAATCCCAACGCACACCCCAATGCCTGTTGGTGTGTGGAGGGTGGGGTGGTAGGGTTGCTAACCCTAACATCAAATTTCCAGACTCTTATTGGTGTGGAATCAACCCTACTGTAACTGCTGCATTAAAACTGATTTTTTGCAATGAATATATTATACAGGCACAGTACTGCCTGTATATTAGGGTTGAGTAAACACTTTAATGTCGAACCCCACATTTTGCACTGAAATAACTCTGCCCCCACGTATGTGATTTACTTGCATTTGGAAGGCATATAGTTGTTGCCAGGAGCTCTGGATCATAGCAATTTTGTGGCAATCGATTCACCAAGGGCAAAGATACATAGGTGGAAAAAATGTAAATCAGGCTATAATTAAGACCTTTTTTGCTCACCAAAGGCTAAAGAAATAGGATGATTTAAAACCTGAAACTTGCAGATTTGATAGAGTGTGCCCCAAGGTGTGTGCGTCTGTGCTTTTTAGGTTCCAGACTTTAGTAGTGTGTGAAATATTCAGCAAAATAGTTCCATTTCTGAGCATAAGCAGTTAGAAAAATGAGCATTTGAAGGCTAACTGAATTTTTATAACTACATTCCTTAATGTGATCATTTAATGAAAATGCACATGTGTATAAGAAGGCAGGGTTATCCCGACTCATCCGCACCTCTTTTAGCTGTGTTCATTCAGTGGGGGGTGAGGCTACACATCAGTGAGTAGCCCAGCTCCATTGAATAGAATTGTACATTGTCAAGCTTCATGGAAGTCATTAGCCACATCTGCGGACTCCTAAATATGAACCATACACTGGGGTTCCAATCCACATTACCAGTGAAACTACTGAAAATTCTGACATTGGGGTGCTTGCCCCTAGTGTCAGTTTAATGTTCCCCTCCATTTTTACTTTATATTCTGAGATCAGGATGCCCAATACCCAGTGCCAGTTAAGTCCCCCTTTGCCAACCTGCTTGAGATGCCAACACAGGATGTCCGATCCCTGATGCTGGCTTCAGAACCCCCCACTCCCTCAAGCATGCCCACCCCTGGTGCTGCCATAGAGAAAACTGACACTGGATGCCCAGCCCCCAGTGTCAGTGCTGTGAAACTGGAAACTGTCCCTCGTAGTCTTTTTTTTTAACCTAAATTAAAGAAAACCATTCATCATTGTCTGTTATGCCAGCATCCCTGCCCCACCCACCCCACCCAGACACCTCCCAATCAGCACCCACTACCCTCATCCCCGATACCCCTCACTCACCTAAACTCTTTACTGTTGCAATCCTCTCTGGAACAGAGACACATCTTGACTCTTCAACACTGGATGAGAAATTGGGGAAATCAGGTACATGTTGTTAATGTATTTCAATGCATTTTGAGCTTTTACTCATAACTTTTTAAACATGGCCTTTTTGGGATCCCATCTCATGAACAAGGTAGTAAACATTTTTCAACTCAGCCTGAAAGATGATTTTGTAGTTGCTCCACAAAATCACCTTGTGGGTGGGATTTAAATATTTTCAAGTACCAGGTTCAAGAGGTGGGACAAACGTAGTAATTTTTCACACCACCTCACAAACGTGGCAGGTACAATTTTTCAAATCCTGGCAAAAATGTGTTTTCACATTTGTGGCGTGAAATAATGTTTCAGCCAGGATTTGAACATTTTCACCTACCAGATTCTTCAGGTGGGGTCAAAAAGAAGAGCATGTTGAAAATTTGGGGTTAAAATATAAAAAAAAAACAGCAATGTTATGAAGGTATGATGAAAGTTTTCAATGCTCATGCATAACTTTGGTAATTTTCAGTATTATGACCACAAATTTTCAACATAGCCATTACTGTTTTTTGCACTACCTCATGACTGAGACAGGTATCATTTTTCAAATCCTGGCCAAAATGTATTTTTGCTGTTGTGGTGTAAAATGATGTTTGGGCAGCATTTTGTAAATGATACCTGTCATGTTCAGAAGTGGGGTTGGGGGTGTCATAAAAATACTGTACTGAAAATTTGGAGAAGAAATGTAACCAAAGAAATCATGAAGTAACATTGTTTGCAGGGACAGCTGCCACTTGTGACCACGTTACTTTCCCATGCCAGTGAATTAAGTTTGGGTGTAAGCTCAGTAAGCCAGCTGAATATGCCAAAGCTGGGGGGAAGGTGCTGTGGCGTGTGACACAAGCTCCAGCTTGGGGAGGGGCAGAACATTGGTGTGGCACACAAACAACACCTTGTGGCAGGCTGTAGAGCCTTAACTTACAAGGGGTTGATGAGAATGTCGAGGCCTGACAGTCACATGCACTGCATCAGCACAAGTGGGGTGGCAAGAAAAATGGGGAAAAGTGTACCTGGCAGAATGAAGATCAGGTTGTTGCAGGCCCAACACCACTGACAGGCTACTGTCCCTACTGCTGTCAGCCACCCGGACCCATCAACTTCCATCTCAGGAACTTACCTCATACCTTTAGAACCCCCACAGATTTTTCCCATGGTGAGGAGAGGAGGGAGATGGATGTCTGCCCCCCCTTGACTGTCTACCACTTTGGGAGTCTGTTGCCCTGCCAGTGTTGCAGGGCATGCAAAATGTGGTGGCTTCATCCTTTCCTGTTGGCAGTTGATTAGCAGAGCAATGTATCTCCTGGGAGGAGAGTGGGCCCAGGGATGCTGAATCTTGTCTATATCCCCCATGCTGGCCCCCATGAGCGACCCAAGTCCATTCTTGAACCTGGTTTGCTGTTGTAGTACTGGTATATACCCTCCAGACCAACCCACTTTAACAACCCCCCCCCCAAAAAAAAATACAATTCATTTCCACTTTATCTACAGGTCTGGTGAAATAAATAAGACAGCACAGCAAGATGCTAGCCTGTATATACTGCACACGCACTCACTGTCAGCTCATTAAGCAGCTGGCTAAGGAGGTGAGACAAGGGCTGTGCCAGTCACTGTACTGGAATTCAATACATGTACCAGGACACACTGGTAAAGAGTGGGCTGGATGGTGGTGTTCTGGGTGCAGGGGGACAGGTGGGGGCTGCTGGACCACCAATGCTCACAGGTTCATCTGTCGATGGGTATTTGTGGGTTGGGGTTGAGGGCACCCACTGGCCACCAAGGAGATTATACGGTGCATGAGCTGTGTCGTCAGGGGTGTGGAGTGCCTCTAGACACCAGGAAGAAGTGCACAATATACAGAATAGGTGATCAGGAGGTTAAGGCTGCCAGTAGACACCAGGGAGAAGTGTACAATATACAGAATTGGTGATCGGTGTGTTGAGGGCACCACTAGACACCAGGGAGAAATATAAAATATATGGAATGGATGTTTGGGGTGGGGGATGCCACTAGGTACCTGGGAGAGGTGCAGAATATATGGAACATGTCTTTGGGGGTGGGGGGGTGCCACTGGTCACCAAGGTCTGCAACCTTGCTGGAGTGCCGGTGATCGGGGATAGGCAGCTGCAGTATCGTTATCCTGCCATCAGTGGGGTGGGGGTGTGTGGTTAGCACTATGGTTAAGGTGAGATTTTCAGTTGCAGTAAATAGAATGACTTTGGGTGCTGTTTACCACCATAGAACACCTATGAACATGCTGTTGTGCCCATATGCAAGAGGGGACCCCCTCATTTGTAGGGGCACAGCATTATGTTACTGCTTCAGTGCAAATGGGTTTAGAGCATGCTACAGGAGCCTCTAAATATAGCCCCCCCACAGCACCTGATGCAAACCTGGATAGTGCTGGTGCAAACCCCAGTAGCACCAGTTCTAACCTTTGAATATCTGGCCCCACGTGTCTAAGCTAACTAATTTTGCATGTCATTCTTTAATTCAAGCTTTACATATTGAATGGGTGTTCAGGGTTGGGGATGCCACTAGACACCAGAGAGAGGTGTACAATATACAGAATGCTTTTTAAGGGGGGTGGGCTATGCAATTGGATACCAGGACCATCAAGCTCGCTAGTGTGCTGGTGACTGGGGGCGGGCTGCTGCAGTATACCCTTCCTGCCATCGGTGGGGTGGGGGTGTGGGATAAGTGCCAAGGTTAAGAGAAGGTTTTCAGTGGCAGTAAATAGCACCACTTTGGGTGCCATTTATCATCATCACAAACCTTTGAATATACTACTGTGCCTGTATGAAGGAGGAGACCCCCTAATTTGCATGGGCACAGCATTATGTCAGCACCTGGGTGCTAATGGGTTTAGCACATGCTACAGGGGTCTCTGAATATACCCCCCACCCTGCCCAACACAAACATAGATAGTGCTGATGCAAACCCTATTAGTGCCGGTGCTAACCTTTGAATATCTGGCCTCAGGTGTCTAAACTAACTAGCAATGATTTTAAACAGGAATTTCAAAGATTTTGCAGCTTAGTAGTTGACATTGTATTGTCACTCATTTTGCATATCATTCTTGTGTTCAAGCCCTTACAATAACATTTTTTAAGCTTCTTGCATTGCATTTATATGCAGATCCATTCCTTAAAAATGCAAAAAATTTGAAACAAAACAGCCAAAGAACATTTCATTAAAAGATAAGCTGCAAACGCATGCAATTTAAGTTTAATTTGGACTGTACTATAGTTCACCCAGTGGTTCCTCTAGGACCTGCCATATGTGCTTAAGCACAAGTGTAAGTATTCCATGCAGACCTATGGATTTATTCACTTTAAGTGTGCTTAAATCCTCTAGTACCCTTTTCACTAGAATGGAATCCACATTGACTCATTCCCCTCACCTCTTTGCCCTGATGATACAGGCAAGCATTGGTCCCTTCTCCTCCCCTGTGAACACCGAACAGAAATATCTGACTAAAATGTTCCCCTTTCCTTTATCTTCCTCTTCTCACTCTTCCCACTCTCCTCCTTTTTCAGCCTAATTATGGTACAAAGTAGCCAGAGACATTGCCAGCTATTTCCAGATATTTCGCAAAATTTCTGAAGAGTTTCTCTCTGCTGCCCCTACTGTGGAAATGCAGAAAGCAGGAGATATTTCTGGAAATATCACAGAAATTTCAGGAAATATCTGGCAGTGTCTGTGGCTGCTACTGTATGTCTTTCCTCATTTTTCTCCTCTCCCTTATGTAATGAAAAAAGGGTTTATATCACTTCCTTGTACCTTCCACAGTTCTTAGTTCCAGATCAACCTCAGTCCTGCTCACTATCTTAAAGGCCTCTTTTATACTGCTGTGAAACTCCACCCTGTTTCCATCTGCTTGACTTATTCTGGTTCCATGTCATAACAGTGATTGAGGAGTAGCGATCGCCATTACAGCAAGTGTTCATTGCCAAAAATGAATTTCAGTGATGCACACTTGGAGCGAGGACAAAAACGTTGCCTGAGACCTACAGATCTTATTTTTTATGCGGTGGGGGCACTGTGTCCCCTGCATCCCCTACGTATGTATTCTCAGCTCCAGGGGGGTGCATTTTGGGGGAGGGTGAAAAGCTTAAATAAATTTAAAGCTGCCTACCAGCAAAAAACAAAACAAAAAACAGTGCCGTTCCAGACCTGAAACCTGCACTCTGCTCCTCCCAGCTGACCACCCTCACCACCACGCTAGCAGACCAGCTCGGCAGCTGCCCTCCACATCCCCTCCCACATACCATTCCTTCCCTGCCTCTCCCACCCTATGTGTGTATGCACACATGTATACCCGCTACTTTCTGTCATGGTATTTAGCCCACCCCAGTATCCGGTCGCCACCCTGCTAGGTAGCCGTGAACACAGGCACCGTAATTGAGTCGCTGTTTTTGTAGGCATCCAATTTCGGTTGCCTTGGTCACTGGATACCACTTATTCTGTATTCTTGAAATGCCCTTTTCTTTGCCTTCATGGCCACTGCTAGTTTTCACGTAGACCATAATGGTTTTTTACCCTCTTCTTCTTGCTGATTGCCCTTACAATAAGATCTGTAACCTCTGTTGCCCCCTTTCTTATCAATACCCATTTTGCTTCCACCCCTGTCTCTCTTATCCCCTCTTGTTTCTCCAGCAGGAGCTCCCCTGTTCCTCTGAAATCAGCCCTCTCAAAACCCAGTTGCCCAATTCCAAAAGAGATACGCCTGACACAAGGTGCTTGCATTGAAAAGCGATGACACAAGTTGCACCTTATGTCATTGTTTGCAACATTCCCTATTCTGGTACAAGGTCAGTGCCAGAAAGGAAAAACACTGTTCCAAAAGGGCATTGCTCTACCCTTGCGACCTGCATCTGGGTATGCTAGGTTGCAAGGGAGCTTGCTCCATGGTGGGGCTGCAACATCCCCATATTGCAGATTCCAAAAGCCCTGCCATGGCCGTCACAAAGGGCTCCACTTAGACCTTCCAGGAGGTGGTCTAAGCCTTTTGCATCAGAGTGGGACACTGTTGCAGGAGGGCTACATGTGGGATCAGTGGGCAGGAGGGGCACAGAGGGGCAATGGGTGGGTTGGAGTGTCAACAGAGAAGTATGGGATTGCTTTGGCACACAGTGTTATTCATAGTCATATGCATCCTGCCTTGTCCTGACACAATCCCGTACTTCCCTGCTGTCACTACAACTCACCCCGTGCCCCATGCCCCACCTGTCCCCTGACCCCCTCCTGGTATGGGTTACCCTCCTCACCACCACCACCACCATTGCTGACCTGTCCTGTGTTGCTCCAGCAGGGTGGGAATCAGATCCCTGTGTCATGTGCTGCAGCTGTTCCGATGGTTGGGTGCTGTTCTGCACTTGCGGCAGTCCTGGGGATTTTGGCAAAAGGACCCTGCTTTTTTGTGGAATCTGGCACAGGGTCTCTGGCATACCTGGATATTGCTGCAGCCCTGGAGTGACGCAACTTGTGTCACTCCAAGGGCTCCTGTCAGAATCAGGCCCCAGAATTTTAGCTGACCACTGATTTTTCTTTCTGCTTTGACTGAAATCCAGCTGTCTGGTGTTTGTTGGTTCCCAGATGGTCTAGTGCCCTCACATCTCCTACACTTTCCCTATTAGTGATCACTAAGTCTAGGATGGCTGACTCCCTAGTAGACTCCTTGACTCTCTGTGCTAGAAATGTATCCTGACAGATTTCTGCCAGCTACTGGTGTCTTTCATTTTCTGCTACTGGGATCTTCCAATCCACATCCAGCATGTTGAAGTCCCCCTCTGGTAACATCTCTCAAAGCCCTGCTGCCATTTAAATCTCTTCCCATAATTCCTCAACTGCTTCCTCCTTTTGAGGTGATAGTCTATAATCCACCCCTATTCTGATATGTCTTCCCTTCCCGTAACAAGCTGCATCCATTGTTATATTTTGCTTATGTGCACATGCAAAGCAAACATACTGGCATGGTAGGACAGTGTAGGGGCTGAGGAGGTGTCTGCTGCAAGCAGCCAATGCAGTTGAGCCTGCAGGAGAGGTGTGCATTTGCACACTCAGTCCTAGCAAGGCTGCTGCTGACATTGTTGGGCTGGTGGATGGGCATGGACTAACCAATTACAGTGTGGCTTCATCCTTTAAAGTACCCTCAGCCAGTGCAGTAACATCCCCCCCAACCAGACCCAGGTTTGGTAACATGACAGATGGTGGCTCCTCAACTGCACTGCCTCTGGTATCCCCCCCCCCAGCCTGAACCAACTTTTAAAATATAACTGGCAGTAGGTGCTCATTCAGCACCATGGCCAGTGGATATATTCCCCCTTCTGCCCAATGCAACTTTTAAGGCATTACTGGTGGCGGCAGATAATCATTCAACCCCATTGCCAATATCCTCCCTCCTGCTTGGCCTACTCTTTAAATGTCATTGGCAGTCGGTGCCCAACCCTGCTATTGGCATTTATCCCTCCTACTACCCATCCTGGCATTTGTTCCTCCCTCCCACTATCAAACACTTGGGTACTTACATCCAGTACTGGCTAACCCCCCCAAAACAGAATGAGACACTGGGGTCCCCACCCCTGGTGCCACCAGCCAAGTACCTGAAAAGAAGGAAATCATCCCTCGTTGTTTGCTGTCCCTCATCTTTTAACCCCCCCAAAAAGAAGGTCCCTTAATGTTGTCTGTTGCTTCCCCACCCTCTGGCACACCGTCCCCCACCCCAACCCCCTCTCAGCACTCAGCCCCACCCACCTAACACCCCTCATTTACCTATCAGTACTCTCCTCCAATTTCTGGCATGTTCTACTGCTGCCAACACAGACCAGGAACTGATGAAAGCGAGGTATGTTTGGTTAATGGCTTTTAATTTGTTTTGAACTTTTGTCCATAACTTTTATATTTTTTAACATTTTTACACCAGATTTTCAACATAGCCTTTTTGGGACTCCACTTTATGAACAAGGTCAAAGAAGTTTGTCAAACTACATTTTGAAACAGGTTTTCACAGTCACCGTATGACCAAAGTGGTGAAGGGACAGGGGCTGCATTTAGGAGGTATAAGGAAATGCAGAGGTAGGAGGACAAGGAGATGTAACAAGTAAAATGGAGGGAAGCAGAAAAGGCAGTGAAGGGTGCAAAGACACAGACAGAAGAAAGGATAGCCAAAGGGATAGGTAAAGGGGAAAACCTCTATTCAGGTACACAAGTGAGAAGAAGAAGAAACAAGGGGAGGGATATTGTGGATAAGGAGGACAGCATGATGAGACTGCTCAGAAGAGGACCAAGAAAAAGCTGCCGTCCTGACTAGATTCTTCTGCTCAGTCCTCCCAGAGGAGGTAGGGGGCGGAAGTACCATTGGGGCAACAAGAACAAAGGGAAGGGGGATCGGCACAAGTCCATTGCAGGGGACAGAGTCCTGATGGGACCTGCAGCTCTGAAGATAGACAAGGCTACTTGACCAGACAGGATACACCCAAAGGTACTAAAAGAACTCAGGGAGGTGCTAACATCCCCACTGATGGCCTAATTCAACAATTCACTAGCAACAGGCATGGTTCCAGAGGACTGGAGAAGAGCAGACATGGTCCCCTTACATAAGAGCTGCAGCAGTGTTGAGACTAGTAACTATAGACCTGTCAGTCTCACGTCAGTGGTGGGGAAGTTAATGGAAACCATGCTAAAGGAAATGCTGGTAGAGTATCTTGAATCCCATGGGCTGCAAGACCACAGGCAGCATGGATTCATTGGGGGGGCGGTTCTATTAAAGTGTGGGGATACTGGTAAGTGTGAAGGGGAGGGGAATGGATTTGCCAGCACCCATGTAGTTATATATTAGACTGTTTAATGGTCTCAAGGCTTACTGTTAGATGGGGTCGGGGGCCGGGGTTCTATGTCTGGTCATTCTTTCAGCATTTTACCTGTTAAATTTGATTGTATTCTTGGGATTTCTTTAGAATGTATTGTTATGCTGTCTTGCTATCTATAGCAATAAAATGTTTATATACAAGAAAAAATGAGAAAGAGCACTAGTACCAGTGGGCATGCAATGAAGCTGGAAGGTTGAAAGTTTAAGATGGATGTGAGGAAGTATTACTTCACAGCAAAGGTGGTAGATGCCTGGAACAGACTGCTAGCAGAAGTGGTGGAGGCAAAAACAGTGTGGGGCTTCAAGCATGCACAGTATGGACATGGGGGAATATTATTAAATGGGCAGGGAGGAGGGTGGGTCACTGGAAACCAGTTAGGTTTTATGGAAACAGACTAGGCAGGGAACATCTGGGCAGAATGGATGGGCCAAGTGATCCTTTTCTGCTGGGAAATTCTTTGTTTCTATGTTTCTATTACCTTCTGGATGGGATTTAAAAAATTCCACCTGTCTTTTTCATAAGGTGGGGTCATAAAGACTATGTTGAAAATTTGGTATCAAAATTTAAAAAAAAAACAAGGCAGTTATGAAGAAATGTTGAATTTTTTTCAACATTTACTCATAATGTTGGGATTTTTGCAGATTTTATCTCCAAATTTTCAACATAATCCTCTTGTTACCCTACCTCATGAACATGACAGGTGTCATTTCTCAAATCTCCTCTGAAATATGTTTTCACAGTAGCTCCATGAAACACCTTTCAGATGGGATTTAAAAACTTCAACCTACCTTGATCATAACATGGGGTCATAAAAAAACTATGTTGAAAGTTTGGGGTCAAAATGTCAAAAGAAAAACAAAGAAGTTATGAGAAAAACTTTACATTTCTTCAGAGTTTATTCATAACTTTATTTTTGCAGTTGTGGCAGATTTAGGCTCCCAATTTTCAACCTATCCTTTGTGTAATACCCCCATAAATATGACACGTCATTTTTATGTTTGCTTGCACGCATGTGCAAGAAACATAGTGCCATCATCCTAGTTTTCGGAGGTGTGTCACCCCCCTCTTCCAATTCAGTCAGTGTGTTAGCAGACGCGGCCGCAGTCTGCCAATGCATGCTGGAGCTGTCTATGACAGCTCCAAAATGCAGTGGCATACAGTTGAAAGGGAGAGCTATGCTTCAGTGAGCAGCGATAAGATATCACCTGCTCATCGCAGCTCCCCCTACACACACACATACACACACAAACACATGCACGCATACTGCGACTGCCCCCCCACACACACACTGTATAGCCGACAGGGTGTCCCCATCACGTCGGCTGTGCTGCGCTCCCCCAAAGTTTCCACATGCCACGCTGGTGCCCACCCCAGCATGGCAAGTTATTGTACAGCCGATGGGGCTGCCCAATCCCCCATCGGCTCCACTGTCCTCCCGAAAGTACTGGGTGCCACGCTGAGGCCCACCCAGCGTGACAACTGATGCTCTGGCCGACGGGGTGCCCAATCCCCCATCGGCTCCACACCCCCCCAACCAGCATTCTGTGCCACGCTGGGGACCCCACCCCAGTGTGGCAAATGTCCTGCATCGTCATTGTGGTGAAAAAACCCTGAAAATTAAAAACTGTCCCTCGGCACTTCTCCCCTGCCCTCCCCTCCCACAACCTGCACCACCACTGCGACCCGCCTCCCACACCCTCCCTCACCCCATACTTACCTCCGGACCTCGGCACGACGATCTTTGGTGGAACGGGAACACGTCTGCACTTTTCAAAGCTGACCGTGAACTGAGGAAATGCCGGTAAGCTGTATAATGGGATAGATAGGGTTTTTTCAACTTTGTTGCATATCTCAGGCATTTTTTGGAATTTTGCACCAAATTTTCAACATGGGGTTTTTGGGACCTTTCTCATGAATGATGTCACTGTCATGGTGTTATTCGGGCCCAAAGGGTGATTTTGCAGTCACTGCGTGAAATCACCTTTGGGCCCACTAATGAAAATGACACTGCCAGTGTTCATAAGGTGGGCTCAAGAAGCCTATTTTGAAAATTTGGTGGAAAAATTCCAAAATGACTGTTTACTAGCATGCATTACGCAGTTCCTACTCAGGCTTGTAAGTTCGCGAATTTTCAATATTTTCACTCCAGATTTTCAACATTGCTATTTTACCACACCTCCTTATGAGCAGTACAGCTGTCATTTTTCACATCTTGCCCAAAACGTGTTTCTGCCCATGTAGCGCACAATGGCACAGTCGGTGTGTGAAATCAATGTATGGGACACATTAAGAAAATCACAGTGACACTGTTCATGAGCAGAGGTCTTAAAATGGCTATGTTGAAAATTTGGTGAAAAAATCCCTAAAAATGACTGTTTTACTAGCATGCATTATGCAGTTCCTACGCATGCTCATAAGTTCGCGAATCTTCAATATTTTCACTCCAGATTTTCAACATTGCCATTTTATTACACCTCCTTATGAGCAGTACAGCTGCCATTTTTCACATGTCACTCAAAATGTGTTTTCGCACATGTAGCGCACAATGGTACTGTTGGTGTGTGAAAGCAATGTTTGGGACAGATTAAGAAAATCACAGTTACACTTTTCATGAGCAGAGGTCTTAAAATGGCTATGTTGAAAATTTGGTGACAAAAGTCCATAAAATGACTGTGTTACGAGTGAGCATTGCGCAGTTTCCACGCACCCTCGTAAGTTCATGACTTTGTAATATTTTCAGTCCAGATTTTCACCAGTGGCATTTTTCCACACTTCCTTATGAACAGTACAGCTGTCATTTTTCACAACATGGCCGAAATGTGTTTTCACACTTTCAGCGCAGAGATGCGTGGTCACTGTGGGAAATCATTGTTCGGGACAGATAAAGTAAATCACAGTGACACTGTTCATGATCGGAGGTCCCAAAATGCCTCTGTTGACAATCTGCTGTAAAAAATCCCCAAACTAATTACATTACGGGTGTGCGTTGCACAGTTTCTATGCACGCTCGTGACTTCACCAGTTTTTTTAATATTTTTATTACAGATTTGCAACATTGCCATTTTTTACACCTCCCCATGAACAGTACAGCTGTCATTTTTTACATCCTTTTGAATGTGTTTGCACCTGTGGTGCTAAATGCCGTAGTCGCTGTGCATAAGCAGCTGCCAACAAACTGATATTGCCACTGTTCATGAGGTGGGGTCACAAAAAAACATGTTGAAAATTTGGAGTAGAAATACCAATGAATGCCAGAGATATTCTGGTTCCAACCATAAGCCCAACCCCGTGAAAATGACAGGCGTCGAGGGATGCGACTTGGGATTCTTGCCTGCAATGCTCATACCATTCACACCCTGCAGCCAATGAGGCATCGGTATGCCTTGGACTCTTTGGCCCCAAAGTTCACCCCATTCTCCTATACTGCACCCATCTCACTGTATTTCCTGATGGAATGGGGTGCGCATAAGGGCCAAAGACCCCAAGGCACACCGCAACACTTGTCAGTGTCTGCAGGGTGGGGTGTGGTGAAATGGCGTGGCCATTATGCCTGACGACCCAAAGGCACACCCCAATGCCTGTCACTTTCTGCAGGGTGGTGGTGGGGTTGGCTTCAGTTCAATACTTCACTGCCATTCCTATTAAGCAGCTCTGTAACTTCTACACTACCACTGCCAATGCCAGCAAGCAAACATTCGGCATTGACAAATGCTTGTTCTAATCTCCTACAAAGCAAGTTTTTGTCATCTTTCAGAGGGGATTTAAAAAATTCCAGTTGTCTTCATCATGACGTGAGGTCATAAAAAAGACTCTTGAAATGCAGGGTTAAGATATTGGACAACACTAAGGTTAAAGCTCACACACCACACTATCCACTTCAAAAAAGCAAATAGTACACATGTACTTACAAAGTGCAATATTTCATTGCATATAGCTAATAAAGTTTAATGACACAAGCAGTAGAAAGACCACAGAGAGCCAACATTTCATATGTAGTGCTTTATCAAGACTTGATAAAATGCTATGTGTGAAACATTGGCTCTCTGTGGTCTTGCTACTACATGTAAGTATCATAGCACATGTTTTCCTGTGTGCAATAAAAGAAGCACATTATAAATATATGGACACTATTGGCTTTTTTTTGAAGCAGGTGGTGTGTGATGTGTGAGCTATGACATTAGAGCGGGCTAATTATGTTTTTGGTCTGTAGTCCCTACTGTACAAGTGGGTGTTTAATTTACTGCTACTGTGTTTTAAAATATTGGAGCTCACTTAAAATGAGATATTGCCTCTCGGCTGGCCTTTCCTGTGTAAATACATTGTTAAAATGGGTAAACGTTGGGCCCCCACTGAGCACAAGATTTGCATCTCCACTGTACTATCCTGGGCACATACAGTGTAAAATGGGTACAAGGAAGACCCAACTGAAAATGAGATATTATCAGCTGCACCTTTTATAGCACTCCAAACTCATCATTAGTGGGTTATAGAGGACTTCTCTGCTAGGCTGATGCAAAAACTGAAACCATGGGTCCAGTCCTATCTCCACCCCTTTCTGTGGAACAGTCCTCTGTTTAGTCTGTGCATCTCTCCAGGCTGGTCACATCCCTTTTGGCTCTGTGCCAATTATTTGCAACATTAGATAAGGTACAATATATTTTTTACTTTTTATTGCATGTTTTCAGGGAGTTCTGTGTTTTTTTCGACGTTCTGCATATTTTTCTCTGAATTTCCAGATGCAGATCTATTGTTTTTTTGTGCGCTTTCAAATCTGGGATAGCTGGCTGGGGTGGTGCTCTACCATGCAGCCAGGTTGTTTGTTGTTTGGCTCTGGCAGTTTTTATTTTGGCTGTTCATTGTTTATTCTAATGTTTTGGTATTCCCTGAGCATCTTTAGGACATTTTTCTTGCCTTGCTTCATTCTGGTTTAATTGCACAGCTCTGTTTTTTTTATTGCACTGTTATGAGTTTAGTTTTCTAGTCTAAGCAGAGCCAAGGCTGATATCAGGTTGTTGTTCCTGCTCCTCACCCCCACCCAAAGCTGGTGTCTCTCTGTTTGAATCTATGTTTGTTCCACTTATGCTGTGTGCTTTATTTATATGACTTACGTGCTGGCCTTAGTCAGTAGATGGATTCAGCCTGATGCCTCAGTTCATTTATGCTTCTGGACAGCTCATCCTCCCCCTCTAGTGGTGGATCAGGGGCTAAGGATGTTGTTAGAAGAGCAATTTGTAGCACTGGTTGCTTGGGATACTGATAGCTAAGACCACTACCCAGCATGTTGATTATACCTTTCCTTTCTGTTTTGGCATTCAGGATGCCAGTCTCATGATCTAGAGCCATCTACTTGCTAGCACTGCCAGGTGCAGCCGTAATCACACGAGGTGCGAGTCTTGCCTTGCTGGGGGGTTCTTATGCAGTTCAGTTTACAGATTGTGTGGAAATAGGCTTTCATTTGTATTTCAAGCTTGCTGAGTCATAGCATTCTATAATTTGGTTTTGTGGCTTTGTTCTGGGCAACACACTGGAAGTGGAATGATTTACTCAACATGGTGATGAGGTCTCGGGCATGCCTCATCTTAGCAGCCATGTTTAGAAGATCTCTCTCTTTATCTTTACCTGAATATATATAGATGGTTCCAATTGCACCAAGGTCCTGTGAGATTTCAGATCTCAGTGGCCATCTTGGGAGAGGAGTTGATCTGTACTTGCTTGAGTGGGCTAGTCTGAGACTGATGGCGCCGAGATCTTGCAAGAATGCCAATCTCAGTGGCCATAATAGGTGAGGGCTAATGCTTTTGTTGTCTTTATCCCTGATTCACAGCCACCATTTTGTGTCTGACTGAGGCTAGGACAGTCATTTTGCTGCATATCTTGGCAATCTTTTGTGTCTATTATAGTTAGCAATCATTTTGTGCCTATTTGTTTGTGGAAGCCATTTTGTATCCCTGTTGAGCTTTTTGTTCCTAAGCAAGCCCTAGTGAGATAACAGATGGGCTATTTCTCTTTTGACCCCTTCATCCTTGTCCATGTTAAAAGCTTGTTGTGGTATATTCACTGGTTTCCCTAGAATAATGTTTTCCATATCTGTTTTTGCCCTTGTCCCTACAAAGGCTGATCGATTTTTCCCCTCAGATTTTCAGATTTGTCAATTGGATTTTTGGAATGGGTCACTGGAAAAAATACATGTAGAGCTGTGATGTACAGTAGCTCCCAGAGGGTCAGTCACAACCCATGACAAGGAGGCAGCTTTATTGCTAGTGTATGCTGCCTCCGTTAGCCACCCCTCACCAATATTCCACTTGTCAGCCAGCTGCTTATTCCAGATAGATCTCCCATTCCAGTGGACATAGCTCCCAGAAAGCAGGGATGGGGCTTGGCAGGAAGCTGGCAGCTGTGCTATGAGATGAGGATGTGGAGCTAGTCAGTCTCAAATGTCTGCGCTGCCCTCTGACGTGAACGTGAAGACATTTTTCACTGTATCAATAAAACTGTTAGACACTGTATGCTGCAAGAGAAAGAATTTGGTTTTGGACTGAGAACTTCCTTCTTTTTTGTTGTTTTACTGTTAAGATCCTGCTTCAATTTACTGAATCAACATGTGTCAGCTGTTTGCTCTGGGATCTTGCTTCAGTTGCACAATTAAGAAAATTTGTAGGAGGTATCAGTAAGACTTAAGGTGAACTATTGAAGCAGCTCCAGAAGCTCTATCCAATTGAATTATTTCTGCTTTTACTATAAATGACTTTAGATAGGTCCTGCCTTGTGGCAGAGGCAGGTCCTTTAATTTTTTAGGACAAGACTGCACTATACAGATACAATGTTTTTTCAAATTGATATGGTTCCAAACAAACTCGATTTGGTATATTACCATAAAAAAACAAAAGATAGGTCCTGCCTGGTAGCAGCAGCAGCAGGTCCTTTGGGTTTTCATGACAAGACTCTGAACTTCATTAATTCAAATTGTTCACATACTGAAACAGTTTTAAACAAACTTTTATAAGTGGTTTTCTTTTTTGTTTGTACAGATTGGCTTGATTGATCTTTAACTTTTTTATTACTTTTATGAACTTATGATTTCACAATGTCTCATCATTTAGCTATGCTCAGTCTTTTTATAATGTTACTCAGCATAATGCAATATGGACCCAGACCAAATATTTTCCTGTAACACTTGGGACATGGGGAAGTGCAATAATATTACTGGGAAGTAAACAGGTTTGGCTGATGGTGGTCAGGATGAGTTGACTATTAAGCTATATTTACTGGCTTATGAATGTCACAATTGTTTTCTATGTAGATTATTCCTCTATTGTGTCAGCTATAAAAGATATTGTACCTGTATAGGTAGCAGTACGATAGTCTTTGGTATTAAATTTAATACTTGCATTGAAAGGGAATAAATTAATAAAGTCAGAGTTAGAAGATTGTTAGTTCTACTTCTGTTAATATCAGGTACAGTACATTCACATCCGGGCCCAACAGATGGAATGGACATGCAATTAAATAATTCCAATAACACTGCTTCATCTATACCCTTTGGCATCCCAACATTAAGAATAATTCAATTAAACATCCAAAGCCTTCATGCAAAATGGGATTCCTTTGAGGCCTGGGTAGTATCTCACAATGTTGATATAATTGCACTATCTGAGACAAGTCTGAATAATAGGGTAATGGATTGTGGAATAACGCTGAAGGGTTTTTCAATATTTAGGCAGGACAGATGGGGGGAGGGGCAGAGGTTCAATAATGTATGTGGAATCTAAATTTAAAACTCAGGAATTACACCACCACTCTAGTCCCAATGGTTGTGACTTAATCTCAGTTGAAATTATTCTGGAACTGAAAAACACATTACTCTAAGTTCTATGTATATTCCACCAGGTTTAAGTGAAAAGGGCCTTGCATTGGTAGTGGACACAAGAGTGAGGTACCTAAAAATAGAGAGTGGATTCTGCTTGGAGATTTTAATTTAAATTGAGGGCAATAACTTGCCAATGAAGCCAAATAACTTTTTTGTAGCTGGGGTTCCAGCAGTTTATCACAGATGTTACTAGACAAAATTATAAATTGGGCTTAAGTATCACTCTAGATTGGACAATGGTCGCTCATCCCTTAAAGGTTGTAAAGTTATGAATATTATCCAGCTCCATGACTGACCACTGCCCAGTCATCTGTGAATGGACAGCTAAGAGTCCAAATATGCCCCACCCCCAATATATCTACATACAGAATTCAACCCAATATATCTATGTAAGGAATTCAGAAAACCCTTAGTTCAGAAGCATTAGGAAATGCTTTTAAGGAGGTTGATTGGTCCTTCTTAGACTGAATCACTGACATAGATAAAGCTCTAGATAAGTTTGGCCAGCTATTTGTTCAAACCCGTGAAAGATTTGCCCCAAAGAGAAGAATGAGAATAAAGGCTCAAAAACAGAAATGGGTAACTTCAGAATTAATTTCAGAACTATTAAATCTAATGAAAAGAAGGGGCAAAGTGTTGAAGAATTTCAAGAACACCAGGGACCCTGTGACATTGCAAGACTGTAAGACACTGCGTAACAAATGCAAATCAGCAGTTAGAGCAGTCAAGATACATTTTTTATAACTCTTAACAACTCAGTGACGTGGGTGATTCCAGGAAAACATGGCAGATACTGAACTCAGTGTTAGGCAGGGCAATTAAGAATCAGTCTGTTGTGCTCAAAAATGACCCAGGTCTTGATCCCAGAAACATTGCAGAAATATTTAATGAACATTTTGGAAATCTTGAAAGATTTAGGGATCAATTTAATGGGTTTGTCCCCCGATGGCTGATGAATTTAATGTTGTTAAAAATTTCTGTAAGCTCTACTTTCTCAGTGTCATACCTGAATTGGTCCAAGATTATGTCATAAAGTACAATCTCCTCCCAAATGTTGGTCCCAATAATGCTGATTATAAAATTCTGAAACTAGCAATTTCTGAGTTAGCTAGACCATTGGCCATTACATTTCAATTACTCTTTGTGTTATGGAGTTTTCCAAAGACAATTGAAATTGGCTATAATTTGACCTGTACACAAAAATGGGAGCAGAGAGGTAGTTTCAAATTATTGTCCCATCTCCTTTTTGGCATCTCTCAAAAATCCTTGAGCAAATTGCTTTTGAGCAGGTGATGACCTATCTGGACCAATATAAGGTTTTAACTAATGCTCAACAGAGATTTTGATATAAACACGATACAGAAACAACTTGACGAGGTTCACCAGCTATGTGCTTAGTGCCATTGATAAAGGGCCCTGTGCTGCAGCAGTATTTGTGGACCTCACCAAGGCTTTTGATTTTGGAGATTGTGATTTGCTTCTGGACTCCTTGTTCAACAGCAATTTTTCTTCTGATCTTGCAAAATGTTTTTCTAGTTATTCAATGGATAGGTCCCATACAACTACGGTTGCCAGTTGTTTATCTCAGTCTTGTTTAATTCAGTGCAGGCTTCCACTGGGATCAATTTTGGGTCCCTTACTTTTTTCCCTTTTTTTTATTTGGCTCCTAAATGTTGTGAGACCTCAGAAACCATCATGTACACTGATGATGCAGTCATATTAGGGACTGGCTCAGTTTTGAATAATGTTTAAAAGGTGTTCAGGAGGATTTTGTTGTCCTTTCAAAAGTGGTTATTGAAAAAAATACTGAATATTAAAAAAAGGTTAATGATTTTTTCAGGGTCCAGGAAAGAGCAAGAAGCTAGTTTGGCAGTGACTGATCTGAGGGGAGAACTAATAGATACTTTTGATAGTTTTAAATATATTGGGTAATTTTAGATAGTACCCTTTCTTCTGAGCCCCATGTCAATCATGTAACTGGAGTAATACATCAAAGACTGTGACTCTTATTCAGAATCCACAATTTTCTTGTGGCTGAGTTCTATAGGCTGTTGGTGCATAGTCTGTTATTCTCAGTACTGGACTATGGTCCACAGGTCTGCACTGCAACTAATGAATGCATTGTGTCTGAAATTAAAGATCACACATCATAGCATCTGTCACTTCATTTATGATCTACCAAGATTAATCCACCATTGTACCTTGTACAAGGTTTCAGAATGCCTCTCTCTGGAGGATAAGTGTAATTTAAGTATGCAAGTTTTATTCCAGAAAGGTGTACTTGAGCATCTTCCACAGTCTATTTCCTCTTTGTTTCATTGAGCAATTAACAATCAATGTACCAGATCCCAAAGGAGAATAGACTTTAAAACTCCTATGTTCAGAAAATCCTTTGTTCAGAAATCCATTCTGTTTATAACCCTGTTTTTGATAACTCACCCCCCCCAGTGAAATCATAAACTGTATAATGCTAAAAATATTCAAAGTTAGACTTAAAAAATGGTTATTTAACAGAACTGCTTGCTCTTCTCCCAAATGGTTATTGAACATGCTTTATTCCTTAATGTTTATCTAAGTCTATTACACATTGTTTTATCTTGTTGTTTTTTCTAACTGATTGTTTATTCTGTTTATTCAGTTTGTTCTAATTGTACTTGTTGCTTGTGAAAACAGGCATTTATGCTCATCAGCTTACAAATATGAAAAAAAGAAAAATGAAAGAAAAAAAAGAGCTTGCAGAAACTGCCCCTATTTCCTGCTGACCAACCAGACTGGAGATTTGTGCTTCCACTGTCTGGTGAATGTCAGCTCCCAAAGGGACAGCCTGTGTTTATGTACCTCCACAGAGGACAATGCAGAGGACAATGTTTCTTCTATCTCACAGGGAACTATGGTGGACATGTTCCAGACTCTCCTAGGCACAATAGAAGAACTGAAGAGTTCTAAACATCCTAGAGATGCAGAGTGAATCTGAAGCCCAAGAGACCTGGACTGGATAAAGACAGTTACCCAGAATACCTGGATGGTGCCAAGTCATCAAATGAGGAGTACTCTACTCAGATGAGGAAGAAGAGGAGTTCAGGGTGGACCTTGCAGCAAGATTATGTCCATATGACACTATACCCAAAAGTATCAGAGTGATGTGTGAGACACTCACATCTGAGGAACCAACACCACCAGAAGAACAAAAGATAGATCCCTTGGTGAGAGGAAGAAAACAGATGCATAACTTCTTCTCAATATACAAAGCCTTAGAAGGCCTATTAAACAAGGAGTGGGATTCTCCAGATTTGGCTAAGACAACAGAAAAAACATCATTTAACAGGAGATGCCCCCTCCCAGAGGATAAACAAGAAGCCTGGACTATTCCCACTATGTTTGATCACCAAATAGCTGCCTTAATCCATCAGACAGTCATACTATCAAAGGGAGCTACTGCATTGTAAGAACCCTCAGATAAGAACATGGAAGGTGCTGTAAAGAAGGTGTGCAAGATCCTGATCATGTCCATGAAGACATCCACAGCCTCCATATATACCACTAGAGCTATTCTGAGATGGCCAATCAAAAACTAGCAAATACAAAGCCACTATAGTATATGGTTAGGGCTTACTGTGTATGGAAATCAGCGGCTTTCAAAATCTTGTTGTAGGACAGTTCAAAGGTCATTAAAAGTTGTTGTAGTAGCATTCTGACATCACATTGATACTGCAACAACCTTTTCCCCTTGACCTGACACCTGATTGGTAGAAACAGTGCTCTTCATGAAAAATTCAAAGAAACATGTCGGTGCCGCTTACCAAGCAGTTAACAAAGATGGTTTGGATATGGACTGCTGTAGTCAGCTCTGTGTCTTCAAACTCTGCTAATCCATCAGTTTTGTTTTTGATGTTGTTAAATAACTACCACCAAGAGTCTTTGGAGGGTTGGGAGTGGAGCTTGACCACATCAAGTGACTTCACAGTCGACTGAGTTGCCAGGAGCAAGAGGGACCATGAACACAAGGTATGAAACTTTGTGAAATAAAACTGTTTCAATCTTAGGGAATCATATACCATATACAGTAAAACTGTGTATGAGTGACCACACACAACAAGGTTTTATTTCCATCTGTATGACGCCATCACATCTCCTCGATGGGAAACACAGCCTTGTTGTGTATGGTCACACATACACTATTGTATATTTGGACTATGCAGCACAGTCAATAAGTATGTGGCTGAAAACTCTATAGACACCTTCAAGATGACATCACACACCACAGCCATGATAAACAGGGCTAGAAAGCACCTGTGTCGAGAACTCTGGCAGACAGACAGAAATCTAAAAATATAATCACTAAACTTCAGTTTATGGGAAATATGGTCTTTGATCCCACACCGGAGAAGAATTTAATGCAAAAAGGGGAAGGAAATGATCTGTTGAGGTACAGGACTGGCTTACTTAATTTATTCAAAAGCAAAAGATTTCATAACAACTTTCAAAGGGGCAGAAGAAGCAATTATTTTCAGAGTGGTGAATCACACAATTTTAAGTTTAAACTACAATTCTTCAACTGCAGAGGTAATTATGTGAATAATAGAAACTGTGGCAACCATGCTAGAAATGGGAAGTTTCAAGTCCAGTAACAGTAAAAAATACTTCCAGGCATGAAATACAGCTGACCCAAGTTGCAAAGCAAAAGGTGTGTGTGTGTGGGGGGGGGGACTGCATTGCCATACCAGCACATGGGCCACAACAATAAGAGACAAGTGTATATTGGAGGTGGTTGCAAGGGGTTCACAATAGAGTTCAACCAGATACCAAAGAATGACAGCTTTATTCAGTCACACCTATCCTCAGACAGGTAGCTGCTCTTGCTGGTCCATGCTCTACTAAATCAAATATTTTAAGATGAAGCCATATCCCCAGTCCCACTTCATGAACAGAAGTCAGGAGTATATCTGACTTAAAGTTCGTCAGCCAATTTGATGATTACAGGAGGTTCAAAATGGAGACCCTGCATGCTACAATAGCTGCAGTCAAGAAGGGCAATTTCCTAACATCTATTGATCTGAAAGACAGATACTTACACATCTTCATTTGCCTATATCACCACTTTCAGCTAACCATACCTACAATCAGTACTGGTTCATATTCATCAGATGGTGTGAACTGAGGGCCATCAACAACACCACCTGTACCAAACCCATCTTCTAGACTTTCTACAAGTTGAGCTTGTTAAAGGACTATCTAAGGCATCCCTAAGTGTATAAATGGCCACAATAGGAGCAATATGGGGTAACATACAAAGGTTTTTACCAGGTTCACATCTACAGATACAGACATTCTTCAAAACCAGTGACAATATCAGACCCAAAACAAGATCAACAGTAATACCGAGGCACCTGAATATTGTACTTGATGCCCTAACCAAGGCTCGCTTTGAACCTTTAGACTCAGTTTCACTTTTTCCCAGGGTTCGATTAAAAACATCGTGATCTCGTGCCTTTGCTTTTTCAGCACCGACCCTGTGGAATTTTCTGCCTCATTGGTTGAGAGAATGTCCAACCGTCAAGAAATTCAAAAAGGAGTTAAAAACATATTTAGTCAGGTTAGCATATCCTAGTTATGGCTCTTAATTTATGATTATTTTAATCTATGCATATATATGTATTTTTTGTACAGTGCCTTGGTTCTGAAAGGCGCTTTATAAATAAAGATGATTGATTGATTGATTGATTATGGTTGATGGTAATAACTACATTTATGATTGCCATTTGTTCAGCCTGGATAACAAATGAACTGCATGCTCTGTCCTGTGCTGAGCCATTCCTGACCTTCTACAGGGACAGGGTGGTACTCAAAACAGTCCCTTCTGTTATGTCGAAGGTGGCATCTCCATTCCGTCTATCACAAGAGGTTTCCCTCCCCTCATTTGAGCCAGTTCCCAGTGATCCCCATGGACATCTCTTGAACCTGGACATTATACATAGTCAGAACCTACTTGGAAAGAACAGCCTCATTTAGGAAATCTGAGAAGCTTTTCCTCCTCCTCTTTCAAGGACCCAAACAAGGAATATATGCATCTAGGCCTACAGCTGCCAGATGGCTGAAAATCACTATTGTGAAAGCCTACAAGACTTCCTCCCTGCCATACCCACTATTAGTGGAGGCACATTCCACAAGAGTGGTGGCCACTTCCTGGGTGGAATGGAACTCTGTATCTATAGTAGACATCCAAGTAGTGGCCATCTTGTCCTCCATTCACACATTTTCTAGATATTACTGACCTGACATGTGGGACCACAAAGCACTCTTTGGACAGCAAGTCCTTCAGTTGGTTTCCCACCCACCTCCTCCTCCTCATCTTACCTTAGGTATTATGAACTCTGCTTCTTAATTACCCACTAATGATGACTTTGGAGTGCTGTAAATGGTGTGATTGATAATGAAAGTTCACTCACTTGGTAAAGGTGATTATAGGAGCATCTTTTACAGCACTCTGTATTCCACCCATCAAGTTGGAATAGGGTACCTGAGTTTGACCGTTGCTATTTTGTACATTTGATTGTGGTTACCCAGTTATATATTGTACAGTACAGTTTTTCTCTTAGCATTATATTGTTAGCTAATACAATGCCCTTCTGCAATGCTAGATCTATATTGATTTGTTTTTTTCTGAAATAAAGCTCACTGAATCCAAAAGTATCTAGTGTCTGATGTTACTCTTGAATTGACTGTGGTGGCTACATACTAGACTCTCTCTTGCAGTTGATTTAAAAGAGTTTTTCCAGAAAGAATTGCTTGGGAAGTTACATACTGAGGACTGTTCCACAGAAAGGGATGGATATAGGATCAGATTCAAAGTTTCAGTTTGTGCATTAGGCTACTAGAGAAGGCCTCTATAACCTACTGGTGGTGATTTTGGAGTGCTGTAAAAGGTGGTCCTATAATCACTTTTACCAGGTGAGCAAACTTACATTCCATCTCAGCTGGCCTATCCTGGGAAAATACATTTTAAAAATGGATAAAAGCAGAACCCCAAGCCAGCTTGGTAGCACAGTGGTAGTGTTACCACTTGCTATGTTGGCGCTGTGCATTCGGGAACCAGCATGGAATGTCAGAGGCTGTTTGGCAGAGGAAGGATTGAGCATCTCAGGGACTGCTCTCCTTCCTCGGGGAAGGGATGATGTTGTCCCTGGTTAACTGCCCACTGGTGGAGACCAATTGGCTGTAAAGTTAGGAGCAGCACGACGGGAGGAGTTGTCAATGGATGCCTGTCATGCATGCATACTACTGCATGCATGCGCGACCGCATCGTTGTATGCAGCCACTCCAGGGTGGCAAGAAGAAATACCAGTTGTCCAAACTGGCACACATCACAGACTCTCCCACAATCACCATAGCTGACCATCCACTACAAAGAGGTCCTAGATAAGTGGTGGATAACCTGCACATCCATGAAAAGGTCAGTGATGGGGCTGGGGGGGTGCTGCTGAATGAGATTGGAATGAGAAATGACTTTGTGGTAAATAAAAACACAGGACCTCACTGAAAATAACATGTTGCATCTTAGTTGTGCTATCCTGGACAAATACAGTTAAAAATGTGTAAAAGCAGGATCACCTTGAAAATGAGATATTGCTATTGTTCTAACTTGTAACAGCATACAAGTAAACATGTCTTGCAGTGAAAAATGCTTGTTTTCTGTGTTTTTGCTTTGTCCCATATCCTTCATCTTGGAAGCTTTCATTCATTCCCTTACATATAGAGGACCTGTCTCCATCTCTTTGCCTTCCTATTCTCCCTGAACACAGTATACCCTGGCAAGGCCATGTCCCAGTTGTGGTAATAGGTCATCCATAGTTCCATGTTTGCCAGCAGGTCGGGGCTTGTCTTAGCCACTACTCCTTTCAGATCACTGATGATATCTACCATGCTCCTGGTGTTTGTTCACATAGCTCTCCAGATCATCTGTTCCCCCTGTACTGGGCACAGCCATTGTTTTGTCCCACTGGCCTCTTATCCATCCTCGATCCTGTCGCTCTTGTGGCACTTCCTCTCCAGTCACCCCAAGGCTTCTCTTCCATAGCTTTTCTCAGCTTTCCTCTATTTCACATCCCTTTGTTTGCTGTTTCTCCCTCAATCTTCTCTAACAGTGGGAGAGAGGTTATTAAGAACCCTTTCAATTGAGTAAGTACACCTCCTCATTTCCAATCTGCCCCCCCCCCCACAAGTTTAAAGGGCTTTCAACCTGCTCTTTAAACCTATGCCCTCACATCTTGGTGCCCTTTTCAGATGAGTGAATGTCATCTCACTGGAATAGTCTTCTGTCTCCCCAGGAGTAACTGTACTCCCCCAGGTACGCCCATTCCTCTTCACCACACCACTCCTTCAGCCAAGCACGGCAGTAAGTGATCAAAGCACTTCTCCCTATCGCCTGTTCCAAACTGGCAGGAACTTAGAAAAGGTCACTGAGGCTGCTGCCTGTTTGAGCCTACCCCATAATGTTCTAAAGCTATCTGTTACATCCCCCAGTGAACTGCAAGCTAGGTTATTGGTTCCTAGGTGGAAAATGACCTCAAGGTCATATTCCTTTCCCACCCCCTGGCTATCCTTTCTACTCTACTTGCATCCCTCCCAATCAAGGCTTCCAGCAGACAACATACTACTCTATCCACTTGCTCCCCTGTATCCACAACCTCTTCCCTCCTCTACATAGTGGTGTTCCCAATCACAAGTACCTCAATGGTCCTCACTTTTCCCTTGGGCTCCAATCACACATCCAGTGTCTCTGTCTCAATAGCTCTGGTGTTCTGAGGGGCTACCTACTCCAGTTTCCCCACTGGGGAGAGTGAAGTGACTGAATCACCCAAGGATGCAAACTGTTCACTGTTACCACCACAGGACTCTCCTCTGTCTTGATCCTCCTCCTTCTGCCAACTACGTCTAGTCCCCAGTCCAAACTCTACATGTCTATTGAGGAAGAGACGTAGTGGCTGCCTGCAACAGTGACCACTGTAATCTGCTTTGGAGAAGGCTCTGTTCTGCATTCAGTGCAGCCAGTTCCTCAGTGATTACCAAAAAACTGCTGCGCATTGAGCAACACCATCTTCTCCAAAGGAGTTCCCTGGAGGTCACTGCACCACAGGTGTTGCAGTCTATCAGATCCTTTCCACTTTCCTACCCTGTCCTCCCTCTGTTCCTTACATCCTGCTTTTCCACTTTCTTAAATGCAAGTACTGTTTAATACTTGACCGTATGCCCTCCTCCCAGTACTCCCCTTTTCTGTCTATGCACATTATCCAAACTCCAGAGGGGGACAAAGCCCACAGATAAGGAAAATCAACTAATAACCCTATCCTTGAGGGGGTTACACTTATTTCAGATGATGGGCCTCCAAGAGGTCTGAGGCATTGCAGGATCTACTGGTCATCATCTTATTGGTTTTAATTTGCGATAGAATTTGATGATTGTTCTTATATAATGCTGTCTGTTGTCAATAATCAGTGCTCATTGTGCCATGCATTAGTGATATGAAAGTAGAAAGAAAATTGCCTGCCAGCTAATCAAGTGACAGAAGGCAAGCTGAGAGGTTTTGGGTATCACTGGCCAGCAACCAAAATCTGACTGGCATAAAACAGTTGTGAGCAGTTTAAAAGAGTATTACTTACATAACCAAGAATATACCTAGTGACATTTACATAAAGTATTCAGCACTAGGGTTTTGCAGATCCTATTGAGCATGACCAGTCATAATAATAAATATATCTAAGTGAAATGGATTCTCTCGTGCTTGCACCAATGGAGAATTGAAAAAACATTCAAGTGCTGGAGAGTTAAACCGCACAGGTTCCCACGATAAATAGTTGATGTTGGGTCTTCATTTCCAAACTGAAATTGTAGCTGCTCAATGTACTGGTTATATTCACCTTGAAGTAATTAGACTGGAAACTGACATCTGTAAATTATGCACATTAGTTGTCTGTGACTATGATCCTGCTCGATTACGCACATGTAACATATGCAACTCCATGAACTGCCAGGATCTTTTCTGAATAAAACTGAGTTTCAAAAAAAAAAAGAAAGAAAATGCATTCAAGGTCAGCTCAGTACAATATAACAGTAGGAAATGCAGCAACATAGCGCTATTGGTGGTGGTGCCATTTATCTGTTAAGCCTAAACATCTTTAAAAGATTATTCTTTTGTTGACTGAACAGTGGATGGAATGGTTCTATTCTGAATTGAAGCTCTATATAGCACAATAGAGGTAGTCAGTAAAACAATGCTGTCTTTTGACTGGGGGTTTCTATACAACAAGAGGGCACTGCTGTATTCAAGGTACAATGCTAACCAATAGGTAATTAGCTTATGATGACAATTTTAATCCTGGGCTAAAACTGTTTTACTGTAGTGGATATCAGAAGGGCTTTTTTTTTTATTCTTTTGTAACTAGGTAAGGCCCACTAGGCAAAAGTACCTGTTTTCAGCAGCAACCCAGGAGCACTTGAGAGATTAAATGACTTGCTTAGACACACAGTGTGGATGTGGAGTTTATGAGAATCAATCCCAGGTCTGCTGGATGTACCAAGCTCATTTACAGCTCTTGACTCAAACATCTGGGTCTATACTACCAGCCAATGTAACTGAGGTCAGCTAAAAGTAAATGGCCTGGTTATTTTTTCTCATGCAGTAGCTGTATAATCAAATATGCAAAACCTATGTTTAAAGCAGCAGCACATACTGATTTTCATAGTTTTGCACTCTTCCTGATTTGCAGCTGCTTTTTTTTTTACCTGTACTGGCTTGATGTACAGTGACAAGACAAACTACATTTTTGCATAAACTGGGAAACATCCCAGAAATCCAATGTAACTGAATATATATTTCCTGTGATTTATTGAGATATACCTGAATATTCTGCACCATGTCACTGCCTAGAACCTGCACCACAATTTCATTTATATCTGCCTTTTCTTATTGGCCCATTTAAACAGTATTTTTTAAAGCTTCAACTCCCTCCTTCTTTCCAAAGCCCCCCCCCCCCACCACCCTTACATTTTCTCCTGTCCCCTTACTTCTTCTAAAGAGCATCTCTCATGTCAGCCACCTCCACTTGTCACCTAAAGCTCCATGCGAAACTGGACTCCAGTCTGGGGGGGGGGGTACAGTCTGGAGAATGCAAATTAAATGATGGCAGTCAAGAAGGTGAACACAGTAATGTTGGGCCCTGCATGTAAGGGGCACATCATGGACCCCTTTGTGACAGTGCATGAATGCCCATTAAGTATCAAGGAGAAGCAGGATAGTGAAGTGTTCTACACTGTTTGACTTCTATTCCGTTACCATGGGACAGACAAGCTCCCTGGTCTCTGTCTATGATTTTTATGGAAATCGAGGTTGTCTATGGAAATCCATGGTCATCTCTGCTGTGACCCAAATGTTTTATTTTATGGTGCTGTAAATAGCAATTAGGCCACTCTATCACTTATACATTAACAGGGACTTCATTAGAAAGAGGAACAACAGCAGCAATTGGTAAGTAAATGATAGCCAGTTCAAAAATATGTATAAATGATATTTATAAAATGGTATTGGAAAATCCACAAACATGAATAATTGAAGCAAGTCACATCTCCGTGCAGTAAATCTCTATAAACTCACAGTCATGTGCTGAATCTCATTTTCCACTGCCAAAAAACTACTTTGAGACATTTTATAAGTGCAATAAACCCCTCCAGGGTGTGCATTATAGGGTTATAATTAATGGGTTTCCCTTTTTCCCAAAGGAGTGTTTATTATGGCAAACATGTGCACAGTTTCTCTTGCTCTGTGCATGCCTCCACAGTACCTTTCGTTGTCAGATGGCTGGCTGCCTTCTGGTTACATCTGAGACTAAATCACCATTCAGACTCAGTGGTAAGTAATTTTAAAACACAAATCTCCTCTTCTTCAAATAAAACCCCTTAACTTTCAGCAGCAGACAAACAAATACAAAAAATGTTAAATAAGCAAGACAGCCCGCGGACCACGCGTTGAATGCTAACCGGACCACAGCCACACAGGGAGGTCTGTTTATTTTATGTAATTGCTGTAGTGAAAAAGGAAAACCCAGCAATTATATAAAATAAAATATGTGGTGATGTGTGTAAACTTGAAGTTTACACACTCCCTCGGTGTTAGATGCTTTTCATAAACCTGAGAGCTTCACTCTTGGGGTTTATGTAGCATCTAACACCTCAGGAGTATGTAAACTTCTCCTTACACACACCACCCTATACTTTAAACTATTTTTAATGTACTTCCCAGGGGCATAAGGACACTTGACCTTTGGCTTTGTGCCTTACTACACCACTGGGGAGTACATTAAAGTCATATAATGCACACCCAGTCTTGGATCATTAGTTACGTATTCATTAGAGGATGTTGAAGTTATTGGGAAAAATTACATTACCTAAAAGTGGTATAGAGAATAGTTCTATACTGCTGGAAACATCTGAAATTAACAACTATGATTTAACTATGTACAATCATTGTTTAGTCATCATTCTAAGAGTGAGGCATTGATAGTTGCCACAGATCCTCCCTGGAGGCATTGTGTGCCCTCTGGGAGACTATACTCAGTTTCCTACTGGCTCCATCTGATATCCCAGGCTCAGGATGTGAACTTATGTCCCCAGCTTGAAAAGCTAATGCTCTCATATTTAGGCCATCAGGCCAATCACCATGAGCTATTATTTTTAAATTCAAGAAATTAGTTATTTGCATAAGCTAGCAAAAATGTGGGCACCTAGTGCTGCATAAATACTTGATCTCTGAAATTTCTTGAAATTGGTTATGTCACCCTTCATTTTCATCTGTTCTCTTTTAAAATACAGTTCCAATGGGATAGGGCACTGAAGGAAGGGCACTGAAGGAGGAATGACCTATGTTTTAGATATCTAACTGTCATCTACTATATCTAGAGTTGGCAAAGCAGAACATAATAGACTGGACAAAGGTAAGGAAGCTCCAGTAATTTTATTTACAGATGTAGCACAGCACAAAAATCAAAAGGAACAAAATACTTCCAGCAGCGTTGCATGCATAATACAATTTGATCTCCAATTAATTTTAGAGATCAAAACCAAAAAATTTACTAAAGCATTTCAGCTTCAATTCTTTAATAATTTGATCTGTTGTTTTCTTAGGAACATCAATCTATTTTTTTAAAACACTGTTTCTTGTGCCAAGTTACCAACAAACTTTTATATTCTCCTGTGTTACAGTGACTGAGGCAATGAAAATCTATGGAAAGCAATTTATTCAACTCTGCAGTCACCATTAAATGTCATTTTTAAAATGAGATGGATTGACACATGAAGAAATGTAAACATCATATAAAAGCATATTGTGACTGAATTGCAGGGGACATCCAAAGTTCAACACCATGCTGACTTATGTGTTTGTTGACTGGGTAAATGGACTGCTGTTAAAGACCTTTCTAAGGCATGACCTAGACCTGGATAGGCAAAACATAATAACGGTAACAGTGGTGAGCAACACGAGTAAGAACAGTGCAATGCACTCATAAAATAAACAGATGCACAGATAAAAATCAATTGGTAACATTGGGGCTGATTCTCACAGCATCCCATGCATGTCACAAGTTGCAACATATGAGGGGTACAGTTGTGCCAAGGACCCTGCACCTGATTCTCTATTGGGCAGGGTCCTGGCAGCTAAGGCCTGTGACTTGTGGCAACCCCAGCCATGCGTCAAATGGAGGGCACACCTGAACAGGTTGCTACAAGCTGAACACATCACCCAGGTAAAGGGCATAAGTGCCCCCCCCGAAGCCGCAATCCCGATATAAAAGTAATATGTAACCCTTATGGGCTAGCACTCCTCCAGTCCCACTCCTGGTAAAATGAAAGATATATGCCCCACAGGGCTATCGGACCCCCCCAGTCTTGCACCCTGTAAATTCACAGAACTTGCCCCAGAGGACTAGTGAAACCCAACCGTCCCATGCCCTGATCCAATAAAACACAGCCTTGTAATCCTTGGTAGTCTAGTATCCCCCCTCCGGGCAGTGCCAGGCCATCCTAACCCCTCGACCTGCACCCAGTTGGCGACTGGTACAGCCCACCTCTCAACACCATGGCCAGCTGCTGACTGAGCTCTGTATGAGCATGTACTACTGTACATAGCACATACTCATTGAATATTCGCTCATTCATTGAGCATGTACTATGTACAGTAGTGTAACTCATCTGAGCTCAGTCGGCTAGCTAACCTCGGCTTTGACAGGTGGGCTGTGTGATAACTGGCTGGGTATGGTCAGGGAATGGGTGGTCTGGCACTGCTGGGTGGGGGCCACTAGACTACCAGGGATAATGGGCTGTGTTTTATTTAGTATTCTACCATTTTGTATTACCGCCACACTTGCAGTTTGGGGACTATGGCTTGGGAGGGGTGGGGGTCTGCTAGCCCTGCAGGGAAGTTCTGTGATTTTTCTGGGTGTGGGACTGGGGGTCTGATAGCCCTCTGAGGCAAATATCTTTCATTTTACTGGGAGCAGGACTGGGGGGGGGGGGTTCTGCTAGCCCTGTAAAGTGAGTTCTGTGAATTTACCGGGTGTGGGACTGGGGTCTGATAGCCCTGCTGGAAAAATATCATTCATTTTACTGGGATCAGAACTGCAGGGATTCCAATAGCCCTGCGGGGTAAGTTCTGTGAATTTACTAGGTGCAGGACTGGGGGTAAGTCCAATAGCCCTGTGGGACAATTTCATTACACTTATTGGGAGCAGGACTGGGGGGGGCACTTGCCCTGCAGGACCAATTGTATTCATTTATTAGGGATGGGGGGCTACATGTACGGGGAGATGGGTTGGCACATTGGCACAACCTCCGGTGGACACATGGTATACCTACACCAGCTAATAGCTGATGTAAGTGTACTTTGACAGATGTCCTCCGGGGGTTGTTCTAGAATACTGACATTGGGGTCTTGGCAGTTGCCCTTGCAGAATAAGATGCAGCTGCTGGCGTAACCCCCCCTTGTGCCATGTCACAGGGGGATTTTGGCACAACTGGTGGCATAACCCCAGTTTAGCGCAAGCAGCCTGCAACATTTTGCAGGCTGCTATGCAGAATCCCAGATGTCAGAAGACATGGTACGAAGTGCTACTTGTGCCATTCCTGTTGACACAAGCCACTTTGTGACATGCGTATCCTTCCTAGAATCAGCCCCCATAATAAATATATATATTTATAAAATGGGTAGGAAAAATTATGTCTGCTGATTTGTTGGATCCCATCACATGACCATGCGTATATCAGAGCGTGACCGTACATCTGCACTTTTGCCCCCCAAAAACAATTTTGCCATTTTATAAGATAGATAACCCACTCTACAGTGTGCAGTCGCGCTCTGATATATGCATGCCTTGGGTGGTCAACACCCACCAAGGCATGCATATATCTGATGTGACCGCACACCTAAGAGTGAGTTATCTTTTACATTATATATATATATATATATATATATATGTATATATATATACATATATATATATAACAGCAACAGTGTCATGCTGGTATACTGCTGACCTGGGACCAGCAGCAGACTGCAGAGCTGAACAGGTAGCTGGGGGGGGGCTGGGTTAGTGCTGCTGTGTGGCAGTGATTCCAACTGCAGAGGGCAGGCATAGACTCTGCAGCCACAGCAATGCCTGTGATGGGTCAGGGAGATTACCTCCTCCACAGGTGGATGCTGCATGCTTGTAGAGACCAGTCAGGGCATTGACCCACACTGTACAGGAGGCAGGTGGGAGCGGAGGGAGAAAACAGAAAAAAGAATGTACCCTGAGCCATCATAGTGATGGTTCTGGCACTCGTGGGCCCTGATCCATAAGTATCCCTTTTGGCTATGACAGTGGGGGAGTGGCAGGTGGGGCTGGAAGGTAGCTTGGATAGGCCAGACAGCACAAGGAGAACAGCTAAGGAACATAAAGCTATTTCAAAAATAAATAAATAAAACTAAGCTGCATAGGATTTAGATGAAGAATAAAATCATCATGTAGCTGTCCTGCTCTAATTCCCATAATTGGCTGGGAAAATACTGCATTGTACAGTAATACTAAAACCCAGCTGCATTCCTTATCCACACAGTGTCTTGACTGATAAATTGCAGAGAAACCTCAGGAATCAGAATTTAGAAGTCCTATTTAGCCTTTCTTGTTCCAGAGCAAAGTAGCGTCCAAAAGGTAGAAAAGCAGGCCACAGAATGTAGAGCTGAATAGTTGACATAAACAGTGCTTCATGGATTCAGTGTGGTGTGGTACACACCAGTAGGAGAGGAAGAGAAAATTACTGTGAGCTCCCACTCCTTTGTTCCAGGGCACTTCCAAGCAGTGCAAACAAAGCGGGCAACTATCACAGTGGAATTTCAGTACTCATGATTATACTGTGTGCAGTATGCTGATGTTGCATTATTATAAAAAGGATAAGAGAAACAGAGCTTTCTAACTGGCAGTAAGCATTATATCAGTCATATGTTAATTAAGCAATAAGTCATGACTGGGTGTGCGTTATTGTGGGACAACAGCACACCTCTAGATGACGCAACTGAGAAGTGCCATTATCCCTCAATTACACACAACCCTGGAATGCCTTATTGCGATTATAAAATGGTTTCCCTGATTTTTTTTTTTCATTTTAGGACCAAGTAATGAGGTTCGGAAAGTTAAGCATTTCTGACCTGTGCTGTTGTACTGGGATAGCAGCATGGTCATGTGTCTGGATTCCACCAATCACAGTACAGTATTTGTCTTACCCATTTTATAATCTTTTGGTAACATAAATGGAGAGCCTAATCACATGTTGAACAGAGTACAACATTTTCATTGCAATACCACCCTGATAGGAGTAAATTTACAACCTACTAGGGTTCTGAAGTCTGGCTTCTTATCTCTGTTTTCTGTCTCTGTTTTATACCAGTTATACCCCATTTTCTTAAAGTGATTTCTTTGTATAACTGCCATTTTTCTGATGAACATTTCTGCGTATATTTGAAAGCTTAAAACATTTTGTGAATCTCTTGTTAGTCCAACAAAAGATAACAAATCACCCATTTTGTTAATCTTTTTTGTTCAAGGACCAATATGGCACAAACTATTTATTACATCCTAATACCAGTAAGGCATTCCTAGGGGCTATATTAATGGTATGTTAATCACCTTCTAGGGGCATAAGGCCCTCGGCTACCCCTCATACAGCATTTTACCCCTAGTTAGTGATTAACAGGGAAATAACATAACCCATGGTCATGCCTTTTGCTTAATTAACAAAACTTAGCCATAAATCATTGCTTTGCCTTTTCCAGTGCCTTATTTGAGGTACTCCCTAGCTTCACTGAAGAAAAGCAAAACTTCATGCCATTAGGTTTCCTTTCTATAAATAGAGAAGATTTCAGCTGCACGTGCACATTGTTTAGAGAGGCCATGACAAAAAATAATGGGATTCTTGCCTCTTCTTTTCTTTTATTTTATTTTGACTCTGTTGTACACAGATATTCATGGAGTATCATATCATGGGAGGTCAACAGAAATTTCCTGACACGCTGATATTCCCCTCAAACAAATATTTTAGTTGTTTGTGTTATGACAACAAACACATTTACACCTATTAAAGAAAAAAAATAATTTTTTTTCGACAACTCCAGAAAAATGTCCAGAAAAATCTGAGGGTCAGCATATTAATTTTTCTGGCATAATGCATTTAATAAGAAAAACAATATGCATTGAGTTCGGAATTTAAAAGGAACATAAACTCAGCATTCATTTCTTTTAATGTAATTTGGAATTTCTACATGTTTGCAGTCTGCTTGAGCACTCTAATACAATGTTGTTTGTATTCATTTTTGAATATCCTTGTTTTTATCTTTTTCAGGGTCGCTTTCTGGTGTTGCATTGTCCTGTCTCTCATTTTGTAATCACTAATTAGCATCAGAACCCAGTGATATTGGCTGAGTAGAATCCTAAAGTGAAACTCTAATGTACTCTAAGGTGCTATGCAACTGATGTCCTCTAGTTCTGGAATTGATCAGAGGTTAAAAAAAATGAGAAAACGAAAGGGAGCCTACTAAATGACTAAACAAATCAACATTATTTCAATGCAAACAGAATAAGTAGTTTAGCAAGAAGACTAAACGGTTTACAGATATTCCTAAGTTCACAGTTACAGTAAAACAGAGAAAGGCAGGAATATATTCCATTTAAACAAAACTTTTTCGCTGTAAACATGTTCCAGGATGAAAGATACATAGTTTATTTTTATAGGTGCACAGCAGTTAAGATGGGCAAGATGAACAACGGTGAATTCAGTTCTGGAGATCAGAACATTGTGAAGATCCAGAGCACTTTAGGGTGCATATACATGTACATGAATGTGTGAGTATGCACCTGCATGGAATACAGTATATACCATAGTTTTTGATAATGGGCACTAGCTGAGAGAGACTGGAAGAACTCAGGGAGGTCAGGTTCAGAAACGTAGGATCCAAACATTATGACATCCATATCAAGACAATCAAAGAACAGTGAACTGTTAGGCTGATCGACCCACATCTCTGTATATTTCATGCTTTTTCTACAGTATAGATCTAATTTCTTCATTATTATGCTCAAGTAGAAATCCTTCTTTGGCGTGCATGGTGTAAAAAAAAAAGCTGCACTTGTTATTTTAAAACTTAGTTTATTGAGTACTCCAACACATCAAGCATGGTACAAACCAGATAAGACAGTAAAGTATACAGTTCCTTGAGCTACAGTACAAAGGTAATGAGGAACAGTAACACAGTTGTATCCACAATAACAATACTTAGCAAATCCGATTGCTACTGCAATGTACCACTGTGTACATGACAGAGGATAATGGATGGGCAATAGTGAACAACAATGCTGTGTTCACTTTAGTGCATCTCGCCCAGGCTGCCTTATGCCAGTGTCCAATCAAGTGATTCCCACCCTGCACCTCGCTCTCACAGTCTAATCTTCCCTGTAACCTCTGAGACTTAATCATTGAGCCTTTTTCTCAGCTCCTTACCAGTGCACTTATAAATGTCCTTACCTCTTTGATAAGTTACACACTTCTGTGCACTTGTCTTAATCCATGTTCAAGCACTGTCTCCTCATTTTATTTGTAATATCTTTTTAACTGTTGTCGAACTGTTGTTACACACCTTATATAATGTCGTGAATATTGTACCCTTGTTCCCCTCTCCCTTTTGGATGCTGTCTCACTGATTCCAGTTAATTGATGTAACTGTATGTTGTTTTGTCCACAACTGGACGCTTGTGAAAATGGACAACTACGCTCAAATGCTTTTCCAGTATAATAAACTGAAACTGAAAATTGAACTTTTAGAGGTTGTCATAACAACCAAGTTAACCTCTAGAGTGAAGCTCGAGAGGCTTACTGTTGTCATGAAATCTCAAGAAGTTAACTCAGTGGTGTTGTTTACTGTTGCCCATCCACTGTCTTTTATAGTGTATGGGGAACAGTTAAATGTCAATGGCAACAATACATTTGGGAATGTGTGCTTACTTTTGCTGATTTTTTCAGCACTGCTCTCTTTTGGGGCCAGCTGTCACTGCTGCAGCCATTTCTCAACAAACAGAGCTTCACAGTGCCACACGTGTGAATACATTCAATGTTGTACCATCATTGTGACATAGTCATGCAGGTACAACAACCTCTTGACATCACAACAATGGTACAACAACATTAGGAATTCATTGAATTCCATTGGTAATAGCTCTTGCCCATACAATATTATCTAATAATGTGTGACCTCATAGTGCAAGCCACATAGTAAGGAAGGATTAAGTAGGAACTAAAGTTGCTCAGTGGCTTGTAATACCTATGTTGAGCCCTATGGTATCATTAATAACAAACAGGTAACATCCTACATTTTTGGCTATTTGAGAACCATTAGAACACAGATAACTATTAGCAAACTTATCTGGAATGGATATCATTAACTGCAGATACTGTGGAACAATTTTCAGAAGGACAGTCTTACAGGATTTAGGACATTGTCCTACATGCTGGGCCTTTGGAGATCTTAGGGCTCAGCTCCGGGCAGCATGGGCAGAGATTGCACGCCTCAAATTTCATATTCAAGAGGAAAAACATTATAAGAACCACCCGCCATTTCCCCAGCATCCAACAGAAAAACCTTGACCGCGGAAGGGTAGTTGGTCCAGGAGGTTGGCAGGTGGTTAGGAGAACCGTCAATTTGCCCCATCACTCTCTGCTGTCCAACATGTTACCTCCAAAAACCATATAAACACTACAAACAGGTATCTGCCTCTATCTCTGAAATCAAACAAAGAGGCAGAAGACACTGCAGAGCAGGACACTGCAGCACAGGAGCTAGCATAACAAAACTCACCCAAATCAGGAACCAAAACAAAAAAAGCAAAAAGGAAATCCAAAAAACTTCTCATCATAGGAGACTCCATGATTCGGGGAGTTGATACCCATCTCCAGCCAGGGGTAATGGTCAGATGTCTCCAAGTACATCAGCATGGAGAGACACTGACCTCATTGCTAAAATTGTTCACAAAGCAGGAGAAAACATTGATGTCCTAGTACACATAGGGACTAATGATCTCACCAGCCGGTCAGTTGTGGAGACCAAGGAACACCTGACCAGGCTGGGTGACAACTATCATCTATTTCGTCCGGCATCTCCTTCTCTGAGATCCTGCCAGTCTGGGAGGGCAGATGGACGGAAGGTCAGAAGAAGGGAGATAAACATGTGGCTCAAGGGCTGGTGCCAGGAAAAAGGACACAGATTTGAGGAACTGGCAACAGTTCTGGGGTGAAAGTTCTTTAAATTTGATGGACTGCATCTGACTAAGGAGGAGTCAGTGCATTGGGGCAGAAGTTTGATGTCTTTGCAGAATATTTAAACTAGCAAATGGGAGAGGGTGCAGCACCCATCGTCGAATGGAAGAACACCCTCCCCTCAGCTAGTGGTCAAACAGGGATTCAGTATGTTTGCCGTTCATTTTGCATCACCAGGTAAGAAAAAGGTTTGTCTCCCCATACGATGCACAGGGTAATGCCAAACCTCACCCAACAACCAACACACCAAAATCTGGCCAATGGAAAATCATGTACACAATGCTCACAGCCTGGGAAATAAGATCCCAGACCTGCAGGCAATAATGTCAGAGGCTAAACTGGACATAGTAGTAGTGAGATGTGGTTTACCAGTAACCACACTTGGGAGACTTCAGTACCTGGCTATGTATTGTTCAGAAGAGACCGAGGCAAAAAGGGGGGAGGACCTGTATGTCAATGAAAATATCAAAGCTACAGAAATTCAGAATACACATAAGGAGCCAGAAGAACTGTGGGTCACCCTGGAAACAGGAAATGGGACATCCATAAGAACTGGGGTTGTCTACAGGCCCCCAGACCAGGGGGAGGACATAGACACATTACTGTTAGAAGATGTACAAAACATGACAGCTAAAGGGGAGGTTCTGATAATGGGAGACTTCAACATGCCAGATACAGATTGGTCAATACCAGCAGGAACATCTGCCAGAACTAGACACATAGTGGATTCCCTGCAGGGGGAGGGCCTCAAACAACTGGTACAGCAACCCACAAGAGACAGGGCTATCCTAGATCTAGTACTGACTAACAAGGAAGGGATCACAGATCTCAGGTAGAAGGTCACCTTGGGACCAATGACCATCACATGGTATGGTTCAATTTGGCTACTACATCTAAATCATCTCATTCCAAGGCAAAATATGGGACTTCAGAGGAGCTGACTTTGATAAGATGGCCAACAGAGTTAAGCTAGCCCTGGCAAAAAGAAACACAGGTGACGGTACAGGCAAAGTGGGCAAGCATTAAGGATGCAATACTGAAGCAACATCCCATTGTGTTAGACAGAAAAGGAAGTGCAAAGAAGAAGGAAACCACTTTGGTTCTCAAATACAGTAGCAGAAAAGGTCAGAGCCAAAAGGCTGGCCTTCAGAAATATAAGGGAACACAGCGGATGAAGATAGGGAGGCATACCAAACTGCCTAAGGAAGCAGAGAAGGCAGTAAGGCAGGCAAAGTCCCAAACTGAGGAAACACTAGCATAAACAGTAAAAGAAGGTGACAAGACTTTCTATAGATACATTAGTGAAAGGAGAAAGTCCAGAGGGGTATTGCTAAGCAATGCAGAAAAGGAGCATGTGAGGAGGAGGACCTGTAAAGGCATCTATCCTAAATAGATACTTTGCTCAGTATTTACTGAAGAGAAGGTAGGGCAGGGCCCACACCTCAGCATCATGGACACAGGTGGAGGGAGGTGAGCACTACTCCCTTCACAAAGAAAGGGTCCTACAAGAGCTTGCTAAGCTCAGGGTGGATAAGGCAATGGGACCTGATGGCACAGCATCCCAGGGTACTTAAGGAACTAAAGGTGGAACTAGCAGAGCCATTAACAGAACTGTTTAGTGAGTCTCTGAGCACAGGAGAGGTCCCAGAAGACTGGAAAAGGGCTCATGTGATCCCTCCCACAGAGTGGTAGCAGAGAGGAGGCAGGGAACTACAGACCAGTCAGTCTTACCTCAGTAGTGGGCAAGATTATGGAGGCACTCCCTAAGGAAAGGATAGTGCAACACCTGGAATCCATAGGGGCACAGGATCCAAGACAGCATGGGTTTACAAAAGGAAGGTCCTGTCAAACTAATCTCATAGATTTCTTTGACTGGGTAACCAGAGTGGTGGACCAAGGGGAGCAGTTGATGTCACCTACCTTGACTTCAGCAAAGCTTTTGACACTGTTCCACATAGAAGATTGATAAATAAGCTGGGTAGGCTTGGGGTGGGTCAGAAGTTGGTCAACTGGATGGCAAACTGGTTGTGGGCAGAAAACAGAGAGTGGTGGTAAATGATATACAGTCAGAAGAGATGCAAATCACAAGTAGGGTACCTCAGGGATCAGTTCTGGGGCCAGTCCTCTTCAACATCTTCATTAGTGACCTTGCAGATGGACTGAGGGTAAGGCTTGTCTGTTTGCAGATGACACCAAGATCTGCAACAAAGTAGATGATCCAGATGGGGTGGGCAGAATGAGAAGAGATCTGGATAAACTAGAAAAATGGTCAGAAGAGTGGCAACTGGGATTTAATGCAAAGAAGTGCAAAATCATGCACATAGGGAGGAGAAACCCTAAAGCCACCTATAGGCTGGAAGGGGAGTTGCTAGCAGTCACAAAGGAAGAAAGGGACTTGGGCATCATCATCACTGATGACCTGAAATCATCCAAGCAGACCTCTAAAGCAGTAGGTAAGGCTAGGGGGTGTTAGGGTATATTAGTAGGGGTATCACAAGTCACAAGAGGGAGGTAATAATCCCTCTTTACAAGACACTGGTTAGGCCCCATCTGGAGTACTGCATGCAGTATTGGAGGCCACACCTTCACAAGGACATTAACCAAATTGAGGCAGTCCAGAAAAGGGCAACCAAAATGGTGCAGGGATTGCATCAGAAGACATATGAGGACAGATTAACAGAGCTCAATATGTGTACCCTTGAGCAAAGGAGGGAGAGAGGTGATATGATCAAGGCATTCAAATACCTTAAGGGCAATAACAAGGTGAAAGAGTCTAACATGTTTAAATATAAGAAAAATAGCAGGACAAGAGGACACAGCATGAGATTAGAGGGGGGCCGATTAAGGGGGAATGTGAAGAAATTCTTTTTCACGGAAAGGGTGGTGGATGCATGGAATGGCTTACCACAAGAAGTAGTGGCTATGAATACAGTGCAGGGCTTCAAACAGGCATGGGATAGGCATAAGGGAGTAATACAAATGACTATGAATAGATAGGCCACTGACAGAGCAAAAGCCGATGACACATTTATAAGGTAGAAAAAGAAATGGGCAGACTGGATGGGCCTTGCGGTCCTTATCTGCCATCAACTTCTATGTTTCTATGTTTCTATCATATTAAATAAACATTTCTATGATGATAAATAATTGGCTGCTAAAAGAGGATGTCACAATATAATAAACTGATTACAAAAGTTGTTCCAGTGTTAGAGTGTCATATGTTTTTTCCTTAAAATCAAAAAAGGGGCACTGTCATGAATTTAATTTGTCTTTGTTGAGTCATAATTAGACCATAATGGCTTCCATCTCCCTAATCTGGTCACACACAGCTATCTAGTCTGGGGTCTCAGGAGAATGATTTGAAAGCCACCTCTTGGTAAGGGCATTTATTGCCGTAGTTGTCAGGAGGGAATAGGAATAAATATTGTTTGTCATATTTGCTTGCCCCTTTTGAGGAAAGGCTCAGAATCAGGTCTTGGAAAGTAGGAAGAGAAGGGAGCTCCAGAATGCCCTGGAATGCCTTATAAACTGCAACCCAATAAAAGTACTATGACTTGGCACCCCCTAAAAATATAGTAGGGAGAGCCCTCCCTCTGCATTGTCACCAGCAGGCATCCAATCAGGAATTGGAGAAGTGCTTAGATTTTGTTGAAGTGAGAAAAAGGGCTTGCAATTTTCCATTGAAACTCCCTCCAGGAAGCTGTTGCTACCATAGTTTTGTGCACCCCTGACCAAATAAGATCAAATTGTTTAGGTGTATGGGTAAAATTCCCCTACATTTCACATCTGTTCTGTATCCCAGTCACTGCTGCTAGGCCTAAATCTATAGTCAATAGTTGGTACAGTGTAGAAATTTGATGGAGTTTAGCCCTGCAGTCCCATCTCTCATGCATAATATGCAATCTGATGGATCCATGTGTTCATTGAGTTACAAATCCCATCTCTGTTTAAAAATAAACTGCATAGTTGTAGGTATATGAATAGCTCTAGGTTACACAAGTGGAGTTACTCTTGAAGACAGTGAACATTTATGAATGTGGTTCCCTACCACAATTGGAATACAAGGATCAGATCACTCTGTTCCCATTGTCTATGAGAGGCATGTAAGATCACTGAGATGAAACTTGCACTATGAGAAATCAGAACAATTGCCCATAGCAAAGACGTCATGCAAGTTTACGTTTCATTATTCAAAAAAAGCAAAGCACCCTGAAATCTCAAAGAAATTCCAAGAGCACCAGTCTCATGTTAGCATAATTTATTTCATAAAACAACAAAGAGGCATCAGCCTGACATGTTTTGGATGCTCTCCATTGTTATCCATGGATCAGGACCCCTGATTGGCCCCCCTACCTCGCAGACAGTAATACCTAGGGCACAGGCGCTTATCGTATAAGCATAAGTATCAGGGTCTGAGCTCTATTGTATTCTACCGTGAATCATAATGCATTTGCCAACATTTTAACTGTACCAGTTTGGAGACACCTCTGTTTCTACCACTGTATAATTATAAGTTAGACAAAACTGCCATCTTCAGTTTTAGTGCAGAACAGCAATTATCTATGCAATTATGTATGTAACCACAAGTTGTCTTCAAAAATACAGGTCCTTTGTTTAGTTATCTTGTCTTTCTGCTAGCTCAGCATGCTCTCCCAGGCTAGTAAGAAGTCAGGTTATTTGCAACTATCCAATGAATAGATTTTTATGTCTTTTTGGCAGTTGCTATGGTTATTATCAGGGGTATAAGACCCTTTGTATTGCACCTTTTTCTCTGAGAAGAAGAGACTTGTTGCTGCCTATAGGGAAGAAAGATTGGAGGTGTTTTCCCCAGTGTTTATCACTGTGATCTGGTTGTAAGCCTGCTTTATACACCAGAAATAAATCACTTTATGTGCTGGACACCACTTGTCTGTCATTTCTTCACTTTTGCACAGTTCCAACCAGAACCTGAGAAAGGTAATTTTATCACTCAGCTACATTGGTGACTGTGTGCAGGTTGGAATGTACAAAGTAAGGATTCCATTTGAGTTCTTTGAACTGAATATCGAGTAGTGTGATGCATTTTGGCCCACTTGGACCTACTCAAACTTACTGTGGTTGTTCCTTTAAGGATGTGTGCCATCTCAGTTTTGGGCGTGGCAGACCCACACCGAACCTCTGGTACACTCCCTTTGTGAGTAGCAGCAAACTGCCTTGGCACTACCGTTTGCCCACGGTGGACCGTAAAGTCGTTGGGTGATGACACCAAGTACTTTATTCCAGTCTTTTAACTGCTTTCTTTATTTGTCTGTTTACCCCTTTGTTTGTTATGCTTGAACTTTACACAGAACTGAGACTAGATGTCTCAAATTACCTTACCTCCCATGGAGGTTGGACTGATTTTGCACTGGACTCAAAGTCATCAGAAGACCCTCTGCTTACGATCTCTTTTAGCCAGAAAAGATGTCCATTTGATTTACATTAGCAATAACACATCTACTGCTAATAATATACTTAATGATTTGAGTCATGATGGTGATTTAAGTCTTACTGTCGGGCAATTATTGGGTAGAACTTAGCTTCAAAGTTTTTGTTATTATTCAAGAATTCTTGATTGATTTCCTCATATTAACTCTATGCTGCCTGCGATGTACCCTAAAACAACATTGAGAATAACTAGAATTCCTTTGCAAGGCTTGTGTGTTGGGCCTGTAAACGATTCTTTAGCTCCATCCCTACCAGCTTACTTGGCATTGTTGCTCCTTCTGAGGCAACACGGGGGAATGTTATCCATGGGCCAACACCCCTGATTGGCCCCCTACCTCACAGCAGTAATACCTAGGGCACAGGCACTTATCGTACAAGTATAAGTGTCAGGATCTGAGTTCTACTGTATTCTACTGAGAATCAGAATGCATTTGCCATCATTCTAACTGTACCACTTTGAAAACACCTCTTTTTATACTATTGTATAATCATTAGTTTGACAAAACTACCATCTTTAGTTCTAGTACAGAACAGCAATTATCTATGCAATTATGTATGTAACAACAAGTGGCTTTCACAACTACAGGTCCTTTGTTTAGTTATCTTGTCTTTCTGCTGGCTCAGCTTGCTTTCCCAGGCTAGTAAGAAGTCAGGTTATTTGCAACTATCCAATGATGAAACTTTTATATATCTACTTGGTAGTTGCTATGAATATTATCAGGGGTATAAGACCCTTTGCATTGCACCTTTTTCTCTGAGAAGAAGAGACTTGTTGCTGCCTATAGGGAAGAAAGATTGGAGGTGTTCTCCTTGGTGTTTATCACTGTGATTTGGTTGTAAGCCTGCTTTATATACCAGAAATAAATCACTTCATATGCTGGACACCATTTGTCTGTCATTTCTTCACTTTTGTGCAGTTCCAACAAGAACCTGAGAAGGGTAATTTTATTACCCAGTTATACCATCCTTTTTCAAAGGTTAAACACATTTAAAAATCGTGGCCATTAAGTACCCAATCAACCACGAGGTCATAATGATGTCATCATAGATCACACATTTGATTGGTTAATAAAACAAATGGTCTTAACATTTTAAAGAAGCACATACATCAATACCCTAACACATGATTGTACCCATGTGTCCATTACTTATCACACGAAAAAACACAATTTTTAGACCCTATATCTCTTAATACTAATACAAAAGGAAGTAAAAAATTCCAAGATAAATGTAATAAAATTCCTAGGCAGTAAAAAGGAACTATATAAGAAAAAAGAGTAGAAAAAGAAGGCAGACATGGGGGGGGGGGGAGACAGGAAAGGGGAACATAAATGTTCCAGCAGCATACACAAATATTCTATATGCAAATGCTGTTCTAGTATTACACAGAAGCTTTTTAATAAAAAAGTGCAAATTGCAATATAGACAGACAAAGCTGATTCCATGCTTATTTATTTCTTCTTTTCTTAAGAAATGGTTTCAACTCAAACCCATAATTAAGACCTGACTTTTTTGTTGCATTGAAATTGATGATCCAAAGCACCTCTCTGGTCAAAAGCAGGTCATTATAGTTCCCCCCTCTAGGTTTTTGACATACCTTATTGATTTCCATGAAGGTAAAACCATGTTCATTTTGATCTCTTGCATTCATAATCTGTGCTGCTGCGGCATACGTGCCATCCTTTTTTTCTATTGCTCGAACATGTTCTTTAACTCTGGTTTTCAGATTTCTCACTGTTTTACCTATATAGAATGCTTTACATTTACATAATGCTAGATAAATGATCCCTACTGAGTTGCACGTTATTAGCTGTCTCACTTTGAAGATCTTTCTTGAATTTGGGTCTTTAAAATCTTTCCCAGTTTTAATATATTTGCAGCAATTACAATTTCTACAGGGAAAACAACCCACACTTTTCTGATTATTCACCCCACTACTTCCTTCCAAAAAATGGCTATGGCACAATTTATCTCCTATAGTTGGTGCCTTTTTATAAGCCATCTGTGGTGGGACTTGAACAATCTCTCTAAGGCCTGGATCACTTTGTAATATGTGCCAATGTGTCTTAACAATAGCTTCAATTTCACTTGCTTGTGCTGAGTATGGTCGCACCAGGTTGAAACGAGCAGGTGTTTGATTATTTGTTGCTTTTATGCAGTTACTATTTAGCAGGTCATCTCTATTTAAATTGTTTACTGCTTGAATTCCTTTCTCTATACTATCACAGCTATAACCATGATGTTTCAATCTGGTGCTTAACTCCACTGTGCCTTGTTCAAAACTTGCTTCATCCCCACAGTTTCTCTTTACTCGGAGAAAGTGCCCCTTTGGCAGATTTTTTGTCACATGTCTTGGATGGCAACACTCTGCCCTTAATAACATATTCCTATCAATAGTTTTCCTATGTATGCTTGTGGTCACTTTATTTTCATTTTCTCTTTGGATTTTTAAATCCAAGAAAGTAACCTGATCTCTCAGTTCCTGGTACATAAATCTAAGATTTCTGTCAGTGCATTCTAAATATTCTTTGAATTTCCTCACTTCATCACTATTTCCCTCCCATACAATAAATAGATCATCTATGTACCTCTTCCATGCTTTAATCTTTTGGAAATACAGATTTCGTGTCTTATTTAATACAAATTCCTGTTCCCATGCACCCATGTATAAATTACAGAGGGGCGCAGTCTGCCCCCATAGCCGTCCCCTTTACCTGCAGGTAAAATTGTCTGTTAAACAAAAACACATTGGCGCAGCTAGTCAAAGCTTTGCACAGTGCACAAACTGTTTACTTGGGGTTACCACAGGATTAGCGCGGGTCTCCTATATTCAAAAGTCCAAATAGTCCACGTAAATTGCATTAGAGCCAGGCAAACCATAATAATATGCAAGGGGCACACTGAACATGAATACAGATGCTAAAGGATATTCAGCGGCTAGCACCGTGCTAAGGTACTTAGCGTGACCCTTTGCATGGTACAAATTACCATGCAGGAAAAACTGGTCTTAACTCTGGGCAAACAGCTTTGCGCAACATTGTGGCCTTGCGTGGCATTAACACAACTTTAGAGTGGCCTTGCATGACCCTAACATATGACTATGACACAGAGATTAAGCCAGACATGGAGGAAATATGCTGCTCACTGAGGGCACCACAATGATGCCAACTGCTGCCACCAGTCCCAGTCATGCCAGGCAGTATGTGGTGACCTGGCCCCTGGGGGCCACCATGGTAGAGTGGCCATACAGCACACACCTGCAGACCATACATCTGTGGTGACCAACAGATGCCAGCACACACATGTAGCACTGTGAGCATGTTGTGTGCTGAGGGGAGGGTGTACGGGTGGCCAGGCCTCACCACTGACTGGGTGCAGTCACAAGGCTGGGACACAGCATGCAGTGAACATGGGCCAGTATAGGGAATACCCTAATACCAGTGTGTCTGTTGGATCATACATGCCCCCCCAGTCACATACCACACAGCTGTACATACACCACAGCACACACAGTTGGCCATGTCTTTGTCACTATGAGCATCCCATGCCAAAGGTGAAATATCTGTGGGTCACACAATAGTGTGACAGAAATGTCCACTGGCAGTACACACCTGCAAGGTGGGCTTATCACTGTGTACAGTGCAGTGGTCTTCACTACCCTACACACCATAGGCATTGCTGTGTCCCTCACACTACTGGTTCCTCGCTACTGTGGTGTCTGCTGTGCACTGTAGCATGCCCTAAAGTGGACAGTTGCATGCATCACCACCACCACCTGTGCCTGTTCTGTGTTGTCTCCTGTGGTACACAATGCTATGCTATACTGCATACGTGTAGCCTGCAGCAACCATCATGCACTGTCAGACTGATCTACAGGTGGAGCTGCAGCCTGACCTGGCCAGCCCCTGTACTTCCAGACTGACCTAAAGGTGGAGCTGTGGGGCCCTGCAGTAATGCTAGACAAACTGCATGCAAATCAGGGTGTAATGGGATTCTAATCTGGATGTTTGCCCAGAGACTACCTAAATGTGTTAGTGTTTGAATTACTGTAAAAGCGCCCTGAGCTTGGGAAGGGCGCTTTAAATAAATAAACTTTTACTTACTTACTTAAAAATTTGCATGTCAGTTTTGAATATGGCAAAGTTTAGCACTGGGTAAATGTGTTTGCACCAGGCAAACATCTTAGCTTTGAGCTAAAGCCGCACAAATGTGTTAGTGCGGCACTAACGGTTTGGGGGAATATCATACAGTTTTAAACACTGTTCTTTCACATCTGCAGCTGCCTGCAGCTGTACTGGGTCCACGCATTTGCTGGCACACACATTGGCCACATGGTTCACATCTACCTACCTTCACGTCGCTGTGAACTGCGTTGCTGTTGTGGTTTGCACTTCTTGGTTGCTATATTCAGTGCTGTCTTATTCCAGGGCTACATTTGCCCTGCACTCCTAGCCCAGTTTGCCTGGCCTCATTCCCATGCTATATTCAGAAGCTGTTTGCCCCAGACTATTCCTTTTGAATATAGCTTGCTTAGTGCTCCAGGCTACATTTGCTCACCAGGCAGTGCTAATTTAGCCCCGGGCAAAGTTCTGAATATCTGGCACATTATCCTTTAACACAATATCCAACATTTTAACCAAAAATTAAATGCTCAGTTTTTCTTCTCTTGCTGTCGTGTTTAAAAACCCTGCTAAGGCATCTAACACTCCCTCATGGGGGATGTTTGTGTAAAGTGCCTCCACGTCCATTGTTACCATTATATTGTCAGGGTTAACTAATTCTTTTAGCATTTTCAAAATGTCACTTGTGTCTTTAACAAAAGATGGTAATGTGTTAACAAAGGGATGCATATATCCATCAAGAAATTGGTAAAGGATCTCTGTTAGGGCACCAATACCTCTAATAATAGGGTGGCCTGGAGGATTTATCAGCAGTTTATGCACCTTAGGGATAAAATAAAACATTGCCCTGATGAAATCATCTGTAATCAAAAACTCCATGGCATCAAAATCAATTTCTCCTTGTTGCATTCCTTCCTTAATAAAATCAACAATATTTATTTTAAACTCAAAAGTAGGGTCATAATCTAACTTAACATAATAACTTATTTAACTGTCTTTCAACTTCCTTCACATAATCTAGTTTATTTAAAACTAGCACACATCCCCTCTTGTTTGCCTTCTTGATTTTCAAACCATTATTTGCCTGTAATGTTTTTAATGCCTCCCTCTCTGAAACAGATAAATTATTATACGCAAGGTTTTGGCTTAGTTTCAAAAAGTTTATCAAAATCCATTTCCACAAGCTGCTTGAACGCCTTTATAGCTGCACTTGGGGGTGGGTAAAAAATTGGACTTGGCTGCAAAATGAGGTTGTATTCCAGTCCCATCATTTACTACAGTTTCTACAGTTTCTTCCAAATGCCTATCAATATTTGTATTTCCAAAAAAGGATTTAACACTTACATTTCTGATGGCAATATTGAAATTAACTATAGTTTGAAATTTAGTAGCAGTCACAGTTGATGCAAAGTTCAGTCCCTTGCTCAGAACTGAAATATCTGCCACTGAAAGTTCAGAGTTAGAGAGGTTCAGTACCAGTACTTTTTCTTGTTCTTCCCAATCTACCACCGACTGCCCCTGCAATTCTGCATTCAGAACAAACTTTGCTGGTGTCCTGAACCTCATCCATGCCCTCTTGTTCCTCATCCTCCTCCTTGCTCTTCTCCATTGTCCACATTTTTTCCCATTTGTTCTAAGCGTGGGCTCCTGTGTAACTGGTATGGTGGTGCTGCTTCCTGTCTGGCCTGGTGAAAATGGTTCCGGGGAATGTTTTCTTCCACCTCTGAGTCATTTGCTCTACTAAAATCAAAAGAGACATGTCTACTTCTGTTTTTTAATATCCCTCTAGGGTTTTTCTTCCAACTAAAAATGTGGCCAGATTCAAAATCTTTTTTGTCCTGAACAAACTTAGCTTGCTTTGCCACTTTTAAGTTACTGTCCATCCATGCAATTAAGTCTTTTAACTTTTTATTCATCAGTTCAAAGTCAGGATGCTGTTGGAATTTTAACACTTCCTTTTCCTGTTTTTTTTATTTCAGTTGTTAATGTTTCTCTTTCCTTGCTATATTTGATAATCAAATCAATATGTTTAAAACTTGCTTCAATTTAAATGTTCTCCCAGGCTTTTAAGAATTCTTCATTACCTTGACCATAACTAGGTGCTTTCACTAGTCTCAGTTCCCTGGAGATTCTTTTTACTGTCACATGTCTCCATACTCACAGTGTTCCAATAAGTTTTATGCCACTGGTTGGTGATTCTCTCAAGTTCTATAAATGCATTGGCAAAATTTTGGCAGGGGGCGGAGAGGACTGAGCATCTGTAGGACAGCTCTCCTCTCCGGGGGTGGGATCCAAGATCGCATCGCTCAGCAGCGGCCCCCCCAGTGGAGACTGGGGGCACTGTCTGAGCATGCACTGATGGGACAAGAAAACCAGGAAAAATGGTGCCTGAAGTGAATGGCTTGATAGCAGTCTGCAGTTTTGTGGTGGCACCCACCTTGATCCGTGTTCTGCAGGGAGTTATGAGCCAGGGCTCCCTGTGGCCCTGCTGCAGGGGAGCGGCAAGCCACAGAATCTGGGTGTCCATGGCAGAGGCAGGCAGTGGCTGGATGTCCCCAAAGGGGGAAGCAGCTCAGGCGGCCAAGGAGAGATAAATAATACTAAAAAAAAAATTGCATTTCTTTTGTTTTTACAAGTCTCAGATAGCAGACATATTGTTCACCTTGACACAAGTAATACAAAAAACTGAAAATACAAATATTTCATACTTTTAAAATAATATTGTGGTACTGTCTGACATATCTTGAATGACAATATTTAAGTACAAATGTTAAAAAATACAACAGAAAAGAATGCAGCAGCTTTGTTAAAATATCAGTGGAAGTGATTAAGGCATGTTTATTTTAATTGTTGACTTGGAAAGGCACACCGAGCTGAAGCTCACTTCCAGGTGTGACCCACAGGCCCAGGGAGGTTAAGTAACTTGCTCAGTGTCACACAGTAGCAAATGGCAATTGTGGGATTCAGACCAGGGACCAGATGGAAAGTGCAATAATTTATGGCATTACCACACACCCTAGAGTGTGTTATTGAGCTTAGAAAATGGTTTAAAAAGTTAAATATATCAAAAAAGAAAGTAAAATCTGAACCATGTGGTAATGTGAAATGAATGCATGGTCATGTGACCATTTTTGACCAATTAGATTGCTTGTTTGTTCCAAGCCATTTTTATTATTCATTTTATATCTTTATTCTTATTTGTCTTATCTTGAAGAAGTAGAATTACCTCTGACAAAGACAGTCAACCTTTCTCTCCGGTTCTGCCAATTCCCTCAGATCTGGAAGGCCGCCTTAGTCACACCAGTACATAAGGGTGGGGATAAGAATAAGAATAGTGTGGTCAACTACAGGTCATCTCCATATTATCTTCCCTCTCTAAAGCACTGGAATGAATAGTATTCAATCAGGTGGTCACTTACCTCGAGCATTACAACCTGATGTGTTGCCAACAATATGGTTTTAGAAAACTGCATAGTACCACAACTGCACTCACAGATTTCACAACACACCTACATGAAGCCCTGGACAAACGTCATCTAATAAGTGCCTCATATGTTGATCTTACCAAGGCATTTGACCTTGTAGATCACCCTCTGCTGCTCATAAAACTTCTGTTTCATGGTTCTGTTGTTACCTAGCTAGATGCACACAGAAAGTCAAAATTGACGGTGTGCTCTCTGAAGCTAAGGAAGTCTCTGTCGGTGTTCCCCAGAGGTCAATACTGGGACCACTTCTCTTCAGCCTGTTCATTAACAGCCTTCCCAGTGCTTGCCCTCAAACTCAGATGCTGCTGAATGCTGATAATGCAGTCATCTTCAAGAGCAGCCCTCAGCATGAGGTAGTCACCAGGGAGCTACAAATCAGCTTTGGGTCCCTTGAACGCTGGTTCAATCAGAAGAAGCTTGTCCTTAATTACAAAAACAAAACAAAACAGTGCTCTGTGCTGGTACACATCTCAGGGGCAAAGTTCTCCCTCTGTGCATCCTGAGTGACCAAGGCCTCCCACTTGAGCAGGTATCCTCTATTAGATACCTGGGTGTCACATTAGATGAGTAGCTCACCTTCGCTGAGCATGTGGGTAACATGGTTAGCTTAGCCAACAGAGGGTTAGGAGCCCTTTTCAGACCGCGCATGAACTTAACCAATTAGGCTAGGAACTTAGCTGTAGCCAGCTCTGTCTTCCCACTCATTGATTATGGCCTCTCAGTATATGGAGCCACCTCTGATACTGTCTTGAAGTGAGTGAAAGTTTTGTTCAATAAGGCCTGCAGGTTCATCATGGGCTCTGACAAACTTACACATTGCTGTGCCTTATATTCCCTCATGAGTTGGCTTCCCTTGGAAGAATACATAATGTACCAGAGCATCCTACTGGCAAAAAAAGCACTTGTTGGCCTGGCTCCCCCCACCATGAGCTTACTTTTCTGCCCAGTTCATAATCAGTACACCACCAGGAGCATGGCAAGACATGCACTGATAGTCCCCACACGAAGGACCAACCAGGGCCAAAGAGCTTTTGTCTGCAGAGCTGTACACTGGCTAAACAACCTTCCCACCTCCATCACACAGATACCTAGATTACCACAGTTCAAGAGAGCCCTCAAGAATCAACTCACCCAAGATTTCACATGCATATGCTGACCCTAACCCTAACTTCTGCCTGACCTGCATTACTGTACCCATCCCCCTCCCAACTCCTTAGTCCCAACACCCCGTCTACCTCCTCCAACATCCCTCCTCCTCTCCTAACCAAATGGTTCCATTTGGAACCAACTGAGGTGTTATAACCTTTTATTGCACTTTTGTTTATTATTGCTCTTGACAAATGCTCTCTGAGCTGCCTGTAATCTACATTATGAAAGTATTGACAAAATGTTCTTTTGCTGCATGTATACAAATTTGTGGGTTTATAACACTTGACGTGGAACCTGAATGTATTGACAAATGCTCTTTATCCTGCATGTTTACAAATTAGTTTGTTTACAACCCTTGACATGGAACCTTTGCAAATGAGTGCTTAGCTCAAAAGTACTCAGATGTTCAAATAAATAAATCTTTTATTTTTTGAACATGAAGTGCTAGTGTGAATTCAGCAAATAGTTAATCATTTTATTTGGTGAAAAGATATAGTCCAAAATGTTCCTAAGATATGCTTTTTTCCTGCTTACCAAGTACTATACTATGTGCATGTTAGTATGAGATGCTTTGTATCCTCGGGGTGCTCAATAATACATGAGCAATATGCAGTTAAAAATAAATCTAGATTTCTTTTACAATTTAGTATATTTGTTTCAATAGTTTCAAATCTCTGCTGGGTAATTAATTTCCTTGACTGAGTATCCTTTACGATATTAAGCTATGACGCTAGCCCAATGTATGTTTTGTTTAAAGCCATACAACAGCTAGATCTGCTGGTTGTAAGTGACTGAAGAGTTATTGTCTGTCAGTGTCTATTAATCTTGTTTTGATTTCTACTTTTGTTTTTGTATACACATCTTGCTGTGGGAAATACTAACTAAACTGTACATAAGCCAGTATGGCATAACATTATTTTCTATCTGATCAAGTCAGTCAACTGTATTTCTGTGTGATTTGTAAGTTAACATATGGAAAGTCTACCGATTAGTTAACCAGAAGTCCTTGGCTGCATATAACATGAAATGATGGTGTGCAAAGTAAAACAGTTAAATATAAAAAGAAGAAGTCAATGTTATTTACTTGATCTGATATATGATGGTTTCTAAATTGCTGACAGCATGCCCAGTATGGGTATTTTTTAAAGATTAACATACTGCTGGCAATAGTGTTTTTTTTTTTAATAAAAAAATCTTAAATAATACAACTAAATTAAAGCCCTGTGGTTGAAAACTGTAGTTGTGATCCACACTAAAAACTAGAAGGCCTTTAAACATCAAACAACCAGAAGTGTAGTATGCTGTACACAAGGATGTTACAGTACTTGCTTGGCTGCTGAAATCTACAGTATGCTATTGACTTTCATAGTAAAGCAAAGGACATTTATCTTTCCAGACACAAACCAAGATTCTTGAACTGGGAGATTTCTTTAAGTGGACCACCATCTAGAGTTTGAAAGACAGGAGGTTGTTTGAGCCTGGCTAGCCTTTGCCTAGTGCTAAAGGATAAGGCAACCATTTTTTAGGAGATTAAGGTTAGGTGGTTTGACTGGAACCGGTGTTGGATACAGTCAAAATCATTCTGTGGTGATGCTTTCATATCATGGTCTGGGTCTCCAGTAGCAAAAGGAGGGGCTGTGGACATGGTCTACCAAGACTTTAACAAGACATTTGACACAGTCCCACACAAAAGATTTTAATTAATACACCACAACTCAGTTGACTCTAATCTCCTCAAAGGAGAACGGATACATAAACTATGAGTGGCTACGCTACTTTGGGAGGCTTCTTCGGTAAGAAACCCTGAAACCACTGCCCTATCAGAAAAATCAATCATTTTGGAGTTGTGGTGCTTACTAATCTGTTTTGTGCCATTGGGCCTGCTGAGCAGAGAGTTTGACATTGTGACACATGATTTATTTATGGAAGCATGAGTTAAACATTGCATTTCACATATTAGACTGAGGTAGTGACTCTGTGTATAGCTCTGATGCTCACGTTTAGGACTGTAATGTCCCCCAAACATACTGTGCATGGAAATGGGGCAGCATACTAGCATAAAAATATCTTAGCAGATGCAACAGATACTGGCTGAATAATTGATTTGTACATAACTTCAAAGAGATGATATATCAAGACATTATGAGGACTTACATTTTTTCAATGAACAATGACTGTAAATTACACTTTGAACCATACATTTTAATGTCTATTACTCATTTTTCAATAAGCAGAAAAAAAATCATTTTACAACTTTTAACACACAGGATGTTCCACAAGATAGAAATTTAAACAAAAAATAAATGCATTTATTCATTAATTGACTGTACCAGGAAAAGTATACTGAGTTGAAAATAACTTGTTTCCAGATGGGTTCTGTGGGATTAGGAACAGGGAGGTAGAGATTAAAATACAATTGCAAAGATAACATTGAAGAACTATAGAAAACACAATGATAAATTACTCACATAGTAACACAGGCATTTAGGGTCAAAATAGACGTTAGGTCCACCATCCTTCCCGCTTCATAAACTGGGATGAAATAAGTATGGTGTACAAGCATGTAACAATTTGCAGAGCTTCACTACTTACTCTGCTACTCAAGGTACCTGGTTATATTTATATATTTATATTTCATTTCAAGACATTTACCAGGAAACACATGCTGAGCAGAAATATCGCATTTCCAGATGCATCTTGGGAAGGGGGAAATGAGGACAGTAAAGCAATAGGTTGCAACAATCAGTTATACAAATCAAAACTATAAATTAAACAATTATGTAACAACAGAATGAATAAAATGAGCTGGGCAGAGCATTTGAAGAACAACAAATAATATAATTGCAAACTGGAACAGAACTGGAGTGTGAACAAGGCACTGCTGGATACTGTATTAAAGTGCAGATGGTTGCAATTTGAAGGGTGAATGAAGCGCTGCTGACACTTTGTTCAGCAGAGAAAGATGGAGTAAACTATAGGGGGCAGGGGGAAATGAATTTGGTCAGGAGCAGCGGCAGTGGGGAAGGGAAATGTAAGGTGGCAAAATATACAACGGGATCAGAGACAACTGCAGGAAAGAGTAGTGAATTCATGGAGGAGAGATCTGAGTGAGTGGGAGGAAGGAGTAGTATGAATTGTAATGGGAAGAGAGCCTCATAGTTTTTGAAGCAGGAGGAGAAGGTAGCTTGGCCAGCAGAGGATTTTATGGAGAATAGCATGAGAGAGTGAGGGCCACAGCTACAAAGGATTAGAAGGTGGGGGAAGGGAGACTGGGAAAGGAAAGGAAAGGAAAGGAAAGGAAAGGAAAGGAAAGGAAAGGAAAGGAAAGGGAAGGGAAGGGAAGGGAAGGGAAGGGGGAAGGGACCCAAGCCCAAATTTCAAGATGAAAGTAACATAATGAGTGAGGCACATAGCATCAAGGGTGTGAAAAGAGACAGAGGAGTAAAGTGAGCAGTGGTGGGTTCAAGGGGGGGGCAAGCAAGGGCAAAGCAGCAGAAGGAGTGAGATAGTGGATTCAGTCTGGCTAGGGTGAATTTGGGAACAGCACCATAAACAATGTCACCATAGCTGAAGATAGGGAGAATCATCTTTGAGACAACTTCCTGTGGGCAGGAAACAATATACTTGCTTTATTCCTGTAAAGCGCACCCAATTTGGGGTGAAGCGTCTGGTGGATAGCATCTGCATGAACAAAGAAATCGAGGTACTGATCCAGCCAGATCCCGAGGTGTTTAAAGGAGGAAACATCCTCAACTACAGCACTATCAACGGTATGGAAGGGGGGAGGAGGGTTAGCCTAGCTAGTCTCTGCCTTGTGCCAAAAGTCATGGATAACATTTTCTTGGGTTTGATGGATACCTGATTTGTCTGGTACCAGTGCCAGATGTTAGTAAAGTGTCATTGGAGCTAGGTCCGGCAGTCAGAAGCAGAGTATCCAGAGGCACAGAGGGCTGTGTCATCTGCATATGTGTGAATGGAAGCAGAGGAACAGGCAGAGGCCCTCGATAAGCAAACATTTGTCCCAGCTTACCTTAATGGCCTGCACTGTCTTCATTTACAATATCTCTGCTGGTAGGCTACTCCAATAATGCTCCACTCTCTTGGATAAATAGTGCCTCTTAATGTCTCCCCTGAATTTACCACCCTTGAGCTTCAGGGTGTGTCCCTGCATCCTACTGCAGGACACCAAATAAAACCTCTCCAACTGTTATAGTTTGTTGGTGCCCATGAGTGTGCAAAATACTGAGGCCATGTCCCCTCTCAGCCTCCTTTTCTTCAGGGTGAACATGTTAAGGGCTTCTAGAAACTCCTTGTGACTCCCCCACCTCATACCACTGACCAATTTGTTTAACTTGTGCTACACCCTCTTAATTGCCACACTGTCCTTTTTGTAGTGGGGAGACAAGAACTATATGTAGTACTCCAGATGAGGCCTGATCAGGGCTTATAAAGTGGCAGAATTACCTGTTCACCTAAAATGTATGATATCTACTACACTGCACCAGTGTTGAAACCATCCAACATGAGATCTGACTTAAAGCTGACTTAATGGATTGTGGAATCTGTGAATCTGTTAGAGAAAATCTTTCTAGAATGCGAAGTATCTTCAAACTATTTGAATCCAGTGTCCAAGTCCTTGCGTATATATCTTATAGTTTTCTTCATGTCTTTTAAGAAAGTTAAATTTGTGGCTAATTTAGTCTTAGAGACTTTAAATGCTGCTGAATTTGAGGGTAGCTAATTATATAGCAAATTTTGTTTTAACCTGCTATTGTATAATAGCTAATATTGTATTTAATTGATTATTATTGTGATGTGTTGTATTTATTGATTAATGTACAGCGCCCAGAGCCTCTGGGATGGAAGTCTTCTTAAATAAAATGTGCCTTGCCTTGCCTTGCCATGTGCCATAACATTCATCTGTAGGAAATAGTTGCTTGAACTTCAGTTTGTATGCAACTCATGATATTAAAGTATGTTACCAACTCCAAAGGGGAAAAATCTGGAATGGAGGTTCTTGTGGCTGTACATGCATTACACAATTTTCTTTAGTGCCCAGTGGGCTGGATGCTCAGTTTTACAACAGTGTGTGGCACTCCCTTTTGCTTTTAAAACTGTGATGGGTAGTGCCAGAATAGCTCAGCCAGCAATGCTAGCATTGAGAAGGAAATCCCCTTCTGTTTGGAGAGCAATGAGGTGGTGGCAGTGGTGAAATGTCACCAACAGGGCTTGCTCAGAGCTGGTTCTGGTAACTGTACTGGCATTTCTAATACTGACAACCATTATCTTTTTATATCTAAAATTAGGAAAGTTGAAAAAGTTGAATATTGCAGAAATTAACATGCAGTGCAAGCTGGACAATCTTTCTAAATATAGTTATAAAACTGGACACCAAAAGGCTAAAGGATAAAAAAAAACTTCCAACAGTGAGTCTGGAGTATCTCAGATTAAAAGAAGAATGGCTCAAAATCCTCAATGACTGTTCTTCACAATTAGTACAAGTAGCAATCAGGAAGGATGATCTCATCATGAAGATATTTTGGCCTCCATCTGTGATATGCTGTACAAAAAGAACATGAGTAATTGAAGGACAGTGACCAGTTTAAAAAGCTGAATGATAAATTGCAATGAAAATTGGTTAAATATGACCAAGAAATAAAAGAAAGAAAGACAGCACAAAAAATGAAACAGAGATAAAAAGGCCTTTAATGAAGGCCTACTGTGTAACTGGACACAATTTATTACTCACAATTGATTAGAGAGTAGGGGGCCAGTGTATGGTCAGTTTATCACTACTCCATTTTCAGGAGAAAAAAAAAATAACAAAAACAGGTGGCAATTGTCACTGAAAATTAAGACAGTTATTTGCATGCAGATTCACAAAGTGCAACCTCTTCTGAATGGTCTCAACCAGAAATGAAAGTAAACACCACAATCACAAAATGAATGAAAAAATTAAAAAAAAATGGAAAATGAGGATAGGATGGAGATAAAGGAGAACATATCAGGAAAGGTAGCAAACACAATTTCAGGAGCACGGACAAAGTTAAATAATTAACCTCACTACCCATAGTATTACATTTATGCAAATCAAGGTGTTGCAAAGTGGACTTAACTTCATTCCAACTCCAGGGGTCAGCTGTTTCAAAATAAAGATTCAGACTTATAAATTGTTCCATAAGATCTGCCTCAGGTACTATTTTCCAGCAAAATGAATCACACAATGTTAATACTGAAGCTTTCACCTCTATTAGTTATATCACGTATGGGAGAGGGTTGTTATGGATGGAATTTGATGAATTCCCATTCTTGTTACAGTATCACTGTAATGGCAAGAGGCTGCTATATCCTCATGAGTACGTCACAATGATACCATAACAATGTGAATGGCTCTGCGCATGCGCCTCTCGTGAATTGCCAGCTTATGATGAACTGCCATGGTGGTGAGAACTGGCACTGAAGCAGTGCATCAAAATGAGGAAAAAAGTAAAGTAAGGACAAATTTCACTTAACTGATGCCCATACACTATAAAAGGCAATGGATGGGCATCAGTTAACAACATTGCAGAGTTTCCACCTCGAGGTCCTCATGACAACTGTAAACCTCTCGAGCTTCGCTCTCTAGGTTTACTATGTTGTCATGACAACCTCTTGATGGGAACACAGCATTGTTATTAACTGGTTCCTATCCATTATCCTCTATGTTACAGATGAAGAAGAACTCTATGAAAGTACATTCCCTATTGCTCTTGTAAAACTATGACTTAGAAGAACTCACTCCTGACCAAGCAAGGGAGCTAGCAATCTATTTATGAGAGAAGGAAAAATCTGGCATGCTTAAAAGAAAAAAAAATCAACGGAAACAAAAGGTGTTCAAATTACCATCTATTTGGACTTCCAGTGACATCACCAGGCATGGCGGACTAGTTCTTTTGAGCTCTCCCAACCCTCCTGCTACAATCCAGCCAAATCAATGTTGAAAACTGTCTGCCTTGCTTAAAAAATGTAGATTAGATCTTCTAATGGCCACTACCAGAAGTAAGTTGAAAGATTTCACAGCCCCAATGGGCTCGAGGGAAGATTTGGAGACTCCGACGAGGAATCCGAACCCGGGGCCTACACCACGAGAGGTGGAAAATTGCATCTCTTCACCATGCCAGGCCCTGTTGGAAGAATTGAGCTTCGAGGACAAGGAGGGGATAATGATATCATCTGGGCAACTATGCCAGAAACTCCAGTGACTGAGATATAAAATAGGGGACTTTCAACAGTAACTCCTAGAGCTGCAAAAAGAGCAGATGCACCAGCAAACCCAAATCACAGAACCTGAACAACACACCTCCGAGATTTCTAAATCTATAGATCTTCACAAAGGGGCTCTTCTTCAACTGCAGGAGTGGGAAATCTGGCTACAACAAAAGGTAGAAGATCTTGAGAACAGATCAAGAAGGATCAACATCAGAATATACAGAATCCCAGAGGGCACAGAGTCAGGAGACATGAATAAATTCATGGAAAGTTTTATAAAAGAAATGTTAAACCTGGACTCAGACTATGCCCTTAACATTATCAGAGCCCATCGCTCCCTGGGTTGCAGACCTGTTGACCCTAAAGCTCATCCCTGGTCTGTAATTGTAGCCTTCCTTGACTACAGGACCAAGTCAGATGTTCTGCAAAAAACCTGGCAGAAAAAAAGAGTTGATTTTTGGGGATACCAGACTTTTCTTTGAGCATGATTATGTTCCCATGACTATGGACTGTCGGAGAAAAATGTTACCAATATTGAAATTACTGAGGGACAGGGGGGTTAAAGCAAGAACAGATTATCCCTCTACCCTGCACATCATCACAGATAAAGGCACTCATCCATTTCTAATAGTGTCAGAAGCAAAGGCCTTCCTGCAACAATGGAACATAGCGGTGGATGAGATGTTCGATTCAGAAACCCTGAAAGAGTTGGACTGCCGCAGATGGTACACTGTTTAAAAATCTGGGCTTTGGCAGGAAACAGGCCACAGGAGGAGGACCATCCCCTACTGATCCATTGGAGTCACTCTCAGAAACTTGGGGAGGCCCATCGTCACACCCGCTGCAGCAGAGAGAGGGAGGTCGGAAACATAATCAGAACAAGGGTAAAAATATGGAGGTAACCAGGAACTGATCTGTGTGATAGAGTGAAGGTGATTTGATTCAGTGTTGTGCACATTGAAATCACTGGAAACCTCAGCTACACTCTCATGGCCTGGGAAACCGGGTGCGTGACTTAATTTCCTGGCTCCTGTTGGCTGTGGACCTTTCTGGGTTTTTCACCTGGATGACCAGTGGATTGCTTCAAGTTTCACTGAGAACTGCACTTCGGCTGAAAGGGAACATTATTTTTGCCTCTTCTTGTTGTATGCGACTAGTGAGACTCAATATTTGGAAGGGGCAGAATCTGCTGTGACTCGGGGGGGGGGGTGGTATTTTCTCTTCCTCTTTCTTGGGCCTGGTGGCTCATGTGGAACTATGGTTGGAATGTAATTCACACACTGGGTAATTTTTTTTTTTTATACTTAAATGAAAAAGAAAGTAATTAATATTTGGAAAACTTTTTGTGCCGCTGAAGGGGGGATGGTTCAATTTGCTAGACAGTTCCTTTATTTGAAATATAAAGAGACGAACATAAGGGAAAAAGATCACATTAGGCCCGGGCACTCATTCACCTCCTCCATAAGGTTCACAGCACCCATGAGGGAGTGAGTGGGCAGCTGAGAAGGGAAGGGGGGTGGTTGCCCTCGGTGGAGATACTTTCGCTTAAGGAGACCGAGGCATATAGTCAAACTTAATGGAGCAAGGCAGCCCTAAGAGGAGGTATTACCCTCTGTATCTTATTTTTTGGTTACACATTTTGGCTGGTGGGGGGGGTGGGAACATTTGGTGCTATGTACTGGATGACAAGATCCACCACTCAAGATGGGGTCTTGGAATATGGCTCCCAATTGGGTGTGAGGAAGGGTTATCCCACCTCTACACATAGAGGTTGGGACACAGTGGCACATTTGGTAGTCACAGTTTAAAGTTCCTTTTGTTTTATTCCAGTTCCAATTTTGTCTGTTAAACTGTTTATGCTATTCTTATAGTTTACTGTTAATCTTGGGAAAGAGTGTTTGCTATGCTGTGGAGGGTTGGGGGGATGTGGGGATGCTTGGTCGTGGAAGGGCACCTATGGCTCATGTTAAGGGGGATTTACAGACACCTTGAAAATACTTGATGGATTTAATGCTCATTATTTATGATGTCCAGGGCTTGAATAGCCCTATTAAACAGGCCAGAGTGCTTCAAGAAATAGGCAGATCGCAGGCCTCTTTGGCCTTTTTGCAAGAAATGCATCTGACCAATCTTGAGCACTCTAAACTACATAGAAGTTGGTTGGGGATGGTCTACGCTGCCTCTTGGCCTGAACATCCCCTCAGGAGAGGCAGAGCAATTTTAATTAGAAAGAACACCCTACTTAAAGTGGAACAACAGACTTGGACCCCAGGGGGTGCTATGTTTGTTTACTGGCCATGTTCTTTAACATGAAGTGCATTTTGTTAAACTTATACGCCCTGAATGATCAGTCAGAAAACAGAGCCTGCTTTAAAAAAACAATTCTCAACACCATAGGAGACCCTGATGCCATCTAAATTTTGGGTGGAGATTTCAATAGTGTTTTGTTGCTCAGGAGAAACAGGAGGGGTCCTCTGACTGCCATGTCATCGTAGGTAAGAAAAGTTTTTTAAAACACTTGTTGGGAGAGTAAGGACTCCTCAATGCCTGGAGACATGTCCATCCGAATGTAGCTAATTACACCTTTTATTCATGCAGACATGCTAACTTCTCCAGGATCGATATGTTCCTTGTCTCCAATGAGCAGGCCACCATGCTGGATACCTGTGATATCCTCCCCATGACATGGTCTGACCATGCCCCACTGTTGCTAAAATTGGTATTCTCCCCCAGCCTGAGGAATAGTATGTGGTGCCTAAATATAGGTCTTCTAAATCAATCTATAGTGAAACAGAAAATTTCTGATTCTATTCAGGATTTCCTAGGGGCTAACCCACCCTCTGACACAACTCCCTCGATACACTGGGATGCCTTGTAGGCTGTTCTGAGGGATATTTTTATACATTGCAGTTTCCAGCAAGAAAATGCCAGCCAATGTCTACGGAGGCAGATAGAGGAGGAGCTAAGGGAGGCAGACTTCCAATACAAGCTCACCCTAAACCCCGAGGATATGACCCTTTGGCTGACGAGGAAAAAGGGGTTAGAATCATTATTAACTACTCAGACTGAAGGAATGCTCAGGCGAACAGCACAAAAGTTCTATGAGGGTGGTAATAAGACAGAACATCTCCTAGCCTTAACCCTAAGAAAGCAGACAACCTCTAGAGAAGTCCTCCAGATACAGGATCCCAAGATCCGTTAAATATATCTGCTTATTTTGCAGACTTTTATGCAGCCTTGTACAGGCAAGAACCAGTCCCTGACCATGAGGCCAAAGTCAGGTCCTTTCTAAACAGTATTGTGCTTCCTTCCCTGGAAGCCCATCATAGGGCCATATTAGAGGGGAACATTTCAGCTCAGGAAGTTTTGGGAAAAATTGCACACATTAAGTCAGGTAAATCTCCCAGCTTGGATGGTTTACTGTCCGAATTTTGTAAGTGTTTCAAGAAAGATTTGTTGCCTATTATGTTAAAATGTTTTCATCACATACCGGGGAGGGGGGGATTCCGGTGTCTTGGAGGCAGGCGCAGATAGTGATGCTCCCCAAGGAGGGTAAGGACCCACTGTACTGTTCCTCCTTCCGGCCCATTTCACTTCTGAATATAGATATGAAGATGTTTACTGGCATTTTGGTGGACAGACTGCAACAGGTAATAAGGACGGTCATCCATACAGATTAAACTGGCTTTGTGGCAGGAAGATACTTATCTGATAATATAAGAAGGTTACTCAATATACTTACTTCCCAGCAGCATAAATCAGAATTTCAGCTAGCCATCTCCATGAATGCCAAAAAGGCTTTTGATTGGGTTAATTGGCAATTTTTAAAACTCACCATGGAGAAAATGCAATTTGGCTCTAAATTTCTAACAATTTTCCAAAATCTATATACCCTGCTACAGGCCCATGTAAAGGTAAATGGGATGAACTGTAGAAGTTTTCCCCTAACTAGTGGTACAAGGCAAAGCTGTCCCTTATGCCATGTCCTCTCTGTGGTCTGTCTGGAGCCCTTGGCAACGGTGGTGCGCCCGGACCAACAGGTGATCAGGGTGATGGTTGATAGCCGGTGGGAAGGAACAAAAGATTACCCTTGATGCAGACAACTCCCTGTTTTTCTTGGGCAGTCCACAGAGATCTGTCCCCCACCTTATATTTTTGGGGAAGTTTGGGGAATTGTCTGGCTACAAATTAAATTATGCTAAGTCGGAAGGACTCAAACTAAGTGGAACATTTCCACAAGCATTTCATAAAGTGTTTCCCTTCTCCTGGGCCAAGAATGATCAAATTTGATATCTGGGTATACAGGTTCAGGTAGATGTTTCCAAAATTGTTTGAAATTAACTACAATAGGTTATGGGGTCTAGCACAGCAAGATTTAACCAGATGGTCCCTGCTACCCCTGACAGTTGCTGGGAAAATAGGTTTGATTGAAATGAACCTCCTTCCTCACTTCCTGTTCCTGTTTGTGAACCTTCCGATACCAATTCCCTTGACATGGTGTGGGATTACAGCTGGCTTGTCCAGGTTCATATGGGGAGGGGTTGCTGACCATGAATTTCCAGACAGACCTTATCTCTTCCACGAGATGTTGGGGAAGGGGGTTGGGACTGCCTGATTTTTACTCGTATTATCTGGCTTGTCAACTTCATGTGATTCACACCTGGATCACAGGGCGGAGTTCCTCGGTCTGGCTGAACATGGAGGGGCAGGATGTCATGGAGGTCTCCCAGTGCTCCCTGGTGTATTTCCTGCCTGCTTCCCCAGTATCTTTACTGTCCAGCAATCCATGGACGCAACACACCTTGCAAGTTTTGAACAGGGCTAGGCAGTGACTGACCTTGGGGGAGACAATGGGCCCTCTATCTCTTATTCATCAACATGTGGATTTCTTTCCCCCACACCTAGACGGCGCATATGCTAGGTGGGAACTAAGGGGGCTGGTCCAGTTTTCATAGCTGATAGAATAAGTTATCTGTGGTACTTTTGCCCAGCTTAAGGAGAAATTTGGTCTGCAGGACTCAGATTTTCATAGATATTCACAGGTACATCACTTTATTAGTACCCCAGTAAACCTAAAAGAACTTACATGCCAACCTAACCCCTGGGAAAACATTGTGCTGATGATACAAAAATCAAAGGATAAGGTGAGGTGGACCTCTCAGTTATACAGATAAATAGGTCCTGGGGAACAATACCCTCTAAGGAAAATAAAGCTTGCCTGGGAGAAAGATTTTGGAGAGCATCCCAGATGAGTTGTGGCTTGAGAGGCTAAAACAGGGGTGGAGGGTGACCTCATCCCCCACTTGGAGGGAATTCTTTTGGAGAATCTTAGTCCGGTACTTCTCAGTCCCAATGGTTACTAAACATCACAGCAATACTAACACTGATCTATGCTGGAGAGCCTGTGGCTCAGTAGGCACACACTTGCATATTTATTGGGGGTGTCAGATTATTGCTCAATATAGGCAGAGCATACAAGAGGCAGTACAGAGGTACTATCAGAACAAATACCAGACACTTTTACAGATTGGATACTGAGCTTCCCTACCATTGTGCATTTCTCTCCATCCAGATGGAAATTGGCCCTGGCTCTTATAGCTGCAGCCTTAAAATGCTTAACTGCACACTGGCTACTCCATGAACCTGTAGAATTAGGGCAATGGGTCTCCAGAGTCAACAACATTATGGACATGGAATTCATTACGGCCAGATTACACCTTAGAGAAGAAAAGTTCAGAGTGGTCTGGGTCCCATTGATTGCTTGGGAGGCAGCTCACCCCAGAGTTCTTGTGGAGCTCTAGCATAAAGATAAATGAAAAGAAGGGACCCTTGTTGACTATTTAACTAACAAGCTATGGGGTTAATTGAATAAACCAGATGTATATATTTATATTAATGAATACTTTTCTGTAATTTTTCTTATCCCTTTCCTCTTTTGATTTGCTCACTCCCCTCTCTCCTCACTTCCCTCTTCCCCTTGTTTTCCTTCCTCTATATTCCATTCCTTAAACAGGTTACAATGGATGGATTCTTATATAGTATGGTAATTACATGTACTCTCCCTTGTTGTTGTATTCTTTCTTTTCTTTTTATTCTTTGTGAATAGTATGGAATTCTAGCAATGATTCATGTTGTTTAAAATTTTGAAATGACCTAAGTAGAGTTTTATAAGTCACTACGTATGAAGTATTCATATGTATATTGTTCCTTCTTTTAAAAAAAACATAACAGTGACTGTACTCAGTTGTTAAATGATGGTGGTTGAATAAAGTTCAGTTATAAAAAAAAATTACCATCTATTTGATCCAATCTTCTGTAAGAGTGCAGCTATAGAAATTTTTGAATGTGTAGTGTCATCAGAAATTGATGAACTATTCAACTCTAAGTGGGAAACATTTTACCTGAACATCTCCCAGAAAGAAACATTAGCATTTTGTGAAATTGTGCCCTGAGATGATACCATCATCAAAAAAGCAGACAAAAGTGGTAACACAGTATTATGGCCGACCGAATAATACAAACTGGAGGTTGCATACAGGTTACAGAATAATGATTCTAGAGGCAAATTCACTCTAGCCCCACTACAGTGTTTAATAATGAACTCAATAGGCCTGATTTTCAAAGGGGGTTAGATCGACACAGTGGACTTGCATCAGGGTGTTTGACACAAGTGGGGACTTGCATCAAACATTGGCAGTACTGCGAATTTGCAAGGGAGGCACACGCAAATCCCTGATGCAAGTCCCTCTGTTGGAAGAGCAAAGTTAGACCAGCTTCTCCCTGGTCTAACTTTACACCATTCAATGACCCTTTTTATGGGGCTTGCACCAAAGTTTTAGTGCAAGCTGCCATAAATCACGGAAAATGTCACAGCTGAGCCAGACATTATAAAATTAGGCACATGTTGCAATGAACTGTTTTGGGCAGTTGCATCAAACTTTGCGGTGGATGCAGGGCTTGAGGCAAGCCTTGCTTCCCACATTTTGAAAATTGAGCTTCATGTGTGATTGAGCCAGAGTTTTCATCTCAGGTCTCAAATTTGTTCAAACAAAGAACTATTTCTTAGGTAAGGACCAGATAACTGGATACCAATACTTAGTAAGCAACTCTTCAAAAAACAAATAGGATATGTGAAAGATCCAAAGTAGGGGCCTCCATATCCCCAGGGCCCAAACCAACTATAGGAGAATTAGCCTCAATTACTTCAGCTCAAAAACTGGGAACTCCTTGTCTCCTGCATCATGCAAGAACACAGCTCTGTCCAAATTTAAAACCATACTATAAACAGAATTCACCAACATTTGTAATTATTATAAAATTAAAATTGACTGAGTGAGCCTCTAATAGTGCAACAGCCTTCCATTTCCATGGATCAACATCTGCTCTTTCGGACCACACAATACATTTGTACTCCTATCTGTCAATTTTAATACTAATACAATGACTTTGCCCTCCTATCTCCTAGCTGTTGCTAGCTTGTAGAGCAGAAAGCAGCTAACTAAAAGAAACTACCATTTTCTTACTAATTTAACACTTCTATCTCAGCAGGAGTCAGTGTCTGTTGAGATTAGCAAACAGATACTTTATTAGAAGTAGAAGGGGTCTTATTTAGGGTTAAAAAAGAAAAGAAAGAAAGTCAGTGTGTGTTCTGTGCTGGGAAGGGTACTGTATCAACTTACTTTGCTAAACCAGTAGGAGGAGAGATAGCTTAATTGGGGTGTGGCTTAGACAATATAAAAGCAGGTGACTCCAATTACAACTTCCTGTTGCTAGCTTGTAGAGCAGAAAGCAGCTAACTAAAAGAAACTACAATTTTCTTACTAATTTAACACTTCTATCTCAGCAGGAGTCAGTGTTTGTTGAGATTAAGCAGACATATACTTTATTAGAAATAGAAGGGGTCTTATCCAAGGTTAAAAAAATAAAAGAAAGAAAGTCAGGGTGTGTTCTATGCCGGGAAGAGTACTGTATCAACTTACTTTGCTAAACGAGTAGGAGGAGAGCGAGCTTAATTGGGGGTGTGGCTTAGCCTTTTTTCTTACTAATTGCCTTCCATCCAAAGCACCCTAAGTCAGTTCTACTTTTATAGCCACTGGATTTGACTGACAACCGGAACTTCCTGTTTGGCAGTAGGAGTGAAAGGATCATAGAGAAACATTAGTTTTGTCAACCCTAAAGGAAAAAAGTAGGTCACTCTCTCTCCCCCCAGCTGCTGGTGGTCTGACACTGAGCAAGGAAGAAGGAGGCTACTGAAGAATATAGGAAGTTGCTGTCCCAGAACAGGAAGGGTGAGAGTTGTAAGGAGAGGAGAGAGTAGGCATACAGAGAAATAGGAGAGGGGACACAAAATAAGACATGATAGGAGTGGAGCAGTGCAATGGCTGTGGGGAATCACCCTATTTGCAGGCACCTCTGTGGTCTGAGGGAGGAGGTTGCCCGTCTCCAGTATGACCTGGCTAGGATTCATGAAACCTCCTCCCCCACCCAGGGACCTTCAGAGCCAATGGCACTACCTCAGAGGTTGCTAAGAAAGAGGAGATGCTGGACCAGGGTGGGCTCAGGGAGGGAGAGGGTGGTGGAACAGATTTTCATCCCTCCAGCTGTACCTCTCCACAATTCATACACTCTTCTGGTGGATAGTGGTTCCTCTATAGAGGCACCTGCAGTGGAGACCAATGATGATACTGGGAACCTTTACAAAGGAGACCCACAGGAGGGTGGCATGGGACCACACAGGGGAAGGAAACAACTCCTGGTGTGGGACTCAATAATTAGGTGGTAGAAGTGGGGGAGGAAGAGTAGAGGGATGTAAGGTGCCTGCCTCATGCCATGGCATGGAGGGACAGGAAGCAAATCCTCAGGATCATGGGAGCAGCTGCATGAGGGAGGGAGCTGGATGTCATTGTCCACCTAGGGACAAATGACCTGGCTAGGAATGGGATCAGAGCAGTGTAAGAGGAGTTTGTAGAGTTGGGGAGGGGCCTTAGACAAGTAGCGCATACGGTAACCTTCCCGGGGGTGCTGCCTGTCTATGGCAAGGGTGATGCCGGGGTACTCCTCACCAGGGAATTTAATGAATGGTTGAAAAACTGGTGTGAAGCTCAGGATTTTGGCTTCATTGGGGACTGGGGAGCCACCTGGAGGGATGCAGACCTATACTGATGCGATGGTCTGCATCTGTCCAGGGATGAACCAGGATCCTAAGTGAGAGGTTTAAATGCTTCATTGGTAAGCATTTAAACTAGCCAAGGGGGAGGCACTGAAAAGGAGCAGGGAACTCCCAGCCTCCCCCCACAAAACAAGGTAATTAGTGAGGTAAACACCAAGGTAGAGAAGCCATTAGGGAGCAGGACAGAGGTAAATGTAAAAAAGGCAAAGGCAGTAAGGCAGGGATGGGGCTAAAAGGGGTAAGGCCATCAAAAAGTGGAGGGTGATGAGTACCAATGCCTGTAGTCTGCATAACAAGCTCCCTGAACTAGTGGCCTTGATGGAAGAGTGTTGCCTGGATATTGTGGCAGTCACAGAAACATGGTACACAGAGAACCATCACTGGGATGTCAACATACAGGATACACAATCTACAGGAGGGACAGGGAGGGTAAAAGAGGAGGAGGAGTAGCTCTCTATGTAAAGGAAGGTATCAAAGCAACAGAACTAAAGAGTAAACATGGAGCAGATGAGGCACTCTTGGTCACCCTGGAGACAGGAAATGGCACTACAATCTGCATGGGGGTTGTATACAGAACCCCCTCTTAGGGGGAAGGAATGGACAAGGAAATGATAGAAGGCATCATTAGAATGTCAGAAAATGGGGAGATATTGTTGATGGGGGACCTGAATATGCCAGATGTTAACTGGAGCACCTTTGCTGCAGGCATATCCAAGAGCAGGGTCATTCTTGATGCACTAGAAGGGGCATGCCTCAGACAGCTAGTATTGGAACCCACTCGGGAGGAAGCAGTCTTAGACCTGGTACTCTCAAATGGGGATGGAGAAAGAATCTCAGATTTAGAAGTGGGTAGCCATCTGGGAACAAGCGACCACCAAACAGTGTGGTTCACGATAAACACAGCCATACAATCAAGCCATACAAAAGCAAGAGTATTGGACTTCAGGAGGACTGACTTTGGGAAAATGAGAGAGTGCCTCAGAAAAGCACTAGCAAACAGGCAAGAAGGAGGGGTGGAAGAACAATGGGGAGCAATTAAAACAGCCATCACAGAGGCAACAAGCCTTTGTGTAAAGCAAATCAACAAAATGCAATGAAGGAAAAAAAAACACTATGGTTCTCAAAAGAGGTGGCAGGGGAGTTTAAGGAGAAAAGGATAGCATTCAGAAAGTATAAGGAAACACAGAAGGAGCAGGACAGAGAACTTTATCAGATAACACAGAAAGAGGCAGGGAAGGCAGTCAGAATAGCAAAGGCCCAAACAGAGGAAAGGATAGCCAACTCTGTTAAGAAGGAGGATACAAACTTTTATAGGTACATTAGGGAGTGAAGAAAGACCAAAGGAGGGATACTGAGGCTTAATAAAGGGGAGGGAATGTGGGCAGAAGGTGACAGTGAAAAAGCAGGGATACTGAATGAATATTTCTGCTCAGTTTTCTCAAAGGAAGAGGGGAGGAGGTACCTAAACCAAACAAGAGAAACACTCTGAAGACGGGGGTCGATACCAGTCCATTTACAGAAGAAAGGGTTCTGAAAGAACTAATAAAATTGAAGGTGGACAAAGCAATAGGGCCTGATGGGATTCACCCAAGAATTCTAAAAGAACTCAGGGTAGAACTAGTGACACCGCTGACTACTTTCTTTAACAAATTATGGGAGGATGGGGTGGTACCTGAGGACTGGAGGAGGGCAGATGTGATTCCTTTTCACAAAAGTGGGAACAGGACAGAGGCAGGAAACTACAGACCAGTTAGTTTGACCTCAGTGGTAGGGAAAATGATGGAATCACTTCTGAAGGAAAGAATTGTTGAGAACCTAGAGCCCAGTGGGGCACAGGACCCAAGGCAGCATGGATTCACGATGGGAAGGTCATGTCAAGCGAATCTAATAGATTTCTTTGACTGGGTGACCAAAGTAGTAGACCAGGGAGGGGCTGTGGACATGGCCTACCTAGATTTTAGCAAGGCATTTGATACAGTCCCACACTAAAGATTAATACACAAGTTAGCCAGCCTTGGAGTAGGTCCCAAGGTGGTAGCCTGGATAAAAAATTGGCTAGACAACAGGACGCAAAAGGTAGTAGTAAACAAAGTCTACAGTGAAGAAAGGAGGGTTACTAGCAGGGTACCACAGGGTTCGGTACTGGGACCGGTCCTTTTTAATGTCTTCATAAGTGACATTGCAGAGGAATTTGGAAGGAAAAGTATGTCTCTTTGCAGACGACACAAAGATCTGCAACAGGGTTGATACACAAGATGGAGTGGAAAGGATGAGAAGGAACTTGGCAGGGTTGGAGGAATGGTCAAATGTATGGCAGCTTAGATTCAATGCAAAGATGTGCAAGGTAATGCACCTGGGAAGCAAAAACCCAGTGGAAGAGTACACAATGGGGGGTGAGATATTGACAACAGTAAAAATGGAAAGGGACCTAGGGGTAATTATATCAGATGACCTAAAGGTGGGCAAGTAATGTGAGAAGGCAATAAGGAAGCCTGGGAGGATACTGGGATGCATAGGGAGAGGCATCAATAGTAGAAAACAAGAAGTTGTTATCCCTCTGTACAGACAGTTGGTGAGAGCCCATCTGGAGTACTGTGTGCAGTTCTGGAGACCCCATCTCCGCAAAGACATAGACAGAGTGGAGGCTGTCCAGAGAGGGGCAACTAAAATGGTGCAGGGTCTGCACCAGAAGACATATGAAGAAAGACTAAAGGAGCTTAATATGTATACCCTTATGATTCCTATTCACAAAAGTGGGAGCAGGACAGAGGCAGGAAACTACAGACCAGTTAGTTTGACCTCAGTGGTAGGGAAAATGATGGAATCACTTCTGAAGGAAAGAATTGTTGAGTACCTAGAGCCCAAGGGGCACAGGACCCTTGAGGAAAGAAGGGAGAGAGGGGACATGATAGAAACTTTTAAGTACCTCAAGGGAACCAGCAAAGTCCAAGAGGGTAGCATCTTTCAGAAAAAGAGATGTGCAAGAACAAGGGGACACAATTTGAAGATAGAGGGGGGACAGCTCAGAGGTAATGTGAGGAAGTATTTTTTCATGGAGAGGGTTGTGGATGCATGGAACAGCCTCCCTGTGGAGGTCGTGGAGTCAAGAACAGTGGGGGAATTCAAGACTGCATGGGACAGACATAAGACAGTCCTAGTGAGGGGTAGGAGGAAGTACTCTGTTGGTTAACTAGGATCTGCAGCTTATCTGTTAGGTAGGAAAATGGGCAGACTAGGTGGGCCAAGCGGTCCTTATCTGCTGTCAAATTCTATGTTTCTATGTTTCTATGTTATCTTTAAATGTCAAAGCCATTGTAACATACGTAATCAGAGGACAACTTTGATAATAGGCCCATGGGTGGTCTAATTGTTCTTATTCTGTCTACAAATAAAAATTTCTATTTATTTTACCTTTGATGCCATGTTTTATCACCAGTGTTCTGGAACAACAATGGGCACAATCCTAGTCCCATTTTATGCCAACCTTACATTGACTTAGGTGGAACACAGTCTTACAACAGCAAATTATAATGCCTTCGTGCACAATCTATAGTTACTATAGTTTTATAGAAAATGGCCACTATGCACTAATGGATGGGAAGTACTCGCCGGAGGTGTCTATCCTGCCCGCATAGGTCCTCACCCACGGACAGGTGCACACATACTGTTATGCACAACTAGCGGCCACCTGTCCATAGCTCTGCCCCCATGACACACAGGACCATGCTGGGTGGCCATGAATGTAGTAGTGGACACATGCGGGCATCCAATAGTATGCTGTCAGCTGTCCAGAAGTGGATCCCTTACAGGAAAGGTGCAGGTCTGAGTGCGTGAATGGCACCCGCATGCACCCAGACCCACATGTCTGTGCCCCAGGCCAGCAGTCCTGTATAATGACACCCCCCTCCCACCATACAGCAACACTCTGTCCCCATCAGGCTGCAGTAACCCCTCCCACACACACACCCATGCCCCAGCCCCGTCAGTGCAGTGCCCCCTTCCTAACCCGTCCATCCAGTGCGCTGGGTAACACTGGCACCCACACCCTCAATACTGGCATTCCCTCCCCTCACACTGTATACATCCCCTGCCCAGCACTGCATGACAGGAGTACAACCCCCTGTCCTCTGCTCCATGTGTCCCCAGACCCCAATGTGGTGGTTAGAATCACCCTTCTACTCCACAGCACCGAACTCCCCCATACCCATTCCTGTCAGTCAGTGCCATGGCTCAGATGGCCAGTGGCAAAGCCCTCCACACACCTTTTTGTCTGCTGGCCATCCAAGTGATACTGGGAGCATGCTGCCTATATATATGCAGTGCTCCTAACATCACTTGGATGGCTGACAGCCGAGGAGGTGTGTGGAGGGCTGTGCCGATGCCATCCGAGCAGGGGCCCCATCATTGCAGGTATGGGGGTGGTGGGTGTCCACAACCAGGGACTGGTGCCAAGTGTGTGGTGTGTGTTTGGGGGGGCAGCCTACAAGGGGCTGGGGCACAGCTCTGTGCTGGGGTGGGTGGGTGGTGCTGGGTAGCCATCGTGGATGGCCGCTGTGGTCTTGTTGGTGGGGGAGTTGGTAATTCACCTGGTCCAGGTGGCAACCAGTAGTGTGTGTGGTGCACATTGGGGCAATTTGATAGGGTTCTCTCTGGTGTACCCTGCACTCTCCTCTGCACCCCTGTGGCCAGCACTATGCACCTCAGTGCATGGTGCATAGTGCTGGCATGCCCCCAGCCCACCCCTGGTGCATTGCGGTCCGTGGACCTGGGGCATCAAATGTGTTGGGGCTGTGCACCCCTCGTTAGTGCATCCTGCACATGGGGCATAACAGGTGCAGACATGTTGCAGATATGCAGTGCTTAGCCGCTCTGCCCATTAATGCATAGGGCCCAATATTATTATATGGAAAGGAACAGAAAAAGAACATTTTATAACCAGGTTAAATAATGATTGGAGATTCACATTTACATCTTCTGTACACAGATATTTAGTGCCTTTTTTAGACCTTAAATTAATTGGTACTCTTAGAACTCTCATACAGACTGAAGGTTATCACAGGCCTACAGCTGGGAATTCACTCTTCCTGGCATCTAGTGCACATTTTAAGAAATTACTAGAGTATTCCCCATGGCCAGTTCCTGTGCCTGAGAAGAAACTTTTCCAGAAAAGAATAATTTAGGAAACATTCTAATGAAATATATTCAAGGTTGCAACAAAGAGGTTAAAATAGTAATACTTTGAAGGAGGGTCTCCTTCAAGTAGAGGAAGTGGACCAACAGATTTTATTAAGTCCAAGGCTAAAACATCAAACTACATAAAAAAGAAACTCATTTTTGTTACAGAGTTTAACAAACTGTCTTCAAGGATTTTGATCACTGGGCTGGATTCACAAAAGCTGACAGCAGGCTGCGACAATGGTAGCTTGTGCCAATGGCCCCTGCGTTCTGGCCCCTGCACCCAATTCAGAATTGTACAGGGTCCTGGAGCTTGCATCCTGCTGCTTGCGGCATCAGTCCAGCAAAGGATGTAGCCCCTAAGAATGCCACATGCCGTGGGATGGGTGGGTGGCAGATGCACCCGTGGAAGTGAGCCTGGTAGTGGGTCATGCCCCCCCACAAATGCCCAGATCCTCAACAGAATGGGTAGAGGAGTCTGTGTAGGTTTTTGCCTCCCTAAGTCTCAAACCCCATTTGGCATAACATAAAGCCCTTATGGGCTATCGAAACCCTTCCCCTCCCCAGCCTGATCTCAATCCCCTTTCCCCAGCCCCAAAATGCCATCCCAGTGTTGAACTAAACAATATTGTAGTCCAACATGCCCAGTATAGCTCTGGTGGTCTATTGGCCCCCCACCTCCCCCACCCAGCAGTGCCAGCCCACCCTGCTCCCTCCACCCACCCATACCCAGTCAACGACTGGAATAGCCCACCTCTCACCGCCGCTGCCAGCCACCAACTGAGTTTTGCTCTGAGCACATACTGTAAATACATGCTGTCAGTGAATGACTGGCGTGTATGTTTACAGTATACGTTCAGAGCAAAGCCCACTCTGTGGCTGGCTGTGGTGGTGAGAGGTGGCTGTGCCAGTCAATGGCTGGGTATGGGTGGGTGGGGGAAGCAGGTTGGGTTGGCAGTGCCAGGTGGGGAGATGGGTTCACTAAAGCACCATGGCTATATTGGGCATGTTGGATTACAATGTTGTTTAATTCAGTACTGGGATGGCATTTTGGGAGCAGTGAAAGGGGATTGCTTTGGGGGGTTCTGATAGCCCATAAGGGCTTCTGTGTTATTCCAATCAGAGTTTGGGACTGGGGGAGGCAAAAGCCCACACGGGCTCCTCTACCAGGTCCGTTGGGGATCTGGGCGGGGGGGGGTGTCTGCAAGTTCATATGGGCTTCATGTGATACAGACTTGGGGAACAAGGCTGTTGGGGGGCTATAGCCCATGAGGGCTATATTGTTTGCAACAATGAGGGCACATTGTCAACCCCTGGTGGAGGGCAAAGGACACTTATGGCAGCTCATAACTGGCATAAATGTTCTTTGATGGATGTCCACCAGGGCTTGCTTCTGAATCCCAGTTTGGGACCTGGCAGCCACCCTTCCGGAATAGAGCACAACTGCTGCCATAAACCCCCTTGCGCCATGTCGCAGCAGGGTTTATGGTGCCACTGGTGGCTGATGTTTACCTTGGCTCAAGCAGCCTGCAACATGTCACAGGCTGCTTTTCTGAATCCCAAATGTCGCAACACATGGCACAAAGTGCTACTTGCACCATTTTTTGTGGCGCAAGTCACTTTGCACCATGCATGACCTTTTGTGAATCCAGCCCATCGTCTGCAGCAATTGGAAGATTCTGCATAGTGATCCTGTATGTAAAGACACCATTGTTGAGAAACAGCCCAGTGGTACTGCGATAGTGCTAATACCTACAACACCAGTGATCTGAGATCAGGAGAAGTCTCGATTTGCTGGGGTTGGCCAATGTTGGGGGGGGGGAGGATCAATTGTCTGCTGGACTGATCTCTTCTCCCAGGGAGTGAGGGTTACTGGCTTGGGCACAAGACTGCCACCAGGTGGAGGCTTGGTGGTAGGACAGGATGGGAGCAGCACAGAAAGGGAGAGAGGAGTGGTACTCTTGTGTGTGCATGTGTCTAATTGCAAGTGCCACCATGTGCATTCCCGCTACAGGAAGGAACAAGAAACTGAAGAAAAAAATGGCAAGGCATGCGTGCATGATGCTCTGCATGCCGACCCTCCACCCACACCACTGCCAGGACAAAAGTCAGCAAAGGATCAGGATTAGTGACTCAGGGGGTCAGTTGGCCCTCCCTCTCCAGGGTCACGGGGGGTCCATGGGGGAAATGGGCTGCATAGGATAAGTTCTGGGGAGGTGGTTGCCAGTGGGGGGTGGAGGGGACAGGATCGACAGGAGCCTTGCCTGCCTTGGCTAGGGTGCAAATAACCTTAGTTTTTTTTAGAGCACCATTGGTAAAATACCCCTAATGGCATACTTCAGGTGTAGAAATATTACAGATATGATTACATGTAGTCACTTTGTTGACTCTCCCAACAGAATAGCAGCCAGAAGGGATTTTTTAGGATTTCCATTGCTGCAGGAACTGTTCACTATCCAATATGCAGTATCTGGTAGAAAATGTATTCACCCAATTGGTTAATAAAAAAGTAGAAATCAAACAGTTACTAACATGTAGGAGCCATTATGTAGTGTACAACATTTAGTGCAGTTTCAAGGAACTGAAAAGACAGCAAGGTCAGTCAAAACCCATATACAAGAGCACCTACATGCTGTCTTCAGTGAAAGATGTGAAAGTGGTGTAGGGTGGCACTTTGGCGAAATGCATGGGGGTGAGCCCACAGAGGTACATGGCTTTTGACCATGTCCCAGTTCCAGCAAGAGTGGGCAATTGCAACAAAAGGTTGGAGGAACATGAATGTCAGTGTAATTATGCAATACAGAGAATACTGGATGGGCAACTATGCACAACCAGTGTGTTCTGCCACAGAGTGGTTCTTATTCCCTCTGACCTTGAGAGTGAAACTCAAGAGGTCAGTGGGAATTAGAACACTGAGGTGGCAGAACACACTGGTTCTGAATAAAGTTGCTCATCCTGTATTTTTTATATTGTTTAATTTTATGTGAGATTTGTGCATTGTAGTTTTTTCTATTTCACAGTGAAACTGACTTGTGCCGTCTTTAGGGGTTCTAGAATGCTTTTCTACCACAGAAGGGTACACTCACACATTCCATGACCTTTGGACTGTGGTATAACAGTATTTATACAATGGGATATGAAAATCCTATAACCTAATTGGTCAAAACACATCACGTGACTGTGATAAATCCTCCAGTATACCCACTGTAAATGTTTTATATCACTATACAAACAAGAAAACAAGTTGAACATTGTATAATAACAATATACCATGACAAGGAGTGGGTAAATTGGTGGATTTACCACTTCTGGTGTGGTTAAGTCACTCGGCTGCTCCTCGTGACTGAACCACACCAGGCGTGGTAAATACATCAATATACCCACTCCCTCTCATGGTATATTGCTTCATTTGAAAAGGATGGATTTCTATATAGAACAATGCTCTACTGTACACTATGAAACATTTGGCTGCTGGAATTAAATGAGAGTTTATTATCAGTATTCTTGTGATCAAAACACTAGTGAAAAAGACCAAATTTAGTCAACTAATTTTGAAACAAAAAACACTTTTTATTATTCAAATGATACTAAATTATATGATTACAACTAGGCTGATATTTGAAATTAGTATTTTCATCTTACAAGTTATTCTTCTTAATTTTAGAAAAAAAAAATATTGCTATAATTTTCTTTTTAATATCGGTGACTTTATTTAGCCCAGTGTGTTTAGTTGCACTATGTTATAATGCATTACGGTACAATGCAACTGTTTATTTGATACAGTGCTTTTTAACCCCCTTTTTGTATCTGTGCTCCATTTGTCCTGTATTTGGAAGTTGTATTCATAATTCATGAAAAATGGTAATGAGAAGTGAAATGTAAAATTATTTTTTGTGATGCATGCTTGATAATAAAGATATCCTAAGGTTTTGTGAGCTGGCTCTGCAAAGACTTTTTTCCTCACTGACCACGGTCATATACGACTTCCTTGCTTTTATCCATTTTAGTACACACAATTTAATTTAGCACTTCAATAATGAACGCTGCACATATTACTTGATTTTTAAAATAGGATGATGTAAATTCCTTACACTTATTTTGTACAATTGGTGTGTCAAATAATATTTACTTTTTTAACTGTTATGCTGATCACAGTTAATTATACAAGGGTCATCTGCTCCATGAATTGTATGTAAGCAGATGTTTGTAGGAATTAACAACACCCCAGTAGAAGTTCTATAAGGAGTGAAGCCCCAGGTCTTTCTTTCCCCACCACCTCGCCTCACCTTTTCACTTGAATTGTTTGATGTCTACAGCTGTGCATCTATGTTGAACCCTTCTGGCTTGGGGTCTGACTGAAAGGTGATAGGAAATGATTTTTTGCATAGCTAATTGCCCTTCCATTTTACCTTTCATTAGAGTTATGTATTCTGATATGCTTTGACCAATTTTTGATAAATAAATCTAGCTTTGGGATGCTTTCAGATCTATATAGACTCTACTAGCAGTTGCTGCTCTTTCTTTTCACATTTGTAAAACATGTCATAACATCAGTTACATCATTCTATGCTACTAAACTGAATGGCCTGGAATGGTGTTACTGATGTCATAGAATGTTTTGGTGATATGAAAAGAGAAAACTGCAAGTGCGGTGGAGAGAGAGATTCAGTGTAGTAATGAAGGCCAAGAAATTATTTTATTTTATAACCAAAAAGATCAAAAACATATCAGAATATTAGTTAGACACCAAAAGGAAAACAGAAGGGCATCCATAAGTGTACAAAAACTGTTTCCTGTCACTTTAATGCTAACCTGAGCTGCCTTACTGCATTATGGAATCTGTGGACTTATGTAAGTGAAAAATCTTTCTAGAAAGTAAAGTATCTTTAAACCATTTGAAACTTGTGTCTGAGCTTTTGTGCAATATGTATCTGTGGAAATTAGTGGCAGGGTAACTTACTCTGCTCTATTGGTCAGCCACCTTTTAATGTCCCCAGAATTCTGCTGGCCCTCTTGGCAGTGGCTGTGCACCATTTGCCTTGCTTCAGCCCTGTAAGTATAGTATTACAGTATGTCCCACAGGTCTTTTTCTTCCTTGGCTGAAGCAAGAGAAGCCCTGTACAGTCTGTTGATCCTACCTGTGGTTGTGTGTGCAGGTAGTTAAGGACAAACATCAGGGCTGAAATGGTATATAGACCACCATCTCAGAAAGAGGCAATGGATAGGGAAGTGGGGAAGGAAGATAAAAGGGCAGGAGAGCATGGGGAGGTGCTGAATATGGGAGAAGACTTTAATATACCAGACGTTGACTGGAGCATCTTAGGGATGGCAAGTACAAAGAATCAGTTGCAAGAGGAGGCATTTCTGGAATCATTTCTGACACAGGGAGTTGAGAAATCTACAAGGCAAGAAGCCATATTTAACTTGTTCTTTACAAACAGGAAAGGTATTGGGTAGGCACAGTATAGGACCCACTGGGAACCAGTGATCATCACACCATGCATTTGGACATTTTTATTTTATTTAACTTTTGTTGATCAGGTAAGTGCACTAGACAAATCCTGTCTATTTTCAGGCACGACCCGGGGAGGGGGAAACAGATGAATGCCAACTGACCTTGAACCAGATTAAGCTGTTGGTGGTATTTTTAGTGAGGTGGATAGGAAGCAATCACATACAAAGGTCCTGGACTTCAGAAGGGCAGATTTTAATAGGATGCAGGAGCTGTTTTGGAGAAACTGGAGGAGGTGGTACAAACAGCCAGTGGACAACAAGCGGGAATTCATCAAGAATGCGGTATTAGAGGCTACAAGTTTCTGAATAAGGGTGGTAAAGAAGAACAAGCAAGGAAAGAAACCATTGTGGAACACAAGAGAGATGGGAAGGCTGAGAGGGAGAAAAGAAGGTCTTCAAAAAGCACCACACCAGCTAGTTGGAGGAGAATATGGTGGTGTATCTTGACAGGATGAAGGAAGCGAGCAAGTGAGTGAGGAGGGTAAGATGAAGCCTGAGTTGAGAATAGCAAAGGAATGAAGAAGGGGGACAACATTTTGTTTCATTACATATGAGAGAAGCATACAACAAAGGAGGGAAATGTTAGACTGAAGAAGGGGGTGGAAGAAGGAAAACAAAGGGAAGGTGTATGTATTGAACCAATATTTCTGTTCAGTGTACATAGTGGAGGAGAAGGTGCCAATGCCTGAAGGTCTTCAAAGCCATGGTGGGAGGCGAGAGGATTATACAGAATCAGTTTCAGAGATGATGGTGCTGTAAGGATTAAGCTCTTAAAGGTGGGCAAATGCTAATAAAGTACTGAATGTACAGTGATGACAAATGTTGAAAATGTGTATTTTCTGTACTGTAGTTCTGTATTAAATACTAGCACAGCTGCTCTAATATAACTCTCAGCACAAGTGCTTGGTGAAATTGATGCACATTTTCAGGAAGATTTTTCTCTCTGTAAAGTGCTGAGCCTTCATGACAAAAAATTGTGTGAAAACTGCAGCTTTCAAGATAAATACCTGTTATGGTATAACAAATTGCTACTTTTGATTGAAAACCCATTTTTTTAATGAAAACATCAATTTTCCACATAAAAAAGGAATTTAAAGTGATTTAGTCACATTTCACAAATGCCTGTTTCATATAGTATGCCATTGCCACCCATGCTTCAGATGTTGAAGATGCAATTTGTTTTGTAAAAAAATCTGTAATATTCTTTTTTTTTGTATGTTTTTGTTTCTGCCTGCCCTCCACTTTTCTTTGTGTGGCCATGTCCCCAAGAATAATGTCATGCAAGGGAAGTGATAATGATTTGCATACCGCACAAAGGAATTCTGGGTAAATTATAACGTTAACTTAAATGTTCATTACTCAGAGGTGCAGTCTCTTATTTTGGTAGTGGGGACTGCAGAACAGCACCTAATATGTAGGCATATAACCTAGTTCTAGAGAAGTCTGAAGAAGCTAAGTACATGTGTCATATATACATATATAGCACAGCATTGTGGGTACATTACATAGCTGATTTTTCTGTCTTCCTTATCAAAGGGCAGTCTCCTATGTCGGTAGTGTTTACAGAAGTACAGTCTGTAGAAAAGTTTCTGGAAAACTGTTTTTGTGATGCAAGTAGGCCAAAAAGTTAATTTGGCAGTCTGTGTAGATGTTGTTTGACTTTTATTGCCTGCTGGTGAAGTGACAGGTTTGAAGTGGCATCTCCTGTCAGAATGTGGGTGCATGATGATACTTTTCTATGTTTATGTTATAGGGTCTGAATGACAATACTGTAAGTAGTTCAGGAGTGTAATTATGGGTCAGACTACTTTTACTTTTCATTGGTGTCCAGCTTCTACTATGAGTCCAAAATTGTGAAAGAAAAAGGATGTCTGCAATACCAAGACTGACCAACAGAGGTCTCTGTTTCAACACAGTGCTTAACAATTTTGTTTCCCTTGCATGATGTCACGTTTGGGGCTTGCAGCACTGAGGAAAAAAGGGGCAGGGTTATTCAAATGAGGCAGATCACAGAAATAAAAGCATTTTATTCATGGAAAACAGCACCTTTTGGCAGTTTGAATGGCAGGAGATTGATTCACAACTCCTACAGGTTACTACTGTCATTTGCTATGGCATACATGACAACTTCACTTTAACAGCTCTATCATGAGCCTCTACTAGCCATGCTAGCACATTATGGCGATGGTGATAATAGCATTTTTAAAAGAATAAATCTTATGTTGTTTAGAAATACTAATGCTCAGCACAATCCACAGTACAGGGTAAAGCAGGCAGTTCTAGCTATCTAGGAGGCATGTTCAGAGGAGCCTGACACAATCGAACACTCCTTGAAAGCCCATATACAGTATTGTACAATTCCTGATTTCCTTCTGCCTTAGTCCTTCAACTCTGCAGATCCAAGCAGCATGTTTCCCTTTATATAACATTTTATACAACCTTGGTAGCATGCTAGCAGCAGATTTCTAACAGCTGCATTCATCTCACAGCAGCAGTGCCTTGCTACTAATGACATTGGCTTTCAGAAATATGAAGTAGTTTGGGTCAGTGACATGAAAAATTACCTTCCCTGCAGTTTTTCTGTCCCCTGTGGGCAACCATTTTGTGTCATTGTATATTTGTTCAAAAATGGTATGGTCCTGATGATTTAACACCTACTGCATGTCCTAGCTCCTTGGTGAACAGTATCTATTAAACTCTGTCTTCAGCTGTCTCCTCTAATCTTCTTCCTCTGGTTACTCTTGATATATCTACCATAGTGTTCTTCCTTTCACATGGTAAGGGCCTTCCAGTTGATCTTGCTTGTCATCTTTGAACATACAGTAACATGGGCAAGAGGCTGTGTCTATCCACAGAGAACTACCATTTGTTTGCCACTGCGAAGTGGCTTAGTTCCCTGTTGCTTTCTGCACTTCTTAAAGTGCTACTGACACCTTCTTCTGGCTGAAGAAGGCAACTCCTGTCCAGCAGCTGACTGCCCCAGGATATAAATGAGATGTATTTGAAATGTTTCTGCTCTCTGAACAATCAGTAATTTTACTTACTAATAGTGTGATCCTACTTCCTGCTTCATGACATGAGTTGCCTGCTTCAAAAGTGTCAGTTGCTCTTTAACTGTTCATTCTTGCTCATATCTCCCCTAGGATATACCACAAGATGTATCTATTTATTTATGTAGCACTGTGCATACCAAAATAACTTCTTTCAGGGAAAACATCTATTTCAATATGGCGTTAAGTAGGGCTGGGATTAGTGGTGGAATTACAGGGGGACTTGCCGTGTCTCGGCCCCCCGAGCTGTGAAATGAGCCCCAGTAGCTCATGCAGCACTGCCTTTGACTTATAATGGAGGGGGAGCTCAATTTAAAGATAGTGCCATCATGCCCCCCGGCCCAGCTCCCAAAACTCATAAAGTGTAGTTCCAGCACTGGCTGGGATAGTGTATTTTTGTGTGCAAAAATCTTGCAGAACTGTTTTCACGTGATGCATTATATATTATCACAATTAACAGAAGGACTTGGGCATTTTTGTGCAGTGGTAAAATAGTGCAACAATTGAACATTTTCATACAAAGAGTGCCCATTTTCACTGACATTATTTCTATTAGTATAGTAGGTTGAGGAAGAGGGAAAAGTGGGAAAAGAATTATAACTTGTAATATTTCTTTCTCGACCTATCAATAAAAAATATGAACAGTAGGTAAAAAACTGTTTTTACTTCTTATTGGTCAAGAAATCAACACATGGTGTATCATATTGTTAATGTTTCTTTTTTTTAATAATAACCAGCTACTAAGCTGTTTAAAAAGCTGATGCTCAGCCCACATCGCAGTACAGCACAGAATGGGGTAGGCTGTTCCTGCCAACAAGAAGCATGGCCTGAGGTACCCGATACACAATGGTGAAAGCAGCTTACTAAACAAAGAAACAACACTTTTAGTTAGCCTACATTTCCCAGCCTGAAATGTTTGTTTTTCTCCTATGATAAATGACTGATTCATACTGAAATCCCAGAAACACACGTGCGTGTGTGTGTGTGTGTGTGTGAAATCCCAGAAACAGACGTGTGTGTGTGTGTGTGCATGTGTGTGTGTACTTAATAATACATGTGATCTGACTCTCCTTAGGAGTACATCAATCTTAATGATCTGCCAACAGGAAATTACTATTTTTCAAGCAGAGTTCTGCAAAAGATTCTTTTAGAAGGATTAGTCTGTTTAAATTACTGAAAAAACAACACACAGACAGTTCCTTGGTCAGTAGTTATGGCATAGAGACCCTCAGCAGAATTTGTTAAAGCATTGTGTATTCCTAAAATGAACCAGTGTCATGAATGTCACGAATCTTCGGCAATTAGTGTATTTTTGCATTTTTCAGTCAGTCATCAAACCATTTTTTGAAGGTCTCAAACTGCTGTTTTATCAGCTCAAAAATCTCAGTTCAGCAGTCTGAGATGTTTATCCTTTAAGAACTGGAGATTTAAATGAAAGCTAATCTTTTAGCCTTTTGGCCATAACCTGATTATGAGGCTGGCAATAAAACTCAATGGCCTTGACTCCTTTGTGCTATCCTGCTGGACTGGTATAATTGGAGCACAGCTCTCTACTTCAGCGTACATGCCTGTAAACATAATTCACTTACCTATTACAATACTAGGTAATACTTTTCTAATGGCCAGTTTTGTCCCCTATGGTCTCAACAATGCATTTTGAATACTTACCAATGTAATCTGTATAAACAGTTAAATGAATAATTTTCTGACTTTTGAGCAGATTTATGTCTGACAACGTGGTGCTTTCCATGGCAACAGCCTGAAGACACAAGCATAAGAAGCACAAGGACAGTAGCTGATAATCAGATGTATTTGAAACACACCAATGAATATACTGGCATCATCCCCCAGATGCACGGGGGTTGATTAGGACAGAGGCTAAAAGTGAAGAGGCAGGAGGGGAAGAGTGATGGTCCTCACATGCAACACAATTAATAGGGTTAACAGGGTTAATTAATACTGTTAACATTTAATCGAGTTGGGCAGACTCAATAGGCCAAAGTCTTGGTCTATGTTTCTAGTTTATGTGAAAATATGTATAAGACTAGGGCTGCAGGAATAACAAATCATTATTCCCAAATGCCGTGAATAATGGAGTACTTGGTATTTGCAACCAAATGCTGAGTAATTTCCATTATTTATGGCAATCAGAGTCAGGAATTGGAAAAACAATAAAAAAGTTAAAACAAATAGAAAGAAAATCTCTAGCTTTCTACACGTGGCCAAGGCTAGTCCTGAGGCAGCTCCATTCACACACACAGCTGTGTCCTGCCACCCTCCACCTGCACCCCATCTTCTCATATGGATATCCTAACAAAATAAAGTTGCAGGTTGCTGGTACTGGGCCCGGACCCAGCACCATCTTCAGATCCATTGCCCACTCCCTAGCCAGCTCCCTGGAGGACCTTTTATCACAAGGAGGCTCCCTTTTGACTCTGGTGCATGACTGGGGTGGGGCAATATTAACACACAGATATATGAAAATAGCCAGCAAAAGAATGCTTATTAATCTGTCTAGTCTGCTTGATTTGCAGATTGTACTAATAGCAGTGAAATTCAGGGCTAACTCTGTGGGTTCTCCCTCTGTAATCCACAGCATGCTGTTTAGATTGTAGCTAAGGTCTGATCCAGAGATGGGCATGCACACAATTTGTCCATTGTCAGCCTATGCTGCTGTGTCCCCAATGCAGCCCCATGGTCCAGGCTCATGTGTGGTATCCACATCCTCTAGCCACCACTTCACAGCTCCTTGTGAAGACAGGGGCAGTGATGGGGCAGAGCTGGGCCAGGCACCAGGCTTCTGATCTAATGCCTGGGCTGGCCAAGGATTAGATCCCCTGACTTGTGCATGAACAGGGGATTGTGGAATAAGCAAGTCCATCTTGAACTGCTACATCTCCCTTGACATCACTTTTTTTAAATACATGGCAATGTCTGGTGTTTCATATCCAGCCCTCCAAGACATAATGAAAGGGCTGGCATTGGTTATGGCAGACATCAAACTTTGTGCCATCTGATCCTCCCTTATCCAATAGTGACACATTCCTGTTAATGTGTGGTACACATCCTTCCTGACCCAACCTGACAAATGGTGTAGCAGAATCCAGTGCATAAAGCCTCTCCATAGGTGTGGGATGGATGATTTTGGATCTCCCAACCCTGAATGATACATATGCATAGAGAAGGTAATTTGCAAGTTTGATGAGCCCTCTGCAACTGAGGACTCTGCAGGACTGAGTAGCCCTCTGCACCTGAGGACTCTGCAGGACTGAGGACCCCTCTGTACCTGAGGACTCTGCAGGACTGAGGAGCCTTCTGCACTTGAGGACTCTGCAGGACTGAGGAGCACTCTGCACCTGAAGACTCTGCAGGACTGAGGAGCCTTCTGCACCTGAGGACTCTGCAGGATTGAGGAGCCTTCTGTACCTGAGGACTCTGCAGGATTGAGGAGCCCTCTGCACCTGAGGACTCTGTAGAATTGAGGAACCCTTTGCACCTGCAGAATCTGCAGGATTGAGGAGCCGTTTGCACCTGAGAACTCTGCAGGATTGAGGAGCCCTCTGTTCCTGAGCAGGGTTTTGTGACTCAGGACTTTAGATTTCCTTCTGTGCTTATGCTGGGGTGGTGGTGTAGAGGTCTCACATTGATGACACTAGGGAGACTGACAAATCATGAAATGAAGTGAAAAATCTAGAAACCGCTTGATTTAAATTTAATTACAACACAGACATGCTCTTTCAATTTTTTTTGCAAAGTGATGAGACCCCTTGGTTAAACCCTTCCTGAAGAAGCCAGTCCTTGGACCCAGAGATGCTAGAGAACTACCTGTCTTGAACCTTCCCTTTCTGGCGAATGGTATTGAAAAAGTCTAGGTAATGCAGCTCAAGGCACACATTGACAAGTTTGAAATCTATGAACCATTCCAGTCAGATTTCCAGCCTAATAACAGTCTAGAGACTGTGCTTGTAAAAGTGTTTAATGACCTTCTCCTGGTGTGGTATGGGGAATGCTTTATTGTCATTTTTCTCAACCTTTCATCAGTGTTTGACACTGTGGATCATGGAGAGTTGACAGAGCACCTTGTGGAATATGGGGGACTTGCCAGGACAGCCATAAAATGGTTGATGTCTATCTTATCTGGCACATGACAGTGGGTTGCGATGGAGCCTTGCTCATTACAGTCAGCTTTGGTGAGCTGTGGGGTTCTGTAGGGGCTGGTTCTGCCATCCATATTATTCACAGTGTAAATGTTACCATGGGAATGGGTCTTTAGATGGTACACCATGAGTTTTCACTGATATGCAGATGACACTCAGCTGTACCTGTCTTTTACAACAGACAGGCAGAAAGCAGTTTTGGTGCTGGAGCAATGCCTGCAGGATATCTCAGATTACATGACCTCTATCTGACCTCTATCCAACTAAGATGGAGGTGCTACTAGTGGAAGAAAGACCTTGAGTTTCAGCTGTCAGACAGAATGCCATGATATGGACATCTTTAAATGGCTTGATTCTTGCATCTGTGGATAGCGTTAAGAATTTGGAAGTTACTGTGGACTGTAGTCTGATGCTGGAAAACCACATGTCAGCTGTGGTCAACAGAAGATTTTTCAATTTAGAAATATCACCAGGATTAGACCTTATCTGATCTAAGAGGATTAAGTGACCCTGATTCATTTATTTGTGACCTTGTGGATCTACTACTGTAATGTTCTCTACCTGGGGCTTTCAGGAAAGTTGGTGCTTTGCCTACAACTGGTGCAGAATACTGGAGCAAAGTTGATCTCTGGATAGTAATACTCTGAACTTTTTAAGTTTGTGCTGTGGCAGCTGTTTTGGGTTCCAATTAGGTGGTGCAGCACCTTTAAAATTACATTACCTTACAAGGCCCTGTATAGTTTGGGACTAGGCTACCTCATAAATCTCTTAGCCTTGTATATTCCCAACTATACAATGGGTCTGAAAATGCAGTAATCTGATTGGCTAACTGGCACTATTTACCCATTGTAAATATTGGCATGGCCAATGGAAAAAATGCCAGCCAGCCACATGTGGAACCACCCCCCCATTTGTAAATCATTCCACCTCCTAACACCAAAGGTGGAAATCCGTCAAGTCCTGCTACAAGTGTCACGGTTCTGGCTGCCACCCTGCTCATATGAAAAGCCTCCGACATTTGCAAGAAGCAAAATAAGTCTGCTAATGACCCCCTGTTTAAAACAAAATCACCTAGTGTTGTCACCTCAAGTTTGATCGGTCACTCCTTGCTGCTGCACACTCACTCCATCTCGCTTCCGTCTACATCACTGTTCACACCTGCTTCCTTCTCCATTGAAATCACAGGCTCCACAGTTAAAATGTGCAGCCATTGCCACTTGGAAGACTCTGACCTAGGACCATCTCCCAGGGGCCAAGGCAGAGAGCAGAAAATGACTTCACTGGCTAGTTCGTTTCCACAGTCCAGGAGCAGAAGAGAAACAGGGAATTAGTCTTAGAAAGTACAGCAGCAATGAATGCAACCATGCATGTCCACAGTGTGTAAAAAAATGGAGCCAGTGCTCCGTACTTGAAACTGTTTGGCGGAGCAACTTTAGTAGGCTGGCCCGGCTTCTACAACAAAAATGAAGCCAGGACACAGTGAACTGGTGACACAGAGCACAATATAAATGTTTTGCGGCCCCATGAAAAGCATTGGGGCTGTGAATGGCAAAAGAGTATAGTACATGCGCAGTAAAGGGGGAGCCCTAGCAACCAAGGAACACAGCCCTAGCAAACCAGGACTATTTTTTTCACACAGCAATGCATTTAATAAAAATAACTTATAATGTATGAAAAAACATGTTTTCTTTATTTGTTGTCAGAAAAAATTAAGGGTCCCATTGTAAAATTGCAATATACCACTCCAGGGTGTGGGTAATGCTGGATTTACTCACTTCTGGTGTGGTTTACTCACTCGGCCTGTGGCCTCATGACAAAACCACACCAGGCATGGGTAAATCCCAGTATAACCCACACCCTATCCTTGTATATTGTTTAATTGCTCTCTTTTCTCGACTAAGGAGATGTTTCTAGCTGACTGAGGGTGCTTTAAAGTTTTTGATTATAGGGAATTTTTGGTGATGCCATTATTTATATAGAGCTCACTCCCTTGTCATCTTAGTAGTTCCCACTCAGTGGAGGCATTTAAAAAATGCTGAAATGTCATCTTTTTGAGTAAGCATTGAACTTGGAATATTAAGTTATTGTCTCAGTGTTTTGGCACTATTTTAGTGTTATTTACTAATGTATGTAACTTATGCTGTGTTTTGTAAAATGTATTTATTTCTACAGTGCTCTGAGCCTCTCAGGATAGGCGCTACATAAAATAAAATTCCTTGCCCTGGTGTTGTCTTAAAGTAGAAAGTTACTTACATAGCACAGTGAATACTCAAGCTACTGTACTCTAACTGCTTTTGAAACCATTTATACAATAGCTGAGATAAAATGAGTGATCATATTGGTTGTTTATAGTGCAAAACTGGACAATGTTGCACTGCAAATAGTTAGTACCAGTTAATTAGCCTGAGAACTGAATAAAATGTCTCACTGATTCACTCTAGCTGCATTCTGAATGTAATTTCTCAGTACTATTATTTTGCCATTTTTTTATCCCACTAATAAGCACATCACAATCTAAAATCACATAGGAATGTGTAAAATTGAGACTCCACCACAGCACTGTGTTGTCGCTTGATTGTACAAACACCTGTGAGCCAGACTAAAAAAACAAAATATATCTTCATCAGCCTGTAGCGCCACTCATAGTATGTCATCCCACTGGCATGCAGTAAGTCCAGCAGCACATAAACGGTGTACTGATTGCACAGCGAAACCGTCACAGCGAAGACCATCACAGTGACAGAATTTGACTGAGAGTGTCCTGTCACTGTGAAGGTCCCAGCTGGCACTGGTACTGCATCACCCAGTGTTTGGCTCCCTCCCCAGGAACAACTCTGACTCAGAGTTGTACAGTTAGAAACCAGGTGGTGTGGGGGGGGGGCAGAGCCCACCCACATGTGGGGTTTAGGGGGTGAAGTTCCCTGAAGAAAACAGACACACATCCCCAACAGTACAATGCAGACACTAGGCATTGTGTCTGTCACTGTCGGGGATGTTGGTGATGCAGATGTTGCCTCACTGCAGGTAAACCCGCATAAAGTAGCAGTGGTTTTCTGAACCACTGATCGCATTAGGAAGTGAGCTGCTGGCTCCAGGACACTTTTTCACCCATACTGTGAGCCAGGCATACTGTGGTCATGCAAGAAAATGAAGGAACCAATATTCTTAACAAAATAAAAAATAAATAAATATAGAGACACTAAGTCGTGCTTCCCACATTACAGGAATACACAAACCTTTGTATTCCCAAGTGTGGAGCATATTATGGCAATCCCCCCTTCACTGTCATCTCTTCTTCAATTCTGACACCCCACAACACTGATCCCAAGCTCAGACTCAAGTGTATAACCAATTCACATCTGAGAAATTGTTAAAAATGCCATATACCTTTCTCTGTCTGTAGTGCCACAGCAGTAGTGGGCTTGACAGTTACTTGTATCATTAGGAAGCTTGCTGGCGACTCCAGACTACTGGTACACCCATGCTGTGAGCCATGCCTAACATGATTGCACAAGATCTTGATGAAAGTATGAATTTTAATAAAGTAATAAAAAAAATAAACATAGTAAGCCACGCTCCCAAAAAAACAAGAATTCTGGCATTATTACTGTTTTTTTTTCCTGAACACAGCCCAAGTCTATTAGCATATTGTAAAACAATATAGTGCTGTCAGCATCCATAGTTTAGAATGTTCAGCATAGGTATGACTCACCAACTGAATTAGAATCTTGGTGATTTCAAGCGCAGCCATTTTAAAACGTTGCCGTTATTCAGCTGCACACTAAAACAACATATACAATGGAAGTAAGTTTTGCCATACCCGTTACTGAAGAGATGGAAGAGTTTATAAACCAACAGAGGTTGAGAGGATGCAGAGGGTTCAGGTTAAGGGGCATCTTTCTAGTTGGGGGAAAGTTACGAGTGGGGTTGCCAAGGGATCAGTTCTTGGGCCACTGTTGTTTGCCACCTTTGTGCTAAGTATGTAGGTAATGGGGAGCATGGCTGCGGAAGTACGCAGATGACACAAAGATGGGGGCGATAGTAAATGATGTCAAATCCACAGACAATTTACAAAACCAACTAAACAATCTAGAAGTGTGGGCAAATAAGCATAGACTCCAATTTAATGAGAGTAAGTGCAGGGTTATGCACTTTGGACATGATAATATCTGTGCAAAATATAAAATAAATAACAAAGTCATAACCAGCACTGAGAATGAATAAGGTCAGGGGGTGTTAATTAATAAGAAGTTAAACTTCGATGTGCATAATAAAGAGGTTATAAAAAAGCCAACAGAGTAATAGGGAATATATTAAAGAATATAAAAAGTAGGAGAGGAGAGTTGTTGGTTTTACTGTTTAGGTCCCTGGTGAAGCCATTTTTGGAGTATGGGGCACCCTTTGCAACAACCCAAAGTAAAAGGTGTTCAAATTTAAGGAAGAAGGTACAGAAAATATTTAGTAAAAAAATCAGGTCATTGAAGAATAGACAATATAAAGAGAGACTTCAGGAATGGGGCTTACATTCATTAGGATATAGAAACATTTGAGGGGATCTATGTTATGTGTATAAAGCATTTAAGGATAAGGTAATGTGTGAAGCTGCTGGGTTAGGCAGAAAAAAGGATACTGTGAAAGAAATGAGAATGCACCAGAAACAACTAAAGGGGGAATTAGATAAAACTAACAGGAGGGGGCAGTGGTTTAACCATAAGGTGGTGGAGGTTTGGAATGCACCCCCCAAAGGAGGTTGTGGAGGTGCCTAGTATAACTAGTTTTAAGAACCTGTTGGATAAACATATGGAACCTAAAATTAGAGAACAAATTCACTGATACAGTGACAAATCTGAAATGGCTTTTGTAGCTGATTTACTTGAAACCCCAACCTATGAACCTATGAACAGCCTGCCCAGACAAATGGAAATGTGGCTCCACAGACAGAAGTTCTGATAGAAGCGGCTGCTATCAGAGATGAGCCTTCACAAATGGAGTTCAAAAATATATGCAGTGAAGCAGACACCAGTGTTCCTGTTTCTGAAGCACGGGAGCCCAGTACAAGCAGCGAGACAGCAGCAACTGTGAGTACCAGACTTGATGTACTGATTAAGGAGGAAGTGGCTCAAATAGAGGAAGAGCATCAAGAAAAACGTACCCTAAAGACCACTGCTTGGGCTGTCAGGTTGCTGACTGACTGGCACAGATTTAAAGGGGTACAACCTGATTGTTCTGCCCTATCAGATGTTGAACTAAATGGTATTCGAAGAGAATACTATGGCAGCATCAGGAATAGCTCTGGTGCAGCGTACACAGTAAACAGCCTCTGCAACATTTGAACAGGGATAAGATGTTTTCTGACATCAGCCCCAGTCAATAGAAAAGTAAATATTATTAACATACCCAACATATGAGAGCAAGGTATTTATCTCTGTTCTAAACAAGCATTTGTCAATGCCGAATGTTCTCTCGCTGGCATTGGCAGTGCCAGAGGTAGAGATGCATAATAGGAATGGCAGTGAAGTATTGAAGTGACGTCAACCCCACCCCCACCAAAGAGTGACAGACATTGGGATGTTCCTTTGGGTCATCAGCTATAACGCTCATGCCATTGTACCTTACCCTACCCTGTAGACACTGGCAAGTGTCGCGGTGTGCTTTGGGATCTTTAGGCATTGTACTTACCCCATTCCCTAAGGAAATACACGGATGTGGGTGCAGTATAGGAGAATGGGGTGAATTTTGTGGCCGAACAGTGCAAGGCACACCACGATGCCAGTCAGTGGCTGCAGGGTGGGGGTGGAATGGCACAACCATTACATCCAATGACCTCTGTCAGTCTGTACCGGTTGGGGTGCTACAGTTGGAAACCCTAACACTGTAGGCGTGTGGTGGTATTTGCACTCCAAATTTTCAACATGGGCTGTTTGTGAGCCCACCTCATGAAAAGCCACACAATCAGTTTTTTGTTGTTTTTTTTTTTTATTTATTTAGTTGCTTAACCAGGAGTAGCACACTAAGCTAAAAGAAGCGACCTGGGAGCACAGGGAAGTTAAGTGACTTGCTCAGGGTCGCACAGTATGCCAATGGAAGCTGTGGGATTCAAACTCAGATCTGGTCTGCTGGATGTCACCAGTTTTGCAGCTCAGAGCCTTAAACCACTGCGCTATATTGCCTCCCTTAATTTGTTAGCTATAAGGTGGTTTTGCATAGTGGCTATGCCATTTGGCGATACAAGGGCAAAAACACATTTTGGGCTGGATGTGGACAATGACAACTGTATTGTTCATGAAGAGGCCTACAAAATGGCAATGTTGAAACTCTGGAGTGAAAATATGAAAAATTGGTGAAGTCATGAGCGTGCATAGAAAGTGCGCAACAAACGTCCATAATCCAATTATTTTTGGGAGTTTGTTAGCCACATTTTTAACATAGGCATTTTGGGAGTTACCCTAATGAACAGTGGCGCTGTGATTTTGTTAATCTATCCCAAAAGTTGATTTCCCACAGCGACCATGCCATTGTGCACCACAGGTGCAGAAACACGTTTTGGGCAGGATGTGAAAAATGACAGCTATACTGTTCATAAGGAGGTGTGAAAAAATGCAAGTGTTAAAAATCTGGCATGGAAATAATTGCAAATTTGTGAAGTTACAAGGGTGCGTGGAACCTGCACAACACACGCTTGTAATACAGTCATTTTATAGATGTTCAGCACCAAATTTTCAGCATAGGCATTTTAGGACCTCTGCTCATGTACAGTGTCACCGTCAGTTCCTCAAACTGTCCCAAAAACTGATTTTGCACAGTGACCACGCTATTCTGCGCTGGATGTGCAAAAACAGATTTGGGGTGGAATATATAAAATGACAGCTGTACTGTTCATCAGGAGGTGTGGAAAAATGGCAATTTTGAAAATCTGGAGTAAAAATATAACAAATTCACGATGTTACAAGCGTTCGTGGAAACAACGCAACGCACACTCATGAAATAGCCATTTTTGGAGTTTTGTCACCAAATTTTCAACATAGGCTTTTTGTGAGCCCCCTTCATGAACAGTGGCACTGTTGCTTCATTACTCGGTACTGAAAAGTGATTCCATGCAGTGACCACAAAATCGCCTTTCGGGACCAAATAATACCATGACAGTGACTGAATTCATGAGGAGTCCCAATAACGCCATGTTGAAAATTTGGTGCAAAAATTCCAAAAATGCTTGAGATATGCACCAAAGCTGAAAAAAACCCTATTTATGCCATTATACAACTTACTGGCATTTCTTCAGTTCACGGTCGGCTTTGAAGTGTGCAGATGTGTTCCCGGTCCACCGATGATCATCGCGCCGGACTCCAGAGGTAAGTATGGAGTGAGGGGGATGTGGGTGGGGAGGCAGGGTGCACAGAGGGTGGGTGCAGATTGCGGGAGGGTGGCAGGGAGATGGCGAGGGACTGTTTTCTTTTTTCACAGGTTTTTTAAAAAAACATTGTTGGGCTTTTTTTTTTTTATGCAGGGCATGTGGCACACTGGGATGGGCTCCCAGCATGCCACCTAAGTGTTTTTTGGGGGATTCTGTAGCTGACGGGGGATTGGGCACCCCAGTCGGCACATACCGAAGGGAGGGGCACATGAGCCGAGGAGGACTGGACACCCCCTCAGCAAGCAACAAAAGGGGGGACACATTATGCTGATGGGGAGTGGGCTCCCTCATCAGCAAAATACAAGGGGACAGGGAGATAAACTCCGACGGGGATTAGGGCCCCCATCGGCAAAGAAAAACTGTTGGGGGGTGCATGATGCTGAGGGGGATTGGGCACCTCCTCAGCATACACTGTACATTGGAGGGAGGTAATTATGCTGACGGGGAGTGGGCTCCTCTGTCAGCATTGTGACAGGCAGTGGCAGCAGTCACTGCCACCATGAGGCCTGCATGTAGGGAGGCGTGTTGTGGTCCGCTGTATGAGAGCTTCACTCTCATTGCAGCGTACCTTTTCTTAGATCTGGTGGCCTCATTAAGGATGTATGATGTCACTGCTTGCTGCTGGCTGATTGGAGAACGAGGGATGTACCTTCTGATTCATGCCCTGCATTCACCCAACAGTGACCATGCCTCCAAATCTGCTGCTACTACAAGATGTTGGCTGCGCAAACGCGAGTCAACATAAAAAGTACATAAAGTAGCAGAAGGACACAGCAAAGCACCATCCAGCTCTCTCCAAAGCAGACTTAACAAAACAAAGAAATCTCCCAGTGCTGTCTCCCAACACAGCACCAGGTCTGTTGCACAAAGTGTGAACAGACACAGCTTATGATGGCAAGGCATGGAAGAGAGGGGCTGGGCCAGTTAAAACTGTCCAGCTTTCAGGTTCTGCAAGATGAAAATGGTCTGGAGTACATTTTGCTCACATCCAATGAGCACACCAAAAATCATGGGGACCCCACAGAACAGGGAAAAGAGCACAACAGGGGCTTCATATGGGCCAGACCCTGCAATCCACTATGCCCTGTTGCAAGCTTCAAACAGTATATAAGCAAGTTGCATCCTTAGTCACCAGCCCTTAATATGCACCTGAAATGCATGCCACAGTACTCCCTAGATACCATACCAACATGGTACACAAAGAAGCCACTAGGAGTAAACTACCTGCTGATGATGATGGCAAGAATCAGCAAATAGGCTGGACTCTCCCACCGCTACATCAAACATTCGCTGAGGGCCACTGCAGTGCAACTCCTTTTGGGTGCTGGATTGGACAGTTGGCAGATTATGGCAGTGACAGGGCATTGAAACAAAGCCAGTTTATGTAGCTATTGATCAGCAAGCATGGATGAAGAAAAAAATGGAATGATGTCCTGTCTACTGGAGAACAGTCAGAGCCCAGACCACTGATGAAGCAAACAGATCCAAACACAGAGCAGCAGTCTACTAACAATCAGCAGAGTCAGGTTGGACCTTTCAACCTATCAAACTGTGTCTCTAACACACCCATGAATTTCATAAACTATAGCAAGTGACTTATTAATTCAGGCACAACAGAACTGCAACACGCAGTTTAGTTTTGTTTTCTTGTTTTGCCCAGCCCATCCCCAACTTGTGGGACTATTTTTCTTCCACACTTAAAATAAACTTAATTTCTTTACTATGTTTACTGTTGTCTTGTGTAATTTCTTTACCTAGATTATTTTATATAAGTGCAAAAGACACTCCGGGATGTGCATTATGGTGTGATAACTGCATGCCTAGAGCTGACCGGCACTCAGCCTTTGGTCCCATGCCTTACTGTGCCCCTAGAAGTGTGATTATCACACTGTAATGCACACCCCATCATGTCTTACTGCTTGCATAGCCCTTCTCCTAATGGTTTCATATCACTGTTTAGGAATGGTTTGAACTTTGACAGTGTCGTAAAATTTGTCTCATATAGTTTCATAAATGAATGCCCAACTTTTCACCAGCTTTAATTTAACCAAAATTACAATAGTTATTTGTTGTAGAATATTCATATACTTATCTTTTGTTGGAAACCTTTCTTTTGAAACACTTTGTTGTAACACTGCTTGACTCTAAACTGCAAAACAACAATCATGTTAATAATAGTAAGGTATGGTTACCCCAACTGTCATGACATTCCCAGGTAGTATGATAATAGAGGATAGGAGGAGCAGCATCGGAATTCTGTAGGGTGGGGGATTTTGTTGAAAAATAGTATTGGAGTCAGGCTCCATACCATCCCTCCATTTCCTTCAGTAACCCCCCACAGAATTATATGGAGTTTTAGGGGCTGCAGCCATGTTTATTTGATGGTATCACCACATTACTGCTAAGCTGAGCATGTTGTGTGCAGTTAAATGGTCTCTCATCAGCTTGCCTGATGCTGGGACTGGGGCATGGCAATTCCCTCACCTCAAATGAGGATGGTATTCCCTCTGGGTGGGGGCCAGCACTAAACTGGCCTCAGCAAGGCATGGCAACTGCCAGAGAATTACAAGTCATTTAAAAAGGGTGAAGCTTCCCTCTGGCACAGGGAAGAGTTCACATGCCTGGCAATGCCCTCTCCCTCCATGGTTGTCCTAAAAGCGGGTGACTAAAAACATCTGAAAGGGTGTGAGCCATTTGTCATCAACACATGGCTGCAACAAATGCCAAAACAGTCCTAACTACATTGAACCCTTCAGAAGAGGTGAAAAACCTGGGGGAACTTGTAAGTCAATTTCAGGAGGAAACCTGGGAAAATTTCTCCATGCCCTTAAGGAGGTCACTCATAGTTAGGCCAAGGGCACCAGACTCTACATGCCTCATTCCCTTTTCTGCTTCACAAGTGTGAAAGGGTAGATTTTCATCTGATAAGGAAGGAGAGAAAGGGAACCAGCCATGTTACAGCTCTCTCTTAAGGCTCTTCTCTCCTCCTCCACCAGCCGCATACGCTGTCCTCTAGGCATACAGATGACCACCCTCTCTAAAGCAGTCCACAACTCCACTGGCTGTTCCAGCCCCCACAATCAGCAAAACACTTCATCCACAAGAGAATTCCACATCCTCTAAAATGGGGGAAGCCATCTTCTAGTAGATGGAGGGTCTAGCCTGACAACCAAGGCTCTCTTCCTCTGAGTATGTCCCTAAAGGAGGCAACTAGGACCGATATGGATAGAGCATGGGTCCTGTGGCATTCAGCCTCCCTTGTTGGCAACCAGTGGACCTGTGTATTCTGGGCACCCCTCCCTGTCCTCCATCTCCTTACCAGAAGCTCAGAGATTCTTATGCCACCACAGAGCAGACTACCAGTCTGTTCCCCTAAGGACTTTATGCTAACCACTCAATCAACACTGCATACTCTATGTGCCCTGTATAAATCTCTCTTACCCCACATCCAGTGGGTGTACTCCATCTGCAGCATGCCAGCTTGGACTGAGATGCTGATACATCCCTGAGTGGAGGTGGTTCCCAGTACCTGCTTTAGCACCTGCGGGAGAGGTCATCCCCTACCTGATGAGGGAAGGGAGAGGGAGTCATCCATCAAAGCCAATTATTTCTGAAATATCTTTAAGACCTGGTATAAACTAATGCAATCAAAAGGATTAAATGATTTCTGATCCATATCTTGAAATAAATATTTGTAATGATTAATCAAAGTGTACGGCCATGTATCTTGATTATTTAGTATCTCAGAAAATCCATCAATACTGTGCCAGACTAGGGTTGATTTATATTTCCAGTAGCAAGCAATTTAAAATATATATATATATGTTCCTTAGTAAAACCCTACAGGAAATGCTATAACACAAAATTAACAACTCAAATTTATTTGCACAGCATGCTTGGTACAAAGCCTAACAAATGTCATTACTAGCTGATGGATGAGATTGGTTTGAATGCATGTTTTATTCCTTCTTCCCTATGCTGACATTGACTGCAGTATTGTAATTGTATTGTCCCTGGAAATTCAGTAATAATGGACTCTGCAAATGCACCACCGTGGTTATTTGTGCCAATGTTTCATTATTAATATGATAAGCTAATTTAGCATCAGTGCTATTACAGAAAATTTGACAACAGTCATTTGTATATTTGGATCCTTTTCACAAGTAAATAATAATTCTCGGGTAAGCAAATTAAATTCCACATTGAGCTGTATAATGGACATAACACTGCAGTAAACATAAATAAATAAAATTATATGGTTGAAAGTGTAGCACTGGCGACATAAGTGGCTGATGTAAACACACAAAGTCCTTCAAGCCAGTATCAGAAATGAACAGTGGTATGAGAAAACCCAATGTGCCATAGTTACCCCATATCCCTGTGCAATATTTAACTAGTTTCTACACAAATATGTGGTTCTGCTCTTTACTTACTGATTTAAACAACAAGTCTATTATATTGCACTATTAAATCATTTACTGTGCTGCATTAGTTTAAAGAACTGCATTACGACAAAATGCATATGTACAAAAGAAAGCCCTTTAAAACAAAAAAGGGATTCGGTGACAGAGAAACATAATTTACCTTCAAATGGATATATTTGTAGCTTAGCAATAATTAGCAAAAGAATAGTCTCGGTGATAAAATAGGAAATAAGTTATAAATTATTTAAAAAGATGACAGGATATAAGTTGAAGTGCAGAAGAACATTAGTTTATACAGGTTAAAAAAAGCATACTTGGGTGCAACCATTCTAAAAGGGAGACATCTGTATATTTAATATCATAAAACGGATCCTTTACAGATGGTTGGTACTTCTTTATCTTTTAATGAGGTCCTCTCTTCCTATCATGAGGAGAGATGGGTGTAGATTAAAAAAAAAAGATCCAAAAACTTTTCCAGAAGTACTGGAAGGGAAAAGCAAAATTTTCTCTTGCCAATAACAGTAGGAACACATGTTGATATCCTTCAAAATAATAAGGCTGGTTCTATAGTGTTGAGTTCTGAGGCACTTGTTCAGCATGCAGGTGACCCAGATTGATACCCTGAATCCAGGATGACTGGAGCAGAGACCAGCCAGAGGGCAACAGATGATCAGAATGAATGATCTCTTCCTGGGATGGATTGTTCTATGTCACAACGGTGATGGCTGAAAGGCGATTGCCTTTACGACGAAGTCACAGCGCTGAAAATCAATTTTGCCACTGTGACACCCTGGCGCACAGCCAAATGGTGCGGTGACTTGCATTTTTAATGTTTTATGTGGGGGGCTGTGCCCCCACACCCCCCTACTTAAGAATTATCAACTCCAGAGGGTTATATGTCAGGGTGGTTGCAAAATGTTAAAAAAAAATTCAGTACGGGGCACAACAAAATCATACCTGCGCCCAGACCTGAACCCAGCACCCTGCCCACCCAAGCCATGAACCCACCCACCACACCATGAGCCAGCTCAGCAGCCCACCATGGCACCACCCCTCAAAATGCCTCCCGCCCCTTGCTGAGTGTGCTCACTCCCACCTCCTGTGCGTGTGTACTTGTGGTGACATTCTGTTGCTCCATGTGCAAACCCACCCCATCCGGTCACACTACTTTGTTGGTAGCCCCATAACATACACCTCAATTGAGTCACCATTTTGTAGTTTACTTAATCGCAGTCATGCATGTCATGGGCTACCAGATGGACAATATGACACACATATCCTTGAGTGATTTCTAGCAATGGCCTAGTGGAGATGCAATGTACACTAGCCCTGCAACAATGGTAAAATGCAATGCAGTCTATGTCCAGGATTTTAAATTCAAAAGAGCAACATGACAGGGTGCCCTTGGTCTTCACTAATTTTTTATTTATTTAGCTTTTGTTGACCAGGTAGGTATGTTAGACAGGTTATACGCTTATTTTCAGGTACAACCTGGGAGAGTACAATGAAAAATACAGGTTCAAACAGGGTACATAACAACAAGCGGGGCAATGTACAGAGTAACAGAAGAGTAAGGTGAACATAGATAGTCTACAGTAAGTAGTAATAGGTAATATATATATATATATATATATATATATATATACACACATACAGAATAAAATAGGCTAAGTCATTCAATAGCAATAGCAGTAATTATAGTGTGTGAGTGACCCTTTTTTTAGAGCCACAGAAACAAATAATTCCTGAGCAGATAAACTAGAACTAGGTATACAATGGGGGAGACAATGTTAAGAAATTGACGTAATAAAATAACAGCTAGCATAAGATTGCTCTTAAAGCAATGGTCATTTATGTTCAAAATGTGCTAAAATATCATTGTAGCTTTTTTGTTTGCATGGGAAGGTCTCAGGCTATTAGGTAAACAAAACACAACTGTCCTGCTGGCTAGTGGTGTGGTAAATGGAACATTGTTGAAATAGAATTGGATCTGAAAAGAAATGTTTTCCATCTGAAATGTTTGGAGATTCACATAAGCAACAATAGGTTCATAGGTTCATAGGTTTGGTACAAATTCAGAGAGCCGGGGCCCTTTAATGAACTCGCCACTACATTAGTGGTGGAACAAGAAATGTTTGGATCCCATGTATTTATCCAGTCTGTTTTTAAATTGATCCAAGGTGTCACTATTTACTATATTTCTTGGTAAGGCAATCCATTTGGTAATAACTCTCTCAGTGTAAAATGTACTTCTTTTAACTGTATGTGATTGTTCTCCTATTAATTTTTGAGCATGGGATCTGGTTAAATTACTCACTGTATGTCTAGTTAGTCCAATGGTGTGCAATGCATAGGGATCATTTAAATACTTATAAATTAAGCACATTTCTCCCCTTGTGCTTCTATATTGGGTTGAATACAGATTTAGTTGTTTTAGTCTTTTATTGTATCCCAGATGTTGACATGTCCTGATTTTTTAGTTAATCTTCTCTGAACCTTTTTGACTAGTTTCTGGTTTTTAATATCTTGGGGTGCACAAAACTGGGTACAATACTCTAGATGGGGGCCAGCAGGGAGGTATAAAGTGGCACTATAACATAGCTGTCCCTGCTTTTAAAGTTTCTAAGTATACACCCAGTTAATTTCTGACATTTTTTGACTGTTTCTTGGTTGTGTCTAACAAAGGATAGGTCATGTGTAATTAATACCCCTAGGTCTCTTTCCTCTTTTACCTCTGTTAATTGTATATTGTTAATATTGTATCTATACATAGGGGTTTTCTGTCCCATGTGCATAACCTTACATTTTGTTATGTTAAATTCCATTTTATTTGCTTTGGCCCATAATGCTAATTTATCAATACTTGTTTGAAACATCCTAGCATCATTGACTGATTGTACATAAACCCCTACCTTACAGTTGTTTGTATATCTGCAGATCCAGATGCTATCTGTGGGCTGCAAGGTAGAGATCATTATGTTAAAAAGAATGGGGCCTAAAACTGAGCCCTGTGGAACTCCACTAGTCACCTTGCCAGGTCTAGAGTAGTGACCTCATATAGATACTCTCTGAGTTCTAGTATTCAGCCAGAACTCTATCCATTTGATTATTTTAGCATGAACTTTCATTTTACATAGTTGTTCAAGTAGTATTAAATGGGATACCTTATTAAAGCCATGGCATAATCAAGAAATACCACATCTACTGGTATACCACTGTCTACGGCTGCACTTACATGTTCACAAAAATTATATAAATTGGTCAAACAGGACCTTCCTGAGACAAAACCATGTTGTGTAATATCCATAACTCCTGACTCTTCTAAGTGTTTTAATAACCTTTTAACAAGTAGCCTTTCCATAATTTTACCTAGTACAGATGTAAGGCTAATTGGTCTATAATTAGCTGCATCAGCTCTATTTCCTTTTTTTTATATACTTTATTTTTATCCAACCTTACTGCCCACTAGCCCCCGCTCCTTCAGACTTGACCATTCCCAGTGATCCTGCCATGGAGTCTGCCTCTAAAGTGTCAGCCATACTCCTGTATCCTCCTTACCTTCCCTCTGGAGTGCCTGCACATTGGGGTCTGCCCATGGCAGGTGATCTGGGAGATTAGGTCAGTCATCATCTAGGTGGCTAGTGGGGTGGTTTCATGTTTTTCTCCCTTTCTTAAGTACCACTACCCCTGAGGACATCAGCATGCAGGACTGGCATCCAGGCAGACATCATGCTGATGCACGTCATTGCCAAGTGCCCACAACAACCTCCCCTCTCCAGCTATGAAGAACCGCCTGTACCCTAATGCCCATGCTTCCACAGACACTGGTGCGTTGGGTGCTCAGGGCACCCACAGGAACCCACCCCTGAAGGAGGAGAGCATCCATTGGGATGGTCGATCCTCCTCCATCCCTCTGACCCCCGGCAGCCCGAGTCTGTTCCCGAGCCCAGGATACCGGCATGGTGCGAGGTGTAGCATTGCAGCACCTCAGTCCTCAGTGCCACTGGGCCAGTTATTTCCTTTTTTATATATAGGTGTAACTATTGATGCCCTCCATTCCTCTAAGGTTTTTCCTTCTTGCAAAGAAGTATTGAAGATGTAAGTTAATGGTCCTGCCAATTCTAAGACCAAGTTTTTGATAAATAAGGTTGTTATTCCATCAGAACCTGGGGCACTCAAGGATTTCAGTATGTGAATGCAATCCACAATTTCTTTTTGTGTGAAAAATGCACAATTCATGCTTGTTTCAGGAACCTGAAATGTAGCACTATCTTTTGTGTTATAGACACTCAGAAAATAATCATTAAGAACATTTGCCATATCTGTTTCAGCCTCTGTAGCACCAGTAGACATTTGTAGTGGGCTCACTGTTGGTTGCTTCCCCCAAGGGATCTTACATAGCTGAAGAATTGTTTTTTTATTGTCTTTGACCCTTTTGACCAAGTTGTGTTCAATATTTGATTTAGATACTTTAATTCTTTATTTTGTGTGTTTAGCTAATAGTTTGAGCTTCTTCCAGTTTATGTTTGATAGTGCCCTTTTATATTTATTTTAATATTTTTCTTTCTTTTTTTATTAATTTTGCTATTTTGTTAGTCCACCATAAAGGGATTCTTTTGGATTTTTGGTATTTAACTCTTGTTGGTACCCAGGTGTTGATGCAGTAATTAATGTGTTTCTGACATATTTCCCATGCTGAGTCTTGATCGCTCTCTTGTAGTTCCTTATACCAGTTCCAGTTATTAAGATACTTCTTTATACTACAATAGTTTGCATTTCTAAAGTCTTTAAACTGGGTTTTACCTTTTGTTAAGTATACATACTGGTCCTAAAAGACACATATTTTGGTAGTAACTATTCACACATAACAGAAAAAAAAATTAGAATGCGTTGGTTTCTCACAATCTTCGTTGTATAAACATTTTGTACTTTTCTAGTAGATTTACTTTTCCACTGTATATTTTCAATACATTGAGATGCCGTTAACACATTTTTAATACCATGTTTGTTAAAAAAAATAAAATGGTACTAACATCTCAGAATACTACGGATAATTTATTTGAAAAAAAAAGCTTGATTTCAAATAATGGGATATGATGACAGTGAAATTTTATAATAGGGTAGAATCTATTAAACCGTATGTATTGCCTCATTGGCCATTTCAATTTCAGATGCGAATGGCATGTCTTCTGTATAAATTGATCAGAATTTGAGAAGCAATATCAAGACTTGTGGCACTGTTGCCTAATGGACAGAGCACAAATCTCTGATACTGGAGACCTAAAGATGCAGATTTGAATCCCACAACCACCACTTATATACTGTACTAACTCTAAACAAGTCATTTAACCTGTCTGCACTTAATTCTCTCTTTTTCTGTGCAGTTTACCCCCCTGGCATTTCCATAAACACTCTGTGCATGCATACTGACCAGAACAAACAAGTGACAATTGTAAAGCAATTTGGATACAGTGTGCTTAAAAGACCCTATCTAAAAAGCACTCCTTTTCCTTTCTTTCTGCAATCAGGCAAAAGGTAGGCACAACATATAAAATAATGAGAGCAGAAAAAGAAATGCAGCACATTTCTGTCAGGATTTACTGAATTACAGAAGGACCTTTTAGTCATATGTTCTGATAACATGGCTAGCTGGTAGTGAGACAACTCAATGGTAGCAAATGGATTCAGCTGGTGTACCCTAAAGGTGAGTGGTTGCATACATTTTCTGTAAAAAAAAAAAAAATAGCAAGACAGATAGTTACATGTCTACTTTCAAGTATTTAAAATATTCTAAAATGTTGGACAGGAGAACGTTGATATTTTTTAGTTTTGTGTGCTTCTATATTTTGATACTCTATAAGATCCCATGAAAGTTATTCATAGCTGGAGGGATTTGTATTCAAAGGAAATAGCATACATAATTAATAAATTGCTTCTCAGTGAACAGTAGAAATATGTTTAAATTATTGTTTGTCATATGGCAAATTTAGCTCTCCATAGAGAATCTGCTTGGAATATTGCTACTAGATTGTTTTAAACACTGATGATATAGATGCCTTTGATAAAGTGCATCTGAGTGTAAGCAAAGAATTAGGTGTTCTTCCTGGCATGTGCATGTTTTGCTATGCACCTTTAGTTTGTTGTAGCACTTTATGGAAAATGAAAGCATTTTCTGCACACTCATTCCCTTGTAATGGATGCCCTTTTGAGCAAGATTAAAGGTTAATGCAGCTGATACAGCACAAAAAGTGATTACACTATCACTATCCATGAGCCTGGACAATTGCTATTCTTAACTTTTGTATGCTTCTGGATTTTGAGACTCTGTAAGACACTACAAGTCATTCATACCCAGATAGATTAGTATTCAAATTAAATTACATAAAGAATTAAATAAATTGCTTCTTAGTGAATAGTATAAATAAATGTGGATTATTGTTCATCACACCACAAATCTAGCTATCCACAGAGAATGTACTTAGAATATTGTTGCTAGATTTTTATAAACACCGATAATGTAACAAAGTATGTCAGATACTGTATCTTGGAAAATGCTTCAATATTTTTTTTCAATTCTTGTCAAGGCAGTGCATTCTTTCTTTCTTTCTTTCTTTCTTTCTTTCTTTCTTTCTTTCTTTCTTTCTTTCTTTCTTTCTTTCTTTCAACATATTGCGCTAACAGCTCATTTCCAGATGTGTCTTTGGGGGAAGAGGATGTGGAGAGTGCAGTAATAAGTTACATTAGTAATGTTACATTTATAATACAATCATAATAAAAAGTAAAAAATACACAATATACAGTTGAGTGAAAACACAACTAAGTAATGCAAAACACAGCTTATCAATAGCTTATCAATAAAAACAGTTAAGCAAAGTTCAACTGGCAGCAAAACGTACAAGGGAAAGAAGAATGCAAGTACAACAGAGGACCAGTCAAAGGAAACCTGGACTAATAGACCAGGACAGTAGGGCAAGGGGTGGAGTAGTATACAGGGAGAATCAGTGGGATTAGTCTAGGATCAGTGGCAACTGTAGGAGTGAGTAGTAAGCTCATGAAGGAGGGATTTTAATGGTAGTAAAATATATATTCTCCTGTTGGTCCTGCCTTAAGTACAGTCTGCCTATATTTGCACAGGAGGGACAAAAAAAGGCTTGTGGTTTTTGGAGACAACATAGGTGGGTTAAGCTAGGGTGAAACTTGTTTAAACCATTGCATTTATTATTGAGTGAAGTGCAAGTCTGAGACCAGCCAGAGTAGCCCACATTTAGAGGTCATATTATAAGAAATGTGTCTTGCTCCTGTAGTTTGGGGGAAGCGGTGAAAACTGTCTGGCCTGTGGCTTCAGCTAATTGATAACTGGAGGTGGGACTGAGTCAGATTTCTGATTACAGATTGGTTCTGGCTTCTTATATATGATCTATTATTTTGCCTATGCTGCCTTAAGCAAAGTTTTGCCAGTATTTGCTACAGGGGAGACAAAAAAAAAAGACTTGGGCTTTTTGGAGACAATATAGGTGGGATGAGTCATGTTGAATGAATTATAACAAAAGGTAGCCCTTGGGAATTGAGTTAAGATCCACAGCAATCAAAAATTGGAGGTTACAATAAAAAAGCTATGCTTACCATCATAAGAAAACAGGAACCGTCTCTCCTTGTATGTTGCAGGATAAGTATCTTTATTGTGTAAAAATATTAGCAATATATCACAGAGAATGCTCCCCAAACAGGCCAATATTTTACGCTGTCTCAAGGTGGTTTATTAAGGCATGATAAAGCACCAGAAGATAGCAAGAAACATTGTTGAACACTCTTTTGGATGCATCACTACTGTTTTGCACAGTAAAGATACTAATCCTGCACTATATGAGCTGAGACAGTTACCATTTCCTTACAGTGGTGAGCCTAGCCTTCTGTTGTGACTGTAAGTTGGGGTGAAACTTGATTGAATTGCTGTTTTTATTGTTGAGTGAAGGGTAAATTTGAGACCAGCCAGAGTAGCTGGCACGTACTGGCCATATTATAAGAACTGTGTCTAGTCCTGTAGTTTGGGGGAGAGGGAATAACTGTCTGGCATGGGACCTCAGCTAGTTGATAAGTGGAGGTGTGACTGAGTCCGATTTCTGATTACAGGTTGACTATGTCTTGTTATATTAAATCCATTTTCCTACAGGTGCTGGCTTAAGCAGAGCTTTTTTGCAGGAATGCAGCTGCCTCTCTCTCTCTCTCTCGCTTTCTCTAGCTTATTCATTCTCAGTGTTGGGGGACTGAGTGGAGGAGGTGGACTGATGTGGCAGTCAAGAGCACCAGTCAAGGGCATAGCTTGCAAGAAGAAGTCCTCCCTTGAGAAAACTCCTCCTGGTCTATAAAAGCAGTCAGTCACTCCAAATGGTTCCCACACATGTTTGTGTCCATGCACGTAGACATCTGCAGGAGGAAGCAAGAAAGAGGGGTACTCTGCTACTCACATAAGATAAGGTATCTGTTCACTACTGTGTAACATTCACTGCTGGGAAGGGTAGAAGGTCAAATTTAGGCCAAAACTGGGCATAGGAGCAGCACCCTATGTAGAGTAGATGTATAAAGGGATTTAAATAGGGTACAGGGAACATTAAGAGTAACCTGTCTAGAGAATTAGGTAGCAAAGGTTTAGGGGAAGGTGAAAGTGCTGGTAGCACAAAAGGAAAAAGAAAGGTAAGGGGTAAAGGAAGGAGGAAAACTCTTCAGTCAGTAAGGAACTACTTGTTAAGAGAGTAGAAGGGAAAAACGCTGTCTAGAGCAAAAGTACAAAGAAGCAAAACAAAAAAAGGGAAAGCTAGAAACACCCTATCAGGAGTAAGGGTACAAAAGTATTTCCAAGTAACACAGGGAGAGTAGAAATTGGGAATGCTGGGTGTAGTGCAGTGCAGTGGCTGTGGGGCGGCAGTTTTCAGAGAGACCTTCTTGAGACTGTGGTGCTGCTACATGTGCATGCACCTCTCTGGTTTGAGGGAGGAAGTTGCTAGACTCCAGGCCAAGTTGGCCACCATTTGGGGGAGCTCTTCTTTCACGCAGGGGTCATCAACTCTGCCACTATTATCTCAGAGGATGTCATGGAGGAGGAACTGCTGGACTATGGTGGGCTCTGGAAGGGTGAGTGAGGTGGATCAGAGGCACATTCTTCAACCAGTACCACTACTTAATTCCTAAGCTGCTCTGGTGAGGTGGGACTGCTGGGAGGAGGCACCCATGGTAGTGACCAGAGAGAATGTAGGATTGAGTACCCCAGTGGAGAAGGAAGCAACTTCTGGGGGGGGGGACTCAGTTGTGAGGGGGATAGATTTGGAAATAGGAAGGGGTGGGAAGAGGGAGGTTAGGTACCTATGTGGCACTACAGCTGGAAGGGAATGGGAAGCAGATCCTGAGAATTGCTAGGGCAGCAGGATGGCAAGGGTGCTGGATATCATTGTTCACCTGGGCACTAATGACCTGGTTATGGATGGGGTTGGGATAGTTCAGGGGGAGTTTAGGGAGCTGGGGAGGGATCTTAGACAGCAATCATGCTCAGTGGCTTTTGCTGAGGTGCTGCGAGCCTACGGCAGGGGGAGGAGAGGGATCTCTACACCAGGCACTTCAACTCATGGTAGAAGAAAGGAATGGTGCAAAGAGGTTTTATTTGGCTATATTGGGGACTAAGGATTCACCTGCGAGGGTAAGGGTCTATACAGGGGTGATGGCCTGCATCTATCCAGGAGGAGAACCATAGTCCTCAGAGGATGATTTAAATGTTACTTTGATGGACATTTAAACTAGCCAATGGTGATGGTGGAAGGAATTAGGGAGCCAGAAACTGCCCCCCCCCCCCACAGGCTGAAGTAGAAAGTAGGGAGAACTTGAGAGAACAGAAATCCTCTAAGGTGGAGGGTGGTAGAAATGAAGGGGGATGGGAATAGGAGGATTAAAAAGAGAAGGGGAAGGAGGAAGGGCAGAAAGGAAGAAAGAGGATAAGAAGAAAAGTATTAACAAAGTCTGTAAGTCATGTGCAAATGCTAGAAGTCTGGTAAATAAGATTCCAGAACCAAAGACCATCATGGCAGAGGTTAACCTAGATGCTGTGTCCATTATCAAATCATGGTGCACCAAAAACCATGACCGGGACATGGCCATACCAGGCTATACTCTGCTCAGATGGGCAGGGTGAGAAGGAAAGCAGGGGGGTGTGGTGCTTTATGTGAGAAAAAGCATAAAAACAATGGAATATGGAGAGACAGGGGTACTGTTGGTCACCCTGGAGATGGGGAATGGAGCAAGTATTCACACTGTGTGATCTACAGACCTCAAGCACAGGGGAAGGAGTTAGATAAGATACTGGTAGAAGCCACTGCAAGATGGAAGCAAAAGGGGAGGTGTTGTTGGTGGGGGAGTTCAATCTGCTGGGAGATAGAATGGAGCCTGCCAGCTGTGGCTTAAGCTAGAAGCAGGAACATCCTGGACTCTCTGAAGGGGGTATTCTTCTGTTAAAAATTCAGTGAACCCACTTGTGATGAGGCAGTACTGGACCTGGTACTCATTAACAGGGACAGTGTTGCAGATGTCAGGGTGGGAGGCCACCTGGGGACCAGTAATTACTGTACATTGTGGTTCAGTATGAGGATGTCTGCAAAATCAAACAACACAAGGCGTCCTTGACTTCAGCAGTGCAGATTTTAAAAAGATGGGCAAATGCCTAAGAGATGGCCTGGCAAGGAAGGATGGGGTGAAGGAAGATTGGGCAAAGCCAAAAGGAAGCATAGTGAAGACAACAAAAAATCTGTGTCAAGCAAGTGAGAAAAAGCAAGAGGAAAAAGAGATCACCGGTTCTCAAAAAAGGTGACTGAAAAAGTAAAGGCTAAAAGGGTGGCATTCAGATGGTACAAGGAGACACAGAGGGAGAAGGATAGGGAGATGTGTAAGGGGAAAGAGAGGAATTCAGGGAAAGCACTAAGGAGCACAAAGGCAGAAACTGAAGAGAGAATAGTCCAGGTGGTAACAAAAGGGGGCAATACATTTTTTAGGTGTGTAAGTGAAAAGAAGAAGACCAGAGGAGGGATTGTAAGATTAAAAAGGGAAGGGAGAGACTGTGCAGAGGGGGACCATAAAAAAGGCAGAAATACTGAACAAAGACTTTTGCTCAGTTTTCAAAGAGGAAGGAAGATGAGAGGGGCCACAGAAAAAGTAACAAGAGCTTTGGAGGGAGGCAGGTGGACACTAGTCCTTTTTTGGAGGAGACAGTCTGGAAAGAACTCTAAAATCTGAAAGTGGACAAAGCAAGAGGGCCAGATGGTGTGCATCGAAGGGCATTGATGAAGCTCAGGGAAATACTGGCTGCACCTCTGACAGTTCTATTTAACAGCTCATCGGAAGCAGGAGTGGTTCTGGAGGATTGTAGGAGGGCAGATGTAGTCCCAATCCACAAAAGTTGTAGCATGGAGGAGGCTGGCCATGATAGGCCAGTCAATTTGACATTGGTGGTTGGAAGGAAAGTTAATGGAATCACTGCTGAAAGAAAGGATTCTGGAATATCTTGAATCCAGTGGGCCACAAGACCCAAAGTAGCATGGATTCATGGTGGGGCCAGTCATGTAAGACAAATTTGATAGATTTCTTTGACTGAGTGACCAATGAATTAGAGCAGGGTGGAGTGGTGGACAAGACCTTCTTACATATCAGTAAGACTTTGGACATTGTTCCACATAGGAAACTAATAAGTAAGCTGGGTAGGAGTAGGGGTGGGTCTAAAGGTGGTGAACTTGGTGAGAACCTGGTTAGGGGACAGGTAACCAAAGGTCGTAGTAAATGAAGTTCACTACAAGGAAGGGAGGGTGACCAGCAGGGTGACTCAGGGATCAGTGCTGGGACAGCTCTTCTTTAATGGCTTTACAAGTGACATTGCAGAGGAGCTTCAAAGGAAGATCTGCCTCATGTGTGGATGACATCAAACTCTGAAACAGGGTTGACACTCCATAGGGGCAAGAAAGGATGAGCAGAGACCTGAGAAAACTCAAGTAGTGGTCAAGGGTGTGGCAGCTGGGCTTCAATGTGAAAAAGTGCACAATAATACACTTGGGGCACAGAAATTAAGGGGCTGAGTACAAAATGGGTGGAGCGGTATTGATGACCACCAAATAGGTATCTGAGGATAATCATATCTGATGACTTAAAGGTGGCGAGGCAGTGTGAAAATGCAGTTGGGAGAGCTAGTGGAATGCTGGGGTGCATAGAGAGGGGTATCACCAGCAGAAGGAAGGAGGTGGTGTTGCCTCTGTATAGATCACTGGTAAGACCCCACCTAGAGTACTGTGTTCCGCTTTGGAGACAACTTGTCACAAGCCCTGGATGCACCAAAGATATGGTGCACTGGGCTTGCGACAGTCTAACAGGATTTTACATCCTGTGTGGCAACTGGTACAAGTTAAACCAAATTTTTGTGGCATAGCTTGCAGCAATCCCGGGGACCCTTTTTACAGTGCTTTCACCAAATATATGGTGCAAGCTTTCATAAATCAGGTAAACTGTCACAACTGCATCCCACTTACTAAAATGAGATGCAGTTGCAACAAACCTGGTTGGCTCACCAAGTGCGTTGGTGCAGGGACTGACATAAGCCTTGCACCATCTATTGAAAATCCTGCACCAGCATCTCTGGAAGGACATAAACAGAGTGGAGGCAGTTCAGAGGAGGGCAACTAAAAATAGTGCAGGATCTGCATCAAAAGCTCTACAAGGAGAAACTAAAAGACCTCAATTTGTACACCCTAGAAGAGGTGATGGAGAGGGGCGTATGATAGAGATCTTTATATAACCCGTGGGGGTAAATACGGTATAGGAGGGAAATATTTTTCAGAAAAAATTGTACTCAAGGACAAGGGGACAGGCTATGAAGCTGGAGTGGTTAGATTCAGAAGAGATGTGAGGAAGTACTTCTTCACAGAAAGAGTGGTGGATTCCTGGAACAGCAGTTCAGCAGAGGTGATGGAGGTAAAAACTAAGGTAGGGTTTAAGAATGCATGGGATAGGCATAAGGGAATCTTACTGGAAAAGAAGGGGGGAGAACTGGAGATCAAGCAGATTCCGTGGTAATACTGTAGGTAGGGAAAGATGGGCACACTGGGTAGGATAAGCGATCCTCATCTGACGACAGTTTCTGTGTTTCTGCATTTCTACATTTATCCTAAAAAGTTTATTTTTTACTAAGTATCTATGCATAGTAAATGCTTATTTACTGTTAAGCCTGTGCACATCCTGCAAATTCTTCAGCAAGCTCTCAGTTGCATCTTTCATTTTAAGAAAGCACACATAAGCAGCAGTCTTGTTACTCTGACATTGCTTTATCTCACACTTGTCCCCAGCATACACTATTGAAAGGGCCCCTGATGCTGTTGTAAGAACTCTGAAAATATGTAACATTTTGACACAAATGAATTTATGGGTAATATTTTTTCTGTAATTCTCATTATAGATTGAGGGAGCACTCCTTTCCTCTGCACATAAACCAGTCTTATTCTTTAAAAAATTGTGCCATGTGCAGCTGTCCTAGAAATGGGCACATTCAGGGAAACTGTTTTAAAATGTTAATATAGTATTACTCAGTCTCAAGCAGTAATATATTAATATGGCTGCTAAGACCACTCTGACAGTTTTAAGAGTGGTCTCACTTATATCTTTAAGGTACCATAACTGCTCACCTTTGGTTCGCAGTTCTCATACCCCACTCTTACAACTGTAAGAGTGACCTCAGCAACTGTATAAACATACACCCTCATTTCTTTATTATTATATGGCTATTTGCATGGAAACAGGATCTCTACATAATCTGCTCTGCTTGTCTACACCTGATCACCCTGTTTATGACATCACAGGCTGTTGATGTGGAGACAATTATGTCTTAAACAGAGGATTATGATGTTATGCAAGTAGTCAAAGCAGATAAGGTCTAGGAGGCAGTGGTCTTGTTTTCATGCAAGAGTCTGTAGTTTATTTTATGTATTTTTTTAGTCTTTGGTAACTGGGTAAGGCCCACTAGGCACAAGTGCCTGTTTTCAGGGGTGACGTGGGAGCACTGGGTGGTTAAGTGACTTGCTCAGAGTCACACAGCATGCAAGTGGAGGTTGTGAGAATCAAACTCAGGTGTGGTCTGCTGGATGTACCAGGCTCATTCACACCTCCTTCCTCTAACCTCAAGGCTATACTGCCAGCATAGTAATAAAGTAATAAAGAAAATTAGGAAAACAAAACATAAAAATATGAAATTCAAACTGAACTGAGTCTTAAGTCTTAAAGTTGTCATGTTTTCTCAAGTGTTGGGCTTTTCAAAGAGACAAGCATACAGTTATTAGATCTGTGGTAGTCTATGGAAGACAAATTAAATATAGCATCATCGCATTTCCCCCATTTTAACTATTTTTCTGAACTTTCCGCTGAAAGCTATAGTGTATATTAGAAAGCCCTAGTGTATCTATTACAAATTTCAGCAAGTCAGATTCATGGTACAAATAGCATGAGAGAAACTCTGATGAGAAGGAAGGACTCTTGTGCTGAATGTACTGTTGTCATGGTGATGGCTTAGTGAAGGAAAACAAAAGAGTGTAATTCAGGAGGAATAGGGACCTACTGGGAAGAAGACAGGGAGGTGTACCAGGTATAACAGAGGCAGTTAGGTAATGGATTGAGAGAGGCAAAGGCACAGACAGAGGGAAAGATTGCCAAATGAGTAGAAAAGGGGGATAAGACTTTCTTCGGACACATAAGTGACAAGAGGAAAGCAAGGGGCAGGGTAGTAATGATAAGGAAGGCAGTAGAGGGAGACTACACAGAAGGCTACCAAGAAAAAGCAGACATCCTGAATGGGTACTTCTGCTCAGTCTTCACAGTACTGGGATGGGGGACAGATCATCAAGAAGCAGCAGGAACAAAGAAGAGGGGAGGTGAACTCAAGTAATTTTCAGAGGACAGAATCCTGAAGAAACCTACAGCTCTGAAAGTGGACAAGGTTATGGGACTGGATGGGATATACCCAGAGGTACTGAAAGAACTCAGAGATGCTGGCTGCCCGCTGGCCTTTTTCAACAGCTCACTAGAATTGGGAGTGGTTCCAGAGGACAGGAAGAGAGCAAACACTGCCCCTCAACATAAGAATGGCAGTAGGGAAGAGGCCAGTAACTATAGGCCAGTGAGCCTCACCTCAGCGGTGGGAAAATTAATAGAAACACTGATAAAAGAAAGGTTAGTAGAGTATCTTGAATCAAATGGGCTGCATTACCAAAGGCAGCATGGAATTTAGGGGAGGTGGATGGCAGGCCAGATGAACTTGATTGATTTATATGACTGGGTGACCAGGGAAATAGATTGGGTGGAGCAGTGGCTGTCACCTTTCTGGTCTTTAGAAAGGCCTTCAGCACTGTGCCACACAGGAGACTGGTTAAGAAATTGAGCAGTTTAGGGGTGGGGTTCAAAGTGAGGAATTAGGATAGAAACTGGCCAATAGGAAGGTGACAGAGGGTGGTGATTAATAGCACTCACTGTGATAATGGATAGCATGATCAGCGGGTGCAGCAGGGCTCTGTGCTGGGACTGGTCCTCTTCAATGTCTACGTAGGTGACATTGCAGATAAACCTGAAGGGAGAGTATACCTTTTTGTGAAATCAGTAATAGCATGGACAATCAGGAGGGGGTGGAAAGAGTGCATAGGGATGTTTGGAAACTTGAGGAATGGCAAGATCATGGTAGCTGGGGTTCAATGCTAGAAACTACAGAATCATGCACCTAGAGCATAGGACCCCAGGAAATGAGTATAGGATAGTGGGAGACACTTTCAGTCACTAAGAAGGAAAGAGACTTTGGGGTTATCATATTTGATTACCCCAATGTAGAAGAGCAGTGAGACAAAGCAGTGGGTAGGGTGAGTGCAATGCTTGGATACATGTATCTCCAGCAGGAGGGGAGAGGTGGTGTTGTCACTGTATTGATCACGGGGAGACCCCCACCTGGACTATTTTGTCCAGTTCTGGAGGCCACACCTCAGAAAGGACATAAACAGGATGAAAGCAGTCCAGAGGAGGGCAACAAAAATGGTACAGGGTTTGCACTAATAGCCTTATGAGGAGAGACTGAGTGATCTCAGCATGTGCACTTGGATGAGAAGAGAGCAAGAGGAGAGCAATAGATGACATGATAAAGACCTACAAGCATCTCAAGGGGGTGAAGAGGGTGCAGGAGGGGAGTCTCTTTCTAATGAAGAACAGCACCAGGACCTGAAGGTATGCGATGAAGCTGGGGAAGGGGGGTAAGAGGGATGTGAGGAAGTACTACTTCACTGAAAGAGCAGTTGGTGCCTGGAACAGATGGCCAGTTGAAGTGGTGGAGGTAGAAACTGTAGGGGATTCAAGCATCCATGGGATAGACATAGGGGATTACTAATAAACAGGCAGGGAGGAGGGAGTGTCACTAGAGACCGGTTAGGATCTGTGGAGCCAGACTAAACAAGGACAATCTGGGCATACTGGGTTTGCCAAGCAGTCCCTTTCTGCTTATCAAGTCCATGTTTCTATGTTTCTTGAGTGCATTTGGTAGCTCATCTAAAAATTAGCAATTTCCCGGCTTTCTCTCATAGCTAAAACGTGTACATAAATAAATCTAAAAACCAGTAGTAGAAAATAGAAATTAAACTACAACTCTTCAAACAGTGCAGGCATGACTATTTAAGATAAACATTGTGATATACAGTATAATGTGATAATATGTCAGCATCATGCACTCTTTCCACTACACAAGTATAGTAACTTGCATCCATTGGGGTCAAAACAGCCCAGTATTGTTTTGTTTCTTTCACACCTTCAGAATATACATGAAACTATTCCTGTGCTAGTAGATCCCAGCACTGATAAGTAACACACACATCATTAAAGCAGAAGAATAGTCATGTTTTTCTAAGGCATAACCTTTACAGGGATTTTGAACTAGAATCAAATTTCATAATACTTTGACCACACAAGTGGTCATCTCAATTAGACCCTTGGAATTCTGTAAGTTTTCATAGGTACAGAGTTTAAATTAGCTGAAGTACCTACAAAGTAATTTTCCTTTTATGAGCATCCAGTTCATTCACTGGCACTGGTAATGCTATGAGATGAGAGGCATTTCAGGTCTTACCATAATGTCACTGATAGTTGCTAGGGACGTTCTACATTGTTTTGACCTTCAAACTGGAGAACTTAGCCACCTTATTTGTTATGCCAGGGTTTCCATTTCTATAATATTTAATGGCAAAAGATGACAGAGGTCTAGAAACTCACATACAATTTTGTAAGTGGAAAGGGAACTGAGTTGATTTGAGGTCCTGCCCAATTTAACCCCTGCCCATTGCTAAATCCAGCTGGTCTAGTGTTGATCTGCATATGCCTTGCTTTCATCTTCATTTAGTGCCACTCTAACTTGGAGGTCATCTCCCTTGGAAGGTGCAAGTGATCAGAATATGTCAGCTTAGTATGCATTTGCTTTTCATGCTAAAGCTATAAAGGATCAAAGAGAAAAGGGTAAGCACAGTATGTGAGGGGCTGCTACCTCACTGGTAAATACCAGTATGGTGCTATCAGGCAGAGAGACAACTACAAGAAAAAATGGAAGAAACTCAGTTTAATAAAAAGTGTAGCACTTGACTCAATGCATAAGCAGGTTTGTAGAAACAAACCTTATATTACTCAGAACAGTTAATGAACTGCACTCACCCCTGCTGCTGTAGCTTAAAAAAGCAGTCTGCTTTTTTATGAGCTACAGCAGCAGGGGTGAGTGCACTTCACTAACTGTTCTGAGTTGCATATTGATTGAAGTTGCTCCACCACCCCAGTGCAAACCACCAGTTTGCGTATTACACCTTATATTACCTCACTGGCAAGAGTGGCAGATTTTATTCGAAACTGTGCTAACAGTTAATAAACGTGCTGATCAAATCATGTAGGTAAACTGCAGAGTGCAACTGAGGTGAAAGAACTTAGCATATTGGTCTTAGACAATGCATGGGCACTTACATGAGTGCTACCTGTAGCAGTGTCATCACTAGGCAGCCAGCAGACAGCATGTGTGCATGTGACGTGCACACACCAGATAGCTGATGCTTTGGTGTAGCCTTCCTCAGAGCTGAAAAACTACACTGAGCATTAGCAGTCCATCCTGAAGGTTTATGTCCTCACATCATAGCCCATGTGTGTTCTACTACTGGAGAGTAATAAGGCATGAATTTACTGCACAATGCAGTTAGGCCGCTCGGGCTTTGCTCCTCAATCTATCGAATACAAAAAGGAATCAGATAAGTTTGTTATGAATGAAACCGAGGTTATTTTGCTAAAAGTGACTGAATATGCAGTTTTTCTAATATGAAAGCAGCAACATGGCTTTTGCACAGAATGGTCATGTGGGTTCTCAGTCTTTCATGTTCTTGTCAGATGCTAGTTGGATGCTTGTACAGCTGTAGTGAAAGAGCAAACCCGAAACTACTTTGCTGCTGCGTTTCTATGATTCTTTAAATAAATGTGGAGCTTTGACCACAGTGGTGGTGATAATGAATATTTTAAAAGCTTTGTTACATTCCACCCCACCGAGCTACATATTAACCCTCCTGTTTACTGATAAATGTGTCTGCTTGTCTACTGATGATTAAAGTTCTGTTTTCCTGAATAGGATATGAGCTTTATAGAGATTTACATTTACTTTGGAGTTTGTCACCTTTGTTGAACTAATTTATAATAGGTGTCTTTTAACTCTGAGAGAACTTTGAGAGAAGGGATCGGATTTTAAACAATGCATGGTAGTGCTGATTGGACTTTGTAAGGACCCTCTCAATGGAATTTGGACCTGGGAGAAGCTGATGAGTGAATGTCATGATTTTATATGCTTAACATTATTTATGGAAGCGTCCCAGTTACTACGTGCTGGAAAAGGACGACAAACCAGACCAGATCTGGAGGAGGGATGGACTCCTAAATGGATTTTTTCTTTTTTAAATGTGGATTTGAAGTACTATTCAAAATATTGTGGGGACTCTTGTTGGCAGGAAGAGACTGCTTATGGTTGTAAACACTTTGTTCATGGTTGCTGATGTTCCACCACACAGGTTTGGAATCCTCAATAAGGTAATATGAATCCTTCTCACAAAGGTACTTTTTAAACTTTTTAAGTAGAATACCTCCATTGATCCATGCTAAAGGGCCAAACAAACATTGCCGGACTTTTTGAAATGTTACGTAAAGGTTTTGTTGGACTGTGTTAAATGGCCAAATAAAATGCAGTAAGAAGCATACATCACTTGGCCTCAGCAACCAGTAATGTGGAATACTATTGTACTACACAGGATTGGAAGATGAACTCACTACCCTTAACAAAGGCCTGGAATTTAAAATTCTATGAGCACCCTTCTATGGTGGCCAAAAGCGGAACCTGGTATCTTTGTTTCATTATATTTTTATATTGTCATAATACGTTTGTCTTTTATACTTTATGGAGGGTGAATACAGTGGCCTAAATTGGTGAGTTCCTTAAAAGACGCTACTTTGGCAAATATAGGAGTCTGACTGTGGGGAGATGCTTTCCTGAGAGGAATTGCCTTCTCTATGGAGTTTGATTTGTATTACTCTTTATGCTTGTAAGAGCAGATTACAAACTCGTAGTGAGAAGCAATTTATTTAATGTGGCTGTTCCTATGTTGCATTATTATGTGCTTGAATTGAAAATTGAACTCCTTTTCATGAAAATAATGTCGTTGATTTGCTTTTATTAATAACTTTTATATGAAATAATGTGGAGCAGTATACTTATTATCTTTATAATGCTTTGTTATATGTGAAATTTCATTATCCCAAAACCTGTTATATTAGGAGCTTTGTCAGTTAAGCCCCTTAACATGTATTAAGTTACCTAATTGATTGAACAGCTGTCTAAGATTTGACTGTCTGAAAAGTTGTTGCTATTTTTTCATGGGTGCTGCTTGTCTAATGTGTATCTCATGTGTGGGGATCCCAAGGATTCTGCCTGAACATTTGGGAGAGATACCGTCTGTACAATACTGTATGTTTCACTGTATTTTTTCAGTAGGATGAGTATGGGGCGAAGAAATAATTATGAGTCAAATTTGTGCATGATGAGAAAGGACTAATTGTTATCCAACATTATACCAGTGTATGAGTGTTTCAAGTTCTTAATTTCAAGTGGTAAAATTAACCTGTCGTGTAATTAATTGGTGGCATTCAGTGGGATGTAAAATTAGTGGAGCCCGGCTAAGACATAAAGGGACTATGGGCCCTATACACTATCGGGTGGGTTATATGCTCCTGAGGCATGTACCCTGTTTGCTTACCTTCATGACCCCAGACAGTCAAAGGGTGTGTGGCATGCATGACCGCATGCAACCAGGGAGTGCCTGTCCATGGCCACACCCACTCAATGAGCAGGGTCGTGCAGTCAGTAGGGAGTGGAGTCATAGACCCAGGCAGGCATCCAATCAGATGCCCATACCGGGTCCCTTGGTGGATGCCTTGCACCCATGCAGTGGTTGTACAGTCATGGGGACTGCTGCATACTGCAGTAACAGCAGACCATATGCCAGGCACATACCTGAGCCAATGCCTCAGCCCTCCCCTGCAGCCTAGTGGGCTGGGGTGACATGGAGGGCCATAGCCCGGTACCACAGAGCCCCATGGAAGATGAATTATGGGGCGCATGCTGGGTTACACCAGGTGTAGCCAGCAACCCTTGAGCCTGGCACTACATGGCTTTGTGAATGCCATGTAGTACAGGCATACCCCCTGCACTCCCCCAATGTGATGTTCACCGAATGGCAGGGGGGTCGGTGCACAAGTGCCATGTGCACCCTTAGTGAATTTTGTTGGGGGTCCGTGGGACCCCACTGCATGGCATTCAAGTGTAGGGTTGCCTACGTGTCTCAGACATGTGACACGTAGGCAACCTTGTTGTTTGTGCAAAGAGCTTATAATGGTAGAATTTACTCCAAAAAATATCCAGACTGTTATAGGTGCTATAGTAACAGGCAGTGGATTTATGGAAACTCCTTTATCCAGAAATCAGAAAACTTTTTCCTGGGTTACCTTATATGAAGGATTGGATCTCCCTGATAGCTAGTATGGAAACTATGCCTTGGATTTTCTTTTGACATGGAAATGGTTTAGTTGGCTATATAGACATTCACAAACAGTATAGTTGAGTATGCATTACTTCTTTAAACTCCTATAGGCTCAATTTACACAGTACACAGTATTATTTTAAGTGATTAATTGGAATTTCATGAACATACTTTGTATATATTTTATTATTTGTTGGATGATGTATAATATCCTTTTATGTCATAATGTCTTTTAGTCAAATGAATAAACTTAAACATACTCTTTTCATCTCACACTCTCTCTCTCTGCAAGCCCCTCTAGCTCTAAAGCAAAGAAGTGTCTGTGAGTCTTTTCCCACATGTCACAGAATGCCCTGTGAGCATCTCCTCTCCACCCAATGCCATGTCAGTGGGTGCCTCTTCTAGCCCCCTAATGCAGTGCCTAGGAGTGCCCCATTAGCACTCAATAAGAAACATAGTGTCCACAAGCTCTTTCGCCTTTGCTAATGCAATGTCCACCATCTCCTCTCAATTCTCCACTAAAAGATATCATGTCCACCAGCCCCATCTGCTCCACTTGACAGCAAAGGCCACATCCAAGCAACCACCTTTCTCCAGGAGCCAATCTCACTGTCCAATGCTGTCACACCTCTCCTCATCATGAGCCCATCTCCAGTGCCACCTCTTTGAATAAGTCAATTTATTTTTGTGATTGTATGGGTAGCTTAAATACAATGGGTTACATGAGGGAAGAATTTAAAAGCTATATCAATGAATTGAGTCAGACAGAACTCGTTGTAAAGTCCCAACTTGTTAGCAGAGTGAATCATACACGGCATTTAAATGTAAAAGCTTGTAGGCACCAACAGAACAAGATTCTGAATGTACTCGCATCTTGATTCAGGAAGGGGGTATTTTAAAAGTTCCTGAATCAAAATGACAGTACATTCAGAATCCTGTTCTTTTTGTACCTACAAGCTTCCACATTTAAATATAGTGTATGGTTCACTCTACCAACAATTTGGCACTTTACAGGGAGTTTTGTCTGACTCAGTTCATTGACATAGCTTTTAAATTCTCCCCCTCCCATGCAATGTGTTGTATTTAAACCAGCCATACATATTATATCTTTTATTTAGAACAGTTCTCTAAATTAAAGAGCTTCTATCTATTTGAGTCATTGTGCCGTATTACCTTCGGAACTTGCAAATGCTTGTTATTATCAGCAGAAGTTCCACTAAAAGAGCAAAAGATAAACTCTAATAGATCCCCTCCCTCCCCAAGACAAAGCTTTACTGAGCAAAGTACAGTGGCATTGGGGTCAGCGGTATGCCCCCTTAACAGCAACATTTCTACTGTGACATAAGTCGATATCGACAATAGCGCCATGTCACTGTAGAAGTACAGCTGGGACCAGGCAACCCCTTCCCCCGAGCTGCACCCCCTCCCTGAACCAAGTCTGACTTGGAGTTAAACTCTATTAGTACGGGGGGTGCAGGGGGAAGAGCTCCCCTCATGAGGGGTTTGGGGGTGAAGCCCCCTGATGAAGACACACATGCTGACGTGTGCTGCTCCACGCCAACTGCAACTTGGGGTCAACATGGAGCCTAGCGCTGTGATGCCGGTCGATGTGTTTCTTGTCAAACTGGCATCATAGAGCCAGGGTGAGCTACCTACTTGGTCTGTTAGGCAGAAGCAGCTATAGGGTACTTTGTACAGCTGTTGATTTGCACTGTTTATCTTTTGCACTTTTCTTGGGACTTCTTGTAATAATTAATGAAAGACAATGTTTTGCAGCATATATTCCAGACTCCAGGTTAAGTGTATTACTTAACCAACACTTTCAGGTACACTACAGTGTGAGTGCACAAATAAATTGGGTGGAGTATATTGAACAGTGGGTCTGGAAGCCCTGTTATCATGCACTGGTCTGGTCCAGGAAGTGGGGGCGTGGAGTTGTGCTGAAAAGGAATATCCCCAGTGTCCTGGCCAAATTTCATCCATTCACTAAAAATTCCTCCAAACTGCTTAATCTGATACAATTTTAGTTGCTTTGTATCTATATGCCCCCCTCACTACCAAATCAAAAAATAGACAGTATTGTGTAGCCTTCCTTTCTCTGTTAACAAAAAACAAAACAAAACAAACAAACCAAAAACTAAAATAAATTATTAACCAAAGGTTTTGAAGAACAGATGGCATTTACCGAAGACACTGGAATAAAGTTTCCTCGCAGGTTTTATACTTTGGACACTGATCTGAATTAAATCCTTCTCCTTCCCTCCTCTCCATTTCCCTTTTCTACCATCCCAGCTCAGCTTCTAGCTCCCCCAATTTCTGACAAACTGGGCACTCTCCCCACCTCCACAGAGCGCTCATAAATATGGCAGCACCACATCTGTTGCAGCCCACTATTCTATCTCCTCCATGCTTACTGATTTCCTTCTTCTTGGTGTATCTCTGCTCTCCCCTGCCACCAGTCTTCTCCCGATGTTCATGTCTTCCCTGATGTTCCCATCTTCCCTGCGGTCACTGCACAGAATTGCCTTTCAGGACTGATTAACGAAACAACAGTGTGACTGTTCATGAGGTGGGCTCCCAAAAAGTCTATGCTGCAAATTTGCTGAAAAAATTCCAGAAAATGACCGTTACGAGCCTGAGTTGCACAGTTTTCATGCATGCTTGTATCTTCAAGAATTTTTAATATTTTTACTACAGATTTTCAACATTGTCATTTTTTCACACCATCTTGTGAACAGTATAGCTGTCATTTTCCACATCCTGCCTGAAATGTGTTTTAGCACATCTGACACACAGTGACGCAGTCACTGTAGGAAAACAATGTTCCAGACAGAGTAAGAAAATCACAGTAACACTGTTCGTAAGCAGAGTTCCCAAAATCCCTATGTTAAACAGTTGGTGAAAATATTCCACAAAATGACTATGTTACAAGTGTGTGTTATGCAGTGTCCACGTACAGTTGTAACTTTGAGAATTTTTAATATTTTCACTCCAGGTGTTCAACATTGCCATTTTGGCACACCTTCTTATGAACAGTATAGCTGTCATTTCTCACATCCTGCCCAAAATGTGGTTTTGCACATCTGGCGTACAATGGTGCAGTTGCTGTGGGAAATCAACGTTCGGGACAGATGAAGAAAATCATACTGCCACTGTTCATGAGCAGAGGTCCCAAAATGCCTATGTTAAAAATTTGGTGGAAGAATTCCAAGAAAAGACGATTATGGGCGTGTGTCGCACAGTTTTCATACACGCTCATAACTTTGAGAATTTATAATATTTTCACTCCAGCTTTTCAAAATTACCATCTCTTCACAGCTCCTTATGAATGGTGCAGCTGACATTTTTATATGGTGCAGAATGGTGTGGTTACTGAGGAAAATCAGCATTCGGGATACATTAACAAAATCACAGTGACACTATTCACGAACAGAGGTCCCACATGCTTTTATGAGGTGGGGGTCACAAAAAGGCCATGTTGAAAATTTAGAGTGCAAATATCAATATACGCCCAGGGTGTTAGGGTTTCTAACCATAACGTCCCACCCTGTACAGACTAATGGTCATCAGGGTGTGCCTTTGGATTGTCAGCTGTAATGCTCATGCCATTGCACCCCCACTCCCACCCTGCAGCCATTGACAGCCATCCAGATGTGCCTTGGACTCTTCTGCCCCAATGTTCACCCCATTCTCCTATGCTGCATCCATCTCAGCATATGACCTTATGAAATGGGGAGAGCGTAAGGCCTGATGACTCCAAGGCACAGCACAACACTTGTCAGAGTCTGCAGGGTGGGGTTAGGTGAAATGGCATGAATGTTATGGCCAACTACCCAAAGGCACACCCCAATGCCTGTCACTCTCTACAGGGTGGGGTGGGGTTGATATCAGTTCTATATTTCACTGCCATTCCTATTATGAGTATATCTAATGCTTGCCCTACCAATGCCAATGCCAGCAAGACAACATTCGGCATTTACAAATGCTTGCTTATCATCTGTGTTGGTTCAATAAAAGGTATCAAATCATCTATTTTTGTGGATCTTGTGTTACAAGGACCAATACAGAAACAAAAATGTATGTGTTCTCAGGTAGGGAGAAAGCAATAGGAATAGATGAACTGTTCAGGAGCAAAGACCCTGTTTTCATGCAAATGACCACAGTAATTCTTAGTCTTTGGTAACTGGGTAAGGACCACTAGGCACAAGTACCTGTTTTCAGGGGCGATCTGGGAGCACTGGTGAGGTTAAGTGACTTGCTCATAGTCACACAGTATGCAAGTGGAGGTTAAATAATGAGAAGGAGGAATACAGAACTAATGTGAAATACAAGCTAAACTGTGTCTAAACATTATACTTTGTTAAAGTTCTGAAGGTGTCAGCTGCACTGTAAGTAAATCCTGACTTTTACCAATATTGCCACTCTGTATCCTCCCTTTACTTCAACTAACACAATACACCCCGCCACATACACCATGCAAAGAAACATTTGTCGTTGACAAATGCTTGTTTCTATTTGGGACCACACATTTGGAATACTTTGCCACCCTTTCAGGTCACCTAATAGTAAAATACAACTTGGTGAGACAAAAACTGGCTAATCTCTCTAGCTAATAAGAAATTGGCTCCAGACCCACCTTGAATGAAAAATGACATGACTGTGACTTAATATTATGATATTGTCTGTGTATAAGACTTACAATACAGTGTCAATTTGTGCCCATAATTGAGTAGGGGCATTGTCTTATTTTATGTATCATATGTATTATTCACTGTACTGCCTATGCTGTGTGTGAATAATTGTTACTTGACTTTGTAACTGGAATATTTTGTACTATGGATCTCACTGGAAATGAACATGTCTCAGATGAGCTTCAGATTAATTTCTGAATGAATAAAAGCTTTACTACTACTACTACTACTACTACTGCTGCTACTCCTCTCAGGTTCCTCCATGTGGTACAGAGTCAAAGGCCTTGCTGAAGTCCAGATACAGGACATCCACTGCCTGGCCCTTATCCAATGCCTTTGTGACTCAGCTGAGCAAGTCAATCAAATTAGTATGGCATGATCTCCCTGAGACAAACCCATGCTGCTTTTCATCCTGGAGACCATGTGCCTCCAGAAAGTTCACCAGTCTCTCTTTGACAATGGTCTCCATTACTTTGTCTACAATGGAGGTGAGGCTGACTGGTCTGTAATTACCATCTTTGGGGCCTCTCTTGTGGAGAGGCACCAAATGTGCCATTCTCTAATCTTGGAGCACTTTCCCTGTCTCCAGTGAGGTGTTAAACAGGTTTTCCAGGGGACCCGCCAGGACCTTCACCAATTCCTTCAGGACTCTTGGGTCACAGTGTCTGGTCCAGGAGCCTTGTCACCTGAAGGGGCCTGAGGCCCTTCAAAACCCAATCCTCTATTTTGCCATCAGGTTCTCCCTTCCCCCCTGCTGAGCACTTATTTTACCCAGTGGCACAGGTCTATCTTTTTTTCTTGTAAAGACCGAGCTGAAGTACTCATTCAGTGCTTCTGCCTACTCCCCACTACTTTCCACCCATCCTCCCTCTTATAATCCTGACAATCCCATCCTTATAACTTCATCTCTCTTTTATATATCTGAAGATATCCTTCTCTCCCTCCCTAATCCCATGTGCCAGCCTTAGTTCTCTAGCTGTCTTACCTGCCGGAACCACCTGGCCTGCTTCTCTGGATTTTTCTGAGTAATCCTCCCAGTCTTCCTCTCTCCTATTACTTTTGTATTTTCCAGAGACTGCTATCTTCTCCCTCACTTTCACTACCACCTCTTTGGTGAACCAGCTTGGTCATTTAATCCTAGATTCCTTACTCTGGTTCTTTGCAGATATATCTGTGGCCTTAATCAGATCCAGTATAATAATGGACCATTTCTTATCCGCGTCCATATCTGGACTGATTTTGGCCAGGTGCCCTTCTAGGACATCCCCCATCATACCAAAGTCCACCCTCCTGACGTTCACCACCCTTGTATTAGTCCTGGCTGATTCTTTGCCCCTCTTGAGGTAGAACCACACAGTGCAGTGGTTGCTGCCTGCAAGTGGATCCTCCGCTTCTATATCCTGAGCAAGTTCACCATCCAAAAGCACTAGGTCCAGAATGGTGCCATCCCTGGTTGGTTTAGTGATTCCCTGTACCAGAAAACATGCCTGGAAAGCCTCCAAGAGGACCTGTTGCCTGGTACAGGAGGTAGCTGCGATTCCCTGGTCTACACCAGGCAGATTGAAGTCACACATTATAACAATGTTCCCCTTACTACTTAGGTTCCGTATCTGCTCCCCCAGCTGCCTATCTGTCGCTTCATCCTATGAGGGTGGTCTGTACACCACCCCCATTCTAATCTTCCTCCCTTAGTATCCTGCAGCTGGACCCATAAGGCCTCAATCCTGCCCATCTCCTCATCTTCCCTACTGCATAAGATCCCTTCCCTTACAAATAATGCCACACCTCCGCCTCTCACCTTCACTCTGTCCTTTCAGTGCAATCTATACCCAAGGATCATGGGGTCCTAGTCATGATACTGGGTTTCCCATATGTCAGTTATGGCAGCTATATCCACCTGTCTTTCAGCCATAATAGCCTGAAGATCTGCCTTCTTATTTGCCAGGCTCCTGGCATTCAAGGATACCATCTTTCAGTGTGATCACTGTACCCCCGACCATTTACTTTCCCTCCTCGTCCCTCCCCCATCTGCATCCCCCCTCACTTCATCAACTCCCATCCTTCCTTTTTTGGATTTACTAGGGTGGTAGGCCCTTTGGTCTCCCTGTCCTGGGGACTGTGATTGTAGCTCACCCTGTCCCCCCCCCTTCAGTTTAAATGGAGCTTAATTGATAAATATTCTTCCATTTTTTCTTTCAGGACCCTGGTGCCCTCGTTGTTTAAATGTAACCTATCTGGTGCAAACAGGTCCTTATTCTTCCACATCCTACCCCACCTGCCCACCAGCCCATACCCCATAGACTCACACCCCCAACCATCCATTGAATTCCTCGAGTCTTTGTTTCCTAGCAGCACTCATTCTATGTACTGGTAATACTTCTGAGAAGGATACTGATCTTCCCACCTCACAGCAGATACTTCCTACCCCCCCTCAACCTTTCCTGCACCTCTACCACCTCACACCCTGTAAGGTAATTTGTCTCCAGATGGACCACAGTATAAAGTTTCCTCTGCTCCCTCCCGACACACTTGGGTATAAGAGGCCCTATCCTCCCTGCCATTGTGCCTGGCATACAAGCCAACATAATCCCTGGAACCTTCCTTGAAACCTACTGTTCCTCCAGGGCACTAACCCTCCCCATCCTATCTCCATTTTCCTTCCCGGTCTTGTCACCCCAGGTGACCACTTTTTTCTTCATTCTATCCCATGCCTGCTTGAATTCCCTGACTATGTTTGCACCCATCACCTCAGCTGACAGAGTGTTCCAATTTTTATACAAATATACAATTTTTAAACATTATAGATTTTTTTCAGCTCATATTGATATCATTCACCAAAAGCTCCACCCAAAACTTGGTGCTCTGAACAGGAACAAAGTGAATATTCCACTTCCTGTTCACTGGGAGATTGTTTTAAAGATGATTCTCACGATCTTTGATTATGGTGACTTGGTCTATAGTGGTGCACTCAAATCCTCCCTGGCTAGACTGTATCCCATCTTTCACTGTCATTTTGCATTAGATTGCTCCCCTCATACTCATCATTATTCTCTCGACTGTACCCTTTCTTTCCCCTCTTTTGATACCAGGCACCTTTCCCATTGTGTTCCCTTTATTTCTAAATTCTGGTTTGCTGCTCTTCCCTCCTTCCTTAATTTCCTCTTATCTTTCCCCCATTTTAAAGACAAAGAACCTCTGTGTGCAAACACTGAGGTAAGAGTTACCCCAAAGGGCATTTGGCTGGGAAGCCAAGTTTCAAGAAAACACAAAATCACACATGCCCACATAATGCAAAGCATCATGGGCTGCATATGCAAATCACCACAGAATGTTATGCTGGTTCAACTTTAAGCAGAATTGCATGGTGCCGAAAGGCCTCTCACACAGTTTGCAAAGGGTGCCAACAGATGACATAGACATGTGTTTCGTCCTACCAGGACTCATCAGTATGCCGCATCTGTTTGACACCCCAGTGGAATGAACCAGCTACCCTAACACAGTCTGTCTTGGTTGTGTTGTGGTGAACCCATTAAAATAAAAAAAACATTTAAAAGACAAAGAACCTCTGTGTGCAAACACTGAGGCAAGGGTTACCCCAAAGGGCATTTGGCTGGGAAGCCAAGTTTCAAGAAAACACAAAATCCCACATGCCCACACAATGCAAAGCATCATGGGCTGCATATGCAAATCATCACAGAATGTTATGCTGGTTCAACTTTAAGCAGAATTGCTTGGTGCTGAAAGGCCTCTCACACAGTTTGCAAAGGGTGCCAACAGATGATAGACACGTGTTTCATCCTACCAGGACTCATCAGTATGCCTCGTCTGTTTGGCACCCCAGTGGAATGAACCAGCTACCCTAAGACAGTCTGTCTTGGTTATGTTGTGGTGAACCCATCAAAATAAAAAAACATTTAAAAGACAAAGAACCTCTGTGTGCAAACACTGAGGCAAGGGTTACCCCAAAGGGCATTTGGCTGGGAAGCCAAGTTTCAAGAAAACACAAAATCACATGTGCCCACAGAATGCAAAGCATCATGGGCTGCATAAGCAAATCACCACAGAATGTTATGCTGGTTCAACTTTAAGCAGAATTGCATGATGCGAGATAGCCTCTCCACAGTTTGCAAAAAGTGCCAACAGATGACTTAGACCGTGTTTCACTCCTACCAGGACTCATCCAGTATGCCTTGTCTGTTTGACACCCCAGTGGAATGAACCAGCTACACTAAGACAGTCTGTCTTGGTTATGTTGTGGTGAACCCGTTAAAATAAAAAAAATTTAAAAAAACATTTGGGGTAACCCTTGCCTCAGTGTTTGCACACAGAGGTTCTTTGTCTTTTAAATGTTTTTTTTATTTTAATGGGTTCACCACAACATAACCAAGACAGACTGTGTTAGGGTAGCTGGTTCAATCCACTGGGGTGTCAGACAGATGAGGCATACTGATGAGTCCTGGTAGGATGAAACACGTGTCTATGTCATCTGTTGGCACCCTTTGCAAACTGTGTGATAGGCCTTTCGGCATCATGCAATTCTGCTTAAAGTTGAACCAGCATAACATTCTGTGGTGATTTGCATATGCAGCCCATGATGCTTTGCATTGTGTGGGGATGTGTGAGTTTGTGTTTCCCCCATTTTAAGCTACACTCGCCATAGTAGTACTTCACATTCCCTCTTCATTTCTACTAGAAAGTCTGCTTTTCTATAATTTCCCTAAGCTCTGGTCATCTCTTCTTCATCAATTTGCTCTGCTTCCTCTTTAAAATCTCTTCTTCATGACATTCTATGTGGCACTTTAGACTCATCCCCATCCCCACCCCCATAGTTTGTCTTTTCCATTGCAATGTTCATTACTTGTCATATATTAGTCTCACCACCAGGTCTCAGAGTATATCTGATGTACATATCTTTATACTGTTGTTTATGCTTCTGTTATATTGTATTTTTATGACTCTTCCACTTCCCTTTTTCCCCAGGACTTATCTGGAAATGTACTGTTATCAGCTTAGTATGTCTTTCCTAGTGAAAATTTGGACATAAACAAGCAAATAAATGAATGAATGAATAAATAAATAAATAAATAAGGTTCCATCACCCTTTCTATAAAGAAGTACTTCTTCACGTCCCACCTGAACCTCCTTCCTGTTAATTTCCACTCATGACCATGTAACCTCGAGTTGGTATTCAGGGTAAATAATTCCAGACAGTTTACCTTGCTAATTCCTTTAAGGAACTTGAAGGTCTCTATCATATTTCCCGTCTCCTTTCTGGGTTCCAGTGAATGCATATGTATAGCCTTGAGGCACTCCTCATAGGATCTGCCCTGCTGGTCCTGAAACATTTTTATTACTTTGCCCTCCTCTGGACCACCTCTACTCTTTCTATATCCTTCCAGAGAAGTGGTCTCTAAAACCAGACACAGTGCCATAGGTGGGGTCTCATCAGCAACCTATACAGGGGTATCACCACCTCCCTCTTTCTGCTGGTGGTACCTCTTCCTATGCACCCCAGCATTCCACTATTCCTGCCAACTGCCTTTTCACAATGCCTGGCCACCTTTAAGTCATCTGATATAATTCCCCCCAGTTCTCTATCCTGCTTAGTTGAAGGCAATACCACCCCACCCATTTTGTGCTCCACCCCTGAGTTTATGTGCCCCAAGTGCATTATTTTGCACTTTTTCACAACCCTAACTCCTAACCTCCATCCCCAAGCAGCAAAAGGAAAAAAAATAGCATTTTGGGTCTCCAGAGTCTTGGTGAATCAGTGGGGGGTCTTCCTTGAGGTTGTCAACCCTCATATTCACCCCTCTTTCAAGCTCATAGCCTTCAGTCTGAAGCACAAGGTACAGCTCTAAGCCAGTGCCTTATAGTGATTCACTTTTCAAAGGTACTAGAGAGACATCTGTCTCTCCACATGTTGCCAACATAATCTGTTGTAGCTGCAGGTCCTGCATGAAGAAAAGAGATCATGTCTGACCTTGTTTACTTGAGCAACAGAGTGGTTATCAGGATTGACAACCCCAGGGAAGACCCCAACACTGATCTGCCAATACTTCAGAGACCCAAATCCCAAAATGTTTTCCTTTTTGCTGCTTGGAGGGTGGGGGTGGGGCATTATGGTTGGAACCCCTAATGTCACATTTCCCTATTTTTGTGGCATTGAGTTGAACTCTAACTGGTATATTAATAGCATTTTTTTGCAAAGAATTCTCTTTCATTTTGAGATAGTGGAATTGTATTTGTTCACGTATGTCCCTTTGGGACATGCAGATGCAAACGCTCAGGGCCCTTTGAGTCCTACACTAAGGGAAGACTTTGTCTGCCTACAGAAGTGCAGTGACAGATGTCAAGAATTCATAGGGCTGTCTGGTGGGCTGCAGAAGTGCAGGGCCCTCTGTTCTCTGTGCTTCCATGTGGCCACAGCTACATATGCACAGGGAAAAGAATCCATCTGTCAGCCAATGCACAGGGCCTTCTGCCACCCATGGGTGCAGAGGTGCAGGGCCCTATAACAAGAGAAGGTTTATCATCACTATGTGGTAACTGTGACATGAGGGCAGCTCAGTGGTTTTCATTCTCTAGTTGGGGGGGTTGCATAACAGCACCATCCCCCACCCTCACCACATCCAGCTGGGTCACTGAGCTTGCCCCTGAATTCAACTCACTGGCATGGGATCACAAAGTATACCCACGGGGGTCAAGACTGGCACTACACGCAACTTTTGTTAATTATTATAATTTTTGTTATTTTCTGTTCAGGTTAGTCATTTTATATTTCCTGACATGTGGCATTTATAGTATACTGGCTGAAACATCATTTTGCACTGGAAGTGCAAAAACATTTCTTGTTCAGGATTTAAAAAATGGCACCTGTTACGTTTATGAGGTGGTATGAAAACTGACTATGTTGAAAGTCTGGAGTCAAAGTATTGAAAATTAGTGATGTTATGAGTGAATGTTGAAATACTGTAATGTTCACTCATCATTTGGTAATTTTACTATATTTGTATACCAAATTTTCAGCATAGCCTTCTTAAGACCCCACCTCATGAATCTGGTAGGTGAAAATTTTCGAATCCCTGTCAAAATGTTATTCTGAGCCACAGGTGCAAAAGTCCATTTTGGCCAGGATTTGAAAAATGACAGCTGTCATGTTCATGAGGAGGTGTGAAAAAATGGCTATATTAAAAATGTGGGGACAAAATATTGAAAATTACTAAAATTATGAGTGAGAATAGAAACATTTTAATGTACACTCATAACTTTGTTGTTTTTTTAATATTTTGACCCCAAATTTTCAATATAACCTTCTTATGACTCCACCTCATGAACAAGGGTGGTAAAAATGTTCAAATCCTGCTTAAAAGATGATTCACAAAGTGACCACAAAATCACCTTTCAGGCCTGATTTACATAATTCTATCACCTTTGGTCATGAGGAGGTGTCCCAAAATAGCCACACTGAAAACCTGGTGTACAAATATTAAAAAATGACAAAGTTATCAATAAAATATCAAACCCCATTGTAATACCTGAAACCAGACATATCTTATTTTCTCATATTGCAGTGCCTGGTTCCAGCAGCAAGACATGTCTTTGGTTGCAGACTGGATGTATGTCATGGCACATGTTCAGGTGAGTGAGGGTGTGGGGAAGGGGGTGGTGGTTGCTGAGTGGGAGGTCATGGTGGGGTGTGTGGGGGAATCAGATCAGCAAGGGACCATTTTCTTTTTTTACAGGTAAAAAATCAACAAGGGACAGTTCTCTTTATTTGTGGGGGCTGGGTACCCCAATTTCAGGTTACTATTTGGAGGCACTAGGGGTGGGCAGCCCAGTGCTGTTATGTGTACGTTACAGTTGCAATATAAAAAAGTGAATCCAGTCAAAAGAGGTTCATGGTTTACCTGTAGGGTAATCAGACCCTGGAACTTGCTCCCTTTAGATGTGATTCTAAGTCGGAACAAAAACATCTTCAAGTACAACTTAGATAAATGGCTCATGAAAAAAACATAATCTTGCTGCGTAAAGGATAAACAGACAGTGGTGTCTTGGGCTTATGCCATTAGTTCCTCCTACCACTCTAGTAGTATGAACTCTAGTAGTATAATTGGAATGGGGGCTGGTGACTTGGAGGGCAGGTGGGTAAAGAGAAGTTGTACTGGGTGTAGGCAGGCATGTCTGCTTATAGAAACATAAAATTAAATATTGGAAATGGGAGTTAATGTTCTTGGTGGGAGGGGGAGAAAAAAACAGTAACGTGGGTGCAACCCAGTCTGCTACTAAGATTAGATAGATAGACAGACAGACAGACACACACACACACACACACACATACACACACGCAGAGGGAGAGAGCAGGGAGATTGCCAGCTCACTGCTTCAACTGAATCTGGTCGAATGACTCCAGTAGCAACTTCAGAATTCAAGAAAGTCTTGCTGTTTATGCACTGAGAATACAAGTGAATGGCCCCTCTTGCTAAGCTGGGCACCCAGGATTTTCAAGTGCCTAGAAACTTTACTTTCAAGGCAATTTTCGAAAAACAAACACCAGAACCTAACTAAATGGATCCTGTTTACCTAGTTTAAGGTGTTTGTTTTTTGAAAATATATCATTTTTATGTATTTTCAAAGTTTTTGAGTTAAAAAAAAGATTGATTGATCAATAATATTTATACTGCCACTGAGACCACTCTTATGGTTGTAAGAGTGGCCTCATTTTCAATCTTAAGGTATCAGAACTGCTCACTTTCAGTTCATGGTGGGCAAATCCTAAGAATGCTTGCAAGACCACAACTTACAACTGTGAGAGTGGTCTCTGTGGCAGTGTTAACATTCAAACTGGCAAATACCTTTAGCAAGCAAAATACGCTAAAACTCTGCATCATAAAATGTTTATCAGCGTTCTCAGGTCAAGCACAATATCAAACTATGGAAGGCAGTGTTTGCAATAAACGCAAGCACTTTTAAATGTGTTTCCAATCCTCACTAGAGCACATACATGGTTTTTACATTTGGGAAGGCAGAAAGAAATCACAAACGTTTGTAACTAGGCACTTCTTGTAATGGCTGTTGTACGTGCACAGTGACAATTTACAGGAAACTAAAGTACAAATGTGACTTTGTTATTCTGTATATTTACCCGAAATGCATTCTAAAAGTTCCTGCATTCTTAGGATACAGCACTTAAGGTGCTTTCTTATCATGGTATGGATATCTATCTAATGTATTTTATTTACAATTATTTTTTGCTTCTGCTTGCCCTTTAGTGAATATAAAATTTAAACAGACATTACACTGTTGTGAGAAAAATATTATTTGTTCTGTTGGTCCAGTGCAACGGCTGGTTATTGCATTTCTTTAGCAAGTATATCTGTTATTAATAATTATTTTATTACAGTAACCGCTGATTATAGAAATGTTTTATTAACTTTAGAACCCAACCAGAAACCCTAAAGAAAGGGTTTCTTTAGACCTCAAAGCATTAATGGCATTTAATGAGTCCGGTCTAGTGTATTTATTTACATCAAGATAAAATTGAAACGTTTTTAAGAAAATTGGTGAGTGAGCTGGTTTATCCAGTCTGTATCCTACTGTAACTGGTCCTGATTGGATTTAGCATTGCCCTAAAACATCTTTTTCCTGTTTACCTTGAGTCTGACTGTACTGGAGTCTTATTTTCCAGTTGACATGTAAACCTTAAAGGAAGAATCTCTGGTATTTTTGTGAGTAGGTGTTATTTGCTTCTGTTGTAAATATGAAGTTTTAAAGATCATAAGTCTCAAAAGCATGAATGTACACTTATGTTTTTGTGTGTTATTTTTCCTTTCCTGCACTCTAGCACAAGCACAGCACAGAGATAACCAAACTCTCTTTCCACACAGGTGACAACGTGTACCCGCTGAGGCCCTAGCTGCTCCCCCCCTAACAGTGACCGTCCTCTCCCATAGAGGAGAGGTACAACAAGGCACACACTGCCACGTGCAGTGTCATTAAGTGTGTCTTTGGCATGCTCAAGATGTGGTTTTGTTGCCTAGACAGGTCAGGTGGTGCCCTACAGTACAGCCCATTGAAAGCCTGTGGCCTATTCCTGGCCTGACGGTTTGAAATGCTGAAAAAATGATTGTGCCTTAACAATTTGAAAACAGGGTGGATTTCACAGCTGTGACTTGTGTGTTTGACAGTTCAAGGTGTGTGGGGATTCTTTTGGATGTATTTTGTCGAGAAATGGCACTTATTTTAACTAAACATGAAAATTTGTTGAGTCACAAGTGACAAAACATATATAGAAATCATGAGCCCAATTCTCAACAAGGGCTTAGAATGGCGCAAACTGTGGCAAACAGATCACCTCCCTGGTAATCTAGTGGTCCCCCAACCCCGATTCTCATGTGTCAGTTTATTAAATATATACAGTATATGGATCCCTTCCCTGGCAGTCTAGTGGTCCCCCTCCTTCCCAATATGCCCATTTATTAAATGTATATACGGATCCCCTCCCTGGTAGTCTAGTGGTCCCCCCATCTCAAAGTGTCCATTTACTAAAAAGATAGACAAGCAGTCTCCCCATCTCAGTGTGCCCATTTATTAAAAAGATATACAAGCAGTCCCCCCATCCTGATGTACCCATTTATTAAAAAGATATACAAGCAGTCCCCCTATCTCAATGTGCACATTTATTAAAAAGATATACAAGCAGTCCCCCATCTCAATGTGCCCATTTATTAAAAATATATACAAGCAGTCCCCCATCTCAATGTGCCCATTTATTAAAAAGATATACAAGCAGTCCCCCATCCTGATGTGCCCATTTATTAAAAAGATATACAAGCAGTCCCCCATCTCAATGTGCACATTTATTAAAAATATATACAAGCAGCCCCCCCAATCCTGATGTGCCCATTTATTAAAAAGATATGCAAGCAGTTCCCCATCTCAGTGTGCCCATTTATTAAAAATATACACAAGCAGTCCCCCATCTCAATGTGCCCATTTATTAAAAATAAATAAGTATCCCTTCCCTGATAGTCTAGCACCCCCCAATCCCCACTGTGGCCTGGTGTAATAGCAGGTGGTGGGCACTACATGCTGAGTGGATTATTTTTATGTATTTATTATACTGGTCCACATCGGAAACAAAAAGAGACAAACATATGTTTGCACCTTTAATAGCATGGCCATCATTTAACTAATTTTCCTGAAGAGTGGCATAACCAGAATAAGTACCAGTCTCTTTGATGGCTGTGAATGTTGTAATGATGGGTTCAAAGGGCACAATGTTATAGAAGGTTGAATTACATAAATTCATCAAAATTTGGACTTTTTTTGCTCATCAATACCTCAAAAAGAGTTGGATTTTGAAATCTGGAACTGTTAGGTTTGATAGGGTTTAGTCTGAGGCCCAGATATATACAGAGCAGTTGCACATAGCGCAACTGAGTTGTGCCGGTGCCACCACATACTTGCGCTGCAGAACGATGTTTAACTACTGTGGCTGCATGACGCAAGTCTCATTGTGCCGTGGCACAACTGTAATGTATGCAGCACAAGTGCAAGGGGGCATTCCCATGAATATGAGGCACAATGGCATATTCAACCCAAAACCATGGCACAAGTCAGGAGCAAATCACAGGATGCACCAGTTGCAATTGAGCCTATAAAAACAGGCTCAAGCACACACACAGCAGATGTGCAACCCTGAACAGTAAGCCCAGCACTGTGGACACAGCACCATTCCTGATGCAGCAGGTAATGAGGGGTGTGAGGAGGAGGGAGGAACAGCAACATGGCTGACGAAGGGCTCATCGGTGGTATGCCCAACACAGACGGTACCGTGCCTGCTTCACCTTCGAGGACTACAGTGATGTGGAGATCGTGGGCTGGTACCACCTGAACAGGGCAATTCTGAGGCAGCTCTGTGAGCTGTGCAGTGATGGGCTGCAGGCACCCACCAGACAGAGTCATGCCATGTCTGTGGAGACCAAGGTGACAGCAGTGATGTACTTACTCACCACGGGTACCTTTCAGAGACCAATGGGCACCACCTCAGCGATCATCCAGTTGGCCACATCCTGCCTCCTCACACAGTTCCTCAATGCTCTGTTGTCACATGCTTTGGAGTTCATATGATTCCCAAGCATACAGGCAGAGTGTACAGCAAACATACAGGACTTCCACAGGGTGGCATGCATGCATGCCATGCATGATAGGGGCCATAGACTGCACCCACATGACAATACGCACACCACCTGGCCCAGAGGGGATGGCATACATCAACCGGAAGGGATACTCCTCCATCAACTGCCAGGTGGTGTGCAATGCCATGGGGTGAATCATCAGTGTCTGTGCCACACACCCTGGGAGTGCACACGACACCTACATCTGGCACAGTTCTATACTGTGCCAGAGGTTCAAGCATGGGGATATCCCCATGGGGCACCTGTTAGGTGAGCAAGGCACAGGGATGGAGATGGGCGCAGCAATGCTGGGGGAGGAAGGTGAAGACACAGGGAAGGTGGGGTGTAGGAGGCAGAGGACAGAAGGGGAAGGGGGTAGCACAAGCACAGCACAGAGATAACCAAACTCTCTCCCCACACAGGTGACAATGTGTACCCGCTGAGGCCCTAGCTGCTCCCCCCTACCAGTGACCGTCCTCTCCCATGGAGGAGAGGTACAACAAGGCACACACTGCCACGTGCAATGTCATTAAGTGTGTCTTTGGCATGCTCAAGATGTGGTTTCGTTGCCTAGACAGGTCAGGTGGTGCCCTGCAGTACAGTCCCTCAAAAGCTTGTGGCCTATTCCTGACCAGCTGCATACTGCACAACATGGCCATTAATCATGTGCTAGCTGTCCAGGTGGATGAGGGAGACAGCAGTAGGGAGGACGGTGAAGAAGGGCTGGAGGGGGGCATGCAGCCACCCATGGGGAGGTGAGACTCCAGGCTGACAGCGGAGGCCAGCAGGCACAGGGCCACCATCACACAGGAGTATTATGGAGAATGCAGGTAAGTGTAATGACATGCGTGCAGGGCCTGCACAGACCACCATCCCACCCGCAGGGCTGGACGGGCACATAGGGATGCATGTAGTGACACAGGCACTCACTGCATGCATGGTGGACACAGTGCCACACAGACACACACAACACACAGCACAGGCACAAACACACACACACAGGCTGCAGGACATGGCATGGATCAGATGTATGACACCGGTGCACAGGCACAACCGTCACGGAGCTGTTCTCATCACACTCACACCACAAGGCTAAGTAGCCCTGCCAGCACACACAGGGGGTGTGGGCCACACCACACATGCACATCACCACATGCACGGGGCCCCATAACCACCCAGGTGTGCACTGGGCAGTGGACAGCAGGAAAGGGCATCACACCCAGTAGGCCTACCATGCGGTTCCACGGCAAACATGGCCATGTGGGCTGCAGTGACCAAGCCGTTCAGCAGCCTTGGGCTGTGCAACAACCACCGAGGGAGTGTCCAACACACTCTTGGGAGTGGAGGCCTAAGAATGTGACCAGGTCCTCACTGGGATGCAGAGTCAGCCAAATAGACCTGTGTCAGGGGTGTTGGGGATGGCCACATTGGAGCCCAGCATCTGCCGTGCAGGGGTCACCAGAGGCTGGGACCGTGGAGTTGACGTCACACTGTGGGGGGTCCTATGCACATGGCCATACCCAGTGGCTGCCAGCAATGCAAACCCAGCTTCAATGGTACCAGTCATGCGGTCCAGAGATGCGGTCATGGCCTCCCACAGCTGGCAGGGCTCATCAATGAGCTGAACATGACAACTGTCCTGACACTTGGCCAGCTGACACACCTCAGCCCACAGTGCATGGATCTCTGTGGCAAACAGCACCTGGTTGTCTACGGATGCCCACAGCAGCCAGGTGTGCTCTACCAGCTGGTTGGCATCCTGTGCATCCTGGTCCAGATGCCAGCCTGCTGGGGGTGATGCAGCATGATGATCAGCACCCTGCTCAGGTGGATGCTGCACAGGGGACTGCACAGAGGGTAGTTTGGCAATGAGGGTACTGACATCGGCTCCTGTGGCATGCTGCCTGGTGGTCAATGCATCCTGCTGCCACTATCCAAATGTCTGCTGGTCTGTGCCCAGCACAGCCATGTCTGCAAGAGCCCCCCCTTGCAAGGCACAGCAGTGGCACCACACACCACTGTGCTGGCATGGACAGGGGGCAGCTGCACAGCTGCAGGTGCAGCACTGAGCCTCAACGGTGCCTGCGTCTGTGCCTGGACCATGGCTGCCACCACAAGCCTGTTGCTGTCCAGGATTAGAGCAATATCATCATTGGAGTTTGACATGCCACCCAGATGGGTGCCTGTGCACAGCACAAGCAGGCACTCACCCATTAAGAGCTCCGACAGCGCGTTGTCTGACTCCAGCCACAGGACATCTAGCAGCCCCACACTGTTGCATTGCAGTCAGTCCCTGACATGGATACCCATGGACGTCAATGGCGCCACCTCCTCCAGTCCCATGTCAGCATCCTCCTCCTGGACTGCTCCATGGAGACATGATGGTGCTGGAAGACAGGAACACAGAGTCAGAGGTGGTGTAGCTCCCTTGCAGGTGGTATCCACACCCAGGGGGGTGCATGCTGCCACGGAATCCACCAGTGCACAATGCACAGCTGCAGACCACACATGCATGGGCCATGCAGCACGGCGGCAGGCCCACCTGCATGGTACAGCCCATAACCCCCACCCATGCATATTGTGTGTTGATGCACCATGTTGTGAAGGGCTGCCACCCATCTGAAAACCACCACAAGGAATACCATCTATGGCAGCACGGCTGATGGTGGCCACCACTAGCTCCTCCGTTGCCATCAGTGCCAGTGCGGTGGGTGGTCCTGCACTGATCCTGCTGTGTGACGCCCTGATGGCTGCCACCTTCTCTTTAATGTGGGGCTTGTCCATCCCCACCTTCCTCCAGCACTCCTGGGAGCTCCTCTGGTGTCTGCCATGGGCATTCACATACGTGGCCACTGCCTCCCACCCGGCTGACCTCTCCTGTGTTGTACTCATGGCACCACTCAGCAGGTCCTCCCTGTCAAGGTAGGCCTGAACAGGGCCTGATGCTCCTCCTTAGTGAAATTGGGCCTGCGCTTGTGGGCAGGCCCATGCTCCTCCTCTCCCTCAGCCTCAGACATTCTGCTACCTGTGGACAGTGACAGCAATGGATGTCAGTGGCAGCATGGCACAGTACAGTGCTCCATTGCAGTATAGGTATGGGCCTCTCAATCCCAGTGTTAGCACCCCCTTACCAAACACAGGCTGCAATATGGATCTGTAACTTGTGCTGTGGTGTGGCACTTATGAGGTGTAAAGGATGCAAATAAGCCTGTGAGCAATGGTAATGATATGCAAATGCACCCTGTTGTGCCGCGCATAGGCTCATGAGGAGATTTGCATATGGCGACTGAATATCGCGTTATTGTGCCGTGTTCAATCATGTTGCACCAGAGCAATCATGTGGTGCATGTTCAGTGCATGCACTGTGTGCGGGCCTGCAGAGCGTATGTGTGCACCCCTGTGCATTGGCCTAACACACGACCACATGTGATGCACTATATGCTCCCAGTGTGCATGTGGTGCTGGTCACCTATCGCACAATCACGCACTTCACAGCACACTGGTCCATGGCGCAGCTGCACATGATGCACTATGCAACATACAGGACAGGCCGGGATTATGTGTGGTCATGCCCTGTGCCGTCAGGGTCACAGACATGACCCCATGCACCCACCAGGACATGCTGCTGTGTGCATGCACGGTGCTGTGCAATACACTGCCACAGTGCATGCCAATCACACATCCACGTGCTGTGTGGTCATGTACAACAGTACTCTTTTGCACGATATCCACGGGCCACACCACGTGCATGCTGTGTGGGCCATAACATGTCCCACGGTGGATTTGCACTGCAGCCATGTTGTGCACCAGGAACACTCGGATGATCAATTGGGCTGAGGTCAAAATGTGCAGCCTAGTTGCATTAGTAGAGCCCTTTGTGCCCCAGCTGTATGGGCAGGTTCCACTGCAGCAGCTGCGGAGCAAGGTGTGGGCCCATGTAGCCTCCGACTTGGAACGCCGCACGGGGGTGCAGAAAAGTGCAGAGCAGTGCCAGCACTGCTATGGTGACATGCACTGGAGGGACCTGGAATGGCTGAGATGGCTCCAGGCATGTTTCCAGCATGGGGCTGTGCCACAGCCAGGTTAGTATTCACATATGCAATGCATGCACCAAGTGTACCTGTAGTGGGGTGTACGGGTGCGAAGTGTGTGCTGCTGCCGGAGGCAGACATGGTCCTGACGGTCGCTGTGTGTCCTGCATGGCTTTCACATGCAATGCTGCTGTGTATGTTGCAGTCGTGCAGGCACCAGGGCCATGGGGCTGGTGGTGTCCCACCTTGTGCCATGCTGGCTGTGTGCTGGAGGGCTATCTGTGCATGACTGTTCCCTCATGTCTAGGGATGTAAGTTTGTCATGGTAGTCATACACGTCATTGATTCCATGACATCTGATCTTTATTCAGGACTTCCACAACTTTCACTAGTGTCATCAGAATGTACAAATGATGACAGTGCCACAACATTTACTACTGTTTACTAATGATTTCATGAACAAACAGTGAGTCATTGAAACCTCATCCATGACAAACTTACATCCCTACTCATGTCCACCATTCTCATTTCCATCCACAGGACCAGGGTGGACATGGCCACGGCAGTCAGGCACGCTGATGGGACAGCAGCTGGGATGGCAGGATGGCAGGATGGCAGCAGCCTGGTAGGCTTGTTCACATTACTGTACTGTGCATGTGTGGGTCTCTGTGGGTTGCAGTGTCTGGACATGGTCACCACTGCCATGTGTGGGCACTGCCTTGGTGGGTGCAATGTCCAGTGGATGTGCTGGTGTTACGCTCTGTGTGCTTGTACCATGCCCATATCCACTGTGTCACCTGGGGGGGTGGGTTGTACATGCAGCCTCCACTGTGTGTGCGACCATGGGTGCCTGCGGCCCACATCATGTGCCTTGCATGTGCACCGCTGCACCCACTGCACAGCCCTGTGTGCCTGTCTGCACTGGTGTTGTGTGCTGTGTGGATGGCTGGTGTGGATCTCCATGCATGGGGCCTTTGGGGTCCATCCACTGATGTGTGCCTCTGCTATCCAGTGCACACTGTGGGTGGACTGGGGCTCATTTGGGCATGTCGCTTTTTGCCTGTTCTGTCCCTTCCTCTAGGTCAGGCCAGGGTACAGCCACAGTGGAGGACAGGCTAGGTGGTCAGGGCCCTGTGCAACATCTTGTTCCAGCAGTGGTGGAGGGCATTGTTGATGGTGTGGCAGCTGTGGCGATGGTGACATTGCGGAGGGAGATGCACTGGCTGGTGAAGGCATTGCGCATCAGACCTTAGCCCCTTAGGGCATGGTCCCTGTTTGCCCTGACCTTCCCCTGTTGCTCTGCCCTTCCCCACATCCCATTGTACAGCCCCTGGACCCTATCCCCCGACTCCTTTAACCATCTCCAGTCCCTTATGTTGCACATTGTAAATAGTTGCCCTGTTGTCTCACTTTTGGTTGCTTATTGTGATTAAAGCCTTTTCTTTGCTACATCTCTGTGTCTGTGTTTCCTTTGCAGGTGGCACGTGGAGCCATGCTGCAGGTGTCTGTTGTGCTGTGCTTACCCGTGTCCCTGGTGTCCTGCTGCTGTCCATTTGGGCTGCTGTGCATGTGTGCACAACACATGTGTGCTGTGTCCCTGTCCTGTGCATGTCCCTGTGTGGTGAGTCTCGCAGTGGCCTGTGACTGCCCCTGCACCTTGTGCCCTTGTCTGCCTGCCATGCCCATCTATCTGCCTGTTGTGCTGCTCAACACCGGTGTGCCCTGTGGTGCTGTGCCCTTCTCCACTCTGGGTGGTGGCCTGTGTGCTCCTGGTTGGCCTGTGCCACCCTTGTCCACGGCTCATGGACCTCTGTGTTTGTGTGTTCTGCTGGCACCATGGCCATAGCACCCTGTAGCATGGCCTGTTGGGTATCTCTTGCATGGCTCTATCGTTGGTGTGCCAGCAGTGTTAGCATGTTGGCCTGGTGCTAGTGTCATGGTTGGTGGACTGGGTCCTGTTTGCACCATCCCTGGTGTCCTGTGTTGCCTCCAGGACAGTGAGACCCTGTTCTCTGTTGTACCATGCTGGTAGGGTACTGTGTCCCTTTGCCACTGTGAGTCTCTGCCCATGTGTCCCTCTTGCCTGTTGCCCTTGCTCAGTCCAGTGGGTTGTGTGTTCTGGCCTGTTGCCGTGCATTCATGGTTGTGCCAGCACATCTGTGGTTGTGCTGTGGTGCATCTTTGCTATATTCAGCCTGGTTGTGCCGACGCCAGTCAGTGGCACATCTTCTGAATATGGTGTCCTTTGCCACATGACACATTTGCATTGCACTGTGCCATCACTGTGCACACCTTGGGCGCAAGTCTGAATATCTGGACCTAAGGATTTTTCTTTAATAATTAGCTATTTCCTACCTATTTTCCTTTTTGAGTGATGAAAGCATGAATAAACATAATATAATGTTTTCATGATTCTGTATTTGTTTTCATCATTTTTTTCATTATGTTCTTATAAAATGGTGCCAAATTTTGACATAAAAAATATCAAAAACATAAACAGAAATAATGTTGCTTTTTTATTATGATTCCACATGATGCAATGTGTGAAGGGCCCTGCATGTTCGGGCATGATGGTGGTTAATGTATGCCGGCTTGCAGGGCCCACACACAGTCAGACAGACCATTGTTTGGTGCAGGGCCTGAATAGCCCTGTGTGTCCTGGCATGTATAGTTGCTGTCAAACTGTGTGCAGAATCCAAACTTGATTTATTGCAAAATACTACAGCCATACAGAAATTACAGTCGAAGAATTCAAAGCACATTAAGTAAGCAAATGAAAAAAATAGGGTTATTTTTATTTTATTTTTCATTTTATTAAGCTCTCTGATTACAAGTACCTTTGAGCAGGAGCTGCTCATTTACAAAGGCTCCACATCAAAGTAATGGGAAACATACATACAAAGGATGGCAATGATAAACAGGCATAGTATAGACAAGGTTGACAATTCTTAGCAGGTGAAATAAAGGATATTAGTAGGGATCAACGGAGGAGGGCAGATAGAAGATACAGCTGAGTAAGAGAATTAAGAGGAAAGGGGGGACAAGCGGCCTGATAGTTGCAAGAGAGATGAGGCAGGTTGAGGGGCCTTTGTCATGTAGGGGAGAAGGAAGATTGGTGGGGATCATAAAAGGGAAAAGGTGGGGTTAGAACAGTGGAGGAGGACTGTGGGGGAACGGGAAGGAGGGAGGAATGATGGGGGAGGGAAAAGGAGCACAGGAAGACATATGCCAGTGAGAGTAGTGTCAGGAGGGATGCAGGGCACAGGTCAAAGATCTTCTGGTTAGAGAAAGGACCAGTCAGTTAGGAGAAGCAGTCACATTTGGAGGTAGAGGTGAGGTAAAGTCAGAGATTCTTTTTAAAGGGTCCAATTGTAAGGGAGGAAAGTGCTTCTTTGTTGAGGGTATTAAACCAATAAGGAGCCCTATAGTAGAATGACCACTGACCCAAAGAGGTATGGCATCTAGGAACCTGAAAGGTTTGAGATTGGGCATTACGCATTTGCTGTGTACCACTGAAGGCAGAGAGGAGCTTCCAAACACCAGGAAGCATGAGCCCTCGAAGAATCTTCTTGGTGAGCAGGCAGGTCTGGTATTGAATCCTGCTGAGGAGTGGTTGCCAGCAAGTCTGTGTATAGAGGTCACATGTGTGCGTGTCTCTGGCAGTGCCCATCAAGAGTCTGCAGGCTTTGTCGAGTGAGACTGCAATTCTACAGAGGGCAGTTGAGGAAGCAGCACCATAGATAGCCAGACCATAGTCAATGATAGAGGTGACAGAGCTGTAGATGGCCACTCTAAGGGCATCCACAGTCATACAGGACTTATGTTTGTGTAGTTGGCCAATTCGCATATTAACAGCAATGACAACAGTGTCAATATGCCGCATATAGGAGAGAGAGCTGTCCAGTGTGACACCAAGGTATTTGAACTCCAGGATGTGCTCGAGCAAAAACCCGGCGTTGTTCATAATATTGAGGGACCGAGATTTGTATCTGCTCCTCGGATTACAGAATGTCATAACTTTGGTCTTGCTGTAGTTCATGATGAGTTTTTGCGAGCTGAACCAATCTTCAACAAGCTTGAAGTCAAGTTGCATTTGTGTTTCTAGGAGTATAGTGTCATGGTGAGAGGAGAATAGTACTGCATCATCCACGTAGAGTAAAATATTTTGCTGGTAGACACCAGGGAGCCTATTGAGGAAGAGGGAGAAGAGTAGAGGTCCCAGGATCTACCCCTGGGGTACTCCGGAGCGGACAGACTTGACATTGGACATGACACCTGCAATCCTGACCCTTTGGGTTCAATCCATGAGGTAGGTAGCAAACCATTGAAAGGTCTTATTAGAGAGCCCAATGTATGACATTTGCATAAGAAGTTGAGGGTGATTAATGGTGTTGAAGGCCTTCATGAGGTCAATGAAGACTGCTCCACTACAGTGTCCTTTTTCGAGCATGTAATGAATGAAACTCGTGAGTTCAAGAAGAGCCGTGGTGGTGCTGTGCCCTTTTCTGAAGCCATGTTGTTCAGGGCATTGGACTTCATATTCATCCAGGAATGCGATTAGCTGGTCAGACACTATTCGTTCAAGTGCCTTTGATAGAGGGGGGAGGAGTGAGATTGGTCTGTAGTTGGAATGAAGAGACCTGTCTCCATTTTTATGCACTGGTGTGACAATTGCCTGCTTCCAGCATGCAGAGAATTGGCCCAATCTTAGTCAGAGGTTAAACATTTTCATCAGGGGTTCAATGACCTCATCCAGGACACGCGCCAGTAGTCTGAGGTCAAGGGAGTCACCACTGAACCCAGACTTGCGGATGGCTTTGTAGATATAGGCACAAGTAACATGAGGAGGAACCTCTTTGAAGAAGAAAGGTGGAGCTGAGGAGTCTTGGCAAATTGATGGTGTGGTTGTCCCTGGGGTTTCAACCCTAATAACCACCCCCCTCCCCAGCCATAGCTTTGTGATCCAAAAATTACTTGCAGGTCTAGTGAGTATAGGTATTGTATAAAGAATGTCATGAACGATTTTCTGCTTTATGCAGGACCATGTGGACCCTGTGCAAAGAAAGTTATGATCTTGATTTCCTGCTTTGTGTGTGCTATAAATGGTTCACTGCTTCATGCAGGGCCTGAAGAAAGTAAAATTTTTTTCTGCAGGTCCTATGTGGAGAGCCATAGTTGCCATGGCTCACTTTAGCTTTGCAAAGCTGCCATATGGGATAGCTTTCATCATGTGACCTACTACAAAAAAGTCCCAGACTAGTGATGTTTGGAATGCTGCTGCAGCTGCTGGCTTCTATGGTGGGGGTGGGGGCTTGCCACCCACTGCAGCTACATCACCATGGCCACCACAGTCACCAAATGCTCTGCTACTTGCTACAGTATTCCTTTGCTGGCCACCTGCACTGCTATTACCCTTTGCACTACCCTTGTCATCTGCACTGCCCTTTGTTTTACACAAAGTCATGGATGCACATCTAAAACTGTCACCCTCCTCCTCCAACTCATCCACAACTTCACTGTATGATGAAGAAGGAGAAGGCAGTTTATACTTGGCCTTGTTTTTAGGAGCCTCTTGTCCTGGCTCCCACCCAGCATCTAAGAAAGGATCAAGATTAGAAAACAAAATTCACCACTGCCCAGATCAATGTCACACTGCTCCTCCATTTCATGAGCTTGATTTCTTTTACTTGCCATCTTCTCACTAGTCTAACTCACATTATTTCCCTCCACTGTCATCTTCTTGGTGGTCAGTTCCTGCAAACACACCTCCTGCTTCTCCACCACCACTCCCTCAAGTAACTCTTCCCATGCCTCCTCCTTAGATTCCAGTAAAATATTTTGGTGCTCCTGAATCTCACACTTATCTACAACAATTTGCTCTGGCTCAGACTCCAATTCCCCCACCCTTTGTGACTGTGTGATCTGCATAAATAGTGCAGCCACATCTGACACAGTTTTTCTTGCTGGATGACTAGGCTGCATGATTACATTCCTGTCACTAGAACCTGCATCTACATCCCTTTCACATTCCTTTGACTTTTCCCAAGTCCACGTCCTCTGCCACTGCCATTCTTCTTCATTTTTCATTTTTAACAATTTTTATTACTGCAAAATTCTTCTAAACAGAAGTGGCACACTACAAACTACACTACTGCATTTCACAAGTTGTGCACAGTGTACATTCAGTGGCTGGCTGGCTGCACTACAATGAGAGAAGCTGAAAAAAAGGCAAAAATAAAATTAAAAAAGAGCACACACTGCTTTAGTAATAAATTCTGGCACTCTATACACCTTCTCAAGTGTGTGTGACTCTCTCACGCAGTTTCTAAAGAAGAAAAGTAAATGATACATCTTTTGCAGACTATACAGTACTAAAAGTGTGACTAGTACTAGAAGTAGAAGAAGAAAAAAAAATCAGTGTATAGAGGCTGAGTTCTGAGAGAGTACTGGAAGTAACACATTAATCCCTTGTCAAAGCTACATTCAGTACAAACACATCATGATGCAGGGGCACAGAGTGATGCAAGGTGAGTGCAGGAGGTATGGGACAGTGGTGAAGTGGTGAAGTGGAGAGTGCTCTGGAAGTTTGGCTACTCTCTCAATGGCAGGAGGTTCCAGGCAAGAGTGGAATTGGAAGCTACAATGGCTGCAGTATGCCACTTAATGGAAAACTACACTCTCATATTTTGTACATTTTATTTGTTTCCATGTCAACAGGCAACTTTTTTTGTTTAGCTGTTAGAGATATATGTGATTGCTTTAGTTTATTTTCATTGTTCATAGTAGTCCCAGTAACTGGACTGGGAGTCTACATTTTCTGGCTGCTGAAATCTTATTGTCCCTGAGAGCTTGATTAGCATATGAGAACATGATGTGTCAGCACCCTTTAGATGCCACCGTATGTTTGTTAGCTTAATTAAGTAAACAAAACAAGTTGCAGGAAGGTGTGAATTACCACATTTACCTTCAGTTAGCTTTGCAAATTGAGTTGTAACTCAGGGGTTTTGCCCTTAAATTGCATTTGTTTTGTGTGTTTCCACAGCATTTTTCCAGGATATTTGTATTTTTACTATAGTGATACACGGTATACATGGATGATGAGACATCATTCTCATATACTAATACAGCTCTCATGTACAATGAGATTTCAACCCCCCATAAAAAAGAGACCCATACGATAGTTAAAGGGGAGTAGCATGAACTGTGAAAACAAACTAAAGCAAACACGTATATTCCTAACAACTACAAAAAAAGAGTTGTCTGTTGGCATGGAAACAAATAACATAAGCTCTGCCTGCCTGCCTCTGTCCCATGCCACCACCTGACCATCGCACTCAATCTGGATAAGAGGCACTAGGTGGGGGAGGATGGCCCTCCCCTTCCCAGACACACCACGGGGGGAAATCTGTGGATGGGATCTCAGGCTCTGTTGTTCAGTGGAGGGAGGTGCTGGATGTGAGGATGTGGATACAGAACTGAAGAGATTGACTTCAGCCAGCCTAAGTCTTGAGAAAAAGCTTTATGAACAAATAAAATGTACAAGATATAGAGGTGTAGTTTTCCTTTAAGAGATACAGCCTCTAGGCCCATAGTTCACTACTACTGTAGCAACCCCCAAGACAAACAGAGGCCAGAGAAGGGGGCTGGACAGTGGTGGGGGGGGAGAAAAGAGGAGGGAAGTCCAAATCTGAGGAACCAGGTCTGTGCAATAGCAACAGCTTCACCCTACTACAACAAGAGGTACTCCAGTCGCTCCCCACAAGGGAAGAGAGAACCAGCACACCTAGCAGGCAGTGCCTGAGAGTATGCCAGGAAGTAAGCAAAGCCCCAAAGGGAGTACAGGAAAGGTACATATAGCTGGGGATTCAATTGTGAAGGGGTACAGGGAAGGATCTGGGTCTGAGACTTGATGGTTGAGAGGTGGTCTGCTGTTTCCCTGGAGTTACGGCAGACAAACTTATAGCCAGGGTGGTGGAACTCCACAGGAGAGTAAGAGGAAGGTCAGATCTAATTGTGCATGTGGGTGCAAATGATCTGAGCAATGCATGGAGCAAGTGAAGTCAGACTTTCTGTGCTCTGGGGAAGATAGCAAAGGAGAGAGCATTGGTGGTAACCTTCTCCAAGGTGCTACCGTGGCCATGCCTGAATCATAGGGAACACATCTATGTGTTTCAATTCAATGCATGGCTAAAGTGCTGGTGCAGGGAAGAATGATTTCAGCTCTGTGGGGCCTGGGCCTGACCTGGTGGGATTAGACGGAGTTTAAATGGGATGGCTTACATCCCAATGAGGAGGGTACTGAGAAAAAGGTAGGCACAGCATATGGCTAGTTTAAACTAATAAGGGAGAAGTCAGATTGGCAAGGTTCACATAAAATGTCACAAGGAATAGGAGGCTTGCTGGCCTCCCCTATTGACTAATACAGCAAAATCAAACTTACCCAGGGTAAGATCAAAGGGGATAAGGGGGGAGTGTGAGGAGGACCAAGGAAAAGCATCTATCCTAAATAGATCCTTCTGCTCAGTATTTACTGAGGAGAAGGTAGGGCAGGGCCCACAGCTCAGCACCATGGACACAGTGGGAAGGGAAGTGTGCACTAGTCCCTTCACAAAAGAAAGGGTCCTACAAGAGCTCGCTAAGCTCAGGGTGGACAAGGCAATGGGACCTGATGGCATACATCCCAGGGTACTAAAGGTGCTAAGGGTGGAACTAGCAGAGCCATTATCAGAACTGCTTAATGAGTCTCTGAGCACAGGAGAGGTCCCAGAAGACTGGAGAAGGGCTCGTGTGATCCCGCTCCACAAGAGTGGTAGCAGAGAGGAAGCAGAGAACTACAGGCCAGTCGGTCTTACCTCAGTAGTAGGCAAGATTATGGAGGCACTCCTTAAGGAAAGGATAGTATAACACCTGGAGTCCATAGGAGCACAGGATCCAAGACAGCATAGGTTTACAACAGGAAGGTCCTGTCAAACTAATCTCATAGATTTCTTTGACTGGGTAACCAGAGTGGTAGACCAAGGGGGAGCAGTTGATGTCGCCTAAATTGACTTCAGCAAAGCTTTCGATACTGTTCCACATTGAAGATTGATTAATAAGCTGGGTAGGCTTAGTCTGGGTCAGAAATTGGTCAACTGGGTGGCAAACTGGTTGGCAGGCAGAAAATAGAGAGTGGTGGTAAATGGTATACAGTCAGAAGAGATGCAAGTCACAAGTGGGCTACCTCAGAGATCAGTCCTGGGGCCCGTCCTGTTCAATATCTTCATCAGTGACATTGCAGATGGACTGAAGGGTAAGGTTTGTCTGTTTGCAGACGACATCAAGATCTGCAACAGAGTGCGTGATCCAGATGGGGTGGGCAGAATGAGAAGAGATCTGGATAAACTGACAAAATGATCGGAAGAGTGTCAACTGGGGTTTAATGCAAAGAAGTGCAAGATCATGCACATAGGGAAGATAAACCCTGAAGCCACCTATAGGTTGGGAGGGAAGTTGCTGGCAGTCACAAGGGAAGAAAGAGACTTAGGCATCATGATCACAGATGTCCTGAAATCATCCAAGCAGACCACTAAAGCAGTAGGTAAGGCTAGAGGGATGTTGGGGTGTATTAGTAGGGGTATCACAAGTCGTAAGAGGGAGGTAATAATCCCTCTTTACAAGACACTGGTTAGGCCCCATCTGGAGAACTGTGTGCAGTACTGGAGGCTGCACCTGCACAAGAACATTAACAAAATGGAGGCAGTCGAGAAAAAAATAACAGGACAAGAAGACACAGCATGAGGTCAGAGAGAGGCCGATTAAGGGGGAATGTGAGGAAGTTCTTTTTCACAGAAAGGGTGGTGGATGCATGGAATGGCCTACCTCAGGAAGTGGTGGATATAAATACAGTGCACGGCTTCAAACAGGCATGGGACAGGCATAAGGAGCAATAAAGATGAATATGAATAGATAGGTCATCGACAGAGTACAAGCCTATGGCACATTCATAAGGTAGAAAAAATGGGCAGACTGGGTGGGCCATGTGGTCCTTATCTGCTGTCAACTTCTATGTTTCTATGTTTCTATGTAAGATCGAAAAGAGAGGGCAGGGATAAAAGCTGGAAAATGTCCACCAACATAAGGAGTCTTGGCAACAAAATGCCAGAACTTCAGGTAATGGTCATGGTAGGGAGCATCAACCTGGTGGCTGTCACAGAAATGTGGGCAACCTCAAACCTCAAATAGGATATAACCATACCAGGATACTCATTTTTCAATAACAACAGAGCAATGAGCAGAAAAGGGTGAGTAGCACTGTATGTGAAAGAGGGAATAGAAGCAACTGAAATAGACCACCTTGAGGAGTCAATTAAACTAGAAACCATGTGGGTACTAGCTGCAACAGGAAATGGAACAAAAGTCAGGATTGGGGTGATCTACAGATGACTGGGTTAGGATCAAGAGGCAGACAAGGAACCTGGAGAGATATTTAGGGTGGTGGCCAATTTAGGGGAGGTGGGGGTATTAGGGTACTTTAATATGCAAGATATGAACTGGAAAGTTCCAATTGTGGCATGAACTAGGAACCAGTGCCTGGTAGATGTATGCTAAGAAGCGTTACTTGTTCAGGTAGTCTGGGGCCAGACAACAGGAAAGGGCTGTGCTGGAGCTGGTGTGCACCAACAGTGAGAGGATCCAAAATGTAGCAGTCCTGGAACCTCTGAGTTCAAGTGACCACAGAACAGTGGCCCTGGAGATCCAGAGAGGGACCACCAACAGGGCAAACAGAGTAAGGGTATGGGACTTTAAAAAAGCAGAATCTGGCAAGATGAATGAACAGGTGGAATAAAGCACATGGAGTATAGAGCAGGTGGAGGGGGCAACAGAAAAATGGGAAGAATTTAAAAAAGTAATGATAGAAGCATCTGAAAGCTCAATTGCAAAGGGATCAAAGGCAAAAGGGCAAGGAGTCCAATGTGGTTGACTGCCGAAGTAAGGACGCGATAAGAAATAAAGGGAGGGCATGCTTAAAGTATAAAGGAAGCCAATGGGGAGAAGAACAAGGAGGCTACAAAGGTAGCAAACAGTAAGTTGAGGAGGCCAAGGTGGAGATGGAACTCTGACTGACATAAGGAGTGAAGCAAGGAGAAACAGCATTCTGCAGGTACATCCAGGAGAAGCAAAAGGTTAAAGGCGGTATTATGAGACTGAAGAGTGCAGAAGTGTGTGAGGAGGGGGACAAGGGAAAGCAGATAATAATTTTGTCCTATGTTTTCTAAAGAGGAGGGATGGGCCACTGCCAAAATGTGGGGTTAAGAGGGGAAGGAAGGAGAGCAAGAGGTCAAGTGGTGTGGTCAAAATAACAGAGGAAAGACTCTTGTAAAATCCTACAGGGTTGAAAGTAGATAAATCTATGGGACCTGAAGGCTTATACCCAAGGATGATGAAGGATGCAGCAGAATTGATAGCAGGACCACTTGCAGACATATTCAACTGCTTGCTGGCCATGAGGGTAGTCACTAGGGACTGGAGGACAACTGATGTGGTCCCTCTACACATGAGCAGAAGGAATGATGAGCCAGGGAACTATAGACCAGTCAGCTTGATGTCTAAAGTGAGAAAAATTATTATTGAGTCTTTACTAAAGGAGGAACTTGTGGACTTCCTAGAGGGGAATGGGCTGCAGGTCCCAAATGACATGGATTCAGAAGGGGAAGTTCTTGTCAGACAAATCTGGTTGACTTCTTCGACTGGGTGACCAGGGGAGCAGATAGGGAACAGGCAGTAGATGTGGTGTACTTGGACAGCACCAAGGCCTTTAACTCAGTCCCCCAGTGGAGGCTGGTCAAAAAGCTAAGGGATTAAGAGGTGGGGGAAAATTGACAACTTGGGAGGTGAACTGATTGGAGGAAGGACATAAAGGGTAAAAGTTATTTATTATTATTATTATTATTAAGCTTTTGTTGACCGGGTAAGTGCACTAGACAAATCCTGTCTATTTTCAGGCACGACCCGGGGGAGGGGGATACAGATGAATGCCAACTGACCTTGAACCAGATTAAGCTGTTGGTGGTATTTTTAGTGAATGAGGGAAATTTAGCCAGGACACCGGGGAAATTCCCCTACTCTTTTCGATAAGTGCCATGGGATCTTTAACATCCACCTGAACTACCACCAATCCAGGCAGATGGGACCTCGGTTTAACATCTCATCCAAAAGACGGCACCCCTCTCATGCTGCACTACAGTGTCAGTACTGGGATATTAACCCAAGTGCCAGATGTGGGAACTGAACCCACAGCCCTCAGCCCTCTGATCTCCCGGCCTCAGAGGCGAGTGTGCTACCTACTGAGCCACTGACACTGACAGTTAATGGGGAGTTTTCAGAGCTAAAGAAAGTAACAATTGGAACACCTCAGGGGTTGGTGATGGGTCTGGTGCTTTTCAATGTATTCATTTGTGACATAGGAGAAGGCATCAGGGGCAAGATCTGCCTCTTTGCAGATGACAAAAAGATCTTCTCAAGGGTGGATACAGAGGAAGGGTTAAGGGAACTCAGGCAGTATATGGGCAGGTTGGGGAGCTGATCAAAGATTTGGCAGCTTGGCTTCAATGCAAATAAATGTAAAGTGATGCACATTGGAAAGAGGAACCCAAGAGTGCAACATGACATGGGGGGAGTGGTGCTGGAAAGCACCATGGAGGGAATGGACCTTGGTGTCCTAAAATTGGATAGCCTAAAACCAACAGCAAATTTTACTAGAGCTGTGGGCAAGACAAACAGGCTGCTGAGTTGCATAGGGAGGGGAATAAGTAGTATAAGTTAGGAGGTAAGGAGGTAATATTCCTAATGTACAGGTCATGGGTGCAAGCACACCTAGAATGCGGTGCAGGTTACTGAATGCCACACATAAAAAGGCTACAGGAAGGTGGAAGCAGTACAAAGAAGGGCACTCAAACTGGCCAGTGGACTAGGGAGCAAGTCATATGAGGAGAGGTTCCAGGGCTTGAACATGTACATCTCTGAGAAAAGCAGGGAAAAGGGTGACATGATCGAGTCATACAAGTAGCTGCATGGGATAAACTGAGTGGCTGTCAAAGAAGGTTCTATATGATAACGGCGACCGCCAAATGGTGATCGTTGTTACGGTGCAGTCAGAGTGCCGAAAATCAGTTTTGGTGCTCTGACTCCCTGGTACACAACAAAACTGACATGCACCCCCCTACTTAAGGATTCTCAACTCCAGGGGGGTGCATGTCGGGGGCGAAATGTAAAAAAAATAATATTTGGGCCAGGTGCAACAAAAACGAGCCTTCGCCTGGACCCAAACCCAGCACCCTAGCCACCAAGGCTATGAGCCAACCCGCTACACCATGGGGTCAGCTCAGCAGTCTACCACAGTGCCACCCCTCAAATTCCCTCCCACCTCTTGCTGAACGTGCTCGCTCCCACCCCCCAATGCTCATACCTGTAGGGTTCTCACTCCCACTCCCCTTGCGTGTACCTGTAGCGACTTCCTGTTGCTACAGTCACCCACCAACCCCCATCCAGTCACTGTAGCTCCTGGGTTGCCGCTCTGACATGCACTGCGATTGAGTTGCCCTTTCGGGGGGTCACTCAATCGCGGTCACCATGGTCACGGTATACCTCAAAGAACTTTCCTCCTTGAGTTCAAATGCAGGAATGAGAAGGAACTCATTAAAACTCACAGGGGAAGATTCAAAAGGGATGCCTGTAGGCACTTTTTTTACAGAAAGAGTGGCAGATATGTGGAACAAGCTACCAGAGGAAGTGATAAAGGTCTAATCAGTGAACAGCTTCAAACACTGTTGGGACTTGGGACTAGTGAGAAAAGGGGGAGCAGAAACATTGTGTAGGGATGGCCACTACGACCCATGCAGAGTAGTTAAGTAAGTTGGGCAGAGTGGATGTGCTAACAGACTATTTTTCTGTCATAAGTGTCGATGTATCTATGTAAAGCAGCAGTAAAACTTGTCTCACAAACTAAATGGAGGCTGCTTACTTCTGCCCCTTTCCCCCCATTACTAACTGCACTGTAGAACTTGCTACAGTGAAGGACCAAGTAAAACCACCGGAAGATAACAACTTGCTACCAACTAAACCACCCACATCACTCTATCACTGCTGTACTACAGTTCTGCAGTACAACCTGTTTGAAAATAGTTTTTTCTACTGTTAAGACAGTTTTGAAACTAGAGCAAGAACAGATCCTTCCCTAGCAATGGCACTCAAGTTCTGCAGCAAGTAGAGGCAGCCACATAGTACAAGTCTCTGTGAAATGCAACACCATGTGATCTCAGAGTGCGCCACCATGAGACCTCAGAAAGTACCATGAAATGGAAATCAATGGAACAGCATTATTAGTAGAATAAATTCTGAGATCCATGGAATTTAACTGGCAAAATGGCAACATTTCAGCAAACTGAAAAAATTATATTTAGAAATCACTAACCAAAATCAAGATCACAACAGGCCTGTAGCAGGAGGAAACCACTAACTAGGTGCACATTTGATTTAATTTCACCACTTTATTCAATGCAAGGAACATAAAATGGTTGTGGAATGCATCCATAGAATAGTATTCTGCCAGTCTGTGAATGTGTAATACCGCAGAATGCATTCTGTGCAATTATGTTCTGCCTAGGTGTGGAACAACAGATGCCATGGAACACAATGCAATAACAGTTGTGGAATTCTGCTATTCAACTGCCGATGGAACTCAATAGAATTAATTGGACTTTTTCAAAATTCTGCCAAATTCCATTCCACTGGAATTTGAAAATTCCATACAGAACTAGTGCTCGACCATATGCAATCACAGGAAGCAGAGCTGTTGGTCCTCTATGCACAGAAAGTGATTGAAAGTGCCGAATGAGGCATTATGTTCTCTACCTGATCACGATGCAGTTTCAGCCCCAGTACATGCAGTTAGATTCAAACATTTTATCACAACCCCAAAGCCCATATTCTCATGAACAACTCCCTGCCAGAGCCTTTCTCTTTCATGAGAAGTACCAGGCATAATTGCTCCCTGTAACCCTCCTACACACTTTAACTGTGGAGACATTGGTATGCACTATCAGAACCCACCCACAGATTAATTATTTAGAGATGGAAGGGTTGAAATATTGTATATGATTTTGTGCCATACAGATAACACATCCTTTTATATTTAGTAAACTCTAAAACTGTAATTCCTGCCCTCCTACACCTGTTTCATACCAACTGTCCCACGTCAGGCAATAAAGTTACTTGACATAAATGTGGTGAGATCATGTCATTGTGCAATAAACCCCTGCTATCCCCAGCTACAAACAAGTTTAGAATACCTTGGCATATACGGTATATTCCAAATCAGCTTAAATAGGTGTTTCAGCTAAATCTCTTGCCTTCTGCTTGTGAAAATAAAGATGGGCTGTGGAAGGTGGAAGTCACCCCTTCTCACCCCTATAGGGTGGGTTAATTCAGTCAAGATGTGCATACTTCCTAAGCTGTTGTAATTAATTAAAAGCATATCAGTTAGGGTCCCTAACCTGTACTTCAAGAAGATCAATAGTGTAAGCAATAAGCTCTTACAGCAGGGGAAGATGACCAGAATCTATGGGGTATGATACATGCCCAATTACAGTAAGGGGTAGCTAGCTGTAACATGCCTATTCTTCTACTATTTATCCCAAATGCCATTTCTTCACAGACCTCCCTCATCTCCTAAGGGGACAGGTAATAGGGGTTGTAACAAGTGAAAAGGGGTCAAAGGGGATTCAAGGAACAACACAAGCAGGACGGAGGAAGCAAAGAAGCAAGCACGGAGGAAGTAAGGTATGGAGAGCAATATGTGCCAAAGCAAGAAGTCTGGAAAATAAAATTCCAGACCTGGAGGCCATTATGGAAGAGACTGGCCTGGAGTTGGTGGCCATAATGGAGTCATGGTGCACTGACATCCATGACTGGAACATGGACATACCAGGCTACTCTCTGCTCTGGAGAGACAGGGAAGGGATGAGTGGAAGAGGGGCTGTACTACATGTGAGGGAGGGAACCATGGCCACGGATGTACAGGAGCATCCAGAGGCAAAAGAAGAGCTGTTGGTGCTGTGCGTCATCCTGTAAACAGTAAAGGGGCTGCTGTCCATACAGGAGTGGTTTACAGGGGCACATGAAAATTCGCTCCCTATTTCTCACCCCCCATCAATTCACTCCTGACATTACGCTCCCACGTCAGTCCACTCCTATAACAGTTAGCTCCCAGTCAGTTCTCTCCCTAAAAATAAATATTTCCGTTTCATTCCTGCCTTTTGTTTTTATCTGTAACTTAGGAGAAATTTATGAGAAACTTAGGAGAATCCTATTTTATTTATTGCATTTGTTATAAGTAAGTGTTTTAGTATTGAGGACTAGGGCACAGTGTTAGATAGGGAAATCTTCAGTGAAACAGCACAGGAGTTAGTGTTTTTATTTTTAGGTTTTTCCCTGAGTGCAGAGGGTTTTGAAACTAGTGCTGCAGTTGTAGCCACAAAAAGTTTGGCCTGGAAACAACTTTCCATCAGCGAGCATTCATGCTGTAGGGGCTAGGAATTGTGCATCTGGTCACAGTTCCCTGAGTATTACTGTTTCTCAACAGACTGGTATGGCACGTCTTTGGACTAGAGCCACAGAGGGAGATATCTGCTATTACTTTTGAGATGTTCTGTGGGGTGAGAATGGTTACTCAGCTGGCAACTGGTGAGGTGAGAGCTCACTGTGTTATGCTACAGAGCCCAGACAAACAAAGGTACTGTGCCAAATGCTGTTGTTGTACTTGTGATTTGGTCTACATAGGTCTCCTTTGCTAACACTGGGTGGAAGACTGGGGTGCTGTAGAAGTGTTTGCTGCATGCTGGCATGTTTGTCTGAATCTGGACAGTGAGCACTGTGTTTTCCTGTTTGTTTGACTTGGGGCTATGTGCCTACGTTGGGTAATGGCCTGAGGACTTTTTGGTCATATGCCTAACTCATCTTAAGTATTGGATTTGGGAGTGAATAGTCACAGGAGCAAAGTGGTTGTAGGAGTGAACTGTCTCCAGAGCATAATGACGGGAGTGAAAAGTCACAGGTAGAGTTGTCGGGGGCCAATTGACCTGTTCCCAGTTTACAGACCTCCAGCACAGGGAGAGGAGCTGGATAAGGCACTTGGAGAAGCCATCATCAGGATGGCAAGTAAAGGGGAAATGCTGCTATTTGGGGACTTTAGTATCCCAGACTGTGGACTGAAGCCTCCAACTGCAGCTTTGGCAAGGAGCAGGGCCATCCTTGACTCCCTACAAGGGTCATTTCTCAGGCAGCTAGTCAAGGAACCCACTAGGGATGGGACAGTGCTGGACCTGGTGCTTACAAACTGGGACAGCAATATGGATGCCACAGTGGGCAGTCCCCTAGGTACCATACGTATCAGAGATCAATGTACAGTGTTTAACATTAAGATGAAAACAGAGGAAACCACATGAAGATGAAGTTCCTCGACTTTAGAAGGATGGGTTTTAAAGAAATGGGAGACTGCTTCAGAAACTGCCTCATAGATGGGAGTTGCCAGGGAAGAGTAGAGGTAAAAGGGGGAAAAATAAGGGGGCATAATTAAAGCACTCAACCTCTGCATGAAGGAAGCGAGTAGAAGTGGAAGGAAAAAGAGAGCATTATGGTTCTCTAGGGAAGTGGCTAAAGTTGTCAGGGAAAAAAGGGTGGCATTCAAGAGGTTTGAGGAAAAGCAGAGGGAAGAAGACAGGGAGGTATATCAAGTAAAATGGAAGGAAGCAGGAAAGGCAGTGAGGGAAGCAAAGGTGTACACAGAGGAAAGGATAGCCAAAGTGGATAAGACTTGCTTCAGGTACATAAGTGAGAAAAGGAAGGCAAGGGAAGGGATAGTGAGGATAAGGAGGGCAGCAGGGGGAGACTGCACAGAAGAGGCTCAAGAAAAAATAGACATCCTGAGCAGATACTTCTATTCAGTCTTCACAGTGGAGGAAGGGGGAACAGACCACCAGGGAGCAGCAGGAGGGGGGTGGTGGACGCAAGTCCATTTTCAGAGGAAAGAGTCCCAAAGGGACTTGCTGCTCTGAAAGTGGACAAGGCCAGGTACCAGACAGGATACACACAAAGGCACTAAATGAACTCAGGGAGGTGCTAGCTGCCCTACTGACTGTCTTATTCAACAGCTCACTGGAAAGGAGGTGCTGTTCTGGAGAACTGGAAGAGAGCAGTTGTCATATCTCTCCATAACAGCAGCAACAGGGAAGATGCTAGTAACTATATGCTGGGCAGTCTCACATCAGTGGTGGGGAAATCAAGGAAAACCCTGTTAAAGGAAAGGTTGGTACCAGACCAAAGGCAAAGGGATTCATTATGTCCGGGGGGGGGCATTCCAGTTGAACCAAATTGATTTCTTTGACTGGGTGACCATGGAAATAGTTCAGGGGAAGGCAGTGTACATGGCCTATTCAGACTTTAGTAAGGCCTTTGACACTGTGTCACACATTAGACTGATAAAGAAATTGAGTGGCCTTGGGGTGGGATCCAAAATGGTGAATTAGGTAAGGAACTGGTTAGTGGTTAGGTGACAGATGGTGGTGGATAGTAGCATTCACTCTAATGAGGTGAGAGTGATAAGCAGGATGCCGCAGGGCTCTGGGTTGGGGCAGGTACACTTCAATCTCTTCGTAAGTGACATTGCAGAAGAACTGGAAGGGAAGGGAAGGTATGTCTTTTTGCAGATGACACCAAAATCTGTAATAGGGTGACCACTCAGGAAGGGGTGGAAAGAATGCATAAGGAACTTGGGAAACTTGAGGAGTGGTCATGGCAGTTGGCATTCAGTGCCAAAAAGTGCCAAGTCATGTACCTAGGGCATAGAAACCCAGGAGCAGAGTATAGAATGAGGGGAGGCACTGACATTCTCTAAGCAGGAACGAGATCTTATGGTTATCATATCTGATAACCTCAAAGTGGCAGAGCAGTGTGACAAAGTAGTGAGTAGGGCAAGTGGGATGCTAGGATGCATTGGAACAGGTATTTCTAGCAGGAAGAGGGAGGTGGTGTTGCCACTGTATCACTCGCTTGTGAGACTCCACCTGGATTATTGTGTCTATTTTTGGAGGCTGCACCAAAGAAAAGATATAGGGTGGAGGCACTCCAGAAGAGGGCAACTAAAATGGTGCAAGGGTTGTATCAAAAGCCCTATAAAGAGAGACAGAAGGCTCTCAACATGTAATGCATCTCAGTGAGCCTACCTGGTTAACAAAATCCAATAAATAAATAAAATAAAAATTGTATGCCCTGGAATAGACGACAGCAAAAGAGGACATGATAGAGACGTACAAGTGTCACAAATGCACTCTGCAGGTTAGGCCCTCTGCTCCCACAGTGCCAACCTCAAAGTGCAATAGTGTGAACAGGTATCAGACAGGGTAACCCACCTGTTTGCTTTGGGTCGAATCACCTTTAGCCTCAAGTTCTGGAGGTATTCAAACTGTGAACCTTATGCTACCATACCCAAATGTACAGGCTCAGATAATATTCTCTTTGGGGGGGATGCAATATATCTTTTGCCTAGGGACACCTAACCAGGAATCCAAAATGAAGCCTTTTTAGCTCTATAAGAAACCTAGGTATTTCTTACCTTATTAAGCAAGTTCAGTAACACAATCAAGCTTTTCAACAGCTGTCAGACTTAAACACAGGTACCACACATGAAAAAAGAAACTGAGAAGACACCCAGGCAGTATTTCAAAGGAAAGGCTATTTACTAAAATATGATAAAAACAGGTAAAATTAAATACAGAACAATATATCATGCATCTTACAATCATGTAAAACAAGAAGGAAGTTCAGAACAAAATACTCCTACCACAAATACTTAATTTCTTTTAAGTATTACCTTGTAAGTGCTGTTTAAGTTAGAGAACTTCTGTCTCAGAGCCCAAAAATCATGTGTCACATATCCCAGATAGGATTCATTTTCAAGATCCCTCTCCCCACCCCCCTTTGGTGAGTCAGCTACCTTCTTCCTTAGAATCAATTTCTGACATAGTTATTCCTGAGGATGTAAGTTATTACTTTGAAAAATCTGTAACTAGCCATTTCCCAAATATGATGGTCTTTAATCAAACATTTCTCTTTGAAGTCCCTCTGCTGATTTCCTGGTATTAGTGTGATCTGTGGGTTTTATGACTCTCCACACACTTCTGGCTATGTGTTAAAATGAGAAGAACCAGCCCAATTACCTTTCTTCCTGTAACATCATAAAACTCACATTTAGTTTCAACTTCAAAAGCCTGGGCAGGTCATGAAAGATAATACAATGCCCTTCTGGAAGGATGTCTTAATTAAATGGTTCTTCTGGTCAGTTTAATAACTTCCTGTGGTTTCAACTACTGACTTTGAAAGTTAAAGGCATAATCGCTCACGTACTGACATTTCATACACAGACCATCCATTTATAATATAAATATCATACAGGTAACCAGAAGCAATGGCAGAGCATTACAACAAGTACTGTACATCAAGGAGGTGAACAGGGTGTAGGAGGGGAGTCTCTTTCAAATAAAGTAGAGCACCAGGACTAGAGATGTTGTGAAGTTTTGCTTTGCCAGTGAAATTCCAGCAAAGTTGCAAAACTCACCTTCGCAAATTACTTCACAAAGTTTCCACTTTGCAACTTCACCTGTAAAGGCAGTGAAGTTAGGCAAAGTTAGGTGAAGTTAGGCAAAGTCGGGAGAATTTAAGTCAATTCACTTAGAAAAAGGCAACTTCATATTGCGAAAACCTCATGAAGTCAGCACTCCCCACTTTGTGAATTTCACCAACTTCACTAATTAATGCACGGTGTGAATTTTATCCACTTCGCCCATCTCTAACCAGAACCAGAGGGCATGTGATGAAGCTGGGTTCTGTGTGATAACAGCGATCGTGGAAAAGCAATCACCATTAGGGTGAATGTACATCTGCGAAAATCAATTTCACAGATATAGACTCGTGGCGCAACCCAAAAGAGCACCGAAAAGATAGGCTTTTTCATTTTTGTGGGGGGCTTCACCTCCAGCACCCCCTTAATAAAGGATTCTCAACTCCAGGGGGGTGAATGTTAGGGTGGGTGAAAACAAACAAAAAAATATTTCACGGACCGGTGCAAAAATCCCGATGCACCAGCACTGAACCTAGTACGCTCCCAACCCTAGCCTGCCACGAACCTGCCATGCCACACAGCCAGCTCAGTAACCCATCGTTGTGCTACACCTCACAAACACTCCCTCCCCTTCTGTCCATCATGCAGCATGGTCGCACCTCCCCTGTGTGCATATACATATAGCAACAGGATGTCGCTATACCCATATTCACCCTCCTGTCCAGTAGCCCTGTGAACAGGCGTCACTATTGAGTCACCCTTTTTTTAAGTGCTCAATAGCAGATGCTCTTATCACAGGATATCATGAAGCTGAGTTGGGGATTTAAGAGGGATGTGAAGAAATACTACTTCATTGAAAGAATGGTGGACACCTGGTGCACCAGGTGAAAATAGCACTTCAACAATAGCGCAGGCAAAACTGCGCTTCAGAAACTGTGTTTTCCTTGACAGTGGCAGGGGTAGGATAGTGAAAGTCAATTACCACTACCTTTGTCACTGTCAAGGCACAGTGCTAGAGGAGAGGAGAGGAGAGGAGAGGAGAGGAGAGGAGAAGAGAAGAGAAGAGAAGTATCCAGAAGTGTTGTGCCCTGCTGAGCTGCTCCCATGGCAGAGGGATCTAATGCCCTGAGCAGCCACGGCAGGGAATCCTCCTGGAGACCAGGGCTCTGTTCCTGGTCTCCTGATTAATGTACTTATATTTTCAATCCCCCTCCACAAAGTTTATATTTCTTTATCAGCCCTCACCCAATGTAACCCCCCCAAGTTTCTCCCCCATTCCTGAGTTTCACTCCCCCTCATGGAGTTAGTTATAAAAATATCGGGAAGGGGTGAAGTCTCCCATGTCAGGGAATGCTGGGGGCTAAACCCCCCTCCAAAGCACTCATTACCCTATTTTTGTAAGCCATGGTAGCGATCAGTCTGTTTGTGGACTGCTACCACTGTCATCATTTTTGCGGTCGCTCACTTCCCCGGGCACTGTTGTTTACAGAGCGGTTTTGCTGTCATGCTATTGGACCACGCTACTGTTGTGTGCAAGGTCCTGACCTAGTGCTGACATCTGGAATGGATTGCCAGCAGAAGTGAGGATACAAAAACAGTAGGATGTTTCAAGCATGCATGAGATAGACATAGGGAATATTAATAAATAGGCAGGGAGGAGAAAGGATCAGCAGATACAAGTGAGGGTCTACAGAGACGGGCTAGGCAGGGATCATCTGGGCAGACTGGATGGGCCAAGCCATTCGTTTCTGCTGACAGCTTCTACATTTCTATGTTTCCACAGCTGGTGGCTCAGTATGGTGGCATATGAAAGAGGTAGAAATGGGCAAACAGATTCTAAGCAATCTTTTGAGTGCTGCCTTGGGCCAAATGTGCATAAAATATCCACTTAACCCCTTTATGGCAGTAACAGCAATCATGTGGTTGGCAATACACAAAGAACTTGGATGCAGTTCCCGAACTCCACTTGGTGGTGGTCTCAAATACTAAATCCAATTTAGAGCTCTATATATAGGTGGGAGTGGCATCATTTATGGTGTTCCGTCTGCTCGGAATTCTCAGTATATTTTTTGTTTCCTGGCAATCTCTGTATAACAGTCTTGTGTATATGGGAATATTAATGATGTGTGTTTTGCTTGCAGATAAGCTTTAATAAAAAGAAAGTTAAAAAAAAGAACCTGGATGCAGACTGGACTTGTCATCCAGAACTGCACTACTGGATTCCCCTCTGGGGAAAATGATGCCTGGCAAGCACACCATTCACGGGTGGAAACAGAAGGGTTTGACTAAAAATGATAACTGCAGTATTCATAGAACAAGCCCTGTATTCATTTCCAATCATAATACAAACGTACCAAATTGATGTTAGGAACATTTTTCTATACTAACAAATTAGGCACCTTCTGGTAGACAATGTGGGAAATGTTTCTAAACTCCTTACCTGCATGCCAGTGGAGGAAGCATTCTACAGCTCTCCTCCTTGTTTTAAGCTATTTTCACATTTCTGTAAGGTTATAGTAAACTATACCTTGGACAGTATGTGCAAAGTAAGAGACAGCTGTTATGCTGGCCTAAACCACCTAAACCCAGAGACCCATCTACTATGGGAGCTGATGCTACTGCCAAGGAAATCATTGCTCAAAATTGGATGGCCATATCTCCACTCTCCACTGCCCAATGGTCACAATATTCTAATATGCCTGAACCTCAGTAAGGCTCAATATATATGGCTAATAGACAGGAACAGGATTGTGATGCTGTATGGAAGAACCTGATAAGAGCAATTGAGGAGGGGTAGTCGGCACAGCTATGTTACAAAGCATGATATCCAACTCCAGAGTGGGGAGTACTGGGTATACACCCTAGCAAAAGGGAAGTGTGTACTGTAAAAGACATTCTGAGATAACATCACTGTACTAATAAAATAAAAGGTAAAAAGAGAATTTTAATGTAACCAACCTAACCTGCAAGGTACTGTGTGTGACTCAGCCAAGTAAAGACAGAGGATGGCTACTTTATTTATTTATAAAAAGTTCCATGGAACAGGAATATTAAGACTGAAGTCTTGTTTGCAAGAATGTCTTGATTATAAAAACATGTAAGTCCATTTTAATAAACACACAAAACAGGATAAAATATAAATCTTAGTAAAAAAGGTATAAACATTATAAAACAAAGGTTCAAGGAGTGAAACATGGCACAAAGGTATTACATTTTCTTAAATTAGGAGATAGTGAATTTTGCTGACGAGAGGCATCAGGTGAAAAATAATTAGATCAATAGGAAGTTTTGGCTTTAGGTAAGCAGCAAGTTCGATGTGGAATATCCCTAAGAAAATATTTATAGAAGAGAGAGAAAAAAGCTTTGATTGATATGCAGAGTACACTAGGGCCCAGATATTCAAAAGAGTTAAGCCATGTGCAATAGGGTTGCGCCTGCGCAAGTCCGAAAATGCACCATTCTGCGATATTCAGCATGAGGCAGTTGCGCCCCCCAAATCACGCTGAGCAACAGCGTAATGATAATGGATGCATGCGCAACTGAAGGGGGAGGAACCATGAATAAATGGCGCAGTGCGATATTCAACAACATGCGCCATGCGCAATAGGGGAGCCAGCGGAAGTTGCGCCATAGAGGAAATGAGCCAAAATAAAAGGGAGCAAGGAAGAAGCACAAGAACGCTACAGGGAAGCCACATGAGGGCAAAATCCAGCAGGAAACACTGGGCAGCAGGGACACACAGGGCAGGCCAGGAACAGGCACCTGGAAGCAACAGGCACAGGGGAAGGTGTGGGGAGCCACAGTGCAGAAGGGGGAAGTACACCACACAGCAGTGAGGCCAGCACAGGCAGGTGTTCACGGTGCAGGGGAAGTAGCAGCCAGGACAGCAGGGGGAATACAGAAACAGCTGCCAGGGGGGGTGAACACAAGCCAGGGACATGCCCAGTGCCACCATCCAGATGGAGGCCATAATGAGGGAGGTGATAAGGCAGGTAGCAGGTGGGCGAGGCCGTGGAAGGGCACATCGGTGGTATGCCCCCAACAGACAGTACCAAGCCCACACCAGCTTCGAGCTGTACAATGATACTGAGATTGTGGGCCGGTACCGCCTGAATCGGGCAATTCTGAGGTGGCTCTGTGAGCTGTGCAGTGATGTGATGTAGGCACCCACATGACAGAGCCATGCCCTGTCAATGGAGATGAAAGTGACAGCTTGCATGTGCTTGCTCGCTGCGGATACCTTCCAGAGACCAACTGGGGACACCACAGGCATAACCCAGTCAGCCACGTCACGCCACCTCACCCAATTCCTCCGCACACTGCTGCCACATGCTGTGGAGTACATCCATTTCCCCAGCACACCGGCGGAGTGCACAGCAAACATACAGGAGTTCCACAGGGTAGCACGTATGCCTGGTGTGCTAGGGGCAATAGACTGCACCCATGTGGCTATGTGCACACCACCTGGCCCTGAGGGGGCTGCATATATAAATCGCAAGGTCTATGCCAGTATCAACTGCCAGGTGGTGTGTGATTCCAGGGGGCACATAATCAATGTATGTGCCATGCACCCTGGGGGAGCACATGATGCCTTCATCTGGCACCAGTCGGAACTGTGCCACAGATTCGAGAGTGGGGATATCCCTACTTGCCACCTAGTGGGTGAGTATACAAACCAGATGGACAATCAAAGGGACTGGGGGGGCCTGGTCAGAGGTGACATGGGTAGTGGCTTACATGTCCTGGGGCAGGGCGATGCTGATCACCAAACTAACCTCCACCATCTACACACAGGTGACAGTAGATACCCACTCTGTCCCTGGCTGCTCACACCCTACCGACGGCCCGTGACCCCATTGCAGCAATGCTACAATGATGCACACGCCACCACACGTAATGTCATCGAGCAGGTGTTCGGGATACTGAAGGCATGTTTCTGTTGCCTGGACACCTCCGGCGGTGCCCTACAGTACAGCCCCTCAAAGGCCTGTGGGCTATTCCTGGCCTGTTGCATCGTGCACAACATGGCCAACGAATGTGGGATAGCTGTACAGGTCAAAGAGGGGGACAGTGATGGGGACGATGAGGACGCTGGTGACAGTGGTGATGGGCAGCCCCCCCTTGGCCGAAAGGACCCTTGACTGCTTCGGCTGGCACAGCTGCACCAGGACACCATCATGGAGGAGCACTTCAGCCAACCCAGGTAAGTCATGTGGCCATGTGCAACCAAAAGTGGCTAAGGCACAACCCACAAACACACATGGACACACACTAGGGGTGCACTCTATCAAGGGAAGTGGCTGGGCATGGAACCACACACACAACCAGGGATGGGTGAGGTCTAACATGCCACGCGGATGGACACACACACACACACACACACACACACACACACACACACACACAAAATGCACCAGACATGCACAAAGGGTAGGAGGCACACCTACCCAGAATGCCATCCCTAGCCACTCACATGTCCACAGACCACCATGCCCACTGCCTGTCATTGTGCATGTGTCAGATGCTGAGCACCATTGCACATTGGTGTACAGTGCAATGCAGGCATCATCATGCACACACAACTGTGGACAGCAGCCAGGAGGGTGTGCAGATGGACTGTTTGTCCACGTGCAAGGCCGGGTACCCACTCGTGCAATGCCCGTTGAATGACACTATGCACACAGGGCAGCACCAGACAGTAGCCACGTTGGGAGACAGGTCAGTCACACACCACAGTGCCCCGGCCACCACAGATGCGTGGGCTGCCCCGCTGAGACCTGCCAGCAGTGACAGGCTGACCACTGGTCTCATGGTGTGGCACCGATGGTCCCCCAGGGGTTCCACTGTGTGAACACGACCGTGCTCATGTAGGGGTCTGCAGCACACCAAACATGCCTGCTCCAGGCGTGCTCGGGATGCCCACAGCTGAACCCAGTGTTGACAAGGAGGGTGTCGCATGACGCTGGGAACGGGGGGTGGACAGTGCACTGCGTGGTGTCTGCGACACATGGGCACATGACTGTGTGCCCATTGTGGCCATGACAGCAGTGAATGCCTGTGTCTGCCTGTCAATGGCAGCGGTCACATCCTCCTGCAACTGGTCCATCCCTGCCAGGATCAGAGCGGTGTCTCTGGTGCGACGCTCCTTTGCCCACTCCAGAGTCGCACGCAGTGCATCCACCGATGTCGCAAGCCACATCTGCTGGTTGACTGATGCTTGCAGTATGCAGGTGTGCTCATCCAAGAGGTCATCTGCCTCCTTGGCATCCTGTCCCTCAGGGTGTGCTCAGCCCTGATGCCCAGCACCCCTTGAGGGTGGGCGCTGCACACCAGGACCAGGTCTGGGCATGTCCTCAGGCGGTGCACTTATGCCACCCCCTGACCCTGTACCCCCAAGCCCATTGGCTGACTGCTGATGCTGCCCCTCTGGCTGCCTCTCACCAGGGCTCACTGGTGCCACTGTAGTGGCCGCAACAGTCCCACTGTCCTGTACACACACCAGTGCTGCCCCACTGGTGCTGACAGGCACAGGCTGGGAATATGATGACACGCAGGCCTCCATGGCAGCACCACCCACAGCCATGGCCGCAATGTTACCTGCTGTGTGGCCATCCCGTGGCACACACGTGTCACTGCCCATGCCGTTAGTGACATCATCATCGGTGATGGACCTGGCACCAGCCCGAGTCACAGCATGCTGCCATCCATGGATGCTGGCACACTGGGACATGGGCAGGGCCTCCTCCGCACCTGTTCCAACAACATCAGTCTGGACAACCAGGCGGGCCCACTGTCGCACTGAGCCACGTATACCTGTGGAGGTGGATGGGCCTTCCTCCATCTCCATCTGACTGTTCTTAGTGGACAGGCCCACCACTGCTGACCCATACAGATGCTCAGGATCTGTAAGGGAAAACAAAGTCACATTACTGCATGTGACCTACCCTGCCCCCCCCCAATAGGCAGACCATAACCTACCATGCAGTGATAGGCTACCACCCGTCTGGAAGCCACCACCCAGAACAAGCTCAATGGCATAACGCTGCATGCTTCCAGCAACCCTCTCCTCCTGTGGGGTCAGATGTAGCACCTCCGGCTGCTCCCCATCTGTCGCAGCTCGTGCTGCCCTGATGGCAGCCACCTTCTCCTTTATCCTCCTCCTGTCTCTGCCCATCTTCTTCTTGCACTCCTGCACAGAGAGCTGGTGCCTGCCATGCAGGTTCACTGCATGCACCATCTCCTCCCATGCAGCAGCATGGGTCTGTGGTGTTCCCTGCCATCTGTTGAGAAGCGCCTCCTGATCCAGGTAGGCCTCAAACAGGGTATCGGTCTCGGCCTTGGTGAAATTAGGCCTCCTCCTCCTCCTCCTCCTCCTCCTCCTCCCACCACTGTGTTCCTCCTCTCCCACAACTCACTCGGTCATTATTTAGCCTGTGAGAATGAAAGTTGTTACCTGTGACTGTGCAGTCCCATGCATGTCCCAGAATCCACAGTCCACACTCCCAAACAGCATGCAACTCACCAATAGACTGCAGTTACCGACTATGGCCAGTGCAGCCCAATGTCGCACTTTTATAGCGCAACCCATGCAAATGAGGTGAGGTGCAACTTTAAGTGGATGCAAATTGCAGTGCTGCGCAATTGAATGGCTGATTAGCTGATTTGCATATGATGACTGAATATCGCGCTGTTGCGCTTTGCGCAATTGTGTTGAACGTGCTGAGCCAAGGGTGCAGTTCTGTGACATGCGCAGTACATACCTCACTGCACATGCCCGGGTTGCTGACGCAGGCATCTGCCATGCTGCTGACATGCTGTGTGCAGGAGGCAATGCAGGGCACGGCCACCATTGTGCCAGTGGTGCTACAGCGATGTTCACCTATATGGCACTGTGGCACTGGGCCATCATAAGCGCACTGGGCAACAGCGTGGTAGGCCGCTACTGGAGGTAGCATACAGGCAGCCAATCGCGCTACATGCATTGGGTTCCAATGGCGCTGTGCCTGTCCATGCACCACAAACCCTTGACCCTGTGCCTGACCTTTGCCCCCTAGGCGCCATGCATCAGGCATGGGTGCACCACTATCGCGCTGTTCAGTGACAGCGTGATAGGGAATGGCAGCACTGTACCACGCAGCATCTTCACGTGGTGGAACCGCACTGCAGAGCGCCATTTTGAGCCTACTGAGCAAATGAGATGGTGCGGAGGAGGGTTGCCCAGTGGACCCAAATTGAACTTGCCAACCTGGTGGCCATTGTTGAGCCACTTTATGGCCCACTGTTTGGGGAGGCACCCCTGGACAGGTCCAGGAGCCAGATGTGGGAGGAGGTGGCCAATGTCCTGGAGGAGGCCACAGGAAGGGGGCGGATGGTGGAGCAGTGCTGCCACAGGTATGGTGACCTGAGGAGGAGGGAACCGGACCTGCTTGCCCGCCTGCGGGCACGTGCCAGGAGGGGCATGGTGCCATGGCCAGGTAGGTGTTACGTCCACACACTTTTATCTTCCATATGGGTATCACAGTTATATTTGTCTGGAACATGCGGGAGGGACTGTCCGGTGTTGGCTGTGGTGGTGTTATCAGGGTGTGGGGTGGGTGGGTCTGGCTGGGTGGGCGTGCACACACATGGGGCAGGGGACTTTGCTACAGGATTGTACTGATGTTCCTCTCTCCATGTTTGCACCACAGGGCTGGAAGAGAGGCGTTTGGCCAGGGAGATGAGGTGCCAGCAGGATGACAAGGCCGGTAGGAGGGGTGACGGTCCACAGCGCCTGAGGGACCGGCCTGATGATGGTGAGTGCCATAACTCCATGATTACTATTGCATTCTGTGTAACAGGGTGGGCAGCAGGGCATGGCCACCATCCATTGACACCACTGCCATACACGCAACTTGTTACAGTCAGCACTGGCCAGTGGCACTGCATGTCTGGGAGTGCGTCAATGGTGGTCCATGAGTGCACCAGGTACATGGCTGTGCCACTGCCTTCGCACCACATAGCCATGTCACTAAACGGCCACAGTGATGCTGTGCATGACTTGGCCAGTGGGTGTGTGCAGTGGTCCGCATGGCTGTATGCGCCTGGGTGGGCAGGTCATGTGGACGTGATCACTGTGGGTGGTCACACACCATCACAAGGGCATGTCCCACAGCCATATGCCATGCACAGTGGGTGGGCTGTATGGGGCTGTACATTCACACCTATTGACTGTGCTCCCTTGTCCTAGGTGTTCACCAGCTGTAGGAGATAAGGGAGGCACTGCAGGAGATCCTCAATGTGGCCCGGGCATCGTTTGAGATCCTGCAAAGGATTGACTGGCTTGGGGTCCGGAGAAGGCATAGGAGGCAGAGCAGCGGGAGGCGGGAGTGGGGCTCCATTGATCATCCTCTGCCCTGATGTCCCTCCCCCTGGACCCACCCTCACACCCCTCCTTTCCTGTCCCATTTGTTCACCTGCCTTTACCCACCCCACCTTGTTTGTGGCCCTCCCCTCACATTTGTACATAGTTTTGTAAATAGTTATTTTTGATATGTTTGAATACAAATCTTTTGATATGAATACTGTGGTGGTCTCTGATTTGCAGTGGGCTATAGGTGCTCAGCTGCAGTGGTGTGCATGGCGTCAGGGGTGATGCAGTCATGGGTATGTGTGTGTGTCCATGGGGAGGTGACTATGGTGTGGGAGTAGCTATCAGTCAGTGTCTGTGGTGTGTGTGTTGTTCCCTGTGCACTGGATGACTGTGTACAGTGGTCCACGGTGCATGCTCTGCATCCATGGTGCCCCTGTCAGCCCGTCCATGGCCTGTGCAGCTGACACCCTTGCATGTCTGTGACCTGCACGGTCTGCTGGCATGTCAGTGGAGGCTGTCCATGCAGGGCAGCCACTGTACCCATCACAATGCTGAGTTGCCTCCTATCACTGGTGTGGTGCATGTCTGCCTCAGGTGATACTGTGGCCTCTGCAGTTGTCCCACCTCCATGCTGTGGCTTGTGTGTGTTGCAGGGGATGTGCACCACTGTCTGTGACTTATGCTCTGGGCAGATGATGGTGGTGTACAGGTCCACAGTGCCTGCGCAGGGTTGCTGACACTCCTGTGCCATGGAGGACTGCAGGCTGTGTGTACAGGGTTTCCATGGGCCCACGCTGGGGGCTTAGTTGCCCCGCTACTGCGTCCCTGTGTTGTTGTGCCCTTGTGTATGGGTGGGTGTTTGTCCATGCACTGTGTTGCATCCGGTGTGGTGCATGCTTCCACACACCACTGTGGGTGTCTGCGCTGGCTGTTGTGGCCAGTGCTGGGTAGGGGTGTGTCCTTGGGAGGGTGTGCAGGGTGCTGTACCACTGGTGGTGGTGTCCAGGGCATGCCCTGTGATGTGTGGGGTACCTCATGCGCCAACGCATGGCCGGTCTCTCAGCTGTACCTCGGGGGGGGGGGCTGTGCATGGTGGCACTGTGTATGCCGTTGTTGCATCTCTGTGTGCTGCCACACACTAATAGGTGCTCATGGTGAGGCTGCCTTGCATGGTTCTGTGGTGCACAGAGTTGCATTGTCACAGTGGGGGTGGTGGCATGCATGGAGTTTCCTGCAATGGTGGACGCTGCTCCTGGGCAGGGTGTCTGGGGGTCACGGTGCAGGGTGTGCTCTGCATTTGGGGGATGGTGTGGCATGGGGTGGTCTGCCCTCCTTGTGTGCCGGTCACAGCTTGCCAGGGGGTGTGATGGGGCACCATGGCCCGGCTGTGGGTTGGTTGCTTGTCTCCATGGGCCAGTGATTATTCCAGCCCTCCCCCAGTTGTGCAGTGTATGGGGTGTAGGGGGACGATGTCTGTTCTGCTGTGTGTTCCTCTGCCCATCTGTAGCATGGGTGGTGGGCCCCTACATCCCTGGTTGTGCAGTTGCATTGCTGCACTCCTGCTGGGGGGCATCCCTGGTTGCACTATGGTGCCTCTGGACTGCTCAGTTGAACATCCCTTGTTGCGCTATGGCACATCAGATCTGCTCAGCTTCCCCTCCCTAGTTGTGCTATGGTGCAGGTGGTGCAATATTCAGTCGTCGGCTGTAGGCGCATCTTGGCCGGCTCAGTTTTTGAATATCGCACCTCTTGTGCATAGGTGCAATGGACTTGCGCTTGCTCCTGCTATTGCACACTTTTTGGGCGCAGTTTGAATATCTGGGCCCAGGTGTATAGGCCTTTGGGTGAATGGTGCTTGGGCTCAGTCTCAGAGTATTATTGTCTGGATATGGCATGGTGCCACTACCTACAGGGACCCTACACTATGCTGCCAGGGTGCTTCTGCACATGAAGTAAGTAAACCCTACACCATGGTGACAGGGGACCTGTTACATTATACATGAACCTAACTGGGCATGGCAGAACCTGGAAAGGCTCTGACCCTCATTAATTAAAAAATAGAACACGGGGCAGAGCAAGCCATCTCGCTGAGCAGCAGCGTTTTATCAGAGCTCCTGCAGTGAGATAAAATAACTTGAAATCTACAGCTGCAGAGAAACTTGCTTCATTCAATTAAACTGAATGGAGACTGCAGAAAGGACCATATTGATATCAAATTTGTTCAACTTTTATCATGGGGATTCTTAGGAAAGCCAGGCCACAAAATCTGTCTGCAGAAAACTTTTTTTCAGCCCAATGAATTCCCTGCTGACACTGCTAAAGCCTTAAGCTCTGGTGGAGGGGAGGACAGAATGGAATCCGCCTTCGAGGCTTTTGAAAAGACCGTGGCCCAACTATGTTCCCCATTGCCACTAAGGACAAAAACACTGGACAGCATTACCTCAAGGCTTGCAACAATGAAGTAGAATGTAGACTCTGTAAAGATGAATGAGCACAGTGCTACCAAAATGACAGACTGTGCTCTGGCCATTGCAGGTAACCTAGTGAAAGAAAATGTTCATCTCCTGATAAGGCTTAAGAATTCAGAAAAGTAACTGTGGGCAAACAACATCAGAATTCTGGGTCTGTCTGAGGGCCTGAGGGATATAATACCAGAGGATTCATGGAGCAGTGGCTCCACACTAAGTTGTACTTAACAGAGCCCTCAGGTTGGACATGGCATATCTGATCACACTGTGGCAGGTGGTCACACAAACAGAATACCCCAGAATCATGCTGATCACTTTTTTTCTATACAGAATAGAGGGTGCTCATTACAGCAAAAAGAACACTGGTGACGTTGGACAATAAAAATAGCCTCTTCTTTCAGAACCCATCGTACATGACCAGACAAAAAAGGAAAGCTTTTGATGGGGTCATACATGAACTTCATAATAAACAAATCCCATTTGCCCTGTTGTCCCCTGCCAGACTGCACCTTATAGTCTGCAACATTTTATTTGTTTTCCCACCCAAAAGATATAGCAAAACAACTGGAGCAGTTTCAGCAGGACAGCATACAGTGGGTGGATAACCACGAGGGGGTCACTGAAGATGACCCTGAGGATTAAGCAGAGGAGCACACTTGACTGGAAGTACCTGAGCTGAACCTATATTTGCAGTAACTATCAGCTTTGTTCTTTACTCACATTTTAAATGCTGTATCTTTTATTATGATGACCATGTTTGTTTGGATCATATTTTACTACTCACCGGACCTATGCAATGCTATGTTTGTAGGGTCTTGGAACTATGATGTTCACTTGTTTTGCCTAAGCTACTGTTCACTTAACAATTATACACAAATTATAATGGTAGGGCTAACCTTCTGGAATAATATTTATGATGGTGCGAGGGTACTAGATGAAGTGAAAACAGCACTAATAAAGTGGACGAGTTTGTGTTTTTTTCAGTTAGGCTCCTGGAATTGTTTAGCCTTGCAATTTGGTCTGGAGCTATGCATGATTTAATTCCCCAGTTAATGTACCTACCTTCTCTTACTACTAGAATACTGAGCTTAGTGGGATGAATATTTGATACTCAAAGGTACGGACAACTTAACACTTGACTGTTTATTATTGGAACAGCTTGGTAACGTGTTCTATAGTTTTGCTATCTCCTTTTTAGTAGGGGCTTTAAGTTTCAACTTGACACAGGACTCTTTAGGTAGTTCCTTAGGTGCTATGATGTTTAAATGTCAACCCGATACACATAGTTCATTTGCTGTTATATTTTTATACATATCAATTGTTGATGGCATATTAGTTCTGAGTTAACTGAAAGCATATGAGACTATGTTATTTGTAAACCCCAATTTTTGAATCAAATGTAAGTGCTGCAATTTGCTTGCCTCCCATTATATGCTGGAGATCTATTTGAATGTTTATATGCTTTCAGGGAATATTACTGTAATGCTTTTACTGATAATGAATAAAAATGAATTTAATCTAGGAGTAAGGATAGGGCAGAGCTGGGGGGATTTATGTAAGTTGAATTACCCTCCCATGATTAAGACCATTCTCACAGATCTTAAAAGGTGGATGCAACTCCATATCTCGTGGTTAGGGAGGATCAATCTGATAAAAATGAACATCCTGCCCCGAATCCTGTACCCTATGCAGATAATACAATTGAGACTAACTACGGGGGATGTAAAAAGAATAGAGAAGGGGTTCTTGGAATTTATTTGGCAGGGCAGGAAGCCCTGAATTAGTCTAAAGCGGCTTAGGGCAGATAGGACTAAAGGGGGACTTAATTTCCAGATCTGGGTATGTACTATATGGCGGTGCAGCTCAGACGGATAGCTGACTGGGTACAATGACCATTGATAGCAAGCTGGGTGGAGTTAGAACAGTGGGGAACCTCAGGAAGACTCACTGCATATTTGCACAGTAGGGGACTTTGAGTATTTAGGGAGCTGGGGAGTAGTAACCCCTTGGTCAGGGAGACACTTGAGGCATGGGAACACATTTGGAGGTGGAAAGGTCTGGGGCAAGGGGAGACTATACTATTACTGATAGTGAGGAACCCCTTTTTTCTGCCAGAGATGGAGGATGGAGGCTTTCAAGAATGGGAAAGGAGGGGGGTAGATAATGTGGGTAATTTGCTAGAGAATGGAGAGCTCAGTGCATTTGAAAAGATTAGGCAAGACTTGAGGCTGGGGACTTCCCACTTATATAGATATCTGCAATTAAGAGCCTTTGTCGGGAAGCTGGATAAGAGCGGTAGGGAAGGGATGCAACCGAACATGGTTGAACGGCTGGTGTATCACGCCAAGAAAGATCCAAAGGGCTTCATAGGGAAGGTTGCCAAGCAAGGTAAACAAAGACTACCAGATTTGACTGGGAGCACAAAGGCTTTATGGGAAAGAGATTTGGGTCAACAAATTTCTGAGGAGAATTAGAAAGTGGCCTTAGGTATGCCAGAGGGCATAACGGTATATAACAAGTTCAAACAGGCCTTCTTTAAGTTTCTACACAGAATGTATTGGCCCCCAGCAGCGGTGCACTGGGCGCATCCCATGATATCCTAGCAGTGCCGAAGGTGCAATAGGGATGTAGGTACTTATATCCACTGCTTCTGGTCTTGTCCAGTACAGGTCCAATTCTGGGGGGAGGTGGTGAAAGAAGTGAACCGGATAGCTGGAAGACAATTGCCACAAGACCCCCTGATATGTTTGTTTGGAGTTGAGGTTACTGGAGGAGAAGAGGAGTGGCTGCCACTTCCTAGATGGATAAGGGTTCTGTTTGTATTGGCCCGTCATTGTATCCAAAATGTCTGGGTTTCAGGGTTTAGGCCTACAGTGCTGGAGTGGCGGCGGGTAATTCTTCGCTCCCTCGCACTGGAAAGGCTAATGCAGGTGGTCAGGGATAGGGAGGAGGCATTTGTGAGAGAATGGTCACCTTTTATAGCCTCTTTGAGTGTTTCAGAAAATGTGATGCTCAGAATGGGGCTGAATATATGAGTTGGAATGGCACTTGAATATGTGGAATGGATTGGAAATATGATTCTTTTCTTTTTCTGAATGTTAAATATTAGATTACACACACGATTGCATCTATTTGTTTTTGTTATTTGTGTGTCTTTTAAATGTCTAAGTTTGTCTGTAACTTAAAAACTGTCAATAAACAGAATATACAAAAAATGAATTTAAAAAGTAGAACACAGGAGGATTCTGATTTATTCTGATTACTTCTGATGAGTTCTGATTATTTATAAGCATATGAACTAAATGTGCTAAATGTACAATATGAGATTAAATCTGTAGTATTCAACATAGTGGGGCAAAAAATATCTGAAATCATAATTTATGTTGAAAATACAGAGCTGGCAAAGTGGAAGGGACTAAACAAACAGACAGTATGACTGGGAACAAGAATGACACACACATAACACAGTAACATAGTTCTTCCAGAGCCTCTACTGTGAGTGCTGGATGAGAGAGAGAGAGAGAGAGAGAGAACTATTTTAAAATGCTGTATGACTAGATTTTGGACTCAGTTCAGGAGCTGACTTGATGAGGTATTGAGCTGAATCATAGAATCATAGAATTTTGCCAGCAGAAAAAGACCATGCGGCCCATCTAGTCTACCCGATATGGCCGCCCTCCTCCCTTTTACCTCCCCGACGCCCTCTCTCCCCTCCCCTCCCTATTCCCATATTGTTGTCCCACGCTCTTTTGAATTTTCCCACCGTGTCCACTCCACCACCTCTCCGCAACCTATTCCATGGCTGTATAACTGTCTCTGAGAAATAACGCCTCACATCCCCTTAAATCTGCCCCTCCAGTTTATAAGCATGCCCCTGGTGGTTTTGTTCTCACTCAGCCTGAAGATGTTTTCCCTCTTAACCTTGTTTATTCCCTTCATTTACCTGAAGGCTTCCACCATGACCCCTCTCTCCCATTTCATTTCCGCTGTATAAAGACTGATTTCTTCCAACCTTTCCCCATATGTTCTTCCCTGCATTCCCTGGATCATCTTAGTCACCCTTCTCTGTACCCTTTTCAGCCTGCCCCTGCCCCTGTCTCTTTGCAAGTGGGGCCTCCAGAATTGAATTCCATACTCCAGCTGTGGTCCAACCAGTGTTTTATATAAAAGCATGATCACCTCCTTCCTCCTACTAGTGAAGCCCCTCGAAATGTATGCCAGTATTCTCATTTCTTTTCCAGCTGCCTGCTCACACTGCCTCCTAGCCTTTAACGTGTCCATGATCCAGATCCCTAAGTCCTTTTCCTGCTCTATGGCCTGCAGTGATACCCCCCTAGGTAGTAAATGTCCCTTGGGTTATTTTGACCTATATGAATTGTTTTGCACTTTTCTACATTAAACTGCAGCTGCCACTGTTCTGCACACTCCTTCAGCCCGGCTAGATCCTGCCTCATACTCTCCACCCCCCCCCCAAGAGTGTCCACCCTATTATATAACTTTGTGTCATTTGTGAATAGGCACACCTTTTCATTCAGACCCTCTGCTAAGTCCCCCACATACACATTAAATAGTATGGGCCCCAACACTGAACCCTGTGGCACCTCGCTCCTCACCCATAGTTCTCTGGAGTGATTACCATTGTCCACCACTGTCTGGGTCCTCCCATCCAGCCAATTTTCCACCTATTATGTAATCCTAGTCCCCACCCCCAGACTGTTCAACTTGCTTACCAACCTTCTATATGGGATGGGATCGAATGCCCTCTGGAAATCCAGATAGGCCACAGCCACTGCCCCTACTTGGTTAAACACCTCTGTAACCCCCCCTTGAAGAAATCTATTAGGTTGGTCTGACAAGATCTGCTAACTGTGAACCCATGTTGGTTATCATCAACCAGACCTTCCTCTTCTAGGTATCTTACCAGTCTCTCCTTTATGAGAGTCTCCATTAACTTGCCTACAACTGAGGTGAGACTGACTGGATGGTAATTGTCTGGCTCATCCTTTCTCCCTCCCTCCCTTATATACTGGTACCACCTCAGCCTTTTTCCAGTCTTCTGGGACTCTCCTTGATTCCAGGAATAGATTAAACAGCCTTGCCAGAGGCCCTGCCAGATCCTCCTATAGCTCCTGACGCACTCTTGGGTGTATCCGGTCAGGCCCCATAGTCTTGTCTATTTTTAGCTTTCCCATCTCCTCCATTACCTTCTCCACTGTGAAGGGACTTGTGTCCACTTCAATGCCCTCCCTTCCCTTTCTACTCAATTCTGGCCCTTTCCCTTCCTTCTTTGTTGTGAAAGCTGATGTGAAATATCCATTTAGGAGGGTTGCCTTTTCCTCCTCTCTTACAACTATTTTACCCCCTTCCCCCCTAAGTTTTGGAATCCCCTGCCTGTTCTTCCCTTTATCACTCACATACCTGTAAAATCTTTTGTCACCCCTTTTCACCTCCCTAGCTATTTTCTCCTTTGTGCTTGCCTTGAATCATGGATTCTTTTTTGGAATCCATGGACAGAAAACTCCCATGATGGAGTGCTCTCAATTAGAAAAGAAAGAAAGACAGACAGACAGAGATTGTTTGGTATTATTAAGGCTGTGGAGAGTTTTGCTTTTGTTGCAGTGGCAGAGAATAGGCAAAAAAACCCTATTGTTTTTGACTACTACCCTGCCATATCAAGTGCAGTCAAAATATGTACAGTGCATCACATATCCTTCCTTCTAAACATATTGACACATTGCTGTTTCTATTAAATGAGCAAAATAAGATCACAGCCATCCACTTACTGTCGCTGTCAGTAGTATTACAGCATAATACAGGTTAACAACAATAATTCTCTGTACAAAGTTAGTGAAGCAAAATCTGGATGTGCATATTTTTACACAAAGAATTGCGTTTAACAGAGCCATCCACTTTAATGGACAATAGCACTGCATCATACAAGAGGTGGAGAAAAATTTTGGGCGGTAGGCTAGTAGTGCTAGTAGTAGACAACAGTGCCAGCTAGTCTATTCTCATTACATCCAGTAGCACCAAAGATTTGGACATGAAAAGCAACTACTTTTTGCAAAATATGCCTTGGACTCTGTGCTAATTATCTGATTTGATTTATTTTTGATTTATTTATTTAATCTGGTAGGTCCATGGGCCAAATACCTGTTTTCATGGGTGACCAGAGTGCATAAAGACAAAGAATGATATGACACTTAATAAATATGTGACATAACAAGCATATAAAGCATATGGTACACATTAATACACACATAGTTCAGACCAATGGGAGATGTGCAAAACAATCAAGAAGACGTTATTACACAGAACATTTAAATTCACTGTCTGATAAGTAATTTTTCACATAGTAGTTCTGAGGCAATCAAACATAGTCATGATTGTGTTAAAAAACATTGCTAATTTGTACAGCAGTGTCTTCTGGCCAATTGCAGTTTTCATTTTTGGAACAAAGAATTAGCAATGGTCAGTTAGACGGGTAGAGAAAGGATTTATGTATTTTCTAAATAAAATTTGAAAAAGGGTGGAAACCTTATTCATGGTTACCTTCTTTGCTAGCAGGCCTATCTGGAATTTAAATCTCTGCTCTAAAGAAAGCATCCTCACTTGCTTAAGGAGTACACAATGGCGTGTTTGAAATGAAAGCTGGGTAGCAAATCATGCAGCTTGATTTAAGAGAATTCTAACCTTTGCAAGAAGCCCACCACTAGCAGTGTGATAGAAAATTGAACCATAGTCAATAGTAGAGAGAAGAAAGCATTGTGATAACATTACTCTGGTTGATGGTACTAATAATGAATTCATTTTATAAAGTGCTGCAAGTCATTGATGCACCGTTTTAACTAAATTAATAGTGTGATACTTATAACTCATACCTGAGTCAACAGTTAATCCTAAATATTTAAAGCAATTAACCTGTTCTATTGTAGCCCCAATAACAGTGTTAGAACAGGCCCTGTACCTAACTTTTTTCTGTGGTTATAAAATGCCATGGTTTTTGTCTTTTTTTCATTCAAGATCAATCCGTGATCACTGAAACATGTTTGAATTTTAAGAAAATCATAGGCCAAGTTGACTTGTAAAAGGTTGAAATTAGGACCACTCGTGAGGATCACCACATCATCTGTATACAAAAACTTTGGGATTTATTACAAAGCAAAGGTAAGGTGTTTAAAAATAAGCTAAACAAAAGGGGTCTCAAAACAGGACCTTGAGGTACACCAATTCTGATTGGAACAGGAAGGGAATAACATCCATTAATCTTAGTACAGTATATTGAGTATGTTTAGTTAAGTATCTTTCACACCAGCCAGCAACGTTATGGGACACTCCAAGTCTGACAAGAGATAAATTAAGTAGACCATAATCGACTAAGTAAAATACCTTGGTGAGGTCCATGAACACCGCCACAGCAAAATGCCGTTTATCAAGGGCTGCATATACGTACTCCTGAACCCCACCATTCATAGCAATCCTGACCTAACTTTACCTGCCACCGAACATGATTCATTTACTAAGTAAAGGCCCTGTAGACAAAGAACTTTTACCATAGACACAATAGATAAAACAGTTCTGTGGGTGAAACTGTTTTGTGGATAAGGCACCAAATATATTTTATATACTTTCAGGAATAATATGTGAAATCAAAGAGGGGATGTTGACTTTCAGAAATATCAAACACTCTGTATTTTCTGGTGATAAACTGAATCTTGTGTTGTCAATGTCTCCAGCTGAATGGGAAAACAATGTTCTAAAAAGGCACTTGTTGAAGGACAGTTCCTTCATTTTACCTTGCAGAAGGGCAGGCCACATATTTTGTTTGGATTTGCAATTTTTCAAAGGATCAGAATTCAGTCGATGCTAGGCTCTGTCAGGTACATCTCAACAATGGTCTGTGCTGTGACTGACTTTGAAGAAGTCCCTGAAAAAGTTAGTCACCTTTAGCTACTGTCTCCAGAGACATGAATATAAACTTTGTGGTCATTGGACAGTGCAACGTTTTGATGGTGATGATTATGCATCGGGGCAGAGGAAGAAGGAGAGGGGGCAAAAAAGGAGAAGAAGTTGCCTAATGCTGTGCAGTGTTGTGTAGATTCTGACAATGATTCTGTACTCTTGAAAATGATCACATGCCCCTAATCTATTATGTATTGCCTGCTTATCTCAGACTAAGTGTCATTGTTCAAAAACTGTTCTGACTTGTAACATGGGTCCAGAATGATTTCCTTAATGTAGTGGTCAGCAGCAAGCCTTTTACATAGTCTTTCATCTTTGTGGAGAAGGCGGTGGCTCAATAACACTCAAGCAGGAGCCGAGGAGCAGCGCACTGCAGACAGGAGGGTGAACTTGGCTAACTGAAAGGGCAAACTCTAATCCAGGGTGATAGGACACAATAATTCATTTATTTAAAAAATAAATACAAACAGACTACACAGGAAGTGTACCCCTTCAGTGTGTGGACAAGGTCAATGTTTTGTGTCACTCTGATGCTTTTTCAAAGTCTTAACATCTTTCATCTTTGTCAACGTTTCTGATCATTGTTTAGTCCAAAATTTTTGTATTCTGTATGGCAATCTTTTAGAGTCGGTTCACCATGTCACTATGACTGTCATTAGAGTGCAAGCACAATGCCGATAGTGAACATTGTAACTAGCAATTGTGCTACCTGACCCCAATTGCACCCAGTGCCCCAGGGTATGTTCTGGCTGTTTGCAGGGAGCTGTGCCCCCACCCCCATACTTTAATATAATCACCTCCAGGTCAGAGGTGTATGGGGCAAGTGGTGCTACACCCGGGTGGCACTGTCCCTGCTGAGCACCACAAAATCCAGTTTGCCAGCATGACAGGTGAATTGATTGTGATGCCCAGTTGCGGCACCCTAATTGTGCACCCACATAATGGTATATGGATGGAGGTCACTTCTACTGCCGGACAGCAAATTGTCGAAGTGCAGTGGCTGGTGTAGGCAGATTGCTTGCACTGTACTTTACACTGCTAAGTTCATTGTCACTGCAGCATGGTGAACCGTTCTCCATGACAAATACAGCTTGTCCTCAATCTCTGACTTCATCATCATTGTCTGACTCATTGTCAAGCTCTGAGGAATGTCAGCACAGCACAGAAAACTGTAAGCACTCCTGGACCACTTCCATCTAGAAAAATGAAATATATCCACCACATACTGAAATGAAATGCACAGATAGCTTGAACGCCACTAGCACAAGCACGAGCTGTTTACGTATTTAAGTTCACTATGTGAGGAATACATTTCATTTTTCCATACTGAAGTGGTCCACGAGTGCTTATATTTTTCTGTGCTGTGCTTGGACTTTGTTTTTGTAATCACCTGGTTCTGGCACAGCACGCTTTGTTTACTTTGCTTTAAGGACTCTAATACTGCCTCTACTATGCAGTTGTTCGATACTGAGAATGCCTCTGTGAGTGGTTCCCTCCAACCATTTAGTTACCTAAAGAACTTTTTTATTAGTTTGGGAAAGTGCACCTTTTTGCAGTTTCTAGCATTCACTTTAAAGATGAAACAGTAGTGTTACCAGAATCATTGGGGGTGGGAGTGGGGTTGGGGGAGTGGATGGTGATTCTATTGGCTATTTGCAGGAGAAGGAAAATTTAACCCTCCTTTTTTTCTAAATAGAGCTACAGTGCCAGCCAGGACATTTATTTCTGTCTGACCACTATTTTGATTTTGATCCATTACTCAGGTGGTTATATTCTCAGTTTATTCAAAGTTTTTTTATTCTATTACCTTTAGTGTCCCTCCCTACAGTGCCCAGCTAAACACAGCACACATACAGTTCATATCACACAATATTTCTGAGGATTACTGAAGGTGACCACCATTGCCTCTCCTTCCAAGCACAAACTGTAGCTCTGATAGTTTACCTCTGGCTCATACATGCTTAAAATGTAAGGAAGATGGTATAACTATCTTGTAGATCTTGGGGGAAAATGGTAATGCATATATTTCTGTTCCTGCATTAAACCAATAACCTGTTTTGTTTATTTCTGTCTACCCTCTGACCATAGAACTAAGTGACATTAAGAGAGTCACTCGAGTGTATATACTCTGAAAGTGCCCTTAGAAACGACAAATACTCACTGCAAGTATCTTTTATTAATGAAAATAACTTACTTATTACAGTCTGCCAGCATTCCTTCCCTCAAAAATACCACAGCACCAATCCTTTTAGAGCCCCAACCTTACGACAAGTTTAGGGCAATATACAGGACTGGGCTGGCATGCGTTACTATAACTGGGCTGGTGGAAAATTAAAAAATTGGGGAGGAAATGGCTACTCAAGCACTGACTGCAGCCTAGGAAAGCACTTATTTATTTATTAAACTTCAGTCATCCTCAGCCAGGCTATACCTTTGTTTCTGTCTGCTGCTCAAGTACTTACTCAGCTCAGTCACTGACACCTCCAGGGCCCTTGCCTTGTTGCTGCACTCAGAGCAGTTCCTGCCAAACACTACAACCCATGGAAAAGAAACAGAAACTGCCTAAACTGCATTTTAATCTGTCTGGCATGTTTGGAAATGATGAGCATGGCAGGCACTGTGTTTGATTAATGAAGCCACAACATGGTAATCAAAAAAATCATGCAATTCACCCACACTCTATCTGTCAGACTCTATTCTTCTTTGTCTGTCCATCTCTCCCTTGCCTCATCTGATCATGTAGGTGCTCTAATTCACTGCCCCCCCCCACCCCAGTTACATGAGAATATGTCAGCAACTGTGAGAACAAAACCTGTGTTGGCTATTAAGTCTCACAAGAGAATTACATCGATCCTGAGACTTCACTCATGATTTTGACATAATCAGGCAGCCAGGTCACTGCTAAATACCATGTCCCCAGACCAGACTCCAAGTCTCCAATGCTCCTAGTAAGTATACATTGCAAGCAGCAGTAGAGACAAGAAAAGGATGCAGCACAGCTGACAGGTAAGTGGCAGGCATAGTAAGCCCACATGTGGCAGTGCTGACAGTGAAACTGCAATTTTTTACCCTACACTTATGGACTCAGAACCAAACTCACATGGCTGCATCCTCATCGATTTGAGTCTGCTAGTAAGTACTAGATCTGGGGGATATCTGATTTCATGCCGTCTGCCCAGCCCTAGCAATAACACCGATTAATATGGTATTAATTCTTATTTATTAGCTTGTATATCAGATTTTTTTATTCTTGTTTAGTGTGGTTTATTTAGTCTTTTGTAGCCTTATGAATTGTATATCACCTTGAACTATGGACAAGCATTTTTAAATAAAATATATGGTACTTGTAACGTAAAGCATTTATTTAAATTAACAATAAGGGTCAGACATCTATTAGGTATGACACAGTACCCCACTTGGGGCTTCAATGCTTCCCCCTCTGGTGCACAAGTCCCCAAGTCCCATGGGGAGCTCCTACAGTCTTTATGTATGCACTCACAATTGAGCAGTTCCATGCTTGATGGATGGTATACTGTAACAGCTGATGGACACTAAGTGGAGGTTATCCCTAATGAATAGTCTTTCAATTAATAGAGGGCACAGAAGATTACAAAATGATCTTATCACAGTTTCTTCAGGAGGTGAATCATGGTTTCTCAATGGACACTACTTTAAATCATGATATCCATGCATAAACTTCTAAACTGTCCCTAAGTAACCATCTGAGTTGTAAAGCAAGCCCTTAGGCCGTACTCAAGGATACCCTACAGCAGCTGCATTGCAAAATGTTGAGGGGCATCACCCATGCTGACCTTTGCAGGCTTGTTTGTCTAAAGCTGAAATAGACATAATGCTTTCTCAGATAATGAAACGTGCAGGCAGGATGAATTCTGCTGAATTCTCCATTGGACCTCTTTATCCTAGGTGTGGTAATTTCTTCACTTCCACAGAGGCAGGCAGTCACACAGGGCCATGGGTGGCTAGGCTTTCCACGAGGATGAGTCCTTGCAGCAAGATTTTTCCTGGGTAAATCAGACTGGACTCTCCCACCGAGCTGAAGTGATGCAAGGCAAGCCCTGCACCAATGACTGAAGTCCACTTCATGCACTCCAGTCATAAAGGTCTGACTCTCAACTGAAGGTTCCCCAGGCAGGGAAACCTTGATGAACATTCAACCCAAGGGCTGAGAAGAAACAAGTCTGTATTTGGTAATCTCTTTTGTAGGACTTACCTTTCTTCTTTAGTTGGCTGAGCTCTCGAGCTCTCTCTGGGCAGTCTGCAACAGCCCCTCTCTCATTAGCCAGACCTTTCACTGTGGACACTTTAAAGATCAAATGCACATATTCCATAAAAAGCTTGAATCCCCTTAAATACACATCCCTGTGTCGTGATTAGTGTTTCCTGAAAATATAAAGCTGTTTGGTTTTGTGGTTTTCTTTAAATCAGCATCTTTTAATGTGCTCTGCAGTAACTGAAAACAGTGAAGAAACAGTGAAGATGTTTCTGTCCTTGTCCGTGAGCAATGACATCATACCTGTCCTGCCTGCTGCTTCCACAACTAAGTCCCTAATTGGCTAAATAAGCTGTTGCAGTCCCTAGTTACAACAGTCTGTAGAGCTAATTGTTTTCACCTAGAGTTTGTTACTAACCCATCTGGCTTGTGTTTAGAGAGATATGCTCAAAATCTGTCTTTCTGTTTCTCATAAAAAGTTGATCAGTTGGGGTTCAGTGCTGAATTGAAGTGGTATGAATGAATCTGTGAGAAATAACAGTTTCTGTATCATGGCTCTCAATTCTCTGTCATCAAAACTCTGTATTCCATTCTGGCTGTATAATGAATATAAAATAAACTACATTCCGTTAAGTCATTGAAGCAGTGTGTAGTTCATGTAGCCTCAATAAATATGTTCATGTGATAATTTTGTTTTAATGTCAGATTGACAAATGTGTGTCTTCCAACTCAGCTATTTCAGGAACATAAACTGTGTGAAATCATAAAATTCAGTTCTTAGAGGGTTTCTATGTGAAAATACATCATGCATGTGTATAACTAGAAATACTATATGGCATCCTGATGCCCCGTCTTCTGCCTGACAGTTTAGGCAACAGCTCTTTGCTTTCCCCTTTCCCCTGGCCCAAAAGCACCCTGTTTCCTGCCCCCATTTGAGGCTGCTGCAATCTGCTGCCCACTGTCTTCTCCACACAATCAGGGCTGCTGCACTCTGTTGCCTCCTGCACAAATAGTTGAGGCTGCTGCACCCTGTTACCCTCTTCCCCCACCCTATAACACAAGATGAAAGTATTTTTTGGTTTTTTTCTTTCGAGTAGTTTCAGCAGTGTACCGAAGGATCTAACTGTAGTGGCAGGGAGCAGCATGGCACAACAACTCTAACTGTGGAGGCAAGAGGCTCTATGGTGCAGCAGGACACAGTGGTGTCAGGGGACAGAGGACAGCATGATGCAGAAGCCTTGACTGTGGTGCAGGTCACAGTGGGGCATCAGGGTACAGCAGCCCTGACGGTGTGCCAGGGTGCATGTGGTGCAGCGGCCCTGCACATTTGGGGCAATGGAAGGGGGTATCAGGGTGCAGCAAAAGCCCCATCTTTGGTGGCCTGGGGCAGCATGGTGTGGCAGCCCAAACTGTGGAGGCAGAGGCCCTGGGACCCGAGGGCTTAGCAAAGCATATCAGCCCTGTCTGTGGACATAGGACAAGGGGGCAACAGAGTGCATTGGCCCTGACTGTGGGGGCGGAGGACAGAGGGAAGCAGGGTGCAGCAGCCTCAACTGAGAGGCAGAAGACAGGCTCATCAGGATGCCATATATTATTTATAGTTATACATAGGCATGATGTATTTCCACACTGAAAACCTTGAAGAACTGAATTTTATGAGTTCATACAGTACATGTTCCTGAAATAGTAGAGTGTGGCAGACACACATTTATCAGTCTAACATGGAAACAAAATTAGCACATGAACATATGTATTGAGGCTACATTAAATACATGTTATTTCTATGAATTAATAGAATGTAGTTCATTTTATATCCATTAATCAACCCTGTGTTATATAGCCAGAATAGAATGCAGAGTTGTGATGACAGAAAACTGAGAGCTGTGATACAGAAAACGTTATTTCTCAGAGTCATCATACCACTTCAATTCAGCACTGAACCCCCAAATGATCAACTTTTTATGAGAAAAAGAAAGATTTCAAGCATATGTCTCTAAACACAAACCACATGGGTTACTAACAAACTCTGACAGAAAACAATTAGCTCGACAGACTGCTGTAACTAGGGAATGCAGCAGCTTATTTAGCAATCAGGGACTTAATTGCAGAAGCAGCATGCAGGATAGGTATGATGCAATTGCTCACTGGCAGGGACAGAAACATCTTCACTGTTTTGGTTACTGCAGAGCACATTAACAGATGCTGATTTAAAGAAAACCATGAAAGCAAACAGCATTATATTTTCAGAAAACACTACTCATGACACAGGGATAAGGATTCAAGTGAATTCAAGCTTTTTATGAAATATGTGTGCATTTACGAACATACGAACATATGAAATTAGCCAGCAGATAAAGGCCTAGAGGTCTATCAAGTCTGCTCGAATGTGCAGCTAGCACCCCTTATTCTGCAGCTGCCCCTCCCTTCCACCCTTCCCCTTCATTGACCCTCCTCCTTGTCCTGTCCCATCCCCTTTTGAAGCAGTCCACTGTTCTACTGCATACCACTTCTGCAGGTAACGATTCCACCCAGCCACCACCCTCTCTGTAAAAAAGTGTCTCCTCATCTCCATCCTGAACCTTCCTCCCTCCAGTCTCATATCATGGCCCCTGGTGTCCCTCCCCTCCCTTATTTTGAACAGCCCCTCTGTACCTGTCTTGTTTATTCCTTTCATGTACTTGAAGGTTTCAATCATGTTCCCCCTGTCCCTCGTCTCCTCCAGTGAGTACATGCTCAAATCCCTCAGCCTCCTCTCGTATGATAAGTCCCCCAGCCCCTTGATCATCATGGACAAATATCTCATGCAGGATGCAGGCAGTGTGTATGCCTAGTCCATAAACTGCTACATTCTTTACTGGCTCACAGGGATTCCTGGTTGCTGGTAGACTTTGACCCCCATCACACAAGTCCGTGGGGCCAAAACAGAACAAAGCTGGTAGCTACCTTGCTGTCAGAACAGAGATGTAGTTTCATACAAATATGTCCCTCACAGTGGCTGCAGTTCATATTGTTCTGGCTACAGGACACCAAACAGCAGCACAGCAGACATTCTCTCTCACCAATTCCCCCATCTCTCTGATGGAGTCAGACAAGTGTCTCAGAGCTCTCCATGCAATCCATTTGCAGGGGCTGAGGCTTCCTTTTCTAACTGTCCAGCTTTCCCATCCTCCTGGATGCAGTCTCTCATATTAGAGAAGCTAATAGTCATTGCTTTGACGAAGGCAGATAATTTCTCCATGGATCCTAGTCCTCTGCAGCAGGTCTTGATCACAATAAGGTAAGGCCTCCTTTTTTGGGAGGTGGTTTATTTATTTATTTAGGAAATCAGAATTACAACCCTTTGAGTTTACATTAAATGTTCTGTTCCACAGTTTTATTTGTTATATTGCTAAACATGAAATAAAAAGATTGTATCCCCCAAAAGAAAAACTAAAAGTAGACAGTGCCACAATGGCAGTAGAAGGTTGTAATGGGCTTGTGGTGTATAATGGGCACTTGTTCAGCATGGATTGCCATTCCTGCTGAAATGTTGTTGTATCACAGTTCAAAGGTCATGGGGCATCATTGTACCCTTCTGTGATACAGCAACATATCAGCTGATTGGAACTCTGCTGGCCACCTGCACTGAGAATCACCACGCACGCTGTTTTTTTTTAAAGCAAAACTGCTGAGTCAATGGTGTAGGAGTGAAAGACTGCACACAAACTGGCCATAGCAAGTAAGTCCTGTGTTAACATTCGTCATTTTTTTTTTACCTTGCTATTTTAAAACAGATTGTTTTTTAAACAGTCATTTCAGTGCGAGTCTCTAGACAGCTCTGCTTTCACTTTTCCCCACTCACTCGGGATCCCCTAATTCTAAAAAAGAAACAAAAACTACACTATAAAATAATACTATTTGGGCAACCATATGCCCAACCAGCCTTTGCTGCCACCTCTGGATTCTAATTACGTGGGACCTCTCCAGCTTCGCTCTTGAGGTCTGATATAATCAGAACCCCTCTGTGGTAACAGGCTGGTTGTACCTGGTTGCCCAATCAGCATTCTCTGTGTTATCACAAAGTTATTAGAAAGTTGTCACTTTTAGTGGTGCAACATTCTACAGGTTTCCACTTCAGTACATACTTTCATAACTATAATATAATGCATGGGGAGCTCTTATTATTAACTGAAATCAAGCAGATTACAACCTTGTTATGTCATTGTTATGACATCACTCTGTTGTGTAACCCTTCTTGGGTATGTAATATTGATGGAATAACAAAATGGAATGCTCACAGCAATCAATGTTCTGTAAAGTAATTCAGTCCACGATAACACAATCTTGCTAGCCCATACACTATAAAATGTAATGTATAGTCTTTGGTTAACAACCATGCTGAAAACACCTCTCAAGGTTGCCATGACATCTGAAATCCTCTCAAACTGTGCTCTAGAGGTTTACTATGATGTCATGGCAACCTCTCAAAATGTTTACAGCATGGTTGTTAACCAAAGACCATACATTCTATGTTACAGCTATTATGATTGACTAGACATTACATTTTTTTTTATTTCAATTGTCCCTTCCAGCATTTATAGCATAAGTGGTCTATCTAAGATGTGCAGTTTGTATAAAAAGCATTTGACTTTCCTCAGTTGATCTCATAGTGCTCTTTCTATGACATGTTAGCACCATGGCAACAGACCACAGCATCACAGACACAACAATTGTAGGGTCAGCTGAGGATAGTCATATAGTTCATGAAAAACAATAAAATAAGTGCTTCATTAGCTGAAATGTTTAAAATATCAATATCAGGAGAAAATAAACCTCAAGAAACATGAAAGTTAAACAGCTGTCCTTTGGATGAGATGCTAAACCAAGGTATCATCTGCCTTTTATGGTGGTAGTTCGGGTGCATGTTAAAGATCAAATACAAACATTCTTTAAAAAATAACCCTTTTTCTTAATACAGGGACAACCAGGCTTATGTATTACAAACAAACCACAGAAACTGCAGTTACTTATGCATTAGTGCTATTGTATTGCCTCCCTTATCTGATGGTTTCAGAATGAAGACTCTCTGACTTTTTCAGATCAGCTGGCGGAATCTTGGGTGGGTGATGATGTAATTTTAGGATGAAATGCATCATTTTCCTCAAGGTCCTGGCAGCTCAGTATACACATAATTCATCAGATTATGAAATGGCAAAAAATCAGTTGCCACTTCAAACTGTATTGCACAATCTATAGGGACACAGTTGCAAACGAGATTATCTCAATGGATAACTCCCTAAATAAAACTGAAATTGAATTTAAAATAAATATGCAACAAGAAATTAAATAGCTACTAACTTCTACAGGCTAATAGTAAAACTTTGGGGACATTATTAAACATGAGAAAGGGTGCCCAAACATTATCAGGTTATGTATTTATTTCTTTAATTTTTCTGACTAACCTAATTGCAGTTTTGATTCACCCCATTTGCAAGTTCTACCACACTGTCAGTATTTATGCATGTTCTCATTAGTGGGTTCTCCTTGTTCCAGAATTTGTACCACTGCCCTTGTAACCCTTGCAAAATATTTTCTTATATTCTGCACCTCATACTAATTTGTTAATTCTACCCTGCCATCTGCTAATGTTAGATCTTTATTCATCTTTCCCAAAACGTGCACCTCCTTTACTGCACTCTCACAATATTTTTACTTTCACCCCTCGACTCAAAATGTGCACATTTACTCTTGCATGTATCCAAATATGAACTCCACTGTCTGCACCCCTCTCTCAAACATAGGACCTTAGCCCACGCTGCCTTATATACAGTATGTGCATTTACCTGTGCATTTCTTTCATATTTATAGGATTTGCACCCCTTCCAAATGTATACATTCACCCCTCCCAAAAGTTGCACTTGCACCCTTGAAATCCATCTGAAACTGGAACTTGCAACCTCTAAAATTTGCATTTACCTGTATACCCCTGCACCCATCCTAAATTCGTCTTTATACCTCTGTATCCCTCCCCAAAATTGTACTTGCACCCTTCAACCCCTCTCAAAATTTGTACATTCACCCCTCTATCTCTCCCAAAATGTGTACTTGTACCACTACATCCCTCCCATAATTTGTACTTGCTGCCCTCCCCAAAAATGTACTTGTACCTCTGCACTTGCCAGAATTTGTAAATATAACCTCACATTCCTCCCAAAATTTGCACTTGCACCCCAGCAACCCTTCTGAAACTGGACTTTGCACCATCCAAAATATGCACTTGCACCCCTCTACTCATCCTAAAATTTGTATTTACACAACTGCAACCCTCCTCAAAATTATTTTTGCAGCCCTTCACCCCTCCTAAATGTGTACTTGTACCTCTGCACATCCCAGAAAACCTATACTTGTACCACTGCACCACTCTCAAAATTTCAACTTGAACTCCACCCAAAATGTTTTACTTGTAACTCTGCACCCCTACCAAAATTTATATATGTATCCATATACCTATCCCAAAATGTGAACTTTTACTCTTGTACCCCTCCCAAAATTTGGACTTTCACCCCTGCACCCTCCCAAAATTTGTATTTGCACCACTGCACCCCTCCAAAAATGTGCACCTTCTCCCCTGCACCCTTCCCAAAATATTTACTTGCATCCCTGCATCCTTCCTAAAATTTGTACTTGTACACATGTACTGCTCCCAAAAGGTGTACTCGTACTTGTGAATCCCTCTTAAGATTTGTACTTGCCCTACCTGGCACCCCCCAAACTTTGTACTTGTACCCCTGCACTCCTCCCAAAGTTTGTATTTCACCCTTGCACACCTCTCAAAGTTTTCACTTGTACCCCTGAATTCCTTCCAAAATTTGTATAGTACCCCTCTCAAAGTCTGTACTTGTACCCCTGCACCCCTCTCAAAGTTTGCACTTGCACCCCCCAAAATTTGTACGTCAACCTATGAACCATTCCCAAAATTTGTACTTCTACCCCTGCATCCCTCCCAGAATTTGTGCTTTTACCCCTACACCCCTTCCAAAATTTGTACTTTCACCCTTGCACCCCTCCCACAATTTTTATTTGCAGTACTGCACCCCTTCAGAGATGGGCACTTTCTCCTCTGCACACCTCACAAAATACAGTATTTACTTGCAACCCTATAAAAATTTGTACTTGTACCCCTTCTAAAATGTGTACTTGTTCTCCTGAACCCCTCCCAGAATTCCTACATTCACCACCCTGCACCCCCCAAATTTGTACTTGCAACCCTCCCAAAGTTTGTAATTGCATCCTTGCATGTCTCCTAAACTCTGTGCTTGCACCCTGTACCCCTACAAATTTGCACTTGCACCCCTGCATCCCTCTAAAAACTTTCAACTTGCACCCCTGCACCTGTAACAAAATCTGTACTTGTACCCCTGTGCCACTCACACAATTTGTACTTGCACCCATGCAAGCCCTCAAAATTTGTACTTGTTTTCCTGTACCTCTCCAAAAATGTGAACTTATACCCCTCCCAAAATGTGTACTTGCACCCCTCCAGCCCCCAAATTTGTACTTGTACCCTGTGCTCCTCTGAAAATTTGTGCTTGTATTGCTGCACCCCCCAAAATTGTATTTGTAACCCTGTACCCCTCCCAACAATTGTTCTTGCGCCCCTGACATACTTTGCACTTATACCTGTACCCCTTCCCAAAATTTATACTTGCACCCAGCACCCCTTAAAGTTTGTAATTGCATCCTTGCATGTCTCCCAAAATCTATGCTTGCAGGCTGTACCCCTCCAAATTTGTACTTGCACCCCCGCATCCCTCTAAAAACTTTGAACTTGCACCTCTGTTGAATTAGACAACCCTCCCAAACTTTTTGTCCCTACCATCTCACACCTCCTAAACTGTTCAGAAGGCTGGGTGCAGACTTGGGGAGTAGTGTGTGAAAGAAGGGTCTAGGGGCTAGGGCACAAATTGTGGAAAGAGAGTGGGTAGGAGGTATAGCTTTTGTATTGGGTGGGAGGACAAGCTTGTGGAAGGTTGTTGGTAAGCAGGAGGTGTGCAGGAAAGGTACATGTTTCAGGTGTCATGGGGTTTGGAGAACAGATTGTTGGAAATGTATGTATGGTATAAATGTGGGACATGCACAGATGGGCACACATCTCGAATGACGGGATGGGGTACAAATGTTGGGGTAGGGCAGGAGTACAAATTCTGTAAGGGTTGTGAGGGGTGAGTGTGCAAATATTGGGATGGGTGCAGAGTAGAGTACAAATGTGATGGGGCAGATTTAGGGAGGCATACAGGAATTTTTGAGAGGTGCAGAGGTATACATTTTAGGAAGGGCATAGTTGTAAGTACACATTTCAGTAGATGGTTGGGAGAAGGGGTATAGGTTATAAGAGTAGTGCAAGGTAGAGTTAGAAACTTAGGAGAGGTGTATGAGCATATTTTGGAAAAATACAATGGGGTAGGGTAGAGGTGTGCATTTTTGTGGGATTATACATTTGGGGAGAGGTACTTGGGATAGTAGTACACTTTTGGTGAGAGCTGTGGAACCTCAGCAAAGGGATTGAATCTGAAAAGGATAAATAAGGAGGAAGTTGTGGCAGCTGCATTCAGGGCTGGAAAGGGAACACAGAAAACCAAAGTTTACGTTTCAAGAGAATATGAGAGTTATTTTGTTTTTTTTTGGGGGGGGGTCTTGATACAGTGCTCAAAAGGTTAGTGATCAACCTATGGTACTTGCCAGATATTTACCATTTTGTTCTATTGGTATAAGTATAGACCCCATCAGAAAATTGATAGCAAAGACTGATTTTTGCCATTTCACAATTAAAACTACTGTGTGTACTAAGCTGACAGGACATGGAGAAAAATTATGTTGTTGCTTGAATTACATCAGCACTCAACCAAAATTCCCACTGGCTGGTTTGAAAAAGTCTAAGTTTTTTTTTGTAAAACCATCAAATAAGAGAGGCAAACAGAATAGCATTGATACACAAGTAACTGCAATTTCTGAACTTTATTTGTAACAAATGAGGCCTGGTTGACCTTATGGTGGGCAAATAGTGCATTTTTATAATATTGCATTTGATCTTTAAAGATTCCATGGCACTTTTCATGGAGTGTAGGGGAATTTTATTGAGAAAAGAAATCATAATCCAAGCAATATTGTCAAGCAACCAAGGACAAATGTGCATAAAAAACAAAACATTAATATTATTTTTTTTTCATTTGAACTCAGATATGGCAGACTTTTCTCACATGTATATCCCCATGCATATGAGCTGGTTCTGTAAAATCTACACCTATCATCATGTGCTCCTACCTATATGGTTTGGTGAACACCTGGTTGCATTCAACTTTAATTTTTCCTATTTTGATTTGTTTAGTTCTTCAATAAAGGGGCACCAGATTTCCTAAAACTCTTTCATTTTATTTTCCATTATGTTAAACATTATCTCTCTGCCCTGCTATTATTTGTTACCATAATTAGCTATGGTTTGTAGGTTGGAGGGTTATTATCTTTTCATAATTGTAGTTTTCTTGTGATTATTAGTATTATGTTTAGTAGGTACATGTGTTGCTCATTCATTACATTATGACCAACTTTCATTATACCTAATTTTAGAATTCTTGGACCAAAAGGGATCTGTACCCTAGGAGTTTTATCATCAGCTTGTGTATTTTTCCCAAAATTGTTTCAATTTATAACAATCAGTACATAATTGTTTTTCTTTACCCTTCTGTTGTCCAATTAGCCCCATCCTTTACTGCCCCACCCTCATCCCCATCACCCATCATCCTTGTGACTTACCAGTCCAGTTTCTAAAACCCTTGTGACTTACCCCCCCACACACACACACACAAAGGGGCACTTTCATCAGAATTTCAGGTGGGCAGTGAACCTCTCGAGCACCTAAGGCCAGTGTTTGGAGCTTGGAGGTGCCACAGTCAGCAATGTAGAGCCTGTGAAGTGTGCAGTGAGTCTCTTTGCACAGTTATGGTGTTTTTCTTCTGTTCCCTCCCTTCCTGATGGATTCAGGCTTGCCTGGTTGGACAAAGGCACATCAGGTCCCCAGCCTTGCATCATTCCCTCCTAGGTGTTCTCAGCTGCACTGCCACCTGTGGTCACCCAGATAGCAGTATTGTAGGGAGGACAGTGACCCACCCTCTTCAGAGAAGGAAGATGTCCCCTGGGAAACTGGATCCTCCTTCCCCTGGCTAGCCACCAATGACCAGATCTCACACCAGAACCCGAGTTGCCATGTTATGACAGATAGCGCTACTGCTGTGCTGATGGGTTGGTCCCCGATTACATTTTTGACAGTATTTGGATATGGATTGATCTAAATTATGTAATTTTGTGGGAGTATGATACATAGAAACATAGACAATGATGGCAGAAAAAGACCAGAGGTCCATCCAGTCTGCCTAAGTTTCCTATAATCCCTGGAACCTACCATTTCTCCAGGGTACTAACCCTCACCATCATCTGTCTGTTCTCATCTGTGGTCCTGTTGCCCCAGTTAACCACTACTCTCTTCATTACGTCCCAGCCCTGTTTCAATCCCCTGAATGGTTTTGCACCCACTACCTCAGCCAACAGACTGTTCCAAGGTTCCACAAACCTTTCTGTAAAGTAATACTTCCTCACATCCCTCCTTAACTTACTCCCTATTAATTTCCATTTGTGTCCATGTGACTGCGAATTGGTACTCAGGCTAAATAATTAATGATATGCCTGATATGGTAAATTAAACTGGACTTAAGTCTGATTTTTTTGTCTATCTGAGTAGGGCAGTTCATGATCATTTCCCAGTTATTATTGACATACACTTCATTTAGATCATCACTGTATTTTTTTTTGTGGAAGTCACTCACAGGTGCTATTTTAAAATAGTGAGTTATATATTTTCTTGATCATTTTCTCTTTTTCCTTATCTTCTTCTATAATGAGTGTTTGTAACACTGATGTGGAGAGAGATATATCACTATTTAGTTGTTTTTTTTTATTATTGCTTGTCTTGCTGCAACTATACTAAATATTGATCAGAGATAATATTATATGCTCTACATAATTGATTATATGATATCCAATGGTTATTGGAAAATAAAACACTTACCTCTTTCACCCCTTTGTCCAATCCTGTGGTAGTTGTTTTCTAGACACATTTCCTATTTCTTTAATGTTATCTAGAGGTGTATAGTTTGATATTTTTGATCTAAAGCCTATTTCTTATGGAACTGTGGCCGTTCTTTTTAAGGTTGTTTTGGTGAAAAAACTTTTTCAGGATCTTTTATTTTTTTACTATTTGAGAAAAATAATGTTGTTTTCAAATTTAATTCTGAGTTAGGTTGCTCTATCTGAATCAGGTATTTCAGTATCATTGTTATTAAACTATTAAACCATTGACTCTAGTCGGCATGATAGACAGTAATAATACATATTCAGGATTTGTAAACTCCCTTTTTGTTTAGGTTTGGTTAATTTAATTGGTAGAGCTGGGAAAAGGAAAATGGTTCCATGGTAGGATGTTCTACACTTCCTGTCCTATTTATTACTGTCAAGGGGAGCAACATCCACCTTTCCAAATCTAATTTAATTTTGTTAAGTAAAAGAAGATAATTCAGATTTAATCTATCATGAACCTTAGCAGTGATTTGAACCCCCAACTATTTGATATGGTGTTTTATAAGTGCCAAATTCAGGGACGTATGGGGGTGTATAGTTTGGATTCTAATTCAATTATATGATTTCAGACATTGTCACATATATTTGTGACTTGACACTTTTGTAAATTCTACAATTAAACATGATAGAGGTTATAGAAAGTGTGGCATGTTCTCAAAAGATTAGCACATTGTCTGCATAGAGTAGTATCTTGTGTTTGTGAGTGCCTATGGTTATTCCTTTAATATCTGCTGCATCTTTCATAACTTGGCAAAGGATTCCATGAAGTGAACATATAGAAGTGGGGAGAGAGGGGATCCTTGCAGTGCACCTCTGTATAAATTAATGTTTGGTGAGATATCCAAGTTGGTTTGAATTCTTGTCACTAGTTTACTGCAGATTGATTCTGTCCAAAGTGAAAATGTATTCCCAAAGCTAGTCTTTGATAGAGTCTCCTTGAAAAAGTCACAGGAGACCCTGTCAAAGGCCTTCTCTGCATCTAACACTATGGTAACTGTGTCTTCTCTCTGAAAGTAATACATTAAATTTAGTGTTCTACGAATGTTATGTGTCAGCCTTCATCCTCCAATGAAGCCTGTTTGATCATTATTTTTTTTTATTTCTATTACATTATCAAGTCTATTTGCTATTATTTGTGCAATGATTGTATAGTCATTGTTAAACAATGATATGGGGTGATATGACTCGCAATCTACTGGATCCTTACCTTATTTAGAATGAGTGTGATAAAGGCTTCATTGAAAAATGGAGGCAGGGCTGTATTATGTGTAAACATTTTGAAACAAGAAGTTAAGTACTGGAGACAAATTGGATAAAAATGTTTTATAAAAAAAACTGATGCTAGTCCATCTGAGAGAAGGATCCAAAGATAAACTGCAAACCATGGAAAAGGCAGGGTGCAGGTAGAAAAGGGCAGCTAGGCCAATACACACCACAGAATCAAGTCCTATGTCTGCACTCCAAACAAAGATCAACATCAGTCTAAACACTGGCATTTTATTAAACTGCAAAAATTGCAATAAACCTTTTGGAATTGCAAAGAAACCGGTGTTGATCCTTGTTTGGAGTGCAGGCATAGGACTTAGTTCTGTGATAGTCCATCTGGGGCTGGAGAATTGCCTATTTTTAGTTTTTTTTGTTTTGTTTTTGTTTTTAACTGAGTGAACAGCCTCACTTTCTTGTATATATTTTTCTAGTTTGTTATTTTCTTCTATTGTTATTTTTATAAACTAACTTGGTTTAAAAGGGTATTTAAATCTTGTATATTGTTTCTTCATTCCAGGATGTATATTTTCTGTTAGAAGTTATGGAAAATTGGATCACTTTTCTCATGATTGATGTTAATGCCCATGAATCATTTTTTATTTGATTTATTGTATTTGCTGTTTTTTCTTGTTGCAGTTGGAGACGTAAGAGTTTTTGTCAGGCTTCTCCCCTAAATAATAATATGTTGTTCTTGCCCTTAGGAGTACATTTTGAGTTTTGTGCATTACTAGGGCATTATGTTCCTCTCTTGACCTGATGATCATAAGGAGGTCATTCTCTGAAGCTGAGAGAATGTATGTTTGCTGAGGTATAGCAGGTTTATCATTCCATACAGTACTTTAAAATCATTGTCTCTGTTTCTATTTTTGATTGTATATCTCTTTGAAACATTAATATTTGTTTAAGGATTTCCAGTATATTAATCCAGGATGAGCCTATTGGTTTAATAAACATCATGGATTCTTCAATTCATTTTTGAAACATTTTAGTATATTTCTCACCTTTGGCTAATGTGTATTAAATTTCCATATTCTGGCCCTGTCATTTAAATGATAGTTTTTTTATATATATATTAACACATAAGGGAGCATGATCAAAGATATGAATAGAGCCATACTCAAGTTCTATTTTATCAACTGTCTCTTGAGAGGCTGCTAAAACATCAGTTCTTGATTGAGATTTATGAACATCTGTTAAGTTTCTTCATCTGGTATTTAAGTCTAAAAACGTCCACACGGTTGAAATCTTTGATCAGGTTCTTCAGATTATCTATTACTTTTTATTATTGAAGCCCAGAAACCAAGCTACTTAGAGTAAGATTTATATCCCCACTTATTATATTGGGGACTTGGAATTGTGTTAAGGTCACGAAAAAGTTAATAAAAAGCTTGTGTATCATCATTTGGGGCATACACCAATGCATGTATTACTACATGGTTCCTTGTTATATTGTTAATGTTGTAGCATCCCTCCACATCAACATGAGATTTCAAAATAGATGCTTTTATTGGTTTAGAAAACATTATAGAAATTTCCCTTGGGTCTTTGGTATATGGAGCATGGATTCTCTACCCTCCATACAGATTAATTATCTGAACTATATTTCAATAACGTGAGATCTTACTTCGAGATACAGCTCTTGCAGCAGGTAACACCATTAGGACTGAAGCCAGCAGGTGTCAGGACCCCACAGAAATCTTCTAGCTAGCAATCTTCAGCGGGAACTGCCTCCGACGTTGGTGCCGCCCCCGACGTCAGACGTAGTACATAAGGAGGCGGTCCCGCCAGATTCCCCAGTTCTTTCCCACCGTCGACTTGCATGTCTCGACCCTTTGGTTTGTTTCTAGTGCGCGATGCCTGGTTAAGTTCTTCCTTCAGGAAAAAGTTTGTTTTTTCTGATCAGTTTCTATCTGATGTCCTCTCCAACCTCCGTTGAAGGCCATCCTTCGAAGTGCACCTGTAGGAAGCAAATCCCATTCAAAGACCCACATTCGGCCTGCGTCTGGTGCCTAGGCCCAGACCACGACACCCAGACCTGCTCCTTCTGCCAGGGGTTCAACAGCCGGACCCGGATCCGTCTCCAGAAGGCCCTTTAGGCATTCCTGCTCGAGGAGAAGATTAAAGCCATGGACGCCGCCTCCAAGGGAGAATCTTCTGACAAGGCCTGGAGACACCTCAAGAAGCATAGGGAGAGAGTGAGATCCAGGTCCCCTTCTAGGGCATCTGACTCCCATAGCTCCAGCTCCCGGTCCAACCGCTCCCCCTCCTGAGCCCACTTTCAGCCTCCCCCTGCAGTGGTGAAGACCTCCTCGGGTTCCTCCTCTCTTTCTCAGGCCAAGACCTCCAGACCTTCTTCATCTTCAGCCACCAAGGCTCTGTCAAGGTCAGGGGACCGTCACCACCATCACAAGTCCAGTTCCCGCCATTCGGAACCCGATGCCAGGTTAGTCTCTTTGCCTCCTCCTCCCCAGCGGAAGACCGAAGAACTGACTTCTCTTAAGAGATCATCAGACCCGACGCCGGCCCATCCGACGTCGGCCAAACACCATCAGTCCCGAGCACCGACGACCGCCAGACACCCATCACCAGTCAGGCCTTTGCCTCCACGGACGCCGGCCGGGGGACTGACGTCCGCACCTACCGAAAAGAGGACCCCCTCACCTCCCACTGATGTCAGTCAAGAGGCGATCACGGAGGAGGAGCTGACCCAGCCCATGGACCAGATGGGCGAACCCGGTTCTGTCGTACTCCCCAGGGAACCCTCGCCGGAACCTGAGGCCCCTTGGGAGCTGACGCTGGAACCCGACGACCGGCCATCGGTGCCCGGTCCATCGTCGGGCCTCAGCATATCCGAGGTCAAGGAGTTGTTTACTTACTGGTGGGACACCATAAAAAGGGATGTGGTTCCCACACCACCTCCTCCTCCTCCTGCTACTCCGCGGGCCCCCGCACCCCCTACTTCACCCAGGGATGCAGGCCGAGTACCCTCCCCCCAGGAGCCTATGGACCCTCCTAGGGGTAGATCATGAAATAGGAGACCTCCGTCCAGATCTTCTTCAGGGTCATCCAGCCCCAAGAGACCCAGAAGATGCCACAGTTCACCTTCGATGGAGGACACGGGATCGGACATCTCGGACGGATCCAGATCCCCCTCTCCGATCAACGTCGCTTCTCCGGACCCTCATGAGCTTCCAAGATCTCCTCCAGATGACCCACCGTTCTCAGAAATTATGAGGCATATCCAAGAGAACATGGGCTGGGATGCAGAGGAATTAGACCCCGAGAGATTACGCCTTGCCAGATATCTTTGGCAAAAAGATCCAAAGCCTGTGGTGGTGCCACCCTTGGTGGACACATTCGTGGATGTCACCAAGGCAGCGTGGAAACATCCACACTTGCTTCCGGCGATGCCGAACAAAGCTGACCACCTGTACAAGGCCCCTAGGGAGGACCAGTACTTGGCATCACATCCTCTGGACGATTCTCTGGTCATTACAGCCTCTCATGACCGGTCCCAGAGGCCACAACATTTGAGCACCCTGCCACCAGACCCAGAGTCCAAGCAGCTGGACACTATGTGCAGGCGCATGTATGCATCCGCTACCTGCACCATCAGATCCCTCAACTACTTGACTCACATGGTACAGTTTCAAAATGCCTTGTGGGAACAGGGACTGGATCTGGCGGAAAAGATGCCAGAAGGTGAGCAGAAGGAGGAGTTGCTTCAGCTCCTTCGTACGGGTTCGGACGTGGGAACCCAGGTGCTGCGAGATGCGTATGATTCCGCGGACTCCTCGGCCAGAGCGGCAGCTTCAGGCATATGCCTCTGGAGACACTCATGGCTCCGTGTTTCTGGATTCACCCCGGACATCCAGAAGAACATCCTGGATGCCTCGTTTCATGGAGAAGTTCTTTTTGGTGAGTCCTCGGAGAAGGTCCTCACCAAACTTCAAGAGGCCGGGAAGGCAGTACGGTCTGTCCAGGCCATGTACAGACCCAAGCTTAGTTCCTTTTGCAGGAACCAAAGCTGTTTCCAGGCCGGACGCAGAGACAGCAGTCCCGCGCCGGTCCGCAACAGAGGGGCTCCTTCTCCTGCATAGCCCAGGGAAAGTTGTCCATGGGCCGAAGGCAACGACCAGCCAAGTCGGCCCAACCCGTTGGACCCTCAGCCACCACAGCATGACTCCTTCCCGGCCCCTGCCCCTCAGGATCAATGGGACACCAAGGTCAGGGGCCACATTGCAGACCACCTGCCAGGGTGGCAGTCTATAACCACCAACAGGTGGGTCCTTCAGTTGGTCGAAAGAGGCCACTTTATAGAATTCATGAACAAGCCACCCACAAGGCCTCCTCTGCTCTCCCGTTACTCAGGTCAGCACAGATCACTCATCAGACAAGAGGTACTCGCACTCCTGCAAAAGGAAGCGGTGCAGTATGTCCCAGAGAACCAGATAGGATCCGGATACTATTCCCACTTCTTTCTGGTTCCGAAGAAAACAGGGGACCTCCGTCCAATCCTGGACCTCAGCGACCTCAACATGTCGGTCGCCTACAAACATTTTTGCATGGTGATCCTCCAAGGACTCATTCCCATGCTGAAAAAGGACACCTTCTTAGCGTCCCTGGACATGCAGGACGCCTACCTGCACATCCCAGTAGCTCAAGCACACAAGAGGTTCCTGAGCTTCGAGTTTCTCGGCCACCACTTTCAGTTCTGGGCTCTTCTGTTCGGACTGTCTTCGGCCCCCAGGGTCTTTACCAAGCGTATGGCAGTTGTGGCAGCATCTCTGAGGAGACAGGGCCACTACGTGTTCCCGTACCTGGACAACTGGCTTCTCATGGTCATCTCCAAAGAGGCACTGTTGCTGGCTATTCAGAGCACCCAGGATCTGTTTCAGTCTCTGGGCATTCTTATCAACTACGAGAAGTCTCTCCTCATACCATTGCAGAAGCTGCAGTTCATAGGCGCAGTTCTGGACACCGTCCAAGGAAAAGCATTTTTTTCCCGACGAGAGAGAGGAACACATCAGATCCCTCATCAGGGATCTCTCGATGAAGAAGATCGTCCCCGCCAGGTTGGTCCTTCGCTTGCTCGGACACATGGCTGCGGCCATTCCAACCATCCCTTTGGCAAGGCTCCACATGCGGGTAACTCAGTGGATGCTCAAGGTGCAGTGGGACAGCATCCGGTCAGGATCACGAACGCCATGATTCAAGACTGGCAATGGTGGCTAGACCCAGGGACACTTTCTGCGGGTGTCCCATTTACAGCACCATCCCCAGAGGCAATCCTCTCCACATACGCCTCAGGGCTGGGGTGGGAAGCGCACCTGAATGGGGTGAGGTCCCAGGGAACATGGATCCCTCAGGAAGCCCACCTCCACATCAGTGTGCTGGAGATGAGGGCGGTCCTTTACGCCCTGCAGGCCTTTCAGTCAGAAGTCCCGCCGAGTACTCTTCTGCTTCAGACAGACAACACGGCAGTCATGTATTACCTCAACAAACAAGGAGGCGCACACTCCTACCCCCTTTGCAAGGAAGCTATGAGAGTGTGGGATTGGGTAATCCGACATGGCGTGATCCTGATTGCAGTACACGTTCCCGAAGTGGACAACACAATCGCCAGACAGCCTGAGTCGTTCCCAGGCCAGAGTCCACGAGTTGGAACTTCTTCAGGAGGTAGCAGAGGATCTGTTTCTTCGATGGGGCACTCCAGAGCTGGACTTATTCGCTTCCCATCCAACACAAAACTGCCCAATTTTTGCTCGCTAGATCCAGGGCCTGGTGTTTTCTGGTGAGACGCGTTGTCTCTATCCTAGGTGGACAGATTCCTCTATGCTTTCCCTCCCTTCCCGTTGATCCAGAGAGTTCTTCTCAAACTCCGCAGGGAGCACGCAACAATGATACTGATTGCACCTTTCTGGCCCAGACAGATCTGGTTCCCTATGCTGATGCAACTGTCCCTGGAACCACTAGTTCCATTGCCTTTCAGCTCCCACCTATTGTCTCAGGAGGACGGTTCACTGGTCCACCCGGACCTACGTTCACTGAACCTGCATGCATGGCTCCTAGAGACATAGCCATTATGTGATACGGGGTCTCGCAAGAGGTGGCGGAAGTCCTTTCCACAGCCAGAAAGCCGGCAATGCATGCGACGTACACCATGAAGTGGCGCCGTTTTTGCTTATGGTCGCAGGCACGCGGCCTTTCCCCTTTAGAATGTCCAGTGAAAGTGGTGCTAGAGTACCTGCTTTCCCTATTTCATTCGGGTCTCGCCTACTCCTCCATTAAAGTGCACTTCTGCACGATTTCTGCATACCACTTCCCAGTGGGACAACGCACAGTGGCACAGCTTGATGCCTCTCGAGACTTCCTGAGAGGGGTGTTACACCTTAGGCCACCCTTCAAGGATCCCGTTCCTCCTTGGGACCTACTCTTTGTCCTGGAACAACTCACGCTTCCTCCCTTTGAACCTGCCATGGATTGCGAGCTGCGTTTTCTGTCGTTGAAAACGTTATTTTTAGTTGCTGTCACATCAGCAAGGAGAGTTTCTGAGCTTCAGGCTCTCATGTGCAAGGAGCCTTATTTAATTTTCCACCAGGACAGAGTGTCTCTGAGGACGAATCCTAAATTCCTGCCTAAGGTGGTCTCTGCCCTCACTCTCAACCAGGATATCGATTTGCCTGTGTATTTCCCCGAGTACTCTAATAGAGGAGAGGTGTTGCTTCACACCCTGGATGTTCACCGCTCTTTAAGGTTCTACCTGAACAGAACTAAACAGCTTGTAAGTCAGAGCAACTATTCATTCCTTGCTGAGAGGATGCTGGGCCAACCAGTCTCAAAGCAGACCCTTTCTCGCTGGCTTGTCCAGTGTATTTCATTGCTACAACAATAAACATAAGCCCCTCTTACAGGTGAAGTCCGGGGAGCCATTCGAGCAAGGGGTGGCTACCTCCTTTGCAGCACTGCGATAACGTCTCCACCTCGGCCATTTGTGCTGCAGCTACTTGGAGCTCAGTGCACACATTCATTAGGCATTATAGCCTGGATATTACATCACGGCGGAGGGCCGGTTTCGGCCTGGCCGTTCTACAGGGTCTCCTGTCCTAGAGTCAGGACTTGTTCAAGGTCTCTTCTAATTTCCTCCTCCCTTAATGCTTTCAGGCGCTATTGCTTGGGAATCAATCCTAATGGTGTTACCTGCTGCAAAGCTGTATCTCAAGTAAGATAGTACAGTTACGTAAGAACCACTGCACAGTAGATTCTAGAACAGCTCTGCAGGTACCTTTCCCGCCCCACCATTCCTCCTTGGAGGAGGTATGGCCACCAGGCTTGGGCAGGAGCTAAGCTCTTTTCTTCTGATGGCGGATCCTCAGTCTCCCCTTCTGATGTCATCCTTCGGCCGGGAGTCTCCGGCGGGAGAACTGGGGAATCTGGCGGGACTACCTCCTTATGTACTACGTCTGACGTCGGGGGCGGGACCGATGTCGGAGGTGGTCCCCGCTGAAGATTGCTAGCTAGAAGATTTCCATGGGGTCCTGACACCTGCTGGCTTCAGTCCTAATGGTGTTACCTGCTGCAAGAGCTGTTCTCGAAGATCTACTGTTACGGTAAGTTCTTACGTAACTGTACTTTTCCTGTAATAATAGATGGTTATGTTTTTCTATTTACAAAATGTGACTACTTTATTTGGTTCCCTCCTTCTCCCCTTCAAATTCCAAGAAACTGCTTGTATAGCAGTCGTATACTGTGTAAGTAGAATCAGAGTTTTTATCCCAGGTGTCCACTAGTCCTTCTTGTTTATAACGATACTATAAATTTTTAACATATCATGGTTGGGCATATTATAGACTTTTTTAACTCTACCAGTCAGACTAGTTTAATTAATGTGTTATTTTCTTTTTTCCCCTTCTCTTACTAATTGTCTAACTGAATATTTTCATTGTTACTTGGTATTTCTTTAATCTCTAACCCCTTCCCATTACCCCTTTGTTACTATGCATCTTTGGAATTCTATGTCGTTTCCTGATTAGATACATTATTCCACATGGTAATACAACAAAATTAATCATAAAGAAAATGAACTGAGGTTTTCTGAGATAATATTTCATGTAGTTTGGGTAACTTTGGTATGCCAAATCTCCTTTTACCCTGGTTTCCTACCCCCCCCCGAAATACTTTAAGATGGCTACTGGGCATATTGATTTTATATGCACTGGTTATCTTATGGTTGAGGCGTGTGAATCTCTGTTGTTGCTCACTGGGGTCTGTTTCTTAGCCTATTTTTTAAAAAGAAAAATGAAGAAAGAAATCTCTTATTATTTTAATAAATAAGTGTGCATGTATACCTACACATTGTTTGCCCCAGGTATGATACAGTCAGGCTTATTTCTTAATACATTTACTTCATATGGGCAGCCATTCTGTTCTTTTTTTTTCTTTTCCAGTTGTCCTTTGATTTATCTGAAGAGCTGGCACTTTCATCTGTATCTTTATTACTATTTTCTCATTGTTTAGTCATTCATTTTCCATGCTCTTAGATTCTCTTTCCTCTGTTTCATTTGTTTTATGTGCACTTGTGTTACTATTTCTGCTTGTTGTAGGCTCTCAGTGCTGCTGTTCACCATCCATCCTTTTAAGGTATTTTGTAACTTAAAGCCCAGCCTCTTTTGGAGAGTAAAACACCCTCATTCTTGTGCATATCCTGACTCACAGTTTTTTTTGGGGGGGGGTAGCAAATGAGAATCTGATGTAATTGACATTTGAAATATCCTTCACTACTTTCAGTGACTTCCTTTTGACCAAAATGTGAAATGATAGATCTGGAAATACCTGCACATTGAGCCCATGCACCTTCGGGCCTTTGTTGATTCTACAGTAGCGGCTGTAAACAGCGCATCTCTATTTCCCAAAATGATGCAGTTTTGCAAACACAAAGCAAGGGAGATTCTCCTTATAGTTGCAGTTGTATGGGCCTCTGTGTGCTTGTTTGAGGCCTATTTCCTTATCCAGGATATTTCTTTTCAATGCCTCTGTTAATATCTGTTCAATTAACTTTAATTGGCTTTGACCTTCCATGCCCTCTGGAATACCAGTGAATTTAACATTGCCTTTTTTGGATCTTACTTCAATCTTTTCCATAATATTCTGTAGTTCCGAAAGTTCTTTCTGTGTCTTTATTAATTTAGTTTCAAGAAGATTTGTTTTATTTTCTATAGCTGAAATTCTTTCTTGCTTTCTTTGGTGGCTATTGATAGGGTATTACATTTTTCCATCAGGTCTTTAATTTTGGAGTTCACTTTATCCATTGATGTTCCCAGATCCTTACTGCCTTGTCACATCTCTTTTAAAACCAGTCTGGTTGCTCTTCTAGCTTATTTTCATTCGTCATCTTGTCTTTCAGAGCAGACTTTGATTTTGATCCTGCCTTCCCTACCCTCAGTTCTGAAAGTGCCCCAAATTCACTCCAAGCACAAGATCATATCCCCTTAGTTTTGTTTTGCAATTCTGCAATGCTTCTCTGGTAAATATGAGAAATAGTCTTACTTTCTCACCTTCATTTACACTGGCCTGATGTTTTTCAACTCCAATGTTACTGTTGTTGAGCAACGTTGAAGCTCTGTAGTTTTTAGTGGAGGTAGCCAGTCAAAAGTGGATTTCAATAAGAGTGCAGTAAAAACCATGCAGAGAATAGAGCATAAGTGAAAACAGATACAGGTGAATAATAGCACAGACATTATAGCATTCCACCTGTAACTGTTTTTGCTTGTGCCGAGCAGTCTAGTGTTTTCTTGAATTGAGGATACGCTTTCACTCAAATCCATCACTTGACAGTTGTGTTTATACATCCACCAGCTTTATATATTAATGCTTTGCTCTTTTTTTTCTTCCCCCATGGCAGTATTTAGTGCAATATTCAAAGCGTGAAGAAAAACACTTTGCTTGTACTTTCAAAATAATGGCATTTATTACCAGTGTCCTCTTTTACCAATGGCTATATTTAGTAAACTTTCCAAGCAATATGTCTATTTCAAAATCATTTTTTTATACAAATGCATACTCTATTATTTCTATGTCATGTGCCCTCTCCCCAACTAGGAGTTTTACAGCCACCTGTGCCAGTCAAAGATAAACATTTGCACTGCTTACAATGTTTATTATTAAGGTCTTTTTATACTTTTCTCAGAGTCTATGGTAGAAAAACATATAGCTGCTACCAAGTATTGCCTTAGCAAAGGAGGGAGAAAAAGACCTCTCTATATTTTGAGTAGAGTCTCTATCAGCTACAGTAAGTGCTACAGCTTCCTAGCATTAGGTCCCAGTGTGAATCGCACATGAGGCCTTGAGGGAGTTGGCGTTTACTACAGTTCTGTGTAGTGACAGAATGCAGTAGCTTTGCCTGAGAGTGCAGCTTGTTTTCAGGTATATCAGAACTTGTACACTGACCACATCTTCATCTGTAGGTTGTCTCTACTTACAGCATCCATTGTAAAGGCTGCATGGTCATCTCTCTCTCTCTCTCTCTCTCTCTCTCTCTCTCTTTCTATCAAAATCCTTCACAATCAGAACACCAGCCACTCCAGAGAGTGCCCCTACACATGAAGTGCTGCAGCCACCATCTTGGTCTGTTCTTCAGTAAAGAGCAAAATATAAAACAGGAGAAAATACAATACTAATGTGTAAAAAAATCAAAAAATAAGCAACACTGGGGAAGGAAAGTAAAATAAATGCTCATATTCAAAATGGTAACTCCAGGTCTAGGTACAATCAGCAAGAAATAATTGTGCTATCCCTGTTATCTAGGTTTAATTCAGGGACAGTTTGCTCAAAGTTTCCAGAAACTGGTATATTGTAGTGTATACCATTCAGTATTATATAAGTTGTACAGGCATATATTAATCTTGTTAGTGATCTCTACATGGAAAAAAGTGCATTTGTTGTAGAGTAAAAGCACAACTTTCCTATCAGTGGTGATCATGACAGGAAGCAAGAATGACATGTAAAGTATTTACATGAAATTTGGGCCATGATTTTGGATAGTCCTAACATTACCTCCTGATATGTAACAATTGAAAATAAGGGCGCATGCCATGAAACTGCAAGATGTTGCCAAAATTTTGCACGAAAGTCACAGTGAAACAAAAAATGTTCTGGACACAGTTAGATCTCGGACAGTACCATCTCTCTAAAGCTCTTGTGTTGCATGGACCTCTTTAGCCCTACCTTCCAAAGGCAACATAACTAGGTGATGTCCCATTATGAAGGAGGGTTTCTCTTGTCCAAGAACTGGGATAAGATTGTTCTCTCCTATCTGATAGGACAGCGGGGGAGCTCTAGAGGTACAGTAATGCAAGTCTGCATAATTGTGTTGTAAAACTGTTTTCAGGATAATGTACTTATTTGTTGGGGCAACAGACCCCCTGATAGAATTTAATCAAAGCTACTCTAATGTAATCTGAAAGGTAAGGAGCTGTATTCAAACCAAGGAACCTAAAAGGGGAATTTTCCTGGCATGATGAGCAAATTTCCATCATTCACTAAAATACCACCAACAGATTAGATGTGGTTCATTTTCAATTGGTTTGCAGCTGTACTGCGCCCCCCCCGGATGAGGCAGAAAATACTGAAAACAGGCAGCATTGTCTAGCCCTCCATTCTTGGTTAACAAAAGCAAAATAAATAAACATAATAATTGTAAGTATTATAGCTAATAGTTTTTTTATTTTAATTGATACCTTTACCTCTTTTAAAAGATGCAGTACAGAGCTACACTACAAAGCCTATATGAAAGTCTACATTGGAATCTGGCACATTCTACAGCATCACAGACGTGTTTTTGTCTTAATCCTCTGTAGTTCATTTTTAAACCCTTGACAAATGTTTTCCTTCATTGAGATCAAAAATGCATAAAATAAGCCCAAATCAGATTTTCTGTCTTTGTCAGCCTTGATTTTTTTTTCATTTGTAGTTAATCTGGATTCATCTTTGCACCTTGTCTGCTGTGTCCGCTGATGCTTACCAGGTTTACAGCTGGACTAAGATATTCGTGTCGAGGAAACTGTTACTTTTCATAGATTGCAACATTTGCCAGTGTTCATTTTAATCTGGCCTAAAGCTCTTGTGGCAGGCCTTTAACAGTCTGATGCATTCTGCTCACATTTACCTCTAAGGCGGCTCAGCAGACTGTGAGTAATGGCTCCATTCTGAAATATTTATATTCCCTGGTGAGCTACAATGTGTTCAAATGTCAGTGACAATGAACTGTACTTCAGTTCCTGACATATCGTGAAAGCAAATAAGGAATGCTTCAAGCATCACTGTAACGGTTGTCATGCTCTGAACTCTGGACAAGCCAATGTATTATATCATATATTTTAATATCATGAACAAAACATCACCATTTGTTTCTGATCTGTTGAATACACAATAACTAAACATGTATTTGTTGTCCAGATGTTTCACAAGATTTCTAAAGGAAATATCTCTCTTTGCCCTACAGCAGTACTGCAGGCAGAACATTTTCCTAGAGATATCACTGAAATTTCAGAAAATATCCAGATATGCCAGCAGCTGCAATTGTACTTGCATTTCTGCACAAGGCGTCCGAGTAGCTGGGGTAGTATGTGACTTCGGGATAAGGTCGTTCAGTTAGAATTCTAGAATGCAGCCAAACCTCTTTGACTCCCAATGCAGTAATTGACATGGGGAAGAACAGACTACATATGGGGGTAAAAAAGTCTTGAGGTCAGAAATCAATACTGATTACTGTAGCTTACTTACAGCGAGTGGTGTTAGCATGTCACTGTTGGGGATTGGTGTGTTTGCAGTGGTATGACAAAGTCTGCACCTAGTTTGCCACCTAGGGTACATGACTAAGCTACAGTATTTGTTAGTACTCATTGATGAACTCAAGGCTTATATCCACTACAGTCTCTGCTTTATCTCATGCCAAAGAAAATTGTATCTCTAGCCTCATTGGCTTTTATAAATTATATAAAAACCCATCACTCCAAAAAAAAACAACAAATCATATACTGTATAGATATAAAAAGTACATGCAAAAAAAAAAATCAGTTGCCACAGATGCAGATAAGTGATCTGCCCACACCTGCAGCAGTCTGAAGGCACCAGTTGGTTCTGTGGGTGACTTGTGTATACCTGGTCTGTTGCCCTTTCTTTATGTCACTTTCTGGATGTGATTAACAGATAAAATAGCAGCTGTTCCAAAGTAAGTGCGCCAAACAGATGTCTAGCACTTAGTATCACAGAAGTGAAAGTTGTATTTAGAACTGCTTTATTGCTGTGCCTTTCCTGCAGTTATGTTAAGTACACAAGGACCCATAATACCGTAAGTCTGGATAATGCAGGGTATATGGGGTGTCCGGAGACTGGGGTGAGAAATAATCAGGTACTATAATGCATACACATTGTGCCTGGCCAGGTGTCACAAATACTGAGAGCTATTAGAACAATAGAAGACAGTGTGTTGCAGTTCACTGGGTAAATCATATAATGCTGAGGAAGGAGAGCCATGGTTTGAAACTTACCATGGTCACTGACTCAATTGACCTCTCAGTTCTTTGGTTCCTGTAGCTTTTGGAATAAGCATAAACAGGATGCCACCATAGAGATTCTGTTGCACTCCAGACAATGCTATGCAACTAGATTGTATGGCTTCTAGACTCTGAATTCACTGGAAGCCCCAGTCCCCAAATGCCAAATGCCAATGGTGGAGGTTCCAACACCTACATAATCAGTGGCACGAACTGTTGCATGCATTGGCTAGTCAGTGAGTGCTCTGCACATTGTACATGTATCAGGTGCCAGGGGTCATGGAGGTCACCGATATGTTCAGTTACAGAGCACAGCCTATGGTCAGCCCGTCCAGTGTTGTACTTAACCATTCACCCATTCTTGCACTGTCAGCTTACTCAACCCTGCCAGGCCACTCACCAGTGTACACTGAAGGCTTTTGGTCCCAAAACTGAATTGTGTTGGGAATCCTCTTTCTGCGTTTGCTTTCTCATTTTCTAGAAATGTTTTATAACAAAATAAGTGACATTTCAGAGGGTTGTCACTGCAGAGGCCATTGCAGCTCAAGCTGGAAGGGTTTAGCATTCCAGACTTATGACATGCACTGCGGTCAAGATACCACTCATTGCCTGCCTGGGTGGAAACTTCATGTAGTTGAAAGGATTGAAGCCACTCATATCAGAAGGGGTTTTGGTCCTTTCATTTGCATGAAGCCATTCAGTCAGTTGTTGATCAACTTTCAGCATTTGGAATGTTGCTTCCACCCCATCTTGTGTTTCAAGCTCCCCCTTAGCTCCAGAATGGCTCTGCTATCTGTCTGTCTTTTTTTTTTCAATTGGTTAACCAGGAGTGGCACATTAAGTTAAAAGCTTGTTTACAGGTGCGACCTGGAACACAGGGAAGTTAAGTGACTTGCTCAGGGTCACACAGTATACAAGTGGGGCCTGTGGGATTCAAACCCAGGTCTCCAGATTTGCAGCTCAGAGCCATAAACCACTGTGCTACACTGCCTCCCTGTCTGTCTGTCTGTCTATCTATCTATCTATCTATCTATCTATCTATCTATCTATCTATCTATCTATCTATCTATCTATCTATCTATCTCTTTGTCTGTCTGTCTATTAAGTGGACCGAGGTGCCCACACCCGGTACTGCTTCTTTCTCCCCCTCCCCTCTGTATAGCTAGCCTACCCACCCACCTTTCCCAGTCTTATATATTTTTAATATATAAATGGACTGGGGTGCCCACCCCCGTTACTGCTTCTCTTGACTCACCTATTCTCCAGGTCACCCGCTCACATTCTCATAGAAGCCAAACAGTGGGGTGCCCAATCCCAGAGTTGGAATATCCCTGAAATAAAGAAAACTGTCCCTCAACTTTTTTGAAACCTGTAAAACATTAAATGGTCTCTCAACAATCTGCCCCCCCACCCACCTCAACCCAACCACCTACTCAGCACCCACCACCCCACACTGCCACACTTCCTCACTCATACGAACATGTCTCAGGGCAAAGACAGACTTTCTGATCAAAGATAAGTCTTGCTGCTGGAACCGCCAATTGCAATATGAGAAACTAAAGTAAGTGCAATTCAATGTATTTCAATGGGGTTTTCAACTTTGATGCATAACTTTGTCATTTTTGCATATTTTGGCCCCAAATTTAAAACATTGCCTTTTTGGGACCCCAACTCATGACTAGTGCTGGTGGAATTAAGCAAATCATTCCCAAAAGGTGATTTTTGCAGTCATGTTGTGAAATCACCTTTCAGGCGGGATGTGAACATTTTTACTGCCCTTGTTCACGAGGTGGGATCATAAGAAGGCCATGTTGAAAATGTGGGGTCAAAATATGTAAAAATGGCAAGGTTTGGTGCATACATTGACATTTTTCTGTGCTCACTCATACCTTTGGTAATTTCAAATATTTTGAGACCAAATTTTCAACATGGCTATTTCTTCACACCACCTCATGAGCTGTTATTTTTCCAGTCCTGACCAAAATGTGTTTTTGCACCTGTCATGTGGAATTACATTTTGGTGGCACAGAATGACATTTTGGCAGAGATTTGAAAATTTTCACCTACTTGGTTCAGCAAGTGGGGTAATAAGAAGGCTATGCTGAAATTTGGTATTCAAATATGGTAGAATGCCTTGGTTAGGACTGAACATTACAGAATTTCAACGTTCACTCATAACTTCGCTATTTTTCAATATTTTGACTCTAAACTTTCAACATAGCCATTTTTCCACCCCACCTAATAAACACGATGTGTGTAATTTTTAAAATCCTAGATGAGATGTGTTTTCACACCTGTTTTACAAAATGACATTCCAGCCAATATACTATGAATGGTACGTATCATATTGATAAGGGAAATCAAAAAACGAGTATTTTAAAAAGTTGGGATCAAATGTAAAAAAAAAATATATAATTGTTTAACAACCTTTGTTTGTAGTGCCAGTCTTCACCTCAGCAGCCTTGCTTTGTGATCCTGTGTTGCTGAGCTGAGTTTGGGGGTAAGCTCAGTGGCACAGCTGGATGGGGTGAGGGTGTGGGAATGCTGCTGTAATGTGACAACCCACCCAGCCAGGGAATGAAAGGTGCAGGGTTGTCCTCATAAACCCAGGTACAACACAGCAAAGACAACTGTCCTCCTGACATAGTGCCCTGCACCTCTCCACCCATATGTAGCAGAGTGCCTTTTGTATTGGCTAATAGATCCACTGTTTGCCCTGTGCATCTGTATCTGTGGCCACATGGAAGCACAAGAACCACAGGGCACTGTGCTTTCACAGTCCACCAGACAGCCCCATGAATTCTTCACTTCCATCACTGCACTGAAGTGCAGGGCCCTTGGAAGGAGTCTTCCCTTGGCATAGTACATCTGCATCTGTGCACTATCAGTAAACACTTGCACCACACATATGTGCAAGCAAACTTTCAGCACTGACAAAAGCTTGTTATTATGTGTAGGGAGTATAGAGCTTGTCAGGTTATGAAGAGGTTTGCAGGGGAAGTAACAACCTGGTAAGGACAGTATTTGATTATCGGTTCATGAATACATATTGTTTTCTGAATATTGGTGATTACCTGATGTAATGTATAGTAGTGTAGTATGTTACTGGCTGTTGGGTGTGTTCCACATTTGTTCTTGAGCTGAAAGTGTGTGCCCCACCACTGTATCTCTCAGTCTCCCACAGCACAACATGGTACACTTGATCCCCAATATCTCAGTCCTACCAAGTGTGCCTGTCATGCCAGTACATGTGTGTGTGAAATGGACAGAAGTCCTTACTGAACATGCACCATGTCAGCTATGAAACTTTGGTTCTGTCACAGGTTCTAACTGTGTCCACAATGGGATGCTTTTGTTAATCAGAACAACCACATACAAGATACAGAGCTATGAAAATCCAGCCCAATAAATATTGGGCATTACATTGCCTGTAAATATATTTTGCTATCCATAGATGGAGATTCTTTTTATTTTCATTTTTAATTTTTTGAAGTTGTTTATATTAGTTAAATTTTGAACATAGTCACTGCCCTCTGGGAGCTAAAGCTATTGTAGTCTACTGACGATATGATGGCAGACTGGAGACCTGTGTGCATCTATATGGATCAGACCCTCATCCCAATGATGTCCCATTCATGGGAGTGGGGTGACAGGTCTTATTTAACTGATATCAACTGTGTGTGAGTGGTACTCCTCATCACATTGAATGAATGAATGAATGAATGAATGAATATTACAATTTTTTTTTTTTTTTTACCAGGAGAGACACACTAAGCTGAAGCTTGTTTACAGGTGTGACCTGGGAGCACAAGGAAGTTAAGTGACTTGCTCAGGGTCACACAGTATGCAAGTGGGGGCTGTGGGATTCAAACTCAGGTCTCCAGGTTTGCAGCTCAGAGCCTTAAATAACTGTGCTATACTGTCTCCCAAAATGCATATGCAAATGTATTGTTGTACAGGACTTAATCATTAGAGCAAGATCTAGTTTCAAGAAAAGCCTGTTACATTAGCGAAGTATAAATACACAAGGCAAAAAGACACAGACAAAAAAGGAAACTAAGCATTACAATAGGCTTAATGTATTCTCAAGAACATCATTGACAGTTACAAGCATAAGACAGTTCATAAGATAAATAATTGTTAAATGCAACAAGAGATCTAGAGTCTCGAGTGAATGATGTTATATGAGCCTGTGTATGAAATAGCTTGTTGTTAATGACAGTGTTAAAGCTGTCAAAGTATTATCAAAGGATGCTTTTTGCTGCTACTGCTGGGAATGGTGAGCAAAACTGTGGTTTCCAGTGAAAGGAGTAGAGGGTGGCTTACCACCAGGAGATATAGGAGTGGGAATAGTTGTATATGTCACTTGTGGGACATACTGTATGAATAACCAAATGACTAGTTAAAATTGATTCTTGGTAAGCTGATTTTGAGAAATGGTTAGAATTCAAGCCTTGAGTAATATGGTAAATCAAAATTTCTAGTTGTACTGAAACATCTTTCCAAAGCAACTGATTCTGGAAGGCATTCTAGAAAATATGATGCGACTTTAGCCAGTGCGGGCCAAATGACTGACCTGTCTTGCCACAATTTGATTGGATCACTGTTTCTACTAGATAGGGGCTCTACTAAATAAGTTTGTATCAGGTACTCTAATAAGATGCCCATGACTTCCCCCCAAATATATGTGTGGCATCAACGTTAATTATTGAAAGTTCAGTGTCCTTGGTTGTCTCAGGATCATCAAATTCGAGGTCTTCTTACATGGTGTGACAATGCTAGACACTGGCACCACGTGATGGAAGCAGAAGAGGAGGAGCAGTACTACCAGGAGGTTGTATAGTCACATTCTTGGTGGTGTCCTCAAGTTGCCTCTCCTGAGCCATACAACATGTATGTAACAGTTTCTGCTTGACATAGTCTATATGTCCTAGGGGAATACACACATCTTTATATCTTGGATGCAGTAGGGTTACCATGCCATGTAACATTTTAAATCTAATACTGTCAAATCTGTCTGTAAGTTGTGCCAGAAGCCTCTTCACTACTTCCTTAAAGGAGAACTGCACTGAATCTGTAAATCACTTTTCTCAAGAGAAGTCATTTTTTCAATACTGGTTAGAATGATGTTATTGTTCCATCTATACAGGCTTTTTAGTAATATTGGTCAGTGTTTCTGCTTTACAGCTTGGTGGCAAGTGCCATTTTAGAACTGTATGATGTAGTTCTTGCCCCAAACAACCTCAGAGTTCTATAGTAGAACATAAATGATGTGTCCCAACAACAGAAGCATAGAACAGGGACATAAATTACATCATACAGTTCTAAAATGTTTTTTTCCAGTACCACGTAAATGAGAAATGCCTACTAAGATAACTGAAAAGCCTGGCTGGCTAGGGCAATAACAGAATTTGAACCAGTATTTAAAAACAACTTCTACTGGGAAAGCTGACTTACTGTACAGATTCAACACAGTTCTCTTTTAAAGAGTATTGCATCCTGCTGTTGCTCTCAGATGACTCAGAGGAACTGGTGGTACTGGTGATACCACTCTTTCACCACCATCACTGTCATTCTTGCCACCACCACCATCAGTACCACCATGGCTACCAGTGCTATCACCACCAGCCTTGGCTTACTAGGTTACTGTAGATCATCCTAAATAACAGCATTCATGTTGCTCAAGTAGACTCCTAATGGAGGGAAGGACAAATGCCAAAAGCTGTTGATTTTGCACAAACATGTTTTGTGGGCTGTTCATATGAAACATAGAAACATAGACTTTGACAGCAGAAAAAGACCACTTGGCCCACCCAGTCTGCCCATTTCCCTACCTACAGGATAAGTTGCAGATCCTAGTCAACCAACAGCCGACTTCCTCTTACCCTCCCACCAGAATTGCCTTATGCCTGTCCCATGCATTCTTGAATTCCATCACTATTTTTGACCCCATGGCCTCAGGAAGACCATTTCATGCATCCGCCACCCTCTCTGTTAAACAATACTTCCTCACAATGCCCCTGAGCTGTTCCCCTTCTATCTTCAAATTATGCCCCCTTATTCTTGCACTTATCTTTTTCTGAAATATGCTATAATCTTGGACTTTGTTGATTCCCTTGAGGTACTTGAAAGTTTCTATCATGTTGCCCTTCTCCCACCTTTTCGTGGGGGTATACACATTAAGCTCCTTTAGTCTCTCTTTGTATGGCTTCTGGTGCTAACCTTGTACCATTTTAGTTGCCCTCCTCTGGACTGCCTCCATCCTGTCTATGTCCTTGCAGAGATGGGGTCTCCAGAACTGCACAAAGTACTCCAGATGGGGTCTCACCAACTGTCTGTAGAGAGGGATAACAACATCCTGTTTTCTACTGGTGATGCCTCTCCCTATACATCCCAGTATCCCCCCAGCCCTCCTTACTGCCTTCTCACATTGCTTGCCTACCTTTAGGTCATCTGATATGACTACCCACATGTCCCTTACCATTTTTGTTGGTGTTAGTACCTCCCCCCACCCATTGTGTACTCTTTCCCTTGGTTTTTGTTTCCTAGGTGCATTACTTTGCACTTCTTTGCATTGAATCTAAGCTGCCATATGTTTGACCATTCCTCCCAACTTGCCAAGCCCCTTCTCATCCTTTCCACCCCCCTTGTGTATCAACCCTGTTGCAGATCTTTGTGTCATCTGCAAAGAGGCATACTTTTCCTTCCAGTCCCTCCGCAATGTCACTTATAAAGACATTAAAGAGGAGTGGTCCCAGTACTGAACCTTGCAGTACCCTGCTAGTAACCCACCTTTTTTTAGAGTGGACTCCGTCTACTATTATCCCCTGTGTCACGTTGTCCAGTCAATTTGTTTACCTTTGCTACCACCCTGGGACCCACTCCCAGGCTGGCTAACTTGTTTATTTATCTTTTGTATTGGACTGTGTCAAATGCCTTGCTAAAGTCTAGGTAAGCCATGTCCACAGCCCCTCCCTGGTCTACTACTTTGCTTACCCAGTCAAAGAAATCTATGAGATTCATCTGACATGACTTTCCCTCTGTGAATCCATGCTGCCTTGGGTCCTGGTCTCCGCTGGCCTCCAGGTACTCAACAATTCTTTCTTTCAGAAGTGATACCTTCATTTTCCCTACCACTGAGGTCAAACTAACAGGTCTGTAGTTTCCTGCTTCTGCCTTGCTCCCACTTTTGTGAAAGGGAATCACATCTGCCCTCCTCCAGTCCTCAGGTGCCACACCATCCTCCCATGATTTGTTAAAAAGAGGTGGTCAGTGGTGTCACTAGTTCTCCCCTTAGTTCTTTTGGAATTCTGGGGTGAATCCCGTCAGGCCCCATTGCCTTGTCCACTTTCAGTTTTAGTTCTTTCAGGACCCTGTCTTCTGTGAAGGGGCTGGTATTTTTTTTTCTTGTCAATATTTTATCCAGGAGTGGCACACTAAGCTGAAAGCTTGTTTACAGGTGTGACCTGGGAGCACAGAGAAGCTAAGTGACTTGCTCAGGGTCACAAAGTATGCAAGTGGGGGCTGTGGGATTCAAACCCAGGTCTCCAGATTTTCAGCCCAGAGCCTTAAACTACTGCGCAATACTGCCTCCCTGGCATCAACCCCCCATCCAGAGTGCTTCTCTTGATTGGTTTAAGTATCCCCCTCCTCTTCTTTTGTTAATACTGAGCAGAAATATTTGATCAGTACATCTGCCTTTTTACTGTCATCCTCTGCCCACCCCCACCCTTTATTAAGCTTCACAATCCCTCCCTTGGTCTTTCTTCACTCCCTAATGTACCTATCAAAGGATTTATCCCCCTTCTTAACTGAGTTGGCTATGTTTTCCTTGGTTTGGGTGTTTGCTATTCTGACTGCCATCCCAGCTTCCTTCTGCTTCAACGTGTACAGTTCTCTGTCCACCTCATTCTGTGTTTTCTTATACTTCCTGAATGCTGTCTTTTTCTCCCTAACCTTCCTTGTCACTTCTTTAGAGAACTATAGTGTTTTTTCCTTCATTTTGATTTATTTGCTTCACACAAAGGCTTGTCGCCTCTGTGATGGCAATTTTGATGTTTCCCTATTGTTCCGCTGCCCTTCCTTCTTGCCCGTTTGCCGGTGCTTTTCTGAGGCCCTCTCCCATTTTGCCAAAGTCAGCCCTCCCAAAGTCCAGTACCCTTGCTTTTGTATGGCTTGACTGAATGGCTATGTTTATCGTGAACCATACTGTTTGGTGGTCACTTGTTCTCAGATGGCTACCCACTTCTAAATCTGAGATCCTCTCTCCATCTCCATTTGAGAGTACCAAGTCTAAAATTGCTCCCTCCCGAGTGGGTTCCAACACTAGCTGTCTGAGGCATGCCTCCTGTATTGCATCGAGAATGACCCTGCTCTTGGATGTGGCTGCAGCAAAGGTGCTCCAATTAACATCTGGCATATTCAGGTCCCCTATCAACAATATCTCCCCTTTTTCTGCCATTGTAAAGATGCTTTCTATTATTTCCTTGTCCATTTCCTCCCCCTGAGACGAGGGGTGGTGGTCTGTATACAACCCATGTGTGGATTGTGGTACCATTTCCTATCTCCAGGGTGACCCACAGTGCCTCCTCTCCTCCCTGTTTACTCTTTAGTTCTGTTGCCTTGATCCCTTCCCTTATGTAGAGATGTACTCCTCCTCCTCCTCCTCTACCCTCTCTGTCCCTCCTGTCGATTGTGTACCCTGGTATGTTGACATCCCAGTCATGACTTTCTGTGTACCATGTTTCTGTGACTGCCATGATATCCAGGCATCCCAGTTCCATCAAGGCCACTAGTTCAGAAAGCTTGTTACCCAGACTATGGGCATTGGTACTCATCGTCCTTCATTGTTTGAGGGCCTTACCCTTTTTAGCCCCCTCCCTGTCCTTAGTGCCTTTTTCTCCATTTACCCCTGTCCTGCCCCCTATCAACTTCTCTACCTTGGTGTTTACTTTGCTAACTACCCTGTTTTGTGGGGAGGGGCCAGCTGGGATTTCCCTGCTCCTTTCAATGCCTCCCCCTTGGCAAGTTTAAGTGCTTGCCAATGAAGCATTTAAACCTGTCACCAAGGATCCTGGTTTCCCACCTGGACAGATTCAGGCCATCAAGCCAGTATAGGCCTGCATCCCTCCAGGTGGACCCTCTGTCCCCAGTGAAGCCAAAACCCTAAGCTCCGCACCAGTTTTTCAACCATTCATTGAATCCCATGATGCGGAGTACCCTAGCCTCACCCATGCCATAAACAGGCAGCACCTCTGAAAAGGTTGCCATGCATGCTACTTGTCTAAGGCCCCTCCCAAACTCCACAAACCTCTCCTGCACTGCTCTGATCCCATTCCCAGCTAGGTCATTTGTCCTGAGGAGGACAATGACATCCAGCACCCTCTCCCGTGCAGTTGCTCCCACGATTCTGAGGATTTGCTTCCTGTCCCTCCCAGCCATGGCACCAGGCAGATACCTTACCTCCCTTTCCCCTCCCCCAGTTCCACCCTCCTAATGATTGAGTCCCCCACCAGGAGTTGTTTCCTTCCCCTAAGGGGTCTCATGCCATCCTCCTCTGGCACTCCTTTGTGGAGGTTCCCAGCACCCCCCTTGTTCTTCACGATGGGTATCTCCATAGAGGAACCACGCTCCACCACAGCAGTGTAGGAATTGTGCAGATGTACAACTGGAGGGATGCACCTCTGATCCACCACCCTCACCCTCCCTCAGCCCACCGTGATCCAACCGCTCCTCTTTCTTGGCAACCTCTGAGGCAGTGGCAGTGGCTCTGGTAGTCCTTGGCTGGGGGAGAAGTTTTCCTGAATCCTCGCTAATTCAGCCTGGAGATATGCAACCTCCTCCCTCAGACTAGAGGGGATGTGAAAAATTATAGCTGTACTATTCATGAGGAGGTGTGAAAAAATGGCAATGTTGAAAATCTGGAGTGAAAATATTAAAAATTGTCAAAGTTACAAGTGTGCATGGAAACTGCGCACTGCATGCTCATAATGCAGTCATTTTTGAAATTTTTTGACCAAGTTTGCAACATGGGCTTTTTGGGACTCCACCTCATGAACAGTGGCACTGTTGTTTTGTTAATCAGTCCTGAAAGGTGCTTCCGTGCAGTGACCGCAAAATCACCTTTCAGGACTGAGTAACGAGATGACAGTGCATGCATTCATGAGTTGGGGTCCCAAGAACCCCATGTTGAAAATCTGCTACCAAAATTCCCAAAAATGGCTGAGATATCCATCTAAGTTGAAACCCCCCATTGTCTGCCATTATAAAACTTACTGCATTTTGTTCAGTTCCTGGTCTGTTATTGAAGAGTTCAGATGTGTTCCTGCTCCACAGAAGATTATAGCGTTGGCCCTCCCAGAGGTAAGTATGGCGTGCGGGGAGGTGGGGTGCACAGAGGGTGGTTTCAGGTTGAGGGAGGGGGTGTGTCAGGATGACAAGGGACCTTTTTTTTACAGATTAGAAAAAACAGAATTCAGGTGAAGGTTTTCTTTATTTACAGGTAAAAAAAATGATTTGGGGCTCACTGGGGTGGGCTCCCAGTGCGCCACAAGTTTTTGGGGGACATGATGCTGGCAGGGATTGGGCACCCCCCGTCAGCAAAGAAAGTGTGGGTGGAGATTGAACTGGGGGAGGGACATGCCGACATGAGGATAGGGCATTCTCGATATCAGCTTTGTGGGGATTGTGTGGCAGGCGGCAGGAGCCACCATATTTATTGGAATGTTTCACCAGGAAACGTACTTAATGGAGCCCTGTCATCTGATGCTTCAGTAAGGAAACTGCACCTCATTGGAGCGGCAGGTTTCTTTCAACTCCATGGCTGCCTTTGAAACTGCTGTCCTCGCCAGCATGCTCACTGATTGGCGGCTGAGAGATACGCCCACTAAAGCATCTCCTGCATTGGCCACAACACTGACACACCTCGGAAAGTGCTAGTACTGCAAGATGTTGCTTGCACATGCACAAGCCAACACAAAAATGGGTTGCATACTATTTCATGTTGCAAAAAAAGCAATGGAACAGAAAGTGTACTCAATTTATTGATGCACCATGAGTGAATCAGACTGTACACCACAGTGCCTCAGCCACACAGTAGATATTCCTCAGATCCATGAGGATGATCATTCTGTCAGGGCTGGTGGTGTAGCTTGATTTGAGAGTCTGCTGCCCGAAAAACTTGTTTTCTTGTTTTTCATTGTCTTTTCTTAAATTTTGCCATCACCTCCAGGCATGGCCTCCACTCATCAGTATCAACGCTACCACTTGTCAGAGGTGCAACTGATAAGAGACTCCCAGCTCGACTCATTCTCCATCCTCCTTTCATCTGTTGCATCTGCTTTCTCATGCCAATACCAGCCTTCTGCTTCTTCCCAGACCCCAGCTTTTCACATGAATCATGGGCTTCTCCCTGCTGTTTTGCTTCCTCTTGTGTGCTTCCCCTTCCTCTACTACCTCACAATCGTGCCCCTGCTCTGACAGTTCCATTGCATTGTCTTCCTCACTCACATTTCCCACTATAAGCTTGGTGGCAGCAATACTGACTTACTATTGTAGAATTGAGGGGGGAGAGCAGTACACCATGCACTGCCCCCATGAACAACTGTTCTTTTTCATCTGGTGACAAGACAGCAGTAGTATCAGTGCCAGACCCAGATGCAGTGTCACATTCCTCACATGATGACTAAACAGTAGCACTGGGCTAGGTTCCATTGCAGCTGATGCCTAATTTTAGGACTGGGGTCACTGTTTACTCTCCCATGGTGGACTGACAATTGTCCGTGCACTGCATAAGTGACTGTGGTGGCAGCTGCTGTTGTGTTTGTTCATACGAGATGAAGAGGGGTGTGGGTGCTTGCCTTTGCAAATCTGGATGGATCTCCTTTATGCTGGGTATAGAGAGGGAAACTGGTAGCACTTGAAAGAGGAACTTTTTTTTTTTATTTCTATTTATCTATCCTTCATCCCTACCGACTCCGTTTCATCTGGAGGCGCTTATTAAGTCTACCCCTGCCACTTGCCTTATCTGAGCTGTTCAGGTCCTGCATCCTGCAGTGGATTGCTCCCCAGGTGGAGACGGGGTGGGGCGACAACACCTCAAACCATTCCATGTCTCATTGGACCTCGAGACAGCTAGACAGGCAGAGGCACATTGGGGTCAGGCTTGGCACTCCATCCTCCCAGAGCCGGAGGGTGTTTTCTCGTTTTTCCTTGGTCAGCACTGCACCCTTGACATCAAGACTTCTAGCGCTGATGTCATGATGTCTACCCCCTTATTGTGAGCTCGGGCTTGCTGTTCCTCAGACTTCAGCCTGGGGCCAGTCAAGTGCCAAGTCACTACCCCACTCCCTCCCTGGAGAAGGAGAGCTGTCAATGGGATGCTCAAGTTTTTTCCCCTAAGCTGGCCCTCCTGCTCCCAGGCTTGCTCTTGAACCTGGGTCACTGGCATCATGAGCGAAAATCCAACCACTGCACCAATGGGCCAGCCTGGAAAGAGGAAGATTTGAAGACTGGCATGCTTCTGGTTTGATCAGGGGGATTTCATCCCCAGATGCACTAGACAACTGGCTTGGAAAGGTTCTTGCAGTGGGACTGGAACCAATGGACTTCTGGTGACTAGTAAACCATGGTTTCTTCAACCATATATTCACACACTTGACCTTGTCCTCTTCTCAGACACACCAGTATGATTGCCAGTCCCTGTCCCACCACCAGCACCATCTCTGAGTCCTTGTCCACCACAACTTATAGAACTGGTGCTTGGTGGAACTGGCATGGTGGAACCTTTCCCTAATCCTTTCCTCCCATGCATCAACTTATATTATAGTTCATTTTCTTGTGGTTTTATACATGCTTCAGTTACACATGCATGACAGATGATACAAATCATGACTCAGACACTGCCATATGCTATTAAGACTCACAAAAGGTAGTCATTGACCCATTTTAGATGCCCATATTGCATGTACATGCCACAGTGACACAAGATGGTAGTTAAAAGGAGCAATACTGACAACGCACATTTGCCCTGCTACTCACACATGCCCACTGACACATCACCACTGAGGCACCTCGTATCTCACTGCAGCAGTCAAAGTAGGTGCAAGGAAACACACTCTAGGGAGAGCAAATAACTGAAAAGGGCAAACATTGTGTGCTGCAAAAGAAACATAGAAACATAGAACATAGAAACATAGACTTTGACAGCAGATAAGGACCTCTTGGCCCACCTAGTCTGCCCATTTCCCTACCTACAAGATAAGCTGCAGATCCTAGTTAACCAATAGCCTATTTCTTCTTTCCCCCCACATGAATTGCCTTATGTCTGTCCCCTGTATTCTTGAATTATCCCACAGTTTTAGACCCCACAACCTTCTCAGGAAGGCTGTTCCATGCATCCACCACCCTCTCTGTGAAAAAATACTTCCTTAATTGCCTCTGAACTGCCCCCCAAATCTTTAAATTGTGCCCCCTTGTTCTTGCACATCTCTTTTTCTGAAAGATGCTACCCTCTAGGACTTTATTGATTCCACTGAGGTACTTAAAAGCTTCTATCATGTCCCCCCTCTCCCTCCTTTCCTCAAGGGTATACATATTAAGCTCCTTTAGTCTCTCCTTGTATGGTTTCTCTTGCAGATCCTGCACCATTTTAGTTGCCCTCCTCTGGACTGCCCCTATCCTGTCGATGTCCTTGTGGAGATGGGGTCTCCAGAACTGGATGCAGTACTCCAGATGGGGTCTCACCAGCTGTCTGTACAGAGGGATAACAACTTCCTGTTTTCTGCTGGTGATGCCTCTCCCTATACATCCCAGTATACCCCCAGCCGTCCCTACTGCCTTCTCACATTGCTTGCTAACCTTGAGTTCATCTGATATGATTACCCCCAGGTCCCTTTTCATTTTTGTTGTCATTACTACTTCCCCCCCATTGTGTAATCTTCCCTTGGGTTTTTGTTTCCCAGGAGCATTATTTTGCACTTCTTTGTATTGAATCCAAGCTGCCATACTTCTGACCATTCCTCCAACCTTGCCAAGTCCCTTCTCATTCTTTCCACGCCTTCTTGTTTATAAACCCTGTTACAGATCTTTGTGTCATCTGCAAAGAGGCATACTTTTCCTTCCAGTCCCTCTGCAATGTCACTTATAAAGACATTAAAAAGGACTGGACCCAGTACTGAACCCTGCGGTACCCCACTAGTAACCCCTCCTTCTTCAGAGTGGACTCCATTTACAGTTACCTTCTGTGTCCTGTTGTCCAGCCAATGTTTTACCTAGGCTACCACCCTGGGACCCTCCCAGGCTGGTTAATTTGACTATTAATCTTTTGCGTGGGACTGTGTCAAATGCCTTGCTAAAGTCTAGGTAGGCCATCTCCATAGCCCCTCCCTGGTCTACTACTTTGGTCACCCAGTCAAAGAAATCAATTAGATTCATCTGACATGACCTTCTCACTGTGAACCCATGCTGCCTTGGGTCCTGTGCCCCACTGGCCTCTAAGTAATCAACAATTCTTTCCTTTAGAAGTGATCCCATCACTTTCCCTACCACAGAAGTCAAACTGACAGGTCTGTAGTTTCCTGCCTCTATCTTGGTCCCACTTTTGTGAAGGGGAATCACTTCCGCCTTCCTCCAGTCTTCAGGTACCACACCATCCTCGCATGATTTGTTAAAAAGGGTAGTCAGTGGTTTCACTAGTTCTCCCCTTAATTCTTTTAGAATTCTGGGGTGAATTCTGTCAGGCCCCATTGCTTTGTCCACCTTCAGTTTCAGGAGTTCTTTCAGAACCCTTTCTTCTGTGAAAGGACTGGGATCGACTCCCCTATCAAAAGTGCTTCTATTAAATGGATTAGGCACCTCCCCATCTCCTCTTTTGTGAATACTGAGCAGAAATATTCATTCAGTATCCTTGCTTTTCACTGTCCCTCTCTGCCCACCCACTGTCCATTCTATCCAGCCTCACTATCCCTTTCTTTGGCTTTCTTTGCTCCCTGATGTACTTATAAAAGGTGTTATCCCCCTTCTTAACCAAGTTGACTATCTTTTCCTCAGTTTGGTCCTTTGCTATTCTGACTTCCCTCCCTGCTTCCTTCTGCCTTAACTGATAAAGCTCTCTGTCCTGCTTTTTCTGTGTTTCCTTATACTTCCTGAATGCTATCTTTTTCTCCCTGACTTTCCCCGACACCTCTTTTGAGAACCATAGTGGCTTTTCTTTCATTTTGATTTGTTTATTTGCTTGACACAAAGGCTTGTTGCCTCTGTGATGGCAGTTTTGATGTTTCCCCATTGTTGCTCCACCCCTCCTTCTAGCCTGTTTGCTAGTGCTTTTCTAAGGCACTCTCCCATCTTGCCAAAGTCTGCCCTTCTGAAGTCCAGTACCCTCACTTTTGTATGGCTTGATTCTGTAGCTGAGTTTATCGTGAACCACACTGTTTGATGGTCACTTGTTCCCAGATGGCAACCCACTTCTAGATCTGAGATCCTCTCACTGTCCCCATTTGAGAGTAAGAGGTCTAAGATTGCTCCCTCACGAGTGGGTTCCGAAACTAGCTGTCTGAGACATGCCACCTGTAGGGCATCGAAAATGTCCCTGCTGTTAGATGTGGCTGCAGCAAATGTGCTCCAGTTAGCATCTGGCATATTCAGATCTTCCATCAAGTATCTCCCCTTTCTCTGCCATCCTTAGAATGCCTTCTATCATATCCTTGTCCATTCCCTCCCCCTGACATGGGGGTCTGCACACAACCCCTGTGTGGATTGTGGGGCCATTTCCAGTCTCTAAGGTGACCCACAGTGCCTCCTCTCCTCCCTGTTTTCTCTTTTGTTCAGTTGCTTTTATCCCTTCCTTTACATAGAGAGCTACTCCTCCCCCTCTTCTCCCTTCCCTGTCTCTCCTGTAGATTATGTACCCTGGTATGTTAACAACCCAGTCATGGTTCTATGTGTACCATGTTTCTGTGACTGCTACGATATCCAGGCATCCCTCTTCCATCAAGGCCACCAGTTTAGGGAGCTTGTTGCCCAGACTATGGGCAGTGGTACTCATTACCCTCCATTTCCTGATGGCATTACTCCTTCTTGCCCCATCCCTGTCCTTATTGCCTTTGTCACTTTCTCCATTACCCCTGCCCTTCTCCCTATTGACATCTCTGTCTTGGTGTTTACTTTACTTGCTACGCTGACTTTTTTGGGTGGGCTAGGATTTCCCTGTTCCTTTCCAGTGCCTCCCTCCTTGGCTAGTTTATAGGCTTGCCAATTAAGCATTTAAACCTATCACCGAAGATGCTGGTTCCCCTCCTGGACAGATGCAGCGCATCATGCCAGTATAGGCCTGCATCACTGCAGGTGGACCCCCAGTCCCCAATGAATCCAAATCTCTGAGCTCTGCACCAGTTTTTCAACCACTGATTGAATCCCATGGTGTGGAGCACCCTAGCCTCACCTACGTCATAGACAGGCAGCACCTCTGAGAAGGTTACCGTAAGTGCTACTTGTCTAAGGCCCTTCCCCAACTCCACAAACTCTTCCTGCACTGCTCTGATCCCTTTCTTAGCCAGGTCATTTGTTCCTAGGTGGACAATGACATCCAGCTCCCTCCCCTGTGCAGCTGCTCCGGCGATCCTGAGGATTCGCTCCCTGTCCCTTCAAGCCATTGCATCAGGCATGCACCTTACCTTCCTCTCCCTTTCCTCCTCCAGTTCTACCTTCCTAATAATGAAGTCCTCCACCAGGAGTTGTTTCCTTCCCCCGTGGGGGTCTCATGCCACCCTCCTGTGGGTCTCCCTTGTGGAGGTTCCCCACATCCTCTTTGGTCTCCACTGCGGGTGCCTCCATAGAGGAACCCCACTTTACCAGAACAGCATAAGAATTGTGGAGAGGTACAACTGGAGGGTTGCACCTCTGTTCCACCACCCTCACCCTCCATGAGCCCACTGTGGTCAAACCGCTCCTCTTTCTTGGCAACCTTTGAGGCAATGGCAGTGGCCCTGGTGGTCCCTGGATGGAAGAGGAGGTCCCACAAATCCTGACCAACTCAGCCTGGAGATTAGCAACCTCCTCTCTCAAGCCCACAGAGGTGCCTGCAGATGGGACAACACCGCATCCTCCAGAATGTCTCCTGGAAGACTGCTGCTCCACAGCCACTGCACTGCACTACTCCCTTCATGTCTTATTTCTGTCCCCTTCACTGTTGTTTGGAATCCTTACTCTTTCCTTTTTTTTTTTCTTTTCCTTCTCTCCCTACTTACTAACTGCCTCTGTGCCCTTTAAGTACCTGATTGTCCTGTTCTGAGACAAGAAGATCCTATATTTCTCAGTAGACCCCATACTTGCTCAGAGGCTGACCTCCAGCAGCTATGGGGGGCTGGAGAGCTACTCTTGCCCTTCTAGGATGGTGAGTCTTTGGTGGCTTTGTGATCACTCATTTCCTGCTCCCAAACAGGAAGTTCCTGTTGTCAGTCAAATTCTGTGTGTATAAAAGTAGAACTAGCTTTTGGTGGGAGGGAAGGAGGGCAATATAGTCCCAGTAGAGAAGTCCAGTCACACAGCACTCCTTCCTCCTAGTGTTCTCTGCCAAGTCTCTGGCAGAATCTATCTAGGGCAGTGTTTAAATCTAGCTTCCTTCTAGCTAAGCCACTCCCCCTACTTAAATCTTTCTACATGTAATTAACTTTCACAGATAACAATCCCCTAGAGCCACCTGAGATTTACACATAAATAACTGCTTCAGATAACCATTTACTTCAGCTAACTCAGACAAACACACTAACTTTTTTTGTGTGTGTTTTTTTACCCTAAATTGAAGGTCCCAGTAGAAGAGTTCTACTTCTTTAGTCCCAGTAGAGAAGTCCAGTCGCACAGCACTACTTCCTCCTGATGTCCTCTGCCAAGTCTATGTGCGGACTATGGTGCTGAGTGCACTTGTTTTTGTACTCCTTCTCACTGCATCAACCTACTTCACTTATTTCCCCTGAGTCACAGGCCAAAACAAAAAAAAACATAAACTTGGCAAAATGAACATACACATAAAAGCACAGCAAAAACTGCCTTGGTGTTTCAAATCAAACCATAATTCTGTGTCGGGGTGGTCCTGCAGCTGGCAAAAACTGGCTTAAATAGTTCTAAATTTAAAGGTATAGGCACATTAGGGCCAATTTATGCAATCTAAGAGCTATATCAGAGCAATGCCATAGTAATATACAGTACTGCAGACCAAAGGTGCATGTAAACCCAACTCGACAGATAATGTAAATTCAAACAAAATCCCCAAAGTGACACAGTCATTAAAACAGAAGGCCCAGAAAAGGACAGGAGACATGAAAACAGGGGCCACAAGACTCAGTAGTGAAACAGTAAAAGGTAGGTCAAATACTGAACTGATGAAGAAATAGTAGTATTACAGTATATGGTACCCTTTCACAGAAGCCCAGGGCACCATATAGGCATAGACAGAAATATAGTAAAACAAAAATATTCAGATAAAAAGAACCTTATATACAATAAATTAAACAGAAGCAAATACATATTTTAAAACAGTATCATTCAGTTAAAAATAAATAACATAAAGTAGCAGCTGCATAACAATACGATGGTGATGGAGACTATCATTAGTCCCCGAATGCCTATCTAAACAGGTATGTCTTCAACCCCATTTTAAAGGCCTCCCTCTGTGCCCTAGGCAGAGTGTTCCAAAGCAAAGGGATGACAACCTCAAAAGCCTGATCCCCTGAGGATTTAAGCCAGGCCTTGGGACCGATAAGACACCCGCCTCGGAGGAGTGAAGAGGTGTGAGGACTGGAGAGGATTCAGAAAATCCAGCAGGTAGCCCAGACCCAACCCATGTAGGGCTTTGTAGGTTAATAAACCAACCTTGATGTTAATGTGCCACTTTACAGGGAGACAGTGCAGTGCATGCAGGACCGTGGTCATGTGAGTAAACCTTGAAAGGCAAGTTAGTACCACGGCTTCTGTGTTCTGCACCAACTAAAAGCATCATAGGTACCTCCACTAATCCTGACACAGAGATAGTGCATTACAGTAATCCAGCTTGGACATTACAAACACATGTACCAGTGATGGCAGATCTAAAGGGTGTGGGTAAATAGAGGAAAGGCCATAACCCAAAAGTGAGAGCAGACTAGAAAGTGAAAGTGTTGTGCTTTCATGTGTATGTCATTTTTTGAAGACCAGCTACATATAGTACCTTTCTACAGCATGCAGCTGTTGCCATTTCCAGTTATTTACTCTCCTGGGGGCACATTTTCTTGTGCTTGATTTGTCCTCTGTTTCTGGCACACACCTGATCTGCAGCCGAGTTCACTTGGATTGGTACTCCTTCTCACTGTAGCAACCTACTTCACTTATTTTCCCTGAGTCTCAGGCCAAAACAAAAAAACATAAATGAAAAATGAGGGATTTCTGTGCCCTACACAATCAGCAGTCAGTAAACTAATATTTGTCAAATAAATCCTTTAAAATTCCCCCAGGCATCACTCACAGTCTACTAAATTCACTCTACTTTGCTCCTCTGCAGCTGCCATTGGAGGTTCATACTGTACCCTTTCATCTCTCCTCTGCAGCAGCACACAATTCCCCTTGCCTTTCTGCTTTAAATTACAGTTTAATGTAAATTCAATAACTAGAAAAATATTGCATAATTCTCTGATGATATCTAACTTTTTCCTGATTGAAAAGACGCTCTTCTTAACATAGAAACATAGACTTTGACGGCAGATAAAGACCACCTGGCCCACCCAGTTTGCCCATTTCCCTACCTATTGGATAAGCTGCAGATCCTAGTTTTATCAATAGCCTTCTTCCTCCTACCTCCCACCAGAACTGCCTTATGTCTGTCTCATGCATTCTTAAATTCCTCCACTGTTTTTGACCCCATGACCTCCTCCGGAAGACTGTTCCATGTGTCCAGTACCCTCTCCGTGAAAAGATACTTCCTCACTTTGCCCCTGAGCCGTCCCCCCTCTATCTTCAAATTGTGCTCCTGTGTTCTTGCACATCTTTTATTTTTCTGAAAGATGCTACCCTCTTGAACTTTGTTGATTCCTGTGAGGTACTTGAAAGTTTCTATCATGTCTCCCCTCTTTCTCCTTTCCTCGAGGGTATACATATGGAGCTCTCTTAGTCTCTCTTTGTATGGCTTCTGGTGCAGACCCTGCACCATTTTAGTTGCCCTCCGCTGGACTGCATGACTCCTCATGGACTGCTAACATGAAACAATCTAATTTCAACAGTCAGAACTTCCCCTGTTAGAAAGAGCTGGACATGGCATTGAGATGTGGAAGTATGAGAATTTCTCAATCTTCAGAATCACTGACTTTCTATTGTAGATCATATGGTTTACAGATAACTTGGACATGTTCAGTGTGTGCTTCCTGTAAGAAATGATGCATCATGACACTGAAGTTCCATCATGCCAAAGGGAAAAAGAGTCCCATCGGACCAGCTTTGCTGATCAGTAATGCCAATGTTCGGAATGTTCACTGAATGCCAGTTTGGCATTGGCTCATCCATGCTCCAGCAGCAAGTAGAGTCAGCCAGACTGCACTTGTAGCAACTCTTCTGCACTTCTCCAGCAAGCAACACTGGCTATAACAAACCTGCTTGGATCGCACAGTGGAGACTAAATACTGGCGGCACGGCTTGATGAAATAGACTGGTGGTTTAGCCTACATTCAATAAATCAGGCTGCATAGCTAGTGACAATGGTGTGGGGAATGCAGTATTAAACTGAGTGGCCTTAGATATCTTTCAGGTAACACTCATTGATACATCTGACCACAGTTTCAATGTTCAAAATAAAATGTAATTTAATTCCACGTATAAACTAAATGGAAAACATTAAAGCACAAACTGTCCAGTCTGTTGTCAATCTTTCTCTCTCGGTTTTGGGGTTTCACATCAGTCTCTGTGTGTGACTTCTTTTCAGCCGTGATAGACAGATAGATCAGGGACTTGACAGAGACTTTCAACCACCTTAAAAGTATAAACAGGGTGAGCACCATTGGCCTCTTCAGCCTTAGTGGAAACAAGACCACTAAGTGTAACAACCCAAAGCTGGCTTGGGGGGGGGGGAGGTTCAGGGGGGAGATGAGGAGGCACCTTTTTACTGAGAGGGTGGTAGCTAAGTGGAATGAGTTGCTAGAGGAGGTGGTATCCATAAAAATGGTGGACAGCTACAGGAGAGGTTGGGACAGGGTGAGGAGGGAAGTTGCGGTTGGGGGAGAAAGTGGCAGAGGGGATACATGATAGGGGTCAGGGGGGATATGGAAGTCAGTTCCTCCCTGTAAACACAGTGGGATTTGCACAATCACACAAACTAGAAAGACCATAAGGCCATTTTCTGCTTTCTCATTTGCATGTTTGAAATCTTAAAACACAGGCTGCTTTCAGGATTTTCTGCCACCTGCTTCTTTCTGATAGACTCCAACTCTTTCCAGAATTCATGTCAGCTCTCTCTCTGGTCATTCAGCAGGGTGCAGATCCTCAGGTGGATTTCCCCAGTTCAGTCTGTACCTTACAGAGTTAACTTTCACCCTGCAGATTCTTCCCAAAACTCCATTTGCACAGAGCGTACTGTTTTAATCAGCCGCTTTAGCCTGCAGCTGCACCTACTGTAACTGTGCAGATATAGGCTGACTGCCCCTAAACAGCCCTTCTCCTGCTACCCTGGAGCTTTACAGATCTCCTTTCACTGTAGTCTTAAAGGGGCCAAACCCAAAAGGTATATCTTGACAAATCGTGATTCAGTTCCCCTCAGAACTCCTGACAAAACACCATTGGGTCCAGAAAAGTGATGGATACCTACCTACCTACAAAGGCAGACCTGTCCTGTCACAGAGGCCAATATTGTGTAGTGTATAAATGATGGGTTTATTTTTAAGGGTGCCATGTTTGGCACGCTACCTTAATCTTGTGCAGAAATTCATTGCAAAACCAGATCTGAAGGTACTGGTCACTGAGTTATGTTGAATTTCTAGTCATTCTTCAAGATCAGTCAAGGACAAGGACTAACTGTGAGAGCTACAGATTAAGAATAAACTGCTTCAGCACATTAAAGCATAAAGTTCTCACACAGTGGAAATCCACACTTATTTATGCTTGAGCTTTTGATCAGTGTGTGTAAGGCTGTCTCAGAAAATACAGTATGTTCATTCATACAAGCAGGGAAAGTGCCACAGTTTCCATGTGCCCCATGTTCAGCCAAGGCAGATGCACCATGAAAGAATAGCTCAGCACACTGATGGCAGAGCGATATATTCAACATGCACAGGGCACCTGTCTGGCACATGCTGCATGTACAAATACAGTGCTGTGTTTGCATTGCCAAAAAAGCAGTGCCACAGTATGCAGCCCACTGCTGGCAACAGGCACCCAGTAGCAAACGAAGCTAGCACATCCCAAATGGGTTAACGCCTTTGCTCCTTGCTGCTACAGTATATTCAAACACCAGCATGCTTATGACCACATAAAGCATGCAAGGTACATAGAGGTTATTTGCATGCTATTTTGTGGCCATTAGCATCTCTATACAATGCCTTTGTGCAACTGTGTGTGCAGAGGCATTTCACAGAGAGGCATTTAGTGCCCACTGCCACCCACCATCCCTGAACCCCATGTCTATGAATTCCCTAGTGCTACTGCTACCCGCTCCCTCATCTGATCCCCAATGGAAAGTAAAATGCTGTAACTGTAATCCTCTGGTGGTAGTTGTACCCTCCTTTCTCGCCCACTTCCTGATAAAAAATAACATACATTTCATTCACTGGAGCTGGTGGTAACCTCCTCCTTCACCTAATCCCCAATTAAAGCAACATGCATTTAATTCCATGGTGCTACTGGTGCCCCCCACACACCCAATCCCTAGTTGTATGATTTGAAACCTCCCTGTTGTCCATGGTCCCTCCCCCCTCCTGGTATCCTATCCCCCTCCATCCCAATGCCATCCCCCAGATGGTGGCCAGCACTTACACTCTACTTACATCCCTGGCTGGCCACGGTCTGCCCTGCATGCAACCTGTATCAATATAAATTACAAAGCTTTATATTGATACAGAACTTGTGGCTGGACATGAACTAAGTCCTCTTACAGCAGTACTGTGCATATGCAAGGACTAAGTCTATTTTCACAGAATATATTGCTATTACATGTAACTTTGACACATGGGAAGATTTTTTTCACCAATCTTAGGTGACAGAGTTTGGACCACCCCTTAACAACCACGTGAGTGGTGCCAAGTAACTTCTGCCCAAAATGGGTGTTCAGTGAGCAAGCTCTAATCACTCATTTTGAGTGGAAGTTACGTGCCACCACTTGTTGTCATAAGTGTGGTGGTCTGAAAGCTGTAACCAAGTTTGGTAACAAAAGCTTCGTATTTGCCAAAGCTGTGGGTAATAGCTGAGTCTGTGAAAATGAACTCCACTCATCCACATGTACAGTACTGCTGTAAGTGGATTAAGTTTGTTTCAATCCACAAGCCCTGTGTCAATATGCAGCTTTGCATATTAATAAAGGATGTGTATGGGGCAGATGGCAACCAGCCAGGAAGGTGAGTGGAGTGTAGGTAATGGCCACCATCTTGGGGGTGGCATTGCAATGGAGGGGGCAGGAGAATACAAGGAATGTTTAGGGACCACTGGACACCAGTGGGGCTTTTGATCATGCCAAGAGGGATCAGATGAGGGAGTAGGGTACCACTAGTATCAGGGAATGGAATACATATTACTTTTAGTTTGGGACTAGATGAAGGAAGGGGTACCACTAGCACCATGAAATAAAATGCATGAAACGTTTAATCAGGATTAGGTGAGGGAGGAGGGTACAACTAGTGCCAGTAAATGAAATGTATGTTATTTTTGATTGGAGACTGGGTGAGGGAGGAGATACCACTAGCACCAGTGAATTAAATGTATATTACCTTTGACTGGGTGAGGGAGGTTGGTGCCACTACCACTGGGAATTATAGTTATTTTACTGACAATCAGAGATTGGGTGAGGAAGGAGAAATATTTTGATTTTATCTTTTTAGTTGTATCATAGAAACATAGAATCAGAAATTGATGGTAGATAAGGAATGCTAGGCCCCTCCAGTGTGCCCATATATCCTGTCTTTATTAGTGGCCACTGACCCGACTTGGTCATCGGCTTTAGAATCTCCTTCCTACCTCTAGTGTTCCCTTATGCCTGTCCCATGCATGTTTAAACCCTTCCACTGTGCTTGCTCCCACCACCTCCTGTGGTAGGCTATTCCATGCATCCACTACCCTTTCCATGAAAAAAATGTCCTCTCATGTTTTCCCATATCCTGCCCCCTTCCAATCTCAGTGCTGCCTGGTTGGGGGGGGGGGTGCATCACTATGCACGTTGTTAAGAATAGAGTTTTGGAAACATTAAATAACATTGACAAAGTAGCCTTTTAGCAGTTCCAGAATCCTTTTAATATACTATTGCACCCTGTATGCAAGATGTTTCCCTATTTTGTATGGACACAATGGTGCATTTAGAATGATCACGTAAGCCACTTAGCTTGGTGCTATGGGGCTTTTTGAATATAACAGCGGCTATGCCAGCAGGCTGTCCACCACACTAACCTAGTGCTAATGCAGTTAGTGCCATGCTAAGCATTTGAATATGGTAGCCCATGTCTCTCACAACTGAGCAGTAGTGGTTAATGCCTGGCCTGATGTTGACTCTTAAGAAATTTGAACACGCCACTCAGGCAATGAGTGAGGACACTGCCCACATAAGTTAGGTCATTCCACTTCTCGATGTGCTGAGGCTAGCACTTCTTAATGTGATGCATCAGTTTACATATTTGTTTGTTTATTTATGTAAGTAAGTAATTTATTATTTGTTACATGTCCAATCCCGGATGCTCTGGGCACCATATGTAATCCTCAGGTGGCGCAATCCCAAGGGCTACTACCTCTGCCTGCTTAACTACTAACGGGTTGAGGGGCCTAGGTCCAACGGCGGGTGCCTCCACCCAGAGGTCGGGGCTAAGACAGTCTGGTATGACTTGGTCACAGCCCTCTGGGTCACTGCAACACCCTTTTCTTCCCACTAGTGGCCCACACAAGTTAATCACAGTACCTTCGCAGTATACACTTACCCCCAGGATTGGTTCAATCAGCTTGACGTAGGAGACCCCCTGTAAAGTAAGGTGCAGTAATACAATAGCCACTGTACAGTATTTCAACACAGACATGCAGTTGAGGTAGTGTAACTTTGCAAAACAACCAAATCTGATTTATTTAGGGGACAGTAACAAGGGCAGGGGGAAATCAAGTTAATTAACTCAATCACACTACTATTCAGAGCACTGTGCACAGGCTAAAGTCCCTACAAGTCACTGTCGCTGGGTACCCAGGCAATAGGGGGCTAGCCAAGATCAGTGCATCTGGTTGGGGCCCTGAGGATGAAAACACTTGCACAATACCCAATTTGTAATCTGGAGCTAGTAGGCTCAGTTCGTGTAGCAAGAGAGTTGAACAGATGAAACGCTTACAACTCAACGGATCAGTTTGCAGGGAGCTACCCTGATTTTTGCTCATGACTCTTGTGGCAGAATGCCTTCCACACTGCAGGGGGACACAGGCCTGTGATCAGAACATTCTCCACACATTTATATGTAAAAGAAGATTACCATACCAGGCAGCTGCTTTCATATCCTGACCGCACTTACTGCTAACCCGGGAAGTCACAGTGCAGCTTCACTTCTCCTGACAGACCGAGCACGATGAAGCAGATTCTCCAGTCCTCTACAGGGAGAGCCTGGTTGCTGACTGCAAGCTGCACAGCCTCTTCTGGTCCTAGTACACAGCGGATTCAGTCCGAATCACCACGGCGAATGAGCCACCCGTCTTTTGGCCTCCACATATGCTTCCCGCACGAAACTCAACAGCGCAGAAGCCTGGAGCTCCTTCCTCACTCACAGCCACAACGACTCTGCCTTCTTGGCCGATGGGCAGGGAATCACAAATCGGGCACCACCCAACCCGATTAGAGGGCTTCAGATGCCAGTCTCTCACACCTTCCCCTATTGGTGCAAAAAGGCGCCACATTCCTGAACTTCACTTCCCAGAATCACTGGCCATACTCCCCATTGGCAGCCGGCTCCCAAGAGAGTCCTAATCCTGGTTGGCTGCTCAATACTCCATTTTAAGCGTCCCTCCCTCCTGATTGGATCCAAGTGGCAGTTCTGATCCAAAATGGAGGGGTAAAGCACACAAAGTCCCAGCTGCAAGAGAAGCAGGTTAGACAAAGTACATCTCCATTACCACTCTGACATATTTTGAATCAATAATTACAGCCCAGGGAAGTATTTGCTTTGCCCGCTTAGCGATGGCAAAAATGGAACACCTTGTCAGCGGCTCAAGTGGGACTCCAGCAGGAGAACACACGGTCCCCCCCTGCAGACTAATTAGGTCTGTGAGCTGACAGCTCTTAAAGAGACAGTACTAGAGGCTTTAAAAACGCTCACTTATAAATGGCTTAATGGCTGAACACCCTCTAGTCTGGGGTCATTAGACGAATTACATGGGGACTTTTAGGAACCCCCCATTTGCAAGGGGGTTACACATATATTAAAAAGTTTGACAGAGCATTAAAACATAACGTATTATATAAACAATATTTAAGAAGCAATTAAAATAATAACAATTTGTGTTAGTTAAAATCATCAGTAGGGAATGCTAGATTAAAAGGGTGGGTCTTTAGGTCACTCTTAAATGCCTCCACCATAAGAGTCACCCTCAAAGATCATGGCAGCGAGTTCCAGAGGACCAGACAGCCCACCCTGAATGAGCGATCACCCAAGGTTTTCTTCCTGGTCCTTGGAACTGCTAGGAGGCTCTCGGTGGAGGAACAAAGGGAATGGGCCTGGATTGCAGGGGTAAGGACATCTGACAGGTAGCCAGATCCTGATCCATTTAGGACATTATAGGTTTGCAAGCCCACCTTGAAGACAATCCTCCACCTGACCGGCAGTCAGTGCAGACCCCGCAGGACTGAGGTCACATGACAGGACCTTTACAGTCCTGTCAGAAGCCTGGCTCCTGCATTCTGCACTAGCTGCAGCTGGTGGAGGTTCCCTCCTCTGACACTGAGATAAAAAGCATTACAGTAGTCGAGCCAGGATGTTACAAAGGCACGCACCAGTGATGGCAGGTCCTCGGGCGGAATTAGAGGTTTGATCTAGATGATGTTCCTCAAATGGTAGAAACCACTGTTGATGACAGCTGACACTTGGGCTTTAAATGTCAGCCTGTCAGTGAGGACAACACCCAGATTTCTCACCCTAGAGGATGCCATCAATGGGGTCGACCCCAGAACCAAACCTGTTGCCATCCCAGAGGCATCCCCATTGTGCCCACAACCAGGCTCAATCACCAGTTCCTCTGTCTTGTCTGGGTTAAGTCTCAGGCAGCTTGAGTTCATTCAGTCCTGGATCTCGGCAAGGCTTTTATTCAGCACATCAACAGCACCATTTGTCCATGGTGCAAATGACATGTACAGCTGAGTATCATCTGCATAACAGTTAAAACCCAAGCTATCCTATCTGGTGAGCTTCCCCACAGCCAGCATGTATGCCGCGAATAACATTGGTAACAGGATCAAACCCTGAGGAACTCCACAGGTCAGGGGCATCAGGTAAAAGGAGAAATTCCCCATCACTACCCTTTGCCTCCTGCCCAAGAGAAAGGACTCAAACCAGTTGATGACCATACTGGCGAGTCCACAATACTTTCTAAGGTGATCCAACAACACAATGTGGTCCACGATATAAAATGCTGATGACATATCAAGGAGAATGAGAATTGACCATTCCCCTTATGCACCTGGACTAGTGCTTTCTCTGTGCTGTGCCTTGACCTAAGCCCGGACTCAAATGGCTCATAGATGTCAAAGGTCTCCAGGTGTTCCTCGAGCTGCAGAGCTACTATCTTCTCGACAGCCTTCCCTAAAAATGGGAGTTTGGAGATGGGTCTATAATTCGCCAAGATGTCAGAGTAGAGAGATGTTTTTTTCAGAAGGTGCTTCACCAGAACCTCCTTCAGGACATCGGGGAAGACTCCCTCTGAAAGCTAACACACAGCTATCCTGGTGAACACTGGATTGATAGCCTCGACACAGACCACAAAGAGATGCATCAAGCCAGGGTCCAGTTCACAACAAGTGGGCCACAGCTTTGAAATCACCTTGGAGACCTCGTCCACCTCCACTGGCCGAAACTCCACCCAGACAATGGGAGTGCCTCTGCTCCACCCAGACCCCACCCTACGGGACTGATCTAGCCCCACTGATGAGATCCCGGCCTGAGCAGAGGATACCCTGTCAGAGATGAACAGAGCAAACTCCTTGCAAAATGCTACTGAAAAGGCTCTTTTTGGCTATAGACAAATGGGGTGAAGCAGTCTACATAGTCCAAAAGAGCTGAGCTGGTCTGTTCTTCCCTGCTGCAATCTCCCTGGACAGGAACTCTGCCTTCTTATGGTTGATTGCTCTTTGATAATCAGTATAATGATTTCTCTAAGCCAGTCTATCCTCCACTGACTGAGTCTTCAGCCAGCAAGGCTCTAATCTCTGACCCATGGTCTTCATCGCCTTGATAGCCCCATCATACCGTGGGGGTCTCAGGTGAGAGGACCTGGGTCATATACAGACTGGTGCGATGGCATCGAGTGCCCCAGAGACAGCTTTATAATAGGCTGCCACAGCTTCACCCAAGCCAGCCACACAAACAGCACTAACACCAGAAAAATTGGCTACCGCCATCAGTCCATCTGAGGACAGTTCAATTAAAGGGGCGACAACTGATCATCTCAATAGTGGAGGGACTATTGGTTCTATGTGATAATGGCGTCATGACATAGTGATCACTGTTTGGGCAAGTGTACATTGCCAAAAATGTATTATGACAATATATAATCACAGTGAACTAAAAGGTGGTGATGTGATTTTAATGTATGTGGGGGACTGTGCCCCCTGCACCTCCCTACTAAAGGATTCTCAACTCCAGGGGAGTGCATGTTGGGGGGGGTGAAATACTTAAAAAAAACAAGCTGCCTGCAGGCGCAAAATAACTGCACCACGATGGACCTGAACCCTGCAATCTGCACACCCCATCTGACCACCCTCCCCACCATGTTAACCGACCAGATCGGCAGCTGCCCATCACACTCCCTTTCACATACCTCCTCTCCCCTTCCTCCTCCCCCTCACACATGTGAGTGAGTGTACATGTGTGTACGCTTCCCATTGCCCTACCTCGCCCACCCCGGTATCCGGTCACTGCCCTGCCAGGTAGCCCAGAACACAGGCACCGTGATCGAGTCACCCTTTTTAGTGGGGCACAGGACCCAAGGCAGCAAAGATTCACAGCAGGAAGGTCATGTCAGACAAATCTAATTGATTTCTTTGACTGGGTGACCAAAGCAGTAGACCAGGGAGGGGCTGTGGACATGGCCTACCTAGACTTTAGCAAGGCATTTGACACAGTCCTACACAAAAGATTAATAAACAAATCAGCCAGCCTGGCAGTGGGTCCTAGGGTGGTAGCCTAGGTAAAACACTGGTTGGACAACAGGGCACAGCGGGTAATAGTAAATGGAGTCCATGGTGAAGAAAGGAGGGTTACTAGTGGGGTACCGCAGGGTTCAGTACTGGGGCCAGTCCTTTTTAATGTCTTTATAAGTGACATTGCAGAGGGACTGGAAGGGAAAGTATGTCTCTTTGCAGATGACACAAAGATCTGCAACAGGGTTGATACACAAGATGGGGTGGAAAGGATGAAAAGGGACTTGGCAAGGTTGGAGGAATGGTCAAATATATGGCAGTTTAGATTCAGTGCAAAGTAATGTACCTGGGAAACAAAAACCCAGGGGAAGAGTACACAATGGGCGGTGAGATACTGACAAAAACAAAAATGGAAAGGGACCTGGGGGTAGTCATATCAGATGACCTAAAGGTGGGCCAGCAATGTGAGAAGGCAGTAAGGAGGGCTAGGTAATACTGGGATGCATAGGGAGAGGCATCACCAGTAGAAAACAGGAAGTTGTTGGCCCTCTGTACAGACAGTTGGTAAAACCACATCTGGAGTACTGTGTACAGTTCTGGAGACCCCATCTCCACAAAGACATAGACAGGGTGGAGTCTGTCCAGAGGAGAGCAACCAAAATGATGCAGGGTCTGTATCAGAAGACATATGAAGAAAGACTAAAGGAACTAAAGATGTACAGCCTCGAGAAAAGGAGGGACAGCGGGGACATGATAGAAGCTTTCAAGTACCTCAAGGGGAGCAACAAAATCCAAGAAGGTAGCATCTTTCAGAAAAAGAGATGTGCAAAAACAAGGGGGCACAATTTGAAGGTAGAGGGGGGGATGGCTCAGAGGTAATGTGAGGAAGTATTTCTTCACAGAGAAGGTTGTGGATACGTGGAACAGCCTTCCTGAGGTGGTTGTAGAGTCAAAAACAGTGGGGGAATTCAAGAATGCACGGGACAGACATAAGGCAATTCTAGTGGGGGGTAGGAGGAAGTAGGCTGTTGGTTAACTACGTTCTGCAGCTTATCCGTTAGGTAGGGAAATGGGCAGACTAGGTGGGCCAAGCGGTCCTTATCTGCCATCAAATTCTATGTTTCTATTGTTCTATGTTTCTATGTTTTTGAAAGCACTCAAGTCACAGTCACTGTGTTCACTGGATACTGGGACTACTGGGGGGAGGGGGGTCCCAAACGAGAATGTCACTGTATAGTGACTGAACCAAGTGACCTGATCAATCCCAAAGTCAGTGAACTCAAGACCAAGTCCAAGGTGTGGCCATGATGGTGGGTTGCAGAGGCAAATGCCTGTGCAAGGCCCAGTGATGACATCAGCTGGAGGAGGTCAGGACCAAGTTGCGAGGATTAATTGTCATTCCAGGCATTGAAGTCCCCCCAGAATAAGCCATCTGGGTGACTCAACACCCTGTCGGCAATGAAGTTCACAGCCTCCTGCAAGAATTTTCCACCCAACCCCAGAGGGTGATAAACCAGTAGAATTCTGCAGCCCGCACCTGGACCCCCCACACACTGCCACACATTCAAACATCAAGGTAGAACCCACAAGATGTACAGAGAAATTCAGGCTGGATCTAAAACAGATGGCCACACCTCTGCCCCTGTGATCTCTTTTCAGGCAGTGTACCACAGAGTACTCTGCAGGGACTGATGCCTCAAAAATTGGTCCAGCATCGTCCCCCAACCAGGTCTCCATGAAGCACACCAGGTCAACCAAAGAAATCAAGTCTGACATAATTGCAGTCTTGTTTCTCATACACATAGCATTGCACAACACTGCCTGGAGGGGATTGGCGGAGGCTGTAGGTCTTCTAGCTGCCTACCCACATGGTCTGGTGGGAACCCTAGGAATGGAGAACAAACACGTTGTGTTTGTTTATTTTTTGTTGACTGGGTGGGTGCACTGGCACCAGGCATCTTTTTCACGTATGAGCTGGGTACTAAAAGTACAATTAAGAAATAAGGCATGTCAGGTAGTGTGTTATGGTGGGATAACAGCCTGTCTCTGGTGGATTGAAGCACAAGGTGAAGCCAAGTGCTTCCAACACACGAGAAGGGCCATTAGCTCACCATAATTCACCCCATTGAGTGCCTTACTGCGATTATGTAATAGGTCCTTTTTAGTCAATTGGATGTATTTTTAAACATATTTTTTCTGAGTTACTTTCAGCAAGGCTGTCATGCCGGAATAATGGCCCAGCTGAAAGTATCTCTTGGCTAGTGAGGAGCCAGCATTCTTTCTACCCATTTCATAATATATAATAAAGCATCATGATACACTGGGATTAAAAACAATACAATAATAACACGGAGGGGTGGGGGTGGGTGATACAAAGGAAAAACACATCACATGATACAGTGAAACGATTGAATGGAATCATAGTGCAGAGGAGGTATATATGATGCAGCAGACATACTTTCAGGAAATGGGACAGAAGGTGGCAGATATTTTGTGCTGTAAATTGGGCAATGGTACCAAATTAATACTAGTTTAGTTTAAACAGCATGGGCTAATTTGAAGCAAGAGCATACATTAAGTTTTAGCAGGCAGTTCTTCATTTTCAGTGTGAAAACTTTGAGAGAAGAGGACAGCCTGATGGAGGTAGGTATGGAGTTCCAGAGATAGGAGTCATGGTAGCTGAAAGATTTCTGCCCCATTCTTGCTCACATGAGTGGGATCTTTAATAAGTTATTCACAGTGGAGCGTGGTTGAGGGTTATTAAGAAATGCAAGCATTTTGGTCATCAACTGAGGCATATTTCCATGCATGGTCTTGTAGACAAAGTTGTCTAGCATTAACGAGGCTCTTTGCTCTGGTTGCAGCCAGTGGGACCTGGGGCCTTGGGAGGAAGCATATTTGTCCATTTTGAAGTTTAGTGCTTTTTTTCTTTGCTCAGGCAGTTTTTGGGGTGACATCTCTCCCAATGGCTCCCTATTCCATTTGTGGGATTCAGTTGCTTTGTGCAGTTCTTACACCAGTGTCCACTGTTTGGTGCCTTCAGATGCTATATTAGTTTCTGATGGATAGACTTAGTTGTATTATTCATTTGGCAGTTGAAGGTGAGGCACGGATCAAGAGTTACACGTAAGTATTTAAATTAATTTGCTAATTTGAGCTAAGTACCATCCAGGGTAGAGATACTGAGGTCCTGAGAGTGGCATTTGATTCTCAGAACCAAGCCACAGAGTACTGCTTTCATTTTGGGAATGTTCAGGACGTTTCCTTTAAGGAACTACCATTGCGAGGAGTGGACATTAAGCTTGAGATATTTGTTTATTTCAGACATGTCCCTCACCTGAACTTAGATAACTGTGTTGTCTGCATAAAGCAGCATTTTAGCAGATGTGCAGAACCTTGGTACATTGTTGATGAATGACTAAGAGGATTCCTTGCATGGAGCCCTGAGGATGCCATGGCATGGGTGATGGTATTAGACTTAGAGAATTTTTTTCCTAGTTTGACTGCTTGTAACCTTTATTGTAGATAGCTAGAGAACCACACTGGGTTGTCGAGTTTTTGCAATAAAATACTGTGGTCGACCAGATCAAAAGCTTTGGTATAGTTCAGAAACAGGGCACCAGTCATTAAGCCATTGTCCATTGCTTGCTGGAGTGTCCGTGAAACTGACAAATGCAGTTCAGATACCATGGTCTTTTCTGAAGCTATGTTGTTACCCCTCTCTGAGAAGCTTCTGCTGGTCTAGATATGCAGTGACCTGTTTGTGGATGATCATCTCTTGAACTTTAGATAACACCGAGAAGATGGCTATGGGCCTGTAATTGTTCATGACTGTGTTTTTGCCTTTTTATGTTGGCTTGCCGCTCTTGCGTGGCAGTCAACATATTGGGAGAGTGGAGATTTGGAGGCACGGCTGCTGCTGGGCAAATGCAGGGCACGCATCAGTAGGTGCGTCCCTCATTCCCCAATTACCCAGCATGCTAGCGCTGACACCAACATTATGTAAAGTGGACAAAACTTCTAAACAAAGTGCAGCTGCAATCAGAGACAAACTCGTCATGCAGCGGCGCGCAATGTTTACGTTATGTCCACTTTACATAATGTGCCGCTCTCCCCCAGTACAGAGTGCCACGCTGGGAGCCCACCCCAGCATGGCAACTGATGCCATGGCAACGGGGTGCCCAATCCCCCGTCGGCTCCACTGTTCTCCCCAGTACAGGGTGCCACGCTGGGAGCCCACCCCAGCATGGCAACTGATGCCATTGCTGATGGGGGTGCCCAATCCTCCGTCGGCTCCATGCCCCCCCACCAGCATTCTTCTGCCATGCTGGAAGCCCACCCCAGCGTGGCAAACGTCCCGCGTCGTCAATTTAAAAAAAAAACTATAAATTGAAAATGGTCCCACGCAGTCTCCCTGCCCCCACACAACCCACACCCACCCACTGCGCACCCTGCCTCCCCACACCCCCCTCACCCCATACTTACCTCTGGAGTCTGGCGCGACGATCTGTGGAGGACTGGGAACATGTCTACACTCTTCAAAGCCGACCGCGAACTGAGGAAATGCCGGTAAGGTGTATAATGGGCTAGATAGGGTTTTTTCAACTTTGTTGCATATCTCAGGCATTTTTTGGAATTTTTGCACCAAATATTCAACATGGGGTTTTTGGGACCCCTTCTCATGAATGCAGTCACTGTCATGGCATTATCTGGCCTGAAGGGTGATTTTGCAGTCACTGTGCAAAATCACCTTTCAGGACCAAGTAACAAAACGACACTGCCAGTGTTCATAAGGTGGGCTCTCAAGAAGCCTATTTTGAAAATTTGGTGGAAAAATTCCAAAAAATGACTGTTTTACGAGCGTGCATTGCGCAGTTCCTATGCACACTCGTAAGTTTGCGAATTTTCAATATTTTCACTCCAGATTTTCAACATTGCCATTTTATTACACTTCATTATGAACAGTACAGCTGCCATTTTTCATATGTCGCCCAAAATGTGTTTTCGCACATGTAACGCACAATGGTGCTGTTGGTGTCCGAAAGCAATGTTTGGGACAGATTACAAAAATCACATTTACACTGTTCATGAGCAGAGGTCTTAAAATGGCTATGTTGAAAAATTTGGTGACAAAAGTCCATAAAATGACTGTGTTAGAGTGAGCATTGCGCGGTTTCCATGCCCCTCGAAGTTCATGACTTTGTAATATTTTCAGTCCAGATTTTCACCAGTGGCATTTTCCACACTTTCTTATGAACAGTACAGCTGTCATTTTCACAACATGGCTGAAGTGTGTTTTCACACTTTCAGTGCAGAAGATCTGTGGTCGCTGTGGGAAATCATTGTTGGGACAGATAAAGAAAATCACAGTGACACTCTTCATGATCGGAGGCACCAAAATGCCGACTTGACAATCTGCTAAAAATCCCCCAACCTAATTATATTACGGTGTGTTGCACAGTTTCTATGTACCTTCGTGGCGTCACTAGTTTTTTAATATTTTACTGCAGATTTGCAACTGCCATTTTACACCTCCCATGAACAGTACAGCTGTCATTTTTACATCCTGTTCGAATGTTTTGCACCTGTGGTGCTAAATGCCGTAGTCGCTGTGCATAAGCAGCTTTGGCTAACAAACTGATATTGCCACTGTTCATGAGGTGGGGTCACAAAAAACATGTTGAAAGTTTGGGTGAAAATACCAATGAATGCCTGAGGTATTAGGGTTTCCAATCATAATGCCCAACCCTGTAGAGAATGACAGGCATCAGGGGTGTGACTTGGGATTCTTGCCTGTAATGCTCATACCATTCCACACCCTGCAGCCAGTGAGAGGCATCGGTATGCCTTGGACTCTTCAGCCCCAAAGTTCACCCCATTCTCCTGTATCGCACCCATCTCACCGTATTTTCGAATGGAATGGGGTGCGCATAAGGGCCAAAGACCCCAAGGAACACCGTGACACTTGTCAGTGTCTGCAGGGTGGTGTGTGGTGAAATGGCATGGCCGTTATGCCTGACGGCCCAAAGGCACACCCCAATGCCTGTCACTCTCTGCAGGGTGGTGGTGGTGTGGTGGGCTTTAGTTCAGTACTTCACTGCCATTCCTATTACGCTGCTCTGTAACTTCTACACTACCACTGCCAATGCCAGCAAGCCAACATTCGGCATTGACAAATGCTTGTTTAAATAAGGGACTACTTTGACTGCTTTCCAGAGATCAGACACTGTTTTAGTTTCAGAGAGATTGAAAATTCTGGCAGTTAGTAGGGTGATCTGCTATGGGGCTATTTTGAGAAATTTGGGGGGAAACCATTGCTACTGGCAGAGGTGTCTGTTTTTGGTGGCCCAGCAGTTTATGGACATCATTAATAGTAACCTAAAAAAAAAAAACAGAAACAGGGAGAGGGAGAGGGAAAGGGCATCTATGAATCTGGCATTTATGCATCACTATATAGCAACCCTTTGGTAAAAGGATGAATAAATTTTTCCAGGCTTCAAAGATGGTCCTTGAACCAATCTGCTACCATCTTTGCATTTATGTGCTTTGTGCCATTTCATTTGATTGTCACTGGGCTCTGTGGTTCTGGGGTTGATAAAGCTGTTAATACAGGTCCAGAACTGTTTAGGGTCACTTAAACTAACTTTATTTTGCTTTAAAATACATTAGTTTAGCTGAGTTGAGTTCACACTTGCACTTGCTTCTCAGGTGCCAGTAGGTTTACCAATTAGATTTTATTTTTCTTATCCCATCTTTGGACTTCATTAATTTGAAAAGGTCATTAATTAGCTAATTTAAATTTATATTATTGAATCTGCGAGTGATCGGGGGGGGGGGGTATGTTTGTCAATTAGAAGCTAGTGGTAATTTGGCCATAAGCTTTGACAGAGCATACGCTGCAGATGTTGGAATGCAACACATACATTTCTGTCATCAACCAAGCAGCAGAATTTGGCATCACCACTAAGCTTGATATATGCTGAAGTACTGTACACATTAAATTTACAGTATTGTGCAACCATTTACAACCCATTCTATTTATGTGATTGCAATGAGTTGCCAGCTAGTTGGTTTCTTTTTTCCCCTTGGCTGCAGAATGCAATTTTCAGTAGAAAGTATATTTAGGCAGCTCATTCAGAGCTCAGCAGAAACCAAATAGCAACCAGATATCAGTGATTCAGAGATTCAAAATGTCCTTTTTTCTGAGTTTCAATGTGTAGAGCCTTGACTGCTCATTTATGCTAACACGCTATATACTGGTTGCACAATAAGTTTATTGTGAACTGTACTGTACAAATGTAGCCTTTTCTCTATCCTTGAAGTCAGCTGTGGTCTCGTCCAAAACCAAACTGGGTTCTTGAGTAATTGGGTACATGGTGCATGGATTCTTAAAATAATAACTTTCTAAAGCAGTGAGAAAGAAAACCACCTCCAGGACCCAAATGAACCTAAATAGAGGATGAATAAACCTCCCATTAGCCAAAGGAAAGCTTTCATGTCATCAATGACTGGCATACTGGGCAAGTTGGGTCTCTTTGAGATGACACATAGCTCTATAGTAGGGTAGCTAGTGGCAAAGGAATTGGGGAGATGCAGAGGGATCTAAAAGGCTTGAGATGTGGTCTAACATTTGGCAGTTGAAATTCAGTGTCAAAATTGCAGTTATGCACCTAGGGAAAACAAGTATTTGTCAATGCTGAATGTTTGCTTGTTGTATTAGCACTGGAAATGCAGGAGTTAGACAGATGCAGAGTAGGAATGGTTATGAAGTAGTGAACTTCATGCCAACCCACCTCCACCCTGCACAGATGGACAGGCATTGGGGTATGCATTTGGCTGGTCGCCCATAACGTTCATGCCATTTAACCTCACCCTATCCTGCAGACACCAAGTGTTGAAGTGTGCCTTGGGGTGTTTGGCTTTATAGTCACCCCACTCCATAAGGACATACGCTGAAATGGGTGCAATATAGGAGAATGGGGTGAACTCTGAGGCCGAAGAGTCCAAGGCACACCTCAATGCCTGTCACTGGCTGCAGGGTGGGGGGTGGAATGGCATGAGCATTACAGTCGGCAATCCAAAGGCACACCCCTGATGCCTGTCAGTCTGTACAGGGTGGGACATTATGGTTAGAAACCTTAATGCCCCAGGCGTTTGTTTATATTTGCACTACAAATTTTCAACATGGGCTTTTTGTAACCCCCACCTCATGGAAGCATTTGGGACCTCTTCTCATGAACAGTGGCACAGTGATTTTGTGAATGTGTTCCGAACTTTGAGTTCCCACAGTGATTGTGCCATTGTGCACCAGATGTAGAACAACACAGACGGGGCAGGATGTGAAGAATGACAACTGTACCGTTCACAGGGAGGTGTGAAGACATGGCAATGTTGAAAATCTGTAGTGAAAATGCTAAAAATGCTTGAACTTCTGAGCGAACTTGGAAACTGCGCAATGCAGGCACGTAACACAGTAATTTAGTGGAATTATTTCACCAAAATGTTCAACATAGGCATTTCATGACCTCTGCTCATGGACACTGTCAGTATGATTTTCTAAATCTGTCCAGAACATTGATTTCCTACAGCAACAGCGCTATTCTGTGCCAGATGTGTAAATGCATATTTCGGGCACGATGTGAAAAATGACAGCTGTACTATTCATAAGGAGGTGTGAAAAAATGCCAGTGTTGAAAATCTGGAGTGAAAATACTACAAATTTGCGAAGTCACAAGGGTGTGTGGAAACTGCACAACACATGCTTGTAACACAGTCACTTTATGGACATTTGTCACCAAATTTTCAACATAGGCATTTTAGGACCTCTGCTCATGAACAGAGTCACTATGATTTTACATAAGAACATACATATGAAAATACGAATCTGCCAGCAGAATAGACCAATCAGTTTATCTAAGTCTGCCCAAGTGTGCAGCTAGTACCCTAGATTGCATGTGCCCCAGCTTCCTCCCCATCAGTTCCTCCCCCACTTGTCCCAGACCCTGCCCCCCTAACTCTTCCTCTTGCTTTATCCCACTCTTTCTTAAAGCTATTGACTGCCCTGCATGTTACTACCCCCTCTGGCAGCGCATTCCAACTAGACACCATGATCTCAGTGAAGTAGTGCCTCCTCATTTCCCTCTTGAAACGTCCCCCTTCCAAGCTTAGTCCATGCCCCCTTGTCTCTCTTCCACTCCTCAGTTTAAACACCCCCTCAGTGCTAGGTTTATTTACCCCCTCAGGTATTTAAATGATTCAATCATATCCCCCATACCTCCTCTACTGCAGTGTACATGTTCAGCTCCTTCAGCCTAACTTCATATGTCTTTCTTTCCATCCCCTTTAACATTTTGTTTCCCTCCTTTGCACCCCCTCCAGTAACTTTATATCTCTCCTCAGGTATGGCCTCCAGTATTGCAGACAGTACTCCAGGTATGGTCTGACCAATGATCTGTAGAGAGGTAGCATCACATCCCTGTGTCTGGATGAGAACCCCCTTGTGATGCACCTCAGCAACCTGCTTGCCTTCACTGCTGCTCTCCTGCACTGGGCTGAGTTGTTCACGCTCCCAGCTACCAACACCCCTAGGTCCTTCTCTTCTTCTGTGATCCCCAACCCCCCCATCCAATAGTCCCTCTTCTGGTTCTTAGCCCTGAAGTGCATCACCTCACACTTCTTTGCGTTGAATCCTTGCTGCCACTCCACTGACCATGTCTCTAGTTTGGTTAGGTCCCCCTGCAGTTTTTCCATCCGTCCCCTTTTTCCACCACCACCCCCAATTTGGTATCATTTGTGAATAGACTAACCCTGCTCCCCACTCCATGTGTTATATCAGAGATAAACAGTCCAAATAGCACCGGGCCTAGCACTGACCCCTGCAGCACCCTGCTTGTCACTGCTGTAGGTGCCGAGAGCTCCCCCCCCACCACCACCACCCTCTCCACTCTCCCATATAACCAGTTCTTTATCCATTTAGTTAGCATTTTTCCCACCCCCACTGCCGTCAGCTTCCCCCCAGTCTCCCATGAGGCACTGTATCAAAGGCCTTACTGAAGTCCAAGTACAGGACATGTACCGCATAGCCGCTGTACAACTCCCTTATCACCCAGTCATAATACTTTATTAGGTTGATTTGACAAGACCTCCCTGAGATGAACCTGTGTTGCCGGCCATCTTGGGGACCATTACTCTCTAGGAATGCCACTAGCCCCTGCTTCAGTATCGCCTCCATAAGCTTACCCACTATGGACGTGAGACTGACCATCTGATAATTTTCTGGCTCCTTCCTAGGCCCACTCTTGTGTATGGGCACCACATGTGCCACCCTCCAGTCCTGGGGCACACACCCCATTTCCAGAGAGGTGTTGAACAGATCTGTCAGTGGCTCAGCCAACAGCTCTGCCATCTCCCTTAGAACCCTGGGGTGGACGCCATTGGGACCTGGTGCCTTGTCTACCCTTACTGCACTCAGCCCCTCTAGCACCCTACTCACTGTGATCACTTTGTCCGTCACCCTACTCCCCCTTTCCCACCCCCAGCCCATGGTGGTAGTGGACCATCCCCTTTCCTTAGTGAAAATGGAGCAGAAGTACTCATTTAGAATTTCTGCTTGCTCCTCCCCCTTTTCCACCCAATCCGCTCCACGCTGTATCCTCACAATATGTTCCTTTCACTTCCTCTTTTCCCTGACATACCTAACAAGCATTTGTCAATGCCAAATGTTCGCTTGCTGGCATTGGCATTGGTAGTGTAGGAGTTAGAGAGCTGCATAATAGGAATGGCAGTGAAGTATTGAACTGAAGCCAACCCCACCACCATCCTGCAGAGACTGACAGGCATTGGGGTGTGCCTTTGGGTCATCAGGCATAACGGCCATGCCATTTCACCACACCGTACCTTGTAGACACCAACAAGTGTCACAGTGTGCCTTGGGGTCTTTGGCCCTTATGCCCACCCCATTCCATCAGAAAATACGGTGAGATGGGTGCTCTATAGGAGAATGGGGTGAACTTTGGGGCCGAACAGTCCAAGGCACACCTCGATGCCTCTCACTGGCTGCAGGGTGTGGAATGATATGAGCATTACAGGCGAGAATCCCAAGTCACACCCCTGATGCCTGTCAATCTCTACAGGGTGGGGCGTTATGGTCGGAAACCCTAACGCCTCAGGCGTTCATTGGCATTTTCACTCCAAATTTTCAAAATGGGTTTTTTGTGACCCCCACCTTATGAACAGTGGCAATATCAGTTCATTAGCTGAAAGCTGATTTTGCACAGCGACTATGCCATTTGGCACCACAGGTGCAAAAACACATTGCGAACAGGATGTGAAAAATGACAGCTGTGCTGTTCATGGGGAGGTGCAAAAAATGGCAATGTTGAAAATCTGCAGTGAAAATATTTAAAAAACTGGTGAAGTCACGAGCATGCGTAGAAACTGCGCAACGCACACCCATAATGCAATTAGTTTGTTTTTTTTTATAGCAGATTGACAACACAGGCATTTTGGAACCTCCACTCAGAAACAGTGTCACTGTGATTTTCTTAATCTGTCCCGAACAGTGATTTCCCACAGCTACCAAGCATTTCTGCACTGGAAGTGTGAAAACACATTTCGGCCATCGTGTGAAAAATGACAGCTGTACTGTTCATAAGGAAGTGTGGAAAAATGCCAGTGGTGAAAATCTGGACTGAAAATATTAGAAATGCATGAACTTATGAGGGTGCGTGGAAACTGCGCAGTGGTCGCTCGTAACACAGTCATTTTATGGACTTTTCTGACCAAATTTTTAACATAGCCATTTTAACACCTCTGCTCATAAATAGTGTCACTGTGATTTTCTTAATCTGTCCCAAACATTGATTTAGCACACCGACTGTGCCATTGTGCACTACATGCACAGAAATGCATTTTGGGCGAGATGTGAAAAATGACAGCTGTACTGCTCATAAGGAGGTGTGGTAAAATGGCAATGTTGAAAATCTGGAGTGAAAATATTGAATATTCGCGAACTTATGAGCGTGCATAGGAACAGCGCTACGCATGCACGTAAAACAGTCATTTTTGGAATTTTTCACCAAATTTCAACATAGGGTTTTGGGGGCCTACCTCACGAACTGTGACACTGTCATTTCTTAAATCAGTCCCAAAAGGTGGTTCCACACAGTGACTGCGAAATCACCTTTCAGGGCCGATTAACAAAATGACAGTGACAGAATTTATGAGGTGTGGTCCCAAAAAACCCATGTTGAAAATTTCATGAATAAATTCCCCAAAATGCCTGAGATATGCATCAAAGTTGAAAAAACCCTATTTATTCCATTCTACATCTTACTGGCATTTCCTCAGTTCGCAGTCAGCTTTGAAGAGTGCAGATGTGTTCCCAGTCCACCGAAGATTGTAGCGCCGGACTCCAGAGGTAAGTATGGGGTGAGGTGGATTGTGTGGTGAGGCAAGGGTGTGCAGAGGGTGTGGCGGGTGGGGGTCAGGTCAGTTAGCGAGGAAAGTTTTTTCTTGCAGATGATTTTTTTTTCATAGATGACGCAGGGCTTGTGCCACGCTGGGATGGGCTCCCAGCGTGGCAGCTGGAAGGCTGTTTGGGGGGCAGTGGAGCCGACGGGGGATTGGGCACCTCCGTCGGCCATACGGACTGTTGCCACGCTGGGGTGGGCTCCCAGCATGGACCCAGTCTATTGGGGGAACAGTGGAACAAATGGGGATTGAGCACCCCCATTGGCCTTATGGACCGTTGCCACGCTGGGCTCCCTGCATGGCACCTGGAACTCTGTTGGGGTGGGAGCGCAGCACAGCTGACGGGGGATTGGGCATGTCCGTTGGCCATACAGTGTGTGTGTGTGTGGGGGGGGGAGCGCATGAGCACGCAATATGCTAATCAACACTATCATCGCTGCTCACTGAAGCAGAGCTCTCCCTTTCAGCTGTATGGCACTGCATTTTCAACTGGTGTCATAGACAGCTGCAGCATTCATTGGTGAACTGTGGCTGCACCTGCAAACACACTGACTGAATTGGAAGACAGGATGCCACACCTACAAAAACTCAGATGATGGCACTATGTTTCTTGCACATGCGTGCAAGCAAACATAAACATGTTCTTTTCCCCTCCCTTTATGCCCTGTGCTGATCTTAATTCCCTGGAGGCCTTAGCTTTTTTCACCCTCCTGGCCACCTCCCTTGACCAATTCCCATAAGCCTCCTTATCCTCTCCCTTAACTGTTCTCCTGTACTTCTGGTATGCAGCCCTCTTTGCTCTCACCCCTTGCAGCACTTCCTTGTTCAGACAGCATGGTTTCTTGGCTCTGCTTTTCTTACTCTTGGCCCTGGTGCAGGCTACTGTGGCCTCTGTTAGCTCAGTCTTTTATGACTCCCCGCTTTCGTTCTGTATCCATCCCCAGCCTTATATCCTGGAGTCTCCCTCACAGTATTGCTCCCATCCTCCCAATGTTCACCTTACTAAAGTCCACAACCTTAGTGCCCGTGCCTCCTGTCTCCCTGCCCAGTGTGAGAATGAGCCACACTGTTGGTCGTCACTACCAGCTAGTGGGTCCTCCACCCTTACCTCCCTCACCACCTCCTGATTTGCTTGTACTAGGTCCAGAGTGCTACCAAGCCTTGTAGGCCCACTTAACAATTGCGTCAGAATGCCATCCTGGAATGCATCAAGGAGCACCTGCTCTCTGGTACTGCTAGTGGCTGGGGTGCTCCAGTCAACCCCTGATAGGTTAAAATCCCCCACCATCACCACACTCCTCCTTCTACACACCATCCTTATCTGCTCTGCCAACTCCCCATCCAGTTCCCTGGACTGGGCTGGTGGTCTGTACACCACTCCCAGCCTCAGCTTTTTGCCCTAGGAGTCCCGGAGCTTCACCCAAATTGCCTCTGTCATCTCCTCTTCTCCACTGTCCCTTATGCATTTGATCCCTTCCCTCACACAGAGTGCAACCCCCCCCCAACCCCCTGGTCCCTCCTGTATATTCTGTATCCCGGGATTGCCAAGTCCCAGTCATGGTACTCTACGGCCCAGGTCTCTGTCTCTGCAGCAGTGTCCACCTTTCCCTCTGAAAGGAGACCTGAAGCTCTGCAATTTTGTTCCCGAGGCTTCTTGCATTGAGAGAGACCATCTTCCATCCATACCCCTCCTTCTCCTCATTCTTCTCCTTGGCCTGTGTCCCTCCTCCCAGTAGTCCACACCCTTTCTCTTCATTATTGTTACCGGGTGGTGGTGCCTTCTGTATTACACTCAGACCACTCTGCCTGCCCCCTCTGAGGGTTACTAAGCCTCCACCTTTACCTACATTTAGGTGGGTGAGCTCATTAGGCTCCCTTGTCTGGACCTCTCTACGAACCTCAGTCTTTTGGCCACCCACCCCCCCACTAGTTTAAATCCATCTTAGTAGAGATACACCTCTCTAATCCCACCTTTAATACTCCCCTTCCCTCCCTGTTCAAGTGCAGCCTGTCCCCAGTGTACAAGTCACTATTGCCCCAGACCCTACCCCAGTTAGTCACTAACCCATAATTTTTGGTGTGGTACCAATCCCTCAGCCACTCGTTGAACTCCTGGATGGTACCTTTCCTCCCAATGCTTGCACATGGTACCGGGAGTACCTCTGAGAATGCCACCGACTCCCAACCCCCTCACACTGCCTGCCCAACTCCTAGAACCTCCCCCTCACTACTTCCACAGTCTCCCCCACCAAGCCGTTTGTATCCACATGCAACACTAAATGAGGTATCTTCCTCCCCCTCGCTGCACATTTGAGCAGTGCCTGCCCTGCCCCTCCTGCAGTTAACCCGGGGATAGTTTCAACCCATGAAATACATCTGTGCCTTTCTCCCCTTCTGCCCCATCTCACCCCTTTCAGTATAGAATCCCTCAGGATGAGTACCCCCCGTCCCTTACCCCCTTTCCTTTCTAATGCCCCTTCCATCATCCCAGTATTCATTCTTCCCTGCCCCTTACCCTCTCCAGCTGCACCCTCTGTGACTTCTGTATCTGTACCCCCTACTTCTGCCTCACCCCTTTTCTCTCCCTTATTCCTCCCATCCCACTTGAACCTCTTCCCGTCCTGACTACTTCCTACTGGGCTTCCCCTCCTCCCCTGCTGATTTCCAACCATCTCCTATCCCCGCTGTTGTTGATTTAGAGCCCCATTCCCTTTGAACCCAATAATGATGCCCCTCCCATCCATCCCCCTTCCTGTAGCCTTCTCCCCTCCAGTCACCCCCCATCTTCCTTACTAGCCCCTTTCTACCCTTTTGTCCTCGCTATCTCTTCCCCTACCTGTTGCCATCCCTCTCATATCCCGTCCTCCCCTTCAGTATGTTCCTGCTCTCCCTCTCCCTCCCATAGCAAAGGCTCAAATCTATTCCTAGTCAATACCCCTCCTATATCTCTTCCCCATATTGTTTCCCTATGTGCCCCTCCTGGTTCCATACCTGGTCCCTCTCTTCCCGCAGCCATCTGCTCTCTCCCCTGGTACTCCTCTTGGTGTCTTCCTCCTCCATCAGGAGGCCTCCCCCTTGCCTCGGGCACCCCCTCCCTTCTCCTCTCTTTTCTGCTAGTGCCTCTGATACTGGGGTCAGTTTCAGTCCCTAGCTGTTCTTCCCCCCGTCCCCCTTGCCATCCCCTATCCCCCCCCCAGCCAGGATGCTTACCATACTCATCTGTTCTGCCACTTAGACTGCTCCCTAACCTCCACAGTTCCTTCCTTAAACTAGCCAGTTGTCTATAGACCATACACACACCCCTCTGCCAAGCCCAGTCCAGGATTATGGTGGACCCACACCCTGTACACCCCACCACCCTTCCAAAGATGCTCGCCCTATTGACATGCGGCACTTGCCCCATTTTCACCCCCATCTTATGTTACGGGCTCTTACTCCCGGTTTCTGTACCCTACTGCAAACTGTTTGGCCCTATTTACTCAAATTCCTGTTCCCCCCACAATAGTCCCCCTACTGCCCCCATGCTGACTGGGTTAATTCAGTCTCAAACCTCATCCATTAGATACTGTATTACTGTTGCAATCCTAAAGCCTCCTTGTCCATTGTTCACCCCTCAGCTACCATACTTTTTGTTCTCGGCCCTCATGGTTTCACTTAGCCCAGTCAGAAATTGTATTGCAATCCAAGTATTACTCAGCTCAGTTAGAGAAATAAACATAACAACTAAATCTGTATTATTACAGCAGTCCTAAAAGTATCCAGTCATTGCTTTGTTTCGACCCCAGAGACCCTGCTGTAATATAGGACCACACAGGACCCTGGGCTGTTGGGTGAGAAACTCTAAAGTCCTGACAGAGTTCTGTTGAACTTGCTCACTCCCCCTCTCTCTCTCTCGCTGGTTCTGTTTCTCCCGGTGCTGCAGGCTGCCCTTTTGTACTGGGCTCCTAGCAGTGTTGGCACCTTTTTCTGCCCACAAAGAAATCTGCAGCAGTCCCGACAGAGCTCTATTGAGCAAGCTCACTCCTCCTGTCTCACTCGCTTGTTCTGTTTCTCCCGGCGCTGCAGGCTGCCATTTTGTACTAGGCTTCTGCCTGCATTGGTACCTTTTTCTGCCCACAAAGAAATCCACAGCAGTCCTAACAGAGCTCCGATGACCTCACTCACGTCCCCTCTCTCACTCGCTCATTCTGTTTCTCCCAGCGCTACAGGCTGCCCTTTTGTACTGGGCTCCTGCTTGCATTGGCACCTTTTTCTGCCCACAAAGAAATGTGCAGCAATCCCGACAGATCTCCGTTGAGCTCTCTCAGTCCCCCTCTCTCACTCGTTTGTTCTTAATTTGTCCCAACACTGATTTCCCACAGCGACCATGCTATTCTGCGTTGAAAGTGCAAAAACACATTTCTGCCAGGATGTGAAAAATGACAGCTGTACTGTTCAAAAGGGGGTGTGAAAAAATACCAGTGTTGAAAATCTAGCATGAAAATATTACAAATTTGTGAAGTTACACACGTGTGTAGAAACTGTACAACACACGCACTTAACACATTCATTTAGTGGAATTATTTCACTAAATTTTCAACATAGGCATTTTGTGACCTCATGAACACTGTTACTATGATTTTCTTAATCTGTCTCAAACATTAATTTCCCACAGCGATCATGTTATTTTGCGCTAGATGTGTAAATGCATATTTCGGGGAGGATATGAAAAATGGCAGCTATACTGTTCATAAGGAGGTGTGAAAAAATGCCAATGTTGAAAATCTGGAGTGAAAATATTACAAATGTGCAAAATTATGAGGATGCATGGAAACTGCACAATGTACGGACGTAACACAGTCATTTCATGGACTTTTATCACTAAACTTTCAACATTAGGCATTTTAGCACCTCTGCTCATGAACAGTGTCACTGTGATTTTCTTACTCTGTCCTGAACACTGACTTTCCACAGCGACTGCGCTATTCTGTGCTGGAAGTGCAAAAACACATTTTGGCCAGGATGTGAAAAATGGCAGCTGTACTGTTCATAAGGAGGTGTGACAAAATGCCAAAGTTGACAATCTGGAGTAAAAATACTACAAGGTTGCAAAGCTATGAGGGTGCGTGGAAACTGCACAACACACGCTCGCAAAACAGTCATTTTATGGATGTTTGTCACCAAATTTTCAACTTAGGCATTTTAGGACCTCTGCTCATGAACACAGTCACTGTGATTTTCTTAATCTGTCCCAAATGCTTACTTCCCACAGCGACCTCGCTATTCTGCGCTGGAAGTGCGAAAACGCATTTCGGCCACAATGTGAAAAATGACAGCTGTACTGTTCATAAGGAGGTGTGGAAAATGCCACAATTGAAAGTCTGGAGTGAAAATATTACAAATTTGTGAAGTTACGAGGGTGCGTGGAAACTGTGGAATGCATGCTCGTAACACAGTTATTTTATGGACTTTCATCACCAAATTTTCAAAATAGGCATTTTAGGACCTCTGCTCATGAACAGTGTCACTGCGATTTTCGTAATGTGTCCCAAACACTGATTTCCCACAGCAACCGTGCTATTCTGGGCCACAAGTGCGAAAACACATTTTGGCCAGGATGTGTAAAATGACAGCTGTACTGTTCATAAGGAGGTCTGAAAAAATTTCAATGTTGAAAATCTGGAGTGAAAATAATACAAATTCGTGAAGTTACAAGCATGTATGGAAACTTTACAACGCATGCTCGTAAGACAGGCATTTGGGGAATTTTTTTTCACCAAATTTGCAACATAGGCTTTTTGAGAGCCCACCTCATGAACAGTCACACTGTCATTTTGTTAATTGGTCCCGAAAGGTGATTCCACACAGTGACGGCAAAATCACCTTTCAGGACCGAATAATGCTATGATAGTGACTGTGTTCATGAGGAGGGGTCCCAATAACCCTGTGTTGAAAATTTGGTGGCAAAAGTCCAAAAAACGGCTGAGATATCCACATAAGTTGAAAAAACCCTATTTATGCCATTATACAGCTTACCGGCATTGCTTCAGTTTGCGGTTGGCTTTGAAGAGTGCAGACGTGTTCCCGGTTCACCGAAGATCATTGCGCCAGGCTCCGGAGGTAAGTATGGGGTGAGGGGGTGTGTGGGGAGGTGGGTGCACAGCAGGTGTGCGCAGGTTGTGGAAGGGGCCACAAAAGACCGTGAGGGACCATTTTCTTTATTACCGGGCCAAAAAATAATAAAAAGGACATTGTGGAAAGGTGTTTTTTTTCAGGCCTCATTTGTGCACATTGGGGTGGGCTCCCAGTGTGCCGCCTGCATTTTGAGGAAGTGGGGACTTAAGTCAACAGGGATTGGGCCCCCATTGGCAAATAAAGATGGCTTTGGGGGGCATGATACCAAGGGGGATTGGGCACCCCCTCGGAACACAACAAATGGGGGAGGGGGTACATTATGCTGACGGGGAGTGGGCTCCCCCTTTGGCAATTGAACTGGGTTGGGGTCATACTGACAGGGAGATTGGGCACCCCCATCAGTTGGCTTTCATGGGGCTCTGAGGAAGCAGCCACCATGTTTAGGGAAATGCCAGGGGAAAATATTACACCAGGCACGGTACCACCCGGCAATGTCGGGTCCCTCCCTCATTGTAGCAGAATTGCTGACGCTGCAGTGATGAGGTGGCTCCTCATTGCAGTGGCCAAATCATTTCAAGTTGGTGGCACTTCTGTAGAACCAATGTTATCAGGACACTGGGCCTGCATTGGGTGCACACCGTCAAGCCTGCAAATGTAGTGCAGGCATTGGCGGCCACACTGCCTCACCTCCACAACTCGCTTGTCTCCTAAGATGCTGCATAATGTTTCTTACGCATGTGCACAAGCAAACTTAAAAATCAATATTGACCACATTACTGAGTACAGAATTGCAGTAGTTTTCATGCCAGCCACACACAGTGAAGGTAATGATTCTGAAGGAACACCTGCAAAGGAAGCAGTTGATGAGAGTTTGATGAAAAATGAATTTCCATACAGCAGCAATTAATTTCTCGAAAATCAGGAGGATGGCTTCATGATTAAGAGTGACAATGAGTAATCCTTACAGAAATGTAATTATTTTGAACTACAAACTTCAGAGCATTGCACACACACCAAAACACAAATTAGTAGTTTTGAACAAAATGTTTTACTGACTTATAATGTTACCTCTTTTCAGACATCCACGTAGATATTCCATTATGAAAGATGTAAAACAGTATTGTTTCTGCTTGTAGGTTTTCATTGTCCTTCAGTGTGACTCTCTCATGTGTCAGTGGGATGTTGTGTGTACATATGTCCATGACGAGTGAGGAGGAGGCTAACTTATGAGTGCCCTGTGATTATATATCATCTCCAAAAATTTATTTTTTCTTATTGTCACTCATCCCTCACCATTTCAATCCATGTGTCTCTCAAAGGGATGGGCCCTTTCAATTTCTTCATTATATAATGGTACTCAAGTCCATGAGACAAATGTTTAGCTGTTAAGTGACCCTCAAAACACATTGCAGTTTCGGTCCTGCTGTTGTTTTCGCTTTCAAGAGAAAATATCATCAGTTGTTACACATTACATCTCTCACCAGCTACTGACCAGGCACAATGCTGTTTTGCCCATGAATGGAACAAAATCTCTTAATCTTTTCATTGTATACAGACCTCATCTCCATGAGGCAATTTTTTTTGTTGTTGTTATGCAAGCATCAAAAAAATTCCATATTCAGTCCTGCTGTTGTTTTCTCTTTCAAGTGGAAATCTCATCAATTGTTAAGTCTCTCTTTCGAAGTCTCTCAGTGATGTGCTTTTGCTGTCAGTGTGTGAGTGTACTGTAAAAATGACAATGCAGTCTCCTCATCTTTTTCTTCTGGAGGTGTCTTGTCTCAATGCTCGATGGCACCTTTACAGAACATGGACTTTAGTGTGTGTCTGTGATGAATGATTGATTGATTTGGTGAGCCACGTTTCTAGTCCCCATTTTCAACTATGCCTATTGTAATGTACAATATGATACAGCTTTGTATACAAAACTCTTTCATAACAATGTGAGCTTACATTAGTTTTCAAAGTTTTAAATCTAGTAGTTATAAAATGCTGGTTAAAGTCAAATTAATTCAGCAAGGAGGGACTAAGACGGAAAAACTTTAACAAAATTTGCTTTGTAAAGAGTAACAGTGAATGCTGAGAGACAGAAATTGGTCATAAATTATGAGATAAGGCTGATGAATGAGTGCACCACAGCACAGCAGCTAAAACTAAATAAAGGGGGAGCTGCTGAGCAGCTTGCAAGAAACAGCCAGATTTCAGAGCTCCTGGAGTTTATATTTACAACTACTTAAATTTATAACTTTTCCACCAAGGATTTACTCTCTACACAGCTTGAGTGATCCTTAAAGTGGCCCACAGTTGGAATATGGGCAAATCTAGGGGAAATAATGCCTCTGCAATTGACTTTTTCGCTCAGAACAAAACTGCAGCCCTAGCATGGTGAATGGCCTGCTGGAACTGAGGAGACCACGTCTCAAGGTGCTGCCTCTCAAGAGGGAGCCTCGCTAACTACTATCCAGCTCACTCTTAATCAGCTAGTCAAATTGGTGCAAGAAATCAATAAGAAACTGGATGTGCGTACGCCCAGGGCTTCGGCTTGGAATCCAGGATGGATGCCAGCGAAGGGACAGTGCAGCAGGATGAAGGTGCAGTTTTGAGGGCTTGTGACACATCAACCCAGCTCCTGAATGAAAACTGCCTTTTACGTTGGCAACTGGAGCTTCTTGAAAATCAGGCCAGGGAGAGGAATTTGCATCTATTGGGACTTCCTGAGAAAGCTGAGGGAGAGGACTGCTTGGAATTTATTAAAGTTATTTTGCCAATGATGTTGGGACTTGATGAAGAGGATCTTCCACCAATAGCGATCGAGAGGGCATAATGCATCAACCTGAGAAGGCCATCTTCAGACACCTTACTCCCGAGAACTGTAATGGTGGTATGTCGAGGTGTGGGAGATCGGGACAGGGCCCTGCAGATCGTCCGGAGAAGGTGAGCACTTAAATATGGCCAAACTAAGATCAGCCTTTATCCTGACCTTGTGTACAGTACCAAACAAAACGCAAGGTGTTCGATGGTGTTCGAGGTAGGCTGCAGGTTCTGAAGGTGGAGCACCAGTTGTTATATCCAGCGGGACTGCGGCTGGTGTGGAAGAGACAAACTTATTCCTTTAATGATCCCGAGGAGGTAGAGAAAATATTGCACCTCATGGAAATGAACCCGGAGGAATTGGCTGATGATGTGGATCCCTCATCGGAGGAGGACTGAAGGTTTTCTTTTATATTTTGTACAAGATGGGTTCAGTGGTAGTTATGGGCCTTAGGCCTCATGGGGACTGTATGGATAGTATTTTCACTGGACTGCTTATGTCAACCTTATTCTGTACTGGGGCCAAATGCTTGAAATAAAGGCATATTCTCTTTTTGTTGGGGAAAGGTAAAATCAGATATTTTTGAGACTGATAACTTACTTCGGGCCTCTAACTTAATGTATTTTGTATAATCCTTATTGGGGCATCTTTATCAGGGACCTGTTATCTGAACCAATGTTGATGTCTATTTTATATATTATTAGAGAAAGGATTTGGATAGTAAATGAGGCCTAGGTGTTATGGGGCACTGTTTGTATTATGGGATACATTATGGGCACTATCGGGTCCTTTTTTAGGGTCTGACAGAATGGTGCTCCCTTAAATTTTTCTATTAGGCTGTATGCTGGTGGATTAGTATTATGTTTAACTGATATTGAGATAACCCCCCCCCCGATGTAACAAATAAGAAGAGGTACAATGTTCTTTCTGTATAACACAAGTTACTGATAATGTATATTATGGAGGTTACTCCTTCATTATGTGTATTGTGATGTAAGTCAAATGACTTGTAAAATCAGTAAAAATATAATACAAAAAAAAACAAAACAAATAAGATTTACATACCATAAATCCTCACCACAGCATCTCATTTTGATTGTTATTAATGGAAGAAGATGATGAGTTCTCTGTTATGTTATTGGGGGACTTGTCATTGTCACAACTCATCATAATCATAGGTAGCACAGTATCTGCTCTCCTTCTAATTCACTTGAACTGCCAATTTAGAATAAGCATAGTTAACCTAAAGATGATGAGTGCTGCTTCCAGACTTCCATGGATCCATCAGTAGCGACTGGATTAAAGGTTCCATTTTCCAATCATTACACAAATGTGATTGGTAAATACGTTGCCATGTTAACTTTTTAATAATTACTGTATTATGTTGAAGTGTATAGTGGACTTAATTGACACTGACAGAACAGATTATGGAACCTTAGTCAGAAGGCAGGATTTTCAGAAGGGATCCATCCAAAATGTGCCCACTTGTTCTAAAAAAAAGACTTTCAGGTATTATTCACAATTCTGACTAAATCAATCTGAGAATTATACTTCTGTGAAACAAAGTTGCAACAATTTTGCCAGATAAAATATTTTACCACAGTACCGACAACATTTTACCTACTATAATTATATTGTCTTCATACTGGGCTGTGATTAGAGAGGCTGCAAAGTTTTAATCTACTGGCAAAGCTGAGACAAATAAATCAAATTGCCTTTGAGGACAAATTTGCAGATTTTACCAATTTAGTTTGAAATTCACCTTTTGCAACTTCACCTGCAACTTTGGCCTTGGGGTACATTTAAGTGAAGTTTGGTGAAAATGAGGCCACTGGAAAACAAGTATCTCAAGGTCACTTGGAAGAACTTCAGAAAGTCACATGGTATCAATCAATCAATCAAAATCTTTATTTATCCAGGTGGGCACCATTGAGCAAGGCTCATTTGCAAGGTGGACCTGGTCATGAATACATCAAAGTACAGTACAGCAGCAGGTATACAAAAAGCAATAATATACAAGGAAGAAAAAGTATATACAGTGTCTACAGTATAGTACAAGGTTGAAATAAATAATAATAAAAAAAAAACAGCATTATTTTACAATTAAAGAAGTCAGCAGATGCACAATCAATCATAGGCATACAGGGGTTATAAGCAGAGATCTTTTGAGTGAGGCAGCCGGCAACTACACATATAGGGGAAAGAGGCCGTGTATGGGGTGGCAGGTACAGTAAGACAACTTCACCTTTGGCTTCGCATTGTTAGTTAGTTAGTGGAGGAAACAGGAGCCTGACAGCTTTCAGAGAATAAATTTCTTACATAAAATCAATGTTTCATAACTTTGACAGCTTTCTCTGATTCTTTTTTTGTCTTATTCAATACTTTGTCTTTATATTAGTAATTCATATTTGCTATATACAGTATTCTTTTTTTAGTTATTAGAGATCTGTTCTTTCCTTTTTTTTACATTTGTTCTATATCACTTTTCTGTTCTCTCTCTGTCTCTCACTCTCTGTTTATCTTTCCCTTCCTGGATGTAGTCTCAGGGATGAGTAAGGACTTGGGGCGGCACCATCTGCCTGCACTCTATAGTTCCCAGGGGTGATCCAGCAACCTCCAACAGCAAACTGCAGCAGATGAAAGTCCTAGCTCCAATGTAACAGCAGCCCCAGCTTTCCCAGCTCTGCAGCAGCAGCTTGAACCCCCAGCAGCAGTGCAGCAGCAGTCCTCCATTCCCCCAACTTCACAGCAGCAGCAATTGCCAGCTTGGCAGGAGCAGCCTGAACTCCCTGGCCCCCTGTGGTACCACCACAGCCACAGCTGTCCCCCTGGGGAGCCATGCTCATCATCTTCTGGCTCCTCAGTACTGCCGCATGTGAAGCAGCCACAGTCATCCCTGGTTTAGGATTTTTTTTATGATTGACCCCCATGATGACAGTGTGGTCATGTGCCACATCTGTGATGCACATATCAGTCAGGGGAAAAGGGGAGCCATCTAGGCACCGGTGGCCAGTGTACGCATCAGAAGATCCACCACCTGGCTCAGTGTAAGGCCAGACATTATGAGGTGGCAAGTGGTGATGAACCATCTCTGCCACTGAGGGGGCAGTGCACTGTTTCTTGACACCATTCATAGTGGAGAACACTACCGGCAACACCAGCACTGGCACCTGCACTGCCAACAAGCACCACACAGGAACTTGCAAAACTGGGTGAGAAGATATACAGCCTTCACCACAGGGTATGTCCTATGGAATGGACAATACAGAAGGTACTGGAGAATCAGCAAGTTCTAATTGACAGCATAAATCAGCTCCATCACAGCAATGCAGGTACTGCTCTATCTGAAAACCCTGATAACTGGTACTCCATCATTCCTTTTTCAGTCCATTATCTCCAGTCCTCATTCCTCCCTCTTTTACACCCTATTCTTTTCTCTATCATATAATTCTTCCAGTCTCCTCTTAGCCTTTTTTCCACCTGTTTACGCAAAAAAAGTTTTAAAATTCAGAAAACATTAAACTCTTTTCCTGTCTTTCTCTTTTAATGTTTCACTCCACACTTTCTCATTCCTTGTGGGGGGCAAGCCACCTGTATCTCAGCCCCTTGCTTAGACATATGGCACCCTACAATGCATCTCCTGGGACTTACCATCTTTATACCGGTACCCCCTGGATTAACCCCCAGGGCACGGCCACCGCACCAACTTGATACTCACAACAATGGGACAAGGGTGCTGGCAGATATACCCACTGGCATTACCTTCTTGGTTTCACCTCAAGATGGGGTGTGGGATTGGTTGGTGATAGTGGGTGATGAGATAGGACAGAACTCAGAAGCGCCGTGCAGCATGCGTTTGATGCCGGTCAAGCGGGCATCATTAATGGTGACTGTTGTTTTTGTGGTGTTTTTTTCCCTGGGGCGGGGACATGCAATGACATTCAGCTTCTGCCCCACCCTCTGCAAGTGAAGGTGCCGGCACAAATGTTCCCCCAGCCTCCACCAGAGATCCATGTTGTGCCGGACAATCTACCCCCTTCCCCCTCAGAGATGGACAGCAGTCCCCAGGTCGCTCGATCCTTCTCCCCCCCCGGCCCTCTGACATCCGGGGTCCATTCCCAAACCCAGGTCATTGGTATCACAGACAGGTGCCTTGCCCCTGTGCTGGTGAGCCAGCAGACTTTCTCATTTTGATTTCTGTCTCAGTGATCTCTCGCCTTCTTAAAAACAAACCAAAAAAATTCAATCTTCTATCTACATTTACTTTAATGACACTGTTTATATGCCATAGTATTCTCTTCTCTCTTATACTGCTTTTGTTGTAAAGCACTGTTGCTTACATTTATAGTGCATTTGAAAAGAAATATCAGAAACTGCTTCACAATATCACTCACACTGTCAGACTTATTCTCTCCCTTCACAGTCACTTTTTTCACTCTTCTTAGTTCTAGAAATTTTCTCTCAAACAGTGGTAGCAACTGGTACGCTGTCTGCATCACCCTCTCAGACAGCATTTGTCAAGCACATTAGGTGAGTTGACACAAGTGCTCAAGCACAATATATACATTTCTCATCTGAAATGTTCTCCTGAACAAGAAATTATTAAATGGTTTTGATGCACTACTGCTGCTAATGCTAAATGGTACTGCACTGTGTGTCAGTCCCCCCACCACATTTCTTGTAAAATACTTCAGTGGAAAATGTGTGGATAGCACAGTGGGCCCTATGCATGATGCCTATGCACTGTGGAAACCGGGCGCATAGACATAGCTATGAATGAATGCCATGCAGCAGGGTCTGGTAGACTCCTATTTGCATTCATGACCAGTGTGGATGTAAGTTATGAGCCCAGTCCCCTGGTCACACTGAAAGCAACACACCGGGGCAGGCAGGGGGTATGCCTGCACTACACGCCATGCACTAAGTCACATAGTGCTGCTCGCAGGGGGATGTAGTTGGGAGTAGGTTGTGCTACGGTGAACCATGCCATGACCACAGTATGCACCCAGCTCTGCTCACACAGGATCCCCACCCAGCCCCAGCATCAGTATGGTAGCCCTCCAAAACATCCAGAACCCTGTCCCAGGCCTGCAGGCCAGCCACCCCCCATGTCTGCCCTGTCCCCAATGTCGTATGGCATGCCCACCCCCCCACACATGTCTGCCCCATCCCTGACATTGCACAGCATAACTACCCCCTACACATGTTGGCTCCATCCCAGGTGCTGTCATTGCATACCCCCATTCAGCTCCTGTCAGCCCTGACCCACGGTTATTAATGCATCTCCCCCCACCCTGGGTGACCCTGTCCCAGTGCTGTGCCACTTCCTGGCGCCTGGCAGCCCCTCCCATAGATGTTCATGCAGCCCCCAAGCACTTGTCATCCCCATACCCAGTGTGTGACAAGTGTTTCCCCCACACACACACAGGAGCATTCCCCCAGGACACAACTGGAAATGAGCTATGGAGCTCTGTATGCCTGTAATACTGTGCAGAATAAACAAATAGACAGCCCCAGTTAAAACACCCCCAACCCGGTACCCCACACTGATGGCCAGTGGCCCCCTCCCCCCCTGTACCACTGACAACCACCTCATACCCCATACCTGCCAGTTGGCAACACAGGATTGGATGGCCAGTGGTACATCCCTCCTCACAGCACCTCGGCTGCTGACCATAAAACTGATGTTGGGAGCACAGTGCCAATTTATAGCAACACATTACCAGCATCAGTTGCACAGCCAGTGACCATAGAGGTGTGAAGAGGAATGTCTCACTGGCCATACAAGCCCGTGGCACTGACTGGCAGGCAAAGGGGATGGGTGGTGTCAGTGCCACGGGGGAGAGGGGGGACCACTGGCCACCAATGTATACACTGTGGTACCGGGTTCAGGGGTGTGTGTGAACCGGGGCTGTCTCCTTATTTGTTTATTCTGCACAGTATTGCAAGGCATAGAGAGTTCCATTAGTTCATTTCCAAATGCATCCTGGGGAATGCTCCTTTGTGTGTGCGGAGGGAGTACTTGTCATACACCGGGGACAGGGATGCCAAGTGTGTGGGGGACTGGCATACAGGACTGGGGTGGGGGTCCAGCTGGAGTCAGTTCGGGTGTGTGGTTGGAGGCCACAATGCCACAGGGGCTTGAACAGGGGGTCATCAGGCCAATGGGGCCAGGCTGTGTGGGTCTGGGTACCTGCATTGGGTGTTCAAGCACTCAGACCCATGCCGTCTTGTGCTGGTGATACACTATGGGACCCAGGATGAGCATCCAATTGGTTGCTTGCCTGGGTCTGGTACTCTGCCCCAGCTGCCCTGCACAGTCCTGAATGCTGGGGGGGCAGGGCTGTGGACAGATGCCCTGTGGGTCAGGCGGTAGTGAATACCGCACACCCTGTGCCTGTCTGGAGCCATGGAGCTACGCCTTTGGCACGTACTTTCCACCTGTTGGTGCATAGGCACCAATATGCATAAATTGTGTGCTCCTACAATTTTTCTCAATTACCAGAATGAATATGTCAGGCTGCTGCATGCTGTTACAAGATGCTACAATGTGTGTCAGTCCCACCAACACAGTACTTTTAATGCACTTTAGGTGATACAGTTTGGTGCCCTTAAATTCTCAGTCCAATAAATTCTCCTATCTGGAAATGTTTGCATTAGGAAACAAAACAAAATGGGATCCTTGAATTAACTCACTCAGTCCCATAGCATATATATATAACTGTAGGCATTTTATATTCAACCCTTTTCAAAATGGGCACCTTGAGCTGAATTTTATATGCTGCTTCTGCATTGTGTAAGTCTCACATCACAACACCTGTTCTGATGAACTTTAGTGACTAGAACTTCTAGATGTTTTCTTTAATAATGCCTCTTTGTGGTGCAGATACAGTTGATGATCTTTGTTTATCACTGTGAGTCCTACCAGCAAAGGTAAATATTCATTTTGTATTTGTATTACTTTTTGGCATTGAGGGGCGGCAGAAACAGTGTATTTCTGACTATCTTTTCTTTGTATTTCTCTCTGTTCTGGTATTTGTCACTAGGGTGATGAAATCCTGTTGCTACATGAGTCCAGACAAGATCTGATTAATTAGTTTAGAACTGTTTCCTGCCAGGGAAGATAAGTAGTATTCTTTTTCCCATTTTTGCTTTTACATTTTTAAATGTTAGTCATATGTCACTATCTGTTTTTCTGCTCCTGTTTCTTTCGTTTCAGGTAATTTTCAGCTGTGTGACAAATAATGTCAAATCAGGCAGCAGCACCAGGTAGATGACTGTTATTCATGCTGGATACAGAGGACAGTTTCACTTTCATAAGACCACACACAGTGGTGGAGAAGCTGGGGGAGGAAGAGGAAGTCCAAACCTGAATCTGCAGCGCTGATCACATCAACTATTTGGTGTGAAATGCACCACACACATAAATTATGTGCTCTCAGAATTTTTCTCAACTACCAGAATAAATACTTCAGGCTGCCGTGTGCTGCCACAAGGTGCTGTGCTGTGAGACAGTCCCTTCATCACAGTTTTTAAAATGCACTTTAGTGGAAATGATGCAAAAAAGCACAACTTGCATAAATGCTGTTACCCAAATTTTTCTCAACTACAGCAATAAATACTTCAGGCTGCTGCACGCTGCTACATTGTGCTGTGCTCTGTGTTAGTCTCCCACCACAGTTCTTATAATGCACTTTAGTAGAAATGGTGACAAAAGCACAATATACATGTATCTTGTGCTATCTGAATTATTCTTAACTGCCAGAATAAATACTTCAGGCTGCAGCATGCCACTACAAGTTGCTGTGCCTTGTGTCAGTCCCCCCACTGCAGTTCTTGTAATGCACAACAGAGGAAATTGTGAGAAAAAGACAACATACAATAATTCTGTACTTCAAGAATTTTTCTCAACTACCAGAATAGATATGTCTGGCTGCTGTATACTGCTACAAGGTGCTGCACTCTGCATCAGGCTCACTGCCACAATTCTTGTTGTGCACTTTAGGGGGAAATTATGCAAAAAGCACACTATACATAAATTCTGTCCTTTCAGAATTTTTTTCAATGACCACAAAAAAAAAAGGTCAGGCTGCTACATACTGCTACATGGTATCACACCATGTATCAGTCCCACTGCCACAGTTCATGCAATGTACTTTATCAGAGATAGTGAGAGCAGTAACGGCTCTAGCCACAAATGGTTACCAGGGCACAGCTGGGGCACAATAGATGGCAGACAGGGCACTGATATATTGTTACTATGGGGGAGGTTCTGCACCATATGGGGCACCAACCGGGGCACAGCATTTTTTTACCGGGGCACGTGCCCTGGCGGGCCCTGGTGTAGAGCCGCCACTGAGTGAGAGTGTGAAAAACACAATAAACATAAATTCTGTGCTCCCAGAATTTTTCCCATGAACCATAAAAATATGTCATGATGCTGCATGGTGCCATTCTGTGTGTCAGTCCCACCACCACAGTCCTTGTAATGCACTTTAAGGGATGAACTGTAGAGTCCAGAAGTTCTCAGTTTAATAAACTCTTCTGTCTGTACATTTTTGCAAAAGGAAACACAGTGAGATGGGCTCCCTAAATGAAAATGCTGCTTCTGTGCTGTGGAAGTCACCAAACACAGCACCTGTGCGGATGAACTGCAGAGCCTAAAAATACTCAGTTTAATAAATTCTACCATCTGGAAATGTTCACATGAGGAAACAAAATGAGATAGGATCCCCTGAATTAATAATATGCTTCTGCACTGTACAAGTCTACCACCGCAGCACCTGTCCTAATGAACTGTAGTCACCAGAAATTTTGGCCGTTTTCTCATAAAATGATACTGCCTGTTTGTGGCACAGATCTGGATGATGATCTTTGAGTAGGACGTTGTGTCCCACCAGCAGAGGTGAGTATTTTTTTATTTTTTTTTACTTTTCAGTCAGGGGTAAAGAGTGTACTTCCAGTGGATGTCATTGTCCACATGGGGATAAATAACCTGGCAAGGGAGGAGGCAGGGATAGGAATAATGCAGGAGGAATTTAGAGAGTTGGTTAGGGGTCTTGGGCAGGTGGCATGCTCTGTGACCTTCTTGGAGGTGCTACCTGTTCTATGCAAGGGGGAGGTTAGGGAGAGCCACACCAGGGATTTCAACACTTGGTTGAAATAATGGTGTGTTAGGAGGGGTTTGTATTCATTGGGGACTGGGGCACAACCTGGAGGGATGAAGGCCTGTACAAGGTCAAAGGGCTGCACACATCCAGAGGGGGAACCAAGGTCCTTAGTGAGCAGTTTAGATGCTTCATTGGTGAGCAATTAAACTAGCCGAGGGGGGGGGCAGAAGGAGGCAGGAAAATAAAAACTGCTTCCCCCAGAAGCTCACAAGGCAAACAAGAAGATTCTGGAGGGACAGGAAAAGTGAAAGGAAGCACATAATAATGAATGGAAGGGGATACAAGGAAAAAATAAAAATAATAAGCATAGGGGACAAAATAAGGGAGTGCAAAGGGGGAAAAGGGAAGAGGATGGCAACATAGCCTGGACAGCCATGTGCGCCAATGTGAGAAGTCTGAACAACAAGCTTGCAGACCTAGAGGCCTCCATGGTGGAAGTAGACCTGAACTTAGTTGTCATTACAGCAACCTGGTGCAATGCAAACCAGGACTGGGAGGTGAACATACCATGATATCAGCTCTTCAGGAAGGACAGGATAGGTAAAAAAGAGAGAGGAGTGGCTCTTTATGTAAAGGATAACATAAAAGCCACAGGGACACGGGGGGGGGGCAGGTAGGGGAGGAGACACTGTGGGTCACTCTGGAGAGAAGGAAAGGGACCGCTATTTGAACAGGAGTGGTCTACAGACTGCCAAAGCAGGGGGAAGAGGTGGACAAGGAAATGTTGAATGCAATTCTGAAGATGGCTCATAAGGGAGAGGTACTGCTAGTGGGAGACTTCAATCTACTGGATGCAGACTAGAGCCTTCCCACTGCAACTACAGCCAGAAGTAAGTACATCCTGGACTCCCTTCAAGGTAATGTGTATTGGAACCCTCACGTGAGCAGGCACTACTATACCTAGTGCTAACAAATGAGGACAGTGTGGCCGAAGTCACAGTGGGGACAATCTGGGAACCAGTAACCACCGTACAGTGTGGTTTGAGATGAGTATTGGGATGGCATTGAATTACACAAAGGCGAGGGTGTTGGACTCCAGGAGGGCTGATTTTAGCAAAATGGGAGAATGCCTCAGAGATGCCCTGGCAGGCTAGTAGAACTGGGTGGAGTCAAAGAACAGTGGGCAAAAATAAAAGAGGGCCTTGAATAAGCTACAAACCTCTGTGTCAGGCAGGTTAGCAAGAGCAAAAGGAAAAAGAGACCACTATGGTTCTCTAAGGAGGTAGCAGAAATGGTTCAGGCAAAAAAAAGGGCACTTAGAGTGTACAAACAGACACAGAAGCAAAGAGATAGGGACAATTACCAAGAGAAACAAAGGGAGACAGGGAAGGCAATTAGAAGTGCAAAAGCACAGACAGACAAACAGAGGAAAGGATGTCAAAATCAGTGACAAAGGAGGATAAAACATTTTTTATATATAAAAGTGAAAATAGAAAGGCAAAGGGGGATAGTAAGACTGAAAGGAGAAGGACAGTGTGGAAGAGGACTACCAAAAAGTGTATATTCTGAACAAATACTTCTGTTCAGTATTTACGGAGGAGGGGGTAGGAAATGGGCCCGTGATTAAGGACAAGAGTATAAAGGGATAGGAAGTGGACACAAGCCCTTTTACAGAGGAAAGAGTGCTTGGGAACTATCAAAAGTAAAAGTAGACAAGGCAATGTTGCCAGACGAGGTGCACCCCAGGATACTGAGGGAACCTAAAGAGGAGCTAGCTACACCTCTGACAGCCCTTTTTAACCAGTCATTAAGAACAGGGGAGGTTCTTGGGGATTGGAGGAGAGCATATTTGGTCCCACTCCATAAGAGTGGAAATAGGGGGGGAGGTAGGAAATTACAGGCCTATCAGCCTGACGTCGGTGGTGGGCAAGGTAATGGAGTCACTGTTAAAGAAAAGGATCAGGGAATATCTTGTTACCAATAATCTGCAGGATCAGAGGCAGTATGGTTTCATAGGAGGGAAGTCCTGCCAGATAAACCTGCCTTAGTTCTCTGATTGGGTAACAAGGGAAGTGGATCAGGGAGGAGCGGTGGACGTGGCCTACCTGGATTTCAGCAAGGCCTTTGACACATAGACGACTGTTAAACAAACTGGGGAGTCTAGAAGTAGGTCCCAAATAGTAAACTGGGTGGCAAAATGGCTGAGCAATAGGAGTCAGAGGGTAGTGGTAAATGGCATCCACTCTGGAGTAGGAAAAGTGACCAGTGGGCTATCACAAAGATCAGTATTAGGGCCAATCCTTATTAATGTCTTTATTAATGACATTGTGGAAGGGCTGGAAGGGAAAATTTGCCTATTTGCACATGACACAAAACTCTGCAACAGAGTGGACACATTGGGAGGGGTAGAAAGAATGATAAACTATTTACAAAAAGTAGAGGAACCATCAAGGATTTGGCAGCAGTGTTTTAGCTAAAAAAAAAAAAAGCAAAATAATGTGTATGGGGCACAGGAACCAAGGGGTGACATACCAAATGGGGGGGGTAATAGCTGCCACAAAGCAGGAAAGACACCTGGGGGTGATCATTTCTGATGACCTGAAAGTGGCGAAACAGTGTGACAAGGCAGTGGGGAAGGCAGGCAGGATGCTGGGATGTATAGGTAGGGGAATCACCAGAAGGTAGAGGGAGGTAATAATACCCTTGTATAGATCACTGGTGAGACCACACTTTGCGTAATGTGTACAATACTGAAGGCCCCATCTCTGCAAGGACATAGACAGGGTGGAGGCAGTAGGAAGGGGGACAACAGAAATGGTGCATGATCTGCATCAAAAGCCCTATTGGGAAAGGCTTAAGGAATTAATTATATACTCCCTGGAGGAAAGGAGAGAAAGGGGGAATATTTTTATTTATTTATTTAAAGATTGGTAACCGGGAGAGGCATGCTGAGCCAAGGCTCATTTTCAGGTGTGACCGGGGCACAGTAACAGTGAAAACAAAAATATACAAAAGTAAGGTTACAGGTTGTACATGGACATCAAAATATCATCAGGTAATTACAAAGTAGTGCAATGTGCAATAGAATGGAAAGTTCAATACAGGTATGCAGAATGTACATAGATGCATATTCATAGTGCGGAGCCAGTTAGGTAACAGTTAGTAAGATTAGGTAACAGGTAGTACATGGGCATGTTGAAGGATGCATAAAATATTGTCAGGTAATTACAAAGTAGTGCTAGAATGCAGAAGGATGAACAGTACAGTGCAGTTATGTGAGAATGTACATAGATACATTCATAGTGCAGAGTCAGTTAGGTAACAGGTAGTAAGTACATGGACACTTTGGCGTCAGACGAGTACAAAAATAGTGCAGAAAACTAAAACCGACAACGACACAAATACATTTATGACAATATAAAACAGTAAAATGAGGGAGTAAAGAATCCAGGAGAAAGGAGCCAAGAAATGTAGACACAGTGTAGGAATTAGTCAGGTTGTGGGCACGAGCAGGTAGGAGTGGCAGAAAAGTAGCGTGCACGTTTAAAGATACTTAGAGAAGGCAATGCATACAGTGTGGTGGACAGGGAGTTCCACTCACAGGGGACGTGGAAGAAGAAGGCAGCCCTGCCAGAATTAGAGTGAGGGCAAGGTAGGGCAAAAGATTGGGAGTCTCGGGAGCGAATACGATAGGAGGTAACGATGGAGGGGGAGAGGAAGGTGGCTAGGTAGGGGGAGAGCGCCCCAGAACCAGTATTTAGCATTGATCATGAAGGTGGAGGTTTCCATCGGAATGTAAGAGAGGGAGTGTTAGGAGGAGTAAGGGTGCAGTGATGGGTTCTGAAGGGGGCATTTAGGGTGAAAGAGCAGAAGGCATTGAAAAGGACATCCAGCCTGGAGAGGGTGGGCCGGAATTATAAATAATAGTATCATCTGCATAGAGGTGTATGAGGGAGGAGGAGCATATGAAGGGGAGGTCATTGAGAAAAATGGAAGAGAGGATGGGGCCAAGGATTGACCCTTGTGGTACACCAGCTAGGATGAGGGGGTACGTCACTGACTAGGACACACTGAAAGCAGTCTGAGAGGTAGGAGCTGAACCATTTGATGGGGGGGGAGACCAGCGTATTCAAGCTTGGAAAGAAGGATAGGATGGGAGACAGAGTCAAAAGCTTTAGCCTGGTCTATAAACATAGCGGAGGTAAGGTGGCCCCTGTCCATACCAGCTAGAATGGCGTCAGTACCTCTAAGTAGGGAGGATATGGTGGAGTGTTTTTTCTTGAACCCAAACTGATATGGGGCAGGAAGTTTGTGGAATTGAGGAAGTTTGTCTGGTGAGGACAAGGGATTCTTGGAGTTTGGCTAAGGCAGGGAGGAGGGAAATAGGACGATAGTTTCCAGGTTGGGAGTGGTCACTGCCTTTGTGAAGCAGGATCACTTTTGCTACTTTCCATGCCTGAGGCACTGAGTTGAGGGAGAATGAGAAGTTAAGTAGGTGGGACAGTGGGTGAGCGATGGCAGGGGCCGAGATCTTCAGTATGAGTGGATCTAGGCCGTCAGGACTAGATTTGCATGGGTTTAGGTATAGGAAAGCCTTGATGACCTCTTGGGCTGAAACAGGATAAAGTGGACAAGAGTTAGAGGTTGAGGAGGGAGATGGTTCTGTGGTGTGGGATGCAGAAGAGGTGGGGGTATGTAGAGGTGCTGAGTGAGGAAGGGGTGGGCAGCAGTAGAGGAAAGGGCACATGTTGTAAATAAGTTATTTAAGGCAGAGGCAACGGCGAGCGGGTCTGAGATAAGGTTGTTATCGATTGACAAGGAGGAGGAGTTAGGTGAGGGTTTGAGAAGGGAGGAGAGGGTATGCCAGAATTTGTGGGGAGAACATAGGTTTTCTTGCAACGTGTCCTTAAAATATTCAGATTTGGCTGCCCTGGTGGCTTTATTGCAAGTGTTTCTCAGTACACGGTAGGTGGAGAGGTCATTGGGGAGAGTGACGATTTATAGCAGGCCCAAGCTAGGACATGGGACTTGCAGACCTTAATGAGATCCAAGGATATCCAGGGATGGTGGAAGTTTTGCAGCCTGTGACTGCATGGGGGGTGTGTGCTTATTCCAGATGTTATTTAAAATGTGACAGAAAAGGGAGGGGGCTCTGTTTACATCTTCTGTGGTATATAAAGGAGACCAGTCAGAGGATGCGAGATCATGCAGGAGCATTGAGGTGTTCAAGGAGTGTAGGGAGCAAATCCAGTGGTACATGGGGGGAGAGTGAGGTATCTGGAGTTTACGAGTGCAGAATGTCATAAGCTGGTTGCTGATGTAGTCACCAGCTGCTGCGATTCAGTGCAGGTGAGACACCAGTATTCAGTCCAGGAGGGTGTGGTTTTGGGAATGGGGGTTTAGTCTGGTGGGTTCAATTATGAGCTGGTGTAAGTTAAGAGCCTCAATCTGCAAAGTGGTGGGTTTGAGGAAAGGGGATGCCCAATTTAAATTAAAGTCGCTGAGTAAAATTAGTTTGCCAGAACTGGCAGTGGTTGAAACAGCAGAGAAGATGTTTATGACGACTGAGGAGGATGCTTTGGGGGAGGAGTAGAGTACACCAATGTAAATGGAAAGAGAGGAGGATAGGAGCAGTTTGGCAAGAAGCAGCTCATGGGACTTTGGGACAGCCTTGTTAGTAACAATGTAAACAGGAAGGTTTTAGTGGTAGTAGATTGCTACGCCCCCACCTCTCTTTGTGCGGTCTTGCCTAAGGAGATGGTAGCCAGAAAGGGAGATTTGAGTGTCAGGGATTCTGCACGGCAGCCATGATTCAGTGATGCACAGTAAATATGGGGAGTGCTGAGTTACCCATACTCTCAGAAGGTCTATCTCAGGGAGTAGACTGCTGACTTTGAGGTGATAAACAGATGGACCTTTCACAGGTGTTCGTGAGGGAGAGGTGGGGCCAGGGTTGGGTTGGATGTCACCGGCACGTAGGAGAAGTAGATAGATGAAAAAGAGTCTGTTAGTGGGTTTGTGGTGCTTTAGTCTACTGCGATGAGGAAGAGGGTGTGTGGGAGGGTGAGTGAGGTGAAGCCTACGAAGAAGTTCAAGTCTGAGTGATGAAAGTACTTTCTCCCATTACCTCAGATATATAGGAAAGGGAACATTGTTTAACCAGGAATAGTACACTAAGACAAAGCTTGTTTCCAGACATGATCTGGAGCACAAGGAAGTTAAGTGACTTGCTCAGGATCACACAGTATGCATCTAGGTGGCTGTGGGATTCAAACTCAGGTCTCCAGATCTCAGCTCAGAGCCTTAATCCACTGTGCCATAGTGCCTCTATCTATACTGCCTCCTTAGCAAGCAATTGCTTGTTTACTAAGGAGTAGGGATGCAAGACAGAATATATATGATAGAAACATTCAAATACCTCACAGGTATAACCTAGGTACAAGAAGGGAGCAGATTTCAAAGAAAAAGATGCTCAAGGATAGGAGGTCACACTATGAAGCCAGAAGAAGGGGAGGCTCAGAGATTAAGGAAGAAAGTACTTCTTCATGGAGAGAGGGGTGGATCCTTGGAACAGCCTCTCAGCAGAGGTGGTAGGGGTTAAAATAGTTACGGGATTCAAAAATGCTTGGGTTAAGCACAAAGGGATAGTAGTAGTAGTGTGTGTGTGTGTGTGTGTGTGCGCGCGCGTGTGTGTGTGTGTGGGGAGGGGGAGAGGGAGGAGCCCAGGGACTGAGTCGGGTTTCTGGTGTCAATATGGGTAGGGAAAATATGGGCAGACTAGGTGGGCCAAGTAGTCCTTACCTGGTGACAGCTTCTATGTTTCTTTGTAATCATCTTTTGTTCATGTTTCTCTCTTTTATTTATCACTAGGAAGATGAAATCCTGTTGTTGTATGGATCCAGTCCAGTCTGGTTATTTAATTTAACAGTGTTTCATACCATGGAAGATAAATATTATTTTTGTTTTTAAATTCTTAAATGTTGTTTGTGTGTCACTGTCTGTTTTGTACTCCTGTTTCTTTCATTTCAGGTAACTTTCAGCTGTGACAATGTAGAATCAACCAGCAGCATCAGGTACCTGACTGCTATTTACTCTGAATACAGAAGATGGGTTGATTTTAATAAGACCACATGCAGTGGTGGAGAAGCTGGAGGAGGAGTAAGAGGTCCAAGCATGTGTTTGCAGTGTTAAAAACATCAACTATCTGGTTGAGAAGATGGCAATTGCTTGCTTACTAAGCAGTAGGCACGCATGACAGAACATAACGCGACAAGTGAATTTGAGATAGAAATGACTCTAGTGGACTCCCTGCATCCGATTCAGAAAGAGCCCAGTAGGTCATCGCAAGCTGCAGTTCGATGCAGTTTGCATTGAAACCAGGTGATCAAGGGAACTAGTGCCTAATTATCCAACAGGAGGGGTCTCAGCATCAAAGTCTCTGATGTAGCCAAGACCACTCCCCCCCTGCACCGATCCAAACTGTGCACAGGAGGGGAATGACAGAGACAGGTGGCAGTGCCTGGCCACAGTTGGTCTGGCATGGAATCTCCACCATGGGTTGCTGAGTGAGAGAACCTGCCACAGGTTCTCTGGTCATCATGAGACTGGACATTGGACACTGACCACAGCTCTCAGATATGTTCCCGTGAGGAACCCACAGTGTAACCCTGTGGTGTCTCACTGTATGTGCCCGTGCAGCAATGGGTGTGGCACCATAGGTCTGAGTGGTACAGAGCTACAGGTTACTGTCCCAGGACATTTACATGAGCCAGAAAAAGATGTTAGAAACACAGCAATACTTTGATTTCAGGTGGAAGGAGGTGGGGGGGGGAATTGTTTAACCAGGAAAGGCACATTAAGCTGAAGCTTGTTTCCAGTAAACCTTGGAGCACAAGGAAGTTAAGTGACTTGCTCAGGGTCACACAGTACTGTGTGCAAGTGGAGGCTGTGGGATTCAAACCCAGGTCTCCAGGTTTGCAGCTCTGTGCTGTAGTCTAAACCACCGCGCTGTACTGCCTCCTAAAGCATGTATGCATTATAAGGTGTTTACAAAGTTTAATTGTAGGGTGAAAACAAACATGATATTAATAGCATAAAGGTCCAAAATTGTTAGAGACATCATGAAGTCCTAAAATTGTAGGAGATTTAAGACTTTTTTTTATGAAAGAGCAATCCCATAACTGTGAACTATGAGATAAGTTAGTGAGTTTGTGTTTTCACATTTAGGTCCAGGTGAAGTGCACCATAAAGGATGTGAATATAAGAAAAAGGGGAATGCCACTAAGTGAGCCCCTTTATGGACATGTAAGTGTGGTTTAAATATATCTAGTTGAATACTGAACATAATTCTGGAATTTGAGAATATGTATGAATTGTTCACTCCTTCAGAAACTGTAAAGTGCATACTAATGGGCACAACAACACTTACAGGCCAGATGTGCCACCTTTGGGTGAGTCCACCATTGGATCCCTACTGTTGTCAGCCACCAGCAACAGCTATCAGTAGTGCATGGGCTGGTAGACCATCCCTAGTGACTCCAGAGGCTTCATGGATACCAAAAATGGGGTTGCTGCAGCCTGCATCCACCGAAAGCCCCCTAGCACCATGGTGCACTCCCTGTTTGGGCACAAGGCTGGTGCAGGCCTTGTTGGGCACAAGGAGTCTCACACTCACCACAGCCTGCATACCTGAATTGGACCTGATGTAATTTTTGATGCAAGGTGCCCTTGCATCAATTCTGATGGCTACAGGCAGCTTGTGTCACCATTTCAGCTTTGTGAATCAGGCACCTTATTGTGCTGCTTTTGCACCTGTGAAAAGAAACCAAAAAGAAAAAAAAGAAAAAAAAAGAAAGAAAAAATAAGTTTTGTGAAGGATACTTACTGTCACATTGTTGATGGCCATGCCTTGAAATGGGTTGTCATTAAGGGGCCCCAGACAGCGAAGGTATAGGAGGAGAAGTCTTACTTGATGGAGGCAGCAGGACAGATGATCTGTGAAGACAAGAGAACATGATTTACTTTACTCAATTAGCCACAGTGTGGGTCACAGCATATCCATTACACACTCCCACTCTTACTAAACTTGTCACCTGTGAAGAAATAGGAGAAATGATTTAGCCTGACGTGGCCACCTTGATGGCTGCATGGTATATCCATTGTCCACCTCCAGTTTTAGTATACCTCTCACTTGTGAAAAAAAAAGATTTGTTATTATTTCTCACTTGGCCACCTTGGTGGTGGCATTTATTTATTTATTGGAATCTAGGGTGACACGTTTGAACTAAAAGTTTGTTTACAAAGGTTCCACCTTGTAAGGCAATAGACAAAGTACGTAGACATTACAAAACAGACAGGGTATATACAGCAGGCACGTATATTATGGTACATAAAGATACAGATTCAAGCAAGTACAGTTAAAATACATCAGGTAGGAGGGGTCAACTTTATTGCAACAGTACTATGAGCATACCTAATGTGGACAAGCAATTTATAGTGGTAGCTGAGCTTTACAGCATGCAGGTAGAGTTATGGAGGGTCAGAAGTGGTGGTGATCAAAGGAGGGGAGGACAGAATAGATGAGAGCAGGGGAGGGTGGGGCAGAGACAAAGGGGTGACAGAACAAGGGGTTGAGTAGTCAGAGGGGTGGGATTGGATAGGAATCTATCCAGGGTTACGAATTCAGGCTATAGGGCAGGGCTAGGTAATATGGGGAGAGACCAATAAGGCACAAGGTTTCGAAAGTGGGAGGGTGAGGTGAGGGGGAAACTGGGGGAGGGGTGAATATGGGGGATTAATATTTGTGAAGAGAAAGCAGGAAGGCGGGGGATAAAGAGGGGCATGGGGGTAAGTGCTCAGTGGGGTCACACCAGGTAGGGGAGGAAGTGGGCGGAGATGGGTGCTATGCAGGACAGATAAGCTAACAATAACAGTGGGATTAGGCACAGGTGATGCAGTCGCAGTTACTAAGAAAGGCCAGGTACTGGAGCAGCTTGACCTTAAATGGCTGTAGTATCGTTTCCTCAATCAGTTCAGAGTTAAGGGAATGGTATATTTGTTGCCTGCTCCCAATCTTACTATATTTGTTACCTGCTAAGAAAAAGAGACATTATTTAGCCTGACTTGGCCACATTGTCACTGTGTACCGTTTAAAGGAAAACATAAAGTAAAACAGTAAAAGAAGTAAAAATAATCATGGAATGATACTTACCCCCACAGTAGTAAGGGCCAGGCATTGTACTGGCGCAATGGTGCCATAAAGATGGGTGAAGGAGGAAGAGACAACTTAGGTTGGTGCCTTGCATGCTGTCTGGCTTTGTAATTGGCTACATACCAGTCATCCCTGTGAATGGAAGAAGGAGAAAAGGATTAGTTAATTCTACTTGCTGTGGAGAGAGTTATTGTGGAGAGGATTTTTGTAAGTTTTGCTATTTTTTTTTAATCTAGTTTAAAATGGAATTTAGCTTAAAAGTTTCTGTGGCTGGAGAGATTGAACAGGACATGCCCAGACTGGCCCACCCACAAAGCCTTTAAATTTTGACAGAGCTATCAAACTGCAGGAGAGAAGGATTAGTTAATTCTACTTGATGTGGAGAGAGTTACTGTGGAGAGGATTTTTATAAGTTTTGCTATTGTTTTTTAAACTGCAGGAGAGAAGGATTCATTAATTTTACTTGCTGTGGACAGAGTTAGTGTGGAGAGGATCATAAAGGCCCTCCCATCCAGCCCTTCCAGCTGCCTTTCTTAAATACTGAAATGCCACTAGCAGTTGGGTTTGAAGGCTGTGAGGGAGGAGCTTGGGAGCTGCAAACTGACCTGAACCCTCTGGGCAGGTCAGGAGGCAAGAAACAAGGAACAGCCATATGAGCTAATTGTTAAAGATATATATAACTTATGAGTAGGACTGTGGTGTACAGTTAGTACTGTAGATTTTATGAGTAGGATTGTTGTTTTTTTTATTTTTTACTGTAGTTGGCTGCCTTAGGCTGCATGCAAGGGTATTTGATATTACAATTTCAGTTAGAGGCTGGGCTAGAATTAGTTAACTCCACTTACTGTGGACAGAGTTAGTGTGGAGAGGATTTTTGTAAGTTTTGCTTTTTTTTTTTAATTTATCTTAAAGGTGTCCATGGCTGTGTTTTTTAAATTAAGCTCAATGGGGGCAGGTCCTAAAGAGGACTTGGAGCAAACATCTAATTTTCTGGACTGTATGCATTTGTGAGACTTGGAAATGCTATTGGTGGGTTTGTAATTGTGTTCATAGACAACTGCAATCAGTGTAGAGAGACTATATTTCACTGTTCTGTATAGGCAGTGTGAACCATGGGTAGGATTGTGGGGTGCAATAGTTGTGGGGCAGCAGTGTGGATGAACAGGCTGAGGAGGCTGGAAGGGTACCCAATATGCCACAGGCTAAGGAGACTCAAGGAGGAGGTTCAGTGGCTTGGCGGGGAGCTGCTGAGGTTGAGGGGTGAGGTTTCCATAGGTAAAAGGGCTGACATTTGAGAGTATCAGGGGGCACCACAGAGAAGGAACAGTGGGTCAAGGGAGGGGTTGGGGAGACTAGACAGGAAGCCAGTTGATGAAGGGTGGACTGTAGTAGGGCCTAGTAAAATAGGAGCAGCAGTAGGCAGGATGGAGGAGAAAACACATAGTAATGCAACGAGGGTAGGGGACATGTTTGTTGTACTAGCGACACATCAGGAAGAGGACACAGGAGAAGACTGCACAAGGGATGGTACTCACAAAGAGGAGGGAGTGAGGGGCATTACTAGTGGCGAGATTGAGCGTGGCGTGGCAGGGGGTGGGATAATATTCGGAGAGGTGAGGAGGGAGAGGGAGGTTGGCAGTCAAACAGGAGGAGGGGAAGGGGTCTTAATTGAGAGGGGCAGGGTGAAGACACTGGGGCAAATGGTAAAAGCACCATCTTGAGTGGCCCCAGGAATGAGAACCTGGGTGGGGGAGGGTGGTGACAGGCACAAGAAAAGAGGAGGGGGTGTACTGGTGTTGGGGGACTCCATACTCAATGGGATCAGATGGGGCAGCAATGGGGAAAGGCACAGTCAGATATGGGTGGAGTCCATACCGGGATTAAAGGCGGACAAGGCAGGGCAGGCAATCCTAAGGTGCACAAGGAGGAGTAGGAGGAAACCGCACATTGTGGTACATGTGGGAACAAACCACCTAGTGGGGGAAATGATGGACATAACAAGGGAGAAGTCTGAGGAACTGGGAAAGTTGTGCGAGGAGACTAGAGAGTCTGTGGCCTTCTCGGGTGTGCTCCTAGCACACTGCTCAAGCACAGTGAGAAAGTAGAGGATTGGGGAGTTGAATGCATGGTTAGTAGAATGGTGTCATACTAAGGGGTACGGGGTTATGGGCGGCTGGGGCAGTACTTGGGATGATAATAATCTGTTTGCAAGGGATAGGCTGCACCTGAGCAGGGAGGGGAAGGAGGTATTTAAGCAAAGACTGGGGAGGTATATTGTGACAAAGGTGGATTTAAACTAGATAGGGGAGGGTGGCAAGTGGACAGCAGCTAGGCAGGGATCCACTAGAGCAGAGTCACAGCCTATCCCCCAGGCTAGCAGTGAAGGATTCATGGCAGCCAAAAAGGGAGGCAGTAGAAGGGAGGAGATGGAGGGCAATGAAGGGAAGTGGGCAGGATGAAGGGTGGTCTTGCTGAATGCGAGAATGTTAGGCAACAAATCAGCTGAGCTACAGGCACTCTTGGCAGTGCGGAGGGTGGATATTGTGGCTGTCGCAGAAACATTAGCAACCGAGTACCGGGACTGGGATCTGGCAATCCCACGGTACAAATTATACAGGAAGGACTGTAAGGAGAGGAGGGGGGTGGGGTGGCAGTCTAAGTGAGAGACAGGATCAAATTCACAAGGGACGAGGGCAAGGAAAGGAGAAGAGAGACAACCTGGCTGCAGCTCCTAGACTCAAGGGGTAGGAAACTGAGGTTTTGGGTGGTATACAGGCCACCATCCCATTCTGAGGAGCTTGACAGGGAATTAGCGGGAAAAATCAGAAAGGTATGTAGAAAAGGGAAGGTGGTCATTGTGGGGGATTTTAACTTGCTGTTGTTTTATTTTTTTCCCAACTCTTGTTTCTCACCTGTCTTCCCGGGGCATCTCTCAGGCTGCTCACACAACTTCAGCCCCTAAGCACCTACCAGAACCAATCCTCTGACAGTCACATCAGTATCAGGATTCAGGATCCCCACCTTCTTCCTGGCCCCCACAGGAGTAAGCCGAGGATCCCCAGGGGGTAGAGTCAGAGTTGTGGCTAGTGTATGGTGTGTGCAGCATCAGCCCCTGGAGGTCGCCGTCACCTCTCCTGGTAGACAGAGTTTTTTTTTCTGCTTGTTGCTCCTCCCCTCTCCCTTCCTCCAGAGCTCAGAAGTGCAATGACATCCTCCAACATCTGCCACAGCTCTATGCCCTCTACTTCAGCCCTAGGTTGCGCAGTGCCTTCGGCTTCCATCAGGGGTTGCTGCTATGCCAGGCTAGCCCTGGATCCCTCCCCTGGGAGAGGAGAGCTGTCCAGTGGACATTCAATCCTCTCTCTCCCCTGCTGACCCCTGGCGGACTGAGCTAATTCCTGAACCCAGGTCACTAGCGTGGCATAAGGTGTGACGTCCAGTGCCTCAACCCTCAGCGTCACCAGGCCAACTTGCCGGGGGTTGACTGGAGCATTCCAGTCACCTCCAGTGCTAGGCAGCAAGTGGACACAATCCAGGAGGGTCTCCTGACACAGTTGGTCAGTGTACCTACTAGGCTAAAGAACACTTTAGATCTGGTATTGTTGAATGGGGGAGGCAGTAAGGGAAATAAGGGTGTAGGACCCACTGACTGACAGCAATCACCAAATGGTGCGGTTTAATATCGCGATATGCAGGGAGCCCCGAACTCAGTAACCTGGGTGGTAAACTGGCAAATGGACTTGGGAGGATGCGGGAAGTACTGAAAGGGAAACTGGAGGGCTTAAGGCAGGAGATGGATGTGTAGCAGAAATGGGATATTATTAATGGGGGATTACAGAGGCAAGGGAAGCCTGCATCAAGACACAAAGTAAGAGGAGCAGAGCAAGGAAATCATGCTAGTTGAACAGTGAGGTAGTGGAGGTGCTGAGGGCAAAACGAGAGGTGCACTAGAGGTATAGGAGGACGGGGAAGGAAGGGGACAGGGAGGAGTATGCAAGATGGTCCAGGAAGGGGACCAGAAAAGGAAAGAAGCCAAGGCCCAGAGGCTGAGATTAACACAGGGAATTTGGGGGAGAAAGACTTGTTCAGATACATCAGGGAAAAAGAGAAGTGCAAGGAGACAATAGTGAGGATAAAAAGGGTGGGAGGACGGAAAGGGGCAGAACAGGCAGAAGCACTGAATGAATACTTTGCTCAGTGTTCATGGAAAAAGGTGGGACCGCTACCACCATGGGCTGGGAGGGTGGGCATGGGGAAGAGGAGGCGACAGATGGAAAGACTGAGGAGGTAGAGTCCTAGAGGGATTGAGTGCACGGAGAATAGACAGGGCACCAGGGCCAGATAGTATCCACCCCAGGATGCTGAGGGAGATGGCAGAGGTGTTGGCGGAGCCACTGGCGGATCTGTACAGCACCTCACTGGAGCTGGGATGTGTGCCACTGGACTGGAGGATGGCACATGTAGTGCCGTTACACATGAGAGGACCAAGGGATGAACCAGGTAATTATTGTCTGGTAAATCTCACCTCAGTAGTGTGTAAACTCATGGAAATGATACTAAAGGAAAGACTGGTGTCGTACCTGGAGGGCAATGGCCTCTAGGGTGTGAGGCAGGCATGGGTTCATTTCAGGGAAGTCCTGTCAAACCAACCTGATACAATATTATGCCTGGGTGACAGGTGAGCTGGATAAGGGTCATGCAGTGGATGTTCTTTACTTGGACTTCAGCAAGCCCTTCAATTCGGTGCCTCATGGGTGGCTTGGGGGGATGCTAACTGGTGTAGAGAGGTAGGGGCAAAAATGATGAACTGGATTACAAGTTGGCTGAGTGGAGGCTGCAATGGGTGGTGGTTGGAGGGGAGCTCTCAACTCTGAAGCCAGTGATGAGCGGGGTGTCACAGGGCTCTGTGCTGGGACCAGTATTATTTGGGCTCTTCATATCAGACATTGCACACAGGGTGGTGAGCAAGGTAAGTCTGTTCGCAGACGACACCAAAAATGGGAGCAGTGGTAGATGGAGGGGAGGGATGGAAGCAGCTGCAGGGGAACCTAAACAAGCTAGAGGAGTGGTCAGAGAGGTGGCAGCTGGGGTTCAATGCAAAGAAGTGTGAGGTTATGCACTTCGGGGAGAAGAACCTAAGGAGAGAATACTGGCTGGGGGGGGGGTGTTAAGCTAGGGATCACTGATGAGGAGAAGGACCTATGGGTAATGGTAACAGGGACCATGAACAATACTGCCTAGTGCAGGAGAGTGGCTGCAAAAGCAAACAAAATGCTGGGGTGCATAGTGAGGAGTTTTCATCCAGGTGAAGAGAGTTGATCTTGCCCATCTACAGGTCGCTGGTAAGGCTACACTTGGAGTACTGTGTGCAGTTTTGGAGGCCATACCTGAAGCGCGATATCAGGCTACTGGAGGGGGTGCAGAGGAGGGCAACAAATATATGTGGAATGGAGGGGAGAGACTATGAGAGCAGGTTGGCAGACCTGAATATGTACACACTGGAGGATAGAAGAGACAAGGGGTCGTGATAGAGACATTCAAGTATCTGAGGGGAATCAATAAGGATGGGGCAGATGGGGTCTTTAAGCTAAGGAGGGGGATGGACATCAGAGGGTATGGGCTAAGAATAAAGGGAGGATGATTTAGGAGGGAAATGAGGAGACACTATTTCATGGAGAGGGTGGTAGCAAAATGGAATGCACTACCAGAATGAGAGTTATCATATAAATTTGTGAACAGCTTTAAAAGGGCATGGGACAGGGAAGGGGTGGAGATGGGGGGAGGCAGTGGGATGACAAAGGGAAGGGGGTGGGGCCGCTGCAAACAAGGGGTACTAGTTGCACACTCGAGCAGACTTAGACTGGGTGGTCTGTTTCTGCTGGCATATTCGTATGTTCATATGAGATGGAGACAAAAGAAATAACAGAAACACATTTTAATGTCATACAAGCAAAGTGGAAGCCCCTCCTGAGAGAGAACAGCTTCATCACCAACAGTTAGGATAAGGAGTGTGAACAACAGTGAAAGTAACTTACTATCACAGAAGACAAACTTGGTCCTTGCTGGGTCTCCGGTCTTTCTGCCTTGATGGGTTAACTGGCTGGGGCTCTGCTTGAGGGCTGCCTGGCTGGAGGTCTGTCTGGCAATGGCATTTACACTAGCTTAAGAGTCCATGTTTCTGAGTCTGGATGCATGCGGTGGAGATGGCCCATGTTGCTTGTGGGTGTGAACATGCAGTCCTGAAGACATGGAGGTAGTGCCTTGATTGCTGAAGGGTGCATGGTCAGTATGGCTGGCAATGACATTTAAACTGGCATAAGAGGCCAGGTTGCTCAGTCTGTATGCATGCGATGGTGGTATTAGTGGCCAATATTATTGTTGGCAAACTTGGCATTTAATGAAGTAGTGTTTATGTTATACTTTGTCTGTAGGCATGGCATAGGAGAGGGTGGAGGGAGGTAATCAGATATGGAACTGCAACACAACTTGGGGAAAACATAATGACAAGAAAACAAAACAGAATTATAAGGAAAAGGGTTTGATTGATGAGGAAGAAAGGATGGATAGAACACATTTTTTCTATGCAACTATCATCCTCATCAAGAAAGCAGCCCTCACAGTCTTTCAGACTGGAGTTGTCCCCACATGGGAATTCTTTCTCCATCCATGCTTCATGTACCTCAGCAGAATGCAATTTGCCAGTGCCAATAACATCAGGCTCTTCAGGTTCATATTTACCACCACCATCACCTTCATGTGGTAGGAATGTAGGTGTGATTGTATTGTGAGGAATGTGCCCCACATTCTTTTTAATAAATGTTAGCATGCCAACATTTCTAGGGGACAGATGTGTATGCCTGTCCCACACAATGGCCTCTGCCAAATTGAATACCCCCTCCACACTAACATTCGAGGGTGGATAGCTGAGGTATTTGCTACCATGGTCAATGTTGGCCAATCAGTGACTTTGCTACTCCAGTATAGAAAGAGTTCTTCTGTGATTGTAAAGTGCCTGTGTTCACCACATATTTCTATACCATGTGTTGTACTGCTCACAATACTGCTGCCTCATCAACCTCCTCCTCCTCCTCCTTTTCCTCCATATCTTCAATTCTCACTCGGCACAAAATATCCCAAAGTGGATTTATGTTTTTTTTCCTATTGCCTTGCAAGTTTTATTAGCCCTTTTACCACGTGAAGTGGCAACAACACCCAGTATCTGATCACTTTCATGTTGTGCCTTACATAATTGTGACTTTAACATGTATGCCCCATGTACCCATCTTATTAGCTGACTGGTTAGATTTTGGACCTGATCAGGACCACCTTCAAGTACTGAGGAGAGGCCTCATTCAAATCATGGGCCCATCATGGTGGAATCTCAAACTCGGCAGACTATAGAACGCAGGAAATATGGCTATTGCAGTTCACAACATGGAGCACTGGCTGTGTTACATGTTCAAATGGTTATAGAATAATGATCAGGCCATCCATCAGTTATGACTGGTATGTTGTTAGAGACATGAATATTCCAGCACTATCATGGCTGGTAGGCATTAGCAGACATTCAGAGATGCATTTTTTTCTGCTCGTACAAGCACTCAATCATGTACAGTGAGGGCAGTTTGCTCTGGATATGCAGGTACCTAATATATTCACAGGCCTTTCTGAAATAGGCAAAGTGAGCACAGATGCAAAGGGCCACAGTCAACATGGACATGATATCACGATATGCTAGAAACTCCTGCACCATGGAATCTATGCATGATGTTAATGCACCATGTAAACCAGGCATGGTGGCATTGCTACACTTGAATGACACGGAGCCAGGTCCTGTGCACGTCGGGGGCATGCCAGCACTCCGAGGTATTCACTAACCTGCATAGTGCTGGCCCATGGGTGCAAAGGGTGGCGCCGGGTACACCAGCCAGGACCAGGCATAACCCAGTACATGCCTCCATGTTCTACAGCTGCCGGGCATGGCGGATCAATGCTACTGACCTATGTGCTGCCCAGCCCACTAGGCAGCATGGGAGGGCTGGGGCAGTGTCCCAGGTGAGTGCCCGGTGGTAGTCCATCTGGTGCTGCTTTACACGGCTGGCTCCGATTCTGTGTACCCGCCACATGGGTGCATGGGATCTACTGAGGTATCCGGTATGGGCATCTGATTGGATGCCTGCCTGGGTCAGCGGCTCTGCCCCTGACAGCCCATATGACCCTGCATGCTGAGGGGGCATAGCCATGAACAGACACCCTGCAGGTGCATGCTGTCATACATGCCAGCACCCTGCGCCTGTCCGGGGCTGTGTAGGTACATGGGCGGGGTACGCGCCTTAAGCACATATAACCCAACCATTACTGCATAGGGTCCAATAAGATTAAGATAGTGTGCCAAGTATTATGATTGGGGCCTAAGAGCAGAATGGCTCCTAGCACACAGGTTTAGAGGCTTTTGACAAAGAGCCACCATTACCAAAAATGAGCACCCTGACAGATGCCTCATTACTAGGGAGGTAGGTTCCATCACTGAGGTATTTACTGCCTGTTATAAAAAAATTATATGCCTATGGCATAGCTCCCAATCAGACCACATTGCATTCCTTCCTGATGGGAGTATGCATCCCCCAGCTTCAGGATGATGCCAAGGAAGTCCTTGTAGCTCCTGTTTTGAATCAAAAATTACAGGAGGCCATTGGATGTACGATGTCTGAGAAATGCCCAGACCCTGATGGCTACCTATTGGACTTTTCCAAAAAAAGTCTCAAAGACCTCTTTCTTCTCATCCACAAAGTTGCTAATTCTCTCTCTTTTTTCTTATAGTTTTCAGATGCTCAAACCTCCTTGTTGTCTGCACTCCCCACACCCGCGGCCTCCGGTGTCCAGGTCAGAGCTACTCCCATCCTGCTACAGTTTGTCCCCCCCCCAGGCAGGGAAGGGGGGAGGCTCATTCCTTCCCACCAATCAACCCTGATATTGGGCTGCTTTATATACTGGGCACTGGCGCCAGGTGAAGGAGCAGGGCTATTTTACTTTTTGTCCATTTTTCTTCCCCTCCTAGAGAACGCAGCATGCAGTGGTGTCCAAGGAGATGGTGCACGCAGAGACACAACACCGCTCCGGACTCCTGCTGACATCCTCCCCTCCCATATGACATCCCTAGCTGCACCTCCACCTGTGTACACCCAGGTGGTGGTGTTGCAGTATGAGTGGCATCCTTCCCTTCCCAGAGGAGAAGAGCATTCCTAGGATGCTCAATCCTCCGACCCCCAGCTGTCCCTCCAGCTATCCAGGCTTGTTCCCGAGCCCAGATCGCCAGCATCACATGTAGTAGTGCTGCTGCTGCTGTGCTGGTGGGTCAGTGCACTAATTCTCTCTTAGATGGTGAGCACCCCAACCCCCATCCTGGAGCTATACTGTGATCTTTGTTATCCCTAAACCAGGGAAACTCCCAGAATGCCGTGAGTCATATAGACTGAGTTCAGTATTGAATACTGATTATAAGGTTTTCATGTCCATTCTCACAAAATGGCTGGATGCCCTGCTACCCTGACTGATCCACCTGGACTAGATGAGATTTGTGAGGTCTCATCAAGCTCTTTATCCTCCACCAAGTGGCCTCAGCTTGCACACCACTCCTTGACCTCTGTCTTGATGTGGAGAAAGCACTCAACCAAATGTTCTCTATATTTCTGCACACTGCACTGAGGTGCTTTGGTTACCCCCTTCTTTCATAGACTTGCTTTTCATATCTATAGTTTACCTCAAGTTCAGATGTGTGCCAATGGCCACCTCTCCTCCTGGTTCGAGCTGCAAAGAGGCACCAGGCAGGGCTTCCCCCCACCCCTTCTTTTTGCCACCTACAATGAGCCCTGGCTTAAGCCATCAGGCAACATGTTGGTATTTGGGAATATCAGGCACAGGATGGATCTGAGCATCATATTGCTCTGTATGCACACAACATTATGTTGTACCTCTCTGCCCCAGACTCACACCTTCCAGCTATCTGGTCCCTCCTATGCTTGTACGGATCCTTCTTCGGGTATTGACTTAATCAAAAAAAGACTGAGGTCCTAGCTGTCAACTTTGTCCCATCTCAGCAGCTGATGGCTCAATACCTCTTTAGATGGGGACTCTCAAAAATGAAATATTTGCATGTCCAGTATGGTCTCACAGCTGTCCAAGCCAGCTATGCCCCTTTCCAGGTGCAGCTTTAGGTGAATCTGAGCCAATGATCAGTGGCGCAACCATCCATCGAGAGAAGGGTTGCAGACAATAATAGGATGGTACTATCCAAATATCTGTATTTATTCCAATCTTTAGCCATCCCTATTGATAATAAATATTGGGCCAAGTGGTGCTAGATAATAATAATAATAATATTCTTTATTTCTTTATTTTCAAAAACCAAGGTGCCTAACAAATTTAAAATGACATAGCAGACAGTCCAAACTTTTTAAAAAATAAAACAGCTAATACAGTTAAAAAATAAATCAGTCACCAAACGCCTGGTACCACAAGTATGTCTTTAGTGCCTGTTTAAATTCCTCCATGGTCATGCACACCCATAACCGATGGGGTAGACAATTTCAAAGGGTCTGGGCCACATGCATGAATGCATGGGCCCCAGCAGATTTCAGGCACACCCTAGAAAACTCTAGCAACCTCTCATCAGCTGAGCGGAGTGATTACCTAGGGCAGTAAGGAACCAGGATCTCCTTCAGACAGTCCAGGCTCAGGTTGTGTAGGGCCTTGAAAGTCAATAAACTGACTTTAAAGGTGATCCATCACTCTACTGGCAGCCAGGGCAGCCCGCACAGCACCGGTGAAATATGACAGGACCGAGAAGTCCCCGTCAACATAGAAACATAGAAACATAGATTTTGACGGCAGATAAGGACCGCTTGGCCCACCCAGTCTGCCCATTTTCCTACCTAATGGATAAGCTGCAGATCCTAGTCAACCAGCAGCCTACTTCTTCCTACCCCCACCCCTAGAATTGCCTTGTGACTGTCCCATGCATGCTTGAATTCCACCTTACTGTTTTTGACTCCACAACCCTTCTCCGAAGGCCGCTCCATGCATCCACAACCTCTCTGTGAAAAATACTTCCTTAAATTACCTCTGAGCCACCCCCCTTCTATCTTAAAATTGTGCCCCCTTGTTCTTGCACAGCTCTTTTTTTGAAAGATGCTACCCTCTTGGACTTTGTTGATTCCCTTGAGATACTTGAAAGTTTCTATCATGTCCGCCATCTCCCTCCTTTCCTTGAGGCTATACATATTCAGCTCCTTAAGTCTCTCTTCATATGTCTTCCGGTGCAGACCCTGCACCATTTTAGTTGCCCTCCTCTGGACAGCCTCCATCCTGTCTATGTCCTTGCGGAGATTGGATCTCCAGAACTGCACGCAGTACTCCAGATGGGGTCTCACCAGCTGTCTGTACAGAGGAATAATAACTTCCTGTTTTCTACTGGTGATGCCTCTCCCATGCATCCCAGTATCCCCTCAGCCCTCCTTGCTGCCCTCTCACATTGCTTGCCCACCTTAGGTCATCTGATATGACTACCCCAGGTCCCTTTCCATTTTGTTGTTGTTAGTATCTCACCCCCATTGTGTACTCTTCCTGGGTTTTGTTTCCCAGGTGCATTACCTTACTTCTTAGCATTGAATCTAAGCTGCCATACATTTGACCATTCCTCTAATGTTGCCAAGTCCCTTCTCATCCTTTCCACCCCATGTTGTGCATCAACTCTGTTGCAGATCTTTGTGTCATCTGCAAAGAGACATACTTTCCTTCAGTCCCTCTGCAATGTAGCATAAAGACATTGAAGAGGACCGATCTAATACTGAACCTCACGGTACCCCACTAGTAACCCCCTTTCTTCAAGTGGACTCCATTTGCTATTACTCTCTGTGTCCTATTCTCCAGCCAATTCTTTACCCAGGCTGTCATCTTGGGACCCACTCCCAGGCTGGCTAACTTGTATATTAATCTTTTGTGTTGGACTGTGTCAAATGCATTGCTAAAGTCTAGGTAGGTCATGTCCACAGCCCCTCCCTGATCTACTACTTTGGTCACCCAGTCAAAGAAATCTATCAGATTCATCTGGCATGACCTTCCCGCTGTGAATCCATGCTGCCTTGGGTCCTGTGCCCTCTGGCCTCTAGATACTCGACAATTCTTTCCTTCAGAAGTGATTCCATCATTTTCCCTACCACTGAGGTTAAACTAACAGGTCTGTAGTTTTCTGCTTCTGTCTTGCTCCCACTTTTGTGAAGGAGAATCACATCTGCCATTCTCCAGTCCTCGGGTACCACCCCATCCTTCCATGATTTGTTAAAGAGGGTAGTCAGTGGTGTCACTAGTTCTACCCTTAGTTCTTTTAGAATTCTGGGATGAATCCCATCAGGCCCCATTGCTTTGTCCACCTTCAGTTTTAAGAGTTCTTTCAGAACCCTTTCTTCTGTAAATGGGCTGGTATCAACTTCTGTATCCAGAGTGTTTCTACTGTTTGTTTTAGGTACCTCCCCACTTCTTTGTAAATACTGAGCAAAATATTTGTTTAGTATCTCTGCCTTCTCACAGTCACCCTCTGCCCACCCTCCCTCCTCTTTATTAAGCCTCACTAGACCTTCCTTGGTCTTTCTTCACTCCCTGATGTACCTATAAAAGGTTTTATCCCCCTTCTTAACTGAGTTGGCTATCTTTTCCTCGGTTTGGGCCTTTGCTGTTCTGACTGCCTTCCCAGCTTCCTTTTGCTTTAACTGATACAGTTCCCTGTCCTGCTCCTTCTGTGATTCCTTGTACTTCCTGAATGCTTTCTTTTCTCTTGAACCTTCACTGCCACCTCCTTTGAGAACCATAGTGGTTTCTTACATCGTTTCGTTTGTTAATTTGCTTCACACAAAGGCTTGTTACCTCTGTGATGGCAGTTTTATTATTCCCCATTGTTCCTCCACCCTCCTTCCTGCCCATTTGCTAGTGCATTCCTTAGGCACTCACCCATTTTGGCAAAGTCAGCCCTCCTAAAGTCCAGTACTTTTGCCTTTGTATGGCTTGACTCTATTGCTGTGTTTATTGTGAACCATACTGTTGATGGTCGCTAGTTCCCAGATGGCTACCCACTTCACATCTGTGATCTCTCTTCATCTCCATTTGAGAGAACCAGGTCTAAATTGCTCCCTCTCAGTGGGCTCCAATACTAGTTGTCTAAGGCATGCCCTGTAGGGGCATCTAGAATAACCCCACTCTTTGAAGTGGCTGCTGCAACTGCACTCCAGTTAACATCTGGCATATTCAGATCACCATCGGCAATATCTCCCCTTTTTCTGCCATTCTAAGTATTCTTTCTATCATTTCCTTGTCCATTTCCTCCCCCTGAGAAGGGGATCTGTATACAACCCCTGTGGGGATTGTGGTGCCATTGCAGGTCTCCAAATTTACCCACAGTGCTTCTTCTCCTCCCTGTTTTCCATTTTGTTCTGTTGCTTTGATTCCTTCCCTTATGTAAAGAGCTCCTCCTCCTCTTTTACCCTCCCTGTTCCTCCTGTAGATAGTGTATCCTGGTATGTTTATGTCCCAGTCATGGTTTTGTGTGTACCATGTTTCTGTGACTGCCACAATATCCAGATGTTCCTCCTCCATCAAGGCCACTAATTCAGGAACCCTATTTACTCAGACTACGGGCATTGGTACTCATTGCTCTCCACTTTTTGATGGCTTTACCTTCTTTTGCAGCATCCCCCACTGACCTGTCTACCTCAGTCTTTTTCTCATTTAGTACCCTGTTTTGTAGGGAGAGGCTGGGATTTTCCTGCTGCTTATCAGTGCCTCCCCCCTTGACTAGTTTAAAAGCTTGCCAATGAAGCATTTAAACTGATTGCTCAAAAGACTGTTCCCTTCCTGGACAGATGCAGACCATCCTGCCAGTATAGGCTGGTGTCCTTCCAGGTGGAACCCCAGTCCCCAATAAAGCCAAACCCTGTGCTCCACACCATTTTTCAACCATTCATTAAACTGCATGGTGCAAAGTACCCTCGCCTCACTCATGCCATTGACAGGCAGCACCTCAGAGAAGGATATTGTGTGTGCTACTTGTCTTAGGCCCCTCCTCAATTCTACAAAGTCCTTCTGCACTGCTCTAATCTCATGATTAGCCAAGTCATTTGTCCCTAGGTGGACAATGACATCCAGCTCAGACTCCAGTCAAGAGCCGGGTCGCAGAGTTCTGCACTAGCTGTAGGCAGCGGATTTGCACTCCAGGTAGCCCTAGGTAAAGGAAGTTGCAATAGTCCAAGCACAAGGTCACAAAGGTATAGACCAGCGTAAGAAGATCGCTGGATGGAACAAGGTGCTTAATCCTGGAGATAATTCTCAGATGGTAAAAAGAGGACTTGATGACGGCTGACACCTGCAAATGCAGTCAGCCCTTCATCAAAAATTACCCCCAGGTCTTGCACCCGTTCAGAGGTTGGGAGTGGTAAGCCCCCAAGAAAAAGCCCAGAGGGTGAACTAACCCCCAGATCCCCTATCCAGCGCACCGGATCCACAACCAGCACCTTAGTCTTTTCCGAGTTCAATTTCAGCCAGCTCGAGTTCATCCAGTCCTGGACTTCTGCAAGGCAGTTGTTAAAGACTGAGAGAGCTCCATCCTGGTCAGGTGCAAAAGAAAGGTAGAGCTGAGTGTCATCAGCATGGCAGTGAAACCTCAGCCCATACCTTCTTACAATGTCTCCGAGGGGCAGCATGTACACTGCGAACAACATGGGGGACAACACTGAACCCTGAGGAACCCCATGTGACAGAGAAACTGGGTCCGAAGAATGAACTCCGGACACCATTCTCTGAGTTCTTCTGGTAAGAAAAGATGTAAACCACCTGAGGACTGCACCTGACAGTCCACAGATGAACCTCAGGCAATCAAGTAGGACCCCATGGCCCTCAGTGTCAAATGCTGACGAGAGTTCTAGAAGAACTAAGATGGAACGTTTTTTCCAATCTCTGGCCATCAGGAGATCACTGAGCACCTGAACCAGCGCTGTCTCAGTACTATGCCTCTTTCAAAAACCAGACTGTAGGGGTTCATAGATGTCATAGATGGTCAAATGGTTCTCCAGCTGTACGGCCACTACTTTCTCAATCACTGTCCCCAAAAAGGGGAAGTTAGAGATTGCGCTGTAGTTCACATGGCAGTCGGGGTCCAAAGAAGTCTTCTTTAAAATGGGGTGTTGCCACCGCCTCCTTCACGGAGCTAGGAAACTCTCCTGTTTCCAAGGAGCACCAGACTATCCATGCTAGGACCGGATCGATGGAATCAATGCAACCCAAAATCAGGGAAGTTGGTCCTGAGTCCAAACTACAGCATGTAGGGTGCACACCCCGGACAACGCGCATTACATCCATGAACTCCAGTCGGTCGAATGTACTCCAGGAACACTAAAAGGCAGTGATCTGTGCTGGTCGAGATCCACGACAGGAGTCCGACAGAATTTCTGTCTAATGTCCTGTCAGTGACACCGGCAGGTCGACCGCATTCTGCAGTTGCCTGCTGGCTCACCATTGCTGTCTTTGTTTTCTAAGGGGCGCTTCACCCCCGAACCCCCCACACCACCCCCACTTAAGAATTTTCAACTCCAGTTGGAGCTGATTGGGGGGGGTGCAGGACCCCTGACAGCCAGCGCCGAGTTCCAGTGGGTCTCCCACCATGGCTAGGTGCTGCAGTCACTGTGGGGGACCTCGCTGGTGAAATGTCGCTGCGAGGTGGGAAAATGCACTGGTCAAAGGCAACACCCATAGAGCATGCCGGTTGGAGTACCGCCCTGATGTCAGCCACCTTAGTCACAACGAATTGAGCAAGTTCATCACTCTCTGTCTGAGAAAAAGCTTTCCGAATTTATAGACAGACTGGGTTGCACAGTCTGTCTACAGTGCGAAAAAGTTAAGCTGGTCAATTCTGAGCAGCCACAATCTCCCCGGACAGGAACTCTGCCTTCTTATGGTTGATTGCATATTGATAGACATGATAATGATCCATCAATCTAAGGTGGTTGGCATCAAAGGTGGATTTCCGCCAGCAATGCTCTAACCTTCGTCTTAGTCACCGCATCTCCCTCAAAGTCCCGTCAAACCTTGGGGATCGAGGGCGAAGGGAGAGAGGATGAACATGGACAGGAGCAACGACATCCAGGGCTGCAGAAATGGCCATATTATAGGCCACCACAAGGGCCTCTGGGTCACTGTTTGCCTCTGGAAGGGACAATAGGTCAAGTACTGCCACCAGGCATTCAGAGCAAACATCTCGTAAAGGGCAATACCTGACCATCTCCACAGGGATAGGCCTGCGAAGGGGGGCACTAAAAGTAAATCCCACGGTGCAAGATGATCTCTAGATTATTATGGCAGAATTGCCTGCCCAGGATTACATATCCCACTCTGTATAGGCCACGACAGTAGGGCAGGGTTCACTATTCCCAATCTCTCCCTGTATTATGAGGTGGCACAGATCCAGTTGATACAACACTGACTTAGAAATATCCCAGTGGAAAAATGGGCACTGCTTGAAAGGACAGCCCTGCCTGAATCTCCCTCTGAAAAAAATATCCTAGACTGGCACCTGATTCCTTTTGTCTATGGTGGATGGCACCCCTTTGTCCTTACCACACTTAAACTCTGGAAAAGACAAGGTAACCCTCAGAGAGCAGTTGCTGTGGTTGTTACCTCTCCACTTTCAAAGAGATTTTTGCATCCTCCACATTAGACTCGGGTTATAAGGTTTGGCCCGCTGGGGATTCCATTATCCCTATCAGTTCCTGCAAGACACAGAGATGAAAGTGTTTCAACCATTAAAAGACAGCCTCAGGCTACCACAAAGGGTTATGTTCCAGACCAGGCATAGTTGCTCAACTGGATCCCGAGAGACCAAGTCCTAGACTCTAGAAACTCCATTATACTCCTGCTAAGTTTTGATTTCATGGGAGACGCAAGGCTCCATCTCATCTAGCAGCTCTAGTCTACCCTGATTCATTGAAAAGGCTCCCCCCTCTTAAGGTACCAGATAGATAGAACATGGCCATTAGCCAGCCTTTAACGGTTGAACAATGGTAGGTAGCCTGTTCCAACTCACATAGAATTTCTTTTTCCATGACAATGAAGGGAATTCAGTTGGAAAATGTTTGATCTGATATTTTCTTACTTTGGGCCAACATGTACATAGAACAATGGCTAATATTAGTCGGTGTTGGAGACAGTGTGGAGTGAAGCTGGCAGAACATTGTCATACATTCAGGGCATGATCACACCATAAGCCATTCTTCACCTCAATAGAGTGGGTAATGAGAGAAATGTTCTCTGCACAATTTAAAGGGACACTGTCAACCCATTTTTATGTTGGTGCGATTGCGCAGCCAACATCTTGAGGTAGTGCAGCTTTGGAGGCGCGATCACTGTTGGGCGAATGCAGGGCATGCACCAGTAGGTGTGTCCCTCATTCCCCAATCAACCTGCATGCTGGCGCCACACCATGCATACATAATGTGATGAGCATATCTAAGAAAAGGTCCGCTGCAATCCGAGCAAAGCTTGTCAGATGCAGCGGACCTTCCCTAGACATGCTCGCCTACATTATGAGCATGGCGGCACAGTGGCCGCCAAACTGCCGACTCCGGGGGTGCCCAATCCCCCTGTCAGTTTAACCCACCCTCTGTATGTGCCAACAGAGGATCCCACTCCCCATCGGCATAAAGCACCCCCAGTTAATGTCAGAGGGGTGCCCAATCCTTGGCTCACCCCCATTTCTTTGTGTGCCGACGGGTGCCCAATCCCGTGACATAAATTCCTCCCCTCCCTTGTGTTGTGTGTTGATGAGGGTTCTCAATCCCTCTTCAGCTACAAGCCCCCAAACAGTTAGGTGGCATGCTGGGAGCCCACCCGGTACAAATCCCTCTACAAGAAAAACTGTCCAGCGATGTTCTATTTATATTTTTTTGCCTGCAAATCTAAAACGGTCCCTCGTAGTCTCCCTGCCCCCCACCTACACCCACCCTTTGTGCACTCTGCCTCCCCACACCCCCCTCACCCCATACTTACCTCCGGAGTCCGGCGCGGCAATCTTCAGTGGACCAGGAACACGTCTGCACTCTTCAAAGCCGACTGCAAACTGAGGAAATGCCGGTAAGCTGTATAATGGAATGAATAGGGTTTTTCAACTTTGATACATATCTCAGGCATTTTTGGGAATTTTGGCCCCAAATTTTCAACATGGGGTTTTTGGGAGCCCTCCTCATGAATTCTTGCACTGTCATGGCGTTATTCGGTCCTGAAAGGTGATTTTACAGTCACTGTGTGTAATCACCTTTCAGGACCAAGTAATGAAATGACAGTGCCACTGTTCATGAGGGGGGCTCTCAAAAAGCCTATGTAGCAAATTTGATGGGAAAAATCCCAAAAATGACTGTTTTATGAGTGTGCATTACGCAGTAGCTTCGCACACTCGTAAGTTAGCAAATTCGTAATATTTTAATGCCAGATTCTCAACATTGATATTTTACCACACCTTCTTGTGAACTGTACAACTGTCAATTTTCACATCCTGGCCGAAATGTGTTTTTGCACTTTCGGCGCAGAATAGCGCGGTCGCTGTGGGAAATCAGTGTTTGGGACACATTACAAAAATGCCAGTGACACTGTCCATGAGCAGAGGTCCTAAAATGCCTGTGTTGAAAATTTGGTGACAATACTCAATAAAATGACTGTGTTACGAGCGTGCGTTGCACAGTTTGCATGCACGCTCATAAGTTATAATATTTTCACTCCAGATTTTCAACAGTGCCATTGTTCTGCACCTTCTAATGAACAGTACAGCTGTCATTTTTCACATCCTGGCCAAAATCTGTTTTCACAGTTCCGGTGCAGAATAGCGCGGTCACTGTGGAAAGTCTGCGTTCGAGACACATTATGAAAATGACAGTGACATTGTTCATTAGCAGATGTCCTAAAATGCCTATGTTGAAAATTTGGAGATGAAAGTCAATAAAATGAGTGTTTTACAAGCATTCATTGTGCAGTTTGCACGCACGCTCATGACTTTGTGAATTTGTAATAGTTTCACTCCAACAGTTCATCACTGGCATTTTTCCATGCCTCCTTATGAACAGTACAGCTGGCTGAGATGTGTTTTGGCACAACCGGCACAGAATTGCATGGTCGCTGTGCAAAATCAGTTTTCAGGACTGTTTGAGGAAATGATGGTGACACTATTTGTGAGCAGAGGTCCTAAAATGCCTATGTTGAAAACTTGGTGCCAAAAGTCCATAAAATGATAGTCGGCCCAGTGGTGCTGAGGTTGGGCGCTGGGCGCCCACCTCCACGTCACACCGGCGACCAGGTTGAGGGAATGAGCCCAGTCCACCGGGGGTCAGCAGGGAGAAGGAGGATCGAGCATTCAGAGGATTGCTCTTCTCTCTTGGGGAGGGATCCAGGGGTAGCTTGGCTCAGCAGCGGCCCCCAGTAGAGGCCAGAGGCACTGCAGCACACAAGGGCTCACAAATAGGGAAGATGCTGGGCGGCTGTCTTCCGGATGTGGGTGGGAGCACTCACGTCGCGGGCTGTACAGCATTGCACATCCCATGGTGGGGCGTAACTAAGGAAAAAAAAAAACACCTCATGGATAGGTGACAGTACCTCCGCTCTCCCGACCACACTCCACTGCCGGTTGCACTCCTCTCCTGGGCCGAGCCAACCCAGCCCGAATTCTAGATAGAACACCCTGGGCGGATAGGGCAGCCCTACCTTGGGGGGCTCAGAGCCGGGGGGGATAGCCAGGCTGGTGCCAGGAATTAGGAGGCCTCTCAGGCACAGAGTTATAGTTGGGAGCATTGGAGGATGCCTGAGAGTTCCACGAGATGGAGGTATAAACAGTTAAAAAAAAAAAAAAGTCCATAAAATGACTGTGTTGCAAGTGTGCATTGCACAGTTTCCACACACCCTTGTAACTTCATAAATCTGCAATATTTTTATGCCACATTTTCACCACTGGCATTTGTGCACACCTCCTTATCAACAGTCCAGCTGCCATTTTTCACAGCCTGCCCAAAACACGTTTCCGCAGCTGTGGCACACAATGGCATGCTCGCTGTGGAAAATCACCTTTTGGGACACATTAACAAAATCACAGTGCTATGCATCTCTAGCTCTGCCACTGCCACTGCCAATGCGAGCGTGACAACATTCGGCATTGACAAATGCTTGTTAATCATATTATTTCTAGTTGAAAAACCAACATTTTGTGATTGCTTACCTACTCTAAAATTCATTGATGTTGCTGGTTGTTTTATCTGCCTCCTTGCTTAGTAGAACTGAAATGCATGTTAACAGTGTATTGATACGCAACCTTGTTATGTTTCAAATCCTTCATCTACTCTTATTGCATACTTACTGAACATTATGAACACCCTCCAGACAGTGCAGCTACTCATGATGCAAGAGTCTCCGCTCATCCCACTCCATGCTGAATGTCTAGACTGTGTTGAACGTGTTATCAAGTCTAGGAAAGATGCATTAGGAGTTGTTCAAGGAATGTAAACAAACATGTTTAGGTGTGGTAACACCAGAATGGCTGTCGCCAGTTTATCACTTTAGAAAAGAAAAAAGGAATGTGAACCAAACTACCAGGTCCTAAAGCAATGTCTACAGAATGTGAGCAATCATAAAATGTGTTTTCTAAACTAGGAACAATCCGAGTCCTAAGGGAGTTGACAGTATCCTTTTACATACAAACATACGAAATTGCCGGCAGAAAAAGGCCCACTGGTCTATCAAGTCTGCCCAATTATGCTGCTTTTAGTTTCATATCACTACAGCTGTTCCACCCGCTCCCAAACCTCTCCCTTCCTCCTCTTTCCCGGTCCCTCCCACCTTTGTGTTCTTGTCTGAACTAATCCTGCCCTTTACTCTATCCCAACCCCGCTTAAAGCTATCCACTGTCCTTTGAGCAATTAACTCCTCTGGCAATGCATTCCAACCCGCCACCACTCTCTCTGTGAAGTAGTGTCTCCTCATCTGCCTCCTAAACCTTCCCCCTTCCAACTTCAGACTGTGCCCCTAGTGACCCTTCCCCCTTTTAAGCAGGACAGTCTCACTTTGTTTATGCCTTTCAGGTACTTAAATGTCTCTATCATGTCCCCTCTCACCCTTCTGTCTTCCATTGAGTAAATGTTGAGCTCCTTCAACCTTTCCTCTTACGGCAATTCCCCTAGTTTCATGATCACTTTTGTAGCCCTACACTGCACCCCCTCCAGTAATCTCACATACTTTTTGAGGTATGGGCACCAGTACTGTACACAGTACTCCAAATGTGGCCTCACCAGTGATCTATACAATGGCAGGATGACCTCCCGCTTTCGAGAGGTGATCCCTCTGGCAATTTAATCTTACAGAAGCTTGACTGCACTGAGAAAAAGTTGTTTGATGTTTCTGACATATACTTAAGTTGCTGGTTATGCAACACTTAAAAATAAATGTATGTGCCTCAAGGGAAGCCCAGAAGCCTGCTAATCACTGAGCCTCCCATAGCTTAGGGGTTATAGCACTGGCACAGTATGCCAGGGGTCTAGGTTCAAGTCTCAGTGAGAGTCATACTTTTCCTTTCACATTTCCTCCTTGATTTAAAAATTGCCTCGCGGTGGCTTGACTGCACTGAGAAAAAGTTATTATGAAGGTTAATTTCTGGATCAGAATACTTCAACATGGACAAGACAGATACACAGCCCTATGCCTTAATGAAAAATACATGTGGTGCTCCCTAGGTTATCTAAAATCAGAATGGTTATCCTTGATACTTAAGTTATTACAGAAAGTAGGGTTAACTCACTTTTACCAATATAGGGCCAGAGGAATTATCATCAACCTAAAATATCAGTCCTTTATTACAAAGTTATTTAGAGAACATTATAAGATCTTAGACTTAAATATCATTAACAGGCTGAAAATGTTCCCCTTTTTTAGAGCAAATGATTTTTGACAATCTTACAGACATTACCTAGATATTCTAACAGAAGTAGAATATAGAAAACAATATACTAGATACAGGCTGGAAGTATTTCCAAATAACATCCTGGAAGCAGTTTATAGGAAGAATACTGCTGTTAGTTCCTGATACTGGTCCTGTAACTGTTCCACTCTGGAAAATTTGGAACATGTTATGTTTGCCTGTAAATGGTATACTGTACCAAGAATAAAATGGATCTGGCCCTTATGTCAAACTATCCAAACAACAAAGCAAAACATTCTACTAGTTATCTTTTTTACCTCTAATGATGATACTGTTATTAAGACTATGGCCTAATATTTGGTAAATATATCCAGAATATGTTCTGGAAAGAAGAAAAAAAAGATGAATTAATACCTTTCCTCTTAAAAACTACATTTTGAAGGGAGTAAATATGTACAATATGATTGAACGAGTGTTATGCTTATAGGAAATATTGCATCTAATTCAACCTTGATTCTGCACTTTGCATTTTATGTATTTTAGGGACATAATGGTAAATACTTACATTTTAGTATATTTTATAACTATCACATCTATATATTCTAGATAAGACATTTATCTATTTATTTACTTAATTATTTCTTATTTATAAAGAGAGTGTATATTCTAACAATGACTGGGTGTTTCTTTTTTTTTCTGTTTTTGTTTTTATACTGTTGTAAATTATGTGTGTATATTGTCATGGTCTTTGACTGCTCAATAATAAACTTGAACTTGAGAAAAAGTTATTTGGGGTTTCTGACATATGCCTAAGTTACTGGTTATGCAACACTTGAAAGGAATGTGTGTGCCTCAAGGGAAGCCCAGAAGCCTGTTAATCACTGAGCCTATCATAGCTTGGGGTTACAGCACTGGCACAGTATGCCAGGAGCCTAGGTTCAAGTCCCAGTTGGAGTCACACTTTTTGTTTCACATTTTCTCCTTGAGTTAAAATTTGCCTCACAGTGGCTTGACTGCACTGAGAAAAAGTTGTTTGGTGTTTCTGACATATGCCTAAGTTGCTGTTTACACAACACTTAGAAAGGAATGTGCGTGCCTCAAGGGAGGCCCAGAAGCCTGCTAATCACTGAGCCTCTCATAGCTTATGGGTTAGACCATTGGCATGGTATTCCAGGGGCTTGGGTTCAAGTCCCAGTGGGAGTCACACTTTTCCTTTCACATTTCCTACTTGATTTAACATTACAGAACACATATACCTATTCATGCTGTACCCACCCAGTCTTAAAAACTGAACTATTGGATATCTATTGGGAATACTTATCACAGTGGCATAACAAATGTGTTACTAAGTTCTGGCTCACGGTTGAGGCCCTGACCATAGAGGACTGGATCAGTTTAGTGAATAGTACTTACAAAAATTAAACTCTGACATATGCAGTGTGGCAGCAGGGGGAGAAAAAACACAATAAATGGCTGTTGTTTATTATGAATAGGGACCCAGTTTTTGCACCCTGAAAGGAAAGTAAGGATGGGGATAGTGGGGGAGTTGGGGCACAACCCCTGGATACTGGACTCACAGCTTCCTTCCTATAGGGTAGTACCCCTGAATGTATTGCTCCTATCTGAGATTGTACCAATGTACTATGTGTCAAATGTAACATCTGTCTCTCCTGAGTCGTCGTTGTCCACATATGTTATGTATTGTTGTTTATGGTTGTTGTATTGTATTGACTTGTCTGAAACTGAAACATTAATAAAATTTGATTATAAAAAAAGACAGTGTGCCAGGCATGGCACCCAGAGAAGCCCCCAATAACTGATGCATTTCATTACATTCAAGCCATTATTACTCTCAAGTAAACCCAGTTTCAGGTAATGTGGGTGCAGCCACTCATCACTCTCAGACAGAAGCAGTTCAAACATTTCCTGACCCATGTGTGATTCTCTAGCTCCCTTCTTTGCCAGTTTGGCATGATGGCAAATACCCAGAGTGTTGCCACCACAATAATTTGGCTTAATACAATTTTTCTACCAGCAACAGTCAAATGCTATGCCATATACTTGTGCCCAATGTGCTGTAATGCATGGATATGCAATACCAGCTGTTTGGCCACTGGTTTACATCTCCATACTGAGATATAGAATGGTGGTGCTGAATGCTGCATGGCATGGATAACCACATGTGACACCATCCCATAAAGTTCAGGAATGGCACATACAGAGAAATAAATTCTTGAGAGAATGTGCCATTTGGGACAAGCATGCACCATTAGCAGGGCCACTGGAAACTGCAGAAAAAGCTACCCAAAATTGCGGAGCATTTTGCAAAAATTGCGGGAAATTGTGGGGGTTCTGCTACAGACCATGAGTGCTTCACAATAAACCTTTTAATGTTTTCTGCAGCATATATTAGTCAGTATAAACTGCTAAATGAATACATTGACACCTGGATTTGTTTAAAATATAAAGAAAAGTTTATGTTCCTAAAAAGGATATTAAACTGATAAGCTATCATAAGCATTGCCTATCTTCCAAAATTTAAAAGCATCTGCCTCACACAGTGCTAAATAGAGTTTATAAAGTGAGCCACAGCAAATCAATATTAAATAAAGGCAGAAGAAATATTTTTTTTGTTTCTGACTGTAGAATAATGAATCCTAAACAACAGCTGTTTACAGTGCTCTGCCAGCTATTCACCCACTATGGTACAAGAAAAAATAAGCAGAGTGGTAAATAATTGAATTTTAGTAAAATGTTGTTAGTGTTTAATGGTCATAGTTTGTACAATAGGTACTGTACACTATTTTTGAAATCACATATTTAAACATTAATTCTGGGGGTTATTGAGGCTGGCAGTATAATCTAGAGGTTAGAGTAACAAACTGTGAATGAGCTAACGACATCTAACAGACCTGGGTTTGATTCTGACCACAACCTCCAGTTGCACACTGTGTGACTTTAAACAAGTCAGTTAACCTTCTCAGTGCTCCTGGGTTGCATCTGAAACAGGCACTTGTGCCTAGTGTGCGTGTCGCGGTTACCAAAAAATGTAAAAAATTACCAATATATTTTTACTACATCATACAGTGGTCAGGGTACCCTGTAATTTACCTTTGTTTTACTCTGGCTGCAATGATTTTGTTTAGTTAAATATAAATGTTCAGATACATTTTGTGTTTTATAATTTTGTTTTTAGGCTTTAGTCAGGTTTTTATTGTAGTCTTTGCATGTGAGCATCTAGGGGGTAGATTGCTAAGAGTGAGATCACTGTTAGCAACTAGCTTATTCAAGTTTAAAATCAGCAGGGCTATCCACAAATCCTCAACTGTTTGAATCAAAACTAGTTTGAATGAAAGTATGCTCAAAGGAAAAACTTGCCCTGCCACTTACAAAAAGGCTTCATAATTAACACCCCATTTAAGTGAATGGAATAATTTGCACCTTTTCTCCTATCTTTTGTTTCAGTCTGTGTAGCAACAAAACATTTTCTAATAGACTGCTTCAACACAAAACAAATGTTAAGTGTTTAAGTGTACTTATGCTTGGCCAATGGATATTGAAACCAAACAATACAAGGATTCATAAGAAATCAGTGTCACATAAAACCCTTGCCCTACCTTGCACTGCATTGTTTCGGCCAAACCCAAGTCTGCATGCAAAAGTGTCAATATATTTGAGAGTATTTTATTAAAAATTGTAATACTTTTTACACAGTTCAATATAAAAACAAAAAAATTGCAAGAAATTGTGGAACATATCAGTTTTTGTGGAGAATGGTGAAAATTGTGGATTCCGCAAAAAATTTGCAGGCTCAATTTTCCAGTGGCCCTGACCATTAGCATTCTAAATCCCACATTCTCCACAAAAGAGAATGGCAATATATCAATTACCAAGCCTCTCAGCAAATGCTGCATTCAGTTGATGTGCAATAGCACGAATGGGTGACCATTTGGGATGATGCTCAAACATTCTATGCAATATAGACTGGACCCTTTCTGGGTGTTGAGCTACCAAACAGGGGACTCTGGGTGACAGCATGGCTGGTAGGGTAGTATTTGACTCTTGGAGATTCACAGGTGCTGCTTGAATGAAAGCAGTGATTTTGGGTGTTTTCTGCACTGAAGTTACTATGCTTTGGTGTCTCTGGGTGCTAGTACTCACCCCACCACTACTGTCATGACCACTACTAGGCAATCCTACAGACTCCTTCTCATCTCTGCAGTAGTTCTCCTCGGTCAACCCTCCCTTCACCGAGATTGTTTCCCTGCCACTTATGGATGCCTTGCCAAATGCAGATATTAAAGGAGAGGGACCACCTATACTGACTTCCTTTTGGTGCAGAGTAAAGTGTAACAGATGCCTGGACTTGAGGTATGTGTATGGGCCACCAGTGCCTAGGTGGCTACCCTTTTTTCCCTGACTAACTTGTGCTTTGCACAGTTGACAGATAGCAACTGTTTCATCAGCTGGGTCCATCATGTAACAATCCCAAACTAAGGATTCTGCACCCCTTGATTTTACATAGTAGTGAAAATGGGACAGGGCAGAGGTGGAAACTGATGTTTTTTTTGGGATGATTTATGCAGTTCAACACTGGTTGACTCACACAATTTAATGGGCTCAACACTGGTAACAGGAACAATGGTTGTAGTATTTGGAATTTCCATGACATATTAGTAGTGTGGAAAGCACCTCATGTTCAGCAGCATCACCTTTCATCTTTTTTATGTTCCAGTTCACACAGGGGTTGAAATCATCATCACCACCAACACTAATATTCTCCTCCTCCTCCTCCTCCAGAGCTATTCCCTTTTCATCTACCCTTTCTCCACACTCTCTCTATCTCTTATCAACTTTAGCCAGGTACATTTTTAATTTAATTAATTTCTGACTGCACAACAGTCAGCTCTCCCTCCTCAGCCTCTGTCTCATGGTCAAGCTCCACAATCTGGTTTGGGAATGGAAACTATCACCAAGATTAGGCCCAGCACCATCATCACCAGCAGTCACAGATACACCCACAACCTCCTCCTTGACCACTGTGCTTGAGCCAGACATTTTGCTACCTCTTGGACTATTCCTCTGTTGCTGCCTCCTCAGCATCCAACAGCATGGATGCCACAGATGTGGCAGAGAAAAATGTGGCCACACTAATTCCACTGCCTCTGCAGCCAACTTTTCCTTTACTACCACTACTACTACTATTGCCAGCCCCAGAGCACACAGATGAAGGAGCTGCACTACTACAAGCCCATGGAGCATATAGAGAAAGGAGCTGTGAATGTATTTATATTTTTGGCTGAAACACCATTTTGCATCACAGAACTTATGCACTTCTTTGCCACCTCCCCAGCACCTTTCTCTTTAGTCAAGCATCTCTTTGCAGTCATTTTGTTTTTATTTAATATATTTAGATTTATAATATTATGAAGCAAAAAGAAATTCTGCAATAAAACTAAATAGCAGCAGCAGATATCACCTCTACAAAGGGATAAGTGGTATGATCTGAATGTGAATAAAACAGTTTGTTGAGCTAGTAGTGGCTGCAGTAAAACCACCAAAACTACTTTTTTTTTTATTTATATTTTTTCTTTTAATACAATATGAATTAACAAGATACACACAACAGGGCTAATTAAAAAGTTACCGTAAGTAATACCATCACTTTATGAACTAAATGAAATAACTACAACAAATACAGTCACAGACTGACACAGTTCTTCACTTAAAGTAGTAATATATTCAAAATTTGCAAAAATATCTGAAGTGCAGGGTGTTTTGATTTGTGTTTGTATTTGTAGTCCTGGTGTGTCTTTCTTTGCTGGTAGGAGTTTTTTTTTCTAAACTAACCTGCTAGTTATATGGTAATTTTATGGTCTCTGGGGATCTCCATCTTAGCAAGATTTATTGCTCTTTTTTTCTACAATGCCTCTTGTCCCATGTGACAGTGATGCATCGGGACCACAGATTCAGCAAGTACTAAAGATAGGAGCCTGATGTTCTGGCCTCCACCAAATAACTCTAATTCAATATTTTTCAATATTTTGTTTTCTATGTGTGTGCCAGGTCTAGAAAGCAAGAGTAAATGTTTTGCTTTTAAAGCTTTTCATTTACTCAAAGTACACACAGCCACAAAAAGCACACAAATCACCCTAGATCATCAATGAGTCTTACAGAATAACCCACTTACTTAGCCCTCAAGTATTTGCTTAACTGTAAATGTAGCCATTAGTGCTCACTGGATAAGGAAAAATACTTAATATTACAGCTCTGCTATTGTAAATTGACTCTAAACCAGTGCTTGCTAAATCCATGGCCCCAGATACATCACTGTCACATGGGACAGGAGGCATTTTTATTTAATGTATTTATTTATTTATTTGAGTCTAGGATTACAAGTACCTTTGAGCCAAGGCTCTTTTACAAAGGTTCCATGTCGATTGAGTTACAATACAAAGTAGACAAGATGTTCAGTTACAAAGGCAGGATAACAGTAAAACAATCAGTTACATATATGAGATTCAGAACATTTGGACTAAACTAGCACTAGGGTACTGACAGATGGAGATAAAAAACAGAACAAGGGATGGGACTATAGGTAAGTGCAGCCAGAGGCATTGTCACAAACACAGAGGAAGTGCTGAAGGCAAATAGAAGAAAGGAAGAAAGAAAAGGAAGAAAAAAGGAAAAATAGAAGAGGTAGAAAAAAGGGGGGTGGGCAGGGTTGCAGTGGATAGGAGAAGTGCTAGGTAGGGATTGTGAGGCAGCAGTGAGTGTGGGTGAAGTAGGCTATTAAGTAGCATAGTCATGGGTGCTGGAGGCAGAGATGAGTAGTCAGAGCTTGGATTTGAATGGACCAAGCTTCGGCACAGATGAGATGTCTCTGCTGAGTGAGTTCAAACAACTGGGGGCCATGTAGGCAAAGGATCTTTGTCCCTGAGAAGTACAGCAGCAAGGGACCTAGAGGAATCAAGCTGTTATACCACTGGTGTGTCTAGGATTTCTGCTAGGGCAAAGGAGAGCTTGGACTCCAGAAGGTGTGAGACCCACAGTTATTTTCTTATTCATAATGCAGGTCTGGTACCTTATATGGTTGGAGAGTTGTAGCCAGCCAGTTTGTGCATATAAATCACATGTATGATTGAGTCAGTCAGAGCCAGTGATGAGCCGGCAGGCTTTGTTGAGCATCATGGATATGCATCTGAGAGCTGTTTTTGTGGTGGAGCCATAAATGATCAGGCCATAGCCAATTATTGAGACAGTGGAGCTCTGAACCATGACCCTTAAAACTTCTGGAGTAAGGTGCTGCCTATGCCTGTAGAGGAGACCAAGGTGGGAATTAGCAGCTTTGGCAACACTATCGATGTGGGTTCAATAGGAAAGGTGACAGTCCAAAGAGATCCCTAGATATTTAAAGGAGTGCACCTGTTCTAGGGCAGCTCCATGGCAGTTTGTTATAGTTAAAGGTTGTAGCTTGTATTTGCTGTGTGCACTGCAGAAAGCATGGACTTGTTTTTTTTATAATTTAGGACCAGTTTGTGCTTACTAAACCAGTTTTCAACTGAGGTGAAGTCTTTCTGAAGGTTGTTTTGGAGGGGTTGAAGATCCTTATGGTTGGCATGTATGATGGCATCATCAGCATAAAGGATGATTTGTTCTGGGCAGTACTGTGGGAGGCTGTTCAGGAAAAGGCTGAATAGAAGGGGCCTCAGTATGGATCCCTGCGGGACTCCTAAGCAGACAGGCCTAGCATCAGAGAAGACATCAGCAATTTTGAATCTTTGGGCACAGTTATCCAGGTAGCTTTTGAACCAAGCTGTAGAGTCAGGGGAGAGCCCAGCTTTCAGAAGCTGCTTAACTAGAAGACCATGATGGACATTGTCGAAAGCCTTTGCAAGGTCGATAAAGACCGACACAGCAAGGAGACCATTGTCCAATGAACTGTGAGTTGCACCAGTGTATAAGAGGAGAGCAGAGGTAGTGCTGTGCCCTTTTCTGAAGCCTTGTTGTTGAGAGCACAGTATACTATGTTTGTCCAGATAGTCAGTAGGTTGATCGGCTACTATATGCTCAATAGCCTTGGAGAGCAGGGGTAAAATGGATATTGGACAATAGTTGCCATGGAGGGTCTTATCTCCACTTTTGTGGATAGGGGTCATAGTTACAGGTTTCTAGATGTCAGGGAACTGGCCAAGACTTAGGGAGAGGTTGAAAATCTTAGTGGTTCAATAACTTCATCAAGGGTGAGGGATGGTAGTTTGAGGTCCAGAGAGTCAGCACTACTTCTGGAATTGGCGATTGCTTTCTTAATATATTTGCAGGTTTCATGCATCCTGAGGGCTTTAAAGTAGAAAGGTGAGTAGGTAGACAAAGGAGAAGAATAGGGATGGTGAGCTGGTGTGCCTTCTTCATTGAAAAAGTCAGGAGGAAGAACGTTGCTGAGGTCAGTGAAAGCAGAGTTGAAGGTATTGACGATAGTGGTAGGGTCAAGCGTGTTTGACCCATCGATGACAAGCATAGTTGGTGAAGTTTTAGGTAGTTTCCTAGTAACTTCCTTAATATTGTTCCAGAATGCTTTCCAATTTCTCCACGTTAGTGAGGCCTTCCTTGTAGTAGGTACTTTTGTGAAGATGGATTGATTTTGTGCAGTCTTTACAGGCACATCTGCAGTTTTGAAAGTCATTTTGTGTACCAGATGCCTGAGCCTGCTGCCACAGAGAATCCCTGGTTTTAAGCTGGGTGATTAGATCTGCAGAGAGCCAGGGGTTGCACAGCCCTTTAACTTTACTTTTTTTGAAAGGGGCATGGGAATCACAGGAGGCATTGAAGATGCTAATGAAGTAATCCAAGGCCGAGTTGACATCTGATGCTGCATATACCGGAGACCAGTCTTGCCGTCTGAGGTGGGATTTGAGGTGGGGCAGCAGGCCACGTGAAAGGACTCTGCTAGAGATAAATATTGGTGGGGACTTGCAGAATTTGTTAGACCATATGCAGATGACCGGGGAGTGGTCACTAAGTGAGTCTGGGAGGACAGAGACGTTAGTGATGTGGCTAGGATGGCTGATCAAAACCCAATCAAGGAGGGGTGCTTGTGCTGGTTTTTGTAGTTTTGCCTGGTTACCAAGTCGACCAGTTGGGCAAGGTTTGCCAAGGAGGTGGCATCCTTGAGGCCAGCTGACTCAGGTGCCAGCCAGTTTATATTAAAGTTGCCTAGCAGGATTGACTTGGAGTCAGGAGGATGGGATCGAACAAAGTCTAGGACAGCAGTGAGACCATTCACTTGCTCTTTTGGAGGGACATACACTAGAACAACTGTAAGGGCCTTGTTGTGGGCGCCTAGTAGGATTTTGATGAGAAGAAGCTGTGTGGGGGACTCTGAGAGGGGGGTAGTTATGGGATGGCCAATGAGAGAGCCTTTGAGGTATATTGTGCAGCTCCCCTCTTTTCAACTTCGGATCCAGTCTGAAGACATTGTATCCAGGCAGCGAGATCACCATGTCAGGGACTTTATGTGTAAGCCAGGTTTCAACAACTGTGAGAATGTAGGGTTTGTATTGGTTAACAAAAATCTGGAGGGCATCAAGCTTTGAGAGCAGGCTGTAGATGTTAAGTGTTGCAAGGGTGATAGTTTCAGTGTGAGATACTTGGCTGGTTGCAATAGATATTTTTGGGCCAGGGTTAGGGTGAACATTGCCAGACAGCAGTAGCAGAAGGAGCAGGAGTTTCAGAGAGCATAAGCATAATTCCATGAGGGTGAGTTTACATTTGCCCTTCTTCCAGAGGCATGAGCAGAGATCCTGGCATTGGTTCCAGAGAGATGTCAAGTGTGCCAAGGGCAGAATAGTGGATGAGTGGGCCCTTGAACCCCTATCGTGGGAACCGTGAGGTGACCACCCATTTACAGTAGTGGGTGCATGCATAGGGGGAGGCACCAAAGGTAGAGTTCCAGAGGGGCAATATATATGTTCCAATTGGTAGCTGAGTGGGAGAGAGGGGTAGCAAGCAGTGGGAAGGTAGAACAGAGGAAACAGGGAAGAAAGGATGAGCAATGTAAGAAGCATACTGGAAGAGCCGTATACCACTCTAGGCAGAATAGGTTGTGCAAGGCACATAAGAGGAATGGGGAAGAGAGAGGAAAGACAAGGGGGAGAGCAGGAGACCAAATGGTAAAAATGAGCAGGAACAGCTGTTAGAAGACTGGGAGTAAGGAGGAGAGGCAAAAATCACAGAGATAGCGCAATAAGAGAGAGAGTCGAACAGTGGTGGTGTGCAAGAAAGGAGAGAGAGAGTGAGTGGGTGGAGTTGGAGGGGGTGTTTAGAGATCAAACGAATGAAGATACAGTGGGAAGGGGCCTTGGCAAGTGGGGAGGCAGAGAGCATTGTAGGAACAAGAAGAGCAATAAGCCATGTTAAGATGAATATCCCCAGGGGCCATACAAATACTATAAAACCCACAGGCTAATTTAGAAAGAACTCCTAACAGCAGGCACAGGGAAGGACAAACTAGGAGTACACACACAAATCAAAACATTCTATATATGTTTTTGCAGATTCTGACTGTACTACTCCTTTAACCCCACCAAACTGTACTACAGAATAAAATAGGAAATCTCAGACCACAAACAAAAGGTTCCATGTCAATTGAGCGATGGAATTACGGCGATGGCAAATCCAGCAAAGGACAATTTGGCGAACTTTAAAAGGGTCACGGTGCATATGGGCACCCTAAAGTAAGAGCAACAACTACTGCACATTGCTTGTCTGTGGGGCTTTGCCCCACACTCCCTTATCAGGGGGCTTTGCCCCCACACACCCACCTTACTTATATAACTAACTCTGAGGTTGTAACGCCTAGGGTGGGGGAAGAAATTGTCACCCATACTGTAGGGTGCCAAAAAGTTACCCCCCTTTTAATTTTTGCTGAATTGACGTCACTGAAATTGCCTTCATCATAATTCCATTGCTCAATTGATGTGCAAACCAGATGGAAATAATCAACAAGAAAGACTGGTGAAAACAAATATGAAATATTTGCTGCACACAGAGTAGTGCTCAAAATAAAAACAAGTATTTCTCAATACCGAATGTTAACCAATGGTATTGCTGTTCTGCTGGGTCTTGCTTGTACACATTTTTACTATATACTTACACAGGCTACAGCAGATGAGTTGCAATATCTCATTTGCAGTGGTGTCCTGCTTTGACACATTGTTACATTGTAATTACACAGGATAGGGCAGCTGAGAGGCAATATCTACTTTTAAATGGGCTCCCACATTTTGACCCCAAATGTCCAACAATCTTTTTATGACCTGATGCTATGATCAAGACAAGTAGAATTTTAAAAATCCCACCCAAAAGGTGATTTTACTTTGTGACTGTGACAAAAAGCTTCTGAGGTGACTTGAAAAAGGGACACCTGCCATGTTCAGGAGGTGGGATAACACAAGGAATTTGTTGAAGATTAGGAGCCAACGTCTGCAATAAATAAACTTGTGAGTAAATGTTTGAACAATTCATTTCCTCTTAACTTAGTTGGATTTTCACATTTGTACCTCACATTTTTAACATAATCATTTTATGACCACTGCTTCCGAGAATGATAGGTATAATTTCTAAAACAACTACTGAAACGTCATTTTGCACCACAAGTGTTAAAACACATTTTGGGTAGGATTTCTGAAATGACAGCTGTCACATTAATGATGTGGTGTCAAGAAAAAAGGCCATGTTTAAAAGTTGGGGTCAAAATATTGAAAATTATCAGTTACAAGCGTTTGTTGAAACACTGTAATGCAAACTCATGACTTTTTTGTTTTCTCATATCTGTACCCCAAATTTTCAACATAGCCTTCTTATTAGCCTACCTCATGAACAAGGGCAGAGAACGTTTTCAAACCCTGCCCCAAAGGTGATTTTATGCACCACAAGTGTGAAAACACATTTTGGCCAGGATTTGAAAAATTACACCTATCACATTCATGAGTTGCTGTGAAGAAATATCTATAGTATTTTGAAAATGTGGTGTCAAAATATTGAAAATTACAAAATTACGAGCCGTGTTTGTAAATTTTAACAGACTCTCCTTAACTTTTGTTGTTTTTAATATGTTTGTCTCATAGCCCTCAACACCAATATCTTAAGACCCCACCTCATGAACAAGTGTAGATAAATTTTCAACTTCAGCCTGAAAGGTGATTTCACCAAGGACTGCAAAATCATCTTTCGGGATGCAAAAACACATTTTGCCAGGATTTGAAAAATGACAGCTGTCACATTCATGAGGTACCGTGAAGAAATGGCTATGTTGAAAATTTGGGGTCAAAATATTGATAATTACCAAAGTTATGATCCTGCATTCGTAAATTTCAATGTATTTATTTATTTAGTTTTTGTTTACTGGGTAAGTGCCATTAGCCAAAACATGACTATTTTCAGGTGCGACCCGGGACATTACAATAGGTAGGGATATACAGGGAATACAATTTGATTTAGGGAAGAGACAAAATGCATACAGAGCTGAAACAAGGTTTCACAATCACATGAGTAGGTAACAAGATAGTTCATAGTTTATAATCAGTAACAAAGATTCAGTGAGAAAAAAATCACATGCGGCTGACAGCTACTGGGTTAAGGGTAGCTGAAACACAAACAAATGAAACAGTAAGTGCCTAAATAATATGACTAGATGGTAGGCTCTTAACTTTGTTGTTTTTTAATATTTTTACACCAAATTTTCAACATAGCCTCCTTATCACCCTGCCTCATGAACAAGGGCAGAGAAAATGTTCAACTCCTGCCAGAAAGATGATTTTCATGCAGCAACCACAAAATCACCTTTTGGGACAGATTTGCCTAATTTCACTGCAATTGCTCATGACGTGGGATCCCAAAAAAATCATGTTGAAAATTTGGGGCAAACATATTCAAAAATGGCCCAGTTATGCCACTAAGTTCAAAACCCTATTGAAATACATTTGACCACACACCTAATTTCCTCAGTGCATGGTCAAGCTTTGAAGAGTGATGACATGACTTCAGTGCAAAGAGGTTACTGTGGTGGAACCTCGGAGGGTAAGTAAGGGTTTGGGTGGATTGACGTGGTTGGTGCTGAGTGGTATGGTCTGGTGAGGGGAGTATCGGTGTAACAGACATCGATGGATGTTTTCCTTTTTTACAGGGTTAAAAAATGATGAGGGATGCTTTTCTTTATTCAGATAGCAGCAGTGACACTGGGGGACTGGGCACCCTCAGTGTCAGTGTTATGTTTGGGAGTGTGGGGTGGTGTGTGCCAAGAGGGAGGGTCTCAAGTGGGGAACAGTTACAGGGGTGACAGTAACAGATATCAATGCATGGTTTTCATTTTTTATAGGCTATATATATATTATACAGGTGCGGTTGTGCCTGCATATTAGGGTTGAAGAGGCACTTTAATGTTAAACCTCAATTTTTGTACCTTAATAACTTTGCCCCTGTTAAACCAATTTACATGACACTTGGAAAGTGCAGCATTTGTGCCAGGATCTCTTGATCCTGCAAATTTCATGTAGATCGGTTCAGTGGGGGCTAAGTTATAGAGGTGCAAAAAGCCTAGAAGTCTCAATTTTTAAGACTTGTTTTGTGCTCCAATAACTGAAACACTATAAAGATTTTAAACCTGAAACTTTCAGGTTTGATAGAGTTTGACCCAAGGTACAAGCTTTTGTTGTTTGCAGGTCTCACACTTCAGTACTTTTTAAATTATTTAAGAAAAAATTATGTTTGTGAGCATGTACAGTTAAAAAAATCAACATTCTATGGATAGCTGTTTTTTTGCAACAACAGCCAGTTGCACAGTATACCATGTACAGGGTGACTGTGACTGAGTGCTTACAAAAAGGGCAACTCGATCACAGCGCCTGTGTACCTGGCAGGGTAGCGAGCAGATACCAGGGTGGGTGAGGTAAGGTGAATGGATGCACATGCATATATACACACATTGGGGGGAGGGAAGGGAAGGTATGTGGGAGGGTGTGTGGTGGGCAGCTGCCAAGCTGGACTGCTAGCATGGGGGGTGAGTGGTAGCTTGGGAGGTGCAGGGTGCAGGGATTGGGTCAGGTGCGGTGCATTTTTTTGCCAGTGGGTGGCTTATTTTGCCAAGTTTTTCACCCCCCCAACATGCACCCCCTTGGAGTTGAGAATCCATTAGTAGGGGGTGTGGGGGAAAGCCCCCTATGAGTAGGGGTACAGGGGCACAGCCTACAACATCTGTTGGTGTGTGAAGGTTGGGGGTGGTAGGGGTGAGAACCCTAACATCAAATTTCCAAACTTTTGTCACTGTGCTATCAACCCTAACTGATGCATTAACAAGGTTTTTTGCAATGACTATATATATATATATATATATATATATATACACAAGATGGTGACACTGGGGGATTGGGCACCCCCAGTGTCAGTGTTATGTTTGTGGGGGTACTGAGAGGGAGGGGCAGTTACAGGGGCACCAGCAACAGACATCAATGGATGGCTTTCTTTGTTACAGCTGGTGTCTGCAGTAGTGTGGGGCTCTTCCTGGATGTTTGAAATTCCTCAGCAGGCTGATCATGACAGATCAGCTATGCTTATTTGGCACATAGATCAAAGAAAAGAGCCCACTCATGATTGGATCAGCTTTTTCTTTTCAAATACACAAAATTTCCACCCAGCAAGCCAAAACTGTGTCTTGATCAACCTGGCTAATGATTGGTGTGGCACTGATGTGATCCTTGCAGACCACTCTGCATTTGACTGGCAGTGTCACACCCCTCAAAAGGCAGTCTCATAGCAAGATGTTCGCTTGAACATGCGCACATGGCGAACATAAAACATTTAAGTTCACTGATCTTTCTGGGCTGCCTTGTCAGCTGAAACCCCTCCCTTCCCCCACACAACAGTGCTCTACTAGACAAAATGAAGCCACTATTTTAAATTAAATAAATGAGCAAAGCTAGAAACAAACAACACAAATATAGCTGCACATGGTCCTCTGGACCTTTTTGTGAGTGATTTGGCTTCAAAATATTCCACATCTGGATTGATTTTAAAGTTTTTTTTTGTCTCAGACAAGGAGGGACAGGCTTCTGTACAACTCTGTTTTCATAAGATTGCACTTAAACAACCTCTGTATGGCATACAGCTAATTTTAGTACTATGTGACCTGCAGTCCCATAGTACATAGCAAACTTTGCCTGTGGAACCCACTTGGCTGACAAAGTAACTGAATTTGCAAAGTTATTCCTATACTGTGAATTGGAACTTTGCAAGGTGGATTAACTTTGTGAATTGTGGTGAATATGCAAATTAATTTGCAAAGCAAAGTTTTCCAACCTCACTCACCATTAACTGTAATGACCTGCCACTAGACCTTCATAAGAGATCTAGGTAACTAACGGTTCTCTGCATTCTTTTACCAATAAATAAAAAAAAACCTTGCTATGTAAAGGCACTGTAGGATGATATGTGACATTGTCTCAAACTGTTTTGAATACTCGGTTGTGGAACAGAATCCTTGAATTATACTTTTGTTTATAGCAGTCACATACTAACAATTGACCACGACAGCTTAACCAGACTACATCCCACAGCTGTGCCCTGGTGGACACTTTAAAACTAAACTCTGCCCCAGATGCTTTATCCAGTATACTTTGATACAGATGCTTCCTGGAAACAGTACATAGATCATCAGACTTAATATCAAATATTTTTTTTTTTTTTGGAAAAACAGCCAGATATAGCCCGGCAGTAATGAGGCTGACTGGACATTTAAGATATGTAAATGTCTCTGCCTCCAACCTATCATATACGGGACAAACCAGTCTTGGATCCAGGCAACCCAGAGCCTGGGTGACTTTCATAGAACTGAGCTGAAATGACTGCTCAAAAATACAATTAAAAATACCATGGGATTTGTCATATGTAATCCTCCCTGTGTTATTGGAATGTATGCTGTGCTGCACATTATCAGGTTTATTCTACTTGCCCACAAAAGCTGAAAAAAAAGACTATATAAATTAGCTTGTATAGAGAGAGGAGGTGGAGACACATAAATTAGATATTAGAAAAACAATGGTATCAACAATGGCTAAATCCCCAAAAGTTTCTTTCTTTTGGAAAGTTGCCATTGTTTCCATTTATTCACCCGGGCTTCCTCTGCCAGCTTTGCTTCTCAGTTTAAGGAGGACAGAAAATTATTTCTAAATGTCAGCTGTTTATAAAGTTCTTATTTTCAGAAATGGTATTCATTCCTCTAAATTATCCATACTTATCTGTACCTGAATAAAAACTGAAATGAAAAACAGTATTTTGCATTGGGTTGTTTATATGGGCAACATTCTGTTACGGTTCTGTTCCTGGAACCTGTGATCTGGAGTTTTGACTACAGTATGTCACATTTTGTGTACAGAACTCTAAGCAAGGTTCTGATAGGTCAACAGCTAATAATTAGCATTCTTTACACAAACCATGACATAATAGAAACTCCAAACTACTGGATCCATGAAAAGACCTGAGCAGATTGTTGTCCATAAAAGCAAAACATTTGAAAACACAGATTTGCTTATCAGCATTTATTCAAGTACAGTTAAATACAATTCTTTTGGAGGAATGAATTGCTGTAAACAGGAACATTACTAACCACTGCCAATTAGCACACATTTCCTGTCCCCTTTAACAGTGCTATATCCCTTTTACCAAACCAAATTCCTACAATTGTACTTGATAGAGATTTTCCCTGGTGTCAGCATTCCTCCTGTCAATAACACAGGTTCATAAACCCCTCCCCCCAGGATGCACCTGTGCAGCTGTAAATGAGATGTCTCAGCTCAGTGTGCCCTCTCTAGTCAAAAATAAATACATATATTCTGTAAATATCACTGATTTTGTCACTCATGTCACTCATGCACATAGATGGTTAGAAAGTTTAACAGATAAAACTGTGAAAAAAAAATGTAAAGAACTACTGACCCAGTATCATCTCAGGATTTTTCTTTATATATTGACAGAATCATGCACCCTGTTTGGCTTGAAATAAAATACGACATCTTATGAATTTATGACCAAAGATTAACCAGACTTTTATGACTGCAGTGTTACTATCTGGCTTCCTGCTATTGCTACAATGACCTTCTCCTTTTAATATTGAGTCCCTTGGGCCTGTGTGTAATAGTGACAGTCTATAGATCCCTCCGCATGTGTTTGTGTAATCCTACAACCTACCTGTTACACTGACCTCCTTTTATCTTTTTAAAAATAAGACTTGCTATGATATTCAAACTCTGCTCAAAAGTGCTGGTGCCATACTAGATTAGATAAGGTAATCCTTCGAGGACAGTTGCTACCATACCAGAAGGTTCCCCAGACCCCTAAAATGTGGCACCTAGTGGTGGGCAAAGTGGCCAAAATTCGCTCCTCGAAGTGATTTTCAGAATAATGTGGAATCCACGAAGTAATTGACAACGAGAAGTGGAGTACTTTGCATCATAATGAGGAACGCGAAGTCCATTAAAACCAATGACTTCGCATTATTCTGCCTTCCCCAAATCACTTCTCCACTATTGATTTCAATGTACTTTGCATCACTTTGCCTTGTAATTGAGAGCCAAGGTGAATTTTGCAGTGATTCATGAGATTGCAGGTCACATGGGCTCTAGATTGTTCTTCACAGCCTCAGTTCAGGGTAGTGTGTGTAGTGGTAGCTGGAGGCAGTTTGCTCTCAGATCTCTGCGATTCAAAACCTCTAAAAACTGTTAAAAAAGCCTTTTTGAGTAATATTTTTTGCTCAAAATTTAATACATTGATTGTAGGAAACACTTCTGTGCTCATATCATCGAGTGTTTATTGTTTGTGTGTGGATTTTGTATATTAATTTAGGACATTCAGTCTGTGTACTGTGAAGTGTGCTTTGTGGGAGGGGCATATCTGTGGTGTAGGTACTGTAGATTAACTAGGAGAAAAGGGCAGTCTTTCTGTTTTGGTAATATTTTTCTTGTATAACTGTGTTAATGTACACACAGTAATATTTTTAGTAATTCTTGACTTTTTTTTGCTGATTGTTGTGGTGCAGCAGTGTATAATTTCAGTTTGTTTAAAACATTTGGTTATAGTACTAAAGGTTTTCAATTTGCTTTGCATTACTTGTAGTGTGTGAGTGTGTGTGTGTGTGTGTGTGTGTGTGTGTGTGTGTGTGTGATGTGTGCCATCAAATCAGACATATTTTATTGTGCCACAGAGTAATTGCAACAGTGTGAACCTGCTATTCACCGCACCAGCATGAATTTTTTGTACTGCTTTGTGGTATCTTTACTGGTAGTGGATTGTTACTGCCGTGCACTATCCCCCTCAACTGGCAAAAGTTATTCTTTTCCAGATTTGGATTTGTGACTTGTGAGCACTGGTTAGATGTTGTTGTACCTTTGTGTCAGCATCTCTTGAGTGTGCAGGGCAATCTTAATCTGTCTGTGTGTTTGCAGTGCACCATTAATTCTGGGAGACTTTGCATTTCTTGCTATGCTCTCATTTCACTTCATCAGCACTGGGGAATTTTCCGGACAAAAGACAGTAGCATTTTGGGGATGCACATTAATTAATTAATTTATTTATTTATTGAAATGTTTCACCAGGAGGGCACACTGAACAACAAGTTGCTCGTCTCATGGTGCGACCTGGCGGGAGCGGTTACACAGGGTTGTGAAGGATGGTCAGTTACAATAGTATGTGGGTAGTACAAACAATACAACATTGTAAGATTGTGCAACAGTTGGAACACAAGATATTGTTCAATAAACAGTAGTGGAACATTGGGTAAATTACAATACATGTCCAAAATCATACAAAGAACATATGAACGTACAGAACAGTAAATAATGAGATACAACCATTTATAGTGCATGAGTGTATCAGTGTAATTCTGGTGACTGTGGTTGACCACTGCACGCATGACTGAGTGCATTATTTATGCTGGGAGACTTTGCATTTCTTGTTATGCTCTCATTTCAGTTCATCAGCACTGGGGAATTTTCTGGACAAAAGACAGTAGCATTTTGGGGATGCACATTAATTCTGGTGACTGTGTGTGAGCACTGCGCACCTGACTGAGTGTGCCATTAATTCTGAGAGACTTTGCATTTCTTGTTGTGCTCTCATTTCACTTTGTCAGCACTGGGGACTTTTCTGGACACAAGACAGTAGCATTTTGGGGATGCACATTAATTCTGGTGACTGTGTGTGGGGGGGGGGGCTGCTGTTTTTGTTGTCACTTCACCTTACTTCACAGTAAGGCGGAATGACAACACGAAGTAATAATTAGAAGGTGAAGTGTGCATTTCATATTGGCCACTCTGCATAGTGGAATGGCAACGCGAAGTGCCCACGAAGGGCACCCATTTTCCTCATATCAACTGTTTAGCCATGTTAAACTTTATGATATTTGTCTTTCTGTTTTGCTTGTAAGAGGCACTGGCAGCACTTTTAAGAAGGCAACCAATGTATGTCCTAGATCTCAAATTTCTATATACCTCCCTGCACCTGTCTTTAAACTCCTCTGTGCTGTAGTTTGCCCACTCATTTGTGCTTAAATGTAGCATAACACCTGACTTCTCCCACTCCCCGCTAAGTAGACTTTCCATCTGAGTTGTGACCTGTTTTGTTTTGCAGTTACCCTTGGGGGGTGGCACAGAACAGATATATTCACCCAGCCTGAGTGGCATACTACCCTTCCTGTCCCTCTAACTATGGAGTCCCCTAACAAAATAGAATGTTCCTTGTGCCTCCATGTGCTGCTTGACACCCTCTCATAATTTAACAAATAGTGTGAGTGCAAAAAGGGAACAATTATCAGTAAGAACACTAACTGTGAAATCCATAATATGTCATTTACAAATGAACCTGAGAATACATTTATTCCATTACAACAGATTAGCTATCTCTATAACACAAGGAACTCTAAATGAAGACCCAAATAGTGCAGGTAAAGACTTAGTATTACTATTAAACTCTTCATCATGGAGTATTTCAGGAACATGAACTAAAACTGAAAAACAAGATGCTGGACTCGATGGGTAATGTATAGTGTAGAGATAGATGATTCCCTCCTCTCATAGGGTACTCTGGCATATATCCGTATAGACAGTATAACAACCTGAGTACACTGAGCTAGGCATAGATAGCTTTTGCGCTATCTGGCACAATCTAGGAATGTTTGAAGAAGTATATTATGTATCACACAGACAATAGAAACAGAGTTTGAATAAGGATACTGTACACAGATGCCCTTTTGTTAATGTTTTTTTTTCTTTTTGTTTTTTAAGTTTATAAGATTCTACTTAGTACATCTATGTCAGCCTTTGTAGTTCATACAAATAACCATATTTGCTGTCTGGATATTTATTTATTTAAAAGTTGATAACCGGGAAAAGCAACATGAGGCAAAGCTCATGTCCAGATGCAACCCAGGGAAGGGGAACAAGGGAAGCAAAAACACAAATTGGCAAAACCTATACATAAAAGATACAGAGCATAGGTCATGGATCAGGGTTACAGGACCCCCTGCAAGAGTAGAGCCAGTAGCAACGTAACAGTAAACTGCATTGTACAGCAAGGTTCTGGTAATATAAGGGATCAGCAAATAAAACAAGGGATGGGTTATACAAGCCCTCAAAAAAAAATATATAAACACCTAGGTGGTTTAGGCCAAGTGATGGCAAACCCAGGCAGAGGGACCAAAAGGAAGACAGTCAGGGTTGGGGACATTGGGATCAATGCTGATGGGGAGGAGTCTGAGCAGTCTTTTGAGAGAGGAGGGGGAGGAGCATGAGCGGATCTCAGTGGGTAGTTGGTTCCAGAGCGAGGTAAGATGAAAAGGAAAAAGAAGATTGCACAGAGACAGTGTCAGGGTGGGGGATAGATAAGGTATGGGAGTCTCTGTGATGAAGGAAGTAGTTAGAGGAGGTGAGTTGGGTAAGATGGGAGGAGAGGTAGGAGGGAAGAGAACCAAACCAGAACTTAGCAATGAAGGTAGCACAGTGTATTAGTCTCCTGTGAGGCAGAGGAGCAAGAGATAGGGCTGAATAGAGAAGGCAGTGGTGCGTGAGAGGGGGAGAAGCAGTGGCAAAATGGCAGAAGGGGTTTAGCAGGGTGTCGAGCCAAGCTAAGGACATCTGAGAGGCGGTGCAATATACCATGTCGATATAGTCAAAGGTTGGTAAACTCATTTTAGAGGCAAGTAAGCGGTGGGTGGGGAGAGGGAGGCTGGTTTTGTGCTGGTAAATGGCACCAAGTTTGGGATGAAGTTTGGCACAAATAGCATCAACATGGGTGGAGAAATCTAGATTATCATCCAGCAAAATTCCAAATGTACTTGAAGGTCGAGACACTCTTGTGGGTGGAACGTCCAAGGATATAATATTGTACTGTACTGCTGAAACATTTAATTTTTTCAGAAAATAAACTAAATATAAAAAAAAAAGAAAAAAGAAAACCCAGATGCCTTAAAATGATCTTACATCTTTTGATATTCTGCTATTGCAAGAGACATGGCAGGCAAGTTAATGTGACTTTCACTTAGATGAAATTTCTCATCTCAGAAAAGTTGATAAACTTTTTTTTTAAATATAGTAGACCAAAGAGTAGAGTAGAGTCAAAACCTTCATCTTCCCAAAACATAATTCGGAACTAGACGTAGTAATACATTAGTATGATTTAATAGTGGCAACTAAGAATAAATTGTTCAGCTATTCAAAACATATGTGCCTTTTTGTAAATATACTGCACCAGAGGAGTCATGTGATAGAAGCTTCATGGGAAGAAGCAGCCAGAACAGAGCTTCTTGGTGTGAACCACCTAAAACAACTAAATATACTGATCTAAACTTTGAACTGACGCCCCAGAGCCATCCTGCAGACTGCTGCAACAATGGAATATCTGGAGATGGACTTTGAGATGGATCTGGAGATGGACTTTGAAAATTTAAGCAGCCCAGAGTCAATGAAACACACTCTGAAGAAGCTGTGAACAGGATTGCCGCAGGCTGCTCCCACACATAGATCTGCAGCAATAACAGACCTGTTCAAAAGGCTCTTGGAGAAAATGTCAGCCTATGCTCCTCAGTCAGTGAAGCGCTGAGTGGATTCAAGCAGATTAGAACAAATGTGGAAGTAAAATACCCACTGCTGAGGCTAGAATATCTAATCTACAAGATGCCTAAGAGTGGAAGCATCAAGAGACAGTGTCCGAGATATGCTGCACTTTAAGAAACTGGAGGAGCACACCAAATATCGAGAATTATTCTTGAAGGAACAATATGTTGGTATTCAGGCTCCCAGGAGGCTGTAAGAATTCAGACTTTTCATTGTATTTAAATAAAATAGTGACCAAATTGGACCCCCCAGGCCACCATAACTTTCAGCTTGAACAAGTTCACCACAGCCTTATACCGAAGCTTGGTCCCCAAGACAGATCTCAAGTTATTATACTGCACCTCTTAAGCTTTCAAGAAAAACTTTACATTCAAAAACAGGCCAGAGCAATGCAGTACATACAGTACCAGGGACACATCATTATTTATTTATTTAAAATTGGTAACTGGGAAAGGCACTCTGAGCCGAGGCTCATTTCCAGGTGTGACCCGGGGACAGGGTGAACAAAGGAAGTGAACAAATTACCAAACAGAGAGGTAGGTCATGGTATCGAATGAGGCAATTAGTTACATAAATAATGTTAGACATAGTACATTAACATTGCTGAGACAACTGAATGCCAGGCATAAAATTATAGCCATTAAGCTATTCAAAGACCTCGATCGCGGAGAGAGGAAGACGAGAAACAAGTTCTCTGATGTAAAGGTTGGGCTACACAAAACTGAATCTCAGTTTCACCTAATGTTTCTGGCCTGTTTGAAGGTTTGGTTGTGGGTGTGCCCTCAAACATTCCCAATGGTCAAGGTGGCTGAGAAAGTCATGCATGAGGAATTTCCTAACATTCCCCTACCAAAAGCCAGGCTGCCCAGCAAAAGAAAAGATGGGTCCCAAGAAACAGCTATTGCATCAGTTTGATAACTGTCTGATGAACTGAATTTCTCCTTGACCCCCTGATGTATCAGCACAACACATACAGACCTCTCCTTCCCAACTCTGACACAGACTGGCAATGCACCCTGTCCATAAGGCGGAGGACATGATTACTCACCATAGGAAGCTTGAACTTGGATGATGGCTTCCCTGTTTGAACACAAGCAGCTTTCAGCAAAGTTCCTGAACCCTTGTATCGGAACAGACTTTTTTTTTGAAAAAATAACTGCTTCAGTCTCAGCCCTAAAAACTACAAACAGTAACTACTAAGGTATTTGATGGGCTGTTGGGGGGGGGGGTGTCAATGAAACTGGAAAGATTGTGCAGTTGGCTGAAGAATGTGACTATAGTTATGGTGGAATGCTATTATGCATTGAATTCCATGCCTGGAATAGGTTTATTCTGCTGCAGTAGTGATGTCATTATGTTGTTCTGCTGCAGTAGTGATGTCACTACTGCAGCAGAACAACTTGGAATGCTGCCACATAGTTGCTTCCTCTATCCAATTAAACTGGGAGTTGTTTTTTTAACTTGATCTTGTAGAAACATCTGTGGCACACTGTCTGGTAATTTGAGCCTGCCACCAACCCTCAAGTGCCCCCCCCCCAACCACCAGTTCAATGAAACGAAATGTAGTATCTGAAATAGGCATGGATGCCCATACACTATAAAAGATAACGTATGGGTATCCATACACAGACAAGCCTGTGTCTTTATCTCGAGTTTTGTATGGCAACCAGTGAATCTCTCCAGCTTTGCTCTCGAGGTTCCTGATTGCCATAAAAACCTCTCAATGCACACACAGGCTTGTTGTGTAAGGCTGCCCATATACATTATCCTCTACAGTATGTGCAACATGTCAGAATACCTGATAGTTAACCTAGAATCTGAACTGTTCTCCCACCCCAGGAACATGGGCAGCTGATAAGTGCCTCCCACTTGATATGCTTGCTCCTCCTCTTCTTATTACTCTTCAGGTCCAGGACAAACTAAATGCTATCTCTGGAATCCCTAGGTGGACTTATGCTGGGAATGAATATGCAAATATGAATTAATTGGAGGGGTAACTGTATTTATTTGTTATCTTTGTAGAAGGAACTTGTGGGGGGGGCAATTTTAGCCTAAGTGTTCTTATTAATGCATCGTGTGCTACACGGATGAATAGTGCTGCAGTGTATTTTAAAGAACATTGGGGGAAGGCAATCTTGCTAATGTCCATGGTGCTTGAAGGATGGCTGGAGAGTATCCATTAGGTAAAAGTCTAATAGCACCATGACTAGACAGCTAATGGGACACTCTGTTGAGCTCCAGTAACAGCAAGTTTAGGATTATTGTTGGTCAACTCAGTCAAAGGTTACATATTCTATAATTATTTAAATCCGTCTTTCTTCTCTCCCTCAGCTGCTTGCCCTTCAACAGGGCTGCTACAGCTCCCCCGGTCAGCCAGCACCTCCCTAGCCATCGACCAGCACCAGAAGCCCAGACACAGAACCAGCGAAGGTACGGCCGCAGCACCTGCCAATCAGAAGCTGGGCACCTTGTCTAAGCCCAATCTGATTGGCCAAAATACGCTCTGTCCTTTCCCTGCCATCTGGCACTTTGAAATAGCAACTGTGTAAAGTGTAAAGAAAAGAATTAACTGTACCAAGAATCTGTTTAATTTGTGCATACTCTACAAGTATTACAGCTCCTTTCAGTGTATTTTTCGGCCTCCCAGCTCACCCCTTCCCCTACCACTCTTTAAATACACTATCTACCAGCCCCAATTCCCTACTACCTCTTCCATTGGCTGCCAAATTTCCCCCCTCCTACTGGCCTCATAAACTATTTCCAGAGCCAATCCTATTCCTGGCTGCTTCCTCAGCTCCTCTCATCTTCTCTTCTCCTCTCAGGCTGCCTGAGCTAGTAGCAAAACTCTGCTTCTCCTGATCCGGAGCCATGTCCACTATACCAGGGCACCTGCTTCTTCTAACCGCCTTACTCCTATGCCTCCCTCCCCTACTGGTACTATGCCACCCTTCTCCCCTAACCCTCCATCCCCTTCCCTACCTGCCCCCTATACGCCCCTCCACTTCTCTAACTCAGTGACCTCCTCTTCACTCTCCCTAAAATGGTCTCACTCCACCCCTCGTCCCTGTCCCTCTCTTTTCAACCCCTCCCTCGCCTGGGTAATCTTTCAGCAAATTACCACCCGACCAGCCCTCATGCTCGCCCTTGCTCACTACCAAGGCAGTGCTTACTCTTCTCAAGGGGCATACACATGATAGCTCACTACATAACAATCGCCCTCCTGCTCCTTGCCATGGGGGACATACACCCCAACCCCAGGCCCCCATCTACCACTGTGCTATTTAACTCTACATTTACCCCACAACACCCCCTACCACTGGCTCCTGGTGGCCCTCTCCTCCAAGGCTTCTGCTCCTACACCTAAAATAAGCCTAGCCCTCAGAACTGATTCACTACAGGTACTCGCAGCTCTCTATGCCCCTAACATTATCACACTCTCAGAAACCTGGTTAAACAAAAATATCTGCGACTCTGAGATTGCTATTCCGGACTACTCCATGGCCCACCAGGACAGAGCCACCAGGAGGGCAGAGCCACCAGAGGAGGCGGAGTGGCCATTTATGTAAGCTCGGACCTGCAATTCTCGGTAGTCCTATCGAAGACCGAACCAAATGCCAACGAACTGCTTTTGGTAAGACTGACTCTCCCTTTCTCTGTCCCAATCTACATTGCTGGTATCTACTGCCGACCCGGCACCCCTGCCTCTTCCATCTGTGACCTACATGCACTAACCTCCCCCCTAACCCATACAGGGGAACTATACATTATGGGAGATTTCAATCACAACTGGCTAGCACCAACTCTAAATAAAGCATGGACAGAAATCTCTGCTCTAAACCTTATCCAAATCATTGCCGAGCCCACCCCCCAAAACCCCAAATCTGGCAACCACTTGTTAATAGACTGGGCCCTGACTACCCACCCTCATCGTGTCATCAATGCTGGCCTTCTCCCTGACATCCTGAGTGACTGCCATTTTATATACTTAGTCCACAAAATTCACTGCCACAAATCCTCCCCTAAATTTCTATTTCAACATTCCTGCAATTCTCTAAACCACACTCCCCTACTAGATGACCTTTCCCTCGCAAACTGGGTACCCTGACACATAAACAGCTTCATTGATGATGCCCTTCTACACTTCCAAACCACAGTTCTAAATGTCTGGAATACTCATGCACCAGTACGTCGCACAAGGGTACGTGGCACCCACCTGCCATGGATCACCGAAGAACTCATAGAATATTAAAACTCCCATGACAAAGCACAGAGAACTCACAAATCTTCTCACCTCCCTTAAGACCTCTCCACATACTGTATGCTGCGCAACAAGTTCACCAGAGAAACTCACCTAGATAAAGCAGAGTACTTCACCTCCTCCCTGCAATCAAACCTAAATAGCCCATTCAAATTCTGAAAGGTCATTCATTCCCTCTTCTCCCTTCCTACAGCAAACCCCGCTCCTCTCCTGCTTGTCAATAACACTCTTCTCTCGGATCCCAACTCAGTTGCCACTGAGTTCAGTACATACTTCTCAACGTGTACGGCATCCCTCCTCTCATCCCTGCCAACCCACACACCCCAAGGTCCCACCCAGGAACTAAGAAAACACTTGGGCCTAACACCTTCTCCTTCAAACACATCACACCAGCTGAAGCTCTAGATGCTCTACATACTCTCAACCCAACGAAAAGCAAGGTTTGGACCCAAAACTCCTCTAGCTATCTCCCCCCACCATAGCAACCCTGCTTGCAAACCTCCTAAAGCTATCTTTTGCCACCTCAACTGTCCCCCAAAACTGGAAACATGCAGTTGTCATCCCCCTTCCCCAAAGGGAGTGCCCCCACCTCCACTTCTAACTACCACCCTATCTCTCTCCTCCCAAGTCTTGCAAAACTTCAAGAACACCTTGTACTCACACAACTTACCTCTTTCTTCATGGACTCAAATTTCTTTACGCCCTTCCAGTCAGGATTCAGGAAGAGGCACTCTACTGCCTCCTCCTTGTTAAGGCTCACCGACACCATCCTCTCTGGAATGGATAGAGAGCAGTTAACCTTGGCCATCTTCATCGACCTTGCTAAAGCATTCAACAAGGTCTCCCACCCCTTATTGTTATCATGCCTCTCTGAATCAGGCCTCTCTGCTTCCGCCACCAACTGGTTCAGCGCTTACATCACAGGGCGAACGCAGTCAGTCAAAATAGGTGATGGCTCATCACCCCCCCTCTCCATGACTACTGGAGTCCCTCAGGGGTCAGTACTTGGACCCATTCTGTTCTCCATTCTACTTAATGACCTGCCTCATACCTGCTCATCTGCATCCATCCAAATGTATGCTGACGACACTGTCCTGTTCTCCACCAGCTCCTCCCCAGAAGAAGTCGAAATGACCCTTCAGGTGGATTTCAACAAAGTTCAGCTCTGGTTCAACTCCCTCAATGCAAAAAAAAAATGTCACTATGAAATTTGGCACGAGGCAACATCTATCCAGGCTCCACTCCTTCCCCTCCTACTGCACATTGGATGGGACAATCCTTGATGAAGTAAATACCTTTTGGTACTTGGGGGTCTGGCTTGACCATCATTTATCCTTTTCTGACCATGCTGATGCCCTACTGAAAAAGCTGCGTCCCATGCTTGGTGTCCTCTACAGGAATTTTAGTAGCCTTCCACTCCCCGTGAAGCGTGATCTAGTCCAGAAGATGATACTTCCCTCTTTTGACTACTGCGACATAGTCTACAGTGCCATGCCCAAGTCTACCCTACCTAAACTAAACCCCCTGTTCCATGCTTTCTGATGCTTTGCCCTCAATGTCCTCTCCCGCACCCATCACGGTAACCTCTACAGATCCCTCTGCTTCACATCCCTTTTAAATCACCGCTTACAGCACTTCTCAAAATTTGTCTCAAAATTCTGGCTTGGTGCCCTCCCATCCTACCTTACAGACTTACTTGCCTTACACCCCACCCCCACCCTTGCCCTTAGATCTCTTGACTCCCGACAACTGTTAATCCCTCAGCGGAGGGCCGCCTCCGGCCAAGCAGCATTCTCATACTGCTTCCCTCTACTCTGGAATAAGTTCCCCCCTCCCAAATCCGCCACTCCTCCTCTGCCCACTCCCTATCATCTGCCCTTGCAAATTACCTCATGGTAAATTGTTCCTGCTCATGATACCTGCTCGCATCCGCCCGAGTCCCCTATCCCCCCCCTGATTTCCTGACCAGCGGCACCTAGCTAATGCTTTGGATGCTGGCCTATTGCATCAACCCATGCACTTATTTGTCTCGTCTTCTGTCCTTTCTCCCTTCTGTTTCCTCATATTAATTGTACCAAATGTGTTTTACTTAGGTGGTAATTGTGCCTACGGCCACCCATGTAAGTCGTACTGAATGTAATCCTCCTCTTGCTGAATGCTATGTTAATTGTATCTTACTTGATAACCTGCAAGTTATCTCGTCCCCCTATTCCCCCCCCCCAGGTTCCACTGGGAGAAAAGCAGATTGTTGCTTAGCGTGCCTTTCCTGGTGAAACACTTTCAAAAAATAAATAAATAACAGTCAGAGATTTAATAATGGCCTTAACTCAGGGCCACTTTGTTTTCTTACTTCCAGGCATGTTGGCAGGGATAATTCTGCTAGAGTTAGTAATTTAAGTTATGTACAGGTGATGAGCAGTCTAGGCCCAGAAGGTAACTATTTCTGTCCTGGAAATCATGGTCTCACTAAGAGTGGAGAACACTATACCTGGCAGATACAGTATATTGTAGTGAACTGTGAGCTAATGTCTAATATGAATAGGGACACTGCACAGGGAATAAGATACGGGTAACACACACTACCAACTGTAAAGCAAATACAAAGAATATGGGTGACAATGTAGTCACACTTCTCACTTGGAATGTAAAAGGTATACAAACAGGGAATGAGCACCAGCAGATATTACAACATCTAGGGCCCAATATTCAAATTCACACAAAGTCTTGCGATTGCTTAAGTGCCTGAGGATGCTATATTCAGCCAAGGAATGCACTCACACTGTTCAACTGAATATAGAGCCATGTCAGCGCAGTGCAAGTCACTTAGCACTACCCCGACAGGGCTCCCAAAGTACGCCACCAGAAAGGAAAGTGCCAGAGCACTATTTGCAGTATTCAAAGGGACCCATGCAAATGAGCCCATTGGTCATGCAAGGCGCCATAAGGCCATTTGCATGCCGATTAGGGGCTCATTTGCATGGGTAGTGAGGCAGATTAGTGTGGCTAACCCCCCCAATTGCCTGGTCCCAGATGTGTAAATATCCCTGGTGGTGGTGGTCCTCCCTCCATCTGATTGCCGGCCTGTACTACATATAAATATATCACTGGTGCTAGTAGTCCCCCCACCACCACCAACTGCTGGCCTGTACTGTACAAAACAACATCCCTGGTACTAGTGATCTCCCCACCCCGATTGCCTGCCCATGCTGTATATAAATATATCCTAGGTGCTAGTAGTCCCCCCACCACCACCAATTGCTGGCCTGTACTGTACAAAACAATATCCCTGGTGCTAGTGGTCTCCCCCCCGATTGCCTGCCCATACTGTATATAAATATATCCCAGGTGCTAGTAGTCCCCCCACCACCACCAATTGCTGGCCTGTACTGTACAAAACAACATCCCTGGCGCTAGTGGTCTCCCCCTCTCCCTCCGATCGCCTGGCCATACTGTATATAAATATATCTCAGGTGCTAGTGGTCCCCTTGCCGAACTCCAGCCTGTACTGTATAAAAATATATCCCTGGTGCTAGTATTCTGCCCTTTGCTAATTGCCAGCCCATACTGTATAAAAGTATGTCCCAGGTGCTAGAATCCCCCCTCAATTGCTGGCCTGTATTGTACAAAATAACATCCCTGGTGTTAGTGGTCAACTCCCCCACTGATAGTTGCCCATACTGCAAAAAATAACATACCTGGTGCTAATGGTTCCTGTCGCCCTTCCCCCCACTGATTGCCAGCCTGTACTGTATAAAAATATATCCCTGGTGCTAGTGGTCCACCCCTCACCAACGATTGCCAGCCCATACAGTATAAAATATATCCCTGATGCTAGTGATCTCCTCTGCCGATCTGCAGCCTGTACTGTACAAAATAACATCCACGGTACTAGTGGTCAACCCCCCCCCCCACCGATAGTTGCGCATACTGCACAAAATATCATCCCTGGTGCTCGTGGTTCCTGTTGCCCCACCCCTCTGATTGCCAACATGTACTGTATAAAAATATATCCCAGGTGCTAGTGGCCCCCACCAATGATTGCCAGCCCATACAGTATAAAATATATCCCTGATGCTAGTGATCTCCTCTGCCGAACTGCGGCCTGTACTGTACAAAATAACATCCATGGTGCTAGTGGTCCCCTCCTACTTCCAATCGCCTGCCAGTATTGTATAACATTATATCCCTTGTTCTAGTGGTCTCCCCTGATTGCCAGCCTGTACTGCACAAAATGACATCTCTGGTGCTAGTGGTGCCCCCGCTGATCACCAGCCTGTACTGTACCCAATAATATCCCTGGTGTTAGTTGTTCCCTTCCCAGCAATAGCCAGCCCATACTGTATAAAAATATAACCCTTGTGCTAGTGGCCCCCCCCACCACCAATCACTGGCCCGTACTGTGATAACATGAAATCCCTGGCATCTAACAGCCCTCATCAATGTAACACCAAAAACCACCTCCAGTCACCTTCCCAGTCCCCTCAGTGCCACAGGTGCATACAGTGACCTGTGCAGCCCTTCTCGTGCCTCCTCGGCTGGCTGCTATATGTCCAGGCAGGGATTACGACTCTTATTTTTAGGACAGGGTGATGTGCACTGTCCTATAAATAAGGGGCGTGCTCCATTCCCTGGACATATGGTGCTGTATGCACGTGGCGTGAGGGAACTGGGAAGGTGACTGGGGTGAGATCTTGGTGCCGTGGTGGTGGGGGGTGACTAGTCACCAGGGATTTCTTGTTATCACAGTATTGGTCAGTGATCAGCGAGGGGGAAACCACTACCACCAGGGACATATTTAGATATCATGCAGGCCAGTGATTGGACAGAGGAGAGATCACTAGCACCAGGGATGTTGTGTACAGTACAGGCTGGGGATCAGTGGGGGGAGACCACTAGCACAAGGGGTGTTATTTTATACTGTACAGACCAGAGATCAGTGGAGGGGGGGGGACCACTAGCACCAAGGATATATTTTTTTAATGTATGGACTGGTGATCAGTGGAGGGGTGACCACTAGCACCAGGGATATATTATGTACAGCACAGACCGGTGATTGGCAGGGTGGAGCACTAACACCAAGGATACATTTTTTACAGTAAGGATCGGTGATTAGTGGGGGGACAACTAGCACTAGGGATATCTTTTTTTAAAGTATGGGCCAGCGATTGGGGAGGGGGGGCACTAGAACCAGGGATATGTTTTTTACAGTAAGGGCCAGAGATCAGTGTGGGGGACCACTTAAACCAGGGAGATTGATTTGTACCTTAGGAGTGGAGATCGGTGGGGGGTGCCAGGGACCACAGGGACCACTGTGCTCCCTCCCACAGCGGCCAACCAGCCAGATGGTTGCATTACCTCCAGCAGCCACTAAGGGTTGCCTAGAGTTAATTCTGGATCTTCATCAATGGTATTTGCGCTGGGCAAAAGGACCTCGCAAAACCCTTCTGTGCAGCTCAAAGCCACTGAATATTGGATAGTGTTGATATTCATGGCCACACACCTCCCCTTCCCAACTCTGTACCATAACATTTTCAGTCATGTATTTAAAGGCTTTAACTTGTGTTATGTGTTTACATTCCTGACAGTGTCCACATCGACAACAACCTATGGGTTTATCAGGTAACCAGGTGACCCTAGATGTCATTTCCACGTAAAGTGACTGTGATTTATCACATCTCCTAGGTTTTTGGCACTATTATATGCTACCCTTGGTTTATTTAGAAACAAATCTGGGTCTTTACAATGTTCCAGCAGATTCCAATCCTCAACTCTCATTCCGGCGCTGTTGGTCCAGCTCCAAAATGTTGGTACCCTGTCTGGATTTAAAAGGGATCCTGACAAAATCGAAAGGATGGATATATGTGGTTCATAATCATCAACCTTTTGAGCTATTCTCCCTTTTAAATGGGTATGCAACAATTTTGATATTTAGGAGTACATATCCCCGCTAAGCTTAAGAACTTATACATCACTAACTACCCACCCTTAAAGAGCAGGTGTTTACTTGTAACAAATAGACAATTGATTATTGTATTTATTGTATTTTGATGTGTTAGTAACTACTTTATATTTTTATAATGAAATATTTGTCAGGGCAGTGAAACAAGTGGGTTTTACCTTTGCTTTTCATACTGCTAGTAAAAAAGAATTAAATAGAATTCTTGTATTATGATGTCAGAAACTGCCTGCTACTTTGGAGTCGAAGGCATTTCAATGAGAAACTAAATATATTGTTCTGTCTTTTTTGAACAGAAATAAATACTTCTTTCAGCAATAAACTTTGACTTTTACATGTTTGCATTGCTGTGGTCCATCTGTATGATTTTATGATTTTTAAATAATGATTGGCTTCTCTTTTTTTCTTCCCAAGTAAAAAATCTGGTTATGAAGAAAATGTCACCTGCTAAAATTATAACAAAGGACTGTAGGTTATCAAAAATCACATATTTCTATTAAATATATAATATGTTGGTGGAAGAATGTGTTATTTTTCTATAAAAATCTGAAAACAGGTTTGCAGTTTCCCATTGAAACACACTGCCAGCCTTGCCAGTAAAACTTTTCTGACATCACAATACAAAAATTCAGTTGGACTCTTTTTCGCTAGTAGCTGACAAAATACAAATAAAATGATGGAAAGAGAATTAAAGAAACAAGTAAAAGCAAACAAAATGATTACCAAGACATCTCAAGGCCCCAAACCTTCATTCTTTAAGATGTATGCCCTTACTAAGCATTTGCTCTTTAAAACAACAGGTTTTTGCAGATTTACATAGGTGGCAGACCCTATCTTTAACCTTGAAGTGCTAAGCTAGAAGCGGTAAAAATGAATATTTTGCCATGTTTCCTTTTTCTATACTTGGCTCTGCCCAATCCCATCCCCACTGAAGAACGGAAGGAACTATGAAAACACTTGGTGAAAATCATATGGAGGAGGGAGCCCAGAATCCATTGAATGGTTCTTACACAACCTGAGGGAAGAGGGGAGAATGGGTCTCCCTTGCTTCAAAGTTTATTATGAAGTGGCTCAACTTTGAACTCTGCTAGATATTATTGTCAGTTCTCTGAATAATGGGTGCATATATATGGAGCACAGAGCACACACGTATATCCCATTAAGATATCTACCGTGGATGGGGAAGAATCTGGCTTTACAAGATATTTCTAACCAATGGATCAGGCATTCTTTAAATAGTATGGGGTAAGGAATAAATGGTGCCAAACTGAGGCTATGTGGCACAGGTTACCTATCATATAAATTCCCACGTTTGATCCAGTGCAACTGGACTGAACATATGTCAGGTGGAATTGGTCGGGGCTCCATTTTTTTCTCAGTTTCTAGAAGGTTGAAACACTATTAAAAGTTCTGCGCAGTTACAATTAGAGATTGCATTGCCTGCAACAGATATGGTTTGGTATCCATAGTGTAGGGACTTTATTCTTAAGGGTCCAGGCATCCAGGGTCTGGCTACAGACCCTACAGGTCTGACATATATAGACATAGTAACATAGAAGTTGATGGCAGATAAGGACCACAAGGCCCATCCAGTCTGCCCATTTCTATTTCTACCTTATAAATGTGCCATTGGCCTTTGCTCTGTCAATGGCCTATCTAATCATACTTATCTGTATTGTTCCCTTATCCCATGCCTGTTTGAAGCCCTGCACTGTATTCATATCCACCACTTCCTGAAGTAGGCTGTTCCATGCATCCACTACCCTTTCTGTGAAAAAGAACTTCCTCACATTACCTCTTAATCAGTTTCCCTCTAATCTCATACTGTGTTCTCTTGTCCTGCTATTTTTCTTATACTGAAACATGTTAGACTCTTTCACCTTGTTAATGCCCTTAAGGTGTTTGAATGTTTCGATCATATCACCTCTCTCCCTCCTTTGCTCCAAGGTATACATATTGAGCTCTATTAATCTGTCCTCATATGTTTTCTGATGCAGTCCCTGCACCATTTTGTTTGCCCTTCTCTGGACTGCCTCAATTTGGTTAATGTCCTTGTGAGAGTGTGGCCTCCAGTACTGCATGCAGTACTCAAGATGGGGCCTAACCAGTGTCTTGTAAAGAGGGATTATTACCTCCCTCTTCCAACTTGTGATACCCCTACGAATACACCCCAGCATCCTCCTAGCCTTATCTACTGCTTTAGTGATCTGCTTGGATGATTTCAGGTCATCGATGATGATGATGCCCAAGTCTCTTTCTTCCCTTAAGACTGCCAGCAACTCCCCTCCCAGCCTATAGGTGGCTTCAGGGTTTCTCTTCCCTATGTGCATGATCTTGCACTTCTTTGCATTAAACCCCAGTTGTCACTTTTCAGACCATTTTGCTAGTTTATCCAGATCTCTTCTCATTCTGCCCACCCCATCTGGATCATCTACTCTGTTGAAGATCTTGGTGTCATCTGCAAACAGACAAACCTTTACCCTCCAGTTCATCTGCAATGTCACTGATGACGATATTGAAGAGGACTGGCCTAAGGACTTGATCCCTGAGGTACCCCACTTATGACTTGCATCTCTTCTGACTGTATACCATTTGCCACCACTCTCTGTTTTCTGCCCGTCAACCAGTTTGCCACCCAACTGACCAACATGCAAGCACAACTTGGTACATATAAATCCTATATCTCCAATCTACAGCTGATTCTGAGTGAAAAACTGGTGGAACAAAATGTTACCAGGATCCAAGAGAAATGGACCAATGAGGCAAACATAACCATTACTCTGAAACAGTGGTCAATTATCTGGTGTAGTGTCCGTAAGACTATTGCATTCAATACCTGGCGAGAATTCAGGTGGAAAACAACTGCCTGTTTTTCTGTAGTGCTCCTGATTGTAAATGGGAAGTCATCATAACTACTGGTATAGTGCATCCCTATCAGGGAAAATGGCACAGCCCAAAGCTTTAGAATTCTGGACACATGTGGATTCCAAGCAGCAGCAACTCCCCAGTTCAGCTGTGCCATTTGCAGGGAACAGACAGTTTTCAACCTTCTCTCATGAAATTTCAAGATTCTCAGTAGGGACTGCACTTCTGCATAGCAGGTTGGGGCTACCTGGTTCAAGGGAGCACTGCTAAATTAAAAGCATGGGTGTTAAGTTGCAATTTTCAAATTGACTAACCTGCTCTCCCCATTTCCATGCTCAGACAGGGAGCCACACCTGCCTTGCATTAGGGTCTTTCGAACGGTCTCTGATTTATTACAAAAAAAAAAAAAAAAAGAAAAAGGATGCCACAGGTAAGTACAGTTTACTTTATTTGCCTCTGGGGTAGTATAGGGCTCCTGGGGGGTTTCATTCAGCTTCCGCGTTGATTCCTCCTCACCCACCAGACTTCAAGATTCTGTATTCCTTTGTTGCTAATTACAAAAAAAAAAAAGTTGATTGTCTTTTGGGGTATTGCCATTTTAACTGGCATTTCCCCCTTAAGAGCGCTGCAGGTCATATTTATTGCAGCAGAGTTTTCCTTCTGTGTGGGCTGCTGGGAACTCAGTTGATCCTTGTGTGGGAATTCAGTGTTTGGTGTGGTAACTTAAGTTGCAATCAGTGGGCTACTGGAGCACTGTTTTTACCTCAGCCCTCTGAACGATCGTTGCTCCCACCATTAAGCATCTTGCAGTAATTGGGTGTGTGCCCTCCTTCCTAGTTTGGCTTTCACTACATGCGCTTGTTTTTTGTATGCCTGGAGGTGCATGCGCCCATCCACTGAGTGCGACAACATCATGTGGGACATTGTGATGCCATGTGCACGCCCACATAATGAGCGGGCACATCTAAGTTTCTCCAAGTAGATTGCAGCTCCCTGCTTACTCAGCTTGCATCTGAGAAGGAGCAATGGATTATTGTCTGTGCAGTAGGATCTATTGCATTGGTCACTTTGCCAGCACAGGCAGTTCACAAAAACTATTTATTTATTCACTATTGATTTTTTATTTGCACTGTAGCATCAGTTGGCCCAATTGATGCTGTTTTAACTTCACAGCTATACAGGGCTGCTCTACTTGGCACCATGGCTTATCGGAGACCATTAATTATGAAAAGGTGTAAGACCTGCAAAAGGGTGATGAGGCCCTCCCCCATGGGTTCCTCTTGCCCTCACTGTATTGCCCAGCATAATATTTCTCTTACGGTTCCCCCCAGCCGGTCCTCCAAGCTGGGGAGGTGGACACCTGGTTCTTCAGCTGGCAGTGGCAAAGCTGAATTGTAGAAATCACTTTTGTTGCTCCTTGGTGACCATTTGCACCTTGATGTTCTCCAGGACATCCCAACAGACACACCCAACCCTAAACCAGGCCCCTCAGTTCAGGGTGAGGTCCACATAGGACATCCAGGTGCATTGCAATAAGACAAGGCTGCTGAGACAAATGTGCAGGCAGATCTCAACCATGATGACTTAGAGGGTCAGGATGAGGATTTCAGGGATCATGGGGAAACTTCTGCCTTCAGAAATTGTTCTCTGATAAATTGGATGTACCCTCTGAGGAGGAGGAGGAGGTGGAGGATGAAGGGGAGTGGATGGAACCCAGGTCAAGGATTCCTATACCTCCCCTGTTTGACAAAAAGTCCTTGTCTTTTTTAATAGCTGAGGCATGTAGGTCCTTACTGTTCAAAGAGGAACAGTCTGTGGAGACAGTGCACGTCAGTCCGATTCTGTTTTTGTCTTCCTTTGCTCCAAATTGTTTTCCGATTTTTGTTCACTGTGACCAAATTACTGAGCAAGAATGGGCAGGTGTGAATCAAAGACAGTATCTACCAAAACCAAAGACATGGTCCTTTCCCTTTTTAGAGGAAAAAATATTGCAGGTGTGAAGCCTCTCCACTGGCGGACAAGGCTCTGTATAATTCTGTCAAGCACACCACTATTCCTATTAAAGGGTCACTGGCCTTAACAGATTCTCATGACAAACAAGTGGATGCCACATGCAGGAAGGCTTTCACCTCTAACAGCATAAACCTACGCACTTCGTATGTCTCTTTTATTGTTGCCAGAACCTTAAACTTGTGGGTCAGTACCCTGGTCAACTTTGTTTCCCCGAATCGGAAGGAACAAACATCTTACAATTGGTTGCAATGGCCTCCATTTTACTCAGTGATTCTGCAGTGGAGAATTTGCATATGTAGGCTCACTCAGCCTACTGCATCATGTTTGCCATGTGGAGTGTGTGGCTTAGGCATTGGGTTGCTGATCAAGCTTCAGAGTCTAAGCTGTCTAACCTCCCCTTTGAGTGAGGTCTGCTGTTCCATTCTGGTCTGGATGCTACTTTAAAGGATCTCCAGCATAAGAAGGGCCACCTTCCAGTGTGTAAACAACAGTGCAAAGCCACCTCAACCCCAAGGGGTCAAGTAAGCGGCCAGCGCAAGCAGTTCTGAGGATGGTTTTGTTCCTTTTGGAACTTTGGTAACCAGAGAAATAGAGGCACCTACTCAAGTAACAAGGGCTACAGTAACAGGGGATCCCTTGCCAGATGCTGTACTGGAGATCCAGACCAAAAGCCTGGTATCTCACAATGAGGGTACTCAGGCCCATCCCTACCCCATTTTCTTTCCTTGGTGAAAGAATATATGATTTCTACTCAAAATGGACCCAAACAATGACAGATGTATGGGTTTTGGAAATTCTAGCCTTGAGCTATGCAATAGAATTTTCAACAATCTCCTCAAGGGGGCATTTTCTGCTGTTCCCAGTTTCCAAGGACACTGTAAAGAGATAGGTGGTGTCAGAGACCCTGAACCACCTCATTCAAATTGGGGCAATTGTGCTAGTTCCACCAAACAAGAAAAGTCAGGGATTCTACTCAGTCTATTTCATAGTTCCCCAAATATGGTGGGGGAGGGTTCAGGCACATCCTGAATCTGAAGAACCTGAACAAGTTCATGCACCACATGACATTCAAGATGGAGTCCCTGAGGTCAATCACCCAAGCTGTTCAGTCGGGGGATTTCCTAGCTTCAACAGATCTGACAGACATCTACCTTCACATTCTCATCCTCATCTATCAGTCTCAACAGAAGTATCTCAGGTTCTCAATTCTATCCAAGAATTTCCAGTACAGGGCACTTCCCTTTGGCCTTGTAACAGCTCCCAGGTGGTTCTTGAAGGTGCTGATAGTCCTGGTGTCTCAACTTCGATAAGAGGGGCATTATGTCTATCCTTATCTGGATGACCTGCTTCGATCACTGATATTGTCCTTGGCAAGGATATTGGTGCTCAGAACTCTAGAGATGCTCGAGTCCCATGGCTGGGTGGTGAACAGAGAGAAAAGCTCTTTCAAACCATCTCAGACCCTGGAACATGTGGGAGCAGCCTTCAGCACGGACCTAGCCAAGGATTTCCTTTTGCTAATCTGGAAGGAGACTCTGTTGAAGGAAGTTCAGTGGCTCAGGGCTCAGTCATCAGCCTCAGCCATCAGACTGCTGCAAATCCTGGGCCTCATGGTGGCAGCAACAGACCTAGTCCCATGGTCTCATTTTCATATGCAGCCCCTACAGATGGGATTGCTGTTGGCCTGGGATCTGACATTGGAGGATTAACAAGCCAGGATTCCCCTGTTTCCTCAGCTGTGGCACTCCCTGAGTTGCTGGGCGAGTCTGCATAATCTGAGCAAAGAAGTCCCCTTGGAGCTTCCAGTAGAACTTATCCTGACATCAGATGCCAGCCTATATGGTTGTGGAGCAGTCCTGAAACAATTACCCTTGCATGGAACTTGGTCAGTGCAGGAACAGCATCTCCACATAAATGTTCTGAAGACGAGGGTGGTTTGCCTAGCTCTTCTTTGATTTCAAAGTTTGCTGCAGAAAAAAGCTGTAAAAATAAGGTCAGACAACGATGTGACAGTGGTGTACATAAACAAGCAAGGTGGCGCAAACAGCAGGGAGAGAGAAAAGAACTCCTAGTAGGTTCCAGCTCGGCCAATCTCACAGTAAAATATAACTGAATAATATTTTTAGGGAGTAGCCTAATTCCAATCAAAGCAATTAGCCAATGAAAATCAGATTGAACAATATAGACCCACTCACTCAGTGTAATAAATTAAAGAGATATTTATTTTGAGAAAGAACAGTGTATCGGTACAGAAATGAATCTGTCATCTTCCTACATTTCAGATTATTCCTTCTTCAGGGATACACTGTTAGTTACTCTAAAATTAAACTAAACAGATATTTATGGTCATATCATTCTTTTGTATAATGATCAAATCATGAAATCTGTGTTCAACACCTGGATAATCAGGTATAAGTCATACCCAAACAATGTTATTAGCAATCTCTGGTTAGCTCCATTAATACTTTATCAGTCCAGTTGTTCCCTCTATATTCACAAGTCTAAAATCACAAACTTTCTTTAGTCTTTTTCTTAACCAAACAAAATTATTCAGGTACATTTAAAAGACAAAATCCAAATAATGGTATGCATGCACTTAAGTAGCTACATCACCATTATACTTTTTCTCTTAAATATCTTATAATTCTCTCTGTAGATGCCAAGTTCTATAAAATACAAATTAATTATCTTAGGGTGTAAATCCTACCCCTTTTATTTATATTGTTAGCACCATAATACTGAAGACACATTCCTCAGTGTGCCTTTGAAGAAAAAGACTTGAGGGGACATATTCAGAGCTGGTTGGAAGCGCATGCATAACAATGCGTCACACAAATAAGTTGCACTGGCTGGCTCTGTTGCGATATTCATACAGAATGTATGATGGGAACAGATTGTGCATTCTGTTTGAATATCGGACCCTGTATGTGTGGCTCATAGCAAGCAGCTGCCATGTATGGCACAGTGCATCCAGGGTGTGGGCCTGAAGACAACCCATAGGGGAATGCATGGTATATACCTGGATGTGCTCAGTGGGCGATATGCAGCCCACATATGCAGATGAGCTCATTGGGCATGCACGGTGCAATGGGGCCATTTGCATGTCAATTATGGGCTCATCTGCATGGCTGTGCTGGCTGGGATGTGCACCGAGCCAGCCAACCACAGCCCCGAGCACAGTAAATGACAGAGAAATCCCCCAGGGCTCTTTTCCATAGTGTAGTGTTCCCCCCTCCCAGCCCCGAGCACTGTAACAATATAAAGTGTACCCGATCCATGTTTCCATACTGTAGTGACCCCCTCCCTGTCCCTGATCCCCGTTACAATGCAAAGTGTACCTGATCCATTTTCCATAACATAGTGTTCCCCCTTCCCCATCCCCAATCCCTGTTGCAATGCAAAGTGTACCCGATCCATTTTGCATAGCATAGCATAGCGTCCCCCTCTCCCGGCCCAATCTCCATTATAATATAAATGCACCCCCCATTCACCCTGGTCATCTAGTGGATCCCCTTCCTGGCTCCAAAGTCCATAAAATAAGAATGACTACCCCTTTTACCCTAGTAGTCCAGTGGATCCCCTCTGGCCTGATCGCCATAAGAATAAAAATGCACTTGTGCACCCTGGTAGTCTTGTGGATCCCCCTCCCTGGCCCACAATCTTCACTTAGGAATAACAACAAATCCTCAGTTTCCCCAGTGATCAGGTGGTCTCCACATCCCACCTTTAGGAAGTGACCCTCCCCCTGCCTCCCCTCAATCCAACCACAGCCGACGACTGGCACAGCCCTCCTCACACAACCAGGGGCAGCCACTGACTGAACTGTTAATGAGCATGTACAGTACATAGTATACCCCTATTGGTAGACTGTTAATGGGTGCATACTATGTACTGTACACGCTCACTGACAATTCAGTCGGTGGCTGCTCTGGTGGTGTGAAGAGAGCTATGCCAGTTGCCAGCTCCAGGCAGGTTGGGGGAGAGCGGGGTGGTGGATCACTTCCTAACAGGTTGGGGGGGCCATTTGACTACGGGGATGCTGTGAATTTCAGTTGTTATTCTTATGGAGATCAGGCCGGGGAGGAGGTATCCACTGGGCTACAATGGGTGCATGAGGGTGTAGTGTTATTCTTATGAGATCAGGCTGGGGGATCCTCTAGGCTACCAGGGGTATTATATTATAATGGAGACAAGGCCAGGGAGGGGAGACACTACGCGATGGAAGACAGATCGGGTACACTTTAGATTGTGACAGGGATCGGGACTGGGGAGGGGGGACAGTACACTATTGAAATGGGGCTGAGGGACATTTTATCGTACAGCAATCAGAGCTGGGGGGGGACGTGTACCCAGCCCTACACTGTGCGTGAAGCATTACCCTGTCCCGTGCATAGTTCAAGTAGGGTTTTGAAAGCATAACTATGTGCTGGCGCATCTGGCTATAGTTACGCTTTGGGGGGCTGAATATTGTGATGTGCATAATATGCATGAGGGACCCCTCATTTGCATTCACACATCGTAGTGTTCTGGGTGGTGGCACAGTCGGATTTGTGGGGCACATCGGGGGTTTCTGAATATTGCCATGCCCCTGACGGCCCATGCAAGTCTGGAATTGTGCGGTGCATCTAGGGATGCACTGCTCAACTCGTCTGAATATGTGGGCCTTACTGTTTGGTAGCTTAACAGTTCCTTATTTATTTTTTAGTGCAGCTATACACTGTTCTTTGTACATAATAAATATCTGTTCAGTTTATTACACTGGTTGAGTGGGTCTATATTGTCCAATCTGATTTTCATCAGATGCTAAAAGAAGCATCTGATCTCCACATGTGGGCAGAGGAGAATCTTCTCTCTCTCTGTAAGCAGTACACTTGGCAGGGGAGTTGAACATTCACGCAGACTAGCTAAGCTGCGAAAATGTTTACTCTGGGGAGTGGATGTTGAAACTAGAGGTGTTTGACCTTCTGTGCAAAAGGTTCGGTTGGCCTCAGATCAACCTGTTCACCTCCAGCTACAATGCTTAGACTCCAAGGTATTTCAGCAATATCAGTATCCACAGCAGAAGCAGTGGACGCTTTGACTCAGGAGTGGACCTTCAACTGAGAATATGTATTTCCTCCACTGCCTGTTCCCCAAAGGTCATGCAAAAAACAAGACACTCAAGAGGAAGCTTCTTTCTAATAGCTCCAGAGTGGCCCAGAAGACTTTGGTTCTTGGACTTAGTGAACCTACCTCAGTGAGCACCATTCTGCCTTCTAATACAAGGAGGCCTTCTGTCTCAAGGCCTCATTCTGCATCCAGGGGTGATGTTGCTTGTGTCCTGGCTTCTGAAAGGAGGAGACTCCTAAAACTAGGTTTCTCTAAGAGAGTAGTAGATACTCTGCTGGCTGCTAGGAAAACTTTTACTTACACAGCTTATGCCCATGTATGGACCACTTCTTCAGCTTGGACCAGGAAGAAGGATCTCCAGCCTTCCAAGACCTCAGTTCCACAGGTCTTGGATTTCCTGCAGGAAGATGTGGAGAAGGGTTTGTCCCTGAGCACTCCGAGCAGCCAGGTTTCCACCCTTGAAGCATCTTTGGGCATGTCTCTTGGAACTAATAGAGAGGTCATTCATTTTCTGCATGTGGTTAGCAGGAGTCGACCTGTGTTCCGATCCCCGGTTCCACCATAGGATCTAAATCTGGTTCTGAATACACTTTGTAAGGAGCCTTTCGAACCACTGTCATCTGTTTCACTGGATGTGTTGTCTTACAAGGTGTGTTTTTTGGTTGCTCTGTGCTCAGTCAGGAGGATTGGCTAGCTCCAGGCTTTGTTCCACAAGGAACCATCCCTTGTCATGCTTAAGGACAAGGTGGTGCTCAGAACAGTCCCATCTTTCATCCCAAAAGTGCTCACGGCCTTCCATGTGAACCAGGAAATAAGTCTTCCAAAGGGGAAGGAGTTGCACAAGTTGGATTTGTAATGAGCTGTTAGGATAAACCTTAAACAGACAGCTGAGTTCAAGAAATCAGAGGGCCTGTTTGTCCTCTTTGGAGTGGACAAGTAGGATCAAAAAGCCTCCAAGGCCACCCTAGCTAGGTGGGTGAGGGCCTGTGTTGCCATGGCTTATGTCATAGAAAAGAAGGGGCCTCTAGCCCTCATCAAGGCTCACTGCACCAGGGCTATGGCCACTTCCTGAGCAGAGAGAGGTGAAGCATCTGTTTAAGAGTTATGCAAGGCAGCTACATGGTTTTCCATCCACACTTTCACCAAGCACTACAAATTGGATGGTCAGAGTTCTGCTGATGCAGCTTTTGGTTGCAGAGTGTTGCAAGCAGCAGTTCACAAGTAATCTCTTTACAGTACTTGTTTTGACATAGATTCTCCCCCTTCCTGGTTGTTCTAGGTACTGCTACTTAGAACCAGGGCCACTGGAAAATTGCAGAAAAGATCACCCAAAATTGTGGGAAATTGCGGGGGTTCTACTGTAGACCTTGAATGCTTCACAATAAATATTTTATTGTGTTCTGCAGCATGTATTAGTCAGTATAAATTGCTAAATGAACACACTGACACCTGGATATGTTTAAAACATAAAGAAAAGTTCATGTTTCTAAAAAGAATACTAAACTGATAAGCTATCGTAAGTGTTGCTTATCATCCAACATTTAAAAGCATCTGCCTCATACAGCGCTAAATAGATTCTATAAAGTGAGCCACAGCAAATCAATATTAAATAAAGCCAGAAGAAATATATTTTTTTTGTTTCTGGCTGTAGAATAATGCAGCCTAATCAACAGCTGCTTAAAGGGCTCTGCCAGCTATTCACCCACTTTGGTACAAGAAAAAAATAAGCAGATAGAGTGGTGAATAATTGAGTTTTAGTAAAATGTTGTTAAAGTGTTTAATGATCATAATTTATACTGTAGGTACTGTACACTATTTTTGAAATCACACATTTAAACATTAAATCTGGGGGTTATTGGAGCTGGCAGTATAATCTAGAGTATAGCGTAAAAAACTGTGAATGAGCTGACGACATCTAGCAGAACTGGGTTTGATTCCCACAGCCTCCACTTTTATACTGTGCGAGTCTGAACAAGTCACTTCACCTCTGCAGTGCTCCTGTGTTGTACCTGAAAACAGGCACTTGTGCCTAGAGGGCCTTACGAGTTTACCAAAAAATGTAAAAAAATACCAATATACTTTTACTGCATCATACAGTAGTTAGGATACCCTGTAATTTACCTTTGTTTTACTCTGGCTGCAATGATTTTGTTTAGTTAAAGATAAATGTTCAGCTACATTTTGTGTTTTATAAGCTTGCTTTTAGACTTTAGTCAGTTTTTTTACTGTAGTTTTTGCATGTGAGCATCTAGGGGGTAGTTGCTAAGAGTGAGATCACTGTTAGCAACTAGCTTAATCAAGTTTAAAATCAGCAGGGCCATGCAAAAATCCTCAGCTGTTTGAATCAGAACTAGTCTGAATGAAAGTATGCTCACAAGGAAAAACTTGCCCTGCCACTTTCAAAAAGGCTTCGTAGTTAGCACTCCATTTAAGTGAATGAGATAATTTGCACCTTTTATCCCATCTTTTGTTTCAGTCTGTGTGGCAACAAAAAGTTTTCTGATAGACTGCTTCAGCACAGAACAAATGTTAAGTGTTTAAGTGTATTTATGCTTGGCCAGTGGATTTTGAAACCAAATTAGACAAGGATTCAAAAGAAATCAGTGTCACATAAAACCCTTGCCCTACCTTGCACTGCATTGTTTCAGCCAAACCAAAGTCTGCATGCAACACTGTCAATATATTTGAGAGTATTTTATTAAAAATGTTAATGCTTTTTAAACAGTTTAATATAAAAACTCAAAAATTGCAAGAAATTGCAGAACATGTCAGTTTTTGGGGAGAATGGTGAAAATTGTGGATTACGCAAAAAAATTGTGGGCTCAATTTTCCAGTGGCCCTGCTTAGAACCCAGTAGTTATGACTTCCCATTGACAATGTAGAGTGCTAAAGAAATAATAAATTTCTTCATACTTACTATAATTTCCTTTCAGGGCCAGATTAACCATAGGGCAAAAGGGGCAGTTTCCCTGGGCCCCCAAGTTTGAGGGGCCAACTGAGTTTCCTTTTTTTCTCCCCCATTTGTTTTCTTTCTTCCCTGACCCCTGTATTTTGATTCATCTCAAGGAGTGGGTGGGTGGGGTGCAGACACACAGCTTGGTCATCATCCGTAACTCTGTTTGCTGCTTTATCATTTTTTTTTCCACAACATGTGCCCTTCCAGTAGCTAGACAGTTAAAGGGCTCGGCCTCAGGTCCGTGTGTGTTCACATCATGACTGATGATGTGAAGCTTAAAAGTCTCCACTCTCTTGCCACTGCTTGCCATGCACCAGATTTGGTCCCTCCTGCTGAATCTTGCCTCATTGAGAAGAGACGAGACCGCAGCATCACTTACTTTTGAGTCTGCCACCTGCCAGGCCCACTGGTCGACGAGTCAGTGACGGGTGGGGTCGGTCAGGTGACCACTATTAGTCTACCACCAGCAGCAGTCCAGTCATCAAAAACCTTGTAAAAAAAGAAAAAGTCTTTAAAGCCACCAAGGTTAGGCTGCCAGTGCATGTGCAGCTAGAGAATGCAGGCAGGCCACCGTCAGACTCAGTGACTGTCTTCTTATCTGAGTCTGACAAGAAAGACAAGGATCCAATCAAGGTTGGAATGGTCATTGGACAAATCTGATAGATTTGCAAAAATTTGTAATTTTTACACAGTCACTCTAAGACTGTCGGCGACTGTCTCTGTCAGAGGAGGTGAGAAGTGAGCTCCAGCAGCAAAGTGGAGTCAGATCCAATGCATGCCAGACCATCCAAGGCAAGCAGTGCCTTGCTTGCCTTGTTGACTTCACTAGCAGGTAAAAAAAAATGAGAGCAGAGCCAGAGAGGTGACCAACTGATTACTGAATAGTTTTATTACAAAATAAAAAATTATGCGAGAGGACACTTGGTAATTCCACTATCTGTAAACATTTCTTCTATAAATATATACTTGTATATAGTCACTATATGTAAGTGTATATACAGTAGCATTGCCCACATCACCCCCAAAACTACACACACACATACTGTATTTTATTTTTTCTGGACTGGCTACAGGCCTGCACTGGTGTAATCTAGTCACTTTCACAAATCAAATCTCTAGAGGAAATGGCTGAATAAACCTCTCATATTTAACTTAATATTGTTTGGTAACACCGGTGACATATCATTTCAAAGATCAGAATTTCTGTTTGTTGGAGTGATGGAAGGAAGAGCTGCATGTATTTAAAATCCTTCCACACTGGCCGTTTATCTGACAGCATGCACACAGTACTTACCCTCATGCCTACTAAATACTGTGGGTGTCCATGAAAGAGGAAACTATGTGAGAAATTATTGCTTGGGTTCGGCCGTGGTTTGATCAGTGTCATGGGTCAGCCTGACAAAATAAGTAATATATAATGCAGCACACAGAGCATGAACATCAGTGGGCCAAACTGAGACAAAAAGAGTACCACCCTCACTTTGATTTTAATCACATGACCACTAACCTCTTATGACTCTTTCAGTGTCAAATGAGTGTGTCTTTGATGAACTGATAATCCAGTAGTTAAAAAAATTGAGTGATGTCAATTCTGTGCAAAAGAAAAAGGGCTAGCTAGACCTGTGGCCAATATTCTGGTTGGTGGTGGCTGTTATCAACGTCATTCTCTTATCTCTCCACAGTCAGTATGTTTGATATGTTCTTGTTCTTTATTGGCAGTTTTTTTTTATGTAATAAAAGAAAAATTCAAATGGGTGTCACTTGTTAATGTATTCTTTCCACAACACTGTGTATTTGTGTTGGGATGGTAGTGCTGATACTGTGTATGTGTGTCGGGGGGTGGAGGGGGCATGGCCACTGCTGCGCATGGGTCCATGAACATGTCACTCCAGCCATTCAATCTCAAACAATAGTCTTCTATTTCTACCCCAAGAATGGCATTCAGAACTGGAAAACCCTCCAATTGCATTTTAAGGCATGAACAATCATTCAGCTTTCGGGGACCTAGGTGGCCCCCAAACTCCCAGCCTATTGGTTAAGTCACGGGGGCTCCACAATTCAAAATTACCCAGGGCACCAAAATTTGTTAATCTGGTCCTGTTTCCTTTTCTGTTAGCTCCAGCATTTTCAATGGGGCCTGCTCAGAAGCCTTGCTCCTGCTGGAAAATATTATCCAGTATGCCAGAGGGGAATATCTATTGTTTAATCAAAACCCCTATTATGAGTTTACCTGGGCATCTCTCTATTTTAATCTGCTGGACTGTATTCCTACACATAAAAAAAAAAAAAAAAGATTTTTTTAATCTGACTGCGATCACGCATTTTAACAGGTTCAGTTGAAACTAACCAAGGGTGTTTCCTTGTTACAGGTAGTATTTTCACTGCATACAGTTTTGCTTGCTAAAGTTAATTGTTATGTTTTTTCAACTTGAAAACTGCAGATGAATTTGCTGGTGGAAGACAATCCTCACTGGCTGTCCATCATCTTCACAATGGGGGCTAACTCGAATGAGGTTTGTGTCAGATATGAGGTACTCCAACTTCCAAAAGTCTGCCAGTAAGGTAACACAGTTTCCTGTACACCATTTAAAAGGAAAATTATCTACAAGTAATTAGCTAACTGTGTTTCTCTTATCAAATAGACAATATGGCAGTTAAGTTTCTTTTGAGGCACTGCGAGAACAGTAGTGACTGGAGAGTTGCTGCTGCTCACAGTCCTCATATGCCTAGCATTCTAAAGCTTTGGGCTTTGCTATTTCCTCTGGTTGGGTGCCCTATACCCAGTAGTTATGACTTCCCAGTGACAATGTTGGAGCTAACAAAAAAGCAAATTATGGTAAGAATGAAGAAATGTCTTCTCTTTATCACAACAGAGATCTCTTGTCATCATGGTACTATTTCCTCCAATTTCTGTTGGAGTCACTGTGGAGTGAGGGGTACCCATATCCACATTTTCTGGGGATGCTGTCCTACACCCTTTCTGGACTGCTGACTCTCATCAAATAGCCCTTCATCCTTAACTATGGTCCACCTGGTTCTTGGCCTTCCCCCTCAGGGGGCTCACAGAGCAGATAAAAATAATTATTTTTGATCTTAATAGCCACCACAGTTAAACCAATCACACAATGCTGTCCATCACTCAGTGGCACCAGATCATACAGTCCATATGTAGGATGGAAGCTATCACAGCTCTATTGAGACTGCGTAAAGACAAATACAATACAAGATGGCTTCCATACTTTGATTATAATGAAGACAAAGAGGGAATCTCTACTCTTGAGCAGTTGCTATAGCCACACCCTCCTGATTTGCTACAGATCTATTCTCTCCTCCACGCCGCCGCTCTATCCAAAGCCACTACCAGTAAGATAAATTAATTTATGAGTACCATTAGGTGCCAGATTGGCATAGCACTTTTCCTGGTGTAATAATGAGGTCACACAGGTGATCTTATAAGGTAACATACTGAAGATGCATAGTTGCATATTATTTTCCACCATTGTCTGATGTATAGATGGCCTTATCAGTGTAATTATTCTTTGGTGATACATTTGTTTGCTGTTTGTTCTCTTCTTTTATTTTATTATTTTTATTCTTCGGGTTTGAAATCAATTTGTATGATCCAAGAAAAAGCCCCCACACAGCAAAGAAACCTCATTCTTTCTTGGTTTCATTTCAGGATAACACCAGCTGTACTAAGCTAATTGGGATAGTTCTAGATTATATAAAGGTGTTTGATGTTTAAATAGACTAGGAACAATCTTTAAAATGTGAGGATTCTATATACACTATAATTCACTTATTTTCTTAAAATATATGGTAAACTATTGCTAAATAAGAAGAAAGATAATATAATGGTGGTATGATTAAACAGACTATAAATATGTTTTTAAATCTTTCCAGTTAATGTGAGACACCTGCTGGTGCATGGTATTAGCGATTTAGGAATAAGCCACAATTTGTATTACAGCTGTATGAAACAACTGTTTATATATTATACAATGGTGTCAATAAAGTCCAAGTTTCAAAAATAAAATAAACAAAAGAAAGGACAGGCGGCGATTTGGCACCTTAACTTTGTAAATATGTCACAGTTAATTATAGATGTATGAGAAGGGTCAAATAGCAGGGACAGAAAAATGTTAAAAGTTCAGGGGAGAGAGATACACAATGATTTGTTAAGTGAGTAAATAAACAGAGCAATATCACTATAAAAATTATGACATAATTATATGTGTCTGAGGTTACTAGTGTGTCATGAACCTGGTGTCCCTGTTCAGACCATTTTGTTTTGAATTAAGTTGCTTAATGAAACTAAGCTCTGATGTCCTTTTCCTTTTTGTCTTTATTTTTGTAGTTATGAAGCTGCCTTAAGTACTTTACCAGTACTGACAAGATCAAAAGTGATTGATTAGGTTAAGTGAAAGGATGTCTCTCTAGTGTGATGTTTAGAAACATAGAACACAGAATCTGTTGGCAGAAAAGGACCACTTGGTCCACCTAGTCTGCCCAGGTGTTCCCTGCGTATTCTACCACCACAGACCCTCCGCCTCCCTGCCTCTTTTCTAATATACCCCTATGCTTATCCTCTGCATGATTGAAGTCCACCACCATTCTAGCTCCCAGCACTTCTGCTGGCAGTCTGTTCCAGGCATCTGCCACTCTGTCAGTAAAGTAATACAGTATTTCCTCACCTCTCTCCTGAACACCCCCCCAGCTTCCTCTCCTCTGTCCTGCCTCCCCCAGCTTCATTACATGCCTTCTCCCTCGTCATGGTGCTTATCCTCATTTGAAGCAGACTCCCCACCTGTATCCTGCTTACTTCAGTGAGGTCCTTGTAGATCTTAGTCATGTTACCCCTCTCTGTCCCCTCTTACTGGGTATACATATTAAAATCCTTCAGTATGTTCTCATAGGGCTTCTCGTTCAACCCTGCATAATTTTAGTTGCCCTCCTCTGGACGTCCTCTACCCTGTCTGTGCCCATTCTGAGGTGCAGTCTCCAAAACTGGACACAGTACTCCAGACGAGGTGTTTCAGAGAGCAATACAGTGGCAGCACCAACCCCCTTCTCCTGTTGGAGATACCCCTCTCTATGCACCCCAGGATTCTACTAGCCTTGCCCAAGGCCTTGTCACCCTGTGCTGCCACCTTGTGGCCCTATGATATAACTCCAAGGTCCCTTTAATATCTAGTGACTGTCAGCAACTCCACTCATCCTATGCTCAGCACCAGAGTTCCTATGTCCTAGGTTCTTGATTTTATACTGCCATGCCTGTGATCACTCCACAAGTTTCCTAAGATCCCTACGTATTTTCTCCTCCCCTACTGATTGTCTGCCCTTTTACCAACTGTGGTGTCATTTTTCAAAAAGAAATAACTTCCCCTTCATTTCTTCTGCAATGTCTCCTATGAAGACATCAAAGAGGTCTGGCCCCAGTTACAAGCCTTGTGATGCCCCACTGGTCACTCTCCCAGTTTTAGAGTGAGTGTCGTCTCCTATCTCTTAACCACATTCAAATCCAATTTACCACTTTGGATCCCACTACTAGGATGGCCAACTTCTTAATCAGCACTGCTATGTGGCACAGTGACAAAGGCCTTGCTGAAGTCTAGAGAGGCCACATCCACTGCCCTCTTCTGATCTTTTTCTTTGGTCACCCAGTCAATGATATCTGTCAGATTCGTTTGGCATGACCGCCCCCTATGAATCCATGCTGCCTGTTGTCCTGCAGCACACTGGATTCTAGGTGCTTAACTAGTTTTCCCTTCAGTAGGGTTTCCATTCATTTCCTCACCACCAAAGTTAGACAGACCAGCAGGGCCACTGGAAAATTGTGCCCACAATTTTTTTGCGGAATCAGCAATTTTTACCATTCTCTGCAAAAACGGACATGTTCCACAATTTCTTGCAATTTTTGAGTTTTTCTATTGAACTGTGAAAAAAAGCATTAACATTTTTAATGAAATACTCTCAAATATATTGACAATTTTGCATGCAGACTTGGGTTTGGCTGAAACAATGCAGTGCAAGGTAGGGCAAGGGTTTTATGTGACACTGATTTCTTATGAATCCTTGTCTTGTCTGGTTTTAATATCCATTGGCCAAGCATAAGTACACTTAAACACTTAACATTTGTTTTGTGTTGAAGCAGTCTATCAGAAAACTATTTTTTGCCACACAGACAAACAAAAGATGGAAGAAAAAGTGCAAATTATCCCATTCACCAAAATGGGATGCTAACTATGAAGCCTTTTTGTAAGTGGCAGGGCAAGTTTTTCCTTTGAGCATACTTTCATTCAGACTAGTTCTGATTCAAACAGCTGAGGATTTTGAACGGCCCTGCTGATTTTAAACTTGAATAAGCTAGTTGCTAACAGTGATCTCATTCTTAACAGCTACCCCCATATGCTCACATGCAAAGACTACAATAAAAGCCTGACTAAAGTCTAAAAACAAGCTTACAAAAGACAAAATGTTTCAGAACATTTATCTTTAACTAAACAAAATCATTGCAGCCAGAGTAAAACAAAGGTAAATTACAGGGTACCCTGACTCCTGTATGATGAAGTAAAAATATATTGGTATTTTTTTACATTTTTTGGTAACCGCGTAAGGCCCACTAGGCACAACTGCCTGTTTTCATGTACAACCCAGGAGCACTGAGGAGGCTAAATGACTTGCTCAGAATCACACAGTATGCAAGTGGAGGTTGTGGGAATCAAACCCAGGTCTGCTAGATGTAGTCAGCTCATTCACAGTTTATTACTCTAGCCTCCAGATTATGCCTGCCAGCCCCAATAACCCCCAGATTTAATGTTTAAATATGTGATTTCAAAAATAGTGTACAGTACCTACAGTACAAATTATGACTATTAAACATGTTAACAACATGTTACTAAAACTCAATTATTCACTACTCTGTCTGCTTATTTTTTCTTGTACCATAGTGGGTGAATAGCTGGCAGAGCACTTTAAACAGCTGTTGATCTACGCTTCATTATTCTACAGTCAGAAACAAAAAAATATATTTCTTCTGGCTTTATTTAATATTGATTTGCTGTGGCTCACTTTATAGAATCTATTTAGCACTGTATGAGGTGCTTTTAAATTTTGGAAGATAGGCAACGCTTATGGTTTATTTATTTTTTTATTTATTGAATTTTCTGATTACTACCTTTGAGCTACAAGCTCATTTACAAAGGTTCCACATCAGTAAAAATGGCAGACATACAGTAGTTGACACAGATAATCAATGAATAATACTTTCAACAATGGCAAAACACAATAAATATCATTCGGAAGGGGTTAAGACTTTGTAGACAGATAAGGTTAGATCAGCAGGAGCAGTGGCCAGGGAGAGTGGGGGGAGGGGAGGGTGGGAAGGAATTAAAATGAGGAGGCAGTGGAGGTGGTAGGCAAGTAAGAGTATCCCCAGGATAAGTGAACACCGCATCTGGGAGAGGGTAGGGTGGGGGGCTCCAAGCGTGGAGAGAGTGGAACCTGGGGACAGGAGGCAAGATCAGGGAAGGGCAGGGGTCTGATGGCTGGGGGAGGTGGAGGGAGGAGGAGGGAGGGAGGAGGGAGGGAGGAAGGGATAGGGGGGAAGCAAGTTAGGATCTCACGAAGTACAAGTAGTTGGGGTTGTCAGTATATTGAAGCTGGAAGGTTGGTCATTTAGGACAGGTGCATTGCCCATGCGAGGAAAGGTGCAGCCTAAGTGCAGATTTGAACTGGTCAATTCTGCTAATTGTGGCTAGTTCTATTAGAAGAGAGGAGAGCCATAGCGGGGCCCAGTATTCAAAGGAATGCTGATCTTGGGTAGTGCGACGGTAGGGGACCTTGACTGAGATTTTATTGGATGTCCTTGTGGTCCTAGTTGGAGCAGCCTGGTGAATGAGGGAGCTGGGCCCAGGGGGCAATATGCCCAGGGTTGCTTTTTTGGCAATGATGCAAGTTTTATAGCAGGCTCTATCAGACAGATTTAGCCAGATGGTTTGCTGGTAGAGATGGCAGGTATGAGTCAGGCGAGGGGCACTCAGTGCGAGCTGGCAGGCTTTGTTGAGCTTAGTGGCGAGTCGCCTCAGCGTGCTGTCCGAGGCTGCACAGTAGATGGCAAGGCCATAATCAATGGTTGAGAAGACCAAACTAGTTATGGAGAGCTGGAGAGCTTTAGGAGTGAGGCAGCTAGGGTGCTTGTAAAGCAGGCCAAGCTTCCTGTAGCTGCAGTGGCCAGCTGGTCAATGTGGTTGACATATGAGAGGGAGCTGTCAAGAGTGAGGCCCAGGTATTTGAAATTGGAGACCATTTCTATGGTGTTCTTATGTAGATTCAGAATGTTGAGGGTTGTGGCCTTATGACAGCTATGTACTGAGGCAAAGAGGTCTTCGTCTTTTTGTGGTTGACTATGAGTTTAGCTTTGTTAAATCAGTCTTCAATGTTGTTGAAGTCCTGTTGGAGACGTTGTTCCAGAATGGTGGGGTCAGGATGACTGGAGTAAATCACTGCATCATCAGCGTAGAGAAGGATTTGTTGTCGGCAGGCTAGTGGTAGGTTATTTAGAAGGAGGCTAAAGAGGAGAGGGCCAAGGATGGAGCCTTGGTGGACACCAAGGGACACTTGAAGGGGGTCAGAGAGTACTTTGCTTATTTTTACCTGCTGAACACGCCCTGAGAGGTAGCTCCGGAACCAGCAAAGGGAGTCAGAGGAGAGTTCTATAGCCTCTAGTTGTACCAGGAGGAGGTCATGGTTGACCGTATCGAAGGCCTTGGTGAGGTCGACGAAGGTTGCTCCCACCAAGTGCCCCTGATCGAAGGCACTATGAATGTAGCCTGTGAACTCAAGAAGTGCAGTGGTTATACTGTGGCATTGCTGGAAGCCGTGCTGCTGCTGGCATTGTAGTTGGTATTTTTCGAGGTGAGCTGTCAGCTGGTCATAGACTATTCGTCCTGGGCTTTTGAGATAGGTGGGAGGATTGAAACTAGGCAGTAGTTGGCGTGGTCCGACTTACTACCAGTTTTGTGGACAGGGGTTAAAATGGCAGCTTTCCATAGGCTTGGGAAGGTTCCTGTGGAGAGGGAAAGATTCACGATTGAGGTTAGTGGGGTTAGCAGTTCATCAAGGGTAAGAGAGACTAATTTTAGGTCGAGACCCTCGGAGCTGTGCCTGGATTTCCCAAGGACTTTGATGAGATATTTTTTTACTTCTATTTTAGATAAGACTCTGAGGTAAAAGAGGGGGGGGCTTGGTGTGTTTTGGGGTGACATTGGGTGGGTGGGCTGGGTGGATCCGACTTGGTCTAGGAAACAAGGGGCACTGGACTGAGGTCAGTGAAGGCTTTGTTAAAGATGTCTGCTATGGATCTGGGGTCTTGTATGACAGAACCATTGTGGCTCAGCAGAGTGGGTGCCTTGGTGTCACTCTTCCCGATAATAGCATTAATGTTATCCCAGAAACGGCGGCTGTCACCCCAGGAGGAATTAAATTTGCATCTGTGGTAGTTAGCTTTAGCCAGGCAGATTGCCACTGTGCATTTATTCTGTGCAGCCTTGTAGTTTTGCAAGTCCTGGCTAGAGAGAGTATGTTTGTACTTGTGCCATAGGTTGTCCCTGGAACACATCTGGGCTAGGAGGGAAGGGGTTATCAAGTTTTGTGCAAGCTACTAATTTTTCTTTTGGTTAAGGGGCAAATAGATCACAGGCAGAGTTGAAGATTTCTATGAATTTTCTCAGTTCAGTGTTGACGTCCTTAGCTGTTAGGATAGGTGCCCAGTTCAGTTGCAGGAGGTACTGCTTGAAGGGTCCTAGCATGCCCTTCTTTAATAGGTGGGTCATATCAGCTTTGGGCGCAGTTTTTTGGCCTTGTTGAACCAGGCTAGAATGATGGGTGAATGGTCACTTAGGGAGTCAGGGAGCACTTTCAGCCCAGAGATGCGATCAGGGAGGTTAGTTAGAACCCAGTCCAACAAAGTACTGGTACCTGTCCTGTAGTTTGTATGGGTGGGTAGGTAGTTCCACTAGCTGGAGGAAGTTGATAGAGGAGACTGCATCCTTGTAGGTGGCGGAGTCCTGAGACAGCCAACTGATGTTGAAGTCACCCAGTACTATGACTTCATGGCTAGAGCGGATTTCTGCCAGATGCTCATGTAAGACCCTAAAACCTTTGGTTACTTACTTAGGGGGTAGGTAGGCTGTGATTAGAGTGAGGCCCTTGCCCTGGGAACCAAGTGTTAGGCGCACAGAGAGTATCTGAGCATTTTTGCCCATACTTAAATGTGGTAGAGCAACCCCCTGCAGGTGATCTTTTATATAGATTATACAGCCCCCACCTCTCTTCCCTAGCTGATCGTGGTGGAAGGGGGTGTACCCTTGGAGTTGGACTTGGCTGTCCTTGTTTCTGGGGGTAAGCCAGGTTTCAGTTAAGGCCAATATATCTGGGTCGTGTTGCAAGACCCAAGCTTGTAGAAGGTCAAGTTTAGGCAGCAGAATGCAAATATTGATGGAGGCTATGGTAATCAAGCTACTTTTCCTGGGTTGCTCTGAGGCAGAAAAGCCCAGGCCAGGGTTAGGATGAATGTTGCCCGAGAGCATTAGGAGAAACCAGGATACTCAAATCGCAAGTAGTTTGAGTTGCTTGAATGAGCGGGGTGGTAGTCGATGAGATCGATGTGTGTTACTAGTGTTGTAGGTAAAGAAGCAAGTAGGTGAGATAGGTGGTGGTATAGGGTATTGGTAGGCAGTGATATGCCAACCCAGAGGCCCTAACACCAAAAGGGCTGCATCCATTGGTATATATGGCCCTGTAGTAGTGTTAGGAATCCCATCCCTATAAGTAGGAAGAGGCCACAGAGATGTTCTACACCAGGAATACTGCAAGGCAGTAGGAAGTAATAGGAAGGTAGTGAGAGATTTTACGAGCCAGCTTATGTGAGGTGGCATTGCCGACTTTTTTGCGTCGAGCATTCCTGGGTGGTGAGGGTATACAATTGGTAGATTAGTAGCAGGTACAGATTTCCCCAGTGTGAGTGGGTAAATTGGTGGACAGTACTCATAGTGAGACAGGACATTGTTGGACTTTAAGGGGCAGTGCCAGCTATGGAAGGGTTAAGATAGGCAGGAGATCAGTGGAGAGGAGTGGTCAAGAACAGAGTGGGAGGAGCAAGAGCATATTTAAAGGAGGCCTGGGGGTTGGGGGCTGGAAAATATTTAGTGCAATTATCTGTCGGCTCCATTGGACCAGCCAGCGGCAATACTTGGGGAGTGAGTCTGGTCTGGAGATCCACAGGGGTGGCCTGAGAGGGTGGATAGTGATCGGGCAGCAGTCGTGGATACAGCCAGTGATGCTGCCTTGAGCTGTGGTGAGCCGCTTCTGGCGCAGGGGCCCTGCGAAGTATGAGAGAGAAAACACAGGGTATTATAGGATTCCAGTGAGCGGGGGGGGGGAGTATGGTGGCAGTTCATCAGCGGGGGGTGATTGCTGGAAGACAAAGGGAGAGGAGAGGCAGAGCACAGAGTGGGAGGGGTGTTGGGAGAATATAAGAAAAGGGGAGGGGGTTAGCCAAATAGCAAGTGGAAGCTAGGTAGGAGATTTATTAACGGGTGCAGGCGAGAGGTAAAGAGAATGGGGAAGGGTGCAGGCAGGGAAAAACAGCAGCTGTGGAGTAGTGGCTGGGCGGGGCAGCACAGAGAGGCAGATTTAGCAGAAAATTGGGAAGCAGGCAACTATGGTGGAGTGAAAAGAGCAAGCTAGCAACAAGAGGGGAAGCACAATAGGGTGTATTTGAACCACAGTTAGGTCTGGAATACAACAGTGTAGAAAATACAGCATTAAGCACACTCTAGCGGCTAACAAAACAGTTTAGGAGTTAACATCCAATGGTGGGCGCAGTACAGGTTTAGAGTACTAGGTCCACTTTAGACAGGCTACAAAAAACTTCATGCAGTATGGTAGCTTATCAGTTTAGTATTCTTTTTAGGAACATAAACTTTTCTTTATGTTTTAAACATATTCAGGTGCCAGTGTAGTCATTTAGCAATTTATACTGACTAATGTATGCTGCAGAAAACATTAAAAGATTTATTGTGAAGCACTCTGGGTCTATAGTAGAACCCCCGCAATTTCCCACAATGTTTGCAAAACGCACCGCAACTATTGGTAACCTTCTCCACAATTTTCCAGTGGCCCTGCTGACCAGCCTCTAGTTGCTAGCCTCATCCTTGCTGTCACTTTTATGCAGACAGACCACACCAGCTCTTCTCCAGTCCTCCAAAACCATGGATGTTTTGAATGAGCTGTTGAACAAGACTATCAGCAGGGCAGCTAGTACCTCCCTGAGTTCTTTCAGTATCCTGGGGTGTATGCCATCTTATTCCATAACCTTATCAACTTTCAGGGCAGTGAGTCCTTTCAGGATGTTTTGCCCCCAAAATTGACTTGTGTCCACCTCCAACCCCATGCCCGATGGTCTGTCCCTTCCTCCCTCTAATATGAAAACTGAACAGAAGTTCTTGTTTAAGATGTCATCATTTTCTTGGTCTCCTTTACACAGACTCCCACTCACACCCTTCTGATCCATACTATCCTACCCTTTGCTTTTCTATTCTTACTTACATAGCTGAACAAAAAAGTCTTATCAACTTTAGCCAACCCCAAGCTGGCCTGGTGGTGCTGAGGGTTGAGGTGCTGGACGCCACACCTCATGTCATGCTGGCGATCTGGGTTCAGGAATGGACCTGGGTCATCAGGGGTTGGCAGGGGATGGAGAGGATTGAGCATCTGGAGGACTGCTCTCCTTTCCTGGGGTGGGTTGCAAGGGATTCCTGGCACAGTAGTGGCCTCTGGCAGAGACCAGAGGTGCCACTACTGTTGGGACACAGAAGGAGGCAGCATGTTGGCAGGCTCCAGCAGTGATGGGTAAGGTAGAGCTATTCAGGAAGCCATTGTACACCATGTCAGAAGGGGAAATCTTAGCAGGAAAAAACCCTGCCTCGGTCATAGGTGATGGTGGGATCAGTGCCAGGCCCCATGCTCGGTGCCGGGCTCTTCCATCCCATGCTCCCAGTCTCCCTCCTCCTCTTCCCTGGTCACTCTACTTGATTCTATATAGAGTGCCTGGAGAGATGGCGGTCCCCCCTCAGGGGGCTCAGAGCCAGGGGGTTGTGTGGCCTGGTGAGGTTGGAGGGAGAAGAGCCCAACTGGAGAGTGCGGAGGTGGGAGCTTCAGGCGGGCAGCAGAGCCGAAGTCGAGAATCCACACCTGAGAGAGGCTACTGAGGTATGAGATAAGCAGAATTGAAAAAAAAAAAAAACTTTAGCCACCCCCTAACAATTCTTTCCTCAGTTTAACCCTTTGCTTCCCCTACCACCTTGCCTTCTTCGGCCTTGTTTGGTATTCCACCTTGTCCTGCTCTCTCTGTTTTTTTACCTTCTGAAAGCCACCTTTTTCTCTTTCACCACCATTTCCACTTCCATGGAGAACCATAATGGCCTATTTTTCCTTATGCTTTTGCTTACTTCTTTCACACAGAGGTTGGTTGAACTAATTATGCCCTCCCTCATTCTTCCCCACTGTGCCTATACTCCTCCCTGGCAATCACCTCCCTTAATGGCAATTTCTGAAGCAATCTCCCATTTCATTAAAATTCGCTCTCCTGTAGTCCAGTACCCTCATCCTTGTGTGGCTTGCCTCTGCTCCAGTACTTACTTTGAAACCACACTGTACGGTGCTTACTGGCACCTAGGGGGCTGCCCAGTGTGACGTCTACAATGTTGTCTCTCTTTGTAAGTACCAGCTCCAACACTGACCCTTCCCTAGTAGGTTCCTTGACTAGATTCCTGAGAAAAGCCCCTTGGTGTGTCAGATGTTGGCCAGCCAAGGAGGTGGGTGGAGGGCTCTGCTGGTTGTCCATCTTGTGCTGTCAAACCAGTGACCGGGATGAGGTGGGTGCAGACTGATGGGTCCTCAGTGGGTGGGCAGGTGGGGGGGTAGCACACGGTTGGCATCCACATGACTGCAAGAGATATATAAAGTGGAGCATACAGGGGCAATCATGGGGAAGGGCCCACTAGACTACCAGGGGTAGAGACAGTGTAATATACAGGGGCAGTCTTGGAGAGGGGGGTCCACTAGACTACCAGTGATATGTAAAATGCAACTTATGGGGTGACCGGCAGGAGGGTTCCACTAGGCTATCAGGAATATATAAAGTGTAACATACAGGGGTGATCGGGAGGGAGGGAGGGGTACACTAGGCACCAGCAATATAACTTGTATAGCACAACATGTACGTTGGTCCCTTCCATCTGTAAATGTGGTAAAATCAAGTCACCACAGATAGATAGATAGATAGATAGATAGATAGATAGACACACAGAGACAGCCAGACAGACAGACAGATAGATAGATAGATAGATAGATAGATAGATAGACAGACAGACAGATAGAAACATTTGTATTTATATAGTGAATTTCCCACGCTCAAAGTATTTTACAGGAAACTGCAAAATATACTTTTGAAAATGCAAACATAAACCAGAAATACCAGATGTTATTGCTTAAAATTACAACAATATCAGCTTTTGAAGACTAGTCTGTCACTGTTAATCATATAATTCATCTGTCTTTTGAAACTGCTATGCCAGACAGCCAGGTTTTCCATTTCAATTTAAAAACTTCTACTGAGTGGGCATATGGATGGATAGATCTAGGGACAATGTTCCAGAGCCTTGGGGAAGCAACTGAAAATGTTCAGTCTCTGGTAGAATTCAGTCTAGATGGAAGAATCCTTAAAAGCCCCATGGTATCTGAACAAAGGACTCTGCTGCCACAAACATTTCCCTGACAGGTTGCTAGTAACTTTCAAATGAAGAGGGGCCAATTCAATTTATGGCCTTATACACCAACAGTAGAATCTTAAATTCAGCCAGTGAAGTTCACAAACAGCCATAGTAATATATTATTATTTTGGCATTCAATTAAATAATCAATAATTAATAAACAAATTAGCCAGCCTGGGAGTTGGTCCCAGGGTGGTAGCCTGGGTAAAACACAGGCTGGACAACAGGACTCAGAGGGTAATAATAAATGGAGTCCACAGTGAAGAAAGGGGGGTTACTAGTGGGGTACCACAGGGTTCAATACTGGGGCCAGCCCTTTTTAATGTCTTTATAAGTGACATTGCAGAGGGACTGAAAGGAAAAGTATGTCTCTTTGCAGATGACACAAAGATCTGCAACAGGGTTGATAAGTAAGGTGGGGTGGAAAAGATGAAATAGGACTTGGCAAGGTTGGAGGAATGGTCAAATGTATGGCAGCTTAGATTCAATGCTAAGAAGTGCAAAGTAATGCACCTGGGAAACAAAAACCCAGGGGAAAAGTACACAGCGGGGGGTGAGATACTGACAACAACAAAAATAGAAAGGGACCTGGGGGTAGTCATATCAGACAACCTAAAGGTGGGCCAGCAATGTGAGAAGGCAATAAGGTGGGCTGGGGGGATACTGGGATGCATAGGGAGAGGCATCACCAGTAGAAAACAGGAAGTTGTTGGCCCTCTGTACAAACAGTTGGTAAGACCACCTCTGGAGTACTGTGTACAGTTCTGGAAAACCCATCTCGCAAAGATATAGACAGGTTGGAGGCTGTCCAGAGGAGGGCAACCAAAATGGTGCAGGATTTGCACCAGAAAACATATGAAGAAAGACTAAAGGAGCTTAAGATGTATAGCCTCGAGGAAAGGAGGGAGAGGGGGGACATGACAGAAACTTTCAAATACCTCAAGGGAATCAACAAAGTCCGAGAGGGTAGCATCTTTCTGAAAAAGAGATGTGCAAGAACAAGGGGGTACAATTTGAAGATAGAAGAAATGGCTCAGAGGTAATGTGAGAAGTATTTCTTCACAGAGAGGTTTGTAGATGCATGGACAAAAAACAGTGGGGAATTCAAGAATGCATGGGACAGACATAAGGCAATTCTAGTGGGGGGTAGGAAGAAGTAGGCTATTGATTAACTAGGATCTGCAGTTTATCCGTTAGGTAGAGAAATGGGCAGACTAGGTGGGCCAAGCAGTCCTTATCTGCCATCAAATTGTATGTTTCTATGTTTCTGTGTTTCTGGCTGCCATATTTCCAATAAGCTGAAATTGGCAAAGTGTAATAGCTAGAAGACCACAGTACAGTGCATTGCAGTACTCATTCAAGATATGATGACAGTTTGCACTACTGGCTTCATTTTCTAGATGATAAATGCTACCTCAGACAATGGCCAACACTTGCAAAACCATAGTCAGCTATCTTTCAAAGATAATGCCAAGGTTGCAAAGCTCCTTCATCTGAAGCTTAGTCCCATCAAGAACAGGAAGCTGAAGATGTTCCTTAGCAACAGAAGCTAGGCGATCTGGGCTCAACCAGAAGCAATTCAGTCTTAGCCAACTGGCATTCATCAAGTCTCTGATCTCTGACATAGCATTCTCAACCACAATCATCAGATTTTCCTGCCTGGGTTTCAATGAAAGGTAGAGCTTAGTGCCATTTGCACAGCAGTGGAAACTCAAGCCGTGTTTTTGTATCACATCACCCAGCAGAAGCATATAAACCTCAAACAATAACAGTGAAAGGATAGAACCATGACAGAGAGAGACAGCATAAGACCATGGCGAGAGGGTTTTTTCAATTTTTCAAAACCACCGTCTGGTGGTGATCTTTCAGGAAGGACCTAAACCATTTTAAAATGATTTTGGGCAGACCACAGATGCTAATGAGATTTTTCACCCTAGGTACAGTATATACAGTTAAACTGTTTGAAGCATTAAGAGGAGAGCTGCAGGCATGACTGCATCTTGTAAATTCAGGAACAATTTTATACAGGTTTTATAGTTTTCTTGCATTTTCATTTTGATTCCAGGTGAACAATTCCCATCTATATACTGCACACAAATGGATGGATTCCTTCAGGCCAACAGTGACGGCAGTGGTACAGTACCACCAAATTACCAAACTGCATGGTCATTGGCTATATTGAAGCTACTGTACAAGAAGTCATTTCTTTATTTAAGATGTACTTTCCTACATACACACAACACTACCCATTTGCAAGAATTAGAATTGAAAAATTGATTCTCGTGAAAGAAAATGTGTTTTTGTATTAATATTTTAAATATATGTCATTTTCCACCATTTCAGCTATGTAAAGCCCACCCTGAATTGCAAGAAGTCTGCCCAGTGCTTATTAAACTCTTCGTGTAGGTAAATAGGCTTTTGCAAGTTTTCATGAAGGAAGCAGTGTTTAGAACTGTGCTCTGTGCATTGACTTATACTCCAGTCCTACTAATTGCACATAAAGACGTCTGCTAGAATATTTGGGACTCTACCTTGTTAGTTCAGTCTTAGGATCAGTATTTCACCTTAAACCAGGGGTGCTGTTAGACCCCAGGACTCAGGAGATTGAGTCTGTAATACAGTATTTTAATATCGCTCTCACCTGAACCTTTGCTAAATGTCACTGCTGAAATGTTTCCTGTTTCAAAACAATCAACATCTTACCCCTGGTCACTGAGCACACAGGTCCCAGGTCTGTGGTTACCCTAGCAACACCACAGCCTCAGACATCTAGTATGATGACTCAGCTGAGAAGTATTTCTGTCTGACAGCAATATAGCTAGATTTCATGACTGTCCTAATCTTTCTGTTTACCTTTTCTTTACTGAGGCTGTAAAACAGCTGCCGCCAAGGTCTAACTCTTAAAAGCAATTAAAATTAAACTGTAAATGAAATTAGGTTAACAAGTCTACCAAACTCATGATGACATTAATGCTCCAAACCTCAAACAAGAGCATTAAGGTTTATTTACCTGGGTTAGTCTGATTCAGGTGTAATATCACATTGGCAGTGGTATGCTGTCTCTTCCAAATTTTATAGCCTGGAGGGAATAAAGTGCAAGGATATTAAATGGCTTTTTCAAGGTCACAGAATGAGTAAGTGGCTCTAGTGGGCTCTATATCTGGGCCATCATGTTTCCATATATCTTATATATAAATATATACATTATACATATATATATATATATATATATATATATATATTTACACAATAGGGTCAGACATAAAGTGTCATAAATTCATTTATCTGAGTAACTAATGTATGTGTATAAATATAGAATCTTATCAATTATACACATTTACTTCATCATAACTAATTTATGTATAAATTCTACATCATCCCCCTCCAGCCCCCAGCCAGTCGTCTGCCACTTCTTTTACTAACCTTCACTTTCACACAACTATATACCTCTCCCACAGCATGCCTATCTCTTTTACATTGATGCTCTTTCCTAATAAAGCCTTTCAATATTTAAACACAGGGCTTCATTCACAAAATACATTTTTATGTTTGCTTGCACACATGTGCAAGAAACATAGTGCCATCATCTGAGATTTCGGAGGTGTGTCACCTCCTCCTTCAATTCAGTCAGTGTGCTGGCAGGCGTGGCCCCTGTAAGCCAATGCATTCTGGAGCTGTCTCTGACACGCTCCAAAATGCAGTGGCATCATTGAAAGGGAGCTACGCTTGAGTGAGCAGCGATAAGATATCGCCTGCCCGCGCGCAGCTCCCCCACCACACACGCCACCGCGCAGGCGCAGCGCCCCCACACACACACTGTATAGCCGACGGGTGCCCAATCCCATCGGCTGTGTTTGCCCCCGCCTCCCCCAAAGGTTTATAATGCCACGCTGGGTGCCCACCCCAGCATGGCAATGAATAATATAGCCGACGGGGTGCCCAATCCTGTCAGCTCCACAGTCCTCCCCTGAAAATAAGTGCCACGCTGGGAGCCCACCCCAGCGTGGCAATGTCCAGTCGACGGGGTGCCCAACTCTGCTGGCTGAATGCCCCCAATAACCATTCTAGTGCCACTCTGGGAGCCCACCCCAGTGTGGCAAACGCCCCGCCGGCCCTTTTTCTTGTAGTTGTACCTGTAAAGAAAAACAGTCCAACGTAGTCTCCCCGCCCCCCTCCCACAACCCGCACCCCACCCACTGCGCAGCACTCCCCATAACCCCTCGCACCCCATACTTACCTCCGGACCTCGGCGCGACGATCTTCGGTGGACCGGGAACACGTCTGCACTCTTCAAAGCCGACCGCGAACTGAGGAAATGCCGGTAAGCTGTATAATGGGCTAGATAGGGGGGTTTCAACATTGCATATCTCAGGCATTTTTGGAATTTTGCCAAATTTTCAACATGGGGTTTTGGGACCCCTTCTCACGAATGATGTCACTGACATGGCGTTATTCGGGCCCGAAGGGTGATTTCGCAGTCACTGCGCGAAATCACCCTTCAGGCCTGAATATTGCCATGACAATGAATCATTCATGAGAAAGGGTCCCAAAACCATGTTGAAATTTGGTGCCAAATTAATGACTGGTTTTACAAGCGCGCTGCGCAGTTCCTACGCAGGCTCGTAAGTTTGCGAATTTTCAATATTTTCACTCCAGATTTTCAACATTGCCATTTTGCAACACCTTCTTATGAGTAGTATAGCTGTCATTTTTCACATCTCACCCAAAATGTGCTTCCGCCCATGTAGCGCACAATGGCGCAGTCGGTGTCTTGAGAATCAATGTATCGGACAAATTAAGAAAATCACAGTGACACTGTTCATGAGCAGACATCTTAAAATGGCTATGTTGAAAATTTGGTGAAAAAGTCCTGAAATGACTGTTTCTGAGTGTGCATTAGCAATTCTCTAGCATGCTTTCGTGGGGTCGTGAATTTTCAATATTTCACTCCAGATTTTCAACATTGCCATTTTACCACACCTTCTTATGAGTAGTACAGCTGCCATTTTTCACATCTCACCCAAAAGCGTGTTTCTGCCTCCATGTAGCTCACAATGGCGCAGTCGATGTGCGAGATCAATGTACGGGACAAATTAAGAAAATCACAGTGACACTGTTCATGAGGTGAGGTGTTAAAATGTCTATGTTGAAAATTTGGTGAAAAAATTCCAAAAAATGACTGTTTTACGAGCGTGCGTTGTACAGTTCCTATGCACGCTCGTAAGTTTGCGAATTTTCAATATTTTGACTCCAGATTTCCAATATTGCCATTTTGACACACCTTCTTATGAGTAGTACAGCTGTCATTTTTCACATCTCACCCAAAGTGTGTTTCTGCCCATGTAGCACACAATGGCGCAGTTGGTGTGCGAAATCAATGTACGGGATAAAGTAAGAAAATCACAGTGACACTGTTCATGAGCAAAGGTCTTAAAATGGCTATGTTGAAAATTTGGTGAAAAAATTCCAAAAAATGACTGTTTTACGAGCGTGAGTTGTACAGTTCCTACACGCTTGTTAGTTCGCAAATTTTCAATATTTTCACTCCAGATTTTCAACATTGCCATTTTACCACACCTTCATATGAGTAGTACAGCTGTCATTTTTCACATCTCACCCAAAACATGTTTCCGCCCATGTAGCGCACAATGGCGTAGTCGGTGTGCGAAATCAATGTACAGGACAAATTAAGAAAATCACAGTGACACTGTTCATGAGCAGAGGTCTTAAATGGCTATGTTGAAAATTTGGTGAAAAAATTCCTAAAAATGACTTTTACGAGCGTGCGTTGCACAGTTCCTATGCATGCTCGTAAGTTTGCAAATTTAATATTTTCACTCCAGATTTTCAACATTGCCATTTTATTAAACTTCCTTATGAACAGTACAGCTGCAATTTTTCATATGTAGCCCAAAATGTGTTTTCGCACATGTAGTGCACAATGGTGCTGTTGGTGTGCGAAAGCAATGTTTAGGACAGATTAAGAAAATCACAGTTACACTGTTCATGAGCAGAGGTCTTAAAATTGCTATGTTGAAAATTTGGTGACAAAAGTCCATAAAATGACTGTGCTATGAGTGAGCATTGCGCAGTTTCCACGCACCCTCGTTAGTTCATGACTTTGTAATATTTTCAGTCCAGATTTTCACCAGTGACATTTTTCCACACTTCCTTATGAACAGTACAGCTGTCATTTTTTACAACATGGCTGAAGTGTGTTTTCACACTTTCAGTGCAGAGATGCGTGGTAGCTGTGGGAAATCATCGTTCGCCACAGATAAAGAAAATAACAGTGACACTGTTCGTGATCGGAGGCACCAAAATGCCTGAGTTGACAATCTGCTGTAAAAAATCCCCAGCCTAATTATATTACGGGTGTGCGTTGCACAGTTTCTATGTACGCTGGTGACTTCACCATTTTTTAAATATTTTACTACAGATTTGCAACATAGGTATTTTTACACCTCCCAAGAAAGAGTACAGCTGTCATTTTACATCCTGTTCGAATGTTTTGCACCTGTGGTGCTAAATGCCGTAGTCACTGTGCATAAGCAGCTTCCGGCTAACAAACTGAAATTCCCCCTGTTCATGAGGTGGGGTCACAAAACAAACATGTTGAAAATTTGGAGTGAAAATACCAACGAATGCCTGAGGTATTAGGGTTTTCAACTATAACACCCAACCCTATAGAGAATGACAGGTATCAGGGGTGTGACTTGGGATTCTTGCCTGTGATGCTCATACCATTCCACACCCTGCAGTCAGTGAGAAGCATCGAGGTATACCTTGGACTTTTCAGCCCCAAACTTCACCCCATTCTCCTATATAGCACCCATCTCACCATATTTCCTAATGAAATGGGTTGCGCATAAGGGCCAAAGACCACAAGGAACACCGTGACACTTGTCAGTCTCTGCAGGGTGGGGTGTGGTGAAATGGTGTGGCCGTTATGCCTGACGACCCAAACGCACACCCCAATGCCTGTCACTCTCTGCAGGGTGGTGGTGGGGTTGGCTTCAGTTCAATACTTCACTGCCATTCCTATTACGCAGCTCTGTAACTTCTACACTACCACTGCCAATGCCAGCAAGCAAACATTCGGCATTGACAAATGCTTGTTCTTGTTTAGTTTTCACTGCCTTTTTATCTTCTTGCTGACATTTCAGCTGGTCCCACTCCTGCAGGTTCCCGGTGCTCAGTCTTCTCAACACTGCACTTGCCAGAAACACACACTACCTGCAGCATCATGTCAAACTCTGCTGTTTGAAAACTGTTTTTTGTTTGTTTCTTTAAAATCATAGCAGTAAAAGTAATTCTTCAATTGCAGCACATCAATGAACTGGTCCTGCTTCTGCTCAGTCTTTCCACTCAATCCTCTGAAAGCAACATTCACGAAACAAACACAATCTGCAGCCACAATGTTATCAGAATTTTCTTTTAAATAAATCAAAACTACCATAATGCTGAAACATCTCCCAGAAGAGTCATGTAGCCTACAACACAGTGTAGCTTCCTACCTACTCAAATCCCTGCTTGCTAACGTTAACCACCATCTTGTCCTTGAATTTTCTCAGGGCAAGCACAGCAGCCAGTTACCTGCAATATCACAACACTTGTACCAGCATGCTGATACCACAACCACGGCAATTCCCATAGCAACAGGGATGCAGAGACACTACTTCACCAAATAATCCCACAAGCTTTTTCAAATGACAAAGAACTAATAAAAGAATACATGATAACTCAAGCTCCTACCCTGTTGCATAAATGGAATATGCGGGGGGGGGGAGCGTGTGGGGTACCTGACATATCTATAATCATGCTGTTTGGCCTTAGACACCTCACCTGTGGTGTATGCTACTTGTGAGGTTACCAGAGGTCAAACAGCACTATATAAAAATAAATCAGGTGGCACACAGCTCCCATATATCCTATTTGTATGTATGTATGTATGTATGTATATATATATATATATATATATATATATATATATATATATATATATATATATTAGAAGCAAAAAACTCCGTTTAATGCATTAGTTAGGGTTGTTCCACAGCGACAAAAGTGGGGAAATAGCTGTTAGGGTTGAAAACTCCTTGGACCCCCCCCACCCCCCAACCGGCATTGGGGTGCGCATTGGGATCGTCAGCCTAACTCTTACCCTATGGCACTGTGTAAAACAACAGAAGTATAGAGAATAGAGGTGAAATTGGGACCCCGCAGTCCCAATACACAATACGCCGAAAAATGACAAAGTCAAGGCCTCACTAACAACAGAGCAACTTAACAATAAATTTACCGCTTCCTTCTTTTGAGAATAATAACGGGAAATAGTGAATATAATGCAGGCCCTCCGCCACATGATGTGTTGTGGCATACTAACAGGGACAACAATGCAAACAGAAATGCTAACAGTGGTGCACATGGTAACACAACGCGAATGAGAACAGAAAGGAGTAGCAGCACATGGTGGCGTGAAGCAGAATGGTCTGCCAGTGATGTATTGTCACATAGTAACATGGTGCCTGCAAACAGAAATGTCAATGGGCATGGTGGCGCTCAAAGTGAAACAGAAAGATAAACAGTACTGTAGACAGAAATGGCAAAAATAACAAAGCATAAGCGCAAATGAAAGCATAAAGGATAAGCACATGGTGGCACAGGCGTCAATGGTAAAGTGAAAGTGCGGATCCATAAAGCGGAAGGGCAACAATAACAGTAATGTAAGCGCACAGGCTGGTTTCCCCAAAACCTGCATTGATAAAACAGTGAGTACAAATAATGTATGCAAAATAATGAGTATCGTGAAAATGAGATCTTGGAATACTAAATACATTATATCTCAGAGAACGTGCGACATAAAAAAAAATTTAAAATCATATTTACAACTGTCTGGCTAATTTAAATATTAAACCCCATTAGAAACTAAGAAATTTTCTGTGAAAGTCCATTATCTACTTACGTTTCGAGATCACAAGGGCTCTAGCCTTGTGAGAACACAGTAATGTTATCCTATGGGAGAAAAAAGAAAAGTTGAGTGCCATAACTTTGCCTCCCTGTAATGTTTTTACCTAACTACTGAAAAGCACATCTGTGGGCTGTTGGCTGTCTTCCTCAAATTTCAGGAAAAAGACCAAACCATTATTTTGCAGCAGGGCTCCAAATGATTTCTGTTAGAAATGTCGAGCGCCGTAATGTTATCCTATGGGGAAAAACGTCAATTTTGGAGTGCCAGTAACTTTGCATACATGTGATATTTTTCAATACAACACTGAAGGCACATCTGTGAGATATGGCTCATTCCTCAAATTTCAACCAAAACTCCCACGGTTATTTTGCAGTGCAGTGCCAAAGAATTGCTGTCATTTTCCACAGACTAGAAAATTACTGTATGATTTCTGAAAGCTTTAGCAAAATTTTTAACACTTTACGTGAAACACAGTAATTTGTAATGCTTTTTCAGAAATTTGAAAAACATATTTCTACCAAATTGTTTCTACACAAAATAAAGACATGGCAAGCATCCTCAGGGCCCGACTAGAGTGAATACAAAAAAATTAGGTTGCTAGAGGTTCCCAAATTTAAATACCAACCATTTTCTGATCACCAACTGAAAACAAAATGGCCGATTTGTGAAATAACAGGCCCATTCGAGAAAGTAAAAATGCATTTGAAAGTGTTGAACTTTTTTAACTTTCCCATTGACTTATAATGAGGAAACTGTTTTCGAATAACTTTTGAACGTTTAATATTTTCATAGAAATCTTTGAAAGGCACATTAGGGGACCCGGCTGCATGTTCCCTGAAGATTTAGGGCGATCCACATAAACCATCACGACCTGTAAGTGCGACCACAGAATTCAGAAAAGCGTAAGCAGCGTGCACAGATCACATTAATAACTCCACGGCTGTATATCCAACCAGTACGAAACTTGGCAGATCCCCAGGCCTATGGTTCTTGATTATAAATTCCAAATTTCAGGCAAATCCATCAAACGGTTGCAAAGTTATTAAGGTGCAAAGTTTTGAGGTTTAACATAGAAATGACTCCTCAGCCTAACTTCTTTGGCACTGTGCTGCAAAAGAATGGTTGGGAGTTTTATTGAAATTTGAGGGAATGCAGCCTTATCTCACAGATGTGCTTTCTACTGCTTTTTGAAAAATATTACATTAGCCGCAAAGTTACGGCACTGCAAATTTGACGGTTTTCCCATAGGATACCTTTGCCTCCCAACGACATAGGAATTCCTTGGCACCCTGCTGCAAAATAGCTTATTTGGTCTTTTTTCCTGAAATTTGGAGGAAGACAGCCATAGCCCGTAGATGTGCCTTTTAGTGATTTGGTGAAAAAAATATTACAGGAGGCAAAGTTATGGTGTGCTCCAAACTTTTTTTTTCCGCATAGGATACGTTACGGCATTCGGCTGTGCTTTTCAGGGCCCGTATCTCTTGAAACGTGGTGAGATAATGGACTAATGGGGGCTAAGCATAAATCTAGCTAGACAGTCGGAATCATATGACTTTTACATTTTTTTTCTACTGTCTGTATGGTTCCTGAGATATAACCTATTTAGTATTCCAAGTCCTCATTTTCTGCTTCGATACCCATTATTATGCATACATTTTTTGTACTTCACTGTCTTTCTCTATGCAGGTTTTGGGGAAAACCAGCTGTGTGCTTACATTACTGTTACCATTGTTCTTTGGCTTACGTGTTCCATACCATTTCACTTACCGCTCACGCCTTCTGCCACCTTTGCGCGCTATCCTTTGCGCTTTCATTTGCGCTATGCTTCTGTTATTTTTTGCCATTTGTGTTCACAGTACTGTTTTCTTCTGTTTCACTTGCTACCATGCCCATTGACATTTCTGTTTGCAGGCACCATGTTAGTTATGTGACAACACATCACATGGCAGACCGTCCCGCTTCACGCCCACCGTGCTGCCATCTCTTCGTTCTCATTCGGCTAGCATTACCAAGGCATCACTGTTAGTGCTTCTGTTTGCATTGCTGTTCCTGTTACTATGCCTCAAGACATCACGCCTCGCCCGCCGTGATTACATTCACTATTTCTTGTTATCATTCTCAAAAGAAAGGAAATTAGAGGCAGAAATCATTTAATGCATTAGTTGGTTGTTATTAGCGTTAAAGTGGAATTCGTTAGTTGGAAATTCTCATTGGACACCCTACCACCCCCCTAACTGGCATTAGGGGTGTGCATTGGGTCGTCGGTCCTAACTTCACCCCATTCTCCTATACTTCTGCTGTTTTACACGGATGGGGTGAGAGTTAGGCTGATTTACTCCAATGCACACCCCAATGCTGGTTGGGGAGTGGGTGGGGTCCAAGGGGTTTCAACCCTAACACCGAATTTCTCACTTTTGTTTACTGTGGAACAACCCTAACTAATGCATTAAATAGAGTTTTTTGCCTCTAATATATATATATATATATATATATATATATATATATATTATGGTAGCACGTAGTGCTACCATAGTTAGGGTTGAGGAGCCATTTACATGTTAAACTCCAAATTTGCACCTTAATAACTTTGCAACTGTTTGACGGATTTACCTGAAATTTGGAATACACGATCAAGAACCACAGGCCTTGGGATCTGGCAAGTTTGTACTGGTTGGATATACAGCTGCGTACTTATTAAGCATGATTCATGTAACAGGCGATTTACGCTTCTGACTCCCACGGTCGCACCTAGGTTTCACGGTTTGTGCGATTGGCCCAAAATCTTCAGGGAACGTATGTGTCAGGGTCCCTGATGTGCTTTTGAAGATTTCTGAAAAAATATTAAACAGTTCAAAAGTTATTCAAAAAACAATTTACCATTATAAGTCAATGGGAAAAGTTAACAAAAAGTTTGACAGTGTCACAAATGCACTTTTTACTGTTGCAAATGGCCCTGTTACTGTCGCAAATCTGCCATTTTGTTTTCAGTTAGTGATCAGAAAAATGCTTGGTATTTAAAATTGAGACCCTCTAGCAACCTAATTTTTTTGTAGTCACCTAGTCGGAGCCTGAGGATGCTAGCCATGTCTTTATTTTGGGGTAAAACACCCCAGAAATATGTTTTTCAGATTTCTGGAAAAAGTACTTTTGCAAAGTAGTGTGGAACTCATGAAAGTATCGCAAATTTTTTACAAAGCTGCAAATCACTACACTACTTATGTACACTATGCCCAAATAACAGTAATTTTTTGGCACTCCGTCATTGCAAAAGAACGGTTTGGAGTTTTGTGCTGAAATTTGAAGAAATTTGTCGACATCTCTCAGATGTGCCTTCAGTGTTTTGTTGAAAAAATATTACATGGCGGCAAATCTACGGTACTGCAAATTTGACGCTTTTTCCCATAGGATAACATTACGTCATATGACGCATTGCAGCGATAGTTTGACGCCCTGCTGCAAAATAACGGTTTGGTCTTTTGGGGGCAAATTTGCAGGGAACACAGCCAACATACCACAGATGTGCCTTTCAGTGGTTTGGTGAAAATATATTACAGGGAGGCAAAGTTATGGTAGTCCGAACTTCTGTTTTATTTCCACAGGATAATATTGATATGCTTCTGGCTAAGGCTTTTTTCAGAGCCCATATCTCGAAAACGGTAAAAGTAGATACAGACTTTTTGTCGAAAACTGCTTAACCCCCTGATGGGGGCTAAGTACAAAACTAGCCATGAAAGTGATAATTCATATGATTTTTACATTTTTTTTTCTGTGTCATACAGTTACTGAGATATAAGCAATTTACTATTCCAAGTCCTCATTTTTGTGTTCCGAGAGTCATTATTTTGCATACATTCTTTGTACTCACTGTCTTTCTCAATACAGCTTTTGGGGAAAACCAGCCTGTGTGCTTATGTTACTGTTATCATTACTGTTTCTGCTTGAGGTTCAGTACCCGTTTCACTTACCGCTCACGTTTACGCCACCATGTGCGTTACCCTTTGCGTTTTCATTTGCGGTTGCGTTTCCGTTGTTTTTAAATTTCTGTCTACAGTAATTGTTTCTCTTTCTGTTCGCTTATACTCACCATGCGCATTACGATTTGCGCTTATGGGTACAATGTTACTATGTGACAAGACATCACGTAGGGAGCAAATACCGCCACATTACATCTTACTATTTCTCATTATCATTCTCAAAAGAAGGAATTAGATTCAAAATCTATTTAATACTCATGTTATTGTGACAGCTTGTTAAAGTGAGGAATTAGTGTTAGGTTGAAAATCCCCTTGATTTTTCTCAGCCCACTCCTCACCAGATTATTGTGGTTGGGAGTAGCTTATCCTAACTCTCACCCCATTCTCCTATACTTCTGCTGTTTACACATGTGATGGGGTGAGAGTTAGGGGCAGACGACCCCAATGCACCCCAATGCTGGTTGGGGCTGGGCTGGGGTCCAAGGGGGTTTTTCAACCCTAATACCGAATTTCCTCACTTTTGTCACTGTGGAACAACCCTAACTGATGCATTAAACAGAGTTTTTTGCCTCTATATATATATATATATATATATATATTGCAATATTAAAGCAACACAGTAGAATGTGATAGGGGTTTCACTGACACTTATTTCACCCCACAGACCCAGAGTTGGGAGGGGTTCTTAGAGCCATGAACCCCAATGCTCACCCCATTCCATTACAAAATTAAGAGACATGGCTACAACATAGGAGAATGAGGTGAGCATTAGGGTTCATGGCCCCAAGACAACCCTCTCTGCCCCACCTGTGGATCTGTGCAGGGTGAGGAATGGGGTGTTAGGGTTGGAAACCCTAATGCCACATTTCCCTGCTTTTGTTGCTTCAACCCTAACTGATGCATTAACAACTTTTTTAGCAATTTATTTCTTTACTTTTTCAGATAGTATAATAGTACCCTTATTTTACTGTGGGAGCACAGGGTCATTTGGAACCTTCGATCCCATCCCTCCATAGATGCATATATGTAGCTAGCTGTGGAAGCACAGGGACTTTTGTCCTCTGCACTTCCAGTTGTAGGACAACAGTCACCAAATTGTCACCACAGACATGTTATTACTCTACCTCGTGTACCCGGTCCAGAAAATCTTTCAATCCCCACCAAAATGTAACTTTGCGTAAGCATAACACCATTGCACAACACATGTGCAAATATACATTCTGACCAAGATTTGAAATATGACAGCTATGATGTACATGAGGTGGTATAATAAGAAGCCTATGTTAAAAATTTGGGCTCAAAAATGTTAAAATTCACAAAATTACGAGCATGTGTAGCAAAATTACAACAAACAGTCATAACTGTGCAAGTTGTTTTTTTATTTTGGCCCCCAATTTTCAACATAGCCTTCTTATAACCTCACCATAGTTACCCAGTACAGAAAATTTTCAAATCCCTGCCAAAACGTAATTCTGCACAACTGCAACACCGTTGTTCACCAAAGGTGCAAAAACACATTTTGGCAAGGATTTGAAAAATGACAACTATGACGTGTAACCCTCCTGCAAATGGGGGTTCCCAAAAGACTTCCAGGAGCTTGCTTGAATGCTCCAAGCCTGAATGGTGTTTGGCGTTTAAGCCATTTATCTGTGAGTGTTTTTAGAGCCTGTGCTACTGTCTCTTTAAGAGCTGTCTGCTTGCAGACATAATTAGTTTGTATGGGGGGGGGGGGACTGTGTGTTTCTCTGCTGGAGTCCCACTCGAGCTGCTGCCAATTCATTCCATTTTTGCAGTCACTAGGAGTGCAAAGGGAACCTATCTGAAAGATGTAACTGTTTGCCAGAAATCATTTAGAGTAATAATGAAAATACAGTTTGTCTAACCTGCTTTTCTTTGCAATCAGAACTGTGTTTGCCTAGTTCCCCATTCTAGTTTTGAACTGCTGAACTGGACCAATCAGTATGGGTTAAGGGAGCTCTAAAATGGTGCCTGTGGACGAATCAGAACTTAGACTTGTAATCTGAGCCAGTCACAAGAGGATTGTATGGGTAGAGACTCTGGGAAATGTAGTTTGGACTTCGGCGCCTTTTTGCACCAACAGGGGGAGGCTATTGTGAGTTGACAGCCAATCCAGCCAAGAACTGGGAGAAACTTAAAGGAAGTGCCCAGTTTTGTCTACTGGAGTTTCTGTTTAGCTCTGGCAGTGAAGAGGAAAGGAGCCCTGTGCTCCTTCGGTACGCAGTTTTAGTCGGGAAACGCGTGTAAGGCCCCAAGTTTCGGTCTGCAGCTTGTGCAACTGCTTGTTCAGACTGAATCCATCCTGTGAAGAGAATCAAAGGAGATCTGAAGAGTAGAAACCAGGCTCACCCTGTAGAAGACTGGAGAAATTGCTGAATCATGCTCGGTCTGTCAGGAACTGAATCTGCTGTGTGTTCTCCCTGATATTGTGCAGTAATTGCGATCGGGATAGAGAAGCAGTCTGCCTGGTACAGTACTTTCTTTTTCCATATAAATGTGTGTAGTGCTTGTGGGGACTCGCGTTTCAAATCCCCTGTACAGTGAATTGAGTGCATGAAGCTGCAAGTAAACCCCAGTTTAATCCAGACTACATCCATTTGCTCTGAACTGCTGTGGGGTCCAGTCACAAGGACCTTGTCCACATGGTCTGCTCCTCCTGGCAATCCAAGACAATCTGCCTTCCATTCAGTTTCAGCATTGAATTTGTGAGTACAAATCAGGGTAGCTCCCTGCCATCATCTAATTGCAAATGTACCATTGGATTACTTTTCCTTTCTTTCTCCACGAACTGAGCCTACCGGCTCCGGATTACAATTTGGGTATTGTGCATGCATTTTCCATCTTCAGGGTCCCAACCAGCTGCACCAAATAGGCTAGCCTCTTATTTCCTGGGTACCCAGTAAGAGTGACATTAGGGACATTTGGGACTCTGAAATATGTGCACAGTACTGTAATTATTAATGCATTTAAACTAATTAACCTGATTTCCTCCGTCCTTGTTATATCCCCCTAAATAAATCAGATCTGTTTGTTTCAGCAAAGTTACACTGCCTGAGGTATTCGTCTATGTTAAAGTATTGTACTGTGGTTTTTGCACTGTATCATCTTGTTTTACAGGGAGTCCCCAGAGTCACGCTGACCGAACCAGTCCTGTGGGTAAGTGTATACTGTAAAGGTAATTCTGATGTATTGTGTGGGCCACTAGTGGAAAGAAAGAGGGGTCGCAGTGTCTCAGAGGGCTGTGACCAAGTTAGTTTAGCTAGTGCAAACCCTGACCTCTGGGTGGAGGCACCCGCCATAGGATCCAGGCCCCTCAACCTGTTAGGGGCAAATCAGACAGGGGTAGTAGCCCTTGGGATAGCACAACCTAAGGGTTACAGACATATATGGGGGGACAATAAAAAGACTATGCTGAAAATATGGGGTGAAAATATTGAACATTTTCAAAGTTATAAATGTGTGTAGTGAGATTGCAATGAATGGTCACAATGTAGCCATTTTTTTTAATTTTGACCTCAGATTTTCAATGTAGCCTTCTTATGACCCCACCTCCTGAACAATATGACTGTCATTACCTAAATCCCACCAGAAAGGTGATTTCGCCAACTGACCGTGAAATCACCTTTCTGGTGGAAGTTGCCTAACAACAGTCATATTGTTCATGAGGTGGGGCACCCAAAAGGCCATGTTGAAAATTTGGGGCCAAAATTACGAAAAAGGCTGAGTTATGCATAAAAGTTGAACCCCCCCCCATTGAAATACACTGAAGTACATTTACCTTGGTTTCTCATATTGCAGTCGCCAGTTCCAGCAGCAAGACATGTCTTCGATCAGGAGAGCAGATCACGAACCTGGAATCTCCGTAGGTGAGTGAGGGCCGGTGGGGACATCATCGGGGATGTGGGGAGGTGGGTGCACAGTGGGAGGTCGGGTGGGGGGGGTATGGGTGTGATCAGTAATGAACCTTTTTGTTTTTAAAGGGATAAAAAGATAGCAAAAGACATTGAGGGATTTTGTTTTATTTTAAGGAAAATGCTGAGGAAAAAAACATTTAGAAAGGGACCATGAGGGGGATGCCACTGCCACAAATGAGAACAGAGTAATTGGAGGGTGGGTAGGACCACTAGATACCAGTGACAAAGCAGTGAGGCAATTAAGCCCCCCACGGGAAAAAAATGGAGTAGGGGCTTACAAAAAAAATCAGTAAAATACTTTATAAATTAAAAAAATAAAATAAAACAAATGGGGAGATGTCTAATAATATACAGGGTGGGGGTGCCACTAGACACCAGGGATTTTTGGATGGGTTCAAAGGAGAATCCATTTAAAAAAATAAAAAAAAATCCTTTTTTCTCAGCAGCAATCCTTTTTCGTCAACGGCAATCCTTTTCCACAAATCCTTTGTTCTGGTGATGGAAAAGGATTCTGTCTGGTGAAAAAGGATCTGTTTTGATGACCAGATAGCCCCATTTTTCACAACCAGATGGCTATGATTCCTTTTTTATGACCAGATGGCCATGGAGGAATCCTTTTTCACCACTATATTCCTTTTTCGCCAATCCTATTCGTCATGGTGAAAAACAAAATAAGTCTGGCAAAAAAATTCCCCTTTTCGACCAAAGTCCTTTGCCAACAGATGGCCTGCAGGGCCATCTGAGTCGACAAAGACATCTGAGTCATAAAAATATAATCGTTTTTGCCAGTCGATTTCTCTTTTTCGCCATGATGAAAAGGAATGACAAAAAGAATTTAGCAAATGGGAAAAAGTTAAAATCCTTATAAAAATGTCTCTGGTGCATTGGATGTCAGAAACCACAAAGCACAGAGCATAAACTCGCAATGAGCAAAATTCATACTTTCATGTGTCAAACAGACATCCCTGTACAGAGTTATGGCAGTTTTTTGGGGGTCAGAATCAAAAAACAAAATGGCAGATCATAAAAAAGGATATTTTTTCTGGTGAACAAGGATTTGTTTCTCAAGAAAAATGATCATTGTTCATCAGAGCAAAATCCTTTTTCATTCCATTCCTCTATCCAAAAGACTGAACTGAGCATGTCAAGAACCCAAAATTTCAAAATTAGATAACTTTGGAACAGATTAATATTTTTTCACCAAACCAACACAATCATGCTCTGTAGGGAAGCACTTTCTACCCCCTGAACATTTAAGACCAAAATTCTAAACCATTTGGATGCAGAGCGATGACCAAAATCTGCAAAAAAAGTCACATTTTAAAATCTTTTCACTATGTGCAGCACAAAATCTGCCAATCCAACTGACACGCAACTTGGCACTTCAAAAGACCTACTCCAGGAAGCAGGGCATGCAAAATTTCATGGAAATCCATTAAATAGTTGCAAAGCTATTAAAGTGCAAAATCTGAGGTTTAACATTAAAGTGCCGATTCAACGCTAACTATAGTGTCACTACCGTGCCATATATACTGTATATATATATATATATATTAGAGGCAAAAAACTCCATTTAATGCATCAGTTAGGGTTGTTCCACAGCGACAAAAGTGAGGAAATTTGATGTTGAGGTTGAAACCCTTTGCACCCCTTCAGCTCACCCCCCCTAACTGGAATCGGGGTGCGCATTGGGGTCATCGGCCTAAGTATCACCCATCACATGTGGAAAGAAGCTGAGGAATAGGAGAATGGGGTGACAGTTAGGACCGATGACCCCAATGCACACCCCGATTCCAGTTGGGGGGGTGGGCTGGAGGGGTGCAAAGGGGGTTTCAACCCTAACATCGAATTTCCTCACTTTTGTAGCTGTAGAAAACCCTAACTGATGCATCAAATGGAGTTTTTTGCCTCTAATATATATAGTGCTACCATAGTTAGTGTGTAGTGCTACCATAGTTAGGGTTGAGGAGCCATTTACATTTATAAACCCAAAGTTTTGCAGTTTTGCACCTTAATAACTTTGCAACCATTTGATGGGTTTGCCTGAAATTTGGAATACATGATCAAGAATCATACATCTTGGGATCTGCCAAGTTTTGTACTGGTCGGATACATGACTGCGGAGTTATTAAGCGTGATCTGCATGTGCCCTCAAGCTTTTTCTGGAATTCTACGGTCGCACCTACAGGTACGCACGGTTTGCATCTGGCCCAAAATCTTCAGGGAACATGCAGCCGGGGTCCCTGATGTGCCTTTCAAAGATTTTGTGAAAAAATATTAAACGGTTCTAAAGTTATTCAAAAAACAATTTCCCATTATAAGTCAATGTGAAAAGTTAACAAAAAGTTCGACAGTGTTGCAAATGCATTTTTACTTTTGCAAATGGCCCTCTTACTTTCACAAATCCGCCATCTTGTTTTCAGTTAGTGATCAGAAAAAGGCTTGCCATTTAAATTTGGGACCCTCTAGCAACCTAATTATTTTTGTATTCACCTAGTCAGAGCCTGAGGATGCTAGCCATGTCTTTATTTTGGGCAAAACCCAGAAATATGATTTTCAAATTTCTGGAAAAAGTACTTTATAAAGTACTTTCATGCTCCACAAAAGTGTTGCAAATTTTTGAAAGCTTTTACAAATTGCGACAGCACTTTTTAGGCTGTGGGGAAATGACAGCAATTCTTTGGCACTGCGCTGCCAAAGAACGGTTTGGAGTTTTGGGCTGAAATTTGGAGGGAACACAGCTGACATCTCACAGATTTGTCTTTCAGTGTTGTGTTGAAAAAATATTACACAGCAGCAAAGTTACAGCACTCCAAAGTTGACATTTTTTCCCACAGGATAACATTACGGCACCCAACGCATTACAGGAATCCTTTGGCACCCTGCTGCAAAATAATGGTTTGGTCTTTTTTCCTGAAATTTGGAGGGAAGACAGCCAACAGCCCACAGATGTGCCTTTCAGTGGTTTGGTGAAAAAATATTACAGGGAGGCAAAGTTATGGCACTCCAAACTTCTCTTTTTTTCCATAGGATAACATTACGGCGTTCGCCATGTCTTTCAGGGCCCGTATCTCGGAAACGGTGCGAGATATGGACTTTTCGTCAGAAAAATGCTTAGCCCCCTAATTGTGGCTAAGTACAAACTAGCTAGGACAGTCGTAAATCATATGACTTTTAAATTTTTTTCTACGTCATACGGTTCCTGAGATATAACCTATTTAGTATTCCAAGTCCTCATTTTCTGCTCCGATACCATTAGTATGCATACATTCTCCTATACTTCTGCTGCTTTACACATGTGATGGGGTGAGAGTTAGGGCTGAGTGACCCTAAATGTTGGGGGGGGTTGACGGGGGGGTCCAAGGGGGGTTTTCAACCCTAACACCGAATTTCCTCACTTTTGTCACTGTGGAACAACCCTAACTAATGCATTAAACAGAGTTTTTTGCCTCTAATATATATATACATTCTTTGCAAAAAACAACCTTAGTGCAGACATTAAAGTGTACAAAGACTGGAAATGAAAAAATATTAGGGATTTGGGTCTCCGGAGTATTGCGAATCAGTGGTGGGATCTTACTTTGGGCTGTCAACTCTAATGCCCACCCCCCAAGCCCATAACCTCCTGTCCAAAGCACAAGATACATCTCCAATCTAGTGCCTCATAGCGATACACTATTGCCAACATAATGTATCAAAGCTTTCTTCATGCACGGCCCTATGGGCCCTGTGAGAAGACATCACATTTGACCTTGTCTGATCCAGGGTAGGGGTGGGCATTAGGGTTGACAACCCTAAGTAAGACCCCACCACTGATTTGACAATACTCTGGAGACCCAAATCCCTAATGTTTTTTCATTTCCCATCTTTGTACACTTTGCAATTCAATTTATATACCATATTGTGTGGAATTTTCATCTTGAACCTTGGTGGTGTGAGCACCTGGATTCTGTCTGCACTTTCAGCCATTAGCCTAAGAAAAAGTCTGGAGGTTTGGATTGGACAATTTAATTATATTTGGACATTTAAGACTGCTGTTTCTTTTTGAATCTACTGCAGCATGTACTCTTTCTGTTGTGTTCTCCCCTGTTAACTGTTTTATAATGTATTTTTATTGGGGGGGTTGTATATTTGGGTGTGAGGGGATTTGTGTTATTTGAAGAACTGAATTGCTAGGTCAAGATGTGTTTGTGCCATGACCCTGTCCATATTAGTTATGCTGCTACCTGGCTTCGGGACCTCCACCCCTTTATCGACCTCCCAGTTTCAGCTACTGCAGCACGGTGCTGCAGGGAGGTCAGGATAGCTAGGTGGCAGAGGATCATGGGTTTTGCGCAGTGGAGGAGAGGGTGGCTAGCAGTTTTGAGGTTGTTCAGTGCAGAAGATGCCCTGGGCATGAGCGGTGCCTGGAAAGAAGCCAGACAAATGTTTAGTTTCTGTGCCCAGGGTTCCCACTGAACTGAGTGGGCAGGTAGCTAGAGGGATGGCCGCATCCTCTAATCCTCTTTGGGCAGTGCTATGCAATGCCAGGTTGATGAGAAACAAGATCGCTATTTTTGTGGACTTGATTTCCTCTGTTGACCTGGCCTCCATTATGGAGACCTGGTTGTGTGACAATGCTGGCCCAGTCCTTGCAGCCGCCCATTCCCTCTGGGTACTCCATGGTGCACTGCCCAAGGAAAGATCACAGGGGTGAGGGAGTGGCCATTGTTTTTCAATCCAGAATGGGCTTCTTGGTGCACACAGTTGGTAGTACCCAATTTTTTGAGTGTGTCACTGTTCGTGGGGGGTACAGGTGCAGGTTGCAGAATTCTCTTATTTACTGCCCCCCTGGGGCTGAGGGAGATTTCCTGCAGGAGGTAGCAGACTTTATCATTGACTAGTTGTTGGAGTCCCCCAGATGTTTACTCCTGGGGTACTTCAATGCTTGGATTGATGATGAATCCTTGCGTTTCATTTACGATCTCCTCCAGCTGATGCAGTCTCTGGGCCTGTCATAAGCAGTTGCTTCTGCTACCCACCAGTTTTGCCACACAACTCGATCTGGTGTTCCAGCTGGGTTTTGAGGCTGACAACCTCAAGACTGATCAGGTCATTTGGACTGATCATTACACCACTGAGTTGACATTTGGGGCCCCCCCTGAAAGTCCCTCCCCTGCAGAAATGGTCAGCTATTGTCCTTTAAGGGGCTTGCACCCAGAGGGACTGTTGGTGGTTGCTGATTTATCTAGGATTGATGTGGCATGTGCAATTGGCACCAAAGAAGTGGTTGCCACCTATAATAGGGTAGTTTCTGAAGATCTGGACACCATTGCACCAGTTTGTTTATGACCTGGGTCTTCTAATGTGAGATCCCCCTGGTTTGACAGGGATCTCAGGGTGATGAAGATCAGTGGTCAGAAGCTGCAGCATCACTGGCGGAAGACCTGCCTGGAGTCTGACAGCTGCCCCTACATGCCCACTGTGTTGAGTACCAGGAGGCAAGATCCCGTAAGAAAGTAGCATTTCTGTAGGGGGAGATAGCTGTGTGGAGGAACAGACCTTCTGAGCTGTTTTGAACTGTAGACAGGCTTTTACAACCTGCCTGTCTACAGCTGAAAAAAGCCTTTTCATCTACTTTATGTGAAGAGTTTGCTCAGTTCTTCTCTGACAGAGTGTCAGTCATCTGATTGAGATCCCGCCAGGTAGGCTTTCGCCTAGCAGTAGTCAGTCTGGTGAAGGAATAGATGCACTCCTCCTGTCTGGGAAGAGTTTAGGCCAGTAGAGGTCTCCAGTGTGACAAAGATTATCTTAGAGCTGAAGCACACATTTTGTGAACTGGACCCAGCCCTCACATGGTTCTTAATGGGATGTGTTGAGACTGCATGTCTAGTGTTCCCCAGGATTGTCAGGTGCTTGATGGCGGAGGTGCTAGTGAGGGCCCTCCTTAAGAAATCTTCCCTCGACCCTGATGTCCTGGCAAATTACCGTCCTATCTCCAACCTGCCTTTTTTGAGCAAGGTTGTTGAGAGGTGAGTGGCACAACAGCTGAAGGATCACCTGATGTCTGCAGACATTTATGAGCCATTTCAGTCAGGTTTTCAGGCTAGATACAGTACTGAAACAGCTCTAGTGAGGGTGCATAATGATCTGCTCAGGGCTAGAGATAAAGGAGACAGGTTATTGCTGTACTCCTTGATGTCTCCTCAGCTTTTGACACTGTGGACCACATTGTGTTATTGGATTGACTCTGTGAGTTTTGTGAACTCACTGGTACTGTCATCAGATGGTTTGAGTCCTATCTCTTAGACAGGGTGCAGTGGGTGGTGATCAGGAATTTCTTCTCCTCCCCAATGTCTCTGTCCTGTGGAGTTCCACAGGGCTTAATCCTGTCACTGATGTTGTTCGCAGTGTATATACTGCCCCCTGGGTGAGACCATTTGGCAATACAGTGTGGAGTTTCACTGCTATGCAGATGATACCCAACTGTATTTGTCATTTGCTCCTGGAATATCAGGAGCTGTGGATGTGCTTAACAACTGTCTGGCTAAAATCAATGACTAGACGGCTTCCAGCTGGCTGAGACTCATCCCAGCTAAGACAGAGGTGCTGGTGATTGAGCCTGGTCACGGGCGTGATGGGTTGCTGCCTGTGGCTGATTCTGGTCTTGTACTGGGTTTTACTCCATTGACAGCTTCCCTGAGGGTGCAAAATCTGGGCATGATCCTTGACAGCAGACTGACTTTCAAAGACCAGGTGTCGTCTGCAGTCAGTAGTGGTTTTTACCATCTACAGAACATTTTTCCGGATTAAGCCCCTCGTTCTCCTGAGGACCTGCAGATGCTAGTGCACACTTTTGTTTCCTCCAGGCTTGACTGCTGCAATACTCTTTACTTCAGGGTCAAAGGAGGGACCCTCTGCAGACTGCAGCTAGTGCAGAATGCAGCAACTCGGTTACTGACTGGTCTTTCTAGGTCCAGTCACGTGACCCCTGTTCTGTGTGCCCTGCACTGGCTGCCGGTCAGGTGGAGGGTCCTTTTCAAGGTGGGGCTTCTCACCTACAAGGCTCTAAATGGACTGTGCCCTGGCTATCTGTTAGAGCTCCTGACTCCGGTGACCTCAGCTGGCTCCCTCCATGTCTCTTCGAGGGGCCTTCTGGATGTTCCCAGGGTTCGGCTCAAGACTTCTGGAGATCGTGCTTTCTGCATTTCTAGGCCATCCCTGTGGAACGCACTTCTATTTTGAGCCTGGGATGCTCCCTCAGTAGAGGTGTTTAAGCGGAGGTTGAAGGCTCACCTCTTTGGCCTGGCTTTTAATGAGTACTGAATTTTAACGTGTTGCTCGGTCCCTGTTTATGATATTTTATTAGTTTTAAATTGTTTTACATTTTAATTATTTTAAATTGCATTAATGGCATTTTATATTGATGTATTGTATGTTTATTGTATATTTCTGTGAGGCGCCCAGAGCCTCCGGGATTGGGTGCCATAAAAATAGAAAACAAAGAAAAGAAAGAAACAACCCTAATATCTGCAATAACTTAGTTTTTTGCAAAGAATTTCCCTTCTTTTTGAGATAGTTGAACTTTGTCCTCATTTGTGCAGTCCCATGAAATAAATACAATAGTGGAGACAGTCATGATGCAGTGCATGGGTCCAGCAGACCGTGGCACACATCTCAGTACCCTGTGGGTGTTTAGCCGCCCCACCACAGGGTGTGGCGTCTGCGCCAAAGCAGTTCTCCATCTCTGCCTAGGCCATAACTGGTGCTGCATGCTGCAGCACCTTCCCCATCAGACGGCACTATCAAAACAGAAAATTTTAGAAACCTATCGCAGGCAACACATTATTGCGTGCTGATAGTTTCCATCCTCCCCACCTCATTAAATGTATACTGAAAGGGCAATTTCTGTGTATCCACAGAAATTGCACAGACATATCCAATTTTGAAAATCATGCCAGGGACCTTACAGACAGATTTTTGCCCAGAGGGTATAATGCCACTATCTTGCATGAGGCTAAGGACATTGCCCTGCCACATGAGAGTGTGGCCCTGCTTCAGGTTAAGGATAAATAGAAGTCCAGTGATGATTGTATTAACTTCATCACAGAGTATAATTCAGTTACACCTAAGGTAGCAGGTGCTCTAAAAAGATTCTGGCATATTCTTGATGCTGATCAAGCCCTACAAGGAAAAATCAGTGCCAACCCCAGAGTTGTCTACTGTGAAGGCCAAAGCATAAAAGATAAAGTAGTCAGGAGCCACTTTTTGTCTGTAACACCACCTATGTTACTGGTTGGTTCATTTGGATCACACCGTTGTAACTGCAATGTTTTCCAATACATGCAGAGAGGCAACCTGTTTGTTAGCCCCATTAATAAATTTCAGGTCTCTATACAACACTTCATCATGTGTCGAACTACACATGTGATTTATGCCCTCTAGTGCAATTGTCCTAACCTTTATGTAGATATGACTACTCGCACTCTAAAGGAGTGAATGCAAGAACACGTTAGATCCATTTTACATGGACATTGTGACACTCCAGTAGGAACACATTGGAGTGTGTACCATGTCCATTCTCTTAAATCCTTTAAATTTATGGCCATTGATCATACCCCTCTCAATCTGAGAGGTGGTAACCATCGTAATATGCTCCTGCAAAGACATATCTATCAACTTGGAGCACTGTATCCAACAGGCCTCAATGAGGACTGGGATTTAATTCCTTTCTTATAGGTTCATGAGTAATATAATAAATGAGCTTTTGTTCCTTTTTGTTTTTCTTTATCCCCAGGTGATTTTTGTTGTCTCTGAACTTTGGTGCTTAAGGCTTTTGACATTTCTATAAATTGATGACTGAATATTTGGCAAAATGACCAGAATATATGTAAACACTATAATATTTATTTATTTATTTATTTATTTTTTTAGATTTAATGCTACTAATATCTTTCTATTTTTTTTCTTTCAGGTTTAATCTTGTGGGTCCAATCTTTAAGAATTAGTAATAGAAGGTTCCACTTGGGACTGCTACTTGGAGATAGCTTTGGTGTCCAATCTATTCAGATGAAACATGTATTTGTAATAAGTTATTTTGCCATCTGGCAAAAATATTTTCTAATCCTGCTTAACTCAGCTTGCTGTATTTGACTTTTATATGGATTTTTATATGTGTTATTGAATGCACATTGTATGTATGCACCATAAGTACTTTATGCCATTGACTCTTTAAAGCTGCACTATAAATTGATAATCAGCAGCACTAGTCGCCCCTCTCCCCGATGAAGAATCTGCAGGGATTTGAAGCGTTGGGGTATTTTAGTTCTGCTTTCATATGCACTAGCTAAAAAAATCACTAAGCATCTGTTTGCTTTAGGCTCATTTGTTGAGCACCTTCTTTACTTGTTGGTCACTGAATTCACACCTGAACTTAGCTCACTGGCATGGTAAGGCAGGCTGTTCCCCAGAGGTGCAATGTACATCCCTGCAATCAATATTACTTAATAAATGTTTTGTTTTTTAATATTTTGATCCCAAACATTCAACATATTCTTCATATGACCCCACCTCACAAACTTTACAGGTGAAAATTCTCAAATCCATGCTGAAAAGCCATTCTGCACCACAGGTGCAAAAACACATTTCAGACAGGATGTGAAAAATGACAGCTGTACTGTTCATGGGGTGGCGTGAAAAAATGGGTATGTTGTAAATCTGGAGCCAAAGTATTGTAAACTCAGCTCAATTCAACTCAGTTCAGCTTTATTTATAAAAAGCTCAATTCAACAGGGTACCAAAGTGCTTGTACAAACATTTTAAAACATTGAAATTAAGAAATATCAATAAATAATAAACCACATATCTATAAAAACAATTCATCCGAACTCTGGAAAGGCAAGATTATACAAATGTATCTTTAATGCAAATTTGAAAATCTCCACAATCTGGCACTCCCTTATCCGGTGAGGTAGAATTCCACAGGGGCGGGTCTCCAAATGAAAATGCACCCAAGGTCTTCAGATGGACCCTGGGAACCTCAAGCAATCCCTTGTTGATGGAGTGGAGTGGATGGAGGGAGCAGTAGGGGCAAAGAAGATTTTGCAGGTAACACTGTCCCAGTTCCTGTAGGGCTTTCTAGGTCAGCAAACCAATCTTGAAGATGATCTGCCACAGAATAGGCAGGCAATGCAAGTCACGGAGCACAGGCGTGATGTGGCATGATCTTGGTAAACCCATCAACAGTCTTGCTGCCGCATTCTGCACCAGCTGCAAGTGGCAGATATCTTTTTTTTTATTTTATTAAACTCTAGGATTACAAATAACTTTGAGCAGGATCTGCTCATTTACAAAGGTTCCATGTCAATATCAACCCCCAGTAGCCCTAGATAAAGGGAGTTACAATAGTTGAGGAGGGAGGTCACAAAAGCGTGGGCCAACATTAACAGATCATCTCGCGGAACCAGGTGCTTAATCCGGCAGATAGTCCTCAGATGGTAGAATGAGGTCTTGATGATGGATGACACCAGAAATCTAAGCATCAATCCATCATCAAAAATAACTCCCAGGGTTCGCACCTGTTCAGAGATCATCAGCTGGCTGCCTCCAAGCTGAAGCCTGGAAAGCCGCTTAGCCAAAAGCCCCTCTGCCCGATGATCAGGATCCACAGCCATTGCTTCGGTCTTATCTGGGTTCAGCCTCAGCCAGTTGGCACTCATCCTGTCCTGGATCTCGGAAAGGCAGTTGTTAGATGTTGAGATAGCACTATCCTGCTTGGGCACAAAAGACATGTATAGCTAAGTATCATCTGCATAGCAGTAAAAACTTAGCCCATACCAGCTTACAACATCTCCCAACAGCAGCATATACACCACAAACAACATGGGTGATTAAAACAAAGCCCTGCAGCACCCCACAAGACAAGGAGACTGGGTCAGAGGAATAAATCCCCAACACCACTCTCTGAGACCTGCCCATGAGGAAAGGGTGGAACCACTTGAGGACTGTACCAGACAGTACACAGATCACCTGCAGCTGCTCTAATAACACAGCATGGTCCATGGTGTCAAATGCCACAGAGAGATTAAGGAGAACCAAGATGAAACTGCTCTTCCAATCTCTCCCTATCAAGAGATCATTAAGTACCCGAACAAGGGCCCTCTCTGTTCTATGCCTCTACCGAAATCTGGACTGGAGAGCATCATGGACATTGTGGATGGTAAGGTGGTCCTCCAGCAGCAGTGTGACAACCTTCTCAATAACCTTACCCACAAAGGGAAGGTTAGAGACAGGTCTGCAGTTAGCGAGACAATCCGGGTCAAGATAGGATTTCTTAAGGAGAGGTGTTACCACTGCCTCCTTCAGGGTGTCAGGAAACACACCTGTCTCTAATGAACACCAGACTATCTCAGCTAGGACCAGGACAATAACACCAATGCACCCCACTACGAAGTGTGTTGGGCCTGGGTCCAAACTACATCAGGTCATCCGCATGCTCTGGATGAGCCTCACAATATCCATGATCACCAACCAGTCAAAGTCAGACCAGATAAACTGAGGGGCTGCAACCTCCCACCGATCATCACCACAGCCACTGAACACACTACACAGACCTTGGACCTGATGTCAGCAACCTTATCTGCAAAAAATTGAGCAAGCTCGTCACACTTCCCTTGTGACAGTACTGTCCGAGACTACAGACAGGCTGGACTGCACAGTCTGTTGACAGTTCAAAAAGAGCTGAGCTGGTTGATTCTGAGTTTTGGTGATCTCCCTGGAGAGGAACTCTGCCTTCCTATGGGAGATAGCCAATTGATACTCAGTATAATGAGTCATCAATCTAAGTTTGTCAGCATCAAGACCTTATTTCCACCAGCGTTGTCCCACTCACCTCAACTCCCTGAAAGTCTTATTAAACCAAGGGGACTGAGGGCGGAGGGTGAGGGGGAAAACATGGACAGGAGCTACAGAATCCAGAGCCTCAGTCACAGCGCTATTATAGGCCTGAAGCAAATTCTCTGGATCCATGCCTGCACTCACAAAGCCTGATAGATCCAGCACCACCATCAGGCAATCTGGGGTCAAACCCCTTAAAGGGTGGTACTGGACCATTTCCGTAGGGGGCAGGCCTGTAGGGCGGAGTTTGAAACTTCAACCTTATAGTGTAATGGTCAGATCAATCAACTGGCTCCACCTCCAGGTTGGAGGTCTCCATACCTAGCAGGAAAACCAAGTCCATTGAGTAACCATAAATATGGGTAAATTATAATAGTCATGCACCTGCACAGAAACTGCGCAATGCACATTCTTAACACGGGCATTTTTAGGATTTTTTCACCAGATTTTCAACATGGGCTTTTTGGGACCCCTCCTAATGAACACTGGCACTGTCATTTTGTTAATTGGTCCTGAACGGTGATTCCACCCAGTGACCACACTATTCCATGCCACAGGTGCAAAAACACATTTTGGGTAGGCTGTGAGAAGTGACTGCTGTTCTGTTCATGAGGTGGTGTGAAAAAATGGATATGTTGACAATCTGGAGTCAAAATATTGTAAATTACAAAAGTTATGCACCTGCGTAGTAACTGCACAATGCACACTTGTAACATGGCCATTTTTGGGAATTTCCCCACCAAATGTTCAATATGGGCTTTTTGGGAACCCACCTCATGAGCATTGCCACTGTCATTTCATTAATCAGTCCAAAAAGGTGATTTCATGCAGTGACTGCAAAATAACCTTCTGGGACCAAGTAACAAAATGACAGTGACAGTGTTCATGAGGAGGGGTCCCCATAAGTCCATGTTGAAAATTTGGTTAAAAATACCTAACAATGGTGAAAATATCAATATAAGTTGAAAACACCTTTGAAATACATTATACAGCACTTACTTTTACTTCTTGGTTTGCACTTCAGATTTGAAGAGTGCAGATGTGTCCTGGTCCACAGAAGATGAGAGCATATGACTGCAGCAGGAAAGTATAGGGTAAGGGGTGTGTGGGGTGGTGAGTGATCAGTGGGGGTGTGTGGGATGGGTGGAGGGGGAAGGTGGGAACAACGAGGGAGGTTTTGTTTTTTCACAGGTTACAAAAATAATGAAGAAGGCATCAGGGGACTGTTTTCTTTTTTCACAGGTTGATACATTAAACATATATATCGGGACACTGGGGGTGGGCTCCCTTTTCTCTCATAAAGCTTGGGGTGGGATATATACTTAAATCCGACACAGGGATTGGAGCGCCCAATGTCGAAATCAATTAAACAAGGGCTGCAGGAGGGGAGGGGTCCGACACTGGGAGTAGGCATCCCAGTGTCAGGTTATATGAATTTTTGTTTTAAATAAACTATTTCAGGACACTGGGGGTGGACTCCCCAGGTATCCTACACTGGGGGTTGGGGGAGATCTAATAAATGCCACCATGAGCATTGGGGACCCCCGATGTCGGCAACCATTTATTTAAAGAACTGGCAGGGGTCTGGAACCTTAACTTAGTGCCCTATAATGCATTTGGCATAGAAGCCAGTTGCACTATATGACACAGCTGTCATTTAGTAAAGGACAGGTGAGTCATATAGTGCGACCGACTCCTATACTCCAAATACATTACACGGCACTAAGTTTTACTCCTCAGTTTGAAGTTCAGCTTTGAAGAGTGCAGACATGTCCCGGTCCACAGAAGATGACACTGGATTACCTCAGAGGTAAGTATAGGACAGGGGGTAGGGGGTGCAGGGAGGTAGTTGCTCAGTGAGAGAATCGGGATGGAGAGGGGAGCCATGACAATGAGGGACAGTTTTCTTTCATTCAGCTTTAAATAAAATAAAGATGGGGGTGGTTTTCATTTTTTTTTCAGGTATACATATAAAAGTAATCTATCTTGGGACACTGGGGTGGGCTCCCAAGTGTCCCACTCAGCTGTGTGTGTGTGTGTGTGTGTGTGGGGTGAATTATATAAAAAAAACAGCTGTGGGGCATCCAACACCTGGGGTGGGCATCTTGGTGCCGGATTGTACTAAAAATAAGTAAATAACATAAATACATACATACACTGCTACCAGGGATTGGGTCCCCCAGTGTGTAGATACAGCTGAAGGCACAATCAGGCTGGGTTACAGGGACAGTAGCTGTCCCTGACCAACAAGTGGCGACAGCAGCAGGGGTTGCACTATTAAAGACAGCTGTGTCTTATAGTGCAAACTACTGCTTTTGCAAAAATTCAGTTATGAATGGAACATTCATTTTTTGAAATGTGCATGCTCAGAAACAGAACATTTTTATTAACTAATTTAAAAACTACTTCAAAGTGGGACTTAAAAGCAAAAAAAAAACACACACCTTGGACCAACCTCTATCAAACCTGAAGGTTTCAGGTTTAAAGGCTCCTATTTTTTAAGTTATCGAGCGGCAAAAGAAGTCTTAACATTTTCCAAAAATGAGACTTTTTTGTTGTTTTGCACCTCTGTAACTTTGCCTCCCCCGAACTGATCTACATAACATTTACAGGATCAAGAGATCTGGCACAGCAGCATTGCTTTTCAAATTTCATGTAAATCAGTTGAACGCAGGCTAAGTTATTAAGGTGCAAAAATGTTGGTTTAACATAGAAGTGCTTGGGGGAGCGTGGCTAGCGGGTGAGGATGGCAGACGCTCGTTGAAAGAGCTCCCTAAGACACCAGATTTAAACTAGCATGAACAGCCAGAACTCGATGATTTCAATGCATTAGTATAATGGAAGAGCATTATTTAAGGCTTATGGCATCTGGCAAGCAAAAAAATAAACAAGTTAAACTGCCTTTTAATACCTGAAATACACCTAAAGTGTCGGGTTCAGCAGCCTGTAATCAGAAAGATCACGAGGTGAAGCATGTAGGGGAATCTCACACTGAGGACATGGAAACTATAACTAAATCCCTGGCTGGAGTACCAGTTACCCTATTGGTGATGAAACAGGAGATGAAAATGGGATTTGACAATATTTCCTCGCAGCTGACCCATCTACAAATGGTGGTAACGAATCTATCAGAGGCAGTGACTACTCATGCCACTCAGATTTCTAAACTGGAAAGGTGCCTTGGGGAGCTTGAGGACTCATACGTCGGTGTCTCAGTGGAGCGAAATGGTCTGAGATCCACAGGAGAGAAGACAGCGCTTTAACTCAGTTAAAAATTGTCTCTTTCAGCTAGGGTGGTCATTCATGCTTCTTTATCCAGCCATGCTACATGTAGAAAGACCGGGACAAAAACCCCACACATTTAATTGCCCCAGAGAAGCAGAGAAGTGGCTGGTTGTGGAGGAGGCCAGAGTGAATAAAGAGCCAAATGCCATCAGAAAGGAATAGTGGAAATGCTGGGAAGTAAGTAACACAGCAGATATTATTTCCAGCCCTCTGGTGCTCTTATTTCTGTCAACCACATCCAGTATTTGTAAGGGGCAGTTAAGACAAGCAATTTCATCAGTAAGGGGCTCAATAATTCCTTTAGCGGGTCTGGGCTCCCCCCTCCCGATCAGGCCTGGGACCTGGGTCTTAGTGTGTAAGCGAAGTACTTTCTCTGCTGAGGGTTGTTTCGTTGGGGAGGCCCAGTCACCCACTATATGATTAACTTGATTTATATCTATCTTCATAGACCTCTGGGTCCTGATTTAAGGAACTCTGCCTTTCAAATGAGAAAGTCTGAGGAGTCATTTCCTTTTTTAGTTTTGCCCGACCGGACCTGGGGGTATGAGTACCAGTGGGGATCCTTCTACTTGGTTTATCAGCAAAGCCTACTACTTTTACATTTTTTATTTTTTTCTGTATATTGAAAATGGGGTAGTGAACAATGCATGGCTGTTTTCTCTTCTTGGTCTTGCCTGACCGTGCCTGGGGTACGGGTACCAGCGGGAAACTCCCTGAATCATTTGCCAGCAGAGTCTACAACTTTCACTTTTGTGTAAATTGATAAAGGGGATGTGAACAACGAAGAACTGTTGATTTAATCCAGACATTAGATCTACGTGATTAGGAGCAAATCATATTGTTATGAGAGGTGGTATTTTTGATGCATGTCTAACACGAGAAAGTCAGGAATATTATTATATACTGGTTGCACTTGAATGATTAATGGGTTGAAAAAGTACAGAAATAGGTTATGCACACTGCTGTGATTGCTTTGTAGGAATTTAGTCATTTTGACCTGTTAGATTCCAATTAACACATGCTGTCTAAATATATATTTAGCATAAGTCTTAAACTGCTCTGACTAACTGTAGAGTTTTAGATAAAAGGTGTCCCTGTGCACAATTGATGTTTGTTAATATATACTCTTACTGCCTGTTATTTGTAGTGGGAATCCTGGCAGAACTATTTCTGCCAAGTGGGGGAGGAAGCTCAAAGTTTTTGAAGCAACATGTTTGGGACCAGTTTTCTCAAGGGACTTGCAGGGCTGGGTACCACTGAGGCACCATTAAACGCTATCATTTGGCTCCGAAGCGGACACAATCCTGGGGTGAGACATGATCACTGGAGAGAAACCCAGGGGTTCATTTTTAAATGGGGATGGGAAGGGGGTTGTTGGGGACAGGTATAAAATAAGAATAGAGGGGAGGTACAGATTTTTTGTGTAGTAGAGGTAATGGGTGCATACATTTTTGATAATTATGGCTGAAAATATTAAATGTGTGTCCTGGAATGTGAATGGGCTGAAAACAATCCTTAAAAGGTGGAAAATCATGGGGGAAGTGAGGAGGGCTAGAGCGAATATAATTTTATTGCAAGAGACCCATTTCTTGCTACCAGAAGAACAAAGAACAGCTAGGTTTATGGGGAGGATGTGGATTTCTGCTACTTTTTCCTCAAAAGCACGGGGAGCTTCAATATGGACTCCAAAGGTACTACCTGGCAAGCTTATTGAAAAAAAATAGACCAAGCTGGGAGATATGCACTGGCCAAGATTAATATAATTGGTAGGGGAGTGTTTCTAGTGGGATCAACATATGCACCGAACGTTGAAAATCCAAGTTTCTTCCAAAATTTGGCTCTTGATATGGCCGATTGGACATGCCCTTGGATTCTTGGTGGGGACTATAATTGTGTTTTGGATAATATTTTGGACAGATCCAGCAGGACCCCTATGAACAGAACTCAGAATGCCAAAGCACTGGAGGAACTTCAGAGGGACATGGGCCTGACATACGTATGGCGACATGTCCTCCCAGATGGAAGGGACTATAGTTTTTTTTTCACACGTGCACCATACGTGTGCTAGGCTAGATCGCATTTTAGTGTCAGGAGCTCTGCTGGTGACCATTGAAGAGGCTAAATACTGCCCGATCATTGTGTCGGACCATGCAATGCACGTGGTCATGTTTAAGGGACTGGGAGAACCTAAGAAGGTGAGGAGCTGGATATTGGACCCTTTACTCTTGAAAGATCAAAATTACCTACAATATATGACTGCATGTATAAAGAAATACCTCCTTTTTAATAAAAGGGGGGATACCTCCCACCGAACCTGATGGGAAGCTCTTAAAGCATATATTAGAGGCCAGACCATTACATATGCTGCATATAAGTGAAAGCTGGAGAAACAAGAATTAGACAAATTAAGAGATGAGGTAGAAACCCCTTGAACAATCCTATAAACAGAAGCACACTACACCCCTCTATAATGCCCTTCAAAAAAAGAAGTGGCTGTTAAACATGCTCTCAAGTGCTTACCTGGAGTGCTTTATATTGCTCACCAATGTGGGGGCATATTATGATGTGGACAGAGCGGGGAAACTGCTGGCCTGTCAGTTAAAGCGTAAAGAAGCTGAAGGACATATAGGCCAAATATGTGCTAAAAATTGAACATTAGCACAAGGGGCGGAAGAGATAGATAATGTTTTTGGGGAATGTTATGCAAAACTTTATACTTCTGATCATAATCCTAGCCAATCTGACTATGATCAGTTTTTAAAGGGGTCCTTCTACCTAGCACTACAGATGAGGCTACGTCAGATCTTGATTCTCCCTTAACTAAACAAGAAATTGCCGCAGCTCTTAGAACCTTGAAAAGTGGGAAGGCTCCTGGTCCTGATGGACTGCTGATTGATTTTTTTAAACAATTTCAGGCTCTCATAATAGATCCACTATTTGATATGTTCTTAGAAAGCCTAGAGAATGGAGGTTTGCCCCCTTCCTCACAGTCAGCCATTATCATGGTACTACCTAAACTGGGAAAAGACCCGAATGAGTGTGCGTCATATAGGCCAATCTCATTGCTTACCACAGATTACAAGATTCTGGCGAAAGCCATGGCGGCTAGATTGGAGTCAGTACTACCTGAACTGATTCACTCAGAACAATCGGGATTTGTCAAGGGCAGGTATGGGAAACATAATTTTAGGTGCACCCTGAATATTATCTATCGATGGGCTAAATCTAAGCGATCACATGGGGCAGCGGTGGTGACATTAGATGCTGAGAAGGTGTGTGACCGTGTGGAATGGGGTTACCTGTTTTTATTTATTGTTTATTTATTTATTGAATATAATCGGAATTACAATCCTTTGAGTCACAGACTCTTTTGCAAAGGCTCCACGTTGGTTTTTGAAGTCTTAAAGAAGTTTAGAATAGGCCCAAGGTTTATCTCTTGGATAAGAACCCTCTATACTCTCCCACAAGCACAGATTGCAGTAAATGGCACTCTCACAACACCGTTCTGCCTGGGCAGGGGCACAAGACAGGGGTGCCCTTTGTCACCATTGCTGTATGTGTTATCTTTGAAACCTCTGGGTGCAGTATTAAGAGCACACCCTGGTATAAGGGGATTTGTGGGGGGGAGCAGGCAGCATAAAGTAGTCATGTATGCTGATGATCACCTTCTCTACATGCAATTCCCTGCCCAGGATCTGCCTGTAGTGCATGACTTGATGCAAACATTTGGTAGCCTATCAGGACACCGAGTTAATTGGACTAGAAGTGGACTACTCCCAGTGGGGTTGTGGGAGAGAGCACAAATGATAGAGAACTTGGGAGGGTTGCAGTTAGTGCACAGCATAAAATATTTAGGCATCCAAATCTCAGCTATGGCTAGCCACCTGTATGCCCAGAATTTTGCTTCTCTAATGGATAAACTCCTGGAAGACTGTGACCGGTTCAATGCACTTCCACTGTCCATGATAGGGAGAGTGGGAGTGGTCAAGATGACCATTTTGCCAGGAATTTTATATTTATATCAATCACTCCCTATAAATATCCCCCAGAAGCATTTCGGGCATTTGGATACGTTAATTACCTGTTTTGTGTGGAAACGAGGTAGGGTTAAGTTTAAGCGGAATATTTTACAACTCTCCCCCAGTCGGGATGGAATGGTGCTACCTAACTTTAAAAGTTATTATTGGGCAGCACAGTTAGCCTATCTGCCCAGTAGAGCACAAGAAGCAAGTTGTCCCTGGCTAAGAATTGAGGAGGACATGTTAAATGGGAATCTTAAAAATGATACTTTAGTGGGCGCTCTGGAAAACTTAGGGTATAACTTACCTGTTAATCCATTCTCCAGGTATGGATATCGGCTCACCAATGCATGGCTCATGTAAATAAAAGATTTCCCAAACATGAGCTTGCTAAGTGTGATGTGTGATGAGTCACACTGTGCGCCATTACTAGTGCAACGGGTATTGACTCAGAGGAAATTGGGGTTAGTAAAAGTTAGCCAATTATAGGAAGGGGGATCTTTGAAAAGCTTTGAAACCCTCCATATGGAGTGGGGAATCTCAGTAGGAGACTTCTTCATATTTCTAAGAAAGCGACAAAAGTGTGGGGAACAGCTCACACAAGAGTGCAGGTGGACAGAACCCTCACCTTTGGAAGAGGAGCTATTCAGTCCACAGCCAGGATGGGGGACACTCTCAGTATATTATGGCACAAATCAGGGGGCACATCCAGAATAAGCAACACGATAAGTGTATACTCAGATGGAGTGACGACCTGTTGTTCCCAGTAGATAAACGTACCTGGAAATATGTCTGGAAACACTATATAAATTGTTCTAGGAGTAATACGCTCCATCAGATACAGTTTAACTTTTTGCATAGAGCCTATTTGACTCCCTTAAGGCTACATAAGATGGATGAGTCTAGGTCGGACCTATGCCCAAATTGTCATATGGAAAGTGTGGATTTTTTACATCTAGCTCCGGTTTGCCCTAAAGTCGCCCTATTCTGGCATGCTATTCACAGTATAATGAGCGATGTGCTAGGGTGCTCTCTATCCAAATCCCCACTGGAGCTGCAGTTGGGAGCAGATCCTATTCCAGGGACTCCCGGGCCTGTGAGGTCCCTCTGGGATTTAGCTCTCATCAATGTGAGAATGGTGGCACAGATGTGGCGCTCTCCATCTTCTCCTTTAGTGGCTAGATGGGCTGGCAATATGAGGACTTGTATGGCATTAGAGTGAGCACAGGGTAAAACCCATGGACATTTGAATGTCTTTTACCATACATGGGCACCCTTACTGGCTGAAGTGGAGGCAGGTACTTTTCCCAGGTAGTCTAAACCTGATTGTATTGTATAGCCTTTGGTTGCAGGTGCCTCACAAACAAATAGTAACAACTTAAAATGTAATAGATGAAATGTCAGATATGATGTATGAAACCTCAATGTTTTTGCTATACTTTGTTACTGGTAATATTGTATGTGCCAAGGTAATGCAACAGATATGTATGATGTATGATTCATGTACCTCTCCTTGCTAATAAAATATTTTGAAAAAAAGAACAACAACATAGAAGTGCTTATGCAACTCTAATAATATACAGGGAGTATGATATGGAAAATATTCTCACTCCTGCAGTGAACTCTGAATACTCACAAGTGCTGAAAGCACGAGTGAGAGTATCCAGAGCTCACTCTGCAGGAGTGAGAATATTTTCCATAGCACACAATCTGCACGTCATGTGTGCTATTTGTATAATGGGGTGGGAGCTTTTGAAATATTTATTCTGTGTGCTTTCTGCCCTTTCTGTGTATGATGTGAGTGTGTGTGAGTTTTTCTGAATGGGCTGGGAGTGTCAGAAACACTATGGGAAAGAGCTGAGTGTCCTTTGTAATGCTAATTGAGTTAGTTGCAGGTAGCAGTGAGAAACAGTTTTGTGAAGCAGTGTCGTTTAGATTGCAGGCTATAGTGAAGCTGAGAGTAGCATAGTAAAGGGCTAGGTGTTTCAGAAACACTATGGGAAACAGGTGAGTGTCTCTTGCAATGCTAACTGAGTAGCTTGCAGGCCCCTGTGAGAGAGAAACTGGTAGACAGTTTCAGTTAGAATGCAGGTTGTAATGAGTGGTGACATCAGCACAGTATGGATAAACGGCATTTATCATCACAGTAGTGATGTCATCATCGATAATTACACTCCAGTGAAGATATCTCCATTTATCACTCTAGAAGCTTCCACCCCTATTGTATAAATTATATATATATATATATATATATATATATATATATATATATATATATATATATATATATGTATTCATTGCAAAAACTTTGTTAATGCATTAGTTAGGGTTGTTACTAAAGTGACAAAAGCAGGGAAATGTTGTGTTAGGGTTTCCAACCCTAATACCCCACCCTGCAGACACTGACAGGTGTCACAGGCATCAGGGGTGTGCCTTGGGGTCGTAGGCCCTAATGATCACCCCACCAGCAATGCTGAGCATACCCTCCTATTATCTTGCCTACTCCAGCTCTTACTCTTATCCTGTTGTCCACTGCATGATTCTGTGTCCTCCACCTCGACTGCACTTACTTATGCACTCTCGTCTGTTATAAAGCAACTTATCATGATATATAGCCAATGTGTTACTAGTGCCTCTTATTTAATTGTATATTATTAGGTAAACTGCTAGGCCCTACAACATGAATATCCTGTGACTGCTGACCATTCTCATGTATGCCTGCATATCACACGCTCTTCTTTCCATTTTTTTTTTTTAAATGTTTATTGATTATGTGTACTTGTTCCCTTACCCCCTGCCCTGGGTCACACCTGGAAATGAGCTTCATCTCAGTGTGTTTTTCCTGGTTATCAACTTTTAAATAAAGTAAATAAATACAATTCTCCTGTACCATGTGCGACCCTTAAACCCCCTCGAGGGCATCATGACTATGTACAACCTGGACAAGACACCCTTTCACTTCAAAAATAAGCAAAATTGACAGATTTGAAGGCTGGAGAGTTTTGTATTGGTTGAGGAGTTTGCTAATAGTGCTGTCTTTAGTCACCTTGTTATATGTTCTTGCTGCTCATTTACATAAAATCATGCTGCACGATGCAGTTAAAACACAAACAGAAGCAAACTGCTATGTTTATTACTATATGATTCAAATGCCCTCAATCGCATGTACAGCTCTCTGAAAATTTCTATATTATCTTTAATTTCCCAAACAATCCCCCCAATAGCCCACAATAGCATGTACAGCTCACAATATTTCATACAGACAAATACCATCAAATAGACAGAGCTTCATTGGGGACTGGGGTTCCACCTGGAGGGACACCAGCCTATTCTGACAGGATGGTCTGCATCTGTCCAGGAAGGGAACAAGTCTTTTGAGCAATCGGTTTAAATGCCTCATTGGCAAGCTTTTAAACTAGTCAAGGGGGGGAGGCACTGATAAGCAGCAGGAAAATCCCAGTCTCTCCCTACAAAACAGGGTACTAAATGAGAAAAAGACCAAGGTAGAAAGGTCAGTGGGGGATGCTGCAACAGAAGGTAAAGCCATCAAAAAATGGAGAGCAATGAGTACCAATGCCCGTAGTCTGAGTAACAAGCTTCCTGAATTAGTGGCCTTGATGGAGGAGGAACATCTGATATCGTGTCAGTCACAGAAACATGGTACACACAAAACCATGACTGGGATGTAAACATACCAGGATACACTATCTACAGGAGGGACAGGAGGGTGAAAGAGGAGGAGGAGGAGGAGTAGCTCTTTACATAAGGGAAGGAATCAAAGCAACAGAACAAAAGGAAAACAGGGAGGAGAAGAAGCACTGTGGTAAATTTGGAGACCGCAATGGAACCCAATCCGCACAGGGGTTGTATACAGACCCCTTCTTGGGGAGGAAATGGACAAGGAAATGATAGAAAGTATACTTAGAATGGCAGAAAAGGGAGATATTGCTGATGGGTGATCTGAATATGCCAGATGTTAACTGGAGTACAGTTGCAGCAGCCACTTCAAGAGTGGGGTTATTCTAGATGCCCTACAAGGGCATGCCTTAGACAACTAGTATTGGAGCCCACTCAAAGGGAGCAATCTTAGACCTGGTTCTCTCAAATGGAGATGAAGAGAGGATCACAGATGTAGAAGTGGGTAGCCATCTGGGAACTAGCGACCATCGAACAGTATGGTTCACAATAAACACAGCAATAGAGTCAAGTCATACAAAGGCAAAAGTACTGGACTTTAGGAGGGCTGACTTTGCCAAAATGGGTGAGTGCCTAAGGAATGCACTAGCAAATGGGCAGGAAGGAGGGGTGGAAGAACAATGGGGAATACTAAAAACTGCCATCACAGAGGTAACAAGCCTTTGTGTGAAGCAAATAAACAAAACAAAATGATGTAAGAAACCACTATGGTTCTCAAAGGAAGTGGCAGTGAAGGTTCAAGAGAAAAAGAAAGCATTCAGGAAGTACAAGGAATCACAGAAGGAGCAGGACAGATAACTGTATCAGTTAAAGCTAAAGGAAGCTGGGAAGGCAGTCAGAACAGCAAAGGCCCAAACCGAGGAAAAGATAGCCAACTCAGTTAAGAAGGGGGATAAAACCTTTTATAGGTACATCAGGGAGCAAAGGAAGACCAAGGGAGGGATAGTGAGGCTTAATAAAGGGAGGGAGGGTGGACAGAGGGTGACTGTGAAAGGCAGAGATACTAAACAAATATTTTTGCTCAGTATTTACAAAGGAAGAGGGGGAGGTACCTAAAACAAACAGTAGAAACACTCTGGGTACAGAAGTTGATACCAGCCCATTTACAGAAGAAAAGGTTCTGAAAGAACTCTTAAAACTGAAGGTGGACAAAGCAATGGGGCCTGATGGGATTCATCCCAGAATTCTAAAAGAACTAAGGCCGGGTAGAACTAGTGACACCACTGACCACCCTCTTTAACAAATCATGGGAGGATGGGGTGGTACCCGAGGACTGGAGGAGGGCAGATGTGATTCCCCTTCACAAAAGTGGGAGCAAGGCAGAAGCAGGAAACTATAGACCTGTTAGTTTAAACTCAGTGGTAGGGAAAATGATGGAATCACTTCTGAAGGAAAGAATTGTCGAGTATCTAGAGGCCAGAGGGGCACAAGACCCAAGACAGCATGGATTCACTGCGGGAAGGTCATGCCAGATGAATCTGATAGATTTCTTTGACTGGATGACCAAAGTAGTAGATCAGGGAGGGGCTGCGGACATGACCTACCTAGACTTTAGCAAGGCATTTGACACAGTCCAACACAAAAGGTTAATATACAAGTTAGCCAGCCTGGAGTGGGTCCCAAGATGACAGCCTGGGTAAAGAATTGGCTGGAGAATAGGACACAGAGAGTAATAGTAAATGGAGTCCACTCTGAAGAAAGGGGGGTTACTAGTGGGGTACCGCAGGGTTCAGTATTAGGACTGGTCCTCTTCAATGTCTTTATAAGTGACATTGCAGAGGGACTGGAAGGAAAAGTATGTCTCTTTGCAGATGGCACAAAGATCTGCAACAGAGTTGATGCACAAGGTGGGGTGGAAAGGATGAGAAGGGACTTGGCAAGGTTAGAGGAATGGTCAAATGTATGGCGGCTTAGATTCAATGCTAAGAAGTGCAAGGTAATGCACCTGGGAAACAAAAACCCAGGGGAAGAGTACACATGGGGGTGAGATACTAACAACAACAAAAATGGAAAGGGACCTGGGGGTAGTCATATCAGATGACCTAAAGGTGGGCAAGCAATGTGAGAGGGCAGCAAGGAGGGCTGGGGGGATACTGGGATGCATAGGGAGAGGCATCACCAGTAGAAAACAGGAAGTATTATCCCTCTGTACAGACAGTTGGTCAGACCCCATCTGGGTACTGCGTGCAGTTCTGGAGACCCAATCTCCACAAAGACATAGTCAGGATGGAAGCTGTCAGAGGAGGAGCAACTAAAATGGTGCGGGTCTGCACGGAGAGACATATGAAGAGAGACTTAAGGAGCTTAGTATGTATAGCCTCGAAGAAAGGAGGGAGAGGACATGATAGAAACTTTCAAGTACCTCAAGGGAATCAACAAAGTCAAGAGGTAGCATCTTTCAAAAAGGTGTGCAAGAACAAGGGGCACAATTTGAAGATAGAGGGGGGGCGGCTCAGAGGTAATTTAAGGAAGTATTTTTTCACAGAGAGGGTTGTGGATGCATGGAATGGCCTTCCGGAGGAGGTTGTGGAGTCAAAAACAGTGGTGGAATTCAAGCATGCATGGAACAGTCATAAGGCAATTCTAGGGGGTGGGGGCAGGAAGATGTAGGCTGCTGGTTAACTAGGATCTGCAGCTTATCCATTAGGTAGGGAAATGGGCAGACTGGGTGGGCCAAGTGGTCCTTATCTGCCATCAAATTCTATGTTTCTATGTTTCTTTAGCTTTTAATAAAATAGCAGCCTATATTGTGCCCATCTCAGCTTATTTACTTATGGAATGGGGTGAGCGTTTGGGTCAACAACCCCAAGGCACACCCCCAACACCTGTCAATGTCTGCAGGGTGGAGGTTGGGATGTTAATGTTGGAAACCCTAGCTCCACATTTCACTGCTTTTGTCACTTTAGTAAAAACTCTAACTGAGGCATCAAAGTTTTTTGCAATGAATTTCCTTACTTTTTCAGATAGTATAATCATATCCTTATTTGTATGTGGGGGCCCAGGGCTCACAGGTTGGAAGCACAGGGCACACCCAGCCCTGCTCTTCCATTCATAGGACAACAGTGATCAAATTGTCAGTATAGCCATTTTATTACCCCACCTCATGTACCCCGGCACAGAAAATGTTTGAATTCAAGCCAAAATGTAAATCTGCGCAACTGCAACACCATTCCATGCCACAGGTGCAAAAACACATTTGGGGCAAGATTTGAAAAATGGCAGCTGTGACATACTAGAGGCTGGGTAATAAGAAGGCTGTCTTGAAAATCTGGGGTCAAAATATTATTCCAAAGTTACAAGTGGGCATACTGAAATTGCAATGAGTGGTCATAAATTTGGCATTTTTTCTTATTTTGACTCCGAATTTTGAACATAGGCTTCTTATGACCCCACCTCATAAACCCTGTAGGTGAAAATGTTCAAATCCATGCCAAAAAAATGCCATTCTGCACCACAGGTGCCAAAGCATGTTTTGGGTAGGATGCAAAAACTGACAGCTGTACTGTTCATGAGGTGGTGTGAAAAAATGGCTATGCTGAAAATTTGAAGACAAAATATTGAAAAGTACCAAAGTTATGCATGTGCATAGAAACATTTCAACAAACGCTCATAACTTGGCCATTTTTAGGAATTATTTCAACAAATTTTCAGCATGGGCTTTTTGGGACTCCATCTTTTGAACAGTGGCACAGTCATTTCATTAATCAACCCCAAGAGGTGATGTTGCACAGCGACTGCGAAATCACCTTCCAGGCCCGATTAAGGAAATGACAGTGACAGTGTTCATGAGGTGGGGGTCACAAAAAGCCCATGTTGAAAATTTGGTGAAATAATACCTAAAAATGCAAAAAGTATGAACCTAAGTTCAAAACACCATTGAAATGCATTTTACAGCACTTACTTTGATTCCTCAGTTTGCAGATCAGCTTTGAAAAGTGCAGACGTGTCCCAGTCCACAGAAGATAACAGTGGAAAACCTCCAGAGGTAAGTATATGGTAAGGGGAGTGTGGGTGGTGGGTGCTCAGTGGGAGGGTTGGGATGGGGGAGGGGTTCTACTGCGACGATGAAGGATCATTTTCTTTGTTTCAGGGATAAAAAAAGGTGTTGGGGCAGGTTTTCCATTACATTACAGGTACAATAAATAAATAACTATCTGGGGACACTGGAGGTGGGCTTCTTAGTGTCCCACACTGCTGAGGGTGGTGTCTAAATGCTGACATGGTGATTGGGCCCCTCGTTGTCGGCTATAATTTAAAAAGCAATGGACTACAGTGGGGGGGGGCATCCAACACCGGGGGTGGGCATCTCGGTATTGGATTATTATTATATCAAAAAATACTAAAAAATTAAGGAGGGAGGGAATGCTCACACAATCTTGGTGGGGATTGAAAAGATTATAAAAGCTGAGAACACGTACAGATACTCATCCCCTTGTGCCTAGCTGGAGCTCAAGTTATGGGAGTCAGATTTGGTAAAATGCCAAACCTTGTCTTTCGTGGGGTGTTCAGTGATCCCTGGTGTGAGCTCTGTCCTGTCTGGTACAGATGGCTGGGTTGTGCCTTAGAAGTCAGTGTCTCTTGGTAGTGTCAGCCACTTGTGTCAGTCTTGATCCGTTGGCAAGGAACTGGTGTCTGCAGCAGCTCGGTGAGGTGATTGTATCTTACAGGTTGGTTGTCAGGTGGTGAGCTCAAAAGTGAGGGGAATCTATTGGATGTGGGTAAAAACCATAAATCATCATTGGGGTCTTCTGAGGGTTCATTCTTGCTGTAGCTGCATGATCTTGAAGCTGCAGAACATAATGTAGAAATAAGACCAAATTTCCTTGTTTGGTTTGCTCAGGGTTGCCTACAAACAATCAAGGAGGAAGTAAGGGACAGAGATCAGATGGTGGGGTGTGCCACTAGACACCAGGGAAATTAATTTCATTAGGGGCAGGGCGATCGGCGGGTGGGGGTGCCACTAGACAGAAATTACTAATATTACAGGGACAGTGATTGGAGGGTGGGGGTGCCACTAGTCACCAAGGAAATGTAGGTGCAGGGGTATAGGAGGGTTGTGGAGCCACTAGACACCAGGGGAAAAAATCATTAAATACTGGGGAGGGCAGTGGAAGGGACAATAAAGGATTCTCAAGTGATGACAAAGGATCCTTTCTTGTGATTCGTGATATGAAAAAGTATTCTTTTTTCATATTATGTGGTCACAATAAAGGATTCATTATGTAAAAAAAAGACATTTCACGGGCATATTTCTAACTTTGAAGTGCAGATTGCAACTAAGGGGTTCCCGATGAGCCATCTATGTACAGTGGACTCTCTCCAAAATGCCATTTTTGTAACTTTTGAAAAAAAAAATGAAGAAAAACTGAAACAAGATGGCGACTCGTAAAAAATAATTTTTTCTCTCACGAAGAAGGATTGCATGCTTGTGAAAAAAGAATGGGTCTTGTGTGAATCCTTTTTCATGAGAGCAAATCCTTTGTCGATTTTTCTTTCTCTATGCTGAAAAGTGATCTTCCTATTGAAAACGATGGGAAATGAAAAACGTAATATCTTTGCAACAGATTAATATTTTTTCACAAAACTAAGCATGCCCGTTCTGTTACCCAAGCTGGTTGTATCATACAAAAATCACATCAAAATGCAGGGTGATGAGGAAAAGCATGGAAAAAGTGGTGACTTTATGACTTTTTGTGCTGTCTGGATCTCAGAATTGGCACATTCAGCCATAATGAAACTTACCACATTAGTAGATCTACCCCATGGAACAGTGCATACCAAACTTTGAGCAAATCCATTGATTGGTTGCAAAGTTATCAAAGTGCAAAATCTGAGATTTAACATTAAATATGCTATTTAGTCCTAACTGTAGGGGTGCTACCATGCCCATATAACATATTCATTACAAAAACTACGTTAATGCAGACATGAGGAGTATAGAATGCAAAGCGCACAAAGAAGGTAGATGAAAAAAGACATTAGGGATTTAGGTCTATGGAGTACTGGCAAATCAGTGGTGGGGTCTTCCTTAGGGTTGTCAACCCTAATGCCCACCCCCTCCCCCTAGCCTGTAGCCTCCTGTTTGATGCACAAGGTACAGCTCCAAGCTAGTATATCATAATGAAAGAATATGGCTAACATAATCTGTCATAGCTTTCTTCACGCGGGGCCTATGGGCTACAGCAAGGCTATCATCTGAGCTCATCTGATAAGGGGAAGGGGTGGGCATTAGGATTGACAACCCTAAGGAAGACCCCGCCACTGATTTGCCAATACTCCATAGACCCAAATCCCTAATTTTTTTTAATTTGCCTTCTTTGTGCACTTTGTGTTCTACAACCCCAATGTCAGAATTAACGTAGTTTTTTGCAAATAGTTTTCCTTCTTTTTGTGATAGTGGAAATGTATCCTTATTTGCACAGGTCCCTTTGGGACCTGCGCAAAATAAGATAAATACAATATTGAGGATAGTCCCGACCCTGTGCATGAGCCCAGCAGGCCCCGGCACACATATTGATACCATGTTGGTGCGGTTCCCTTACCCACCACAGGATATGGCATCTGCACCACTACACTGCTCCGTCCCTACCCAGGACGGGGCTGGTGCTGCATGCTACAGCACCTTCCCCATTAGCCTTGTCCCAGTAAACCAGTTCACTGAGTTCACACCTGAGCTCACTGGCATGGTATGGCAGCGTGTTCCTCAGTGGTGCAATGGACATCCCTGCAAACAGCATAGTTTAATAAAATCTTTGGTTTTTAATATGTTGATACCAAACTTTTAACAAATAGTCTTCCTATGACCCCACCTCATAAATCCCATAGGTGAAAATGTTAAAATCTGTGCCAAAATGGCATTCCATGCCACAGGTGTGAAAACACATTTCAGACAGGATATAAAAAATGACAGCTGTACTGTTCATGAGGTGGTGGGAAAATGTGGCTATGTTGAAAATTTGCTGTTAAAATATTGAAAATTACCAAAGTTATGCTTATGCGTAGAACATTTTCAATGAACACACCTAACTCTTCTATATTTAGGAATTTGTTTGCCAGATTATCTATATGGCCTTTTTGGTACCACACCTCATGAACACTGGCAGTAAAAATTTTGTTATTCGGTCCCGGAAGGTGATTTCTGGCAGTGACCACAAAATCACCTTCCAGGCCTGATTAATGGAATGACAGTTGCAGTGTTCATGAGGTGGGGTCTTAAAAAGGTCATGTTGAAAATTTGGTGAAAAAAATCCAAAAAATGGCAGTTATGAACTTAAGTTCAAAACGCCATTGAAATACATTATACGGCACTTACCTTTATTCCTCATTTCACGGTTCAGCTTTGAAGAGTGCAGACATGTCTCAGTCCACAGAAGATGACAGAATAGGACCTCTGGAGGTAAGTATAGGGTAATGGGAGTGTGGGGTGGTGAGTGCTCAGTGGGAGAGGGATGGTGGGGATGATAAGGAACGGTTTTCCTTTTTGCAGATTTGAAAAAATAAAAGACATCGAGGGAATTTTAAATTTTTCAGGTCATGTACTTGATGTTTTACAGGACACTGGGGGTGGGCTCCCCAGTGTCTCACACTGCTGGGGGGGACTTATAAATGTGGTCACAGGGATTGGGCCACCTAATGTCGGCAATTACATTAAAATTATGGGCTGCGGGGGGGCATTTCACACTGAGGGTTGGCATTCCAGTGTCGGATTATACAAAAAATTGAATAAATTATTTCTGGACACTGGAGGTGGGCTCCCCAGTGTCTCACACTGCTGGTGGGGGTGGACTTATAAATGCCGATATAGGGAGTCAGCAAGTACATTAAAAGAATGGACTGCAGGGTGCTTTCAGCACCTGGGGTGGGAATCCCGGTGTCGAAGTATACAAAAAATAAATAAATAAATAAACTGCCACAGGGTACTGGGGCCCACAGTGTGCAGATAATAGTTTAAGGCACAGCACAGTCAGGATGGAGGGGTTGCAATGACAGTAGCCTCATCCCTGACCTAAGAGTTACAGCAACAGCCAATTGCACTATACAACACAGCTGTCATTTAGTAAATGACAGCTGTGTTTAGTACTTCTACACTAGGACACAGCTGTCTTTTAGTAAACGACAGCTGTGTGTATATTGCAATCGGCTGTTATCACAAAAAAAAAAACAGCTATCCATAGAACGCAAATTTTTTAAACTGTGCATGCCCACAAACTGAACTTTTTTCTTAAATAATTTAAAAAGTATTGAAGTATGAGATCTGCAAACCAAAAAAGAATGTACCTTGGGCCAAATTCTATCCAACCTGAAAGTTTGAGGTTTAAAATCTATAGTTCTTCAGTTATTGGAGCACAAAAAAAAAAGGCTTAAAAACATAGACCTTTAGGTTTTTTGCACCTGTGTAGCTTTGCCCCCACTGAACCGACCTATAAGAAATTTGCAAGAGCAAGAGATCCTGGCACAAACACTGTGCTTTCAAAATTTCATGAAAATCGGTTGAATGGGAACAAAGTTATTAAGGTGTAAAAATGTGATTTTAACATTAAAGTGCCTTCTCAATCCTAATATACAGGTGCGACAGCACCTGTATGGATATAGTGGCATGGTAGCATCACTATAGTTAGGGTTGTGTAGACACTTGAATGTAAAACCCCAATTTTTTGCACTTTAATATCTTCACAACCATTTAAACAATCTGCACGAAAGTTTGCATGTGCAGTCTCATGGGATAGATCTCCTAACATGCCATGTTTCATTCAAGTTGGATGTGCATATTCTGAGATACGAATAGCAGAAAAATATTAAAAAATCACTGTTTTTTGCTGGGGTTTTTTGCCATCTCGTAGCGACCAGACAATTTGGAATGTTTGTCTGAAATTTTCAGGGTACAAAGGACTTGCCTCTGAAGGATTTTGTTTGCTGATTTGGCAAAAAAAATATTAATCCATTCCAAAGTTATTTAATTTTAAAAGTTTGGGTTCTGAGAATGCTTAGAAAGCACTTCAAAAATAGCTGTAAAAAAGGAAGTGGCTTGGATGACTAGAGTCACCTCATAGCTCGAGAATAATAATGAGCTTTTTTGCAGACCCATTTGGGAAGCTTGGTCTGTTCAAAATCATTGTTTACAACAATTTTATTTTGGGTACTGACAGATTGAAGATGTGAATTGTTTTGAAACATGGGTTACAAATTAGTATGTTAAACATTAGGGCCCAGATATTCAAAAGGGCTGTGCATGGCACAACAGTGTTGTACCATGTGCAACCCACTGATGCGCCTCAACGAGATATTCAAATGGGAAAAGTGTGCAGCACAAATCCCAATGCACCGGAGCACATCAGTAATGTATGCAGGCGCAGGTAGGGGGGGCGTGCCCATGCATACTCTGCACAGCCCGATATTCAGTCCAGGATGTGCGGAGCCATGTATGCACAACCCCAACCTGCGCCAGCACAAAGTTGATCCAACAAAAAAAAAGAGGAACAATGGATGGCCACCCATAGGTGAGCTGCCACATTGCAGGGTGCAACACGGCAGCTGCCACCTGTGGGTGGCCACCCGAGCTCCAACTGCACCTCTGTGGTGGCACCCCCCATGCCTGATTGTGGGCATCAGTAGAAAATGATTTATTCAAAATCCCTGGTGGTCTAGTGGACCACTGCCCGCCTAATCACGAGCTAAGTAAATAAAAGATATATCCAAAATCCCTGGTGGTCCAGTGGACCACTGCCCACCCAATCATGGGCTAAGTAAATAAAAGATATATCCAAAATCCCTGGTGGTCCGTTGGACCGCTGCCTGCCCGATCGCGGGCTAAGTAAATAAAAGATGTATCCAAAATCCCTGGTGGTCCAGTGGACCTGCCCGCCTGATTGCAGGCTAAGTAAATAAAGAAGAATCATAAATCCCTGGTGGTCCAGTGGACCTTTCTGCCTGATCACGGGCTAAGTAAATGAATGAAAATTCTCATTCACATATCTGGAATGTGTAGTATGGTATGGGTTGCATGCCCATTGGCTCACGCTGTGGACCAATGGGCATACAGCCCAAACGACAGTGTCAGTTGGTGGGTGGCAGGGTGGCAGGTGGGTGGGGTGCTGCCACCCGCTGCTGACTGGTTGGGGAGCGGGGCAGTGGGGATCAGTGGGCAGGTGGGGAAGGGGTCTACTGAACCACCAAAGATGATAGGTTTCCTATTATTCTACTGCAGCCCACGATCGGGCAGACAGGTCCACTGGACCACCAGGGATAATGAGAACTTTCATTTATTTACTTAGCCTGCGATCGGGTGGGCAGGTCCACTGGACCACCAGGGATAATGTTATTTATCATTTATTTACTTAGCCCACGATTGGACGGGCAGGTCCACTGGACCACCAGGAATAATGAGAACTTTCATTTATTTACTTAGCCCATGATCGGACGGGCAGGTTCACTGGACCACCAGGGATAATGTGATTTATCATTTATTTACTTTAGCCCGCAATCAGGCGGGCAGGTCCAATGGTCCACCAGGGATTTATGATTCTTCTTTTTTTACTGCAGCTCACGATCGGGCTGTGGGGCACACTGCCACGCTGCAGGGGGTGTCGGTCCCCAACTACTGCTGCCTGGCAGGGCGCCAGGCACAAGTCATTGGGGATCAGCGCACCTGCATGCAAATGGGGCCATAATGACATGCAAGTGGCCCCATGTGCACCTTGCATACATTATGGCCCCATTTGCATGTCAACTTTTGAATATCACGGTTGCTGTGCCTTGCGCAATGGAACTTGCACTAGCACATCCCCATGCTTCGCTCTGGCCACTGGCAGTGGCGCAGTGCCACTGCGCCATGTGCACTGTGGGTGGCCAGGGTGCGATATTCGATGATGCTGAGCCATGGCACAGCTCCATTGAATATCGCTCAGTCCATGCCCCTGCACAGCCAAATTGAGCTGCGCCTGGGCTTGTGCCACAGCCTGGCACAGTTTGAATATCTGGGCCTAGGGCTATAGAAGGAAAGTAGTCATTTTTTAACTTATGTTAAAAATATACATTAGAGCATAGATTTTGTGTTCATATGAACTGATAAAGTTTCACATACTTCAATGGCTTAGAAATATGCAAAGTTTTAGTTTAGTTTTTATAGGAAAGTATTATTGGCTGTTTTAGTTTCGAACTGGCTTCCCTTTGGATAAGAGGACTTTGACATACAGTAGCAGTATTCAAGGAAGCAATGTAGTGTAGTATCTAAGGCAATGGGCTATGAACCTGGAGACCTGGGTTTGAATCCCACAGCTCCCATTTTTTATAATAACTCATGCATTTAAAAAACTAATTGCCGAAAAACACTCATGCGTTTATGAAAACTACAGAAAAAGTACTATCTCAAAAAGTAAGGAAATTCATTGCAAAAAACTTTGTTGATGCACTAGTTAGGGCTAAAGTGACAAAAGTAGGGAAATGTGGCATTAGGGTTTTCAACCCTAACACCCCACCCCCACCCTGCAGGCAGCAACAGGCATGGTGTGTGCCTTGGGGTTGCCAACCCTAATGCTCAACCCAGTCCATGAATAAGTAAGCTGGATGGGCACAGTAGTTTTTTTTTTGCAATGAATACTGTGCAGCACTGTGTGATATACTGCATCATTACTGAACTGGATCATGGCTGGCACAGCTATATATATATATTTATATATATAATATATATATATATATATATGAGACAAAGAACCTCTGTCGTAAACACTGAGCAAGGTTATCCCAAAGGGCATTTGGCTGGGAAGCCAAGTTTCAAGAAAATACAAAGTCACATGCCCCACAAAGCAAAGCATCATGGGCTGCATATGCAAATCACCACAGAATGTTATGCTGGTCCAACTTTAAGCAGAATTGCATGGTGCGAAAGGCCTCTCACACAGTTTGCAAAGGGTGCTAACAGAAGACATAGACACGTGTTTCATCCTACCAGGACTCATCAGTATGCCTCGTCTGTTTAACACCCCAGTGGACTGGACCAGCTACCCCTAAGGCAGTGTGCCTGGGATATATTGTGGTGAACCCATTAAAATAAAAACCATTTAAAGAGAAGAACCTCTGTGCGTAAACACTGAGGCAAGGGTTACCCAAAGGGCATTTGGCTGGGAAGCCAAGTTTCAAGAAAATACAAAGTCACACATGCCCCACAAAGCAAAGCATCATGGGCTGCATATGCAAATCACCACAGAATGTTATGCTGGTCCAACTTTAAGCAGAATTGCATGGTGCCGAAGGCCTCTCACACAGTTTGCAAAGGGTGCTAACAAGACATAGACACGTGTTTCATCCTACCAGGACCCATCAGTATGCCTCGTCTGTTTAACACCCCAGTGGACTGGACCAGCTACCCCTAAGGCAGTGTGCCTGGGATATATGTGGTGAACCCATTAAAATAAAAACCATTTAAAGACAAAGAACCTCTGTGCATAAACACTGAGGCAAGGGTTACCCAAAGGGCATTTGGCTGGGAAGCCAAGTTTCAAGAAAATACAAGTCACACATGCCCCCACAAAGCAAAGCATCATGGGCTACATATGCAAATCACCACAGAATGTTATGCTGGTCCAACTTTAAGCAGAATTGCATGGTGCCGAAAGGCCTCTCACTCAGTTTGCAAGGGTGCTAACAGAAGACATAGACACGTGTTTCATCCTACCAGGACTCATCAGTATGCCTCGCCTGTTTAACACCCCAGTGTATATATATATATATATATATATATATATATATATATATATATATATGTGTAGTAGGGGTGAGTGATAAATAAGTGAGATAAAATGTGTTATTCTCACTGGAGTGAGATAAATGCTGATGACATCAGCACAGTGATAATAAATGACATTTATCACGCTTGCACAAACTTGCACAAAACCTGTGCAAACCACGCAAAGCCACGCAGATTGTAACTTTTGCAAAATAGGAGCCACTATTGTATAAATCGGATACATGATGTGCACTCGTGTGAAACATCATGAAGAATTGGTACTAGCCTATAACAAGACTTACCACTGTTTTGGATTTAATTGCTCCCACCCGTGTGCGCCTCTCTTCCTTCAACCCTCGATCCCCTTGGTTTGATCGGGATCTGAGGGAGAAGCGGTGACTAGGACACAGGTTGGAGAGGTGCCCGCGAAAATCCGGCTTAGATGCCGACCACCTTAGACTCTTAGAGCATTATAAACTCTATCAGTCAGCAATTTCTCATAAGAAGCCAGTATTCCTGTCCGGAGAAATTGCTGCTGCACAGAATCGACCAGCCCAGCTCTTTAGAACTGAGGACAGGCTGTGCAACCCAACCTGTCTGCAGGTTCGTCGAGCCTTTTCACAAATACAATGTGAGGAACTTGCTCAATTCTTTGCAGATAAGGGGGCTGACATTAGGGCAGAGACTCGCACAGCCCTCCCCATGGGAGTTGCTGTGGTCCAGACTACGGCCACAAGTACCCCGTTTACCTGGAATTCCTTTGAAAGGCTGGATATCAATGATGTTATGAGGTTTGTCCAGGGCATGCATACCACAAGCTGTAGTTTAGACCCGGGTCCTACTGGCCTGATTATGGGCTGTGGTGAGGTTATCATTCCTGTGCTAGCTAGGATAGTCTGGTGCTCCTAGACTCTGGTGAATATCCCCGCTCCCTAAAAGAAGCGGTGGTGACACCAGTGTTGAAAAAGGCTTCTTTGGACCCAGACTCCTTAGCCAACTACAGACCCATCTCGAACCTCCCTTTGTGGGAAGGTTATCAAGAAAGTGGTAGCAGCCCAGTTGGACAACCACTTATCCAGCCAAAACATCTATGATCCTCTTCAATCAGGTTTTTGAAAGAGATATAGCACTGAGACTGCACTGGTTCGGGTGCTCAATGATCTCCTGATGGTGAGAGACCAGAAAAAAATGGTCCATTTTGGGCCTTTTGGATTTGTCAGCAGCATTTGACACCATAGACCATGGGGTGCTGCTCGAGCACCTACGATCCATCTCTGGGCTGTCGGGTTTGGTACACAGATGGTTTTCCTCCTTCCTCACAAGTAGAACTCAGAGGGTTGTATCGGGGATATTTTCCTCTGATCTTACTGCTCTGTCCTGTGGGTGCCTCAGGGCTCTGTGCTGTCCCCATGTTGTTTGTGGTGTACATGCTTCCCTCAGAGACATTGTAAGATGATATGGGCTGGAGTTTCATTGTTATGCCGATGATACCAGCTCTATCTGTCTTTACATCTGACCAGAATAGAGCACTCTCAGTGTTTAACAACTGTCTCAGTGAGATCCAGGGTTGGATGAGGTCTAGCTGGTTGAAGTTAAACTCTGGGAAGATGGAGGTGATGGTCGTGGATCCTGGCCACCAGATTGAGGGCCGGGGCAAATCAAACCTCAGGTTTATACCTGGGGATGTAGCTCCTGTCTCTGAATGGGTGCGAGATCTGGTGGTGATCCTTGATGATCAGTTGACATTGCGTGTGCAAGTGTCAGCGGTTGTTAGATATCCTTTTACCATCTTAGGAACATCGCTAGAATCAAGCACCTTGTCCCATCTGGCGACTTGCCTACCTTGATCCGCCTTTGTGACCTCCGGCGGACTACTGCAAATCCCTCTACTTTGGGCTTCCTGGGGTTGATATCTGCCATTTGCAGCTACTGCAGAACTCAACACCCGGTTGTTAATGGGGAGCTCACGTTTCTCCCATATTACACCGGTGCTGTGGGATCTGCACTGGCTGCCGGTTCAGTGGCGGATCACCTTTAAAGTCAGTTTACTGACATATAAAGCCCTACATGGTTTGGGCCCTGATTACCTGAAAGATCTTCTGGTGCCTTACCTTCCGATGTGAGAGCTCCGCTCAGCCAACGAGGGGTTGCTGGAGATTCTGAGAGTAGTTTAAAATCTTCTGGTGCCGCGCTTTTAGTTTTGTGGCGCTGACTCTCTGGAATTCTCTACCTCATGGGATTAGAGAGTGCGACAACGGTGGAGGGTTTTAAAAAAGGCCTAAAATCCTTTTTATGGACAAAGGCATTTGGTAATGATACAGATTTTAATTAAAGCTGTATATTTTAGCTTGGTTTTTAACCTGTTTTATAATGTTTCTATGATGTTATTTTGTAATGTGCCTTGGTTTTTGAAAGGTGCAAAAGAAATAAAGTTTATTATTATTATTATATGGAAACTATTTTCACTCCTGCACAGTGACCTCTAGATCCTCACTTGTGACTTTGCCACTCGTGAATATCCAGAGGTCACTCTAGAGAAGTGTAAATATTTGCTGTATTGCAATCATGCCCATCATGTATCCATAATATATATATATATATATATATATATATATATATAGAGGTGCAGTAACACCACTATAGTTAGGGATAATCAGGCACTTTAATGTTAAACCCCACATTCTGCACATTAATAACTTTGTAAATGTTCAAATGATTGGCACAAAATTTGGCATAGATGGTGTTGGGTGGTAGATCTCTTGGTTTGCCAAGTTGCATTTTGATCATATTTGTGAATTTTGTGCAGCAAATTGTGAAAAAAATTAAATTTTCTCCAATTTTTCCCTGTTTTTTCCACATCATGCTGCAACCATACAGTTTGGAAGTTTGACATGAACTTTGCAGGGTAGACAGAGATTATCCTATGGAACAATCCAGCATTGGATTGGTGACAAAATATTAATAAAGTTGTTAATTTTTTAAAAGCTGGGTTCTCTGCATTCTCAGTTCAGTCTTTGGGATAGATGCACAGTTTCGATCATGGATTGCTGGTCGCAAATGACTCGTGAACAGGGATCCCCAGCTTGTGAACAGTGATGGCTTTTCAGGAGAAAATCCCTGTTCATTGGCCACCATATTGTTTTCTTGCTTAGCAAGGGGGGGAAAAACAAAATCTTGGAATTTGCCCCAGGAACATTTTCTTTTTAAACCAAGGCATGGGTCTGACTTAAGGGAACGTCCAATGCTTGCCCATGCCTTTGGTTTTCTGTATTTATTTAAAAAATGGCAGTTTTAAAAATTATAAATCCCTCTTCGTGATCCATTCTCTCCAACCGATCCCTTTCCATGAGGATCGGCTGGCAAAAAGGGATCATGAAGAGGGATTTTAAATTTTAAAATTATTGCTTTTTTAAACACAGTACACAACCAAAGGCATGGGCAGGCACAGGACATCCCCAAGCCAAACCCATGCCTTGGTTTTATATATTTTTAAATGTAAGTGGTTCACTTGATGTTTCCCTGGTGTCCAGTGGACCTCCCCCACCCTCCATTGCCCCACTTATTTAAATGTATATGTTGCTACTTGTCACATCTCCCTGGTGTCCAATGGTTCCCCACCTCCATTGCCCCAGTTATCATTGGTGGCAGTCGTTCCCTATCTGTGCCTATTTCTTTGTCTTTCCTGTAAAAAGTGCAAAACTATCCTCATTGTCTTTTGCTGCTGTTTCATCTGTAAAGAAGAAAAACATCCATCTCTGATCGCACCCATACCCCCACCCAACCCCCATTGTGCACCCACCTCCCACAGCCCCTGACATCCCCCAGACCACCACTCACCTGAGGAGGTCCCTGGTTTGACATCCACTCCTATGATCAAAGACTCGTCTTACTGCTGACACCAGTGACTACAATCTGAAGTAAGGTAAATGTGATGCTATGTATTTCAATGGGGGGGCAACTTTCAGACATAACTTGGCCATTTTGTAACCTTTTGGCCCCAGATTTTCAAAATGGCCTTTTGGGGACCCCACCTCCTGAACAATATGACTGTCATTAGGCAACTCTTGCCTGAAATGTGATTTCACAGTCAGTTGGCAAAATCACCTTTCTGCTGGGATTTGTGTAATGACAGTCACATTGTTCATCAGGTGGGGTCATAAGAGAGCTATATTGAAAAGTTGGGGCCAGAATCTTGAAAAATGACTGCATTATTGGCATTTGGCATGATCTTTCTATGCATGCTCATAACTTAGTAGATTTTCAATATTTTCACCCCATATTTTCAACATACTCTTCTTATTACCCCACCTTATGTGTGTCATAGCTGTCATTTGTGAAATCCTGTCAAAATGTGATTTTTCACCGTGTCATAGGTTAGTGTTGTGGTTGCACTGAATTATATTTTGCAGGGATTTCAAAATTTTCTGTGCTGTGTACATGTGGTGAAGTCATAAATAGGCTATGTTGAAAATTTGGGGTCAACGTTTGAAAATGTGCGCGTATGGACATTTGGTGCAATCTTGCTATACACTCTTGTAACTTAGTAGGTTTTCAATATTTTCAACATGCTGTTCTTATTACCCCAGCTCATGTGTGTCACAGCTGTCATTTGTCAAATCCTGTCCAAAACATGATTTTGCACCTGTGGCATAGATTGGCATTGCAATAGTGCAGAATTATGTTTTGACAAGGTTTTGAAACTTTTCCGTGCTGGGTACATGTGGCAAGGTCATAAAAAAGCTATGTTGAAAATTTGGGATCAAATAAGGATAGTGTTACACTATTTCAATGGAGGGATGGGAGTGCAGGGTCCAAAGGACCCTGTGCTCCCACCATAACGTGTGGACACTGTTCTTCTATGTTCATGGAGGGATATGAGTATAGGGTCCAAAGGACCCTGTGATTCCAGTGTAACATATGGATACTGTTGTTCTATCTTGGTGGAGGGATGGGACTGCAGGCACATGAACCCTAATGCACACCCCATTCAACTATGCTGTACCAATGTCATCTAATTTTGTACTGGAATGGGGTTTGTGTTAGGGTTCACAGGCCCCAAGACAGACCCTCCCCCCCACCAGTGTGTCTGTGCAGTGTGGGCAATGGGGTGTTAAGGTTGGAGACCCTAATGCCACATTTCCCTACTTTTGTTGCTTTGACCTAACTGATGCATTATCAATGTTTTTGCTATATATATATATATATATATATATATATATATACACACACACACACACACACACACACACTGTGTATTAGGTATATAAAGATATATGCATATATATATATATATATATATATATATATATGCAAAAAACTTAGTTAATGCATCACTAGGGTTCTTCTACAGCGAAAAACTGAGAAATTTGATTTAAGGGTGGGAACACTTACCCCACCCCACTAACAGGCATCGGGGTGTGCATTGGGGTCATCAGCCTAACTGTCACCCCATCCCATGTGTAAACAAGCTGAGGTTGTGCAGTGTAGGAGAATGGGTGAAAGTTAGGGCCGATGATCAACGTGCAACCCCGATGCCTGTTGGTGGAGGCGAGGTGGGGTGGGGTAAGGGTGGGAAACCCTTAAATCAAATTTCTCACTTTTTTTTCACTGTAGAAGAACCCTAACTGATGCATTAATGAAGTTTTTTGCATAGAATTTCCTTACTTTTTAAGAAAGAATAGAAAGTAGAAAGTTGCGCAAGTTGGTGGGCCCCAAGCTCCCACCAACTTGTAAGTGTCAGGCCACATTACACACCCAATGACTAAAACGTATATTCACAACAGCAAGGCCAGCCACCAAACAAATGTTAATCTAGTAGAACAATAGAAAACACAGTCCACAAAATGTAAACTGCACCACACAATAGCTCCACAAAAAAGAAATTGTCTGACATGCAAACACATCTATCAACATCTACAGGACATGCTGTCAACACCTTCCAAATTTCAAATAAAAAGACCAAACCGTGTCCAAGATATGACATGTCAAGATTTGACATTTTCATTCATCAGAGTGGCACAGTTCCGCAACTGTTGACATTTAACACACACAATGACTGCAAACTACATTCATGACACTAAGGCTGGTATCCTATCAATTTCAAGCCACCACCACAAGCAAAACGCTATCTGCAGAACATAAACTGCGCCACACCATATCTCCGCAAAAAAAATATTTTCTGACATGGAAACACTGGAATTTACATCATATCAATTTCAAGCCACCACCACAAGCAAAACACTGTCTGACACATAAACACCATAATTCACATCTACAGAACATGCCGTAAAAACCCTTCAAATTTCAAGTAAAAAGACCAAACCATTTCCAAGATATTCAATGTTAAAGATTGGTAAAATTTCCGTATCTATTCTATTATAAAAATCTGACCATCTTGTCCTTCCCTCGCAATCAAAGATGGCGATCAAAGAATCTCATGATCAAAAAATTTGCAGGCTCGTGATCAATGAATTTGCAGGCTCATGAACAAAGAATTAAAAATCGTATAAATCAAAAAAATGATGGAATTGCAGTATACCACCACGATGGTTCAACAGAATGAAGCCTCCTGAGTAAAACCCACCCTCACTTGACTTTCTAGGACACCCCTGGGCTGAGAAAATAGATTTTTAAATTGGGCCATCTCATTCCTCACTCACGATTGCAATCAAAGAATCTCATGATCAAAGAATTTGCAGGCTCGTGATCAAAGAATTTGCTGGCTCACAAACAAAGAATTAAAAATGTTGAAACATGAATTTTTCAGTGATTTGAACCGAACCAACAGTATGCCTTGATAGAACGGACCCTCTGTAGCAGCACCCACCCTCATCTGTGTCCCTATACCACCCCTGAGCTGAGATATTAGTGTTCTTAGGTCACGATGCAAGATCACGATCAAAAAATCTCACTATCAAAGAATTTGCAGGCTCGCGATCAAACATCATCAGTGAGCCACGAATTAAGATTTTAAAAGCTTATAACTCTATTTTTTGACTGATTTGGATGAAACCAAAGGCATGGCTTGATAGATCGGAGCCCCCTGATTAAAACCCATCCAAGTTTTACTTCAGAAGTGACTCCTGAGCTGAGATATTTGTGTTTTTCTGATCGGAAATTAAAAAACAAGATGGTGGACCACGCAATCAAAGAATGTTGAAAATTCTCGGGAACAAAAATTCTTGAACCACGAGGCTGCAAATTCTTTGATTGCCAGGTAGGACGAGATGGCCAGAACCCCATTCTTTGTCGCAAATCATACTTATAAATTTTCCTATTGACTTATAATGGGAATTTAAAAGTGGTATAACTTTTGAATGTCTTAATACTTTTTCACCAAATGAAAAGCGGCATGCTCAGCCACAAAGTTATTTCAAATGAGCCATTTCATGGGGTGCCACACCACGATGGCCACGCTGGGCCACGTCCAAAATCCCAAAAGCTGCCACCAAAATGGATAATTTAGCATTTTTCAGCTTTGTTGTACACAAAGACCGTAAGTCCAACTAAAACACAATTTGGTAGATCAAGAGTTCTACCATGCCCCACCATGATGCCAAATTTCAGGCAAATCTGTTGAATGGGTCCAAAATTATTAACATGCAAACTTTTGACTTCTGTATGTATGTGACCACTGAACCCTAACAATAGTGGCTCAACTGTGCCACTATTATATAAATATATATATATATATATATATATATATATATATATATATATATATATATTTATATATTCATAGCAAAAAATCCATTTAATGCATCAGTTAGGGTTGTTCCACAGCCACAAAAGTGAGAAATTTGGTGTTAGGGTTGCCTTGCATCCACGCCCACCCGTCCCCACCAACAGGCCTCAGAGTGTGCATTGGGGTCATCATGTTTCTGTACCTTTAAGAAGTCTTCCACCACAAAATGGCAGAATTCGTGGCCGAAAATACAGTAAAATGGCAGACCTGGTGACTGAAAATCAGTAACAGTGAAGTGGGCCAACTTCAAATGGCCATAGGTCTGAATGGAACAACATTTGTTCACCAAACAAAACTGACATGTTCTTTGAACAAAGGTCTTTCTATCTGCCAAGTTTCAGGCAATCAATCACACAGTGGCTGTGCCATGAGTCACGGAAGACAGTGCATAAAATAGCAAAATGTAATTTTTGCAGTGCACTACACAAACGAAAAACACAAATGGTAATGTTAACACAAACAGTGATGGAAACAGTGAGGTAAAATAAAATAATAATGCTAATGGTAACACAAATGCAAGCTAAACGGTAACACACATGGTGACACAAACATAAACGATAACACAAACAGAAAGAGAAATGCAAGCACAAAGATTAATAAGAACAGTACTGGTAATGCAAACAGTAATGCAAACGCTTAACGCCAACAGAAACACAAACATTAAAGAAAACAGTAACTAAATGCTAACGCCAACAGAAATGCAAACACAAACAGTAACGTAAATGGAAACATTAACACAAACGCAAAACAGAAATGCAAATGGTAATGGCAATGGCGACGCAGAAGGAAACAGTAATGCAATCGACAATGGAAACGCTACCAAAAATGCAAATGCTAAGCCCAACAGGTACACAAACGCAAATGGCAATGAACATGCAAAGAGTAACGGTAACGCAATTGGAAACTCAAATGGTTACAGTAACACCAACGATGATGCCAAAGGGAACAGTAACAGAAATGCAAACGCAAGCGAAAACATAAATGGTAGTGTGCACAGTCACTGTAACGAAATTGGAAATGGAAATGCTTATGGTAACACCAACGATGATGCCAAAGGAAACAGAAATGCAAATGCAAACACAAACAGAAGCACATATGCAAACGCAAAGGGTAATGCACACGTTGATGTAAATGGAAACGCTAAAGCAAATGGTTACGAATGTAAGCATAAATGCTAACTGTAACAGTAACGCAAACACACCCTTTTTTCCAAAAAGATCGATTCAGAAGCACAGTGAAAACAAAGAATGTATGCATAATAATGGCCCTCGAGCAGAAAATGAGTACTTGAATACTAAATTGCTTATATCTCAGGAACCGTGACGTAGAAAAAAATTAAAATCTCATATTAATTATGACTTTCTTGGTTAGTTTGCACTCTAGCCACATAGCAGGGGACTAAGCATTTTTCCAATGAGTCCCAGACTTCAAGCTGCTGATATGGGCCCGGAAGGCACAGTGGATGCTATGTAATGTTAGCCTATGGGAAAATTGTCAACTTCGGAGTGCTGTAACTTTGCAACCCTCTAATATTTTGTCATCAAGCCACCAAAAGGCACATCTGTGGGATCGTGGCTTTCTTCCCTCCAAAGTTCAGCCCAAAAGACCAAAATGTTCTTTTGCAGCAGTGTGGCAAAGATTTCCTATTGTTTTGGGCATAGTGTCGCAAAGTAGTGCTGTGATTTGCGACACTTTCGCAAAAGAAAAATCATGAAACTATCGCATGTGCAACACTATTGTTTACAAAAATGTCAAAAACATATTTCTGGGGTGTTTAACCCTCCAAAAAAGACATGGCTAGCATCCTCAGGACTCGACTAGGTGAACACAGCAAGAACTGTGTCCCTAGAGGGTCCCAAATTTAAATGCCAAGCATTTCTGTGTCCACTAACTGAAAACAAGATGGTGGATTTGCGAGACTACTAGGGTCATTCGCTACACTAAAAACTGCATTTGCGACACTTTCAAACATTTTAACTTTTCCCATTGACTATAATGGGAAACTTGTTTCTTGAATAACGTTTGAACCATTTAATATTTTTTTCATGAAATCTTCGAAAGGCATATTGGGAACCATGGCTGCATGTTCCCCAAAGGTTTTGGACCAGTCATGCAGACCGTGCAACTTGTAGGTGCGTGCAATGAATGCTCAAAAATGCGTAATTTGTGCATTTTTCGGTGATCTGTAGCTCTGCAACCATATATCCGACTATTACGAAACTTGGCAGATCCAGAGATCTATGGAATCAAACCATGCATTCCAAATTTTTGGCAAATCCATCATATGGTGGCAAAGTTATTTTTTTTTAATTAAATAAACTTTATTCATTTACCACTAATACAACACTTTGTTGGTAAACATACATCTTTACAGAAATACATGCATTGGTACAATGGAATGAGATTTCAACAATACAAGTAACAAATATTTATAGCTTTATGACCTATACATCATTTATTAAACACGGAAATAGGGAGAGAACCTCCTCATGCCTTCCAGTCAACGGCTATCCACTCTCCCCCTCCCTACTTCCCCCCTCCCACTTCCCCCCATCCCTATCCCCCAGAGCCACAGTTACCACCTCTAGTGGTGCCTTTCCCAACTCATATGTGAGACCACAGCCATTTCGTCTGCATCACATGAAGTTAAGGACTCATCTATACAAACGCCTTTAATATGCGGCATCCTGGGATTCTTATGGGGTGACCTACTAAGACCTTACTACTCCCTAGCCTACTTTACTTTTCCAGCTGGGTTTATTAAGGGGGTAGGGAGAGGGACCAAAGCGTGAAAAGCTTTTCCCTTCTGGAGTTATACAGGGGGAGCTTACCCTGTAGGCTTGCAATTGCTTTTTCGACTCTTAAATTATATAATAACTCCTTGACCCATTCAAGATAAGAGATCACATGCTGGTCTTTCCAGTAATGAAGGACGAGCCATTTAATCACAAGAGATAATGGCCATATAGTATCTTCTCTCCTTAAAAGGGACAGTAGAATAATCACCCACTATACAAACCTGTGGTGAGAAATAATCCTGCATCCCCAACAGTGGGTCTGCCCTATCCCGAATAACACTCCAAAGGGAGGCTACTTTGGGGCAATCCCATAATATATGAAGTAATGTCCCAGGGTCTTTTTCGCACCTAAAACACATTTTACTTTGTGTCTTACCCATCCCATACAGCTTAGCTGGAGTATAATAGATATTGTGCAATATGTAAAACTGCGTTAGCCTTAAATGATCATTGGCAATATATAGGCGGATTTCATCCCAAATTTTATCCCATGAAAAGTTATCATGTGGGAAATTTCGGACCCAGTAATTAGACTGGCCTGATACCTCTGGATTTAGTGTCACATATATCAGTGACACAACATATATAGCGTGTGATTGGTTAACACGATCAAGAAACTGCTGAAAGGAGGTGGCTGCTGTGTGTTCCATCTTTCTGGGCAGAACCACTTTATTAACATATGCCTAAGTTGGAGCCACAAAAAAGTATTTATTGGGAAGTTTGAGAGATTAATATTTCCGTGTTTCCTTTAGTTTACCGTGAAGTACTAGATCACAGACTTTAATTTGGGGATCAGAACATTCTTTGGGACGTTATAATTTTATCACCAAGTTTAAAATTGGGGTTATGGCAAAGTTATTAAGCTTCCAAATTTCAGATTTAACCTTAAATGGGGTACTCAACCCTAACTGTAGTGGCACTACCATGCCAGTATAGTACATATATAGATAGATATAGATATTTATCTATATAGTATGGTAGAGTAGTACTTTTAAGGTTAAAGGGTCACATTTTGCACCTTAATAACTTTTCCACCATTCAACAGATTTACCTGAAATATGGTATGCACAATTGGGCATGGTAGATCTTAGGATCAGCCAACTTTCGTACCGGTCAGATATATGGCTGCGGAGTTATTAAGCAACAAAGAAATGTGCAATTACACTTTTTTGCAAACTCTTTGCACTCGCCTACAGGTCGCACGGTTTGTGTGACTGGTCCAAAAACTTCAGGGATCATGCAGCTGGGGTCCCCAATGTGCCTTTTGAAGATTTCATGAAGAAATATTAAATGGTTCAAAAGTTATTCAAAAAACAAGTTCCCATTATAAGTCAATGGGAAAAGTTAAAAAGTTTGACAGTGTTGCAAATGCACTTTTTAGTGTCACAAATGGCCCTAGTAGTGTCACAAATCCGCCATTTGTTTTCAGTTAGTGATCAGAAAAATGCTTGCCATTTAAAATCGGGACCCTCTAGGGATACAATTCTTTCTGTGTTCACCCAGTCGGACCCTGAGGATGAACACCCCAGAAATATAATTTTCAAATTTCTGGAAACAGTAGTGTCACAAAGTAGTGTCGCACGCACAACACTTTCGCAAATTTTTGCGAAAAAGGGTCGCAAATTGTGACACTACTTTTCAGGCTACGGCCAAAATGACAGGAATTCTTTGCCACCCTGCTGCAAACAAATGGTTTGGTCTTTTGGGCTGAAATTTGGAAGGAAGGCAGCCAACATCTCACAGATGTGCCTTTTGGTGGTTTGGTGAAAAAATATTGCATGGCAGCCAAGTTACGGTACTCCGAAGTTGACATTTTTTCCCATAGACTAACATGGTGGCATCCGCTGCACCTTTCGGGGCTTATATCTCAGAAAACACAGGCAGTAAAATCATGAATCATGGGAAATTTTTTTTTCTTCGTCATACGGTTCCTGAGATATAAGCAATTTAGTCTTCCAACAGCTCATTTTCTGCTCTGAGGCCCATTATTATGCATACATTCCTTGTTCACACTGTGTTTTTCTATGCAGCTGTTGGGGAAAAACAGAGTATGCACTTCTGTTAATGTTACAGTTACTGTTTCCACTTGCATTTACGTACCTGTTTGCGTTACCGTTACCGTCTATGCCACCATCTGCATTACCCTTTGCATTCTTGTTTGAGCTTGCCTTTGCGTTACTGTTACCATTTGCATTTCCACTACTGTTTGTGTTTGCATTTCGGTTTGCATCACCGTTTGCATTGTCATGTGCGTTTACAACAGCCCTTTCATTTGCATTTGTGTTTGTCTATCGTTTTGCATCTTTGTTGCTGTTACTGTTACCATTAGCATTTCCTATTGTGTTACTGTGCCCATGTGCATTATGGTTAGCATTTCCATATGTGCTTGCATTTTCTTTAATGTTTTTGTTTCCTTTGGCATTATTGTTGCGGTTACCATTACCATTTGCATTTACAATTGTGTAGCGTGACCGTGCGTGTCATGGTTTTGCATTTTGCGTTTGCGTTCACATTTAAGTTTCTGTTTCCTTTAGCGTAATTGTTCATGTTAACTTTTCCATTTGTGTTTACAATTGTGGTACTGTGGCTGTGAGCATAACGGTTTGTGTTATACATCCTTCCTTCGCGTTTTGTTTCTGTTCTGTTTGGCATTCTTGTTTCTGTAACACTTAACATTTGTACTTACAATACCAGTGCCATCACTGTGTGTGTTACCAGTTGTGTTTTTGTACGTGCTTGCATGTCTGTTAGCGCTACTGTTCGCTTCTGCGTCACTTAATGCTTGTGTTTCTATTAACGTTTGCTTTACCATTTACGTTTGCTTTAGCATGTGCGTCATCATTGCCACTTGTGTTTGCTTTGCAGTTCCTGTTACTATGTAACAGGACATCATGTGGTGGGAGTCCCCGCACTTCCACCACCACATTTCATTCACTATTTATTGTCCTCATTTTCAAAAGAAGGGACATTAGAGGCTTAAACTCTGTTTAATGCATCAGTTAGGGTTGTTCACAATGAAAAACAAGGAAATTTGGTGTTAGTGTTGAAAGCCCCTTGAATCCCCAGACCACCCCACCCAACTGACTCCGGTGCGCGTGAACAAGTCGTTGGTCTAACTCTCACCTCATTCTACTATACCTCAGCTTCTTTGACATGTGGACAGTTAGGAGTTGGACAGTCTCTGCAGGAATCCTCCACCCCCCACCTCCTACCAGAGCTGGTATTGCATCCTGAGTGGAGAAGCACAGAAAAACAAAGGTCATGGACATGAACGGTAGACTTCTGTGATTGCAGGTACACTTCAGTTATGACTTGCACGTCCACTGCCACGCAATGCTCCCCCTACACTGCAGAACAGTTACTGGATACTGAGTGGAGAAAAACAGCAAAACTGAGGCCGTGGACAGCAATGGTGCTCCTCACTGATTACAGGTACACTTCAGTTAGTACAATTATGAACTGCATGGCCTTAGCCAGGCTGTGCCCCCCCCCACCATGAACTAGGGTTACCACCTGTCCTGATTTTCTCAGGACAGTCCTGATTTGGGCAGTTGTGTCCTGCAAAAAAACATGAAAAATACCTCATGTCCTGACTTTATAGTAGAAAAAACATTTTCTAACTTTCCACTAAACGTTGTAGAAAACTATAATACTTTAACTAAAATACCTTAAAATGATAAGAAACAATAGAAGCAACTAAGAAACTTCAATACTTAGCCTTAATTCTGATTATATAGAGAAAACAAGTCTGTTGCATTGGTCGAGGTTACATACTGTCCTACGAAAAATCATGTTTCAGTAAGAAATGTCCCACTTTGGGCTTCTTAAAAGGTGGTAACCGTACCATGAACAGGTGCTGCATTCTGAGTGGAGAGCCATAGCACTTTTAAACCAAAACCTTGTGATTGTGTTTGTAGGACTACACAAGCTATGACAGTTAGCAGTTCATGTTGTCAGTCATGTGATGTCTCTTTATCCTACTGCCAATTCAGATTAGGTTCTGCATTATGAGTACTGATGTGCAGTAGTAAACTTTCCAATATGTGCTAGAACTACTGTTTTATACAAGTTGTACAAGAACAACAATTAATGGTGGACCTGCCTGATTGCAGCTGTGCACAACTTTGCACAGTTAGGAGTTGCACAGTCTCTGTAGGAATTCCTCCCCCCCCCGCAACCAGAGGTGATATTGGGTGCTGAGTGGAGAAGCACAGAAAAACAAAACCCATGGACATGGCTGGTACACATCTGTGATTGCAGGTACACTCCAGTTAGCACAGTTGTGACTTGCACGGCCTCAGCCATGCAATGCTGCCCCCCCCACACACACACTGCTGAAGAGCTACTGTATCGTGAGTGGAGAGACACAGCAAAACTGAGGCTGTGATCATCATTGGTGGCTCGACCTAATTGAAGTACACTGTAGTTAGGACATTTAGGAGTTGCATGCCTCAGTTAGGCAATGGCCCCTATCACCGCAGAGGCCAGGTCCTGCATACTGAGTGTAGAGCCACAGCAAACATAAGTTCATAGACATCAATGGTGCACCTCCCTGATTACAGCTGTAGAGAACTTTGCACAGTTAGGAGTTGCACAGTGTCAGCCAGGAATCCCCCCCTTCGAACCAGAGCAGGTAGTGCATCTTCACTGTAGAATATCAGTAAAAGAAAGGTTGTGGACTGCAATGGTACACCTCCCTTGTTGCAGGCATACTCCAGTTAGTGAACTTATGACTTGCATGCCCTCACTCACGCAATGCTGCACTCACATTATAGGTGAGGTACTGTATCGTGACTGGAGGGACACAGCAAAACTGAGTCTGTGGATATAAATGATGTGCCTCTCTGATTACAGGTACACTTCAGCTAGCACACTTATGAACTGCATGGCATTAGTCAGGCTATGTCCCCCCATGAACAGGTGCTACATGTTGAGTAGAGAGGAACTGACCGCACTTTTAATGTAAAACTTTGCGCTTGTGTTTCTAGGATTACGCAAGCTATGACAATTAGCAGTTCATGTTGACAGCCTTGTGATGCCCCTCTCACCTACTGACAATACAGATTAGGTACTGTATTATGAGTACTGACCTTCAGTAGTAAGTATTGCAATGAGTGTTACAACTACTGTTGTTTACAAGTTGTGAAAGAAAAACAATGTTTTTTTATGAAACCATTTTTATTTGTAGAAAACATATATAGGTACAAAAAATATACATAAAAAATAAAATAGCTTTATTCAGCAAAATAACAATTTTGTTGGCTAAACGTAAAGATTTTTTTTAAAATATAAACTCCTTGTGAAGTATACATTTTGTGCAAAATGATGTCATTAATGAGACAGAGAGGGAGGTATGTTGAGTGGGTCAGGCAGCCCAGGCCAGAAGCTGGAAAAAATGTGGAGGCATATCACAAGTGAAAGCTGTTGTGCCACCTTGAGAGGAGATACTGGATCTTGCTGTGGAGGCTGTCTATCAGTTGCCAGGAGACTGCTTATGCCGACAGGTGAAGCAGTGCTGCTGTCTGCCTTCTGCTGCTGTGTCCACAGGCTCAAGCACAAGGTTGACTGTTGCTTGTTGAGCAGTTATTAGGTTAATAATTTTTCTTGTTGTTCCCAGATTGTTTTAAGTCATTGATGTGTTGGCTTTTCATATCTTTGATTTCATTTGACAGACAGTAAACCTTGTGCTTGAGCCTCCGAACACAACAGCAGTGCAGTATGCCGCTTTTATGTGGCTGATCTGTAAAGAGAAAAACAAACTATTACTATGTGAGAATGTTAAAATACTTTTGTGTTTTTTATTAACTGTGTTTTGCTATTTCACCGGACACTTATGACAAGTTATGACCTGCATTTGATCAGCCAGGAAATGAGTGTCATCAGCACCCCACCTGTACCTGCTGCACTGCAGCTGAGATATTCTATAACAGTGTATGGTTAAATGTTGTGATGTTTAGAAATCAACTACTGGTATGGAATTATTATGGTACAGTGCATATGTAATCATAGCTGTTATGATGCAGTAGGTGTGACAGTGCTGTATCATACCTTGTTTAAATGCTGCCACATAAGTGATTTACTCAATATAGTTAAGATGCGGCTTGTGAATTAAATACACCAGGCATGGTGAATCCAGCATTATACAATGGCAAGAAAAAAATCCTGTGCTCTGATTGGTCAGTTTCGTCCTGCAACCGTGTGGGTGTACTGTCATGATTATGGCCATTATGGCTCTCCACTTGTTTTTGCATCTCCTCTTAAGAAACAAAAATATTTTAACACAGTAATAACATTCTTTAACATTTTTCACTAATTTTATATATTTCAATGAGCCATTGTCTAATAGTAATAATGCACTACAGGGTGTGGGTTGTGCTGGGATAACCTCTGTTCTGGAATTTTGTATGCAGTCAGACTATGGCCTCATGCACAACTGCCCAGGTGTAGTATTATCCACACGCTGTGATTCATTATTGCTTAAATATACACAGTCTGTACCATGGTATGTTGCTTAACTGTACTGTGACAACATTACAGCTGAGCCACTGTATTGTGAGTTCACACTGTCAGTGCAAAGAATGTTATGCAGTTAGGAGTTGCCTGGTGTCACCTAGGTACATAACACACCCATACACATACACAGCACAGATAAGGTGGTGTGTTGTTAGCGCACACCATCACTAAAATAGAGGATATGGTTACTGACATAGCAGTTTGATGAAGGAATAACAAACAAGTTACAACACTGAATTGTTACATGATATAAGCTAAGGAATGGCCATCTCTCCTCAAGTAGAGAATGCCTCATCTTCCACTGACCTTTCTTGACTGTAGACATAGTTTATCTGTCAAAGAAGGGCTAAATCTATTAATTGCACAGTTTTTAGTGGTTGTTTGTACACAAGTTAGAGATTGTGTACTTGTGTGCTGTTAGGCATGCAATGCTGCCCACCCTAGAGCCACAGATACATACAGTTGTTAGTCTATATTCACTGGATGGTTATAGTAAAGAAAAGATATAGATAGTAATGGTATACATGTTTGTTTCTAGGAGAAGACATGTAATGGGTTTTTATGTGATCATCTAGAATATGTCCCTCCACCTCCCACCCCCATTGTGTCTGTAGTGGACATACTGCATAGTGACTGCAGAGTCACAGGTAAAGAAATCTTATGTATGCTGGTGCTACAAGTCTATCATTTATGTACTGTAATTGTCTGTATTGTTGTAAATTTCATGTTACCAGGCAGGTAAGGCCTCTGTGCAGCATTTGAGGAGGTTTTGTATGTTAGGTGTGTATTCACTTGAAAAGAAAGGACATGCTATGAATATCTCAGATGTATGATTGCAATACTGTACTGGTTGGTATGGTTATTAGTTCTATGGTGTTGCCTAGTGAGTTTATGCCGAGCTCCAACTACAGATAGCACAGCTACTGTGTTATGAGTGGGAAGTCACTGTGCAAGCTAGTAAACAGATATTTGTGGTCTTACTGTATGGTTGTAGGTAGACATAGCTTGCAGAGTAACAAGTTGTTTGCTATCAGCTAGGCAACTGTACACATGTGTAGAGGAGGAAGTGCACTGTCGGTGGAGACTTGTAAGACAAATTGGGTATGTGTACACAGTAGAGTTATGTGATGACAGTAACACAGTGGTGGTGCAGTTAACAGTGGTATGTAATGGTGCAGTGAATAATCCCAGGCAAAAAACAGGTGGTGGATCGTTAGTGGAGAGTTTGATAACACAAAAGGCAATGTCATAAGTGTAAAACCTGTGTTAATGAAATAATATACTACGTGGTACGGTTAGTAGTTGTATGTTGTCAAATATGGAGTGACAGCTGCTGGTATCCAAGATATGAGTAGTTGTTGTACTGCAGAACTGTAATTGTTGTATTTACACTTGCTATTGCATGAAATCAACTGATAGTCTTTCCAGTACTGTATGACCTTTGTGTCAGTTTTTGTGGGTAGACTTACATTCAGGGCTAGCAGCACACTCCTGCTTCACCTGTGGCACTGGTGTTCCTGAAGTCTCCTGCCACTGTAAGACAGAGAAATACTTTGTTACACACATATAGGTATTTCAGTTTTCTTATTGAAACTGTTATTGTATCTATTTGGTTTTATGTTCACTCTGCGTTTATTTTTCTTCTAATGGCTGCAAATGTGTGCGTCCCTATTTGGTTTTATGTTACTGGTTGTGTTGTCATTGTTTTAACCATTGACAGTACAGTTAGGTGTAGCATGACATGACAAAGGCAAAGCTACATGTATGCTCATTAAGTTGTGCATAGTAACTTTACAGTGACAGTGAAAGAAAGTCTATGGAGATGAATGCTGTGACTCTGTGTGTGGGGGGGAGGGGGTGTTCTGTTCCATAGGTTTTTTACAGTTACATGTATGGCAGTTGTGCAGTGACTGGGTACACAGTGTTCATTTCAGTTGATGAATAAAAGTATTATCTCAACAAAAAAAGTTACTGTCTTGAGCTGTACTGTGATAATAATTGCGTATTGTTGCTGTGCTCCCCCACGCCTCCCTGCCATCTGTGCAGGCACACACACACATACTGGTATTGTATCAAAATTTGACAGTTTCATATTCATACTAATAATTTTCTATCTAATGGTTAGGAAATTTGTATGGCAATTGCTGTGCTAAATAGTTATGAGTTGACTATTGTCAAGTAGAACTCTGCTTTGTGAAAAATACTAACTTGTTGTCTATCTAATTCTTTATTAAACATTAATACTGTGTTAGGTATTACTTCTTAGTTATAGAGTTAAGATCTGATCTGTGTTGAGTGTAGAAACACAGAGGAAACTAGTACTGGCAACAATAACAGAACAGCTTGCTAATTATTGAGGCATATATGCTTGAGAAATTACTACATCTATGTGCTCAGCAAAGGTTTTTGCTCTGATGATACACAAACAATTTCTGATTTGCATTCTGCAATCTGAAAACAATAGCACAGTACATACCAATGTGACAGCACCTTGGAGGATTAACAGCATTAAAGTTTTATTGATGTGCACCAGTGACAGTTGCTATACTTAATAGTGTCTTGTGCTATGTTCTTACCTTCTGACTCAACAATTATGACACTGTCAGTGTCAGAATGTTCGGCCTCCACAGCCTCTGCAATTTCTGGCACTACCTTGCATTGTGGGTGGGAGCATCTTTGGCGTTCTATGAAAAAATACATTTTTTAAGATTGCATTGGGTGTGGTATTGATAATTTATTTCTTGGAACAATTATACTCTACTCTGGCACTTAACATTCACCTACATGAGGTGCTGTATTATGCATAAGTATATAAAACAATTTAAAGTGGGTAGAAATGTAACAATGAGGTCATACAACTAAGATATTATCTATGGTACATAATGAGAAGCAATACAGTGTACTGTCACATTACTTATAGCTCAGTAGGAAATGACTGCAAACGTTAATACATTTCTCTTTGAAACAATGTATGGCATTGCTTTATTGGTATAACAATAAATAATGTTAGTAGAGAGTGTTAAACATTGGTAACTGTATGGCTAAGCTGTCTATGCATCTCAACAGAAGATTTGCATTTACTGATAGAATGTTAGAGCCAATGTGAAACTTTACATTTTCAGATTCTTTCAAATTATTATTATGAGGGTCTCAGAATGCTTACATTTGAGTCGTTGACAGCATTGTGCAAGTCTTATCTCAATCTTCTTATTACTATACTTCTACACGCTAGTCAGTAGAAGTTGGGTTATGTAAATGTTCAAGTTAATCACCCTTGGGGTAATATGGCATCCAGTCTGCCTCGTCCAATATTATACCCACAGGTGCTTATTAAGTAGTACATTTATGCAACAACCAGAGTTCAATAGTGCTTAATTAACACAACAGTGACATTGTTTTTTTTTTCTACAAAACTAAACATGTTTAGTGAGAGGTTGTTTCTGTACTCACGTTGCTCTAGGCACTCCCCCACTTCTAGTTCTCCTGCCGCTTCCCACATTTCATATGCAAGGTACTACCAGCTCACGTCATTTTCCGGTATCGCCTCTCTTTGCTTCAAAGTGTAGAAGCACTGGCGCAACAGCTTCCACTTGCGTTTGCACATCTGTGCATTTTTGTTGCACACCTTATATATGGTCTGCATGCATTCATGAATGCACCTCCACATTTTTTCCAACTTCATATTGGTACTCCACATGATTATTCTTGAATTTCCCCTCGCCTGGGCTGATGGAGCTAAACAACACACCTCCCTCTGAGACCACAGGCGCATGTTGTGTTTCTCTGTTTTTCTTGTTAACCTGCAATAAATAGAGAATAATCAGTATGTTAGAACACAGTGTTGTGACATATGCATTTTTTCAGCTGTATACATGGCATAGTAAAGATGATCACACACTTAGATATTAATCATTGTATACTTAGAGTAACATGGTGCCCAGGATGAACAGAAGTAATGGACTGTGTGCATACAGTATGTGTTGTTGCTTTGTGGCAGTGCAGTGATAGTTGTACAGCTCCCTGTGCAATGCTACTGCTAGCATTGGCAAAGGGTATGGTGCGCCGTTCAAGAACGTATACTTCAGCGGTGCTACCGGCAACAACAGTACTGATACCTCTGCACTACTGGCTGTCATAAACTCTCACTGCTGGGGGGGCAGTACTACTAGAGATGCCCACCTGGGCACCTATACAATGTTGTTCATGGTGTCTGTAGTAGCAATGGTGGTCCCTTTCCCCCAGTGCTTGTATTATGTTGATACTGGTGGTGGTGTTGAATGAGACGATAAACCACCCTCACATCTCAAGCATATTTAATGTGTACTTCTGCAGCAGGTGTGTACACAGCCTGTACTCAGTACATGTACTGCCAAAACAATAATTGTAGTTGCACCATAGAAGGTGACCACTGTTGGTCGATGACTAAAAGGAGACATATATTGCCACACCTGCCTGGTGATAGAGTTGTGTGCCCATGACAGGTATTTCACAGAACCACTGTGCAATAGGTGTCATTCTCATGCAGCAATGTTGGTGGACAAAGATGGTGGTATGTGACTGTGTTGAGTCACTCACCAAGAATATCATACTGTTGTGCTGCAGGAATGGAGGGGTACATCACTGTGAACGTCTGCACAGGTACTGTGGGATGTATCATTTAGAAGTATTTGTGACTGGAGGTGGATCGCCATGTCATTCACTGCTGCCATTAGTAACAGTGTACAGCTGGTGGGGGCCATCATTGGTGGTATAGCTGCCAGGAACGATATTGTATGGCAAGTTTTTTTTGGGGGGGGCATCACTAGTACTATTGCTGCCAGGAGCATAGCCATAGAGGGAAAGGGAGTGGGGATGGTTAATACTGGTCACGATGCTTAATAGTTTGAGTAATTGTTAGATAATATGAAATGAAAAAAGAGTAATCTTTGTAATTAAAAGTTTAAGTCTGCCTAAGATGTATGGTGAAACAACACAGTGATTTTAAAATAGAACAGTCTATTAGTTATGTCTATATGTATGATGGAATTCAGAACATCTGCATGAATCTGAATACATGTTACAGTGTAATAGTGAAATAGCATGGTTTTGTTTCTGTGTGTAATCAGTGCAGCTTTTCTATTTTTTTACCAACTTAATGGGCTCTTAAAAGAGCCTTTTGTTTACAATTCTGCCTGCTGTTATAGCCTAATATTTTTAGAGAACTGTGAGTATCCCATCCCGAAGGTCACCCAGGAAAAGGCAATTGCCAGCATGTGAGAAGTGCACACTGTCTGGTAGGTAGAGCCAATCATATTTAATTTGAGGATGACGTATGGTGTGCATCCCAGCCATGTGAAGGTATCCAGATATTTGAATGTGTACCTTTCTGCGAGCTCTGTCAAGCAGGTACATGCCAGCTCTGCTTGCCACACTCTACGCCTGTAATATCAGAAAAATGATCTTACAGGCAGGCAACATATGCATGATAGAAACAAGATCCAGTTTTGCTTCTGAGACTAAATTTATCCATCTTTTGGTGCCCAAATCATTGCTTCTGAAATGGATCAGCAGTATGTCTGGCTGAGCTTCAGTAGTCAAAAGTCTGTGCATTGTTGGCATGAGATGCTCCCACCTCATGCCACTGCTACCAAATCACTTTACAGAGCAATTTGAAAGTTGCAGCTCTCTCCCAAAATCACTCCTTTGAGCATACTCTGAAGCATGCCTTACTATGCTGCTGCCCACTACCACATGTTCCATCTGCTGTTTTCTGCCATTATTAGCTTTTAAACTGAGAAGTGGACAGAGAGCTACCAAAAAAAATCAGTGTTTCTCCTGCAGTGGCTGGCCACAAGTGAATGTGAAACTAAGATTTCCCTGTCTGCTTTAACACTGGTTTTGTGGGCTGATACTTAAACACACTGATTTGGCATGTTATTGGTTAATGATTTACCATGGTTGATCAATACAGTGCATGCAATGCCCATTACTACACTGAATGGCTGTTCTTACTGTCAAACACAAATGCAGAAATATTTCTTAGTGGGAAAATGCAACATTGCTATTGGCTACTTTAAACAATTACAGCTTAACAGAGAAATGTGATTGGTTCTGTGTCTCTTGTTATGATACACGTGCTGCTTGCTTCTGCCTCCATTTGCAGCTCTATTTGTGCTAGTAAGTACTGATTGAAACCTCTGACTTTAAACTGTTATAACTTTTCTTAACAGTATGGTAGGTAAATAATATTATCATAGTCAAATGCAGCATTAAAAACATTTTGTTTAATACTATTTTTGTACTGCTAATGTTTTTTATGATGCTATAAAAATTGATTTGAAAATGTGATGTACTTACAGACTGAGAAGCAGGGTGTCTCTTGTTTTCTCAAAGATGGCTGCTATGTCCTTCTTCTTCACTGTTCAGTGCTTGTGATTGGCTGTTCGATATGGCCTGATATATGTTTGTTTGTTTGTTTGTTTCTTCGCTTAACGGGTAAGCACACTGGAAACTAGTTCCTTTTACAGGTGCGACCCACATATATTACATAAAAAGCAATACATAATCAAACATACACATACAATGCAGCAAATTGCAGACATAAAATGTCTTTGTTACAAAAGAATTAAGTCATAAAAAACAATTACAATTGAATTGGGATTCAAAATACATCCTTAGTGCATCTGCAAACTTTTTAGCAGAACATAACCACCTAATATCATAAGGAATTTCATTCCAGATAGATGGAGCAATATAAGAAAAGGACCTTTGCCCACTTTTAGTTTTCATGAATGGAATCTCAAAAAACCTGCTATCTGACCTATATCTAGAGTAATAACCATCATTATACAGCCTCAAAAATTTAGAAATATTATGTGTAATAATATGTAGCGATACATTGGTTACAGCGTCTGTCACTTAAATAACCACGAGTCTGTGATTGGCTGACTGTGAAAAGGAGTGTAAAATAATAACAATTTGCAAAAGTATCTTGCGTGCGACACTATTATTCGACACTTTCGTGCATGCGACACTACTTTGTGGCATTATATTCGAAAGTATCATACGCACGACACTACGTTTTGCGACGGTGTCACAGGTATGACATTACTTTTGTGATTTTTTTAAAAAACAGGATTTATTATGCAGAACATCACTGTGTATGGTTTACATTGCAGCACTGTCTCGTTTTTGACATTTTTTTATATTTATTGTCATATTTTTATTTACGTTATGTTTGTCAGCTTTTAAAAAGACTATGTATCACTTTATTGGTCTTTATTTACTACAGTAATTATATCCACAATTTTAGTAGGCAGTAGTATTTTTTTCTTATATGATACTGTATATAGATACTGCATGATAGTATGTGATGTTAGAAGCACACTAAACAGATGAATTCTAATTTTTTTTTCTCTGTACTTCCACGCAAGTGTCTGATTGTTCTGTAAGATTGGTGTGCTGAACTGTGAACTGTGAAACAGGGAGGATGCCTTCTAAACAGAGACAGAAGTCTATGCAGAGATGAAACAGGTATCATAGTAGTGCACTGTTGCAAAATGGTGATGTGAAAGTGAGTGATGCTTCTTCAAGATGTAAAACGATTTAGCATTCCAGTAAAGGAGTGAATTCAGAGGTTTGTCACTCTGTAGGGAAAGGACGTGCTTGCTCAACAGCAAGGAAACAATGCGTCACTAAGCAACAGTTGTGGAGATCTGTGAGCAGAAAAGCTACTGTTGCAAAGACATGCATAAACACACGTACTAAGCAGCATTGAAAATTTAGAGCTGCTGATGCTTATCCGAGGAAGCAGAAGTATTTTCGATCTCTAGCTTCTAAAGCCAAGATTGAAAGACTTATTGCTGCTGTGATGAGATGTGAGCACAGAAAAATAAAGAGTCATCTCAGCTTGATGAAATTGCACCTGAAAGTACGAACATTTGTTAATAGAGCAGTTTTTGCTCTTCAACGTTTGTGGAGTAAGATGTCTCATGTACTTGAGCAGTTTAGGAAAATTGTGTATGATGTAAAGATGAAGCTACAACGATATCCTATCTTGAACCTGCACAATGTCTGTGATGTTTTCACAGGACAGTGGCTGCACACACAGCACTCAGGGGCATATTTCTGGGAGGAGTCATTTTACTCTCAGAAAAAAGGACAGCAAGTTGTGCATTGATGAGTCTGGCAAAGTGTGTAATGTGCTCAGTGTGTGTGTGATGATACTACGATGGAGTCAGATGATGAATCTGACACAGCTACTCAGGTTCGTAAACATCACTGTCTCTCATGGACATGCGATGACACTTGCAACCGTAGGCAATCATCGTTTGGCAAAGTTGAGCACTTTATCAACCTGTTTGTCATTACTGACCATAAAGGCAGACATAAACTGTTTGAGAGCATAGACCTTTGTGAGATCCGTCCACACACTGGACTTATAGGTCACTCCCTTGCATGCCTAGATAGTGGTGTTTGTGACAGTGTCTTTCACCATATGCGCGCATGCTGGGAGTACATTAGTCAGGGATGAGAAACTTTGTGTACAGGGTATATGAAGTCCATCGAGTTGTCGCTCAGTATACTCATCTGAATGAGTTACTGTTGTCTGGTGACATGCAAGGTGCCATTCAATTTTTGAAACAGCTGCAAAGTGTGAGCAGTGTGACTGATACTGTGATTACTCAGCCATTGATTGCTGATGGGAATTGTGTCTCTGTCCTAGAAAGTGATATTCTCAAACAGTTTGGGAAATCAATTGCCAAATTTGAGTTGGCAAAGAGACAGAAATTTGAGTCTGTATGTGTGTCATGTGATCGGCTTTGTTACGAGAAACAAACGGTCACAGTGAACCTGGAAACCTAGTCACCATGCAATGACATGTGGTTTCGAATTTCAACATATCTGCTGTTGAAGTGTGACTTTCAGTTAGACCCAATCATTGTGATGTGCAAGCACTGTTTTTCCAAAATGAAGTGTAACATTCTGCCACCAAGGTCAGTCTTGAACAACATGAAGGCACATGTGACACCAACTGAGATTGCCACATTGAATTTGTTTGGAAAGATTCTTATTCAGACAATGAAACCGTTTCAAACTATTCTATGCATGGATACAAAGACACGGAATATTCCACAAAAAGAACTCATCAGATCTCTTAAGGGTGCCATCATGTATCTTCTGCTTCCTTTGCAGGAAAATGTGGAGGCTATCTCCATTGAAAACACTTTGGTCATTCTTGTAAATGGTGTGCCAACAAAGTCTAAGGTGATTTGGCAGGATGTTGTTAATGTTGAGAATGTGAAGCTTGTCCTTACTCATTTAAAGAACAACAATCCATTTTATTCAGACCTTAATATTGATCTCATCGCTAGTGTGCCTGTTGATCATGATGAGTTGGAAAGCACAAAGCCAATGATTGAGAAGGTCAATGTGAAACAAATGACAATGTGTACGAACAGTACACAATTCATCCACTACATGGCAGAGAGATCCGGTAGGGGACAACATTGATCTCTATCAAATGAAACAGGTGGAAGGTGAGCCTGTCAGTATTTGGGAGGCAACACCGAAGCACGCTATTTCCAGACTTATTCTCGAAAGGTCAGCGGTCACCTGGATGAAAGAGAAGTGCATGTACGGGGTGCTGAGTACCGAACAAGCCGTGTGCTCAGTAAAGATGGCAAATTCAGATGCAGCATACAGTACCTTTTTCATCTCCTGTGGGAGAGTGAACTTAGCATATTGTCTGCATCTATTGTCCATACTATTCGTCTGACTACGCCACTTGATGGAATTACAGCTGTACAGTTTATTGAGAAATTGAAGCAGAAAGATGAAAATGTGCAAGTGAATTTGTCTTCTGTTCTGTCAAGTCTTCGTAGACCAAAGAATATTGGTACCGCAGACACTCTGAGGTGATGACAATGCTGTGAGAGCATGGTGCAGCTACATGGTTTGTCACACTGAGTTGTGCTGAGTATGCCTGGGATGAGGTCATAGAACTGTTGAAGTGGGCAAATTCTGATGTTGAGGGTATTTTATCAATGACTCTCACAGAAATGTGCTCACTTGACCCTGTCTCTGTCACAAGGCATTTCCACAAGCGGTTCCATGATATTCTGACTTTCATTTAGTCAAAGGACAATCCGCCTCTTAGTATTGTGGAACATTACTTTTGGAGGACGGAGCATCAGGCGCGAAGTGCTCCTCATATTCACATGTTGCTGTGGATCAAGGATGCCCCACGTATAGGTGAGTATGAAGCAGCACAAGTGCTAGCATTTATCAGGAAATACATCACTTGCCGCATTCTGGACAAGTATGACAGTCCTACACTGTGGAAGTTGGTGCAAAAGTTCCAGCACCATATTTGTGTGAAATACTGCCACCAGGTAATAAAGAACAAATCTGATTGGTACACAAGACGTTGTTTCAGATTTCCTAGATGGGTCTGTCAGGATGGTTGCATGAATGATCTGTTTCCAGCAATGCAACACCACTTGAAGGCAAAATCAACCAAGAGGGTATATGAGTTACCCAGAGATGAGAAAGAGGTGTACATCAATGACTACAACCCCACTCTTCTCCTAATGTGGCAAGCAAACATAGATGTTCAGTTTGTGGCTGACAACTCGTTGGCTCTGGTGCGGTACGTCACTTCATACATAACTAAACATGAGCAGACTAGCTTGCAAGATCTTTGGGAAGATATTGCTAGTTCAAGCAAGAGCCTGACATCTCAGTTATGGTCACTGGGCTTGAAGACCCTCTCACATAGAAAATGCGGTGCTTATGAGGCTGGTGATCGCTTGATTGGTACACATCTGTACGTCAAGTCTGATACTGTCCACTTTCTCAGTGTGAACTACGAAGAAAAGTGAAAACATGTACTTATTCCTCATGCTGAGACTGAGGAACTGGCTGTCAATAGGCCCTCTTCAAGACATATCTTGAAGAATAACCTCATTGACACATACTACCCCTGTAAACATGAAGATATGGATGATATGTGTCTATTTCAGGTGGCTAAGTGGTATGACTACAGGACGGATGTCTCACCTGATTGTACACATGACATTTACAAGGTCAGAGGAGTGGATGGCTGTCTTGTTAAGAGGCATAAGCCTTGGCTCATTGACCACTGTAAGGTACATCTAGGCACATCTGAGAGCAGAGAGCATTACTACTTTGCTCTGCTATTCCTATTTAGACCCTGGAGGAATGAGGCTGAATTGAAAGGTGACTGTGATACATTCAAGGAAGAGTTTAATCATGATTCACGAAACATTCAAAGTCAATACTCAAAGATATACATACAGAGACTAGATACTGAGAAGAAGCAGCTTGAAAGGCACAGAAGCTACTTGAGGAGGATACTCCTGTTAGCTCACAGGGCAATCTTGACCCAGAAGGATGAGGTATCCTTGGGAACCTCTGCCTCTGAATGTCCCAGAGTACTCATGTTGGAAGTGGAGAATGCCAAGGAACATAGTACGCACTGTGGTGCTGACCCAGCTGAGTTGAGAGAGAGACTGAATTAGCAGCAGTGTGTGGTTCACTCTGAGGTTACTGATGCTGTCTGGCATGGGATACTGCATGAAGAGAAGAAATGTGACTGTCTTGACTATAAACCACTGCTGATGTTTGTTAGTGGGTCAGCTGGTACAGGGAAGAGTTTCCTTATTGAGGCCATCATGGCTGAAATACAGAGCTTGACAGGGTCAGCGATGTCTGTTGCTGTTAGTGCTCCCACTGGATTGGCAGCATACAGCATTGGTGGTGTGACCTTACACCATCTGTTCATGTTGCCAGTGGAGCATGACAAAGCAGGAGAGTATCAGAAACTGTCATTTGAGGTTGCATCTCAGCTTCGTTCAATGTTTACTAAAATGAAGTTACTCATCATTGATGAGATTAGTATGTTTCCAATTTGATGCTTGCCTGTATACATCTACGTCTACAGGAGATCTTGGGGACTGACTATGGAGATGCATTCAGTGGAAAAAGCATTGTTGCATTTGGAGACCTTTTACAGCTTGCACCTGTGAATGCAGAACATGTCTTTGCAGCTCTGACTGTGAAGCAGGCTAAGAATACACTTGGGTACATTGGAGGTTTTAACCTGTGGGAGCTATTTACCTATGTCGAGCTGTATCAGAACACACGCCAAAGTGCTGACATGACTTACAAGGCACTGTTGGATCAAGCTCGTACAGGTTCTCTGTCACAGTACATGTTGCAATGTTAAATGGGCAAAGAATCAGAATGGACACTACATCCCAGAAACTGCATGTGCTGTTTTCAGTGATGTGTGTTCCACGAGCACACGCATTGTGTGTCTTATGCCATGATTAAAGAAATGTACTGAGTTCAACAGTGTCATGTTGCAGAGAGAAAATCAAGCAATTCTCACACTGCATGCTGTTGACCCAGTTGATGGTGTCATTTTAAGTAGGAAGCTGGTAGCAAAGATGACTGAACGACTGTCTGAACTGAAGTCAGATGTTTCACGCACAGCTGGTCTAGAAGCTGTACTTACAGTTTATAAGAATGCACGTGTCATGCTATGCCGCAGTCTTGATGTGGAGTGTGGTATGGTAAATAGTGCCATGAGTAACATCATTGACTTTGTTTACAATGTTCAAAAGGCATTTATCTAGACACTTGTTGCCCACTTTGACAACATGGAACATCCTGTCCAGAATGATCGTACCTGTGTTAAGTTCCAGGTATTGAAGGATATCTATGTGAACAGGAAACAGTTCCCAATATGTGTTGCATATGCTGTTTCCATTCACAAGTCTCAATGCTTGAGTTTGGATTCAGCAATGGTGGACATAGGGACAGACATTTTCAAAGATGGCATGAGCTACGTTGCACTTTCACGCGTATGTTGTCTTTCAGGGTTGCACATCATAACAGTCGCACCTCAGAAGATACACACTGACAAGCGCTGTATAGTCCAGTACAACAGATTACATACTCTATACCAGCCAGCGATGTCTTTAATACCACTACCTATGTATGTGGTTGTCTCACATCCTTCAGTCACATCTACAGTTGGAAACAAAAGAAAATGAGCTTGCGCAACTGATGGAACTGTGCAGAGTTCTAAGTAGGTCACAATGTCAAATACAGATGCAGAGCCAGCTGTTGGTCAGAAGTCATTTGGTATGGCTGTAGTGCCTGTGTTTGACAACAGTACTAGAGTTAACTGCTATGCTAATTCAGCTATGCAGGTCTTTCTCCATAAGCCACACTTTGTTGAAGCACTATCTGCTTCACAAGACACTGCCCTATCAAAGGAATTGAAGCAGGTTGTCAACATGGCTTCTGATCAATCTAACAATATGCAGTCAATAACACCTCTGCGGCAAGTGCTGTGTACATATGATGGATGCAGTACATTTGCTGAAAATATGCAGCAGGACGCTACCGTGTTTACGATGGCTATCATAAACAGCTTGGATGAAGAGGGAACTTCTATGTTTCACTATTTCACTATGTCATATATTACCAAATATGTATGTCTGCTATGTGGTCATTCAGAATGAGAAACCACAGAAGACATGCTTTGAGTTTCTCTGTTTGTGCCTCAGAGTAAATGTGTCAAGTTCTGGCAGCTGTTTACTAATGCCGAAGTGGTCACTTGTGTGAGGTGTGGAGATGCATGCTCAGTCCACATGTCTGAGGACTTCATCTCAATATCTAATGCTAGTATTGCATAGATTTGACTCAATGGGCTGAGAGTTGACACACCTATCACTGATTTCACAGCTTGAAGAATAGTATTTAACCAAGCAGTGTCTGACACTCATGCAGTGATCTACCACTATGGCCAGTCAGTACATTATGGACATTACACTTGTTTGTTGAGGTACAGAACTGGATGGGTTGAGTGCAATGATTCAACAAGCTCTTTCAAACAGAGACTGCCATGACACTTAAAAAATACATATGTTCTGATACTGAAAAATTATGCTAATCTTCATGTGTCAGAGGAATAGTCACACAACATGTGATATTCTTTTACTTTGCTGTCCATTTATTACAGAGTGACTTTTGGCACAGTATCATATTGTTACTAACAAGTGTACAATTGTGATTAAACAGGAAATATATCATATGGTTTCCTTGCATATCTGAACTCAATGTGACGTATAAGATTGTTGCGTTGATCAGTGACACAGTGAAAATAGTTGCAGTGGTCTTTATTCGGTGCCAGCTGTCTTCACAGTCACTTAGGGTTGCCACCTGTCAGTTTTTTTACCTGGTGATCAGGTTTTCAGGGTCCCTATCAGGTAATCCGGTTTTGCTCTGTGCTGGTCAGGTTTTTGATCAATTTTAAGTGCTCATATACTTTTGAAACAGATTTTGTCATCTCATTAATTGTTTTGGCTACATGTCCAGGTTACAAACAAGTTCTCTTGTCAATATAGCCTTTTGTTTGTGAAAGCAGTCAACCTGGGAGGTGTAAAGTATGGTCATTAACACCATTAGCACTTACTTAACCCAGCCTTTTCCATTGCATCTTGAAGTGGCATAGCAGCAAAGCTGCCCCCACCTTTTGTAACAGCAACATAGCCAGTTGTCTTCCACTTTCATTTGCTGGTAAACATTTTCATCTCTAACAGAATTTAGGCATTTAAATGTTTTAAATTAATTTTTTTCAAGAAAACAGTATGGTCACTTCTTTGGCTTTGAAATAGTAGTGTGGACATGAAAAGGAAATGGAGCCAGAAAAATATATAAAGTACACATTATAGGAAACAATTTCTTTATTATGTATTATTATATACCATGTGCACTGTTGTATACTATTTACAGTATGTCCCTTGTCTCCCACCAGATCATATCTGTAAATGAGATTGATTTTATCTCTGTATGTTTATCTGGTAAACCAATGTCAATAAATAAATACACACCTAAGTAAATAAATAAATAACTAGGAAGAACTTGGGAAAGTAATTTTAACAGGTTCAGTACAGTATCTTAACATTTGTGTTGAACCGCTACTTTAAATGTTGTCTTTTATTGATATAACAAATGGCTTTCTAGGAGGAGCAATGCATGATGAGTCATGAAAAGGGGCAGAGCTAGGGGCGGGGCTTATGATCCGTTTTTTGCCTCATCCAAAGGTGGCAACCCTACAGTCACTAGAGAAACCACACTTACATGTCTAAGAAAGACTTGTGGATGTCAAAAGAGATATTCCTATTTGGTCAAACTCTTCTGTCATTGTCTTTTTTTATGAGTATGTTATATGCAGGCATAAGAAATTACACTGGACACATTTGTTAGATGTGTGACTGTACTAAGGTACAATACTTGTCCATGTGTATTAACATCACTGTGCATCATATCTTTTACTAAGGATTAACATCACTCTGTCACATGTTGACTACTATGATGTGTGGTCTGTATTTGTTTCTTTCTTCTTAGGCTTGCGTCTTGAATAAATATCTAAACTTGCAGTTGCACATATGTAGATTTCTGTTATTTCATATGCCATCATTAATAACAAGTCACAGTGTTCCATTTATCTTTATCATTTACTGTGCAAAGTTTTTGCTTATGATATCGTTAGATGTTATATTCATAGTATTCAGTAAAACAATTCCTTTCATGTAAGTAAAAGATGTAACATATCTAGGTGGTTAACTAGTTCTGTAGTTATGTAACTATTGGTTTTAACATTTAAAGTGATTTAATATATGGATAGCAGATTTAATATGCTACTAAAGCATACAGTTTTTTTCCTGTAATACTATCACTCCCGGAGTGATAATACCACACTTCGAGAGTGATAATACTATCGTTCACGTCCGATAATAGTATTGTTTCGGATGTGAGCGATAGTATCTCAACCAAATTAAACAAGCAAGCCCACAACTCCACAAACCAGTAAATGTTTAAAATGTCACTCAGCCATTGACACTCAGTAACGCAGCTAATGATTGGCCACTCTCTGTCTGTGGGTGGCCAAAACAGTTTTTAAAACATGGTGGTCATGTCTCGCTTAGCGAGAGTGCGGTGTCCACGGCAGTTCCCATTCTTTTTTTTTTAAAAGATTTATCTGGCTGATCCTGCACCCCCCATCAAAAAGAAATAGAGGTAGGTTTTTTTACTGCCCTGTGTGTCTGTGTAAGCCAGCAGAGCACAAATAAATGGAACAAGGCAGTGTTCTATGTGGGCAAGTGGGCGAGGGAGAAACACTTTGAGTGAGGCAGTGCTGCGGTCGGCTACAACTGACACAATTCTTTATGTCAGCAGCCGACCGCAGACTATAACAACTTGGATCCATATATTAAAAAAAATATTGGATAGTTTAGAGTGTGTTACTGGTCAGAATACCATCTCATGGTTCAGGACATGTAGGAACCTCTCGAGCTTCGCTCTTGAGGTTCTTACGTGTCCGGAACCTCTCAATGGTATTACTGACCAGTAATACACTCTAAACTATCCATTATTCTCTTTGTATACAATACTGTTACCATATAGTATCAGACATGTTTATGTTTTACCTTAATGTATGTTAACAATAGTTGAAAATTGTACATCAGACACTTTCACTGATAACAACTGAGCATTTTTTTGTTCCTGATAATATTTTCTGATCACTTTTATTGAGGGGTCAGGTGGAAATTTTCAAAATGAGTAATATTGCAATATGTCTTGACATGTACATCTATGTGTATGTATTTGTATGTCTACACATAGAATACATTAACATTTAATATTTAACTGTTAGTTTCACATATACATTTCTTTTGAAACCATGGCCTGCTTTACTACTATTAGTTTACAAGTCGCATCTTTTTTGCTTACACCAGAACATTCACACTATCAGTCACACAATAACAACAACATCATTACTGTTCCATATGTGTACGCTGTGTTCAGAGGGTGATGTGATACCTGCCTTTATGTATTTTTTTATTCTGTCACATGTCACCCATTTACTATCTGTGATACTGCTTTACATGTATTTCAAGAAACAGTGAAACAGATTTATATGATTGTTTTGTGAGACTGATTTTGTGCACCAATTGGATTCTTAATTCGGGCCTTTTACAATTATTAATCGGGCAATACATCTTTTTAAGCCTTATGTACCTGTGTTGTGTCTTTCTTTCACCATTATGTAACAGTGATACTATGTATGTTGCTGTTGGTGCAGTGCTGCATCTAAACACAGTTCATGATGTTCATTGGTACATTCTTTCTATTTATCACAATTAAAGTGGTATTGTTCAATGTGGTGAAGATATACTTCTTCAATTTTATAGGTAAATCGTTTTATTATCACATCTAAGCTGTAGCACATGAACAATATTTCTGTGAATACTATCAGATAACTACTTATTCAGTCAAATGTATCAATATGTTGTTGACCCTGTGTTCTGAAAATAAAGATATGTTCTTAATAAGATATTCAAAATAATATGACAGCATTATTTCTCAAAAAGACAGGAAATTCATGGCAAAAAAACTCCATTTAATGCATCAGTTAGGATTGTTCCACAGCGACAAAAGCGATGAAATTCAGTGTTAGGGTTGAAAACCTTAACTCTGCATTCACCCCCCTGCCCCCTAGCAACACACACACACAAACACACACACACACACACACACACACACACACATATGCAAGTAGGTGGGAGGACCAAGGCAACACGACCAATCACAGACAACCAGCAGCAGGTGACAGAAATAAAATACAACTGTCTAAGTGGACTACAAGACATCCTTACCCACCCACCAGGTACTGCATGCTCAGTGGAGATCCACAGCAAAACTGAGGCCATGTACACCAAATGTACACATCCCTGATTGCAGGTGCACACAACGTACTGCACTTAGGAGTTGCATGGCCTTACCTAGCGATGCCACATACCCCACCACACCTGCTACTGTACTGTGACTGAACATCAACAATGAAACTCCATGATTACAGGTATACAGATGTTTGTACACTTTTGAGTAGAACAGAAATAAAATACAACTGTCTAAATCAACTTCAAGACACATGCATCATCATAAGACAACTGTAGCATGTGAGCATGCGTTGTGGTTAGCTGTACGTTTTCTGTGTCTGTCCACTCAGGATGCAGAACCTGATCTGGAGGCTTGGAAAGCCATTGCTTGTACAAGGGTGTACAAGTCCTAATGCTGCTAACAGGTGTGCAGCTTCACTGATGGAGGCGTACCATTGATGTCCATTGACTTACTTTTGGTGTGGCTGTACACTCAGAATGCAGTAACTGCTCTGTGTGTTGTGGGGGCACTACCTCCTGGCTGAGGCCATACAACCCCTAAGTGTGAAAAGATGACTGTAACTGCAATCTGTAGGTGTACCATGGATGCCCATAGACTCAGTTTAGCTGTAGCTGTCTGCTCAGGATGCAATACCTGGACAGGACAATGGCATTCACTGTGTGAAGACATGCAAATCCTAAATGTGGTAAGTTGAGTATACTTGCAATGAGTGAGGTGTACCATTGATCTCCATGCCATCAGTTTTGCTGTAGGTCCCCACTCAGGATGCAGTATCTGGTGTTGCAGTTTGGGGTAGCAATCCCTGACTGAGGTCATGCAACTGACAACTGTGGTAACTGAAGTGTAGCTGCAATCAGGAAGGTGTACCATTGATGTCCATGGCCTTTGTTTCTCTGTGGCTTTGCAGTCAGGATGCAACAAGTGGTGGGGATGGGCATTGTGCAGCTGAGACTGTGCAACTTCTAAGTATACAAACCTCTGTATGACTACAATGTGGGAGTTGCACTGTTAATGTGCATGCCCTTATTTTTGCTGTGGCTGTCCAGTCAGTATGCACTACCTGGTCTCGGAGGCTGGGGCATTGACTACCGAAGGGCTACAGTGGCTAACTGTGTTAAGTTGTGCATACATGAAATCAGGTAGATATACCATGCATGTCCTAGGCCTTTGTTTGCTGTGGCTGTCAGTCTGGGTGCAGTAGTGGGTGTGGTGGGTGTGGCATCACTAGGAAAGGCCATGCAGCTCCTAAGTGTGGTACATTGTGTGCACCTGTAATCAGGGATGTGTACATTTGGTGTACATTGCCTCAGTTTTGCTGTGGATCTCCACTGAGCATGCAGTACCTGGTCGGGTGGGTGGGGATGTCTTGTAGTCCATTTAGACAGTTGTATTTTTTTTCTGTCACCTGCTGCTGGTTGTCTGTGATTGGTTGAGTTTTTTTGCTATGAATATATACATATAAACTTTGCACCTTAATAACTTTGCCACCACTCAATGGATTTGCCTGAAATGTAGCCTGCATGGGGAATAATCATGGCTCTTGGGATCTGGCAACTTTTGTCCAGTCGGATATAGTTGCGGAGTTATTAAGCATCTTGATGCTTGCAATTATGTTTATTTGTGCATTCTTTGCTTGCACCTACAGGTCACACGGTTTGCATGACCAGTCCAAAACTTCAGGGAATATGTGGCTGGGGTCCCCAATGTGCCTTTTAAGATTTTCTGAAAAATATTGAACAGTTCAAAAGTTACTCAAAAACAAGTTCCCATTATAAGTCAATGGGAAAAGTTAACAAAAAATTTGACACTTTCGCAATGCACTTTTTAGTGTCACAAATGGCCCTAGTAGTGTTGCAAATCCACCATTTTGCTTTCAGTTACTGATCAGAAAAAATGCTTGGCATTTAAAATTGGGACCCTCTAGGAACACACTTCTTTTTGTGTTCACCTAGTCAGACCCTCAGGATGCTAGCCATGTCTTTATTTTGGGGTTAAACACCCCAGAAATATGTTTTTCAAATTTGTGGGAAAAGTAGTGTCGCAAAGTAATGTTGCACTTGAGACACTTTCACAAGTTTATGTGAAAGGTGTCGCAAATCATGACACTACTTTTCTAGGCTGTGGCCAAAATAACAGGAATTCTTTGCCACCCTGCTACAAAAGAACGGTTTGGTCTTTTGGGCTAAAATTTAGAGGGGAAGGCAGCCAACATCTCACAGATGTGCCTTTTGGTGGTTTGGTGAACCAATATTTCACAGATGCAAAGTTACAGTACTCTGAAGTTTATGTTTTTTCCCATAGACTGACATGGTGGAGTCCTCCACTGCTTTCAGGGCTCGTATCTTGGAAATGGTGCGAGATATGGAATTTTTGTTGCAACAATGCATAGCCCTGTGGGCTACACATTCAGTGAAAACCTAGCCAGGAAACTCATGAATGATGTGAAATTTAAATTTTTTTTCTGTTACTGAGATATTATCATTTTAGTATTATAGCTGCTCGTTTTCTGCTCCGAGGCCCATTATTATGCATACATTCTTTATTTTCACTGTCTTTCTCAATGGAGCTTTTGGGGAAAAATAGGGTGTGTGCTACATTTACTGTTACATGTCCGCTTTACACTTCTGTTTCCATGCCACTTTGCGATAGCATTCCCGTGTACGTCAACGTTTGCATTACCCTATGAGTTTCTGTTTGCGCTTGCATTTGCATTACTGCATTTGCATTACTGTTACCATTTGCATCTCCACTACTTTTTGTCTTTGTGTTTCAGTTTACCGTTACTATTTCACTACAAATCACGTGGTGGGAGTGTGGGGCCTGAAGGGCACATGCTCCCACCACCACATTTCAATCACTATTTATAGTCCTCATTTTCAAAAAGAAGGGAAATTCATGGCACAAAACTCTATTTAATGCATCAGTTGGGGTTGTTCCACAGTGACAAAAGTGACAAAATTTGATGTTAGGGTTGAAACCCCCCCTTGGACCCACCCACCCACCACCCAGCTGTGTCAGGGTGTGCATTGGGGTCATTGCTCTTAACTCTCACCCCATTCTCCTATAGTTCACCTCCTCAGCTTGTCTACACATGTGATGGGGTGAGAATTAGGGCTGATGACCCCAACGCACACCCCCAATGCTGGCTGGGGAGGTGGGATGGGACTGGATCCAAGGGGGGGGTTTCAACCCTAACATCAAATTTCCTCGCTTTTGTCGCTGTGGAACAACCCTAACTGATGCATTAAATGGAGTTTTTGTGCCATGAATATATATATATATATATATATATATATATGTATGTATGTATGACATGTGTATATATAAATAATTACAGTAGATAGATGGCAGTGTATCACAGTTAGCTGTATTGAGCTGTCAGGTACACATGTATTTATTCTTCTGTTGACACAAACCTATATAATAGCAATAGTGACCTCAGTGTTGAGAACTTTGGCAGGTTTTGACAACTTTGACCCAATGTATTGCTGATTGTGGCCCTTCAGCAGTCCGATTAGGATTTTGCATCAAGATACGTGCCCGTATATGAACATGATGCTGTCACTAAATCATCAGCACTAAGAAAGGTGAAACTGGGGCAGGGGAAGCAATCAGACAAGGGCTCAACATCTTCCCAGTTGATATTTTCAGAAGCATTTCATAAATCATCTTCACATTTCTTTTTTTTAAACCTAGCATGCTTTACCCCTCATCACCCAATCTGCCCATGTCTGCCTTCTCTCCCACAACTCTGCTACCCTGCTAGGACTTACCTTGCCACTCTTTCAGTGCCCCACAGTTTATGTCCTATGACAGTGCCCCCTAGGCTGCCCAAGCCCAGGACAAGTTTAGCTCAGTTGCTGATCACTGAGCCCATTGGGTGGGTGGGTATAAGGCCTGTGAGGAAGGCTCATCCTGCAGGCTGTTTTTTTTTTCTAGCTTTTTTGGACCCTGATCTTCAGATGCTCTGTGGGAAAGGTGACTTGATATATGCACATCAATGGACATGCTGACATCTTCCACTGGGAGTTTCTACCCTCCCAGAACTGCTGCTCCCAACCTGCACCACCATGTATGTCACCTAGGTGGCAGTGTTGAGGCAGAACAGGTACCCTCCCTCTCCTGGAGGAAGAGAGTATCAGTCCCTGCCAAAACATCATTCCACATCACTGAAACATCATTCTGCACCACAGGTGTGAAATCACATTTTTGCTAGGATTTAAAAAATGACAGCTGTCACATTCATAAGGGGGTGTAAAAAAATGGATATATTGAAAATTTGGGGTCAAACTGCTTAAAACTACCAATGTTATGAGCAAGTGTAGAAAGATTTCATTGTACGCACATAACTTTGCCATTTTTACATATTTTGACCCCAAATTTTCAACATAGTCTTCATATGGCACCACCTCATGAACAAGTGAAAATTTCTAAATCCTGCTTGAAAGGTGATTTCACCAAGCAAGCACAAAATCACCTTTTGGGCCTGATTTGCATAATATCACTGCCATTAGTTATGAGGTGGGGTCCCAAAAAGGTCATGCAGAAAATGTGTGCTCAAAATATGCAAACATGACAAAGTTATGCATCAAAGGTCAAAACCACATTGAAATACATTGAACTGCAGTTACCTTACTTTCTTATAGCAGTCAGCGGTTCCAGCAGTAAGATGTGTCTTCAATTGGATGGATCTCTGCTGTGGGAGATGTTCAGGTGAGTGAGGGTGTGTGGGGGATGTTGGTGGTGGGTGCTAAGTGGAAGGTCAGGGTGTGGGGTCAGATTGGTTAGGGACCATTTTCTTGATTGTAGTTTATATTAAAAACAAATTGAGGGATGGTTTTCTTTATTGCAGTTATTCTGACAGCACTGGGGATTGGGGTCCCAACTATCACACTACAGTTTAGGGACTGGGTGCAGAAGATTTGGAGGGGAGGGGGATTCTGAGAAGGGGTATCTGGGGTGGGCATTCTGGTCTGCTTATGTTTTAAAATAATTGGGAACTGTGGGCAGAAAGCCTGGAGGGGAAGGGGGAAAGAAGTGGTACTGGGGGTGGGCACCCTGGCCCACTAGATAGATAGATAGATAGATAGACAGACAGACAAACAGACAGACAGACAAATGTTGAAAGAGAGACACAGAGGCAGATAGACAAAACAGAGGACTGGTGGCTCACTCCTGTCTTTGCAGCCCACAGCATGACTTCTAGCTGCAGCTGCAGAGACTCAGGAAAGTCCTGCTATTCTCACACAGAGAATGCAGGTGATAACTCCTCTTGCTAGCTGGGCACCCTGAAGTTTGGGGCACCCCAAAAAAGGTATGTAGGCAATTTAAAAACAAACAAACACCAGAATCTAGATAAATGGGTCCCATCAGGCTAGGTTCAGGTGTTTATGTTTTAAAAGAGATAATTTTATGCATTTTATATGTTTGCAACTTTAAAAGTAAAAGAAAATGGTGAACATCCCAACTGGTATTTTTCCAAGACAATTGTTTTTTTCCCTCATGACAAGTAAATCATGCAAATAACCACCTGAGATATGTTTTTTTACCTTTTGCAATAGTTTTTTTTACCAGTCGAACTTGAATGTTAACATAAAAATGATTACAATTCTAAAACAGTATAATAATTTTTTACCAAACCTTCCAAAGGCACACACCTGGAATAGGCCCCTTCAAACCTGAACATTTCATGACAAAATTCCACAGCATCTAGGCTGTAGGTGAAAGCAAAAAATATGCAACATTAAGAAGTTTTATTTTTAATATTTTGATGCTCTATATCTTGAAAACCATACAAGATGCTATCACAAAACTTTTCATGTCTTGAGACTCCAACAGCCTGACTATTCATGCAAAATGTTGTGTTATTTCTTTAGACATTGCTAAGGTTATTAAGGTGCAAAAATTGGGGTTTAACATTGAACAGCCGAATAAACCTTAACTATAGGGTACTACCATGCCCATATAATAAGATTATTTGCATTTGTGTGCATGATCTTCCAGAATGGAGCAGAAATATAGTTGAATTAAGTATGTGGAAGGAAGCATAACTACAGTACTGCACTGTGTTCATTGAAGTTACCAGAACATCATGTTTTGCATGCTTTTGTATGTTAGAATCACGTAAACCTGTCACTTTACATTTTTTATAACCTATTGTTTCTCATACTCTAGCCCCAATGTCAGAGTTGGACCCAGCCCCCTGTCACTTTCCCACAGTGGATTCCATGCCCACAGGTTTCCTCCCATCATGGCAGGGGTCCAACTTGACTAGTTCCAACCCCTCATTTTCTCTTGCTTATGTAGAAGGAGCTTTTCAGGATTTCCCTGTGGTGGGCAGTAACTGAGGTCAGGGTCCAAGTGCACTCTGGTCATGATGGCATGCTTGGAGGTCCAATTGGGAGCATGTAAGCATGCACCATGCATATCTCAACCAATGTTCCCCCTTCCCTCTGTCTGCTGACTGCTGTACCAGAAACAGTTACCACTAGACAATGCCTAAGATGTTGCACACAGTGCTTTTGCTTTTTCAAAGGTGGTGAATGCCATGACCACATGTGGTCACCCAAGTGGCAGTGTTGCAGCAGCAGCAATAGCCCCTCTTCCCTGGAGGAACAGATTGCACTCTGGTACACTTAATCTTCCTCTCTCTGGCCAGCTCCTGACAGCCAGAGCTCATTCCTGAATATGAGTTGCCAGCGTTATGAGTGAAAGCTGTACTGCTGCACCAAAGGCCAGATCTGTCACTTTATACAGAGAGATTATGGCAATATTTAATAGTTGTGAATTACAGGGGCACAGTAGTACCCCCATAAAGCAGTTAGGGTTGCAAATGTTGTTCTGTGTAGGCCTCCTGAGGAAGAGGCCATGTTTTCCTTGAACACTGGGGATGTGCTCAATGTTGCTGTCTGTTTTTTACTGAAAGCTTTTAAAGCTTTCAGCAACTTTCCTTTTTTCACAAATATTAATGAGGTGATTAACTTTGTGATAAATATTACATCATTTTCATGGGCTTTGCTATTAGTATGACTCATAGCGGTCATGCAAATGGCAGAATTGAGTCTCCTCCAAAACACATTTCAGCAGGGAAGTTTATTCACAATGTATCTTTCTGTGGACTTTGGGTGCCAAAAAAGGCTCATTGTACATGCATGCTGACTTAGTTTGTCAACATGAAATTACAACTGGCCATAACTTGCAAATTTGTCAAGCTTTTAGCCCCAAATGTGGTATATAAAGCCCTATCCCAATGACCACATCAGTGGGCACACTTAAATTTATAGGATAAGGTAGCACAAATATATTTTTAATTGAAAAGGAACCATGAGTGGAAGGTCTTGACACGGTGGCTCTGCATTCTGTTAACTTATTACAACAGCATTATGTGTGTGTCTGCCCTTATTGGCTACTGCCCATGTTTTTTCTGGCTGTCCTTCTATGTTTGTCTTCCCATGGTTGTGAGTGTGTGTGTGTGTGTGTGTGTGTGTGTGTGTGTGTATGTGTGTGTGGTTAGGTGGGAAATGTCCCAGTTTACTGGAAGGAAGGCACTGATCAACAACTGTTAAGTCATGTTTTGTGTAGTAACACCAACATGAGGATAGACACTTTTTCACTTTTAAGAAAACAGCAGTTTGATGTGCTTACACAACTGAATGAGATAATATTAGATGATGCTTGTGTAACTTGATTTGCTTTGCGGCTTTCTGCCTCTCTGTCTGTGGGATATACCACCCTGTAGGGGTACAATGCAAGGAACACTAGAGGAGGGTCCCCCCCACAGGTGCCGGGAATGAATGCATTGGCTAAAGGTAGGTTAGGAAGAAGCCCTTGGGTAATCGAGATGAGCTGCTGGAGGAGGAGGGATGGATGGTGGGCAATGAAAAAGAATTCTGGCAAAGTCCAGGATGTTGTGACATTTTAAGCTTGATGGGGGAGTGACGTTGTTGCTCCGCCCATCAAACCTCGGGCTTAAAACCCTCCCATTAAATGTGCTTATGCAACTGAATGAGATAATATAAGATGATGCTTGTGTAACTTGATTTACTTTGTGGCTTTCTACCTCTCTAGCTGTGGGATATACCACCCTGTAGGGGTACAACGCAAGGAACCGTATACGAGGGTTCCCCGCCACAGGTGCTGGGAATGAATGCATCGGCTAAAGGTAGGTTAGGAAGAAGCCCAAAACGAATACCCAAAGATGACAAGCTTTGAGGAGGCGAGGATGATGAATGAATTCTGTGAAGAGAAGGGCTAACTTCCTAAGGAGAGAGGGGAAAGCCGGGCCACCATCTGCCTCCATCCAACAGCGGAACCTAACTAACTAACTAACTAACATGAAGAAAGCACTAACTTTAACTAATATTATGACCATTGGCAAGGAGGAGAGGAAAAACCCCTTTGAGGAGGAAACCTCTGGGGATCAAGGCCTGGGTCGCTTCCCTCCAGGCAGACAATGTTTGATTTGAGGATGTATGTTGGTAAAGAGAACAGTTCATAGATAAGGGATATAAGTAGGGAGGATGATGATGGGATAGGGAAAAACTTCAAGAAGTACAGATTAAATAAGGAACATAAGGTAGCAGTGACCCACAGAGGGTATGCTCGAGTAGTCGATGAGAGATAATAGATTAGAGGAGCAAGGGTGGGAGGGAGTAAATCCATATATGAGTCAGAGGAGCAAGGGGTATCCAGATGTGCTCATGAGGAGATTCCAGATGTGCTGATGAGGAGACAAATGATAATGCAGACTGGCTTGATTTAGCGATGCTCTTGATTGAGCGATGCGAGTGAGCAGACACTGAGGTTGAAGAGGCATGCATGATTATGTGATGTAAATGATTAGACCCTGAGGTTGTAGTCAATGATGTAGTATGGAATTCAATGATAGGAATGTCTGAGTAAGCAATGCAAACAGATAAATCTTGAGGTAATGCTGAGTGAATGATGACTGGATTTATGAACTTGATATGACTGGAGTTATGAACTCGATACATGCAGCAGGATGGCCGCAGTTGATAGGTGCCATAGGAGTTATGGTAGGTACACCCAAAAAGAAATATTGATAGCAGGCCATGAGTGGAGTGAATCCTGAAGAGCCAGTATGGAATTGAAAGAAGAGGCGGAATGAACATGAAAAGAACTTTAATGAAGGTATCATGCTCTATGGAGCAATACGAACAATGATCCTCTCGAAGGAGGCAGACTCGAGGCCAAGAAGGCGTGTCAAGAACCAGAGGGTATGCAAACCAGAAGGTAAGCTCAGGATGGCGATCAAGGGAGTCAAATCGGATGATGTATGATGAGGAGGGAAGCCATGAGTGGAAAGAATCAATGACAGTCAGGACAAGAATAAGCACTGGGCTGAGGAAGGTAACAGGAACTGATGAGGTATGATGAGGATTAGCACCATGAAGGCAGGTACTGGAAAGTGAGGTATGAAAGGACAAAGGGCGGTAGGGAGGTCAATAGGGTAGCATAGGACCCAGCCAGTATGGGATGAGAACTGTATGGGGTGAGTTGGATTAGTGGTATATGATCCATGGTAGGTATGCCCAAAGAATTATCGATAGCAGGCCAGACAGAGCAAGTGAATAGCACAGACTTGGCATGAACCACGCCAAGGCATACTGATAGAGGGATTGAATTAGATGAGCAGGTCGAGGCTAGGTATCATGGAACTGAGGGGGCTATTGAGTCGAAGGATCTCCGATGGAGGGATCGATGATGGACGACATGGAGTAAGTAGACTCCTTGAAGAAGATAGGCTCCGAAAGGGGGCAGTAGGGTGAGCTGGATGAGGTGACACACAGGCCCAGTTTGATGGAAGGTCAGATGGAGTGAGCCATGGATGGCCCAAGGATGTGAATGGCAGAGCAGAGTGAATAGATAAATCATGGCATGATGAGATAGAAGCCATAACTGGAGTGAATCCTTGACGGCTGATGGATGGCATCAGGAATGTGATACATACGGCATGAGGGCTGTGGATCGATGAGGTGGGCATATGATAAATAATAGTTATGCCCAAAAGAAATATCAATGTCAGGTCAGACGAAGCCAGCTGAGGCTGATGGCATGATAGGGAGAAAACCCCAAAAGTCAAGTGCAGCCACAGAGGAACAGTGGAAATGACCCAGTAGGCAGGGAGGATGGGGCAGATATCCTGCTCCGATTGCCGGCCTAGCAAAGAAATAGCGGCAGGCATGGAGAAGAATTTTTTTTGTCTCAATGCTAGACTGGTAGTGAAGTGACTGAACAGGAAGTGGCAGCCATTTTCAAATTAAACCCACACACGACATTGAACAATTGCAGGAACCTGTTTCTTGAGAAGGGGAATGACGGCCAGGACACTTGGGAAGTTTCCCTGCTATTGCAGTAGGGTGCATCACTGGCCAACCAACCAAGATATTGGAACCAGAGGATGATGGAGCAGCAGCCATTTAGGGTATGTGGATGCATGCCCCCTGACCTAAAACAACTCCATTAGCGGCCACTGATGTGCAAGACAATGCATTTGTTCTGCAGACCGTGTAGGTAGAAAATACAATTTTAAGGGATACCGCAATTGACATGATTATGGACTCAACAGTAGACTTAGTCTCTGCAGAGGACTGCCTACATCAAGCACTGCAGCAAGAAAATTACATCTGCTGTTAGTGATAGCAGAGGAGGAAGCATCGTCTTTGTAAAGGGAAAATTACCTGTGCAGCAATGGAATCCAGAACATCGCAGCATTGAGCCCATCCAGAAAGTCTAGGCGTGCATTCTGTCAAAGGCAGTGATGCAGCTGCATCACTGGTGCTGCTGTTCCCAAGAGCATCCCTGTCACTGCTGCAGCAATTAACCAGGTGCTCGCTGCTCAAACCATGACCACTCCACAGGCAAAGACAGAATTTCAGGGGAAGCAAGGCGATAGCAGACGCTAGCTCAATCCTCCCAATTACAGAGTCAGAGGCCAAAAAGCACCAAGCAGAAAATCCAGTGAATGGGTCCAGATCCCAAGGCCACTTCCCACACTGCGTAACCAGAAGAAATTCAGTGAGTGCCAAGGAGCGGGAGAAGCTGGAGGAATGGGCTGAGCACCAATAAGGTGGGATGCAAGCGGGGATCCAGAGGCAGCCCAATGACAAGCCCCAGGCAAGTAACAGTGTGGAGCAGCTGAGAGCATGCAGCAGAGGAGGTGCAGGTGAAGCTGCAGAGGAGAGGCGGCTCCAAAAGGTGGGAGCAGCACAGGAGGTACGGTGAAAATAGGGGGCATCCAAAAGCACCAGGTTCATGGAAAAAACAAACACAGCAGAAGGCAGGAAAGAAAGGGCAGACAGGAATGGGTCTAGGAGCAGAGAAACAAGGCAAGGGGATACAGAAGCGAGACAGGACCAAGCAGCCACCAGAAGTGACAAGGGAAAGAAACAAGAGCACGAAGTGAGAGAAGCAAATTAGAGCAGCAACACTCAGTGAGGCAGACAATCCCAGCAGTACCATCGAGGGGATGGTAAAATGTGCAATGGAAGGGAGGAGAAATGAACCAGTAGCCGGAGGCAGCTGCTAAAGCAAATGATGCAGGAGACCAGAGAGAGGGCAGAAGAGCAGCACCTCCGAATGTAGCAAAAAAGAATTCTGGCAAACCCCAGGATGTAGTGACCTTTTAAGCTCAACGGGGAAGTGACATTGTTGCTCCGCTCATCGAACCTTGGGCTTAAAGCCTTCCCAGTACAAAACAGTCAGCTACATCAGCAAGTATTTCTCATTTGCAAATGGTAGTCGCTTGCATTGTTGTCGTACCATGTCTTGCTGGTACACATTTTTACTGTATATTTACCCATGATAGACCAGGTGAGATGTAATATGTCATTTGCAATAGGATCCTGATTTTCCAAAGTTTTATACTGCATTTAGCCATAATAGCAGAGGTGAGATACAATGTCTAATTTTTAGTGTGGTCCTGCTTTTGTAATATATTTTTATAGGACAGACCATTTTAGATGCAACATCTCCTTTTCAGTGGGGTTCTGCTGTAGAACCCTGTTTTTACACAGTTTTGCAATATTTTAGGAAAACCCAGCTCAGATTCAATGTCTCACTTTCAATGGGGGTCCTGCATTGACACATTTTTGTATTATATTTACCCAGGATAGCACAGCTCGGATGCTATCTTGCTTTAAGCAGGATGCTGCTTTTCTCAGTTTTTACCCTGTATTTACCTAGGACTAGAGATGCAGTGAAGTTTAAATTCACCTGCAAAGTTAACTCAAAGTGGGCAATTTTGAATTTGCGTAGCACTATTAAAATTCCATTCAAAGTCAAAATACGCCTTTAATGGACTTGAGTTCGCCGGCGTTACAGTTTGAGAAGGTGAAGTTGGCGAGAATAGCCGACAGATCACATGTCTGACTGTCTGCAGGTCACATGATGCAGGCAGGCAGGCAGTTAATTAGGTAGGAAGTCAGTGAATTAGTTTCACTTTCTGAGAAGGAACTGTGTAGTCAGCATTGTGTGGAGTCTGTAGACTGCTTTTTTGGATAAAATCTTCGAGATATTGAGTTTTTTTGTGCTTTTAAGTTTTTGTAATGTGTTGATAAAGTTTTGCAGGCAGTTTGAGTTTATTTTAAAACCATATTTAGTTAAAAAAAAGGTTGTTTATTTTGGTTACATAGTTTTAGTTAGTATAGTTGTTTTTGTTTTGCTCCCACCTGCACCCTGGTTGGTCCCTCTTTCGGATCTCACATGGATCTTTCCGTCCCAGCAATCCCCAACCCCCCACAGCCCCACATCACAACCAGTCCTAAGGTACCCTGATGTATCCCTTCATTGGGTGGGTCCCCTATCTTCATAGGGAATGAGCCTTACCAGCCTTCCTGATGGTCCTGGGTCCTGCAGAGGCAGCTGATGAAGGCCTCAGGAACTCCTGTGGTGAGGCTCAGGAGCCATCTCCCGACTGACCAGTGCACCATTTCCTGGTTTTTCTCCCACAGGAGTGTGACGTCTGTGATGCAAGGCAGATGCCAGCATCTGTCACGCTCTTTAGCTAGAGGGACCAGGTGCACTGCTGTGCCCCCGGCCTCCACCAGGGGTTAGTAGGCACCAGTCCTCCACCCCCTTCCCCAAGAGAAGGCGAGTCATCAGCAGATGCTCTTACCTTCTCTCCCTGGCTGGTCCTCCAACGCACGAGTCCATTCCCCAAACATGGGTCACTGGCATTGCAGTGGTGAATCTTTCCACTTCAGCAGTGGGCTGAGTGTAGTTTTTTGGTAGTATTTTTTTGTTTGAGTTTTGATTTATGTTAAGTTTTACTTAACATGGAGAGAGGTGGCCAAAGTGGTGGGCAGCGGGGGCCCCGAATGTGTGGCGGTCTTGGGCAACAATTTCACCTTAACTGTGGTCCTCTTTTGACAGCGAGTGGTCCCTCACAGGCACAGCAGCACAATTGTGGCCGTAGGGTGCAAGAAGCAGCAGTAGCTGCTGCGTGTGTTTCAGCCACTGCCAGCCCTGCAGCAGTGGAACAGCAGCAGGAATTGCAGCAGCAGGCAGCGCAGCAGCAGCAGCAAGCAGACCAGCAGCAGCAAACACAACAGCAGCAGCTTGTTGTTGCCCCTCCACCAATGGCAGCACAGCAGGTGGTATTATGTGGTGCCCCACCCCACTGCCTGTGCCTGGTCCTCCCTGCAGCTCACCCATCTGGCAATTTTTTATCTGCCTCCCTGGCCACCCAACAGTAGTCAGGTGTAAGTTGTGTGATGCACTGGTACATCGGGGGTGCAAGGGAGGCCCCTTGGGCATGGGTGGTCAGGAGCGCACCTTTGGGGTGCCACCATGCAGAGTGGGAAGCAAAGCTGCAGAAGGTACCAGCCACTCCTGTAGCTGAAGCTGAAGTGGTAGAGTGTCTGCCTGCATGGTGTCTCAGACAGATGGCCAGGGCATAAGAAGTGGTGGCTCCTGCAGCTGCCTGCTGCAAGTGCAACCCCTCACAACAGCCTGCCACACAGGATGACCTTGCTGTGCTATGGGCAGAGGATGGAGCCATAAAAAATGTTGTAGAGGGTGCAGTACAGCAGCTCAACTGCATTGAAGGACAAAAATGCAGAGATAATTAGTATGTTAACAATTACTGGTGGTCAGCCCCAGCCCCCACAGGACTAGTAAAAAAAAATATTATGTCACAAAATCTTCCCCCCAAAAAACTGTCCTCTGCTTTTACTTTTTTCTTAAGCAGTATTTTTTTTTTATTAAAGCCTAAGTATGTAATTTATGTTTAATTAATGTTTTCTTCCTTATGTTTATTTTATTTATTAAAATCTCAGAATGAGCCAGAGGCTCATTTACAAAGACTCCATATCAAAATAAGGGAAGGGAACAAAACAGAGACAGTATACATGATATGAGGACAAACAGACAGGTAAACAAAATTACAAAATACAGTGTACAACTGACTAACTTAAGTTACAATATATAATAGGTTCTCAGTAGTGAGCACATCCGGTATAAGGTGAGATACAAGGTTACAATTGTCTTACACTAAAAACGAGTGGTCAAAAAGGCTGACCTTGTCAATTGGCCCAGAGAATGGGGATACAGTGTAGGTAGAGAGTTGTTCAGAGAGGAGAAAATAGAAGGGCAAAACTACCTGCCAGGCCAACCTAAATATAAGCAGAGATAAGGAGAAAAGAACTGGATATGGGACATTGAAGAATGTATGCAGGAGAGAATGGGGAAGACAACAGGGTGTGGAGGTAGGACATGAAGACTATGCACAGGGAAAAAGGGGGAAAGAATAGGGTATGGAGGTAGGAGGTGGGGAGAGAGTATGATATGGAAAAGTGCAGAGGCTATGTAAGCGGAGCAGCTGGAGTGGAATTTTCAGGACAAGTATGAAAGAGATAATGTTTCCCAGGTGGGTGGGGCAGGAAGGGAGATAGGATCAAATTGCTGAGGCATTGTTGGAGGTAGAGATGGTTAGGGAGAGAGGAGGAGAGGTAGGTTAGAGAGGGAGTAGGAAGGAAGGCAAGTAGAGGGAGCAGGTAGAGGTAGGCAGGAAGTAAATCAGTGTAATTTAGGTCAGATATTCACAGCTACTACATTTCATTAAGTGCTGTTGAAGTTTGTCTTTGAAGGGACCAATTTTGGTGTCTGTTAACAGGTCAGGAGGAAGGTTATTTAGCCAGTTGGGTGCCCTATACATAAAGAAGGGTTAGCCCTGTGCAGTGTGGCATAATGTGACCTGAAAGGTGGGACTGAAGAGCTTCTGGTGCGAGATTGACGTTAATTTTGTTAATCCTGTATTTCTTAATTCCCCATCTCCCCCAAGTGCCCTCCCACCCCATTCTGCTTGCCTCAATAGAAATGTTTTTGTTCTTACACCTTACTTTATTTTATGTAATAAGTCATGTGGTCAGTAGTTTGCGTACACTTCATGCTTTCATTTCATTTGAAATTGTGGCAAAATGCCCTCGTAGAGGACACTTTTATTTCATTGTGCATTGCTGTAACACAGTTTCACCTGTAATGAAAGCACACAGTGTTCGTCATTTTGTTGACCCTCTGTCATGTACAAAATATACTAAATTAAGTCACAACTCCTAAAATACTTGTTATTTTTCTGATCAGTTTTACAGGGGATTATTTCTCACATGTGGACTGGACACTAAAACCGCATGCTGAATGATGAAGCATGATATCAGTATAATCCGACCATATTCATAATATAGTAAATTATGGTGGGTGGTTGATTGTCATGGTATGTGATTTTATGGTATTTTGATTGTAGTTGAAAATGTATGTAACACCTGAAACAGTAACCACAAATTAAGACAGCATGACAATTAATGCATCAGTGCAAGAATGCAGTTACAATTTTGACCGATACATTTTTATTCTATTTTACATTGCCCCTTATCTAATAACTTGTGTATATGTGTATGCTACTCTTCTTTTAACAATGTATGTTATTCTGCATTACTCCATTTTTTAAAATGAGAAATAATAAAAGTAGTGTTCATTGTAATGATACTGTTCCATTATGTCATGTAGCACTGTCTGCTACATGCAACAGGACTGAATTTAAATAGTTGCTGTCCAAAAGCATGTGAGAATACTGATCCCAACCTGGTGCAAGGCCAATTAAAATGAGTGCTCCGTTTATTACTTCGAGTCTGAAAGAAATGTGGTGCTGCATACTTAAATTGTTGAAAGAAGGGTGTCATTCACACACACAAGTTGATAGATGATTGTGTAAGCCAAAAGAATAAAAAGTGTCGGTCAAAATTGTAATTGCATTCTTGCACTGTTGCTTTCATTGTCAGGCTTTATTACTTTTGGATACTGTTTATTCAAGTAAAGTTTAGTAGTATACATACCAACAACTACAATCTAAATACCATAAAGTCACTTGAAATCGCCTCACCTACCATGGCAACCCCCTCACCCTATAATTTCCTATCTTCTGAATGTTGCCGTCTTATAGTATGCATCATTTAGATGTGGCATTAGTGTTCTGATGTGAATAATAATCTCCTGAAAAAATGTTCATAGAATTAACAAGGATTTCATGATGGTCATAATTATAAATCCACAGCTCTCACTAATGTTCCACCCCCTATTTTAGGTTCCCCAGTGGAAACAAGTTTTTTCTTATTACTTTCTTTACTGTACTTTTTAAAATTCCCATGGTCAGCAACACTCGGATGCTGTGTGCTTTCATTTACTTTGCATTTGCGGCACAGAACTGCATGCTGCAATACACTTTTATTGAAGTGGGCAGTGCATCACCTTAGTGTCACCTGTTATGAGAGCGTGCACTGTCAACAATTTTGCATACCCTGCTATGACCTTTGAAAAATAAAGGAAAGTAAGTAAGAACTCTTAGAAACTGCCTTTCTATTGCAGAAAGCATAATGGTGTGATACATTTGTGAGAGGTGTGATTTAGATTGGAATTATGACTTTTTTCCTTTTATTTGGTTAAAGCAGCAGTGCAATAATCACAATATCATTAAATCACCTGTCATGCCCCAACCCCCCCAATGTCCTATATTGTGAATGTCCCACTGTTTTAATGTCATGAAAAGTCCAGATGAAGAATAAGGCCAGAAATGCGTCACAGTGTTCCAACTTTTGTGAGACCATTGCCTGGCGGTGATGCCAGTTGCTACTGTGTTGTCCCACTGCTTTAATATCATAAAGAGTCCAGATGAAGAATAAGGCCAGAAATGCATCACAGTGCCCCAACTTAAATGAGAGCATTGCCTGGTGGTGACGTAAGTTGGTGCTACTGCTGTTGTCCCACTGCTTTAATGTCATGAAACATCCAGATGGAGAATAAGGCAAAAATGCATCACAGTGTCCCAGCTTTAGTGAGACCATTGCCTGGTGGTGAGTTTGACACCTGCTGCATCACTGATACATGATGCCCTTTGTGTGTGCCTTCATACCACAATGGGGAGTCATTGTTCGCTCCAGTGAAATTTTTTTTGGCAATTTCTATTGAATCTTGTTCTGTGTTGTAAGCAGTTCATCATATTGTTCCTTTTCAGGGAATCATAATACATATGTAATGATTCCATTTGACCCTGGTGGACATGATGTTCACATCCACATGCCAGATATATGTTTCGAGTCTGACACCTAATGTGGTACTGTAACATTTAATTTTTATTCGGAGTGGGGGTTACCTCTGTGGCTGACTGAAATATTATAATTTCTGATTACTTTTTTTCCCTCAGGTCATATGCACACTTGTGTTCTGCACGTTTGTGATGGTTGATGTCTTTGGCTGTATGGAAACTAGCAAGCCATGTAAGGTAAGTATTCATTTTTTTTTGGGGGGGGCACATTTGAAAACAAGTTTCATTAATGTTTTTGTCTTCTTTCCAGGTCTTCTGCATATCCATTCCTTACTATTGTCCATCTTCAGATTGGAAGATACCACAACGGCAGTCCACAGCACCTCAATGTTACCTGAAAACAGATGAAGAAGAAATTATTAGGAGTTCATTGCACTACCACATTCAGTTCCCAGCATGGCTGTTCCTGTCTTCTGTTATATCTAGCTTAAAATGCCAAGCTATTAGTAAAACCCTTATCCAATTTAAAATACAAGCTATTAGTAAAGCCCTTAAAAAAAATAACATGTTTAGTGAGTGACACACACTGGCCCACTGTCGTATTTGCATTACATCATGGGTTTTCAGGATCAGGATAACATGTTGTATAACACTGGCATACTGAAGTATGCCTGTTCCATCCGTGAAGAAAAATATATTATCTGTTCTGTATGTCACCACGGTTAAATTTTTACATCGATGGAAAAAATAGATAAAAATGAAAGAAGAAATAAGAGTGATACTGACCTGTAGATGTTATCCTTTAGGTGGCAGGAGTAATGCAGTCCTGCAAAGTTACACAGTCTGTAACGTGTGAAAACCAAATAAAAATCAGTTGCCTGTATTTGGTGAGGTGACAGTGGCATCTTTAAAATGGTAAAGGAAGGATTCACATGACAGACTACAATGTCTCTCTCTCTCTCTCTCTCTCTCTCTCAAGAAGCAGGGTGTCTGTGGCTGGCTGAGGGTTCATAGCTTGGGCAGAAGGACAATGACTCTGTGTGTCTCGAAAGAAGCAGGGTGGCTGGCTGGGATGCATTACTGTTTTTCAGTGTCAGGAGGATACCTGTCAATCAATCAGCAGGATTTAAGTGGCTACAAGTTGACATTTGTGTTTAGAGGACTGTGGGTAATAATGACTGCACACATTCTGTAAACTATACTCTGAAAATCAAGAAAGTGGAAGTTGAAGTATAACAACATGTCATTAATACTTATTTGTCAATTGTCATATTACAGTCAAGGCCACTGTTTTTCATTTTTTAATGCAAAAAAATGGTAACACTATGGAACTGCGATAGCCTTCACCCCAGTACTTTTGTCAATACTTCCTCCCATCAACATCCTCATCATCATCATCAGAGAAGAAGCAGCCCCCACAAAACTCAATGCCAGAGTTGTATCCACTTGGAAATTATTTTTCCATGACTGTGTCATCAACCTCAGTGGTGCCCCATTTGACACTGCCACCAGGATGGTCTGCTTCACCTGCATCATCAGCACAACCATCATAATGATGAGGTACAAACATAGATATGGTTGTCCGACTTGGTAGTTACCTTCATTCATTTGGATAAATGTCAGCATGCTGACATTTGTAGGTGATAGGTTAGTATGACGGTCATGCACTGTGGACCCCTGCAGAACTAAATACCCTCTCCACACTTATACTGGATGGTGGGCAGGTCAGGTACTTCAGTGGTATTGATGTCAGCACTGGCTATTCCTTCACCTTACCACTCCAGTACATCAAAGAATCGTTCAATATTGTCAGATGCATGTTTTCTGCCAAGCAGGCCTCAACCATGGTCTGTGATGCACACATTCCTGATGAATCATCCACCTGTTCACAAGATTCATCTAGGTCACAAACTCTTACTTGGCACAAGGCACCCCGAAAGCAGATTAATGGACAACTGTGCAGCTGACACTACCCCTTGCCCCTCAGCCACCTTACTGGATGTGCTTGATCCACAGAGACATTCAGCCTTGTTATGCTGTGGTTTGCAGAACTTTGCACATGACTTCTGTGCCCCATGAACCAATCAGACCAGCTGTCAAGTCAGATTTTGAACCTGATCATGCCCTCCCTCCAGTAGGAATGCAATGCCATGCTTGTAGTGTGGGTCCAGCATTGTGGCTATTCCAAATTCTGGAGATTGCTGAGTAGTGGCAATGTGTCAGTTGCTGTCTAATACTGTAATCACGTGTTTCAGTAATGCACAACTTGACCCATCTCCGGCCACGTCAAGGCGAGGCTGTTGGTTCAACAAAGTCTTCCTCAGCACCCACAGCAATAGAATGGCTTGACTAACAGATGCAGTGTCATCACTCACTGCCTGTGTGGCATGTTCAAATGGCCTCAAAATTAATATTACTAAGTCCATGAGTTTTCATTGTTCAGTAGTGAGGCCCCTGAAATGTCACAGCTAGTGTGCATAACTAGGTACTCGGAGATGGCTTTGTACTGCTCATACAGCCGCTCTGCCATGTAAAGTGTTGAGTTCCATCTTGTGACAATTTCAAGCTTGAGGTGGTGCTGATGGAGGCTGTTTTGAACCTGTAGCTGCCTAAGTTGGTCATGGGCCATTCCAGAGCGTGCAAGTGGGCACAGATGTGGCGTGCAACAGTCAGTATTTGCTTTATTTCAGGGTACTGCAGAAATACCTGTACCACAATATTTAAACAGTGGGCCATGCAGGGAACCCTCACACAACCACCATTGCTGATACATTTAACAACATTTGATCCATTATCACTAGCTATGAAGCCAGCTTTTAGGACAGGGAGTGCAGCCACTCATCAATTTCTGCCAGTAGCAAGTCTAGCATGTTTTCACCCAGTGCGACCCTGCTACACTATGCATTGCAAGCGTGGCATGCTGCCTAATGCCATGAAGGTTGCTACCACCACAGTATGATATATTACACTGCTTTCCAATCCCACCATCACACACAACCCCAGGTAGCTGTGCCCAATGTGCAGTATTACACAGATAGGAACTACCCGCAATTTTGCCACCTGTCCACATATTCATACCTAAGTGAATATAAGGTGATGCAGAATGTGGAAGGGCATGTCTTACAAACACTGTCACCATCCGATATAACTCAGGGACAGCATGGGTGGAAAAGTGTGTCCTGGATGGGCTCTTCCATTTAGGACAGTCATGTGCTGCAAAGTACTGGAACCCTGCATTCTCTTTTTTCATTTAATTTTTTATTTTTCATCCTTGTAGGCCAGATGAGCAAATTGCCCATTTTCACAGGTGACAAGCTAAGATACAAAAAAATAGATAAAATACATAAACAACAGAGGACATTATACAAAAACAATCACATACAAAATGAAAACAATATCTATTAACAGACACATTTCTGTAAATTTCTAAAGTGTATAGTAAGCTTGTGCTTAAAATTACAGGTTGATTTTAGGAAAAAGAAATCAGACAGAAGTGAATTGAAAGATTTAGGGGCCCTGAACAGTAATGATCTCTGACCGATAGTCCTACGGAAAAGTGGCAACTTAAATGTATATCTATGCTGAGATCGGGTACCACATCCATTAATAAACCTTGGAAATAGACCAGAGACCAAAAAAGGGAGATTACCTAAAATGATCTTAAACAAAAACATACAGTGTTTAAACTGGATCCTATGGTCAAGTAATAGACAATTTGACATCTGAAAAAGAAGACAGTGATGAGTATGATATGGAACCTGAAACATAAACCTAAGAATTGAATTATAAGTTACCCTAAGACATTCCAGTAAGTTATTACCGGCAGAGCGAATAGATAAGTAAACCATAATCTAACTACTGAACAAAAAACTATGGGCTAACAAAAACCTGGATTCTTTTGTAAGACAGAATTTAATACGATGAAGGCCCCCTAGTCGCTGATGGATAGTTTTCCTGATGTTAGTTATATGATTCTCAGAAGACAGTTTAGAATCAAGGGTTAACCCTAAATATTTAAAATGGTCAACAAATTCAATATGAGTACCCTTTAGGTCCACAAGAGGAATGAGGTCCTCAACACTTTGCTTATTAGAGAAAAACATACATTTAGTTTTATTAATGTTCAATACCATGTCATTTTGATGAAGCCAAACTTGGAACAAATTAAAATCATCCTGAACCTGTGATATGGCATCATTTTGCTTAGATGCTGTTCCAAATAGTACAGCGTCATCAGCATACATAGTAATGGAGGTATGTGAGCAAATGCTAGGGGCAGAATTCATGTATAATGAAAAAAATCAAACATCCCAAAACTGAACCCTGGGGGATTTCACAGTCAGTGGGGTTAGACTGAGAGATGAAACCATCCAGAGAAGTAGCATGGGCCCAATTACTTAAATAGGTAGAAAACCACAAAACAACATCCGAGGAGAAATGCAAACTTAAGAAAATATCTGGTAACAAATTGTATTCCACAAGGTCAAAGGGCCTTGGTGAGGTCCACAAATACTGCAGTAACAGAGTGCCCTTTATCAAGGGCACCATGTATGCAGCTAGTGAACTCCTCCAAGGCCATCTCAGTGTTGTGAGATTGTTTGAAGCCATGCTGATAGAGTGTTAACAGATTATAATTGTTAAGAAAATCAAAGGTCTGATCAAAAACAATCTTCTCGAGAATCTTAGATTAGAGAGGAAGAAAAGAAATGGGATGTCTACTTGATGGTAGGTTGGGGTTCCCAGACTTAAAAATGGGCTTTATAATAAAACTTTTCAATTGAATAGGAAAATATCCAGAACATATGGACGCAAAGACTTAATACCAAGTTTGACAATCCTGCAGTCTATATCATCAGGGCAGAACAAAAGCCAAAGATTCATTTTAGTGACATAATGAACAATCAGTTCAGGAGAAACACTTTTGAAGTAAAATTTAGGGTTGCAATCATAAGCTGACTGAAGTACAATTGTGTGTAAGCAATTGAGGGGTTGCTCAAGGGCTGGCTAGTAGTGGAAGATTTGGCATCCCAAGGAACACTTTCCCTCTCTCAGGGGACACTGAGTCTTGCTAATTCCTGTCACACCCAGTGGAGGCTGGCTGACAGCACAGTGGGACCAGCAGACATGGGTGGGAAGTGTGATGAGGAACCTACATAAGCGTGAAGATGCACTTGTGTAGTTGCATTATATGCAATTCCTGGTAGGCAAAAATTGGGGAAACCACCTCGGCACACTTGGTATCCCCCACAGGCCCTACATGACCCTATGTGGCAGACCAACCACCAAATGTAGCTCTGAGTAAGTGGTGGTTAACCCTTACATCCATGAGATGTGTTGGTGCTGAGGCTTGGGGGATTCTGCTAGGACTAAGGACACAGAAGATAAACATGAATGGCAGAAAAGAAAAAAGAAGTCTGAGGATTATTGTATGGATAGGTATAGAGATGAGGTATGGGGGAACAAGTCAGCTTCAGGGACTCTGGGGTGCTCTTCTCCAGGATTATACCCTGCAGCAGGGTTCACTTCTCCTTTTGCAGGACCATTGCAGAGCTCCCTACTCAATTTGTAGCAGCAAGGGAAAATATGCCTCTTCTGTGGCACTGGCTCAGCTGGAGATCACAGCCCATATCCCCACTCCCCCAGAGGCTCATGGGTCCAGGAGCTGGTGAGTGGTGTGGAGGGGGAAGGGTGGCAGAGGCAGCCACAAGGAGGTCAACCATCCCCACACAATCTCAATGACAAATCACTTGGCACCCTTGGAGGAGATACAAGTACCTGACTCCACAAGGGGAGTGCTGAGTCAGTTGGGGGAAATAAGAGTGATGATCTGATGGCATCCAGGAGTGACAGTAAGAAGAATGCAGCTTGGAGAGTCTTATTATTCATGAATTTTATGATAAGGAGACTGAGAGTGTATGGATGGGGAGTAAGGGTGAGTGATGCTCAAATGTCTTCCTGGGACATCAGCCATCTGGGATATATAATAGGGAGGATAATGGAGAGTGAGGGGAACTGGGAATGATTTTACACTTGTGTAACAATGATCTGCCAAACCAGCCTGTGGAGCAAGTAAAGCAGGACTTTCAAAGGCTGGGGGAGAGACTGCATGCCCACTCAGCCTTCCTTGGATTTTACTTCTTACTTATATCTTGTTTGATGTTGACCATCACAGCTTAATGTTGGCAATAAGGTGTGACTGAATTTGATCCTCTTTACCTCCAAATAAAAATAGAGATGAGAACAAAAAAATATATAGTAACAATAGGGAAATAATTTAAAGGTAGCCTCAGGTTGTTGCATGTTTTTTTAACTCCCCCATCTGGCGTTGTTTATCCCTCATATCCTCCCTCCTCTTACTTGTGAAGTTTTTATTTTCTTCAGGATTGGACAGTATTGCACAAGATAGATAAAAGGTCTTGAGTATGATATAGGGACATCAAATTGGAATAGTTTGCATTACTTCCATATGTATTTTTTGTATATTATTGCACTATTTATAAAGGAGTGATTTGGATTCCTGGAGTGGCTCAGAAAAGGGATAATAGTTTTCCAGTAGTTAAATGTTAGGATAATTTGATCCTGCCTCTTTAAAACTACAAAATAAAAACAATTATTAAAAAGATATACCAGACTATCTCAGCAAGGATCGGTCCGATGACATCCATACACCAGGAGGCAGGTTGGGCCAGGATCCAGACTACAGTAAGTCGGTCGCAGATCTCAAAACAATCTTCACGATGTCCATGATCTCTGGCTGGTTGAAATCTGTACATACAGGCCAGATGTCTGCATCCTCGCATCGACCACAGCCATACTCATTTGAATGAGTCAGGCAGATCTCTGACCTGATGGAGGACACCTTATCTGCAAAGAATTGAGCGAACTCCTCACACTTACTTTGTGAAAAGCTCTCCAGCCTGAATTCAGGCTGGATTGCACAGCCTGTCCATGGTCTGAAAGAGCTGGCTGGCTGATTCTTTGCTGCAGCAATCTTCCTGGACAGGAACTCGCCTTCTACTGGAGATTTCTGATTGATAGTCTGAATAATGGACTAACAACCTAAGTCTGTCCTCCGCCATGCCAGATTTCCACCAACAATGTTCCAACCTTCATATTCCTCCTCAACTCCTCAAAGTCCCATCAAACCAAGGAGACTGAGGGCAGAGAGGGAGAGGGTGAACTCGGACAGGAGCTACGGAATCCAGGGCCTCAGTACCACACTGTTATAGTGCACTACTAGGTCTCCCAGGTCTGAGCATTCCACTGGCCTACCTGACAGGTCCAGCACCACCATCAAACCTCTGAGTAACACCCCTCACAGGGTGGTACAGGACCATCGCCAAAGGGGAAGGTCTCACAGGGGGATCCACAAAACTGAACCTTATAGAGTGATGGTCTGACCACATGGTCTGATCATTGGACTGGTTCCACCACCAAGCCAGTGGCCTCCATCCCCAGTAGGAACACCAGGTCCAAGGGTCCAAGGAGTGACCCTGAATGTGGGTTGCAGTGGTAACTACATGTGTAAAGCCCAACAAGATCATCAGTTGGAGGAAGTTCTGACTAAAATGCCAAAGTTCATCATTGACCCAGGCATTGAAATCCCCCAGGACCAACCTCCTGGAGGATTACAACACCATGTCAATCATGAAGTCAGCAACTTCCTTCAGGAAAACATTCCCATCTCCAGGTGGATGGTAGATGAGAAGAATCCTGCTGCCCACACCTACACCCATGATACACTTGATGGACCTAGTGGCCCCCACTGGAACCTCTACAAGGCCCAGTTCTGTTTTAAAACAAATGGCTACACCCCCCCATGATCCAATCTCCAGGGGTGTATCACCACGTACCCTGCTGGAACAGCTGACTCCAATACTGGGTCAGCATTCTCATCCAGCCAGGTCTCAGTGATGCAAACCAGGTCAGATGTTTCAACAAGATCAGCAATAATTGCTGTCTTGTTCTTAATTGACCTGGCATTGCATAACACTGGCCCGAGTTGGATGAGAGGCCATGGAAGAGCGGGCAACTTGCTCACTGCCAGTGGAGCCCTTGGGTATGGTACCAGGCAGGGATGACCCCTCTCCTGAATCCATTTCACCCTAGGGCACTTCCTTGACTTCACTACCTCAATTCGCCCCCCACTCCCTCCACCCTCCAGGTCTGGGGAACCCCACCCCTCCAGCCCCTCCTTGCAATACCCAAGGCACGACAATGTGTATACACTTTGGTTTGCAGTGGAGTACTATCAAAGGGTGCAGGTCCCTCAGCCTAGAGGGGGAGTAGCACGTGCCCATCAAACCATGATCCCAACACATGCTACCTAATTAAAATCTACCACCTTCTAAAGGTGATTATAATCAATAATAACTAAAATAAATCACAAAAAATACACAAACTACATAAGCATACATTTAAACTTGATTGCACAGCTAATAATTCAGGTATTTAAGAAATGGCTTAAACAAAGCCCAGTCCATAAGAAAAAGCCAATGTAAAATAAGTTTTAGTCCATGGAGCTCACACCTCCTAGGGCCAAACAATATCCATTTTATAGACCTGAAGGACTCTCACTCCTAAAGGTTCAGCAGAGTAAAACTTAAATGTTTTAAGCCTCAGTCACCATGTGATACCTGGCTTGCAGTTCATAGGCACTCAGTACCGGCATTCACTCCTCCATGTCCAAACCAGTCCGAGTTCCAAACAACTACACAATAAAATTTAAGTCAAGAGCAAGCTCATGAGTGTAATATTTGAGTCAGGTTAGAATAGTTCAAGCAACGACTCATGTTTCCCTTCAGTTGCTGCCGACCAAGAGAATGATAATTGTACAGCTGCAGTTCACGCTCAAACACAGTTCCAAACAGCTAGGAAAATCCAGGGAATAGTGGCAGTTCAAAACCGGGATGCAGAAAAATTTGTAGGGCTCCCCAGACCACACCTCTCCCCAGATCCTACCACTGCCCCAGCAGCTCTCCGCCCCCACCATGGATTGGAAGTGCATGGTGCAGCCACCCACCAAGAACAGCACATGGTACACCACCAGGTTAAAGACAGGGACCGATGGATCTCTCCCAGCAGAAGACAAACACCCACCATCAAATTACTTCAGCACTCCCTCCACACCATTTCTTGGGACTTCTTTAAGACTTATTAAACAGAACCAACAGACACCACAGTACTCACAGAGTCCAATCGGCAAAACTCCTTGCAGTACTTCTCCCACAGAGAGGAGATCGTATACAGCCAAGAGACCGCACCAGTTCGAAAGCTAAAACTGGGAAACTCCAAAGCACTCCAAAGTATTGTCTGGTGAAAACTTGATGTTTCCAATTTTTAGTGCTTCTGTAACTTCAGTTTTTATCCTAATGTTGGTTATCACCTTTCAAATTCCAAGGCAGCATTTAATAGAAGTAGACGCCGATAGCAATAACACGTCTCACTTAATAGTAGTCAGATCTGGACCAAAGCCCGAGATTTGTCCTGTGCAATCAAGCAAGCTTTACAGAACATCAAAATAAAACAAAAATAAAACAAATAAACTAAATATAACTTAAATATAACTTAAAAATGTAACTAAAAGGAACGCTGCAGACTCAGCCCAACATGGCCGTCATCTTGCCCTCTCATATCGATTGGATCATGTAGTACCTGGAGGTGCTTAAATAATAACCATTGGTGATTTATTAATTTGTATTAATTAACATTGTGACTATTTACTGTGGGTAAGAAATGAGAAGCTCCTCCCAATGAAGACCTTGTTGGTTGAAGCACTGGGGTTTTGTTCGCATCCTCTTATGTGATTTAATAGCCCATTCAATAAATTCATTGATATATTGGTAGACTTAGAGAGGGTTCCTTATTCCTTGAGTGCATCTGTTTGTTGTATGTGTACGCTCAGCCTTCCTGGCTTTTTCCAAGTTCCTCCCTGTGTGGAATAGTGGGGAAGGGAAAGCTAGAGTAAGGAAGGAAGAAACAGGAATTAAATGGGTGGTTAAAAGGATGGTGTCAGGAGAAAGGGTACCACTTTGTGGGAGACTAGGGGAACTTCTGGAGGCTTTTCACCTGACAAGACAGGGGACCAGTGTGCTGGGGCAGAAGTCAACATCCTCATTAAACAGTTAAACTGACTGTGGGGGACACTGAGGCTAGGGAAACCACAGTAAAGAGTGTGGAGGGAGGAGAACCTAGCTAGTGATCCCCATACTGGGAACTGGTAGCAGTAAGGTGGGTAAAAACAAGATTGATGTTCAAAGAGGAGTTGTGGAAGTTGTAAAGTGGGAAGGGTCTCAAGGTCTGCAAGCATGAAAATAAGAAGGTAAGGAGAGTGGGAAGGAATGCAGGTGTAGGATCAGAAAACAGCAAAAGAAGATTCTGAGCTACTTGGAAGGGGTCTGCCTTAATGCTAGGAGTCTGGGTAATAAACTAAGTGAGCTCCAGGCATTGGTGGCAGACAGTGTGGTGGACCTAGTAGCCATCACAGAAACTTCGACACAGAATAATTACTGGACTTTGCTGTCCCAGATTACACAATGTTATGACAGGATAGAGGAACAGACAAAATGGGGGAGGGCATAGCCCTATATGTCAGAGAGGGATAGAGGCTATGGAGGATGGAGACATCAGAGGAAGCAAAGGGGGAAACAGAGTCACTAAGGAAAGATCTGGAAAGGGGAGTGAAGGAGAGGGAAGTGGTGGTGGTGGTGGTGGGTGATCTGAACCTGATGGATATTAACTGGGACATTCCAGCAGTTAGGTGCATCCAGACATCAGGCCCTGTTGGATACATTGCAGGACTACCTGCTGGTGTAAGTGGATAAGGAACCCACTCTACAGGAGGCCTTCCTCGATTTGGTGCTCACCAACTTTGAGATGGTGGGTGGAGTGAGGGTGGGGGTGCCATTGGTGTCTAGTTGCCATAACTTGATTTGGTTCATGCTGGCCCTCAGGCCCAGAATGCCCTTATCAAAAACTGAAGGCCTAGATTTCAGAACCGCAAACTTCAACTGGATGAGGGAGCTGGCCTAAGACAAATTGACCAGGGTGGACAGCATCAGAGGTACAGAGGAAAGATAGGAAGTAATTAGTGGTCATTCTTATGGCAACCAAAGTTATGCATGAGAATTATTACAAAATGAAACATGGCTAAGAGCTCAATATGGTTCTCAGAAAGGGTCAGAGAAGCAGTGAGGGCAAGATAAAATTTTCACCAGGTACAAGGAAAAGCAGGGGGAAGATGAATGGGGAAAGTACCAAATAAAAACTCAAAAAAAAATCAAAGAGAACATTCAGGGAGGCAATAGCAGATGTGGAGCTGCATATTGCAGAGGGGGTCAAGGGTGGGAAAAAACATTTCTTTAGATATATTAAGGAAAAAGGAATCAGGGAGGGCTATTGCTAGGTTACAAGGGTGGGAGGGTACTAGAGGTATAGTACATGAACGAAAAGCAACCGGCCCATAAGAATTACTTCTGTGTTAGGTTCATAGGTTCATAGGTTCATATATGAGCAAAATGGACACATTTTTCCTATGTGCCGATATCCTTTATATACTATACTTTAAATATTGTGTTGTCTACAGAATTTATCCAGCTTAGTTTTGAATTCAACCATAGTTCTACTTGCCACTATTTCCAATGGTAACCTGTTACACATTGTTGCTGCTCATTCAGTAAACCACATGGTAGGAAAGGTTAAAGTTAATGGTACTTTAAAGAAAATCAAGAGAGGTGCGCCAGGAGAAGCTCGTTGGTGCTGAGAAGACCACCATCCCAAACATTCAAATACAAAAGGCACTCAGCACTCTGCAGACAGAAGCATAAATTCAATAGTTTGGCTTAATCAATTGTGATTTATTTTGGCATGAAAAATAATACATGGGCAACCGTGATACAAACAAGACTTTTTTCACAGTTTTCGTGTCATCAGAGACCTCAGACACTGCATTCTGAGGTCTATATTGTCATCAGAAACCCTTGATGGAAACACAGCCTTGTTGTACATGGTTACCCATAGAAACATAAACACATAGAAGCTGTTGGCAGAAAAAGGCCCTGTGGCCCATCAAGTGTGCTCAGACCTATGTATTTCAAGTTGATGCCCTACCTATCTTATGCTGACCTATGGAAGCAATAAGACATAACAGGGTATGTGTTAGACAGTTCCAGTGCACAGCTAGGGGGTGTAATGAGGCACAAGGCTGCAGGCCTAGTGCGTCCAATCCCCTAGCCATGCATTTGAACTGTTATACACATTCCTGGAGTGGCTTATTGCACTTGTAAATGAGCTCTGCATTTTATATGCATATAAGAATAAAATTTTGTATGTTGCTGAAGAAAAAATATGACAGTCTTTCAATGTAGTTTGTTGTAAAATAGTTTCTCCACCTGCCATAGATTGGTTTCAGTTTGTTTTGCCTTTAGGACTTTTATCCTATTTGTCCACCATAGCTGTACTTTGTTTCCGTTAGTGACAGCTGGTAGACATGGCACCCCCACCATAGATTTTATTTTTTTTAATATTTTTATATTTTATATTTATATTATTTTTTATTGATTAGTCTGATAGCAACAAGTTTTTCTGTGAGGTACGAGGAAAGAGACATGAGGAAAGCATTATTCTAGTAAGACAGTAACAAATAAAAAAATCACCTGTTTCTCTTTAGTGTGTGTTCATCTTGTTAGCAGTACATTTCAGTGAAGGGTAAGTGGTTACCAAGGAGGAGCAGTGATACCATCGGTGTCATTGATGTCATAGTAACCATTACGCTCCCCCCACATACATACTGATGGAGTTCAGAGTTACATTTTGTTTTATACATTTCTATATGTAGCGATATTTATTGTACTTAGTCCAGTTTCTGGAGGTACGAGGGGCAGGCAGGATGAAAGAGGTGAGCTGAGGAGTGAGACGCAATCTTTCTCATGGTGTGTAGGACTGGAGCGTAGGTGGAAGAACAGTAAGCAATCTCAAAAAAATTAATTCAAACAGCTTGTGTACATTTGTGTTCATTGTAGAGCAGCATGTTAAATCTAATGGCTGTGTGGGGAGAAAGGTAGAAGAAAAAAAGGAGGAACAGTTGAGACTTCGTTTTTCACTGTCATTGGCTACTGTGGGGGGAAAAGGGTGTCTGTTTCATTTGTGAAAGATTTAATGGCACAAGGATTTTTAGCATGTACTGCATCCATCTAGGTTGGCAGGACTAGTTTTAGCCATGCATTAGACACTTCTAAGTCATGAGTAACAACCTATCAGATTGTTCAAAATCCTTTGCCCATTTTATAAGCATTATTGTATTTACTAGCTACCAGTTGTATTTCTGAACTTGGATCTTTTAAAACATGTTGAAGAATACACTCTGCAAAATAATATTTGGATTTGTATGACTTGAAATGTATTGCACGCATAATTATAATATATTTTATTGGAGGTAATGTATTATAATAACTGGGGATCATTTTTTCCTGTAGGGAACCCTGGATATAATTTGTCGTTATAACCCATGGGTTATAATGGCGAACACACATCAGGTTTCCCTTGCAATGCACATGCCCAAGCAGCAGCTCTTTCTTCGATATGCACCAGCCACCGGTCCTTAGTGCCAGATCTGCCACTCAGTGGTAAGTTCATTTAAAAAAAAAAAAAAGTAAATGGGCACTTCAGGTGATGACATAAATCATTTTTCTTAATAAATACAAAAACGTAAGGGACACCTTTCACTTCGGCCACATTCCTTTCTGACCACATGGAATGTGTCAAACCTGACAAGACTGCACAGATATGTTTTTTTTTATTTTATATAGTTGCTGTGGCAAAAAAATGATCCTAGCAATGATATAAAATAAAACATGGGGTAGTGTGCTTAACTCAAGATTTTACACACACCCCTTGCTCTAGGGGTCTATGTAGCATCCAACACCTAGGGGTGTGTGTAAAATCACATTAAACACACACCACCCCATGCATTATTGTATATATTATATGACCCTTTCACTGATAAGTAAGGACTTTTCCATTATCTTAGAAGAATTCCTGAATAAGGTTTTCAAAATAAAAACTAAGTCCCATTTGAACTAAGAGCTGACAATCAGGTATCCCTGTGCTGTTACTGCTATCTTCATAAAACAAAGCTCCCAGCCAAAAAACTTTCAAACACCTGGCCATATTGTCTAATGTTAGACAGCTGCTGACCACATTCGTTGCCTTATGAGGATCAGCAAATCACAAAGTCCCATCTGTAAACATGTACTATGCTCAGGGACACATGACATCATTGTCAGAGAACATTGACATATCTGGAAGAGCCATAGAGCTTAGTCATAACAAAAAATAAGAAAATACATTTATATGGAGCATAAATGAAAATCAAACTCCAGCTAAGCTGGGCTGAGACAACAGCTACTGCATATTACACAGAGTGGTACTAAAAAGGATGTAACAAGTGTCTATAGTTTTCTGTTTTTAGCTTTCATATTGTTTATGAGGTCTCTTAGCACCTTAAAGTTCTAAATAACCAACCTGAAGTCATTCATGGTGATTTATATATTTCTCAGGTTGCACATGGAAATATGCTTCTGCTCAGTGTACCTTTTCTGACCCAAAATTCTAAATAAATGAAAAAATGTTATGCACAATGCTTTACATTAGGGGTGTATATGTAGTTTTGCAAATTGTGGTAGGAAGACTTAGCATGGAGGTCAATAAATATCATACTATACTGCTCATTGGCCTGACAAGCCACCCCACAGTTTGTTCCCATTAGTTGCTGTGTTGGGAGTGTGGGTCCTCATGGCCAGAAAATATATTTCATTATGTTTGATAAAAGTTTATTTTAGTTTTAAAACTGAATTTTTCTTATAAGTCAATAAATTGAATGTAATTTTTCTGAAAAAAAGCATTCATTTTTTAGTAGTGAGGGAATGTATTATCCTGCTATATTGAAGCACACTAAATGTTTGGCCTTGAAACTAAGGCATTTTTAAACAGTACTATTCTTCTTCCATAAGGAGTGACACACAGGGTCACACACCTTGTAATTAAGTGTTTTTGTTGGAGATCCAGCTATAGTCACAGCAGACACACCACACATAATACTTACTGGGGTCTGAATGAATGACTTAAACTAAGGGCAAGGCCATGGAAATCAGAGGCAGGGGACACGCATGGACAGAAGATGTTTCAGAGTATTTTACCCTTTAATCTTACCTCTCCATTGTCTTTAGAAGCACTGCACAGAGGTATAACTCTCAAAATACATGTGAACAAACAAACATGTTAGCATCTCAGATGTCAATTAATCCACATTATTAAATGTGTTGCTCCCACTGTATGCCAACAGCACCATTTTCAAAACTACAGTTCATTGAGAGAGCATGAAAGGTAAACACTGCATGTTTTTGTAATCTACAGAAATAATTTAATTTGGCTTAGATGATGTGGTTCTGGACATACAGAAACAGATATTACATGTTAGACAAGCTAAGCATGAGAAATTGCAAGGTGTTGCCATGAAAATGTGTCATCTGAATCTCGTGCTTGGGTCAACAACAGTGTCGACATGGGGATCAGTATCCTGCTGATGTTTTGCATGCATGAATGCAAAGAAGCCAGCACTAGCCATAAATGCAGTCAGTGTCTCTCTCTTACCCATGAAGACCTACACAGGAACAAGCAGTGATTAATTCCAGCCCACTGCACTCCTGCAAGCATACAAAGGAGCTGGAATCACCTACCCATACTGTAGCACTGAAGAGCTGATGGTGCCACCAGGAAAATCATGAAATGCAATATACTGTAGAAGTTGAAACAAACTCTGACAAACAATTATCACTATCATTGTGCTTAAGGAGTGATGATTGTCTGACAGTGGTTATTTGTGTCTTGTTCACTTGACTACATAGTCATGGTAGTGTTGTGTGGTGTTCAGGTACTGTCTCCATCCATTACTATACAACAAGGACTCTCAAGTGCTTAAAGTGCTCAACTTTATTTATAAATACCACTTCTCTCAGTGCAGTTTAACCCCTGCAAGGTATATATTTTTTAAAATCAAGAATGGAAATGAGAAAGGAAAATGTGGCCACACCGGGATTTGAACCATGGACCTCTGGTGTGCCATTCCAGTGCTCTAACCATTAAGCTACAGGCCAACTAGTTAAAGTGTCTGAAGAACTTCTTTTTTTACAGCTCCACACGTTCCTTTTTCTAGTGTTGCGTAATCCCACAACCAGGAACCAATTTAGAAATACCACTTCTCTCAGTGCAGTTTAAAAAAAAAGCAGGGACAAGTAAAAAAAGTAAGGGGGTAAGAGAGTGTGCAGCACATAGCTTGCATTGGCATGACATAACTTGTTTTTCTATCCAGGTACGGTTCATCTCTGTCTAAAGAAAAACAAAAGGAAACTGGTTAGTGTGTGAAAAATGGTACTGGAATGTAATATAGTTTGCCAGTCAATAAAGTACTTCAATGAGGAATAGCACTGGTCAGTCTTGTGCTGGTAAATTACCTGGGGTGGAAAGTAGTAGCCTGACAAAAGTTCAGCTGAGGACCACTGTTACCTTGCACTTGTCTCCAAGCTCTGCAACCTCCACTTGCTTCTTTCTTACTGTGTACATTGTCCATTCACTACATGGTATCAGATTTGCATCCATTTCTTCCAGGTTAAGAACTAGCTCAGCTGGTATAAACTCATGGCTAATGGCTTTGTTACGCTTGCAGAAACTGGACTTTTAAAGGCTTCAAAATCATCTGGAGTTTTGCAAGCAGTCTTGGTCCCCCTTCCATTTACTGAACTTATTTGTTCAGGGAAAGCCAGGCTCACTGATGAGAAAAACTCAATATGCCACCATTCTCAACTAACATGTGGGATGGAAGGCTTTCACTACTCCCTTGGCTATGCCGAATGCACACTTCTGTTTACAAGTGCCCCTGTGTTGTGATTTGATGCAACATTTTGACATCTCCAACACTGCTCTTCTAAAAGCCCTCCATTTAGCTACAACTATTTCCATTTGCTCTGATCCCTCAAACCTAAGCTGTAGTAACCTGTTATCTTCTCAGAATCATCCTTTTTAATTGAATATGCTTTACTGAAATTTTCACCATACAAACCAATGTAAACAAACAACAACAAACTTACAACAACAAGAATAAAACTAAACAAACAAAATTTACAAAACAGAAATTGAAAAACAGAACTGTCCCTCCCCTCCCTCCCCAGAGAACCCAGAGCACAATCACCCAAGATTTGATAAAGAAAGACAGGACGACAATAGTAACTAGAAAAACTTGAAAAACTATGCTGAAGAGGGAAGCCCACAATATTAATGTTTAAAACTGTGGGGAAAAAATAAAGAAGATGGAAAAGGACCACTTCACACCATTACAATGGCATCCCAGAAGAGATTAATGCATAGAGTGGTTCCCACCTAGAGCAGAACAACTCTATCTTGCCATGTGAGGAGGTGATTTGTTTTTTCTACCAGGAGTGCCTTGGGGATCTCCTGATGCCATTCTTTATAAGAAGGAGTGGCATCATCCAACCAGTGTTGATTAACTTGGCCATGACAGCAATCAATGCCATACAGTGAATGCCTTCTGAGGGCCAAAACACCCACTTGATAAAGACCTACCAAGCACGCCTCTGGTGTAAAATAATCATCTAATCCCAAAAATGGGTCTAAGGAGGCTTTAATCATGTCCCAAAAAGGGAGTATCTTAGCGCAATCCCAGAGTCTGTGCTAAGGTGGCCTCAGCCAATCCACATCTGGTACAACTCGGTGAGAAAGCCTCCCTATCTTGTGCAATCACAAGGGTGTATAATCTATAAATTTTGTGAAATCTGAAATTGAATCAAATGATACCTGTCTTGCTTTAATTTATATAGGTGCTGCACAGGGCTGCCAAAGCTGGGCTCTGCCAAAGACAGGGCTCTGCAGGGAGAGCCATAGCCTGCTGCCAATAGTAACAAATCCCTGTGGGACTATTGGAATTGTGAGTTTGGAAAAGAACATAAAGTTTTGATACTGAGTGGGGTTGTTTCATGAGTGGCACTAAGGATTGAATATTCAGGGAAACACAAAAGAACCATGAAGTGAGACCCAAGTGAGAGGAGAAAGTGTGTTTCAACTGAAGATACTTAAACTCAAAAGATTGGGGTAGAGAAAATCGTTCCCAAAGAACAGCAAGTGGTGAGAGGTCTGCCCTCTTCCAGTAAACCATCAATTATATCAAGAGAGTTGGGGCAGAAAGTGAGTGGAATTGGATGATAGCAATGGATAGTAAGATTGCCAAGAATGGGTTGAGTGAAGTACTTTCATCAGATCAGTGGCCATATAAATACATAACTGTTGGAGGGCTTTTAAAAGACCAAAAAAACAGCATGGCCCTGAACCTTGCCGGAAGGCTTGACAGTTTAAGGTAGAGTAAAGTACTCAACTGAATACCGGTCTGCTGACATAATCCCTTTTTGATCAGTAGCCGAAGCAGGACATAAATGGCTTCCTCATCCACTGACCAGACCTGACCCAAGTTGAGAAATGTACTTTCATATAAGGCACATCGACATAGGAAAAAATCTGGAAGGCACAAACCTCCCCGGTCCTTTGGGATCATAAGTTTGAATTAGGCTTACCAGACAGCCTTTCTTTCCATACAAAAGCATTAATGAGCTGTTGAAGACCAGAAAACCATGGCCTAGGGAGGTAGGAAACATAACATACCAAAGGGATATAAAATACATTGAAGGAGATTCATTATGATTATACTAATGCTCCCAAAGGTAAGAGAGGCAGGAGGCCCAACACTGTAAATCAAGCTTAAACTGATGTAAAAGGGAAGTGAAGTTTTTGTGATGAGAACCAAAGGGAATCTGGTCATATGGATACCTAAACACATCAGCCATTTAGGGTTCCCATGTTAACACCAAATCTAAGATATTTTGTTTATGAACATATGAATTAAAGGGTAGGACCTTAGTTTTCTTTAAATGTAATTTATTCCTGGAGATAGCAGAGAACTGCTGAATCTCCTTCAGGGTGGCCGGAATAGAGGTAGAGGGTTCCTCAATATGCAACAAAAGATCATCTACATATGCAGATAGTTTATAACAGGACCCTCCGACTGCTATTCCACACACAGTCTGATTATTTTGAAGACAGTGAATTAAAGATTTGCGAATAGAGATTAAAAATAAATGATGAGAGGAACATCACTGACTAGTCTCCACTGCAAGGTAAAAGGGATGGACAACACACAGTTACACCAAATTTGGGCTACAGGATTGTTATATGACACCTTTACCCTGATAATGAACTCTGGAGGAAACCCAAATTTCTCTAGGACTAGAAACAAATAAGGCCAAGGGACTCTGTCAAAAGACTTTTCAGCATCCAGAGAGGCCAAGACTGCAGAAGTCTTGCCCTTCCTGGACACAGACCTTAAATAATGGCACTTTCGAAGGTGATCACTGGAAAAGTGACCAGCCATGAAACCCATGGGTCTAACCTATCAAGCCATCCCATACTGACTGAAGCCGGTTGGCTAAAACCTTAGCAAGAATTTTAGTATTTGAATTGAGAAATGAGACCGGATGATAACTACCTGGGGATAGTTTGTCCTTTCTGGGCTTCCTTAGGAGGGTAATCCATGCCTGAGTAAGTGTAAAGTCAGTCAAACCCGATGTGTATAGATAATTACAGTAAATAGGCGAGTTAGAAAAGGGGCTAAGTCATCTATTAATATCTTACAAAAATTGTTTGCAAATCCATCCAGACCAGGAACTTTGTCTGATGGGAGCTGCTGAATTGCACAACAGACCTCTTGTATAGTTAGGGGTGTTTACAAGACTCCTATTGTTGTGAGGTCAACACTGGGGGATGCAGAGAATCTAGATATGTTTCAATCTGATCAAAGGGGGACCTCATCAGAAGATTCTGTCTGGTACAAAGAGCTATAACAGATTCAGGAAAGACTTCAGCAATGGCACGGGGCTGTGTCTCTATCTCACCATCAACATTAGACTGAATGGGGGGGGATAGTCTTGGAGGGCTCAAATTGCTGGTGCTGTAAAAGCTAGCAGCTTCCTGGCCCATTCCCCAGATTCTAAGTAAAGAATGTTCATGCGTATGACAGCAAGTTCGGACTTCTCCACTAGGGGGTCGGCATACTGTGCTCGTAGAGAATTTAGATGCAAAAAATCAGATTTAGGCGTGTTCAAGGACAAATGGTGTTCTAGTTGCCTGATGTCCCATAACAATTGATTTAACTTGTTACAGGCCTGGTTGTGCTTTGAGGCCAGCTGGATGCACTCCACTCAGAGTGCACATTTTGTTGCCCCTCACAATACATCTAAGACTGACACAGAAGTATGAATAACCAAGAAAAAATCTCTATATACTGTAATCTTGTATAATCTGCAGCATAGTGGGATCATACAGGAGTTGGTAATTTAAATGCCACACTCTATCCTGGTCCACTTGTCCCTGGACAGTGTGTGTTATGGTAACCGCCACATTGTCTAAAATGACATGGGGTTGAATATCACAGGACAGAAGGTGGGGGAGCAATTCTTGACTTTATAAGAGAATAATACAGTTTAGAAAATGAACCATGAGGGACAGAATAAAACATGTAGGCCTGGATATTCAAACAGCGCTCAAAACTGGCGCAACAGTAGGAGCAAGCGCAAACCAGTTGCGCAAATGAGCAACAGGTGCGATATTCAAACATGGAGCAGAGCAAATAGCGCAAGCAACCAACGTCTGAATATCGCATATACTGCGCCATCGCGCAACCAGGAAGGAGAAGCTGAGCAAAAATGTTGCGCTATAGGCGCAACCATGAAAGCTCAGCTGAGCATTCCAGAGCTGCCATATGCCAAGCACTAGCCCCCAGAGCAATGGAACTGCACATCCAGGGAGGCAGGCTGGGGCCACCGCCAGCCATGCCACACATGGGCACAGGAACACACTGCAGAACCACACCACACCGGCACACCCCAAGCACAGCATCACTGGGGGTGGACGGATGATCCACGTGCCCATGGGGACAAGCCAACAGCATAGCAGAGCCCTCGACACCCAGCACAACCACTGCAGGCAGAGAGTGCCACATACAGGGGTTGACAACCACAGTGCACATCAGCTCTCTGTGATCAGCGACCCTGCACTGTGACCCCAAGACACCACCCATGTGCAGTGACTGGCACTTCAGGAAACCATGCAGTCCCCCAGCACTCATCAGCCCCGTGCAACACAGAGCCTACAGCCAGACACACCCTCTGCACCCAGCAGTGGGGTGGCAGCAGATGGCAAGACCAACCGAAGGCACTGCCATGCTGGAGATACCTCCCATGCACACACATGCACACACACACACACACATACCCAGGACCATACCAGCCCAGATGGCATGTACACCCTGCAACTGAGCACCCATAGCCAGCTGCAAATCAGAGACCAACACAGTATTCATATCAAAATAGAAATGTATATTTAAAGGACTAATCACAAAACCAAGTGAAACTATGTACAAGTGGGGGGGACAGGTAAAAGGCAGGGGTGTTCAAGGGGGAAGGAATAACAACTTGGAGAGGGAAGGCAGGGTGATAGGGATGGGAGAAGTGGGAAGGGAATGTGAGCTATGGCCCAGCTGGCTGCTGGTCCTCCCCCTGCTGGCGCCCCCTCCTGTGGCTCCTTCGCCAATCACCATGGCGCTGTATGGCCTGCAGGATCTCCTGGTTCTGATCTGCAACCTGGCTGAGGTGCCGAAGATACTGGGACATCCTCCTGAGTACTCGAGGCCTAGGAAATGGGAACACAGTCAATGGCTGAGACTGACCACAACCCTGAACACCACCCAACCTGCAAGCCATATAGCCCAATGTCCTGCACCTGTGATGGCATGCACCCACCCACAGTGAACATGCACATGGCCATCATAAACAGGCGGCACCAGCTATGCGCGCACCACCTGCCCACACACTGCCCACGCCAATCACAGTACAAACTAGGCTGGCAAGTGATGTGGCAACGTAGTGCGATGCCAGTTACACAGCAATGTGCCCAGTGCATGCCTGACCACCAGTGATGCATACACAGACGTGCGGTGGATACTGCACTGTGGTGCAGGTCACCTGTGTCATGCCTACATACATGGATACATAGACAGTGTCGGCAGATAAGGGCCTATGGGACACCCAGTCTGTCCATTTGACCTTGTATCGCTCACTCTGTTGTCCTATAAGTCCTGCCCTTACCCCTGACCTCAGAATTCCGTTATGGCTAACCCATGCATTCACAAATCTCGTGACCAAGTCAGCCTCACCACTTCCTCTGGCAGGGTGTCTCCACTTGTCCACCACCCATTCTGTGAAGAAATACTTTCTCATGTTCTCTGAATCGCCCCTCCAACTTCATCCCATGCCCCTAGTCCTGGAACATCCTTTTACGCTTAAAAATATTGTTTTCCTGCACTCTGTTCCCCCTGTAAGATACTTGTATGTCCCCATCATATCCCACACCCTCCTCCCCTCCAGGGAGTACATGTTCAGTTCCGCCAACCTGTCTGCATAGGACTTGATGCAATCCATGCACCATCCATGTCACCCTCCTCTGAACCCTCTCCACCCAGTCCATGTCCATACGTAGGTATGGTCTCCAGAACTGTACACTGTACTCCAGTGTGGGGACTCACTAGTGTTTTGTATAGTGGAATTATGACCTCCCTTTGTTGTGTCCCGTATGGCTGGTGGTCTTGCCCCAGCATGCAATAGCATCCATGAAGTAATGATACTCACACCTCCAGCAGCTGGGTCTGACGCTGCTGCTGCTGCTGCTGCTGTTGGGGCACAACACCCCCGGCACGGGGCCCTGCATGGCCCACGTCACCCTGGTCCTGTGTCCTCAAATCCGCCTGTGGGAGACATATGTTGAGACAAACATCAGTGTGACTCAAAAGCAGAGTGCCCCTGCCCCAGTGAGAGTGCCTGCCACACAGCCATAACCATCCATCGCACAGCTGCACACACTGACACACCAATGCACAGCCACCCAACACACACACACCCTACAGAGAATATAGGTGTAGATGGTACACTACCTGCCTAGGCACCACGCCCGCCTGGCACGTGAACCCAGCTGCGCCAAGAGTTCCGCCTCCGGCGGAGGTCACTGTACCGGTGCCGGCACTGCTCAGCAGACTGCCCGCCAGTGACCTCCACCAGGTCAGTGGCCACTTGCTGCCACATCGTGTCCTGGGCATGGTGAGGGGGGGCCTCACCACAGTGCCTCACAGTGGGGCTCCCCACCAGGCCACCAGGTTGGCCACTTCAGCTGGCTCCAGGACACCGCCTCCTCCCAGCCATGGCACCAACTTTACAGCAGGCAATATGGCACCCTCGCTCGTCAGAACCATCGGGAGTTGTTGCCAACAGACCACCACAGGCTCCAATCGCTGCTTGTTCGAACAGTGTCATTATTTACATGGCGCTGTCACCAGACAGCGCACTAGGGACGCATACTACGGCATGCCAACAGCGCCAGGGGGCGGAGGCATACACAGGTTCACGGCAATGACACAAGGCTACACAGCGCCATAGGACATATAGGCATCCTGCGCGACTGCCAAGCTGAGCACCAGTGCGCCACGGTGGACTATTCACAGTAAGTGCCACACGCCCATATAGTGCCCAGTGCTGTCGCGCCACTGGCACAATGGTGGCTATGGTCTGAATTGCCTATCGCGCCCAGCAGGTCTGGTAGCGTGATAGATGCATGCGTAAGCTGTCTGGGCATGCGTGCAGTGTAGCACGCAGCCACAAACATGCGCCATTGGCTCAGCCGACCTTCCGTTATGCTCAAGCGCAACACGCGATATTCAGCCGACATATGCAAATCATTCGATCAGCCATTCAAAGGTGCGGTGGCGCGATAGCATTAGTCATTAAAGTAGTGCCACACCATTTGCATGTGTTGCACTATAAAAATGCGACAGTGGGTTGTGCTGGCCAGATTTGGTTACTGCAGGTGAGAGGTGAGTTACATGCTGTGTGATGCTCAGGACAATGCTCATGGGCAGGGGTGCCGGAGGATGATAAAGGCTGAGGGGGCTGAGCATGAAAAGGGCACTTAGAAAGGGACAAAGGGCACCTTTTCTATCAGTATCTGCCATGCAGAGAGGAAACGGGGGCTTCTGCCCCCCGGGCCGGCAGCTATGCTCATGGGGAAATGCTGTCGACTGCACAGTGACAGGTGTCCACTTCCACCCATACAGATCACCATGACTGACCAGAGCCAAGCTGAGGGTGTGGACGGCGGGCGAGGGAGGAGGCCGAACTTCACCACGGCAGAGACAGAGACCTCTTCCAGGCCTACCTGGAGGATGAGCCAGTATTGAGTGGACGGAGGGCACCTTCAGGAGCATGCAGCTGCATGGGAGGGGGTAGCTCGGCCATCAACCCGTAACGGAAGCCACCAGCCTCGCGGCAGGAATGCAGGAAGAAGATGGGGACTGACCGAGGAGGCTGAAGGAGAAGGTGGCAGCCTTCAGGTGGCACGGCTGGCACTGGTGGGGGCCTACCAGTGGTGTTGCAGCTGACCCCACAGAGGAGACACACTGGTCACGCCATGCAGCCGAGTGCCATTGCGGGCGCATCAGGCGGAGGATTCCAGACAGGTGGAAGCCCATCACTGCACGGTATGACATGGTGATGTTGTTGGGGGTTGTTGTTCACATGCACTCACATGTACTCTCTTTCTGTTACAGATCCTGTTCATCTGCAGGAGACGGTGGTGGTGGTCCAGACAGTGAGGCAGACCTGCTGGACGGGAGGAGGGACCATCCAGGGCACCAGCCTGCAGGCACTGCAGCAGTATGCACGCTGGGCCAACAACTCCGCATCAGTGATACGGGTGCAGGGGTGCACAGCCTGTGTCACAGCAGTCTGGCATGCAGGTATGCCAGCATGCTGTGCCTATGGCAGTGGCACGCACCTGCACCATTGATGATAGCAGGCCTGCAATGGGCAGTGATAGGTGTGTGTCCCATGACGGACACATGGCAGGCCAGCACGTGCCCCTGGGCCTTCCTGGTTCACACCTGTACCAGCATGCTGGCACAGTCCCAGGTTGTGCTCTGTCAGCACCGTGGGCAGCACCGTGGCTGTGCAGGTGTCTGGCACTGTTGTCAGCACGGAGGTGGAACAGGTGACCTGGGGCTCAGCAGTTGGAGGCGGCAGCAGCAGTTGCACACCAGGTCTGGGGGTACAGTGTCAAGCAGTGGCACATGTCCACCGCCCTTAGATCTGCCCATACCTGGTCCTGGTGAACAGCGCCCACCTCAAGGGGTGCTGTGCACCAGGACCGCCCATACCTTGGGGTCACGATGCCATTGGGGCACAGTACCATTGGACGCGCGACACCCCTGCTGCAGGACTCGTACAGCTGCAGGGTGGGTTGCAAGGTCCGTGGAGGCACTGTCTGTGTCCGTGGAGCGGCATAGCAGGAGGTGCTCGGGACCAAGCCGAGCTGGTCCTTGCGCGACGGATGTGACCACTGCCATTGACAGGCTGACCCAGGCAGTGGTCTCTGTCACGGACGATACACACTGTCAGGTGCCCTGTACACACACCACACAGTGTGCTCTCCACCCTGCCTCGCATCATGACACCAGGCCTGTCGATGCTGGGTTCTGCTGTGGCATCCAGAGCACCCCTGGGTAAGTTTGTTTGGCAGGATGCAGACCCCTGTGCGGGCAAGGTCGCTGTCGCCGCAGTGGGACCCCTGGTGGTGCACCAGCGCCACCCGACGTGGCCCCTGCTCAGCCTGCCAGTGCTGCTGGCCAATACGCGGGCCGCCCACGCATCCATGGTGGCCGTGGGACAGTGCTACCTGACTGAACTGTCTCTCAGTGCAGGCCCCTGTCTGTGCCGCCCTGTGTGCAATGTGTGTCAAGGTGGCAGTGCACTGCTGGGTGCTCTGCTCACTAAGCTGACACAGGACCACCTGCACACTCTCCCAACTGCTGTCCACAGGTGCGTGTGCATGATGATGCCTGCATTGCACGGTACACCAAGGTGCAGGTCTGTGTCCTGACACACGTACGGGACAGTCCAGGTGGTGGGGTGGTTGGTGGTGCTGTGTGTTGGCAATGTCATTTCCGCAGTGCTGTGCTGCTGCCCATGTATGCTGCCTGTGTGTGTGTGTGTCCATATGAGTGCTCACCCTCTCTGATGGTGTGTTGGTATGCCTGGAACCTTCAACCCCTGACCTTCATGCACGTGTGTCCCTGTGTGCCTGTGGTTTGCGCATGGACAGTGTTGCCTGCACATGTCCCCTTGACTTACCTGTGTTGGGCGTAGTGCTCTTCTGCAATGGTGTCCCGGTGCAGCTGAGCCTGCCGGGTCAGTCGGGGATCCCTCCGTCCTAGGGGGGGCTGCTCATCACCCACATCACCGGCGCCACTGGCGTCCCCATCGCTGTCCCCCTCTTGGACCTGTACGGCTATCCCATGGTCTTTGGCCATGTTGTGCAGGATGCAACAGGCCAGGAATATCCCACAGGCCTTTTGGGGTTGTATTGTAGGCTCCGAGGTGTCCAGGCATCGAAGCTGCCTTGAGCATCCCAAACACCCGCCTATGATGTTACGCGAGCAGCGGCATGTGCTCATTGAAACCTAGCTGCGCTGGGGTCAGGAGGCGCCGGTATGGTGTGAGCAGCCAGGGACGGAGGGTATCCCAGTCACCTGTGTGGAGATAGTGGAGATCAGTGTCATGTCAGGTCCATATTGCCCATATCCTTGTGTGCCACTACCATGGCACCTGTGTCATTCCCACCCTTGCACAGAGTTTGCATTCCATACATGTGTACTCACCCACTCAGATGACCCGTGGGATGTTCCCACTCGAATCGATGGCACAGTGCAGACTGGTGCCATATGAAGGCATCATGTGCTCTGCCAGGTGTGTGGCACAGACATTGATAATGCGCCCAGTGGCATCACACACCACCTGGCAGTTGACACTGGAAAGCCCTTTCGGTTCCGGCACGCCTGGCCGTCGGCCAGGTGGCGGCGAATGGCCACATGGGTGCAGTCTATGGCCCCTAGCATGCCAGGTATATGTGCTACCCTGTGAACTCCTCGCATGTTTGTTGTACGCCTGTCACGGGGTGCTGGGGAAATGGATGTACCAGAGCATGAGGCAGCAGTGCGCTGAGGAATTGGGTGAGGATGCGTGACATGGCAGACTGTGTAATGCCTGTGGTGTCCCCTGTCAGCCTCTGGAAGGTGCCTGTGGCGAGCAGGCACATGCAGGCTGTCACCTTGGTCTCAAGGACAGAGCATGACTGGCCGTGAGGGTGCCTGCATCACATCACTGCACAGCTCACAGAGCCATCTCAGTATTGCCTGTTCAGGCGGTACTGGGCCACAATCTCGACATCTGTGTACAGCTCAGGGCTGAGGCACGATACCGCCTGTCTGGGGCATACGCGGTCCCTCCGCTGCCACGCCCCTGCAGCATGGTGTCTCACCCTCATTACAGCTTCCATGTGGAAGCTGACACTGTCCATCCCTGGCTTCTGTCCTCGGCCGCTGTTCCTGTGTTACCCCCGCTGCCCCCACTCTGTGCTTCCACTGCACCGGCACCCCCACTGGCCTCTGTCCTCCTGGACCCACTGTCCCTCTCGCCTTCCAGCTCCTGTCTCTGTCTCTCTCTCTCTCTGTCTCTCTCCCCAGTTTGCGGCTGCTAGAGTTCTTGCGCCGTCTTGAGCCTTTTATTTGGCTCCAACCGTACTCGCGCAACTTCCGTTGCTTACCTGCGCATTGCGCAGCAGTTCGATATCGACAATGACTTTATGCATGGACCCGCCCCTTCGGTTGGGCGCATGCCTTCATTTCCATTGCGCTGTTGCTCAGCATGTTTCGTGGTGCAACTGGCCCTTCTGAATATTGCAGAATGGCGATTTTTGAGTTGCAACGCTGAACCCTGTTGCGCATGGCTAAACCCTTTGAATATCTGGGTCAGAAAATTCATACTTGGGATGAAGAACACGTCAGGGATTGGTCAAACCAAGAACAGGTCCCGTAGACTTTGTTGCCTGGGGGACAGGCCTTTATGAGAGTAACCAGACCAGTCTAAGTCTGTTTAGTACACTAAATTCCAGTCCCTTCGAAGAAGTATGGGCAGGTAAATGAGGTAAGATGAGTAGCCAAGTCAGCAAAAAATTTGTAAGTCTATATTGGGGCTATATACAGGCCTGAGTAACACTTCTGTTAATCCTTGCTGACCATGCACTAAAATATACCTTTCCTCAGGGTTCCACACTTCTTGATTAAGCTGGACCGCTAACCAGTGGGCCAGCAAGACAGCTACGCCCCCCATTTTTATTACTAATACTACTGTCATAAACCTGACCTACCCATTCTTTTGAAAATAAGAAATATCTGCATGGCTGGTGGGTTTCCTGCAACAAGGCAATTCACACATGTAACTTGTTTAAATGATGTAAGACTAGGTGATGTTTACATTTTTCCTGGGCCATCTTCATATTCCAAGTAACAAACGTATAGACACTACTCATCGCTAAAGTTGACCTGTTAATAAAATTAGACTATGACATGAACAGTGCACAGAAAAAGCAAAGAGAGAAGCAACATAGGGAACTGTAGATCCTGTAGCTAGAAGTGTGCTCTGGTTCCTCCCCCTCCCCACTACCAAAAATATCTAAATATGGTACAGAAGAATACAAAGTTTAAAAATCACCCCACATTTCCCCACAAACCACCACGGAAAATTCAAAACAAATATACCTAAAAAAACATATCTTCTCTAGCCTAGTTGATGGCACTTCAAATAAATACAGGCCCATAACATCACCTGCCCAAACTCAGTTTTCCCACTAAACTCCACCCCCCATGACTTATCTACACCTGTATGGAAAAGAAAACAAAAAGACCAACTAAACAAAAATAAGAAAAACATCCTAATGTAAAGACATATGCTTATTTACAAAATGGACCTGTAACATCAGCTTGAAAAGCAGAACATTGCCCACAAAACAATGTAAAGTTAAACCACATATGAACCATAATAAAATGATGACACTTAAAAACAATTAAAAACAATGAGAAAATGTAAACATCAGTTTGAATCTATGCTAAACCAGTCTCTTTGTCTGCCAGATAACAGAAAAATATCCCCCTTCTGGGCATCACAAAATTCCTGAGAAGTAACCAAGGGTTCTCAAACAGCGATGAACGAAGTTCAATGACTAAACCATAGTGCTGAAATCAGGGACCATTCTCCAGTACAAACTGTCACTGAAAGTACACTCAGCAAATTAAAAAAAAGGAATGAATGCATGCCTTGATGTAGAAAGTTCCCAGTCCAGAAAGTAAGATGAACAGTGCTCACACGGGACCTGGGATCCATCCCAAATACCATGAGGGGCAAAGAAAAAAATAAAGAGGGTGAACAAAACATAAAAGTCCACAAGGCATCCAGTGTACTAAATACACAAGCAAATATCCGAGGCTATGGCCTATCAGTAGAGTCACGGAGGGATGAAGACAGAACCCTTCTTCATGATGACTTAAAAAGGTCAGGGTAAATAGTCTTTAATTCCTCAGCAGCCTGATCAGCCATTTCAAAACTTTTCCAAACTCCTTTGTGATGAACTTGTAATCGGGCTGGATATAACATATGAAATCTGATGCCCGCTGCAATCAACAAAGCAATAGAGGGATGATATGCCACCCTCTTCTGTCAAACTGTCACAGGGATATCTTGCAGGACTCATAACTGAGCCCCCTCCAAGGAGAATTCCTTCAGCTGTTTCACTTTATTTAAAAGATGCTGCCTGTCTAAATAATTTAAAAAGTTAAAGATAAAGGGGAGAGGTGGCGAGCCCTCCACTGGCATGGGCTGTAAAGATCGGGGGGCCCGTTCAATTATGTAAGAGGGACCATTGAGGGAGGGTCCCACTAATTTCTCAGAGAACTTCTGAGCAAATAATAGAACCATGGGACCCTTTACCTTTTCACGGAGACCCAGAATCATGACGTTGTTCCTCCGGGTTCGTCACTGTAAGTCTTCAAGCCTAGCCTCCAAGTGGATAGCTTTTTGATGTAGAGAGACCACTTCTGGATTGAGCTTATGTTGCCAGTCCTCCAAGTAACTTGTATGAGCTTCTTTGCCTCCCACACTCCAGGGTATCCAATGAAGAACAGAACATCTTTATTTCATCTGTGAGTCCTTGCAGGGTCTCTCTAAGCATGCTGAATTCTGGCAAGAATCTGTCCTCCATGAGGACAGTTGGGGCAGCATTGTTGCAGCTGGGAGGAATGGCCTGCACTTTTGATCTATTTGAGTCATTGTTCTGTTCTGGAGTCACTGAAGGAAAGTGGAATGGAGGGGCAGTTTTCATATCCACCTCCATCCTGGCAAGAACCATTGGCAGATTGAGGAGGTGTGAGGTAAGACCAATCCCAATAAATGAAAATTCCACAGGTATAACAGGTTAAAATAGAAAAAGAAATGAAGTTTAAACACTGAGGGGTCTGTAGAGATCAGAAAGAGCTGCTAGCTACAAAGTGCATCATGTGACTCCCAGAATCTTCCTTCTTGAAGTATAGTACCAGTGTCTTGGTCTTGAGACTCCATGTCCTGAGAAGTATGTTAAGTCACATGATGCTGGAGTACTCATCCCCATGGGTGACTTGACCTATACTCCTTCAATAAAATCCTTGTTCAAGAGTACCAGATCTAGGATGACTCCATTTCTTGGGTGTTCTCTGACATGCTGTACAGTGAAGTAGTCCTGAAAGAAGCAATCCTGAATGATTGACTCCATGTACTCCTTGCCACAGATATATCCCAGTACACATCCAGAAGGCTGAGGTCACCTGTCAGGACCACATTCCTCAGCTTGATAGATTTTCTAAATTCCCCTTCCAAAAAAATGTGTCCCTTGCCTCAGTCTGGTTTTGGGCATGTAGACAACCACAGACCTAATGTTATACCCTATCTATACCACCAGCTGTGCTCACAAATTATTCCATCTCTGCCCCCAACAGATTTCTCCTCCATTGCCGTTATTACATCTCTTATGTATAATGAAATTACCCACTTCCCTGTTATCTAATCCCTTCCAAAGAAAGCAAGGCCTGGGATCATGAAGTTCCAACCATGGTTGGGTGTAGCCTATGTTTCCATTATGGCTAAAATGTTTGCTTAGCCATCAGTAGACAATGCCTGTAGGTCCCAAATGGTGTTCCCTAGGCTTCTGGTGTTTATGTTGATTACCCTACACACTTCCCATCCCTTGTCCCTGCCCTGACTTAGCCTCTTCTCTTCCCTCTCCTATTCATTATCCTCTCCCATCCCTTTGATTTCTCCATACCATTATTCTTGTGCTGCCTCATCCCCTTGGTCAGGGGAGTACTAGCAGCCACCTACATTTTCTGCCATGCCTTGGGTTCCCTTAGTTTTAGCCTCCCTTGCTCATAGTTTAAATGCCTAGCAATGAAGGCATCAAATGTCTTCCTGAGATCATTTGCCTCCTCCCAGTGGGGTGGAGGCCGCCCCTTTTAAAAAGCCTTCTGTTACTGCAGATGTGTCCCCAATCCACTACACTCCTGAGCCCATCTTGACTGCACTACCCCATCAGCCATGAGTTGAGCTCGCCTATCATTAGAAGCCTCTCTTCCCCTTCAAACAAACAGGCAGGACCTCTGAAAAGGCAACTGAAACAACTAAGGCACTCAGTTTGTCTCCCAACTTACTAAAACTAGGATTCACTGACTCCAACTCATGGCTGGCTGTGACAGAGTTGGATAAGACCCTGGCCCAATTGTTATGCAGAGAGAGTTAAAAGCAAAGATGTATTTTTGTCCTTTCATATTCTGTCACTTGTCTGTCTTTTGTCTGTCTGATTGCACCATTACATTTTCCTTGTGGAACTTTGGAACTGGCTACTCTGATGGTCTCACCATTCCCCCATTATCTCCTTCTTTCACTTGCTGTTTCTTGCTGTTTCTATTGTTTCTTTCTCCTTTGCTCCTCCATGGTTAAAATATATGTGATGTTTTATGAAATTGGGATCCCTTGATTCGCAAATCTGTATAGTTATATTGTTAGAATGATTGCAAAAAGCTAGTTGGAGCTCAGGGGGCTAACCTTCAGATGCAGTTTGACTTCCTCATTTGCTCATTTGCAGAGTTGCTAACAGGAGATCAGTTCTGGGATGCAGTGTTCCATTTTGTTGCACCTGCAGGAAAGATATTGACAAAGTTCTCATACAATTTATGTAAAACAGGAGATGTATCTTAAGCTGAGGATGCAAAAGTTAATTGTCAGGAAAATACATTACATATAAAGAAAGCAATCTTTTGTTTGGTAGATTTAGGTTTAGATTTAGAGATAACCTGAGAAGAAGAACTTTGTTTTATTTTAGCTGCCTGTATAAGAGCTATCCTACACCATTTGTTATTTTTCATTTTTGTTGTTATTAATAATAATAAAATGCTATTTGTGAATGTTATGACTTCTCCTGGTTTGCCAATGCTTCCTGACCTATGCCTCAATGACACTGGCCATGTCAACAGTCCCCAACTGGACAATCACATTTGGCTCTACCCCATGCACTAAAGTAACCCTTCTATCCTAGTAGTAGCCCTTCTCTCAGTAAGGAAGACATCTTGCAACCTTATTACCCTGACTGCCTGCACTTTGTTCTCCTCACTACTGAGTCATCAACAACTGTAAACTGTCTTTCTACTTTTCTGGTTGTAGGCTCCTTCCTAATTGCTGCCTTAGTGGCTGTCACTGAAGTTGGATAAGTGACCAGAGCCATCTCTCTTTGGGGAGTTCTCAGCTGGACCACATCCCCAAGATCATGAGTCCAGGACACCTTCCATTTCTGGTGGTCCCAGTCTCACCTCCCCATCCACTGCCCTCTACTATGCATGCAAACTAACCCTTATATACAGACATTTACACAGATGCCAAACAAATGCACACATATCAGTGGGGTAAAAGACAGCACTAAGTACAGCCTTAAAACAGAGGGGGGCTGAATGGTAAGTTTTAAGAAAGCTCAGACATAAAGGGCAACCCTAGGAGTCATATGCCAAGTGCGGTCTAGCCCCTAGACTTACTGTCTGCTGAGCTTCACTGACCTTCACCGACTGGGAGAGGGACCAATCATGGAGGGAAGGCAGACTCCGACAGGTTCAGAAGCAGGGATTCCTTAACAGCAGTTCTACCTCACTGAATCCCACTTGGAGTGCATAGTCCTGGCTCCTATCTCTACTGAGGTGACTTCTCTCTTCAGTTACTCTGCTCAGGCACAGCCAGTTGCTGCTCTTTCAGCATAAGGAGCTAGTTGGAACACTTACCCAGAATTCCTGGCTGATGTCAGCATTTGTACTGCTGTACCACTACCGAAATAGTGGTCAACTAATAGAAAGCTCTCAGCTGGAAGCAACAGCTCAGACACAAAGGGCACCCCTAGGAGGCATACACAAAGAGTGGTCCAACCCCAAGCCTTACTGTTTGCTGTACCCACTACTGAAATAGTGGTTGGCTAATAGAAAGATGTCAGCCAGAAACAATCAGAAGCAACAGCTCCAGTCCCTAACCTTACTGTCTGCTGAGCTTAACTGATCTTCACCAACTGGGAGAGAGACCTACTCTCCTCCAGTCTCTAGTTGTGCACTAAGTGGCAGACTTTTAACAAACTGATTGTTTTTTTTCAGCAGGAAAGAGAAACAAAGGTTCTGAGCCAAAGGGCAGAACAACTAAGCTAGCAACCAGATTCCTTCTTACCTTGCAGGAGTACAAGCTAGACTGTGTCTGTTCAATAGCTATCTGATTGTTTTCTACAGCATACAGGGAACAGTGGGACACCCACCCACCCTCCCGAGTGCTCTTGCTTTATAGGCATGTAACACTGCCCACAACACCTGATAGGAGGTAGTAGGTATAAAAAAAAACTCACTGTTCTGTTTTCTTTTTGTCCACACTTCCACCAAGAAATAGGAATCAGCACTATCTCTCAACTAAAACAAAAAAAAAAAACAAAAAACAAAAAAAAAAATGGACCTTGTCAGTTGCAAAAACTGCGGTGCACAGTACAATAGGATCTACAAATGGCAACCAGGATCCTGCCGTGCATGCTGCGCCATAGCAGATCTTGCAGCCCAACTACAGGATGCTTGGACTATAATATACGATGTCCAATACAGGGAACTCTATAGCACACCTCCTCGACCCCCTCCACCACTAGTACAAGCATGTAATCCAGGGGCCAGGACTCAAGGCAGGGCCCAGAGACTGGCAAGTGGTAAGGAAAAAGAGGCATCATATGAGGCCCAGGAAGGAAGCCAAAAACCAGGAACATTTCTCTGCCATCCAAACCAAAAAGAGGTTTGCTCCACTGCTACCAACCACAGACAAAGTAATGCAAGGTAAAGAGATCAAACCACCAAAAAAGGCTAACACGCCAATTAAAACCAATACAAACTATAATAAAAACAAAAATACTAATACTCAAAATGTAACTAACAACAATACCAAAACCAAATGCAATAACAACAAAAATACTAAAATTCAAAATAAAAACAACACAAATATAAACAAAAGCAAAATTCTCATAATCGGGGATTCCATGATCCAAGGAGTGGAACACCACCGAACACAAAATGTCAAAAGTGACATCATCGAAAAGTGTCTACGAGGAGCCTCTGCAAGTTGAGACACCAACTGCATAAAGACAATTATGCAGGAATCAGGAAATGTTACACATATAACAAAACACCTTGGTACCAATGACTTGGCAAATCGCCTGGGGGTGGGGGGAGAGAGAGTACAGAACATAGTAGACAAGTTCAGATACATTATAAGACAATCATACAAGATAACATACAAGGTAAAGTGCAGTACTACAGGCAGATATGCAAGTCATAAGACTGTAAGATATATTACAGGTTAGATTACAGTGGTGAGGTATAAGACAACTAAGATGAGGAACAGTGCATAGTGCAGATATAATCCTATTTCAGGAGGTCCTGGTTACAGAGTCAAGAGCTCGCATGGGTGCATCTGCAGATGGGGAACAAATGTAATTTGAGAAGGTAGTTAAGGTGTTGACCGGGGGGAGGCATGCTGGATATCTGGGGAGGAGTGAGTTCCAAAGTTTGGGCAAATGATATGTGAAGGCTGACTTGCCTGTTGAGGTTGACATGAGAGGAATAGACAATAGGTGCAAGTCATTTTTCTTCAGTGCGTAACCCTGGAAGGTAGGGGCCAAGAGGATAGAGGTGAGATAGAGAGGGAGGGAGGGACTGCGTCCAATATTTGGCCATGAAACTGGCACAGTGAGTGTGATGAAAGTCCTGCAATGAGGGGAAATTGAGGTTATGGTATAGGATACAGTGATGAGTGTTTGGAGGACAGTTAAGGGAAAAGTGACAGAATGAATGGAAGAGGGGGTCCAGTCTAGCTAGGAAGGACTTAGGGGCAGCACCATAGACTACATCCCTGTAGTCAAAGATGGGGAGAATCATCCTCTGCACAATTGCATAGTGAGCCGGCAGTGGGATGCATCCACGACTGTGGTACAACGCACCCAGCTTGGAGTGGATTTTTATGTGGATGGCTCCAATATGTGGGGAGAAATCTAGTTGCTGGTCAAGCCAGACCCCTAGATATCTCCAGGAGGTGCGAGTCTCAAGAGTAGTCCTGGCAAGGGTGTGGAAGGAGGGGGTGGAGGGCAGTCTTGAAAGTCTCTGCCTTGTGCCAAAGGTCATAGAGACAGTTTTCTTGGCAATGAGAAAGAGCTGATTTGAGTGAAACCAGTGCTGAACTGCATTGAAGTCCTGCTGAAGTCTGGTCGCCACATCAGAGATTGAAGGGCCAGATGTGTACAGTACTGTATCATCTGCTTACATGTGAATGGATGTGTGTGGGCAGACAGAGGGCAGGTCATTGAGGAAGATGGAGAACAGAAGTGGGCCAAGGACTGGGCCTTGTGGTGCACCAGAGGTAACTAGTAGGGAAGCAGAGGTGGAGTTACCAATTCTGTTGGATTGGGATCTGCCTCTCAGGTAGGAATGAAACCAACTGGTGGCCACGCTTGAGAGCCCTGCAAGAGAGAGAGACAGCTTGGATAGAAGAAGGAAGAGGGAGACACAGTGTCAAAGGCTTTTGCCAGGTCGACAAAAATGGCTGTGGTAATAAGGCCTCTATCCATACCAGTCAGGATGGAATCAGTGAGTCTTAAGAGAGAGGTGGTGATGAGTGGGACTTCCTAAAACTAGACTGGTAGGGTGTGAAAAAAAAGAGGAATCAAGATAGGAGAAGAGTTGAGAGAGGACTAAGTGTTCTTGAATTTTAGCCAAGATGGGTAGGAGTGAAATCGGGTGGTAATTCCTGGGAGCAGAGGGGTCGCCACCTTTAGGAAGGGGGATGACTGTGGCATGCTTCCACTCAGTTGGGCTAGCAGTTAGGGAGAATGAGAGGTTTTATAGTGATGGGGGGTGGCGATGGCTAGAGCCAACATGTATAACAATTTGGAGTCCAGTCCAGTGGGGCATTTGCCCTTGGAGGAAATAAGGGTGAGTAGGGCTTTATAGACTTCAGCTGGGGAAATCAGACAGACAGTAAAGGAGGTGCTAGCTCATGGAACTTTGTTGTGGGGGGAGGGGGTCTGTGGGACCAGATTGAGGGATTCCAAAAATGACGAGGTACATTGAGTAAAGAATTAATTGAAATGAGAGGCCATTTCAAGTGAGTCTGTGATTGTGGTGTCGCCTGTGTTTAGAGCAGAGGTGGGTGGTTGCAAAGGAGGGGTGAAGAGTGATTTGACCACTTTCCAGAATTTTGATGGCTGTCTTAAGTTGGTGTTGAAAGTGTCAATGAAGTATTTAGCCTTTGTCCTGTGGATTTGTCTAGTGCAGGCATTACGTAGGGCATGATACTTTTGTTGGTGGACAGAAGAGCTGGAGACCTTGAAAGCCTTCCAAGCCTCATCTCTGTCTTTGAGGAGGGTCATAATGTTCATCAAAATCCATGGCAGGTGGGCGCCCCTCATGCGAGGTCATCTGAGAAGGGCATGTGCGTTTCAGATGGTGGTGAACCAGGCCTTGAAATACTCCCAGGTGGAGTCGATAGAGGATACCCTGGGGATGTAAGACCAATCTATATTTGATAGGTCATAAAGAAGAGATGCAAGGTCCAAGGATTTAAAAAATCTAGTAATGATAGCTTGGCGGCGTGATTTATGACGATGGATTTTCCTAACTGTGTAGATCATGTGAAAGTTGCTTAAGGAGTCTGGTAACAGTCCTGAGGCGATAATGCGATGTGGGTTGGAGGTAAGGGACCAGTCCAGGAGAGAGTGGTTAGGTGAATCATGGTTAAGACCTGTGGGCTCAGCAATAAGTTGAGACAAGTTTAATTCTGCCACCTGGTTCCGCCACTTGGAGCTACTATTTGATAGTCAGTTTTGATCGAAATTGCAGAGAATATGTAACTCGCCCCCAGAGTACAGTGTTGTAATGTTATTCAGGTGTTCCAAAATGGAGGGCATAGTATAGTCAGGAGAACAATAGGAGCCCGCAGTAAAAATGGGGCTGGTGTGGGCAAAGGAGAGTTTGATTAATAGAGCGTTGATGGTGTGCGTGGGTCTGGCAGCGGGACCCGTGTAAACTGAAGAGAGGAGTCAATATGCATGGCAAAGCCACCACCTCTTTTCATGCCAGGGTGGTCCTGGAGAATAATAGAGTAGCTAAAATAAATGGGAGTATAATGCAGCTCACACCCCTGTGTCAGTGGCCTGTCATCACTCCCCAAAACACCAAATGTGTGCATACATCCTGAGAAAACAAATCAGAGCCAACATCTGCCTGAACCAGCAACCTCCATAATCTCTTGGTTGGAAAGAATCAACTGAAGCAGTCCAGGCAGAGAGTACAACCTTGCACCAAAGGGGATGTACCTTCTGGAAGGAAATGGGTGCAAATACTAGGAGCCCAGCCAACAAACTTCCTGAACTCACAACCATCTTGGAAACAGAAAAGTTGGACTGGGGTGGCTGTAACAGAAATGTGGTTCACGGATAACCACAGATGGGATATGGCCATTCCCGGTTACAATCTCTTCACAAAAGACAAGCAGAGCAAAGAAAGTAGAGGGAGTGTAGCCATTTACATTTGGGAGGAAATAAAAGCCACAGAAGTAAAGGGGAGACCTGGGGACTTGGAGTCACTGTGGCTAACAGTAGACTTGGGCAAGGGAAAACTCTTCAGAATCGGTATCGTGTATAGGCCCCCAAATCAAGGAGATAAAGGAGACAAAGACCTAATAGAAGAAATCCAAAAAATGTCTGATTAAGATGAAGTAAAACTTTGGGGGGACTTCAACCTATCAGATATTAACTGGAGTACACTAATTGCAGCAAAAGCAAGAAGTAGGGACTTCTAATTGTCACTACAAGGCACAGGACTGTGCCAACTTGTTAAAACCCCAACCAGGGGAGATGCCTTTCTCAGTCTTGTCCTCACAAACTCATAAAGGATCAAGGATATTGAGGTGGGATGCCATATGGGCAACAGTGACCATCACATGGTAAGCTTTAAGGTAATCATAACACAGGACACCAGCCACTCATAGATAAAGGTGCTAGATTTCAGAATGGCTGACTTCCAAAAAATGAGGAACAACACAAGTAGCTAGTTAATGGAAATAGAGGTTGAGGAGGTAGAGATCATGTGGGGGAGACTCAAGAGAGCAATAAAGACTTCCACAGATCTATGTGCCAGATGGGTCAGCAAAGCAAAAAGAAAAATAAATCCTGTATGGTTTTCCAAGGAAGTGGCTACCACAGTCAAAGAAAAAAAGAAAGCATACAGCATAAATCAGGAAACCAAAACTGAGAAAGACTGGGAGTCATACACAGAAAAAATTAGAGTCTAAGAAACAAATTAGAAAGGCAAAAACACAGACAGAGGAAAAGATAGCATAAGGGGCAAAGAGAGGAGACAAATATTTTTTTAGATACATTAGGGAATGGAGGAAGGCAAAAGGAAATAGTAAAGATTGCTACTGAAGAAGGGAAATGCACCAAACATGACCCAGAGAAAACCAAAATCCTCAACAAATACTTCTGCTCAGTGTTTACCAAAGAGGACCCAGGGGATGGCTCAGCCCTGAAAAAGCACAAGATCCCAGGTCCAGAGGTAGACATGAGTACCTTAACAGAAGCCAAAGTATGGGAGGTGCTAAATAAACTAAAAGCAGACAAAGCCATGGGACCAGTCAAGATGCACCCCAAAATCCTTAAGGAACTGGGGGCAGAATAAGCAGGCCCTCTGGCACTTCTATTCAAGAAATCCTTGAAGAGTGGTGTGGTACCCGAATACTGGAAAAAGGCGATAGTGGTTCCACTTCACAAATCAGGCAGTTGTGAGGAGACTAGTAATTATAGACTGGTGAGCCTCACATCTATAGTAGGGAAACTAATGAAGACACAACTTAAACAGAGTATCATAGCATTCCTTGAAACTAGCAGCCAACAAGACCCTAAACAGCATGGTTTCACAGCAGGTAGGTCATGCCAGACAAATCTGCTTGAGTTTTTTGACTACGTTACAAAAATAGTGGACAGTGGTAGGGCAGTAGATGTGGTCTTCCTAGACTTTAGTAAGGCATTCAACTTGGCTCCACACAGAAGGCTGGCAAAGAAGCTTGACCACACAGGGGTTGATCCAGAAGTAGTCAGATGGGTACAAAGCTGGTTACAAGGCAGAACCCAGAGGGTACAGGTTAATGGGACGCAATCGACAGAAGGCAGGGTGAACAGTGGGGTACCCCAGGGCTCAGTGTTGGGGCCTCTGCTCTTCAATGTATTTATAACAGACATCACTGACAGACAGGAAGGGAAGGTGTGTCTGTTTACAGATGACACCAAAATATGTAACAGGGTGGACACCACAGAAGGAGTGAGCAAGATGGAAGCTGACCTCAAGAAACTAGAAGAATGGTCTGGAGTGTGGCAGCTAAAATTTAAAGCCAAAAAGTGCAACGTCATGCACATAGGAAAGAAAAATCCAAGAAAGGAGTATTACATAAGGCATGGTGTGTGCCTTGGGGTTGCCAACCCTAATGCTCAACCCAGTCCATGAATAAGTAAGCTGGATGGGCACAGTAGTTTTTTTTGCAATGAATACTGTGCAGCACTGTGTGATATACTGCATCATTACTGAACTGGATCATGGCTGGCACAGCTATATATATATATTTATATATATAAATATATATATATATATATGAGACAAAGAACCTCTGTGCGTAAACACTGAGGCAAGGGTTATCCCAAAGGGCATTTGGCTGGGAAGCCAAGTTTCAAGAAAATACAAAGTCACACATGCCCCCACAAAGCAAAGCATCATGGGCTGCATATGCAAATCACCACAGAATGTTATGCTGGTCCAACTTTAAGCAGAATTGCATGGTGCCGAAAGGCCTCTCACACAGTTTGCAAAGGGTGCTAACAGAAGACATAGACACGTGTTTCATCCTACCAGGACTCATCAGTATGCCTCGTCTGTTTAACACCCCAGTGGACTGGACCAGCTACCCCTAAGGCAGTGTGCCTGGGATATATTGTGGTGAACCCATTAAAATAAAAAACCATTTAAAAGACGAAGAACCTCTGTGCGTAAACACTGAGGCAAGGGTTACCCAAAGGGCATTTGGCTGGAAGCCAAGTTTCAAGAAAATACAAAGTCACACATGCCCCACAAAGCAAAGCATCATGGGCTGCATATGCAAATCACCACAGAATGTTATGCTGGTCCAACTTTAAGCAGAATTGCATGGTGCCGAAGGCCTCTCACACAGTTTGCAAAGGGTGCTAACAGAAGACATAGACACGTGTTTCATCCTACCAGGACCCATCAGTATGCCTCGTCTGTTTAACACCCCAGTGGACTGGACCAGCTACCCCTAAGGCAGTGTGCCTGGGATATATTGTGGTGAACCCATTAAAATAAAAAACCATTTAAAAGACAAAGAACCTCTGTGCATAAACACTGAGGCAAGGGTTACCCCAAAGGGCATTTGGCTGGGAAGCCAAGTTTCAAGAAAATACAAAGTCACACATGCCCCCACAAAGCAAAGCATCATGGGCTACATATGCAAATCACCACAGAATGTTATGCTGGTCCAACTTTAAGCAGAATTGCATGGTGCCGAAAGGCCTCTCACTCAGTTTGCAAAGGGTGCTAACAGAAGACATAGACACGTGTTTCATCCTACCAGGACTCATCAGTATGCCTCGTCTGTTTAACACCCCAGTGTATATATATATATATATATATATATATATATATATATATATATATATGTGTGTATTAGGGGTGAGTGATAAATAAGTGAGATAAAATGTGTTATTCTCACTGGAGTGAGATAAATGCTGATGACATCAGCACAGTGATAATAAATGACATTTATCACGCTTGCACAAACTTGCACAAAACCTGTACAAACCACGCAAAGCTACTTAGATTGTAACTTTTTGCAAAATAGGAGCCACTATTGTATAATCGGATACATGATGTGCACTCGTGTGAAACATCATGAAGAATTGGTACTAGCCTATAACAAGACTTACCACTGTTTTGGATTTAATTGCTCCCACCCGTGTCGCCTCTCTTCCTTCAACCCTCGATCCCCTTGGTTTGATGGGATCTGAGGAGAAGCGTGACTAGGACACAGGTTGGAGAGGTGCCGGCAAATCCGGCTTAGATGCCGACCACCTTAGACTCTTAGAGCATTATAAACTCTATCAGTCAGCAATTTCTCATAAGAAGCCAGTATTCCTGTCCGAGAAATTGCTGCTGCACAGATCGACCAGCCCAGCTCTTTAGAACTGAGGACAGGCTGTGCAACCCAACCTGTCTGCAGGTTACGCCGAGCCTTTCCACAAATACAATGTGAGGAACTTGCTCAATTCTTTGCAGATAAGGGGCTGACATTAGGGCAGAGACTGCACAGCCCTCCCCATGGGAGTTGCTGTGGTCCAGACTACGCCACAAGTACCCCGCTTTACCTGGAATTCCTTTGAAAGGCTGGATATCAATGATGTTATGAGGTTTGTCCAGGGCATGCATACCACAAGCTGTAGTTTAGACCCGGGTCCTACTGGCCTGATTATGGGCTGTGGTGAGGTTATCATTCCTGTGCTAGCTAGGATAGTCTGGTGCTCCTAGACTCTGGTGAATATCCCCGCTCCCTAAAAGAAGCGGTGGTGACACCAGTGTTGAAAAAGGCTTCTTTGGACCCAGACTCCTTAGCCAACTACAGACCCATCTCGAACCTCCCCTTTGTGGGGAAGGTTATCAAGAAAGTGGTAGCAGCCCAGTTGGACAACCACTTATCCAGCCAAAACATCTATGATCCTCTTCAATCAGGTTTTTGAAAGAGATATAGCACTGAGACTGCACTGGTTCGGGTGCTCAATGATCTCCTGATGGTGAGAGACCAGAAAAAAATGGTCCATTTTGGGCCTTTTGGATTTGTCAGCAGCATTTGACACCATAGACCATGGGGTGCTGCTCGAGCACCTACGATCCATCTCTGGGCTGTCGGGTTTGGTACACAGATGGTTTTCCTCCTTCCTCACAAGTAGAACTCAGAGGGTTGTATCGGGGATATTTTCCTCTGATCTTACTGCTCTGTCCTGTGGGGTGCCTCAGGGCTCTGTGCTGTCCCCCATGTTGTTTGTGGTGTACATGCTTCCCCTCAGAGACATTGTAAGATGATATGGGCTGGAGTTTCATTGTTATGCCGATGATACCCAGCTCTATCTGTCTTTTACATCTGACCAGAATAGAGCACTCTCAGTGTTTAACAACTGTCTCAGTGAGATCCAGGGTTGGATGAGGTCTAGCTGGTTGAAGTTAAACTCTGGGAAGATGGAGGTGATGGTCGTGGATCCTGGCCACCAGATTGAGGGGCCGGGGGCAAATCAAACCTCAGGTTTATACCTGGGGGATATGTAGCTCCCTGTCTCTGAATGGGTGCGAGATCTGGTGGTGATCCTTGATGATCAGTTGACATTGCGTGTGCAAGTGTCAGCGGTTGTTAAGGTATCCTTTTACCATCTTAGGAACATCGCTAGAATCAAGCACCTTGTCCCATCTGGCGACTTGCCTACCTTGATCCACGCCTTTGTGACCTCCCGCTTGGACTACTGCAAATCCCTCTACTTTGGGCTTCCTGGGGTTGATATCTGCCATTTGCAGCTACTGCAGAACTCAACACCCGGTTGTTAATGGGGAGCTCACGTTTCTCCCATATTACACCGGTGCTGTGGGATCTGCACTGGCTGCCGGTTCAGTGGCGGATCACCTTTAAAGTCAGTTTACTGACATATAAAGCCCTACATGGTTTGGGCCCTGATTACCTGAAAGATCTTCTGGTGCCTTACCTTCCGATGTGAGAGCTCCGCTCAGCCAACGAGGGGTTGCTGGAGATTCTGAGAGTAGTTTTAAAATCTTCTGGTGCCCGCGCTTTTAGTTTTGTGGCGCTGACTCTCTGGAATTCTCTACCTCATGGGATTAGAGAGTGCACGACGGTGGAGGGTTTTAAAAAAGGCCTAAAATCCTTTTTATGGACAAAGGCATTTGGTAATGATACAGATTTTAATTAAAGCTGTATATTTTAGCTTGGTTTTTAACCTGTTTTATAATGTTTCTATGATGTTATTTTGTAATGTGCCTTGGTTTTTGAAAGGTGCAAAAGAAATAAAGTTTATTATTATTATTATATGGAAACTATTTTCACTCCTGCACAGTGACCTCTAGATCCTCACTTGTGACTTTGCCACTGTGAATATCCAGAGGTCACTCTAGAGAAGTGTAAATATTTGCTGTATTGCAATCATGCCCATCATGTATCCATATATATATATATATATATATATATATATATATATATAGGGGTGCAGTAACACCACTATAGTTAGGGATAATCAGGCACTTTAATGTTAAACCCCACATTCTGCACATTAATAACTTTGTAAATGTTCAAATGATTGGCACAAAATTTGGCATAGATGGTGTTGGGTGGTAGATCTCTTGGTTTGCCAAGTTGCATTTTGATCATATTTGAGAATTTGTGCAGCAAATTGTGAAAAAATTAAATTTTCTCCAATTTTTCCCTGTTTTTTCCACATCATGCTGCAACCATACAGTTTGGAAGTTTGACATGAACTTTGCAGGGTAGACAGAGATTATCCTATGGAACAATCCAGCATTGGATTGGTGACAAAATATTAATAAAGTTGTTAATTTTTTAAAAGCTGGGTTCTCTGCATTCTCAGTTCAGTCTTTGGGATAGATGCACAGTTTCGATCATGGATTGCTGGTCGCAAATGACTCGTGAACAGGGATCCCAGCTTGTGAACAGTGATGGCTTTTCAGGAGAAAATCCTGTTCATTGGCCACTATATTGTTTTCTTGCTTAGCAGGGGAAAAACAAAAATCTTGGAATTTGCCCCAGGAACATTTCTTTTAAACCAAGGCATGGGTCTGACTTAGGAGCGTCAATGCTTGCCCATGCCTTTGGTTTCTGTATTTATTTAAAAATGGCAGTTTAAAATTATAAATCCCTCTTAGTGATCCATTCTCTCCAACCGATCCCTTTCCATGAGGATCGGCTGGCAAAAAGGGATCATGAAGAGGGATTTTAAATTTTAAAATTATTGCTTTTTTAAATACAGTACACAAAACCAAAGGCATGGGCAGGCACAGGACATCCCCCTAAGCCAAACCCATGCCTTGGTTTTATATATTTTTTTAAATGTAAGTGGCTACTTGCTATGTTTCCCTGGTGTCCAGTGGTACCCCCAACCTCCATTGCCCCACTTATTTAAATGTATATGTTGCTACTTGTCACATCTCCCTGGTGTCCAATGGTTCCCCCACCCTCCATTGCCCCAGTTATCATTGGTGGCAGTGCGTTCCCTATCTGTGCCTATTTCTTTTGTCTTTCCTGTAAAAAAGTGCAAAACTATCCCTCATTGTCTTTTGCTGCTGTTTCATCTGTAAAGAAGAAAAACATCCATCTCTGATCGCACCCATACCCCCACCCAACCCCCCATTGTGCACCCACCTCCCCACAGCCCCTGACATCCCCCAGACCACCACTCACCTGAGGAGGTCCCTGGTTTGACATCCACTCCTATGATCAAAGACTCGTCTTACTGCTGACACCAGTGACTACAATCTGAAGTAAGGTAAATGTGATGCTATGTATTTCAATGGGGGGGCAACTTTCAGACATAACTTGGCCATTTTGTAACCTTTTGGCCCCAGATTTTCAAAATGGCCTTTTGGGGACCCCACCTCCTGAACAATATGACTGTCATTAGGCAACTCTTGCCTGAAATGTGATTTCACAGTCAGTTGGCAAAATCACCTTTCTGCTGGGATTTGTGTAATGACAGTCACATTGTTCATCAGGTGGGGTCATAAGAGAGCTATATTGAAAAGTTGGGGCCAGAATCTTGAAAAATGACTGCATTATTGGCATTTGGCATGATCTTTCTATGCATGCTCATAACTTAGTAGATTTTCAATATTTTCACCCCATATTTTCAACATACTCTTCTTATTACCCCCACCTTATGTGTGTCACAGCTGTCATTTGTGAAATCCTGTCAAAAATGTGATTTTTCACCTGTGTCATAGGTTAGTGTTGTGGTTGCACTGAATTATATTTTGGCAGGGATTTCAAAATTTTCTGTGCTGTGTACATGTGGTGAAGTCATAAATAGGCTATGTTGAAAATTTGGGGTCAACGTTTTGAAAAATGTGTGCGTTATGGACATTTGGTGCAATCTTGCTATACACTCTTGTAACTTAGTAGGTTTTCAATATTTTCAACATGCTGTTCTTATTACCCCAGCTCATGTGTGTCACAGCTGTCATTTGTCAAATCCTGTCCAAAACATGATTTTGCACCTGTGGCATAGATTGGCATTGCAATAGTGCAGAATTATGTTTTGACAAGGTTTTGAAACTCTTCCGTGCTGGGTACATGTGGCAAGGTCATAAAAAGCTATGTTGAAAATTTGGGATCAAATAAGGATAGTGTTACACTATTTCAATGGAGGGATGGAGTGCAGGGTCCAAAGGACCCTGTGCTCCCACCATAACGTGTGGACACTGTTCTTCTATGTTCATGGAGGGATATGGAGTATAGGGTCCAAAGGACCCTGTGATTCCAGTGTAACATATGGATACTGTTGTTCTATCTTGGTGGAGGGATGGGACTGCAGGCACATGAACCCTAATGCACACCCCATTCAACTATGCTGTACCAATGTCATCTAATTTTGTACTGGAATGGGGTTTGTGTTAGAGTTCACAGGCTAAGACAGACCCTCCCCACCAGTGTGTCTGTGCAGTGTGGGCAATGGGGTGTTAAGGTTGGAGACCCTAATGCCACATTTCCCTACTTTGTTGCTTTGACCTAACTGATGCATTATCAATGTTTTTGCTATATATATATATATATATATATATATATATATATACACACACACACACACACACACACACTGTGTATTAGGTATATAAAGATATATGCATATATATATATATATATATATATATATATATGCAAAAAACTTAGTTAATGCATCACTTAGGGTTCTTCTACAGCGAAAAAACTGAGGAAATTTGATTTAAGGGTGGGAACCCCTTGCACCCCACCCCCCACTAACAGGCATCGGGGTGTGCATTGGGGTCATCAGCCCTAACTGTCACCCCATCCCATGTGTAAACAAGCTGAGGTTGTGCAGTGTAGGAGAATGGGGTGAAAGTTAGGGCCGATGACCTCAACGTGCACCCCGATGCCTGTTGGTGGAGGCGAGGTGGGGGTGGGGTGCAAGGGGTGGGAACCCTTAAATCAAATTTCCTCACTTTTTTTCACTGTAGAAGAACCCTAACTGATGCATTAATGAAGTTTTTTGCATAGAATTTCCTTACTTTTTAAGAAAGAATAGAAAGTAGAAAGTTGCGCAAGTTGGTGGGCCCCAAGCTCCCACCAACTTGTAAGTGTCAGGCCACATTACACACCCAATGACTAAAACGTATATTCACAACAGCAAGGCCAGCCACCAAACAAATGTTAATCTAGTAGAACAATAGAAAACACAGTCCACAAAATGTAAACTGCACCACACAATAGCTCCACAAAAAGAAATTGTCTGACATGCAAACACATCTATCAACATCTACAGGACATGCTGTCAACACCTTCCAAATTTCAAATAAAAGACCAAACCGTGTCCAAGATATGACATGTCAAGATTTGACATTTTCATTCATCAGAGTGGCACAGTTCCGCAACTGTTGACATTTAACACACACAATGACTGCAAACTACATTCATGACACTAAGGCTGGTATCCTATCAATTTCAAGCCACCACCACAAGAAAAACGCTATCTGCAGAACATAAACTGCGCCACACCATATCTCCGAAAAAAAAATATTTTCTGACATGGAAACACTGGAATTTACATCATATCAATTTCAAGCCACCACCACAAGCAAAACACTGTCTGACACATAAACACCATAATTCACATCTACAGAACATGCCGTAAAAACCCTTCAAATTTCAAGTAAAAAGACCAAACCATTTCCAAGATATTCAATGTTAAAGATTGGTAAAATTTCCGTATCTATTCTATTATAAAAATCTGACCATCTTGTCCTTCCCTCGCAATCAAAGATGGCGATCAAAGAATCTCATGATCAAAATTTGCAGGCTCGTGATCAATGAATTTGCAGCTCATGAACAAAGAATTAAAAATCGTATAAATCAAAAAATGATGGAATTGCAGTATACCACCACGATGGTTCAACAGAATGAAGCCTCCTGAGTAAAACCCACCCTCACTTGACTTTCTAGGACACCCCTGGGCTGAGAAAATAGATTTTTAAATTGGGCCATCTCATTCCTCACTCACGATTGCAATCAAAGAATCTCATGATCAAAGAATTTGCAGGCTCGCGATCAAAGAATTTGCTGGCTCACAAACAAAGAATTAAAAATGTTGAAACATGAATTTTTCAGTGATTTGAACCAACCAACAGTATGCCTTGATAGAACGGACCCTCTGTAGCAGCACCCACCCTCATCTGTGTCCCTATACCACCCTGAGCTGAGATATTAGTGTTCTTAGGTCACGATGCAAGATCACGATCAAAAATCTCACTATCAAAGAATTTGCAGGCTCGCGATCAAACATCATCAGTGAGCCACGAATTAAGATTTTAAAAGCTTATAACTCTATTTTTGACTGATTTGGATGAAACCAAAGGCATGGCTTGATAGATCGGAGCCCCCTGATTAAAACCCATCCAAGTTTTACTTCAGAAGTGACTCCTGAGCTGAGATATTTGTGTTTTTCTGATCGGAAATTAAAAAACAAGATGGTGGACCACGTAATCAAAGAATGTTGAAAATTCTCAGGAACAAAAATTCTTGAACCACGAGGCTGCAAATTCTTTGATTGCCAGGTAGGACGAGATGGCCAGAACCCCATTCTTTGTCGCAAATCATACTTATAAATTTTCCTATTGACTTATAATGGGAATTTAAAAGTGGTATAACTTTTGAATGTCTTAATACTTTTTCACCAAATGAAAAGCGGCATGCTCAGCCACCAAAGTTATTTCAAATGAGCCATTTCATAGAGTGCCACACCACACGATGGCCACGCTGGGCCACGTCCAAAATCCCAAAAGCTGCCACCAAAAATGGATAATTTAGCATTTTTCAGCTTTGTTGTACACAAAGACCGTAAGTCCAACCAAAACACAATTTGGTAGATCAAGAGTTCTACCATGCCCCACCATGCATGCCAAATTTCAGGCAAATCTGTTGAATGGGTCCAAAATTATTAACATGCAAACTTTTGACTTCTGTATGTATGTGACCACTGAACCCTAACAATAGTGGCTCAACTGTGCCACTATTATATATAATATATATATATATATATATATATATATATATATATATATATATATATATATATTCATAGCAAAAAATCCATTTAATGCATCAGTTAGGGTTGTTCCACAGCCACAAAAGTGAGGAAATTTGGTGTTAGGGTTGCCACACCTTGCATCCCACGCCCACCCCGTCCCCACCAACAGGCCTCAGAGTGTGCATTGGGGTCATCATGTTTCTGTACCTTTAAGAAGTCTTCCACCACAAAATGGCAGAATTCGTGGCCGAAAATACAGTAAAATGGCAGACCTGGTGACTGAAAAATCAGTAACAGTGAAGTGGGCCAACTTCAAATGGCCATAGGTCTGGAATGGAACAACATTTGTTCACCAAACAAAAACTGACATGTTCTTTGAACAAAGGTCTTTCTATCTGCCAAGTTTCAGGCAATCAATCACACAGTGGCTGTGCCATGAGTCACGGAAGACAGTGCATAAAAATAGCAAAAATGTAATTTTTTGCAGTGCACTACACAAACGCAAAAACACAAATGGTAATGTTAACACAAACAGTGATGGAAACAGTGAGGTAAAATAAAATAATAATGCTAATGGTAACACAAATGCAAGCGCAAACGGTAACACACATGGTGACACAAACATAAACGATAACACAAACAGAAAGAGAAATGCAAGCACAAAGATTAATAAGAACAGTACTGGTAATGCAAACAGTAATGCAAACGCTAACGTCAACAGAAACACAAACATTAAAGAAAACAGTAACGCAAATGCTAACGCCAACAGAAATGCAAACACAAACAGTAACGAAAATGGAAACATTAACACAAACGCAAACAGAAATGCAAATGGTAATGGCAATGGCGACGCAGAAGGAAACAGTAATGCAATCGACAATGGAAACGCTACCAAAAATGCAAATGCTAAGCCCAACAGGTACACAAACGCAAATGGCAATGAACATGCAAAGAGTAACGGTAACGCAATTGGAAACTCAAATGGTTACAGTAACACCAACGATGATGCCAAAGGGAACAGTAACAGAAATGCAAACGCAAGCGAAAACATAAATGGTAGTGTGCACAGTCACTGTAACAAATTGAAATGGAAATGCTTATGGTAACACCAACGATGATGCCAAAGGAAACAGAAATGCAAATGCAAACACAAACAGAAGCACATATGCAAACGCAAAGGGTAATGCACACGTTGATGTAAATGGAAACGCTAAAGCAAATGGTTACGGAAATGCAAGCATAAATGCTAACTGTAACAGTAACGCAAACACACACCCTTTTTTCCCAAAAAAGATCGATTCAGAAGCACAGTGAAAACAAAGAATGTATGCATAATAATGGCCCTCGGAGCAGAAAATGAGTACTTGGAATACTAAATTGCTTATATCTCAGGAACCGTACGATGTAGAAAAAATTAAAATCTCATATTAATTATGACTTTCTTGGCTAGTTTTGCACTTAGCCACATAGCAGGGGACTAAGCATTTTTCCAATGAGTCCCAGACTTCAAGCTGCTGATATGGGCCCGGAAGGCACAGTGGATGCTATGTAATGTTAGCCTATGGGAAAATTGTCAACTTCGGAGTGCTGTAACTTTGCAACCCTCTAATATTTTGTCATCAAGCCACCAAAAGGCACATCTGTGGATCGTGGCTTTCTTCCCTCCAAAGTTCAGCCCAAAAGACCAAAATGTTCTTTTGCAGCAGTGTGGCAAAGATTTCCTATTGTTTTGGGCATAGTGTCGCAAAGTAGTGCTGTGATTTGCGACACTTTCGCAAAAGAAAAATCATGAAACTATCGCATGTGCAACACTATTGTTTACAAAAATGTCAAAAACATATTTCTGGGGTGTTTAACCCTCCAAAAAAGACATGGCTAGCATCCTCAGGACTCGACTAGGTGAACACAGCAAGAACTGTGTCCCTAGAGGGTCCCAAATTTAAATGCCAAGCATTTCTGTGTCCACTAACTGAAAACAAGATGGTGGATTATTGAGACTACTAGGGTCATTCGCTACACTAAAAACTGCATTTGCGACACTTTCAAACATTTTAACTTTTCCCATTGACTATAATGGGAAACTTGTTTCTTGAATAACGTTTGAACCATTTAATATTTTTTCATGAAATCTTCGAAAGGCATATTGGGAACCATGGCTGCATGTTCCCCAAAGGTTTTGGACCAGTCATGCAGACCGTGCAACTTGTAGGTGCGTGCAATGAATGCTCAAAAAATGTAATTTGTGCATTTTTCGGTGATCTGTAGCTCTGCAACCATATATCCGACTATTATGAAACTTGGCAGATCCAGAGATCTATGGAATCAAACCATGCATTCCAAATTTTTGGCAAATCCATCATATGGTGGCAAAATTATTTTTAATTAAATAAACTTTATTCATTTACCACTAATACAACACTTTGTTGGTAAACATACATCTTTACAGAAATACATGCATTGGTACAATGGAATGAGTTTCAACAATACAAGTAACAAATATTTATAGCTTTATGACCTATACATCATTTATTAAACACGGAAATAGGAGAGAACCTCCTCATGCCTTCCAGTCAACGGCTATCCACTCCCCTCCCTACTTCCCCTCACTTCCCCCCATCCCTATCCCCTAGAGCTACAGTTACCACCTCTAGTGGTGCCTTTCTCAACTCATATGTGAGACTACAGCCATTTCGTCTGCATCACATGAAGTTAAGGACCTATCTATACAAACGCCTTTTAATATGCGGCATCCTGGGATTCTTATGGGGTGACCTACTAAGACCTTACTACCCCCTGCCTACTTTACTTTTCCAGCTGGGTTTATTAAGGTGTAGGAGAGGGACCAAAGCGTGAAAAGCTTTTCCCTTCTGAGTTATACAGGGGGAGCTTACCCTGTAGGCTTGCAATTGCTTTTTCGACTCTTAAATTATATAATAACCTCCTTGACCCATTCAAGATAAGAGATCACATGCTGGTCTTTCCAGTAATGAAGGACGAGCCATTTAATCACAAGAGATAATGGCCATATAGTATCTTCTCTCCTTAAAAGGGACAGTAGAATAATCACCCACTATACAAACCTGTGGTGAGAAATAATCCTGCATCCCCAACAGTGGGTCTGCCCTATCCCGAATAACACTCCAAAGGGAGGCTACTTTGGGGCAATCCCATAATATATGAAGTAATGTCCCAGGGTCTTTTTCGCACCTAAAACACATTTTACTTTGTGTCTTACCCATCCCATACAGCTTAGCTGGAGTATAATAGATATTGTGCAATATGTAAAACTGCGTTAGCCTTAAATGATCATTGGCAATATATAGGCGGACTTCATCCCAAATTTTATCCCATGAAAAGTTATCATGTGGGAAATTTCGGACCCAGTAATTAGACTGGCCTGATACCTCTGGATTTAGTGTCACATATATCAGTGACACCAGCTTGTATATAGCGTGTGATTGGTTAACACGATCAAGAAACTGCTGAAAGGGAGGTGGCTGCTGTGTGTTCCATCTTTCTGAGCCGAACCACTTTATTAACATATGCCTAAGTTGGAGCCCAAAAAAAGAGTATTTATTGGGAAGCCGCAGAGAGATTAATATTTCCGGTGTTTCCCTTAGTTTACCGTGAAGTACTAGATCACAGACTTTAATTTGGGGATCAGAACATTCTTTGGGGACGTTTATAATTTTATCACCAAGTTTAAAATTGGGGTTATGGCAAAGTTATTAAGCTTCCAAATTTCAGATTTAACCTTAAATGGGGTACTCAACCCTAACTGTAGTGGCACTACCATGCCAGTATAGTACATATATAGATAGATATAGATATTTATCTATATAGTATGGTAGAGTAGTACTTTTAAGGTTAAAGGTCACATTTTGCACCTTAATAACTTTTCCACCATTCAACAGATTTACCTGAAATATGGTATGCACAATTGGGCATGAGATCTTAGGATCAGCCAACTTTCGCACTGCCGATATATGGCTGCGGAGTTATTAAGACAACAAAAGAAATGTGCAATTACACTTTTTGCAAACTCTTTGCACTCGCCACAGGTCGCACGGTTTGTGTGATCATCCAAAACTTCAGGATCATGCAGTTGGGGTCCCCTAATGTGCCTTTGAAGATTTCATGAAGAAATATTAAATGGTTCAAAAGTTATTCAAAAACAAGTTCCCATTATAAGTCAATGGGAAAAGTTAAAAGTTTGACAGTGTTGCAAATGCACTTTTAGTGTCACAAATGGCCCTAGTAGTGTCACAAATCCGCATTTGTTTTCAGTTAGTGATCAGAAAAATGCTTGCCATTTAAAATCGGGACCCTCTAGGGATACAATTCTTTCTGTGTTCACCCAGTCGGACCCTGAGGATGAACACCCAGAAATATAATTTTCAAATTTCTGGAAACAGTAGTGTCACAAAGTAGTGTCATACGCACAACACTTTCAAGAAATTTTGCCAAAAGGGCTCCAAATTGTGACACTACTTTTCAGGCTACGGCCAAAATGACAGGAATTCTTTTTGCCACCCTGCTGCAAACAAATGGTTTGGTCTTTGGGCTGAAATTTGAGGAAGGCAGCCAACATCTCACAGATGTGCCTTTGGTGGTTTGTGAAAAATATTGCATGGCAGCCAAGTTACGGTATCTCGAAGTTGACATTTTTCCCATAGACTAACATGGTGGCATCCGCTGCTTCTTCTGGGCTTATATCTCAGAAAACACAGGCAGTAAAATCATGAATCATGGGAAATTTTTTCTTCATCATACGGTTCCTGAGATATAAGCAATTTAGTCTTCCAACAGCTCATTTTCTGCTCTGAGGCCCATTATTATGCATACATTCCTTGTTCACACTGTGTTTTCTATGCAGCTGTTGGGGAAAAACGAGTATGCACTTCTGTTAATGTTACAGTTACTGTTTCCACTTGCATTTACGTACCTGTTTGCGTTACCGTTACCGTCTATGCCACCATCTGCATTACCCTTTGCATTCTTGTTTTGAGCTTGCCTTTGCGTTACTGTTACCATTTGCATTTCCACTACTGTTTGTGTTTGCATTTGGTTTGCATCACCGTTTGCATTGTCATGTGCGTTTAAAACAGCCCTTTCATTTGCATTTGTGTTTGTCTATCGTTTTGCATCTTTGTTGCTGTTACTGTTACCATTAGCATTTCCTATTGTGTTACTGTGCCCATGTGCATTATGGTTAGCATTTCCATATGTGCTTGCATTTTCTTTAATGTTTTTGTTTCCTTTGGCATTATTGTTGCGGTTACCATTACCATTTGCATTTACAATTGTGGTAACGTGACCGTGCGTGTCATGGTTTGCATTTGCGTTTGCGTTCACATTTAAGTTTCTGTTTCCTTTGGCGTAATTGTTCATGTTAACTTTTCCATTTGTGTTTACAATTGTGGTACTGTGGCTGTGAGCATAACGGTTTGTGTTTACATGCATCCTTCCTTTCGCGTTTTTGTTTCTGTTCTGTTTGGCATTCTTGTTTCTGTAACACTTAACATTTGTACTTACAATACCAGTGCCATCACTGTGTGTGTTACCAGTTGTGTTTTTGAACGTGCTTGCATGTCTGTTAGCGCTACTGTTCGCTTCTGCGTCACTTAATGCTTGTGTTTCTATTAACGTTTGCTTTACCATTTACGTTTGCTTTAGCATGTGCGTCATCATTGCCACTTGTGTTTGCTTTGCAGTTCCTGTTACTATGTAACAGGACATCATGTGGTGGGAGTCCCCGCACTTCCACCACCACATTTCATTCACTATTTATTGTCCTCATTTTCAAAAAGAAGGGACATTAGAGGCTTAAAACTCTGTTTAATGCATCAGTTAGGGTTGTTCCACAATGAAAAAAACAAGGAAATTTGGTGTTAGTGTTGAAAGCCCCCTTGAATCCCCCAGACCACCCCACCCAACTGACATCGGGGTGCGTGTCGGGGTCGTTGGTCCTAACTCTCACCTCATTCTACTATACCTCAGCTTCTTTACACATGTGGACAGTTAGGAGTTGGACAGTCTCTGCAGGAATCCTCCCACCCCCCCACACCTCCTACCAGAGCTGGTATTGCATCCTGAGTGGAGAAGCACAGAAAAACAAAGGTCATGGACATGAACGGTAGACTTCTGTGATTGCAGGTACACTTCAGTTATGACTTGCACGTCCACTGCCACGCAATGCTCCCCCTACACTGCAGAACAGTTACTGGATACTGAGTGAGAAAACAGCAAAACTGAGGCCGTGGACAGCAATGGTGCTCCTCACTGATTACAGGTACACTTCAGTTAGTACAATTATGAACTGCATGGCCTTAGCCAGGCTGTGCCTCCCACCATGAACTAGGGTTACCACCTGTCCTGATTTTCTCAGGACAGTCCTGATTTGGGCAGTTGTGTCCTGCAAAAAAACATGAAAAATACCTCATGTCCTGACTTTATAGTAGAAAAAACATTTTCTAACTTTCCACTAAACGTTGTAGAAAACTATAATACTTTAACTAAAATACCTTAAAATGATAAGAAACAATAGAAGCAACTAAGAAACTTCAATACTTAGCCTTAATTCTGATTATATAGAGAAAACAAGTCTGTTGCATTGGTCGAGGTTACATACTGTCCTACGAAAAATCATGTTTCAGTAAGAAATGTCCCACTTTGGGCTTCTTAAAAGGTGGTAACCGTACCATGAACAGGTGCTGCATTCTGAGTGGAGAGCCATAGCACTTTTAAACCAAAACCTTGTGATTGTGTTTGTAGGACTACACAAGCTATGACAGTTAGCAGTTCATGTTGTCAGTCATGTGATGTCTCTTTATCCTACTGCCAATTCAGATTAGGTTCTGCATTATGAGTACTGATGTGCAGTAGTAAACTTTCCAATATGTGCTAGAACTACTGTTTTATACAAGTTGTACAAGAACAACAATTAATGGTGGACCTGCCTGATTGCAGCTGTGCAACTTTGCACAGTTAGGAGTTGCACAGTCTCTGTAGGAATTCCTCCCCCGCAACCAGAGGTGATATTGGGTGCTGGTGGAAGCACAGAAAAACAAAACCCATGGACATGGCTGGTACACATCTGTGATTGCAGGTACACTCCAGTTAGCACAGTTGTGACTTTGCAGGCCTCAGCCATGCAATGCTGCCCCCCCCACACACACACTGCTGAAGAGCTACTGTATCGTGAGTAGAGAGACACAGCAAAACTGAGGCTGTGATCATCATTGGTGGCTCGACCTAATTGAAGTACACTGTAGTTAGGACATTTAGGAGTTGCATGCCTCAGTTAGGCAATGGCCCCTATCACCGCAGAGGCCAGGTCCTGCATACTGAGTGTAGAGCCACAGCAAACATAAGTTCATAGACATCAATGGTGCACCTCCCTGATTACAGCTGTAGAGAACTTTGCACAGTTAGGAGTTGCACAGTGTCAGCCAGGAATCCCCCCCTTCGAACCAGAGCAGGTAGTGCATCTTCACTGTAGAATATCAGTAAAAGAAAGGTTGTGGACTGCAATGGTACACCTCCCTTGTTGCAGGCATACTCCAGTTAGTGAACTTATGACTTGCATGCCCTCACTCACGCAATGCTGCACTCACATTATAGGTGAGGTACTGTATCGTGACTGGAGGGACACAGCAAAACTGAGTCTGTGGATATAAATGATGTGCCTCTCTGATTACAGGTACACTTCAGCTAGCACACTTATGAACTGCATGGCATTAGTCAGGCTATGTCCCCCATGAACAGGTGCTACATGTTGAGTAGAGAGGAACTGACCACTTTTAATGTAAAACTTTGCCTTGTGTTTCTAGGATTATGAAGCTATGACAATTAGCAGTTCATGTTGACAGCCTTGTGATGCCCTCTCACCTACTGACAATACAGATTAGGTACTGTATTATGAGTACTGACCTTCAGTAGTAAGTATTGCAATGAGTGTTACAACTACTGTTGTTTACAAGTTGTGAAAGAAAACAATGTTTTTATGAAACCATTTTTATTTGTAGAAAACATATAGGTACAAAAATATACATAAAAATAAAATAGCTTTATTCAGCAAAATAACAATTTTGTTGGCTAAACGAAAGATTTTTTTAAAATATAAACTCCTTGTGAAGTATACATTTTGTGCAAAATGATGTCATTAATGAGACAGAGAGGGAGGTATGTTGAGTGGGTCAGGCAGCCCAGGCCAGAAGCTGGAAAAAATGTGGAGGCATATCACAAGTGAAAGCTGTTGTGCCACCTTGAGAGGAGATACTGGATCTTGCTGTGGAGGCTGTCTATCAGTTGCCAGGGAGACTGCTTATGCCGACAGGTGAAGCAGTGCTGCTGTCTGCACTGGCTTCTGCTGCTGTGTCCACAGGCTCAAGCACAAGGTTGACTGTTGCTTGTTGAGCAGTTATTAGGTTAATAATTTTTTCTTGTTGTTCCCAGATTGTTTTTAAGTCATTGATGTGTTGGCTTTTCATATCTTTGATTTCATTTGACAGACAGTAAACCTTGTGCTTGAGCCTCCGAACACAACAGCAGTGCAGTATGCCGCTTTTTATGTGGCTGATCTGTAAAGAGAAAAAACAAACTATTACTATGTGAGAATGTTAAAAATACTTTTGTGTTTTTTTATTAACTGTGTTTTGCTATTTCACTTCTGGGGCACACTTATGACAGTTATGACCTGCATTTGATCAGCCAGGAAATGAGTGTCATCAGCACCCCACCTGTACCTGCTGCACTGCAGCTGAGATATTCTATAACAGTGTATGGTTAAATGTTGTGATGTTTAGAAATCAACTACTGGTATGGAATTATTATGGTACAGTGCATATGTAATCATAGCTGTTATGATGCAGTAGGTGTGACAGTGCTGTATCATACCTTGTTTAAATGCTGCCACATAAGTGATTTACTCAATATAGTTAAGATGCGGCTTGAGAATTAAATACACCAGGCATGGTGAATCCAGCATTATACAATGGCAAGAAAAAAATCCTGTGCTCTGATTGGTCAGTTTCGTCCTGCAACCGTGTGGGTGTACTGTCATGATTATGGCCATTATGGCTCTCCACTTGTTTTTGCATCTCCTCTTAAGAAACAAAAATATTTTAACACAGTAATAACATTCTTTAACATTTTTCACTAATTTTATATATTTCAATGAGCCATTGTCTAATAGTAATAATGCACTACAGGGTGTGGGTTGTGCTGGGATAACCTCTGTTCTGGAATTTTGTATGCAGTCAGACTATGGCCTCATGCACAACTGCCCAGTGTAGTATTATCCACAGCTGTGATTCATTATTGCTTAAATATACACAGTCTGTACCATGGTATGTTGCTTAACTGTACTGTGACAACATTACAGCTGAGCCACTGTATTGTGAGTTCACACTGTCAGTGCAAAGAATGTTATGCAGTTAGGAGTTGCCTGGTGTCACCTAGGTACATAACACACCCATACACATACACAGCACAGATAAGGTGGTGTGTTGTTAGCGCACACCATCACTAAAATAGAGGATATGGTTACTGACATAGCAGTTTGATGAAGGAATAACAAACAAGTTACAACACTGAATTGTTACATGATATAAGCTAAGGAATGGCCATCTCTCCTCAAGTAGAGAATCTCATCTTCCACTGACCTTTCTTGACTGTAGACATAGTTTATCTGTCAAAGAAGGGCTAAATCTATTAATTGCACAGTTTTTAGTGGTTGTTTGTACACAAGTTAGAGATTGTGTACTTGTGTGCTGTTAGGCATGCAATGCTGCCCACCCTAGAGCCACAGATACATACAGTTGTTAGTCTATATTCACTGGATGGTTATAGTAAAGAAAAGATATAGATAGTAATGGTATACATGTTTGTTTCTAGGAGAAGACATGTAATGGGTTTTTATGTGATCATCTAGAATATGTCCCTCCACCTCCCACCCCCATTGTGTCTGTAGTGGACATACTGCATAGTGACTGCAGAGTCACAGGTAAAGAAATCTTATGTATGCTGGTGCTACAAGTCTATCATTTATGTACTGTAATTGTCTGTATTGTTGTAAATTTCATGTTACCAGGCAGGTAAGGCCTCTGTGCAGCATTTGAGGAGGTTTTGTATGTTAGGTGTGTATTCACTTGAAAAGAAAGGACATGCTATGAATATCTCAGATGTATGATTGCAATACTGTACTGGTTGGTATGGTTATTAGTTCTATGGTGTTGCCTAGTGAGTTTATGCCGAGCTCCAACCTACAGATAGCACAGCTACTGTGTTATGAGTGGGAAGTCACTGTGCAAGCTAGTAAACAGATATTTGTGGTCTTACTGTATGGTTGTAGGTAGACATAGCTTGCAGAGTAACAAGTTGTTTGCTATCAGCTAGGCAACTGTACACATGTGTAGAGGAGGAAGTGCACTGTCGGTGGAGACTTGTAAGACAAATTGGGTATGTGTATACACAGTAGAGTTATGTGATGACAGTAACACAGTGGTGGTGCAGTTAACAGTGGTATGTAATGGTGCAGTGAATAATCCCAGGCAAAAAAACAGGTGGTGGATCGTTAGTGGAGAGTTTGATAACACAAAAGGCAATGTCATAAGTGTAAAACCTGTGTTAATGAAATAATATACTACGTGGTACGGTTAGTAGTTGTATGTTGTCAAATATGGAGTGACAGCTGCTGGTATCCAAGATATGAGTAGTTGTTGTACTGCAGAACTGTAATTGTTGTATTTACACTTGCTATTGCATGAAATCAACTGATAGTCTTTCCAGTACTGTATGACCTTTGTGTCAGTTTTTGTGGGTAGACTTACATTCAGGGCTAGCAGCACACTCCTGCTTCACCTGTGGCACTGGTGTTCCTGAAGTCTCCCCTGCCACTGTAAGACAGAGAAATACTTTGTTACACACATATAGGTATTTCAGTTTTCTTATTGAAACTGTTATTGTATCTATTTGGTTTTATGTTCACTCTGCGTTTATTTTTCTTCTAATGGCTGCAAATGTGTGCGTCCCTATTTGGTTTTATGTTACTGGTTGTGTTGTCATTGTTTTAACCATTGACAGTACAGTTAGGTGTAGCATGACATGACAAAGGCAAAGCTACATGTATGCTCATTAAGTTGTGCATAGTAACTTTACAGTGACAGTGAAAGAAAGTCTATGGAGATGAATGCTGTGACTCTGTGTGTGGGGGAGGGTGTTCTGTTCCATAGGTTTTTACAGTTACATGTATGGCAGTTGTGCAGTGACTGGGTACACAGTGTTCATTTCAGTTGATGAATAAAAGTATTATCTCAACAAAAAAGTTACTGTCTTGAGCTGTACTGTGATAATAATTGCGTATTGTTGCTGTGCTCCCCCGCTCCCTGCCATCTGTGCAGGCACACACACACATACTGGTATTGTATCAAAATTTGACAGTTTCATATTCATACTAATAATTTTCTATCTAATGGTTAGGAAATTTGTATGGCAATTGCTGTGCTAAATAGTTATGAGTTGACTATTGTCAAGTAGAACTCTGCTTTGTGAAAAATACTAACTTGTTGTCTATCTAATTCTATTAAACATTAATACTGTGTTAGGTATTACTTCTTAGTTATAGAGTTAAGATCTGATCTGTGTTGAGTGTAGAAACACAGAGGAAACTAGTACTGGCAACAATAACAGAACAGCTTGCTAATTATTGAGGCATATATGCTTGAGAAATTACTACATCTATGTGCTCAGCAAAGGTTTTGCTCTGATGATACACAAACAATTTCTGATTTTGCATTCTGCAATCTGAAAACAATAGCACAGTACATACCAATGTGACAGCACCTTGGAGGATTAACAGCATTAAAGTTTTATTGATGTGCACCAGTGACAGTTGCTATACTTAATAGTGTCTTGTGCTATGTTCTTACCTTCTGACTCAACAATTATGACACTGTCAGTGTCAGAATGTTCGGCCTCCACAGCCTCTGCAATTTCTGGCACTACCTTGCATTGTGGGTGGGAGCATCTTTGGCGTTCTATGAAAAAATACATTTTTTAAGATTGCATTGGGTGTGGTATTGATAATTTATTTCTTGGAACAATTATACTCTACTCTGGCACTTAACATTCACCTACATGAGGTGCTGTATTATGCATAAGTATATAAAACAATTTAAAGTGGGTAGAAATGTAACAATGAGGTCATACAACTAAGATATTATCTATGGTACATAATGAGAGCAATACAGTGTACTGTCACATTACTTATAGCTCAGTAGGAAATGACTGCAAACGTTAATACATTTCTCTTTGAAACAATGTATGGCATTGCTTTATTGGTATAACAATAAATAATGTTAGTAGAGAGTGTTAAACATTGGTAACTGTATGGCTAAGCTGTCTATGCATCTCAACAGAAGATTTGCATTTTACTGATAGAATGTTAAGAGCCAATGTGAAACTTTACATTTTTCAGATTCTTTCAAATTATTATTATGAGGGTCTCAGAATGCTTACATTTGAGTCGTTGACAGCATTGTGCAAGTCTTATCTCAATCTTCTTATTACTATACTTCTACACGCTAGTCAGTAGAAGTTGGGGTTATGTAAATGTTCAAGTTAATCACTCCTTGGGGTAATATGGCATCCAGTCTGCCTCGTCCAATATTATACCCACAGGTGCTTATTAAGTAGTACATTTATGCAACAACCAGAGTTCAATAGTGCTTAATTAACACAACAGTGACATTGTTTTTTTTTTCTACAAAACTAAACATGTTTAGTGAGAGGTTGTTTCTGTACTCACGTTGCTCTAGGCACTCCCCCACTTCTAGTTCTCCTGCCGCTTCCCACATTTCATATGCAAGGTACTACCAGCTCACGTCATTTCGGTATATTCTCTCTTTGCTTCAAAGTGTAGAAGCACTGGCGCAACAACTTCCACTAGCGTTTGCACATCTGTGCATTTTGTTGCACACCTTATATATGGTCTGCATGCATTCATGAATGCACCTCCACATTTTCCAACTTCATATTGGTACTCCACATGATTATTCTTGAATTTCCCTCGCCTGGGCTGATGGAGCTAAACAACACACCTCCCTCTGAGACCACAGGCGCATGTTGTGTTCTCTGTTTTCTTGTTAACCTGCAATAAATAGAGAATAATCAGTATGTTAGAACACAGTGTTGTGACATATGCATTTTTCAGCTGTATACATGGCATAGTAAAGATGATCACACACTTAGATATTAATCATTGTATACTTAGAGTAACATGGTCCAGGATGAACAGAAGTAATGGACTGTGTGCATACAGTATGTGTTGTTGCTTTGTGGCAGTGCAGTGATAGTTGTACAGCTCCTGTGCAATGCTACTGCTAGCATTAGCAAAGGGTATGGTGCGCCATTCAAGACGTATACTTCAGCGGTGCTACGGCAACAACAGTACTGATACCTCTGCACTACTGGCTGTCATAAACTCTCACTGCTGGGGGCAGTACTACTAGAGATGCCCACCTGGGCACCTATACAATGTTGTTCATGGTGTCTGTAGTAGCAATGGTGGTCCCTTTCCCCAGTGCTTGTATTATGTTGATACTGGTGGTGGTGTTGAATGAGAGCGATAAACCACCCTCACATCTCAAGCATATTTAATGTGTACTTCTGCAGCAGGTGTGTACACAGCCTGTACTCAGTACATGTACTGCCAAAACAATAATTGTAGTTGCACCATAGAAGGACCACTGTTGGTCGATGACTAAAAGGAGACATATATTGCCACACCTGCCTGGTGATAGAGTTGTGTGCCCATGACAGGTATTTCACAGAACCACTGTGCAATAGGTGTCATTCTCATGCAGCAATGTTGGTGGACAAAGATGGTGGTATGTGACTGTGTTGAGTCACTCACCAAGAATATCATACTGTTGTGCTGCAGGAATGGAGGGGTACATCACTGTGAACGTCTGCACAGGTACTGTGGGATGTATCATTTAGAAGTATTTGTGACTGGAGGTGGATCGCCATGTCATTCACTGCTGCCATTAGTAACAGTGTACAGCTGGTGGGGGCCATCATTGGTGGTATAGCTGCCAGGAGCGATATTGTATGCAAGTTTTTTTGGGGCATCACTAGTACTATTGCCAGGAGCATAGCCATAGAGGGAAAGGGAGTGGGGATGGTTAATACTGGTCACGATGCTTAATAGTTTGAGTAATTGTTAGATAATATGAAATGAAAAAGAGTAATCTTTGTAATTAAAAGTTTAAGTCTGCCTAAGATGTATGGTGAAACAACACAGTGATTTTAAAATAGAACAGTCTATTAGTTATGTCTATATATGATGGAATTCAGAACATCTGCATGAATCTGAATACATGTTACAGTGTAATAGTGAAATAGCATGGTTTTGTTTCTGTGTGTAATCAGTGCAGCTTTTCTATTTTTTTACCAACTTAATGGGCTCTTAAAAGAGCCTTTTGTTTACAATTCTGCCTGCTGTTATAGCCTAATATTTTTAGAGAACTGTGAGTATCCCATCCCGAAGGTCACCCAGGAAAAGGCAATTGCCAGCATGTGAGAAGTGCACACTGTCTGGTAGGTAGAGCCAATCATAACAATATTTAATTTGAGGATGACGTATGGTGTGCATCCCAGCCATGTGAAGGTATCCAGATATTTGAATGTGTACCTTTCTGCGAGCTCTGTCAAGCAGGTACATGCGCAGCTCTGCTTGCCACACTCTACGCTCTGTAATATCAGAAAAAATGATCTTACAGGCAGGCAACATATGCATGATAGAAACAAGATCCAGTTTTGCTTCTGAGACTAAATTTATCCATCTTTTGGTGCCCAAATCATTGCTTCTGAAATGGATCAGCAGTATGTCTGGCTGAGCTTCAGTAGTCAAAAGTCTGTGCATTGTTGGCATGAGATGCTCCCACCTCATGCCACTGCTACCAAATCACTTTACAGAGCAATTTGAAAGTTGCAGCTCTCTCCCAAAATCACTCCTTTGAGCATACTCTGAAGCATGCCTTACTATGCTGCCACTACCCATGTTCCATCTGCTGTTTTCTGCCATTATTAGCTTTTAAACTGAGAAGTGGACAGAGGCTACCAAAAATCAGTGTTTCTCCTGCAGTGGCTGGCCACAGTGAATGTGAAACTAAGATTTCCCTGTCTGCTTTAACACTGGTTTTGTGGGCTGATACTAAACACACTGATTTGGCATGTTATTGGTTAATGATTTACCATGGTTGATCAATACAGTGCATGCAATGCCCATTACTACACTGAATGGCTGTTCTTACTGTCAAACACAAATGCAGAAATATTTCTTAGTGGGAAAATGCAACATTGCTATTGGCTACTTTAAACAATTACAGCTTAACAGAGAAATGTGATTGGTTCTGTCTCTTGTTATGATACACGTGCTGCTTGCTTCTGCCTCCATTTGCAGCTCTATTTGTGCTAGTAAGTACTGATTGAAACCTCTGACTTTAAACTGTTATAACTTTTCTTAACAGTATGGTAGGTAAATAATATTATCATAGTCAAATGCAGCATTAAAAACATTTTGTTTAATACTATTTTTGTACTGCTAATGTTTTTTATGATGCTATAAAAATTGATTTGAAAATGTGATGTACTTACAGACTGAGAAGCAGGGTGTCTCTTGTTTTCTCAAAGATGGCTGCTATGTCCTTCTTCTTCACTGTTCAGTGCTTGTGATTGGCTGTTCGATATGGCCTGATATATGTTTGTTTGTTTGTTTGTTTCTTCGCTTAACGGGTAAGCACACTGGAAACTAGTTCCTTTTACAGGTGCGACCCACATATATTACATAAAAAGCAATACATAATCAAACATACACATACAATGCAAAATTGCAGACATAAAATGTCTTTGTTACAAAAGAATTAAGTCATAAAAAACAATTACAATTGAATTGGGATTCAAAATACATCCTTAGTGCATCTGCAAACTTTTAGCAGAACATAACCACCTAATATCATAAGGAATTTCATTCCAGATAGATGGAGCAATATAAGAAAGGACCTTTGCCCTTTTAGTTTTCATGAATGGAATCTCAAAAAACCTGCTATCTGACCTATATCTAGGTAATAACCATCATTATACAGCCTCAAAAATTTAGAAATATTATGTGTAATATGTGGCGATACATTGGTTACAGCGTCTGTCACTTAAATAACCACGAGTCTGTGATTGGCTGACTGTGAAAAGGAGTGTAAAATAATAACAATTTGAAAGTATCTTGCGATGCGACACTATTATTCGACACTTTGTGCATGCGACACTACTTGTGGCATTATATTCAAAGTATCATACGCACGACACTACGTTTTGACGGTGTCATAGGTATGACATTTTCTTTTGTGATTTTTTAAAAACAGGATTTATTATGCAGAACATCACTGTGTATGGTTTACATTGCAGCACTGTCTCGTTTTTGACATTTTTATATTTATTGTCATATTTTTATTTACGTTATGTTTGTCAGCTTTAAAAGACTATGTATCACTTTATTGGTCTTTATTTACTACAGTAATTATATCCACAATTTTAGTAGGCAGTAGTATTTTTTTCTTATATGATACTGTATATAGATACTGCATGATAGTATGTGATGTTAGAAGCACACTAAACAGATGAATTCTAATTTTTTTTTCTCTGTACTTCCACGCAAGTGTCTGATTGTTCTGTAAGATTGGTGTGCTGAACTGTGAACTGTGAAACAGGGAGGATGCCTTCTAAACAGAGACAGAAGTCTATGCAGAGATGAAACAGGTATCATAGTAGTGCACTGTTGCAAAATGGTGATGTGAAAGTGAGTGATGCTTCTTCAAGATGTAAAACGATTTAGCATTCCAGTAAAGGAGTGAATTCAGAGGTTTGTCACTCTGTAGGGAAAGGACGTGCTTGCTCAACAGCAAGGAAACAATGCGTCACTAAGCAACAGTTGTGGAGATCTGTGAGCAGAAAAGCTACTGTTGCAAAGACATGCATAAACACACGTACTAAGCAGCATTGAAAATTTAGAGCTGCTGATGCTTATCCGAGGAAGCAGAAGTATTTTCGATCTCTAGCTTCTAAAGCCAAGATTGAAAGACTTATTGCTGCTGTGATGAGATGTGAGCACAGAAAATAAAGAGTCATCTCAGCTTGATGAAATTGCACCTGAAGTACGAACATTTGTTAATAGAGCAGTTTTGCTCTTCAACGTTTGTAGAGTAAGATGTCTCATGTACTTGAGCAGTTTAGGAAAATTGTGTATGATGTAAAGATGAAGCTACAACGATATCCTATCTTGAACCTGCACAATGTCTGTGATGTTTTCACAGGACAGTGGCTGCACACACAGCACTCAGGGGCATATTTCTGGGAGGAGTCATTTTACTCTCAGAAAAAGGACAGCAAGTTGTGCATTGATGAGTCTGGCAAAGTGTGTAATGTGCTCAGTGTGTGTGTGATGATACTACGATGGAGTCAGATGATGAATCTGACACAGCTACTCAGGTTCGTAAACATCACTGTCTCTCATGGACATGCGATGACACTTGCAACCGTAGGCAATCATCGTTTGGCAAAGTTGAGCACTTTATCAACCTGTTTGTCATTACTGACCATAAAGGCAGACATAAACTGTTTGAGAGCATAGACCTTTGTGAGATCCGTCCACACACTGGACTTATAGGTCACTCCTTGCATGCCTAGATAGTGGTGTTTGTGACAGTGTCTTTCACCATATGCCATGCTGGGAGTACATTAGTCAGGGATGAGAAACTTTGTGTACAGGGATATGAAGTCCATCGAGTTGTCGTCAGTATACTCATCTGAATGAGTTACTGTTGTCTGGTGACATGCAAGGTGCCATTCAATTTTGAAACAGCTGCAAAGTGTGAGCAGTGTGACTGATACTGTGATTACTCAGCCATTGATTGCTGATGAGAATTGTGTCTCTGTCCTAGAAAGTGATATTCTCAAACAGTTTGGGAAATCAATTGCCAATTTGAGTTGGCAAAGAGACAGAAATTTGAGTCTGTATGTGTGTCATGTGATCGGCTTTGTTACGAGAAACAAGCGGTCACAGTGAACCTGAAACCTAGTCACCATGCAATGACATGTGGTTTCAATTTCAACATATCTGCTGTTGAAGTGTGACTTTCAGTTAGACCAATCATTGTGATGTGCAAGCACTGTTTTCCAAAATGAAGTGTAACATTCTGCCACCAAGGTCAGTCTTGAACAACATGAAGGCACATGTGACACCAACTGAGATTGCCACATTGAATTTGTTTGGAAAGATTCTTATTCAGACAATGAAACCGTTTCAAACTATTCTATGCATGGATACAAAGACACGGAATATTCCACAAAAGAACTCATCAGATCTCTTAAGGGTGCCATCATGTATCTTCTGCTTCCTTTGCAGGAAAATGTGGAGGCTATCTCCATTGAAAACACTTTGGTCATTCTTGTAAATGGTGTGCCAACAAAGTCTAAGGTGATTTGGCAGGATGTTGTTAATGTTGAGAATGTGAAGCTTGTCCTTACTCATTTAAAGAACAACAATCCATTTTATTCAGACCTTAATATTGATCTCATCGCTAGTGTGCCTGTTGATCATGATGAGTTGGAAAGCACAAAGCCAATGATTGAGAAGGTCAATGTGGAAACAAATGACAATGTGTACGAACAGTACACAATTCATCCACTACATGGCAGAGATCCGGTAGGGGACAACATTGATCTCTATCAAATGAAACAGGTGGAAGGTGAGCCTGTCAGTATTTGGGAGGCAACACCGGAAGCACGCTATTTCCCAGACTTATTCTCGAAAGGGTCAGCCGGTCACCTGGATGAAAGAGAAGTGCATGTACGGGGTGCTGAGTACCGAACAAGCCGTGTGCTCAGTAAAGATGGCAAATTCAGATGCAGCATACAGTACCTTTTTCATCTCCTGTGGGAGAGTGAACTTAGCATATTGTCTGCATCTATTGTCCATACTATTCGTCTGACTACGCCACTTGATGGAATTACAGCTGTACAGTTTATTGAGAAATTGAAGCAGAAAGATGAAAATGTGCAAGTGAATTTGTCTTCTGTTCTGTCAAGTCTTCGTGGCACCAAAGAATATTGGTACCGCAGACACTCTGAGGTGATGACAATGCTGTGAGAGCATGGTGCAGCTACATGGTTTGTCACACTGAGTTGTGCTGAGTATGCCTGGGATGAGGTCATAGAACTGTTGAAGTGGGCAAATTCTGATGTTGAGGGTATTTTATCAATGACTCTCACAGAAATGTGCTCACTTGACCCTGTCTCTGTCACAAGGCATTTCCACAAGCGGTTCCATGATATTCTGACTTTCATTTAGTCAAAGGACAATCCGCCTCTTAGTATTGTGGAACATTACTTTTGGAGGGACGGACATCAGGCGAGTGCTCCTCATATTCACATGTTGCTGTGGATCAAGGATGCCCCACGTATAGGTGAGTATGAAGCAGCACAAGTGCTAGCATTTATCAGGAAATACATCACTTGCCGCATTCTGGACAAGTATGACAGTCCTACACTGTGGAAGTTGGTGCAAAAGTTCCAGCACCATATTTGTGTGAAATACTGCCACCAGGTAATAAAGAACAAATCTGATTGGTACACAAGACGTTGTTTCAGATTTCCTAGATGGGTCTGTCAGGATGGTTGCATGAATGATCTGTTTCCAGCAATGCAACACCACTTGAAGGCAAAATCAACCAAGAGGGTATATGAGTTACCCAGAGATGAGAAAGAGGTGTACATCAAGACTACAACCCCTCTTCTCCTAATGTGGCAAGCAAACATAGATGTTCAGTTTGTGGCTGACAACTCGTTGGCTCTGGTGCGGTACGTCACTTCATACATAACTAAACATGAGCAGACTAGCTTGCAAGATCTTTGGGAAGATATTGCTAGTTCAAGCAAGAGCCTGACATCTCAGTTATGGTCACTGGGCTTGAAGACCCTCTCACATAGAAAATGCGGTGCTTATGAGGCTGGTGATCGCTTGATTGGTACACATCTGTACGTCAAGTCTGATACTGTCCACTTTCTCAGTGTGAACTACGAAGAAAAGTGAAAACATGTACTTATTCCTCATGCTGAGACTGAGGAACTGGCTGTCAATAGGCCCTCTTCAAGACATATCTTGAAGAATAACCTCATTGACACATACTACCCTGTAAACATGAAGATATGGATGATATGTGTCTATTTCAGGTGGCTAAGTGGTATGACTACAGGACGGATGTCTCACCTGATTGTACACATGACATTTACAAGGTCAGAGGAGTGGATGGCTGTCTTGTTAAGAGGCATAAGCCTTGGCTCATTGACCACTGTAAGGTACATCTAGGCACATCTGAGAGCAGAGAGCATTACTACTTTGCTCTGCTATTCCTATTTAGACCCTGGAGGAATGAGGCTGAATTGAAAGGTGACTGTGATACATTCAAGGAAGAGTTTAATCGCAATTACGAAACATTCAAAAGTCAATACTCAAAGATATACATACAGAGACTAGATACTGAGAAGAAGCAGCTTGAAAAGGCACAGAAGCTACTTGAGGAGGATACTCCTGTTAGCTCACAGGGCAATCTTGACCCAGAAGGATGAGGTATCCTTGGGGAACCTCTGCCTCTGAATGTCCCAGAAGTACTCATGTTGGAAGTGGAGAATGCCAAGGAACATGGTACGCACTGTGGTGCTGACCCAGCTGAGTTGAGAGAGAGACTGAATTAGCAGCAGTGTGTGGTTCACTCTGAGGTTACTGATGCTGTCTGGCATGGGATACTGCATGAAGAGAAGAAATGTGACTGTCTTGACTATAAACCACTGCTGATGTTTGTTAGTGGGTCAGCTGGTACAGGGAAGAGTTTCCTTATTGAGGCCATCATGGCTGAAATACAGAGCTTGACAGGGTCAGCGATGTCTGTTGCTGTTAGTGCTCCCACTGGATTGGCAGCATACAGCATTGGTGGTGTGACCTTACACCATCTGTTCATGTTGCCAGTGGAGCATGACAAAGCAGGAGAGTATCAGAAACTGTCATTTGAGGTTGCATCTCAGCTTCGTTCAATGTTTACTAAAATGAAGTTACTCATCATTGATGAGATTAGTATGTTTCCAATTTGATGCTTGCCTGTATACATCTACGTCTACAGGAGATCTTGGGGACTGACTATGGAGATGCATTCAGTGGAAAAAGCATTGTTGCATTTGGAGACCTTTACAGCTTGCACCTGTGAATGCAGAACATGTCTTTGCAGCTCTGACTGTGAAGCAGGCTAAGAATACACTTGGGTACATTGGAGGTTTTAACCTGTGGGAGCTATTTACTATGTCGAGCTGTATCAGAACACACGCAAAGTGCTGACATGACTTACAAGGCACGTTGGATCAAGCTCGTACAGGTTCTCTGTCACAGTACATGTTGCAATGTTAAATGGGCAAAGAATCAGAATGGACACTACATCCCAGAAACTGCATGTGCTGTTTTCAGTGATGTGTGTTCCACGAGCACACGCATTGTGTGTCTTATGCCATGATTAAAGAAATGTACTGAGTTCAACAGTGTCATGTTGCAGAGAGAAAATCAAGCAATTCTCACACTGCATGCTGTTGACCCAGTTGATGGTGTCATTTAAGTAGGAAGCTGGTAGCAAAAGATGACTGAACGACTGTCTGAACTGAAGTCAGATGTTTCACGCACAGCTGGTCTAGAAGCTTGCACTTACAGTTTATAAGAATGCACGTGTCATGCTATGCACGAGTCTTGATGTGGAGTGTGGTATGGTAAATAGTGCCATGAGTAACATCATTGACTTTGTTTACAATGTTCAAAGGCATTTATCTAGACACTTGTTGCCCACTTTGACAACATGGAACATCCTGTCCAGAATGATCGTACCTGTGTTAAGTTCCAGGTATTGAAGGATATCTATGTGAACAGGAAACAGTTCCCAATATGTGTTGCATATGCTGTTTCCATTCACAAGTCTCAATGCTTGAGTTTGGATTCAGCAATGGTGGACATAGGGACAGACATTTTCAAAGATGGCATGAGCTACGTTGCACTTTCCTGCGTATGTTGTCTTTCAGGGTTGCACATCATAACAGTCGCACCTCAGAAGATACACACTGACAAGCGCTGTATAGTCAGTACAACAGATTACATACTCTATACCAGCCAGCGATGTCTTTAATACCACTACCTATGTATGTGGTTGTCTCACATCCTTCAGTCACATCTACAGTTGGAAACAAAGAAAATGAGCTCGCGCAACTGATGGAACTGTGCAGAGTTCTAAGTAGGTCACAATGTCAAATACAGATGCAGAGCCAGCTGTTGGTCAGAAATCATTTGGTATGGCTGTAGTGCCTGTGTTTGACAACAGTACTAGAGTTAACTGCTATGCTAATTCAGCTATCGGGTCTTTCTCCATAAACCACACTTTGTTGAAGCACTATCTGCTTCACAAGACACTGCCCTATCAAAGGAATTGAAGCAGGTTGTCAACATGGCTTCAGATCAATCTAACAATATGCAGTCAATAACACCTCTGCGGCAAGTGCTGTGTACATATGATGGATGCAGTACATTTGCTGAAAATATGCAGCAGGACGCTACCGTGTTTACGATGGCTATCATAAACAGCTTGGATGAAGAGGGAACTTCTATGTTTCACTATTTCACTATGTCATATATTACCAAATATGTATGTCTGCTATGTGGTCATTCAGAATGAGAAACCACAGAAGACATGCTTTGAGTTTCTCTGTTTGTGCCTCAGAGTAAATGTGTCAAGTTCTGGCAGCTGTTTACTAATGCCGAAAGTGGTCACTTGTGTGTGAGGTGTGGAGATGCATGTGCTCAGTCCACATGTCTGAGGACTTCATCTCAATATCTAATGCTAGTATTGCATAGATTTGACTCCAATGGGCTGAGAGTTGACACACCTATCACTGATTTCACAGCTTGAAGAATAGTATTTAACCAAGCAGTGTCTGACACTCATGCAGTGATCTACCACTATGGCCAGTCAGTACATTATGGACATTACACTTGTTTGTTGAGGTACAGAACTGGATGGGTTGAGTGCAATGATTCAACAAGCTCTTTCAAACAGAGACTGCCATGACACTTAAAAAATACATATGTTCTGATACTGAAAAATTATGCTAATCTTCATGTGTCAGAGGAATAGTCACACAACATGTGATATTCTTTTACTTTGCTGTCCATTTATTACAGAGTGACTTTTGGCACAGTATCATATTGTTACTAACAAGTGTACAATTGTGATTAAACAGGAAATATATCATATGGTTTCCTTGCATATCTGAACTCAATGTGACGTATAAGATTGTTGCGTTGATCAGTGACACAGTGAAAATAGTTGCAGTGGTCTTTATTCGGTGCCAGCTGTCTTCACAGTCACTTAGGGTTGCCACCTGTCAGTTTTTTTACCTGGTGATCAGGTTTTCAGGGTCCCTATCAGGTAATCCGGTTTTGCTCTGTGCTGGTCAGGTTTTTGATCAATTTTAAGTGCTCATATACTTTTGAAACAGATTTTGTCATCTCATTAATTGTTTTGGCTACATGTCCAGGTTACAAACAAGTTCTCTTGTCAATATAGCCTTTTGTTTGTGAAAGCAGTCAACCTGGGAGGTGTAAAGTATGGTCATTAACACCATTAGCACTTACTTAACCCAGCCTTTTCCATTGCATCTTGAAGTGGCATAGCAGCAAAGCTGCCCCCACCTTTTGTAACAGCAACATAGCCAGTTGTCTTCCACTTTCATTTGCTGGTAAACATTTTCATCTCTAACAGAATTTAGGCATTTTAAATGTTTTAAATTAATTTTTTTTTTCAAGAAAACAGTATGGTCACTTCTTTGGCTTTGAAATAGTAGTGTGGACATGAAAAGGAAATGGAGCCAGAAAAATATATAAAGTACACATTATAGGAAACAATTTCTTTATTATGTATTATTATATACCATGTGCACTGTTGTATACTATTTACAGTATGTCCCTTGTCTCCCACCAGATCATATCTGTAAATGAGTTGATTTTATCTCTGTATGTTTATCTGGTAAACCAATGTCAATAAATAAATACACACCTAAGTAAATAAATAAATAACTAGGAAGAACTTGGGAAAGTAATTTTAACAGGTTCAGTACAGTATCTTAACATTTGTGTTGAACCGCTACTTTAAATGTTGTCTTTTATTGATATAACAAATGGCTTTCTAGGAGGAGCAATGCATGATGAGTCATGAAAAGGGGCGGAACTAGGGGCGGGGCTTATGATCCGTTTTTTGCCTCATCCAAAGGTGGCAACCCTACAGTCACTAGAGAAACCACACTTACATGTCTAAGAAAGACTTGTGGATGTCAAAAGAGATATTCCTATTTGGTCAAACTCTTCTGTCATTGTCTTTTTATGAGGTATGTTATATGCAGGCATAAGAAATTACACTGGACACATTTGTTAGATGTGTGACTGTACTAAGGTACAATACTTGTCCATGTGTATTAACATCACTGTGCATCATATCTTTTACTAAGGATTAACATCACTCTGTCACATGTTGACTACTATGATGTGTGGTCTGTATTTGTTTCTTTCTTCTTAGGCTTGCGTCTTGAATAAATATCTAAACTTGCAGTTGCACATATGTAGATTTCTGTTATTTCATATGCCATCATTAATAACAAGTCACAGTGTTCCATTTATCTTTATCATTTACTGTGCAAAGTTTTTGCTTATGATATCGTTAGATGTTATATTCATAGTATTCGGTAAAACAATTCCTTTCATGTAAGTAAAAGATGTAACATATCTAGGTGGTTAACTAGTTCTGTAGTTATGTAACTATTGGTTTTAACATTTAAAGTGATTTAATATATGGATAGCAGATTTAATATGCTACTAAAGCATACAGTTTTTTTCCTGTAATACTATCACTCCCGAAGTGATAATACCACACTTCGAGAGTGATAATACTATCGTTCACGTCCGATAATAGTATTGTTTCGGATGTGAACGATAGTATTACCAGCCAAATTAAACAGCGCAAGCCCACAACTCCACAAACCAGTAAATGTTTAAAATGTCACTCAGCCATTGACACTCAGTAACGCAGCTAATGATTGGCCACTCTCTGTCTGTGGGTGGCCAAAACAGTTTTTAAAACATGGTGGTCATGTCTCGCTTAGCGAGATTGCGGTGTCCCGGCAGTTCCCATTCTTTTTTTAAAGATTTATCTGGCTGATCCCACCCCATCAAAAAGAAATAAGTGGGTTTTTTACTGCCCTGTGTGTCTGTGTAAGCCAGCAGGCACAAATAAATGGAACAGGCAGTGTTCTGTGGGCAAGTGGGCGAGGGAGAAACACTTCTGGAGTGAGGCAGTGCTGCGATCGGCTACAACTGACACAATTCTTTATGTCAGCAGCCGACCGCAGACTAAAACAACTTGGATCCATATATTAAAAAAAATATTGGATAGTTTAGAGTGTGTTACTGGTCAGAATACCATCTCATGGTTCAGGACATGTAGGAACCTCTCGAGCTTCGCTCTTGAGGTTCTTACGTGTCCGGAACCTCTCAATGGTATTACTGACCAGTAATACACTCTAAACTATCCATTATTCTCTTTGTATACAATACTGTTACCATATAGTATCAGACATGTTTATGTTTTACCTTAATGTATGTTAACAATAGTTGAAAATTGTACATCAGACACTTTCACTGATAACAACTGAGCATTTTTTTGTTCCTGATAATATTTTCTGATCACTTTTATTGAGGGGTCAGGTGGAAATTTTCAAAATGAAGTAATATTGCAATATGTCTTGACATGTACATCTATGTGTGTATGTATTTGTATGTCTACACATAGAATACATTAACATTTAATATTTAACTGTTAGTTTCACATATACATTTCTTTTGAAACCATGGCCTGCTTGTACTACTATTAGTTTACAAGTCGCATCTTTTTTTTTGCCCACCCCAGGAACATTCACACTATCAGTCACACAATAACAACAACATCATTACTGTTCCATATGTGTACGCTGTGTTCAGAGGGTGATGTGATACCTGCCTTTATGTATTTTTTTATTCTGTCACATGTCACCCATTTACTATCTGTGATACTGCTTTACATGTATTTCAAGAAACAGTGAAACAGATTTATATGATTATTTTGTGAGACTGATTTTGTGCACCAATTGGATTCTTAATTCGAGCTTTTACAATTGATGAATCCAGACAATACATCTTTTAAGCCTTATGTACCTGTGTTGTGTCTTTCTTTCACCATTATGTAACAGTGATACTATGTATGTTGCTGTTGGTGCAGTGCTGCATCTAAACACAGTTCATGATGTTCATTGGTACATTCTTTCTATTTATCACAATTAAAGTGGTATTGTTCAATGTGGTGAAGATATACTTCTTCAATTTTATAGGTAAATCGTTTTATTATCACATCTAAGCTGTAGCACATGAACAATATTTCTGTGAATACTATCAGATAACTACTTATTCAGTCAAATGTATCAATATGTTGTTGACCCTGTGTTCTGAAAATAAGATATGTTCTTAATAAGATATTCAAAATAATATGACAGCATTATTTCTCAAAAGACAGGAAATTCATGGCAAAAACTCCATTTAATGCATCAGTTAGGATTGTTCCACAGCGACAAAAGCGATGAAATTCAGTGTTAGGGTTGAAAACCTTAACTCTGCATTCACCCCCCTGCCCCCTAGCACCACACACACACAAACACACACACACACACACACACACACACACACACATATGCAAGTAGGTGGGAGGACCAAGGCAACACGACCAATCACAGACAACCAGCAGCAGGTGACAGAAATAAAATACAACTGTCTAAGTGGACTACAAGACATCCTTACCCACCCACCAGGTACTGCATGCTCAGTGGAGATCCACAGCAAAACTGAGGCCATGTACACCAAATGTACATCATCCCTGATTGCAGGTGCACACAACGTACTGCACTTAGGAGTTGCATGGCCTTACCTAGCGATGCCACATACCCCACCACACCTGCTACTGTACTGTGACTGAACATCAACAATGAAACTCCATGATTACAGGTATACAGATGTTTGTACACTTTTGAGTAGACAGAAATAAAATACAACTGTCTAAATCAACTTCAAGACACATGCATCATCATAAGACAACTGTAGCATGTGAGCATGCGTTGTGGTTAGCTGTACGTTTTCTGTGTCTGTCCACTCAGGATGCAGAACCTGATCTGGAGGCTTGGAAAGCCATTGCTTGTACAAGGGTGTACAAGTCCTAATGCTGCTAACAGGTGTGCAGCTTCACTGATGGAGGCGTACCATTGATGTCCATTGACTTACTTTTGGTGTGGCTGTACACTCAGAATGCAGTAACTGCTCTGTGTGTTGTGGGGCACTACCTCCTGGCTGAGGCCATACAACCCTAAGTGTGAAAAGATGACTGTAACTGCAATCTGTAGGTGTACCATGGATGCCCATAGACTCAGTTTAGCTGTAGCTGTCTGCTCAGGATGCAATACCTGGACAGGACAATGGCATTCACTGTGTGAAGACATGCAAATCCTAAATGTGGTAAGTTGAGTATACTTGCAATGAGTGAGGTGTACCATTGATCTCCATGCCATCAGTTTTGCTGTAGGTCCCCACTCAGGATGCAGTATCTGGTGTTGCAGTTTGGGGTAGCAATCCCTGACTGAGGTCATGCAACTGACAACTGTGGTAACTGAAGTGTAGCTGCAATCAGGAAGGTGTACCATTGATGTCCATGGCCTTTGTTTCTCTGTGGCTTTGCAGTCAGGATGCAACAAGTGGTGGGGATGGGCATTGTGCAGCTGAGACTGGCAACTTCTAAGTATACAAACCTCTTATGACTACAATGTGGGAGTTGCACTGTTAATGTGCATGCCCTTATTTTTGCTGTGGCTGTCCAGTCAGTATGCACTACCTGGTCTCGGAGGCTGGGGCATTGACTACCGAAGGGCTACAGTGGCTAACTGTGTTAAGTTGTGCATACATGAAATCAGGTAGATATACCATGCATGTCCTAGGCCTTTGTTTTGCTGTGGCTGTCCAGTCTGGGTGCAGTAGTGGGTGTGGTGGGGTGTGTGGCATCACTAGGAAAGGCCATGCAGCTCCTAAGTGTGGTACATTGTGTGCACCTGTAATCAGGGATGTGTACATTTGGTGTACATTGCCTCAGTTTTGCTGTGGATCTCCACTGAGCATGCAGTACCTGGTCGGGTGGGTGGGGATGTCTTGTAGTCCATTTAGACAGTTGTATTTTTTTTCTGTCACCTGCTGCTGGTTGTCTGTGATTGGTTGAGTTTTTTTGCTATGAATATATACATATAAACTTTGCACCTTAATAACTTTGCCACCACTCAATGGATTTGCCTGAAATGTAGCCTGCATGGGGAATAATCATGGCTCTTGGGATCTGGCAACTTTTGTTCCAGTCGGATATATGGCTGCGGAGTTATTAAGCATCATTGATGCTTGCAATTATGTTTATTTGTGCATTCTTTGCTTGCACCTACAGGTCACACGGTTTGCATGACCAGTCCAAAAACTTCAGGGAATATGTGGCTGGGGTCCCCAATGTGCCTTTTTGAAGATTTTCTGAAAAAATATTGAACGGTTCAAAAGTTACTCAAAAAACAAGTTCCCATTATAAGTCAATGGGAAAAGTTAACAAAAAATTTGACACTTTCGCAATGCACTTTTTAGTGTCACAAATGGCCCTAGTAGTGTTGCAAATCCACCATTTTGCTTTCAGTTACTGATCAGAAAAATGCTTGGCATTTAAAATTGGGACCCTCTAGGAACACACTTCTTTTTGTGTTCACCTAGTCAGACCCTCAGGATGCTAGCCATGTCTTTATTTTGGGGTTAAACACCCCAGAAATATGTTTTTCAAATTTGTGGGAAAAGTAGTGTCGCAAAGTAATGTTGCACTTGAGACACTTTCACAAGTTTATGTGAAAGGTGTCGCAAATCATGACACTACTTTTCTAGGCTGTGGCCAAAATAACAGGAATTCTTTGCCACCCTGCTACAAAAGAACGGTTTGGTCTTTTGGGCTAAAATTTAGAGGGAAGGCAGCCAACATCTCACAGATGTGCCTTTTGGTGGTTTGGTGAACCAATATTTCACAGATGCAAAGTTACAGTACTCTGAAGTTTATGTTTTTTCCCATAGACTGACATGGTGGAGTCCTCCACTGCTTTCAGGGCTCGTATCTTGGAAATGGTGCGAGATATGGAATTTTTGTTGCAACAATGCATAGCCCTGTGGGCTACACATTCAGTGAAAACCTAGCCAGGAAACTCATGAATGATGTGAAATTTAAATTTTTTTCTGTTACTGAGATATTATCATTTAGTATTATAGCTGCTCGTTTTCTGCTCCGAGGCCCATTATTATGCATACATTCTTTATTTTCACTGTCTTTCTCAATGGAGCTTTGGGGAAAATAGGGTGTGTGCTACATTTACTATTACATGTCCGCTTTACACTTCTGTTTCCATGCCACTTTGCGATAGCATTCCGTGTACGTCAGCGTTTGCATTACCCTATGAGTTTCTGTTTGCGCTTGCATTTGCATTACTGCATTTGCATTACTGTTACCATTTGCATCTCCACTACTTTTTGTCTTTGTGTTTCAGTTTACGTTACTATTTCACTACAAATCCGTGGTGGGAGTGTGGGGCCTGAAGGGCACATGCTCCCACCACCACATTCAATCACTATTTATAGTCCTCATTTTCAAAAGAAGGAAATTCATGGCACAAAACTCTATTTAATGCATCAGTTAGGGTTGTTCCACAGTGACAAAAGTGACAAAATTTGATGTTAGGGTTGAAACCCCTTGGACCCACCCACCCACCGCCCAGCTGTGTCAGGGTGTGCATTGGGGTCATTGCTCTTAACTCTCACCCCATTCTCCTATAGTTCACCTCCTCAGCTTGTCTACACATGTGATGGGGTGAGAATTAGGGCTGATGACTCAGCACACCCCCAATGCTGGCTGGGGAGGTGGATGTGGACTGGATCCAAGGGGGTTTCTAACCCTAACATCAAATTTCTCATTGTCGCTGTGAACAACCCTAACTGATGAATTAAATGGAGTTTTTGTGCCATGAATATATATATATATATATATATATATATATATATATATGTATGTATGTATGACATGTGTATATATAAATAATTACAGTAGATAGATGGCAGTGTATCACAGTTAGCTGTATTGAGCTGTCAGGTACACATGTATTTATTCTTCTGTTGACACAAACCTTATATAATAGCAATAGTGACCTCAGTGTTGAGAACTTTGGCAGGTTTTTGACAACTTTGACCCAATGTATTGCTGATTGTGGCCCTTCAGCAGTCCCGATTAGGATTTTGCATCAAGATACGTGCCCGTATATGAACATGATGCTGTCACTAAATCATCAGCACTAAGAAAGGTGAAACTGGGGCAGGGGAAGCAATCAGACAAGGGCTCAACATCTTCCCAGTTGATATTTTCAGAAGCATTTCATAAATCATCTTCACATTTCTTTTTTTTAAACCTAGCATGCTTTACCCCTCATCACCCAATCTGCCCATGTCTGCCTTCTCTCCCACAACTCTGCTACCCTGCTAGGACTTACCTTGCCACTCTTTCAGTGCCCCACAGTTTATGTCCTATGACAGTGCCCCCTAGGCTGCCCAAGCCCAGGACAAGTTTAGCTCAGTTGCTGATCACTGAGCCCATTGGGTGGGTGGGTATAAGGCCTGTGAGGAAGGCTCATCCTGCAGGCTGTTTTTTTTTTCTAGCTTTTGGACCCTGATCTTCAGATGCTCTGTGGGAAAGGTGACTTGATATATGCACATCAATGGACATGCTGACATCTTCCACTGGAGTTTCTACCCTCCAGAACTGCTGCTCCCAACCTGCACCACCATGTATGTCACCTAGGTGGCAGTGTTGAGGCAGAACAGGTACCCTCCCTCTCCTGGAGGAAGAGAGTATCAGTCCCTGCCAAACATCATTCCACATCACTGAAACATCATTCTGCACCACAGGTGTGAAATCACATTTTGCTAGGATTTAAAAATGACAGCTGTCACATTCATAAGGGGTGTAAAAATGGATATATTGAAAATTTGAGGGTCAAACTGCTTAAAACTACCAATGTTATGAGCAAGTGTAGAAAGATTTCTAAATTGCAGCACACGCTTTGCCATTTTATATTTGACCCCAAATTTTCAACATAATCTTCATTGGCACCACCTCCATGAACAAGTGAAAATTTCTAAATCCTGCTTGAAAGGTGATTTCACAACAAGCACAAAATCACACAGGCCTGATTTGCATAATATCACTGCCATTAGTTATGAGGTGGGGTCCCAAAAGGTCATGCAGAAAATGTGTGCTCAAAATATGCAAACATGACAAAGTTATGCATCAAAGGTCAAAACCACATTGAAATACATTGAACTGCAGTTACCTTACTTTCTTATAGCAGTCAGCGGTTCCAGCAGTAAGATGTGTCTTCAATTGGATGGATCTCTGCTGTGGGAGATGTTCAGGTGAGTGAGGGTGTGTGGGGGATGTTGGTGGTGGGTGCTAAGTGGAAGGTCAGGGTGTGGGGTCAGATTGGTTAGGGACCATTTTCTTGATTGTAGTTTATATTAAAAACAAATTGAGGATGGTTTTCTTTATTGCAGTTATTCTGACAGCACTGGGATTGGGGTCCCAACTATCACACTACAGTTTAGGGACTGGGTGCAGAAGATTTGGAGGAGGGGATTCTGAGAAGGGGTATCTGGGGTGGGCATTCTGGTCTGCTTATGTTTTAAAATAATTGGGAACTGTGGGCAGAAAGCCTGGAGGGGAGGGGGGAAAGAAGTGGTACTGGGGGTGGGCACCCTGGCCCACTAGATAGATAGATAGATAGATAGACAGACAGACAAACAGACAGACAGACAAATGTTGAAAGAGAGACACAGAGGCAGATAGACAAAACAGAGGACTGGTGGCTCACTCCTGTCTTTGCAGCCCACAGCATGACTTCTAGCTGCAGCTGCAGAACTCAGGAAAGTCCTGCTATTCTCACACAGAGAATGCAGGTGAATGGCTCCTCTTGCTTAGCTGGGCACCCTGAAGTTTGGGGCACCCCAAAAAAAGGTATGTATGGCAATTTAAAAAACAAACAAACACCAGAATCTAGATAAATGGGTCCCATCAGGCTAGGTTCAGGTGTTTATGTTTTTTAAAAAGAGATAATTTTTATGCATTTTATATGTTTGCAACTTTAAAAAGTAAAAAGAAAATGGTGAACATCCCAACTGGTATTTTTTCCAAGACAATTGTTTTTTTCCCTCATGACAAGTAAATCATGCAAATAACCACCTGAGATATGTTTTTTTACCTTTTGCAATAGTTTTTTTTACCAGTCGAACTTGAATGTTAACATAAAAATGATTACAATTCTAAAACAGTATAATAATTTTTTACCAAACCTTCCAAAGGCACACACCTGGAATAGGCCCCTTCAAACCTGAACATTTCATGACAAAATTCCACAGCATCTAGGCTGTAGGTGAAAAGCAAAAATATGCAACATTAAGAAGTTTTATTTTTAATATTTTGATGCTCTATATCTTGAAAACCATACAAGATGCTATCACAAAACTTTTCATGTCTTGAGACTCCAACAGCCTGACTATTCATGCAAAATGTTGTGTTATTTCTTTAGACATTGCTAAGGTTATTAAGGTGCAAAAATTGGGGTTTAACATTGAACAGCCGAATAAACCTTAACTATAGGGTACTACCATGCCCATATAATAAGATTATTTGCATTTGTGTGCATGATCTTCCAGAATGGAGCAGAAATATAGTTGAATTAAGTATGTGGAAGGAAGCATAACTACAGTACTGCACTGTGTTCATTGAAGTTACCAGAACATCATGTTTTGCATGCTTTTGTATGTTAGAATCACGTAAACCTGTCACTTTACATTTTTATAACCTATTGTTTCTCATACTCTAGCCCCAATGTCAGAGTTGGACCCAGCCCTGTCACTTTCCACAGTGGATTCCATGCCCACAGGTTTCCTCCCATCATGGCAGGGGTCCAACTTGACTAGTTCCAACCCCTCATTTTCTCTTGCTTATGTAGAAGGAGCTTTTCAGGATTTCCCTGTGGTGGGCAGTAACTGAGGTCAGGGTCCAAGTGCACTCTGGTCATGATGGCATGCTTGGAGGTCCAATTGGGAGCATGTAAGCATGCACCATGCATATCTCAACCAATGTTCCCCCTTCCCTCTGTCTGCTGACTGCTGTACCAGAAACAGTTACCACTAGACAATGCCTAAGATGTTGCACACAGTGCTTTGCTTTTCAAAGGTGGTGAATGCCATGACCACATGTGGTCACCCAAGTGGCAGTGTTGCAGCAGCAGCAATAGCCCCTCTTCCCTGGAGGAACAGATTGCACTCTGGTACACTTAATCTTCCTCTCTCTGGCCAGCTCCTGACAGCCAGAGCTCATTCCTGAATATGAGTTGCCAGCGTTATGAGTGAAAGCTGTACTGCTGCACCAAAGGCCAGATCTGTCACTTTATACAGAGAGATTATGGCAATATTTAATATTTGTGAATTACAGGGCACAGTAGTACCCCATAAAGCAGTTAGGGTTGCAAATGTTGTTCTGTGTGGGCCTCCTGAGGAAGAGGCCATGTTTTCATGAACACTGGGATGTGCTCAATGTTGTTGTCTGTTTTTACTGAAAGCTTTTAAAGCTTTAGCAACTTTCCTTTTTTCACAAATATTAATGAGGTGATTAACTTTGTGATAAATATTACATCATTTTCATAGGCTTTGCTATTAGTATGACTCATAGCGGTCATGCAAATGGCAGAATTGAGTCTCCTCCAAAACACATTTCAGCAGGAAGTTTATTCACAATGTATCTTTCTGTGGACTTTGGGTGCAAAAAGGCTCATTGTACATGCATGCTGACTAGTTTGTCAACATGAAATTACAACTGGCCATAACTTGCAAATTTGTCAGCTTTTAGCCCCAAATATATAAGCCCTATCCCAATGACCACATCAGTGGGCACACTTAAATTTATAGGATAAGGTAGCACAAATATATTTTTAATTGAAAAGGAACCATGAGTGGAAGGTCTTGACACGGTGGCTCTGCATTCTGTTAACTTATTACAACAGCATTATGTGTGTGTCTGCCCTTATTGTTACTGCCCATGTTTTTCTGGCTGTCCTTCTATGTTTGTCTTCCCATGGTTGTAGTGTGTGTGTGTGTGTGTGTGTGTGTGTGTGTGTGTGTGTGTGTGTTAGGTGGGAAATGTCCCAGTTTACTGGAAGGAAGGCACTGATCAACAACTGTTAAGTCATGTTTTGTGTAGTAACACCAACATGAGGATAGACACTTTTTCACTTTTAAGAAAACAGCAGTTTGATGTGCTTACACAACTGAATGAGATAATATTAGATGATGCTTGTGTAACTTGATTTGCTTTGCGGCTTTCTGCCTCTCTGTCTGTGGGATATACCACCCTGTAGGGGTACAATGCAAGGAACACTAGAGGAGGGTCCCCCCCACAGGTGCCGGGAATGAATGCATTGGCTAAAGGTAGGTTAGGAAGAAGCCCTTGGGTAATCGAGATGAGCTGCTGGAGGAGGAGGGATGGATGGTGGGCAATGAAAAAGAATTCTGGCAAAGTCCAGGATGTTGTGACATTTTAAGCTTGATGGGGGAGTGACGTTGTTGCTCCGCCCATCAAACCTCGACTTAAAACCCTCCCATTAAATGTGCTTATGCAACTGAATGAGATAATATAAGATGATGCTTGTGTAACTTGATTTACTTTGTGGCTTTCTACTCTCTAGCTGTGGGATATACCACCCTGTAGGGTACAACGCAAGGAACAAATATGCAGAGGGTTCCCCGCCACAGGTGCTGGGAATGAATGCATCGGCTAAAGGTAGGTTAGGAAGAAGCCCAAAACGAATACCCAAAGATGACAAGCTTTGAGGAGGCGAGGATGATGAATGAATTCTGTGAAGAGAAGGGCTAACTTCCTAAGGAGAGAGGGGAAAGCCGGGCCACCATCTGCCTCCATCCAACAGCGGAACCTAACTAACTAACTAACTAACATGAAGAAAGCACTAACTTTAACTAATATTATGACCATTGGCAAGGAGGAGAGGAAAAACCCCCTTTGAGGAGGAAACCTCTGGGGATCCAAGGCCTGGGTCGCCTTCCCTCCAGGCAGACAATGTTTGATTTGAGGATGTATGTTGGTAAAGAGAACAGTTCATAGATAAGGGATATAAGTAGGGAGGATGATGATGGGATAGGGAAAAACTTCAAAGAAGTACAGATTAAATAAGGAACATAAGGTAGCAGTGACCCACAGAGGGTATGCTCGAGTAGTCGATGAGAGATAATAGATTAGAGGAGCAAGGGTGGGAGGGAGTAAATCCATATATGAGTCAGAGGAGCAAGGGGTATCCAGATGTGCTCATGAGGAGATTCCAGATGTGCTGATGAGGAGACAAATGATAATGCAGACTGGCTTGATTTAGCGATGCTCTTGATTGAGCGATGCGAGTGAGCAGACACTGAGGTTGAAGAGGCATGCATGATTATGTGATGTAAATGATTAGACCCTGAGGTTGTAGTCAATGATGTAGTATGGAATTCAATGATAGGAATGTCTGAGTAAGCAATGCAAACAGATAAATCTTGAGGTAATGCTGAGTGAATGATGACTGGATTTATGAACTTGATATGACTGGAGTTATGAACTCGATACATGCAGCAGGATGGCCGCAGTTGATAGGTGCCATAGGAGTTATGGTAGGTACACCCAAAAAGAAATATTGATAGCAGGCCATGAGTGGAGTGAATCCTGAAGAGCCAGTATGGAATTGAAAGAAGAGACGGGAATGAACATGAAAAGAACTTTAATGAAGGTATCATGCTCTATGGAGCAATACGAACAATGATCCTCTCGAAAGGAGGCAGACTCCGAGGCCAAGAAGGCGTGTCAAGAACCAGAGGGTATGCAAACCAGAAGGTAAGCTCAGGATGGCGATCAAGGGGAGTCAAATCGGATGATGTATGATGAGGAGGGAAGCCATGAGTGGAAAGAATCAATGACAGTCAGGACAAGAATAAGCACTGGGCTGAGGAAGGTAACAGGAACTGATGAGGTATGATGAGGGATTAGCACCATGAAGGCAGGTACTGGAAAGTGAGGTATGAAAGGACAAAGGACGGTAGGGAGGTCAATAGGGTAGCATAGGACCCAGCCAGTATGGGATGAGAACTGTATGGGGGTGAGTTGGATTAGGTGGTATATGATCCATGGTAGGTATGCCCAAAGAATTATCGATAGCAGGCCAGACAGAGCAAGTGAATAGCACAGACTTGGCATGAACCACGCCAAGGCATACTGATAGAGGGATTGAATTAGATGAGCAGGTCGAGGCTAGGTATCATGGAACTGAGGGGGCTATTGAGTCGAAGGATCTCCGATGGAGGGATCGATGATGGACGACATGGAGTAAGTAGACTCCTTGAAGAAGATAGGCTCCGAAAGGGGGCAGTAGGGTGAGCTGGATGAGGTGACACACAGGCCCAGTTTGATGGAAGGTCAGATGGAGTGAGCCATGGATGGCCCAAGGATGTGAATGGCAGAGCAAGTGAATAGATAAATCATGGCATGATGAGATAGAAGCCATAACTGGAGTGAATCCTTGACGGCTGATGGATGGCATCAGGAATGTGATACATACGGCATGAGGGCTGTGGATCGATGAGGTGGGCATATGATAAATAATAGTTATGCCCAAAAGAAATATCAATGTCAGGTCAGACGAAGCCAGCTGAGGCTGATGGCATGATAGGGAGAAAACCCCAAAAGTCAAGTGCAGCCACAGAGGAACAGTGGAAATGACCCAGTAGGCAGGGAGGATGGGGCAGATATCCTGCTCCGATTGCCGGCCTAGCAAAAGTAGCGGCAGGCATGGAGAAGAATTTTTTTTTTTTGTCTCAATGCTAGACTGGTAGTGAAGTGACTGAACAGGAAGTGGCAGCCATTTTTCAAATTAAACCCACACACGACATTGAACAATTGCAGGAACCTGTTTCTTGAGAAGGGGAATGACGGCCAGGACACTTGGGAAGTTTCCCTGCTATTGCAGTAGGGTGCATCACTGGCCAACCAACCAAGATATTGGAACCAGAGGATGATGGAGCAGCAGCCATTTAGGGTATGTGGATGCATGCCCCCTGACCTAAAACAACTCCATTAGCGGCCACTGATGTGCAAGACAATGCATTTGTTCTGCAGACCGTGTAGGTAGAAAATACAATTTTAAGGGATACCGCAATTGACATGATTATGGACTCAACAGTAGACTTAGTCTCTGCAGAGGACTGCCTACATCAAGCACTGCAGCAAGAAAATTACATCTGCTGTTAGTGATAGCAGAGGAGGAAGCATCGTCTTTGTAAAAGGGAAAATTACCTGTGCAGCAATGGAATCCAGAACATCGCAGCATTGAGCCCATCCAGAAAGTCACAGACGTGCATTCTGTCAAAGGCAGTGATGCAGCTGCATCACTGGTGCTGCTGTTTCCCAAGAGCATCCCTGTCACTGCTGCAGCAATTAACCAGGTGCTCGCTGCTCAAACCATGACCACTCCACAGGCAAAGACAGAATTTCACAGGGGAAGCAAGGCGCATAGCAGACGCTAGCTCAATCCTCCCAATTACAGAGTCAGAGGCCAAAAAGCACCAAGCAGAAAATCCAGTGAATGGGTCCAGATCCCAAGGCCACTTCCCACACACTGCGTAACCAGAAGAAATTCAGTGAGTGCCAAGGAGCGGGAGAAGCTGGAGGAATGGGCTGAGCACCAATAAGGTGGGATGCAAGCGGGGATCCAGAGGCAGCCCAATGACAAGCCCCAGGCAAGTAACAGTGTGGAGCAGCTGAGAGCATGCAGCAGAGGAGGTGCAGGTGAAGCTGCAGAGGAGAGGCGGCTCCAAAAGGTGGGAGCAGCACAGGAGGTACGGTGAAAATAGGGGGCATCCAAAAGCACCAGGTTCATGGAAAAAACAAACACAGCAGAAGGCAGGAAAGAAAGGGCAGACAGGAATGGGTCTAGGAGCAGAGAAACAAGGCAAGGGGGGATACAGAAGCGAGAGACAGGACCAAGCAGCCACCAGAAGTGACAAGGGAAAGAAACAAGAGCACGGAAATTGAGAGAAGCAAATTAGGAGCAGCAACACTCAGTGAGGCAGACAATCCCAGCAGTACCATCGAGGGGATGGTAAAATGTGCAATGGAAGGGAGGAGAAATGAACCAGTAGCCGGAGGCAGCTGCTAAAGCAAATGATGCAGGAGACCAGAGAGAGGGCAGAAGAGCAGCACCTCCGAATGTAGCAAAAAAGAATTCTGGCAAACCCCAGGATGTAGTGACCTTTTAAGCTCAACGGGGAAGTGACATTGTTGCTCCGCTCATCGAACCTTGGGCTTAAAGCCTTCCCAGTACAAAACAGTCAGCTACATCAGCAAGTATTTCTCATTTGCAAATGGTAGTCGCTTGCATTGTTGTCGTACCATGTCTTGCTGGTACACATTTTACTGTATATTTACCCATGATAGACCAGGTGAGATGTAATATGTCATTTGCAATAGGATCCTGATTTTCCAAAGTTTTTATACTGCATTTAGCCATAATAGCAGAGGTGAGATACAATGTCTAATTTTTAGTGTGGTCCTGCTTTTGTAATATATTTTATAGGACAGACCATTTTAGATGCAACATCTCCTTTTCAGTGGGGTTCTGCTGTAGAACCCTGTTTTCCAATATTTAGGAAAACCCAGCTCAGATTCAATGTCTCACTTTCAATGGGGTCCTGCATTGACACATTTTTGTATTATATTTACCCAGGATAGCACAGCTCGGATGCTATCTTGCTTTAAGCAGGATGCTGCTTTTCTCAGTTTTTACCCTGTATTTACCTAGGACTAGAGATGCAGTGAAGTTTAAATTCACCTGCAAAGTTAACTCAAAGTGGGCAATTTTGAATTTGCGTAGCACTATTCGAAATTTCCATTCAAAGGTCAAAATTCGCCTTTAATGGACTTCGAGTTCACTTCGCGTTACAGTTTGAGAAGGTGAAGTTGGCGAGAAATAGCCGACAGATCACATGTCTGACTGTCTGCAGGTCACATGATGCAGGCAGGCAGGCAGTTAATTAGGTAGGAAGTCAGTGAATTAGTTTCACTTTCTGAGAAGGAACTGTGTAGTCAGCATTGTGTGGAGTCTGTAGACTGCTTTTTTGGATAAAATCTTCGAGATATTGAGTTTTTTTGTGCTTTTAAGTTTTTGTAATGTGTTGATAAAGTTTTGCAGGCAGTTTGAGTTTATTTTAAAACCATATTTAGTTAAAAAAAAGGTTGTTTATTTTGGTTACATAGTTTTAGTTAGTATAGTTGTTTTTGTTTTGCTCCCACCTGCACCCTGGTTGGTCCCTCTTTCGGATCTCACATGGATCTTTCCGTCCCAGCAATCCCCAACCCCCCACAGCCCCCACATCATCAGTCCTAAGGTACCCTGATGTATCCCTTCATTGGGTGGGTCCCCTATCTTCATAGGGAATGAGCCTTACCAGCCTTCCTGATGGTCCTGGGTCCTGCAGAGGCAGCTGATGAAGGCCTCAGGAACTCCTGTGGTGAGGCTCCAGGGAGCCATCTCCCGACTGACCAGTGCACCATTTCCTGGTTTTCTCCCACAGGAGTGTGACGTCTGTGATGCAAGGCAGATGCCAGCATCTGTCACGCTCTTTAGCTAGAGGGACCAGGTGCACTGCTGTGCCCCCGGCCTCCACCAGGGGTTAGTAGGCACCAGTCCTCCACCCCCTCCCCCAAGAGAAGGCGAGTCATCAGCAGATGCTCTTACCTTCTCTCCCTGGCTGGTCCTCCAACGCATGCAGTCCATTCCCCAAACATGGGTCACTGGCATTGCAGTGGTGAATCTTTCCACTTCAGCAGTGGGCTGAGTGTAGTTTTTGGTAGTATTTTTGTTTGAGTTTGATTTATGTTAAGTTTTACTTAACATGGAGAAAGGTGGCAAAGTGGTGGGCAGCGGGGGCCCCGAATGTGTGGGGGTCTTGGGCAACAATTTCACCTTAACTGTGGTCCTCTTTTGACAGCGAGTGGTCCCTCACAGGCACAGCAGCACAATTGTGGCCGTGGGTGCAAGCAGCAGTAGCTGCTGCGTGTGTTTCAGCCACTGCCAGCCCTGCAGCAGTGGAACAGCAGCAGGAATTGCAGCAGCAGGCAGCGCAGGCAGCAGCAAGCAGACCAGCAGCAGCAAACACAACAGCAGCAGCTTGTTGTTGCCCCTCCACCAATGGCAGCACAGCAGGTGGTATTATGTGGTGCCCCACCCCACTGCCTGTGCCTGGTCCTCCCTGCAGCTCACCCATCTGGCAATTTTTTATCTGCCTCCCTGGCCACCCAACAGTAGTCAGGTGTAAGTTGTGTGATGCACTGGTACATCGGGGGTGCAAGGGAGGCCCCTTGGGCATGGGTGGTCAGGGAACGCACCTTTTGGGGTGCCACCATGCAGAGTGGGAAGCAAAGCTGCAGAAGGTACCAGCCACTCCTGTAGCTGAAGCTGAAGTGGTAGAGTGTCTGCCTGCATGGTGTCTCAGACAGATGGCCAGGGCATAAGAAGTGGTGGCTCCTGCAGCTGCCTGCTGCAAGTGCAACCCCTCACAACAGCCTGCCACACAGGATGACCTTGCTGTGCTATGGGCAGAGGATGGAGCCATAAAAATGTTGTAGAGGGTGCAGTACAGCAGCTCAACTGCATTGAAGGACAAAATGCAGAGATAATTAGTATGTTAACAATTACTGGTGGTCAGCCCCAGCCCCACAGGACTAGAAAAAAAATATTATGTCACAAAATCTTCCCCAAAAAACTGTCCTCTGCTTTTACTTTTTCTTAAGCAGTATTTTTTTTATTAAAGCCTAAGTATGTAATTTATGTTTAATTAATGTTTTCTTCCTTATGTTTATTTTATTTATTAAAATCTCAGAATGAGCCAGAGGCTCATTTACAAAACTCCATATCAAAATAAGGAAGGGAACAAAACAGAGACAGTATACATGATATGAGGACAAACAGACAGGTAAACAAAATTACAAAATACAGTGTACAACTGACTAACAGAGTTACAATATATAATAGGTTCTCAGTAGTGAGGCACATCCGGTATAAGGTGAGATACAAGGTTACAATTGTCTTACACTAAAACAGAGTGGTCAAAAGCTGACCTTGTCAATTGGCCCAGAGAATGGGGATACAGTGTAGGTAGAGAGTTGTTCAGAGAGGAGAAAATAGAAGGGCAAAACTACCTGCCAGGCCAACCTAAATATAAGCAGAGATAAGGAGAAAAGAACTGGATATGGGACATTGAAGAATGTATGCAGGAGAGAATGGGGAAGACAACAGGGTGTGGAGGTAGGACATGAAGACTATGCACAGGGAAAAAGGGGGAAAGAATAGGGTATGGAGGTAGGAGGTGGGGAGAGAGTATGATATGGAAAAGTGCAGAGGCTATGTAGCGGAGCAGCTGGATGGAATTTTCAGGACAAGTATGAAAGAGATAATGTTTCCCAGGTGGGTGGGGCAGGAAGGGAGATAGGATCAAATTGCTGAGGCATTGTTGGAGGTAGAGATGGTTAGGAGAGAGGAGGAGAGGTAGGTTAGAGAGGGAGTAGGGAAGGCAAGTAGAGGGAGCAGGTAGAGGTGGGCGGAAGTAAATCAGTGTAATTTAGGTCAGATATTCACAGCTACTACATTTCATTAAGTGCTGTTGAAGTTTGTCTTTGAAGGACCAATTTTGGTGTCTGTTAACAGAGTCAGGAGGAAGGTTATTTAGCCAGTTGGGTGCCCTATACATAAAGAAGGGTTAGCCCTGTGCAGTGTGGCATAATGTGACCTGAAAGGTGGGACTGAAGAGCTTCTGGTGCGAATTAGCGTTAATTTTGTTAATCCTGTATTTCTTAATTCCCCATCTCCCCAAGTGCCCTCCACCCCATTCTGCTTGCCTCAATAGAAATGTTTTTGTTCTTACACCTTACTTTATTTTATGTAATAAGTCATGTGGTCAGTAGTTTGCGTACACTTCATGCTTTCATTTCATTTGAAATTGTGGCGCTAAAATGCCCTCGTAGGGACACTTTTATTTCATTGTGCATTGCTGTAACACAGTTTCACCTGTAATGAAAGCACACAGTGTTCGTCATTTTGTTGACCCTCTGTCATGTACAAAATATACTAAATTAAGTCACAACTCCTAAAATACTTGTTATTTTTCTGATCAGTTTTACAGGGGATTATTTCTCACATGTGGACTGGACACTAAAACCGCATGCTGAATGATGAAGCATGATATCAGTATAATCCGACCATATTCATAATATAGTAAATTATGGTGGGTGGTTGATTGTCATGGTATGTGATTTTATGGTATTTTGATTGTAGTTGAAAATGTATAACACCTGAAACAGTAACCACAAATTAAGACAGCATGACAATTAATGCATCAGTGCAAGAATGCAGTTACAATTTTGACCGATACATTTTTATTCTATTTTACATTGCCCTTATCTAATAACTTGTGTATATGTATACTACTCTTCTTTTAACAATGTATATTATTCTGCATTACTCCATTTTTAAAATGAAAATAATAAAAGTAGTGTTCATTGTAATGATACTGTTCCATTATGTCATGTAACACTGTCTGCTACATGCAACAGGACTGAATTTAAATAGTTGCTGTCCAAAAGCATGTGAGAATACTGATCCCAACCTGGTGCAAGGCCAATTAAAATGAGTGCTCCGTTTATTACTTCCGAGTCTGAAAGAAATGTAGTGCTGCATACTTAAATTGTTGAAAGAAGGGTATCATTCACACACACAAGTTATTAGATGAGGTGGCAATTTAAATAGAATAAAAAAGTATCGGTCAAAATTGTAATTGCATTCTTGCACTGTTGCTTTCATTGTCAGGCTTTATTACTTTTTGGATACTGTTTATTGCGTTAAAGTTTAGTAGTATACATACCAACAACTACAATCTAAATACCATAAAGTCACTTGAAATCGCCTCACCTACCATGGCAACCCCCTCACCCTATAATTTCCTATCTTCTGAATGTTGCCGTCTTATAGTATGCATCATTTAGATGTGGCATTAGTGTTCTGATGTGAATAATAATCTCCTGAAAAAATGTTCATAGAATTAACAAGGATTTCATGATGGTCATAATTATAAATCCACAGCTCTCACTAATGTTCCACCCCCTATTTTAGGTTCCCCAGTGGAAACAAGTTTTTTCTTATTACTTTCTTTACTGTACTTTTTAAAATTCCCATGGTCAGCAACTTTTCGGATGCTGTGTGCTTTCATTTACTTTGCATTTGCGGCACAGAACTGCATGCTGCAATACACTTTTATTGAAGTGGGCAGTGCATCACCTTAGTGTCACCTGTTATGAGAGCGTGCACTGTCAACAATTTTGCATACCCTGCTATGACCTTTGAAAAATAAAGGAAAGTAAGTAAGAACTCTTAGAAACTGCCTTTCTATTGCAGAAAGCATAATGGTGTGATACATTTGTGAGAGGTGTGATTTAGATTGGAATTATGACTTTTTCCTTTATTTGGTTAAAGCAGCAGTGCAATAATCACAATATCATTAAATCACCTGTCATGCCCCAACCCCCAATGTCCTATATTGTGAATGTCCCACTGTTTTAATGTCATGAAAAGTCCAGATGAAGAATAAGGCCAGAAATGCGTCACAGTGTTCCAACTTTTGTGAGACCATTGCCTGGCGGTGATGCCAGTTGCTACTGTGTTGTCCCACTGCTTTAATATCATAAAGAGTCCAGATGAAGAATAAGGCAGAAATGCATCACAGTGCCCCAACTTAAATGAGAGCATTGCCTGGTGGTGGCGTAAGTTGGTGCTACTGCTGTTGTCCCTGCTTTAATGTCATGAAACATCCAGATGGAGAATAAGGCAAAAATGCATCACAGTGTCCCAGCTTTAGTGAGACCATTGCCTGGTGGTGAGTTTGACACCTGCTGCATCACTGATACATGATGCCCTTTGTGTGTGCCTTCATACCACAATGGGGAGTCATTGTTCGCTCAGTGAAATTTTTTGGCAATTTCTATTGAATCTTGTTCTGTGTTGTAAGCAGTTCATCATATTGTTCCTTTTCAGGAATCATAATACATATGTAATGATTCCATTTGACCTAGTGGACATGATGTTCATCACACATGCCAGATATATGTTTGAGTCTGACACCTAATGTGGTACTGTAACATTTAATTTTTATTAGGGGTGGGTTACCTCTGTGGCTGACTGAAATATTATAATTTCTGATTACTTTTTTTCCCTCAGGTCATATGCACACTTGTGTTCTGCACGTTTGTGATGGTTGATGTCTTTGGCTGTATGGAAACTAGCAAGCCATGTAAGGTAAGTATTCATTTTTTTTTGGGGGGGGCACATTTGAAAACAAGTTTCATTAATGTTTTTGTCTTCTTTCCAGGTCTTCTGCATATCCATTCCTTACTATTGTCCATCTTCAGATTGGAAGATACCACAACGGCAGTCCACAGCACCTCAATGTTACCTGAAAACAGATGAAGAAGAAATTATTAGGAGTTCATTGCACTACCACATTCAGTTCCCAGCATGGCTGTTCCTGTCTTCTGTTATATCTAGCTTAAAATGCCAAGCTATTAGTAAAACCCTTATCCAATTTAAAATACAAGCTATTAGTAAAGCCCTTAAAAAAAATAACATGTTTAGTGAGTGACACACACTGGCCCACTGTCGTATTTGCATTACATCATGGGTTTTCAGGATCAGGATAACATGTTGTATAACACTGGCATACTGAAGTATGCCTGTTCCATCCGTGAAGAAAAAATATATTATCTGTTCTGTATGTCACCGCCGTTAAATGTTTTACATCGATGGAAAAAAATAGATAAAAAATGAAAGAAGAAATAAGAGTGATACTGACCTGTAGATGTTATCCTTTAGGTGGCAGGAGTAATGCAGTCCTGCAAAGTTACACAGTCTGTAACGTGTGAAAACAAAATAAAAATCAGTTGCCTGTATTTGGTGAGGTGACAGTGGCATCTTTAAAATGGTAAAGGAAGGATTCACATGACAGACTACAATGTCTCTCTCTCTCTCTCTCTCTCTCTCTCCAGAAGCAGGGTGTCTGTGGCTGGCTGAGGGTTCATAGCTTGGGCAGAAGGACAATGACTCTGTGTGTCTCGAAAGAAGCAGGGTGGCTGGCTGGGATGCATTACTGTTTTTCAGTGTCAGGAGGATACCTGTCAATCAATCAGCAGGATTTAAGTGGCTACAAGTTGACATTTGTGTTTAGAGGACTGTGGGTAATAATGACTGCACACATTCTGTAAACTATACTCTGAAAATCAAGAAAGTGGAAGTTGAAGTATAACAACATGTCATTAATACTTATTTGTCAATTGTCATATTACAGTCAAGGCCACTGTTTTTCATTTTTTAATGCAAAAAAATGGTAACACTATGGAACTGCGATAGCCTTCACCCCAGTACTTTTGTCAATACTTCCTCCCATCAACATCCTCATCATCATCATCAGAGAAGAAGCAGCCCCCACAAAACTCAATGCCAGAGTTGTATCCACTTGGAAATTATTTTTCCATGACTGTGTCATCAACCTCAGTGGTGCCCCATTTGACACTGCCACCAGGATGGTCTGCTTCACCTGCATCATCAGCACAACCATCATAATGATGAGGTACAAACATAGATATGGTTGTCCGACTTGGTAGTTACCTTCATTCATTTGGATAAATGTCAGCATGCTGACATTTGTAGGTGATAGGTTAGTATGACGGTCATGCACTGTGGACCCCTGCAGAACTAAATACCCTCTCCACACTTATACTGGATGGTGGGCAGGTCAGGTACTTCAGTGGTATTGATGTCAGCACTGGCTATTCCTTCACCTTACCACTCCAGTACATCAAAGAATCGTTCAATATTGTCAGATGCATGTTTTCTGCCAAGCAGGCCTCAACCATGGTCTGTGATGCACACATTCCTGATGAATCATCCACCTGTTCACAAGATTCATCTAGGTCACAAACTCTTACTTGGCACAAGGCACCCCGAAAGCAGATTAATGGACAACTGTGCAGCTGACACTACCCCTTGCCCCTCAGCCACCTTACTGGATGTGCTTGATCCACAGAGACATTCAGCCTTGTTATGCTGTGGTTTGCAGAACTTTGCACATGACTTCTGTGCCCCATGAACCAATCAGACCAGCTGTCAAGTCAGATTTTGAACCTGATCATGCCCTCCCTCCAGTAGGAATGCAATGCCATGCTTGTAGTGTGGGTCCAGCATTGTGGCTATTCCAAATTCTGGAGATTGCTGAGTAGTGGCAATGTGTCAGTTGCTGTCTAATACTGTAATCACGTGTTTCAGTAATGCACAACTTGACCCATCTCCGCCACGTCAAGGCGAGGCTGTTGGTTCAACAAAGTCTTCCTCAGCACCCACAGCAATAGAATGGCTTGACTAACAGATGCAGTGTCATCACTCACTGCCTGTGGCATGTTCAAATAGGCCTCAAAATTAATATTACTAAGTCCATGAGTTTTCATTGTTCAGTAGTGAGGCCCTGAAATGTCACAGCTAGTGTGCATAACTAGGTACTTCGGAGATGGCTTTGTACTGCTCATACAGCCGCTCTGCCATGTAAAGTGTTGAGTTCCATCTTGTGACAATTTCAAGCTTGAGGTGGTGCTGATGGAGGCTGTTTTGAACCTGTAGCTGCCTAAGTTGGTCATGGGCCATTCCAGAGCGTGCAAGTGGGCACAGATGTGGCGTGCAACAGTCAGTATTTGCTTTATTTCAGGGTACTGCAGAAATACCTGTACCACAATATTTAAACAGTGGGCCATGCAGGGAACCCTCACACAACCACCATTGCTGATACATTTAACAACATTTGATCCATTATCACTAGCTATGAAGCCAGCTTTTAGGACAGGGAGTGCAGCCACTCATCAATTTCTGCCAGTAGCAAGTCTAGCATGTTTTCACCCAGTGCGACCCTGCTACACTATGCATTGCAAGCGTGGCATGCTGCCTAATGCCATGAAGGTTGCTACCACCACAGTATGATATATTACACTGCTTTCCAATCCCACCATCACACACAACCCCAGGTAGCTGTGCCCAATGTGCAGTATTACACAGATAGGAACTACCCGCAATTTCCACCTGTCCACATATTCATACCTAAGTGAATATAAGGTGATGCAGAATGTGGAAGGGCATGTCTTACAAACACTGTCACCATCCGATATAACTCAGGGACAGCATGGGTGGAAAAGTGTGTCCTGGATGGGCTCTTCCATTTAGGACAGTCATGTGCTGCAAAGTACTGGAACCCTGCATTCTCTTTTTTCATTTAATTTTTTATTTTTCATCCTTGTAGGCCAGATGAGCAAATTGCCCATTTTCACAGGTGACAAGCTAAGATACAAAAAAATAGATAAAATACATAAACAACAGAGGACATTATACAAAAACAATCACATACAAAATGAAAACAATATCTATTAACAGACACATTTCTGTAAATTTCTAAAGTGTATAGTAAGCTTGTGCTTAAAATTACAGGTTGATTTTAGGAAAAGAAATCAGACAGAAGTGAATTGAAAGATTTAGGGCCCTGAACAGTAATGATCTCTGACCGATAGTCCTACGGAAAAGTGGCAACTAAATGTATATCTATGCTGAGATGGGTACCACATCCATTAATAAACCTTGGAAATAGACCAGAGACCAAAAAGGAGATTACCTAAAATGATCTTAAACAAAAACATACAGTGTTTAAACTGGATCCTATGGTCAAGTAATAGACAATTTGACATCTGAAAAAGAAGACAGTGATGAGTATGATATGGAACCTGAAACATAAACCTAAGAATTGAATTATAAGTTACCCTAAGACATTCCAGTAAGTTATTACCGGCAGACGAATAGATAAGTAAACCATAATCTAACTTACTGAACAAAAAACTATGGGCTAACAAAAACCTGGATTCTTTTGTAAGACAGAATTTAATACGATGAAGGCCCCCTAGTCGCTGATGGATAGTTTTCCTGATGTTAGTTATATGATTCTCAGAAGACAGTTTAGAATCAAGGGTTAACCCTAAATATTTAAAATGGTCAACAAATTCAATATGAGTACCCTTTAGGTCCACAAGAGGAATAGAGTCCTCAACACTTTGCTTATTAGAGAAAAACATACATTTAGTTTTATTAATGTTCAATACCATGTCATTTTGATGAAGCCAAACTTGGAACAAATTAAAATCATCCTGAACCTGTGATATGGCATCATTTTGCTTAGATGCTGTTCCAAATAGTACAGCGTCATCAGCATACATAATAATGGAGGTATGTGAGCAAATGCTAGGGGCAGAATTCATGTATAATGAAAAAATCAAACATCCAAAACTGAACCCAGGGGATTTCACAGTCAGTGGGGTTAGACTGAGAGATGAAACCATCCAGAGAAGTAGCATGGGCCCAATTACTTAAATAGGTAGAAAACCACAAAACAACATCCGAGGAGAAATGCAAACTTAAGAGAATATCTGGTAACAAATTGTATTCCACAAGGTCAAAGGCCTTGGTGAGGTCCACAAATACTGCAGCAACAGAGTGCCCTTTATCAAGGGCACCATGTATGCAGCTAGTGAACTCCTCCAAGGCCATCTCAGTGTTGTGAGATTGTTTGAAGCCATGCTGATAGAGTGTTAACAGATTATAATTGTTAAGAAAATCAAAGGTCTGATCAAAAACAATCTTCTCGAGAATCTTAGATTAGAGAGGAAGAAAAGAAATGGGATGTCTACTTGATGGTAGGTTGGGGTTCCCAGACTTAAAAATGGGCTTTATAATAAAACTTTTCAATTGAATAGGAAAATATCCAGAACATATGGACGCAAAGACTTAATACCAAGTTTGACAATCCTGCAGTCTATATCATCAGGGCAGAACAAAAGCCAAAGATTCATTTTAGTGACATAATGAACAATCAGTTCAGGAGAAACACTTTTGAAGTAAAATTTAGGGTTGCAATCATCGCTGACTGAAGTACAATTGTGTGTAGCAATTGGGGGTTGCTCAAGGGCTGGCTAGTAGTGGAAGGATTTGGCATCCCAAGGAACACTTTCCTCTCTCAGGGGGACACTGAGTCTTGCTAATTTCCTGTCACCCAGTGGAGGCTGGCTGACAGCACAGTGGGACCAGCAGACATGGGTGGGAAGTGTGATGACGGAACCTACATAAGCGTGAAGATGCACTTGTGTAGTTGCATTATATGCAATTCCTGGTAGGCAAAAATTGGGGAAACCACCTCGGCACACTTGGTATCCCCCACAGGCCCTACATGACCCTATGTGGCAGACCAACCACCAAATGTAGCTCTGAGTAAGTGGTGGTTAACCTTACATCCATGAGATGTGTTGGTGCTGAGGCTTGGGGATTCTGGCTAGGACTAAGGACACAGAAGATAAACATGAATGGCAGAAAAGAAAAAAGAAGTCTGAGGATTATTGTATGGATAGGTATAGAGATGAGGTATGGGGGAACAAGTCAGCTTCAGGGACTCTGGGGTGCTCTTCTCCAGGATTATACCCTGCAGCAGGGTTCACTTCTCCTTTTGCAGGACCATTGCAGAGCTCCCTACTCAATTTGTAGCAGCAAGGGAAAATATGCCTCTTCTGTGGCACTGGCTCAGCTGGAGATCACAGCCCATATCCCCACTCCCCCAGAGGCTCATGGGTCCAGGAGCTGGTGAGTGGTGTGGAGGGGGAAGGGTGGCAGAGGCAGCCACAAGGAGGTCAACCATCCCCACACAATCTCAATGACAAATCACTTGGCACCCTTGGAGGAGATACAAGTACCTGACTCCACAAGGGGAGTGCTGAGTCAGTTGGGGGAAATAAGAGTGATGATCTGATGGCATCCAGGAGTGACAGTAAGAAGAATGCAGCTTGGAGAGTCTTATTATTCATGAATTTTATGATAAGGAGACTAGAGAGAGTGGTGGATGGGGGGAGTAAGGGTGAGTGATGCTCAAATGTCTTCCTGGGACATCAGCCATCTGGGATATATAATAGGGAGGATAATGGAGAGTGAGGGGGAACTGGGAATGATTTTACACTTGTGTAACAATGATCTGCCAAACCAGCCTGTGGAGCAAGTAAAGCAGGACTTTCAAAGGCTGGGGAGAGACTGCATGCCACTCAGCCTTCCTTGGATTTACTTACTTATATCTTGTTTGATGTTGACCATCACAGCTTAATGTTGGCAATAAGGTGTGACTGAATTTGATCCTCTTTACCTCCAAATAAAAATAGAGATGAGAACAAAAAAATATATAGTAACAATAGGGAAATAATTTAAAGGTAGCCTCAGGTTGTTGCATGTTTTTTTAACTCCCCCATCTGGCGTTGTTTATCCCCTCATATCCTCCCCCTCCTCTTACTTGTGAAGTTTTTATTTTCTTCAGGATTGGACAGTATTGCACAAGATAGATAAAAGGTCTTGAGTATGATATAGGGACATCAAATTGGAATAGTTTGCATTACTTCCATATGTATTTTTTGTATATTATTGCACTATTTATAAAGGAGTGATTTGGATTCCTGGAGTGGCTCAGAAAAGGGATAATAGTTTTCCAGTAGTTAAATGTTAGGATAATTTGATCCTGCCTCTTTAAAACTACAAATAAAAACAATTATTAAAAGATATACCAGACTATCTCAGCAAGGATCGGTCCGATGACATCCATACACCAGGAGGCAGGTTGGGCCAGGATCCAGACTACAGTAAAGTCGATGCAGAATCTCAAAACAATCTTCACGATGTCCATGATCTCTGGCTGGTTGAAATCTGTACATACAGGCCAGATGTCTGCATCCTCGCATCGACCACAGCCATACTCATTTGAATGAGTCAGGCAGATCTCTGACCTGATGGAGGACACCTTATCTGCAAAGAATTGAGCGAACTCCTCACACTTACTTTGTGAAAAAGCTCTCCAGCCCTGAATTCAGGCTGGATTGCACAGCCTGTCCATGGTCTGAAAGAGCTGGGCTGGCCGATTCTTTGCTGCAGCAATCTTCCTGGACAGGAACTCTGCCTTCTTACTGGAGATTTCTGATTGATAGTCTGAATAATGGACTAACAACCTAAGTCTGTCCTCCGCCATGCCAGATTTCCACCAACAATGTTCCAACCTTCATACAATTCTCCTCAACTCCCTCAAAGTCCCATCAAACCAAGGAGACTGAGGGCAGAGAGGGAGAGGGTGAACTCGGACAGGAGCTACGGAATCCAGGGCCCTCAGTACCACACTGTTATAGTGCACTACTAGGTCTCCCAGGTCTGAGCATTCCACTGGCCTACTCGATAGGTCCAGCACCACCATCAAACCCTCTGGAGTAACACCCCTCACAGGGTGGTACAGGACCATCGCCAAAGGGGAGGGTCTCACAGGGGGATCCACAAAACTGAACCTTATAGAGTGATGGTCTGACCACATGGTCTGATCATTGGACTGGTTCCACCACCAAGCCAGTGGCCTCCATCCCCAGTAGGAACACCAGGTCCAAGGGTCCAAGGTGACCCTGAATGTGGGTTGAGTGGTAACTACATGTGTAAAGCCCAACAAGATCATCAGTTGGAGGAAGTTCTGACTAAAATGCCAAAGTTCATCATTGGCCCAGGCATTGAAATCCCCAGGACCAACCTCCTGGAGGATTACAACACCATGTCAATCATGAAGTCAGCAACTTCCTTCAGGAAAACATTCCCATCTCCAGGTGGATGGTAGATGAGAAGAATCCTGCTGGCCACACCTACACCCATGATACACTTGATGGACCTAGTGGCCCCCACTGGAACCTCTACAAGGCCCAGTTCTGTTTTAAAACAAATGGCTACACCCCCCCATGATCCAATCTCCAGGGGTGTATCACCACGTACCCTGCTGGAACAGCTGACTCCAATACTGGGTCAGCATTCTCATCCAGCCAGGTCTCAGTGATGCAAACCAGGTCAGATGTTTCAACAAGATCAGCAATAATTGCTGTCTTGTTAATGACCTGGCATTGCATAACACTGGCCAGATTGGATGAGAGGCCATGGAAAAGAGCGGGCAACTTGCTCACTGCCAGTGGAGCCCTTGGGTATGGTACCAGGCAGGATGACCCTCTCCTGAATCCATTTCACCCCTAGGGCACTTCCTTGACTTCACTACCTCAATTCGCCCCCCACTCCCTCCACCCTCCAGGTCTGGGGAACCCCACCCCTCCAGCCCCTCCTTGCAATACCCAAGGCACGACAATGTGTATACACTTTGGTTTGCAGTGGAGTACTATCAAAGGGTGCAGGTCCCTCAGCCTAGAGGGGGAGTAGCACGTGCCCATCAAACCATGATCCCAACACATGCTACCTAATTAAAATCTACCACCTTCTAAAGGTGATTATAATCAATAATAACTAAAATAAATCACAAAAAAATACACAAACTACATAAGCATACATTTAAACTTGATTGCACAGCTAATAATTCAGGTATTTAAGAAATGGCTTAAACAAAGCCCAGTCCATAAGAAAAAGCCAATGTAAAATAAGTTTTAGTCCATGGAGCTCACACCTCCTAGGGCCAAACAATATCCATTTTATAGACCTGAAGGACTCTCACTCCTAAAGGTTCAGCAGAGTAAAACTTAAATGTTTTAAGCCTCAGTCACCATGTGATACCTGGCTTGCAGTTCATAGGCACTCAGTACCGGCATTCACTCCTCCATGTCCAAACCAGTCCGAGTTCCAAACAACTACACAATAAAATTTAAGTCAAGAGCAAGCTCATGAGTGTAATATTTGAGTCAGGTTAGAATAGTTCAAGCAACGACTCATGTTTCCCTTCAGTTGCTGCCGACCAAGAGAATGATAATTGTACAGCTGCAGTTCACGCTCAAACACAGTTCCAAACAGCTAGGAAAATCCAGGGAATAGTGGCAGTTCAAAACCGGGATGCAGAAAAATTTGTAGGGCTCCCCCCAGACCACACACCTCTCCCCAGATCCTACCACTGCCCCAGCAGCTCTCCAGCCCCCCCACCATGGATTGGAAGTGCCGCAGGTGCAGCCACCCACCAAGAACAGCACCGCGGTACACCACCAGGTTAAAGACAGGGACCGGGATGGATCTCTCCCAGCAGAAGACAAACACCCACCATCAAATTACTTCAGCACTCCCCTCCACACCATTTCTTGGGACTTCTTTAAGACTTATTAAACAGAACCAACAGACACCACAGTACTCACAGAGTCCAATCGGCAAAACTCCTTGCAGTACTTCTCCCACAGAGAGGAGATCGTATACAGCCAAGAGACCGCACCAGTTCGAAAGCTAAAACTGGGAAACTCCAAAGCACTCTAAAGTATTGTCTGGTGAAAACTTGATGTTTCCAATTTTTAGTGCTTCTGTAACTTCAGTTTTATCTAATGTTGGTTATCACCTTTCAAATTCAAAAGGAGCATTTAATAAGTAGTATGATATTAATAACCGTCTCACTTAATAGTAGTCAGATCTGGACCAAAGCCGAGATTTGTCCTGTGCAATCAAGCAAGCTTTACAGAACATCAAAATAAAACAAAAATAAAACAAATAAACTAAATATAACTTAAATATAACTTAAAAATGTAACTAAAAGGAACGCTGCAGACTCAGCCCAACATGGCCGTCATCTTGCCCTCTCATATCGATTGGATCATGTAGTACCTGGAGGTGCTTAAATAATAACCATTGGTGATTTATTAATTTGTATTAATTAACATTGTGACTATTTACTGTGGGCAAGAAATGAGAAGCTCCTCCCCCAATGAAGACCTTGTTGGTTGAAGCACTGGGGTTTTGTTCGGCATCCTCTCTTATGTGATTTAATAGCCCATTCAATAAATTCATTGATATATTGGTAGACTTAGAGAGGGTTCCTTATTCCTTGAGTGCATCTGTTTGTTGTATGTGTACGCTCAGCCTTCCTGGCTTTTTCCAAGTTCCTCCCTGTGTGGAATAGTGGGGAAGGGAAAGCTAGAGTAAGGAAGGAAGAAACAGGAATTAAATGGGTGGTTAAAGGATGGTGTCAGGAGAAAGGGTACCACTTTGTGGGAGACTAGGGGAACTTCTGGAGGCTTTTCACCTGACAAGACAGGGGACCAGTGTGCTGGGGCAGAAGTCAACATCCTCATTAAACAGTTAAACTGACTGTGGGGGACACTGAGGCTAGGGAAACCACAGTAAAGAGTGTGAGGGAGGAGAACCTAGCTAGTGATCCCCCATACTGGGAACTGGTAGCAGTAAGGTGGGTAAAAACAAGATTGATGTTCAAAGAGGAGTTGTGGAAGTTGTAAAGTGGGGAAGGGTCTCAAGGTCTGCAAGCAATATGAAAAATAAGAAGGTAAGGAGAGTGGGAAGGAATGCAGGTGTAGGATCAGAAAACAGCAAAAGAAGATTCTGAGCTACTTGGAAGGGGGTCTGCCTTAATGCTAGGAGTCTGGGTAATAAACTAAGTGAGCTCCAGGCATTGGTGGCAGACAGTGTGGTGGACCTAGTAGCCATCACAGAAACTTCGGACACAGAATAATTACTGGGACTTGTCAGTCCCAGATTACACAATGTTATGACAGGATAGAGGAACAGACAAAATGGGGGGAGGGCATAGCCCTATATGTCAGAGAGGGGATAGAGGCTATGGAGGATGGAGACATCAGAGGAAGCAAAGGGGGAAACAGAGTCACTAAGGAAAGATCTGGAAAGGGGAGTGAAGGAGAGGGAAGTGGTGGTGGTGGTGGTGGGTGATCTGAACCTGATGGATATTAACTGGGACATTCCAGCAGTTAGGTGCATCCAGACATCAGGCCCTGTTGGATACATTGCAGGACTACCTGCTGGTGTAAGTGGATAAGGAACCCACTCTACAGGAGGCCTTCCTCGATTTGGTGCTCACCAACTTTGAGATGGTGGGTGGAGTGAGGGTGGGGGTGCCATTGGTGTCTAGTTGCCATAACTTGATTTGGTTCATGCTGGCCCTCAGGCCCAGAATGCCCTTATCAAAAACTGAAGGCCTAGATTTCAGAACCGCAAACTTCAACTGGATGAGGGAGCTGGCCTAAGACAAATTGACCAGGGTGGACAGCATCAGAGGTACAGAGGAAAGATAGGGAGTAATAAAGTGGGTCATTCTCATGGCAACCAAAGTTATGCATGAGAATTATTACAAAATGAAACATGTATAAGAGCTCAATATGGTTCTCAGAAAGGGTCAGAGAAGCAGTGAGGGCAAGATAAAATTTTCACCAGGTACAAGGAAAAGCAGGGGGAAGATGAATGGGGAAAGTACCAAATAAAAACTCAAAAAAAAATCAAAGAGAACATTCAGGGAGGCAATAGCAGATGTGGAGCTGCATATTGCAGAGGGGGTCAAGGGTGGGAAAAAACATTTCTTTAGATATATTAAGGAAAAAAGGAATCAGGGAGGGGCTATTGCTAGGTTACAAGGGTGGGAGGGTACTAGAGGTATAGTACATGAACGAAAAGCAACCGTCCATAAGAATTACTTCTGTGTTAGGTTCATAGGTTCATAGGTTCATATATGAGCAAAATGGACACATTTTTCCTATGTGCTCGATATCCTTTTATATACTATACTCTTAAATATTGTGTTGTCTACAGAATTTATCCAGCTTAGTTTTGAATTCAACCATAGTTCTACTTGCCACTATTTCCAATGGTAACCTGTTACACATTGTTGCTGCTCATTCAGTAAACCACATGGTAGGAAAGGTTAAAGTTAATGGTACTTTAAAGAAAATCAAGAGAGGTGCGCCCAGGAGAAGCTCGTTGGTGCTGAGAAGACCGACCATCCCAAACATTCAAATACAAAAGGCACTCAGCACTCTGCAGACAGAAGCATAAATTCAATAGTTTGGCGAATCAATTGTGATTTATTTTGGCATGAAAAATAATACATGGGCAACCGTATACAAACAAGACTTTTTTTCACAGTTTTCTAGTGTCATCAGAGACCTCAGACACTGCATTCTGGAGGTCTATATTGTCATCAGAAACCCTTGATGGAAACACAGCCTTGTTGTACATGGTTACCCATAGAAACATAAACACATAGAAGCTGTTGGCAGAAAAAGGCCCTGTGGCCCATCAAGTGTGCTCAGACCTATGTATTTCAAGTTGATGCCCTACCTATCTTATGCTGACCTATGGAAGCAATAAGACATAACAGGGTATGTGTTAGACAGTTCCAGTGCACAGCTAGGGGGTGTAATGAGGCACAAGGCTGCAGGCCTAGTGCGTCCAATCCCCTAGCCATGCATTTGAACTGTTATACACATTCCTGGAGTGGCTTATTGCACTTGTAAAATGAGCCTCTGCATTTTATATGCATATAAGAATAAAATTTTGTATGTTGCTGAAGAAAAAATATGACAGTCTTTCACGTAGTTTGTTGTAAAATAGTTTCTCCACCTGCCATAGATTGGTTTCAGTTTGTTTTGCCTTTAGGACTTTTATCCTATTTGTCCACCATAGCTGTACTTTGTTTCCGTTAGTGACAGCTGGTAGACATGGCACCCCCCCCCCCACCATAGATTTTATTTTTTTTAATATTTTTATATTTTATATTTATATTATTTTTTATTGATTAGTCTGATAGCAACAAGTTTTTCTGTGAAGTTACGAGAAAGAGACATGAGGAAAGCATTATTCTAGTAAGACAGTAACAAATAAAAAATCACCTGTTTCTCTTTAGTGTGTGTTCATCTTGTTAGCAGTACATTTCAGTGAAGGGTAAGTGGTTACCAAGGAGGAGCAGTGATACCATCGGTGTCATTGATGTCATAGTAACCATTACGCCCCCCCCACATACATACTGATGGAGTTCAGAGTTACATTTTGTTTTATACATTTCTATATGTAGCGTATATTTATTGTACTTAGTCCAGTTTCTGGGAGGTACGAGTGGGCAGGCAGGATGAAAGAGGTGAGCGGAGGAGTGGAGACGCAATCTTTCTCATGGTGTGTAGCGGACTGGAGCGGTAGGTGGAAGAACAGTAAGCAATCTCAAAAAAAAATTAATTCAAACAGCTTGTGTACATTTGTGTTCATTGTAGAGCAGCATGTTAAATCTAATGGCTGTGTGGGGAGAAAGGTAGAAGAAAAAAAGGAGGAACAGTTGAGACTTCGTTTTTCACTGTCATTGGCTACTGTGGGGGGAAAAGGGTGTCTGTTTCTTTGTGAAAGATTTAATGGCACAAGGATTTTAGCATGTACTGCATCCATCTAGGTTGGCAGGACTAGTTTTAGCCATGCATTAGACACTTCTAAGTCATGAGTAACAACCTATCAGATTGTTCAAAATCCTTTGCCCATTTTATAAGCATTATTGTATTTACTAGCTACCAGTTGTATTTCTGAACTTGGATCTTTTAAAACATGTTGAAGAATACACTCTGCAAAATAATATTTGGATTTGTATGACTTGAAATGTATTGCACGCATAATTATAATATATTTTATTGGAGGTAATGTATTATAATAACTGGGGATCATTTTTTCCTGTAGGGAACCCTGGATATAATTTATCGTTATAACCCATGGTTATAATGGCGAACACACATCAGGTTTCCTGCAATGCACATGCCCAAGCAGCACTCTTTTTCTCGATATGCACTAGCCACCGTCCTAGTGCCAGATCTGCCACTCAGTGGTAAGTTCATTTAAAAAAAAAAAAGTAAATGGGCACTTCAGGTGATGACATAAATCATTTTTCTTAATAAATACAAAAACGTAAGGGACACCTTTCACTTCGGCCACATTCCTTTCTGACCACATGGAATGTGTCAAACCTGACAAGACTGCACAGATATGTTTTTTTTTATTTTATATAGTTGCTGTGGCAAAAAAATGATCCTAGCAATGATATAAAATAAAACATGGGGTAGTGTGCTTAACTCAAGATTTTACACACACCCCTTGCTCTAGGGGTCTATGTAGCATCCAACACCTAGGGGTGTGTGTAAAATCACATTAAACACACACCACCCATGCATTATTGTATATATTATATGACCCTTTCACTGATAAGTAAGGACTTTTCCATTATCTTAGAAGAATTCCTGAATAAGGTTTTCAAAATAAAAACTAAGTCCCATTTGAACTAAGAGCTGACAATCAGGTATCCCTGTGCTGTTACTGCTATCTTCATAAAACAAAGCTCCCAGCCAAAAACTTTCAAACACCTGGCCATATTGTCTAATGTTAGACAGCTGCTGACCACATTCGTTGCCTTATGAGGATCAGCAAATCACAAAGTCCCATCTGTAAACATGTACTATGCTCAAGGACACATGACATCATTGTCAGAGAACATTGACATATCTGGAAGAGCCATAGAGCTTAGTCATAACAAAAATAAGAAAATACATTTATATGGAGCATAAATGAAAATCAAACTCCAGCTAAGCTGGGCTGAGACAACAAGCTACTGCATATTACACACAGAGTGGTACTAAAAGGATGTAACAAGTGTCTATAGTTTTCTGTTTTTAGCTTTCATATTGTTTATGAGGTCTCTAGCATCTTTAAAGTTCTAAATAACCAACCTGAAGTCATTCATGGTGATTTATATATTTCAGGTTGCATATGGAAATATGCTTCTGCTCAGTGTACCTTTTCTGACCCAAAATTCTAAATAAATGAAAAATGTTATGCACAATGCTTTACATTAGGGGTATATGTAGTTTTGCAAATTGTGGTAGGAAGACTTAGCATGGAGGTCAATAAATATCATACTATACTGCTCATTGGCCTGACAAGCCACCCCACAGTTTGTTCCCTTAATAGTTGCTGTGTTGGGAGTGTGGGTCCTCATGGCCAGAAAATATATTTCATTATGTTTGATAAAAGTTTATTTTAGTTTTTAAAACTGAATTTTCTTATAAGTCAATAAATTGAATGTAATTTTTTTCTGAAAAAAAGCATTCATTTTTTAGTAGTGAGGGAATGTATTATCCTGCTATATTGAAGCACACTAAATGTTTGGCCTTGAAACTAAGGCATTTTTAAACAGTACTATTCTTCTTCCATAAGGAGTGACACACAGGGTCACACACCTTGTAATTAAGTGTTTTTGTTGGAGATCCAGCTATAGTCACAGCAGACACACCACACATAATACTTACTGGGGTCTGAATGAATGACTTAAACTAAGGGCAAGGCCATGGAAATCAGAGGCAGGGGACACGCATGGACAGAAGATGTTTCAGAGTATTTTAACCTTTAATCTTACCTCTCCATTGTCTTTAGAAGCACTGCACAGAGGTATAACTCTCAAAATACATGTGAACAAACAAACATGTTAGCATCTCAGATGTCAATTAATCCACATTATTAAATGTGTTGCTCCCACTGTATGCCAACAGCACCATTTTCAAAACTACAGTTCATTGAGAGAGCATGAAAGGTAAACACTGCATGTTTTTGTAATCTACAGAAATAATTTAATTTGGCTTAGATGATGTGGTTCTGGACATACAGAAACAGATATTACATGTTAGACAAGCTAAGCATGAGAAATTGCAAGGTGTTGCCATGAAAATGTGTCATCTGAATCTCGTGCTTGGGTCAACAACAGTGTCGACATGGGGATCAGTATCCTGCTGATGTTTTTGCATGCATGAATGCAAAGAAGCCAGCACTAGCCATAAATGCAGTCAGTGTCTCTCTCTTACCCATGAAGACCTACACAGGAACAAGCAGTGATTAATTCCAGCCCACTGCACTCCTGCAAGCATACAAAGGAGCTGGAATCACCTACCCATACTGTAGCACTGAAGAGCTGATGGTGCCACCAGGAAAATCATGAAATGCAATATACTGTAGAAGTTGAAACAAACTCTGACAAACAATTATCACTATCATTGTGCTTAAGGAGTGATGATTGTCTGACAGTGGTTATTTGTGTCTTGTTCACTTGACTACATAGTCATGGTAGTGTTGTGTGGTGTTCAGGTACTGTCTCCATCCATTACTATACAACAAGGACTCTCAAGTGCTTAAAGTGCTCAACTTTATTTATAAATACCACTTCTCTCAGTGCAGTTTAACCCTGCAAGGTATATATTTTTAAAATCAAGAATGGAAATGAGAAAGGAAAATGTGGCCACACGGATTTGAACCATGGACCTCTGGTGTGCCATTCCAGTGCTCTAACCATTAAGCTACAGGCCAACTAGTTAAAGTGTCTGAAGAACTTCTTTTTTTACAGCTCCACACGTTCCTTTTTCTAGTGTTGCGTAATCCCACAACCAGGAACCAATTTAGAAATACCACTTCTCTCAGTGCAGTTTAAAAAAAAAGCAGGGACAAGTAAAAAAAGTAAGGGGGTAAGAGAGTGTGCAGCACATAGCTTGCATTGGCATGACATAACTTGTTTTTCTATCCAGGTACGGTTCATCTCTGTCTAAAGAAAAACAAAAGGGAAACTGGTTAAGTGTGTGAAAAAATGGTACTGGAATGTAATATAGTTTGCCAGTCAATAAAGTACTTCAATGAGGAATAGCACTGGTCAGTCTTGTGCTGGTAAATTACCTGGGGTGGAAAGTAGTAGCCTGACAAAGTTCAGCTGAGGACCACTGTTACCTTGCACTTGTCTCCAAGCTCTGCAACCTCCACTTGCTTCTTTCTTACTGTGTACATTGTCCATTCACTACATGGTATCAGATTTGCATCCATTTCTTCCAGGTTAAGAACTAGCTCAGCTGGTATAAACTCATGGCTAATGGCTTTTGTTACGCACTGCAGAAACTGGACTTTTAAGGCTTCAAAATCATCTGGAGTTTTGCAAGCAGTCTTGGTCCCCTTCCATTTACTGAACTTATTTGTTCAGGGAAAGCCAGGCTCACTGATGAGAAAAACTCAATATGCCACCATTCTCAACTAACATGTGGGATGGAAGGCTTTCACTACTCCCTTGGCTATGCCGATATGCACACTTCTGTTTACAAGTGCCCCCTGTGTTGTGATTTGATGCAACATTTTGACATCTCCAACACTGCTCTTCTAAAAGCCCTCCATTTAGCTACAACTATTTCCATTTGCTCTGATCCCTCAAACCTAAGCTGTAGTAACCTCGTTATCTTCTCAGAATCATCCTTTTTTTAATTGAATATGCTTTACTGAAATTTTCACCATACAAACCAATGTAAACAAACAACAACAAACTTACAACAACAAGAATAAAACTAAACAAACAAAATTTACAAAACAGAAATTGAAAAACAGAACTGTCCCTCCCTCCCTCCCCAGAGAACCCAGAGCACAATCACCCAAGATTTGATAAAGAAAGACAGGACGACAATAGTAACTAGAAAACTTGAAAAACTATGCTGAAGAGGGAAGCCCACAATATTAATGTTTAAAACTGTGGGAAAAAATAAAGAAGATGGAAAAGGACCACTTCACACCATTACAATGGCATCCCAGAAGAGATTAATGCATAGAGTGGTTCCCACCTAGAGCAGAACAACTCTATCTTGCCATGTGAGGGTGATTTGTTTTTCTACCAGGAGTGCCTTGGGGATCTCCTGATGCCATTCTTTATAAGAAGAAGTATGGCATCATCAACCAGTGTTGATTAACTTGGCCATGACAGCAATCAATGCCATACAGTGAATGCCTTCTGAGGCCAAAACACCCACTTGATAAAGACCTACCAAGCACGCCTCTGGTGTAAAATAATCATCTAATCCCAAAAATGGGTCTAAGGAGGCTTTAATCATGTCCCAAAAAGGGAGTATCTTAGCGCAATCCCAGAGTCTGTGCTTAAGGTGGCCCTCAGCCAATCCACATCTGGTACAACTCGGTGAGGAAAGCCTCCCTATCTTGTGCAATCACAAGGGTGTATAATCTATAAATTTTGTGAAATCTGAAATTGAATCAAATGATACCTGTCTTGCTTTAATAATTTATATAGGTGCTGCCACAGGGGCTGCCAAAGCTGGGGCTCTGCCAAAGACAGGGCTCTGCAGGGAGAGCCATAGCCTGCTGCCAATAGTAACAAATCCCTGTGGGACTATTGGAATTGTGAGTTTGGAAAAGAACATAAAGTTTTGATACTGAGTGGGGTTGTTTCATGAGTGGCACTAAGGATTGAATATTCAGGGAAACACAAAAGAACCATGAAGTGAGACCCAAGTGAGAGGAGAAAGTGTGTTTCAACTGAAGATACTTAAACTCAAAAGATTGGGGTAGAGAAAATCGTTCCCAAAGAACAGCAAATGGTAGAGGTCTGCCCTCTTCCAGTAAACCATCAATTGAAATATCAAGGAGTTGGGGGCAGAAAGTGAGCGGAATTGGAAGAGAAACAATACGGATAGTAAGATTGCCAAGAATGGGCTAAGTAAGTGCTTTCATCAGATCAGTGGCCATATAAATACATAACTGTTGGAGGGCTTTTAAAAAGACCAAAAAAACAGCATGGCCCTGAACCTTGCGGGAAGGCTTGACAGTTTAAGGTAGAGTAAAGTACTCAACTGAATACCGGTCTGCTGACATAATCCCTTTTTGATCAGTAGCCGAAGCAGGACATAAATGGCTTCCTCATCCACTGACCAGACCTGACCCAAGTTGAGAAATGTACTTTCATATAAGGCACATCGACATAGGAAAAAATCTGGAAGGCACAAACCTCCCCCGGTCCTTTGGGATCATAAGTTTGAATTAGGCTTACCAGACAGCCTTTTCTTTCCATACAAAAGCATTAATGAGCTGTTGAAGACCAGAAAACCATGGCCTAGGGAGGTAGGAACATAACATACCAAAGGGATATAAAATACATTGAAGGAGATTCATTATGATTATACTAATGCTCCCCAAGAGTAAGAGAGGCAGGGAGGCCCAACACTGTAAATCAAGCTTAAACTGATGTAAAAGGGAAGTGAAGTTTTTGTGATGAGAACCAAAGGGAATCTGGTCATATGGATACCTAAACACATCAGCCATTTAGGGTTCCCATGTTAACACCAAATCTAAGATATTTTGTTTATGAACATATGAATTAAAGGGTAGGACCTTAGTTTTCTTTAAATGTAATTTATTCCTGGAGATAGCAGAGAACTGCTGAATCTCCTTCAGGGTGGCCGGAATAGAGGTAGAGGGTTCCTCAATATGCAACAAAAGATCATCTACATATGCAGATAGTTTATAACAGGACCCTCCGACTGCTATTCCACACACAGTCTGATTATTTTGAAGACAGTGAATTAAGAGTACCGAATAGAGATTAAAAATAAATGATGAGAGGAGACATCCTTGCCTAGTCTCCCACTGCAAGGTAAAAGGGATGGACAACACACAGTTACACCAAATTTGGGCTACAGGATTGTTATATGACACCTTTACCCTGATAATGAACTCTGGAGGAAACCCAAATTTCTCTAGGACTAGAAACAAATAAGGCCAAGGGACTCTGTCAAAAGACTTTTCAGCATCCAGAGAGGCCAAGACTGCAGAAGTCTTGCCCTCCCTGGACACAGACCTCAAATAATGGCACTTTCGAAGGTGATCACTGAAAAGTGACCAGCCATGAAACCCATGGGTCTAACCTATCAAACCATCCCCATATACAGCTGAAGCTTGATTGGCTAAAACCTTAGCTGAGAATGATATTTGAATTGAAATGGAGCCGGATGATAACTACCTGGGATAGTTTGTCCTTTCTGGGCTTCCTTAGGAGGGTAATCCATGCCTGAGTAAGTGTAAAGTCAGTCAAACCCGATGTGTATAGATAATTACAGTAAATAGGCGAGTTAGAAAAGGGGCTAAGTCATCTATTAATATCTTACAAAAATTGTTTGCAAATCCATCCAGACCAGGAACTTTGTCTGATGGGAGCTGCTGAATTGCACAACAGACCTCTTGTATAGTTAGGGGTGTTTACAAGACTCCTATTGTTGTGAGGTCAACACTGGGGGATGCAGAGAATCTAGATATGTTTCAATCTGATCAAAGGGGGACCTCATCAGAAGATTCTGTCTGGTACAAAGAGCTATAACAGATTCAGGAAAGACTTCAGCAATGGCACGGGCTGTGTCTCTATCTCACCATCAACATTAGACTGAATGGGGGGGGATAGTCTTGGAGGGCTCAAATTGCTGGTGCTGTAAAAGCTAGCAGCTTCCTGGCCCATTCCCCAGATTCTAAGTAAAGAATGTTCATGCGTATGACAGCAAGTTCGGACTTCTCCACTAGGGGGTCGGCATACTGTGCTCGTAGAGAATTTAGATGCAAAAAATCAGATTTAGGCGTGTTCAAGGACAAATGGTGTTCTAGTTGCCTGATGTCCCATAACAATTGATTTAACTTGTTACAGGCCTGGTTGTGCTTTGAGGCCAGCTGGATGCACTCCACTCAGAGTGCACATTTTTACCCTCACAATACATCTAAGACTGACACAGAAGTATGAATAACCAAGAAAAAATCTCTATATACTGTAATCTTGTATAATCTGCAGCATAGTGGGATCATACAGGAGTTGGTAATTTAAATGCCACACTCTATCCTGGTCCACTTGTCCCTGGACAGTGTGTGTTATGGTAACCGCCACATTGTCTAAAATGACATGGGGTTGAATATCACAGGACAGAAGGTGGGGGAGCAATTCTTGACTTTATAAGAGAATAATACAGTTTAGAAAATGAACCATGAGGGACAGAATAAAACATGTAGGCCTGGATATTCAAACAGCGCTCAAAACTGGAGCAACAATAGGAAACAGCTGACAAAACGTTGCGCCAAATGAGCAACAGATGCGATATTCAAACATGGAGCAGAGCAAATAGCGCAAGCAACAACGTCTGAATATAGCATATACTGCATCATCAGCGCAACCAGGAAGGAGAAGCTGAGCAAAATGTTGCGCCATGGCGCAACCATGAAAGCTCAGCTGAGCATTCCAGAACTGCCATAAGCCAAGCACAGCCCCCCAGAGCAATGGAACTGCACATCCAGGGAGGCAGGCTGGGGCCCACGCCAGCCATGCCACACATGGGCACAGGAACACACTGCAGAACCACACCACACCGGCACCCCAAGCACAGCATCACTGGGGGTGGGACGGATGATCACATGCCCATGGGGACAAGCCAACAAAAGCATAGCAGAGCCCTGACACCCCAGCACAACCACTGGCAGGCAGAGATGCCACATACAGGGGTTGACAACCACAGTGCACATCAGCTCCCGTATACAGCGCTCCTGCACTGTGACCCCAAGACACCACCCATGTGCAGTGACTGGCACTTCAGGAAACCATGCAGTCCCCAGCACTCATCAGCCCCGTGCAACACAGAAGCCTACAAGCCAGACACACCCTGTGCACCCAGCAGTGGGTGGCAGCAGATGGCAAGACCAACCGAAGGCACTGCCATGCTGGAGATACCTCCCATGCACACACATGCACACACACACACACACATACCCAGGACCATACCAGCCCAGATGGCATGTACACCTGCAACTGAGCACCCATAGCCAGCTGCAAATCAGAGACCAACACAGTATTCATATCAAAATAGAAATGTATATTTAAAGGACTAATCACAAACCAAGTGAAACTATGTACAAGTGGGGGACAGGTAGAGGCAGGGGTGTTCAAGGGAGGAATAACAACTTGGAGAGGGAAGGCAGGGTGATAGGGATGGGAGAGTGGGAAGGGAATGTGAGCTATGGCCCAGCTGGCTGCTGGTCCTCCCCTTCTGGCGCCCCTCCGTGGCTCCTTCGGCCAATCACCATGGCGCTGTATGGCCCCCAGGATCTCCTGGTTCTGATCTGCAACCTGGCTGAGGTGCCAGAGATACTGGGACATCCTCCTGAGTACCTCGAGGCCTAGAAAATGGGAACACAGTCAATGGCTGAGACTGACCACAACCCTGAACACCACCCAACCTGCAAGCCATATAGCCCAATGTCTGCACCTGTGATGGCATGCACCCACCCACAGTGAACATGCACATGGCCATCATAAACAGGCGGCACCAGCTACGCGCACCACCGCCCACACACACTGCCCACGTCAATCACAGTACAAACTAGGCTGGCAGAGTGATGTGGCAGCGTAGTCGCGATGCAGTTACACAGCAATGTGCCCAGTGCATGCCTGGACCACCAGTGATGCATACAGGCGTGCAGTGATACTGCACTGTGGTGCAGGTCACCTGTGTCATGCCTACATACATGGATACATAGACAGTGTCGGCAGATAAGGCCTATGGGACACCCAGTCTGTCCATTTGACCTTGTCACGTTCACTCTGTTGTCCTATAAGTCCGTTCCCCCTTACCCTGACCTCAGAATTCCGTTATGGCTAACCCAGCCATTCACAAATCCTGTGACCAAGTCAGCCCCCACCACTTCCTCTGGCAGGGTGTTCCACTTGTCCACCACCCATTCTGTGAAGAAATACTTTCTCATGTTTCCTCTGAATCGTCCCCCCTCCAACTTCATCCCATGCCCTCTAGTCCTGGAACATCCTTTACGCTTAAAAATATTGTTTTCCTGCACTCTGTTCCCCCCTGTAAGATACTTGTATGTCCCCATCATATCCCCACACCCTCCTCCCCTCCAGGGAGTACATGTTCAGTTCCGTCAACCTGTCTGCATAGGACTTGTGATGCAATCCATGCACCATCCATGTCACCCTCCTCTGAACCCTCTCACACCCAGTCCATGTCCATACGTGGGTATGGTCTCCAGAACATGCCTGTACTCCAGTGTGGGGACTCACTAGTGTTTTGTATAGTGGAATTAGCCTCCCCCTTTGGTTGTGTCCGCATGGCTGGTGGTCTTGCCCCCAGCATGCAATAGCATCCATGAAGTAATGATACTCACTCCTCCAGCAGCTGGGTCTGGCGCTGCTGCTGCCGTCCTGCTGCTGTTGGGGCACAACACCCCGAGCACGGGGCCTGGCATGGCCACATCCTCCCCTGGTCCTCTGTCCTCACAATCCGGCCTGTGGGAGACATATGTTGAGACAAACATCAGTGTGACTCAAAAGCAGAGTGCCCCTGCCCCAGTGAGAGTGCCTGCCCACACAGCCATAACCATCCATATGCAGCTGCACACACTGACACACCAATGCACAGCCGCCACACACACACCTACAGAGAATATATGGTGCATAGATGGTACACTCACCTGGCCTAGGCACCAACGCCCGCCTGGCCACGTGAAGCGCAGCTGCGTCAAGAGTTCGGCTCCGGCGGAGGTTCACTGTACCGGTGCGGCACTGCTCAACAGACCGCCCGACCAGTGACCTCCACCAGGTCAGTGGCCGACTTGCTGCCGCGTGGGTCCTAAGCATGGTGAGGGGGCCTCACCCACAGTGCTCTCAGTGGGGCTCCACCAGAACCCAGGGTTGGCCACTTCAAGCTGGCTCCAGGACACCGCCTCCTCCTAAGCCATGGCACCAACTTTACAGCAGGCAATATGGCACCCGCTGCGCCGTAACCCCATGAGGTTATTTGCGCCAATGAACCACCACAGGCTCCAATAATCGGCGCTTCTATTCGAACAGTGCCGTCACTTTACATGGCGCTGTCACCAGACAGCACACAATGAAACGTACACATGGCATGCCAACAGCGCCCGAGGTCAGAAGGGCATACACAGGTTCACGGCAATGACACAAGGCTACACAGCGCCATAGGACGTATGGGCATCTCTGGCGACTGCCAAGCTGAGCACCAGTGCCACAGTGGGACTATCGGCGCGGTAAGTGCCACAGCGCCATATAGTGCCCAGTGCTGTAGCGCCACTGGCACAATGGTGGCCATGTCTGAATTGCCTATCGCGCTCAGCAGGTCTGCAGCGTGATAGATGCATCGTAAGCTGTCTGGGCATGTGTGCATGCAGTGTACGCGCAGCCACAAACATGCGCCATTGGCTCAGCGGACCTTCGTGTTAAGCTAAGCGCAAATACACGCGATATTCAACCGACATATACAAATCATTCGATCAGCCATTCAAAGGTGCGGTGGCGCGATTAGCATGTCATTAAAGTAGTGCCACCTCATTTGCATGTGTTGCACTATAAAAATGCGACAGTGGGTTGTGCTGGCCAGATTTGGTCACTGCAGGTGAGAGTGTGAGTTACATGCTGTGTGATGCTCAGGACAATGCTCATGGGCAGGGGTGCGGAGGATGATAAAGGCTGAGGGGCTGAGCATGAAAAGGGCACTTAGAAAGGGACAAAGGGCACCCTTTCTATCAGTATCTGCCATGCAGAAGGGAAACAGAGGCTGCTGCCCCCGAAGCCAAGCAACTATGCTCATCAGGGAAATGCTGTCGACTGCACAGTGACAGGTGTCCACTTCCACCCTCACAGATCACCCATGACTGACCAGAGCCAAGCTGAGGTGTGGGACGGTGGGCGTGGGAGAGCCGAACTTCACCACGGCAGAGACAGAGACCCTCTTCCAGGCCTACCTGGAGGATGAGCCAGTATTGAGTGGGCGGAGGGCACCCCTCAGGAGCATGCAGCTGCATGGGAGGGGGTAGCTCGGGCCGTCAACCTGACGAAGCCACCAGCGCTCCGTGCAGGAATGCAGAGAAGATGGGGACTGACCGCAGGAGGCTGAAGGAGAAGGTGGCAGCCTTCAGGGTGTACGATGCTGGCACTGGTGGGGCCTGGTGGTGTTACCAGCAGACCCCTACCAGAGGAACACTGGTCGACCATGCAGCCGAAGTGCCATTCTTGAGGCGTACCAGGCGGAGGATTCAGACAGGTGGAAGCCCATCACTGCACTGAGCATGACATGGTGATGTTGTTGGGGGTTGTTGTTCACATGCACTCCATGTACTCTCTTTCTGTTACAGATCCTGTTCATCTGCAGGAGGCGGTGGTGGTGGGTCCAGACAGTGAGGCAGACCTGCTGGGACGTGGAGGAGGACCATCCACCTCCGGCACCAGCCTGCAGGCACTGCAGCAGTATGCGCAGCTGGGCCAACAACTCCGGCATCAGTGATCGGGTGCGGGGGTGCACAGCCTGTGTCACAGCAGTCTGGCATGCAGGTATACCAGCATGCTGTACCTATAGCAGTAACGCACCTGCACCATTGATGATACAAGCCTGCAATGGGCAGTGATGGTGTGTGTCCCATAGCGGACACATGGCAGGCCAACGCACGTGCCCTGGCCTTCTGGTTCACACCTCTGTACCAGCATGCTGGCACAGTCCCAGGCTTGTGCCTGTCAGCACCGGTGGGGCAGCACCGGTGGCTGTGCAGGTGTCTGGCACTGTTGTCAGCGGAGGTGGAACAGGTGGACCTGGGGGCTCCAGCAGTTGGAGAAGCGGCAACGGTTGCACACCAGGTCTGGGGGTACAGTATCAAGCAGTGGCACATGTCCACCGCCATAGATCTGCCCATACCTGGTCCTGGTGAACGCGCCCACCCTCAAGGGGTGCTGTGCACCAGGACAAGCCCATACCATGGGGTCCACGATGCCATTGGGGCACAGTACCCATTGGACGCGCACACCCGCCTGCTGCAGGACTCGGTACAGCTGCGGGGCGGGTTACAAGGTCCGTGGAGGCACTGTCTGTGTCCGTGGAGCGGCATAGCAGGGTGCTCGGGACCAAGCCGAGCTGGTCCTAGGCGCGGACGGATGTGACCACTGCCATTGACAGGCTGACCCAGGCAGTGGTCTCTGTCACAGACGCATTGGCACACTACTCTAGGTGCCCTGTACACACACCACACAGTGTGCTCTCCCCCCCGTCCCCGCATCAGCGACACCAGGCCTGTCGATGCTGGGTTCTGCTGAGGCATCCAGAGCACCCTGGTGCAAGTTTGTTTGGCAGGATGCAGACCCTGTGCGGGCAAGGTCGCGTTCGGCGCAGTGGGACCCTAGTGGTGCACCAGCGCACCGATGTAGGCCCTGCTCAGCCTGCCAGTGCTGCTGGGCCACGGCGGGCCGCATCCACGCATCCATGGTGGCCGTGGGACAGTGCTACATGACTGAACTGTCTCAGTGCAGGCCCCTGTCTGGTGCCGCCCTGTGTGCAATGTGTGTCAAGGTGGGCAGTACACGCTGGGTGCTCTGCTCACAGCTGACACAGGACCACCTGCACACTCTCCCAACTGCTGTCCACAGGTGCGTGTGCATGATGATGCCTGCATTGCACGGTACACCAAGGTGCAAGGGTGCCCAGGTCCTGACACACGACGTGGACAGTCCAGGTGGTGGGGTGGTTGGTGGTGCTGTGTGTTGGCAATGTCATTTCCGCAGTGCCGTGCTGCTGCCCATGTATGCTGCCTGGTGTGTGTGTGCCATATGGATGCTCACCCTCTCTGATGGTGTGTTGGCATGCCTGGAACCTTCAACTCCCCTGACCTCATGCAGTGTGTTCCCTGTGTGCCTGTGGTTTGCGCATGGACAGTGTTGCCTGCACATGTCCCCTTGACTTACCTGTGTTGGGCGTAGTGCTCTTCTGCAATGGTGTCCCGTGCAGCTGAGCCTGCGGTCAGTCGGGATCCCTCCGTCCTGGGGGCTGCTCATCACCCACATCACCGGCGCCACTGGCGTCCCCATCGCTATCCCCTCTTGGACCTGTCGGCTATCCCATGGTCTTTGGCCATGTTGTGCAGGATGCAACAGGCCAGGAATATCCCACAGGCCTTTTGGGGCTGTATTGTAGCTCCGCACGAGGTGTCCAGGCATCGAAGCGTGCCTTGAGCATCCCAAACACCCGCTCTATGATGTTACGTATTCATGGCATGTGCCTCGTGAAACCTAGCTGCGCTGGGGTCATGAGGCGCCGGTAAGGTGTGAGCAGCCAGGGACGGAGTGGGTATCCGCAGTCACCTGTGTGGAGATAGTGGAGATCAGTGTCATGTCAGGTCCATATTGCCCATATCCTTGTGTGCCACTACCATGGCACCTCTGTCATTCCCACCCTTGCACAGAGTTTGCATTCCATACATGTGTACTCACCCACTAGATGACCCGTGGGGATGTTCCCACTCTCGAATCGATGGCACAGTGCAGACTGGTGCCATATGAAGGCATCATGTGCTCTGCCAGGGTGTGTGGCCAGACATTGATAATGCGCCCAGGTGGCATCACACACCACCTGGCAGTTGACACTGAAAAGCCCTTCGGTTCCGTCGCCTGGCCGTCGGGGCCAGGTGGCGTCGCGAATGGCCACATGGGTGCAGTCTATGGCCCCTAGCATGCCAGGCATATGTGCTACCCTGTGAACTCCTCGCATGTTTGTTGTACGCCTGTCACGGGGTGCTGGGGAAATGGATGTACTCCAGAGCATGAGCAGCAGTGAGCTGAGGAATTGGGTGAGGATGCGTGACATGGCAGACTGTGTAATGCCTGTGGTGTCCTGTCAGCCTCTGGAAGGTGCCCGTGGCGAGCAGGCACATGCAGGCTGTCACCTTGGTCTCCAAGGACAGAGCATGACTCCGTCGTGAGGGTGCCTGCATCACATCACTGCACAGCTCACAGAGCCATCTCAGTATTGCCCTGTTCAGGCGGTACTGGGCCACAATCTCGACATCTGTGTACAGCTCGAAGCTGATGCAGGCACGATACCGTCTGTCTGGGGCATACCGCCGACGGGCCCCTCCGTGGCCACGTCCCCCTGCAGCATGGTGTCTCACCCCCCTCATTACAGCTCCATGTGAAGCTGACACTGTCCATCTCCTGGCTTCTGTCCCTCGGCCGCTGTTCCTGTGTTACCCCGCTGCCCCCTGCTGCTTCCACTGCACCGGCACCCCCACTGGCCTCTCTGTCCTCCTGGACCCACTGTCCCTCTCTGCCTTCCAGCTCCTGTCTCTGTCTCTCTCTCTCTCTCTGTCTCTCTCCCCAGTTTGCGGCCTGCTAGAGTTCTTGCGCCTTGAAACCTTTTTATTTTGGCTCCAATCCGGTACTGCGCAACTTCCGGCTAAGCCACTCTTGCGCATTGCGAAAGTGTTCGGATATCGCATTGCGCACTTTATGCATGGACCCGCCCCCTTCGGTTGCGCATGCCTTCATTTCCATTGCGCTGTTGCTCAGCATGTTTTCGGTGGTGCAACTGGCCCTTCTGAATATTGCAGTAAGCATGGCTGGTTGCGCGCCCAACCCTGTGCGCATGGCTAAACCCTTTGAATATCTGGGCGTGAATTTCATCACTTGGGATGAAGAACACGTCAGGGATTGGTCAAACCAAGAACAGGTCCCGTAGACTTTGTTGCCTGGGGGACAGGCCTTTATGAGAGTAACCAGACCAGTCTAAGTCTGTTTAGTACACTAAATTCCAGTCCCTTCGAAGAAGTATGGGCAGGTGGGTAAATGAGGTAAGATGAGTAGCCAAGTCAGCAAAAAAATTTGTAAGTCTATATTGGGGCTATATACAGGCCTGAGTAACACTTCTGTTAATCCTTGCTGACCATGCACTAAAATATACCTTTCCTCAGGGTTCCACACTTCTTGATTAAGCTGGACCGCTAACCAGTGGGCCAGCAAGACAGCTACCCCCCCCATTTTTATTACTAATACTACTGTCATAAACCTGACCTACCCATTCTTTTGAAAATAAGAAATATCTGCATGGCTGGTGGGTTTCCTGCAACAAGGCAATTCACACATGTAACTTGTTTAAATGATGTAAGACTAGGTGATGTTTACATTTTCCTGGGCCATCTTCATATTCCAAGTAACAAACGTATAGACACTACTCATCGCTAAAGTTGACCTGTTAATAAAATTAGACTATGACATGAACAGTGCACAGAAAAGCAAAGAGAAGCAACATAGGGAACTGTAGATCCTGTAGCTAGAAGTGTGCTCTGGTTCCTCCCCTCCCACTACCAAAAATATCTAAATATGGTACAGAAGAATACAAAGTTTAAAAATCACCCACATTTCCCCACAAACCACCACGGAAAATTCAAACAAATATACCTAAAAAACATATCTTCTCTAGCCTAGTTGATGGCACTTCAAATAAATACAGGCCCATAACATCACCTGCCCAAACTCAGTTTTCCACTAAACTCCACCCCATGACTTATCTACACCTGTATGGAAAAGAAAACCAAAAGACCAACTAAACAAAAATAAGAAAAACATCCTAATGTAAAGACATATGCTTATTTACAAAATGGACCTGTAACATCAGCTTGAAAAGCAGAACATTGCCCACAAAACAATGTAAAGTTAAACCACATATGAACCATAATAAAAATGATGACACTTAGAACAAACAATTAAAAACAATGAGAAAATGTAAACATCAGTTTGAATCTATGCTAAACCAGTCTCTTTGTCTGCCAGATAACAGAAAAATATCCCCCTTCTGGGCATCACAAAATTCCTGAGAAGTAACCAAGGGTTCTCAAACAGCGATGAACGAAGTTCAATGACTAAACCATAGTGCTGAAATCAGGGACCATTCTCCAGTACAAACTGTCACTGAAAGTACACTCAGCAAATTAAAAAAGGAATGAATGCATGCCTTGATGTAGAAAGTTCCCAGTCCAGAAAGTAAGATGAACAGTGCTCACACGGGACCTGGGATCCATCCCAAATACCATGAGGGGCAAAGAAAAAAATAAAGAGGGTGAACAAAACATAAAAGTCCACAAGGCATCCAGTGTACTAAATACACAAGCAAATATCCGAGGCTATGGCCTATCAGTAGAGTCACGGAGGGATGAAGACAGAACCCTTCTTCATGATGACTTAAAAAGGTCAGGGTAAATAGTCTTTAATTCCTCAGCAGCCTGATCAGCCATTTCAAAACTTTTCCAAACTCCTTTGTGATGAACTTGTAATCGGGCTGGATATAACATATGAAATCTGATGCCCGCTGCAATCAACAAAGCAATAGAGGGATGATATGCCACCCTCTTCTGTCAAACTGTCACAGGGATATCTTGCAGGACTCATAACTGAGCCCCCTTCAAGGAGAATTCCTTCAGCTGTTTCACTTTATTTAAAAGATGCTGCCTGTCTAAATAATTTAAAAGTTAAAGATAAAGGGAGAGGTGGCGGCCCTCCACTGGCATGGGCTGTAAAGATCGGGGCCCGTTCAATTGTAAGAGGGACCATTGAGGGAGGTCACCTAATTTCTCAGAGAACTTCTGAGCAAATAATAGAACCATGGGACCCTTTACCTTTTCACGGAGACCCAGAATCGAATTGTTCCTCCGGGTTAGTCACTGTAAAGTCTTCAAGCCTAGCCTCCAAGTGGATAGCTTTTGATGTAGAGAGACCACTTCTGGATTGAGCTTATGTTGCCAGTCCTCCAAGTAACTTGTATGAGCTTCTTTGCCTCCCACACTCCAGGGTATCCAATGAAGAACAGAACATCTTTATTTCATCTGTAGAGTCTTGCAGGGTCTCTAGCATGCTGAATTCTGGCAAGAATCTGTCCTCCATGAGGACAGTTGGGGCAGCATTGTTGCAGCTGGGAGGAATGGCCTGCACTTTTGATCTATTTGAGTCATTGTTCTGTTCTGGAGTCACTGAAGGAAAGTGGAATGGAGGGGCAGTTTTCATATCCACCTCCATCCTGGCAAGAACCATTGGCAGATTGAGGAGGTGTGAGGTAAGACCAATCCCAATAAATGAAAATTCCACAGGTATAACAGGTTAAAATAGAAAAAGAAATGAAGTTTAAACACTGAGGGGTCTGTAGAGATCAGAAAGAGCTGCTAGCTACAAAGTGCATCATGTGACTCCCAGAATCTTCCTTCTTGAAGTATAGTACCAGTGTCTTGGTCTTGAGACTCCATGTCCTGAGAAGTATGTTAAGTCACATGATGCTGGAGTACTCATCCCCATGGGTGACTTGACCTATACTCCTTCAATAAAATCCTTGTTCAAGAGTACCAGATCTAGGATGACTCCATTTCTTGGGTGTTCTCTGACATGCTGTACAGTGAAGTAGTCCTGAAAGAAGCAATCCTGAATGATTGACTCCATGTACTCCTTGCCACAGATATATCCCAGTACACATCCAGAAGGCTGAGGTCACCTGTCAGGACCACATTCCTCAGCTTGATAGATTTTCTAAATTCCCCTTCCAAAAAAATGTGTCCCTTGCCTCAGTCTGGTTTTGGGCATGTAGACAACCACAGACCTAATGTTATACCCTATCTATACCACCAGCTGTGCTCACAAATTATTCCATCTCTGCCCCCAACAGATTTCTCCTCCATTGCCGTTATTACATCTCTTATGTATAATGAAATTACCCACTTCCCTGTTATCTAATCCCTTCCAAAGAAAGCAAGGCCTGGGATCATGAAGTTCCAACCATGGTTGGGTGTAGCCTATGTTTCCATTATGGCTAAAATGTTTGCTTAGCCATCAGTAGACAATGCCTGTAGGTCCCAAATGGTGTTCCCTAGGCTTCTGGTGTTTGTTGATTACCCTACACACTCCCATCCCTTGTCCCTGCCCTGACTTAGCCTCTTCTCTTCCCTCTCCTATTCATTATCCTCTCCCATCCCTTTGATTTCTCCATACCATTATTCTTGTGCTGCCTCATCCCTTGGTCAGGGGGTACTAGCAGCCACCTACATTTTCTGCCATGCCTTGGGTTCCCTTAGTTTTAGCCTCCCTTGCTCATAGTTTAAATGCCTAGCAATGAGGCATCAAATGTCTTCCTGAGATCATTTGCCTCCTCCCAGTGGGGTGGGCCCCTTTAAAAAGCCTTCTGTTACTGCAGATGTGTCCCCAATCCACTACACTCCTGAGCCCATCTTGACTGCACCTGCCTCATCAGCCATGAGTTGAGCCTTCACGCCAGGAAGCCTCTCCTTCAAACAAACAGGCAGGACCTCTGAAAAGGCAACTGAAACAACTAAGGCACTCAGTTTGTTTCCCAACTTACTAAAACTAGGATTCACTGACTCCAACTCATGGCTGGCTGTGACAGAGTTGGATAAGACCCTGGCCCATTTGTTATGCAGAGAGAGTTAAAAGCAAAGATGTATTTTTTGTCCTTTCATATTCTGTCACTTGTCTGTCTTTTGTCTGTCTGATTGCACCATTACATTTTCCTTGTGGAACTTTGGAACTGGCTACTCTGATGGTCTCACCATTCCCCCATTATCTCCCTTCTTTCACTTGCTGTTTCTTGCTGTTTCTATTGTTTCTTTCTCCCTTTGCTCCTCCATGGTTAAAAATATATGTGATGTTTTATGTGAAATTGGGATCCCTTGATTCGCAAATCTGTATAGTTATATTGTTAGAATGATTGCAAAAAGCTAGTTGGAGCTCAGGGGGCTAACCTTCAGATGCAGTTTGACTTCCTCATTTGCTCATTTGCAGAGTTGCTAACAGGAGATCAGTTCTGGGATGCAGTGTTCCATTTTGTTGCACCTGCAGGAAAGATATTGACAAAGTTCTCATACAATTTATGTAAAACAGGAGATGTATCTTAAGCTGAGGATGCAAAAGTTAATTGTCAGGAAAATACATTACATATAAAGAAAGCAATCTTTTGTTTGGTAGATTTAGGGTTTAGATTTAGAGATAACCTGAGAAGAAGAACTTTGTTTTATTTTAGCTGCCTGTATAAGAGCTATCCTACACCATTTGTTATTTTTCATTTTGTTGTTATTAATAATAATAAAATGCTATTTGTGAATGTTATGACTTCTCCTGGTTTGCCAATGCTTCCTGACCTATGCCTCAATGACACTGGCCATGTAACAGTCCCCAACTGGACAATCACATTTGGCTCTACCCCATGCACTAAAGTAACCCTTCTATCCTAGTAGTAGCCCTTCTCTCAGTAAGGAAGACATCTTGCAACCTTATTACCTGACTGCCTGCACTTTGTTCTCCTCACTACTGAGTCATCAACAACTGTAAACTGTCTTTCTACTTTTCTGGTTGTAGGCTCCTTCCTAATTGCTGCCTTAGTGGCTGTCACTGAAGTTGGATAAGTGACCAGAGCCATCTCTCTTTGGGGAGTTCTCAGCTGGACCACATCCCCAAGATCATGAGTCCAGGACACCTTCCATTTCTGGTGGTCCCAGTCTCACCTCCCCATCCACTGCCCTCTACTATGCATGCAAACTAACCCTTATATACAGACATTTACACAGATGCCAAACAAATGCACACATATCAGTGGGGTAAAAGACAGCACTAAGTACAGCCTTAAAACAGAGGGGGGCTGAATGGTAAGTTTTAAGAAAGCTCAGACATAAAGGGCAACCCTAGGAGTCATATGCCAAGTGCGGTCTAGCCCCTAGACTTACTGTCTGCTGAGCTTCACTGACCTTCACCGACTGGGAGAGGGACCAATCATGGAGGGAAGGCAGACTCCGACAGGTTCAGAAGCAGGGATTCCTTAACAGCAGTTCTACCTCACTGAATCCCACTTGGAGTGCATAGTCCTGGCTCCTATCTCTACTGAGGTGACTTCTCTCTTCAGTTACTCTGCTCAGGCACAGCCAGTTGCTGCTCTTTCAGCATAAGGAGCTAGTTGGAACACTTACCCAGAATTCCTGGCTGATGTCAGCATTTGTACTGCTGTACCACTACCGAAATAGTGGTCAACTAATAGAAAGCTCTCAGCTGGAAGCAACAGCTCAGACACAAAGGGCACCCCTAGGAGGCATACACAAAGAGTGGTCCAACCCCAAGCCTTACTGTTTGCTGTACCCACTACTGAAATAGTGGTTGGCTAATAGAAAGATGTCAGCCAGAAACAATCAGAAGCAACAGCTCCAGTCCCTAACCTTACTGTCTGCTGAGCTTAACTGATCTTCACCAACTGGGAGAGAGACCTACTCTCCTCCAGTCTCTAGTTGTGCACTAAGTGGCAGACTTTTAACAAACTGATTGTTTTTTTTCAGCAGGAAAGAGAAACAAAGGTTCTGAGCCAAAGGGCAGAACAACTAAGCTAGCAACCAGATTCCTTCTTACCTTGCAGGAGTACAAGCTAGACTGTGTCTGTTCAATAGCTATCTGATTGTTTTCTACAGCATACAGGGAACAGTGGGACACCCACCCACCCTCCCGAGTGCTCTTGCTTTATAGGCATGTAACACTGCCCACAACACCTGATAGGAGGTAGTGAGGTATAAAAAAAAAAACTCACTGTTCTGTTTTCTTTTTTGTCCACACTTCCACCAAGAAATAGGAATCAGCACTATCTCTCAACTAAAACAAAAAAAAAAAACAAAAAACAAAAAAAAAAATGGACCTTGTCAGTTGCAAAAACTGCGGTGCACAGTACAATAGGATCTACAAATGGCAACCAGGATCCTGCCGTGCATGCTGCGCCATAGCAGATCTTGCAGCCCAACTACAGGATGCTTGGACTATAATATACGATGTCCAATACAGGGAACTCTATAGCACACCTCCTCGACCCCCTCCACCACTAGTACAAGCATGTAATCCAGGGGCCAGGACTCAAGGCAGGGCCCAGAGACTGGCAAGTGGTAAGGAAAAAGAGGCATCATATGAGGCCCAGGAAGGAAGCCAAAAACCAGGAACATTTCTCTGCCATCCAAACCAAAAAGAGGTTTGCTCCACTGCTACCAACCACAGACAAAGTAATGCAAGGTAAAGAGATCAAACCACCAAAAAAGGCTAACACGCCAATTAAAACCAATACAAACTATAATAAAAACAAAAATACTAATACTCAAAATGTAACTAACAACAATACCAAAACCAAATGCAATAACAACAAAAATACTAAAATTCAAAATAAAAACAACACAAATATAAACAAAAGCAAAATTCTCATAATCGGGGATTCCATGATCCAAGGAGTGGAACACCACCGAACACAAAATGTCAAAAGTGACATCATCGAAAAGTGTCTACGAGGAGCCTCTGCAAGTTGAGACACCAACTGCATAAAGACAATTATGCAGGAATCAGGAAATGTTACACATATAACAAAACACCTTGGTACCAATGACTTGGCAAATCGCCTGGGGGTGGGGGGAGAGAGAGTACAGAACATAGTAGACAAGTTCAGATACATTATAAGACAATCATACAAGATAACATACAAGGTAAAGTGCAGTACTACAGGCAGATATGCAAGTCATAAGACTGTAAGATATATTACAGGTTAGATTACAGTGGTGAGGTATAAGACAACTAAGATGAGGAACAGTGCATAGTGCAGATATAATCCTATTTCAGGAGGTCCTGGTTACAGAGTCAAGAGCTCGCATGGGTGCATCTGCAGATGGGGAACAAATGTAATTTGAGAAGGTAGTTAAGGTGTTGACCGGGGGGAGGCATGCTGGATATCTGGGGAGGAGTGAGTTCCAAAGTTTGGGCAAATGATATGTGAAGGCTGACTTGCCTGTTGAGGTTGACATGAGAGGAATAGACAATAGGTGCAAGTCATTTTTCTTCAGTGCGTAACCCTGGAAGGTAGGGGCCAAGAGGATAGAGGTGAGATAGAGAGGGAGGGAGGGACTGCGTCCAATATTTGGCCATGAAACTGGCACAGTGAGTGTGATGAAAGTCCTGCAATGAGGGGAAATTGAGGTTATGGTATAGGATACAGTGATGAGTGTTTGGAGGACAGTTAAGGGAAAAGTGACAGAATGAATGGAAGAGGGGGTCCAGTCTAGCTAGGAAGGACTTAGGGGCAGCACCATAGACTACATCCCTGTAGTCAAAGATGGGGAGAATCATCCTCTGCACAATTGCATAGTGAGCCGGCAGTGGGATGCATCCACGACTGTGGTACAACGCACCCAGCTTGGAGTGGATTTTTATGTGGATGGCTCCAATATGTGGGGAGAAATCTAGTTGCTGGTCAAGCCAGACCCCTAGATATCTCCAGGAGGTGCGAGTCTCAAGAGTAGTCCTGGCAAGGGTGTGGAAGGAGGGGGTGGAGGGCAGTCTTGAAAGTCTCTGCCTTGTGCCAAAGGTCATAGAGACAGTTTTCTTGGCAATGAGAAAGAGCTGATTTGAGTGAAACCAGTGCTGAACTGCATTGAAGTCCTGCTGAAGTCTGGTCGCCACATCAGAGATTGAAGGGCCAGATGTGTACAGTACTGTATCATCTGCTTACATGTGAATGGATGTGTGTGGGCAGACAGAGGGCAGGTCATTGAGGAAGATGGAGAACAGAAGTGGGCCAAGGACTGGGCCTTGTGGTGCACCAGAGGTAACTAGTAGGGAAGCAGAGGTGGAGTTACCAATTCTGTTGGATTGGGATCTGCCTCTCAGGTAGGAATGAAACCAACTGGTGGCCACGCTTGAGAGCCCTGCAAGAGAGAGAGACAGCTTGGATAGAAGAAGGAAGAGGGAGACACAGTGTCAAAGGCTTTTGCCAGGTCGACAAAAATGGCTGTGGTAATAAGGCCTCTATCCATACCAGTCAGGATGGAATCAGTGAGTCTTAAGAGAGAGGTGGTGATGGAGTGGGACTTCCTAAAACTAGACTGGTAGGGTGTGAAAAAAAAGAGGAATCAAGATAGGAGAAGAGTTGAGAGAGGACTAAGTGTTCTTGAATTTTAGCCAAGATGGGTAGGAGTGAAATCGGGTGGTAATTCCTGGGAGCAGAGGGGTCGCCACCTTTAGGAAGGGGGATGACTGTGGCATGCTTCCACTCAGTTGGGCTAGCAGTTAGGGAGAATGAGAGGTTTTATAGTGATGGGGGGTGGCGATGGCTAGAGCCAACATGTATAACAATTTGGAGTCCAGTCCAGTGGGGCATTTGCCCTTGGAGGAAATAAGGGTGAGTAGGGCTTTATAGACTTCAGCTGGGGAAATCAGACAGACAGTAAAGGAGGTGCTAGCTCATGGAACTTTGTTGTGGGGGGAGGGGGTCTGTGGGACCAGATTGAGGGATTCCAAAAATGACGAGGTACATTGAGTAAAGAATTAATTGAAATGAGAGGCCATTTCAAGTGAGTCTGTGATTGTGGTGTCGCCTGTGTTTAGAGCAGAGGTGGGTGGTTGCAAAGGAGGGGTGAAGAGTGATTTGACCACTTTCCAGAATTTTGATGGCTGTCTTAAGTTGGTGTTGAAAGTGTCAATGAAGTATTTAGCCTTTGTCCTGTGGATTTGTCTAGTGCAGGCATTACGTAGGGCATGATACTTTTGTTGGTGGACAGAAGAGCTGGAGACCTTGAAAGCCTTCCAAGCCTCATCTCTGTCTTTGAGGAGGGTCATAATGTTCATCAAAATCCATGGCAGGTGGGCGCCCCTCATGCGAGGTCATCTGAGAAGGGCATGTGCGTTTCAGATGGTGGTGAACCAGGCCTTGAAATACTCCCAGGTGGAGTCGATAGAGGATACCCTGGGGATGTAAGACCAATCTATATTTGATAGGTCATAAAGAAGAGATGCAAGGTCCAAGGATTTAAAAAATCTAGTAATGATAGCTTGGCGGCGTGATTTATGACGATGGATTTTCCTAACTGTGTAGATCATGTGAAAGTTGCTTAAGGAGTCTGGTAACAGTCCTGAGGCGATAATGCGATGTGGGTTGGAGGTAAGGGACCAGTCCAGGAGAGAGTGGTTAGGTGAATCATGGTTAAGACCTGTGGGCTCAGCAATAAGTTGAGACAAGTTTAATTCTGCCACCTGGTTCCGCCACTTGGAGCTACTATTTGATAGTCAGTTTTGATCGAAATTGCAGAGAATATGTAACTCGCCCCCAGAGTACAGTGTTGTAATGTTATTCAGGTGTTCCAAAATGGAGGGCATAGTATAGTCAGGAGAACAATAGGAGCCCGCAGTAAAAATGGGGCTGGTGTGGGCAAAGGAGAGTTTGATTAATAGAGCGTTGATGGTGTGCGTGGGTCTGGCAGCGGGACCCGTGTAAACTGAAGAGAGGAGTCAATATGCATGGCAAAGCCACCACCTCTTTTCATGCCAGGGTGGTCCTGGAGAATAATAGAGTAGCTAAAATAAATGGGAGTATAATGCAGCTCACACCCCTGTGTCAGTGGCCTGTCATCACTCCCCAAAACACCAAATGTGTGCATACATCCTGAGAAAACAAATCAGAGCCAACATCTGCCTGAACCAGCAACCTCCATAATCTCTTGGTTGGAAAGAATCAACTGAAGCAGTCCAGGCAGAGAGTACAACCTTGCACCAAAGGGGATGTACCTTCTGGAAGGAAATGGGTGCAAATACTAGGAGCCCAGCCAACAAACTTCCTGAACTCACAACCATCTTGGAAACAGAAAAGTTGGACTGGGGTGGCTGTAACAGAAATGTGGTTCACGGATAACCACAGATGGGATATGGCCATTCCCGGTTACAATCTCTTCACAAAAGACAAGCAGAGCAAAGAAAGTAGAGGGAGTGTAGCCATTTACATTTGGGAGGAAATAAAAGCCACAGAAGTAAAGGGGAGACCTGGGGACTTGGAGTCACTGTGGCTAACAGTAGACTTGGGCAAGGGAAAACTCTTCAGAATCGGTATCGTGTATAGGCCCCCAAATCAAGGAGATAAAGGAGACAAAGACCTAATAGAAGAAATCCAAAAAATGTCTGATTAAGATGAAGTAAAACTTTGGGGGGACTTCAACCTATCAGATATTAACTGGAGTACACTAATTGCAGCAAAAGCAAGAAGTAGGGACTTCTAATTGTCACTACAAGGCACAGGACTGTGCCAACTTGTTAAAACCCCAACCAGGGGAGATGCCTTTCTCAGTCTTGTCCTCACAAACTCATAAAGGATCAAGGATATTGAGGTGGGATGCCATATGGGCAACAGTGACCATCACATGGTAAGCTTTAAGGTAATCATAACACAGGACACCAGCCACTCATAGATAAAGGTGCTAGATTTCAGAATGGCTGACTTCCAAAAAATGAGGAACAACACAAGTAGCTAGTTAATGGAAATAGAGGTTGAGGAGGTAGAGATCATGTGGGGGAGACTCAAGAGAGCAATAAAGACTTCCACAGATCTATGTGCCAGATGGGTCAGCAAAGCAAAAAGAAAAATAAATCCTGTATGGTTTTCCAAGGAAGTGGCTACCACAGTCAAAGAAAAAAAGAAAGCATACAGCATAAATCAGGAAACCAAAACTGAGAAAGACTGGGAGTCATACACAGAAAAAATTAGAGTCTAAGAAACAAATTAGAAAGGCAAAAACACAGACAGAGGAAAAGATAGCATAAGGGGCAAAGAGAGGAGACAAATATTTTTTTAGATACATTAGGGAATGGAGGAAGGCAAAAGGAAATAGTAAAGATTGCTACTGAAGAAGGGAAATGCACCAAACATGACCCAGAGAAAACCAAAATCCTCAACAAATACTTCTGCTCAGTGTTTACCAAAGAGGACCCAGGGGATGGCTCAGCCCTGAAAAAGCACAAGATCCCAGGTCCAGAGGTAGACATGAGTACCTTAACAGAAGCCAAAGTATGGGAGGTGCTAAATAAACTAAAAGCAGACAAAGCCATGGGACCAGTCAAGATGCACCCCAAAATCCTTAAGGAACTGGGGGCAGAATAAGCAGGCCCTCTGGCACTTCTATTCAAGAAATCCTTGAAGAGTGGTGTGGTACCCGAATACTGGAAAAAGGCGATAGTGGTTCCACTTCACAAATCAGGCAGTTGTGAGGAGACTAGTAATTATAGACTGGTGAGCCTCACATCTATAGTAGGGAAACTAATGAAGACACAACTTAAACAGAGTATCATAGCATTCCTTGAAACTAGCAGCCAACAAGACCCTAAACAGCATGGTTTCACAGCAGGTAGGTCATGCCAGACAAATCTGCTTGAGTTTTTTGACTACGTTACAAAAATAGTGGACAGTGGTAGGGCAGTAGATGTGGTCTTCCTAGACTTTAGTAAGGCATTCAACTTGGCTCCACACAGAAGGCTGGCAAAGAAGCTTGACCACACAGGGGTTGATCCAGAAGTAGTCAGATGGGTACAAAGCTGGTTACAAGGCAGAACCCAGAGGGTACAGGTTAATGGGACGCAATCGACAGAAGGCAGGGTGAACAGTGGGGTACCCCAGGGCTCAGTGTTGGGGCCTCTGCTCTTCAATGTATTTATAACAGACATCACTGACAGACAGGAAGGGAAGGTGTGTCTGTTTACAGATGACACCAAAATATGTAACAGGGTGGACACCACAGAAGGAGTGAGCAAGATGGAAGCTGACCTCAAGAAACTAGAAGAATGGTCTGGAGTGTGGCAGCTAAAATTTAAAGCCAAAAAGTGCAACGTCATGCACATAGGAAAGAAAAATCCAAGAAAGGAGTATTACATAGGAGATGAAAGACTGGTGGCCTCAAACCAGGAAAGAAATCTGGGAACCAATCTCAGAGGACATGAAGGTTAGTAAGCAGTATGACAAGGCAACATTGAAGGCCAACATAATGCTGGGCTGTATTGGGAGGGGAATCACAAGCAGGAGAGAGGTGGTACTACCACTGTATAGCTTGCTGGTCAGGCCTCACCTGGAATATGGAGTCCAGTTCTGGAGGCCTCACCTCAGGAAGGACATTGATCAGGTGGAAACAGTACAGAGAAAGGCAGCAAAAATTATTCAGGGTCTGCAGTACATGTCCTACAAGGAAAGACTAAGGGAACTGAATATGTACTCCCAGGAGCAAAGAAGAGAGAGGGGGGACATGACTGAAACATTCAAGTACATGAAAGGCATTAACAAGGTACAGGCACAGGAACTTTTTCACTTCAAGAAGGGCTCCAGGACCAGGGGACATGACTTCAGGCTGCAAAGACAGATGTTCTCTATCAACACCAGGAAGTTATTCTTCACAGAAAGAGTGATGGATGCCTGGAACAGCCTGCCCCAAGAGGTTGTGGGGGTCAACACTGTGGGGGATACAAGTATGCATGGGATAGACACAAGGGAGCCCTGAGTACAAAGGGCAACTAGAGTGTTAAAATAGGTCTAAAGCAAATGGACAGAGTAGATGGACCTAGCGGTCTCCTTCTGCCGTCAACTTCTATGTTTCTATGTAAAATTAATTTATTGTTCAATCAAGATGACTGCTGGCAACCTAAGCAAATTATAAGATTGATTCTCATGTTTTTTTTCAATCCGATTGGCATAAAAAACTTCTGAAGGACACAGACAGAAAAAATAATACTATTATGGTTGTTACTGGTGAAATGGGACAGAATGAACTAAGTGTAGAAAGATTTGCAAGGTAGAGGGAGTGGCTTAGTTAGAAGGAGCCAGATTAAAACCAGATTTAAACACTGCCCTAAATAGCTTCTGGCAGAGCACCAGGAAGAAGGAGCTGCTGGTATAACTAAACTTCTCTACTGGGACTATATTGCCCTCCTTCCCTCCCATCCAACCCCCACCCAAAGGCAGTTCTACTTTTATAGGCATAGGATTTGACTGACAACAGGAACTTCCTGTTTGGGAGCAGGAAGTGAGTGATCACAGAGCCACCAAAGACTCACCATCCTAGAAGGGCAAGAGTAGCTCTCTGTCCCCCCAGCTGCTGGAGGCTTGACTCTGAGCAAGTAAGGAGACCACTGAGAAATATAGGAACTTCTTGTCTCAGAACAGGAAGATCAGGAGCTAAAAGGGCACAAAGGCAGTAAGTAAGTAGGGAGAGAAAAAAAAAAGAAATAAACAGAGGAAAGAGTAAGTATTCCAAACAGCAGTTAGGGGAACAGAAATAAGACATGATGGGAGTGGTGCAGTGCAGTGGCTGTGGAGCAGCAGTCTTCCGGGATATGTTCTGGAGGATGCAGTGTTGTCCCATCTGCAGGCACCTCTCTGGGCTGAGGGAGGCGGTTGCTTATCTCCAGGCTGAGTTGACCAGGATTTGTGGGACCTCCTCTCCCACTCAGGGACCACCAGGGTCATTGCCATTGCCTCAGAGGTTGCCAAGGAAGAGGAGCGGTTGGACCATAGTGGGCTCAGGGAGGGTGAGGGTGGTGGAACAGAGGCACATCCCTCCAGTTGTACCGCTCCACAATTTCTATGTCATTCTGGAAAAGCGTGGTTCCTTTATGGAGGCACCCACATTGGAGACCAAGGAGGATGCTGGGAACCTCCACAAAGGAGACCCACAGGAGGGTGGCATGGGATCCCACAGGGGAAGGAAACAACTCCTGATGGGGGACTCCATTGTTAGGAAGGTAGAACTGGGGGAGGAAGGGGAGAGGGAGGTAAGGTGCCGGCCTGGCGCCATGACTTGGAGGGACAGGGAGCGAATCCTCAGGATTGAAGGAGCAGCTGCACAGGGGAGGGAGCTGGATGGCATTGCCCACCTAGGGACAAATCAGAGCAGTGCAAGAAGTGTTTGTGGAGATGGGGAAGGGCCTTAGACAAATAGCATGCACGGCAACCTTCTCTGAGGTGCTGTCTGTCTATGGCATGGGTGAGGCTAGGGTGCTCCACACCATCAGATTCAATCAGTGGTTGAAAAACTGGTGCAGAGCTCAGGGATTTGGCTTCATTGGGAACTGGAGGTTCACCTGGAGGGATGCAGGCCTATACTGGCGTGATGGTCTGCTTCTGTCCAGGAGGGGAACCAGGATCCTAGGTGATAGGTTTAAATGTTTCATTGGCAAGCGTTTAAACTAGCCAAGTGGAGCACTGGAAAGCAGCAGGGAAATCCTAGACCCCCCCAAAAAAATCAGGGTACTAAGTGAGGTAGACACCAACACAGAGATGTCGATAGGGAGAAGTGCAGGGGTAAATGGAAAAAGTGACAAACGCACTATGGACAGGGATGGGGCAAAAAGGGTTAAGGCCATCAAGAAATGGAGGGTAATGTGTACCAACACCCATATTCTGGGCAACAAGCTCCCTGAACTGGTGGCCTTGATGGAAGAGGGATGCCTGGATATCGTAGCAGTCACAGGAACATGGTACACAGAGAACCATGACTAGGATGTTAACATACCAGGGTACACAACCTACAGGAGAGACAGGGAGGGTAGAAAAGGGGGCGGAGTAGCTCTGTATGTAAGGGAAGGGATAAAAGTAACTGAACAAAAAGAGCAAACAGGGAGGACAGGAGGCACTGTGGGTCACCTTCCGGGACTCCCGCTGCTATTTCAGCAAGCCCGCTGCAAGCGGTGTTCAGTTATAAGCAGTCTGCAAGAGTAAATGACTGAAAGCCACATAGACTCTTCTGTGGGGCTCATATATGTGAATTTGAGTACTTATTTTAATGACCTGATATACCATATTGGACATTGTGTTCTGTTGCTAAGTGAGCCCTGGTTGCTATCCTGGGAACCAGGAAGAGAGACCACTTGGTCTGTGTTCAGTTTGGTTGAAGTCTTTTAGGTTTTATTTAAATCCCAGCTAAACGCACCTCTGTAGGCACTTATTGAGCATTTTGAAAGTGTGTTTTGGGCATTTTAACAAGTTTTAGCCTAATACATTTATAATTTGCTTGTGACCCTCGTGGTCTACTTCCGGGACTCCCGCCACTATTTCAGCAAGCCCACTACTGGCGGGGTGAGCAGAGTGGGGCGTGCAGTGCAACGCACGGAAACGCATGCAGAGACACATGCATCTGCTTGTATCTGCTGTGTCCGCTGGGGACACTGGAGAAGTGAGTTATATTACATTGCTATTGCAGTATTTAAGCCTTTCCTATGTTCTATAACCTTGAAAAAAAAATGGAAGGTCCCTTTAAACAATGTAACAGTTGCTTAATGTTTTGTCAGGGACTCCCATCAAATGACTTTTCCTGTGATAAATGTTTATTAAATAATATTTTACAAGAACAGGGACACAATCAGTTCTGATACTGCATATTTAGAAAATGTTATTGACGATGCTGTTGAACATTTTGTTTCTCCTATTTCTCCTTCCTCCCCTCACAATGAATTAACCACTTCCCCTCCAGATGTATCTTCAGATTTTAAAATAAATTACTGTTCTGTCCCTATAGATGACTGGGCTGTGGTCCCAAATATCAAAACAAAATGCAGAGGAGGTCAAGCTCACTACCCTTTCCAGATTTCTCTTCTTAACAGGTTCAAGTCCCTAACTAATCTAAAACCTCAATTAACATCTAGTGACTCTGATGTTTCAAACTTGAACAGTACTCAGGTATCTACAGCTCCAACTGAATCTGTCCCTGTGGAGAAAATGAGCATCAAATCAGCTTCTTTGAGTCATACATCAGCTAACTTTAGATCTCTAGACACACCTAGCTCTGCATGTTCTTGTATGCCAAGTACCGAACCTAATCCTTCTCCATTAAATGAAAACCACCATCAGAAACATATATTTGTTTTGGGTGATTCATTAATTAAACACATATATAGGGCAATCTGTAATCCAAATAAGGTTAACCGCACCTGTTCTAGCATTGGGGGGCTAAAGTATTGGATATTACTGCTATGATTCCCAATATTTTACATACTTCAGAATCCAATTCACTAGTTGTTGTCCATGCTGGAACAAATTACATACACAGTACTAGTTTGAATAAACTGAAACATGACTTTATTGCACTTAATTACTTGCTTATAGAAAAAGGTTGTGCAGTCTGTTTTTCAGAAATATTGCCAGTTCCCAGAGCTTCCCAGTTTCTTACATCAAAAATTAAAAAAATAAATGAATGGCTGAGAAAATGGTGTATTACACAAAATATTCCTTGTATTGCCCACTGGGAGAACTTTGTTGATAAACCCGCTTGGTATAGCTGGGATGGATTGCATCTCAGCAGAAGATGCAGTACCATGTTGGGAAATCCATACTAAACATCATTACAAATTTTTTAAACTAAATATTAAGGGGGAGAATGGGATTACACCCACGTCTCTAACTAACCACAAAAAGCTATCTATAAAATCCTGCAACATTTTGTCTTTGAATGCTCGTTCATTAAATCTCTCTAAATTGTTGGAATTAGAAGCAAAAAGTAAATTACTTAATATAGGCATTATAAGTACATCTGAAACATGGTGGGATTCTAACTCTGTATGGAATCAACATATTTTGGGCTATAAACTCTATCATAAAAATGGAGTTGACAAAAAAGGTGGAGGGGTTTGTATCTGTGTTAGAGAAGATATCCCCTCCCATGAGATTCAGTCTTCTAGTAATACTGAAAGTATTTGGGTGGCAGTACAACTTAAAGGTTGTTCACAAATCATTATTGGAAACTGTTATAATGCTCCATCATCTGACTCTTCATATAGAGATGCATTACTTAAGGACATTACTTCTTTTTTTGAACAGAAAGATGTTATAATTTTGGGGGACTTTAATATGCTGCTTATGTATTGGTCTACAAACTTGAGTAGTAGCAAATCTGACCTTGCTTTCCTGGCTATGTTATCCAAGCAGGGGTTGTCACAATTCATTACCTCTCCCACTGGAGGAAATAATATTTTGGATCTTCTTATTTTGAATTTGAATCATAAATTGACTAATATTCAAATATTAGATCCATTGGGTAATAGTGACCACTATGCAGGTATGTTCAAATTACTAGTGGAACACCAAAGTCTCATTAAGAAAACAACTTATAGGAATTATGAGGGAGCTGACTTCAAAATGATTATCAAGAAATTAAATAATATCCACTGGAATAAAACTTTTCAAGGATTTATAGCTAATGAGGCATGGATTAAATTAAAAAATATAATTAGTTATTTGGAAGCAATCCATGTACCCATAAGAAAAAAGTATAATAAAAAGGGTAGAATACCATTATGGTTAAATGAAACAATTAAATTGCTAATCAAAAAAAAAAAGGAAAAGCTGTTTAAAAAACTCCAAAACAGTTCTCTATCTGATAAAAGTATGAACTATAACATTTATTGAAATACTCTAAAGAATGTAAAAAAATTATTAAAAAAGCCAAAATAAAATTAGAATTTAAGTTGGCTCACACAAAAGATGGCTATAAATCACTTTTTTTCTTATTTAAATAGTAAAAAGGGGAACTGTAGAACGATAGGTCCTCTTACTAATAGTGGAATTACTATATTATCTGACACTGATATAGTCAGTCTTTTTAACGACTATTTCTGTTCAATTTTTTCTACTAAAGTAGCTCACCCACCAAAAGTGAACCCTAAGACGTGTTCAGTTTCTAGTTTATCTCACAAAATTATAGTATCCGACATTATCTCTTTCTTGAAATCTTTAAAAAAAACACTAGTCCAGGGCATGATGGAATCAGTGCTAGATTTCTTATTGAAACAGCTGAAGCAATATCTATCCCCTTAAATATATTATTTGATAAATCTTTGAAATCAGCTGAAATTCCAGCTAACTGGCTCATGGCATCTGTAACTCCTATACACAAGAAAGGTAATAGATTACTTGTTCAAAATTATTGCCCTATAAGTCTAACTCCTATCATTTGCAAAATTATGGAAAAAATAATAAAATCTTTTCTAACGGAGGAAATGAAGAAATTAAATATCAGTGACAGTTCACAACATCGGTTTAGCATTGGACACTCTTGTACTACAAACTTATTAGCTTTTTATAATAATATTAGCCATGGTCTTGATAATAAACATCATATGGATGTCATTTTACTCGACTACAGTAAGGCCTTTGATAAGGTCCCCCATGGTAAATTAATTAAAAAAATGGAATCCTTAGGGTTTTCCCCTTGTCTAACAAACTGGATAAATGCATGGTTAACAAACAGAACTCAGAGAGTTATTATAAATGACTGCTTTTCAAATCTTGGTTCAGTCACCAGTGTAGTTCCACAGGGCTCATTGCTTGGCCCTCTGCTTTTCATTATTTACATAAGTGATATGACAATAGGTTCCAAAAATTGGTTATCCAAATTTGCTGATGATTCCAAATTAGGTGGTTTTGTGGATAATGCTTATGATTCTGACTCTCTTAAACTAGATCTCCAATACATTGCGAAATGGGCATTAGATAATGAAATGGACTTCAATATTGAAAAGTGTGTGGTTTTGCATTTTGGGCTATACAACCCTCAAGCTAAATATTATATTAATAATACCTAAATAAAATCATCAAATAAAGAAAGGGATTTGGGCATTTTGGTCAATTCTAGATTGTCATCTTTGGACTATTGTCTAAAAATAGCTAATACATCAGACAATTTAATTAGACCAATTAAACATTCTTTCGTTACTAAAACTGAACAATGCCTAATACTTCTTTATAGGACATGTATTAGACCACTCATTGATTATGGTTCTCTTTTTTGGAGCCCTTACTTAAGGGGTGATATTAACAGACTCAAAAGGATTAAGAGACGGGCAACCAAAATGGTCCCAAGACTACAACATCACCATTATCAGACTAGACTTCAGATTACTGGGCTAAATTCCTTACAATGCAGAAGAATTAGAGGGGGACCTACTCTTAATTTTTTAATTGATGAAATATCCAGAGCTTATGAATAAGTGTGGATTAAATTTAACTGCTAGGAGAACTGTACCAAGATGTCACAACAGACAACTTATCGTTCCTAAAGCCAAAACTAACCAGAGATTAAATTTATTTAAAGTTAGGGCTCCGAGACAGTGGAACAAACTTCCACAGAAATTGGTTGATGCAAATAGTGTAGAGGTATTTAAAAAGGGTCTCGATAATTGGTTAAACCAAAATGGTATGTTTTAGTTTGCCCATACTGTGTGGGGGAAAATCTAGATGGACCTCGGCCTTCTTTTTTCCTAGACAAGCTCGTAAATCTAGTAAACCTAGTGAACCTTAGAGACTGGAAATGGCACCACAATCCACACAGGGGTTGTATACAGACCCCCATGTTAGGTGAAGGGAATGGACAAGGATATGATAGAAGGCATACTTAGGATGACAGAGAAAGGGGAGATACTGTTGATGGGGGACCTTAATATGCCAGATGTTAACTGGAGCACCTTTGCTGCAGCCACATCCAAGAGCAGGGCCATTCTTGGTGCCCGTCAGGTGGCATGCCTCAGACAGCTAGTTTTGGAACCTATTTGTGAGGGAGCAATCTTAGAACTCATGCTCTCAAATGGGGACAGTGAGCAGATCTCAGATCTAGAAGTGAGTAGCCATTTGGGAACAAGTAACCACCAAACAGTGTGGTTCACGATAAACTCAGCCACAGAGTCAAGCCATACAAAAGTGAGGGTTCTGGACTTCAGGAGGGCTGACTTAGGCAAGATGGGAGAGTGCATTAGAAAAGCACTAGCAAACATGCTAGAAGGAGGGGGGAGCAACAATGGGGAAATATCAAAACTGCCTTCACAGAGGCAACAAGCCTTTGTGTGAAGCAAATAAACAAATCAAAACAAAAGAAAAAGCCACTATGGTTCTCAAAAGAGGTGGCGGTGAAGGTTAGGGAGAAAAATATTTCATTTAGGAAGTATAAGGAAACACAGAAGGAGCAGGACAGAGAACTGTACCAGTTAAAGCAGAAGGAAGCAGGGAGGGTAGTCAGAATAGCAAATGCCCAAACTGAGGAAAAGACAGCCAACTCGGTTAAGAAGGAGGATAAAACCTTTTATAGGTATATCAGGGAGCATAGAAAGACAAAAGGAGGGATAGTGAGGCTGAATAGAATGGACGGTGGATGGGCAGAGATGGACAGTGAAAAGGCAGGGATACTGAATGAATACTTATGTTCAGTAGTCACAAAAGAGGAGGTGGGGGAGGTGCCTAAACCAATTAACAAAAGCACTCTGATAGGGGGTTGATCCCAATCCTTTCATAGAAGAAAGGGTTCTGTAAGAACTAAAACTGAAGGTGGACAAAGCAATGGGGCCAGATGGAATTCCCCCCAGAATTCTAAAAGAATTAAGCAGAGAACTAGTGACACCACTGACTGCCCTTTTTAATAAATCATGGAAGGATGGTGTGGTACCTGAGGACTGGAGGAAGGCAGATGTGATTCCCCTTCACAAAAGTGGGAGCAAGACAGAGGCAGAAAACTACAGACCTGTCAGTTTGACCTCTGTGGTAGGGAAAGTGATGGAATCACTCCTGAAGGAAAGAATTGTTGAGTACCTTGAGGCCAGTGGGGCACAGAACCCAAGGCAGCATGGGTTAACAGCGGGAAGGTCATGTCAGATGAATCAAATTGATTTCTTTGACTGGGTGACCAAAGTAGTAGACCAGGGAGGGGCTGTGGACATGGCCTACCTAGACTTTAGCAAGGCATTTGACATAGTCCCACACAAAAGATTAATAGTCAAATTAACCAGCCTGAGAGTGGGTCCCAGGGTGGTAGCCTGGGTAAAACATTGGCTGGACAACAGGACACAGAAGGTAATTGTAAATGGAGTCCACTCTGAAGAAAGGGGGGTTACTAGTGGGGTACTGCAGGGTTCAGTACTGGGTCCAGACCTTTTTAATGTCTTTATAAGTGTCATTGCAGAGGGACTGGAAGGAAAAGTATGCCTCTTTGCAGATGACACAACAGATCTGCAAGAGGGTTGATACACAAGGAGGCATGGAAAGGATGAGAAGGGACTTGGCAAGGTTGAAGGAATGGTCAGAAGTATGGCAGCTTGGATTCAATGCAAAGAAGTGCAAAATAATGCACCTGGGAAACAAAAATCCAGGGGAAGATTACACAATGGGGGAGGTAATAACAACAAAAAATGGAAAGGAAGAGGGTAATCATATCAGATGACCTTAAGGTTGGCAAGCAATGTGAGAAGGTGGTAGGGAGGGCTGGGGGATGCTGGGATGTATAGGGAGATGCATCACCAGCAGAAAATAGGAAGTAGATATCCCCCTGTACAGACAGTTGGTGAGACCCCATCTGGAGTACTGTGTCCAGTTCTGGGGACCCCATCTCCTCAAGGACATAGACAGGATGGAGGCAGTTCAGAGGAGGGCAACTAAAATGGTGCAGGGTCTGCAAGAGAAGCCATACGAGGAGAGACTAAAGGAGCTTAATATGTATACCCTTGAGGAAAGGGGGGCATGATAGAAATGTTTAAGTACCTCACTGGAATCAAAAAAAGTCCAAAAGGGTAGCATCTTTCAGAAAAAGAGATGTGCAAGAACAAGGGGAAACTATTTGAAGATAGAGGGAAAACGGCTCAGGGGCAATGTGAGGAAGCATTTTTTCACAGAGAGGGTGGTGAACGCATGGAACAGCCTTCCTGAGGAGGTTGTGGGCCTGAAACTGTGGGAGAATTCAAGATTGCATGGGACAGACAGAAGACAATTTTTTGGGGGGGAGGTAGAAAGAAATAGGCTGTTGGTTAAATAGGATCTGCAGCTTATCCTCTAGGTAGGGAAATGGGCAGACTAGGTGGGCCAAGCGGTCCTTATCTGCTGTCAAAGTCTATGTTTCAATGTTATAACTAGCTCCATTTCTTACTGCTTTGTAGTGTTCTCTGAACCAGTTGACCAGGCTTCTGTTAGAGTCTGATTTAACAAATTGGGCACCTCTTGCAATGAGTATAGTACAATGTACTACATTGCTGGAAATGCATGAGAAATCATTGGTGAAAAGAAGCTGTGGGACCTTGGCTTTCAGAGACTTACAGGTGTAGCAGCAGATTCTAGTATATGCCTTGGTACCTAGTAGGATGGAACAGTTAGTTGTGTGGGGAAGAGATGATCAGATATCTCTGAATCTAATCAATCAGCCTGTTTTCATATTTGTGGATTATCCTTATCTGAAATCGTATCCCAATCTAAATACTTCAGATTTCAATGCAAAAGGTAAATTTCAGATTTCGTGATTGAGTTTAGGATTCTGAATCAAATCAGAATTTGATTGGAATGCTATTGAATATGATTTAAGATTTTCAGCAACTATATCTGAAAATTATAATCCTAACTTTAGGATCAGGATCTGATGTATCCGAACCTGATATCCATTATCTGATCATCACCCCTAGTGTGGAGGCAGCTATGCATCAGGGGATTCTGAAGGTTGGGCAGTCTGCTTTATGAATGAATGGTATACTTATGATATCTAGAAACTGCTTATCCTGACACGCATTACCCTGGTCAGTTTTGCCCAATAGAGGAGTTAACCCGATGCTAGTACACCCGATGCTATTGCTCCCGATGGGGTAAGGTAGCGGATGTGACGGTATGCTACCTTACCTCGTGTGATCTGCAGGAAAGGACTGCTTGATGGGGTTGCTGGCTGAGCTGCCCGATGATGTGGAGGGGAACACCAACGGTTGCTCAGCTGGCATACTGTGCGTGACCTGAGTTCTGGTCCAGGTCATGCCATTATACACACTGCACCCCCGGTAGCTGTTAAAATTTTACTCTGGGGTCCACTCCCCCTCGGAGTTGGATATTTTTTTATTTATTTCACTGAAATGCCCATAATTTGTACGTCAGGCCTTTCAGTGATTCTGGACTGTGTCCTTTAGGTGGGTTTACTTGGTATGCCAATGCTCGGCGTACCGACATTTGGGATATCATAGTATATCTGAGTGAATAGGTGGTTCTTAAATGGAAGCTTGGATATTAGGGTCAGTTTGCAGAATGAGTATATTTCTTGTGATAGTCCTGTAAATAGAAAGGGTATTCGAATGAACAAGAATCATTGATGGAATACACTAATGTTGCTACTTTAGAGTATGTTTTCTGTCAGTTTTATCATGTACTTGTATACAGAAGAACCAATGTGGAATTTGCTTTTGGGGATATGTGCCAAAATCTGATCTAGAGAAGCCAGTTTGAAGGGACTTAAGTCTTCCTTTTGGCACATGAGCCTGTCAATATCATGATGCAGCACTTTTTACAGGGAACACACACTGAGCAGTGTCCATGACCTTGGCATAAACCAGATATTGGCCAGACTTTCCTCCCTCCCCTGTCTTCTCCTCCCTAAATGGTGCCTTCCTTGAAATGGTTTCTTCCTTCAAGTATCTCACTGTGTGGCTATAGAGTAAGCTTGATTTTTCTGCCCACATTGATGCCATGCATTCCAAGTTCCACCCCAAACTCAGCACCTTGTACCATAACACAGACTGCTTGTCTCCTCAGATCCAATAGGCGTTTGTTACCAAGATTGTGTTGTCAGTCTTTGACTATGTGGATGTGGTCTACAGCACCACCCATTTCTCTTCCCTTGCCAAACTGGACAACCTCTGTAATGCTTATGTTGCTTTGCTACAAACTCCCTCCTTTGTACTCACTAATGCTCCCTCTACTCCTCCCCTAGCCATCTTCCTCCTACCCTCATATTATCAGTCCCACTGTTCCTCCTTCATCTCTAAATTCTAGGTTGGGTCCATGCCCTCTCACCTGTCCTCACTCCTTTCTCCCATTTCTCCTGCCTCATATTTCCTCTGCTCCAGGAATCCTCACACCTTCTCCCTTCCCCACCCTCACTCCTCTGCTGGTGATTCATCCTTCTCCTATCACCTTCCCTCCCTATCAAACCTGTTCCCCTCCTCTCTCAGTCTCTCACTCTCCCTGTCTCCCTTAGGCACCAGATAAAATTCCTTTCTTCCTGCACCTGCTCCTGTCATCCTCCTCCTTGAGCTTCTTCTTTTGGAACCCCTGTCATCCCTGTTGTTGGATCTCCTCTTTGGTTTCTAGCTCAACCTGTATCAGACTCCTTCCTCTTCTACATCTGCACTGCCATTCATTCCACTTGCTTTGGTCGCTTTATTTGCACATCAAAGTCACTCACTGTACCTTTGCTTAGCTCTGTTTACTTTTTATATGTACTTGTACCTCGTTAAATTGTATCCTGTTTGCACTTTGTGTTGTACCACTCATTAATACTCTGCATGCATTTATTATTGTTTTCCCAGTCCCTCTCTCCTGGCACCTAGAAACAAGCCTTCATTCACTGTGTCTTTCTGCATTACCAGTTTTCAAATAAATAAATAAATAAATGTCCAAGCTGTTTGCAAGCCACATTACCTGTAGCAACCAATCAGTGATTCTGGAGATCTAGGGTTCCTCACACTGCATACATCTCAGTGTCATTTCCACCTCTTTCTCAATCAATAGGGAAATACCTGGTAGCTGAAAAGAGATTGCTTCATGCTAAAAAAAAGTTATTTTTCTATCGGCATAAGAATTCAGAGAATTGTGAATGATCATTCTATTTGGTTAATACACAGTATTTAATTGTAGTTTCAGGCAGGCAGGCTAGTGAAATGTTGTGCTGCTGAAGAGGACAGTGCAGAGTAAGGTAGAACAGAGAACCACAAAAAACATGCACTCATGGAATGGCTGTGTGGTACCAAACCAATACTGATTCAAACACACAAATGGTAGCACTCAGAGAAAAAAAATAGAAACTTACTCACATGTTGTTGCTGACAGCTAAAAACTCCCATAATTTGTTTACTCATAGGAAAACATGGCACTATGCCGTGACACTTTGGGTCTAGCATTACCCTTTGGCAGGGGGCGTGGCTATGCTGACAGCTTGACTTTCATTTATTTCACAGTTTTAAAAGGTACAGGCAATGATGTTTGCAAGTGCTGCCACAGCATAACCGAACAGTGAAAGCTGGCAGACTGTTTATTCTAGACGAAATGCCATTACAAAACAGAACTCCAGCTAATTCTATGGTGTACTGTCTGAACCTATGAAAGTAAGGAGTAGTGTCATAAGGAGCTAAATATGAAGTCAAGCAAAATAGCAGAGACTGGTGAAAAGGTTGCAAAAGGGGGAGTGAAAGGAAGATGTGTGCCCAAGGAGGGGGAGATGGAGAGGATGGAGATGATAAAAATTCGAACTGCAATTAGAAATACTAAGTCAGATTCAATAGTTTTAGTAATTAAAAAGATAACTGTCAGCAAACAGAAATGTAAATGTATGAGGTAGTCTATGAGATTTAGGGAGTTCATTCCAAAATGTCTCAGCTTTTTTTGAAATTCCTGAAAGAAAAAAGTTAGGATTAATTATTGTTATTAAATGGACAGAGACAGTAAAGCAATGTGATTGGCTGAGAGCCATTGCCAGCTATGCCTTTTATTTTGATTATAGCACAGTAAAAAACAAGCATTAGCGCCACTGATCCACTAACCCAGGATATCTTTATGCCACCACTAGCCAGTCTTACTTCATCCCTCCTGAGTGGCAGGAACATGTGACCTCTTCAAACAGCCACTAGTTTTTGTTTGTGCCTTATTCCATCTCAGTCCACACAACAGTCATTTTTTTCCCTCCAGACTCACTAAAGGCCATTGTATAACTGACTCCTCTCAGACCCTAATCACCATCGCAGTCCTCACTCAGCTCTCTGGCAGTCTCATGTTCTCCATTGCAATGCCAGACTGCCAGGTAGCCGCCACTTTCTTGACAGACGGAACTGCAATTAGAAGCATTCTGCTGGCAAGACCACAAGGAAATCTTTGTCTTGCAGGTGACCTAGTGACACAACTCCTCTTTGTCCTTCCCCACCTGTGATCCTGCTTTGCCGCCTTGAACAACAAACAGCTTCCGTGAATCTTTCATGTGTGAGTACACAATCCACTTCCATGTTCTGTACATGGTTTTCAGAAGTTTCTCCCAATGCTTAAATGTGGCAAAATGCACCAGCAATGTCTATAAATGAGCATATACTGTCCACAAATCTGTAAACTGCACACAGCGCCCCTAGTGGCAACTGTCAAGCGGAGGACAATTTGACATAAAAAAATTATGTTTTTGTTAAAATTTCAACATTTTTTAAAAGTATTAAACATTTCTTGATACATATCAATTTTATAAGTACAATAACACAATTCAGGGTGTGATTTAATCTGGATACATGTACTTCTGAGGGCAGGAAGGCACTTGGCCTGCAGCCTCATGCCTCACTGTGCCCCTAGGCATGAGAGTATCTAGACTACACCACACCCCGTTGTGTGTTATTGCTTATATATAAGCCATTCAACAAAGTCAAATTTATACAGAAATCATTCATAAAAATGGCAGTATATGGACTCATTAAAACAATGTGGTATTAGGACTTATAGTCGTTAAATCCATCTGGATTTTTGCTGCAAGAGCTTTCTTTGATTATCACCTCTGTGGGATGCAGTGTGATGTGCTCAATGGCCATGAACTTAAGCAAGTTTGCATTAATGCTGTGGTACTGGGCAAAGTGGGTACCAACAGTGGTGTTTGGTGCAGCCAGCAGTACGGTGTGTGCCTGCAGCCCCCTGCAGCAGAACATACTGAATTTATCAGACTGTGAAAGGTGCAGTAGAGACTTATGAACAATTTACTTGATGTTTTTTTTTACTTACTGACTACTGGTGGTGCAGGGCATGAAAATCCATCCTGGTATATTATGCCTGTGTTTGTATGAGCCTGCCAGTCTTTAGGAGAGTTAAAAGTGAAATACTGTGCTGTGTGATGCATTAAGTCTATCAATGAGTTTCAGTAGGGTGGGGAGAATGTCTATCAGTGGGATCAGGTTTTGGTCTGGTGTCGTCACTCTGCCCTGTCATCTTGTGGGTCATGCGGCACTGCAGCTAGTGTGTGTGCCATGCATGTCATGTTAGTATTTAACAATAACTGATGATTATTTTGACATGCATGTCATGTTAGTATATAACAATAACTGATGATTATTTTGACATGCATGTCATGTTAGTATATAACAATGACTGATGATTATTTTGAACCAGCATAGTAAGCATCAGGTGTGGCTGCATCATGTCATCATCTGTCATGTATGTGTCTTCAATGTGTATAGAGAATATGAGGAAAATATTAAGAGGTGTAGGGGATGTAGTAGAAGGAAAGGAGCAGATATAGGCTCCACAAAGCCAATTCCACCAAGTACAAGATCTGCATAGGTTCTGGTAGAAAATGATCTGGCCATAGTTGGACAGGCACTGACAGTCATAGTCATGGGTTTGTTAGGAGGACTGGGAACTATAGTATGTCTAAAAAAGCCATGGTTCATTAGTCCCTACAAGTTCACTGACTCCACTCCTCTTCCCGCTATCCTTCCCAGCCAGTTGTCCAGTGCATTTGGTGGTGACGTGATCTTCATCAATCCAGAAGCACACCACTGTCCCTCTCTTCTTCCTGCAAGTGCTTCCAGTTTTGGTTCCCCAAACTGGGATAAAAGTAATCAATTCAAAAATGTAAAGGCAATCCCTCTTTCCTAGCCATCTCATCTATCACTGTTTAAAGCATAGCACCCCTCTCCTCTATGCTGATGATCTTTTGTTTATTAGCCATGCCCCCGACGTAGTCAACATCAGCAAAGCTCTGTCTTCTGGTCTCAAGGTAGTCCAATCCTGGCTTATGAAAACAAACTCTTAATGAACCTCTCCAAATCCCAGGCGATGCTCTTTGGTACCCCTTCTCGGCTACAAAATATAACCACTCCTCTTTTGGTGGTCTGCAATAAATGCTCTCCTTTGGACACAGTTACATCCTTCCAGTGCTAAGGGCTGCCCCTGGACCCCTCCCTGGACTTCACCCTGCACATTTCCTCTGCATGTAAGGCTGCCAATTCTAGTCTTGGTATAGCCTAGCATGACAGCACCAACTTTCTTCTGCTGCTAGGATAAATATAGCACACACTCTACTACTTTCTAAACTTCAGTATGGCCTTCCAGTCTTTGCCAATGTTCCTAGCATCCTGATGTACAAAGGGACAGTGGGATATAACAATATCTGCTGTATTGTTCTTGCATGCAGTTGATTTATCCACCACTGCCTACAGTACAGCAAATTAGGCCTTTCTCTCCTGCCCTAATGGATCATACACTAGGGAAAATGTCCATAGTATACTACAGAAATGAAAGCCCCACCCCCTTGCCTCATACCTGGAGCCCAGTGCCAGCCACTAGACTCTTGGATTCTTGGGCACTGAACAACTGACCACCCCCAGGTCGTGAACTAGATACGGTGAAATGTCCTTCTCTTTTTAGCTCCCAAACTTTGGAGCAACGTATCTCCACCTGTGCAGCAACATCGAGTAGCTGACACCTTTAGCAGCCATCTCTGCTCCTATCTGCGCCTGTGCTCCAAATGTACCTGCCCCAACCTGTTTTACCCCTGTAATACACTTCTCTTCTCACTCCAGATAAATGGATGCACTTATTTTCACCTGCCCTAGGTCTCTGAATCAACTGCCCTTAGTCTGCCTCTATTGTTTTAGTTGGCAAAACACTCTGCTATGTACTAATTTGTTACTGCACTCTGTACTACCTGTATCCTTTGTTACTAAACCATACTTGCCAGAATGTATTGTGATAGTTAAGTTTGTTCTACCCTCACTGAGTCCTGTACACTACATTATTATTCTTTTATTTATTATTATTCACCTGCATCTATTATTGTGGACTCTTGCCGTACCTATTGTTTGCTGCTATTCTCAATGAGTCTTGCACAAGCTTGCCTTGTTTGTTGATATCCTCAATGAATCTTGTACTATCCTGCTTTTTTAACCTCCCAGGTCATGCCTGAAAATAGGCAAGTGTTTGCCTAGTGTACCCTAGCCAGTCAACAGAAACTAAATAAATAAAAATAAACAAATGCAAAAAACACAGCAACAGGTACCTCAGCCACCTGTGTGTGTACATAAACAGTTGCCAATGTTCTGTCTGATCATTGAAAATGCAAACATAGCATTCTCCTAATAGCTATATCTGCACACAGTTCCCACTCAGGTTAGATGAGGCAGCAGCAGCAGCAGGGACAGTCAGGTTGGGTATGGGAAGTGGTGGGACAAGATGGTTTATTTAAGTAATCAAGCCATCATGGCAGCAGCCTAAGCCAAGTGATGCATGGTGCAGTACTGGTGCTACATCATGAAGAGTCCAACAACCATGAGCCATAGCCAGGCCCATTGTAGAGACCCTGATAGTGGAGCCAAATGTGTTGTAAAGCAGAAACTACAGTAGACTGCCTGAGTCAGTTACATGCCCACACTAAACTGTCAAGCTTTCCTCCTGCTTCTTCAGGTACTGCCAGTTCAAGAGACATCTTGCCTCAGGTCTGACTTCTGAAAACAGCACACTCTCTTCATCATCATCATCATCATCCTCCTTCCCTCACAAATTACATTTTCTTCACCTATAAATAAAGAAAAAATGTAAGAATAATAGTAGGCAACAATAATTGCATTAAAATAAAACCATAGCAGTTGACTGGTTCTGAAAACAAACTTATCCTCTTTATCATCCTCCTCATGCCATTAGGAATCACGTTTTATTGACATATACAACAAATATATAAAACAATCAAGAATAATTAATAATAATATTAATAATACTTGCACCAAAAAAACAATTAACTGGTTTTAAAAACACATCCCCTTTATCCTCCTCCCTTTTAAATCAGTAATTGGGCTTTCTTGACATTATGCAGTGTACAGCAGCACCTGTGTATTAGGGTTGGGTATATACTTTAATGCTATTTTTGCACCACAATAACTTGGATATAATTTGACAGAACCACATAAAAAGTGATATGTGTGGAGTCAGTGCCAGGATCACCGGATCCTGTAAATGTTGTAGAGATTGGCTCTGTCAGAGTGAAGTTCTAGGAAGGTTGAAAACACATACGTTCACTAAAATTAAGACACGTTTTGCTCATCAATAGCTCAAACATGGTTGGGATTTTTACTCTGAAATGTTCAGGTTTGACTGGGCTTGGTTCAGTGATGAATATCTGCTAATTAGGGTGTTCATAGCTTTTACCATTTTTGAGATATTAGCAGAAGTCTGTTTTGTTTTTGTGCAAATGCATGTTCTATGAATAAGTACCTTTTTTGCAACAGCATTTGTTATGCTTTTTTGGAAAAAAAAATAGCTTTTGTGAGGTAACAACATTAGCTTTCATGAGAGATAGCATCTAGAAGCCCATAAAAAATATCGTTATGCATCAGAAATAGGAATTTGCTATGTAGTGGTGGTCTGTGGTTTGACTGGTGACCCTATTGGTGTTAAAGGAAAATTTATTGGTAGCTATTTATCACTAGATATTTTCAGTTTTTTTTTTTCTGGAAATATGAATTTTGAAAATCACAAGTGATGAAACCATAAAGGTCCTGCATTCTCTTGCATTGTACTGGTAAGTGTATGCCTGAACACAGATCTTTCAGGCCCTGTGCACAGCTAGCCAGACCCTGAATTGACATAGGGTTCAAAGGGCCCTGCAGGTTCTGACATGAAGTTGGTTGGTGTCTGGCTGAGCAAATGGCTTCCAGACAGAGCATGCTGTTGCAGTAGAGCCTGCGGCATCCTATGAATCCTGGTATGAAGATGGTTGGTGATGCAGTTCTCCCAATATGTCAAATATTATGTTGTTTTGTCCACATGGCCATTTACAAAGTATGGTGACTCTCACTTTTGAAAATGATTCAGAAATTCTCTGCCCTTAAACTAATCAGGGTCAGTAGTCAGGGTGTTGGATGTTTGTGCCCAAAGTGTTTCAGGCAGTGGGAGATTGAGATCAGCAAGGAATACGCATTGAGAATGGACAAGCACAGGGAATGGGACTGAGGATGGGATGTCCACTGAATGACAAGAGCAGTATTTGGGCTGTGGTTAGGTTAGGAGGTGGGCCATTGGATCACCAGGAAGACCATGACATATGAAGGGCATTAAACAAACTTGGAGGAGCCTGTGATTATTGTTGCCAATATGGTGGTATGTCCACAGGATCTGCCCAGCCATCTGCACATTAACAAACTCCACAGGAGTAAACGCACTTGCTAAACCAGAAAAAAATGGTACCAGACTTCAAATTGTTGCTTTTAAGTGCATTTATTCACAAAAGTGCTGCTGCATTACATTTGCAAGCCCTGCTGCTCACAAGGCCTCTCACCCCAGCTCTTCATCTAAATAGAGCTTCATTTGAGGCTCACCTTTAAACACATATCTGATGTAATAAATTGCTGGCAGTAATGTGATATTTAGGCAAAACAACTGGGAGTTAAAGTAAATGTGAGTAGTAGTTTGTGTTCCAACAGAACCCCAAAGTGTGTGAAATAAGTGATTATCACGTTAATCTGTTTTTTTTGATAGAGACAAAAGTGATTGTAAAGAAGTGACATTTTCTACCATATATTGTTACACAGAGATGATTTGTAAACGTTATTAACTACAATAACATGCCACGCCTTAAAGCTAGTGCAAAAATTGTGATCTGGGCAAAGACGTAACCCATCCACTGACTAATATGCAATTGTGATGCTTTGAACACTATCTATTTAAGTAGCTGAGTGAGATTTGAGGGCCAGGCGCCACCTGAGGCTCTATTTGGATGAAGACCTGGGGTGAGTTGCTTTGTAACCAGCAGGGCTTGCAAAGGTAATAATGCAGTAGCACTTGTGTGAATAAATGCACTTGAAAGCAGCAATTTGAAGTCTAGTGCCATTTTTCCTGGTTCAGCATGTATGCCTTCTCTTGTGGAATTTGTTAATGGTAAGGATATGTCAACCCAGAAGCTGTCCTTAAGGTCAGGGTCTGAGGGTAAGGGCACAAATAAAATGATACTGTAGCGAGAGTGCCATGGATATTTGTGCATGGCATAATGCCATGTGACTGGTGCTTGGTGATGTGGCTGGTATTATACCGTGAAGAGACCTCCACTGGTGTTGCATGTGAGATGGTAGCTTGGCTTCCTCTAACATCTGCTACCTTAATTTTCATTCAGATTCACAGTGGGGACCTATCCTTCTGCAACTTTGCATTTCTTTTATTTAACAGTAATGTGTGGTGGCACAGCAGGGAGGCAGTGTGCGCCCTAATTTGCACTACCACATTTTGAGACTGAGAATCATGTCCAGGACTGCAAAGGTCCAAGTCTTCTCCCCAGTATATTATAAATTAATTAAGTTTTTGGTTTCCATTCCATTTACGGTGCAAAATATTATCTCATGTATATTTTTTAATTATTACATCTTCTGCCCACAGCTGGTCTTGCCAGCAGTCTGCAGATAGACTGAGGTGAATGTATTTCACAGGGGTGGTCTGTCTGCAATAGGACTGGGCAAAATTAGGAGTGAAAAAGGGAATCTGATAATAGAAAATTAACTGAAAATGATCACGTGTACCTTAAATCATAGACAAAAAGCTTAATTGATTTAAAGTGATTTTGTCAGTTTGAGAATACACTGACAAAGTCAATAGTTAGACACAATTCAGCATATATATATGTATATATATATATATATATATATATATATATATATATATATAATTTCTCTTCCTTTTGTTCTTAATTATTAGCTTCATTTGTACGGAGGCAGAGGGTCTGATCCACAAAACAATTTCTCACATAGGTGTGGAGGGGCCTTCGCAGCTGCAGAGTGTCCCCTATACACACATGTGAAGCACTCTGTAGGAAATGTGAATGTGTCTGCACACCCCCTCCTAACTTGTCCACCTCTGCATCTATACAAGCAGCCAGGTCAGGAGTAGGTTCAGGGTGGGGAAGCATATCCTTGTGGACCCGAATTTTTATTCTCACCAGGGAGATGGTGCAGAGGGGGATGTTAAGTTACAAAGCAGGCAGCCATGATGCCTTCCTACTCTCCTTGTATATGTTCTTCTTCACTTTCAGGACTTTCCCATGGACTGACCTGGCCCAGTGTGAGCCTCGGGTCATGCCTGAAAATAGGCAACTATCTGCTTAGTGCACCCTACCCTGTAAACAAAAACTAAATAAATCAATAAACATGGGTGATGCAGGGCTAGGTACAGCACATTTGTTTAAAAAAGAAGCATTGTTGCCATCAAAGGGATACAGCAGTTCTTGATGGATTGTCATGTTTGACAATCCCCTACTCTGCATGGAGATGGATATTCATTTCAGCACTGGGTATGGCATCTGACTGAAAGCCTGCTGTATGGCCCTGTTCCACCACCTCCACATCCCATTGGCCTCTCCATTCTCTGTTCCTCACACGTGGAGGAACTGGCTATGTGTGCCAATAGTAGTGCAGACATCCATGGGTGCAGGGGATCCACACCTGGTTACATACCTTTGGTGAATATCTAGTTGATCTTTGCAGATTGGGCCAAGAATTGTTGTCCGCTAGAGTTCATCTACTGTACTTCTGCTACTTCATCCCTTGCTGAAGTTATAATCCTGTCTGTAACATCAGTTTTTTGCAGTGAAAATTATTATGATTTCACATAGAGGGGATTGTGACTTTAGCACAGAATTGAACAGCATGCTCAGATCAACAGTGGAGGACACTTACCCTGTTTCTATGTAAATTAACCTATGGTAGAACTGAAGAATAGAAGGAACAGAAACAGGCAAGCTACAACATATAAGCAGAAAGTAACACATTAACTTTACATATGAACATATGAAAATGCCAGCAGAAGCAGGCCTTACAGTCTATTGAGTCTGCTTGAATGTGCAACTAGCCCCATAACTAGCAGCTGCCCCACCCTCCCCAACCCTCTTCATCATAACCCCCCTTACCCTGTCCCAACCCCTCTTAAAGCCACCCATCGTTCTACAGGATACCACCTCCTCAGGCAGAGTATTCCACCTGTCCAGCATCCTTTCTGTTAAAAAATGTGTCCTAATTTCCCTCCTTAATCTTCCCCCCTTCAATTTCAGCTGATGGCCTCCCATATCCCTCCCTCTTCTAAGCTGGAGAATCCCTTCTGTATTAACTTTATTAATCCCATTAATGTATCTAAATGTTTCAATCATATCCCCCCCTGTCCCTCCTCTCCTCCAGGGAGTACATGTTCAGCTCACCCAATCTGTCCTCGTAGGACTTTCCCTCCAATCCATGTATCATCTTTGTTACCCTACACTGACCCCCTCCAACAATTTGATGTCCTTCTTCAGGAATGGTCACCAGTACTGCATGCAGTACTCCAGGTGAGGCCTGACCAGAGACCTGTACATGGGAAGGATCACCTTCCTATTCCTGGAGGAGATTCCCCTCACTATACACCCTAGCATCCTGCTGACTTGTGCAGCCACCTTCCTGCACTGAGATGAGTTGTTCATGCTACCCGTTATAAGTACCCCCAGATCCTTTTCCTCCTCAGTGCTTCCCAGCCTCACCCCTCCCAGCTGATAGCTTCTCCCCTGGCTTCTAGCTCTGAAGTGCAGTACCTTGCACTTCTTTGCATTGAGCCCCAGCTGCCATGTTTTCAACCACTCTTATAGTTTGGTCAGGTCCTCCTGCAGCCCCTTCCACCCTTCGAGCAAATTGCACAAATGGAGAGGTTAATTTTTCCATTCAGAAAATGCAACTATCGGAAAACAGCCCAAACATGGAGAAGGCTAAAAAGTGTTCAGCACTTTACACATGCAATCACAGGTTTTTCCCACGAATTAAATACTGCAAACAACTTATGTAATAGTTATGAAAAGTGTTTCTCCAACTGCAATTTTACAAGTGGAAAAATACTGAATGCAGATATTTGATGGATTTATGCTAACTTCTCATGTATGAAGTGAGGGGTTATTTGAACAAATGCTGTATAGCACACAGAGCACTGACACCGTAAACCCCTTCCCCCCAACTGGATGCTAATATGAGAGAGGTGGACAATAACTACCCACTTTTATGTTTGCTTGCACGCATGTACAAGAAACATCTTGTGGTAATAGCACATTTCAGAGATGTGACAGTGTTGTGGCCAAAGCAGGGGAAGATTTAGTCAGTGTGTCCCTCAGCCACCAATCAGACAGCATGCTGGAGATGACAGAAAACTTCAAAGAGAGCCAGAGTTGAAACAAATCTGCTGCTGCAATCAGGTGCAGTTTCATCACTGCAGTGGCAGATGAGAAGACTCTGGCCATGCGCTTTACAGTGCACAGTAATGCACATGGCCAGAGTTATGAACAGTTGCTCAGTGTGCTGCTCCTGGTGAAACATTTCAATAAACAAAACAGCCGTGGTGCACCTTTCCACAATGGTGGCTTCTGCCACTGGCCACACACTCCCACAAAGCCAACATCAGGGGTGACCAATCCTCATGTCTGCATATATTCACCCACCCCATAGCCAAATTGTGTCACACTGGAAGCCCACCCCAGTGTTTCCAGAAATTTTTTTAATTCCCGACACCGAGATGCCCACTCCCAGTGTTAGATGCCCCCCACCCTCCAAGCTCAATTTCTTGGCTGAAGGGGTTGCCAAATCCCTGTTGGCATCATGTTTCCCCTCTCCTCAAGCTTGCTGACAGGGGTGCCCAATCTTCATCGGCATCATGACCCCCCCCAAACTCATGTGGCACATTGGGGACCCACCCCAGCGTGCCCCAAAGTTGTTTTTTTCATTTTTTTTTTAACCTATAAATAAAGACAACAATCTGCTGGAGTCTTTTATTTTGTTTGTTGAACTGCAAAAAAGAAAATCATTCAGTGTCATCTCCCAGTCCCCCACCCCAATCCTCACTCTGCACCCACCTCCCCACACGCCCCTCACCCATACTTAACCCCTGAGGTCAGGAGCAGTGATCTTCTGTGGACCGGGACACATCTGCAATCTTCAAAGCCAAACTAAGAACTCAGGAATCAGGTAAGCACTATATAACGGGAGTCAATGGGGGAGGGGGGTTCAACTTAGGTTGGTATCTTAGCCATTTTTAGGAATTTTTGCCCCAATTTTTCAACATGGGGTTCTTGGGACACCACCTCATGAACATGTCGCTGCTGTTTCATTTCTCAGTCCCAAAAGGTGATTTCATGGTCACTGCATGGAATGACCTTTTGGGACTGATTAACGAAATGGCAGTGCCACTATTCATGTGGTGAGGTCCCAAAAAACCATGTTGGTATAATAAAAAAATCAAAAAATGGCCATATTCTGAGCATGCATTGTGCATTTCTCGCACACGCGTAACTTCGCCAATTTTTAATATTTTCACTCCACATTTTCAACATTGCCATTTTTTAACACCTCCCTATGAACAGTACAGCTGTCATTTTTCACATCATGCCCGAAATGTGTTTTCACACCTGTGGTGCAGAATGGCGCAGTTGCTGTGCAAAATCTGCTTTTGGGATGGATTAACAAAATCACTGTGCCATTCTTCAGGAGGGGAGGTCCCAAAAAGCTCATGTTAAAAATTTGGTGAAAAAAAATTCCATAAAATGACTACGTTATGGGTGTGCATTGTGTAGTTTCTACGCACGCTCATAACTTCATGAAGTTTTCATATTTCCACTCCAGATTTTCAACATTGCCATTTTTTGATACCTCCTCCTCCATGAACAGTGCAGCTGTAATTTTTCACATCCTGCCCAAAATGTGTTTCGCACCTGTGTTGCTGAATGGCATATTGCTGTGCGAAATCACCTTTCAGGATTGTGTAACGAAAAGATAGTGCCACTGTTCATGAGCTAGAGTCCCAGAAAGCCCATTTTGAAAATTTGGAGTGAAAATACTGACAAACGCCTGGGGCATTAAGGTTTCCAAAAGTAATGCCTACCCCATAGAGGTTGACAGGTGTCGGGAGTGTGACTTGGGTTCATTGGCCGTAATGCTCACATCATTCTACCACCACCCTACAGCCACTGACAGGCATCAAGGTGTGCCTTTGGGTCTTTTGGCCTAAAGTTCACCCCATCCTCCTACACTGCACCCATCTCAGCTAATTTCCTTATGAAATGGATTGAGCAAAAGGGCTGAAGACCCCAACGCACACCACAACACCTGTTGGTGTCTGTAGAGTGGGGTGAGGTGGAATGGCATAAGCGTTATGGCTGACGATCAACAGGCACACCCCCAAAGCCTTTCAGTCTCTGCAGTGTGGGGGGGTGGTGTTTGGCATTAGTTCAATACTTCACTACCATTCCTATTATGCATCTCTTTAACTCCTGCATTCGGCATTAACAAATGCTTGTTAAATCTTCTTACAGCTTCTCTGCAGCAACCCATAAATTTTGTTTTATTCAATAAAAACTATATCCCAGTGGTTTATCAATTTAGTACCACTTGAATTACCATGCTTCTTGTAATTTGTATGACTATTTATTTAATATTTACCTGTGTATATTGTACTGCTATGATTTTATTTCTGTGTATTAAAAGCAACTATGTAATTTGTTAAAGGACACTATTGTAAATGAACCTTGGCTAAATGCTTTTATTCTTAGTAAAATAAACATTTAAAAATCTGTAAAAAATCATAGGAAGTGCTTTCTTTCAATTGTGAAGGAATATATTAGTCTACTTACTCATTTGTGTCAATATAGATACATTTTTACACACAGTTTCTTGAGAAGTTAAGGATAAATCTTCCTGTAGAAAGGAAGTACTGTACATCATCTATGGGATCAGCCCTATTCAGCAATACTTAATGAACTATGAACACACTTCCCCCAATACTTGTAATATTGCATTACTCAAATTGGCATATAAAAGACATGTAAAAAATTGCTGAATTGAGACCATTTTTCTGCATCACCTGTGGCTTCTGAAACAAACTCTGGTCAGAGCTGATACAGCTGTGCAGAACTTTTTTCTGTGGGAACAGGACACTTCTGTTTGTTTTATGCAGTAGCACAGTAGGGGGGGTTACTGCTTACGAGCACTGTTACAAGCACCACTGGAGTGCTTCATTTTGTTCTGAACAGGACATTTCTGTTTGTTTTGTGCAGTAACACAATGGGGAAAAAGTACTGCTCAGAAGTACTGTCACAAGCACCACCAGAGTGCTTCTTTTTGTTCCACAACTGCAGAAGTAATGGCCACTGTGCACAAGATGGCGGAGGTGACAGACCTGCTTATGCACAGTATTCACACATGCACAGTCTGAGCTGGCGGCCATCAGTTCCGCACTTGTGAGAGAAAAATAAGCACTCTGGTGGTGTTTGTAAAAGTGCTCATAAGCAGCACTTTTTTCCCACTGTGTTACTGTTGCAGTCTTAGCAGAAGCCATAGTTGCAACAAGTGGGTATGCAAATGGCTGGGTTTGAGGCTGGAAAAGCACTCCTAAAAGCTCGTAAGTAGCCCTTTTTATTCACTGTGTTACTGTTTCATTTCATATTACATACTCCTGTTTGAAGCATCACTTCTGCAGTTCAGGAACAAAACCAAAAAGTGCCCTGCAAAGTGTGAGTATTTATGTGGCTGGCGGAGGGAAAAGGCCATATAAACACAACCACTGGAAACTGTGCCACAGCACTATGGAAGCACATCAGACAGTGGTCTGGTCATGTGCTTCCACTCAGCTTTTCTAAGATGATGGCATAATGTCTGCTGAGCTCCTATCATGCAGCCATAAAAAGTGTGAAACTCTCAGTCCTGACTGCCTTCTCCCCCCACAACCACCCCTTCCCCCCCCAGGTATTGCTCCCCAGAACCCCTAGCGGTACCTTATTATTTATATACTAGACTAATTGTAACTAATTGAAGCCTTTGTACACCTTTGTATTACTGGAATTGCTTTGTGTGTTCTTTTGTTGCATCTCACCTGTAATGTTCTCCATTGTTGTACTCCACCACCAATTGTTGTCTACTCTCCCTGCAACGAGATGCCTTTGTAAATGAGTTTTTGACTCAAAGGTTGTAAATCTGAATTACAAAATAAATAAAAATAAAATAAAGTCTTAGGTTCTATAAAAAATTACTGCTTTCCAAACTCAGCGTAGGGTAAATACTCATACTCCCTAGTGTAGGTAAATACTGTTTAAATACTCACACTCCCTAGTGTTGGTATATACTGTATGAACAATCCCTACAGATAATATCAGCGGGAGAAATACATCTATCTACAAATGTAAATGACCTTTTGTTTTGTCTTTGGTTCATTAGCAGTCATAGCAACAAGCAAGAGTCCAACATTTCTGGGCAACAGTTGTGGCATGCTTATCTATCAAGTGTTCTCTGTGCTGAGCTTCACTTACAATGGCTTTTTATGCACTGCAGATGCAAATGTACCGTTTCTATAATTAAAAGCACTTATATATTGTTTAGCATGGATCACATTGCTAGCTGCATGTGGTCACAGGGAAAGAAAGAGCCTATTTTCTTTCTGAAAAAAAAAAAAATCATCCCAGAAAAGCAGCAGCCAGGCATGGCTTATCAATAATTCATATACGTTTAGTGGAACACCAAGGAACAAAGGTCAGGTTTGAGCTTCTTGCCTTTAATGGACCATGGATACATTTTAGTACTCTTTTCTTGAAGACTATGATCTCTTCTAAAGACTGAAATGGGCATACTAAAGGACTTAGTAATTATATCTTTTCTTTTTCCTGCATGTTAGCCCATCTTAAACAGAAGCTTATACCGTACTTCTAAAGTGTTTCTGATTTTCAGAGAGCTCCCTGATTTTGCCTCATAAATTTAATCTGTCCCCTCCTACAATTGACATTTACATAGATACATAGATACATAGACAGTGTCGGCAGATAAGGGCCTATGGCCCACCCAGTCTGCCCATTTGAGCTTGTAAGTTCAGTTTGTTTTCCTAGAAGTCTGTTGTCCCTTAACCCTGACCTCCAGAATTCCTTTATGTCTATCCCATGCATCTAAATCCCGTGATTGTTTCAGCCCCCCACTTCCTCTGGCAGGGTGTTCCACTTGTCCACCACCCGTTCTGTGAAGAAATTCTTTCTCATGTTTCCTCTGAATCGTCCTCCTCCAACTTCATCCCATGCCCTGTAGTCCTGGAACATCTTTTCGCTTAAAAAATAGTGTTTTCCTGCACCCTGTTCCTCTCTGTAAGATACTTGTATGTCTCTATCATATCCCCTCTCTCCCTCCTCTCCTTCAGGGAGTACATGTTCAGTTCCTTCAACCTGTCTTCATAGGACTTGTGATGCAATCCATGCACCATCTTTGTTGCCCTCCTCTGAACCTTCTCTACCCTGTCTATGTCCTTACATAGGTATGGTCTCCAGAACTGTACACTGTACTCCAGGTGGGGCCTCACAAGTGTCTTGTATAGCGGAATTATGCCTCTCTTTCCTGCTGGTGATGCCCCTGCCTATACATCCCAGCATCCTATTTGCTTTACCTGCTGCCTTGTCACTGTTTCCCTACCTTGGGGTCATCAGAGATGACAACCCCAAGATCTCTTTCCTGCTTGGTGCATTCTATATCCTCACCCCCAACTGATATATTGTGCCAGGGTTTTTGTGCCCCATATGCATTATCTTGCACTTCTTTGCATTGAATTTCAACTGCCAAACCCTGACCATTCTTCAAGTTTCTGCAGGTCGCTTCTCATTCTGTCTACACCCTCTGGTGTGTCTACTCTGTTACAGAGCTTTGTGTCATCAGCGAACAGTGAAATTCTGCCTTCTAGGTCCAAGTAATGTCACTGATGAAGATGTTGAATAGGACCGGTCCCAGCACTGATCCCTGTGGTACCCCACTGGTCACTCTTTCCTCTGTGGAGTGACAGCCATTTACCACCACCCTCTGTGTCTTGCCACCCAGCCAGTTACCTACCCACCACACTACTGTCCTGCCCACACCCATATTCCCCAGTTTGTGTAATAGTCTTCTATGTGGCACAGTGTCAAGGCCTTACTGAAGTCCAGATAGGCCATGTCCACTGCCCTCCCCTGATCCACCTCCCTAGTCACCCAGTCAAAAATTCAATGAGGTTGGTCTGACATGACCTCCCTGGTGAAACCATGCTGCCTTGGGTCCTGTAGTCATTGACAACCAGATGTTCCACCAATCTCTCCTTCAGTAGTGCTTCCATGATCTTCCCACTACCGAGGTGAGGCTGACTGGTCTGTAGTTCCCTGCTTCCTCTTTGTTCCCACTTTTGTATCTGGGACTACATCTGCTGTCCTCCAGTCTTTGGGTACCTCCCTGTTTCAGTGATCAGCTAAACAGGATAGCCAGAGGTTCAACCACCACCTCTCTTAGTTCTTTAAGGACCCTGGGGTGCACCCCATCTGCTTCATTGCTTTATCAACTCTTATTACTTTCAGTTCCTTCAGGACCCTTTCTCGTGTAAAGGGACTTGTGTCCATTCTGCACCATTCTCACCCCTTGTACTCCTTCAGACCCATTACCCTCCTCTTCCTCAGTAAAGACTGAGCAGAAATACCTGTTCAATATGTCAGCTTTACTGTTGTCATCCTCCCTGACCCCATCCTCCCCTTCAGTCTCACTATCCCTCCTTTGTCTTTCTTTTTCACTTATGTACCTGTAAAGGTTTGTCCCCTCACCCACTGATTTTGCAATGTGTTCTTCTGTCTGAGCTTTGGCTTCCTTACTGACCTCCTGCCTCCCTTTGCTTCTCCTGGTACTTCTCCTATCCCCTTCTGCCTGTTTCTTTTTTGTATTGCCTGAATGCAATCTTTTGGCTTTCACTTTCTTTGTACCTCTTTGGAAAACCATAATGGTCTCCTCTTCCTTTTCCTCTTGTAACCTGCTTAATGCATAATTCTGTTGTTCTTGTAATCCCATTTTAAATACTGCCCACTGTTCCTCAACCCTGATTCCTGTCCCATTCCCTTAATGCCTCTTTCAAGTATCTCCCATTTTCCCAAAGTCTGCCCCCTAAAATCCAGGATACGTGTTTTTGTGTGGTTTGGTTCTGCTCTTTCTGTGATTTCAAACCACAATGACTGGTGGTCACTGTTTCCCAGGTGCTCCCACTGTTACCCCATCACACTGTCCCTGTTTGTGAGCACAAGGTCCAGTATTGCCTTCTGCTGAGTTGGTTCCATGACCAGTTGCTTGAGGAAGGCACCCTGAAGAGTCCAGGATAAATCTGCTCTAGTTGATGCTGCTGCTGGGATGCTCCAGTCCACGTCTGGAATATTGAAGTCCCCAACCAGTACCTCACCCTTGTCTGCCATCCTTTGGATGGCTAGCATCAGCTCCTATCTGTTTCTTCCTCCTGGGCTGGTGGTCATAGACCAACCTGCGGATGGCTGTCCCATTTTCCTTTCCAGCTGAACCCATAGTATCTCTCCCCATTTTCTTCCTCCTGGATCTCTGTGGTCCTTATGTCATTTTTCACATACAGTGCCTCCTCCTCCCTTCCTGCCTGCTCTGTCTCTTCTGAATATGTTGTAGCCAGGTATGGCCATATCCCAGTCGTGGTTATCATTACACCAGGTTTCAGTGATGGCCACAATGTCCAGGTCTGACTGTACCATGACAGCCTCCAGATCTTCCATCTTGTTGCTAAGGCTCCTGGCATTTGCACACGTGGCTTTCCATGATTTGACCTCACTAGACTGTTTCACTGTTCTACTCCAGCCCCTTCCTTGGTTGTCATTTATCTCTGGTTCTCCTTGCTGTCTGCCCTTCTGCTGAATTTTGCCTCTTTTCTGCTTATCCACCTCTTGGGCACTAATCTCCATCTTTTGCACACTGCTTTGCAGAGATAGCCACTCCTCTGGTTCACTGGTTCCACTACTAGCTGTGGGGGGTGAGCAAGTAGGTACCCTCCTTGCTGGCCTGCCACCCCCTCTGCTAGTTTAAATGCTTGTCAATGTAGCATTTAAACTTATCATTGAGTCTTGGATTCCCTCAGGATGTATGCAGGCCGTCAGACTTGAACAAACCTCCATCCCTCAAGGTGGGTCCCCAGTCACCAATGAATCAAACCCTTCCTCCAGCACCAGTTCTTCAACCATGAGGTTAAAGTTCCTGGTGCATGCACTCCTATGCTCTCCTTGCCTCTCACAGGTAGTACTTCTGAGAAAGTGACAGAAGTAGCTACTTGCTTGAGACCCCTCACCAGTTTCCTAAACTCTTCCTGAACTTCCTTTGGCTCCCATTTGCCAGGTCATTAGTACTAGGTGGATAATGACATCCAGCTCACCCTCCGTCTTGCCTTCCCAGTGATCCCCAGGATCTTCCTTCCATCCTCCATGCCGTGGCACCTGGTGAGCACCTCACCTCCCTGTCCTCCCCCTCCTGTGTTCCTAGCTGGATCCCTCTTATGATGGAGTCCCCCACCAGGATTTGCTTCCTCCTCCTCTGGGGTCCACTGCTTTCCCAGCTGAGGTCACCTCCTTGGCTAACCTCCACATCCTTTCCTTCCACTTCTCTGGGTACCTCTATTTGGTTGTCCTCATTTGCCAGTGTGGCATATGAGTTCTTGAGTGGAATAGGATCTGGGATGTGCCTCTGCCTGTACTCTCTAACCCTCCCTGAGCCCACTGTCATCCAAGTGCTCCTCGTTCTCGGCATCCTTTGAGGCAGTTGCATTGGACTGGGTGGTCTCTGGATAGGGGTGATGGTACTCCTGACCCAGTTTACTTCAGCTCTGAGTCTGGCTACCTCATCCCACAATCCAGAGACATGCATGCAGATAGGGCAGCATCTCAGTGTCCAGAAGGTCTGCCTGAATATGGCTGCCCCACAGCCACTGCATTGCACCACTCCCCACATTATACTGCAATTCCACTACTTGTCTGCTACTGAAGCTCTCCTAGTTCCATTTTTATTAATTTACTGTACTAAAAATCCTGCCACTGATTCTCCGATAATTTTTTTTTAAAGAAAAAGAAACCAATAAATAAATAAATGAGTCAAAACACTTGTCGTGCTGAGGGTGGGCTTCTTCCCCCTTATGCCCCTCCTACTTCACACCCCTTACTATACCCTGTGTTTAGCTCCTGTCAATCAGATTTAACAGGGCATATAATTAAGAGCTGGGGGAAGGGGAAGGAGGGTGAAATTTGCAGCAATTAAAGACAGCACAGAATTACACCACCACTATGTTTTAAATTTTCAACAGCTCAAAAACAATTCTAAGTAAAGACAACAAAGAAAGTATAGTGTCACTAAAAGCCCACAATCTAAGTTTAAAAGAAAAATAGCAATTACCAGTTACTCTAAAGCACTGAATTGAATATGTTTCCTTCCTTCCCCTTCTGGCTTCTTCTGAGAAAATAAAACTCTGCTTGCTACTTTAACTCTGACTAAGCCCCACCTCCAGTTATCACGTCTGACGTTTCTGTCACTGAGAAGTAGAGGTTTGAAGTACAAAGTAATGCCAGACAAAAGAGCTGTGTTACTGTCTAGTTTTCCTCCAAAAAATGATTTTAACTTTAAGCAAAACTGCATAGCAGATTTCCTGAGCTGATATTCCCATTCTTAAAGATGTGTCCCCATAATTTTCATAATTTGTTCCTGATTTTTTACACTCTGACCCTGACTTGAAAAGCAAGAGGTTGAGCTGTATGACCCGTACTCCCAAGAATGCGTGTGTGTGTGTGTTTGAGTGACTTTTCCTTCAAACATGACATTTGTATTTTGCAATGCAACATTACACAATGGATTACTGTTACAGGTGAACTGTACAAGGCAAAACATACTTTTGGTGATTACAGGGAGATGAAATAAAAGGGCAAGTAGTTTGGCCAAATCCTTGAAGTTGAACAGAATTTGTGGGCCCCAACCTAAAGCCAAATTGAAGTGGCCACGTACCCACTTCTCTCACACAGAACCAATTCCGAAGGTTTGGGTGGGCATTCCAGGGAGTTGATGCATTCCGGCTGGACAGAGCTCATGCAAAAAGGGAAACTTAAAATCATTCTATTCTGGATAAATTCCAGGTTTCATTCCATCATGTATCATGCACAAGATGTCACTGGCGGGGATTGTGTGAGGTCTGCTACTCTCTCTCTTGGTGCAGCCCCTCTGTTTGCTTCCATTGCCAGTGTTTTACAATTACAGAATAACTCACTTTGTACTGTTCCTCTTTTGTTGTTTTCTTTAATCCAGAGTTCAAACCTTTTTCATCTGGTCCAGTGGTGGTAGATTCATACTGTAATGGGATGGTTCACATTTTGTACTTTTGTCCCCAAATCTCTGCTTTGCCCACTTTTAAAGGTGTTCTGCTCTGTGGGTATTTTTTGGAAGCAGACTCTCCAGTGGGTGACTTAGCGGTGTTTTGTGCTTTCTGCATGTGCTTCCTTGGTGTTTTTCTTTTTTTCTTCTGCTGGGGTATAGTGCTGGTTGGGTTTCTTGTTGTTCCTCTGAAATTCAGGGTCAATCTTGCCTATGTCAGCTGGCTTCAGAATGGTGCCTTACCCAACCACAACAGTTGCTGTTGTGGTAACTCTGACTGGTTGGTTCAATAACCCAGAGACAGTTTCCTGAGGTTCTACCAGTCAATGTTTGCCTGACCAGGTTTGAATAACTGAAGGTATCAGACAAACTTGCATTTTCTGGGAGGTTGTTCACATGAAAACTATTGAGATATTTGCCTTAAATTACAACTGGGAAATAAGATTACTTAAACAAGAGACTTAAACCAACTTTGTATCCCTCCTTTCTCCATTCCAGCTGGTGGCAGGAGCTGGTGGTCAGGGGCATGGGAGGTGACATAAGGCAGGGACGGGACACAGCCCTTTCAAAAGTGGAGCTGCTTGGTGGCTGCAGGCATCCCACTCTACACTTTTCCCTGGCTGTCACTGTGAACTTTTCATTGCTGCTGCCCAGCGGAGAGAAGACCAGCTAGTGCCAGAGACTTGAACCAACATTTCCTCCCTCCTTTCCCTGTTCCAACTGGTAGCAGGAGCCAGTGGTCAGGGGCACGGCAAGTGATGTCAGGAGGGGTAGGGCACAGCCCTTTCAGAAGCAGATCTGCTCAGTGGCTGCAAGCATCCCACTGTGGACTTTTCTCCTGCTGACAGTGTGCATTTTTCATTGCTGATGCCCAGTGGAGAGAAGACCAATTAACCCCAGAGACTTAAACCAACATTTTCTCCCTCCTTTCACTATTCCAGCTGGTGACAGAAGCTGGTGGTCAGGGGTGTGGGAGGTGATGTCATGGGGGGTGAGGCACTGCCCTTTCAAAAGTGGAGCCACTCTAGGGGCTATCCAGGTGAGTAGATCCCACTGGAGTGGCGGGAGTAACCAGCAGGAGGCAGATTTACAAAATTTTGTGTTTTAACTTAATGGTTTTATATTTTTAGTGTGTTTTAAAATGTTGGTACTCATAGCACTCCTTGGACTGATGGGGGGATCTGATTTGTACAATCATGACTCTATTTACAGTTCATAATATCATATTTAATCATGTTTTTATAGATATGTTAACAACTTTAATGTGTTGATTCAAGATTGCCTCAATACCTTTTTTTGTAACATTTCCTACTTAGGTTAGGTCATGTTTCTTAATTAATGGTGGGGGCTTTCAACTGGCCATGTTATTTACATAATTGCTATAGTATTGCTATTTGTAGTTTGGTCTCTCATAGTACACATAAGTTTTCAAATTATGTCAGGAAGAATAGTTGTGGAGTTTAGACACAGATGCATTTTTTTTGCTTCTGTTGGGCTCTGTCCACCCAAATTCAGGTTCATGGTCCAATGTTACTAAGAAAGGGGTGCACCCTATGAGACCTCCCTTTCCCTATGGATAGTCCATTTAAATATTCAGAGTCTTTTGGCCAAGAAAAATCCATTTGAATGTTGGGTGGAGGAATACAAATTTGATGTAATTGTACTAATGGAAACTTAGCTTTCAGACAAAATTTCAGATAATGAGATTTCTTTGAATTGGTATACTGTATTTAGGAAGGATAGAAAAGGTAGGAGAGGAGGGTGAGTTCTGTTTAATGTCTTTGAGCAACTTACAGCCTCTGAGTTTGTTAACCAGTTTAATACAAATAGAATAATAGATGCATTCTGGTGTATTACAAGGCAATAATTCATCCAGAGGATCTGTTGGCATAGTAAACCTCGAAAGCGAAGCTTGAGAGGTTTCTAGTGCCACAGATCCTCGAGATGAAGAGCTGCCTTGTAACACAAGAATGTAGTTGTTATTTTTTGTAATATATGGATGCGAAGAAATTGTAAGTGCATACCTTTGTCATAGAATGAGGGATCTTTGGTTAGGGTGCTGAGGTGATTTTTGTGTGAGTAGGAGCCAATGATTGCGGCAACATCGAAAATGTTTCCAAAATTCTAACAGCAAAACTGTGCAGTGTTAAAGAAACTGCAAAACGAAACAGCAGTAACAGCTTTTTTTTTTTCTTGAGCAAGCGACTGTTGCTGTGGAGACTAAGTCAGACTTTCAGTTGGAGTACATGATGTACTGCCTTTTTTTTTGCTGGTTGAGGGGATTTTTGAATATTGATGGCTAAATCCCAAAAGAAGTTGCAGTGCGATCCAATATCAGACTGTAGGTGCGATGCAAATGTTTTGTCAGCTTTTACTGTATGTGACAGTTACAGTAAATGCCAGCTTGTGGTCAGCGTGAGCTGTCCGGTGGTGCTTACGCTTTAGTCAGTTTGCAATAATACTATCATTGAGATCTTCCGTCAATAGTATTATGGGATCTCAATGATAGTATTATGGGATTCCATCCCTACTATTATTGAGTTTGCACCGGTGTATTACAAGGGAATTTTTGTATGCTTTTTAGGGGTATTATTTTGAAAATCCATATATTACTCAATTTATTGAGTCTCTGTTAATCAACATTGTACTGAGCACTAATAACATTTTAACTATTAGCAATGTCTACACTCTGCCAGGCCACTCTAAATTTGGGCATTAAAACATTATCACATATTCCCCTCTTCTCTTCCCCATACCTGTGAATTGATAATTGTAAGTGATTTTAATTTAAACTGGAGCTCAAGATATGCTGATGATGCCAGAGAATTAATCTCCAGTTTATGCCTGTTTCAATTTATTACTGACACAAATTACAGATCTGTTTATGAGTCCACCTTTGACTGGGTGATTGTTAATAATCTTTTGCATATTACATACTTGGAGGTACTGCTTGACTCCCTTAATGACCATTGTGCGGTCTTCTGTAATTGATCAGCAAAAGTTAGTAAAAAGGTACCTAAACTGATTATGTTCTATTGTTTAAAAGATTTAAACATTAAAGAATTTTTGGATAAAGTTCAATTAGCTGATTGATCCTTTCTTGATAAAATATCTAATATTAATGAGGCCTTTGACATGTTTTGTAATCAGTTTATCGCTATCTGTGATATGTTTTACCATTAAAAAGAATGAGAGTTAGGGGGGAGAGTAATGATTGCTTGAAACATGATCTTCTTAAATTAATTAGGCACAGAAATAAAATCTGGACTAAGTACAGGAAAACTAAGTCCCCAGTTCATTTAAAGGAGTTGAAATGCTTACATAATAAGTGCAAGGTGACATTCAGAGCAATGCAAATTAATTTTGTTAAAAGGAAACTGAACACAGAGGTAATTCTAGTTTAATTTTGAATTCCTTGAATACTCTATTGGGAAGCTCTAAAAAGGCTGAAAAATGTTCTCTTGAAAGTGTTTTTTAGTTTATTAATGACCCATGTAAGATAGCTAATATTTTTAATTCTCACTTGTGTAACCTGTACAAGGTTAGACCATCTGGAAACTGTGCAGAGATGTGACACCAAGATGGTGCAGGGTCTGCACCAAAAAACATATGAAGCTAGGCTCAGCCAGTTAAATTTATTCTACCTCAAGCAAAGGAGAAACAGAGGAGACATGAGTGAGACATTTAAATTTGTTTAAGGGATCAACACAGTACAAACCAGGAACCTCTTCAGGGAAAACAGAGCTGCATGTGCTAGAGGACACAACATGTGCCTGGTGGGTTGTAAATTCAAAACAAATGTTAGGAAGTACTTTTTCATGGAGAGGGTGGTGGACTCTTGGAAAAGCCTACCATCAGAGGTAGTGGCAGCTAAGATGGTCAGTGAATTCAAACAGACATGGAATAGACAGTATAGTCACTTTAGCAAGACAAATTGAAAGCGTGGGACAGAAAACTCGGGCAGACTAGATGGACCACATGGTCTCCTTCTGCTGGCAAATTCTTATGTTCTTATATACTATAGATAAGAACATAATATACTATCCTACAGGGTAGTTCCACTGACTCAGACAAATTCCCCCATCCAAATTCATAGTTTTTGGATGTACCTACATTCTGTTTTCATTTTCTTTCTCCCTGTGATGTTTGCCACTGTATTAGTAAGCTGGATTCTAGACCCTGTATTGGAACTGACAGAACTGATTATAGCATTCTAAAAAGTGTTTGCTTCTAAATTGCACTCCCTTTAACAAAATTATTTAATTACTCATTGTGCTTTGGAGTCTTTCATTCTAAATGGAAGTGTGCAATTGTCAGGCCCATATATAAATCTGGATCCAGGACAAACTTAATTATCAACCAATATCTCTTTTATCCATACTGTCTAAAATATTAGAAAAAACTTGTTTCTAATCAGACTTCTGAATATCTTAAGTAATACAGTCTCTGGTCTGAATCTCAGCATGGTTTTAGATCAAATCACAGCACTGAAACTGTCTTGGTGAGGTTCATAAGTCAAATCTATAAAACTCTTAATGAGGGAAATTACATTGCCTCAGTCTTTGTGGACCTCACCAAGGCATTTGATCTGGTTGACCATAATGCACTACTTAAAATTCTGTCAAAGGCACATTTTTCTACTGAAGTTATTATTTGAATTAAGAATTATCTTCAGAATAGGATGCAAAAGACCATAATTGATGGTTGTTATTCATATGCGTGTTCAATGAGATGTGGAGTCCTCAGGGGTCTATCCTTGGTCCTCATTTATTCTTGTGCTTTATTAATTCCCTTACTGATATTTGTCATAGTATGGAATTGATTTTGTATGCTGATGATGCTGTACTCTTTTGTACTGCAAAGGAATTACAACTTTGGAAATAAACCTTCAGAGGGATTTTGGTAAACTCCATACCTGATTTAAAACTCATAGCTTGGTACTTCAGTCTCTTAAAACAACATTTATGATTTTTTGAAGTCTCAGAAAAGTCAATGTCACCGATTGTATTCTCACTGATAATGATGGACACTTTGCAGAAAAGGTGTCCAATTTTAAATATCTTGGTATAACCTTTGACTGTCACATCATTCAATCCACATATTATCAGTCTCATTAATAAAAATCACCAGAGGCTGGGGATGTTGTATCACTTTAATCAGTTTTTAACTTTAGAAACTAGGATTTTATTGACACATAGTCTTTTGTTTTCTATTATTGACTATGGTTCTATAATCTATTTATTTACAATAAAAAGTCTATTTAACAAGCTCAAATCCTCTTATCACATTATTCGCTGTGCTACTGGTCTTCCAAGAAGGACACATTATTGTGACCTTTATAAGTCATTTGGTTGTCTCTCCTTGGATGACAGTTTAAAATTCAGATCACTGTTATTTCTGCATAAAATACATATGACTCTCTTACCTGATTGTATTTTTAAGTTGTTTCCTAAATTGTCTAATGTTATATCAACAAGGCTAAGTAGTAGATAACCTTCCATGTCCCTCTTTTTCACACTACATTGGGGCAACATTCTGTTGCATTTATGGCTATAACACTTTACAACAAGTTGCCTAATACTATTGTAAATTGTGCTACAACTTCTGCTTCAAAAAAGTCCCATAAAAGTTATTTTCTTGGTAGATCTACTTGTTTTAAGTAATTTCATTGTTCTTATATTCTTGATGTAACTATTTTTGCATTATTATTATTATGTATGCATTTCTTGTGACTGGATGCTTGTGAAAATGGACATTTTGCTCACAAACCTTTCAGTATAAAATAAAAACAAAATGAAATGAAAGATGGATTTTCTTTGGGGATGTAATGAGATGCCAGGGCATATCTTTAAAAGTTTGTTTTTTAACTGTATTTTTCTTAGCTTTCAAGAAAGTACAATCTTTTAACTTCTTCTGCAGTGAGTACATGTAAAAATACAGGTAGCAATATCACCTATTTTACAATGAGAAACAGTAACTCTAAGGGTGTTACTACATTCAAAGGTAGAGACTAGACAGATTTAACAAAATCAAAAGAGGTGCACACACAAAGCCAGTACTTCAACTGATATACAAGCAATAACACACAACGAGGTGTGGGTTATCTCCTGATAAAAGCATGACAAGGGATGTTATAAGGCATGAGGTGCTTGCACTGAGTGCCTTATGATGCACTTGTATATGTTCTTATCAGGAGATAACCCACACCTTGGAATGTGTTATTGAGCTTTATAAATGGGTCCCCAAGTAACTATTTAAGGGAAAAAAAGAACACAAAACATAGAAAAAAATGTAAAACAACCCCAGGTTTGATACAAAACAGTAACAAATAGTCCCCCTATTAGTAATTGTTGATGGGCAGCATAGGACGTTGCCCGCCCCACCACACACACACACACACACACACACACACACACACACACACAGATACTGGACATGTTGTTGTTCCATTTTCCCTCACATTGTATTCCTGACTGGCACATATACAATTTAAATCAGCACGTTTCTGCTGCTGAGCAGAGCAGGCATTTATTTTACAGCCGAGCTTCCCTTATTTTTCAGACTGAACATGTTCCTCATTAGGCCCCGTACTTACTGCTTGTAAAAGAGGGGGTTGTAACATCAGGCACTCATGCTATTATAATGAAAATGTGGAGGTTTTAAACTAAATGCTTTAGTTAAAAAAATGGCATATAAGGTAGTAAGCTGAGGAGCTGCTTTGGACTTTTGATTGGGACTCGAGAGACAAGTCATAGCAGCATGCTGAGTCATTTGGTTTTGTTTCAGTTGCCTTTCTCAGAGAACCAAAGGTCTCAGTTTATTTTGGAGCATGTTATTACTTTTCAAAAGATAATATGCTGTACTAATGTGTGTGTGTGGGGGGGCAGCTGCCGAAATGCAGTACTGACTGTTATGCAGCTAGGCTATGAAGGTTCAGCAATCAAGGTGGGGTAGCAACTATTCTGCAGTTCAGGCAGGAAGGTTCAGCTACCAGACTGAGGCACAGTGATTTAATTGGTAATGCATCCTGCGTGGCTCAAGAGGTGCCAGTTGGCACAATATGCCCTGATAAGGACATGGCAACTGGCACCTCTTAGCCAGTCAGGATGCAGAAATCTCCCAACCCATTTTATAAACTCACATAGTCAGCAGCTGTCTTATAATTAGCTATTGGTCAGAAAATACTAAGTTAGTGTTGTACATCCTAGCTTCATTTGCCTCTCAAATCCCCTCCCTCTGGGAATCCACAGCATTAAAGAAGGGACTAAGTAACATATTTTTCCCTGAGTTTACAGTCTTAGAACTTCAGCCAAATCATGAAATGGTTCATCTCTTTCTGATTCGAGTACCATAAGAATATACTGTATGTCTCCCCTTTATAGTAGAAAAGAAAGTCCAGCAGTCCAACTAGAGAGACTGCCTGTGGAGAGAAAAATTTTAAACAGGAACAGAACTTTTTAGAACTATAGGTTAACTAGGATGACTAGCACTGAAAAACAACTGCAACACAGATTGCTTAACATTTACTGTATTTCACGGTCTTGTGGGATACCCTCCATTTTGTCATGCATTCAGTGCCATTTTGGGCTGAGGTCTGCTCAACTCCCTACTACAGCATGCACTCCTGCACAGGGTCTGATTTACAAGAAAATTAATGAGTTTAAATGAAATAAAAACCAGGCTAATTCTAGCCATCCCATGCAGAATAAGCCAACAGGGATGTACCTTGCATGAGTACATAACTCACTTTCTGTAGGCCCCACCAGCAAGGTACCGACTGTCGGTCCCTTCCCGCCCCAACCCTCTGTATTAACAGATTCAAATACAGTGCATTTCATGACTCAGTGTCCTCATTTTGTGCAACTAGATCACCAAAGTCTAGTTTGGTTTATCTGCAAGCTTGCTAGCATCTTTCAGGTCATTGAAAGCATAATGTTTCCAAGAGTAGATTATGTTGAGTTTAGCTGGGAATTGCAGGGAATGAGTAACCCCCCAGTGACCTTAGTGTCATTCTCAGCCCATCATACCCCTTTCTCCTGTTGTCTTGTGGCAAAACTTAAATCTGAGAAGATAGAAAGTTTGTTTGCATCCTCTTGCTCAGTGCGTTCTCTCCTCCAGGCAGTGTTTAAAGTCCTGTCTCTCTTATGTGTCATGGTAAGATGGGTAGTAAAGTTTTGGGGCCTCTGATTCTTCTCAGTGATGGCATGGTGTTCTTCTGTATGGCCGTATAGGTGCAGGATTAAATTCAAAGACTTCTTGCAGCCACTTCTCTGCAAATGTCTCCAGCTCATCCCCCTCCTGCCTTTCAGCCAGACTAAATAAATGTAAATTTGCCAATCAGGCCTGATTTTCTAGTCTGAAATGCAGTAATTTGTTCTCCTTGTGCAGTCCAATGGCCATTGTTGCTGCCCTGAGTTCTGTACCTGCTGCTTCCTTCACTTCTACCAAGGCCATACATGATTGTGTTTCATACAGTATGTATATAGGCTGGAGTTAAAGTCTTGTATTTTGTTATCAAGAGCAGCCATTTGCAGACTGAGAGCTTTATTGGCCCCCATAACATTGTTGATGGTAAAGTTCATAGCTGTGTTTTCACTTTTTCCTTTACTGATGAACTTAACCAATGTGAACACGAAATAGCCTACTTATATAAATTATGTTAAGAGATTCCATGAGGAAGAGCCAATTAAAAGTGTGACTTTCCTTGGTGGCTGCTGGCTCCACCCCACCAGATCTATGAAAATTTTAACCATGTAATCTAAACAGTAAAAATCATCAGTGAAATATTTGTTTGGGCAGTACCCCATGCACTCTGACCTGTGATTATGTTTTAATGTTATTGATTTCTGTGGTGTGTGGATTTTTTCTCATTGCATTGACTTTTTTAATACCAATATGAACTTAACTGCAGAGCTGCTAGAGATTGCAACTTTTTCAGTAAATCCAGTGAATCAAATTCCACTGTTTTGCCGGAATTAGTGGAGATGCACAAATAATTTAATTGGACTAAAATACACAATTGCCAATGAGGATTGCAACATTGTGCTCTCAGCGATCTTGGTAAGAAAGCTTAAAAGTCTTTTGACTCATGTTTTAAACCCCAAAATGAAAGTCAATAATACAGAGTCTCTCCATTAAAGGAGCACTACTCAAACAAAAATGCTTCATAGATCCAAGCTTTGCTATCCTGATTACCCATGCAGGCTTCTTATAACAGTTTTTAAACTGGAGTCCTCATAAAAACTGCTACTACATTACCAGCAAACAGGAATTTTATGCTATGCCTGTGTCTGTTCTCCAAGATGATAATCAACATCACATGATGATGTGTGACTTCCTCTTCTAATTCAGTGCCCTTTGTACAGAGATTTAACAATCTCTATATCCCCTATGCCCTGCTATATTAGTTAACATTAAATCTAAATTTCATGTTAATTATAAGCATAAACATGGCATTTAGGCTCAATGTTGGCAACTACAGAAGGTCATAGGAGATAGAGAGATTGTTAAATCTCCATTCATCCAATACTATATTAGAACAGGCAGGAATTCACTACTGGATGAAATAATAACTAGTAAGACACTGACTCCTTCAAAAGAAAGTTGGATACATTTATGGATGGGGGTAACTTAGAAGACTACTATACCTAACATAAGGGTAGCTAAGACATGGATGTTAAACATCTACTGCTGCCCTGACTGCCCCCAGAGCAACTCCTAGTCATCCATCATCATTGGACAGTGTTAATGCTCTCACTGATCATGACTAGGAAAAGATTCAAACATATTATATAATGCTTGTCTGCTATTTATAGAGCAGTAGTTTTTTACAAGGACGCTGGTTAAAAAACTATCATATTGAGCCTGCATGGGTGATCAGGGAACTGAAGCCCCAACCTCTGCAGCAGCTGCTGCCTTTGGTATGCCAGTAGTTGTTGAAAGAGATTTTCTGATTCTAAGTAAAGACTTCACAGCTGTCATCAGCAGAACACATCTACATAAATTTACCCAAAAATCTAATTTCAAGATTTTCCTGATTTTTATTACCATTGATGTGTCCATTAGAACAGGATTATTTCACTAAGACTTCTTCTAAATTTAGTATACTTTTCCCCCTGTTTCACCCAGAAGTCCCACATTGGCCAGACTCCCATCACCATTATTTGCCTTCTCTGAGACTTATCTCCATTGTCTGGTCCTCCCTGGCTGGTCCTCCAGGATCAGGCTGCTGTAGGGAGGCACCAGTTTCCCCCAATTAAGTTTTCTAAAGTCAGCAGTGTGTGTCATAGTGCAGAGCCTGCACCATGGGGATGGTGTTACACTGTTGCATACAATGCATTTCCTTTTTCCTCCCTATCTTCCCTAGAATGAGACCTGGGCTCTTTGGATGTGCAAATGCACACATGTGCATGACCATTTGCATGTGCATGGTGGTCTGCATCCTCCCTCCAAGTGATCCACAGCTTCAGCTTGCACCCCCATATGTGGTCACCCAGGTGGCAGAAGCATAGCAAAATCTGTTGATCCACCCTCCTTGAGAAGAAAAGCATCCTTTGGGATGCTCGATTCTCCTCCTCCCATGGCCAGCCCTCTGACAACATAGGCTTGTTTTTGAACTCAAATTGTCAGCGTAGGAAGGTGCAGTGCTACCACTGCACCATCAGGTCAACCTTTTCCACTTAGATGTAATCAGTTCAGATTGCTGAGACCTTCTTTGATGTTAGAATTCTCTTACTCTGTTTATGTGACATCACAACCTGTACTATGGAAATTGTTCTGATGTTTTAAGCAGATTATTATGATTTCAGATTAGGACAAGCAGCAACAATATGAAATCCAAGGAACCAAGAGCCTGTATTTATGTAAATGTTTTTAGTAAAAAAGCATATGAGGAAAAATAAAGAATATGAGGAATGGAAATTCAGTTTTATTTAATGTTATGAAATTTGTTTCCTGTTGATGCCAGCTGTAACTTTTTCAAATAAAAATTGGAAAATTACTTCAAGGACTAATCATTGGCTAATCGCTAAAACTATCACCAACAGCTTAATCTGGTTCAAGGTCTGTTGGCATTCATCTGTATCCCCCTCCTCTGGGTCATGCCCGAAAAGAGGCAGAATTTGTCTTGTGCACTTACCTGGTCAACAAAAATTAAATAAATAAAAAGTAATCAAGATGTTGTATGATACACATTAATATGAGTACTACTTCTTGTGGTAACTGATGTACAATATTTTCAGTGTGTTTGCATGAGTTAACTTAAGTAAACTATGCTTGAGTAGCATCTCAAATTAAAAAAAAATAAAATTGAATTAAAAAATGAGCATTCAAATAGGCACATAATAAAAATGTTCAGTTACTCTTTAAAATGATTTAGCATAGTACTGCAGTAGAACTGTACAATAACCACTATTTTTCCATAATTTGGCAAAACAATAGTTCTGTGGCTATTAATTAGATAATTATTTGAAAATGTGTCATATATGTCATAAGCTTTATTTCACAAGCTTTATGTATCAATCATTATATCTGATTGTAACAGTTTTTATGGTCTCTGATTATTATGAGCTGAAAATCACATGTTCATAATTATGAGTAGTTCCACCAAAATTGTGTAAATCTATTTCACACACGTTTCAAGAAAATGCACCATATTCGTGAATCTCAATGCAATTTCGAGAAATGACTATTTAAAAGCCTAATCTCTACATAGCAATACATCTATGTTATGAAATAATGCACAGTGTCATTCAATTTATGCAAATTGAATGGTGATAGAGGTCATATGACTCACACAAATGTTAACTTGTGATATTGGAGCCATTTTATGCAAACCATGTGTGATTTGAAACAATTTGAAAGAACCAGCACCATTTTCATAATAATGTTTCTAAAAAATGCATTTTTAAAAATGTGCAATATTTCTATATAAAATAAAATCCAATCTCAATGAAAAGCACCTTTTTACAGGGGGAAGGAGGTATTTCCCATGAATCCATTGTATTTTAGATTGAGCATGCTACCGTGTTAGTCAGCCATCTCTATGTATTCAAGAGAGAGCTGTAAGAGCTATCAGACCTATAGTGCGGTAATCTTTTTCAATCGTCTGTCAGAAAGTCCCATATATATTTTTTTTTCCTTTTGAAATCTGCAAGGAAAGAGTGGCAAATATTTTGTTTCGGTCACTGTAGTTTATAGTGTTAATTTAGGAAGGATGAATTTTAATATTTCAAAACACTTCAAGAAGGAATTATTTTATTTTTGTGACTTTCTACAAATGCTGTATTGATCAAGGTGCCATATGTACTGAATTGCAGTCCTTGCAGTCTCCAACATTATGTTCTATAGTGGCATGCTTTTAGTGATGGTGGGAATGGGCTCATAGTATTGTGAAAAGAAATTAGAGCTAGTGATCTAACAAATTTACAGGACTTTTATAATAACAGTTGGATGTGATACTAGAATACCATAGATAGATACTAAATCATGGTACAGTTTAACACTTGACAAGAGGTTCGGTGGCAGCAGCTTCTCCTTCCTTCCTCCACACTGCATCCTGGACCAAGACTGGCTCTCCTGGACTTCGGTGACCCTTCTGTAGCTATCTGGGTCACAGTGATGCACAGCCACAAAATGCTTCTACAGCTGTGGGATGCTGAGCTCCACTCCCAAGGCACTGTTCATTTTATTTTGGATCTTCATCCAGATTTTCTTCCAGATGTGGAACAGGAGGCTGGCAATACCAAATAGCATTTTGTGGTATCTTTACAAAAGGTCCAAGAATACTGTAATCTTAGTACTACATTGTGGGTGTTTTTCCCCTGACTGTTCCTGAAAATTAAATAAAAACATAACCCATAAAATAATAATAAACAACATACAGTATATATAAAACTTGTCATCTATCTATCTATCTATCTATCTATCTATCTATCTATCTATCTATCTCTCTCTCTCTCTCTCTCTCATGTACCTTGGTGACCCTTCTGTAGCTGTCCGGGTCACAGAGGTGCATATCCACAAAATGCTTCTATGACTGCAAGAATAATGCAGACCTTTCATGTCAACATCCCTAAAATACAGATGGTCTACTAGTTTCTTCAACTAAAATCAGGAGATTTTTCATAAGGCCTTTTCAGACTCAAAAAACTGAGTGTAAAATAAAACCAGTGCAATCACAATAATGAATACTTATTTATTTATGGAAGAATATGTATTCATTTATTGAAAACTGGTAACTGGGAAAGGTACACTGAGCCATGGCTTGTTTCCAGGTGTAACTCAGGAGAAGGAGATAAGGAAGAAAAAGTGCATTCAGAGGTAAATTACAGTAAATGTAAAAGTAAAAATCAGTATACAGGCATATGTAAATAAATGTATATGACTAAGTTATTGCATTTTATTTTATGATAACACCAGTTGTTCAATGTTAATAAAATAGGTACTCTGAATTATAAATTGAACACACACACACACACACAGAAACACACACACTACAATGAAATATAATGGGCTAAGAAATAATCTTTATACTTACAATGTATTACATTTGTATTGTACTTGACTAAATGTTGTTAGTTTACTGTGTCTTTTATGGTCTAGGGTGCTTGCTTGAGGTCATAGATTAGAGACCTGTGAAGTGACTCAGAACAATTTTGGCACACAAAGAACATGAGAAGAAACTACTTTAGTCATAAAATACACATCAACTGTGCATATAAACATATTATAAATCATGTGGAAGATTTGCATTGTAAAAATTTAAATTAAAAAGCAACATCAAAATGATTGACTTCAATGAAAATCAAAGAATACCCTATTTATGTCATAGTCTGTTTCTCAAAGACAAAGAACCTCTGTGTGCAAACACTGAGGCAAGGGTTACCCCAAAGGGCATTTGGCTGGGAAGCTAAGTTTTAAGAAAATACAAAATCACACATGCCCCCACAATGCAAAGCATCATGGGCTGCATATGCAAATCACCACAGAATGTAATGCTGGTTCAACTTTATGCAGAACTGCATGGTGCCGAAAGGCCTCTCACACAGTTTGCAAAGGGTGCTAACAGATGACATACACACGTGTTTCATCCTACCAGGACTCATCAGTATGCCTCGTCTGTTTGACACCCCAGTGGAATGAACCAGCTACCCTAAGACGGTCTGTCTGGGTTATGTTGTGGTGAACCCATTAAAATAAAAAAATGATTTAAAAGACAAAGTACCTCTGTGTGCAAACATTGAGGCAAGGGTTACCCCAAAGGGCATTTGGCTGGGAAGCCAAGTTACAAGAAAATACAAAATCACACATGCCCTCACAATGCAAAGCATCATGGGTTGCACATGCAAATCATCACAGAATGTTATGCTGGTTCAACTTTAAGCAGAATTGCATGGTGCCGAAAGGCCTCTCACACAGTTTGCAAAGGGTGCTATTTCCCAAAGAGTAGGCCAGATCAGGTAGTGCTGTTATTTGCCATTTTTAGCCAGATAGGATAGTTCAGGTAAAGTACCACCCTACTGGCATGACAGTGCGTGATTGTGGGTGCTGATATTTTGGTTCAGGTACTGGGTAATGGGTTGGGTACTTACAGTGCCGTACCTTGTCATTGCTGAAGTTGCTGCTGCCATGATGTGACTCACAACGGACTCTGATTCCATCTTTAATGTGATCATCAGTTGCTCCCCTTGCACACCGTGCCTGCCAAGCTCCTCCAATCACAGTGCATGACTCAGGTGGTATATCAGGATGAACGATGGTATGAGTGCTGCAGAGATGAAGGGATTGCTGCGACATGCATGGAATACCACAGTACAGCAAAAAAGCAGGCTGTGTTAATGGCAAGTGAGAAACAACATATATAAAAACAATTAACTAAGCAATGCCATCAAGGCCTAGGTGGCATCTGAAAGAAAATATTGCCTTGCTACCTGCTGCACAACATACAGTTGGAAGGATAAATAACAGCAATTGATGAGGCAGTTCAGTGCTTGTTGAGTACGGCAGGGCCACCCACAGCCACCATGTAGTGTCCTGTGACAAAAGAAAAAAAGGATACAACTGACTACTCAGGAATGAATCAAAGGGGATGAGGAAATGATGCTGTGTTGTTGCCTGTCATGCAGTTTGAGGATTGCAATCAGAGTAGGCAGTTCAGTGTTTTTTGCTGACTATGTCAACCAGGCTGACCACACGGAGGAGGGGAAGCAAATGAGAAAATATAAAAAGAAAGGAAAAAAAAAAAACATTCAATCAGTCCAGAGCTCAATTAGTGGAACTCAGCTAGGGATTTTCATTTTGTTTTATTTTCTTTGTTCCTGCATGCCTACCATGAAAGGGATCAACAGTTTCACTTCAGCACCGCATGGCATGGTAGTCAAAAGGGTCAAGTTGAAGAGTAATACAGTCAGTAACCACCCACAAGCCTAATTTGCTGTGACTGTACTGGAAACTGTACAGCAGTAAGTCTTTTTTTATTGTAATCAAAAGGGGTGTTTACATGAGGGGAAGCGGTGCATTGTACTCTGAACCATTTGCCGGCTCCTCTGTTGGCACTGCCACCACCATGTGTTTACAGGCAGCATTTTGCAATGTTATGCACAGCACTCCCTCTCTTCCAGCATTTCAGCAGCACTTCACTTCAGTTGGAGAGGAGAGGTAACAGAAGCAGAATGAGAATGGGAATTAGGGTTGGAGTGGGGGATGACAGCAGAGGGTTGGAGTAGGGAACAAAACCTAATGGGAAGGGAATTGGGATAAGTAGCTACTACTACTAAGGGGGACAACACAGCACATTGTAGTGTGTGGCAAGGGTGTACCAATGCAGGCAGAGCAGCATGTAAACATGCCAGAAGAAAATGCCTGCATCAGTGGACAAACCAACAAAACCGCCAATTGCTCTGTGCCACATTGGAGAGCATTGCAGCCATCAGCAGTGCTCCCCATCATGTTTACGCTGCATGATCTGCACTGATATTTCTTATCTGCACCTCTCACAACAGTGCAGATCAGACAGTGTAAACAGGCCTTATGGTTTTCCCCATAATAAGTGTTATTTTTTGAAATGGAAGGGGCTTTTTCACTACTAGATCTGCACTGGTACCAGCAGTGCAGATCAGTTGAACCGGTCCAAATTCAGCAGTGTAATGAGCTGCTGGAACATTGCAAGCTGCTCCATTGTGGCAAAATGCATTCCCTGGTTTGATGAGAATGGGGAGCAGAATGCACTGGTGCAGGCATTTTTTTGCAAGCATGTAAAAATGCTGCTTTGCCCACACTGGTACACTCCAATTTACTAACCCCTCCACAATACATGACTGCATAGCACAGGAAGGCCATTGGGAATGCAGCACAGCTGTAGTGTGTAAAAGAAAAGGTCAGTGGCGTAAGCGGAGGGGGGGGGGACCAATTCAAGACGGCAATGTTCCAGGTAAATGTAATGTAAAAGCAGCTTGAAACAGCATCAGATTCACTCACAGCAGCTGTGCCTGTCCTACCTGCCTTTAAGACAGCCCCATGTGGGTAGTTTTATCAGGTATAGGTAGTAAAAATCAAAGAGCTTGATTCACAAAGTTTGGCACGAGCTGGCCATAAGTCAGCTTTTGCTGATTGTTGGTGCGCCAGGGACCCAGCACCTGATTCACTATCAGTTAGGTTCCTGGTGGCAAAGTTCCGCAGTTTGTGGCAACTGAGGCCCTGCACCACACAGACAGCACATCTGAAAGGTGTGCTGTAAGCCATGGGGTGGCTGTGCTGCAGCAGTTCCATGGAAAGCAGTCCCTGGTGGTCTAGCAGCCCCCCTGCACTGATCCCCAAGTATTGGAAAATAAATCATGTTCCTGGTTGTCTAGCGGACCCCCTCCCAGCCCCAATCTGCTGGGCTTGCTCCTGCTGGCCATGCCTTGCTACCCACCCACCTGACAGCTCATCTCAAAGGTGCTGCCCTTGAACCAAGTGCCCCATGCCTCCTTCCAGGCTATGGCTTGGCTTGCTCCTGCTGGCTGTGTCTTGCTACCCACCTGCTCAACAGCTCATCCAAAAGGTGCTGCCCTTGATCTGGGTGCCCCACGCTTCCTTCCAGGCTACAGTTCAGCTTATTCCTGCCAACCATGCCTTGCTGCCCACCTACCCGACAGCTCTTCCAAAAGGTGCCACCCTTGAACCAGGCACCCCACACCTCCTTCCAGGCTATCATTTGACTTGCTCCTGTTGGCCGTGCCTTGCTACCCACCCATCCAACGGCTCATCCAAAAGGCGTTCCTCCCACCCTTCACGCCAACTGACAGTCTCTTCCATTCTTCAGGTTTACACTATTGAAACCCCCATTTCCCACTGAAATGCTAGATGTCCACACTTTAAATCCGTCACTTACTGGAGTGACCAAAGAATAAACAGCCCACCACTGGGTAAACAGTTTAACAAAACATTCACTCTTCTTGGTGAACTAGGGGAACTGACAGGTGCAATCCAGCCTTATCTATGGGCACATACGCCCCAGATTACAATTCCCCTAAAATATGTGAAGATCTTGTCTCCTAGAACATCACCCACAACTGGTTGTCCCATCCACTGGGCATGGAACAACAAAAGAAGGCATTCTCCTGAGTAGCAGATCAAACAGTCTCTCAGAATTCCTTTCCTAGGCAGTTGAAACACACACAGAACCTTTAGGGGATTGCCCCTTGAGTCCACTGTGAATGAGCAGTTCCTTCCACTTCACTGGGAGTAGAAATCATGAAATTCTGCTGTAGCACTGGTCTCCACCACTTCACCGGAAGCTGGAAATGACACTCCACTAGGGTGAGAAATGCTGGGCCCACACCTCAGAGCCCAACTGGCAGTCCTTCTGCCACTCTCACCTACTCATTGAACAACTGACTACTACAGATTACCTCTGACTCTAACTTACTGAACATTCTAAGCTCCCCAGAGCAACTGTCCATACAGTGTGGCTTATGCTGCTGTGAGAGTTCCAAATGACCTAATCATTCTTCCTTCAGGCTAGCTGAGTAAACAATGATGTCATTATGTAGGAAGCCCATAATGAGCTCCCTACCAGCTGCCTGCTACCTTCATAACAATAATACTGATAGGATTCTAGTAACCCCAGGGGGACTGGGTGGTTACACTCACCGTGACCAGTTATGCATCTAGGGCATAATAACCCATGTCAGCCTATACATTGAATAATACTATTCTGCAAGAGACAACAAATGAAAAAGACCTGGGAGTCAATATTACCAACAATCTAACCTTTGATTATCATACTGAAAAAAGTAGTTAAGAGATGCCATCTCATCTTGGGATGTATTTTTAGGAATGTCAAAAGTAGAGAGCCAAATGTTATTATGCCACTTAACTCCAACCTTGTTAGGACCCATATAGATTATTATTCCCCCTTCTTTGCTCCATACACAAGGGGAGGGAAACATATGATAGAAAAGGTCCAAAGAAAAAATACAAAATGAATTAAGAACTTGCATAACTTGAGTTATGAAGAAAGAAAACAGAACCTTGGTCTTCATTTCAATGGAGTATAGAAGACTAAGAGGGATCTTTGTTTTACATACAAGGCCCTCCAAGATGACCTAACTCTGGAAACAATAGGCCTAACTAGACACACCACAATCAGTACCACAAGATGCCATAAATTAAGGCTAAACGGAGAAAGGTGTAAAACAACTAAAAGAAGTAATTGGTTTATCCAACGTGTCCTCTCGGCCTGGAACACTCTACCGAAACATGCAGTCGAGAGTAATAACATAAATATTTTTAAAAATAGATTAGATGACTATACGGGCAATAAGAAATTTGTTTTCCACCATTAAGCATAAAATGGTGGCAAGTTCACTAAGGGCCTATGGCTTGATGAACTTGTACTGTCATATGAACCTATGAACCACTGGCTGTCTGCAGCCAGTACACAGCATAGTACCAGGCCATCCTACCTCTGTGCTCCCTATGGGGAGGGTTGTGCAAGTTCTCCCCTATCATGTGCCAGGTACAGGAAAGTAACACTAAAGGATAGAGGCCCACTGAAGAAACTTCAGTTCCTATCCTACTACTGAACTATCTATGAATTCTCAGTGACTCCAAGAAACCGCCTGAAGCATGTCTTAACAGACAGTGTTGGTGGCCCCTATCGTGAATCAGGACCACTAACCGGCCTTCCCCCCAACCATCTATGGGAACTCTATCTGACCTATGTTACCTACCAGGTGCCCAAACCCCAAAAAAACATTTTACACCTACACACCTGTAAAATGAAAAAGGTTAGACACTGTACTACACAGGTACACAAGCCTAACACCTCTACACAACAGAGGACACCAATGCATCCCACAAAATCCTCTTCAGATCTTCTTGTCTTCTTCCAGGAACACATGCAAAAGAAAACACTACAAAACACATTTCTGCACACAACTACAACCTGTAAAAGCCAAAAACAGTGACTGAACAAACCCTCCCACTGGATACTGCACAAGCTGAATAAGCATTAAAAAAAAAAAAGATTTTCTACAAAAGTACAAAAATAGAAAACATAAAAACATTTGCAAAATATTTTGGGGGGGGGGGATCCCTGCAATGTCCAAAACTAGGGAAGAGTCCAGAGTGCTGAAGGCACAACAGAAAGAGTCTCTTCTAGGCCAGAGCCTGCTGAAGCACAGTTCTGGAACAGGCACAAGGCCTGCAAGCACTGCAGTCTAGATGGATAGTCTGTTGGAAATTACAGTTCCATGGATATCTTTACTTGCAGGAAAACAGTCAAATTAATAAAAGAAAAGAGTTTCTTACCAGTTCTAGGTGACAAAAGGTTGTCAACATCACCTCTCTGGACCTGTGGCCTGACAATCTTCTGCTGCTTGGTAGACAAAATCTTCAGAGCAGATGCTTCCACGACCTCCTACTGGACCCGGACTGGAAATCCTTTCTGACTGCTGGGCTGATGAGCCTGGCTGTTGCCACAGACAAACCTGGATGCTCCTGCAGATGAACCTCGATCACCAGAAGAAAGGCATCTCCATCCTAGGTTGCTACCCCTTTGGTGGTAGATGGCTGAGCTGGCAATGGCTGCATTCACTTTTGGCAAGCGGGCACAATTTCAGAATGAATGGCACCAATTTCAAGGGTAGTACCACTCAGGATCTGGGGCATAAACTGTCCTACCTGGTCATAATGTCGTATGCTTAATAGCGTACAACATTATAGCTAACCCGTAATAGTACTGTCTAGGACAGTGAATGGTACAATACCGTGTATACTGCTGTATGTGGTATTGCACCATTCACACACTCCCAGGCAAAGGATAAGAACTCTGCTGGCAGTGGTTTTCACTGAGCAGCTGCCGTAGCTCACTGGACAAAGCCACAGCAGCAGGAACCCAGGCACTGCGTCTGGGGCCAGGTTTGATTCCCAGTCCTAGAAATTTTATTTATTTTTCGGTCTTTGTGCACTCCCCAAGTTGGACCCCCACTCCCGGAGTTAAGAATCTTTAGTGGGGGGGTCCTGAGGGCCCAGTGCAATTTAGCCATGTGGCATAATGTCTTGCGACATTATGACCCCGTGCCTAAACTGTCACCCTCATCTGGATGCACCATAGAAGCATTGTAGAATGTCTCTTGGCCAGCTTTGTCCACTACTCTCACAGAGTTAATTAACAAGGTCCTGCTACACTTCCAGAATTACAGTCTGTCTTTACAGACTTTAATCTGGGCCCACTTGTTTACTGTAGGGTACAAGTTGGCACAAGCTTCCTCCCACAACCAAGCATGCCTGTGTTTCTCAATTTCTTCCCATATCTGCAGAGGGTAGAAAGATTACGAAGGTCCATTCTTGACCACAGCTTACCTCTGAGCAATTCTCCCCTCTTTGCTTCTTTTAACTACCTCCAGTCCAGAAGCACAGCTTGGGGGTGGCCAGTCCTGATTGAGCCAGTTACAAACTCTTAGTGAAGAGCATAAGCAGTCCACCTCTACACTCAGGGGCACATTTCTTGAGCCTTCCTCCACACAGAGATGGGAAGGCTTCATGGAAGCCAAGGCCAATGGTGACTCGCTGGGTCCTAGTGAAGCCATTGCAACTTCTTTCTCTTCCACACATTCTGCCCAGGAACTGGCTATTGTGCCAACCCTGAAACTGTCCACTCTCCACCATCATCAGAGACACTGGCCTCCCAACAACACACTTCCTCCACCTTGGACTCTCCCACAAGACTTGGACTTGGGCCTTCCACCCACGGATCTACTGAACTTGCCGTTGCAGTGTCCAACTCCACCCTCTGTGGCATGGAACACTTAACTTCCTCTGGGCCTCGTAAAGCATTGTCACAGACAATGTCCAAGAACTCCTTTACAAACTCTATAAATATATGGATGGACCAGTGCCTTCAGGAGGGAAAAAAGGATCAGGGAGGGAGGGGAACACAGATGTAGTGATAGGGAAGGATAGAGTGAGGGAGGGGCTGCTGGCATTGAAGGTGGACAAATCACCAGGCCTGAACAGAGTACATCCAAGGGTACTAAAGGAACTGGCTGAGGAGCTGGAAGGGCCACTGGCGGACCTATTTAATAGTTTGCTAGAGTCAGGCATGGTACCACAGGACTGGAGAATAGCATATGTGCCCCTCTACAAAAGCAGTCCTAAGGATGACCCAGGGAATTACAGAACAGTTGGTTTGACCTTCATTGTGGGCAAGCTCATGGAGGTCATACTAAAGGAAAGGTTGGTGGAATATCTAGAGAAGCGTGGTCTCCAGGATGTGAGGCAGCATGGATTCATGGGGGGGGGATTGTGTCAAATGAATCTGATTGGCTTTTTTGACTGTGTCACTAAGACAGTAGACAAGGGCCGAGTGGTAGACATCCTCTATCTTGATTTCAGCAAGGCCTTTGACTGTGCCACAAAAAAGGGTGATCAGGAAGTTTGTGGATCTTGGGATTGGGGAAAAGATGGCCAGATGGGTGGAAAACTGGCTGAAGGACAGAACCCAGAGGGTGGTTTTGGGGGAGAGTTATCTGGTACCTGAGAGGTAACCAGTGGGGTCTCACAAGGCTCTGTGCTGGGGCCAGTGTTGTTCAATGTCTTCATCAATGACATTGGGGATGACATTAAGTGCAAAGTGTGCCTATTCATGGATGACATCAAGCTCTGTGGGAGAATGAATACAACTGAAAGGATACAGGACATACAGGAAGATCTGAAAAAGCTGGGGAGGTGATCCAGGATTGGGCAGCTTGGCTTCAATGCCAAGAAACGTAAAATTATGCACATTGGAGCCAGGAATCCCAGGACAGAGTACTACCCGGATGGAGTCCCAGTATCTGCATCAAAGGAGAAGGACCTGGGAATGATGAATGATCACAAGTGACTTGAAGCACTCCATGCAGTGCAAGGAAGCAGCAGCAAAGGCTAACAAGATGCTGGGATGCATATCTAGGGGGATCAGTAGTAGGAGAGAGGAGGTCATACTGCCCTTGTACAGGTCACTGGTAAAGCCGCATCTAGAGCATGGAGTTCAGTACTGGTGCCCACCCTCAAAAAGGACATTAACCTGCTGGAGAAGGTCCAGAGAAGGGCTACAAAGATGATAGTGGATCAGCAGGGTAAGGTATATGAGGAGAGGTTGAGGGCACGGAACATGTCCTCCCTGGAAGACAGGAGAGAGAGAGGGAACATGATTGGGACCTTCAAGTACTTGAAAGGGATAAATAAGGTTGATAAGGAGAGTCTCTTTAAGCTGAGTGGCAGCCATAACACTAGTGGGCACAGTCTTAAGCTGGAGGGTGGGAGGTTTAGGATGGAGGTCAGGAAGCACTTCTTCACCGAGATGGTGGTGGACACATGGAATGCACTGCCAGAAGAGGTCATCTCATTGAACACAGTGGGCAGCTTTAAGAGAGGCTGGGATAGGGGGAAAGTACGGATCATGGGTAGGGAGAATGGGAGGAGTGGGGAGGGAGGGCAGGGACATTAGCTCAAGCTGTGGACCCTGCAATAGGAGCAGACTTGATGGACCAAATGACCTTCTTCTGCTGGCTTCTTCGTATGTTCTTATGTTCTATGGGGTCTCTCTGACTGCACCCAGCCTGTTGCTGTTGTTCCGATTCTACAGGGTTCCCTCTCTGTGTTCAAGTTGGAGCTAAACAGATGCGTTTTGTTTTAGCTAACCTTGTGCCACCTGACATGCTCATCCCAAATCACATTCTACAGTATGTGCAATGTGGAACTGATAAAACATCACTTCCTGGCTTTAGACATACTGCACGCACATTGTTTGGCAAAGCCACCTCGGAGGGTGCTTATGAACAGTCATACAATTTCTCAGAATTAGCTAGTTCTTGTTCGGCTACCCACACCCTGGCATGGAGTGGGTAGTGAGGGAATTGCTGTCCCATGTTCTGCAAATTAAACACTCAAGTCCCCAAATTATTATTTTTGTAAGCACTCAGATTTGGTTTTGACACACGGGAAAAGTTCACTAATAGGTTTCCTGGCTGCTGCAATTGCATTCCACAGCACTTAACAAGAAACCATTTGAAACTTTGTTCTGGGTTTGAAAACACTGGTCTAAAATGGCTCTGCTTTATTTACATTACTGGCTACACCCCAACATGACGACTGTAACGTTGCGTCACACTCAGTCTAAAATTGCTTGGATCCTGTTTAGATCTTTTGTATTTCAACTTATTTTCTCAAGAACAAGTTCACTTTACTTTTTCTCAATCCATTACTTTACTAGCACTTGGACCAGAGGTATCGTTTGTCTTAAAGTTCACTTCCTTTGAAACAGCACTTTCACACACACAGTCCAAGATTTAAATGTTCACAAAACTCTCTCTTTCAGTACTTTTGCTGCATTGGCTCAAGTTCTTACACAGTTTTCCGACCTTAGTATCAAAGTCATTTACTTTCGCACAGTATAGCTGTTTTTCACCCTCAATGTAATACAGCCTGGTGCCTACTCAAGGAAGGCCTCTGAGGTGAAACAGGCTGGCAGTCCCGCAGATCATAGCTATGATATCCTCAATCACTCTCCAGTCAGTCGGAATATGGGTTGAGCCCGGTTTAATTGCAAAAAAGTTAGAAAAAAACCCTGCTGGTATAGAAGCACTTCTGCTGTAAGTGAATCCTCCTTCCACTGCACGAACTACATGCTGCTCACACACTGCAGGCTGCTCCTCCCTGAATGTTCCACAATGCTGAGATTTAGGCAAGGGCAGGGCTTAGGTGCACTCGATGCCATGCAAATGAACTCTCTCTCTCTCTTAGCAGCACTCTTGCATGGTGAGCGTCAAGAAGGCAACATTTAAACTTCAAACTGTCACTTTTTTCCTCTGCTTGAAATTTCAATGGAGCAAGCATTGTAAGGCATTTTCACTCAGTACTTGGTGCATTTTCTTTAGTGACTCCCCACAATTTTCACTGTACATATTTCAAACTTTATGAGCACTTAGAAAATGCTGTCTTTTAAGTCCACAAATACATTTCTCTGGACATTTGCAACTTTTAAACAGTGTTTAAGTGCTTTTACTACAAGGCAAGGGCAATCGTTGCTCAGCCCACATTTTCAAGGTAAACACACAATCAGTATATTCTTCCTCTTACTTTTCCACATAAATTCATGCAGCAAAAGACTTTCAGGTGGCATTTTTCTTGGCACAACTTTGCTTTCTGGTAAACAATCTTCTATTTGGGTGCACAGCCACCTGACAGGAAGATCCCAGACATACCCTCAGCAATGCCTCTCACCCCAAAACACATTTCTTTTGAACAAGCCATATTCCTTGTAACTCTTACCCAAATTAAATATCACCAGATGAGCCTCCATTTTTTTGTAACCCCCAGGCCACTTTTTAAACTGGTTAGCACACTTTTATTATTTTTATTTTGTTTCTGTATTCTGCTGTATTTTATTGTATTGCTTGTATTTTGACTTTTAGTCTGTTATAATTTCTTGTTTGTCATAAATGTTTGACAGTCTCCGACCCTCACCAGGTCAAGCTTGTAAAAGGGCCATGTGGCCCAGATGCTTTTTAACCGGTTATCAAATAAAAATTAAATGAAATGAGCACACACCCCCATTAAAATCTGGAACACTGGTGCCCACATAACTGCATACCATTTACTTTACAAAAGGTTGGTGCCACCCTTGGCATTAGGATGTATACCTGGCTCACTTTCTAGAGGAAGAGAGGGGTTGGGGTACAAGAACAAAACAACATGAACCTTGTGTAAACATTACAACCCAGGTCCTGGGTGTAGGCTACTTGGCATATGCTAGATCTTACCTGCTGAGGAGGCCCCAGTAAATCCTACAACCAGAAACAATAATCGGAATGTGCAGAACAGTAACTGGGATTGTGCAGTATGGCATTATTCAACAGATGGAAATTTAAAGCAGAAGTAGACCCCCAAGGGTCAGTCTAGGTAGGACAGGTACATTTCATGAACTCTGATTGCATGCAGTACAGTTCTTGAACACACAAAAGAACATCTTCTTCCCATTTCCCCATGGTGCATTTAGTGGACATCTGGCCATGCACCCTAACATTTTCTTTCCATGAGTGCCATTTAGTGAAACTCAGCCACACACTCAGAACTCTTCTATGAATATAGGTGCAATTATGTGAAACTCAGCCGCACACCTAAACCTGCAGCTTAGCCCTTGCTCAGGCATAACTGGTGCCCTTTATGAACCAGGAAGCCCTGCCTTGTAAACTTTTAGATGGTGTTCCTACCACCCTTCGCCCCCAAAAAACAGTCTCTGCCATTCTTCAGGGTCACACCAATGAAATTTCCATTTCCCACTGAAATGCTAGAGGTCCCACACTTTTAGTCCATCACTCACTGGAGTGACCAAAGAATAAACTGCCCTCCACTGGGTAAACAGTTTAACGGAGCATTCACTCTTCTAGGTGAACTAGGGACACTGATAGGTGTGATCCAGCCTTATCTATAGGCACACACACCCCAGACTATAATTCCCCTTAAATATGTGGAGATCTTGTCCCCTAGAACAGTACTCATAACTGGTTGTCCTGGCCACTGGGCATAGAACAACAAAAGAAGGTATTCTCCTGGTTAGTAGATCAAACAATTTCTCAAAATTCCTTTCCAAAGCAGCTAAAACACACACAGAACCTTTAGGGGATTACCCCTTGAGTCCACTGAGAACAAGAAGTTCCTTCCACTTCACTGGGAGTAGAAATCAGGAAATCCTGCTGTAGCGCTGGTCTCCACCACTTAACTAGAAGCTGGAAATGACACTCCACTAGGATGAGAAATGCTGGGCCCTCACATCAGAGCTCAAATGGCAGTCCTTCTGCCACTCTCACCTCCTCACTGAACAACTGACTACTACAGACTACCTCTGACTCCAACTAACTGAAAATTCTAAGCTCCCAAGAGCAGTTGTTCACACACAGTATGGCTTATGCTGCTGGGAGAGTTCTGAATGACCTAATCATTCTTCCCTCAGGCTAGCTGAGTAAACAATGATGCCATTATGTAGGAAGCCCCTAATGAGTGCCTTACCAGCTGCCTGCTGCCTTCCTAACAATAATACTGATAGGATTCTAGTAACCCCAGGGGACTGAGTGGTTACACATTGGACAAGCTATGATCAGCCTAGCTTCTCATTGGCAACACAGCGCTACTGCGTTAAGCTACCAGAGACTGCATTCCCTAGCATTCTCTTTCAATTTAAACTGTATAATTTTTCCCACCCTGAAGCCCCGACCCTGGTCACTATTAAATACACTTGGGCTCCTCCCCTCTCCCCCTCACTCTCACCTCATAGGCTATAAACCTTACAGATGGGCCACATTGTTCACTGTCGGCTCTACAAGCTACCCATTCCTCCCAACTGCTATTCATGCAATTTATCATTCTTTGTGAATTCAACAAGATATACTAAACTTGCAAGATACACCTGCTCTAGATTCAACAGGGCTATTCCTAGATCCAGTAGGGCTAATTATAACCTCATCTAGCAAGCTAGCATAGCTCAATACTAAATCTAAGCTCTAAGCTGTATGCTCTTGGCACATTCTTCTTGTGTCCTGTAAGGTGTCAAAAGAGCAATACTATCCAATGTCATAAGCCATACCTCCCTATGTTCTCACTCCATGGGCTACTTCTCTTATGCCCCATACTATCTCCCACTCATATCCCTCACCATCCTGTCCTGATCCCGAATTCAGAGACTCTTTCCTACAGCCCTAAGGTTGTTATAATAACTACGCTGTTAGGGTCTCACTTTTGCCCAGTCCCCCAGCTCAGGCTACTGTACAGCAGTTAACCCCATCTGTGATACTCCCACGGCTCTAATGCCAAAGCTTCTAACAGCCTCCTACCCTCATCCCCTTTGGGTATCACTGATCTTCCATGCCCTGTATCCCTCCTATCTCCACTACACTGGTACACACATACCACATAACTACTCATCACACAGGCACCTACATCCCACCAAAATTAAATTGCTTTACAGATGGATTAAGCATTTAATTTTCCTGCTACTAACCTGTGCAGGGAATGCCAAGCTACATCCTGGCCCACCACAGGCACTAGCCTCATATTCTGACTTTGCAGGTATTAAAGGACTGAAGTGCCTGCATATTAATGTGTGTAGCTTACTGAAGAAATTAGACTTTGTCCATGCCTAGCTTTCCCACATGGAGCCAGATATTTTAGTACTAACTGAAACCTGGCTGAAGAAATCCACCCCGACTCTGTGTTATCCTTTCCATCCTATAGCCTCTTTCATAGTGACAGATCATACAGGGGAGGAGGTGTAGTGATTTTCATCAAAGCCAGGTTTACTGTTTCTGACATTGTTCCTGCAAGTACACAGAAGGAATATGAATCCCTGATACTAAACCTATCCTTATCTGCAATGGAAACCCTAACGATAATAGGTTGTTATAGGCCACTTTCTGGGGGCCTTGAGCTCCTAAGTTACCCGCATGATATAATTGACAAAAGACACAACGAGGTCATTATATTTGGTGACTTAAATCTCAACTGGCAAAAAACATGCAACAAAAGTTCATAGCGCAAAGATTTCTGCAATGAAGCCAGATTTATCCAACTGGTATCGCAGATCACTCGTCTTAATCCCAAAAACCCCTCAAACAGGTCTCTGATTGATCTAATTATTACCAATAGACCCCATAAGATCACCCACATAGAAGTTTTCCACAATGACGTCAGCAGTCATTGCACCCTGACCTGTGTTAGAGGACAGCCTCCACCCAAAACAGCTAATAGGTTTACATGGAAAAGAAGCTTCTTCAAATTCAGTCTCTCCCACTACCTGTCTGACCTTAGAAATATTAATTGGACTGACTTTTACCTGTCCACTAACATCAATAATGTGGCTTCCTTTTTCAATACCGCCCTAATGGACATTATCAACAGTCATGCCCCTATATTAAAATGCAGAGCATGCAAGGTTTCCAGCCCCTGGTTCACAGCTGAACTAAAGGCTGCACTAAATGTGAGAGACAGTCTCTGGGCTACAGCCAGGTGAACAAAACTCTTATCTGACTAGGCAGTCTTCAGAGCCTGCCATAATGTCTGCACCAGAAAGATCAGGGACTCAAAAGCAAACTTCTACCCATCCGCTTTTGGCTCTGCTAAAGGGAATTCCAGCAAATTCTAGCATATCATTAAGTCTGCAGATGGGAATAAACATACTTCTCCATTACCTGGTATGATCTCCTTCAAGGGCAAGACTCTCTCCGATAAATCCAATATCCTAGTCAGATTTAATTATCACTTTTTGACTGTGGGCCCTGCCTTCGACACTTTCAAAGCTACCTCCATCATCTCCAGCCTACCTAAGCATTCCCCGACACCACCTAGTACCATCTTCTCCTTCATCCCTTTCCAATATAAAGAGATTGAAGACCTTCTGCTCCACCGAAATGTCTACAAGGGTGCTGGTGCTGATGGCATAGGACCATACTTCCTCAAAGCTGGCTTCCAGTATCTAACGGCTCCCATCTTGCATCTATTTAATCTTCCCATTACTTACAGTACTGTACCAGAGGCTTGGAAAATAGCTCAGGTACTCCCATTATTTAAGTCTGTTGATCCTGTGGACCTGAACAAATACTGCCCTATATCCATCCTACCTTTGCTCTCCAAACTATTCGAGAAGTTGTTAAATGCTCAAATAAGAGACTATCTTTATAAAGCCAGCCTAATAAACCCAGCCCAATCTGTCTTCTGACCTGCTCATAGCACTACCTCAGCCTTAGCTTCAGTTACAAATGACTAGCTCCTTGCCATGGATAAGAAACTTGTCACGGGGCAGTCTTCCTGGATCTCAGCAAAGCATTTGATATGGTTTATCATGCTTTATTCCTTGAAATGCAAAATTAGCATGGTATCTCTGGTTTTGCGCTGGCATGGTTCAACAGTTACCTGTCAGACAGACTCCAACAGGTGATGTTGGATGATTCCCTCTCCCCGCTCCTCCCACTCAGAAGAGGGGTACCACAAGGATCGATCCTTTGGCCTCTGCTATTCATGCTATATATCAATACTATTGGAAATAGTATCAGCAAATCAAAATTACATCTGTTTGCGGATGATACAGTGATATACATATCCAGACCCTCAGTCGCAGGAGCCCGTATGGAGCTCCAGGCTGAATCTGATCTTCTACAGCACAGCCTTGAACAGTCAAAACTGCTATCAAATGCAAAAAAGACAAAAGTTTTGTTCTTCTACTCCAGTCACCTGACCACCATCCCAAATGTGCTCACATCCCTGCCCCCCATCAAGACTCTCCTTGATGATAATCTCGAGTTAGTCAGCAAATTTGAAAACCTTGGCTGTGATCTAGATCAACACCCAACATTTTCAGCCCATATCCACTCACTTGAAAAGAAACTACATCAAAGAATTGGCTTTCTTTACAGAAACAAATCTTTTTTCAACACTGAAGCCAGGCTACGTTTGGTCCAAACAACGTTTATCCCACTACTTCACTATGCTGATATATTATATACTAGATACTCTCATTCCCTGCTACACCAGTTTGACCCACTCTATCACAGGGTGATACATTTCATCTCGAATGCCCACCATTGTACACATCAGTGCGACCTTCATGCCTCCTTGGGGTGGACCTCCTTATCGACTAGATGTCTCATCCACTCTGTCACCTGGCTATACAAAGCCCTACTGTTAAGACTCCACCCTTCCCCACATTTCAAATCTATTTCAGTGGACTGCCTGTGCTTACCTCCTTCATAGTAGCTCTTATATTATGCTAGACATCCCAAGCTCCCACTACCGTTTTGGGGCTATGGCTATAATGTAAGTCATGCTCTCCCTGCTGCTTGGAAAAATGCACAATCTAGACTCAAACTTCAAAGCTTGATCATTCTAAATAGATTCAAAAGACTAGCCAGTGCTAACCTATGCGAATCCTGTGTTGTCTGTTAATTAAATGTCATGCGTCCGCCCAATTAAGCCTGAATTAAATAACCATCTCTCTTCCTCCATTTTCTTCCCTCCACCTTCACTAACTTCATTTCTACCTCTCATTTTTTTCTTCTTCCCCAGCACCACCCCCTGCTTCCATGCCTCCACCACCACCCTATGCACCACAGACTCGCTCACCTCTTCCTTCTCCTTAACACATTCTCCCTCCTCTTCTCTGACTGTAACCCATATCATGCCTACACTTCCATTGTATCTCTTCTAATAGTGCTACTACCTGAGTTGATACTGACCAATACAAATGTGCTGCCCAGATGCTCAGTATTTTTACCATGAACAACCCCTAAAGCTCTGTTGCACCTGTGTATTTATTGTAAGCATTGTGTAACTTATCTTGTTTATCTGCTGCCCCTGTGTATTCAATGTAAACATTTTGTAAATTTTCTTGTTTTCTTTTTTTTATATCTGATGTACTCTCTCTATATATATTGTGTACAATATTTATTGTGTATGTCCATGTATTTGACTCTTTTTGCCTGTCAGGACCTCCTAGTAAATGAGCTTGCTCAATGGAGCTTTTCCTGCCAAAAAAAACTTGAACTTGAACTAGACTATACAAATATCTTTCTCTGGTGGTCTAGTGGCTCATTACCCCCCACCCTGACATGCAGTGCTCCACCACCCTGCCCCCCACATTGCATCCCAGGGCCTGTTTACAGCATAGCCCTCCACTTTCCACCACAGCTAGGCACCTAGTGAACTGTCAAGGACTGCATACTGCATACAGTATGCACAAGCTGTCAGTCAATGAGCATGTACTGTATACAGCACATGCTCCTTGATAGCTCAGTCTACACCCGGCCATGGTGAAGAGTGGAGGGCTGTGCTTAGACTACCAGGGATCTCATTATTTTAATAGAAGGGGATTGGGGCTGGGGAGGGAACACCGTGGCACATTGGCACAAGATATAAAACCCTCCTAGAGGACACACTTCTAAGTACCCTTAGACCAGGGTATTTAGAAATGTGCCCTCTGGGAGAGATTTGTAAATCCTGAATTAGATATAAGGCAGTCTGCATCTGCCGCAAGCCCACTAGCTGCAGCTGATTTTGTGCTACAAGGATGGGACAAGCCCCCTCTGGTGTCAGCAGCCTGTGTTTAATACAGGCTGTGTTTGTGAATTGCCCTTGAGGCATCTTTTGGCGCAAGCCATACCTTACACCATTCCTTGTGGCACAAGCCTCTTCCACCACCTTTTTCCAGTACATATGGGTGAAAGGGACAAAAAGGATGGAACAGTGAAGCTTAAAAGTGAGAAGCAGTGGGTGGGACATAATACAGAGAAGGCAGAAGTATTGAATGAGTACCTCTGCTCTGTCTTTACAAAAGAAAAAGATGGCCAAGTGCTGCAAGGAAGGAAGAGTGGAAGGAGAGGGAGAGGGAAGGGACAGGGCAGAAGACAGGACCCCAGAGGAAAAGGGAGAAAAAGGGCTCATGGCCCTCAAAGTTGATACATCCCAGGTCCAGATGGTATTCATCTGAGAGTGTTGAGGGAGATGGCAGGTATAATGGCAGAACTGTGCAACAGCTCATTGGATTTTGGGGTGCTACCACACATGTGGAGACTAGCACACATGTTGTATTCCAAAAAGGTGGGCTCAGAGATGACCCAGGCAACTGCAGGCTGGCCAGTCTGACCATTGTTGATGTGTTTCAGGCTTTTTATATGTTTTGTGTGTACGTTTTTGTATGTTACACCACATCATGTTTTGCCCCATGAGCTACTGAGATGTAATCACTACAGTGACAACAAAAAACAGAACTTGGTCCCTTGCTACTCTTTCAAATGCCTGGAAACTCATGACCCATTCTTCTTTTACTTTGTGTAATATTTCTCACAGGGTTTCTTAGCACTTGGGGTTTGCATTCTCTTGCTTGCCATTTTCTGAATTATCTGTTTAAAACATGAATGAATATATTTCATGACTGAAAAATAACAACATAATAAAATAAAAAGTCTGACAGGTAGCATGCTGTTGCAGTGCTGTTTCAATTAGGAGAGCACTTGGACCCACCATTTCAAACCCGCTGCTCCTCTCAACTGCAAAGGCAGCCAACAGCCATCATAGTATGGGTTGGTGGATTTGAAAAGGTGGGTCCAAGGACAGCTGGCTGCTCTTACAATTTTGTTTTATGGGTTGCTGGGTTAGAAATGGTGGGCACAAGTGCAAAAGCAGCCAGCAGCCCTCGGACCCACCATTTGAAACCCACCAATAAATAAAAATATTTGCAAAAGCAGCCAGTGGACCATAGCTCACAAAAATCAAAGAACACTGTCTCCTCTTCTGGCAAATCTGGTAAGAATTTTAGAACTTTTTTTTATGGCTCACACATAACCACTACATCTAGATTCCAAAGAATACCATCAATGAATGTGAACCTTGTTGTACAGCGCATTTTGGTAACCAGGAGAATACTAAATGGTGGGTCCAAGTGCAAAAGCAGCCAGCAGCTGTTTGGCCCAACATTTCATACCCAATAACCACTAATAAAAATTGCAAAAACAGTCAATGACGATCAGAACTGTGATTTTGAACTCATCACCCCATTAAAAAACTGCAAAAGCAGCCAGCAGGCATCTTAGTATGGGTCAGCGGGTTAAAAAACTGCAGACCCCAGGGTTGTTGGTTGCGTTTGCCAGTTTTTAAATGGTTTTTCCAATTTAATCTGGTGGGTTCAGGTGCAAAGACAGCCAGCAGCCCTTGGGTCTACCATTCCCAACCAACCCATTAAATAAAATTGCAAAAGTTGACAGTGGTCTGAAGTCTCAAAATCACAGAAAATGATCTCCTCCTCCTCAGGCAAGCCTTCTGTTGTACAGTGCATTTTAGTAACTGAGGTCATGCTAATAGGAGCAATAGGGTTGAAAAACTGCCTAATCCCCCCACCCCATTGCATCAATTGGAGTCTGCAGCAGCACATAAAAACAGGAAGAGAAAATATTTCTTTCTTTATGTTTTACTGAACCAAGCCACATGCAGTCAGCATAGCAATTTCAGATCATTCACTGTGTTGGTGGGCAGATAAAAACAAAAATCATTTTCCCCTACAATTGTGCTTCTCTCCAACAGGTCACTGTACAGCTATGCTTTGTTATGCTGCCTAGGACTCCCACCTTACCACAACTGGAGCCCACAGCAGTACAAAACAAGCATTTGTCAATGCCAAACGTTTGCCTTTAGGTATGTGCTGCACTGGTGTTTGATACTGATAGGCAATACACAAAGGTTGCTAAATATTTTTTTTTTTATTTTGACCCCAACTTTTGAAGATACTTGTTTTAGGAAGATGTGCCTTATAAACATGACATGCCCCATTTATAGTATACTGGCTGAAATACCATTTTGCACCAGAGGTGCAAAAACACATCTCGTCCAGGATTTTAAAAAATGACACATCACATTGATGAGGTGGTGTGGAAAAATGGCTATGTTGAAAGTTTAGAGTGAAAATATTGTAGACTGCCAAGCTCCTTCCAGTCTGAGCTGCAAGAGGTCACTGATCACCCATGAAGGTAAATGGCATATCTCATGAATGTCCATCACACATCCTGTATATATTCAAGTCACTGGAACCAAGGACTATTCCCATTCTGCTGTTCTAAGGAACAAATCAGAGGTGATGAGTAAAAACTTTCAGTATAGAGCTGTCCAGTATAACCCATCTGAGATGCAACAGCATGTTTTAGTGGGGCCCTGTTACGTTTGCTTGCACGCATGTACAAGAAAAATAGTGCCATCATCCGAGTTTTCGGAGGTGTGGCAGCCCTCTTCCAATTCAGGCAGTGTGTTTGCAGGCACGGCCACAGTTTTCCAATGCCTGCTGGAGCTGTCTATGACAGCTCCAAAATGCAGTGGTGTACAGTTGAAAGGGGGAGCTACCCTTCAGTGAGCAGCAATAAGATATCGTCTGCTCATGCACACTCCCCCTACACACACACACACACACACACACACAGGCACGCATACTGCGTGCTCTCCCCCCCCACACACACACACTGTGTAGCCGACAGGGGTGCCCAATCCCCATCGGCTGTGCTGCGTTCCCCACCAAACAGAGTTCCTTATGCCACACTGGGTGCCCACCCCAGCGTGGCTACATAGCGTAACCCGGCAGGGTGCCCAATCCCGTGGTCCACTGGTCCCCCAGAGTTCAGGGTGCCACGCTGGGAGCCCACCCAGCGTGGCAACATACTATCGCCAACGGGGTGCCCAACTCCCGTCACCTCGACCCCCCACCAGCCATCCTTGTGCCACATTGGAGCCCACCCCAGCATTGCAAATGTCCACGTCGTCCTCATTTAAAAAAAAACACCTGAAACTCAAAAATGGTCCCTCGCTGTGTCTGCCCCACCACGCTCACCTCGCACCTGCCTCCCCACATCCCCTCACCCCATACTTACCTCCGGACTCGGGCGCAGCGATCTTCGGTGGACCGGGAACAAGTCTGCACTCTTCAAAGCCGACCGCGAACTGAGGAAATGCCGGTAAGCTGTATAATGGGATAGATAGGGTTTTTTCAACTTTGCAGCATATCTCAGGCATTTTTTGGAATTTTGCACCAAATTTTCAACATGGGAGTTTTGGGACCCCTTCTCATGAATGCTCTCACTGTAATGGCATTAATCGGGCCCGAAGGGTGATTTCGCAGTCACTACGTGAAATCACCTTGGGACCGAGTAATGAAATGAAACTGCCACTGTTCATAAGGTGGGCTCTCAAAAAGCCTATTTGAAAATTTGGTGGAAAAATTCTAAAAATGACTGTTTCCGACCGTCGTTGCACAGTTCCTACGCACCCTCGTAAGTTCACAAATTTTCAATATTTTCACTCCAGATTTTCAACATTGCCATTTTACCACACCTCCTTATGAGCAGTACAGCTGTCATTTTTCACATCTTGCCCAAAACGTGTTTCCACCCAGGTAGCACAATGGCGCAGTCGGTGTGCGAAATCAATGTATGGGACACATTAAGAAAATCACAGTGACACTGTTCATGATCGGAGGTCCCAAAATGCCTGTGTTGACAATCTGCTGTAAAAAAAATCCCCAAACTAATTACATTACAGATGTGCGTTGCACAGTTTCTATGCACGCTCGTGACTTCACCAGTTTTTTTTAATATTTTTACTGCAGATTTGCAGCATTGCCATTTTTTACACCTCCCTATGAACAGTACAGCTGTCATTTTCACATCCTGTTCGGAATGTGTTTTTGCACCTGTGGTGCTAAATGCTGTAGTCGCTGTGCATAAGCAGCTTTCAGCTAACAAACTGATATTGCCACTGTTCATGAGGTGGGGGTCACAAAAAAAACATGTTCAAACTTTGGAGTGAAAATACCAGTGAATGCCTGAGGTGTTAGGGTTTTCAACCATAATGCCCCACCCTGTAGAGAATGACAGTCATCAGGGGTGTGACTTGGGATTCTTGCCTGTAATGCTCATACCATTCCACACCTGCAGCTAGTGAGAGGCATTGAGGTATGCCTTGGACTCTTACCCAAAGTTCACCCCATTCTCCTATACACCATCTCACCGTATTTCCTGATGGAATGGGGTGCACATAAGACCAAAGACCCCAAGGGCACCGTGACACTTGTCAGTGTCTGCAGGGTAGGTTGTGGTGAAATGGCGTGGCCATTATGCCTGACGACCCAAAGGCACACCCCAATGTCTGTCACTCTCTGCAGGGTGGTGGTGGGGTTGGCTTCAGTTCAATACTTCATTGCCATTTCTGTTATGCAGCTCTGTAACTTCTGCACTACCAATGCCAATGCCAGCAAGCAAACATTTGGCATTGACAAATGCTTGTTTCTATACATTTTTGTCTGCTGGGTAAACTAAAGCACAGGAAGAATAAATGACTTGACTGAGGTCCCACACTGAGTAAGGCTCTGTACACACTGGGCTTGTTAAAATGTTTTATAGCTCTTAGAACATTTTAACAAGATGGAGCATGGTTTGTGACTGCATTGAAAATGGTTTGAAACTGTTTAAAATTGTTTTTAAACCCTGCAAGGGACCTAGCTACAAGTCTGGTTTTAAACATGGTTTCAAACCTAGCACAGATTACATTGTAATGTATATGGGATTCAAGGGATGCCAGCTGGCCTGACTGCACAGAACCATGCTAAGGACTGTGCTTCAAGAAGCCACCAAAAACCCTTTAAGACTGCAGTGTGGCTGCAGTGTGACCATGTTAACACACAGTTTGGGAAAGTAGTCACCTGTACGGATGGGTGAGTGTGGTAAGTTAGAAACATTTTTTAAACATGTTTCTAAAAATGGATAGTCAATGTGTACAGGGCCTAAGTGGTTCTTGTATGTCTGAGTTTCCATGGCCCGTGCTCTAGCTACTAGAATTGTAATGTTACAGGAAATTTGTTCAAGAGATCAGTTATCATGCAACCTGGTCTGAGACCAGCCTAGTCTGGGACCAGCCTGATCTTAGACTAGTTTCTGAGTCACCAGGTCTGGGACCAGTCTCACTGCTGTACAGGAGCTTTCTTTGTTGCACTTAGTTTTTTTTCCTGTAGTAACTCCCTTTAGTGTACATTTACTATTGTCAACTCTATGCCGCTCTGGATCACCTCATCGGTGAAATTTGGGATCAAAAGAATTTTAAGGGAAACTGAGATTCAGACCCAGACTTTCAGGATCACAGCCTAGTACATTAACCACTACACTATGCTGGCTGTTGCTTAGCAAGCCTGTGGTTAGACACATAGAGCATGTGACAGTAACTGGTCTCAGACCAGTTCAGCTGGAAAGAGGAACTGGTCTCAATCCTGGTGGCACAGAAACTGGTCTATGACCAGGCAGTTCTGAAACTGATCTCAGATTATGCTGGTCTGAGACCGGGTTGCTCAGAAACTGGTCTCAAACCAGCCTGATCCCAGACCAGTCATCAGGTGGACAATCTTTCTACACCATTTCTAACCACTACTAGTCAATAATGTGGAGATGATAATTTAGTAGAGGGCATTAAGCTGACTCTGCTATGTTTCTTTGAACATGTAGGGACAGTTGGTGGGCGTTTGAAGCCCATGATGAGTCTTCCCGCTTGTACAACACTCCTTGTTCAAGCATGAAACACTTCTTCCTGAGGAAGCACCAGTCTGTATATATAACACATTTAGGCATTGTGCTCTAATAACTAGAACACAAGCTTGGGAACCAGAGGATCTAGGTTTAAATCCCCCAAGAGTCACTTTTTATGTGTGAACTTTTTATGTATTACATAAAGGGACTATGAGCCTTGTTTTTTTATATTTTTCAATATAACTGGAATTTTAGCATGTGTGAAGTCTATTTAAAGTAGTGGTTCAGAAATTTTGTTTTTCCCAAAAAAGCTGGTTTAGCTACAATTAATTAACATTAATCATACCTGTCAGATTTACTTATTTAGGTACTTCCCATGCTGTCCATAAGTTTTTTTTAATTTTCTCAATCTTAACCTTTACCAGGTTTACAATGGTATTTCTATGCCAGATTTGTAGGCCATCTTTTTTTTCTTGAGAAAAAAACTACTGTATAGAAAAACATTTATAAAACATTCAGATTTTGATGAAACTAGAACATTTAAATATCACATAAAACTTGAAGATGCCTGGAATATTTTAGCATGAAAAAAATTGGGTTACATTTTTGCTCAGTTTCGTTGTACTGCTGCTTTAATTATCTACTGTATTGTTTTATGTATTTTTTTGAAATAACACTGATATATATTTTGTTTTTTTACTAATTTATGGTCCCTTGTTAATGATGTCTTTTCCCCCCACAAAACAGTCTTTTTAAAATACTTTTTAGTTCTGGGACTTGGAGAAATCAGTTGAGAGGAGCCCTACATTGTGGGCTTTACTCTAATCTTCTTCTCATCTGATGTCAACCCATTAGGAATTAAAATATAGTATTGGGTGGAAAAAAAGCAGCATTAATGAAGGACCCTAATCAATGGGGGAAAAAAATAATACTGTTTCAACACAATTAAATTAAATTATACATCGGGGTATTAAACAGACTTTCTACAGGTCTTACAGGTCTAAAGTTCCACATTTTCAATTATGTTAATAAATGCATAAAACAAGGTTTATATTCCCTTTAAAGTTGCCATGCTTCACTCCAGTCAGCTGTAAACATGGCTAAAAGTATCTGCCCACTGAAATAATCTATTATATCTTAGCTGGTATATTTTGGGTCAATAAATAGTTTAAAAATGACTATGTTGGTGCTTGGAATCAACATGCCATGACATTTGTATCTGCCATTTGCACTGTTTTCCCCCCTGTTGTCTTGTATTGTCCCTACCCTGTTCCCCCAGTGTAAATTTGTAACATACTCTTGTTCTCTCGACACTGTTGAAATTACAATGTATCTGTTGATTTTACCCTGACACTTTTGTAAACTATACTGTATTCAACTATTATCTGCCAGAACATTGATTACACCCGCATGTATGTTTCACTCTACATATTGCTGTATACTGTATATTTTGTTGTGCCACTTTGTTAGCCAGAGTCGTGCCTGAAAATGGTCGCTTGGATCAGTGCACTTATGGTAATCAAAGACTTAAATAAATAAATAAAAATAAATTGTCAGTACCTTTGGTATTCTGATTCCTTTCTGCTAAAAACTGGTGCAAAGTACTGGTTCAGCTCCTCAGCAATAAGCACTGGGTCAGATTTTGTCCCTTGCTCATCATTCCATCTGGCTGGACTTCATGGAGTTCTTGAGCCATATGAGGTCCTGTGTGGAACTTATACTCCTATATTCTGCCCTTTCGTGCTCTCTGCTGGCTAGCTCTAAACTGACTGCCTACCTCTGCTCCTCATATCTCTCCCATTTCCACTTTAGCCCTCCTACTATGAACCCCTGTCTCCCAATCATAGTACCCATGACCTTCCCTCTTCAGTAACCCATTCCCTTTACTTATTTTTATGCCTCCTCCCTTACCTTCTTCCCGCATCCTAATCGATTAGTCAGTAATGCTGCACTTACATTGTGTCCATTAATTCTGTGTATCTGATATGTCTGCATTGTTCCTGTATCACCCACTCAGTACCGTACAAATTGTTGTTATGTTCCCTATTGTACTTTGTGTCGTCCCCCCAAGGACCACCTTGTAAAAGAGTTTACTCAATGGTGTATATCCTGGTAAAAAATAAAATGAAATTGAATTGAACTGACTGGTCCAACTCTGCTCCCCTTCCTCTTTCAGTTCCTTACATAACCACAGAATGTTTTTTTTACTGCCCCCTTTGTCTGCTGCTGTAGTCAGTTATGTCCTGTTTTTTTGCATCCCTGATCAGGCAGCCACTCTGTTGCACTTGCCCTGAAGTGATCTGCATACTTTCAATTTTTCTACACCATACTTCTTCACCTTGCAGTCAGCTGTCCTCTTCCTTACTGCCTCCAATGCCTTATTTGTTATCCACATTAGCATATAGTGAACTCTTTTTCCTCTTACTACTTATCGGAATACATCTTCCCAGGGCCCAAAGCAATACCCCCTAAAACCTTTACTACATTTTATTTTTATTTATTTATTAAGATGTTGGATTAGCACCTTTGAGCACAAAGCTCTTTCATAGGTTCCATGTCAAGTATGACACAAACAAGAATACAGATTTTATGTGTACTACAATTGCCTAACTCCTCCCTAATACACCTCCCTCATCATTTGTCTCATTCTGGCAACTATAGCCTAACTGTAATTTAGTGTCTTGATGTCCTGCCCTGCCCTTGTCCCTCTGTTGCCACTAATACTCTAAATTCTACCATGGTCACTGATATTACTCAATCCACCATGTAGGTCCACCTTGTCCCTATTTGTATAACTAGATTCAGTAGTGTCTCACCCCCGGCTGTGCAAAACGTATAACATTTATTAGAAAATGGCAAGAATGATTTCACAATCCTGATTGGCTGACACGGCCTCCAAGCTGGGCATTTATTTTTCAATAGATGCCCAGCTAAAAATAAGTACCAGCCCAAGCCCCACCTTACCACATACCCTTGTACAGGAGTGCCCAGCCTAGTTTGTCATTGGCTGAAAGCACTTAATTAAATTAGAAATCCCCGCCATGTTTTTCTCTCGCTCAGCGAGAGCTACTGGCCCCCCCAACACTCGTTACTTCACTATCAGCTTGCTCCCTCTTCATAAAAAATAAAAACACACACTCCATTTATTCTGCAGTTGGGAAAGAGTGACAAAATGTTTTTTTTCTCACAGCTGTAGTGCTCCTACCACGCTCTCTCAGTACTGCGCTTAACAGGAAGTAAAACGAAGCTGTTGCTCTGAACTGCTTCTTCATGAGAAACAGGATTTCAAAAACCCTACCATTCTGCCTCTACACATGCCAGAACTCCCTCAAAGCACAATGCTCTCACAGTTATTTATCCTTATGGCAGATACTGTTATTATCCACTTTCTTTCAGGTTGTGCACTTAACAGACGCAACTTCCACTGTAGCCCAATTTAAAAAAAAAAGATCTTACAAAAACACGACAGAACTTAAAAATGATGCCCAGAGACTACTAGGGGGATATTTACTACACACTCATTTTGTTGTTCAGGTAGATGTGTGTGTTGTGTCTGTGGGGTGGGGGGGGGTGATGGCTTTGTGGGGAGGAGCAACAGGAGCTGGATCAGCCTTAAAAAATATGTACTACTTTTTCAGTATTTTTTTTTTCTACTTGTATTCATTTGTAAGTTTGCTTGCATGCATGTACAAGAAACATAGTGCCACCATACGAGTTTTCATAGGTGTGCCTCCCCCGCTTCCAATGCCCTGCTCCCTTTTGCAGGAGTGGCTGCACCATGCCAGTGAATGTCCGAGCTGTCTATGACAGCCATTCAGATGTAGTGCCATACAGTTGAAAGCAAAATACCACTGCAATCAGCGGTGGTAAGGTGTAGGCAATTTCCATACTGCCGTTGGCAGTATGCGAAGTGCCTTCACTCTGCACTGCATCTGTACAGCTGTCATAGGCAGCTCCATGTTTGTTTACTCTGACCCTTCCCACTCCCAAAACTGTTCTGGCATCATGCAGTACTCCCATACTGATTTGTTTGCAAAATGGCCACAGTGCTGCTCTGCTCCCCGCTGCACTCCATTTTCCTCCTCGTTTGTTAGTTTTTGGAAAAGCCTGGTTTAGTTTTTATCAATGAAAACTTTGCTATTTTTATCAATAATTTATAATTGATCACTTTTTTTGCAGCTCAAAATGCCATAACATGGTTTATTTCAGGAGCTGGCTGTTCCAGTTGCTTGTTAGAATCAGAGTTTTTCTTATTGCACTACCAGCAGACATGAACCGGGAGAGGAATGGTAAAATGGGAGTCATTGCTACGGCCCTTGGACTATAAGATGCTACTGATTTTTGGAGAAGTTACTTCCTGGTGAGAATAGCAGGAATCAGGGGGAACTGATATCTATATGTCTGAGTTACCTTTATGAGAGCAATGGAGCTGGACTATAAGGAGGAAAATGTGAAATTGAGCTCAGAAATTAGAATGTTCCTTTTTGAACTCTCACACAGAGATAAAAGAGAGAATTAAATTTATGAGACCTGCTTTTGGAAAAATTATTTAAGAATGTTGCTTCAACGATGGTTGAAGGTTGGTAATTGTATCTTCTCCAACAGGTACTGTGTTATTTACCATCTACTTGCAGTGTTTTTATGTGGGTATCATACGGACGGTTATATGTAGTGAGGAATACAGTTAAAGGTTCTCTTTTGAACACTTTTTGGAATGAGACAGAGAGGAGCTGGCTGGCTGAAATAACACAGGTGTGGTTTTCTAATTACAGAACTTGAGTGCCGTTCGGCATACTGGCTCAAGTTTTGTAAAACACCTTGGAATCTATTGGTTTATTACAATTACAGAAACTTTGTTTGTATTGCTGATATTGTAAAAAGACATTTCAGCCTGTTGCTGATATTAAAATGCATATTGGACATTAGCAAGGCACTGAATGTAGAAGGCACCCTTCAACCAATATTATTAAACCCAGCCTCAAAGGCTGATGCTGCTAGTAATTACTGAGATTGCTTAACAAGGACTCCTAAGAATATGGAGAGAGGGAATTACAATATGGAAACTGGCATTGGACTCCCAGAGAAGGAGATATTTTTATGTTTCTAAACTTTCAACCCTTTGCTCAAATGTACCTCACTAAAAAGAACTCTCAACAAAAAACTTTAAAAAAATCAACGGGCCTATAATAAAGGTGTACACTCTTAATTGCCTTGAGTGCTTTTAGCAATGACTTGAATATTAAATTTGGCAGGGTACTTGAAACAAAATATTTTTTAGATAATCAGAGACTTAAGGGTTAAAAATGATTAAATACTGTCTTCTGTCCTGCTTTGAACCTTACATGGAATAATCAGTTTACCAGCTTAAACTTGTTCCACAAGTACGTAGTGCATACAAACTGTAACTAGCTTTAATTGGTCCATAGCATCGCTGAGTTTCAAGCACTTTTTACAGTTTAAAACTTTAAGAAGCTATTATAACAGTGGCCTATTGTAAATGCGTATTTGTTATAATGTTTAATGCCTTTTGAATGTTTGATATATTTGTTCTTTCATTTTAGTATTCTAACATACCTGCACTTAAATTAAGCAGTTGATTAATATGAGCGAGTCTTTAGATAAAACCTTTATCATGAAGGTGGTGTTTGAATGCTCTTCAGGGGAATACGCCTGTTTAAGTAAGTTGGTGTACTGGGACTTATAGAAAATATTCAGCACTGACCACATAATACAGTCCTATAAGGTGGAAATTACAGGTATGTGATATAGGTGCATAGAATTAGGGCAGGAAGGGATAGCTGCAGGTACCTAGAGGGCAGTGAGGCCCAATGTAATTTCTTCCTTGTAATTTACTGGTGAAAAGGATAGATCTGGGCCCTGATGGCCTATTTGTTTCAAAGGAAATCCCCCAGCTAAAGGGATTGCGAGTATGAGGGCTTACTCCCACTGTAACCATTAGATAGAGACAGGAAGATTTTTGGAACTTTAGCTCTTTTCTAACTGGGTTTAATGTCTGGTAAAGCCCTTAAAAAAGTATATAAATGTCACAGAATGGATTCCCAACAAGGAGTGTGAATAGTTTTTGTTGCCTGTTACAAATCGGAAAGCCTGGATTATCCTTCGTAATGAGGGCTTTTTTTTTACCTACCTTTTCCTGAGATATATTTTGAATGAGTTGGAATCATGAAATATTGTGTTGTCTATGTTATTTAAAATTGAATATAAGTGGAAGGTTTACAGGAGAGTTCACTATGGAAAATTTATAAAATAATTATGACATGGCAGCAATATGAGGAATTTGTAAATGATTTTATTTGTGCATTCAGACAATAAGGAACTATTATATATTGTATGGAGAATTTAATATTCTCAGACTTGGATGCAATAATTTTATCTGGTATTTAACATGCAGGTATTGTTGTTTTATGATTCTGTGCTTATTTCTATGTTTTGTTATGTTTGTTTGCATGCATGCGCAAGAAACATAGTGCCACCATACGAGTTTTCATAGGTGTGGCTTCCCCACTTCCAATGTCCTGCTCCCTTTTGCAGGCATGGCTGCACAACACTAATGGATGTTCAAGCTGTCTATGATAGCAGTTCAGATGCAGTAGTGTACAGTTGAAAGCAAAAGACTGCTGCAATCAGTCGTGGTAACCTGTAGGCAATTTGTATACTGCCGTTGGCAGTCTTTAAAGTGCTTACACTCTGCACTGCATCTATACAGCTGTCATAGACAGCTTCATTTTTGTTTACTCCCCCCAACAAACACCCAAGTAGCATGCTGGAAGCCCACCTCAGCGTGCTCATGCGTTGCCCCCCCCACACACCGTATGGCCGATTGGGGTGCCCAATCCCCCGTTGGCTGTACTGCCCCCCAAACAGACTTCCAGGTGTCACGCTGGGAGCCCACCCCAGCATGGCAAATGTCCATATGGCCAACAGGGGTGCCCAATCCCCCGTCGGCTCTACTTTACCTCCCCCAAAACCAGACTTCCATGTGCCACTCTGGGAGCCCACCCCAGCATGGAAGAAGTCTGTATGGCCGATGGGGGTGCCAAGTCCCCTGTCAGTAGTGGTGGGTAAAGTGGGCTCAATCTGCTCCATGAAGTGATTCACAGAGCAAAGACGGATTCGCGGAGTGCTCTGCAATGAGAAGCGGAGTACTTCCCGTTATGATGAGGAATGTGAAGTCCATTGGAAACAATGACTTGGCATTACTCTGCCTCCCCAGACCACTACTCCACCAAATTTTAGGTGAAGTGCATTGAGGACAATGCACTTCACCTTGTTTTTGAGCTCCAAAGGTGAATTTTGAAGTGATTCATGGCATTTCAGGTCACATGGGCTCTATATTGATCTGCACAGCCTCAGTTTGGGGTAGTATGTGTAGGAAAGAGTAGGAGACAGTGTAGTCTGATAGCTGTTTGTGATTGAAATCTTCTAACAGCTGTTAAAAAAGCATTTTTCTGTTTTTTGGGGGGCTCCAACTTTAGTTCATCGATTGTAGGAAGCCCTCCTGTGCTCATATCAACGAGCGTTTTTGTTTTTGTGTGGATTTTGAATGCTAATTTACAACATTGAGTGTGTGTAGTGAAAGACAGTGAAAGTGTGCTTTGGAGGAGGGGTGTATCTGTGGTGTAGGTGGATTCAAGTTGGAGAAATAGTGATTTCTTCTTTTTTTGGTTATGTTTTTGTTATATAACTGACTGTGTTAATGTACACACAGTAATATTGTCAGTAATAGTTGACATTTTCTTGCTGTTTATTGTGCGGATCTGGTTCAGCAGTTCATAATTTCAAGTTGTTTACATTACAATATGTAACATGGCATAGTACTGAACTTTTGCATTTGCTACACATTACTCGTTCAGCATTGTAGACAAACTGTTCAGTGTGTGTGTGTGAGTGTGTGTGCGGTGTTGCGTGACATCAAATAATACACCTTTTATTGTGCCACAGACTAGTGTAATTGCAAGTGCAGCAGTGTGAACCTGCTATCCACTGCAGCTGCCTGATTTTGTACTGTAATCATGGTATCTGGTCTTTGTTTTGCTGCTTGTACTGCTGTAAAAATCTGCACTGCAGTCAGTGCTCCCCCACACCCCCACATGAAAAGGAATTTTTTACCAGATTGGATTGTTTTTGTGACCTCAGCACCACTGGTTACTGAAGTTATTTTCATTGTGTGACAGACTAGTCTCTTATCTGTTGCTGAAGCTACAGTTGTTTTTTTGGCTTCACATCCAGCGTCCCCCCAATCAAAATCTGAATTTGGTTACAAAACTGTGGTTGATCCCCCAAAATGCCTGCAAAGAGATGTGCAAGCAAAGCTGTTTCTCGCCATGGCAATGTTGGCAGTAAGATAGTCTGTGGGCATGGTAGAAGTACGCAGAGGCAGAAGTGGATTGCAGATGTGAGGAAAGGTATTTCTCCTGAAATGTTTTTTACAGCCCAATCAGTAGCTTCAATCATAGTTGGAGGAGATGATGTTTTCCCAGCTGGTAGTGTTAGTGTTACTGGTGTTAGTGGTGGTGGTAATATTAGTATTGTTGCGTCAAGTTCGAATTCCAACCAGTGTACCGTATCCAAAAATATTGAGTGTGAAGCAGTGCAAGTGAGTGGCAGCATAGATGATGTCATACTTCCCAGTAACATCCCAGTAACTGAACCTGAGGATTCTGATAATCATGTCAACAATAGCATACAATGTGACATTCCATCCACCGTGGCAGTTAATGTTATGCATTTTCCATGCAGTGATTCACAGAGTGGTGAAAAAATATCAGGTGATGGTGGTGTAGATGCTGATGATGAATGTGATGATGATGATGATGTTGCTGTTGTTGCAACATGCAGTCCACATGCTAGCATCCAAGCAGAAGATGTGGATGTGTGTGTGACATTGATGAATATGACGATGATGTAATTGACCCCAGTTGGGAACAGGAGAAAAAGAAATTAAAAGTGGCTGTGTCTGAGTCTGTTTGAAGGAATCCCCCCCCCCGTAAAAACTTGTGATCTACTTGTTTTAGTTGATGATGATGACCCAGTAATAAATATGATAGGTAGTCATGGTGGTCAGTTGCAGTTCAGGTGTGCGGCGCCTGAAACATCACGTGACCCCCCCCCACTTCAGTGCTTAAAATAATGGACTTAAATAAGCCACATCATGGACATGTTAAAAGCAGAGCATCACAATCCCTTGCTTGGGAATTTTTTTGTTCAAGATGCAAATGATGAGTCAGTTGCAATCTGCCAGGTTTGCCATGTGCGTGTGAGTCAAGGTAAGAAGGGGAGCCATCTGGGCACAGGAGGACAGCATGCGCATCTTAAGAATAGACACATGGCACTGTGGACCCAGCACAAGCTGGCAGCTTATTCCACAGTGGGGCATTCACCCTCATCACTGGCAACCATAGCGAGCATGTTATCCCCTTCCATGACTGTTAAGTCCAGTAGTAAATTAAACATGTGCAGTAGTGAGGTAATACGAGCAGAGGATTACTACAGGCATGATGAGGTGGAGGGCCATAATGACTTTGAAATGTTGTCCAGTGCTGGTGAGAGTAGCAGTTTTTGTGGTGGTGGTGGTGGTGGTGGTGGTGGTGGTGAATGCAGTATGTCTAGTGCAAGTACATCTACCCTGGTTGGAAAATCTGGCAAAATAACAGCATTTCTGGGTTTGTCATCATCACCCCTGCAACCATCTTCATCAAATGTCCACACTCCACTCCCTACCAATGCCATTCATCACAGAGCACAACCATTTGTGATCACACCCCATGCAAAACGCTTAAGTCAGCCCATGTTACAGAGTGTTTTTGTGCATAAGCTGAAGTATCCCCGAATCATACAGTGTCACGTGAACTTAATGCTGCTGTAGCGGAAATGCAGGCAATTGATCTTTTGCCCTTCTCCTTTGTGGAGAATTCTGGGTTCTAGTAGTTTGCTGCACGTGCCTGTCCAAAATGGAAAGTCCCATCCAGGACATACTTTTCTACCCGTGCTGTCCTCGAGTTGTTCCGCACTGTGTCTGACTCAGTAAGACATAACCTTCAACATTCCTCCTCTCCATTCATCCATCTAAGTATGGATATGTGGACAAGTGGCAAAATAGAGGGGAGTTCATATTTGCGTATAACTGCACACTTAGCGCAGGTGCCGGGGGCTGTTTGTGATGTAGGTAGTGTGAATAATCAGTGCAGTAAGGTGGATTGTCGCAGTAGCAATCTTCCAGGAATTCGACAGCATGCAATGATTGCTATGCGCAATGTGACCTGTTCACACACCGGTGAGAATGTTTGATGTGGTACTGACTGAAATTGACAAATGGCTAAACCCTCTGTCCTTGAGAGCTGGGTTCATAGCAAGTGACAATGGGTCAAATGTGGTGAAATGCAACACAAATGGTGTTTTTTTTGTGTGTGTGTTTCATGCGTGGCCCACTGTTTATATCTTGTGGTTCAGGAGTTTCTGTAGCACCCTGATGTAAAGGAAATGCTCATTCTTGCACGACATAACTGCTCTCACTTTTCAAGATCTGGAAAGGCCCGTGACCAACTGCTGCAGCTGCAGATACAAACCAGTCTGCCTCAGCACCTCTTGAAGCTGGAAGTTGTCACCTGATGGAACTCCACTTTATACATAGCAGAGAGGTTGTATGAACAATACAAAGCCATCTCAGAATATCTTGTGATGCACACTAGCCGTGACAGTTCCGGGGCCTCCATGTCTATGACGACTGAACAGTGGTGCCTCATGAACTCTGTAATAATAGTTTTGTGGCCTTTAAACATGCCACACAGGCAGTGAGTGGTGAGTCTGCCTCCATTAGCCAATCAATTCAACTGCTGTAGGTGCTGAGGCAGACATTGGTGAATGTACAGCATAGCCTTGATGTTGCCGGAGAGGGTGGTAGCAGTATGTTGCTGCAACACATGCTGAATGTATTTGACCAGAATAGTCACATTGTGAGCATTCAGCACAGTGACAACTTTGGCATAGCAACAGTGTTGGACCCACGATACAAACGTGGAATTGCATCAGTACTGGAGGGAGGGCCTGAACAGGTAAAAAAATATCACTAGTCAACTGGTGCACTTGGTTCATGGGGCACGGAAGTCACGTGCCAAGGTCAGCAAACCTCAGCAGCATAATCCAGCTGAAGGTGTACCTGGAGGACCATCAAGCATATCCTGCAAGGGGAAGGGGGACTGTAGTTCCAGGTGGTTTGTCATCCAAAGTGGGTGGCATCAACCTGCTTTGGGAGGCTTTGTCCCAAATAGGTATTTGTGAAATAAATGATTCAGGAGAACAGGATGATGCATCAACAACTGGACTTAGTGTGGCACTGAGAATGATTGAGTCATATTTGTCTGAAAACAGGCATCTGACAATAACTGAAAATCCTCTTTTGCACTGGAGTGGAAAGGTCAGTGAATGGCCAGAACTGACTGCAGTGGCACTGAAGTACCTCACATGCCCTCCCTCCAGTGGAAGTGTTGAGAGGGTATTCAGCTCAGCAGGTGCAATAGTCAGGGATCATCAGACAAACCTGTCTCCTGCAAATGTTAGTTTGCTAACATTCATTAAAATGAATGAGAGGCACATACCAGCACAGACTGCAACCTCGGTATTCATACCCCGGCCTAGTCATGGTGGTTTTGGTGATGTGGAAATGAACAATACTGGTAGCACTGGCAGTGGCTGCCTGAAACAGCACACCACTGATGTAGATGATGACACAATGGAGAAAGAATTTCCCAGTGGTCAGAGTTCAGACATCGATGACTGTGAGGGCAGCTTTCTTTAAGAGGATGATGATGTGGTTAATGTTGGCAGGTTTTAACTGAAGTTTTTAAAAGGCGGTGTGCCCACCCAGACCACCACCACCACCGGGACTGCTGTTAGCCACTGCCACCACTGAGCCTGAGTCTGTTCTCCCCCCAGACCACCACCACCGGTCCGGGACTGCTGTTAGCCACTGCCACCACTGAGCCTAAGTCTGTTTGTCCCCGGACCACCACCACCACCAGGACTGCTGTTAGCCACTGCCACCACTGAGCCTAAGTCTGTTTGTCCCCGGACCACCACCACCACCACCAGGACTGCTGTTAGCCACTGCCACCATTGAGCCTAAGTCTGTTTGTCCCCGGACCACCACCACCACCAGGACTGCTGTTAGCCACTGCCACCACTGAGCCTGAGTCTGTCTGCCCCTAGACCACCACCACCACCGGTCTGGGACTGCTGTTAGCCACTGCCACCACTGAACTTGAGTCTGTCCACTCACTGGACCACCACCACCACCACCAGGACTGCTGCTAGCCACTACCACCACTGAGCCTGAGTCTGTCTGCCCCCTAGACCACCACCACCACTGGGACTGCTGTTAGCCACTGCCACCACTGAGCCTGAGTCTGTCTGCCCCCCGGACCACCACTACCGGTCTGGGACTGCTGTTAGCCACTGCCACCACTGAGCCTGAGCCTGTCCACCCCCGGGACCACAACCACTCCTGGGACTGCTGTTAGCTACTGCCACCACTGAGCCTGAGTCTGTTTGTCCCTGGACCACCACCACCACCAGGACTGCTGTTAGCCACTGCCACCACTGAGCCTGAGTCTGCCCCCCCCAGACCACCACCACCACCGGTCTGGGACTGCTGTTAGCCACTGCCACCACTGAGCTTGAGTCTGTCCACTCCCTGGACCACCACCACCACCAGGACTGCTGATAGCCACTACCACCACTGAGCCTGAGTCTGTCTGCCCCCCCGGACCACCACCACCACCACCAGGACTGCTGTTAACCACTGCCACCACTGAGCCTGAGTCTGTCTGCCTCCTGGATCACCACCACCACCACCGGTCTGGGACTGCTGTTAGCCACTGCCACCACTGAGCTTGAGTCTGTCCACTCACTGGACCACCACCACCACCAGGACTGCTGCTAGCTGCTATCACCACTGAGCTTGAGTCTGTCTGCCCCCCGGACCACTACCACCGGGACTACTGTTAGCCACTGCCACCACTGAGCCTGAGTCTGTCTGCCCCCCCAGACCACCACTACCGGTCTGGGACTGCTGTTAGCCACTGCCACCACTGAGCCTGAGCCTGTCCACCCCCGGGACCACAACCACTACTGGGACTGCTGTTAGCCACTGCCACCACTGAGCCTGAGACTGTCCGCCCCCCAGACTACCACCACCACCACCGGGACTGTTGTTAGCCACTGTCACCACTGAGTCTGAGTCTGTCCACCATATCCATCAGCCAGAGACACAAAGCTTCTTAATATTTCAACCATAAAGTGAGTTTGTGTACTCATGATTGTTAAGCTGCTTCACTTCCTTTAGTTGTATGTTTTGTTTTCTCTAGCTTTTCAGAGCCACAATGGTAAAACACATATGGTACACTTATTTTGTTTCTTTTACAGGTTAACAAAAAAAGTCTCCATCACTAAAACTCAGTGGGAATGGTACTGCAGCTGTACTGTACAGAGAGGAATCAATGGAATATCCATGTGAAATCCATTCTGGTAAGTATGATGATTTTAATTCATCCGTTTCATTGTTTTGGAAAGACTGCAGCAAATATTGCACACAGGTTGTGTTAGCTGACAAGATGTGGGTTTCAATGTAACTTGACTTGACATTCAGAACCAGGGAAGGAAATAACAATTAAGTTGTAAGAAGTCATTCATTACTTTTTTTACAAAACTTCCAGATGCTTTGTTGTTCTGTTAAACTGGCCTTATCCAAAAAAAGTTCTTCAACATCAGGCACCCCCCTCCCCCGGGCTTGGGCACACATGTAACATGCAGAAGTCATTTCATTAGATGACCATGATCATCATTAACAACAACCAGACTCCAGAAGGATGCAGATGAAATCTGTGAAGAAGTAACAAAAAAGAAACCATTACAGACAAACCAGAAAATATGATCCCCACCCCACCCCCAAAAAAAAAATACTTACTTCATGTGCTTGAGAGTTATCCATTTCAATTCAACACATAGAATTCTCATTGAGCACTGGAATGTGCACACCAACAGTTTCTGTGTGACCTGTGATGCAGAACAATACCATGAGTACATGTCCATGTCAACCCCTCCTCACTTACAAAATACACAGCCATATATCTATCTATATATATATATATATATATATATGTAATATATGGATTTTAAAAATAATACCCCCAAAAAGCATACAAAAAAAACCCTGTAATACTTTAGTCAGTGCCGTAATACTATACTTCCGGTCCCCGTAATACCATACTTCCGGTCCAATAATACTATACTTCTGGTCCTCGTAATACTATCATTGTGATCACCAACTTTTCTAGTGTCCAAAGCATAGTTTTTTTTTTTCTTTCTTTTCTTTTTATTCCTGAGAGAGAGAAGCAGGACTCCACGTGGGAAGGGGGGATGTGTGTGAGGAGCGAGAACAAGCAGCACGGAACCGTCCCACATGGAATCCAGAGGTAAGACCTCGTCAGCATCTCACATCCATATATTACAAGAAATAACAGTTAGGTTCCAGTGAATCACTTGGCTGTAATTCCGTCTCGAGGTTCTGGGGACATAGGAACCTCTCGAGCTTCACTCTCGAGGTTACCTATGTCCCCAGAACCTCTCGATGGAATTCCAGCCTTGTAATTCACTGGAACCTATCTATTATTCTATTTATGTATCTACTCACCAAGGCTACTATTGGTGTACAGCCAAAGGGCACCCTTCAATCCAGTTGAGATGATCACATTACATTTGCTCGAATCGCCTCGCAGAACACATTGGACCAGCAACAGAACGCTCACGGTCATCATTTTATACTGGGGGACTTTGTATGTGCTGAAACACTCCCATTTCACTGTGTTACCACTTGTTTATTTTCTGCACACAAGGAGGATACATTTTTGGCCTGCAGAAAAAATTTGGCACTCTGTGCCACCACTGTGCGCATGACAGAGTGCACCATTAATTCTGGGGGACTTTGTATGTGCTGAAATACTCCCATTTCACTGTGTTACCACTTGTCAATTTTCTGCACACAAGAAGGACGCATTTTGGGCCTGTAGAAAAAATCTGGGATTCTATGCCACCACTGTGCACATGACTGAGTGCGCCATTAATTCTGGGGGACTTTGTATGTGCTGAAACACTCTCATTTCACTGTGTTACCACTTGTCAATTTTCTGCACACAAGGAGGATGCATTTTGGGCCTGCAGAAAATATCTGGGGCCTCTGTGCCACTTTTTTGTATTGTGTGATTGTTGTGAGCTCATGATGTCATACTGACATTACAATTAAAGCAGCATTGCAAGAATGTCATGACAATTTTGAACTGTACTTTTTTATGCTACTTTACATTGGCACAGCCACTAGTTACCTCCGAGTCATGACTTGAATGATATGATTCTTTTCACAATTTATATCTGCTTTACTTAGCTGATTACTTTTTTTCATGAATGAAAAAAAATGAGCACGCCTTCCAATATTGTTCTGACCAGGTTTGTATTTATTTGCAGCTGCTTTTAAAAAACTATTGTTCCATGGTGTCGTAAAACACTGCCTGCTGCATAACTGTTAATTAACGACAGAAGTGATGAATAACAACTAAATGATGTGCTGGAGAAAAGCAGAGGAAAACAATGGCAAAGACCTGGTCAGCACCAATTTAAAAGGAATGCTTCTTTCATTATTTCACACATGAAGAAAGGTAGTACAGCAGACTCAACTACTGCAAATTCTCGTATCATTCCAGTCAGTTAGGATGTAAGTAAAGGAAGTTGTAACAGCATTAAAATATATAAGTTAGAGTTCTCAACAGATTGCTGCTCTACTGCTGCTTTACAGAGATTCACTACATTACATAGTTATGGTGATGCACATAACCTAATATGTGGGGGCCTTACTCCCACAGGAATATTTCTTGCTGCACAGAGTGCAATATATTTCTGTGAAAACTGCCTGTAATTTCATTTTAGTGTGTCATGTGATGGAGGAATTGCCGTTCAGAAATGCCACCCACATTCTGCCCCCTTTCTCAGCAAAGTTAGGACGTGATGCTGGGGGGAGCGCAAGTGCAAGCTCCACTATAGTGAATGTCTAGCACCTATCCCAATGTTTTCTTATGTTATAAGGTTCACTTTGTGGTGAAATGTGGTAACATTTCCACTAACAAGTCTCTTCTTACTGGAAATGTGCCCACACGTTTCACCACAAACTGACCATTATAACATAAAGAAACATTCGGAAAGTTGCTGGACAATCGGATATTCACTGTAATGGAGCATGCACACGCGTTCTCCCTGGCATCACATCATAATGTTGCTGAGAAGGGAGGCAGAATGTGGGCAGCTTTTCAGAATGGGAGTTCATCCGTCAAGTGACACACTGTAATGAAATTATGGGCGCGTTTCACAGAAATGTATTGCACTATGTGGAGCAAGAAAGATTCCCCTGGAAGGGAAAATGTGTATTAAACAACAACAAAGAAAAAACAAACAAAAACAGTACAACACAGTAGTAGGGTGGGGGGGCAGAAAACAATCCCGTAAGTTACTGTGGCCGTGGGATGCCGTGGTGGTCCATCAGCAGGTGCAACATTCTAACTATTTGCTGCTGCTGTACTTCTATTGTGTGGACCTGCTGCTGCAAAGCACTGACCCTCTGATTGTTCTCTTCCAGTACCACCCATACCAGGAAGATGTCATGCTGTGTTGCAGGGACTGTGGCAGGGTCTACTGCAGCTGGGAATCCAGGTAGTGGGGGTGGTGGTGGAGAGGGTGGTTCTGGTGGCTGTGGTGGCAGTGGTGGTGGTGGAGCTGCTGCTGTACTGGCCCTCCTCCTGCTGCGGTGGTGACTGCGAGGCACAACTCCGACCCCAACAGCATCCTTGGCCACTGCCATGGAAGGGCCAGCAGGTGGATGCCTGGCACCTTCCGTGGCAGCCTGCCACTCTGCCTTGTGTTGGTTGAGCATGTGGGTGCACTGGCCACCAGTCCCCAAATGTGTTCATGGGGGCCACGGTGCACCAGCACACCACACAGATGGCACACCATGACTGTGCTGTCTCCCCCCACAGAGTTAAAAAACCTCCGACACTGGGGAGCTGCGGGGGGGACCAGACATAGTCCTCGCATGAGTCGCACCACCTTGATTTTCTAGGGGCACCTCCTGTGGCTGTGGAGGGGGTGCTGCTGGAGCCCCTACAGCTGCTACCAGTGTTGGTAGTAGCGGTGAAGAAGGTGGATGCACAGCAGCCACCAGTGGCACTGGTGCTGCTGCTGTTGTTGCTTCAACATGGGGGGAAGCAACACCCAGGAGTTGGGAGCCGTCCAGCATGACATGACTGCCCCCACGTGTCCGCATTCCCCTCCAACTGTGCCCACGGGCCAGCAACTTACCTTCTCCAGGGTCCATCCTACCTTACTGACACAACATAAGTCCCCGGGCCGACACACACACACACACACACACACACACACACACACACACACACACACACACAGACACACACTGACACTCACTGACACACACACAAAACAAAACAAAACATAAAAAAAAATTCACTAACAAAGAAACAATCACAAATACAATACAAAAACTAAATAAAGAGATAGCTTTTAAAAAAGCTGTTGGTCTGTTCACTACTCATAGGTAAGCTGTAATCAAGCACTTTCACTACTTACTACTCTCCTCTAAACAAAGCTTTCTCCCTCTATGAATACAAAGGAGAAAGTGAAACTGCTTCTCTGACTCCCTTCCTTTCTGTCTGGCTAAAGCATGTGACTTACAGTACTGTATTTACTTCTTACTTCATCTTACTTCTCATTAAGGCATAATGGCAACGCAAAGTAATAATGATAATGCGAAGTGAGAACTTTGCAGTGCCCACTTTACGTTGTGCTCCGCCAATGCAAAGTGGGCACTTTGCGTTCACTTCACCAGCAGATTAAAAATTTGTTGCATTTCTACCCGTCAGCTCCACTGCACCCCACCCAAAAAAAACTTCCAGCTGCCAAGCTGGGAGCCCTCCCCAGCATGGAAAAAGTCCCGCATGGTCTAAAAACACCTGTAAAAAAAACAAAAATGGTCCATCGTTGACTGTCTTTCCCCCCCCAAACCCACACCCATCCTCTGCACACCCACCTCCCCCACATCCCCCCTCACCCCATACTTTCCTCTGGAGGTCAGCCTGAATGATCTTTGGTAGACCTGGAACATGTCTACACTCTTCAAAGATGACCACAAACTGACAAAATGCTGGTAAGCTGTATAATGGCATAAATGGTTTTTTTTTTGTTTTTTTTTTTAACTTTGGTGCATATCTCAGCCATTTTTGGGAATTTTTTCACCAAATTTTCAACATGGGGTTCTTTGGGCTCCACCTCATGAACTCAGTCACTGTCATTTTGTAATTCTGTCCTGAAAGGTGATTTTGCAGTCACTGCATGGAACCACCTTTCAGGACTGAGAAATGAAATGACAATGTAGCAGTTCATGAGGTAAACCACCAGATACCCTATGTTGAATATTAGGTGAACAAATTCCCCAAAAATGACTGTTTTATGAGGATGTGTTGCTTAGTTCCTAGGCACGCTCATAACTTTGAGAATTTTTTAGATTTTCACTCCAGATTTTCAACATTGCCATTTTACCACACCTCCTTATGAACAATACAGCTGTCAGTTTTCATATCTCACCCAAAATGTGTTTTCGCACACACCACGCCGGCAACCTGGGTTCAGGCACAGACTCGGATTGCTGGGGGTCGGTTGGGGGAAGGAGGACTGAGCATCCCAACGGATGCTATCCTCCGGTGCTTAACACACCCAACATCCATGAGGGCCAGTGGAAGCACCGACTCTTGGGGCAATGGCCCCTCCTAAATGGGGGAGTCAGGGAGGGGAGGACGCTGTTAGGCATTTGGCAGGCATGTGTAAGCACATTTCTGCCCGAGCCGGTGTCCTCAGGGGATGGAAGGGAACCACAGAAAAACATAAACCACCCTTGGTGGTCCTAGATGAAGACCACTCCAGCCACCCAGTCCAGGAATCAGGGGCAGACCCCGCTGTGCAAGGTGCTCCATGGAGGTGAGAGGAAGGTAGGAGACACCAGGAACACTCTAGGGGCAGATTCGGGTGTAATGGGTGGGTGGCATTGAGCAAGCCTGAAGGAGTGGAATGACTAGGGAAATCAGGAGGGATAAAAAGACATTTCAGAAAAAAAAGTGTTTTCGCACATGTAGCGCACATTAGCACGGTCGGTGTAAAAAATCAATGTTCAGGACACATTAAGAAAATCATAGTGACACTGGTCATAAGCAGAGGTGTTAAAATGGCTATGTTGAACATTTGGTGACAAAAGTCCATAAAATGACACTGTTATGAGCATGCATTGTGCAATTTCCACGCACCCTCATAAGTTCACAAATTTGTAATATTTTCAGTCCAGATTTTCAACACTGACATTTTTCCACACCTCCTTGTGAACAGTACAACTGTCATTTTTCACACCTGGCTGAAATGTGTTTTCGCACTTCCGGCGCAGAATATGGCGGTCGCTGTGGGAAATTAATGTTTGGGACAGATTACGAAAATCACAGTGACACTGTTCATGAACGGAGGCTCCCCAAAATGCCTATGTTGGAAATCTGCTGTAAAAAATCCCCAAACTACTTACACTATGGGTGTACATTGCACAATTTCTACTCACGCTCATGCCTTCATCAGTTTTTGTATATTTTCATTCCAGATTTGCAACAATGTCATTTTTTTACACCTCAAAATGTGTTTTCACACCTGTGGTGCCGAATGGCGCAGTTGCTCTGCAAAATCACCTTTCATATAACGGACTGATAGTGTCCCTGTTCATGTGGTGGGGTCACAAAAAACCCATGTAGAAAACTGGGAGAAAAAATACCAAGAAACTCCCAGGGTGTTAGGGTTTTCAACAATAACACCCTACCCTGTAAGGACTGACAGGCATCAGGGGTGTAACTTGGGATTGTTGACAATAATGAATTGTACCTCAGTGGAATCAACAAAGTCCAAGAGGGTAGCATCTTTCAGAAAAAGAGACGTGCAAGTACAAGGGGACACAATTTAAAGATAGAAGGGAGGCGGTTCAGGGGCAATGTGAGGAAGTATTATTTCACAGAGAGGGTAGTGGATGCATGGAACAGCCTTCCTGAGGAGGTTGTGGGGTCTAAAACTGTGGGAGAATTCAAGAATGCATGGGACAGACATAAGGCAATTCTTGTGGGGGGTAGGAAGAAATAGGCTGTTGGTTACCTAGGATCTGCGGCCTATCCTGTAGGTAGGGAAATGGGCAGACTAGGTGGGCCAAGCAGTCCTTATCTGCCCTCAAAGTCTATGTTTCTATGTTTCTATGTAATGTTCATGCCATTTCACCCCTACTCCCACCATGCAGCCAGTGACAGGAATCGAGGTGCGCCTTGGACCCTTTGCCCCAGAGTTCACCCCATTCTCCTACACTGTGCCCATTTCAGTGTATTTTCTTATGGAATAAGGTGAATGTAAAGGCCAAACACCTCGACACTTGTCAGTGTCTGAAGGGTAGGGTGAGGTGAAATGTCATGACCGTCATGGGCGACGACTCAAAGGCACACCCCAATGCCTGTCCATCTCTGCAGAGTGAGGGTGGTGTTGGCATCAGTTCAATACTTCAATGCCATTCCTCTACTGCATCTAACTCCTGCTCTTTCACTGCTAATGCCAGCAAGTAAACATTCAGCATTGACAAATGCTTGTTTATACTAATTTCCTCTCTTGTTGTACCACTTGATTAAAACTTACTAACAAAGCCATTTTCTAAGTTTAATAATACCCTCTAGGGTGGGCATTATTGGGAAATACCGGGACATTCCAGGGGCTATAAGCCTTCCGCCTGTGGTGCTGGGCCTCATTATGCCCCTGGGCGATCAGGTATTTTGCGCTATAATGACCATCCTGTCGGGTATTATTGCTTGCATAACTGAAGTACAGCTACTTCAGGTAGCCATCATTGTAGTGAAGTAGAGTGAAGACTACCCAAAGTGAAAATTCACATGCAAAAGGGTCACTTTATGTACCTCTTCACCTAAGGAAGACTCTCTGAAGTGACACTTCATGGAGTTCTTGAGCTAAATAAAGCATTTTCCCTTCCCCACACTCTTGTAGCATTCAGTTTCAGCCTCCACCCCCAGCCCTGATGAGTAAATAAAAGTTACCATCCTTCTTCTCACCCTCTCCTAGTACTCATCCCACCCCAGCTCTGGTAAAATATATGTAACTCATTTCCTTCCCACTCAGAGTATACAGTCCCACCCTCCTCACTCATGCACTGGAAAGTAAAGTAACATCCCTTTCCATAAACCTCTCAGCACTCAGCCACCATCCACCCCTAATTCCCACCCAAGAATCAAGACATGTGAGAGGGAGGGGTGAGACTGGCGCAGACTCTCCTCTCACTGCCACAGTCAGCCCGCATCAGAATAAATGAGAATGTGCAAGTCAATAAGTTGTGCAGTCTCATTCATTCAGACGGAGACCAGTCAGGTTGGTGAGGAGAAGGTCGGTGCCGATCTCTGTCCCTTCCTCTTGTATTAGAAAAAGTGTCAGATCTGGTGATGTGAGCAGATGGGAGAATGGGAATCTCTTTGTATATGTTTTGCTTGAGCTGGAGGAATGAGAGTGGCTTGGGTGCCACAAGGGGTTGGAAGAGGATATTTTTATTTACTGATTGTGGCTGGGGGAAGGTGGGATAGGGAACTATGAGATGCTGAAGGGGAAGAGAAAAACCTTTTATAAATTTAACAGTTCATGTAAAGGGCTTTACATTGCAAATTAGTGAAGTGTCAAACTTTGCATAGCTGTGCAGAGCATGAAGTATGAGACTTTGTCAACAATTTACAGTTAAAGTAAAAATCTGCAATACTACCCTCCATCACCAGCATGTAAACTTTTTGTGTTAAGAAGCTAGCCCCAGGACCCCCAGGAACTCCTTGTAACTGTTATTGCTTGTTATTATCCAAGTTTATGTTGGTATAATTGAAAGCACTTAAAACTAGTAATCCCCCTCTGCACATCTATTCTCCAGTGTAGTGAACATCAGTGTATCCCCTTCTGTCCCCTGATTTAGTGATCTATATACAACACTTAACCATACTCTATTCTCAAACCTTAACCCAAATATCCTCCATGCCTCTCTCTTTCTCCACCACGCTTCTTAAAGAGCAACTTTGCACTTCGGCAAGTACATTCATAAATAAGATGTTGCAGCTATCAGAATTTACTGGAAAACACATTTTTTTTATTCTCAATGTTTCTTTCCAAGGTTTACAGCACATCTTGGTAGCCTATCTAAAAAGTATGAAAAAAATAAAATTTGCCTCTCCCTGTTAACCTCACAGTACCTTTGTTATGACATCATAGTGCTCACCGTGGCAAGAGACTGTGATGTCACAAAACAGGAATTGTGTGGTTAGCAGGGGAGAGTCAGATACATCTTTTTTTTTAATTTTTTTTATTTAGTTTTTGTTGACCAGGTAAGTGCACTAGACAAATCTTGCCTATTTTCAGTCACAACCCGGGGGAGGGGTATACAGATGAATGCCAACTGACCTTGAACCTGATTAAACTGTCTTGAAAGACTTAATGAAATAACTGTAACATTTCCTACAATATTTAGAAGACCACCAGCAGGGGAAATTTAAAAAAAGTAAATAAACTAGAAAACAATAAAGTTTAAACATAATTGGTGTAAATCTAGTGTTCATAAGTTTTTTTATTGTAGTAGGTAGGTGCTTCTTAAATCAGTGTCCTTCCATAAATATAATGTGAACTACCATCCTCTTCTGCCCTGCTGATCCTTCATATACTGCTTATAACCCAGCACCTCCATCTGTGTGTGTTTTTTCCGCCATATGACTCTGTCACCTCCAGAATTTCTTGTTCTCTTTAAGCATGACTCTGTCATCCACAGTTTTATATTCTCTTTAAAAACATTATGACTTCGAACTCACTCATCTTGTTTGTCAGACTTCTAGCATTAGTATACATACAGTTCAGCTCACTTTTTTACTTTTTAACAAATGCATTGCAGCGGTCAGTACCATCGTTATTGTGTCCAGTGTCTTCATACTGGTGGTTTATCACATCTGCACTGTTCATCGCACCTTCCTATGAGATCTTTAGTTTAAGGCTGCTCCAAGCATGTCCCTTAACATGTTGCCCAGTCTCATTTCCAGTGTCACTGTTTCCCCATCAGCTCAGATGCAGTTTATCCATTATGAAGTGCTTGCATCAACCACAGAAGCTGCTCCAGTTCCACTGAAAGTGGTGTCCTTGTGCCCTTTTCTGTGCTTTCAGCCATGTGTTAATCTTCCATAAGGCATACTGCCTAGGTGTTCCTGCTCTTGGAAATGGCACAATCACAGGTGATTAGCAACCCATTCCTTCACTTGAAAATGTCCAGAATTGCAGTAAAATATCACTTCCAACATTCCATGTCTTGTTGACCAACATTATTTATTCATGTATGGAATGTCACAAATGTGTTAGTCTCCTGCTTAGAGATATTGCAAAATTAAAATTTTCTGGTGAAATTGCCGTGAAATTGGCAGGCAAAACATTTTGCAAAATTCTACCATTCTGTAAAATTTTTTGAGGGGTGCAAAGTTGTGAAATTTCACCTGCAGAACATTAAATTTTGCCATTAAATGCATAATTTTGCTGTTCCATGGGCAAAATTTTGCATTTAGCACCCACAAAATATTTCACATAATGTACGAATTTGGCAAAATATTTTGCGTAATGAAATTCTGCAATTTCACACATCTCTACTCCTGCTGCTTCCAGAATCTTGTTGATTCTCTCTTGAATGTCTACTGTCTGCAGCACAACTTGCTGTCAATTTCTCTGATGATTAAGTCCCCGATCACAAACATCTTGCATGGCTTCTCTTGTACTTGTACCTGATTTTCTTACCTCTGCTCCTCTGTTTGGGATCTGCAAATACATTCTTCTGAATATTTGATTGAATATTTGTGTTCGGTGGTAAATATTTTGGCATTCAGTATTCATTATGTGGAAACTGGAAGTTGGGAAGAAAAGTCTTTCCCCCTCCCGAGGTGGCTAAGGTTAGTTTCCTGACCACTTCCCTTCCAATTCCAGTATTTTCTCACCCACCTCCATCTTTTCAGTGATCCCAGACCTAACAAGAAAAAGTGCTCAACATTGTTGGCTCCCTACAGTGCCAAAAGCCTACAGCATCATTTGTCTCATACTCCTTCCTGAGCCTGGCATCATCCACAAAATACTCTTGTACTACAGTGCTCTTCCTCTTGACCCCTGATCCAGGATTATTGGTGGGTACAGTTGTATGGAAATCTTGCTAGCCAGTCAGTGTCTCCTACCACAGCCTGCCAACTTCACAGTATTAATGCAGTCTCTATTGGGTAAGTAGATAGATGATTGTAAGGGAGGGAGTGAAGCGCCCCCTCCTTCCTGATCACATATCCACTTGCTCCATGGAGATTGCACTACTGCTACTGAGTGGGTGTGCTGTGGAAGGAAGTACTGATAGGCTAGCTGGATTTACATACTGTACAAGTAACCATGGAGGAAGGAATACATAGACTGCACACAGGTAAAAAGAAAGACAACAAGAAAAAAAACATATCTAAACTGTCTCCTAACAAATGGCAGAAGCATGAGTGTGGATAAACAATCAGAAGTAGAGTTCACTGTGAAAAAGGAAAACCTAAGTTTAGTGGGTATAACGGAAATATAGTGGAACACCTCAAATATAAATATCTGCATTATGGACAGATATAAATTATATAGATTGGACAGTGAGGGAAAAAAGGAGGAGAAGTGGCATTCTATGTAAGGTCAAAGCTAGGGAGAATTAGATTGTGGTATGAATTTTCAAATGCTTGAAATTGCCATAAGCACCAGATGTGCCAAAGATATGGCACACTGGTCCTGTGGCAATCTAATGGGATTTTCTACAGTATCCTGTGGGACAACTGACACAAGCTAGCCTATCTTTCTGTGGTCTGGCTCATGTCAGTTCTGGGGTCTGTGTTCATGGAACTTGTGCCTGAGTTTTGTCACACACTGCCATAAAGTGGGCAAACTGTCACAACTATGCCTGAGCTTTGAAAATTGGGTGCAGTTGCAGCCTACTGGTATGGTGCATGGCAAGGGTTTGATGCAGTGCTTGATGCAAGCTCAGAGCCACCATTTAAAACTTTGGCCCTGTTGCTGCAAAAAAATTGTGAATTTTCATAGAAATCAAATGGATTAACATAACCGATACTGCTAGAAGCACACACACAACCGGTTTATGTTATAGACCATCTAAAAATACAGAAGAAAATGATGAAGTGTTCAATGAAGAAATCACACAAAAATCAAACAATGGTGATGTGGTAATAATGGAAGACCTAAATCTGTCACACATAAATTCACACAGCCATGACCTAGAGGGGGTAACAGCAAGAACATTTCTGGGCACCTTCATAGAACTTGGACTAACACAACAGGTGTTGGAACCTAGTGGACTGAATAACATTCAAGATGTTGTATTTACAAATGATTCATCAACAATAAACAATATTATGGTAAAGGAAGAAAAAAATGATACAGGTCAGTATCCTGCTAACTAGTAGTAAATCAATGTGTAGCACTATAACATACAGCTATTATAAGGGGGACTAAATGACCAACAAGAACGTGCTCAAAGCTGGCTAGAGAACACAGACCTAGGAGATGAGTCAGAGACAGTTTGGTATAACATCAAAAGAAAATGGCTACACTTAGAAGAAATGCACATACCAAAAGTAAAGCAATGTAATGCAAAAGGGAAGAAACCATGTTGAGTAACAAGGAAAGTAACTAGAGCTATTATGAGAAAACACAAAATGGGTAAGTAAGAGGTTAGAATCACACAGCTCCCAAGCCAGTCTACAGGCACATACAACCATCTTCAAAAGCATGAAAAAATTAATCAAGAGTGAAAGGAACATGCCAGTAATGAGACTTGCCAACACCAAAGGCAATTTAAAATCCTTATGTAAGTGTGCAAATGTACCTAAGGCTACAAACAGATCAATAGGAACCCTTAACAATAATCACAAGACAAACGATGCCTGCAAAATATTACCATCTGCAGTGAAAGATGTGCAGCGAGTTACAGTTTTATTTCAAGATGCACAAGTAAGGTGCAGTAATGTTATGTTATGTGGGTAATCCAAATGCTGCTGGGACTGAACTGATTTAATTGAATTGATCCATAGACTGTTGATGTGTACCAATTGCTGATTTTGCATGATTTTATGGGAGCTGTGAGTAACCTGAACTTATGTACAGACTGCCGATGTGTGTTTTCTGCTGACTTTCCACAACTCTATTCAAACTGTTAAACATCTGTCACTGCTATATAGTCCATCTAGATTATCTGGCTATCCTGTGCCCCTGTAAAATTGTCTTGTGACCACCTGACTGCTTTGTGAGGAGGATCAGTGACGAGACAGTGGGAATGTGGTTCAGGTGTGTGGAGGAGGGGTTATAGGCCTGTTAAACGTCACTCTGCACCACAAAGCAAGCATGGTGCATGAGCATGAGTGGCACAAGTAGAAATATTTCAGTGATTAAGGAAGTAGGGGCCGATCCTAGGCTTGAGCTGCGGTTCTGATATTAACAAACCCCTAGATAGTGAGTATAAAACATAGTGGTGTGCTATTTGGGGGTTTTATCTAACTCATTTTGTTAAGGAGAAACAAGGTTATTTAGAATAAATCTTGTAGTGATATAAATTGCTTGTTAAATCAGAAACTACAAAAACTTAGGGAGTACTCCAAAATGGGCTTCCAGTGGATTTGTCTTTTAATTTTGATTAACTTATATAGAACTAATGTTAAGTTGGATAGAACTGATAGGATGTGGCATATAGAATCTGAGGTAAATTCAGGTACAAGTATTTTTTATTATATTAAGCAAGGACAGATTAGTCATGAAATCATCTCAGAACTGCTTACTGAGGGATATTATAGAGACTTAATTAAGTTAACACAAGTATCTGGGAGAGCAAAATTAAGTTTAGAACTTCCAATATATATACAGTAAACATCAAAATTAAACATTTTTTGAATTCATTAAGGAAATGGAGGAACAAAAAACATGATTTTCAAAATGTATTGATATATTTTGGCATAGTATTCCTTTTGTTGTGTGGGGATATACACCTTAATCCAAAGACCATCAGGAGGATCAATTAATGCAGAAGTATTAAAACAAAATAACTTGGGAATTGTGCATTTCAACTCACGAAGTGTTTGGATAAAATTAAATCTAATACATGACTGGGTGACTGACTATCACCCAGAAATAACTGTTATAACTGAAACATGATTGCACAAAGGGATTTCAGATACTTCTATTGAACTGGACAATTACAAAGTATTTAGGAAGGACAGAAACAAAAGGGATGGGAGTATATTGATTTATATTAATTCCAGGTTTTCTTCTCAAGAAAAACAGAATGATCTACAGGAGACTGGATTAGAAGGGGTGGCAATCAAGATAAAAATGCCTTTCAGTAAACCATTACTTTTAGCAGGGAGTTATATGCCTCCTAAAATTAAAGATAATGTCTTTGATGCCCTGTCAGATTGGCTGTATGGGTACAGAAACACACACAAGATACTTATCACAGGTGATTTTAATTTCAGTTGGTCCATAATTGAGACAACCCATAGTTTAGTGGAACTGCAAGTGAATTTAGGGCTGACACAGCTAATTAAAGATCTGATCAGAATTAATAACAAAGAATATAACAGAGCAACATTATTACAGTTTATCTTTACCAATTGCATGGAACAATGCTTTCAAAGTGGAGTCTTACCCGACACATTCTCTGATCACCAGCTTATATATGCTAAATGAAATAAGGTCTGTAGAAATATCGAAGAACCACATATGACCCATTGAAGAAATTTTAAAAATTTTGACTACACAGCCTTTATGCTGGATATAGAAAAAAAAGACTGGAACAGGCAAGAATTAATTCCCACTGTTACAGATGCCTGGACTTACTTCCATCTAGAATTTATGAGGGTCTGTGACTTGCACGCACTCATAAAAAAGAGAAAGGTTAAACACACAGGATTAAAGTGGTATAGTGCAGACCTACATAAACTAAGGAAGGAAAGAGATAGAAGGTGGGAAAGGGATTCTTATAGACAAACATGGAATAGATACACACAGGTAATAAGAAACACAAAACAAAATTACTTTAAAATTAGATTAGAGGATGAGAAAAATAGTAATCCAAGATCATTTCAGAAAACAATGTCAGGGCTGATGGGAAAGAACAAAACTGCCGAGAAGAACAGTTTTTTGACAAATAGACAACAGGTACTATTGAGTGATGAGGTGGCTAGTGTGTTTAATGATTATTTCACAGAGTCAGGTAATTTAGGATTATATTTCACTGATTCAACAGATAGTAAATATAGGGAGGAAAAAACCAAGCAAGGTTTAGAACAAACTAAAAAAATCTGAATTTCATAACATATTGGTAGAAGAAGTTAGACTTGAATTGCTAAAATTAGATACAACCAAAGCAATGGGCCTAGATAAAATATCTGCAAACTTGTTAAAACATGCTGCCCCATGTATCTCCTATCCCTTATCATATATTTTTAATTTTTTTATGAAAATTGGAGAGTATTCAACAGATTGGAAGACTGCTAAAATAATACCAACATTCAAAGCAGGATTAAAAGAAGGTGTACGGTATTACAGACCCATTGCTTTGTTGCCCCTTGTGTCTAAAAGTTTTGAAAAGTTGATTGCAAATCAACTTAAAGAATATTTGGAAAAAGGAACTATGCTAAATAAATTTCAATCTGTATTTCACTCACAGCACAGTACTTATACTGCATTGATAAAGGTACTGAGTGACTTACAACTGGGCCTGGACAGGAGGATAGTGATCGGGGCAGTTTTCATAGACCTTTCTAAGGCCTTCGATACCCTGAATCATGGTGTCCTCCTGTCCAGGCTCAGGGAAATGGGTCTAATGGATAGGGTCCTAAAATGATTCTCATCTTATCTACAAGACAGGAAACAATTTTTTGATTTGGGTCTCTATAGGTCTTTGCCAGTTGCTGTTAAATCAGGGGTCCCTGAGGGCTTCATCTTGGGACCCTTACTTTTTAATGCCTACATCAAAAATATGGGTTTTGCTGATCTGGACATTAAATTTCACTTATATGTTGATGATACGGTGATGTATGTTGAGGGTCCTTCTGTTGAATCTGTTCAGGCTAAGTTACAGACTGCATTCATAGGGGTTGAGAGATATTTTGATGCCCATCTACTCAAATTAAATGCAAAAAAGACACAAATTGTACTATTCAGTAGGAGGTTGGACAAGGGGGTAAGGATGCCATATTTGTTAAAACCAAGGATGGAGTGGATATTCAGCAGGTTATGCAGTATAAGTATTTGGGTTTATGGCTGGATAGCCCACTGAAATGGGAGGATCACATAGACATGGTTATTAATAATATTAATAGTAAAATTGGGGTGTTGTATCGGATAAGAAATTATATGACTCCAGATATGAGATTAAGAATAGTTAACACATTGCTAGTCCCTGTCCTGGACTATGGGGATACCATGTAAGCAGGAGCTGCTAAATCATATTTGGCCAGGATTGATATATTATTTAATAGGCTAGCTTGATTTATCCTGGACATTCCATATAACACCCATCACTGTGACCTATTTCATATGTTAAACTGGGCTAGAGCACAGTCCAGAAGGGAAATTCAAATGTCTTAATTTGTCCTGATGGTCTATAAGAAATGAGTACCAGCATATATTTCAGAACTATATCAGATTACATCTATTAAAACTTGTTTATGTTCAGCTCAGAGTATTATGTTTAGAGTTATTGATTGTAATCTTGAAGTAGGGAGGTCATCAGCCTTGTATAGGGGAGCAACTATACAGAACTTATTGCCAGTAGAATTTCGAGGTGCCAGTTCTAGTGTCACTAAAGATACATTAAAAAGATGGTTTACAGAACAGGGCCAGAGACCATTACTATGCTGTTCAAGTAGAAATACCTAGGACTTGGATTGCTTATGAAGTATATTATATACTGTGTATATGTCATATATTGTATTTGTATTTGTACTGTACTTGCATTTGTATTTTAGTTTTTGTACTTATGATTATAATGGCATTGTATATGTATGGAAACATATGACTGTTGCCTGGGATCCCATTGGAAATGAGCATTGTTCAATGGAGTTACTCCCTTTCATTTAATATGAATAAAAGTATACTACTACTACTAGTACTACAATAGTACGCCTGGTGAAATGGCAAGTCACTTAAACAACGTTTTCTGTACTGTGTGTAACAAACTGGGGGCGATAACTTTTATTCTGGAAAATATTGTTAAAACATTACACTGGAACAACTTACACATAGATATCATGAATACTGCAGATACATGATTTGAAATAAAAACTGACAAATCATCAGGGTCTGATAAATTACATCTGAGGCCACTAAATGAGTTAACAAAGGAACTGGAGGGTCCATTGTTTAAATTAATCAATGTTTCATTGAGAATAGGAGTGGTACTGAGGGACTGGAGAACTGCAATATTGGTTCCAGTCTTTATAAAAGATGACAGATCAAGGCCTCAGAACTATAGAACCATAAGCTTTATGTCGATAATCGGGAAAATTATAGAAAGTCTCATTTAAGAGATACTAGAACAGAAATAACAGACACAAATTCATATAAAGAAAATCAACACAGGTTTAGAAAAAAATGGTCTTGTCAGACAAACCTGCTGACCTTTTATGAAAGGGTCAGTAAAGAACTTGAAGACAGTAGACTAGTGGACATTATCTTTCTAGATTACCAAAAGGCATGCAACAAAGTTCCTCACATGAAGTTAGTTAATGCACAAACTGAAAATAGCATAAACCTCATCCTAATCATTTGGATCAATAACTGGTTGTTGCAAAGAACATAAAAAATGTACAAATAAACAGGACCCTTTCTGAGGTGAATGGTCACTAGTGGTGTCCACAGGGTTCTGTGCTGGGCCCAGCACCATTTTTGGTGTCTGTGGCTGACATGGACAATGGGATTAAAGGCTGGACTAATGTCTTTGCATATGACACAAACCTTGGGGGACTGAAGCAGAAAGGTAGCAAATGTTCAATGATCAGAAAACAATATAAATTTGTCAATCAAAAAATAACATGCACTTAAACACCAACAAATGTGTTGTCATGCAATCAGGCAAAGAAAACCAACAGCAGCAATAAATAATTACTGGGATTCCCTTAGAACTGTAACTAACGAGTGGGATTTATGAATAATGGTGAACAATGCAATTAAACTGAATGATCATTTGAAAATAACAACTGGGAAAACAAATAGAAAAATAAATACAATTAAGAAATTAATCATAAACAGATCAACCAATGTCATCATTCCCCTTTACAAATCCTTTATATGTGCACACATGGATTTGTGTTCCTCATTTTGGAAACCACAGCCGAGGGGGGAGGTGGGGATGCTAGAGGAAGTACTCAGACACAAAACTAAAATGATCAGTGGAATGGGGAACCTAACTTATAGTGAAAGACTTGAGAAACTGGGAATGTTCACCTTAGAGAGAAGAAGGCTTAGAGGGGATATGCTGCAGCTATATTGTACAGGATAAATTCCTTATAGAATCATTGAATATGAGCTTTAAAATAAAAAAAAAACATAGCCTCAGATGCCATAACCCTCAGCTAGCCAACCACAAATAATATTATATACATATATATGTATAAATATGGTATACAGCATGGGCATGAGTGTGATATGGAAAATATTTTCACTACTTTAGAGTGACCTCTGGATATTCACAAGTGGTGAAGCCATGAGTGAGAGTATTCAGAGGTCACTCTGCAGGACTGAAAATATTTTCCATAGCACACGAGTGCATATCGTGTATCCACTTTAGACAATAGGAGTGTGTTTTTTGCTGTTTTTTGGTTTGATGATGTTACCACATTGAGATGTCTGGTGATATCTCACTGTGGTGACATCACATTGCAGTGAGAATACATGTTTTTATCTAATGAGTAATTGGCTCACTCCTATTGTGTGTGTGTGTGTTCTATATATATATATATATATATATATATATATATAGAGAGAGAGAGAGAGAGAGAGAGAGAGAGAGACATATATATATACACATATTTATACCACTGGGGTGAGAGCTTTTCAGTAGGATAACCTGTGTTATTTCCACTGCAGTGAGGATAAATCCTGATGACATCAGCAGAGTGAGGATATCGGCATTTATCCATACTCTCCTGATGTCACCAGAGTGAGGATAAATGCACTGCAGCTTGCATTCTAAAGAAAACTGCTTCAGAAAAAGTTTCTTTTTCTCACTGAAGCTGCAACTTAATTAGCTTTGCAAAAGACTCTCACCTGTGTCCCATTGTGTTTCTAACATTGCTAGCCCATTACTGTGCCGATCTCAGCTTCAAAACAACCTGAATTCTAAATGAAAGTCTTTTACAAAGGAGGTTCTGTTTCTCAGTGCTACCTGCAGCAGTTTGTCTATCCCACTGAGCCTCTTGCTCACTCAATTAGCTTTGCAAAACACACTCATTTGTGTTTCTGACTCCCAGTCCATTCAGAACACACACACACACACACACACACACACTGACAGCACACACAGAATGAGCAGGAACCACACAGACTCAGAAAAAATGTTCCTGCAGCTCTCACTCCTGTGGTATAAATCACACACATGATGTGCAGATCATGGCATATGGAAAATATTCTCACTCCTGCCTCATGAGCTGTGTATTTTCACTTGTGCCTTTGGCACTCGTGAGAATACACAGCTCATTCTGCAGGAGTGAGAATATTTTCCATATCCCACTCCTGCCCATCATGTATCCCCTATATATACCTCGGGGGTGAGATATTTCTCATTGGAATAACCTGTGTTATTTTGTCTGGAGTGAGGATAAATCCTGATGACATCACCAGAGTGAGGATATCACATTTATCCTCACTGTGTTGATGTCCCCGGAGTGAGAATATCTGCACTGCAGATTGCATTCTAAAGGAAACTGCTTCAGAAAACAGTTTCTCTTTCACACTAAAGCTGCAACTTACTCAATTAGCTTTGCAAAACACTCTCACCTGTGTCCCACTGAGTTTCTAATACTCCTAGCTCATTACTGTGCTGATTTCAGCTTCAAAACAACCTGAATTCTAAATGAAACTCTTTTACAAAGCAGTTTCTCTCTCTCAGTGCTACCTGCAGCAGTTTGTCTTTCTCACTGAGCCTCTGACTCACTCAATTACCTTTGCAAAACACTCTCACCTGTGTCCAACTGAGTTTCTAACACTCTTAGCCCATTGCTGTGCTATTCTCAGCCTCAAAACAACCTGAATTCTAAATGAAGCTTTTACAAAGCAGTTTGTCTTTTTCAGTGCTACCTGCAGCAGTTTGTCTTTCTCAGTGAGCTTCTGAATCACTCAGTTAGCTTTGCAAAAACATACTCACCTGTGTTTCTCACTGCCATTCCAATCAGGACACACACACACACACACACATACACACACACACGCACACACACACACACACACACAGAATGAGCAGGAAACACACAGAAACACAAAAAAATGTTCCTAAAGCTCTCACCCCAGTGGTATAAACTGCACACATGGTCCCTGATTCTAGAAGGGAGGCGCAAGTCACCACCAAACACAACTTGCACCACCTTCACCTGCGACATTGTCCCTTCATCCTATTCTAATAGGGGCAGGGGCATCAAAGCTAAGTCCTGTGACTTGTGACATGCGGCCAGGTATGCCAAACTGTGGGTGCACCTGGTGAGCATGTCACAAGCCACAACAGCAGGGTGGCACGATCAACCCCCCACTCATGTCCCAACCCCTAGTCGCCAGCCGCAAATGTGGCATATACCCAGGTAGCCTTGGTAGTCAAGTGGCCCCCCCAGCTGTATGACAATATGTAGGATCCCTGTATCCCTGGTAGTCTAGCAGCCCCCCCGAACTGTATTATAATGATTAATAAGAGCCCTGTATCCCTGGTAGTCCAGCGCCCCCCTGAACTGTATTATAATAATAAATAAGAGCCCCATATCCCTAGTAGTTTAGTGGATCCCCACCCCCTCCACCCAGCCATGCCAGCCCACACAGCACCCCCCAACCTTCTCCAGCCGGCGACTGGCACAGCCCACCTCTCACCACCATGGCCAGTTGCCAACTGAGTCCAGAATCAGTGTGTACTGAAAAGAAGAACTCAGATATTGATATCTGAATGTGTCTTTACAGTATGCACTGATACTGAACTCAGTCAGCGGCTGGCCATGGTGGTGAGAGGTGGGCTGCTGCTAGGCTGGCTGGGGTGGTGGGGGTTCTGGGTGGGCTGGCATGGCTGGGTGGGGCCACTAGACTACCAGGGATATGGGGCTCTTAATTATTATAATAACACAGTTCGAGGGGTGCTAGACTACCTAGGGATATGGGGGCTCTTATTTTTATTATAATACAGTTTGGGGGCCGCTAGACTACCAGGGATATGGGGCTCTTATTTATATTATATTACAGTTCGGGGCACTAGACCACCAGGGCAGACTTTTTGCCTTATGCGACTGGCGACTGCTTGATTCGGAGCACGGGTGGGGATGGCACCGCCCTGTGGGGCTTCTGAAATGGGTGTTTCAGGGGCTGGGGTATGGGTAGTCCTGTAGGGCCCCGCTGAGTTTTGTTGGGCATGGGGGTGGTGGGAAACTGTGCACTGACTGCTGGACAGCTGACAGGTCTACAGGACCCCTGGGGGCGTCCTTAAGTTATACCAGCTAAATGCTGGTGTAACTTACATTGCCGGTTTTCCTCCGGGGGTTCTTGTAGAATCCCATTGTGGGGACTTTATGCTGCCCTTTTAGAATGGGATGCAACTGCTGCCATAAACCCCCTAGTGCCATGTCTCAGGAGGTTTATGTGGCGTAACTGCTGTTCAGCGCAAGTCACCTGCGACATGTCGCAGGCCACTTTGTAGAATTGTGCATGTCGCAACCGCTGGTGTAAGTTGCTACATGCATCATTCTACTCAGTGCAACTGCTGTTATGCAGGTGTAACCCTTCTAGAATATGGCCCATGATGTGCAGATCATGGGATATGGAAAATATTCTCACTCCTGCTTTGTGAGTTGTGCATTCTCACTCTGCAGAAGTGAGAATATTTTCCATATCCCTCTCCTGCCCATCATGTATTCCTTATATATATGTATATAAATATATATATATATATATATATATATATATATATATATTTATATATATATATATACAGTGGCGTGAAAAGTATTTGCCCCTTCCTGATTTTTCTATTATTGCATATTTGTCACACTGGATGTTTTCAGGTCTTTAGAGAAATGTAATATTAGATAAAGGGAACCTGAGTGAACAAATAACACTTGTTTTTTTTAATTTCACTTAGTTAATGAAAAAGTTAACCAACACCAACTGGCACTGTGTGAAAAGTAATTGCCCTCACACTTAATAATTGGTTATGCCACATTTAGCTGCAATGACTGCAACCAAACACTTCCTATAATTCAATATCAGTCTTTCACATCGCTGTGGTGGAATTTTAACCCACTCTTCCTCGCAGAGAACTGCTTTAATTCAGTAACATTTGGTAGGTTTTCGAGCTATGAACTGCTCGTTTCAGGTCCTGCCACAGCATCTCTATTGGATTTAAGTCTGGACTTTGACTAGGCCACTCCAAACTTTAATTTTACTTCTTTTTAGCCATTCTGATGTGGACTTGCTTTTGTGTTTTGGATCATTGTCTTGCTGCATGACCTAACTACGCTTCAGCTTCAGCTGACGGAAGGATGACTGGACATTCTCCTTAAGAATTTTCCTGCACAGAGCAGAATTCATGGTTCCTTTAATTATGGCAAGTCATCCAGGTCCTTAGGCAGCAAAGCATCCCCACACCATCACACTACCACCACCATGTTTGACTGTTGGTATGGTGTTCTTACTGTGGAATGCTGTGTTTGCTTTTAGCGAGACATTATGGGATCCATGTTGTCCAAAAGTTCCACTTTGGACTCATCTGTCCATAGAACATTTTCCCAAAAGGCTTGTGGATCATCCAGGTGCTTCTTGGCAAATGAGATGAGCATTTATGTTCTTCTTGGTTTGCAGTGGTTTTACTATGCTACTCTACATGAAGCCCATTTTTGCCCAGTCTCTTTCTGATTGTGAAGTCATGAACACTGACCTTAGCTGAGGCAACAGAAGCCTGCAGTTCTTTGGATGTTGTTTTAGGATCCTTTGAGACTTCTTGGATGATTTTACACTGCGCCCTTGGAGTAATTTTGGCAGGCCGCCCACCTGGGAAGGTTCACTACTGTTCCAAGTGTTCTCCATTTGAGATTATGGCTCACTGTGGTTCTGATGGAGTCCCAGAGCCTTAGAAATAGCTTTGTAACCCTTTCCAGACTGATAGAGGGCAACAATTTTTTTTCTGATCTTTCAGGAACTTCCTTTGATCATGGCATAATGTGCTTGTTGAATCTTTGTGCTGGGCAACGTGACTCTGACGGTAAGGGCCAAAAATAAGGAGGTTTATATTAACAGGGCTGGCTGTAATCAAGCCTGGCTGTGTTCAATCAGCTGACTCTAATTATCCCTTTAATTGGGTTGATTTAACTAGGGGCAATTACTTTTCACACAGTGCCAGTTGGTGTTGGTTAACTTTTTTCATTAAATAAATGAAATAAGTAAAAAAAAAGTGTTATTTGTTCACTTAGGTTCCCTTTATCTAATATTATATTTTGTCTAAAGACCTGAAAACATCTAGTGTGACAAATATGCAATAATAGAGAAAATCAGAAAGGGGGCAAATACTTTTTCACGCCACTGTATATATATACACACACACACACACACAGTGTATTCCACTTCTATGCACATCTGATGTATGCACAATTTGGTTATATTCACAAAAATGGCATGTCCCAATCCCAGTCCTGTGTTCTTAATGATAAAAAAATCTGCTTGTTTGCACACCAAATTTTGGTTGTATGCACACTTTTTCCTCCAGATAGGTTCTCCACAGACATAATACTGCCAATCACACCTGTCACACAGGTGCTAACTATGCTGCCAGTGGTTAGATGCATGTATGTTTTAGTTTGTTTTAACACATCCATTTATCAGATCAAGCAGTCATGGAGGAAGCAAATAGCTTAAATAGCTCAGATTGCACAACATTTGATGAATTGAAATGTTTCAATGTGTTTAATACATTCAAAAAAAGTTTAAAAAGGGTAGTATGTGTGAAAGTATGCTTTATTGAGTGGTTTAATTGATTTCAGTATAATTTCAGTTCTATACCATTGCAGATGTATGCACAGAAACGGGATGTCCCAAGCATGTGCATACATCAGGAACTGATCAGGAATTGACTGTATATATAAAAAAAAATAGAGGACATTTTTTCACCAAACGGGTGACAGACTTGTGAAACAGTCTACCAGGATGGGCAGTGGAGGCTATTACAGTGGATATATTTGAAATGAACCTGGACAAATACATGACTGACAAATGTATGGAGGGATGCAACCACTGAGAAGTGGGAGATGGTTATCAAGTCAGAAAATCCCTTCAGCCAGCACTAACATAGAGTATAGGATCCAGTAAGTCACCTTCCTGAAGTCATGGATTGTGGTCAGGGGTATCAAAGCAGTATAACAGTATTTTGGGTCTGGGGTGTCATGCTAGAGAAGAAAGAGTTATCAAACAAATGATGCTATCCGATATGAGAGTAAGATGGCCACCATGCTGGGCTGGCTGTCGGCAGTAGGTGCAGTAGCAGATGTTAACAATTTTATTTGTTGCATTTTAATTTTTTTCTTTTGAATTTTAAGTCCTTAAGACAAGGTTTAAGAGGATCAAGAAAGGGTTTTAGTGCAGATAGTGTTACGAGTGAGCCAGAAAGCAGGAGGTAATTTTTATTGTTTTTAGGCTTCACTGACCAGAAAGTGCTAACACTTTATTTTATACTGGCTGTGCAACTCGGCTGTGTAATTCAAGGCAGCAAAGGTTTACACTAATCTATACAGATTTTAGAGCCATCTGTTTAGTTGCCAAACAAAATAGTCAACCAAACAACTTTTTTGGGTTTTAAAAATGGGCTAGATGGTCACATCATATCAAAGTTCTCCTTGAAATAATTCATCCACTAGGAGTGGGAGACAATCTCAATGGGCAATTGACCTACTTTTGTCTTTTTTCACCTAGTAATAGCTACTAATACTTATGGCTGGAGACTTCTACAGTGCACTCATTGGTTGCAGATGCTCTTTGGTTTCACAGATCCACAAGAAGAATTGGAGTGACCTTGAGAGGTATCAGATTGTCCCCCTGTGGGATCCTGACTTTTGAAGAGCACCTGAAGATGGTGGAGAGTGATTGCCTGTTGGATCGGGAGACACTAATCCATAAAATGGAGGAGAGAAGGACCTGAGCAGTGACAGAGTGCCGTTGCCACAGCCTGAGGCTAGAGTGGCTTCAACAGGGACTGTTCTTAAGTTGTGCGGGTAGCCTTGGGATACGTGAGTTGTCTCGGGTTGCTGGACTGGAATATTTTGTTTTGTGGCTGCAAAAAATGTGAAGCTTTAGTCTTGGGACATAATCTGGAAGACTGGTCCTGGTTGACTGTGAGATAGTTTACCAGCTCAGATTAAAATTTTCTCTCCTGATTTTACCAGTGCATTTTTGAATTATCCTGACTTTTGTACAGCTACAGCAGTGACAGATCTGGAGCTGTGAGATTTTCATATTTTATTCTCTTCAAAGTCCTACTGCTTGTGGTGAGAGCACTTGCGACTTCGGTAATTTGATCTGTTCAATCTTTGCTGCTTAAACAGAAATGTGATCAGTTTAAAAAAAACTCTTCAGTTTGATGATGCTGCACTATACTGGATGTGTAACTTATGGTATGAATTGCTAGGATAGGTTTAATTGAGAGTGTTTGTGGTTAGGGGTGCATTCTCTGTTTTAATGTTATGAATGTGATGTATGAGTGAGTTATATCTGTAAGTATTAGGGACTAGGGTGTGTGTGATTCTTTGGTTTTTGGTCTGTTTTATATGTGGGGTGGAAGGGATTTTTAAAAATGATGGAAATTTAATTTTATTAGCCTAGGAATTATGTGCAAGGGAAAGAAAGTGCTAATTGTCTGCTATACATTGGGCCATCTACGTCTGTTCCATCCTTTCAAGGGATCACCAATAAGTTTACAGTTGAGGTCTTCCACCGATGTGCACAGCTGGGAATATTGCGAAGATGAATCACAGGATGTGTGGCAGGATCTGAGATAGCAGTGGAGGGGGGAAGATTGGGTTAGTGAAGACTCACAGACACCCAAGGAGGATATGGAATACTGACAGGGGTTCCCCTCCCTTGAGCTTTGCCTACTGTCAAGAAGCAACAGGTTAGCAGGCCAGCTGACTCTGCACCTCCCCTTTGGGTTGATCTTTATAATGAAAGATTGATGAATAGTAAGACTGCAGTGATGGATGATTTCATCACTGGATCCTTATCTGATCTTGGTTGCATCACAGAAGCCTGGCTGGGTGACAAATCTGGACCTGTGCTGGAGACATCTTTTCTGGCTGGTCATTCCATGGTGCATTGCCGGAGGTGGGATTGCAGGGGGGAGCCATTTGTTTTAAATCTGCTGTGAACTTCACAGCATCCCCCATGGACAGTATCAGGTCTTTTGAGTATGTGGCCATCAGGTTGAGGCATGTGTGGGCTTTAAGCTGATATTCATATACTGGCCACCACTTTGTGAGGGTGATTTCCTTCAGGAGTTGATGGATTTCTTGGTCAACCAGGTGTTGGAAGCCCCCTGACTGGTAGTGTTGGGAGATTTCAATGCCTGGATCGATCATGAGGTCTCATCATTTGTCCAGCAGTTTCTCCAGTCAATGTCATCATTGGGCCTTACACGAATAGTTGCCGCTGCTACTTACCAGCATGGCCACACACTGGATCTCGTATTCGAATTGAGAATTGACATTAGTGCAGTCGAGGTTAGTCCACTTATCTGGTTGGATCATCATATCATGTTGTTCCATTGAGGGTCACCTTATTTAAATATACTCCATGTGGAGACTGTTTGGTACTGCCCTTTACAAAATTTGGAGCCTCACACACTCTAGGTGGTGCTGGACATCTCAGGCATGAAAATGGCTTGTACTGAGAGAGAGATGAAAAGGCCATGGAGTGCTATAATATAGCTCTCATGGCTGCCTTGGACTCCCTGGCACCTGTCTGCATCTGTCCCTTGACCACCCAACATAGTTCTCCACAGTATTATGATGAGTGGAGATTTTTAAAGACAAAGGGATAGAGGTTGGAACATTCTTGGAGGAGATCTCACTCTGATGGGCACAAGCTGGGTCTAACGAATCACTACAGCAATTATAAGAGAGCAGGCACCCTGAAAAGACAAAGTTCCTCTCAAAGATTATTGCAGCAAGCAAGAATAGGCCAGCTCAGCTTTTTCATACCATAGACAGAATGATTAATACAGTCTGCCTGTGATCTGTTAAAGTTTTTTCAGCAGTTAAGTGTGAGAGGTTCATATGATTCTATCTTGACAAGGTGTCCTCAATACAGAGGGAGATCACTGCAAGCAGCCTGTCATGGGCTGGTGATGTTCATTAAAGGAGAGGCAATGACAATCTGCCAGTCTGGGCTGAGTTTGTTCTAGTTGTAGAAGAGGAGGTGGTCTGCATAAACTCTGGCTTGTGTCATACCTGCTGTTCAATGGATCCTGGACCAACATGTTTCCTTATTGATAACCTTGATTTTGTAGTACCATGTATACTAGGATTATTGGGTGAGCTTTGAGGGAAGGGGCTTTCCTGGTGACCCCAAAAACGGCTATGGTGAGACCACTCCTGAAAAAAAACTCCATCTTTGGACCCAAAGTCCTGGCAAATTACAGGCCTGTCTTAAATCTTCTCTTTTTGGTTGATAGATTATTGAGAAGGCTGTGGCAACACAGTTGGAGGCTCATCAGAAACTATTCAACTTCTACAAGCCTTTTCAGTCAGGATTTAGGCCTTGTCTTAGTACTAAGGCTGCATTGGTTAGGGTGTTGCATAATCTCCTCATGGCAAGAGATCAGGGACTGTGTTCCGTCTTGGTCCTATTAGATCTCTCATCGACTTTTGACATGGTGGATCATGGTAATTTGCTGGATCACCTGAGGAACTAAGTGGGACTACCTGGTGCAGATTTCACTGGTTTGTGTCCTATATCACAGGGAGATCTCAGCAGGTGGCCCTGAGTAACTTTATCTCTGAACCCAGGGTGATCACCTGTGGGGTTCCTCAAGGTTCAATAGGGAGATGGACAGGGGTAAATGGAGAAAAAGACAAAGGCAGTAAGGACTGGGATGGGCTTAAAAGGGGTAAGGCCATCAAAAAATGAAGGGCAGTGAGTACCAATGCCCATAGTCTGGATAACAAGCTTCCTGAACTAGTGGTCTTGATGGAAGAGGGATGCCTGAATGTTGTGGCAGTCACAGTCAACATGGTACACAGAGAACCATGACTGGGATGTCAACATATCAGGGTACACAAGCTACAGGAGGTACAGGGAGGGTAGAAGAGGAGGAGGAGTAGCTCTCTATGTAAAGGAAAGGATCAAAGCAATGGAACTAAAGGGTAAACAGGGAGGAGAGAAGGCACTGTGGTCACCCTGGAGATTGGAAACGGCACCACAATCTGCACGGGGGTTGTATTCAGGCCCCTATCTCAGGGGGATGAAATTGACAAGGAAATAATAAAAAGCATCCTCAGGATGGCAGAAAAAGGGGAGGTATTGTTGATGGGTGACCTGAATATGCCCGATGTTAACTGGATCACCTTCGTTGCAGCCACATCGAAGATTAGGGTCATTCTTGATGCCCTACAGGGAGCATGCCTCAGGCAGATTGTGTTGGAGCCCACTTAGGAGGGAGTAATCTTAGACCTGGTACACTGAAACGGTGATGGAGAGAGGATCTCAGATTTAGAAGTGGGTAGCCATCTGGGAACAAGTGACCACCAAAGAGTGTGGTTCATGATAAACACAGCTGTAGAGTCATGCCATTCAAAAGTGAGGGTACTGGACTTTAGGAGGGCTGACTTTGGCAAAATGGAAGAGTGCCTCAGAAAAGCACTAGCAAACAGTCAAGAAGGAGGGGTGGAGGAAAAATTGGGTTAACATCAAAACTGCCATCACAGAGGCAACAAGCCTTTGTGTGAAGCAAACAAACAAATCAAAATGAAAGAAAAAAACACCATGGTTCTCAAAAAAAGATGGCGGGGAAGGTTAGGGAGAAAAATATGCTATTCAGGAAGTACAGTACAAGTCACATTAAACTGTTCCTCCAACTCACTGGTTTAGCATTTTTCAGTGAGTTGATTAATGTGTGCACTGCTCACTGCTATGAATTAATAAAAGTTTCCTAATAGTTTGTTTCTAGCTGCCATTCAGTTTTAGATTACTTTGCATCTCTCTGGAAACTTTTATTAATGCAGTGTAATACATTAAGTAACCCATTAAAAATCCTAAATCACTGAGTTGGGAGTTCAACTGGTACTGCAGTGTGCAGTACAACTTGAATGACATGCCATTCTACCCAATCTTATAAGGAAGCTGTCACCCAATAGAAATCGTACATTCAGATCGGAAACCCTGACCCCATCGCCATGTTGTTTTCCTCACTTCCGAGGATCCCACTTGCTGATTGTTTTTTTTTTCTGTTATGGCCAGTCTGCCCAGCAATTTTAGTTTTATTGTGTTATTCATTTTTTGTCTGCCGTGTTATTCTAGTCAGCACTGTTCATTAAGGTTAGGTACAAATGCCCAACATTACTTTTCCCAACACACTGTTTCCCCGACTACACATAATGCTGACATGTACAGTGCTGCACGGAATGCTGACCTCCCAAAATCCTGCCAAACAACCTGTCTTTTGGCTTGCAAACTCAAAGCAAATGTACATATTTAATATTTTAAACCGAATGATTTCAGAGGTTTAAATTGTAATGATTTTGGAGGTTAGCATTTCAAACCCAACGGCAAACTTAAAGGTGAGACACACAATGATTTCTGAGGTAAGCATTTCTTACAGTACCTGTCGACAAACTCAGAGCTACTACAGTACAGTACTTGTCTCTCAGATCGATTTAGAAGCTCTTCAGTTGTTGTGCAGTGTTACTGTAGATTGATGTACTGTTGGAAACTGAAATATTATTAAATGTTTTGGGCTACCGTACTGCACATTCCTGCTTCGGTCTGGGAAATAATTAGGTTCAGTTCCAGACCGATGCAGGGCCAGTTTAGAAGCTCTGCAGTTGTTCTTCAGGATTCAGGCATATACTGTAATACAGAATTATGGGCATATAACATTACGGTCTTTTTTACAGACAGGATTAAAAATGACAGGATTTTGAATGTGTCAGGATCTGGGTGTCAGGTTTATGTTTTTCCTGCCATTCAGCACATGTTCTCTCTGTATATACTACTGTATAATAAGAGTAAATGTGAGCCCAACAAAAACTGTTATCTGCTATACAGTAGTGTTCTGTACAGTTCCTGATAGAGGGAAATGCAGTGAATGGGAGGAAACTAGCAGCTCTAAAGGATTACAGTACAGAACTGCACTGCCTTGAAAATGCTTTGCATCAAAATTGCAAAGGAGTTGAGGACAGTTGAAAGTGAGTTGCACTAGAGCTGAAGTGTGGTTGGAAAACAGTTTGCAGCTGCAGAACTTAGAGCTGGCAATGCATTGCCATCACAAAAAAAAAATGCTAAACCAGTTAGTTGGAGGAACAGTTTAGTGGGACTTGTACTGTATAAGGACACACAGAAGGAGCAGGACAGAGAATTGTACCAGTTAAAGCAGAAGGAAGCGGGGAAGGCAGTCAGAATAGCAAAAGCCCAAACTAAGGAAAAGATAGCCAACTCAGTTAAGAAGGGCGATAAAACCTTTTATAGGTACATTAGGGAGCAAAGAAAGACCAAGTGAGGGATAGTGATGCTGAATAAAGGGGAGCGTGGGTGGGCAGAGGATGACAGTGAAAAAGCAGGGATACTGAATGAATACTTCTGCTCAATATTCACAAAAGAAGAGGAGGGGGAGGTACCTAATTCAATCAATGGAAGCACTCTGGATAGGGGGCTCTATACCAGTCCATTCACAGAAGAAAGGGTTCTGAAATAACTCCTAAAAGTGAAGGTGGACAAAGCAATTGGACCTGATGGGATTCACCCCAGAATTCTAAAAGAACTAAGTGGAGGATGGTGTGATACCTGAGGACTGGAGGAGGATGTACTGTATGTGATTCTCCTTCACAAAAGTGAGAGCAAAGCAGAGGCAGGAAACTACAGATCTGTTAGTTTGACCTCAGGGGTAGGGAAAATGATGGAATCACTTCTGAAATAAAGAATTGTTGAGTACCTAGAGGCCAGTGGAGAACAGGACCCAAGGCAGCATGGATTCACAGCAGGAAGGTCATGTCAGGCAAATCTAATAGATTTCTTTGGTTGACCAAAGTAGTAGACCAGTGAGGGGTTGTGGACATGACCTACATAGGCTTTAGCAAGGCATTTGACACGGTCCCACACAAAAGATTAATAAACAAGTTAGCCAGCCTGAGAGTGGATGCCAGGGTGGTAGCCTGGGTTAAAAATTGGCTAGACAACAGGACACAGAGAGTAATAGTAAACAGAGTCCACTCTAAAGAAATAGAGGTTACTAGCAGGGTACTGCAGGGTTCAGTACTGGGGTGGGTCCTTTTTAATGTCTTTATAAGTGACATTGCAGAGGGACTGGAAGGAAAGGTATGCCTCATTGCAGATGACACAAAGATCTGCAACAGGGTTGATACACAAGGGGGGGCTGGAAAGGATGAGGAGGGACTTGGCAAGGTTGGAGGAATGGTCAAGAGTATGGCAGTTTAGATTCAATGCAAAGAAGTGCAAAGTAATGCACTTGGGAAACAAAAACCTAGGCGAAGAGTACATAATGGTGAGATGTTCTAACAACAACAAAAATGGAAAGGGACCTGGGGATAGTCATATCAGATGATCTAAAGGTAAGCAAGCAATGTGAGAAGGCAATAGGGAGGGCTGTGGGGATACTGGGATGTATAGGCAGAGGCATCATCAATAGAAAACAGGAAGTTGTTGTCCCTCTGTACAGACAGTTGGTGAGACCCCATCTGGAGTACTGCATGCAGTTCTGAAGACCCCATCTCTGTAAAGACATAGACAGGATGGAGGCAGTCCAGACGATGGCAACTAAAATGGTGCAGGGTTTACACCAGAAGCCAAAGAGAGACTAAAGGAGCTTAATATTTATACCCTTGAGGAAAGGAAGGAGAAGGGGGCAATGATAGAAACTTTCAAGTACCTCAAGGGAATCAACAAAATCTAAGAGGTTAGCATCTTTCAGAAAAAGAGATGTGCAAGAACAAGGGGGCACTATTTGAAGACAGAGGGCGGATGGCTCAGGGGCAACATAAGGAAGTATTTTTTCACAGAGAGGGTGGTGGACACATGGAATGGCATTTCTGAAGAGGTCCTGGGGTCAAAATCAGTGGGAGAATTCAAGAATGCATGGGACAGATATAAGGCAATTCTGGTGTGGGTTAGGAAGAAGTAGGCTGTTGGCTAACTAGCATGTGCAGCTTATCCAATAGGTAGGGGAAATGGGCAGAATGGGTGTGCCAAGTGGTCCTTATTTGCCATCAAAGTCTATGTTTCTATGTTTCAGTTCTAGCAGCCATGTTATTCATCATGTACATGTTACCTTTGGGTGAGATTATAAGGTGGCATGGGGTTGAGTATCACTACTATGCAGATGATACTCAGTTCTACCTATCTTGCACCCTGATCAGGTAAATGAGGTGTTGGTGCTCAGACAGTGCCTTCAAGAAATCAACACCTGGATGGCCTCCAAGTGGTTACATCTCAACCCAAGGAAGACAGAGGTGATGATCTTCAAACTAGATCAGTTTGGGTCGGCAGTGACAAGTGGTGACCTTTCTTTTCCATCATTAAAAGGTCACAGTCTTTGAGCTGTGGATGCAGTGAAGGATTTGTGCATCGTTTTTAACTGCAGGCTGACATTTGAAAAACAGGTGTTGGCAGTAGTTATTTATTTATTTTATTTATTTGTTAAACATCAGTTTAGAAACCTTTGAGCCAGAGGCTCATTTACAAAGGTACCTCGTCACAAAGAGGACATCAGAACAGTAATACAAGGGACACAGTACTTACAAACAAAAAAGTTACAGTTCAATTACAATTTTGTTACAATAGAATACAATCTCCAACGAAGCAAAGGTAACAAAAGGTGTAAAACTTATGGTCGGGGGAGAGCTGGTGGGAGTAGAAGGGAGGAGATAGGGAGGAGGAATTAGTAGGGAAAGGAAGGCGGGGGGAGCCGCTCAGTGAGCATTGTCAAACAGAGCATATATATATATATATATATATTTTTTTTTACACTAGGCTAGCGGCTAGTTAGGAATGGTTTTTACCATCTTCATAATATCACCTGAATTAGATTATATTTGGTGCCAGCTGAACTCAAGGTGGTTGTCCATGCCTTGATCACCTCCAGACTGAATTACTGCAGTGCTTTGTACTAAAGGCTATCTGGAAGTTTGGTGCACTGACTGTCATTAGACTAGAACACTGTTGGTGGTGGGAACTCCTCATAGAGACCACATCACGCCTGTGCTGCGGTGTCTGCATTGGCTACCTGTTCAATGGCGTAACATCTTCAAGATTTGCTTGATAACATTCAAGGTCCTACGTGGACTGGGCCCAAGCTACCTGAAAGATCTTCTGAAGTCCTACACTCCTCATCTTGTCCGGTCCATAGATGCAGGTTTACTTCTAGGTCCCCGTTCACATTTAAAACAGTCTGGGGATAGGGCCTTTGGAGTTGTGGCCCCTTTATTGTGGAATGCTCTCCCAGAATCATTATGCTCTGCACAACTATGGATACCTTTAAGTACAGATTAAAAACATACTTATTTATACAGGTTTATCGGGATTATTAATTAACTCTAGATGCTTCTGTCTTATTTACTGATTTTATTTATATTTTAATGTATTTATTTTGTTGTTCTTTGAATTTTTGATTCAAATTTGTTTTCTTTTATTGTTGTGAGGTGCTCTGACCCATTGGAAAGGGTGCCATGTAAATAAAATTTGCCTTGCCTTGGCTTCTGGCCATATGCTATGGGCCAGCCTTTTGGAGCACTTTTGCAACTTCATGTCAGGCACCAAGGGGTAGGTGGGTGAGAAAAAGTTGGAGTAGGTGATGACCAGGAGACTAGCCTTGGTCAATAGCAGAGAGTAAGTTTTTTTTTCCTAAGCTCTTTAATTAATTCCCACATATTAAATACATGAACAGATGTAGCATTCATTATTGGTTCCAAATATTTGGAAATCCTACTATTTATAGTATTCAGTACTTGATATTTGTGTGTGCATACCCCATCCTCCATGGTATTGACCACCTCCTCAACTTTCTCTCCTTCAGACTCAGTATGCTTCAGGATGATGTACCTGTCATCTTCTCTTGACCCATATATGCTCCTTTCCAGTTACATGTGTCCATTGCCCCTCACCTGCCTACTGGTTCCTGTGTCCCATCTGGCAAAGCACCCTGGTCCAGTTGCTACCTCCTCAAATGTGCAGTCCAAGAAGTGCTCTACCCCCCCTTATCTCCATTCCTCTCTATATGTATCCTTACAGCTTTGTAATTTCCTCCCTCAGCTTCTCCATACCTTGCCTTTGTGTTGCCTAACATGAACCTCCTGTGACTAAAGCTTTGTGGAATGAGAACATTTCAAAATTCTTGGAATTGTGATGGAATTTCATCAGTATTTCTCAGAATTTTTAAATTTATTACTTTAGTCATAACTCAACTATTAAGCCAGAGATCTGATAGTTGGCAGTATTACATGCTGACAGGAGCTCTGTGTGGCAAATATCATGACAATATGATGCATTGCCTCAAACATATAGGTGCTCAAAGTCTGTCATTTTATTTTTGTGAGAAACTTCATTAACATTTTTATTTGCATGTAACTCAATCAACTGTAGAGCTAGAAAACTCAATCAACTGTAGAGCTAGAAATCTGAAACTAGGCACATGTATAAATGTAGTAATCACCAGTACACCTGCAAAATTTATAACATTTCAATAAATGCTTTCAAAAAGATGCTAAAATAACTAAAATCTACATTTTAGCAAATATTTGGCTACCTATGGCACAACCCACTTTGAAGTTTGAGACTTAAAATGTGGTGCACATACTCATATTGCATATTTCTCTAAACACTGTAAATGTGGAGAAATGAGGATAAGACATTTTAAATCTATATGGAAATAACAGAAAATTAAAATGTGATTACGTTTGGCTACCCATAACTCAGACCTTTTTCAATCTAAGACTCTGATATTTGGTGCACTTATAAAAGCCATTAGTACCTGTATGCATGCCTAATTTGGTATCATTTGGATACACACTTGGAAAACTAGACCAAAATAATTGAAATTCAGAATTTGCTAAACTTCTGTGGAATGTTTGAAATGTAATAATTTGGTCATAATTTAGCCATCTATTGAGCTGGAGATCTGGGACTGGATTCACAAACCCCATGAAAGTCCCACAGCTGCAAGAAAACTTTGGTACAAGAGGGTTGCCACTTGCAGAGCCACAGGTTTCCCGCAGCGGTGGGTATTCACAAAGGTGGAGCTGGATTAAGACCGGATCCAAGAATTATGACAGCTTTTGGGTGGTGTTACCAGGGACATCACCGCAGCTGCAGAAAGATGTTACGGCTGGTGGGAGCAGACATAACACCATCCACAACTGCTGCAGCTGTCAATCGCAGTCTCCACAGCTGCGGGGGATTAAGGTCCGCCACTGGAGTTGCGGAGTGGGACTTAGTCCCCAAATGGTTTGTGAATCCTGCCCCTGATATGCAGCATAATTACTTGGTGATAGGTTTTCTAATATTATGCAAAATATTATAACACTAGGACACATCATCTCAAAATTATAGGTGCTCAAATTCTGCCATTTTATTTTTTGTGGGAAATGTCATAAACATTTATATCTACAAATATAGTACCTCAGACACCTTTGGAGCTAGAAATCTGAAACTTAGTGTGTCTATAAATGCAGTAATGACCCTTTTTTTATATATTTATGTGGTTTTTGTTTACCGCGGGTAGGTACATTAGACAAGAGTATTGCCTATATTCAGGCACAACCTGCACATGCACAATGTTATAACATTTCAATGAATGCTTTCAAAATTATACTAAAATAAGGAAAATCTAAATTTTGGTAAAAAGTTTGACTATCTATACCACACAACCCTTTAAAGCTTGAGACTTAAACTGTGGTGCACATGCTCATGTTGTAAGTTTCTCTAAATCCTGAAATTGTGGTGAAAAAATTAGATGGACATAACTGAAAATAAAATTTTTATTAAATGTTTGTTCACCCATGACTCGGCTGTCTTTCAACTTAGGACTCTGAAATTTGGCACACTTATGAAACCCATTAGTAGTTGTATACCTACTATATATATATATATATATATATATATATATATATATATATATATATATATATGTGCACACACTTTGGAAACTAGACCAAAATAACTGAAATTTAAAATGTTATGAAATTCTGTGGACTTTTCACACAAATTCTGTGAAATTCCATGGAATAAGAATGTTAATTCCCCGGGCATTCCACCAGTGGAATTTTATATTCTGCACAGCTCTACCTGTAACCCATGTCTCCTTATGCTAGATACTCAGATGCTAACTTTATCAGGCTAAATCCCAGCTATAATGGGGCCAGCTGGGATTCAACAAAGTAACTTGTAGTAAATGATATGTTAGAAAATATTTATTTTATTTATTTAGTTTTTGTTGACCGGGTAAGTGCACTAGACAAAGTCTGCCTATTTTCAGGCACGACCCGGGGGAGGGGGATACAGATGAATGCCAACTGACTTCGAACCAGATTAAGCTGTTGGTGGTATTTTTAGTGAATGAGGGAAATTTGGCCAGGACACCGGGGAAATTCCCCTACTCTTTTTCGATAAGTGCCATGGGATCTTTAACATCCACCTGGACTACCACCAATCCAGGCAGATGGGACCTCGGTTTAACGTCTCATCTGCATGACAAATGAACAATTGATTTACACTATTCCCTGCAACATACCACAACATTTTGCAGTATTACTACAAGGTACAGTGTTACATAGTGGCTGGAATTCCTGCACCTACCTTTCCAACCCCACTAACACCCATTGCCAGTTCCCCTCCCTGTCTTCATTGCAGAATTTCTGGCTTCCCGGCCTCCCCTTCAGCTCTGGACCAGAAGACAAGATGTTCAGTTGTGTTTTAGTTCCACACTAGGAACTTGGGCTAATGCCTAATACTGATGCAATAGTGATGCATTGGGGCTGCTGCACTGTTAAGATGGCATCCTTCACATGAGATGTGAAATTGATATCTTTTTTGACCATTCCGTTGGGTGTCCAGGAGGAAGTTTAAGATCTCATGGCACTTCTTATAAAATTAGGGAAATTCCCTGATGTCTTAACCAACATTCCCCATTCAAAAAAAAAGATCCATGTAGCCTTCTGCCTGATAATCCAGTAGACGGGCTGTTGCAACTCACTGTGACTTTCTTGCTTAAACAACTGGACAAAAATACAAATAAAATTAGTTTAATTTGATAAACCTACAAAAACAGTTGCTGGATATCTATCTATCTATCTATCTATCTATCTATCTATCTATCCATCTATCTGTCTGTCTATCTACTGAAATTAAGTATACCTCTAATTGATTGATTTATAACTTTGTAATAATCACTTTTGTCCTCTATAGTTCTTGTCCAATTAGAATTCTCTGTGAAAAGAACCAAATGATAATTATACACTATGACTTGCTGCATGGCATTTCTACAATATATAAATACCATTAAAACATACTAAACCCCCATAGCATTAGTTGTTTGAGCCTTGATCTGCATGGTCCATTTACTTGCAAGGCTTACTAGTTTATTTACTTTTGTATGCAAAATAAAATCAGAGAGATAATCAGGTAATCAGCTTAAAGTAAACCAGAAATATTTCTGACTATTTTGTGAAACTGGGATGAAGATTACTCCATACTAGCGCACATACAAAATTTAATTCAAGTATCTATATGTTGTAAAATGGTTAGGGAAATGTCATGCAATCTGATTACTTGATGCCCTTGCATTTGATCGGTACAATGCATGGAAAAAACAGGTAACACCCTGAGTGGGCACAGCATAGGTGGTACTAAGGCACTGCATTAGAATATTTTAAAATTCAGGCAGCGGCCAATTTTGTTCACCACTTTACTCACAACACAGGTATACCACCCTCAGTAATTTGCCATGGACACCGTATCTGTTATTAGCTTTGAGCTCATACTGTGCCCAGATGCAGAAAGAAAAAAGGTACCCACAGATGACATGCCTGAAGAAATATTATTACAGAAATACCAGAAATGTCAGTTTGTCTTTTGAAGAAATTATCAAAATTGAGGAGGAAAAAAATTAAATACATACTGTTAAAACAACTGCATGGGCCATCTGAGTTTCCAATGACTAGCAACGAAGTCAATACGTGAACCTGAACTGGCAAACTCCACCAGTAGAAGAGTTTACTATTCAATTTAGAAATGTTTAACCTGATGTGAAGAGCATGACCAGTACATAGTATGCAATTAGCAGCTTCTCTGGCCTCTGCTCAGTGCTTAACCAGCATTTAAATTCAGTTGCTATGTGCCAGAATGTTGATGTGAACACTGATCCTGTTTTCAAAAGTAGAAATGATGTATTTGTTTCTATATTGAAATGATCCCAAAAAGCACCGAAATATATCTCCAAACACCATACTCCATTATCAAACCAGACCTAGAAAAATTCAATACGTTGAATGTGTTGTTCTCCAAAACCAGACAAGGCCTGGGTCTGTAAGGTTTTACTGGTCATTCAACCTTACATGGCCAGGCATGGTCATGAAGGCTTATGACACTTAAAACCTTACTGGCCTGAGATTAAATGTGATGAGAATGGTCACTTTCTTGTCACTTTATAATAGAGTGATTGTGCTAAAAATCATAACTTGATAGAGGCTAACTAAAAATCTTACTGCAGTTTTAGGTACACTATCCCAGGATTGTTGCTCTGTCCTGTTTCCAGCTTTTAAAGATATATCAGCAAACTGCCAGCAGATGCTTCCTCACAGTAATAACATCCAATGTGACTCTTTCCAACTTTCTTGGACTGTATATCAATGTAGATCTGCTTAGACCTACAGAGCACATGGAGATCACCTACTTGTCTTCTTTTAGCTGAATAAGCAAGGAAGCTCATGTGTTTCAGTGATCATGAATTATTCGGTCTGTGCAATAGCAGTGCAGTTACAGTTGGATGCCAGTCTGGAAAACTATAAAATCATGTCTCTGTCAAGTCGCAAAAATGAGGCCAGCCAGTTGTATATGTTACTAGGCATCATCATCAGAAGACTGGAAAAAATAGAGCATCACCAGGTCAGCACAACAAAAAAAAAAGTTAAATAAACAGACAAGACAATTTACTTCTCAGAAAAAGCTCTACCACCTACTGAACAAGAGATACAGTAACTTCTGCCAAGGACCTTTTCACGTGACCAACTATTCTTTTTCATGTATAGCCAATTTCATTAACACAGGCAAATAATTTTTAGGTGTCAACAGCATTGCCGTTAGCCCTTATTGTGGTAATGTGTACTCTTCTGTACATTTAGTCAAGTTTAAGGTTATATTCAATGTGAGTAATTCAGCTACACAGTGCCACAGATGATGTCAATGATATGGCTTTTAGGTCTAGATGTAGAGTTTCAGACCTGCACAAGCCTGAGTTTCATCCCTTGTTTTGCACATTGCTTCTTTCTCAATACAAACTGTTGTTGCATGAGAGAAATTGTTAGATGCAATTGTAGATGTAGTGAAGGGTTTCATTGAAGCTAATTAGCAGACTTTCAGATAATTAAACTTAGTACTACAGTATGTTGTAGTCAATTAAATTTGTTCCAGCTGAGACTTGTCTAGGTTTGAACACAATTCAAGTCTCCTGTTTTGCAGGTTGTGAGATAGTCTCTCCACCATAGGAACTACAACTTACTTCTGGACAATGACACACTGAATGTGTGTTTGTCTAGCAGGCAAAGAATCAGTGATTCAAATCCTGGTAAACTTTTTTTGATAAGATGGAAACTCACTTAAATCTCCAGTCACCTGTTTTGTAGGTTGTAACATACCCTCTACACCATAGGAAATGCAACACTCTTATCCATAGCTCAGTGGACACTGAATGTATGTTCAATTAGTAGGCAATGGATCAATGGTTTTAAGTCAGATAGACATAGTCCTGGAATGGACTTAAACATTTTTTCAACTTTTTTTGTAAGATGGATACTTACTTGAGTAGTGATTCATGGTGGTATAGAGTGGAATTGTTTATTTTATTTATTTATTATTAGTATTACAATACCTTAACCAGAGGTTCTTTTACAAAGGTTCCTTGTCAAGTACAAACAGAGTTGGGAGTAAATACAGAAACAGGTCACAGAGATGAAAATTGGTGATAACATGAGCAAAAGCAATACATTAGAAGTACAAATTATAACAACTCTATACAGTTCATAAATAATGAGAAATACATAGGTACAAGTATTTACAAAAGGATATAAGGCATACATACAGTACATAAGTGGTACAATCAGAGGATAGAGGAAGAGAGTGGGAGAAGAGAGAGGAAGGCAAAGGTCAAGGATATGTGAGAGTTACAATAGGGAGTAGAGGGATGGGTGGGCAGCAGGGCTACAATAAAAAGCAGGGATGAAAGGGGAGAGGTAGGAAAAGAAGGAAAGGGATGTGGCTGGAAAGGAGAGAGAGGTGTGTAGGAAGAGGAAGGGTTGGAGGGAAAGGTGGAGGATGAAGAGCGAGCGTAGGGTTGATGCAGTCTAAGGTGACGTAGTCAATATAAAGCAGGGGTTGGGGGTGCATGCTGAAGTCAGAAAAAGGTGCTCAGGACAGGGACTCAAGTCTAAGTTAATAAGGAGCCAGGATTTGGGCAACAGGAGGGCACAGATGGGGTCAGTTTGTTACCGGGGGCAGTCACAACTACTGAGTGAATACAGGTGCTGATGGAGGCTACTTTTAAAGGGGGCCAAGTGTATGGTGTCTATTGATCTCAGGGTGGAGATAATTGATCCAGAATGGGTCTCTAAACCTAAAGGATTGTTGCCCTTCAGTGGTCCAGCAGAAAGGGACCTGGTATTTTGTCAGGGTGGAACTGCATGTGTTGCAGACGGTTGGTGCTGGAAGCAGAAGGGGCAGGGTGTTTGGTGGGACTTGGCCATGGATAATTTGTTTAGCAAAAAGGCAGGTCTGGTAGGTGATCCTACCCTTGAGATTTAACCAAAGAGTCTGGCGCATAGAGATCACAGGTATAGGTGAACCTAGGGCCACCAGAGACTAGCCTGCACACTTTATTGAGAGCTATTTTAATTCTTTTCATAGTAGAGTCAGTGGCAGTCCCATAGATGATCAGCCCATAATGAACTACAGAGATGACAGAGCTAGAAATGGTGGTCCTGAGGGCTTTGGGGGTGAGGTAGTGTCGATGTCTATATAAGGTGCCGATTCTAGCATTAATAGTGATAGATATAAGGCATTAATAGTTTCTATTATAAGGTTGATATGTGAGGAGTAGGACTGGAAGCTATCTAAGGTTATGCCTAGGTACTTAAATTCCCTGACCTGTTTGAGGGAAAGACTTTGATTGTTAAGGATGGTTAGGGGTGTAGGATTTGTACTGGTTATGCAGACTTGAGAAAAGCATCATTTTCATTTTTGTATAGTTCATTAGCTGCTTGTGATCTCCAAACCAACGTTCGATTGCTGCAAAATTTGTTTGGAGATCTTTGGTGAGTAGAGTGGGGTGGGAGTGGGTGGAAAAAAGGACAGCATCATCTGTGTACAAAATAATGTTAGGGCAGGCTTTAAGAAGCAAGTTGAGGAAGTGGCTGAACAATAAAAGTCCAAGGATGGAACCATGGGGGACACCTAAGTTAACAGGGTGAGGGCTGGATAGGGTGTCATTTATTTTGACTTGCTGTGCTCTGCCACTAAGATACTGTAGCTGGAGAACCACTTGGTGACCTCAAAGGGGAGGCCAATAGTCTGGAGTGAGTGAAATAGGAGAGAGTGGTTCACGGTATCGAAGACCTTGTTGAGGTCGACGTAAATCGACTCCACTAGTTGGCCTCAGTCAAGTGCACAGTGCAGGAAGTCAGTGTATTCCAGCAAGGCAGTGGTAGTGCTGTAAGCCTTCCTAAAGCCATGCAGCTCCTTGCATTGGATATTGTATTTAGTAAGATATTCGTACATCTGGTCATTGACGATATGTTCAAGTGCCTTGGGGGGTTGGAGATAGGGTGGTAGTTAGAGGGCTGTGCTCTATCACCACTTTTATGGACAGGCATGACTAGAGCTGTCTTCCAGAGTTGTTGGAATTATTCTAGGAAGAGGGAGAGGTTGAGAAGAGTGGTTAGGAGTTTAAGGATGACGTCAAGGGTCAGGTACAAGAGTTTAAAGAGGGACTCCAGTCAAAAGTGCTACATTGTACAATTACAATAAGCAAACCCCCAATTAGTATCATACTAAAAGTTAGGTTTCTGCATTACTTCGTTTTAAAGTTATGAGCTATTTTGTAGCCCTGATTTCACTACCTGTTCAAAAAAGCCAGTTTTCAGTGAAGAGCTGCTGCTGATGTCATCTCCTGAGCTCACAGTCTAGTCATCTGTGTCAGAAAGATTATAGGACCTGTTTCTGTAAAGTTTAAAGATCATGTGCAATTGTTTCACAAGTAAAACAGGCAGCACCATTCAATAAACATTGCAATAAAAACTATGTGTGTTTCAGGTTTTGTAACAAAGTTGACAAATTCATACGTTTTAATGACTTTTTGTTGTTGTCAATTTCTCCCAGGTTGCTGGATGCTGAGTCAGCATGCCTCCATGCTGCTGATATTGTTTGGGATGTTACTCTACTGTGCCTGTTAGGAAGTTGTATTGCTAGTAGTATGTAATGTTGGTAGTTTCATTACTGTTTGTCAGTGGCTGCTTTACAATAAGTTTTAACATGGGCCTAATATGTGTTAATTCCTACTAGAGGTGGAAGTGTTAGCCCTGGTAAAATGATCATTTTAATGTGGAGTACAAAATAGATGAGCTTGAATGTAGGTCAAGTAACAGCCTGCCAGGGAGAAAACACTGGGCTGGCTACTGCATAGAAACTTGTATTATGAAACATGTGTTAAGAATCCCAGCTCCTGATTGGCCAAGAGCCACTTTCAGTTGGGTCATTATCATAGAGCACAACAGCCAGGCTGAAAGCACACCCAGACTGACAGACTGACCACTTGTGTTTTGGGCACTCCGCTGTACTGACCATCACCCACTGCCTGCCACACAGAGACCAAATTGCACCTTCTTTTTCTTTGTTAGATAATGAAGTACTTTGACAACAGTGGGAAGCAGTTGGGGGATGAGATACACACAGACACTATACAAACAAATAAAAAATGATGGACTTGTCCATTACCTTTTGCCACCGAATGCATCTCAAGGTAACAACTCCCACTCTCCCCGCTAACTCGTCACGTAGAATTCCAGGTCACATTAACAGCTCCCACTCATTCCACTAACTTGAGAGGTATTTTTTGGTTTTTAATAGTAAAAAAAAAGGACAAGCTATCTTCACCCTGATGGTCACCTTCATCTCTGCAGGCTTCGTCTCGCACAACACATAAGAGATGGACTGCAAAATATAAAACTATTTTTTTTATTTAAACAAACAACAACAAAAAAGACATGCTAACTGTAGAGTACAGCAACTACCCGCCACTCCCCTGATGTGACCAGGATCCAATACACACAACTGGTAGCAAAGCCACTGCTCAATATTTACATTACTTACACTAAGAAAAAGAACAGCGGTTTAAAACATTGACACCACTTGCTGGCAAAGTGGTCACAACACAGTGACCAAATGGGATTCTTTTTTTCTTTGTAAAGATTTATTCAACATTTCTGCATCTTTTTTAGGGACATAAAATATAGATTTGAGTAATTATTTATTTATTAATATAGTAATACTAGGGACCCATTTCATAATCGCAATAAGGTACTCTGGGGGGTTATGGTGGGCTAACGGCCCTTCTGGGGTGCTGGAAGCACTTGTCTTCACCTTGTGATTCAACCCACTCGAGGTGGGCTGTTATCCCATCATAACACCCCTCCGTCATGACTTATTGCTTAAATAAGGTTTCAAAACATCATTACCTCTCCCACTCCCATTTACAGGGAGATGGGATAATTGTTTTTAAGAGCCACCATGAGAACTATAATCCTGCAGCAGTACAACTGGGACAAAGTGTCAGATGGCAATGGCATGTTCTGAAAAATGAACCCAGGCTAAGGGTCTGCACCAAAAATGAACCTTTCATTTCATATAGGAGGAGCAAAAGCATCAAATACAGTGTTGTAAGATCTGTATTATCACTAAAAGAAAGGCTCCAACAACCCCCCCCCCACTAAGGAAACTATTGGTGTAGGCATTACCAGTACTGTTCAAATACAAACAATACTAACAGTTTCAAACACCATCTGAGGGGTAACATACATGTTAACTTGCCCATGTGGCCAGTAATATACTGGCCAAACAAAAGGAATGTTAAAGCATTACATTTCTGAGCACAAAATTGCCATCAGAACTGGTAATGACACTTATGGTACGGCAAGACATTTCAAAACTGCTCAGCATGTGTCAGAGGCCAATTTAAAATTTGTAGGCTTGGAAAAAGTAATTGTGGATAACTGAGGGGGAGCTATAACAAAACTGCTAAAAAGAGAGAAGCATATTGGATTTTTGAGCTTGAAACCTCAAAACAGAAAAGGACTAAATTAAGATTTATCTCTGAGTACATTTCTGTAATTGCAAATCTCAGACATGAACTGGGATGTGTGTAATAATGTTTTTATTTCACTATGATTTGTGGGGTTGGGTTAATTTGCACATACACTTTCCTGTTTATAGCACTATCACATTAAACATTGCTGCTATTTAAACCCTACTTGAGTGAGCAACATAATGACACTTAGAAGAAGGAGATACCAGTGCCCAAATGTCAGCACATACCTGTCATGAGAGCTGTGAAGTTGGTGCATGAGGGCACATGGAATAGGTCTATGGATGCCAAAAAGAAAAAGTAAAGAAAAAGCTGTTTTTCTCTGGCAGCAGGCTGAGCTGCTGGTGCCTAGCAGCACTCTGTAATCCTCAGGTGAGTAGAGCCAGAGAAAAAGAAAAAGAGAAAAAAGGTGATTGACAAGATATTGGCCCTGTGGAACTGCAGACAAATGCAGGCCAGTAGAATAATCATGAACTGCCATTTACATGATGAACTATGATTCAAATAAGGGGGCAAGGAGGCTACAGCAGTTTCCATGAGAAGTTTTCACTTTTGTACAGCTTTGCACATTATGCTATGTTTTGAACCGCAAGACAATACACATATGGTTATGAACTGAGAATGAAGCAAACTAAGTGAAAACCTTTTGGTGTGCCCATTTCTTCCATTGTACAGGGAGTCTGTGCTGGGTACAGATAGTGTTAGTGCACACTAAACATGTGCTTGCTTAGTAAGCAAAGGATCGGTGGCTCACATTTGAGCAGAGACTTAAATATTTTTTCAATTCTTTTGTAAAATTGAAACTCTCTTGAGTGGTCATTCCTGGCAGTGTGGAGTTGGAATAGTAAATTATATAAGTGCATTCAGCTATGAACAACTTGTGAAGGTAAATTATCTGCTGGGATTAGTCCCCAGTCACCTGTTTTACAGGTTGTGACATAACCTCTACATCATAGGGACTACAACTCCCTTGCCAGCTGCTTAATGGCATACTAAATGTGGGTTTACTTATTAGGCAAGGGATCAGCAGCTGAAACCATGGCAGGAACATGAATTTTGTTTTGGAAGATGGAAACTCACTTGCATAGCAATTCATGGTGGTATGGCATGGGACAGTAAATTATACAAGATGCAAATTTAGCTAAGAACATCAAGTTGTGTAAATAAATCATCTGCTGGGATTAGATGTCCAATTGCTTATTTTGCAGGTAGTGACATAACTCTACACCACGGAAAATGCAATTTACTTACCTGTAGCTCAGTGGTCCGCTGAATGTGTGTTCACTTGACAGTCAAATAATCAATGCTCTAAATTCATTTCGAGATCATTTGAATCCTGGTAGGTACTTAAACACTTTTTTTGAATTTTTTTGCAAGATGGAAATTCATTTGAGTCATGATTCAAGGTGGTGTGGAGAGGAAGGTAAATTATATGAGAAGTAAATTTAGCTAAGAGCAACACTTTATGAAAGTAAATTACCTGCTCTGATTTCATCTTCAATGGCTTGTTTTGCCATTGTGACATAACTACTATAACATAATGAGTGGGACATTCAAAGCGGTTGCGCAAGGCGCATGTGAGATGTGCCAGCACAACAATGGATATGCGCTAAAGAAAGATATTCGGCAGGCGACAATGCACTGTGCAAATCGCAGTGTGCCAATGCGCAACCCTAATGAATGCAAGCGCAAGTGCAGGGGGCATAGCCATGAATAAACAGTGCAGTGTGATATTCAACAGCAGGCCGTTGGTGCAAGTGTGGAGCAACAGGGTCAAGTGCGGAGCAAAGTTGAGCCTATAAAAGGATGGAGCAAGCAGCGGATGGTGGCTTGCACCCAGGGAAGCAGGGGTGAGAGAGGGAGACAGAGTGAGAGAGAGAGAGAGAGAGACAAAGTGAGAGACAGAGACAGTGTGAGACAGTTGCAGGGTGAGGGCCATTGGCCAGGCAGGACAGTAGCAGGGGTGCAGGACAGTCACAGAGGCAGGAGGTGCAGCAGGCAGTGGGACAGAGTGCGTCACCCAGACTGAGCCCATGGGCAGGCTAGACCATGCGTGTGGGTCCCCAACACAGATGTGCGCCTAGTGCAGAGTCCCAAGCAGCAGCATAAAGCCTGGGAAGCCCAGGGAGACAGCTGCAGGGGGGTCAGACAGGTTGGGTCATGGCCAGTGCAATATTCCAGATGGAGGTGGTAATGAGTGGTGTGAGGAGGCAGGCGGCTGAGCGGCATGGCCGTGGAAGGGCCCAGTGGTGGTATGCCAGGAACAGGTGGTACCGTGCCCACACCACCTTCGAACAGTACAGGGACACTGAGATCATGGGCTGGTACCGCCTGAACCAGATGATTCTGAGGCAGCTCTGTGAGCTGTGCAGTGATAAGATGCAGGCACCCACGAGTCGGAGCCATGCCCTGTCAGTGGAGACCAAGGTCATGGCCGTGATGTGCCTGCTTACCATGGGCCCCTTCCAGAGACCAACAGGAGACACCACAGGCATAACCCAGTCAGCCGCGTCATGGATCCTCACACAATTCCTCAATGCACTGCTGCCACATGTTGTGGAATTCATCCACTTCCCCAGCACACAGGCAGAGCGTACAGCAAACATGCAGGAGTTCCACAGGGTTGCACGTATGCCTGGCATGCTAGTGGCATTGACTGCACCCGTAGGCATCCGCACACCACCGGGGCGGAGGGTGGCCTACATCAACAGAAAGGGCTACCCCAGTGTCAACTGCCAGGCGGTGTGCAATGCCAAAGGGCGCATAATCAATGTCTGTGCCACACACCCTGGGGGAGCACACGATGCCTTCATCCGGCACCAGTCTGCACTGTACCACAGGTTTGAGAGTGGGGACATCCCCACCGGCCACGTGGTAGGTGAGTATGCAGCAGGAAAGGGCAGAGCTGCGCAACAGGGCAGGGCGTGGGGGGTTGATGCAATGCATGAGGTGTAGAGGGTTCAGCTGTGTGGGGGTCGGCCACACAGACCAACATGCTAACCCAACATGTTCCCCCACAGGTGACAGCGGATACCCACTCAGGCCCTGGCTGCTAACCCCATACCGGTGCCCATCAACCCCAGTACAGGAGAGAGATACAACGAGGCACACGCCAGCACACGGAACATCATCGAGCATGTGTCTGGACTGCTGAAGGCATGATTCTGTTGCCTGCACAGGTCCAGCAGTGCCCTACAATACAGCCCCTCAAAGGCCTGTGGCCTATTCCTGGCCTACTGTGTGCTACATAACATGTCCACTGATTGTGAGATAGCTGTCGAGGTTGAAGAGGGGAACAGCAGTGGGGACGATGCAGACGCCAGGGTCAATTGTGGTGGGCAGCCCCCCCAGATGACGGGAGCCCCAGCTGCGCAGGATGGCCCAGCGGCACAAGGACGCCATTGCAGAGGAGCACTATGGTACATGCAGGTAGGTGAACAGGTCCACACACAGGTCACAGGGACTGGGGCACAGTAAACAGGCATGGCTGGCAGGGCCCCACAACAGACACTGCCGGAGGGGGGTGACAACAGACAAGGGACAGGTCACCGTGGAAGCACCCCTGACAGAAAAGTGGACCCCACCCACACAGCCCCATACACCCACACCAACACAGGCACAGTCACTCTGGCACACACACATGCACCCCGCGAGGCCTCCAGCGGGCATGTGTCAGACACTGAACACCAGTGCACTGTGGTGGCTGGTGCTGTGATGGCATTATCATGCACATGCCAAGGTGGCCAGTGGCCAGGAGGGTGTGCACAAGGTGGGATTGACATGAGGCCACAGATGTCATGGTCCAGGTACGTACATACTTATACCACACCTCCGTGCATTCAGGGCAGTGGCAGGCAGTGGACAGGGAAGGTGGTGGATCATGTCCACCGTGCAGGTGCACGGCCACCATGGACACATGGACAGTCCCACCTAGATCAACCCAGCAGATGCAGGCTGTGCAGCAGCCACAGGGGGTGTCACAGATGTACCCCCAGACATGTTGCTGCGAGAACATGACCGGGCCCTCGCAGACGTCTGCAGGCCCCCGAACATGCCCAGTCCAGGCATGCCCGGGATGCACACAGCTTATCCCGGTGATGACAATGCTGGAGTCACAATACGCCAAGACCGAGGGGTGGAGACTGCACTCCATGGTGACTGCCACGGATGGCCCTGAACCAGGGTGGCCAGTGGTGCCAGGCCGGCCATGACTGCAGTGGTGAGCCGATCCAGACCTGTGGTCGTGTCCTCCCACATGCGTGTTGCCTCAGCCAGGAGCTGCTGAAAGTCCCAGTCATGCCTCCCTGCAGACTGGCACAGCTCAGTGCAGAGTGCATGCACCCCTGCTACAACCTGCATCTGTTGCTCCATGGATGCCCTGATCAGATGGGTGTGCTCGTCAAGCAGGTCAGTGCCCTGGGGGGCTTGGGCATTGTGTCGACCCGTGGAGGTTGTGCAGCCCCATGGCACAGCCCCCCATGCAGGTGGGGGCTGCACAGCAGGGCCCTCTTGGGCCTGTCCTGACTGCGGTGCACTGGCAGCAGACACTGCACCCAGTCCACCCTTAGCACCATCCTGCTGCCGCCCTCTGGCCCTCTGGCCACTGTGCGCGCACCACCGCCGGGTAGGCTGCACCACCCGATGGGCCAGACTGTGCTGCAGGTATGGTGGCCATTGCAATACTGGGCGGTGTGGCTGGCAGGTCTGCCAGTGCCATCCATGCACCATTTGCACTGCTGTGTCCTGTGGGTGGTAGGGGTGCCTCCCCCGTACAGCATCACCACTGTCCTGGGTAGCAGCCATGTCATCATTGGATGCGGACCCCACCCCGATCACTGTCTCAGCGTACTGGACACCATGACTGGCATCCCACTGAAACTCTGCTTGGGCCTCATCCGCACCCATGCCACAGGCATCTGTGTGGACAGTGTGGTGGATCCAGTAGGGGTCTGGGCCACGCACCCTGGTGGAGGTGGATGGGTGCTCCTCCAGGTCCCTGACATCACCCAGGGTGGGCACCACTGCCCCTGAATCTGCACGCAGGCACCCAGGATCTGTAAGGGAACATATACACGTCAGTGCTACCAACATGCACCCCTGCCCCAATGCACCCCTTACCCACATCCCCTTGCACTGCTGTACCTACCATGCAGGGAAGGGCTACCCCCTGTCTGGAATCCACCACTGGGAACACCCTCAACTGCATTGTGCCGTATTGTCACCACCACAAACTCCTCCCACGGTGTCAGCTGCAGCACCTCAGGCTGTCCACCGCTCATGGCGGAACATGAGGCCCAGATGGCTGCCACCTTCTCCTTGATCTGCCTGCAGTCCGTGCCCACCCTTCTTCTTGCATTCTTGCACCGACCTCTGATGAATGCCCTGTAGGTTCACATCCCTGGCTACACCTACCCATGCTTCTGCTATGGCTTGCTGGGTGCCTGTGTGAGCCACTCAGGGATTCCTCGTCAAGGTAGGTATCATATAGGGCATCACACTCCAACCTTGTGAAATTGGGCATGTGCTTCTGTGCAAGCCCCTGCTCCTCAACTTCCTCTTGCTCCGACATGCTGTTCCTGTTGTTGGAGACATGAGGTCAGTGCTGGTTGCCACACATGAGGGCCCCTCCCTAGACCCAACATGCCCAGTGTCTGGCATCCTACCTGTGAATGTTGCAATACCAGTCTGGTGCCTGTGCCACCACATGGCGCCTTTATAGTGCATTACATGTAAATGAGGTAATGCACAACTGTAATGGGATGCAAATGCCTCCGATGCACCACCAATATGCTGATCAGCTCATCTGCATATGCTCACTGAATATCGTGGAATTGTGCATTGCACAGTGGGGTTGCTCATGCACATGACATGGAGCTTCTGTGTGACATGCGCAGTCCACATGGTACAGCGCATGTGCTCACTGACATCACATACATCGGTGGCGCTTCCCAAGCATGATGCACTACGGGTGGCATGGTGCACAGCCGCTATTGGGCATGTGGTGCATATGCGCTGTACACCCAGTCGTGCATGTGCGCCATTGGCACATGGCCCATGGGGCACACTGGACCCTATAAAGCACCATGCTACCCATTCCCTGTCGCGCTGCCATGCGCGATCGCGGCGTGTCTCACCTTGCACCCGGCCCCTACGTGGCCGCCCTGATCCCTGTTGACTGCGGCACATGTTAGCATTGCCCCGTGTATCACGATACCCTGCTGATGTGCGATAGGGAATGCCAGTGCATCACCAGGCATATCGCACATCCTTCGCACGTGTGTCTCATGCACTCCCCGGTGCCAGTATGCTGCTGTGGTTCCAGATAGAACCATGCCATGCAGGAGCACACATAGAGTGCCAAACTGGACACAGATGGAGCTTGAGAACTTGGTGACTTTGGTGGAGCCACATATTGGTGCCCTTTATGGGCAGGTACCCCTGGACCAGCCGTGCACTGAAGTGTGACAGGGGGTGGCTGAGGAGCTGGAGGAGGCAACAGGGTCATGCCATAGTGAGAGGCAGTGCCACCACAGGTACGGTGACCTGAAGAGGAGGGATCCTGACTGGCTCAGGTCACTGCAGGCACGCGTCTGGAGGGGCGCTGTGCCACGGCCAGGTGAGTGCATTTATCCCCGTCCATGCCATGTTGGTGTTGTATGGGTTGCCAGTGAGTGTCATGCAATGCTGCTGTGGGTGAGGGGCAGTGGCTGGGAATGCCGCCGGACATGGCAGCACACAGCTGGTGTGCCGTGCCTCGGCACTGTCACTGCGAGGGTCATGGGGTTTACTGTGCTGGGGGGGCCCATGTCTTGCTGCCTGGTGCTGATGTCTGTCTCACACTGTCTCCCAACTAGGCCCTGAAGAACGGCGAAGAGCCCAGATGGCGGGAGCCGCTGCCGGACAGCAGCAGGCCAGTAGAGGTGCTCAACAGAGGGTTGCCAGCCAGCCAGGTGGTGCAGGTGGTCAGGTGCCAGTCAGGCCACAGCTTGCAGGTAGGCACCTTGGTGGTGTGTTTGTTGTGTGGGGTTGCGGTGGGCTACATCCCCCTGTGCACATGGCCATTACATTCCATGCCTTGCCAGTGTGGTCCAATGCACCGTGCTGTGCCCAGGGCACATGTATGTGGACACTGTGGGTGGGCTGTGGGTGCATCTGGGTCCCAGCCTGTCCACTGTCTGCCCCACACAATGGCTATTTGCTTGGCTGTCATGGCTGTGGCATGCTGTGCCTGGTTGGTGGTGGTGTGCAGTGCTGTGCATGGCTGTGGATAGTCAGGATAGCAGCTTGTTTGGACACACACACTGTGGTTGACTGTGTGCCCCCTGCAGGGCACATGCCAACATTGTCTACTGCACATGGTAGGTGGGCTACTGTCATGTGGGCCTGCACTCATCCATGTCCCCTCCTTTGTCCTAAGAGCCCAACTGATGGATGCCCATACATGGCTGCTGGAACGGATCCTGTGGGTCACCATGGCCACCCTTGTGGTGGCATGCATAATTCACCAGTCCATGTTCCTCAGAGGAGGAGGCGGCAGACTCGCTGATAGTTGAGGACCTTCCAAGGGGCCCATTGGCCTGCTTCACCCTTCCTTCCACTGACACCCCTCCCATTCCTCCATTGTTCCAAGCTTACCATGTCCCCTGTCTCCCCAACCCCTTCCCCAGCCTACATTTCTGAATATGTTCTCCTCGTTCCCTGACCCCTATCCCTGTTCAACTCTACATAGTTTTGATTTGTTGCTTGTTGTTTAAATACAGTTGTATTTTGGTAGCCATCTGTGTCCGTGTCTGCTTTGCAGGTGGCATTGATGCCATGCTGCAGTGGTGTGCATGGTAGCTGTGTGGTACATTTGCGGTTGCCTGGGGTTTGTGTCAGGTGGTCTGCACACAGTGATCTGTGTGTGTGTGCCCTGTGGCGTGCGTATGTTCCCTACTGGGCTGTGTGGCTGGTGTGATGTGTGCTGTTGGCTTGTGTGTTGTCTACTTTGGTCCCAGTGCCATGTCCCTTGCCATCCAGTGGGTGTTGCCCATGGCTGCCTGCCAGTGGCCATGGGTGTCACGCCACCTCCATACGCTGCAGTGGGATGTGTGATCAGGGCATGCTGCCATGCGCCTGCCTTGCCACCCTCCGGTCATCCCCTGCACTATTGTGGCAGTGTGTCCTGCTCTTGTGGCCTGCTCCACACTGTGCCAGGGGCCCTGTGCCATGGCCCATGCACCTCTGTCCCTTGCCCTGCCCATGCTATGCTCTTGTGCTTCCTGTCTTGCTCCATTGCACAACCCTAGTTGCGAGATGGTGCCTGCTGCCTTGCTCCCAGGTGCAGCCCTAGTTGCGCTATGGTGCATCCCTGCGATATTCAGCCATCTTGTGCTGTCACTTGCCTTGGTGCTCAGCCTTTGAATATCACATTGGCTGCGCACTTGTGCAGTGTATCTGCACTGCACCGCTCTTGCGCCTGCTTCTGGTGCATTTCTGAATATCCCAATCACTTACTTGCAGTTCAGTGGCACATGTGTGTTAGCTTGGCAAGTAAAGGATCACTGTGTCAAATCTAATCATGGATATAGGCATGTTTTCAATTTTTGTGTAGATGGAAATGTACTTTAGTAGCAATAGTGGTATGGAGTGGAATAGTAAATTATATAAGAAGTAAATTCAGCTAAGAAAATTAATTGTGAAGGAAAATCACCTGTTGGAATTAGGTCCCCAGTCACCTGTTTTGCAGATAGTGACATACTTCTACACCAAAAGAACTACAACCCCCTTATCTGCAGCTCAGTGGCACATTGAATGTATGTTTGCTGAACAGGCAAATGATCAGCAGTTCAAATCCTGGCAGGGATGTGTAATATTTTTTTTCATTTTTTTTGTAAGATAGAAACACACTTTAGTGGTAATTCATGGTGGAGTATAATGGAATAGTAAATTATGTAAGAAGTAAATTTAGCTAAGAAAAACAAGTTCTGAAGGTAAATTGCCTGCTGTGATTAGATTCACATTCACCTGTTTTGCAGGTTGTGACATAACATCTATACCACAGGAACTGCAATTCCCTTAACTGCAGCTCAATGGCACACTGAATGTGTATTCACTAAGCAGGTAAAGGATCTGTGGTTTGAATACAGGTACATCATATTGTATTTAATACATAATTATTTCACTCTTTGCAGAGCTTATTTTACACCTTTAGTACCATTGGTACTTTAATTTCTTATTTTTGCCATCCACCAGCACAGGGTAACATCATGTTTACAGTATATTATCATCCCCCTCCGAGTTTATGGACTATTTTCTCTAGAGCAAGAGTACTTTAAATAAATTAATACTTAATTTTAATCTTTACAACTTGTCTGCATGTTTATTTTTTTTAAAATGTGACTGAATCCCATTTTCTAAGCAAAATAAGGCACTTGAGGGTGTGCAATGTGTTGCTCTAACTGCAGTTTCAAAGGCTGAAAGCACTCAGCTTGCAGTGTTATGCCTTTGCACCTGGGCGTGTAGTTAGAGTCACACATTCACACCCCATTGTGTCTTATTGCTTACATAGTTTACTGCAAGTCAGCAAATTTGAATCAACAGCAGTATATTGTAATTGACATCATAGAATATTTCTAGAACTCAGATCCAATGCAGAATTGAAGTCGATGAATGCCATATTAAGATTAGCCTTCTTGATTTTGACAGTTATAAATACAATACTGTACATTAAGCAAAATAAATGACAGTTACTGTATACTATAGCAGATTCTAAATCTGCCCCACTCTTCCCCCATTATTCCATACTCATGTATCCAATCCTGTATTAGATTTAAGCATGCCACAAGATAAACTGACATAAGTGCAGAAACAGCTATTTTATATTCTGCTCACTGCAGCAAAGAAGTATGTCAGCAGACAGGTGCAAACTCATAAAAGGAAAAGTGTGCCACACTTACCCAGTAATGTAGCTTGTTGAGCTCTCTCAGGAGACCTTGGCCTTCTGGTTCAAAATGAAACAGGTGGTAATGCTGAGTTATATGTCTATGCAACTCATATAGCTGATGTGGGTTCAAAATGAATCTAGCAGTTAGATTCAACAGCTCACCAAGGCACCTCTAAGAGCTGAGTACTAACTTTTCCTCTCTAAAGATATAGGCCCAGATATTCAAAAGGGAAAAGTTCGCTGCACAAATCCCGATGCGCTGGAGCACATCAGTAATGTATGCAGACACAGGTGGGGGGGGCGTGCTCATGCATAACCTGCACAGCCCGCTGTTCAGCCCGGGATGTGCAGGGCCATGCATGCGTAACCCCTACTTGCGCCTGCACAAAGTTAAGCAAAAAAAAAAAAGGAACAAATGATGGCCACCCACAGGTGAGCTGCCGCATTGCAGGGTACAACACAGCAGCTGCCACCTGTGGGTGGCCACCCGAGTTCCTGCCGCACCTGGTGTCACCCCTCCCATGCTCCATCATGAGCATCTGTTTAAATAAACTCCCCCTTCAATATCCCTGGTGGTCCAGTGGACCGCACTCTGCCCAATTGCGGGCATCTGTAAACCATAAAAAACGTCCTATTACCCTGGTGGTCTAGGGTACCCCCCTCCCACCCGTCCACTGAGCCCTACTGCCCCGCTCCCCCCCCCAGTCAGCCAGCGGGTGGCAGCACCCTAACCGCCTGCTGCCCCACCACCCACCGACTGACAGCTCGGTAGGGCTACTGCACCACTGGTCACAATGTGAGCCAATGGGCATGCAGCCCATACCGTCTAAAATTCCAGATATGTGAATGAACATTCACAGATCTGGAATGTGTAAGTATGGTTGCACGCCATTGGCTCACACTCAGAAACCAATGGGCATGTCTTACCAAGCTGTCAGTTGGGAGGCGGCAGGCGGGTGGAGTGCTGCTGCCCACCAGCTGACCGGGGGGTGAGCAGGGTGGTGGGGCTCAGTGGGCAGGTGGGGAGGGGGGTACCCTAGACCACCAGGGTAATAGGACATTTTTTGTGTTTTACAGATGCCCGCGATCGGGCAGAGTGTGGTCCACTGGATCACCAGGGATATTGGCAGGGGGGGGTGTCATTTAAACAGATGTCCACGATAGGGCAGCGATCGGTCCACTGGACCACCAGGGATATTGGAAGGGAGGTTTATTATACCGATGCCCACGATTGGGCATATAGTGGTCCACTGGACCACCAGGGATATTAGACAAGGATTTCTTTGTTTAGACAAATGCCCACGATTGGGCTGCAGGGGGCATCGGTCCCCGATGGCTGCTGCCTGGCAGGGTACCAGGCGCAAGTCATTGGGGATCGGCGCACCTGCATGCTAATGGAATGCAAATGGGGCCATAATGACATGCAAATGACCCCATGTGCATCTTGCATAAATTATGGCCCCATTTGCATGTCCCCTTTTGAATATCGCAGGTGCTGTGCATGGCGCAATGGTACTTGTGCTAGCGCATCTCCATGCTCCACTCTGGCCACTTGCGCTGGTGTAGTGCCACTGCGCCATGCACACTGAGGGTGGCCAGGGTGCGATATTCAAAGCTGCTGAGCCATAGAGCAGCTCCGTTGAATATCACCCAGGCCACACCCCTGCGCAGCCAAGTTGAGCTGTGCCTATGCTTGTGCCACAGCCTGGTGCAGTTTGAATATCCGGGCCATACTGCTTAAAATAAATCCTATACGAAAAAGTTAACCTCAGATATGTTGCTGCTAGCATACCGCTGTGAAACATGAAAGTAGAAAGAAAAAAAAATCAGTTTTAACCAGGGAGAGCTGCTGGGGAATATAGTGACAGATTTATTATGACTCTCTAGTAACCAAGTAAGGCCCACTAGGCAGAAGTGCCCATTTTCAGAGGTAACCCAGGAACACTGGGGAGGTTAAGTGACTTACAGAGAGTCACACAGTATGCAAGTGGGGATTGTGGGAATCAAGCCCAGATCTGCTAGGTTATTCACAGCTTGTTACTCTAACCTCTAGGCTATAAAGCCAGCCCCATCAGATAAACTAACACACATGGTAAAACTGCAAAAGGATGCCTTTGTCAATAAACGGGTAATGACCTCCCAAAGAATAAGATTTTCCTGGTCCAAAAAAAATAAAAAAAATATACCTTGTTCTTTAAGAAATAACTTGGCATAAAAAAAGATATCCTATGTGCTATGTGGAGCCGAAGAAAAAAGGTACAGAAAACAAGGTAAAATTAGGCTCAGTTATCTGGGACTATGATCTTTTTCTCTCATGTGTGTGTAGGAGATTGAAGTTTATTTAGAACCACAGTGTATACTTGTTAATGCTATATCTGATTAGACATGCAATACAGAGCATTACTGAAAGAAGAAAATAAACTATGAAAACTATTATGAAACACAGAAATTGATGGTTTTGTCTTATTTTCTTGTAAGGGTCATTTAACAAATTAGAACAGCCCAATTCTTGATTGTTGGTCATTATGTTCTACAGCTTGTATCCTGATCACAGTATACATTGTGTTACTTAATAATTTAGCACGCTGGCTCCAGGGGCTCCAAAGGTCATAGTCTATCCAAATCGGTAATTAATCAAACAAAACTAGACTGGATTAGAATGGCGTTTGTTTGTATAATTCACTAGCATTAGATACTTGTCAAACTATTGCTTGTACAGATTTCTGAAATGTGAAATACATTCGTCAAAAGTTATAAACACACTGAATGATTTTTGTATAAGTGAGACACTGTGCAGCAACAACATTAGGCTGCATATCCTGGGGTTTAAAGTCTGAGGTTTTCAGCATCAGCTCAACATTTAAGCTACTACTGAAAAGCAGAATCTGAATTCCCTTTCATTAGTTTAATAGCTACAGGATAACATATTTTATTTAATTCACTAGTTTAATCCCCACCCAAACTACCGCTTGATACTTTGTTCCATACCAGTCCTGCTTTAGTACTGTATATACCCAAGACTAGAGAGATAACCCTGCAGGTGTCACCCTAGAGTCCTACAACATTAACACCTGTGCCCCCCTCCCCACATCAGGGCCTACTTCTAACCAGGATTCAGTGGGTGCAGGGGGGCCCTCTGAGGTTGGTGACCTGAGCCTTTGAATATATGGCCTAGACAGTGTCATCCTGCCATTTTCCTGATGTTTGTCCTGTCCAACTCCTTTGCATGATGAAGCAAACCCGCCCAACTAACAGGTGGCAATCTCCTTTGGTCATCCATATTTTGTCTCAGATATTCAATAAAGTTTGGATCCAGTATCTAAAATGTGGTCCCTACCAGTGCATACCTATACATTTAATGCAAAAAAAAAAAAAACACCCACATAGCTCTGAACTGTCAAATCTGAAAAGATGTGACACGAGCGGTTACAGTTTCCTGCTTGCTCAACGCTTAGTTGAATTAATGGCTTTCCTTCACTCTGCTGTTCACATGATAAACAGCAGGTTTGATCAGTGAGGGTAAGGAGTGGTTAAAAGCAAATGTCTGGATAAAATTTTATATTGTGTACACATGTGAACGTAAGAGTTAAGTGCATCTATGTGTACTTTTCAAAGCTAGGGGCAGTTCTACTGTAGTTTGTCCAGCTTTTAAAGCTAGGAAAGTTAAAGTATTCAGTTTCAAAGCTATGAAAGTTGTAGTATGCCCAGTTTTGAAAGCTATGAAAGTTATACTATGTCCATTTGTCAAAGCTAAGAAAGGAATCTGGCCCAGTGGCACTGAGGGTTGAGACACTGGATGCCACACCTCGCGCTGGTGACCTATGTTCAGGAATGAACATGGGCCGCTATCGGTTGACAGGGGAGGAGATGGATCAAGCATCCTACGGGCTGCTGTCCATCTCCAAGGAAGGGAGGACCAGTGGCTGGTGCACTCCTGACCCCTAGCAGAGGCTGAGGATGGCAATACGGAGCCGCAACAGCATGGGGGGTGAGCACGGAAGACGCTTGACATGGAAGTGCACAGGAGCATGTGTAACCCTGTCCTAGGTGTCACTGCACACTGTGCACCCACAAGGGGGCACAAAAAAATGGGAAAAAGAGCAGTGCAGCAGGTGAAGGAGGACGCCTTGCAGGCCCCGTTCCCAACTAGCCACGGCGCTGGCCACACTGGATCTGGTCTCCAGTGGGGGTTGGGGAACCCTGCCGGCCCTGCCAGGGGGGCAAGCCCTGGGGGTAAATGCCAGCACCAGTTGGTTGATGTTGGGGGATGGGGCTGGGGCACCCTCCAGATGGGGTACCACACTGAGGAGAAGAAAATAATAACAACAGCAAAAAAAAAAAGCTATGAAAGGTATAGTATGTCCAGTTTACAAAGTTAGGAAAGTAATAATATGTCCAATTTTCCAAGCTAGGGAAGTTATAATATGTCCAGTTTCAAACCTAGGACAGTTATTGTATGTCTAGTTTTCAAAACTCAGGGCCAGATCTTCAGACTATTAGTTCAAGGATGCTTCTAGCTGATGCATCCTTGCAGCATCCACTGTCTGTCTGGATGTGCAGCTAAGTCTAATCCTCAGCGGTTGCAACAGTATATCCCACTCTAGGGCAGCATACATCCGAGTTTGGACACATACATTTTAGGACATCACTGTTATCCATTATTCTGCCCACATATGTCTGATTTGCATAGAAAATCAGACACAACCAGGATAATCATGTGTCCATTTGTGAATGTATTTGAATGTCCGGTAGGATGCATGCATGACTCATGCTAATGAAAACTCTACCCGCTACGTAGTTGTTTTGAGACAAAAATGATCAAACATGTTTAACTTGGTCTAACATTTACATCTAGTTGTAGCAACTGGCATTCAAAGCTTGATTAAGAGGACCATAGCACAAGTTGAAAAGCTATAGATATGTCTAACTTCTGAAAATGGGTCCTGTAAGACAACCCAGTATAGTTTTACTAGGGCAACTCCTAGCATAGACATAATTAAGAGTTATGCCTACTGCATGGCTGGGGCTTTGGAAAATCCTGTCCCATCTATGTGTTATTGTAAATCAGTTGCATAATTTCAGCCAATCAGCACACAGAGGCATTGTACTTCTTTTCCTGTGTACAGTGGTTTCCAGTGCAGGAACATTAGGAGTGGTGCATTCTATTGTCATCTGGGGGAGGGTGGCTTCATTCATCTTTTGAAATTAAAAGAAAGTTTTAAAACTCATTATGAATCATTCTAGTTAACTTCAGGGATATATACCGCATTAATTGGGCCTCCACATGAGGAGTCCCTTATGGTACAAGTGAATCCTCTCATGAGGTTCAGAAAGCCAACATCACGCAACTTCCCTTCATGGATCTCTCACCCAAGCCTCACATTCGCAGTCTCTTTTACTACAAAAGAAACCCCTTAAAGGCCTTATTAACACAAAATAAAATATACAGAACCCTCTATGTTTGTAGCAATTGGGCCCAATTCTAGAAGCTTGGTGCAAGATGCCGCCAAACGCGACTTGTGCCAAATGCAGCTGCGACATTGACCCTGCACCCTATTCTAGAAGGGGCAGGGTCCCCGCATCTAAGTCCTGCACCTTGCGACATACAGTCAGATACACCGAACAGACAGCATACCTGGTGAGGATGTCGCTAGCCGCAACCGCAAGATTGTGAGTCGTAAGTGCCCCCTCCCCATTGCCCATTCACTGCTAGTGCCCCACAGGGCTAGAGGCCCCCTACCCACTGTCGTGCCACCACTGCGTCCCCAACCCCATCCACCTCACCATTGCCAATGTACTGTACAGTATGTACAGTAGACACATACATCCATCATCCCGTACAGTTATACCTGGTAGTCTAGTGGCCCCCTACCCAACAGTGCCATTCCACCCAACAACCACCCACCCATCCCCAGCCGGTGACTGGCACAACCCTCCACTCACCACCATGGCTAGTTGCCGACTGAGTTCTTCTGACAAGCGCATACTGTACAGATGCACTCAGAAATGCACTAGTACATTCATTTCTGAGCGCATCTCTACAGTAAGTGCTCAGACGGAGCTCAGTCGGCTGCTGACTGTGGTGGTGAGAGGAGGGTTGTGTCAGTCACCGGCTGGGGACAGATGGGGGGTGCTGGGTGGAGTGGCACTGCTGGGAGGGGGGCCACTAGACTACCAGGCATATTGCATGGTTCTGTTTGTGGCACTGTCTCGGGGCCTGGGCATGGGGGGGTTGATAGTGCCACCTTGTGGGGCTTCTAGCAGTGGGGGGTTCAGGGCATGGGCTTTGTGGGCAGCCCCGTGGGGCTTTTACTGTGTGGGGGTATGGGTGGCATACACAGTACAGGGGATGGGGCGGGGTTGTGAGATGCCCATTGGGGCAACAGCAGAGGTGTTCTGGGCATGGGGGAGGGCACATGAACCGGGTACTAGGCTGCTGGCAGTTCTACAGCACCCTTGGAGGACGAATGTACAGTTACACCAGCTAAATGATGGTGTAACATACGTTGCTGGTTCTCCTCTGGAGGCTCTTGTAGAATCCTGACATTGGGGACTTTGTTACTGCCCTACTAGAATACGGCGCAACAGATGCCTTTAACCCCCTAGCATCATGTCGCAGGGGGTTTAGGGCGTAACTGCAGGCGTATCTACACTTTGGCACAAGTGGCCTGCGACATGTCGCAGACCGCTTTGTAGAATACCGCAGGTCGCAACTGCTGGCATAACTTGCTACTTGAACCATTCATTATGGTGCAAGTGCAGTTACGCCAGGCGTAACTATTCTAGAATCGGGCCCATTGATTTTAACATCAATGTTTTCTAGGCTTTTGTCTTTTTCCCATTATCAGTCTTTGAAATATTTTATGTTGACAAGCACTTATCCAACTGTCAGTTTCAACACATCATACTGTCCCCAACTGACCTAATAATTGCTACATTTATGACATCACAGTTTTCTGTGAAGGTGAGCATTATGTGATCTTTTAACAAGTGCACTATGAAGTCAGAAAATCATTATGGAAGCTCTTTTTGTACATGCTTCATGGTTACACAATGGGAAGCAATTGTAGCCGGCATGCCAATGCAGTGGCGAGGCATCTGTCTGTGGCGCCAACATCCCAGGTTTGGGGACAGACTTGAGAGTCAGAGATCCTGCCGGGGGAGAAGGACTGAGCATCCTAGGGACTGCTGTCCTTCTCCAGGGGAAGGGGTAAAGTGTACAGTGCAATGTGGACCTCTGGAGAAGGCTGGGGATACTGCCATGGCTGGAACCACATATCGGGGGGCAGGCCAGATGCTGGTGTCATTGCATGTCCCCACCCCCAGGTAAAAATAGCAGTTAAAAATGCTAGCCGCTAATGATGGCCCCCACTTCTGCTGCGGCTCCCGCTCAGACCATGGTCTGCCAGGAGGGTCCTGTGACCCCTACCTGGGGGGAAAGCCAGGGCTAGAGACGTGTGTTTCTTGGGACAGGGCATCCAGGGGGGTAAGCCTGGGCATGGGGTGGAGAGCGGAACAGGGGACCAGAACCCCATGCGGGGGGAAGGGGACTGGTTAAAAAAACAAACAATGGAAAGCAATTGTTGAACTAAGTGAAGACATGTAAAGCATTCTGAATGGGATTGTATCACAAATTATAATATCCAAATAATGGAATAATGCATGACAGGGTGTGTGTCATACTAGGATAACATCGCACCTTGGGTGGCTGGGCACAAGGCCACAGGCTGAGTGCATCCAACACACAACAAGTGGTGCTATTCTAGCATGACACACAACCTGGAGTGTATTATTCCTATTATACATTCAATCCTTTCTAAAGCAAACTAAAACAAGATGAAAAACTACATTTAAAGTAGATTTTTTGTACTTGTTTTAATGGGTAGGCTTACTTTATAAACAAGCATTTGTCAATGCAGAATGTTTGCGTGTTGGTATTGGCATTGATACTGCAGGAGTTAGAGAGATGCATAATAGGAATGGCAGTGAAGTATTGAACTAATGCCAACACCCACCCCCACCCTGTAGAGACTGACAGGTGTTGGGGTGTGCCTTTGGGTCATCAGCCATAACGCTCGTGGCATTCCACCTCACCCCATCCTGCAGACACTGACAGGTGTCACGGTGTGCCTTGCGGTCTTTGGCCCTTACACTCACCCCATTCCATAAGGAAATAAGGTGAGATGTGGTATAGGAGAATAGGGTGAGCCTTAGGGCCAAAGACCCCAAGGCACACCTCAGTGCCGGTCAGTGGCTGCAGGTTGAGGGTAGGGGTGGAATGGCATGAGCATTACGGCCGATGACCCCAAGCCGCACCCCTGATGCCTGTCAGTCTGTACAGGGTGGGGAATTATGGTTGGAAACCCTAATGCCCAGGGCATTTGTTGGTATTTTTGCTCCAAATTTTCAACATGGGCTTTTTTGGGAGCACACCTCATGAACAGTGACACTATCATTTCGTTACTCAATCCCAAAAAGAGATTTCGTACAGTGAATGCGCCATTTGGTGCAACAGGTGTGAAAAGACATTTTGGGCAGGGTGTGAAAAATGACAGCTGTACTGTGAGGAGGTGTGAAAAAATGGTAATGCTGAAAATCTGGAGTAAAAATATGAAACAACTGGTGAAGTTACAAGCATGTGTATAAATTGCTTAATGCACACTCGTAACGCAGTAATATTTTGTGAATTTTTTCACCAAATCTTCAACATAGCCTTTTTGGGACTTCCCCTCATGAACAGTGGCACTGTGATTTCATTAATCTGTCCCAAAAGTTGATTTCGCACAGCAACTGCACCATTCTGCGCCACAGGTGCGAAATCATGTTTTGGGCAGGATGCAAAAAATGACAGCAGTACTGTTCATAAGGAAGTGTGAAAAAATGACAACTTTGGAAATCTGGAGTGAAAACATAAAATTGGTGAAGTTATGGCGTGCATTCAAACTGTGCAACGCCGCGCTCATACCGTAGTCATTTTCTGGAGTTTTTCACAGACCTTACGTTAAACGGCAATTCCGTTTCAGGTGGTCGGTGATACACCGGTCAAGATTAGACTGTGGGGGAGCGGTCTGTTTCAAGACCGAGTTGGGCCTCACAGGTATACCAGTAGAGGAGGTCGAATCCTTTGAATGTACTGTGGTAGCAGGTGTGGGTTGTTGGATGGCTCTCATCTATCATCCACCCGGGGACGAAAAGTGATTCCTGCAGGAAGTGGCGGACTTCGATGTCGACATGGCATTGGAGTCACCCAGACTGATGGTTCTGGGTGACTTCAATGCCTGGGTCAATGACGAACTTTTACCTTTTGTACAGCAGTTCCTCCAGTTGATGACATCACTGGGCTTCACACAGATTGTTACCTCTGCTACCCATAGTCATGGTCATTCTTTGGATTTGGTGTTCCTCCTGGGGATTGAGGCCTCCGATTTGGGAGTGGAACTTGTCAGCTGATATGGTCATTACACTGTGAGGTTTAACTTTTGCATCCCCCTTTGTAGGTCTGCCCCTGTGGAGATGGTCAGTTACTGCCCTTTACGGGATGTGAGCCCTGAAGGCCTAGCTGTGGTGATTGACCTCTCGGAGTTTGCTGTTGCCAGTTCGAGTCCAGAGTCCTTGGTCATGGCCTATAATAAGGTCATCTCCTCAGCCCTGGACCTGATTGCTCCTGTCCGTGTTCGTCCTCTCCCACTTTGCCCTCGGGCCACTTGGTTTGACTGGTCTTTGAGGGAATTGCAGCGATTAGGACGAAGGTTAGAATGTTGCTGGTGGAAATACGTCCTGGATGCCGGTCACCTTAGATTGGTAGAGCATTACCAGGCCTACCAATCAGAGATCTCCCATAAGAAGGCAGAGTTCCTGTCCAGGGAGACTGCTGTTGCTCAGAATTGACCAGCTCAGCTCTTCCGAACTGTGGACAGGTTGTGCAACCGAGCCTGTCTGCAGCTCCGAAGAGCTTTTTTGCAAATGGAATGCGATGAGCTTGCTTGATTTTTTGCGAATAAGGTGGCTGACATCAGGTCGGAATACCTCCTGAGTCGTTCTGTGGGGGATGCTGTTGGTCAGTGCTCGGTCACTGCACCTTGTATCTCCTGGAGTACCTTTGACCTGCCAGAGTTTGGGGATATTATGAGGATTGTCTAGGGTATGCACTACGTGCTGTAGTTTGGATCCTGCCCCAACTTCCCTGGTTATGGGTTGTTGCGATATCATTGGCCCGTTCTTGGCTCAGATTGTCCGGTGCTCCTTGGAATCGGGTGAGTTTCCAAGCCACCTGAAGGAGGCAGTGGTAACACCACTTCTGAAGAAAGCTTCTTTGGTCACGGACATTCTAGCAAATTAAGGACCTATCTTGAGCCTTCCCTTTATAGGGAACGTTATTGAGAAAGTAGTGGCAATTCAACTGGAGAACCACTTGACCATCCATAATATCTTTGAACCTCTCCCAGTCCAGTTTTCGAAAGAGGCATAGTACTGAGACTGCACTGGTTCTGGTGCTCAATGATCTCCTGATGGCGAGAGATCAGAGAAACCATTCCATTCTGGTGCTCCTCGATCTCTCTTCAGCCTTTGATACTGTGGACCATGGGGTGCTGCTCTAGTGCCCGAGTTTCATTTGTGGCCTGACATGTACAGTCTTCATGTGGTTTACATCTTTCCTCACAAGCAGAACACAGAAAGTTGTGTCTGGGATTTTTTCTTCAGACTCACTCCCTCTGTCATGTGGGGTTCCTCAGGGCTCAGTGCTGTCCCCCATGTTGTTTGCAGTGTATATGCTGGCCCTCGGAGACATTGTAAGATGGTATAACTGAGGTTTCACTGCTATGCTGATGATACCCAGCTCTATCTGTCTTTCGCATCTGACCAGTATAGTGCACTCTCAGTATTTAATAACTGCCTCACCGAAATCCAGGATTGGATGAATTCGAGCTGGCTAAAGTTGAACACGGGAAAGACTGAGCTGATGGTTGTGGATCCAGATCGCCGGATAGAGGGGTTGAGGGCTGGTCAGCCTTCTGGATTTTTTCTGAGGGGCTCCCAGATTCTTACCTCTGAACGAGTGCGTGACCTGGGAGTGGTGCTTGATGATGGGCTGACCCTTCGATCTCAGCTGTCGGCAGTCATCAAGTCTGCCTTTTATCATCTTAGGAACATTGCCAGGGTCAGCACCTTGTTCCATCCAACGATCTGCCTGCGTGGTCCACGCCTTTGTGACCTTGCACCTTGACTACTGCAACTTCCTTTACTTAGGGCTTGCTGGGGTTGATAGCCGCTGCCTGCAGCTAGTGTAGAATAGAAACATAGAAACATAGAAGTTGACGGCAGATAAGGACCGCAAGGCCCATCCAGTCTGCCCATTTCTTTTTCTACCTTATAAATGTGCCATCGGCCTTTGCTCCGTCAGTAGCCTATCTATTCATAGTCATTTGTATTGCTCCCTTATGCCTATCCCATGCCTGTTTGAAGCCCTGCACTGTATTCATAGCCACCACTTCTTGTGGTAAGCCATTCCATGCATCCACCACTCTTTCTGTGAAAAAGAATTTTCTCATTCCTCCTTATCGGCCTCCCTCTAATCTCATGCTGTGTCCTCTTGTCCTGCTATTTTCTTATATTTAAACATGTTAGACTCTTTCACCTTGTTTATGCCCTTAAGGTGTTTGAATGCCTCGATCATATCACCTCTCTCCTCCTTTGCTCAAGGGTATACATATTGAGCTCTGTTAATCTGTCTCATATGTCTTCTGATGCAGTCCCTGCACCATTTTGGTTGCCCTTCTCTGGATTGCCTCAATTTGGTTAATGTCCTTGTGAAGGTGTGGCCTCCAATACTGCACGCAGTACTCCAGATGGGGCCTAACCAGTGTCTTGTACAGAGGATTATTACCTCCTCTCTCGACTTGTGATACCCTACTACTACACCCTAACACCCCCCTAGCCTTACCTACTGCTTTAGAGGTCTGCTTGGATGATTTTAGGTCATCAGTGATGATGGCGTCAAGTCTCTTTCTTCCTTTGTGACTGCTAGCAACTCCTCCCAGCCTATAGGTGGCTTCAGGGTTTCTCTTCCCTATGTGCATGATTTTGCACTTCTTTGCATTAAATCCCAGTTGCCACTCTTCTGACCATTCTGCTAGTTTATCCAGATCTCCTCTCATTCTGCCCACCCCATCTGGATCATCTACTCTGTTGCAGATCTTGGTGTCATCTGCAAAAACAAACAAGTACCCTCTAGTCCATCTTCAAGGTCACTAATGAAGATGTTGAAGAGGACTGGCCCCAGGACTGATCCCTGAGGTACCCCACTTGTGACTTGCATCTCTTCTGACTGTACACCATTTACCACCACTCTCTGTTTTCTGCCCGTCAACCAGTTTGCCACCCAGTTGACCAATTTCTGACCCACCCCGAGCCTACCCAGCTTATTTATCAATCTTCTATCTGGAACAGTGTCAAAAGCTTTGCTGAAGTCAAGGTAGGTGACATCAACTGCTCCCCCTTGGTCCACCACTCTGGTTACCCAGTCAAAGAAATCTATGAGATTAGTTTGACAGGACCTTCCTTTTGTAAACCCATGCTGTCTTGGATCCTGTGCCCCTATGGATTCCAGGTGTTGCACTATCCTTTCCTTAAGGAGTGCCTCCATAATCTTGCCCACTACTGAGGTAAGACTGACCAGTCTGTAGTTCCCCGCCTCCTCCCTGCTACCACTCTTGTGGAGCGGGATCACATGAGACCTTCTCCAGTCTTCTGGGACCTCTCCTGTGCTCAGAGACTCACTAAACAATTCTGCTAATGGCTCTGCTAGTTCCTCCTTTAGCTCCTTAAGTACTCTGGGATGTATGCCATCAGGTCCCATTGCCTTATCCACCCTGAGCTTAGCAAGCTCTTGTAGGACCCTTTCTTTTGTGAAGGGAGTAGTGCTCACCTCCCTCCCCTGTGTCCATGATGCTGAGCTGTGGGCCTGCCCTACCTTCTCTTCAGTAAATACTGAGCAAAAGTATCTATTTAGGATAGATGCCTTTACAGGGTCCTCCTCCTCACATGCTCCTTTTCTCCATTAAGCTTAGCAATACCCCTCTGGACTTTCTCCTTTCACTAATGTATCTATAGAAAGTCTTGTCACCTTCTTTACTGTTCGTGCTAGTGTTTCCTCAGTTTGGGACTTTGCCTGCCTTACTGCCTTACCTGCTTCCCTTAGGGCAGTTGTATGCCTCCTATCTTCATCCCACTGTGTTCCCTTATATTTCCTGAAGGCCAGCCTTTTGGCTCTGACCTTTTCTGCTACTGTATTTGAGAACCAAAGTGGTTTCCTTCTTCTTTTGCACTTCCTTTTCTGTCTGACACAATGGGATGTTGCTTCAAGTATTGCATCCTTAATGCTTGCCCACTTTGCCTGTACCCCATCACCTGTGTTTCTTTTGCCAGGGCTAGCTTAACTCTGTTGCCATCTTATCAAAGTCAGCTCCTCTGAAGTCCCATATTTTTTACCTTGGAATGGGATGATTTAGATGTAGTAGCCAAATTGAACCATACCATGTGATGGTCACTGGCCCCCAGGTGACCTTCTACCTGGAGATCTGTGATCTCTTCTTTGTTAGTCAGTACTAGATCTAGGATAGCCCTGTCTCTTGTGGGTTGCTGTACCAGTTGTTTGAGGCCCTCCCCTGCAGGAATCCACTATGAGTCTAGTTCTGGCAGATGTTCCTGCTGGTATTGACCAATCTGTATCCGGCATGTTGAAGTCTCCCATTATCAGAACCTCCCTTTAGCTGTCATGTTTTGTATATCTTCTAACAGTAATGTGTCTATGTCCTCCCTCTGGTCTGGGGCCTGTAGACAACCCCAGTTCTTATGGCTGTCCCATTTCCTGTTTCCAGGGTGACCCACAGTTCTTCTGGCTCCTTATGTGTATTCTGAATTTCTGTAGCTTTGATATTTTCATTAACGTACAGGGCCACTCCCCCCCTTTTGCACCTCGGTCTCTTCTGAACAATACATAGCCAGGTACTGAAGTCTCCAAGTGTGGTTACTGGTAAACCACGCCTCACTAATTGCTACTATGTCCAGTTTAGCCTCTGACATTATTGCCTGCAGGTCTGGGATCTTATTTCCCAGGCTGTGAGCATTTGTGTACATGATTTTCCATTGGCCAGATTTTGGGTGTGTTAGTTGTTGGGTGAAGTTTGGCATTACCCTGTGCATCGTATGGGAGACAAACCTTTTTTCTTACCTGGTGATGCAAATGAACGGCAAACATGCTGAATTCCTGTTTGACCACTAGCTGAGGGGGGAGGGGTGTTCTTCCCATTCGACATATGGGGTGCTGCACCCCTCTCCCCATTTGCTAGTTTAAATATTCTGCAAAGACATCAAACTTCTGCCCCAATGCACTGAATGCTGTGGCATGATTGTTGACAGGGTTGTCTCGGGCTTCACATATTACCCTGGCACTGTGCAATCTGCACTGACTGGCGATTCAGTGATGGCTCACCTTTAAAGTTGGTTTACTGACTTATAAAGCCCCACATGGACTTGGTCCTGACTACTTGAAAGAGCTTGTAATTCCTTACAGCGCTGTGCAACAGCTCTGTTCGGCTGATGAGGGGTGGCTGGATGTTCCTAGGGTGGCCTTGAAATCTTCTGGGGCCCGTGCATTTATGTTTGTGGCCCCTACCCTCTGGAATTCTCTACCCCATCAGCTTCAGGAGTACATGACCATGAGGGGATTTAAACAGACACTTAAAACTTTTTTGTGGCATCAGGCCAATCAGTGACTCAATGGTGTTTGGAGCTGTTGTGTAATTTATTATTGTGTTCGTTGTTTTATGGAATTATGTTTTTATTATTGTAAAGCACCTTGATATTTTGAAAGGCGCTTAAAAAATAAAGTTTATTATTATTATTATTATTGCAACATGGGCTTTTTGCGACCCCACCTCATGAACAGAGGCACTGCCATTTCATTAATCGGTCCTGAAAGGTGATTCCATGCAGTGGCCGTGAAATCACGTTTTGAGACACAGAAATGAAAAAACAGTGCAGTGTTCATGAGGTGGGGTTCCATGAATTCCATGTTGAAAATTTGGGACCAAAACTCCCCAAAATGACTGAGATATCAACCTTAGTTGAAACCCCCATTGACTGCCATTATAGGGCTTACCATGATTTTGTGGTCAGCTTTAGAAGAGTGCGGACATGTTCCCGGTCCACAGAAGATCGCATCCCTGGATCTCTGGAGGTAAGTATGGGGTGAGGGGGGTAATGTGGGGAGGTGGGGTGTGCAGAGGGATGGTCGGGATGGGGAGGGTGTGGCAAAGACAATGAGGGACTGTTTTCTTTTTCTTTAGGTTTAACAGCAAAAAAAAAAAAAAGCCTCAGGAACGGTTTTCTTTTTTATGGGTGAAATAGTATGAAAAATAAATTTTGGCACACTGAGTGTGCCAGACTACTGGGGGTGGATCAATTCAAATTTGGGGATTGGGCACCCCGATGTTGGCTGAAAAAAAAGGGGGCATGGGGGTTCATGACACTGGAAGTGGGTATCCTGGTGTTGGGAAAAGATAAAGTGGGGGTGGGGTGGCATGCCAACATGGGGATTGGGCATCCATGTTCGGGCTTGGGAGGAGTCATCCAATACCAGGAGTGCACATCCCAGTGTTGGAAATATAATTAGTTTGGTACACTGGGGTGGGCTTTCGGGGTGGGGGATACATGCCGACATGGGGATTGGGCACCCCATGTCGGCTTTGGGGGGAGTGTGTGGTGGATGGCAGGAGCTGCCAACTATACAAAGCCAAGGCATGGCTCATTTATTTATTTATTAATATGTTTCACTGGGAAAGGCACACTGAGCAAACAAGTTGCTTACAATTCCACCATGCACATTACTGTGCACTGTAATGTGCATAGCTGGAATCTGCCTCATTGCCAGGAAGGTGGGGGGAAGAGATCTGCCACTGCAATGACTAAACTATCCCTGATTGCAGTGGCAGATTTCTTTTAAGTGTGGCGCTTGCTCTGAAACTGCCATCATCATCAGCTTCCCTGTTGATCGGTGGCCAAGGGATGCTCCCATTAAAGCGTCCCCTGCATTGGCCACAACATTGCCACACCTCTGCAATTCTCTACTATCTCAATATGCTTCTTGTGCACTACACTGCATGTGCAAGCAAGCACAACAATTAGTGCTGATTTTTTGTTTCAGCCAGTAGGTGGAGCTGCAGTGTGTTTTGTGTGGCTCTGCACTCCCTATACCAACCTTTGTCAGTGCTGCCAGTCTTTGTTAATCTGCTCTAGTCCCTTAGTGTTTATGTTCTGTTGTGTCATGATTTTGAGTTTTCAGTTTCTGTTTCTGTTTCTGTTTCTGTTTCTATGTCTTTTTCTTTTCCTGACTCACCTTTCATGCTGCTGTTGCTTGGGAATTGGATATTGCCCCCCTCCCCCACACTGTTTGACCACTTGCCTGTTATTGCTGCTGTGAAGATTTCTGTAAAATGAGAGGAAAAGAAGTAGGGATGTGATAGTTAGAATGTTTCTGACTGGTTTTACATGGTCCAGTTTAAAAAAAAAAAAGAAAACAATAGAAGAAAGGGATTTGAAGAGCAAGCGTTATGAAAAGAGCCACGCAACGACTGTTTAAAAACACACTTGCTTGTCCACTCACTGGGCATGCTCAGTCCATGAACCAAATCGTAATAACAGGTTTCACTTGGGTGTTTTTTAAATATGAAAAGGAAACTTTGGGGATTTGGGGGGCATGTGTGAGGGCTGTGGGTTTCATTTTGGCTGGTTTCTGTGCTGTGGGAGGGAGGGAAGGATTTACAGTGGTGTGAAGCCAATCAAAAATGTGGCTTTCACTTTGATTCAAGATGGTACATGTACTGATTTCTTCTTTCATGTGATCTGGTCGTATGTGTGTTGGGACTAGATCTGTGATGTTATGCAGGGATAAAATCACGGGTCCAGCCCCAGTCTGACGAATCAGAGCCCAGCATTCTTTCTTGCCATGATATAATTAAGCATTATACAATGGCAAGAACATTTCCTGGTCTCTGATTGGTCAGTGAGTCCCTGGCACAGTGAGGTTATTCCAGCACAACCTCACTGTATTGCTTTGGATGCCTTGGATGATGACCATATAGAGGACCATATGGATCATGAGCATTTAGATGATAAGCATTTGGATGATGAGTTGGATGCCATAAAATCTACAAAAAATATGTCTTTATTTTTTTATTTTGTATAACAACTAGCCATTGTATAATAGCAATAATGCACTCCAGGGTGTGGGTTGTGCTGGGATAACCTCACTTCTGGGATGTTGGACGCACTCGGCCTGCGGCCTCATGCCCAACCACCCAGTCGTGAGGTTATACCAGCACAACCCACACTCTGTCGTGCATTATTGCTTAAATAAAATACAACTGAATGTGGCATATCATGGAATATCATCATGCCTTGGGTGCATTGTGAGGCATGAGGTTGCAGGCTGAGTGCCTCATGAACCTGAAAAGTGATGATATTGCATGATATGCTACTCCCTGGAGTGTATTATTGCTATTATGAACTGAATTAAAAGTTTTATCAGTAAAAAATAAAAACAAAACTTTTAAAATGTTTTGAAGGCTGGCTCCATGGTGCCAAATAAAGGTGTTCACTCGGCGTGCTGCTGACCTGGGTTCGCACCCCAAGCCTGGGTGTCAGAAACAGAGTCCAGCAGGGAGGAAGAGAGTTTAGAGTGTCCTTTGGACATTTCTCTCCTGGGGGGGTTGGGGTTCGGACCACTGTTTGTCTGCCACTGGAGGTAGTGTGGGGTGGCGTTCTTGGTGGTGTGAGACCTCAATGTGCTGCTCAACACCCCTGCCCCCAGGATGCCACCATGGCTGGCCCTTTGTGGGAGGGGGTAGGGCGATCCAGGAGAAAACCAGAAAATCTGCCCTCAGCAGAAGCAGATGATGGATGCCAATCCCCATCGCTACTGAAGCCTGGAAATGTCTGTGCCAACCCTGCCATGCCCGAGATGCATACTATATGCATGAAGGCATTTCTCCTCCCCTGGTTACTGCTTCCATGGTGTGAGGGGCCCACTCGATGAAGGGTTATGTTGGGCTACCTGGGGATCACAGCACTGAAGGGGCTGTGGATGGCGATGGGGGTGTGTGATGGCAGTGGACCTTGGCAGCCTGAAGGAAGTGGCTGACCAGGGGCTTGGGGGAGGAGCGCAAAACATGTTTTGAAAATGCCTTTTATTGGGGTGTTGGAGGAGTATATTTTCAAAAAACAGCTTCTGGAAAGCTTTGGGAAGCAGCTGGTGATGTTGTAAGTGGAGTTCATGGAGGAGGTGCAGCTGTGAACTCTGTGTTACTCTGCCAGCACTATTCCCAGATGTGAAGTGCATTCTCCTTGTGTTTGACCCATTCTCGTTGCCTGCTCTGGGACTGGGTGAAGATGTCTGTTGATTATTATTCTTTTTTTTGTGGGGGGAACAAAATCCTAACTGCTGGCAACTGCGATGTTGAAGGGAAGAATTCAGGTGGACACTTCTAGTTTTCCAATAGAATTGGTAAGTCACCTGGAGTGGTTGTTGGAAGGTGAAGCTACTGGCTGACTGATAGAAGTGTTTTAAAAACCAAAAACACACACGCATTATGTGGCCAGTTTTGGGGTACTTTCTTTTTTTTGTTTTGAAGAGTCGCTTGAGCGCAACTCATGCTGTCCCACCCAATACACACATGATCCTGCTACTACCTGCTGCTGTGAACCATTTGTGTGGGGAATCTGACAGTAGGCATGCAGAGGAAGTTGTGGGCAGTGAGAAGGCTGGTGTCTGGTGCTGTTCTGAAGCCGTGATTATGTTATTAGAATTAATCATGGTTTCAGAGACCTCTCAGCCAATCAGCTTTCTTTATTTTTTCATCTGGTTCATAATACAATATATTTATGAAAAACAAGATACTGAAGTGAATATCTGAGGCCTAATTTTCAGTTGTCATGGGTAGTGATGACTGATCATTGGGACCACTTAGTGCCACTAGTGATATTGTGATCCAATCAAGTTATGCAAAACAGGAGTTACAATGCCTTCCTGAGTGGTTACAGAAGTTTTCATGACCACGCTGGAAGGGAGCAGAGGCCAATATTACATGTGCCTCATAGAGATGTACAATGGCATACCAGCCTTTGCAAGCCTAATTACAGCCTCCTGCATCTCCCCGAGCAACAGGGGCACAGTGTTGCAACAGGGCACAGCTGACAAAAAAGCTAAAACCAAAGCAGAGGACGCCTAATGCAGCAAAGAAAAAGTAGCATGTACACTCTAGAGAGGGAGGGAGGGAGGAACAACTGAAGTACTGTATCAGGGAGGATGTCACATAATGGTGCTGATGGGGAAACCACTGACCCCCTCCTACAGCCCTGAACTTGTGAATCTGTTAAGGTGAGTGGGACACTCCCACCTGGGAGACCAGTGAGCATAGCAACATAGAATTTGATGGCAGATAAGGACCGCTTGGCCCACCTAGTCTGCCCATTTTCCTACCTAACAGATAAGCTGCAGATCCTAGTTAATGAACAGCTTACACATGCCACAGTGGCTAGGCTGCATCATAGTGTTGTCCTGCACCTGGTTCAATTCCATTCTGAAACTCACTCTTAAGTGCAATCCAGACGGTAGCAGGTTTTATACCATGCCTCTGTCACAGTAGAGACTCATCTTTTCCCCCAGCAGCATGGACCAGTCTTTGAGTATAGTGCTACTAAGTGACAGCACAAAGCAGCATCTCAAATGTTCCTATTTTATGTCATCCCTGAGAGTGTTTCAGAATAGGTTCCTGCTCTTAAAGGTCCACATAATAGTGCACTTTATTAACTGGTCTAGTTTCTTAATGATGGCAGCAACAAAGTTTTCATAAAAAAAGCTCAGTTTGATAAAAAAATTATTTTTGCAATGTCCAGTCTGCAGCAAAAGACAAAGTTTTAAATATCCTTTTTTTTTCATTTTCAAACAGAGATCTCTTTCAAAGCTTAATTTGGTCCCTGTGAAATACGTTGTGTTACGTCTGACGGTTTCCATTCTTCTCTGCATTCTGAATCACATTTAACTCCCACTCCAAGTTGGTTTTACAAAGTAAACATAGTAATTTATGATCAGAAAAGGGATGCTTGGTCAACCATGTTTACACCCCCCCCCCCCCATAAGCTGGGATGAAAATGTATGCCTTTTATGTTTTATTTTGCAATAAATATTTTCAAAGAGGATCTTACCTTGGAGAACAAATGGATGATTGTGCCAATAACTGTGCTTTTTTGACTACCATCTACTTTGCATTGCCATCTAGGCTTTACTGTCCCTGTTCCAGCTGTGCGGGCCCTGCACAAGCGTTGCTGTTTATGTGCACATGCGGGCTTATTTGAAACTGATGAACCCACTAGACTCAAGAGCACTAAGTGGCTGCACAGTAGTTATGAAAGCATATACAGCTGATAACATTGTACTCTCATTTTAATAACCACATACATAGCTTTTGCTGTCATCAAAAATGCTTTATGGCTATTTACATTTTGAAAAAAAAATCCCATTCCTCTGGTAACTACTGAAGTTGATTGTAGAATGCAATGTACAGTAGGCAACTGGCATGGCTTCAACACGCAAGAATGTATTTCTGACCTTTAACATAAAAGTAACAACAATTGACTTATTTTAAAATGAACTGTGAATGAAGCTTTAACAGTGTAACCCGGGGGCCCGAAAAGCTACGCAAATGACATAGTAAACAGCAGTGGTAAAGTATAATGACTTTAATGATCTAAGTAGCAGCAGAAGAATGACAATTATAGGTTTAAGACCACAGATTGCATGGAATATTCTTGTCTTTAGCATGCTAAATGTTAGTTACAGGGTACAATTGCTCGTAACAGCAGTATCTTCAAACTGTGGCATTTATTTAGGATGGGGCAATGTCAGGAAAACTACACATAGAGGTATGAGCAGATCCTGCATTGTCTGCAGAACCATGATTATTTGCATGTTTCAACTTCTCAATATTTAGTTTAGTTTCATCTTTACTTCTTTAGCATCTCCTACTTTTAATGATATAAATATGCCATGGTCCCAAAGAGAAAGCATCTACAAGATGCTGTAGACCTGCTTGACCTACAGTCCTCGATGTGGACTACCATGTTTCTATGATACAATATAAGGGATATTAGGTTATAGTGTATGTTGGAATGCTGTTCAATTTTCTTTTTTATCCTTTGTGAAAAGTTGCTCTACCACAGTAGGAATGTTCCTAGAATGCTGTTCAACCCTTCTGGGGTACAACAGCATTCTAAAACATGTGCAGGCATGAGGTATTGTTTTGAAGTCTGAAGGAACCACCGCACAACCTTCAAACAGTTAAGTGAATCTGTCAGCAAAGATGGCCACAGTGTTTTTTTCAAAGCAGTTGTCAGAACGGGAGCAATTTATTCTTGAAAATGAAAATAAACTAACGAATAAAAAACAAACAAATGACATCCGATTATTGAATTTGTTCCTCCACGATAACGAGAAGCACAGACCCATAACAGAAATAGCTCATGCGGAGCTGCAAGTTAGTAGCTGAATTTATTTACAAAATACAGAGGATTGATTGCTCTGACTATGAGCCTAGTAGCCTATGAGGTTTCCTGGGGAGTAACGATAGGCATCTACTGAAGCATAACTATGGGCACTACACGTTTCACGGCAACACAACAGAGTTTCAGGAAACTCTAAAAACATTAAAAGCCAAGCAAAAGCATCTGAAACATCAAGGTAAGGGTAATAAACCTAACAAAGCTGAAGCACTGACTGGCAAGGATATAGACAGACCCTATTCAACTGGGACCATAGGTTTACACAACCTTATCCCATTGCTAAATGTTATTCTTCAATGTCAGTCTATATTTCAGCCTATGTACTAGTGAGCAGTACTGCCTTAAGTGGGGAGACCTAGAGCTATGTACAGATTCAGTAGGAGAGCTCCTCGTCCAGTACAATGAGTGCCAGACCAAAACCAGACTGGTGAAAGCACCCATGATGTTTGCCCCATTAAACTTCGAACGTATGAGAACACAAAAAATCCAGACAGAGATCCGATTGCTGCCTATATAAAGTACACCACACAGAGGCCACCTAAAATGCAAATCCCTGATGCCCAATTTTGCCTGGCAGCCAACATTACGTATGTGCCAGATAAACGGGGATCTCTGTGGTTCCGTAGTATGACTGTTGGGCACAACAAAATACGCTCAATGATGAGGGAAAGGAAGGTTGCTGCAGGTCTTCCTGAAGAAAAAAAATCACCAGTCACTGCACCAGGAAAACCTGTATACAGTGTTTAATTGATGGCAATGTGCCACCAACAGAAGTGGCACAAGTATCTGAACACAGAAACCTAGCCTCTGTTAACAACTACTGTTATGACAGAGGCAAAGCAGTGCAGAAACTCATCACTATTTGCTGGAACCAGTTCTGCTGTGAAAAGCACTGTAGGCCGCAACCTTTCACAGTCTTTTTCCGTGACCCAGCCAGACAAAATTTGCTCAGCCCCACTAACTCAACAAAATCTGCCACACCCTCAGACCAGTTCCCCAGATTTTTTGCATGGACTAACCTTATTTGGTTGCAATTGCGTTTTTCAAGAGGGCGTGCACATAAGCTTTTTCCAAAGCATGGAGCCACAAAAGAGATGCCACATCCATGTGCTGGATTCTTCCTCCGACAGCGATTAAGGTGAGGAAAAAAGCTATCAATAGCAGCAGCCTAAAGGGTGGTGTTGTGAGGGGGCAGGGTTTTTCTCAGACATGGCCTTCACCATAATCTGTGATGCACACAGTTAAAATGTAAACCAGTCATGAAAGGAGGACATACAGCAAGGGGTAGATTTAAGCATGAATTGCACAGCGGGTCACCAGAGGTTGAATGACAGTGCTGTAAATTAGAAAAAAAAGGAATCAAAAGCCAAATTCCTTGGGGTTCTAATTCCCTAAGACCCTGAGAGCGAAGCTCGAGAGGTCTGCGGGAATCAGAACCCCTCTGTGGCAGAACACACTGGTTCTGCACGATTACTCAGCCAGTATTCTCTATTTACTCATGCTTGCTATGATGTACTATTCAGTATAGTTATGTTTGTGGTGTTAGCATGCCACCTACAGCTATTAGCCATAATGCTATGATCAGCATACTTTATGAATCATTGTATTGTAACCCAAAAGTAGTTCTAGTCAGCATAACACATCACTATGTACATATGAAACCTAATGGCCTTGGGTGCAAGCTGCCCACCATACCAACCAATAAAATTGCTTTGTTTAGCTTTTCTGCTATGTAGATGAGCTCATTACCAGGTAATGGACCTTCTTATCTCTGACTATAAGAGTTTGTGTAATCCTGTTTTTCATTGAGTTTTTCTTTGATGACACCGGGTGTTCGGAGGTTGCAGACTCCCAGCAGGTACGTTGTCCTTTTTAAATGTATTTGGGGAATAAACTTTTATTCTGTGACACCTGTCTTCTGTATCGTGTTTTGCCTTTAGGTTTCTAATCCTGTCAAAACCCAACGAATGGTGACTGTGGGATGGACCTGATTGGACAGAACCAAAAACAGGATGCAAAAAGGTGCACGGGCGAATGGGCACAGGAATCACAAAGGCGCTCTAACTTATGCATATCCATTCAACCCATACAGATGATCTTACAGGCCCTCCATGCCATGAATAGGACTGGGAACAGTGAAGGTGCTTGAACCTATGCCCCCTCATTCACCTAGCAGCACTGGTCTGTGGGATTCTGTACCCAAACATGTGACTGCCTAGTTGTCGAGCACAAGGTGGATCAATACACTTTGGACTCCTGGCAAGTGCAGAAAAAAGGGAAACCTTCCAAAATGCCATTAGGGCAGTTCTCAAACTAGACGTCTCAAACTTCGTAACCTCCAATGGAAGTTGGGGCGATTTCACACTGGACACGAAGTTGCACGGTCATCCAATACAGTATGTGTGCATGCTGTATTCAGGGACCAACCTACGGTTATGAAACATGACCAAATAGGTGTAATGGCTGCTGTCCTGTATGCTGCACTACAGGCAGTGGAAATGGAGGTACTAGCTCTGAAAAAGGCACTGGGCCCCAAATCCCGAGAAATGGGCAAGCAATGGAGGGAGTTGGAACAAGAAATTGAGAAGCTCAGAAATGAGACTCAGAATGAAATGCAGAGTACTATACATAACAAAGACAGAGAGACTGTTAGGTTGACAGAGTATTGTGAAAGATTGCAGGAGGATATGAAGCACGCGTTACAGCTGAATGATTTGCTTAATGGTATGAATGATACACCGTGGAGTGAGAATGAGAGGTTGTTGGAGGAGTTTGGAAAATGTCAGGAAATATTGCACAGGGAGATCAAGGAAAATCCCAAAATAAGTGCCACGTACAGAGTTTTGCAACAGCATGTTAGTAAGGAACAGTACAAAGGCAGAGTAGATCAGTCAATGTGTAGAACAAGGATGACAAAATTACATCAGCAGTTGGAAATCCTTAGGGGTCATTTGAAAGCTATGCTGTATGCCTCACCTATTGATCTGACATCATCGGACAATGATGACAGCGATGATAGAGGAATTCAAAATGGCAGTCCCTGGAATGCTGGAGGGTTGAGGCCTCACCCATCAGTAGCCACTTTGAACAAGAAAGACATAGAGGAAGTACAAAGCCTGATCCAAAAGGTGGTCTGAAAAGCTGGGATCTCTGATAGTCTGGTTAGGGTGTTGAGGCAAGCAGTCTCTGACCTGTTTTATAAGTAGATAAAGCAATAGACTCTCCTTCAGGGCATGGTCACTACTATGGCCAAGGCAGTCAACAAGTCCATGACAGGGCAGCAAGGGCCTCCCCCAAGTGCCCTGCAGACTGCACAAGCCATCCAGACCATTACAGACAAGACTGGGCTGAATGGCCCAGGTGACAACCTTAGTTGCCATTTGGAAAAAGTGAGAAATCACTGTGAAATGCTCAGCCTTGCAGCTGAGCATTGGGTACAGGTACTGAAACAGACTGCGGACCCTATGTTGTGGGCCAAGTTGCCAGAAGCCATACGTCATGATGTCAGAGCCCCATTCAAAGCCATCGCCACCCACCTCTTGGTGGTGCACAATCCTTACGTGGTCGGCATAATGTTAGCCCATTCTATAAAGCAGCACACCAAGGAGACCCCAGTCCAGTATGAAGGCCATTTGTGGCTCACGTATGTAGCAAGCAAAGACCTGGCTGGTGAAATTTCTGACAGGAAATCGAGTGAGTACAAATCCCCATTCTTGAACAACCTACAACCTGCCCTTCATGAGAAGTTAAAGACAGTGGTATTCCTGAGACAGGACCGCTTCATTCAGATCATGGAAAAAGTGGAAAGCACATACCAGATTTATGTGCAGGACCTGAGCTCAAGTTCCAAGGCCAAGGTGGCCGCTGTGCAGAACAGCACTGAGTCATCCACTCAGTATGTGGTGGAAGGTAAATCGAAGGATTCCCAAGAGAACAAGCCCTCCTACCAAAAGGGAGGAGGGTCAAACAAGAACAAGCAGAGGTATCGGCAGAAGTTGAATCAGCACAATAAGAAAGGGAATAACGGACAAAAACAGTGGTCCTGCCCTTCATACAAGGATTTGGCTGAGGAAAACAACCAGCTTCGGGAGTTTAAGGCCAAACTCCAGTCACTCACAGCAGCCATCCCAGCCAGAACTGTGGCTGCCATCCCATCTGCTCCTCCATTGGATGAATCTGATGAGGGCAGGTGGTCCAAGTCTCCATACTCCAAAGTGGTACAAATGCTTCTAGAGATAGACCACTCATCTGACTATGCTAAGCAGAAACAAAGTGAATTGGAGTGATGGTGTCAGGCCACTGTTCACATCATCACTTTCTTGGTAACTAACGATCCTGGACATCCATGTGTAGAAGCGCTGTTAGGGGGCCACCAGCATGAACTGCTTCTAGATATGGGTGCCGCAGTTTCAATGCTGCACCAAGATGATCCACAGCTATCTTGCTGGTCAAAGGGGAAGGCCATTTCCACCCAGACCTTTGCGGGGATGGTAATTACAACGTACCGGTCCAACCCAATACTAGTTGTCATCCACACTTTGAAGGTGACACACCGTCTTGAGCTCATGATATTACGTCATCAACAGAGCATCTTGGGAATAGATTTTATCTCATGCTACTATGGATTTAGCCAATAGGCTATTACTTCAGATACCTGGCCAGTGCCATATGTTCCTCATTTCTGACTGACATGTGGTAGCAGCGGTAAAGGCCAATGACATGGAGTATGACATCATCCTCAAGTTTCAGTACCATGAGCTATTCCCTAAACTGAGACAAATTCTGGAAAAACACCAAGATGCCTTTGACAAACATAAACATAATTGTGGGAGAATGGACACTCTCATACAGGTCGCTGGTGATGAACCACCATGTCAGAGGCAATCCCCTTTTCCAGCAGAGGCAGTACCCTCTTTGAGGGCTACCACTGACTCCCTTTTGAAGCATGGGGTCATTAGGTCCTGTGTGTCCACAGTCACCTCCCCCATCTGGCCAGTGAAAAGCCCAACCATAGTTGGAGGGTTACCATTAACTACTGAAGACTTAACTAAGTCACTCCCAGTTGTGCACCGACTGTAGCATCTGCCCCGGACATGCTAAAATGTCTAAAACCTGAACACAAGTGGTTCAGTAGTCTAGACATTTCCAATAGTTTCTGGTCACTCCCATTGGCCCCTGAGAGCCAATACAATTTTGTCTTCACCTTTGAAGGATGTCAGTACATGTAGAAATGCCTACCACAGGGATTGCACAACAGCCCTTCCCTTTTCCATATCCACATGAGGGATGCCATACATGGCATCTCCACACCAGAATGCCTCCTGCAATATGCTGATTACCTTCTCTTGGCCACAACAGGCCTGGAGAAACACCTGGAGCTCCTTGACAAGTTCTTGACACTCCTTCAGAGGGCAGGCCTCAAGTGCAACCTGCAAAGGTACAATTGTGTGTTCCTGAAATCCCCTTTTTGAGCTTGCACATCACTGCTGAAGGCAGGAGCCTCACATTGGGCAAGATCCAGGACATTCAGGACTTGCCACTTCCCACCAGTGTGGCTTCACTGAGATGTTTCCTGGATGTGGTAAACTATTCCAGGGGCTTCATTGCAATTTTGCACAAAAGGCCACACCCCTGTATGAGCTACTGAAGAAAGATGTCCCCTGGCAGTGGGGACCAGAACATACAGCAGCTGTCACATCTTTGAAAAAGGCTTTGGCCTCCACTCCAACTTTGGTGAATCCTAACCCAGAACTGCCATTTTACCTAGAAAGTACCACCTCTGATGTAGGCATGTCAGCAGTCCTTGCATAAAAGGCAAATGGCACCCTGAGGCTTATTGCCAATGTCTCACAGATGCTCTCCCTTGTGGAGCAGAAGTACTCTCTGTGTTAGAGAAACCTCTTGGCAACCTTTTGGGCTGTCAAACACTTCACCTACATCATAGAGTTTTCTCCTGTAGTGCCACACACCAACCACACCCATACCAATTTCTTGTTGACAAACAGAATCAAATATGGCAATATGTCTAACATCAGACTCACTCATTGCTCTCTCCTCCTACAGGATCGAGCCATCACTGTGCTTCCCACAAAATTGCCCTCCATCTTGGCACATGGACTCCTATACCAAGGAGATCCCCATGATTGTGGCCTAGAGCCACCCACCCTGCCAGAACCAGGCCCCTTCCTTCCCACCACTGAGCACACCCTAAAAGATCCTGTACTTTGCCACATCTTTACACATGGATCTTCCTCCTATCATGAAGGAGAAAAAATTGCAGGCTTTGGGGTCCTGGTTCTTTACCCAGTAGGTGACATCTTTTTGGTGTCCAGGAAGTGCACCATTAAATCTCTTTAGTATGCAGAACTTGCTGCAGTAGCCTGTGCCCTAGAAATCATCCACAGCTAAGGGAAAGAAGACACCATCATCTTCTTTGATTCTTTCTGGGTATACAATTCATTGACTGAATTTCTTCCCTTCTGGAAAATCCATGATTTTGCCTCTTCTGAAAGCACCCCTGTGAAATACAGGGACCTGTTTGTACATATTTTCAGCCCTGCCAAACCATTTGTTTTCTGACTGTACATATACAAGGCTAAGGCCCACTCCAGATCAGAGCCTTTCCATGAGTACAATGAGAGAGCAGACACTTCAGCAAAAGATGGCACTTGGGGGGAGGTATGGACCACGCAAACCCCTACTGAGCCACACACAGTGGCCACACACAAGAGGACCAAAGTGGTTCCTTTGGATCTGACTGCAGTACAAAATTCAGATCCCGAAATAAAAGAGGTAAATAAATACCTCTCAAAAGCAACAGAAAAAGAAATGTCTTTGAATAATCCATTCAAAAGACATTCTGGCAACCTTCATCTCTCTATGGACCATACGTTGGTCCTGTATAATGCTGGTGATCAAAAACTATGGGTGATTTCCAAAATACTCCAACCAGAATTCATCCACCAGACCCATGACACCCAATGACCTACCTCCCAGATCCCTGTTCCTTATTGACTTTACATTCCAACTTCTCTCCTAGTCTCCCTTCTTCAAGTAGGAGCTTTCCTCACCCTCTGGTTGAGACAACCTCCCCACCCCTTCCCCTTTCTATTCTGCATCTCCAGTGTTTCTACTTTATTCCCTTCCTCTACCCCAGTACTCCAACCTTCCCCTACCCTGTTCTGTACTTGATACCCTCCTAGTCCTTCCCCTTTGACCGCCCTCTCTTTGACCCCTCTGCTGACCTAGTGTATTCCTTTCTACTATATTAGTTAACCTTGCTTTCTTTGCTGCTTTTAGTTACTTTTGTGTATGTACATGCCTTCTACACCTTGTATCTTGCCTGTATTATTCCAAGCTTGTATGAACTTATGTGTTATTTATGCCCTGTATTATATTTGTACCTATTTTTACCTGATTGTAAATACTTGTGTTGCCTTGTATAAGTATGTGACTATGCTCCACCCAGGTCCATCTTGCAAATGAACATTGTTCAATGATGACTGCCTGGATAAATAAAGATTTTGTTTGACTGATTGATAGACAAGACCCTACAGAGACTGAAAACCATAGGTTGGTAGTCTGGCATGACAATAGACAATTGCATTACTTGTGCTCAGAACAACCCTAACCCTGGCAGGAAAAATGCCAAACTACACCCACAAAGACAATCAGATCCCTGGAATGTAATTCAAATTTATTTAATCGGACCCTTGCCTAACACCAGCAGAAATAACAAGTATGCACTTGTGATCACTGACCTTTACTCGAAATTAGTAGAAGCCTTTCCATGTAAGAGAACATGGTGAAAGCCACTGCCCAAATCCTGGTAGATCAAGTAATTACAATGAAGGGCCTACCTGTCAAGGTAGACTCTAACAAAGGGATTAGTTTTACAGGAGAACTAATGCAAAAGTGTTTGGAGTTATTGGGAGTTAGCCCAAAGTTCCAAACTTCATATCACCCGCAGTCATCTGGACAGGCAGAGAGAGCCAACAGACAGATCAAACTTATATGTAAATTTGCAAATGAGAATGCTAAAAGTTGGGATACTTTGTTGCCTTTACTCCTAATGGCGATCAGAGCTACCCTGGCAGGAGCAACCCAGTGCATGCCCTTCAAGGTGATGACTGGCAGAACATGAGACTACCAGAACATCTGTGGACTGATTTGAATACCCCTATCGCAGACAGTGGCTGCTGATGCTTAAGTTGTGCAACTGAAGGACAATTTGGTCCAGACCTACCTCTTTGCTGCCAGAAACTTGGGCCCAACAGCAGTCCAAAATGTACTTTGATAGGAATGTCAAAGAAGTTGATTGGCAAGTAGGAGACCAAGTCATGGTACTGAAATGCTTCACCCCGCCCACCCGTTTGCCAACAAATAGGCGGGTACTTTTGATATCATCAATAAATTGAGTCCCGCTGTCTACCAAGTGCATATAACAGACTGCAAGGAAAACATAGACAAATGGCACCATGCCAATCAACTGAAACTGTACAGAGGTAATTATTTCTCCTTCCCCGGCCAGGGGAGGGAAATCTGTATGTTTATCTTTCTGTGTTTTCTTCTTTTTCAGAATGATGCTAATTCTCCATGATCTCCTGCTATGCACGCTGGCAGGTGTGTCAGACTTCCACCAGCTGGATCTCTGCAGATTTCTCCATACCTTGAATCCTGTGAATCCAGAGTACTTTCCCTCCCGCCCCTTCGTACCTTCAACTAGAGGGGTTGTAATCGAGCTCCCATCCTCATATGTCACTGTCCATGAAGGAAAATATGTCTATTTTAATGCCATGGTTGTTCTCCAGGCAGCTCTACATTATAGATTGAATGGAAAACTTACAATCCTACTGGAAAGAAAATCCCAGTAGCCCATCTTGCCAAAGGAATTTTTCAAGGCTGGCCCAAAACTCGCATTTGCCCCAATGGAACTTTGTGCATATGTCAAGTTCATCAGCAACATACAGGCATCTGCAACCTTATAGCAATAATGATTCCAGACTTTTGCTCCATATTCCTCTAATACCACCATGTGCCTATACTGTTCCAATCACTCCATTGCAACAGCTACTCTTTTTCTTACAGTCAACCCTGCATCAAAGGACGATCCTTTACAGTGTTCAGCCATGGAGTCAGGTCCATCCAGAGGTCTGCTCGCTATGTCTGTCCCTGGGACTCTCATTAATAATGTTCAGTTTATGCATATTTCTGTTGTTTTGAACCTTATTCATTGGAATATGTCTGAGTTTGATCACTGTTCTGCTTCTGATGTTTCAAAGTTCCACACTTTTATGTTATTTGACTTAATGGCAGCATATCAAGCACCTGTAGCTAAGCACCACAGTATAGAACACTGAAGGGTGTTCCTCCCAAAATGTATGAAGCAGAGTTTGGGATTTTCTCATGTGACAGGCATAACAGGCACTGCTACAGGTATGTTTGGATCAGGAATGTCAGATTGAAACTGTGTCGATTTGGCAAAAATTCTAAGTCAGACCAACATTTTCAAAAATGAATTAGGTCAGGATGTGATGCAGCCCATGTTACATGGTGTCAATGGTATTTCCCAGGAAGAAAGATTCATGGTGTATAACATGCACAATATTGTTTCAGGTCTCAATGAGACCCAAAACAAAGTTAACAAATTGATCTTTTACAGCAATTTGGAAGCCAAAGAGTAACACATAGGCAGGGAAATGATTTGTTCTGCTTATGGTAGTTTTGCCATTAACACTATCACTAATCTCTTCTGAGATCTGCAATCAGGGATGATCCCCAATTTGATCCATGATAGACATATGGTAAATGGTATTGCCCCTAGTGTAAAGCTCTGACATGCACTACCAGGGGCATGGCCAGTACTGTGTCCTTTTCATTGGCCACAACACAGAATTTGGGCTATGTAACTCCACACCTGAATCAAGGGCCCTGTTAAGCCACAAGCCAATGTACTCTATGGGTCCCTATGTACACAATCTTCACTGTGTCCCTCCTGATCTTCAACAAAGATTCTTCAGTCTTCAACAAGCTGGCTAGTGTCCACTCCATGGGTCATCTAGAGGGCAGCATCTACCGAGAACATATCAACGTGCCTCCCTTGCTGGTTTTCCATCCTCAGCTGGACACCTGGGTAGCCCCACATACTGACTGTTGTGCCAAATGGGCTTACCATTATTTGGGTAGATGTGATGTCTTTGATATAACTACAACTGTTTGTGATTATTCACCAAACGCTATGGACTGGTCTTATACCTTTAAAGATGACCTCTTTGCCAATGACACTGTAAGTGTCTCAGCCTCCTTTTGACAAGCCAAATGTCACTTATGCCTCAAGAGAAGATGTGAAATGCCTTAACAGCCAGATGATGAATGATGCCATTACCTGTTCTGTACAGCTGACAAGGTAGTGCCTTCCTCTGGTTCCAGTGACCTGCAATACTGATGGACAATACTGCATTGTGACCAACCACAAGACATTCTCCTATGGATCTCTGGTGTGTGGAATCACTATGCCCAACTTCTGTTTTATACCTCATGAGAGCACTGTCATTGGCCATATGGTTATCACCCCTGTTCCCCCCAGAACATGATTACATTGATAGTGACCCTGACTATCTGAATGCTATTGCACAGTATTTACCAGTGTTTACTGCGCATATTGACCCACTCATCCTCAATCTTAGATCCTTGCTAGAGAGAAAGGATACGCACCTTATCCATATTAACAACAATATTACTAAGGCAGGCAAGTCTTTGAAATAATTATTTCATGATGGTGATTTAAGTACTGCATTGTCCAGCAGTTGGCTGGAACTCAGTTTTAAAGGTTTTGTTATTATTTAAGTTTTCTTGATTGCTTTTCTGATTATTACCTTATCCTGTCTATGCCACACATTCAAACAACATTGTACACAACTGAAATTTCTCTATGCTACCCACTCATCTGGGCTGTAACCAACCACACTTTCCTTAGTGGTATTGCCTCCTAATTCAGGAAACAAGGGGGGAATATGCAGACCTGCCTGACCTACAGTCACTAATGTGGACTACCATGTTTCTATGGTACAGTATAAGGGATATTAGTGTTTACTCATGATTGCTATGATGTACTTTTCAGTATAGCTATGTTTGTGGTGTTAGCACGACACCTACAGCTATTAGCCATAATGCTGTGAATCATTGTATTGTAATCCAAAAGTAGTTCTAGTTAGCATAATGCTTATCACTGTGTATGGGCAAAACCTAATGGCCTTGGGTGTGAGCTGCCCACTGCACCCCCCAATAGAATTGCTTTGTTTAACTTTTCTACTATGTATATGAGCCCATTACCAGGTAACAGACCTTCTTATCTCTGACTATAAGAGATTATGTAATCCTGTTTTTCACTGAGTTGTTCTTTGATGACACCGGGTGTTCTGAGGTTCCAGACTTCCAACAGGTACGCTGTCCTTTTTACATGGAGTAGGGAAATAAACCTTTATTCTGTGACACCTGTCTTCTGCGTCGTGTTTTGCCATCAGGTTTCAAATCTTGCTAAAACCCAACAATGCTCTGTCTAAATTGGGTGAATAATAGGTGTTATTCTCTAGAGGTTAGTTTTTTTTTTAGGTTTTTCTGCCCGTATCATGTTATGTTTTGTATAAATACTTGAATAACTGCTGGACACAGCCACAGAGGGAAGCAACCATAGAGATCATGCATATAAAAACATGAGCAGACATCACATGGAATACTAGGGGTTTTCAAGCCACCATATGTAAATGGACAATGCTACAATATGTCTATGGGAATAACATGCAATACTGGAAGGGTCATATGATGGTTCCCCCAGTTTTTGCATATATGATTTTTCTGGAAGAATTTGCTGCCCACTTGGGCAGGCCATCATCAGCTATTTCAATATAATCTGAGTTTCAGAAAGAATCATAGATTTATATCTCAGAGGGAAAAATGCTACCTCCTTAGTGAAACTGTGAGCCACTACTGTAAATATAATCCTGTAGCTGCTTGCTCACAGAGAAGTCAACACCTCTGGAAAAACCTTGAAAAACATAACATCTTCAGCTCTGCTTATATTTCCTGCATTTTCTATAGTTTCCTTCTCCCCATTTTTTATTACTAAGGCTATCTACATGTTAACAGAATATTTGTTCCTAAGAGTTTGTCTGCTCTCGTTGTTTATTCCCCAATTTGTGTACATCTTTTAGCCCTCAACCTCTCACAGTCCCCACAACACACCAACTTGCATTCCCATTGTATTGTTTTACTAATAATGCTTTTGGCCTAATTGGGAAGGGGTAATATGGTATGCCTTATCAAGCTGGCAGGTTGTTACATATCACACCTCTTGTTGGTTCTTTTCCAACACTAAGGGCCAGATATTCAAACTGTGCCCAAAATGTGCGCAATAGCAGAAGCAAGCACAAGTCAATTGCGCGCACATGCGCAATAGATGCGATATTCAAACATGGAGCTAGTCAAATTGCGCAACCAGCCAATGTCTGAATATTGCACAACCTGTGCCATAGCGCAACCAGGAAGGGGAAGCTGAGCAGATATGATGCACCATAGCGCAACAAGGCTAGCCCAGCTGAGCAGTCCAGAGGCACCATAGTGCAAGCAGAGAACCCCTCAGCAGCAAAGCAATGGAACTGCACAACCAGGGAGGTAGGCAGGGGCCCACCACCCATGCCACAGATGGGCACAGGAACACACTGCAGAACTAACAATACACCCCCCACACCCCAAGCACAGCATAACTGGGGGAGGGATGGAATATCCACTGGCCCATGGGGACAAGCCAACAAAGCACTGCCGGGCCCTGTTGCCCCAGCACACCCACTGGCAAGCTGAGACTGCCACACAAAGGGGGTGGACAATCCAAGTGCACAACAGCACCCCCCCTGTGCACAGTACACCCTGCACTGGTACCCCAAGACACCACCCATGAGCAGTGACTGTCACTGCAAGAATCCCCATGCCCCCCGCCACACTGCAACCTCATGTACCACAGAACCATACAAGTCAGACCCACTAGGAGCACCCAGTGGTGTGTGGCAGCACACAGCCAGACCAGCTGAAAGCCACTACCACACCAGAGACACCTCCCCACGCACACACACACACATTCCCAGGACAATACCACCCCAGATGCCATGCACACCACTGCAACTGAGCACCTATAGCCAGTTGCAAATCAGAGATCACCACAGTATTCATAACAAAATAGATTTATATAAAGAAAATATGAACAGGAACAACAGGAACACACAACTATGTACAGCTATATACAAGACAAGGGTGGGGGTATGGGTACAAGGTAGAGGTGGGTAAGGAGCAGGGGTGAAGAACTGGGTAAGGGAAGGCAGGGTGTGAGGGATCGGTAAAGGGGGTAGGCGTGGGGCAGCTACTGCCCACCAGGCTGCACATCAGCCGGCTGCTGCTGGTCCCGGGTCTTCCTCAGATGCCTCACTCCCCTCCGTTGCATGTTCCTCAGTATCTTTAGGGACTCCAAAGACACGTCCAGCAGGCGGTGGACAGCCCACTCAATCCTCCTCAGGACCTGGACACCTAGGACAAGGGAACAGACTCAATGGCTGTGACTGTCCACAACCCTGAAGCCCACCCAACATGCATGGCATACAGCCAAGTGCCCCGCTCCTGTGATGGACTGCACACACCCACAGTGACCGTGCACAAGACAAGCCCAACCAGGCAGCAACAGCCATGTGTGCCACTGCACACACACCCCACCAATGACCAGCACAGCACAACCAAGGCTGTACAGTGACGTGGCTATGTGGTGGGAAGTTAGTGCCACAGCCATGTGCCCAGTGCATGCATGGACCACCAGTGACACACTCCCAGACATGCAGTGCCACTGGACAGTGCTGACTGTCACACGTTGTGTGCATAGCAGTGTTGTCCGTGGATGGTGGCCATGCCCTGCCCCCCCACAGCATGCAATAGCATACATGATGTCATGACACTCACCCTCATCAAGCCGCTGCTGCTGATGCCATGGCTCGACACTGCCACCACCTCAGACAGCCACCGCTGCCACCCCTCTCCGTGCCTCATCCTGGGCCCGCCTCCACTCCTCCATGCCTGTGGGAAACAAAAGGTGAGAAAAACATCAGTGAAATCCCAAAGCAGACAGCCCCCTGCCCCAATGAGTGTGCCTGCCCACACAGCCAGACCCATACATCACACACTTGTAAACACCGCCACAGCCAACCATAGACCAACCCTCCCCCATGTGCTGGTCACAATACACAGTGTTACCCATGCAGACAATACAGGTACATAGACGGCTCACCCACCTGGCCTAGGCACCACACCCCTCCTGGCACGTGACCGAAGATGCGCCAGCAGTGCCTGCTTCCTCCTGTGCAGGTCACCGTACTGGTGCCTGCACTGCTCCGCTGAGCACCGCCACCCAGTGGCCTCCTCAAGTTCAGTGGCCACCTGCTGCCACACATGTGTGTAGGCCATGTTCAGGGGTTCATCCCCAAACAGTGGCCCAAGGTGAGGCTCCATCACAGCCACCAGGTTGGCCAGCTCCAAAGCACTCCACTGTGGAGCCCTCCTGCGTGCCATCCCTGCAGGTATATAGTAGGCAATATGGTGCTCTGCAGCGTGGCAACCCACGTGGAAATGTTGCACAATACAACTCCGCTAGTTTTATCGCGCTTGTTCAGAGAAGCGCCGGTTGTCCCTATCGGTGCGGTTACGAACAGCACGAAAGAGCTGCAGACATGCCATACATACAGCGCCAAGGGGGCAAAGGTCGGGCACAAGGTCATGGGTCTCTGGCGCAAGGCCACGCACAGCACCATCAGATGTCTACACGTCCAGTGTGATTGGTCGCCTGCGTGCCATTGCCACAGTGAACTATTGTGCAGTTATGCCACAGCGCCATGTGGTGACTGGTGCTGTAGTGCCACTGGCACAATGGTGGCCATGTCCTGAATTGCCGATCGTGCACAGCACATCATCAGCACAGCAGATGCCTGCGTAAGCTACCTGGGCATGTGCAGTGCGGTGTACTACGCAGTCACAGAACTGTGCCATTGGCTCAGCTGGCTCAACCATATTGCGCAAAGTGCAACAGCGTGATATTCAGCCATCATATGCAAATCATCCGATCAGCCATTCAATGGCACAGCGGCCTGATTTGCATCTCATTAAAGTTGCTCCACTCCTAATTTGCATGCATTGTGCTATAAATGTGAGACATTGATCTGCAGTAGCCATATTTGGTTACTGCAGCTGATAGGTGAGTTGCATGCATTTTGCTGTTCTGGATCATGGCCCCAGAGAAGCTGTGTACTGCACAGTCACAGGTGACCACTCTCACCCATACAGGCCATGAAATGACCGAGAGAGGACTGGGTGAGGAGGATGATGTTGGGCGGAAGAGGAGACCCAACTTTACCAAGGCAGAGACAGATGCACTGTTTGAGGAATACCTGGCTCAGGAGCCACTTCTCAGTGGACGGCGGGGCACCCCTCAGGCCCAAGCTGCTGCATGGGAGGGGGTGGCACTTGCCGTCAACCTGCACGGCAGCCACCAGCGCTCCGTGCAGGAGCTAAAAGAAGATGGGGACTGACAGGAGGAGGGTGAAGGAGAAGGTTGCAGCCATCAGGGGCACGTGCTGCACAGGGTGGACAGCCGGAGGTGGTGCAGCTGACCCCATCGGAGGACATGCTTTAAGCGTAGCACGGCACAGCACCATTGAGGGTGTGCCTGAAGGTGGCTTCCAGACAGGTGGTAGCCCATCACTGCATGGTAGGTCATGTTGGGGAGGTAGTTCATGCACTCAACGTGTCCTTCCTTTCTCTTACAGATCCTGTGCATCTGCAGGGGTCAGCAGTGGAGGGCCTGTCCACTGCGGACAGTCACCCAGAGTTGGAGGAGAGCCCATCCACCTCCGCAGATTGCCGGTGTGTACTGTGGCAGTGTGCACGGCCATCTGCCTTCACAGATGTTGAGACAGGTGTAGGGAGTGCCCTTCCTGTGTCCCGGCCGTCTGGCATGCAAGCATGCCAGCATGCTGCGGCTGTGGCTGTGGCACAGACCTGCACTATCGATGATGTACCAACCACTATGGGCATTGACATGTGTGTGTGTCACAGGATGGACACACAGCAGGCCAGCACATGTCCATGGATCTAGCTGGTTCCGACGTGTGTGCCAGCATGACAGCACAGTCGCAGGCTGTGCCTGTCAGCACCGGTGGCTGTGCAGGTCACTGGCACTGTTGTGGCCACAGCAGGGGAACCACTGATCCCGTGGGCACAGCAGGCAGAGGGGCAGCAGCAGCAGTCACCCACCGGGACTGGAGGTACAGGGCTCAGCGGTGATGGAGGTGCACCGCCTGTGGACATGCCCATATCTGGTCCTGGTGAGCAGCACCCACCCTCAAGGGGTGCTGTACATCAGGCCCTTCCAGACCCTGAGGGACAGGTTGCCGATGTGGCAGACGACCTCTTTGATGAGCACACCCGCCTGCTGCAGGCATCAGTGCAGCAGCAGATGCGGGTTGCATCGTCCGTGGAGGTACTGTGTGTGGCTCTGGAGTGGCACAGCAGGGACAACGAGAGGATCCTGTCCCGGATTGACCATATGCGGGTGGATGTGACCGCCACCATCGACAGGCTGACACAGGCAGTGGTCAGTGCCATGGCCACATTGGGCACACAGTCAGGTGCCCCTGTGCCGCTCACACCATGCAGTACGCTGTCCACTCCCCATTCCCGGCATCATGCAACACCCACCCTGTCGATGCCGGGTTCAGCTGTGGGCATCCCGAGCACCCCTGGTGCAGGTATGTTCGGTACGCTGCAGACCCCTGTGTGGACAAGGTCATGTTCACACAGTGGGACTCCTGGTGGTCCATCGGTGCCACCCCAAGTGGCCCATGCTCAGCCTACCAGTGCTGCTGGGTCTCAGCGGGGCCGCCCACGCATCCAAGGTGGCCGTGGCACTGTGCCACATGACTGACCTGTCTCCAAGTGTGGGCCCTGTCTGGTGCTGCCCTGTGTGCAATGTGTGTTCGGTGGCAGTGCACCAGTGGGTGCCCTGCCCTACACGCCGACACACGGACCACCTGCACACCCTCCCGACTGCTGTCCACAGATGCGGTGCATGATGATGCCTGCATTGCACTGTACACCAAGGTGCAAGGGTGCCCAGCATCTGACACATGTACATGGACAGTACAAGTGGTGGAGGTGGCCTGTGGATGTGTGTGTTTCTCATGTCTGTTCCTGCTCTGCTGTGCACCTGCCCCTGTGCACTTTGTGCCTGGTGTGTGTGTGTGTGTCTGTCCATGTGGTGTGTGACTGTTCACCCCTCCCTGGTTGTGTGTTTGTGCTCCTGTACCCTGCCACTCCCCTCACCGTCATGCACCCTGGTGTGTTACCCTGTGTGTATGTGGGTTGTGCCCTGGACAGTGTTGGTTGCACATGGCCCCATGACTTACCTGCGTTGTGCAAAGTGCTCCTCTGTGATGGTGTCCCGGTGCAGCTTGGCCAGCAGGATTAGTCGGGGGTCACGCCGTCCAAGGGGGGGCTGCTCATCCCCATCATCACCGGCGTCACCAGCATCCCCATCACTGTCCCCCTCCTCGACCTGTATGGCTATCCCACAGTCTTTGGCCATGTTGTGCAGGATACAACAGGCCAGGAATATCCCACAGGCCTTTGAGGTGCTGTACTGTAGGGCAATGCCGGAGGTGTCTAGGCATCGGAAGCGTGCCTTCAGCATCCCAAACACCCGCTCGATGATGTTGCGTGTGGCGGCATGTGCCTCATTGAAGCGTTGCTGCGATGGGGTCATGGGCCGCCGGTAGGGTGTGAGCAGCCAGGGACGGAGTGGGTATCCACTGTCACCTGTCTGGAGATAGTGGAGGTTAGTGTCATGTTCAGGCCCATATTGCCCCTAGCCCTGTGTGCCACTAGCATGGCACCTGTGGCTTACCCACCCTTGACCCACTTTGCCAATCCTACATGTATACTCACCCACTAGATGTCCTGTGGGGATGTCCCCACTCTCGAATCGATGGCACAGTGCTGACTGGTAAAATATGAATGAATTGTGTGCTCCGCCAGGGTGCTTGGCACAGACATTGATGATGCGCCCACTGGCATCACACACCACCTGGCAGTTGACACTGAAGAACCCCTTCCGATTGCGATATGTGGCCCCATTGGGGCCAGGTGGTGTGCGAATGGCCACATGGGTGCAGTCTATCGCCCCTAGCATGCCAGGCATACGTGCTACCCTGTGGAACTCCTGTATGTTTGCTGTACGCTCTGCCGCGGTGATGGGGATATGGATGTACTCCGCAGCATGTGGCAGCAGTGTGCCTTAGGAATTGGGTGAGGATGTGTGATGTGGCTGACTGTGTTATTCCTGTGGTGTCCCCTGTTGACCTCTGGAAGGTACCCGTGGCAAGCAAGCACATGCAGGCTGTTACCTTTGTCTCCACTGACAGAGCGTGACTCCGTCGTGAGGGTGCCTGCATCACATCACTACACAGCTCACAGAGCCGCCTCAGTATTGCCCTGTTCAGGCAGTACCAGCCCACAATATCTACATCTGAATACAGCTCAAAGCTGATGCGGGCACAGTACTGCCTGTTGGGGGCGTACCGCCGACGGGCCCTTCCTCGGCCACGTCCCCCTGCAACATGCCTTCTTAACCCCCTCATTACAGCTTCCATGTGGAAGCTGGCACTGTCCATCTCCCTGGCTTGTGTCCCCCTGGCTGTTGTTGATCTGTTACCTCCGCTGTCCTGACTGCTACCTCCACTGCACCGGGTACACCTACTGACCTCTGCACTCTGTGGCCCCACACACCTTCACCTGCCCCTATTCTGTCCTCTACACTCCCTGGCCTGCACTGGTTCCTGCTGTGGCCTGCTCTGTCTGGCTGCCTCATGTGCATTCCCTGTCGCGTTCTTGCACCTCTTCCTTGAGCCCTTTTTATTTTGGCTCATTTCTGCCGTGGCGCAACTTCCGCCTGATCCACTGTTGCGCATTGCGCAAGCCTTTGAATATCGCATTGCGCACTTTATGCATGGTTCCACCCCCTTCGGTTGCGCATACCTTCATTTGTATTGCGCTGTTGCTCAGCATGTTTTCTGTGGTGCAACTGCCTCCTGCTAAATATCGCACTATGGCGCAATTTCAGACTTGCGCTGGCACAACCCTATTGCGCATGGCGCAACCCTTTTGAATATCTGGCCCTAAGTGCAAAATTATTGCCAGCCTACACTTTATGTAATTGCTAGTCTTTTATTACTCCTCTCCTCTTGCTCTATAGATCCCAGTCCCAGACGATGTGAAAGTGAGCAATGTAATTCCAGTATACAAAAAAAATTTCTTTAACTTTGTACCTTTAAATATCCAAAATTTGACAGCTAAATAGAATGGATTGGAGGTATGGGTGATGAATAATGATTTCACTTTCATTGCCTTTCAAAAACATGGCTATTGAATAAAGTACCTAATTCCTCTATTAACCTAAAAGGTTAGAATGTTATTAGAATGCTATTAGACAGGACAGAAAGGGTTGCAAGAGTGGGGGCTGTTTCATTTATGCTAAACATAGAAACACAGAAACATAGAAACATAGAAACATAGAATTTGACGGCAGATACGGACCGCTTGGCCCACCCAGTCTGCCCATTTCCCTACCTAATGGATAAGCTGCAGATCCTAGTTAACCAGCAGCCTACTTCTTCCTACCCACACCCCCTAGAATTGCCTTATGACTGTCCCATGCATGCTTGAATTCCACCACTGCTTTTGACTCCACAACTTCCTCCCAAGGCCGTTCCATGCATCCACAACCCTCTCTGTGAAAAATACTCCTTAAATTACCTCTGAGCCACCCCCCATCTTCAAATTGTGCCCCTTTTCTTGCACACCTCTTTTTGAAAGATGCTACCTCTTGGACTTTGTTGATCCCTTGAGGTACTTGAAAGTTTCTATCATGTCCCCACTCTCCTCCTTTCCTCGAGGCTATACATATTAAGCTCCTTAAGTCTCTTCATATGTCTTCCGGTGCAGACCCTGCACCATTTTAGTTGTTTTCTCTGGACAGCTTCATGCTGTCTATGTTCTCATGAGATTGGTTTCTAGAACTGCACGTAGTACTCCAGATGGGGTCTCACCAGCTGTCTGTATAGAGGGATAATAACTTCCTGTTTTCTACTGGTGATGCCTCTCCTATTCATCCCCTGTATCCCCCAGCCCTCCTTGCTGCCCTCTCACATTGCTTGCCCACCTTTAGGTCATCTGATATGACTACCCCCAGGTCCCTTTCCATTTTTGTTGTTGTTAGTATCTCACCCCCACATTGTGTACTCTTCCCCTGTTTTTTTTTTCCTAGGTGCATTACCTTGCACTTCTTAGCATTGAATCTAAGCTGCCATACATTTGACCATTCCTCTAACCTTGCCAAGTCACTTCTCATCTTTTCCACCCCACCTTGTGCATCAACTCTGTTGCAGATCTTAGTGTCATCTGCAAAGAGACATACTTTTCCTTCCAGTCCTCTGCAATGTCGCTTATAAAGACATTGAAGAGGACCGTCCCATACTGAACCTCGTGGTACTTCACCAGTAACCCCCTTCTTCAGAGTGGACCCATTTACTATTACTCTCTGTGTCCTATTCTCCAGCCAATTCTTTACCCAGGCTGTCATCTTGGGACCCACTCTCAGGCTGGCTAACTTGTATATTAATCTTTTGTGTTGGACTGTGTCAAATGCCTTGCTAAAGTCTAGGTAGGCCATGTCCACAGCTCCTCCCTGATCTACTACTTTGGTCACCCAGTCAAAGAAATCTATCAGATTTGTCTGGTATGACCTTCCCACTGTGAATCCATGCTGCCTTAGGTCCTGTGCCCCTCTGGCCTCTAGATACTCGACAATTCTTTCCTTCAGAAGTGATTCCATCATTTTCCCTACCACTGAGGTTAAACTAACAGGTATGTAGTTTCCTGCTTCTGCCTTGCTCCCACTTTTGTGAAGGGGAATCACATCTGCCCTCCTCCAGTCCTCGGGTACCACCCCATCCTCCCATGATTTGTTAAAGAGGGTAGTCAGTGGTGTCACTAGTTCTACCCTTAGTTCTTTTAGAATTCTGGGATGAATCCCATCAGGCCCCATTGCTTTGTTCACCTTCAGTTTTAGGAGTTCTTTCAAAACCCTTTCTTCTGTAAAAGGCTGGTATCAACTTCTGTATCCAGAGTGTTTCTACTGTTTGTTTCAGGTACCTCCCCCTCTTCCTTTGTAAATACTGAGCAAAAATATTTGTTTAGTATCTCTGCCTTTTCACAGTCACTCTTTGCCCACCCTCCATCCCCTTTATTAAGCCTCACTATCCCTCCCTTGGTCTTCCTTCACTCCCTGATGTACCTATAAAAGGTTTTATCCCCCTTCTTAACTGACTTGGCTATCTTTTCCTCGGTTTGGGCCTTTGCTGTTCTGACTGCCTTCCCAGCTTCCTCTTGCTTTAACTCATACATTTCTCTGTCCTGCTTCTTCTGTGATTCCTTGTATTTCCTGAATGCTTTCTTTTTCTCTTGAACCTTAACTGCCACTTCCTTTGAGAACCATAGTGGTTTCTTATATCGTTTCATTTTGTTTATTTGCTTCACACAAAGGCTTGTTACCTCTGTGATGGCAGTTTTTATTATTCCCCATTATTCTTCCACCCCTCTTTCCTGCCCATTTGCTAGTGCACTCCTTAGGCACTCACCCATTTTGGCAAAGTCAGCCCTCCTAAAGTCCAGTACTTTTGCCTTTGTATGGCTTGACTCTATTGCTGTGTTTATTGCGAACCATGCTGTTCGATGGTCGCTAGTTCCCAGATAGCTACCCACTTCTACATCTGTGATCCTCTCTTCATCTCCATTTGAGAAAACCAGGTCTAAGATTGCTCCCTCTCGATTGGGCTCCAATACTAGTTGTCTAAGGTATGCCCCCTGTAGGGCATCTAGAATAACCCCACTCTTCAAAGTGGTTGCTGCAACTGCACTCCAGTTAACATCTGGCATATTCAGATCACCCATCAGCAATATCTCCCCTTTTTCTGCCATTCTAAGTATACTTTTTATCATTTCCTTGTCTGTTTCCTCCCCCTGAGAAGGAGGTCTGTATACAACCCCTGTGTGGATTGTGGTGCCATTGCCGGTCTCCAAATTTACCCACATTGCTTCTTCTCCTCCCTGTTTACCCTTTTGTTCTGTTGCTTTGGTTCCTTCCCTTATGTAAAGAGCTACTCCTCCTCCTCTTTTACCCTCCCTGTCCCTCCTGTAGATAGTGTATCCTGGTATGTTTACATCCCAGTCATGGTTTTGTGTGTACCATGTTTCTGTGACTGCCACGATATCCAGATGTTCCTCCTCCATCAAGGCCACTAATTCTGGAAGCTTGTTACTCAGGCTAAGGGCATTGGTACTCATTGCTCTCCATTTTTTGATGGCTTTACCTTCTGTTGCAGCATCCCCCACTGACCTTTCTACATCTGTCTTTTTCTCATTTAGTACCCTGTTTTGTAGGGAGAGGCTGGGATTTTCCTGCTGCTTATCAGTGCCTCCCCCCTTGACTAGTTTAAAAGCTTGCCAATGAAGCATTTAAACTGATTACTCAAAAGAATCGTCCCCTTCCTGGACAGATTCAGACCATCCTGCCAGTATAGGCTGGTGTCCCTCCAGGTGGAACCCCAGTCCCCTATGAAGCCAAACCCCTGTGCTCCACACCATTTTTTCAACCGTTCATTAAACTGCATGGTGCAAAGTACCCTTGCCTCACTTATGCCATTGACAGGCAGCACCTCTGAGAAGGATACTGTGTGTGCTACTTGTCTTAGGCCCCTCCCCAATTCTACAAAGTCCTTCTGCACTGCTCTAATCTCCTGGTGAGCCAAGTCATTTGTCCCTAGGTGGACAATGATGTCCAGTTCAGACTCCCATGCAGCTGTTCTCGTGATCCTGAGGATGCGCTTCCTGTCCCTCCAAGCCATAGCACCAGGCAGGCACCTTACTTCAGTTTTCCCTGCTCCTCCAAGTTCTATCCCCCTTATAATTGAGTCCCCCACCAGGAGCTGCTTCCTTTCCTTGTAGCGTCCTCTGCCTCCTTCCTGTGGGCCTCCCTTGTGACAGTTGTCCTCAGCCTCCTTAGGCTCCTCTGTGGGTGCATCCATAGGGGAGCTATGCTCCCCCAGAATAGTGTATGGATTGTGGAGTGGAACAACTGACTGGGTGTGCCTCTGTTCCACCATCCTCACCCTCCCTGAGCCCACTGTGGTCCAACTGCTGTGCTTTCTTTGCAACCTCTGAGGTAGTGGTGGTGGCTCTGGTGCTCCCTGGATGGGGGAGGTTCCCTTCCTACCGTCCAGTGTGGCCTGGGGGAAGGTTCCCTTACTACTGTCCAGTGTGGCCTGAAGATGGGCAACTTCCTCCCTCAGGGCAGAGAGTTGTCTGCAAATAGGGCAGCATCTCAGCCTCCAGAAAGACTCCTGGAAGACTGCTGCCCCACAGCCATTACATTGCATTACTCCCCACAAGTTTATCTACTTTTTTTGTGTGTGTGTGTGTGATTGGTTTGTTATATAGAAATATATATATTATACAATGTGTATGCTTATTTTGTCAGTGCAGTGTGCTAGAGAAGATATGACAGTGATATGCACCTTGCACTCTTGAGGAAATGATGTCAGAACCCCAGGTATAAAGGAACTATTTCCAGGGGTGTGTGGGGTGAGGGTGGGAAGGGGTTGGGCCTAAACTGTGCCCTCACAAAACAATCAGCTAAAAGCTCTGACCCACCACTGCAATGAGTGCCTTCTTGTCAGCAAGATGCCCTACACATCAATTTGACAGAGAAAATACCCTGCTAATCAAACAGAGAAAAATCCAGACAACCAAGTCAGACACAGGTAAACCTCCCCAGCCCCAAAACAGCCTGGTGGTTTGTGCTCTGAAAGCAATCAGCCTGAAAATAAGTCAGCTGTGCTTTAAACTCTTCCTGCACTGAAAATCTTAAGAATTGTAACAAAAGTAAAGCTATATCCACCTCCCTCTGTTGCTTGAAAGACTGTATTTTCCTGATAATTCTAAGTTTCTTATTTCACCTTTCAGTTAGAAGTAGCCTCCACCTGCAGAATATCTGCTACAAACCAAAGACAATTGTAAGGTTCACCTCCCTCTGTTGTGAGCACAACTCGCTTCCTTGCAAATCCTATGTTCAGTATTGCAGCTTCCAGCCAGAGGTAGTTTCACTTGAAGAATATTAGCTGTTCTGATGAGTTTGCTATAAAACACTTGCTTATAATACTATTGTTCTCAGGTCTGTTACCAAAGCTATTGGCTGAAAAGTAGCTATGATGTAAGCACTTCCTGACAAAGTCTAGTCCAACCTTTTAAGGCACACACAGATAAACACAAAAAACAGTTTCCACCCCCTTCGGCACTGTCTGGGTCAAATACACAACCTGTACCTGCACTTATTTCAGGACTTATGATAAATTCTTAGCCCAGGGTTTAAACTCTTCTTGCACTGAAAATCTTAAGAATTGGAACAAAAGTAAAGCTAGATCCACCTCCCTCTGTTGCTTGAAAGATTGTCTTTTAATTCTAAGTTCCTTATTTCACCTTTCAGTTAGAAGTAGCCTCCACCTGCAGAATATCTGCTACAAACCAAAGACAATTGTAAGGTTCACCTCCCTCTGTTGTGAGCACAACTGGCTTTCTTGCAAATCCTATGTTCAGTATTGCAGCTTCTAGCCAGAGGTAGTTTCACTTGAAGAATATTAGCTGTTCATTATTAGCTAAACAACATTTCTTGGTTAGCCGTGTGAATTTTTAAACTCTTCTAATGAGTGTGAATGTTTGCTTGTTAGAATAATCCTGGGCAACAAAAACATTATTTCCCTGCCTATAATATATGCTTCTCCTGGTTTACATCAGAATGCAGTTGATACCATTTGTAAATATAAGAACCCACTTCCCTTTAATAGAGAAGTATTAATCATGGGAGGCTTGAATTAGAACTGGAAGGGCAAAAACTGATTCTAGTATAGAAAAGGTATTTACCAGTGACATGTTTAATATGATCATTGAGAATCCCACAAGGTATAACTATAAGACAGGCAATTTTACCATCATAGATTGGATTTTAGTTTCTGATATTCTTACAATCAAACTTCTGGTGTCCTTTCTGACAACCTAAGTGATTGCTGTGCTCTTTACTGTTACTGGAGTGATAAAAGGTCAATGGTTCCTCTTGTATATATTTTTTCTAGAAATTTCAGAAAGCTTAATATTTTGCAATTTTGAGAAGTGATTCAGCAAATTGATTGGTCATGCCTGGACTTTACAACCTCTATTCAAACCTCTAACCTTGTGGTGGGTAGGTAACTGGCTGGGCGGCAGGACACAGAGGGTGGTGGTAAATGGCTGTCACTCCACAGAGGGAAGACTGATCAGTGGGGTACCACAAGGATCAGTGCTGGGACTGGTCCTATTCAATATCTTCATCAGTGACATTGCACAGGACCTAGAAGGCAGAATTTCACTGTTCACTGATAACACAAAGCTCTATAACAGAGTAGATACACCAGAGGGTGTAGACAGAATGAGAAGGGACCTGCAGAAACTTGAAGAATGGTCAGGGGTTTGGCAGTTGAAATTCAATGCAAGGAAGTGCAAGATAATGCGTATGGGGCACAAAAACCCTGGCACAATATATCAGTTGGGGGGTGAGGATATAGCATGCACCAAGCAGGAAAGAGATCTTGGGGTTATCATCCCTGATGACCTCAAGGCAGGGAAACAGTGTGACAAAGCAGCAGGTAAAGCAAATAGGATGCTGGGATGCATAGGCAGGGGCATCACCAGCAGGAAAAGGGAGGTCATAATTCCACTATACAAGACACTAGTGAGGCCCCACCTGGAGTACAGTGTACAGTTCTGGAGACCTTACCTAAGGACATAGACAGGGTAGAGAAGGTTCAGAGGAGGGCAACAAAGATGGTGCATGGATTGCATCACAAGTCCTAAGAGGACAGGTTGAAGGAACTGAACATGTACTCCCTGGAGGAGAGGAGGAGAGGAGGATATGATAGAGACATACAAGTATCTTACAGGGAGGAACAGGGTGCAGGAATACACTATTTTAAGCAAAAAAGATGTTCCAGGACTAGAGGGCATGGATGAAGTTGGAGGGAGGATGATTCAGAGGAAACGTGAGGAAGAATTTCTTCACAGAACGGGTGGTGGACAAGTGGAACACCCTGCCAGAGGAAGTGGTGGGGGCTGAAACAATCACGGGATCTAAGAATGCATGGGATAGACATAAAGTAATTCTGGAGGTCAGGGGTAAGGGGCAACAGACTTCTTGGAAAACATAAACTGAACTTACAAGCTCAAATGGGCAGACTGGGTGGGCCATAGGCCCTTATCTGCCTTAACTGTCTATGTATCTATGTATTGATGAAGTGGTTACTCAGTTTTATACTTTGTTTAATGCAGAGAGTGATACATTTGTTCCTTTGAGACAACTTGTAATCACAGGCAACAGGCAAGAATGGGTGACTTCTCAGTTAATTGAATTAGATTGAGAACTAGGAAATGGAAGGAGTATACTAAGACTCATGTGGCTGCCACACTGATTGAGTATAAACAACTGCACAATAAATGTAAAATCTTTCATTCATAGACTAAAACAGGAGTACCTGGTAGAAGAATAATATAAGCTTGCCGGTATGGATGTGGCAGCCACATGGAGACTTATTAAAGAAATATTAGGAAGAAAGCAAATGTTTGTCCTAAGTTACTCAATACCTCCACTGGAGTTCATACTGGCGCTGGAAGGATAGCTGAGGAGTTTAATACTTTCTTTACTGATGTAGATAAATATATTCCTGAGGGTGACTATAAGTTTAAAACAAGTGTTTGGGGTTCATTTTTTTAATAAAGACACCACTCCTAAGTTTTATTTTAAAGCTTTAACTCCATGTGATATATATAAAGTACATTTTGAAGAAGGATTCTAACTCAATAGTAGGACTAGATAAGATAGACTACATGCTTTTGAATGTCACCACAGATATTTTGTGTTATCCCGAGGCTAAAATCATTAATCATTGTATGGGTCAGTCTCCTGATGTGTGGAAGGTGATCACTGTTTTTCCAGTTTACAAATCTGGTGATACCGCAAGTATCAAAAATTACAGACCTATTTCTTTATTGGGTCCTCTTGCAAAAGTTTTGGAAAGAATTGTTTTCAATCAATTTCTTGTTTATTGTACTAAGTATGAGGTACTGACCCCAGCCCAGCACAGCTTCCACCCCAGTCACAGTACTGAAACAGCCTTGATGGGATTTACACAGTCTATTCACGGGGCTTTAGATAAAGACTATTTTTCTATGACATATTATGTGGATCTCACCAAGGCCTTTGATCCAATGAACCATCAGCTTTTGATTAAGGTCTTGGGTGACATGAGCTGTTTGAAGGCTATGTTGGATTGGTGTGGGAACTACCTTGGAGGGCAATGTCAGAAGACTCAGATTTCTAATTCCTTTTCTTCATTGGCACCTGTTACTTTAGGGGTTCCCCTGGGATCTATCCTGGGCCTACTATTATTTAGTTTGTTTTTAAATTCTCTTCCAATGGTTTGTACAAAAATCAATATCTTATTACATGCAGATGACACAGTGATTTTCACTAGCTGGGATAGTCTAATGGAACTGAAGGACAACATTCAATACAATTTTTATTTACTACAGCAGTGGTTTTTATCAAGGAAACTTGTACTGAATGCAACAGAAAATAAATATGTTTTTTTCATTATTCAAGCAGAAAGCTGCCTGTGAATGCTGACCTTGATTTAAACACACTAATTGGTATTAGTTTAGAAAAAGTTCCAGTTTTCAATATCTTGGTTTATTTTTTTTTAACATTCTATTTATGCTCCCTCTACCCACAGCAGTCCACTCCACTCCCTTCAGGAGGCACCTATGGCCTTCTAGTCCCCACCATCTCCCATGTAGCCATGGCTTGCCCCCCAGGCAGGTATGAGGTGGGGGTCCTTACACCCCAAAATCTTCTGGTTTCATCAGGATGCCATCGCCAGGACAGGTAGGGGCATTGGGGATTGGGGTCTGGTGCTCCATCTACCTGGGAGTGCTGCAAGTGATTTTTCCCAGTGTTCCTGGGTGTGGTGTGTGCCCTGACATCAAGGCACTGAGAGCTGATGTCCATCACACCTCCCCCCCTTGCTAGTAGCTTGGGCTTGCTGTACCTCAGGTCTCTACCCTGGGTCAGGCAAGCACCGAGCCCTGGTTCCCCCTTCACCCTGGAGAAGTTGAGCTGTCTCTGGGATGCTCAAGCCTCCTCTCCCTGACTTTTTTTTGCAGCTCACAGGCTCATTTCTGAACCCGGTTCGCTGGCGTCACAAGCCGAAATCCAGCCACTGCGCTGACAGGCCGGCAAAATCTTGGTTTATTTATTGACAGTTCACTTACATATAATTTTCATATTTTGTATATTACTAATATTCTTCATCAGAAGCTGGGCATATAGACTTAATAAATGTTATTATCATCTACAAGGTGTCACACCTGGACAGTTGGTTCTGATCTTTGTTATCATATTCTTTGTAAATATGGGAATGGGTTATGGACTGTCTGTCCTGAGAGCTGCTGAAACAGCATGTGGGACTGTCACATCAAGAAAACCCCCCAGGCATAAGTTCTAAGGACAGGAGATATTTTAAACTACAGAGATCTGAGGTTCAATTAGGATGTTAAACTTGCTTTGATCCCAGGAAATAAAATTAGCCATTCATGGCATCCCCAGGGAAATCCTTTGATTTTGCTCTATGTGTCATAATGAAAAGAGCATGCATGTGTTTTGGCTTCAGCCCAGAAAACAAGCTCATTTCATCAAAGAGACCTTTGATGTGTAGATACCAAAGCCCAGATGGAATTAAGGAATCAAATACACTTTTGCTTAGAATACAGTGACTTATATCAAAGAGACTTTTGATGTGTGTGTGAAGCAAAGCACAGACTGGTTCCGACCAGTCAAACATAGGAAGAGGAGATTTATTATGTCATCTCTTATATTTTTTTAATACCTTAGCAGGCCATCTTGGTGTCATCAAATATAGACTTTGTTACACCAAGGCGGAGTTTGGTGACCTCAGAGAAGGCCGGCTCAGGACTGGTTTTAATTCCTGAGAGAACCTGGACAGGGACATTTTTATATTATCTGACTGAGAGAGGAAGAAACATCACAGCACTGAAAGAAAGTAAGCATATATTAGATTAGACCAGTCTGACTATGTATTTGTAGAAATCTGCACTTTAACCTGTTTGTTTAAGGCTGTATGTGTTGGGATAGTTTCTTCTATAATATTTTCTGTTTTCCTATTTTAAAGTAAAGATATATATTTTAAAACGGAAACCGCCTGGAGTGCCTTGAAATGGCTTTTTATATAAGTAGAGCTTAGAGTGGTTATAGTTGACATGGTACATGTGCTATTGTGATACCAAACTGGGAAATGGATAAGAGTTCTCTAAGGTCTTGCACAGAGTTCTAGGGGTTCATTTGATAAACCTGATTAGGTGCCTGTAAGCAAAGATATCTGGCCCCCAAAGACAGAATTATCTGAGCCTGATAATTGGGTACACTAACAAGAGGTTATCAGTTTGAATCCCTCCAGAACTTGAGACTAAGGTGACTCAAACCCACAAAAACAGACAAGAGGGTTACCTTGTTCTGTTAACTATACACAAATCATACGCTCAGAGGTTGGCACTTTGGGAGTAGAGGGCTAACCGGTTGAATGAATTTGTGACAGATTGGTTGGCAGCAGTGGCATAAAAAGTTTGGTGGTATAGGCTTCATTGTTCAGTGTGTCAGCTTGAGACTGTTCAGCTCACTTGAAAAAAAGAAAGGCAGTGTTTTATTTCAAAAGGAAACAGGACTATATCCCTTGGCTTACAGTCAAGTTCCTACCCATTTTATTTTTTTTTCTAAAGTGCCAGTCAGATTAGCAGTAGTCAGGAAAGATGGCATCCAACTACAGCAGAAACACTGAAGAACACTTAAAACAGTTGTGTGAGGACAGAGGAGTCCTGTTCGAGGTAACAGCCAAACAGCAGAACTTCATAGATGCCCTGATGGTAGCAGATACCAGAGCAGGTAGTCACAGACCTTGACTGAAAGGGACCAGACCTCAAGTGTGGCAGGACTAGAGGCCAGTCAGGGGTCCTGAGCCAATGAGGAGGACAGCAGGGCCACTGTCAGTGAAGGGCCACAGCAGCAGAGGAAGGTCATCAGTATCCTGAATCCAGAGGTACTCAAGCTGCAAATTGAGTTGCGCAGGATGGAACTGGAGGCAGAGCAAGAACAGAGGGAAGTGGACCATGAGGCAGAGAGACAACAGAGGGAGGCAGATCGTGAGGAGCATGAGCACCAGTGAGAGTGTGGTAGTTGAACCCCCCCATGTGAATAGTGCTTAGCTGAACCTGACATTTTCTTCTTCTCTCCTATATCTGTTCCAAAGACTGTTGTGCAACAGCACTTTACTTCTTCATTTTATGTCTTTCTGTCTCTTTCTAATCCCCCCCTTTCTGTGTAAAACATACAGAATATGCTGCAGTCAGACTGGCCATCTGACGCTGTGTATTACAATTGAAACTATTTTTCTTCCCCTTCCTATTTCTGCTCTTCTACGTCATGGTCCAGTTAAATATAAGCACTTTTCCCTGCATTGCCCTTAAATGTACAGAAATTGTCTAAATGAGCTGCACAGACTTAAAGAATGAAAGTAACCAAAGGTCTGTAAACAGGCTTGGTAGGCAAAGTTTTTTCACAATGTAAAAAGCAAGCTGGGATTGACAGTCAAACTAAGAAATTACCAATGCCAGTTTAAATGTTTTTCTTTAGGATATGTACAGGTGCAGACTGGAATATCCTGTTCTTGAAAAGGTTAAACAGTTAGCAAATTAACTAAAATACAGGATAATAGAGAGGAACTAAATGTGGTTTACCTACACAGCTCCCAGGAGTATCATATCTCCAATCAGTGCTGGTGTCCTTGCAAGGTGCTGTCTCCTATAGAAAGTTAGCAGCACCTTCTCCCTTTTTATATGCTGCAGCTCCTAGGTTACCTTTAGAAAAGGGGAGGAGTTGTCTATAATGCAGCCCACTCTGCAAGAAATGTGCAATCATATCTGATAGAGCATTAGGGTGTTTATGTTGATGTCATAATAATGGATTATTTGTTATGCCTTTCATTTATGTAAATTCTATGTAATTGATTGTACAAAGAAATAAGACATTTTCCTGTAAATAGCTTAATAATTAGGTGGGGCTTTGAGCTAAGGGGTGGAGCTCCACTCTTTAAAAGAAGCCAGCCTAGATCCTCAGGTAGGTGCTGATAGGGAGAGTTCACGTGAGGACCTCCTGCTCTCTGTTATACTGCACAAGATTATGTTCCACTGCTAGACCCTTGGCAGGGAAGCTGTGCTGTTTTCAAGTTTTATTTTGTTTGTTTATTATCAGAAGTTCGCTGCTGTAAGCTGTTATTTTTTTTGGATTTAATTTTTTGTTTGTTTGTTTAATAAAAATCATACCATTTAGGTATGTTGTACCAAATTTGTTGATTCCTGTGTGACCTGATTTGTTCAACCCATGACATTTGGTACCAGAAGTGGGGTTGATTGGAGATCCATAAGGAATAGGTGGACTCCAGTAAAGATACTGCACATAGTATCCAGGTCACAAGTGGTTTTCAACAGGTACATGGCACATAAACTCGAGGAAGCTGGTGCATTATCAAAGGTTTTGACCAGAACCCAAGTGGCTGCTGTTGGTGAACCACTTCTTGAAGGATTACCTGCTGCCACACGTCCCAAAGTTAAACCGGGCATACAGAAGATGGAAGAGGTGGGTGTGAAGAGACGAGAAGAAGAACAGCTGGAACCCCCCCTGAAGACCTCAGGGATTTACTCCGCTGGTTAGCTATATGTCAGATGGAGATGGAACGCTAGGGAGAGCTAGATCTGAGGGAAAGAGAGGTTGAAAGAAAGCAACAAGACCAGAGGTGGGCTGACACAATACAGGCCTTACAACTTATTGGGGCTGGTCAAGGGGCAGCCCATACAAATCCCAGAGACATAAAATTAATAAAAATGACTCCCTCTGATGATATAGAGGCATATCTTACAACATTTGAACGTGTAGCACAGTCTTGTAATTGGCCTGCTACCCAATGGGTGGTAAGACTTGCCCCATATCTATCTGGCAAAGCTCAATTGGCATACACCTGTATGGATATCCATATTGCTAATGATTATGCCTCTGTAAAGAAGGAGATACTAAAAAGATATGACATTAACACAGAAACATATAGACAAAGGTTTTGATCTTTAAAGCATTTACCCCATGTACCACCTCGGGAGACCTATACCAGATTGAATGACTTGTGTCACAAATGGCTACAACCTGAGGGAAAGATTGTACCAGCCATCATTGAGCCGTTTGTGTTGGAGCAATTTGTACAGATTATACCTGCGGATGTCCAATTATGGGTAAGGGAACACCATCCTGATAATGCTAAAGCTGCAATTACCCTAGCCGAGGATTTCTTATCTGCACAACAACCAGTACAAAAAGGGTACAGGAGAACAGAAAATGTCATTCCTACTACAACATCTGCAACCACTACGGTAAGACCTATTGTTTCATCAGTTGGGACAGGGATTGCTAAGACTAGAGGGGAAGGTCGGGAGATGGCATCAAAAAACCTGAATCCACCATAGAATGCCATTATTGCCATGGACTGGGACACATAGCCTGTTTCTGCCCAAAGAAAAGTCTGCATACCTAGCTTCTATGAACTTGGGGAACCTTTTATAAAGACTATGGTAAATGGAACTCAAGTAGAAGGGCTAGTGGACTCAGGAGCCGACAAAGCTTAATCCGGCTGACCTACTAGATAACAAGTTATTAAGTACTAAACCCACTGGTGTAATTTGTATCCATGGTGATGTGCATCAGTACCCAACTGCACAGACACAAGTATGTATAAATGGACAGACATGTGATATGACATTAGGAGTTGTACCCACTTTACCTGTGCCTTTGATTATTGGTCAATACTTTCCAGCCTTTAATGACCTTTTAACCTCATGTGACACTGCCTTATCAGCTGTAACCATGAGGGCTCAGTCACAACTAATACAACAGGACCCTATATTTTCTTTTGATGATTCTTTGTTTGAAGAGGGTAAAGGGCCACGAAAAACAAAGGCCGAAAATAAATTATTACAGAAAGACTGGAAACAAAAACAAAATGGGACTGGTGATGTCATGCCTCAATATCATATTGTAGATATTAAAACTGAACAGCAAAATGACAATACACTTAACCCTTTCTTTTCACAGCTTAACAAACAAGTACCTTTGGGATCACCATATGTTGTACAACAGAATGGAATTCTATATAGAATATGTATAAATCCTAAAACACAAGAACAGATAGAACAAATGCTGGTACCACAGAAATTTAGAAAAGATCTTCTATTTTTAGCACACGATATCCCTAGTGCTGGACATGCAGGCGGACCGAACTTCTGCTAGACTATTGCAACGATTCTTCTGGCCTGGTCTACAGGAGGACGTTGCTGAGTATTGCAGATGTTGTCCTTCCTGTCAGCAAATCAGCCAGATAACTCACAGGACAAAAGTACCTTAATGCCCCTACCAGTTGTAGCTCAACCCTTTGAAAGAATAGCTATGGATGTGGTAGGACCATTAGTAAAAAGCAGTAAGGGTAATAGATTCATACTTGTCATTTGTGATTATGCAACCAAATATCCTGAAGCTTTTCCTTGAGAACAGTTACAGCCTCAAAATAGCAGAAAAGTAGTAGAATTCTGCAGTCGTATGGTATTCCTAAAGAGATCCTGACGGATCGTGGTACAAATTTTAATGCTGCACTACCTACTGAATTGTACAAAGCTTAAGGAATTACTACATTACGTAACCACCCCTTACCATCCACAAACTGATGGTCTTACAGAAAGATTCAATCAGACATTAAAATGTATGATTAGGAAATTGTGACGAAGAAGGAAAAAGCAAGGTCAATATCTTCCCTATTCCTGTTTGCATACCGAGAGGTCCCACAAGCCTCAACAGGATTTTCACCATTCAGTTTTGCTGTATGGAAGAACCCCCGGGACCTCTTGACATAGTTAAAGAAACTTGGGAGGGAGAGACCACAGTGAAATATACCAATATCCTAGACTATTTGGTTAATCTTAGAAAGCGACTAGTGCAGTACACAAAAAAGGCACATGAACAAAATATGGCAGCCCAAACTAAGCAGAAATGCCATTATGATAGTAAAACTCAGGAAAAACAATTTCTTCCAGGGGAAAAGGTACTGTTATTATTGCCATCCAATGACAATAAGCTTTTAATGAAATGGCAGGGACCTTACTCCATTGTTTCCCAGATTGGTCCTGTCACTTACCAAGTTGAGATACCCGGGAGATGAAAGTGTACACCCATCTATCATGCAAATCTCTTAAAGAAATGACATGAGAGACTTACTTCTGATGTTAAAGCTGACCTTTATGTTATGCCCAGTAGTTCAGACACTGAATTAGATTCTGCTATAAAGGCTTGAATCAGAGGAAACTATTAGAGATGTACACATTAACTCAAATTTAACCAGTCAGCAACATGCAGAATTGGAAAATGTACTACAACATTATACAAAAGTTTTCACAACTATCCCAGGTAAAGCCATTGATGTAGTACATACGATTAAAACTGATTCTGTCCCAATAAGGCAAAAGGCATATCGATTGCCAGAAAGAAGTAGGTCTGAGGTTGTACAGGAAATTGAGAAATTATGGAAATTAAATATTATTGAACCTTCTAGAAGTCCATGGTCATCCCCTATGGTAATTGTACCTAAAAAGGAAAGGGGTATCCGTTTATGTCTCGATTTTTGTAAACTCAATCAAGTATCTCAGTTTGATAGCTATCCAATTCCTAGAGTGGATGATATAATAGATCACATTGGACAGGCAAAATACATCTCTACTCTCGATCTCACAAAGGGCTATTGGCAGATCCCTTTGGAAGAACAGTCTAAAGAAAAAAACAGCTTTTAGCCATCCTAAGGGGTTATACCAGTTTGCTTATATGCCATTTGGCTTACATGGGACCCCTGCTACCTTCCAAAGATATATGGATAAATTGTTGAATGATCACTCTTCCTATTGTTCTGCTTATTTGGATGATGTGGTGATTTTCAGTTCAGACTGGTCAACACATCTTACCCATTTGTCTAATGTTTTATATACTATTGAACAAGCTGGTTTAACTATTAATCCTTCCAAGTGTACCCTAGCCATGAATGAGACAAGATATTTGGGCTTCATTTTGGGTAATGGAATAGTACGTCCAGAAATAGAGAAGGTGGAGGCAGTAGCCCAATGTGCAGTCCCAGAAACAAAAAAAACAAGTAAGATCTTTTTGGGTTTAGCTAGTTATTATAGATGCTTTATCCCTGATTTCCTATCACAAGTAAACCCCATTGACTGAGTTGACTAAGAAACAAGTCCCAAATAAAATCCCATGGTCACCTGCTTGTGATTTAGCTTTTAGGACAATAAAAGCTATACTGTGTTCAGCACCAGTGTTACAATCTCCAGATTTTAATAAACCTTTTGAATTACAAACAGATGCTTCAGAAACTGGTCTTGGTGCTGTATTGTGTCAAAATATCAATGGAGAAGAGCACCCCATCTTGTTCATCAGCCGGAAACTATATCCCAGAGAACAGAAGTATGCTACAATAGAAAAGGAATGTTTAGCAATTAAATGGGCTATAGAGACATTGAAATTCAATCTATGGGGTCTCATTTACTTTAATTACGGATCACAACCCTTTATGCTGGCTTAACCAGATGAAGGATAAAAATGCATGCATTCTCCGTTGGTACTTGGCTCTACAGCCCTATCATTTTGAGATTAAGCATAGACCAGGCAGCAACCATAAAAACGCAGATTTCCTTTCTAGATATGGTGCTTAAGGAAATTTAATCTAGAATGGGATACAGTATCCTATTTCAACCCCAGGGCAAAGTATGACGATGACAATGAATGATGTTAATTGTATTTATTGTTTTTGTTTATAGGGTGCCCTGGGGTGGGACTCTGTGAGGGTGGGTGGAAGTCCCATTCCTTGGGTTTATGTTGTGAAAAGGAATGTGGTCTTCAAACCAAATTATTGGTTTGTTCTTAAAGAGGGGGAAATGTGGTAGTTGAACCCCCCCATGTGAATAGTGCTTAGCTGAACCTGACATTTTCTTCTTCTCTCCTATATCTGTTCCAAAGACTGTTGCGCAACAGCACTTTACTTCTTCATTTTATGTCTTTCTGACTCTTTCTAATTCTCCCCCCCCCCTTTTCTGTGTAAAACATACAGAATATGCTGCAGTCAGACTGGCCATCTGACGCTGTGTATTACAATTGAAACTATTTTTCTTCCCCTTCCTATTTCTGCTCTTCTACGTCATGGTCCAGTTAAATATAGCACTTTTTCCCTGCATTGCCCTTAAATGTACAGAAATGGTCTAAATGAGCTGCACAGACTTAAAGAATGAAAGTAACTAAAGGTCTGTAAAACAGACTTGGTAGGCAAAGTTTTTTCACAATGTAAAAAGCAAGCTAGGATTGACAGTCAAACTAAGAAATTACCAATGCCAGTTTAAATGTTTTTCTTTAGGATATGTACAGGTGCAGATTGGAATATCCTGTTCTTGAAAAGGTTAAACAGTTAGCAAATTAACTAAAATACAGGATAATAGAGAGGAACTAAAATGTGGTTTACCTACACAGCTCCAGGAGTATCATATCTCCAATCAGTGCTGGTGTCCTTGCAAGGTGCTGTCTCCTATAGAAAGTCAGCAGCACCTTTCTCCTTCTTTATATGCTGCAGCTCCTAGGTTACCTTTAGAAAAGGAGGAGTTGTCTATAATGCAGCCCACTCTGCAAGAAATGTGCAATCATATCTGATAGAGCATTAGGGTGTTTATGTTGATGTCATAATAATGGATTATTTGTTATGCCTTTCATTTATGTAAATTCTATATAATTGATTGTACAAAATAAGACATTTTCCTGTAAATAGCTTAATAATTAGGTGGGGCTTTGAGCTAAGGGGTGGAGCTCCACTCTTTAAAAGAAGCCAGCCTAGATCCTCAGGTAGATGCTGTTAGGGAGAGTTCACGTGAGGACCTCCTGCTCTCTGTTATACTGCACAAGATTATGTTCCACTGCTAGACCCTTGGCAGGGAAGCTGTGCTGTTTTCAAGTTTTATTTTGTTTGTTTATTATCAGAAGTTCACTGCTGTAAGCTGTTATTTTTTTTGGATTTAATTTTTTGTTTGTTTGTTTAATAAAAATCATACCATTTAGGTATGTTGTACCAAATTTGTTGATTCCTGTGTGACCTGATTTGTTCAACCCACGACAGAGAGGCAGAAGAGAAGAGAGAGCGAGAATGCAGAGAGGCAGAGGAGAAGATAGAGGAGCACCAGTGGCAACACGAAATGGAGAAGCTATGACTCCAACCAGTGGCACCAGGGCAGGTAAGTGGCTTGGGTTTAACTGGGACTGCAGGACTGGGTTACAAATTGAACTCCAATTAAACAGCTGAGTTTAAGGAAGGGGAGGACATGGATGCCTTTTTAAATTCTTTTGGAAAAGTTTGTATTCAGGCTAAAATTCCTAGAAAGTCCTGGAGCTTCCAGCTATCCCTGCTACTTACTGGGAAAGCTCGGGATGCATTGGGTCAAATGAACAATGAGTAGGGATGTATGTTTGTCATGCAGTCATACACGTCATTGATTCCTTGACATTTGATCTTTATTCAGGAATTCCATGACTTTCACTAGTGTCATCAGAGTGTAGCAATGATGACATTGCCATAACATTTACTACTGTTTACCAATGATTTCATGAACAAACAATGAGTGATTAAAACCTCATCCATGACAAACTTACATCCCTAACAATCAGGACAGTGATGATTACAGCAAGTTAAAAGCTGCACTATTAAAAAAAGTTTGAATTAACTGCTGAATCATACAGAGCTAAATTCTGTAAGCTCAGAAGAAGTCCTGATATGAGCTATGAGGTACTAGCCACAAAACAATGTCAGTTTTTAAAATGTTGATGGGAAGGAACTGAGGCAAACTCTGTTGATAAAATTGAAAATATGATTTTATTAGAACAATTTTATTGGGCTTGCCCAGCAGAGCTAAAAACCTGGCTAGAGGACCAAGATCCAAAAACAGTGCAAGAGGCTGCTGAACTCTCGGACTGCTATGCCAAGAGCAGACCTGCTCTGAGAGTGAATTGAGCGAGTATGGCAGCGTAGAAAGGGAAAAGCGTGCCTTCAGGGCAGCTAAAACCCTCACTGCCTCCACCAAAACCAGTTTGTCCCAGGTTTCAATGAAAAGATTTATCTGAAGTAAGAAATGCATGTTGGCTGTGTAAGAAAACTGGGCATATTGCCAGACAGTGCCCCAAAAAGGAGAGCCATAATACACAACAGGGTGCTAGAAAAGAAGTGGGTTGTTTGTGTGTCCCTGAGAGCATGCCAGTGAACATGAGGGAACACATGCACCCAGTCATAGTAAATGGTGTACAGATGCAGGGGTTAAGGGACACAGGGGCATCCCTGACATTGGTAATGGGGGATCTGGTACAACCTGGTCAGCTTATACCCAATAAATATGTAACTGTACAAGGGTTTACTGGTGAAGAGAAAACATTGCCACTCGCTAGTGTTCTCCTGGACTGGGTTGAAACAGGGGGAACTGTGCAACAGGTGGCTGTAGCCAACAAATTAGCAGTGGATGTGATCCTGGGTAACAATCTCCAGTAGGGGGTGGTATGTGCAGTTACCCATAGCCAGGCAGCAAGGGAAAATAGTAGTTCTCTGAACCCCACGGAAACCAGTGTGGAAACCACTGAGAGGCTGGTTCCCCAGCCTGTGTCTCCAGATGGGGAGACTGATAAAAAGGGAGTAGAAATTCCTCCAGTAGGAAGTAACCACACAGCTACAGAGGGTTACTCCGAAGATGGAGGGGTGACCCCTTGTCAGAGGGTTGGGATTGACAGTGATCCTGAGGGCCCTGACGCTAGTGCTAGGGACCCTAGTTTAGTGACTGAAGGAGATCTGTCCCATGCCTTGGGACTGTGTGAAGGGTTTGCAGCTGCTCAGAGGAGTGACCCTAATTTAGAGAAGCTGAAGGCTGGGGCAGACTTGGAGGGCACACAGGGAGGTGACGGCAGACATAAGATCTATTAGGAAAATGGACTTATGTATACACAGGCAGTACTGACAGAGGGAGGGATGCTAGGCAGGCATTTTGTCATTCCCCAGAGATATCGTGAGCAGTTGCTCAAGGTTGCCCATGATATTCCCTTGTCTGGTCATCTGGGAATCGTGTGCATAATGCAGCGGTTCGCACAGAATTTCTACTGGCCTAACTTCACCCAGCAGGTGAAGGAGTATTGCAGTTCTTGTCAATGGTGCCAAGAAATAGAGAAGGTGGGCAAGAAAACCCAAGCTGCTCTGATCCCCTTGCCCATAGTGGAGGAGCCATTCCAGAGGGTGGGACTGGATATTTTTTGGCCTTTAAATACCCCAGCTCCTCAGGGAAGAGATTCATCCTGACTGTGGTGGATTACACCACCAAGTACCCAGAGGCAGTTGCCCTATCCTTTCTGAGGACAGACAAAGTGGCAGATGCCTTACTTGGGATTTTCTCCCATGTTGGATTTCTGCAGGAGGTAATCACTGATCGAGGGAGTTCCTTCATATCGGACCTGATGAAATGTTTATGGAAGAAGTGTGGGTTAGTGCAGAGATGCACAACACCATATCACCCACAAGCCAATGGACTTGTGGAATGATTCAATGGTACCCTAACGTCAATGCTCTGGGTGTTTGCTGAACAGCATGGGAGGGACTGGGAGAAATACCTTCCCCACCTGTTGTTTACATACAGGGAGGTGCCCCAAGAGTTGACAGACTTTTCTCCATTCAAACTCTTGTATGGACGCCGGGTACATGGGCCCCTAGACTTGATCCAGGAGGACTGGGAAGGCAAGCATGCCACCCAGGGAACTCCCATTGTGGATTATGTCCTACAGGTTAGGGAAAGGCTAAAGGAGCTTATGGGGACAGACCAGATCAACCTGGCAGCTGCCCAACAGAGGTAAAAAGTATCATACAACCACAGAACAAGGGCTTGCTCGTACATGGTGGGTCAGGAAGTCATGGTCCTTATTCCAGTCCGGAAAGACAAGCTGCAAGCTGAGTCGGCAGGACCTTACAAAGTGGTTAGGAAGGTAAATAATGTGAACTACATTGTGGAGTTACCGGACCATAGACAGACAGAAAGGATGTACCATGTCAACATGATGAAGCCATATGCAAATTGGGCTGACATGGTGTTCACAGTGTGTAGTCATGGGGAAGGGATGGACAAAGAAGACCCCCTTCTGGACTTGCTGGAAGAAAGTAAGCGAGAGTCCTCTGTGGAGGCAGTAAAATTGTCTCCCCAGCTGACCCCGGGGCAGATCCAGAAAGTAAGGGAGGTTTTAGCAGACTTTGCCCCTTGTTTAGCACCAAGCCTGGACTAACACCCTTAGCGACACATGATGTGGAGATGGGGACACAGACGCCCATACGGCAGACAGCATATCGGGTGTCAGAGGCTGTCCAAAAGGACATTAGGATGGAAGTGGAGGAGATGCTGGATTTAGGGGCAATCCAGAGATCCCACAGTCCCTGAGCCTCACCAGTAGTCCTTGTACCCAAGCCAGATTGTTTGACTCATTTCTGTGTAGACTATCGTGGACTGAATGCAGTCATGAAGTCCGACGCCCACCCGATGCCCCAGATGGATGAACTCCTGGACAAGTTGGGGGGGCAACCTACCTTATGACCGTTGACCTGACAAAGGGGTATTGGCAGGTAGAGTTGATGGACAGAGCTAGGGAGAGGTTGGCCTTCATCACTCTGATAGGCTTATTTGAGTTCAAAGTAATGCCTTTCAGAATGAAGAACACCCTAGCCACTTTCCAAAGGTTGGTGAACCAGGTGTTAAATGGTGCTGAGGAGTACGCCGTGGTGTACCTGGATGACATTGCCATCATTAGTACCAGCTGGGAGGAACACCTTTCACACCTTAGGGAAGTGCTAGACAGGATACAGAGGGTCGTGCTCACTCTCAAAGCCGAGAAGTTTCAGGTGGCCGTGGGAGAAGTGGCATACCTTGGGCACGTGTTAGGCTGGGGACAGCTCCATCCTAACCAGATAAAAATAGAGGTAATACAGGCATGGCCCAGACCAGAAACTCAGAAGCAGGTCAAGAGTTTTCTCTGGACAGCAGAGTACTATTGAAAATTTGTACCAAATTACAGTGCCCTGGCTGCTCCACTATCTGACCTGACAAAGAAACAGATGCCCAAGAAAATTACTTAGGGTCCAGCCTGTGAGGAAGCCTTTTCCAAACCAAAGGAGGCACTGTGCAGTGCTCCTGTTTTGACAAGTCCGGACTATAGTAAAACTTTTATAGTTCAGACTGACACCTTAGACATGTGTATTGGGGCAGTACTGAGCCAGACATCCAATGAAGGGAGGGACCACCACATAGCCTACCTGACTAAAAAGTTACTTCCCAGGGAGCAGTCATACACCACAGTGGAAAAGGAGTGTCTTGCCATAGTGTGGGCCCTTAAGAAATTGGAGCCATACTAGTATGGACAGCATTTTGTGCTGCAGACTGACCACAACCCCCTAGTTTAGCTGATGCAGATGGCAAAAAACAATGGTCGATTACTAGGATGGAGTCTTGCTTTGCAAGGTTATGATATGACCATTCTACATAGGGCCGGAGAGACCAATCAGAACTCAGATGGGTTGTCCAGGGTATATGAGGAGTGAACTGATTTGGGAAGCTCATTCCATGCAGGGGATATACCCCCAAAATTCAGTCTAGGTGGGGAGGAATTGTCACACCTGGACAGCTGGTTCTGATCTTTGTTATCATATTCTTTGTAAATATGGGGATGGGTTATGGACTATCTGTCCTGAGAGCTGCTGAAACAGCATGTGGGACTGTCACATCAAGAAAAAAACCCAGGCATAAGTTCTAAGGACAGGAGGTATTTTAAACTACAGAGATCTGAGGTTCAATTAGCATGTTAAATTTGCTTTGATCCCAGGAAATGAAATTAGCCATTCATGGCATCCCCAGGAAAATCCTTTGATTTTGCTCTACATGTCATAATGCAAAAAGCATGCATGTGTTTTGATAACAGCCCAGGAAATAAGCTCATTTCATCAAAGAGATCTTTGATGTGTAGATACCAAAGCCCAGAGGGAATTAATGAATCAAATACACTTTTGCTTTGAATACAGTGACTTATATCAAAGAGACTTTTGATGTGTGGGTGAAGCAAAGCACAGACTGGTTCCAACCAGTCAAACATAGGAAGAGAAGATTTATTATGTCATCTCTTATTTTTTTTTAAAAAACCTTAGTAGGCCGTCTTGGTGTTATCAAATATAGATTTTGTTACACCAAGGCGGAGTTTGGTTACCTCAGAGAAGGCCAGCTCAGGACTGGTTTTAACTGCTGAGAGAACCTGGACAGGGACACTTTCATATTATCTGACTGAGAGAGGAAGAAACATCACAGCACTGAAAGAAAGTAAGCATATATTAGATTAGACCAGTCTGACTGCATGTATTTGTAGAAATCTGCACTTTAACCTGTTTGTTTTAAGGCTGTATGTGTTGGGATATTTTCTTCTGTAATATTTTCTGTTTTCCTATTTTAAAGTAAAGATATATATTTTAAAACGGAAACTGTCTGGAGTGCCTTGAAATGTCTTTTTATATAAGTAGAGCTTAGAGTGGTTATAGTTGACACGGTGCTTGTGCTATTGTGATACCAAACTGGGAAATGGATAAGAGTTCTCTAAGGTCTTGCACAGAGTTCTAGGGGTTTATTTGAAATACCTGATTAGGTGCCCGTAGGGAAAGATATCTGGCCCCCCGAAGACAGAATTATCTGAGCCTGATAATTGGGTATGCTAACAAGAGGTTATCAATTTGAATCCCTCCAGAACTTGAGACTAAGGTCACTCGAACCCACAAAAACAGACAAGAGGGTTACCTTGTTCTGTTAACTGCACACAAATCATAAGCTCAGAGGTTGGCACTTTGGGAGTAGAGGGCTGACCTGTTGAGCGAATGTGTGACACAAGGCTCCTTTAGTCACAGTGGTTCTTGCTTCCAGTCATAGACTATGGAATGCTACTATATTTTGCTGCTAGTGAGGTTGAAATTTCTAGAGTTAAGATTTTGTACAATCAGATTGTGAGATTTGTCTCTCAAATGCCTGTTCATACACATCATTGTGTTCTTCTAAATTCTTTTCAATAGCTACCTTACAAACCTGGTTTAGAATGCACCTTTGTTTTGCCAAAGAGGTGGTTTTAAGGATGGTCCCAGAAACTTTACTACAATTATTCAACAAAAAATTACACTGACATATATAAGAACTTACCTGCCTTCTTACTTTACTGTACTTAATGTAAAAACTAGCCAAGGCAGAGATCCCTGTTGCATCAGTTACCTAAATTTTACTGATCGTTACCCCAAAATCTAACAGTTAGTATGACAAGTTTAACTGTTTTTAAATCTAGTCTTAACAATTTGTTATTTGCCTCTGATTGTTGCAAGTGTAGTTGATTTTGCTGATAAGCTGTATTTTCACGACTGCAGGCAGAGCCTGCAGCTGTTTAGCGATCACTCTGAAAACAGGCGACCATGGCACGCTTCCATTGGAGTTTTGGAAGTATCCCTTCAAAACTCTAAAAGAGATTGAAAAAGTCCACCGCAGTTGCTCACTACAGAGTTACAGCCACACTATTTCTGATGCTACTTCTGTATTCTGGATGAGATCTGCACATACACGCTTGCACGTGCATGTACAGCTCCGCCGGTGCTGCCATCTTGAGAATGGCAGTATGCCATTCAATGCAACTATGCATGCATGAGTGCCACACATGTGTAGTTCCATCACCACCACCATCTTGGAGATGGCATTCAGCGGCGCTCATTCATCAGAGTTTCTTCAAGCTCACCACAGCCATATCAGCTCTTGCCAGAACTTGTTATTGGTTGGAGTATATAACAAGTCACACTTGTTACTATGATTTGATTGAATTTAGTTTTTTTATTTATGTTCTTTGTATCTGCACACCCATAAAAAAGGGTCATTCTGCTCATGATCTTACCAAATTTTAAATAAACAAACCAAATCTAATATATATATATATATATATATATATGTATATATATATATGTGTATATATGTATATATATATATATATATATATATATACACACATATATAGTATATATGTATTATACAGGCACATTAGTGCCTGGCCCAGATATCCAAAGCAGTTGCGCCAGCGCAAGTGCAGACTTGCGCCAAGGAGCGATATTCAGTGGGAGCCAGTGCACAGTGCAAATCTCATTGTGCCAATGTGCAACTATAATGAATGCAGGTGCAACTGCAGGGAGTGTGCCCATGAATATCCAGCGTAGTGCGATATTCAACCGTGAAACCATCGTGCAAGTGTGGAGCAAATCAGAGATGTACCAGGCAGACTTGTTCCTATAAATACAGGGTACAAACACACAGAAAACACTTGCGCCAGGTGAGAGGGAGGGAGTGAGAAAGAGACAGAGAGAAAAAGAAAGACAGATGGAAAGACAGAGAGAAACAGAGTGAGAGAGAGAGACAGACAGACAGACAGAGACAGACACAGAGGGAGAGGGACAGAGGTGGCAGTGGAGAGGGAGACAGGGGCAGAGAGAGTGTGAGAGACAGGCAAACGCACTGCCAAGCAATGCACCAGGGTGACACACAGCCCACAGCAGCCAACTGCCCAGGGGGATATTGGACATCAAGGGCCATGGATAGTGCACCCTTCATGATGGCAGCTGTAAAGAGGGGTGTGAAGGGGCAGGAGGAACAGCAACATGGCCGAGGAAGGGTCTGTCAGCGTTATGCCTGACACAGGTGGTACCTTGCCTGCATCACCTTCAAGAACTACAGTGGCACTGAAATAGTGGGCCAGTACTGCCTGAACAGGGCCATTCTGAGGTGGCTCTGTGAGCTGTGCAGTGAGGAGATGCAGCCACCCACCAGATGGGGCCACGCCATGTCCATGGAGACAAAGGTGACAGCTGTCATGTGCCTGCTCACCACAGGCACCTTCCAGAGACCAACAGGGGACACCACAGGCATAACCCAGTCAGCCACGTCCCACCTCCTCACACAGTTCCGCAACACTCTGCTGCCACGTGCTTCAGAATACATACATTTCCCCAGCACACAAGTGGAGCATACTGCAACCATGCAGGACTTCCACAGGGTAGGGCACATGCCTAGCATGATTGGGGTCATTGACTGCACCCACGTGCCCATCTGCATGCCACCTGGCCCTGAGAGTATGGTGCACATTAACAGGAAGGGGAGCCTGAGCATCAACTGCCAGGCGGTGTGAGATGCCACAGGGCGCATCACCAATGTCTGCACCACACATCCTAGGAGTGCACATGATGCATTCATCTGGCACAGCTCTGCACTGTGCCACAGGTTCAAATGTGGGGATATCCCCACGGGCCACCTAGTGGGTGAGTATGGCATGGGAAAGGAGTAAGGGGCAGAGCAGGCCATGGGATGGGGGAGGGCAGGGAGGGCATGCTGGCATGGGCACCAGGGACAGGCAAGGGGTGCAGCATAGGATGGCAGAGGGCTAACCATGTCATTATCCACACAGGAGACAGTGCCTATCCACTGAGGCCCTGGCTGCTCACCCCCTACCGGTGCCCATCATCCCCAGCAGAGGAATGCTACAACGAGGCACACACTAGCATGTGCAACATCATTGAGTGTGTATTTTGGCATGCTGAAGGCACAGTTCCATTTCCTAGACCGGTCTGGTGGTGCCCCACAGTACTATTGAAAGCATGTGGCCTATTCCTGGCCTGCTGCATACTGCACAACATGGCCATTGACCATTGGATAGCTGTCGAGGCTGATGAGGGCAACAGTAATGGGTACGAAGGAGGTAATGGGCAGGAGGGTGCTGGACAGTCCCCCCCCGGGTGGAGGGATCTCTGGCTGCAATGACAGGTATGCCAACACTGGGACACCATCACACAGGAGTACTATGGTGCATGCAGGTAAGTGGCGTGATACCCATGCATGGGCTACACACACAGGTACAGCACACATGTAGGGACATGCATGGCAATGGGCATGCACACACAGAGGCGTGGTGCAGGGGTAGTGGAGTCAGTGACACTCAACCACACATATCTACACACAGCAACACACACACACCCATGCACCCACACACCCAGGTGTTGGCATGTGGCACAGAACAGATGCAGTGCACCAGTGCACAGGTGCAACTGGTGCCGAACTGCCCTCATCATGCCCATGCCACATGGCCCAGTGGCTGGCCAAGCATGCACACAGGCAGCATGTGGTGTAACACACAGGCACCACACCAGTGGCATACACACACACACACACACACACACACACACACACACACACCTGTCTGCATGCACAGAGGGCAGCAGCTGAGGACTGTGGTCAGGGTGGCATGCACATCAGGGCTGCTGCACAGATCCATGGCCACCGCAGCCACAGGGGTGGCTGCACCTGGGCCGATTGGCATCCACAAGTTGCACATCAGCCACAGGGGGTGTTTGCAACAGCTTCCCAGTGGTTGAACTGCAGGACCATGACTGGGTCTGCACAGGGGTGTATAGGAGCCCAAACAGGCCAGCCCCAGGCATGCCTGGGATGCCAACATCAGAGCCCGGCATTGAAAGTGTGGGTGTCACCCAACGCTGCAATCACGGGGTGGACATTGCACTGCATGGGGTCAGCAGTGCCTGACCATGCCCTGTGGCAGCCAGCATCACAAAGCCATCCATGATCACATTGGCAGTGTGATCCAGGGATGCAGTTGTGGCATCCTGCATGTGCTGCATCCCTGCCAGGTGCTGTGCAGTTCCTGTCTCGCACTGCTCGGCCAACTGATACACCTCCACGTGCAGTGCACATACCCCAGTGGCAAGCAGCACCTGTTGCTCTATGGAGGCCCACAGCAAATGGGTGTGCTCAGCCAGTGGATCAGCATCCTGGGGAACCTGGGTGGGACGCTGATCCTCCTGCAGTGACTGGCCACACTGTGCATCCCCCCACTCTAGTGGATGCTGCACAAGTGGAGTCCTCATAGGGAATGTCCATAGCTGATGCTCTGCTGGCAGACCCTGCATTCTGCTGCCCTGTGGCACCTGCAGCCTGCTGCACCATTGCCTGTCTGGCTGCTGAGCACTGAGTAGCACCTACATGGCTGCACCACCACCACCACCACAGGGCACAGCCATGGCCATGCACACAGCTGCACTTGCAATGGCAGCAGGCAGCTGTTCCCCTGCTGGCAGGGCATTGGGCATGCCACCTGCATTGTTGGCTGGCGTGAGCATCTTCCCCACAACATCACCCATGCTGTCCAGGATGATGGTGATGTCGTCATTGGCATTGGACCCCACCCTGATCTGTGTCTCCATGCAGAGGACATCAGGACTGGCATCCAGTAGGAACACATCCAGGACCTTGTCTGACCCCATGACCAGGACATCTGCCATGACTGTGGTGGTGTGCTGCAGCCTATCAGGCCCCAGGGTGCCTGTGGAGGTGGAAGGTTGGTCCTGCTTCCATGGCTGCTGCTGGTGCCCCATCCTCTGCATGCAGGCATGCTGGTGCTGAAAGAGAAGAAAGGTGTGTCAGTGATGTAATGCCCATATGTGACCCCCCAAACTGCCACTGCATGTGTCCAGCAGCATGGCATGTGCGTTGTTGCTCACACATGCACAGGACATGCATGCCGACAGTATGCATGCCAGCATGCATGTCTGACATACTTACCATGCAGTGATGGGCTGCCACCCATCTGGAATCCTCCTCCAGGCACACCTTCCACCATGCTGCGGTGCATGGTGGCTGCCACCAACTCCTCCTACACCATCAGTGGTGGCACAACAGGAGGCCCCCCTCTGGTGGCCTTCCAGGAGGCACGGATGGCTGCCGCCTTCTCCTTTATGCACTTCCTGTCTGTGCCCACCTTTTTATGGCACTCCTGCACTGACCACTGGTGGATGCCATGCTGGTTAATGTAGCCTGCCACCTCCTCCCAGGCCCCAGCCCTGGCCTGTGGTGTGCCCGTGGCACAACTCAACAGTGGCTTCCTGTCCAGGTAGGTATCAAACAGGGACTCTGTTTCATCCTTAGTAAAATTGGGCCTGTGCTTGTGAGCAGGCCCATGCTCCTCACGATCCTCACCCTCGTCATGTCTGGACATGTCACCTCCTGTGGACATAGACAGCACAGTGTGTTAGTGGCAGCATCCCCCTGTAGCGTCCTACCCTGCTGTGCCATCTGCTCCCAGGGAGCTGCAGCAGCATGCGCAGACCACCTCAAAGGATGCAATACCGGTCCATGGCCTGTGCTGTTCCGTGGTGCTTATATAGCGCATCACATGCAAATGAGCTGTGGCACAATGGTAAAGACATGCTAATCCCCCACTGTGCCATGCATTGGCTGATGAGCTCATTTAAATGTGGCATCTGAATATCGTGATTTTGCTCTGTGCGCAATGAGACTGTTATGGAGCAAGTTGCGGCACAATGTGCATGCATGCATGTATGCATGGTACTCATGACAGCAGTGTGCATGAACCGAATGGTATCATGTCATCAGTCACATGCTGTCCGCTGACTGTGTGATGTCTGCAATGGAGCATGGTGCACCAGGCCTGCTATCGTACATGTGCACTCTGTGCAGAGGCGGATGACCCCTGACTTCTGCTGTGACCTCTGCGCCCATGACCCTGCCTAGCCATGGCCATGCTACACATCTCTGAGACTGCGTGATGGGTGGATACAATGCTTGTTTCCTTGGATCACACATCTGGTGCATGTCATGGCCACCTGCACTCACCGCCACCATTTTGTTCACTGGCTACTACCCGAAGCACAGTGCAGCAAAGGGCACCAAGGGCAGCAAACCAGATGCAGGTGGAACTAGTGGACCTGGTCACCTGCGTCCATCCCCACACACCAAAACTCTTTGGCCAGGCACCCCTGCAGCAGCCCTAGGTCATGGTGTGGCAGGGCATTGCTGCCACACTGCAGCAGCGGACTGGGGTGGCCAGGACAGGGGAGCAATACTGCCACCACTATGGAGACCTGGTGAGGAGGGACCCAGAGTGCCTGAGGAGGCTGGAGGTGTGAGTCAGGCATGGGGCTGTGCCACAGCCAGGTGAGAAGGCCCATAGTGTATGTGTACCCTGGTGCTGTACTGTGGTGTTGGCTAGGCTGTCTGGCATGCCCTGCAGAGTAGTGCACTGCCATTGTGTGCATCATGGGGTGGCATCACTGGCCACCGCTTGCATTGCGATGCAGTTGTGCAGGACATGTCAGGCAGGGGATCACCCTGTGCACAGGGGTGGGGGTGGTGGGCAGCTGCTGTGGATGGTTACTGATGTGTACCTGTCTATGTTCTATTCCCAGGGCCTGAAAATCAAAGGAGAGTGGCAGCATCGGTGGAGGCAGTGGCAGAAGCAGCTCCAGCACCAGTGGGGCCACAGAGGACAGATAGGCACTGTCATGGTCCTTCGCACTGTACATGGGGGGTGGTGGGGGGTGGGTGTGGGCATGGCCACCTGTGCCATGTGCCGGGGCAGCTGTGTGTGTCACACTGTGCATGGTGCCTGCCACTTTGGTGCATCCATTGGACACCTGCCAGCTGTTGGTGGTGTAGGTGTGCGACCAGCTGCCACTGCTGTTGCTGTGGTGCTGCCAGTGCACTGTACCATGTGACTGCCATTGTGCAGTTGGGTGACCACTGTGCAGTGGGGACCACTGCTGTGCACTGTCGCGGTGACCTGCATTGCTGGCAGGCATTGGCCCACCCCCCATGCGGGTGGCTGGTATGGGCCCTCTGTGGGTGTGTGATCCCGCTGCCCAGTGAGCACTGTGGGTGGCCATGATTCCTTGGGACATTGCACTGATCACCTGTCCTGTCCCTTGTCATAGGTGTCCGATGGAGGCTTAGGATGCCACTTTACTGCTGGCTGCTCCAGCAGCTCATCTTAATTGCCTCGACCGCCATGGAGGCAGTGCTGCAGGTGTGGAGAATGTTGCTTGCCGACCAAAGGTGGTGAAGATGTCAAGGGGTGGCTGGACATGGCCACCGATAGTTGGGACCCTGCATTCCCCTGTTTCCCCCAGCTGTACCTCCCCCTACAGTCCCCCTTCCCACTGTACAGACCCTGTTCCCTGTCCTCATCACTCACTTTTCTACCCTTTCCCAATCCCTTGTTTTGTACATAGTTCAGTTCTTTATTATATCTATCTTCTGACATACCTGCCTGTGTCTGTGTCTGCTTTACAGGTGGCATGAGGAGCCATGCTGCAGTGGCCCAGTGCCTGTCCATGTGGTGTGCATGTGTCAGGATGCATGTTGTGCTTCTGTGGCTCACTGCTGTGTGCTGTTGGGTGTCCCACTGTGGTGGTGCCCCTCTCCTCGGTCGATGGCTGTGTCTTGGGGTGCCCATGGGGCAGCTGTCAGGGGTGTGTGTCGGTGTGTGTGCTTAGCTGCATGGTCCTGGGTGTGGCCTGCTCTGGTCGGAGTGTGTAGGGGGGCATGGCCTGCAGCCTGCGCGGGTCCCCCTTGGTGGCCCTCCATTGGCCATTGGCAACTCCTTTTGCCTGCTCTCTGTGCCACTGTTGTGTTCTGGGGTGGGGGTCTGGGTGCCTATGTGCACCCTGCTGTGCCCAGCTGGTGGTGGCCTCCTGTGGCCTGTCACTGTGCTTCCCTGGCTCTGTCCCTGGGTCACTTCTCTGTGCCGAGCCCCCCTCTGCTGCTCTACTGTTCTGCTCTAATGGTTGCCCTGGGGCATCTCTTTCAGCACCATGGCGCAACTGTGTTTGCACCATGGCACACCTCTGGTTGTGCCATGGCACAAACACAGTTGCACTGTGGCACAACTGTGTCATATTCAACTGGGTTGCACTGGTGCAGTGCAGTCTGTGCAACCTCTGAATATGGCTCGTGTTGCACCATGGATGGGTGCATTGGATTTGCGCTGCGCTGGATTTGCACTGGCCTTTGTCGCATTTCTAAATATCTGGCCCCTGTATATCAGGGTTGAGTAAGCACTTCTATGTGAAACTCAAATTTGTGCACCTTAATAGCTTTGCTCCCTTTCAAGTGATGTACATGATGTTTGGAAAGCACAGCCTTTGTGCTAGGATCCCTTGATCCTGTAAATTACATGTAGATTGATTCAGTGGAGGCAAAGTTATACAGGTTCAAAACCTCCCAAAAGTCTCTGTTTTTGAAAATGTTTTAGACTTTTGTTTTCCACCCCATTAACTAAAAATGTAGGAGGCTTCAAAACCTGAAACTCTCAGGTTTGATAGACATTGGCCCAAGGTGTGTACTTTTGTGGCTTTTAGGCTCCTCAGTTACGTAGTTTTTAAAATATTTAATAAAAATGTTCTGCTTCTGAGCAAGCACAGTTCAAAAATAAATGTTCTATTTATAAGTGAATTTTTGTGAAAGCAGCAATTTGCACTATATGACACAGCTGTCTTAAATATATGATAGCAGTTTCATATAGTGCAACCCCTGCTGCTCTCACCACTCATAGGTCAGGGATGGGGCTACTGTCATTATAGCCCAGCCTAACTGAGCCTTCAGCTGTAGCTGCACTCCGGGGGACCTCAATCCTCGGTGGCAGTGTGTGCATATGTATTTATTTATTTATTTTATTTGTTAATGTATTTTTTTATGTACGTATTTATTAATTAGTAGAATCTGACACCGGGATTCCCACCCCCAGTGCAGGATGCCCCCATAGCCCCTTGTTTCATGTAATACACCCCCCACACACAGCTGAGTGGGACACTGGGGATCCCACCCTCAGTGTCCGGATAGATTGTGTTTATATGCATACCTTCAAAGACAGAAAACTGTCCCCTGTCTTTTTTTTATTTAAACCTAAAAGAAAGAAAACTGTCCCACAGGTGTGAGGTGTGCCTTGGGCTTCTCAAGCCTAACACTCACCCCATTCCATCTGCAAATAAGGTCAGTTGCGTAGACATTATGAGAATGAGGTGAGAGCTAGACTTTAGCAGCCCAAGGCACACCCCACACCTGCTCTCCTGCCTCATTTGGGAGGGTGGGGTGTTAGGTAAACTCTAACACCTCATTTCCCAACTATTGTCACTTTGACTCTAACTGGAGCATAAATGACATTTTTTGCCACTTATTTCCTTACTTTTTGAGATATTATATTATCTTTATTTTACTGTGGGAGCATGCACTCTCATTCCTTTGTAGATGTATATAGGTATGTAGCTGTCGAAGCACAGGTCTTTCCAGGCACTGCACTTCCATTTATAGGACAACAGTGACCAAATTGTCAGCATAACCATCTTATTAGCCCACCTCATGAACCTGTTACAGAAAATTTTCGAATCCTCACCAAAACATAATTCTGTACAACTGCAATGCAATTCTGTTCCACAAGTGTGAACAAAGCATTTTTGGCCAGGATTTGAAAACTGTCAGCTGTGACATACATGAGGTGGGGTGATAAGAAGGCTATGTTGAAAATCTGGGTTAAAAATATTTAACATTTGTAAAGTTACGAGTGGGTTTAGCCACGAATGGTCATAACTTTGGTATTTTTTCATATTTTGACCTTAAATTTTCAAAATAGCCTTCTTATGACCTCACCACATAAACCCCATAGGTGAAAATGTTTAAATCAGTGCCAAAATGCCATTCTGCACAACAGGTGCAAAAACACATTTTAGGCAGGTTTTGAATAACGACAGCTGTGACATACATGAGGTGGGGGTAAAAAGAAGGCTATGTTGAAATTCTGGGGTCAAAATATTGAAAATTACCAAAGTTATGCACATGAGTAGTAAAATTTCAACAAAAACATGTAACTTGGCCATTTTTTAGGAATTTGTTCACTAAACTTTCAGCATGGCCTTTTTGGGATCCTACCTCATGAACACTCCTGGTACAATTTCATTATTCAGTCCCCAAAGGTAATTTCTTGAGTGACAGTGAAATCACTTTCTGGGCTGGATTAATGAAATGACAGTTGCAGTGCTCGTGAGGTGGAGTCCCATAAAGACCATGTTGAAAATTTGTTGAAAAAATTCCCAAAAATGTCAGTGATATAAACATAAGTTCAAAACATCATTGAAATACATTATGTGGCACTTACTTGTATTCTTCAATTCATGGCTCTGCATTGAAGAGTGCAGATGTATCCCAGTCCACAGAAGATGATAGCCTATGACCTCTGATGGTAAGTAGAGGGTAAGGGTGGTCTGTGGTGGTTGGTGCTCAGTGGGAGGGTTGGGATGGGGAGAGGGAAGGCAGGGACAATGAGGTACTATTTTAATTGTTTCAAGTTTAAAAAAAAATAATTGTGGGACTGTTTTCTTTTTTCAGTTCATTTTAAATATACAAGGGGCAGCCACTAACCACCAATGATAAAACAATGAATAAAATATGGGTATCAGAGGGTGGGGGTGCCACTAGACAACAAAGAATAAAACACAAAAGAAAATCTGTAGGTATTAGAGTGTGAGGGGGGGTGCCACTAGACACCAGGGACATTATTAATATTATAGGGACAGCAATCGGAGGTTGGGGGTTCCATTAGACACCAGGGAAATGTAGAGGCAGGGGTACTGAAGGGTGGGGGTCCACTAGACTCAAGGGAAAAAATGGTAGAGTTCTGGGGAGGGCAATTGAAGGGAAAATAAATAATTCTTGAGTGGTGAAAAAGGATCTATTTTTGTGACTCATGATGTAAAAAGGATTCCTTTTTCATATCATGCAGTCACAAAAAAGGATTAATTGTATTAAAAAAACACATTTAAGGGGCATATTTGTACTTTGTAAAAAAACAAAGACAAGGTGCTGCGTCAGCATGTGGTCTAAAAGCAAAACAAAATGGTTATATTAAATGCACGCTGAAAATAGAAAATAGAGTTAAAAATCTATGTTTCGACCTTAGGTCTTCTTCAGGAAATATCTAAAAGAGAAAAAAAAACAAGTTAGTGTAGAGGAGAGGTAAAATGAGAGAGATATATATGTGGAGAAAGAAGAAGAGGGAGGCTAAGGGAGAAGAACTGATAAATGGTAAGATTAAGAGAGAATCTGTGAAACAAAAAGGTGATGATTGGAAAGATAAAACATAATGGGAGAGAAAGAGCTGGGGAAGTTCCCAGGTAGAGACTGATTAACAGGGCCTTGTAAGAAGGCTGAAAGGTGACAAATGTGTGAGAAGGAGACAGAAATGGAGACATATGGTGAAAATGAAAAATAAATCAGTACAAAAACAAATTGACTTTAGGGAAAAAAAGGGGAGGCTGAAAGATGTTAGTGGAAAATAAGTCTATCATTTAAACCAGAGGGCTGCTGGGAGCCAAGGCGGATGATCAGCTTGGCTTCCATGTTTTTCTATGGTTAGGATCGGAAGCCCTGCTGAAGGACACAAACAGAAAGGTCATTGACATTGTGGTCCCTGGAGATAAAGTGGGATACAATGGGTTTAGCAGTTTCACCATTCCTGACTGCTCTGTAATGTTCCCTGAAACGGTCAGCAAGACGCCTACCAGTTTCTCCGATGTACATAGCTGAACACCTCCTGCAAAGAATACAGTACACTACATTAGTGGAGGTGCATGAGAACTCCTTGGTGATGTGAAAAACACCTGTAGGCCCCCGAATCTCAGTTACACTGGAAATAAATTTGCAGGTGTAGCAGCGAGCCCTGTTGCAAGGTTTGGTACCTGGGGGGGAGGAACTGTTAGGAGTGGGTAGGCTGCTTTTTACCAGGAGATTGCACAGGTTAGGTGGCCGGCGGTAGGAGGCAATAGGTGGTTCTGTAAAGGAAGCACCAATGTTAGGGTCAGTTTGCAAAATGGGAAAGTTACTAGTGATGATCCTGTGAATATTTGTACTTTGAAGTGCAGATTGCACCTAACAGGGTCCCGATCAGCCAGCTAAGTGTGGTGGTGTCACTCCAGGATGTCAGTTTTGTGGCTTTTGAAAAATAAACATTTTGAAAAAATGGAAAACAAGTTGGCAGCTCGTGAAAAAGGGATTTTGTTCTTGTGAAAAAGAAAGCACTCTTATAAGACTAAATCCTTTTTCAGGAAAACAAATTCTTTGTCGAACTTTATACATCTATCTTAAAAATTAACTTCCCATAGGATATAATGGAATAAAATCTCATCATCTCTTTGTAACAAAGTTTATTTTGCAATAAACTAACAGTGGCAGTTCTGCTTCCCAAGTTCTTTCTATCATAAAAAATCAAAACAAAATTCTACACCATCTGTGCTCAAGGTAATGAGAAAAAGGACTGCAAAAAATGGTGACTTTTTAATTTTTTTCACTTTCCAGATCTCAGACTTCGCACATTCAACTAGAATAAAACTTGCCACATCAAGAGATCTACCCCACAGGACAGTGCATACCAAATTTGGTACAAATCCTTTGATTAATTGCAAAGTTATTAAAGTGCAAAATTTGAGGTTTAACATTAAACAGGCTACTCAACCCTAACCACAGGGCATGACAGTCCCATACAAAATATATATATATATATATATATATATATATATATATATATATATATATATATATATATATATACTACACACACACACACAGATAGATAGATATAGATATTAAAGAAGTGTGGTTGTACCTCTGTAGTTAGGGTTGTGTAACAGTTTCTATGTTAAACCTCAAATTTTGCACTTTACTAACTTTGCAACCTATCAATGGATTTGTACACAGTTTGGTATGTGCTGTCCTGTTTGATAGATTTTTACTCATAACCTTGTGGCCAGATGGTGTGGAATTTCTGCATGACTTTTTGTAGGGTACAAAGAACTTTAGTAGCAGAACAGATAGTGTACATTTGGTGCAATAATATTAATCTGTTGCAAAGTTATTAAGTTTTGTAGTTCCTATTATATCATATGGGACTTTTCCAAGCATTCCAGTCTTTGGATTGCTGTATTTTTTTCTATAAAGGATTTGGTCTCTTGAACAAGAATTTAGTCACATGAGAAAGATCTTATTTTGCGAGAACAAAAATCCTTTTCAGTGAGAAAAAAAATGTCTTTTAAGAGAGCCACCATCTTGTTTTCTGTTTTTTCAAAAAAAAAAAAAAATTCAAAAGCACCCATAATAAAGGTATCTAGAGACACCAACACATGTATCTTGTTCATTTGGACTCCATTAGGTGGACTGTGATGCTATTTGTTGGGAAAGCAACCTTGCAATGCCTTTTTTTTTAACATTTAAAATCCTTTTTCGTGAGTCGCTGAGATACTTTTTCGTGAGCCAATTCCTTTTTCATGAGCTCATGAAAATGGATTTTACAGGCTACTTTGATGCATAACTCAGCAGTATTTTGACATTTTGACCTCAAATTTTCAACATGACCTTTTGGGGACTCCACATCATGCGCAATATGTTTGTTGTTAGGCAGCTCCCACCAGAAAGGTGATTTTGTGATCGGTTAGTGAAATCACCTTTCCATTGGGATTTGTGTAATCACAGTCATATTGTTCATGAGGTGGGGTCCACAAAAGGCCATGTTAAAAAAAATTGGGGTCCACATGTCAAAAAAATGGCTGATACGATGGCTCATTGTAATTGCACTTCGCACACTCATAATTTTGTCAGTTAAAAATATTTTGACCCCAGATCTTGTACATGGACTTGTTATAACTCCACCAAATGTATGTCACAACAGTCAGTTTTCAAATCCTGGCTGAAATGTGTTTTCACAGCTGCAGTGCAGAAATGGCATTGCAGTTGCGCAGAATTACGTTTCAACGAGGATTTGAATATTTTGTGTAGGGTGTATATTAGGTGGGGTAATAAGATGGCAATGCTAACAATTTCATCACTCTTGTGCTATAAATGGAATCCCATGGTGCTCTGGGCCCTGCACTTCCAATGCTATGTACATATATGCATCTATGGAGGAATGAGACCGCAGGGCCCTCCGCCTACCAAATTACGATATGATTATACTATCTCAAAAAGTAAGTAAATAAATTGCAAAAAACTTTGTTAATGCATCAGTTAGGGTTAAATCAACAAAAGTAGGGAAATGTGATGTTAGGGTTTCCAATCCTAACACCCCACCCCCACCCTGCACAGACAGAGAAGGATCGAGGGTGGCATTGGGGTCATCAGCCCTAATGTTCACCCCATTCTCCTATGCTGTGCCCACCCAGTTTATTTTCTAATGGAATGGGGTGAGCATTAGGGCTGATGACCCCAATGTCACCCCCGAGCCCTCTTGTCTGTGCAGGGTGAGGGTGGGCTGTTAGGTTTGGAAACCCGAATGCCACTATTCCTTACTTTTGTCACATTAACCCTAACTGATGCCTTAACAAAGTATGTATATGTACAAACATGCCTCTCTTACCATGTGATCTTTCAATTGTGTTTCTTTCAGACCCTAGAAACTGAGCTGTCTCCATTGGCCCCTCCCATGTGATGTGACCGGCTTACTCACTCCAATGTCAAACAACCTCTGAAAAGTGTCTGTGACTCCAGACAGATCCCACACCAGCTTTACTCCCTCCTGCGTGAAGCTATTCACTCACTTTCCCCACCAGAGCATTATTCATCCATTAAAAAAAAAGAAAGGAAAGAAAGAAAAACACTACCAATCAGTGGAAATTAATGATAATTTTCACTGCTACACAAGCAGCACATAGAGCATGCTCACTTTCAGTCTCTGTAGCTTCCATTGCCTAAAAAAACACAAAACTATAAAAAAAGGCTGTGTTTTGGGGGGACAGATCAGTTTTGCTGCTACGCTAACAACACACAGAGCAAGCTCACTCTCAGTCTGTCACTTGACTGCATTCTGCTGTTCTAGTGCCATGTGTTTCTCACTCTCACTCTTACTCGGTGGCTGTGCACTCTTGCTTTCCAATACAAAAAATTAAAAAACATAAAACAAAACTATTTAAAAATGCCAGTGTTTTGGGAGAGACAGATATAACAGTAAGGGGATGCCAGACTTTGTAATCACACATATAACAGCTTTCTCACAACACCACCAAATAGTGACACAGTGTTAAAACTGGGACTTTTTTTACTGTACTAAAAAAAAAACAATTTATACTGTATTTTAAATGTATTTTTACAGGTATTTATTATGTATTTTTTTTTTATCAAGGGGATATTTTATGAGCGCAATAAGATACTCCAAAGGTGGGTGTTGTCATGGGTTAATGCACTTCCAGGTGCTGAAGGCATTCAGTGCAAACACCACATGCCTCACTATGCACCTGGACATACATTAACCCCTGATAACCCCCACCCAGTCATGTTTTCTTTCTTAAGTGAAGTCATAATCTTGTTTATGACATTACTGTCGCTTAGTGTGGAAAAGACTGTGATGCTGCAAGCTGAGGATTATGATCTTAGGGCCCATATATTCAAAGCTTTGCGCAGTGTACAAACTGTTTGCATGGGTTTAGCGCGGGAGTAGCACAGGTCTGCTATATTCAAAAGGCCAAATAGCCCACTCAAATCGCATTAGTGCAGGGCAAACAATCATTATATGCAAGGGGCACACTGAACATGAATACAGGCGCTATGGGATATTCATTGGATAGCGCCTGACTAAGGTGTATAGCGCGACGTAGCATGACCCTTAGCATGGTACAAATTACCACCCAGAAAAAGCTAGTCTTAACCCTGGGCAAACAGCTTTGCACAACATTGGTGCTTTGCGTTGTGTTTGCTTGGGATTTGTGCAGCTTGCGCGAACCTAACATATGAGTATGACACTTAGAAAATGCCAGACATCGAGGACACATGCTGCTCACTGATGGCACCACCATGATGCCAACAGCTGCCACCAGTCCCAGCCATGCCAGGCAGTAAGGGGTGATCTGGCCCACGGGGGACATCAGGATAGTGTGGCCATACAGCACACACCTGCAGACCATACGTTTGTGGTGACCAACAGATGCCAGCACACACATGCAGCACTGTGGGCATGGTGGCCATTGAGGGGAGGGTGCATGGGTGGCCATACCTCACCACAGCCCAGGTGTGGCCACAAGGCTGGGACACATCACGCAGTGCACATGGGTCAGCAGTGGAAATACCTCACCACCTGTGTGCCTGTCGGATCTTACATGCCCCCCCAGCCATATACTGCACAACTGTACAGATGCCAGAGCACACAGCCGGCCATGTATATGTCACTGTGAGCTTCCCATGCCACAGGTGCAGCATCTGTAGAGCATACAACAGTGAAGCAGTACTGTCCACTGTCAGTAATCAGCTGCAAGCTGGGCCTATCACTGTGTACAGTGCAGTGGTCATCACTGCCTACATACAATAGGCATTGCTGTATCCCTCACACTACTGGCCCCCTTGCTACTAGTGTCTGCTGTGCACTGTAGCATGGCCTGCAGTGTGACGGTTGCATGCAGTACTACCACCACCTGTGCCTATGCTGTGTTGTCCCCTGGGGAGCACAATGCTATGCTGTACTGCATACATGTAGCCTGCACCAACCATCATGCACTTTCAGACTGACCTACAAGTGGAACTGAGGCCAGACCTGTCCAGCCCCTGTACTTCCAAACTGACCTACAGGTGGAGCTGTGGAACCCTGCAGTAATGCTGGGCAAACTGCATGCACATCAGGGAATAATGAGATGCTGATCTGTCTGTTTGCCCAGAGACTACCTAAGTAGGCTCATTTGCATGTCACTTTTGAATATGGCAAATCTTAGAGCTGGGCAAACAGCTTAGCTCCGCGTTAAATCCGAGCTAACATGTTAGCACGTCGCTAATGGTTCAGGGAATATTATACAGTTTTGATCACTGTTCTTTCACATCTGCTGCTGCCTGCAACTGTACTGGGTCCACGCATTTGCTGGCACAAACATTGGCCACATAGTTCATCTCTACCTACCCTCACATCACTGTGCACTGTGTTGTTGTTGTGATTTGCACTTCCTGGTTGCTATTTTCAGTGCTGTCTTATTCCAGGGCTAAGTTTGCCCTGCACTCCCAGCCCAGTTTGCATGGCCTCATTCCCATGCTATATTCAGAAGCTGTTTGCCCCGGGCTGTTCCTTTTGAACAAAGCTTGCTTTGTGCTCCAGGCTAAGTCTGCCCACCGGGCAGTGTTAACTTAGCCCATGGGCAAAGTTTTGAATATCTGGCCCTAGCAGCGGAAAAGCAAATGGAGCAGATGAAATGAAAACGAAATGAAAAGTGCTGTTCAGCATGAAGTGCTTGCACTGACTGCCTACAACACCTGAGCGAGGTGTGTAATTAGTGCCCATAATCACACACCCTGGACTGCTTTATACTTTATAGAACTTATAACAATGTGTAGAAAAATCTGAGAAAAATTCCAGAAATAAAAATCACAGACAAAATGCTGGTTTGCAACAGTTTTAGTGTGCTAAAGGAATGGTATGAGACATAAAGTAGTGCTACAAAAATCAGCTTCAAAAGCTGAAATAGTAATTCAACTGAATGGTTAACATAACTCATTTTAACTTTTTAAGAAGCTAACATATTTTCACTTTTAAAATAATGTTTTTGTGTTTTAAAACGAGAGTCCAGACATGATACCTCATAATCTATTAAACAGTCTGGTATTCTAATCAGTTTTGATGCAGTTTAGCTGAAAGTAAAGACAACTCCGCCACTAATAGTAGTTTTGCAGGATAGTGCTGCTTTTAAAAATTCCACTTCTTTCAGATTTTTTCTCTGCTTGCTGACATCGGTGGTGGGCAAACATATGGACACACTACTCAAGGAAAGGATTGTAGAATACCTTGTGACCAATGGACTGCAGAATCCGAGGCACTGTGGTGTCGTGGGGGGAGATCTTGCCAAACAAACCTGATTGATGTGTTTGACTGGGTGATCAAGGAAATGGATAAGGGAAGGGAGGTGGATGTGGCCTACCTAGATTTCAGTAAGGCCTTTGACATTGTTCCACATAGACGATTGGTAAACAAGCTGGGCAACCTGGGATTGGATCCAAGGGTAGTAAAATGGGTGCAAGATTGGCTCAGTAACAGAAGCCAGATGGTGGGGGTAAATGGGTACACTCGGAGGAAGGCAAGGTAACCAGAGGGGTACCACAGGGGTCAGTTCTGGGACCAGTCCTCTTCAGTGTCCTCATTAGCGACATAGCAGAAGGTCTGAAAAAAGGAAAGCATGCCTGTTCACAGATGACACAAAAAATGTGCAACGGAATGGACACACCTGAGGGGGTAGATAGAATGAGGAATAACCTGAAAAAAATGGATGAATGTTCAAGGGTATGGAGACCGGGCATAAATGACAAAAAGTGCAAAATTATGTACATAGAGTACAGGAACCCAAGGGCAACATACCAATTGGTGGGGGGGGGGAAGTGACAACAACAAAACAGGAAAGGGACCTGGGGGTTATATTTGATAACCTGAAGGTGGCAAGGCAGTGTGGGAAAGGCTAGTAAAATGCTGGGATACATAGGGAGGGGTACCACAAGCAGAAAGAGGGAGGTAGTGTTGCCCCTGTATATACATTGATGGTGAGGCCCCACCTGGAATACTGTGTCCAGTTCTGGAGGCCCCATGTCAGGAAGGACATAGATCAGGTGGAGTAGGTACAGAGGAGGACAATCAAAATGGTGCATGACCTACATCTTTTGTCTTACAAGGAAAGATTCAACGAATTAAATATGTACTCTCTTGAGGACAGAAGGAAAAGTGGAGACATGAAAGAAATATACCACAAGGGTATCAATAAGGTACAGGAGGGTGGCATTTTACATAGAAAGAGATGCTCAAGGACAAAGGGGCATGATATGAAGATGGAAGGGGAGGCTCAGAGGGGGTGTGAGGAAGTACTTCTTCTCAGAAAGGGTAGTGGACACCTGGAACGGACTATTAGCAGAGGTGCTGGGTACCAAACTGGTAGCAGAATTCAAGCATGCATGGTATAGACACAGGGGGACCTTAGTAACAGGGCTGGGGGGGTAAGGCCACAGATCAAATAAAGTATGCAGTAAAATAGCAAGTAAGGAACTTTTAGGGCAGACTATATGGGCCAAGAAGCCCTTTTCTGCTGACAGCTTCTATATTTCTATGTTGTCATCCCATTCTTGTGCTCCTGTGTCACTGCTTGTTTGTGTTAGCTGGTTGGCTTCAGGAAGCTGAGGGTGCTTCATCATGCTGCTGTCAGTCGATAGGAGAGAGTGTGATGGCTGTGGCTGAGTTTGCTCCTATCTTCCTGCCAAGCATGTTGCTCCTGCACTAGTGGTTGGTGATTGATGCAGACTAGTAGTTCTACAGGCTGGTCTAAGTTTTTAATCGCTGGTTACTGCATTGATCTGGTGGGCTTTAAGACCAGCATCCAAAAGTAAGTAAACTGCTGTGCTACAATGAGTGGTTCATGTAGCCCAACTCATTATCTTCTTTAGATAGTTGGGGAGCACTGTAGACAAATAGTTTTGTCCCTGGGTTGTTGCTAATTATATCTTCTGGCTGTTTAGTGTGCTTGAGTCCACTTGCTTTGGATATAGGAAACATCATTTTACATCTGATGGCGTTTTAACCATGTATTTTAAGTAACTTGACACAGGACAGAGAGGATAACTGGGCCATTCAAAAATGAAACCTCTTAGCTTCTCTTTATTAGATTCATTAAGGTCTTTGTGATTTTTACTCTGCTCGTTAGAGACTGGAATAATGTAGTGAAGTCCTTTGTCATCAGTTTTAATTTTAAAACTGTTTTGAGTTAACTCTCTCTGTCCCTGTCATCTGTGGAAGAGGAGATGGCATTGAAGATCAAACCAGACTTTTCTTATGTGTCCTGGAGCAGTGTTGGGAGAAAGGACCCTGGAGTTTCTGGACCCGATTCCAAGACAGTTTATGCATGTTGCAGGGTGACTTGTGCCAAACCCTATGGCACAAATCACACTTTGCGACATACGTTATGCTGTTTGCAATTCCAAGAGGCGGCCTGCAACATGATGCAGGCCGCCTGCGCCAAAGAGGGGTTATACCACCAGCCAAGCTGGCAACCCCCTATCACATGGCACAAGGGGGTTTCTGGCATCGATTACACCGGTATTCCAAGAGGGTGGCTGGCAGAATCGCAAATCGCGATTCTAAATGGGACCCGGCAGACACTGGCGTAAGTACAGTTAGACCAGTTATTAGCTGGTCTAATGGTATTTACATCCACTGGGGTTACACCACTGTGCCTGGTGCCTCTTCAGCCACCCCCACAGTCCCTTGTGGGTACCCACGCCTGTGGCAGGGCCACCCTCTGTGGGCAGCTGGCACCCCCATTACCCCATCCCCAAGCTGTGCCCCCAAGGGGCAGTACCATCCCTCACATGGCAGGTCCCCCATGGTGGTGCTGTGGCCCCCTGTCCCTCCCCTGCCCTGTGGGGCAGTGCCATGGTGTTGGAGTGTGGGGCTTTGGGGGGCCATGCCTTGTGCCGCTTGAGCATCGTGGCCTGCAGCTTGTGGCACCCGGGTTGGGTGTGCTCTTCCTGTGGTGCAACCCTGGAGCTGCCACAAGTCGCAGGGCATAAGTGCCAGAGACTCTGCCTGTTCTGGAATACTGTGCAGGGTCCCCAGCATAGCGGAGAATGTCACAGCTCACATATGCCAGTGAGTTGTGGCATTCATCTTGAAATCGAGCACTCTTAGTTTAAGTCTTCAGTTGAAATTCTTGGATAGTGTTTGCTATTGTCTCTGCCTTCTTCTCTGTGCCTCTTAAAAATTGAAACAAAGATATTGCTAGCGGTGTTAAAGTCCCTGGGCCCAATTCTCAAAGTTCCCAGAATGGTGCAAAGTGCCACTTGTGCCAAAAGATGCGCCGGGAGGGATTCTCTGATGTAGCCTGCATCCTTCTCAGGCTGCATGCGCCAAAGGAGGGCTTGTGCCACAAAATGAACTGTGACATGGTGCTAGGGGGCATGCAGCAGACACAAGCTGCCATATTCCCTAATTCAGGATAACTAAAAGGAAACTGGGGCTGGGGGGGTCCGTTAGGCCACTAGGGATGTCATTAATATTAATAAAAGGGGATCAGGGCTGGGGGGTCAGCTAGACTACCAGGGACGTGATTCATTTTAATAAAAGATGATCGGGGTTGGTGGGGTCTGCTAGACCACCAGGGACATCCTAGACTGGTGCACGGCTGCCCCAAAGCTTGCAATACACCATCCAGATGCACTGACTGTTTGGCCTATGGCCACAGTTGCTACAAGCTGCAGGACTTTGCTGATAGGATCCTATCTAAAAGAGAATCAGTCACAGGGTCCCTGGCACACCGGCAATTGGTGCAAGCTGACATTGGTGCGATTTGCACTGAGTTTTGAGAATCGAGCCATCTGTCTCAAATTTGTTTATATTGCAATTTATTTCTAGTGTATTTAAATGTATGCAATAGGCATGGACATAAATACTATGTGATAAATCTGAGCTACTGTGTGTATAAATGGGAAATCTCACATTTATACACATAGTAGTTGAATCATCACAGATTTATACACATGAGCCTAGATATTCAAACTGCGCCAGGCTGTGGCGCAAGCCTAGGCGCAGCTCAACTCGGCTGTGCAGGGGCGTGGACTGGGATATTCAATGGAGCTGCGCCATGGCACAGCATCATTGAATACTGCACCCTGGCCACCCGCAGTGCATATGGCGCAGTGGCACTGCACCAGCGCCAGTGGCCAGAGTGGAGCATGGGGATACGCTAGCGCAAGTTCCATTGTGCAAGGCGCAACAACCACGATATTCAAAAGTTGACATGCAAATGGGGCCATAATGTATGCAAGGTGCAAATGGAGCATTTGCATGTCATTATGGCTCCATTTGCATGCAGGTGCACTGATCCCCGATGACTTGCACCTGGCGCCCTGCCCGGCAGCAGCCATCGGTGACCGACGCCCCCTGCAACGTGACAATGTGCCCCACAGCCTGATCGTGGGCATTAGTACTATAAATGTAACCCCAGTATCCTTGGTGGTCCAGTGGACCGCTGTCTGCCTGATCGCGAGCTGATGTAAAAATAAATAAAAACTTCTATATCCCTGGTGGTCCAGTGGACTGCTGCCTGCCCGATTGCGATCTGTGGACCAATGGGCATACAGCCCTATCTATGGTGTCAGTCAGCGGGGCGGTAGGCGGGTGGTGTGTTGCCACCAGCCGCTGACCGGAGGGGAGTGGGGTGGTGGGGAGCAGTGGGCAGGTGGGGAGTGGGGTCCACTGGACCACCAGGGATATGGGAATCATCTTCTTTTTACTTCAGCCCGCAATTGTGCTGGCAGCGGTCCACTGGACCACCAGGGATATAGGATTTGAATCTTTTTAATTTTACTTAAGCCTGCAATTGGGCAGGCAGTTGTCCACTGGACCACCAGGGATCTAGGATTTGAATATTTTTATTTTTACTTAAGCCTGCGATCGGGCAGGAAGCAGTCCACTGGACCACCAGGGATATAGGTGTCATTATTTTTTACTTAAGCCCGCGATTGGGCAGGCAGTGGTCCACTGGGCCACCAGGGATGTAGGTGTCTTTATTTTTTACTCAAGCCCACGATCGGGCAGACAGGTCCACTGGACCACAAGGGATATAGGTGTCTTTATTTTTTACTCAAGCCCACGATTGGGCAGACAGGTCCACTGGACCACCAGGGATATAGGTTTCTCTATATTTTACTCAAGCCCGTGATCGGGCAGACAGGTCCATTGGACCACCAAGGATATAGGATAAATCGTTTTATTTACTGAAGCCCGTGATCTGGCAGGCAGTGGTCCACTGGATCACAAGGGATGTAGGAGGTTTTATTTATTTTACTCATGCCCGTGATCGGGCATGAGGTTTCCCTGCGGAGGTGCAGCTGAACTAGGTGGCCACCCACGGTGGCAGCTGCCATGTTGTGCCTGCAATGCGGCAGCTCACCTGTGGGTGGCCGGCCATTGCTACTTTTCTTTTTGCTTAACTTTGTGCGGCGCAGGTAGGGGTTGCACATGCATGGCTCTGCACATCCTGGGCTGAATATCAGGCTGTGCAGAGTATGCATGGGCACACACCCCCCACCTGCGCCTGCATACATTACTGATGTGCTCCGACGCATCGGAATTTGTGCCAGGCGCAATTCCCATTTGAATATTGCGCCCAGGCTCATCAGTGGGTTGCGCATGGTGCAACACTGTTGCATCATGCAAAACCCTTTTGAATATCTGGGCCATAGTAGATATGCCACAATCGCTCTGGAACTCACTTAGAATGTTCAGCCTCTATACCAGTACTAACCATATTCAAATTCAAATAACTTTAACATGAAAAAAGATAGCATAGTACAGTGAGAATGAAAGTTGTCCAGCACAAAATTATCTACAAAATGAGTGGTGTTTCATTTATAGATACCTTGAAGATTTATTTTTAATTAGCAAAAAACAGCAATTTTTTATCCATCTTTTCAACAAACAAATGCATATAACTTTAAAATGAAAAAAGTAACATGGTACTGTGAGCTTGCCATTTGTTCAGCACAAAGTTTTCTATAAAATGAGTGTTTTTTCATTTAATAGCAACCACTACACTAGGTGGGCATACACTAGGAAAGTAAACAAAAAGTCCCAGAAATTATCATTTAAAAAATAGATAAACAGTGAAAAGCAAATGTCCCTGCACTGACAGAAAGCATCCCTGTTACATAAATGAAATATACAATGGTGAGCCGTCAGATAAATGATGTATCTGCACTTGTGCTGTTTGACCTTGGACACCTCACTCGTGGCTTATGCCACTCATGAGGTTACCCGATCTAACAGCTCACCATTGTATATCCCTTATATCTTTTGATGATTGCTCTTAAGCAAATGTAGCTGCTCGGCCTGTATTGTTCTCCGCAGGAGTCTCTGACAGTCGCATAAAATTCACAGAGCAGTTCACTCTGAGCATGGGATTGTTGTCAGATCAATTTCTTTATTTTTTTTGAGATCCAGCTTGTAAAAACTGATACTGCCCAGGTGGTCTGTTTCTTAATATTGGGCTCATTTTTTTCTGACTCTAATTTGTCAAGTTTTTTTTTTTTTAGTGCAGTGTATCTACTCACATTTGGCTCTATGCACGCTGGCTACACACATGGACACATGTGCAGTCAACATACATGGCATACCTGAGAGACATGCATGGACCACCTGCAAAAGCATACATAGGCAGCCTTTGTGCAGCGGTGGGTCTGCTGAATGATGCACGTTTGGGGAGCATGGCTGCATAGCACCATTCACAGCACACTCTGAATGCACATTCACAAAGCCAAATAAGACAGCCAGATGTGTGTCATGAGGTACATACTCTTATAGCAGGTGTAGGGCTGGTATAAGCAGCAGCACACCATGGCAGGTAGCAGCTCCAAGACAGAATGGGTTGCCCTGGAAGGGGATGGACATTGGAACACTGTGTCAGGTACCACCATGGGCACAAACATGGGAAACAATCAGCAATACTATGGGAAACCCCTACTAGGAAGAACGGAACATAGGTGTGTGACTGACATGCACAGTATAGCCGCTGGTACAGGCAGGCAGCACCTGAGCAAGGCTGCACTGCCATCAACAGTCACAACCATGGGAATATTACCCACCTCACACAGTCCACACAGGCAGGATCTCCAAATATATGTCCTCCCAGTGCACAATGCCCACACTACCTAATCCACATGGAGCCCACTCAAATGCCCCAAGGTCCCCCACATGTCACCCACCCACACACAGAATCTGTGCACAGATGTGATAGAGACAAAGAATGACACAGGGTTAAGAAAATATAATCTGTATTACAAAACAAGGCACTATAATAACAGAGTGCAGGAATGATGCTGGGCAACATATGACCAGGTACAGGGCAGCACACCAAAAACAATTGTAGTGCACACAGTCCACAGATTGTAATAGGCAAATGGACAATGATGCAGGTGTGGCTGTAGTCAAAATGTGTGCTTGGGTGTGATGAGGGACCTGAATATGCCAGATGTTAACTGGAGCACCTTTGTTGCAGCCACATCCAAGAGCAGGGCCATTCTTGATGCCCTACAGGGGACATGCCTCAGACAGCTAGTGTTGGAACCCACTTGGGAGGGAGCAATCTTAGACCTCATGCTCTTAAATGGGAACAGTGAGAGGATCTCAGACCTAGAAGTGGGTAGCCATCTGGGAACAAGTGACCACCAGACAGTGTGGTTCATGATAAACTCAACTGCAGAGTCAAGTCATGCAAAAGTGAGGTTACTGGACTTCAAGAGGGCTGACTTTGTCAAATGGGAGCATGCCTTAGAAAAGCACTAGCAAACAAGCAAGAAGGACAGGTAAAGCAACAATAGGGAAACATCAAAACTGCCATCACAGAGGCAACAAGCCTTCGTTTGAAACAAATAAACAAATCAAAATGAAAGAAATAGCCACTATGGTTCTCAAAAGAGGTGGCAGGGAATGTTAGGGAGAAAAAGATAGCATTTAGGAAGTATAAGGAAACACAGAAGGAGCAGGACAGAGAACTGTGCCAGTTAAGGCAGAAGGAAGCAGGGAAGGCAGTCAGAAAAGCAAAGGCCCAAACAGGAAAATATAGCCAACTCAGTTAAAAAGGGGGATAAAACCTTTTATATGTACATTTGGGAGTGTAGAAAGACAAAGGGAGGGATAGTGAGGCTAAATAGAATGGACAGTGGGTGGGCAGAGAGGGATAGTGAAAAGGCAGGGATATTGAATGAATACTTCTGCTCAGTATTCACAAAAGAGGAGGAGGGGGAGCTACCTAATCCAATTAACAGAAGTGCTCTGGACGGGGGGGGGGGGGTCGATCCCAGGCCTTTCACAGAAGAAATGGTTCTGAAAGAACCCCTAAAACTGAAGGTGGACAAAGCAATGGGGCCTGATGGGATTCACCCTAGAAATCTAAAAGAATGAAGGGGAGAACTAGTGACACCACTGACTACCCTTTTTAACAAGTCATGGGAGGATGGTGTGGTACCTGAGGACTGGAGGAGGGTGGATGTGATTCTCCTTCTCAAAAGTGGAAGTAAGACAGAGGCAGGAAACTATAGACCTGTTAGTTTGACCTCTGAGGTAGGGAAAATGATGGAATCACTTCAGAAGGAAGCATTTTTTGAGCACCTAGAGGCCAGTGGGGCACAGGACCCAAGGCAGCATGGATTCACAGTGGGAAGGCCATATCAGATGAATCTAATTGATTTCTTTGACTGGGTGACCAAAGTAGTAGACCAGGGAGGGGCTGTGGACATGGCCTACCAAGACTTTAGCAAGGCATTTGACACAGTCCCGCAGAAAAGATTAATAAACAAATTAGACAGCCTGGGAGTGGGTCCCAGGGTGGTAGCCTGGGTAAAGCATTGGCTGAACAACAGGACACAGAAGGTAATAGTAAACGGAGTCCACTCTGAAGAAAGAGGGGTTACTAGTGGGGTACCGCAAGGTTCAGTACTGGGCCCAGTCCTTTTTAATGTCTTTATAAGTGACATTGCAGAGGGACTGGAAGGAAAAGTATGCCTCTTTGCAGATGACACAAAGATCTGCAACAGGGTTGATACACAAGGGGGCATGGAAAGGATGAGAAGAGACTTGACAAGGTTGGAGGAATGGTCAGAAGTATGACAGCTTGGATTCAATGCAAAGAAGTGCAAAATAATGCACCTGGGAAACAAAAACCCAGGGGAAGAGTACACAATTGGGATGGCGGAAGTAACAAGAACAAATATGGAAAGGGACCTGGGGGTAATCATATCAGATGACCTTAAGGTTGGCAAGCAATGTCAGAAGGCAGTAGGGAGGGCTGGGGGGATACTGGGATGTATAGGGAGAGGCATCACTAGCAGGAAACAGGAAGTTGTAATCCTTCTGTGCAGAAAGTTGGCGAGACTCCATCTGGAGTACTGCGCCCAGTTCTGGAGACCCCATCTCCTCATGGACATAGACAGGATGAAGGCAGTCCAGAGGAGGGCAACTAAAATGGTGCAGGGTCTATAAAAGAAGCCATATGAGGAGAGACTAAAGGAGCTTAATATGTATACCCTTGAGGAAAGACGGGAGAGGGGAAACATGATAGAAACTTTTAAGTACCACAGTGGAATCAGCAAAGTCCAAGAGAGTAGCATATTTCAGAAAAAGAGATGTGCAAGATCAAGGGGACACAATTTGAAGATAGATGAGGGATGGCTCATGGGCAACGTAAGGAAGTATTTTTCACAGAGAGGGTGGTAGATGCATGGAACAGCCTTTCTGAGGAGGTTGTAGGGTCTAAAACTGTGGGAGAATTCAAGAATGCATGGGACAAATATAAGGCAATTCTTATGGGGGGGGTAGGAAGAAATAGGCTGTTGGGTAACCAGGCTCTGTAGGTTATCCAATAGGTAGGGGAAATGGGCAGACTAGGTGGGCCAAGCAGTCCTTATCTGCCATCAAAGTCTATGTTTTTATGTGTCTATATGTGCCAGCCAGTCAGTGCCAGTGTGGCAGACCCGTTCTACTCCCCCTCCTCCTGGGACTCTCCACTAAATCCCAGTGGCATGGTTTAGGTCCAGGGCTGTGGCAGCAGCACCATGCAGCACAGTGTTCCTCTGTAGTGCTGCGGAGAAGAATACACACAAAGGACAGGCATGAATGAGATACACATAATGGGCCCAACAGGCAGTATATAATGGCACATGTACCCCACAGGATGCAACAGATACTGTACCTTTGATGGCTCTACCACTTGCCACATCTCCCCAGTATCTGTCTTGTGCTAAATGTCCTCTGACCCCACCCACAGGGAAAGAAAGTAGGGATCCTGGCACTGCCAGCACCTCTGTCTTGGTGGTGTGTGGACCACATAGGTGGCCTATCTGGCTGCTCCTTCCTGGTCAGCACCATCTTGTCCAGGAGTTCAAGGCAATCTCATGAGAAAGAAATGCAGACACAGCATTCAGCACCATGGATACCTTGGCCACAGCAATGCCTCACACTCCTCCCTGCAGGCAAGGTACATACCCGGAGGGGTACTCCGATGCACCAGATGTTCCCCTCATTGGGGTTGTTGAGGTAGCACTCCCCTGACACCCTCCACAATTTTTGTGGGTACAACCCCATTCACCCAACCTGTGGTGTGGAATGATTTTCGCCAGCTGCAGCAGCTGCCATCGCTATCAATGCACCTTGTAGTGTGTGCATGACACCTGAGCAGGTACCATCAGCATGTGTGCAGGACCCACCTACAGCTACTTAAAAGTACAAGCAAGGATTCTGAACAAAATCAAGGACAGTGCCCTGAAACCTGCTTGTTGACAGGTATCCGTAAGAGGTGGGACGAGATGTGTTCAGGCTTCCTGATGAATGTGCTCCTATTGGAGGCAGTACAGGAGCAACAACAGCAACAGAGGCCATGGCTGTGGGTATTTGGACCTATCTGGATGCAAGGACAATGCTGGGCAAACACTGCATCGAACACTTCAGGGTTGACTGGGGCACAATCTAACAGGTGTGTGACATGGTCCATGAGAATATTGCACCATGGACCCAGTGTTCCAGGGTGATGACAGTGGAGAACAAGGTGCTATGTGCACTCTCATACTATGACACAGGGTCATTCCAGAGGGAGTCTGGCGATGTTGTAGGTGTCAGTCAGTCATCTGTGTCTAGGGCACTAGTGCAGGTCATGGATGCCCTGATAGCCCATGTGCAAGATCACATTAGGCTCCCCATGTCTGAGGCCGATGTTATGCCACTGAACAGGCATTCTGTGCCATTCATGGCATGCCTAATGTACCCAGTGGTATAGACTGCACCCACATTGGGGTAGTGACACTGTCTGAGAATGAGAAAGTATACAGGAACAGAAAGGGGAACCTCAGAATAAATTGTCAGGTTATATGTGATGCAGCTGTCATATTCACCAACATGTGTGCTGAGTACCCTGGCTTGCACCACAACACATACATACTTGACAAGTCATGACTCAGTGCTCTTCTCAGTTCTAGTCAGATTGATGGATAGCTGTTAGCTGAGTACACTGTGACAGCGTGTGTGATACCATGAGGCATCCTGTCAACAGCACCTGATTGTGTGGTGTTTGTGTCCCCTGCATAGGTGACAGTGGATACCCACTGTGGCCATACCTGATGACACCATTCCTGAAGCCACACAGCGCTGCCGAGGAGGCATATAACAATGCCCATAAGAGGACACGTTCTGTCATAGAGAAGATATCTAATTTATTCTAGTTTCACTATTCCTTCAGTTAATGCCACCACTTTACATAAACTCCATAATGTAAAGTTTTTCAAAATAATCACCAGTTGATTAAGTGCTGACAAAAAAAAGAGGAAACAGTCTGTGCTGAGAATGTAGGATGTGCCTGCTAAAAAGTGTCAATAATTATGAGTGGATAAATCTAAGTGTGGGTTTGATATGATAGTGCACAGTAATATAAAATGGTTAAGCCATAATAGCATTTTTTTGATGTTTCTGTGATGAAATTGAAATAATTAAAGTGTATGTTGTTGTGATAAAATGGAGGCAATTAAATTATGTGTTGCCCCAAGTGGGGAATGATTGAATACAGGCCCACACAAGTAACTTGCCTTCACTGTGTTCTTAAGTAAGAGCCTGGCTTAATTGATTGTGTATTAATGCCATGTAATTTTTTAAGAATTTAAACACGTGCTTAGGATTTTATTGTTTAATTGTGCTCAATATTTATATGGGTTTGTAAGTCACGAATGTTTAACTCTGATGAAGCATGGCTGCATCCTTGTGAAATGTCAGTTCTGTTTTTTCCTTGAATTTTAATGCTACCAGTGTTGCTATTTGCTGCTTTTTTGTAATAAAATATTTGAACTATTAAATTGGTAGTTCTGTGTCCGTTCTCTATGGTGGGTGCTATCTATTGCGCTTTATTTTTTGGTCGTCATCTGTGTAAAGCACCACCATACTATCATGGTGCTCATTTGTTCTTTTTGATTTTTGTCATAAAGAAGACTATCAACCTACTGAAGTTGAGGTGCCATTATTTGGACCATACTGGTGGTACAATGATACTGTCACTGGGAAGGGCATGCAAGGTGTTCACAGCATGTGCCATGCTCCGTAATACTGCTGTAGATACCATGTACTCATGCCATTGAATGTACAGAGGTGTGTTCTGCCTGATGTGGATTATGGACATCCTGGCATGGGAACCAAGTCACTAAGTGAACATTTAGCATGTGGTGTCCTTTTACAGGGTTCATTCTTTCAGAAGGGATGACCACTGTCAGGTAGTGGCCTTGACAGTCATGGTACATGTATGACAACATCCATCATATGACTGTCCATGGCACGGGGGAGCTGTTGGTGCTGATGGTGTGGACTTCACTGTATTGTGGTGTGTGTGGATGGTGGACTGGGTGGGGGGGCAGGTGTGCAATGATGACATATACTACTGGAGGATTGGGGTACTGTTATGTACTGTTATCAGTTTCAGTGGCTCAACAGGTAGCACACTCGCCTCTGAGGCTGGGAGATCAGAAGGCTGTGGGTTCTATCCCCACAACAGGCACTTGGGTTAAAGCAAAATACTGACACTGTAGTGCAGCATGAGGGGATGCTGCACTCCTGACGTGCCGTCTTTCAGATGAGATGTTAAACCGAGGTCCCATCTGCCTGTTCTGGTGGTAGTTCAGGTGGATATTAAAGATCCCATGGCACTTCTCGAAAAGAGTTGGGGTAATTTTTATTGAAAAGAAATCAGGTTATATCCAAACGCAAGAAACATAAACATAAATCACAATATCCAATGCAGCTTTTAGCTAAACAATACTTATTATTTTTTTTTTTAAGTAACTGCTGCATCTGTGTTTGTAATCCATGGCATTCCAAAATATAAACTGCCTGTAAATCTTTCATGATTTTTTCCCTTAATTCAATATAAATACATTCTTTTGCAAAGGAAACAAGCATCGGCCATCCAAATGTTCCACTTAATGATAGTGAAGAGTAGTTGTAACGTACTGTAATTCCATTTACTCCAAGCCGGAGAAACATGCCCATACATAATATTAACATAAATGAGTTTTGTAAATAATGGTTCACTCCATTGCATAGCTAGATATGCCCAAAAATCTTTGATAAAGGAACATTGGAAGAAGAGGTATTCTATTGTTTCCACAGTATTAATACATTGTGACCTACTACATAGTCTATCTTGGATCTGTTTGTGTTTCTGATTATTTTTTATATTTATCTTCTTGAGGCAGGACAGCCAATGGAAGTCCCATATGTGTATTGGGATTCTTGGACTTCTTAACAGGTCTTTAAGATAACTCCTGTATTGTGTAAGACACAAAGTGAAGGGCTCAGGATATGCACAAATTGATGTCCGTAAATTTTTATAACATATTTTGTGTATGGGAGCTGCCAGAATCTGTTGGGGAGAAACTTTCCACTGTTTTAGCCTAAGAAAGGTGTCTTTTATATAGTGTAAGGAAACTGAACCTTGCACTGTCTTCAAGGAATTCTGTTCCCACTGTTGGAACCATGGCTTACAGTTTTCATACATCCAGCCTTCCCACCCCTTTTGTGTATTAATCAATAAAGGTCTCAGGTCAGTGATAAAAAATTTACTATTAAAAATTAAGATCGGGTTAAGCATGTTCAACCAACCATCTTTCAAAGGTAAGTGTAGAATGTTCCATTTTATAGGGTTGAGGCAGCTCCCACAAACAGCTTGAAAAAAATGGCGCATGATGGTTGTTTCTAACTTTTTGGGGACTGAAAATACATAACTAAGATATAGAAAGATGGGTAATAAGAAAGTCTTAATTAAGAATATCCTTTTCTTTTTACAAATTTTTCTCCTATTCTGGTGTAAAATTTTAGATTTCCCAATTGCAATTTTCTCTTCCCAGTTTAAAATATCCATTCCAGGAGGGCCAAATTTGACCCCCAGGATTGATACTGCATTGGTAGAAAGTTGGATGGGCCCCACAGAGTTTCCATGCACAGGGCCAGTACCCAGTGCTAAGGTGTTACATTTTCCTAAAATTAAAGCAGCCCCTGAGACTGTTCCAAAGGTAGAACATTCTGAAATGGCCACAAGGACTGAGGATTTGTCTTTTACTATAAGGCACACATCATCTGCATATGCCAAAGCCTTGGGTGGCACCTGTAGGTTTGGCCCTATTATAGATCAGATAGACTGAGAAACACTAGGTTTCCATAGTAGAGAATCTATAAAAAAGTATATAGGAGGGGTCTCATTGGGTACCACTGCCGAACCCCTCATCTAATAGGTACCATAGGTCCCAATTTCCCATTAACCACTGGTACTGTGGTTGATGTCTTATAAAGGGATTTAATCCAGTTTACCATTTGAGGTGGTACGTGATAGTGTAGTAAGGCTTCCCATAAAAATTCATGACAAATTGAATCAAAGACCTTTCTTTGGTCTAAAGAGACTATAAAGCCAGGACACATATTAGAATTGCTTTTCATAATGGCTTCCCTTACTAAAATAAGGTAATCTTGTATTTTCTGCTGAGGAATAGCACAGGCTTGTTCAGGGGAAATGACAGTTTCTGCCACCAGAAGTAGCCTGTTAAGTTAACATTTTGGATAGAAGTTTACAATCAACATTTAACATGCAAATAGGACTCCAATTATTTAAATCAACCCTGTCCCCATTTTATGCAGGAAAATTAACATTCCTTTATTAAAGCTTAATGGCACTTCACCAGTTTCTAAAATTGCATTAAACACAAATGTAAGCTCTATACTTAAGGTTTCTCCTATGACCTTATACAACTCATCTGGGAGACCATCTGGCCCAGGTGTAATGTTATTCTTCAGATGACGAATAACATCTAGTACCTCACCTACTAATATTGGTCTACATACTTCAGTAAACCACAGGTACTCGAATATCTTGCAAAAATTCTTTTATATTCTGTAAATCAGAAGGAATATTCATAAACAATCCCCTAGCAAAACTGAACACTATATATACCATTTTATCAAGGGAGTTCTAAAGGACTCCAGTCTGGTCCAGGAAACCAGTCATGGATTTGTTCCCCACGTGGTGGATATTATAGCTAAAAGGACATGTTTCTTGTTCTCCACCTTGCATGCCAAACTTATGCTGCTGAAAAAGTTGTGTAGCTTTTTGTTTTGCAAAGGCCATCATTAATGATTGAACTAACTAGACTTGGTTACTCACATCCTGCCTTGTGGTATGAGCTATAGTAAGCAGGTTTTGTAACTGGTGGCACTTTTGTAAATATGTAAGATAAACAGAATTACATCTTCCCTTACTGTATGATTTGAGGAAGCCCACAAGGTCAAATTTTGTATCTTCCCACCAGAGGATGGGATCCTCATAGCACACCAGCACTGATTTTCTAACTGCTAGAAACTGTTCTAGTGCATAAAGAAATGCCTCTTCTTTTAAAAGAGTGGGATTTAGTTTCCAAGCACCAGCGTATTTAACAAATTGGGGGTTATCACCAATTAGAATAGAAACTTTCTTATGGTCTGAAAATTCTAAGGGTTCCACCCAGGCTGCTGAAGTGCTCAGATTTTGAGACAAGAAAATATAATCAATTCTTGTTGCCAGGATGCATTTCTGAAAGGTGGGTGGGTATTTTTTTGTGTGCTCCAGATAAGCATCTCACATTTTTGCAGTGTGAAAAATTGTATTTAAGGAGCAAGAGTCACAATATACTTTTTTTGTTTTAGAATGAGCACATTTGTCCTGGAGGCTTAGCCCACAATTAAAATCTCCAGCAGATACCACATGTTTGGATGTGTGTAAGGGATGTAAGGGGTTCTAGTTGATTTTGTCTGGGGGGCATAGAGATTGATTAAACGGTAAGGACGTTTCTGAATAAGGGCATCGAGTATTAATACTCTGCCTGGAACCACATCATAAAGTTTTAGCAGTTTAAAATCAATTTAGTGTATTAGTATACCTACACCAGAGCATGGTTCCTGGCCAATAGACCAGAATGATGGAACTAGTAGCCAATGTCTTTGGGCCTGCTTAATTTTATTAGAGGTGCGGAACCAGACATCTTGTAAGAAAATCAGACCTATCTGTAATGATGCAAGAAAAGCCAAGACTGTGTTCCATTTGTCTATCCTCTTAATACTATTTACATTAATAGTATGGCATGCTAAGGCATCAGGAGACATTTGAAATGTAAGAGGAAAGGGGGGGGGTCAATAACTTCTCCAGTTACTTCTTCCTTCCAGATCCACCAGCTCATTTCATTTTAGACCTTGCCTTATGTTTCTGTGCACGTCTACCTTCAGAACACATTTCTGTATCTATTGTACCCTCAGGGTGAGCGGAGGGGAAGGATGAGGAGTCTGAGTCCTCACCAGAGTCAGCAGATGTCTCTTGCAAAATATCATAAGATTGAACAGCTGTATGGGGGATGTTCTAACAGTTTTTGGGGAAGGGGCACTTTTAGCTTGGCCCTAGAGGAGTGTCTGCAAACTATTTGTACAGGTTCTGGGGGAGGGGGGGCATGGACTCTTTTTCAGTAGGTATTTGGTCAGAATTTACCACAACCACCTCCTGCATTTGGGGTAGAGGGAGAGGAGGCCCCTGTATATCCACTACCAGGGAAGGAGTCTGTAGAGGTTCAGGGTATACAGCAGTCAAGGTAGAGGGCCTCTCCTGGTCAGGGCAGGTCTGGGCTATACCAGGCCTATTCTGGATTTTAGCTTTTTGGGCCTGAGAGATTATAAATTGCTGGTCCATCATGATGTTCCTGGTTGTGAGCAGCCCAGGAGCAGTTCTGAAATATGTGCCCTAATTCATCACACAAATTGCATCTACATTCATTTAAACATGCAGTACTCAAGTGCCCCAATTCCCCCACATAAGTTGCACTTTACAGTGTCACATATGCTACTCAGATGTGAGGGATCCCCACACTGATAGCAAGCCTTTGGCTGCCCTGGGTAAAATAACACTCCCCTATCCCAGCCCAGGAAAAAATAATTTGGTAGATGCATAACCCCAGAATCATTTGATTTTAAAAGGACTATTATTCTCCACCCCCCCAGTCCATATATTTTCTGTGTCGAGGATGGCCTCTGGATCACCAATAACAGTGCAACGAAGCGTGAGCCAGTAAAGAACATCAGATAAATCCACTCCCTCATTCCTGAATAAAACATAAATAGTCTTGTAGGCAGGCTTGGTGAAAGGGATAGCTACAAAAGGACTCCACAATGCTGAACGTTTTAGAGTATGATATTTTGACCAGAACTTCTCCATTCCTCGGGGGTGTTTTTAAAATTTATGTCAAAAGTTGTTTCTCCCAAAATATGAATCAGTGCATATATTTCATGTGAGAAGAACTGCATTCAATCTTTTAGAAGTGATCAGACCACAAATACCCAGTCTGGAGGTTCTGGCATGCCACCCATATAGGAGAGTCTGACTGCATTGTGGTGCTTGGCTGGAAGAATGGGCAAACGAAATAAAGAGGAAAACGTCTTCATTTGTCTATCAGGCTGTTTGTTTAAGGGAGCATCCACTTGGGGTGGTGCCGTAATTTTTTTCTCATTAGGTAGAACCAATACTTGGTTTTAAGTCAGAGTTAAATCATCAGGTATGGCCAGCGGGTCTTCTTGCAGGATAGACTCCCCAGGATTTTATATTTGAGTTTTATTCATGTGCTGCACTGAGGTTTCCTGAAAATCAGCAGGTGCTGGCATACAAATAGGGGATTTACCAGAAATCCACTGGCCTGACTGAGGTTGTTTTTCCAGCCCACACCTTGGAGGGCCTTTTCTATAGATCAAGAGCCTGAGCCAGGGGCCTTAGTCCCAGGAGAGGAAGTGTTTGTATCAGGGTGTAATTATTTCAATACAGGAGGAGTACTCACATTTTGTAGAGGTGTCTAGGTAGCAGAGCAAGCATCCATAGACTCGTTCTGATCCCCTGCAGATGGTGGTTCTTTTAAGGCATTCTTTTCCTTTCTCATCTGATCTGCAATGACAGTGTTAGCCATGCTGTCAGCTTTCGACCACCGAATTTTCTGCAGCAAGGATGCCTTTTTAAAGTGGAATCTCTGCTCTTCAACCTCCAGTAAGCACTGTAACTCCAGCATTTCTTCCGACTCCAGTTTTGACATCTCTGTATCAGCAATGTCTTCAAGCCCCTCATGCTCAGAATCAGTGCCCATGCTTTCCTTGTGCTCTTGTTCCTGCAGTTGTGCATCTTTATTGTTATTAATCACTCCATCCTGTTCGTTTGCCATAGTTTGCATATCCAAACCCTTTGTCCCCTGGTTTTGTTCATTTTGCACTTCAGTCTCTGGTATAGATGAGATGTGAGAGGAGGCCAGTTGTCCCACCTCCACAGGGTCCTTCCTCACTCCAGGACTCTCATCTGCCATCTTGGAGTAGGGGAATATTTTATTTAAAAAAAATTAGTGCAGTACACTCAATAAACAAAATACAATGTCAACTTTACATAAACTGTAAATAAGGTTTGCAAGAAAGACAAAATGAAATCAACCCACAAATAAAACCAATAAACAAGGGTGAGGGGGAAAAAAGGGAAGAAGAAGTCAAAAGAAACATTTCAGTTTAAATGGAGCAAAATAAATGCAAGAGTCTCAGGGGCATATTCGCTCCTCTACTGATTTATGTTTTAGGTTGTTCTTGACACCCAGTCTTCCATGACAAGCTAGCCAGGAGATATCCCAAAATTGTGTGGGGATCCTGGGGTCAGTTAACTGAGAGAAGGGCATTTCTAATTCCAGAAGGGAGCCTATGTAGATACTATATCTGTGGTAAGTCAGAAAAATGGGTATCTAAAACAAAGTTATAAAGCTTCCTCCTGGTTTTAGTCAATATATGTGTAGGGAGAGTTTCCATTGCTGGATCTTCAGAAAAGGGGGGGAAGAGGAAGCTGGGGATACCTAGTTTTCTGAAGTTCCTAGGGATGTCATGAGGGAGTTGTTGCCATATTTGGCATACAATGGTAAAAGAATATATAATTAAATACCAAAATAGGGGTGGATCATGGAGTAAGTGGGGTATCGTGATCTTCAGGAATAGGCTATGGAAAAATACTATCGGGTTCAGCATCCTTACCCCACCATGACAATAATCCATGTATGTGTATGATCTTTTTATGGGATTTAAACAGCTGCCCCAGAAGCCTTGAAAAAAAATATTGTAAACTCTTGCCTCCAGAGAAAAAGGGACCAGAAACACTGATGCCATGTGTAAGAAGAGGGGAAGTATTAAAGTTTTCAATAAAAACACTCTTTTCCGTTTTGCAATGCCATGTCCTTTCCAAAAGGAAAGGGAGTGTGCTGCTCTATTTAATACTATATTCCAGTTATAGCTGGCATCATCTGAGGTGCCATAATGTAATCCCAGGATTTTTATTGGAGTGATTGCCAGAGGGATATCTACAATATGCGTTGGTAAGTCTATGTTGGCTGAAGCTGGCACCGCTAGTGCTGTGCTTTTTGCTATATTTATTTGGGAGCCAGAAGCTGTCTCAAATGTTTTGAAAATAGGGGAAAGTACTATCTCCTGAAGATAGGGGGTAGTACAAATGCACAAATCATCAGCATACGCACATACTGGAGGTAGAGGTCTTCCAATGGGGGAAGAGATTCTAGGTAAAGATGGGTGCAGCAGTAGGGTTGGTAATAAAGGGTCCAGTTGGAAAATATGTAGAAGAAGGCTTAAGGGGCAGCCCTGTCGCACTCCTCTAAGGCCTAAAAAAGGGGGGCATGGAGAACCATTTATATGGGGTTGTATCCAAGCAGTACTATATAAGAGTTTAAGCCAAGAGATGAATTTCTGGGGAACATGGTAGTGTGCAAGAACCTGGAACAAATAAACGTGGCTGACCCATTTAAAAGCCTTTTCTTGGTCCAATGAGAGTAACAGGGCAGGTGAAGAGGGGGTACTGTTTGAAATAATGTCTCGAATGAGGGACAGGTTGGAAAGGATAGATCTGCCGGGAAGGGCACAAGTCTGCACCTCAGAAATAATCTGAGCAGCAACAGGGAGCATCCTATTGAGCAAGATGGAAGTGAATATTTTATAGTCTATGTTTAGCAGACTTAGTGGTCTCCAGTTCCACATATCGGCTCTGTTCCCTTTCTTGAATAATAAAATCATAATAGCATCAGAAAATCCTTTAGGAGCAGAATTAGTGCTTATGATGGTATTATATATTAACGTCAGAAAGGGGGCCAAAAATAACATAAACTGTATATATAATTCTGCAGTAAGGCCATCGGATCCAGGGGAAGTGCGCTTCATTTGGTGTTTTATAGCCTGCTGGGTTTCCTCTTGTGTTATAGGTTCAAGGAGATGTTTCAATGTATCTTGGGATGGAGGAGGAATAGAAATACCTGAAAGGAAAGTATGATACTATCCACAGGAGTTGTGGTGCCAAACATCGTAGCTAGATAAGATCTGGCAATACGCTTTATGTCCAGCAAGGAATTGTGGGGGGTATTGGAAGCAGGATCAAAAAGTTCCTCTATGTGGGTTGCATTTACCCTGTCAGTGCAACTTTTATAGATATCTAAGGAAGGACTGGAGCCTTGTGTCCCATGTTGAGCTTCCATCCGTAAAGAATGTGCTTGGTGATACTGGAACTGTTCCATGTCTACCTTAATGGACTTTATTGTGTGAGAGTAGTCCATGTGGGATGTGAAAGAAGAGATATGGCCTGTTGTAGATTTTGTCTGAGGTGAGGTATCAAGAATCAGAACTCAGTGTTACTTCCTCCCTGTATGTAGGAAGAAAATCTTGATATAACTCTTGTTTCCCACCATTGTGAGGGAATGTTATGCTTCCAATACGGACAGCCGGCCTTAGAAGGTCTGTGCAATGCATTGAAATGGCCGGGTCTGTCAACAATGAACTATTCAATTTCCACCTAGAGTGGGGTTGACCAGGAAAGGAGTTCCCTGAGGGAGCAAACCAGAGAGATCCCAGATGGTCTGAAGTCTCACAAGGTATGATTCTTGCCTGTGTGACTGAAATATTCCATGAGACAAAAAGAAAATCTATCCTGGTAGCGTATGGGCCTCTATAATTGGTTTTGGCACCTGGACGATGTAAAGCATTATGTCCATCTATGAGGGCCGCAGTCTGAATAATTTTGTTCAGGGCAACTGAATCTGTGAAAAGTTTTTGGGTGGAGCTGCCCTGATCTGAGAGAGTAAGACCACAATTGAAATCACCTTCCATATAGATTTGCCGGTTGGAATACAGGTATGGGTGTATTTTGTTAAATAAGTCTGTTCTGGAGGCAATGCTCTGGGGGCATATACATTAATGAGCCTGAGTTTGTGTTGTTGGTATGTACAGTCTACAAGCATGGCTCATCCTGGTATTATGTCTACCAACTGGGTAATTTGGAAATTAAAATTTGCAAACAAAATACCTAGGCCATCACACCTATCCTCTCCATATGACCAGAAGGAAGAGCCCTGATGCCAACAAGTTTTAATTTAAGAAAGCTCATGAGGAGATTTCAAACGGGTGTCCTGGAGAAAATAGATGTTGTGGTGTAAGTCAGAAAGGTACTGCATTGTAGAGAGTTGTTTTCTATAGGATTTAATGCTGCATGCATTTAGGGTGAAGCAGCGGAGTCCTTGGTGGTGGTTTATCCCAGAAAGTACAGTGCCATCCTGGAGGAGCTAGTGTCAGGTAATGTTAGCATGGGTCCTACCTCCATCTTCTGAAGGGGGGGGATCAAACTGAGAATCAGAGAAGAAGTCCATACAGGAGGAAGAGGATAGAGAAGAATCCAAGTCTCCATCTTCCCCTTCTGTGTCTCCCCATTGTTGTCTCTTGGCTAAGGCCTGAAATTTATTCCTCGTGATAATTGTTCAAATTGGGGGTGGAAGCTTCTGCTTTTCATTTGCCTTTACCCCGTTTAGAAGTGGGGATTACCACAATGTGGTCTGAGTCCTTTGGGGGGAGGAGGCATGGTAGCCTAGGTACTAGCAGGGACTGATTCAGAAGGGGGTACTGCTGTTATAGGGGTGCCAGGGGACTTAGAAATGGCCCCTTGTCTGGCCGTAGGTTCCTGCTCTTGTGGGAGAGAAGGTTCTTGTGCCAGAGTAGAAATGGCAGTGGTCGGGGCCTCACTGCGGCGTAAGGCCTGAGTCTGGGAATCCGTTATAAGCGCTATATGGTCCTGGGGAGGGTGGTCAAGCCTATTATGATCTGCCCAAAGGCACTGGTGATAGGACTGCCCTGGCTCATCACACAGATTGCAGTATAGAGGGTTTTGACAACCTAAACTCACATGTCCGTAGGATAAGCACAAAGTACACCTGGGCTTGTCGTAAGTGCTGCTTAGCTGGGTGCGAGAAACACACTTATGACAGGTCCGTGGTTGTCCAGGGTAAAAACATAAGCCACGGTCCATGCCTATGTGAAAGTTGCTTGGTAAATGAGAGATACCTTTATCTGTGTTTTTAAGTTGTACCTTTACTTTCCATCCCCCAGTCCATACTAGGTCCTCGTCCAAAATAGGTCAAGGGACCTCTGGTATATCGCAGCGCTGCCTGAGCCAGTACTGGACGTCGGTTATGCTCACCCCCTCATTACAAAACAGTAAGGTAACAATTTTCACTGTTGGTTTTGTGAGGGGGAGGACCATAAAGGGAGCCCAGAGTAGCAGATGTTTTACATGCTCATATTTCTCCCAGAATTTCTCCAAAGTGTACACATTTTTAAAACTTAAGTCATACACAGATTCCCCATGCACATGAATGAAGGCAAATAATTCTGTTGCCCTATCCTAAAGAGTCCCTAACATACTGCAATACAGTTCTTCTGTCAGGGCTTGTAGCAATGTCCCCCATGAACTTCATACAGTACAGCATTCCTTCGCTGTGCTGGCTCACCTAAGTTTGTGAACAGATTACTGATTTTAAATGGGGTCGAGTTAGTGCCTTCACCTGCAGGCTGTGGACCAAATGGCTCAGATGTACCAGCTAAATTATGTTCTGAAGTAGAGGAGGATGAAGTAGATTCACGTCTGGCTAAGTTGGGGTCTGCAACAGTATCTGTGATGTCAGGTGTTGTTCGGGAGTAGCAGGTGTGCTTGAAGCACAACTAGGGAAATGTACTGGTTCCAGAGCTGTTTTGTTGGTAATGGTGCGTCTCCTGAAGATTGGAGTTTGTTGCAAGCCTCAGAGATAATTTCCTGGGTTGAAACAGCCCTTGGGGAGGTCCAGGGTGCTCCTTCTGAGTGTTGCTGCCAGCCAGCAGCATGGAGCGCTGCCATGGGTGACCAAATGCTCTCAATGTCCTCTGTGGTGCGATGACTGTCCCGTAGATGCAAAGAGAGAGGAGTCCCGATGCAGAGTTTGTGGCATTTCTGGTACTAGGAGTAATATCAGAAGTGGCTGCTGCAGGGTAAGTTGACTAAAAAAGCTGTCAGGAAAACTGTGAATCAGGGTGCATTAGACCAATAAGAAAGTCCTTGTGTGCAAAATACATGCTTCACAGATAATTTTATGTGTCATTAGAAGTGCTCTGAGTTCCTGAAACTGGGTAAAGTGGTGTCTGAGGCAAGTCTTCTTGATGATTGTCTGGCAATTCATTTAAAGTGGTACCTTCAGTATTTCTTTCTGCAGATTGCAGCCTTGTAGTTTCTTCAGAGATAATGTCAGGTATTCTTGACTCCATGGGTGAAGCTGTAGTCAGGTCAGAATCCAAAATATCTCCAGCAATTCCACCAGCAACCACACTGTCATCTGCCATCTTGGTACCGCAGACAAAAGGGTCCCCATTGCTCACAGGAAGCAAGGCCCCCTACATGCAAAGAGTAGGGGAATTTCCCTGGTGCATTGGCCAAAATTTACCCTCATTCACTAAAAAAATACCACCAACAGCTTACTCTGGTTCAAGGACATTTGGCATTCATCTGTATCCCCCTCCCGTGGGTCATGCCTGAAAATCCCCCTCCCTGGGTTATGCCTGAAAATAGGCAGAATTTGTCTAGTGCACTTACCCAGTCAACAAAAACTAAATAAATAAATAAAATAAATGTACTTGGCTGGGTTGCATGTCTTCATGGTGTCATATGTGTGTATAGGGTTCTGGTTGCTATGGAAAGGTGTTGTATGCTTATGTTGTGTGATGGGGGTTGGTTGTACAGTGGTGGGAGGTACTGTATATGGCTGTTGTGCGTGATCCATGTGCTGTGGAGTGTCACTGTGCTTGTGTGATACAGTACTTTTACCAATGTGGGTGGTGTATCACTGCCCAGTCCTTTCATAGGGTTTCTGCCTGAGGCATGCAGATGTTTGTGTGCCCAGATGCAGGGAGGGTACCTGTGCATGTCCATCACTGTACTGGCACACAGTTGCAGGTGTTGGCACCATCCGCTGTGACTCTATCTCACCCTCAAGTGCTGTGCTGCAACTATTTGGTTGGTCATGCATGGTGGTTGGTGGGGGAGCATTGTCTGCTGGCATGTTGCCATCACTGTCCTGGTGGACTGGTGTGGGCATTGGTGTACTGGTTTCCTGTGTGCCAGATGTGTGCAGGTGTGCTGGAACTGCTCACGGGGACTCCACCTCCAGGGTGCTGTCTGTGTATAGCATCTGTGTGTCGTGTAGCACCTCATCAAGCAACATGCTGCCAAAAAGTGACGGTTGGGTGTCAGTCTCATGGCATGGGGTGGATGCTGACTGGTGTCATATTACCTACCCTGCCACAGAGTTGTTCATGAGGCACTCAAAGTAAACAAGTAAGTAAAATTTTATTTTTGTGCACTTTTCAAAACCAAAGTGCTGTACAGAATTTAAAACAACACTTTAAAAACAACAATAATTAAATAACAATAATAAAATCATTCTCCAAATGCTTTATAAAACAAAAATGTTTTGAGCTCTGATTTAAAACTCTCGATTGTCCGGCATTGGCTTATCCGATGAGGTAGAGAATTCCACAGGGCAGGGGCAGCATAAGAGAACGCACGTGCCCCAGATGTCTTCAAAGGAACCCTGGGAATCTCTAGCAATCCCTTGTCCACAGATTGGAGTGAATGAGAGTGGCAGTAGGGAGTAAGGAGATCTTGCAGATATTGCGGTCCCTGTTCATGTAGGGCTTTATAAGTCAGTAATCCAACCTTAAAGGTGATCCGTCACTGAACCGGCAGCTAGTGCAGTCCAAGCAGTACATGTGTAATATGACTAGTTCTAGATGTCCCAGTCAAGAGCCTGGCTGCTGCATTCTGCACTAGCTGCAAGCAGCAGATATCAACCCCCAGTAGCCCTAGGTACAGGGCATTGCAGTAATCAAGGCGAGTGGTCATGAAGGCGTGGACCAAAGTAGGAAGGTCAACCAGAGGAACCAGGTGTTTCACCCGGGCGATATACCTAAGGTGCTAAAAGGAAGACTTGACAATGGCAGACACCTGCGATTTCAGAGTCAAACCATCATTAAGAATAATGCCCAGATTATGCACCTGGTCTGAGGTCGAGAGCTGGACACCACTAAGCCATAAGCCCGATGGAACCCCAGCCCTACGACCCACCTCAAGGTGACCCAGTTCCACAACCAACACCTCGGTCTTATCCGGATTTAACCTCAGCCAGCTAGCACTTATCCAGTCTTTGATTTCAGATAGACAGCTGTTAAGCATAGAGATCGCATCATCCTATCTGGGAGTAAAGGACAGATACAGCTGGGTATCATCTGCATAACAGTGAAAACCCAGACTGTATCGCCTAATGATGTCTCCTAATGGCTGCATATAAACTGCGGACAACATGGGCACCAAAATGCAGCCCTGCAGTACCCCACAGGACAGAGAGATGGCGTCAGAGGAATAAATTCCAGTGACAACCCTCTTTGTCCAGCCTGTGAGGACAGATTGAAACCAATGTAAAACTGTACCAGACAGTCCACAAAAAAGCTGCAAGTGCTCCAAAAGCACACCATGGTCCACAGTATCAAATGCTGCAGAGAGATCAAGAAGGACTAGAATAGTAAAAGCCTTTCGATCTCTCACAATTAGGAGGTAACTTAAAACCCGGACAAGGGCGGTCTCGGTGCTATGTCTTCTCCTAAACCCTGACTGGGGAGTATCATAGACATTGTGATTTGTAAGATGGTCATCTAGCTGTATCGCAACCACCTTTTCAATAACCTTACCCACAATGGGCAGGTTAAAAATAGGTTTGAAGCTAGCTAGACAGTCTGGGTTCAAGGAGGGTTTTTTAAGGACTGGTCAAATGACTGCCTCCTTTAGGGGATCAGGGAAGACCCCCTGCTCCAAAGACTTCCAGACAATTTCAGCAAGGATCGGGCAGATAACATCTATGCAACCTAACAATAGTGGCGTAGGGCCCGGATTCAAACTACAGCTAGATGGTCATACAGTCTGAACAATCCTCACAATATCTCTGAGTTCCAGCCTACTGAAGTCAAACCAGGTAGCACGGGTGTTCGTTTCCTCTCACTGATCTCTGCAATCCCTTAAAGAGGGAGCTGGGCCGATGCCCGACCTAATGCTGGCAATCTTATCTGCGAAGATCCGAGCAAGCTCATTACAATTTATTTGTGAAAAATCTCTTCCAGACTGCAGACAGAGTGGATTGCACAATATGTAGACAGTCTGAAAGAGTTGAGCTGGTCGGTTCCATGGAGCAGCAATCTCCCCAGACAGGAACTCTGCCTTCTTACGGGTGATTGCTGATTGATAGACACTGTAATGGTCCATCAATCTAAGCCTGTCAGCATCCAAGCCGGATTTCCGCCAAGCCCTCTCTAGCCTTCGCCCCACTCTCCTCAGCTCCTTCAAGGACCCATCAAACCAAGGGATTCTTGGGTGCTGAGTGGCTGGGTGAACACAAACAGGAGCAATTGAATCCAGGGCATCACCTTATTATAGGCAAGTACGAGATCCCCGGAACTCATGCACTCACTTGAAACACCTGATAGGTCCAGCACCGCCAATAGACCCTCTGGGGTAACTCCCCTCAAAGGGTGGTATTGGACCATCTCTGTAGGGGCAGGCCTATTTGGGGGTACCCTGAAGAGGTCACTCAGGCTGTCTACCTATGCTTCATGCCCCACACCTCCTCTCTCAGACCCAGCAGTGCCTCAGTGTTTCTATTCTGTGTCTCTAACCTGTCCCATTCTATGTTCTGCACCTCTGCGTAGTAGGTGTGCAGGACACCTCAGGTGTGCAGTCTCCATGGCCAGATTGCTGGCTGTCTTAATAGGCCCTCATCACCACTGTCCCCATGGAGTATTGTTGCCATCTTGTGAGGGACCATGGTGCTCAAATGTGCACAGTGTGTGCTGCCTCTGGTGTGCAGGTCCATCGAGCAGTCCTCTGTGGTGCTCTCAGGCTGGTGGGGGTGGGCTGGCTGCCATGGATGATGCTCTCTTCTTCAGTCTCCTCATCCTACTCCTCTGTCCCTCGTTTGTCAATGCCTGTGTGCCATCCACGTCCATCTCCATTTCCTGTTGCACCTCTGTCTCCTGCTTGGTACATGTGGGTGACATGGGGATGTTATGCTAGCTGTGCCTGGGCAGCCATGGGTTATAATCATTGCATGGTACATGCACAGCTGGTATCCTACCTGAGTCATCCTCATTGTCATGGTTGTCTATGCATCTAATGCTCTGTGCTGTGGGACCCTGGGTGGGCGGTGGTGCCCCTGAGGTTGTGTGTCCCTCTGTGCTGGTGTCTGTGGGGTGCAACACACAGCAGTTAGCAGATGCATGGGATACATGCCCTTAGGGCACATGTCCCTGCTAGTCCCTATGTTCCTGTCATTGTGTCTATGTCCTCTTCCTACCCATGTAGACCCATCTCTGAGAGGGTGTTGGCAACTATCCTTTCTATTGGTTTCAGGGTTAGAGCTCGACTGGGTGGCCCACCACCCATGCCTTGTAGTGGCGTTGTGCCCACAGTGAGTATTTTCTTCACCGCTGAGCATAGGTCACACCATTTGTGTTTGATAGCTACCAGTGTCTTAGCCTCTGGCCTGGCATCATTTACCGCTGGCCTGGATGTCCAGCCACAGGCAAGCCTTGGTCTCTGGGGCCACTGATAGGGATTGTGCATTGTACAGTGTGGCGTAATGGGACCAGATATGGGATACTATTGATGCCACCTGGCCACTTGAGCAGTTCGCAGACTGGGTACATCCCCCAGCCAGGGTATGGACACATCTATTGCGATGTCCGCCACTATGGTCTGCCCCATTGGGCATCCCTGGTTGGGGTGTTGGGTCCTGCACATCTCTGCCACTATCCACCATTTCCTTCACTTTGTTCACTTTCTACTATTCACTTCTGCATCTCCGCATGGGCTGGACTGCTTACCCATATATGGTTTCCTCAAGGAGAGGATCTGAGTATTTTCAGCTCACCCTGTATGGTTTGCATAGGGCACTGCACATCTCCTGCGGTCCCACCTACAGGCTCTGCATCCACTACACACTCATTGGTGCATGATGTGTTCCCTGGATGCCTTGTGCACACCTTATAGCTGCATGCTGCATTTCCAACCCTTTCTGTGTACATTGTGCCCCTTTGTGCATACAGTCTATTGTCTCTGTTTCCACATTCTGCCAGTCTGGCCAATGTAGTTGGTTCGGCTCCATGTAAACTACATTTTTTTCAGCGGTTTCAGGTTCCTTTTCTATCATAACTTCAGGCTGCAAGTAAAGTGTAATTTCTTCTCTCATTTTTGATTCATTCACCATGATATTAAAGTTGTTTTCTGTTGCTGTGTGTTTTGAAAGATCAGTGCAGCTTAAGTAATTTTCAGGAGGCAGTTCAGCAGAGCATGTGGTATCACTGGCATTGACTCATCTGGACTTAGTCCCTGTAATTTATCTTGAGAGCCATTTTTTCAAATAAAAAACCTCTTGAAGAATAGTGTTTGGATGCAGGTATGCAAAAAGACTGTCTACCATGATGTGTAGCTTTGTTTTCAGTTCTGATGTCTTGTGAGGAAGCGACAGCTTGGGTGATAGCTTCTGTCAGAATGTGAGAAACGTTGTGACACTTTTTTTGTTTATGTTATGGGGTTTGAATTGCTGTAAATAGTTTTGGGATGTAATTCTGGAAAAATAATTACATGGCTCAGAGGTACTCTCAGCCAGGGGCGTAGTTAGCTTTTTTTATGGGGGGTGGCAAAGACTGCTAAAAGTCCTGCTTTTCCGCATAAATTGCAAATCAATAGACAGGGGGTCTGGGGTCCACCTAGGCCCCCAGAAGCTGTCAGGTTTTTGATGCATGCTGGTGCATTATAAGGGTCATTCTGGCACTGTTTGTCTGCTTTTAAAGTCTTGTTTGTCTTGTTACAAAACAACCACTATCCCTATCAAAATAACTAGCTTTTTATTTTCTTTATAAAAAATTTCAAATCTAAAGCAACTTCTTGATCAGTATCAAAAAGCAGAAACCGCAAACATCACTTATCCAGAAAAATTAGCCATAAAATGTTCACATTGGGAACCATATTGCACACAGGGTTTACAAATGCTGTTAAAAATAAAATGCAGTATAAGGGAAGTGACCACTCTGAAGATAAAATATGCTACCACCAGAGATTCAGTCAATTTATTTTCGTGGAAGTCTAAAACTTCCAGGAGTCAAAATCTGAAAGTCATTCCAAATTTTTGGAAGTCAAAATACTTCCAGAATGCCACTTTTGGAAGTCAATATTCTAGGAAAGCCAAATGTATGGATATTAATACAGTATATTAGTGTTAAAATACAGTTTCTTTCACAAAAATCCATCATTTCTGAATTCCAAGCATGCAATTATGGAAGTCCTCTAATTTTTTGTTTCAGAGCTGGAAGTCAATGACTTCCTCCCTCTGTATTTTGGAAGTTTTTGCCGTATTTTTGGAAGTCAAATACTTCACAAATGGAGTTAACTGAAGCCCTGGTTACCACCATTTATAACTTTTTTTGTCTATTACTGACTCTGTTGTCTCAAGTTAAATTATGGCTACTGGCTAGTCAGAGTAAAAGATAGTCCAATGTATCAGCAACCAAACAGTCCCTAACCACTGACCACAGCTGTTTGGCTAAAAAAACAAATCTTGCAATATAAATAATACATGCAACATTCATAATGAAGATCAGAAGCCACTCCAGGTAAATGCTAGCATTGACCTCTGGCCTTTATCGTGACTATATATTTAGCATTATTGTGTTATACAGATTGTACTAGTATGGTACAGCAACTGCTACAATCCAGAGCCCATGCCATCCAGACCCATTCAAACAATAGAGAAAAATGTACCCCTCCCACAAGTGTGAGGTAGTACAAGCTGGTATTCCACGCCTCAAGTATTGGTCCCTCAAAGGAGGTAGCAAGACAAGATTTGTTCATAATGTCTTTTAGAGTACGATACAACCAAATAGAACATGAAACCTTATCACACTTTGTCCAGAGATTACCAAATAAACAAAGACATGAACTTAAAAAAATGCAAATCTCTCACAAAGGACACAATATTTATTCCGTGCAACGCAACCTAGTTTCATTTAGTCTCCTGTTAATATTTTAATCCATTAATTATTTCCAATGGGGGGGTTAACTCTACCCATGGGGTTGAAATTTCCAGTAGTGTTGGTACTGTAGCTTGGTTTGTGATTTACAGTGTCACTCACACATTTTCAGAGAGGCCTGTAATACTGTGTCCTTCCTTGTGACAGAATGTGTGAATTCATGAAACGTCTTTTATCACACGTTTTATCACAAGGTATGGTCACAGTAATACTGTGCTCTCTAGGTGTTCTGCTGACCTATCTGTTATTTGGCTCAGCCTCAGCCTCAAGACACACGGGCCCAGATATTCAAAAGGGTTGCATCCTGAAGCGATATTCAAACGTGAAAAGTGCGCTGCACAAATCCCAATGCGCCAGAGTGCATCAGTAATGTATGCAGGCCCAGGTGGGGGGGGCGAGCCCATGCATACTCTGCACAGCCCGATATTCAGTCTGGGATGTGCGGAGCCATACATGCACAACCCCTTCCCGCACCAGCACAAAGTTAAGCAAAAAAAAAGGAGCAAGGGCTGGCCACCCACAAGTGAGCTGCCATATTGCAGGGTGCAACACGGCAGCTGCCACTTGTGGGTGGCCACCCGAGCTCTGGCTGCACCTCCATGGTGGTGCCCAACCCCCCATACCTGATCGCGGGCATCAGGTAAAATAGAATGGAATCCTATATCCCTGGTAGTCCAGTGGACTGCTGTCTGCCCAGTCGCAGACATGAGTAAGAAATGAAACTCCCCAATCTCCATGGTGGTCTAGTGGACTGATGTCTGCCCAATCGCAGGCATGTGTAAGAAATGAAACTCCCCAATCTCCATGGTGGTCTAATGGACCGATGTCTGCCTGATCATGGGCTTGAGTAATACTGTATATGAAACACCCCAATCTCCCTGGTGGTCCAGTGGACTGATGTCTGCCCAATTGCGGACTTGAGTAAATGAGTATTGCCTCCCATATCCTTGGTGGTGCAGCGGACCCCCTTCCCCCACCCAGTCCCACCACCCGCTCCTCCCCAGTCAGCTGCTGGTGGCAGCACCCATCTGCCAGCCACCCGCTGCCCACCGACTGACAACACGTTGGTAGAGCTGTATGCACATTGGTCCATAGCGTGGGCCAATGGGCATGCAGTCCATACCATACTACACATTCCAGATATGTGATGGATCCGTTCACATATCTGGAATGTGTCAGACGTATGGCTGCACGCCCATTGGCTCACGCTGTGGACCAATGGCACACAGCCGTACTGATGGTGTTAGTCGGCGGCGTGGGGTGACTGGTGGGTGATGCTACCACCACTGACCGGGCGAGCAGTGAGGATCAGCGAGGTGGGAAGGGGGATCTGCTGGATCACCAGGGATATGGGAGGTGATACTCATTTACTCAAGCCCGCAACTGGGCAGACATCGGAACACTGGACCACTAGGGAGATTGGGGAGTTTCATTTCTTACTCATGCCTGCGATCAGGCTGTGGGGCACATTGCCGCACTGCAGGGTGCGTCAGTCCCCGACGGCTGCTGCCTGTCAGGGTGCCAGGCGCAAGTCGTCTTGGATCGGCGCACCTGCATGCGAATGGGGCCATAATGAAATGCAAATGGCCCCATTTGGCTTTGCATAAATTATGGCCTCATTTGCATGTCAACTTTTGAATATCGCGGCTGCTGCACCTTGCGCAATGGAACCTGTGCTAGTGCATCCCCATGCTCCACTCTGGCCACTGGCGCTGGTGCAGTGCCACTGCACCATGCTCACTGCTGGTGGCCAGGTTGCGATATTCAATGATGCTGAGCCATGGCACAGATCTGTTGAATATCACCCAGTCCATGCCCCTGCACAGCCAAGCTGAGCTGCGCCCAGGCTTGTGCCACAGCCTGGCACAGTTTGAATATCTGGGCCACTGTGTCCCTGATGGGCACCTCTCATATTGTACCCCCCCCACCTTCTGTCTCCACTTTTGCTTTAGCTAACTCCCCTGCCCTCTCCATCCCATCCTGTTCTCTCCATTCTGCTGTCTTTCATAGCTTTTAAATCTGTGTGTTATGACCCAGTGAAAGCAACTAAACTAAGGTACAAATGAACAGCTGCTATGTATTTCCTCCAGCAATAGGTGACACTGTTTCCACCTCATTTTCACGTGGCAGGGGTTTGCTAAGATTCAGTCTTAATGGCATTGGTGGTTTATCAATTGTGATGCTCATCTGACTCCTCCCCCCATAAAACAAAAGTTTTGCTCCTATCTGTACTAACCCCTCTGGAATACCATAAGGTTACCTTGGCAGCATCACTCATTTTGACTTTGAATTACAGGTAGTTGATTTTCATTCAAAGTTTTAATGATTCAAGACCAAGGCATTGGCCAATCAGCTGCTCCAAAACCAAGAAATCTGTAAATGGATCTTCAAAGGGTCCCTGCCAGTCCTTTTAAAACCTTAAGTATACGTTACCAGGTCTTGTGGCCTGCTGCTGTGGCTCACCCCAATGCAACTCCCCAACTCTTCTCCTCTGCTCTCATCTTGTTCCTTCTTGGCAGCAGCTTGTGTTCACTGCTTGGGCCTCTTGGCGGGGATTGGGACAGGAAATTATCTGACAGGCAAGTCGGTAACTGCAGCCGAGGAGAAATCCTCAAACTGATGGCAACGGGCTGGCGAGTCACTCATGGCGGAGTGTGGACTGACCACAATGTGTGCTACAGTCCCACTACTGCTGCTACACTTCTCTATGGCTGGTAGAGGCAACTGGGCAAGAAATGGTGCCATAATAGTTTCCAGCTTGTGCAGGCACGAGTGTGACTGTGACAGCACTGCTCTGTGATTGGCTGCAAAATGCACACTGTTGTAGTTACAGCATGCTTGCAGCCAATCAGGATATTCAGGACAATCATGGGGAGTTAGACAATACTTAATAAATATTTTAAAAATCTTTACAGTCCCTGGAGCTTGCCCCAGCATCCCCCAGTCCACTACTCCACTCCTCCCAGCCAGGTCCAGCCAGCCCAAGAGCAAAGAAAACAACAACAAAAAAAGGAAGCGAGCAAACTCAAGAAGTCCCGGTCTTTTTTCTCAGGAGGGGCAGCCTGCCCCCTCTGCCCCTGTAATCTACGCCACTGCTCTCAGCCAAATCAAATAGACTGAATTTTTCTATGCGTTATATGTTTTTAAAATGTTTCTGCTTGAGTTAACTGCAGTTTAGCACTTTTGACAAACAGTAAAGAAATCTGTGTGTGTGTGTTACTTGCCAGACACATGTGGCAATTCTACAAACACATACAGTATGAACATTGAACATGACCCTTTTGTTATGGCATTGCTTTACAGCAGTCTAGTCTCAGTATTCCATGTAGAATACCATTCACATATTTTATTATATGGATGGTAATTTACTATTAGGTACTCAGGGCACTCACTCCCCTCATGCTCATCAGCCTCCTTAAGATCTGTAGGGACAGTTACTAGTGACCTTCCTCTGACTCTAGGTGGCTATCCTCAGCAACTGACATGAGATGGCTAAGCTGCCTGAGCAGTGACTTTCCCTGGCCTGAGACTCTTTCTCTACTACCCAGTTCAGGTCCTTCATAGCAGCATCTCCTAAAGAATGTGCCCCTGTACCTTTGTCCTGTCCTGTCCTCTCCCAAACTGGCTGCTACCATCATTGTCCTAGACTGGGGATTTTGGTCCCCTCTTTTTCCTGTTTTCTGAGTACACCTTTACCAGACGAAGTTTTGCTCTAGGAGATCCAGTCAACTTGTCTCCCACTGTTAGATTTCTAGCCCTTCGAGGGGTGGATGTCCAAGAAGATTCCTATAACACTAGCTGAAGATTTGTCTCCACCTCTCCTCTCTAATGTAGACCCTTGTTCCACTCCTGTCAATTTTATTTTTCTCTGTTTCATTGCGTCAGTTTCTGTCTATGCATTTCTTTCTCTTCCCCCCTTTACACCGGAAGTCCCCATAGCATATTGCAGAAAGAAACCATTCAATCAGTCACTCAGTCAATCATTCAGTCAATTGAGCTATACGATTTAAAAGGGTGTGTGTTATTGTCAGGTAATGGCAAGCCTTGGGAATTGAAGCACAAGTCAACACTAAGTTACGCACCTCAGAGTGCCATTATCCCACAATTGCATAAACCATGAAGAGCCTTATTGTGATTATAAAATGGTTCCTTTGATTTTTATTTTAAAACTGAGCAGTGATGCTAAGAAGGTTAAGTAATTCGAACCTGTGCTGTTGTGCTGGAATGGATGGTCATATGATTAAACCCAATTTATTGCACAAGCTGTTAGGCCATGTCACACACAGCTTTCAGACAGATTTATAACAAATTACAACACACAATCTAAAGTAATATATAATATTCTAATTTTAAATTACATCAAAATACACACTTATTTTAGAATAACATACTCTGATCCACTTAAAATATCACATGTAGTTCCATTGCTGATTGCTGTCCATTACTTAAACTAAGACTGCATACTGTATATGATGCCAAGGCAAGGTTCAGGACTGGCAACATAAAGGACATCCACCCCCCTTCATGTACATCCCTCTCCAGGTGACCGTAATTTATCCCCAATAAAGGCATTAGTCCCAGATATGTAACTTGCAACGTTTCTTTGATTTGGCTATTCACAGTTATGCTGTGGACTTTTGTGTCTGTGCATAGCCACCTAGATTATATTCACTGGGGTATATACAGTACTAAGCAACAGTAATTTGATCTTCACTGATTGGCTGCTGTTGTGCCTGCCAACAAGTAAATATTCCTTTTAATCCTTTTTCTGCTACCTCCATATGCATGCCACTTCTGTGCTTTTGAGCAGACCCAACAATAGTACAACAATTTCATCTGGAGTTTAATTAAATGAAAAATGTCAATTTTGGAAGAAGAACAAAATCCAAATGATAGAGTGACTTAAAATTCAGGAGATATTGAATCAATTGTTAAAATCTCCCCTTCAGCTAAAACAAACTAGTTTCTACTCATGTGCTGTGGAATTATAGAAAACCTTATGCTCCTCCTGTATTCTGTTGAACAGCATGCATACAACAGTCTGGTTGATGGCACAGACAGTTTGTATTTTTATGTTTAAATCTGTGCTTCTACTTCACAAGCGTCCCTTGTAAAATGCAATACCTCTTATCTCCTCATCAAAATGTGTAGTTGTTCACCAAAGTAAATGTATAGCCATGTGTTCTGAACAGCTGGAAAGATAATATCACATTTGACAGCTGCTGTTCATGTTCACTGTACTTTAAGCAATATGAGTCCACAAAGCCCCTCTGAACTTATGCTCTGAAGATATACAGTGATGATTTGATGTTAACAGAGTAAAATAAAACATTTTTAAATAATGTTCTTTATTGATTTCCCACATTTACATATATCAGTATGTAATGTTATCCTGTGTTCATAATGTACATGCAAGGTGTCTTTCTGTCCAAATTGAATTTTAGGGGCTTAAGGATGAGTTGGTAATACCACGACCCCTAAGGTACTTCTGGGTTAGGGCACACCATTTAGGCAGTGAGCTCAGTGAGTTGCAGTCCAATTCTGCATCAGCCGAGCCTGTGTGACTGCTAAAAGTGGTGGGACAAGGGGTTGGTGCTGGTTTGAACTGCTGCCCACCTTGTGCTGTGATTTTATTACTCCTGGGGTTTACTTGAATGTGCCTAGAACCATCGGGAGGCAGAGCTCCAGGAAGTGAAATGAGCTCCATGCAGAAATTGTAGTTCAGGGGTGAGAGGAGAACTACACATTTGCCTGTAGCCTGTTATTTTTAGCACCAAAGCAAAGGGTGCACAGTTTTTACAAATTTAATTTTAGAGGCTAAGGGACAAGTTGGTGATACCGTGACCCCTAAGGTACTTCCAGGTCATGGCACACCATTTAGGCAGTGAGTTCAGTGAGTGGCGTGAGCTCAGGTGGCACATGCGGTGCCACATGCCAAGACATGCACATTCTGAGCACATATTTGGCATGTTAGGTGGAAAGGCAGGAGCGGGGCTACAACGCTATACGTAAGTGCTTTGTGTATATCAAGTGTGGGATAGGGGCAATATAATTGGGACATCCTGTATATTTACTAATCTATACTGAACAATATGGATAGGTTTATTGTAACTTTAAAAATGGGGAACTAGATATTAAGTGTAGGGATTGTGGAAAATTCACCCTAGAAAACTGTCGAGGGTTAGCTGAATATATATGTAAGCAGTGTGTTGAGGTTAAGGAACATAAAACCAAAATACTTGGCTTGGAACTGGAATGAAAATGTTATGAGCAAGTTTCAGTTACTGAAAGGAAGGATGGGGAAACATCAGTAAACCAGAAGGAGTCAAGCTGTAAGACAGATGGGGGAGATTGAACAAGAGAATGATTGGGAGGTGGTTGGAAGCAGTAGCCAAAGTAAAAAAGGAAGGATGGCAATGAACTTTAATTTGCCAATAGGAAACAGATATTCATCCTTAATAAATCTGAAAGAAACAATGGAGATCCAGACTCAGGGAACAGCTGAAAATGTACAGATAAGGGACGTGGGCTAGCTCTGAGCCAGCATGGATGCTTAATCTGCTAGCTCCCGGAACGCGGGGACAAATCTGGCACTATTCGTCACTGAGACCCTCCATAGCTGCATACAATCAACCCTGTATCAGAGAGGAATCCCCTGGGAACCTTTTCACAACATTTTACTGTGAGTGCTTCTCATCTTGGGACCCGCCACATCTTTTTCAGGAGCGCCGGCCAGCAGCATGGCCTTTGCAATGCAGGCCTCGGGGGACCCATCGAGAACTGAAATGATGTTCAGCTGGTTAATGGCCCAGATGGCTCAGCTTGCAATGGCTGTTAATGCCATGACTCAGACTTTACAAGGGATTGAGGTTTGGATATTTCATAACGAACGCCGACCCACCTCCCATGATGCGGCCCTGCAGAACTGAACAGCTACCTTGAGAGAACAAACTAAACTTACCCATCTCCTGCAAAATTAAGTTGATGACCTTGAAAACCACAGCCTCTGTAACAATTTAAAGTTCGTGGAGTTTCCGGATGGTGTGGAACAGTAAAGTGCTTTTGTATTTCTACAAAATACCCTCCCAAAGTTGCTCAACCTGCTGGAAGACATCAAACCCCAGATTGAGCAGGCCCACCACTCGCTTGCTCAAATACCAAGGCCTGGAGAGCAGTCTAGACCCCTACTAGCCAGATTCTTAGACTTTCAACAGAAAGAGAACTACAGGGCAAATCCTATGGCAAGGGCATAAAGTGCACATTTACCAGGATTATTCCAGAGAATTATAAGATCACTGTAAGGAATATGCACCGGCACAGAAACTATTGCAGAAATTGAATTACTCTCACTCACTGTAATACCCAGCAACTATGGTGGTTATCTACAGTGGGTCTCCCCTGCTTTTCGAGACCCATGGAAGTTTAACAGATTTCCTGACAGACAGACATTCTGCTGAATTTAGGGGGTCAGACATACCAGCTGAACTGCTGCATCGCTGTACATCTCCGATAGCAGCAGACATCTCGCTGGCTCCCAAGCAAGCTGAGGAGGATCCTGAAGTGTGGGTGTTTGATGCCTCTCTTCCCCTGAGATCAAGGCAGCTGAAGCCTTCCTATTGACATGCTTGGCAACAGCATCCCACTGACAGGGTCAGATCCTCGAGCCCGCAGGCAGCAGTGTGCTCAGACCAGCAAGACCCCCTCGAATTTGCAAGCTTTCTTCACTCCCAACCCATATGTGGCCCTACAGCTCGACTCACAAGATGTACAGGACAAATATGAAATGGATACAGCTATGACCAAGGCTTCTGGACCTACTGCCTCTACAGTCCAAAGTAAATCCTGGGCAGATATTGTCGCTACTAGTCTGAGTACCTCGGCCAGTCAAACAACCTTGGGACTTCAAGGCATGACTGTGGACACTCTAGTAAGCAAAACTGAACTGGGGTCAAAATCCCCAGGCTAACTGGACTCTCAGGACTGCTATGTCACCAGCTAAGTTGGGGGCTTTTTGTTGTGGTGTGGGGTGGGGAAGGGAACTGTACAGCTTTGGGCTGTCCCCCCCCCTCAGTTTTACACTAATATCCACATTTAGGTCTTCCCTCTGCACAGCTCACTTCTGTGGCTGGGATGCTTAATCCTTGTCTCACTCCTGACCCCGCTCACCCAGGGGAGAGATACTGGGCTCCATGAGCCTAGGAGTGGGCACTTCATCGATGGGTGACCCATCGCTAGCACATCAGGGGTACTGTGTGCATCGGGGATACTAAAGCACACTGCCTTCCAGGTGGGAGGACTGTCCCTATTTCAGATTTTTGTTTTTCCATTAGTATGGGGTTAGAGTTGCTGGTAGCTTTCAATTCGACCTATGGCCACAACCCCCACGGATGCCAGATGGTGTCTTGCAGCTTCTGCTGCTGACCCTATACCTCTGTGCCTCCTAGTGGCAAAAGTATGCCGAATCATGTATATAGTTGGGTATTTGATACCACAGTTCAACAATGTTCTAAAAATGCTGTTATAGTTCAATGCTTTTTCCAGATCACAATTACTATGGGATTAGCAGGGTATAAGATGCCTGTGATAATGCACAGGAGCAGTTTCATTGGCTGGCATGGTATTGTGTTGCCTTTGCTCTCAGCCTCCATTCCTTTCTCTCATTCCCATCCTTTTGAATTAGAACTACTGCTTTTAGATCATGGCTGAAACCCACCTTATCACCTGGAACGTGCGGGACCTTAACACCGCGGTAAAACGTTTCCAGGTGCTGAATAATCTTAAGAGTTGGCGAACAGAGGTAGTTTTATTGCAAGAAACTATGCTGAAGAAAATGGATCATGACGTATTGAAACGCTCTTGGGTGGGACAAGTTATCTCCTCTTCTGCTTCCACTCGTAAATGGGGTGGCGGGTGGCCATCCTATTTCACAGCTCCCTTAAGTGGACAAAAACAAAAGTGCAGTGAGACACAGAGGGCAGGTGAGTGGCGGTGCTGTTAGATATCCCAGAAGGCCCCCTAGTGGTGGCCAATGTCTATGGTCCCAAAGAGGATCAGCCAGAGGTGTTCCATGCGCTGGCACAGGTTTTAAGCTCTCTAACCTTCCCAAATGTCCTCCTAATCTTGGGGGGTGATTTTAATCTTCCCCTGGATCCATTCTTAGATTGGAGCTCACTTAGCCTGGAACAACATCAGAAATCTCATCTCTCTCTCCTCCAGCTGATATCAGACATGGGACTCCAGGACACCTGGCATTTTTTCATCCGAGGGATAAAGACTATACCTTCTTTTCCCTGGTGCACAACTTGCATAGCAAGCTGGATTATTGGTTAGTGTCCCCCTCAATTATGAATAGCTCCAATGACACTACAATCCTTCCAATGATCCTATCTGATCATTCACTGGTTCAACTTCATTTATAGCAAGGCCCGCTAGTCCCCCATTCCACAAGTTGGCACCTGGATCAGTTGTTATTTGAGGGATCTGGAATTCCCTCACTGGCTTCGGACGCAGGTGTCTAACTTCCTACAGGATAACCCCAGTGCCTCAGCACCCCGATGCTGGTTTGGAAGGTATTAAAAGTTACTATATGGGGAGCCATTATTGGGTACTCTGCCAATCGCAGCCGCCAGATAGAACATCAGCTCAAATCCCCAGAATCTCATCTGGCCGACCTGGAAGCTGAATTTAAGAGTATGCCCCACATAACCCTCCAGTCCCTGCTAGGTCGGGAGATTATCCAAACTCATCTCCAAATAAATGACCTCCTCACCAGGAAAGCTGAACTGGCCATTCTGAGGTCTAGGCACAAGTACTGGGAGGGTGGAGAGAAGGGAGGTAAAGTACTGGTCTTTCAGCTTCAGAAACAAAGGGCTGAGAGCCACGTTCCAGGACTTAGGAGGCAGGGGAGCCTAGTGCAAGTACAGCCAGAGTGGATAAATGAAACCATGGTAGACTTCTATAGGGAGTTGTATACTTCATCCTGCACAATGGATGCCTTGCAGGTATGTAGTTTCCTGAGCTCTCTTCCCCTTCAGCATTTAACCCCACAGCAAGCAGCCAATCTAGAAAGTCTCCTTACTCCCCAGGAGGTGATGGAGGCAGTCCAAACCTCAAATCATGGAAAAGCTCCTGGTGGAGACGGATTTCCCCTTGAACTTTGGGGCCTAGTGGCACCATTGATAGCCCCTCTGCTGAGTGATCTTTTTAACTTGGCCTTCACCACCGGATCCCTTCCCCCTTCTCTCAGGGAAGCCATTATTACGGTGTTCCCTAAAACAGGGAAAGACCCTACTCTTCCATCTAGTTACTGTCCCATTTCACTCATAAATTCAGATAGTAAAATATTTGCAAAAATCCTCACCTCCAGGTCAAACCCCTTACTTCCCTTGCTTATCCATCCCTGTCAGGTTGGGGTTGTCCCTGGCAGCTACAGTAGAGATCATATCAGCTCAATGATTAATATTATTCATTGGGTTGGCAAGTGCTCTACACCTCCTGCTGCAGTGGCCATAGATTTTGAGAAGACTTTTGATTCTCTCGAATGGCATTATCTACAGCAAGTGCTAACAGTCATGGGTTTTGGCCAAAACTTTAGGCGCTGGGTAGCAGCCCTTTATTTTCACCCCATGGCCCGGGTTCTTACTAATTCTACCCTATCCGCTTCCTTCCCCTTGGGGAGGGGCACAAGGCAGGGTTGCCCTCTGTCTCCCCTGCTTTCTATATTGGTGGTGGAACCACTTGCGACTGCCATACATCACTCCCCACATATTGGTGGGCTCCCCATTGGTGACAATACCATTTCCACATTTATGTATGTGGACGATTTGTTGGTCCCTCTAGTGAACACACCTGCCTCCCTCCCAGCCCTGCTTTCTCTCCTTACAGAATTTACTAGCTACTCCAGTCTGAAGATCAAGTGGTCTAAAATGGAGGTTTTACCTCTTAACAGTTTGTGTACATATGCCTAGGTATCCCACCTTGGCCTTCAATGGGCTTTGCATTCCCTTGTGTATTTAGGAATATGCCTTATCCCGGACCTCACCAAACTCTGGGAACTGAACCTTAAACCCCTTCTCAATGGGGTCAAAACAGAATTCACTCAATGGCAAGGCCTTCACCTCACATTGGCATGCAAAATAGCTGCAATTAAAATGGTGGCAGCCCCCTAAACTCTTATATGTCATCTCACATCTTCCACTCACACTGCTGGCTGTGTGAGTCAAAGCAATTGACCAGGCCTTCTCCAGCTTCATCTGGGAAGGTTTTAAGCCTCATAACAGTAGGAAAAAACTCAGAGTGCACTGGTCATGGGGGGGGGGGTCCTTCCTTGGATTGAAGGATACAAGTGGGCCTTTACCACTGCCCAATCCCTAGTATGGTTCTTTCCAAGGACAGAGAAGTCACAGCAATGGGTGCACATGGAAGCAGCCACAGTCCAGTCGCAGTCACTTGCAGTCTTACTATACAACCCCCCTTCCCAAACCTCTCCACTTGTGTCCCACGATCGCAAGCTCAGTGCAGCTCTGGCATTTGGTACATAAGAAATTGGATGCCAACCCATGTCTGCTGTTGGCCACCCCTATTTTGGGGAACATGTCCCTAAAGGTGGATGGTAAGCCCTTGCATTGGTCCTTATGGCAGGAAAAGGGCATTTCTACACTGACAGATTTACTGGCAGAAGAGGGCCTTACTTTAAAATCTTTTCAAGCACTGGACCAAGAATTCCAGTTAGGTAAGTCATCATTCTGGCAATACCTGCAGCTTCAGAGCTCAGTATCAGCTTATCTCAAGCATCTCCCCATGGCAAACTGGGCAGGGGCTCCCTTAATGTTTAAGTGGCACCCCATAAAGGAGACAAAGCTAGTTATATTTATGCCAACCTTAGGGAGCAACTCCCTTCTCACTCAACTCAGGCCAAATCTAAGTGGGAGCAGGCTCTTCAGTAACCCCTCTAGGATGCCCACTGGAAGCTCTGCTGGAAGAATGCCCACTCTATGTACTCTGATGCGAGAGGTAGGCTCATACAAAACAAAATTCTGTCTCATTGGTACTGCAGTCCCGCATTCCCGCATAGATTGCACTTAGTGGACAGCAATCAGTGCTGGAGATGCCTTTCTGGAGTAGGAGATCTCATGCACATACTCTGGCTCTGTCTACATCTCTCTCCATTCTGGACAGCTGTCCTGGATCTGGCAGAACAGGTCCTTGGTCCAGATCTGACTCTCATCTCCCTAGTCTGGATTCTGGGCCTACCCCCTGCATCAAGGACATTCACCCAACAGCAGCACAGGTGGCTGGCCCTATTCAGTCATCAAGCTAAGAGGCTTATCCTCTGTCACTAGAGAACCAGTGTTGGGTAAGTTACTTTTTATATTACTTTTGGAAACTTGTTCCAGAAAGCTCTGTGCAGTCACTAGCAAGGATGGAGAACTACTGGAAAAAGTAATACTCCTTACAGTTACAATTACTTATGTCTTTTTATACAAAAGAAATACGTAACTGTAATTGATTATATTTATTTGAAAGTAACTAGTAAATAACCAATTACTTTCAAAAAATGTAATCTGTTATAGTTATTTTTTTTGTATTGTTTTTGTATAAAAAGAAATAAGTAACTATAATTGTAAGGTGTATTACTTTTTCTAGTACATCGCCATCCTTGCTAGTGATTGCACAGAGCTTCCTGGAACACGTTTCCAAATGTAATAGAAAGTAATAGAAAAAGTAACTTACCCAGCACTGTAGAGAACAACAGTGGTACCCACTACCTATGAACTGTTCGATTCCCTTTCCAAGGTGGCTGCTTTGGACTGCTTATCTCACATAACTGCTAATACCCTTCCACGGTACCACCTTAGCTGGGCCCCTTACTTAGCTTACCTCTTCCTGCGTGCTGGGATTGACTGAATCCCTCAGCTGAGATGGATGGTCTAAGTAAATGATGGTATACTCTTATAGGCAGGGCTTTGAACACCCCTCTTCCCCATGGTAATAATCAACAATTATCCTTCTCCCTTCCTGATAAGATGTGTGATCTGGAATTATGTGTCTGTTTATGTGTTATTGGTCTATTTGTTGTTCCTTCTGTTCCTCAGGTTTGAATCTAGGTACCAGGACACTCCTTAAGTTACTCTCAGCAAGCTCATCAATATCTCAACTATCTCCTATGCAGCTGGCAACCATAGACTCTGGCAGCATGCTCCTTCTGTCTTCCTGTGATCTCTCCAATTAGAAGAGGCTGTCAGTATGGTATCTTATTACTACATGTTTGCATATATACCCAGTGTATTCCTGGGAGCTTTGCTCATGGAAGTGCTGCATGCTTTAATTTGTTGTACACTCACATTGCTCTAAATGCAGTGTATGTACCTGGTTATGTCTGATGATATATTAAAAAACATAAAAACTCAATAAAAACTATTAACTAACAAAAAAAGAAAATGTACAGATAAATGAAGATGAGGCTAGATCTTTAGAAGAGACTCATAATATTATTAGAGGTTAGGGGGAACCAGTCACAAGCACCGGTTACAAGCTGTACAGAAACACAGGACTTTAATGGTGGTAGTAACATGTCTGAAACTAATAGAGATCAGTCAGTGGTACCCGACAGTCATGGGAACATACTTGAGCAAATGGGGGTGGGGCCTGAAACTGATTTGGAACACATAAGGGTGTATATCATAGGAGTTTCCACGGTAAAGTACACTGATGTGTATACCACAAGTGAAAATAAAGAAATGATAACTAGTTCTTATCTGCCTGGGGCTACATTGGGGGATGTAGCCACACTTTTACCAAAAATAGTGTCCTTTAGATATCAGAAACTAGTAATCCTGACACATGCTGGTACGAATGACCTAAAATATACCCAGGAAGATTTAATTTACCTAGAGTTCATTAAAATGGCAAAATATATTCAAGGCATTGGGGGTATGGTTATATTTTCAGAAATTTTGAAAGTACCAAAAGGTAATGATATATTGAACCAGAAAATCTTAAGAGTTAATAATTGTCTCAGGAGATAGAGTCTTATACAGGGGTTGGGCTGTGTCAGGACCTGGGAAATATTCAGTGATGACTTTTCACAATATGGTAAAGATGGGCTCCATCTCAATAGAAAATGAAGCAGTACATTGGGTAAAATGTTTAAGGAAGTCATTGATAAGCATTTAACAGCTGAGTTGGGGGTGACGGGCTAGACATTTATATAATAGTATGTCAGACTTATCCTCAAATAAAACTCCAAATGATTGTGCTGATATTAATAGAACACATACAAAATATAGCAGAACAAGACAAAATAGCTTCCTTTTAGGTTTCATCAAAAAGACCACTTTGTTTTGATATGATAAATAGAAAAGTAAGTAAATGTTTAATACTTAATCCATGACAGCTACACAGCACATCGTAAAAATTAGATAGCACCCCCCTGGCATCTGTGTAATTACAGAGACGTGGCTAAGACCAGGAGATGGGATTGATCAGGTCAACAGATTTGACTTCTTCCATAAGGCTAGGAGTGACAAGAAATGTGGAGGTGTGAGAATTTATATTGTATCCTCACTCAGAGCCCAAGAAGTTACTAAGGAAGCAGAAAAATCAGAAGCTGAACAAATATAGCTGAATTTCAAAGTAAATAATAGGTTGATAAATCTAGGGCTATGTTATCACTCACTGAGCCTGAATGATGAGAAGAATAAAAATATTTGAGATATGTTGGACATAAATATGGCCAGTGACAATTGTGTATTTATGGGAGACTTCAATTTTTCCAACATTGATTGGGACATGCTACAAGGCAAAAGCCACAGTGATAATACATTTATAGATATCTGCTTAAGCAATAATATGGAACAGTATGTCAAAAATAGCATAAGAGTAAATAATATTCTTGACGTGATGTTTTCTAATACTAATGATAGAAATAGGAATGTTTCCATTCTGGCACCACTGTGCTCCAGTGATCACAATGTTGTCAAGGGCTCTGTATTAGTTGAGGGCTATAAAAAAATAAATGGGACTACATCAGTAAGGAACTATAATAAAGCTGACACTGAAAGAATCAAGCAGGAACTTTGTAGTTGGGATTGGAGAAAGGATTTACATAATACTACCCTGGAGATGACTTGGGAAAAAATAAAAAATTAAATTGAATCTTGTTCAAAAAAGTTTGTACCTGTAGTACAGAAATACAGTAAATGTGGGCGAGTCCCAGAATGGTTTTCAAAATAAGCACAAAAATGATTAGGGTAAAAGACAGGGCATATAAAAATATAAGGCTAATCCATCACATAATAGGGAGGTGAAATATAAGAACCTGGTAAAAAAAATGTAAAAGAGTTATAAAAAGGGCAAAGGCAGAATCCAAACTAAACTTTGCAATCAACAAACTGGATAATAATAAACAATTCTATAATTATGTAGGCAGTTTGACAAATGGATATAGAAATATATCAAACCTTAAAGAAGGCGATGAAATTATCTCAAATGAGGCTGAAATGGCAACTCAGTTTAATAGGTTCTTCCCCAGTGTGTACCAAGATCAGGATGTATTGGCTAATATTAATTGGGAAAACACTGCATATACACCTAGACAAAAGTCCTTTATTGCAGAGAAACAGGTACTGTATGTGATAAGTTAGAAAAATTCGATATACACAAATCCAGTGGGCCAGATGGGTTGCACCCGAATATTCTCAATAGAGCAGCAGAGGAGCTGGCCAGGCCTCTGGCCTTATTGTTTAATAGCTCTCTTGAACAAGGTACTATGTTGCAAGATTGGAGAGTGGCTCATGTAACCCCCATTCATAAAAAGGGCGACAAGGCGATGGTTGAAAACTATCGACCAATCAGTATCACTTCAATTCTGGGAAAATTAGTGGAGGGGTTCATAAAAACATTTCTAGAGGATAACCTTAAACAGAAAGGACATGTAGATATTATTCAGCATGGATTCAGTAGGAGGAGATCTTGTGTGAGTAACTTGCTTGATTTTTTTTAAACTAGTTAGTCAGGCCCTTGACCAGGGGCTTCCAGTGGATGTAATCTATCTAGATTACTCCAAGGCATTTTGACTCGGTCTTGCAACAGAAGTTAAAAAGATACCTTAGACAGCCTTGAAATTGACCCATGTTTGATTAAATGGATATACTCTTGGTTACTACATAAAACACAGAGAGTACAAATTAGGAGTTATTTGTCTGAGTGGGGAGTGTGTCCAGTGGAGTTCCAGAGGGCTCAATTTTAGGCCCTTTATCGTTTGTCATATTTGTTTCAAGTACGCAGGTATCTGGTGGAACATGGCTGAGGAAATATGCTGACAATACTCAAGTGGGGGTCACAGTAAATAATGGTGAGGCAATAAATCATTTTCAACAGATAAAATAACTTGAAATATGGGCAAATAAAATTTCATTTAATATAGGGAAATGTAAAGTTATTCACTTCGGGTCGAATACCATCCAAGCTGAGAATAAAATAAATAATGAGAAAATATCCAGTACTGTTAATGAATGGGACTTGAGTGTTGTCATCTCTGGCAATCTAAGTTTTGAAGCACGTATTAAAGAAACCACAAAAAAAGCAAATCAGGAGATGGGGAACATTTTAAGAACTATAAAAAGTACTAGTAGTGAAGTTATAGTATCATTGCAGAGATCACTTGTTAAACACATTTTGGAATATGGGGCTCCTTTTTCTAGCCCCCAGACAGTTGGTAGAAAACAAAAGGTGGAAAAAGTCCAAAGGTGGATGACAAAAAAATTTAGAACGGTAAAAAATAAGTTATCAAGAGAGATGACAGCACCTGAGGCTCTTTTCTGTATCATATTGAAATACGAAAGGGGATCTTTGTTTTGTGTGTAAGTCTCTTAGGATGAAGTGCTGTTTGAGGCTACAGGTCTGAATAAAAAAACATTTAATGAGAGACTGACTAGAAGGCATGGTTATCAGCTGAAGGGGGAGTTATATATAATACAACACGGAGGGGTCTGTGGTTTAACCAAAGGGTGGTGGATGCTTGGAATGTGCTTCCAGTGGAAGTTGTTGGGTCACCAAGTATGACATCTTTCAAGCAAAGATTGAATAAATATATGGGAAATAAGACTTGGGCTTATCGCCACTGATACGTGATTGGCTTAGCATGGCTCAGTGGCCGATTGACCTGTTCAGATACCTATGAACCTATAACATGTCATCTGTTCAGTGTTACTTTGTTAAGACAGCAAAACACCTTTAGTGTCTTAATAACAGTATATAAATAGAAAACACAAGATGGAGAGACCCTCTATATTGGTCTTTCTCTGACTTGTGTACCTTCTAATTTCAGTCTCTGACCCTGTAGAAATGAACAGTATGGAGATACAAGGAGGTGCCCATGACTTTATCCCCATAGGGTAATGGAGCCCCTTGGGAAGCTTCTGGAGGGTTGGCCATAGGGACAGTATATAAGTGGAAATATAAATATGGTGTCCATTTGGCCACACATTCCATGTTCTTGTGAATAGTGCAGAGACTAAAGTACTAAAAGTGGGCTACATGTGCCAATACTGAGTGTCATTCTATCGAGTGTAAGGGCCTGTTTCCACCTCATATGGATCAGGCACCTGGTCACAAAATTGGGATCAGGAGCCAACTGCAGTACATGCTAAGGAGTTGAACGAGATCCTCCTTGCCTAACAATAGAAGTATGTTTAGTAGGATTCACTAGGGTTGTTAAGGCATGAGTAGACATGCTGACCATCAAGACTACCTCCCACTTCTCGGTGGTTTGCCCATTGGAGTTTACCTGATAGGATGAGATTTAAGCAATAATGCACAACAGGGCATGTGTTGTTGTGGGATTTACACACTCCTTGTGTGGTGTGTCACAAGGCACAGCCAAGTGACTTTAACCACACAAGACGTGTGTAAATCCCACTACTACACACACCCTGATGTGCATTATTGTGATTATAAAATGAATCTGTTATTAAAAAAAAAAAAAAGAATTAGGTTCAAAGAAAGTAAACTTTTGATCAGCAGGATCTTTACCGGTTGTCTGTTGCAGGATTTACACATGGTCATGTGACATGTTTTGACCAGTTAGGTTACAGGATTTTTGAGACCCATTTTTATGATATCTATTTCGTCCTTATAAATAACCTTATTTTTGTCATTAACCACAGACCGAGGTAAAGCATTCCACACAGTGGTTACCGTCTGTTTAAAGAAATGTTTTCTTTTAAATGTTTTAAACCCAGGAAGGCCATGAACAACAAAGCCAAGATTCAAATGAATATCAGCTTTCAAATACTTCACTAATACAAAGGCATCATGGTATTAGAGGTGGGCGAAGTGCCTAAAATTTGCTACATGTAGTATTTCATATACAACCCAAATTTCACATATTATTCTGCAAAATGAAGCAAATAACTTCACATCTCAAAGTAATGAAAAGTTCCCATTATTCTCTATGGACTTTGCGTTACTTCACTTTTTCCTTTGCTCTTTAAGGTGAATTTTGCAATAATTCATGGGATATAAGGTCACATGGGCTCTATATTGTCTTGCATAGCCTCAGTTCAGTGTAGTGTGTGTAGCAGAGAGCTGGAGACCATTTGTTCTCAGAGCTCTGAGAATCAAACCATCGAAAAACCTTATAAAAAACGTATCTTTGCCACAAAATTTTGTGTCAAAATTTAATACATTGATTGTAGTACTCCATTGTGTGTTTATATCATCGAGCATTCATTGAGTCTGTGTGACTATTAAATGTTAATTTAGTACATTCGGTCTCTGTACTGACAGACACTGTAGAAGTGTGCTTTGGGGGAGGTGCGGATCTGTGCTGTAGAAGGGAGATTAGTGAAAAAAGGCAGTTTTTCCAACTTTGTTAGCTAATGCCTTATTATTTGTGTGTTCAGGTGCACACTGTACAACTTCACTTAATTTTTTATAAGTTTGTTCTGTTTGCTGGGCATTTTTTCAGTCATTTTAAAAGACTGTCTTTGTTGTAGTTTATGAAACAGTTAAAATTTCTGTGCCTGATATTTTATCTGTGTGCATGCTGTCAATTGATATGCATCTTACTGTGGCACCACAATAGCAGTACTCCGAATTTCTCAACCTGTCTGCAATATTTTCCCCTGCTTCTGTGTAGCTGCTAGCTACTGCTGTCCCCCCCCCCCACAAAACAAGGTATTGTTTTTGGACTTTTTGGATTTTTGAAGACTGGTTCAGATCTTGTGCTGTGCCTGTGCAGCTGCATCTCCTTAGTTTTTTGATTCCCATCCCCCCAAAACTGCAGAAATATAAAGCTGATGTTAATTTTCTGTGTAATTTTAAAAATGTCCACAAACAGACAGTCTGGCAAAGCTGTTGCTGGATGTGGCACTGCTGCCAAGAAGACTATTATCAGTGGAAGTTGTTGTGATGATGAGGCAGGTTCATCAGGGGCTAGAAAGTCTAGCAGTGTTTAGAGTGGTCATGGCCAAGGTAGTACGCAGCAGAAGGGAAAGGTACTAGTTACTGCAAGTAAAGGGATTTCCCCAGCTCTGTTTTTCACAGCAAAATCAGTTGCTTAAATGCTGGTTGGAGATGCTGTTGTCCCTGCTGGTAGTAAAGCTAGTGATGGCATGGTTGATAACAGCATGAGTATTGCTACAAGTTCAACCTGGGCAAAGTTATCAGGTGGGAAAAATGTTGTTTAATCTGCAGACTTGAGTGTAGTTGATGTCCCACTCCCCACGGTAGTTGAACATGATTCTGATCATGCTACTGACTCATAGTCTCATGTTTCCACCGATCTTGAGGTTAGGCCATCAAAACATTCAGATGTTGATGAAAAAAGTGTGGATGATAGTATTGAGGCTGTGGCTGGAATATCTCCATAGAAGGACAGCATTAAAAAGTGAATTTGTGGATGGTGATGATTATGATAATGATGCTAGTGACCCCATTTGGGAACTGAACAAAAAGAAAGTGAAGGTGGCTGTTTGTAAGCAGTCTATTAGTCAATCCCCCTTCCTCAAAGTTCTGATGTATTTGTGTCTGTTGATGACCCTGAAGTAACAGTCAAAGACTGTGACATTTAGTCAAAGTCCAAGTGTGCACAACACCAGAAATCATGCATTACTCCACCTATTTCATCGCCACCAGAACTGCAGTTACATATGCAGCACCAGAAGGGACATGTGAAGAGTAGGGCATCAAAATCTCTAGTTTAGGGTATTTTTGTACAAGATGGTAGCAATGAAACAGTGGCAACTTGCCAGCTTTGCCAACCTTGTGTGACTCGCGATAAAAAGGGTAGCCATCTGGGCACTGGGGGCCAGCATACTCATCTCAAGAGCAGGCACATGGCACTGTGGACTTGGCACCAGAGGGGAGCTAATGCCATAGTGGGACATTCACCCTCATCCACCTCAGTGAGCATGGTATTCCCTTCCTTCAGTGTAAGAAGCCATGTCAGTAAAAGTGGTGAAATAACACCAGAGGATTACTACAGGCATGAGGAAGAGGAGGATTTTGAATGTTTAAGTAGTGGTCAGAGTAGCAGTGGTGATCCACCTCGTAATTCTACTACATCAACCCCTGTGCTTAAAACAGGGAAAATAACCACATTTATTGGCTTGTCACATGCGCACCCACCATCACACATCAAAGGTACCCCATCCACGTCAGTACACAGAGGAGAGCCATTTGGCATGCCACATGCAAAACACCAAATAATACAGTCCACATTGCACAATGTTTTTGTGTGGAACAGTAAATACTCACCAAATCATGTGGTTGCACATGATCTCAATGCTGCTGTAGTGGAAATGCTGGCAATTGACCTTTTGCCCTTCCTCTTTGTGGAAAATGTGTGATTCTGGTGCTTTGTGGCATGCACATGTCCTAAATGGAAGATCCCATCCAGGACATACTTTTCCACCCATGCTATCCCTGAGTTACATCAGACAGTGGCAGAGTCTGTAAGACATGCCCTTCAACATTCCACATCACCTTATATTCACTGAAGCATGGATATGTAGACAAGTGACAGAACAGTGAGTAGTTCCTATCTGTGTATTACTGCATATCCACATTCACTTCTACAAGAGAAAGTGAAACTAGTTCATTGACTTCCAGCCTAATTAATTTCCTGTCTGCATCATGTGACCTGCAGACAGTCAGACATGCGATCTGTGGGCTGTTTCTTACCAACTTTGCCTTCTCAAACTATAACTTAAAGTGAACAACGTGAAGTCCATTAAAAGGACACTCAATCTTTTTTGCATCATATTATTTCTAGGTAAAACCCCATATTTTATGGTTGCTTACCATCTCTAAAATTCATTGATGTTGCTGGTTGTTTAATCTGCCTCCTTGCTTATTAGAACTGAAATGCATGGGAATGTATAGTTATACACAGCCTTATTTTGCTCCAAATGTTTTTCCTAAGCTTAATGCATACTTCCTGAACATTAGAAACACCCTCAAACAGTGCAGACACTCGTGATACAATAGTCTCATCTAATCCCACTGCATAATGAGTAGCTAGATAGTATTGGTTGTGTTCCTGAGTCCAGGAAAAATGCAGTTGTAGTTGGTCAAGAAATGTAAACAAACATGTTTTGGTATGGTAACACCGGTATGGTTGACACTAAATTTTTTACTTTTTAAAAGGAAAAATGAGTCTGAATCAAACAGCAAGCTACATCAGCAGTCTCCTGTAGAATGAGAACAATCATAAAATGTATTTTTTTTAAACTGGAGACACTTTGAGGCCAATTGGGGTTGATAGAGTCCCTCAAAAGGTGAATTTCAACCTTTTAATGGAAATTTTGCATAGTGCAATGCAAATTCAAAATTGCCCACTTTGAGTTCACTTTGCAGGTGAATTTAAACTTTGCAACATTTCTTCATGGTATGTATATGAATGGTGATTTATATATATATATATATGTATATATATATATATATATATATATATATATACATATATATATATATATATATATATACACATATTCAATATAGACCATGTTCCATGATGCTTTGCATTAGTGGATATGTGTAATTTGGTATAATATATACAGTATGTCCTTATATGCTATCTCTACAGGATATCCTTGGGCAGGCAGTTTTAGGTAGAGGCACACACAAATATAGTAGTCTATTATGTAAGGGTAAATTTGTGATAGCTATGTAGTACATTGCTTGGGCTGGCTGAAAACTGCAGAAAAAGCTGTACAGAAAGAAATCAAAGGCCGTCAGACAGTAATAATGAATTCAGTGGCTTAATCATGGGTACTAGAACAGGAGACTAAAGCAACAAATTACCCTGCCACTTCTAACCCAAAACAATTCTTCCTCAATTCTTGGGCTGGCAGTATAGCATAGAGGTTAAAGTAATAAGTTGTGAAGGAGCTTGGTACATCTAGCAGATCTGGATTTGATTCACACAGTCTCAACTTGCATACTGTGTGACTCTGACCAAGTCACATAACCTCCCAAGTGCTCACAGATCACCCCTGAAAGCAGGTCTTGTGCCTAGTGGGCCTTACCTGGTTACCAAAGAATCACAAAAAAAAAAATAAATAAAACAAAAGAAAAATCTGTCTTGGTACTATACACAAATGAGTCACAAGTCATTCCCCGTATTAGCTCATGGGTCAGTGCACCAGCACAGGAAAATGATTAGGTGGATTCTGTCTTAATGAGAGCACTGGTATGCATTAAGGCACTGTGCCATGCACAGCAGCTTATCAGCATCCTCACTTCCTAGCAAAAGGCACAGTGGCCCCTACCACATCTTAGATGGGTAGCAATATAGTGAGCCAGAATGTTGATTACAGTAGTGGAAAGGCTGCAACAACAGTAATGGAGGGAAGGGAATAGGGCTGAGAGGGTACCAAGTGAGTAGCAGGGACATGAATGACCATTTTGTGGGATTCCAGGGCCATTGGACTACCTGGAACAGTAAGACACATTATATGTATATATAAATTATTTGCAAAACACTGCATCAATTCACCAGTTAGGGTTCAGATTAAAACGACAAAAGTAGGGAAATGTTGCACTAGGATTTCAAACCCTAACTCTCCACCCAACCTCAAGCAGGAAAAGGAAAAAAAATTACAGTTTTCACTGTCCCGACTCTCGGTGAATCAGGGGTGAGGTCTTCATTGGGGTTCTCAACCAAAATGCTCACCTCATTGTGATATACTCTCAAAATTTACAGAACTGCTTCCCCCTCATGCTGCCAGCAACTTGTAGACCCTGTATGAAGAAAACATATCACATCTCACCTTATTTGGTCATAGAATGGGGTGAGTGTTAGGAGTGAGAACCCCAAGAAAGACCCCATCCCTGATTCACCAAGAATCAAGAAATACAGTGAAAACCATAATGTTTTTAACTTTTCCTACTGGGGGTGTGTGGTGGGGAGTTAGAGTTGGAAACCCTAATGCCACATTTCCCTACTTTTGTCACTTTAATCTGAACCCTAATTGGTGCATTAATGCATTTTTTTTTTGCAAAGAATTTCCTTACCTTTCTAGGTAGTAGAATCCTATCCTCTTTCATGCAAGTCCCTTCAGGACCTGTGTAAACACATCCATCTGTCTAACGAAGTGCAGGGCCCTCTGGGACTGTGCTTCCATCTCTCCATAGATGCACACATCTATTTGGCTGTAAAAGTGCAGGGGCCTCTAGACCCTCTGCTTCCTTGCCTCCAGAAAAGCAATGCATGTGCTTCCTTGTAACTGTTTTTTTGGTGGGGCTCGCTTCAAAGAAAAAACATATAAAGTTTCCCTTGTAACCAAGTGTCCCTCTAAACTGGCAGTGGTTGAATATATATGGGCAAAAAATGTGTTTTTCATTTTTTTACCATGCATAAAAAAGGGTGAACTCCATTCATATACACACATTTTTCATGTTTATCATTTACATAACACATAGTAGTTGGGTGATGTTTTGAAGCCAATGCTACTTCATCAGGCCCTCTTTTATGTGCTGTGTTACCTGCAGCTGTAAATGTAGTCTCCAAATTAACAAAAAACTTCAGAAATTCAAGTTTAGAGATCTATGCCACCACCATCGATCACATTGCTGTGCTAAAGACAACAAATTTAATTTTCAGTACCTAAGGTACTCAATATTATTGTATATATTGTTTTTCTCTATTTCACTAAACAAAAAGGTAGTGCAACCTCGTAACTATATATGCAGAGGTCATTATTAATAAAATAAATGATCCACATATTTAAATGAGATTATTCTTTCCTAATGTATGTAGATAATCAATATTTTTCTCATGATTCTAGTGACATTTATGTTTCCATACATCTATAAGTAATTGCCACAGTTGTTAATGAATTCAATTTCAAATTCAAGTAATGACAAAAACAAAATAAGTATTTTAAGATCTTTTTCTTTAAGAAAATATTTAGAATTCAAGGAAATGTCCCACAAATAACCAATATGAGCCTGTATACATTTCTACTGTTTCACAGTAATCCAGAATTACACTATCGTAGTGCATGCAATTCTTCTCACTTTTAAAAGCCTGGGTGAGATAACTAAGTAGCTACAAAAAGCTGTGTGTAGATAATTCTCTTATAATCTATTCAAGAAACTATTATCTACACCTATTCATTACCCCTTGTTCCTCAGTCTCTATATGCCCTCTCACAGTCAGGGTGCCACTATCCTCTGCACTGTCACTTCAGGATTATCCCATTTTGTAGAATTAAATATACAGTGCATATAAAATGTATGATTTTTCTAGTTTTCACCAAAGCAGTTATTTAAATCATAAAGATACCTTCACTTAAGTTTGCTGGGGAAAATGATGCTGCAACCCATCAACTCCCACAGGCATAGGAAGTGGACGGTGCAGCCAAGGAACACTGGTATTTATACTGCAGTGCAGAAGGGGGATGATGTCACATGATGTCCTTTGGTAATCCACTCCTCACCATTGCCACAGGAGCCAAACCTGTTGGCTCTGTAGAACAGATAGCTCAAAGAGATAATGTGGAGTGGTGAACTCCCTCAAGTCATTCTGTCTGCACACTGCAGAGGTTTAACCCCCTCCCAGGGCTTCTTTGTCCTAAAAGTTTTTTTTTTTAACTTCTAAATATGCTTTACTTTACGTACCAATGAGTTCATTCCTTGATATTATATTTAAATGATTACTGTATAAATATTAAAGCGGCCACCTGGCGCAGCAGTTAGTTTTCACACTTGGACGCGGCGACCAGGTTGAGAACAGATCTGGGTCTGGAGGCTAAGCTGGGGAGAAGGATTGAGCACCGTAGGCAGCTCTCCTTCTCCGGGGGGAGGGTCCCGCCAGTATCCGGCGCGATGAGGGCTTCTAGCGGAGGCTGGGAGAACTCACGCTACCGGCCTGAGGTCAGGGAGGGGCAAGGTAGGCGGGGCGGATGCTGGCGTCATTGCACGTCCCCGCCTCCTCGAGGGTGGGGAAAACATAAGGGGATAAAATCCCTGCCTTGCGTCTACATGACGCTCTGCCCTGGATTGCCCTGATTGGCCACCAGAGCCATTCCCCCTAACCAGACACAGTTCAGCCCGATAAAGGGGAGGTCGGTGCATTCACTCTCTGGGGGTAAGCCAGGGATGACCTGGGGATTCGGCAATGTCCGGTGGTCGGGGCTCCAGGGTCCGTGACCAGAGCAGACCAAAAACGACGTTAGGGCAGGGGCATAAAAGAGAAAAATAAAAATAAATAAATAAATAAATAAATATTAAACGGGGGACTCCAAAACAAAATATGTTCAGTTTTTTTTTACTGTAAACTAAAAATATTTTAAAGAGATAAATTATATTCACTGAAAAGTCATATATACTATCTATGTGGCCAAATTACATCTCTTATTCACCCCTCATTTTCTATCTCCTAAACCCTTCATAAGATATATTCTGCTTTCAGTCTCTGTCCATAAAAAGGTTGTACATCTCCACAAGTGATCCATTTTTTGAAACTGAAAACCTTTTTCCAAGAATCTATTCTGAAGAGTTATCAAAATCTATCCAAAAACTTTTATTTGTGACCACCACTGTATGACTCAAAAGAGCTCCCAGTAGCAAGACCCAGGACTAGGGGAACAGTACAAAAATATATATTTAAATCATAAAAATAGTACCAGTTCCTTTTCTTCTCCCCCATGTATGTATCTACATATGACTGTTTAACATGCAAAGTCTACCTAAAATTGAACAAACACATACAGCCTTTTGGAAGAAATAAGATCCTTATATAAAGTCCAGAAGTCCTTTTTGGGATAACATGTCCCTATTTTCAAAACAGGGACCAATCACATTCTTCATTCAGTCCAATTTCAGGATTTAATATATTCATGGAATAAATCCAAAAGACTTCCCTTCTTAATAAGTTTGGATGCCAGTCACAGTTCCTTTTGGCTCATATAATCTTACTAGTCCCCAAAATCTGAGTGATGTGACTGAGTGTCCAGCCATATTAAAGTGATTCAACAGCACAAAATTCTCATAATTTCTTTTAATGTCACTTTTGTACTCACTGATTCTCATATACGGTTCTCCTTTGGTTTTTCCAACATACAGTTTGCCACATGGACATTGGAAAAGATAGATCACATGATCAGATTTACATGTTATATGTTGTTTAATGGGATACTTCACATTTGTATATGAATGTTCATAGGTCTTCCTAGAAGTATTACCACACTGGTAACAAGCCACACATGTTAAGTTCCCTACTGTCAGCCAGCTCAATAGCAACTAACCCTTGTCCATCTGTCTGACCCCTGGGATATCATGCTCTGTATGAAGTATACTACTAGAAACTGTAACAGGGGGTCTTGTTGTGAAGTATAACCAATCACTTAAAGATGCAATAACCCCCCCCCCCCATTATTTCTTTTCACTCTTTCCTATCCTCTATTATATTTCAATATCTATCCTATACTTTCTTGTCAGGGTGGCCAACCTGGCAATCTTCTATCCGTCCTTTACTGTCCCTTTTTTTTCTTTTTCTGTCAGTACTTAATTGCATCTTGTTAAAAAAAATATATGTATATATATTGAAAAAGCTATGCTCAGCAAACCTTCAGTGGCTACTGGGAGAAGCAGTCCAACAAGCTCAGTGTCCCAAAACAAATGTTAAGAAGGAGCTGTTTCATTTGTAAACAAAAGAGCCTCTAAACAGCAGAGGGCTGAGTTGTGAAACAAGTATCTGCTGCAACTTCAGCTAGTAAGTTAAGAAGCAGTGGCTGTAAAACTAAGGGAAACTGGAACAAAAACATGTATTGTACTAAAATAAACTGTTACCTGAGTGCCCATGTTAGTTGCAGAGGTCCTTCTATAGGGCAGGCAACTCATGAAATGGCAGCTTATATGGTCTCAAGGAGGAGTGATGTCAGAAGGGGGAGGAGCTAAGCTAATGCTCTGACATCTTAGTCCTATAATTAAGTCTATATTTTTGTTTTAGGACCTTGTGAGGAAATAAATGTTTTTTTTTGGGTAAACCCTCAAAGTGCTAGAATGATACTAGTTAGTTTAATATATATATATATATATATATATATATATATATATATATATATATAAGCTTGAAAATGCCATTGTTCATCTTAATTAAGGTATCACATGATTGATGAGGTCATCCTGTGGCATTATAAAAGGTTCCTCTAGGAGAAACAAAAGAGATAGGTGGTCAGTAAGGTTCTGGCCAAGGAGAGAAAGGTTCTAAGAAGTAATTTGCAAGTTTCCACATTGTTTGAGAGAAGGGAAAGAACTCAGGAATTCTGTAGAGTAATTTTTTTTGCAAGAATTATCTCCTGATGTTTGAAGAGGTGTGATGGATTAACACCATTTATTTTTCCTTTCTGTATATATTAAATTTAGTATTTTTATTTATTTTATTTTATTTTTCTTCTTTTTGAATAAAATGATAAATGCAGACATATGCATTTTTTATGCATCCTATCTGGTTGTATGATCTGTTTATTGGGACCCACACTACCACAGAAACAAGACTCAGCACTCAAAAAATGGTGTCTGTATGAAGTAGTCTAGCCCTGATAATTGAATTCTTCTTAGAAGTGAACAATGGAAATCTCTAAATCTCTTACTGATTTTATTCCCAATGTGTAGGACATGCCAATTTTTATTCAAAATATGTTTGCTCTTATACATGTATGTGGTTGAAAAAAAATATTCTATCTCCTATATTGTTCATAGTTTGTTGGTTCAGCAGGTCCTCCCTCCTTATCATACCAACCTTCACTGTTGTTTTCCAAATTAGAGGTTTCTTATATCCTCTATTACCAAATCTATTGTTTATATCCTACCTCACTTGTTCAAATTTGTGAGGTTCACTACAGTTATGTTAGCTCTGATAAACTGTGCTTTAGGTATCCTAGCCTTCAATTTAGGATCATGAAAGCTTTTATAATGTAAAGTGCTATTTCTATCTGTTTCCTTCCTATGTAATGTAATCTTTATCCTGTCCTTCCCCTTTGTATATTAATAAATCCAAAAATGGAATTTCTTCCTCACTGGCCAACATGTTTAATCTAAGGTAATCTGTTCTGCTATGTTAATATTTTGTAAATGTTTCAACTGAATCCAGTTCTCCCTCCCATATGATAAATACATCATCCATAAAGCACTTGTAACAAATTGTATTTGAATAAAAGGGATGAATGTTAGTGCCCAGCACGTGTCTTTTCGAGAAATCATACATGACTAAATTAACAAAGGCAGGCAATTGTTGTACTACCAATAGCCAATCCTATAATTTGCAAGTAAAACAGATCTTCACATTTTAAATAATTACATTTGAGAACTAATTATCCCAGCCAGGACAGAAACTCACTAGGCGTGAATTGTTCCTCCTGGTTCTCAAAAGCTTCTGAAGTAGCTGCTAATCCCTATTCCTGTGGGATACTTGTACAAAACTCCTTCACATCCAAAGTAACCAATTTGACATTCCTCATGTCTTTGTTTTCAAAATCCAGTTCTCTTAAATAGGTTACGACATGTCCCAAATCATGTATATATGTGGACATTTTCAAAACCTCAGCTTGAAGCTCATAATTTACATATTTTTACAGTGGCTGTAAAATGGACCCAATTCACATGACATACAAAGAAGCCAGCAGAAGAAGGCAATTTGGTTTATCTAGTCTACTCATATTGTAGGGTACACAGCTTGAGCTACTGTCCCTGCCCTCCCTCCCCACACCTCCCATCCTCCCTACTCATGAGCCTTACCTTCCCCCTATGCATGTCCCAGCCTTTCTTAAAGCTGCCCACTGTCTTCAATGAGATCACCTCTTCCAGCAGTGCATACCAAATGTCCACTACCCTCTGTGTGAAGAACTGCTTCCTGGTCTCTGTTCTAAACCTAAACCTCCCACCCTCCAGCTTAAGACTTAAAACAGCTTAAGACAGAATGGGCCTTCGGGGGCGGGGGGGATTAAAGGGGTCCTTATGAATCTTTGGAAGTACATAAAGATCTGTATTCTGGGATTCTGACACTTAAACATTTCCTTCTCACCTTCAATATTCCAGCCCATATCCACCCCCATCTTCAATAATTCTTCAATTTCATAGTTATCTTCTGGTGTTGGATCACTGTGAATTTTCAGATGTCTGTCATCACTGAGCTGCCTAACATATTTTTTGTTTTTTACCCATACTTTAAGTCAGCAAATGTTTGTCAGTTTGCTTTGAAGTTTTCTATGGCTGTAATACAAGACAGGATACACCTTTGGTGCATTTGTGATGATGATGATCAGACTTTCATTGTGGATTTGGCACCATGGTAAAGACTGAAGGTAATTTTGGGGTGCAGTGCATACCCCATGAATGCTGAGGGTGGTATGTGTCAGTGCTGTAGCAGTCATTGACACCTTTTTATATACATACATTCTCCCTTAACTCCAGTTATTCATGGACATATGGCTTATTAAAGTTGCAATGTTATCCTATCAGAATCTACATTTTTTAATTTTTATGTTTTCCACATGTCCATTTTCAGTTGTTATTTCATAGGGACTTAGACTTGTAGCACTCATTGGCAACTTTCTTTTAAAATATAGATTATCTCTTTACTCCCAAACACTGACAGATTTGGAATTGGTTAAAGTTGCAATGTTATCCTAAGGAAATTATAAGTTTTAATTTTTATGTTTTAATATGACAACTGAACTTTTTTTGGGGTATCATGTGTAAATGTTTTAGCACTTACTGAGACCTTTTTTCAGATATGTACATTGGGCTAGATATTCAGAAGTGCACCTAGCCATGGCGCAAGTGGTTGCTCCACACAATTGAGTTGCACTGTAGCAACAAAAGGATATATTCAAAAGAGATGTGCCATGGCGCATCTCATCTGAATATACCAAAAAATGCCTGTGACACAAATACAGTGCACCAGCACATCTCCCAGACAGGTCTGAATACCAGGAATGGGAAATGCACCAAGGCATCAGAGATATGCCATGTGCAAATTCCTGATATTCAAACACAAAAATGCAAATGAGGGCCATCATGCATGCAAGGTGCAAATGGGTCCATTTGCATGTCATTATGGCACCATTTGCATAAGTTGTGCAGGGCTGCCAGCAAAATGTGCCTGGTACCCTGCACATCATGCAGTCTAGGTACCAGGTACTGCAGTAGTACCCCCTTCCCATCCTGTACCACCAATAGCTCATATTGCAGTAACAGACACTTCTGTGGTGGTCAAGTGGTTCCCCACTCCCTGCCCATAACCCTGATCACTGTAAGAAAGTAAATTTAAAATCCCTGGTGGTCCAGTGGTTCCCCCCTTCCCATCCATAACCCCAATCACTATTCGCATGCATGTTTAATTCCCTGATAGTGCAGTGGAACTCCCCACACTCACACAGGACCCACAGCCCACCCAGCTCCTCCTCCCAGTCATCAGTGGGCAGTAAACCCATCTGCAAACCTCCACTGCTGCCTGCCAAATGACAGCTCACAGTATGTGCTGCAAGCACATTGGTCCACACTGTGGACCAATGGGCTTGCAGTGCACTCTACAGTGTCATTCACAATTTAGTGAATGAATTATTTCATTCACAAAGTTGTGAATTACTATTACAGTATGCACTGCAGCCCATTGGTCACAGTGTGGGACCAATGTGCTTACAGCACATACTGTAATCTGTCATTCAGTGGGCAGCCACGGAGATATATGGGTGGGTTTGCTGCACACTAATGACTGGGTGAGCTGGGAGTTCTGTGTGGGTGGGGGGTGCCAATGGACTACCAGGGAATTAAACATTCATGTGAATGGTGATCAGGGTTATGGGACCAGAGGGGGGGAGGTACCACTGGGCCACCAGGGATTTTTGTGGGTGCTTGTGTACAGTGTTCTGGGGGTGTAAGCCACTCATGGCTGGTGGCTGCTGTGTTGCACCTTGCATTATGGCAGCTCGCCTGTGGGTGTCTCCCACTTGACCATGATTTTTCCATGCTCAACTTTGTGCCCAGGTATGCGGCACATCTCCAGGATGTGCTGGCATATGTGCTGCACATCTCGGCTGAAAATCGAGATGAACCACATATGCATGGGCATGCCCCCTGTAGATGCACTGCATACATTATCTTTGCACTGTGGCCCATTGGGAATTGCGCTGTGCAATTCCCTTTTGAATATTGCCCTGGGGTGCATTTCTGGGGTTGTGCTGGTGCATCTCATTGCACCAGGTGCAACTCCTTCGAATAACTAGCCCATTGTCCCGTAACTGCAAATATTGACAGAGTTATAACTTGTTAAAATAGCAATATTAATCTGTGGAAAGTTTCATTTTTTAAGTTTTATATTTTTTATACATGTATTTTCAGTTGGTACTCCTTAGGGACTTAGTCTTGTAGTACTCACTGAGACATTTGTTTTGAGATATGTGTATATATATATATATATATATATATATATATATATATATATATATATATATATGGTAGCATGGTAGTGCTACCATAGTTAGGGCTGAGGAGCCATTTCTATGTTAAACCCCCAAATTTTGCACCTTAATAACTTTGCAACTGTTTGATGGATTTGCCTGAAATTTGGAATACACAATCAAGAAACATAGGCCTTGGCACCTGTTAAGTTTTGTACTGGTTGGATACATGGCTGCGGAGTTATTAAGCGTGATTTGCACACGCATTTACACTTTTTCTGGAATTCTACGATTGCACGTACAGGTCGCATGGTTTGCGCGACCGGCCCAAAATCTTCAGGGAACATGTGGCCAGGGTCCCCGATGTGCCTTTCAAAGATTTGGTGAAAAAATATTAAACGGTTCAAAAGTTATTCAAAAAACAATTTCCCATTATAAGTCAATGGGAAAAGTTAACAAAAAGTTCAACACTTTCGCAAATGCATTTTTACTTTTGCAAATGGGCCTGTTACTTTCGGAAATTCACCATTTTGTTTTCAGTCGGTGATCAGAAAAATGCTTGGCATTTAAATTTGGGACCCTCTAGCAACCTAATTCTTTTTGTATTCACCTAGTCGGACCCTGAGGATGCTTGCCATGTCTTTATTTTGGGGTTAAACACCCCAGAAATATGTTTTCAAATTTCTGGAAAAAGTACTTTCTAAAATTACTTTTCGTGCTCACGAAATTATTAAAACAGCCCTAGAAAGCTTTCATAAATTCGACAGTAGTTTTCTAGTCTGTGGGAAAATTACATCAATTCTTTGGCACTGCACTGCAAAAGAATGGTTGGGAGTTTTGGGCTGAAATTTGGAGGGAACGCAGCCGACATCTCACAGATGTGCCTTTCAGTGTTGCATTGAAAAAATATTACATGGCGGCAAAGTTACGGCACTCCAGAGTTGACAGTTTTTCCCATAGGGTAACATTGTGGCACCGGATGCATTACAGGAATCCTTTGGCACCCTGCTGCAAAATAACAGTTTGGTCTTTTTTCCTGAAATTTGGAGAAAAGACAGCCAACAGCCCACAGATGTGCCTTTCAGTAGTTTGGTAAAAAAATATTACAGGGAGGCAAAGTTATGGCAATCCGAACTTCTCTTTTTTTCCCATAGGATAACATTACGGCATTCGCCATGCCTTTCAGGGCCCGTATCTCGGAAACGGTGCGAGATATGGACTTTTTTTGTTGAAAAATACTTAGCCCCTATCAAACTAGCCAGGACAGTCATAAATCATATGACTTTTAAATTTTATTTCTACGTCATACGGTTCCTGAGATATAACCTATTTAGTATTCCAAGTCCTCATTTTCTGCTCCGATACCCATTATTATGCATATATTCTTTGTACTCACTGTCTTTCTCTATGCAGCTTTTGGGGAAAACCAGCCTGTGTGCTTACATTACTGTTACCGTTGCCCTTTCCGCTTGCGGTTCCATGCCCGTTTCACTTACCGCTGACATCTACGCCACCATGTGCATTATCCTTTGCGTTTTCATTTGCGCTTGCGTTTCTGTTATTTTTTTGCCATTTGTGTCTACAGTACTGTTTCTCTTTCTGTTTCACTTTGCATCACCATGCCCATTGACATTTCCGTTTGCAGGCACCATGTTACTATGTGACAACACATCACGTGGCAGACCATTCCATCGCCACTGTGATTGACCTTTTTGTTCTCATATTCGCTTTGCATTGCATTACAAGCCACTGTTAGCACTTCTGTTTGTGTTGCTGTTCCTGTTACTATGCCACAAGACATCATGTGGTGGGAGGAACGTGTCCGCATTATGTGGCGGAAGTGCGGGGCCCTATGTAGTGTTATCCTTTGCGTTTTCATTTGCGCTTGTGTTTCTGTTATTTTTTTCCATTTGTGTCTACAGTACTGTTTCTCTTTCTGTTTCACTTTGCGTCACCATGCCCATTGACATTTCCGTTTGCAGGCACCATGTTGCTATGTGGCAACACATCACGTGGCAGACCTTTCCTGTCTATGCTACTGTGTGCGTTACCCTTTCTGTTCTCATTCGCTCTTGCGTTACCATGTGCGCCACTGTTAGCGCTTCTGTTTGCATTGCTGTTCCTGTTACTATGCCACAAGATGGGCCCCATGCTCCCCCTGCTGCATTACATTCACTATTTCTCGTTATCATTCTCAAAAAGAAGGGAAATTAGAGGCAAAAAACTCAGTTTAGTGCATTAGTTAGGGTTGTTCCACAGTGACAAAAGTGAGGAAATTCACTGTTAGGGTTGAAAACCCTAACTCTGAATTCACCCCCCCTAGCACCACACACACACACAGACACACACACACACACACACATTCAAGTATAGGGGAGGACCCAGTCAACACAACCAATGACAGACATCCAGCAGCAGGTGACAGAAATAACAAACAATTGTCTAAATGTACTACGAGACATCCCCACCCACCTGACCAGGTACTGCAAGCTCAATGGAGATCAACAGCAAAACTGAGGCCATGTACACCAAGCGTACACATCCCTGATTGCAGCTGCACACATGACCACACTTAGTAGTTGCATGGCGTTACCTACCGATGCCCCACACCACACCACAACTGGTACTGTGCCGTTAGTCAATATAAATTCTAAAGGTGCATGATCACAGTTGTAGAAAGGTTTTAACACTAGTGAGTATACATTAATTAAGAGAAGTACATAAATTAACTACAAGACACTAGCATGCTCAAGATAAAAGTAGTGTTACATTTAGTATGTGATTTTCATAGTAGTACATTTACTACAACTGTTTACTGAAGATAGAGAGGCTGATGTAAATGTATGGAAAAGCATTGCCTGTTCAATGCTGTGAAATTCGTACTGCCAGTATCAGATGCATTCGTACTGATGAAGGTGTACTGCTGACGTACATACATAGACCTTCAGTGTGTTTCAATACTAAAGATGCAGTAAGTATTCTTTGTAAGAAACAGTGTAATTGCATGGATCAGGCCAAGCAACTTCTAAATATCATAGGACTACTGAGCCAACAATGATGTACCTGTATCGGAGATGTCTATAGGATAGATTTTCCTGTAGGCACTTACTCAGTATGTTGTACCTGATAAAGACAATCTCATTGCATCTGTGATGACTAACTTATTCAAATAGTGATACATTTACTATTGTTGCAATGAGTGATCTATGCTACTTATGGACACAGTGTAATTTTTTTAACAGTTGTTTCATACTCAGGCTGTATACGTAGTGTTTGGGTTTGCCACACTTCTGTCACTGATGCTATCAAAGTGATAACTATGTCAATTGTGGTACAACAGCAATCAAGTAGGTACAGTGTAGCTACAAACAGAATGTCTTTTAGTACTGATTTAACTCACAATGGGATAAGTGTACTAGGATGGAAAGGGTTATTCTCTATCACTAACTCTGTCAGTTATAATCACACTAAGGTTTCGATGACTGTAATGATCAAGTTACACTGTTCATCTTCATGAGTTCATATTCACAGCCTTTCTCCAGTAAGTAGACAGAGTATGGTGTAACTGGGTGTGACACTGTGTTGCAAAACTCCTGCAGTGCCTAGCAGAGCGAGAGTATCTACTCACAAAGACAATTAAGCAATAAAGCATGACCAACGGTTATGTTAAATGGTCTGTTAATCACCATGTAGGGGTTTAATGTTAAATGAGGCTTAGCCAAGTGCCACATGTCGCTAGACAGTGATGAACTGACCATTAACATAATACCTGGGAGTGGCTTATTGCTATCATAATAAAACTGTTTTTTTAAACAACATTAAAGCATGTTCATCATATGGTTAGGCTCTACATGTATGTTAATAAAAACTAAACATAAGGCTGTTACAATGTTTACAGTCAATTAGAAAGCTGCATTTCTCAAACCCTTGTTATAATCAGAGATATCATACCTGTACAATTCCTTGGTTTTGCTCAACTCTATTGCTCAGGTGACCCATCACATGTGGTGTCGTCTGGTGTGGGGCATCGGTAGGTAAGGCCATGCAACTACTAAGTGTGGTACATTGTGTGCAGCTGCAATCAGGGATGTGTACATTTGGTGTACATGGCCTCAGTTTTGCTGTTGATCTCCACTGAGCATGCAGTACCTGGTCAGGTGGGTGGGGATGTCTCGTAGTACATTTAGACAATTGTTTGTTATTTCTGTCACCTGCTGCTGGATGTCTGTCATTGGTTGTGTTGACTTGGTCCTCCCCCATACTTGAATGTGTGTGTGTGTGTGTGTGTGTGTGCGTGTGTGTGTGGTGCTGGGGGGGTTGAATTTGGAGTTAGGGTTCTCAACCCTAACAGTGAATTTCCTCACTTTTGTCACTGTGGAACAACCCTAACTAATGCATTAAATGGATTTTTTGCCTCTAATATACGTGTATATATATATATATATATATATATATATATATATATATATATACATACACACACATATATATATTGATCTAGATAGATAGATAGATAGATAGATAGATAGATAGATAATATGGTCCCTTAACTCCAAATATTGACAGAGTTATGGCTTTTTAAATTTGCAATGTTATTCTATGGGAATTACATTTTTTAATGGTTATGTATTTTTTCTTATATGGCACCTGGGCACCTGAGGTTTTTTTTTGGGGGGGGGCAGTATTATGTGTTATTGTAGTAGTACTCACTGAAACCTTTCTTTTGATATACAGATTGTCCCTTAACTCCAAATATTGACAGTTATTATTTTGATATATATATATAGTCCCTTAACTCCACATATTGACAGTTATTATTTTGATATATAGATAGTCCCTTAACTTCAAATATTGACAGAGTTATGGCTTGTTAAAGTTCAAATGTGGAAAAACACAAAGTCAAAATTATTTTCTCATATGAAAAAATCCTTTTTTCATGAGATTATGTCATTCTTATGAAACAGGATTTCTTCATGTGAAAAAAGAATGTGAAAAAAGTCCAAATTCTTTTTTCATATGAAAACAATCTTGTTTTGTATGGCTCTGCTCTAGTTTCATATAGGCATATGAAAAAATGAAAATCATGTCGGAAAAAGATTTTTAAAATATGTTAGAAACACATTTCTGGGTAATTTTTCCAAAAACTAACACGGAATCCAGCTAATGGGGCCCTGATTAGAAAGATACATGTGTTGGTGTCACTATATGATATGATTGTTATGGGTTTTCAAAAAGCTTATTTGAAAAAAAAAGGGGAAACAAGATGGCCACCATATAAGACAAATTCCTCATGAAACAGGATTACCTCCATATGAAACAAAATCCTTTTTGGCATGGCCAAATTCTTTACTCATATGAAACAGCTATCCAAAAGAGCGTCCTGAGCATGCTCAGAACTTAAATCCTTATTACTCTGGAATGGATTAATATTTTTTTGCCAACCCAATGAAGGGCAACACTCTGGCCAAGCTCTTTCAACGTTGAAAATTTAAGACCAAAATTCCAAACAATCTACACATTAGGCAATAACAAATAAACAGTCAATCCCAACCCTCAAAAAATAAATTTGACTATTTTCACTATCTAGATCTCAGAATCCGCAATTGTGACTGGAATGAACCTTGGAATGTAAAGAGACTTTGTACTTAGACTGTGCATGCAACATGTCATGCAAACCCATTGAACAGGGGTGAAGCTATTAAGGAAAAGGAAAGGGGAAAATGTTTAACCAGGAAAGGCACACTAAGTCAGAATGTATTTCAAGGTGTGACCCCTGGGACCACAAGGAAGTTAAGTGAGTGACTTACTTGGGTTCACACAGTATGCAAGCAGGGGCTGATGGGAGTCAAACCCTGATCTCCAGGATTGCAGTCCAGTGCCCTTAACCACTACACTATAATGTCTACTGCAGTGCAAAGTTGGGGATTTAACATTAATCAGCCTACTCAACAATAAGTATTGGGGTGTTACAATGCCACTCTAATACCTTATGTGTGTGAGTGTATATATATATATATATATATATTAGAGGCACAAAAACTCCATTTAATGCATTAGTTAGGGTTGTTCCACAGTGACAAAAGTGAGAAAATTTGGTGTTAGGGTTGAAAACCCCCCTTGGACCCTGCCCACCCCCAACTGGCATTGGGGTGTGCATTCTGATTGTCACCCTAATTCTCACCCCATGACTTGTGTAAAAGCAGCAGAAGTATAGGAGAATGGGGTGAGAGTTGGGACGGCGACCCAATGCACCTAGTCTGATTGAGGGGGGGCTGAAACGTTTCAAAACCCTCTACTTTATACAGCAATATGACGCTGGAATTTTACCTCTAATTCCCTTCTTTGAGAATGATAACTAGAAATAGTAAATGTAATGCAGCGGCGGGGGCCCCGCGTTCCCGCCATGTGATGTCTTGTGGCATTGTAACAGGAACAGCAACACAAACAGAAGCACTAACAGTGGTGCACATGGTAACGCAAGTGCAAATGAGAACAGAAAGGGTAATGCACACGGTGGCATAGATGGGAACGGTCTGCCGTGTAATGTTTTGTCACATAGTAACATGGTGCCTGCAAATGGAAATGTCAATGGGCATGGTGATGCAAAGTGAAACAGAAAGAGAAACAGTACTGTAGACACAAATGGCAAAAAATAACAGAAACACAAGCCCAAATGAAAACGCAAAGGATAACGCACATGGTGGCGCAGACGTCAACGGTAAGTGAAACGGGTACGGAACTGCAAGCGGAAAGAGCAACAGTAACAGTAATGTAAGCACACAGGCTGGTTTTCCCTAAAACCTGCATAGAGAAAGACAGTGAGTATAAAGAATGTATGCATAATGATGGCTATCGGAGCAGAAAATGAAGACTTGGAATACTAAATAGGTTATATCTCAGGAACCATACAATGTAGAAAAAAAATTTAAAAGTCATATGATTTATGACTTTCCTGGCTAGTTTTATGCTTAGCCCTGATGAAAAGTCCGTGTCTCGCACCATTTCCGAGATACGGGCCCTGAAAAGCGTGGCGAACGCCGTAATGTTATCCTATGGGAAAAAAGTGAAGTTTGGAGCACCATAACTTTACCTCCTTTGTAATATTGTTTCACCAAACCACTGAAAGGCACATCTGTGGGCCATTGGCTGTTTTCCCTCCAAATTTCATGTAAAAAGACCAAACCGTTATTTTGCAGCAGGGTGCCAAAGGATTCCTGTACTGCGTCGGGCGCCGTAATGTTATCCTATGGGAAAAAACGTCAGTTTTGGAGTGCCATAACTTTGCCGCTGTGTAATACTTTTTTCAACACAACTCTGAAAGGCACATCTGTGAGGTGTCACCTGCTTTCCCTCCAAATTTCAGCCCAAAACTCCCAACCGTTCTTTTGCAGCGCAGTGCCAAAAAATTGCTGTCATTTTCCCACAGACTAGAAAACTACTGTCGCAATTTGCAAAAGCTTTCACAAAAATTTGCGACACTTTCATGAGCATGGAAGTACTTTGCAAAAGTACTTTTTCCAGAAATTTGGAAAACATATTTCTGGGATGTTTTACCCCAAAATAAAGACATGGCTAGCATCCTCAGGGTCTGACTAGGTGTATACAAAAAGAATTAGGTTGCTACAGGGTCCCAAATTTAAATACCAAGCATTTTTCTGATTACCAACTGAATATAAAATGGTGGATTTGTGAAAGTAACAGGCCCATTTGCGAAAGTAAAAATGCATTTGCGACACCGTCAAACTTTTTGTTAACTTTTCCCATTGACTTATAATGGGAAATTGTTTTTTGACTAACTTTTGAACCGTTTAATATTTTTTCACCAGATCTTCAAAAGACACATTGGGGACCCCGGCTGCACGTTCCCTGAAGATTTCGGGCCAGTCACGCAAACCATACGACCTGTAGACGTGACCGTAGGATTCCAGAAAAAACGTAAACGCGCATGCAGTTCATGCTTAATAACTCCCCAGCCATATATCTGACTGGTACAAAACTTGGCAGATCCCAAGGCCTATAGTTCTTGATCATGTATTCCAAATTTCAGGCAAATCTGTCAAACAGTTGCAAAGTTATTAAGGTACAACATTTTGGGGTTAAACATAGAAATGGCTCCTCTACCATAATTTATACAACAGGGGTGAAGTGATATGCTATGAAGTATATGGTGTTATTTTCACAGCCATTGTATAACCACTGTGATGACATCACCACTGTGGATTTATTTCCTGATAAACCCACAGTGTCTACATCACCAGCAAATATACAGCAATGGTGATGTCACCAGAGTGAGACCACCTAAACTGCAGCCTGCATTTAATAGCTTCACAATTTCTCTTTCTCACTGAATCCTGCAGCTAACTCAATTAGCATTGTAAAAGGCAATCACCTGTGACTCATAGTTATTCTGACAATCCTAGCCCATTACTGTGCTGCTCTAATCTTCAAACCAGCCTCCTTAATAAACCAGTTTCTCTTTCTGAGTGCTGACTGCAACAGTTTCTCTGTCTCAGTGAAGCCAGCAACTTACTGAAAAAAACAGTCTGTTTCTCACTCCTAGCTGCAGGTAACACAATTATCATTGCAAATCACATGCACCTGTTTCTCATAGTGTCTAACAGTCTCAGCCCATTCAGAAACACTTACACACACACTCAGACTACACACAAACAGTGCTGTCAATATAGCCAAGAGTTTAGAGTAACAGGCAAAGAACAAACTTCCTACATCCAGCAGCCCAGTCCAGTGTTTGATTCTCACAACTTCCATTTCAATACTGTGTGACTCTGAACAAGTCACTTAACTGCCCAATGCTCCCAGGTCCCCCCCCCCCAAAAAAAAACTTATCCAGTTACCGAAATAAAAAAAAACAGAGTAAACAGGGAGAAAACAAAGACAAAACTGTTCCCAATGGATAGTAGCCCTATTGTATAAATCGCACACATGATGTGCAACTTGTGGAATATAGCAAACGTTTGCACTCATGCAGAGTGAACTGCAATATTATCACAGTTCACTTTGCACTCATGCAAATATTTTCCATATTCCACACTCGCCCATCATGTATCCCCTATATATATCTATATCTATATATGTAGATATGCATATATTAGAGGCCAAAAATTCAGTTTAATGCATCAGTTTGGGTTGTTCCACAGCGACAAAAGCGAGGAAATTCGATGTTAGGGTTGAAACCCCCTTTGCACCCCTCCTGCCCACCCCCCAACTGGAATCGGGGTGCGCACTGGGAATCATCAGCCTAACTGTCACCCCATCACATGTGGAAGAAGCTGAGGAATAGGAGAATGGGGTGACAGTTGGGACCGATGACCCAGTGCTGAAGTCAGTTGAAGAGTCAAAAGAGAATCAACTTTCTTAATATCGGTACTCACCTGTCAGCGTACAACAATCGATGACTGATTTTACCTCTGATTTTCCTTCTTTTGAGAATGATAATGAGAACTAGTGAATGTAATGTGGCGGCGGGAGGGGCCCAGCGCTCCCGCCACGTAATGCAGTGGCAGGAGCATGGGGCCCTGTGCCACGTGATGTCTTGTCACATAGTAACATTGTGCCCACAAACACAAATCATAATGTGCATGGTGACGCAAAGCAAAACAGAAAGAGAAACAGTAGTGTAGACAGAAATGTTAAAAACAATGGAAATGCAACCGCAAATGAAAATGCAAAGGGTAACGCACATGGTGGCGTAAACGTGAACGGTAAGTGAAACGGGTACGGAACAGCAAGCAGAAATGGTAATGGTAACAGTAATGTAGGTGCACAGGCTGGTTTTCCCCAAAAGCTGTATAGAGAAAGACAGTGAGTAGAAAGAATGTATGCAAAATATTGACTCTCGGAACACAAAAATCAGGAGTTGGAATAGTAAATTGCTTATATCTCAGTAACCGTACGACATAGAAAAAAACATTTAAAAGTCATATGTATTATCACTTTCCTGGCTAGTTTTAAGAATTTTTTGACAAAAACTCTGTATCATGCACCGTTTTCGAGATACGGGCCCTCAAAGGTGCAGCGAATGCCGTAATGTTATCCTATGGGAAAAAAACAGAAGTTTGGAGTGCCATAACTTTGCCTCCCTGTAATATCTTTTCACCAAACCACTGAAATGCACATCTGTGGGATGTTGGCTGTATCCTCTGCAAATTTTAGCCCAAAAGACCAAACCATTATTTTGCAGCATGGCGCCAAACGATTGCTGCAATGCGTCGGCTGCCGTAATGTTATCCTATGGGAAAAAGTGTCAAATTTGGAGTGCCATAACTTTGCCGCCATGTAATATTTTTTCAACATAATACTGAAAAGCACATCTGTGAGATGTCGACTGTGTTTCTTCCAAGTTTCAGCCCAAAACTCCAAACCGTTCTTTTGCAGTGGGGTGCCAAAGAATTACTATCATTCCCACAGCCTAGAAAAGTACTATGTATTCTAAAAGCTTTCATAAAAATTTACGACACTTTCGTGAGCATGAAAGTACTTTTAGAAAGTAATTTTCCAGAAATTTGAAAAATATATTTCTGGGGTGTTTTACCCCAAAATAATGACATTGCTAGCATCCTCAGGCTCCGACTAGGTGAATACAAAAAGAATTAGGTTGCTAGAGGGTCTCAATTTTAAATGCCAAGCATTTTTCTGATCACTAACTGAAAACAAAATGGCGGATTTGTGAAAGTAGCAGGGGCCATTTGCAAAAGTAAAAATGCATTTGCGACACTGTCAAACTTTTTGTTAACTTTTCCCATTGACTTATAATGGGTAATTGTTTTTTGAATAACTTTTGAACCGTTCAATATTTTTTCATGAAATCTTCGAAAGGCACATTGGGGACCCCAGCCACACATTCCCTGAAGATTTTGGGCCAGTCGCACAAACCGTATGGCCTGTAGGCGCGACCATAGAATTCCAGAAAAAGCGCAAATGTGTGTGCAGATCACGTTTAATAACTCCGCAGCTGTGTATCTGACTGGTACGAAGCTTGGCAGATCCCAAGGCATTTGGGTCTTGATCATGTATTCCAAATTTCAGGCAAATTTGTCAAACAGTTGCAAAGTTATTAAGGTGCAAAATTTGGGGGTTTAAAATGAAAATGGCTCCTCAATCCTAACTATAGTTGCACTACCATGCTACCATAATATATACACGTATTATACTGGCACAGTAGCACCAGTATAGTTAGGGTAGGCAGGGCAGTTTAATGTTAAAACTCAAATTTTGCACTTTAATAACGTTGGAACCATTCAAGGGATTTGCATGATATTTAGCATGCTTTGAAAGTAGTGGAAGCTCTCTTGATGTGCCAAATTTCGTGTCAATCACATTTGTAGTTTTTGAGATACAGAGTGTTAACAAAAGAGAGGGTTTTGTTTTTTGGGCTGTTTTATGGCTCACTTGTTATCTCAAAAACAGGTTAACGTTAGTGGCTGAAATTTTCAGGGTAGAAAGCCTTGGCCTCACATATGTGCCTTTTGAAGATCTGGTGTAAAAATATTAATCCATTCCAGTTATTGAAGTAGGTATTTCCCATTATTTCCTATGGGAAAAAATTGATGTCAGGTATGATGCAGGATTGTAGGCTTTTTCAATACAGAATCCTGCATCTAACTGCCATATATTAGATGCAGAATCCTGTAATGAAGTGCTATGTAGGGCCGTAATAAAGGAGGTCCAAATGGACCAAATGACCTGCCCCCAACAGAGAGGCAAGGCAATTTTTCTTATAAGGTGCCCAATCCTAGAGGCTCTGGGCACCGAACATAAATAATCAACACACAGCAGTAATTAAGACATGAAATAAAACCTCATTTAACTATGTCAAAATTATTGTATAGCAGCATTAAAATGTTTTAAGAGGTCAAGCTTCATGGGACTGGCCAAAACTTAAGACAACATCAGCAGTAAAAAGCCAGGCTGAAAAGGTGGGCCTTCATTGAGGGAGCCTCCCGGATTGCAGATGGAAGTGAGTTCCGCAGGGTTGGCCCAGAGGCATTGAAGACGCAATCTCCCGAGGTCCTGAGCCTAACCCTAGGAACATCCAGGAGGAGTGGAGGGAAGTGAGCAGAGGACACCGGTGTCAGGAGCTCTGACATGGAGCCAGGACCCAGCCAATGTAGGGCCTTAAAGATGAGAAGACCCACCTTGAAAAGGACCCTCCACTTGACTGGCAGCCAGTGCAGGGCATGCAGGACTAGAGTCACACAACTGGACCTCGAAAGGCCCATCTGCAACCAGACCACTGCATTCTGCAGCAGCTGCAGTCTGCGAAGGGTCCCTTCCATTGCCCTGAAGTACAGAGCATTGTAGTAGTCGAGCGTAGGAGTCAAAAAGGCATGCACCAGTGTCTGCAGATCCTTGGGTGGAATGAGGGGCTAAATCCAGGCAATGTTCCGCAAGTGGTAAAAAACACTTCTGAATACAGATGATACCTGATCTTCAAAGGTCAATCCTGCTATCAAGGATCATGCCCAGATTTCAGACCCTCAGAGAAGCCACCAGTGGAGCAGACCCATGAACAAGTTCAGAGTCAGCCCCTGGTGGCAACCCATCATGCCTGTGACCAGGCTCGATCACCAGCACCTCCGTCTTAGCTGTGTTACGTTTCAGCCAGCTGGAAGCCAACTAGTCATTTATTTTAGCCAGGCAGTTGTTAAGTGTGTCAACAGCTCATGATGTTCCAGGTGCAACAAACAAATACAGCTGGGTGTCATCTGCATAGCAGTGAAACTCCACACTGTATTGTTGAATGATCTTGCCCAGGGGCAGCATATGCACTGTGAACAGCATCAGCAACAAGATCGAGCCCTGTGGTACTCCACAGGACAGAGGCATTGGGAAGGAAGAGAATTTCATCAACAGCCGCTGCACCCTATTTGAGGGATAGGACTCAAACCATCTGATGACAGTACCAGCAAATCCACAAAACTCACAGAGCTGATCAAGAAGCATGACGTGGTCACAGAGTCGAAAGCTGAGGAGAGGTCAAGAAGCACAAAAACTGACCTGCCTCCTCTAGCCCTGAGCAGATCATTATGCACTCTCACTAGAGTAGTTTCAGTGCTATGTCTGACCTTAAAACCCAACTGGAAAGGCTCATAGATGTCCGAGGACACCAGGTGATCCTTGAACTGTTGCGCCACCAATTTCTCAACAACCTTGCTCAAAAAAGGCAGGTTAGAGATCAGACAGTAATTCACCAGGACATCATGGTCGAGGGAAGGTTTCTTTAGGAGGGGCTTCACCAGTGCTTCTTTCAGAGAAACTGGGAAGACCCCTCCACCATCAAGCACCTGGCAATCCTGGTGAACACCGGACTGACTGCATTGACACATCCCATTAAGAAATATATTGGTGCCAGGCCAGTTCATAAAAGGTGTGCTTCAGCTCTAAGATCACCTTAGTCACTTCAGACACCTCCACAAGCCTAGATTTCTCCCAGGCAGACTGAGTGCCTCTGAAACTCCCAACCCAATACATGTGAGGCAAGGCCTCCCTGGCAGAATCCCCAACCGGATGGCTGCCACTCTGTCGGAAAAAACAGAGCAAACTCTTCACATTCAGTGGTTGAAAAAACTTTTTTTGGCCAAAGACAGGCAGGATGTAAAAGCCTGTCCATGGTCTGAAACAGCTCAGATGGTCTGTCTTTCCCTGCAGCAATTTCCCTGGACAGGAATTCTGCCTTCTTTCAGGAAATTGCTCCCTGGTACTCAGCATAGTGAGAATGCAGGGCCAGCCTGTCTGTCACCAGCCGGGTCATCTACCAGCAATGCTCCAGCTTCAAACCCCTGATCTTCATCACCTTGAGATCCCCATCAAACCAGGGGGTACTCAAGTGAGAGGATCTGCATCATATATGGACTGGTGCAATGGCATCTAGTGCTTTGGCAACCACCCTTTTATAGGTGGCCACTGCCTCTCCAGTGCCAACTGCACATGCTGCATCAACCCTAGATAGGTCAGCTAATGCCAACAGTTTTTCTGGGTCCAAGCCCCTTAAGGGGCGATAGCTGGCCATCTCTACAGTGGAGGGACTTTTGGGGGGCCCCAAACCTCAACTCCATGGTGCAGTGATCAGACCAAATGACCTGACTAATCTGAGGTTGAGATTGAAACTTCTTCCCCCACCCAGGGACCACAAGGGCCAATGCCACTACCTCAGAGGTTGCCAAGAAAGAGGAGAGGCTGGACCAGGGTGGGCTCAGGGAGGGAGAGGGTGGTGGAACAGAGTTGCATCCCTCTAGCTGTACCTTTCCACAATTCATATGCTCTTCTGGTGGATAGTGGCTCCTCTATGGAGGCACCTGCAGTGGAGACCAAGGAGGATGCTGGGAACCTTACAAAGGAGACCCATAGGAGGATGGTATGGGACCACACAATGAAGGAAACAACTCCTGGTGGGGGACTCAATCATTAAGGGGGTAGAAGTGGGGGGGGAGGAAGGGGAGAGGAAGGTAAGGTGCCTGCCTTGTGCCACGGCTTGGAGGGACAGGAAGTGAATCCTCAGGATCATGGGAGCAGCTGCATGAGGGAGGGAGCTGGATGTTGTTGTCCACCTAGGGACAAATGACCAGGCTAGGAATGGGATCAGAGCAGTGCAAGAGGAGTTTGTAGAGTTGGGGAGGGGCCTTAGACAAGTAGCGTGTACGGTAACCTTCTCGGAGGCGCTGCCTGTCTATGGCAAGGGTGATGCTAGGGTACACCTCACCAGGGAATTCAATGAATAGTTGAAAAACTGGTGTGGAGCTCAGGGTTTTGGCTTCATTGGGACTGGGTAGCCACCTGGAGGGATGAAGACCTATACTGGCGCGATGGTCTGCATCTGTCTGGGGGGACCAGGACCCTAGGTGAGAGGTTTAAATGCTTCATTGGCAAGCATTTAAACTAGCCAAGAGGGGAGGCACTGAAAAGGAGAAGGGAAATCCCAGCCTCCCCCACAAAACACTGTAATTAGTGAGGTAAACACCAAGGTAGAGAAGTCATTAGGGAGCAGGACAGAGGTAAATGTAAAAAAAGGCAAAGGCAGTAAGGACAGGGATGGCGCTAAAAAGGGTAAGGCCATCAAAAAGTGGAGGGTGATGAGTACCAATGCCCGTAGTCTGTGTAACAAGCTCCCTGAACTAGTGGCCTTGATGGAAGAGGGTTGCCTGGATATTGTGGCAGTCACAGAAACATGGTACACAGAGAACCATGACTGGGATGTCAACATACCAGGATGCACAATATACAAGAGGGACAGTGAGGGTAAAAGAGGAGGAGGAGTAACTCACTATGTAAAGGAAGAGATCAAAGCAACAGAACTAAAGAGTAAACAGGGAGCAGATAAGGCATTCTGGGTCACCCTGGAGGCAGGAAATAGCACCACAATCTGCATGGGGGTTGTATACAGACCCCATCTCAGGGGGGAGGGAATGGACAAGGAAATGATAGAAGGCATCCTTAGAATGGCCTAAAAAGGGAGATATTTGTGATGGAGGACCTGAATATACCAGATGTTAAGTGGAGCACCTTTGCTGAAGGCACATCCAAGAGCACCGTCATTCTTGATGCCCTACAAGGGGCATGCCGCAGACAGCTAGTATTGGAACCCACTCGGGAGGGAGCTATCTTAGACCTTGTACTCTCAAATGGGGACGGAGAAAGAATCTCAGATTTAGAAGTGGGTAGCCATCTGGGAACAAGTGACCACCAAACAGTGTGGTTCATGATAAACACAGCCATGCAATCAAGTCATTCAAAAGCAAGAGTATTGGACTTTAGGAGGGATGACTTTGGGAAAATGAGAGAGTGCCTCAGAAAAGCACTAGCAAACAGGCAAGAAGGAGGGGTGGAGGAACAATGGGGAGTAATCAAAACAGCCATCACAGAGGCAACAAGCCTTTGTGTAAAGCAAATCAACAAAACACAACAGAGGAAAAAAATGCTATGGTTCTCAAAAGAGGTGGCAGGGAAGGTTAAGGAAAAAAGGATAGCATTCAGGAAATATATGGAAACACAGAAGGAGCAGGACAGATAACTTTATAAGTTAAAGCAGAAAGAGGCTGGGAAGGCAGTCAGAATAGCAAAGGACAAAACCAAGGAAAGGATAGACAACACTGTTAAGAAGGGGGATAAGCCCTTTATAGGTACATTAGGGAGTGAAGAAAGACCAAAGGAGTGATAGTGAGGCTTAATAAAGGGGACGGAATATGGGCAGAGGGTGACAGTGAAAAAGCGCGGATACTGAATGAATATTTCTGCTCAGTATTCACAAAGGAAGAGGAGAGGGAGGTACCTAAACCAAACAATAGAAACACTCTGAAGACGGGGGTCGATACCAGTCCATTTACAGAAGAAAGGGTTCTGAAAGAACTAATAAAATTGAAGGTGGACAAAGCAATGGGGCCTGATGGGATTCACCCAAGAATTCTAAAAGAACTAAGGGTAGAACTAGTGACACCGCTGACTACTCTCTTTAACAAATCATGGGAGGATGGGGTGGTACCTGAGAACTGGAGGAGGGCAGATGTAATTCCTCTTCACAAAAGTGGGAGCAGGACAGAGGCAGGAAACTACAGACCAGTTAGTTTGACCTCAGTGGTAGGGAAAATGATGGAATCACTTCTGAAGGAAAGAATTGCTCAGCACCTAGAGGCCAGTGGGGCACAGGACCTAAGGCAGCATGGATTCATGATGGGCAGGTCATGTCAGACTAATCTAATAGATTTCTTTTGACTGGGTGACCAAAGTAGTAGACCAGGGAGGGGCTGTGGACATGGTCTACCTAGATTTTAGCAAGGCATTTGATACAGTCCCACACAAAAGATTAATACACAAGTTAGCCAGCCTTGGAGTGGGTCCCAAGATGGAAGTCTGGATAAAAAATTGGCTAGACAACAGGACACAAAGGGTAGTAGTAAACAGAGTCCACAGTGAAGATAGGAGTGTTAGTAGTGGGGTACCACAGGGTTCAGTACTGGGACCAGTCCTTTTTGATGTCTTTATAAGTGACATTGCAGAGGAACTGGAAGGAAAAGTATGTCTCTTTGCAGATGACACAAAGATCTGCAACAGGGTTGATACACAAGATGGAGTGGAAAGGATGAGAAGGGACTTGGCAAGGTTGGAGGAATGGTCAAATGTATGGCAGCTCAGATTCAATGCAAAGAAGTGCAAGGTAATGCACCTGGGAAACAAAAACCCAGGGGAAGAGTACACAATGGGGGGTGAGATACTGACAACAGTAACAAGCATTTGTCAATGCCGAATGTTTGCTTGCTGGCATTGGCAGTGGTAGTGTAGAAGTTACAGAGCTGCGTAATAGGAATGGCAGTGAAGTATTGAACTGAAGCCAACCCCACCACCACCCTGCAGAGAGTGACAGGCATTGGGGTGTGCGTTTGGGTCATCAGGCATAACGGCCACACCATTTCACCACACCCCACCCTGCAGACACTGACAAGTGCCACGGTGTTCCTTGTGGTCTTTGGCCCTTATGCGCACTCCCATTTCATTAGGAAATATGGTGAGATGGGTGCACATAGGAGAATGGGGTGAACTTTGGGGGAAGAGTCCAAGGCATACCTCGATGCCTCTCAGTGACTGCAGGTGTGGAATGGTATGAACATCACAGGCAAGAATCCCAAGTCACACCCCTGATTCCTGTCATTCTCTATAGGGTTGGGCGTTATAGTTGAAAAGCCTAATACCTCAGGCATTCGTTGGTATTTTCATTCCAAATTTTCAACATGTTTGTTTTGTGACCCCACCTCATGAACAGGGGGAATATCAGTTTGTTAGCCGAAAGCTGCTTATGCACAGTGACTACGGCATTTAGCACCACAGGTGCAAAAATATTCCGAACAGGATGTAAAAAATGACAGCTGTACTCTTTCATGGGGAGGTAAAAAATGGCTATGGCAAATGTGTAGTAAAATATTTAAAAAATGGTGAAGTCACGAAAGCATATATAGAAACTGTGCAATGCACAACCGTAATATAATTAGGTTGGGGATTTCTACAGCAGATTGTCAACTCAGGCATTTTGGTGCCTCCGATCATGAACAGTGTCACGTGATTTTCTTTATCTGTGCCGAACAATGATTTCCCACAGCGACACGCATCCCTGCACTGAAAGTGTGAAAACACACCTGCCATGTTGTGAAAATGGCAGCTGTACTGTTCATAAGGAAGTGTGAAAAATGCCACTGGTAAAATCTGGACTGAAAATATTACAAAGTCATGAACTAACGAGGGGCGTGGAAACTGTGCAATGCTCACCGTAACACAGTCATTTATGGAGTTTTGTCACCAAATTTTCAACATAGCCATTTAAGACCTCTGCTCATGAACAGTGTAACTGTGATTTTCTTAATCTGTCCTAAACATTGCTTTCAGACACCAACAGCACCATTGTGCGCTACATGGCGAAAACACATTTTGGGCGCATATATGAAAATTGCAGCTGTACTGTTCATAAGGAAGTTTAATAAAATGGATATGTTGAAATCTGGAGGAAAATATTAAATTTACAAACTTACGAGCATGCATAGGAACTGTAGCAACGACGTCGAAAAGTCATTTTAGGAATTTTTTTCACCAAATTTTCAACATAGCAATTTTAAGACCTCTGCTCATGAACAGTGTCATTGTGATTTTCTTAAGTTGTCCTGTACATTGATTTCGCACACCGACTGCGCCATTGTGCACTACATGGGCGGAAACACGTTTTGGGTGAGATGTGAAAAATGACAGCTGTACTGCTCATAAGAAGGTGTGGTACAATGGTAATGTTGACAATCTGGAGTGAAAATATTGAAAATTTGCAAACTAATAAGCTGCGTGAGGAACTGTCACATACGCACGTAAAACAGTAATTTTTGAATTTTTTCACCAAATTTTCAACATAGCCATTTTAACACCTCACCTCATGAACAGTGTCACTGTGATTTTCTTAATTTGTCCCATACATTGATTTCGCACACCGATTGCGCCATTGTGCACTACATGGGCGGAAACACATTTTGGGTGAGATGTGAAAAATGACAGCTGTACTACTCATAAGAAGGTGTGGTAAAATGGCAATGTTGAAAATCTGGAGTGAAAATATTGAAAATTCGCAAACTTACGAGCCTGCATAGGAACTGCGCAATGCACGCTCGTAAAACAGTCATTTTTGGGAATTTTGGCACCAAATTTTCAACATGGGGTTTTTGAGACCCCCTTCTCGTGACTTGATGTCACTGTCATGGTGTTATTCAGGCCTGAAGGGTGATTTCGCAGTCACTGTGCGAAATCACCCTTCGGGCTTCAATAACGCCATGACAGTGACATCAATCATGAGAAGGGACCCAAAAACCCCATGTTGAAAATTTGGGGCAAAAAATTCAAAAAAATGCCTGAGATATGCAATAAAGTTGAAACCCCCCTATTTAGCCCATTATACAGCTTACCGGCATTTCCTCAGTTCGCGGTTGCCTTTGAAGAGTGCAGACGTATTCCCGGTCCACCGAAGATCGTTGCGCTGGAGTCCGGAGGTAAGTATGGGGTGAGGGGTGTGGGGAGGCTGGGTGCGCAGTGGGTGGGTGCGGGTTGTGGGAGGGCGGGGAGACTGGCGTTGGGCCGTTTTCCTTTACAGGTTACAAAAGAAAACGGATACGGACGCTTTTCCACGCTGGGGTGGGCTCCCCAGCATGGCACAAGGATTGGGGAGGGGGGCCGTCAGCCGACGGGATTGTGCACTTCTGGCCGGCCTACGAATCTGGGGAGACAGTACAGCCAACGGGGATTGGGCACCCCGCCGGCTATATGATTAGTTGCCACGCCTGGGGTGGGCACCCAGCATGGCATTTTGGAAGTCTTTGGGGGCGGGGAATGGCACAGCCGACGGGGATTCGGCACCCCGTCAGCTATACCGTGCATGTGGGGGGCGCGCACGCCTGCTGGCGTCTGTGTCTGTGGTTGGGGGGGAGCTGCGCGTGAGCAGCCTTATCTTATCGCTGCTCACTCAAGCGTAGCTCCCCCTTTCAACTGTATGCCACTGCATTTTGGAGCGTGTCATAGACAGCTCCAAAATGCACTGGCTTACAGGGGCTGCTCCTGCCAGCACACTGACTGAATTGGAGGAGGAGGTGACACACCTCCGAATCTCCGATGATGGCACTATGTTTCTTGCACATGCGTGCAAGCAAACATAAAAATGGAAAGGGACCTGGGGTAATTATATCAGATGACCTAAAGGTAGGCAAGCAATGTGAGAAGGCAGTAAGGAAGGCTGGGGGGATACTGGGATGCATAGGGAGAGTCATCAATAATAGAAAACAGGAAGTTGTTATCCCTCTGTACAGACAGTTGGTGAGACCCCATCTGGAGTACTGTGTGCAGTTCTGGAGACCCCATCTCCTCAAAGACATAGACAGAGTGGAGGCTGTCCAGAGGAGGGCAACCAAAATGGTGCAGGATCTGCACCAGAAGACATACGAAGAAAGACTAAAGGAGATTAATATGTATACCCTTGAGGAAAGAAGGGAGAGAGGGGACATGATAGAAACATTCAAGTACCTCAAGGGAATCATCTAAGTCCAAGAGTGTAGCATCTTTCAGAAAAAGAGATGTGCAAGAACAAGGGGGCACAATTTGAAGATAGAGGGGGGATGGCTCAGAGGTAATGTGAGGAAGTATTTTTTTCATGGAGAGGGTTGTGGATGCATGGAACAGCCTCCCTGAGGAGGTTGTGGAGTCAAGAACAGTGGGGGAATTCAAGAATGCATGGGACAGACATAAGGCAGTCCTAGTTAGGGGGTAGAAGGAAGTAAGCTCTAGGTCAACTAGGATCTGCAGATTATCTGTTAGGTAGGAAAATGGGCAGACTAGGTGGGCCAAGCGGTCCTCATCTGCCGTCAAATTCTATGTTTCTATGTTTCTATGTTTTGAGGTTGTCAGCCTCAAGACCCAGCTGGTACACCAGATCAAGTGTGTGGCCATGTTGGTGGGGAGCAGCAGCAACCGCCTGTGACAGGACCAGTGATTGCATCAACTGGAGGAGGGCATAACCAAAACATAAGGATTCATCGTCGATCCAGGAACTGAAATTCCCCAAGATTAAACACGTGGGGGACAACAACACCTGTTCGATGATGAAGTCTGCAACCTCTTGCAGGAATTCCCCCCCACCCAAGGTGGGCAGTAAATGAGGAGAATCCTGCAACCTGCACCTGCACCCCAATGCACAACGATGCACTCAAAGGATTGGGTGTTACCAGTTGGGTGCACTGAGAAGTCCAGGCTGGACTGAAAAACAATGGCCACTCCCCCATCCCTGTGATCTTTCCTCTGACAGAGTACCACGATGTATGTGGTGGGGATGGCAGCCTCAAAAACTGGGCCAACATTGTCACCCAGCCAGGTCTCCATGATGCATCCAGGTCGGCAGAAGAAATCAAGTCTGCAAAAATAGCAGTCTTGTTCCTCATCGACCTGGCATTGCAGAGGCACCCCCACAGTGCAAATGTCATTTCAAAAAAAACTCCCACTCCCTCCCTCTAAGCAGTCCCACCCAATACCCTCCTATCCCATCCAACTGTCATTTAACAAAAAAGCCTTCCACTCCCTCCCTCCCTCTGAACAGTCCCACCCACCACTTTTGTATCCCATCCCCCAGTCATTTAAGAAAAAATCCTCCTGCTCCCTCCTGCTGAGCAGCCTCACCCGCCACCCTTGTACCCCATCCCCCAGCCATTTAAGGAAAAAACCTCGCTCCCTCCCTCTGAGCATTCCAACCTGACTCACTCATCCCCCTTCCCCCAGTCATTTCACAACAAAAAAAACTCTAGTTCCCTCTGAGCAGTCCCACCCATCACCCTCATACCACATCCTCCAGTCATTTCACACAAAACCCTACTGCTTCCTCCCTCTGAGCAGTCCCACCTGCCACCCTTGTAACCTCAGTCTGTGACCAGCACAGCCCTCCTCTCACCTCCACAGCTGGCCTCAGGCTGCCCTGTGAATAACTGCCTTGTCAGTGAATAACAATATCCTGCATTGAATTTGATGCAGGATGTTGCATCCTACTTCAATGCAGGATACTTTGAGGTGGCAGTCATTTGCTGTAGTGGTCCCTCTCCCCATCACATTTTAAACACCTAAAAAAAGAAAACTGTCCCGTGATGTAGCTGCCGATATGGGGGTTCCCAATCCTCATGTCAGCAATGTAAACCCCCCACCTCATCATGTTCTGACACTGGGGAGCCCAATCTCAATGCCATTAATTAAAAATTGTTGCCTCCCCCCAGCACTACAGGACAATGGGGAGCCCACCTCTCTGTTCCCAAACACCATAATATTATAATCCCTGTAAAAAAGAAAACAGTCCCCCAATGTCTTTTTTCCTTTTTTTTACCTGTAAACAAGAAAACAGTCCCTCTTTGTGTCCGTCCGATTCCCCCATGCTGACCCTCCCTCTGCGCACCCACTCTCCCACACCCCATAGTTACCCTCCAAGTCAGGTGCTGTTCCCTGGAGCGGGACACATCTGCAGTCTTTAAAGTTGAATGCAAAATTACCATTAAAGGTAAGTGCTGTATAATGGCTGTCAATGGAGGGTTCAACTTGATCAGTGTCAGTGGCTCAGTAGGTAACACACTCGCCTCTGAGGCTGGGAGATCGGAGGGCTGTGGGTTCAGTTCCCACATCTGACACTTGGGTTAATATCCCAGTACTGAAACTGTAGTGCAGCATGAGAGGGGTGCTGCACTTCTGACGTGCTGTCTTTTGGATGAGACATTAAACCAAGGTCCCATCTGCCTGGATTGGTGGTAGTTCAGGTGGATGTTAAAGATCCCATGGCACTTATCAAAAAGAGTAGGGGAATTTTTTATTATAACAGCATCAAAAACAAATAACAACAAACAGTGTTAATGCACACCAAACAATACAATAACCAGAAAGGGAAGAAACCAAAAAGAATTCAAAACATCAATCAAGGCACACAAAATATACAGAAAAAGTAAAATTCAAGCATACAAGACCTAAAACAGTGGTCAAAGTACATAAAAGAAATAAACCGTGAGTACATAAGGTCTCATATTTCCATTTTCGAGTAATATTTGGATATCTGACAACATAAAAGTCCAAAGTAAAAATCAACAATATGTGACTTAAATGCAACTTGTATCCCTGAAGAGAAAAAAAATTAGAAAATCCCTCCCGAGTCGTAAAGAAATCACATAACCACCCTAAACTATTTATATTTAATGAAAAAAGTCAGACCTTGCCACCAAAACCTAACCCGTTTGGTGGATGCAAACCTTATATCAGTAAGATATACCATTTCCATAGCCCCTTGAATCAACAAATTCACAGTCTCATATGGCATTTGTTTCTGATATAGAACCCATTGACAGCGGGCCTGCCATAAATAATAAATCAATGCACAACATAAGATGTGCAATGTATCAATACAATAGCTCTTTTGTAACTGAGCAAATTTCCCCAAAACCAGGATGTCATAATTAAGGTTACGTAACCACCTCATATTCCATGTCTTCGCCAAGAATTTCCAAAGAGAAATGGCAAAATTACAATTGAAGAAAAGTGTTCCATTGTTTCTTCTTTATCAATACAACACAGATAAGGACAATTCCGTTCAATTTTTGCTTTATATTTAGCATTGCCCCTCACCCCCAACCTACCATAACAGGTCAGCCATATAACCTCCCACATATAAATCGGTAATCGTGAATTGTTTAGCCATTGCCAGACCAATTGTACATCTCCAGATGGACAGTTTTTAAAAGCTGGTTCAGTAGGATAGAGCTCTGACATGACTTTAGCATATAGGCTTCTCCCTGTACCTTCACGTATTGTGAGTGCCGACAATTTCCACCAAAATAGTCTCTTAACAATAGGAAGAAATAAACTTGGTATAAATAAGGTGGGAATGGGTTTCGGAGGATCAGTTACCCAAACCAAAAAATATCTGAATAACACAGTTTGCAACAGAAGACCATCACTTGTAGATGTCACCGTCCATCCGTCTTTAAAATTAAATGCTATAAACAAGGTAGAAAAAAAATGACTGGGTCTATCATCCCCAACCCACCACGGGCCTTTGCCAAATAAGTGTAATGTCATTTAATGGGATTAAGTCTATTACCCCATACCATCTGAAAAAACAGACTATACAATTTGGTCTCCAGAGATATGGGAAGTGGAAAAATATGTGCTATAAACAATAAAACAGGAACAACAAACTTCTTCCATACTACAACCCTCTTAATTTTAGACAACTTCCAATGTTTCCATATGTTAATTTTATGTTCCACTATTTTTAAACCTTTTTCCCAATTAAGACTTGATGAATTTTGGGAGCCATACCATAGACCTAAAATCTTAATAGGGTCCGAAGAAATTTTCAAACCTTGAACAACTAAAGACTCTGGGAGATTAACCCCAATAAACAAACCCTGGCTTTTAGCAGTATTCAATTGTGCATTAGAAATCCTTGCAAATTTCTCCATGCAATCCAGAAACACCGGCACCTCATGATCATGAGTGAAGAATAAACACAAATCATCTGCATACGCCTGAACCCTGACTTCCTGTGACAAAGGAGGGGCTGTAATTCCTTCCCAGAATGGCATTTGTGACAAATACTGAACCAATACGTCAATCGTATAAACATATAATAATGGGCTAAGCGGGCATCCTTGTCGTACCCCCGTAGTAACATGAAATCCATCTCCCGAACTGAAATTGAACAACAGGAAATGTCAAAGATCTCCCATATATTGCTTTAATCCAATTAATAAATTTTTCCGGTACACCATAATGTTGTAACACTGAAAACAGAAAGGGATGATATACCCTATCAAACACTTTCCGTTGGTCTACAGACACAATGCAACCTGATAATTTCTGTATATTAATATATTCTATCCAATCCCGAATTACCCTATGAGCTTGAAATATAGTTTTCCCTTGTATTGCACAATATTGGTTGGGAGAGATAACCAGCCGTGCCATTACTTTTAACCTTGTATTTAGAATACCTACCAGTAATTTGTAATTGGAATTCAATAAGGTAATAGGTCTCCAATTTTCCAACGAAAGACTATCACCAGTTTTAAACAAAAAAATCAGTATTCTATCAGTAAACCATTGAGGGAAGTCTTCTACGTCTAAAAGGAAATTAAATATTAATTCTAACCCCACTGCAAATTTGTCTGGAAATGTTTTATACAATTCTATCGTAAGGCCATCCATCTCCGGTGAAGTGCCAGCTTTCGTTTTTTGTATTGCTTCTACAATTTCCAATTTAGTGATAGGTTCAATCAAGGACCCACCCTGTACCCCGACATCTGATATTTTAACGTGCTTCAAAAAATCTCGTATCTCAAGAAGATGTGGAGGAAATTTAGGTTCATGAGAGATGACAAACTGTTTGATTAAAGACTGCAAGTCATCTGGATCCGTAATAATAGTCCCATCTGCACTTTTCAATGCAACAATCGAAGTTTTCTTCTTATAAGTTTTAAAGGCTTCATAAGGATCCCCAGCTGGGCTCTTTTTATCCCCATACAAATATAAAGCCTGTAGGGTACTGGCTCTATCATATTGCCATTCCTTAAGTTGTGATTTAGTTTGATCTATCAGAAGTAAAGCCTTGTTAATGGAAGTGTTTGCTGATGAGATCAAGGTATATAACCACTGTCGTAATGATAAATATCTAAGGAACTTCTCATTCCCTTTAGTGCGTCCTATATTTTTAAAAAATGTACCAAAATCTTGTTTAGACTCTACCTACCAGTCTCCCAAATTATCGTACAGAAAAGTCACAGATAACCTTGCATGAAGTAAAACTTTAAATTTGGCCACTACATCAGGACAGTCCAATAATAATGCATTCAATTTCCACCTGGGTCTATTCATAGAAGGGAGGTGGTCTGGTCCTATAATGCATTGTAGCAGTAAATGGTCAGAAAAGGAAACAGGAAACGATGAAAATGTAAAAGGCAAATTATCTGATAAGAATATATAATCTATAGTGGAAGTATATAGATTTTTTTTACAAGTAAAAAGCATCCCTCCTTGCTGTCGATTATTTGCATCAACTAGGCCAGAAGAGTGTATCAACTCCACCAATGCATTGGAATCACAATTAATCTTTTTGTTCCCTCCTGGAACCTTTGCACCAAGTTTATGTTTTATTTCACAATTAAAATCCCCACAGAGAAAAATGGAATGTGTAGTGCACAAAAAAGGTTTAATCTTTCGGAAGAGCTCTACCCTTTCTGCTTTAATTTGGGAGCAATAAACATTTATAAATCTACATGTCATAGTATCCAGAACCCCATCCAAGATCATTAATCTACCCGGTATTATGTCCATCAATTTAATTAAGGAAAATCTGAAGGAGTTGAACAAAAATCCAAGTCCATCAGCTGTTTGCTGACCGAACGACCAGTATGATGGGCCCCAACACCATTCTCTTTGGAAAAATCTTGCTTGATCAAGTGAGTACATCCACGTTTCCTGTAATAGGCAAATGTCAAAGGCTTGAAAACGAATATAATCATAAATTATACTACGCCTCTTGAAGTTCAACAGACTATGAACATTTACTGAACCTAATTTGATTACCATTAGCTAGGTCCAAACCCAATCATCCATCTTTTTTCCTCCTTTTTTTCTTCTTTCCCTTATAACCTTCCTGTGGACGTGACGGGGATGGCGGGCTATCTGGAACTGACTGGGAATCTAACTCTAGGCCATCCATGTCTGATTCCCCCCAAGAGGTAGCCAAGACTGCAAAGGGGTTATTAGATTCCATCTCCAACAGACTTGTCCCAGAACTAGCTTTGGTATTCCTGGAAGAACGCCGTACAGGGATCAAAATCACAGGTTTCACAACTTTCTCACCCCCTGTACTAATCAGGGTGATGTGACCCTCCAAACCCACCTCCAGAACATCCCAAAGAGAGTCCTCGGAAACCACATTTTGATTTATACCATCAGAACCCTTATTCTCCAATACCCCATGCCCCACCATGGTGACACCCTCAGAAACTTCCTGCTGTACAATTTTATCCTGAGCTGTTTGAATCAGTAATTCCGGGCTTCTCGTCAAAGTTTTATTTCTTGCTGCCCAAACACAGTCTGAAAAATTATGCCCCACCTCATCACATAAGTCACACTTCGTAAGATTTGTACACTGAAACGGCCCATGGCCAACCTCCCCACAATTATCACACCATGGTTTATTGCATGAGCTTGACAAATGTGTCCTCACCCCACACCTATAACAAGCTCTAGGCTGACCTGCATAGAAACACACCCCTCTATCCCTCCCCAAAAGGAAGGAATTCGGGATATGCACTATCCCCTGATCCATCTGTCGTAGTTTGACCTTAAATTTCCAACCTCCAGTCCAAAACTGCTCTGAGTCCAAGATGGCCTCCGGAGCACCCAAGACGTCACACTTTTGGGCAAGCCAGTAAAAAATGTCATCCACATGGACACCCTCATTCCGAAAAATGACTGTCACAAACCTAATTAAAGGTTTCGTCAAGGGGATAACAAAAAAAGGTGTCCAAATGGGTGAAAACTTGACCTGACTATACCTTTCCCGAAACAAATCTAGTGCAGATGCAGAACAAAAACTAACATCAAAATTATCCTCCCTTGATATATTTATGAATGCAAACACCTCCCGAGGGGAGAAGTGTAAGGAATCCTTCAATAACTGCTTCCCCACATACACTCTGTCAGGTCTAATGTCCATTCCCCCTTTATATCGTATGCGAACAGCATTCCTACGAGGGGCCGCCTCCTTTTTCTGTGAGGAAAATAAATCAGACATAAGAGGACATCTAATATTGGGAAGTGCTTCTCTGAGCCCCGGTGGCTCAACCCCAACTCCAGAGTAAGGCCTGAACCACATCCAGGAATCCCCTGTGCTTCTGGACCAAGAACCGCTCCCTGTACCTCACTCCCCACATCACTTTCAGACATATTAGTAACCACAGGTAAAACAGGTTGCCATCCTGGCACATTTTGTGAGAAATTTAGCTTAGGATCCCAGTCTTGGGTGGGATGCCATGAACCTTTATTAAGAGTCCAGCCAGCGTCCTGCAGGGCCGTTTCAGGTGACCAATTCTCAAGTTCTGAAGCCTTTGTGCAGTCATTTAATACTGGGAGACTCTCAGTATGCTGACATAATTCAGTCACTAGTCCCTTATTAGCAATAGGGCGTTCAATATTACGTTTGGCAAATACCACCACCGCCCACTTCTCCTTCCCTTCTTCCCCAGTTTTCTCCTTACCAGTCACCATACGTGTCATGAAGGTGAACTCTGACACCCCCTCCTGTTGATTCGGGTCCGTTTGGAAGATGCAAGGGATGGCATTCACACACTGTGGGTCCGACCCCCGAAAAACAAATCCAGAGTCCTTCAATAGGGCTGTAGAGCTTAGTTCAGACCTACTGACACCGGTGAGAACTTCCGCATTGCTCGAATCGACTACACCAGTGTTCCTAGACGCTCCGTCGCATCCTGAACACGTCATGCCGCCGACAGACCTCAAACCAGGAACTACTGCAGGCTCAGCAACGCCGGCCACCTCAACCGACGATTCCATTCGGTCCACACAGATTCCAAAGCCAGACTGCTCACTATGTTCATCAGGTGTAGAATTCTTCCTCCTCGGCACCTCAACCTCGCCCACCTCGTGAACGGGAGAAGCAGTGGCCGAAACGACTCCAATTTAGAGATCTCCTCCTGTACTCTTGCTTGTTCTCACCGCAAAGCTGCCAATTTCTCAGAAGCCCCCTGAATCAGGTGAGGACTCTCAAGTGCAACAGTACATAATAGATGTTTATGATCAATAACCAGTAAATCCTCTGGATTGGTAATCGTAGCTTTGTCGGTGGAAAGTCCCATCGGGACCGGTGCAGACAGCACCTGTACGTTTTCCTCTCTCCGTTCCTCCATCCTAGCAGTATCCAGTCCTTCCTCTGCTTCACCGTCCATCCTCTCCCGGAGCAGACCTCAACTAATGCAGCAAGACATGCTGCTAGCCCTCTACTGGCCACAGAGTGCCAGCAGAGTAGGAGAATTTCCCCGGTGTCCTGGCCAAATTTCCCTCATTCACTAAAAATACCACCAACAGCTTAACCTGGTTCAAGGTCAGTTGGCTTCTTCTGTATCTCAATCCCCCGGGTAGTGCCTGAAAATAGGCAGGATTTGTCTAGTGCACTTACCCGGTCAACAAAAACTAGATAAATAAATAAATAAATAAATAAAAAAAACTAATGTTGATGTCTGAGCCATTTTAGGTATTTTCACCAAATTTTAACATGGGGTTCTTGAGACCCCACCTCATGAACACTGCAACTGTCATTTTGTTACTTGGTCCTGAAGGTAATTTCATGTCCCTGGTGGAATCACCTTTTGGGACTGATTAACAAAATGACAGTGCCAGTGTTCATGAGGTGGGGTCACAACAAGCCCATTTTGAAAATCTGGTTAAAAAATTCCTAAAAATGGCTGCATTCTGAGCATGCATTGTGCAGTTTCTGTGCAGTTATATAACTTTGGCAATTTACAATATTTTCACTCCAAATTTTCAACATTGCCATTTTTTCACACCACCTCATGAACAACACAGCTGTCATTCTTCAAATGTGGTCCAAAATATCTTTTCGCAGCCGTAGTGAACAATGGTGCAGTTGCTGTGCGAAATCACCTTTTGGGACCAAGGAACAAAATGACAGTGTCAGTGTTCGTGAGATGGGGTCCCAAAAAGCCCATGTTGAAAATTTGGTGAAAAAATTTGTAAACATGGCTGCATTATGAGCGTGCATTGTGCAGTTTCTACACAGGTGCATAACTTTGGAAATTTACAATATTTTCACTCAAAATGTTCAACTCTCACATTTTTCACACCAGCTCATGAGCACTAAAACTGTCATTCTTCAAATATGGTCCAAAAAGTCTTTTCACACCTGTGGTGCACAATGGTGCAGTTGTGCGAAATCACCTTTTGGGACCAATGAACAAAATAACAGGGGCAGTGTACAGGAGGTGGGGTCCCAAAATATGCAATGTTGAAAATTTGGTGAAAGAACTCATAATAATGGCTGGGTCATGAGCGGTTGTTGAAAATAGATTGGGGGGGGCTACAACAAATTTCACAATCCCAGAAACCCCAAATAAAAGTTTATTTTTCTTCCTGGCATCAGTGTGTCTGTATGTACTGGGCAAGGGCAGGCTATAAAAATAAAAGTAAAAATAAAACTTTGACTTGTGCCATCTAGAGGGTAGACAGACACACTGGGGGGAGGGTCCACGAGAAATGTAACACTCTCAGAAATAACAAATAAAACTATTTTTTTTTCCTGGCTTCAGTGTGGCTGTGTGTACAGGGCAAGTGTAGATTTGCAAAATCAGACTTTGGGGCTGACCCACCTGCTCAGCGCTTGGATTTCTGCTTGGGATGCCAATGACCTGGGTTTGGGAATGGACCCGGGAGTCGGAGGGCCAGCAGGAGGCAGAAGGATTGACTGGGGACTGCTCTTCTTCGGAGGGAGGGGGTAAGAGTGTCCTGCACTTTATGGACCCCTGGTAGAAGTTTTTTTTTTTTTCCAACACCTGTCATATGCGATGTGGCAGAGTCACCCCTGTGACATTGACTGTATCCAGGCATTCCACCCTATTCTGATGAAAAATATGTATTTCTTTCTCAAAATGGGACACTCACTCAGAGATGATTGAGGAGACTGGGGAGGAGAGGAGTGGTCAGCGGAGGGGTACGGAGCAGAATGATACTGAGTAGGGGCCATGCTGCTTTGTGTTCACTTCATAAAAAGTGAGAAAATTAAATGCAAAAGACTATGATAATGCACTAGTTATGGTTCATGTCATGCCTTTCAAAGTATGGAAATTTGGTGTTAGGGTTCCCAGCCCTAACACACCATAACACCCTCCCCCATTCAACCGTATCACCCTATTTCACCCCTCCACCCTCCATACACCAACAGGTGTCGGGGTATGCCTTGGGGTCATTGGCCCTAATGCTCACCCCCATTCCATAATTACATAACCCGACATTAAGGCTCGCAATCCCAAGGCACACCCCTCGCACCTGTTCCTGCATGCAAGTTGGGGGTGGGGTCTAAGGGTTGGAAGCAGAGGGTGTGGATGGGGTCTTAGCATTGGGAACCCTAAGATTTCATTTCCATTTTTTTACGTTGGAACCCTAATGGTGAATTAATTACATAGAAATATAGAAACATAGATTTTGACGGCAGATAAGGACCGCTTGGCCCACCCAGTCTGCCCATTTCCCTACCTGTTGGATAAGCTGCAGATCCTAGTTAACCAGCAGCCTACTTCTTCCTACCCCCACCCCCTAGAATTGCCTTATGACTGTCCCATGCATGCTTGAATTCCACCACTGTTTTTGACTCCACAACCTCCTAGAATTTCTCTACTTTTTGACAAACAAACTGTTTAATGCCATATTGGTCCTAGTAAGAACAAATCCAGAACAAATGGTTTGATACCTTTTATTAGACCAACAAGGTTGTTACAAAAAGAACAAATAGCTTTAGCTTTCGGACCAACAAATCCTTCTTCCATTAAAGGGGCACTGTCAGCCTTGTCCCTCGTTTTATTGCCACAAAACAACAGTGTGCCTCTGTGGACATAGTGATCACATATGGTCCACAGAATACCCCCTATATATAACATAATCAAGAATTCTTACCAATTTTCTTAGTTTTCGCAATATTTACTTTCCCTCGGGTTCCCATAAATACGCTGTGCACGGCTTGAAGCAAGATGAGCACACATCGGACACTGTGCACGGCACATACATCTATTTTGCACATGGCCATGATAAAAAGTTAAACACGGCATGTATTTTCAAATGCTGTACTACAGATGCCGTTTTTTAACTGAAACCGAGCGCTGGAAAAGCAACCAAATGCATTTGAATGGAGCTGCTGAAATCTCGTGCATGCGCGAAAGTGGGACGCTACTGCGCATGCGTGTGATTTGTGCGTCATCCTGCTTTCGCGCATGCGCGAGATTTTGGTAGCTCCTTTCTAATGCATTTAGTTTCTTTTCCAGCACTCGGTTTCAGTTAAAAAACGACATCTGTAGTACAGCATTTGAAATACATGCTGTGTTTAACTTTTATCATGGCCATGTGAAAATCGATGTATGTGCCAAGGACAGTGTCCATAAAGTGCTTCATCTTGTTTCTTGCTTCCGTGCACAGCGACTTCTATGGGGAACCCGAGGGAAAGTAAATATTGTGAAAACTAAGAAAATTGGTAAGAATTCTTGATTATGTTATATATAGGGGGTATTCTGTGGACAATATGTGATCACTGTGTCCACAGAGGCACACTGTTGTTTTGTGGCAATAAAATGAGGGACAAGGCTGACAGTGTCCCTTTAAGCTTCCAAAGTAGGACTTGTTGGTCTGAAAGCTAAAGCTATTCATTCTTTTTGTAACATCCTTGTTGGTCCAATAAAAGGTATTAAACCATTTGTTCTAGATTTGTTCCTACTTTTTGAGAAAGTATAATCGTAGGGAACCCTAATGGTGCAATAACAAAGTTTTTTGCATAGAATTTTCTTACTTTTTAAGAAAGTATAACCATAGCCTTATTTACGTATGGGAGTGCAGGGCCTATCCATAAGTGTAAATAGAGAGATTGTAATTGACCTTCATTTTCCTGTGGGAGCACAGTACCCTTCGGGCCCTGTGTTCCCATCAGTCCATAATGGTATCCATATGTTCATATGGAAGCACATTGTAATAGTCCCTTATTTACGCGTGGGAGCGCAGGGTTCAGAAGGCCCTGCACTCCCATCAGTCCATAATGATATCCTTTTGTCAGAGGGTTCAGTAAGCCTCCTGCCTTACTCCACCCCGAACACCGTAGTAAGACAGGCCACCTCATATCGAACTCCAACCGCCAGTGTCATAGTAAGGGTCAAGGATCTGTTTTCTGGGGGGTAGTCACCATACAACATACAAAATCACACATGCCCCCACAATGCAAAGCATCATGGACTGACACCTAATTGTAGGCAAAACAATACAGCTGTCACATTGTGAATGCATAGGACAGTATCACAGTCATTTTAGCCCCATTCATTAAGATTCGTCCGCAACTTTAAACAATGTATGGAAACATGCAAAATGACTTACCACACCTAAAGTCCATATTTCGAAGCATTTTTTGAGATATAGCTGCCTAAACATGCCCTGACCAGTACAATGTTATCCTATGGGAAATTGCAAAATTTCAAATTCTTATAACTATCGAGCACATGAACATTTCCTCACCAAACCAAGAAAAGGCACATCTGTGGGGCAAGTCCTTTGTTCCCTGAACATTTACACCCAAAATTGCTAAGCATTTATTCACAGCACAGTGACAAAGAAATGACTATGCACAGCTCCTATTACAATGCAGTGGGAAAGTGTTCCTTGGCCTAGGAAGGGTGGGCACAATACATTATAGGGGGTGGTGTGCAGGATTTATTTATTCATTTATTTATTTATGTATTTGGTAACCGGGTTGGTGCACTGATCTAAAGGCCTTTTTCAGGCATGGCCCGGACTAGAAACTAGCACAAACAGTGTAAAAATACAGTGAGAGAACAGCATGGATCATACAGGGAACATAACAGTGTAGGTCAAGCTAACAGAGTAAATATAAGGTGAACAGTACCAGGTACATCAACAATTGAGCAAACCAAGGTATAAAACATTTAGGTAAATAAGGTAAGCTTGCTCCATCATTCGACAATAGGAGTAACAATTGTATTCAGTGCAGGAGATGAAAGCAGAGCACTGGAGGGGGAAGGGGTAAGGGTGGGCAGCAAGGGAGATATAGCCATGCTAGCGGCCTTTGGGCAGATGCAGGTCATGGAGGACAGAAAGTGCACTCTTAACAGGAAATTAATATTTGGAGGAGGGTCGGGGGATTGTAGGGAGGAGGGGAGGTCTTTCCATAGTGAAGGTCTGGCTGTGGAGAAGGCTCTTAGGTCCGTCCTCATAGATATGTTAGGGCATTCTAGTTGAAGGTGAGAAGACTGACACAGATTGCAGAAGTAGGTTCTGGGCTGGATAAGAAAGGATAGTTGAGAGTAGGAGGGATTGTGCAAGTTATCAGCAATGGCGTGGGCCAGCTCGTAGGAGCATCATGCTTGTGGAGGGAACCAGTTAAGGGACTGGTAAAGAGAGCAGTGGTGAGTGAGGAGAGGGGCATGGAGGGAAAGGTGGCATATTAAATTGTAGGTAGCATCTAGGAGGTTCAGGTTGGTAAGGGAGGTGAGGGTGTATGCCGGGTAGCCATAGTCAAGGAGGGGGAGGAGGCTGCAATGGGCAATAGCAAGATGGGCTTCCGGTGAGAGGTGGTCGATTACGCGATAGCAAAGTCCTATCTTCCAGTTGATGCACCTGATCTGTGAGGCAATGTGGCCAGTGTAGGTTAGGGACAGGTGCTGGATTACCCCCAGATACTTGAAGGCAAGAACAGTGTCAAGGGGAGATCCATCTGGGTATCTGACAGTTAGAAGGTTACCATTGTGGGCAAGGGCGGAGAGTTTTGGTTTGGAACCAAAAAGCATGGCCTTTGTTTTGGCAGCATTGACCAATAGTTTGTTGGTGGATAACAAGCAATGTGCCTTGTACAAAATCATCAGTAAGAGTGGCGGACAGTGAGGCGGGGAAGGGGTCAGTTTTGTATAGTATTAAGTCATCGGCATAGAGGAATGATTTACAGGATAGACCCTCCAACAGGAGAGAGTTAATGAAGAGGGAAAAGAGGAGGGGCCAAGAACCAATCCCTGGGGGACACCCACAGAGATAGGCAAGGGGGGGGGAGGTGGCACCACCAAGGCAGACCATCTGTGTTCTACCAGAGAGGTAGTTAATGAACCAGGTGGTGGAAGCAGGGGAGAAACCAAGGGCATTGAGTTTTGCTATCAGGCTGTTGTGATTTACAAGGTCAAATGCCTTCAACATATCTACATACACTGCACCAATTAGCTTCCCTTTATCCATATTCCTCAGCACATGGTCAGCGAAGATGGCAAGGGCTGTGGTAGAGCGGTGTCCCTTCTAGAAACCATGTTGGTGAGGGCAAAGGAGATTACATTTGGAGATATGATCTGTAAATTGGTAGTTTACTGCCTTGTCTAGGAGCTTACCAAGATGGGGCAGAATGGAGATGGGACGGTAGTTGTCCAAATGACTAGGGTCACCTGATTTATGAATGGGGACAAGTTTGGTCTGCTTCCAGACAGAGGAGACAAAAGCTGTAATAAAGGAGAGGTTAAAGATGAAGGTGAGTGGATAGGCAATATCCTGGGCAACTAGTTTTAAAAAGCAGAGGATAGACTGTCACTACCAGCACTCCCTTGAGATGGTAGGCTGAGGAGGCGCGTAAGTGTCCCAGGAGGAGAAATGGTCTTAAAATAAAAAGGGGCACTAGCAGGAGGGGAGGATGGAGGAGGGGGCAAGGGGGTAGAGGGGGGAAGCTTATCATAGTAGCTGCTAAGGTTTGAGAAATGTTCATTCAGTGCATTCGCAATGTCAGTAGGGTCAGTGAGGCAGCCTTGTTGTGTGTTTAGGGGGGAAGGTGATTGCTTTGTGGGGGAAGGGAGAGCAAGGCATTAATGGAGGACCAGAAATGCCTGGGGTTGCCTAGGTGACTGGACTGAAGTGACTGGAAGTGGGCCAACTTCGTAGAGTGCATACAGCGCTTGCAGAGATTTCCTGTATACCATTAGAACAACAACATTTTTATAGTGAAGACCACCACAGAGACAAATCTTGCCAGGTCACTGTGATGGTGTTGCTTTACACTACCGCTCTCTTTCTGGGTGTTGTGCCCCCACCCCAAACCAACTCCAACTTGGAGTTTGTTCTCTAGAGATGGGGGGTGCAGGGGGCAAAGCCTCCTCCTGCAAAAACACACTTTATTCCAATGGGAACAATGCCGACAGTCGGCATTATTCCCGTTGCTGTTGTTGGTGTTAACAGCATTGCTATTGTTGTAATATGGTGGAATTGAGATTTCACAGGCAATGGTAGCCATTCCAAAGGGACAGGATGGGGAAGTTTTATAGTCAGCCCACTTTGCATCACTCTGCTTCATAAGCTTGAGGAGGTCTGACATGAGCCAGTGAGTGTGACCCTCACACACTCTGTGAGAAGTGAGCAGGAAATGCTTGTCTTGGATGTGAGACAGAACTGAGACAAAAAGGTCTAGTGTAAGGACAGCATTAATGGCACAGTAGAGGAAAGTCCATTTAAGGGCTCTGAGGTCATCCTGAAGCCTGAGTGGGTCAAAATTAGGGAAATAGTGGAAAGTCAGGTAGGTAGGTTGGGGGGGTGGTATGCCAGACACAGTAGATGGAAGACTGGTCACGTAATTGCATCAGACAGTGTGCCGGCATTGGAAACTTTGTCTGCTCAAGTTGTCAGAATCCAGTCCAGGGTGGTGTGTTTGTTGGAACGATTTTTGAGGCATGTATGGGAGGTAATTATCTGGGTGAGATTGTGTGGTTGTATAATGAAGTCAGACAGTGGGAACATGTCGCAGACAGTGTTGAAATCCCTACAAGGAAGGAGTCTTTTGTGGGGAAAAAAGGAGCAAGGAGGTTCAGAAGGGCTGCAAGCCCAGGGACACCAGCTCTTGGAGGGTTATAGCAGCACACAACAAGCAACTTCTTATTTGTGGCAACTGTTAGCTCAGCTACAAACCACTCAGAAGGGAGGTAACTGGAGGACAGGATAAGGAGTGTGGCAGTGTAGTAGTTACGATAGTACAGATGTACACCACCACTATGGCATGAGGTAGAGCTATCAAGACGAAGGAAAGTATAACCGGGCAGGGAGCAGTTTTGGTCGTGGGTGGAGCTTTTTAACCAGTCTCTGAGATGCCCAGCATGTCGAGATTGTACAGAGAGACCCAGCCCTCCAGCTCAGCTATTTTAGGAAGAAGGCTCCTCACATTCAAATGTGCAATTTTTAGACTGTGATTAATATCCCATAAAGGATAACTATGGGCTAGAGGAGGGTTTAAGGGCAGTGTAGAAGCGGGGCCAGGGTTACTTTCTATGTGCCCTGAGAGAAGGAGGCAGGCAGCATGGAAGCTGGATCAGAGGAGAACTTGGAGAGACGGGACCCAGAGGGAGAGGGAAGAGAGGTGAAGGAAGAGACGGTGCCGGTCATGGGAGCTGATGAAAGCTAGGGCAGCAGACAGACAGGAAAGAAGAAGGCCGCAGTCAAGGCTAGGTGGCATGGGAGCTGGAAAGAGTGTTGGCTGGGCATGCTTCAGAGCAATTTGTTCCAAGGCTAGGGCCGATGCACCAAAATCAAAGGCTAAACATAGACTGAGAAGTAAACAGAGAGAGACCAATAGCAGTAGTGGTGGATATCATGGAGGCAGGGTGGAGGATGGGGGGAAATAGATACAGTTTGGGGTATAGGGAGGATTAGCGGTATGGAATTGGGAGTGGACTATAAATACTATTGAGGTTAAAGGGAGGTTTTAGGGGTATGGAAATTGTTCACAATTAAGCATAATAGTCCATTTTCTCCTTTTCCCTTTGTAAAACCTTAACAAAACCCTTAACAAATGTTCCTTAATTGTCACCTTGTTTACAATTGATCCCTGTAGCCCAGATTGCAAAACCTTAACAGAGCCTTTAACAATGATCCTAATAGCTCATTTACACCTTTTCCCAGATGGCAGACATTAACAACACTTACCATTTCACATTTCAGTTGCTTTTGTCTACATAGAAACATAGATTTTGACGGCAGATAAGGACCGCTTGGCCCACCCAGTCTGCCCATTTCCCTACCTAATGGATAAGCTGCAGATCCTAGTTAACCAGCAGCCTACTTCTTCCTACTCCCACCCCCTAGAATTGCCTTATGACTGTCCAATGCATGCTTGAATTCCACCACTGTTTTTGACTCCACAACCTCCTCCGGAAGGCTGTTCCATGAATCCACAACCCTCTCTGTGAAAAAATACTTCCTTAAATTACCTCTGAGCCACCCCTTCTATCTTCAAATTGTGCCCCCTTGTTCTTGCACACCTCTTTTTTTGAAAGATGCTACCCTCTTGGACTTTGTTGATTCCCTTGAGGTACTTGAAAGTTTCTATCATGTCCCCCCTCTCCCTCCTTTCCTCGAGGCTATACATATTCAGCTCTTTAAGTCTCTCTTCATATGTCTCCCGGTGCAGACCCTGCACCATTTTAGTTGCCCTCCTCTGGACAGCCTCCATCCTGTCTATGTCTTTGATGAGATTGGGTCTCCAGAACTGCATGCAGTACTCCAGATGAGGTCTCACCAACTGTCTTTACAGAGGGATTATAACTTCCTGTTTTCTACTGGTGATGCCTCTCCCTATGCATCCCAGTATGCCCCCAGCCCTCCTTGCTGCCCTCTCACATTGCTTGCCCACCTTTAGGTCATCTGATATGACTACCCCCAGGTCCCTTTCCATTTTGTTGTTGTTAGTATCTCACACCCATTGTGTACTCTTCCTGGGTTTTGTTTCCCAGGTGCATTACCTGCACTTCTTAGCATTGAATCTAAGCTGCCATACATTTGACCATTCCTCTAACCTTGCCAAGTCCCTTCTCATCCTTTCCACCCCACCTTGTGCATCAACTCTGTTGCAGATCTTTGTGTCATCTGCAAAGAGACATACTTTTCCTTCCAGTCCCTCTGCAATGTCACTTATAAAGACATTGAAGAGGACCGGTCCTAATACTGAACCCTGCAGTACCCCACTAGTAACCCCCCTTTCTTCAGAGTGGACTCCATTTACTATTACTCTCTGTGTCCTATTCTCCAGCCAATTCTACATGACAGTGATCCCCCTCCAAGAAGAAGCATATATCAGACAGGCTTCAACATATAGTAGAACATAATCCAGTCACACAACCCTAAGCTCTTCCTTCCCCCAGTATACCAATGAAGAAGACCAGCCTTGAGCAGTGGGCTTGCCAATCCCACCCACAGAGCATTTGATAAATGGTGGAGGAGGGGGTTGGGGAGCCTGGAGGGCCGAAAGATTACACAGCAGCGAAGAAGAAAAGTCTCGGATCAGGAAAGCCATGATATACACAGGTTAATGTTCTTACTTTTTTTAAGTCCCTTTACAGACACAAATCCATTCCAACTAAGTAGCTGGGTGGGGCCGGACAGCTTGCTGAAAAACATCTTTACAGACTCCGCTATCCATTCTCTTTGAACAGCTGTTGGCAACTAGCCAACATCTATTCCTTGGCCCAGGGAGGGTGGGCAGTAGGTAGGTGTTCCTCAGCCTGGGTAGGATGGGTACAGGACATGGCAATCTTGTCCCTAAATGATGGGCAGGATACATACATTCCTTGGCCCTGGGAAGAAGGGCAGTGGGCAAGTGTTACTTGGTTTGGGGAGGGCGGTCAAATGACATGGCAGAGGGTTAGGTGCATGTAATCTTTGGCACAGGGAGGGAGGGCAGTGGGAAGGTGTTCCTCAGCCAAAAAAGGGTGGGCACAATACAATACTGTGGTGGTGGGCAGGATACATGTATTCACGGGCCCAGGGAAGGAGGGCTGCGGGCAGGTGCTCCTTGTCCTCTGGAGGTTGGACACATTACATGTTCAAGATGGCATCCAGGACACGTGTATTCTTTGTCTATGGAAGATTTGGCTATGGGCAGGTGTTCTTCATCGAGTGGATGCTAGATACATTACATGTCCAAGATGGTGTGCAGAATACATTTATTCTTTGTCCCTGGTAGAGAGAGCTGCAGGCAGATGTTCCTCAGACTGAGGAGGGTGAGCACATAACATGGCTAAGATGGTGCACAGGATACATGTATTGTTTTGTACAGGAAGAGTGAACAGCGGGAAGATGTTCTTCAGCTTAGGAAGGGTGGGCAAAACACATTACCTGGGTGATGGGCAGGATAGATATATTCCTTGGGCCTGGGAAGGTGTTCAGTGGTCAAGTCTTCCTTGGCATGGGGAGGGTAGGGACAGAACATGTCAACCTTGTGGATGATGGGTAGGGTACATGTATTCCTTGGTTGGGGGGTGGGTAGTGGGCAGGTGTTCCTCATCCTGGGAAGGGTGGGCACAAGTCAATGATGGCATAGTGGAAATCATTCACGTGTTCCTTGGCCGGGGGGGTGAATAATGTGCATGTAATCCTCAGCCTGGGCTGGGTGGGTACAGAACATGACAATATAGTAATGGGATGATGGGCAAGATACATGTATTATTTTTCCAGGGCAGGGTGAACAATGTACAAGTGTTCCTTGATCAGGGGAGGGCGGGCACTGGACATGTAAATCTTGTCCCAGGATGGTGGAAAGGATACATGTATTCCATGTCCCCCGATGGGGACCAGTGGGCTGGATGCGTGTATTCCTCTTATACAACATACAATTGAGTGTGCTTATGAATAGAATGATTAATTGACATGTTCTTTTATTACTGTGTTTATGAACCCATCCTAACAAGAGGATGCTACATTATGTGTAGGGATGAGTGGGCTGTTCTGCTTTGAATCTAACCTTTTCCCCATACCATGAATTCAACAGTCAGCAATGGACTTGTGCCAGTACAGATTCCACCACAGGTGTCCTGTTTTATTTATTTATTTATTTGAAAACATTTCACCAGGAAAGACAACATGAACTGTAGCCAGCTCATTTCCAGAAGCATCCTGGGGGGAGGAGGTTACAAGAGTAGGAGGAGCAACTAAAAAAACAATAGTCGAATAAGTGCAAAATACATCAAGTTAAACATAAAGCTGGGGAGTGAGCATTCAGGCAGCGGGTGCCACTGAGGGAGTCAGGAACAGGAAAGGAGAAGCAGCAGCAGCCTGAGAATGTGGCAGAGATTGCATGAATCGGGAGCAGCACGGAGGAAATTGTGGCAGGAGCTACTCAAGTAGAGGACAGTGCAGAATCCAGCTGGGAAGCCAGTGAGAGTCGGGGGGCAGTGTGGCTTAAAGCCATAGAGGAGCAGAGGGATTTTGTCCTGACCACCCTCCCTGACCCTGACCTCTATTAAATGGTAGAGGTGGGAGGAGTCAGGGTCACAGAACAGCAAGAAGCCAAGGGCTGGAGAGCAACAGAAGGTGCCGCCTACTAGGGGACAGAGCTGAATGCTACCTGGACTTGGGGACGCTGGCTGAATGCAGATGGTGAGTCAGTCTGGCAATATTTTGTTCACAGGGGGTGAGGGAGAGAGTGTGGCATCTTGAGCAGTATCTTGGCATAGACACTGTATTTGTATTTGTAGGGTCAGTTAAATTATAGGGTAAGTCACCTTAGTGGAAAGGCATCTTAGGCAGGGACTAGAGGAAAGAAAAAAAGTAGGACTGCTTTATCTTTTCACTGTCCTATAGGTTTTTTTTTTTTGTGGGGCAGGGCTAGTTAAGATAGCACAACTAGTACTAGTAATTTTTAATTTTTTTTGATAATAGTGTATTCGTTCACATTGCCCTTTCTTGTTAGTGAAGTCTGCTTAAGCGTGGGTAGAATAGTAGGCTGTAATGGATGTGGGGCAGTGGTTTGGATGAAAATTTTGTGGAAGCTTGGAGGGTGTCCAATGTGCCACAGGCTGAGAAGGCTCGAGGAGGAGGTAAGGTGGCTTGGTAGGGAGTTGGAGAGGATGGGAGGAGGGAGAGGGGCTGCTGGAGCAAGTGGGCCACCCCAGGAGGTAACATGAGGGTGCCTCAGGGGAGGAACTTTGAGTCAAGGGAGTGAATGGGGAGGGGGTGTGGGAGCAAATTGAACAGGAGTCTTGGCTCTGTAGGGAGGGTCATGGTAGGGAGGAAAGAGCCGATGCACAGCAAGGCAGTGGGGACAGGTAACAGGTTTGTGGTCCTAGTGAGACTGGTGGAGGAGTAGGGAAGGAAGGATCACCAGGAGGGGGCAGGAGAGGGAATGGGAGGGGAAAGAACAAGAGATGGAAGCAGGTCGGAAGAGGGATCCAAGGGTAATGGGATAAGGGGCATAGCTAGAGGGATGGACAAAGGGAACAGAGAGGAAGAAGAAAGGAACAGGAAGGAGGAGGATGGGATAGGCAGAGGGGTCCAAGAAGGTTGGTAGGGAAGTGGAGGATAGGGATGGGGTGGGGGGGACAGATCAGGGATGGAGGGGTGCAGTGGGGGAAGGGCAGAGAAACAAAGGTGGCAGACTCCAGAGATAGGTCCCTTGGTAGTAAGGTGGGGGTGGGAATGAGGAAGGACGAGGTGGGGATACTAGTGCTTAGGGATTCTATTCAAAAAGGATAAGATGGGGCAGTAAGGGGGAACTACACAGTCGTATATGGATGGAATGCATACCTGGGTTAATGGTAGGCAGGGCGGGGCAGTCAATTCTGAAATGCACAAGAAGGGGTAGGAGGAACCTGCATCTTGTGGTGCACATGGGTATGAATGACCTGGCAGAGTAGACGGTGGAAGTGGTAAGGGAGAGGTTCGAGGAACTGGGTAGGGTGTGTGAGGAACTGGGGGAATCGGTGGTCTTCTCGGAGGTGCTCCCAGTGCCATGTGTGAGTATGGTTTGAAAAGGGAGGATTAGAGAGTTCAACACATGGCTGGGGGAATGGTGTCAATCCAAGAAGTACGGGTTAGTGGGGGGCTGGGGACAAACCTGGGACAACAACGATCTATCTCACGCAGGAGATAGGCTGCACTTGAGGGGAGGGAGGGATTATTAAAACAGGGATAGGGGGTATGTAGCAGCAAAGGTGAGTTTAAACTAGGTGGGGGTGGCCGTGGACAGCTGGTGAGCAGGGTACCCAGAGGAGGAGCTCAATGAGCTTACCCTCAAGACAACAAGGGAGGAGTCAGGTATAGTAACAGGGGGAGCGAGGGAAACCCAGGGTAAGGCAAGGAAGGATATGGGCTGGAATGTAGTCACTTGGAATGCTAGGAGCCTAGGTAATAAGTTAGCTGAGTTGCAGGCTCTCTTGGCAGTGAGGAGGGTGGACATTGCGGCCATCACAGAAATGTGAGCTACCCAGTACCAGGACAGGGATATGATGATCCCAGGGTACAAAATATTCAGGAATGATAGGGCTAAAGGGATGGGGGCATGGCAATCTATGTATGAGAAGGGATAAGGTGTACAAGGGAGAAGGGGGAGGAAGGTAGAACAGAGGCCCTATGGATGCAGCTTCAGGACTTGAGAGGTAGGACACTGAGGATGAGGATAGTACACAGACCTCCAACACAAGGGGAGGACCTGGACAGAGAGCTAGCTGAGCAAATCAGAAGGGTCTGTAGGAAGGGGAGCACTGTGGTGGTGGGGGACTTCAATCTACCTGGGGTGGAGTGGAGCATTCCAGCCACCATGAGTGCGAAGGAGCAGGTCATACTAGAGGCATTTCAGAACAGCTTCCTGGAGTAGTTGGTACATGAGCCTACTAGTTTGGATAGGACTCTGGACCTAGTGCTTTCAAATGTGAAGGCTGTAAGGGATCTGGAGTGGAGGACCTTCTGACTGAGAGTGACCACCACTTAATGTGGTTCACACTTAATATTAGTAGGGAAACAGGGGATATGGAAACCAAGGTAATTGATTTTAAAGGGGCAGACTCTAGTAGGATGGGGGAGATTTGGGGTCAGTATCTGGCAGGCATTCATCAAGACATGGATGATAGTCAAAAGTGGGAGATTATTAAAATAGGTCTGACAGAGGCCACTGGGGCATGTACAAAGGCACAAAGTAAGAAGGGAAGGGCAAAGAAGCCCAGTTGGCTGACTTGGGAGGTTATGGAGGGGGGTATGGGTTAAAAGAAAGATATTTCAGAAACTCAAGAAATTGGGGGGTGAGAAGGAAGAGTATACAAAGAAGTGTAGGGAGGTTACTTGGCTAGTCAGAGCAGCCAAGGCCTCAAAAGAACTGAGACTGGCACACAGTATTAGGGAAGAAGAAAAGGAATTCTTCAGATACATTAGAGAAAGAAGGAAGAACAAAGACCAGATTGTGAGGATTAGGAAGGACGGAGGGTGGTTGGAGAAGGGGGGACAGTCAGAGGTATTAAATGAATACTTCTGTTCTGTGTTCATTAAGGAGAAAGGGGGGCCGGTACCCCAAGAGGGGGTAGGGTGGGTAGTGGAGGGGAGGGGAAGGGGTGACTGATGAAGGAATTATGGAGGACAGGGTTCTGGAAGGACTGAGAGCAATAAGGGTGGACAAGGCACTGGAATCAGATGGCATCCATCCTATTTTACTGAAGGATCTGGCAGAGATCCTGGCAGTGCCACTGACTGACCTGTTCAATACCTCCCTGGACACAGCATGCATACCACAGGACTGGAGGATGGCCCATGTGGTGCCCATTCACAGAGTGGCCCCAGGAGTGAGCCGGGCAACTACAGGCCAGTGAGCCTCACATTAATTGTTGGGAAGCTCAAGGAGATAATCCTAAAGAAGCAGCTGGTGACCATCTTGGAGGACAATGGTCTCCAGGATGGTCATCAACATGGGTTTGTCTCCAGCAGATCCTGCCAGACAAATTTAATAGAGTATTATGACTGGGTGACCAGGAAACTGGACAAGGGCCACACAGTGGATGTCCTGTACTTGGACTTCAACAAGGCTTTTGATTCCATGCCGCATGGAAGGCTGGGGAAAGCTGGAATACATAGGGGTGGGAACAAAGATAGTAAACTGGATTGTTAACTGGCCGAATGGAAGGCAGCAGAGGGTGGTGGTGGGGGTAGCTCTTATCACCAAGGAAAGTGATGAGCAGGGTGTCATAGGGATCGGTGCTGGGACCAGTGTTCTTTGGGATATTCATAGCTGATATCTCTCACAGGGTCCGGAGTAGGATCAGGCTGTTCATGGACAATACAAATATGGGAGCTATGGTAGATGACATCGAAGGCTGGAAGGGGCTGGAGGAGGACCTGAATAAACTACAGGAGTGGTCAGTAACATGGCAGCTGGGGTTCAAAGCCAAGAAGTGCAAGATACTGCACTTTAGAGCTAGGAACCAGGGGAGGAGCTATCAGCTGGGAGTGGTAAAGCTGGAAAGTATGTAAAATGTAAAACATTTATTTTTATACAGGAAAGATGTCATTTATACATCACTGGGTCATTTACCCATTTTCAAGATGCTCCTGTTATAACAATTGTTAGTTCCAACATATAAGATACACCAAATAAATACAAAATACAAAATATAAAAAAAGAGACAAAACTTTCATTAATCAATAACACATTTCCAAGGCGATCCGCAACCATCACACGAACATATGAAATACATGATTAGCATCAATTGTACCAACTACAAAGTACAAATCCGCCAATCAAATTGACAATTAAAACAATACGAACATATTGAACATTCAGTAGGACAGGGTATCCATAGTTATTCAGTTTTTAGTCATAACCATTTATTAGTCATAACATTTACATTCCCACATAGAATTTTTCATCAAAGAGCTCACAAAAGATTTGGAGCTTTGTAATCTATGTCTTAGTTTGATATCAATGGGTTCCCAATATTGCTTTACCTTAGCTACCAAAGTCATATTCCCAAATCTGTTCTTAATTTTAGTTTGTAAGTATTTATTATTTATATCTCTTCGATTATATTTGACTTCTTTAATTTTTAATTTGTTTATTAAATACTTTGGTTCATTACCCTGTATTAATGAATGTATATGTCCTGTGCATTTCAGGTCCCTTTTGTATTCTAAAGGTAACCAATTTAATGATTTTAACATTTCACAATGATGTGAGCGATAATCGCACTTTAAAATAAATCTTGCTAGATTATTATAAACTATATCCAGCTGTTTTAAATTTGATTTACTTGTTTGACCATATGTATGGTTTCCATAATCTAAGCATGGAATAATTAACTGGTTTACTATACTAGTTCTCATTTTTAAGTCTAAACAAAATCCTGATCTGCAGAAAGCACCTAGTTTTCCATTTGTTTTCTTTATAGGGTTCATTTATATGAAAATACAATTTCAGTTCCTCGTCCAGCCAAAGATCCAAGTATTTGTAGCATGTTTCCTGCCCTAGATTATCATTTTGTAATGTTCTTATCTGTATTTGTGTTTGAGGATTGTGGATCTCCCTTCCCCCCACTTGTTTTGAAACTCATAACTTTAGTTTTCTTACTGTTCAATACTAACCTAGATTTTTGTAACCATAATTACAGATTTGTGAAATCTGTCTGTAACCTAAGTTCCATTTCTTGAGGTGTATTTCCTTGAGCTATTAAGACTGTATCATCAGCATACAGTCTTACTTTTGTTTGTTCAGCTATTGTGACCATATCATTTATGTATATAAGAAATAGTGTATGCCCTAAAATTGAGCTGTATGGAACTCCCCTTTGGACTTTGGCTGGATTCGATAGGTACTGTCCTATTTGTACCTGTTGTGTTCTATTTGATAAATAAGACTGGAACCATGGTAATGTTTCATCATCTAAACCCATGGATTTCATCCTATCTAATAGTATTCTGAGGTCCACGGTGTCGAAGGCTTTGGAGAGGTCTACGAACACCGCACCCACCGACGAGGAAGAAAAGGATCTGGGGGTGATTATAACGGGCAGCATGAACAACTCATTTCAGTGCAGGAAGGTGGCGTCAATGGCCAGTAGGATGCTAGGGTGCATAGCGAGGGGAATCTCCTCCAGGATCAGGGAGGTGATCCTTCCACTGCTCAGGTCTCTGGTCAGGCCTCACCTGGAGTACTGCATGCAGTACTGGTGACCATTCCTGAAGAAGGAAATCAAGTTGTTAGAGGGGGTGCAGCGTAGGGCAACAAAGATGATCCAGATATTTGAGGGGAAGTCCTATGAGGAGAGATTAGCAGAGCTGAACATGTACTTCCTGCAGGAGAGGAGGGATATGGTGGATATGATCGAAACATTTAAATACCTCAAGGGGATGAATAAGCTTAATACGGAAGAGATTTTCCAACTTAGATAAGGGAGGGATATGAGAGGCACCAGTTGAGGTTGGAAGGAGGAAGATTCAGGAGGGAAATCAGGAGGCATTTTTATCATGGCAAGGATAGTGGACAGGTGGAATGCTTTGCCTGAGAAGGTGGTGTTCTATAGAACAGTGGGTGGCTTTAAGAGGGGTTGGGATACGGTGAGGGGGGGATTATGATGAAGAAGGGTGGGAGGGTGGGGCAGCTATGAGTTGAGGGGCTAGATGCACAATCAAACAGACTCAATAGACCATAAGATCTGCTTCTGCTGGCATTTCGTATGTTTGTATGTGCTTATTTAAGTATACAATGTTGTATAAGTATAGAGCAATACAATCCAGAACACTAGGATGAGGTAACAACCATAAGCATGACAAACATTGTTGTAGCCAAAGAACTGGTAAACCAGAAGATGGCAACAAATTTTAAGTGCTAGAAGTAGGAGACTGAGCAAAGGGTTAATTAGTGCTAAGGGAAGCCCTATTGAAAGGAGAGAAGGGCTGAGGATGGGGAGGAGGAAGGGGGGAGAGAGAAAGAGATAAGCTGGGGAGCTAAACCCCTTCAGGGCTACTGGCTAAGGTAATCTAGTGTGAGGAGGGACAGGATTGTGGTGGAGAAAAGGTAGCACCATAGTATGTAGCAGGAAGGAGGGGGGGGCAGAGAAAGAGACAAGCGGGGAAACTATACCACTTGAGGATGCTGAGAAGCCAGCAAGGGGACAGGACCCAGAAGAGATTAGTGGTGAGAGGGAGGGGGTAGGAAGGTGTAAAGAAAGAGGGGATGAGCAGCTGGGAAACTATACACTTTCAGGATGCTGAGAAACCCTGCAAAGGGACAGGATCCAGCAGAAACAGAGGTGAGAGGGAGGGGAGGGGAGGGAAGGGGGAGTGAAAGAGAACAAGCTGGGAAGCTGTACTTCCTCAGGTTGTTGAGAAGCCTACAAGGGTTTTAATTCAATCAATGTAACACCCTCACCCACTGCCTACATAGCCTCCCATCATAGTCATATGCACAACAGCTTGCATGAATAAATTGTTCCATTCCTCAACTCAGCATGGTGGCTGCTCAGCGAGTTTGAAGGAAGACACTAACATGCACAGCAGACATTGGCATTGCAATTCTCCATGCAGAGCCAAGCTAATGATAGGAAAGCCAGAAGAGATGTGGAGTGTCAAAAAATGTGAAAATTGCCATTTTTGTCTAAATCTTTTGTCATGTCATTTCTCAAAAATGACTCAGTTGTTTGGTCTGAAATTTGTAGGATATATGGGTTTTGGGTCACAGCTGTGCCTTTTGAAGGTTTGGTGAATAAATATTAATCCATTCAAAAGTTATTAAAGTTTAAAGTTTCCCATTATTTCCCAAGGGACTGTATATTTATGTATTTTTCCCTCATTTTATCATTTTTTAGCCAAATTCTTTGCCCATGGGTAGAGGAAAAAACAACAAGGGCCAGATATTCAATACTATGCCCCGGGCTAAATTAGCACTGCCTGGCATGCTAAATTAGTCCAGAATCAATAGCCCGATATATTCAAAAGGGAAAGCCCTGGTGCTAAACCTGCTGAATATAGCGTGCTAAGGAAGCTTGGCAAACTGGGCTGAGAGTGCAGTGCAAAAATAGCTCAGGAAATAAGACAGCTCTGAATATAGCAACCAGGAAGTGCAAACCACAACAGCACCAGTGCACAGCGATGTGAAGTAAGGTAGAGGTGAACTATGTGGCCAATATGTGTGCTAGCAAAGGAGTGGATTCATTAAAGCTGCAAGCAGCAGCACATGTGAAATTCTGCAGAAATGTATCATGTTTCCAAAATGTTTGCATGGCGCAGATACATTTGTGCATGTTTTGCGCAGAGCTAAGCCATTTGCCTGGCACAATCTCATTTGCCTGGTGCAAAAATTTGCTATATTCAAAAGTGACATGCAAATGAGCCTACTTAGGCAGTCTGTGGGCAAACATTCATATTAGCATCTCTTTATGTCCTGATGTGCGTGCAGTTTGCCCAGCACTATTGCAGGGTCCCACAGCTCCACCTGTAGGTCAGTCTGGAAGTACAGGGGTTGACTGGGTCTGTCCACAGCTTCACCTGTAGGTCAGTCTGGAAGTGCATGGTGTAGTACCCCAGGGAAATTGGGGGCACCACAGAAAATAGGGGATAATCAGAGATATGAGGGGTCAGACAGTTATGGGGACCCTGGCAGCTTAATGGGAAACCCTTGAAAAGCTTTGGTGATCCTCTGAAACACAGAACAGGCCCAACTTCAGCAGACAGTCCTAGCAGTCTAAATTCAGGGTTTTAAAAGAAACTATTTTTTTCTTTCTTCTTCCTTCCTTGGTTCTCTCTTCCCCCCTCCTCAAGACTGACACCTAGCCAGGCAACGCCAAACCAGTTGGGCCACATGCCTGTCCCACAGTGGAGAAGGAAGCCAGGCTGAGCCCTATGAGTCAATCCCTGTGGCCAGGGTAGATTCAAATTTGGAGACTTTTTTTTTTAAGCCACTGACCCTGCCTCTGGAAGCTGACCTCTGGATGAAGAAGCCTATCCCCTGGCAGGTAGCCAGGACCACCCCAGCCTAGAGGAGTTTCTGCATAGGTTGGAGAGAGGAGAAAGAGTTTGACCAGGGAGGGTGAAGGACAGTAAGGCAATGGATGTCGGCTTCCCTGTTAGGAGGTTGAAGTGAATCCTCTGGGTCCCTTCGGTGTAACTCCCTCCAGAGGATCCCCAATAGCAGCCTCAGTCATTTTTTTGCAGAAATCTGACGTCTAGTCAGGTCCCCCAATGTGTCAAGTCAGTTCATTTGGCCAGGAAAGAGACCCAGTGAACCTTTCATGCAGCAGTCTCCAGGAAAAGAGGCCTTATCACTCCTTTGTGGTTGTGCATTCCCCAGAGTACAGAAATCCTTGTTGAACTCCAGGGGTGAGTAGGCTGGTTGGCCAACATTTCCTTTAATAATTAGTCCTAGCAAGACCTACTCCAGCCAGGGGAAGGATTGTTTGTTTAGCAATTGTATTGTTGCACTTTGTAATTATTATTTAGAATTGTTAAATTGCTTCTATTGTCTCCCCCCCCCCACCGGGTGGAGGAAAGTTGCTACCTTGTCCAATTGTATACAGAGAGAGAGAGAGAGAGAAATGAGAACTAAGAATGCAGAAGCTAGGAGGGTTCAAACGAAATAATTGTTGGACCAAGATTAAAGGTGTTTATGAACTCCTCTCTTGAAAGAATCTTTGGTAGTTGAACTTATTCTAGGCAGTCTGTGCTCCAAATAGAGAGACTGGGCAGACCCTCTCAGCCAAGAGTCACATAATTGCTAGGTAATGCCAGCTCAAAATATTACAGGTGAGAAGGGAAATGTTCAGGCTAAATTTGCAATTGTTTAGCTGTAAAAAGCTAATTACTAAAGGCCTGGCAGGGCCTTAGTGTATTCTTCTCTCAGAGTTCTAGAGTAATCTAAGCCCTAGTAATGGGAAAACTTAGTCCTTTGTCCATGTAGTAGAAGGACGGGGTAGCCCATAGCTGAGACAAAAAGACTAGGTACCCTGACCTCCATATTCAGAAGGCACCCAGAGCAGATCCATATTAACAAAGGGGGTGGGTCATCAAACTGTTTCAATGCCCATGACGCAAACTGTATTTTCCTCATCTGCCTGCAATCTCCTGTTGCTTGCCTACCTCTCAGCTGTTCTTGATTTATTCAGGAATGTCCCTGATTTTGCCTCAGCAATTTCTTCTGTCCCTCCTAAGTCTGGCATTTCTGGCACTAATGAGTAGGGATTGGGATCACAGAATAATGCCAGCCATTAATGTTACAGTCTAGTTCTCATTAAGAAAATGCTATTCACACTAAGAAGCATGTTGTATACAGCTTCTGGGACTAATATTACTGTGTTAGCTGATGTGTTTCTAATTTTGGTCATTTGTCCCGGCCTTGTGATGAGGGAGGTTAAGAGGTATGGTTGCCTGGACCCACTGCTTGCTGTGTCTGAACTGCTGTTTTCAATCAAACTGTTTTAAATTGCTGAACTGCTTGCTGTGACTGAACTGCTATATTCAATTGAAGAGTTTAAGTAACTGAACTGCCTTATTCCTGGGACATCATGACTGCACTGCCCTGAGAGATTGATTGCTGCACTTGCCTACTGCTACTTCCTCTGAAGACATTTGGGGCCACCCCATGCCAAATGGCAGGGCTCTCGGTCATACAAGAAGGGGGGAATTGCCTTTCAGGTTTTTAATTTTTGTTCTGTTCCTGGCTCCTGCACACATCTCATCTAGAATTCCTCCGGTGCCTCTTCTTCAACCCAGGGGAGGGTCCCCGAGAAGCCCAGTATCACCTGCACCCACTTCAAATGACCTGCACCAACTCCAAGTCTTCACCACGATGCCCCAGGTTAGAGATGCCATTCATAAGTGGTAGCCAGCTGGTAGCTAGCGCCCACCAAAGTGAGTCAGGCTAGGGGTTGTCCTGGCTCTTTCTTGAGGGACCTAAGTTGTCCGCCAAACTCGAGGCCACATTGCCCATTCTCCTGGATAGACATTGTCCCAAGGTGGCAATAGTACCGTTGGCCTATACCAAGGCCTTGCCGAGGATTGCCAGGCTCTGTGCCTCAATCCCTGAGGTGGCATAAGTACCGGTGGCCCATGCAAGAGGCCACACCAAGGGTTGTCACACTCTTTATTGTACTGCCCATAGGTGGCTCATGTTCCAGTGATGCATCAAGAGGTCACACCAAAGATTGTCAGATTCTGAAGCTGCAGGGATGAGGTGGTAAGGGTTCTGGGGGCCTGCCCAGAGGTCGTCCAGTGGATCATCGCACCCAGCATCCTTTTCTCAACTGGAGATCACCTGCCCAAGGTCACCACAGCCGACAACCCCAGATAAGGGTTCTCTTCTCCTACAACCTGGTGTCAACATCCATCCTCAACCAGGTGCTTCCCTTTCAACATTGCCTCAGTGATGCCAGGAGTCACCTTCTTCTAGGGCCAGGAGAACTACAGAGTTTTACTTGGTTTCTGGTTCACTGGGGGATGCTTCATTTTATGGCCTGTATAGGAAGCACTTCCTTAGGTTCACCCTCAGCAGTTGGCCGACCAAAATACTAGTAACCCAAGCTTGGTGCATTAGATTGCTACATCCTTAGGACTTGAATAACCTGGACTTTTGTAGGACATTAGTGGGGCCAGGTTGTGGGTCTCGGTAATCTTATTCACTTTTTCTCATGTGTGATAGTATTAGTGAATGCTAAATCTTTTCTGTGTGCTCCAACTGTTGCTAATAAACCTTGCATCTTGGCTCTAGAGTACGCCTTTAGCCTCTCCTTCCAGATTTATCTGGCATCACCCTAAACTATATGGGTACAAACCACCACAGCTCATCCACCACACATGGTGGTAGTTGCAGGCTGCATTTGTACAGAACAGCATACAATATTGTTGTGCCCCAGGGGACTACACAGCACAGACACAGGTGGTGGTACTGCATGCAATTGTCAAACTGTAGTTCCTGCTACAGTGCACAGCAGACACTACAGTTACAAGGTGGCCAGTAGTGTGAGGGACACAGCAATGTCTGTGGTGTGTAGGGCATCAGTGACTGCTGCACTTTACACACTGACAGGCCCATCTTGCAGGTGTGTACTGACAGTGGACATTACTGTTCTGTTGTTGTGCAACCCATAGACGCTGCATCACTGTCATGGGATACTCACAGTGACATATGCATGACTGGCAGTGTGTGTACTGTAGAGTCTGTATCAATGTGCGGTATGTGGCTGGGGGAGCACATACCATCAGACATGCACACTGATGTTGGAGTATTCCCTACACTGGACCATTTGCACTACGTGTATTATCCCAGCCTTGTGGCAGCACCCAGTATGTGGCTCAGACTGTCCACCTGTACAACCTCCCCTTAACACCCTCCATGTCCCCAGTGCTGCATGTGTGTGCTGGATTCTGTTGGTGTCCACCAAAAGGTGGTCTGCAGGTGTGTGCTGTATGGACACACTGCCATGGTGTCCACTGGCTGCCAGGTCACCACTTAATGCCTGGCATGGCTGGGACTGGTGGCAGATAATGGCAACAGAGGAGGTGCCATCTGTGTGCAGCATGTTTCTTCCACATCTGGTTTCTTTCTATGTTTAATATTTACTGATTAGGGTCAAAAAAAACCACCTCTGGCAGACCCTCGCAAACTGTGTAATTCACACTTGCGAATTACAGAGTTCCATATACCATGGTTCTATGTTGTGCAAAGTCACGCAAAACCACACAAAGCTACTCAAAGCCACAAATTCAAGTAAAACTGGTTTGTCCAGAGTTAAAACTACCTTTCCCTGGGCAGTAATTTGCACCATGCAAAATGTCGCCCTTCGTCACACAAAAACACTTTGCATGGTGCTAATGCACTGAATACAGCATTGCACCTGTATTCATATACACGTCCCCTCTTTTTGCCCCTTGCATACATTATACTTTTGCCTTGCGCTAATGCAGTTTGCCCATGCTATTTGCCTTTTGAATATAGTGGACCCGCGCAAACCTGGTGCAAACCAACCACTAACGGTTTGTGCCCAGAACAAAGTTTTGAATATCTGGCCCCAGGTATCTAAGTTATGCAACTTACAAGTTTGTTAGATGTTATGGAAGAAAAGATTCTTTTGGTGGAATTAACATAGTGTTTTGCATAAATAGACAGACAGATAGAAAAAATTAAACAATTGGATAAAAGCCATGCATAATGGTATTTAGATAGGTTTAATTAAAAAAAAAAATAAATGTTTCAACTGTAGTCACTCACATTTTTTCTATCTTTACCTGCTGTACAAACATTTTGAACATCTACAGTATGTAACACTTTGCAACATATTCATGCTGCAGTATGATTTTCATAACCTACCTGTTGCATGCTGGTTTTCAAAATCTATGTGGTAAATGCGGTTTCCAAATCTTTGTGCTGCATAATATTTTTCAAAATCTTTCCTCTGTGCAATGGTTTTTGCAAAACAGAAATCCTACCAGATTTTAAAAATCTCCCAGCTGAGTGATGATTTTCAAACTCTACATGCTGCTCCATGGTTCTCAAAATCTATCTGCTGAGCAAAGGTTTTTAATCAATGTTTAAAGTAACAGTGCATGACAGTGGTGAAAAACCTTTCTATTCTATCTTAGACTGGCCTATACTTGTTTCCACCTTCTCAGTCTGGTTTGGCACTTTTTCACACTGGAAATCATAAAAGGAGCACTTATTTTAATATTGCTAGAACAAGGTTTTATCAGTGTTCTTAGCTGTTGTAGAGCAGTTGTTGTCCTTTAGGGTTAGAAAGTATTTTCTGCTGCACGCTAGTTCATTATAGTAACAAGAAAAGTGATCCTTAAGCAATGGGTGTTTGAAAACAAGTGGCAGTACTGATGAAAACCTGGGTCTAGCCATAATTATTAAATACTTTAATTTTAAGGGTGGTACTTAAGTGTTTTTTATCATGTTTTTTCTTTTCTTCTTTTTCTACTGGGTTCAGTATTCATGTTATCCGCCATATATTGGTGACTACAGTCTTCACCATCCTGATGATAGTGCCATATTTCTATGATATCATCCTCACTCAGTGGGGTATGTACCTATCTCCCACCCATCCACTGTAACCTACTACTACTAAGTTATCTACTGTGCCCTATCCCTCTGTCAATGTGGACTAAATTTGATGTGTGTGAATAAGATGTAGAACTGGAGCCTGAACAGATTGAAATTTATATACAGATTCTATGTACCAACAATGGATTCTTTCAAGCTTGATACACCCTACAAAAAGATTTCTCCATAAATTATAATCTGGGGGTTCTTCATTTTCCCATAGTCTAGTGATACATCTTCTGGCGTTGATCAGACACACGTTTAAAATTTTTTTCATACTTCCTCCCAGTAGTATTTGAAGGTCTGAGCACCCAATACATAATTCTGGATTACTTCTTAAATTGCTACCTAGAATTTATTTATTGTAATAAATATTGTATTCCAAAAAGTTTGAATTTTAGGACAAGTGGCTATAATGTGTTTTAATGTCCCTCTTTGGTTTTTACACCTATTAGATCATCTTGTTGTGCAGATGGGGAGCTTAATAGATTCAATGACACATGTTAAGCTGTATCTGGTTAAGTCTATTACTAATAGATATTTTTGTGGATTTAACTATCTTTGACCATTTATTGTCTGATATCTCATGTTGTAGTTATTTTTCCCAGCTTTTTTTAAGTTTCATCAGGGACAGAACCTGACGTTCTTGAAGATTATTATAAATCTTAGAGATCAATTAACAATTATGGTCCTTAGATATAATCCAATTCTGAAGTGATGTTCTATTAAGTTCTCACAAATCTTTCCCCATCTGCTCAACAAGAGAAGCCCGCATCCTAAAGTACTGTAGTTGAGTGTCTCCCCTTCTGGTAATTTGTACCTATCTTTAAGGTCATCAAAAGTTAGAAATAATCCCACCTTAAAAAGATCTCCTAAGTCAATTATATTGAACTTTTCCCAGGGATTTTTCCCCTTCCCCTCACTTCCAAGCATGCCTATCTCTATTTTATTAATGAGACTATGTATGTTGTTTCTAATATTTTCTTTAAATTCTTTATGGTAATAACCCCAAGCCAATAGGTTAGCTTTAATACAGGAGTTCTTAATTTTGTTTAATTCTTTAGGAGTATATGTCTTATATGTCATATATATAAAATAAAATAAAAGCTATAGACATTACTGATAAGATTAACCTAGGAATAATAGGGCCGGAAACCATTTGGATTCGGATAGTCACATGCACAAATAAATATGTAATAACTGGGGTATGCTACAGACCACCAGGGGGCAACAAAGGAGCATTCAGATCAAATAAATATAGAATTAACTAGAGCATGTGAAATGGGTAAAGTAATATTAGTAGGAGACTTATGGCCAGATAGTCAAAACTTTGCCCCGGGGCTAAATTAGCACTGCCCGGTGGGCAAACTTTGCCCAGAGCAAAAACATAGCTATATTCAAAAGGAAATAGCCCAGTGCAAAACCAGCTGAATATAGCAAGCTAAGGAAGACGGGCAAACAGGCCCAGGAGTGCAGGGCAAAAATTGGCCGGGATTAAGACAGCACTGAATATAGCAGATAAGACAGCACTGAATATAGCAGATAAGACAGCACTGAATATAGCAATCAGACAGAGGCAGTGCAAACACCCACAGAAACAAAGTGTTAGATGTGTAAGCAGCTGTCCAGGAACATAGGAAAGCAAATTAGCCCTGCCAGACACAACTGCAGTACTAGTGAATGGCATGGAATAACCTGGACCCACAAGTGAAACCAGAATACCACAGAACACTGTCAAATCCCAACTCCCCCCCAAAAAGACACAGGACACAGGAATGTCAAGCATAACAAAGTATAATTTAAAAAGGGAACAGGTAAGACACAAAGGCAACAGGAACAAATGTGCAGAAAAACAAAGCAAAACACAACAGAATACAGTATGCAAAAATGGGGTACAAGAAAAACATAATGAAAGGGAAAAGGGCAGGCTTAACAAAGGGACTGAAAACAATGGGGAAAACAACAGTAACAGTGCAAAAAGGCAATTGTGAAAAATATTTACAGTGGAATGGGGAAAGAATGTGGAAGGGAGAGGGATGTGGACTTAGGAAGCAATGGAGGGAAACAGGATGGCAGACATAGGGCTAGGGACAGTGAGCCAGGGACAGGAAGCAGGATAACAAGAATAGGAGGTAGGAGTTAGGTGCGGGCAGGTGCTGGCAGATGTTCATCCATGATGGCTGCAACCCATCTCATTTCAGCTATCAACACAGCCTGCTGTTCTATAAATGTGCGCTGTTGCTGCACCACCCTCCTCAACAGCTCATCCCTGCTTTCAGCCTCTTTTGGATGGGTGGCCCACAGTGATGCATGACATGGACATACAGGAGAAAGGAGGACCATATCAGGACATGACAATGACACAAACGCACCATGTACCACCACATGGTGGACAGCATGCCCCAACAACAATGCTAATGTGCCAGTACAGAACAAACCACAACACACACTAACATGTGCATGCAGGACAAGGCAGTATGTAACAGGCAGCATGCAACACCCCAATGTACATGGATATGCATAGATGTATGCTGAGAAACCTAGCACAGTGGAATCCAGCCAGCACAGCAGCGTGCAGACTGTAACAGTGCAAACAGACAGCTACCCCCTGAGATGCAAATGACAAGTGGACATTGAATGACATGCACATGGGATTACACATGGTGGGACATGCTGCCCACAGTCACACAGCTATGATACACAACACAGATGACACCCACTGGAGAAGGTGCCACAGTCCCAACCAGGTGTGTAACCAGACTTGCCTGTCCCATACCCCCCAAAAGTGGCCCAACCTCACTGCTGCCCCCCCAAGAACTGTAGAGACCCAGCCAAACTGCCACCCACAATGCTATAACACAGCAGCCGTACAAATGATGTCAGGAAGCCCTGAACAGGTGGGTGACTGACATAAGTGCGGAACAGTGGCAAGTGACACAGATAGAGACTCGACATGGACCACAAAGACCTAATGACCACAGAGGACAATGACACTGGCAACAGTACAGTAGGGACTGCAGGACAGGTAACCAAGCAGTACACAACCAGGGAAAATGCCAATGCCCACCGACACCCATGGCCACAACAGAAGGATGAGGAGCAGCCCACACTGGTGAAGAGCATGTCATGGGGTTGTGCCACCCCTCAAAGTGGCAGCACCTTGAAGGCGCACATGCAAGAAGATACACACATGTGAAACAGGGACACAGGCGTGGTCCACAAGTGGCAGGGCAGTGGTAGGCCAATGATATGCACAGGACAATGTCATCCTGGTGGCTAAGGCATGGCGAGGCACACACCCACACTTGTGGAAGCAGCATCTGCCATAGGGTCTGACACCCAGCACACCATGCTACCACAGAACAACCCCTGCAGCACACCTGCATAACCTATGCACAAACACCATGCATTGCAGCGACTGAGGGACAGCACCCTGTAGGGGACAATGGCCCCCACAACAGAGCTGGAGCCAACAGGCAGGGGTTTAGCCAGGGAGGTCACAACTGCACACCATGTGGACACACTGCTACCTCTCTCCCCATTGTTAGGGTGAGCTACCCCACCCCAGAGTGTAGCCAGACAATATACAAACGTACACCAGGACTGTGTATGTTGCCACCAGTGACATAATAAATACAAATTATGAAACTCATGACAATGGGCGCTGCCCTGCATGGGTAAATACAAAGCCATGCATTGCTCCCCAAGACACCCACAGACCATCCCACAACCTGTACAGTTGTATTGTCCATGGGATACAAATACAGTCATAGTGACCAGTCCTCCTAGAGTAGACCCCAATGAATGAAATCACAGAAAAGTACAACATTGTCTTTGTTAGGCTTCATGGAAAAAGGAAGCAGTTCAGAGCCTATATGCTGCCTCCCCCTCAGAAATAAAATAGCACACCATGGAGTACCTGGAGGATGCTGCCTATGCCCATACTGCAACAGGCACACATGACATGCACAGCCACACAGGCCCGTGTGGCACCATAGGCCCTGAGGCTCCTCCCAACAGCCCCTGTGCATGTACGCCACGAAGGTCAGACAAGGGCACACAATAACATACCAGTGTCCACACTACAATGGCAATACACTGGCAGGGAGATACAGGCACCACATGACACTGTGGCTCCCTGTTCACCATAGTGTGAATAGCCCTGGCAGGCACTAACAAGATGTCCTGTATAGACACTGACACACTATACATGGTACTGTGAGTGAGACATGCCATGAGAAGTGCAGAACAGTGTTGCCATGGCAGACAGGACAACAGCAGCAGCAGAAACAGCCAGCACAGCAGGCTGACCCCAGTAATCCCCCAGCTCCAGGCATAATGACCGGCCAACGGCCATGCACAGACGTACTGCATCCTGCCACAATGGTAGACATAACAGCAACATATTGCACATGACAGTACAAGGCAGATAGCAGTGCACATGGCAGTAATGGCAACAGTAGATCAGACATAGAGCCAGCCATGTCTCAGGCTGTACAGCAGAAGGCAAGGCACTGGAGGCACGGAAGACAACACAAATGCACGCAGCCAGCATAGCAGGCCCCACTGATGTAGCGGTCATGGGTGCACTGAATGGTGCCACTGGTGTCAAGCATCCAGTGCCCCCCCATCCAGCACATAGTCAAGTGTGAACACTGTAGCCCCATGCGGCTGTACATATTGTAGCCACAATGGCTAAGGGGTCCCTTTAAGTGAGCACCCTGGAATCCAAATGCAACACAGCTAACTCACATCAGGCCTGGATGGCCTAGGTGACTGTGCCACTACACCAGACACAGCACTCCAATGCCTGCAGTGGCAACACAGACACATAGTAGAAATGCACAATGGCACACAGTACTCATGCAACACACTCCCATCCCCGTCACTGCTCTCTGATGTGCGCTGCGCCATTGAAGGCACCCTCCGCCTGTCCGTGGTTGGCCTCTGGTCAGTCTGCTGCTCGCCCCTCCTGTCTCTGGTGTTGTCTCTGTGCTCTGCAGTGGGAAGATGGTACAGCAGCATTACTACAATGTCAGCCACCTCGGTACACTAAAGACCACCCTGGACTCTGGTGGCATAGCACAACACACACATAACTGGCACACAGGCCCAGTGCACCATCCAAGCCATGCCAAGCATGACATGGGTCACTGCAGACTGCACAGTGCATGACCAATGTGTGCAGGGGTGGAGTCTGACAATGCCATCCCATACACACAAGCTGCAACAGCTCCCCCTCCATCATATGTACACAGCCCCTCTGGATGGTACCCCCTCACACACAAGGCAGACTGTAAGCAGAGGAGTCCCCTAACCCATAATGAGGGAACACAAGTATCAAACCCCTCAACAATAGATGTGAACACACAGACATGACCCAGTGGCATACAACAACCCAAAGGCTACAGATAGAATGACAATGATGACAGAAAGGCATGCAGGATGTGACATGCACACAGCATGACCATACACAACCGAGTACAGTTACATATGAGTGTGCAGCACAGCAGGGCACCAATGCCAAGGAACTGTCACCCGAGCCACTGGCCAGTGTCATGGCACAGACACAGCAGTGGTGGTGGAGCGCACCACACCCAGACACATACCTCTCAACAGTACCACATTCTGAGGAATGCTCCTCAGTGTACGTCACAGAAGATCCCTGTACCACATTGTGAGGACTCGACCCACATGCAGTGGACACATACGAAAGCACAGAGCCATAGTAAATGATGTGAACCATATACCATACAATGAATTAACAGACCTCTGGAACATAACTGCAAACATTGTGACAGTGTTCTGAGCAGCGTATGTGTAGCTACTGTATGTGTCAGTGATTCACAGTCGTCCCACTTATGCCGCATTGTGAGAGGCAATGTACCACAAGTGGGTGTGAAATGGTTGGGAGGTTGGCCCAGACAACACACCCAACCACACACTGTGGATGTACAAAGTAGGCACAGCTGCACACAACCCCCTGGCAGCATGGCAGAACACAGTGGATATGGCAGGGGGCCAGGTGTCGTGGGTCCATGCCACCACTGTAGGTGGTATGGGGCAGTGTGTCACCACAGTGCAGGACATTGCAGACAACACTCCCAAGATGCTCCATCTTCCTGGCCCACACAGTACACACAGACCTGATTGGAGGTCCCCATGGCATAAGACCAACATATTGGAGTAGTAGTTAAAATGTACATTTGTACAGGTAGCAAATGGTAAAACGTCAGTGGGACTTAAACCCATGTCCAAGAGTGACCTGAGTCACATATCATTACACAAGGTGCACAACAGTAAATGCATGGTAGATTTGTGCTGAACTCCACCAGCACAGCAACACAGCCCCCTCGATGGTATGTTAATAGGCCATGGCACACACTCACTCATGCACACAAGCACACCACCCAACATACATCCCCACCACCCATTACATCACCGTGGTGAGAGGCATGACATACCTGGCACAGGCACAGTCCCCTTCTGAATCATCGCCCGGCATTGTTCCAGCAGTGGGCTCTGCCTGCACCTGATGTCCACATGTCAGTGGCGGCACTTCTCACCAGCACGTGGTATACCTGTGAGTGCTGTGAGGCGATGGGCAATTGAAGCCCAGACCTGGCTTTGGGGATGGTCACCCTCCTGGATCGGACCAAACAGGCACCTATGGTGCTGTTGAGTTAGCTGTACAAGGTTGGCCATCTCCACTTCATCCCAATGCCTGTCATGGCCCACCACTGCCCTTTGCCTACATCTCCCAGACATGGCTAACATGAGAGGGGGGAAGGTATTGCTGTACTGGCAACTGATAGCCACACACCCTGACACTCCCAAACAGTTCAGCCTAGCACCGCGCAGAACTGGCCATTAGCGCTGCTGTATTACCCAGAAGTGTGCGCAATGCACGTGCGGACCCCTGCCATGACCCCATGCAGACGCATTTTGTGCATGCGCAGGTCAGCGCTAACATGGTACAGTAGCGCGGGACAGGTTAGAGTGGACTGCCCCAACCGGACATGTGCCGTACCTGTGCTAAGCAACACTGGCGTGGTGCTATTGCAACAGCGCTGCACTAAGCATAGCCAAGATAGCCCGGCGCTATATGGTTTGCTCGGCGCTAAACACTTTGCCCGGTGCTATCATCTGCCATATTCAAACAGCATATGCAAATGATGGTCATTGTGTATGCATGGTGCTAACAAGGAGATTAGCATATCATTATTGGCCCATTACCATGCTTAACAGGCTTGTTTGTCCGGCTGTGCTATATAAGGGCTAAAAGTGCCCCACCTGTGTTGCTTATCGGTAATACATGTTGTTGTGTGATTACTGCTGCAGCACAGGATGTCACTGGAACACTCACAGAGTCAGCCAGGTATGTACTGCATGTGGGCTGACAGAGGTACAATTCCAGGGACATATCAGTAGGTTTGTGATGTGGTTTATGTTGACTGGGTGCCTAGTGCCAGGCACAACCTGGCCATACCTCCCAACCTTATGTCCCTCAAATGTGGAACATTGCCTCTCAATATGTGGAACACATGAGCAAAATGTGGAACACATTTACAAACTGCACCTCAGAGGCCCAGAACACTGCTAAACAATTTGCATTTATAATCAGGAGGTCAGTTAGTAACTGAGCAATATATGTTCTGTATCAATTACTGTGGAATAGTGCCTTACAGTGTTACCACTGAATGCTGGACAACTCCTCACAATGTTGAACAGCATGCTGTTGTGCACACCATGAGGAACATTCCTCATATTGTGGTACAGTTGAGAGGAATGGACCTGGGGGAGGGGGAATACAGAGGACTGCTAACTGACTGTGCCCTGGATGAGGCTGCCGTTCATGAATGTTTTGTGTAGTCACCATGCTGACAACAGTTGGGCATCCCCATGTCATGTGTGCATTGCTTGATACCACTGGCTGATGGCAGACATCCAGGTCAGGGTTGTAACACACGTCCACTCTGTCTGTTGTATGGTCCGGTCTACTCAATCCGTATGTACTGCCACGGAGGGGTTTTCAGTCCCTGTGGCCTTGAGAGCACAGATGCTCGAGGTGACAGAACACAGGTTGTGTATAACTGTGGCATCATGCATGTGATATATTGTATAGATGTAGTATGTCACATGTGTGCAGTGTGTTACTCTGCACTGTGTTCCATACTGACACTGACATGTGTTGTCTCAAGCGGTTCGAGACTACTGACACCACTGCGGTACTGTGAGGATGGTAACACTGTGCCAGCAAGCCATGCACTCCTGCAGCAGTGGTGACATCAGTACTGCAGCAGATCATCATAATGACAGCACTACTGCAGCAGCACATAGGGGATACTGGCTGGGCAACTCTGCAGCACCAGTGTGTTCTGCCACAGAAGGATTCTGAGGCCCGATGACACCGAGAGTACAGCTTCTGAGGTCCATGGGAATCAGAACCCCAACCCAACAGAGGACGCTGGTTTTGCATAGCACTGCTCTGCCTGTCATGTGTATTGCTTATTGTAGTGTTTGCTGAGCGGGTATGTGCTGTAGACAAATCCTGCCTCTTTTGGCCACAACCCGGGGGGAAGGGGATACAGGTGAATGCAAAATGTCTCTGAAACAGATTACACTGCTTGTAGTATTCTTGTGAATATGGGTACATGGCCATGGCACCATAGATATTCCCCTACACATTTCGGGATGTGCCATGGGGTCATTAACGTCCACCTGACCTACCACCAGAGCAGGCAGATGGGACCTCAGTCTAACATCTCATCTGACAGATGGCACCTCAGGAGTGCAGCACCCCCCTCATGCTGCACTGCAGTGTCACTTATAGGATGTTAATCCAGGAGCCTTGTGTGGGACTAGAACCCACAGCTGTCTGATCTCCCGGCTGCAGGGTGTCTGTGCTACCTGCTGATCCACTCTCATCACCTGTGTATTGTACTGTGTGTGATCTGTGTGGTGTAATAGAGGAGACTGCCTGATGTACAGTTGATAACCATGGTGTAAACACCTCAATTGGTTGCTAGGACATCAGTAAACCTCGAGTACGCAGCTCGAGAGACTTACAATTTCCCTAGCAACCACGAGAGGTGATTACACCATGGTTATCACCTGTACATCAGGCATTGTCAGGTATAGTGGACGGGACTCGTCATGGGAATCCCCTCCCATCACATGTTAGTGGGCCTTACCCCAGTATTGACTCTGCGGTACAGCCAAATGTATGTGTAGGTACTGTACACACAGTTTTGGGATGCATGGACCGAATGACTGTGGGCCAGCATAGTACCATTGTTAACCCCTATCAGACATAGAGATTGCTAGACTCAGTGACAGTACACTGTGACAACTGGACTGTTATAGGACTGCTGTACTGAGGCTTCCAGGCACATTCCAGGTGTGTAGAATACCGACGAACAGTGGCAGTCTGTCTAGTTGACCCACTGCTAAGACATAGCTGAGATGAGTTCATATGGTCCTGACATCACACCACTGGGATGCCAGGGGTGTAATCTGTTGGATATCAGAGGGTAATCAGGGCTACCCAAACTTTATAGTCCTGTTCTGCATGGATGATAGGCTGACCCAGACAATGCCAGCCACCTGCCTGTCTGGCAGGACAGGACCTGATTCCAGGTGTAGCAGTACCACATGTGTGGCTGTAATGTCCCTGACACGCACAGGTTGCTCCTGTATTGCCTGTATGTGGCAGGCTATGGTATCTGTGAACCAACTAACAGTGGAGTACTGGTAATGGCCTTGGGACTGCAGCTGATGCCTGACTGGTGCAGTGTGGCTGGGCATGTATGCGGTGGTGCTGGGGGGAGCTGGGTGGCCCATTGACCCTCTTGACTGCCCCTGTGTGGGTAGTGTTGCCCCACCAGCGTCATGCACTGTCCAACACCCATTGCGCAGGCCATGCTTGACTGACTGCATGCTGTGGTGCTGCAGATGGCAGTGGGATGTGATCAGCGGTGTGGCACATGCACTCTGGAGTGGATCAGTAGTCCACTGTGACTGTGGGGTGCATGTACTCCAGTGTGTCAACTGCCACAGGTACCCGTGCTGTCACCCATGTCACTGACTGGTATCTGCATCACAGACAGCCAATCCCCCACCCCTGTGTTGTGCTGTGTGATGTGTGCATGTGGGTCACGGCAGACAGTACTCATGCAGTTAATAGTGTTTGTACACTGTGGTCCTGGCTGCTGACTGTCTGTACACAGCTCTGTGCGGCCAGGGGCTGGGGAAGTACCAACGTTGTTGTGGTCCAGGGTGTCTACCCCATGACAGGCCAGTCCATCTACAGTGTGCACATCCGGGCCATTGCATGATATGTGTTGACACACATGCTGGGGGTGAAGTACCCCAGTTTTATTGTTGTACAGTACCCACAACTGCGACACATGGTGGATCACACACAGGCCTTTTGCACAGCTGTGCCAGGATCACCTATACACACACCATGCCTGTATGTGTGTACAATATGGCTGCACTGATACATGCCCTGGCACCTGCAATGGTGCCTAGGCTGCATCACTAGTGGAGCGTGTGTCCTGGTCAGCCATCTAGCCCTGTTGTTGGGAGACAACCCATGCTTCCACAGCATGTGTTTCATGGTGCTGGGTGTGCAGAGGCCCAGCATGGCACTGGATGTGCTGGGGGGGCACCACGAGTCAGGCATTTACAGCCATGGCTGCACAGTCCCACACATGTGCACATTAGACACAGTCTGTGGCTGTAGGTCTTGTGATTGCCTTGCAGTGCACCCATGTCCATGCCAACATGTGCAGCCAGGCCACCTCTCACATGCCACAGGCAGCAACATGGGCAGCACAACTGTGTACTGTACACACACAGCTGGCTTCCACACATGCTGGCCTGCAGGACTCCACAGCACTGAGGTGCATCGTGCATGTCCTGTTGCCGTGCCTCAGGGGATGGGGGCATGTATAGCTGCTGTGTGTTGCATCATGGTCATATGATACTGTTACAGCTGTGCAATGTTTGCTCACAACTCTGTTTAACCCTTTCCCTGCCTTCTGTCCCACACAGGTGAGGCTGCAGGACAGGAGCGGCTCAGGGCCCACAAATTTTCTGGAGATGAGCTGCATGCCCTGGTACATGCAGTGAAGGACTGGGAGATGGTCCTACACAGGAACAAGTCGAGGGATGCCACTGTCCGGCTGATGTGGGAGGAGATTGCCACAGCAGTGAACACCGTTGGTGGTCATGGCCATAGCACTGATGCCATCCGGACAAGGTGGAATGACCGGCTGCACAGGGCGAAGGAGGAGGAGGCACAGCGTATCTGGAACAGGCTGCAGACTGGTGGGGGACCACAACCATGTGAACAGCGGGACTAGGACCAATTGATGGCCATAGTAGCCTCTACCCTGCGGCCAGTGGCAGTTGGTGTGGTCGAAGGTGGTGGATGTGAGACACCACTTACACCACCCAGAGCAGGTACGTTTGTGGCATGTATCCACCACTCAGTGGACAGCAACACCATGGGGACAGAGGCACACATCACTACTGTCATGGTGCATGCATAGGGCTCACATGGGTATGTTCCATTGTAAGGGTGGTGTTGGGGCTGCACAGTGGTGGACATCTGCTGGCAGGCACATGTCATAAGTGCATGTGTGCCATGGTGCAGGGGCTCCTAGGCCACAGGCTGCAATTGCATGGGATGCACACTGGGGTCTGCATGGGCATGCTGGAGGGCACACATTGCTGGGGGTGTATGTGGCATTGTTGGGAGTGGGGTGGGTGTGTGTGGGCTGGTCACTGTAGCAGCAACTGACATCAGTCTCTTCCATTTCAGTATTACATGCCCAGCAGGCTATGTCCCAGGTGGGGCCAGGCACAGTTGTATGGGAGGTGGAGGATTCGTACACAGCAGAGGTGCGCCTTTCCACATCAGGCATGGCAGCCACAGCTAGACTAGCAGTGGCCATGCCAGTCAGCACTATGTCCACTCACAGATGTCATGAGGCACTGACATATGCTGGAACATCAGATGAGGAAGATGCAGCCTTCCTGGAGTCCCTGAATCCAGCTGAGTAAGCCCAGGTGGAGGATCTGAGTGTGGAGCAGGTGATGATCCTGACTGTCACAAGTGACCACAGCTCAGAGGATGCAACGGAGGAGCCCGACATGCCGGTTATGTGTGCGGCTAGTGACACCAGAGGTTTTGGTGCAGTGGGGGATGGCACCATGCCTGACTTGGGGATAAGGGGTACTCGGACACATGACACCTATCTGCCCACAGCTGCTATTCCCCTGCCCGAACAGTCTTGCCCACTGGACATGTCCCACAGGGCACAGACAGCAGAGCTGGTCCAGAAGCATGCTCAGTCACCTGTGAGGCCACAGTTGCAGTGGCCAATGCACTGCCAGCCACCCCCATAGGTCCCTTCACATCCACAACACACTGCCCAGTGCCAGCCACGACCCCTGCCACAGGTGCAAGATGCACCTGCGCAAGATGGCCAGGGTGCATGGCCCATGCTCCAGGAGGCCTTGGCCTCACAGCATGCAGCCCACCAGGACCTGCATGATCTCCATAGGGAGCTGCAGCATGAGCTGTCACAGCTGCAGGAGACAGTGAGCACTGGTCTTGCCCGTGCTGAACAGAGGTTGGAGGAGAGGATGACCCATGTTCTCATCACCATTGAGCGTGGCTTTGGTGGCCTAACTGCTGCTGTGCAGGCCCATGCTGTGGTGATGTGGGACACTATCACCACAGTACTGCAGGGTGCACCCAGACACCAGTTCAGCCATGCCTCAGATGGGCAGCAGCATGGCAGGGGTTCGCGCAGGGTGGGAACAACCTCCTCAACCCTACCTCACGTTTGTCCACAGGACATGCATGGCATCATGGCCGCCCTCCTTCCACTCCTATGCAGGCCTCAAGGTGTGGCCGCGGATGGCCTGCCCTCCCAGCCTCACCGCAATCCACCCCAACAATGTCCTCAGCATGTAGCATGCCCAGCAGTTTGTCCCGTACACAGGGTGTGCATCGTGTGCACAGAGGCAGGCACAGTTGATGTGCTCCACCACATGCTTGCTGTGGCCCTGACTCCCTCACCTGCATGCCTATGCACACAGCCACTTCCCATGTCCCCTGCATAAACACAGTCCTCCATGGTCCTTGTTCACTCCCATGCCCCAGCCCCTGCCATCACATATATACAGTGCTGTTTCTTGTGCACATCTGGGTGGTGGCCATACCCCTCACCCTTTTGTCCCCCAACCATACAACAGTGCCTCTCAGGATATGATGCTGCTACTGAGCAGAATGTGGACCTCATTCTCACTGCATTCCCTCATCAACTGACTGACCTGTTACATTGTTGGCTTATCTGTTCAGGATGTCTTTTCTTAATTGCCTGTTTTTGTTGGCATCATCTACAATGGGGAATTTCTTTACAGTTTTGCTGCTGAGTGTGGGACAGATCCTCATACTCTGGAATAGGTAGCTGCAGTGATGTAACTGTAGTACTGTTCCTCATACCGTGTTACAGTTGAGGGGTATGGTGGTGGCCCACACACGTCACATGCACCACACACATTACACACACTGCACCACATCACATCGCCACACTGACAATGTGTACATCACCTATATATCACACAGATTTCACTGTTCTGTATATGCACTACCATTAAATGTACTGTTGACACCATTTTATTTGTCTGTGTTTTCTGTACTCACCGTCCATCCTGGTTCAGTGTCTCAATGATGCTGCTCCTGTGCTCTATGGCCCGGTGGGCCATGCGCAGATCCCGCCGCTCGAGTTGCTCTAATATTACCCCTTACCCCTGGCTCTGGCTCACTGTCAGAATGTACCTCAGGTTCAGGTGCACGTATCCCACGGTTCAGGGCCATGTTGTGTAGCATACAACAGGCCAGGAAGATACGGCATACCTTCTGAGGGCTGTACTTTAAGGCACCACTTGACTGGTCTATGCAACGTTACCACATCTTGAGCATCCCAAAGACCCTCTCTATGATGTTCCTTGTAGCTGCATGTGCCTCATTGTACCATTCCTCAGCCACTGTTACTGGCCGAGGTACTGGTGTCAGCAGCCAGGGTCGTAGGGGATAGGCACTGTCCCCTGTGGAGATAAATCAGGTGTTAGTGTTGCTGTCCTGCACAGTGCCCACTGCTGCTCTGAACCATTGCTCCCTGCCCCTCCCATGGCTACCCTTGCCTATCCCCCCCTCTATCACCGTCTTGTAGCTGCCCATACTCACTGACTAGATGCCCACATGGAATCCTGCCTTTCTCAAATGCCCCACACAGCTGGGACTGGTGCCAGATGAAGGCATCGTGGGCACTGCCAGGGTACTGTGCAAAGACATTGCTAATGCCCTGTCACATCGCACACTACCTGGCAATTAATGGAGTGGAAGCCCTTCCTGTTCACGTACAGGTCACTGACATCACCAGGTGGTGCACGGATGGGGACATGAGTGCAGTCAATGGCACCAAGTACAGCGGGTAGGTGCGCAACTCAATGGAATTGCTGCATGGTTACTGTGTGCTCTGCTGCCGTGCTGGGAAATACAATAAACTCACCAGCACGTGGCAGGAGAGCATCAAGGAACTGGATCAGGAGGCATGATGTGGCAGACTGCGATATCCTAATGGTGTCCCACAGTGGGCGCTGAAATGTCCCAGTGGCTAGGATGCACATCGCTGCCGTCACCTTTTGCTCAGCTAACATGGCGTGGCAGTGCCTGGTGTTCAGCTGCAGCTCCTCATGCAGGAGTTTGCATAGCTGCCTCAACATTCCCCTGTCCAACCTGTACCGGCCAACGATGTGTTCAACAGGCAGGGTCTCAAAGTAGACTCTGGGCTGGTACCATCTGTGTGCAGCATATCTCCTCCTTCATCTAGGTAATGGGCCTTGTTGGACCTGCTGTCTTTCATCCTCCTCCACAGCCTGCTCCATCAGGTGCAGCACTACAGCATTGCTAAAGAAAGACATTGTGTTGCACTTCCTGTTCTGGCCACTCCCTCCTCAGTGGATTGCCTTGGGTTTAGGCCTCCCTTTTATAGGCAGTAGGTAGCGCTGCGCTAAGTGCAGTGCAATGGTGCATTGAGCAGCACTACATCTCTGAATATCCCATTGCACCCATATGCAGGTTCCCGTCCCTCCACTTTGCCCCTTGCATACATTATGTTTTAGCTCAGCGCTATTGCATTTAGCACGCGCTATTTCCATCTTTGAATATGGCTGTCCTGCACTAATCCTGTGCAAATAGTTAGTGCACCATGCTAAGTTTTGAATATCTGGGCCTTAAACTATACATAGACTGGACAGCTCTAAAGGCCACAAATCCTATCAGTAAAGTATTCATGGAGCTCTGCCAGGAACTGGATATAATCCAATATGTAAATGCCCCAATCAGAGGAAATAATACCCTGGACCTGGTTATGGTGGTGAAGGAGATTAGTATTACAGGTTGTCACACAGTAGCACCACTGGGGAATAATGACCATGATGGGGTGCTTTTTTTCAGCAATACACACCAATAGAGAAAGGACGTAGAGAAATCTATAACATAAAAACAGCAGACAAGACAAAAATATTGAAGGGACTGGATAACATCAATTGGGATAATTTATTGGCAAATAAAACAGTTGAGAAAATGTGGGGTACCTTTATAAAACAAATCTTTGTAATATGTAATGAACACATAAAAAAGGTTAGGGTGTATAATAGGAAAGGAAAAGAACCTAGATGGCTCACAAAGACAATAATCAAATTGCTGAATAAAAATAAGAGGTTATATCTAAACTATAAAAAAAAAATCTCTCATTTGGGCAAAGTATTAATAGACACAGCATAAGTGTCAGCAACTGATAAAAAGAAATAAACATCGGATGGAGGTCAAGCTGTCCTCCTCAGCACATAGGGATAACAAGCAACATTTTTATAGCTATGTAAATACATTACAAAAAAAAAAAAACAACAACCTGTGCACCATTACAGAGGGTGGGGCACAAATATCAGATCGTACTAAGGTGGCAAATATCTTCATTGGATATTTTGGAACGGTCTTTACTCCAAAGTCTATGGGATCAGTAAATTTTAAATCAAACAAAGAATTAGATAAAAGGATTTCAGCTGATGTTATTCTAAATAAAATAAAGATGTTAAAGAACACAAACTCAGCAGGGCCAGATAACATATCAAACAACCTTCTTAAATTACTCTCACCAAATATTGCTACCCTTTCAACATGATCTTCCAGCAGTCGCTGCAGGATGGGGAGGTGCCAGGGGACTGGTTGAGGGCAAATGTGATACCCATACATAAGAAGGGAGACAGAGCAGACCACACAAATTATAGGCCCATACGCTTGACCTCGGTGCTGGGTAAGCTAGTAGAATCTGTTTTAAAGGATGTCATTAATTCATATTTAACAGAGACAAATCAGGAAGACAGTGGGCAGCATGGATTCGTCACAGGAAGATCAGGTGTAACAAACATGTTATGTTTTTATGAGAAAATTTCAGCAGCACTGGATAAGGGGGAGATGGTGGATTCTATATATTGGATTTTGTGAATGCTTTCGATAAGGTACCGCACATAGAAATATTAAATAGCTTAACAGAAATACATATGGATCGTAGAGTAGGCAGATGGATGCAGGCATGGGTGACAGATAGGAGTCAGAGGGTGTGTATAAATGGCTATCTTTCAGATGAGGTCCCAGTGACTAGTGAGGTCCCTCTGGGGTCAGTCTTGGGCCAGTGTTGTTTAGAATATTCATAGCCCATATGGGGGGAGGGGCATATAACTGGATAAGTAAATATGCAGATGACACAAAGCTGGCAGGGCTAGTGACACACCCCCTGAGGGGGTGGAGTCTGTTCAGAAAGATTTGGATAACATATACCCATAGGCAATGCTAAGGGAATGAATAGAATATAGATAACTGTTGTGTGATCCATATGGGAAATAGGAATCCAGAACACGATTATACTATAAATGGCCAAATCCTAAGAAAGTCAGAGATGGAAAAGGATCTGGGTATACCGGTGGGCCATTAATGTAACTACCAAGTTTAATGTAGTAAGCAAATAATAAAAGCAAAAATAATAATGTGGAATATAAAGAAAAACTTCAAGAGTATAAAAGAAGCTGTGATTATGCCACTGTACAGAGCTATGTTAGACCAATATTGGACTATGCAGCCCCAGTGTGTGGACCCATAAGTGGGAGGGCACAGTGGCAGGGATGGTGAGGGTACAGAGGCAGGCCACCAAGATCAATCAATCAATCAATCAAAATCAATCAATCAATCAAATCTTTATTTATTCAGGCAAACACCAATGAGCAAGCCCATTTGCAAGATGGACCTGATACATAGGCATACAGATAAGAACAGTACATTTCAAACAGTGTAACAAATATACAATTACAATTGATATAAGGAACAAACAGGCACAATACAGCGATTGAATAAATAAAGCATTTGTAAATAAATGTATTCAGGATGGTTTGGCTAAGGGACCGCCCCAGGTACAGGGAAGATAATGCCATACCGTGTACTGAGGGATGACACATGAGATTGTCAAGCCTGCCCACTGAAGGACTGGGCAGGCAGGAGATACAGGGGAGGAGAGGTGACAGGCCACAAGGTGGGTGGTAGGGATAACAACATAAAAGGACGAGTGTGGGTGGGGAGTCTCAGAGCCGGAGCTCCGGGAAGCATAACATAGATGGTGTCGTATAGACCAAGACCAGCCAACATGCAGGTTATTTAGTGGGGGTGAAAACATTTGCAGATTTCTTCAACTAAAAGACCAGAAAGGGTCTTGAAGGAGGATATGCTGATCAGGGAGCTAAGCTTCAGAGTTTTTTGTTCAGTATTTCATAGGGATGGTAGCGCAAAACTTATGGCCATTCTCCCGAGATGTGTTTTCAGCCTGGGTATCTTCAAGTAAATAAAGGATGAGCTTCTCAGTACATAGGCTTCAGGTTCACAGCATGGAAGACAATCAGAGATATGGGGGTGAAGTTTCTTGATGATGGCTTTGAACGTCCAGATTAAGGCATTTCTATTTCTCCTGAAGTGGAGGGAGAGCCACCCCACGGCTGTATAGAGAGCACAATGGTGGGTGGCATGAGGAAGACCAATGGTAAATCTCAATGCCTTGTCGTACAATGTATCCAGTTTGGCAAGGTTTGATGCTGGACAGTTGCTATAAAGAAAGTCAGCATAGTCGACCAGGGAGAGAAATACAGTTTGAACCATAAGTTGCTTGGCATTGCTGGTGAGGTAGTTGTTAATTCTAAAAAAAAAAGACCATGCCTTTGTCTTAATTTCTTTAGGAGGCCTTCAATGTGGTCTGTAAAGGAAAGTTTGTTATCGAGCCATACCTCTAGGTACTTGAACTTGCTAACGAATTCTAGGTTTTCACCCAGAATTGTGTTATTCTGTGGGACAGTCCCAGAAGTGGCTGGGTTTGCATCCAGTAGGAAGGGAGAAAACGGCATAGCCTTAGTTTTCTTAGCATTTAATAACAGTTTTTTTCTTAAGGAGTTGGCTCTGGAGAATGTTGAACTCCAATTGTAAGTCTTTGCAGGCTGTTTCGGGTGAGGAGAGACTAGGTAGAGGACCGTATCATCTGCAAAGAGATGAATCCTGGCCTTGGTTATGTTAACATCAATGTTGTTCACATAGATTGCAAACAATAGTGGACCCAGGATCAAACCTTGGGGAACCCCTCTTAGCAGAGGTTTGAGAGGGGATAGTTCACCATCTGACTTAACTTGTTGCCACCGGTCGGAGAGGTAATCGGTGAACCAGTGAAGGGACAGTGGATCCAGTCCTAAGGCCTTGAGGGAGGAGAGGAGCAGGTCATGGTCGACAGTGTCAAAAGCCTCGCTTAGGTCTAGAAACACAGCACAGACAAAATTCTTATTTTCCTGGTCATGGAGCCAAATGTTGGTGACTTTAGCTAGGGCCGTGACGGTGCTGTGCTCTAAAGCCTGATTGCATGGGATTTAGAAGGCTGATAGATTCTACATATGTTTTCAGTTGCTTGTTTACAATGTTTTCCAATAATTTGGACAGAGTAGGTAGTAGTGAAATTGGTCTGTAATTGTTTAGGTCACAAGGGTCCCCAGATTTGAACAAGGGAATGACATGGGCTGTTTTCCATAATGATGGGAGGGTACCGTGGGATAGAGAAAGATTGAAAAGATGGGTAATGGGTGCGGACAGGAAATGGAAGGTGACTTTTAGAAAGTAAGGATCCAGAGAGTCGGCGCCTGCGCTTTTCCTAATGTCCAACTTTAGTAGAAGTTCTTTGACTTCCTTCAAGGAAGTATGCTGGAGGGAGAAAACTGAGTTGGAAGGAGGAGGTTCCGAGCTTTGGGGAGCCAGTTGTGAGTGTAGAGAATTTGCAGATGAATTGTTGAAAGCAAGGCCAGCAGTGGCAAGGTGGTTGTTGAAAGCTTCTAGGATTTCCATTTTGTCACAGATAGTGGCACTGCCAGCAGTGATATTAGTAGGCAAGGAGTTGACTGGGGTGTGACCTGATATGTCCTTAATGGATTTCCAAAATTTGGAGGAGCTCCTGGAGGCGGAATCAAGATGGTGTAAGACCTGAGGGATAAATCTTATGAGCAAAGACTAACAGATCTAAGATTGATGTCACTGGAAATAAGAAGAGTTAGAGGGGATCTGTTGTTATGTTATGACATAATGCAGAATAACTACATGTTAAATGAACTAAATCTGCAGTTTAAAATCAACCAACTGGGTACCAGGGGTCACCTTCTCCAACTGAGGCAAGTAAAGTGTAATACAAGTAGGTGTACGGTTTTCTACACTCAGAGAGTGGTTGCCCCATGGAATGACTTTCCAGAGGATGTTATTTACACAAAAAATAAGGCACAGTTCAGAAGTAAACTAGACACCTATATCCTAGATGGGCACAAACTGACGTATTACGGATAAAGAGGATAGGAGCAATCATAGCCCCGTAAGCTCCTTACTACTTAGTATGATACTTTGTATGATACTTATATAGGTGATGCCAGACTCTTTTCTCTTTAAAGAAGTGTCTTTCATATACCACCCATGGGGGGAAGGTCTAGGAGCATAATATTTCTTATTGTAGGAAAGCACAGTGACCCACTGGTGTGACTTAAAATTAGGTAGCTTGAGGCTCCCATGCTCTTCTTTTGCCTTTAGGTTTGCCATGGTCATTCTAGGATTCTTTTTGTTTCTAAATAAATTTTTGAATAATGTATTCTAGGGCCTTAATCTGCATTGTGACATTACAACTAGGATGGCCTGTAGAATATATAGTATTTTAGGCAATACATCCATCTTAATATTTGTATTCTACCCATTAAGGCAATGGGTAAATGTATCCATCTATCTAGATCTTTTTGAATAGACTCAAAAACTGATCTTAAATTGTAATCCTGGGATAGGTTTGAATCTCTGGTTAGACATACACACAGGTATTTAATATGGTCAGGTTGGATAGTAAATCTGTCCATTTCTTGGGTTGGGGGGGTCAACGTATTCAGTCTCAAGAGTTCTGATTTCTTACAGTTAATTTTAAACCCTGACTGCTCTCCAAAAGCTTGAATAATTTCCACGATTTTTGGAATAGCCGTTTGGGGGTTGCTGATGTATAAAAGTGGAGACCAAGGAACACCTGACCAGGCTGGGAGGCAAACTGTCATTCATTTCATCTGGAATCTCCTTCTCTGAGATCCTGCCAGTCTGGGAGAGGGGGGCAGACAAATGGAAGGTCAGAAAAGGGGAGATAGGGGAGCTAAGCATGTGGCTTAAGGGCTGGTGCCAGGAAAAAGGACACAAATTTGTAGGTATCTGGCAACAGTTTTGGGAGTGAAAGTTCTTTAAATCTGATGGACTGCATCTGACTATGGAGGGAGTCAGTGCATTGGTGCAGAAGTTTGACGTCTTTGCAGAATATTTAAACTAGCAGATGGGGAGAGGGGTGCAGCGCCCGATACATCAAACATGAAGAACACCCCTCCCCCCATAGCTAGTGATCAAACAGGAATTTAGCATGTTTGTAGTTCATTTGCATCACCAGGTAATGAAAATGGTACGGCTCCCCATATGACACACAGGGGGAAACGCTGGACCTTGCCCAACAAATAACACACCAAAATCTGGCCAGTGAAAAATCATGTACACTAATGCCTGCAGTCTGGGAAACAAGATCCCAGACCTGCAGGCAATAATGACAGAGGCTAAATTGGACATAGTAGCCATTAATGAGACATGGTTCAACAGTAACCGCACTTGGGAGACTGCAATACCTGGCTATGCACTGTTCAGAAGAGACAGAGGTGCAAAAAGGGGGGGTAGTAGCCCTTTATGTCAATGAAAATATCAAAGCTACAGAAATTCAGAATACACATAAGGAGCCAGAAGAACAGTGGGTCACCCTGGAAACAGGAACTGGGACAGGTATATGAACTGGGGTTGTCTACAGGCCTCCAGACCAGGAGAAGGACATAGACACATTACTGTTAGAAGGTATAAAAAACATGACAGCTAAAGGGAAGGTTCTGATAATGGGAGACTTCAACATGCCAGATACAGATTGGTCAATACCAGCAGGAACATCTGCCAAATCTAGACCTATGATGGATTCCCTACAGGGAGAGGGACTCAAGAAACTGGTACAACTACCCACAAGAGACAGGGCTATCCTAGATCTAGTACTGACTAATGGGGCGAGGATCACAGATCTCCAGGTAAAAGGTCACCTGGGGGCCAGTGACCATCACTTGGTATGGTTTCATTTGGCTACTAGAACTAAATCATCCTGTTCCAAGGCAAAATATATGGGACTTCAGAGGAGCTGACTTTGATAAGATGGCCAACAGAGTTAAGCTAGCCCTGGCAAGATGAAATACAGGAGAGGGGGTACAGGTAAAGTGGATAAGCATTAAGGATGCAATACTTGAAGCAACATCCCATTGTGTTACAGAGAAAAGCAAGATCAAAAGGAGGAAACCACTTTGGTTCTCAAAAACAGTAGCAGAAAAGGTAAGAGCCAAAAGGCTGGCCTTCAGGAAATATAAGGGAATGCAGCGGGATGAAGATAGGGAGGCATGCCGATCTTCCCTAAGGGAAGCAGGGTAGGCAATAAAGCAGGCAAAGGCCCAAACCAAGGAAACACTTTCACAAACTGTAAAAGAAGGGGACAAGACTTTCTATAGATACATTAATGAAAGGAGAAAGTCCAGAGGGGTATTGCTTAGATCAAAGAGGATAAGGGGGAGTGTGTGGAGGAGGACCAAGGAAAAGCATCTATTCTAAATAGATGCTTCTGCTCAGTATTTACTGAAGAGAAGGAAGAGCAGGGCCCACAGCTCAGCACCATGGTCACAGGGGGGAAGGAAGTGTGCACTAGTCCCTTCACAAAAAAAAGGGTCATACAAGAGCTCAATAAGCTCAGGGTGGACAAGGCAATGGGACCTGATGGCATACATCCCAGGGTACTAAAGGAACTAAGGGTGGAACTAGCAAAGTCATTATTGGAACTGTTTAGTGAGTCTCTGAGCACAGGAGTGGTCCCAGAAGACTGGAGAAGGGCTCATGTGATCCCGCGCCGAAGAGTGATAGCAGGGAGTAGGCAGGGATTTACAGACCACTCAGTCTTACCTCAGTAGTGGGCAAGATTATGGTGGCACTTCTTAAGGAAAGGATGGTACAACACCTGGAATCCATAGGCACACAGGATCTAAGACAGCATGGGTTTACAACAGGAAGGTCCTGTCAAACTAATCTCATAGATTTCTTTGACTGGGTAACCAGAGTGGTGGACCAAGGGGGAGCAGTTGATGTTACCTACCTTGACTTCAGCAAAGCTTTTGATACTGTTCCACATAGAAGATTGTTTAATAAGCTGGGTAGGCTTAGGGTGGGTCAGAAGTTGATCAACTGGGTGGCAAACTGGATGGTGGGCAGAAAACAGAGTGGTGGTAAACGATATACAGTCAGAAGAGATGCAAGTCACAAGTGGGGTAGCTCAGGGATCAGTCCTGGGGTCAGTCCTCTTCAATATTTTCATCAGTCACATGGCAGATGGACTGGAGGGTAAGGTTTGTCTGTTTGCAGATGACACCAAGATCTGCAACAGAGTAGATGATCCAGATGGAGTGGACAGAATGAGAAGAGATCTAGATAAACTGGCAAAATGGTCAGAAGAGTGGCAAATGGAGTTTAACACAAAGAAGTGCAAGATCATGCACATAGGGAAGAGAAACCCTGAAGCCACCAATAGGTTGGGAGGGGAGTTGCTGGCAATCACAAGGGAAGAAAGAGACTTGGGCATCATCATCACAGATGGCGTGAAATCATCCAAGGAGACCACAAAAGCTGTAGGTAAGGCTAGAGGGATGTTGAGGTGTATTAGTAGGAGTATCGCAAGTCATCAGAAGGGAAGTGATAATCCCTCTTTACAAGACACTGATTAGGCCCCATCTGGAGTATTTCGTGCAGTACTGGAGGCTGCACCTGCACAAGGACATTAACAAAATGGAGGCAGTTCAGAGCAGGGCAACCCAAATGGTGCAGGGACTGCATCAGAAAACATATGAAGACAGATTAATGAAGCTCAATATGTATACCCTAGAGCAAAGGAGGGAGAGAGGTGATATGATCGGAACATTCAAACATCTTAAGGGCACTAACAAGGTGAAAGAGTCTAACATGTTTCAATATAAGAAAAATAGCAGGACAAGAGGACACAGCATGAGATTAGAGGGAGGGAGGCCGATTAAGGGGTAATGTGACAAAGTTCTTTTTCACAGAAAGGATGGTGGATGCATGGAACAGCCTACCTCAGGGAGTGGTGAATATGAATACAGTGCAGGGCTTCAGACAGGCATGTGATAGGCATAAGGGAGCAATGCTGATGAGGATGAATAGATAGGCCATTGACAGAGTACAGGCCTATGGCACATTCATAAGGTAGAAAAAATGGGCAGACTGGATGGGCCTTGCGGACCTTATCTGCCATCAACTTCTATGTCTCTATGTATATCATCAGCATATAGTGACATAAGTAGGGAATATCCTTGCTCTTAGCCCTTAAATCTCCACCGCTGCTCTAATTGTGTTTACTAGGTGTTCAAGAGCCAGGAGAAAAAGTAGTGGGGAAACTGGGCAACCTTGTCTTGTTCCTTGAGTCAAATAAAAGTTCTTTGACGTGTTTTTGTTGGTAACTATCTTAGCTGTTCGGTTATTACATGACAAGCTAATTCATTCAAATAAATATTTCCCCACCCCTATCTGATAGAGCACTCAGAACAGAAACCCCCATTTGACCCTGTCAAAAGCCTTCTCTGCATCTAACGATAACAATACCACATCAGATTCTCTATATTCTTCAATATCGTACAATGCATTTTAATGTTATTAAAACACCTTCTGTTTTTAATAAATCCTGTTTGATCTTCATGTATGAGTTCTGAAAGAAGCTTCTCCAGTCTAGAGGCAAGGAGTTTGGTAAATATCTTGTAATCTAGGTTCAGAAGGGAGACTGGGCTGTAAAAAGAGCAATACCTAGGATCCTTCTCCTCTTTGGGGAGGACTATTATAGTTGTTTCTTTGAAACATTCTGGTATTTGTTTATTGTTATTAAAGGAATTAAATAGTTCAGCAAAGATTGGATATATTTTGTCTCCCAGAATTTTATAAAATTCTATGGGAAGTCCATCCAGGCCTGGAGTCATCCCATTTCTCATGTTCTGTTTTGTGTGTTCAACCTCCTCCTTAGATATTGGGGCACCCAGAAAATCTTGTTGTTCTTGTCAGATTTTTGGAATATTTAAATGAAAATGAGGGTTGTTATTGTGAAACTTATCTTCAGATGTGTACAAGGAGGAATAGAACACCTCAAATTATTAATAGCTACAGGGTCTATAATAAGATTATTTCCCTCAAAAATCTCTGAAATATATCCTTCTTGTTTATCCTTTTGGATTTGACATGCAAGGATTGTACCAGTATTATCTGCCTTTGTGTAATATTTTGCCTTAGATTTAAGAATGATTCTTTCCAGTTTGTCATTCATAAAAGTATTGTATTTATGTTTTAAATTCTCAAGAGCTTTTAGATCTTCGAGATTCAATTGAATATGTCTCAATTTGGCCCTTTTGATTTCCTTTTCTAAATCTTCTATTTCTTTTTTCCTGCTCTTAATAATGTTAGCTTTGTATTTAATAAATTGACCTCTGAGTGTTGCTTTAAAAGCATCCCAAGTAGTGCTTATTGAGGTGTGTTGATTCCAACTGAATGTTAAAATGCACTCCTACAAAATTCAGTGAATTGTTTAACTATATATAAAAGAGGGTCCATCTTCCAGTGACTAAAGTGATTATTAATATCTAAATTTAAAGAGCAGAGTAGCTCAGAGTGATCTGAGAGATTAATGCTTTCATAGTTAATTTTATGTATTTTTTAAGTAAGTTCCAATGAACCCAAGAGCCAATCTATCCTTGAATAGGATTGTTGGTGGTGGAAGAAATCGGAAAACTCCAGAACCCAAGGGTTAATGTACCTCCAAAAGTCATAGATCATCCATAGATTTGAGAATCACTTCTTCAGATTTTGACATGGTCGAGTGAGAACCTGATCTATCCAGGCCAGGATTTAATACATTATTAAAGTCTCCACCTCCTATCATAGGATGTTGAAACTGAGTTAAGTTCTTAAAAAATCAACAACACAGCTGGGAACATCTTCGTTGGGGGTGTACAGACCTGCAATAGTTAAATTAACCAAGTTAACTTTAACTTGAAAAATTATATATCTATGGTTTAAATCAATAACTTTATTATCTAAACTTTATGTTTTTTGCCAAAATAATGGCAACCTCTTTGCATTTTCCATTAGATCCTGTGTGGACCGCTGTGCCCCCCCCTCAAATTACATAATTTGTCCAACTCCCCCTGGGTGAGGTGGGTTTCTTGTAAAATCAGGCAGTCTGCCCTAAGTTTGCTAACTGTTGATATAATTCTTTACCTTTTAATTGTTTTTTTTTACTCCATTTACATTCCATGATACAATATGAAATCTCATCATTCCTTACAATAAGAAATAGTAAAAAGCCACTAATACTGTACTTTGTTGTAGGTGTGAAGGGAAGGAGAACAGTGCCCCACATTTGTGTCTCCTATCCTGGCTTCTATGTTATATATTTCTCTTATTAAAAACTACCCTATACTCCTTAGCATTGATTTTTAAACTAAAAATAGATTCTCTCTCCCAAAACTTAACTAAACTACTCCCCCTCCAATACACATTGTCTCCTGGGTCTAAAGATTATAGACCCAGTTTACCAAGGTTTGACAAAATGGAGTCAAACTTCCCCAAACCACTGCATCAAAGACTCCTACTCCTATAGTTATTTTGAACATGCTACTACTAGTTATTATTAATAATAAGGCAATTCTGGGGGGGGTAGGAGAAAGTAAGCTGTTGATTAACTAGAATCAGCAGCTTATCCATCAGGTAGGGAAATGGGCAGACTAGGTGGGCCAAGCGATCCTTATCTGCCATCAAATTCTATGTTTCTGTGTTTCTATGTAACCCTGTTCTTGCAATAAGTTTCCCCATTGTGTTTGTGTTAGATGCAAATCTTATATGTATATTTTTATAAGTAATATATCCTCCTTTAAATAAAGTTGGCTTCATATGTTACTTCATGGCATATTTCCTTAATTTTATGTTCCAGAGTTCAAAATTTGTCCCAGATATTCCTTTGCCTCACTTGGTGAGTTGGCCACCTTGGCAACCCCTTTGTACATGATTGTCAGTGTTGAAGGCATGGTGTGGAAGAAGGGGATTTTCCTTTCCCAAAGGGAATGTTTGATGTCTTTGAAAGCATTTCTTCTCTTTTGTAACTCTGGTCCAAGGTCAGGAAATATTGCTTCTTGAGATCCTTGGAGTAAGAGCAGCTTATTTTTCCTGGCCTCTTTGAGAACGTGTTCCCTTTCATGATATCAGTGAAATTTAACATAAATGACTCTTGAATATTTAGAACTTGAGTGTTACAAGTTTGGGGATCTGTGAGCTCTTTCTAATTCTATTTTGTTATCAGGATAACTTTTTTTCTAACTTGTTCAGATAGCCATTTTGCGCAAAATCACATTATATCTTCTTGTTCCACTCCTCCTGGTACACCTTGCATTTTAAGGTGATCTCTTTTGGAGCACTATTTGATTTCCCCGTAGTTTGCCCTGTATTTTCCCAATCTCTTCTTTGTGTTCGGTCAACCCCTTTTTAAGATTTGGAAGGGTGTCCTCTGTACCAGAGATACATTTTTCATTTTCCACCGTTCTCTGATTGAGGCCTATTAATTCAATTCTGAAGCCCTTCATTTCTTCTTAAACACCAGAGACCCTTAATTCTAATCTGGCAAAACCATTCCTTATTTCCTCTAAGATATTTTTAAGATGTATCTACATCTTGGCCCTTAACACCTTCCTTTTCCTGTGGGTTTTTTCTTTTCTCCTTGGGTCTGGCCCCTAAATCTCCCACTAATTGTACTGGGGGGGGGGGCAACTTTCAAGTTAGTACTGGGTTAAAGGTATTAGAAATTTGACTGCCCTTCTCACTGCTGGATGAGACAAAAAGTGTTCTATGGAGAAATGCACATATATATTGATCATGACTATGCTCCTAAAAACGATGCGCCTCAGAAGACCATATCTGCCATTACTCCTGGTGTTGAAATCGGCTGGCTACAAGTTCACCACCTCATACCCAGCATGACTGGTGGTTCAACTACCACCTTGGAAAAGAGAATTTGCAACCATTCTGGAAGCATGCACTGAACATACCAGGCTTGGCCTGCAGTTTCAGCAAAGCCTTCAGAGCGGAGAGCCTTGGAGCATTGCCCTGTATGTTGGCAGATAGTCACTAACAAGCAGAAGGGGAAGCAACAAGATCTTGAATCAGTGAAGAGTGCCCTTGCAATTTACAGGAGAGATGCAGTGGCCACCACGACATGAAGATTGCAGCTAAGTCATGTTTTTTTCCAGGTGGGTGGTGGATCTGGGGGGTGATATCCCTTGTAGGGATAATTTGACTTCGCTCTGTAGTAGCCAGACTCTAGGCCTGAAGCAGACCCTCTATATTTAGTCTAGCTCTGAGCCGGTTGACGGCCGGGAGTATGGTGGAGCAGCCCCCTTCCCTTTTTCCTTTACTTTGGGTTGGGATAATATTGGATCCTTACCGTCCTCAAAAATGGTATTGACCTCAGTATTTAAATATTGACATTCAGAGGAAATATCTGGATGGATGACTTATTTTATAATTACATTTGTTGGGACTTATGGGATTTAGGTGCTGGAGATGGCTGTATTCAACAGATTAGACAGGGCAAATATGCTCAATATATATTTAAACTGTACTTCGGTTAGGGATTTATTGGCTTTCTAGATTAATGTCTGATCATTTATAATTAAGCAAATTGCAGCTTTGTTGTATTTAGGACATTTTTGTTAGCTGGCGAGGGCAAGGAGATGAATGCAGTTGCTGTACATTGATGAGGAATTTGTTCCTAGACTCTCCCATTAGGATTTATTTTTCCCTTTCACTTTTTTCCTTTTTTTATCTCCTTGATATTTTGGAAACACATGTCTGGTTTCCAGGTGGCCCAGAACTTTTGAGTGTTGGGATTACCTTCACCAATAGGGGGATCACAGCTTATTTGTGAAGTTCTACTTGTGGTAATAGGGAGGAATAAAAATTTCTCCCCAGGGTTGGAAGTCCATTTCAGAAACACACTCTGCAGGTCAGGTCCTCTGCTCCCACAGTGCCAACCTCACAGTGCAATAGTGTGAACAGGTAACAGACAGGGTAACCCTCTTTTGGGTCCGAATCACCTATTAGCCTCAAGTTCTGGAGGAAGTCAAACTGTGCACCTTATGCTAGCATACCCAAATAACAGGCTTAGATAATATTCACTTTGGGGGGGGGTGCAATATAATCTTTCACCCAAGGGCACCAAGCCATGTTTTCAAAATGTACCCTTACAACTCTATATGGGACTTAGGTATTTCTTACATTTTAAGCTTAGTAAAACAATCAAGCTCTTGATAGCTGTCAGCCTTAAACACAGGTTCAGCATTCACAGGTGAAATAACAGAAAAGAGCACAGGCAGCATTTTAAAGAAAATGTGTTTACTAAAAAGTTTAAAACAGGTAAAATCAAACACAGAACAATTCCATCGTTATCCTACGGTCATATAAGAAAAACAATGTGAAGTTACAGAATACAAAATCCTACCACAAATACTGTTAGTTCTTTCCTATCTAGTTTTGTCCTTTTAAGTGCTTTCACGTCCAGAGAATTGTCTCTCTCAGTGTCCAAAAATCATTTATCACACTTTCACCAGATGCAGGATCATTTCAAGATGCATCTCCTCACTTCTTTTGTGAGGTCAGTTAGACCCTCCCTTAGAGTTAATTCTTAACATAATTTTCCTTAACATAGCCATCTGCAAGGTTGTAAGTTCTTATTGTGAAAAATCAGCAATTAGCCATTTCCCAAATATGACAGTCTTTGATTAAACATTTCTCTTTTCTTTCACTGCTGATTTTCTGTCCTTCTAGAGTGAGCTCAGGTTTTATGACTTCTCAACAGCATGCAACCAGATAAGTCTCTTCCTGCATGTCATAAATGCATACATGAAACAACTTCAAAGGCAGGCACAGATTATAAGGGCAATAAACTGTCCCACTGGAAGGAAGGCTTGTTAATTAGATTTCCCTGGTCTGTTTATACATCCTTCAGCTGTCAGCACCACAGAAACCTCGTGGGTCAAAGGTCAAGTCTCTCACTCACTGCTGAATTGTGTGAGACAATCACAGACCATTTATTTATAATACAAATATTATACAATAATATTAGAGGATTCATCACGTCACAGTCCATTTGATTTTAATGGTAGCACCATTCTGTGTTAATGTACATAGTTATACAGGATTCACTTTTATGGAATCCTTATTTTTGTATGTATTTTTTTTTTATTTTTACAAGACAGTACAAGGTGTGATATGCTGGCACATCTGGGGATACACATCAGGTAGATTTGACACTTCAAATGGGAGCTGTGGGTGTCTGCTCCACAGTATAAGAAGGTTTTGGAGACTCGGCATATGGAGGGGACCATCCCTTAGTAGAGAAACTGCAGGAGACCAGAGGTATATATTATTGTAGAATAATTTAGGGTTTGAGAGACAACTGAGGGAAAAGTCTAGGACAGCAATCAGATGGGGGGGCAATGGCTGCTTATAAGAGAAAACGGGAATGTATTGATTAATCATGGCAGTGGGGGTGATTAAAATATTTTCTTTAATTATAAATGGAATTAACAACCCCATAAACAGAACTAGACTCCAGCAACATCTGCGCCAGCAATGGGCAGACTTAATTTATTTACAAGAGACTCATTTGTTTCAATCAGAGCATATCAAACTCGCTGCTGGGGGTAGATACACAGTTTTTCTTCCTCAAGCAAAACTGGGAAGCATAGATGACTTGCAATATTAATTCCATTTGTCACTCCCTTTATAAAAGAACAAGAATGTGCAGACTCAGATAGTCATTTTGTGATAGAACAGGGCCAGATAGCAGAAATGGAGGTCATGTTGGCAAACATGTATCACCCTCCTGGGGCTCTTCTGACTCTCCTGTGGCATTTTATAAATAAATTATTGGATAATCAGAAGGGCATTATGCTGATTGGGGAGACTTCAATGTTACATTGGTGCCCCAGAAATATTCTTCCCATCCCCAGGCCCATATAAATACACCTACACAAAAACTCCTCAGGGCTCAGCTCCCTAGACTGAGGCTGACAGATGTCTGGAGCCATCTTTTTTTCCTTCTGTAGAGGGCTACACATTTTAATCCTCCTGACATCATACTTTTTTCAGAATCAATTTTTTTTTGCATCTACTGAATTTGCTGGCAGGCTACCGGACATTACAATAGGGGCCTGTATTATGTCGGATCATGCACCCCTCTTACTGAAAGTAAATCTGAGTAAACTTAGGAAAATCTCCTTATGGAGGTTACATTTATCTCTCCTAAAAGACCCAGACTTTAAATCTAAGATGGAGTACCGTATCCCCCAAATCATTAGGGAGAATTCAACCCCAGATATTTCTGCAGGCTTACTTTGGGATACGATTAAAGTAGTCATAAGGGGTGAAATTATCACTTATTCTGCAAGCAAAAATAAACAAAAAGAAGCTCAGTATAGAAAATTACAAGCTTTATTTGGAGATATGCAGGGAATGAAGGCATGGTGAGATAGGGTACCCCAAAATGAACTTAGAAATATACAATCAGAAATTCAAGAAATATTGGACTCTAAGGTTCAGACAGCCCTTTTATATATTAGGGAAAGGGAAGGGAAAGGGAACATTGTTTAACCAGGAGTAGCACACTAAGCCAAAGCTTGTTTCCAGATGTGACCTGGGAACACAAGGAAGTTAAGTGACTTGCTCAGGATCACACAGTATGCACCTACGCAGCTGTAGGATTCAAACCCAGGTCTCCAGATCTGCAGCTCAGAGCCCTAACCCACTGTGCTATACTTTATTATGAGGGTGGTCCTGGGGGGTGACAGAAACCTAGCCAAAAGAATCATGGCCTTTAGCCACTCAGCAGCAATTGCCAAAATTAGGGACCCAGGCACAGGAACTATCCTCCATCAGCGGTCTGATATTACTGTATGTAGGTGTCCCAACACTTTTACCAAACCTTATACGCTAAGCATAAGCTTCCATCAGCTGATAGCATTCAATCCTTTTTGACCCCCCTGACCTTCCCAAAGCTCACCCACATTCAACAAGCCTCTTTGTTAAACTCAATAACCACTACTGAAATTCAGTCAGCTATTGGCAGAGCTAAAACACTGAAACATCCTTGCCAGATGGTTTTACTGCTGAGTGGTATAAAACGTTTTCTACTATGCTAGTACAGCCTGTCGACAAGCTTTTAGAAATACAAGGAGGTGACCCCAAACCTCATGGGCGTATGCAGTAATTTCAGCCATCCTGAAGCCTGGAAGGAACCACTGTCAACAGAATCATATAGACCTATCTCAGTCCTGAACTGTGACTACAAGCTATATATGTCAATCTGTGCTCAGAGATTAGAAATTATATTACCAGGTCTAATCCATACTGATCAGGCGGGTTTTTAAGAGCGAGGCAGACCCAGTGACAGTCTTCAGCGTCGCAGTTCATAATGGACTATGTCCCGCAGGGTGACTCCATCTCCTGATCAGTTTACATGCATACAAGGCCTTCAGGGTCTTGTAGAGATTCCTGTGGAAAGTCCTAACATCCTTTGGTTTCCCAAAGGAACTAATTAAGTGGCTGGAGGGGATGTACTCTTCACCTAAAGCACATATCAGAATCAATGGTGAAATTTCTACATCTATACCATTTGAGTGAGGAACATGGCAGGGGTGCCCCCTCTCTCTGCTCCTTTTTTCCATCTATACTGAACCACTGGCAATGGTGGTCTGGGAGTCCTGGGAAATGTCTGGAGTGCAAGTAGGGGGGCAGGATTGGAAATTGGCTCTCTATGCAGATGATATTCTGCTTTCCTTGCTGGACCCTGAAAATCCCTTCCTGCATTATGGGAAATACTGGAGACTTTTGATCAAGTCTCTGGATATAAAATAAACTCCTCTAAGACAGAGGTCCTCTAAGACATTTAATTTTACCCCTCCACTGCCCTGAAAACTCACCTTGCCATTTAAATGGCACCATGCAAAATCAAATATTTAGGAGTGAACCTTCCTCACAATATCCAAAATATTATTTTAATAAATTATGAGCCTGTCGCCCAAAAATGAGAGCGATATTCATGAATGGTCCCAACTCCATCTTCCCTTTACTCTAGGATAGATCTCATTCGCATGAACATTTTTACCTAGACTGCTGTATCTATTTCAAATAATACCTATTTTTCCTACCGCTACATATTTTACTTTGTAGAATAGAACCGTAGCCAGGTTTGTTTGGATGGGTAAAAAGCCACAAATTAGATGGACCATATTACAGCTCCCTATGGAGAGAGGAGGCCTGGCCCTTCCTAGCCTACTTAAATATGCACAGGCTACGGTGCTAACTAGAATTATGCATTGGAGTAACCCGGCATATGATCTCCCTTGGAAGACTTTAGAGCTAGCCCTAAATCAGATTCAAGACATGATAGAGGTGGTGCATTCCTCGGATGCCCCCCCCCCCCCACAGGTGCACTCACCTACTTTGAGGGTATGGAATCTAACATAGGGATCTGGTATAAACTTCACTCCTTCTTGGAGTTAGAGAAGGTCTGCTATTTCCTGGGGCTCATAAGATTAGAGGCAGGATCTCTTTCTCCACAGATGGCACAGACATTGAACAACTGGTATAGGAGAGGCCTTAGGTTTATTTTGTAAGTTATAGATTCAGAAGGAATAATTCTCTTTCCTAAGTTGCAGAAATTATATGGGTTGCAGCAGGAGGACCTCCAAATATATATATATATATAAGTTACAGAACTTTTAACACAGAGAGAGTCCCTCAGTAGCACTATGCCGAGCCCACTTCCCCTGTTGCTACACTTCTTTGTAACTAATCTGAAGGGACAGATATGGCTCCACTTCATTGGATTGGTGTACAAGGGACTACAAGAACTGTCTAGGGAGTTGACTAGGACTATTTTAGAGGTCTGGAACAGAGAAGTTTCTGTCCCAGTCTCAGAGGAAGATTGGGGAAAATACACAAAGCTCTCATTGAAGGTCCCGGGGGCCCCCTACTGGAGAGAATTTTCCTGGAAGACAAGGAACAGATTTTTTAATACTCCAGCTAAGATAGCTAAATTTATAGGTGAGCCCATGGGGAAATGCTGGAGGGCATGCGGCGCGAATATGGCAGGTCTCCCACATATTATGGTCCTGCCCTCAACTGAGGCGGTTCTGGCAGGAGATAGCTGGGGCACTTGGGGAGTTGGTGGGAAAGGAGGCAGTTCTTACTCTTGAACTGGTGCTTTTGTCTGTGCTGCCTGAAGGCCTTCACATACCTGGAGGGTCTCTTCTTGTCACCTGTATCCTTGCAGCTAAAAAGGTGATTACTCACCATTGGAGTCAGTGCACTTCCCCCTCGACCCAGGACTGGTTCATGGTCATGAGCAAAATTTATTTCTTAGAGAGATTCATCCCTAGGGGGCTAAATAATGGAAATCCATTTGAAATTAGATGGTGACAATGGGTTAACTATATTACATTGCAAGATCTCCATTTTGTACCATGATAGTGCTGAATAGAACAAATATAGGAAGGTGGCTGGGGCAAGAGGAGAACTTCAAGGTAATTTGTCTGGAGGACGTATATTTTTTGTTTCCCCTGGAGTGTATAGATGCTACAGTTTCACCAGTATTATACATTATGTATATGTGCTTATTTACTTGTTCTAAACAAAAGAATAATTGTCTGGAGAATGTATCTTAGAAATTATGTGCACAAACTACTATACAGGATGAATGCCATTTGTATAAGTCATATCTCACATCCTTTGTTATATTGTCACTAATAATGAAACTGAATTAAAAATTACAGTTTAAAAAAAATAAATTTGACTGTCTCTAATATGCTGCCAGCACGGTGTCATAATGTTGCAAGACATTATGTCTCATGGCAAAATCGCGCTGCCAATACAGCGTGATTTCTGCCAAGAGGCATATGTCTTTTTTCTGTGGGGGTCTCTGCCCCCCACACCCCTGTTAGGGGGAGCTGCACCCCTGAACCCCCCCACTAAAGATTCTCAACTCTGGGGGGTCCAACTAGGGGAGTGCACAAAAGTGTGATAAAATAAAAGATTCTGGGACTGAGAATCAAACTAGGTCCCAGACGCAGCACGTGGGTTCCTGCTGCTGTGGCTCAGTCCTGTGAGCCATGGCAGCTGCTCGGCAGAACCCACTCCTAGCAGATGTCATATCCTTTGCCTGGGAGAGTGCTACTGGTGCAATACTACATACAGCAGTATACTTGGTATTGCACCAATAGCAGTTATGGACTAAGCTGTAGCCATTTAGCCATAATGTCGTACACTATTAAGCCTGTGATATTATGACCCGGTAGGTATGCGCCCCAACATTGGCAAATATTGTGGCCTTATCTTGAGTTTGGTGAGGAATCCCTGATAAATCTGAGAGAAAATCATCTTTCTCCCTATCAGTAAATTCATTATCCCCATCTTCGTTATTGTTTTCTTGCATTTGATTTCTTATACTCAGAGTTTCCAACAATCCTTCTTCCTGCAAAGTCCCTGTACTAGACTTTGGGGAAAAGTCTTGGCAGTTATTCCCCTTCTTTTATCCTGTTCTGTGTTTCCCTCCATTTGTAAGGGGATGTTAGCATCCTCCTGATGCATAGGGTCAGTCTCTACCTGATCTGCTCAGTCTAAGCTACCAGCTTCTGCATGCAAAGAAACTTCTTGCCTGGACTGAGCAGCGTGCTTGTCAGATTCAGGTAGGCTGACTGGAGCTGTTTGTCATGGGTATTGGAGTTTACAGACTCGGTTAGTGCAAACACCTCGGCAGCATTGTTTAACATCTCCGTTCTTTTGACACCAAGCAGTTTCCCCCGACCTCTTCCTAAATTCCTAAGAGCAGGAGCTGCAACCCCAACAGTGGTGTGAGGGAGATTCCTCTCTGGTGAATTGTAAAACTCCTGGTGCAGCTGTAAGCAAAAGTGATCTAAGTTCCTGAACTGTAGACACGCCCCCATGTTGATACATTTTCTGATGTTGGTTCAAGAGGAGCTTGTGGATGCGCTCCATAGATTGTAATGGGGGTCATTTTCAGAGCCTTTTTTTATTACTTTTGATTGATGATTTTGACAAAAGAAGGCCACCACTCAATTATTAACATCCTTGTTAGTTGAGCAGTGGCCTTCTTTTGTCAAAATCATTAATCAAAAGTATTAAAAAAAGATTTTGAAAATGACTGTCATTAAAGTCTGTGGAGCGCATCCCTGTGCACTTCTAGAACCAACATCAGAAAATGTACTGAACGGTGGGCGTCTCCGGTTCAGGAACTTTGATTGTTTTTGATACCGGCTACACTGAGGAGTTTTACGAGTGTTTTATTTTTTTAGGCACCAAATGAAAAATAAAACTTTATGTGCAAGTTGACTTGGGGGCAGATAAGCTGCCGTATTTGTTTCTGGGGGAGAAAACTTAAAGACTTAAAGACTAAACACCTGGGCCCAGATATTCAGAAATGCACCAAAGGCCGGTGCAAGTCCGGCACAGCACAAATCCAATGCACTGTGGTACAGCAGATGCCATATTCAAAGGCTGAGCTGACTGCACTGTGCCTGCACAACCCACCTGAATATGGCACAGTTGCACCATGACACAACCAGGAATGTGCCGTGGTGCAACCAGAGATGCACCATGGCGCAAACACAGTTGTGCCATGGTGCAGAAAGAGATGCCCCAGTGCAACTGTGGGAGCAGAGCAGCACAGCAACGGAGGGGGGCATGGCACAGAGAAGAGACCCAGGGACAGAGCCAGGGATGCACAGTGACAGGCCACAGAAGGCAATCACCAGCAGGGCACACTAGGGCACACAGAGGCACACAGACCCCACCAACACAACAGTGACATAGATAGTAGGCAACTTGAGGTGTCAATGGCCAATGGAGGGCCACCAAGGAACCCCCAGGCTGCAGACCATGCCCCACCCACCCAGCCCAGAGCAGTCCACACTCAGGACCATGCAGCCAAGCACACACACACACACACACACCACACAGGCACACAGGCAGCCCACAGAGGAAACATAGAATGTGCTGGGAGCCACGTAGTGCAGCAGACCACATGGGGCAGGCCGCACAATGCCAAGCAGGGGCTCCAACACAGCATGCATCCACTACCTGACCAAAGACCATGGCCATGTGCCATCACCACACACACACCTGCCACACACCCCTGACAGCTGCCTCATGGGCACCCAAAGGCACAGCCAATGACCATGGGGAGGGACACCACCACAGTGGGACACACCACAGCACACAGCAGTAAACCACAGAAGCACAACATGTGCCCCGACACACGCACACCACATGGACAGGCACTGGGCCACTGCAGCATGGCTTCTCACTCCACCTGCAAAGCAAACACTGAACTAGGCAGGTACGTCAAAATAGAGATACATTCCTAAGCCCCAGTCTCTTACTTCTTGTTATTGTGTAACTATGTATTATTATGTTGTCCTTTGTATGTATGTATAACCCCATTCCTTCAACGTGGAACCTTTGTAAATGAGCAGTTCCTGCTCAAAGGTATTTTGTAATCCTAGATTTCAATAAAATAAAAATAAAAAAATACATTCAAATAACTATGTACAGTAACAAGGGCGTGGGAAAGGGTAGGATAGTGAGGGAAGAGGACAGGGAACAGGAACTGTACAATGGGATGATTGACTGTAGGGGGAGGTATAACAGGGGAAAACAGGGGACTGCTGGGGTCCATCCATCAGTGGCCATGGCCTGCCACCCCTTGTCATCCTTTCTGCCTCCGATCACTGAGGAGCATGTGGCGCACCTGCAGCACAGCCTCCATGGTCGTGGAACATATCAAAATCAGCTGGCGGAGCAGCCGGCAGTACATGGTCCTCCGTCTTCTCCACTGGACACCTATGACAAGGGACAGGACAGGTGATTAGTGCAATGTCCCAAAGAACCATGCCCGATCACGGCACACAATGAGCAGTGGGAATACACCCCCCCGAGGGCCTGTTCTGGCCACCCGCGGAGGATTGGGCCAATGCCTGCCAGCAACGCGGCACACCATAACAGTGTACAGTGGTGGTCCCCACTGCACAGTGGCCATCCAACTGCGCAATGGTGGTCACATAGCACAGTGTAGCGGCAGCACCACAGCAATGTTAGTGGCTGTCGGGTACACACCCACCCCACCAACAGCTGACACACGTGTCCAATGGATGCTCCACAGTGGCAAGCACCACGCACAGTGCAACACACACAGGTGTTATGGCACATGGCACAGGTGACCATGCCCACACCACACCTCCACCACCCCTCATGTAAAGTGCAAAGGACCATGACAATGCCTACTTGCCCTCTGTGGCCCTGCTGGTGTCGGAGCTGCTCCAGGTCCTGCCGTGGCCTGACGCCCTGCCGCTGCTGCTCCCCCCGCTGCCGCCCTGCAGTGATTCCCAGGCTCTGGGAGTGGAACATAGACAGGTATACATCAGTAAACATCCACAGCAGCTGCCCACTACCCCCACACCTTGTGCACAATGTGAACCCCTGCCTGATACATCCCACACAGCTGCATTGCAATGCAAGTAGCAGCTGGCACTGCCACCCCTGTGATGTACATGATGGCAGTGCACTGCTCTGCAGGGCATGCCAGGCAGCCTAGCCAACACCACAGTACAACACCAGGGCACACATGCAATATGGGCCTACTCACCTGGCTGTGGCACAGCCCCACACCTGACTCATGCCTCCAGCCTCCTCAGGTGCTCTGGGTCCCTCCTGACAAGGTCACCATATCTGTGGCGGCACTGCTCCACCATTCTGGCAACCCCGGTATGCCGCTGCAGTGTGGCAGAAATCCCCTGCCACACTGCCACCTTGGGCTGCTGCAGGGGCACCTGGCCATACAGTTGGGGTGCATGGGGCTGGACACAGGTGACCAGGTTCACCAACTCCACCTGTGTCCAGTTCTGTGCATGGGATGCTCTCCACTGTGTCATGCTATGCTATGAAGCCAGTGAGCAAAATGGTGCAGTAGGCACACGTGGCCACGGCATGCGCCAGATGCGTGATCTGAGGGACATGCTCGGTGTCCGCCCATTGCGCTGTCTCGGAGATGTGCTACATGGGCATGGCTAGGCAGGGTCATGGGTGTGGGGGTCACCCAGGGGCAGAGGTCATGGCAGGGGTCAGGGGTCACCTGCCTTCTCACAGTGCGCACATGCGCGATAGCAGGCTTGGCGCACTATGCACCATGGCCCCTATCTCACAGTCGGTGCACAGTGCACGACTGACAACATGATACTGTTCCATGCATGCGCACTGCAGGCCTGCACACCACGCATGCATGCACATTGCGCCACAACTTGCTCCAGTGCAATCTAATTGTGCACAGAGCAAAATTGTGATATTCAGATGCCACATGCAAATGAGCTCATTAGCCAATGCATGACACACTGGGGGAATTAGCATGTCATTACTATTGCACCGAAGCTCATTTGCATGGGATGCGCTATATAAGCACCACGGAACAGCACAGGCCATGGACTGGTATTGCATCCTTTGGGGTAAGTTGTGCATGCTGCTGCAGCTCACTGGGAGCAGCCAGTACAGCAGGGGGACAGAACAGGGTGATGCTGCCACTGATACACTGTGCTGTCCATGTCCACAGGAAGTGACATGTTGAAATGTGAGGAGGGTGAGGAGTGTGGGCCCCACTCTCAAACGCAGGCCCAATTTCACAAAGGCAGAGACAGAGGCCCTGTTCAAAGCCTACCTTGACAGGGAGCCCCTGTTGACTGGTGGCATGGGCACACCACGGGCCAGGGCTGGGGCCTGGGTGAAGGTGGCAGCATGTGTCAACCAGCAGGGCAGCCACAGCACTCAGCACAGGAGTGCAGGAAGAAGGTGGGCACAGACAAGAGGTGCATCAAGGAGAAGGTGGCAGCCATCTGTGCCTCCCAGAATGCCACTGGTGTGGGGCCTGCAGCTGTGCCACCGCTCACGGTGCAGGAGGAGTTGGTGGCAGCCACCATGAGCTGCAGCACAGTGGAGGGTGTGAATGGTGGCAGATTCCAGATGGGTGGCAGCCCATTACTGCATGGTAAATATATCAGCCATATACAGCTGGGGGCATGGAGGGTGCATACATGGCCATGCTGGCATGCGTGCAGCTGGCATGCCTGTCATGTGCAAGTGTGCACACCCATATGCATGCTATGCTGCAGGACACATACAGTGGCAGTGTGGGGGGAAGGAAACATGTGGGTAATGCATCACTAACATACCTCTCTTTCTCTTGTAGCACCAGCACACCTCCATGCAGATAATGGGGTGCTGGTGGCAGCAGCAGCTTTCCACCTCCACGGGCATCCGGGGGCCTGACAGGCTGCATCTCACCACCACTGTGGACCTGGGGTCGGATAAGGCCTTGGATGTGTTCCTGCAGGATGCCAGCCTTGGGGTCCTGTGTGCAGAGACATAGATCAGGGTGGGGTCTGACACCAATGACGACATAACGCTCATCCTGGACAGCATGGCCACCATTGTGGGGGAGATGCCCCTACAGGCCACTGACACAGGCAGCATGCCCAGCACCCTGCCAGTGGCCAGAACAGCTGCCTGCCACCACTACAGGTGCAGCGGTGTGCACTGCTCAGGCTGTGACCTGCAGTGGAGGTGGTGCAGCCGTGCAGGTGCTTGGTGGCATGCAATGGCCGGACAACCAACAGCAGCAGACTGCGGGTGCCACCAGGCAGCCAGACACAGGATCTGCCACCGGTGCACCTGCCATACCCAATCCACCTGCAAACTCTACTGTGCAGTGTCCACCAGAGATGGGAGCTGTGCAGTGTGGCCAGTCACCAAATGGGGATCAGCGTCCAGCCCGGGAGCCCCACGATGCCAACCTGTTAGCTGAGCATACCCGTTTGCTGTGGGAGTCCGTGCAACAACAGGTGCAGCTCACCACTGAGGTGCGCACACTGCGGGCGGAGGTGCACCAGTTAGCCGAACAACAGAAGAGGGGCACTGTGCAGATCCTGGTGAAAATGTAGCACATGCAGGAGGCCATGACTGCATCCCTGGATTGCATTGCCACTGTGATCTCAGATGGCTTTGTGCTGCTGGCTACCACAGGGTGTGGCTGGGCACAGATGACCCCCTGCAGTGCGCTGTCCACCCCGCATACCCGGCATCAGGCAACCCCTACGCAGTTGACTCCGGGCTCAGATGTCGGCATCCCAGGCAAGCCCGGGGCTGGGCTGTTAGGGTGCCTTGACACCACCACATGGACACTGTCACAGTCCCGTGGTTCCTTCCCTTGGGGGCTGTTGCACACCCCCCATGGCTGATGTGCAGCATGTGGCTGCCGAGCAGCCCAGGCATGGCCGCCCCCATGGCTGTGGTGGTCATGGTTCCTGATGTGCAGCCCATCCTGCCTGTGGTCTGCAGCTGCTGCCCAATGTACACATGGGTGGTGTTTGTGTGTGCCTGGTGCAAGTGTGGCACCTGTGTGTCGCACCACATGCTGCCTGTGTGCATGCTTGCCCAGCCACTGGGCCATGTGGCATGGGCATGATGACAGCAGTCCTGCACCAGTTGCATCTGTGCACAAGTGAGATGCATCTGATCCATGCCACATACCCACACCTGTGTGTGTGGGTGCGCGTGTGTGTGGCTGGGGCTGTAAAGGGTGCGGTGTGTGGTTGTGTGTGGGTGGGTGCCCCTGTCAACCTTACCCCTAATTCCTGCCTCAGTGAGTGCATGCCCATTGCCATGCATGCCCCTGCATGTGTGCTGTACCTGTTTGTGTGGCCTATGCATGTGTATCACACCACCTACCTGTGTGCACCATAGTGCTCCTGTGCTATGGTGTCCCTGTGCTGGCTTGTCTGCTGGATCAGCTGGGGATCCCTCCACCCAGGGGGGGTGGCTGTTCACCTCCCTACAGCCCATTGCCTCCATCATCCCCACTACTGTCACCATCATCAGCCTCGACAACTATCCCATGGTCAATGGCCATGCTGTGCAGTATGCAGCAGGCCAGGAATAGGCCACAGGCTTTCGAGGGGCTGTACTGTAGGGCACTGCCTGACCTGTCTAGGCAATGAAACCATGCTTTCAGCATGCCAAAGACTCACTCGATGATGTTGCATGTGCTGTTGTGTGCCTCGTTGTAGTGTTTCTCTCCTGGGGACGATGGACGCCGGTAGGGGGTGAGCAGCCAGTGTCGCAGTAGATAGGCGCTGTTCCCCATGTGGATAATGTCATGGTTAGCCATCTGCTATGTTCTGCTGCACCCCTTGCCTGTCCCTGGGACCCACGCCAACAGGCACACCCTGCCCTCCCCCATCCCAAGGTCTACTCGGCCCATCGCCCCTTGCCCATGCCATACTCACCCACTAGGTGGCCCATGGGGATATTCTCATGTTCAAACCTGTGGCACAGTGTAGAGCTGTGCCAGATGAATGCATCATGTGCACTCCCAGGGTGTGTGGCACAGACATTGGTTATGCACCCCATGACATAGTACACTACCTGGCAACTGACACTTGGGCTCCCCTTCCTCTTGATGTACACCACACCCTTGGGGCCAGGTGGCATGTGGATGCCCACATGGGTGCAGTCAATGGCACCAATCATGCCAGGAATACTTGCTACCCTGTGGAAGTCCTGCCTGGTTGCTGTACTCTCCACCTGTGTGTTGGGGAAACAGATGTATTCCGATGCACATGGAAGCAGAGCATTGAGGAACTGTGTGAGGAGCTGGGATGTGGTTGACTGGGTTATGCCTGTGGTGACCCCTGTTGGTCTCTGGAAGATGCCCTTGGTGAGCAGTCACATGATGGCTGTCACCTTTATCTCCACAGACATGGCATGGCTCCGTCTGGTGGGTGCCTGCATCTCCTCACTGCACAGCTCACATAGCTGCCTCAGAATGGCCCAGTTCAGGTGGTACTGGCCCACAATCTCTGTGTCACTGTACAGCTCAAAGGTGATGCAGGCGCTGTACCACTTGTGATGGGCATACCACTGACGGGCCCTTCCATGGCCATGTTACTGTTCCTGCTGCCCCATCACACTCCTCATTATGGCCTCCATCATGAAGGGGGTACTATCCATGGCCCTTGCTGTCCTATATCCCCCTGGGTAGTTGGCTGCTGCGTGCTGTGTGCCACTCTTGTGCACTGCCTGGCAGTGTGTCTGCCTGTCTGTCACACTCTCTCTGCCCTTGTCTCCTTCTTCACAGCCACCTCTGTCTCTCTCTCTCTCCCTCTGTGTATGCCTTGGTCTCTCTGTCTGTCTGTGTGTGTCTTTCTTTCTTTCTTTCTTTCTTTCTTTCTTTCTCTCTCTCACTCCCTCTCGCCTCGCACAAGTGCTGTCTGTGTGCTTGTGCCCTGTATTTATAGGAACAAATCTGCTCGGTGCATCTCTGATTTGCTCCGCACTTGCGCCATGGTTTCACGGTTGAATATCGCACTGTGCTGGATATTCATGGACATGTCCCCTGCACTTGTGCCTGCATTCATTATAGTTGCATATTGGTGCAATGAGATTTGTGCTGCACATCGGATCCTGCTGAATATCGCTCCTTGGCACAAGTCCACACTTGCGCCGGCACAACTCAGTTGTGCCATGTGCAACTGCTTTGAATATCCGTGCCCTGCTCTTTAAGAAATACCTTTTACTGAGCAAGCTTGCTGCTTACACAACACTTTGTTATTGCATTGTGTATAGCTGTGAAAACACATTTGTTTACTATGCTAGCTATATCATTTAATTGTTTTATCGACAGTTACATTTCTATTTTGCCCCAGCATTTATTGTATCACTTAGAGGTCCTCTCTTATATAAATGTATGCAATGTCTTACTACTTCATTCATTTTTAATAGTCAGATGCAATGGTATGTTCAAAGGCTTTTGTAACTGGTAACAAGCTGCAGAGGCACTCTTAATTAATGCTTATGTAACCTTGATTTTATCAATGCATACAGTGGTATGCGACCCTTGACCCCCACTTCAGCCCGTCACATTCCTGTTAGTACAGAACTATATTGCAGATCCCAGCCCTGGCAGTCAAGTGGACATCCTGCCCTAATTGCTGTCAGTACTGTGCAATATTAAAGATCTGAACCCTGTCAGTCTAATGGACACCCCTCCCTCACCCAATTGCTGACAGTATTGTGAAACTGTACTAAAGTTATTGCCTTGCAGTCTAGTGGACACCCTATCTTATTTGAACCTTGTCACTATTGTTGAGCTGTATTAAAGCCCTTCCTCTGCAGCCTAATAAACCTCCTTTTCTCACTTAATCCACGTCGATATTTTGAAACTGTACAAAAGACTTTCCTTGGCAATCCAATCTAGTATTGCGGAAATCTACTGAAGCTCATCCCTGACAATCTAGTGTTATCCCCCACCAGATCACTGTCATATCCCCCCACCTCACCCACTGAGTACCCACATCTCACACCCCTCTTGGCTCCCAACTCACCCACCCATCCATAGGTGAAATAACATCTGGTCCTTCGACAAAAACTGGCACAGACCCACTTTCTTACCACCTCAGAATGCTGCCATCTGACTGACAAGGAGTGAATTCATGCATACTGTAGAAATATGTGTTTCTACAGTCTGAGTGTGCTCATTTCCAGTCAGTCAGATGGCAGGTGGTCAAGATGTTGAGCATGGGGTCTGTGACAGTCAATGTCTGAAGATCTGATGGCAGCCCACCTATGAATGAATGGGTGGGCTGTGGAAAGAAGCTTTAACAGTGACTGGCTGGTTGGTAATACTCAAACTGCCAGGGATGGGCATCAGTAAATTTCCACAACACCAGATCGGGTGAGGGAAGGGGTCCACTAGAATGCCAAAGAAAGGATTTAGTACAGTTACACATTACCAACAGGCATCAGGTGAGGTAGAGTGGTTCACTTGATGGCCAAGGAAGAGATTTAATACAGTTTCTCAGTGCTGACAGGAATTGAGTAAGGTGGGGGCTCTACTAGACTGCCAGGGGTGACATAGGTGGGTAGGACGCTTGTGTGGGAGGTAGCCGAGACTCTGTACTGTGTCTTCCACATTTGTCCATGGACACATTGTGTTGAGCTACTAAGAGCCCCATAATGACATGCAAATAGCCCCGTTGACTGTGCATGCCATAAGTATGTGGTCTTCAGCATGCCAGCCACAGAATCTGGCTCACAGAAGTGTTTCAGATGGGTTATTCTCCCTTTGCACCTAGGAGCCTGTTGCCAGAAGGGGTTTTAGTAATGACACACATTTGCACCATGCATGCCTCTGGTATCAGTTGGACCCTGGCTACATTAAAAAAACCTGCTCCCCTATACTCCTCTATTGCTGCTCTGCTCAACAAGGGAAACTCTGTTTCCTATGTCCTTTGAAAATCCTCAGTGAAAGGGTAATTTCTGTGGACTCCTTGCACATGTGGAATACATAGCAACATAGAAGTTGATGGCAGATAAGGACCGCAAGGCCCATCCAGTCTGCCCATTTCTTTTTCTACCTTATAAATATGCCATCGGCCTTGCTCTGTCAATGGCCTATCTATTCATACTCATCTGTATTGCTCCCTTATGCCTATCCCATGTCTGTTTGAAGACCGGCACTGTATTCATATCCACCGCTTCCTGAGGTAGACTGTTCCATGCATCCACCACCCTTTCTGTGAAAAAGAACTTCCTTACATTACCCCTTAATTGGCCTCCCTCTAATCTCATGCTGTGTCCTCTTGTCCTGCTATTTTTCTTATATTGAAACATGTTAGGCTCTTTCACCTTGTTGATGCCCTTAAGGTGTTTGAATGTTTTGATCATATCACCTCTCTCCCTCCTTTGCTCTAGGGTATACATACTGAGCTCCGTTAATCTGTCCTCATATGTTTTCTGATGCAGTCCCTGCACCATCTTGGTTGCCCTTCTCTGGACTGCCTAAATTTGGTTAATGTCCTTGTGAAGGTGTGGCCTCCAGTACTGCACCCAGTACTCCAGCTGGGGCCTAACCAGTGTCTTGTAAAGAGGGATTATTACCTCCCTCTTCTGACTTGTGGTACCCCTAATAATACACTGAAACATCCCTCTAGCCTTACCTACTGCTTTTTTGGTCAGCTTGGATGATTTCAGGTCATCGGTGATGATGATGCCCAAGTCTCTTTCTTCCCTTGTGACTGCCAGCAACTCCCCTCCCAGCATATAGGTGGCTTCAGGGTGTCTCTTCCCTATGTGAATGATCATGCACTTCTTTGCATTAAACCCCAGTTGCCACTCTTCTGACCATTTTGCCAGTTTATCCAGATCTCTTCTCATTCTACCCACCCCATCTGGATCATCTACTCTGTTGTAGATCTTGGTGCCATCTGCAAACAGACAAACCTTACCCTCCAGTCCATCTGCAATGTCACTGATGAAGATATTGAAGAGGACTGGCCTCAGGACTGATCCCTGAGGTACCCCACTTGTGACTTGCATCTCTTCTGACTGTATACCATTTACCACCACTCTCTGTTTTTGCCCATCAACCAGTTTGCCACCCAGTTGACCAACTTCTGACCAACCCTGAGCCTACCCAGCTTGTTAATCAGTCTTCTATGTGGAACAGTATCGAAAGCTTTGCTGAAGTCAAGGCAGGCGTCATCAACTGCTCCACCTTGGTCCACCACTCTGGTTACCCAGTCAAAGAAATCTATGAGATCAGTTTGACAGGACCTTCCTTTTGTAAACCCATGCTGTCTTGGATGCTGTGCTCCTATGGATTCCAGGTGTTGCACTATCCTTTCCTTAAGGAGTGCCTCCATAATCTTGCCCACTACTGAGGTAAGACTGACTGGTCTGTAGTTCCCTGCCACCACTCTTGTGTACCTTACCAAATCAGCTTTGTCAGAGATCTCTGTTAGAGTTTTTAAAGGGCTTTTAACGCTCATCATGTGAGGACTCATTTCAAATATGTTATGAAAGAGAGTAATTCTGCTGTGCTTGTTATTTGATTCTATAAATATTTTAAGTGCTTTTAGTTGATAAAATGAAATTACATGCACAGAGCATTAGGTCTTTGGAATGAGGAGTTATAGCAAAGAAAATGTGCTTGTTTGCTACAATAGCCCAATATTCAGACAGGAATAGCAGGACAGAGAGGGCATTCTCTCTATCTGAATATTGCTCCCTGGCAACTAAGGCCCAGATATTCAAATTGAGCCAGGCAGTGGCGCAAGCCTGGGTGAAGCGCAACTGGGCGGTGCCGGGGCCAGGACCAGGCGATATTCAACACAGATGCACTATGGCACAGCATCGTTGAATATGGCAGGGCCAGCACACATATTGCGCATGGCGCAGTGGCACTGCTCCAGTTCAAGACACTGCTAGGGAGCATGGGGATGCACCAGTGCAAGTGCAATTGCGCTAGGTGCATCACCCGCGATATTCAGCAGGAGGCATGCAAATGAGGCCATAAGATATGCAAGGTGCAGATGGGGCCATTTGCATGTCATTATGGCCCCATTTGCATGCCTTGCACAGGGCAGCCCAACGGCTTGCGGCTGGTGCCCTGCACAGCATGACGTGTGCTGTGGGGATCCTGGGGGATCCCCCACCCTGTATCTGCGATTGTGCGGTATATGTTTCAAAGGAAACCCTGGTAGTCTAGTGGCCCCCCATTCTCCAAAATATGACCATCCCTGGTGGTCTAGTGGTCCCTCCTCCCACCTGGTTCCCCAATACATGTGAAGATGACCTGCCCTGGTGGTCTAGTGGAAACCCCCCATGCCCTTTCCTGCGATCGCAGTACAGTGCCATATCACATATCCATGATGATCTAGTGGATCCCTCCACCCTCCCCACCCACACACCCTTGCCCCCCCGCTCCCCCCCATCATCGGCGGGCAGCTGCAACCCACCCGCATACCACCCGGCCGCCTGCCGAATGACAGGTACAGTATGGGCTGTAAGCTGATTGGTCCACAATATGGACCAATGGGCTTGCAGGACATACTGTACTAGACAGTCCCAAATATGTGAATGAATGGAGGAGAGGAAAGAAGAGGCAAGTATCCCCTTGTCCTGGAGGTTGAGGAGGAAATACATTGCACACTCTGCTCTCTTTTGCTATGGTTCCTTATCTGTTACATTTTGAACAGGTGATTCAACAAATTAGATACTGCATTGAAGAATTTTGGAATACAATTAGAACATGAGTCCCTACAGGATGAGATAATGAGACTCCATGCCAGGGGCCCAGCTAACTCAGACATAGGAGAATTAGAAGAATATATTGACTTAATGGTATCAAATCTTAATATAACCTCTCATGTAGAGTCAGCAAATGTACATGATGAGGCATTTCAATCTGAGTATTTAGCAGCTGACAATACATGGGCAATAGTGCCCAAACATAAAACAATAAGGAGAGGTGGACAAATTCACAGTGTGCCACCCCTTCCTCTACGCAACTCATTTGAAGTGTTACAGACTGATGAGGGCCTCATTCCATCACTGACAACAGTGAGTCACCACCCAGTGCACAAAGCATCAATGCAGATTTAAAACCCAGGCCCAAATCACTACCAAGTATTCCAGCATTTAAACAAAGCCTTTCTCACCGTATTCTTAACAGCAACCCTCAACCTTAAATCATCAACAAAACATGTAAAACAAGTAGTACACCAAAACCTATTTTTGTATTAGGTGACTCTATTATTAAATACACCGAACGACTAGTCTGTAACTCCAAGAACAATCGCACCTGTTCCAGTTATAGGGGGCAAGAGTAACTGATATTACAAAAATAGCAAATGACCTATTCTCTGGAAAATCTAACAATGCACTAGTAGTCATTCATGCAGGCACAAATAACTTAAACAAAATATCTTTATTTGAGTTAAAAAAGTATTTTGTATCACTGAACAACATCCTGACAGAAAAGGGATGTGATGTCTGCTTCTCAGAGATCCTTCCAGTGCCTAGAGCCACAACGTATATAACTAATAAAAGCAAGGCACTGAGTGAGTGGCTGAGGAAATTGTGCCTCAAACAGCATATCCCATGTTTAACTCACTGGGAGGACTTCTATGACAGACCATCCCTTTTCTGCTGGGATGGGTTGCATCTAAGAAGAAGAGGAAGCGCAATCCTAGGAAAAAGAATTGCTAACTTTATTTCTTACTCTTTAAACTAGCCACAAAGGGGGAGAATGGACCTATATCCAAGTCTCTGACATCCAGTTCTTACCTACAGGAACACTGTAATGTGCTGTCTATTAATGCAAGGTCTCTGAATGCACTCAAAATTGCTGAACTAGAGGCTAAATGCCAATTGTTAAGCCTGGATATTATATCAGCAACAGAAAGTTGGTGGAACTCTGATTCAGAATGGTTAAAAAAATATTCCAGGGTTTAAACTCTATCAGAAAGATCACACTGACTGGGGGGGGGGGTCTGCATGTATGTAAGAGAAGACATTGCTTCAATGAGGCCACCTTCAAGACTGATATCAAAAGCTTATGGATTAACACCCAACTGAAAGAACAGCCCCAAATAACATTTGGCACCTGTTACCAGCCACCAAACGCAAATTCTAACTATACTGATACCTTATTAGAAGAAATCAGAAGCATTGCAGACAGACGTAACATTATACTTATGGGCGACTTTAATATACCCACTGCAAACTGGGAAACCTTATCAGGTGAGTCTTTAATAGATAAAAAATTTATGTCCACAATGATTGACTTAGGACTTGACCAATTAATTAATGAACCCACCAGAGATAACAACATATTAGACCTCTTGTTCGCCACTCCTGACAATAATATCTCTGACCTCTCTGTGTCTGACCCACTGGGTACCAGTGATCATAAATATATTTTTTCACTTAGTATATAACCAGTGTCATACCTTGAACAGCACACTGTTAAAGAATTATGACAAATCTGACTTCACAACTATAAACAAAGATCAAAACAATAAACCCTGGGAAAAAAACATTACTACCCCTTACGCTTGAGGAAGCCTGGAATTATCTGAAAAATACCATTCTAAATTTAGAAGCTAAATATGTTCCTAATAAGAATAAGTACAATGGGAAAAGGCAAATACCACTTTGGCTGAAAAATCATATAAAAAAAGCTAATTCGACAAAAAAAAAAAAATGCTTCCATAATTTAAAGAAATGCTCTTACATTAAGAAAAAACAAATACCTGTCACTTTTTCAGACCTCTGTAAAACAATTAAAACAAGCAATCAGACTGGCCAAGCTTAATTTGGAATTTAAACTGCACACACCAAAAAAGTACGCAAATCTTTTTTCGCATGCTGGAACAAAAAAAAGGGAAACACCAGGCAAGTTCGACCACTAAAAATTAATAATAAATTAATTACTACTGATGAAGAAACAGCTGACATATTCAACCAATACTTCTGTTCAGTAATTTTGAATAAGGACCCTAACACATATCCATCAATACCAAGTACTGAACAAAAAAACATTCCTCATAACTAACAAACACACTGAGGAGATACTAAAAACACTGAATAAAAACAGTAGCCCGGAACCTGATGGTATTAGCCCAAGATTCCTAATCAAAACAACTGAAGCCATAAAAATTCTGTTAATCATAATATTTAACAAATCATTGGAAGAATCTACTGTTCCCCTAGACTGGTTAAAGTCTAATGTAACACCCATCTTCAAAAAAGGATGCAGATTTGATCCAGCAAATTACCATCCTATCAGTCTAACCTCTGTACCATGCAAATTACTAGAAAAAATAATTAAAAATATACTAGAATCAGAATTATAAATACTTAACATTAATGACAGTACACAACATGGATTTAAGCAGGGGCACTCTTGCATATCCAATCTTATATCTTTTTTATACCATTATAAATCAGGGACTAGACTCTAATATACCAATGGATGTAATCCTCCTGGATTACAGCAAAGCCTTTGACCGTGTTCCACATAACAAACCAATCAGTAAACTTTCACATTTAGGACTCCCCACCAACCTTGTATCATGAGTTGACAACTTGTTGTCCGATAGGACGCAGCATGTCAGAATTAATGGTGTACTATCTGATAGTGGAAAAGTATCTAACGGAGTCCCTCAGGGCTTGGTTCTGGGGCCAACGCTGATCAATCTGTACATCTCTGACATGCAAATAAATTCCAGTAATACACTTTCTAAATTTGCCGATGATACAAAATTGGGTGGTAAGGTGGATTCGGCCAACTACATACAGTATATCAACTGGTAAATGACTTAACAAGTATTGACACATGGGCCACCACAAATGAAATGGACTTCAACATGAATAAATGCACAGTAATCCACTTTGGTAGAAATAACCCAATGCAACTCTATAAACTTAAAGGAACTACATTAAAAGTTTCAAACAGTGAAAAAAACCTTGGGATTATAATTAATAACACATTAACTTCTACTGATCATTGTGATGAATTAGCAAAAAACTCAAATGCTTTACTGAGAATGATAGATCTTACATTCATCACAAAAACTGAAGAATGCATAATCCCCCTATACGGAACTTATATTAGACCATACTCAGACTATGGCTCACCCTTTTGGAGCCCACATTTGAAGAAGAATATAGCCAGGGTGAAAGCAAATGCCAAGAAGAGCCACTAGAATGGTTCCCCATCTATCACATATAGATTATCAGAACAGACTACAGAAGCTTAACCTGCATTCCTTACAACTAAGGTGTAGTAGAGGTGATCTCTTATTTCACTGCAAATTGCTAAAGATACCACCTCTAATGCAGCAATGTGGCATATACTACTCTGAAAGGAAATTAGTCCTGAGACTACATTCTAAACAACTTGAAGTACAACGAGCAAAAACAAATTGAAGGCTTAATTATTTCTCAATATGGGCCCCAAAATTATGGAATAAACTTCCACAAAATTTTGTAGATAGTAAAACATTTGAGACATTCAAAAAGGGACTAGATGTATAGCTAACTCACCACTAAAACCAATGTTCCATAAACTTGTGGGGGGCATTCTCGATGGGATCACAGGCACTTATGCTCCACAAACACCAAATAAACCAAGTAAATGGTTCAGATTTAAAATTGAAACATTTGGGTGAGAGTTCTATATTTTGGACCTGAGTGGTTTTCCATCATCCTACTGCACTTAGGAGCTACCAAGCACTTACATTGCTGTCACAGTGTTGTACTATCAAGGGCAACCTTTCTATTAGATAGTTTTCCAATGTGAATGAGAGTTTAACTACATGTAACCATTGTCACAAACCCACTCCTGGGGGCCATGTCCATTAAGCCAACAGTGCCCTCCCCTAAGTGCAGGGGGGTCAGGAAATACCCTCCTTCTGTCATTTTAGAGCTCACTGATTTCACAACTGAACACTCACCATGAGGGTCCAGGGCTTCTTCTCTCTGGGTATCAGTAAAATACAGTCTCTAGTCTGTAGCCAAGTAAGAGCCCTCCTTGGTTGCTTCACTGGGGGGGAGAGAACCCAGGTTTTTTTAGATCTTGTGGCTGCTCTCGGAACCCTGAATGTGGCTTCTCCCACAGGTGTGCAGGAACCTGATTCAAACCCCTCAGACCCCCTCTGGAGACCTTGCATACTTTTACCCTACTTTTGGTAGGATGTGGCACCTCAACGCTGAACAGGTGTGCTACAGATTGAATAAACCTTCCCAAAATCCTCACACACACACAACAAATCACTCCCAGGCAGCAGTATTTAATTTAATTTAATTTATTTTTAATTTATTGAAGTCTCAGATTACACCTTTGAGGACAAGCTCATTATGTTGGTTCCACATCAGAATAAAAAACATTATTGACATTGTACAGATTGGTAAGACCAAAATAAAACAGTTTAACATGGATGGTTATAACTAGTAGAAAGGCACAATCATAGGCTATAAACAATCACCCGAGTCACGTATGAAAACTTAGACATTAGCAGGGTGTGAGAGAGAAGAACAAAATAAAACAATTGAACATTGATGGTTATAACTAGTAGAAAGGCTCAACCATGGGGAGTCACGTGATGCAGTGCACGAAGTGGCTGCTTTCTCCGAGCGCTCCGTCCTTCCACCTATTGATTGCAATTTTAAGCCCCTTTAAATTTGCACTGCTAAGCTTCTTTTGGTATTGGATACAGTGGAGAACCTGTCTGCTTATTTTATATGGAGACAGAAATGCGTAAACCTCCTCCTAAACACACGCCTCTGGTGACTCCGGAGAAGGCCGCCAAGAAATCCAAGGCCTCGGCCTCCTCGTCGGCTCAGGGGTTAGGGGATGGTAGCCAGGAGGAAGAACCCCTAACACTGGCACGCTTTTTAGAGGAGTTTCGTCCATTTAAAAATAGCATTCAGGATATGGCGAACGAAATCAAATGTATTACTACCACTTTGGAAGATCTAGCCCGGAGAGCTGCTGATAACGAACGCGCATTAAATCTCTGGAGGGGAGCAGAGAGCGACTGGACCCAGTGGTGAATAAATTAAGTCAGAAAATTAGCAAGCTGGAATCCAAAATTGAGGATTTGGAGGGCAGAAGTCGCCGTAATAATGTGGTAGTCATTGGGCTACCGGAAAAGGCTGAAGGGCATGATCCGACCAAATTTGCCCAAAAACTGGTTGAGAAAATAGTTGGACCCTCGCCATTTGGATCTTCTTATGTTATCGAGAGGGCGCACCGAGCCTTGCGCCCGTTACCCCCTCTAAATGCCCCACCTAGAACTTTTATTTTTCTCTTTCTCAACTACCAGGAGAGGCAGCTTTTTATCCTGAAGGCTAAAGAGGATAAAGAATTATACTGGGAAGGTTCTAGAATCAGAGTGGCCCAAGACCTGCCACTCTCGATCAGGCAAAAACGGGCGGTGTATCACCCGCTGGTTAAAGATTGATTGCAGCTGGTATTAAATTTCGCATGGGTTACCAGCGAAATTCCAGGTATTCATCGAAGAAGAATGGAAAGCATTCGATTCTTATGACTCCGCGGCAGCTGCATTGCAAATGGCCTTCCCTACTCTTTTTAAAGCTACCTGAGAGGTTGGATGAACATGGGAGCTCTCAAATAGATGTCGTGGAATCACTTTTGGATTTGTCCTCTGGAACACGATCTTGGAGTTAAGTGGAATGCGAAAAACTCTTTTCCGTCTCAGCAAGTAGCTGATGGTTGGAGAATTGTTTTAAAATAAGTAATGGAGTGGGATTGCTCTCCCGCTTCACTTTATTTGATGTTGCTTTTATTGATTTAACTAACCTTGCTGTATCACTTCATTAATTTTAGTTGGAGCAGCAGAGGGTGTAAATTACCGCCTTTATGTGGGGTTTTACATATTTTGGGGTTAAACTTATGTCATCCTTGGACTGCATCTGGTATCAACTCAGATGATAATGACTGTCCTATTTTGTTTCACTGGCCATAAGATGGTGTCGCGGACCTACTGCCCGGGAGGATATCAGAGTTTGCAACAAGTGCTGTGAATCAGTTTTTGGATCTGTTTTTCCGAGATGCTGCTCTGGGACTAAGTGGACTGGAATAAGTTACATTATATATTAACATCGGGTTGATGTGCAGTAACTTGTTTTATAACAAGGGGTTGAGTGGGATCTCTGCCTGATATTTAGAACCTGATATTACTCTCCAAGTTCTCTATCTTTGTTATATTATTTTATCTACCTTAGTGTGGGCAGTAAACAATGTTAATTTTTACCTTTAGGTTAGGCCATATCAAAGTCAAGGTTGGACTTATGTTTATTTTGGACAGTATCAATACCAGCTTGGATGACAAAACCTGCCCTATTTTGTTACGTTGACCACAAGAGGGCGTGCGGGATTTGCGTTAAGGTTGACATGCTGACATAGAATAAATAACTGATAGTATAGTCCGGATATGACTTAACTTTTTAGTGATCATATGGGGGTCCTAAATAATGGGGCATGCCCCCACCTTGTTCTGATTTTCACCCCGGGATTTATTTTGAGAGGTCTCTCTCTCGATATTTGGCCATGAAGTGATCCAAACAATCCCTCTTTTCCTGTTACATTTCTCTCTCCTACTCCTGCCTCATTCAAGCTTGTATTAATTACAGGCGGGGTAGGAGTGGGGTATTTGGGATCCTGGGTTTCTCTCCATTATTTTCTTAGATATTTCTTGGAATAAGTTGTGTTATGAGGTCATGTGCAAAATCGGGTATTATTAGAAGGTTGGGGGGTGGTAGGGGTGGAGCACTGGTGGATGGGCTCAGTGGGCTTTTGTCATGGGCCGTGAGATGAGATTGGGGCGGGGAAGATGGGAGGGATGGGGAACTGTTTTGGGGGGGGCGCTGAAAGATGGGTGGGGCTGGTGGGTATTTGGGGGCTTTAGAGAGTGGGAAACTAGGTTTTGAGGCATCACATGGGTTAGTTCACTGGGTCTCAGGTTTTAGAGAACTTTCTTTTTTTTTTGAGTATAGTAATAGGGCGTGCATACTATATTCTGGTCCTTTCTGAATAAGTATGGGTACAGACATACGGGTTAAATTTCTTATGTGGAACGTTAAGGGTGCACGGCTTAAAACTAAACAATATAGAATTTTGAAACATATTGAACTTCTCAAGGCAGGGATTGTATTTTTACAGGAAACACATTTACTCCAACTGGAGGCCAACTCCATGAGGAGATTACAAATTGCAGAGGTTTTTTCCTCTCAGGGTAACACGCAGAGTAGAAGTGTAATGATACTAATACATAGATCTATATCTTTTACTCCAGTACAAGTGGTTCAGGATAAGGAGGGCAGATTTGTATTAGTTAGAGGGAAATTGCAGAATGCCGAAATTTTAATTGGCTCGATTTATGGCCCCAATGCAGACAGTCAGGATTTTCTGGTGAACCTGTTGAAGGTTCTTTTACCATTTGCTCAGCTTCCTATGATTTTGGGTGGGGACTTTAACTTAGTTTTGGATCCTTTAATGGATAGATCCGTTAGATCTCATGTATACCATACCCCCGCTTCTCGAGCTATGGGGGAACTTCTAGATCGACTGGGACTAGCAGATGTCTGGAGAGTCCTCCACCCAGAGTCTAAGGAATACACCTTCATTTCCCCAGTTCATGGGACGGCATCCCGGCTCGATTATATATTCCTCTCTCGATCTCTTCTTAGAGGGGTTTTAGACTCGGATATCGTTGCAGGCCCTATCTCGGATCATGCAGCGTTGGCTGTAACAATTTCATTTCCATCTTTCCTGAAAAAAGGGAATAGGTGGAAGATGAACAATCAAATTCTAAGAGTACCCAAATTTACCAAATTCATATCTGAGCAAATAGACGAATTTACCCTAAATAATCTAGATGATAATGTCTGTCCAGACATTTTCTGGGGGGCATTCAAGGCTTATCTAAGAGGGATATTAATTAGTATAGCTGTTAAAAAGAAAAAGGAAAAGTAGCAGACTATGTCTCAGTTGTTGGTCCGCATTAGGTCTTTAGAATCTAAGATTTCCACACATCCACAAGAGGGGGATAAGGAGGACTTGGTTAAAATGAGAGACGCTTATCTTAGAATTTTAGGAGAGCAGGCGGAGTTAGCTCTAATCAAAACCAGAGCTAAGTATGTGGATAAGGGAGAAAAATCTGGGAAACTCTTGGCTAGACGCATTGCACAACTTGAATCCTCTCGTCTTATTGAGGGGATTCTATCTGAAGAGGAGGGTTGTGTCAAGACTTCTCCGGATGAAATGGTTCAGGTTTTCCGTCAATACTTTGAAACCTTATATAAAAAGATGGACCCCCCGCCTACTAGCTTAGAAATTTCATCCTTCCTGGAGGGTCTGGACCTCCCTATGTTGGATGAAGCTGATTGGTTATTTCTCACAGCAGATATAACTCAGGAGGAAATAGAGTTAGCTATCAAGAGTCTTTCCGTAGATAAAACACCGGGCCTTGACGGGTATTCGCCTAACTTTACAAAAATTTCCCAGAAACTGGGCCTATGCTTCTTAGGTTATTTCAGTATGTTCTTTCTGGCCAGGAAGTAGATAGAGCTTTTTCAGAGGCGCTCATAATCTTAATTCTTAAGCCGAATAGACCCCCTGTAAAACCGGCCAGTTATAGACCTATCTCATTGTTAAATTGTGATATAAAGATTCTGGCTAAAGTCTTGGCAGAGCAAATTAATAGAGTATTACCTAAATTGATAGGCAATGAGCAGGTTGGATTTATGAAGGGCAGGTCCTCGGCCGATCATTTTAGGACACTGACACATATCTTCTCGGCCTCCGAGAGGTCCAACCTCCCGTTAGCTCTGGTCTCCTTGGACGCCGAGAAGGCATTTGATAGGGTCTATTGGGAATTTCTATTTTCTGCTATGAAGAAGTTTGGCTTCCCGGCGAAGTTTCTAGAGTGGATTGGAACACTATACTCGAATCCTTCAGCTAGGGTAGCTTGTAATGAAGAAGAAGAAGAAGAATCAGTATTTATATAGTGCTTTTTCATACATCCAAAGTGCTTTACAAGCAATGCTAGACTGGTAGTGAAGTGACCCTTTTCAGCTATATGTGGGTACTAGGCAGGGATGCCCTTTATCACCACTCTTATTTAATTTATATTTAGAGCCTCTCATAAGAAGTATAGTTGGTAGTAAAGAAATAGAGGGTATTAAAGTATGGAGCCAAACTATAAAAGTTACTGCATACGCAGATGATCTCTTGGTCTATGTCTCTAGACCTACCAAGTCTATTCCAAGTTTGCTAAAATTAATAAAGAATTTCAGTCTTGTAGCTAATTATAAATTAAATCAAGATAAAACGGTGGTTTACCCCCCTTAATAATAGGTTATTTAAACAAGATATTATAGAGCTAGGCCTAGAGTGGAATTCTGACTCTCTTAAATATCTTGGTCTCTCCTTGACGAACAGCCCTGTAAGGATGCATCTGTTAAATTTGGACTCTCTTGTTCATACTATTGAACTGGACCTTAAGAGGTGGACCCAACTCCCATTTTCACTTTGGGGGAGGATAAGCATAATTAAAATGAATATATTCCCCAGACTTTTTTACCCTTTGAGTATGTTAAATATTTGGCTTCCCTTATCGTGGTTTAAAAAACTTCACAATATAATTGCGGACTTCATTTGGGGATATAAAAAGGCCAGATTGGCTTACCAAAAACTAGCTGCCCCTAAGTCATTGGGAGGGCTAAGGTTACCCCATTTTTGGCTTTTACTTTTGGTCAGCTCAGCTGAGTAAGTATGGCAGATGGGCCGTGCATGATGACCCGACAGCAGTATCAAACTATGTTCCCTTATGGGTTAATTTAGAAATAAATCTCATTAAAAAATATGGTATTACTCCCGAAGCTCTTTTTTATTTAACTACCAAAGCACTTCCCTCTTTGCTGAAAAAATCTCCCATTGGGGTAATGCTTAAAATTCATAATCAGCTTTGTGGCTTTATTAAATACGACTTGGTCAAAGACTGGGACCAACCGATTTGGGGCAATCCACGGTTTTTGATAGGTAATAGCACTATCAGGTCTGATTGGTTGAAATTGCCTGGTAACTGTTCCTTGAGGGATTTTCTTACCGAGGAGGGGGAGTTGGCTCCTGTCTTGGGGATGATAGATAGATTTAATCTAGCTACTAATGATATTTTCAAAATATACCAGCTTCGTCATGTACTGCTTCGAAGTTGGGCAGGGAGAAGGTACAGCCTCCTAAAGTCCAGTTTCTGGCGGATATACGGCCCTTGATAGGAATCCCACAGGCAATCTCCAAAATCTATACCGTTCTGTTCCATTGTGCCTATTCCGTTAATCTTGCCCCCTGCTCATACTGGGCCTCTGTACTCCCTAATATTAATTTAGATTGGAAGGAGATTTGGCTTACTTGTCACAGTTTTATCAGGCATGATCAATTGAGGCTCATACAGTTTAAAGTACTACATAATATTTACTATTCCCCTCAGAAGTTAACGGATTTGAATCTGCTAAAAGAACCCAAATGTTACAGGTGTAATGAGGATAGAGGGGACCTCTTGCATATTTTTTGGGAATGCCCTAAGGTAGTTCCTCTATGGTCAGAAATTAGGGATAAGTTGGACCCCCTATTGGGACTGGAGGATATGTTCAAGCCAGAGGTGTGTCTGCTGGGGGATATGTCCATTTTTCCATTTAGGAATAGAAAATATTACATGGCCTTGATTTCAGTCACAGTTAAGAAATTGGTTCTCCGTCATTGGAAGGATAAGGTTATACTCTTATTCTGAATGGCTGGCAGAACTTCTCACTTTCTCAGGATTGAAAAAATGATTGCTATCCTACATAATCAATTACCCCGCTTTGAGAAAATTTGGGCCCCGTTCGATACTATCTATACATTGTGATTTGTGAACTCACCCTATATGACAATGATTTGAGTCTGTATGCCTCGGGGGGGAGGGGGTATTATTTAGGGGGGGTTGAGGGAGGGTGTTTTTAAGGAGTTATAGGATTTTTAGGGTTAGGGGTTATCGCAGAGAAAATGTTCTGCCATGTTTGTAATGTGATAATTGTATACTGTACTTATATCTTGTAAAGTCTTTCTCTCAGTTACGCTGTCTCTGCATAAAATGTGAATAAAATGTTAATGAAAAAAAAAAAGAAAGAAAGGCTCAACCATAGGCTGTGAACAATAGCCCGAGTCACTTATGAAAGCTTAGACACTAGCAGGATGTGAGACAGAAGATGAGTTGTTGTGAAGTTTGTCAGTGGAAGCAATCACAACTGGCATTCGCTGTTACATGTTGTCTCAGCCTTCTTTTAAACAGTCCAATTGAAGTTAGAGTTGTGATGTCAGGTGGGTAGAGAGTTCAGCATCCTGGGGCATGATAGGCAAAAGACCTTTGACCCATGGAGGTGCGACAGTGGGGAATTTTAAATATTCAGCTGTCCGAACTGTGGGTGTAGTGACAGTTACCATTGTGAGTGAGAAGATTCTGTACCCCTGGAGCTGGCCCGCAGGCACAGCTGTAGGGTGACCGCTCATGGCGCCAGCGACCCAGGTTCAGGAATGGACTCAGGCAGCTGGAGGGCCGGCTGGGGGGAGGAGGATAAAGCACCCAGAGGTTGCTCTTCTCCTCTGGGTGGGGTGGGATGCTGGTCCTGCTGCGATACCGCCACCTAGGTGACCATGGGTGGAGGTGCAGCTAAAAGGACAGCATGTAGTAGGGAGGGAGGACATCTGCTGGGAGCTGGAGCATCGGCACATTGTGACGTGCATTGCTCCTAGGATCTCCATGCATGCAGACGTCCTGTGGGCCGGGCAAAACAGGAAAAAGACCCCTCGGCGCTCCCTGTAGATGAAGCTTCAGACCCTGATCCCAGGGCCCCTGTCAGTGCAGGTAATGGATCCCTGATGAAACACAGGCACTTGGGGTGGAGGAAGGGGAGCCCCACTTCGTACCCGTCTGGGGGATAAACCAAGGCAGCATGGGGAGATGACTGCACCTGAAACTGGCAGATGAGCAGGGACGCATAAAGGCCATAGGAGACTCCTGAAGGTAAGGAAGCACTGTGGAGAGAGAGAAGGGGGCATACAAATAGAATATAAAAAAAAAGGATTCTGTACCCCTGGGGGCATCAGACCTAGACTGACTTTTATTGCCAGTAGACGTGATTGGTACTGAAGTCTGCCTGAGAACTGTATCCAGTTTGTCTGGGCATACAGGTCACACATATGGGTCAGCCGGGTGGCTCCAGTCACATGCCAACAGGCTTTGTTTAAAGCTACTTTTATGTGGTGTAGGGCAGTGTCTGTGGCTGAACCATATATTACTAACCCATAGTCAATGAAAGTCACCAGAGGACTGTGCACGGCTAGCTTACGGGCATCTGGTGTTAAGCTGTGCTTATGCCACTGCAGTAGTCCAAGCCGTCTATTAATGGCCTTAGTAACTTTGTCGATGTGGAGGTCAAAAGACATAGTGCTATCCAGTGAGACCTCTACATATTTGAAATGTTGCACAAGCTCCAGGGGAGTGCCTACCACATTAATGATAAGAAGGGGTGAGTTCTGTACCAGTTTTGGGTGGTGGAGCACAGCATTATTTTTATCTTGGAATAGTTCGTCATAAGTTTCTGGTCTTTAAACCAACTTTCAACCTCTGAGAAGTTGTTCTAGAGTTTAGGTTTGAGAACAAGGGGGTTTGGGTCACTGATGAACAGAACAGCATCATCAGCATGTAGCAGGAGATGACATTGAAGGCGTGGGGTACTCGGTTGAAAAAAATTCTAAATAAGAGCGGGCCCAGAATGGACCCTTGTGGAACACCAGAGTTGACTGACCCACAATTGGATAGGTATTGCCAATCTTGACTTCTGTCCAGTTCTGCAGGTAACTGGTGAACTAAGCCACAATGTCTGGAGAGAGAGGCCAATGACCTCAAGCTGTTTAATCAGTAGAGCCTGGTTCACTGTGTCAAATGCCTAAGACAGTTTGATATAAGCTGCACCAACAAGTAGACCTTGGTCAGGGGAACTGTGTATGTAACCAGTAAATTCAAGCAGTGCTGTTGTGGTACTGTGGCCCTTTCTAAACCCATGTTGCTGCAGGCATTGTAGCTGATACTTTTCTGGGTATTTGCTAAGCTGGTCTGCTACTATTCTCTCTAGAGCTTTTGAGAGAGGAGGCAGAATGGAGATTGGGTGACAGCTCCCACTAAGGGCCCAATTTTAAAATAAGGGCAAGAGCTTTAACTGATTACTTAAATACTTATCATACAAACATACAGACAAATGATTTAGATATTTGGTTACAGGATAACTACAAAAAAAGTTGGAAAATACATACAAAACAAACTGGTGAATTAACTAGATAATTTCAACCTTTTCTGTACAGAATCAGAGTCCAGAAAATAAATGAGTTTTGCAAAGTCTTGCTTTCTCTCAGCTGTGTCTCAGAATCCCAGCTTTTCTTGCAGTGGTCTTCAGTGGGCCTGGCAGTTTCAGTGTGTCAGGAAATTTGGCTTCTGCCCAAAGTCACTGTCTGAGACAGTTTATATAGCCCTTTTCTGCAGTCTTCAAAACTGGCCTGTGATTGGCTAGTATCCTTAATAATTCCAGGTCCAGCTGTTCATCTCTAAGCCAGTAGGGGTCTCTGTTGCTCTGTCCAAAAGTTGCAAGTGAACCAAAATTATCAGTATTTTGATTTCTCACAGCCCCAACTCTGTGGTGGCTGGCTTTGATCTACATTACCTTCCTGACACTTATTAAAATGGAAATAGACTGTGGCAGTTGGTAAACAATTAAACAATAGCTTCCTAGACTGGGCGTCTGTAGAACCCTGTTTTAAAGCCATTTTCTCTTTGAAATCCAAAGTGTTATAACCAGAGGAGATGGCTCTCCCATCTCCTGTTGTTTAAGGAATCTTCACCTTTGATCGGCTACCAGGAAATTCCCATCCCCTATTGAAATTTAACTCCTGTTTACCTCTAAACAAGCCTCCGTCCTAGGCAAGGGGAGATGTCAGACACTGAAATACACATCAACTCTTCACAAATCTCCTTGCAGTAAAATGGGAATCTTTCTAACAAACCACAGGCCCTAGCCTTTTGGAAATTAAATATAAAAAAAATTCACAGAGAAATATGACAACAGTGGCCAAATTGCCACAGCCATAACTGACCCATATTGACCTGAAGATGTGCTGCATGTCTTAACATTCCAATGTATATCAATTAAGTTTTAAGAAAAAAATAAATTATTTGTTCAGCCAGGCCTGGGGAGATCAAAAAAATGCAGTTGCTGAAGGGTGTGTGTTTGTGAGGGAGATATTTAAAGCATTTGTTTTATCCTCACCTCTTATTCAAAATTATTGTACCGCTAAACTGTCTGTCATTTACTGGAATATACATTTGTTTAACAAACTACTAAGTTGTTCAAGAAGAAGGCCATGCTATTTGACACTATAAACTTAATTTTTAAAGCAGAAATGTAAACTAATCAAATCCCTAATTAATATGACTCAAATAACTTATAGCATTGTTTGAAAGATTCCTTTGGCATAATGCTACTCACTTTGTGCAACTTTTTCTGCAGTTTACCTATGTCCCTCAAATGGGTTATCAGTATAATTTTGCTTGTTATTAGCAGCAATGTTTCCCACTGCACACCACGGTGGAACAGTTTACCTAATGTGGCTCTTCCAATATGCCAGGCATCAATGTTGACTAGTATTAACTTGTTCCACTACAACTGGCAATGGATTTCATGGTGGCATTTAATCATACCTTCTGTAGTTTTCCATGTATGAATTCACTCCAGAAAGACACTGTGACAAGGCTGTGAGGCACTGCATACAAAAAATGAGAAAGTTCTAGCGGGCAGACATACTGTAGAACCATGTTTAAGACATCAGAAAAGTGACAATAAAATTCATGATCCATAATTGTTTGAAACCACTGGATTTTCAATGAGTGCAAGCAAATGCTGAACTACTGTACCTGAAAAAAAATATGCTTTGAGACAGAAGCGGGCTGTACTACAGCACCACCTCCACAGTCCACACCAGGTCATAGGATAAAAGAATAATAAATAATCATGGAACTCTACCCCCATTCATATAAACAAATGCAACATCTTACCCTGGTACAAGATATCAAGATAAATGATATCAAGATAAAAGATAACTGAGTTTCTGTTTTACTACATAGATGATCTGCTGCTAAAACAGACCCATTTACAACTCCCAATGGCAGGTGGCAGAGTGTTTGTTTGCTTGACATTGGACATTATGATATTATCTGGAATTGCCAAAGGCTATCCGAAAAGACCAGCACTCTCACTAACAAACAGTCCCACATACATTCTTCCCAGCAGCCAGATCAATAACTGTATAACTGGACTCATAATTATTCAATTGCATTAGAGCCTGCTTCTGTAAACTTCTTTTCCAGTACAGGGAGGTAGGAAAGCATGACATGCTATCTGCTGCAAGTCATAGTCTGAAATCACTCTGCACACAGTCAGCTTTTCCACTGGATAGTGAATCCCCGATTCAGCTTTTCTTGCACTACTGTTTATTTTTTATTGGCATGTAAAATCAGATCAAAATGTAGTTTTGTTTTGCAATGGCATTAAATTAGTTTACATTTCTTATAGGTTAATTTAAGTAAGAAACATTGTCTGCCCCAGCTTGAATCATTATGGTATTTATGAGTGGTCATTTTTCCCCATAGTGAAACAGGGACATCAAAAACTCATAATGCCATTACTTTGCCATTAGAAAGTCATAAGATCATCATTCTGGCATCTGATCAATGGTATTGTGACATGGAATGTTCAGAGTTCCATGTGTTATAAAATATAACAGAGAGGAAATCATCAGTAACTAGGCTTGTCATTCTATCTTGGGATTCTGGTGACATCAGAAAGTACTCATGCTTTGTTCTTATGGTCAATAACATTGCCAGAACCCCTTGATGGAATTATATAGATGAACAGCACTGTTGAGGAATACAGAACAGAGATGTAATTTATCCAAGTCTGTTCGATGGCATCCATAAAAAGGAAGTTTGAGTGGATTATGATATCATTGATTGAATGAGTAAAAGGTACAGTATGACAACTATTTTGCATTCTTCAGTTGTGGTTGTTGTGTATAAGGTATATTTTGTGTTATTTTTCAGTATTGCCTGTTCTGCTGCAGTTCTAGAGGGCAGAAGCAACTGTTTGTTTTGTTGTTTTGTTTCTGAAGCTTGTGTACCAAGTCACATGCCCAGGAGGCCTGAACAAGCATTGTGCAAGCAGAACAACTTGGTGGCATGTTCAGGAGAGGAAATACAGTTTTAGAATAGTGACAATTCTAACCTGTATTTGCATTTTTAAATACAGAACATTACAACCTTGTTATAGGTGATTTGCTATCTATTTATTGATCTTATGACTGTTTCTCTATACTTGTATCTCCACCAGCTGCAAATAATCTACTTAAAATTCTCTTTCCAGTGGTATTTCCTTAAATGGGTTGGGAACACTGCTGCATTCTCAATTCATATTTGCTTACCACCTGTTCTCTTTCTGTACATGTCCATCTTTTTTTTGTTTCCTGTGTTCCAGGCCTTTCTAACCAGCAAGATATGTATCCCCTCTTATGACATCATAACTGCTCAAACCAGTGATGTAATCAGTTGTAACCAGTCAGTGGTTCCTGATGCAGGTATTGCTCCTTGCATTGGCTGCCACAGTATATTGATGAAAATCAGGCACTCTGAGGAGGTGCTTCTTTTTTTTTTTTTTTATTAACACAGCAACCCATGCAAGTAGCAGGATTGATGTTAGAAACCACTGACTACAGAGTCCATGGTAGTAAGCATTAGATATTGGCAATATAAAGAGGGTAAAAAAGTAAAATATTTAAGTTACTGGTGTTTTGGGGACAGATTCAGGTAAAAAAAATATACTGAGGCCCAGATATTCAAAAGGGTTGCACCATGCGCAATAGGGTTGCTCCAGTGCAAGTCTGAAAATGCGCCATTCTGCAATATTCAGCGGGAGGCAGATGAACCCCCCAAATCACGCTGAGCAAGAGCACAATGATAATGAAAGCACGTGCAACTGAAGGGGGAGGAACCATGCATAAATGGCACAGTGGGATATTCAACAACATGCGCCATGTGCAATAGGGGAGCAAGCAGAAGTTGCGCGATAGCGGAAATGAGCCAAAATAAAAAGGAACAAGGGAGAGGTGCAAGAACGCTACAGGGAAGGCACATATGGTTGAACTATAGCCAGACACACAGGGCAGGACAGACACACAGCGCAGGACAGAGAAAGGGCACCCTGAACCCACAGGCACAGGAAAGGTGTGGGGAGCCACAGCCAAACTACAGTACAGAAGGGGGAAGTGCCACACAGCACTGAGGCCACCAGAGGAAGGTGTTCCCAGTGCATGGGAAGTACCAGCCAGGACAGCGGGGGGAACACAGAAACAGCTGCTGGGGGGGACACAAGCCAGGGACATGGCCAATGCCACCATCCAGATGGAGGCAGTAATGAGGGGGGTGAGAAGACAGGCAGCAGGGGGGGTGCGACAGTGGAAGGGCCCGTCAGCGGTATGCCCCCAACAGGCAGTACCGAGCCTGCACCAGCTTCGAGCTGTACACCGATACCGAGATCGTGGGCTGGTACCACCTGAATCGGGCAAATCTGAGGTGACTCTGTGAGCTGTGCAGTGATGTGATGCAGGCACCCACACGATGGAGCCATGCTCTGTCAGTGGAGACAAAAGTGAGAGCTTGCATGTGCCTGCTCGCCACGGGTACCTTCCAGAGACCAACAGAGGACACCACAGGCATAACCCAGTCGGCCGCGTCATGCCACCTCACCCAATTCCTCAGCACACTACTGCCACATGCTGCGGAGTACATCCATTTTCCCAGTACCCGGCGGAGCGCACAACAAACATACAGGAGTTCCACAGGGTAGCACGTATGCCTGGTGTGCTAAGGGCAACAGACTGCACCCATGTGGCCATCTGCATGCCACCTGGCCCTGAAGGGGCCACATATATCAATCAGAAGGGCTATGCAAGCATCAACTGCCAGGTGGTGTGCGATGCCAGGGGTGCATAATCAATGTCTGTGCCACGCACCCTTGGGGAGCACATGGTGCCTTCTGGAACCAGTCAGCACTGTGCCACAGATTCAAGAGTGGGTACATCCCCACTGGCCACTTAGTGGGTGAGTATGCAAACCACGTGGGCAAACATAGAGCTTGGGAGGGGCATAGTTAGAGGTGACATGGGTATTGGCCTAGATGGCCCAAGGCAGGGAGATGCTGATCACCAAACTAACCTCCACCCTCTACACACAGGTGACAGTGGATACCTACTCCGTCCCTGGCTGCTCACACCACACCGGTGGCCCGTGACCCCATCACAGCAACGCTACAATGAGTCACATGCCACCACATGCAATATCATCGGGCAGGTGTTTGGGATGCTGAAGGCATTGTTCTGTTGCCTGGACACGTCTGGCGGTGCTCTACAGTACAGCCCCTCACAGGCCTGCAGGCTATTCCTGGCCTGTTGCATCCTGCACAACATGGCCAATAACTGTGGGATAGCCGTACAGGTCGAAGAGGGTGACAGCGATGGGGACGATGAGGACGCTGGAGAAGATGGTGATGGGCAGCCCCCCTTGGGTGACGGGACCCCCGACTGCTCCGGCTGGCACAGCTGCACCGGGACACCATCACAGAGGAGCACTTCGGCCAACCCAGGTAAGTCATGGGGCCATGCGCAACCACCAGTGGCAAAGGAACAACCCACAAACACACATGAACACACACCAGGGGTGCATGCTGTCAAGGGAGGTGGCTGAGCATGGAACCACACACCGCCAGGGATGGGCAAGGTCTGACATGGCACGTGGTCATACACATACACACACACTTCACAAGACATGTACAAAGGGTAGGAGGCACGCTGACCCAGACTGCCACCCCTAGCCACACACATGTCCACAGACCACCACGCCCACTGCCTGTCATTGTGCGTGTGTCAGACGCTGGGCACCATTGCACAGTAGTGTGCAGTGCAATGCAGGCATCATCATGCACATGCCACAGTGGACAGCAGCAGGGAGGGTGTGCAGATGGAACATGTGTGTGCGTGCAGGGCTGGGTACCCCACCCATGCATTGCATGCTGAATGACACAATGCACACAGGGCAGCATCAGACAGTAGCCATGCTGGGAGACAGGTCAGTCACGTGCCACAGTGCCACAGCCGCCAAGGATGTGTGGGCAGCCCCGCCGAGACCCGCCAGCAGTGACAGGCTCACCACTGGCCTCATGGGGTGGCACCGACAGTCCCCCAGGGGTTCCACTGCGTGAACGTGACCATGCTTGCGCAGGGGTCTGCAGCACACCGAACATACCTGCACCAGGTGTGCTCAGGATGCCCACAGCTGAACCCAGTGTCAACAAGGAGGGTGTCGCATGATGCCGGGAACAGGGGGTGGACATTGCACTGTGTGGTGTCTGCGACGCATGGGCAAATAACTTTGTGCCCATTGTGGCCATGACAGCTGTGAATGCCTGTGTCTACCTGTCAATGGAAGCGGTCACATCCTCCTGCAACTGGTCCATCCCTTCCTGGAGCAGAGCGGTGTCTGTGCTGCACCGCTCCTCTGCCTGGCGCAGAGCCGCACTGAGTGCATCCACCGCCGTCACAAGCTGCACCTGCTGATTGACTGATGCTTGCAGTATGCAGGTATGCTCATCTAAGAGGTCATCTGCCTGATCGGCATGCTGTCCCTCATGGTGTTCGTGGCCCTGATGGTCAGCACCCCTTGAGGGTGGGCACTGCACAGCAGGGCCAGGCCTGGCCATGTCCACAGGTGGTGCACTGACACCACCCCCTGACACTGTACCCCCATGGCCATTGGCTGACTGCTGATACTGCCCCTCCGGCTGCCACTCTCCAGGGCTCAATGGTGCCACCACAGTGGCCGCAACAGCCCCACTGTCCTGGACACACACCAGTGCTGCCCCACTGGTGCCAATAGGCACAGGCTGGGAATTTGATGTCACGCAGGCCTCCATGGCGGCACCACCCACAGCCATGGCCACGATGTCACCTGCTGTGTGGCCATCCTGTGGCCCACACATCTCACTGCCCATGACGTTAGCACCATCATCATCTGTGATGGATCCGGCACCAGCCCATGTCTCAGCATGCCGGCATCCATGGATGCCGGCATGCTGGGACACGGGCAGGGCCTCCTCTGCACCTGCTCCACCAACATCAGTCCGGAAGTCCAGGCGGTCCCACTGTTGCCCTGACCCCCATATGCTTGTGGAGGTGGACGGGCCCTCCTCCATCTCCATGCTACTGTCCTCAGTGGAGAAGCCCACCACCACTGACCCATGTAGATGCTCAGGAGCTGTAAGGTAAAAACAGTAGCATTAATGTATGTGATCTACCCTGTCCCCCCCCATTGACAGACCAGGACCTACCATGCAGCGATGGGCTACCACCCGTCTAGAATCCATCACTTGGAACACCCTCGATGGCGCAACGCTGCATGCTGCCAGCAACCTGCTCTTCCTGTGGGGTCAGGCATTACACTTCCAGCTGTCCCCCACTGGTCGCAGACCGTGCTGCCCTGATGGCAGCCACCTTCTCTTTAATTCTCCACCTGTCCGTGCCCATCTTCTTTTTGCACTCCTGCATGGAGCGCTGATGGCTGCCATGCAGGTTGACAGCATGCACCACCTCCTTCCATGCAGCAGCATGGGCCTGTGGTGTTTCCTGGTGTCCGCTGAACAGCGGCTCTTGGTCAAGGTAGGCCTCAAACAGGGCATCTGTCTCTGCCTTTGTGAAGTTTGGTCTCCTCTTCCTCCCACGTCTCTGTTCCTCTTCCTCCACCTCATGATCGGTCATGATGCATCCTGTGAGAATGACAGGTGTTACCTGTGACTGTGCAGTACCATGCATGTCCTAAACACCACATTCCACACTCCCAAACAGCATGCAACTCACTGCAATAGACTGCAGTAACCGACTATGGCCAGTGCAGCCCAATGTCGCATTTTTATAGCGCAACCCATGCAAATGAGGTGAGGCACATTTTTAAGTGGATGCAAATGCAGTGTCTGCGCCATTGAATGGCTGATTAGATGATTTGCATATGCCGGCTGAATATCGTGCTGTTGCACTTTGCGCAATTGTGTTGAATGTGCTGAGCCAAGGGCGCAGTTCTGTGACATATGCAGTACACACTTAACTGCGCATGCCCGGGTTGATGAAGCAGGCACCTGCCGCACTGCTGATGTGCTGTGCATGGGAGGCAATGCAGGGCACGGCCACCATTGTGCCAGTGGCACTACAGTGCTGTTCACATATATGGCGCTGTGGCATCGGGGCGTCGTAGGCACACTGGGGCAACAGCGCTGTAGGCCGCTACAGGAGGTGGCACACAGGCACCCAATAGCGATACATGCATTGGGTTCCAATCGTGCTGTGGCTGTCCGTGCACCAGAGACCCTTGACCCTGTGCCCAACCTTTGCCCCCTAGATGCCATGCATCAGGCATGGGTGCACCACTATCGTGCTGTTCGGTGACAGCACGATAGGGAATGGCAGCACTGTACCGCGCAGCATCTGCACATGGTAGGACCGCACTGCCGGGCGCCATTTTGAATCCACCACACTGATGAGATGGCGCAGAGGCGAGCAGTAATGTGGAGCCAGGTTGAGCTTGCCAACCTGGTGGCAATAGTAGAGCCCCATGCTGGAACTTTGTTTGGAGATGCACCCCTGGACAGGGCCAGAAGTGTGGCGTGGCAGGAGGTGGCCGACACCCTGGAGGAGGCCACCGGTATGGGGTGCATGGCAGAGCAGTGTCACCACCATTACAGGGACCTGAGGCGCAGGGACCTGGACCTGCTTGCCCGCCTGCGGGCACGTGCCAGGAGGGGCACGGTACCATGGCCAGGTAGATGCCACATCCATACACTAGTATCATCCATACAGGTATCATGGTTGCATGTGTACGGCACATGAGGGGGCTGTCCAGTGTTGGCCGTGGTGGAGGTATCGGGGTGTGGGGTGGATGGGTATGGCTGTGTGGGATTGCACACACGTGGGGGTGGGGGGACTTTGCTACCAGATTGTACTGATGTTCCTTTCTTCATGTTTGCACCTTAGGGCCCGAAGAATGCAGGCAGGCCGGGGAATGGAGGCACCACCTGGAGGAGCAGCAGGGCAGGAGGGATAATGGCATCCATGTTTGCACCCTAGGCCCAGAGGAGCACAGGCGTGCCAGGGAGGGGAGGCTGCATCGTGAGCCACAGAATGTGGCATGGGCGGCCGGACCAGACCAGCATAGGGACCAGCCTGGTGATGGTGAGTGCCTTATATCCATGATTACTATTGCATGCTGTATAACTGGGCAAGCAGCGGGGCATGGCCACCATCCATTGACACCACTGCCATGCACGCAGCTTGTTGCAGTCAGCACTGTCCAGTGGCACTGCATGTCTGGGAGTGCATCAATGGTGGTCCATGCGTGCACTGGGCACATGGCTGTAGCACTGCCTTCACACCGCATAGCCAAGTCACTGTACGGCCATGGTGGTGCTGTGCAGGACATGGGCGCGGTGGGTGTGTGCAGTGGTCCACATGGCTGTGGCTGTCTGGGTAGGCAGGTCTTGTGGACACGGTCACTGTGGGAGGTCGCACACCATCACAGGGGCGTGGCACATGGCTGTATGCCATGCACAATGGGTGGGCTGCAGGGGGATGGACAGTCACACTTATTGACTCTGCTACCTCATCCTAGGTGGACGGTGACTCCAGGCACTGGAGAGGAGTGTGTGGGAGCTGCTCCAGGTGGCAAGGGTGACACTGGAGCTGTTACAGAGAATCCACTGCTATGGGGTGAGGAGGAGGAGGAGCGGCAGACGTAGGCGCCATGTGGAGAAGGACCAGGGCGCACATTGAGGACTCCATGCCCCTACTACCACCTTCCCCCCTTTGACCCACCCTCGCAGCCTTTCTTCCCTCTCCCATATGTTCACCCCTGCCCCTCACCCACCCCCACCTGTTATGTGGCCCTTCCCCTCCCTCTTGTAAATAGTTGTAAATAGGTTTTGTTACTTCTTTTAAATATAAGCATTTTGTTATGACAACTGTGGTGGTCTCTGATTTTCAGTGGACTACAGGTGCTCAGTTGCAGTGGTGTCCATGGCATCAGGGGTGGAGCACACATGGGCGTGTGTGTGTGTGTGCAGAGGTGAACCGCCTATGGTGTGGGCAGGGGAGTCAGTCACTGTCTGTGGTTTGTGTGTTGTACTCTGTGCACTGGATGTCTGTGTGCAGTGGTCCACAGGGCCTGCACTGTGTGTATGGCACCCCGTCAGACTGTCCATGGCATGTGCAGCTGACACCCTTGCATGTCTGTGATATGCACGGTCTGCTGGTGTGTCAGCGGTGGCTGTCCATGCTGGATAACAGCTGTACCCGGCACAATGCCAGGTTGCCTTTCATCACCAGTATGGTGCACTTCTGCCTCCGGTGGCACTGTGGCCTCCGCTGTTGTTGTCCCCCCTCCATGCTGTCGCTTGTGTCTGTTGCAGGGGATGCGCTCCAGTGTCTGTCACCTGTGCTCTGGCAGCATGCTGGTGGCATACAGCTTCATGGTGCCTGCGCTGGGTGGCTGGCACACCTGTGTAATGTAGGGGTGCTGGCTGTGTGTACACATCAGCCGTGGCCACACGCCAGTGGCTTAGTTGACCCGCTACTGTGTCCCTGTGTTGATGTGCCCTTGGGTATGGGTGGATGTTTGTCCATGCACTGTGTTGCATCCTGTGTGGTGCATGCTTCCATGCTACACCATGTGTATCTGTGCTGGCTGTTGTGGCCAGTGCTGGGATGGGATGTGTCCTTGGGAGGGTGTGCAGGGTGCTGTACCACTGGAGGTGGGGTCCGGGGCATGCACTGTCGCATGTGTGGTACCTTGTGTGGCAATGCATGGTCAGTCTCTCAGCTGTACCTCGGTGGGGATGTGCAGGGTGGCACTGTGTGTGCTGTTGTTGCACTGCTGTCTGCTGCCGCCTGCAGCAGGGTGCACGTGGGGGAGATACCTTGCATGGCTCCATGGTGCACAGGGTTGCAGTGTCTCAGTGGGGGTGGTGGCATGCATAGCATGTCCTGCACTGTTGGGCTCTACTCCTGGGAAGGGTGTATGGTGATTGTGGTGCAGGGTGTGCTCTGCATTGGTGGGATGGGGTGCCATGGAGTGGTCAGCCCTCCTTGTGTGCTGGTCACAGCTTGCCAGGGGGTTTTCTGGGGCACCATGGCCCGGCTGTGGGTTGGTTGCTGGTATCCATGGGCCGGTGGTTATTTCAGCTCTCCCTGGTTGTGCAGTGCATGAGGTGTGGGGGATAATGTCTGTTCTGCTGTGTGCTCCTTTGCCCATCTGTGGCATGGGTGGTGGGCCCCTGCATCCCTGGTTGTGCTGTTGCATTGCTGCCCTGCTGCAGGGGGCATCCCTGATTGCACTATGGTGCATCTGGACTGCTCCGCTGAGCATCCCTTGTTGCGCTATGGTGCATCCGATATGCTCGGCTTCACATCCCTAGTTGCACTATGGTGCAGGTGGTGCAATATTCAGTCATCAGCTGTAGGCGCATCTTGGCCTGCGCAGTTTTTGAATATCGCTTTTCTTGTGCATAGGCGCAGTGGACTTGTGCTTGCTCCAGCTGTTGTACACTTTTTGGGTGCAGTTTGAATAACTGGGCCTGAATGTTCATCTGTTTATTGGGCTTAAAGCACTGCTATATGGCATGACAATTAAAAGGCTTGTATGCGCGCAGATACATTAATTGTGCACTACAGGACTGGCCAGAAAGAAAGCAGTACAGTACCCTCATTTGCCTTGCTGGAGCTTGGTATATTTAACATGGAAGTCTTCTGTATAATCACATCTGTGCCAGGCTGTTGCAGCATAAATGGCCAGGGTCCACTAGACTGTCCATGTAAAATGTTGCTTGTTTTGGAATGTGAATTACGAAGGCATGGAACTAAAGGTGACATTTTCATTATGGAATCGACAGGATCAGGACCCTGTCCCATTTTTATAGGGAAAAATAAAGTTACTAAAACCTCTTCTGTTCTCTCCTGCCATATCCTTTCCCTTGTTCTTTCTATATTTCCAAACACTGGAGCACAACCATATTCCTGTGGGACCTATGATCTGGGCCCTCCGCTGAGATGACACTCTTCCCCTATCCTTTGCTCCTTCTCCTGTAATTCCCTCTCTTGTTTCTCACTAACTTTTTTTCTTACTTTTCTTTCTGTCTCCTATCTACTGCAGTACATGGTGAACCTCCAATGAAATTAGCCTTACTGGATCTGTAATCACGTACTTAAAAGTTGTTAAAATGAATGTGAGGTGCTCCTTGGCAATGAAAACGAGCCAGTTGTTTTTAAACTAGGATTATATTAAGAGTAAAGTAACTCTGAAAGAAGAAAGGTGTGAATGTTACAAACCTGAAAAGAGTTTTTTGTTGTTTGTTTACCACAGGAAGCTCAGAAGGGACAGCTAATTAACTGTGGAGTGGTGTGGTGGAGTGTGCTGAGAAGAAAATGTTGCAGGGAGGTTAGATAAGAAAAAAAAAGGCTCTCAATATACTCTGAACTCTCTGAGAAGGAGCAGACTGCCTATGAAGCTGAACGCAGGAATGTCATAATCTTCTCAAGCAGGTTAACCTGAAGCTGCAAGGTATTACTTTCCATTGTTTAAAAAGGGGTTCAACAATGTTGATACAATCAAGAACTTTTAGAGCAGATATGGAGTGCAAAAGACATTGCTAAACTTATTTATAACTGATGTAAAGCAGCTGACAAATCAGTTCTTTAAACCTGTTTGCAACTCTGATGCCATCTGACAGTTAAGATTTTGTTACTTTTTTGTCGTGTTGTTAATAAAATAATACTATTTTTGCCTTATACCCTTTTCTGTGGTTTGTCTGTACTGCTTGATCCACTCGTGTACCACATTTGGAGTCAGAAGTGCAATTTGTGCCATGCATACTGACTCCAGGAGCATTTGTGTGAGCACCAGAGTTAGTGCCTGGAAGGTATAGAAAAAGAACATGAATACAGAAAGGTACTATGGTCACTGCAGCAAGTACAAAGTGGCCTCCATTCAAATGGCAGCCAAAACAGCCACAGCAACGAGACTGTCTAACAAAGGAGGAGGCCGGGCTGACAGTTCAACATCCATCAGTCATGTAGGTGACTGCAAAGATAGTAACAGCAAAAAAAGAAGAATGGACAACAGTAGAAACTGATGGTATGTCTGCCTATTTCAAATAGTTGGCACTACAACACAAAGAGACTGAGAAACAGAGGGAAAGAGAGAGGCAGAATCAAGAGCAACAGAGGGAAAAGGAGATGCAGCATGAAGCACACAATGTTGGGTGGAGTCCCCTGCAAGCTCTCTGAGTTTGGGAATCGTGTTTTGGTGCTGGAGGCCAACAAGATTCCAACACCATTAAGGACATTAAAGTCACAGTACTAGGTTCAGTTAATCATACTGGAACATACCTGATGACTTTGAATGGTTTGCCAGAGCATGCCAGTGGTGGAGACAACAATGGCAATCCAACTAGTATCTTATTTAACTGGTAAGACTCAGCTACCATACAACAATATGAACAGTATGCAGTCTAGGAACTATGATATTGTAAAAAACTGCCTGCAAAGATATGACATTTCAGAAGACATCTACAGACAAATTTCAGACACTGAAGTCAACCATCCATGAGAGGTGTACACCAGACTAAGGACTTCTCATCAAATGGTTCCTACGAGAGGGTGAGACTGTTACACAGATCATCAACATTCTTGACACAGACCAATTTATCAACATCCTACCCACATATGTGCAACTCTGGGTAAAAGGAACACTGACCAGAAAGTGGGGAGAAAGCTATTTTACTGGTGGAGGATTATCAGATAGTTACACAGATGCCATAGAATTGAAGCAGCAGTATAGGGGTGGTAAGATTACCTTTTCCCCAAACTTATCCCAAATCAGATAAGAATTTTGAGGGTTGGGGGTTAATAAATCTGCACCCAATATTTTTCTTTGCTATATTTGCAAAAAGCATGGACATGTAGCCAGAAAGTTATCAAAATAAAGAGGAAACAGCTAAGTGAATTTAGCCTTAGCAAATTGAGGCATATATCTTTTTATACCATGGATAAGTCAAGACACCGTAAATGCATATTTTTCTGATTGACTGGCTGGCACCTTTTAGCCATGGCAAATCCTACAATATACCCATGGCAAAGATGCCAGTCAGTTTTATCTCTGTTATTATTCTGACCTTCCAATGAGAAAAGTTACAATCCACCATCATTAACCACTGGTAGAGTGCAGTCTCACCAGCAAACCATGAAAAGCAAAGCACAAAACTTATTAAAATAAATAAAAAAAAAAACACTGTGCCAAATGAAATCAGGGACGGCAAACAGTGTTTGTTCACTATTCCACTATAACCACTTCCACCCTGCTCACCTCACAATTTTTTTTTTCACTGACTGCTCAGCTTGGCTCTGTTGCCACTTTCCTAGACCATTCATGAGTTCGCATGTACTCTCTCTCTCTGGTACAGTCCCACTATCTTTGTCCTGTACAGTCCAGGCCTCACTGATTGAATCCCAACTGTGATTTAAAAAAAAACACACAGAAGAAAAATTCATCTAAATCCATCTCGACAATGCAAACTTCAAACTGGAAGTTGAAATTCGGGAACCCGTTATGGGTCTCCTAACACCACACACAGTATTCTTTTAGGTCAACCAGATAAAAAAGCAAGTTAATCCCCACAAACTGCAGCCCTCTCTGTAAATGAGAAAAAAGAGCTGCATTACAATACATAGCACAACCTTCACAAACATGGCAACAGCCCTAGCAACCCAGGACAGCCATAGCAACCAAGGACTTTTTTCCAGTGGAGGAACAAATCATATAAAAATCATGTCACATTAAAAAAAAAAAGTTTTTCTTTCTTTTTCTTGTACCCAAAACTTAGGTAGCCATTGTATAATCACAATAAACCACTTGAGGGTCTGAGTTATGGGGGGATTTACCATGGCTGGCGAGGATTTGACCACTCAGCTGAGTCTCATGGCCAAACTATGCTAGCTGTGGTAAATCCCCCCATAACCCACACCCTCTCGTGGTTTATTGCTTAATTAATGTCCAGTTAAGAAGGAAAGACTGTAAAGGGTTTGATAGATTAGGGAAGCAGATGGACCCTGGTGCATGCAGACAGCTTGGGAGAAGACTGCAAGAAGACCAAGTACTGGGGTGATTTGCATTCACTGAGAAACCTAATACTACACCACCACCTAAGTGAATTTTACAGTAAATAGTGTGCCTCATTTAAAGATGACAGGAATTATTTCTTTTTTTTATATTTCTATTTTTCCTCCTACTGCCCTGAAACCACTCCATTGAGTCATCCCTTAAGCCTGCCCCTACCAGTGCCTACATTACTGCCTCAGTCCCTCCATCTGGCCTTGGAAACCCCTGGGTGAGGTGGGGTCGGGCAGCCCCAAATCTTGTAAGTCTTGTCAGTGTCCTGGGGTGGCAGGCAGGCACTGGCTCACATCGGGACCAGCTCGGTGCTCCATCTTCCCGACTCTGAGGGATGTTTTCCCTATTCTGTAAGGGCGTTGCCAGACCTGACATCAAGGCACAAGTGCCAATGTCCACAATGTCCTCCCCAAGACGCTGCATCCCCTAGAAGTGATTGGAGGTGATTGGTCTGCAGGCCTCCTCCCACAACCAATCAAACCCCCAAGATGCAGATGCGCTGTCATGCCCCCAGCCTCCACCAGAGGTCACCACACACCAGGTCAAATTCCCACCCTCCCCCTGGAGAAGGCGAGCCATCATAGGACACTCAGCCTTTCTCCCCCCTGGCCAACCCCAGCTTCCCGAATCTGCTCCAGAACCCGGGTCGTCGGCGTCGTGCGAGGTGTGGCATCCAGTACCTCAACCCTCAGTTCCACTGGGCCGGCAGGGAATTATTCCTAATTGGTAGCTGTTTATAATGTCCCCATTTACAGAAATGATATACGTAAGCCTAAAGGATCCTTATGTAACTGTTCCTGAATAAAAAGTGATGTGAATAACTGAATTTTGCATTGTTTTGTTTTTATGGGCAGCATTCCATTACAGTTCTGTTTATGGAATTAGTAATCTGGAGTTTTAACTACAGTATGTTGTAGTTTGTGCTCAGAACTCTAAGTATGGTTCTGATAGGAAAATAGCTCATGTTTAGCATTCTGTACACAAACCGTGATATAGCAAAAAGTCCAAATTACTGGTTCCATGAAAAGAACTGTGCAGAATGTTGCTCATAAAAAGAAAACAATTGAATACACAATTTTTCACATCACTGTTTATTAAGGTAGATTTAAACATGGCTTGTTTGGAGGCAAGGCTTTCATTTCTCTTACTAGGAACATCAGTAACTGCTAACAATTAGCATCAATTTCTGCCCCTTTAAAAAAGTAAAGTGGCGTCTCGAACCTTACCCATACCTGTGGTTATTAGAAGTGGCATTCCAGGGTTTATTAAATCAATCTCATAGTGAGCAAACCTTGCTATGTTTGCAGCTGTGGTAACATGCTAGTAGGCAAAGAAAGACTCTTCTTATAAGACAACTTTTCATTCTGGACACTTTGATTATGACTTGCTTAAATCAAGTACCAATATCAGCAAGTCCACAAAGGTTGAAAGGTCCCAGAAATGAGAATGGTGACCAACGACTGAGGGACATAAGATAGTGAAATTTAAAATGATAAAAGCAAACTGCTTACTGATTGTGACATTGTTCCTGAACAAAATAGCAATCTTTCTTTCCAAGTGTATTTTAAACAGATAGGGGTGAAGGAAGAACAGGTTAAACCAAAATGCATTAAGGGTGCTGTACAGAGTATGTGTTCATCCTTAAATGCAAGAGAAAATAGAAGAGCTGTTAGTACCAGAAAACTATTGGATGAGTTGCTACATATAAAGGTTCTATGTCATAACGGTGAAAGCCTAAAGGCAATCGATTGCCTTTATGCAGAAGTCAAAGTGGAAAAATGTATTTTGGCACTCTGACACTCAACACACAGTAAAGGGCACCGGGGACTTAGTTTTTAATGTTTTCCATGGGGGCTGCACCCGCCTACTAAGCGATTCTCAACTTCAGGGGGGTGCATGGTGGGGGGTGAAAACATTAAAAAAAAAAAAAAAAAAGATTTGGGATGGCGCAACAAAAACACACCAGTGCCCAGACCTAAACCCAGTACCCTGCCAACCAATGCTGGCAACCCACCCACCATGCCACAGGGTCAGCTCAGCAATCCACTGTGGCACCGCCCCTCATATCCTTTGCTGTACATGCCTGCTCCCACCCCCCCCGTGTGCGTACGTATAGCGACATCCTGTCACTATAGTTGCCCACTCCCCCATCTGGCAGCCCTACTCTCCCACAGCCATCCTTGAAATGTGCTGGGGATTGGATCGCTATTATTGTAGGAGGCCATTCCCCAGTGCTCTTATCACGGGATACTGTTAGAACACGGTAGTCACATAACTGTTCAATCAGAAAGGGACAATACCCTGGCCAAACTGTTGCACATATTTTTCTGACCTGGGATCAATGAGGAAATTGATACCTTTTGCAGTTCTTGCCCTGAATGACAGAAAACAAAAACCCTGGTAGCAAAGAAAGACAAGATACCTTTGGTGCCCGACCCCTGATATATGTGTCCTTTGAAAGGATTGGAATGGATGCAGTATGCTCTTTGGGGAAAACTAGAAAGAGTAATTGGCTCACACTTGTAGTTTGCAGCTCTGCTGATCAATATCCAGAGGCCATTCTATTGTGCACTGTCACAGCTCTACAAGTGACAGCAGAACTTGCCAACATTTTCAGCAGGGTAGACACACCTAAGAAATCATTACCAGTCAAGGTAGTAATTTTTGGCAGTATTACTGAAGAAGTGTACCAAAGTCTGGGTATTTCCACCATAATCCCCACCCCATCATCCTCAGCCAGATGCCTCCTTGAGAGTTTTGATCAAATCCTAAAACACATGTTAAAGTGATTTGTGACAGAAGGGAAAGATTGGGACCAATTCTTACTTGCATATTATTTGCTAAATGAAAAGTTCCACAAGATTCATGTTTTCAAATGCAGTATGGGTGAAAGCCTAGATGGCCATTAGATGTATAAATAAGGAAATCTGGGTGGGAACCCCTCCAGAGAGTTCATTAGAACTTATACAGTATGGCCCGGATATTCAGACTGTGCCAGGCAGTGGCACTAGCCTGGGCACAAGCACAACTGGGATGTGCGGGGCCAGGGCCAGGTGGTATTCAATGGTGATGCACCATGGCTCAGCACCGTTGAATATGGCACAAACAACACACTGTGCATATGGCACAGTGGCACTGCACTGGCATAAGCCACAGATAGGGATCATGGAGATGCACCAGCATAAATGCAGTTGGGCTGGCGCTTCACCCACAATATTTTGCAGAAGGCATGCAAATGAGGCCATAATATATGCAAGGTGCAAATGGGGCCATTTGCATGTCATTATAACCCCATTACATGCACTTTGCAGGGGCAGCCCAGTGATTTGTGCCTGGAACCCTGCACAGCATGATGTGTGCAGTGGGGATCCAGGGGCATCCCCGCCTCCTAGCCACGATCACGGTAAATGTAAAACACAACATTCCCTGGTAGTCTAGTGGACCTCCCTCCCTTCTGAGTCCCTGATTCCCTGAGATATGTAATATAAGACCTGCCCTGGTAGTCTAGTGGTCCCCACCTCCCTCCCATGTTCCCGATTGCTGTAAAATACTGTAGAATTATGCCATAGTAGTCTAGTGGAAGCTCCCCCACCCATTGCCATGATCATGGTACATCTCCGTATATCACTACCCTAGTGATCCAGTGGCAACCCCCCACCCCTCCCACCTACGCAGCACCCCTTGCCCACCCCGCTTACCCCCCCATCATTGGCTGGTGGCTGCAACTCACCCACATACCACCTGGCCACCCACCAAATGACAGGTACAGTATGGGCTGCAAGCCCATTGGTTCATGGTGTGGACCAATGGGCTTGTGGACATAACAGTGCTAGACAGTCCCAAATATGTGAATAAAGTCATTCACATATCTCGGACTGTCTAGTACAGTATGCATGCAAGCCCATACTGTACCTGTCATTCAGTGGGCAGCTGGGCATATGTGGGCAGGTTGCAGCTGCTCACCGATGGGGGAGCGGGTGAGCAAGGGTGCTGTGTGAGTGGGAGGGGTGGGGGGTGCCACTGGATCACCAGGGTAGTGATATATGGAGATGTACTGCAATCGCAGTAGTGTGTGAGGGGGTTCCACTAGACTACCAGGGCATAGTTCTATAGTATTTTATGGTGATCGGGGACACGGGGGGTGCCAACAGACTGCTAGGGTGTGTTTTCATTTACATTTATCGTGGAATCAGGAGAGATACCACTAGACTACCAGAGGATGTGGTGCTTGTGGACAGTGTTCTGGGTGGGCAGGTGGCCACCCATGGCTGGCAGCTGCTGTGTTGCACTGCAATACAGCAGCCCACCTGTGGGTGGCTGGGATTTGTTCCCACTTTTCACATGCTCAACATTGAGCCCCCTATATGGCACAATGCAGGTTGTGCCAGTATATGTACCGCACATCCCGGCTGAATAACTAGATGTGCCACATATGCATGGACAGACCCCTGCATCTGCACCACATACGATTACATTACAGCCTGGCACATTGGGATTCGCTGCACTGGGCAGCCCTTTCAGTATCCCACTGGGCACAGCTCTGTTGCGCCATGCACAACCCCTTTGAATATCTGGGCCTATGTGTTCCTGAGAAAGAAATTGGTGAAGTACATTCAGATTGCTCAAAGTAATCAGGAAGATCAGAAACATCAACAGGTGTCTTATAACCATGGTGGTAGAAAAGGTTTTTGAGCAAGGTGATAAGCTTCTGTTTGGAGATGTGCAAAGTCATTAAAACTTTGCTTTGTGAGAACTTTGCAAAGTTTGGCAACTTCATAAAACACTTTTTGAAGTCTTCACCTGGCAAAGTGCCAAACTTTGCCTGGTGAAACTATGCAAAGTGCCACTTCACTGGTGAACTTCTGGTAAAGTGGCACTTTACATTGTTTTCCTCATAGCGAAGTGACATTCAACCAGTGAAGAACTGCACAAAGTGTTTTACTCTATTCAAGTAAAATCTTATTTTGAACAAAACACGCCCCCACCCACTCTGTTTATTTGTATCCATCCCTCCTTTCACCCAGACTTACATAATTATATTACCTAGCCTGCCATCCTCTGCAGGGACACATCTCGCACTTCCCCCTTCATGGCAAACTTTTCCACTGTTTTAATCCACTGATCATCATGATTTCATACCCACCCCCCAACTCACATACCAAAAACAACTCCCCTCCCTTCCCAACAAGCCCCCACCCACTCTGTTTATTTGTATCCTTCCCTCCTTCAACCCAGACTTGCATAATTATATTACCTACCCTGTCATCCTCTGCAGGGACACATCTCGCACCTCCCTCTTCATGGCAAACTTTTCCACTGTATTAATCCACTGATCATCATGATTTCATACCCACCCCCAACTCACATACCAAAACAACTCCCCTCCTTCCCCCGCCAGTCATGATTGCCAATTGATATTCCCCCAACCCAACCTCCTCTAGCACCTACATTCCCCTGAGCACCCCCTAAAAATACATTTTTCTGTACCTGTAAAAAGGAAAACTGTCCCACACTGCAGAGATGTCATCTTTCTTCTATGGTAAATATAAGAATGAATTAATCTTATTTTTGCCTATAGTAAAACCTGAATTGGTGAAGAACTATGTGACATTGCACTTTGCACTTTTAATTTCATGAAGAGCAAAGTGCACTTTACAAAGTGAACTTTGCATTTCATGAAGCTGAAACTTCACAAAGAATTTCACAAAGTAATGATTCCTGACTTTGCATACACTACCTCCCCATCGAGCTGCAGATGCACTAATATTAATGAGCACATTAGCCTGATGTGTGGACTGCAAATGATGACATCATATACCACAGCACAAAAGGCAGGGCAGGCCATCAGGAGCACATTATACATGATGGAGAAGAACAGCATACTACCTGTAGGGCAGAGTAGGGAAAGGGTCTACATAAGCATTAGTGACAGTCCTGATTCCTGAGGGTAGAGAACAATCTAATGGTGGAACTTGTGATCTCCCACTACCTATCCTAATTCAGACCTAAAGTGCTGCCATCAAAGGAAGACAGGCCATATGAAAGAGCATCAGTAAAAAGGTGAGCACCATTGCTGTCTTTTCTCAAGTTATTGCTGATATATAAGGCCTGATTTTAAAATGTCCCTGGATCACTGCAAGGTACTTGTGTCGGAGAGTCAGATGCAAGGGATGACTTGTTGCAATCCTTGTGGCAATTGCAATTTTGCGAGGGCATCTGCTGCAAACCCTGAAGCAAATCCCATGCGTCAAACACACCAAGTTAGACAATATAGATGGGCACACACCTAGATCAGGATGCAGTCTTATTTTAATGTGTTAAGGCAACCAAGACATGTACAATGCTGTTCTAACACCCTTACGTATTGCCTCTGACGTCACCCTTTTCTACCCCACCTATGTGGCATCATTAAATTTCATTGGTTAGAAACTGATTTGAACATTTAAGGTGAACAGCAAAAGATAGTGATAGTGAATAAAGAAAGGGCCAGTGGCATCTTGGGTTACATAGGGAGGGGAATATCCAGTAGAAAGAGAGAGAGGTGATTATGCCACTGTACAGGTCCCTGGTGAGGCCTAACCTGGAGTACCATCTCCAATTCTGGAGGTCTCGCCTTAGGAAAGATATAGAAAAACTAGAGACTATACAAAGAAGGGCAACAAAGATGGTGCAAGGTCTGCATCATGAGCCATATTGTGCAAGGCTAAAACAGCTCAAAATGTACTCACTAGAACAACGAAGGGATAGAGGGGACATGACAGAGATGTTTAAATACCTGAATGGTATCAACAAGGTACAGGCACAGGATCTCCTTCAGGTAAACAATTGCACCTGGTCCAGAGGTCATGACATTCACCTAAAGGGGGAAGGTTCAAGAGCAACACAAGCAAGTTCTTTTCAGAAAGGTTAATGAAGCCTTGGAATGGCCTTCTCTGCAGGTGGTGGGGTCAAAGATGTTCAGAGAATTCAAGCTGACATGGGACAGACAGTGTGGAAAAAATAACACAGCAGCCTGATTGGGGGGCAAGGGTGGTATACATGGGCAGGTAAGATGGTCCACATGGATCCCATCTGCCAATCCATTCTATGTTTCTATAACAAAAGACACTCATAATCAAAAAAATAAGTTTCACATTCAAAAAAGCTCTATTTACAAGTACTTGGTCTAATCACATGGTGGTCACTTATAATAATAAACCATTTGAGGAATTTCTTACTATGCACCAACATAGTGAGGGGGGTTACCTAAATAGAAACAGAAACTGGACTATTCATAAGAAAATCTATACATGACTTTGTCAATTGACTATAAACAGAAAAGACACTACATTAATTGGCCATTGGTTGCTGCCGCACACACCAAAGCTTTGTGAGTAAAGTAGTTTAGGGCAATGAAAGTAAGTATTATTCACAAAGATCAAAGTATGAGAAAGAGATAAAATATTACATATTCAAAAAAACATACAGAACCATTATAGCTCAGCAAGTCAGTAAAGAATCCCATGATTTAAATGTGGCATCATAGAGGAAACAATTCAAATTAAAGAAAAGATTTGAAGTTTAACTGATCATTGAGGCCATTGGGAATTAAGTATTTAGCATCATGATCCACTTGGTTTCTCTTTGAAGCAAAATCCTCTGCCTGTCACCCCCACGAAGGATGGGTTTGATCCATTACACCACCCTGTATTTGAAATCTCTGACTGTAGTGTCATGTACCCCACCCTGAAGTGTGCACCCTGGGCATTTGACATATTCTGGTTTAGGATGACTCTGATATGTAGGAACATGTAGGATGTGGTACTTCAGGGGTTGGTTGGTTTAGCCAACATACACTTAGCCACAACTGTCACATGTACATACATCAAATTGTGTCTGGCAGTCCACAAAATCATGTAATGGGTATTACTCTTCGGTTAGAAGATGCTTCTGCACTGGACCAATGGAGGGATAGCAACATATATTGCATTTTCTATAAAAGAAAAATAATTTCTGCATGAATCCCTGAGTCTCTCTGTTTTAGTGTCTTGGTAATGACTGCTAACCAAAAGGTCCTTGAAGCTGGTACCCCAGCAAAGGAATAAACATTGCCCATTAGGGCCTAATTCTTCATCCTAAGATAGGATGGACCACCTCTCCCTGACAATCTTTCTAATTGCCATGGCCAAGGAATTGTAGGAGGTCACAGTCACAAATGTGACCTTAGCTGTCTGTTCATTCTGTTGTCAGGGTTTTTTGCACAACAAGGTTTTCCTCTCAATTTCATTTACTTTGTCATGGACTTTCTGGAAAACTGAGGCAGACTAACCACTATTCTGCAACCTGGCCAACAGTAATGTAACTTCTGCCTTACACTCTTCATCCAAACTACAGTTTCTTTTGATGCTCAATAACTGACCAAAGGGTTTGTTGATGGCACGGGGTCATAATGTCACAATACATTAAGCCGCATGGCAAAATCGTGCTGCCAATACAGTGCTATATGCCATGAGGCATAAGTCTTTTTCTGTGGGGCTCCGTCTCCAGACCCCCAGTTATGAGGGCTGCACCCCCACTAATGATTCTCAACTCTGAGAGGGGTCCAACTCGGAGTGCACAAGTCCGAAAAAATAAAATGTTTCTGGGACTGGGAATCAAACCCGGTCCCAGACACAGTGCCTGGGTTCCTAATGCTGTGGTTCCAGTCCTCTGAGCCACAGCAGCTGCTCATCAGAACCTGCTCGCGAAGGGTCTTATCCTCTGCCTGGGAAACTGCTACTGGTGCAATACCGCACCACAGCAGTATACCAGCGGTGTGCACCAATGTAGATGTGCTCTGACGCTGTGCTGGGTTAGCCATAAAGTCGCACACTATTAAGCATGCGACATTATGACCCGTAGGTTTGTGGACCAGGATGCTGGGAATATGACAAATACCCTGGGTGCACACCTCAGGGGGCATATAACTCTACAATCAGAGATTTCAAGTACAGGGCAGTGTAATGGATCAAACCCCTCTTTCATGGGGGTGACAGGCAGAGGATTTTGCTTCAAAGAGAAACCAAACAGATCATGATGCTAAAAACTTTATCCCAATGGCCTCAATAATCATTAGATTTCAAACTTTTTCTTTAATTTTAATTGTTTCCTGTGTGATGCTGCCTTTAAATCCTGTGGATTCTTTACTGACTTGCTGAGCTATAATGGTTCTGTATGTTTCTTATTGAATATGCAATATTTTATTGCTTTCTTATGGTTTGGCCTTGGTGAATAATACTTAGTCTTCTCATCACCTTAAATTACCTTACTCACCAAAGCTTTGGTGTATGGAAGGTGCAACCTATGGCCAATTTATGCAGTGGTTCTTCTGTTTATAGTCAACTGACAAAGTCATGTATAGATCTTCTTATGAATGGGCCAGTTCTAGGTGAAAACTAGAATTTGTTACAAAATTCAAGTATCTGGGAGTTTGGATAGACCAAAGACTCTCCTTCATTGAACATATCGAGGACGTGCTAAAACGACTTCGGCAAAGGCTTGGCCTGTTTTTTAGAATCAACCAATTTCTTACCAGAGATGCCAAGAAACAACTGGTCCAATCCATTTTCCTATCATTGGTTGATTCGCTGATTTCCTCTACAACCAGTGCCCCAACTCTTACATGGCTAAACTGGACACACTCTACCATCGAGCACTGAGGTTTATAGCGGAACTTCCCTTTGACATGCATCACTGCACCCTATATGCGGAGTGGGGTAGACATCACTAAAGTTCAGACACCACAGAAACGCTGCTCTCTGGACCTATAGAGCCATCTCTAATAAGCTGCCTTACTATATCTCTTGCTGTCTTCCCCTGAGTATAATTGGGAAATACGCATTAAGAAGTTACTCAGCTATTACACTTAAAGTACCCAAAGCAAAATCCTGCTTCAGCTGGGCAGCCATAAGCTTCGTGCTACCTACCTTATGGAACGATCTATAAAAACCTCAAATTAAGCACTCTAATTGGTATAAATGCCTTCAAGATGCTTTATTTCTGTACAATCAGAGAAGTATGTAACTGCTTCACCCACTCAGACCCAGTACCGGTGTCTGCACTGGTATATAGCCACGCCTAGACCCAATTTAAGTACTGACCCCCCAGCTTGCTCCTCACAAGCCTTATTGTTCTCTCTCTATCCCCTGTCTTATCAACACTAGGCCTGTCCATTCCCTTATCCTTCCTTTCCCAACCTCAGATAGGAGCTCACTACCCCTGGGTTTGTGACATCTACATGCCCGTGCTATAGCATTCAATCCCGGGGCTCACACATACCTCTTTTCTCCATCCACCTTCTCTACATCCCATTTACCAACTCCTCTCTGTGCACCATGCCCTCTAGCCTTTCTCCCCTACCTCCCTTCCTCACCCCCACACCTTCACCTCTACCTGGTGTATATTTTTTTTTTTTCTTCCGTTACTTCCTACTGCAACCTTAGATAACCTGCTTTATCTTCCTATAGACACTTCTATGTATGTAAATACCATGTAATCTGTACAATATCTGTATAATTCTATGTACATATGAACTTCTTTTTCTTCCTCTCTGTAAACAGTATTATCTGTATTGCCTTGTAAATACCTTTGTTGACCTGTATATACAATTGTTCATGCTCCACCCAGGTCCATCTTGCAAATGAGCTTCTGCTCAACGATGATTTCCTGGTTAAATAAAGATTGATTGATTGATTGATTGATTGATTGTTGTTTCTAATGATTGTTGTTTCTATTATGTCGATCCCTATTAAGGAATTCCTCAGACGGTGTATTATTATAAGGGACCACCATGTGATTAAGACCAAGCACTTGTAATCAGAGCTTTTTTGAGTGTGAAAGGGGCAGGAAATGGACAAGGAAATGATAGAAGGCATCCTTGGGATGGCAGAGAAAGGGGAGCTATTGCTGATGGGGGACCTGAATATGCGAGATGTTAACTGGAGCACCTTTGTTGTAGCCACATCCAAGAGCAGGGCCATTCACGATGCCCTACAGGGAGCATGCCTCAGACAGCTAGTTTTGGAACCCACTCGGGAGGGAGTAATCTTAGACATGGTACTCTCAAATGGGGACAGAGTGAGGATCTCCGATCTTGAAGTGGGTAGCCATCGGGGAACAAGCAACCACCAAACAGTGTGGTTCATGATAAACTTAGCTGTAGAGTCCAGCCATACAAAAGTGAAGGTACTGGACTTCAGGAGGGCTGATTTAGTCAAAATGTGAGAGTGCTCCAGAAAAGCACTAGCAAACAGGTAAGAAGGTGGGGTGGAGCAACAATGGGGAAACATCAAAACCGCCATCACAGAGGCAACAAGCCTTTGTGTGAAGCAAATAAACAAATCAAAATGAAAGAAAAAAACACTATGGTTCTCAAAAGAAGTGGCGGGGAAGGTAAGGGAGAAAATGATAGCATTCAGGAAGTATAAGGAAACACAGAAGGAGCAGGACAGAGAACTGTACCAGCTAAAGCAGAAGGAAGCGGGGAAGGCAGTCAGAATAGCAAAGACCCAAACTGAGGAAAAGATAGCCAACTCGGTTAAGAAGGGGGATAAAGCCTTTTATAGGTACATTAGGGAGCAAAGAAAGACTAAGGCAGGGATACTGAGGCTGAATAAAGAGGAAGGTGGTTGGGCAGAGAGCGACAGTGAAAAAGCAGGGATACTGAACGAATACTTCTGCTCAGTATTCACAATGGAAAAGCAGGGGGAGATACCTAATCCAGTCAATAGAAGCACTCTGGATAGGGGTTGATATTAGTCCTTTCACAGAAGAAAGGGTTCTGAAAGAACTCTTAAAACTGAAGGTGGATAAAGCAATGGAGTCTGATGGGATTCACCCCAGAATTCTAAAAGAACTAAGGGAAGAACTGGTAACACCACTGACTACCCTTTTTAATAAATCATGGGAGGATGGTGTGGTACCTGAGGACTGGAGGAGGGTGGATGTGATTCCCCTTCACAAAAGTGGGAGCAAGACAGAGGCAGGAAACTACAGACCTGTCAGTTTGACCTCAGTGGTAGGGAAAATGATGGAATCACTTCTGAAGGAAAGAATTGTTGAGTACCTAGAGGCCAGTGGGGCACAGGATCCAAGGAAGCATGGATTCACAGCAGGAAGGTCATGTCAGACAAATCTAATTGATTTCTTTGACTGGGTGACCAAAGTAGTAGAGGGCTGTGGACATGGCCTACCTAGACTTTAGCAAGGCATTTGACACAGTCCACACAAAGATTAATAAACAAATTAGCCAGCCTGGGACTGGGTCCCAGGGTGGTAACCTAGGTAAAACACTGGCTAGACAACAGGACACAGCAGGTAATAGTAAATGGAGTCCACAGTGAAGAAAGGGTGTTACAAGTGGGGTACCACAGGCTTCCAGTACTGGGACTGGTCCTTTTAATGTCTTTATAAGTGACATTGCAGAGGGACTGGAAGGAAAGTATGCCTCTTTGCAAAGACACAAAGATCTGCAACAGGGTTGATATGCAAGGTGGGGTGGAAAGAGGATGAAAAGGGACTTGGCAAGGTTGGAGGAATGGTTAAATGTATGGCAGCTTAGATTCAATGCAAAGAAGGGCAAAGTAATGCACCTGGGAAACAAAAACCCAGGAGAAGTATACACAATGGGGGGTGAGATACTAACAACACAAATGGAAAGGGACCTAGGGGTAGTCCTATCAGATGACCTAAAGGTGGGTCAGCAATGTGAGAAGGCAGTAAGGATGGCTCGGGGGATACTGGGATGCATAGGGAAAGGCATCACCAGTAAAAAACAGGAAGTTGTTGGCTCTCTGTACAGACAGTTGGCAAGACCACATCTGGAGTACTGTGTGCAGTTCTGAAGACCCCAACTCTGCAAAGACATAGACAGGGTGGAGGCTGTTTAGAGGAGGGCAACCAAAATGGTGCAATGTCTGCACCAGAAGACATATGAAGAAAGTCTAAAGGAGCTTAAGATGTATAGCCTCGAGGAGGAGAGGGGGACATGACAGAAACTTTCAGATACCTCAAGGGAATCAACAAAGTCCAAGAGGGTAGCATCTTTCATAAAAAGATGTGCAAGAACAAGGGGCACAATTTGAAGATAGTGAGGGGACGGCTCATAGGTAATGTGAGGAAGTATTTCTTCACAGAGAGGGTGGTGGACGCTTGGAACAGCCTTCCTGAGGAGGCTGTGGGGTCTAAAACTGTGGGAGAATTCAAGAATGCATGGGACAGACATAAGGCAATTCTTGAGAGAGGTAGAAAGAAATAGGCTGTTGGTTAACTAGGATCTGCAGCTTATCCATTAGGTAGGAAATGGGCAGACTAGGTGAGCCAAGCGGTCTTATCTGCCGTCAAAGTCTATGTTTCTATGTTTCTACGAATAAAATGGCATTGATTCTGGATTTCAATGCTGATTCCTTTATGGATCTGTGTGTATCACAAAGTCTTGGCTTTGTGATTACTCTGAGAACGAGCCTAGATGTGGCTATCCTGACTGGTTTCTCGGTGTGGCACTGCTGAATTGCAGGGTGACAGGGTGGCCATCTAATGTAGATATATCTTGAGAGTCACTGCATTTCCACTGACTGAGGCAAGGTAATTTGAATGTATGGCTGTGTAAGGTGGGACAGGGTTTAGTAGAGCATTCTTCTTGTTATCATCCACCTGGTGGGTATAGGAGTTCCTCAAGGAATTTTTAGATGTTGTTGTCTCCCCAGCTCTTGATTCCACCATCCTGTAAGTGCTTGGGGACTTCAAATGCCTGGGCAGACAATGGAACCTCTGCAGTTCCTCCAGCAGACATCGTTGCTGGGCCTCACTCAGGTGGCTACCACTGCTATCCATTATTTGTGCTACACCGTGGACCTTGTTTTCTCATTGGGCCTTGACATTTTGGATGTCAGCCTGAATTCAGTTTATTGGCTAGATCATTATGCCATGAGGTTTCTTGTTAGGGCTCCTCGATCTCTACACCTCCCCCTCCCCTATAGAGATGGTCAAGTATTGCCCTCAAAGCATTTAGAGCCAGAAAAGCTCTTGGCAGTACTAGACACCTTGGAAATTGAACCAGCGTGTGGGGGTGATGCAGAGAAGGCCACTGATTGCTATAACTTAGGCATATTCACCTTGAATCAGACTATCTCTCTGCCAGTGTTTTTTTCCATCACTGCAGAATGCTGGCAAGTTACTCTTGCATTTCTTGGATTTCCACAGAGCTGTACACTTCAATTTAGATTGCACCAAGGACTTCAGCAAGTTCTGTCAGCATTTTGTGAACTTTGCCCCCTGAATGGTATGTGCCTATAATGTCTCTAAGTAATGCATTTCCGCATGGTTCACCTCTTGCATTGTTTTCTGCAACTGGAAGGCTGGAAAAGCACATTCTCGTCCTGTCTGTGGCCTTGCCAGAAATGACACATTTGTGGCTTCTTTTCAGTTTATGTCAACAGCTTCTATATGCTCTGCCTCCATCTGGAATAAGAGACACACTTTCACTGAACAGTACTGCATGGATCTGTTCTCCCATAGAGGTGAGTTTCAGCCTTGCCATTTTACAAGGCCTGCTGTCTTATGGAGTTATATGGCTTCCCTTGCCTGGCCTTCCTACATTTCCACAGTTATGAACTGCTTGGAACTCTTTTTCAACTGTGTGGCTATATGGAGGTAGAAGCCCATCAAGAAGATAGTTTATGTACCAGTAATGGTTAGTCTTCCAGAGAATCTCCTCAATGGAGCCACTATTTTCAGTCCCACCTACACCTTTTTTGTGCTTTCAGGGGACGTTCTGGTTGCTGCACAGTTGGTATCCTCATGTTTGATCCTCAGATGGGTCTTTTCTATCCTGCGTCTCCTGTCAACCAGGTCAAGGGTCTCCCATTCCTATCAGATTGGTCAACCATACTTTTGTCTATAATGGGAAACTGAGGAGTTGTGTAACTGGGCACATTATATTTGTGGCACCATGAGGTGTCTGTATTCATGGTAACATAGGAAGCCCAGATAAACAAAGGTTTCTTAGTGGTCCTGACAGTGACAGCTTACAGTTTAGTATGTGTGGCTCTGTGGAAGAGATTTTCTGAAAGATATAGTGCTCTTGGTAAGTAACTAAGCTTTTCTTAGTGTAAGCTGCACTGTTCCAGCTGAATAATATGCTGTCCTTACTGTGCCTTTTAAACCATTTTACTTTTTTTGTAATGTAAGGTTTTATTGAAAGGTAATAACATTCCACATGTCAGGTACAATGCAACATACAGCAAATAGCTTTAAGAAATCTTGGCTGGGTTAAATCCCTTGGAAATACAATGATACAGCAAAGGAACTTGTTTTATTCATATATAGAAGCAACTTTTCTTCAAATTGACAGGAGTACTGGGAAGCAAATAAAAAATGTTTCATATGCGGTGGTATCATATGCTGGTATATATCTATGAGATAGGTTCAATAGCACTATTGTTACAGTAATTTCCATCTGAGTGGTCCTGACCAATGTCTGGGGAGCAAGATCCAGCTGGGAAGTGGTGTAAGCCTGATGTCCTATTAACAACGTCTTCAGGGTCTCTCAGTGCTGGGATGTTTGGTTGGAGATGTTCTGGCATGAAATGATGCTGAGGGATTTTACAGAAATCTTAGGGAGGGAGGGCCTTGGTGTGTGAACATTTCAATCTGCCCTTGGGGCATACTGTATTCTCTAATTGCTGGCTGCTTTTCCTTTGTTCTGTTAGTCATTCGTCTCGGGGGAAGATTGGTCTCACCAAAGTTTATGGCCCTGGTTAGCCATTCCCTCCATTCTGGTTTTATTGAGGTAACTGGTGTTCCTAGTAGCAAGGTCTATTCCTAGCATGACTAGTGAGGGGGTAAGTGTAAGGAAGGGGTGTAAAATTGCTCTGTAGATTGTTTGGAATGCAAACCAAAATGGGTTTAGTGATGGGCAGTTCTATGAAATGTGTGCTATGTTTCCTGTGCATTATCTGCATCTCCAACAGTGGTTAGACTACATGAGTCCCCATGCGTGAAGTTCAGGTGGGGTTCTATGCCATCTTTGGTGGATCTTAAGCTATGTGAAGTGGTTCTTGGAGTCTTTGCTTAACAGTGTACAACATTCCTTTTACTTTTGTAGTGAGATGTTGCATTTAACTCTCTTCTGCACTTCTGGGAGACCTTCTCCATGGGGTCCTGCTCCAGGTTCAGGACAGAACTGTATATGTCACCAGCTTGTGGCTGACCTGCCTGCTTAGGGCTCAACAGGGTATCTAGGAAATGGGGTTTGGGTAACTTGTAGTGATGATCCAACATGGGTTTTAGTGCATGCTTGAGTTGTAGATAATGCCAATGGTGTTGCAGAGGAAGCTGGAACTGATCCTAGAGTTGGTTAATGGACTTCAGAAATGTTGTGGTTTCATTCACCAAGTCCTGCTGTGTCATTATGCCCTTGGTCTTCCAGTCTCACCATTCCATTAGTGCACCTTAAATGAGGAACTGGTCATTTGCCCAGAGGGTTAGATGCAGAGATTTTCTGGGACCATCACATGAGCTTGGCACTTAGCTGCCAAACTGTTGATGAGTATTTCAGGGTGAGATTACTTTTTAGGGCTATGAATTGCTGTCAAACCTTATGGCCCTTGAGAGAGATTCTCAGCAGGGTCTTTCACTGTCTACCAGTTTGGGAAATAAGGAGATGGGGGAGGTAAATGTCCATTGCCAACTATCATAGTGCTTGTGCCATGCATCTCAGTGAGAAGTCAGCAATGACCCCTCCAGGAGAGATGCTGGCCAGCTGTGATGGTTAATCCATGTGGGGCCCTTGCCCCAGAATAAGAAGAAGAAGAGGCATGTGTTTGTGGATGGTCAGTATAACCTTTTTTCCTTGGTGATGGGCAATTTGTACAGGACATATTGGACCCTGGGGAGGCCATCATTTTATAAGCATGTACTCTCCCTCAATGAGAGAAGTGCAGTTGGCTTCACCTGCTCACATCTCTTTCTACTTTGGCCTGCATGAGGCCCCTGTTTATCTTTTCCAGTCTCCCCAGGTCCCAGGTGTAGTACATTACCCAGTATTTAACTTGTTCTGGTGCCCTGGAAAGGCCCCATGGGTATCAAGGGAGTGGATGCATTACTGGGTCTGAGTAGGGAAGGAGAGACATAGTTATTTATTTATTTATGTATTTATTTATTTATTTATTGAAGTTATCAGATTACATACCTTTGAGTCATAGACTCCTTTACAAAGGTTCCACATCAGATATACATATACTTTAAAAACAGTACAATACAGAGACTTTAAATACAGTATAATACAAAAAGAAAATTACATACAGCAATTACAAGTGAGAATAACAAAGTTACAAGGAAGCATGTACTGCAAGCAGTACTGTGTCAAAGTAAATGGTTGATTTCAATGCAGAGCACAGGAAAGTTGCATAGACACAGGAGAATTACCTAAACAGTTCAGGCACAAATAAACAATCAGTGGCATCAGACATGCCTAGGCGGTAAATTGGTTACATATGTAGATTAGGCTGGACAGGGGAGTCCATTATCAACTATAGCACTCTCAAGGGATGACCAGACCAGAGTAAGGTCTAAATGTCCAGCTGGAAGAGGCAGGCCATTCACTGGCATTAATGACAGTCAAGCGCATCTTGGGTGAGTAGGTTTTGTAGGCGGTCCTTGAACCATCCCAGTTTAGGTTCGAGAGGAGGGAGCTAGGAGTGAGTTAAGCCAGACAGAAGCCTGGTACCTAAAAGTTCTCTGACCCTGGGAGGTCTTACATTGGGGAACCCGGTAGTGAGTGGTCACACATTGCCAAGTGTGCCTGGTGGACAGGGGAGATTGGAGCAGGGGGGGTAAGGGCAGGTGGAAGCAGGCCAGCAGAGATTTTTTTAGCGAAAAGGCAGTTACATTAACCCTTATAGCCTGACTATTTCATACATGCCTCTATAAAGGCTTGGATGTGAGGGACAGTCTCTTTCAGTCTTGGTCATGTCAGCATGCTATCATCTGCATGGGCCAAGGCTTTGTGTTTCCACCTAAATGTTAGGCCATGAATATGAGGATACTGTTGAATGGCCTGAAGAAGAGGTTTCCAGACCAGGATAAAGAGTGGGGGTGAGGGAGAGGAGACACCACTGTCTCATGCCCATACCTAATGAAAGGGCTGGGGAGGAGATGCCATTGTTGGAGGCTGATGATGATATATCCTTCTAGATTGTGGCAATCCAATTTAAATTTAACTCCATGCACCGATGAGCATGGAAGAGGTAGGCTCATTCCACCCAGCCACATGCCTTCTCTGCATTAAGTGATAATAACATTGTTTGGTGGTGGGGTTTGGTGGCCTTCCATAAGAGATGAATTAATCTCAGAATGTTGTCTGAGCCTTTCCTGCTGGGGACAGTTCCCACCTGTTCATTATCTAGTAGGGCATGATCACCTTTTTAATGCTTTCTGTGATAACTTTTGCAAAGATTTTGCAGTTTACTATGATCAGTGAGCTAGGACAATAACTGCCACACTTCAGGGGGTCCTCGCCTGGTTTTGCAAGAGTACAATCTGGGCTATTCTCATTGAAGGTAGTAGGGAGCCCTTTTGGTAGGCTTCAGAAAGGACATCTGTTAAGGGACCCAGAAGCACTTTTTGGAAGGCCCTGTAGAATTCTGCCAGAAGTACATCTCCTCACAAGGATTTCCCAACTGACATGGTAGCTAGAGAGGAGGCCAGCTCAGATGGTGTAAAGGGATGATCTAGATGTGTTCTTTGGGCCAAGGAGATAGAGAGTAGGGCATGCCATCCAGAGACAGAGTCAATGTCCTCCTCTGAGGCAGCAGACTCTGAAGCATATAGGTCCTTGTACAAATCCCTAAAGATATTGTTGATGCCCTTTTGGTCCATTGTGATGGTACCATCAGCCTGTGAGATACCATGGATTCTGGAGCTTTTCAGGTGTTTCTTCAGCTGGTATGCCAGCAGTCTACAAGCTTTTGTCTACCTTCTAGAAGGACTGCTTTAATCAGAAAAAGGTGTATTCAGCCTTTTGTGCAGATACATGTTTATTTTAAAACATGTTCCAGCAATCTAGACTAGCAGGAGGTGTCTTTGGCCTGAGTCCAGTACTATTTGAATTCTAGGGCCTGATTCACAAAGCCTCCGTCCTGGTGCAAGGTGCTTGCACCATGAAGAATGGTGCTAGGTGCACCTTGCGCGACAGAGAATGCAGAAAGCGATAGCTCAAAAGGCAGCCTGCATCAAATGCAGGCTGCCTGCCCCAAATGGGTCTTACATCACCCCTGCGCCCAGACATGGGCTGCGTCATGATGCATGTGGCTTGTGTCAGAGGCAGGCTGCCAGTGTGCTACAAGCAGGATTCACAAAGCACGCCCAGAGGGCAGATTACTAAGTACCCTTAGACCAGCCAGGGCTGGCGAAGGGTACATTAATGATCGCCCTCTGGGTGTGCTGGGCAATGCATACATGTGCCATGGATGAGCCCTGCCCCATCCCCTCTGCTGTGCACCAGTGCGCCCTGCCCCCACATATCACCCATTCCTGGTGGTCTAGTGGTCCCCCCCCGAACCCCCGATAGTGTCCGTTAATGTACCTTACTGACCCCAACCTGGTGGACTAGTGGCCCCCCACACCACCCACCTTGCAGGTAGTACCCAGAGCCACACTCCTCCCAACCCGTACTCTGAGCCGGTGCTGGCACACCTCTGCTCTCACCACTGCTGCCGGTGCCGACTGAACTGAGTGCACTGGTGCATCCACCAAACCTCTCCCATGCACTGGGCATTTGATGCATGGGTGAGGTTCCCATAAGTGTGGGCACTTAGGCGCTGGGACTCATCCTGTACCAGAATCTGGTGCAGGGTCCCTGGCACAAGGGGCTTTGGCACAAGCTACTGTTTGCCACAGCTTGCACCAGATGCAGTCCCCTTTGAGAATCAGGCCCTAGGTCTTTGAGCTATGTCCGTAGCGCCTTTAGGTCCTTCTCCTTGGCTTTCATTTGTTGGTGACATTGGCTATGCATTTGCCTCTGACAAAGGCTTTCAGTGCATCCCATCTTGTGGCTGTGGAGGTGTCCTCAGGACAATTACATTTTAAAAACTCTTTAATGTCCACAGACAACTGCACACAAAATGTGGGTCTTTAGAGACAGTGGTTGTTATGCCACCATATTCCTTTATTTTGAATGTGGGAGTTTGAAGAAAGCCATGAGAAAGACACTGGGCTGTGGTCTGAGATTACCATTGCCCTGATCTCAGCTTCCATCACATCCTGTATCCAGTCTGTCTGGACCAGCCAAAGGTCAATTTTAGAGAATGTGCTATATGGGACTGAGAGGAAGAAGAAGTCACATCAATGAGGATGTATTGGTTTTCACATATAATTTGTCCCAACTCCCTTTGTGAGATCCTGGAGAGCTAGTCATGCAAGCTTTTTGGGCAGCATGGGGCTTGCTTTTGTCAAAGAACTCATCCATGATGGTGTCCATCTCATCGCCTAGCGGGAGTTTCCCTTTCCTCACCTCCAACAGTTTCTGTGCCAATACCATAAAGAATCTGGCGTCCATGAGGTTGGGTCTGTAGATGTTGCATAAAGCTCTCTCGACCCCATGTAGCTTACCCACCACAATTAGGTATGGCACTTTGGGGTCAGAGTGTGTGTGTGTCTGTCTGTGTGTGTGTGTGTGTGTGTGTGTGTGTGTGTGTGTGTGTGTGTGTGTGTAGAGCCACAAATCCACATTTTTGTGTACCAGGATGGCCAACCCTGCTCTTGGTGTTATAGGAGGAACAATAGACTTAAGACACCCACCCTGTCTTGAGTTTTGTGACCTTTGAGGGAAAGGGGCACATCTCTTGTAAGAATGCAACTCCAATTCCCAGTCTACACAGGTAATCTAAAATCTTGTGCTTTTTAATGGAGGAATTTATGTCTTTTACATTCCAAGACACAAACTTGAGAGAATTATCCACCATTAATATTTGGTAGAGAGCAAGGGGACATCCGTGCTTCTATATGACACCACTTTAAGACTGCCTAATGTAATTGTGCCTTGATTGTAAAATTAGACTTATTGCTTATACTTTAACATTCCTGAAGAAACAACTATAAATCAACTGGGGGGGGTGAACAAGTGTTCTACCTAAGCATAAGGAACATTATTAAACAACATTAACAGAGACAAATAAAATCAGTACTTCTAGGTGATTGAAAAAGTAGTTCCTTGTGAGGTCCTTGGGGGGCGTGAACATCAGGGGGTGATGCCCCAAGCCTGCCTCTCCAAGCACTGAACACTTGTACTGAGCATAGAGCAATTATCACATTAAAACCACTTTGCCATTAACCAGCTGTTAGGTTGGACCAGTGGGAGCCTATGATTAAACCTGGGGGATTGTAGTGCCTGTGTATTAGTGGTGTGCCCATATGTATTGAAGAAGGGGTTAAGTTTCCTTGCTCTGGCCACCGTGTGGTAGATGGGTTAATCACCTGTGGGGAGCCTTTTAAGTTTTCTTCAACCTGGTATCCACCCACATGATGTGGGTTCCCCCTCCAGTGAGCAAATCCCTAAATGAGCTCTATTTAAACTCTGAGAGATGTTGTAATTGCTCTCATCAGTGGCTCTGGAAAGAGTCATGCCACACCTACCCAGGGATAATGAAGAGACATTGACTGAGCAAGGAAGTCTCTAGGTAGAACAAGGGAGGTTGGGGTGATATATGCTGAGAAGGCACATATCAGTAGGGGATGACCAGATAGGTCATGTTTACCAAATATTTGAAACGCAGGGAATCTCTCTTATCCTTCTGCAGCTGTTGCTCGCTCATGTCTTGCTGCTGATTCCAGTTTTAGGCTCATTTGTGGGAAAGCAGGAAGCATGTGTGGAGGAGGCAGTTACATTGCCACCTTGGCCTTTTGGTGCTAAGCCAGCTCACTACATGTTGCTTTCTGGACTGACTTGACAGGCCTATTAGTTTTACCTCAGTTGCACCACCCACCACTCACTACTGTCTCCCTAGTATCTTAGCATATTGCTGTTGCTGAGAATCTATCACTGTACTCTTTGGTTCATAGCCCAGGTTGAGCCGATGGTGAGTCAGGATTGGTGGTCAGAAGGCATGGAGCAGACAAGGAAACAGTACTCTTATTGCGTATATAATGCAAGCCATTACAATTATTTTATTTATTTATTTAGTTAAACATCAGTTTAGAAACCTTTGAGCCAGAGGTTCATTTACAAAGGTACCTCGTCACAAAGAGGACATCAGAACAGTAGTACAAGGGACACAGTACTTACAAACAAAAAAGTTACAGTTCAATTACAATTTTGTTACAATAGAATACAATCTCCAACGAAGCAAAAGATAACAAAAGGTGCAAAACTTATGGTAGGGGGAGAGCTGGTGGGAGTAGAAGGGAGGGAGATAGGGGAGGAGGAATTAGTAGGGAAAGGAAGTGGGGGGGGCCGCTCAGTGAGCATTGTCAAACAGAGTATATATTTTTATTTTTTTTTTACACTAAGCTAGCAGCAGTTGCATTTGCGAGAGCTAAGCAGGAAGTTTCTGAGCCTGGGCTTAAAGCAAGCTAAGGTTAGTGAGTTTGAGACACCGGCAGGGAGGGAGTTATACCAGTGGGGCGCACGCGTGGGGAATGCCCTCTGACCTTGAGAGGTCCTGGCTCTCGGAATAACTAGGGTAACTCAATGACTGCATGTGATTAGGGTCGGTGCAGTGCAGTAGATGGAGTTGGATAGGCCTATGGGGGATAGCCACGAGGGCTTTAAAGGTGAGCTGGCATGTCTGATACATGAGTCGCTTCTTCCAGGTTGAGTAGGGTAGCCAGGGTGTACAGCTCACATGTGTGAGTGAGTCTGGGTGCACCAGTGATAAGTCTGCAGGCCTTATTAACTGTGAGGCGAACCTGTTGAGGGCAGTCTGATCTGCTGAGCCATAGACCGGAAGGCCATAGTCAATGAGATACATGACAGAGGAGGTGACAGCCAGGTGGAGGGCATCAGAGGAGGCATTTCTTGTGCCGGTAAAGAATGCCTAGCCGTGAGTTGGCGACAGAATTTAGGGCAGATATATGTCCATGGAATGAAAGTGCAGGTCAAAGGTTATACCAAGATATTTATAGAACTGCACCTGGTCAATGATGAGATTGGTGTGGGAGGGACAGCTAAGGAAACTTGCTGTACTTATTTTGGGGGTGGGAGAAGAGCATCGCTTTTGTTTTCTTAAGGTTGATAACAAGTCGGTGCTCAGTGAACCAGGTAGCTGCAGAGTCAAAGACTAGTTGGAGGGAGTTCTGTAGCGGCATGGGGTCATTGTGGGAGGCAACGAGAACAGCATCATCAGCATAGAGAGCATCTTACCCATACAACTGCTGGGTAGGGAGTTAAGAAAGAGTGAGAATAGTAGGGTCCAAGAATTGAGCCCTCCGGCACCCCAGGGTGAATGGGGCATGTTTCAGAGAGTACCGCTGACTTTCACACATTGGGAGCGGGCGGAGAGATAGCTGGTGCACCAGGAACAGGTCCTGAGGCAAAGCCTATTAGGGTCGAGGTGGAGAGCAAAAGAGGATGCAAAATGGTATCGAATGCTTTAGACAGGTCAATGAATATAGCACCAGCCAGGGCACCAGAGTCCAAGGAGGCATGGAGGAAGTTGGAAAATTCCAGGAGTGCTGTATTGGTACTATGACCTGCTCTGAACCCGTGTTGTTCAGGGCAGAGAACATTGTACTTACAGAGGTAGTCAGAGACTTGGGACGCCACAATTTTCTCTAACGCCTTAGAGAGGGGAGAGGGATTTCTAGATGGGTCGGTAGTTACCCGAAGAGTCCTGTCACCACCTTATGGACAGGGGTAACTGTGGCAATCTTCCAGGCAGAGGGAATTGTCCGAGACAGAGTGATTTGGTTGAAAATGCACGTAATAGGTGAGAGGACCTGATCCAGGACCTGACGAAAAGGCAGGGATCAAGTGAGTCATTACCATGGTGTTACCTTTTAGGCTTTTAGCAAGTAAGGCCTAGCTTCTTGAATGGTGACACGACGCAGGTGGAAAGAGGGGCGGGCAATGGGTGGTGGTACAGATGGAGAGGTGGACTGAAAAGTTAGCAGGAAGTACTGAGCTAAGGTCGGTAAAGGAGTTATTGAGGTGGGTGGCAATGAGGGCAGGGTCAGAGGAGACGGTACCATTGGTGTTGAGAAGAGAAGGAGAGGGGGACTGGGAGTGACCATTCAGTTGCTTGATGTTGTCCCAGAAGCACCTGGGGCTTCCCCAGGAGGAGGTAAGAAAGGCTTGGGTATTCCGCCTTTGCTTTGTGGATGGCCCAGGTGCACTGGCTGCGGGCGGCAGCATAGGACTGCCTGTCAGCTGAACGCCTGCAGCAACAGCAAGGTGCCAAAGATTGTCGCTGCTTAAGTTGCCACAGTAGGGCAGGGGTGATCCAAGGGCATGTTTCACTTTGGACCTCCTAGCAGTTATGGGAGCAAAGATATCACAGACAAAGTTGAAAGTGCTTACAAAGAAGGCCGGGCCAAGTCAATGTTGGTTGCCCTCGTCAGAGGGGACCAATCCAGTGTGGGCAGGAAGCGCTTAAGGCCTATGAGTCCCCAGGCCTAAGCCGCCTCGAGAAGTGGTTTTGACCGGGATGAGGGCCGAGGGGTTTCCCAGTTGAAAAGCACAGGGAGCAGCTCACTGAGGCAGTCAGGGGAGGATTTGGATGTTGTGGATGGATTGGCCTGTTGGTGAGGACCACATCCAGGAGGGTGCTTGTCCCACCCCCAGGGTTTTTCTAGTAGGCTGTGTGACCAGTTGAGTTAGATCAATTGAATCGAAAGCCTCACGGTGGGAGGAGGACGAGGGGCAGAGCCAGTTTATATTCAAGTGGCCCACCAAGATTTGGTCCGATGAGTTGGGTAGGGAGGTGAGGTAGTCAATTAGTGGGCCCAGGGCCTGGGATTGGTTCTTGGGGGGTATGTAGGCTATGGTTAGGAATAATGGGCCTCTAGCTGGGTCAGGGGACAGCTTTAGAGTAAGTGCCTGGGCCTGATGGTCGAGGTCAGGCGGGGGGAGTGGTAGCCCCATGAGAGAATCCTTCAAATAGAAGACACAGCCCCCACCTCTCCTGCTGACATGGTCCAACTGGTGGAGAGTGTAGCCGGGGAGAGAGACATGAGAGTTAGGAGTGGAGGGAGACAGCCAGGTTTCAACCAGGGCAACAACATCAGGTTTATGAAGCGTCACCCAGCAGTGTAGAGAGTCCAGTTTTTTCAGGAGGCTACAGATGTTCATAGAAGCAATGCGCAGCCCAGGAGATTTCAGGGGGAGGACCAGTGCTGCCAGGCCCGGGATTGGGGTGGACATTGCCTGACAGGAGCAGGAGGAGGAGGGCTGATCTGGGGAGTGCACAATGGCGGGATAGCTTTCGACGATTGGAGAGGGGGTGATGAGGGGGTGATCACCAAGTGAAAACAGCTACTAGAGAGCAGTAAAATGTGACAAGTGAGGTATTGGGAGCAAATTGTTCAAACTTAATCAGGCTCCCTCTAGTGGCAAAACAATATAAGGAGCTAATGGAGAAGTTGGGTTTAACACCAGCAATGAGAGAAACAGGTAAATACTAAGGGCAAAGAAGGATTTGAGAACTGGGTTCCAAAAGGGGTTAGAGGCCCCATTTATCTCATGGGGTGGGGGACTATAGACTAACAAGATCAACTACCCCAATATTCAAATTCACCCACGTATCTACTAAGCTGCAAAGCATTCATGAAGAAAAGAAAGGGACAATAATACAAATAAAATAAATTAGAGAGACCAGTACCCATGACAGGTTGAGTTGGCTGTGACATAGCCATTTTAGATCCACAGTATTTAATGTGCTGCCAGTGGCTGGAGATGGTGAAAGAGCCAAGTCTAGAGCAACTTCAGCAAGAGCAGCTTGAGCATCTCCATCAGTCGAGTGTGGGTTCACCACATTAGCCCATAACTTGGTTGTACAAGCTCAATTGAGACAAGTTCAATGATGGCTTGCTGGGTGGTTGTATTGGATGTGAGTGGGATAGCTGAGAGAAGCGGTCTTGTCCTATATGTTTTGGGACAGGCTCACCCAATGAGTCCAGTCAACGGGATGATATCCAAGAATATCTCCTCCTTTCACTGGATCATTGGTCAGTTTACAGGAATTGATGCTGTTCCTGCTCCCTGCCTCTCAACTGCTGGACTGAATCATCTACCAGTCCATTTCTTGCCTGTCCAGGAGTCTATCACATTAAAAAACACTTTTCTCTGAACCAGACATTAGGTCAGACCAATGGGGCCTATGATCAGACAGGGGGGGGTTGATGTAGTGCCTGGTATTAGTGAAGTGTCCATATGTGCAGTAGTGGGCATTAAGGCTCCATGCTCTGGCCACCTGGGGGCAGATGGGTTAATCCTCATGGGGGGCCCTTCAAGCTCCCTTCAACCCGATATCCTCCCAAATGATATTGGTTCCCTCTTCAGTGACCAAATCCCTGAGGAGCTCTATGTGAACTCTGAGAGTTGATGTATATAGAGGTGTGCAAAAGAGAAATAATTCCGCCAGTGGAATTTGTGCGAAAGTCAGACTTTTGCTTCCTCGAAAGTTTGGAAATCATTCAGCTGGGCCAGATGGCATCCATTCAAGTTTTCTTAAAGAAACTAAGAATCAAATTATAGGTCTAGTGACTTTACTTTTTAATGTTTCAATACAACAAGGGGAAACAGTACCTGCTTGGATCGATGCACTTGTTACTCCCATTTATAAATCAGGACACAGGAAAATGTTTCTAATTACAGACCTATAAGTCTAACATCTGTTCTAGGCAAACTTCTAGACCGGCGTTTACTTCTTAGGTCGGAAGAACATATCACCATAAATAACATACAGGACTTAACACAACATGGATTTTCCATGGGCAGGTCATTTATTATTACTCTCTTAAGCTTTTTCGAAAATGTTAGTTCATCTTTAGATGCAGGACTACGTATAGGCATCATTTTCCTTGACTTTGCCAAGGCATTCGACAAAGTCTCTCACAATGTTTTGATAAATCAAATATGTAAATTTACTTACCATCCAACAATCATAAATTGGATCACCTCATGTTTGCATAATCGTTGTCAACAGACTATCATCTAGGGACATTTCTCAAACTGGGGGAATGTCACAAGTGGAGTCCCTTAGGGCTCCATCTCAGGCCCGCACTGCTTAATATTCTAATAGCTTCTATGCAGACCTCACCTAAAATCTGGATGGCCAAATATGCTGACGATTGCAAACTAGGTTGCATTATTAATAACTATGATGAAGCACTAGAATACCAACAAGAACTACACTCACTTGAAACATGGGCTGTAAACAACAAAATATTCTTTAATGACGATAAGTGTAGAGTAATGCATCTGGGACATAATAATCAGAAATATAAGTACACATTAAATAATATCATACTAAAAGAAACAACAAATGAAAAAGACCTGGGAGTTATTGTAGATAATAAACTTAGTTTTGACACCCACACATTAACAAAAGTTAAAAAATGGCAACTAATTATAGGGTGTATATTGAAGAACATAAAGAGTAGAGAACCCAGTATTACATTGCCTTTATACACAGGGCTAGTTAGATCACATCTTGACTACTGCTCCCCTATGTGCACCTGTTTCTATTAAAGGGAAAAAAACTAATAGAGGGAGTCCAAAGGAAAATAACCCAAAAAATCTATGGAACGTACAATGTCGAATATGGAGATCGGTTAGAAAGACTTGACCTTTACTCCATGGAATACAGGCAACTCCATGGAGACCTTTGCCTAACACACAAAGTCTTGAATGAGCCTTTACTCATGGAAACCCTGAGACTAGTGTATAACAATTCTGAGTTTCAAACAAGAACACACGATCTTAAATTAAAGGGTGAGACATGTTGAACAAAAAAAAGGAGCCACTGGTTTTCACAACTAGTTGTGAAGACATGGAATGCACTTCCTACCTCCTTAGTAGAAACTAAGTCTATAAACATTTAAAAACCAACTCAATCTGCATATGGGAAAAAAAACAAGTAATTTACCACAAAACTAATTAAATCCACCTTTGGGTGGAGAGCTCACATAAGGCTTTGCCTCCTGAGCACATAAATCCCTATGAATCTATGAACCTATTTTCTCAGCTTTCATGGAAATTCTGTCTTAGAATAGTGGAACAAATGTACGGACTGTGGTTTAATATTAAACTGTGGGAAAAAAATTCCACAGAACTGATCACTGTCAGTTGGGTCAGTTCTGCGGTAAGAAATTCTTACTCACAGTTTAACATTTCCATCTCTCTGGTGTCTAGTGGCATCCCCCATCCTCCAGTTGCTGCCCCAGTGGCCTCATAGAGATTAAAGTTCCCTGGCTTCTAGTGTCCACCCTCCCCCTACCGATCACCAGCCAATGTAAAAATTCCCTGAAAATCTCTGGTGTCAAGGTCTCCCTCCCCGTGCCAATCTCTGGCCCGATGTAGAAATTCCCTGGTGTCCAGTGCCCCCCACCGATCACCACCAGCCTGCCATAAAACAAAATTACATTTCCTGGTGTCTAGTACTCTCCCCACCAATTTATTTATTTTATTTATTTATACATAATTGGAATTACAACCTTTGAGTCATAGACTCCTTTACAGAGGCTCCACATTAATAATACAGATTTTGTACAAGGTGATACAGAGGTTTCAACAAATTTATATAGATACAATAGTATGGAAAAGAAAAATATCATATACAAGAGGTTTCAACAAGTTCGTATAGAAAAAGAAAAAAAAAATTATATACAATAAGGTGAGTAGAGAGACAACAATCATGTAATCTTAGGTCAGACAGACCTGGCGTTCAGGATTAACAGTGAGCAGAAAACATTAACTGAGGTAGTTAAATTACCCATCGTCCAACAGGAGAAGCCCTGTAAGGCGATTGAAGAATGAAGTCCGTTTGGAAGCAGCAGGGAAATAGGTGACTTTTTGGGGGTCCAAGGGACCAGAGGGGCCTATTGGGAGTCACATGAGGTACCCATTAGGAGGTGTTTTTTCAGTGCCAGTGCAAAAGGACCAAGCTTAGTTTCTGAGGCGATGGCAGCTGGGAGGTTATTTAGCCATTTTGGCACCCAATATTGGAAAGCCCTTTGGCATAGGGAGGTCCAGCAGCAGGGCACAAAGACTAGTGATCTGGAATTGCCCCAGGATACTCTAGAGTGTTGAGCTTGCTTGACTAGTGAGTTGAGACCAGGTAGGGCTTGTCCGAGAAGGACTTTTTTTGCCAGGAGGGAGGTGTAATATTTTAGTCTCCCATCAAAATTAAGCCAATTCACAGATTTATACAGCTCACAGGTATGCATGAGCCTATCACACCCTGTGACTATCTGGCAGGTTTTGTTTAGCATTGTTCTGATACAGTGGAGTGTAGCCTGGTCAGCGGTGCCATATATTATGATGCCATAGTCCAAGAGGGAGAGGACTGATGAGGTAACTGCTAACCAGAGAACTCCAGGGGTGAGGTAGTGTTTGTTGCTGTATAGGACGCCAGTTCTGGTGTTTAGGGCTATGGACAGATGCTGAATATGAGGGTGGAATATGAGTGATGTGTCCAGAAAGATACCCAGGTACTTGAACATGGCTACTTACTCAAGAGGGGCATTTTTGGAGTTATGGAGGTTCAGGCAGTAGTCACAGTTTGGGTTCTGGCAGTGGGTGAAAAGTATGGATTTGTTTTTGTTTGTAATTTAGGATTAGCCTGTGGACCAAAAAACATTTTTCAATATCGTTGAATAGGTCTTGGAGGGTGTGCTGGAGTGTGGGGGGTGGGGTGGGGGTGACTCGTAAAAATGACCTCGTCGTCCGCATAAAGATGTAGGTTACCAGGACACGAGCTGGGGAGGGAGTTTAAAAAAAGACTGAAAAGGAAGTGGCCAAGAATCAAGCCTTGGGGAACACCAGAGAGAACAGGGCAACCGAAGGAAATAGTGGAGTCAACTTTAACTTGTTTGGTCCTGCCAGTTAGATAGTCAGAGAACCAGGCAACCAAGTCTTGAGAGAGGCCCAAGGAGGGGAAAGTGTCAAGAAGTAAACTGTGACTAACTGTGTCTAACGCCTTGATGAGATCGATATAGATCGATCCTACCACGTGTCCATTGTCAAGGGCACCGTATGAAGGCTTGTATTTGAGGAGTGCAGTAGTGGTAATGTGTCCATGGCAGAAGCTGTGTTGTGTGGGTGACAGCAGATTGTGATTGTTGAGGTAGTCAGTTAAGTGATCGAGACAATTTTTCAAGCTTTCGGGGGGGATTGAGATGGGTCAGTAGTTATTGGGAGAGGTAATGTGTCCCTCCCTAGTATGGAGGCTATGACTGCATTTCCAGGGCATGGGAATTTCCTAGGCATAAGGACTTGATAGTATCTTAGTTAGAAGGGAGAGGACCTCATCTAATGTGAGGAGGATGAGTTTTAAGTTCAGTGTATCGCCAATGTGTTGCGATTTGTTCAGAAAGTAGACTGCCTGCTCAAGTTAAAAAAATCTTTCCCTGGTGTCTAGTGGACTCTCCCCACACCCTATTCCCAATCCCTTATAATATTTAAAAATAGTAGTCCACCAATTGCAGGCCCAATTTAAAAAAAAATCTTTTCCTAGTGTCAAGCAGACTCCCTTCCTATCCCTGATTTCTTATAATATAAAAATGGATTTATTGGGAATGGATTTGGACTAATGGATGGACTACCTTTTTTTTTTATATTAAGGGCCAGGTCATTGGAAGGCCGACTGGGGGGAGAAGGATCGAGCATCTCTGGACTGCTTTCCTCTTCTGGAAGGAGAGAGACTGAGTGCTTGGTGTGGTGGCGACACCCAGCGGAGGCTGGGTGCACTACTAGGGACCGTCGCCTACCAGAACTCAGGGGCAGGGCAGCCACTGGTCATCATTGCACATCCCTGCCTCTGCTTACAGGGGAAACAAAAAATGCATGGGGCCTCCATCTCTATGAAGCCCTCCCTGGGCTTCAATTAGCCTCCATCACCAGCTCTCCCAAATAGTTACTGGTTCTATGGCTGGGGTGTGGGGGAACTAGTGCCGTGGCCCTGATCGCCAGGGGAAAAGTCTGGGGGGTGCCCAGGAGAGCGCCGGCAAGTGACGGTAGCAGCTCATACCTCTCAACTGTCCCTGATTTTCAGGGACGTCCCTGATTTTGCCTTAAAATTTTACTCTGTCCCTCCTAAAAATTGTGTTTTCGTGACCAAACAGTGGGAGTTATAAGCACAAACTAAAGGCAAACATGAAAGTTACAGGCTTGTTCTTCTTTAGAAAATGCATTTTACACTAAGCCCTTTATTCTGCCAGCTTTCTGAGTGGATAGCTCCAATTTTGAAGAAGTGTCCCTGATTTTGGTCATTTGTCCCTGATGTTTTTAAGCCATGTCCCTGATTTATGAGGCAGGAGGTTGAGAGGTATGCAGTAGCTGGATGTCTGGGGGCCGTGACTAGGGCAGAAGCTTGACAGGTGGCCATGCCAAGAAACGTAGACTAAATATGAAATTATATATATATATATATATATATATAAGGGCTCAGGAATAAAGAGTGAGGTCCACTAGACACCAGGGAAAGATTTATTTGTTTGACATTGGACAGGGCATCAGTGGGGTGGGACACTAGACACCAGGGAAAGGTAATTTTATTTGATGGTGGGCTGGTGGCAATTGGCAGAGGGAGGACCACTAGACACTAGGGAATAGATGGACTTATTGGGGATGGAGTTGGACTAATGGATGGACTACCATTTTTTTAAACTAAGGAATCAGGGATGGGGGGGTTCCACTAGACACCAGGGAAAGATGTTTTTTTTTTAACATCAACCCAGGAATCATCAGGGGGGGTCACTAGACACCACAGAATGGCAATTTTATTTTATGGTGGGCTGGGTAGTGATTGGTTGTGGGTGGGAGCCACTAGACATCAGATATAGTTTTTTTTTTCTGTCTGAACTGTGGAATAATTATGGTATTATTTCACAGTTCAGCTAGAAAATTCCACTAAACAGGATGAAAATTCACCAAACACATTCGGAAGATTTCTGATCTGCCAAATACAGACGTTTGGAAATTTCAACAAAAATTGATGAGCATTCGCAAAAGTTCCACTGAAGTGGAATTTACAACTTTCACCCACCTCTAGTTGTAATCGGTCTTATCAGTGGCTCTGGAGGGAGTCATGCCACATCCACACAGGGATAATGAAGAGGCAGTGGCAAAGCAAGGAGGTCTCTAGGTACTAACAAGGAGGTTGGGGTAATATATACTGAGGGGGCAGACACAACAGTATGGGATGGCCAGATAGGCTGTGCCAGATAGGTTGCACTTACCCTTAAATGTGACACACAGTGAGTCTCTTATCACTGTACATCTGCTACTGTTTTCATGTCTTACTGCTGTTTCAATTGTTGAGGCTCACTTGTGGGAGGCGAAGGCACATGCAAAGGAGCCAATCACATTCCGCCTGGCCCTCAGTCAATGGGAAGGAAGTGACTACTTTTGGTGATAGGCCAGCTCATCAGATGTTGGATACTGGGCAAACTTGACAGACCTAGTAGTTTTATCTCAGCTGCACTGCCCTGCTCTCACCACTTCTTCTCCTCTACCTTAGCCTAATGTTGTTGCTAAGAATCTGTTATTGTGCTCCAGTTCATAGCACAGGTTGGGCCTATAGTGAATCAGCATTGGTGGTCAGAATGAATGGAAGGGATGGGGAAACAGTGCTCTGACAGGATACACAATGCAAGCCATTACAATTAACACTAGCAATGAGAGAAGCAAGGAATTAGTAAGGGTAAAGAGATTTGAGAACTGGGTTCCCTTGTAGGTTAGAGGACCAGCTTACCTGAGGGGGAGTGAGACCATAGATGAACAAGATCAGCTATCCCAGTATTCCAATTCACCCACCTACCTACTAAGCTGCAAAGCATTCATAGCAAAAAATGGAAAATAATTAAAATAAAATAATAAAGAGAGACCAGTGTCCATGACAGTTGAGCTGGCTCTGACTAGGCCATTTTAGATCCACAGTCTGTCATGTGATGCCAGTAGTTGGAAGTGGTGGGAGGCCCAGTCTGCAGCCACTTCAAGAGAGAAGCTTGGAGGTCAAGTCTATCAGTCCAGTGTGAGTTCACCGTATCAGCCCAGGACTTGGGCTGTAAGGAGATAAGTTGAGGTGGGTTCACTGATGGTTTGCTGAGCAGTTGTACTCGGTGGGAGTCGGACAGGCTAAGAGGAGGGGTCATGACCTACATGTTTTGGAGGAGGCATGCCCAGTGAGTTCACTCCATGGGATGATGTCCCAGAGTCCCTGCTCCCTTCCCTAGGTCATTGGTTCATTTACAGGAATTGAAGTCTTGACCCCTCTATGACTCTTGACTGCTTGGATTGAGTCATCTGGCAGTCCATTTCTTGCCTGTCCAGCAGTCTTTGGGGGAGCATGCCAGTGAGTCACTGGGGGGCTGTGTGGTCTCCTTGCCAGTGCTTACTGGGGCTAGGAATGTGATGCTTCTTCTCGAGATCTCTGGTTTTGTCCAGCCAGTATTTCCTGATGTAGTAAGCTGCATCATCAGAAGATTCAAAAATGTTGGCTACTCCATTGTGGACAATTTGAAGCCAGGATTGCAGTTGATAGGAATTACATTGCAGTTGATAGGAAACCCCTAATCCTGAAATGATCTGCAAGTTGCAGTGAATTCCATGCACTTGGCTGCCAAATCAGCCTAGTAGTCATTAACAGTTAAAATTATGTGGCATTTCCAGATAAGTGCCCTTTTTCTCTTACTAGTGCCAGGATTCTTTCTGTCTCCATGAACTTGAGCAGTTTAGCCAGCAGTAGTCTTGGCTGAATGGCAGCTTTAGAACATTGTATCAGGGATCTAAGTGTCCTCTCTATCTCAATGGCAGGCCTCCAGGAGTAGTTCAGTATTTTTGGCATTTCCCTCTGGAGAAATGAGGCTATGTCAGAGTGTTCGACCACCTCCGGGAAACCCAGGATCCTGATATTATTCCTGGGGCTTCAGTTTTAAGCATTTTCAGCACAAACTGTAAGCCCACCATCTGCTCCAATTCATGTATTCTCAAATATTCTCACATTTTAGTAAGAATCCCTGCTATCTACGTAAGATTGAAAGATGTCAGTGTATTTGTGTTTGCTGTTCAGGGCTTTTATTTGTTCTTCCAAAGTCAGCACTATGGATTTGGGTGAGGAAATTTCTGTTAAGATCTGTTAAAGTAGTCTTTTGCTCTCTAGGGCATCTCCTGCTATAGCTGGCACTGCACGTGCCATCACCATCACCATCACCACACTGGGAGACCAGAGGAGCTGACAACTTCTCTGTATGATAGCTTGACATTTGGAAGGCGTAGACAAGTAAGATTCAAAAATTTGTTTGCAAAAAGGATCCCTTAAAATTACATCTTTGTTGGGGTGTTATTTTTGTCTAACTCGTGGATTTTAATGGATTTCTCTGAGGCTATGTGAAGTTCATTTTTAGGTGGCCATTCAGTCCCACAGCTCACACATCTGCCCCTCCATTTTGACTCTTAAAACAGTTATGGTTCACATCCAGAGTGAGGCATGGTATAAAACATACTACAAACTGTGCTCTGAAACTGTGTTCTAGCCCTGCTAGCAGGTATGCTAGAACACGGTTTTCGAAGAACGTGGTTAACTTAACCTGAGTTGCCAGCAGTGTAAATGGACACCATGCCATAAGTCATGTTATGAGTAATACATATGACACTATACAATGAATATTGGGCTTAAGCAGACCCAGAATACAATTTTAAGTCCATTGCTGAGCTAACACTGAGCAAACAAACAGTTAAAGGCGTTTTACACTGCCTTATTCTTTACTGCCAGCACATGTGCTGGTGCCACAGTGGTGCCAAAGAACTCAGGACAGCAAAGCACAGTATGGGTTACAGTGTGGATGTACCTGAACCTTGCAGTAAATCTCATTTTAATAACATTTATAACAAGCATTTGTCAATGCGGAACATTCGCTTGCAGGTATTTGCAGTGGTGTTTGGCATGTATGGTGCTTTACCCTAATGCCCTGTGCGATTGCTGGTATTTGCACAATATATTTTCAGCATGACCTTTTTGTTACCCCATTATGCGCTACATAGGCGGAAACACGCTTTGGGCAGGATGTGAAAATGACAGCTGTACTGCTCATGAGGAGGTGTGGTAAAATGCCAATGTTGAAAATCTGGAGGAAATATTGAAAATTGGCGAACCTACGAAATGCGTGGGAACTGTGCAACGACGTCAGAAACAGTCATTTTAGGAATTTTTCACCAAATTTTCAACATAACCATTTTAAGATCTCTGCTCATGAACAGTGTCACTGTGATTTTCTTAATGTGTCCCTTACATTGAGTTCGCACACAACAACGCTCTTAATAGCTACATGATGGTGAAACACATTTTGGGTGAGATGTGAAAACGACAGCTGTACTACCTCATAAGAAGGTGGTAAAATGGCAATGTTGAAATCTGGAGTAGAAATATTGAAAATTACGAAACCTCACGAGTGCGTGAGGAACTGCGCAACGCGCTGTGAAACAGTCATTTCTAGGAATTTTTCACCAAATTTTCAACATAGCCATTTTAAGACCTCTGCTAATGAACAGTGTCACCGTGATTTTCTTAATCGTCCCATACATTGATTTTGCACACGACTGTGCCATTGTATGCGCTACATAGCAGAAACACGTTTGGGCAGGATTTGAAAAATGACAGCTGTACTGCCTAAGGAGGTGTGGTAAAATGGCAATGTTGAAAATCTGGGTAGAAATATTGAAAATTCGCGAACTTATGAGCCTGCGTAGGAACTGCGCAGTGCCTTCATCAAAAACAGTCATTGTTTGGAATTTTTACCAAATTTTCAACATGGGGTTTTTGGGGCACCTTCTCATGAATGTTGTCACTGTCATGGCGTTATTCAGGCCCGAAGGGTGATTTCGTGCAGTGACTATGCAGTGACTGTGAGATCACTCTTCGGGCCCGAATAATGCCATGACAGTGAATCATTCATGAGAAGGGGTCCCAAAAACCCCATGTTGAAAATTTGGTGCCAAAATTCCAAAAAATGACTGAGATATGCAATAAAGTTGAACCCTCCTATCTAGCCCACTATACAGCTTACTGGCATTTCCTCAGTTCGCGGTCAGCTTTGAAGAGTGCAGACATGTTCCGGTCCACGAGATTGTCGCCCTGAGCTCCGGAGGTAAGTATGGGTGAAGGTGGGTGTGGGAGGCTGGGTGCGCGATGGTGGTGCAGGTTGTGGGAGGGGACTGGGAGACTACGTGGGACGTTTTTCTTTACAGGTTTTTTTAAAACAGACTACATGGGACGCTTGCCATACTGGGGTGGGCTCCCAACATGGCAAAAGATGGCTGGGGGCCGAGGCTGATGGGATTGGGCACCCTGGCGGCAAAACAAATGAAGGTTTGCCATGCTGGGGTGGGCTCCCAGCATGGCAGAAGGAGCTTGGGGGTGCCGTGGAGCTGACGGGGATTGGGCACCCCATCGGCAAACAACGTTTGCCACGCTGGGTGGGCTACCAGCATGGCACCAAAGCTTTGGGGGATGGCGTGGCCAGCGTGGGGGGGGCCACGTGACACGAGGGCTGCGTGACACGGTGCTGTTATGACAGCGGTGGTTTTCTCTGAAGCAGAAGACCTACTGTGTACTACAAGCTCCCGCACCCATTGGTGCAGGACTGCCATGCCTGCTCAACAGAGCACTGGATTGAATGGGAGAGGCACACCTCCAAAGTGTGCTACTCTCCCAAAACGTTCCTTGCGCATGCGCACAAGCGAACATAAAAATGGCATGACAGTGTGTACAAGGCCATAGAGTTTGTGCTTACCACAGAGAAACAATAATTTGAGATATATTACTCTGCATAAAAGTTAATTTAATTTGTAAAAACAAGAATAAAGTCTTTCTGCTTGTCAGACCTATCTCTCTGTTTTCTGCAAATACATATCATCAAACTCATACACACTTTGCATCATGCAGTGTCTTTAAATAATAATCCAGAGTTGAAAAGAGAAATGATCCAGCTCAAATGGAATTAGCATAACAATTTTTTCTTCTTTTGGAAAACATATTTATGCATAGTGCCTGTACTGTATATTATCAGCATTTCCAGTGATATACTGTAACTATAGCATAAAGCAGAGTAGGGTAGATAGTGGATTATCCACTGCAAGTACTTCCACCAGACAGTGTCATTATCCAACAGTTATCCATCATGGTGTGAGTGTAGTTCTGTTTCCAATCCATTCAATAAAAAGATTTACTACATAGTTGCTAGCAGTCACTAGCTAAATGTTTTACAAACCTCATTTCTATACACATCAATCATACAAAAGCTGGCTACCAAAATCAACTGGGGGTAGTTTACAGATTGTGATGTACCTCTAGAAAATAATATGGAAGATGAGATTTCATTAGCAAGTTCTTTATTTTTATTATTTTATTGAATATGGTTGCATTATAAAATGTACTTAAGCATTAAATGGGGGTTGTGATAGCAGAACCCCCTGACTTTTAAATAAAATCATTATTTTTGACACCTTAAAATGTAAATCTTATCCTGAAATCTCATCCACCACATTGTTTTTAAAAAGGTGCTTCATATTCTGTGGTCTTTCCATCAACTTGATCCCCATTTTTAACAGAAAATATTTAGAGGCATTTTATCAGTTTTAAAATATTTACTTACAGAGAAACACAGGGACTCATGGTCAAGGTCTTCTTTAATGTGGCTTATTCTGCATCTTGAGTTTTGCAACAGTGACTTACCACACCTGCCATGTTTTAATTATGGTTAACATATTGAAGTACAGAGGTTCTGTTTCCATTACAAATTTTATTGCTAATTAACTTCATAGAATTTATTCATACATAGAAATTTTACTGTTTATATTTGTAAGGTGAATGGTACCTCCTGAGCCTGGGCACCCTCCCTCCTGACATCTGTGAGCTTGCTTGCTCAATGCAGTGAATTTATTTAATTTATTTATTTATTTACTGTACAATCGGATTTACAACCTTTGAGCCAGGGGCTCATTTACAAAAGTACCTCATCACAGAGGACATACAGAATACAATCACACAGAATAACATAGTTTTACAAAGTTGATAAAACACAATGAATAATTAGAAACATTTCAGAGTGACAAATTTAGTACCACCAGGTACCGGCAGAGGGATGGGAGGCCATGAGGGAGTGGGGGGGGGTGAGGTGGGAGTTCAGCCCAGAGGGCTATGTCAGGAGTGTTTTGACAGTAGCAGAGCATCTGTCAGAGACAGTTGCAGCAGCAGGTGTTAAACAGTAGGTTCCGAAGGTTGGTTTTGAAGGGGGCAATTTTGGGAGTGCTGGAGATGGCTGCGAGGAGCGAGTTGAACCAGGATGGGGCTCTGTAGCTGAACAACCTCTGTGCCCGGGTGGTCCTAGTTGTGGGTACTAGTAGGGTGACCCTGTCTGCAGTTCAGGTAGAGACTGTGGAGGGTGTAAGTTGGATGAGGCAGAAACCCCATGTGGGAGAGCCCGAGCAGAATTGTCTTAGTTAGAAACAAGTTTGGTAGCAAAGCCGTTCATCGAGGTTAAGAGCTTGGCCATGTCATAAAGCTGAAAAGTGTAGAGTGACCCTGGGGCATTGTTCAGTAGTCTGCAAGCCTTGTTTAAGGTGAGTTGAATTTTCTTGAGGGCCATGGAGTCAGCAGCACCATAGACCGAAGGCCGTAATCCACAAGGGACATTACTGAGGATGTAATGGCAAGCCTGAAAGCATCAGGTGGGAGGCAGTCGCTTGTGACAGTACAGAATGCTGAGTTGGGAGTTAGAAGTGGCTGTGAGAGCTTTAATGTGGGAATGAAAGATGAGGGCCGAGTTCGAAGGTGATCCCAAGGTATTTGTAAGAGTAAACTTGTTCAAGCGGTTGTAGGGTGCAGGGGAGGATTTGGAGGGGGTTGTTGCTAGCTTTGTTCTGGTGGTGGGCAAAGAGCATTGACTTGATTTTTTTGAGGTTAATGACTAGTCTGCTCTCCTTAAACCAGTTCTCTGCATCATTGAAAGAGTGTTGGAGGGAGTCTTGGAGGGAGGTGGGATTCCTGTGGGTGGCATAAATAATGGTGTCATTGGCGTACAGGAGAATATTGCCATAACAGGCACTGGGCAGGGTGTTTAGGTGAAGACTAAGAGTAGTGGGCCCAAGATAGAGCCCTGGGAACCCTGAGCAGATGGGATGGGTTTCTGAGTGTCCCATTGTTTTGACACGCTGAGAGCTGGCTGATAGGTAACTCGAGCACCAGGCGAGGGGCCAGCAGAGAAACCTGTATGGTAGGGGCATTTAGTAGGAGGGTGGGAGAGAGTGTCAAAGGCCTTAGAGAGGTCAATGAACACTACTCCAGCTAAGGAGCTGGAGTCCAGGGAGGAGTGCAGGAAGTTGGAGAACTCCATTAATGCTATACTTGTGCTGTGACCTGCGAGGAAGCCATGCTGTTCCCAGCATAGAATGTCATATTTTGCCAGATATTTGGTGAGTTGAGTGGCCACCACTTTTTCTAAGGCTTTGGAGAGGTGGGGGAGGATGGAGATTGGATGATAGTTGCTGGGGTGGATCTGTCACACCCTTTGAGAATAGGTGTGACTATAGCTGTTTCCATGCTGTGGGATTGCTCCAGACAGAGGGACCGGTTTAGTAGGCCAGTGAGTGGGACCAGGACATCATCTAGGACCAGCTGGAGTATTTTTGAATGCAGGGAGTCATTGCTGGGACTGTTGCTGTTTAGTGCTTTAAGCAGGAGAGGTCTGACTTCCCAGACCAATACTTTGTGTAGCTAGAACCAGGGGCATTGAAGAACTGCGGACAGTGGGTCAGGGCTAGGGCCAAAAAAGTTACTAGTGAGGACAGGGCTAAGATCCGTAAAGGAGGAGTTAAGGCAGTTGGCAATGTCAGTTGGGTCAGTAAAGGTGGAGCTGTCAATGGTAAGCTGGGATGGGGGAGCATGATTTCCTTTTTATCTCTTTCATATTGTCCCAGAATGTCGGGGCACTCCCCCACAAGGAGGCGAGGGTGGCCTGGTTGTGGTTTGTCTTGGCTTTACAAATGGCCCATGTGCACCTGTTATGTGCGGCATTGTAGGCCTGTCTTTCAGCTGTCTGGCCGGTCTCAGTGGCTAGGTGCCAGAGGTTATCCCTGTCCCTGAGCATTTGGAGTAGGGCAGAGGTGACCAAAGGTATGTTATGCTATTTGGAGCGGATTTTGGTGAAGGGTGCAAAAAGATCACTGGCCTTGTTAAAGGCTTGTGAAATGAGGTTGAGGGCAGCATCAATGTTGGATGCATGGTGGATGGGGGACCAATCAATCTGAGTGAGGAACTGTTTGAGTTTTTTCAGCCCACCTGGGTGGAGACGCCTGCGGAGTGTGGTTTGGGCTACAGGTTGGTGGGGAGGCAGACCAGAGGAATAGGAGAGGAGAGTGGTCGCTAAGGAGTCCAGGAGGACTTGAATGTCTTGAATCTTTGGTGACAATGATGTCTAGGAGGGTGCAGGTTCCTGTAGTTGGTTACATCTAGTGGGAGACGAGTTGGGTCAGGTCTAAGGCAGTGAAGGTGTCTCTTATTGGTGAGGCAGAGGGACTGAGCGAGTTCACGATGAGGTCCCCGACTAGGATTTGTTCTGCTTTATGGGGGAAGGAGGAGAGATACTTAGTGAGAGATGATATTGCTGGGTTCTGATTCCTTGGGGGTATGTAGGAGACCATGAAATAGAGTGAGCTCTTGGAGGGGTCTGGGGTAAGTTTGATGGTAAGGGCCTGGGCACCATTAACAAGCTTGGGGACAGGGAATGCATGGCTAATGATGGTGTCATGAGTATAAATCACACAACCACCTCTGCGTTTACCTGCTCGATCCTCACGAAATAAGGTGTGCCCGTAAGAGAGACAAAGGAATCCAGGGTGGACTTAGTTAGCCAGGTTTCTACTAGGGCTATGATGTCTGGTTGGTGTAGTATGACCCAGCACTGAATGACAGTGAATTTTTCAGCAGACTGCATACATTCAAAGAGCATGGCACAGTACAGTGGACCTCGTGGGTGGACTGGTGGGGCGGGCCTAGATTAAGGTGGATATTACCAGGAGGGTAATAGGCCAATGAGGTTCTATCCTTAGGGTGGCAGCTTGTTAACTTTTGGGAGGAGGAGGAAGCCAGAGGGGAGCAAGGGATGGGTAGGGTTTGGAGGGTCAGGATGACACAAAGGAGGTGGAACCAAGGGGAGCCAGGGGTGGGCTGTGGGGTTGGGAGGGTAGCTAGGTGGTGGATGGAGGGTCAGAGTGCAATGACAAGGGTGGGGGGCCGGGTTAGTCTGGAGAGATCTGAAGGTGCAGTCCACAAAGGGCATGGGGTAAGGTCTGGCTGGTGGGAGGTGGGCCCTGGATGGTTATGAAGATGAGGCACACATAAGAGGAAGTGACAGACTTGGTGCCTAGGTAGCCTTCGAGGCAGAACAAAGTGTTGAGGAGCCAGAAGCTTTGAGCTTTAAAAAACCAAGAAATTAACTTGACTTCTTGTCTTAGTGGTAGAGCTGCTGACCTTGGTGTCAGAAGCACAGGGTTTGAGACTTACAAAGTGACAGTATCAAAGTATTTTAGCAGACTATGGAGCCAGAAGATTTAAGAGCTTTAAAAAAAAAAAAAAAAAATAATGAGGAAAAAAACTACCCTGACTTGTTGGCTTTGCGGTAGAGCTGCTGACTTTGGTGTCAAGGGTACAGAGTTTCAGTCCTGAAATGGGACAGGAGAAAAGTATTTAAGCAGACTATGGAGCCAAAAGCCTTAAAAGCTTTAAAACAGGAGAAATTAACCTGGCTTAGTGGTAGAGCTGCAGACTTTGGAGGCAAGGGTGCAGGATTTGAGACCTGCAGGAGAACAGTAGCAAACTATGAGAAAAAGGGGTTTAGTACTAGAAAAGTGGGGAGGAGTAGAGTTTAGGAGAAAAAACAGAGTGGCATGAGGAAGGCAGAAACAGGGGCTAGGGAGGGCACTATAGTGACTCCTAGTAGTCAGCAACCAATATTAGCTGCAAATAGGAGGTGGGGATGAGGAGAGTGAACAGAGTGGTACCTGGAAGGGTACTGCAGCAACCCCTAGTGGTCAGAACTATAAGCTGCAAATGGGACAGTGGACACTAAGTAAACTGAAGGAGAGATCATGTGATGTGTCACGTGACCAGTATACAACAATAGATGTAGAGTGGGGGGGTGGGGCAGTGGCGCACAAGCACAATGTAACACCCTGCTGGAAGAATACAGGCTTCACCTTTACGCCCCTCCGTGAATCCTGCAGTCCTCTGATGTGAGCTCTTTCTTCAGCTGGGCAGTGTTCTGAGATTAACACTAGAAAGTGAAAAAGAAAACTCAACTTATATGTTTTTTTCCTTTGCAGATGAAAACAGCTACAGTTCAGGTAAGTCCACAGAAAATAACTCTTTTTTTTTCAGCCATTTCCCCATTGTACTGCATGGTGACTAGTTTTTAGATGTCTGACAGGAATTGTTTGGCAGTACTTGTGACAGTATTGCTCTCTGTCAGCTGTTTTCATCACAAGCATTTTTTAACTGTAAATGGCTGAGAGCACTGCCAAACAGATTACTAAAACAGAGAAACAGCGCTTTTTGGTTTTAGGAAGAATTCTTTTGAAATATGCACCAATCAAACTCCATTATACACCCTCCATTATACACAGGTGTGTATAACAGAGTTTGACCGTTTCAGATTTCAGGTTATAACAGGTGCTCACTGATTATTCTATTTACTTTTTACCCCAGCTCAGTGGTGAAAAGAAAGAACCACTTCACCTCATCTGACCTTCCCTACAACTGTTAAATGTTTGAGTTGTTATTTAAAACAGTTTGTTGTTGGCATTGCATGGAGTTGACTTATTTTATTAACCATGTTTTTCCACTCTTATTAGCCACTCCACTGCACATGTCATCCATTGCCCAGTACCTTTACTTAATACTCAGTGGAGCTGGGATGCCATTTTTAGATACAGTACCTTCATTCCATCTGTCCAAAAACATTGTGTATACAAATGAGTATCTCTTTTTTTTTTTTTAAAGCTGTTATTGTTTCACTGCATTATATTCCCAAAATGTAAATTCATCAGTAACAGAGTATGGGAGCATAAGTAATGCTGTGCTACGCTATGTGCCCAGGTCCTTTTGACTCTTGGGATGGCCTTTTAACTGTTCATGCTGCAACCCTTATTATTGACTAATTGAAATAGTGTTTAATGAATAATAAGTACATATGTGAATAAAAGGCATTTTGTTAAACAGCTTAAGTAATTCTGTGGAAAAAAATAGGTTTTGTTGATGTATGAAAAGCATTGTGTAGATGAAATTAATTTTGTCAGTGAAAACCATTCAGGGGATAAATAGCATTGTGTAAAACAGCAAGCAATGTTCTTTAGGGAAAGATACAGTTTTGTCAAGCACTGAGCATAATTATGCAGATGAAATGCATTCTGTCCAAAACCTACTGCACATGTGATTTATAGGATCACACTAAATAGTGTTTTGTGGAAGTGTAATATAATATATCACTCTGTTCTGTGATTTGTCAGCAATTTGCCAAATCATACTCATCACCTTATAGCTTTATTGTTATGTAGTGCATTTTTTTCTGAATAATAAGAGCATACTGTTTGGTTCTTTCCAAAGGTCATATTATATGAGAACTGGTGCATGTTTATATGGTCTTAAATTTCCTATCAATATTGCATTTGTTGTATGCTGAAACTGTAGTTAAAATTTACAGAGAGAAAGCAAGTGTGTCATAGAGGATACCAATAAGATGCAATGTGTGGCAATTTATTTGTACAAGGAGGGGATAAGGAATATCAATGTAAAACTAGAAAATAAGGTGTGTGATAAAATGAGTAATGAGAGCTACTACATATACTACTTTCTCATTAGATAACCCTGGTCATCTGCCATATTATGTAATACACACACATAGTGCTTGATGTAATTTAATACCAGAGGCAGAAAACAATAGATTTAGCTCTGCATATCAATAAACCTAAGCCTTTCCACATACACACATAGCAGAGCAAATCAGTCATTTACACCCCTCTGCCTGGGAAAAAAAAAACACCTAAATCACCAAGCTCAGCTCTACCACCTTATAACAAACAGAATTACAACAAACTACTGTACTTGTCTTCCAAAACAAACAAAGAATCTTATATTTCTATAACCTTTGCGAGCTTCTAAAATATTAACACTGCAAGCATTCCAAATACCTTACTCAAATTCCATACCAGGCAGAAGGAAACAAAAAACTGTCTCATACTACCCCTGAGTGGTTACCTACTGACCGGAGTCCTGGCCTGGCAGCTTACCAGACAGGTAAACCTGTGGAACAAGATCGAAGGGCTCTGGTGGACATGCAATTACCAGTTCCATGCATCAGCCTTGGCATGTTAATTTGTCTCGAGAATCCAGATTCTTGTGCTACTAAAACCACTAGACTACCAGGGAAAAATGATTTCTCAATATTTTACTGGTCGGGATTCATGCAGGGGTGTGGGGGGACCACTAGACTACCAGGCAATATTATGTTTCATTACGTGGAACAGGGGTCTGGATTCATTGGGGGCGGGTCCATACTTCCAACTCTCCCTGATGTTCAGGGACGTCCCCTGACTTTGCCTCACATTTGTCCTCTACCCCTCGTGTAATGTGTGTTGCTATGACTGAACAGTGGAGATTGTCAGCATAACATGATGTCAAACATTAAAGTTACAGACGGTATAGTCTTAAGACAATACATCTTATACTGATCCCCTTATTCTAACATCTTTCTGGGCAAATAGTACCACTTTGTGAGATGTGTCCCTGATGTGGGGTCTTTGTCCCTGTTCTTGTAAGCCCTGTCCCTGATTCACGAGGCACGGGGTTGGGAGGTCTGTATGCACCAACTGTGTTCCTGCTGCTTCCAGCCTATCCTTCTGACCAACAGGGGATGCTGTGGGCATGCCTTGGCCTGCAGCGTCCAGACTGTACTTCTATTCTGACCAAAAGGAGGAGCTGTGAGCACCATGCAGTAGCACCAGGCAAACTGCATGGTAACGTATGCTAAGCAGCACATAATGAGATGCAAATGTGCCTGTTTGCCCACGGATTACCTAAGTAGGCTTATTTGCATGGGAGCTTTGAATATATCTCCTGTTTGCCCCGGGCTAACCAGTTTGCAATGGGCTAAAGTGTTAGCACTGTGCAATCAGGTTAGCCACGGGCAAAGCTCACTTAAGCATAGCACAGTTCTGCAGTGTGTGGCTTACATTGTTGTTTGTAGTAGCTGTGAGACAGCTCTGTGCAATCACACACAATGTTCTCCACCTGCAACACTGGCTTGCTACAGAGTCTAATGAACTGCAGTTGCAGTTTGCACTTACCTGTTGCTATATTCAGGGCTATTTTGCCCTGCACTCCCAGACCAGTTTGCCCAGCTTCCTTAGCATACTATATTCAGCTGGTTTTGCACCAGGCTATTTCTTTTAATATAGCTTGCTTTTTGTTCCAGGCTAAGTTTGCCCACTGGGCAGTGCTAATTTAGCCCTGGGGCAAAGTTTTGAATATCTGGCCCAGAGTGTCTAACTTTAAACTTACAAATCGTTATTGTGTAGTACTTTGCTGAGATTAGGAGGGGAGATGGGAGCTATTGTGAATAGGCGGGAGAAAGGACCTGGGAGGTGAGTGTGGTTGGAAATGTTTGCACAGTGGGTGGGTGTAGATTTCAATTCAAAATATATATTTTTTTAAGAACTAATGAATACTTTGCATAGTTCTTCATTCTGTGAAAACTATGCATAGGGGCACTTTGCCAGTACTTTCGCCAGCAAAGTTGTGTTACATGTAGTTTTGCTGTGTGAAGGTGGGTGCTTTGCCAGGAGAAATCTATGTGAAGTGCACACCCCAGCAAAGCAAATTTGGGGGCTTCTTGAAGTGATGTTTCCCGACTTTGCCCATCTCTAACCGATGCAAGCACCAGGTGTTGTGAGGTATAAAGCCACAGACCAGGCATCTTTTACCATCCAAGAAGTGCATCAGTTGAACTTGACATACTCAGGAATCTGTAAATGTGCTTAAAACATTTTCATTTTACTTGTGCTAAAAAAATTATAAACAGTTTTACATATTAAAAATATTAAATCTATGCCTCAATTGCTCATCAGGTAGTTCTCATGCCTGCTGATTCTTGGTGTTGTTTTGTTTTGTTTTTGATACACTGTCATAAAATTGCCATTTTTGTAGTTTTGAGCTGTGTTTGTAGTTACTGCAAAGTATGGCCTGTTGAGTGTGTTCTCTTCACAGAGCCCCTCCCTTGGACTATGCCAGTATCTGGTTTGGTTGTTGACTGGACAACACTTTTTAATAAAATGAAATTAAAATAAATAATTGTATCAGAGTCTGTAAGAGAAGTGCTGCACAAGTCAGTGTGAAGTTTCAGAAGCATACTTGTGAGCTGAGCAGCAGAGATGGGTACAAAAACTACAAGCCCAGAGCTAGTGACAGAGCTGTCTGGAAAGTGTAGCACTCACAAGAAAGGAGGAAGAGATAAGGTTGGAAATGTGAGCAGAGGAGACAGAAGAAAAAATATGCAGACTACTATAGTATGTTTTAAAATACATGTCATAGTTCTGTAGGGTGAATGAATAATTCAGACAGGGAGTTTACTGATAGTGGGTGTGGGGGTTGTTTGTTTGTTTGTTAAAAATTATTCCTTACAAGTCTAGGAAAAGGATAACCCACTGCATGGTTAGATTCATTTTCAATGGGGTCAAAATTTAAACCATTGAAAGAAAATTTCAGTTAGATAAAATAGACAATAGTACATAGTGCATGAGAAATGCATATTACAGACATGTACTCTATTACTCCCATACTCTGTTTTAACCTTAAATATCAACATCTATAACAATTATAAAAGTACAAAGTCTAGACCTATACATCCTGCTTTTAGTAATAGCATAGTAATAGCCATGTGGTCAAAAATGATTATTCATTAACATTCAGTAATAGTTATGAATAATAATGAGGAGTATGAAACAAAAAGCGCATTACCTTTTTTACTGGGAACACTATCAGTTAATTTAATATACTTCTGATTTTAACCATTTCTTGATCTTATACCAAGGGACAATTGTCTTTTTTTAAATAGTCTGGTAATGCAGAGTCTGCCCTTGCCATTCTAGTTTTTGGAATTACTAGTTCCAGATGTTGTGCTGATCTCAAATGTGCTCTAGATATGTATATCTGGAACAAATTATCCAGATAAGAAGTAGTCTTTTGGTCCAGTTGTTGATGAACTAAATGCAATATATGCAAGTTTCTACGCTCAGTAAGACTAGTTCAGTTTAAGGCACTGTACATAGTGTGCCCGGTGAGCCAAACGAGGTGCATCTACAGCAAACCTTGCAAATCTATTCAAGACTATGTCTAACCTCTCTAGTATGGTTTTTGATGCACCTGCATACACCACGTCCCCGTAATCAAATAGCGGGATTATTGTGGAATTGATTAGATGCACCCTGACTTTATTAGGTATACAACTTTTTAATCTATACAAAGATCCTAATCTACCATGTAATCTTTTAAGCAGATTTTCTATATGTGTATCCCATTTTAATTTTGTATCTAACCATATTCTCAAATATCTATATAAGTTCACCTGTGTTAATGTGTGATTGGTCAATGTTTTAATTTGAAGTAAGCTTGTTTTAATCACCTGCTTATTTTCAAAGAACATAACTTGATAATTTTTTACTATTTAATATCAAATTTCATGATTTATAATATTTTTGTAAAATGTCAAAAACACATTGAAGCATTTCATAAGAAGAAGCACCTTCAGTGTACAAAATTACATTATCTGCATAGTAGTGGTGCTGCACTCATTTTATTAGAGTACCAGCACCATGTGTATACAGATTAAACAAAAAGTGGCTCAACACCGATCCCTGAGGGACTCCAGATTTAACAAATGTGGGCTGAGATGTAAACTTTCTCAAAGTAACCTGCTGAGTCCCATCAGTTAGATAGTCCTTGAACCAATTCAGGGCCACCTGGTTGAGGCCAGTGTCCTTTAATGTGTCCAACAAAACTGTGTGACTAAGTGTGCCAAATGCTTTGGACAAATCTATAAACATGGCCCCAACCAGGAGGCCCCTATCCAACAAGGACTGAATGTCAGGTGTCACCTTTATTTAAGCTGGTGTTGTAAAAATGAAAACATGACTGGTACTGATTATATATTTTACTATCCTCCAAGTAGGTCTGTAGTTGCTTCCTACAAGTTTTCAAAAGCTTAGATTTTATTGGAGCAACGATATTGGTCTATAGTTTTGAATTTTGTTTATCAAAGTTATATATCAGAATTACTTTCGCCTTCTTCCAGGCACTTGGAAATGTTCCAGTAGTCAGGGACAGGTTGTAAATGTAGGGAATATGTTGCGCTACTACTGGGGCTGCAAATTGTAGCAGAGACATAGAGATACCATCTAAACCTGGAGCTTTTTTTACATCTAGTTTTAGCAGTTCATCTGCAACTTCTTTAGTACAGATCGATCCAAAAGTGAAATCTACTTTATTCAATACTTCCTGTTTGTTTTTAACTTCCTTTCTTAAGTCCCATCCACTTTTGTCCCTTGTTGTTTCTTGTTTCTGGCCTTCCCCTGTCTTACTTCTCTCAGCATCATCCACTAAACTTCCAAAATCTATTAAAAATCTATTCATGGCATCTGCCACCTGATCAGATGTTGGAATATTCTTCCCATTAATGTTGAAGGAGCTGGGGACATCTTTTGTTGGTACCAGGAGATTAGTGAACGGAAAAATAGCTGCCATAATATTTTTTTTTAATAATTGTTTTTTTGGCATATTAATTTGTGAGCAGGCTGAGAACCAGGATGGCTGTGCACTGTGCAAAATCTGTACATGGTCATGTGATCTGTTTCACTCAATCATTTTGTAATTTTTCTAACTCATTTTATAAGCTGAATCCTCACACGTTCATATGTTGTCTTTCAGTCAATCACATCTGTACAATGTTCTTACCCAATTATAATTTCACATAGTGTTTAGAGTTTCAAGACCGGGTTCGAACACTATTTGAATCGTACTGCTGTTAGGAAAACAGGGAGGTGAACTAGATGTGTCACACTACTGGGAGCTGACATTCACTTCAGTGCTGATTAGTGTCACAATGGAAGAAGTGCAAGAAGGTGGCGGTGGAAACTTTGGTTTGGTTTTGATTCAAGCCCATGTCTTCATTTCAGCTTCAAGAATTTAGGGTAGCTGAGAAACTTCAGCCCCAGTAGGAATTGGCATGGTGATAAACCACACTAAAACTGTGGGTTGGGTGGAGTTGATGTCAAAACATATATTTATATCAATATCAAAATATATTTATTGCTACAGCTTTGCAGCAGATAGTGGTGGTGTGTATGTGCTGGGATAGCTGTTCTGTGGTGATGTGATGAATTTGCAGCCCATTGTGACAATGCTCTGCTGAGGTAGAGTAATACATGTTAATTGTTAACCTCAAGGCTTATGTTCCCCATAGTCAGCTTTATCATCATGCCATTCGCTACATTCTCCTGGGTCATTGCATTTAAGGTTATATACTTTACCTCACAAAAAAGAAAGAATGCATCAGTATACAAAACAAATTCAAACAAATGAGATGTAGGGCATGTAGGTAGACCAACATATTTAACCAATTATGTAACAAGTTGTAACATCCACCAATGCATTTGTCATGGCCCTAGCAGAAATATGTGTTATTTTTCGAGTGCAGTTTGACCATATGACAACATAACATGAGTGGCAAAGTGTCCCATGGCATATACAATTTACACCTGAATAATCACTTTATGACAATATTATCACATGGTACTGGTACATTGATGATGTACTATACCTATGGAAGGAAATGAAAATGAACTTCATGATTTTAATAAAGAATTGAACAGTTGGAATCAAAACTTGAAATTTGTCATACAATATAGTAATACAGAAATAGCATACCTAGAATTATTAATAAAGACTGAACATCAGAGATTTGAGACTACAATATACAGAAAAAGTACAGATAGGAACACATTGCTACATGGTAGTAGTTTCCATGAACAAAAATTGAAAGACAGTATCCCTTACTCACAGTTAGTAAGGGTGAAGAAAAACTGTAGCTCTGAGGCAGAATTTGAGAAAAACAAGGCAGATATGTTACAGAGGTTTAGGGAGAGGGGTTATAGGTGTAACACCTTGCGCAGGGCTGAGTACAGAATTCAGAACCAGGAAAAAGAGACATTATTAAATAGTGGATAAAAACAATGAAAAGCGACTGAGAGGTATTACTAGCAGTAAAATACAATCATAAAATGACACAAATCAGGAAAATCATTAATCAGAATTGGCCTTTGGTGACGATTGATAACCCCAACATAGCAGGATTGCAAGCCAAACCAATAGTAGCAGCCCAAAAAGTTAAAAACCTGAGGGAGAGACTGGTAAAGTCACAATTTAGAAAACCAGAACCAAAAGGAGGGCAGCTGCTATTGGGACCATTGCAAGCTGGTATGACACCTTGCATGAGATGCTTGGCGTGTGGACACATGAGTAGAGAGAAAAACTTTAAGCATCTGCATACAGGTCAGGAATTTGAAATTAAGGACCACATAAGCTGCACCACAGAAGGGGTGGTTTATGTAATACATTGTCCATGTGATTGGTTATATGTTGGGCAAACTAAAAGAGCACTAGTAGAATCCCCCACCCTCTGATTGCCATCCCCAAATCTTTCTAAGTTGCCCTGGTGTCAAATGGCACCCCCCATATTTCCCAATGTTTCTCTGGTGTCTACTGGCACCTTCCCCAATTCTCCTATCATCACCATCCCCATAATTTCAAAGTAGCCCTCATGTTCATCGGCACCCCACCCTCTGATTGCCATGCTCAAATTTTCAAAATTTTCCCCAGTGTCTAGTGGAACCCCTCCACCCTCCAGTCATTGTCCCTTTATTCCAATAACCTGCCATAAGAAACCCATCCCTCAATGTATTTTTTGGTTTCCCTGTGAGAGTTAGGACCGATGACCCCCAATGCACACCCCGATGCTGGTTGGGGGTGGGCTGGGGGTGCAAGGGGTCTTTCTACCCTAACAGCGAATTTCCTCGCTTTTGTCACTGTGAAACAACCCTAACCGATGCATTAAATAGAGTTTTTGCCTCTAATATATATATATATATATATATATATATATATATATATATATATATATATATATATATATATATTAGGGTTGAGTAAGCAGTGTAATATTAAACCCACATTTTGCATGTTAATAACCTTGCAACCGTTCAATGGATTTGCACAAAATTCAGAATGCGCAGTCTTGGATGGTAGATCACTTGATACACCAAGTTGCATTTTGGTCAGATTTGTGGTTTTCATGCAGCAGAGCACCAAAAGCTCACGAAAGGGGACTGGCTTGCAAAAGGTGATTTTGACAGCTTGTGTAAGCGGAATGTTTTTTTGAATCCCCTTTCATGAGCTGTCAAAATCCCTTTTCATGAGCTGATCCCCTTTTGTGAGTGACAAACTACTTAATCGTGATTTCCGACCAGATGGCCCTATTTTGCAACAAGGACTGGCCTGCAGAACGAGGATTTTGTCACCCACAAAGGGATCAGCTCTAAGAGGATATTGACAGCTGCTAAAGATGATTATGTTTTCAAATCCTCTTTGCAAGCTGTAAAAATCCTCTCGTAAACTGTCAAAGTCCCTTTTGCAAGCTGACAAAATCCTTGATTGGATTTCAGACCAGATGGCCAAAATCTGATGAACAAGGAATTCTCATGAACAGGGATTTAGACAGCTCATGAATGGGGATTGACCTTGCAAATGTGGATTTTGACACCTCACAAGTAGGAATTTTAAACGTTGCCAATGGACTGCAAATAAACAGTTTGGTCTTTTGGCTTGAAAGGGTATAAAGGGGTGTTCTGGGATGTGAATTATGCTGCTTACGACAAAAAGTTTTATTGGTTCCATAGCTACGCTAATATGAAATAGAAATATTTCCCAATAGGATAACATTGCGGCACCCACGTGCCTTTCGGTGCCCATATCTCGGAAAGACTAAAGGAGCTTAATATGTATACCCTTGAGGAAAGGAGGGAGAGAGTGGACATGATAGAAACTTTCAAGTACCTCAAGGGAATCAACAAAGTCCAAGAGGGTGGCATCTTTCAGAAAAAGAGATGTGCAAGAACAAGGGGGCACAATTTGAAGACAGAGTGGGGACGGCTCAGAGGTAATGTGAGGAAGTATTTTTTCACAGAGAGGGTTGTGGATGCATGGAACAGCCTCCTGAGGAGGTCGTGGAGTCAAGAACAGTGGGGGAATTCAAGAATGCATGGGACAGACATAAGGCAGTCCTAGTGGGGAGTAGGAGGAAGTAAGCTGTTGGTTAATTAGGATCTGCAGCTTATCTGTTAGGTAGGAAAATGGGCAGACTAGGTGGGCCAAGTGGTCCTTATCTGCTGTCACATTCTATGTTTCTATGTTATACAGATTTGTCACTAAGCATGCACGGAGGTTTCAAAGTCATGATTACAACTGCAGTGTAATTTTGTTTCATAGCTGCTATGGTTACTGAAATATTGGCAAATTACTGTTGCAAGGGTTCCTTTTCAGCCCTATAGGGTTGCTGCATGGATCCATAGTTGGGCTCGCACTACCACAGACACATATCATTATGCAAAAATTGGCAGCTTGAAGGGATCATGGGACCCAGAGGGCACATGCTCCCACCAACACAAACCAGCTGCCAGTTACATTACACTTTCTGAAAAGGTAAGGAAATTCAATGCAAAAAACTTTGCTAATGCATCGGTTAAGGTTGAAGAGACAAAAGTAGGGAAATGAGACATTAAGTTTGACACCTTAATACTGCCTCATGCCTTACACCCACCCCACCCCCACCCCACCACCACAGGCCAACAGGTGATGGGCTCTACCTTGGGGTCATTGGGCCTAACTCTCACTCCATTATCCTATCCTGTATCATGTGAGCTTTGTTGCACATGGAATGAAAGGCGAGAGTTAGGGCCGGTGACTTCAAGGCACACCCATCACCTGTTGGTCTATGTGCGGTGGCCGTGTGGGGTGGGGTAATGTAAATGTGAACTGTAAGGTGTCAACCCTAATGCCTAATTTCCCTACTTTTGTTGCTTCATCCCAAGTGATACATTAACAACGTTTTTGAAATGAATACATATATATATATATATATATATATATATATATATATATCACACATATACACACACATTTATATATGTGTATATATATATATATATAAATATCTGAAATTTTGCACGCGTTGTCTAGGAAACAATGACTATAGATATATATATTCTTTTCAAACAACTGTGTTAATACATCAGTTAGGGTTCATCTTAATGCAACCCAAGCAGGGAAATATGGTGTTAGGGTTTCCAACTCTAACTCCCTATCCCTATCCTGCAAGCAGCAAACGGGAAAAAAATAGGGTTTTGGCTCTCCTGAGTCTTGTTGAATCAGTGGTGGGGTCTTCCTTGTGTTGTCAACTCTAATACTCACCCCTCAACCTTAGCCCACAGCCTCCTGTCTGAAGCACAAAGTATTGCTCCAAGCCAGTGACTCATACTGACATAATATTCAAAGGTAGAGCAGTACAGTATATCTTGCCACATGTTGCCAACAAAATGTGTTGCATCTTTCTTTATGCAGGGCCTGAAAGAAAGACTGCATCTTACTCTGTTTGCTCAGGGAGGGGGTAAGCATTAGAGTTGAAAACCCAAGAAAGACACCACCACTGATTCTCCCAGACTCAGGAGATGCACCTGATGTTTTTCCCTTTAGCTGCTTGAGGTGTGGGGTAGAGAGTTAGGTTGGAAACCTAATGCCACATTTCCAGACTTTTGTTGCATTAGGCTATACCCTAACTGGTGCATTAACACAATTTTTTTTGCAAAGAATTTCCGTTTTTTTTTTTTGAGAAAATAGCATTGTATCCTCATGAACAGATGCAGATGAGCAATGCTGTCTGGGCCCTCAACAACAGAAGACTCCCATCTGTATACAGAAGTGCAGGGTCCTTCTGACCCTGTACTTCAATGCAGTGACAGATGTAACAAGCATTTGTAAATGCTAAATGTTGGCTTCCTGGCATTGGCATTGGTAGTGCAGGAGTTAGAGAGATGCATAATAGGAATGGCAGTAAAGTACTGAACTAATGCCAAACCCCCCTGGCAGAGATTGAAGGGTGTTGGGGGTGTGCTTTTGGGTCATCGGCCATAATGCTGAAGCCATTCCACCTCACCCCACTCTGCAGACAGCAACAGGTTTGGCTTGGGGTCTTTGGCCTTATGTTCACCCATTCATAAAATAAGCTGAGAGGCAGTATAGAGAATGGGACATTGGGCTCTGGAGTTCAGATCAATCATCTGGAGAAGACAAGGCATAAACTAAGTGGGTTCACACAGAAATTTGCTACCCAAAACATTATTTGCTAATCAAGTGCAGCCTTCATTAGCAGATGTTACTAATCAACTGAGTTGCCAAACTGAGTACAAATTTGCAAACTGCAGTAATAGTGTCCTGAAATTGTGGTATGAAGCACAGATTTACAGAAGTTGTTCTTGAAGTTTGACACTTTTCACTGTAATTGCACTCTTCTGAACTGTATCTCATGGATAAAAATAACCATTTAGTGAAATCTGAAATTACTCCTCAAACTTGACTGGTTGCTAATCAAAACAAATTCTTGTCAGATCCAACGCAGCTGCATAATGAAGTTTGTGAAGAAAGCAGGCAGACTGATTTTTAAATGAAACTGGGTTGAGCTATGGGCTGCTACCCCACCCGCCCCCATGTGCTGGTGTGCTGCACGCCATGGCGTGCCAGACGTATTGGTAGCTACGCCTTTGCTGTTAAGAGGAGGGGACAGAAATGTCAGGGATGCAGACATGTGAAAAAAAAAAAACACCCGAGTACTACAGCTTCAGTAGCAGAGATGCTTTATGTGCTGAAAAACAAAACTTTTATTAGTTACAATGTTAGTCTTTTGTAGTGTAAAACACTAGCTAGTCCGTAGTACCATAAAAGTATATTGCTCTGTTCAAGTATCTGAGTATGTAGCAACTTTATCATGCAAGCTCAGTAAAGGTGGCATGAAATGTTCCTATGTCAGGAACATCTTGTCTTGACTCCAGAGGAACAGTTCCTTCCAGAAACACAGATACTCGCCGGCAAATTATTTAAAACTGGTAACTGGAAGGCACACAGAGCTGAGGCTCAGATCCAGGTACAACTCCGAGGAAGGGATAATATAGATTTAAAAGACAAATGCCTTACAGCCCCATCCAGTCAGCCCCAAATCCACCAAGTATTGTAAAATATCCCTAACTATTGCTCCCTCCCACCCCCTTGCTGCCCCCACCTACACCCCTTCCCATGTGCCCGCGCACCCCTTCTGAACTTCCAACCATTTCAGCGCAGCCTCCTCTGGAAGCCTGTTCTGTTTTTCTACCACTCTTTCCATAAAAACATACTTCATGATATCCTTTCTAACCCACTCCCCCACCCCAGCTTCAATGGGTTTCCCCCAGTGCTGTTACTGGCTGCACAAACTGTTGGTCTTAACTACCTTCGGGTCAATGATTTTCAGTTTTCAATGGAAAACACAGGTGAAAAAAATGGAATTTGACATTTTAAAACCAGCACTTGAGAGTCCATTTTACACACACACACACACACACACACACACACACACACACACACACACCTTGCTTTCCACCACTTCACCATAAAAAAAACACTCAGAAGCATCTTTTTGGGCAAAACCCTCCATTTTGAGTCACATTTCTGTTAAAAACATGCTAATTTGCCCTCAATTGTAGACAAAAAAAAAGGAGTAGAATTTTGCCACACAGAATTAGCCATTTTTAAAACTGGATTATTTGTTACGTGTGGTTTTCAATATAATTTCTTGTTTTTACTTCATGCCATGGATCGTCAAGCTAATACAATTCTAACTAAAACAACCTGACAAAAATGCACATAGACTATGAACCGTGATCTCGTGCTTGAAATACTGTATGAACATGATGCGTTTCCACCTGAATTCAAACCCCTGGTCTCTTGCTTGCTAACCAAGACTCAGCCCATGTGCCACCAAGCTGCACTGAGTAACTGGCAGCTCCTTTGTTAAACGAGGCATAGGTTCTAATCCCAGCAGAAGCTTTCCACAACAAACAATAATAAATACTAAATGAACATTTCATGTCAAAACTACCTTATCCCATAACATAAATACAGATGCTGAGTTGTATTCAGGGCATTACAACAACAAAGTTTACATTGTAGTATGTCAACAGACTTTCTCAAGCGCCGAGAATAATGTCATGTATCTGAATAGTCACTAAAATTGTATCTGCCATTACCAGAATCCTGGAAAAAGCTTGGTCCCTCACCTCATGTCTCAGTACCGCTCTCACAGCCCTGATACAGGGAATGACGAAGTGCTCCGACGGTGTGTCCGTGATAGTTTTCTGCCCTCAATGAAGCAGAGTCGCTTTCGGAGCAGGGTTGTTGTATCAAAGTGCTTCTGCTTTTATATGGCATGAGATATGAATGGCAGGCAATGTACAAGCGGCTGTTCTGTCTTTATTTCATGAATGGTAGCCAAACACTGGCACCAGCTCTCTCCCATCAGCGACAGTGTTTCAGCACAGTGTACAACTTTTTTCCTTCGGGAGTTCAAAACATTGGTTGAGAATAATGAACTAGGATTCATTACATTCTCTATGTCTCTCCATTATGAAAGGCAGTGAAGCCTAGAGGTTACAGAACCGAGCTGTGAAGCCAGAGACCCAGCAGTTTCGAGTTTGAATACCACACAACCTCCTTCTTGCATGCTATGTAACCCTGAGCAAGCAGTCGCTTAACTTCACTGTGTGCCTCTAGATCACAATCACAAACTAACTTCTGCTCACTGTGGGCAGAACTGATTTTTTTTAAATGGAACCGGGCTGTGAAGCCGGAGATCCAGCAGTTTCGAGTTTGAATACCACACAACCCCCTTCTGGCATGCTATGTAACCCTGAGCAAGCAGTCGCTTAACTTCACTGCGTGCCTATAGATCACAACCAGAAACTAACTTCTGCTCACTGTGGGCAGACTGATTTTTTAAATGTTAAACTGGGTTGAGCTATGGTCTGCTAACCCCCCCCCCCAAGCGCTAGTGTGCTGCACGCCATGGCATGCTAGACGTATCGGTAGCTACGTCCTTGCTGTTAAGGGGAGGGGACAGAAATGGCAGGGATGCAGAAATGTAAAAAAACGCCCACTGAGATATAGTGCAGTGCTGCAGTCCATAGGGACAATATGGGCGGATTGCTTCTTGGGGGAGGGTCAGGTGGAGGAAAAACAGTTCCACGGACGGAAAACATGACGTCAGGCCTTTTCTACATGCAAAACGTCTGCAGGGCTCCGCCCATGCAGCCGTAATGATGTTGATCAGCAAAGACCGCTAATCAGGTTTCCAAAACTAATTTATGCCTTGCAAGCAATGACTCCAAACTCAAATGACCTTACTTAGACAGACCATGACAGCACTGTGCAACGTACAATTAGCAGTTCTGTGCTAGTTTAAGAGTAAAGAAGGCCTATTTGGCTCAAAGACCATTGCTACATTTATTAAAAACTGTGTATGATGAGAAAAGAGAAAACCTACTAATACCCTGATTGGTTTGCAAAGTATAACCTAAATTATCTTATAAGTCTTACAGTCTCTTACCTGTAGCACTGCATCAAGAGCTTTGGACACCTGGAAACTTTTCAACAACTTGTCATACTTCTTCAAGTGCGTCCTGACCGGTTTACTGACCAGAATGTCATCCTGAAATAAAATTAACCTAGTTTAAACACCAAGTCAGAAAGAATGGATTGAAATGGGAAAATGACAAGAAAGGCCACACAGTTTTGTAACTACATTCTATAAAGAACAGTCACTGACCATAACAGTAGATCTTGAGAGAATCTCCATCCACTGAGCAACAGCATAAAATGTAAGCAGTTGGCATCAGGACCACCCGAAAATTTTGGTAGCTGGGGCCACCCACATCGATGTGCATAATCACCATCTGTGTAGCATTGAGCAGAACCCGTCATGCCTCAGTTCCCTGCGGGAGACAAGCTCACAGGATCATGACACCAGCAGGGACCGAAACAACCATGACCAAACCAGGCACACAGGAGAGGATATGGAAACCTGCGCAAATATGCAAATTCAGGCATAAGAGGAGAACCAGCATAAGAGACCAGGCAGGATAACCACCAATCACCCGAAAAGGGGGGCAAGGAGGGAGGGTGTGGCTTAATGGAGGAGAATCTCATGAAGATCTGCTGTTATGGCAAGTAAGTATTCTAGCTTCTTCGAGGATATCTCTTTCCATTGAACCAAATCACCGAGGGAGGAAGGAAGGATCTAAGGACCCGGAGTACGGAGGCCTTGCAGGACAGTAAGTCTAATTTCAGCATATCTTTGAGAGACAATGGCCAGTCTGTAATGTTTAGTAAATGTATGAACAATACTCCAAGTGGCAGCTGCACACTTTAGCAGCAGACACATTGTAGAAACAAGCCATGGAAGTAGCAACCCAATGGGTGCAGTGAGCATGGACAGGGCCAGGAAGCTACATATTGTGCTTCTGGTAACAGAAAGAAATGCAGCAGGCCAACCATTTGGCAAAGTTCTGCTTTGAAACTAGGGAGCCCACCATTCTGGGGGCAAAAGCCAGAAATAGCGGAGAGGATTTTCTACAATCATCAGTATGATCCAGGTATCAACACAATGTCCAACGGCTGTCAAACGCACGCAGTTGATTTCCCCACTATCCACGGATGAAAGGTTAACAATCTGACTTAAGAGTTCACTCAAACAACCTTCAGCAGAAAAGAAGGACTGATAAACAAGGTAACCCTATCGCTGTGGAAAATGAGAAAAGAAGGCTCTTCAACCAGAGCCTGCAGTTCAGAAATGCACCTACCAGATCTCATAGCCACTAGGAATAGTGTCTTCCAAGAGAGGATGCACAGCTCACAAGTAGCAGCAGGCTTGAAGGAAGTTGCAGTAAGGGTGTCCAGAATCAAATTAAAATCCCACACTGAGACCAGATCACTGACTGGGGGGTGCAAAAGTAGAATACCTCGGAGGAGCCTGTGAGAAATCTCAAACTCAGCCACCATTTTGCCGTGGGTGAGGGCATGAAAATCCAACACCGCGGTCAAGTGGACCTTCCCAGAGGAATACCCAAGGCCCAAGTCCATAAGGGGCAGAAGGCAGTCCATCACCAGACCGACTGGAAACCTAAAAGGGTGCAGCTGACAGGCAACCATACCATAAAACGTTTCCATTTTTGTGAGTAGGTGTACTGAGTAGTTGGCTTCCGAGCCACCAGTACAAAGTACAGTTACTTAAGGACTTATCATTAACAGTAGATCTTCGAGAGGAGCTCTTGCTAGCAGGCATCACTGGTAGGACTAAGCCACCAGGTGCTAGGACCACGCAGAAAACTTCTAGCTAGCAGTCTACAGCGGTTGACTGCCCCTGACGTCAGCATGCCGACGTCTACCTATGGTAGACAAGTGAAAGGATCCAAGTGCAGAGCAGTGGCCCAAATGGAGAAGCACTTCCACTTCATGGCATAAGCAGCTCTGGAGGAAGTCTTCCCAGCAGCCACTAAGACATCTGCCAACTGCGAGGAATCTCCAAAGCGGGCAATAGCCAAGTCTGCAGGAACCACATGGAGATGCAGTGACTTGAGGTCCAGATGGACCAGAGTGCCCTGCTCCTGGGAGAGCAAGTCGGAGCACATGGGCAAGGGAAGTGGAGGCTCCACTGCCACTTGCTGCAGTAGTGGAAACCATATCTGACATGGCCAGTAGGGAGTTATGAGAATCATCTCCGCTTCCTCTGACTGTAGCTTGAGGAGAATCCTCTGCAGAAGTGGGAAGGGAAGGAAGGCATACAGAAAAAACAGGTTACTCACCTGTAACAGTTGTTCTAGGAGTGGTATATGATGTTCATCCACACTTTCTGGCAGTTGCCTTTCCCTTTAAGACTGGTCAGAAAAGTCTTCAAGCTGGCTCCACCCATTCAGCTTGTAATTCCCTTAGCTCCGCCCCATAATGCCAGATCTTGCCCGCTGGAAGCACTGTTGTATGCCAAAGCCAGGGGAGGCTGGGTGGGTTTGTGTGGATGAACATCATGTACCACTCCTAGAACTACTGTTACAGGTGAGTAACCCATTTTTCTAGGGATGTAGATATGATGTTCTATCCACACTTTCTGAGAGATTCCTAACAGTTCTCCGGGAGGAGGGAGGCAAGCTGCATACCACCTACTTGGGAAATAAGGATTGGAGAACTGAGGCCACAAAACCAGCATCCTGGCATGACTCAAGGTCGATGTGGTAATGCGAAATGAAGGTGTGTGCTGACCTCCAGGTAGCAGCCCTGCAAATTTCCTGGATAGGGACATCCCTGGAAGCAGTCATCGAGGCAGCGGTATGATGGGTGGAATGAGCCCTAAGCCCTACGGGAAGCTCCCTACCCACCAACCTATAGCAGAGGTCGATGCAGGACAAAATCTACCTGCCAATCGTCCACTTAGCTGCCAGTCTGCCAGGTGTGACTTCAGCGTAAGTGACAAAAAGTTGGCAAACCGCTCCCCGAACTCCAGTCGTGCACGCTTTGTAATAAGCGAGTGCTCACCTCAGGTCCAGAGTATGGAGCTTGTGCTCGGCCTCCGAGGTGTGACTGGCGAAGTACACTGGGAGAGTAAACACCCGGTTAAGGTGAAACTTTGACACAACCTTGGGGAAGAACTTTGGGTTGGGGCAAAGGGCAACCTTGTTCCTGTGGAAGATCAGGTAAGGAGACTCCACTGAAAGCACCTGGAGCTCATTGATCCTTCTGGCTGACGTGACAACCACCAGGAAAGTGGTCTTTCACAACAGGTGAGACATGTCACACCTGTGCATCGGTTCGCATGGCTTGCCCATGAGCTTTGCCAAAACAAGCAACAGATCCCAAGGTGGTGGTGGTACACACACTGGAGAGGAAATGTCAAGGCATTTAAAAAGCACCAGACCACCTTCTCCTGTGCACCAACTGCTGATCGGCTCGCGGCCCGACAAGCGGAGATGGCTGCCAGGTGCACCTTAAGGGTCATCAATCGAAGCTCACAGAGGGACCAGAGGTAGCTGAGAATTCTAGCGACCAGATAAGGGTCAAGCCCTTTGTCCTGGCACCAAATGAAGAACCTGTTCCATTTTAGGGCATCACATTTTTGGGTTGACTCCTTCCAAGAAGCCTCAACCATGGTGAAGACATCTTCAGAGAGACCCAAAGCCTGGAACTCCAGCCGCTCAGGAACCAGGCTGTCAAGTGCAGGGATAGAAGGTCCGGATGGAGTACCTTCCCCTGATTGCAAAAGAGCAGGTCTGGTCATAGAGGAAGATGCCACGATAGCCCGCAGATGACGCTGAGGAGATTGGGTACCAGAACTGGCCGCAGGGCAAGTCCGGAGCCACCAGGATCACCTGTGTCTTGTCTCTCCTGGCCTTGAGCAACACTTTGTGAATCAAGGGAAGTGGAGGGATGGCAAAGAGGAGGCCATTGGGCCACGGCCTTAAGAAGCGTTCCTGCTGAGGGGGTTGGCACAAATCAGCCTCAGCTTTGCGTTTTCCCTATATGCAAACTGATCAACCTGAGGGGTAACCCACTGGGAGAACAGACTGTGTACTACCTCTGGGTGGAGAGACTACTCGTGAGACGCCTCGCCCACACAGCAGAGTGCATCTACCAGCTGGCTGGAGGCCCCTACCACATGGATGGCTAGGAGATCGGCCCCCAGGCTGCGCACGAGGGTCCATACATGGAGAGTTTCCATGCACAATGGCAGGGAGTGCATCCCGCCCTGTTTGTTGAGGTAGTACATGATCGTGGTGTTGTCCATCTGGACCTGGACCACCTGACCTCGAATGAGAGGAGCAAAGGCAGTCAGTGCCAGCCAACTGCTCGGAGCTCTAGCAGGTTGATGTGGTACCGAGACTCCTCAGGGGTTCAGAGACCATGGACTCTGCGTTCCCCCAGGTGGGCATCCCAGCCCATGAGAGAGGCATTGGTCTTCCCGATGACCATTGGCACTGGGCAGACAAACGGGATCCCTTCCTGCAGATGCTCTGGGACTAACCACCGGGAGGGCATTCCACATCTGCTGGTCTGAGTGACCAGCGGGTCAAAATGACCCTGCATTGAGACCACTGATTGGCCAGCTCCACTGTAGGGAGCACATTCTCCAGCGGGTCCAATGGACCATGCTGGTGCAGGCCGCCATGTAACCCAGCAGGCACAGGAAGTCCTGGGCAGGCGCAATTGCCCAACCCAAAATGATCGGGCAAAGGAGGAGAGAGCCCGCCTCTGTTTGCCAGAAGACAGGCTCTGGCTTGCAAGAGTTGAGCTCTGCCCGATGAGCTTGATCACCTGTGAAGGCAAAGTTCTGACTTGGCCTTGTTAACCAGGAGGCCAAGGAGATGCAGATCTGGAAGGCCAGGTCTCTGTACTGCTCCTCCTCCAGCCTGGCGGGACCTGCGATCAGACAGTCATCCAGGTAGGGTAACTTGGACCCTTGGGTGCCTCAGTAAGCTGCCACCACTGCAATGCACTTGGTGAAGACCCTGGGGCACCGGACAGGCTGAATGGCATGGCCTGGAACTCGTGAGGGCTCCCTCTGCTCGGAAGTGGAGGAAACTTTGGTGAGATGGACAGATGGGAAGTGGAAGAATGTATCCTGAAGATCCAGGAGCAAAACCACATGTTCTGACCCAGAGATGGTATGATCTGAGACAGAGTTACCATCCTGAAGGTCTGTGACTTGAGAAACTTGTTCAGGACATGCAGATTTAGAATGAGCGCACACCCCCATCCCGTCCTCTTTGGCACCCAGAAGTACCTGAAGACAAACCCTGGGTGTCCCAGAGGATCCACGACAGGAACCACAACCTCCCTGCAGAGGAGCTATGCTATGTCGTCTCAAAGAGCTGACAGAATGTCTGCAGATATCAAGTCCTCTAGTGGGGCGCGGGCTCAGCAAGGAGGGTACTGCTCGAATTTCAGAGGCAGACCCTAACCGACCACCTTGAGAACCCACCTGTCTGTGGTGACAGTGGACCAGGTGGAAAGGAAGTGGTGGAGCTGGCACCCCAAGGGAGGTGTGACAGGCATGAGAGGCACCCTCATCCCATCACTGGGCAGGCTTAGAGGAGGGTCCTGCTGAGAGCCACCAGAGCCTCTACCCCAGGTTTATGGATGACCGAGGCCACTGACTTTGGCTGAGATTGACAGGCTTGCGCCTGCTGACCAGCCTGGGGTTGGGCTGATTTGGCAGCAGGAGTAGAGGTGGACCCAAGGGGCTTCTTTTTCTGCTACTGCTTGGAGCTCTTGGGGTCCTTTTGGGCAGATGTCACAGAGTTCAAGGTGGCATTGGACTTCTCTATGCGGGTGAGGTGGCCCTCGACCCCGGACTCTAACAAGTCGGTGCCCAGAAAAGGAACATCTGCCAGCTTGTGCTGACTGTCTGCCATGAAGGTCAAGATCCTCAGCCAAGCCCTGCAGCGCATGGCCACTGCAGCCACCACAGTGTGGGCACAGGAGTCCCCAGTGTCCATGGCTGTCTGAAGCTGTAGTTCTGCTACAGCCTGGCTCTGGTCCCGGACCTGTTTGATTGTAGTCTGGAGATCTGCCGGCAGATGATGAAGCACCTCATCCAGGGTGCCCAGCAGGGCATGGGAGAAGTGGGCCATAAGGGCCGAGCTCGCCTGGCAAAGACCAAGCATGGAGGCAGCACAGGCCTTTTTAGCTGCATGATCCAACTGTTTGGACTCTGTCGGGCGGCTTGTCAACATCCCCTGTGTTGCCGGAGTGCCTAAACACAGAATCGGCCACCAGTCCCTCAGCTGAGGGATGTTGTGTGACTCCGAGAGGGAACTGGTAGGTACCACATACTCTGTAGGCCATCTGGAGTAGAGGCACAGGGCAGGAAGTGTGGCACAGCCAGAGCTCCAGGGCAGGGCCTAGAATGGCCTCCACCACAGGGAAAGTCTCCGTAGGAGTATCTCCCCGGTCAAAGGTCAACAAGACTGTTTCTGGACGGGCTCCATTTTCATACCTGTGGACTCAGAGATCAGGTGGAGAAGGCCCATAAAAGAAGAATCGCCTTGGTCTATTGAGAGATCCTCCACTGACTCCACGTCGACCGGACAGGAGTGCAGGGAGGAACCCTCTGACTCTGAGAAGTTGTTAAAGGGGGGTCGACCACCCGAGCCTCCGCTGAGCCTCCGTGGACAGTCAGGGGTGACAGTGACTGATAGCCAATGAGGAAGCCCCTTCTCCGGAGTGCCGGCTTTCAGCTGGATAGATGGCGGCTACACAGTAATTGGTGGAGACACTGGGGTTGGCCAAGCTGGGACCGTCTAAGGCAACTCCTGAGACGGAGAAGACGTTGGCTTGTAGGGCAAAAGCCAGGTGATGGCTGGTGTAGTAGCCGGGGTCGACTTCATAGCGGTAAGCACCAGCTGTTGCACATGAGATCCTCATAGGGTCGATGTAATTTGCACCGAGGCCTCTCCTCACCCAAGGAGGACGAGGATGAAGAGTGGTGGCAGTGTCGCTTCCCATGGTGCCGAGAGTGGGAGTGCTGACATCGGCAGGAACTGATCGATCCATGGCAATAGGACAGATACCTCGACTGCTGGGGGAACTGGTGACGGGGCTCAGAGGGAGTCAGCGAATGCCGAGGCTCCTCCGGGTCTTGGTCGGGGACCAGAGGTGGTGGGTCAGCAGACTGATCCATCCCTCCAACAGTCTGAGTCAGGTCCGCAGTCCTGGATAAAGAACTGTTTGCCTCTTTAGTCAACAACTGGTCAACCGGCTCAAGATAAATCTTGGCCAGATTCAACCAGCATCTCAGCCAACTGGCCCGACAGGGTTACTGTGGAGCCGGCGGCCTTGGTCAAGGATTCGACCGAGGTCAGATCCAGAGAAGTGCAGGAATCCGAAGCTCTTGACCGAGAGCATTCCCGATCCCACCAACGATGGTGAGACTGTTTTTTGGATTTAGATTTGTGCCCAGAGGGTCCAAGACCGAGGGTCAGCAGGGACTGGCACAGTTCTTTGAAAGACCCTGTAAAAGCAGAGAAACATAGAAACATAGAAGTTGATGGCAGATAAGGACCGCAAGGCCCATCCAGTCTGCCCATTTCTTTTTCTGCCTTATAAATGTGCCATCGGCCTTTGCTCTGTCAGTGGCCTATCTATTCATAGTCATTTGTAATGCTCCCTTATGTCTATCCCATGCCTGTTTGAAGCCCTGCACTGTATTCATAGCCACCACTTCTTGTGGTAAGCCATTCCATGCATCCACCACCCTTTCTATGAAAAAGAATTTCCTCACATTCCCCCTTAATCGCCTCCTCTAATCTCATGCTTGTCCTCTTGTCCTGCTATTTTTCTTATATTTAAACATGTTAGACTCTTTCACCTTGTTTATGCCCTTAAGGTGTTTGAATGCCTCGATCATATCACCTCTCTCCCTCCTTTGCTCAAGGGTATACATATTGAGCTCAGTTAATCTGTCCTCATATGTCTTCTGATGCAGTCCCTGCACCATTTTGTTGCCCTTCTGACTGCCTCAATTTGGTTAATGTCCTTGTGAAGGTGTGGCCTTCAATACTGCACGCAGTACTCCAGATGGGGCCTAACCAGCGTCTTGTACAGAGGATTATTACCTCCCTCTACGACTTGTGATACCCTACTAATACACCCTAACACCCCCTAGCCTTACCTACTGCTTTAGAGGTCTGCTTGATGATTTTAGGTCATCAGTGATGATGATGCCCAAGTCTCTTTCTTCCTTTGTGACTGCTAGCAACTCCTCCCAGCCTATAGGTGGCTTCAGGTTCTCTTCCCTATGTGCATGATTTTGCACTTCTTGCATTAAATCCCAGTTGCCACTCTTTTGACCATTCTGCTAGTTTATCCAGATCTCTTCTCATTCTGCCCACCCCATCTGGATCATCTACTCTGTTGCAGATCTTGGTGTCATCTGCAAACAGACAAGCCTTACCCTCTAGTCCATCTGCAAGGTCACTAATGAAGATGTTGAAGAGGACTGGCCCCAGGACTGATCCCTGAGGTACCCCACTTGTGACTTGCATCTCTTCTGACTGTATACCATTTACCACCACTCTCTGTTTCTGCCCGTCAACCAGTTTGCCACCCAGTTGACCAACTTCTGACCCACCCAGGCCTACCCAGCTTATTTATCAATCTTCTATGTGGAACAGTGTCAAAAGCTTTGCTGAAGTCAAGGTAGGCGACATCAACTGCTCCCTTGGTCCACCACTCTGGTTACCCAGTCAAAGAAATCCATGAGATTAGTTTGACAGGACCTTCCTTTGTAAACCCATGCTGTCTTGGATCCTGTGCCTCCTATGGATTCCAGGTGTTGCACTATCCTTTCCTTAAGGAGTGCCTCCATAATCTTGCCCACTACTGAGGTAAGACTGACCAGTCTGTAGTTCCCGCCTCCTCCCTGCTACCACTCTTGTGGAGCGGATCACATGAGCCCTTCTCCAGTCTTCTGGGACCTCTCCTGTGCTCAGAGACTCACTAAACAATTCTGCTAATGGCTCTGCTAGTTCCTCCTTTAGCTCCTTAAGTACCCTGGGATGTATGCCATCAGGTCCCATTGCCTTATCCACCCTGAGCTTAGCAAGCTCTTGTGGACCCTTTCTTTGTGAAGGGGAGTAGTGCTCACCTCCCTCCCCTGTGTCCATGATGCTGAGCTGTGGGCCCTGCCTACCTTCTCTTCAGTAAATACTGAGCAAAAGTATCTATTTAGGATAGATGCCTTTACAGGGTCTTCCTCCTCACATGCTCCCTTTTCTCCATTAAGCTTAGCAATACCCCCTCTGGACTTTCTCCTTTCACTAATGTATCTATAGAAAGTCTTGTCACCTTCTTTTACTGTTCGTGCTAGTGTTTCCTCAGTTTGGGACTTTGCCTGCCTTACTGCCTTACCTGCTTCCCTTAGGGCAGTTTGGTATGCCTCCCTATCTTCATCCCGCTGTGTTCCCTTATATTTCCTGAAGCCCAGCCTTTTGGCTCTCAGCCTTTCTGCTACTGTATTTGAGAACCAAAGTGGTTTCCTTCTTTTTCACTTCCTTTTCTGTCTAACACAATGGGATGTTGCTTCAAGTATTGTATCCTTGATGCTTGCCCACTTTGCCTGTACCTCCTCACCTGTGTTTCTTTTTGCCAGGGCTAGCTTAATTCTGTTGGCCATCTTATCAAAGTCAGTTCCTCTGAAGTCCCATATTTTTGCCTTGGAATGGGATGATTTAGATGTAGTAGCCAAATTGAACCATACCATGTGATGGTCACTGGCCCCAGGTGACCTTTACCTGGAGATCTGTGATCCCTTCTTTGTTAGTCAGTACTAGATCTAGGATAGCCATGTCTCTTGTGGGTTGCTGTACCAGTTGTTTGAGGCCCTCCCCTGCAGGAATCCACTATGAGTCTAGTTCTGGCAGATGTTCCTGCTGGTATTGACCAATCTGTATCCGCATGTTGAAGTCTCCCATTATCAGAACCTCCCTTTAGCTGTCAAGTTTTGTATATCTTCTAACAGTAATGTGTCTATGTCCTCCCTCTGGTCTGGGGCCTGTAGACACCCAGTTCTTATGGCTGTCCCATTTCCTGTTTCCAGGGTGACCCACAGTTCTTCTGGCTCCTTATGTGTATTCTGAATTTCTGTAGCTTTGATATTTTCATTAACATACAAGGCCACTCCTCCCCTTTTGCACCTCAGTCTCTTCTGAACAATACATAGCCAGGTACTGAAGTCTCCCAAGTGTGGTTACTGGTAAACCACGTCTCACTAATTGCTACTATGTCCAGTTTAGCCTCTGACATTTGCCTGCAGGTCTGGGATCTTATTTCCCAGGCTGTGAGCATTTGTGTACATGATTTTCCATTGGCCAGATTTTGGTGTGTTAGTTGTTGGGTGAAGTTTGGCATTACCCTGTCGTTGTATGGGGAGACAAACCTTTTTCTTACCTGGTGATGCAAATGAGCGGCAAACATGCTGAATTCCTGTTTGACCACTAGCTGAGGGGAGGGTGTTCTTCCCATTCGACGTATGGGTGCTTCTCCCTCTCCCATTTGCTAGTTTAAATATTCTGCAAAGACGCCAAACTTCTGCCCCAATGCACTGACTCTCTTTAGTCAGATGCAGTCCATCAAATTTAAAGAACTTTCGCTCCCAGAACTGTTGCTAGTTCCTACAAATCTGTGTCCTTTTCCTGGCACCAGCCCTTGAGCCACATGTTTAGCTCCCTATCTCCCCTTCTCTGACCTTCCGTCCATCTGCTCCGTCTCCCAGACTGGCAGGATCTCAGAGAAGGAGATGCGGACGAAATAGATGATAGTTTGTCACCCAGCCTAGTCAGGTGTTCCTTGGTCTCCACAACTGACTGGCTGGCGAGATCATTAGTCCCTATGTGTACTAGGATATCAATGTTTTCTCCTGCTTTGTGAACAATTTTATGTCCGGTCAGTGTCTCTCCATGCTGATGTACCTGGAGACATCTGACCAGCACCCTGGCTGGAGATGGGTATCAACTCCCGAATCATGGAGTCTCCTATGATCGAAGTTTTTGGATTTCCTTTGTGCTTGTTTTGTTTTGGTTCCTGATTTGGGTGAGTTTTGTTGTGCTAGCTCCTGTGCCGCTCAGCTCAGCTGGAGCAACATGAAGGCAGAAGTGGAGAGTGGGATGCAGCCTGGGCGCTGATCCTGAAGCATACAAGCTGCTCAGTGGACCCTGGCCAAGAGACCACCCAAAGGGCATTCTTAGATTTGACCAGAGGGTTCTGTTCACTCGGTCTAGCTAACTGAGTTGGGCTAGATGGTCCTCAAGAATGGTAGGATGAAAGGAGCGACAAACATCGCAGACCTGGGGATTGTGCTTGTGCCCCAGGCAGTAGACACACGTGGAGCGTGGATCCCTTTGGGACATCTTCTGCCTGCACGGGCACCGGTGGAACCTGGGAGCGGACTTGTCGTCCATCACAGTTGCAATCAGTGATCGAGCTGAAGACAAAGAATTCCAAACTGTTAAGGAAGTAAATCCGAAGATTTAAGTCGAAAGGGCCTACTCGGCGTGAGAGCGGTAAGGAGTGATTCTGCTTCTTCTAGCAGAAAGGAAGATCTGGCGTTAGGAGGCGGAGTTGAGGGAGTTACCACATGGATGGGTGGGAGGAGCCAGCTTGAAGATGTTTCTGGCCAGTCTTAAAGGGAAAGGCAACTGCCAGAAAGTGTGAATAGAACATCATATCCACATCCCTAGAACCTCTCTGTCCAAGGGAGGGACAACGCATTGTGCCAGAAAACACCAGGCTCTGGATCGAGTGAGCAGAAATTGGGCAGTTTTGCATTGAGTGGGGACGCAAACAGGTCCAGGTCTGGACAGCCCCACCTGCTAAAGAGGTCTTCGACCGTGGAGGATAGGAGCTCCTATTCTTGAACCCTCGACCTGGACCTGCTTATACTGTCAGCCAGGATGTTTTGGACACCTGGAACATGTACGGCTGCTGGTTTCAGGTTGTGCTACATGGCCCGGTACCAGATCCTCATGGCCTCCCTGCAAAGCAGGTAAGAATGAGCCCCCTTGATTGTTGATGTAGTAGACTACAGACATGTTATCTGTCTTTCAGGAGAGGATCTGGAATGAGGCGAGTCTGGAAGGCCTGCGTAGCATAAGGACTGGCTGCATCTCAGGAGAATATCGATGTGGAGATGTTGTTTTGCACTCCGACCAAATCCAGAGTCTGGCGGTCGACCAAATGGGCACCCCAGCCCAGGCCCGAGGCATCCGCTGTAAGAATCTGCTGCGGGGATTCTGCCCGGAAAGGAACCCCCATGAGGAGAGTCAAGGGGTTCCACCACCATTCCAGGGTGTGCCTCACCGGATTGGAGACCAAAACTGGCTGATCCAGGTCATTGAAACACTGGTCCCATTTGACTCTAAGAGTCCACTGAGGCACGCTCATGTGCAGGCGGGCGAGGGGAACCGTGGCTTAAGCCGCCGCCATGTGCCCTAGGAGCCCCAGGAAAGACCTGGCTGGAACCTGACGGGAGGAGGAAACCAGCTGGGCCTGTGATATCAAACATTCCGCTCTGTCCTATGGCAGGAAGCTTTGCCCTGTGACGAATCTAGGACCACTCCTATGTACTGGAGGTGCTGGCCTGGCAAGAGACAAGACTTGGGTATGCTTAGAATAATCCCAGAGTCTGGAACAACGAAGGTGGCATCTAGGGTCGAATCAATTCAGCCCTGGAGGGGTAGTCAACAGCCAGTCATCCAAGTAATAAAATAATTGAAGACATAATGCCATTGTCTCCATGGCCACAGCCACGACTCCAGGTACCTTGGTAAAGATTGGGGAGTCAAGAGGCAAAAGGAGGGCCCGAACTGAAAATGGTCTCCCTGAGAACAAAAATGGAGGAACCATCAGTGGGTGGGAAAACCAGGATATGGAGATAGGCATCCTGCATATCCAGTGAACAAAGTTAGTCCCCGATGAAGACAGGGCAGTAGCCCTTGAAGGTGACCATCCTGAAGCACTCGTGGTTCAAGCAGCTGAGATCCAGAGTTGGTCACAAGTCCCTGGTCTTCTCTGGGACTAGAAAGAAGTGGGAATAGAACCCCTTTCCTCTTTGTGCCGGGGGATGGGCTCTATGGCCTTTTTGCGTAGTAATGCCCGAATCTCCTCCTGGATGAGGGAGACATGCCCTGAATCTCATTCTCCATTATCACTAACTTCTGCTGCAGCAAGACGCTCTGGAGGGCCTTCAAACAGCATCTCCGTGTGACCTGGTTGAAGTCCTGGCTGTGCTGGCAGGCCTCAGTGTCATGGTCCGGGCCTAAGCAGAGCAGGCAAGAAGAGTGGCCATCCTTGGCGGGAAGCTGCTTACTGCAAGCACACTTCGTAGGCCGGGCTGAAGACGAAGCTGGAGAAGAAGATATGCACAAATGCAAAGAAATATCGAAAAAACTGTCTTTTTTAAGGAAGAAAATAAAGAAAATTATGGGTAAAGTGCGAGCAAAATGGCGATTAACAGAAGCAGGCATTCATGAAGGTTCGACATGCACAGGTCTATGGCAGAAAAAGAACTGAGGTTGGGCTGGGGGACTGACCCTTTTATATCACAGGCAGACATCGGCATGCCAATGATGGAGGTGGCCCCCAGCTGTAGACAGCTGGCTAGAAGTTTTCCGTGTGGTCCTAGCACCTGGCGGCTTAGACCTACCAGTGTTGCCAGCTGCAAGAGCCCCCTTGATGCAAGATCAGCTGCAACCACTGGAAAATCCCCAAGATGGGAGAGCTCTATGTCCTCAGCAGTCAGGCGTGGAGGTACAAGTTTGAAGACCTGGATGCACTAGAACACCCTGCTCCTGTGACAGAAGCTCTGCTTGAAGAGGAAGAGAGATAGGGGTTCGACTGCCAACTGGGAAGCACAGGGAACCAAATTTCCATGGGCCAGTATGGGATCACCAGAATCAGGGTAGCTGACTCAGCCTTCAACTTGACCAGAAACCTCTTTATGAAAAGGAAAGGGGGAGAGGTGTACATGAAGTTCTCTTTCCAAGAGAGTAACAGCAGCAAACTCCAGACTCTGGAGCAAGCACGGTGAAACACAGCAGTTTTGTGTTGTGTGGAGTTACAAAAAGGTCGACTTCTGGGTGACCCCACTTTAGGCAGAGGTCATTCACGATGAAGTCCAATAGATATGGGTTACTCACCTGTAAATGTAGTTCTAGGACTGGTATACAGTTCACATCCACACTTTGGCAGTTCCCTGGAACAGCCTGATTTGTCAGACGTCATCATTTGCTTAAGCTCCTCCCACCATCCGGGTGGTATATCCTCCAGCTCCGACCCATGACATCAAATCTTTCAATGGTGGAAGCAGGGATCTGGGTGCCTCACTGTCAGGTGAGGCTGGGTGGGTGTTGAGGATGTGAACTGTAGATCGCACCTAGAACTCTAGTTACAGGTAAATAACCTGTATTTCCGAGGGTGAGGATACAGTTCACTATGCACACTTTGACAGACTCCTAGATGTTCTCCGAGAGAAGGGGGCAAGGCGCGCACCCCTATCAGACAAACAGAGACTGGAGAACAGAGGACCTAAAAGCAGCATCCCAATGAGACATAATGACAATGCTATAATGGGATGAAGGTGTGTGCTTTAGTCCAAGTAGCAGCCCTACAGATCTCCTTTATCTGGATGTCCCTGAAAACAGACACTGAGGCAGCAGTATGTCTGGTGGAATGAATCCCAAGCCCTTTGGGAGGCTCCTACAAGTCAACCTATAGCAGAGTCTGATGCAGGATGTTATCCACCTGCCAATCCTCCACTGAGCTGCCGGTCTGCCAGGCGCGACTTCAGCCTATGTTACAAAGAGCTGGCAAACCTCACCTCAAACTCTGGCCATGTGTTCCTTACAGGAAGAGAGCATTCTCTGTAGGCCCAAAGTATGTAGCCTACGGTTGGCCTCCATAGATGGGTTGGTAAAGTATACTGGAAGGTTTATCAGCTGATTAAGGTGAAACTCCAATACAACCTTTGGGAGGAACCCTGAGTGGAGGGAAAGGACAACCTCATCCCTGTGGAAGACCAGGTAAAGAGACTTCCAAGAAAGCATAGTGCTCAACAATCCTTCTGGCTGATGTGACAGCCACCAAGAAAATGGTCCTCCATGACAGGTGTGACATCTCATACCAATGTATAGGCTTGAATGGCTTGCCCATGAGCATAGCCAACACCAGCAGTAAGTTCCAAGGTGGTGGAGGCTCACACACCACAGAGAACAAGTGGTCAAGGCCTTTAAAAAAAGCACCTGATCACCTTCTCCTGTGCCATCAATCGGCTTACAAGCACCAAGCCCGGTAAGCAGAGATGGCTGCCAGGTGCGCCGCAAGGGTTGTTGCTTGCAGGTCTGACAGAGAGGGACCAGAGGTAATTGAGGATGCTTGTCATAAGGCAGGCAAGGAGATCAAGCTTCTTGCCCTGTCACCAAATCGAGAACCGTTTCCACTTGAATGCACAGCATTTGTAGTCGACTACTTTTGGGAGACCTCCACAATGTGGAGCACATCTTCCAAATGAGATCCAAGACCTGAAACTCTAGACGCTCGGGCTCCAGGCCAGGAGCTGCAGGGATTGAAGGTTCAGGTGCAGGACCTTCCCCTGTTGTCTGGTCAGCAGATCCAGGTGAAGAAGCAACCACCATGGAGCCCTGCAGCCGAGGCTGAGGAGACCAGGGTACCAGAGCTGTCTGGGCCAATCTGAAGCTATCAGGATCATCTGTGCCTTGTCATTCCAGGCCTTGACCACCATCTTGTGGATCAAGGGGAAGGAGGCATCATATCCAGGGCCTTGCTAAGGCATTCTCCAACAGTGTCTTGGACTGTGTGTGTGTGTGTGTGTGTGTGTGTGTGTGTGTGTGTGTGTGTGTGTGTGTGTGTGTGTGGGGTGGGGGTGGGGGCGGGCACAAAACAGCTCAGTTTCCATTCTTCCAGGAGACTAACCAGTCCACCAGAAGGGTGCCCCCCGCTGGGAGAACAGGTGGTTTACCACCTCTTGATGCAGGGACCACTCATGCATAGTCTCTCCCACCTGGCTGAATTCATCTGCCAACTGACTGCTGAATGATATGTGCTAGGTTAGTCATGTTTATGTAATGGTCCTTGTCATGATTTGCTTATTCTGGTTTACGTAACTTAGGTTTGTTCATCACTGACTGTACTTGTTATGCCTTGTGCTACTGGTCTGTTGTATGATGATGTGTTGTGTACTCTCCCGGGTCGTGCCTGAAAATAGTCATTTTATGGCTCGTGCACTCACCCGGTCAACAAAAACTAAATAAATAAATAAAACTCCCACAACATGAATTGCCAGGAGAGATGTACCAAGGCTGTGCATGACTGTCCAGTTGCAGAGAGCCTCCAGACGCAGGAGAAAGGAGGGAGTTCCACCCTGCCTTTTCAGGCAGAACATGGTCGTAGTGTTGTCCATCTGGACCTGAACCCTCATCAGAGGTGCAAAGTCCATGAGAGCCAGCCATACTGCACAGAGCTCCAGCAAGTTGATGTGGTCATGGGACTCACAGGGTGACTAGACTCTATGGGCTCTGTGGTTTCCCAGGTGTGCTCCTGACCCCTCCAGAGATGCATCTTGCATCTATCATGAGTGTGACGGACAGCTCTGGGTGGACAAACAGGTCTCCTTCCTCCAGATTTTGAGGGACCAGCCACCACTGGATAGCATCCCACATCGGCTAAGCCAAAAGGACTGGCTGGTCCAGGCGACCTAGGAGCTGAAACCATAGGCAGTCCAGCTCCCACTGCAGGTGGCACATCCACCAACAGGCTCACCGGACCATGCTGGTGGTGGATGCCATGTACCTCAGCAGTCTCAGGAATTCCCAGCAGGGTTGGAGAGCACAACCTAAAATGATCGGCCAAAGGAGGTAAGGCCCTGAGCCTGGTCCACCAGGAGACGGGCCTTGGCATGCAGGGAGCCTAGTTCTACCCCAATAAACTTGATCACCTACAAGAGGACCAGTTCTGACTTTTCCAGGTTGACCAAAAGGTTCAAGTCTCTGCAGGTCTGGAGGGCCAGATCCCTGGACCATTCAATGGCCTCCTTGGAAAGCTGGAAAGCCCAGCTATCAGCCAGTCATCTAGCAGGGCTATACCCTGATGCTCTGTCGTCTCAGGAAGCCTGCCACCACTACCAGGCACTTGTCGAAGACCACAGGCACAAAGAGGCCAAAGGAAATAGCCTGGAACTTGTACAGAAACCCTTCTTTATGGAACTGAAGGTACCACTAGTGGGATGGACGGACAGGCACGGGATGTGGAAGAATGCATCCTAGAGATCCAGGAGCAGAAAACCACATGTCCTGCTCCAGGATGGTATAATCTGACTCAGTGACAATCTGGAACTTGTGCTTCCCCATAAACTGATGGAAAGCATGAAGATCAAGTATGGGGTGTCAGCCCCTTCTCCATTTCAGGATCAGGAAATACCTGCACATGAACCCCTCACTTGCCAAGGTGTATGGGGCAGGCTATGGCTCCTTTGGCAAGCAGCTGAACTATGTCCTCCCTAAGGGTGGACAGCATATCGTGCAACATCCTGGACTTGAGGTGTGGAGTTGGTAAGCGGGAGAACCCTGAAATCACAGGCAACCCCTTGCCTAGCAGTTCTAATACCCACGTGTCCATAGTAATGACAGACCATTGTGGCCAGATGTGGCACAGTCGACCGTCTACTGGGAGCTGGGTCAGGGACTGGACAGGTGGGAGGCTGACATCCCTAAATCTGTCACTGGGCTGCCTTGGAGGGTCACCAGCTGCTGGGGCCAGAGGAGCGCCACCTCCCCTGCCTCCACCTCTTTCTGGCACCTAGCCACTGAACTTAGGCTTTGGGTGCCAATTCTGGTTCTGCCTCTGACAAGGCTGCAGTAGCTGAAAGGACCTGTACTGAATGGTCTGGTGCCTTCAGGTCCTTCTTGAATGACACCACAGAATCTAGGGTGGCGGTGGCAATGGACTTCTCAATCCTGGTGAGATATCCTCCACCCCAGGGCCAGGAAGTGAAATGTTGGCCATCAATACGGTGTTGCTCGCTTGACGGAGACACAACAACGCAGTAGCATAGACCTCTGTAGCCATGTGGTCAGTCTTTTTGGACTCTTTATTCAGAAGCTTGTCTACATCCCCTTAGCCACCAGATTTCTGGATGGTAGAGTCCGAAACCAGCCCGTTGGCCGAAGAGATATCAGAGAACCCCGAAAGAGACACAGTAGGGACTGCATGCTTGTGGACAATACGAATGAAGGGTGCCAGGCAGGATGCTGGGCACTGCCAAAGTTCCAGAATCTGTCCATAAACTGCTTTAGCCACGGGAAATGCAACCCTTGGGAAATTGTCCCTGTCTACAATGTCAGTGAAGGGAGAGTGATACCCGCCATAAGAAAGGTGCATGGGCCCTCCCTAATTATGAATCCAGGGAAACTGAATTTCTTTGGGGCATTCACCCCAGTTCCATATGGATTTACAATCCACCTCTCATCTTCCCCATGCCCCCCCTCCCAATATGGCAGGGGCAGACTGGCAGCTGCAAACAGATCCTCGGACAGGAGGCACACCATACAGCCAGATGCATGGCCTGTCATGCTGGCCAGTCATTTTTCTCCTGTGCAATTTGCCTAGAAGTCAGTACGCAAGCTCCCGCACATAGGATGTCGGCAACCCCATGCTCTTCCAACCCTGGATTTGCTGTCCCTGGGCGAACAACCCCCAACTGCCTCTAGGGGTCAGAAGTACACCAGGCGCAGCAGCCCTCCCTCCACAAGAAGGAGAGCCATCCTACGGATGCTCGATCTTCCTCCCCCAGGGTGACCCTCTGACATCCCGAGTTTGCTCCCGAACCCCGCTCATCAGCACCACAAGCAGTAGCACTACTGCTGCACAAATGGGCAAGCCAGGGAAAATGAATAATTTGGCAAATTCTGTGTAAATCTGCCATTTTTTAAGTAAATAATTGATTTGTGTCTTCCTCATATTTATCTGACATTTATAAATACTTTTATAGGGTAACAAGATGAGTCTTACAGTTTAACAGTGTCATCCCACACAGGTTTTGGCAGCCAGAAACTACAAATGAGACATTCAGATGAAAATCTCATACCACACCAGACATCTTAGTTCCCCTCTTGCTTATACATGAGGTAACATAGAAACATAGACTTTGATGGCAGATAAAGACCACTTGGCCCCTAGTCTGCCCATTTCCTATCTACTGGATAAGCTACAGATCCTAGTTAACCAACAGCCTACTCTCCTACCCCCACCAGAATTGCCTTATGTCTGTCCCATGGATTTTTGAATTCCCCACTGTTTTTGACCTCACAACCTCCATGGGAAGGCTGTTCCATGTGTCCACCACCCTTTCTGTAAAAATACTTCCTCACATTGCCCCTGAGCCAGCCCTCCTATCTTCAAATTGTGTCCCTTGTTCTTGCACATCTCTTTTTGAAAGATGCTACCTCTTGGACTTTGTTGATTCCCTTGAGGTACCTGAAAGTTTCTATCATGTCCCCCTCTCCCTCCTTTCAGGGTATACATATTAAGCTCCTTTAGTCTCTCTTATTTATGGCTTCTGTTGCAGACCCAGTACCATTTTAGTTGCCCTCCTCTGGACTGCTTCCATCCTGTCTATGTCAAGCAGAGATGGGGTCTCCAGAAAGTACAGTTACGTAAGAACTTACTGTAACAGTAGATCTTCGAGAGAGGCTCTTGCAGTAGGTAATTACAAATAGGACTGACGTTGGCAGGTGGCAGGACCTGGAAAATTTCTAGCTAGCAGTCTCTGGTGAGGACCGCCCCACGTCCAGGAGACATCGGTATAAAGGGCAGTCCTAACGCCCGCCTTCAGTTCTTTCCCACCACAGGCCAAAGAGGCCGGACGAGAAGGCGGATATTTCTCACTGGAAAAGGAGCTGAAAAGCTTAGGGGGATGGAGGGCGGGAAGGTATTACTTACTGCAAGAGCCTCTCTTGAAGATCTACCGTTACGTAAGTTCTTACATAACTGTACTATCTTACTTCGAGAGGGCTCTTGCAGTAGGTAATTACAAACAGGACTGAGTCCCAAGCAGTCTGGAACAAGAAGAAGCACACGGGAGGAGGAAAGCTACTCAAAGCAGATCCTCTAGCTGTGAAGGCCTTAAGAAAGGAGGCCTTGCAGAACAGCGAGACCGAAGCCTGCTCTATGGTGAGAGGCAATATCCAAACTGTAGTGTTTTGTAAATGTGTGGACAGAAGTCCAAGGGGCGACAGTACAGATGTCTGCAGCTGACACGTTCTTGAAACATGCCGCCGAAGCAGCGACTCCTCTGGTGGAGTGTCTCTCATTTGACCCGGGAGGGTCTTGTACTTGTCGCAACAGAAAGTGATGCAATGAGCCAACCATTTAGATAGGCATTGCTTAGAAACAGCATTGCCTTCTCTTTTGGGTGCAAAAGAGACAAACAGTTGATCAGTCTTTCTGAGATCCTTTGTTCTGTTAGTGCAGTATCTCAGAATCTGGTGGACATCCATAGTGTGAAGTAGATACTCCCTTTGATTGGAGTACTGCGTAAAGAAAGTGGGTAACTCTATGGACTGGTTCAATGTAGATTCCGCTACCACCTTGGGGAGAAACTTAGGATTGGTACGCAGAGTCACACGTTCCTTGTGAAAAATCAAGTATGGAGTTTTGCACATCAGGGCCTGGAGCTCGGAAATCCTCCGAGCAGAGGTAATGGCCACTAGGAAGAGCGTCTTCCATGAAAGGAACTTCAAGTCTGTGGAAGCTGCCGGTTCAAAAGGAGGCAAAGTAAGTTTCTCAAGAACAAAGTTCAAATCCCAAGGAGGGGGGACTGGATATGGGGTCTTAGGTGAAGAACCCTCTGAGAAAGTCTTACAGACTTCCAGTTGAGCAAACATCCTGTCTGCAAGGAACATGATAGGCCAAAATGCGCCATATGAACTTTCAGAGACAAGTGACTAAGACCCAGGTCAAAGAGATGGCGCAAGTACTCCAGCAGCCGCCCAACTGAGCAGGAGAAAGGCTCGAAGTCTTTCGAAGCGGCCCAGATTGTGAACCTTTTCCACTTCATAGCATAGGTAGACCTAGTTGAGGGTTTCCTAGCCTCCACCAGAATCTCCGCCACCTGGGGAGAAACTCCAAAGCAGGCTTGAGCTATGTCTGCAGGAGCCATGTATGTAGCTGAAGGGACTTGAGACCTGGATGGACCAGAGTCCCCTGATCCTGGGTCAGCAAAATTCATGACAGAGGCAGAAGAAGAGGTAGTTCCTCTGAGTATTGTTGCAGAAGAGAAAACCAAACTTGCCTGGGCCAGAAAGGAGCGATCAGAATCATTCGTGCTCCTTCTGAACAGAGCTTCTGCAAGACTCACGGGATCAGAGGAATTGGGGGAAAGGCATAGACGAATCTGTCCTTCCAATGTAGAGACAGAGCGTCTCTCCAGAAAATGCCTCACTCTTGAATGAGCGAGCAAAAGCCGGGAAGCTTTGCGTTTTGAGGGGAAGCGAACAGGTCGACCTGTGGTGTTCCCCAACGTAGGAAGATATCGTCTAGGACCCCCTGATCCAGTTCCCACTCGTGAGCTAGAGCAGACGAGCAACTCAGTTTGTCTGCTAAGGTGTTCTCGAACTCCGGAACATGAATTGTCGTAAGGTGAAGGTTGTGCTGCCCAATCCCAAACTCTCATTGCTTTCCTGCAAAGAGGGTAGGACAGAGTCCCTCCCTGTTTGTTGATGTACCATACCACACACATATTGTCCATCTGGACGGCTAGGTGGCCGGGAAGGAGATACAGATGAAGAGCTTGGAGAGCATAAAGTACCACCCGAAGCTCGAGCACATTGATGTGAAGTGTTTGTTCGAGCTTGGACCAAGAGCCCTGGGTCCAATGAGGACCGAGATGGACTCCCCAAACTTCGCCCGAGGCGTCTGTGGTCAGAGTCTGGGAGAGGGGAGGAAGGAAGAATGGAACTCCCCGAAGAAGGTTCTCTCGAACCATCCACCACTGCAAGTCTTGAACCATGGGAGAGGAGACTAGGACCAACTAGTCCAGGTGCGTCCCACCAGCTGATTCCATTGGGGCCAGGCGTCACACAGAAGACCCTCATGTGGAGCCGGCCTTGAGGACTGTCGGGATAGCAGCCACCAGCCTGAGGAGGCGAAGAACCGACCTTGCACTGACCCGCCTGCAGCCGGACAAGAGGCTTACCCGAGTCTGAAGAGTGGCTACCCTGTTCGGTGGCAGGAAGGCCCTGCCCAGGGTCATGTCCAGTATCACCCCGATAACCAGAGACTCTGGGATGGGATCAAGTGAGACTTGGAATGGTTGATGGTAATACCCAGACAGGCAAAAACCTGCTGGGTGAGGGAGGCAGTGCAGGAGTTCCTCCCTGGGCGAAGCATGAAGCCAGTTGTCCAGGTACGGGAAAACCTGTACCCCCCAGGTATGCAGGTAGGCCGCCACCACCGCAAGGCATTTGGTAAATACTCGGGGAGCCGAGGAGAGGCCAAATGGAAGTGCCTTGAACTGGTAGCTGTCCCCCTGGAAGGCAAAACGGAGATATTTGAGGTGAGACGGGCGGATAGCTATGTGCAGGTAAGCATCCTGCATATCCAGAGCGCACAGCCACTGTCCCAAGCAGAGGGGGGCAGAAGGCTCTGCAGTGAGAGCGTCCTGAACCTCTTGTACTCCATGAATAGGTTCAGGGAACTGAGATCTAGAATAGGTCTTACATCTCCTCTCTTCTTCGGGACCAGGAAGAAGTGGGAATAGTAACCCATTCCCTGCAGAGGAAGGGGGACAGGTTCTATCGCTCTTTCAGCAAAAAGTGCTGAAATCTTTTCCTGGACCAGAAGATGATGTTCCAGAGAATCGACAACCCTGGGGAGGGTGATGAGGTGGTTTCTGTAGAAACTCATTGAGTGTCCTTCTGCGATTAGCTGAGCACGTGAATCTGATGTTATCCTCTCCCAGCCCGGAAGGTGGAGGAAAACCTCCCTCCTACGGTTCCTCCGGGAAGCCCGGAGGCTGTGGGAGAGGGAAGGAGTCAGGTGGTGTGTGGCAGTGCCGCAGCTGAAGCTCCGCTGCTTTTTTGGGGGGCGGGGGCTTGGCAGCTGGGGGAGCCCGACGTTTAGTGGCCCTCTTTCCCTGTGGTCTCGCTTTGGGCTGATTCTGTCTGTGAAAGGGACGGTGCTGCGATTGATGGGGATGATACATAGAGTCCACAGACTTTAGTGCCGTCCCCTTCTCCTGCAGGTCGGTGATGATGTCCTTGACATCACCCCCGAACAGCACCGAACCCCGGAAGGCCGCTTCCTGGATGGCGGACTGCACTTCCGGGACCAACCCTGACACGCAGAGCCAAGAATGACGCCGTAGGCCTACAGCCAAAGCTGAGCTCCTACCAGCAGCATCCACTGCATCGTAGGCCGCATCGAAGGTGTGCCAACTGGCCGAACGTGCAGAGCGGACAAGGTCAGCCACTTCCTGCTTGACTTGGGAGTCCGGAAGGAGTCAATTTAGATTCCACCTCACTGAAAATCCTTCTGGTAATCCCCCATGTGACCGATATAGTTCAGGGCCCAAATACCCAGAGTGGAAGAAGCGAAAATCTTCTTGCCATACTGGTCCAGAAGGCAGGATTCCTTGTCAGGTGGAGACGAGCTGAGGTGTCTGGGGTAAGCTGACCAGCCATGAGCGGCGCTGATCACAACAGAGTCAGCTCGAGGGTGGGAGTCTAGATAGTCAACACCCTCGGGAGCCTGGTATAGCCTGTTCGACTTCCTGGGAAGTGGGGCTAAGGCCGATGGCTGTTTCCATATAGTGGTGATAAGGTTGGCATGAGGCTCGATCCAGCGTGGCACCAAAGTGGGAGCTGTCCTGGGTAGATCCAGATGCTCAGTAAGTTTGTTTACGCTGGGGGTCTGGCTCCAAGGACTGCCACTTATGTACTTCCTGGATCTTGCGTGCAACTCCGTGGAAGGAAGGATCCTCCGGAGGAGACTTCAGAGGAGTTCCTGGCCGGGCTTGACGGACAACATGGCTCGTCGTCTTGCTCGGAACAACTGTCAGAAGCATCTGAGGTGTCCGAGGAAGAAGAAGATGAAGAAGAAGTAGACTCCCTCTCCCGACGAGGGGGAGGAACAGACCCTTTGGGAAGTCCTTGGGGAAGCGTGTCCTACCCCTCTCTGGACCCAGAGGGTTTAGCCCTGGTGTCTGGATGTGGGGAAGGAGTTTGTCGTCGAGGACGTACGGGAACCGGCACCGGCGTCGGAAGACAACTCTCCACCTCTCTGGTGAGCTGAGCCTTGGCCTCAGCCCACCAGGAGGCCAGAGTCTCCTGCAGATCCACAGGCAGCTGGGGGCGGCAGTGGAGGAGGAGGGGATACGGTATGGACTATACCATAAGGCGATTATCCGGAACCCGACGGCGGGAAGCCCGTTGTCGGGTATTGAGGCACCGGGTACTGCGGCATCGGATAGGTCGGCACCGGGTACTGAGGTGTCTGATACTGTGGTCCCGGGTATGACGGCGTCGGATACGACAGGGTTGGGTACCCGGGAACCAGGGGGCCTGCCAGAGTAGATGGCCCAGCCGGAGGCCCCACGGGCGGATCTGGAGCAGAAGGCCCGGAGGGCCTGGCGTAAGAGCCGGCATCCGGGGAGCCAACGTCAGATCAGTCAGACCAGCGGGTGGATGGTCTAACGGAGGTGGAACAGGAACCTCAGCGTCGCCCAGGGAAGGAGGGGAGAAATCCTCGGGTCGGGCTGAGGAGACTCAGGTCGCCGGAGGGCAGCGATGCGCGGAGCCGAAATCACGGACGGGGGTCCAGTGTCGGCTCACTGCTGTGCGGACGCCGAGCGAACCGGACGCGCTTAGCAGCAGGATCCGGGGGCACCAGAGGGGCCGGCGTCTGACTTAACGGACCCATCGCTGGAGGCAGGCCGCGTTGGAGGGGCGGCCTGGTCAGGCGGAATAGGGGCCGCTCCGCCCCGGAGGGTCGGGCGACTTACCGACCTTCTCCGTGTGGGCGTCGGAGGAGCCAATGTCCAGCTTATCGGAGACGCTCGCACCAGTAGCTGCAAAACCATGGCTTTACCGGGAGCAGAGGCCTCCAAAAGCCCTGAGGCACCAAGAGCCCGAGCGAGCAGACGGGTGGACCGCGCCCACTTAGAAGCCTTTTAAGGTGGCAGTCGGAGCGGCCTCCGGGGATATTACTCTTTAGCACAGGCGACTCCGAGGAAGTCGCGGTGGGTGAGGAGCCCTTGTCCCAGTGCTTTTCTTTATCCTTTTTCTTGCAATGGCCTTCAGGGGAAGTTGATGTCTGCGGAAGCTTTTTCAATTCTTTCTCCATGGGGCTCATTTTCTTTTTCAAAATATGGGCCTCCAGGGACTGCTGCCGCCTTCTCCGGGTGGCCGCATTAAAACTAAGGCAGTGCTGGCACTTCTCTACCGGATGGTTGGGCCTAGGCAAAAAAGGCACAGGGAATGGCCGTCCTTGTGTGGGAGTTGGGCGCCGCATGAGTCGCACTTGTTTTTGTGCTCGGAAGGTGTAGGGGACGACATACACCAATGAATACCTGACGAATGATAGGAAAAAATCGAAAATACTCGGTGAAAATACAGACGATAAGCCTGACGAGCAGGAACTTTACCACGAGGTGCTGGCATGAGCTAACGGTGGAAAGAACTGGAAGGTGGGCATGAGGACCGCCCCTTTATACCGACGCTCCTGACTCGGGTCACCTGATGGGGCGGTCCTTCAGAGACTGCTAGCTGAAATTTTTCCGTGGGGGTCCTGCCTGCCGCCACGCCAGTCCTATTTGTAATTACCTACTGCAAGAGCCCTCTCAAGTAAGATCTGCACACAGTACTCCAGATGGGGTCTCACCAACTGTCTGTACAGAGGGATAACAACTTCCTGTTTCTACTGGTAATGCCTCTCCTATACATCTCAGTATCCCCAGCCATCCTTACTGCCTTCTCACATTGCTTGCTACCTTTAGGTCATCTGATATGACTACCCCAGGTCCCTTTCCATTTTTGTTGTTGTTAATATCTCCCCCCCATTTGCGTACTCTTCCTCTGGGTTTTTGCTTCCCAGGTGCATTAATTTGCACTTTTTTGCACTGAATCTAAGCTGCCATATTTTTGACCATTCCTCCAACCCTGCCAAGTTCCTTCTTATCCTTTCCACCTCCCCTTGTGTATCAACCCTGTTGCAGATCTTTGTGTCGTCTGCAAAGAGGCATTCCAGTCCCTCTGCAATGTCACTTATAAAGACAGTAAAAAGGATCGGACCCAGTACTGAACCCTGCGGTACCCCACTAGTGACCCTCCTTTCTTCGAGTGGACTCCATTTACTATTACCCTCTGTGTCCTGTTGTCCAGCCAATGTTTTACCTAGGCTACCACCCTGGGACCCACTCCCAGGCTGGCTAATTTGTTTATTAATCTTTTGTGTGGGACTGTGTAAAATGCCTTGCTAAAGTCTAGGTAGGCCATGTCCACAGCCCCTCCCTGGTCTACTACTTTGGTCGCCCAGTTAAAGAAATCTAATAGATTCACCCGACATGATGTTCCCGCTATGAATCCATGCTGCCTTGGGTCCTGTGCCCTGCTGGCCTCTAGGTACTCAATAATTCTTTCTTTCAGAAGTGATTCCATCATTTTCCCTACCACTGAGGTCAAGCTAGCAGGTCTGTAGTTTCCTGCCTCTGCTTTGCTCCCACTTTTGTGAAGGGGAATCACATCCACCCCTCATTCAGTCCTCCCACACCATCCTCCCATGATTTGTTAAAAAGGGTAGTCAGTGGTGCCACTAGTTCTCCCCTTAGTTCTTTTAGAATTCTGGGGTGAATCCCATCAGGGCCCATTGCTTTGTCCACCTTCCGTTTTAGGAGTTCTTTCAGAACCCCTTCTTCTGTGAAAGGACTGGTATCGACTCCCCTATCCAGAGTGCTTCTATTGATTGGATTAGGTACCTCCCCCTCCTCTTCCTCTGTGAATACTGAGCAGAAGTATTCATTCAGTATCCCTGCTTTTTCACTGTCCCTCTCTGCACATCCACCTTCCCCTTTATTAGACTTCACTATCCCTCCCTTGGTCTTTCTTCGCTCCCTAATGTACCTATAAAAGGTTTTATCTCCATACTTAACCGAGCTGGCTATCTTTTCCTTGGTTTGGGCCTTTCCTATTCTGACTGCCTTCCCCACTTCCTTCTGCTTTAAATGGAAATTACGTACCTACCATAATTGTGATCTTTCTGTGTATCTTCACCATTCATCACCTTTGGGTACTTGGCCAGAGGTCATGACCCTGCGGGAGCTTTTTTCTTTTGATGGGTGGAGTTGATGCACCATCGGTGCCGCCCTCGAGGCCGATGCACTGCGTGGTGCTCGCGGGTTGGCTGTTAGGTGTTGTCGACTCCGGCCTCCCGCCAGTTCTGAGTCGTTGGAGAGGTGAGAAAAATGGTTGGGAGGGTGGGACAAGGAAGTCCAAGGGACAGACAAAGGAAAGGATATATAAACTAAAAGGAGGAATAAATGACAGAGGACAGTAAGTTCGAAGGCTAAGGGGATTGGGTAAGGGCCCCAATCTCTGGAAGTAGAAAAGGAGGAGGAAGGGTAGGTTAAGGATTTTAGAACTAAGGATAAGAGTGAGGGGGGGGGGAACAGGAGAAACATACCCTGTAACCTTGACCTGTTTCCAGTTTGTATAGGAACTGCGAAGGAGTAGCCAAGAGGCTAACTGCAAGAATTCAAGGCACAGAATCACTGGCAATAACTCCCACAAGCAGAATCGGCTATTCTGTAAGAAAAGACAGGATACAGGGATATCTCCCCCCTCTCAAGAGGAGATTTTGGTGCAAGAAATCTAGTTTCTTAAAATAATTGAGGTCATGTCCAAAGGACAAGGAAATCAAAGGATTGACGGGAAGAAAGGGAGCGGGAAAGAAAGGAGGGCAACTGCCAACCCCCACTCCACAGGGGTGGAGTCGAAGCACTGAAGAAGGAGTGCCCCCCATCCTGACCACTCTGCCCCTGAAGAAAATTATCCCCCTATGTGCCCACTTTACCCCACTCCTGACTAACAGAAAGGAGGGACGTGAGAGAGGGGGCACAGACAGGGAGGGGGAACCAGAGACTGAGGCCCCAGGGGGATGGAGGGTGGGATTGTGATGAACAGTGAAGATACACAGAAAGATCAGAATTACGGTAGGTACGTAATTTCCATATCTTATCTGTGTCAATCTTCACCATTCATCACCTTTGGGTGAGTGCCGAGCCCCCCCGAAGGGGGCTTTTAACCCTAAGGGGCTGAGTCCCTTAGCTCTCACTGGGTGACACACTAAGAGGGAGAACCTTCATGGGTCTGGAGAGGCCTAAGAGTGGGGAGAGTGAGAAGGGGACCCGCCGGAGGGGGGCAAGAAGTTGCCCCGTCAGACGCCGTCTCACCCTATGGGAGAAAAGATAGGTTCTCTGGTGAGCGAAGTTAATCACCTCACGCAAGGGTGACAACCAGGAAAGTCGCAGCCATGCCGTCCGCCTAGTGCAGATCGCTGTCCCTACAACCCTGGTAGCTACCTCATTGGCATCATATGATGCCCTTGCTTGGTGCCTTGCTAACTCCAGGCCACATGCAGAGAGTGCAATGGCTTGTCTGGTTTGCTCTGTGTCAGACATCGAAGCTAGGAGTTGACCTAGCCTGGACCACAAGAACCTGTCATAGGATGCATAGTGGGCCTGATGTGCTGCAATAGAAAGCAGCAACCGTGCCAAGTAGAATGTCCTCCTTCCCCATAAGTCAAAATCCAAGGAATCTTGATTTGGGGGCCAGTCACGGTGCAGGGCGGGAAGCCCATCGGGAGTATCCAGTTGCATCAGTCCTGACTGGGGATGAGGCATGGAACCTGGAGACTCCGGGGCACAATACCACTGGCAGAGATCCCTAGGCGCTGGGATTCTGGAAAAGGGTCTCTGCCATGAGTGCAACGACACCTCCCGAAAGGGAGCAGAGGGGCACCACAAGGGTGTCCGCAATGAAATCGCCCAGAAAGGCACACATCGAGTGCTCCGGATTGTGTTGAGTGGGTGGGGTGATGCACAGGTCCTCTAACATCCTCACAATGAATCGCTGATGCTCAGCGAGATCAGCAGCTGGAGAGATGTGGACAGACGGCTCCTCTTCCCCAGAAGAGGGGGACAAGGAATTAGAGGACCTCGGAAGTTCAGTAGCTGACTGCTCAGGGGGAGGGTGAAAAACCTGTCTGTCCATAGCCCTGAAGTAAACGAGAAATTGAGCAGCCACCGCTCTGAACTGCTCCCAGGACAGAGGACCGCTAGGACCAAGGATACCCGGGAGCGCAGGAGAATGTGGCAGAGGAGTTGGGGCAGAGCCGACAACAGAAATCAGCTGACCTCCACCTGGGCTAGGGAGCGCACCAGGAGCCCTAGGGAAAGGAGCTCCGGGAAACTCCACAGCTGACAGCTGATCAACCAAGCTGGAACTGCCTAGGTTGCGCCCTGAAGAATCCCCCCTGTGAGGTGACCGGGGCCGTGAAAGTCCAAAAGGACAGTCCCCTACCTCCCAAGAACGGGGCCCTCTTGAGGAAACCGAAAGAGAAGGGCGGAGATCTGCACTACGGCTCCTCCCAGAACCCGGGTGGGCCCCAGAAAATGGCCACCGCACAGACCCCATACCCCTCGACCCCTCGGAATCTGAGAGAGCTCTCCTCCTCGAGAAAGCCAGCCTGGGCAGCTGGCAGCCGTGGTCGGCCCCCAAAGGAGCTATCCAGGGAGCAGCACCCTTCCCTCCTGTGGGTGCTCTAATCGGCCCCAAAGTTGGGCGATCGAGGCACACCACCTTAAGAGGTACCACCACTGAGGGGTTAGAGAACCCTCTGAGACCAGGCTGCAGAGCAATGGAGGCCTGCACCACTGCCTGCTGGTCAGCACCCCCTGACCCTGGTCCCGGGAGTCAATGTCTGCTCCCCCCTGGCCTGTCGAGGACACTACCAAGTTGTCCACGTGAGCAGCCAACTCCAAGGAGTCAGACTGCCTGTCTGATTCAGAGTCAGACTCCTCCTCCGAAGAGGTGGAGACCGAAGTTCTGTGCCAAACAGTGCGTGGACACCTACTACCATCCTGACTGAAAGGGGTACCAGAAACCAAGACTGCACCAGAGTCGGCGCCGACGTCCCCAACAGCACCGCGAATGGTGCCAGAAAAAGACACGGCCCCAACAATGGCAGCAGCCTCGGAGCCGAGGCCTGACATGGCCCCGCCCCAGCCCACAGTGCCACAAGCGGCAGAGACCAGAGATGGCGAGACGACGGCCCCGACCGCACTCTTGGCACCGTGGTTGGAGACCCCATGGCGCTGACCCGCCCATGGCGCCGAGGACAGAGACGCACCGGCGACAGCCCCAATCGCACTCGCCACCGCAGACAGCGCCAGCTCTGAAACTCCTCACGGCACCGTGTCCATGCGCGGAGCCATGAGCGGCCCCAGAACTGGACACGGCGCAGTGCTCAACCCCAGTGCCGAGGCGGGGACAGTCAGGGATGGCGCGTAGAGGCCTCCACGGCGCGCTAGCACTATCAGTGCCGTGAATGCCGCTGACAGCAGCCACGGCACGCGAGTGACGGCGTGCGGCGGCAGCAACATCAGGGCCCCGGCACCCACAGATGGCGTTGCCACCGACCCAGGCCTCTGAGCCACGTGGCACGACACCGGGGAGCTCGCCCCAAAGGGGCACTGCCAAGGCGCACCTCCCGCCTGTCCCCGAGGGGAGAGACTGGGCCTCCTGCACCCAGAAGGGGCTGCTGCCAGACTACAAGAGGCAGAAGCCCTCTTCCTCGGTTCAGTATAGAACCGGGAGGCCCAGAGGAAAGGCCGAGAGAACCTGGCTTGGCCCAATGAGTGCGTGCCCATCCCCCGAAAGTCGGCGAAGCTCGTCCCACTTTCCATGCACGCTGCTCAATGACCCGGTGGTCCATGGAGAAGCAGGCATCGCACAAATCCATGTCATGTAACGAGCCAAGGCACATGAGGCAACGGTCATGCTGGTCGGTGATGGAGAACTTATGGCTGCATGGGCACCGACGCATGGGGAGCCGTCCCGGCTTCAATGTTTTCTTGCCCCCTGACCGAGACATGACCGACGGAAAAAGAACACCAAACAAAACCCGATGTCGCAAAATAAAATAAGGAACAGTCTTACCAGGCGACGTCGAGTAGGCGAACAGAACCGGCAGGAAACTCGGAGTCGATGGACTTCGAAACGGAGTCTAAGAAATTCGAACTGCACAGATGAAGGCTTGAAAAGTAGGCCTCTCGGGAGAGATTCTTCCCAAAGCGTCCCACGAGGTGACCTTGATGGCGGGAGATGAAGAACTGGCGGGAGGGCAGAGTCGACAACACCTAACGGCCAACCCGTGAGCGCCACTCAGTGCGTCTGCCTCGAGGGCAGCGCCGATGGTGCGTCGACTCCGCCCATCCAAAAAAATTAAAATAAAGTTCCCGTGGGGTCATGACCTCCGGCCAAGTACCCAAAGGTGATGAATGGTGAAGACTGACAAACATAAGATCTGGTACAGTTCTCTGCCCTGCTCCTTCTGTGTTTCCTTATACTTCCTTAATGCTATCTTTTTCTCCCTAACCTTCCCCACCACCTCTTTTGAGAGCCACAGTGTTTTTTTCTTCATTTTGATTTGTTTATTTGCTTCACAAAGGCTTGTTGCTTTGCGATGGCAGTTTTGATGTTTCTCCATTGTTGCTCCACCCCTCCTCCTTGCCTGTTTGCTAGTGCTTTTCTGAAGCAGTCTCCATTTTGAGAAAGTCAGTCGTCCTGAAGTCCAGTATCCTCACTTTTGTATGGCTTGACTCTGGCTGTGTTGATTGTGACACGCACTGTTTGGTGGTACACGCACACCCTTACCAGTACTTGATTATAGTCACTTAGATGCTCAGATTCTCATTTTAATTACTGAACAGTTCCAATTAGACCTTACCTGCTTTGGCATATAGTCTTTTCCCTTCACAAAGTAACGGTATGCTGGCCGCCTCCTCTTTGGAACAGACTTCAGTTTTTCATCCCCCTGCTTGCGATGTCTGATATTCAGTACTCCATTAGTCATTCCCACAACTATCGTCTCATCTTCCGGCTAAAATGGTCAAAAAAGAGACAGTGCAGCCTCGTGTGAACCAAGAGATCGAGGGTAACATGCCACCTGAGTCACTTACTGTGTAACCTTGAGGTAGTCACTTAACCTCCCCCACACATTGTGTTAAGCTCTCCATAGCCTCAGTGTTGCAGCAGCCCTCATTTCTGCTCCACCTTAAAGCTAACTGCCACCCTTCCTGGTTGATTACAAATCCTCGGTTTGCTTGGTGCATCACTGTTTTGATGTTTTTCTAGTCGACTCCTTCCCAGCAATCCTTGTTTTGGACTGCAAGGACTGCTGAGGGATAGTCAGAACAGCCCTACACTAAGACATGCAATAAGGGACCCTTGAACACAGCCACATGAAGCTTCCATTTTCTGGTATCAGCGGAGGGCAGTAAAAGCAGCCATGGCTTTTCTTTTAATGCCCTTTGAGGATACTGCATTCAGTGCCTGATTAGCAGGCATCCACGAGGACTGACAGGAGCACATGTTCAAGGTGGCAGAGGGAGAGAGGAGGACAGTCTGCCAGGGTAGGCAGCAGCATGAACTGTTGTGGAGGAGTGAAGAGGTGGCAGAAATTACTATTTTAATGAATTGGGGGCTGCCCCACAACATGAGTGGACAGGGGAATGAATGCTGAGGATGTTTGTTGTTGATCATTCCTTGAGGATGGTGACACGGTGGTACTTTATCTGGGTCAGGACAGGTAGGTTAGAGGGTACTGTTTTAAAACATACTGTTGCTGGGAACCAGCAGTTGGTGGGGAAGCACTTTGTGAGGTAATGGGGAAAGTTGGTACTGGCAGGAGTTGTACGTGGTATAAATGCAAAGGGCTTGGAGGCAGGTAAATGGGGTTCCTCTTTTGAAAAAGGAGTAAGGGAGCGGTACACTAAACCTGTCAGTCTACCATTTTGATGACTTATCAATGAAAGGATAATAATGCACCTAAAAAAAATCTAGAGTTGATGAAAGTGAGCCAGTAAGATCACATCACACAACTGACAGCATTTTCTGGATGTAGTGACTAACTCACAACAAATATAGCTTGGATATTGTCTATCTTGATTTCAGCATGACACAAGGTATTGTGCAGGATACTAATTTGTACGTCAAACACGACATAGTTGGAAGGCACTTTGAGGGACTGAAAACCAGAATTACAGAGGACATCAGAATAGACAGTGTGGGTGACATATTTAGTAATATGATGGGTCTTGGAGGGATAGACTGGGAAAGTGGGCACATAAGTGGCAGATGATGTTCAACGTACACAAATGCAAGGGGTTGCATTTGGGTGCAAAGAATAAGGAGAGAGAGTACACACTGAATGGGAATGAGTTTGTAGCATCAGAGCAGGAGAGGGATAGGGGGATTATTATTCTAGCACAGTAGTTCCACTGTAGTTAGGGGTGAGAAGGCACTTCCACACAAAACTTCAATGTTCAGCTGTTTATATCTTGACATATAGGCATTAACTATGGAAGGAACTCATTCTGGCACAGGATCTTGGGACCTGCCAATTTGGGAGAGATTTGGCTCAGTGATTTGTGTGCTAAAAAGTGGTAACCAGTGTAAAAACATGAAACAGGTTATTTTGCTTATTAATAACTACAAAAAGTCTCGGATTTGAAACACAAAACTTATAGTTCCATCAGCTACCGTCTCAAGGGGTGGTGCTTTTGGTGTTTACAAAACACAATAATTTAGAAAAAGGAAGTTACAAACAAAACAAAATATGAAGTCTGCACCTACACAGAAGGAAAACAATTCTTCAGGTAATAAGGCCAATTCATGTGCCACACCCTAACACCACTGCCATACATCTTGCGTTGCTTTCACACACGTCTCTCATCTGTGAAATCAGCACTCCACTGATACAGAACTAGACAATGAAGCTGAATCCCATTGCTGGATAGAATTTGAAATGGAAATCCACAGGGAGTCCACTTTAGTGGTAGTATTGTCCCACTCACCTGTCTTCCCCCCCCAAAAAAAAAAAACAACACACCTCTAACACTAGGAGCCCCACCCTGGTGTCAGACATTATGTTTAAAAAAAAGAAATAAATAAATGTGGGCACAGAGAGCCTATCTCCGGTGGTACACTTCTCCTAACCTCCTCACCATTCCTCCACGATTCTGATACCGGCTGCCCAATCACAGTTTTGGACAATGATGTCGTTATGTGGCCAGTGGGAGAAAATCCCCTGTGGCATTGCTTGTCTCCCCCCCCCCACCCCACTATCCACTTCTGCCAAAGGGTGCCCAACCCCAATGTCAGATGTAATTAATGTGCCCCTCCCAAAAATAGTGGCCTTGGGGAGTTCAACCCTGGTGCAATTGAAGACCACACTACAGATATAGGAGTAATGACCCCTCACCCAGATTTTAAACTTCAGAAATAATCATTCTTATGTACAGAGTTTATAGTACCAGGTAGTGACCAGGTGCTGTAAGCTCTGAGTATGTATGAAATATAGGTTATTTACCTGTAACCGTAGTTCTAGGATTGATATAGTTCTCACCACGCCTGGCAGTCAGAAGTGCTGATCTGGACATCTTTAAGCTAAGCTCCTCTCACTACCTGGGCAGCCAGGAGGCTGGTTGGCTTGTGGATGTGAACTGTATACCACTCCTAGAACTATGGTTACAAGTGAGTGACCTATATTTCTAAAGGGTTGATACAGTTCACTATCCACACCTTCAGAGATACCTAGTAGTTCTCTAGGAAGAGGGGCAAGTGTGCATCCCTATGTGGCTGACAGAGACTGGACAACTGAGGTCCCAAAAGCAGAATCCCGACATGACTTAAGGTCAGTGCTGTAATGGAAAATGAAGGTGTGCTTTCCTCCTGGTAGCAGCCCTACAGATTTCCTGTATTGGGATGTCTCTGGAGACAGCCACCGAGGCAGCGGAATGTCTGGCAGAATGAGCCCCAAGCCCCATGGGAGGCTCCTTCCAGTCAGACTACAGTAGAAGTCGATGGAGAATGTTATCTACCTGCCACATCATTCACTTTGCTGCCAGTTTGCCAGGTGTGGCTTCAGCATATGTTACAAACAGCCAGCAAGCCTCAGCCCGAACTCCAGCCATGTGCTCCTTATAAGAGAGTACCCTCCACAGGTCCAGAGTTTGAGCTCTGCGACTGGCCTCCAAGGTCAGGCCAGAAAAATATATGGGCAAGTTAATCACCTGGTTATGGTAAAACTACGATAGTACATTTGGGTGGAACTTTGGGTGGGGGGCAAGGATGGCCTTGTCCTCATGGAAGACCACATAAGTAGATTCTCACCGAGAGTGCCTGGGGCTCACTTTGTCTTTCTGGTTGACTTGATATCCACCAAGTAGGCTGTTTTCCATGACAGGTGTGACATCTCACACCTGTGCATAGGCTCAAATGGCTTGCCCATGAGCAAAGCCAGCACTAGCAGTTAGTCCTATGGCAGTGGTGGTTCATGCACTGGCGGGGGGGGGGGGAGAGAGGAAAGGTGGTTAAGGCCCTTGATAAAGCACCCAGCCACCTTCTCCTGGGCTACTGTCGGCATTCCAGCCCATGCCCAGTATGCAGAGATGGCTGCCAGGTGCACCTTGAGGGTCGTCACTTGAAGTCCCAATCGATATAGGAACCAAAGGTATCCCAGGATGTTCACTACAGGGCAGGCAAGGGGATCAAGCTCCATGCCCTGGCACCAAAAGGAGAACTTTTTCCATTTAAAGGCATAGCACCAGCAAGTTGACTCTTTTCGGGAGGCCTTCACAATGTGGAGCTCATCTTCTGGAAGACTCAAAGCCTGGAACTCTAACCTCTAACCACTCAGGAACCAGGCCATGAGGTGCAGGGAATGAAGGTCCGGGTGTATGACCTTACCCTGTTGTCTGGTCAGCAAATCCGTAAGAAGAGGCAATTGCCACAGAGGCCTGCTGCTGAGACGGAGGATTCAGATACCAAAACTGTCTGGTCCAGTCTAGCATATCAGGATTAACTCGTGACCTTGTCCTTCCGGCCTTGACCACTACCACCACCACCTCCATGTGGATCAAGGGGAAGGAGGAAGACATACATCAGGCCTGTGGTCCAGGACCTCACAAAGGCATACCTCAACAGTGTCCTAAACTGTTTGGGGGTGGACACAAAATAGCCTCAGTTTTCTGTTCTCCCACGAGGTAAACAGGTCCACCAGTGGAGTGGCGTACCACCTCCTGATTCAAGGACCACTCGTACGATGTCTCTCCCACCCAAATGATTGCACAATCATATCACCAGGAGATATGCAACCAGGCTTCACTCAAGGATCCAGGTGTGGAGGGCCTCCTGACATAGAGGGAGTGAGTTCTGCCCTACCTGTTTAAGTAAAACATGGTAATGGTTTTGTCCATCTGGACCTGCATATCCTGACCCTTGACCAGAGCAGCATATTCCGTGAGAGCCAATTCCACCACACGGAGCACCGCAGGATGATGCATGGGTTCTGTGGTTCCCTAGGGGACTCCCAACCAGAGATGTGGCCATCTTGAGCATGACAGTTGGCTCTGGGTGGACAAGTGGGATTCCTTCCTACAGATGTTGAGGGACTAGCCAACACTAGATGGTATCCTACTTTGGCTGGTTAGTAAGACCGTTGGTCCAGATAACCTAGGCAACTGGAACCACTGGCAGTCCAGCTTCCACTGCAGGTGACACACTGGCCAGTGTGCCCTATGGATCCCGCTGGGGGTGGATGCTAGCCAGCAGCCTGACAAAATACTGAGCAGGGTATGAGAACCCAACTTGAAATGATCATGCAGAGGAGGTAAGGTCCTATGTCCGTCCACAGGAGATGGGCCTTGGCCCGCAGGGAGTTTAGTTCTGCCCAGATTAACTTGATTACCTGCAAGGGTATCAGTTCAGACTTGGTCTGGGCTGACCAGCAGGCCCAAGTCCTTGCAGGTCAGGAGGCCAGATCCCTGGACCAGTCCACAGCCTCCTTGGATGGTCCAGCTATCAGCCAGTTGTCTAGTCTGGATTACACACTGAGACACCATCACATCTCAGGAAGGCTGCCACCACTACCATGCACTTAGTAAAGAACTGGGTGAGGACAAAAAGCCAGAGGACATGACCTGGAACTAACAGAGAACCCCTTCTACATGGAACCAAGGGTACTGCCACTGGAACAGATGGACGGATATGTGGAAGAACACATCCTGGAGATCCAGGGAGCTGTCACTTGCCCTGCTCCAGGGGTGGTATAATTTAGCTCAGAGTGACTATCCAGAACTCAGACTTCCACATAAACTGGTTCAGATTGTTCAGATCCAGTATGAGGCGCCAGCCTTCTGTCCGCTTTGGGACCAGAAAGTACCTTGACGTGTACCCTGACTTGCTAGGACATCTGGAACATTAGCTATGGCTCCTTTTGCAAGGATCCAACGTCCTCCCTTAGGGGCGGAAAACATGTCCTGTGACACAGAGATGCCTAAGGAACATGGAGTCATTAAGGCGGGAGAGCCTGATGTCAAGAGGCAAACCTCTGCTTACCACTCCGGTACCCACTTGTCCATTGTAATGACAGACCAATGTGGCCAGAAATGGCGAGCTCACCCTCACTGGGAGCTGGGTCAGGGACTGGTCAGGCAGGAAAAAACACTCCGACTCCTCAATGAGCTGCTTTGGAGGAGGCACTGGCCACTGGGCCCAGAGGGGGACCACCTCCACTACCTTAACATCTTTTAGGCCCCCGGCCATGAACTTGGCCTTAGGATACCAGGCTTGGTACTTCCCTCCTGGTGCTGCTGTGGATGAAGGACCAATACTGAAAGGTCTTCTTTTTAGGCTTCTGAGTCTTAGGGTCCTTTTGGGATGAAGCCACAGAATCCAGAATGGCATTGGGACTTCTCCATCCTCATGAGATGTCCTTACATCCCAAGGCCAAAGAGGTCAGTGTCCAGAAAAGGGACATCGGCAGGCTTGAGCCGAGCATCTGCTATAAAGGTGAAGAGCCTCAGCCAGGTCCTGCAACACATCGCAACAGCTAGCTACCATGCTACGGGCACAGGAGTCATCCATGTCCATGATGACCTGTCTGAAGCTAGTGTTTAGCCAGTGTTTGACCATGGTTCTTGACCAACTTCACTGGCAACTACTTGTCAGCAGGGAAGTGATGGAGGATTTCATCCAGCACTCCTAAAAGGAAGTAGCCAAAGCTGGCCATCAGGACAGCATGACTGGTCTGGTACAGGCCCAAGGAGGAAGTGGCACAGACCTTCTTGGCTGCATGGTCAAATGTCTTAAACACCTTGTAGGAGGCTTGTCCACATTCCCCTGGCCTCAGACTTCAAGAAGGGGTGGTCTGAGAACCCCTAAAAGACCCAGTAGGGACTGCATACTTGCAGAAGATACAGGTGGAGGGTGCTGTGCAGGATGTTGCATGTTGCCAAAGCCCCAGAGTCAGTCCCAAAATGGCCTCAGACATAGGAAAGGCACACCCATCCCTGGGAATCGTCCCTGTCCAGGAGATCAGCAAAGGGGTATTTAGCCCACTACTTGACTGGCTCCAGGGACATATTCATGGACTCTGACAAAAGATGGAGGAGAGCCCAAAAAGACACTAACCCATGGTCAGTGGACAGTTCCTTGACCAAAGCCCAGTCAAAAGAATGGGTTCTTGAGGACATGAATGGCTCATCTGAGGACACTTCAAAAATAGCACTCAACTGTTTGCTGCCATGGACTACCGGAGTGTCTTCCGACTGGGTGATTTCCACAGACACCTGACCTGGCAAGCCGGCTGCAGTACGGTAGTTCTCAGGGCTCACATCAAGGGCCGCTCCATTTGCAAGGGTGGAGGGGCAGATACTGGAGACATCAGCAGAGGGGGTAGTCCGTGACCATAACGACCGAGACTGAGCGCCTAGAAAAACAGTGAGTCAATCTCAGTAACTGTGATCATGGCTATCTAGGGAGGAGAGTGACTGAATACTGTAGTTGGCGAAAACCGTGAAAGGAACTCGGGTGGGGGGATGCAGGGAGGGATGGCATGTGGAAGGGTTGCGGTAAGCAGCTGCCAGGCTGGATCGCTGGCATTGTGGGAGGTGGTCAGCTGGGAGGTGGGGTACTGGGTTTTGGTTGGGCGTGGTGCAGGTTTTTTTTTTTGCCGCCTGGTGATATGTATTCCGTCAAAATCTTCCCTCAACATACACCCCACCCACCTAGAGTTCAGAATCCATATGGGGCGGTGCAGGGGCCCAGCCACCTACATTAAAAAATGAGACCTGTAGGTCTCAGGTGCTTTTCTGTGCACTGCCAGTGTGCATCGTCGCAATTATTTTTTGGTGATGTACACTCGCCATAATAGCGAGCGCTGTAGCTCAAACGCTATTATGACATGGAACCAGCGAAGGGCGGACTGGTGTGGGCATCAATGGCAGCTACAAAGTGACAGAAGATCCAGGGCTAAAGCCCTACCCCACCCCACAATGGTCGATCTATGTCAGAGGAGCTCTGTGTAGCACCTTTGCATCCAACTGCAGTGCCTCTCCTTGCCAGAGGACGAGCAGGTCAAGGAGTGGCAATGGAAGCACCTCCTGATCAAGTGGGATCAAGGGGGCAAAGGGCACCATGACTGTCAACCCAAGGGCCGACATCGAGAAAGCCTCTGGAGCATCAGTGTAAACCACATGCCGAACCATATTCACAAGCATTGACTTCAGAGGCACAAGCACTGGTGGAGGCTTGTCCAGAGTGGAACTAGTCAGGGATACCAACCCTGCCATGTCCTCTTGACTGAGAATGGGGAGAACTGGGGTCTAAGAGACTGACTCCTCAATCTCCTCTGACAACTGGTCGACAGGTTTGAGAAAGGCTGACAGCTTGTTTGACTGGTGTCAAGGTCAAAAAGCCTGCCAGGGCCAACCGAGGAGCTGCTGACCAATCTCCTGACTGAAGGGAACTCAATCGGAGTTGAGTGCTCAACATGAGTCAAGCAATTGGTGAAGCTGAAGGTGCAGGAGGACACTAATCTTTCCTGATCCCACAACCAGTGTCGGTGGTGCTTTTGCTTTTGCTTTTTACCACGGTGAGCGGGACTGTCCCCGAAATCCTGGAGGCCCTGCACATATCCCAGAACCCATCTGAAAAGGACACTCCAATTCTGGCCCAAACTGGGAGCAGTGCTGAGGCTGATGAAATACGAACCATGGTAGCCGCTGCCTCCTATAAAGCTGTCAACTGTGCTACCGATATGGCCACAACTGAGGCCTTTTTGTGGCTTTTCAGTTGAAGTTTCTGGTCCCTTTTGGCCAGTTTACAGAGGAAAAGCCTAGCCACATCATTCTCTAGCAATGGTGGCAGCATCGCCTGACAAAGGCAGCATCCCTCTACACTGTGCTGTGATCCAAGACAGTACAGTCAGGACACATGGGGATTAGTGTTCAACTACTTCTGTCGACACGTGACACAAAACTTGAAACCACAAGATGGCTTTGCGTCCTCCTTGTCCAATCTTCCGTCAATAAGGAAGAGCCAGAACAAAGGAGCAGTTATGAATGGAAGAATTCAATGACTGAAGAAATTTTCGAAAGACTACCGCCAAACCGCTGTTGGTAAACCTCGAACACTGCAGAGTTGTGGAGGAGACCTGTTCCTTCCAATGGAAAGAAAGATCTGACATTACAGGGCAGAGCTGAAGGGTATACTGCCAGGTGGTTGGAGGAGCTTAGCTTAAAGACATCCTTTGAATCAGCACTTCCAGTGGATCTGCCAGAGTGTGGATAGTGAACTTTATCCATGCCCTTAGAATAAATATTTTTGATTATGCATGTTGCCACCAAAGACATCTATTTCAGATGCCCAGCATCCAACACAGCTGTTCAAAATAGTACGCAAAGGTTTCCCTTCTCCTCCACCCACTAGCACCCATCCCATCCTCTTTCCCCCTACCTGTTACAGTTAAATAATCACCCCTCAGTCCACCCATAGTGTAAAAAAAATAAAAATAAAAAATAAAAATAGATGGCAAACAGCCAATACCTCCTCTCCCTCAGTCAGCAACTGTCTAATGAATAAAAAGAAAAATGAGGATTACTAACCTGTAACCATAGTTCTAGGAATGGTATATGGTGCATATCCACACTTAGGCAGTCTTTCTTTCCTTTAGATCCAGCCGTAAAGTCTTCAAGGTAAGCTCCTCCCACCACCCACCCACCTGGGTGGTATACTCCTCGACACCACTCCATGATGTCAGATCCTGCACACTGGAAGCAGGGATCAGTGTGCCACTTGCCCAGGGAGGTCAGGTGGGTCATGTGGATGTGCACCATATACCACTCCTACAACTACGGTTACAGGTTAGTAACCTAATTTCTAGGGACGTGGATATGGTACACTGATCCACACTTAGGCATACACCTAGCAATTTTCCAGGAGGAGGGGGCAAGGTGCATACCACTATTTTGGAAAGAAGGACTGAAGAACTGAGGTCCCAAAACCAGTATCCCAGCGTGACTCAAGGTCAACGTGATAATGGGAAATGAAGGTGTGTGCTGACTTCTAGGTAGCAGCCTGCAGATTTCCTGGATAGGGACATCCCTGGAAGCTGCCACTGAGGCAGCAGTATGTTTGGTGCAATGAGCCCTAAGCCCCACGGGAGGGCTCTCTACCAGTCAACCTACAGCACAGGTTGTTGCAAGATACAATCCACCTGTTAATCATCCACTTAACTGCCTGCCTGGTGCGGCTTCAGCATAGGTGACAAATAGCTGGCAAACCTCTCTCTAAAGTCCAGCCATCGCTCTGTATAATAAGTTAGCGATTGCCTCAGACCCAACGTATGGAGCCTGTGTTCAGCCTCCGAGGCTGGACTGGTGAAGTTAATCATCTGGTTAAGATGAAACTCAGAAACAACCTTCAGGAGAAACTTCAGGATGAGCCGAGGGACAACCTTTCCCTATGGAACACCAAATATGGAGACTCCACTGAGAGCACCTGGAGCTCACTGATCCTTCTGACATAGGTGATAGCCACCAAGAAGGTGGTCTTCCATGACAGCTGAGAGATATCACACATGTGCACTGGTTCAAAGGGCTTGCCCATGAGCACTGCCAGTACCACAACAAGTCCCAAGGTGGTGGTGGTTCATGCACCGACAGGGACAGATGGTCAAAGCCTTTGAAGAAGCACCTGACCACTGTCTCCTGCATCACTGCTGACAAACCAGCTCACGCCCGGTATGCAGAGATGGCAGTCAGGTGCACATTGAGGGTCGTTGATCTCAGACCTTACTGGAAGAGGGACCACAGGAAGTACAGAATGCTAACTAAGGGGCAGGCCAGGGAGTCTAACTCACTGCCCTGGCACCAAACTGAAAAGTGCTTCCATTTGAAGGCATAGCACTGGTGGGTTGACCCCTTCTGGCTGGCTTCCACAGCATGAAGAACCTCTCTGGAGAGACCCAAAGCCTGGAACGCTAGTCACTCAGGAATCAGGCCATCAGGTGCAGGGATTGAAGGTCCAGGTATAAGACATTCCCCTTGTGACATGAGAGCAGATCCAGGTGTAGAGGCAAGCACCAGGGAGGCTTGCTGCTGAGGCCGAGGAGATCTGGGTGCCAGAACTGGTACAGCCAGTCTGGGGCTACCAGGATCATCTGTGCCTTGTCCCTCTGCAGCTTGACAAGCACCCTATGGATTAGTGGAAAGGAGGAAGACATAAAGGAGGCCTGGGGTCCAGGGCCTCTCAAAGGATCCCCATCAGTGTCATGCACTGTGTGGGCAGGCACAAGGCACAGAACAATTTCAGCTTTGTGTTCTTCCAAGAGGTGAACAGGTCAACCAGGGGAGTGCCCCACTGGAAGAACAAGTGGTCTACCACCTCCTGATGAAGGGACCACTGGTAAGATGTCTCGCCCACTCAGCTGAGGGTGTCCGCCAGCTGGTTGAAGGCTCTGGCCAGATGAACTGCCAGGAGATCTGCGCCCAAGCTGTGTACGAAGATCCAGATGTGAAGGCTTCTCAAGACAGCTGGAGAGAATGCATTTTACCTTGCCTGTTGAGGTAGTACATGGTCATGATGTTGTCTATCTGGACCTGCATGACCTGACCCCAAACAGAAGGAGGGAATGCCATCACAGCAAGACGCACTGTGCGAAGCTCCAGCAGGTTGATGTGGTATTGGGATTCCTTGGGAGTCCAGAGCCCGTGGGCCCTGTGGTTCCCCATTTGGGCTCCACATCCCATCAGAGACACGTCGGTTGTTAGAGTGACAGTCAGCTCTGGGCAGATGAATGGGACTCCTTCCTGTAGGTGTTCTGAGACAAGCTACCACTGGATGGCATCACACATCGGCTGCACCACTATGATCGGCTGGTCCAAGTGACCTAGGCGCTGAAACCATTGGAGAGCCAGCTCCCACTGCAGGGGGTGCATCCACCAGCAGGCCCACTGGACCACACTGGTGCAGGATGCGTGATACCCAGCAGCCCAGGGAAGTCTCAGGTAGGGCGTAGTGCCCAACCTTAAAATCACAGTATCATGGTAAAAGCCATCAGAATAGGCCCCATGATCTATCGTGTCTGCTTGGAAGCTAGCCCCCTACTGGGAGCTCACTCCCCCCCAGCCCCAGAGGTGGCCCTTCCTGGCCTCAGCTTCCTCCTGTACCTGTCCCAACCCTTCTTGAATCCTTCCACTGTGGTCTCTTCCACCAGACTCCTGGGCAGTGCGTTCCATGGTTCCACCACCCTCTCTGTGAAGAAGTGTCTCCTGTGCTCCCCCTTGTACTCCCCCTTCCAGCTTCCACAAGCAATGATCAGGCAAATGATGAAAGATCTGCCGTCTGCTGGAAGTCAGGCCCTGGCCCAGACCCAGGGCCGAAGCATGTCTGGAGGCCAGGGCCCTGGCCACTCTACCATCTCCCGGGATGGAGCAGCAATCAGTCAGTCATCCAGGTACGAATACATCCGAACCCCTCAGCGCTTCAGGAATGCTGTCACCATTTGCATGCACTTGGAAAGACCCTGGGGCCCAGAAGAGGCCGAAAGGCATGATCTGGAACTCATAAGGTACCCTTTCTGCTCAGAAGAGCAGGCGTCAGTGGGAATGATGGACTGGGATGTGAAAGCAGGTGTCCTGGAGTTCCATAGAGCAGAACCACTTACCCTGCTCCAGAGATGGAATTATCTAATTCAGAGTGACCATCCTTAACTGCCTCCTCAGGAACTGGTTTAAATCATAAAGATCCAGTATGGGGCACCCACCTCCTGCCTGTATGGAGATCATGAAATATCTGAAACAAAGCCCTGGCCGGCAGTGGCATCTGGGACACGGGCCACAGTGCCTTCTGCAGGTGCTAAGCAATATCCAGCCTGAGGGCAGACAGCATATCCCAAGATACCATGGACTCCTGTGGGCCATGGGCTCAGTAAGCCAGAAAAGCCTAGAAGTCGAGAGGCAATCCTTGATCCACTACATCTAACATCCATTTGTCCGCACTGATGGTGGACCAAATGTGCCAGAAATGGCAAAGTTGATCTCCCACAGAGATCTGAGGCAGGCACCCCCCTGACCTGTCACTAAAGAGCCTTGGAGGAGGCCCCAGCACAGGCTGCCAGAGGAGCACCGCCATCCTGGCTTCCGGGTTTCTTGGAGCCCTGGCTGGCAAACTTAGACTTAGGGTGCCAGGCCTGAAATTGCCTTGATTGGGGTTGTTGTGGTTTGGGCTGCTGGAATAGAAAGGGTTGAAACTGAAAAGGCTTTTTTTTCGGCTTCTCTCCCTTGGAGTCCTTCTGCGAGGATGTGACCACATCCAGGGTGGCATTAGACTTCTCAATTCTAGTGACATGTCCGTCCACCCCTGGCCCAAACAAGTCGGTGCCCAAAACGACCCAAGAAAGGAACATCCGACAGTTTTTGCTGGGTATCTGTCATAAAGATGGAAATATGCAGCCAGGTTCTACGGCACATTGCGACTGCTGCTGACATGGACCAGATGCAGGAGTCACCTATGTCCAAGACTGTCTGAAGCTGGTGCTTGTTGATGTGCCCTTGGGTATGGGTGGATGTTTGTCCATGCACTGTGTTGCATCCTGTGGTGCATGCTTCCATGCTACACCATGTGTATCTGTGCTGGCTGTTGTGCCAGTGCTGGGATGGGATGTGTCCTTGGGAGGGTGTGCAGGGTGCTGTACCACTGGAGGTGGGGTCCGGGCATGCACTGTCGCATGTGTGGTACCTTGTGTGGCAATGCATGGTCAGTCTCTCAGCTGTACCTCGGTGGGGATGTGCAGGGTGGCACTGTGTGTGCTGTTGTTGCACTGCTGTCTGCTGCCGCCTGCAGCAGGGTGCACGTGGGGGAGATGCCTTGCATGGCTCCATGGTGCACAGGGTTGCATTGTCTCAGTGGGGGTGGTGGCATGCATAGCATGTCCTGCACTGTTGGGCTCTACTCCTGGGAAGGGTGTATGGTGATTGTGGTGCAGGGTGTGCTCTGCATTGGTGGGATGGGGTGCCACGGGGTGGTCAGCCCTCCTTGTGTGCTGGTTACAGCTTGCCAGGGGGTTTTCTGGGGCACCATGGCCCGGCTGTGGGTTGGTTGCTGGTATCCATGGGCCGGTGGTTATTCCAGCTCTCCCCTGCTTGTGCAGTGCATGGGGTGTGGGGGATAATGTCTGTTCTGCTGTGTGCTCCTTTGCCCATCTGTGGCATGGGTGGTGGGCCCCTGCATCCCTGGTTGTGCTGTTGCATTGCTGCCCTGCTGCAGGGGGCATCCCTGATTGCACTATGGTGCATCTGGACTGCTCCGCTGAGCATCCCTTGTTGCGCTATGGTGCATCCGATATGCTCGGCTTCACATCCCTAGTTGCACTATGGTGCAGGTGGTGCAATATTCAGTCATCAGCTGTAGGCGCATCTTGGCCTGCGCAGTTTTTGAATATCGCTTTTCTTGTGCATAGGCGCAGTGGACTTGTGCTTGCTCCAGCTGTTGTACACTTTTTGGGTGCAGTTTGAATAACTGGGCCTGAATGTTCATCTGTTTATTGGGCTTAAGAAGCACTGCTATATGGCATGACAATTAAAAGGCTTGTGTACGCACCCAGATACATTAATTGTGCACTACAGGACTGGCCAGAAAGAAAGCAGTACAGTACCCTCATTTGCCTTGCTGGAGCTTGGTATATTTAACATGGGAAGTCTTCTGTATAATCACATCTGTGCCAGGCTGTTGCAGCATAAATGGCCAGGGTCCACACTAGACTGTCCATGTAAAATGTTGCTTGTTTTGGAATGTGAATTACTTTTGGAAGGCATGGAACTAAAGGTGACATTTTCATTATGGAATGCGACAGGATCAGGACCCTGTCCCATTTTTATAGGGAAAAATAAAGTTACTAAAACCTCTTCTGTTCTCTCCTGCCATATCCTTTCCCTTGTTCTTTCTATATTTCCAAACACTGGAGCACAACCATATTCCTGTGGGACCTATGATCTGGGCCCTCCGCTGAGATGACACTCTTCCCCTATCCTTTGCTCCTTCTCCTGTAATTCCCTCTCTTGTTTCTCACTAACTTTTTTTCTTACTTTTCTTTCTGTCTCCTATCTACTGCAGTACATGGTGAACCTCCAATGAAATTAGCCTTACTGGATCTGTAATCACGTACTTAAAAGTTGTTAAAATGAATGTGAGGTGCTCCTTGGCAATGAAAACGAGCCAGTTGTTTTTAAACTAGGATTATATTAAGAGTAAAGTAACTCTGAAAGAAGAAAGGTGTGAATGTTACAAACCTGAAAAAGAGTTTTTTTTTTTGCTTGTTTGTTTACCACAGGAAGCTCAGAAGGGACAGCTAATTAACTGTGGAGTGGTGTGGTGGAGTGTGCTGAGAAGAAAATGTTGCAGGGAGGTTAGATAAGAAAAAAAAAGGCTCTCAATATACTCTGAACTCTCTGAGAAGGAGCAGACTGCCTATGAAGCTGAACGCAGGAATGTCATAATCTTCTCAAGCAGGTTAACCTGAAGCTGCAAGGTATTACTTTCCATTGTTTAAAAGGGTTCAACAATGTTGATACAATCAAGAACTTTTAGAGCAGATATGGAGTGCAAAAGACATTGCTAAACTTATTTATAACTGATGTAAAGCAGCTGACAAATCAGTTCTTTAAACCTGTTTGCAACTCTGATGCCATCTGACAGTTAAGATTTTGTTACTTTTTTGTATGTTGTTAATAAAATAATACTATTTTTGCCTTTATACCCTTTTCTGTGGTTTGTCTGTACTGCTTGATCCACTCGTGTACCACATTTGGAGTCAGAAGTGCAATTTGTGCCATGCATACTGACTCCAGGAGCATTTGTGTGAGCACCAGAGTTAGTGCCTGGAAGGTATAGAAAAAGAACATGAATACAGAAAGGTACTATGGTCACTGCAGCAAGTACAAAGTGGCCTCCATTCAAATGGCAGCCAAAACAGCCACAGCAACCGAGACTGTCTAACCAAAGGAGGAGGCCGGGCTGACAGTTCAGCATCCATCAGTCATGTAGGTGACTGCAAAGATAGTAACAGCAAAAAAAGAAGAATGGACAACAGTAGAAACTGATGGTATGTCTGCCTATTTCAAATAGTTGGCACTACAACACAAAGAGACTGAGAAACAGAGGGAAAGAGAGAGGCAGAATCAAGAGCAACAGAGGGAAAAGGAGATGCAGCATGAAGCACACAATGTTGGGTGGAGTCCCTGCAAGCTCTCTGAGTTTGGGAATCGTGTTTTGGTGCTGGAGGCCAACAAGATTCCAACACCATTAAGGACATTAAAGTCACAGTACTAGGTTCAGTTAATCATACTGGAACATACCTGATGACTTTGAATGGTTTACAGAGCATGCCAGTGGTGGAACAACAATGGCAATCCAACTAGTATCTTATTTAACTGGTAAGACTCAGCACCATACAACAATATGAACAGTATGCAGTCTAGGAACTATGATATTGTAAAAAACTGCCTGCAAAGATATGACATTTCAGAAGACATCTACAGACAAATTTCAGACACTGAAGTCAACCATCCATGAGAGGTGTACACCAGACTAAGGACTTCTCATCAAATGGTTCCTACGAGAGGGTGAGACTGTTACACAGATCATCAACATTCTTGACACAGACCAATTTATCAACATCCTACCCACATATGTGCAACTCTGGGTAAAAGGAACACTGACCAGAAAGTGGGGAGAAAGCTATTTTACTGGTGGAGGATTATCAGATAGTTACACAGATGCCATAGAATTGAAGCAGCAGTATAGGGGTGGTAAGATTACCTTTTCCCCAAACTTATCCCAAATCAGATAAGAATTTTTGAGGTGGGGGTTAATAAATCTGCACCCAATATTTTTCTTTTGCTATATTTGCAAAAAGCATGGACATGTAGCCAGAAAGTTATCAAATAAAGAGGAAACAGCTAAGTGAATTTAGCCTTAGCAAATTGAGGCATATATCTTTTTATACCATGGATAAGTCAAGACACCGTAAATGCATTTTTTTCTGATTGACTGGCTGGCACCTTTTAGCCATGGCAAATCCTACAATATACCCATGGCAAAGATGCCAGTCAGTTTTATCTCTGTTATTATTCTGACCTTCCAATGAGAAAAGTTACAATCCACCATCATTAACCACTGGTAGAGTGCAGTCTCACCAGCAAACCATGAAAAGCAAAGCACAAAACTTATTAAAATAAATAAAAAAAAAAACACTGTGCCAAATGAAATCAGGGACGGCAAACAGTGTTTGTTCACTATTCCACTATAACCACTTCCACCCTGCTCACCTCACAATTTTTTTTCACTGACTGCTCAGCTTGGCTCTGTTGCCACTTTCCTAGACCATTCATGAGTTCGCATGTACTCTCTCTCTCTGGTACAGTCCCACTATCTTTGTCCTGTACAGTCCAGGCCTCACTGATTGAATCCCAACTGTGATTTAAAAAAAAACACACAGAAGAAAAATTCATCTAAATCCATCTCGACAATGCAAACTTCAAACTGGAAGTTGAAATTCGGGAACCCGTTATGGGTCTCCTAACACCACACACAGTATTCTTTTAGGTCAACCAGATAAAAAAAGCAAGTTAATCCCCCACAAACTGCAGCCCTCTCTGTAAATGAGAAAAAAAGAGCTGCATTACAATACATAGCACAACCTTCACAAACATGGCAACAGCCCTAGCAACCCAGGACAGCCATAGCAACCAAGGACTTTTTTTTCCAGTGGAGGAACAAATCATATAAAAATCATGTCACATTAAAAAAAAAAAGTTTTTCTTTCTTTTTCTTGTACCCAAAACTTAGGTAGCCATTGTATAATCACAATAAACCACTTGAGGGTCTGAGTTATGGGGGGATTTACCATGGCTGGCGAGGATTTGACCACTCAGCTGAGTCTCATGGCCAAACTATGCTAGCTGTGGTAAATCCCCCCATAACCCACACCCTCTCGTGGTTTATTGCTTAATTAATGTCCAGTTAAGAAGGAAAGACTGTAAAGGGTTTGATAGATTAGGGAAGCAGATGGACCCTGGTGCATGCAGACAGCTTGGGAGAAGACTGTACAAGAAGACCAAGTACTGGGGTGATTTGCATTCACTGAGAAACCTAATACTACACCACCACCTAAGTGAATTTTACAGTAAATAGTGTGCCTCATTTAAAGATGACAGGGAATTATTTCTTTTTTTTTTATATTTCTATTTTTCCCCTCCTACTGCCCCGCCAAAGCCACTCCATTGGGAGTCATCCCTTAAGCCTGCCCCTACCAGTGCCTACATTACTGCCTCCAGTCCCTCCATCTGGCCTTGGAAACCCCCTGGGTGGGGGTGGGGTCGGGCAGCCCCCAAATCTTGTAAGTCTTGTCAGTGTCCTGGGGTGGCAGGCAGGCACTGGCACATCGGGACCCGGCTCGGTGCTCCATCTTCCCGACTCTGAGGGATGTTTTTCCCTATTCTGTAAGGGACGTTGCCAGACCCTGACATCAAGGCACAAGTGCCAATGTCCACAATGTCCTCCCCAAGACGCTGCATCCCCTAGAAGTGATTGGAGGTGATTGGTCTGCAGGCCTCCTCCCACAACCAATCAAACCCCCAAGATGCAGATGCGCTGTCATGCCCCCAGCCTCCACCAGAGGTCACCACACACCAGGTCAAATTCCCACCCTCCCCCTGGAGAAGGCGAGCCATCATAGGACACTCAGCCTTTCTCCCCCATGGCCAACCCCAGCTTCCCGAATCTGCTCCAGAACCCGGGTCGTCGGGGTCGTGCGAGGTGTGGCATCCAGTACCTCAACCCTCAGTTCCACTGGGCCGGCAGGGAATTATTCCTAATTGGTAGCTGTTTATAATGTCCCCATTTACAGAAATGATATACGTAAGCCTAAAGGATCCTTATGTAACTGTTCCTGAATAAAAAGTGATGTGAATAACTGAATTTTGCATTGTTTTGTTTTTATGGGCAGCATTCCATTACAGTTCTGTTTATGGAATTAGTAATCTGGAGTTTTAACTACAGTATGTTGTAGTTTGTGCTCAGAACTCTAAGTATGGTTCTGATAGGAAAATAGCTCATGTTTAGCATTCTGTACACAAACCGTGATATAGCAAAAAGTCCAAATTACTGGTTCCATGAAAAGAACTGTGCAGAATGTTGCTCATAAAAAGAAAACAATTGAATACACAATTTTTCACATCACTGTTTATTAAGGTAGATTTAAACATGGCTTGTTTGGAGGCAAGGCTTTCATTTCTCTTACTAGGAACATCAGTAACTGCTAACAATTAGCATCAATTTCCTGCCCCCTTTAAAGAAAGTGGGGTAGCTCGAACCTTACCCATACCTGTGGTTATTAGAAGTGGCATTCCAGGGTTTATTAAATCAATCTCATAGTGAGCAAACCTTGCTATGTTTGCAGCTGTGGTAACATGCTAGTAGGCAAAGAAAGACTCTTCTTATAAGACAACTTTTCATTCTGGACACTTTGATTATGACTTGCTTAAATCAAGTACCAATATCAGCAAGTCCACAAAGGTTGAAAGGTCCCAGAAATGAGAATGGTGACCAACGACTGAGGGACATAAGATAGTGAAATTTAAAAATGATAAAAGCAAACTGCTTACTGATTGTGACATTGTTCCTGAACAAAATAGCAATCTTTCTTTCCAAGTGTATTTTAAACAGATAGGGGTGAAGGAAGAACAGGTTAAACCAAAATGCATTAAGGGTGCTGTACAGAGTATGTGTTCATCCTTAAATGCAAGAGAAAATAGAAGAGCTGTTAGTACCAGAAAACTATTGGATGAGTTGCTACATATAGAAAGGTTCTATGTCATAACGGTGAAAGCCTAAAGGCAATCGATTGCCTTTATGCAGAAGTCAAGAGTGGCAAAAATGTATTTTGGCACTCTGACACTCAACACACAATAAAGGGCACCGGGGACTTAGTTTTTAATGTTTTCCATGGGGCTGCACCGCCTACTAAAGCGATTCTCAACTTCAGGGGGTGCATGGTGGGGGGTGAAAACATTAAAAAAAAAAAAGATTTGGGATGGCGCAACAAAACACACCAGTGCCCAGACCTAAACCCAGTACCCTGCCAACCAATGCTGGCAACCCACCCACCATGCCACAGGGTCAGCTCAGCAATCCACTGTGGCACCGCCTCATATCAACTGCTGTACATGCCTGCTCCCACCCCGTGTGCGTGCATATGGCGACATCCTGTCACTATAGTTGCCCTCCCCCCATCTGGCAGCCCTACTCTCCCACAGCCATCCTTGAAATGTGCTGGGGATTGGATCGCTATTATTGTAGGAGGCCATTCCCCAGTGCTCTTATCACGGGATACTGTTAGAACACGGTAGTCACATAACTGTTCAATCAGAAAGGGACAATACCCTGGCCAAACTGTTGCACATATTTTTCTGACCTGGGATCAATGAGGAAATTGATACCTTTTGCAGTTCTTGCCCTGAATGACAGAAAACAAAAACCCTGGTAGCAAAGAAAGACAAGATACCTTTGGTGCCCCGACCCCTGATATATGTGTCCTTTGAAAGGATTGGAATGGATGCAGTATGCTCTTTGGGGAAAACTAGAAAGGGTAATTGGCTCACACTTGTAGTTTGCAGCTCTGCTGATCAATATCCAGAGGCCATTCTATTGTGCACTGTCACAGCTCTACAAGTGACAGCAGAACTTGCCAACATTTTCAGCAGGGTAGACACACCCTAAGAAATCATTACCAGTCAAGGTAGTAATTTTTTGGCAGTATTACTGAAGAAGTGTACCAAAGTCTGGGTATTTCCACCATAATCCCCCACCCCATCATCCTCAGCCAGATGCCTCCTTGAGAGTTTTGATCAAATCCTAAAACACATGTTAAAGTGATTTGTGACAGAAGGGAAAGATTGGGACCAATTCTTACTTGCATATTATTTGCTAAATGAAAAGTTCCACAAGATTCATGTTTTTCAAATGCAGTATGGGTGAAAGCCTAGATGGCCATTAGATGTATAAATAAGGAAATCTGGGTAGGGAACCCCACTCAGAGAGTTCATTAGAACTTATACAGTATGGCCCGGATATTCAGACTGTGCCAGGCAGTGGCACTAGCCTGGGCACAGCACAACTGGGATGTGCCGGGGCCAGGGCCAGGTGGTATTCAATGGTGATGCACCATGGCTCAGCACCGTTGAATATGGCACAAACAGCACACTTATTGCATATGGCACAGTGGCACTGCACTGGCATAAGCCACAGATAGGGATCATGGAGATGCACCAGCATAAATGCAGTTGGGCTGGGCGCTTCACCCACAATATTTTGCAGAAGGCATGCAAATGAGGCCATAATATATGCAAGGTGCAAATGGGGCCATTTGCATGTCATTATGGCCCCATTTACATGCCTTGTGCAGGGCAGCCCAGTGATTTGTGCCTGGAACCCTGCACAGCATGATGTGTGCAGTGGGGATCCAGGGGCATCCCCGCCTCCTAGCCACGATCACGGTAAATGTAAAACACAACATTCCCTGGTAGTCTAGTGGACCTCCCTCCCTTCTGAGTCCCTGATTCCCTGAGATATGTAATATAAGACCTGCCCTGGTAGTCTAGTGGTCCCCACCTCCCTCCCATGTTCGATTGCTGTAAAATACTGTAGGAATTATGCCATAGTAGTCTAGTGGAGCTCCCCACCCATTGCCATGATCATGGTACATCTCCGTATATCACTACCCTAGTGATCCAGTGGCAACCCACCCCTCCACCTCGCAGCACCCTTGCCCACCCGCTTACCCCCCCATCATTGGCTGGTGGCTGCAACTCACCCACATACCACCTGGCCACCCACCAAATGACAGGTACAGTATGGGCTGCAAGCCCATTGGTTCATGGTGTGGACCAATGGGCTTGTAGGACATACCGTACTAGACAGTCCCAAATATGTGAATAAAGTCATTCACATATCTCGGACTGTCTAGTACAGTATGCCTTGCAAGCCCATACTGTACCTGTCATTCAGTGGGCGGCTGGGCATATGTGGGCAGGTTGCAGCTGCTCACCGATGATGGGGGGAGCGGGGTGAGCAAGTGGTGCTGTGTGAGTGGAAGGGGTGGGGGGTGCCACTGGATCACCAGGGTAGTGATATATGGAGATGTACTGCAATCGCAGTGTGTGAGGGGGTTCCACTAGACTACCAGGCATAGTTCCCATAGTATTTTATGGTGATCGGGGACACGGGGGGGGGGTGCCACTAGACTGCTAGGGTGTGTTTTCATTTACATTTATCGTGGAATCAGGAGGGGGGATACCACTAGACTACCAGGGGGATGTGGGTGCTTGTGGACAGTGTTCTGGGTGGGCAGGTGGCCACCCATGGCTGGCAGCTGCTGTGTTGCACCCTGCAATACAGCAGCCCACCTGTGGGTGGCTGGGATTTGTTCCCACTTTTCACATGCTCAACATTGAGCCCCCCTATATGGCACAATGCAGGGTTGTGCCAGTATATGTACCGCACATCCCGGGCTGAATAACGAGATGTGCCACATATGCATGGACAGACCCCCTGCATCTGCACCACATACGATTACATTACAGCCTGGCACATTGGGATTTGCGCTGCACTGGGCAGCCCTTTCAGTATCCCACTGGGGCACAGCTCTGTTGCGCCATGCACAACCCCTTTGAATATCTGGGCCTATGTGTTCCCTGAGAAAGAAATTGGTGAAGTACATTCAGATTGCTCAAAGTAATCAGGAAGATCAGAAACATCAACAGGTGTCTTATAACCATGGTGTAAGAGAAAAGGTTTTTGAGCAAGGTGATAAGCTTCTGTTTGGAGATGTGCAAAGTCATTAAAACTTTGCTTTGTGAGAACTTTGCAAAGTTTGGCAACTTCATAAAACACTTTTTGAAGTCTTCACCTGGCAAAGTGCCAAACTTTGCCTGGTGAAACTATGCAAAGTGCCACTTCACTGGTGAACTTCTGGTAAAGTGGCACTTTACATTGTTTTCCTCATAGCGAAGTGACATTCAACCAGTGAAGAACTGCACAAAGTGTTTTACTATTCAAGTAAAATCTTATTTTGAACAAAACACGCCCCCACCCACTCTGTTTATTTGTATCCATCCCTCCTTTCACCCAGACTTACATAATTATATTACCTAGCCTGCCATCCTCTGCAGGGACACATCTCGCACTTCCCCTTCATGGCAAACTTTTCCACTGTTTTAATCCACTGATCATCATGATTTCATACCCACCCCCAACTCACATACAAAAACAACTCCCTCCCTTCCCAACAAGCCCCACCCACTCTGTTTATTTGTATCCTTCCCTCCTTCAACCCAGACTTGCATAATTATATTACCTACCCTGTCATCCTCTGCAGGGACACATCTCGCACCTCCCTCTTCATGGCAAACTTTTCCACTGTATTAATCCACTGATCATCATGATTTCATACCCACCCCCCCAACTCACATACCAAAAACAACTCCCCTCCCTTCCCCCTTGATCATGATTGCCAATTGATATTCCCCCAACCCAACCTCCTCTAGCACCTACATTCCCTGAGCACCCCCTAAAAATACATTTTTCTGTACCTGTAAAAAAAGGAAAACTGTCCCACACTGCAGAGATGTCATCTTTCTTCTATGGTAAATATAAGAATGAATTAATCTTATTTTTGCCTATAGTAAAACCTGAATTGGTGAAGAACTATGTGACATTGCACTTTGCACTTTTTAATTTCATGAAGAGCAAAGTGCACTTTACAAAGTGAACTTTGCATTTCATGAAGCTGGGAAACTTCACAAAGAATTTCACAAAGTAATGATTCCTGACTTTGCATACACTACCTCCCCCATCGAGCTGCAGATGCACTAATATTAATGAGCACATTAGCCTGATGTGTGGACTGCAAATGATGACATCATATACCACAGCACAAAAGGCAGGGCAGGCCATCAGGAGCACATTATACATGATGGAGAAGAACAGCATACTACCTGTAGGGCAGAGTAGGGAAAGGGTCTACATAAGCATTAGTGACAGTCCTGATTCCTGAGGTAGAGAACAATCTAATGGTGGAACTTGTGATCTCCACTACCTATCCTAATTCAGACCTAAAGTGCTGCCATCAAAGGAAGACAGGCCATATGAAAGAGCATCAGTAAAAAGGTGAGCACCATTGCTGTCTTTTCTCAAGTTATTGCTGATATATAAGGCCTGATTTTAAAATGTCCCTGGATCACTGCAAGGTACTTGTCGGAGAGTCAGATGCAAGGGATGACTTGTTGCAATCCTTGTGGCAATTGCAATTTTGCAGGGCATCTGCTGCAAACCCTGAAGCAAATCCCATGCCAAACACACCAAGTTAGACAATATAGATGGGCACACACCTAGATCAGGATGCAGTCTTATTTTAATGTGTTAAGGCAACCAAGACATGTACAATGCTGTTCTAACACCCTTACATGATTGCCTCTGGCGTCACCCTTTCTACCCCACCTATGTGGCATCATTAAATTTCATTGGTTAGAAACTGATTTGAACATTTAAGGTGAACAGCAAAAGATAGTGATAGTGAATAAAGAAAGGGCCAGTGGCATCTTGGGTTACATAGGGAGGAATATCCAGTAGAAAGAGAGAGGTGATTATGCCACTGTACAGGTCCCTAGTGAGGCCTAACCTGGAGTACCATCTCCAATTCTGGAGGTCTCGCCTTAGGAAGATATAGAAAAACTAGAGACTATACAAAGAAGGGCAACAAAGATGGTGCAAGGTCTGCATCATGAGCCATATTGTGCAAGGCTAAAACAGCTCAAAATGTACTCACTAGAACAACGAAGGGATAGAGGGACATGACAGAGATGTTTAAATACCTGAATGGTATCAACAAGGTACAGGCACAGGATCTCCTTCAGGTAAACAATTGCACCTGGTCAGAGGTCATGACATTCACCTAAAGGGGAAGGTTCAAGAACAACACAAGCAAGTTCTTTTCAGAAAGGTTAATGAAGCCTTGGAATGGCCTTCTCTGCAGGTGGTGGGGTCAAAGATGTTCAGAGAATTCAAGCTGACATGGGACAGACAGTGTGGAAAAAATAACACAGCAGCCTGATTGGGGCAAGGGTGGTATACATGGGCAGGTAAGATGGTCCACATGGATCCCATCTGCCAATCCATTCTATGTTTCTATAACAAAAGACACTCATAATCAAAAAAATAAGTTTCACATTCAAAAAAGCTCTATTTACAAGTACTTGGTCTAATCACATGGTGGTCACTTATAATAATAAACCATTTGAGGAATTTCTTACTATGCACCAACATAGTGAGGGGGGTTACCTAAATAGAAACAGAAACTGGACTATTCATAAGAAAATCTATACATGACTTTGTCAATTGACTATAAACAGAAAAGACACTACATTAATTGGCCATTGGTTGCTGCCGCACACACCAAAGCTTTGTGAGTAAAGTAGTTTAGGGCAATGAAAGTAAGTATTATTCACAAAGATCAAAGTATGAGAAAGAGAGATAAAATATTACATATTCAAAAAGAAACATACAGAACCATTATAGCTCAGCAAGTCAGTAAAGAATCCCATGATTTAAATGTGGCATCATAGAGGGAAACAATTCAAATTAAAGAAAAGATTTGAAGTTTAACTGATCATTGAGGCCATTGGGAATTAAGTATTTAGCATCATGATCCACTTGGTTTCTCTTTGAAGCAAAATCCTCTGCCTGTCACCCCCACGAAGGATGGGTTTGATCCATTACACCACCCTGTATTTGAAATCTCTGACTGTAGTGTCATGTACCCCACCCTGAAGTGTGCACCCTGGGCATTTGACATATTCTGGTTTAGGATGACTCTGATATGTAGGAACATGTAGGATGTGGTACTTCAGGGGTTGGTTGGTTTAGCCAACATACACTTGGCCACAACTGCACCATGTCACATACACATCAAATTGTGTCTGGCAGTCCACAAAATCATGTAATGGGTATTACTCTTCGGTTAGAAGATGCTTCTGCACTGGACCAATGGAGGGATAGCAACATATATTGCATTTTCTATAAAAGAAAAATAATTTCTGCATGAATCCCTGAGTCTCTCTGTTTTAGTGTCTTGGTAATGACTGCTAACCAAAAGGTCCTTGAAGCTGGTACCCCAGCAAAAGGAATAAGAAGCATTGTGCCCATTAGGGGCCTAATTCTTCATCCTAAGATAGGATGGACCACCTCTCCCTGACAATCTTTCTAATTGCCATGGCCAAGGAATTGTAGGAGGTCACAGTCACAAATGTGACCTTAGCTGTCTGTTCATTCTGTTGTCAGGGTTTTTTGCACAACAAGGTTTTCCTCTCAATTTCATTTACTTTGTCATGGACTTTCTGGAAAACTGAGGCAGACTAACCACTATTCTGCAACCTGGCCAACAGTAATGTAACTTCTGCCTTACACTCTTCATCCAAACTACAGTTTCTTTTGATGCTCAATAACTGACCAAAGGGTTTGTTGATGGCACGGGGTCATAATGTCACAATACATTAAGCCGCATGGCAAAATCGTGCTGCCAATACAGTGCTATATGCCATGAGGCATAAGTCTTTTTTCTGTGGGGGCTCCGTCTCCAGACCCCCAGTTATGAGGGGCTGCACCCCCCACTAATGATTCTCAACTCTGAGAGGGGGTCCAACTCAGGGAGTGCACAAGTCCGAAAAAAATAAAATGTTTCTGGGACTGGGAATCAAACCCGGTCCCAGACACAGTGCCTGGGTTCCTAATGCTGTGGTTCAGTCCTCTGAGCCACAGCAGCTGCTCATCAGAACCTGCTCGCGAAGGGTCTTATCCTCTGCCTGGGAAACTGCTACTGGTGCAATACCGCGCCACCAGCAGTATCGCAGCGGTGTGCGCAATGTGATAACTGCTCTAGCTGTGCTGGGTTAGCCATAAAGTCGTACACTATTAAGCATGCGACATTATGACCCGGTAGGTTTGTGGACCAGGATGCTGGGAATATGACAAATACCCTGGGTGCACACCTCAGGGGGCATATAACTCTACAATCAGAGATTTCAAGTACAGGGCAGTGTAATGGATCAAACCCCTCTTTCATGGGGGTGACAGGCAGAGGATTTTGCTTCAAAGAGAAACCAAACAGATCATGATGCTAAAAACTTTATTCCCCAATGGCCTCAATAATCATTAGATTTCAAACTTTTTCTTTAATTTTAATTGTTTCCCTGTGTGATGCTGCCTTTAAATCCTGTGGATTCTTTACTGACTTGCTGAGCTATAATGGTTCTGTATGTTTCTTATTGAATATGCAATATTTTATTGCTTTCTTATGGTTTGGCCTTGGTGAATAATACTTAGTCTTCTCATCACCTTAAATTACCTTACTCACCAAAGCTTTGGTGTATGGAAGGTGCAACCTATAAGCCAATTTATGCAGTGGTTCTTCTGTTTATAGTCAACTGACAAAGTCATGTATAGATCTTCTTATGAATGGGCCAGTTCTAGGTGAAAACTAGAATTTGTTACAAAATTCAAGTATCTAGGAGTTTGGATAGACCAAAGACTCTCCTTCATTGAACATATCGAGGGGCGTGCTAAAAGCGACTTCGGCAAAGGCTTGGCCTGTTTTTTAGAATCAACCAATTTCTTACCAGAGATGCCAAGAAACAACTGGTCCAATCCATTTTCCTATCATTGGTTGATTACGCTGATTTCCTCTACAACCAGTGCCCCAACTCTTACATGGCTAAACTGGACACACTCTACCATCGAGCACTGAGGTTTATAGCGGAACTTCCCTTTGACATGCATCACTGCACCCTATATGCGGAGTGGGGTAGACATCACTAAAGTTCAGACACCACAGAAACGCTGCTCTCTGGACCTATAGAGCCATCTCTAATAAGCTGCCTTACTATATCTCTTGCTGTCTTCCCCTGAGTATAATTGGGAAATACGCATTAAGAAGTTACTCAGCTATTACACTTAAAGTACCCAAAGCAAAATCCTGCTTCAGCTGGGCAGCCATAAGCTTCGTGCTACCTACCTTATGGAACGATCTATAAAAAACCCTCAAATTAAGCACTCTAATTGGTATAAATGCCTTCAAGATGCTTTATTTCTGTACAATCAGAGAAGTATGTAACTGCTTCACCCACTCAGACCCAGTACCGGTGTCTGCACTGGTATATAGCCACGCCTAGACCCAATTTTAAGTACTGACCCCCCAGCTTGCTCCTCACAAGCCTTATTGTTCTCTCTCTTATCCCCCTGTCTTATCAACACTAGGCCTGTCCATTCCCTTATCCTTCCTTTCCCAACCTCAGATAGGAGCTCACTACCCCTGGGTTGTGACATCCTACATGCCCGTGCTATAGCATTCAATCCCGGGGCTCACACATACTCTTTTCTCCATCCACCTTCTCTACATCCCATTTACCAACTCCTCTCTGTGCACCATGCCCTCTAGCCTTTCTCCCCTACCTCCCTTCCTCACCCCCACACCTACCTCTACCTGGTGTATATTTTTATTTTTTTCTTCCGTTACTTCTACTGCAACCTTAGATAACCTGCTTTATCTTCCTATAGACACTTCTATGTATGTAAATACCATGTAATCTGTACAATATCTGTATAATTCTATGTACATATGAACTTCTTTTTCTTCCTCTCTGTAAACAGTATTATCTGTATTGCCTTGTAAATACCTTTGTTGACCTGTATATACAATTGTTCATGCTCCACCCAGGTCCATCTTGCAAATGAGCTTCTGCTCAACGATGATTTCCTGGTTAAATAAAGATTGATTGATTGATTGATTGATTGATTGTTGTTTCTAATGATTGTTGTTTCTATTATGTCGATCCCTATTAAGGAATTCCTCAGGCGGTGTATTATTATAAGGACCACCATGTGATTAAGACCAAGCACTTGTAATCAGAGCTTTTTGAGTGTGAAAGGGCAGGAAATGGACAAGGAAATGATAGAAGGCATCCTTGGGATGGCAGAGAAAGGGGAGCTATTGCTGATGGGGACCTGAATATGCGAGATGTTAACTGGAGCACCTTTGTTGTAGCCACATCCAAAAGCAGGGCCATTCGATGCCCTCAGGAGCATGACCTCAGACAGCTAGTTTTGGAACCCACTCGGGAGGGAGTAATCTTAGACATGGTACTTCTCAAATGGGGACAGAGTGAGGATCTCCGATCTTGAAGTGGGTAGCCATCGGGGAACAAGCAACCACCAAACAGTGTGGTTCATGATAAACTTAGCTGTAGAGTCCAGCCATACAAAAGTGAAGGTACTGGACTTCAGGAGGGCTGATTTAGTCAAAATGTGAGAGTGCTCCAGAAAAGCACTAGCAAACAGGTAAGAAGGTGGGGTGGAGCAACAATGGGGAAACATCAAAACCGCCATCACAGAGGCAACAAGCCTTTGTGTGAAGCAAATAAACAAATCAAAATGAAAGAAAAAAAACACTATGGTTCTCAAAAGAAGTGGCGGGGAAGGTAAGGGAGAAAATGATAGCATTCAGGAAGTATAAGGAAACACAGAAGGAGCAGGACAGAGAACTGTACCAGCTAAAGCAGAAGGAAGCGGGGAAGGCAGTCAGAATAGCAAAGACCCAAACTGAGGAAAAGATAGCCAACTCGGTTAAGAAGGGGGATAAAGCCTTTTATAGGTACATTAGGGAGCAAAGAAAGACTAAGGCAGGGATACTGAGGCTGAATAAAGAGGAAGGTGGTTGGGCAGAAAGCGATAGTGAAAAAGCAGGAATACTGAACGAATACTTCTGCTCAGTATTCACAATGGAAAAGCAGGGGGAGATACCTAATCCAGTCAATAGAAGCACTCTGGATAGGGGGGTTGATATTAGTCCTTTCACAGAAGAAAGGGTTCTGAAAGAACTCTTAAAACTGAAGGTGGATAAAGCAATGGAGTCTGATAGGATTCACCCCAGAATTCTAAAAGAACTAAGGGAAGAACTGGTAACACCACTGACTACCCTTTTTTAATAAATCATGGGAGGATGGTGTGGTACCTGAGGACTGGAGGAGGATGGATGTGATTCCCCTTCACAAAAGTGGGAGCAAGACAGAGGCAGGAAACTACAGACCTGTCAGTTTGACCTCAGTGGTAGGGAAAATCTTGGAATCACTTCTGAAGGAAAGAATTATTGAGTACCTAGAGGCCAGTGAGGCACAGGATCCAAGGAAGCATGGATTCACAGCAGGAAGGTCATGTCAGACAAATCTAATTGATTTCTTTGACTGGGTGACCAAAGTAGTAGAGGGGCTGTGGACATGGCCTACCTAGACTTTAGCAAGGCATTTGACACAGTCCCACACAAAAGATTAATAAACAAATTAGCCAGCCTGGGACTGGGTCCCAGGGTGGTAGCCTGGGTAAAACACTGGCTAGACAACAGGACACAGCAGGTAATAGTAAATGGAGTCCACAGTGAAGAAAGGGGTGTTACAAGTGGGGTACCACAGGCTTCAGTACTGGGACTGGTCCTTTTTAATGTCTTTATAAGTGACATTGCAGAGGGACTGGAAGGGGAAAGTATGCCTCTTTGCAGAAGACACAAAGATCTGCAACAGGGTTGATATGCAAGGTGGGGTGGAAAGGATGAAAAGGGACTTGGCAAGGTTGGAGGAATGGTTAAATGTATGGCAGCTTAGATTCAATGCAAAGAAGGGCAAAGTAATGCACCTGGGAAACAAAAACCCAGGAGAAGTATACACAATGGGGGGTGAGATACTAACAACACAAATGGAAAGGGACCTAGGGGTAGTCCTATCAGATGACCTAAAGGTGGGTCAGCAATGTGAGAAGGCAGTAAGGATGGCTCGGGGGATACTGGGATGCATAGGGAAAGGCATCACCAGTAAAAAACAGGAAGTTGTTGGCTCTCTGTACAGACAGTTGGCAAGACCACATCTGGAGTACTGTGTGCAGTTCTGAAGACCCCAACTCTGCAAAGACATAGACAGGGTGGAGGCTGTTTAGAGGAGGGCAACCAAAATGGTGCAATGTCTGCACCCAGAAGACATATGAAGAAAGTCTAAAGGAGCTTAAGATGTATAGCCGAGGAGGGAGAGGGGGACATGACAGAAACTTTCAGATACCTCAAGGAATCAACAAAGTCCAAGAGGTAGCATCTTTCATAAAAAGGATGTGCAAGAACAAGGGGCACAATTTGAAGATAGAGAGGGGACGGCTCATAGGTAATGTGAGGAAGTATTTCTTCACAGAGAGGGTGGTGGACGCTTGGAACAGCCTTCCTGAGGAGGCTGTGGGGTCTAAAACTGTGGGAGAATTCAAGAATGCATGGGACAGACATAAGGCAATTCTTGAGAGAGGTAGAAAGAAATAGGCTGTTGGTTAACTAGGATCTGCAGCTTATCCATTAGGTAGGGAAATGGGCAGACTAGGTGAGCCAAGCGGTCCTTATCTGCCGTCAAAGTCTATGTTTCTATGTTTCTACGGAATAAAATGGCATTGATTCTGGATTTCAATGCTGATTCCTTTATGGATCTGTTGTGTATCACAAAGTCTTGGCTTTGTGATTACTCTGGGGCAGGCCTAGATGTGGCTATCCTGACTGGTTTCTCGGTGTGGCACTGCTGAATTGAAGGGTGACAGGGTGGCCATCTAATGTAGATATATCTTGAGAGTCACTGCATTTCCACTGACTGAGGCAAGGTAATTTGAATGTATGGCTGTGTAAGGTGGGACAGGGTTTAGTAGAGCATTCTTCTTGTTATCATCCACCTGGTGGGTATAGGAGTTCCTCAAGGAATTTTTAGATGTTGTTGTCTCCCCAGCTCTTGATTCCACCATCCTGTAAGTGCTTGGGGACTTCAAATGCCTGGGCAGACAATGGAACCTCTGCAGTTCCTCCAGCAGACATCGTTGCTGGGCCTCACTCAGGTGGCTACCACTGCTATCCATTATTTGTGCTACAAGTGGACCTTGTTTTCTCATTGGGCCTTGACATTTGGATGTCAGCCTGAATTCAGTTTATTGGCTAGATCATTTATGCCATGAGGTTTCTTGTTGAGGGCTCCTCGATCTCTACACCTCCCTCCCCTATAGAGATGGTCAAGTATTGCCTCAAAGCATTTAGAGCCAGAAAGCTCTTGGCAGTACTAGACACCTTGAAATTGAACCAGCGTGGGGTGATGCAGAGAAGGCCACTGATTGCTATAACTTAGGCATATTCACCTTGAATCAGACTATCTCTCTGCCAGTGTTTTTTTCCATCACTGCAGAATGCTGGCAAGTTACTCTTGCATTTCTTGGATTTCCACAGAGCTGTACACTTCAATTTAGATTGCACCAAGGACTTCAGCAAGTTCTGTCAGCATTTTGTGAACTTTGCCCCCTGAATGGTATGTGCCTATAATGTCTCTAAGTAATGCATTTCCGCATGGTTCACCTCTTGCATTGTTTTCTGCAACTGGAAGGCTGGAAAAGCACATTCTCGTCCTGTCTGTGGCCTTGCCAGAAATGACACATTTGTGGCTTCTTTTCAGTTTATGTCAACAGCTTCTATATGCTCTGCCTCCATCTGGAATAAGAGACACACTTTCACTGAACAGTACTGCATGGATCTGTTCTCCCATAGAGAGGTGAGTTTCAGCCTTGCCATTTTACAAGGCCTGCTGTCTTATGGAGTTATATGGCTTCCCTTGCCTGGCCTTCCTACATTTCCACAGTTATGAACTGCTTGGAACTCTTTTTCAACTGTGTGGCTATATGGAGGTAGAAGCCCATCAAGAAGATAGTTTATGTACCAGTAATGGTTAGTCTTCCAGAGAATCTCCTCAATGGAGCCACTATTTTCAGTCCCACCTACACCTTTTTTGTGCTTTCAGGGGACGTTCTGGTTGCTGCACAGTTGGTATCCTCATGTTTGATCCTCAGATGGGTCTTTTCTATCCTGCGTCTCCTGTCAACCAGGTCAAGGGTCTCCCATTCCTATCAGATTGGTCAACCATACTTTTGTCTATAATGGGAAACTGAGGAGTTGTGTAACTGGGCACATTATATTTGTGGCACCATGAGGTGTCTGTATTCATGGTAACATAGGAAGCCCAGATAAACAAAGGTTTCTTAGTGGTCCTGACAGTGACAGCTTACAGTTTAGTATGTGTGGCTCTGTGGAAGAGATTTTCTGAAAGATATAGTGCTCTTGGTAAGTAACTAAGCTTTTCTTAGTGTAAGCTGCACTGTTCCAGCTGAATAATATGCTGTCCTTACTGTGCCTTTTAAACCATTTTACTTTTTTTGTAATGTAAGGTTTTATTGAAAGGTAATAACATTCCACATGTCAGGTACAATGCAACATACAGCAAATAGCTTTAAGAAATCTTGGCTGGGTTAAATCCCTTGGAAATACAATGATACAGCAAAGGAACTTGTTTTATTCATATATAGAAGCAACTTTTCTTCAAATTGACAGGAGTACTGGGAAGCAAATAAAAAAATGTTTCAGTACGGTGGTATCATATGCTGGTATATATCTATGAGATAGGTTCAATAGCACTATTGTTACAGTAATTTCCATCTGAGTGGTCCTGACCAATGTCTGGGGGAGCAAGATCCAGCTGGGAAGTGGTGTAAGCCTGATGTCCTATTAAGCAACGTCTTCAGGGTCTCTCAGTGCTGGGATGTTTGGTTGGAGATGTTCTGGCATGAAATGATGCTGAGGGATTTTACAGAAATCTTAGGGGAGGGAGTGGCCCCTTAGTGTGTGAACATTTCCAATCTGCCCCTTGGGGCATACTGTATTCTCTAATTGCTGGCTGCTTTCCTTTGTTCTGTTAGTCATTCGTCTCGGGGGAAGATTGGTCTCACCAAAGTTTATGGCCCTGGTTAGCCATTCCCTCCATTCTGGTTTTATTGAGGTAACTGGTGTTCCTAGTAGCAAGGTCTATTCCTAGTATGACTAGTGAGGGGTAAGTGTAAGGAAGGGGTGTAAAATTGCTCTGTAGATTGTTTGGAATGCAAACCAAAATGGGTTTAGTGATGGGCAGTTCTATGAAAGTGTGCTATGTTTCCTGTGCATTATCTGCATCTCCAACAGTGGTTAGACTACATGAGTCCCATGCGTGAAGTTCAGGTGGGGTTCTATGCCATCTTTGGTGGATCTTAAGCTATGTGAAGTGGTTCTTGAGTCTTTGCTTAACAGTGTACAACATTCCTTTTACTTTTGTAGTGAGATGTTGCATTTAACTCTCTTCTGCACTTCTGGGAGACCTTCTCCATGGGGTCCTGCTCCAGGTTCAGGACAGAACTGTATATGTCACCAGCTTGTGGCTGACCTGCCTGCTTAGGGCTCAACAGGGTATCTAGGAAATGGGGTTTGGGTAACTTTGTAGTGATGATCCAACATGGGTTTTAGTGCATGCTTGAGTTGTAGATAATGCCAATGGTGTTGCAGAGGAAGCTGGAACTGATCCTAGAGTTGGTTAATGGACTTCAGAAATGTTGTGGTTTCATTCACCAAGTCCTGCTGTGTCATTATGCCCTTGGTCTTCCAGTCTCACCATTCCATTAGTGCACCTTAAATGAGGAACTGGTCATTTGCCCAGAGGGTTAGATGCAGAGAGATTTTCTGGGACCATCACATGAGCTTGGCACTTAGCTGCCAAACTGTTGATGAGTATTTCAGGGTGAGATTACTTTTTAGGGCTATGAATTGCTGTCAAACCTTATGGCCCTTAGAGGGGGAGATTCTCAGCAGGGTCTTTTCACTGTCTACCAGTTTGGGAAATAAGGAGATGGGGGAAGGGTAAATGTCCATTGCCAACTATCATAGTGCTTGTGCCATGCATCTCAGTGAGAAGTCAGCAATGACCCCCCTCCAGGAGAGATGCTGGGCCAGCTTGTGATGGCTAATCCATGTGGGGCCCTTGCCCCAGAATAAGAAGAAGAAGAGCATGTGTTTGTGGATGGTCAGTATAACCTTTTTTCCTTGGGTGATGGGCAATTTGTACAGGACATATTGGACCCTGGGGAGGCCATCATTTTATAAGCATGTACTCTCCCTCAATGAGAGAAGTGCAGTTGGCTTCACCTGCTCACATCTCTTTCTACTTTGGCCTGCATGAGGCCCCTGTTTATCTTTTCCAGTCTCCCCAGGTCCCAGGTGTAGTACATTACCCAGTATTTAACTTGTTCTGGTGCCCTGGAAAGGCCCATGGGTATCAAGGGAGTGGATGCATTACTGGGTCTGAGTAGGGAAGGAGAGACATAGTTATTTATTTATTTATGTATTTATTTATTTATTTATTGAAGTTATCAGATTACATACCTTTGAGTCATAGACTCCTTTACAAAGGTTCCACATCAGATATACATATACTTTAAAAACAGTACAATACAGAGACTTTAAATACAGTATAATACAAAAAGAAAATTACATACAGCAATTACAAGTGAGAATAACAAAGTTACAAGGAAGCATGTACTGCAAGCAGTACTGTGTCAAAGTAAATGGTTGATTTCAATGCAGAGCACAGGAAAGTTGCATAGACACAGGAGAATTACCTAAACAGTTCAGGCACAAATAAACAATCAGTGGCATCAGACATGCCCAGGCGGTAACTTGGTTACATATGTAGATTAGGCTGGACAGGGGAGTCCATTATCAACTATAGCACTCTCAAGGGATGACCAGACCAGAGTAAGGTCTAAATGTCCAGCTGGAAGAGGCAGGCCATTCACTGGCATTAATGACAGTCACAAGCCGCATCTTGGGTGAGTAGGTTTTGCAGGCGGTCCTTGAACCATCCCAGTTTAGGTTCAGAGAGGAGGGAGCTAGGGAGTGAGTTAAGCCAGACAGAAGCCTGGTACCTAAAAGTTCTCTGACCCTGGGAGGTCTTACATTGGGGAACCCGGTAGTGAGTGGTCACACATTGCCAAGTGTGCCTGGTGGACAGGGGAGATTGGAGCAGGGGGGGTAAGGGCAGGTGGAAGCAGGCCAGCAGAGATTTTTTTAGCGAAAAGGCAGTTACATTAACCCTTATAGCCTGACTATTTCATACATGCCTCTATAAAGGCTTGGATGTGAGGGACAGTCTCTTCAGTCTTGGTCAGTGTCAGCATGCTATCATCTGCATGGGCCAAGGCTTTGTGTTTCCACCTAAATGTTAGGCCATGAATATGAGGATACTGTTGAATGGCCTGAAGAAGAGGTTTCCAGACCAGGATAAAGAGGGGTGAGGAGAGGAGACACCACTGTCTCATGCCCATACCTAATGAAAGGGCTGGGGAGGAGATGCCATTGTTGGAGGCTGATGATGATATATCCTTCTAGATTGTGGCAATCCAATTTAATTTAACTCCATGCACCGATGAGCATGGAAGAGGTAGGCTCATTCCACCCAGCCACATGCCTTCTCTGCATTAATGATAATAACATTGTTTGGTGGTGGGGTTTGGTGGCCTTCCATAAGAGATGAATTAATCTCAGAATGTTGTCTGAGCCTTTCCTGCTGGGGACAGTTCCCACCTGTTCATTATCTAGTAGGGCATGATCACCTTTTTAATGCTTTCTGTGATAACTTTTGCAAAGATTTTGCAGTTTACTATGATCAGTGAGCTAGGACAATAACTGCCACACTTCAGGGGGTCCTCGCCTGGTTTTGCAAGAGTACAATCTGGGCTATTCTCATTGAAGGTAGTAGGGAGCCCTTTTGGTAGGCTTCAGAAAGGACATCTGTTAAGGGACCCAGAAGCACTTTTGGAAGGCCCTGTAGAATTCTGCCAGAAGTACACTCTCTCACAAGGATTTCCCAACTGACATGGTAGCTAGAGAGGAGGCCAGCTCAGATGGTGTAAAGGGATGATCTAGATGTGTTCTTTGGGCCAAGGAGATAGAGAGTAGGGCATGCCATCCAGAGACAGAGTCAATGTCCTCCTCTGAGGCAGCAGACTCTGAAGCATATAGGTCCTTGTACAAATCCCTAAAGATATTGTTGATGCCCTTTTGGTCCATTGTGATGGTACCATCAGCCTGTGAGATACCATGGATTCTGGAGCTTTTCAGGTGTTTCTTCAGCTGGTATGCCAGCAGTCTACATAGCTTTTTGTCTACCTTCTAGAAGGACTGCTTTAATCAGAAAAAGGTGTATTCAGCCTTTTTGTGCAGATACATGTTTATTTTAAAACATGTTCCAGCAATCTAGACTAGCAGGGAGGTGTCTTTGGCCTGAGTCCAGTACTATTTGAATTCTAGGGGCCTGATTCACAAAGCCTCCGTCCTGGTGCAAGGTGCTTGCACCATGAAGAATGGTGCTAGGTGCACCTTGCGCCGACAGAGAATGCAGAAAGCGATGCTCAAAAGGCAGCCTGCATCAAATGCAGGCTGCCTGCCCCAAATGGGTCTTACATCACCCCTGCGCCCAGACATGGGCTGCGTCATGATGCATGTGGCTTGTGTCAGAGGCAGGCTGCCAGTGTGCTACAAGCAGGATTCACAAAGCACGCCCAGAGGGCAGATTACTAAGTACCCTTAGACCAGCCAGGGCTGGCGAAGGGTACATTAATGATCGCCCTCTGGGTGTGCTGGGCAATGCATACATGTGCCATGGATGAGCCCTGCCCCATCCCCTCTGCTGTGCACCAGTGCGCCCTGCCCCCACATATCACCCATTCCTGGTGGTCTAGTGGTCCCCCCCCGAACCCCCGATAGTGTCCGTTAATGTACTTTACTGACCCCAACCTGGTGGACTAGTGGCCCCCCACACCACCCACCTTGCAGGTAGTACCCAGAGCCACACTCCTCCCAACCCGTACTCTGAGCCGGTGCTGGCACACCTCTGCTCTCACCACTGCTGCCGGTGCCGACTGAACTGAGTGCACTGGTGATCCACTAAACCTCTCCATGCACTGGGCATTTGATGCATGGGTGAGGTTCCCATAAGTGTGGGCACTTAGGCGCTGGGACTCATCCTGTACCAGAATCTGGTGCAGGGTCCCTGGCACAAGGGCTTGGCACAAGCTACTGTTTGCCACAGCTTGCACCAGATGCAGTCCCTTTGGAGAATCAGGGCTCCTAGGTCTTTTGAGCTATGTCCAGAAGGCTTTTAGGTCCTTCTCCTTGGCTTTCATTTGTTGGTGACATTGGCTATGCATTTCTCTGACAAAGGCTTTCAGTGCATCCCATCTTGTGGCTGTGGAGGTGTCCTCAGGACAATTACATTTTAAAACTCTTTAATGTCCACAGACAACTGCACACAAAATGTGGGTCTTTAGAGACAGTGGTTGTTATGCCACCATATTCCTTTATTTTGAATGTGGAGTTTGAAGAAAGCCATGAGAAAGACACTGGCTGTGGTCTGAGATTACCATTGCCCTGATCTCAGCTTTCCATCACATCCTGTATCCAGTCTGTCTGGACCAGCCAAAGGTCAATTTTAGAGAATGTGCTATATGGGACTGAGAGGAAGAAGAAGTCACATCAATGAGGATGTATTGGTTTTCACATATAATTTGTCCCAACTCCTTTGTGAGATCCTGGAGAGCTAGTCATGCAAGCTTTTGGGCAGCATGGGGCTTGCTTTGTCAAAGAACTCATCCATGATGGTGTCCATCTCATCGCCTAGCGGAGTTTCCTTTCCTCCTCCAACAGTTTCTGTGCCAATACCATAAAGAATCTGGCGTCCATGAGGTTGGGTCTGTAGATGTTGCATAAAGCTCTCTCGACCCCATGTAGCTTACCCACCACAATTAGGTATGGCACTTTGGGGTCAGAGTGTGTGTGTGTGTGTTGTGTGTGTGTGTGTGTGTGTGTGTGTGTGTGTGTGTGTGTGTGTGTGTGTAGAGCCACAAAATCCACATTTTTGTGTACCAGGATGGCCAACCCTGCTCTTGGTGTTATAGGAGGAACAATAGACTTAAGACACCCACCCTGTCTTGAGTTTTGTGACCTTTGAGGGAAAGGGCACATCTCTTGTAAGAATGCAACTCAATTCCCAGTCTACACAGGTAATCTAAAATCTTGTGCTTTTTAATGGAGGAATTTATGTCTTTACATTCCAAGACACAAACTTGAGAGAATTATCCACCATTAATATTTGGTAGAGAGCAAGGGGACATCCGTTTATATAGACACCACTTTAAGACTGCCTAATGTAATTGTGCTCTTGATTGTAAAATTAGACTTATTGCTTATACTTTAACATTCCTGAAGAAACAACTATAAATCAACTGGGGGACAGCAGTGTTCTACCTAAGCATAAGGAACATTATTAAACAACATTAACAGAGACAAATAAAATCAGTACTTCTAGGTGATTGAAAAAGTAGTTCCTTGTGAGGTCCTTGGGGGGCGTGAACATCAGGGGGTGATGCCCCAAGCCTGCCTCTCCAAGCACTGAACACTTGTACTGAGCATAGAGCAATTATCACATTAAAACCACTTTGCCATTAACCAGCTGTTAGGTTGGACCAGTGGGGCCTATGATTAAACCTGGGGGGATTGTAGTGCCTGGTATTAGTGGTGTGCCCATATGTATTGAAGAAGGGGTTAAGTTTCCTTGCTCTGGCCACCGTGTGGTAGATGGGTTAATCACCTGTGGGGAGCCTTTTAAGTTTTCTTCAACCTGGTATCCACCCACATGATGTGGGTTCCCCCTCCAGTGAGCAAATCCCTAAATGAGCTCTATTTAAACTCTGAGAGATGTTGTAATTGCTCTCATCAGTGGCTCTGGAAAGAGTCATGCCACACCTACCCAGGGATAATGAAGAGACATTGACTGAGCAAGGAAGTCTCTAGGTAGAACAAGGGAGGTTGGGGTGATATATGCTGAGAAGGCACATATCAGTAGGGGATGACCAGATAGGTCATGTTTACCAAATATTTGAAACGCAGGGAATCTCTCTTATCCTTCTGCAGCTGTTGCTCGCTCATGTCTTGCTGCTGATTCCAGTTTTAGGCTCATTTGTGGGAAAGCAGGAAGCATGTGTGGAGGAGGCAGTTACATTGCCACCTTGGCCTTTTGGTGCTAAGCCAGCTCACTACATGTTGCTTTCTGGACTGACTTGACAGGCCTATTAGTTTTACCTCAGTTGCACCACCACCACTCACTACTGTCTCCTAGTATCTTAGCATATTGCTGTTGCTGAGAATCTATCACTGTACTCTTTGTTCATAGCCCAGGTTGAGCCGATGGTGAGTCAGGATTGGTGGTCAGAAGGCATGGAGCAGACAAGAAACAGTACTCTTATTGCATATAATGCAAGCCATTACAATTATTTTATTTATTTATTTAGTTAAACATCATGTTTAGAAACCTTTGAGCCAGAGGTTCATTTACAAAGGTACTGTCACAAAGAGGACATCAGAACAGTAGTACAAGGGACACAGTACTTACAAACAAAAAAAGTTACAGTTCAATTACAATTTTGTTACAATAGAATACAATCTCCAACGAAGCAAAGATAAATAAAAAGGTGCAAACTTATGGTAGGGGGAGAGCTGGTGGGAGTAAGGGAGGGAGATAGGGAGGAGGAATTAGTAGGGAAAGGAAGTGGGGGGGAGCAGCTAGTGAGCATTGTCAAACAGAGTATATATTTTATTTTTTTTTACACTAAGCTAGCAGCAGTTGCATTTCAGAGCTAAGCAGGAAGTTTCTGAGCCTGGGCTTAAAGCAAGCTAAGGTTAGTGAGTTTGAGACTACCGGCAGGGAGGGAGTTATACCAGTGGGGCGCATAGTGGGAATGCCCTCTGACCTTGAGAGGTCCTGGCTCTCGGAATAACTAGGGTAACTCAATGACTGCATGTGATTAGGGTCGGTGCAGTGCGAGATGGAGTTGGATAGGCCTATGGGGGATAGCCACGAGGGCTTTAAAGGTGAGCTGGCATGTCTGATACATGAGTCGCTTCTTCCAGGTTGAGTAGGGTAGCCAGGGTGTACAGCTCACATGTGTGAGTGAGTCTGGGTGCACCAGTGATAAGTCTGCAGGCCTTATTAACTGTGAGGCGAACCTTGTTGAGGGCAGTCTGATCTGCTGAGCCATGGACCGGAAGGCCATAGTCAATGAGATACATGACAGAGGAGGTGACAGCCAGGTGGAGGGCATCAGGAGGAGGCATTTCTTGTGCCGGTAAAGAATGCCAGCCGTGAGTTGGCGACAGAATTTAGGGCAGATATATGTCCATGGAATGAAAGTGCAGGGTCAAAGGTTATACCAAGATATTTATAGAACTGCACCTGGTCAATGATTAGATTGGTGTGGAGGACAGCTAAGGAAACTTGCTGTACTTATTTTGGGGGTGGGAGAAGAGCATCGCTTTTGTTTTCTAAGGTTGATAACAAGTCGGTGCTCAGTGAACCAGGTAGCTGCAGAGTCAAAGACTAGTTGGAGGGAGTTCTGTAGCGCATGGGGTCATTGTGGGAGGCAACGAACAGCATCATCAGCATAGAGAGCATCTTACCCATACAACTGCTGGGTAGGGAGTTAAGAAAGAGTGAGAATAGTAGGGTCCAAGAATTGAGCCCTCGGCACCCCAGGGTGAATGGGGCATGTTTCAGAGAGTACCGTTGACTTTCACATTGGGAGCGGCGGAGAGATAGCTGGTGCACCAGGAACAGGTCCTGAGGCAAAGCCTATTAGGGTCGAGGTGGAGAGCAAAAGAGGATGCAAAATGGTATCGAATGCTTTAGACAGGTCAATGAATATAGCACCAGCCAGGGCACCAGAGTCCAAGGAGGCATGGAGGAAGTTGGAAAATTCCAGGAGTGCTGTATTGGTACTATGACCTGCTCTGAACCCGTGTTGTTCAGGGCAGAGAACATTGTACTTACAGAGGTAGTCAGAGACTTGGGACGCCACAATTTTCTCTAACTCTTAGAGAGGGGAGAGGGATTTTGGATGATGGTCGGTAGTTACCCGAAGAGTCCTGTCACCACCTTATGGACAGGGGTAACTGTGGCAATCTTCCAGGCAGGGGAATTGTCCGAGACAGAGTGATTTGTTGAAATGCACGTAATAGGTGAGAGGACCTGATCCAGGACCTGACGAAAAGGCAGGGATCAAGTGAGTCATTACAGATGGTGTTACCTTTTAGGGCTTTTAGCAAGTAAGGCCTAGCTTCTTGAATGGTGACACGACGCAGGTGGAAAGAGGGGCGGGCAATGGGTGGTGGTACAGATGGAGGAGGTGGACTGAAAAAGTTAGCAGGAAGTACTGAGCTAAGGTCGGTAAAGGAGTTATTGAGGTGGGTGGCAATGAGGGCAGGGTCAGAGGAGACGGTACCATTGGTGTTGAGAAGAGAAGGAGAGGGGGACTGGGAGTGACCATTCAGTTGCTTGATGTTGTCCCAGAAGCACCTGGGGCTTCCCCAGGAGGAGGTAAGAAAGGCTTGGTAGTATTCCGCCTTTGCTTTGTGGATGGCCCAGGTGCACTGGTTGCGGGCGGCAGCATAGGACTGCCTGTCAGCTGAACGGCCAGTAGCAACAGCAAGGTGCCAAAGATTGTCGCGTGCTTAAGTTGCCAAGTAGGGCAGGGGTGATCCAAGGGCATGTTTCACTTTGGACCTCCTAGCAGTTATGGGAGCAAAGATATCACAGACAAAGTTGAAAGTGCTTACAAAGAAGGCGGGGCCAAGTCAATGTTGGTTGCCCTCGTCAGAGGACCAATCAGTGTGGGCAAGAAGCGCTTAAGGCCTATGAGTCCCCAGGCCTAAGCGCTCGAGAAGTGGTTTTGACCGGGGATGAGGGCCGAGGGGTTTCCCAGTTGAAAAGCACAGGGGAGTGCTCACTGAGGCAGTCAGGGAGGATTTGGATGTTGTGGATGCGGATTGGCCTGTTGGTGAGGACCACATCCAGGAGGGTGCTTGTCCCACCCCCAGGGTTTTTTCTAGTAGGCTGTGTGACCAGTTGAGTTAGATCAATTGAATCGAAAGCCTCACGGTGGGAGGAGGACGAGGGGCAGAGCCAGTTTATATTCAAGTGGCCCACCAAGATTTGGTCCGATGAGTTGGGTAGGGAGGTGAGGTAGTCAATTAGTGGGCCCAGGGCCTGGGATTGGTTCTTGGGGGCTATGTAGGCTATGGTTAGGAATAATGGGCCTCTAGCTGGGTCAGGGGACAGCTTTAGAGTAAGTGCCTGGGCCTGATGGTCGAGGTCAGGCGGGGGGAGTGGTAGCCCCATGAGAGAATCCTTCAAATAGAAGACACAGCCCCCACCTCTCCTGCTGACATGGTCCAACTGGTGGAGAGTGTAGCCGGGGAGAGAGACATGAGAGTTAGGAGTGGAGGGAGACAGCCAGGTTTCAACCAGGGCAACAACATCAGGTTTATGAAGCGTCACCCAGCAGTGTAGAGAGTCCAGTTTTCTCAGGAGGCTACAGATGTTCATAGAAGCAATCACGCGCCCAGGAGATTTCAGGGGAGGACCAGTGCTGCCAGGCCCGGGATTGGGGTGGACATTGCCTGACAGGAGCAGGAGGAGGAGGGCTGATCTGGGGAGTGCACAATGGCGGATAGCTCTGACGATTGGAGAGGGGTGATGAGGGTGATCACCAAGTGAAAACAGCTACTAGAGAGCAGTAAAATGTGACAAGTGAGGTATTGGGAGCAAATTGTTCAAACTTAATCAGGCTCCCTCTAGTGGCAAAACAATATAAGGAGCTAATGGAGAAGTTGGGTTTAACACCAGCAATGAGAGAAACAGGTAAATACTAAGGGCAAAGAAGGATTTGAGAACTGGGTTCCAAAAGGGGTTAGAGGCCCCATTTATCTCATGGGGTGGGGGACTATAGACTAACAAGATCAACTACCCCAATATTCAAATTCACCCACGTATCTACTAAGCTGCAAAGCATTCATGAAGAAAAGAAAGGGACAATAATACAAATAAAATAAATTAGAGAGACCAGTACCCATGACAGGTTGAGTTGGCTGTGACATAGCCATTTTAGATCCACAGTATTTAATGTGCTGCCAGTGGCTGGAGATGGTGAAAGAGCCAAGTCTAGAGCAACTTCAGCAGAGGCAGCTTAGAGAGCATCTCCATCAGTCGAGTGTGGGTTCACCACATTAGCCCATAACTTGGTTGTACAAGCTCAATTGAGACAAGTTCAATGATGGCTTGCTGGGTGGTTGTATTGGATGTGAGTGGGATAGCTGAGAGAAGCGGTCTTGTCCTATATGTTTTGGGACAGGCTCACCCAATGAGTCCAGTCAACGGGATGATATCCAAGAATATCTCCTCCTTTCACTGGATCATTGGTCAGTTTACAGGAATTGATGCTGTTCCTGCTCCCTGCCTCTCAACTGCTTGGACTGAATCATCTACCAGTCCATTTCTTGCCTGTCCAGGAGTCTATCACATTAAAAACACTTTTTCTCTGAACCAGACATTAGGTCAGACCAATGGGGCCTATGATCAGACATGGGGGGGGTTGATGTAGTGCCTGGTATTAGTGAAGTGTCCATATGTGCAGTAGTGGGCATTAAGGCTCCATGCTCTGGCCACCTGGGGGCAGATGGGTTAATCCTCATGGGGGGCCCTTCAAGCTCCCTTCAACCCGATATCCTCCCAAATGATATTGGTTCCCTCTTCAGTGACCAAACCCTGAGGAGCTCTATGTGAACTCTGAGAGTTGATGTATATAGAGTGTGCAAAGAGAAATAATTCCCAGTGGAATTTGAAAGTAAAGTCAGACTTTTGCTTCCTCGAAAGTTTGGAAATCATTCAGCTGGGCCAGATGGCATCCATTCAAGTTTTCTTAAAGAAACTAAGAATCAAATTATAGGTCTAGTGACTTTACTTTTTAATGTTTCAATACAACAAGGGGAAACAGTACCTGCTTGGATCGATGCACTTGTTACTCCCATTTATAAATCAGGACACAGGAAAATGTTTCTAATTACAGACCTATAAGTCTAACATCTGTTCTAGGCAAACTTCTAGACCGGCGTTTACTTCTTAGGTCGGAAGAACATATCACCATAAATAACATACAGGACTTAACACAACATGGATTTTCCATGGGCAGGTCATTATTATTACTCTCTTAAGCTTTTTCGAAAATGTTAGTTCATCTTTAGATGCAGGACTACGTATAGGCATCATTTTCCTTGACTTTGCCAAGGCATTCGACAAAGTCTCTCACAATGTTTTGATAAATCAAATATGTAAATTTACTTACCATCCAACAATCATAAATTGGATCACCTCATGTTTGCATAATCGTTGTCAACAGACTATCATCTAGGGACATTTCTCAAACTGGGGGAATGTCACAAGTGGAGTCCCTTAGGGCTCCATCTCAGGCCCGCACTGCTTAATATTCTAATAGCTTCTATGCAGACCTCACCTAAAATCTGGATGGCCAAATATGCTGACGATTGCAAACTAGGTTGCATTATTAATAACTATGATGAAGCACTAGAATACCAACAAGAACTACACTCACTTGAAACATGGGTTGTACAACAAAATATTCTTTAATGACGATAAGTGTAGAGTAATGCATCTGGGACATAATAATCAGAAATATAAGTACACATTAAATAATATCATACTAAAAGAAACAACAAATGAAAAGACCTGGGAGTTATTGTAGATAATAAACTTAGTTTTGACACCCACACATTAACAAAAGTTAAAAATGGCAACTAATTATAGGGTGTATATTGAAGAACATAAAGAGTAGAGAACCCAGTATTACATTGCCTTTATACACAGGGCTAGTTAGATCACATCTTGACTACTGCTCCCTATGTGCACCTGTTTCTATTAAAGGAAAAAAACTAATAGAGGAGTCCAAAGGAAAATAACCAAAAAATCTATGGAACGTATAATGTCGAATATGGAGATCGGTTAGAAAGATTTGACCTTTACTCCATGGAATACAGGCAACTCCATGGAGACCTTTGCCTAACACACAAAGTCTTGAATGAGCCTTTACTCATGGAAACCCTGAGACTAGTGTATAACAATTCTGAGTTTCAAACAAGAACACACGATCTTAAATTAAAGGGTGAGACATGTTGAACAAAAAAAGAGCACTGGTTTTCACAACTAGTTGTGAAGACATGGAATGCACTTCCTACCTCCTTAGTAGAAACTAAGTCTATAAACATTTAAAACCAACTCAATCTGCATATGGGAAAAACAAGTAATTTACCACAAAACTAATTAAATCCACCTTTGGGTGGAGAGCTCACATAAGGCTTTGCCTCCTGAGCACATAAATCCTATGAATCTATGAACCTATTTTCTCAGCTTTCATGGAAATTCTGTCTTAGAATAGTGGAACAAATGTACGGACTGTGGTTTAATATTAAACTGTGGGAAAAAAATTCCACAGAACTGATCACTGTCAGTTGGGTCAGTTCTGCAGTAAGAAATTCTACTCACAGTTTAACATTTCCATCTTCTGGTGTCTAGTGGCATCCCCCATCCTCCAGTTGCTGCCCCAGTGGCCTCATAGAGATTAAAGTTCCCTGGCTTCTAGTGTCCACCCTCCCCCTACCGATCACCAGCCAATGTAAAAATTCCCTGAAAATCTCTGGTGTCAAGGTCTCCCTCCCCGTGCCAATCTCTGGCCCGATGTAGAAATTCCCTGGTGTCCAGTGCCCCCCACCGATCACCACCAGCCTGCCATAAAACAAAATTACATTTCCCTGGTGTCTAGTACTCTCCCCACCAATTTATTTATTTTATTTATTTATACATAATTGGAATTACAACCTTTGAGTCATAGACTCCTTTACAGAGGCTCCACATTAATAATACAGATTTTGTACAAGGTGATACAGAGGTTTCAACAAATTTATATAGATACAATAGTATGGAAAAGAAAATATCATATACAAGAGGTTTCAACAAGTTCATAGAAAAAGAAAAAAAATTATATACAATAAGGTGAGTAGAGAGACAACAATCATGTAATCTTAGGTCAGACAGACCTCATGCTCAGGATTAACAGTGAGCAGAAAACATTAACTGAGGTAGTTAAATTACCCATCGTCCAACAGGAGAAGCCCTGTAAGGCGATTGAAGAATGAAGTCCGTTTGGAAGCAGCAGGGAAATAGGTGACTTTTTGGGGGTCCAAGGGACCAGAGGGGCCTATTGGGAGTCACATGAGGTACCCATTAGGAGGTGTTTTTTCAGTGCCAGTGCAAAAGGACCAAGCTTAGTTTCTGAGGCGATGGCAGCTGGGAGGTTATTTAGCCATTTTGGCACCCAATATTGGAAAGCCCTTTGGCATAGGGAGGTCCAGCAGCAGGGCACAAAGACTAGTGATCTGGAATTGCCCCAGGATACTCTAGAGTGTTGAGCTTGCTTGACTAGTGAGTTGAGACCAGGTAGGGCTTGTCCGAGAAGGACTTTTTTTGCCAGGAGGGAGGTGTAATATTTTAGTCTCCCATCAAAATTAAGCCAATTCACAGATTTATACAGCTCACAGGTATGCATGAGCCTATCACACCCTGTGACTATCTGGCAGGTTTTGTTTAGCATTGTTCTGATACAGGAGTGTAGCCTGGTCAGCGGTGCCATATATTATGATGCCATAGTCCAAGAGGGAGAGGACTGATGAGGTAATCACAACCAGAGAACTCCAGGGGTGAGGTAGTGTTTGTTGCTGTATAGGACGCCAGTTCTGGTGTTTAGGGCTATGGACAGATGCTGAATATGAGGGTGGAATATGAGTGATGTGTCCAGAAAGATACCCAGGTACTTGAACATGGCTACTTACTCAAGAGGGGCATTTTTGGAGTTATGGAGGTTCAGGCAGTAGTCACAGTTTGGGTTCTGGCAGTGGGTGAAAAGTATGGATTTGTTTTTGTTTGTAATTTAGGATTAGCCTGTGGACCAAAAAACATTTTTCAATATCGTTGAATAGGTCTTGGAGGGTGTGCTGGAGTGTGGGGGTGGGGTGGGGTGACTCGTAAAAATGACCTCGTCGTCATAAGAGTAGAGTTACCAGGACACGAGCTGGGAGGGAGTTTAAAAAAAGACTGAAAAGGAAGTGGCCAAGAATCAAGCCTTGGGGAACACCAGAGAGAACAGGGCAACCGAAGGAAATAGTGGAGTCAACTTTAACTTGTTTGGTCCTGCCAGTTAGATAGTCAGAGAACCAGGCAACCAAGTCTTGAGAGAGGCCCAAGGAGGGGAAAGTGTCAAGAAGTAAACTGTGACTAACTGTGTCTAACGCCTTGATGAGATCGATATAGACCGATCCTACCACGTGTCCATTGTCAAGGGCACCGTGTATGAAGGCTGTGTATTTGAGGAGTGCAGTAGTGGTAATGTGTCCATGGCAGAAGCTGTGTTGTGTGGGTGACAGCAGATTGTGATTGTTGAGGTAGTCAGTTAAGTGATCCGAGACAATTTTTCAAGAGCTTTCGGGGGGATTGAGATGGGTCAGTAGTTATTGGGAGAGGTACGGTCCCCTCCTTTAAGTATGGAGGCTATGACTGCGCATTTCCAGGGCATGGGGAATTTCCCTAGGCATAAGGACTTGATAGTATCTTAGTTAGAAGGGAGAGGACCTCATCTAATGTGAGGAGGATGAGTTTTAAGTTCAGTGTATCGCCAATGTGTTGCGATTTGTTCAGAAAGTAGACTGCCTGCTCGAAGTTAAAAAAAAAATCTTTCCCTGGTGTCTAGTGGACTCTCCCCCACACCCTATTCCCAATCCCTTATAATATTTAAAAAATAGTAGTCCACCAATTGCAGGCCCAATTTAAAAAAAAAAAATCTTTTCCTAGTGTCAAGCAGACTCCTTCCCTATCCCTGATTTCTTATAATATAAAAATGGATTTATTGGGAATGGATTTGGACTAATGGATGGACTACCTTTTTTTTTTATATTAAGGGCCAGGTCATTGGAGGGCCGACTGGGGGGAGAAGGATCGAGCATCTCTGGACTGCTTTCCTCTTCTGGAAGGAGAGAGACTGAGTGCTTGGTGTGGTGGCGACACCCAGCGGAGGCTGGGTGCACTACTAGGGACCGTCGCCTACCAGAACTCAGGGGCAGGGCAGCCACTGGTCATCATTGCACATCCCTGCCTCTGCTTACAGGGGAAACAAAAAATGCATGGGGCCTCCATCTCTATGAAGCCCTCCCTGGGCTTCAATTAGCCTCCATCACCAGCTCTCCCAAATAGTTACTGGTTCTATGGCTGGGGTGTGGGGGAACTAGTGCCGTGGCCCTGATCGCCAGGGGAAAAGTCTGGGGGGTGCCCAGGAGAGCGCCGGCAAGTGACGGTAGCAGCTCATACCTCTCAACTGTCCCTGATTTTCAGGGACGTCCCTGATTTTGCCTTTAAAATTTTACTCTGTCCCTCCTAAAATTGTGTTGTGACCAAACAGTGGGAGTTATAAGCACAAACTAAAGGCAAACATGAAGTTACAGGCTTGTTCTTCTTTAGAAAATGCATTTACACTAAGCCCTTTATTCTGCCAGCTTTCTGAGTGGATAGCTCCAATTTTGAAGAAGTGTCCCTGATTTTGGTCATTTGTCCCTGATGTTTTTAAGCCATGTCCCTGATTTATGAGGCAGGAGGTTGAGAGGTATGCAGTAGCTGGATGTCTGGGGCCGTGACTAGGGCAGAAGCTTGACAGGTGGCCATGCCAAGAAACGTAGACTAAATATGAAATTATATATATATATATATATATATAAGGGCTCAGGAATAAAGAGTGAGGTCCACTAGACACCAGGGAAAGATTTATTTGTTTGACATTGGACAGGGCATCAGTGGGGTTGGGGACACTAGACACCAGGGAAAGGTAATTTTATTTGATGGTGGGCTGGTGGCAATTGGCAGAGGGAGGACCACTAGACACTAGGGAATAGATGGACTTATTGGGGATGGAGTTGGACTAATGGATGGACTACCATTTTTTTAAACTAAGGAATCAGGGATGGGGGGGTTCCACTAGACACCAGGGAAAGATGTTTTTTTTTTAACATCAACCCAGGAATCATCAGGGGGGGTCACTAGACACCACAGAATGGCAATTTTATTTTATGGTGGGCTGGGTAGTGATTGGTTGTGGGTGGAGCCACTAGACATCAGATATAGTTTTTTCTGTCTGAACTGTGGAATAATTATGGTATTATTTCACAGTTCAGCTAAAACTCACTAAACAGGATGAAAATTCACCAAACACATTCGGAAGATTTCTGATCTGCCAAATACAGACGTTTGGAAATTTCAACAAAATTGATGAGCATTCAGCAAAGTTCCACTTGAAGTGGAATTTACAACTTTCACCCACCTCTAGTTGTAATCGGTCTTATCAGTGGCTCTGAGGGAGTCATGCCACATCCACACAGGGATAATGAAGAGGCAGTGGCAAAGCAAGGAGGTCTCTAGGTACTAACAAGGAGGTTGGGGTAATATATACTGAGGGGGCAGACACAACAGTATGGGATGGCCAGATAGGTTGTGCCAGATAGGTTGCACTTACCCTAAATGTGACACACAGTGAGTCTCTCTTATCACTGTACATCTGCTACTGTTTTCATGTCTTACTGCTGTTTCAATTGTTGAGGCTCACTTGTGGGAGGGGCGAGAAGGCACATGCAAAGGAGCCAATCACATTGCCGCCCTGGCCCTCAGTCAATGGGAAGGAAGTGACTACTTTTTGGTGATAGGCCAGCTCATCAGATGTTGGATACTGGGCAAACTTGACAGACCTAGTAGTTTTATCTCAGCTGCACTGCCCTGCTCTCACCACTTCTTCTCCTCTACCTTAGCCTAATGTTGTTGCTAAGAATCTGTTATTGTGCTCTCCAGTTCATAGCACAGGTTGGGCCTATAGTGAATCAGCATTGGTGGTCAGAATGAATGGAAGGGATGGGGAAACAGTGCTCTGACAGGATACACAATGCAAGCCATTACAATTAACACTAGCAATGAGAGAAGCAAGGAATTAGTAAGGGTAAAGAGATTTGAGAACTGGGTTCCCTTGTAGGTTAGAGGACCAGCTTACCTGAGGGGGAGTGAGACCATAGATGAACAAGATCAGCTATCCCAGTATTCCAATTCACCCACCTACCTACTAAGCTGCAAAGCATTCATAGCAAAAAATGGAAAATAATTAAAATAAAATAATAAAGAGAGACCAGTGTCCATGACAGTTGAGCTGGCTCTGACTAGGCCATTTTAGATCCACAGTCTGTCATGTGATGCCAGTAGTTGGAAGTGGTGGGAGGGCCCAGTCTGCAGCCACTTCAAGAGAGGAAGCTTGGAGGTCATGTCTATCAGTCCAGTGTGAGTTCACCGTATCAGCCCAGGACTTGGGCTGTATGAGATAAGTTGAGGTGGGTTCACTGATGGTTTGCTGAGCAGTTGTACTCGGTGGGAGTCGGACAGGCTAAGAGGAGGGGTCATGACCTACATGTTTTGGAGGAGGCATGCCCAGTGAGTTCACTCCATGGGATGATGTCCCAGAGTCCCTGCTCCCTTCCCTAGGTCATTGGTTCATTTACAGGAATTGAAGTCTTGACCTCTATGACTCTTGACTGCTTGGATTGAGTCATCTGGCAGTCCATTTCTTGCCTGTCCAGCAGTCTTTGGGGAGCATGCCAGTGAGTCACTGGGGGCTGTGTGTCTCCTTGCCAGTGCTTACTGGGGCTAGGAATGTGATGCTTCTTCTCGAGATCTCTGGTTTTGTCCAGCCAGTATTTCCTGATGTAGTAAGCTGCATCATCAGAAGATTCAAAATGTTGGCTACTCCATTGTGGACAATTTGAAGCCAGGATTGCAGTTGATAGGAATTACATTGCAGTTGATAGGAAACCCCTAATCCTGAAATGATCTGCAAGTTGCAGTGAATTCCATGCACTTGGCTGCCAAATCAGCCTAGTAGTCATTAACAGTTAAAATTATGTGGCATTTCCAGATAAGTGCCCTTTTTCTCTTACTAGTGCCAGGATTCTTTCTGTCTCCATGAACTTGAGCAGTTTAGCCAGCAGTAGTCTTGGCTGAATGGCAGCTTTAGAACATTGTATCAGGGATCTAAGTGTCCTCTATCTCAATGGCAGGCCTCCAGGAGTAGTTCAGTATTTTGGCATTTCCTCTGGAGAAATGAGGCTATGTCAGAGTGTTCGACCACCTCCGGGAAACCCAGGATCCTGATATTATTCCTGGGGCTTCAGTTTTAAGCATTTTCAGCACAAACTGTAAGCCCACCATCTGCTCCAATTCATGTATTCTCAAATATTCTCACATTTTAGTAAGAATCCCTGCTATCTACGTAAGATTGAAAGATGTCAGTGTATTTGTGTTTGCTGTTCAGGGCTTTTATTTGTTCTTCCAAAGTCAGCACTATGGATTTGGGTGAGGAAATTTCTGTTAAGATCTGTTAAAGTAGTCTTTTGCTCTCTAGGGCATCTCCTGCTATAGCTGGCACTGCACGTGCCATCACCATCACCATCACCACACTGGGAGACCAGAGGAGCTGACAACTTCTCTGTATGATAGCTTGACATTTGGAAGGCGAGACAAGTAAGATTCAAAATTTGTTTGCAAAAGGATCCCTAAAAATTACATCTTTGTTGGGGTGTTATTTTTGTCTAACTCGTGGATTTTAATGGATTTCTCTGAGGCTATGTGAAGTTCATTTTAGGTGGCCATTCAGTCCCACAGCTCCACATCTGCCCCTCCATTTTGACTCTTAAAACAGTTATGGTTCACATCCAGAGTGAGGCATGGTATAAAACATACTACAAACTGTGCTCTGAAACTGTGTTCTAGCCCTGCTAGCAGGTATGCTAGAACACGGTTTTCGAAGAACGTGGTTAACTTAACCTGAGTTGCCAGCAGTGTAAATGGACACCATGCCATAAGTCATGTTATGAGTAATACATATGACACTATACAATGAATATTGGGCTTAAGCAGACCCAGAATACAATTTTAAGTCCATTGCTGAGCTAACACTGAGCAAACAAACAGTTAAGGCACGTTTTACACTGCCTTATTCTTTACTGCCAGCACATGTGCTGGTGCCACAGTGGTGCCAAAGAACTCAGACAGCAAAGCACAGTATGGGTTACAGTGTGGATGTACCTGAACCTTGCAGTAAATCTCATTTTAATAACATTTATAACAAGCATTTGTCAATGCCGAACATTCGCTTGCAGGTATTTGCAGTGGTGTTTGGCATGTATGGTGCTTTACCCTAATGCCCTGTGCGATTGCTGGTATTTGCACAATATATTTTCAGCATGACCTTTTTGTTACCCCCATTGTGCGCTACATAGGCGGAAACACGTTTTGGGCAGGATGTGAAAAATGACAGCTGTACTGCTCATGAGGAGGTGTGGGTAAAATGCCAATGTTGAAAATCTGGAGGAAATATTGAAAATTGCCGAACCCTACGTAGCGCATGGGAACTGTGCAACGACGTCAGAAACAGTCATTTTAGGAATTTTTCACCAAATTTTCAACATAACCATTTTAAGATCTCTGCTCATGAACAGTGTCACTGTGATTTTCTTAATGTGTCCCATACATTGAGTTCGCGTGACACCGACAGCACTCGCCAGCGCTTACATGGGCTGAAACACATTTTGGGTGAGATGTGAAAATGACAGCTGTACTACTCATAAGAAGGTGGTAAAATGGCAATGTTGAAATCTGGAGTAGAAATATTGAAAATTGCGAACCCACGAAAGGCAGTGAGGAACTGCGCAACGCGCTGTAAAACAGTCATTTCTAGGAATTTTTTCACCAAATTTTCAACATAGCCATTTTAAGACCTCTGCTAATGAACAGTGTCACCGTGATTTTCTTAATCTGTCCCATACATTGATTTTGCACACCGACTGTGCCATTGTGCGCTACATAGGCAGAAACACGTTTTGGGCAGGATTTGAAAAATGACAGCTGTACTGCTCATAAGGAGGTGTGGTAAAATGGCAATGTTGAAAATCTGGAGTGAAAATATTGAAAATTCGCGAACTTATGAGCCTGCGTAGGAACTGCGCAGTGCACGCTCGTAAAACAGTCATTGTTTGGAATTTTTGCACCAAATTTTCAACATGGGGTTTTTGGGGCACCTTCTCATGAATGTTGTCACTGTCATGGCGTTATTCAGGCCCGAAGGGTGATTTCGCGCAGTGACTATGCAGTGACTGTGAGATCACCCTTCGGGCCCGAATAATGCCATGACAGTGAATCATTCATGAGAAGGGGTCCCAAAAACCCCATGTTGAAAATTTGCTGCAAAAATTCCAAAAAATGACTGAGATATGCAATAAAGTTGAACCCTCCTATCTAGCCCACTATACAGCTTACTGGCATTTCCTCAGTTCGCGGTCAGCTTTGAAGAGTGCAGACATGTTCCCGGTCCACCGAAGATTGTCGCCCTGAGCTCCGGAGGTAAGTATGGGGTGAAGGTGGGTGTGGGGAGGCTGGGTGCGCAGTGGGTGGGTGCGGGTTGTGGGAGGGGGGACTGGGAGACTACGTGGGACCGTTTTTTCTTTACAGGTTTTTTTTTTTTAAAAACAGACTACATGGGACGCTTGCCATACTGGGGTGGGCTCCCAACATGGCAGAAGATGGCTGGGGGGGCCGAGGAGCTGATGGGGGATTGGGCACCCCTGACGGCAAAACAAATGAGAGGTTTGCCATGCTGGGGTGGGCTCCCAGCATGGCAGAAGAATGGCTTGGGGGGTGCCGTGGAGCTGACGGGGGATTGGGCACCCCCATCGGCAAACAACGCTTGCCACGCTGGGGTGGGCTACCAGCATGGCACCAAAGCTTTGGGGGATGGCGTGGCCAGCGTGGGGGGGGCCACGTGACACGAGGGCTGCGTGACACGGTGCTGTTATGACAGCGGTGGTTTTCTCTGAAGCAGAAGACCTGCTGTGTACTACAACTCCACATTGGTGCAGGACTGCCATGCCTGCTCAACAGAGCACTGGATTGAATGGGAGGCACACCTCCAAAGTGTGCTACTTTTCCCAAAACGTTTCCTTGCGATGCGCACAAGCGAACTATAAAATGGCATGACAGTGTGTGCAAGGCCATAGAGTTTGTGCTTACCACAGAGAAACAATAATTTGAGATATATTACTCTGCATAAAAGTTAATTTAATTTGTAAAAACAAGAATAAAGTCTTTCTGCTTGTCAGACCTATCTCTCTGGATTTTCTGCAAATACATATCATCAAACTCATACACACTTTGCATCATGCAGTGTCTTTAAATAATAATCCAGAGTTGAAAAAGAGAAATGATCCAGCTCAAATGGAATTAGCATAACAATCTTTTTTTCTTCTTTTTTTGGAAAAACATATTTATGCATAGTGCCTGTATTTACTGTATATTATCAGCATTTCCAGTGATATACTGTAACTATAGCATAAAGCAGAGTAGGGTAGATAGTGGATTATCCACTGCAAGTACTTCCACCAGACAGTGTCATTATCCAACAGTTATCCATCATGGTGTAGTGTAGTTCTGTTTCCAATCCATTCAATAAAAAGATTTACTACATAGTTGCTAGCAGTCACTAGCTAAATGTTTTACAAACCTCATTTCTATACACATCAATCATACAAAAGCTGGCTACCAAAATCAACTGGGGGTAGTTTACAGATTGTGATGTACCTCTAGAAAATAATATGGAAGATGAGATTTCATTAGCAAGTTCTTTATTTTTATTATTTTATTGAATATGGTTGCATTATAAAATGTACTTAAGCATTAAATGGGGGTTGTGATAGCAGAACCCCCTGACTTTTAAATAAAATCATTATTTTTGACACCTTAAAATGTAAATCTTATCCTGAAATCTCATCCACCACATTGTTTTTAAAAAGGTGCTTCATATTCTGTGGTCTTTCCATCAACTTGATCCCCAATTTTTTTAACAGAAAATATTTAGAGGCATTTTATCAGTTTTAAAATATTTACTTACAGAGAAACACAGGGACTCATGGTCAAGGTCTTCTTTTAATGTGGCTTATTCTGCATCTTGAGTTTTGCAACAGTGACTTACCACACCTGCCATGTTTTAATTATGGTTAACATATTGAAGTACAGAGGTTCTGTTTCCATTACAAATTTTATTGCTAATTAACTTCATAGAATTTATTCATACATAGAGAATTTTACTGTTTATATTTGTAAGGTGAATGAGTACCTCCTGAGCCTGGGCACCCCTCCCTCCTGACATCTGTGAGCTTGCTTGCTCAATGCAGTGAATTTATTTAATTTATTTATTTATTTACTGTACAATCGGATTTACAACCTTTGAGCCAGGGGCTCATTTACAAAGGTACCTCATCACAGAGAGGACATACAGAATACAATCACACAGAATAACATAGTTTTACAAAGTTGATAAAACACAATGAATAATTAGAAACATTTCAGAGTGACAAATTTAGTACCACCAGGTACCGCAGAGGATGGGAGGCCATGAGGGAGTGGGGGTGAGGTGGGAGTTCAGCCCAGAGGGCTATGTCAAGAGTGTTTTGAGAGTAGCAGAGCATCTGTCAGAGACAGTTGCAGCAGCAGGTGTTAAACAGTAGGTTCTGAAGGTTGGTTTTGAAGGGGGCAATTTTGGGAGTGCTGGAGATGGCTGCGAGGAGCGAGTTGAACCAGGATGGGGCTCTGTAGCTGAACAACCTCTGTGCCCGGGTGGTCCTAGTTGTGGGTACTAGTAGGGTGACCCTGTCTGCAGTTCGGGTAGAGACTGTGGAGGGTGTAAGTTGGATGGAGGCAGAAACCCCATGTGGGAGAGCCCGAGCAGAATTGTCTTAGTTAGAAGACAAGTTTGGTAGCAGAGCCGTTCATCGAGGTTAAGGAGCTTGGCCATGTCATAAAGCTGAAAAGTGTAGGTGACCCTGGGGGCATTGTTCAGTAGTCTGCAAGCCTTGTTTAAGGTGAGTTGAATTTTCTTGAGGGCCATGGAGTCAGCAGCACCATAGACCGGAAGGCCGTAATCCACAAGGGACATTACTGAGGATGTAATGGCAAGCCTGAAAGCATCAGGTGGGAGGCAGTCGCTTGTGACAGTACAGAATGCTGAGTTGGGAGTTAGAAGTGGCTGTGAGAGCTTTAATGTGGGAATGAAAGATGAGGGCCGAGTTCGAAGGTGATCCCAAGGTATTTGTAAGAGTAAACTTGTTCAAGCGGTTGTAGGGTGCAGGGAGGATTTGGAGGGTTGTTGCTAGCTTTGTTCTGGTGGTGGGCAAAGAGCATTGACTTGATTTTTTTGAGGTTAATGACTAGTCTGCTCTCCTTAAACCAGTTCTCTGCATCATTGAAAGAGTGTTGGAGGGAGTCTTGGAGGGAGGTGGGATTCCTGTGGGTGGCATAAATAATGGTGTCATTGGCGTACAGGAGAATATTGCCATAACAGGCACTGGGCAGGGTGTTTAGGTGAAGACTAAAGAGTAGTGGGCCCAAGATAGAGCCCTGGGGAACCCCTGAGCAGATGGGATGGGTTTCTGAGAGTGTCCCATTGTTTTTGACACGCTGAGAGCTGGCTGATAGGTAACTCGAGCACCAGGCGAGGGGGCCAGCAGAGAAACCTGTATGGTAGAGGGCATTTAGTAGGAGGGGGTGGGAGAGAGTGTCAAAGGCCTTAGAGAGGTCAATGAACACTACTCCAGCTAAGGAGCTGGAGTCCAGGGAGGAGTGCAGGAAGTTGGAGAACTCCATTAATGCTATACTTGTGCTGTGACCTGCGAGGAAGCCATGCTGTTCCCAGCATAGAATGTCATATTTTGCCAGATATTTGGTGAGTTGAGTGGCCACCACTTTTTCTAAGGCTTTGGAGAGGTGGGGGAGGATGGAGATTGGATGATAGTTGCTGGGGTGGATCTGTCACACCCTTTGTGAATAGGTGTGACTATAGCTGTTTTCCATGCTGTGGGGAATTGCTCCAGACAGAGGGACCGGTTTAGTAGGCCAGTGAGTGGGACCAGGACATCATCTAGGACCAGCTGGAGTATTTTTGAATGCAGGGAGTCATTGCTGGGACTGTTGCTGTTTAGTGCTTTAACAGGAGAGGTCTGACTTCCCAGACCAATACTTTGTGTAGCTAGAACCAGGGCATTGAAGAACTGCGGACAGTGGGTCAGGGCTAGGCCAAAAAGTTACTAGTGAGGACAGGGCTAAGATCCGTAAGGGAGGAGTTAAGGCAGTTGGCAATGTCAGTTGGGTCAGTAAAGGTGGAGCTGTCAATGGTAGCTGGGATGGGGAGCATGATTTCCTTTTATCTCTTTCATATTGTCCCAGAATGTCGGGGGCACTTCCCCACAAGGAGGCGAGTAGGGTGGCCTGGTTGTGGTTTGTCTTGGCTTTACAAATGGCCCATGTGCACCTGTTATGTGCGGCATTGTAGGCCTGTCTTTCAGCTGTCTGGCCGGTCTCAGTGGCTAGGTGCCAGAGGTTATCCCTGTCCCTGAGCATTTGGAGTAGGGCAGAGGTGACCAAAGGTATGTTATGCTATTTGGAGCGGATTTTGGTGAAGGGTGCAAAAAGATCACTGGCCTTGTTAAAGGCTTGTGAAATGAGGTTGAGGGCAGCATCAATGTTGGATGCATGGTGGATGGGGGACCAATCAATCTGAGTGAGGAACTGTTTGAGTTTTTTCAGCCCACCTGGGTGGAGACGCCTGCGGAGTGTGGTTTGGGCTACAGGTTTGGGGATGGGAGCAGACCAGAGGAATAGGAGAGGAGAGTGGTCGCTTAAGGAGTCCAGGAGGACTTGAATGTCTTGAATCTTTTGGTGACAATGATGTCTAGGAGGGTGCAGGTTCCTGTAGTTGGTTACATCTAGTGGGAGACGAGTTGGGTCAGGTCTAAGGCAGTGAAGGTGTCTCTTATTGGTGAGGCAGAGGGACTGAGCGAGTTCACGATGAGGTCCCCGACTAGGATTTGTTCTGCTTTATGGGGAAGGGAGGAGAGATACTTAGTGAGAGATGATATTGCTGGGTTCTGATTCCTTGGGGGTATGTAGGAGACCATGAAATAGAGTGAGCTCTTGGAGGGTCTGGGGTAAGTTTGATGGTAAGGCCTGGGCACCATTAACAAGCTTGGGACAGGAATGCATGGCTAATGATGGTGTCATGAGTATAACCACACAACCACCTCTGCGCTACCTGCTCGATCCTCACGAAATAAGGTGTGCCCGTAAGAGAGACAAAGGAATCCAGGGTGGACTTAGTTAGCCAGGTTTCTACTAGGGCTATGATGTCTGGTTGGTGTAGTATGACCCAGCACTGAATGACAGTGAATTTTTTCAGCAGACTGCATACATTCAAAGAGGCATGGCACAGTACAGTGGACCTCGTAGGTGGACTGGTGGGGGCAGGGCCTAGATTAAGGTGGATATTACCAGAGAGGAGTAATAGAATGACCAAGGTTCTATCCTTAGGGTGGCAGCTTGTTAACTTTTTGGGAGGAGGAGGAAGCCAGAGGGGGAGCAAGGGATGGGTAGGGTTTGGAGGGTCAGGATGACACAAAGGAGGTGGAACCAAGGGGAGCCAGGGTGGGCTGTGGGGTTGGGAGGGTAGCTAGGTGGTGGATGGAGGGTTCCAGAGTGCAATGACAGGGTGGGGGGGACGGGTTAGTCTGGAGAGATACGAAGGTGCAGTCCACAAAGGGCATGGGGTAAGGTCTGGCTGGTGGGAGGTGGGCCCTGGATGGTTATGAAGATGAGGCACATAAAGAGGAAGTGAACAGACTTGGTGCCTAGGTAGCCTTGGAGGCAGAACAAAGTGTTGGGGGAGCCAGAAGCTTTAGAGCTTTAAAAAACCAAAGAGAAATTAGCTTGAGCTTCTTGTCTTAGTGGTAGAGCTGCTGGACTGGTGTCAGAAGGTCAGGTTTGAGACTTACAAAGTGACAGTATCAAAGTATTTTAGCAGACTATGGAGCCAGAAGATTTAAGAGCTTTAAAAAAAAAAAAAAAAAATAATGAGGAAAAAAACTACCCTGACTTGTTGGCTTTGCGGTAGAGCTGCTGACTTTGGTGTCAAGGGTACAGAGTTTCAGTCCTGAAATGGGACAGGAGAAAAGTATTTAAGCAGACTATGGAGCCAAAAGCCTTAAAAGCTTTAAAACAGAGAGAAATTAACCTGGCTTAGTGGTAGAGCTGCAGACTTTGGAGGCAAGGCAGGATTTGAGACCTGCAGGAGAACAGTAGCAAACTATGAGAAAAAGGGTTTAGTACTAGAAAAGTGGGAGGAGTAGAGTTTAGGAGAAAACAGAGTGGCATGAGGAAGGCAGAAACAGGGGCTAGGGAGGGCACTATAGTGACTCCTAGTAGTCAGCAACCAATATTAGCTGCAAATAGGAGGTGGGGATGAGGAGAGTGAACAGAGTGGTACCTGGAAGGGTACTGCAGCAACCCCTAGTGGTCAGAACTATAAGCTGCAAATGGGACAGTGGACACTAAGTAAACTGAAGGAGAGATCATGTGATGTGTCACGTGACCAGTATACAACAATAGATGTAGAGTGGGGGGGTGGGGCAGTCGGCGCACACAGCACAATGTAACACCCCTGCTGGAAGAATACAGGCTTCACCTTTTACAGCCCCTCCGTGAATCCTGCAGTCCTCTGATGTGAGCTCTTTCTTCAGCTGGGCAGTGTTCTGAGATTAACACTAGAAAGTGAAAAAGAAAACTCAACTTATATGTTTTTTTCCTTTGCAGATGAAAACAGCTACAGTTCAGGTAAGTCCACAGAAAATAACTCTTTTTTTTTCAGCCATTTCCCCATTGTACTGCATGGTGACTAGTTTTTAGATGTCTGACAGGAATTGTTTGGCAGTACTTGTGACAGTATTGCTCTCTGTCAGCTGTTTTCATCACAAGCATTTTTTAACTGTAAATGGCTGAGAGCACTGCCAAACAGATTACTAAAACAGAGAAACAGCTTTTGGTTTTAGGAAGAATTCTTTTGAAATATGCACCAATCAAACTCCATTATACACCTCCATTATACACAGGTGTGTATAACAGAGTTTGACCGTTTCAGATTTGTATTATAACAGGTGCTCACTGATTATTCTATTTACTTTTTACCCCAGCTCAGTGGTGAAAAGAAAGAACCACTTCACCTCATCTGACCTTCCCTACAACTGTTAAATGTTTGAGTTGTTATTTAAAACAGTTTGTTGTTGGCATTGCATGGAGTTGACTTATTTTATTAACCATGTTTTTCCACTCTTATTAGCCACTCCACTGCACATGTCATCCATTGCCCAGTACCTTTACTTAATACTCAGTGGAGCTGGGATGCCATTTTTAGATACAGTACCTTCATTCCATCTGTCCAAAAACATTGTGTATACAAATGAGTATCTCTTTTTTTTTAAAGCTGTTATTGTTTCACTGCATTATATTCCCAAATGTAAATTCATCAGTAACAGAGTATGGGAGCATAAGTAATGCTGTGCTCGCTATGTGCCCAGGTCCTTTGACTCTTGGGATGGCCTTTTAACTGTTCATGCTGCAACCCTTATTATTGACTAATTGAAATAGTGTTTAATGAATAATAATACATATGTGAATAAAGGCATTTTGTTAAACAGCTTAAGTAATTCTGTGGAAAAAAATAGAGTTGTTGATGTATGAAAAGCATTGTGTAGATGAAATTAATTTTGTCAGTGAAAACCATTCAGGGATAAATAGCATTGTGTAAAACAGCAAGCAATGTTCTTTAGGGAAAGATACAGTTTTGTCAAGCACTGAGCATAATTATGCAGATGAAATGCATTCTGTCCAAAACCTACTGCACATGTGATTTATAGGATCACACTAAATAGTGTTTTGTGGAAGTGTAATATAATATATCACTCTGTTCTGTGATTTGTCAGCAATTTGCCAAATCATACTCATCACCTTGTGCTTTATTGTTATGTAGTGCATTTTTTTTTTCTGAATAATAAGAGCATACTGCTTTGTTCTTTCCAAAGGTCATATTACATGAGAACTGGTGCATGTTTATATGGTCTTAAATTTCCTATCAATATTGCATTTGTTGTATGCTGAAACTGTAGTTAAAAATTTACAGAGAGAAAGCAAGTGTGTCATAGAGGATACCAATAAGATGCAATGTGTGGCAATTTATTTGTACAAGGAAGGGGATAAGGAATATCAATGTAAAACTAGAAAATAAGGTGTGTGATAAAATGAGTAATGAGAGCTACTACACATACTACTTTCTCATTAGATAACCCTGGTCATCTGCCATAGCTATGTGTACTAATACACACACATAGTGCTTGATGTAATTTAATACCAGAGGCAGAAAACAATAGATTTAGCTCTGCATATCAATAAACCTAAGCCTTTCCACATACACACATAGCAGAGCAAATCAGTCATTTACACCCCTCTGCCTGGGAAAAAAAAAACACCTAAATCACCAAGCTCAGCTCTACCACCTTATAACAAACAGAATTACAACAAACTACTGTACTTGTCTTCCAAAACAAACAAAGAATCTTATATTTCTATAACCTTTTGAGCTTCTAAAATATTAACACTGCAAGCATTCCAAATACCTTACTCAAATTCCATACCAGGCAGAAGGAAACAAAAAACTGTCTCATACTACCCCTGAGTGGTTACCTACTGACCGGAGTCCTGGCCTGGCAGCTTACCAGACAGGTAAACCTGTGGAACAAGATCAAGGGCTCTGGTGGACATGCAATTACCAGTTCCATGCATCAGCCTTGGCATGTTAATTTGTCTCGAGAATCCAGATTCTTGTGCTACTAAAACCACTAGACTACCAGGGAAAAATGATTTCTCAATATTTTACTGGTCGGGATTCATGCAGGGGTGTGGGGGGACCACTAGACTACCAGGCAATATTATGTTTCATTACGTGGAACAGGGGTCTGGATTCATTGGGGGCGGGTCCATACTTCCAACTCTCCCTGATGTTCAGGGACGTCCCCTGACTTTGCCTCACATTTGTCCTCTACCCCTCGTGTAATGTGTTGCTATGACTGAACAGTGGAGATTGTCAGCATAACATGATGTCAAACATTAAAGTTACAGACGGTATAGTCTTAAGACAATACATCTTATACTGATCCCCTTATTCTAACATCTTCTGGGCAAATAGTACCACTTTGTGAGATGTGTCCCTGATGTGGGTCTTTGTCCCTGTTCTTGTAAGCCCTGTCCCTGATTCACGAGGCACGGGGTTGGGAGGTCTGTATGCACCAACTGTGTTCCTGCTGCTTCCAGCCTATCCTTCTGACCAACAGGGGATGCTGTGGGCATGCCTTGGCCTGCAGCGTCCAGACTGTACTTCTATTCTGACCAAAAGGAGGAGCTGTGAGCACCATGCAGTAGCACCAGGCAAACTGCATGGTAACGTATGCTAAGCAGCACATAATGAGATGCAAATGTGCCTGTTTGCCCACAGGATTACCTAAGTAGGCTTATTTGCATGGGAGCTTTGAATATATCTCCTGTTTGCCCTGGCTAACCAGTTTGCAATGGGCCAAAGTGTTAGCACTGTGCAATCAGGTTAGCCACGGGCAAAGCTCACTTAAGCATAGCACAGTTCTGCAGTGTGTGGCTTACATTGTTGTTTGTAGTAGCTGTGAGACAGCTCTGTGCAATCACACACAATGTTCTCCACCTGCAACACTGGCTTGCTACAGAGTCTAATGAACTGCAGTTGCAGTTTGCACTTACCTGTTGCTATATTCAGGGCTATTTTTGCCCTGCACTCCCAGACCAGTTTGCCCAGCTTCCTTAGCATACTATATTCAGCTGGTTTTGCACCAGGCTATTTCTTTTGAATATAGCTTGCTTTTTGTTCCAGGCTAAGTTTGCCCACTGGGCAGTGCTAATTTAGCCCTGGGGCAAAGTTTTGAATATCTGGCCCAGAGTGTCTAACTTTAAACTTACAAATCGTTATTGTGTAGTACTTTGCTGAGATTAGGAGGGGAGATGGGAGCTATTGTGAATAGGCGGGAGAAAGGACCTGGGAGGTGTGTGGTTGGAAATGTTTGCACAGTGGGTGGGTGTAGATTTCAATTCAAAATATATATTTTTTAAGAACTAATGAATACTTTGCATAGTTCTTCATTCTGTGAAAACTATGCATAGGGGCACTTTGCCAGTACTTTCATCAGCAAAGTTGTGTTACATGTAGTTTTGCTGTGTGAAGGTGGGTGCTTTGCCAGGAGAAATCTATGTGAAGTGCACACCCCAGCAAAGCAAATTTGGGGGCTTCTTGAAGTGATGTTTCCCGACTTTGCCCATCTCTAACCGATGCAAGCACCAGGTGTTGTGAGGTATAAAGCCACAGACCAGGCATCTTTTACCATCCAAGAAGTGCATCAGTTGAACTTGACATACTCAGGAATCTGTAAATGTGCTTAAAACATTTTTCATTTTACTTGTGCTAAAAAAAATTATAAACAGTTTTACATATTAAAAATATTAAATCTATGCCTCAATTGCTCATCAGGTAGTTCTCATGCCTGCTGATTCTTGGTGTTGTTTTGTTTTTGTTTTTGATACACTGTCATAAAATTGCCATTTTTGTAGTTTTTGAGCTGTGTTTGTAGTTACTGCAAAGTATGGCCTGTTCGGAGTGTGTTCTCTTCACAGAGCCCCTTCCCCTTGGACTATGCCAGTATCTGGTTTGGTTGTTGACTGGACAACACTTTTTAATAAAATGAAATTAAAATAAATAATTGTATCAGAGTCTGTAAGAGAAGTGCTGCACAAGTCAGTGTGAAGTTTCAGAAGCATACTTGTGAGCTGAGCAGCAGAGATGGGTACAAAAACTACAAGCCCAGAGCTAGTGACAGAGCTGTCTGGAAAGTGTAGCACTCACAAGAAAGGAGGAAGAGATAAGGTTGGAAATGTGAGCAGAGGAGACAGAAGAAAAAATATGCAGACTACTATAGTATGTTTTAAAATACATGTCATAGTTCTGTAGGGTGAATGAATAATTCAGACAGGGAGTTTACTGATAGTGGGTGTGGGGGTTGTTTGTTTGTTTGTTAAAAATTATTCCTTACAAGTCTAGGAAAAGGATAACCCACTGCATGGTTAGATTCATTTTCAATGGGGTCAAAATTTAAACCATTGAAAGAAAATTTCAGTTAGATAAAATAGACAATAGTACATAGTGCATGAGAAATGCATATTACAGACATGTACTCTATTACTCCCATACTCTGTTTTAACCTTAAATATCAACATCTATAACAATTATAAAAGTACAAAGTCTAGACCTATACATCCTGCTTTTAGTAATAGCATAGTAATAGCCATGTGGTCAAAATGATTATTCATTAACATTCAGTAATAGTTATGAATAATAATGAGGAGTATGAAACAAAAGCGATTACCTTTTTACTGGGAACACTATCAGTTAATTTAATATACTTCTGATTTTAACCATTTCTTGATCTTATACCAAGGACAATTGTCTTTTTTAAATAGTCTGGTAATGCAGAGTCTGCCTTGCCATTCTAGTTTTTGAATTACTAGTTCCAGATGTTGTGCTGATCTCAAATGTGCTCTAGATATGTATATCTGGAACAAATTATCCAGATAAGAAGTAGTCTTTTGGTCCAGTTGTTGATGAACTAAATGCAATATATGCAAGTTTCTTACTCAGTAAGACTAGTTCAGTTTAAGGCACTGTACATAGTGTGCCGGTGAGCCAAACGAGGTGCATCTACAGCAAACCTTGCAAATCTATTCAAGACTATGTCTAACCTCTCTAGTATGGTTTTGATGCACCTGCATACACCACGTCCCGTAATCAAATAGCGGGATTATTGTGGAATTGATTAGATGCACCCTGACTTTATTAGGTATACAACTTTTTAATCTATACAAAGATCCTAATCTACCATGTAATCTTTTAAGCAGATTTTCTATATGTGTATCCCATTTTAATTTTGTATCTAACCATATTCTCAAATATCTATATAAGTTCACCTGTGTTAATGTGTGATTGGTCAATGTTTTAATTTGAAGTAAGCTTGTTTTAATCACCTGCTTATTTTCAAAGAACATAACTTGATAATTTTACTATTTAATATCAAATTTCATGATTTATAATATTTTGTAAAATGTCAAAAACACATTGAAGCATTTCATAAGAAGAAGCACCTTCAGTGTACAAAATTACATTATCTGCATAGTAGTGGTGCTGCACTCATTTTATTAGAGTACCAGCACCATGTGTATACAGATTAAACAAAAGTGGCTCAACACCGATCCCTGAGGGACTCAGATTTAACAAATGTGGGCTGAGATGTAAACTTTCTCAAAGTAACCTGCTGAGTCCCATCAGTTAGATAGTCCTTGAACCAATTCAGGGCCACCTGGTTGAGGCCAGTGTCCTTTAATGTGTCCAACAAAACTGTGTGACTAAGTGTGCCAAATGCTTTGGACAAATCTATAAACATGGCCCCAACCAGGAGGCCCCTATCCAACAAGGACTGAATGTCAGGTGTCACCTTTATTTAAGCTGGTGTTGTACTGTGACTAAAATGAAAACATGACTGGTACTGATTATATATTTTACTATCCTCCAAGTAGGTCTGTAGTTGCTTCCCTACAAGTTTTTCAAAAAGCTTAGATTTTATTGGGAGCAACGATATTGGTCTATAGTTTTGAATTTTGTTTATCAAAGTTATATATCAGAATTACTTTCGCCTTCTTCCAGGCACTTGGAAATGTTCCAGTAGTCAGGGACAGGTTGTAAATGTAGGGAATATGTTGCGCTACTACTGGGGCTGCAAATTGTAGCAGAGACATAGATACCATCTAAACCTGGAGCTTTTTTACATCTAGTTTTAGCAGTTCATCTGCAACTTCTTTAGTACAGATCGATCCAAAAGTGAAATCTACTTTATTCAATACTTCCTGTTTGTTTTTAACTTCCTTTCTTAAGTCCCATCCACTTTTGTCCCTTGTTGTTTCTTGTTTCTGGCCTTCCCCTGTCTTACTTCTCTCAGCATCATCCACTAAACTTCCAAAATCTATTAAAAATCTATTCATGGCATCTGCCACCTGATCAGATGTTGGAATATTCTTCCCATTAATGTTGAAGGAGCTGGGGACATCTTTTGGTTGGTACCAGGAGATTAGTGAACGGAAAAATAGCTGCCATAATATTTTTTTTTAATAATTGTTTTTTTGGCATATTAATTTGTGAGCAGGCTGAGAACCAGGATGGCTGTGCACTGTGCAAAATCTGTACATGGTCATGTGATCTGTTTCACTCAATCATTTTGTAATTTTTCTAACTCATTTTATAAGCTGAATCCTCACACGTTCATATGTTGTCTTTCAGTCAATCACATCTGTACAATGTTCTTACCCAATTATAATTTCACATAGTGTTTAGAGTTTCAAGACCGGGTTCGAACACTATTTGAATCGTACTGCTGTTAGGAAAACAGGGAGTGAACTAGATGTGTCACACTACTGGGAGCTGACATTCACTTCAGTGCTGATTAGTGTCACAATGGAAGAAGTGCAAGAAGGTGGCCGGTGGAAACTTTGGTTTGGTTTTGATTCAAGCCCATGTCTTCATTTCAGCTTCAAGAATTTAGGGTAGCTGAGAAACTTCAGCCCACACAGTAGGAATTGGCATGGTGATAAACCACACTAAAAACTGTGGGTTGGGTGGAGTTGATGTCAAAACATATATTTATATCAATATCAAAATATATTTATTGCTACAGCTTTTGCAGCAGATAGTGGTGGTGTGTATGTGCTGGGGATAGCTGTTCTGTGGTGATGTGATGAATTTGCAGCCCATTGTGACAATGCTCTGCTGAGGTAGAGTAATACATGTTAATTGTTAACCTCAAGGCTTATGTTCCCCCATAGTCAGCTTTATCATCATGCCATTCGCTACATTCTCCCTGGGTCATTGCATTTAAGGTTATATACTTTACCTCACAAAAAAAAGAAAGAATGCATCAGTATACAAAACAAATTCAAACAAATGAGATGTAGGGCATGTAGGTAGACCAACATATTTAACCAATTATGTAACAAGATTGTAACATCCACCAATGCATTTGTCATGGCCCTAGCAGAAATATGTGTGTTATTTTTCGAGTGCAGTTTGACCATATGACAACATAACATGAGTGGCAAAGTGTCCATGGCATATACAATTTACACCTGAATAATCACTTTTATGACAATATTATCACATGGTACTGGTACATTGATGATGTACTATACCTATGGAAGGGAAATGAAAATGAACTTCATGATTTTAATAAAGAATTGAACAGTTGGAATCAAAACTTGAAATTTGTCATACAATATAGTAATACAGAAATAGCATACCTAGAATTATTAATAAAGACTGAACATCAGAGATTTGAGACTACAATATACAGAAAAAGTACAGATAGGAACACATTGCTACATGGTAGTAGTTTCCATGAACAAAAATTGAAAGACAGTATCCCTTACTCACAGTTAGTAAGGGTGAAGAAAACTGTAGCTCTGAGGCAGAATTTGAGAAAAACAAGGCAGATATGTTACAGAGGTTTAGGGAGAGGGGTTATAGGTGTAACACCTTGCGCAGGGCTGAGTACAGAATTCAGAACCAGGAAAAAGAGACATTATTAAATAGTGGATAAAAACAATGAAAAGCGACTGAGAGGGTTGTACTAGCAGTAAAATACAATCATAAAATGACACAAATCAGGAAAATCATTAATCAGAATTGGCCTTTGGTGACGATTGATAACCCCAACATAGCAGGATTGCAAGCCAAACCAATAGTAGCAGCCCAAAAAGTTAAAAACCTGAGGGAGAGACTGGTAAAGTCACAATTTAGAAAACCAGAACCAAAAGGAGGGCAGCTGCTATTGGGACCATTGCAGCTGGTATGACACCTTGCATGAGATGCTTGGTGCAGGCACATGAGTAGAGAGAAAACTTTAAGCATCTGCACAGGTCAGGAATTTGAAATTATGACCATATAAGCTGCACCACAGAAGGGGTGGTTTATGTAATACATTGTCCATGTGATTGGTTATATGTTGGGCAAACTAAAAGAGCACTAGTAGAATCCCCCACCCTCTGATTGCCATCCCCAAATCTTTCTAAGTTGCCCTGGTGTCAAATGGCACCCCCCATATTTCCCAATGTTTCTCTGGTGTCTACTGGCACCTTCCCCACCCTCCTATCACCATCCCCATAATTTTCAAAGTAGCCCTCATGTCTATCGGCACCCCAACTCCTCTGATTGCCATGCTCAAATTTTCAAAATTTTCCCCAGTGTCTAGTGGAACCCCTCCACCCTCCAGTCATTGTCCCTTTATTCCAATAACCTGCCATAAAGAAACCCATCCCTCAATGTATTTTTTGTTTTCCCTGTGAGAGTTAGGACCGATGACCCCCAATGCACACCCCGATGCTGGTTGGGGGTGGCTGGGGGTGCAAGGGGTCTTTCTACCCTAACAGCGAATTTCCTCGCTTTTGTCACTGTGAAACAACCCTAACTGATGCATTAAATAGAGTTTTTGCTCTATATATATATATATATATATATATATATATATATATATATATATATATATATATATATATATATATATTAGGGTTGAGTAAGCAGTGTATATTAAACCCACATTTTGCATGTTAATAACCTTTGCAAACTGCTCAATGGATTTGCACAAAATTCAGAATGCGTAGTCTTGGATGGTAGATCACTTGATACACCAAGTTGCATTTTGGTCAGATTTGTGGTTTTCATGCAGCAGAGCACCAAAAGCTCACGAAAGGGGACTGGCTTGCAAAAGGTGATTTTGACAGCTTGTGTAAGCGGAATGTTTTTTTGAATCCCCTTTCATGAGCTGTCAAAATCCCTTTTCATGAGCTGATCCCCTTTTGTGAGCTGACAAAATACTTAATCGTGATTTCCCGACCAGATGGCCCTATTTTGCGAACAAGGACTGGCCTGCGAACAGGGATTTTGTCACCTCACAAAAGGGGATCAGCTCGCAAAAAGGGATATTGACAGCTCGCGAAAGATGATTATGTTTTCAAATCCTCTTTTGCAAGCTGTAAAAATCCCCTCTCGTAAACTGTCAAAGTCCTCTTTTGCAAGCTGACAAAATCCTTGATTGGGATTTCCAGACCAGATGGCCAAAATCTGATGAACAAGGAATTCTCATGAACAGGGATTTAGACAGCTCATGAATGGGGATTGACCTTGCAAATGTGGATTTTGACACCTCACGAAGTAGGAATTTTAAAACGTTGCCAATGGACTGCAAATAAACAGTTTGGTCTTTTGGCTTGAAAGGGGTATAAAGGGGGTGTTCCTGGGATGTGAATTATGCTGCTTACGTACAAAAAGTTTTATTGGTTCCATAGCTACGCTAATATGAAATAGAAATATTTCCCAATAGGATAACATTGCGGCACCCACGGTGCCTTTCGGTGCCCATATCTCGGAAAGACTAAAGGAGCTTAATATGTATACCCTTGAGGAAAGGAGGGAGAGAGTGGACATGATAGAAACTTTCAAGTACCTCAAGGGAATCAACAAAGTCCAAGAGGGTGGCATCTTTCAGAAAAAGAGATGTGCAAGAACAAGGGGGCACAATTTGAAGACAGAGTGGGGACGGCTCAGAGGTAATGTGAGGAAGTATTTTTTCACAGAGAGGGTTGTGGATGCATGGAACAGCCTCCTGAGGAGGTCGTGGAGTCAAGAACAGTGGGGGAATTCAAGAATGCATGGGACAGACATAAGGCAGTCCTAGTGGGGAGTAGGAGGAAGTAAGCTGTTGGTTAATTAGGATCTGCAGCTTATCTGTTAGGTAGGAAAATGGGCAGACTAGGTGGGCCAAGTGGTCCTTATCTGCTGTCACATTCTATGTTTCTATGTTATACAGATTTGTCACTAAGCATGCACGGAGGTTTCAAAGTCATGATTACAACTGCAGTGTAATTTTGTTTCATAGCTGCTATGGTTACTGAAATATTGGCAAATTACTGTTGCAAGGGTTCCTTCAGCCCTATAGGGTTGCTGCATGGATCCATAGTTGGCCTCGCACTACCACAGACACATATCATTATGCAAAATGGGAGCTTGAAGGATCATGGGACCCAGAGGGCACATGCTCCCACCAACACAAACCAGCTGCCAGTTACATTACACTTTCTGAAAAGGTAAGGAAATTCAATGCAAAAAACTTTGCTAATGCATCGGTTAAGTTGAAGAGACAAAAGTAGGAAATGAGACATTAAGTTTGACACCTTAATACCTCATGCCTTACACCCCACCCCACCCCCACCCCACCACCACAGGCCAACAGGTGATGGGCTCTACCTTGGGGTCATTGGGCCTAACTCTCACTCCCATTATCCTATCCTGTATCATGTGAGCTTTGTTGCACATGGAATGAGGCGAGAGTTAGGGTCGATGACTTCAAGGCACACCCCATCACCTGTTGGTCTGTGGCGGGTGGCCGTGCGGTGGGGTGGGGTGGTAAGGTGTGGGGGCTGTAAGGGTGTCAACCCTAATGCCTAATTTCCCTACTTTTGTTGCTTCATCCCTAAGTGATACATTAACAACGTTTTTGAAATGAATACATATATATATATATATATATATATATATATATATATATACACATATACACACACATTTATATATGTGTATATATATATATATAAATATCTGAAATTTTGCACGCTGTTGTCTAGGAAACAATGACTATAGATATATATTCTTTTCAAACAACTGTGTTAATACATCAGTTAGGGTTCATCTTAATGCAACCCAAGCAGGGAAATATGGTGTTAGGGTTTCCAACTCTAACTCCCTATCCTTTGTCTCTGCAGCAGCAAACGGAAAATAGGTTTTGCTCTCCTGAGTCTGTTAATCAGTGGTGGGTCTTCCTGTTAAGTCAACTCCAATACCACCCCTCAACCTTAGCCCACAGCCTCCTGTCTGAAGCACAAAGTATTGCTCCAAGCCAGTGACTCATACTGACATAATATTCAAAGGTAGAGCAGTACAGTATATCTTGCCACATGTTGCCAACAAAATGTGTTGCATCTTTCTTTATGCAGGGCCTGAAAGAAAGACTGCATCTTACTCTGTTTGCTCAGGGAGGGGGTAAGCATTAGAGTTGAAAACCCCAAGAAAGACACCACCACTGATTCTCCCAGACTCAGGAGATGCAAAACCCTGATGTTTTTCCCTTTAGCTGCTTGAGGGTTGGGGGGTAGAGAGTTAGGGTTGGAAATCCTAATGCCACATTTCCAGACTTTTGTTGCATTAGGCTATACCCTAACTGGTGCATTAACACAATTTTTTTGCAAAGAATTTCCGTTTTTTTTTTTTTGAGAAAATAGCATTGTATCCTCATGAACAGATGCAGATGAGCAATGCTGTCTGGGCCCTGCAACAACAGAAGACTCCCATCTGTATACAGAAGTGCAGGGTCCTTCTGACCCTGTACTTCAATGCAGTGACAGATGTAACAAGCATTTGTAAATGCTAAATGTTGGCTTCCTGGCATTGGCATTGGTAGTGCAGGAGTTAGAGAGATGCATAATAGGAATGGCAGTAAAGTACTGAACTAATGCCAAACCCCCCTGGCAGAGATTGAAGGGTGTTGGGGGTGTGCTTTTGGGTCATCGGCCATAATGCTGAAGCCATTCCACCTCACCCCACTCTGCAGACAGCAACAGGTTTGGCTTGGGGTCTTTGGCCTTTATGTTCACCCCATTCCATAAGGAAATAAGCTGAGATGGGTGCAGTATAGGAGAATGGGGGGAATGTTTGGCCCCAAAACTGCAAGGCACACCTTGATGCCTATCAATGGCTGTAGGGTGGGGGTATAATGCTGTGACCGTTATGGCCAATGAACCTAAGTCACACCCCTGATGCCTGTCAGTCTCTACAGGGTGGGGATTATGGTTGGAAACCTTAATGCCCAGATGTTTTTCAGTATTTTCACTCCAAATTTTCAAAATGGGCTTTTTGGGACCCCACTTCATGAACAGTGGCACTATGATTTTGTTAGTCAGTCCTGAAAGGTGATTTCACACAGCAACTATGCCATTCAGTGTCACAGGTGTGGAAGCCCATTTTGGGCAGGATGTGAAAAATTACAGCTGTACTGTTCATGAAGATGTATGGAAAAAGGGCAATGTTGAAAATCTGGAGTGAAAATATGAAAAATGCATTGTTACGAGCATGCGTAGAAACTGCGCAATGTAAGCCCGTAACATGGTCATTGTTTGGAATTTTTCACCAAATTTTTTACATGGGATTTTTGGGACCTTCCTCCATGAAGAGTGGCACTGTGATTTTGTTAATCCACCCAGAAGTTGATTTCACACAGCAACAGCGCCATTCTGTGCTACAGTGCGAAAACACATTTTGGGCATGATATGAAAAATGACTGTTGTACTGTTCATAAGGAAGTGTTAAAAAATGGCAATGTTGAAAATGTGGAGTGAAAATATTAAAAATTGGCGAAGTTACAAGCTTGCCTAGAAAATGAGCAGCACACACCCATAAAGCACTAATTTTGGGAAATTTTTTCACCAAATTTTCAACATGAGCTTTATTTGAGCCCACCTCATGGACAGTGGTACTGTCATTTTGTTAATCTGTCCCAAAACATCATTCCATGCAGTGACCTCAAAATCACCTTTCTGGACTAAGAAACAAAACAGCAGTGACATGTTCATAAGGTGGGGTCCCAAGAACACCATGTTGAAAAATTTGGGCCAAAATTCCTACAAATGGCTGTGATATCAACCTAAGTTGAAACCTCCCATTGAGTCCCATTATACAGTGCTTACCCAATTCCTCAGATCATAGTTTAGCTTTGAAGAGTGCAGACATGTCCCAGTCCACAGAAGATCAATGCTTCCAACCTCCTGAGGATAAGTATGGGTGAGGGTGGTGTGGGGAGGTGGGTGCACAGAGAAAGGGTTGTGTTGTGGGAGAGGGGACTTGGGAGATGATGCTGGTTGTTTTTCTTTTCTACAGTTTAACAAACAAACAAAAAAGAGTCCGGGGACTGTTTTCTTTATTTATAGGTTAAAAAAAAAAAGTAAAACAGTGGGGCACACTGGGATGGGCTCACAGTGTGCCACATGAGTTTGGTGGGGGACATGATACTGATGTGGATTGGGCATCCCCATTCGTCAAGCTTGGGTGGAGGGGAAACATGATGCCTACGGGGGATTTGGCACCCCTCATCAGCAAAGAAATTGAGCTTGGGGGTGGGGGGCATCCAACACTGGGAGTGGGCATCCCAGTGTCGGGAAAATTCAAAAAAAATGTCTGGGCACACTGGGGTGGGCTCCTAGTGTGCCACGATGAGGCTGGGGGGGAATACATGCTGACATGTGGATTGGGCACCCCCCAAAGACAGCTTCATGGAAGTGTGTGGACGGCAGCAAGATCCGCCATTGTGGAAAGCAGTGCCAGTAGCTGTTTTATTTATTTATTGAAATGTTTCACCAGGAATGGCATACTGAGCAACTGCTTGTAACTCCAGCCATGTGAATTACTGTGCACTGTAATACACATGACCCTAGTCTCGTCATCTGCCATTGCAATGTGGAAACTGCTCCTCAATGGAGCGGCAAATTTCTTTCAAGGTTTTGGCTCTCTATGAAGTTTGCTGTCATCGCTAGCATGTTCACTGATTGGTGGCTGAGGGACACACCCACTAAAGCATCCCCTGCATTAGCCACAACACTGACACACCTCTGAAATGTACTACTACTACAAGATGTTGCTTGTGTAAGCCAATATAAAAATTACCAAAGTTATGAACATGTATAGAAAAATGTCAACTTAGGTTCATGACTGTTTTTTTTTTGATAGTTTGACCCCAAATTTTCATTTAGCCTTCTTAGGATCCCACATCATGAATCCAATAGGTAAAAATGTTCAAATCTCAGCTAAAATACCATTCCGCTGTGCAGGTACAAAAACACATTTCATCCATTATTTGAAAAATGACAGCTGTGACATTCATAATATGGTGTAAGAATATGGCTATGTTAAAAATTTGGGGTCAAAATAGTGAAAATTACTAAAGTTAGGACCATGTACTATGAAATTTCAGCATCTGCTCATAATTTTGTTGTTCTTTAACATTTGTTACCCCTATTTTTTTTTTTTGCATTATTTCTTTATCCTCCTGCATGCCACAGAGTTGCCTCTCCTTGGGGCTGCCATGGTCACAGACATCCCCCCCTACTATCCCCTTTTCAACCACCTACCTCACATCTGCAGCCTTCCGCGGGGTAACCCAGTGTGGCCCTTCACCAGATGGGTCCACACTCCTCTGAGGAGGAAGGCACCAGCAGGAGGAACCAGCACACTATTTCTCTCAGTCCTGGGAGCTGCTGAGGTATTCTGTGGTTCTCCAGAGAGTCTTCAGAGGTTCAGAGGTGCCTGGGGCTGGCAGCCATCATCCGGCTAACTTCCGGAGCAATTTTTCCGTTTTTCTTGTTCCCCCTTTTGCGTCGCTTCATGCAGTGCCTCCAATCTTCATTTGGGGCTGCTACATGAGTGAAGGCAGTCCCTAACCCACCCCAGGATAGGAGAGCAGTCTATCGGATGCTCAATCCTATCCTCCCCCTGCCAACCCCTGATGACCCGAAACTGTTCCCAAACCTGGGTTGCTGGCATGGGTCGAGGTAAGGCACCAGCACCTCAACCCTCTACGTCACTGGGCTGTACCCCAAATTTTTAACATAGCCCTCTTATGACCCTACTTCATGAATAAGGGCAGAGTAAATTCTGAAATATAAGTCCGCCATCTTCTTCCAAGAGTCCAGATTCTTCTTTCATGAGTTGTTTTATGATCATGAAAGAAGAAGGTAGGCTCAAAAAAAGAAAGTTAAATCCACCACTTTCTTTCATGAGATGAGATTCTTATTTCATATGATGGAAATATTCTTTTATGAGACTTATGAAACAAGAATTTTGGCTCATGAAACAAACTTTAGTAAGGATTTAGGGTATGTCCCATAACCAGTCACCGGGGCAGTTTTTCAAAAAAACAAACTCCAGAATCAAGCTAAATAGCTAGTTTCAGGTGTTTCTTTATCTCCAGGATATCATTTTTTATGGGTTTTCAAGTTTTCTTTTAAACAAAAAACAAACAACATAGCTGTCATATGAAAGAAGATTTTTTCATTATGAAATAAGAATTTTGGCTCATGAAAGAAGATTCTTCTTTAGTGAGCAGGAAATTCTTCTTTGTATAAAACATCTGAAAGACCCTACTGAGCATGCTCAGAACTGAAATTTCACATCCTTATAACTCTTGAACAGATTAATATGTGTTCACTAAACCAATGAAAGATATCATTCTAGGGCAATCCCTTTGTACCCTGAAAATTTCAGAACACAATTCCAAACCATCTGGGCTATAGGTGAGAGCAAATAACAGCAAGAAAAAAAGATTTTTTCCTCTTTTAGCACTATTCAGATCCTGGAAACCACACAGACAACAGGAATAAAGCTTCTCATATCAAGAGACCTTGCCCCTCATTCTGCGCATGAAAACATTTTTTTGCAATTCCATTTAATGGGGGGTGAAGCTATTAATGTGAAATGTTAGGGGTTTAACAATAAACATGCTACTCAACCCTAACTATAGGGGTACAACTGCACTGCTATGATTATAGGGGTGTTATTGCACCCCCACAGTAAGTGTTTAGCAAGAGGTTCTATGTCAAACCCCTAACTTAGATCCTTAATAGCTTTGGCAGTCTTGATGAAATTATCTGAAATTTTGCATGTGATATCTTTGAAGCATGGTCTAAATCTGTGGAAAGTTTCATGATGGCAGCTTAAGATCTGCATATGTCATTTCCTGTGGATGTCTAATTTTTTTTCCACTAACATGGGATTTGTGTTTGCTCTCACATACAGCCTACATGGAATGGTATGTTTTTCTGAAACATTCAGGGTAGAAGTGAGCTGTGCCAAGGTAGTTCCTGAAGGTTTTATGAAAAAATATTAAATGTTTCCAGAGTTATAAGGATTTAAAGTTTTGTTTTTTATGTTGTAGGCATATTCAGTAGGACCTTAGTAATAATGTTCTGATATGGCACCAAAGATTCTGGGCTGGATTTTCAAAGGTCCCTTAGATCCATGCAAGCTGCATCAAACAACCAGCTTGAGTCAGATCTAGGTGCACCAAATACTGTGCACCATATTTTGCAAGAAAAGCATTCTTTGTGACAAAGTCTCCCAAACTGATGCAAGAGATCCACTGTGTCAACAAAATGGTATAAGAGATGAGAATGATGCAAGCTGCACCAAAATAAATGGTGCAAGTTGAGTCAAAAAAATTACTCAAGGAATGAAAATTATGCAAACTGAGTACAAAAATGGTGCAAATTGAGTGAAAATGGTGCAAGCTGAGTAACAAAAATGGTACAAGTTGAGTCAAAAAAATGATTCGAAGAACAAAAATGATGCAAACTGAGTACAAAAATGGTGTAAGCTGAGTAAAACTGGTGCAAGCTGAGTCAAAAAAAATGGTGCAAGTTGAGTAAAAAATGACGCAAAGGATGAGAATGATGCACGCTAAGTAAAGCAAAACAGCAGATGAAATGGCCAAAACTAGCCCCCAAAATGTTCTAAACTAGTCAAGCAGGAGAATACTGGCCCTTAATAGTTGCACAGTCAGGTATGACCAACTGCTTTGGGTCTCTTTATATGCTTTAATGTCCCTTAGACCAGCTCTAGCTGGTCTAACAGCGAAAGGCATCTTAAGCACAAGGACAGGACTTGTAGTCTTTGAAAATCCCAAATAAGGGGATGTGCATCATTTCAGTGATGCAGGCATCCCTTCCAACATGGTGCAGGCATTTGCTTGGTGCAAGCATGGGGCAAGCCACCATGGCACATGCAGACCTGTTTTTAACGCAAGCACCATTTGACAATCAGAACTGGTGCAAGGTTCGATGCATCCTGATCCTTGCATCAGTTGTTTTTGATGCAAGCAACCCTGCATCATTCTCTGGCCTTTGAAAATCTGGCCTCCCGTGTGGAAAACCATTTTTGGGGTTCTTACCACTTCCTTCTCACAGAACAAACATTTTTTTTATGCTTTGATAGTGCCATCTTGTTTTTCCCCTTGATCTAAAAAACATGGAAAATACATAAAAATGCTGTAATTAAAAATCAAACACCAGAACCTAGTTAAACAAGCACCATTTAGTAACTTGCTGATGTTTCTTTTTTGAAATAATGGCTACAAATACCTTTTCTGGGCACCCCAAAATCCAGGATGTCCATCTCAGCAAGAGGAGATGTTCACATGCATTTTCTGTATGAGAACAGTGGGACTTTCTTGAATGCTGAAGCCATAGCTGGAAGTCATGCCGCTGGCTCCAGCTCCAGCAGTGAGCTGGCGATCCCCTGTTCCCTATCTCTCTGTGTATCTATCTGTCTGTCTGTCTCTCTGTCTATCTATCTATCTATCTATCTATCTATCTATCTATCTATCTATCTATCTATCTATCTATCTATCTATCTGTCTATCTGTCTATCTGTCTATCTATCTATCGGATATGCCATGACATCCCTAATCTCGATATGCTGACGCTCAGCATACTGAGTACAATGGCCTGAAATCCACAGCCCCAAATGGATCCTATGCCTGACAGAAAAGAACTCAGGAATTATGCGAAAAATATGTGTAAAATACTGGGGGCTGCACCCCTGCACCTCCCATGTGGAGGGCTCTTCCCCCCACAACCCCTGTAACTAAAATACCTAACTCTGAGGGGGAGCGGACCCCAGAGTAAAATGTTAAATAGTTATGGGGGATGCAGTGTGTAAAATGATGTGACCCAGACCAGAATCCAGGTCGCACACCGCATGCTGGCTGACCTACCAGTGGTATATCCAACCACACCACTGGAGAGCATGGCCAGCAACCCTATCCAGCTGCATTTCCCATACTGTAGAAGGGGTAAGGTAGCATTGCATCACATCTGCTACCTTACCCCACCGGGAGGAATACTGTCAGATTTACTGCCACTGGGATATCCCGTCTATCGGGCAATGCTGATTGGGGTACTGGTTGTCTGGATAGTGAGCTTCAGGATAAGATAAGTATACCTATCTATCCATCTATCTATCCATCTATCTATCAAGTGGGCTGGAGTGCCAACCCCAGTACCACTTATTTCTCCCCTGTCTTCCAGGTTGCCCACCTGTTCTTCCAAATATTTATTTATCATTTTTTTACAAGTAAGCAGACCTGGGCTGCCCCCTCCCCCCCAAGTACAGCTTCTTTCTCCCCTGGCCTCTCCAGGTCACCGACCCCCCTTCCCTGAAGAGTAGATGACACTGGGGTGCTCAATTCAAGTAGAGATGCAGCGAATTTAAATCCGCAGGTGAAGTGAATGTGAAGTGACCACTTCACATTAGTGCAATGCTACATGAAGTGGTCATTTAGGAGTACTCACTTCGCCTTGTGATTATGACTTGACTTCGCATTGTTATTCCGCCTTAACATGAAGTAAGGTGGAATGACAACAATGGGCACTTTAGTCAGCACTCCTATACACATCACATGACTTACAGTACTATAAGTCACATGCTTTAGCCAGGCAGGAAGAAAGTGAGTCATACCAGCAGATACTTTCACTTTCTCCTTTGCAGAGGTAGGAGGAGGAAGGATAGTGTAGGAGAGGAGTGTGTATTTGTTGCTTAACTTGCTTTTTTCAACGTCATAAAAACCAACAGCTTTTTTAAAAGCTAATTCTTTAGTTTTTGTTGTACTGTTTTGTGAGTTCTTTTTTGTGACTGATTTATTTGTTTTATAAATTTTGTTTTGTATAACTGTGTGTGTGACTGCGTGTGTGTGCATGTGTGAGTCACTCGTCATCGCGTGATGCGTCGGAGTGGAGAGGGAAGAAGAGTTACGGACCAGGGACAGTCTGTGGCCTGTGTTGGCCAGAGGGGAGTGCGGACACATGGCGGTCAGTGTGGGCCTGTGTCACAGGACCGCTCCAGATTATTTGGTCCAGCCCACCCTCCAGAAGCAGCAGCACTACCAGTGCCACTGCCACATCCAGCACGTCCACCACCACCACCACCACCACCATCTGTACAAGCTGCAGAAGCTCCAGCAGCACCACCTCCCAAACCACAGTAGCAGATGGAGCCCCCCCAGGTGCATGACAGTGCTGCTGGCAATACATCTGCCCCTGTTGTTCCTGGTCCCTCCTGCAGCTCGATAGTCTGGCAGTTTTTCAACTGTGTCATGGGGGACAGGATCATTGTGGTGTGCCTGCTTTGTGATGTGCAGGTGTGCCTTGGCCGCTGGGGACACATGTGGGGACTGGGGAGCCAGAGTACACACATGCTTAACCACCACAAGGTGGAGTGGCAGGCTGCCACAGAATGGGACAGGCCTCCACCTGCTGGCCCTTCTGTGGCAGTGGCAGTGGATGCTGCTGCTGCTGCTGTGTGTCACCAGAGCAGGAGGAGGGCCACAGCAGCAGCTGCTGCTCCACCACTACCCCCACCACTGCCACCAGCACCACCCTCGCTACCACTACTACGTGCCTTTCCTCCCACAGCAGTGGACCCCACCACGATGCCTGCAATGCAGTCAGAAATAGCACTGCTGTGGGCTGCGATGGAGGAAAACAATCAGAGGATCGGTGCTGTCCAGCAGCAGATTGAGCGGATCAAGCAAGAGCAGCTGCAAATAGAGTCGATGCTTCATCTGCTGCTGGAACATCATGGGATTGAGCATTAGGTTTTGTTTTCTGTACACACACCCCCACCACTGCTGTACTGTTTTGTGTTTTGTTTGTTTAATACCAGACAGAGGAAAGGCCACAGTATTAGTTTTAGTGGTGGTGGCAAGGTTCTAATTTGCTCCGCCAAGTGATCCGGCGGAGTGAAGCGTGAATCATGGAGTGCTCCCTCAACGCAGTGTAGTACTTAGTGTTACAAAATGGGTAACGCGAAGTCCATTGAAAACAATGACTTCGCAGTCACCCGCCTTCCCAAACCACTATTCCACTAATTTAAGGCAAAGTACATTGAAAACAATGTACTTTCGCCTTACTTCACCTTGTTTTTAAACTCCAAAGGCGAATTTTGCAGTGTTTCATGGAATTTCAGGTCACATGGGCTCTAGATTGTTCTGCACAGCCTCAGTTTGGGTGTGTGTAGGAAGCTGTAGGAGACAATCTGCTCTGAGAGCTCTCTCAGTACTAAACCTTCAAAAAGCTGTTAAAAAGGCTTTTGAGTAATTTTGTTTTGCTGAAACTTTAGTTCATCGTTTATAGGAAACCGTCCTGTGCTCATATCATTGAGCATTTATTGTTTGTGTATGGATTTTGAATGTTAATGTACGACATTCAGTCTGTGTACTGAGAGACAGTGGAAGTGTGCTTTGGGGGAAGGGTGCATCTGTGGTGTAGGTAGGTTAACTTGGAGAAAAAGACAGTGCTTTCTGTTTTGGTGATATTTTTCTTGTTTAACTGTGTTAATGTACAAACAGTAATATTTTCAATATTTCTTGCCATTTTTTTGCTGATTGTTGTGGTGCAGCAGTGCATAATTTTAGTTTGTTTAAAATATGCGGTTATATTACTGACGTTTTCAATTTGTTATGCATTACTTAATGTGTGTGTGAGTATGTGTGTGACAAGTGTCATCAAATCAGACACCTTTTATTGTGCCACATAATAATTTCAGCAATGTGAAGCTGCTATCCACTGCAGCTGTGTGATTTTTGCACTTCTTTGTGGTATCTTTACTGGTACTAGTACTAGTGACCGTTACTGCAGCAGTACAGTACACTGCCCCCTCTGCGCAGTCCGTCCCAAATGGTAAAGGTATTCTTTTCCAGATTTGAATTTCTGATGGAGAGCACTGGTTAGGTGTTGTGCCTTTGTGTCTGCATCTCTTCAGTGCACAGCTCAATCTTAATCTGTCTGTGCATTTGCTTCTCTTTAGGGCCCAATCTCCATCTGTAACTTAAGTCACAGTTGTTTCTTTGGCTTCCCTTCAGAGTACTGGACAGGTGTGGTGCTTAATTCTGCATGAAAATTGTACTCATTACATAGATACATAGACACATAGACAGTGTCGGCAGATAAGGGCCTATGGCCCACCTAGTCTGCCCATTTGAGCTTGTAAGTTCAGTATGTTTTCCTAGAAGTCTATTTCCCCTTACCCCTGACCTCTAGAATTCCTTTATGTCTATCCCATGCATTCTTAAATCCCGTGATTGTTTCAGCTCCCACCACTTCCTCTGGCAGGGTGTTCCACTTGTCCACCACCCGTTCTGTGAAGAAATTCTTTCTTGTTTCTCTCTGAATCGTCCTCCTCCAACTTCATCCCATGCCCTCTAGTCCTGAAACATCTTTTTCGCTTAAAATAGTGTTTTCCTGCACCCTGTTCCTCCCGTAAGATACTTGTATGTCTCTATCATATCCCTCTCCTCCTCTCCTCCAGGGAGTACATGTTCAGTTCCTTCAATCTGTCTTCATAGGACTTGTGATGCAACCCATGCACAATCTTTGTTGCCCTCCTCTGAACCTTCTCTACCCTGTCTATGTCCTTACGTAGGTATGGTCTCCAGAACTGTACACTGTACTCCAGGTGGGCCTCACTAGTGTCTTGTATAGCAGAATTATGACCTCCCTTTCCTGCTGGTGATGCCCCTGCCTCACATCCCAGCATCCTATTTGCTTTACCTGATGCCTTGTCACACTGTTTCCCTACCTTGAGGTCATCAGAGATGACAACCCCAAGATCCCTTTCCTGCTTGGTGCATGCTATATCCTCACCCCCAACTGATATATTGTGCCAGGTTTTGTGCCCCATATGCATTATCTTGCACTTCTTTGCATTGAATTTCAACTGCCAAACCCTTGACCATTCTTCAAGTTTCTGCAGGTCCTTCTCATTCTGTCTACACCCTCTGGTGTGTCTACTCTGTTACAGAGCTTTGTGTCATCAGCGAACAGTGAAATTCTGCCTTCTAGATCCTGTGCAATGTCACTGATGAAGATGTTGAATAGGACCGGTCCCAGCACTGATCCCTGTGGTACCCCACTGGTCACTCTTCCCTCTGTGGAGTGACAGCCATTTACCACCACCCTCTGTGTCCTGCCACCCAGCCAGTTACCTACCCACCACACTACTGTCCTGCCCACACCCATATTCCCCAGTTTGTGTAATAGTCTTCTATGTGGCACAGTGTCAAAGGCCTTGTTGAAGTCCAGATAGGCCATGTCCACTGCCCTCCCCTGATCCACTTCCCTAGTCACCCAGTCAAAAAATTCAATGAGGTTGGTCTGACATGACCTCCCCCTGGTGAAACCATGCTGCCTTGGGTCCTGTAGTCCATTGACAACCAGATGTTCCACCAATCTCTCCTTCAGTAGTGCTTCCATGATCTTTCCCACTACCGAGGTGAGGCTGACTGGTCTGTAGTTCCCTGCTTCCTCTTTGTTCCCACTTTTGTATAAGGGGACTACATCTGCTGTCCTCCAGTCTTTGGGTACCTCCCCTGTTTCCAGTGATTTGGCTGAACAGGATAGCCAGAGGTTCAGCCACCACCTCTCTTAGTTCTTTAAGGACCCTAGGGTGCACCCCATCTGGCCCCATTGCTTTATCAGCTCTTATTACTTCCAGTTCCTCCAGGACCTTTCTCGTAAAGGGACTTGTGTCCATTTCTGCACCATTCTCACCCTTGTACTCCTTCAGACCCATTACCCTCTTCCTTAGTAAAGACTGAGCAGAAATACCTGTTCAATATGTCAGCTTTACTGTTGTCATCCTCCACGCTCCCATCCTCCCCTTCAGTCTCACTATCCCTCCCTTTGTCCTTCTTTTTCACTTATGTACCTGTAAAAGGTTTTGTCCCTTTAACCACTGATTTTGCAATGTGTTCTTCTGTCTGAGCTTTGGCTTCCTTACTGACTTCCCTGCCTCCCTTTGTTTCTCCTGGTACTTCTCCCTATCCCCTTCTGCCTGTGTCTTTTGTATTGCCTGAATGCAATCTTTTGGCTTTCACTTTCTTTGCTACCTCTTTGGAAAACCATAATGGTCTCCTCTTTCTTTTCCTCTTGCTAACCTGCTTAATGCATAATTCTGTTGTTCTTATAATCCCCATTTTAAATACTGCCCACTGTTCCTCAATCCCTGATATGCATTTTTAAGTCAGGACCATCATCACGAGTCACTCGTGATACAAATCATGTTCTTCATCATCACAGTCACAAATCATGATTCATGATCATTCACATTACAAATCACTTTAATTTTTTTTTCTAGTTACTTGGATGTATTATAAGCCTGTTTTGTAGTATCTCTCCAGGCTTCACCACCCCACTATTGTACTCATTGTTACATGTTTTTAAGTCTGGGAGTTTTAAGCTACAGCTCATCAGGGAAGTACAACCGTAGGTGGTAAGCATTCACGTTTCTTCATCATCACGGTCACAAATGCAGTCACAAATCACGATTCACGATCATTCACGTAACGAATCACAACATTAATTTTGTTTCTAGTTACTTGGATGTATTGTATGCCCATTTTGTAGTATCTCTCCAGGCTTCACCACCCCACCATTGTACTCATCGATAAGTGTTTTAAAGTCTGGGAGTTTTAAGCTACAGCTCATCGGGGCCTAGAGAAGTACAGCCATAGGCATTCATGTTTCTTCATCATCATGGTCACAAATGCAGTCACAAATCACAATTTACGATCACATCATGAATCACAACATAACATTTTTTCTAATAGTTACTTGGATGTATTGTAAGCCTGCTGGTCATGGTGCTGAACAGGGATGGAATCCACACCTGGGCATGGGGGAACAGGCACATCCTACTCCAGAGGACCTGGTGCTGGACTTGGTGGTGGTTGTGGTGGTTCAACTGCCTCAGAGTTAGGACAGGAGGTGGTGCTGGTCCTGCTTCGGGGAGGGGCACTCACAAGTTTTGAGCGGTCCAACAGGAATGGGCACCCATGCCCTCCACACATGCACACGGTACGATGCTTACCACTACCACACTCTCCCAAAGCTGCCCCGTCCCAGACATTCCCTCACCCTGGTCCACCTCTCCTACTGAGCTCCCTCAGTCCGACCAATCACTACTCACACTGTCACACAACACACACACACACTCACACAGACACAGACAAACAACTAACTATTTATAAAGGTAAGAAAAATAAAATTTACAGAAAGAACAAATTAAGTAAAAAAGAGTCCAGAAAAGACAAAAAAATATAGCTTTTAAAAAAGCTGTTGGGTCTAAATCAAAGTTTAAATCGCCTCCTCGCTCTGATCTAAAAGTATCAGCAGTCAGAAAACACACTACTCTCTCTCCGTCTGCACAGGAGAAAGTAAAAGTGTCTGCTTGTATGACTCACTTTCTTCCTGCCCAGCTAAAAAGCACATGACTTCCAGTACTGTAAGCCATGTGATGTGTGGGGGGTTGCCAAATCTGAAACACCAAGTGGATCACTTAGAATCCTAATGAGGAATGCGAAGTCCATTAAAAACAATGACTTTGCCTTACTTCACATTGCCATTCCGCCTAACGTGAAGTGTTAATGACAAGTAGTGAGGCACTTTACATTACCCACCACATAGCAGATAACGCAAGTTCGCTGGCAAATTTAAATTCGCTGCATCTCTAATTAGTTTAAAGAGCAGTCAGCAACAGGGAAGTGTGCTCATGCCCTCTGCATGGCTTACCTTCCAGTTAAGTTTTTTATGTATGTTGCGGAATTTTTTTCATACCACAACATACTTTATTATACTAAAGAAATGTCAGTGACCCGGAAGTATGGCAGATACTATGGGGGCTCCATTATGTGTTAAGGTGCAATGTTGACGCACCATGCGCTTCAATACAAAAGTATTTGAAGCGCGTGGTGCATCTCCGCCACACCTTTCCTTTACACATAATGGGGCCCCCATAGCGTCTGTCAATCTTCTGGGTTGCAGACCTTTCTTTCTTAAAATAAAGTATGTTGTGGCATGAGAAAAATGCTGCAACATACTTAAAAGGCTTAACCAGAAGGTAAGTCTTGCACTGGGCAGGACACAGGAGCTCCTGTTGCTGACTGCTTCCCTTTAAATATATACATGTACATACAGTCATACATGCTCCTTATATGGGTGCCTTACCTCCAGGGTAATCTTTCTTGCTCCACATGTCCTTACATTCCATAGTGCAATACTTTTCTGGCAAAAATGCTCGTAATTTCGGTAAACCGGGGCCCGGAGGACTTCCCATTCTGAAGATCCACCCAAGTACTGCCACCTTGCTCAGCAATATTATGACATGATGCCAGGGAGAGCACAGGGCGTGCTTTATTATAGTGAAAGGCCGTCAGCTTTCCGAATGTTTCTTTATGTTATAATGGTCAGTTTGTGGTGAAACGTGGGCACGTTTCCACTAACAAGGCTCTTGTTAGTTGAAACATGCCCACGTTTCACCACAATGTTGCTGAGCGTGGGGGCAGAACTTGGGCGGCTCTTTAGAACAGGAAGTCCTCCGGGACACATTTTACTGAAATTACAAACGTTTTTGCCAGAAATGTATTGCACTATTTAAGGACATGTGGAGCAAGAAAGATTCCCCTGGAGGTTAGGCACCAATATATTGGGGTGCAATACCATCCATAACTATGTAACTTGGTGAATCTCTTTAAAGCAGCAGTGCAACAATCTGTTGAAAATTTTGACCTATACTTTTTTATGCTATTTTACATTGCCACTTTACTTACATCCTGACTTGTATGATACTATTCTTTCCAGTATTTGAGTCTGCTTTAGTACTTTTTTTCATGTGTGAGACAATAAAAGGAGCACTCCTTTTAATATGGTGCAGACCAGGTCTTCATCAGTATTTTACGCTGCTTTTCTCCATCAGTTGTTATATATTACTTCTGTTGTCAAATTAACAGTTGTGCAGCAGGCAATGTTTTATGACATCACAGAACAATAGTTGTTCAAAAACAGCTGCAAATAGTGATGAGAACCTGGTCAGAACAATTTTAAATGGCCTGCTCCTTTTTTTATTTTCAGACATGACAAAAAGTAGTAAAGCAGACACAAATTGTGAAAAGAAGGGTATCATACAAGTCATGAGGTAACTATCGGCCAGCAACAGTGGCAATGTAAAATAGCATAAAAAAACTATAGGTCATAATTGTCATCACATTGTTGCAATGCTGCTTTAATTTATAATGTAAGTATGACATTATGTGCTCACAATCACAACACACAAAATGCATCTGTCTTCTGTCCTGAAAATTAACATGTGCTAAGGAAGTGAAATAGGATCGTCACACCACATGCAAAGTCCCCCAGAATTTATAGCACAGTCACTCATGTGCGCATTGGTCACATAAAGTCCCCAGATTTTTTCTGCATGCCCAAAATGTATCTGCCTTGTGTCCAGAAAATTGACAAGTGGTAAAGTGAAATGGGATTGTTTCAGCACATGCAAAGTTCCCCAGAATTAATGGCACAGTAACTCATGCACGCAGGGGTGGCACAGAGTCCCCAGATTTTTTCTGCATGCCCGAAATGCATCTGCCTTGTGTCCGGAAAATTGACAAGTGGAAACACAGTGAAATGGGATTGTTTCATCACATACAAAGTCACCCAGAATTAATGGTGCACTCAGTCATGCCCGCAGTGGTGGCACAGAGTCCTCAGATTTTTTCTGCATGCCCAAAATGCATCCGACTTGTGTCCAGAAAATTGACAAGTGGTAACATAGTGAAATGAGATTGTTTCAGCACATAAAAAGTCTCCCAGAATTAGTGCGCACTCAGTCATGCACGCAGTGGAGTCCCCAGATTTTTTCTGCATGCCCAAAATGTATCTGCCTTGTGTCCAGAAAATTGACAAGTGGTAACAAAGTGAAATGGGATTGTTTCAGCACATACAAAGTCCCCCAGAGTTAATGGCAAACTCAGTCACGCGCGTAGTGGTGGCACAGAGCCCCCAGATTTTTTCTGCATGCCTAAAATGCATCCACCTTGTGTCCTGAAAATTGACAAGTGGCAACACAGTGAAATGGGATTGTTTCAGCACATACAAAGTCCCCCAGAATTTATTGCGCAGTCACCATGCGCGCAGTCCCCCAGAATAAAATGATGACCATGAGTGAACTGTTGCTGGTCTAATGTGTCCTGCGATTCCAGCAAATGCAATGTGACCATGTCAACTGGATGGAAGGTTGCCCTTTGCCTGTGCACTAATAGTAGCCTTGGTGAGTTGATATATATATATATATATATATATATATATATATATATATATATATATTTCTGTAATTTGTAGGTGAGGGGGGTTGACATGGACATGTACTCATGGGGCCGGATATTCAAACTGCGCCCAAAAAGTGCGCAACAGCAGGAGCAAGCACAAGTCAATTGCGCATATGTGCAACAGACGCGATATTCAAACATGGAGCAAGACAAACTGCGCAAGCAGCCAACGTCTGAATATCGCACAAACTGCACCATAGTGCAACAAGGAAGGGGAAGCTGAGCAGAAATGATGCGCCATAGCGCAACAAGGCTAGCCCAGCTGAGCAGTCCAGAGGTGCCATAGCACAAGCAGAGCCCCACCCCAGCAGAGCAATGGAACTGCACAACCAGGGAGGCAGGCTGGGGCCCACCACCAGCCATGCCACACATGGGCACAGGAACACACTGCAGAACTAACAATACACCCGCACACCCCAAGCACAGCATCACTGGGGAGGGATGGATGATCCACCGCCCATGGGACAAGCCAATAAAGCACAGCAGGGCCATGTCGCCCAGCACACCCACTGGCAGGCTGAGACTGCCACACACAGGGGTCGACAACCACAATGCACATCAGCCCCTTCTGTACAGCACACCCTGCACTGTGACCCCAAGACACCACCCATGTGCAGTGACTGGCACTGCAGTAAACACCATGCAACCCCGGCACACTGCAACCTCGTGTAGCACAGAACCACACAAGCCAGACCCACCCTGGGCACCCAGCAGTGGGCGGCAGCAGATGGCAAGACCAACTGAAAGGCACTCCCACACCGGAGACACCTTCCCATGCACACACACACATACCCAGGACCTTACCACCCCAGATGCCATGCACACCACTGCAACTGAGCAACCATAGCCCGCTGCAAATCAGAGACCACCACAGAATTCATAACAAAATATATATATTAGAAAAAGATATGTACAACATCAACAACATCTATATACATATGTACAAGACAAGGGGGGGTAGGAGTACAAGGTAGGGGTGGGTGAAGGGTAGGGGTGAACAACTGGGGAGAGGGAAGGCAGGTGGGAGGGCTGGGTGAAGTGGGAAGGGGAGGCATGATCCAGCGCCGCAGGCTGGTCCCCTGCTGCCTGTTGATCTTCCCGGTTCCTCCGGCGTTGCCTGACCCCATGGCGCTGCATGTCTGTGAGGAGGTCATGTGTGTCAGCTGCTGGAGGGCACGGTCCATCCGCCGTAAGATGCTGAGACCTAGGAAAAGGGAACACAGTCAATGGCTGTGACTGTCCACAACCCTGAACACCACCCATCCTGCAAGGCATATAGCCTAGTGCCCCACACTTGTGATGGTATGCACCCACCCACAGTGACCATGCACATGACCACGCCCAGCCAGGCAGCACCAGCTATGTGACCACTGCACACACACACTGCCCATGTTCATCACAGCACAAACAAGGCTGTCAAGTGATGTGGCAATGTGGTGGGATGCCAGTTCCACAGCCATGTGCCCAGTGCATGCATGGACCACCAGTGACGCACACACAGACGTGCAGTGACACTGGACAGTGATGACTGTCACCTGTGTCGTGCATGGTTGTGTTGTCCATGGCTGGTGGTCATGCCCACCCCCTCCAGCATGCAATAGCATCCATGATGTAATGACACTCACAATCATCAAGCAGCTGTGGCTGCTGCTGCTGCTGCCACTGTGGCCCACCCATCACGCTTCCTCCAGCTGCCACCTGGGCACCACCACGGCCCTCCTCAGCCTGGGCCTGCATCCTCTCCGCCAGGCCTGTGAGTGACAAATGTTGAGAAAAACATCAGTGTGACCCCAAAGCAGACTGCCCCTGCCCCAGTGAGTGTGCCTGCCCACACAGCCAGACCCATGCATCTCACACCTGCACACACTGACAGCCAACCATGGCAGAGCCATCCCCATGCACCGCCACCAAAACACAGTCACACCCTCACGGAGAATACAGGTGCATAGATGGTACACCCACCTGGCCTAGGCACAATGCCCCTTCTGGCACGCGACCTGAGGCGTTGCAGCCCGTCCGGCTCCCTCCTGCAGAGGTCACTATATCTGTGCCTGCACTGGTCAGCAGACCGGCACCGCCCTGTGACCCTCTCCAGTCAGTGGCCACCTGCAGCCACACATGGGTGCGGGCCATGATGAGGGGCTGATCCCCAAACAGTGCCCCAAAGTGGGGCTCAACCACTGCCACCAGGTTGGCCACCTCCAACTGACTCCACTGGGGAGCTCTCCTGCGTGCCATTACTGTAGTAGAGCAGGCAATATGGCACCCTGCAGCCCGGCAACCCCACCTGGAAATGTTGCGCAATAGACCACCATAGGTTCCAACTGCGCTGTTTGTATAGTGCCGTCGGTTCACATCGCGCTGTCACCAAACAGCGCAACAGAGCCATACACATGGCAGCCGAACAGCACCAGGGGGAAAAGGTCGGACACCAGGTCAGGGGTCTATGACGCAAGGCCATGCACAGCACCATCTGACGTCTACGCATCCTGCGCGACCAATCACCTGCGTGCCAGTGCCACAGTGGACTATTGCGCAGTAGTGCCACAGCGCCATATGGTGCCCAGTGCTGAAGCGCCACTGGCACAATGGTGGCCATGGCCTGAATTGCCGCCGCACAGTCGCGTCATCAGCGCCGCAGATGCCTGCGTAAGCTACCTGGGCATGTGCAGTGCAGTGTACCACAGTCACAGATCTGCGCCATTGGCTCAGCTGCTTTAATCAGACAAGTGCAGCACAACGGCGCCGATATTCAGCTGACACGCAAATCATCTGATCAGCCATTCAGCGGCGTGAGTGGTGTGCGATTTGCATCTCATTACAGTTGCTCCACTCCTAATTTGCATGCATTGCACTATAAGTGTGATACTGGGCTGCGCTGGCCAGATTCAGTTACTGCAGGTGAGAGGTGGGTTGCATGCTGTGTGATGTTCTGGACAATGGTCATGGGATAACGCTATAGACTGCACAGTGACAGGTGACCACTTCCACCCATACAGATCAACATGACCGAGCAGAGCCAAGGTGAGGGTGAGGATGGTGGGCAGAGATGGAGGCCCAACTTCACCACGGTGGAGACAGAGGCCTTCTTCCAGGCCTACCTGGACGAGGAGCCACTACTGAGTGGACGGCGGGGCACCCCTCAGGCCCGTGTGGCTGCATGGGAGGGGGTAGCTCGGGCAGTGAACCTGCACGGAAGCCACCAGCCCGCAGGAATGCAAAAAGAAGATGGGGACAGACCGCAGGAAGGTGAAGGAGAAGGTGGCAGCCCTCAGGGAGGCACGTGCTGGCACAGGCGGGGGCCAGCCAGCGGTGGTGGAGCTGACCCCGGCTGAGGACCGACTGGCTGCATCAATGCAGCGGAGTGCTATTGAGGGCATACCAGGAGGTGGATTCCAGACAGGTGGAAGTCCATCACTGCACGGTATGACATGGTGGTGGTGTTTGGGGGAAGGTTGTTCACATGCACTCACATGTCCTCTCTTTCTGTTACAGATCCTGTTCGTCTTCAGGGGATGGTGGTGGTGGGTCCAGGCAGTGAGGAAGACCTGCTGGACATGGAGGAGTCCATCCACCTCTGTCACCAGCCAGCATGCACTGCACCAGCATGCACGCCAGGCTGCCAACTCTGGTGTCGGTGAGTCGGGTGTGGGGGGTGCACAGCCTGTGTCTCAGCAGTCTGGCATGCAAGCATGCCAGCATGCTGTGACTGTGGCTGTAGCACGTGCCTGCACCATTGATGATGCAAGGACTGCAATGGGCAGTGACATGTTTGTGTCCCATGACGGACACACAGCAGACCAGCACGTGCCCCTGGGCCTAGCTGGTTCCAACGTGTGTGCCAGCATGTCGGCACAGTCCCAGGCTGTGCCTGTCAGCACTGGTGGGGCAGCACCGGTGGCTGTGCAGGTGTCTGGCACTGTTGCTGCCACAGCAGTGGAACGAGTGGTCCCTGGGGCACAGCGGTTGGAGGGGCAGCAGCAGCAGTCACCCACCAGGTCTGGGGGTACAGTGTCCAGTGGTGGCACATGCCCACTGCCCTTTGATATGCCCATTCCTGGTCCTGGTGAACAGCGCCCACCCGCGAGGTGTTGAGCATCAGACCTTCCATACCCTGGGGACAGGATGCCGCTGTGGCAGAGTACCCATTGAAGAGCACACCGCTCGCTGCGGTATCAGTACAGCAGCAAAGGCGGCTGCAACATCCGTGGAGGCACTGTGTGGCTGTGGAGTGGCACAGCAGGGACTGTGCCTGGATCAGCGCAGATGGTCCATATGCGATGGATGTGACCGCTGCCATTGACAGGCAGACCCATGCATTGGTCGCTGTCGTGGCTGCATTGGGCACACAAGCAGGTGCCCCTGTACCGCCGACCCCACACAGCACGCTCTCCACTACCCATTCCCAGCGTAGTGCGACACCAAGCCTGTCGATGCCGGGTTCTGCTGTGGGCATCCCGAGCACCCCTGATGCAGGTATGTTTGGCATACTACAGACCCCACTGTGGACAAGGTCGCGATCGCGCAGTGGGACCCCTGGTGGTCCATCGGTGCCACCCAATGTGGCTCCTGCTCAGCCTGTCAGTGCTGTTGGGTCACAGCGGGGCCACCCACGCATCCGCGGTGGCCGTGGAACGGTGCAACATGACTGACCTGTCTCCAGTGCGGGCCCTGTCTGGTGCTGCCCTGTGTGCACTGTGCGCTGCATGGTGGGCAGTGCACCAGTGGGTGCCCCGCACATCACGCCGACATACGGACCACCTGCACACCATCCTGATTGCTGTCCACAGGCACATGTGCATGATGATGCCTGCATTGTACTGTACACCAAGTGCAAGGGTGCCCAGCATCTGACACACGCATTTGGACAGTACAGGTGGTGGGTGTGGTCTGTGATCTGTGTGTTTCCATGTCTGTTCCTGCTCTGCTGTGCACCTGCCCATGTATGCTTTGTGCCTGGTGTGTGTGTGTGTCCATATGACTCGTTCGCCTCCTGATGGTGTGTTTGTGTGCCTGGTCCCTTCCACTCCTTGCCGTCATGCACCCTGGTGTGTTACTCTGGTGCCTGTGGATTGCGCCAGGACAAAGTTAGGTGCACATGGCCCTTGACTTACCTGTGTCGTGCATAATGCTCCTCCGTGATGGTGTCCCAGTGCAGCTGGGCCTGCCGGATCAGTCAGGGGTCCCGCCTCCATGGGGGCTGCTCATCACCATCATCACCGGCGCGCTGGCCATGCCCCCATCGCTGTTCCTCCCCACCTGAATGGCTATCCCACAGTCTTGGCCATGTTGTGCAGGATACAACAGGCCAGGAATATCCCACTGGCCTTTGAGGGGCTGTACTGTAGGGAACCGCCGGAGGTGTCTAGGCATCGGAAGCATGCCTTGAGCATCCCAAACACCCGCTCAATGATGTTGCGTGTGGTGGCATGCGCCTCATTATAGTGTTGCTGCGATGGGGTCATGGGGCGCCGGTAGGGTGTGAGCAGCCAGGGACGGAGTGGGTATCCACTGTCACCTGTGTGGAGATGGCGGAGATGAGTATCATGTTCAGGTCCATATTGCTAATATCCCTGTGTGCCACTACCATAGCACCTGTGGCATTCCTACCCTTGCCCCATGTTTGCAATTCCTCATGCGTACTCACCCACTAGATGGCCTGTGGGGATGTCCCCACTCTCAAATCGATGGCACAGTGCAGACTGATACCATATAAAGACATCATGTGCTCCGCCAGGGTGTGTGGCACAGACATTGATTATGCGCCCTGTGGCATCACACCACCTGGCAGTTGACACTGGAATAGCCCTTCCTGTTCCTATATGCAGCCCCATTGGGGCCAGGTGGAGGCGTGCGTATGGCCACATGAGGGTGCAGTCTATGGCCCCAGCATGCCAGGCATACGTGTTACCCTGTGGAACTCCAGCATGTTTGCTGTACACCTGCTGCGGTGCTGGGGAACTGGATGTCCTAGCATGTGGCAGCAGTGCGCTGAGGAATTGGGTGAGGATGCGGATATGGCCGACTGTGTGATGCCTGTGGTGTCCCCTGTCGGCCTCTGGAAGGTGCCCGTGGCGAGCAGGCACATGCAGGCTGTCACCTTGGTCTCCACCGACAGAGCGTGACTCGCCGTGAGGGTGCCTGCATCACATCACTGCACAGCTCACAGAGCCGCCTCAGTATTGCCCTGTTCAGGTGGTACCGCCCACGCATCTCTACATCTGTGTACAGCTCAAAGCTGATGCGGGCACGGTACTGCCTGTTGGGGGAGTACCGCTGACGGGCCCTTCCACGGCCACGTCCCCCTGCAGCATGCATTCTCACCCCTCATTACAGCTTCCATGTGGAAGCTGGCACTGTCCATCTCCCTGGCTTGTGACCCCCGGCTGATGTTGCTCTGTTACCCCCACTGTCCTGACTGCTACCTCCACTGCACCTGGTACACCTACTGGCCTCTGCACTCTGGCCCCATACACCTTCCCTTGCCCCTCTTCTGTCCTGTGCACTCCTGGCCTGCACTGTATGTTACTCTGGCCTTCTGTCTCTCTGCCTCATGTGTCTTCCCTGTCGCGCTCTTGCACCTCTCTCCTTGAACCTTTTATTTTGGCTCATTTCTGCTGGGCGCAACTTCCGGTTGTTCGGTCTTGCGCATTGGCAGAAGTCCTGAATATCGCATTGCGCTCTTTATGCATGGATCCACCCCCTTCGGTTGCGCATGCCTTCATTTGCATTGCGCTGTTGCTCAGCCTGTTTTCGGTGGTGCAACTGCCTCCTGCTGAATATCGCAGAATGGCACACTTTCGGACTTGCGCATGTGCAACCCTATTGCGCATGGCGCAACCCTTTTGAATATCCGGCCCATGGTATTGTTCTGTATCACAGGTCACAGATACTGTTGGTGTGCACATTCCAGTGGTCGACAAGAACTTTTTGCATAGAAATTTGCAATGGATAACTCTCAAGCACATGTAGGCAAGTATTTATTTATTTTTTTGGGTGGGGGGAAGCATATTTGCAGGTTTATCTGTAAAAGTTTCTTATTTTGTTACTTCTTCACAGATTTCATCTGCATCCTTCTCAAGTCTAGTTGTTAATGATGGTCATGGTCGTCTAATGAAGTGACTTCTGCATGTTGCATGTGTGCCCCAGCCCGGGGGGGGGGGGGGAGGCCTGATGTTGAAGAACTTGTTTGGATAAGGCCACTTTGTCAGAACAACAAAGCATCTGGAAGTTTCCTAAAAAAAGAAATGAATGACTTCTTACAACTTAATTGTTATGTGTCCCTCCCTGGTTCTCAAATCTCAATCCCTAAAGTCAAGTTACATTTGAAACCCATATCTTGTCAACTAGCACAACCTGTGTGCAATATTTCCTGCAGTCTTTACAAAACAATGAAACAGATGAAATAAAATCTTCATACTTACCAGAATGGATTTCATATGGATATTACATCGCTTCCTCTCTGTGCAGTACAGCTACAGTACCATTCCCAATGAGTTTTAGCGATGGAGCCTTTTTTTGTTACCCTGTAAAAGAAACAAAAGAAGTGTACTATATATGTTTTCCCATTGCGGCTCTGAAAAGCTACAGAAAACAAAACATACAACTAAAGGAAGTGAAGCAGCATAACAAACATGAGTACACATACTCACTTTATGGTTTAAATATTAAGAAGCTTTGTGTCTCTGGCTGATGGATGTGGTGGTCCGGACAGACTCATGGTGGCAGTGGTGGCAGTGGCTAACATCAGTCCTGGTGGTGGAGGTTCAGAGGGTAGACAGATTAATGGTGGCAGTTGATAACATCAGTCCCGGTGGTGGTGGTTCAGGGGGCATACAGACTCATGTTGGCAGTGGATAACATCAGTCCCGGTGGTGGTGGTTCAGGGGGCAGACAGACTCATGTTGGCAGTGGATAACATCAGTCCCGGTGGTGGTGGTTCAGGGGACAGACAGACTCATGGTGGCAGTGGATAACATCAGTCCCAGTGGTGGTGGCAGTGGATAATATCAGTCCCGGTGGTGGTGGTGGTGGTGGTGCTTTGGAGGGCAGACAGACTCATCGTGGCAGTGGATAACAGTCCCGGTGGTGGTGGTGGTTCGGGTGGCAGACAGACTCATGGTGGCAGTGGATAACATCAGTCCCAGTGGTGGTGCTGTGGTGGAGCACACCACCTTTTAAAAACTTCAGTTAAAACCTGCCAATATTAACCACATCATCATCCTCCTAAAGAAAGCTGCCCTCATAGTCATCGATGTCTGAAGTCTGACCACTGGGAAATTCTTTCTCCTTTGTGTCGTCATCTACATCAGTGGTCAGCCATTTCAGGCAGCCACTGCCAGTGCCACCAGGATGTTTCATTTCCACATCAGCAAGACCACCATGACTAGGCCTGGGTATGAATACCGAGGTTGCAGTCTCTGCTGGTGTGTGTCTCTCATTCATTTTAATGAATATTAGCAAACTAACATTTGCAGGAGACAGGTTTGTCCGATGATCCCTGACTATTGCACCTGCTGAGTTGAATACCCTCTCAACACTTACACTGGAGGGTGGGCATGTGATGTACTTCAGTGCCACTGCAGTCAGCTCTGGCCATTCACTGACCTTTCCACTCCAGTACAAAAGAGGATCTTCAGTTATTGTCAGATGCCTGTTTTCAGACAAATATGACTCAACCATTCTCTGTGCCGCACTAAGTCCAATTGTTGATGCATCATCCTGTTCTTCTGAATCATTTATTTCACAAATACCCACTTGGGACAAAGCCTCCCAAAGTGGGTTGATGCCAGCCACTTTGGATGACAGACCACCTGGAACTGCAGTCCCCTTCCCCTTGCAGGATATGCTTCATGGTTCTCCAGGTACACCTTCAGCCTTATTATGCTGCTGAGGTTTGCTGACCTTGGCACTTGACTTCTGTGCCCCATGAACCAAGCGCACCAGTTGACCATTGATATTTTTTACCTGTTCAGGCTCTCCCTCTAGTACTGATGCAATTCCACGTTTGTATCGTGGGTTCAGCATTTTTGCTAGGGCAAAGTTGTTACTACACTGAATGCTCACAATGTGATGATTCTGGTCGAATACTGTCAGCATGTGTTGCAGCAACATACTGCTACCACCGTCTCCGGCAACATCAAGGCTATGCTGTACATTCACCAATGTCTGCCTCAGCACCTGCAGCAGTGGAATTGATTGGCTAATGGAGGCAGACTTGCCACTCACTGCCTGTGTGGCATGTTCAAAAGGCTGAAAAATTGTTATTACAGAGTCACCACTGTTCAGTCATCATAGACTTGGAGGCCCCGGAACTGTCACGGTTAGTGTGCATAACAAGATATTCTGAGATGGTTTTGTATTGTTCAAACAACCTCTCTGCCATGTATAAAGTGGAGTTCCACTGGGGACAACTTCCAGCTTCAAACGGTGCTGAGGCAGGCTGTTTTGTATCTGCAACTGCCACAGTTGGTCATGGACCTTTCCAGATCTTGAAAAGTGAAAGCAGATACGTCGTGCAACGGTAAGCATTTCCTTTATATCAGGGTGCTGCAGAAACTCCTGAACCACAAGATTTAAACAGTGGGCCTTCTATGGAACACGAAAAAAAAACACCATTCATGATGCATTTCACCACATTTGACCTATTGTCACTTGCTATGAACTCAGCACTCAGGGACAGAGGGTTTAGCCATCTGTCAGTTTCAGTCAGTACCATGTCCAACATGTTCTCACCAGTGCGTGAACAGGTCACACTGCGCATAGCAATTGTTGCATGCTCTCAAATTCCTGGAAGATTGCTACCGTGACAATCCACCTTGCTGCACTGATTATTCACACTACCAACATCACAAATAACCCCCAGCACCTGCACCCAATGTGCAGTTATGCACAAATATGAACTCCCCGCTGTTTTGCCACTTGTTCACATATCCATACTTAAATGGATGAGTGGAGAGGAGGAATGCTGAAGGGCATGTCTTACTGAGTCGACACAGTGTGGAACAACTCGGGGACAGCACGGGTACAAAAGTATGTCCTGGATGGGACTTTCCATTTTGGATAGGCACGTGCAGCAAACCACCAAACCCAGAATTCTCCACAAAGGAGAAGGTCAAAAGATCAATTGCCAGTATTTCCGCTTCAGCAGCATTGAGTTCACGTGACACTGTATGATTTGGGGGGTACTTCAGCTTATGCTAAAAACACTCTGTAACGTGGGCTGACTTAAACATTTTACATGGGGTGTATTGATCACAAATGGTTGTGCTCTGTGATGAATGGCATTGGCAGAGCATGGAATGTGGACATTTGATGAAGATGGTTGCACAGGTGATGATGGTAAACCCAGAAATGCTGTTATTTTGCCAGATTTGCCAACTGGGGTTGATGTACCACTTGCATTAGACATATTGCATTCACCACCACCACCACCACAAATACTGCTACTCTCACCAGCACTGGACAACATTTCAAAGTCATTATGGTCCTCCACCTCATCATGCCTGTAGTAATCCTCTGCTCTTATTACCGCACTACTGCACATGTTTAATTTCCTTCTGGGCTTAACAGTCAGGGAAGGGGTAACATGCTGGCTATGGTTGCCGGTGATGTTGGTGAATGCCCCATTGTGGTATTAGCTGCCAGCTTGTGCTGGGTCCACAGTGCCAAATGCCTATTCTTAAGACGTGTATGCTGTCCTCCTGTGCCCAGATGGCTCCCCTTTTCACCTCGACTCATACGCACATGGAAAACCTGGCAGACTGCAACTGAATCATCATTTGCATCCTGAACAAAAAAATCCCAAACAAGGGATTATGATGCTCTGCTTTTAATATATCCATGATGTGGCATATTTAAGTCCATTATTTTAAGCACTGAAGTGGAGTGGGGGCACATGATGTTTCGGGCACTACACACCTGGACTGCAACTGACCACCATGACTACCTATCATATTGATTACCGGGTCATCATCATTATCAAATAAAACTGGTAGATCACAAGTTTTTAAGAGGGGAGATTCCTGCAAACAGACTCAGACACAGCCACTTTTAATTTCTTTTTCTCTGGTTCCCAACTGGGGTCAATTACATCATCATCATATTCATCAACGTCACACACATCCACATCTTCTGCTTGGATGCTAGCATGTGGACTGCATGTCGCAACAACAGCAACATCATCATCATCATCACATTCATCATCAGCATCTACACCACCATCACCTGATGTTTTTTCACCACACTGTGAATCACTGCATGGAAAACACATGATGTTAAGTGCCACGGTGGACGGAATATCACAGTGTATGCTATCTCTGACATGATCATCAGAATCCTAAGGTTCAGTTACTGGGATATTACTGGGAAGTATGACATCATCTAAGCTGCCACTCACTTGCACTGCTTCACACTCAATATGTTTGGATGCGGTACCCTGGTTGGAATTAGAACTTGATGCAACAATACTAATACTACATCCACCACTAACACCAGTAACACTAACACCACCAGCTGGGAAAACATCATCTCCTCCAACTATGAGTGAAGCTACTGATTGGGCTGTAAAAAACATTGCAGGAGAAATACCTTTCCTCACATCAGCAATGCACTTCTGTGTCTGCGTACTACTACTACTCCCACAGACCATCTTACTGCCAACATTGCCATGGCCAGAAACAGCTTTGCTTGCAAGTCTCTTTGCAGACATTTTGGGGGATCAACCACAAATATTATAACCAAATTCAGATTTTGATACATTCACTCTCTGATTGGAGGGACGCTGGATGTGAAGCCAAATAAACAACTGTGGCAGTAGCAACAGATAGGAGACTACTCTAAGACTGTCACGGAATTAAAACAACTTCAGTAACCAGTGGTGCTGATGAGGTCACAAAAACAATCCAATCCAGTGAAAAATATCTTTTGAACATGGGGGTTGGGAAGAGCACCGAATACAGACAGTGTTGATTTTTACGGCACTACAAGCAGCAAAACTAAGAACAGATACTACGATCGCAGTACAAAATCAGGCAGCTGCAGTGGATAGCAGGTTCACACTGCTGCACTTGCAATTACACTTGTCTGTGGCACAATAAAAGATGTATTATTTGATGCATGCAACACTGCACACACACACACACACACTCACTCACACACAGAACAGTTTGTGTTCAATGCCGAACAAGGAATGAGTCACAAATGCAAAAGTTCTGTACTATGCCACGTTACGTATTGTAAATTTGTAATTTAAACAACCTGAACTTATGAACTGCTGCACCACATCCACACAACATACAGCAAGAAAATCTCTACTATTACTGACAATATTACTGTGTGTACATTAACACAGTCAGTTATATAACAAAAATATAACCAAAAAAAAATGAAGAAATCACCAGTTCTCCAACTTAAATCTACCTACACCACAGATACGCCCCTCCCCCAAAGCACATTCACTGTCTTTCACCACACACACTCAATATTGTAAATTAACATTCAAAATCCACACAAAAAAAAAACGCTTGATGTTATGAGCACAGGAGGGGTTTCTACAATCGATGAACTAAAGTTGGATCTCCCCCAAAAAATGCTTTTTGAACAGCTTTTTACAAGATTCCTATCACAGACAGCTATCAGAGCACACTGTCTCCTACTCTTTCCTACTCATACTACCCCAAACTGAGGCTGTGCAGATCAATATAGAGCCCATGTGACCTGAAATCCCATGAATCACTGCAAAATTTGCCTTTGGAGTTCAAAAACAAGGCAAAGTGAGGCAAAGTGCACTGCCCACAATGCACTTTGCCATACAAGTGGCAGAGTAGTGGCCTGGGGAGGCGGAGTAACGTGAAGTCATTGTTTCTAATGGACTTTGCATTCCTCATTATAACGCAAAGTACTCCACTTCATGTTGCTGAGCACTCAGCAAATCTGCCTTTGCTCCATGAATCACTTCACGGAGCTGATTGAGCCCACTTCACCCACCACTAATCTCAAGTGTCAGAATGTTAGCAGTGATAATAAAAAATGTCCCTCAAATGATTTTTTTTAAACCTGTGAAAAAGAAAATGGTCCCTCTCCAATCTGACCCCTCCACCCCCATCCTCCTACTCAGCACCCACCACCCCACACCCCCCACACTCCCTAAACAGCCTCACATACCAGAACACAGCTCATGGTGTAGATCCACTGTGCAATTGGATACATGACTTACTTCTGGAACCTGGCGACTGCCTTATGAGAAAATCAGGTAAGTTTAGTTCAATTTATTTCAATGGGGTTTTGAACTTTGATTCCTAACTTAGTCATTTTTGCATATTTTGACCCCAGCTTTTCAACATGGCCTTTATGGCACCCCACCTAATAACCAATGATGGTGGTATTATGAAAATCTGTCACAAAAGGTGATTTTGTGGTCGCTTTGCAAAAATACCCTTTCTGGCAGGATCTGAAAAATGTCACTGCTCTAGTTCATACGGTGGGGGTAATGAGAAGGCTAGGCTGACAGTTTTGTGTCAAAATATGTAAAAATGTCAAAGTTATGAGCATACATTGAAATGTTTCTACACTTGCTTGTAGCATCGGTAATTTTAAATATTCTGACCACAAATTTTCAACATAGCCATTTTTTCACACCTTCTGACAGTTGTCATTTTTCAAATCTTGGTTAAAATGAGTTTTCACACTTGTGGAGCAGAATGACATTTTGGCAGAGATTTGAAAATTTTCACCTACTGGGTTCTTGAGGCGGTTCATTAGGTGGGGGTAATAAGGCTATGCGTGTATAAATATAGTAAAATGCCAAGGTTATGAGTAAACATTGCAGTATTTGAATTTTCACTCATAACTTTGCTGATTTTCAATACTTTGACTCCAAGCTTTCAACATAGCCATTTTTTCACACCACCTCACAAACATGGCAGGTGTCATTTTTTAAATCCTGGACTAAACAGGTTTTCACACTTCTGGTACAAAAATAAATTTTCACCAATATGCTATACATACTGCATGCCATATTTATAAGGGGAGTCATAAAAAGATTATCTTACAAAAGAACAGTGGTCAATATAAAAAATACATATACATAATTGTTAAGGAGCTTTGTGTGCAGTGCCAGTCTTGCCCCAGCTGGCACGCTTTGTGATCACTTGCCGGTGAGCTGAGTTCAGGTGTGAGCTCAGTGACCCAGATGAATGGATTGAAAGTGAGCAGATGGCGCTGTTCTAATACCCACCCACTCAGTCAGGGAATGAAAACTGCAGGGTTGTCCACATGGTCCCAGGTGCCATGTAATGAAGACAACTGTCCTCATGGCATAGGGCCCTGCACGTCTACACCCATGGGTGGCAGAGGGCCCTGTGCATTAGCTGACAGATGGACTTTCTGCCCTGTGCATCTGTGTCTGCAGCCACATGGAAATACAGAGACCAGGGTGCCCTGCACTTCTGCAGTCCACTAGACAGCCACATGAATTCTTGAAACTGTCACTGTACTTCTGTAAGCAGACAGAGTCTTCCCATGGCACAGGGACCAAAGGGTCCTACACATTGGAACCTGCATGAATGAGAATACGATTCCACTATCTCAAAAAGAAAGGAAATCCTTTACAAAACAATTTGTTAATACACCAGTTAGAGTAACTTAATGCCACAAAAGTAGGGAAATGTGGTGTTATGGTGTCCAAAGCTAACTCCCCAGCTCACCCCTCAAGCAGCAAATGGAAAAAACATTAGGGTTTTAGTTCTCCGGAGCCATGGTGATTCAGTGGTGGGGTATTTCTTGGGGTTGTCAACCCTAATACCCACCCTGTTCCCTGAACAATGTCACACATTTTCTCCTTTCTTCACACGGCCCTGCATGAAGAAAGCTACAACAGATTGTATTGGCAACATGTGGTGAGACATACTTCTGTACCTTTCAAGAGTGTATCATTATGAAGCACTGGCTTGGAGCTGCACCTTGTGCTTCAGACTAGAGACTACGGGCTGGGTGGGAGTGGTGAGCATTAGGGTTTACAACCCCAAGGATGATCCCATCACTGATGCCAAGACTCTGGACACCCAAAACCCCTAATAATTTTTCCTTTTACTGTTTGGGGGGTGGGGGTGTGAATTTAGAGTTGGAAACTGGTTTACTCGTGCTGCTCCTTGAATAGTTTTAAGTACCTTGTGCTAATTTGCTGAAACAAAGCCTTATAACTAAAGACTCAGTGTTGGAGCATGTTTGAAGGCTTTGTAATGCTACAGTAGTTGCCCGGTTTACTCTTGCTGCTTATTGCTGCTTAAAGCGGTGCACTGCATCCACTGAGCTGCTTTTTCCTTCCCTACCCTTTCTAGTACTAGAAAGACAGCTGAACTGAGGAAAGTGCTTGTTTCTTGGAAATTGGAGCTAAAAATTAGTTAAATCATGGTCTAAAAGTTGAATCATGATACTGGGCATGGCATATGCATATCCATATGGATATACCTATGCATACACACATGTCCAGTATCATGAATTGAGTTTAAGTCTGTGATTTAACACATTTTTAGCACTTGTTTCCAAGAAATAAGCACTTTCCTGAGTTTAGCCTTCTTTGTAGTACTAGAAAATGTATTTAGCTTAACTTGGGTACAGTAGTCAATGTATTAGCCTCAGTGTCTGTAGGAAATAGTGCACAGGAGTGGGGAGGAGGAAGCAAGCACTTGAATGGAGAGGATGTAGAGAGATTCCATTCCACTGTAGTGGAAGGATATAACTGTCCACAGCTGTGCTGTGTCCACAGTCATGTGCTACCAGCTTTCCACAGCTGTGTTGTATTTGCAGTCACGTGCTACCAAAGACCCTTTTCAATGTAATTGCAATACATCATGCATAGCTCAGTTTTGCAGCCATAAAAACAGGGGGTGCACCTCTATGGTGCAGAGTGATTGGGGGATTGCTCTGGTATGCTGGTGACATGGGTTCATTTTCTGGATGTCAGGAGCAGACAGCAGGGAAATTTCAAAGCATCTATTGAATGCCTTCCTCTTGGGCAGGGTGCTTGTCACACCAGTCCAGCAGTGACTCTTGCTGCTGGTGTGGTTGAGGTGCCACAGACTGCATGGGTGATCATGTACCATTAGGCAACCCCACATGAGCCACTAGAGTAAGTGAGTCAGTACAGAGGAAAATTGGGCAAACAAATGCCACACTGGCATGCCAGGTGACAGCCCTTTTGCTACCCAACACCAACAGACCCTACAACACACCATTGTGGACAATGTCAGATCACATCTCTTAGTTATAGTTCACTCCCTTTTCTAGGCCAGGAAAGGCCCCCTGCAAGGACAAGTCAGCAATCATGGACAGTACAGGAGATAGAGGTGCAACTCTACTAAGCCAAAAGTGGTCCACGGCAGGTACAAGCCAGCCCTGTGGAGGCATTGGAGCAACTGAATGTCAGGAGCCTCCCTGATGGCAGGGAAGGGTATGTTTATTAGGTAGATGGGGTAGTTGTGGGACCTAGCTGTGAGGGTACCAATGGGCAAGTGTGGTGGCAAAAAAAAGCAGAAAACAAAAGAAACAGCAACTTCAATTATTTTTAATTAAACATCTCACAACTTCTACATCAATATTATCTGGTAGAGTATATCGATAGAGTAGTTTGCATTCATTTAGAAAGATTGTTGCCAGCCAAGGATGTGAGCTGAGGACGGTACCAGTTGCCCTCTCTGCTTTCTTTTACATATTTTTTAATGCAGCTGGCTCTGCACTATGGTGGGAGGAGGGTGTGACTGGGCAGTGTGTGTGGGGTGTGTGTGTGTGTGTGTGTAGGGGTTAATACTAACTAAGCTGGGAGGACAGTAGACACTTACTGTACTGATTTACTGTGTGCTTTATAAGTTTTCTAGGATGAGGAGGTTGGGATGGGGGCTACATGGCCTGGAGGAAAGGTGAGTTTATTTACTGGCTTTCATGCGAGGAGGAAGGGAGGAAAGGATGAAGTATGAGGCCCAGATCATCTGAAATTTATGGCTGGTGTTAGCTGAAAAGTGGAGCATTCTCTTGCATGACACGTGATTCTCCATGGCTCTAAACTAATCCATGAAGGTTAGTATCTGTGGATTTACACTTTTAAGAATGGGCCTTTTGGCTTCCACCATTGCTTGTAGTAACCACAGCTGTTGTTGGACTTTTAAAAGGACACTGTCAACCCCCTTAGGCCTCAAAGTGACCCTAGTTTGAGCACGCATTTGTCAATGCCAAATGTTTGCTTGCTGGCATTGGCATTGGTAGTGTAGAAGTTACAGAGCTGCATAATAGGAATGGCAGCGAAGTATTGAACTGAAGCCAACTCCACCACCACCCTGCAGAGTGACAGGCATTGGGGTGTGCCTTTGGGTTGTCAGGCATAACGACCCACGCCATTTCACCACACCTACCCTGCAGACACTGACAAGTGTCCGGTGTGTTGGGGTCTTTGGCCCTTATCGCACCCATTCCATCAGGAAATATGGTGAGATGGGTGCGGTATAGAGAATAGGGTAACATTTGGGCCTGAAGAGTCCGAGGCACACCTTGATGCCTCTCACTGGCTGCAGGGTGTGGGTGGGGTGGAATGGTATGAGCATTACAGGCAAGAATCCCAAGTCACACCCCTGATGCCTGTCATTCTCTATAGGGTGGGGCGCTATGGTTGGAAACCCTAATGCCTCAGGCATTCATTGGCATTTTCACTCCAAATTTTCAACATGGTTTTTTTGTGACCCCCACCTCATGAACAGTGGCAATATCAGTTTGTTAGCCAAAAACTGCTTTTGCACAGTGACTATGGCATTTGGCACCACAGGTGGAAAAACACATTCCAAACAGGATGTGAAAAATGACAGTGGTACTGTTCATGGGGAGGTGTAAAAAATGGCAATGTTGAAAATCTGGTGTGAAAATCTTAAAAAAACTGGTGAAGTCACGAGCGTGCATAGAAACTGTGCAACGCACACCCATAATGTAACTAGTTTGGGGATTTTTTTTAAAGCAGATTGTTAACACAGGCATTTTGGGACCTCCAATCATGAACAGTGTCTGTGTGATTTTCTTTATCTGTCCCGAACAATGATTTCCCACAGCGACCACGTATTTCTGCGCTGAAAGTGTGAAAACACATTTCGGCCATGTTGTGGAAAATGACAGCCGTACTGTTCATAAGGAGGTGTGGAAAAATGCAACTGGTGAAAATCTGGACTCAAAATATTACAAATTCAAGAACTTACGAGGGTGCGTGGAAACTGAGTAATGCTCACTCGTAACACAGTCATTTTATGGAGTTTTGTCACCAAATTTTCAACATAGCCATTTTAAGACCTCTGCTCATGACCAGTGTCACTGTGATTTTCTTAATCTGTCTCAAACACTGTTTCTGCACACCGACTGTACCATTGTGTGCTACATGTGATGAAACTAATTTTGGGTGAGATGTGAAAAATGGTAGCTGTACTGCTCATAAGGAAGTGCGGTAAAATGGCACTGTTGAAAATCTGGTGTGCAAATATTACAAATTCGCAAACTTGCCAGCGTGCATAGGAACTGCGCAACATGCGCTCCTAAAACAGTCATTTTTGGGAATTTTTTTCACCAAATTTTCAACATAGCCATTTTAACACCTCTGCTCATGAACAGTGTCACTGTGATTTTCTTAATGTGTCCCATACATTGATTTAGCACCGACTGCGCCATTTATGCTACATGGGCAGAAACAGCGTTATTAGGCGAGATGTGAAAAATGACAGCTGTAGTGCTCATAAGGAGGTGTGGTAAAATGGCAATGTTGAAAATCTGGAGTGAAAATAATGAAAATTTGCGAGTTCACAGTGCGCCGGAACTGTGCAATGTACCAGGTAAAACAGTGTTTTGGGAATTTTTGCAAATTTTCAAAATAAGCTTCTTGAGAGCCCACCTTAGAACACTGGCAGTGTCATTTCGTTAATCGGTCCCGAAAGTTGATTTAGTGCAGTGACTGCGAAATCACCCTTCAGGCCCGAATAACGCCATGACAGTGACAGCACTCATGAGAAGGGTTCCCAAAAACTCCATGTTGAAAATTTGGTGCAAAAATTCCAAAAAATGCCCGAGATATGCAGCAAAGTTGAAAAAACCCTATCTATTACATTATACAGCTTACCGGCATTTCCTCAGTTCGCGGTTGGCTTTGAAGAGTGCAGGCTGTTCCCAGTCCACGAAGATCATCGTGCGGACTCCAGAGGTAGTATAGGGGTGAGGGGGGGTGTGGGGAGGCAGGGTGTGCAGTGAGTGGGTGTGAGTGGGGGCAGGGAGACAGCGAGGGACCGTTTTTTAATTTACAGGTTTTTTTTTTTTTTTAATTATTAAGACGACACGGGACGTTTGCCATGCTGAGGTGGGCTCCCAGTGTGGCTGCTGGAAAGGATGTTTGGGGGGACTGGAGCCAACGGGGGATTGGGCACCCCCGTCGGCCATACGGGCTAGTGCCACGCTGGGGTGGGCTCCCAGTGTGGCACCAGGAGCTTTTTTGGGATGACCGCGTGAGCCGACGGGGAATTGGGCACCCATCACATACTGCTGTGTGTGCGTGAGGAGGTGTCAGCACGCAATATGCGTGCGTGCTTGTTGAGGGGGTCAGCTCTGCTCACTGAAGTGGAGCTCTCCCTTTCAACTGTATTCCACTGCATTTTCAGCTGTCATAGACAGCTGGAGCAGTGATTGGCGCACTGCGACCGTGCCTGCAAACACCCTGACTGAATTGGAAGAGGCTGACACACCTCTGGAAAACTCGGATGATGGCACTATGTTTCTTGCACATGCATGCAAGCAAACATAAAAACACATTTTATGATTGTTCACATTCTATAAAGACTGTTGATGCAGCTGGTAGTTTGATTCAAATCCCTTTTTTCTTTTAAAAAGTGAAAAACTGACTGCCCACCATACTGGTGTTACCACACCAAAACATGTTTGTTTACATTTCTTGATCAATTCCCACTGCATCTTTTCTGGACTCGGAAACATCAACAACACATTCTAGCCACTCATTATGCAGTGGGAGTAAAGGAGGCTATTGCATCATGAGTGGCTGCACTGTTTGAGGGTGTTTCTAATGTTCAGGGAGCGTGCAATAAGAGTAGTTCAATGATTTGAAACAAAACAAGGCCGGGTACAGTTATATATTACTATACATTTCAGTTGTGATAAACAAGGAGGCAGCAACATCAGTTCATTTTAGAGAAGGTAATCAATCATAACATGTGGGTTTTTACCTAAAAATAATATGATGCAAAAAAGGTTGACAGTGTCCCTTTAATTGTGTATTTAGCTGCGCTACACATAGTAGTATCATGGTGGGGGACATAGGGAGATTCACTTTCAGGATCTTGGAGCAACAGTGTATTATCCTGGACCAAAAGGGTTTTATGAGACTGCAATGCCACAATATATGTAGTAGATTGACCCCCGGGGTGTCACATTTCCAGCATTGGTCATGCTGCAATAGTTACATAGATTTAAATTGCCTTGCAATACGATACCATAGGTGCAAAACTTTTATTTTGGATCAGAAGGCTACGCTGACCTCTGCAGGCCTTGTGGGCTAGTACCCAACACTGCTGACTCTCCTTATCTGAAACTGAGATACCCAGCATTTTATGCCAACGGGTCTTGGCAGGCATGGAAGGGTCAGGAGCCTATTTTCCCAACAGTTTCTATATATGAACTGCTAACCCCATACTTGTTTTCTTCCAAACTTGAATGGGCATCTTCCTATGTTCCTCAGAGCACCTGTTTTTACAGATAGAGCATGTGCAGTCTACCTTAGACCACTTATTGTAGAGGCTTCTCATTTGGAGGTATTTGCAAAAGTCCTCTTTTGGTAGGCCATACTTCTCTTGAAATCCCATAAATGATTTAAATGTTCTCCCATCAGGTGTAATCATATCCCTTACTCTAGTTATTTGCCTGCTTTTCCATTCCTTCCATCTGATGGGGCACTTATCAATACATAAAAACAAAGTCTCCCATAGGGGTGTGTATGCCTCCAAGTTCTGACATGGTTTAGTTGTTTTGCCTACCTTGAGCCAAGCAGAGTTTGCCACTTTCACCGTGAGCCACTTCTGGAATTGCCTAGGTAAGGCATGACCAAAGTAGACTGAAGGTGTGCACCCTGAAGCACTGTGGTTTCCATCTCTATCCATTTCGGAGATTCAGTGGTGTGTTCTTGAAATAGTTGGCACGTTTTGGCTATACAGAAAGCCCAGGTGTAAGCCATGAAATTTAGAAGGTTTCAACCACCCCTGGTCCAATGAGCCCTCAGCTTGGCCCTACTATATCTAGGGGGAGAATTTCCCCATAAAAATTTCCCCATCAAAGAATTTTATTTTTTGAACCATATCTCTGGTATCTCTAGGGGGTATGTGGGAAAGCAGGTAATAGACCCTGGGAGCAAGCATCATTTTAATGGCCATTATTTTCCCTGCCATGGTGAGATTTCACTTCTTTCTGAAGCTTAAGTATCAAAGGACTAAAGTTCTTGGTCACTAAATTCTGCAGGTCTGGGGTAATTTTAACCCCTAAGTACTTGATTTCATCAGAAGCCCAGGCCATACCTGTGTTACCTATAAGATCCGGAGTCATACGTTCATTAAGAGGTAATATTTTTGAGATTTACTAAGATTAATTCAAAGTCCTGAAATATTCACAAAGAGTCTAAAATGGCCAAGTGCTATTTGCAAGGTTACTAGTGAGTATGAGGCAGTCATCAGCATATAATTTGGTATGATATTCATATTGCCCTATTTCTATCCTCTATATGTGCAGGTGCACTCACATTGCTGCTGCAGGCAGCTCCATTGCCAATACAAATAACTGTGGTGACTCGGGACAACCTTGCCTGGTGCCGCTGTACAGTGGAAAAGGGTCAGAAAGGGTACAGTTAGTTAGGAACCTTGCTCTGGGGCTGTTGTAGAGTTTGCAAACCCAAGTATAAAAATTTGTGCTGAAGTTATACCTATTCAGAACTTCATGCAGACATTCCCATTCCACGGAGTAGAAAGCTTTTTCAAAGTCCACTGTAATGGCAGTGGCTGGACTGGGGAGTACTTCAGTAGCCTGCATCAATGTTATGAGGGCCCTCAGGTAGTCTGAGCTGACTCTAACTTGGATGAAGCCCACCTGAGAGGGCTGAGCTATAATAGGGAGGATTTTTTTCAGGTGAGATGCTAACATCTGGGCCAGTATTTTAGCATCTGCATTGATTAATGATATAGGCCTGTAGCTGGACAAGGACTTTGGGTCTTTCTCCTCTTTGGGCAGCACCGTAATAATGGCTTTCTTGAGGGTGTCCAGCAGTTCCTTTTGCACAAATGCCTCCTGCAAAATCAGCAGCATTGGCTTTACCATTGTGTCCATTATGGATTGGTAAAAATCTGCCAGGACACCATCGATCGCTACCTGGAGACTTATGGGGAGCCATGCTCTGAATGGCAAGCTTGAGCTCTTGCTCAGTGAAGGGGGCAGATCTTTCTTTTGGATTTCCAAAAGTTTGGGAAGGGGGAGGTTACCTACAAAGGCTGATAATTTCTCCTCATCCCAAGTTACCTGCACCTTGTATAAGTTCTTGTAGAAACCTACCATTGTATCATTAATAACCTCTAGGGTTATGCTTGGTTTGCCTGTAGTTGTGCAATATGCCTCTCCACCTGCTGCTTTCTTAACCTAAGGGAAAGCAGCTTGGTGGCCCTTCCCCTTCCTCCCTGTACTTATGCTGGGTCCTGCGTATCTGGAGCTCTGCTTTTCTAGTGGCTAACAAGTTGAGTTGGATCCTCAGGAGGTAATTTCGAACACCAGATTTGAGTTATGTAATTTGTGAGGGTCTTTCTTATATATTTCTTCTTTATGGTTGAGCTGCTCTTCCAGCTGATGTGCTTCTTTCTCCATTTGGCACTGCTGATAAGTGGCATATTGAATTATTTTACCCTATATCGTGGCTTTAAATGCTTCCCATGTCATGATTGGGGAGGATGAGCCTTGTGGGTTGTCCACAAAGTAGTTCCCCACTTCAGCCTTAATCCACTGTTTAGAATCATTATCTTGTAGGAGTAGAGGATCTAAACACCATGTCAGGGATCGAGGGGTGTGAGGGTCTAGTATGAAGCTCTTAGCTAATGGTTCATGGTCTGACATGTATAAAAGAGCTATGGTAACATCGGACACCCAGATAGTAAGTCTAGGTGAGGTGAACCTATAGTCTAATCTACTGGACATTTCATTTGCAGCTGAGAAATATGTGTAATCCCTTGTGGCAGGGTGAGTTATCCTTCAAATATCAGGTCTTGCACCGTTTGAAGTGATTTTACACAAGGTTCTGGCTTTATGTGCGATCCGTCCAAAAAGTGGTCCATAGTTAGGTTAAAGTCCCCCCAGAATGATATTAGGGTTATCAAAGGCCACGTCCATCAGTTTCTGACACACCTTATTGAAGAATTCAGGGCTCTCTTTGTTCGGCGTGTATATATTTGCTAAAATTATGGGGCCTATGGGGGTGGACATTTTTACTTTACCCACCTACCCTCATCATCTGATTGTTGGGCAATGGGCTTCCACTGTAAGTTTTAATGGCATGTTATGGAGACTCCCTGTTTGGCCTTTCCAGCTGTGCCATGCACCTCCCACCCCACCCACTCCCTAACCAATTTCTGGGCTCCTTCCTTACTTAATTTCATCTCCTGCAGAAATACTACCTGTGTCTTCATTTGTTTCAGCCAGGATAATATCTTTGTTCCTTTTAATTGTAGAGTTGAGGCCCTTCACATTCCATGAGGTGGTTACCACTGATGTTACTGTAGCTGTGACTTAAACTGTGACAGTCACGGGACAATATAGAAGGGTACTGTCCCCGGCTGAAACCATGGTTGAGAGGAATGGGGCAGTGCATCTATATTCCACCCCACTATTGCAGAGACAGTGAGCATCTAAAGCTTTTTCTTGAGGCTGCTAGCCTTTGTAAAAATCATACTTCAAAAGGTCTGCAACCAATGTACTCTAGTTTCCTGCATTATTAACCATAAAAGTAAGAACAGTAGGAACCCAATTAAACAGTAATTCCAAGGATTTACAAAATGACAACATTTTAAGAAGCAACTATCCTTGGAGTTCTGGGATAACAGTAAAAGTGATATTTTATTCACCATAACATGTTATGCTCATTGAGAACCATTTAATCAAATCGTAAAAAATGTAAACTTCTTTCTAGGTAGGAGTGAAATTCCCTTAAATGACCAAGCAATCATGCTGTCTGCACAACTGCCAATAATCAAAAGAGGCCACTCCGGGGGGGGGGGGGTAAATATGTTTAGATTCTTTGAGAACAGGGCCCTTACTTAAGATCCAATCAAAAGTAATCGAGTAAGAAACATACAGGACCCCCGGGGACCAATTCACCATATTCACCTCTGGAAACCCAACTACAGGCTGAATCACCTAGGGAAACACCTGCTAGTCATTTAGAGCAAGAGAGGCAGATTAGATTGTTTCCCCAAGCAGATCTGTGCATTCCACCTCCTGCCCCCTCGTCGTACGAGGGCCATCTTAAATGGGTCCTTATGGTTGAACCCTACTTATACCACATGGCACCTTTTTCATGGGCCTAAGAAATTGAAAAAAACATCTGGCTAAGTGGGGAAGTACATTTCTTTTATGCTATAACCCCCTCCATACCGCGCAGGTGAGCGAGGACTATTAATTTCCTTATCTAACCCCAAACTTTATACATATTGACATCTTGGATATGTTTTCTGTTGGGATCCCAGCGGTCACATCCTGTTGCCCACTCTTCCAAACAGGAGAACAGTCCCATCATGGCTTAATTAAAGCACAGACCCCTATTTAAAGTAACATAAAATCAATTGGTATGTGTCCCCCTCATTGTCGATGTGGACATAAGATACTCACTCTGAAATGCAAGTGAGAACAGTGAGGAGTGATTCTTCTAATCAATGCGGGGAAGGCACCTATTTTCCAAAATTGCTTAACTCAGCTGACATTTAATGATAACAGCAACTTTAACATGAACCAGTCATTTCTAGGGATGTGTGAAATTGGAACATTTCTCCCAGTGAAATATTTTGTGTAATTAATGCATTCCGCAAAATATTTTGCTGGGTGAAATGCAAAATATCGCCTACAGTTGGATGTAAAATTTCACCCTAAGCAGGAGAAATTTTGCTCTTGAACATTCACCCATGGTGGAAATGTCACCACCCGCCTGAAATTTCAGCCACCTGTGGAGTAATTTTGCCTCCCGTGACAAAGTGCTGTGGCTACTGCACCCTGGCCAAAATTTCTCCTGGTGTCCAGTGGTCCCCCAGCCATCACTGGCCATAATAATATTAAATAAATTCCCCCAAAGTTACCCTGCACCCCGATTTGTTTTATTAAAAAAAATACCTCCATTCCTAAGTATCTAGTGGTCCCCCCGCCGCCATTACTGGATATTATAATTAAATAAGTACCCCAAGTTACCCTGCCACCTCCGTCAGTTTTAACCACTGATCGCTGAATGAATGGGAATGAATGAGCCCTTATGTGCGCTCATTCATTCTCATCATTCAAGAACCCAGTGGGCTCAGGTGGGCTGCCAGCCATGGAGGTGAGTGGAGGCAGCCGGTGGCCCAACTGGGTTACTGGGGGAGCTGCATGGTGCAGATATCTACTGATGGGATGGGGTGGGGGTCCACTATACACCAGGGAGTGGAGGGTGATTTTTATTTTTTATAAAACAGACAGTGGTGCAGGGTAACTTGGGGGGTGCTTATTTAATATAATAATGGCCAGTGATGTCCGGGGGGGACCACTAGACACCAGAGAGTGGAGGGTATATTTTTTTAATAAAAAAAATCGGGGGGTACAGGGTAACTTGTGTGCATGGGTGCTGGGGGTGTTCAATTGGACTTGTGGTGACGGGCGAAATTGCGGGTGAAATTGCAATATTTTGCTGCAATTTCACGTAACATTTCACCCGAAAAATTATTTTCACTGCATCTCTAGTCATTTCCTGGCTACTACCCCCACCAAACCCAGCTGCAAACTAACAGATGAGAAAGTTGTCTTCACAACCAGGTAACCTTGGCAAAAAGTGTGAAGAAACAGTACCTGTAACACCACAGAGGGAGTATACTAAAATGGACATCCCTCAATGCATTGCTGTGACTTCTCATTAGTTTAAAGTGTCCCGTCATGTGCTATCCATACTTGGTGCAGCACAATGTTTATACACGTCGGCAGGCGGTCGGCACTGGGAGTATCTGTGGGACCAGTGGGTAGTACATTTAGACTAAAACAGGCTGGTAATAACTTTAACAACAAAATACTTGCAAGTCTGTTGGCATTTTCACAATCCTGAACCATTATCTGTCTATGCTCAGAAACTGTCACAGATACCACTAACAGTCAAGATCCTTCACGGTTATGTAATGTGCTCTTGTCACTAGCAGCTCATATGTAGAGGGAGGGTATACCATCTTACCTGAGTTACTGCCTTATGTTTACTTCACTGGAGAGTCATAACAAAAAATAACCCATCCCAGGGAAGAATTGCAGGTTATGGCCTGATCTCACCTCCAGAAGATGACTGCAATGAGGTTTGGAGCCATAATGCAGTGTTCAGCAGTTCAGTGATGCAATCAGCCCATTCTTTATGTATCAGGGCCCAGTCTGTAGTGCTTGGTCCCAGAGGCCAAGTCAGTTCCTCTCCTCCTCCCACTGCACCGGACAAATCAAGTGGGGTCTGTGTCATTTCCCTGAGGGTCTCATATCAGTTACTGGTCTTCACAGGAGTGTCCCCAGGTGAGTTACTACTGGTGTCAGACTGCTTGTGCAAATGCTGGAGGTTTCGTGATCTGACACTCTGAGGTGAGGGTCTTCGAGAGGAAGGTTCCTATTACATTTTCTTTATCTGCCCCTCATGACCTGATGCAAGGGTTCTCCCTGAGATGGCTCCAAGGGAGGCTGTACATCTGGGAAATCTGCCTTGGGCTGTGCAGTATCCATTTCTTGACATTCCATTCGATGCGGTTAAGAAAGGTGCTGAAATGGCACATTTTAATCTTGTTATAAGTCCCATAGAAAATGATCCACTTCCCTCAGGCTATAAAAAGTATTGAATTCTCTTTGGAATTGGATACGAAGCAGGGCTGGATAGCTGAGAGATGTCTGTATATTCAGTCTATACATTTGTGTTTGACACTTGCATACAGTGAAGCCCACCAGGATGAAACACAGTACTGCAGAATTCTGCAATAGAGTTACTGCAGTAAACAATGCAATTTGAATGGAAGTTAATCCCTTTTGGCATGCAGTAAACCTCTGAGACTGTGCTTCATCCTGGTGGACTTCACTGTATGCCCTGCATTTTTTTGACAGTTCTTGACAGTAGTCATGGAAGAGCATAACCTCATTACCCTCCTATTTTAAGCTGCCACATTCTCTTGCTTCTCTAAGATAGAGTTCTTTAACAGGGTACCTGAGGAACTTACAGAGTATGGGTCTGGGGTATTCTCCCAGCTTTGGTTTGGGTGTGAGGGAGTAGTGGGCTCGCTCGATCTCTGTAGGAGCCCTGTTATGTAGTTTGACGATGGCTAGCAAGGCATGTTGCACGAAAGACACCATATCCCACCTCTCTGCTCCCTCAGAAATACCAATGATTCTAATGTTCTTTCATCATGCCCTGTTCTCAATATCATCCACTTTGCTCAACATGTAATTTATTTGCTTTGTTGTTCACGAAGTTGCCCATGGTGGATTTTGAGCAGTTTGTTGTGTTGCTTTAACTTTTTTTTCTGTGCCTGTAACCCTCGTGGTAAGAATCTGTAAATCCTTGTGAGTTTGCAAGGTTCTTGCTTTTAACCCCACTGTGTCTGTCAAAACCTGGCTATGCTTGTTTGTTATATTTGCCAGTTCTGCTGCTGCATCCAGAGTTTGGGACAGTTGTCATGCTATTTTCAGTGCACAAAAGGATAGGTTGCTTTTTGTTGGAGTCCTGGTGCCACCTTTCAGGGTTTAGCCACAACTGACATGTGGTGATCATGGCCCTGACTGGCACCCTGCAATGTGGTCCATTCCAATTGCTCTTCTTCAGGGACGCCGCTTCTCACCCCAGTGAAGATGGTCTCAAAAGGAAGCCCCAATCTTCCTCTATGTTTTGGTCATCTTTCCTTTTCCAGCAGGTCAGTCGGACTTGCGAATGGTCAAGATTTAGTCCCAGTGGCTCTCCTTGTAAACTTTGTGCTGCCACCATCTTAGCTGGCAAGCTCCATCCCCTCAGAAACTTTGCAAATTTGACAATGGCCTCCCATAGACTTCTATGTGGCATGCCCCAGCACTCTCCCTGCTTGGATGTCACAAAACATATTAGAGCAGGGACGTTGCTGTCAGACCAGAAAGTGGAAGGGATTGAGTGGCCATCCACTCAGCCCCATTTACAATTCCTTCTCTCCTGAACAGGACCATCTGCAAACCTTTTGTTCTGGCTGCAGACTGTCACATCACTAAGGTACTGGGCAATAAGGCCTAATCCTCAATCACAGTAATTTACTTTAGAAGAAGAAGAGTTAGCATTTGTACAGCTCTTTTCATTCATATTGTATCCTAAAGCCCTTTACAAGCAGTGTTAGACTAATAGTGAAGTAGCCGAATATGTAGAGGCAGCTATTTCACACATCACCACCTATATACTGCCTTGGACAATTGCACAAACCAGTTTTGTGGGAAAGGGAATGTTGGCAAGGACACCAGGAAAAATCCCCTACTGGAAAAAAGCATTTTACTGAAGGATGTAGCTTCTTTTGAAAACCGAAAAAGTACACAATAAGAGGGGACTAGTCATGCAGTTTCAGGGACAGAGCTTAGCAAGACTTTAACAAACAATTTGATAGGACTGTCTGTAAATACTGACTCTGCAGCTGTTTCCCGGATAGCTTCAGCCATGACCTCACAGGCCGATGTAATGGATCCAACAGAAGCAGGACCCTCTTTCAGACAATCTGTGTCTGCAGGCACCAGACTTAATTTAAATCAAAATGACCCATCTTCTTCAAGTACAGACACACCACAGCCTGGTGCATCCTCCTCAAATACCACTGAACAAGAAGCCCAAAAAACTAACAGAGCACAATTTAAAATGTCAGATCTGTTTACAAACGTGGGAAAGCCAGCAACAAGAAGAAATGCTGTTTGCAGCAAATACAAAGGAGGGCTGGGGACCCTCCAGTTAGAGTTTATGTGGGCCATAAACTTTTAAAGGAATCAATGCAGTTTTCAACAATTTATATTTTTGCCCTAATCCACATTTCTGGTGACACCCATTTTGATATCAATTTCAATACTCGCAGTTGCCAGATAAATTTTAGAATAAATGTCACCAGATTAAATCCACCCCCCTTGGATTCTCTTCATGACAATATCACCGACAAAACCTACAGTCAAAAACATTAAAATTTTATTTCATAACAAAAATGTGATTATATCTGATATTTTATACTGGGTCAAAGAATGGGCTGACTTTATTGATGGGCCCATCCCCATCCTGAACACCAAAAATATTTGGATGTGGGAATGGAAAACTAAGATCAGGCTGAGATCTTCAGATATTGGACCTGTACATTTACCTAGCTGCTTCTAAATAGGTCAAGACCATGGTTTCTGCTTTTATCCAGGGCAGTCAAAGACATGCCATCGATATGGGCCCTTATCCCACTTAAGCCGATGTTTGCAACGCTGTTATATGTAATTTTTGTTTACAAACAGGACATATGAGCATGTTTTGTCCCAATCCAGTAAAATGTAGTCTGTGTGAAGAGACAGGACATTTGTATATGCAGTGCCCCTGGGCAGTTCATAATAAAGGGTCCTTCTATGACTGAGAAAATGTGGTCCATGAGGCACAATCTAGAAAAGCTAAAGAAGATCCTTCACATCAGCCGGAGCAGACAGATGAAAATTTGAACAAGATATGGAGCCACATATGGGCATTGAAAAGCAACTGCAAACCACAGTAACAGCACCAGACACAGCACAGGAAGTGGGTAACAGGGATGAAGAACAAGGTATGGATATCACCACACACCCAAGAACCCCTGGAAAAAGACATGGGAATACCACATAAGGAGACAGTACAAGAACAGGAAATAGTTATGACCCCCAACTCCCGCAGAAGGATTACCAGCTGGTAAAGGAAAATAGAGGGTCCATTAGTGGCACTCCTAAATCAACAATGGCTAGGAAAGATGGTCTGTAGCTTAATAATGCTTTTACAGCCCTAGAGAGACATACTGAGGATGAAGATAGGGACTCAGAAGCATCGTCGGTCACATCTTCTCAAATAGAATATTCAGACGTGAACAGAGGCAATGCAGAAATCAAAGAAAAGGAGATCAATAAGTTCCCTATGTTTGGTCTGTAAACTACTTCATGGATCCAAGCCTTTCTGATAATATTCACCTTTTTATCCTTAAATAGCATCAGCAGTCTAAAACTCAGATAATCCTGTTACAGGATACATAACTATGAACCACAATGGATATTTATCAAGCACAGAAATCTTGGCTATGGGGGACTGTAAATATGGTAAATGGGTCAAGATCTGTGTTCTGGGGTGGGGATTTTATTTGTGGATATTCAAGACAAGGACTACTCCTGAGGCTGGGGGTGGTCTAGACCCCTCAAACAAAATCTGCTCAGGTAACCTGATTTTTCCAATTACAACCATATTTACATACAACAAGGAAAATCATTTTAGGGGTCACTTTAATTGTCCTTTAGATCAGAAAGATAAAACAGGGGAGAAAGCTAAACTATTCTATGACACAAACACTTTAAAACAGATTATCACCTTAGCAAGGATGCAAGATTCATATAGAGTACTCCACAAGAAAGGGGGGGGGGGCATACATAAACAGGACCATTATCTTCATGTATAGACTTTATGTTGTTATCTAAAGTATGGAAAATTATGAAGGCTAAAACATTACTCACTTCCACTACTGATCATTTTGAATTACATTTGGAGGTCTAATGGTCTAATGAATAATACAATATGGCCTGGATATTGGCATATAAATATTTCAACATAAAGGATCAGTTTATCAAAACACAGACTGAAGAATTCTTAAAAGTTAGGGCTACAGTCGTTGATTTATATGATTCATTAATTAAATGGTGGGATGATACTAAGCAAGGTCTCTAAAAATTGTTCCAAAGAATAGGTAAAAAAAAGGAAGGGTTGATAACTTCCAGTTTTTAAAACTGAGGTCACATTTATTTTGACTTATCTCTTTATAACATACAGAAAAAACAAATTTGCTATTCTGATCAAATTGTGCGAATCAAACAGGAAATGAAACATTTTCTGTATGACAGAGGGAAATCACTAAAGGCAGAGCAGTCCTATAAAATGAAAGGCACTAAGCAATCAGGAGATATTTTTAAAGGTTGTAAAGATTGGGTTAACAAAAAAATATATATATTTGCAGTTAAAGACCAGCAGGGGGTGATACATACAGAATTTTCATAAATAATGACAATTATTACAGAGAAATTACAGTCTTGTTTTGGGGAACCTATGGCGATAGAAGGGGATTTCAAAAATCTTATCTCAAAGGAAGATATGGAAAGCCTAACCTCTTCAGAGAAGTCAGAATTAGTTAAACCTATTACATTGATAGAAGTACAGAATATGATAAAAAAAAAAAAGTTAAGGTCAGAAGCTGCACCAGGGCCAGATGGCCTAAGCACGGATTTCTATAACATATTTAATGATATAGTGGCACCCACATTAAAAAAATGTATTTAATGAAATGCTGGATTACTTTTGGGTGATGGATAACATGGAAAAAGCCTTTCTGATCCTTCTGTATATAAAAAAGGGGATAAGTTGTAAGTAAACAATCGGAGACCTATTTCTCTGCTTAATTCAGATTTTAAAATGTTGCCACACATTTTACTCAATAGATTAAATATGATAGCCAATAAAGTAATAGTTTATAAGCAAACATGTGCTTAATCTGGGAGGTTGGTGAGGGACAATCTATTACAAACTAGGGACATTTTTGTTAGAAGCCATTTAGACATGTTACATAGTTTGTTATTTCATTAGACCAGGAGAAAACATGTGGTCTGGTTCCCCATAGTTTCCTTTTTAAAGTTTTAGCATTTCAAAGAATGCCGTCCCACAGATGCTCATACAGTGGATCAAATTATTATACAAACAAGCCAATTTTTACCCACTTATAAATGGCACCATAGGAAAAAGGATAGATGTAGCACAGGGTGTGTGACAAGGCTGCCCATTGAGACCACTATTATACATATTTTGTATCGATATGTCAACACATAAAATAAAATCAGACACCTCAGATGTGGGGCTTGAGTTTGTCCACTGAAGTTCCACCACTTAAGATTTCATCCTATGCAGATGATTTATGTCTCTTTATTGAAGATATACAGTCACGTGCAGCTGCAATTGCAACCATTAAATCATACTCTGAAGTAACTGAGGCTCACATAAATATTAGGAAATGTAAAGCCATTTGTCTCACACAGACCAAACACCTCTGATTAACACACGTATGTGAAATCGTAGTATGTTCTGAGATAATGATTTTGGGCATAGAGTTTGGAGAGTTTGACATGGATCAGGTGAATTGGAACAATAAACTGAAAGAGTGTGAAAGAAAGGTCACAAGATGAAAAGCAATGCTGATTTCAAAACTCAAAAGAGTATACCTGGTAAAAAACCCTAATCATTCCCCTCTGTTTGCACTTAAGTTATATATTTCCTCCCCCTTCTGAGATAGAAACTAAATTATATAGTAATTTTTTTTCAGGCAATCTGGGGGAGTTGGCTAAATCCCATCTGTAGACAGGTCACATATTTACCTGTCAACAAAGAGGGTCTAGGCATGGTAAATCCATTAGTATCTTTTATGCTATATTTTGGTCATTTAACTTTTTATACTTTTTCACAAATAATATAAAAGACTGGGTAAGTTGGTCAAAGCAATGGTTTATACCAATCTTACCAGTTTGGGAAGGGAATAAATGGAATTTTAATACAAAAATTAAGAAAAAAGACTTCAAAATATGTCACGTCAGTTTTATTGAAGATAAAAACATGGAAAGTAACTGCAAACCATTTTAAAACCCTAAATAAAACATCATTGTATGATTATATTTTACAATCACAAGTAATAGAACCAGTACAATTCCCAAAAAGTACAGCTTTGACTGTCCGGGACACTCTTAAGCAAATGACAGAAACTAGACTACTGAAACATTTATGGGATACCATTTGGCTTACATGCCATGGGAGTGCATGACAATCATAAACACAAACAAATTTTGGAATATTATTGTCTGAGAGACACTTATAGCTTAATTTTAGAAACACAAGAACATTTATTTCTTACATGCCGTTATATTACCGCTACATGCCATTACATTCCAGTACACCACCATGACTGAATGTTGCCCACATCACATGTAACTGTATCATACTATACTGTTTCTGTATTATACTGTGTTATTTATCAATGCTATGTAATCCCGGGTCGCCCCTGAAAAAGGGACCTCCGGGGGCCCAGCAGGCTTACCCGGTCACCAAAATTTAATAAATAAATAATATAATTATTTATAGGAAATTATTCACATACAGTGTGAATTTTCTGGAATTTAAGGCAATCTCATATGATGCGTTAATATTGGAGAAAATACAACCCAAGTACCTTATGAGTGGTATGGGGGGATGATGACGTATCATATATGGCAAGATAGGTGCCAGCTGGTGTTGCAACAACGAGATTTGAGACAAGAATTGATACCTTATATTAAAAACCTAGTGAAGTAAATTTATTCACAAGACTTAAAAGAGATTACAAATCAACAGATAAAACATTTGTGGAAACACCAGCCACCACCGGGTGTCAGTCCACAGAGTGCTGCACTGTCCCCCTTCCCCGAGGAAGGAGAACTGTCTACGGATACTCAATACTTATAATCCCTGCTGACCCTTGAGTGACCCGAGTCTGTTTACGAACCCGGCTAGCTGGCATGGCGCGAGGTGTGGCATCCAGGACCTTAACCCTCAGTGCCACCGGGCCGGCCCTACTTTGAACTTTCAATCTCAGGTGTTGCTGACTGTTGGGAGGCTATTCATATTTACCATCTGAAAGTATCTCTGAGCTGCATCCCTGTCTCTTCCCCACCATGAATCTGGCCATCCTAATTCATGCATTTATCACATTGCAAACAGAGTGCTCTATTCTGGGCATTCCAGGGAATCAGATCCACCAGCTACAAATGGTGTTGCACAGTGCAGCTGTGCGGCTCCTGACTTTTCACTTTTTTCAGTCTAAAGTTACTGTGTGGTAGGTGGATATTGATTTTAAGGTTTTATTGCTTCCCTATACAGGACCCCACCCCATCTCAAGAAACTCTTGATAACGTATTCCCCAAGTACCATTTGGGATCTTTGGGAGTGGAACTCCATGTGCAGCAGAGTTTATAACTGGAATTAGCTGGTAATACCTTCACTCTTTTTTAAGGAGTCACTTCAGTGCTGGAACCCTTCTCTGTTCTCAGTGAACCACTTGCAAGCCATCAACTGAGTCTCATCTTCAACACTTTTTAAAAGATTTTTAGGTGGAACTTTAAATGCTGATACTCATCTTCTTGAATGTCAAATATGCCAGTTTGAATATCTTGTATATTTGTGAATATCCCAATGTCCTAAACACCTACAGTAGGTGGAAGGAAACTACACAAATGAAAGCTGCTTTGCCTTAACAGTGTGAATCAAGGGTTTATCATTTACTGATGTGAGCTGATTGTAACAAGATATTGTTGTTGATAGAAAACTAATTCATGTCCATGCTTAATCCTTTTAGTTCATTTCATAGTATATACTGCATTATAAATGGGAAGAGAAAATCCTAAGTATTGATTGATCATTAGCTGTGCATGAGACGTGTTTAATGCAAGGCTAAAATAAGTGCTGAACACCTGGATGCAAGGTGGGAAAGAAATCTGTGAGCCACTAGAATTTTACAAAAACTGACAACCACCATTTGTAACCCCTAGTTCGCGAGATTTTACAGCTTAATACACACACACACACACACACACACACACACACACACACACACACACACACACACACTAGCTGCATTGTTCAAACAGCCTAGCTCCTTTCCTTATATAGAATTAATCAATAAGAAGTAAAACAAACTGAGTTTTTGGCACCATCTGTATAATTTTATGAATTTTACTGATGTATTTCTGTCTATCATGCTGTGTTACAAGCCGAGGTCCTTGCTCGCACCCCCGCCCCCCCACACTTGCTCAGTCACCTAGTCAGGCTGTTCAGACTTCACAAAAAACAGAGGGTAGCAGTCACATCACACTTGGCTATTTTTTATTACACTTTTTTAAGAAAGCATTTGTGCACTAATTCCTCTCTTGCATTCCATTGCAAGACAAAGTCCGACCTGTTGATCATGCTGCCATTCTTATGGTTATCCAATAATTATAGTATTTATTGCCATTGCTTTGATTTCTCTTTTCTTAAAAAAAAAAAGCCAACCACCTCACAGGCTTAATTTTCTTGGTCCTGTACTGAGTTCAGTGGGGGCGAGAAAGACACACGCTACTGCCACAGCATCACACTGAAGTGGTGGGTGCAGGGGCAGAAGTACAGCCACTTGCTTAATCGCAGAACTCAGTAGACAAAAGGTGCTCACTTATCCTGTTTCTGTGGCCTCCGTCAATGCTCACTCCTGTCCCATAATAATTAGTTCATATCAACTTTTTGGGATTTTTTTGTTTTTTCCAAGCCATGCTTGTCACTGTAGTAGCACTCTAGTGCTGCTCCCAGTTCTGCCAGCTTTCTGGCACTTCTGAAACACTGCTCAACATGTCCATGAAGACATATACAGGTAAAAAAAATAACAAAAAAAAATGGTCGCTCATTCTTGCCAGCAGCCAGCCAACAGCCTGGCTTTCTTGGTATCTCTCAAAAGAACAAAAAGGAAAAAAATCTATAATGACAGAAGTCTACTAATGTCAAACTAAAATAAAAAGCATCAATCATGTACGTGGAGGAACTATTTTATGTAAAATTCAGACACAAATGGTATTTTTTTTATTATTTTACTCGAGTAATTTAAATTGTTACATTCATATAAAATAGGTTAGCCCATTTTATAAGCACAATAAGACACTCCGGTGGTGTGCATTAGGCATTTCTAATGCATGGCCAGTGGATGAAGTCACTCAGCCTGCAGTCTTGCACCTCACTATGTCCCTGGCCAGGCATTGGCAATATCTAATGCACATCTCCTCATGTGTTATTGCTTAGTTACAGTCTGCAGGCTTGATTTTCAAAGAGCCCTTATATCACTGCAGTTTGCAGTGATCTAGGGCTACAGCAAACTGTGAGTCTGAAAGGGACCCTGTGCCATATTTTGTAAAATTGGGGGTCTCTATACCACAGACCCAGGAGTTGCTACAGCCGCAGTGTTGCACCAAACATGTGGGCGCACCTGCAAGGTTTGACAGAGATTCAGTCACCCCTGGCACAACCCAAGAGAGACCATGAAGGTGGGGGGGGGGATACTGGTAAGGAGGGGAATGGGGGAGAAGAAGCATGGAGGTGCCCTAGGTGGCAATGGGGGCACAGCAGCAATGTCAGGGTGCTGGGGTGGCACCCAGTGAGGCACCATGCACAGGTCCAGTGAGCCAATCGGCTGGGGTAGAGGGGGTTGGCAAGGATGGACCATGAACTGGCCCCAGCTGAACACAGCCTTGACACCTGCCCCATAGGTCCACCAGTCCCCAACACTGTGATTGGGCAGCAGCCTGTCTCAATGTGGGGGCCTCAGTACCATGGGCTTTTTGCGGTGCCCGGGGAACATTCCCCTCCACCACCTGCACCCTGCAACCTGTGACCACTCCTGTTCACTGATAGTGTTGGGAACTGGTGCACCTATGGGCAGGAGCCAGGGCTCTGTGCATCTGGGGCCAGTTCATGGTCCATCCTTGCCAACCCGCACCCTCTATCCTGGCCAACTGGCTTCCTGGACCAGTGTTTAGCACCCCTGCTGGGTGCCAACTCAGCAGCCTGGCATTGCTGCTGTGCCCCACTCACTCCCTAGAGCACCCCCATGCTCCTTCTGCCCCATGCCTCTCCTTGCAGGCCCTCCCATTCACTACCCAGCTGTGGCACACATCCTTTAGACCACCTTCTGGGTGGTCTAAAGTCAGCCCCCTGTTGTGACCACAGCAGGGCTTCTGGAATAGCAAAAAAGGGGATGGTGCAGCCCCAACTTGGTGCAACCATACCTGCAACCTGGCACATGTGCACTTCTGTTGCAAGGGCTGCACAGGGTGGCTATGGTGCACAGCATCCCGATTTGGATACAGCTAGCATTTGAAAATTGGGATAGCCAAAATCTTTGACGCAAGATACCACTTGTGTCACACCCATTTAGCACAGGAACCTTGTGTCAAATTTTCTGTTTTGAAAATTGAGCCCTGCATCTTACACTGTCATTAAATGATTTTACACTGGAAGCTAGTATTTAAGGGGGTCATTCACTTTGAGATCTTATCAGTACAAATACTGAGCAAAACTGTGTGTGTGTTTGTGTGTGTGTGTGTGTGTGTGTGTGTGTGTGTATGTGATGGGAGCTGATGAAACAGGGTTAATCTGTAGTTGCAACTGATAGACCTTATTTACTGTGTCTATAGTAGGGGGACCAGGGATGCTCCTGAGGCATTCATGATTCTCCCCCACCAGCCTTACAGGCCTTATGTGATCCAGTCCAGCTGGTTCATGTAGCAATGTTGGCAACTTGAATGGAGAATTCTGCAGGAATGTCACTGATGTAGCCGTGATATGTTTTGTGGCATTCCATAAACCCCAGACACAGGGCTGTCAGTGGCAGGAGGATGCTGCCTTTACATCAAAGATAGATGCTACTACCATCAGCCCCCCCAGTGTAGAATCATTTGTGGCCAAGAGAACACTTACTTACAGTGCTGTCTCTACTTGTATCCTCTCTGTAACAGGCTTAGGGGCAAAGGTCCAGTTTCTGGGCATTGTTTTTTTTTTTAAAACTTGACCTCCTCCTGTGGTGTTATGGCACTCACATTGTGAACTGTCATATTCGATGATCATTTGCTGCCTTGGAGCAGGGGATCCACTATTCATCTGGACCAAGTTTCCTATTGGAAGCACAGTGCCTGGCAGAGCCTTACCACCTGCCCATTTCCACCCCCTTTGAGGTGCTTCACACAGGCATAGTGGAGTGGGTTGAGACAGTGAATGCTACCAATAGGCTAGACTGGCACAGGGGTATACCACAGCAGGGTCATGAGGGCAGGGGACTACTGCCCTCCCCATCTCACATTGTCGCTAGGGCCTCCCAACCCCGAAAGCAGCAAGACACCCCGCATAGGGTCGTGAGGGCAGGGACTACTGCCCTCCCCCATCTCACCACGAGTGCTAGCCTCGGAGACCCCCAGCAGCAAGACACCCCACAGGGTCATGAGGGCAGGGACTACTGCTCCCCATCTCGCCACGAAGTCGCTAGGGCCTCAGAGCCCCCCGAGCAGCAAGACACCCTGCAAGGTACGACAGGCCAGAGAGCCAGAGCTGAAACCTTTGTTGTGTAAACCTGTAAACCTGTGGCCGAGCAGCTCAGAGACGCCTGAAGCAGTGCTGCTAAGGTCTTCTGAATTTAAATCACCAGACGAGTTTAGATAGATTATGTGAACTGCTTTCTTGCTACATGCATTGTGGTTCCAGGGTTTAGCCCCTGGTTCCTTAATTGAGCCGACAACCATACAGTAGCCACCGTAAAACTGCCTGTTACTTTAAGAGACCTGGTTGTTGTAATTTAGCTCATGTCCTTAGTTTAACATGTAAAGCTACTCCGAATTGCCAATAGCAGCGCACACTGTCAGCTTTAAATTGCGCATTGTGGGTCGGTTCACATTAACTTAGCCTCTGCCTGTGACTGCTTGTAACCTCAGCCTCAATATACTAAAAAGGCTACCTGATTGTAATCCCCGGCTTTAAAATAAAGCAAACTGCTCACGTAGAACCAGGCTGACTCTCCTCTGCAGATTAAGCTCTTACCTGGCCTTGCAGTCTGAGTGTTATGCATCCCATATTAGTTGCTCTAAGAAGCGTGGAGCAAGCACTTGTTGCACACGCTCGGCTGCCATTTTTCCCATGCCTATACGCGGGAAAGCAAGTTCAAATCTTGCAGAAGGGGACCCTGTTTAAAAAAAAAAATTCCAGCAATTTAAAATCAGGGTACACAAAAAAAAACAAAGGGAAAGCATATTTTAGCACAAAAAGGGAAGGCAAATTGGAAGGCAAATTACAGCAGTGTAATCAAGTTACCTGGGCGAACACTAAGCATATTTTGTAGCTCAAAAAGGGAAGGCAAACTGGAAGGCAAATTACAGCACTGTAATCGGGGACAAAGCTCAAGTTACCTGAGCGAACACACAACGCCCCTCCACCTCCAGGTATAAATAACATTTACCTTTCCTTCTTCTCCTCCACAGCAGTGTCATGAGGGCAGGGGACTACTGCCCTCCCCCATCTCGCCACAATGTCGCTAGGGCCTCGGAGCCCCCCCGAGCAGCAAGACACCCCGCAAGGTACGACAGGCCAGAGAGCCAGATCTGAAGCCTCTGTTGTGTAAACCTGTGGCCGAGCAGCCCATGGATGCCTGGAGCAGTGCTGCTAAGGTCTTGCCCCGCCGGCGCTGTGCGCTGGCTCCCCACCACCCCCACCACCACCCTTGGTCGGCTCTCTAACTTATAAGTAATTTGAGAGGTCAGGATGACGCCCAAAAACCTATCAGCCCACTTTCAGATTTGCAGGTTATAAGAACTCACCAGCAGAGGCCGCTGGCACTGATTACAGCTTGCTACTATTAAGAAAGTTAAAAAAAAAAAAAAATGCTCCTTTACATTTTAATTTTGCTAACCGCTGACACTCCTCCTGTCTCGCTTCCCTTATCCACCCTGCCGCAAAATGACCCTAATCTCCCTCTCGCCTACTCAGTCTCGACTCCCACACACCCCCTAAACACACCTGCTGTGGAACGACAGGCTCAGCCACCGTCTCTTGCTTCAATTTCATAACCCTCCGTTGTCCCCCCATCTTTCACCCTGAGAGTATACGCCCTAAGCAGCCTTGTCAAGACAATCCCCAACCACACCCCGAATTTTACCAACCCCAAATCTAAAACTAAAACTAAATGGCACACTACCCTACAATACCTAACCCTGTTGCTACTACTGGCGGGTGATGTTGAGACAAACCCTGGTCCTCCGACCCACCCCATCCCCCAAACCCTGCCAAAAGGCCTTAGCCTAGTTCACCTCAAAATCCGCAGCCTGCTAAACAAAGTCCCGGAGTTGCAAACCACTGCCATAACCCTCAAACTGGACATCTGCATAATAACTGAAACTTGGCTAAAACCCCATCATGCTGACTCTGAAATTGCATTGCCTGGATTCACTGTATTAAGGCAGGATAGACAAGGCAGCAAGAAAGGAGGTGGCATAGCCATGTTTCTATCTAACAATCTCCGGTATACCTCTGTCCAGTTACCACATAACACGCCCCTTATTGATACCAAGATGGTAAAATTAGTCCTACCCATAGCACTCTGGTGTTTGTAGCTGGGATATATTGTTCCCCTGCTACCCCAGCATCCACCATAATGAACCTCCTGGGTTCGCTTAAAGAGCTGGCTAGTGCCAGAGAGCTCTATATCCTCTGAGATTTTAACCACAACTGGCTAGACAAAGACTGCATAAAACTATGCAGCAAAATTAAAGCCCTTAACCTCTCTCAGCAGATCGAGCAACCTACCCGCCTAAATCCAAAATCCCTGAACCACCCCCTCCTGGACTGGGCACTTACAACACACCCACACAGGATTATAAAAGCTGGCCTCCTACCTGACTCAGTGAGAGACCACCACATGATCTACGTGATCATAAAGGTGCATAGACCCACTAACCACCTCCCACCAAGGTCTCTCTTCACAAGAGCATTCAATTCTCTCTGCCTCAACTCCCTACTAAATGATCTCACCTTAGTCGATTGGTCACTCATCAAGCTGGCACCTACCATTGACCTTGCCTACGCCGCATTCAGTAATCAATTTCTTGCCGTATGGGACCATCACGCCCCCCTCAGAAGCAAAAGGGTAAGAGCAACCCATCTCCTGGGTCTCTGCCAATATTATTTCAGGGGTCGCGCAAGAGACCGGGCATGGAATAAACTTAGGCAAACAGGCAGACTGGAATCCCTGCAGCTTCACCGTACCCTCCGAAACAACTGTACCAAAGCCATAAGACAGGCAAAAAATAGCTACTTCCGAGTGGCTCTTTCCTCTAATCTTAGCCATCCAGCCAAATTTAGGAAATCTATTAAATCCTTGCTCACTCCCCGTACTCAGCCTCCAACCCCTACCCTAACTATTCAGGGCAAAAATGTATCCAGTCCATTTGAAGTTGCCACAATTTTTAATAACCATTTCACCAACTGCACAAAGCCTCTCCTGTCAAACTTACAAACCTCCCTCCGCACCCATCCCCCGCACCTGCCCAGCACTCCCCATGCCACCAAGTTCTCTTTCCAACCGGTCCAAACCATAGAAGTCCTAGCGCCTCCACCCCTTAACCCAAATAAAGGTAAATGACCATTAGGCCTAGATGCAAAACTCCTATACCTATCTGCCCTGCCATGCAGCTCCCTAGCCGACCTCCTCAACCGTTCCTTCTCTCTGCCCAAATTCCAACAGCATGAAAGGAGGCAGTAGTCATTCCACACCAAAGGGTGGCAACCCATCTGAGCCTGGTAACTACCACCCTATCTCCCTTCTCCCAATTCTGGCAAAATTACAGGAACACCTTGCCCTCACACAACTCACACAAGTCCTTGATTCAACCTCCTTTTTCACCCCCTGCCAATCGGGGTTTCACAAATCCCACTCCACCACCACAGCTCTACTAAGGCTCACTAATGATATCGCCTCAGGCATGGACAAAGGGTTCCTCACCTCGGCTATATTCATTGACCTGGCAAAGGCCTTTGATACTGTCTCCCATCCCAAACTCCTCACAAAACTGCAGGACGCAGGCCTATCTGACCTAACCATCAGCTGGTTCCATGCCTACCTATCTGGCCGGCAACAAACAGTAAAAATCGGTCCACACTTTTTCTTCCCCTCTTCCAGTCACCTGGGGTGTCCCCCAGGGCTCTGTCCTGGGTCCCCTGCTCTTTTCCATATTTCTAGACGACCTCCCACTGGTATGCCCAAACTCAGCTATACAAATGTACGTGGATGATACCGTCCTGTACGCCTCTGGTCTATCTTGTGAGGCCTTAAATTCTACCCTACAGCAGGACTTTGATGCCGTCCAAACCTGGCTTAACTCTAACCAACTCCTCCTAAACGCAAAGAAAACCGTCTCCTTAACTTCGCACGCAATGACTCAACCGACCAGCTACGCCCCCACTTTCCACACACTAGACAGTACCACTCAGAAACATGCACCTCTTCAGGTACCTGGGTGTATGGCTTGATCACCACCTAGACTTCGCCATCCACATCGACTCCCTCCAGAAAAAACTATATCCAAAACTAGGAGCACTCTACCGTAACAAAGGTTGCCTACCCACCTCAGTCAGGCGGGAGCTAGTACTCAAAATGATCCTCCCCACCTTCGACTATGGTGATGTGGTCTACAGTGCAGCCCCCCCAACTACCCTGGAAAACCTGGACCCCCTTTTTCATTCTTTCTGCAAGTTCATCCTAGAATGCCCCCCCCCACCCATCACTGCGATCTGTATAAAGTCCTAGATCTCCCTCACTGCACTCCAGGCACCAGCTACATTGTGCAAATCTCATAGCGAAGTACTGGTCCAACTCCATCCCCACATATCTCAGCTCCACCCTGTCAGCTCAACCCTCCCCGGCATACTCCCTGAGAGGTTCAGACTTGAGACTCTTGCTTATCCCTTTCATGCATACCACAAAGGGCCAATCTGCTGTCAGATATAGACTGCCCAAACTCTGGAATGACCTCCCTGATGATATTAGGCTGTCCGTCACCCCTAGGAGCATAAATACTCTCCTTCGGGGCCATTTCACTGTCACATGTAACTGCAACCTGCAGCCCAGTTCTGCTAGCAAGAGGCTCGCATTACGCCTTAAACTGTAAAAGTGACCTAAACTGCTGTCTCCACCAATGGGTCTCGCCTGCTCATGCTTTAGTAACCCAGGTACTCTGAATTAAGCTAGAATGTAAGTTCCCAATGCACAGTTCAGCCTGTAACTTTTCCTGGACCGGATTGTACCACCCTCTATTGCACTCATTTCTGTACCTACTGTATTGCAACATTGCCTATGCTTCAGTTGTATGTATGTATGTATGTCCAGTCCAGCCTGTAACTTTTCTTGGACCAGATTGTACCACCCTTTATTGCACTCATTTATGTACCTGCTATATTGCACCACTGCCTATGCTTCAGTTGTATGTATGTATGTATGTAACTCCCGGGTTGCAACTGGAAACGAGTGGATCCCGCTCAGTATGGTTATATGGTAAATCTCTTAAATAAATAAATAAATAAAATACCTGTGTGGAGTTCTGCAGTCAGCAGTTTACGATTTCCATAAGTCATCCCTGCACTGAATAAAAGCCAAAGTAAGGTTTCCAGTGGAGCTGTGTAGGAGTATTCTTAGTAGCAAAGCCTAAAAATATTTCAACATTTCACAGAAAGTTGGAGCTAATATTCAGTCTTACCCAAACACGGACACTTTACTCTCTTTTTGTGGGAGGAAATTGTAGAGCATTGGGTGCAAAGATAAATTATTTTTCATTCTAAAGCTTGATTAAACACTGTGAAAAATGGGGACATTTTTATACAATTCAAAGGGAGGAGAAATGTTATAATCCAGCTGGGTTTGCCTCTCTTGGGAAATATGTTTTCACACAGCTCTAATGTTTGGATTCACAGTTTTTTGTAGTGTCACCGACCGACTAATCTCCTTGCCTGCTTGTGAAAAGATTATGACATACATTTCTTTTTCTTCTCATTAGGGTGCTAAAACACAGATCTTATAGCTATGATGCAATTTGTGAAAATTGCATACCACAAAGTTTTCTTTTATGGTGCTCCTTCCTCTCTGAAACATCTGTCTAACCACTGAACCCACACTGTGGGCATTAGTTACCTTGAAATAAAGTAATTTGCTGGACCCCTTAACAGAACAGAATTGCAAAACGTAATCAGTGCTGTAAAAGGATGAGAAATGACCCTGCTGCACCGTGATACTGTTGAGTTTTCCCTGCAGTGGGTCAGGAGCTGTTCACAGTTTGTTTTTGTGAGATGGCAGGGCGTGACCTTTACCCTTCCTGCTCCCTGCTGACAGTGTGTGAAGAGGTTGCCCTGACCTGCCCTGACATGTTCACAGTCAGTACTCCCTAACGCAGACCTAATGGGACAGAGATTGGCTCAGCCTAACTAACCTGCACATTCCTGCCATGATTTGTTCGGACTAGCTCCTTCTAGATACATTTGGTTTTCAGAGGGCTTCTGAGGGTGTGAGATAACATAAAACAAAGGCCCTTTCGTGTTGGCTGAAGAGCTACAGAAGGTCTGCCATTCAGGAAGATGTGCAGTGCATGGCACAAAGAGCTCGTGCATGATAGACAAGCAGTGATTAATGAAGAGGCAGGTGCTGCCTCAACACAGAAAACACATTAACAACAAACATAGCATAGCTAGCATGTACACATCACTATAATGCCGAATGATACTCCCTGTCATTCTGCGTGATAGCAGGAGCTGCAACAATTTGATACTGAAATGCACATGCACTCATACACTCATACCCCATGGGATATTGGTTTCAGTGATGAATTGTGTTAGTCAACAGTCTGTAAAAGACAGCAGCCAAAGCATTTCTCATGTGCCTGTCTTTCTTATCACATAGCGTGCAATACTTTACACTCACAGGGCTTGCATTGTGGGGAGAAATGTGGCAATATGGTGTTTCTGGGGGGTATGTTGCTAAGTCATTTGCCACCACAGTCCTGTATTTCAGATCATTTGTGGAATATTAGTTTTTTGGTTTGTGGATTAAGCAGTGTATCAGGTGCTATATTTGACAGTGTAGTGCTGTAGCCTGCACGGTGGCTCAGTAAGTTATTTATGAAAGCCCACTGCATTGATAGGCTGATGTGCTGATGCTCAATTTTTAGTCTCACCAGCAGGACTGAGATTTATAACAGGTCCTGAGTCAAACCAGGGGCAGGGTGTTTGAGCCTTCACTGAATAAGCTGATCTATATAGCAAAGACAATAGAGAGGAGGGTTCTGAGCAACCCTGATGGAGTCACAACCCGCTTTTTGCAAGACTGACATTATGGAAGTCTTCAGGGGGACTGTAGTCTTGTGCTGCCAGTAAATATTACTAAGTAACTGAATACCTTGGGACAGTGCTAACATGTACCTAAAGGGCAGCTGTTGCAACCTGCTCAATAACTGCACCTTTCCCTTGCCAGTTTATCTAGAGAGATACACTTGTCCTGTGATAATATCTGAGGGAAGAAAAACAGAAATGTAAAACATACTTCTGGCAACTTTTTGGTACTGTGCTGGGAAATTTGTATGTAGCTCTGGAGTCGGGTCTACAGAGGGCTACTATCCCTGCCTTGTGGGCCTAAACAAAGGTTGAAGGGCGTGGGTTCCTATTTTGCTGTTAACGGGGGTTCTTTCTCAAGTTAAAAATGAACTAGCGCAGTGCCTCCACCCAGAGTACCTTTTACGTGGGACAGATATTTAAAAGTACAAATCCCTGGGATGCTGTACCAACCCATCTCACCACACAGTCACCCTAACACATGGATTACATAAACTATAAACCCCAATTTCAACACTTAGAACTTTTGGCTTAAGCTAATAATATGCTCATGAGTCAAACATTTTCCAAAACAGTCAAATACCTTTTATTTAAAGGGGGAGGGTCAGGAAGGGGTAGATGGAGTAGAGGTTAAGTAACAATTTATATGTTTTGCAATAGACAGTTAGTATTTGGATCAGCAAACAATCATTGGCCTTTTGAATTTAGGCATATTTTCAATGTGTACAACCACCAACCTTCTGACAGACCATAATTAGCAGCCTAACTAACTAGCTGCTGATAGATTAAACAAGTACACAGATGCCAACTGGTACCAGTCCCCAGTCCAGATGATGCCCTCAAATCTGTCCCTGGGTACCCAGCAATATCTCATCGCAGGCCTGAGATGCAACTGATTGCCCAGAGTTGGTGCACTTTAAACATAAATCAGATTTAACCACATTTTCATGCTAGCAGACCACTGCTTTCTGGAGCTTGGTACTTTAGAAAACAATTAAACTTGAAACTTTAAGAACCACATGGTTTTCCCTACAAACTGGGCACACATTTGGCAACTATTTAAAGTTCCCCCAGGTGCAGAACAATCCCTGCATTTACTCACAATTCTGTGGACAGTCTTGGGTGGAATTGGGACTGTAGACCTGGGTAGTTGGAACAGCAGAACTCGGGATCATTGAGAAACTTGAGATGTGAAGCAGGCATCTTGCAGCTTGGGAGACAGGTACTTTTCTATTTGCTTGTAGAATCTAGCAGTTTGTTCCCTTCAGCCCACCAAGCAGGCCAGATTGCAGAGCACGCACACAAGGCTTACTAGGCCACAAAGGAACCCAGACCCAGGTGTGACCCCATGGTCCGGCTCCCAAAGTGAGTCCAGAGTGCCCCTGCACCCAGGCACATGCCCATGACCCACACTGCAGCCAAGCCTGCCTCACTCGATAGGGGTTTGCAGTTTCCCTACCTGGCTACAGGTTACAGCTTGCAGTCATGGTCATTAAATGCTTTCTTTTGGACTCTGCCTTGCTAGTGGCTGTTGCTAGAAACTCACAGCCTCTCTTAACTTCACATCAAGTTTGCAACTTTAGTTTAGAGGTTTAGTCACATCCGGTTACTAAAGACATTTTCAGCCACACTACCAGAGTGGCAGCTGTGTCCTTTGCATACAGGACACTGTCTCTGGATTGTCACTGAAAACACAGTCGCAGTGAGACTTGGGTACTCACACCTTGTGTTTCTCTGAGGACCCTGAACCTGGCACTGAGGTGCTGCTTTTACTTGAGCAATCCCATATTTCCTTCACCGTGCAGGTCATTCATGAATCAGAAGAGGGCCAACCTTGGCAATACTGAGGAATCCCCGCAGATCAGGGAGACTCCCAGACCAGCTTTCATTAACCAGAATCTTCCATTTTCCATGACTTTGTTTTCCATAAACCAGAACCTTCCATGGCCATTTCCTTTAAACAATGTCCATCCCTTTTTCTGTGATGATGTGTCATCTAGAGAAGCAGACAAACTTTTCCTTGGACCAAGGGCATCTGCAGCCCCAAAGAAGATCTCCATCTCCTTGAAATTCCAGATGGCCTTCACCCTCTGGACCGTTAAACTGAACTTCTCACCACTGAAGTGTAACTGGGCCTTGCAACTCTCTTTCAGCTGAAGCTGCAGAACTGAATTCCTGGACCAAAATTCCTCAGAAGTGGGTAAAGAACAACTGCAGGCCTTGGGGGCAGGTAGCTAGAACCCCCAGGCAGGCCTTTACCAAGTCTTGCAGCCCCATACTGCTGCAACAGGGCTGGAGCACTGCTCCCTCTGGAGGGGCTACTGCCAAACTGATCTCTGAACCAACAGTCCTTGGGTTTTGGGAGTTCTCTCCAGCTTCCTGATTGGCCAAGACAGTTTTTATCTTAGAAAATTAATATGCATCAGGCTCCCTCAGTGTCCAATTGGCTATATAAAAGGGTGCCAAGTATTTTCCCAACTTTTTCCCCATAAATCCACTTTACAGCCCCACAGTCCTTGTCAGCAGTCCTGGCCCTCTGGTTGGTTAATTTGGGGTCAAAGGCTGCTAGATATGGCTGCTAAAAAATAATTACCCTGGCAGTCCATATAGTGTCTCAGCCTGAACATCCTGTTGCAGCCAGAACAAATATTTTTGTTTATTAAGTGTCCCACAGTTCCAGAGCAGTCCCTTTGCACTATTAAATATTGGTAGAATTTTACACTTTTATTTACCCCCCTGCCTGTCATTGCTGCCGTAATAACCAGTCCCCAGTCAGCAGGCAGGCTCTCTCTTTATTATTCATATTGCCCTCATTAATATTCATTCTGCACCGCCGATCCTGCAGCCCTGATAGGCGCCCTTTATTTAAAATGTTCAGTGGCTCTTCTTATGCCTCCTCTGGGTCTCTGGTCCTTGTACTGCTAAACCTGGGGACCGAGACCACTGGAGAGGCACTCATTTGGCTGCAGAAATGGCCTGAAAACACTAATGCATGAGCTGCCGCTACACAGAAGTTCAGCACCAAATGCAGCAGCTCCGCTGTTTTGCTCCTCCCATTCAGACTAAAAAAACAATGCGAGGGCTGGACAGAGGCTTTGGGGACCATTTGGGGTCAGCCAAGTGGGGGGACATAACGGGGGAGAACTGAGGGGCAGCCCCGAAGGGAAAACATGTAAGCCCCGCAGGGAGGGTTACATGTACATTTGACTTGTTTCTTTGCAGATGACACAAAGCTCTGTGGCAGGGTAGGGAGTGAGGAGGGTGTAAGGGACTTGTAGAGGGATCTGCAAAGGTTAGGGAAGTGGTGCAAGGTTTGGCAGCTGAAATTTAACAACATGAAGTGCACAGCGATGTACATAGGGAACATAAACCCCAGGATGAAACACTGGATGTGAGGGGTTAAACTGGCCACTACATCAGAAGAACGGGACTTGGGAGCCATCATAAGTGACTCCCTAAAACAAAAGAGGCAATGTAACAAGCCCTGAAGCAAAACGACCAGACTGTTGGGGTGTATTGGAAGAGGTTTTGATGGGAGGAGGAAAGAGGCAATACTACCTCTCTATTGATCACTGAGCCCCCATCTGGGATACTGTGCCCAGATCAGGAGTCCCTACCAGAGGAAAGACAGAAACAGGCTGGAGACAGTGCACCATAGAGTAACCAAAATGATTCAGGGCCAACAGGGCGGATCCTGAGGATCGGCTTAAAGCACTGAACATGTACTCACTAGAGGCCAGAAGATAAAGGAGTGACATGACAGAGACCTCTAAGTTCCTGATAGAAATGAATAAGACAAACTGTAATGAACTATTGAACAGTACCTGACTTACCCTAAAAAGTCTGTTGATGTGGCAGGTGAATGGTACATAACAGATACACCTGAAGAGCAATCATCTCAGTGCCCAGATTTAATTTTTTGTCAGTGTTTTAGTCATTTTTATTAAGTGTTATCTTTGGTTTTTTTTAAAACACATCATTTAAAATTTCCAATAATGCATTGATTTATGCCAATATTGTTCGGTGTTAGTTCCTCAAACAGAAAGTTTGTACTTTGCCTTCATTTAATAAACTTGTGTGAAAAAAAATTCCAATAATGTTAGCTGAATGTCTAACCTCTCAGTGAACATGCACTGGAAGCTGACATCTCCATATTCAGATACAGCCATCTGAGCCACAAAAAATACACATGCTCACTAGGGAGGCACATTTATAAATCAGCAAGTACAAATATTGGGCTACGGTAGCACTGCAAAATTTCTTGTGACCAATTTTCCATACCCATCGGTGCACTACATTCTCATGCCTACAAAAGATACCTAGGAGCAAAGAGGGATAGCCCATCTCAAATGGAGTAGTGCCTTTGCTCCGATGTGCCATAATCAGAGTTCACATGCTAATGAACATGTACGGCATGTAAGGTGCTAAGGGAGCATTTGCATGCCATTAAGTGGCCATTTGCAGCTCTGCACAATGCCTCTATGCCAGTTTATACATGGAGGCATTATGCAGAGCTCCAATCATAGTGGTGTCCTCACTCAACCCCTCCCCTGTACAATAATGTTTAAATCCCTAGCAGTCTAATGGTAGCCCCCCAACTACTCTGATCTCTGCTGTTAAAAGAAAGCACCCTTGTAGACCATTAGTACTTCCCTCACACTCCAGTCCCCAACATGAGAAGAAGGCACCCTGTTAGTTCAATGGTACCCCTACCTTCCTTATTAAGTAAATAATGTCCCTTCCCTCCCTGTCCTGGTTCACCAGCTCAGCACCCACCACCCTTCACCCCCTGTCCATTACTTGACCCATCCTAAAAGGCCTGTGGATGTAGCTGGCAGAACAGTGGAAGACAACCAGTACAGACCCTCCTCTACCTAGGCCAGCGATCTTCTTAATGACAAGGACTAAATGCATGTGTACGCCTACGTCTCTGACATAAGGACAGGAATCAGGAGTGAGATGAGTCTCTTTGCGGATGACTCAAAACTGGGAGCGGTGGTGGATGGGGAGGAGGGGAGGGTGGCCCTACAGGGGGACCTGGAGGATCTGGAAAGATGGTCTAGAAAGTGGAAGCTGAGGTTCAATGCAGGGAAATGCAAGGTACTCCACCTGGGGGCCAGAAACCCAGGCCAAGTGTACACCCTGGGGGAGAATGCTACAAGTCTCGATGGCTGAGAGGGACCTGGGGGTGGTGGTGGATGTCAAGATGAACAACTCTGAGACTTGAAGGAGGGCAGCAGTCAAGGCCAACAGGATGCTGGGATGCATCGCTAGGGGGATCACCTCCAGAAGGAGGGAAGTGATACTCCCTCTGTATAACTGCTTGGTGAGGCCGCACCTTGAGTACTGCGTGCAGTTTTGGAGGCCACACTTAAAGAGGGACATTAACCTCCTGGAGAGGGTCCAGAGGAGGGCAACCAAAATGATTTGGGGCTTGGGGGACAGGACCTATGAGGAGAGGCTCGAAGAGCTAAATATGTACACATTGGAAGAGAGAAGGGACCGGGGGGACATGTTAGAGGTCTTCAGGTGCATGAAGAGGGTAAATAGGGGAGGAACAGTCAGGGTGCTTCGAAGGAAGGAGGAGGGGCCACTAGAGGGCATGTGTGGAAGCTGGAGGGGGAAAGATTCAGGGGAGAAAGGAGGAGGTGCTACTTCACTGAGAGGGTGGTGGAGCCATGGAATGCGCTGCCTAGGGGGCTGGTGGAGGCAGAGACAGTGGAGGGGCTCAAGAGGGGGGTGGGACAGGTACAGAGGAAGGGTTCTGGAAGCAAAATTCAATGCAGCAAGAATATCCAGAACTGGGAAGGGAGAAGCCAGAGAAGACGAGGGGGGCAGCAAGGTCAGCACCCAGGGTGGGGGCTGACCAAACGAGCAGACACAAAAGACCGTTAGGCCTATTCTGCTGGCATTTTAGTATGTATGTTAGTATGTTAGTACTGTGTTTCTACTGAAGAATCAGTTTGGATTGAAGCACTGAGAATGTCTCTGATGTAGTTTCTCTTGATTCAATTGCCACGATAAAAGCCTGCTATTTGCTATCCAGCTCAGACTGTATTTTTATGTGGCCAACAGTTGTGTGTATTTATGGCCTCATCCTACACTATTCCGGAAAGTTTACTTTTGTAGATTTTTTCATTAGGTAGTTTTGGATCCTAAGAAAAAAAATCTTGCTTCATGATATTAGTTGTACAATAATTATATTACCTTTATAAAAAGGGTCTTTTCAGACAACTGTAATTATGATTGACAAACATTTGTAATATACATGGTATCACAATTTTTATGCAAGTTAAAATTGTGCGTGTTACAAAAATATGGAATTTTGTGGATATTAGATCTGACAAAGAACCTTTAACGCCAGAAAATGGCTAGAGTCCACATATTCATTTCTCATTTTTTTCTTGGGACATTCGTTTACATACACTGTACTTGTGTTTGGACTGGCATTGTGTATGATATTGTAACATGTTTAAAGTTTCTTTTCCAGTAGTGTTTTTTTGCCATAAAGCTTTTTTCTTCTCCTGGTCAGATAGATGGCTAGTCAGCCCTGTTTTCACACCCCACGACTAGCTTCCACCTCTCTTGGTCCCATAGGCTTAAGTCTTGCATGGATTTCCCTCCCAGAAGAGCCAGAGAAGGAAGGGCAGTCCTTACCCCCCCAGTGCACAATCAGAAGGGCACTGGGGACCGAGTGGCAGTGTGGGTTGAGGAAGAGTGGACGGGGCTTCATTAAGTCTACCTGACTCCATTTTTACATTTTCTCCCCTATTCCTGTGGCTGAGTACATCGTGGAACCACTACTACCACCTTTCAAAGTCTTTCATAGCCTGCACTGCCCCTGGGTCTCCACCTGGTGGCATTCAAAGGCTGAAATGGCTTAGCCACCCCTCCCCGGGATAGGAGAGCAGTCCCTGGGATGTTCAATCCTCTCCCCTTGGCTGACCCTAAGCAAACCAAGGTCATTCCCAAACCTGGGTTACTAGCATGGCAGCAGGTGAGGTACAAGCACCTCAGCCCTCCGTGCCACTGGGCCACCTCTTCTAGTAACATAGATACATAGACAATGACAGCAGAAAAGGACTAATTGTCCATCCAGTCTGCCTGTGGTACCCTATTTGACCCTCTAGCTAAGCCTGGGAGCTATTGCCCATCCAGGGTCCTAGCCCTCCCCCTACATCCCCCTATTCTTCTTCCAGTTTCTGTTATCCAGAACAACTACTACACGCCTTATTCTGTCCCAGCCATGCATGAAACCATTAACGATTTTTTTCACCCGCCACATCAGCTAGTAAATTGTTCCATAGTCCTACAGCTTAGTTTGGGTGCCAAAACAGGGAGCTGTATATCCCATCACACAACATGAAACAACAGAGATATTAAGCACTCTTACTTGGCTCACACACCAGAGATGTCACACCAACTCACAAAATGCTTCGTTCAAAACCTTTATTAAGGTGCTATGGTCACGACATCACTGGCAAACAATGATTCCAATCATCCATGACCAGAACACCCGACTCAGCTGGTGAACTGTTCCACAGTTCTGCCACCTTTTCTGTAGAATAATATTTCCTCATGTCCCTCCTGAACCTCCCTCCTGTTAGTTTTCACTTATGCCCTCATGACCTCAAACTGTTATTCATGCTAAATACTTTCCTTGCAGTCCACCTTGTTTAATCCTTTGAGGAATTTGAAGGTCTCTATTATATCCCCCCCCCTTCTGGTCTCCAGTGAGTACATGTTCAGTGTGAGTGCTCCTAGTGAGGCCTGCCCCATTGACCTTGAATCATCTTAGTCATCCTTTTGCTGCATCGTCTCCAGCCTGTCCTTATCTTTCCTGATGTGAGGACTACAGAACTGGGCATAGTACTCCAGGTGAGGACTCACCAATGATCTATAAAGGGGTAGAATGAACAATTTCCTTCTCCTGTCAATACTCCTCCTGATACACTCTCACCAGCATACTGTGTGGTTTGCCTTACTAGATGCCTTGTTGCACTGGCTTGATTGGTTGAAGGTGTCACTGATGATAAATCCTAGGTTTGGTTCTTCAGGTATAGTGCCAAGTCTTACTTAGTTCTGGGGATCTTTTTCCCAAGGTGCATCACCTTGCACTTTTTGGAATTAAATTTCAACTGCCAAATCTTACAACCAATCTCTAGCTTTTGCAGATCACTCTATAGTTCCCTGATTCTCTTGTCACTATCCACCCTCCCAGAGAGCTTCATGTCTTAGCCAACCCCAAATTCCCTTTCCAGTGTCACTGATGAACATATTGAAGAGCAGGCCAGGACAGATCCCTGTGGTACTCCACTCATAACCTCACTCTCTATTAATCTGACCCCCTTTACAACAACTCTCTGCTGTCTCCCCCTTGATCAGTTATCTGCCCACCTATGTCCCAAACTGCACCCAGATCCTCCATCTTCTTTAGCAGTCATCTGTGAGGCACCGGGTCAAAAGTCTTGCTGAAGTCGAAGTGGAGTAAATCCACAGCGTGACCCCTATCCAATGCCATCGTCACCCAGTCAAAGAAGGCTACCAGGTTTGTTGGACAAGACCTCCCTAATATAAACCTGTGCCGTTTACTGTTGCTCACCATATAGTCCACAAGGTCCTCTTTGACTCTCGATTATTTTACTTTCAAAATTGCACATTTACAGACTATAATTTAAAGATATGCAGACAATATTATATAGACTGTTGGATATCATTGGTCAGATCTTTATTACAACATACTCACTGTGTGACCCTGAACAACTCACGTAACCTCCTAGTGCTCCATTCCACCTAACTATGAAAAAGGGTGGAAGAAGGATCCCACTGGCATGAGATGTGGAATCTCAGCTGGGCTATCCTGCATAAATACATTCAGAATGGAAAAAACAGGACACCAGTGAAAATCTAGTATTGCAGCTCAGTTGACCTATCCAGAGCAAATACACTGTGCAAATGGGTAAAAGCAGGACCTCCCTGGAAATGAGATGCGGCTTCTCAGTTGGGCTGTTCTGGGTAAATAAAGAATAAAATTGAGTAAAAGCAGGACTCCACTGGAAAGGATATGTTGCATCTCAGCTGGGCCATTCTTGATAAATAAATTGTAAAAAAACTAAATCAAGACATGCCTTTTCCCAGCGTGCCCCTTGTTGGCAGTAAGGTTTAGTGGTTGGAGCACTAATGGGAACCAGGAAATCTCAGATCTGAACTCTATTACAGCATACATAGTTACAAATGAGTAGGAAAGCATTTTCCTGGTATGCACCTTCATTTTTAAATGAATATGGAGAACTGATTCAAAAAGCAAATTCTGAATCCCATTTTAAACATTTAATGTTAAAGAAGTTATATTGTGATACTGTCTGTAAATGTGAATAATTATTTTGTATGTTGTATAAATGTCATTTTTGTACTGTAATGTTTTGTGTGAGGTGTGGCTGAAAAGGAGCTGTGCCCAGTCCACTTCCTGGTTAAAAAAACAAACAAACAAAAATTCTGTGCAACACTGAGCAAGCTACTGAAAAGAACGTGCTGCATCTGAGTTAAACCATCCTGGGAAAATACTATGTAAAAATGATTAAAAGCAGGAATCAAGATGTTGCATTTTAACTGGACTTTTCTTAGTAAATAAATTGCAAAAAAGGGAACAAGCATTTGTCAATGCCGAACGTTCGCTTGCAGGTATTTGCAGTGGTATTTGGCACTTGGACATGGCTTAAAAAAATCAGTGACGAAGAAGTACAATCATTTGTCAGTGCCGAATGTTGCTTGCATCTATGTGCTGTTTAGGTATCTGGAAGTCATTGGAGTGCAAATATTGAAAATTCGTGAACTTACGAGCGTGCGTAAGAACTGCTCAACGCACGCTTGTAAAACAGTCATTTTTAGGAATTTTTTCACCAAATTTTCAACATAGCCATTTTAAGACCTCTGCTCATGAACAGTGTCACTGTGATTTTCTTAATGTGTCCCATACATTGATTTTAGCACACCGACACGCCATTGTGCGCTACATGGTGGAAACACATTTTGGGCAGGATATGAAAATGACAGCTGTACTGCTCATAAGGAGGTGTGGTAAAATGGCAATGTTGAATATCTGGAGTGAAAATATTGAAAATTCGCAAACTTACGAGCGTGCGTAGGAACTGCGCAACGCACGCTTGTAAAACAGTCATTTTTAGGAATTTTTTCACCAAATTTTCAACATAGCCATTTTAAGACCTCTGCTAATGAACAGTGTCACTGTGATTTTCTTAATGTGTCCCATACATTGATTTGGCACACCGACTGCGCCATTGTGCGCTACATGGGCAGAAACACATTTTGAGCAGGATGTGAAAAATGACAGCTGTACTGCTCATAAGGAGGTGTGGTAAAATGGCAATGTTGAAAATCTGGAGTGAAAATATTGAAATTTGCGAACTTCACGGCGTGCATAGGAACTGCTAATGCACACTCGTGAAACAGTCATTTTAGGAATTTTTCACCACATTTTCAACACAGCCATTTTAAGACCTCTGCTCATGAACAGTGTCACTGTGATTTTCTTAATGTGTCCCATACATTGATTTCGCACACCGACTAAGCCATTGTGCGCTACATGAGCGGAAACACATTTTGGGCAGGATGTGAAAAATGACAGCTGTACTGCTCATAAGGAGGTGTGGTAAAATGGCGATGTTGAAAATCTGGAGTGAAAATATTGAAAATGCATAACGTATGAGCATGCATAGGAACTGCGCATAGCGTCTCGTAAAACAGTCATTTTGGAATTTCTGCCCAAATTTTCAACATGGGGTTTTGGGACCCTTCTCATGAATGATGTCACTGTCATGGCATTATTCAGGCTCAAAGGTGATTTCATACGGTGACTGCACAGTGACTGTGAAATCACCCTTCAAGACCGAATAACGCCATGACAGTGACATGATTCATGAGAAGGGGTCCCAAAACCTAATGTTGAAAATTGAAAATTCAAAAATGCCTGAGATATGCAATAAAGTTGAAAACCCCTATCTAGCCCATTATACAGCTTACCAGCATTTCCTCGGTTTGCTGTCGGCTTTGAAGAGTACAGACGTGTTCCAGGTCCACGCAAGATCGTCGTGCCGAGCTCTGGAGGTAAGTATGGGGTGAGGGGTGTGGGGAGGTGGGGTGCGCAGTGGGTGGGTGCGGGTTGTGGGAGGGGCCTGGGAGAAGTGCCGTGGGACCGTTTCGATTTACAGGTTTAAAAAAAAAAAGCGACAGCTTGGGATGTTTGCCACACTGGGGTGGGCTCCCAGCGTGGCACAAGGATGGCTGGGGGCCGTGGAGCTGGCGGAGGTTGGGCACCCCGATGCGGCCCAGAGAACGGACTGTGACATTTGCCACGCTGAGGTGGGCTCCCAGCGTGGCAGAAGGATGGCTGGGGGGCCTGGAGCCGACGGGATTGGGCACCCGTCGCGAGATGACGTGGGACGTTGGCCATGCTGGGGTGGGCTCCCAGCATGGCAGCAAAAATTTGGGGCAGGATGTGGAGGGGCGTGGCTGGTGCTGTGTATGACAGTGATGGTTTTCTTTGAAGAGAAGACCACCGCTGTCACATACAGCACCACGTCTGGATTGGCGCAGGACTGCCACGCCTGCTCTATGGAGCAGGGCATTGCAGGAGAGGGGCACACCTCCACAGTGTCCCATTCTCCCAAGACGTTCTTTGCGCATGCGTGCATGCGTGCAACGTAAAAATTATATATCCAAGAAATGCCTGACATTTAAAATCCTAATTACCTATTATATATCTCATCAGCATTCCATTTTTAAATTAATTTTCCTTGTCACTAACTAAGCATAACAATTTTTTGTTTAAATTAATTTACCCTTCTTCACTTACTAAATACAGTATGACAATTCTTCTTGTGCAATATGCAAAAACACATTAAGGTACTCACCAGTTTATGTCTTTGCAGTGTATTAGCCTTGCATTGAAATGTCAGAATCCCAGCTCTATATATGAATTCTAACCGAGTGCAGATACCCCATCCCCTGCTATTAGAATGCTTGATTAGCACACTTACACAGATGGTATGAAGGCTACTTCAGTTATAAATAAATCTTCTCAGGAAAACTCTATGGTTAGAATGCTTCCCGCTCAGGTTGCATTCAAACCTACACACCAGTCTCAACTGGAACAAGTCTGGATATAGTATCTGTAACATAGAATTGCACATCTACACCAAGCGCTGTCGCTTGACATCATGAACTGAATCCCTTAGGGAGAATGTAACACTGATACTTAGTAAATGCAGAAAAAAGTACACATGACTGTTAAAGGTACCACAAGCGACACTTGTTGTTACTTAAAAGGGAGAGGTAAAGGAATGCTACCATTGTACAAACTCAATCAAGGTGCAGATAGTGCAGTTAACCTCCTTATTGCGGATGGTGACAAAACTGAGCAAAATCAGGATATCACAATTTACTTTAATATTTATTTTTGCTCAGTACCTCAGCCCTAGTAATCCAAACTACAATGACCAGTTCTCAGACATGTCAGAAGATAATATCCAGAATGACAGAGCCCTATTGACCAAGCATACGTACAGTAAGTGATCAGTTAAAGAAATTACATAAGTCTAAATCCCCAGGATCTGATGGTCTTCATCCTTTTCTTGTAAAAGAATTGGCTGACAAGATTTCTTACCCACTTACTGTAGTACTGTACTGGCAATTTCCATAATCTCAGGCTCTGTCCCTCATGACTGGAGAGATGCATTGGTGATACCTATCTTAAAACACATTCTGGTCAGATCCACCACCACTGCATAATGAAGTTAATGCGATTGTGTTGAATTGTGAAGGACACATGGAGGAACAATACAATACTTTTTAACTTTTAAGATTTGTTTTATTTCCTGTTCTAAGGAAGGCAGACACATTATTAGGAAAAGATATGAAGGTGTCGATTTTAATGGAAGGAATGGTAAGCAATTAAGGTTTTGTGTAACAATCATATACTCATAGCAAAAGGAACAGACTGATTCAGAATCCTGGAACCCCACTATCAGTATCAATGAGGAATGCACATTTCATTATACATGCTGAGGCCAGTCAAACCAAACATCATGTCTCAGTTGGCCTATACTTGCATGGCATGGCTAACCCTGTTCTGCAGATGCAGTCCCTGTTCTCTACATTAAGATGCAACATTTTATCTATGGACTACTGATTGCTACTTTTATGATTGACATCTGGACTGTGACACTTTCCTCTATGCACAATTAGAACAAAAAAACTATTTAGGATAATACATACCTTTTTTGCAGATAACACACGGGTGCTCCTATTTTACATAGCGATACTTATTCCAGTTTCTGTTATACACAGACTTGTACCTAGGAATTACAGTTTGGATAAGTCCAATTTCAGATATTTAGCTATTGCTATTTAATATATGACAATGCATATGTCACCTTGGGAATATTTCTATTTTATCCTTTTTTTTGGGGGGGGTGGATTTTGCATAAAACAAACAGTGACACTCACAATATCAATCACAAAATTAGTATTCCATACTCATTACACCAATATGTTCCATCTTACTGTAGAGAATAGGGACTATCTCTGTGAAGTGGGGGTTGAGCATACCATGTAAAGATACCTCAACTCGTCGTCATGATGGTTGCCGAGGGACTGGAAGGAAAAGTATGCCTCTTTACAGATGCGAAGCTCTGCAACAGGGTTGATACATAGGGGGAGGTGGAAAGGATAAGAAGGGACTTGGCAAGGTTGGAGGAATAGTCAGAAGTATGGCAGCTTGGATTCAATGCAAAGAAGTGCAAAGTAATGTACCTGGGAAACAAAAACTCAGGGTAAGAGTACACAATGGGGGAGGGGAGTAGTAACAACAACAAAAATGGAAAGGGACCTGGGTGTAATCATATCAGATGACCTTAAGGTTAGCAAGCAATGTGAAAAGGCAGTAGGGATGGCTAGGGGATACAGGGATGTATAGGGAGAGGCATCACCAGTGGAAAACAGAAAGTTGTTATCTCTCTGTACAGATTGTTTGTGAGACCCTATCTGGAATACTGCATCCAGTCCTGGAGACCCCATCTCTGCAAACACATAGACAGGATGAAGACAGTCTAGAGGAGGGCAACTAAAATGGTGCAGGGTCTGCAACAGAAGCCATAGGAGGAGAGACTAAAGGAGCTTAAAATGTATACCCTTGAGGAAAGGAAGGAGGGGGAGACATGATAGAAACTTTTAAGTACCTCAAGGGATTCAACAAAGTCCAAGACGGTGGCATCCTTCAGAAAAGGAGATATGCAAGAACAAGGGGGCACAATTGAAAGATAGAGGGGGATTGCTCAGGGATAATGTGAGGAAGTATTTTTTCACAGAGAGGGTGGTGGACACATGGAATGGCCTTCATGAGGAGGTTGTGGGGTCAAAAATAGTGGGGGAATTCAAGAATGCATGGGACAGACATAAGGCAATTCTTGTGGGAGGTAGTAAGAAATAGACTGTTAATTAACTAGGATCTGCAGCTTATCCTGTAGGTTGGGAAATGGGCAAACTAGGTGTTTCTATGATTTTTGGGGTTGCATCTTTTTTTTACTATGCTTCATGAAATGTACATTCCCTATTGATTCAGACGGTGGGGTTCCAGGGTTTCACATCTTTGTGTTTCTCTCATACCACTATATGACTGGATGTGAAAAGAATTTAAAACTAATTTTGAGTTTACTTTCAGTACATTACTAGTTGTTTTACAGGTCCTATACCCATTTACTGTACTTAGTAGACTATATGAATTTTAATTTTATTTTTTTTTTATTTTTACACTTGTCTTTTTTTAATCACAGTTGGAGAGCTTAGTAGCTGTGCACAACAGTAAGACAGACCCTAGGATTTTCATACAATACATGCATAATAAAATAACTTGGATCATAAAAAACAAAAAATGGGAATTTCTAGATACTGAACCCAAGTCTGAATAATGTGATATCAGCATGACCACAATTAACATTTAAATGAACCAGTACTTTACAAGGTATCCTTGTTAAATCTATATTTATAAAAGTAACATTTAATCTGAGAAAAACTTGAATGCCTGACAGTCCACATTGAAGAAATTATTTTGACAGTTTGAGAGGAGACATGCGAAGGAGATAGCTTCAGCAAGAACCTTTCTGGATTTATGAATGTCACAGTTTGCAGCCAAGAGGTTTAAATGACGATGTCAGACTACACAGTTATTTATAGTTTTTGCATTTTCAGAAGCTGTAACTTGTTTAGTGAAAAGCACCTTGTTTACAAGGGGGTCTTCATAAATTAATGCAATCACAATAAAGAAACTGAGAAGTTATAGGTATTAAACCTTGTTATTCAAAGGGCAAAAAAATTACAATTAAAAACTGATAAAGGTGTAAAGCTGTAAATAAGAGTGAAACAACCACACTGGTATGCATACCACATAAAGTGGTTCTTGAAAAGATACAGATTGGGGATGGTTCAATTAATACTGCAAGTCCAGAAAAAAATATACACTGTCACCTCTTGCTGTTCTGAAATGCTACAGCTGATGCAGAATACAAAGCAAGGTGGTGGGGTGAGGTTGGAGGATGGGTGCGAATGACACCATATACCCAGCAGGAGGGACTTTACATCTCTCGGAATTTATATGTGAAAATGAGTGATCAGGATAGGAATGTAAGCTGAGCCAAGGCTGGTTAAACAAAATCTGGTCAGATCCACCACGGCTACATAATGAAGTTAGTGAATGTGTGTGAAATTGTTAAGGAGGCATGGAGAAACAACACAATGATTTGTAAGTAGTAAGATTTGTTTTAGTTTCTGTTATATATGGAGGTGTACATTTTCATGGAAGAATAGGAAGCTTACAAAAGAACCCCAGAGCAAATGCCACTGGTGTATGTGTTATCCCGGATGATATTGGCCAGACAAACAAATTTTAAAGAAAACATAATTGCATATATCCCAATAATGCAAAGCATCAAGGGAAACATATGCAAATCCCCATGATGGTACAGAAGGTGGAAGTACATGAAAAAAGTAATGGCTGGCATATATTTAACCTTGGGATTATTTACACATTTTTTTTATTTTCTTTTTAAGAGATACAGGGGTTTTGTCCATAAGGTGATGTAACTTCACCTCAAGGTGGCAGTATAGTGCAGTGGTTTAAGGATCTAAGCTGCTATTCTGGAGACCTGGGTTTGAATCCCACAGCCCCCACTTGCATACTGTGTGACCCTGAGCAAGTCACTTAACTTCCCTGTGCTCCCAGGTTGCACCTGTAAACAAGCTTTCAGCTTAGTGTGTCTCACCTGGTTAAACAATTGGAAAAAAAAATTATATTTAAGCAATGTGCTGATGTCAGGAAGTCAGGTGTAATGATGATGGACTGTTAGAGAAAATGTGATATTGACTTTCAGAGGGGGGGCACTTTTGATAAGGGCAAGATAGTTATGCTTGTGATAATAGGAATATTAGGAAAGTATGAGGTCTACCCAAAAGTGGAGTACAAATATGCACAGTTTCATAAGTATGTGCTCAAAGTGCAGGCAAATGTGATATGCAGGTTTGTTTTAGAAATAGGTAAAAATAGTGATACATACGATTACTAGAAAGATAGACAATTACATAGACATACAGACGAGGGCCCGATTCTAGAAAGAGAAATATGCCAGACACAAGAAACTCAGTTGCGTAAGGTACATAATAGGAACTGCGACATGCAAGATACGTGCAATTCTAGAACCCGCGAGAATATGGCAAATGCAATCACGTAAGTCGCGACATGCAAGATACACCATATAAAAGTGCACAACACGCAGTAGCAGCCCAACATACACCAGCAGATATGACACAGCAATGGCACAAGCTGCAGTGGAACGGCAGAGAAGGAAGAGGAACTTTCACCATGAGGAGGTTAACACCCTGGTGGAGCAGATAGATCACCACCATACACTCCCCATGGGCCACTAAGGGGATGCCTTGAAGAGGGAGAAATGGAAGAGGGCATGGGACAGGGTGGCACACAGGGTCAATGCCATTGCTGCACAGCACAGGAGAGTCAGAGAGGTGCAGAAGAAATGGAATGACCTGAAGTGCCTGGTGAAGCGCAAGGTGGTGCAGAATAGAGTGCAGTGCAAAGGGCACAGGGGGTGGACCCACCCAGCAGGAGCCACTCAGCACCATTGAGAGGAGGATAACGGCACACCTCAGCCAGCAAAGCATCGTCGGTGTCATACAGCAGGACACATACAGACAGCGGATGGCCACAGGTAGGGACAAACAACCAGCAATGTACAGGACAGGCCAGACAGGGCAACAACACCCAAGCCAATGCAAAGATGGGGGGAGTGGGGTGGCAATGTGAAGACAGTTGCAACGGTGGGGTGGCATTCCACAGGACTGCCAGATGGCCACAGCAAGCCACAGAGTGGGCCAAGAAAACTAGAAACTGGTGAGAGGCAGGCCAGGAACAGGCATGTGTGCAGCTGACATGTGCAGCAGTGCAAAGGAATGACCCATAGACAACTGTGGAGGGGCTGGCACAGGCCCAAGAACCTGGAAGGGGGCATGCTGAGGGATGGGATGGGCTGGGGCTGCACTGTGTGTTGCTGTGTCCTGCACTGTGAACTGTTGGGGATGCATGCTGAGGGATGGGCTGGGCTGCACTGTGTGTTGCTGAGTCCTGCACTGTGAACTGTTGGGGGTATGCTGAGGGATGGGCTGGGCTGCACTGTGTGTTGCTGTGTCCTGCACTGTGAACTGTTGGGGGCATGCTGAGGGATGGGCTGGGCTGCACTGTGTGTTGCTGTGACCTGCACTGTGAACTGTTGGGGGAATGCTGAGGGATGGGCTGGGCTGCACTGTGTGTTGCTGTGTCCTGCACTGTGAACTGTTGGGGGCATGCTGAGGGATGGGCTGGGGCTGCACTGTGTGTTGCTGTGTCCTGCACTGTGAACTGTTGGGGGGCATGCCGAGGGTGGGCTGGGGCTGCACTGTGTTTTACTGTGTCCTGCACTGTGAACTGTTGGGGGGCATGCTGAGGGATGGGCTGGGCTGCACTATGTGTTGCTGTGTCCTGCACTGTGAACTGTTGGGGGTGGGAATGCTGAGTGGGCTGGCTGCACTGTGTGTTGCTGTGACCTGCACTGTGAACTGTTGGGGGGCATGCTGAGGGCTGGGCTGGGACTGCACTGTGTTACTGTGTCCCTGCACTGTGTACTGTTGGGGGCTATGCTGAGGGATGGGCTGGACTGCACTGTGTGTAGCTGTGTCCTGCACTGTGAACTGTTGGGGGCATGCTGAGGGAGGGCTGGGCTGCACTGTGTGTGCTGTGTCCTGCACTGTGAACTGTTGGGGGGCATGCTGAGGGTGGGCTGGGTTGCACTGTGTGTGCTGTGACCTGCACTGTGAACTGTTGGGGGGAATGCTGAGGGATGGGCAGGGCTGCACTGTGTGTTACTGTGTCCTGCACTGTGAACTGTTGGGGAAATGCTGAGGGATGGGCTGGGCTGCACTGTGAGTTGCTGTGTTCTGCACTGTGAACTGTTGGGGGAATGCTGAGGGATGGGCTGGGCTGCACTGTGTGTTGCTGTGTCCTGCACTGTGAACTGTTGGGGGCATGCTGAGGGATGGGCTGGGCTGCACTGTGTATTGCTGTGACCTGCATTGTGAACTGTTGGGGGCGGGAATGCTGAGAGAATGGGCTGGGCTGCACTGTGTGTGATGTGACCTGCACTGCGAACTGTTGAGAGGGGCATGCTGAGGGGATGGGCTGGGCTGCACTGTGTGTTGCTGTGTCCTGCACTGGGAACTGTTGGGGGCATGCCGAGGGTGGGCTGGGGCTGCACTGTGTTTACTGAGTCCTGCACTGTGAACTGTTGGGGGGCATGCTGAGGGAAGGGCTGGGCTGCACTGTGTTTTGCTGTGTCCTGCACTGTGAACTGTTGGGGGCGTGCTGAGGGTGGGCTGGGCTGCACTGTGTGTTGCAGTGACCCTGAACTGTGAACTGTTGGGGGCATGCGGAGGGATGGGCAGGGCTGCACTGTGTTACTGTGTCCTGCACTGTGAAATGTTGGGGGCATGCGGTGAGGGATGGGCTGGGCTGCACTGTGTTACTGTGTACCTGCACTGTGAACTGTTGGGGGGTATGCTGAGGGAGGGCTGGGCTGCACTGTGTGTACTGTGACCTGCACTGTGAACTGTTGGGGGCATGCTGAGGGATGGGCTGGGCTGCACTGTGCGTTGCTGTGTCCTGCACTGTGAACTGTTGGGGGGGCATGCTGAGGGATGGGCTGGGCTGCACTGTGTGTTGCTGTGACCTGCACTGTGAACTGTTGGTGGGGAATGCTGAGGGATGGGCTGGGCTGCACTGTGTGTTGCTGTGTCCTGCACTGTGAACTGTTGGGGGAATGCTGAGGGATGGGCTGGGCTGCACTGTGTGTTGCTGTGTCCTGCACTGTGAACTGTTAGGGGGGAATGCTGAGGGATGGGCTGGGCTGCACTGTGTGTTGCTGTGTCCTGCACTGTGAACTGTTGGGGGGCAAGGATGCTCAGAGAGATGGGCTGGGCTGCACTGTGTTGCAGTGTCCTGCACTGTGAGCTGTTGGGGGGGGCATGCTGAGGGATGGGCTGGGCTGCACTGTGTGTAGCTGTGTCCTGCACTGTGAACTGTTGGGGTGGGAATGCTGAGGGTTGGGCTGGGCTGCACTGTGTGTTGCTGTGTCCTGCACTGTGAATTGTTGGGGGGCATGCTGAGGTTGGGCTGGGGCTGCACTGTGTGTTGCTGTGTCCTGTACTGTGGAACAGTTGGGGGAAAGCTGAGGGATGGGCTGGGCTGCACTGTGTGTTGCTGTGTCCTGCACTGTGAACTGTTGGGGAATGCTGAGGGATGGGCTGGGCTGCACTGTGTGTTGCTGTGTCCTGCACTGTGAACTGTCGGGGGGGAATGCAGAGGGGGGCTGGGCTGCACTGTGTGTTGCTGTGTCCTGCACTGTGAACTGTCGGGGGAATGCTGAGGAGTGGGCTGGGCTGCACTGAGTGTTGCTGTGACCTACACTGTGAACTGTTGGGGGCATGCTGAGGGATGGGCTGGGCTGCACTGTGTCTTGCTGTGCCTGCACTGAACCTTTGGGGTATGCTGAGGGGGGGGCTGGGCTGCACTGTGTGTTGCTGTGTACTGCACTGTGAACTGTTGGGGGGAATGCTGAGGGGATGGGCTGGGCTGCACTGTGTGTTGCTGTGTCCTGCACTGTGAACTGTTGGGGATGCTGAGGGATGGGCTGGGCTGCACTGTGTGTTGCTGTGTCCTGCACTGTGAACTGTTGGGGGGAATGCGAGAGATGGGCTGGCTGCACTTGTGTTGCTGTGTCCAGCACTGTGAACTGTTGGGGGGAATGCTGAGTGATGGGCTGGGCTGCACTTGTGTTGCAGTGTCCAGCACTGTGAACTGTTGGGGGGGAATGCTGAGGGATGGGCTGGGCTGCACTGTGTGTTGCTGTGTCCTGCACTGTGAACTGTTGGGGGGCATGCTGAGTGATGGGCTGGGCTGCACTGTGTGTTGCTGTGTCCTGCACTGTGAACTGTTGGGGGCATGCTGAGGGATGGGCTGGGCTGCACTGTGTGTTGCTGTGTCCTGCACTGTGAACAGTTGGGGGGGAAAGCTGAGGAATGCGCTGGGGCTGCACTGTGTGTTGCTGTGTCCTGCACTGTGAACTGTTGGGGGAAAGCTGAGGTCACGGCTGGGCTGCACTGTGTGTTGCTGTGTCCTGCACTGTGAACTGTTGGGGGGCATGCAAGCAGGGATGGGCTGGGCTGCACTGTGTTGCTGTGTCCTGCACTGTGAACTGTGGGAGGCGGGGAATGGAAAGTGGGCTGGGCTGCACTGTGTGTTGCTGTGTCCTGCACTGTGAACTGTTGGGGGGGCATGCTGAGGGATGGGCTGGGCTGCACTGTGTGTTGCTGTGTCCTGCACTGTGAACTCTTGGGGGAATGCTGAGGATGGGCTGGGCTGCACTGTGTCTTGCTGTGACCTGCACTGTGAACTGTTGGGGGTGGCATGCTGAGGGGCGGGCTGGGCTGCACTGTGTGTTGCTGTGACCTGCACTGTGAACTGTTGGGGTGGGATGCTGAGGAGCGGGCTGGGCTGCACTGTGTGTTGCTGTGTCCTGCACTGTGAACTTTGGGGGGGGATGCTGAGGAACGGGCTGGCTGCACTGTGTGTTGCTGTGTCCTGCACTGTGAACTGTTGGGGGATGCTGAGGGACGGGCTGGGCTGCACTGTGTGTTGCTGTCCTGCACTGTGAACTGTTGGGGGCATGCTGAGGTATGGGCTGGGCTGCACTGTGTGTTGCTGTGTACTGCACTGTGAACTGTGGGGGGGAATGCTGAGGATGAGCTGGGCTACACTGTGTGTTGCTGTGACCTGCACTGTGAACTGTGGGGAGGGGACTGCTGAGAGATGGAGCTGGGTTACACTGTGTGTTGCTGTGTCCTGCACTGTGAACTGTGGGAGCGGAATGCTGAGAGATGGGCTGGGGCTGCACTGTGTTGCTGTGTCCTGCACTGTGAACTGTTGGGGGGCATGCTGAGCAGTGGGCTGGGTCTGCACTGTGTGTTGCTGTGTCCTGCACTGTGAACTGTTGGGGGGCATGCTGAGGGGTGGGCTGGGCTGCACTGTGTTTTACTGTGTCCTGCACTGTGAACTGTTGGGGGCATGCTGAGGGATGGGCTGGGCTGCACTGTGTGTTAATGTGTCCTGCACTGTGAACTGTTGTGGAGGGCATGCTGAGGGATGGGCTGGGCTGCACTGTGTGTTGCTGTGACTCCTCACTGTGAACTGTTGTGGGGAATGCTGAGGAGAGGCTGAGCTGCACTGTGTCTAGCTGTGTCCTGCCTGTGAACTGTTTTGGGGGGCATGCTGAGGGACAGGCTGGGCTGCACTGTGTCTTGCTGTGACCTGCACTGTGAACTGTTGGGGTGGGAATGCTGAGGGCGGGCTGGGCTGCACTGGCAATGTTGCTGTGTCCTGCACTGTGAACTGTTGGGGGGATGATGAGGGATGAGCTGGCTGCACTGTGTGTTGCTGTGACCTACACTGTGAACTGTTGGGGTGGGGATGCTGAGGGAGCGGGCTGGGCTGCACTGTGTGTTGCTGTGTCCTGCACTGTGAAATGTTGTGGAGGGAGGAATGCTGAGGAACGACCTGGGCTGCACTGTGTGTTGCTGTGTCCAGCACTTGAACTGTTGGGGGGAATGCTGAGGGATGTCTGGGCTGCACTGTGTGTTGCTGTGACCAGCACTGTGAACTGTTGGCTGAGAGGAATGCTGAGGGATGGGCTGGGCTGCACTGTGTGTTGCTGTGTCCTGCACTGAGAAATTGGAGGGGGAATGCTGAGTGATGTGCTGGGCTGCACTGTGTGTTGCTGTGTCCTGCACTGTGAACTGTTGGGGGGACATGCTGAGGGATGGGCTGGGCTGCACTGTGTGTTGCTGTGTCCTGCACTGTGAACGGTTGGTTGGGGTGGGGGCATGCTGAGGGATGGGCTGGGACTGCACTGTGTGTTGCTGTGTCCTGCACCGTAGAAGACTGTTGGGGTGCTTGGGAATGCTGAGGGGATAGGCTGTGGCTCCTGCACTGTAAACTGTTAGAGGCATGCTGAGGGATAGGCTAGGCTACACTGTGAACTGTTGGGGGACAGGAATGTTGAGGGATGGGCTGGGACTGCACTGTGTGTTGCTGTGACCTGCACTGTGAACTGTTGGGGGAGTGCTGAGGGATGGGCTGTGCTGCACTGTGTGTTGCTGTGTCCTGCACTGAGAACTGTTGGGGGGCATGCTGAGGGAAGGAGCTGGGCTGCACTGTGTGTTGCCGTGTCCCTGCACCGTTGAACTGTTGGGGGCAATATGCTGCAGGGATGGGCTTGGCTGCACTGTGTGTTGCTGTGACCTGCACTGTGAACTGTTGGTGGGGGTGGGAATGCTGAGGGTGTGGGCTGTGCTGCACTGTGTGTTGCTGTTTCCTGCACTGTGAACTGTTGGGGGGGCATGCAGAGGATGGGATGGGCTGCACTGTGTGTTATAGCGACCAGCACTGTGAACTCTCCGAGGGGCATGCTGAGGATGGAAGCTGGGCTGCACTGTGTTACTGTGTCACTGCTCTAATGAAGACTATTGGGGGTTAATGCTGAGGGTGGGCTGGGCTGCACCATGTGTTGCTGTGTCCTGCACTGTGAACACAATGTCACGGGGAATGCTGAGGGAGTGGGCTGGGCTGCACTGTGTATTGCTGTGAGCCTGCACTGTGAACTGTTAGGGGGTGCCGAGGGATGGGGTGGGCTGCTCTGTGTGTTGCTGTGTCCAGCACTGTGAACTGTTGGGGGGCAAGCTGAGGGATGGGCTGGGCTGCACTGTGTGTTGCTGTGACCTGCACTGTGAACTGTTAAGGGGGGTTATGCTGAGGGATGGGCTGGGCTGCACTGTGTGTTGCTGTGACCTGCACTGTGAACTCTTGGCAGGGGAATGCTGAGGGATGGGCTGGGCTGCACTGTGTGTTGCTGTGTCCTGCACTGTGAACAGTTGGGGGGGAAAGCTGAGGAATGCGCTGCGTTGCACTGTGTGTTGCTGTGTCCTGCACTGTGAACTGTTGGGGGCATGCTGAGGGAAGGGCTGGGCTGCACTGTGTTGCTGTGTCCTGCACTGTGAACTGTTGGGGAGGCACATGCTGAGGGATGGGCTGGCTGCACTGTGTGTTGCTGTGATCTGCACACTGAACTGTTGGTGGGGGTGGGAATGCTGAGGGTGGGGCTGTGCTGCACTGTGTGTTGCTGTTTCCTGCACTGTGAACTGTTGGGGGTTACTCCAGGGATGGGTGGGCTGCTCTGTGTGTTGCTGTGTCCAGCACTGTGTGAACTGTTGGGAGACAAGCTGAGGGATGGGCTGGGCTACTGTAACATTGCTGGCGACCTGCACTGTGAACTGTTAAGAGTTATGCTGAGGGATGGGATGGGCTGCACTGTGTGTTACTGTGACCTGCACTGTGAACTCTTGGCTGAGAGAGGGGAATGCTGAGGATGGGCTGGGCTGCACTGTGTGTTGCTGTGTCCTGCTGAACTGTTGGTGGGGAATGCTGAGGGATGGGCTGGGCTGCACTGTGTTGCTGTGTCCTGCACTGTGAACTGTTGGGGGTGGGGGATACTGAGGGTGGGCTGGGCAGCTCTTTGTGTTGCTGTGTCCTGTACTGTGAACTGTTGGGGGTGGGAATGCTGAGGATGGCTGGGCTGCACTGTGTTGCTGTGTCCTGCACTGTGAACTGTTGGTGGGGAATGCTGAGGGGTGGGCTGGGCTACCTGTGTGTTACTGTGTCCTGCACTGTGAACTGTTGGGGATTATGCTGATGGGTGTGCTGGGCTGCACTGTGTTGCTGTGTCATGCACTGTGAACTGTCATGGGGGTATGCTGAGGGATGGGCTGGCTGCACTGTGTGTTGCTGTGTCCTGCACTGTGAACTGTTGGGGGAATGCTGAGTGGTGGGCTGGGCTGCACTGTGCTGTGTGTCCTGCACTGTGAACTGTTGTGGGGGGGCATGCTGAGGATGGGCTGGGCTGCACTGTGTGTTGCTGTGTCCTGCACTGTGAACTTTTGGGGGGGACATGCTGAGGGATGGGCTCGGCTGCACTGTGTGTTGCTGTGTCCTGCTCTGTGAACTGTTGCGGGGGGTATGCTGAGTGATGGGCTTGGCTGCACTGTGTGTTGCTGTGTCCTGCACTGTGAACTGTTTGGGGAGGGATGCTGAGGGGTGGGCTGGGCTGCACTGTGTGTTGCTGTGTCCTGCACTGTGAACTGTTGGTGGGGGTATGCTGAGGGATGGGCTGGGCTGCACTGTGTGTTGCTGTGTCCTGCCCTGTGAACTGTTGGGGGGATGCTGAGGGTGGGCTGGGCTGCACTGTGTGTTGCTGTGTCCTGCACTGTGAACTGTTGAGGGGGTGCATGCTGAGGGATGGGCTGGGCTGCACTTTGTGTTGCAGGGTCCTGCACTGTGAACTGTTGGGGAAATGCTGAGGGATGTGCTCGGCTGCACTGTGTGTTGCTGTGTCCTGCACTGTAAACTGTTGGGGAAATGCTGAGGGATGGGCTGGTGCACTGTGTGTTGCTTTGTCCTGCACTGTGAACTGTTGAGGGGGATGCTGAGGGATGGGCTGGGCTGCACTGTGTGTTGCTGTGACCCGCACTGTGAACTGTTGGGGGTGGGGTGCTGAGGATGGGCTGGGCTGCACTGTGTGTTGCTGTGTCCTGCACTGTGAAACGGGGGGGGATGCTGAGGGAGGCTGGGCTGCACAGTGTGTTGCTGTGACCTGCTCTGTGAACTGTTGGTGGGGGGGGTATGCTGAGGGATGGGCTGGGCTGCACTGTGAAACGGTGGGTGGGCATGCTGAGGGAGGGGCTGGGCTGCACTGTGTGTTGCTGTGTCCTGCACTGTGAACTGTTGGGGGGGCATGCTGAGTGGTGGGCTGGGCTTTACTGTGTGTTGCTGTGTCCTGCACTGTGAACTGTTGGGTGGGGGTATGCCGAGGGATGGGCTGGGCTGCACTGTGTGTTGCTGTGACCTGCACTGTGAACTGTTGGAGGGCGGGAATGCTGATGGATGGGCTGTGCTGCTCTGTGTGTTGCTGTGTCCTGCACTGTGAACTGTGGGGGTGTGTTGAGGGATGGGCAGGTTTGCACTGTGTGTTGCTGTGTCCTGCACTGTGAAGCAGTGGGGGCATGCTGAGTGAGGGCTGGTCTGCGCTGTGTGTTGCTGTGACCTGCACTGTGAACTGTTGGGGGGTATGCTGAGGGATGGGCTGGCTGCACTGTTTGCTGATGTTCCTGCACTGTGAAAGCGGTGGGGGGGCATGCTGAGGGGCGGGCTATGCTGCACTGTGTGTTGCTGTGACCTGCACTGTTAACTGTTGGGGCGGAATGCTGAGGGATGGGCTGGGAGTGCACTGTGTGTCCTGCACTGTGAACTGTTGGGGGGAATGCTGAGGGATGGGCTGGGGTGCACTGTGTGTCCTGCACTGTGAACTGTTGGGGGGTATGCTGAGGGATGGGCTGGGCTGCACTGTGTGTTGATGTGTCCTGCACTGTTAACTGTTGGGGGGTTATGCTGAGGGATGGGCTGGGCTGCACTCTGTATTGCTGTGACCTGCACTGTGAACTGTTGGTTGGGGAATGCTGAGGGATGGGCTGGGCTGCACTGTGTGTTACTGTGACCTGCACTGTCCGCAGACTGTTGGGGGGTATGCTGAGGGATGGGCTGGGCTGCACTGTGTGTTGCTGTGTCCTGCACTGTGAAACGGGGGGGGGCATGGTGAGGGAGGGCTGGGCTGCACTGTGTGTTGCTGTGACCTGCACTGTGAACTGATTGGGGGGTATGCTGAGGATGGGCTGGTTGCACTGCGTGTTGCTGTGACCTGCACTATGAACTGTTGGGGGGGGGAATGCTGAGGGATGGGCTTGCTGCACTGTGTGTTGCTGTGACCTGCCCTGTGAACTGTTGGTGGGGGTATGCTGAGTGATCGCTGGCTGCACTGTGTTTTACTGTGTCCTGCACTGTGAACTGCTGGGGCGGAATGCTGGAGGGATGGGCTGGGCTGCACTGGTGTTGCTGTGTCCTGCACTGTCAACTGTTGGGGGCGGAATGCTGAGGGATGGCTCAGGCTGCACTGTGTTGCTGTGTCCTGCACTGTGAAACGTGTGGGTGGGCATGCTGAGGAGGCGTTGGGCTGGCGCTGTGTGTTGCTGTGTCCTGCACTGTGAACTGTTGGGGGCATGCTGAGCGGTGGGCTGGGCTTTTATTGTGTGTTGCTGTGTCCTGCACTGTGAACTGTTGGGGTGGGAATGCTGAGGGATGGCTGGGCTGCACGTGTGTCCTGCACTGTGAACTGTTGGGGGGGAATGCTGAGGGATGGGCTGGGCTGCACTGTGTGTTGCTGTGACCTGCACTGTGAACTGTTGGGGGCGGGAATGCTGAGGGATGGGCTGGGCTGCACTGTGTGTTGCTGTGTCCTGCACTGTGAACTGTTGGGGGAATGCTGAGGGATGGGCTGGGCTGCACTGTGTGTTGCTGTGTCCTGCACTGTGAACGGTTGGGGGGGCATGCTGAGGGATGGGCTGGGCTGCACTGTGTGTTGCTGTGACCTGCACTGTGAACTGTTGGGGGGAATGCTGAGGGATGGGCTGGGCTGCACTGTGTGTTGCTGTGACCTGCACTGTGAACTGTTGGGGGCGGGAATGCTGAGGGATGGGCTGGGCTGCACTGTGTGTTGCTGTGTCCTGCACTGTGAAGCAGGTGGGGGGCATGCTGAGGGAGAGGGCTGGCCTGCACTGTGTGTTGCTGTGTCCTGCTCTAGTAGAGCAATTGGGTGGGCATGCTGAGGAGGGGCTGGTGCTGCATGTGTGTTGCTGTGTCCTGCACTGTGAACTGTTGGGGGCATGCTGAGCGGTGGGCTGGGCTTTATTGTGTGTTGCTGTGTCCTGCACTGTGAACTGTTGGGGGGTGGGAATGCTGAGGGATGGGCTGGGCTGCACTGTGTGTCCTGCACACTGTGAACTGTTGGTGGGGGAATGCTGTGAGGGATGGGCTGGGCTGCACTGTGTGTTGCTGTGACCTGCACTGTGAACTGTTGGGGGCAGGAATGCTATGGGATGTGCTGGGCTGCACTGTGTGTTGCTTTTCTGCACTGTCAACTGTTGGGGGCGGGAATGCTGAGGGATGGGCTGGGCTGCACTGTGTGTTGCTGTGTCCTGCACTGTGAACTGTTGGGGGTATGCTGAGGGATGGGCTGGGCTGCACTGTGTGTTGATGTGTCCTGCACTGTTAACTGTTGGGGGGTTATGCTGAGGGATGGGCTGGGCTGCACTCTGTATTGCTGTGACCTGCACTGTGAACTGTTGGTGGGGGGAATGCTGAGGGATGGGCTGGGCTGCACTGTGTGTTACTGTGACCTGCACTGTGAACTGTGGGAGGGGGCATGCTGAGGGATTGCCTGGGGTGTACTAGGGGATGCCATGACTTACACCATGTGCTTGGGTTGGGGGGCATGCACAGGCATGTGTTGGGCAGTAGGGAGGGGGCATGAGTAACTCTCCCAGTCCCTGCTGAGTGCAGGTGAGGGCCACGGGGGCCATGCATGGCTGGCATTGAAACTGTCGGCACACTGGGGTGCAGGCCCCTGCAGCGAATGGGGCCCCATAGGCGTGCTTGTGCACAGTGCCACTGTGCAGTAGGGAGCCATATGTTGTGGCTGTGGGACAGCCAGAGTCGCTGTGCCAGGATGGACAGCACAGCAAGGGCAGCAATGGTGAGGGTCCACACCGTCGGTGCAGGATGCATGTACAGTGGAGGCATACACTAGGTGGGACAGCACAGAGGTGAGGTGGTTGCAATGCCAGAGCACCATACCAAAGCTGACCTGTCTGGGAAACACTGATTGGGCAGGTGAGGGCACACTGTGATATGGGGACACACTAACACATTTACCATCCAACAGTATCAGTGGCTGCAGGCACAGGTGGCCCCAGTGAAGCTGGAGGGTGGGAGCAGCAGTGGCAGGGTTGGGAAAGTGCCAGGCATCCCAGGCCACTGGCATGGTGTCGGTTGATGACGGCAGTGCATCAGACACTGGAGGCAGCCCTGCTGCCAGCACACCTGTGGCAGGAACACTGGAGCTGATGTCTGAGTCTGAACAGATTGGGGATGGTGACAGCCCCATGGCAGAAGAGGCAGTGGACAGAAGAGAGTAGGATGCAGCTGGACCTCCACGGAAACAGCAGGGGACCACTGAGGGCACCACCAGCAGTGCCACATCATGTCGGACCCAGACCTGCTGGCAGCTGAAGACACTGGCATAGGTCTGCTCAGGCCACTGAGTGCACGTGGACTTAAGGATGAGTTGGATGAGGCCGTCTGAGGGCTGCAGGATCAGCTGTCCCCACTGGCCTACATCGGGGACTACTGCCAGTCAGTGCTGGCTGGCCAGGAGGACTGTAGGCAGGAGCAAGTGAACATACGGCAGGGCATGCAGGACCACCACACCTCCATGGAGCTACAGCTAACCAGCATCACTGGCACCCTGCAGGCATTCACGAGAGACACAGTGGCATGAATGGCTGGCCTGGGGGGATGCCATTCAGGGCATCCAGCACTGTGCCGAACAACAGATGGTCATCATGGACCACCTCAGCACAGGCCTGGAGAACATGCTGGCACACCAGCAGCACCAGGATACAGCCATGGCCACTGCCATGCAGGCCATAGCGCGCACTACTGCCGCTGCACCACCTGCATGGCCTGGCCCAGCGGATGGCACCCCCATCCGCTACTCAGTCCAGCACCCAGATACAGCCACCAGAGCCAGTGAAACCCCCTCCCCCACTCCCGGCCCAGGTGTCAGTACCCACCCACCTGTCAGTCATGCTGCCAGAGTCACATGCCCAGCCAGACACCGCCCACACCACACTGACCTGGGCACAGAACAGTGCCAGGATGCGACAATAGTGGTGCACACAGGTGTGCCAGCAACACAGGCACAGGCCAGGCCAAGCACCACACACATTTCCACAGGTACAGAGTCAGTCACAGGGCATGCACAGGGGGCAGGCACACGGAGGAGGGTGCCCCGCAAGCTGCACAGGGTCCGAGGCACTCAGCATGGGATGGGGAACACACCGTGAAGCCCCAGCATGGCTACTGCCACACGTGGCACAGAGGCAAGTAAGCTTGCATGGGCAGAGGCACAGCAGTCCACCTGTGGGGGCACACACAGGGCCATAGAGTACAATGTCAGGAGATGTCCACCAGGGCACCGCACAGCCTGGCAGACCAGCAGGGTCTCCCACAGCCCAGCACCTGGAACTGGCGGGTCGGTGTGAGGATGGCGTGCAAGTGGCAGATGGCTGTGAGTCAGCCAGGTAACCTGTGTAGTACGGGAACTGTTGGGTGGGGCTGCAGTGGGGGGAGGGGCCATATGCGTGGCTGGGGGCACATGTCTATGGGGGCACTGTGCGGTCACATGGGTGTGTGTGTGTGTGTGTGTGTGTATACATATGAATGACTGTGTGCATTGGTGAGTGTGGGGCACACATGTTGGGTGGAACCGGGATGCACTGTGCAATGGGCACATGTGTGTAATGATCACCGTGTAATTAAACATGTTTGCACCTCAGCCTTTTGGTGTGTTGTCAATTTGTCATTGCATTGCTAGGGCCTTACTGGGACCATGTTGGGTAAGGTGTGACCCCCAGGAGCAACCTTGCTCTTTGTGTTCCACAGCCAGTAGGCAACTGCCTGCCATGGCCCCCCTCGGGTGTGCGCATGCACACACATACACACACAAACATGGAACCCTGCAGGCACAGGCACCACACAAGCAGGGCCACTCACACCCATTCCGCAACTGCATTGCAGCCACAGGAAACACACGCATATGCATGACAACAGACAGGCCACATCCGCACATCACAGATGCCATGCCGCACAGTGGTATTGCACATCACAATCGCTGTCATACGCCATATGCATATCCGCCAAGTGACATGACATATGGGGAAGGAAAAGCACATGGGGCATGTGCGGTTGTGGATTCGATAGACCCAGGCCCTGTGTAGTGGCACAGGGATAGAAGACCTGGGAGTTGGAGAGAGCTGCATATGAACTGTGCCAGCAAGACTAGGACAGGGATAGAACCACAGCAGACTGGTGAGTACTGGGCCACAGCAGACCCCCCACCTTACATACCCCTACTACTTCTGTTACTGCCATGAGGGACTGGGACAGGCATGCATACCTCTGAGCCATTTGCTAGCCATTTGTTGCACAGTGCCTGTCCCAATGTGGAACCCATGGCCTGCTGCATGTGGAGAACTGCAACAGACAACACCTAGGGGCACAGGCCACTGTTGTATTGTAGCAGTCATGTACAAGGGTGTAGGCAGGCATACACTCTGTACACAGTTGTGTACAGACATGTGGAGTGCCTGTCATGTTCCATATGCTGTTCACATTACATTAGTGCTCTGATCTGTAGCATATGTGTTCCTGTAGGCCACTGATGGGTGTCATTGTAAATACATCTGTTGTGTAGGATGAGGTCACATGTATGACCACTGTAGGGTGTAGAGGGGACATCTGACATCAGTCATACATGTTTGGAAGGGGGGAGCATTTGGAAGGGATGTTTACTGTTATAGATGGGGGTGGCATGGTGTTTGTCTGTACAACTCGGAACTGTCTGGCTACACCCCTGTACATGTTCCACATGCCGTCTCGGGGTGACTGTCATAGTGACAGGCAGCGTGTCCAATGGAGTGATGCTCCTGTAGGCCAACAATGTATGTGGCACAGATGTCCACCATATGGCACAGGGATCCTCTGTGTGGTGCAATGGGGAACAGTCCTCATACTGTGGTATTGGCGGGTGGTGTGCAGGCATGGCTCTCCGAAAGGTGGATGGTCAGGAGATCCGATATGTAATGTGCAATGGCTGTGGACAGTACCAGGGGCTATGCTGTGGGAGGGTGAGCAGGGATATGGGAGGCATGTTATGGCCACAGACCACTGTGTGATGGGCGGTGTACTGGACTTGCCACATGTGGGTGGTAACTTGTTGCCTGTGTGGTCCATCACTCACCCATGTGGTTAGGTCAGGCAGGCCCTCCCCCATGCCTGCAGTGGGGCCAGACATCCTATGGCTGTGTCCTCAACCAGATGGGACACACAGCCCCCCTCCCACCCCTGAGGACATTGTGGGACGGTGACCCTCGGGGTGTAGAGAGCCACCCCACGCAGTGGGGCACATGGGCAGACCACTGTGGCACCCATGGTGGTGAGATGCACGCTCTGAGCAGTGGTGATGGATGTGTTGTGGACGTGGCAACTGGCCAGCGGCATGCAAGCTCTGCACAGTGGCTGTGTGGGTGGCACACTGTCCATGTGGGGTGGACATGGGCCAGGGCTCTGGGGCGGGGCATGGGGTGGGATGGCTCCTGTGCTGAGGGGTGTCTGGGGTTAAGCCCCCATTTCCCTGAGCCTCTCAGTGGTACTGCCCATGGCACATGCCAGCATGCCTGCACTGCACAAGCCATGGCCACATCCCTCATTGGTCCCTGTGGTACAGGGCTATTCATGCTGCAATTGGGGCCACACAGGCAGTCCTCATGTGGTACACATAGCTGCCATGGCTGGGTGGGGTTTGGACACACACTGCCATGCATGCATTGGGTGGGTCATGTAGGCCCAGTGCACACCCGGTGGAATGGTGTATGCAGGCTCTGGCACAGTTGACAGCAGTCTGGCGACTGTGTCCCCGGTGTTGGCTGCCCTGTGCCTGGGATATGCCATGGAAGGGTGAGGGGTTTAGACCTGTCAGTGTGGCACAATGCCACTGTGAGCTGTACCTGGTCCACCATGGGTGCACCCCTCACTGTGGGCACCCAGGGAGGATTGTACCTGCACAGGTTGGTATTGTGTTTGCCGTGGGCACTATTGCCTGCCATGGAGGGTGTCGTGCAGATGTCCCATCTCACCTCTGGTGTGTGGGCACGGGTTGCTGACAGGGTGCAACGGCCACCAGAGCTGATGCGGGGCCCAGCACCGCACACACCCTGTTGGACATTGCTGCCACATTTTGGTGCCATGCTGTACTACAAGGTCACATAGGTGTGTCACAGACTGTCTGGTATGCGGGGTTCTGTAGTCCTGTGTTGTAGGCGTAGATGCATGGACAGTGTGCCAGCAGGCACGCCATGGGTGCACAGTGCGTCTGGTACTGGTCAAGGGTATCACAGCTGTGTTGCCAAAACGGTGCCCGTACTGGTCCACACAGGCAGTACCATGGCCCAGGCATACTGTCACTGTTCTGGTGCAACAAGGAGGCATATCTGTTTGGTGGGGGTGTGTCACTGCAGTGGTGGGCTGGCCCACCCACATGCCTGTGTGGAGTGTCCAGTCATGCCGCACCGTCCAACCTCGTAGCGCCATCCATGCCCTTGTGCCACACGTGGCAGCCCATGTCCTGGCCGTCCCTCATGGATGTGGCTGGGTGCCACCAGCCATAGCCCAGACTGTGCGAGGCAGGGCCTACACATGGCACTGTCACCTGCCTGGTTGGCTGTGTGGCACTGTCTCTGTACCACACCCTCCACGTTACACCCATCTGGTCCACACCAGACCACATCCACCCTGTGCATGGACGGTCACAGCAGGGCATCCTGGGGACTGTCCTGGGCCATGTGCGGGTACATGCCTGTGGGATGGAGACAGTGGAGGGGTAGCAGCACCCAAAGACTGCTGGCCATGGGGGCACATTTGGCTGTGTACCAACCCATGTCCATTCCCTCCCTAGCTCCATGGCAGACAAATACGGGACTTTGGTGAGTATATGACATTGTTCAATGCACACATTCCTGATGCCTGTCCAGCACTGTGTACCTGACATTGTTGCTGTCTGTCCCCTGTGTAGGATTCAGCGCCACCACACAGGTCCAGGTAGGTACACACTGCCACACCACAGCAGCTCTGGGGTCCCCAACTGTGCCACAGGCTTATAGTGCCCTGCTCTTTCCCCATCCAGGTGTGCTCAGACCAGTCAGCACCACCCACTCCAGACTCCATGGTGCACATCACAGGTAGGTAACTGTCTGTCCCCATGCTGGCGCCCACGGTTGTCATTGTGTCAGCCCCTTATCTACCTGGTGGGTGTGGCTGCATGCAGCTCCACATGGGGTGCTGGTGTGGATGTGTGGCTGGGCTGCATGTGGCACTCCATGCCCACACTGTGCAGGGTTGTATAGCAACATGCCTCTGCAGGGGACAGGCGCTGTGGTGGTGCACTGTGGTCACTGTGTGCAGCACTGTGTGTCTGGCCCCTGCATGGCATGGCCCAGCATTTACACACATCGTGCTGTGCGTGGTATTGGTGCAGGTGTGCCACATGGAGTGGTGGGCCATGGTTGCAGGCCTGTGGCCCAGGACCAACCCAGTTCCCATGGTCAGTGTCCAGTGTTGTGCATGGTGGTTGGGGGTGGTCTGCACAGCCATGGAGGATGTCTGTAGTGATGCATGTGCCATTCCTTCCCCAGTTAAAGGTGCCATACAGAAGAAAAGCCTTGTTGTCTTCTGACTCCTCCCTTAGCCTCAGCAGCTGGGTGCCCAACTTTACGTTGCATGAGATGGCACTTCTTGTGAATTATGTGCAGTAGTGGGGCCGGACACTGCTGCCACCTAGGTGCCACAGGAATAGTGCTGTAGACCGTGAGCGGACTTGGACAGCCATCTCCTCCCGCATGTCGGCAGCAACAGGGATATGGTGCACCATCCACCGACTTACCCACTGCTGATAGGACCTGATGTGCAGGGAGGCTGGAGTCCTGCAGCATTTGATAAGCATGGCCCACCACAGGGACATGGGGATGTGGACAGTGCAGGACCCCGGTGTTGGTATGTATCCCTACAGCAATTTGTCTGTTGCTGCAGTGCTGGCATGATGGCCATGGCGCGTGGTGCCTCCAACACATTCACCTGCCCCTTCACCCCACAGGTTTCACTGGTACATTGCCTGCTGTGTAGCAGAGATACCTCACTAGACTCAGACAGGAGGCGCGTTAGTGGAAGTCAGGTAAGTGGACCCTTGGGCCATGGCCTTGGCTGGCAGACACTTTGTGGCTCGTGCTGCACCCTCACATTACTTGCTTATTTGTGTGTGCTCCCCTGTCTGGGCCCAGCACTGACCATGTCCTTTACATCCCTACAGGTGTCCATAGCAGGATGCCACAGTGGCAGAGGGCCCTGCTGTGAGCGATGGCAGCCGTCAAGGCCAATGATGTGGAGGAATACTGGATGTGCACCTGGTGCAGGCAGCAGAGGGCCAGGGTGCTGCCACAATCTTAATCCTCCTCCTCCAAATCCTCTGCAGTGGCAGCTGATGACGGGGACCAGGCACCATTGGAGGCATGGCCGGACCAGGGGGACCCCACTGATGGTGGGCAGCAGGAACTGGATGACCCACAGCCACTCAGCCTGGAGAGAGTGTGCAGTGACACAGCAGATGGGGTTGGAGCCTTGGCTGCACCACTGACCAGGCCCACAGTTGAGGATGTCATGGCGGGGGCAGCCGTGGATGCCCCACCAACAGCCACTGTGTCATGCGCCACTGTTCCTGCAGCTGAGGACTCTGGACCATGGCAGGAGATGGCCATGCCAGTGTTGCAGCAGGAGGAGCCATTGCCCATGGCAGCTGAGGGGCCCTCCACTGAACATGTGCAGGGTGGGGGCCTGAACCGGGACTGCCTAGTCATTCTGGTGACTGCCATCCTACAGGACATTGGGCACCTACATGAGTCTGTGTCTGCCCTCCTTCACTAACTCTGGTGCACATAGTCACCATGTCTGCCACAGCCAGTTGTGGGTTGGGTTATCTGTGTGGGTGGGCATGTATAGAGGGGTGGCTATTTTTTCTGGGTCTGTTTGTATGGGTGTTGTGGGTGGACATTGGGTGGTTGGGTTTGCTTATTGCTGTTTGTTTGTGAGTGGGAATGTTATTTGGTTGATGGGCCTGTGTTGGGGTGTTCATGGGTGTTGGTTGGTGTTTGGGAGTGTTGTGGGTGGCTGTTTGGGTTTGGGTTTACTGTGCTGTTTAAGTTTGTTGTTGTTGCCTGTTGTTCATTCCCATCCCCCTCCCATTGTTACCTTGTATCCCTGTCCCATTTTGATCATTGAATCGTTTGCCATACACACTATCTCTGTGTCTGTCACTGGTATGCTTGGCTGTGTGTGTGTTTGTGTGCGTGTGTCTGTCCCTATGTGCAGGGGTGCACACTGGTGCCTGCTGTCCTCAGTGTTCCCTCCCTGTGCATCAGGTTGATGTGCCATTTGTGCTTCTCACAGCACAAGCCACTGTCCCCAGGCCACATCTGCGTGGCATCCTGTGAGCTGCAGGTCACCTTGCGTGCTATGGTATCCTTGCCACCTCACATTGTACCTCCCAGCTGTGTGGTGGCATGGTGCCTGTGCTGTGCCTTTCTGCCTCGGGGTGCCATTGTTCTCTGCAGGTGGCACCACTGGCATGGACGTTGGTGTGTCTCACCACTGACTGTCCACTGGTCTGTGCCACCCGGTGCTATGTCCCTGTTGTGGTTGCACTGTTTACATGTATCAGTGGCCATGGCATTGTCCCTGGTGGCACTATCGCCCCTGCATTGTGCCTGTGGCCTTTGTGCTCCCTTTATACCCTGTGCCACACTGCTACTGTGTGCCTGCCTTCCTCGGACACTCTCTGTCCTATCTCACATATGTGTTGCTGTGTGTCTGGCCTGTCTGGCCCTGCTCCTTTCTTTGTTATGTATGTTACACCTGCTCCCACCTGGTTTATGTTGCACCGTCTGGTCTTGGGGTATGTTGTGGAACTGCTGTTTCTAGAATCCCACCCTGATGTTTCTATGCTGTTTCCTTGGCATATATTTAGTTGCGCATTTGCGTACCTGTGAGTTTGTCGCAACTGCGGTGTAAGTCGCAACTGGCATACTGCATTGCGTCAACACGCATCTCACAATGTAGAATTGCGTTTGGCATATTTGCTGGATGTATTTGTGGCTTACGTCATTCCTATTGGCACATCTGCGTTACGCATTGTCATATGCTTTCTAGAATTGAGCCCAGAGAGTGAGAGGCACAGACAGGCAGAATAGGAATGGCAGTGAAGTACTGAAGTGACACAAACCCCACTCTGACCCCGCAGACATGGACAGGTATTGGGGTATGCCTTTAGGTCATTGGCCATAACGCTCACACCATTTCACCTCACCCTACCCTGCAGACACAGACAACAGTCGAGGTGTCCCTTGGGGTTTTCAAACTTTACACTCACCCCATTCCACATAGAAATATGCTGAAATGGGTACAGTATAAGAGAATGGAGTTAACTTTGGGGCTGAAGAGTCAAAGGCACACCTCGATACCTGTCACTGGTTGCAGGGAGGGGGTGGGGGTGGAAAGCCATGAGCATTTCTGTTGACAATCCCAAGTCACACCCTGATGCCTGTCAGTCCCTACAGTGCAGGGTGTTATGGTCAGAAACCCTAATGCCCTGGGTGTTTCTTGATATTTTCACTCCAACTTTTCAGCATGGGCTTTTGTGACCCCACCTCATGAACAGCGACACTATCAGTTAATTAGCTGAAAGGACATTTTGTACAGTGACTGTGCCATTTGGCATCACAGGTGCAAAAACACATTTTGAACAGGATGTAAAAAATGACAGCTATACATTTCTTGCTTCAGTAATTGCTCAGCACATCTGTTGCATGACCTGCTTATTGACCTTTTATATCTGCTAGGCAATGTACTGCTGCTATGGCTGTTTGGCAGACAGGGACCTGGGGGTGGTGGTGGATGTCAAGATGAACAACTCTGAGACTTGTAGGAGGGCAGCAGCCAAGGCCACAATGCTAGGATGCATCACTAGGGGGATCATTCCAGAAGAAGGGAAGGGATACTCCCTATGTGTAACTGCTTGGTGAGGCCACACCTCTAGTACTGCATGCAGTTTTGGAGGCCACACTTAAAGAGGGACATTGAACTCCTGGAGAGAGTCCAAAGAAAGGCGACCAAAATGATCTGAGGCTTGGGGGAAAGGACCTAAGGGAAGTGGCTCAAAGAGGTGAATATATACACATTGGAAGAGAGAAGGGATTGGGGGGACATGATAGAGGTCTTCAAGTGCATGAAGGGGGTAAACATGGGTGGCAAAGTCACAGTGCTCCAAAAGAAGGAGGGGTGGCAACTAGAGTGCATGGGTGAAAACTGTAGGGGGGATACTCAGGGGAGAAAGGAAGAGGTGCTACTTCAGTGAGAGGGTGGTAGAACCATGGAATGTGCTGCCCAGGGGACTGGTGGAGGCAGAGACTGTGGAGGGGTTCAAGAGGGGGGTGGGACAGGTACAGGGGAAGGGTTGTGGAAGCAAAGTCTAATGACTTCATTGGGAATGCCCTGGACTGGCAAGGGAGAAGCCCAAGAGGGTGGGGGGGCAGCAAGCTCAGCTCCCAGGGTGGGGACTGACCAAATGAGCTGACACGAAAGCCCACTAGGCCTATTCTGCTGGCTTTTTTGTCTGTTAGTATGTTGGTATGCTTACTACACCAACATCATGAACCTTAAAACAGATGACTGCCATAACTAGGGAGGCAGTATAGTACAATGGTTTAAGGCTCCTAATTGCAAATTTGGAGATCTGTGTTTGAATCCCACAGCCCCCACAAAAAAAATGACAATTTTCTTACAGAGCAAATCAGCATGAATTGCTCATAGAATGCTGATAGCTACATTTATAGCTTAGCAAATACTTGAAATCTGACTGAGTGTGGTATCTGTAAGAAAACAGCTAGAGTTTTTATTAATTATAGCATTGATGATCTGGGCAGTTTCTGTGCTTTTATGGTTGTGTATCATTTGATAAAATTAAAAGTTTTAAAAATGAAACACTCCTGCTAGCTAGATCTGACACACGTAGAAAACAAAAATAGTGAATTACAGCTATTTTAGTAGCTGCCATCCTACAGAAACCCCAGTTAGCTTGCTCTCCCCTGGACTGGGAAGATAGAAGCTTGAGAGGGCAGGGGGGGCAGCAAGGTCAACTCCTAGGGTGGGGACTGACAAAACAAGCAGACACAAAAGCCCGCTAGGCCTATTCTGCTGGCATTTTTGTATGTTAGTATGCCTACTACACCAACATCATGAACTATAAAACAGATGACTGCCATAACTAGGGAGGCAGTATAGCACAGTGGTTTAAGGCTCTTCACTGCAAATCTAGAGATCTGTGTTTGAATCCCACAGCCCCCACAAAAAAAAAAAATCTTGTCACAGAGGAAAATTAGCACCAACTGCTAATAGAATGCTGATACCTACATTTACAGTTTAGCAAATACTTGAAATCTAACTAAGTGCTGTTTCTATAAGAAAACAGCTAGAGCCTTTATTAATTATAGCATTGATGATCTGGGCGGTTTCTGTGCTTTAATGGTTGTGTATAGTTTTAAAAAAGTTAAACTTTTAAAATTAAAACACTCCTGCTAGCTAGACCTGATGCACATAGAAAATAAAAATAGTGAACTAGAGCTATTTAGTAGCTGTTGTCTTATAGAAACCCCAGTTAGCTAGCTCTCGGTATCTGCTAAACTGAACTGTTGATGTGTATGTGACTGGCAAAACTACACTTAAAATCTCACAAATAAATAAATAAAATAACAGAACAGCATTTATTTTAGTAATATCTTCTTTCTTTTCCGGTGCTTATGACACTAGGTATATATATTTATATCTTTTAACTTCAAAGCACTAAATCTATTCAAATCCAAACAACACATGGCTTTATTTTCTTCACACATTACTGCTAAACTGTAGATTCCAGAATGGCCAAGAAACAATTTAAACTTCACTCTTGCATGCCACTCTCATGCCCACTTGTCATGCAAACATTCATTTCTATGCTATGCACTCTTGTTGCAGAGAGACATAAATCTTATAGAACTGCTAAAAAACAAATTTATCAAGACTGGATTTCTGTAAGAAAACAGCAGCTAAATAGTTCTAATTCATTATTTGTGTTTTCAGTGTGTGTCAGGTCTAGCTAACAGTAGTGTTTTCATTTTAAAATGTTATTTCATTAAACTACTCACAACAATAAAAAGCACAGAAATTGTCCCAGATCATCAATGCTGTAAATAGTAAAGACTGTAGCTGTTTTCTTACAGAACACCTACAGAAAGTCTTGGTAAATGGGGCTATGTCACAGGAAGGGGATGTGACCAGCGGCGTCCCACAGGGTTCAGTGCTGGGTCCAATACTCTTCAACATGTTCATCAGTGATATTGCAGAGGAATTGCAGATAATACAAAGTTCTGCAACAGGGTGGACACACAGGAGGGACCACAAGCATGGTGGCCAACCTCAGGAAACTAGAGGAGTAGTCAAAACCATGGCAGTTAAAGTTTAATGCCAAAAAATGCAAGATCATGCACCTAGGAAAGCAAAATACAAAAGTAAAGTACACACTGGGTGGGCACCAATTGAAGGTAACAAAGATGGAACGGGACCTGGGTGTACTCATCACCAATTACTTAAAAGTCACAAAACAGTGTGAAAAGTGGCACAGAGAGCAGGTGGCATCATAGGATGTATAGGTAGGGGCATTACAAGCAGAAAGCAAGGGGTAATCATGCCACTGCACATATCCTTGGTGAGGCTGCACCTGGAGTACTGTGTCCAGTTCTGGAGGCCACACCTGAAAAAGGACAAAGACACATTAGAGGTGGTGCAGAGAAGGGCCACTAAAATGGTGCAGGGGCTGCAACATAAGACATATGAAACTAGGCTCAAGGAACTGAAGGTGTACTCAATAGAACAGAGGAGAAACAGAGGTGACATGATAGAAATGTTCAAATATGTTAAGGGAATAAACAAGATGGAGAACCTCTTCCAAGAAAACAAGGGACCTCGGACAAGGGGGCACAGCTTGCATCTGGTGGGTGGCAAGTTCAGGAGCAGCTATAGAAAGTACTTCTTCATGGAGAGGGTGATAGAGCCGTGGAACAGCCTGCCAGCACAGGTGGTGACAGCTAAAACAGTAAGAGAATTTAAGCTAGTGTGGGACAGACAGTGTGGACAGCTTGGCTGGAACAATTAAAGGGTAGGAAGGTAGCCACCTTGGGCAGACTAGCTGGATCAAGTGGTCCCTATCTGCCGACCCCATTCCTGTGTTCTTATAAACACCCTGTATCTAAGGACAAGTTAAATAGCTTGGCTAAATGTGTTGCCAACTCATCCTCTAACTCCCTAAGAACCCATTGATGCAAACCATCTGGCGCCATTGCTTTGTCTACCTTTAATTTTCCAATTTCTTCCTTAACATTTTCCTCACTTAATGGGCTTTGATCTACCCCACATCCATCTCCTCCCTTCTTCTTTAACTTGGGTCCCTTTCCATCCCATTCCACTGTGAATACAGAGCAAAAATAACTAATTAAATCCTCAGCTTTCTCAAAGTCCCTCTCAAACTTAGTTCCCCCTCCCCCCTCAAACTCACAATCCCATGTCTTGTCCTCCTCTTCCCCCCACATATCTTAAAACGTTGTATCTCCTCCTTTGACATGTTCAGCAATTCTCTCTTCTGTTTATGCTTTTGCTGTCCTAATCAATAGTGTCATGGCTGGCTCAAATGTATACTGGATAAAGATAAACCAGTAGATATGATATACCTCAGTTGTAGTAAGGTTATTCACATGGTACCTCACTTAGCTCTGGTTAGATACATATGCACCACTGGAGTCAGCAAGGATCTAGTAGCAAGTATGGATAACTGGCTAACCAACAGAATGCAGATGGTTAGCATTCATGGCAACCACAGTACATACAGTATGCAAGCCAGTGGTGTCCCATAAGGCTCTGTTTTAAACCTATTATTATTTCAATGTCCTATGCAACCAGTATAGTGTTATGCTTGTGCAACTGTGTTAGTTTGGTTTTTGTCCATTTGCACTCTCTGTTCCAGAGGAATCACCACCCTGTAGGGGTACCAAAGGCAAGGGACCATTGGAGAGGGTTTGACCCATAGAGGTGCCATGGGACAATTCCCATGGCCAAAGGTACCTTACTAAGGATCCTAAGGAGAGAAGTGCTGCTGCTGGAGGAGGAGGGGAGGATGGTGGGGCAATGAAAAAGTGCTTCACAAAGAGGCAGAGAGGAACTGCCTATGTAGCTCAGGAAGTAGGAGTGGCTGGCTGCTTGGCCATTGAACTCCAGGCAAAGCCTTTCCAATTCAATGTCCTACACAGCCAATATAGTGTTATGCTTGTGCAACTGTGTTAATTTGTTTTTTGGCCATTCACACTATTTATTCCAGAGGAATTACCACCCTGTAGGGGCACCAAAGACAAGGAACCCTCAGAGAGGGTTTGACCCCTAGAGGTGCCACGGGACAATTCCCATTGCCAAAGGTACCTTAGGAAGGATCCCCAAAAGAATGAAACATGAAGCATATGAGAAAGCAGTAACTGTGACGTAGTGGTAGATAAGCATAAACAGGTAGATAACATAACAAGATGCTCAAGTTGATAACATAATGAAATGCCCAGGTTTGCATAGCATGATACTGATAGTTTGCATTGAGAATGAGGGGATCCTCTAAGGAGACAGGGAATGGCAGGACATTCATCCAACAGTAGAACCTACCTAAAAAAAACTAGGGAACACTACTTTGCTAACTAATAGTTATGACCAAAAGCAATGGAGGAGAGAAAAAAAAACCCTATGAGGAGAAAATCTCCGGGGAGCCAAGGCCTAGGTCACCTTACCTCCAGGCTTAGGATAGTTTATTTAGTGATGGCTCTGCAGCTGCAATTTGGAAAACCCAATTAAAGGGAGGTGGAAAATATTCCAATTTGGAGGAAGGCTCTCACTCAATCCCTCTAGTGGGAATGCCATGGAAGGGTTGTGATAAAACTCTGCAACAATACATGCAACCAAGGCAGGAGGAGGAGAGCAATGACTGTTGTTGAACTCACCTGGCCTACTCACCCTAATCTCAAACCAGGTGAACCAGATGCAGTCGTAGGGAGAATGCGGTGATGGTGCCTTGCTAGGGAAACCACTAAAGCCAATGGATAATGTTACAGTGGAACACTAGAGCCAAAGGAGATCAGAGTAACCACCCTTCACCGCTAGTCTTATATTCTACACCAGGAACTGCTGTCACATAGTGAGCAGCTAAAGCCAAGCCCGGGGTGAGGACATTCCCAGCTATGGGTTAGGTGGGAAGGATCCCACCCCATGTCAGGCATGCTCAAGAAGATGACTAAATGCAGAGTGAGACCGTCAGCTGCAGGAAACACTGCGCCAGAATGGAATGGCTGGCATGCTCCAAAAACTGATTGAGTCAAAAGCTGGTGAACAGCTGAATGAGCACTGATATGCTGAATCACAATGACCGTGGAGTGCTGAGACCTCGCAAAGTCGAAAGCAGGTTGAGTGCAGCAGACATTCCAGAGGCCGAAGTCGAGAGGATGCAGTAGGCATGAGCACTCGATTACATAAGCAAGCATGGACCTGCACATAGGTCAGTAAACAGAGTAGTAATAAGTGGACCTGCATGTAGGTCTGCATAATGTAGTAGCAATGAAACAGCACTGAATAGTGGGGCAAGCCAACCAGGCATTTAAAGCCAAATCAAGGTGACAAATACACTGTGGCTTTTCAGCGGTGAAGGCAGGATTTAGAACAGAAATAATTAGCTACATGGGGCCACGACTCCACAAACACTTCCCAGTACCTGCCATAAGACAAACAAGAAAGTGAAGGAAGGGCAGAAAACCACATGCAGATATTAAAGCTAGTTTAACAGCCTCAGCAGGAACTTTAGCTGACCTCAGAGTGAAACAGCAGTGTATAAAAAGGGAATAGCATGATTGAACTGCATAGTAAGGTACAGAGCGTGAACCAGGTAAAAACAATCAGACTTGATAGCATGGGGAGCAAGTGAGTCTGTAGCAGGGGAGACAGTAATCCTGGGGAAGCAGAGTGAAAACAATTGAGTATGCAGCATGGAGCAGCTATGGTTGAGCTGAAACACACAGCTAATGATTGCATTTGCATTGCAGTAGTTTAAGAGCTATGAGCAACAGCTCAAATAGTAGGAGCTCAGGAGCGATATGCTAGGAGCTTGGAAACAAAAACCCCCCAGTAAAAACAAAACCAAAGACATACAAATGCAGAAATCATACAACAAAGACAGAAGAACACACACAGCCGAAGGCAAAATACAAACCAGAAGCAGGAGAAACACAGAATCCAGCAGACAAGCAGGAGCAGCAAGGTGACGGGGGTAGGCCCCAACTGGCTCAGGGAACAGACAGACAGAGCCTTCGGCTGCAAAGAAAAAGTGCTTGACAATGAGGCTGAGAGGAACTGCTTATGTATCTCAGGAAGTAGGAGTGACTAGCTGCTTGGCCATTGAACTCCAGGTAAAGTACTTACAATTAGACTTCACATCAGTGATCCTGGTGATGGTATTTCCAACTGATTGATAAAATTTGCTGATGTCAGTAAACTGGGAGGCATAGTAACTAAAAGGAAGGAGGTAGACTCACTACAGAATGACCAAAACAAAGTACCTGAATAGGAAATGAGAAAGAGCAACTCGTTTAATAAGGATTAGTGTTCTGTGATCCATTTTGACACATCAAACCAACACTGTCAATGTATCCATAATGGGGAAACAATAAATATTATAATCACTGAACAGGATTTCAGAGTGGGTAGAACCAGCAGGACCAGCACACATTGTAGGAACATTTCAAATGAAGCCAACACAAAAGCTACATCAATTAGATGGCATTTAATTAGTAGACAGAAGGATGCCTTTCTGGCATAACAATCCCTGGTAAAACCACACATGGTCTATTGCCCTTTGTTCTGGAGTCCATAATTCAGAATGGACTTTAACAGAATGGAGTGGATCCAGAGGATGGCAACCAGGATGATTGTAGGCACGAAAGGAGGAACTACTGAACAGCAATTTAAAAACCTCAGCCTGTATACTATAGAAAAGAGAAAATGGGTGGGGGTGGGTGGATGGTTACTTTTTGCACAAAACAGCACACAGTAATAATCTATTTATGTATGAAAATTGTGAAAATTGTCTCTTTGTCCTTTAAGGTTCACTTACATCTTCGGTTTATTTAAAGGTTAAATTTATAATGTCTTGCACTTGACATCAGTCTTTTGCGGTGCAAATTAGTTTGCTGTCATAAGCAAGGCATTGTTACTGCATCAGCACCAGGAGTGAAGTTATCACAAAATAATACACATCCCCAGAATGTCTTGTTGCACTTATAAAATGGATATCTAGGCTAATTTTAAGTTAAAAAAGAATCATATATAGATATATAATTTACATGGGTGCAGTAGTGCCCTTATAATTAGGGTTGAGTAGCCTGTTTAATGCTAAACCTCAAATTTTGCACATTAATATCTGTGGCTGTCTTTGACAAAATGAGCTGAAATTTTGTATGTGTTGTCTAGGAAGGCAAGGTCTCGATATGTGGAAATGTTTGTGACAGCAGCTTCTGCAGTTTCTCAGATCCAGATGTGTCAGTTTTTTGGAAAACATAACTTTTTTCCTATACTTGACATTGGTTTTGTTTGCACTCACCTACAGCGTACATGGAAAGGATTTTTTGCCCCAGACTTGCAGGGCAGATGTGTCATATCCCAAGGTAATACCTTTGACAGGTCTGGTGAAAAAATATTTAAGGGTTTATGAGTTAGATGGCTTGTAAATGTAGTGTTTTCTGACCTGCACATGTGTTTCAGGGTTTCAGAGCTATCGTTCTGTGACAAAAGTAAAAATTTGATGCCACAAATGCTGGTTTTTGGTTTTGTGCCACTGAATTAGCAGGGCAGCAAACATTTTTGGTGATATGCTAACTGCCATCTTGTTGATTTTTTTCCATGACCAAACAAGCATGGAAAATACATAAATATGCTGCCATGTTAAAAAACAAAGAAACAGAACCTGGCTAAACAAGTCCCGTTTAGCTATCTTCAGGAGTTTGTTTTTTTAATTAAAGGCCATAAATGCTTTTGGGCACCCAAAATCCCACTTGCCCAGCTTAGCGAGAGGAGCTTTTGACCTGAGATCTCTGTATGAGAAGAGTGAGCCTTTGTTGACTTCCATAGGCACAGCTTAACTCATGCTGCTGGCTGCAGTTAGAGCAGTGACATGCCCTTTCCCTGGTGTCTAGTGGTGTTCCCACTCTCCGATCACTGTCCCAGATTTATCATTCCCAAATTTCTGTATATCTGTGTAAATGTAAAAGTTTGTAAAACACGCCTGCCTCCAGAGATTCAGCACTATAGGGGGCTACACGCTATGCTGACTGTCTAAAGAAACCAACAGCAAGTAGCCAGGGACAGAAACCTTCTTGGCTAAAGAGAAAACCAGAAAACAGTGCTCCTAATATACCTATCTACCCACCTGCTGGTGCTTATTGCACAATTTTTGGTACACTTATGAGTCCTGATTGAAAGGCTCCACCTACAGATCAATGGGTGAGCAACAAGCCACGCCTACTTTTGAACTGTATAAGCAGTTCCTCCCAGCCTCCATCTGAAGCACTTTTTCTTTGTCAGCCAGAGGCTCTGTTGGTTCATTACCTCACTCTGGGCCTGCTATGGCCTTGTCTTAGGCCTGCTGGGGCCTTGTTTCTCCTCTTCCCCAGCTGGTTTGTTCCCTGGGCTCTGCTTGGTTTAAGTTGGTTGTGTTCCTGTGTCTCTCCAGCTTTGATTAGTATTTGTTTTGCTTCCTGCTGCTGTGTGCTTCCCTGTGTGTGTTTTTTCTTTTCTACTGTGTTTGTGCTTTGGTTTAGTGTTTTTATTTGGGGGGGTTCTAATTGCTCTGCTCCTTTGCTGTGCTCTGGCTCCCTTTCTTCACCAGATACCTGGCATCCTCTGTCTTCCTGCATTTTTGTATGTTTCAGCTCCCATTCCAACCCTCTGCTGCTGCTTTCTGTTAATGGCCTGCACCTGGTCTATGCTCTTTTTGTTTCATACACTGTATTTCTGCTCTGGGGGACAAGGGCATCTCTCAGAAGTGCCCTCTCATCCACTACCACTACTCCCAACCTGAAACCCCTATGCTGCTGTAAGACACATTGCTAAGCACCCCCTCTGGACCCACAATCCCATCCAGCCCCTTGGATCACTCCCTGGTGGAGGGCGTTCCTCACCTACCTGACGGCCTATCTGGAATTGGAGGGATGGTCCAAGGTCTAGGTTGAGAGACTTAAGAGAGAGATGGTGGATGGCAGGTCTGGAAATGGGATGTGGACTTGGGCTACTGGGGCATCCATCACCTCCCTAGATCCATCAGGGATTTTCCTTGGTATGTTTCCCCCTCGGGATGTGGCATGCAATGGCTCCTGTGTGGCTGTCCCACTGCACCTCTTGCCACTAGACTCTGCCGTTGTCTCACCTCCTTCTACTTCCAGTGCACTTGTGATGCCTCCGGTCTCTATCAGAGGTCACTACAGCACTGGGAAGCCCCTATAACCCACCCAAGGAAAAAAAGAGGAGAGCAGTCCTCTGGATACTCAATCCTCTCCCTTCCTCCCCTGCTGACCCCAGACAGACCAGGTCCGTTCCCGAACCCAGGTTGCCAGCAAGGTGTGATGTCCAGCACCTCAACCCTCAGCGCTACCGGGCCAGCCACCTGGTCTAAGCTTTAGCTCTCAGCTAGCAGCAACGTAGCAGCAGGGAGTGGCAGCAGATACTGCTGCATTCCTCTTGCTGCTCCAGGTAAATTGTGCTGCTTTTGCTCCATCCTTCCTTTTTTGGGTGGATTTTCTTGCTACAGTCTTCCTTATGTTTAAACATTTATTCTGCCTGTTCAAACATACCAGTTCCCTTTCTGTTATCAATATATCAATATATTCCCTCGGCTGCTGCTGCATTTAATCAGCATGTGTTCATGCTTCATTTTTAATTGTGCATACAAAACTATTTCAATTTGCTTGACTATACAGCCTAGCTATGCAACAAACTCCCACAAAAGTCTCCTGCCCTTCCATGTTGCTTTCCCCATGTGAACAGCCCTCTTGGGGTTTTTAATCTGCTCAGACATGCCCATTGGTACTCAGTGAGACTCAACCCAGAGGCTATATTACATAAGTCTATATTACATTCACCATATGGTTTACGCCTGCTTAAATGCATTTGTACCCAGTAATTATTCTTGTTGTTTCAGTGCATTACTGCCCATACCTACAAAGTCCCTTGCTTGTTAAGCTGAGCTCCTGCTGGATGCTATTCATTATTTGTACACTGCTTCATTATACTCTGGAGGTCAGCTCAGCTACAGCTGTCACTGTAAACTAGTTTTAATAAATCTGCATGTGGGTCACGGTGCTTTACTGTGGCTTCTTTGTTTTGCCTACGGCAGAGGCCTGAGGGGTTACAGTAGAGAGTTGAGGCCCCTTGTGGTTCATTTGCCTCATGTTCATATACTGCCTTCACAGCTAAAATCCTCTGGGTATTTGTCACCTTTAATTGGCACTTATTAATGGACTGGCTGTCTAGCCTCACACTGACTAAAGGCCCAGATAACCTGAGCAGGGTGTGCAACTCCAATGCTAGCAGATTGATAGGTCAAGCTACCATGCTTCTATGTACCATTTGTGTACCAGGCCCATTGCTACTGGTGTTTACCATGCTTTTCATTGCCTGTTACTCCCTGCTTTACCATGTTTGGCCTGTACTGTTACCAAAAGTGTTTACTTTGCTGCACAGTACCTGTTATTCTCCGCATTACCTTGTATAGCCTGCTCCATTGCTACACAAGATTAGCCAACCATGCCCATCAGTTGATTGGCACTGAGCTTGCTCACAGCCAACGGTCTCGCTCTGTGCCTTAGTCTGCATCCTGAGCATGTGATACCTGGTGCAGGGTCCTTCCTTTCAGGCCCATAGTGAGAATGTCCTTACTCCAGGTGTAGCTTTAGCCATTTGTGCACAGTGGAGCCTCTTGATGTAGAATTTATGACTAGCTGCGAAGGAAGGATACAGTGCTATCCTTTAGCTGTAGTATCAACTACTGTACCTAGGCACCTTCAATGCATTCTCCCTATGACTGCACTTGGTTTGCTTGATCTAAATAGTAGATTGGTAAATCAAGTGAGTGCCTTAGTGGTTGTTCTTTCCTACTCCTGCCTTTGAGGTAGTTTGTTGCAGAGGCCTGTATTCACAACCCTCCATGGCATTCCTGTTAGATGGAAAAAGTGAGAGCTTCCTCTAAATTGGAATATTTTCTGCTCCCCTTATTTGGGTTTCTAAATGACAGTAACAAAGCCATCACTAAATACGACATCCCAAGCCAGGAGGGATGGTGATCTCGGCCTTGGATCCCCAGAGATTTCCTCCACAAAGGTGTTTTTTTCTCCTCCATGCTGCAGGTCATAATACTAGCTCATTTAGTGATATTTCTTAACTCACTTAGGTAGGTTCCACTGTTGGATGGAGATGGACAGTTGCCATATTAGCCATTCCCTCTCTCCTTAGGAAGCCCCTTGTTGTCAATTTGTAGGGAACTGGCAACAGTTTTGGGAGTGAAAGTTCTTTAAATTTGATGGACTGCATCTAACTAAGAAGGGAGTCAGTGCATTGGGGCAGAAGTTTGACATCTTTGCAGAACATTTAAACTAGCAAAGGTGGAGTGGGGTGCAGCACCCCATACACCGAATGAGAAGAACACCCTTCCCCCCTCAGCTATTGGTCAAACAGGAGTTCAGCATGTTTTCAGTTCATTTGCATCACCAGGTAAGGAAAAATTCCAGCTCCCCATACGATGCACGGGGAAATGCCAGACCTCATCCAATAACTAACACACTGAAATCTGGCCAATGGAAAATCATGTACACAAATGCTCGCAGTCTGGGAAACAAGATCCCAGACCTGCAGGCAATAGTGACAGAGGCTATACTGGATATAGTAGCAATTAATGAGATGTGGTTTACCAGTAACAACACTTGGGAGGCTTCAGTACCTGGCTATGTACTGTTCAGAAGAGACTGAGGTGCAAGGGGGGGGTGGAGTGTCCCTGTATGTCAATGAAAATATAAAAGCTACAGAAATTCAGAATACACATAAGGAGCCAGAAGAACTGTGGGTCACCCTGGAAATAAGAAATGGGACAGCCATACGAATTGGGGTTGTCTACAGGCCCCCAGACCAGGGGGAAGATATAGACGCATTACTGTTAGAAGATATACAAAACATGCCTGCAGTCTGGGAAACAAGATCCCAGACCTACAGGCAACAATGACAGAGGCTAAACTGGACATAGTAGCCATTAGCGAGACATGGTTCAACAGTAACCACACTTGGGAGACTTCAATACCTGGCTACAGTATGTACTGTTCAGAAGAGACAGAGGTGCAAAAAGGGGAGTAGTGGCCCTTTATGTCAATGAAAATATCAAAGCTACAGAAATTCAGAATACACATAAGGAGCCAGAAGAACTGTGGGTCACCCTGGAAACAGGAAATGGGACAGCTATATGAACTGGGGTTGTCTACAGGCCTCCAGACCAGGAGGAGGACGTAGACACATTACTGTTAGAAGGTATAAAAAAACATGACAGCTGAAGGGGAGGTTCTGATAATGGGAGACTTCAACATGCCAGACCCAGGTTGGTCAATACCAGCAGGAACATCTGCCAGAACTAGACACATGGTGGATTCCCTGCAGGGGGAGGGCCTCAAACAACTGGTACAACAACCCACAAGAGAAAGGGCTATCCTAGATCTCGTACTGACTAACAGGGAAGGGCCAGTGACCATCACATGGTATGGTTCAGTTTGGCAACTACAACTAAATCATCCCATGCCAAGGCAAAAATATGGGACTTCAGAGTTAAGCTAACCCTGGCAAAAATAAATACATTTGAGGGGGGTACAGACAAAGTGGGCAAGCATTAAGGATGCAATACTTGAAGCAACATCCCATTGTGTTAGAGAGAAAAGAAAGTGCAAAAGAAGAAGGAAACCACTCTGGTTCTCAAAAACAGTAGCAGAAAAGGTCAGAGCCAAAAGGCTGGCCTTCAGGAAATATAAGGGAATGCAGTGGGATGAAGCTAGGGAGGCAGGGAAGGCAGTAAGGCTAGCAAAGGCCCAAACCAAGGAAACACTAGCACAGACAGTAAAAGAAGGTAACAAGACTTTCTATAGATACATTAGTGAAAGCAGAAAGTCCTGTGGGGGTATTGCTAAGATCAAAGGAGATAAGGGTGTGTGTGAGGAGGAGGAGGACCATGTAAAAGCATCTATCCTAAACAGATACGTCTGCTCAGTAGTTACTGAAGAGAAGGTAGGGCAGGGCCCACAGCTCAGCACCATGGACACGGGGGAGGGGTGAGCACTACTCCCTTCACAAATGAAAAGGTCCTATAAGAGCTCGATAAGCTCAGGGTAGACAAGGCAATGGGACCTGATGGCATATATCCCAGGATACTAAATGAGCTAGGGGTGGAACTAGCAGAGTCATTTTCAGAACAGTTTAGTGAGTCTCTGAGCACAGGAGAGGTCCCAGAAGGCTGGATAAGGGCTCATGTGATCCCACTCCACAAGAGTGGTAGCAGGGAGGAGGCAGGGAACTACAGACCAGTCAGTCTTACCTCAATAGTTGGCAAGATTATGGAGGTACTCCTTAAGGAAAGGATAGTGCAACACCTGGAATCAATAGGCACACAGAATCCAAGACAGCATGGTTTACAAAAGGAAGGTCCTGTTAATCTAATCTCATAGATTTCTTTGACTGGGTAAGCAGAGCGGTGGGCCAAGGGGGAGCAGCTGATGTCGCCTACCTTGACTTTAGCAAAGCTTTCGGTACTGTTCCACATAGAAGATTGATTAATAAGCTGGGTAGGCTCAGGGTGGGTCAGAAGTTAGTCAACTGGGTGGCAAACTGGTTGACCGGCAGAAATCAGAGAGTGGTGGTAAACGATATAGTCAGAAGAGATGCAAGTCACAAGTGGGGTACCTCAGGGATCAGTTCTGGGGCCAGTCCCCTTCAATATCTTCATCAGTGACATTGCAGATGGACTGGAGGGTAAGGTTTGTCTGTTTGAAGATGACACCAAGATCCACAACAGAGCAGATGATCCAGATGGGGTTGGCAGATTGAGAAGAGATCTGGATAAACTAGCAAAATGATTGGAAGAGTGGCAACTGGGGTTTAATGCAAAGAAATGAAAGATCATACACATAGGGAAGAAAAACCCTGAAGCCACCTATAGGCTGGGAGGGGAGTTGCTGGCAGTCACAAGGGAAGAAAGAGACTTGGGCAACACCATCACCTATGACCTGAAATCATCCAAGTAGACCACTAAAGCAGTAGGTAAGGCTAGAGGGATGTTAGGGTGTATTAGTAGGGGTATCACAAGCCAGAAGAGGGAGGTAATAATCCCTCTTTACAAGACACTGGTTAGGCCCCATCTGGAGTACTGCGTGCAGTATTGGAGGCCACACCTTCACAAGGACATTAACCAAATTTAGGCAGTCCAGAGAAGGGCAACCAAAATGGTGCAGGAACTGCATCAGAAAACATATGAGGATAGATTAACAGAGCTCAATATGTATACCCTAGAGCAAAGGAGGGACAGCGGTGATATGATCAAAACATTCAAACACCTTAAGGGCATTAACAAGGTGAAAGAGTCTAACATGTTTTAATATAAGAAAAATAGCAGGACAAGACACAGAATGAGATTAGAGAGAGGCCGATTAAGGGGTAATGTGAGGAAGTTCTTTTTCATAGAAAGGGTGGTGGATGCATGGAACGGCCTACCTCAGGAAATGGTGGATATGAATACAGTGCAGAGCTTCAAACAGGCATGGGATAGGCATAAGGAAGCAATACAGATGAATATGAATAGATAGGCCATTGACAGAGCAAAGGCTGATGGCACATTTATAAGGTAGAAAAAGAAAAGGGCAGACTGGATGGGCCTTGCGGTCCTTATCTGCCATCAACTTTTATGTTTCTATCAGCACAAGCCCTATTATTGGTGCCATCCTGCTAACTGTGTGTCTCATTTATATTTTATTAAGCTGCCTGTTGCAGTCAGTCTGCTTCTCTACCTCCTAGTCATCAATCACTGCTATAATTCTTTTGGGGTTGCTTCCTACGGTACCTTTAGCCAAGGGACCCTTCCCATGGCACCTCTAGGGGTTGAACCCTCTTACAGGGTTCCTTGCTTTCAGTACTCCTAGGAGGGTGGTAATTCCTACTGGAATAGAGAGTGTGAATGGCCACAAACGTTGTTATACAGTTGCACAAACAACATTATTCTGGTTGAGAAAGTCATTGAAAGGCTCTGCCTGCAGTTCAATGGGTGAGCAACTGGCCACGCTTACTTCTGAACTATATAAGCAGTTCCTCCCAGCCTCCATCTGAAGCACTTTCTCTTTGCCCCACTATCCTCCACTCCTCCTCCAGTGGCTCACCTCTCTACTCCCATGGGGTTCCTTCCTAAGGTACCTTTAGCCAAGGGACCCTTCCCATGGCACCATTAGGGGTGGAACCCTCTTACAGGGAACTGCACAACTGACATGGTTAATCTTTGCCAGTAAAAGAGAATAAAGGGGTAAATTCCAAGAGTTAAGAGATCAGAACATGCAGAAGTTTCTGTTTCACTCTCCTCACAGCTTGCTGCAGCTTCTGTCTCTCTCTCCTCTTAGCTTGGGGCATCTTCTGTCCCACTCTCCCTTTGGTTCCAAACAATTGGGATCTGTCCCCCTCTCCCTTTGGTTCCAAACAATTGGGGAAAGAGAACAATGAGGCAAAGGAAGCACAATAAATTGTGTAAACAAGGAAAAAAAACCCATTTAGTCTGAACTCTCACAACTTTCAGCAGCTTATCTCTCGCTCTCCTGGAAAGTGGGAAATTCAAACTGCACTGCATCAGATTGGGCCATGGATCAGGCAGCATTCAGGGGAACTTAGTGTCTGGAAATTACAATAAAATTTAGAATAAAAAATAAAAATCGACCCTTAGCCTTAGATTCACTAGGAGAGGGATGTGTTTTTTTTTTTCTTACAGTAGCACTAAGACAGGGATAGAGTACTAGGGATTGGCAACTTGTAGCAACATTGGGGATATGTAGCCAGATTGTCACCACCTAACAGAAACAGTGTCACTGCACACTGCTGTTTTTTTCTGTATTTTCCAGTTCAGTTACACAGAGATTTTGATTATGTGCTCTGTGAGCTGTGAGCCACCCTTTTCTCTGGTATCTAGTGGCACTCCTCACCCGCTGGTTGTTGTTCCATAAAGAAAAACAAATACTCCCTCGTGCCTAGTGGCACTCTCCCACCCACCAATTGCTGTTCCAGCTTTCTCTGCTGTCTAGTGGCACCCCACCCACTGATTGCCTCCTCATTTTCATTTTGTATATTCCCTGGTGTCTAGTGGCATCCCCACTACTCTCTCCTTACAGGCAAAACAGAAACTGCACATCTGAAATAAAGAAAATGGTCCCTCTATGTTTTTTTTTTTTGAAACCTGTAAAATGATCCCTCACTGATTAGCCCCCTCACCCCTACCTCCCACTCAACACCCACCTCCCTACACTCCCCAGTACACCCCCACATAACCTCACTCACCTGAATGGGTCCCAGGTTCAAGATCCACTATCTGATCGAAGACACGTCTTGCTGCTGGAACCGGTGACAACAATATGAGAAACTGAGGTAAATACGGTTTAATGTATTTCAGTGGTGGTTTCAACTTTCATTTATAACTCAACCATTTTTTGACATTTTAGCACTAAATATTCAACATAGTCATTTGGGGACCCCACCTCATGAATGATATGACTGCTGTTACACAACTCCTGCCTGAAAGGTGATTTTGCGGTTGCTTCACAAATTCACCTTTTGGGTGGGGATTTGCATAATGACAGTCATATTGGCCCCTATTCACATAGAAATGCACAAGAGGCATACATCAGGCATGCAGCTCAGCACCCTAGGGATTTCCATGCGGGGACACATTCATGAACACCGGCCCCCACCTGGCTCCCTTATGTGCCCCCCCCAGCACACAGGTCTGTGGAAGGCAGGTGAGTGCAGAGCAGCAGATCCTGGTGGGTAGCCAATTGGCTGCCCAGGCAGGGATCCACAGTGGATCCCTTGTGTGCTATGGGTGCCATGTTGATGGCCGGTGTACAGTGCGCTGACAGTGCTGAAGATGGGGTTTACCCCATCCACCTAACCCCAGCCTCCTGGAATGTCCCGATAGCAGGGGCAGCACTGTTGGGGGCGGGCGATACCCGGCGCCATGTCTGCCGCATTTGGAGGCAGCCTCCCTGGGGGGCACGTAACCAGCCCTGGTGGTTTATGGCTACCTCCCAGATGCAGAACCGACTGATCCCACACACAGCACTCTACCAGGACATGCATGCCGTGGAGTGCTGGCTCATCCTCCACACCACCCTCTGGCCCACCCCCAGGAGGAGCTCCATGATCAGCAGCGGGATCAAGTGTGTGTGGGGGTGCATCATCATCATGAATGGAGCGGAGGGAGGGGAGTGAATGCAGGCAGCTGTGTGGTGGCTATGTTCTCGAGTTATGCAGTGCACAGTCACCATTTCTTTTTTTTTTTTTACATGTCACTATTTATGCCTGCTGCAGCATCTAACCAGTGGAAACATCCAGCCACCGTCCCTTCCCACCGGGAGAGCAGCAGGCTCACTCACATGATGGGGGGTACCGGTATGGCCATCATCAACCTGCTGTAGGGCTCCCCTTACCCTACCACATCAGGCCAGCCCTGGACCCCTCCAGCACGATTCCACCACAATCCTCCTGACACCACAGGGTGCAGGCTGCTTGGTCACACCCAGTCACTTTTCCTCCAGGTTTTCTCCCCATTGGGAGCACAGATGTGCAATGACGTCCACGCACATATGTGTAGATGTGCGCTGTGCTATCCACAGTCACACCAGCATGTGCAGTGCCTCTTGGCATCCCCAGGGGCCACCACATTGCAGTGCAGTTTCCCCAGCCCATCTCAGGAGTAGGAGAGCTGTCTCCTGATGCTCAATCCTAGTCCTCTCTTGCTGACTCCCCAACGACCCAAACACGTTCCCAAACCCGGGTTGCTGGCATTGAACAAGGTGTGGCATCCAGCTCCTCAACCCTCAGCACCACTGAGCCAGCTGTAGCCACCATTTCTGATAGTGAATAAGGCCCATTGTTCATGAGATGGTTTGTAAGAAGGCTATGTTGAACATTTGGAGTCAAAAAATGCAAAAATGCTGAACTTATGACCATTCATTACAATTTTGCTACGCACGATCATAACTTTGTAAATTTTCAATATTTTGACTCCAGATTTTTGACATAGCCTTCATATTACCCCACCTCATGTATGTCACAGCTGTTATTTTTCAAATCCTGGACAAAATGTGTTTTCGCATCTGTGGTGTGGAATGCCGTTGTAGTTGGGCAGAATTATGTTTTGGTGTGGATTCAAAACTTTTCTGTACTGGGTATACGTGGTGGTGTCATAAGAAGGATATGTTGAAAATTTGGGGTCAGAATATATAAAAATGACAACGTTATGACCATTGGTTCCAATTTCACTACACACACTCATAACTTTCGAAATATTCAATACTTTGACCCCAGATTTTCAACATACCCTTCTTATTACCCCACTTCATGTACAGTATGTCACAGCTGTCATTTTTCAGATCCTTGCCAAAATGTGTTTTTGCACTACTGATTGGCATATTGTTAAAGTTTATAGAGTCTGATCTTGTGGCAGAACAATGGAAGAATCTCCCAGAGTCTTTATGGTGGTCACAGATAGTATTGGTACACAAGAGCAGATTCTCAGCCTTGTGAAATGGCAAAGCCCTCTGAGTGTTGCAGGAACAACCTTTCACCTCTTTCCAGATACTTCATATGTGACCTGACAAAAGAGGAAAACATTTGATGGGGTCCGGGTGAAATTAAGAGAACTGAATGTTCCCAATGCTATCCTGTTTCCTGTAAAACTTTGGTGCACCAAGACAAAGTTTACCTTTTTACAGACTCTCTTGATGTGGGTAAATGAGTGGCTAGCCTAGAATCACACCATAGCAGAAATGCAGTCCGTTTCGCTAAAGAAGAAGAAGAAGAAGATGGCACATGAGGTGGCTGAGCTGTATTCCTATGTACTTTAAATATGGCAAAGCTACTAATTGGACTGTTCAGATTAAGCCTTGCTGTTTCTAATTGTTGTTTGTTTTCTCTCCATGTAGTAACTGCTGGTTTTATTGTTTAGCTACTCAGTTGTTAGTAGTGTTTGATATGGGGGGAGGTAACTGTCTCCAAACACATACTGCTGGGTTCACATTTTGTATATGGTGCCATTCAAGTAAAATTTCACTTGCACCGGTTACCTGCTTAGTGGGGATGATTATTCCCACCACGATGGACTGAATGTACATTAAGTATGTGACGCCCAGTAGCTCTCTGTAGGGCATCGTGATTTTAGGAGACTTTTAAAATAAGTTTTATTGGTACCCTTTTTCTTGCCACATACTCTTGGGCTACAGTTAAATAGCCGATGTATTGTTTTAAATTTGCAGACTGAATGTTATATATGGTTGTTTAACCCTCCAGTTTGTCATACTATCCTGTAGATACTCTGCTCCTGTATATTGAGGGGGAAGTTTGTACTTGTCCATTGATACTGTCCTAATGATTTTTCCAGGACAAAGTGTCAATGCTGTATTGGTTTTCATGTATGAAATGAACAAAATAAAATACAATTATTAAAAAAAATGTGTTTTTGCACCTGTGGTGTGGAATGGCATTGCAGTTGCACAGAATTACATTTTGGCTGAGATTCCAAAATGTTCTGTATGGTGTACATGAGGTGGGGTAATAAGATGGCTTATATATGCATCTATGGAGGGATGGGAGCCCAGGGCCCGGAGGACCACACGCTTCCACATGCAAATAAGGATATGATTATACTATCTCAAAAACTAAGGCAATACAGTGCAAAAAACTGTGTTAATGCTCTAGTTAGAGTTAAACCCACAGAAGTAGGGAAATGTGGCTTTAGGGTTTCCTAGCCTAACACCTCACCCCCACCCTGCACACACCAACAGGTGTCAGAGGTGTGCCTTGGGGTCATCAGCCCTAATGCTCACCCCAGTCTCCTGTACTGTACCCATCTCAGTTTATTTACTTATGGAATGGGGGTAAGTGTTAGGGCTGATGACCCAAGCCACACACCCCCGATGTCTGTTGGTGTGTGCAGGGTGGCAGTGAGGCTAACACCACATTTCCCTACTTTTGTGGTTTTAACCCCTAACTAAAGCAGTATTGCAGTTTTGCAAAATATATAAATATATAAGATATAGAGGTAAAACTCATTTAATCGTGAGTTATTGGGTTAATAGCGACAGCCTGGTGTTGAAATTTCTTTACCCACCTTGTCCGCACCGGGTGCACCGTCGGCCCAACTCCCACCCCATGACATGTAAAGTGAAGCATAGGAGAATGGGGTGAGAGTTAGGACCGATGATCCCAATGCGCACCCCAATGCCGGGTTGGGGGTGGGCGGGGTCCAAGGGGTTTTCAACCCTAACACCGAATTTCCTCACTTTTGTCACTGTGGAACAACCCTAACTAATGCATTAAACAGAGTTTTTTGCCTCTAGTTTCCCTTCTTTTTGAGAATGATAACGAGAAATAGTGAATGTAATGCAGCGGCGGGATGTCTTGTGGCATAGTAACAGGAACAGCAATGCAAACAGAAGCACTAACAGTGGAGCACATGGTAATGCAAGTGTGAATGAGAACAGAAAGGGTAATGCACACGGTGGTGTAGAAGGGAACGGTCTGCCACGTGATTTGTTGTCACATAGTAACATGGTGCCTGCAAACAGAAATGTCAATGGGCATGGTGATGCAAAGTGGAACAGAAACAGTACTGTAGACACAAATGGCAAAAAATAACAGAAACACAAGCGCAAATGAAAACCCAAAGGATAACGCACATGGTGGCGTAGACGTCAACGGTAAGTGAAACGGGTACAGAACCGCAAGCGTAAAGGGCAACGGTAAGAGTAATGTAAGGGCACAGGCTGGTTTTCCCCAAAAGCTGCATAGGGAAAGATGGTGAGTACAAAGAATGTATGCATAATGATGGGTATCGGAGCAGAAAATCAGGACTTGGAATACTAAATAGGCTATATCTCAGGAACCGTACAACGTAGAAAATTTTTTTTAAAGTCATATGATTTACGACTGTCCTGGCTAGTTTTGTACTTAGCCCCCAGTAGGAGGCTAAACATTTTACTGACTAAAAGTCCAGATCTCACACCGCTTCCGAGAAACGGCCCCTGAAGGCGTGCAGGCAACGCCAAATGTTATCCTATGAGAAAAAGAGAAGTTCGAGTGCTATAACTTGTCTCCTGTAATATGTTTTCACCAAACTACTGAAAGGCACATCTGTGGACTGTTGGCTGTCTTCCCTCCAAATTTCAGGAAAAAAGACCAAACCGTTATTTTGCAGCAAGGTGCCAAAGGATTCCTGTAATGCGTCGGGTGCCGTAATGTTATCCTATGGGAAAAACTGTCAAGTTTGGAGTGCCGTAACTTTGCCGCCATGTAATATTTTTTCAATACAACACTGAAAGACACATCTGTGAGATGTCGGCTGCGTTCCCCCCAAATTTCTGCCCAAAACTCCCAACTGTTCTTTTGCAGCAGAGTGCCAAAGAATTACTGTTATTTTAGAGTATAGGTAAAGAGTGTCGCAATTTGCAAAGTTCACAAAATTTGCACACTTTCAGTGAGTGCGACTACTTACTTTGAAAGATTTTTTCCAGAAATCTGAAAACATATTTCTGGTGTGTTTTACCTCAAAATAAAGACATGGCTAGCATCCCTCAGGGCCCAACTAGGTGAATACAAAAGAATTAGGTTGCTAGAAGGTCTCAATTTTAAATGCCAAGCATTTTTCTGATCACTAACTGAAAACAAGATGGTGGATTTATGGCAGTAACAGGGCCATTTAGGACAGTAAAAAGTGCATTTGCGACACTGTTGAACTTTTTGTTAACTTTTCCCATTGACTTATAATGGGAAATTGTTTTTTGAATAACTTTTGAACCATTTAATATTTTTTCACAAAATCTTGGAAAGGCACATCGGGGACCCTAGCTGCATGTTCCCTGAAGATTTCGGGCAGGTCGCGCAAACCATGCAACCTGTAGGCGAGACAGCAGAATTCCAGAAAAAGTGTAAATGCACGCGCAGATCACGCTTAATAACTCCGCAGCTGTATATCCGACCGGTACGAAACTTGGCAGATCCCAAGGCCTATGGTTCTTGATCATGTATTCCAAATTTCAGGTAAATCCATCAAACGGTTGCAAAGTTATTAAGGTGAAAATTGTTGGGTTAATATAGAAATGGCTCTCAACCCTAACTATGGTAGCACTACCGTGTTATCCTACTGAAAGGCACATCTGTACAGTATATCTGTAATAGTATATATATATATATATAATATATATATATAATAATTCTGAAAAAACATTGAACAAAAAATGTAAAACAGTCTCTCCACCTATGGGTGCCAACAGGGATAGCTGTTGGATTTAACAATCTGTGGTCTAGTACATTTCTTTTCCATTGGCAATCCCCCCCCCCATCATTAAACAGAAATTCCAGCTACAATTACACAGTCCAACATGATGACTGCAGTAATCATTGTTAAATTATGTAATTAAATTAATTTTCCTCAAGCTCCACATTACCGGACAGTTCATGTATGTCTCCATTTCTTGATAACGTGGCACTCAGTAATAAATCTTACTGGTGTCCCAAGTCTTTCCTATGCTTCTGGGAATTGGGCAATGTCTTGGATTTGTGTTTTTCGGGGGGGCTCAGTACATTAGAATGGAGGAAGGCCAGGACTGAGTAATTTTCCTGCCAGCAGCATGCTACCCTCTGCAATAGGACTACTTAGAAAGGTCCTGCTTGTCTGCCCACTGAGTGTCGAGAGAGCCAGACAGCATTTGGAGGGAGTGGAGAGGAGTGGCTCTTGTCTCATATCATGTGACTAATTTTAATGAGTACAACTGTATAAGGGGAAATGTATTTGCTAAAGGCTTGGAAGATCATTTTACCATCCAGTTTTATAAATTAACCTGAGTACCATAATCATTATGTTTGCTTGCACATGCACAGGAAACATGATGTGGCAGCTTAGGAGAGAATCAGGTTATGGAGGTGCGGCACTGTGGCAGCCAATGCAGGCACTGTATTTGTGGGCTTGGCACTGTTCACCCAATGCAGGCCCAGTGTCCTGATGACACTGGTTCTGCATAAGTGCCACCAAGTTGAAACAATTTGGCCACTGCAATGGGGGTCCGCCTCGTCATTGCAGCATCAGCCATCCCGCTGCAATGAGGGAGCGACCCGTCATTGCAGGGTGGTACCTTGCCTAGTGTAACATGTCCATAAACATGATTGCAGAGGGAAAGCTGACTGACTGACTGGGGTGTCCAATCCCCCTGTTGGCATGCCCCTGGCTTAGTTAATTTGCCGATGTGGAGCCCACTCCCCATAGGCATAATACCCCCACCCCATTTGATGTGTGCCAAGGGGGGTGCCCAATCCCCCTCTGCATCATGCCCCCCAAACAGTCATTCTTTGCCAATGGGGGCTTTCCGTGATGTCTTTTTTTTTTCCTGTCCCTGAAAGAAAGGAAACGGTCCCACGCCTGTTGGGTCCCCTTCCCCAACCTGCACCTGCACACCCTACCTCCCCACACACCCCACCTCATACTTAACTTTGGAGCCTGGCGTGACGATCTTTGGTGAACTGGGAACACATCTGCACTCTTCAAAGCTGGCCGTGAACTGAAGAAATGCAGGTAAGCTGTATAATGGCATAAATTGGATTTTTTTCAACTTTAGGGTTCAGCATATGGCACTTAAATTAAATGAAGTACCTTCAGATATTGGTGAAGCAGTATTTTCATTCCATTTTTTGAGTGCGGGATTCTTTTTGTATTTCTGTTAAGAAAGAATGTTATTTAAAGAAATGCACATAGCCAGTGGTAAAATAAAATATGCAAAGTTAAAATCAAGATAAAAGTGGTCTGTGTCTGAGTGCTGGAGAATTCTATTAAATGAGTTTTAGTAACACCTACTAATACACTACTGAGATTATCTGTCACATTTCTTGTGCATCATACTGTTTGCTACATTGCTCTCCACTCTTACTGAAGCACCCACCACTCCCCCATACAGTCCAAAACCAAAACACACAATGTGCCCAGAGCACTGCTCACAGCACAGACACTACAGCAGTACTGACCTCAACTCTCCCACTGTGTGTTGGTCACTGTGCAGAATCACCTTTTGGGACTAATTAATGAAACGACATGCTACTGTTCATGAGATAAGCTCTCAAAAAGCCTATATTGCAAATTTGGTGAAAAAAATCCAAAACATGACTGTTTTACGAACGTGCATTGTGCAGTTTCCATGCACACTCATAACTTCACAAATTTGTAATATTTTCACTCCAGATTTTCAACATTGGCATTTTTACACACCTCCTTATGAATAGTACAGCTGACATTTTTCACATCCTGGCCAAAATGTGTTTTCACACTTCCAGCGCAGAATAGCACGGTCACTGTAGGAAATCAGTGTTCGGGACACATTAATAAAATCAAAGTGACACAGTTCATGAGCAGAGGTTCTAAAATGCCTATGTTGAAAATTGGTAATGGAATTCCATAAAATGACTGTTACGAGCCTGCGTTGCGCAGTTTCCACGCATGCTCATAACTTTGCAAATTTGTATTATTTTCACTCCAGAATTACAATATTGGTATTTTTCCATACCTCTTATGAACAGTACAGCTGTCATTTTTCACATCCTGTCCAAAATGTGTTTTCGCACTTCCGGCGCAGAATTGTGTGGCCGCTGAGGGAAATCAGTGTTTGGGACACATTAAGAAAATCACAGTGCCACTGTTCATGAGCAGAGGTTCTAAAATACATATGTTGATAATTTGGTGATGAAAGTCAATAAAATGACTGTGTTATGAGCATCCGTTGCACAGTTTCCATGCACCCTTGTACAGTAACTTTGCAAATTTGTGATATTTTCAGTCCAAATTTTCAACATTGTAATTTTTTCATACCTCCTTATGAACAGTACAGCTGTCATTTTTCACATCCTTGCCTAAATGTGTTTTCGCACTTCTGGTGCAGAATAGCGCGGCCACGGTGAGAAATCAGTGTTTGGGACAGATTAGGAAAATCACAGTGACTCTGTTCATGAGCAGAGCTCCTAAAATGCCTAAGTTGAAAATTTGGTGACGAAAGTCTATAAAATGATTGTGTTATGAGCCTGCATTGTGCAGGTTCCATGCACCCTCGTAACTTCACAAATTTGTAGTATTTTCACTTCAGATGTTCAACATTTGCATTTTTTCAGACCTCCTTATGAACAGTTCAGCTGTCATTTTTCACATCCTTGCTGAAATGTGTTTTCGCACTTCCGGCGCACAATAACGCACTTGCTGTGGGAAGTCACTGTTTGGGACAGCTTAAAAAAAACACAGTGACACTGTTCATGAGCAGAGGTGCTAAAATGCCTATGTTGAAAATGTAGTGACAAAAGTCCAAATGACTGTGTTACAAGTGTACATTGTGCAATTTCCATGCACCCTTGTAATTTCATGCATTTGTAAAATTTTCACTCCAGATTTTCAACATTGGCATTTTTACAAACCTTTTTTTTTTCTTTATTTATTTGTTGTAGGATTACAAATACCTTTGAGCTGAGGCTCTTTTACAAAGGTTCCACATCACTGGTACAATTGAGACAAACATATGCAAAGATAACAGTTTATAAAATAAAAAAAAAACACACACATAGTCTTGTAGAGGAAAAAAGAACTATAAGGTAAATCTTTGGGGAGCAGAAAAGGAAAGGAGGAGGGTGAAATCAGGGAGACTAAGTGGATGGGAAAAAAGGGGAGGTAGGTGGGCAGGGGAACAGAGAGGAGAGGTGGAATGGGTAAGAATAGATGTAGTACGCGAATGGCTTGAATTGTCACAGGCCAGCAGGAGGTGAAGATGGTGGCGGGGGTGCTGGGAAAGTGCAGGAGAGGATGTGGATCCAAAAAGGCATCTTAAGCTATGGAACCAAAAGACATGCTTAGCCACAACAGTCACAGAGAATGGAGGCAGTGAGTGTTAGGCAGAGCCGAGTCTTAAAAGTGCTGAGTGATAGTAAGGATGAGATGTCACTGGGAAGACCGTTGTACTAACTAGTGGCCCAGTAAGCAAAGGATCTTTGGCCTTGTGTTGTGTGGCAAAGTGGGATTTGCAGAAACTAAGGTTTCGATCCCCTGGTATGGCGGGTGTGATTCCGGTGTATGAGGGCACAGACTCCAGGGGGAGCAAGGACCTGCAAGATTTTCTTAGTAGTAATACAAGTTTGGAGTTTTATTCGATTGGCAAGATTCAACCATCCAGTTTGAGAATAGAGGTCACTTGTGAACAGTACCGATGTTACCGATGTCATTTTTCATATCCTGCCCAAAATATGCATTTACACATCTGACACAGAATAGCATGGTCACCGTGGGAAATCAATGTTCAGGACAGATTAAGAAAATCATAGTGACAGTGTTCATGAGCAGAGGTCACAAAATGCCTAGGTTGAAAATTTGGTGAAATAATTCCACTAAATGATTGTGTTATGCCATGCGTTGTGCAGTTTCCATGTATGCTCAGAACTGCCAGCATTTTTAAGATTTCCACTACAGATTTTCAACATTGCCATCCCTTCACACTTCCCTATGGATGGTACAGCTGTCATTCTTCACATCCTGCCCAATCTTTGTTTTCATGCATCTGGCTCAAAATGGCACGGTCGCTGTGGGAACTCAAAGTTCGGGACACATTAACAAAATCACTCTGCCACTCTTCATGAGAAGAGGTCCCAAATGCTTTCATGAGGTGGGGTCACAAAAAGGCCATATTGAAAATTTGTAGTGCAAATATTAACAAACACCTGGGGCATTAGGGTTTCTAACCATAACATCCCATCCTGTACAGACTGACAGGCATCAGGGGTGTGCCTTTGGATTGCCAACTGTAATGATCATGTCATCCCGCCCCAACCCCCAGCCAGTGACAGGCATCGAGGTGTGCTTTGGACTCTTCAGCCCAGAGTTCACCCCATTCTCCTATACTGCACCCATTTCAGCATATGTCCTTATGGAATGAGGTGACTGTAAAGCTGAACACCCCAAGGCACACCTCAGCAAGTGTCGGTGTCTGCAGGATAGGGTGAGATGATATGGCATGAACGTCATGGATGATGACCCGAACATATACCCCAATGCCTGTCCATCTCTGCAGAGTGGAGATGGGGTTGGCATGAAGTTTAATAATTCACCCCCATTCCTATTCTGCATCTGTCTAAGTCCTGCATTTACAATGTTAATACCAGCAAGCAAACATTCGGCATTGACAAATGCTTGTTTTTATGTAGATGAGTGTTTATGAAAACTACAGTTTAATAATGAGGAAAAACATGGCAGCATTTCATAATTGTAAAATTCTATTATGAGGGTGAATTTATTGTGTTGACATTCTGTTTGCCTCTGGAAACCAGAGCTTGTAGTGTAGTAATTTCTCATAATGCATTGTAAGTAACCAATCTAAATATTTGATTTTATCATCCAGTTTTGTAAGTAAGCAATAACCCATGACAGGGTGTGCTGTTATTGGGGATTAACACACACCAAGGTGCATTGTGAGGCATGAGGCCGCAGGTGGAGTGTCCTCACAGCACCCAGGTTTGCGATAATCACACATAACAGCACACCCTGGAGTGGGTTATTGTGCTTAGAACATGGGGCATGTTTAAACAACAAAAAACATAGTGAAAGGTGTTTTTTTGCTGTTTAAATACCTAAAAAGGTACTGTATCCTGCCACTTGCCAAAATAGTCCCTACCAAATAATACATACTGCCTTGCTCTTATGCACATAGAAATGTGACAGATACACTACTGAGATTAACTCTCGTTCCTTTCCCTTTGCAATGCTCTTTAGCCTATTACTATGGTCTGTGGGAACCTCTGGTGCACAAAAAACAAACATTTAATCACCCATGTTTGGAGAAGAAATACAAAATAGAAGGCTTTGTTAACTGCAACACAGAACAAGTTATATACAGTACATGCTCACTTGTCCATGTGGAATGGCATACATAGGACAAACTAAAAGACAACTTAAACATAGAATCAGCGAGCATAAGACAGCAATTAGAATGAACAATAAATATGCAATGGTGAAGCATTATGACGAAGCAGGTCATGGTTCCACAGCTTCATTAAAATTTGTGGGTATAGAGCATGTAGTTCTACCCATAAGAGGAGGAAATATAAAAGAATTAAGATTAAAAAGAGTGGCCTATTGGATTCATGAACTACAAATGATGCGGCCGAAAGGCTTGAATGATGACCACGGATATCAGAATTATTTATAATGGAGCAAAGAACACTTGAAAGAAATGGGAGCTAATACATGAAGTAAAAACATAAGAATAAAGGAATGTCAATAAGGTAGAGATATTAGAAGTTGAGATTTAAAATAAAGATTATATCAAAGAAGGTCTAGAAAGCTGCAAAAGGTCATTTGTTAAAAAATGGGATTGAATACTAAAAACGAGACTGAATGTAAAAAAGGAATACAAATAGATACTCAATTGATCTGTGAGAATGAGAAGGACATCCATAAAAGTGTAAGATATTAAGGAGATTATTGAAATTGGTAAAGGTCAAAATACACTGTATAAGAGAAAATACGAATCAAGAGAAGAATTCAGCTCTGAGGAAGGAGGGGCTTCCCTTCAAAATATCAGGTGTACATCACACGGTGAGCACCTGGAAGAAAGGTGGAGACTGAGAATGCCATGCTTATGGCAGAATGGTGGTGGAACCTTGAAATGGAATTTGTCAGCGTGTGACTGAGTTTGGTGCACATATGTGGGTCATGAAGCGAATCATTCCTGTTTCTATAACAAAAGTCCAGCCAGAGAGAGGTATATTTTCCCAAAATTTTGACGTGGAGAAATGAAGAAATTTTGACCTGCAGCATGCGAATGGAATAGGCAATTGAGCCAAGAACAAACAACCTAGAATGAAATATTCACAGGAGTTCCACGCTAAGTACTTTCTTTTGTTAAGTCAAATGTATCATTAGTAAAATGGAGCCTTAAGTGCTAAGAAAGAATGTTATTTAAAGATATGCACATAGCCATTGGTAAAATAAAATATGCAAAGTTAAAATCATGACAAGAGTGGTCTGTGTCTGAGTGTTAGTGAATTCTACTAAATGAGTTTTAGTAACACCTATTTATACACTACTGAGATTATCTGTCACATTTCTTGTGCATAGTACTGTTTGTTACATTGCCCCCCACCCTTACTGAAGCACCCACCACTCCCCCATACAGACCAAAACCAAAACATACAATGTACCCAGAGCGCCACTCACAGCACAGACACTGCAGCAGTACTGACCTCAACTCTTCCACTGTGTGTCTTTCTCACTGACAGCTGTCACACCATGCCAGTGACCTATTCCCATACTGTGAACGTTTCTCTCTTTCTCCCATTCCTGTGCAACATGCTTCTTCAACAGATTGTGCTGCTATACTACTGTCACTGTGACAGTTCTTCATGCAGGACTGATGTGGCATTCACCGCTGTACCTCATAGCCACGATCGGCAAACTCAGCAGTGGAACAACTGCATGGTGCAGCTACAAATACAAACAAGGACAGAAGGAGTAGTGTCTGTAATGGGGGGGGGGCGGAATTTGGATGCAGGACAGCCTAAAATGCATCCTCTCCAACAATTACCAATTGGCGAACACATTGTCAGTCACAGACTGCAGCACAGGGCATTGCAAAATCATAATGAGAGAGAGAGAGAGAGAGAGAGATAGTAAGTGCAGATTGTTGCCATGGGTTGCTTGTGCCCTCCATCTCTTTCTCTGCCTGTTCTCTGCTGCTTTCACAGACCAAACACAGCAGGTGGCCTTCTCCAGTGGCTGTCCCAGGTATACTCTCACTCTCACTCTCTCCGTGTGCTGCACACTCTCTCTTTCTCTCTCTCTCTGCTGTAATGTGACTCCTGGTGTCCCACTGCTGCCTCGGTCTCTCTGTCTGCTGTGATCACACATTAGAAACCAACAAGGAGCATATCACCAGGGGACATGATGGGAGGCTGAACAGAAACCTCTTTCTCTCTCACTCCCAAGTGTCCCTCTTCAGGGTTTCTTCTTCCAGACAGTGGGGATGTGATACACACGCTCTCTCTTGCTTTACTGAGTAAGGAAGATTGCCACTTGTACTGCACAACTCCTGTATTGTTGTCTCTTAGTCTTTCTCTCTCTCACAACACTGTTGGGTGTTTCCAGTTGCTCACAGCACCACACTACATTGATAGAGACTGACAGAGACAGATAAAGCAAGTGCAGTAAAAGTGACCAGGAAACATGTTATGGTGGTAATGAGGTTCAAGTAATAGGACAGAGACAAAGGAACAGAGCTACAAGTGTGTGGGACACGATTTCAGTCCCTTTCTCCTGTGAGTGTGTGGTACCCAGTGATCCGCTGGGTGGATGGGTGGGGAAGACAACAGAGAGGATTGACAGAGAAATTGCAAACTGATGACAATGCCTTGCTTGATTGCTGCAGACAGTAAGAAAGTAAGCAATAACCCAAGACAGGGTCTTGATGCATAGCAGTTTTTCATACTCATTATGAGTTTGGCTGGAGCCAGTGCCACTTATTCGGTCACAAAGGGTAGTTTTACCATATGTTTGTCTGTTTTTTTTCCGGCTTGTTTCCCCAACCCCTTCCTTTTCTTCCTGTGGTGTGATTTTGCTTTTTCTCCCCACGGTGGATAACCTGCAGTGGGAAGGATCGAGATTAATATAAAGTATTTATAATTACATCTACCTGCGTTTGGTCCGAGACATATTCTTGCCTTTTGGAACTTTTGGATATGGAGCTAACTAGCGGTATTTTCCTGAGAACGCTACGAGTCAGAAAGGTTTTAAAAAATATATATTTCCCGCAGTGTAAGCTCTCATAGTGAAGGAGGAGCATAATTGCCATGGTGTCCTCATCACTTTCACTTGGGTTGGATGAGGGACTGCAGAACTGGTTACTATTCGAGAAGGGAGACTCGCAGTTTTTTACAGAGGATTCTATACCACCTCTGGAACACAGTTAAAATGTAGGGACTGTGGAAGACACCAAAGAGAGTGAGGGAACTATCGAGACTATATTTTTGGAATTGGAGAGGGTAGCTCTAAAAGCATGAAGACACTTCTGGCACTGCACCTACCTGGAAGCTGGACTGAAGGTAGGAAAAGTACCAAGGGGGCTTAGGGTCTTTAAGAAACAAGGCTATGGCCAAGAAAAATGTGATTTCAAAGCTGACTGGGAAGCAACACAACAAGAGGGATCTAAAGCCATAGTGAAATGTGTGGTGAAGGATTACTTAAGACAGTGACCAGAGTTATAAAAAAAGAAAAAAAGAACAGAAAGTGGCTGTATATAAAGGGGACAGTAAATTTTGCACTTTGGAGATGTTGCTAAAAGAAAAAATAGACAAGCAAGATATGAAGTTAAAACAACAAAAAACAGAAACATTTGAACGGGACAAAAGGGATTATGCCTCTGGACAGGCAATTGGTTGGAAAAAGGACTTCAAATGAGGTTACAAGGGATCAAATGCTGGGGGCAAGAGAAAAGAGAGAAATACTACAACTTTAAAACCCATTCTGAAAAATAGAGGATATTCTCCATCTGGCTACATCACAAGTAGTTGGTCAGACAGTGAAATACAGCAGGATTTTTCAGAAGAGGGGGAGGAGGGGCAGCAGGAAGATATAGAGGAACATTAGGGTTTGAATCCCCAGAGATACCATTGCCCCCAGAAATGACAGTACAACAGGGTACAACTGCCCCCACCCCCGTAACACAGACTGCCCAAAAAGTAACGTGAGCAGTAACATTTCAACAACACGCGGAAACAAAAGAACAAGAAGAGGGGTTAGCAAAAGAAAGCACAAGAAGCCAGAATCCCAAGTCAGGGCGGAAAGTGCAGAAGAAGAAATAAATATCATTAATCTTTCCTCTAGGCATCTGACTGAGGCAGAAACTGTATTACTGCAGAAAGGACTTTCTTGTGTTCCAAGCAGTAAAACTTCACCCTTTGATTTCTTTGTTGATTTCAGAAGATTTACTAGAAATTTGAATTTAAAATCATTCTGGTCTAAGCATAAGGAAATGGGGAGGGAGTGATGCTATTTGTGTACCTACTTTTGAGGAGGATGGGATACAAGATACAACTGAAGCTACACTTAGAGAAAGTGATGTCCATGAGCTGGAACAGCAATAGAAACTTGGGGCAATGGATGTAGATATCAGGTCCTTTAGACCTCCTTCAACCTTTAATCCACCATATACTGGCAGTATGGAAAGTTTTGAATGGGTGTGTGAGTGGGAATTTCAGATGATGCCTGCTAGAAGGGAGGTAAATGGGGGGAATTTGAGTAAAGAAGAAAAAATTGTGTTAGTCTACAAAAGGATAAAACTATTGTTATTAAAACAGCAGATAAGGGGGGTGTGGTAGTGGTTCTTAACACCTATGATTATAATTCTGAATGTTTTAGGCAGTTAGAAAATAGTGTTTTCTACCAAAAATTAAATGGTGACCCTACAAATAGTAATAAAAAGGAAGTTGATGCTATTCTGTCTGAAGCACTTTCACAAAATATCATTTCTGATGATGTATTTGAATTCCCCACTGTTAAAAAGTCAGTCAGATCCTGTTTCTACACCCTCCCCAAAGTACATAAGAGCTTGGTGTGTCCACCTGGATGACCAGTTGTTTCGGGAATAGAGGGCTTTTTAGAGCCATTGTCCCAGTTTGTGGACATGTATATTAAGAGGTTAGTAAGTCAGTTACCCTCATATTTGAGAGATACAACACGTCTGTTGGGTATTTTGTAGGATTTGCAGCTAGAGGAGGATTGGCTATTGGTCTCTTTGGACATCGAGGCCCTGTATACAAATATTCCCCACCAAGAGGGCCTACAGGCACTTAGGTTTTGGCTGGTCTCTGAAACTTCATATTCTGCAGAACTGATTGATTGTCTTTGTGAGTGTGCCCGTCTTTAGCTGCAGCTTAACACTTTCCTGTTTCAGGACACTACATATTTGCAGATTAATGGTACGGCCATGGAGGCGACTTTCTCCCCCAATTATGCAAATTTGTACCTGGGTTATTGGGAAAAAATAAATGTTAGATGTCCAGAGACCAACCCTTTTTACCATGAGTTGGACTTCTGGAGACATTTCGTTGACAACATTTTTCTGGTTTGGAAAGGGAGTGAGGCAGAGCTAAGTGAATTTATTCTGTGGCTTGAAAGCACAAACCGAAATCTTAAATTCACAGCTAATGTGACCAGAGTGAAGGTCTGCTTCCTAGATTTAGAGATTAAAAAGAGGGTTGATGGTACAAACAAAACAATTCTCTACAGGAAACCAACAGATTGTAATACTGTCCTTTATGCTAAAATCTGCCACCCCAATACACAATTGCTAATATTCCAAAATCTCAATTTATATGCTTAATGCGAAACTGCAGTAGTGAGGAAGATTATGATAAGCATAAGGGAGAGTTGAGCGACAGGTTCAGACGTAGGGGCTATAGTACTGAGAACCTTAAAGAGCCAGAAAGGACAGTGGACCAGATGGCCAGAAGTGACCTGCTGATCACAACAGGGGATAGAGGGATGAGATCAATGAATGAAGGCTGCCTCAATTTTGTTAGTTTTTTTAGTCAAAACTCAGCAGAAATTAGACAAATTATCACCAAACATTGGGATATAATAAGAACAGATTTGAGTGTTTCAGAGTGAGGGTGAAAGTCTTCCACCTCCAAGGTTCAGCTGTAAAAGATCTCATAATTTGGCAGATTCCCTTGCACATAGCTATCAGCCCCCAGATCCAACACCTAGGACTTGGCTTCCACAGCTACTGCAGGGTGGCCACAGGTGTGGAAGATGTAATTGCATCTCTCCAGAACTGGCCATCCCCCCCCACCTTGTCATCACACACTGGACCCCTGCATCCACCTTCCACCGGCAGCCCCAACCCCAGCACCCACCTGGGCTCCCCCCGGCCCACCCCTCTGCATCCGCCCATCCCTCCAAACCCTGCCCATCCCCTGCTCCACTACATCCTCTCCCCCTCTAAAGGTACTCCCAAAAATGTAACAACCTGCCGCCCTATGGTTAGAGCCTTAGTCATCCTGCTACTCCTCTCTAGTAATATCCACCCTAATCCAGGCCCTGCCCCCATCACTCCACCTACCAGACCCTCTGGACTCTGCATTGCCTCCCTGAATATATGCAGCCTTCTAAAGAAATCTGCAGTGCTTCAATGCTGGGCCACCCTTCACCAACCAGACATCATTGCCCTAGTGGAGACCTGGCTCTCCAAATCTACTCCCGATGCCTTTGTCTCACTCCCCGGATACACCCTATATCGGGAAGACAGGGTAGGAAAGTGTGGGGGTGGCTGTGCATTCTACATCAATAATAACATTATTGGTCACATGCTTCCACCCCCCCAAACTCACAAACAGAGCACAAGCCCTCACCCTAAAAATCACCCCGACCCCTCCAGGGGCCCACTATACCTCACAGTTACCTACATACCCCCTAAGAACCAAAAGCCTGCTGTCTCATTCCTCACAAAATACCTCTCTACCCTACCACACAATGCAGAGCAGACACTAGTAGGTGACCTCAATATCAACTGACTTGGCCCCTTGGCTGCGCCAACAAAGGACTCGGTCTCGGCCCTTGACATGGTCCAATTAGTTACCCAACCCACTAGACTTCACCCATCTACTGGTACCCACACCCTCCTGGATATCATTATCTCTAACCGCCCCAACAAAATCCAGGATATAAAAGTATTTCCTGACTCCCTAAGTGACCATTCGCCCATCCTATTCCAATGGACCTCTTCCACACCCAAATCCATAACCCAAACAACCTTCTGAAGGTGTCTCCACCCAGGAGGGTTAATAAAACTTAAACAGCTGCTCACCCAAATAGATTGATCCTCCATTAATATAGCCCCCAGTGATGACATTGCACTCAACCTGTTTACACAGGCCTTCACCAAGGCCTGTGACCTCTATACTCCACTCACCAAACTCCACTCCAAAAGGCAACATGTTCCTTGGCTAACCCTCTCTCTACTCCAAATGTTAAGAGACAGGGATAATCGCAGGCACAAAGCCACAGAATCTGGCAAGATAGCGGACAGACAATCCTATAATGCCACTCGCAATAGATGCACTCGAGCCATCCGTAAGGCCAAAGCAGACCACTGTCAATCCACTCTCACAACCATGTGGAGGTCTGCAAAAACCTTCTGGAGTAATATCAAAGAACTCAATGGGAAATCACACTCCTCACCTCCTTCCCAGCTCACCATAAATGGCACTACCTCCACAGACACACTCACCATAGTAAACTGTCTAAACACCACCTTCTCGGATCTCAGCAGTGTTCTCCCTAGTTGTTTCTTTGACCCTGTGCCCCAATCCTGACCCCCAACCCTGCAGCATCCTTGTGTCCTCCTGGGCAAAATATCCACCCACGAAGCTCATCCTTACCTACAAAAAAACACTAAACAGCAATAACCCTATAAATGCCCCACTAGATTCCAGGTTCCTTCAATTAATCCTTGAAGAAGTCCTAGTCCCCCTAATGGACCTGCTCAACAAATCCCTATGCCTAGGGCAATTCCCTAGTGCCTGGAAAACAGCTTTCATTGCCCCCCCTCCATAAAAGTGGTGACAAAGTCTCCCCAAATAGCTATCAGCCCATCTCCATTCTCCCCCCCCAAAGCGTTAGAAAAAGTCGTTGCCATCCAACTTATGGAATGCCTAGCCAAGTATGACATTCTATGCCCAGGACAGCATGGCTTCCATTCAGCCGATAGCACCACCACAGCCCTCCTAGAATTCACCAACTGCCTGCAGTCCTCCCTAGACGCCGGTAACATTGCAAGAGCTGTGTTCATAGACCTATCCAAGGCCTTCGACATGGTCTGCCACCCTCTCCTTCTCGACTCTGTCCACCAACTTGGTTTCTCCACAGGCCCCCTAGCCTGGTGCTCCAGTTACCTTTCTGCCCAGTCCCAATGCCTCAAATTTAACGGACCCCTATCCAACACACTACCCGTCTACTCCAGGGTACTCCAGGGTGCCCCAGGGCTCTATCTTGGGGCCACTTCTTTTCTCCCTCTACCTAAACTCCTTACCAAAGGTCTGCTCCACAAAAATCTTACTATATGCAGATGATGCAGTGCTCTTTGCTTCACATCATAAACCCACACCCCTTCAGGACTCCCTCCAACATGCCTTCTCCCAGGCCAAAACATGGTTTAAGGACTGTAGACTGGTCATAAACTTAAAAAAGACTAAATCAATGATCTTCTCTCACTGCCAAAACAAAGCAAAAAGTGCACCTCTCCACATCTTCCCCAGCACCCAGCACCCCTTGAACAGGTATCCAACTACAAATATCTTGGACTTACCCTCAACTCGGTCCTTACTTTCTATGACCACATAAACACCCTTGCTGCCGCAACAAACACCCAGATTGGACTCCTTTACTGACACAGGGTCTGCCCCCCCACACCCTTAGGCTTGCCATCACCTCATCAATACTGTCCCTAGTGGACTATGGGCTCCCTGTATACAGGGCAGCAGATAACTCCACACTCCAGAAAATCCAGGCCTCCCTAAACAAGGCCTGCAGGCTCCTAACTGGCGCACCTAGGCTCACTCACACCTGCTCCCTCTATACCTCTGCCAATCTTCTCAACCTCGATGAAAGGCTCTGCTACCAGACCTGCATACTGTCCAAGAAAATACTGCTTGGACTCTCTCCCCCTGGGGTCTCCACCTGTCTTCATCCTGCCACCCCCACTATCTCCACCCGCAACTCAGAGAAAGCACTGCTGGTTGTGCCCAGGGTAAAAACCTCCCTTGCCCAGAGATCTTTCCACTACATGGCCCCCACATGGTTTAATGTACTCCCAAATACCATCACTATTGCACCCAAGATCGCCCACTTCAAAACCACTCTTCGCAACCACCTTTTCCTGTAACTGCAACTAACATTTCACTCTCTCACCCTCTCTGATCCAAATTTTCTGACAAAGTGCATTATGGATTGCAACCTATGTCAATAATACCAAACCTATGAATAGGACTGACTACTCTGTTTAGATGCTTTCTCAAGCTAATAATGTCTCTCTGCTGTGATGATGTAAATAACGTCATCCAAATATTGTAAATAATGTCTGAAAATATCTACATCCTGTACTTACTGTAAATACTGTAAATAATGTCAGTGACAAATGTCTGTAACACATGCTTTATGTAACTGTTGTTATACCCTGTCTATATTAGCTTCTGTCTTACATGTGACGAGATACCTTTGGAAATGAGCCTCTGGCTCAAAGGTTGTAAACCGACATATCAAATAAATAAATAAATAAATAAATAAATATTGTCTGTATATGGTAAAAACAACATTTACAAGCATTAATGCAACTAAGATGTTTGAGATTAGACATTTTGTCTCATGTGACACCACACGTGTTATATCTAGTCAAGTATCTCTGTGGAAGTTTTTATGTGGGCAAGACGTCTAGGCTCTTAAAGCTATGAGTGGGCAAACATGTAAGGACCATAAAGAATGAAGACCTTACAAATGTTTTGGCCACCCATGTGAAAGCAACACCATTAATGGAAATACATGAATTTCAGTTTAGTGGCATTGATCATGTAAAATTGAGCAGGCAGGGAGGTGATCTAGATGCTCTTCTTCTTGAAAGAGTGTCCATGTGGATCTATCAGCTTGGATGGTATTACCCTCTAGGTTTGAATGACAGAATAGACATTATGCCAATCTTAAGAAAAAGGAGAAGGCTTCAGAAATAGTTTTCTGCCCCCCCAATAAAATAAAGTTCAAACTACTACACTGAAAGCTGATTTTTGAGCTTTTCTTTCCTTCTTTTACTGATTTTGTGCCCCTGATTTTCCAGTGCTTGTTCACTTTTGTATAATTAGGATCTAGAAATTGATCCAGTTAGTTTGTCTAGTCACAGCACACTAGAATGAAGGTTAACTGTCCCCATGATTCCTAAATAGTGAATCGGGAAATAGTCACCTGGAAACCCTAAATGTGTTTTGATTGCCATCCGTTCCCTCTATGTATGTCTTAGGAAATTATACTAATCAATGTTTGTATGGTGTACCCCTCAGATTTAATCAGGTGGCCTTGTAACTAAATCAAAATATATTTCTGAGAGGATATATGGAGTATAGAGCATATTGCTATATATTATTTAAAAGCTATTATATGTATATAGGTATAACCTCTGATGTTTAATTATTCCACATTATTTATACATGTTAAAATTATTTAAAATATAGAATAATCATGTTTGATCTAGATAGATTAAAGATCTTTATTAGAAAAGTTAAATTAAATTATATTAACCTGAGAGATCCTGTTGCAGGAAAATATATATATATAGGGATAAATATAAGCTGTATTTGTATATATCCTAGGATGTATGTACTAACACCATTAGAATCTATTATCTATTGTTGAAGGAAACAAGTCACCAATTTTTGGTTTACACTGCTGTTAGATGTGTAAATATATATAAATATTGAGACTATCCATTTGGATAAGTACTGTTTTTAAGTCAATTAATAGCACTTTATTATATAACACTTTATTAGTCAATAATATAGAGTTGGCCTCTGTGCCTTTTAATCTGTGTTGATTTGGGACTGGCTAGGTATCACTTTTAAACCACAATGTCTCCCTTGACCAGTATCCTATGAGAAAGCCTTGTGGCAAAACCTGGTCGGGAGTTCTGCTTGCACATTTGCACGGCTATGGCCACGTCTGTCTTGGGGGGGAGGTGCTCCAGTAAGGGTGGAGGGCAATATAGCAAACAGTATTATGCACAAGAAATGTGACAGATAATCTCAGTAGTGTATCTGTCACATTTCTATGTGCATAAGAGCAAGGCAACATGCATTATTTGTTAGGGACTGTTTTGCAAGGTGGCAGGATGCAATACCTTTTGGGGTATTTAAACAGCAAAAAACCACCTTTATCAATTTTTTTTGTTGTTTAAACATGCCTCATTTTATAAGCACAATAACCCACTTCAGGGTGTGCTGTTATTGGGGATTAATGCACACCTAGGTGCAGTGAGGACACTCGGCCTGCAGCCTAATGCTTCACAACACACCCGGATGTGCGTTAATCCCCAATAACAGCATACCCTGTCGTGGGTTGTTGTTTACTTTTTATACAGCATATACACATTATGGAGTATGCCTATTTCCAAGTGTATTCATGTTTAATGCTTACATTCAGTATACACCGTGTAAATAATACAGGTTTAAAAAACATTTAAGTTATTAAAAACAATTACAGACATGTTCCATTTCTTTTGTGACAGCTTTGTGAAAGAGCTTCGGTGACAATTTGTTTTTAATTTCACCATTCAGCCTCTTCCAGTGTTGTATTTAGTAGGTTTGTAACAAACACTCAACTCTCCAAATCTACTGTTGATTTGTAGGACTCTTAGCTTATTAGCCTTTGAGATTTGAATATTGTGATTTAAAGCAACTAACTAATCTGGATACCAAAACTGGGGTGAGGGAGGATTTCAATCTAAACTGACAATTTTATAGATTGTTTCTAACCTTCACTGGATGTCAAAAGAGAAGATCTACTGTCCCCTTCTCCATTGTCTACATTTCAAACTCCACCCTCGAACAGGTTTGCTCGTTCTGGTACCTAAGGGTTACTATCAATGAGTCCCTTACCTTTGACGAACACATAAGTAGCATTACTGCTGCAGCCAATTGGATGCTAGGGGCCCTCTATAGACTACGGTTCTGGCTCACTCCTGAGGCTAAACTGCTGGCAATTAGAGGTGCAATCCTACCAATTTTGGATTACAGAAATGTGGTATATGGTGCAGCCATAGATACTAGCCTTCACAAAGTCCACTTGACTCTCAACAAAGCCTGTAGATTTGTCCTGGATGCTGATCGCCTCACACACATACTTGCGATCTATACATAAGGATGAAATGGCTCCCTCTCATGGATTGAATCAAGCTCCAGATCTGCCTGCTAGGGAAGAAGGCCCTCCTTAGGACTTGCACCTACTTCCCTACAGGCATTATTCCTTCCTGCTCCAGCTGCACATGCCACAAGAAGTGTCACTAAACATGCCCGAGCAGTGCCCTTCAGAAGAACTGCCCAGCCGAGGCAAGCCTTTGCAGTAAGGGCTTCCACCTGGTTAAATGAACTCCCCTACTCCACTACTAGCATCATACGCCTTGGCCACTTCAAATCCGTAATTCAGAATTCCATTTCCCCTTCTGAAAGCTGCTTCTGCCACACTTAATCCTAGCAGGAGCTAGCTTGCCATGGCCTAAACCACTGATTTGTCTTGGTCCATCCAGACAGTCGTCCTAATGCTCTCCTACACTCTCTCTCCCCCCTACCCCACCCCCTGCTCCTGTCCTGTTATGCCCTACCTCCCAACTCCCCGTCACGTTCCCACACTTGTTTTCTGCCTTCACCACCTACTTCCCAGCCTCCCCCTCAACTTGTCTCCCCTCAAGACCCTTCTTCTTCATTATCATATTCTTCATATCCTCTTCTTTTCATCCTCTTCTTCTCCTTCTTCTTCTTCCTCTTCCTCTTCTTGTTCATCTTCCTCTTTTTCCTCTTCTTCTCCTTTCTCCTTTCACTATTTGCTGCTGATCCCTCATCTGCACCCTCTTGGCAGTAGCCCACTACCTCTGATTAATGTATTTGCTTAATTGAATGTATTTATATGTTGCACCCCTAAGAAAACTGACAATTTTACATATTCACATAGCTGTTAACTTGGAATCTTGACTACCATGTATGTTGCTGCTCTTTTTGCACTTTAAACTTACTTTGTACCTTGAAGGAAACTGACAATGCTCTATGGCTGTTACTTGTACTTGTAACTTGTATCTTGTATTGTTGCTTTATTTGCACCTTAATTATCTGTTCAATTTTACTCAATGAGAATCCTTTGAAAATACGCTTATAGCTCAAAGGTTGTAATTCTGATTTCTTAACTAAATAAATATAAAATCTAACAATTTTATGACTTTCCTATTCTGCAAGTGTATCATTTCAGCTGAGAATGCGTGGCACAGTTATGTGTGGTAAATGTACATTTAGGAACAAAGTGTGACAAGTAAGCAATAAGACACCAGGCTGTGTGCATTAGACATTTCTAATGCATGGCCTGGGGCATAGTGAGGCATAAGGCCCCAGGCTGAGTGCCTTCAGCCCCAGCTATGCATTAGAAATGTCTAATGCACACTCCTGGAGTGTCTTATTGCACTTATAAAATGGGGCTGTGTATTTTACATGCATGTAAAAGTTGAAATCAACTGGTTTAGAAGCTAAAATAATAAGACTTTTAATGAATCCACCTGTGTATTTATTTTGCTCCGAGTTGTTTTGTTCTACTATTTTTTAATTGAATAAATGGTTAATTAGCTTTTTTTTAAACTTAGAACATTTGTCCTATTTTAACCCCTTTAGCTGTAAATTTCTTTAGTGAGCCTTTACAGCAATTCTGTGCTTGAACGCACCCTCCTCTGAATACTGAGACACAAAAAATAAAATATTTACAGCCTTTTTATTTTGTAGTTTGTGTTTTTTAAAGTTTTATTTGCTGCTCCGAAGTAAGGCAGTGAGATGAACACAGTGAGAGACCGATCTACTGTGTGAGCAAAGAATGCCTGGTGGCAGCTCCTGCCTGTAGTAAAAAAAAGGGCAAGCTTTGTTTGGGACTAAGGAGGCATGACTGAAACAACAGTTATACCAGCTAGATGAAGATCACACTACAGACATGTAAATTCTGATTTATGTTTTTTCCCACAGGCACCCGGCATGAATGAGTGAGTGGGTTGACACTAGCAGCATGAAATGAGTGAACGAGGGGAGGGGGATTAGGTGGAATGGGACTAGCATACACAACATCAGCAGGCTGACAAGTGAGTGGGAATATTGAGAGACAGTCAGCAAGTGTATGATCGTTCAGTCGGTGAGGTGTGTCAGCGGGAGCACAAGTAAGAGACATAAGCTCCATTCCATTTTCCCTGTAAGTGACTACAAAAAAATCAGTGTTGTTGGTGGGCACTTGTTGTTTGGACATGAACGGGACATTACAGGCAATTGAAACATCAGAAAGCAGAAACTGAAACTGTCACTGTGGGCTGTGGCAGCCCTAACAGACTGGCACTGAAGAAAAATTGAAACTTGTGCCCATGTTTTTATTGCTGTGCATTCTGATTCATATGACTGCTGTGCAGTGTGTGTTGGCTGTGGTCGGCAGTAGCAGTATTAGTAAGGAACAAGCTAGCGGTGAAAAAAAAACATGGTGATGATTCAGAAAATCAACATTCCATTTGCTTATAAATACCTAATTTTTATGTTGATTGCGCTCAGCGCAAGAAACATATTGCGGCAGCTTGCTCAGAAGCAGGCTGTGGAGGCCCGGCACTGTTGTAGCCAATGCCTCCACAGCCTGCAAAGGCTTGTCCCGCTTCCCCCAATGCCATTGCAGGCTGCTGGTAACACAAGTTTGGAACATTTGCACCAACTTGTGACAAATCAGCCACTGCAATCAGGGGCCACCTCATCATTGCAGCATCAGCCATCTGCTGCAGTGAGGGAGCGACCTGTCATAGCAAGGCGGGATCTAGCAAGCCTAATATTGTTTGTGAACAAGGCAGTGGGTTGCCGCCATGTTCACAAACAATATCACCCCCCCCTCCAAAATGTTTATCTGCCGACGGGGGAGCCCACTCCCCATCGTCATAATGTCACCCCCCTTTCATTGTCTGCTGACAGGGTGCCCAATCCCCATCAGGAGAAAGGAATCCCCCCCTTTTGTTGTTTGTTGATGGGGGTTCCCAATCCCCATTGGCAGGAAGGAATCTGCCCCTTTTGTTGTTTGCCAACGGGGGTGCCCGATCCCTGATGGCAGAAAGGAATTCCCCCCAATTTGTTGTTTGCCAATGGGAGTGCCCAATCCCCAGTCGGCTACAGCTGCCCCACCAAAGTAAGACTTTGGTGGCACACTGGGAGCCCAGCCCAGTGTGCCACATGCCTCTGTAAATAAAAAACGGTTCCACAAAGTCTTTTTTTTTTTTACACCTGTAAAAAAGGAAACAATCCCTTGTAGTCTCCCGGCCCTCCACCCACAACCCACACCCACCCACTGCGCACCCTGCCTACCCACACCCTCCTCACCCCATACTTACCTCTGGAGTTTAGTATAACAATCTTCGGTGGACCTGGAAAACGTATGCACTCTTCAAAGCCGACCGTGAACTGAGGAAATGCTGGTAAGCTGTATAATGTAATAAATCGGGTTTTTTCAACTTTAGTACATATCTCAGGAATTATTGCACCAAATTTTCAACATGGGGTTTTTGGGACCCCTCCTCATGAATTCTTGAACTGTCATGGTGTCAATCGGACCCCCAAAGTTGATTTTGCAGTCACTGCGCAGAATCACCTTTCAGGGCTGATTAACAAAATGACAGTGCCAGTATTCAAGAGGTGGGCTCTCAAGCAGTCTATGTTGCAAATTTGGTGGAAAAAATTCCACAAATTACTGTTTTATGAGCGTGCATTGCGCAGTTGCTACACACGCTCATAACTTCATGAATTTGCAATATTTTCATGCTAGATTTTCAACATTGGCATTTTGTCACACCTCCTTGTGAACAGTATAGCTGGCATTGTTCACATCCTGGCAGAAATGTGTTTTCACTCTTGCAGCGCAGAATAGTGCGGTCGTTTTTGGAAATCAGTGTTTGGGACAGATTAAGAAAATGACAGTGACACTGTTCATGAGTAGAGGTCCTGAAATAGCTATGTAGAAAATTTGGTAACAGTACTCCATAAAATGACTGTGTTACGAGTGTGCATTGCGCATCTTGCACGCTCGCTTGTACCTTCATGAATTTGTAATATTTTCACTCCAGATTTTCAACATCGCCATTTTCCCACACCTACTTATGAACAGTGCAGCTGTCATTTTTCCCATCCTGGCCGAAGTGTGGTTTCGCACTTCTGATGCAGAATAGAGTGGTCACTGTGGGAAATCACTGTCTGAGACAGATTAAGAAAATGACAGTGATACTGTTCATGAGCAGAGGTCCTAACATGCCTATGTTGAAAATTTGGTGATGATAGCCCATCAAATGACTGTGTTACAAGCGTGTGTTGAACTGTTTCCACGCACCCTTGTAACTTCACAAATTTGTAATATTTTCATGCCACATTTTCAACAGTGGCAGTTTTTCACACCTCCTTATGAACAGTACAGCTGTCATTTTTCACATCCTGGCTAAAATATGTTTTTGCACTCCTGCCAGAGAATACAATGGTCACTGTGGGAAATCAGTGTTTGGGACAGATTAAGATCGAACGAGTGAGAGGGGGGAGTGACCAAGCTCAACTGAGCTCTGTCGTGACTGCTGTGGATTTGTTTGTGGGCAGAAAAAGGCCCCAGTACAAGAGCCCAGTACAAAATGGCAGCCTGCAGCACTGGGAGAAACAAAACAAGGGGGCTAGTGAGGGAGGGGAAGTGAGCGAACTCACCAGAGTACCGTCAGGACTGCTGTGGATTTCTTTGTGGGCAGAAAAAGGCGTAAAAGCAGGCAGGAGCCCAGTAGAAAAGGCCAGCCTGCAGCGGTGGGAGAAACAGTATGAGTGAGTGAGACAGGGGGACTGAGTGAGCTCAGTGAAGCTCTATCAGGATTGCAGTGCATTTGTTTGTGGGCAGAAAAAGGCGCCAATGCAGGCAGGAGCCCCGTACAAAAGGGCTGCTTGCAGCGCCAGGACAAACAGAATGAACGAGTGACAGAGGGAGACTGAGTGACCTCAGTGGAGCTCTGTTGGGTCAGCTGCAGATTTCTTTGTGGACAGACAAAGGTGCCAATGCAGCCAGGAGCCCCATACACAAGCGCAGCCTGCAGCGCCAAGAGACACAGAATGAGTGAGTGACAGCGCTGTAGTGAGTGAGCTCAATGGAGCTGTATTGTGACTGCTGCGGATTTCTTTGTGGGTAGAAAATGCGGCAACACAGGCAGGAGCCCAGTACAAAAGGCCAGCTTGCAGCACTGGCAGAAACGGAATGAGTGAGTGAGAGAGGGAGAGTGAGCTAGCTCAATGGAGCTGTGTCAGGACTGCTTCAGATTTCTTTCTGGCCAGAACAAGCCACCAATGCAGGCAGGAGCCCAGTATAAAAGGACAGTCTGCAGCAGCAGGAGACACAGAATGAGCTAGTGAGGGAGGGGGAGTGAGTGAGCTCAACGAAGCTCTGTTGGGACTGCTGCAGATTTGTTTGTGGGCATAAAAAGGCAGCAATGCATGCAGGGGCTCTGTACAAAAGGGCAGCCTGCAGTGGTGGGAAAACCAGAATGAGTGAGTGAGACGGGGAGTGAGTGAGCTCAGTGGAGCTGTATTGTAACTGCTGAAAATTTCTTTGTGGCAGACAAAGGTGGCAACGCAGGCAGGAGCCCAATAGACAAGGGCAGCCTGCAGCGCTGGCAGAAACAGAATGAGTGAGTGAGAGAGGGGGAGTCATCAGGCTCAACAGACCTGTGTCAGGACTGCTGCAGATTTCTTTGAGTATGTACTATATATTCTAATTATAAATTAGCACAGTATAAAGTATATTCTAATGTATGGCTAGCAGCCAATCAAAATACAGTGGCAGGATTCACAAATGAGATACACCGGTGCAGCCTGGGTGTGCCAACCCCAGACAGTGTGATTCACAGAAAGATGCACCACAAGATGCCATGTACCCATCCCCACTGTGAATCGCACAGATGCAGAATGGTGCAACATGAGAGGCCCTAGCACAACAGAGATGCACCAAAGCACCTAGGGCAGCATAAAAGTGAATATAGAGCAAGTCAGCAGGGGAAGACGGAGCAACAGGGGGAACCTGCAGTGGCACAAAGGATGCAGCGGAACATACCTGCGGGGACCGTCCAGAGTGCCCAAGGGCTGACAGTGGCCACAGCAGAAGAAGTGAACAGACAGAATACACAAAGCAACACCCAGAAGCACCTGACACACCACACAGAGGAGCCAAACTGGCACATATGACAAGCCGAGGGCTGCCTGTCAAGGTGTGCCACAGCTTCTGGGGCACCATACAGCCTGGAGGTGTCTCCAGCACATGGCCTCCTTCACAGGAACCCAGTGGTGTGGAGAAAGAAGATGTCACACAGGGGCAAACCAGTGGGCATGCACAATGATGGACAGGCTGAGTGCCATGCACTGCATTGGTGTAAGATGCCCACAATCAAAGTGATCTCATGCAGAGCCGCACAGCAACAGGGCACCAGTGCAACAGATGCAGCCCACATGCACCACAGACATAACAGGGGCACTGAGAAAGACAGCATGACACAACGCCCACCCACACACCACAGGCAACAAGGAGGGCACACAGTGAGGCCACCACATTGGGGGGGGGCAGAATGCATGTGTGCACAGTAACACAGGTGCACATATGTGTAAGGCAACAAAGGGACAGCAGAACAATACAGAAAACATGCACAATGTACAGTGAATGACCACAGACACCAGGTGCAATAGAAAATGTTTTAGTAACAGCAGAGGCACACAATAAACTATTTACAAGAACAACAGCCAGTAAGAACAGGGAATGTGAGGGTGGGGGACTGTATAAGTACAAAAACAGGTATGCAGGAGGTTGAAGGTGTGTGTGTGTGTGTGTGTGTGTGTGTGTGTGTGTGTGTAGGAACAGAGTACAGCAACAATCAATTTGGATGGGGAAGGCATGTAAGGCAAAACAGAAAGGGGCTAAACACAAATGTCCATGTCCCTAAGGTATGGGACGTGCTACAGTATGGCACCCATGCCTACTACCACTGGTACCCAGCACCCTGACCAGCCTGGTCACTGCCTGCAGCAGTGCCCCTGATGCCTGTAGAGTGGCTGCAGTGTCCTTCATAAAGACTTCTGGAGCTGGAGTCCTGCTAGCTGCAGTAGTCTCTGACACCGCCAATGAATGGGGACATGTGGCCGTACACCCCTTGGACCTACAGTGGGGGACACAGACAACAGGTACTAAGTGCCATATTCCACACTGTCCCCCCCCCACCCACAACATGAGTCTGCTGGAGCCATCCACCATGCAAATAGCCAAGAGCCTGCCAGGCACACTGCAAGCCAGCAACTGTGCAATGTTACTCAGGAAGCACACAGCCCACTTGTACATGCAGGGGTTTGCACAGAGGGGCACGTAGCCATGTCACACACAGCATGTGCACATGCCAGCAAGCAGTACAAGCAAGTAGGCCCTGTCCTGACACCACTGGAGCGCCACAGGGTGCCCACAGTGTGCATGATATTTGCACAAGGTATATGTACACACAGGAGCCGGGTGCACTGTGGCACAAGCACACACCACCATGCCCACATCCAATGTGTGTGCGCAACCAGCAGTACACAGACATGCACAGTGGACCAGCAATGGTCAGCTGAGGGCCCTTACCCCCCCGGACACACAGAGGATGCACAAGACAGACATTCACCTGCACCAGCATGCCCCTGTCCATGGGCACTGACACCGACCCTATTGAGCCTGGCCTCCACCACAGCCACAGCCCTCTACCTGCCCTTCAAAAGGACCAAAAGCAGAGAACACTGTGAGGAGACAGGAGTTGTGACATGCCTGCCACTCCCCCCAGCAACAACACCAGTGCCAGCATGCAGTGATGGCAACACCACCTCAGTGCCTCAGAGACAGTGCCCCTGGCTGCGTGCAGCCACACACAGCACCACTGCCCATGTCCACCATGTGTGCAACTGGATGAATACAATGCCAGTAGTCATGTCACACCATGCATACCAAAGTGGCACTGCCCCCCATGCTCCGTGCCACACTCACTCACTCCCTGTGGTCAAGTGGGCACTGCCCACACTATGTGTGGCCTGCGGTACACATGTGTGTGTGGGTGGATGGGTGGGTGTGTGTGCAGTGGTGTGCAGTGAGCCAGCCCACCCAAACCCCATGCTGCCCCTTTATATGTGTAGTACTGTGACTTACCATGGTGTGGCACTGCACCCCTGCGTGCATGGCCCTGTAGGCCTCTCTTCCTGTCTGGGTCCCTGGGCTGCAGATCATCATAATGGTGCCTGCATTACTCTCCATTGTGGGCAACCCCTTTCCTGCACACCAAATGCACAGCAGTCCTAGCCAACACCACAGAGCATGGCTCTGTGAGGTCATCAGACCCAAACAGCTGTTCCTCAATCTGAAGCATCAGTGCCACAAGGTTGAGGAGCTCCACCTCACTCTAGTTCATGGCTCTTGGACCTGTCCTCTGAGCATGTGGCATGATCCCCCTCAGTGTCAGCAGGTCAGGTGTGCACAGACAATGGTGCTGTTGTGCAATGGCACAGTTGTGCCACATGTGCAGTTGCCCGTCGTATGACACACCACACACAGCATGGCAATGCACAATTGGCACCAATAATGCATCATCATGCATGTGCACAGTGCTCTGCATGGGTGGGAACACAGGGTCAAGGGACATGACCGGGTTGTACATGCGTACTCCACACAGAACTGCCATCTGGTGACTGGCAAGCAATGCCACGCACAGTGCAGTGTCACTGTGCACATTGCCGGTGTTGCACTGTAATCCACAGGTGCACAATGTCACCCCGTTGTGTGATAAATGCACACAATGAGACAGGCAGCACCATGGTCATCAGGCATGTGGATATGTATGCAAAGCCAAATGCGATTGCGCTGCCAGTAATAACGGACTGTTAGTGCTACACCTCTCAAGCCACTAACCCGGCATCACGCATGTGTGGCAATGGGCCATGACAGTTGCACAGTATTCAGGAAATGACTGGGATGTCAACATACCAGGGTACACAATCTACAGGAGGGACAGGGAAGGTAGAAGAGGAGGAGGAGTAGCTCTCTACATAAGGGAAGGGATCAAAGCAACAGAACTAAAGGGTAAACAGGGAGGAGAGGAGGCACTGTGGGTCTCCCTGGAGACTGGAAGTGGCTCCACAATCTGCACAGGGGTTGTATACAGACCCCCGTTTCAGGGGGAAGAAATGGACAAGGAAATGATAGAAGGCATCCTTGGGATGGCAGAGAAAGGGGAGATATTGCTGATGGGGGATCTGAATATGCCAGATGTTGACTGGAGCACCTTTGCTGCAGCCACATCCAAGAGCAGGGCCATTCTCATTGCCCTACAGGGGGCATGCTTCAGACAGCTAGTTTCTGAACCCACTCAGGAAAGAGTAATCTTAGACCCAGTACTCTCAAATGGGGATGGAGAGATGATCTCTGATCTTGAAGTGGATAGCCATCTGTGAACAAATGACCACCAAACAGTGTGGTTCACGATAAACTTAGCTGTAGAGTCAAGCCTCACAAAAGGGAAGGTACTGGACTTTAGGAGGGCTGATTTTGTCAAAATCGGAGAGTGCCTCAGAAAAGCACTAGCAAACAGGTAAGAAGGTGGGGTGGAGCAACAATGGGGAAACATCAAAACCGCCATCACAGAGGCAACAAGTCTTTGTGTGAAGCAAACAAACAAATCAAAATGAAAGAAAAAAACACTATAGTTCTCAAAAGAAGTGGCAGGGAGGGTAAAGGAAAAAAAGATAGCATTCAGTGAGTATAATGAAACACAGAAGGAACAGGACAGAGAACTGTACCAGTTATAGCAGAAGAAAGTGGGTAAGGCAGTCAGAATAGCAAAGGCCCAACCGAGGAAAAGATAGCCAACTCGGGGGATAAAACCTTTTACAGGTACATTAGGGAGCAAAGAAAGACTAAGGCAGGGATACTGAGGCTGAACAAAGAGGAAGGTGGTTGGGCAGAGAGCGACAGTGAAAAAGCAGGGATACTGAACGAATACTTCTGCTCACTATTCACAATGGAAAAGCAGGGGGGAAAACTTAATCCGGTCAATAGAAGCACTCTAGATAGGGGGGTTGATATTGGTCCTTTCACAGAAGAAAGGGTTCTAAAAGAACTCTTAAAACTGAAGGTGGATAAAGCAATGGGGCCTGAGGGGATTCACCCCAGGATTTTAAAAGAACTAAGGGAAGAACTAGTAACACCAATGACTACCCTTTTTAATAAATCATGGGAGGATGGGGAGGTACCTGAGGACTGGAGGAGGGCAGATGTGATTCCCCTTCACAAAAGTGGGAGCAAGACAGAGGCAGGAAACTACAGACCTGTCAGTTTGACCTCAGTGGTAGGGAAAATGATGGCATCACTTCTGAGGGAAAGAATTGTTGAGTACCTAGAGGCCAGTGGGACACAGGACCCAAGGCAGCATGGATTCACAGCGGGAAGGTAATGTCAGACAAATCTAATTGATTTCTTTGACTGGATGACCAAAGCAGTAGACCAGGGAGGGGCTGTGGACATGGCCTACCTAGACTTTAGCAAGGCATTTGACACAGTCCCGCACAAAAGATTAATAAACAAATTAGCCAGCCTGGGAGTGGGTCCTGAGTGGTAGCCTGGTAAAACACTGGTTGGACAACAGGGCACAGTGGGTAATAGTAAATGGGTCACAGTGAAGAAGGGGTTACTAGTGGGGTACCACAGGGTTTAGTACTGGGGCGGTCCTTTTAATGTCTGTATAAGTGACATTGCAGAGGGACTGGAAGGGAAAGTATGTCTCTTTGCAGATGACACAAAGATCTGCAACAGGGTTGATACACAAGGTGGGGTGGAAAGGATGAAAAGGGACTTGGCAAGGTTGGAGGAATGGTCAAATGTATGGCAGCTTAGATTCAATGCAAAGAAGTGCAAAGTAATGCACCTGGGAAACAAAAACCCAGGGAAAGAGTACACAATGGGGGGTGAGATACTGACAGCAACAAAAATGGAAAGGGACCTGGGGGTAGTCATATCAGATGACCTAAAGGTGGGCCAGCAATGTGAGAAGACAGTAAGGAGGGCTGATACTGGGATGCATAGGGAGAGGAATCAGCAGTAGAAAACAGAAAGTTGTTGGCCCTCTGTACAGACAGTTGGTAAGACCACATCTGGAGTACTGTGCACAGTTCTGGAGACCCCATCTTCGCAAAGACATAGACAGGGTGGAGGCTGTCCAGAGGAGGGCAACCAAAATGATGCAGGGTCTGCGTCAGAAGACATATGAAGAAAGACTAAAGAAACTAAAGATGTATAGCCTCGAGGAAAGGAGGGAGAGGGGGACGTGATAGAAACTTTCAAATACCTCATAGGAATCAACAAGTCCAAGAGTGTAGCATCTTTCAGAAAAGAGATGTGCAAAACAAAGGGCACAATTTGAAGATAGAGAGACGGCTCAGAGGTAATGTGAGGAGTATTTCTTCACAGAGGGTTGTGGATACATGGAACAGCCTTCTTGAGGAGGTCGTAGAGTCAAAAACAGTGGGGGAATTCAAGAATGCATGGGACAGACATAAAGCAATTCTAGTGTTGGGTAGGAGGAAGTATGCTGTTGGTTAACTAGGATCTGTAGCTTATCCATTAGGTAGGGAAATGGGCCGAGTAGGTGGGCCAAGTGGTCCCTATCTGCTGTCAAATTCTATGTTCCTATGTTTCTATGTTTCTAAATGCCCTATGTCCCATGCGCATCAGATGCACCCCACTAATTGGGATGAGCTGGGGGCAAATATGCAATTCACAGACATTGCACCTAAATCAGCTCATTGCCATATTCAGGGGCATCTCACCCATTTAGCATCTCATTACAGATGCTCCTAATCTTAATTGCATGCCCTGAGCCATAAATGCTCCTGAATGTGCCTCCACAGAGCTCAGGTGACTAAGAGGAATTGCATCCTTGAAGGTAAGTTTGTTTACATTCTTCCAAAGGCAGTGTGGCAGTACAAAAGTACAGTGTGAGGCCTAGGGCATACAGCCATGGCCCACGCCTGTTCCTGGTCAACAGGCACGTCCAGGTGAATGCCCCACAGTGTCCCACTGTTCATACTAGGTTTGGCTTGTGGGGGGATGTTGCTGGTGTGTAGTGTTGCATGGGACCACAGAATGATGACATGTGTGTCGCAGTCTGAACCACCATCCAGTGGTACATGGCAGGCAATGCCAGTCACATGTGCAGGACATGTACCACTGATACAGAACTGATCCTGCCAATGCCCAGCTGTCCCTGACAGTCCCAGATCCTGTTCTAGTAATGCACAACAGGCGAGTGTGTGGTCTGCAGACAGGATGCTATGACCCTGCAGCAGCCAGACACCATGCCTGCACATTTATGGAGCTACCTGTCATGTGCTAATGGATGCATATTCTCACCCACATAAATCAACTTGTCTGGAAAGGACACAGCTACTGGATGCAGATGTCCCAATTTCACTAGCGATGAGGAAAGGCACTAATCGAGGAATACCTGCTGCTCAAGGATATCCTGTCTGGCTGGGGCGGCAGCTGACAGCTGCGGTATGAGGGCTGGAAGGCTGTGGCATGGCATGTCAACACCATGAGGAAGTTTAACAGGACACCCCAGGAGTGCAGAAAGCACCTGAATGATGAGAGGAAGAGAGCCAAGGAGAAGGTGGCACATTAGAGGCCTCCCTGAGTAGGACAGGAGGTAGGCCACAGACAGGTGTGTGCCTTACACCCACAGAGGAGCTGATGGTGGCCAGCATGGGCCAGGCAGCTGTGCAGGGTGTTCCTGGAGGGGGCTTCTAGACAGTCCATCGCAACACTGTGAGTATACATGCCTAGGACATGTGCTTGTCCATGTGTGTGTGTGTGTGTCATGTGTGCCCTGACAGCCCCGCTGTGTGTGACTATCTGATCATGTGCCTGTGTGCACCAACCATGGTTCTGTATGCCTCATCCTTGAACCGTAATGTGCAGTTGCATGATAGGCCGGGCATGTGGTGGTGGTGGTGGGGGGACCTGTGGTGTTGTGTTCCACTGCACACCATCATTGCCATCCTAGTGGGTAGTAGCCAGGGCATTGTTACAGTCAAACACATTAACAAGGGGGCATGTAAAGGCACTGGGCCTGTCCAGCTGTGGCCAGTGCTTGGCTGCATCAGCAGAACGAGTGTTGACTGTCAACCGCATGGCATGTCAGGTGCACCAGTGGCACATGTGTATGTCCACCTGTACATGCTTGTCTGAACACTACTGTCATCCATGTTCATAACCATGTAGCCCTTCTTTCTGTTACAGCTCCATTACACCCAATGGGTGCTGCCATGTTTGGTGCACCATAGAGTGCCACTGCTGAGGATTATGCTGGTCCATCTCACTGGGCAGCAGCCAGGTCTGGGGATGTTGCTGTCCCTGGCCCGTTACACACAACAGCTGCCCTAGATGCATCATCAGTGGTGGCAGGTCCTTCCAGCACCTCGGCAAGTGGTACCATGGCTGGAAAGTGGGATGTCACTTGGCTGGAGGTGTTCCAGAGTTTGGCTGATGATGACCCAGGGGACGTGGTGGACATTGCCAATGCCCTACTGGTGCTGGCATCTGGTACACAGGGGGGTGTACAGCAATGTTGATGATGATCCGGATGCCACACAACTTTGGGGGGACATGGCCAACAGTGGAGCACACGGTGCACAGGTGCATGCACAGGTGGCACCAGCAGGTAATGACATTCCTGTGGCCCCTGGCACACCCACAGGGCCTGCACAGCCACCCACAGTGGTGGTTGCTGTGGACTCTATGCCTGGTGCTGCTGTGGTGGTGGGGACCACCAGAATGGGTCAGCAGAGTGCTGTGGTTCTTCTGCAGGTGGCGGTGGCCCGTGATGCAGCCATTGCTGGATGCACAGTGATTACATAAGCACAATCCCCACCCATACCCTAGCCTCCTGTGGTGCATCCACCTACAGCACCATCCCCATGAGCCTTCACCTGCCGATGAGATTGAGGGCTATGCACTCCTCCTGAGGGCCACCTTGAAGGGCAGGCATCCCTACAGGCAGAGTTCAGGGGCCTTTGGATGCTGCTGGCCATTGAGCATGAGTCGTCAGCCATGTTGCATGCCCAGATGTTGGCAGAGGCATGCCTACTGAGGGTGGGCATGACCGCAGCTCTGGAGCAAACTGCGTATGCTGCTGAAGTGGCATGTGTAACCAGTGTGCCACGTGGCATTGGGGCCTCCAGCCGAACCCTCAGCAGTGCCTCACACATGCCCAGGTGGTGGCATCAGGTGGACCTATTGCTGCTGATGTCTTCACCACACCTCTCTATCCCCATCATCCCAGTATCCAACATGGATCTTGGGGCCAACACACCAGTGAGCACCCATTCATGGTATCGCTGCAGTATCATTCCAGGGATGTTGGCAACTCCCCTGTGGTCAATGACACTGCATCAGCAACCACCGGTCATGGGAGTGGCTGCCCACATGTCTGGTGTGGCTGTGGTGCCTCCCACTAATGCTTGGGTTACAGCTCACATGGCCCCATTGCCTGTACCCTTTGCGGCCCACTCATCTGGTTACCTGTGCCTGCGGTGGCATGGTTGGCATGCACCTGTCCCAGTGGGTTGCCTGTGTGGGTCACCTGTGCAGTGCTACATACGTGTCTGGGTGTGACATTGTTGTGCTGTGTGGCATGGGCATGATGAGTGCATTCCTGTGTCTGCCATGCACATGTGCCAGCAGCAGTACACTGATACATGCCATCCTCAGCACATACACTGTGCCCCCTGGACATCTGGATCCTGCTGCGCATGTGTATGTGTGTGTGTGTGTGTGCAGCATTATCACCCTCATGGGTGCACTTCACTGTGGCACTGTTGTGGTAGACTACCCTGTGATGTGTATCCGGGTGTTTTGTATATGTGTGTGGGGGTGGTGGGGTGGGGTGCCAGCCATGTATTACCCACCTGTGCTACTGATCTGCGGTCCCCAAAATGCTCCTCCACGATGGTGTTCCTGTGCCACTGAGTCCTGGTGACCAGCCATGGGTCTCGTTGGAGCAGTGGTGGTCCATCACACTGGCCCTGGACTGCTGCATCCTCGTCCCCCTCCTCATCCTCCTCCCCAGAACTTTCACCCTTCTTGGCCTGGACAGCTATTCCACAGTCAGTGGCCATGTTGTGCAGTATACAACAGGCCAGAAATATGCCACAGGCCTTCTCTGGACTATACTGTAGGGCACCACCCCAATCTATTTATTTATTTCATTTTTGTTGACCGGGTAAGTGCACTAGACAAATCCTGCCTATTTTCAGGCACGACCTGGGGAGGGGGATACAGATGAATGCCAACTGACCTTGAACCAGATTAAGCTGTTGGAGATATTTTTAGTGAATGAGGGAAATTTGGCCAGGACACCAGGGAAATTCCTCTACTGCATTGCTGGCAGTAGGGGGAGGTGTTGGTGTTTGTCTGCTGGAAGGCAGACTGTGCTCATCTTTCTATGGAACAGGTTGGTTTGCTGAGCTCTTCGGAGCATTTTGTGGAGATGGCTGGAGCACCTGATGGTTCATTACCTCAGACTATGGAGGAGGCTGTGTTGGCAATTCCTAACCCGGAGTCTCATCAGTTTTTGCAGGGGACTACTGGTTTGCATCCAGTACGGGAGAGTGTTAAGGAATCTTTGCCTTTTGCTACAGCAACTGAATTGCCCATGGATTTTTCGACATTGCAGCCAGTTTCTCCTACCTCTGCAACAGGTATTCCACTTTCAGCTGAGGTTTACGTTGTGCTTCTGCAGGAACTTAAAAGTGTTGTGCAAGAGGAGCTGCAGGTTGAGGAGGTTGCTTCTGCTCAGTTTCTTCCTCCAAAATCGACCAGCACTACATCGCAAGTTGTGCGACAGCAATTTGGATTATCTGGGGATTTGGCTGAATTTTTGAGCAAGGATTGGTCGGCTGATGAAGCTCTTAGTAACTCAGACTGGACGCGGACATCTTCGGGAGGGCGGATTCCTGATCCGGACTGGCGGGATGATTCTTCAAGCAACATGGCCACAACAGAGCATGCCACCATGGACAAAAACTTGAGTTCAGGTAATGAATTTTTTCGTTCTTCTAAGGCCTTTACTGTTACTGCTGTACAGCAGGTAGAAGGGCAAACTGCGGCCTGGCCTAGGCCGAGCACATCTTCAGAAGAGGATAGTACAAAATCTCAGACAGGCTTTGAAAGGGCAAATGTCAGAAAGAATACTGATAGCACTGATAGATGGGGCCCTATGTCAGAACTCTTTAAAAATAAATTAGAGCAAGCGCCTCGGAAAAATGCAGTCCGACTGTAGTATAAGGGAGGGCTTGCTGAACACCCTGATAAGTACTACATTGCCAAACAACTTTTAAGGGGATCTATGAATTTTGTTCCTGCTGATATTTATGCATTGATCCGTATTTCTGGGGAGGATTCCTTTGATGTGAGCTTTAAAACCCCTTGTGGTCTGGATACATTTTGGGATAAATATTCCAATCTGAAAGCTACCCCTCTGTGGACTCCTTTTTATGTGATTCCCCTCACTGAAGCTCAAATTCGATTTATTACCATTATGTTTTTAATGAAGATGTTAACGTCAGTGATATTTATCATTGGTTGCAAAACCGTTGTGACATTTTGGGCCCCCCTTAAGCCATTTTGGATTTGGAGGGGATTTGGACAGGGGGATGGAAGTTTAAGGTGAAGTTGTTTCAGGTTAATAGTGACATCATTCACCTACCCAATAGTTTTTTTCTGGGGAAAGACAGAGGGGTCTGTTTTTATGGGGGACAGCCCAGGGCCTGCTATAAATGTGGAGTAAAGAAGCATATTAGCAGCTCTTGTGACCTATTAAAATGTTCCTTATGTGGAGGTTACGGGCATTCTGTGGATCTTTGTGAAAATATTTTTCAGTGTAACCTCTGTGATGAAAAGGGAAATGCCTTTCATCAATGTCCCTGGGCTAAATGAAATAGAACTGAGGGATGGGATCAGGATGATTTAGTTAATAAAGCCCAAGGAAAAAAAAGAGTCTCTAGCCCCTCTACCCCTTCTGCATCTCATGAAGAGGAGACGCACCTTAAGGATACTTTTATTCCCGATGATCCCACTAAAGGCATTAAACCACCTCTAGTAGATAGACCTTTGCCTTGTTCTCGACAGAACCCTGAGAACGCTTTTCCCACTGAAGTTTCTCATTCAACTGCACACAACCCCCTACTACATCAATGCCCCCTCCTCTGTTTGACACACCCAAAACTCGATGGCTTACTAGGGCCTCTGTTAGACATACTGATTCTGACTCTATTCCTATGGAGGATTTTTTTTGGCCTTTACAAGGAGACTGCGGAGATTCAGATTTAGAATCTGTTACCTCCCACAGGTCTGAAATGATAACTGAGGATGAAGATAGTAAGGCTATGGAACTAGCTAAAAGCAAAAAAGGGAAAAAAGGGAAAAAAAGGAAAGCCAGTCTTAGTCAAAAAAGGGAGGTCTTGACTTTAAATTTTGATGGCTACCTTGCACTTTGCCTCATATAATGTATGCAGTCTTAAGAACTGTAAGAAATGGCTTTCTCTTTTTTCGTTTTTTAATTCTCTTCAGGTAGATATTTTATTTGTCCAGGAAACCAGATTATCTTCTCTTTACGAAATTGATCAGGTTAAGAGGCGGTGGATTTGGGGCCCTTCTTTTTGGACGTTTGGCTCTGATTCAGCTGATGGGATTGGAATCCTGTTTAAAACTACTAATTTTAGAATCTCCAAACTTATAGATATTAGTCTATGATGGGCTCTATTGCTTGACTGTTCTCTTGGAGATTTTGAATTTTGTATTATTAATATCTACTCACCACAAGTTAAAACTGCCCGAATTGAACTGTTTGAGGAAATAAGGCCATTTTTATATACTAGGAAACATGTCATCTGGGGTGGGGATTTCAATTGCATTACAGATTTAAAATTTACAGGAGATGTCCAAAAAGAATGTACTGTGAGTCTCATGCTTTGAAACGAATTGTCTTTGATGCTGTCTTATCTGATGCCTATAGAATTTTACACATTGCTAGTGGAGCCACATATCATAGGCATGTTTATGCCACTCGTATTGATATGGTTTTTGTTTCTAAATATGTTAAACTATATTCTAGTATTGTTAAGCCAACTGAATTTTCAGATCATCAGATTTTGCTCTTTGATTTTAGTCATTCCGATGTTCCTCCTAAAGTATTTTCCTCTGTTCAAAGGTGGAGGTTGAACACGTCACTATTGGATTCCCCAGACTGTGTCCATAGTTTGGAGGTTTTCTTCGAAACCAGGAATTCTACTATCTGTTTCTATGATAATATTTATGATTGGTGGTTAGATACTAAACACGGGCTGAAGTAATTTTTTCTTAGTGTAGGATGGCATAAGGCTAATTCTAATTATCTAAAATATTTACAGTTCCAGAATTAATTGTATAAGTTAATGTCCTTTCTTCCACATGACAAAGTGAAATTTAAGTCTCACATTTTTGAACTTAAAAAACAAATGCAGCATTATCAATAGGATAGAGCAAAGTCATTAGACATGGAATTTAGATATGGGATGAAGATTCAACCAGCATCTGACCCATCCAAAGCATGTAAGCAAAGATTAGAGAAGACCCTGCTGTCTAGTCTACTAAATTCTGATAGTACTATTGTTTCCACAGATTTAGATATGCTCCTAGTAGTACAGAGATTTGTTACAGATATGTTTAGTGATAGTACAATACCTACAGAGGCTCTGCTGGATACTTTCACGGCACCACTTCCCCAAGTAGATGAATCTCTTAAACACATCTTAATGGAGCCTATCTCCTCACAAGAAGTGGAAGAGGTGATAAAAGCTTTGAGTATGAAAACATCTCCAGGATTAGATAGTGTACCTAATGAATTTTATAAAAAGTTTCTCCCATATATGAGTTATTTTCTACCTTTGGTGTTTAATTTTATGTTGTCTTCAGATTTGCAGTTTATAGATTTTAGTACTTCCTTGCTTACATTTATATTTAAAAAAGGTGATAGGACTTTATTTTCAAATTGGAGACCTATTAGTCTCCTCAATAGTGATTATAAGATTTTGTCCAAAATGATCACTAATAGATTATTACAAGTTGCTGATACTCTCATCCACCCGGCACAGACATGTGATATTCCCCATGGCAAAATTCAACATAATCTTTATATCTTATGGGAACTTTTTGAAGCCAGTAACTTGGGACATGGCTCTGGTTATGTGGTTGCTTTAGATCAGGCAAAGGCTTTTGATCAGGTTAGGCACAGATATCTTTTTAATTTATTATTAAAATATGGTATCCCTTCTCAATTTGTACAGTGGATTGCTAGGTTGTACATTAATGCCACAAAAATTCCCACTGTTAATGGTCTGTTCGGGCCTGACATTAAGCTCAGTAAAGGTGTTAGACAGGGCTGTCCATTAAGTCCCCTATTATATGTCTTTTCCCTTGATCCAGTTATTAGACAGATTCTATGGGACCATCGTATTGTTGGGATAGCCCCATATCCCTTATCATCACCAGTGAAAATTACGGCATATGCTGATGATGTCACATTGTTAGTGCAGGATATTGCTTCACTTACATGTGCTCTTGAGGTTGTTCATTGCTGTGGACATTGCTCAGGAGCACAGCTTAATACAGAAAAGAGTTTTGTTTTTGCCTTAAACCGTAATCAGACACAATATATGTATTTCATTGGAATTCCTCTGGTTGTTTCCCCGTGGAAAATTTTGGGTATTTAGTTTGGGCCAGGGGATATGGCTACCTTTAATTGGGAACAGCAACTAAGGTTTGGTGAAAGCAAAGTATATATATGGAAACAGTGGAAATTTGGGAAGAAAAAACGCATTACTGTTTTTAAAAAGGTTTTGCTGCCTGTTTTTCTTTACTTAAGTTATCTTTACCCTTCTCCAGTTAGTTTGGAAAAAAAAACATTTTCAGTGTGTTTTTTCAGATGCTGTGGGGTAACAGATTGAATCCGGTGAAAAGGGATATTCTGTATTTACCTATTAAACAGGGTGGGTTACATATGCTTAATCCTATTGTTTTTTATCACTCCATATTTTGTTTAATTCCTTTAGTTATTTATGGGGAACTGCCACCTTGTCATGGCAATTGTGGTCACTTTTCTTTTTGGACACCTTATTTCCAGAAGTGGACTCTTTTACCCCCTAAAGTGTTTGCTCCGGATCATCTGCCAAGTTATGGGATTTCTACTGTTAAAAAACTACAGCAGTGGAAACTGCCATTTCAAAAACTGATTTCATTAAAAAGGAAATCATTTTATTCATATGTAGCTTATGATGTACAGAGAGTTTTGTTACTATTTCCTGAATGTGTCCCTTCTAAAATGATTTTTGCTCTTTGTAAATTGATAGATTTTAGACTTGCGGCTTCTGTTTGGGATGTTGTTTGGATGTCTGCCCAAGGGAGGTTGGGTGTGAGGGGCAACCTTCAGTATAAACCTTTGTAGGACAGATATTGTCCCAGGATTTCATGTTATAATGAAGAGAAAAGTCTTTTGCACTTTTATATTAACTGTTCTTTTAGTCAAACGTTTTGGAAAGAGGCAGCAATCTACTGGAATATGCCCTTTCTTACTCTTATTATATATTTTATTTTTTATTTGTATTTTATTGAAATCTAGGATTACAAATACCTTTGAGCAGGAACTGCTCGTTTACAAGGTTCCACGTCGAAGGAATGGGGGGTATACATACTGTACATACAAAGGTCAACATAATAATACATAGTTACACAATAAAAAGAAGTAAAAGACTGAGGCATAGGAAATTCCAGTAATTCAAAATGTGCCAAATGTTAGGTAGCATGACATACCAGCCAAGGGCAATCTTAGAAATAAGCACTGCAGGTGAGAGGGAAAGTGGTATGCAGGCAGGAAGGCCATTGTCGGAGGGTAGAGGGTGAGGGTAAGAGCTCTAAAGGATAGGGAGGGATAAAAGTCAGGAAATGCCCAGGGGGAGGAAAGGGAGAGGGGGCAAGGGGGGAGGCAGGTAGAAGGGGGCAAGGCGGGGGAGAGGTAGCTGTCAAGACTGAAGTGGAGGGCAGTGAGCAGTGGGCCCCTGATTTGGCAAGGCAGTCGCAATGACTAGAGGAAATGAGATGAAGTCAGAGTTGTCTCTTAAAAGGGCCAAGAGCAGCAGCAGTAAGAGTTTCTTTATTGAGAGTATTGCACCACTGTGGTGCTCTGTGGGCAAAGGCCCTCTGATCCATGGTAGTCTGGCATCTGGGGACAAGGAAGGTTAGTTGTTGTGAACTTCTAGTTTGCTGAGTGCTGTGGTGGTCAATGAGGAGCTTTTCAATGCCCGGGGGCATGACCCTGAGGAGGACTTTTTTGGCTAAGAGGCAGGTTTGATACTGTATCTGGATGATGAGAGGAAGCCATCTTGCCCAAATGTACAGGTCACAAGTGTGTGTAAGTCGGTCAGCCCCAGTTAGCAACCTGCATGCTTTGCTGAATGCAACTGTAATTCTGTGGAGGGCAGAGGCGGAGGCAGAGCCATAAATTGCTAGCCCATAATCAATGATGGAGGTGACAGAGCTGTTGATAGCCAACCAGAGAGTGTCAGGAGTCATGCAATGTTTGTGCCTGTAGAGCAGGCCTATACAGATGTTGGTGGCTTTGGCGACAGAATCTATGTGCAGATGGTAGGAGAGTGAGCTGTCCAATGTGATACCTAGGAATTTAAAATCAGGAACGTGTTTAAGTAAGGTCCCTGTTTAGTTTAGGATGGTGAGATCACAGAATTTGTACTTGCTCCTGGCATTGTAGAAGGTCATAACCTTTGTTTTGTGTAGTTCATGACCAGTTTGTGTGACTTGAACCATTCTTCGATGCACATGAATTCAAGCTGTAATTGTTTCTCGAGGCGCTCTGCATTTTGGCGGTTGGTGAACATGACTGTGTTGTCAGCATAGAGCAGTAATTTCTGGTGGCAGACACTGGGAAGGTCATTGAGGAAGAGGCTGAAGAGGAGTGGCCCCAGGACGGACCCCTGTGGGAACCCTGAAAGGACTGGCTTTTCTTCCGAGGTGACACCAGCAATCCTAACCCGCTGGACCCTCTCCCCAAGGTAGCTTGAAAACCAGAGCAGCACTTCATTGGAGAGCCCAATGTTTGATAATTGCTTGAGTAGGAGTGGGTGGTTCACAGTATCAAAGGCTTTCATAAGGTCAATGAATATGCCCCTAAACGGTTTCCTTGATCGAGCATGGTATGGATCAAGCCTGTGAATTCTAATAGTGCAGTGGTGGTACTGTGCTCTTTTCGGAAACCATGTTGCTCAGGACACTGAATGTCGTATTTTTCCAGGTACTTGACTAGTTGGTCTGAGGCGATGCACTCCAGGGCCTTAGACAATGGAGGGAGAATGGAGATAGGTCTGTAGTCGGAGTGCAGTGATTTGTCTCCACTTTTGTGTACCGGTGTGATGGTCGCCTGTTTCCAGCGAGATGGGAACTGGGACATCCTTAGTGATAGGTTGAGGACCTTTGTCAGGGGTTCAAGGACTTTTTCAAGGACAAGTGCTAACAGCTTCAGGTCAAAGGAGTCACTGCTGTAGCCTGCATTGTGAATGGCCTTCCGAATATATAATACTTTAATTTTAGAAGAGTACACTGGGGTATGGAACAATTTTCATAAAAGTACTTTGATTTTTTTTTTGCATTTTGTCAATTTTATTTATGGCAAGCTCGATGTCAATTTGTTTTCCAGCAACAGCTAGTGTTAAATGTTACTATCTTTTCAAGGATTGAGGCAGGACTGTTGCAAGTTAAAGAAAAAGATTGTCAGAAATGTTCTCAGGATAAAGTTATTCAGCTTTGGACATTTTTTTTTTTCTAATGTACCAATAGATGTTTGTATTTCTTATTTTTCTTTAATGTGTATTTTTGCAAGTCTTGTGATTATTTTGGTGTAATACATGTGTTTTATCTTTGTTGAATTTGGAATGATTCTGTGATGTTATGTTTCTTTTGTTCAATAAACTTCCCCTACTCTTTTCGATAAGCACCATAAGATCTTTAACATCCACCTGAACTACCACCAATCCAGGCAGATGGGACCTCGGTTTAACATCTCATCCGAAAGGCGGCACCTCAGAAATGCAGCACCCCTCTCATGCTGCACTACAGTGTCAGTACTGGGATATTAACCCAAGTGCCAGATGTGGGAACTGAACCCACAGCCCTCTGATCTTCCAGCCTCAGAGGGGAGTGTGCTACCTACTGAGCTACTGACACTCAGTGTCCAGACACCGAAAGTGCATCTTCAGCATGCCAAGGACATGCTTGATGATGGCATGCATAGTGATGTGTGCCTCGTTGTACTGCTCTTCCACCTCTGTTACAGGTTGGTGGAAGGGTGTCAGTAGCCAAGGTCAGAGGGGGTATGCCACATCACCTGTTGTGAACAAGGGAAGGCCGTTACTCCACTTCATACCTGTGCATAGTGCCCTCCGCCCTGCACCATGGTGCACTGCTGTGACTGCCAGCTGTACACCCCAGTCCCTCTGTGTACTATTCCTGGCCACCTACATCCCCCTCATGACTGCTACAGCCTGGCCAGGCTGCACACATCTGCCCATACCTGCCCATGCTCGCAGCCATGGCTGCCCGCACATGTTCCTGTTCCCATTGTCTGTCCACAAATGCCCTGGGTCAACCATGCATGGTTGTGAATGGTGTGTTCTGCCCTGTCACTTCTGCCAACTGTTGCATGCACCCCACCTCCTTGCTTTGCTGTTCTGCTGCACTGTCCCCCTGTGTGTGCAGTTCCATCAGTGTCCCCCCTCCATTGTCCTGCCTGTGACTATCCCCATGTGCATTTTGTATCCTGGCAATCACACACCTGCTCCCTCTCCCTTCATTTGTTGTGCCATGTTGGCCTGTTCATGGCAGTTCTACTTGCCCCACTGACAAGATGGCCTCTGGGTATGCTTCCAGTCTCAACATTGCAGCAAAGGGTGGACTGGTGCCATTTGAAGGCACCGTGTGTACTCCTAGGGTGTGTGGTGCAGACATTGCTGATGCACCCAGTGGCATTGCACACTACCTGGCAATTGATTGGTAGCCCTTGCAATTTACATATGTCATGGCATCATTGCCAGGTATCTTTTAACTAATGCATAGAATTTTGGTTCTATGTTTATAGCGTGGTGCCTTAGAAATTTATTACATATGGTTGTTTACAGTTTACGTAATAATGAAATTAATAGTGCAGGCTTTAGATACAGTTTCACTGATCGATAAATAAGCATTGGCAGCCGCTCCAAAGATTCCCTTTTGCTGTATAAAGCTTTTTATTTACAAAGATTTAAAATAAAAAATAAGATAAAAAATTTACTGAGTCAGGAGCAGAGGGTGAATCTAATTGGGGGTTGGCTTAGGAGCTTAGGAGTACAAAAGCAGGTGTCTCCAATTACAGCTTCCTGCTGTTTTTGACAGAGGAGAACTTTGCTTTCAGAGCAAGTAACATCAGTCTAGAACTACAGCTTTTTTACTAACTGCCCTCCTTCCCACCCCTTCACCCACTCACCCTAAGTCAGTTCTACTTTTATAGCCACAGGATTTGACTGACAACAGGAACTTCCTGTTTGGCAGTAGGAAGGGAAGGATCACTGAGACACATTAGTTTCATCAACCTTGAAGGAACCTAAAAATTAACTCTTTCTCCCCCACTGGCTGCTGGAGGTCTGAATCCAAGCATAGAAGAAGAAGAAGACTACTGAAGACAACAGGAAGTTTATGTCCCAGAACAGAAAGGGCGAGAGTTGTAAGGGCACATAGGCAGTAGGAAAGTAAGTGTAAAAATACATAGAGGGAGGTGACAGTAAGCATACAAAGCAACAGGAGAGGGGACACAAAATAAGTCAAGATGGGAGTGGTGCAGTGCAATGGCTGTGGGGCAGCAGTGTTCCTGGAGACATTCCAGAGGCTGTGATGCTGCCCTGTTTGCCGGCACCTCTCTGGTCTGAGGGAGGAGGTTGCCTGTCTCCAGGCTGACCTGGCTAGGATTCGTGAAACCTCTTCCCCCACCCAGGGATGACCAGAGCCACCACTGCTACCTCAGAGGTTGCCAAGAAAGAGGAGCAGTTGGACCAAGGTGGGCTCAGGAAGGGAGAGGTGGTGAAACAGAGGTGCATCCTTCCAGTTGTACCTCTCCACAATTCATATGCTGTTTGGGCAAAGAGTGGTTTCTCTATAGAGACACCTGCAGTGGAGACCAAGGAGGATGTTGGGAACCTCCACAAAGGAGACCCACAGGAGGGTGGCATGACACCCCACAGGGAAAAGAAACAACTTCTGGTTGGTGACTTGATCATTAGCAGGTTAGAAGTGGGGAGGAAGGGGAGAGGGAGGTAAGGTGCCTGCCTGGTGCCATGGCTCAGAGGGACAGGAAGTGAATCCTCAGGATTGTGGGAACAGCTATATGAGAGAGGGATCTGTATGTCATTGTCCACCTAGGGACAAAGTATCTGGCTGTGAATGGGATCAAAGCAGTGCAAGAGGAGTTTGTAGAGTTGGAGCGGGGCCTTAGACAAGTAGCATGTATGGTAACCTTCTTGGAGGTGCTGCCTGTCTATGGCAAGGATGATGCTAGGGTATTCCACACCATAGGATTCAATAAATGGTTGAAAAACTGGTGTGGAGTTCAGGGTTTTGGCTTCATTGGGGACTGGGGAGCCACCTGGAGGGATGCAGGCCTATACTGATGCGATGGTCTGCATCTGTCCAAGGATGGAAACCAGGATCCTAGGTGATAGCTTTAAATGCTTCATTGGCAAGCATTTAAACTAGCCAAGGGGGGGAGGCACTGAAAAGGAGCAGGGAAATCCCAGCCTCTGCCAACAAAACACAGTAGTTAGAGAGGTAAACACCAAGGTAGGGAAGTCAGTAGGGAGCAGGATAGGAGTAAATGCAGAAAAAGGCAGTAAGGACAGGGGTAAGGCCATAAAAAAATGGAAGGTGATGAGTACCAATGCCCCCCAGTCTGTGTAACAAGCTCCCTGAACTATTGGCCTTGATGGAAGAGGGATGCCTGGACATTGTGGCAGTCACCGAAACATGGTACACAGGGAACCATGACTGGGATGTCAACATACCAGGATACACAGTCTACAGGAGGGACAGGGTGGGTAAAAGAGGAGGAGGAGTAGCTCTCTATATAAGGGAAGGGATTAAAGCAACAGAACTAAAGAGTAAACAGGAAGTTGATGAGTCACTATGGGTCACCCTGGAGACAGAAAATGGCACCACAATTCGCATGGGGGGTTGTGTGCAGACCCCCATCTCAGGGGAGTAAATGGACAAGGAAATGATAGAAGGCATCTTTAAAATGGCAGAAAAAGGGGAGATATTGTTGATGGGGGACCTGAATATGCCAAATGTTAACTGGATTACCTTTGCTGCAGGCACATCCAAGAGCAGGGTCATTCTTGATGCCCTATAGGGGGCTTGCCTCAGACAGCTAGTGTTGGAACCCACTCGGGAGGGAGCAATCTTCAACCTGGTACTCTCAAATGGGGAAGGAGAAAGGATCTCAGATTTAGAAGTGGGTAGCCATCTGGGGAACAAGTGACCACCAAACAGTGTGGTTCACAATAAACACAGCCATAAAGTCAAGCCATACAAAAACAAGAGTATTGGACTTTAGGAAGGCTGACTTTGGGAAAATGAGAGAGTGCCTCAGAAAAGCACTAGCAAATTGGCAAGAAGGAGGGGTGGAGGAACAATGGGGAATAATCAGAACAGCCATCACAGAGGCAACAAGCATTTATATGAAGCAAATCAACAAAACAAAATGAAGGAAAAAAGCACTATGGTTCTCAGAAGAGATGGAAGGGAAGGTTAAGAAGAAAAGGATAGCATTCAGGAAATATAAGGAAATACAGAAGGAGCAGATCAGAGAAATTTATCAGTTAAAGCAGAAGGGGGCAGGGAAGGCAGTCAGAATAGCAAAGGCCCAAACTGAGGAAAAGATAGCCAACTCTGTTAAGAAGGGGATAAAGCCTTTTATAGGTACATTAGGGAGTGAAGAAAGACCAAGGGAGGGATACAGAGACTTAATAAAAAGGAGGGAATGTGGGCAGAGGATGACAGTGAAAAAGCAGGGATACTGAATGAATATTTCTGCTCAGTATTCACAATGGAAGAGGAGGGGGAGGTACCTAAACCAAACAAGAGAGAAACTCTGAATAGGGGGGTTGATACCAGTCCATTCACAAAAGGCAGGGTTTCGAAAGAACTCTTGAAACTGAGGGTGGACAAAGCAATGGGGCCTGATGGGATTCACCCAATAATTCTAAAAGAACTAAGGGTAGAACTAGTAACACCACTGACTACTCTCTTTAGCAAATCACTGGAGGATGGGGTTGTACCTGAGGACTGAAGGAGGGCAAATGTGATTCCACTTCACAAAAGTGGGAGCAGGGCAGAGGCAGGAAACTACAGACTAGTTAGTTTGACCTCAGTGGCAGGGAAAATGATGGCATCACTTCTGAAGGAAAGAACTGTTGAGTACCTAGAGGCCAGTGGGACACAGGACCCAGGGCAGCATGGTTTCACAGCAGGTAGGTCATGTCAGATGAACCTAATAGATTTCTTTGACTGGGTGACCAAAGTAGTAGACCAGGGAGGGGCTGTGGATATGGCCTTCCTAGATTTTAACAAGGCATTTGACACAGTCTCACACAAAAGATTAATATACAAGTTAGCCAACCTTGGAGTTGGTCCCAAGGTGGTAGCCTGGATAAAAAATTGGCTGGACAACAGAATACAAAGGGTAATAGTAAATGGAGTCCACAGTGAAGAAAGGAGGGTAACTAATGGGGTACCACAGGGTTTGGTACTGGGACTGGTCCTCTTTAATCTCTTTATAAGTGACATTGGAGAGCACCTGAAAGGAAAGGTATGTCTCTTTGCAGATGACACAAAGATCTGCAACAGGGTTGATACACAAGGTGGGGTGGAAAGTATGAAAAGAGACTTGGCATGGTTGGAGGAATGGTCAAATATGTGGCAGCTCAGATTCAATGCAAAGAAGTGCAAGGTAATGCATCTGGGAAACAAAAACCCAGGGGAAGAGTACACAATGGGGGTGAGTTAATAACAACAAAATCGAAATAAACCTAGGAGTATTTATATCAGATGACCTAAAGGTGGGCAAGCAATGTGAGAAGGCAGTAAGGAGGGCTGGGGGGACACTGGGATGCATAGGGAGAGGCATCAACAGTAGAAAACAGGAAGTTGTTATCTCTCTGTACAGACAGTTGGCGAGACCCCATCTGGAGTACTGCATACAATTCTGGAAACCCCATCTCCGCAAAGACATAGACAGAGTGGAGGCTGTTCAGAGGAGGGCAACAAAAATGGTGCAGGGTCTGCACCAGAAGACAAACAAGGAGAGACTAAAGCAGCTTAATATGTATACCATTGAGGAAAGGAGGGACAGGGGGACATGATAGAAACTTTCAAGTATTTCAATGGAATTAACAAAATGCAAGAGGTAGCATCTTTCAGAAGAAGAGATATGCAAGAACAAGGGGGCACAATCTGAAGATGGGGGACTGCTCAGAGGTAATGTTAGAAAGTATTTTTTCACAGAGAGGGTTGTGGATGCATGGTACAGCCTTCCTGAGGAGGTTGTGGAGTCAGGAACAGTGGGAGAATTCAGGAATGCATGGAACAGGTATAAAGCAATTCTAGTTGGGGATAGATGGAAGTAAGCTGCTGATTAACTAGAATCTGCAGCTTATGCATCAGGTAGGGAAATGGGCAGACTAGGTGGGCCCAGCAGTCCTTATCTTCCATCAAATTCTATGTTTTTATGTAGAGAATTTTATCTCTGTAGTGGAGGGTGAACCCCTGGCCCTCCAAGCAGATGGTTTGGCATCCAATCTTTACATACTCACGCTACACCTCAATACTGCACAGGAAAATTAGGTCTTAGCCAAAGGCTTCCCAGTGACTGGAGCCATGTTGCTGACATCATCTTATGACGTATATGTCTCCGCCTGCCAACCATGAGATTTAAATGAGGAAAAGAAAGGTTGTATTAATTGAAACAGATGGAGCGAGGCATAAGGAGCATGCCATGAGAAGAAACTTTTGTAAGTTTAAATGAGTGTTATCTCTGATTCATGGCTTTGATTTCTTTGTGTAAATATTGAAGTGAGAGCCTTTTCTGATTTTTTGTAGAACACAGAAATGCAGAAAATACAAGAAATTGTGTAGCCTCTATTGGGAAAGTTACTTGGCAAGTGTTTGCAGTGCAAGCCTCTGAAGTAAGTGTTTACCTTCTTATGTGAAAGCAGTAAAAAATCTGCATGTATTCAAAAACTTATGGGACAGTTTTTTTTTTTAGGCCTAAAATATAAAGATAAGCTGTAAGAGAACTGGAATAGCTTGTAGTTTAAATGCTGAGTGTTTTTGCAAGTAAGTGAGACAGAATTAAATTATAATCTCAGGTGAAAGCATTGGTGTTACAAGCTAAATAGAGCTTTTTTCCCTATTGTAGGGTTTCATCCTTTCATCGTCATGGCTGAGAGAATACACATCACTAATTGAGTTTGAGACATAAAAAGATTTATGAAGGTAGATATCTGTATTTCATTTCTTCACCCAGTCTTTTACAGAAACAAATTTACAATTGAGGAGAACTTGTCATTAAGTATGTTTAAGACAGTTTAGAAAAGAACTTATAGAGGCTGCAGTGCGTATATACTGTATGTGTTGTATTTATTCTGTATTTCTTATAAATGGATTTGTTTAGTTATTATGAGAGACCAGTTAACATTTTTTTACAAAATTATAAAAAGAAAGAATATATGTGTACTGGAATGTTATATCTGGCTTGGATATAAAGGTGGCCTGTTGTACATCTAGTAATATATATACCTGTAAAACTGAAACTTTTTTCATTTGTATGTTTTCATAAAAACAACACAGTAAGGTCCTGATGAAGTGGATTTACCACAAAACTGTTGCCCGAATTTTGTGAAAACAAAAATAAAAGAAAAACATTTTTGAAATCTTTCTAACAGTGGTGTTCACCATTTTTTTTAGTATTTTTATCATCGCCGGATAGAGCACAGATTTCGACATGGGTGCAGTCAGTGGCCCCTATGATGCCTGGCATGCATGTCACCCTGTGGAACTACTGCTTGGCCCTGTCTGCTCTGCCTGTGTGCTTGGGAAATGGATGAATTCTGAAGCATGTGGGAGCAGTGCAGTGAGGAACTGTGTGAGGAGATGGGACGTGGATGGCTGGGATATGCCAGTGGTGTCTCTGGCTGGCCTCTGGAAGGTTCCCATGGAGAGCAGGCACACTGCTGTTGTCAAAAGTCTGACTGGTTCATGGATCCTCTTCCAACACATAAAAGAAGACAACTTCTGTGCAGTTCAAATGTTCTTTTATTTCAAGCCCCTATGTTTCGATCACTTTTTAAGCTTGTTCACGGGGTTCCTTAATCTGTTAAATATATATTCATACAGTTAGTTTTTGTTCATTGCTTTTTCTTAATTTTATAAGTTCATCTCTTATAATGGGTTTTTATCACTTGAACTGTAGCCTTCTGATAAAGAAAACGGCCTTATAGACTCACACATACTTTCACTTGCTGCCTACAAAATTAATAAAACATCCTTAGTTTATATAATGTTATCCAGCTTCAATTAATCCTTCACCTTTCACCAAAAACATTAAATTCACTGCCAGTTTTAACTTCTGTTGTACCAACCTGATGCCCCTCGCCTGAGATGCATACCTTGCGAGCTGTATGGAGTTTGTTTCAACAATCCTCCATATTTCTGTGTCTCTCACTTAAGGGCATGTTTTCATCTCGTTTGGTGACCTATAGTAAATTCATACAAATCTGTTTACCAATTTACTTTTTTCATCTGGTAGTTTAATAATTTAGCCACCAAATTTGTTAAAATTGTCCAAATGGTTATTTTTTTTTACCTGCGGTTGCTACTCTTCAGTACATAGACTCCATTATGACGTTTGCTCAGCGTTCTGCTCATTCTGGTTTGTGTCCCTTCCTCTTGATTCTGTTTGGTAAGGCTGCGTTGATGACGTATCATCACCCCTTTGTCTCGTGAGATGACACCTGCTGCTAAGCAACAGTATGCTGAGTCTGTGAGGCCTGAAACGGCCCTTCCAAACAGGCTCATGTGCTGTGAATATGCTGGGAAGGTGTATGCGGTAAAAACACGGTGTTATTGGGCTATCAGGCATGGGAAAATCTCATAATCTTTGTTTTACATTTTAATTAACATAACATATTCATTAGTCTAAACTATAGCCACTTTAGTATTGAAAATTATCCATATTATCCTATGTGTGATAGGGAGGGAAAAAGATGATAGGGGGAAGGGAAGAGGTCAAAGGGAGGGGGTGGCTGTACTCCAGATGGGAAAAAGAACAGCACTGCCAATAGTTATTATATACTATCTTAACTACTTCCAATTTCCATATAAATATGATTGTGATCTGTATATTCAATTTATTTACTATCACAGTCTCTATGCTTATATACATATATGTGTATTTCTTCCTATGTACATACATGCCAGCTGCACTCAATGTTCATTCCAATACCTGTTTCTAATGTTCTCAATTAAAAAATCCATTTCATTTCTGTTTTCTCTAAAGCTTTTTTGTAGCTGCTCCCTCTGGCTGGAGGTTCAACTACCTCCAACCCTCAAAACCTAGGGGATGCTCCACTGTGTCCTTCCTGATTGAAATGGATTGCTACAGGTGATCTCTCATCCCTGTTTCTGATGTCATTTTTATATCCTAATATACATTTTTTGAGAGCTCTTTTTGTTTGGCCCACATATAGACAGTCACAAGGGCATTGGATAAGGTACACCACCCCTTCGGTGATGCAGTCTATATGATGTTTAATGTCAAAATACATTGCTGTTGTCACCTTGGTCTCCACTGATATGGCATGACCTCATCCAGTGGGTGCCTGCATTTCATCACGGCACAGCTCACAGAGCTGCCTCAGAATAGCCCTGTTCAGGCAATATCGGACGACTGTTTCAGTTTCTGTCAGCTGTTCAAATGTCAGTCTAGCATGGTACCGCTGCAGGACTGGCCGCCTAAAGTGCCTTCTGCCACGATGTTGCTGGTTCACCCATCTCCTCATCCTCATTAACATTCTCACCTTCAGGAATGGTGCTTCATCCATTCTGATATTCTGCTGCTGATCTCCTCCAGCTTGCTGCTGCTATCCTGTGGTCAGCCTGCTGGGGGCGTGCACTTAAGTTTACTTCTTTTATACTTATCTCCACATGGCACATTTGGTACTTGTGCTGTGAATGCTCTGTATTTGCACATTCATTTTGCTCTGTGAATGGCTCTGCACTGCATATCCAGTTACACGTCCCCTCCAGATGCATTGCGTATCATTACTTTAGGTCTCCAGTGCATCCTGTTCAGCACAGTGCATCTGGGTTGCACTGGGGCATCTGTGCTCTCTGTGAATGGCTATGTGGCACATTTCCCAGCTGCGCTGGCACATCTCATTTGCGCCTGGTGCATCTGCTTTGTGAATCCTGCCCAGGAATTTCATTACTTATTTTAGAATTTATTATTTGATCTCTGCAGTGTAACAAAATCTCCTGAATTCACATTCATATGTGAGTTACTTCATAACTGAATCAAAGGTAAAATTAATGTAGTAGTTTTTGATCTACTCATTAATGTTAGACAATTTGACATTGTTTATAATGTCCCTATTCTTTTGTTAATCATTTGACTGAGGCATGGAATATGAGTAGTAAATGTTATCCCACAGTCAAAAGTAACTTCAAGTATTTATACTCATTAACACAGCTAAAATGAAACCCAGTCAAACTCGTTAATGTCTTGGTCAGCATTCCCATATACATAAGCTTTCTGCTTCAGCCCAAACCTCATATACGAGTCCTTTTAACACTCATTGCTAACCTCAAGAGGTCTGCTTACTCCACGGTTTCCAAAATCTTTTTCTGTGGCATATTTCATGTAAATTATAGAAAACTGGCAGAACTATGGAAACTCTAGACAAGACTAACCAGTCTGGAGCGTCATATTCCTACTGCAGTTAATAACCACTTCTTTATTTTTTTTATTACAACTTATTTCTCTAGGATTGTCCAACTAAAGTGCAAAATATTGTTTTCAGTGGGGCTTTGGTTTGACCCAATTATACAGATCAGAGAACTGAAGCACACAGTGGCTACAGGACTTTGTCACGTTCACACAGTGCAAAGCACCTGTTGTTGCATCTGCACCCCACCCTCCATTTCTGTTGCCATGTTATTTGTTAAAGTGAAGGAAGAATCCTAAAAAGGAAAGCCCATACAGCGCCTTCTGCCAAAATTATCTTAACAGCATTTCTGCAGTCACATAGACTGGCAGCAAATTTTTTTTTTATATATGTGTTTCAAAATGTTTTATTAGGAAGAGCATACTGAATAGATAACAGCTCATTTTCAGATACTGTGCATCCTGGGGAAGGAGAAGAAGGGAATAATGGTGCATAAAAAAATCAGTACATCAATACATAAGGTAAGGTGCGTAGTAAGTAATTTCATCACTGAAGTGTGAAGATAAATAAGGTGCATAGTAAACACACCATACCCTTTACTGCTTGCCAAAAGTGCCAAAATGCAGAGTCCTAGCCAGTCCAGTGGTGTGGAGGGCTGAGGTTCTGGACACCTTATCTTCAGCCACACTGGCAACCTGGATTTGAAAATGGGTCAGGGCCACTCAAGGGTTGGGGGAGGAGGGAGGGAGGGAGCATGCTGAGGACAGCTCTTCTCCCTTGGGGGTGGGACACTGAATTGGTCTGCTTGCCTGCCAACCAGCAGAGGCTGGTTGGCAGCACAGTAGGACCATCAGACGTGGGCAACAGCATGATGATGCAACCTGTATGTGCATCAAGACACACGTGGTTGCATCATGTGCTGTACCTGTTGGGTGAAAAAGAAGGAATCCTCCCCAGCTCACTCGGCATCCCCTGCAGGCCCCACATGACCCTGCAGGACAGGCCACTCACCTAACCCCCCCCCCGTGTAAGTGGTGATTAGCCTCTAAGTCCACAAGATGGGTCAGTGATGGGACTGGGTGGATGCCATCTTTTTTTCTTGAGAAAAATCTAAATTAAACATTTATAAAATACTCTTTGGTGAAACTAGAAACATTTACTACCAAATAAAACTGGAAGATGTGTGGAATCTTTTATAGTGGAAAAGGTAGGGTCAAATTTTTTGCCCAACTTTGTTTCACTGCTACATTAAGACATTGAAGTTGGTAACTATTGGGTATCTTAATTCCTTTTACCGCATCTTTCACACTTATATGGCTCATGTGTTTCTCTATATGGTATATCAAATTGGGTGACACTATCAGCTTTACAGCATGCATGGACAGGCACACCTTTAAGTAAGATCCTCAAAAAAAAATGATTAACTAGAAAGTGAATAGGAATATATGTGTGTGCTCCAACATTTCAGGTTGGATTTCAATAACAATTCATATATTTATTGAAGTTGTATTAAAATAACATTACCAGGTGCAGTGTGTTACTCAAACATTATGCCAATATCCTTAGTTTTCTTCTTTTAAATTTACTGTATACAGATTATGGCATGTACCTAATAAAAACATGCCTGATATTTCTAAGTGGTCTGTGATCTCATGACATCATGAGTGGTGAAGCCACAAGTGATCTCACAGAGGTTACAGATTATAAGTAAAAGTATCAAGCATATTTTTGTTAGACCCACAACATATCTGGTTTGAGCTTTGGCATGGGTTTGCATAGAGAAACAGCTGAATGGGCTGCTGTTTAAATAAAGTTACAAAGTGTTAGAAAGCCTTCTGAGTACAATGTCGAAGTTGCAGCCCGCATACTGTAAGCTGGACTTTGGCCCGACTTGTTTCTTAATGGGATGTGTTGAGTCCGTTGGTCCAGTGTTCACTGAGATTGTCCGGTGTTCACTTTTGGAGGGTTGTTTTCCTGATGCCATGAAAGACGTGTTGGTGAGGCCGATCCTCAAAAACATCTCTTGACCCTGACATCTTGGTGAATTATAGACCTGTCTCTAACCTCACATTTCTAGGAAAGTTTATTGAGAAAGTGGTGGCTCTGTAGCTCGAGGCACACCTCATGACCTATGACATCTATGATCCTCTTCAGTCGGGTTTTTGGTCAAGGTATCGCACTGAAATGGTGCTAGTCAGAGTACAAACTGATCTCTTGAGGGTGAAGGATAGAGGAGAGTGGTCAATTCTCATTCTCCTCAATCTCTCCTCAGCATTCAACAGTGCTGACCATGCAGTGCTATTGGGTTGCCTAAGGGGGTTCTGTGGACTCACCAGTACTGTCATAAACTGGTTTGAGTCCTTTCTTATAGGCAGGGTGCAGCAGAAGGTGATGGGAAATTTCTCATCCTGCCTGAAGACCCTGTCTTGTGGAGTTACACAGGGTTCAGTCCTGTTGCCTGAGTTGTTCTCAGTATATATGCTTCCCCTGGGTGAGATCATTAGATGTTACAGCTTGGGTTTTCCCTGATATGCAGTCAATTACCAAGCTGCACATGTCATTTACGCCTGAGACAGATGGTGCTGTGGAGGTGCTAAATAAATGCCTGGCTGAGATCCAGGTCTGGATGGTCTTTAGCTGGCTAAGACTTAATCTGGCCAAGATGGAGGTGCTGGAGATTGATCCTGGTTGTTGATGGGATGCGGATGCTGTTGGGAGAGGAACAGGACTATTCCTTGGATCAACTCCTTTGACAGCATCTACCAAGGTGACTAATCTTGGCATCATCCTTGATGATGGATTGACACTCAAGACTTAGGTGCCATCCATTGGCAAGGGAGTTTTTTTACCACTTAAGGAATGTGGCCCAGATTAAAGAACTGATTCCTCCTGATGACTGTCCCTCACTAGTACACACTTTTGTGACATCCCGGCTTGACTTTTGCAACACTCTGTACCTTGGGGTCTCTGGATGGGTTCTCTGGTGCTTACAGCTGGGGCAGAGCACAGCAGCCAGGTTACTGATGGGCCTTCCAAGCCAAGCTCCTGCCATGTGATCCTGGTTTTGCATGAACTGCACTGGCTGCTGGTTAGGTGGAGAATCATCTCAAGGTGGGCTTGCTCACCTATAAGGCCCTACATAGATAGGGCCCTGGTTACCTAAATGACCCCATGACTGCAGCTCATCCTGTGCTCTCACTCTGCTTCTCCACCAAGAGCCTCCTCGTGGTTCACAGGGCCTGCCACAAGTCCTCTGGAGATCATGCATTTGAGGTGGCAGGCCCAGTGTTGTGGGACTTGCTGCCAAGACCCTTGAGGGAGGCCCCTTCAGTAGGTGTCTTTATTCGGGGCCTAAAGGCACATCTTTTCAGGAAGGCACATCCAGACTGCTAATATTTATTAAATTGCTGACATTTTTATGTAAAATTTTTAGCTGATTTTATATTATTTGTAATTTATTATTCTGTTTTTAATGAATGCTCTGCCTTGCTTGTACAGCATCCAGAAACTCCGGGAAGGGGCATTCCAAAAAATAAAATGTACTTGCTACTTACTTACTACTTACAATCAAGTCTAGGAATAAACTAGTGTCAGTCTTCTATTCTTAAGAATCTTCAGTAATTCAGTCACCTTTCCGACCAGTTGCCATCATTCAGTCGCCATTGTCATGGTATATCATCTTCGCTGTATTCCCGTCACTGCTACGACATGGTACCTAGTTTTATAAGCACTCAGCAGGTTAGAGTGATGCATAGAGTGAATGGGGAGGTATTCAGCTGTGGGGATTGTGGGACACGCATCTCTAGGGCTACGGTTTGGAGGAGGGGACATTGCTCAGTATGTTGGACCTTCTGGGAGCTCCATGCTAATCTGGAAGTAGCAAAGGAAGACATATCCCACATTCCAAGGATCACAGCAGAGTTACAGTCCTGTCGCCATGCATGAGACCTTGCCTGGCAGAAACACAAGTCCTCTGGCTCCCCTGCAAACCTAATTAAGTACCAGACCCATCATTATGCATGTACCAGAGCTACCGGGCTTGTGAAGTGTGAATGCATTACATCCATGCTCCAGAACAACCTTAATCACCCCTACAAGTTTTGGAAGATCATTTATGGCCTGCTCTCTTCCCCAACCCAGTCCCAACTTCCCATCATAATGGTGGGTGATATTATTATTTCTGAGCCCTCTTCTCTCACCTCAGCTTTCAACTCCTTCTTCACCTGCTGTGCCCCTCCCTCCTCTCAATCTCCTCCCACTACCCCACCCCCTCCTATTCTCCTTCTCTCCCACCACTCCTGCTGCATTCCTTAAGGTGCTCCTGTCTAAACCATCACAAGGGTGTGAGCCCTGATGGACTAGACCTACAACTCCTGTGCCTCTGCACCCCTGCTATTACAATATCCATTACCTCCCTTCTCAACCTGGCCCTAAGTTGTTTCACAAACTATCTTGTGGACAGAGAGCAGCATTTCAAAGTTGAAGGAGACCTATTGCCAAAACAAATACTCCTTAGAGGTGTCCCCCAAGGATCCATACCTGGTCCACTTCTCTTTGCCATTTATATTAATCAGATTGACACAGGCCTAAAGTAATCTTGCATCCATCTCTTCGCTGATGATACAGTGCTATACATTGACAGATCAACTCTGGATCAAGCCATTTTGGATCTCCAGAATGATTCTGACATCATCCAAAAAAATCTACTCAACTTGGAACTCCTGCTCAATGCCAAAAAAACTAAGGCCATGATTTTCTCTCCACTGGACCCTCATCTCAAAAAAAAAAACAAAAAAAATATAAGGTTCCTTACATAAGCACTCTTTTGGGAAAAGTCCTGGAGTTCATGGAACAATTCAGATACCTGGCGGTCTGGATTGACTACAATTGTCCTTCATTGATCACATTGAAGAACTAAGAAACTGCCTCAAAGGCTCGGTATTTTCTTCAGGATCAAGCACTCACTAACCCAGGAGGCTAGAAAACCCCTAGTCCAAGCTACCTTCTCTTAGACTACGCAGACTTCCTATATGGCCATAGTACTAGCACAGCTCTCTCCAAGCTTGATATCCTATATCACAGAGCCCTTAGGTTAATTTCAGATGCCCCTTATGACACACACTACTGCATCCTCTATTTTTCCATAGGCTGGAGCTCCCTTAGCTTCAGGAGGCAAAAGAATGCTATTCTATGGACATATAAGGCAATCACTCATAAATTACCTCAGTACCTCACAAGCTGCCTAACTCCCTGTATCCCTAGTACCTATTTTCTCAGAAGTCTTACCATCTTATCTCTGGCTATCCCTAAAATTAAAATGCTCTTTGGTAGAGCCTCAATAAGCTTCACTCTTCCTACGCTCTGGAATAAGATCCAGAAAACCTTAGAGCTTGCTTCCCCTGTTATGTTCTTCCTCTTCAAATCCTTGATCCTAAGGACCTTCTCTGAGGTCTGTCATTGCTTCAAGTCAAGGTCTTAACATCACAATTTGTTACTGCTTTAAGTTCTGGACTTAAACCTCAACCATTGCCTGAGGCATCATTTGAGTCTTCCCTTCTGTCATTGTTCAAATCAAGGTCCCAACATCACAATCTGTCTTTGCATTAAATATTGGACTTAAACCCCAACCATTGCCTGTGGCATCTGTCATGTTTCTCCCTTAGAACAGTCTTTCCTCCCTAGGCCATCATGTCCGATCCTCTCCTATCTCATCTGACCTTCCTTCCCCACTCCCGGTACCCCCCTTCCCTTCCCACCCAACTTGCCAGGCCATGCCTACAGTACTTATCAAAGGGCTCTTACATCTTAATCTTCTTTTCCCTGTGACTCTAGAGGAACTGCCACTCCTGCTTACTATGACTCCTCCAATGATATTTACTGTATAAACTTTAGCTCATTACATTACATCCATATATTTGTATCTATGCAATTGTATTTAAATGGCACTACCTCTTGTTGAACCTATTGCTATGTTCTGGTGGAAGTATCTTGTTACATATGATGGTTATATGTTATTACGTTGCTATTATTACTACTACTACTATGTAATTGTCATGTACGTTCACTCAACCTGTTATGTCTTAACCCTGTTGGCAATTGTTTTGCCCAAGGTCCATCTTGCAAATGAGCTTGTCTCAATGATGTTCCACCTAGCAAAATAAAGATTTTGATTGACTGATTGATTGATTGAACCTCTCTTTAGAAAATAATATGAAAAATATATTAAACTGACAACAAACTTTAACAAAACAACTTACATTTTAACAGTGTTCTGAGCTTCCTAGTTAAAAATGTGATAATGTATCCCACATTTTCCCTATTTGTTCCATATGTTGAGAGGCAATGTTCCACTTATGGCAGATGAAAGGTTAAGAGGTAAGGTAAGAAGGATTCCAGTGATAGGGACTGCATGGTTAGAGTTATAGAGAGAATTGTGTGCAGTGCAGGAAATGGGATGGGGTTGTCAGATGCCTGCCTGAGGTATCAGCCATCCAGGACAGGGAGAGGATATGAAGAAAAGTGTAGGAATGGGGTGAGCAGGGAATGCTGGTACACCTTGGTACTACTGCTCTTGAAAACTAGCCTATGGAGACAGTGAAGCAGAACTTTCAGGGGCTTGTGAACAGATTGAAGAAGCACTCAGTTTTCTTTCTTCTCTGAGGTCCTCCCTGTCTGGGTTAGGGAGAAGGGGGGAGTGTACAGTGCTGAAGGAGGAGATTGAGGAGTTGAATGGGTTATTAAAAGGGTGGTGTCAGGAACAGGGGTATCACCTTGTAGGGGACTGGGAGTGGCTTCTGGGACAAGAATGTCTTCAAAGGTGATTACCTTCACCTGGCAAGAGAGGGGACTAATATACTAGGGCAGAAGTTTGTCATCTTCATTGATAGACTGTTAAACTAAATGTGATGGAGGGTAGGGCTAGCAATTCCACAGTTAAGGTAGGTGAAGTGGGGAACCTGGTCAGGACTCCTCCCAAGCATAGGGGCAAGGTGTACAAGAAGCAGTAGCAGAGTGGAATGATTTCAGGGGACCTGGCTGCATAGACCAAATAGACTAGAAAAAAAAAAGAAAAAAACATGAGACACCTAAGATAGAAGGGAATTGTGATGGTGAAGTCATTCAGGACCCATGATGGCTGAGCACGTAAATTGGAGGGTGGTGTTTCTTAATGCTAGGAGTCTGGGTAATAAAATGATTAAACTTCAGGCACCGGTGGCAGATTCTGGGGTGGATCTAATGGTTGTTATGGAAACTTGGGCCAATGAGACTGGGACCTGGGGACACTGGATACACCTTAGTGTATATAGGCATAATAGAAGGATGGGTAGAACTGGATGAGTGGCCATTTTCATCAGGAAATCTAATAAAGGCAGTAGGGGATGTATGTTTTGGAAGGAAAGGGGAGGTAGAATCACTGTGGGTAAGCTCACAGAGTAATCAAGTAGAAAAGTTTGCATGGGGTGGTTTACAGGCTACCAGAGCAGGGATAGAAGAGAGATGATGAACTAGGAGCAGAAGTAGACAAGAGTGTGGCAAAAATGGAGGTTGTAGTAGTAGGAGATCTCAACCTGCTAGGCACTGGCTGTACCATATCAGCAGCCAGGAACACCAGAAGCCAAGCCCTGCTTGATACATTGCAGGACTGCATGCCGGTGCAGCAGGTCAGGGAACCCACTAGATAAGCTATTATTCTCAATGTGATACTCAGCAACTCAGAAAGAGTAAGGAGAATGTGAGTTGGGAACTCACTGGGGTCCAGCACCACGATATTATATGGTTTGATTTGGCCCTGGCCATCTGTAAGCCTTCATATGAGGCTGAGGTGCTAGATTTCAGAAGGGCATATTTCAACCAAATAAGTGAACTAAACCATGGCAGGTTAGCTGGGGTAAACAGCATCTGGGGAGTAAAAAGAAAGATTGGGGTCCAAAAGGGTGTGTTCTCAAGCAACTGAAACATTCATGTGTACAGTTATCAAGAGAAACAAAAACAACAGATGACTCTGGTTCTCTGAATAGGTCAGGGAGGCAGTGACTGCCAAAAAGAAGGCCTGTATAAGGTACAAAGAGACACAGGGGAGTCAAGGAACATGATAAGTATCAGAAAACAACTAGAGATGCCAGGGAGGCAGTCAAGATTGTAAATGTAGATATACAACTGCACATTGTGGAGGGGCCAAGGGAAGGGAAAAACTATTTTTTAGATACTGTATATAAAGGAATAAAGAAACACAGAAGGGGGAATTGTCAAGCTAAAAGAGGTGGCAGGGTAATAGAGGAAGACAGGCAGAAAGCAACAATGCTGAATGATTACTTCTGCTTGGTATTCACTAGGAAGAACAGCAGGCCCTTGTCAGTGAGCAGCATAAAGGCAGCTCATAGAAAGGTCCTGGAAATGAAGCTGCAGAAGTGTACTTGCAAGTCAGAAAAAGATTAACAACCCTGAAAATTAATAAGGCCCTGGGGTCAGAAGGGATGCGTGTGAGGGTACTAAGGGAACTAGCATTGGTGTTAGCCATATTCAAGAGCTTTTTGTAGCAAGGGGTGGTTTCCAAGGAGTGGAGAATGGCAGACATTGTTCCACTACCCAAAAGATGGGACAAGGAGCAGACAGGAAATTATGGACCTGTCAGCCTTACCTCAGTGGTAGGGAAACTGCTGGTGACACTAGTCAAAGAAGACCTACTGGATTAACTGAGAAAAATGGGCTTCAGATGATAAGCAGCATGGGCACGTGGCCGGAAGGTCTTGTCAGACTGAACTGATAGTATTCTCTGACTGAGTAACAAGGAGCATGTAGTAGACTTACTATACTTCGACACCAGCAAGATATTCGACTCTGTGCCACACCAAAGGCTGCTGAAAAAGATGGGGATCTGGGTACAGCTAGAGAAATCATAATGTTGGTGGGGAGTTGTTCAGATGGGAGGCACCAGAGAGTTGTGGTGAATGGGGTAAAACCAGTGGAAAGAGAGGTCACCAGCAGAGTACCACAGGGAGCTGTCCTGGGCCCAGTCCTCCTCAATATGTTCATCAGTGACATAAAAGAGTAATCCAGGGCAGGTTGTATCTATTATCAGATGACACTAAACTCTGTGGTAGAGTTGACAACATGTAGGGGATAAGGGAATTCCAGAGAGACCTACAAAGACTGGAAAATTGGACTAGAGTGTGGCAAGTTAAATTACTGAAAGGTGGTTTCTCACAGCGACCGCAAAATTACCGTCTGGGCCTGATTAATGAAACAACAATGACAGTGTTCATGAGGTGGGGTCCAAAAAAGCCCATGTTGAAAATTTGGTGAAAATGTGCCTAAAAATTGTAAAGATATCAACAGAAGTTCAAAACACCATTGAAATGCATTATACAGCACTTACCTTGATACCTCAGTATGCGGATCAGCTTTGAAGAGTGCAGACGTGTCCCGGTTCACAGAAGATGACAGCGGACAACCTTTGGAGGTACTGTAAGTATAGGGTAAGGGGTATGTGGAGTGGTGGGTGCTCAGTGGGAGGGTGGGGATGGAAGAGGAAGATGGTGAGGACGATAAGGGACCACTTGCTTTTTCTCAGGTTAAAGAAAAAAAGGATGTCGGGGGATGGTTTTCTTCTTTTCAGTTAAACAATTGCATTAGGAGAGGTTATAGCACAAAATCATTAATTAATTAAACTGAAAATCATATAACCTCCCCCCCATGCAGTACAGAGACAGAAAGTTGACTGTATTTTCTATCTTGAAACTATGATTAAAAACACAAAATAATTATAGGATAATCGGTAGTTAAAAGTGGAATTTATGTAAAAATGATGATGTTTCCTCAGAAGTTACTTGTGTACTACTTGTGGTATATCAAATTGCAGTAGGCTTTCATTTTACATTAAAAGATGCTGAATTGCATGCAGCTACTGTATTGCTTGAGCAAAGTCATAACAGAGAGAGAATATAGCCATGCTGGTCCTCAGAAAATAGCCCGATACCTTTTATTGAATCAACATATGTATTTACACAGATGGTATAGTATCAAGCTTTCAGGGTTATACAGGTTCCTTCATCGTGAGCAAAATCCAAACACATTGGACATTGGGATCTCTTTATTTTCCTATTCAAGTTTCAGTTTTAAACTCCATTTTTGGCACCCACTTGTAAATAAGTCTCAGACTGAATAAACAAATCTGCAAATTTATTTAAATAGTATAACCAGGTAGAGTAATGTAAGGTTACACCTGCATTTGCACCCCATAAATTGGAAGTTTTCTTTGTTTGTTCATTTTGAACTGGGTATACGGTTAGAAACTTACAGCTGCCTCAAGACTCCCAGTTGGAAACCAGTCAAATAATTCCAGCACTGAATGGAAAATTAAAAGCAGAAGAAATACTCTGTATATGCAGAATATAAATAATCAGCATGTACCAATGTAGGATGTGATCTGAAAATAAAGCATCTGTCTGCCTGTTTAGAGAATAATGGTATAACATCCTTACCTGCTATCAAATACCCATTCACCTTTTAAATCCTATTGGGTACTTGCAGAGTCTCCTATGCAGCCTGAACTGCTTTTGGCTGTATTTTATACCACCATGGGCAATTAATATTGCATTAGCCTTATTTTAAATTTTCAAAAAACACATTATAATGTAATGGCATAGGACATTTATAATTAAAGGATATTTGTTTGGAAAAACATTGTTAGGGCTTAATAAAAAGAGTAAGGAATGAGGCAGGAATATAGTGAAGCCCCTGAATGCTCCTGAGGAAAAAAAAATAAAATTAGTGACTTGGTTTTGCTCAGTGTGAAATTTTTTTTCATTTTGAATCCAAGGTTTGATGTTTGACGCTTATTGAAATACTGTACTATGGTGAATATTCAGAAGATACATGGACTAAGATCATGAATTTTTAATCATCAGGGTGCTTTGGGGATTCATAGATAAAAGAGCACTTGGTGCTTTTACACAAGGGAAACAGCGGGTCACAAATAAAAGTGCAGCAGGCAGCATGAGTTCCAGCTACGGCTGCACATCTCATTTCTTATGTAATCATATTGAGAAGCAACAGTGAACAAAAATGGGGCAACATTTAGGCCTCACAACCCCAATGACACACCCCATCATCTGTCAGTCTTGGGATGATAGGCAAGTCCACGGGGGGAGGAGGGGCAACCCTAAAGATTTTTCATTTCCTGTCTCTTTGTGTTTTAACCCTAAATGACGCATTAACACAGTTTTTTGCATAGAATTTCCTTACTTTTTGAGAAAGAATAGAAAACTAAGAACTTGCGGAAGTTGATGGAATCGAGAGCCCATTGGGCCCTGCGCTCCCACCAACTTGTAAACATGTCTCTACCATCAACACCCTCCAAATTTCAATGTAAAAGACCAAACTGTGTCCAAGATATAACATGCTAAAATTTGAAATTTTCATTCATTGGAGCTGCAGAATTCCATACCTGTTGACATTGTACAGACACAATGACTGAAAAGTACATCCATGACAATAAGGCTAGGCACCCTATCAATTTCAAGGCACCACCACAATGCAAAACACTGTCCGCAAAACGTAAATTGTGTCATGCACTATCTCCATAAAAAATATTTTCTCTGACACATATACACTGAAATTCAGATCTACAGGACATGCCGTCAACACTCTCCAAATTTCAAGTAAAAAGACCAAACCGTTTCTGAGATATTTAAACTTAAAGATTGTGAAAATTGGCCTATCAATTCCATTATAAAATCTGGCTACGTTGTCCCTCCCTCGCGATCAAAGATGACGATCAAAGAATCTTGCAATCGAAGAATTTGCAGGCTCGCGATCAAAGGATATGCAGGCTCATGATCAAAGAATAAAAAATGGTGAAACTCGACTTTTAGGCAGAATTACATGAAACCACCACCATGCCTCGATAGAACAAAGCCCCCTGAGCAAAACCCACCCTCGATTGTGTTCCTAGGCACCCCTGGGCTGAGAAATTTGAATTTTTCAAAGGGCCATCTCATCCCTTGCTTGTGATGCAAGATCGTGATCAAAGAATTTGCAGGCTCATGATCAAAGAATAAAAAATGTTGAAACTTGAGTTTTAGGCAGAATTACATGAAACCACCGCCATGTCTTAATAGAACGAAACCCCCTGAGCAAAACACACCATCATTTGTGTTCCTAGGCCACCCCTGAAAAGCGGAAATTGTATTTTTACCTCGCGATGCAAGATCGCGATCAAAGAGTCTCACGAACAAAGAATTTGCAGGCTTGCGAACAAAGACCGATGGCGAGTCGTGATCAAACAATTTAAAACATTGTAACTCTATTTTTTGACCATTTTAGGTGAAACCAAAGGCATGAGTGAATAGATCGAAGCCCCCTCAGTAAAACCCATGCAGGTTTCACTTCAGGAGTGACCCCTGAGCCGAGATATTTGATTTTTTGTGACAGAATTTAAAAAACAAGATGGCGGACCTCACAATCAAAGAATTCTTGGGGATAAAGATTCTTTGACCACGAGGCTGCAAATTCATTGACTGCCAAGTGGGACAAGATATCCCAAATCCCATTCTTTATTCACAAAACAACCATATACATTTTCCCATTGACTTATAATGGGAGCTTAAAAGTGCCATAACTTTTGAATGTCTTAATATTTTTTCACCAAATGAAAAGTGGCATGTTCGGGCAGCCAAGCTCTTTCAGAGGAGCCATCTCACAGAGTGGCATACTACATGACAGCTGTGCAGGGCCATGGACAAAATCCCCAAAACTGCCTCCAAAACTGGATAATATTGCATTTTTCAACGTTTTCATGCGCAAAGACCATACATCCAACCGAAACACAGTTTGGCAGATCAAGAGATCTATCATACCCCACCGTGCATACCAAATTTCAGACAAATCTGTCGAACAGGTTCAAAGTTATTAACATGCAAAATTTTGACTTTAACATAGAAGTGCCTTCATAACCCTAAATATAGTGGCGAGACTGCGCCACTATAATATATATACACACACACACACACACACACACATATACACAATATATATACACACACACACGCACAAATATATATATATATATATATATATATATATATATATATATATATTGAATAATAGATAGATGACTATGTATTACAAGGTAGTTAGACCATCGCTCCCGAGGTTCCCAAAGTCCCCCAAACCTCGAGTAGGTCTGATTGCTTTGTAATGCAGAGTCATTTATCTATTATTTTTTGTAATATATGGATGCAGTGACTTTTTTATGTGAAACGGGCTGGCCGCCCGCCAGACTGAAGACACGCTGTGTTTCTCAGCTGCACGTAGCACTGAAGACTCTGTCACTCATTTTAAAAATATGTTGTTTAGGCAGTCCTACCTTTACTTTTTTTCATCATTGTGTGAATGCAGGATCAGGCAGATACTCCGTTAAACGGAATGGTTGGAAAAAAACAACAAATTAAAATAGTGAAGTTCACGAATTTCTCTCGCTAAGTGAGAGGAAACTGCCGCCATAGTTTTTACTTTATTCAGCCTGGTCTGAGAAAAAAAGCTACCAATGGGGATGCACGCCGTCACTATGGGTATGCAGGAAGGGACATGGCTCCATGGCAACTGAGTTTCTTGCCAGGCACAATTGCACATGCACTGTGGCATTTTCCTGATAATACTATCATTTGTTCAAACAACAGTATTATTGGCAGTGAAGTGTGGTATTATTGAGATTGGAGTGTTCTGTGCTATGAATTACAAGGATTTTTTTTATCATTTTCAGTAGTATTATTTTGATGATCCATATATTATATATATATATATATATCTACACTGTGTATATATATATGTATATATATATATATATGCATGAAAGTTGGGATGTAGAACTGCTGTGGGTAGGTCTTTTTATGCGGCAAATTTTGTTTCAATTGCTTTTGTCCTTTTGGAGATACAGAGTTTTGAAAAAACAGGTTTTGTGTTTTGGGGCTGTTTTTTTTTATCACCTGTATCTCAAAAACGGCTTTAGGTTCTGGGCTGAAATTTTCAGGGTAGAAAGCCTTAGCCTTGCAGATGTGCCTTTTTAAGATTTGATGAAAAATATTAATTCATTCTCAAGTTATGAGATATTGCATTTCCCACTGTTTCCTATGGAAAGAAATTGATGTAAGGCACGAAAAGGGATTCTGTGTCACAGGAGCGGCTGCGAAGATTAATTCTATGTTGCAGGAGTGGCTGTGAAGAGGGAGTCTATGTCTCAGCAGAGTCCCCCCCCCACCCTGCTGAATCTTCTCCACCCTGAATAACCCCATGAATCATCCCCTCAAAGTTAATCTCAACACAGTATGTCTCTGCGCATCTTGCACACATGGGATAGTTCAGCTATACATTTTCTTTTTTCTGCGGTTTAGAATTCTCTTCTGCAGAAGAATTATTGCTTAGTACTTGTGGTATTTTATACAGCATTATTTTATACAGTGTTCCACTCTGATGATGGCATTTCAAATTAAATCATTGGACTAGGTAGATCATGTGGTTCGTGGTGTTAGCATGCTTTCTATGGTTACGTTTGTCTTGTGATGCTGAAAAACAGAAGTTAATTTTGGGAGAAATCCTTCTTCGATGTAGGATTCCACATCGGAGCACAGTGGTTGACATCCGGTAAGCAAATGTGTGCGGAGCAAGGACTGTTCTACTGTGTGATAGCAGCACTACTTAGAAGAACTTTGTTGTTATCATGTAGTTGGTTGTGTTAGGCTGTTTTACATGCTTAGTGTTCCACTCTGATGATGAAAAAGAGATTTTAATTTTGGCACGAATCCTGCTTTGATGTAGGATTCTATCTCGGAGCATGACAGCCGACATCAGGTGAGGAAATGTGTGTGGTGAAAAGACTGTTGTAATGTGCGTTAGTAGCACAACTTAGAAGAGCATTGTTATATCCCTTATCCTGTAGTTGGTGGTATTACAATGTTTTCTATGGTTAGTGCGCGGCTGTGATGCTGAAGAACTGAGACTTTCATTTTGGGAGGAATCCTGCTTCAATGTATGATTCCATCTTGGAGCATCGCGCCCAACATCCGGTGAGGAAATGTGTGCAGATGATCGATGGTTCTACTGTGTGGCATTAGCACTATTTGGAAGAACCTTGTGACATTCGTCATGCTTTAAGTTTGAAAAAAAAAATACAATTTAATTTACTGAGGGGGTTTAGTGATGTACTTTACTACATTGCACTATGTGAGGGAACATGGTTAGCTAAATGATTTCTACATTGTTTTAGGTTGTGTTGATATGTTGAGCAATGATTCTGTAGTTCTATTTTCCATGCAGGATTTCACAATTTTGCCAGGATTTGTACTTCAGTATACATTCCTGCATCACACTAAGTGAGCTGAGATGCGGAGACGAAGTGTACATACTTAAACTATGTCTGCAGTATTAATATTATAGTAGTGTGAACTACCTGATTTAGGTGGTGTGTTTTCCTATGGATGTTGTGGGAGTTCACTGTTAAAATGTACTACAGAAATGGGAAAGGTTGCATTTACTTGGCAGTCCTAGTTCGAGGCAGGTTTAAAAATCGCAAAATGACATCTGACCCCCACAATGGCATCAGACGTTTGACTAATACAATATGTGCTGTGCTGATTGCTGAATTCTTTTACCATTACCCCATGGCCCAGCTTTATTGTTCTCTGTATGTTATATACAAAGTGTTACAATTCTATTGAGTAGAACCATTCTTTTATGTTTTTAAGGTGATTTCATGACACTTGAGATCAGAAAAAGTATGGAAATTAAATGCAAAAAACGATGTTAGTGTATCAGTTAGGGTTGTTACTAAGGCAACAAAAGCAGGGAAATGTGGTATTAGGGTTTGCAAACCTTACACACACCCCACCCTGCAGAGACTGACAGGCATTGGGAAGTACCTTGGAATCATCAGCCCTAATGCCACCCCCACCCCACCCTACAGAGACTGACATACTTCAGGGGTGCCTTGGAGTCCTCAGCCCTAACTCTTGGCACTCTGAACCATGTGATGCCATTAGTCCATAATGGTATCTGTATTTGCATGTGGGAGTGCAGGACCCTCTGTGTCCTGCCCTCCCATCCTGTAGTGTGCAGCACCAAAGAAAAACCTCACATTGCAATGTTATCCTATAGAAAACACAGCAAAATTTGAAACCTATGTAACTCGATTCCAAATTAATATACTGTATTTTGATGAAACCAGCAAAAGGCACATCAGTGGGCAAGCCATTTGTACCCTAAACATTTCAGAGCAAAACTGCAGCTTCTTCACAACAGAGTGACAAGGAAATGACTGTGTGCACCTCACATTACAATGTTATCATATGGGAATTTAAGCAAAATTTAAACTCACAGAACTCCAGAATAAAGTATTTGTTTTCACTGAACCAGCAAAAGGCAAAGCACTTTGTACCCTGAAAAGTTCAGGCCAAAATCCCAAATCATTAGTTAACTGTGAAGTGACAAATAAAATGCTGTCTAAAAAATCCTTTTTCGGAAATTGCAAAAAAGGATCCTTTTTCATGCTTCCTTTATCGCAATTTATGGTAAAGGATGAATCCTTTTCTGCAAATTATGAAAAAGGATCCTTTTTCACAAAATGCTTCTTTGCGATTTGAGACAAAGGATTTTGCCACTTTAAAAATACACATTTCCAGGCACAAAATTGAAAAACTGACCCCAGAATTGAGGTTTACAGGGTCCCTATTAGGTAAAGACAACAGTTGCCAAATTTCAGATCCAAGTATTTTTTTGAGTTTTTGAATTTTTTTGCCATTGCTAACTGACAACAAAATGGCTGCAGCACAGCAAAATATTCCACATTTACTGCAAAGGATTCCGCATTTGCGATAAAGAATCCTTTGTCAAGTAGGACATCTGTCTTGTCCCATAGGAAATTATGGGAAATTTAGAAATTTAATAACTTTTGAATGGAATAGTATTTTTTCACCAAATCTTCAAAAGGCATCACTGTGACCCAAGACTTATATACCCCAAACATTTAAGATCCAAATTCCATATTGTTTTTGTGCAGCGGTATGACAAAGAGTTTTAACAAAAATGGTATAGTTCACATTTTTGACCCTCATATCTCCGCACCCACACATCTGACTGGAATAAAACTTGCCACATCAACTGATCAAAGGTTCCTCATGGGGCAAGCAAAATTTCATGTGAATCACTTAAACAGTTGCAAAGTTATTAAAGTTGAAATGTTCGAGTTTAACATAGAAGTAACTGCTCAACCCTAACTATACTGGTGCGACTGCACCAGTATTGGATATAATATATATGGGCTATACCATTGCCCTAATGAAAATATCATTGATATTTTGCATGAGTGCAGTTTGACTATTTGACATCACGAATGGCAAAGCCTCGAGTGATGACAAAAAGTCAAACTGCTCTCATGAAAAACATCAGTGATATTGTCAATAGCGCAATGGCATATTTGTAAAGCCAAATGTGGCAGCCATCTTTTTTTTCTTGGGAAAAAAACTCAGTTCAAACATTTATAAAATAATCAGATTTTGATGGAAGTAGAAAATGTTACCAACAAATAAAAATGAAGGTGTCTGGAATCTTTTTATAGTGAAAAAAGGTAGGGTCAAATTTTTGTCCAATTTCATTGCACTGCTGCTTTAACAGAGCTAAAACTCCACCCCCCAACACACACACACACACACACACACTCTGTGGTATACACACTGACCTGCTCCCACCATGCTACACTGTTTAAAACAGTATCTCCTCCCATTAGGCTCCAACCCCCCCTTAACCTGGTGATAGATCCCTCTCACCAAACAAAATCAAGAGTCCCTCCATCTCCTCACCACATCTCACAAACCATGAATTTAACTCCCTGCCATCTCCACCCCATATTAAATGTGCCCACCCTCTTCCATCAAAGCTCCCAAACACTACTACCAAGAATAACTAGAAAAGTATCCGCTGTTGGAGTGATCTCTCTTCTGTACTCAGCTGTGCAATGGGTTATGACCCTTCTCCCCACCCACAAAAAGGAGTGTCCCCCGCCTTCCTCACCACATCCCCTCAAATTATAAATGAGCCCTCCCTTCTCCATCCTTTATTGACTGCACCTACCCACTTCACCCCAAAGCCCCAAGGACCACAGGCCCCAGTGTTAAGCATCATTAGACTGTAGAAATTGAAGATGGAGAAGGGAGGGGGTTTCAGTCTTGATTTCAGGGGACTGGGTGGGGGAGGTAGTGGGACACTTTATATTAAAGACAGTGGAAGAGGTAATTATTGTTGCAAGACAGAAGAGAGCTTGCTTCAAAAGGGGATGGTTTTCTTTATTACCAGTACAAAAGTTATTATTTGGAGTGCTGGGTGATAAGGGGGCCAGAAGGGATGGTGGGACTTCACTTATCGATGGGTGTCTGGTCAGGTGGGGGGAAGCGAGATGCACAATATACAGTATTTATTTTTTATGTCCCTAAACATGCTTATATTATATTAGTTATTTATAGTAATGTAATCCTTCTCCAAACCCGCAGACCACTGCCCCATTACCCCCAACCAAACAACCCCCATCAATTAGTGAATTCCTCCTCCCAACCTTCCTCTGGTCCTAACCATTATCTTCCCACCCCAGCACCCCAAAAACACCCTTTATTCACCTGTAATAAGGAAAGACGTCCACTGTCAGAGCAAGCACTCTTGCATCAGGTAGCAATAATGTCATGGTGACATCAGTAGGATGGTGGTTCTGCTAACAAGCTACTGTTGGCATTCATGGTTTACTGCTCTGATTGACTGCAGACAGCATCTTAAAATGGAAAGCATGTTTTTCACAAATAAAGAATAGGCAATACAAGATAACTAGCTTCTGTTCTGATCATTCATCAGAGAACATTTACTACGTGTCTTTATTTTTTTTTTATACTTTTTTGGTTCCCCCTTCCTCCACTCCTCGCCTGAGGGTACCAGCAGCTTGGATGGAGCTCCCCACATCCTGCAGCGGTTTAGCCTCCCCAAGTGGGGAAGGGAGGAGGCTCAATCCTGCCCACCAATCAACCTTGGTATTGGGCCGCTCCCGGTCCAAGCGTTGGCGCCAGATGAGGAAGCAGGGCCATTTTCTTTTTTTAGATACTCCCCTCCCAAAGGACATTGGTGTGCAATGGGGTACATGAAGACAGTGCACGGTGAGATGTGATGCCACTCTGGACTCTGGACCTCTGCCAATGTTGGTCCCTCCCACGTGGCACTCCCAGCTGCACCTCCACCTGTATGCACACAGATGGCGGTATTGCAATGGGAGTGTCAGCTCTCCCCCTCCCCAGAGGAGGAGATCATCCTTCGGATGCTTGATCCTCCTCCCCCGGCCAACCCTCCAGCAGCCTGGGCTCACTCCTGAACCCCAGTCACCAGCACCACAAGCAGTAGCGCTACTGCTGCATTGGCGGGCTAGCCACTTCTGAGTGTCTTTAGTAGGTGCCAGTTACCCCTAGTACTGTTTGCAGTAACAGTAATGCTCACTTCCCCCACCTGCAAAATTAAATGTCCCCCAACTCCTCCCACCCCTTCTGATCACGGGATAATTTAACCCCCTCTCTCTTCTCCACCCTTTATATTATACACCCACTCTCTCCCCCCCAAAGTACCCAGACCCCACTGACACTGGCATATAACTCTTCCCCCACCCTCACATCAAACTCTAACTCCCCCTACTTTCCGTACCTGAACAGACCCCCATCAACTAGTGAATTTCTCCTTCTCACCCCATTCATTCCCCATTGCCCTCTTGTCTGGCACACTAAAAATACTTTATACATCTGTGAAGGCAATAAGATAGAACAAGGTGTGGGTTGTTGATTGATGAGAGCACACCCCCAGGTGCATTGTTTGGCATGAGGCGCTTGTGCAGAGTGAGTACAGCAGCTGCGTAGTGCTCTTATCCATCAACAGCCCATACCCTGAAGTGTCTTATTGCTCTTATAAAATGGGTAACAACTATTTCTATAACAATTAAACAAAACTCTGGACACATTATTAAAGATGTAATTATAGCATGTTATAGTCCCTAGACTTGGGTAGAGGAGTGGTAAAATTGATTGAATAGCAACTCACTGAAAAATGCTAAACCAGTGAGTTGGAGGGACAGCAATGTATTATTTGAGCAGTTTGGGTCTGCCTCTACCTGTGTAACTGTGCTTTCCCACCTTTTCTCTTTGTTTATAAAGTATTACTGTATTGCCTACTGTCTTCATCGTGTTTTTTCCCCCTTATTCAAGACATACAATGTTTATCATGGAATGTTTACCATGGAATACAGGGATTCAAAATTCTTCTCAGTTCTGCTGGTATCATGTTACTCTCCTAGCATACTGAACACACAGACAACAAAGGCTGTTTTAGAGCCAGTGACTCAATTATTTATTTATTTATTTTATTTCGTTTTTGTTTACCAGGTAAGTACACTAGACAAGTTTTATGCCTATTTTCAGGAACGACCCAGGAGAGTACAAAAGGGTACAACAGGTACATTGATACAGTAATTGGTTCAGACGAATACATTCAGGTACAAAAACAGGAGAAAAGACAATTTTTACAGTTTTTACATTTACGTGGAAGGTACATCCAGATACAGTGCTGGGGCAAGGTATAAATTAGAGATAATTCAATGACCAACAGGGCTGGTGAGGATTATGAGCATAGTAACATCATGCGTCGGTCAAGCAAGGAGGGATTTGAGCGAGGACATAGCGCAAGAGTGGTGGCCTAGAGCAGGAGAGAAGAAGCCGGCACCAGTGGACACTGGGAGGCTAAGGAGGCTTAGGATATTCACAGCGAGAAGCCACCTTAAGATGATCCCACAGGGAGGTCCGGAAACTCTTGTGAGAGGAGGCAGTACGGACTCTTTCAGGAAAGGAGTTCCAGAGCCTGGGCCATGGACAGCAAAACTCTGGTCTCCCATGTTGGTGCGGGAAGTAGGTACACTTAGTAGGCCGGGGTCTTGGGATCTAAGCAGGTAGGGGGAGAGGTCAGCGAGAAGAAAGCGGCCAGTTCCGGAGGGGTGCGGAGCTAAGTACTTTACTCACGAGGCACCCAGTGCTAAAGTTAAGGTGATTGAGCGGGATAGCGAGCCAAGCTTCTCGTAGAGCTCGCAGTGATGGGTGAGGCGGGGGTGGCCAGGGCAAAAGCGACAGATGTTGTTGTACATTGTGCTCACACTTGTAGGAGGGTCTTAGAAGTATGAGCAAATATGAGGGCGTAGCTGAGGGAGGAAGTAGTACTCCCTGGCAAGAGCTAAGCAGTCGCTGGAGTGAGGTTGTACCGAGCCCTGTAGCCATCCCAGTTTGCGGTTTACCCACTGCAGGCATTATGGATATGACTACCAAGGTCAATTGGGGATCAAGAGTCACTCCAAGATATTTGAGGGAGGTCACGGGGAGGAGGAGCCATCTTCGTAGTTGATATGTAGGAGAGTTGAAGAGGCTCGTAGTTTGTGACAGAGGAACCGAAGAGCATAGCCTGGGTTTTGTTTTGATTTAGGACCAATTTATGGTTGGAGAGCCATGCCTGGATGTTCCAGAGGTCTTCAGATAAGTGGCGGTTTAGTGTGGCTGTATCACAGAAGTGGGCCAGGAGAACCAGGTCATCCGCATACATGATGACACGGCAGCTGGAGACCACATCAGGGAGATTGTTGATGAACAGGGAAAAGAGTAGGGGACCCAGCACGGAGCCCTGAGGGACACCAGAGGTGACAGGCCGGGGGGCAGAGAGGACTTTATTGAATTTAGTTAGTTGTTTTCTGCCATATAGGTAGTCAGTATTTCACTGTCAGGGCAAGCAGAAGAGATTTCCCTGATGAGCAGGTAAAGACAGAAGGGGGGGGGTCACTGTTAGTAAAGAAACTGTTGTAATGAAAACTATCAACAATACTTAGTTTTCAAATTTGTTTATGTGTGTAAGGATAGTGAGATGATCAGAGAAACAATGTTTAATTCATTTGATTTATTTTTTATTTAAGGTAGTTTTATTTTTAGGGCCCAGTTGAAGTTTTTTTACAGTGTAAAGGTAGCAGCCATGTTTGTGATGGAAGATCAGTTCTAGTTGCAGAGAGACTGATGGAAGATATTTCTGGTTGTAGGAGGACTGATTTGCTCATTTGTAATGTGGTTTAGGATCAGGATGACTGTGTGTATATAGAGATTTAATATACAGTCAGCTGATGTCTCTTGGCCAATGAGATTTCTATATTTTTTCTTGCCATTTTGTAAAATAAGATAACCACCCCATCGGAGTGAGCTCTCATCTGGATTATAACAATATTGCTCCCTTCCCGGCCAAGTGTCCTACACCTCTCCCCACCCCATCTACTCAAAGGATGACTGAAATCCCCCAGTCTTCTCCACCACCTAGTTAATACACCCACCCTCCCCCCAATAAAACTATAACTCAGCTACTTTTTCATGCATGGCATGCATGAAGTGAATCAAGTTACTGAATATGTCTGGCACCATACTTTCTCAAAAAGTAAACATATTCATTGAAAAAAACACATAATAGAAAGCCACAATAGAAGGAAAAATTAATAGTATGTTTTTCAACCCTAATGCCAATCCCCTCATCTCCTTGCTCATGACCCAAGGCCAAGGTACAGGTCTGGAATAGGGCTCTCTGAATATTCTACTTCAAGCTGTAGTTCTGGAGCCATGCCCCATGTGTCTGGAGCCAATTTTTTTCCAGCTCTTTTTTTCCATCCCTGGTATGGGCAAGGGATTTACCCCTTCTCAGACCCTGGACCTCATACCCAGCATCCCTCTCAGGTAGCTCAGACTGGGGAGGCCCACAGCTTACCTCCTGCAGTGGAGCTTCCTGAGAGGAGAGACGAAGACCAACAGAGGCCCAAGCCAAGGCTTGCACCTGGGGTGTCATTCGGGTGGAGGTCCAGAGACATCACATTGCTGCTGACCCAGAGCATTTTTCCCTTTAAGATCCCTGGAGGTGTAGACATGCAATTATTTCAGCATGGGCTGGGTGCATTCCTGCACCCTACCTACAGACATCCATTGATGCCTCCCCACTGATGAATGGCCCTGGCTGTCATACACTCAGCCACCACTGGGTGTCACTGGCTTGCCAAGAAGCTACAACCCTTCCCCCAGAGAACTTTTCTTGGGACACTCATCCTACCTCCCCCTGCCCAACCCTCTGATGTACCACACTCATTTCCAGACATGGGTCATCAGCACCACAGACAGTAGCACTATTGCAGCGCCAGTGGGCCAGCACTGGAGCCAAATTTGTGGTAAAAATATTACAAATCAACAAAGTTAAGAGCGTACATTGAAATTTAGCAATGCACACTCATAACTTTGTCAAATTTAAGTTTTTTACCCAAGATTTTCAACATTATCATTTTTTTCACATCACCTCAGGAATGTAAAAACTGTCATTTTTCAAAACACAGCTGAAATGCATTTTCGCACTTGTATCATTGAATGATGTTTTGGCTGAGATTTTAACATTTTCACATACTGGGTTCAAGAGGTGGGTTCATAACAAGGCAATCTTGAAAATTTGGGGTCAAAATATTAAAAAACAACACAGTTATGAAGGCATTTTGACATATTTCTACATACGTTCATAAGTTTGGCAACAGTTGTCATCTAATGCTGCAAAGAAGGGCAGACTCAGCAGGGTCCTGCTAGGGTTGCCACCTTTGGATGAGGTAAAAACCGGGTCCTAAGCTCCTCCCCAGCCCCACCCCTTTTCATGATTCATCATGCACTGTACCTCTAATAAAAGACAACACTTAAAGCAGCAGTTAAATAAAAATGTTAAGATGCTGCACTGTGCCTGTTAAAGTTACTTTCCTAGGTTCTTCTTAATTATTTATTTACTTATTGGCATTGGTTAACCAGAGAGATAAAATAAGTCTCATTTACAGATATGATCTAGGCGAGACAAGGGAAATACTGTAAATAGCACACGATAGTATACATACTTTATATCTTTTTCTGGCTCCATTTCCTGTTCTTGTTCACAGTACTATTTCAAAGCCAAAGAAGTGACCATACCCTTTTCTTGAGGAAAAAAAAATAATTTAAAACATTTAAAAATGCCTAAATTCTGTTCGAGATTTAAATGTTTACCAGCAAATGAAAGTGGAGGAAACTGTCTCTGTTACTGTTAAAAAAGGTGGGGACAGCGGTGCTGCTATGCCACTTTAAGATGCCTTGGAAAGATTAGGTTAAGTAAGTGCTAAGGGTGTTAATGGCCATACTTTACACCTCCCAGGGTGACTGCTTTGACAAACAAAAGGCTACACTGACAACAGAACTTGTCTGTAACCTGGATATGTAGCTGAAACAATGAGTGATATGACAAAATTTGTTTCAAAGTATGTGCGCACTCAAAATGGCTCAAAAACCTGACCAGCATAGAACAAAACCGGATTACCTGATAGGAACCCTGAAAATCTGATCACCAGGTAAAAAAACTCACAGGTGGCAACCCTAGGTCCTGCACTTCCATAGGCAGGAACAGTGTTCCCTTGATTGACAGCCCAGATAGCCCTGTGTGACTGCATTTATTCATGCAGGTCCTGAAGAAATCTGCATGAATGAAGATGTGATTCCACTATCTCAGAAAGAAAGGAAATTCTTTGCAAAAAACTGTGTTAATGCGCCAGTTAGGGTAACTTAATGCCACAAAAGTAGGGAAATGTGATGTTAGGGTTTCCAAATTTTCAACATTGCCTTCTTATGACTCTACCTCATTAAAAAGGGTGAACAACATTTTTAAACCCCACCCAGAAGGAGATTTTGCACATCAGCATCATCATTCCATGGCACAGGTGCAGAAACATATTTTGGACAAGATTTTTTTTTAAATTATTATTCTTTTTAGTGCCAGATCCCCCAGTTATCTCGACCCCCACTCCCCCTGCATCAACTCACCCCCTTGGGACTTACCTCAGCAGTGGTCCTCCCAGGATTGCCCTCCTGGGTGGAGCCAAAGAGCAGGCATGCCCCCAAGGAGACTGGCATTTGTTCCCAGCAGACACCAACTGCCAGTGGTCATCCCTGGCTTCCCCCCCCCCAGAGTGGCACCTGATGGAGGACTATACTTAGTCACCAACCAAGTGTCGTGGGGGGGGTACAGTGGGACTTGAGGAATGGGGCATCATTAATGGGGACCAGCATTTTTGGTTGCTTGCTTCCCTCAAGGTGTGGTGTGCAATTGCATAGTGCACCAAAGCTCAGATATCTGGCATGCATTCCCTATGACTCAGCTCTGGCAGCTGCCTCAGTCAGGAGTCTATAATGCACCAGACAGTCATCTGCTCACCCCACTGGAGGAGGATAGCGGTCCCTAGGAGGCTCAATCCTCCTTCCCTTGGCCAGCCCTCCAACTCCTCAGGTCCATTCCCGAACTCAGGCTTTTGACATCACAGGCAGTATCCCTACCATTATGCTGGCAGGGCGGCTTTGGCCAGGATTTAAAAAATGACAGTTGTCACGTTCATGAGGTGATGGGAAAAAAAATGGCTATGTTTAAAATTTGGGGTCAAATATTTTTAAAATGTTGTGAGCATGTGTTTCAAAATTTCAATGTACACTCATAACTTTGCAATTTGTAAATATGTTGATCCCACATTTTCAACTCAGCCTTCTTATGACCCCCACCTAATCAACAAAGGCAATGAAAATTTTCAAATCCTGCCTAAAGGTGATTTTGCAAGTGACCTGAAAATCACCTTTCAGGCCTGATTTGCATAATTCCACCACCATTGGTCATGAGGTGGCGTCCCAAAAAGGACATATTGAAAATGTGGGGTCAAAATGTGCAAAATGGACAAAGTTATGCATCAATGTTCAAAACTCCATTGAAATACATTGAACTGCACTTACCTTAGTTTCTCATATTTGCAGTCGCTGGTTCTTGCAGCGAGATGTGTTTTCGATCGGAGAGTGGATCTCTACCACGGCACATGTTCAGGTGAGTGAGGGTGTGTGAGGGGTGTGGAGTGGTGGGTGCTGAGTGGGAAGTCGTGGTAGGGGGGTCAGATCAGCTAAGGACCATTTTCTCGTTTGCAGGTAAAAATATCAGCTAGGGATGGTTTTCTTCTTTTCAGGGGATAGTGATCAGCAGCATCAGGTGTGGGCACCCTGGTGCTGCCATGTATAAATTGGGAATGGGAGGCTGCCAATCTAGAGGGGAAGGGGGTCAGTAGAAGCAGTACTGTGGGTGGGCACACTGGTCTGCTTATATAGTCAAACAAAAGAAAACAAAATAAATACTAACATTGGGAATGAGTGATCTGGAGGAGAGGAGGGAGAAAGAAGCAGTATCAAGGATATGCACTCCATTTCACTTACTAAATAATTATTTTGATAGATAGATAGATAGATAGATAGAGCTGAATGTTGTCCCATCCAGTGGTGCAGCTGCACAGATCAACAACTTTGCCTATGAGAGTCAGAAGTGTGGTCGAAATGGCATTGGGCAACAGTGTGAACTTATTTTCTGTGAAAAAATAGATGCTGTTTCTGTCCTTAAAATAAGTCTCTTGGGAACGGACTTGGGTTGCTGGAGAACCGGCCGAGGGAGAAGGAAATGAGCATCCGACGATGGATCGTCTTCTCGGGGGGAGGGTGGATATGTGGATGTGTGCCTGCTGACTCCTGGTGGAGGCTGGGAGTATGGCAGGATGTCGTCCACAATACACTAAGGGAAGTGACAGACATCAGTGTATGCCTTGATGTCAGTGGCACGTTGCTTCACAGGGGAGCAAAGCAGAAAATGGCGCCAGACCGATCTGGTGACAGCCCTCCAGAACCCTCACCACTGGGCTCCCGGACCTCCATATGCCATCCCAGCAGCACCCCAGGATCATTGGTTGGCCACCAGGGCCATTCTGCTATGGAGGTAAGAGACCCGCCCGGTGAAGGGATACACTGGGGTTATTTGGGGTTGGCTGCGATATGGGGCAATAGGGGTTGGAGAGTAGCCGCAGTGGGGAGTTCGTGTGGGGGCCTGAAGGAGAGACCGGCCAGATGCGGAGGAGGAGCATAAAAATAAAAAAATAAAAATAAGTCTCACTTTAGATTCTTTGCTACTTTCCAGCAATCAGTGTCATTTGCAAGAACGGCACTGCTGAACTGCAGAAAGAGACTTTCACTTTACTGATTCCCATTGAACAGCATTGAACCTACTGTGCATGCTCTGCATGTGCAGTATGTTATCTCCAGTCTGTTAAATCCAGCCTGACTCTGTAGTGCCAAAATCTGATTTTTCAAATGTATGTATCTTCAAAAGTACCAAACTCCTAAACATCGAATCCCACTGGGAAATTATTAACAATCAATTGACACAACCATACAAGATCCCAGGTCTGGGATCTGGCAATCCCAGGATACAAAGCATACAGGAAGGCCTGTAAGAAAGGGAGGGGCAGTAGGGTGGCAGTCTATGTGAGGGATGGAATTAAATGCATAAGAGATGAGGAGGAAGAAAGGAGAACAGAGGCAATCTAGCTGCAGCTCCTAGACTCAAGGAGTAGGAAACTGAGGTCTGGGGTGGTATACAGGCCACCATCCCAGTCTGAGGAGATTGACAGGGAATTAGCAGGACAAATCAGAAAGGTATGAAGAAAAGAGAAAGTGGTCATCGTGGGGATTTCAACTTGCTTGGGGTTGACTGGAGCATTCCAGTCACCTCCAGTGCTAGGGAGCAAGTGCTCCTGGACGCAATCCAGGAGGGTCTCCTGACACAGCTGGTTAGTGTACCTACTAGGCTAAAGAGCACTTTAGATCTGTTGTTGTCGAATGGGGAGGCAGTAAGGGAAATAAAGGTGGAAGACCCACTAGCCGATAGCGATCACCAAATGGTGTGGTTTAATATCACGATGTGCGGGGGAGCCAGAGAAATCAGTTACTCAGGTAGTAAACTTCAGTGGGGCAGACTTTGGGAGTATGCAGGAAGTACTGAAAGGGAAACTAGAGGGCAGGAGATGGATGCAGAGCAGAAATGGGATATTATTAAAAGGGGATTATAGAGGCAACAGAAGCCTGCACCAAGACACAGAGTAAGAGGAGCAGAGCAAGAAAACCATGCTGGTTGAACAGCGAGGTGGTGGAGGTGGTGAGAGGAAAACGAGAGGCGCAACAGAGGTAAAGAAGGACAGGGAAGGAAGTGGATAGGGAGGAGTATGCAAGACGGTCCAGGGAGGTGACCAGAAAAGAGAGAGAAGCCAAGGCCCAGAGGGAGCTGAGATTAGCACAGGGAATTAACGGGGGACAGAAAGACTTTTTCAGATACATCAGGGAGAAAAAGAAGTGCAAGGAGACAATAGTGAGGATAAAAAGGGGTGGGAAGTGGACGGAAAAGGGTGAGGAGCAGGCAGAAGCACTGAATAAATACTTTTGCTCAGTGTTCACAGAAGAAAAGGGGAACCGCTACCACCATGGGCTGGGAGGGTGGGGACGGGAGAGGAGGCAACAGATGGAAGAATTGAGGCAAGTAGAGTCCTAGAGAGACTGAGGGCACTGAAGGTAGACAAGGCACCAGGGCCGGATGGTATCCACCCAGGTTGCTGAAGGAGATGTCAGAGGTGTTGGCAGAGCCACTGGTGGATCTGTACAGCACCTCACTGGAGTCAGGATGGTTGCCACTGGACTGCAGGATGGCACATGTAGTACCATTACACGAGAGTGGACCAAGGGATGAACCGGGTAATTATTATCCAGTAAGTCTCACCTCCATAGTGTGCAAACTCATGGAGATAATACTAAAGGAAAGACTGGTGTTGTACCTGGAGGGGAATGGCCTCCTGGATGTGAGGCATCATGTTTTTTTTTCAGGGAAGTCTTGTCAAACCAACCTGATACAATATTATGACTGGGTGACAGGTGAGCTGGATAAGGGTCATGCGGTGGATGTTCATTTCTTGGACTTCAGCAAGTCCTTCGATTCTGTGCATCATGGACAGCTTGGAGGGAAGCTAACTGGTGTAGGGGTAGGGGCAAAAATTATGAACTGGATTACAAGCAGGCTGAGTGGGAGTCTACAATGGGTGGTGGTGAGAGGGGAGCTCTCAACTCCAAGGCCAGTGATGAGTGGGGTGCCACAAGGCTGTGTGTTAGGGCCAGTATTGTTCGGGGTCTTCATATCAGACATTACACATGGGGTGGTGAGCAAGATAAGTCTGTTCGCTGATGACACCAAAATCGGAGCAGTGGTGAATGGAGAGGAGGGATGGAAGCAGCTGCAGGGGGACCTAAGCAAGCTAGAGGAGTGGTCAGAGAGGTGGCAGCTGGGGTTCAATGCAAAGAAGTGTAAGGTTATGCACTTTGGGGTGAAGAACCCAAGGAGAGAATACTGGCTGGGAGGGGTTAAGCTGGGGATCACTGAGGAGGAGAAGAAGGACCTAGGGATAATGATAACAGGGACCATGGACAACACTGCACAGTGCAGGAGAGCGGCAGCAAAAGCGAACAAAATGCTGGGGTGCATAGCGAGGGGTTTTTCATCCAGATGAAGAGAGGTGATCTTGCCCTTCTACAGGTCATTGTTAAGGCCGCACTTAAGAGTATTGTGTGCAGTTTTGGAGGCCGTACCTAAAGCATGATATCAGGCTGCTGGAGGGGGTGCAGAGGAGGGCAACAAAGATAATATGTGGAATGGAAGGGATAGACTATGGCAGCAGGCTGAGAGACCTGAATATGTACGTGCTGGAGGATAGAAGGGATGAGGGGGACATAATAGAGACATTCAAGTATCTGAGGGGAATCAATAAGGATGAGGCAGATGGGGTCTTTACGTTAAGGAGGGGGAGGGTCACCGGGGGCATGTGCTAAGAATAGAGGGGGGAAGATTTAGGAGGGAAATGAGGAGACACTATTTCACAGAGAGGGTGGTAGCAAAATGGAATGCCCTACAAGAATGGGTGGTATCATGTAAATTTGTGAACAGTTTCAAAAGGGCATGGGACAGGGAACAGGGGAGAGTGAGGGTGGGGTAGGTGGGGGGTGGCAGTAGGATAACAAATGGGAGGGAGCATGGGGCAGCTGCAAACTAGGGGTGCTAGCTGCACACTCGAGCAGACTTAGATAGATCGGGTGGTCTGTTTCTGCTAGCACATTCGTATGTTTGTACATATGTTCATATGTAAATTTTCACTGTTTAAAGGTTTATAGTGTTTTCTCTACATGAGAGCAAAACTTCTGAAAAAATCCACCTTTGAAACGAATGGAGAAATACATTTTTTGTCACACTTTAATGTCTTTAAAAGTACTAAATTGATTTACATGAAACTTTCAGGGATTGTAGAGTCTGCCATGTACAACACATCTTGACAGTTTCATGTAACTCTGTAAATCTGTCTTTCTGTAAGCTGCAAACAAACAAGCATTTGTCAATGCCGAATGTTTGCTTGCTGGCATTGGCAGTGGTAGTGCAGAAGTTACAGAGCTGCATAATAGGAGTGGCAGTGAAGTATTGAACTGAAGCCAACCCCACCACCACCCTGCAGAGCGTGACAGGCATTGGGGTGTGCGTTTGGGTCGTCAGGCATAACGGCCACGCCATTTCACCACACCCCACCCTGCAGACACTGACAAGTGTCACGGTGTTCCTTGGGGTCTTTGGCCCTTATGCGCACCCCATTTCTTTAGGAAATACGGTGAGATGGGTGCGATATAGGAGAATGGGGTGAACTTTGGGGCTGAAGAGTCCAAGGCATACCTCGATGCCTCTCACTGGCTGCAGGATGTGGAATGGTATGAGCATTACAGGCAAGAATCCCAAGTCACACCCCTGATGCCTGTCATTCTCTACAGGGTTGGGCGTTATGGTTGGAAACCCTAATACCTCAGGCATTCATTGGTATTTTCACTCCAAATTTTCAACATGTTTTTGTGACCCCACCTCATGAACACAGGGAATATCAGTTTGTTAGCTGAAAGCTGCTTATGCACAGCGACTACGGCATTTAGCACCACAGTGCAAAAACATTCCGAACAGGATGTGAAAAATGACAGCTGTACTGTTCATGGGGAGGTGTAAAAAATGGCAATGTTGCAAATCTGCAGTAGAAATATTTAAAAAAATGGTGAAGTCCGCAGGTGTACATAGAAACTGTGCAACACACCATGTATTATAATTAGGTTGGGGATTTTTACAGCAGATTGTCATCTCAGGCATTTTGGTGCCTCCGATCATGAACAGTGTCACTGTGATTTTTCTTTATCTGTGCCGAACAATGATTTCCCACAGCGACCACGCATCTCTGCGAAGTGTGAAAACACACTTCAGCCATGTTGTGAAAATGACAGCTGTACTGTTCATAAGGAAGTGTGGAAAAATGCCACTGGTGAAAATCTGGACTGAAAATATTACAAAGTTATGAACTTATGAGGTGCGTGGAAACTGCTGTAATGCTCACTCGTAACACAGTCATTTTATGGACTTTTGTCACCAAATTTTCAACATAGCCATTTAAGACCTCTGCTCATGAACAGTGTAACTGTGATTTTCTTAATCTGTCTAAACATTGCTTTCGCACACCAACAGCACCATTGTGCGCTACGTAATAACGGCATTTTCAAACGACATATGAAAAATGGCAGCTGTACTGTTCATAAGGAAGTGTAATAAAATGGCAATGTTGAAAATCTGGAGTGAAAATATTAAATTCGCAAACTTACGAGCATGCATAGGAACTGCGCAATGCACGCTCCTAAAACAGTCATTTTTAGGAATTTTTTCACCAAATTTTCAACATAGCCATTTTAAGACCTCTGCTCATGAACAGTGTCACTGTGATTTTCTTAATGTGCCCCATACATTGATTTTGCACATCGACTACACCATTGTGCGCTACGTGGGTGGAAACACATTTTGGGCAAGATGTGAACAATGACAGCTGCACTGCTCATAAGGAGGTGTGGTAAAATGGCAATGTTGAAAATCTGGAGTGAAAATATTGAAAATTCGCAAACTTCTGGCGTGCGTAGGAACTGCTGCAATGCGCTCATTAAAACAGTCATTTTAGGAATTTTTCCACCAAATTTTCAACATAGCCATTTTAAGACCTCTGCTCATGAACAGTGTCACTGTGATTTTCTTAATTTGTCCCATACATTGATTTCTTTACCGACTCGCCATTGTGCACTACATGGGCGGAAACATGTTTTGGGTGAGAAGTGAAAAATGACAGCTATACTACTCATAAGAAGGTGTGGTAAAATGGCAATGTTGAAAATCTGGAGTGAAAATATTGAAAATTCGCGAACTTACGAGCCTGCGTAGGAACTGCACAACACATGCTCGTAAAACAGTCATTTTTTGGAATTTTTGCACCAAATTTTTAACATGGGGTTTTTGGAACCCATTCTCATGAATGATGTCACTGTCATGGTGCTATTCAGGCCCAAAGGGTGATTTCACGCAGTGACTGCGAAATCACCCTTGGGCCCGAATAACGCCATGACAGTGACATCATTCATGGGAAGGGGTCCCAAAACCCATGTTAAATTTGGTAAAATTCCAAAAAATGCCTGAGATATGCAGTAAAGTTAAAAACCCCTATCTAGCCCATTATACAGCTTACCGGCATTTCCTCAGTTCACGGTCGGCTTTGAAGAGTGCAGACGTGTTCCCGGTCCACTGAAGATCGTCGCGCCGAGCTCTGGAGGTAAGTATGGGTGAGGGTGTGTGGGAGGCAGTGTCGCAGTGGGTGTGCAGGTTGTGGGGGGCTGGGAGAGCGCCGTGGGACGATTTTATTTTGCAGGTTAAAAAAAAAAGATGGCGTGGGATGTTTGCCACGCTGGGTGGGCTCCCAGCGTGGCACAAGACAGCTGGGGGGCCATGGAGCCGGCGGGGAATTGGGCACCCCGTTGGCCATATGATCAGTTGCCACGCTGGGTGGGCTCCCAGCGTGGCACCCAGTACTGGGGGTGGTCGGCTATTCTATGAGTTGTCACGCTGGGGTGGGCACCCAGCGTGGCATGTCAGGAATGCTTTGGGGGCGCAGCACAAGCCGACGGGATCGGGCACCCCGTCGGCTGCTCGTGTGGAGGGGGGCAGGCAGCCGCAGTATGCGTGCGTTTCTGTGTGTGTGTTTGTGTGTGTGTGTGTGTGTGTGTGTGGGGGGCTGCGCGCGGGCAGGCGATATCTTATCGCTGCTCACTGAAGTGTAGCTCCCCCTTTCAACTGAATGCCACTGCATTTTGGAGCTTGTCATAGACAGCTCCAGCATGCATTGGCTTACAGTGGCCGAGCCTGCCAACACACTGACTGAATTGGAGGAGGAGGTGACACACCTCCGAAATCTCGGATGATGGCACTATGTTTCTTGCACATGCATGCAAGCAAACATAAAAATCAGGTCAGGTTTAATACAGAAGTCACAACCATAAGGGGTGCTATCGCACCCCTATAATGCACACACACCAGTGGAGATAAAAATGGCAAGATAACAAGTGATATCTTTGCATAGAATCTCAGTATATCATTATGACTTGAAGGTTAGGCAGGTCCCACAATTCACATCCTGAAGGTTAGATATATTAAAATGAAATACTGACTCAATCAGAGAGCCACTTTCAAAATGATAATGACATCAATGTACCTCTGGGCAGCACTACAGTGAGTAGTTGAAATCAATGAGAAACAGTTACATTCTCACACAAACAACACATTTAAACATTACAACAACCTGAAAACTGATGTAGGATAAATCAAAAGTTTAATAGTCTGATTCAAAATATGCAGTTTATCAGCACTTATGAGGAGGCAGGATTTTGTCAACTCACTCATAACTCTGCTGCTTCTGATTTATGGTCCTGCCCTCTCACACATGAAGATAAATTGCATATACTATGTCAGAGCAAAGGAAGAGGGTATTGCCCAAGGGAAATCGCCAACTATTCTCGTAAAATGTGTAGCAAGAATAATGGGTGTTGCTGGCCAAAGATCGGTGCATTCAAAGTCCAAAAAGTAAAGTGTTTTGGCCTGCTCAAGCAAATAAATTCTTCAACACAAGAAAAATGTCTTTAACAGTTCTTCTTTTTATTGTTTGATTTGGTCCCAACATTTCACCTATCAATTAGGCTTCTTCTGGAGAACTGTGAATAGATTCAGAAAAAGTATATTCAAATAAATATTTTCATAATTTTACATGGCATCAGCATCCTTTCTTTCACAAAAAACAAAATTGTTACTTCAATTAATCATATTTTTGAAAATGTTTTTCTAATTATTATTGATAGTAATACTTGTAAAAAAAAATTGTATGTAAGTGTGTCACCATTGTTATTTGCCACCACTTTAAAACTGTGTTATTACAACACTATCTTTCTTATTAACTTGGACCGAAGGGCTCCTTTGCTGCCATACTTTTCCTTAATTGATCTTCAATGAGTTCTTATATAAAACAAAATAGAAACAGTAAATTCTTCACCTTCATACTTCTTTCATAATAGCTATAAATTAACATTTACAGATATTTTAGATTGATTCACCTGTTAATAAAGCGAGTTGTCTCTCAAAACATCTCTTATGTTTATTTCATTGCTACTGACTTTCCCCAATACACAAACGTATTTCACGTATTTAAGACAATGATGTAAGTTGTCTCATATTGTATAATTACAATGTAATAATGTTTAGTTAATATTATGAATTGGGTCAGTATACCTTTAAACTCGGAAAGAGTGTTTGTTCCTTTAAATGTTTTCACCTGTCACTTAGATCTTAATGTAGACATATATTCAGTTGTATACATACGTTTGTAACTTAAGTTTCCTTTAAGAGAATCCGCTTTTGTTAAATCACCCTAAATACAAAGGCTGAGTTCATTTTCCTGGTTAAAACATACCACACATACTATTGAATCACAATAATTTACAAGGCACATCTTTATTAATAAACATACTGGCCCAGATATTCAGAAATGCACCCAGGAGGTGCGCAATAGAATGCGCAGTGCAATGCAGATGTGCCTGGGGAAAATGGACACCATATTCAAAAACAGCGTCACTGACGTGTTGGTGCAAAGCACACCGAATATAGCAATGTTGCACTGCCGCACAGCCAGACATGAGCTAGCACGACCAGGACTGTGCAGGAGCAAGCAAGGATGCTGAAACTAGCAGGCTGAGCTGCACAAGAGACAATAGAGGCGCACAGACAGCGCTGCAAAGGAGTAGAGTGCCACACCAGCACAGCTAGACACAAACCACAAGGGTGCACTGGCTGGGACGCACCGCGGGGGTACCGGGTGATGGCCCAAGCAGGGTGCCAGGCAGCCAACAGCAACACAAGGCACAAGACACACCAATCCACCCATCCTGAAGGCATGCCTGCAGACAGGCCACCACCAGTACACCAGTAACACAATCCCGACAGATGGAGATGCAGTGAACAGTGGCACAGCCATGGTGGCAGGACACCACACATGCAAAGGGGAGATACTGTTGATGGGAGACCTGAATATGCCAGATGTTAACTGGAGCACATTTGCTGCAGCCACATCCAAGAGCAGGGCCATTCTTGACGCCCTACAGGTGGCAGGCATTAGACATCTAGTTTCGGAACCCACTCGTGAGGGAGCAATCTTAGACCTTGTACTCTCAAACGGGGGCAGTGAGAGGATCTCAGATCTAGAAGTGGGTTGCCATCTGGGACAAGTGACCATCAAACAGTGTGGTTCACGTTAAACTCAACTACAGAGTCAAGCCATACAAAAGTAAGGGTACTGGACTTTAGGAGGGCTGACTTTGGCAAGATGGGAGAGTGCCTCAGAAAAGCACTAGCAAACAGGCTAGAAGGAGGTGTGGACCAGCAATGGGGAATTATCAAAACTGCCATCACAGAGGCAACAAGCCTTTGTGTGAAGCAAATAAACAAATCAAAATGAAAGAAAAAGCCACTATGGTTCTCAAGAGAGGTGGCTGTGAAAGTCAGGAAGAAAAAGATAGCATTCCGGAAGTATAAGGAAACACAGAAGGAGCAGGACAGAGAGCTGTACCATTTAAGGCAGAAAGAAGCAGGGAAGGAAGTCAGAATAGCAAAGGCCCAAACTGAGGAAAAGATAGCCAACTCAGTTAAGAAGGGGATAAAACCTTTTATAGGTACATCAGCGGTAGAAAGACAAAGGGAGGATAGTGAGGCTGAATAGAATGAGCGAGTGGGTGGGCAGAGGGGACAGTGAAAAAGCAGGAATACTGAACGAATATTTCTGCTCAGTATTCACAAAGAGGAGGGAAGTGCCTAATCCAATTAACAAGCACTCTTGATAGGGGGTCAATCCCAGTCCTTTCACAGAAGAAAGGGTTCTGCAAGAACTCCTAAAACTGAAGGTGGACAAAGCAATGGGTCCTGATGGAATTCACCCCAGAATTCTAAAAGAATTAAGGAAGGAACTAGTGAAACCATTGGCTACTCTTTTTAATAAATCATGGGAGGATGGTGTGGTACCCGAGGACTGGAGGAAGGCAGATGTGATTCCCCTTCACAAAAGTGGAACCAAGACAGAGGCAGGAAACTACAGACCTGTCAGTCTGACCCCTGTGGTAGGGAAAGTGATGGAGTCACTTCTGAAGGAAAGAATAGTTGAGTACCTAGGGGTCAGTGGAGCACAGGATCCAAGGCAGCATGGGTTCACAGCAGGAAGGTCATGTCAGACAAATCTAATAGATTTCTTTGACTGGGTGACCAAAGTAGTAGACCAGGGAGGGGCTGTGGACATGGCCTACCTAGACTTTAGCAAGGCATTTGACACAGTCCCACACAAAAGATTATTAGTCAAATTAACCAGCCTGGGAGTGGGTCCCAGGGTGGTAGCCTGGTAAAACATTGGCTGGACAACAGGACACAGAAGGTAATTGTAAATGGAGTCCACTCTGAAGAAAGGCGGTTACTAGTGGGTACCACAGGGGTTCAGTATTAGGTCCAGTCCTTTTTAATGTCTTCATCAGTGACATTGCAGAGGGACTGGAAGGAAAAGTATGCCTTTGCAGATGACACAAAGATCTGCAACAGGGTTGCTACAAGGAGGCGTGGAAAGGATGAAAAGGGACTTGGCAAGGTTGGAGGAATGGTCAGGCGTATGGCAGCTAGGATTCAATGCAAAAGTGCAAAATAATGCACCTGGGAAACAAGAACCCAGGGAAGAATACCAATGGGTGGGGAGGTAGTAACAACAACAAAAATGGAAAGGGACCTGGGGTAATCATATCAGATGACCTTAAGGTTAGCAAGCAATGTGAGAGGCAGTAGGGAGGGCGGGGTATACTGGGATGTATAGGGAGGCATCAGCAGCAGAAAACAGGAAGTTGTTATCCCTCTGTACAGACAGTTGGTGAGACCCCATCTGGAATACTGTGTCCAGTTCTGGAGACCCCATCTCCGCAAGGACATAGACAGGATAGAGACAGTCAGAGGAGGGCAACTAAAATGGTGCAGGGTCTGCAAGAGAAGCTGTATGAGGAGAGACTAAAGGAGCTTAATATGTATACCCTTGAGGAAAGAAGGGAGAGAGGGGACATGATAGAAACTTTCAAGTACCTCAAGGGAATCAACAAAGTCCAAGAGGGTAGCATCTTTCAGAAAAAGAGACTTGCAAGAACAAGGGGACACAATTTAAAGATAGAAGGAGGGCGGTTCAGGGGCAATGTGAGGAAGTATTATTTCACAGAGAGGGTAGTGGATGCATGGAACAGCCTTCCTGAAGAAGTTGTGGGGTCTAAAACTGTGGGAGAATTCAAGAATGCATAGGACAGACATAAGGCAATTCTTGTGGGGGGCAGGAAGATATAGGCTGTTGGTTAACTAGGATCTGCGGCCTATTCTGTAGGTAGGGAAATGGGCAGACTAGATGGGCCTAGCGGTCCTTATATGCCGTCAAAGTCTATGTTTCTATGTACAGAGGACAGCAGAAAAGGGGGGGGAGAAGGTGGCACAGGGGAACCAGGGGTAGACGACCTGCAGCCTGACAAGGGCACCACACCACAGGGCACATTGGCAGGGGCATCATGGCATGTCGATGGAAGGGCAGCACAGGCAGACAAGGACAAGTGGTGCAGAACAGCACACAAGGTAGGGTGTGACCCACCGCCCATTGTCACGCAGGAGACAGAGACATGGCAAAATGGCCGAGTGCACACAAGGGCACCACCCAGGGGACACTGCAGTGGGACAGCAGGGGACACGCCCATGGATACGAATAGACACCCACAGCACAGCGCAACACACTGCCTGCAAAGGAAATACAGACACAGTTGTTGTAGAAAAAGAACATCACTTTACTGGGCAGAAAAAAACAAAGGTGTGCCAATAGGGCACCCAGGAACTGCAACAGGGGAAATACAGGGGGAGGCAATAGTAGAAGCAGGGGACAGGGACTGGGTGAAAATACAGTGGTGTGGAACGATGACCCAGCAAACAGGGTGGGCAGGGGATGACAAGGGGAACAATAGTGCTGTGCACATGGATCAGTGCTACCAGACCCTCAGCATCGCCCGCAGCCTCCGCACCTCATGGCTCAGTGCCTGTATAGCTGCCAGCTGGTGCCACCCCACACACAGCAGCATGGATGTCAGTTGTTTTTTCCAGTGCAGCAGTCTGGGCATGAAGTGGAAGGCCCCCACCAGATGGGATGGACGACATCTTCTGGCCAGAGGCCCAGTCATACCTAGGAGAAGGGACAGAACAGGTGATAAGTTACATGCATGAGGAGGCCTGGACAGCAATTACACCCATCGGTGGATGGGCCCCCAAGGGCATGTGCATGGAGGAATGCAACAGTTGAACATGGCGCACCCACAGTGGGATGACCAGGCCACCCTGGGTGACATGCACACACAGCAATGCAGTGGATGCCACTGCGCAGGCGCATGCCACACGAGGCAGCCTGCAAACACCCTGCAGCCATTACACACCATGAGGTGCACGCACATTGCCCCACATCAACAGGGCAGCACTGTTGTGCCACCATACAGAGGACATGTTCACAGTGCCCGCACATGCAGTGCAGTATGGCACTGGCTGTGGGGGCGGGCACCCACCCATGCAGCAGCACCTGCCAGCACAGTTCCCCCTCCCCCAGGAAGCTGCACACACAGAGCATCTGGCAGCACAGTACAAGGTCTCTAGGGGCATGCACAGTGTGTGTGGACACATACCTGTCTGTGGCATGGCAACCTTTTGTGCTCTTGCCTGGAGCCTTTGTAGATGTCCCAGATCCCACCATTGCAGGTCACCATACCGGTGCCGACACTGCTGTCCTGTGCGCGGCATGCTCTTGTATGCTCAAGGCCTGCTGCCACCCTGTCCCATACCTGGGACCTCAGCACCTGCAGATCTGCATTCCCAAACAGCTGGGGCACATAGGGCTCCACCAGCGCAATGAGGTTGCACATCTCCAGCTCTGACTAGTTCACAGCATGGCATGCACAATGCCAGGAACCTGCCGTATCTCACTGAATCTACCTGTCATGAACTGAGTGCTGTGGCTTACACTGCATGTATGTGGTAATACTTGTTTACTGTGTGCAATAGTGGGCTAATGTACATGACTGTGCTGCATGCGGATGCATGACTGATGTGCGCAGTGGTGACCTATTGCGCAGCACCACACATGCGCACCACAACATGATCTGGTGGGGACATGTGGTCATGTCCATGACCTTGTAGGTGCTATGCATGGCCCTGCATAAGAGCACACAGGTCCTGGCCATGCTCTGTCAACAGCATGGCACACATGGTGCCGCTGTGCAATGGACTCTGGCAGAGCAGTGCACCCGGATACATGGTAGGCACCCAGTGCAGCATGCACAATGGGGAGCATCGTGCAATGCACATGGCTGTGTGATAGGACACTGGACATGGATCCACCGATGGTGCACATGTGCACCATGTGGCTGTGCACTGTGCATGCACCAGACATGAGCCGCATGGATGCTCCGGTGCATTTCCATTGCGCAAGGTGCAATATCACAATATTCAACTGGCATAAGCAAATAGCCTCATGAGGCAATGCATGGTGCAGTCAGGCTCATTTGCATCATATTACGGTTGTGCAACAGCCCATTTGCATGCGTTGTGCCTTAAAAGTGCCACGATGCAGCACTGGCCACCAACAGGTATTGCAGCCCCTGAGATAAGGGGATGCATACGTAGGGACTGGGTTGGTCATGCTGACAGAGCACCACAGCTTCTGTGTGGGTTTCCAAGCTGCTGACGAGCCTGTCCTTCACTGTCCACAGGTCGCATCATGTCTGATGTTGTGGGAGTGGAGGAGCAGGGGCCTGCATGGAAGCACAGGCCCAATTTCATGAAGGAGGAGCAGCAGGCCCTGTTTGAGACCTACCTCAACAGGGAGGCCCTGCTGAGTGGTACCATGGGCACCCCACCGGAATGGTTGGCCAGGTGGGATGCGGTGGCCACCTATGTTAATGCCCATGGGAGGCAACAGAGGTCTGTACAGGAGAGCAAGAAGACGGTGGTGACTGACAGATGTCACAACAAGGAGAAGATGACAGCCATCAGGGTGTCCCACAGCAGGATTTGCAGGGGACCCAGAAATGCCCCTGCACTGCCAGCGATGGAGGAGCTGGTGGTTGTGACCATCAGCTGTGTCACCATTGAGGGCATCCTGGGCAGAGGATTCTAGACAGGTGGCAGCCCCTCACTGCACTGTGAGTCAGTGTGTAGCACCAGGGGGGAAGGGCCTGCACCGTGAGGTGTGCCAGCCACTGTGCTGCATGGTCCATGTGTGTGTGTGGCATGCATCAGTGCATGGCACACATGGGGCTGTTGTATATGGCATTGTGCACCCTTGGTCAGTGGGATAGCTTTATGGCCACTGTACTGTGGCCAAAGCACATGCTTCAAGGTGTGTCACATGGCTGCACAGATGCATGGTGCTGCATTCCAGCAGCACTGTGCGGTGCACCGGGTCACCCTTTGCAGCACGCCACCCACCCAGTGGTGGCAATGTGTGGAGTGCCCCACATGCCAGCCATGTGCTGTAGGTGTGTCATGCATCCCCATCATCCAACAGAGTTGGCCTGTCTTGGGCAGCATTGGTGCCATGTCTGGCCTGCTGAACACCTCTGCCCAGGTGTACACTGCTGCATGCCAGCATGGGTGGGCTGCACAGGCACCATCGCTGGGACCAGGGCCCAGCCTGCGCAGTAACATCCCCACCACTGATAATGGCTTTTTGTCTTCCAGAGCCATCACACCTCCAGGGTTCATCACAGGATGCCACTGCTGACATTGGACCATAGGAGGGGTTGCCGTCCATATCCATGGGCATCCAGGACAGGGACCTTCCACATCAGGACAGTGTGGGACTGCTGGACCTCTTGGGCCTCACTGACAATGACACACTGTTGGACATACTGCTCAGCAAGGGCCTGTCTGTGCTGGTCCCTGCCAAGCAGCTGGGTGGTGTGTCTGACTCAGGTGATGACATGACACTGATCCTGGATGGCACAGACCAGGCAGTACCACCCAGGTAGAGGGCCAGGCACAGGTGGTGGTGGGCACTGGTGGCATGACGGCAAACACACAGCCGCACCCTGACCATGGCGCACAGTGGCGTGTGACACTGCCACTGTTACTGTCCAGGGGGCGCTGCAGTGGATGCTGGTGCCACAGGGCCAGACCAGCAGCTGGCTGGGCAGTGGCATCAAAATGCAGTGACCACCATGCAGCACACCACAGGGGCCACCAACAATGTGCCCACACATACACCACCCCCTGCACAGCCCCCTGTGCAGAGTCCACCAGAGCGGGGTATTGACCAGCATGCTGCAACACCCCCAGCAGGTCAGCATCCACCCCAGGCTATGCAGGGTGCTGACCAGCTGGATGAGTGCACCAGGCTGCTGTGGGCATCCTTGGAGCATCAGGCGGTGCTCGGGGCAGGGATCCGTGCACTGTGGGTTGAGTTGTGTCAGTTGGCCGAGCATCAGGACAGTGGACATGCACAGCTCATTGGTGAGCTCCGGCAGCTGCAGGAGACCATGACAACATTGCTGGACCGCATTGCCAGTCTCATCGCTGCTGGATTTGCATTGCTGGCACCCACTGGGCATGGCCGTGCATGTAGGACTTCCTGCAGTGGCACATCCACACCACAGACATGGTGTGTGGTGACCCCTGCATGGCTGACACCAGGATCCAACATAGCCATCCCCGACACCCCCGGTGCTTATCTCTTTGCCTTCCATCCAGATACCACTCTCTGGCTAAACCAATGTTTATGTGGGAGAGTTTGCCATTTTTTAAATTCTAGTTGAAACGGATGTCCCCTAGGTTCATATTTAGATTTCCTAAATCTTAACCCTAAGTCTGCTATTAGAGCAGTGTCATGTAAACATGTAAATAGTAAACAGTAATCTTCCCTGGTTCTTCTATATTCCAGCATGTAAAGGTTTAATTCTTGCAAACTATCTGGTTATGACATCTCTCTGAGCCCTATGATGGACTTAGTTGCCCTTTTCTTGATTCGTTCTATGCTGAGGATATCTGCTTTTTTATATGGAGCCCACACTTGGGCACAGTACTCCAGGTTGGGTCTAACCGGGGGCATCATAAAGGGACATAACCACCTTCCTGTCTCTACTTGCTATGTGTTGCAGTATACAGTTTAGTATCTGGTTATTCTTTTTCACTAATTTTTTGTAATGGGAGCTAAATTTTAGATCTGTGCTAATTATAACCCCAAATCCTTTTCCTCAGTAGTAGTACTAAGTTCAGTACTATCTAATTTATATGGAAAATTATTATTTCTTTTACCCAAGTGCATGGCTATACATTTGTTTTTATTCAGTTCAGGCTTACTATTTTTTGTCCAATTATGTATACTAGTTAGTGCCTCTTGCAAATCATCTGTATTTTTTGGGGTATTAGAGTTCAAATTCTGCAATCTTCCGCAAATTGTGTTACCCAAATATTTTTGTTTGGTATTTTTAAAGAGGTTATAAAAATATTGAAGAGACAAGGCCCAAGAACGGAACCCTGCGGTACCCCACTAGTCACAGTCACCCAATCTGATTTTTCTCCCGGATCATCACCCTCTGCCTTCTCTCCATCAGCCATGCATCTATCCAATTGATTATGTTAATGTCAAGCTTATATTCCTTAAGGGTGTTCACCAACTCCCTATGTGGGACCTTATCGAATGCCTTTGAGAAGTCCAAAAAGATAACATCCACACTATTACCCTCATCAACAGCTTTTCCCACCTTCTCATAAAACACTAACAGGTTTGTCTGGCAAGATTGATTTTTTTGAAAGCCATGTTGGACTGGGTCCTGTAGGTTACTTGTTTCCAGATATTTCATTATGTGATCTTTTAAGACTGTCTCCATAATCTTCCCTATGACTGACGTCGAGCTAACTGGTCTATAATTTCCTAACTTTAATTTACATCCTTTTTTAAAGATGGGAATTACCGAAGCCTCTCTCCAGCCCTGAGAGACTTGACCTGTATCTAGAGATTTTTGGAAAATATGTGCAAGAGGTGGGGCTAATTGTTCGGCCAGTTCGTACAACACCCTAGAATGGATTTCATAAGGTCCTTGTGATTTGTTTATATGTAATGTTTTTAATTTGTCAAGTACATCCTGTGAATGTATCTGTATATGCCCAGGACTAGAGTTAGTCTTGGTTTCAGTCTTTAATGGGGTAGCTGGGTTAACCACCGAGCAAAAGTATTTGTTTTGAATTTCTTCACATTCTTTATTACTTAATATAGTCCCTTGTTCATTCTTAAAGGGTCCAATGTTATTACGTTTTTGTTTATTGTTTATATAAGAATAGAAGGTCTTATAGTTGTCTTTAACAATTGTTGCCATCTTAAATTCATAATCCTGTATGGCTTTTTTAATCTGCCATTTGACTTTTTTGACAAGATTTCTATATTTTATGTTGGCTTGAATATTTTTGTGATTTTGGATTTTTTTAAACCATCTGTTTTTTTTTATTGATTAGTACTTTAATTTTTGGTGTTAACCATTTAGGAGTGAATTTTTTGTTTGCATACTTCTCATATTTGAGTACGCGCAGTTCTATTGTTATTTGTAACATATTTACCAAAGACTCCCACATTTTGTTTGTCGTATGGTTTTCAAATTCCTTTTTCCAATTCCAGGTTTTCATATGCTTTCTCATAGTGGGAAAATTGGTCTTGCTAAAGTTTAGGACTGTGGCCCTTCCCTCCTTTGTAGTTTTTTTCCACATCTTTAATTTGAAAAAAGACTGACTGATGGTCACTATTTCCTAATGGATTACGAATGTGTACATTCTGTACTATTGGTCCCAGATTTGTTAAAATCAAATCCAGGGTATTTTATACCCTAGTATTTTCTGTTACAAGTTGGACAAGTCCTATTTAGTTTACTGCATCTAAAAATTGCTTACTTTTATTAGATTTGCCTTCAAGCTTTTCTCCAGTCTATATCTGGGAAGTTAAAATCTCTGGTCAATACAATTCTGTCTGTGGGATCTAAGTTTCTAACGTTATTTAGTAGTTCCAACTCCCTTTCCAGACTCATTGAAGGTGGTCTATATATCAGTCGTAGTTTAATTTTGGGTTCTTCTTTAGGTATAAGTTTTAACCATATCAATTCCAGACCATCCTCTTCCCTTTTTATTTCCTCACATTGTATTGATTGATCAATATATATTGCAATGTCCTCTCCCTTTCTTGATTCCCTTGATAAATAATATAAAGAATATCCAGCTATTTCCTTATCCCATTTATTCTCAATTGACCACCAGGTCTCTGTAATGAGTGCAATTTGTATATTTGTATTATATAGTAAATATTGGAAGTCCTCAAATTTGTTTATAAGGCTACGTGCGTTTATTAGTGTACCTCTCCACCCTTCCTGTAGATCCACAGTTTTATGTGCTAGGTTCTGAGTCTGCCTCTTCCCCTTATCCAGTTTAAATGAAAGGAAATAACATTATTTATTTTCTTACTCAATATTCTAATACCCACTCTATTTAGATGCAATCCATCACTTTTAAATAGTGTACTTTTCTTGAAGGTCCCCGAATTATCCTTGAATCCAATACTGTTATACTCACAAAATGTTCGCAATCTTATATTGATCATCTCTCTCTGGATTTTTGAAATCATATTTCCCACTATTTTGGAGCAAGCCTGATATGATTATATCTCCTCCCCTTTCTTTTATTTTATTTTCTATATGTTGATAGTCTTGTATAATATACTCCACACTGTGAAGTCCCACGTCATTTATATCAATATGGAGTATTACTAATGGTGCCTGTAGTCCTTCCATCAGTCCATTTAGTAAGTGGCCTATGTCTGATATTTTTGGCCCTGGTAATGAGCTCACAGTTGTGTGCATTTTTCTACCGTGGCACACTAATGAATCAATACTTTTAGTTATGGAGTCACCTATAATTAGGATATCTTTTCCTTGTACTGTTTTAGTATTACCAATTTCTACTGTGGGGTCTGTTATCATAGGTTCTGATTCTTTCTTGTTATTATAGTTACTTCCCTGTTTAAACACTGTGTCTTTTCTTAATAGCCCTTTATCTAATACTGATTTTCTGCCACTACTATGCGCATTTATATCCTGTTTTATATTCTCTTGCCTTTCACCTCCCTCTATACTACTGTTTAAGTGTTCTTGAGAAGGTCTGGATCTAACAGGGTATATCTATTTTCTAACTCTGGGTAACCCTTGGATAACTGAACTTTATCATTCAGCTTAGTAGTGTATTTCAGTGTGTTGCTCCAATGATTGTCATCATTTATATTTTCTGTCTCAGACATGGTTTGTTGTTGATCTTCCCCCTTCACTAGGCTTATGTCATTTTCAACTAAAAAATGAATCGATAAAAGCTTCCAGTTCTCCAATCTCCATCTGGACTTCTAGCGTACCCATTTGCCTGTTTCCCTCTACTCTTTGTCTTAATAATTCAATTTCAGTTTAAAGATTTTGAATTAATATACACTTGTCACAGGTAAATTTGTCTGCTGTTACCTCTTCTGTGTACATTTTACAGGATACACATGGTGTATGATTCCTTTTTCTTGTTTGGGTTTTAACCATTTTCAAGCTAGAGTGTTTCTTCAGTTGTTGATATTCTATTTAAATGGTAGTTACTGCCTTAGTAACTCAGAATTATTGTCGCTTTTATCCCACGGTCCCAGCGGACACAGCAGACACACGCAGACGCACATGTCTCTGCATGCGTCTCCACGCGCAATGCCGCGTGCTCTGCACATGCTCGCCCTGCTCACTGCAGGGTGAATTATATGGGCCCTGTGACCCAGAAGTGCCTGAGTCGGGTTGTGGGAGTACTCGCAACCAAACTGCTGCAAACAAAACCTTTATTTATTAATTTCGAGCCCCATGATGTTTTTAGGCTCAATAAAGTGTTTCCTCACTCGAAAAAGTGAATAAAAATGCTAATATAAGTGCACTCAGTAGGCTGGTCTCACACAGTGAGTCTGCCTACCCTCTTCCTGTTTCCTGTTATGGAAAGCAGGGTTCAAGTTAAAATACAAATGTATATTTTTTTTAAAGGTATATCTTTCTACCCCACACAATCCCGCAATATCAGCACACCTCTCATTCAGTCTAAAATTCTGATATTGTCTATAATGCTCTTATATAATCAGAATAAATAACAGCCAAGTATAAGAGTTTATTATCAGACCAAAGAAGAAATACAATCAGGACAGGTTCAATCCTAGTACAAAAAGGCATGGGTTCAAAATATCGCACGGCAGAATGCCGTGCGACTTAATCGCATTGCGCAATTCCTAGATTTATTTTGTTCTGTGGGGGGCTGTGCCCCAACATCCCCCGTTACAGGGGGCTGTGCCCCCGGACCCTCCCCACTTAGGATTCTAACTCCGGGGGGGTCCAATATGGAGAGCACACAGGTCCTGTGTTCAAGCATAATGCAGTACGATATTAAGCATACGACATTATGACCCGGTACGGTACAGAAAATATTTTGCAAAACAAGAACATGAGAGACTCTATTATAAACAACAGTAACATGTACTCATAAAGCCAGAACAAATAGAAATTAAGTATATGAGCATATTAAACCACAGAGAAGGCAATACAAATAGGACATGTTTTGTGCCTGTAAAGAGTAAAAAAACAGTGTAAAGTTTAAATCTTATTACTGTCTGGATGATGATTAAAATGTAGTGCTTGATAGGAGGCTTAAAACCTAGCACACTGGCTGAATATGTCCATGGAGAAAGCTGTGGGTGGCCCAGACGTCCACATCGCTATAGTGATGTGTGGTGATGTCATCAAGTCGACACATGACTTTCTCCATGGACATAAGAGGTTGGGCTAGTGGAGCTGACAGGGCTGCATTTTGTATTAAGAAGTCAGAGTTGAAAGGGGTGAGACAACATGAAGAAAACACCTCAAATAGTAAGTAACTTCACATAATGATTTTGTTGATGAACATATATGGCTTGAGCTATGAGTGAGTCGGGGAAACCAGGAAGTAAAACTAATAAAGACTTAAGAGTTTTATGGTGCATCAGATTCTGACTAAGCAGCGTTTTAGCAAAGTAACCGTATATAATGGGCCCAATTCTAGAAAGGATTACACCTAGCATAAACTGACTTGCGCCAAAAAAAATGGTGCAAGTAGCAGTTTACGCCAGGATTTGCAACATTCAGTATTCTGCAAAGCATTCTGCGATATGTCGCAGGCTGCTTGCACCAAAGTGGACCTACACCACCAGTTACACCATAAACACCCTGCAACATGGTGCTAGGGGGTTTACAGCTGCAGCTGAACCCAATTCTGTAAGGGGTGGCCTCCAATTTGATATTACTGTTCTAGACAACCCCCCAGAAGACATCCACAAGTACATTTACATCAGCTAACAGCTGGTGTATGTACTTTGTGTCCACTTGGGGTTGCATAATGTGCCGCAAGTCCCAGTCCCCCAAGAGTGTAATAAGCCCCGCAGGGGTTTGGAATCATCCATTGCCCCAATCCCAAAAGGAAAAGCTCCACAGTGCTAGAAACTCCCTGGGCTAATCATGCCACCTCCCCAAGCTCCAATCCCCAGATGTATGTTACAAAGTCTCACAGGGCTAATCATCTAATCAAGCCTCCCCCAAGCCACGATCCTCTAATGTAGAGAAAGCCCCTCAGGGCTAATCATGCCCCTCCATGCCCGTTCCCCAATTGCCAGCCCGCCCACAAATGGTAAATGTTTTTTAATACAAAAAAAATCCATAATCCATTTTCCCTGGTAGTCTAGTGGCCCCCCACTCAGCAGTGCCAGTGCACCCCACTCCCCCCGACCCATAGCCAGCCAGAGATTGGAACAGCCCACCTCTCACCTATGTGGCCAGCCACTGACTGAGCTCCTTCAGTGTGCACTACTGTATATAGTAGATACATAGATATGTAAACAGTGTTAGCAGATAAGGGCCTATGGCCCACCCAGTCTGCCCATTTGAGCTCGTAAGTTCAGTTTATGTTTTCCTAGAAGTCTGTTGCCCCTTACCCCTGACCACCAGAATTCCTTTATGTCTATCCCATGCGTTCTTAAATCCTGTGATTATTTCAGCCCCCACCACTTCCTCTGGCAGGGTGTTCCACTTGTCCACCACCCGTTCTGTGAAGAAATGCTTCCTCATGTTTCCTCTGAATCGTCCTCCCTCCAACTTCATCCTATGCCCTCTAGTCCTGGAACAGCTTTTCACTTAAAATAGTGTATTCCTCACCCTGTTCCTCCCTGTAAGATACTTGTATGTCTCTATCATTCCCTCTCTCTCTCTCTCCTCCAGGGAGTACATTTCAGTTCCTTCAACCTGTCTTCATAGGATCTGTGATGCAATCCATGCACCATCTTTGTTGCCCTCCTGAACCTTCTACCCTGTCATGTCATACGTGGGTATGGTCCTCCAAACTGCCACTGCACCAGGTGGAGCCTCACTAGTGTCTTGCATAGTGGAATTATGACTCCTTTTCCTGCTGGTGCGTTCCTACCTACATCCCAGCATCCTATTTCCTGCTGCCTTGTCCACTGTCCCCTACCTTGAGGTCATCAGAGATGGTAACCCAAGATCCCTTTCCTGCTTGGTGCATGCTATATCCTCACTCCCAACTGATATATTGTGCCAGGGTTTTTGTCCTATGCATTATCTTGCACTTCCTTGCATTGAATTTCAACTGTCAAACCCTGACCATTCTTCAAGTTTTGCAGGTCCCTTCTCATTCTGTCTACACCCTCTGGTGTGTCTACCTGATTACAGAGCTTTGTGTCATCAGCGAACAGTGAAATTCTGCCTTCTAGGTCCTAAATGCCACTGATGAAGATGTTGAATAGGACCGGTCCAGCACTGATCCTTGTGGTCCCCACTGGTCACTCTTCCCTCTGTGGGTGACAGCCATTTACCACCACCCTCTGTGTCCTGCCGCCCAGCCAGTTACCTACCACCACTACTGTCATGCCCACACCCCATATTCCCCAGTTTGTGTAATAGTCTTCTTGTGGCACAGTGTCAAAGGCCTTGCTGAAGTCCAGATAGGCCATGTCCACTGCCCTCTGATCCACCTCGTAGTCACCCAGTCCAAAATTCAAGCAGGGTTGGTCTGACATGACCTCCCCTGGTGGAAACCATGCTGCCTTGGATCCTGTGGTCCATTGACAACCAGATGTTCCACCAATCTCTCCTTCAGTAGTGCTCCCATGATCTTCCCCACTACCGGGGTGAGGCTGACTGGTCTGTAGTTCCCTACTTCCTCTTTTTTTCCACTTTTGTATAAGGGGACTACATCTGCTGTCCTCCAGTCTTTGGGTGCCTCCCTGGTTCCAGTGATCAGCTAAACAGGATAGCCAGAGTTCAGCCACCACCTCTCTTAGTTCTTTAAGGACCCTGGGGTCACCCATCTGGCCCCATTGCTTTATCAACTCATTACTTCCAGTTCCTTCAGGACCCTTTCTCGTGTAAAGGGACTTATGTCCATTCTGCACCATTCTCACCCCTTGTACTCCTTCAGGACCCATTACCCTCCTTCCTCAGTAAAGACTGAGCAAGAAATACCTGTTCAATATGTCAGCTTTGCTGTTGTCATCGTACTATGGCCCCATCATCCCTTCAGTCTCACTATCCCTCCTTTGTCTTTCTTTTTCACTTTGTACCTGTAAAGGTTTGTCCCTCTACCCACTGATTTTGCAATGTGTTCTTCTGTCTGAGCTTTGGCTTCCCTTACTGACTCCTGCCTCCTTTGCTTCTCCTGGTACTTCCTATCCCTTCTGCCTGTGTCTTTTGTATTGCCGGAATGCAATCTTTTGGCTTTCACTTTCTTTGCTACCTCTTTGGAAAATCATAATGGTCTCCTCTTCCTTTTCCTCTTGCTAACCTGCTTAATGCATAATTCTGTTGTTCTTGTAATCCCATTTTAAATACTGCCCACTGTTCCTCAACCCTGATTCCTGTCCCATTCCCTTAATGCCTCTTTCAAGTATCTCCCCATTTTCCCAAAGTCTGCCCCCTAAAATCCAGGATATGTGTTTTTGTGGTTTGGTTCTGCTCTTTCTGTGATTTCAAATCCACAATGACTGGTGGTCACTGTTCCCCAGGTGCTCCCCACTGTTACTCCCATCACACTGTCCCTGTTTGTGAACACAAGGTCCAGTATTGCCTTCTGCCGAGTTGGTTCCATGACCAGTTGCTTGAGAAGGCACCCTGAAGAAGTCAGGATAAATCTGCTCCCTAGTTGATGCTGCTGCTGGGATGCTCCAGTCCACGTCTGGAATATTGAAGTCTCCAACCAGTACTACCTCACCCTTGTCTGCCATCCTTTGGATGGCTAGCATCAACTCCTATCTGTTTCTTCCTCCTGGGCTGGTGGTCTATGACCACACCTGTCGGATGGCTGTCCCATTTCCTTTCCAACAACCCACAGTATCTCTCTCCCATTTTGTTCCTCCTGGATCTCTGTGGCCCTTATGTCATTTGTCACATACAGTACCACCTCCTCCCTTTCTGCCTGCTCTGTCTCTTCTGAATATTTGTAGCCAGGTATGGCCATCTCCCAGTTGTGGTTATCATTACACCAGGTTTCAGTGATGGCCACAGTGTCCAGGTCTGACTGCACCATGACAGCCTCCAGATCTTCCATCTTGTTGCTAAGGCTCCTGGCATTTGCACACATGGCTTTCCATGATTTGACCTCCCTAGACTGTTTTGCTGTTCTACTCCAGCCCCTTCCTTGGTTGTCCTTTATCCCTGGTTCTCCTTGCTATCTGCCCTTCTGCTGAATTGTGCCCCTTTTCTGCCTATCCACCTCTTGGGCACTAATCTCCATCTTTTGCACATTGCTTTGCAGAGATAGCCACTCCTCTGGTTCACTGGTTCCACTGCTAGCTGTGGGGGCTGAGCAAGTAGGTACCCCCTGCTGGCTTGCCACCCTTTGCTAGTTTAAATGCTTCAGTCAATGTAGCATTTAAACTTATCATTAGAGTGCTTGGATTCCCCTCCAGGATGGATGCACGCCGTCAGGCTTGAACAAACCTCCATCCCCCAGGTGGGTCCCCAGTCACCAATGATCCAAACCCTTCCTCACAGCACCAGTTCTTCAACCATGAGTTAAAGTTCCTGGTGCATGCACTCTATCTCTCCCTTGCCTCTCACTGAGGAAGTACTTCTGAGAAAGTGACAGAAGTATCTACTTGCTTGAGACCCTCCCAATTTCCTAAACTCTTTTGAACTTCCTTTGGCTCCCCATTTGCCAGGTCATTAGTACCTAGGTGGATAATGACATCCAGCTCACCCTCCCGTCTTGCCTTCCCAGTGATCCCCAGGATCTTCCTTCCATCCCCTCCATGCTGTGGCACCTGGTGAGGCACCTCACCTCCCTGTCCCCCCCTCCTGTGTTCCTAGCTGGATCCCTCTTATGATGGAGTCCCCACCAGGATTCACTTCCTCCTCCTCTGGGGTCCACTGCTTTCCCTGCTGAGGTCACCTCCTTGGCTAACCTCCACATCCTTTCCTTCCACTTCCCTGGGTACCTCTATTTGGTTGTCCTCGTTTGCCAGTGTGGCATATGAGTTCTTGAGTGGAATAGGATCTGGGATGTGCCTCTGCCTGACTGCTCTAACCCTCCCTGAGCCCACTGTCATCCAAGTGCTCCTCATTCTTGGCATCCTTTGAGGCAGTTGCATTGGACTGGGTGGTCTCTGGATAGGGGTGATGGTACTCCAGACCCAGTTTACTTCTGCTCTGAGTCTGGCTACCTCATCCCGCAGTCCAGAGAGATGCATGCAGATAGGGCTGCACCTCAGTGTCCAGAAGGTCTGCCTGAATATGGCTGCCCCACAGCCACTGTATTGCACCACTCCCCACATTATACTGCAATTACACTCCTATTCCACTACTTGTCTGCTACTGAAGCTCTCCTAGTTCCCTTTTTATTAATTTACTGTCCTAAAAATCCTGCAACTGATCCTCGGATAATTTTCTTTAAAAAAAAAACAAAAGAAAAGAAACCAATAAATAAATAAATGAGTCAAAACACTTGTTGTGCTGAGGATGGGCTTCTTCCCCCTTATGCCCCTCCTACTTCATACCCCTTACTATACCCAGTGTTTAGCTCCTGTCAATCATATTTAACAGGGCATATAATTAAGAGTTGGGGGATGGGGAGGGAGGTGGAGAGAAAATTTGCAGCAATTAAAGACAGCACAGAATTACACCACCACTACATTTTAAATTTTCTACAGCCCACAAACAATTCTAAGTAAAGACAACAAAGAAAGTACAGTGTCACTAAAAGCCCACAATCTAAGTTTAAAAGAAAAATAGCAATTACCAGTTACTCTAAAGCACTGAATTGAATATGTTTCCTTCCTTCCTTCCCCTTCTGGCTTCTTCTGAGAAAATAAAACTCACTTGCTACCTCAACTCTGACTAAGCCCCACTTCCAGTTATCACGTAGCTGAGGTCAGAGGCCAGACAATTAACACCCTCACCCAACTACAGGGCAGTCAGACAAGCCAAGATAAAATTTGCAGCAATTAAAGACAGCACAGAATTACACCACCACTACGTTTTAAATTTTCAACAGCCCAAAAACAATTCTAAGTAAAGACAACAAAGAAAGTACAGTGTCACTAAAAGCCCACAATCTAAGTTTAAAAGAAAAATAGCAATTACCAGTTACTCTATAGTTTCCTTCCTTCCTTCTGGCTTAATCACCAAGTCATAGTATGTGCTCAATCATTGAGCATGTACTATATACCAATGTCTGCAGCTCGAGAGAGCTCAGATTTAGTGGCTGGCCATAGAGGTGAGAGGGGGCTGTGCCAGTTGCTGGCTGGCTACAGTTTGGGGGGGAGTGGGGTGGACTGGCACTGCTGGTTGGGGGGGCGAGGGGCCACTAGACTACCAGGGAAAATGTGTTATGTATTTTCTTTTTATTAAAAAACATTTGTCATTTGCAGGTGGGCTGGTGATTGGGGATCGGGGCATGGAGGGGCATAATTAGCCCTGCAGGGCTTTCTCTACATTGAGGGATCATGGCTTGGGGGACATGTTTTGCTGATTAGCCCTGTAGGGCTTTATAACAGATATCAGTAATCGGGGCTTTGGGTGGGCATTACAGGCTTTGGGGGGACGTATGCCCTTCCGTGTATTGTGCTATGGCTTGCGACAACCTGTTTATGTACGCCCTCTGTTTGGCATACTTGTACGGTTGGCACAAGTCGTGGGACTTTAGCTGTGGGGACCCTGCTCGATAATGAATCAGGGGCAGGGTCCCTGGTGATGTGGTGTTTGGCACAAGTCGCCTTTGGTGCAACTTGAGCCAACCCTACTAGAATCAGCCCCAGTGACTTTAAACCTAAGCATATACAGGTTGAAACATGTAAAAGTGTAGAAAAGTAAGGCGTGAGACACATAAAATGTTAGATCATTTCATGGTGCATCAGAAGCCGACTAGGTGGTGGCCTGGCAAAGTTTTCATTCAAGTTTCTTAGAATAATAAGCATTTACATGAATTTAAGGCAAGCAGAGGGAAAAGAAATGAACATGAGAGGCAAGTATTTTTTGAATGTGTTAAGACACTGAGTGATAAATACACAGTATGTTTATTGATATAGGTGTCCTTTGTAAATTATTGTGATTCAATAGTAAGTGTGGTATGTTTTAACCAAGAAAATGAACTAAGACTTTGTATTTAGGGTGATTTAACAAAAGTGGATTCTCTTAAAGGAAACTTAAGTTACAAACTTATGTATAACTGAATGTATGTCTACGTTAAGATCTAAGTGACAGGAGAAAACATTTAAAGGGACAAGCACCTTTTCTGAGTTTAAAGGTATACTGACCCAATTCATAATATTAAGTAAACATTTTTACATTGTAATTATACAATATGAGACAACTTACATCATTGTCTTAAATATGTGAACTATGATTGTGTATTAGGGGAAAGTCAATAGCAATGAAGTAAACATAAGAGAAGTTTTGAGAGACAACTCATTTTATTAACAGGTGAATCAACCTAAAATATCTGTAAATGTTAATGTATAACTATTATGAAAGAAGTATGAAGGTGAAGAATTTACTGTTTCTATTTTGTTTTATACAAGAACTCATTGAAGATCAATTAAGAGGAAAGTATGGCAGCAAAGGAGCCCTGCGGACCAAGTTAATAAGAAAGATAGTGTTGTAATAACATAGTTTTAAAGTGGTGGCTAGTAATAATGGTGACACAGTCAGATAAAAATTTGTTTTACAAGTATTACTATCAATAGTAATTAGAAAAAATATTTTAAAAAAATATGATTAAAGCAACAATTTTTTTTTGTGAAAGAAATGATGTTGACGCCATATAAAATTATGAAAATATTTATTTGAATATACTTTTTCTGAATCTATACTATGTCAGGTCATTGCATATTCTCCATATACTATAAATCAATATTTATACACCCATAGAGATGACAATGAGAAGATAACAAGTGATATCTTTGCATCTAATCTCAAGATTATCATATCTTGACATTGCTGCCATAATTGAAGGTTAAGTACATTACAATGGTATAATAAACCAGAGAGCATCTTTCACAATACATAGATACATAAATGCTGTCAGCAGATAAGGACCTCTAGGCCCATACAGTCTGCCAATTTAATCTGCCTAACAAAGTGTCCAGTAACCCTATCTGGTCACTGGCTTTAGCTTTTTCTTCCTATCTCAAGTATTCCTTTGTTTCTGTCACATACAAGTTTGAAACCCACCACTGTAGGGGCCGCCACCACCTCCTGGGGCAGGCTATTCCATGCATCCACCACCCTTTCTGTAAAAAAGAACTTCCTGACATTTCCCCTTATGCGGTCACCCCTCAGTCTCATGTCGTGTCTTCTTGTCCTGGCACTACTATTAATCTGGAATATGTAACCCCTTCCACCTTGTTAATGCCCTTGAGGTACTTGAATGTTTCTAACATGTCACCTCTCTCCCTCCTTTGTTACAGCATATACAAACTGAGGTTCCTAACTCTCTCCTCGTAAGGCTTGTAATGTAATCCTGTCACCATTTTGGTCACTGTCCTCTGCACTGTCTCTATTTTGTCAAAGTCCTTTTGAAGGTGTGGTCTCCAGAACTGCACACAGTATTCAAGGTGAGGTCTCACTAGGGTCTTGTACAGTGGAACTATTACCTCCCTCCTTTGGCTTGTGATTCCCCTTCCAATACACCCCAACATCCCCTGGCCTTTCCCACCACATTTGCTGTCTGCTTAGTGGCCTTCTAATCATCTGTGATTATGACCCCCAAGTCCCTCTCCTCTTTAGTTTCTGCCATCAGCCCCCCAACCTGTAGCTCTCCCCAGGGTTCCTGCTACTCACATGCATGATTTTGCACTTCTTTGGATTAAACTTTAGCTGCCATGCCCCTGACCACCTCTCCAGCGGTTCCAGATCTTTTCTCATCCTTTCCACACCCTCCGGCATATCCACCCTGTTGCAGATCTTGGTGTCATCCACAAACAGGCAAACTTTTCCATCCAGCTCATCTGCAATGTCACTGATGAAGACATTGAAGAGGACTGGCCCCATAACTGACCCCTGAGGTACCCCATTGGTCACCTTCCTTTCATCTGATCAGGTTCCATTCACCATTACTCTCTGTTTTCTGTCCCTTAAACAGTTTCCAATCCAGTTCACCACCTTGCATTCCAGCCCCAGGCTGCTTAACTTGTTTACGAGTCTCCTGTGTGAGACTGTATCCAAGGCTTTGCTGAAAGCAAGGTTAGGCAATATCTACCATCACAACTACCACCACCACCACCCTGGTCTACTGCCTTTGTCATCCAGTCAAATAACTCTTTCAGATTAGTTGGATAGGATCATCCCGCAGAGAACCCATGTTGGCTGGGATCCACCAGTTTATTTGCTTCCAGGTGTTCCACTATTCTTTTCATAAGGAGTGCCTCCATTATCTTTCCATCTACAGAGGTTAGACTAACTGGCCTGTAGCTCCCCACTTCTTCTTTACTACCACTCTTGTGAGGAGGGACAAAGTTTGCCCTTCTCCAGTCCTCTGGGACCACTCTAGTGTCTAAGGACTCAATGAACAGGGCTGCCAGAATGGCTGCCAGTTCAGTCCTTAGTTCCTTTAGGACCCTGGGATAAATGCCATCTGGATCCATGGCTTTTTCCACCTTTAGCTTCACTAGTTTTCTAGGACCCTCTCCTCTGTGAATGGACTGATGTTTACCTCCTTATCCTTGGCTCCTTTGAAGTCCAGCTGTGGAACCTGCCCATCCCCTTCCACAGTGAAGACTGAACAGAAATATTCATTCAGGATCTTTGCCTTTTCACCATCTACCTCCACTATCTCCCCAGCCCTTCTAAGCTTTGCTAATCCCCCCTTTGCCTTCTTTCTCTCACTAATGTACCTGAAGAATGTCTCATCGCATTTTTTAACTGATTGAGCTATTCTCTCCTCCATTTGCTCTTTAGTCCTCCTCAATGCCTTTCCCACCTCTCTCAGATGCTTCTGGTACATTTCCTTGTCCTCATCCCTTTGTATCTTCTTATACTTCCTAAAGGCTAGCCTCTTGGCCCTGACTTTTTCTGCAACCCCACCCCCAAGAACCAAAGTGATTTTCTTCTCCTTTTACTCTTGTTTATTGAGCTAATGCATTGTTTTGTACCCATTTCTCCTCAACATCCCCGCCTATACTGGTAAAGTCTGCTCTTCTAAAGTCTAAGACTCTTGCCTTTGTATGGTTGACTGGATCCCTGTGTTCACTTTGAACCATACCATATTGTGGTCGCTGGACTCTAAGTGACCTTCCACCCTAAGATCTGCTACCCTATCCCCATTAGCCATCACCAGATTCAGCATTGTCTGGTCTCTGGTAGGTTCCTGAACCAGCTGCCTAAGGTCAGCCCCCTCAAGGGAGTCCATGAAGAACTGTGTACTAGCTGAGGCCCCTGGTGGATGGATCAGTCTACCTCCGGCAAGTTAAAGTCTCCCATTAGCAGTACCTTCCCCTTTGCTGCCTTTTTATGCATGTTTTCTAGCAGCTGCTTGTCAATTTCCTCAGCCTAAGCCAGGGGTCTGTAGATGACCCCTGTGCGAATGGCTGTTCCATTGCCTGGCTCAAAGGTGTCCCAAACTTCTTCCATTTGCTCATGCCTGTTTTGAATTACAGTTGCCTTTATACTCTCCTTGACATAGAAGGCAACCCCCCCCTTTTACCCTCCCAATCTTTTCTGAATAGGGCATAACCAGGCACACTTATGTCCCAGCTGTGATTGCTGGTGTACCATGTTTCAGTTATTGCCACTATGTCCAGATCAGCCTCTGTCACTGCAGCCACCAGGACTGGGATCTTGTTCCCCAGGCTGCGGGCATTTGTGTGCATGAGCTTCCATGAAATGTGGCATCTTTTTGTTCCCTCCTTGTGTTTTGTTCCTCGCTTCATCCTCCCTTTCCTTGAGTGTTCTATGTGGTGCTTCCTTTTTATTACCTTACTGGCTGCTTCTGGTCCAGATCCTTTTATTAGTGGTGATAACATTGTGTTCTGAGCACAGCCTATCCTGCCCTGCAGTACCTGTGTATCTCTTCATGGGTTGACATCCTGGTCTTGCTTGATGTGTTCACTAACTGAGGGTGGGCTGCCTGAATCTCCCAGCTCCTGACAGCCCACCCCCAAGTGGTTAGTTTAAATGATTGCTCAGGAAGCATGCAAACCTCTCAATGAGGACAGACATATTGTACCCTCCTCAGAATGATGTGGGCTATCTTCTCTGTAAAGGCGTGCATCATCCTAGGTTGTGCCCCAGTCCCCAATGTAACCAAAGTTGTTTTCCCTGCACCAGTCTTTTAACCTCTTGTTGTAGGTTTTGATACATTGGTTTCTTCCCCCCCTCCTTCCCCTTACTGGTAGCACCTCTGAGAATGTAACAGAGTTTGCTACCCCCCCAGGCCCCTACCCAAATCCCTAAAATACTCCTGAACCTTTTCCATACTTGCTCTTTCTTTGGCTAGGTCATTTGTCCCCAAGATGGATAATGATGTCCAGGCCCTCCTCCTACCCACGGCCTTTACAAGCCTGTGGATCTGCCCCCCCACCCTCAGAGCTGTGCCTCAGGGGATACACATAACTTCCCTCTCCCTACTGATGCCTGATCCTATCACCATACCTTGAACTATTGAGTCCCCCACTGGGAGAAGCTTCCTTATTCCCTGGGATTCTCTGGCCTCATCCCCTGTGCCCCCCTCCTGGTTGGTCTGCCCATCACCTCTGGTAACAACCTTGGGTTCCCTTACAGGGCTCTCCTTCTCCTTGAGAGCATCATATTTGTTCTTTAGTTGTACCAGGTGGGGGGGTGCTTGAGCTCTATCTTCCTCAGCCTCCTTGAGGCCATCATAGTCCATCCAGGCCTCTGTCTGAGTACCTTATGTGGAAGTGGCTGGTGGTACGGTGATCCATGGGTTGAGGCAAACGTCTCCTGTACTCTTACCAACTGTGCTTGAAGCCTGGTAACCTCCTCCCTCAGCCCAGAGAGGTGCCTGCAAATAAGGCAGCATCGCAGCTTCCAGAACGTCTGCCTGAATACTGCTGCTCCATAGCCACTGCACTGCACCACTCTGCTTGTCATCCTTTGGACTTCTACAGTGCCCTTAAATACTTGTTAAGTTTTCCTATACGTCTTTAGTCAATTTTCTTTTTTCCCCCTTTCTTCCTTCCTTCTCTTTGTCTGTCCCAACTGTTCTGCAAAACAGTAGGTGGATGTAGCCCCTACCAATGAAGTAGCAGGAAGTTGTATGACACAGGTGCCTATTAAAGTAACCTGAGCCCTGGGGCAGGTAGGTTGAGGGGTGGGCCCTACCACACTGCCCACCAAAAAACAATCAACCCGGTGTGGAGTTTCTCCCACAGCACAGTTAAGCCTGTAGAAATATAAATCACAAAATCAACTGTATTAACAAATTTAGCAACTACTGCTAAGTGATAGAACAGACAAGAATTTAAATACAATTACCTGGAATTTGATCCTAGCTGAGATTAGAAGCACTGAAGCTTCCAGAAGGTTGTCATAAACCCACTCAGCAGGTCAGCCCTCTACTTCCAAAGTGCCAACCTCTGAGCGCAGTCTTGTGAACATTTAACAGAAACAGGGTAACCCTCCTGTCTGTTTTGTGGGTTTGAATCAACCTTTGGTCTCAGTTCTGGAGGGATTCAAACTGTGAACCTCTTGCTAGTGTACCCAATGCACAGACTCAGATAATTCTGTCTTCGGGGGCCAGATATCTTTGCCTATGGGCACCTAACCAGGTGTACAAAATGAAGCCTTAAAAACTCTAATAAAGACCTCAGATTACTCTCATCTTTTTCCAGTTTTGTATCACCATTCAAGCTTATGCACAGTGTCTGTTTTAACCATATATACTTCACTTGTTAAAGAAAGAAATTCAAAGACAGACCAAGTAGGCTCTAAAAATAGAGTTTTACTAAAATAGATAAAAGTATGTAAAACATAAAATACAGAACTATATTTCACAAGAACCATACAATCTTTTAAAAGAACAAGGTTTTAACAGTGTGATTCCTACTACAGTTCTTAGACTTGTCTCTCTCTCTCTCTCTAAATACCTGCTTAAAGTGCTCAAAGATGTTTCTTTGTCAGAGTGTAGATAAAAGTGTCTCTGAAGGAAAACAGAATACTGTTAAAAAAAAACTGTCTTTGACAACCCCTTTGTGTGAGGTCACCTAGCTCCTCCTCTGTTTATTAAAAATCATAGACCCAGGAAGTTTTATCATTTTAGAAGGAAAGTTAATTAAGGTTACATCAGCAGAAACTCCTTTCCCCATGTGACTTCCCCAATCAAGTCTGTAAATTTCCTTTCATCTATGAGTAGTATCCCCTCTCACATAGACATCAAAGCATTTATGATTTTGCACCAGTGTGCTAAACCTGGTTTTCCTCCTCAAAACATCATAAAATGGATACTGATTTCCCTCTTAGCAGTTAAGGCTATATTTAACATAGAAAAACAGGAGATTCTTGATTAAGGCCTGTTCTAGTCTGTAATTAGCTTCTGACCTTCCAGGTAACACCTTGTATCTAAAACCTGTGTGTGTGTGTGTGTGTGTTATCTCACATGCTGTCTCAGCATCTCTCAAGAGAGACAGTCCATAACACATTTTTATATTACAAAGAATCATAGCATACTCAGAACTGGCTGTCCACATGTCACAATCCTCCCCACCTAGACTGAATTTGGGGGCTCTATCCCTGGCATGGGATGGGTTTCCCAAATCAGTTCACTCCTCATACACATGAGACAGACCATCTGAGTTCTGGTTTCTGGCTCCAGCTCTATGTACGATTGTCATATCATACCCTTGCAAAGCAAGACTCCATCTTAGCAATCTACCATTGTTCTTTCCCATCTGAGTCAGCCAAACCAGGGTTGTTGTGGTCAGTCTGTACCGCAAAATGCTGCCCATACAATTATGTCTCTAACTTCTTTAGACCCACACTATGGCAAGACATTCTTTTTCCACAGTGGAGTATACCTGCTCCCTGGGAAGTAACTTCCTACTCAGGTACACTACTGGGTGATCTGCCCCTTGGTTGGATGTCTGACTCAGTACTGCCCCAATACCCACATCTGAGGCATCAGTCTGAATTATAAAGGGTCTGCTATAAACAGGAGCACTGCACAGTGCCTCCTTTAGTTTGGAAAAGGCTTCCTCACAAGCTGGGCCCCAGGTAATTTTCTTTGGCATCCTTTTCTTTGCCAGATCAGATAGGGGAGCAGCCAGGACACTGTAATTGGGTACAAATTTCCTGTAGTACCCTGATATCTCTAGAAAGCTCCTGACCTGCTTCTGCATTTCTGGTCTGGGCCATGCCTGGATTACCTCTATCTTTATTTGGTTAGGACGAAGCTGTCCCTGGCCTACCACATGCCCGAGGTATGCCACTTCTCCCATGGCCACCTGGCACTTCTTGGCTTTGACAGTGAGCCTGGCCCTCTGTATCCTGCCCAGTACTTCCCTAAGGTGAGATAGGTGTTCCTTCCAGCTGGTACTAAAGATGGCAATGTCATCCAGATAAGCCACGGTGTACTCCTCAGGACCATTTAACGCCTGGTTCACCAACCTTTGGAAAGTGGCTGGGGTGTTCTTCATTCCGAAAGGCATTACTTTAAACTCAAACAAGACTATCGGAGTGAAGAAGGCTGACCTCTCCCTAGCTCTGTCTGTCAACTCTCCCTGCCAATACCCCTTGGTCAGGTCAATAGTTGTAAGGTAGGTCGCCCCTCTCAACTTGTCCAGGAGTTTGTCTGTCCAGGGCATTGGATGGGCACCTGACTTCATGACTACATTCAGTCCATGATAGACCACACAGAAATGAATAGAGCCATCTGGCTTAGGCACAAGGACTACGGAAGAGGCCCAGGACCTGTGGGTTCTCTGGATTACCCCTAAATCCAGCATCTCCTCCACTTTCCTCCTAATGACCTTTTAGACACCCTCTGACACCTGATATGCTGTTCACTGTATGCACGTCTGTGTCCCTGTCTCCACATCGTGCGTCGCTAAGAGGGTTAGGCCAGGCTTGGTGCTAAACAATGGGGCAAAGTCTGCTAAAACCTCCCTTACTTTCTGGATCGGGTCCAGGGCCAGCTGGGGAGACAATTTTACTGCCTCCACAAAGGACTCCCACTTACTTTCTTCCAGCAAGTCCAGAAGGGGTCCTCCTTCATCCATCCCCTTCCCAGGACTACACACTGCAAACACCATGTCAGCCCTATTTGCATATGGCTTCATCATGTTGACATGGTGCATCCTTTCTGTCTATCTTAGGTCAGGTAACTCTATAATGTAGTTCATGTCATTTATCTTCCTAACCACTTTGTACGGTCCGGCCCACTCAGCCTGCAGCTTGTCTTTCTGGACCAGAATAAAGACCATGACTTCCTGAACCACCATGTATGAGCGTGCTCTTGCTCTGCGGTCATACCACACTTTTTGTTTCTGTTGTGCAGCTGCCAGGTTGTCCTGGGCTGTCCCCATAAGCTCCTTCAGCCTTTCCCTAAACTTAAGGACATAATCCACAATGGTAGTTCCCTGGGTGGTGTGCTTGCCTTCCCAGTCCTCCTGGATCAAGTCTAGGGGCCCACTTATCCGGCGTCCATATAAGAGTTCGAAGGAGGAAAATCCTGTCGACTCTTGGGGCACCTCCCTGTATGCAAACAACAGGTGGGGAAGGTATTTCTCCCAGTCCCTCCCATGCTGTTCAGCAAACACCCGAAGTATTGACTTCAGGGTACCATTGAATCTTTCCACAAGCCCATTGTCTTGTGGGTGAAACCGTGTTGTGCATCTCTGCACCACCCCACACTTCTCCCACAAAAATTTCATTAGGTCCGACATGAAGGAACCCCCTCGATTGGTGATAACCTCCTATGGAAACCCAACACGGGAGAAAATCCCAAGTAAGGCATTTGCCACTTTGTCTGTCCTTAGTGAGGATAGGGTGACTGCCTCTGGGTACTGGGTGGCATAATCCACCCCAGTCAGGATGAATCTCTTCCCTGAGGAGCTGGGGGTATTTAAAGGCCCCACAATATCCATTCCCACAATCTGGAATGGCTCCTCCACTATGGGCAATGGAATCAGGGCTGCTTGGGTTTTCTTGCCCACCTTCCATATTTCTTGGCACCGGTGACAATACATGCAATACTCCTTCACCTGCGGGGTGAAGTTAGGCCAATAGAAATTCTGGGCCAACTGCTGTGCAGTGCGAGCAATTCCTTTGATGACCAGACAAAGGAATATCATGTGCAATTTTGAGCAACTGTTCACGATACCCCTGGGGAACGACAAGCTGCCTGCCTATCATCCCTCCCTCTGTCTGTACAGCCTGAATATACATAAGTCCATTTTCCCAATAAACCTTATGTCTGCCATCACCTCCCTGTGCACCATCAGAGTCTGCCCAATCCCTCATTTTCTCTAAACTAGGGTCACTTCTCTGAGCAGCTGCAAACCCCTCACACATTCCCAAGACATGGGACTGGTCCCCTTCAGTTGCTAAACTAGGGTCCCTAGCACTAGCATCAGGGCACTCAGGATCACTGTCAGTCCCAACCCTCTGACAATGGGTCACCCCTCCCTCTTTGGAGTAACCCTCTGTAGCTGTGTGGTTACTTGCTACTGGGGAAATTTCTACCCCTTTTTCATTAGTCTCCCCATCTGGAGACATAGGCTGGGGAACCAGCCTCTCAGTGGCTTCCACAATGGCTTCTGAGGGGTTCAGAGAACTACAATTTTCCCTTGCCGCTTGGCTATGGGTAACTGCACATACCATCCTCTGTTTGAGATTGTTGCCCAGGATCACATCCACTGCTAACATTTTGGCTACTGCCACCTGTTGCACAGTTCCCCCTGTTTCACCCCAGTCTAGGAGAACACTAGCCAGTGGCAATGTTTTTTCTTCACCAGTAAAATCCTGCACAGTGGCGTATTTATTGGGTATAAGCTGACTAGGCTCTACTAGATCCCCTTTTACCAATGTCAGGGATGCCGCTGTGCCCCTTAACCCTTACGTCTGTACACCATTCACCATGACCGGGTGCATATGTTCTCTCATGTTCACATGCATGCTTCCAGGGACACACAAACAACCCACTTCTTTTCTAGCACCATTCAGCGTATTATTGCTCATTCTTTTGGGACACTGTCTGGCAATATGCCCAGTTGCTTTTCATAACCAACATTCACTTCTCTTTTCAGAGAAATCTGTTCTTTGAAATCTGGGGCTAACTGGTTTCAGTGGAGGCAGTGAGGGTTTTAGCTGCCCTGAAGGTGCGCTTTTCCCTTTCTATGCTGAGACACCTGCCCCATTTGCTCTCAGAGCAGGTCTGCTCTTGGCATAGTGGTCCAGGAGTTCAGCAGCCTCTTGCACTATTTTGGGATCTCTGTCCTCCAGCCAGGTTTTCGGCTCTGCTGGGCATGCCCAGAAAAACTGTTCTAACAGAATCACATTTTCAATTTTATCAACAGAGTTTGCCTCAATTCCTTCCCACCAACGTTTTAAAAAACTGGCGTTTCATGACTAGCTCCTAGTAGCTCATGTCAGGATTTCTCCTGAGCTTACTGAATTTAGCTCTGTATGATTCAGCAGTTAATTCAAATTTTTTTAACAGTGCAGCTTTAAGTTTGCTATAATCATCACTGTCCTCATTGTCTATTTGACCAAATGCATCCCAAACTTTCCCGGTAAGTAGCGAGGATAGCTGGAAGCTCCAGGACTCTCTAGGAATTTTAGCCTGAATACAAACTTTTTCAAAAGAATTTAAAAAGGTATCCATATCCTCCCCCCTCTTTAAATTTGCCTATTAATTAGGAATTCAATTTGTAACCCAGTCCTGTAGTCCCAGTTAAACCCAAGCCACTTACCTGCTCTGGTGCCACTGGTTAGAGTCATAGCTTCTCCAGTTCATGTTGCCTCTGGTGCTCCTGCTCCTCACCATCTGCGTCTCTGCATTCTTGCTCTCTCTTCTCCTCTGTAGCTTGCTGGTACTCACGCTCTTCACAGGCTGCCTCTCAGCATTCTTGCTCTCTCTTCTCCTCTGCAGCTCGCTGTTCACCTTCTCTTCTCTCTGGAACTTCAACTCCATTCTGTGCAACTCAATTTGTAGCCTGAGTACTTCTGGATCCAGGATACTGGTGACCTTCCCCTGCTGCTGTGGCCCTTCACTGACAGTGGCCCTGTTGCCCTCCTCATTGGATCTGGACACTGCACTGGCTGCTAGCCCTGCCACACTCAAGGTTTGGTCCGTTTCAGTCACAGTCTGTGACTCGGTGCTCTGGGTATCTGCTACCATCAGGGCATCCACTAGGTTCTGTTTGCTGGCTTTTGCCTCGAACGGGACTCCTCTGTCCCTGCACAACTGCCTTAAGTAGTCTACAGTGTGCCTGCTGTAGTTGGAAGCCATCTTCCCTAACTACTGCTACTCTGACTTGCACTTTAGGAAAAAAAAATAAAACGGGTAGGAACTTGACTGTACCCCAAGTGATATAGTTCTGTCTCCTTTTTAAAATAAAACTCTGCCTTTTTCTTTCTTTGCAAGTGAGCTGACTGTCTCAAACTGACACGCTGAACAATAAAAGCTTTTAATACCAAAATTATTATCCACATTGCTGCCAACCAATCTGTCACAAACCCACTCAGCAGGTCAGCCCTCTACTCCCAAAGTGCCAACCTCCGAGCGCAGTCTTGTGAACAGTTAACAGAAACAGGGTAGCCCTCCTGTCTGTTTTGTGGGTTCGAATCAACCTTTGGTCTCAGTTCTGGAGGGATTCAAACTGTGAACCTCTTGCTAGTGTACCCAATGCACAGGCTCAGATAATTCTGTCTTTGAGGGGCTACTGCTAAGTGAAAGAACAGACAAGAATTTAAATATAATTACCTGGAATTTGATCCTAGCTGAGATTAGAAGCACCGAAGCTTCCAGAAGGTTACTAAAAACAGAAAGCCAAAGTGATGCTGATGACATCACAATAGCACCATACGGCACTGAAGCCAGCAGTTGAAATCAAAGAGAAATGGTTAAATATTCAAACAGGAGATCTAACAACTGTACTTAGTAAACTGATATATAAAAGTAAATGTGCAGTGGTGTGACTAAAAATAAGCAGTTCATCATCACTTGTGAGGGGGAAGGGCTTTCATAACCCACTGGTGGCTCTGTCACTCATGAGTTATGATTCTGCCCTTCACACTTGAAGGTAAATTGCATATTGAGGACAAGGCTATTGCATATCCTATATAGAGATTATACAGGCATGGTAACCCCTGCATATTGGGGTAGAATATACACTTTAATGTTAAACTCCAGTATTTGGACTCTAATAGCTCAACCATAATTCAACCAATTTACCTGAAGTTTGGCATGCATGGAGACATTGTCAGGATCTCTGGCTGTTGTAAATTTGGTAACAATCTGTGCAGTGGCTGCAAAGCTATAGAAAGTTGAAAATAGATAAATTAACCAAAATTAAGAACTTATTTTTGCTCAGTAGTTCAAACATGGTCAGGATTTCAATCTCAAACTGTCAGGTTTTATAGAGTTTTGTCTAAGAATGACTCTTAGGTAATTCATTTTTCCTCTAACTTTCACTGTTTATGAAGTATTTGTAAAAATGTATTCCATGTTTGGGCATGTGCAGTAATGAAAACGAACATTCTAAGGATAAACAACATTTTGACAAAGGCATGTTTTATGGATTCATCAGGCAAAAATAGGTTTCATGAGGTAAACAATTATATTTCATGTGTAAGGGGTCACAAAAAAATTAAAAAACAAAATATTGTCTGTTGAAAAACAGAAAACCAAGGTGGAAGGGTAGTCTGTAGTTTTGAGTGGTCAACATATTAGTGTGAATGGAGGATCCCATGGCACTTTTTCTTATTAGATATTTAAGCAATACTACACGACCGGGTGCGCTATATCATGGGATATCATCATGCCTCAGGTGCGTTATGAGTTGAGTGCCTCATGTACCTGAGAAGTAATGATTTCCCATGATGTACCACACCCTGAAAAGTATTATTGCGATTATGAACTGGCTTTAATTTTTGTATGAATAGAAAGTTTAAAAAATTAAAAAATCCTGTAAAAACTTTTTGTTATTGATTTTTTAATGTGGCAGGGTACAGTAATAAAAAAGTCTCCATTTGAGTATGTCCACTAAGTGGAGCACTTGTACTGGGAGCTGATGAGTCTCTGACTCGAGTAAAGTCCCTCCCCCCCAATAAGTGCTCAGTGAGTCAGTGACAGTGGTGAACACAAAGACAGGGAGGGCAGCGAGTGGATCTTATTATTTTTCTTTAAGCCTCCTGGTGATCTGATATGGCTCATTGGCATTTCTGTGGGACATCCAGCAGTCCAGACCTGGGTTTGAGTCCCACAGCTTCCACTTACATACTGTGTGACCCTGAGCAAGTCACTTAACTTCACTGTGCTCCCAGGTCACACCTGTAAAAAAGCTTTCAGCTTAGTGTGCCACTCCTGGTTAAAAACAAATAATAAAAAAAAAAACAACTTTCAATTCGGCTTGATTTTTAGTTTCAATTTCTGCTCAGGCAGTAAGTGGTGGTTGCAGTGTCCTAATAGGGGAGGGGGTTATGACACGATGGTGAGTGGTGGTTGTCATATTCTTATTGTGTGGTGGCAGTTAGTGTTGCCCAGTATTGGGCATGATTTGAAATGCAGTGTCATTTTGTTTAAACCAAAAGCCAGATGCTATGAAGGTGTGCTCAGGATGAGTCTGTGAAGCTGCACGAATAAACTACTCACAGCGCCTACGGGTTTGAAGTGGCTGTCGGTGATGAGGAATTGTAGAAACAATGTTGGAAGTGGAGGCCAAGGACAGTTGTAGTGGTAAGACTAAAAAAAATAAAACTGAGTTGGCTGGTGGGACTGGTGTTTACAATGAGCAGACAGAAGTGCTGCTTATGTTGCAGTTTGTATGAAGAGTGAGAAAATAGGTTGCTGCCGAGGTTGTGAAGGAGGGTTTTTAATTCAGTAAGCAGACCTGTTGGCTGGTACCTTGCCAGAAGCACCATTGTGCTGGTCAGGGCTGGCATCAGGGGGTGCAAGGGACACAACTGCACCTGGGCCCTGAGTGCAGGGGGGGCCCAGAGTCCTATTTTGCCCAGCAATATAAATATCTAGCATGCTGTACCTGCTTGCATGCCATGGTATGCAGTGTGCCCCCTGCTATCTCTGTCTGCTCAGTCGGTCTCGACTCCAATGGCTGCTTAATTAATTAATGGCCTGCTCGGCCCGGGGGGGGGACATGAGGGTTGGACTTGTGGCCACACAGCACCATGGCATGTGCTCAGCTCATACCTGCTGTGTCACTCTTGCTGGCTGGCTCCTCCTCCACCATTGAAGACTGAAGCTGCTGTGCCTGTTCTTAAGAACCACCCATAGTGATGTTCTTGCATTCCGTGCTCGTGTTCAGCTTGACTGACAGTCACCTTACCAGCTCTTTAGTTGGTCAGGTGATTGGGGTAAGCCTTATGGGAGACTCTTGTGATAAGCAATATTCAGTAGCAGTCTGTAGTGTGACTGACTGAAGTCGGATGTGCCGAGCACTGTGTTGCTGAGCTATACTCAATAGTTACAGTTCTTTTGCACTTTGTTCTTTTTTGTGGCATCAAAAAACACAAAACACACAAGTGACAGTCACAGTATTGATTTGTGATGTGCAAGGGTGACGGATCAGTGGGAATTTGCTTTCTGAAGGGGCTCGGGGTGGGTGGAGGGAAGAGATCAGCCTTGACCTTACTGGCTGGGAGGGTGTTGTTGTGGTGAGGTGCGGCACACGGGGTGGTGAAAATTAAAAGGTGCAGCGAGTGTGACCATGTGAGCTCCATCTATTCTGATTACTATCTTCTAGAGAGAGAGAGTGAGTGAGTGTGGTGTGAACCACACTGTCAGTGTGATATAGCAGCCTGATAGGATTCAAGTCTGCTGGCAGTAATACTTTGGCTGGCTGCACTGGAATAATGAATAAATAATATGAGATTTTTTAGGTGTAGACTGTGAGTGCCTAGATTGTACTTGTAGGCAAAGGCAGTTAAGTTTGCTGACAAGGCAAGCCTGAGCCTGAGAAGAAGACAATAAATCCATCTGATCCTGATCCTTTCCAAAACACTTTTTGGCAACAGCAAAATTGAAATAACAGATTATCTGGTTCTGCTAGTCTGCTCTGCTGATTCTAAGCAAGCAAAGAAGCTGGAGCATTGCTTTTTACATTTTTCCTGCATGAGCCTGCCCTTAGCCAGCCGATATTGAAATGAACTTAACTTTTTATTACTTAAGTAGTCAGAAGTAAATTGTTTTGCACTCATAAAAAAAGTAAAATAAAAACATAGGCATAGCAAGGCACACCAAACACTGTTGAACCTGGCTTGCCGGGGAGGGGTCTGAGCTGACAGCTGAGCCCAGGGCAGCCTAAGAGGCTAATTACTGTACAAAACTGAATATGAAAGTGGGTATGCCAGTGGCTAAGGTTAAAAAAAAAGGGAGGGTAAAGTAAGTAGTGAGATCACCTGAGACGGGTTGAAAAATTGACATCAGTGAAAGCCTGCTGTGTATACCATTCATTTCAGAAAAAGTAAAAAGAATATTGGGGGGTGGTTCACAGTCTTGCACCAGGGCCCAGTAAATCCTAAAGCCTGCACTGGTGCTGGTGCATAGAATCCTGGCAATAAGATGGTTGGTCTCTGGCTTTCTGCAGGGTCCATGTTGCCCTGCATGCAGCCAGAAAGACTTTGCAGCTAGCACAGTGCATGAACGGTCCTGTGTATCCTTGCATGAAGGTGGTTGGTATCTGGCTGCAAACCCTGTGTGCAGCCAAACTGTGCTTCTGGCATAGGGCATGAAGGGCCCTAGGCATCCTGGCATGAAGACGTTTAGTGACCCCGATTTTATGCTGTGTGAATATGGATATGATGCCACTGTCACAAAAAGAAAGAAGACTCAGTAAAAAAACAAAACAATGTTAATAAATTCATTAGGGTATAAGAAAGCAAACTGCACAAAGTAAGGAATGAAAAAATGGGGTTCGGAATATCAGGACTCTTGGCAAATTGGTAGTGTGTTGTTCCTTGTGGTTTTCAAACTTAATGTCCATCTTTCACCCCCATTGTCTAGCCTTGTAACCCAAGGACAAACTACAGGTCCGGGGCATGCGGTCACTGTATGAAGTTATAAATGACTTTGTGCTTCATGCAGGGCCCTGTATAAAGAAAGTTATGAATGATCTTTATCTTCTGTTTTGCACAGGGTCCACAGTGCCCACATGAAGAGAGTTATATATGATGTCTTGCTTTATGCATGGCTCTGCATGAAGAAAGTTATACATAAACTTCTACTTTGAGCAAGGCTTGCAGTTATAACTGATTCTGGAGCCCCATGTGGAGAGCCATCATTATCTAGCTCCAATAACTAGACCTATATGTCATGGGCTTGGACATGTAGCATGTCCTTGGCACCTAAGCAAGGGACTAATATCTGCACTGTCTTGTTACTCAAAGTAAATGACACAGGAAGGTTTGCGTACAGTGCTGTTATTAGGGTAATGACAATCCTGCAACACATGATCATTTAAACCCTGATGAACGCCACACCACCAGTTTGCCAAGGTTCCAGAGGCTTTGAACCTTAATGTTTATGTTTGCTTGCATGCATGTGCAAGAAACACAGTGCAACCATACAAGTTTTTGTAGGTGTGCCAACGCCACTTCCAATGCCCAGCTTCTTTTTGCAGGCGTGGCAGCACTGCAGCAATGAATGTCCAAGCTGTCTATGACAGCAGTTCAGATGCAGTGGCGTACAGTTCAGAGAAAACCACCACTACAATCAGCGGTAGTAACATGTTGGCAATTTGCATACTGCTATTGGCAAGCAATTTGCATATTGCCGTTGGCAGTATGCAAGTTGCCTACACATCACCACTGCATCTGAACTGCTGTCATAGACAGCTTGTTTACTTTACAGTGTGTGGCAAGTGCATGGCAGTTAACAGTGCATGCCAACACCCAATTAATTTTCTGACGGGGGAGCCCACTCCCCGTATCCTCCATTTGTTGTGTGCTGAGGGGGTACCCAATCCCCCTTGGCATCATGCCCCCAAACAGTCTTTTATTTGCTGATGGGGGCCCAACTTATCGCTTTAAGTCCCCTTCCTAAAAACACAGGTGGCACAAAATGAAGCCTGAAAAAAAACCTTCTTGCAACATCCTTTTTATTATTCCTGCCCCTGAAATAATGAAAATGGTCCCTCATGGTCTTTTGTGCCTCCTCCCACAACTCGAGCCCACCCACTGAGCACCAACCGCCCCACACTCCCCCTCACACCATATGTATCTCTGGAGCCCGGCACAACAATCTTTGGTGGACTGGGAACATGTCTGTACACTTCAAAGCCGACCGCGAACTGAAGAAATGCCAGTAATCTATACAATGGCATAAATAGGGTTTTTTCAGCTTATGTGGATATCTGGGCCATTTTTTTGACTTTTGCCACTAAATTTTCAACATGGTGATATTGAGACCCCGCCTTATGAATATAGTCACTGTCATGATTATTCGGTCCCAAAAGGTAATTTTTCAGTCTCTGCATGGAATCACCTTTCTGGACCAATTAACAAAATAACAGTGCCACTGTTCATAAGGTGGGCTCTCAAAAAGCATATCTTGCAAATTTGGTGAAAAAAATCCCAAAAATGATTGTTTTACGAGCGTGCGTTGCACAGTTCCATGCTCCCTCTGAACTTCACGAATTTGTAATATTTTCACTCCAGAGTTTGAACATTGGTATTTTTTCACACCTCCTTATGAACAGCACAGCTGTCATTTTTCACATCCTGGCCAAAATGTGCTTTCCCACTACCGGTGCAGAATGACACGGTCGCTGTGAGAAATCAGTGTTTGGGACAAATTATGAAAATCACAGTGACACTGTTCATGAGCAAAGGTCCTAAAATGCCTACTTTGAAAATTTGGTAATGAAAGTCCATAAAATTATTGTGTTATGAGCGTACATTGCGCAGTTTCCATGCACCCTCGTAATTTTGTGCATTTGTAATATTTTCACTCCTGAGTTTCAACACTAGAATTTTTTCATACCTCCTTATGAACAGTACAGCTGTCATTTTTCATATCCTGCCTGAAATATGCATTTACACATCTGGCACAGAATAGTGTGGCCACTGTGGGAAATTAATGTTTGGGACAGATAAAGAAAATCATAGTGGCAGTGTTCATGAGTAGAGTTCATAAAATGCTTATGTTGAAAATTTGGTGACGAAAGTCCATAAAATGAATGTGTTATGAGTGTGTATTCCACAGATTCCACACACCCTTGTAACTTTGCAAATTTGTAATATCTTCACTCCAGATTTTCAACATTGGCATTTTTCCTCACCTCCTTATGAACAGTACAGCTGTCATTTTTCACATCCTGACTGAATGTGTTTTCGCACTCCCGGTAACGAAAGTCCATGAAATGACTGTGTTATGAGCATACGTTGCACAGTTTCCATGCACCCTCATAATTTTGTACATTTGTAATATTTTCATTCCAGAGTTTCACCACTGGCATTTTTTCACACCTCCTTACGAACAGTACAGCTGTCATTTTTCATATCCTGCCCAAAATATCTGTTTACACATCTGGTGCAGAAAAGTGTGGTCACTGTGAGAAATTAATGTTTTGGACAGATTAAGAAAATCATAGTGACAGTGTTCATGAGCAAAGGTCACAAAATGCCTATGTTGAAAATTTGGTGACGAAAGTTCATAAAATGACTGTGTTACGAGTGTGTGTTCCGCAGATTCCGCACACCCTCGTAACTTCACAAATTTGTAATATTTTCACTTAAGATTTTCAACATTGCCATTTTTCCACACCTCCTTACGAACAGTACAGCTGCCATTTTTCACATCCTGACCGAAATGTGTTTTCGCACTCCCGGCACACAATAGCGTGGCTACTGTGGGAAGTCAGTGTTTGGAACAGATTAAGAAAATCACAGTGACACTGTTCATGAGCAGAGGAGCTAAAATGTCTACGTTGAAAATCTGGTGACAAAAGTCCATGAAATGACTGTGTTACAGCTGTCATTTTTCACATCCTGGCCAAAATGTGTTTTTGCACTTCAGGCACAGAATAGCACGGTCACTGTGAGAAATCAATGTTCAGGACACATTATGAAAATCACAGTGACACTGTTCATGAGCAGAGGTCCTAAAATGCCTGTGTTGAAAATTTGGTGACAAAAGTCCATAAAATGACTGTGTTACGAGCGTACATTGCACAGTTTCCATGCACCTTCATAATTTTGCGCATTTGTAATATTTTCACTCCAGAGTTTCAACACTGGTATTTTTTCACATCTCCTTGTGAACAGTACAGCTGTCATTTTTCATATCCTGCCCAAAATATGCGTTTACACATCTGACACTGAAGAGTGTGGTCACTGTGGGAAATTAATGTTTGGGACAGATTAAGAAAATCATAGTGACAGTGTTCATGAGTGGAGGTCACAAAATGCCTATGTTGAAAATTTGATGAAATAATTCCACTAAATGACTGTTATGCACATGCGTTGCACAGTTTCCACTTACACTCGGAAGTTCAAGCATTTTTAATATTTTCACTACAGATGTTCAACATAACCATCTCTTCACACCTCCCTATGAGTGGTACATCTGTCATTCTTTACATCCTGCCTGATCTGTGTTTTCATACATCTGGTGCAGAATGGCATGGTCACTGTGGGAGCTCAAAGTTCGGGACATATTAACAAAATCACAGTGCCGCTGTTCATGAGAAGAAGTCCCAAATGCTTTCATGAGGTGTGAGTCACAAAAAGGCCATGTTGAAAATTTATACTGCAAATAACACCAAGCACCTGGAGCATTAGGGTTTCTAACCATAACGTCCCACCCTGTATAGACTGACAGACATCAGGGGTGTGACTTTGGATTGCTGATTGTAATGCTCATGCCATTCCACCTCCACTCCCCCACCCTGCAGCCATTGACAGGCATTGAGGTGTGCCTTGTACTCCTCTGCCCCAGAGTTCACCCCATTCTCCTATACTGCACCAATTTCAGCATATGTCCTACTGGAACGGGGTGACTGTAAAGCCGAACACCCCAAGGCACACCTCAACACTTGTTGGTGTCTGTAGGATAGGGTGAGGTCAAATGGCATGAACGTTATGGGGAATGACCCAAACGCATACCCCAATGCCTGTCCCTTTCTGCAGGGTGGAGTTCAATACTTCACTGCCATTCCTATTCTGCATATGTCTAGCTCCTGCATTCCCAATGCTAATAGCAGCAAGCAAACATTCAGCTTGACAAATGCTTGTTTCATTTCTCTACCGTGTAAGCTTTGTGTTTGGAACCTACTGTACTAAATGCATTAACAAAGATGTTGTAATGTTATACAGGTTCAGTTGGCCTGTATGTTAGGATTGAGAAATCACCCTAATTGTTTTTTAAAAAAAACTGATTTTTGTACCTTGTTAACTTTATGCCTGTTTTTCTAATTTGCCAGAAGTTTGCTAGGAATGGCGAGGGTGCCAGGATCTGTTGATCCTGTTAAAAATAGAAACTTTCAGGATTGAAGGAGTTTGGCCCAAGGTATACATCTGACAAATTATACCTTATATAGTTTTTGAAATATAAGTTAACAACTGTGCCGTTTTTCATGCATGCTTAGTTATAATAACAGCATTCTAAATTTACTGTAACTATATTTTTTTCAAAAGCAGCTTGCTCAAAAGTGGTTTAATTCACACTACTTTTATCATCCATGAATGCTGCACTGATAGGGGCATGGCTGGCCCCATCAGTGCGACATTTACAGATGACAAAAGCAGTGTGAAGGAAATTATTTTTGATTACACTGCTTTCCTTACATGATACCTTTATGACACTGGCAGAGGGTGCTCTTCTTCTGCTGGTATCCCCTCTCCCTCCTGACCTATGTTTTATGATAAACAGATGGCAGGTGCCAGCGGTGTTCCTCCCTGCTTCCCATGTTTTATGGTAAATGGACAGTGGGTGATTAATTTCATTGCCATTATGAAATGCGTTGTATTTCACTGACACTGTGGTGCCCAATCCCAATGCTGGCTAACATCCCCCAAAAAAATACCGAGCAACTCCTGTGTGCCCACTTCTGGTGCTGCTGTAGTTGGAGGATCCTCCATGCCTCCACCAATACCTAGAGGCATTGCAATGCCCACCTCTGGTGCTTCCCAACATCCCACTGGAACTGGGGTTCCCAATCCCCAGTGTCAGTAATACCTGAAAAAAAAAAAGGAAACTGACCCCTTTAAGTTGTTTCTTTCCTTTTTTTTGTTTGGTACCTATAAAAAGGAAAACAGTCTCCCAGTGAAGTCAATTTCCTCTCCCCAACCCCAGCCACCCACCTGCCAGCCCCCACCCCAACCCCAACCCCCCACTCAGCACCTCCACCCCTCACTCACCTAAAACTGTCCACCACTGCAATCCACTCTCAGTGATGAGACTATCCTGCTGCTTCACTGCCAACTGGGAAGTGTGGTCAATGACTTTTTAATGTATTTTGAACTTTTACTCATAAATAGTTGAAATTTCTCAAATCAGGCCCAAATGGTGATTTCATAGTTGTTCCAAGGTATCTTCTTCGGAGCTGGATTTAAAAAATGTCATCTTCTTGTTCATGAGGTGTGTTCAAAAAAGACTGCGTTGAAAATTTGTTGTGAAAATCTTAAAAAACAACAAAGTTAGGAAAGTTGAAAATTTTCAATGTTAATTCATAACTTTGCTGTTTTCAATATTCTGACCCTAAATTTTCAACATTGCCCTTTTTTACCTCACCTGATAAAAATGACAGGTTTTGTTTTTCAAATCCTGCCAAAATATGTTTTCATGCTCGTGTTGCAAAACTACATTTCGGCCAGTATTTTATGAATGACACCTGTCACATTCAGAAGGAGGGCATAAAAAGACTATTTAAAAAATTTGGGGTCAGATTCTCCAGAAAGATGGAGTTAGGAAAAAAAGTTGTGTTGTGCCACTGTTGGACAAGCAGATGGTGTGTTGTATTCCCATGACAGTGACTTGAGTCCAGGGAGCACTCCCAGCCATGGAAAGAATGACCCAGTGTTCTACTGCAGATGTGACATCTTGTGGTGGACTGGGGAGCCTTCCCTCACAAGGGTTGACATGCATGTTGAGGCCTAATGGGGAACACAAACTGCATCAGGAGAAGTGGGTTGTCATGAAAAATAGGGAAAACAGCAGCTGGCAGGATGATGGTCTGGTCACTGCAGGATGCACATCACCAGCAGATCTGCTACTGTGGCCACCCACACACCCAGCCCTGTCACCCACCACCCCAGGGACTTTTCTCATACCTTTGGTAACACCTATGGATTTGTCCCATGGTGGGGCCAGGACAGGGTGGGCTGTCTGCCCTTCTTGACTGTCAACCAGTTTGGCAGTCCAGTGTTCTCTTGGTGTTGCAGGGTATGCGATTGCTGGTGGCTTCAATCTGTCCTTGTGGTAGTCGATGAATGGAATAACATGGCCCCCAACAAACCCCACACTGGCCTCCACAAACTATCCATGTCTATTCCCAAACCCTGGTCACTGGCATGGTACCAGTATATCCCCTCCTGATCAACCCACTTTAACAAAACAAAAAAAAAACACACACAAAAACAATTCTGCAAGCCCTTCCCACCTGACCCACCTGAGCTGTATTTGTATTACTCATACTATCCAATCTACTTTTATGTCTATATGTCTGAGTGAGCAGTGACCACACTGTGGCACGACACAGACCACGTGTATCAGATAAATATTGTTCTATGTGTATACTACCTTGTATGTCCTAGTTAGTCACTACAGAGCTGAACATTCTTTGTGACCCCATTGCTAGTCTTATTTTATATGTATGACTGGATGCTCCCTCAAGACCCCCCATTCAAGGATCCCCAGGACCCAGGTAAGAAACCTCTTACTTATTATCTATGCTTGTATGGATTAATGCAATTAACAACTGTCATATGTTGCATGGTTTTGAAACTGTGTTCCTGCCTAATGCAAATGCAGGTTGCTGAGAGGGAAAATTCTCTCAAGAGTAACCTTAATATACTGATAGTGTGGACGGGTATGTTGCATGTTCGAGCATACACATTTTCCAGGAAACATTTATGCTGTGTTATCCATCAATGATTTTCAACTAGAATATGTTTTGTTTTAACTAGGAGGGTTGTTTTAATACCACTGTTGTTATCTGGAAATGTGCAATTAAACCCAGGACCTATTACTCATCAAAACAATTATTCATTGGTGGACTTTAGTGTTAGAAATAGTGTAGGTCTGTTGCATTTGAATGTCATGAGCCTTTTGCCAAAAATAGATTATTTAAGAGCTCAAATAGAAATAACAAGTCCTGATGTATTTGCCTTGACAGAAACTTGGCTAAACGCAAGGGTGAAGGATTCTGACATTCTTATCCCCAGTTATAACATTTTCAGACAAGACCTAATAAAAAAGGGAGAAGGGTGCTAATCTATTTAAAGGATCATTATAAGGGACAAATAGAGCTGGCAAAATCAATACCAGGGCAGCTGGATCTTATGATCCTACACGTCCAGGGATCACCAGATTTTCGCTTTAATGTAGCAGTATGCTACAAGCCAACATCAGCAAATGCTGCTGCCTTGCAGAACATGATTACATTTATTGCTCCATATTTAGATAATGAGTTTGTGTTATTGGGTGACCTAAATTGGAACATGTTAGCTCCTCAGCAAGAGATAGTTAATCAATTATTTGCACTCAACTTAATTAATTTCTTTACCCACAAGACCACACAAAAGTAACATAGATAAAGACACAGTATTAGGTTTAATTTTAACTACCAGACCACACAGATATATTTCTGCTGTTCATGAAGTAGATATCAGTGGTCATAGTTACACCTCATGTATAAGGGACAGTATAAAGGAATGTATGCTAGTACATTCAATTTCAATTAGAACTTTTGATACTTTAATCGATCAAGCATTTATAAGGGATATCACGAAAGTAGACTGGAATAGGTTATATTCATGCTCAGATATAGCAACTGTGTGGTCTTACTTCAAAACATCAATGTTAGAAGTTATTGATAGACATGCATCCTTGATCCACAAAAGAACAAAAAAAAATAAAGACATCATGGATCACATAAGGTTTAAAAAAATATTAAAGGAAAAAAGTCAACTATGGAACAAAGCTAGAGAGACTAAAAGTACATTAGATAGCTTAGTTTACATGATTATTAGAAGTAAGTGTACAGCAGAGGTTATAGGGGCAAAACAAAATGATTACACAAACCAGTTTTCAGATTCAACATAAAACCAAAAAACAGTTTGGAGATGCATAGACTTACTCAGGGGAATGCAGGTTCCTCCCAACCTACCTAAAAACCCTGATTATGGACCAACTTAGATGTTACAAAAAGAACAAAGTACTTAAGCTTTCGGACCAACAGAGACCTTCCTCGGAAACATATGACAGTTATTTAGAAAATCCCATACTATTAACACCCAGATCATACATAAAAAACTCAGAAATAATTCTCATTGGTTTAAAATATTGATTGAAACCAGCAGTTTAAATCAGGGCATCTCACTGTATAATGCTGACAACCAGGTAATGGCATTTAACAAATATTTTAAGAAAGTTGGGAAAACATTTGAAAGAGAATACCCAGGGCTTAGGTCTTCACATTGTGATACAAACTTTGCAGATCAGCTAAGCAGACCAATTTTCTCTTTCAATGGAATAAAAATGGATGAGGTACCTGTACTCAGTTACAAAAATTGGATACCAGTAAATTGGCAGGTTGTGATGGTATTCAACCAATCTTTTATAAATTAACATCAAAGATGTTAGCACAACACATAGCATACCTATATAAATTTTTACTTCAAAGTTCAGAACTACCTAAAGATTGGACAGCTGCATATATTACCCCCATATTTAAAGGAGGGGGATCCCTCAGAACCAAATTCATATAAACCTATTTCAATCTTGGTCACATGTGTAAAGGGTTATGAAAAACTATTACATAATTAATTAATACAATATTTTAGTAAATATAAAATAATCTCACATCTTCAATCTGGTTTTAAAAAATGTCATAACACAACTTATGTCATTTCAACCATACCCGATGAAATGCCTACATGTACAGCATACCATGGGATGCATTGTGAAGCATGATGCTATGCTAAGTGCCTCCAACCACGTAAGATGTGCATTAGACATGACCACACACCCTGAAGTGTGCAATCACATGTTGTGTTATATAGCTTTTTACTTTCACACCCAGCTGCTTGCCCATGGGGATACACCTTGCTCACAAGGGTAATTTTATTGTTTATTTATAAATTGGTAAGTGGTATACTAAGCCATGGCTCATTTACAGGTGCGACCTGGGGAAGAGGGTGGGGGAGTACAGAAAGATCAAATTTACAAGAACAACAGAATGTGGTTACAGTGACAACTTATAAGTTCAAGAGCAAAATGATGAACAGGAAGGTAAACATCACCAGGAAGTATAGCACAGACTTGCATTCAGGCATGTAAAGTATAAAGTATAAAATAAAGTGCATAGTGCCTGTTGGAAAAGGTGGCGGTGCCTTAGGGGTACATAATCAATCAACTGGCACAGCCTAATCATTAGGAGAGGAGCCTTTGCAGGAGGGAAGGACAGGAGGGAGGGAAGAGAGAGCCAAGTACAGGATGGCAGGCATAGAAGAAGATATACCCTAGTCAGGCCATCATTTAGATGGCTACCAGGTTTTTCTCCCTCGGTTCTTTCTTTCTTCCTTCTTTCCTCTCCTGGTAGGAGAGATACCTATAATGTCCTGACACAGCCACAGTCCACCTGGCAGCTGGAGCAATTTCCTTGGCTCAGACACCAGAGTCACTGTCATGATGAAACCCACTGCCAACCCTTGGTGACATGATGCACTACAAAATGACAACTATTATGGCCCTGGCCTGTCCCCACAATGCAACTTTCTAGGTCATCAACATAACAGCACACTTGACCATCAGGGCAGCAAAACACTTTTTTTAAATTATTTTCTATTCTTTATCTCCCCAACTATTCCCAGTCAACCATTTTTATCAATGTCCTCAAAGCCCTGATACCCATCATTTCTGGGACTTCCCATCCTACCATGCAAAGCCACACAGTTTCCCCCTGTGTTGGAGCCCCCTTGGGTTCCCCAACCCCAGAAAGAGTTTAGTCTGTGTGCCCACATTGCAGTCAGAGGTATCTACTTTCCCATTGTGGCTCTGGTTTGTACCACCACCTCTGGTCACCCAGTGGTAGTAGTGTCGCTGAGCACAGAGACCTTCCTCATCTGAGGAGGACAGCATCTTCTGAGATGCTCATTCCTCCTCCCCCGGCCATCCCCCATCAATTAGAGACCACTTTTTAACCTGTAACTGGCATACTGAGCCATATTACTACTGCTGCTCTGATTGGATGGCTGTTATCACACTTATAGAATGGGTAAAAAATTTACATAAAAAAACATGAAAATGGTGCAGGAATGTGAATGTTATGGAATCATGCATGGTCATAAAATATATTTGCCCCAATATTTTATTTATTATTTTATTTATTGAAAATGTTTCACCAGGAAAGGCACACTGAGCAAAAAGATGCTTGTCTCATGGTGTGACCTGGCAGGGGGTACAGAGGAGGCAGGTATACATACAGTATTTGAACTTACAGTAGCAATACGGATCATGTACATAGATGGGAGGGATTACACATGAACTTGTTGCACAGGCAGAGCAGTACAAAACAGCACCAGATCAGCAGGCAGGTATACATACAGTATTTGAACTTACAGTAGCAATACGGATAATGTACATAGATGGGAGGGATTACAAATGAACTTTTTGCATAGGCAGAGCAGAAGACAGCACCGGATCAGCAAGTACAGGCTATACAAATCATGGTTACCCAACAAGGCAAGAACAGTACAGAACATGATCGTAAGGGCATGGAATACAAAACAAGGGTACACATCAAGGCAATACATGAGATACATAAGTGCAGTTTACAGAACAGGGATGGGAGTAGCAGAACTTGAGTGCCAGTAGCAGAGAGGTTGAGCTTCAGGAGATGCGCTAAGTAGAAAGGGAAGGATTTGGAGAGCAAGGAGGGGGAAGAGAAGCAGGGGGTAGAGTGTAGGTGTATAGGGGGAGGAAGGGGCTGGGGAGCTAGGTTGTAGGAAGGGAGGAGGGAGGAATGAGAGTGCAAAGAGTATGAAGGAGGTATAATGCGAGGGTTATATATATGACAAATGGACAATACGGGCTGCTGGTCAGGCGAGAGGAGTGGGGAGGAGGACAACGGGGGTGGTCAGGGCAGAAGCAATTAGGTGCAAGGAAGTTAGAGAGGGCATAGGAAAGGGAGAGTTTGGATGAAGATTGCGGATCTGGTGTGGCAGGCTGCTCCAGAGTTTAGGGAAGAGGTAAGAGAATGCAGATTGGCCAGTGGTGGTCCTACGGTGAGGGATGAATAGTAGTCAAGGGTCAGTGGACCTGAGGGCGGTGAGAGGGTAGGAGGAGAGGATAAGGCAGATTCGAGGTAGGAGGGAGGGAGGGAGCCGAGCCAGAAGTTAGAAGTGAATTTAGTACTATGAATTAGGCGACAGTTGCTCAGGGATGTTAGGGACAGGGAATGATAAAGCGTGCAGTGATGTGATCGAGGGGGGGCATTGATTGAGGGCAAAGCAACAGAAAGCATTGAAGAGGGGGTCTAGTCTGGCTAGGGTGGTCTGTGCAGCAGAACTGTAAACCACATCACAGTAATCGAAGGAGGGTAGAATCATTTTCAGGATAATATCTCGTCTAACAGGAAGTGGGAGACTAGTACAGTTTCTATAGAGGGCTCCAAGTTTTGGGCAGTTTGGAAATGATGGCATCGGACGTGAGTGGAAAAGGAGAGGTGGCGGTCAAGCCAAACCCCAAGATACCTGAAGGAGGGTACTTCTTCGAGGATGGTGTTATTTAGGTGTGGAATCTCAGAGAGGCGAGTTGGATAGGCCTGTCTGTGCCGAAAGTCATTGAGTTGGTTTTCTTAGCATTTAGGGAGAGTTGGTTGATATTGAACCAGTGTTGGATTTTGTTGAAGTCGTTTTGAAGATTGGAGGTGACTTCTTCATGGGTCCAGCCAGAGGTGAAGAGGACTGTGTCGTTTGCATACATGTGGATAGAGGAAGAGGAGCAGGAGTTTGGCAGGTCGTTTAGCAGGATGGAGAAGAGGATGGGGCCGAGAACTGAGCCTTGGGGTATGCCCGTGGTGATTGGGGGAGATGTGGTCAGCTATTTTAGTAGATTGGGTTCTATTTAGAAGTTAGGCACTGAACCAGTTTATGGCGGTTTCAGCCAACCCAGCTCCAGAAAGGCAGGATAGTAGGAGAGAATGGGAAACAGTGTCAAAGGCTTTTGCTAGGTCAATAAAAATAGCAGCAGTGATTAGCCCTTTGTCCATCCCAGTGAGGATGTGATCTGTGAGTCTGAGCAGGGAGGAGGTAGTGGAGTGATGTTTTCTGAACCCGGACTGGAAAGGGGTGAAGAAGTTAGTTTCAGCGAGGAAGGGGGAGAGTTGGGATAGCACAAGGTGTTCCTGGAGTTTTGCGAGGGTGAGGAGGAGGGAGATGGGGCGGTAATTGGATGCAGAGGTAGTGTCACCACCTTTAGGGAGGGGTAGAACCGTGGCATACTTCCATTCAGAGGGGAGAGACTTGGTAGAGAAGGAAAGATTTAGTAGGGCTGCAAGGGGGGTAGCGATGGCGAGAGCAGATAGGAAGAGGAGCTTGTTGTCAACACCATCAGGGGATTTGCCTTTGGAGGGGTTTAGGGCGAGAAGGGCATCTAAGGTTTCAGTGGGGGAAATGTGTCTAAAGGAGAAGGGGTTCATGCCGGATAGTTGGGGGGTAGGAGACTGAGGAGGTGGAGTGTTTCCAGGTGGAAGGACTTCAAGGATGGCCAGGGCACAGGTAGTGAAATAGGAATTAAACTCGGTGGCGACTTCCAGGGGGTCAGAAAGTAGAGACCCTTGGGCAAGGAGAAGAGGTGGAGGGCTAGCTGATTGGGGGGGAGAAAAGGGAATTAATGACTTCCCAGAATTTGGAAAGTCTTCCGAGGTTTGCATTAAGAGTGTTGTTAAAATATTCAGACTTGGCTAGGCAGATGGCCTTAGTGCACCTATTGCAGAGCATGCGATAGGAGGTATGGTCTCCTGGGAGGAGGGAGGATTTGTAGATTCGCCAGGCTTATCACGGGCTTGTTGACAAGCAATCAGCTCAGGGGTGATCCAGGGTAGGTGGGATCCACGGACTCTGGCCCGGCGTAGGGGGGTGTGTTTGACCTAGGCAGAGAGGAAGGTGTTCCTAAAGTGCATAAGGGCTGAATCCATATTAGAGCGGTTTGCGCTTGGGACCCAATTAGAGTGGTGAAAATCATCCAAAAGGGGGGAGAGGTTGAGGGATTTGTAAGAACACTGGAATATGAATTTGGGAGGGGATTTGACTCTGTCTGAGTAGGATGTGGATACCCATTGTATAAATATCTTCTGTTACTATGTCAGCATACCCACTGCCTTTGAAAGCAGAATACACTTTGAATCCAACCCTGCAGAGGCAGTGTAGTCTAATGGATAGAGCACTGAGAAATCACAGGTTCAAGTCCCATCAAGATCAAATATTCACTGTGTTACCTTGAGCAACTCACGTAAACTCCCAGTGACCCATTCAATCCAGCTGCAGAAATGGGTAGTAGCAGGACACAACTGAAAAGGAGATGTTTCATTTTTGCTAGGCTTATACCAGCAGAGGGACCTTGAGCACAGGGGGTGCAGTTGGAGAAGGCATTTGCAGAAGCAATCATCAAAATGGCAAATAAGGTGAGATGCTGTTGGTTGGTGACTTCAATCTGCTAGACGTGGAGTGTAGCCATCCAGCTGTGGCTTCATCAAGAAGCAGGGCCATTCTTGACTATCTACAAGGGGCTTTTCTCAGGCAACTTGTCAAACAACCCACTAGTGATGGGGCAGTGCTGGACCTAATGCTTACAAACAGGGACCGCATTGCAGAAGTCACAGTGAGCTGTCCCCTTGGTACCAGTGATCACTGTGCAGTGTAGTTTACTGAAAAGACAGGAAGAAAGGCAAATCACACAATGATGAGGGTCTTAGACTTTAGAAAATTTGATTTGAAAGAAATGGGAGACTGCCTCAGAAACTCTCTCAAAGGGGTGGAGTGCCAGGAAGGGGTAGAGGCACTGTGAGGAAAATAGGAAGGACATAATTAAAGGAACCAACCTCTGCATGAAGCAAGTGAGTAAAAGCATGAGAAAAAAACAGACTGTTATTCTGTAAGGATGTGGCAAAGGTGCTGAAAGAAAAAAGAGTGTCATTTAGGAGGTACTGTATTAGGAAACAAAGAGGAAGTCTGGGAAGGTATAACAAACAAAGCTGAAGGAAGCAGACAAAAAGGTGAGAGGGAAAAAGAGGCAGACAGAGGACAGGATCACCAAAGGGGTAACTACAGGAGATGACTTTCTTCAGATATGTAAGTGAGAAGAGGAAAGCAAAGGGGGTATAGTGTAGATGTGTAGAGTAGAAAGGCAGAATGGCTGAGTGGGGAGACTACACAGAAGAGGACCAAGAAAAAGTTGTTATCCTAAACAGATACTTCTGCTCAGTCTTCACAGTGAAGGAGGGATGGACCACCAGGGAATAGCAGGAATGGGGGGGGGGGGTGGACACATGTCCATTTTCAGAGGAAAGAGTCTGTAAGGGACTTGCAGCTCTGAAGGTGGACAAGGCTGTGGGACCAGACTGGATATGCGCTAGGGTTACTAAAGGAACTCAGGGAGGTGCTACTGTAGCTGCCCCATTGACAGCCTTTTTCAACAGCCCACTATAAACAGCCATGATTCAGAAGGACTGGAGAATGGCTGACCTGGTCCCTCTACATAAGATTGATAGTAAGGAGGACTTTAGTAACTTCAGTATATACTGGTCAATCTAACTTCAGTTGTGGGGAAATTAATGGCAGAGTATCTTGAATTCAATAGGCTTCAAGGTCACATGCAGCATGGTCTCATGCGGAAAGGTCATGCCAGACAAATCTGATATATTTCTTTTACTGGGTGACCAGGTTAATAGATCAGGGGAGGGCAGTGAACATGGCCTGTGTGGACTTTAGCAAGGCCTTCAACACTGTACCACACAGGAGGCTGAGAAAGAAATTGAGCAGCCTAGGGGTAGAATCCAATGTGGTGAACCGGGTTATAACCTGGATAATGGATAGGAGACAGAAGGTGGTGGTAAAGGACTCTCATGCTAATAATGGAAGAGTGACCAGTGGGGTACCACAGTGCTCAGTACTCAGACCAATCCTCTTCAATGTCTTTATAGGGGACATTGCAGAATAATTGGAAGGGAAGGTATGTCTTTTTGTAGATGATGTCAAAATCTGCAATAGGGTGAACTCTCAGGAGGGGATGGAGAGACTATGCAGGGATCTTGGGAAACTTGAAGAATATTCAAAAGCATGGCAGTTGGGATTTAATGCCAGAAAGCACAAAATAATGCACCTAGGGTGTAGATACCCGGGAACTAAGTATAAGATTGGGGGAGGTACTAACAATCACTAGACAAGAAAGGGATCTTTCAATTTTCATATATGAGGACCTCAATGTAGCAGGGAAGCATAACAAAGTAATAGGTAGGGCTAGCGTGATGCTGGGCTGCATAGGAAGAGATGTGTCAAGCAGGAAAAGGGAGGCAGTGCTTCCACTGTATTGCCTGATGGTGAGATCTGCCTGGAGTACTGTGTCCAGTTCTAGAGACTGCACTCAGAAAGGAACTAGACATGGTGAAGGCAGTCCAGAGGAGGGCATCTAAAATGGTGCTGGGGTTGCACCAAGAGTCCTTCAAGCAGAGACTGAGGGATCCTAGCATGTACACCCTGGAAGAGAGTAGAGAGATGAGTCATAACAATGCCTTACAAGTACCTCACAGAGGTGAAGAGAGTGTGGGGGGAGTCTCTTTCAAATGAGAATGCGCAGGGGGACCAGGGACATCTGATAAGCTGGTGGAGGGGTTCAAGAGAGATGTGAGGAAATGCTGCTTCACTGAAAGCCTCGTAGATACCGGGAGCACACAGTCAGCAAAAGTGGTGGAGGCTAAAACAGTGGAGGGGCTTCAATCATACATAGAAATGATATAGGGGTATATAAGAAAAAAAGGCAGTGAGGGTAGTCATGTGATGCTCAGGACCGCTTAGCTGCTTCCTTGGTTAACTCCCACTCCCTCATCCAAAAATCAGTTCTTAAATAATTTTTTCAGCTAAATATTCGCTTCATAGTGTACTTACTATTCTGTCTTCCTCTTCTGGACACCAGACTGGCACCTTCACCCTGACAGGATGGATTCTGAAATGTGGTTGACACCACCCAAACACACCCCACCAGCCATGCCAGACAAGGCAACAAACAGGTTTAAGGCCAAAGCGACTGGATCAGGCCACACTGGAACTTCTACACTGGGTATGTCACCATTAACAGAGGAACATTTTCTAATGGAATTCACTACTTTGAGAGACTCACTGCAAGAGTTAATGGCAGAACTTAAATCTTTGTGAGCTAATATAAATGATCTGGGCCAAAGGGTGAGAGATACAGAAGTTCGAGTATATTCCTTGGAAACTTCGAAAGATAAAGGGGAATCTGAGATTCTGGCAATCAGGCAGAAAATGGAAAGGCTACAGGCCAAGCTGGAGGATTTAGAGGGACGGAGCTGCATGAATAATGTTGTTATTTTTGGGCTTACGGAAAAAGCTGAAGGCTCCAATGCCATTTTATTCATCTAAAAATTAAGTGCCAAACTTGCTGGCCCATCCTCAAATTGGGCTGTTTTATGTGATACAGCGTGCCCATCACTCGCGCCCCATGACCCCGATGGTTCCCCCAACCAGCCCCTTTATTTTTAAATTTCTAAATTTTCTTGATAAGCAGCACCTCCTGGCTAGAGTAATTGAAATTATGGAGGTGATCTGGGAAGGTGTGCGCTTGCGGGTAGTGCAGGATTTGCCTAGTTTTGTATGACAACGACGGGCAGCATATCATTCAACTGTGGTCAAGCTAATTGCAGCAGGGGTCCATTTTAAAATGTTATATCCTGACTGATTGCAAGTTTTAGTACAGGGCTCTTGGAAGTCTTTTGATTCTGTGGATCAGGGTGCTTCTGAAGTAAAGGTCCTATTCCCTGAATTATTCAAGGGCTGTTGAGCTGGATTAAACTGTAATGTATGGACTCATTCTCCACTGCCATCAGGATCTGCCTTGAAAACTTTTTTTTTTGATGGGTCTTTCATGTGCTACAGTATTATAAAGACATCTGTGTAACCCAGCCTTTTTATAATTGGACTTGTTGGGACTGTGACCAGCTTGGTGTTCTTAAGCTCATTTTCTATAGTGTGGCTGCTTGACTCATGTGGGAAGTTCTATGCTGCAGTTATTGACAGTGTTATTACCAGATTTGCAGTGATGCTTTATCCGACCTGGTGATCTTAATTTCTTCTTTTATTACTAGCCTCCTCCAAAACATTTAAAAACTTGGCACGCAATTCGGACCTAACTTGTTTTATACTATCTGCATCTGAAAGGATTATGGAGACTGTCATTGGTTCTGCTCCATGCATGATCTTTCTGGGACTTTGGTAATGCACCCTTGAACTTTATGTGCTGGGTTCACAAAGCCATAGGTAGGACGCCCGCAAGATGTGTCCACAAAACATAACACATGTAGCAAGATGTGGCAAAAGATGTGGCAAGTGTGATTCAGAAATGCAAGCTGCGGCAAACCCCAGAGCAGTTGTGCATTGCACCTTGCATCCAGAAATACATCACAGTGGATCCTGCAACATGCTGCATGGCCTGATGTGTCCACAAGCCGTATTCAAGAAGCACAGCACACACTGCCTGCATCCATCCAAGGCTCTACCACCTAAACCAATGAAAAGGCTGTCTAACTGCACACCATTATAAAAGGGTTGGAGTAACACAGTACAAAGTAGACACACTAGAGGAACCAGTGTGCTGACTGTGGAGTGTGACTGTAGAAAAGGATGACTATGCCCGCAGAGGTAGCCCTACTGGGCATAATGCTGGCAGCAGAGGCCAGGTGGAGGCAGTGCAGGTGAAGGAGCCATCACAATGGCAGGCACCAGTGCAATGCACCACCACAGCCACAGCAACCAGCCAGGCGCAGAGCTCCCCAAGTGATACATGCCAGACAATCCTATGAGGAGGTCACAGAGGAGCAGTGCATAGCACAATACCAGCTGAATAAGGCAGCCATAGCAATGCTGTGCCGGGAGCCGGGAGAGAAACTAACCACAGCTACAAAGAGGGGCCATGCCATACCAGTCAATGTGAAGGTAGGTGCAGCACTGTGCTGCTTGGGTACTGGTACATTCCAAAGACCCAGTGGTGACACAGTGGAAATATCCCAGTCCACAATGTCCCAGTGCCTGAGACAGTTTGTGGATGCCATGTTGCTACACCATGACAGGTATATTGCCTTCCCACAGGGTGCACAGCAACAAGCCACCAACTAGGCTTTCTATGCAATAGCACAGTTCCCAAATGTCACGGGTGCTATTGATTGCACACAGATAGCAATTAAGGCTCCAGTGGAGGATGGAGATGCCTTTGTAAATCACAAGGGGTACCATGTGCTGTACATTCTGGTGGTGTGCGACAGCCACTGTCGGATTCTAGACATGGTGGCCAGGTATCCTGGATCCTGCCATGACTCCTTCATATTCTGTCAGAGTGGCCTGCACCAGGCATTCCAAAGAGGTGAACTGGAGGGCAGATGGCTGATAAGTGAGTGGAGACAGATACAGATGGGGCATGGTGGGCAGGACACGCTGCATAGAGACATGTGGAGGTGACATAGTGCCAGTCTGTGGCTAACCATCAACTCTACTGTTCATTCCACAGGTGACAGTGGATATCCCCAGCTGCCATGGCTCATGACGCCAGTGAGGAACCCACAAAATGCAGTGGAGCAGGCATATAATTATGCACATGTCTCAACATGAGCCATGATTGAAAGAACCTTTGGGATCATGAAGGCATGCTTCAGGTGTCTGGACAGGGCAGGATGAGCACTGCAATACAACCCAGAGATGTGCTGTAAGGTCATCCTTGCATGTTACATCCTGCACAACATTACCATAAGCCAGAGGGTACCACTGCTTCCAGAGGATCCTGTGCATGGTGAGAGGGATGCAGAGGAGGCCAATTAGGATGCAGAGGTGGGACAACATCATCATTATCATTGACTGCCAGGCAATGCAACAACTAGCCGGCGGGCATGAGACCAGCTTATCAGGAACTATTTCACCTAAGGGAGAGCATTGACCCTTGGGTGGCACGAGCAGACAGATACCCAAACAGTAAAGGCTGCCAAGAGATGACTGACAACACATGTGAATGCCACAGCAGTGGACACCACCACTCAGGACTGTCTGCCCGGTAGAGTGTACCACACAGGGGTGCACTGTGACATGGAAACAGTGCCCCTGTCTGGTGTGCCGTCCCAGGAGGACAATGCAGGGAACAACAGTGCTGCAAGACAGTCTGGGAGAGGATGGCATGTGCCAGTACACACAGCCGCACATGACAGTGGTGGAACTCAAGCTTCCCCTGAAAGACCTGCATGTTTGCAACAGGGTAGCACTGTAGGGTGAGTACACAGGGCCAGAGGGGCATGTATGCTGTGTTAGTGGGATGATGACACATACCATCAGTGTCCAGAATGGAACACACATGTGCAGGTCCATCCACAGGACACACAGCATCATAACACAGACATCCCACATAGACAACACACTGCCACACCATCATAACCATGCAACATCCCTCCCCCACAGGCCTGCAACACCATGAAGGCACACAGGTGTAGCACAAGCCTATACCACCACACACCACAACCCCAGTAGCTGCCACACCAAGCACAGCCCTGGAACACATGCAGGGGTACAGTGCATGCACAACTGAGCCCTGTGTACAGATAGCATGCATATCATAAGCTGTGATAAAGATATACGCAAGCTGCATTATGTGGTGGAATAACATGCACTTGCGGCATGCTCCACAACATTGTGTAGTGATGCAGGGAGTGATGCCACAGCATGTAGCTTGTGGCCTGATGCAGGAGGGAGTGTACAGCCAAACAATTGACAGTCCCACACAGCCACATCTGTACTGCAAGTGCAAACATGAGCAGTCTAAGTGGCAGAGGGCCCAACTTTAGCCTGGATGAGACAGCCCCTGACCCCGTCCCATTGTACGGTGTGCATCCCCGATGCCCAGCCTCCGCCAGGGGGAGTTGGACACAGACCATTGTGGACCCCCCTTCCCGGAGAGGAAGAGATATCCATCAGATGCTTGATTCCTCTCCTCCCCTGACAGCCCCCGGTGACCCTTGCTCATTCCCAAACCTGGGTCACCGGCATGGTGTGAGGTGTGGCATCCAGCACCTCAGCCTTCAGCACCACTAGGCAAGCTGAAAAATGTCATTTGGTGTTAGTTAGTTAACCACATAAGCTTTATTATGGCAGAATGGACGTTTCCCTATCATTATAGCTGATTTGGCAAATAAGTTAGATGGCTGTCTTTAGTAGTTTATCATGGTTTAACCCCCCCTTTTTTTCTTTTCTTTTCTTGCTGGGTGCAGTTTCCTCTGAATTAAGTTCAATTCATTAGTATATACTAGCTAATTGTGCCATTAGGTTGATATAATAGTGAATTTCTATTTTTTGTGTTATACTTTTATATTGCTGATTGAGGGCGATTTCGCAGGGAACAGTTTAGAGGTGCTGGGTTCATCATGCACTGGATGATTAATGTGGGCTGGGACAATTGGGGGAACTATTTCTTGTTAATATTTGTCTGCTTTTTTGGAGAGGGGCTGGAGTTGTTTATTACTGGATGGAGTGGAGATGTTTTTCACTTACACTATTTTTAGTTCACCTCCCAATAGTTATCATATTATTATTGCTTAGGATATTTGTGTTTTGTATATTTTCTACCATGTTCTGCTTTTCTTTCTGTTTATTTTCGGAGTATTATATTTATAGTATGTTGGAGGAGGAACAAGAATGGTTGTCTATTAATCAGCACATTACCTTTTCTATCGTTGGGATACTACTGTTTACTGTTTTTTCATGCAAGGCTAGGGGGATGGTTGGGAGAGGGTGGCAAAGTCAATACTTTTAGGTTAACCTTGATTGGACTACTTATTTTGGGTTAGTGGGGATGGGTGGGTGGATACGTTTTTACTCCAGAGTGAACACACCTTATTCTTTGTTTAGGAGTTTCATCATCCTATAATATGGGAAGGTTGTCCCAGGTTTAATTTTGCTGCAATGGTTTAATATGGTTTTGGGTTATTATTTTTGTTTGTGGAATGTCAAAGGTGCTCAATCCCCAATCAAACGCTCCAAGCTCCTGCTTCACCATAACAGATTGCAAGCTGATATCATAATGTTACAAGAGACACACTTGCTGTCTGATCAGTTCCCCTTGCTCTATATATCCTGGGTGGGCTAGATCTTTGAGCAGGGGTAGACAGCCATAAGCAGGACGTGGCCATCCTAATTGCAAGGAGAGTCCCCTTCCATTTATTGTAAGAGGTAGGTGACCATCATGAGTGATATATTTTGCCCAGGGCTCAGGTGGGGCACAGGGAAATCATCTTGGGATCTATATATGGGTCCACATCAGATGATCGCAGTTTTTTTGTAACTTTAATGAACATATTGTCCCTTGGACAACCCTCCACATTCTTCTTGCAGATAGACTGGAACATAGTTGTTTATGATGTATTGGATAGGTCTAGCTCACAACGGCAGGGTCTATCACTGGGCCAGCATGCTCTTTGGGAGTTAATGTACTCCTTGGGGCTTGTAGTCCCATGGAGGGTTTTGAATCCAGGAATATTCTTTTTATTCAAGTTCAAGTTCAAGTTTATTGCAGGAAAACTCCATTGAGCAAGCTCATTCACACGGAGGTCCTGTGACATAAACACTTAAAATACAAACATAGATAGGTAATAACAGTATATACATGAAATGCTCGTTACATGATACAGGCTGGATATACATACAAGGGTACCACATAGGGTGACCGTAGGTGGTAAACATTAATATGACACAGGGAAGCGACTTACAGGTTGCATAATGATAAATGAAACATGATGACTGGTGTGTGCAATACATATATTTTGGCAGCTAGAACAAACAACAGACTACAACTGATATGGGGGGAGGGGAGTGATTTGATAGAGTAGCAGTGGAGTGTAAGCATAGATAAAGCCAGGAGTAGAAGGGGAAGGGAAAGCAGTTAATATGACAAAGCAATTATACCTCACATAATTCCTTCTCCAGAACTGATTTCATTTTATCAGGGATTAAACACCTCTCTGAAATCCAATTATGTCATTATAGCACACAGGTAATATCAGATCATCATCCTGTTATTATTCAATTGGGTTTTTCACCATTGGGTGACCTAGATAAATCGTGGCACTTAAATAACCAACTTTTGATATCCCCAGAAATACTGGATCATATTACAAAATGTATTACTTCTTTTTGAGAGTAGCTTGCCCTCTCTATCTAGCTTAGATCTTTTGTGAGGTGCTTTAAAGTGTGGCCTCCATGGGGACCTGATCCATATAGCCTCCAAATGTTAGAAAAAAACAAAGAGCATATGAAGTGTCAGCCATTTTAGAACAAATTCGAGAGCTGGAACATTGTTTCTCATCCTCCTCCCTAGTGGATGTCTGGGAGAGTTTAGAGTCCTTAAGGGCTAAATACAATGACCTTTTGAGTGAGCAAGCTGATAATCTCCTCCTTAGAACCAGAACTAGGTACTTCAATCGGGGGGAAGAGTGGGCAAAATGCTCGCACTCTGATTAAGGTCCTAGGTTATGGATAGAATCATTCTTTCTATCTGTTTAGATTCTGGTCATTTGGTAACTACTCCCTGAGACATAGCAGCCTAGTTTCATGTCTATTACCAGTCTCTACACAATCCTAATGTGGTAACCCCATCTGGCTCCCAGTTCCAAGAATGTTTTCAGGGAATTGAACTCCCTCAACTTGTAGAGGCCCAGGTTGACTATCTGAAATCCCCATTGTCATTACAGGAGGTTCTGGTTGCTATCAATTCTCTTCCACTGGATAAGGCCTGATGGTTATATACCTAATTTCTATAAGAAATTCAACAACCTTTTTGGCCCCCATATTATTGGATACCTTTAACTATATAAAGTGACTTGCAAAAGTATTCAACCCGCTTGAAAGTTATCAGATTTGTCTGGATTACAAATGAGACTTACATATATTATTCCAGTCAGTATTTTTATTGCAAACTCATATGCTCTAACAGTATATTTTCAAAGCCAAAATTAATTATCCGTCAGCAGATCTTTTAAAGAAAATTAAAAACTGGAAAATGCTGCTTGCAGAGGTATTCAACCCCTATACATTAGTATTTGGTAGAGCCACCTTTTGCTGCAATAACAGCTTTAAGTCTTTGGGTAAGTATCTACCAGCCTGCACACTGTTCGGGAGTGATTCTTGCCCATTCTTCTTGGCAGATTTGTTCCAGATTGTTCAGGTTGGTTGGGTGACGCTTGTGGACCGCAATTTTCAAACAGTGCCACAGATTCTCGATGGGATTGAGATCTGGACTTTGAATTGGCCACTGTAGGACATTCACCTTTTTGTTGTTTAACCACTCCTGTGTTGCTTTGGCCTTGTGCTTGGTATCATTGTCCTACTGAAAGGTGAAGTTTCTCCCAAGCTTCAGTTTTTTAGCAGACTGAAGCAGGTTCTCTTGCAGTATCTTCCTGTATTTTGCTCCATCCATTCTTCCTTCAATTTTAACAAGATGCCCAGTCCCTGCTGATGAAAAGCATCCCCACAGCATGATGCTGCCACCACCATACTTCACTGTAGGGATGGTGTTTCTCGAGGCATGGGCAGTGTTAGGTTTGCGCCACATATAACGCTTTGAATTTTGGCCAAGAATCTCTATCTTGGTCTCATCAGACCACAAAACCTTGTGCCACATCTTAGCTGGGTCACTCTCATGCTTTCTGGCAAACTCCAGATGTGCTTTGATATGGTTCTTTTTGAGTAATGGCTTCTTTCTAGCCACCCTCCCGTACAGGCCAGTATTATGCAGAGCTCTTGATATGGTTGACTGGTGCACCTTCACTCCACTCTCAGCCACTGAACTCTGTAGCTCCTTCGCAGTGATTGTTGGCCTCTCTGTGGCTTCCCTCACGAGTCTCCTTCTTGTTCGGACGCTGAGTTTTGAGGGACGGCCTTGTCTAGGTAGTGCCTGGGTGGTGTGATGCAGCTTCCACTTCCTCACTATTGATCCAACAGTGCACACTGGGATATCCAAATACTTGGATATTATTTTGTACCCTTTTCCTAATTTATGCATGTCTATTACTTTATCTCTAACTTCCTTAGAATGCTCTTTAGTCTTCATTTTCACACCCTTCCTTCAGATTCACAGTCTGACCAATGGTCATTAAACTGAGGGGGGGTTGTATCCAGAAAATGTGAGCTACTTTAATGTTTCAGAGGTGAGGCCAATTGTAAGCCAAGTGTGTCCTCGTTAGGGCAATATTTTTCATCTGTGTAAACTTGGAGCTTCCAGAGCACAGGGGTTGAATACTTATGCAAACAGCATATTTCAGTTATTTATTTTTCTTAAAAATATTTTCTAACATAAAACCAATGTCACTTTAAAATAATTATTTTGAGGGTCAGTCTTTTTAAATAAAATATTACACAGAACAAAATCTCAATGTATCATTTGTCATTCAGACAAATCTGACAACTTTCAAGGGGGTTGAATACTTTTGCAAGTCACGTATATATATTCACATGGCACCTCAGATCCCTCACTAACATAAACCCTTATTGTAGTTTTGTTAAAACCAGGTAAAGACTCCATAAGAGTTAATAGCTACAGGCCTATTTCCCTCATTAATCTTGACTATAAAATTATCTCTAAAATCTTGGCAATTTTCTTAAATAAAGTGTTGGATTCCATAATCAGCAGGGAGCAAGTTGGCTTCATCCTTGGGTGATTATCATCAGATCACCCTTGAAAATTAGCTCATCTTCTCTTCGCATCCAGGGACTCCACTGCCCCAGGGGCATTGGTTTCCCTGGATGTGGAAAAAGCATTTGACTGGGTTTCATGGGACTATCTGTTTATGATCTTACCCAAGTTCAATATCCCTGCTGAATTTGTTAATTGGGTTCACATCCTTTACTCACGCCCCTCAGCCCGGGTCTTGTGTGATGGGGTTTGTTAGGAAGTGATTAATCTCAAACAGGGTACCAGAGATGGATGTCCGTTGTCCCATTTTCTATTGAATCTTTTTTTGGAACCTCTTATTTGAAAAATTAATATTACACCTCAGATTCAGGGCATTTTCATCGGGCCACTACAGTACAAATTATCTGTCTATGTGGACAACATCGTATTACATTTAATTGATCCCTCTACATCCCTGTCTGCTACTCTGTAGGTAGTTCAACAATTTGGTAAACTTTCTAATTATAAACTGAACTTGAAAACTGAAGTTATGCCAGTAAATGCCTGGACACATCAGGCTGAACTGGTTGATCTGGGGTTGATGTGGGTAAAGGACAAACTTAAATATTTAGGTGTCCATGTTAGTGTCTCCCCTACCTAAATGAAATAATATAACCTGGATTGGTTGCTTTGAAAAATTAAACATGATCTGGACCCCTGGGCCTTGCTTCCTATTTCTCTCTCGGGGTACTTCAACATAGTTAAAATGAATATTCTTCCCTGGGTTCTTAATCCTCTTATGCTCAACCAAGTTATCCTGCAATCTTGGTTTACCAGATTGCAAAGGGTTGGATCCTACTTTATTTGGCTGGGGAAACTGGCTAGATGGGCATTTGCAAAACTTGTTGCACCTTAGATATCGGAGTTCCACCAAGTCACATCAACAACCAAGTTGTCAAAATGCAGCACAGAGGCACAAACTGTCGACAGGTGAAATTTAGCCTGTCCAACACTGAGTTTTTTTTTTCAGGGTGCTGCACCCACCAGGTGTATTACAGCGACAATCTCAAAGTTGCCGCAGTAGTAGATCTTGATTTAGAAATGTTGACATTGCAACGGTATATGAGATATTGGGGGGGCCTTTGTCTCCCTAATTTGTATTTTTATTACTTTGCAATTCATTGCACTCGTTATTTCCACTGATATAGGGACTCTAAAGAGGACTTCCTATCTGATTATATACCCCAATGGCTAGAAATTTAATGGTTTCATTGTGATTACTTGAAACTTAACATCACTGCTCTATTGCATGTCCCTCTTAGTTGTTTCCCTTGTGCCCTTTGGAATACACCTTTATGCATATCAGTTTGTGTTCACAAACAATTATATTCACTTCTCTGTTTAGATCCCATGAAAGATGTTTTGCAACCCATATTGAGGAATTCAAATTTTAAAATAGTGGGTCAGCCTCTGCTTTTTGGCCCTTACCAGAAAGTAGGCTGGTGGACCAGCTAATCTGTAATGGAACCCTACTAATGCTCTGGGATCTATAGCAAAAATATCAGATTCCCATTAAGTACTGTTATAAATATTTTTAATTTTCCCTCTCACTGTTCCATCTTTTCGGTACCAGACTCTGGTCTAAGGTGTATAGGCAGAAACTACTCAGCCTGGCTCCAAGAACTTCTTCACCACATGCTATATCCTTTTTTATACTAAGTTTTATGATTTACTTTCCACTAAAGAGGTGGGTACTGCTGTTTATTCAGATCAGGCTCTCCCCAATTTTGGTGTCTCCCATGATTGGCTCCATATATGGAAAAACTTGAATAAATATCTAAAATAGGATAGGTATCAATATATGCAATTTCAATTGCTACATAATCTTTATTATACTCCAGTCAAATTATTTAAAATGGGTAAAGTACCATCTGATCTGTGTACTTGTTGTGGCAAAGATACTAGTACCTTATTACCCTACCGGGTCTATTACAGCTAACCCAGCATAGCGCTGTACGAGACAGTGAGTGGTGCAATAACATGAATATTGCTGTATGTGATAGTGCACCCTCACATTATCTCACGTAGAGGATAAGATCTCTTCTGGGACAGGATTCCATTGAGCAGCTGCTGTGGCTCAATGGACTGAGCCATTGCAGCAAGGAACCCAGGTACTGCATCTGGGACTGGGTTTGATTCCCAGTCCCAGAACATTTTTTTTTGCACTTTAGTGTAATTTCACTGACACCCCTCCCCGGAGTTGAGAATCTTTATTGGGGGGGTTTGGGGGTGCAGCCCCCCCCATAGCGGGGGGTGCAGGGACAGATCCCCTGCATAAAAAAGACTTATGCCACATGTAAAGTATCGTGCTATATTGGCAGTGTGATTTTTGCATGCGGCATAATGTCATGCGACATTATTACCCTGTGCCCCTTGCTACATATCTTGTGGAACTGTGAGAAGGTTATACCCCTTTGGGACTCCATACATAGACACCTTGACCCTCTTTTGGGGCTGGACTCTACTTTCTCCCAGAAATTTGTCTCTTGACCTCTTACTGGGATATTTTGATTGGCAGACAGTGCAATCACATTGTTCTGATATCAACCTGTGCCAAGAAGATTATTTTATGTCACTTGTGTGACCAGACCATTCCAATGCATTTGCAATGGTATAAAGAAATGTTGTTTGCTTTGCAAGCAGAAAAAATAATTGCCAGCATGGCGGACCACTTGCCAGCATATAAGGAGATATGGGAGTCATTACATTTGCTACTCCCTTTACAGGCTGCTTAGCTGACATGCTGGTTCGGTCTGGTGTCTGGTATGGGTCGTCCTTCTCATGGTATCAGCTTGTATCATCCTGGTTTGACTTTTTTTATTAGTATGTTTTATATACTTCCCTTTTCTTTCTTCTCATTTACTCTTAGTCCCATGGCCCTGTTCTGGGCTTTCCATAGGTGGTTCTCACTCCAGATATTTTTGGCGGGCACGGTGGGGTCTCTGTGGAGGGGTAGGAGGTTATGTTGTGTGTGTTTTTTGATTATAGTCTTCACCATTTTTTTTGTGTGTGTTGTTATTATTGATTTTTTGTATTGTTATTCTTGGTTGTTAAAATGCTTCTAATAAAGTTTATTCAATTAAAAAAGGCAGGGAGGCAGGAAGGTTGCCAGAGATCAAATAAGGTCTGCAGAAGCAGATTAGGCAGGGGAGTTCTTGACAGACTGGATGGGAAAGGCAGTACTTTTTTTTCATCAAATTTTGTTTCTGTGTTTCTGTGTTACCCTGGGTAAACATGTTGAAAAAAAAATAAATCAGCCACTGTTTGATCTAGGGCATATTAGATGTTACACGCCCACATTTTCTAAAAAATAAATTTGGGAGCAACATGCTGATAAGCCTTAATCGAGTGAGTAACCAAATGCATTTGTTCAAGTATTGCAGGATTTAGGGGCCTCAGTGACTGAGGGGCAGATGTGTTAGTCTGTGAGGGAAAAACTATTAACTTAATCAAGCAGCAGTAATCTTAGGGCTGATGAATACCTGGGGAATTTCTCATTCATTAAGTGAAGGATTATGACAGTGGGCAATTCCATGGAACTGCTTTGGAAGACTGACAGACCTGAACATGTGGTAGATACTGTAAAAAGTATGAATATTCATTGGACTCAAAATAGCCACTGGCGAGGCTAGAACAATATATAGCACAGCATATGGTAGACCATAATTGTTACTTAAGCTGATTCAGTATAATCAACACAAAGTTTGTTTATAGTTCCATATGCATAGCTCTTATATATAAAATTAAATAGATAAAATGCTTTTTTTAGAAATATAACCTTGGGCAATCACATTAATATTCAAATGCAATTCAACAGCAACAGAATCTCACATTTGAAAAGTCTCCAGTATTTAACTTGGGAGAATGCTCCAAACATCTATGTCACAGGAAATGCTGCAATGTGCTAAAAGAAAATAAAATGGTGGTAGCTACAGTCATGCTATGACTGCACAGTCATTGTATTTTGTCTTTGAAGGCTGAAGACTGTACATCATATTTGTTGTTCTAAGAAAAAAACAGTCAGACCAGAGCTGTACTTACAGTACTGTACACTGGACTGTGAGGCTGAACGTGTTCCTCACGGGAGTAATGAAAAAGCATTTCAAAACTTGCATGGAAAGCCCTGCACTGTATAATTTTAGAATGTTACAATAAAAAGCAAATATTACACCTATCACGGATTTCAAACCTATTTCCTGTAAACTCGTAAATTGGCTCACCACAATGTAAAAGCTTTAAAACTAATAAAAACACATATTTTGTGTCCTCATTTGTCTGTAATAGTAATTCTAGTTTTTATGTATCTGCATTTCATACAATATGCATCCCAAAACACTAAACACAGCAATACAGTATGTTAGGTATAAAGGTATTATACCTTTTTCTGTCTCTTGTAATGTCACAAAATGATTTCATTACAGAGTATTATATGGCATATGCAGGATGCCGGGGATCTAAAGACTGACAAGTTTGGCATTATACATGCATTGGCCTATTTGGCATTTCAAAAACATTGTGACACCAATTATCTGAGCTGAAATAGTGAAGCTACATATCTTAGGTGCTGAACCCCTTCAGTGTAAATCCACAATTCAGCCTCATTTTGGCATGTGTCTGCTTGTGTGAGTCATGACAGTCCAGGGCTCAGGAGTGACTGTCAGGCTGTTTATTTTTACCAGGAAATAATGTTAATTCAAGGAAATCCCAGCGGTACTCAAGCCTAACATTACAATCTATACAATGTTTTTATTCGCTCGCTTTAAAACAATTCTAGAGAAGGCATATTGACATTTGTGTTACATAAACCATTAACATTTCTCTGAGAAATACCTTTCGAAAATGCTTTCTAACTAATTTTGTCGCTGAACTTGAGTGTGGGGCATTTAGGATGCAGGAGTAATGGGATTGTTTCCATCGTGGAGTCTTGTTTGAAATTAGTGTGTTTTTGCCTTTTAAACATATTAGAATGGCCTATGGAAAAAAAATTGTGTCGCTAAATCCCTTATTAGTAAAAATGCCATTCTGTACATTATGTCAGTACTTTGTTTAGTCGCAACAGCAGAATAATGAACAACAATAGGCAGAGAGAAAGGTGATTATGTTATTCCAGTAAACAAAGTTGAAATGAGGCTGTAAATGGGAACAAAATCCCAGTGTTACCCAAAGGGACAATAATGTTACTTATGGTAGCAAAATGTTCTTAAAGCTAGGGGTTAATAAGGCAAATTTAATTTAATGTAAACTTTAAATTAAATGAACCAGTTTGAATGCAGATGTTAGAGCACTTGTGATTAAAGTGGATGAACTAGTGGTAGTTCTAAAAATGAATCAGGTGTAGGTGGCAATCATCACTGAAACATGGCACACAAAAGCTGTTCCCCCTGAAGCAATTCAAATTGTTGGTTACAATGTAGAACACAGGGATAATGAAGAAGGAAAAGGTGCTGGAGCAGCTTGCTATTTTCAATAGTATATCCCATTTACCAGATTAAAGGGAAACTGTCAGTACAGAGGGCCCCACACTCAAGCGAGGGGCTGGTTTCAATGTGCACTTTGTGTGTAAAAAAAAACAGAGGCAGCCTTAGACTTTTTGGGGCCCGGGGTAGAGGTAAAATATGGGGTCCCTATAACTGGCAATCGGCAGTCTGGTGTTTGCTTACTGTTGTATTCACAGCAGAGCTGGTACTGCCTAAATATTTTGGGAGTGGGCAGGAGACCTCAGTGTTACCGAGAGGTAAATAAAAGGACCCACACTGCAAGTACTGGGGCCTGTCAAGAGACATCAGTGCTGCTGACCGGGAATTAAAAGAACTTGTGCCGCCTGTATTTGAGTGTGGGCAGAAGACCACAGTGCCAGTGAGCAGCTGAAAGAAAAAGGCCCTTCAGGGCTGTGGAGACCCACTTCTTTTGGTGGCAGAAAGAAAAAAGCTCATTGTGGCTGTGGAGAGCCACCAGACAAAGCAGCTGACAGAAAAAAAAAAACTTTGGGACTATAGAGACCTGCTGCAGTGGGCAACTCAAAGTAAAAAACCCTTTATGGCTGTGGAGATATATAGGCAATTGCAATCCCTATGTTTGTAGCTGAATTGTAACCATGCTAGTCATTAGATCCAAATACTGTAGCTGCCATGATAGAGGTCAACTTTTGCAGGCCATGACAGTTTACAATTGTACTGCAATGGGTCTCATCTCTGCAACCCCTATGATTCTTCTGGAGAGATTACACACTGCCTCCTGCCACACTCCACAGGCTGGATTTGCCTTACCTGTTTGTTCCAAGACAGCATCTGGACTGGAAGTGGCTGAGGACACTGAGCACCTGATCTCTGTTCTGAATCTCCCTGAAAGACCCACTCAGAGTCTCAACCCATACTACTAACAAGAAAACACCAACACCTGTCACCATCTCACCCACCCTGCACCAAGAGAGAGAGAGAGAGAGAGACCAACACACTCAAGACTCACCGTCCCAACGGCCAACCAAGGGTCCAAGGAGGAGAGGGGAGGCAACAGTGCCATGTCAATAAATTTTTTTTTATACCAAATGCCTGTGGCCCAGTGCAGATTTGCAGATGATGGTCACGCAGTGCAGGCACTTCTGAGAGTGACTACTCTGAGTCAATGAGACACACAGCTCAATATGGGATGAGAGGCCAGTGGCACCAGACCTGGCTGACCCTGAGCGGAAGCGCCTACTGTGGGGTCTGATCTCTTGGTCTAGCATGGGAAAGGGAAAGTGTGTGCCTGCATGCATGCCTCCTGATCATGTGGCCTTGCTCAGTGCTCCAACGGTAACCACATTATCAAGTGACTTACCTTAGCTGTCTGCAGGGCTGCTCTCAGTCAGGTCTTAATAAGTGAATCACCTGATGCATCAGCCGAGTGGTTTTGTTTCAAATGCGGGACCCCCCGTAAGAGCAGGGCTCAGGGCAGCTGCCCCCCAAAATTATAATTTTCTTACTGTCTACTGCTGTCTATTGTAGTATAGTAGATTGTAACACACTAATTTTGCTTACTGCTAGGCTACCTTCTGTTACTACAAATCCTAGAGTATCCTGCAGCTGACATCAGAGCAGTAGCGCAGCAATGGGAGGGTCAATAGCCTGAAGTGCATTTTAGAGCTATTATATAATCTCTGATCAGATGTTTTCTGGTTTTGTTTTTCTCCTTGGGCTATTTACAGTCCTCTGTGACTGTACTTAGGCCTGGGAGGACAGCGGGACCAATAAACAAAAGATCAAGTGCCAGATATTCAAAACTTTGCCAGTGGGAAAAACAATTGCGCACAATTTGCGTGCTGATTGAGCCAATTTGAAATATTCAAAGATGCAGATAACCCAGGCAAAAAAGGATTGCATGCATACAACACAATAATGTATGCATTGCGTAAAGGGAGGGGCGTGGACATGAATACAGGTGCAATGCTATATGCTGTGTGTTAGCTCTGTAAAATTAACTTTGCATGACCCCAATGCAGTGCAAATACTGCCTATAAAAGGGCCATCTTAACCCTGGGTGAAGCTTAGAGGCAGGCAGAGGCATTGCAGCCAGAGGCAAAATGGCTGAATAAGCAGCACACATGCTGATACTCATGGAAGAGGCCCTGCAGTAGGAGGAGAGGCCACATGCCTACCCTGGTCCCTGCTGTAGGCCATGGAGGTGATACACTGAGCACAGTTGGTACCGGCCACAAGTCTCATTTGAGACCCAGACTGATTACCACTTTGTTGGCTGGTACATCTCAGTAGGGCCATGTTAAGGCAGCTGTGTGAACTCCTGCATGAGCAGCTGCACAGTGACACCCAGCACAGCCATGCCATGACAGTAGAGCAGAAGGTGATGGCTGCAATGTGCCTCTTAGCCATTGGGTCATTCCAGGCACCAGTGGGGGTTACCCTTAGTGTGTCACAGTTCACCACCTTGCACCTGCTGGCCCAATTCCTAGAGTGCCTGCTGTCACATGCTGGCAAGTTCATCATATTTCCCAGCACAGCAGGGGAGTGCACAGAAACCATTAAGCAGTTCTATCGGATTGTGCACCTACTTGCAATACTCGGTGCCATTGACTGCACCCATGTTGCTATCCAGGCACCCACTGGTGCTGGGATAGATGCCTGCCTCAATAGGAAGGACTACTACTCCATCAGTTGCCAGGTGGTGTGCAGTGCACAGGGTGCATAACCAATGTCCTGGTGTGGTATGCTGGCAGTGCCCATGATGTCTTCATATGGCACAACTCCACAATCTGCCAAATATTTGAAGGAGACCACATACCCAGTGGGCACTTTGCCAGGGAGTACTTGCAGCACACCTCCCACACAAACCTCCCATAGGGGCACTCAGCAGTACCACATGCCTCACCAAGGGAAAGGTGGGCAGGGGAGGGTGGACAATTGTCCAGGACACAACACAGCTCATGGGCCATTGATGCTACATGGGCATCTACAATGTGAACAGCTGCTAATTGAGGCATGGTTCCTTTGCCCTATTTGAGTGTGCAAATTATGACTGATAATGAAGGGTAAAATATTGTATTTGATGCCTGCTTGCAGCAAACTATTGTATGCATTTCTGATTGCGTTTTCTTGGCTAAAAAAAATAATAATAAAAAAACTTTTACTGAAAAACCCAGATGCATGTTACCTTACAGTGGACGGTGTGTATTCCTTGAACCCCTGGCTCCTCATACCCTTCCTCCTCCCCACATCTGTGGCAGAGGACAGATACAATGCGAAACACACCACGACATGCAACATCATTGAGTGAGCCTTTGGCATGCTGAAAATGTGATTCTGGTGCATGGACCGTTCAGGTGGTGCCCTACAATATACCCCTCAGAAGGCCTGTGGCATATTCTAAGCCTGTTATATGCTATGCAATATGGTGCTCACCCTTTGAATAGGCCTGCCAGCGTAAGAGGAACAGAGTGACAGTGACATGGACCAAGAGGTGTTGGAGATGCTGTAGTGGCTCAAAAGGTGCAGGAAGGCACAGGAATACAGAGAAAATATCATAAGAAGCCTCTCACACAGGAGCTGGTGGGTGGACAGAACAAAGGACAATGTTGTATGTATGAAAACTTTTATGTGAAACACAAAAAAAGAACAACAGTACACAATGGCAGTAAACAAACAGTGCAGAAACAGAAGAGAGTACTGGACAGGGGGATGGGTGGTGGCAAAGCACAGTACAACAAAACAGTGGCAGGGAAACAATGTTTATGGGATATTGGGTATGTGTGGGACATGGGGGGGGCCATCCCACTCACATCCACCTGCGGCCACCACAGATGTGCACCAGCAGCTGTTGCAGACCCCTGTTGGTGGGTTGTGTGGCCCATGAGGAGGGGACGGGTGACACCCAGGATGACAGAGTCAAGCTGCCCCATGCACAACCATGTGTAGGTTGTGCCCTGGCATGTGTTGTGTAGTACAGGCCCTGGGGGGGGGGGTCACAGGCATTCCACTAGGCACCAACCTGGTACTGCATGGCTTAGGTGTTTGCAGTGGTGTCCTTACAGAACCAGGACTGTGAACACTGGAAGGAGTGGGGCTGCAAACTTGACACAGACCACCATGCACTGCAGCCATGAGCTCCTGCACCACCATGGCGAGGTCACCAATGACGTTGTGGAGGGTCTCAATAAAGTGAGTCTCACAGGCCTCCACCTGCTTCTCAGCCTTCTGCAGGTCGGCATACATGAGGTCCCAGAGGCAGATCAGGCCCTTTTGCATGGTGCGCCTGAAGAGGGCAAGCTAACAGTGCACAGCAGTCTGGGACTCCATTGCTTACTGCAGCAGCTGACTGGCGTCTGGCACAGCCTGCCCTCAGGGACCCTATCCTGGGAGACAGGACCTGGTGGTGCCTGCAGGCCCTGAGTGGGCTGTGCATAAACCACTCAAGTGGTGGGTGGGCAAGGCGGCAGGAGCTCAATGGCTGTGGCTGGCCATGCAGACCAGCTGTGAGATTGCAGGGGTACTGCCAGGCCACATAACCCCTCCTTGGGCAAAGGGTAGGTGGTGTTCATAGTTGTGGTGGTGGTGACAGCACTGACAGTGGTGGTGGTGGTGAGAGGTCCAGCAGATGAGATGTCACACATGGCAGTGCCATGGACAGGGGCATTGGATGCATTCGTGGCATGGGTGCTACCAGGTGTCCATTGCTGTACATTGCAGGGGGGGGGGTGCTTGGCATTGGCAACTGTTCCCCCAGCAGTGCAAATTATGACAGGTATTGCATGGTGGACAGATAATTGTTGTCATCACTGTCATCTGTGTCATCCACAATGTAGTGAATCGGGCCATATGGCTGGCTTGGAATTCGCCACACTCCAGTGGATGGCACAGCTACACATCACCCCCCTCAGATGGAATATCTTGCACTGTGGAGAGAGAAGCAAACTGTCAGTGTCACAGACAATATGCAGTACACATTGTATGTTGCTGGTAGTGCATACATGCCCCAGCATATGGTGTTGTGTGTTACCCAGTGTCAGCATGCAGCTGGTGTCAACAGATCTACCTACTCCAGCCTCAATGGTCGCACAGCCACCTGTGAAGGGTGGATCTTGCAAGCATGACACTGCTCCCTGACCATGTATCCCACACACCCAACACATGCACAGAGGCAATCACGCACAGGCCACAACCCTACACACAGACTCACATACCCAGCACATGTGTCTGCATGCACAAGCACCCATAGCCAGTGAATGGCAAAACAGTACACACACTCTTCTTATGTGCATGGGCACACTCCAGTGGAGCTGTATGCAGAGTCACTGCTCATAGAGTTGTCAGTGCAACAAGCTGCAAAGGGGGCACAGTGTTCCAGGCAGCCATGGTGTCCTTAGCACACAGTGGAGGTCCCTGAACCACTTCCAGACAGCCTCCACTGTGTGGCCCCAGCCATCCACAGCATTCACCACCCCTGTGATTTCTTCCCATGGCCTGTCAGATTATGGTATCTGTGGTCTGGCTTTGGGACAGGATCACCTCCCTCTCCCTGTAGGCCTGGACCATCATGTGAAGCTAATCCTCAGAAAAGCAGTGGTCCCACTGTGACTCACCATCACCCATGGGACCTGTCAGATTAAGTAGAAAGACAGTGATCAGTGTTGTGTGTGGGTATGCAGCTGCAATGTGCCCCACTGGTGCACCAACCCCATGTATGTGGTATTGGTGTGGCACAGGACAGCCTGTGCACAATGTCAGCATGTCTTAGGCCCCCCAGGGTCCACATCTGGCCAATGTGCTGCCACCCAACACTGCAGGGGTGTAGGCACCTAAGACAGCTAGACCACCTGCCTGCACCACCCAGATAGGCATTGTCCTGGAGCACAGTTATTACTGGCTTACATGTGGGGGTGCTGTAGGGCAGTGCACATGTAGGCTCCCTCACACCTGTGGGCCAGGGGCAGTGCCCAGTGGCACATGCAGAGTAACATGGGCACTGCAAGGGACATGCCAACACACTGTGTCATATGTGAGAGCTGCACCCGACAAACCATGTAATAGGCCAATCCATGTACCTTCTGATTGGCAGACACAGTCTGCTGGCCTACCGTGGTCCATCCATGTGACACGTGGCACTGCTTGCACCCCCATGCACAACAGTAGCATGTGCAGAACCTGGCTGTCAGACCATGTCCTTTGTGCCATGTCACAGGTAGGTGCCCAGCCACAGGCTTCTGTGTCACTGCATCCAGACATGCACTGGTGTGGTGGGGGCAGCACATTGGAGGGATTGTTGCAGGTAGAGCTGTCAGGTCCACACTCTTCATATGTTGTGATTTGCCTGCTGTTGGCCTCTGGTGTCAGGGACAGTGTGACAGGCCCCTTGTATTAGACATTGTGTTATGTAAAGATCACTAAGCATGCAGTCACAGAGCACTGTACAAACGGGGGCAATGGTGTGCTGTGATGGACAGGTTGCACCACCTGGGCCTGGGCTCTTGAATGCAGGGCTATGAAAGACAACATGCAAAACACAGGCACACACAGACACATGGGAGTATGTGATGTGGTGGGCAGGCCTTGCAATGACACCCTGTGGGTCGATGGGGCCCCCAGTTTCATGCATGCTTGTATACTGTAAACTTTTTCAGTGCCTTGGCTGGTCTGAGCAGGCCCTGGGCATTGTGTCTGGTTGCCCCTGTCCCCATGCACCATGCACAGCATTGGGGGAGCCATGTGAGGCATTAGCATACAGCTGGGACACATCTGACAAGTGTCAATCTGTGCTACCCTGAGGACTGCGTCCCCCAGTGAGTATGTTATGTACAAATAACATAGTCTGATAGTAACAATCTGCCAAGGTGCTCCATCACAGAGTTTCCACACAATGCACAAACAAAACAGAGGCCACTCACGGCACTGCCAGTGGGTTCTGGTCAATACAAATGCAACATGTAATATGGTGAGTAGCGTAAAACTAAGCCAACAGTTATGGTACTGTATGTGGTTTTAGGGCCCACAACACATGATAATGGAGTACAGGAATGACCACCAATTTGGTGTGGGTTCCCCCACAATATATCCCACCCATGCCTCTGCTACAAGGTGTATCCCTATTTAGCAAAGAGTCTGTGTTGGAAAATGGCATGCAAGAAACCTACCCAGAGTTGTGGAGATGTTATCTCTGCTTGCCATGGCTATGTTTCATCTCTATGGCCTGCTTCCACATTGTTGTTACAGTGGTGTGGCTGCAGTTCCAATGTGCAGTGTAGGGGATGCTATAGTACCCTTAAATATTGTAGCCCAGGCAAAACTATCCATGCCAGGACATGCAGAAAGCAATGTTCCCTCTAATTTTTAGTCTCTATGGGTGGGCGACTGATATGTGTGTGCGGCACTTTGTGCAAAAAAAATTTGACATGTGTGCAAATTGGGTGGCCCAAACAAGTGATATATTTTATTGTCAGTCAACAGTAGAAAACATAACCAAACACTCAAATACTCAATGCAAAGTATAAGTATACATTTTGACACTGTCCGAAGCTTGGATGTGTACTGTGTCCCATAACAGTATGAACTGGAAACATGTGTAAATTAGTTACATTTTAAAGAGTCATGCATGTATCTGTAAGGGGTGCTGCTGCTGGTGATGCACTGCTAAGAAATCAACATTTCCTGTTTTTCTCTCCTGTCTTTCCCATTCATCCAGTGGACTTATATTTTATTAAGATCCATTTTTCCACCAAATATTAAAAACAATTTTGTTCACATCAGCATATCTAAATGGCTTTCTTCCAAGCAGTTTCTTTGTTTGCTCTTAATGCAGTTCATGAGGCTGAAGCCTCTTTCACAGTCAACACTAGAAGCTTGAAATGTAGTAGTAGTACAATTTATTGTTCAGCATAAAGCAGTTATAATAAACTAAAATCAGGACAACATACATAGTAAATATAAATAGACAAATAAATCAACAAGGAACTTAAATATCTTTACAGTGTAATTCAATTTAACAGAGTACTTTTTCACATAAAAAACCTCCACAGGACTTCAAGTCCCCCTAATAAACTTTACAAATGAGTTAAGATTAAAAATCTTGCAAAGATCTCTACCATGTTCTTCTCTTTCATAGTAAACCATTATTCCAAATGATCCTCCAGGGGGAGGCTGAGATCCCCCTAACAATCCACCCAGCAGTTTTTTCCTAGTTGATTCATACCTAGGACACAAGAGTACCACATGTCTGAGATCATCTATAGTCCCCACTCCACATTTACAATATGGAGGAAGTAACCCCTCTCTTTTGTCTGAAATGAATGCATTGAGCATTAGAGTTTTCAGTTCTGAATCTTGTATAGATTCTTCCTTGTTTAGGCAGGTTAAAAAAAGATATATCTCGCATATCCCCATGAAATCTACTTTTTTTTATAAAATCCATATAGCTTAAGCTTGGAGAGTTGAACACAGAAAGAATTGATGTCTTAAGTCAATAATCCTCAATTTGACATCCTGCCTAATCTCCTCAAATGGTCTTGTGTAAATTTTATATAAAAGGTGGCCCAATCTAGCCAGCATTATTGTTTCCTTAATAAGTTGAATAAAGAGATGTACATATCCCATGCTGGCCAATTTGATGGCTTCCACTACACACATTCTGGGATATCTTTGTTGGGGCAAAAGAAAAAGTTTCAACAGAAAGAGAATCTGTCGTTCACAGATGAGAGAAGTCAAGGAATGTTGTCCTACCTCCAAGGCAAGAATACAGCTTGGAGTTCCATTTAAAAATATGAAGATGTCTCTACAGAGTTTATTCAGAATTATTTCTAATTCTCTAACCTTAGTATAATCCCAGATTTCAGAGGCATATAACAAGCTCATTCTAATTTTGGCATTAACAACTCTTAATACCCCGCTCACTGATGACTCCCCATCTTGCCGTTAAATATTTTTAGGGCATTTACAGAAGATCCCATTTTACATTGAATAGCCTCCAAATGTTTGGTTCAAGATAGGCTATAGGCAAAATGGGCACTTAACAGTGTCTATATGGTTACCTTTTAGCCTAAAGCCTACCGTATTCATTGTCTGAGAGCCAAAAACTACAATGTTGGTCTTGCCGAGATTAACTTTTAGTTTCCTTTCAGAACAGAGATTCAAAGTGAGCCACTTTTCTTTTAAGACCTAGGACTGAAGTACACAGCAAGACTAAATTGTTTGCATATGCTAAACATTCAATCCTTTGATCATTAATTTTTGGAATATGAAAATCTGGGTTACCTAGCTGATCCAAGACTGTATTAATGTAGATGTTAAATGGAGTGGGGGCCAAAATACAGTACACCTGTCTGCCTCCAACATTTGTCTCAAATCTATCAGTTAGATGACCATATTAATTATACTGGACTCTTGCCCACATATTTTCATACAGTCTATTAATAACATCAAGAAGTGAGGCCTCCAACTCCAGATCCCTTAATGTAGCCCAAAGGATTTTTCTACTAGTCCTGTTGAAGGCCAAGGAGAAGTCCACAAAACAGCAATGTAATCTGTTTTTTCTCACTTTAGTATACTTCCAGATCAGATGCTGAAGCACATAATAATGTTGTACTGTAGAACAGTCCTTCCAGAAACCATTCTGCACCTCATTCAATACTGAGTTGTCCTTGACCCACGACAGCAATCTGCCCAAATTTATCCTAGAGAAAATCTGTGAAACATCTATCAAACTAATAGGCCTATACATCCTTGGGTCATTCAGATCCTCTTTTTTAAAAATTGGGAAGATAACACTACCTGCCCAACTAGCAGGGTAAGAGTACCCCGAACCTGGCCATTAAACAGTAAAGGAAGAAAAGGAATCCATCAGTTGGTAAAAACCTTATAGAGATCACCTAGGAGACCTGGTGCTTTATTTGCCTTAAGACCAATCAGTGCCATCTGGATTTCGTCCTCTGTGATCAAGATAGGTCTTGGAAAAATTTCATTCTCCTGTATTTTGAAAACATCAGGTGTCTCCTGCTGTTCATGAGAATAACAGAGCTTGGAGAAATGAGATGCCCAAACTTCAGGTGTAATATAGGTTTCAATCCTATTGGCATATCTGTTATATCCCTGGGCAACAATATTCCAAAATCGTCTTCCACCCCTATCCAAAACAGCCTGCCTCAGTTTTTCCCAAAGTCCCTGAGTATGTTTATGTCTCTCCCGTTCTAGAATTTTCCTATATTTTTCTCTTTCACTCTTTAGCAATTTAAAATCTGCTGCAGACTTATTTCTTTTCTTCTTATGCTGTCTTAGTTTTCCTCCAAACTCTTTCTTTGCCTGTAGGCATACCAAATTAAACTAAGACTTTTTATAAAGGGACCTAGGATGATAGCTAGTTTTACATCTAGGTCCAAGTAAAGAATGAATAGTGTCCCAATTCTCCAAAATATTAAAGGCCTTACTTTTGTCCAGGACCAACTCGTGAATATCACCTAAGACTCCTGTACTAAGAATTTCTTTGAAACTAGTTTGATGAATCTGCTCCCATCCAATTCTTCTCTTGTTTGTGACTTCCAGACTCACTTCCTGTTGTGCCTCACTCCTTAAAGTTCCAATAGGGCAGTTGATGTTAATTACAATAGCACAGTGTGCTATTTCCAATCAATCCATGACCTCTAACTTTTGGATCAGCTTTACTGCTTCCAAATTGGTCCAAACCTGATCAGGGGCTGAAGAGCCAGTAGGTCCTCTATATGTTAAGGATCCAACTAGATCTCCCTGAGTTCTCCCATTTAAAATACAGAAATTTCTACTGGTCAAGCCCGTTCACAATTCCCTACCTCTGAGGTTAGATTTTAGATCCTGAGCAGTCCTAGTATATGAGATATTTGGATTAATTATAGATATTGTATGGATCATATCTCAATACACATCCTCCAAAAAATGAGAAGGAATTCTGGCATTAAAGTCTCCCAAAATAACTATAAGACAAGGTATATTCTTATCTGACAATTCGTTAAGTGCCATTTTCAGATCCTGTATGAAAAGGTCAGCGGGATCAGTAGCTTTATTGCGAGGGGGAAAGTATATATCGCAGAGAATGATCTTCTCTTGTCCCTTGCTAATCATTACAGCCTGAAAATTTAGCAAAGTTTTGATAAAAAAGGAAGTACCTCCTTTAAACCTTCCAAACTTTTTATCTTTAGTTGCTGGCAGAGTAAAGACAGAATATCCAGCCAATTTGGGAGTTACAGTTTCTGTACACCATGTTTCTTGCAGTCTAATAATATCAAAATTATCCAGAAATCTCACTACTTCATGGTCAATTATTTTAAGATTGATGCCTTCAGTATTCCATGAAAGAATAGAAAAGGCATCCACAATTCGATTCCTAGCTCCCTTATCCAAATCCAGCTGGCATTCAGAGTTCATTTGTTTGATATTATCTACAGGCTGCATTTGTCAGGCTTAATCAATAACTGTCAGTGGCGAGTAGGTATTGGGGTCAGTTAAGTTTCCAAAATCAATCAGGGGGGTATCTGCCTCTAAGATTAATTTTGGACTATCCTTAGTCTGTTTAAACCATGAAAAGACTTCACCCAAGTCTAACATGTTAACTAAATGTATTCCCAAACAATCCAGCTTGCTGGCCAGAGAAAGCAAGCTGCTAGCTGTATGAGGATTTTTAAATGTAATATTAATCTGTGTTGCGGGTGCAGGATCTCCATATAACTTCATGGACTCCACCATGTCTCTGGAGATATAAAATCCTAATGCTCTTTCCAAGAGCAGCGATAAATCTTCCCTAACTTTCCTATGAGAATCCTTGAGTGAAACCTTCCACCCAAAGACAGTTATGGTCCTACTTAGCCATACTTTTCTCTGCTTCAGTACATGATCCTCTATCACTCCCAAGATTTTTCTCTGTGCTATTGTATCCTTCTCACTCTGCACCTCCCTATGGAGAATCTCTTCTGGGGAAGGATAAGACTGTGTAGGAACCTCTATGCATGATAGCTTGGAATGTAGCACATACATCAATAAGATTAGCCACCATGCTGCACTGCACGTGAGTCAAAGCGGATCATGTCAGTAAAGGATTTTAATGATCCTCCCTTTATTTTTTCAGCAGCTATAAATCTGAAGTCACTGTACTGGCTAACAATTTCTGCTTGGTCCACTGATGAAAATAAATAGTCAGGATATTTGCTATGCAGTCTCCCAATATTTGATAAGCCAAACTCAAAGCTGCAATGTGGCATTGCTGCAAAATCAAAGGCAAATCAGTCAGAAAGTTCACCTGCAGGAAATCAACTGTCCAAATGGTCACATAACAGGCCAAAGAATTGCAAAATTGCTGCTGTGCTTACTCCAGCTGTACAATTAGCCAAAAACAGTTTTACTGGTTGGATCCAGTAGACAGTTTCACCCAGGTACTGGCTTCTGATCTTTTTTTAATTTTGCCCTAGCAATCTGTACAGCTTCAACTGTTGTTAGACCACTTTCTGAAACATCTTAGACAACTCTGCCAACTCCGAAAGTACATCATTTAATACTGTTATGGCAATGTGGTTTTAAGGGTTGGACAGCTTCTTAAAGCAGCTTAGCAATGGGATCTTTGATGGATGCATGCATAATTGTATGTGGTGTCATTTACCCTAGGTATGGTTTACAATGACTATGCTGGGTATTGTCAAGCTCAGTGGGGGGTTTAAAATGTATTTTTGCAATGTAGTGAGTGAGTCAGTGTGATATGAGAGAGGAGATGCATTTAGGAGACTGTATTTCTCTTCCATTCTGGAGCCATACTAATCACAGTCTGAATTTATTAAATTAAATGCAAAGGACATTTTTTGCACTGCTATTTCTTGTTGTCCATTTTAGAATTACTATTCCCATGAAGCCAATATGAGCAACCTTTTACAAGCACTGATTCATTGACTCTCAAATGTGTGTATAATGTGAGACCCTGTTTTAAAGAGAAGCGCAATCTCATCTCTCTAGACATATGTACAGTCAGCGTCTCAGCCTGCTAATTGAGAAGGTTATACCCATCCCGGCCCCCAACAAATACATAAAAAAATAACACAAACAGACAGTAGGTTGCTTTGATGTTTTTATTGTAAACAAAAACTGTAGTTTTCCCATTTTGTTCTACTGAAAAAAAAATGAACATGCTTTCAAATGGTGAGGCTTTAAATCCATTATAAACACATTTTGTATGTGAGAAGCTGCTTGGGCAGGAGGCAGATTACATTGAAGTTGTGCAACTTTAAAACTGAAATAATGTAATACACACCCTATGTCAGAGAATCTCTCGCATTGCTTTGTTGGGGGGAATCTACCAAATAAATAAAACATGCCATTTCTGTGACCAGCAGGGCAATACTGTTCACTATCAAGTACTGTCTTACTGAAAAGAGGTATCAATCTGAAAACATTGTTGTAACTGCAAAGCCGATTGGTTGTAATTTTGCCGATCAGTTCCATTGTTCAATAAGTGGAGCAAGAGCGAGACTGCTGGCTTGTTAAAGTTAAAGGGATGTGGCCTCAGGGGTGGGCATACAATGTTTCTTTCCCATTCACTTTCATGTCCTGCTGCCTAAGTCTTAAATCTGAGTGATGACTGTAGTCACTACTTCATGAACATGAGGATCCCTGTCAGCTGCTTTGTGCGCTACTACTGAAGCCATGTGCGGGTTATTTCTGACTGCTGTGCGGGCGCACGTGCGCACACCTTAGGAGGAACATAGGCAGAAAGGTCTTTAATGAAATGCTAATGGAGTCATTTGCCCAACAACTGCCAAGTGGGGCTATTTACATAGCCTGGCTGAATATTGCACTTTTGCACAATGTTCTATAGTAGTTAGCACTTGTGCATTGCACAATGCATCTTTTGATGATGTCTGCACATGTGTGCTGTGCAGGAGCCACACACCTATGATGTCAGTGGCATCTCTATGTATGTACGGCTCTCCACAGCACTATCCACATTCATGGCATTGTGCAGGTCATGAACTGGTTGCAGATGCACATAATGTGCAGCATAAATGTACATTGTGCAGCCCTGCCAATGTGTTGCATTGTGCAAACACTGCACCCTGCCATATAGCAATATTGAGTGAAGATACTGTCAACTAGAAGCCTGAACATGGGAATAAGTTGGCTACATGTCATATGAGGGCAGCCCAGCAGAGGGACCATAGATGGGGGATGAGGAGCTGGCCAACCTGGTCAAGCTGGCAGTAGCCATGGAGGAGCAGCTGTTTGGGAAGATGCAGGAGGCATGTAGGAACAAAACTTAGTTGATTAAAAAAATATTATTATTATCATATTATTATTTTCATATTAAATACTATCTTATATTCTTTATAAGGGCTTATTTATAAGTGAGGCATACTATAAAACTTCTGGTTGAAATTAGTGCCTACATGAGTTTTCTAACTGCAAGAAGAAAAAAAAAACTGCTTGAGCCTTGAACATTAGAAAGAGGAGATGCTGCCTTCAAAGTTTTGGAAAAAAGGGTTCTGCTTTTAATTTTCAAGTGCACTTTGTCTAAAAGGAGGATACAGCATCCCACATAAGGAAAGATGAGTTTCACTTCCTGAAAACCATAACTGAAGAGATAGTTGCTAAGGACCTGACAGGTGATAAATGACTTGTTTTTCTGTCCCAGGCCATATCTGGTACAGCTTGCTATACTCAAGGTGTCTTTTCAAAATCTTTATAGACTCTCATAAAGATGAAAAGACTTCTACCTACAGCATAACTTAAAACTGCAACATGATGCCAATCTGAAACTTTCACAAGTTGTAGGAGAGATTGCAACTGCCTATTCATCTAAGTATTGTAAATGCAGAAACTTAAGTCTTGCTATTTACAAAAATTGTGGCACCAAAACTGTCATGAAGAAACAGACATTTAGTCTTAAAAGAATGCTGACCTCATGACCTATTCAGATAAATATCTCTTAAGTGACTAAAACTAGGAAGCTGTCACTTCATGCCAAAGTTTTTTCAATGAGCAGCATGGTCTTGCCTCATCAAGCTCAAACAAAGAGAATCACTTTCAGAGAGAAGATTTTCAATTTATAAACTTTGTGAAAGTGGCAAATGAGAAAGAGACATATCCTTTTGAATTATATGATGTGCAATTCAAGAATCTGAGAACATTTTTAAGATATTTGTGAAATAACACATTTTATAAAACATCTTATAGACTGTGGACCTTATATTAAAGTTAGCTCTATCATATTTGGTATCTGAGGAATCCAGGTTTCAGGCTGTATCTAAAAATATAAGTTTTAAGTTTGTGTGAAGATGTTTCTAGATAAAAGAGGGAAAAATGGTTTTATACAAAAAAATGTGTCCTAAGCTGAGATCATTTCTTAAAAAAAAAATGGTTCTTGGGTAGGCATGGAATCACACCTCCATCATCCACATGGACCAACCAAAATTGTCAATGATGTCACTTTGAGCCTCAAACATATGCAGTATATGAATTCTGCCAAGTCCAATCCAGAACTGTTGAATTTTTGAAGGTGTGAGGACCTATCTCAGCTGGACTGAGAAAGCTTGTGGTTTGGGGACTTTTTCTTGGCCAGAAGCCTGCAAGCTGACACAGACTGCCATGAGGTCCAGCTGCAAGAATTGCTTGTTACAAAAAGGACTTTTTCCAGTATTGGATGACGTGACGTGTATGGTTAAAATACTGGGCATCCTGACTGAAGTAATGTTTTGGAATTTCTGCCAAAAGCTGGACAAGTGACTAACTGTTCATTTCATCAACCAGAGCAAATACTAGAGTGCTGCCTGACAACAGATGAGTCCAGTGTCATGAAGTTCCATTGGAAATGAATTGAAACAGAAAAAGACATAAATCCAGTTACCAAAAACTTTGTTGCCCACAAGAAAAACCTTTTCTGCAAGAACTGTGGTGGTGAAGGAGTCTACCATTGTGCCTTGAACTGTTAGTATCTTACTGTCTGATGCTCCCACCAAATCCTAAGTGACTTTTTGATGATTAGTATGATAGTGGATGCCAGAGGAGTCCAGAGTCACAGATTTGAGGCTGAACAAGGGAAAATACAAGTACTACAGCCAAGCCTGATCCCACAGAACTTGCATTGACCAGAAGAAGCAATTCTCACCAAAGATTTTTAAAGTTCAAAAGAAAATGAAGACTAAGCTCTAGAATTAACCAGAAATTGAAGTATTATTTTAATTATTTTAATTAATAAGTTTAATATTTTTAATTTGGCTTATCTGGGGAGGTAACATACTGTAGGTAACATAGTAACTTACTTTTAATCACAAAAAAATTGAGATTTAGTTAAGCTTGAGTTTAAACCAAAAGAAATACATTTTGCATACTATAAAGAATCAAAGCAAGTTTTATACAGAAACATAATTTGAGACACTAATGTATTGAGTTTGCAAGTTCTTATACAAAAAGATTATGTTAAATACAAAGTATGCTGAAATCAGAGTATATCACCAATACCATTTATTGTGTTAAACCTTGCTCATTTCTTAGTAGTGTTGTTTATTTCCTGAACATTTTTTGTTTTGCTTTTATTTTATTTCTTTGTTTTGTTCATTTGATTTTCTGAAATCTTTGTTCTATTGTGTTTACAGTTTTATTATATTTACAAGGTATATTTATGCTAATTATGTATATTTAGAATTTGTGTGTAACCTCCCCCCACCGGTCTCCCCTTCTGTTTCTGTCAGCAGGGTTGCTTCTCTTGCATCTAGACCCACTGAGAGGGGTGGGGTTGTCACTACAAATTCTCTTTGCAGAACTCTGTGTGGACCCATTACTTCTAATACTGAGTCTGCCCTCCTTCAGACAGAAAACCAAGTGTGGCATCTGCCTGGCTCACACCTGGGGGGACCATTTAGCATGGCCAACAACCTGGGTCCCTGGGAGAAAATGTTTGCTCAGCATTGTGCTAGGTTTGTACTTCTAGTCCTGGGCACCCAAGTCAGTCTGGACACTGGAAGCAATAACTGAAGTGTCCAAAACAGGATAGGATTCTAGAGTGTGACTTATTCACATAACACAGAGAATAACAAAGCAAAGATGGACCTCCACAGGGCTACACTCGCTGGTAATGCAGATTACAGCAGTATAGAGCACACTTCCTCACTAGAAACCCTCAGGTTCTGAACAGATCTGGGCACACATGGCCCAGACTGGTACACTTCTCATCTATTCCTTAACATGGCACCCCGGCCAGTACTAGGACACTTTTTCATATGGTATGAAGATTGATGGTGGCTCCCTAAACCATCAATGAGCACTTTCTAGCTCTCAGGGAAAATCCAAAATAAAAATCATAGGTGCCCAAACTGAACCCGGAGAGGTAAACCTGTTTACTCCAGATAGGGGGGGGTCTCCCACCTCTTGCTCCCAAATCTATACTCGGCCATTCATTAGATTACAACACCTTTCTTCGAACTACTGGTTGTAAATGCTCTCTCGAAATGTTTAGCACATTTAACATTCTACATTTCATTCTGGAGGTGCCATGACTTTAAAAGTTTTATAAGTGGCTATGTCTTTACCCTAACCCCACTGTTGCAGATGCTTCTAAGCCACACACAAACTAAAAGTTCTGTACTTGGCAAGTCTTCCTTTGACCCCACAGTAGGCAGACCCTTTTATTCTAAACTCTGTCTCGGTGAACATTGTCTCTATTTCAGAGTAGAACTCACCAAAGGTATGCAGGTGCCCCAGGGCTTCTCTTCCACAACAGATTCTCTGGAACTCACAGAACAACTCAATTCTCAGGCAGCTTCTCCCTGTCCAGGCTGGCACAGGGGATTTCCCCCTGAATTCCTGGAATTCCCCCCATCCCTCTGGGGATGGGGCACTGGAACAACTCTAGGAATGGTCTCTACCACTTTCTTCTGATCTCTTCTGTGTTCCTCTCTAGGGTGAGAACACACTACCCCTTCTTTCTAAGGAAGCTCTATATCAGAGCTTGGATCTGAGGAACTGCACACTGCAGCACTCCTCACTCTCGAGTCTCCACTTAGGCTGCCCTCTGAAGACTGACTTGAATTTCCCAACTTTTTACTGCTAACCCCCTTCAGCTAGCATTCCATTGTGGCTTATGCTGCTGCAATAATTCTGTGGTGACATCATCACTCCAGCTCAGCTGAAACAGAACAGAGTGAGACAGTGGGAAACCCATTTAACTGGCATCTCACAAGCTGCCTTTCCCTGCCTGCCACTGGTTCTAAGTGGGATTCTAATAACCCCTGGGAACAAGGGGGTTACATGTGTATAGGGAAATAACATTTATTTTTCATATTTCTAGGTGTGATAGAAATGTTTTTACCATTATCTTGAACCTGGACAACAGGAATAACATCAGATATGAATTTTATAATTATTTATATGATTTTTGAACATTTTGTGGGTTAAGGCTTGAGGCATGTCTGAGTGCCTATCATAAAATGTGATTTTCTGACTTATTGTTCAGACATGCATTGCATCCCCGATGTGAGGTATGGGTCTCTGTGGGCTGACACCTTATGGCCAGTACAGGTGTTGTGCGCAATGGGGAGCAGTGCCGCCACTGTTATGAGACTTTGTCAATCAGGAGAAGGAGAAATACTTGTGATGTTACCACCAGATGGTGCAGGATGGCAATGTATCAAGACCACAAAGTGTTGATCTGTGTGGCATGTGTGTATCTGGTCATGGGTTGGGCAGGGTACAGGCATGGCCACAGATGTGCTGTTTCCATGGGCCACCTATAGGTGTATCTGCTGTCCACTGTGCAGAAGAGTCGAAACAGTCTGTTCTTCCCTGCAGCAATCTTCCCTGGATAGATAAGCAGCTTTCTTATGGGAGATAGCCCTCTGATACTCACCATAGTGAGTTCTCAGAGCCAGCCTGTCCTTCTCTGACAGAGACTTCTGCCAGTGGCACTCCAATCATCTAGAGAGAGGGAACATGATAGAAACCTTTAAATACTTAAAAGGCATAAACAAGGTCAGTATGGGAGGATTGTTCTATTTAAAGGGGAGGGTCACGTCTGAAGATGGAAGGGAGAGGTTCAGGAGGGGGATGAGAGGGCACTACACAGATAAAGTGGTGGCAGGATGGGATGAATTGCTAGAGGAGTAAATCAAACTGAGGACAATGGACAGTTTTAAGTGAAGATGGGATAGAGTCAGTAGTAGGGTAAGGACAGACATGAATATAATGAGGGATAGGCCCAGGAGAGGGGATGAAGGGAGGGGATTGGGTGGGTGGAGCAGCTGCAAGAGTATTAAACTGTGAGCTGCACACCCAGGCAAACTTGATAGACCTTTGGGCCTTTTTCTGCCAGCAATTTTATATGTTCATATTTCCAATCTCCGATCTTTGGTCTTCATCATCTTCAGCTCCCCATCAAACCAAGGGGACCTCTAGTGAGAGGACCTAAGTCGCATATTGATCAGCATGACAACTTTGAGCACCTAAGTGACAGCCGTAATTTAGGCTGCCACCACCTCACTCGAGCTTACTGTACATGCCACACTCACTGCTGATAGGTCCACTTCCACCATAAGACCCCCTGGGGACAATCCCTATAAAGGGCAGCAATGTACCAACTCCACAGGAGAAGGGCTTATGGGGGCTCCAAATAAGAACTGCACTACACAATGATCTGACCAAGTAACAGGATCAATCTTGAGATCAACAATCTCAAGCCCCAGTGAGAATACTGAGTCCAAGGCATGACTGTGGCTGTGGGTCACAGAAGCAACTGCTTGTGCAAAGCCCAGTGATGTCATCAGCTGGAGATAGTCATGTCCAAATTGCAATGATTTGTCATTGATCCAAGCATTGAAGTCACCCAGGACCAGCCACCTTGGTGACTCCAAAGCTGTCAGTGACAAATTCTGTGAATTCCTGCAGAAACTCCTTCTCACGCCCCGGAGGCCAGTACAGAAGAAGGATTCTGCAGCCTGCACCTGGAACCCCTCACTCTGCAATGCATTCAGGTGATGAAGCAGAACCCACTGGGTGCACAGAGAAATTCAGGCCAGATCTAAAGCAGATGGCCACTCCCTTGCCCCTACATTCCCTTCTCAGGCAGTGTACCACAGTGAATCCATCTGGGACAAAAGCTTTCAAGACTGGACTAGAGTCATCTGCCAGACAGGTCTCAGTAATGCAAGCCAGATCAACTGAGGAAATCAAGTCCACTATTACTGTGGTCTTGTTCCTGATCAATCTCGTATTATACAATACTGCCCAAGGGGATTAGCAGAGGCTGCTGGCCCAAAGGCTACCTGTCCACTCAGTCCAGCAGAATCACTGAGAAAGGATATCAAACATTTCTGGCCTCTCCCAAGGCCTCACTTCACCTCAGGGCACCTTCTGATCTTAACCACCCAATGTGGTTCTCTCCCTCAACAGTTCCATGACCCTGCCACTGATCTCCCAACCTCTGCGCAATCCCCACCTCCCTACAGTGCCTAATAGCTGTGGGTGGCAGAGAGGGATCGGTAAAAGGGCAGCAGTCCCACAGCAGGGACCCCAAGTAAATAATCCTGTGGGGTCTGAAGCCTACACACATTCTCTTCAACAAGGTCAGTCTGAGAGCAATAAATTACCCCATCCCACCTTTAAAAACACTAAAACAAAGTAAAATAAAATAACATAAAAAAAGCAAGAAATTACCCCCTTCTCCCCCTAAAATAAACAATAAAACAGAATAAAATAAATAAAACAGAATAACATAACAACACTATTTACCATACACCCACAGCAGACTTTTGGCCATGGTCTGTCTGTGTGTCCACTCCCATGTTGTACACCATAACCCACTGGTGGACCATTCCATTGCACCACGGGCACAGGGTACTGTCGATGGGTGTGGATGGCCATGTCCACTCACTGACATCACATGCTGTATGGCAGAGTCCCACGCATACCCTGTACATTGTCATCTGCACCATACCTGGGAAACCAGTGCACATGTTACAGAGGGATGTTAGCTGGGTGTGGCATCAACATAGTTCATCTGTTGCACATCACCACACATGACTGGGTGTCTGCAGCCAGCATGGGCAGCTGTGTCACACCACCCTGTAGGCATGGCCCAAGAAACATAGGGCACATTGTTGTTCATTACAGGAGTGACCATGCATGTTCATACACCCTGCAGATTGAGCAGCCAGAGGACAGACCGGGAAATGTCCACAGCAGGAGGAATGGGAGCAGGATGAGGAGCAGGGGCAGGGCTTTGACAGATACATGGCAGACACTGCATGGCGGGCAGTGGCAGATGAGTATTCTCTATTGTTGGTTCCATCCATGCTCTTCCTATTGGTGTGTTACTGCAATATTGCCCCTGCATATCACGTACATGGCACATGATACACTGCTGCACTGTGGTGCATCACAAGACACACTAGGACCTGGCCCTGGCATGAGTGGCCTGCCAGGGCCACATCACATATGCCACCACTGCATGGACATGGACACATACTGCCGGCAAGTCCTGCAGTATCAGCACTGGTGTTTCTGGTCACATGGCACCCCTGCCAGGTCAGGGAGTGACCTGGGATACTCAGGTGCCCTGCACGGGCTCAATGCACCCTGCACAGCGGCAACCCTGGCATGGCCTGCAACCCCAATGTCCAGCATACCATGAACACATAGGTGTCCCGGTAGGGCCATGACTCCTTTGAGCTGCACAGGCATGATGGTCAGCATGTACCCTGTCATGACTGCAGCACCAGGCCATGCTTGTTATGGCACCAGGGCATGCCAATAACCGTGCCCTGGTGGCAGCCCTCCAACAGGGTCCAGTGCAGGTGTGCAGAAGCCAGTGTGGGCCAGAGTTCTCCAGGTCACCTCTGTACCAGTTGATGGGACGGTTCCCTGGCTTTGTTGCATAACATGCACCATACCCAATGTTACCTGGCAATGTGGTTGCTTGCCTGTCCATCTTTGTGACCCCATCAGTTGCAGTGGTCACCCTTCCCCCAACTGTTTCATCAACAGTTGCGCAGTTGCCCCTTCACTTTGTTGTGCTGTTGCTAGACTAGTTGCACATCTGTATAGCATGTGCAGTGTCAGGTGCTGCTCCATGTGTGCATATATGTCATACTGTGCTTGCTGGTTTGTACTTGCGTTCCAGTTTGTGGCATGTCACGTTGCCCACTGGAGCACTGCAACCATAATGCACTCTGTCATGGGTGCCATGGTCCTGGGACATGTTAGTCTGTTGTGTGTTGCTGGGACTGTTTTCCATGTCCCATGCAATGGGCATTGGGTACAGAGGTGGCCCAGTGGTGGCATCCCCATGACACCCACTACAGGGGTTGCAGTACAATCAGGTGTCCCTGCTGTGGGCTTGTGGTATCGTGATGCATACAGCCCTTCGGCGGCATGTGTGACACTCCACCAGGGCTCCATTGTCATTGCCCCACAGCCTGTTGGCCTGTGCTGTGTTGCCCTGTATAAGCCTGCCATACAACCCTGCATTATGGTGGCTCATGCATGCCTGGCCAGTGCTCTTCGGGTACTCTGTGCATTACATCCCCTTCACAGACACAGGCTCACCATAGTCATGTGGGCCTGCTGGCCCACTTTCTGCACCCTGGTGGCTGACTTCCTCTGCATTGGATGTCCATGTCACACATGTGTGCCTGCATCATGATGCTGCAGCACTGACTGCCAGCCTGTCTTCTGCAGCCGTGTCACTATGTGTTTTCCTATACGCCTCTGTAGATGGGGGACATGTTCTGTCCCTGGGTCAATGGCTGCTCCAGGATGGTACCTGAGGTGTGGGTGCGTGCTGTGAATACCTGTTATGAATCCTGCATACTGTTGTTCTATTCTTTTATAACATCTGTTGTTCTCCTGTTCCTTGCTGTTTTGACTGCACAGACATATGCACTTATATGTTTGCCTATACACCATTGTACATGCATGCATTCATCTGTCTTCAGCACTGTGTAATGCAGCAGCTGGCAATAGGGTGTGATGGAGGGGTGGCCACACTCATCCCCAACCCCATGATCCACAAATGCCCTGGGCCAAAGGTGTCCTCCCATGGCTGCATTGGTATGGGGTGGGCGTGTGGGGTTCCATCCATCCCATCCATGCCTCCTCATACCAGTGCACTGTGCTGATCTGGTGTGCCACCATATTCCACCTGTGATGCACATTGTGACCACCTACACATCAGACACGGCATCCTAGGCCTCAACACACGTGAGGCGTCCATGGCCTTTGCTCTGTCTTTGTACCCACGAACCCAGCCTGTGCACCCTGTGCGGCACTGCAAGGCATGTGTGACACCCACTCATATCCAACCATTGGGGTGTGTTGTTGTGTCTACAGTCTCCAGGGCGGTTGTGCCACCCATATCTCACATGTGCCGTGGTGGTGGCAGTGCTGCAGGGAGTGGGTGGGGGACATAGCTATGTGTGTTAGTTGAACCTACATGGTCCACAGTGTCTGCTCACCTTACATACAAAATCGTCTTTCTCCTCTTAGGTGACCATTGAACTGCTGTGAGCACCCATCAACCAGAGATGACAGAGGGGTGGGATGACCTGCTTTGCCATGTCATTCATCAGAAGAGGGTCATGCTGTAGCAGCTGATAACCCTTGAGGTTTTGGCTGGGTGAATGGTGGAGGCAGGGCCGGTTTTAGGACTTTGGGGGCCTCCAGCAAACTCTATGATGGGGGCCCCACAGACAGGGCCGGGCCCCCCTTCCCTGTAATCCTTTTACATAGAAGAACTCTATTAATGCTGCATTATTGTACTGTAAATACATCAAAACATCATTTACTTGAAGAGTAAGCAACAGCAGAACTACTCATTATTTATATGTGTGCCCTATCTGCATCCCAGCAGAGGCTAAACAATTAATTCTTGTGATCCTACAGTCAGACAGACAACTTAGGAGCTCCTATCCCATTATTACCTACCTAAAAAGGAAGCAAAGGCAGGTAAGGCACTGGTCTCCCCTAAATCCTCATGGGGCTCCCACAGGGTCTCACTAGTCACCTCTCTCCACTCTGTGTACTGGCGGGCGGCGGAGTGGCGGTCTCCACTGGCAAAGTGGCAATACCCAGTGAAGTGCTGCTGCTGGCTGCCTTGCTTTGCTCAATTTTTCTTAAAAAAGAAAAAATAAATTATAGCTCTAGCAGCACTGGCAGTAGCAGGGCATCAAATCTGTATTGGCAGGTGGGTGCCAGGTCTGTAAGGTTAATCTGACTGTGGTGGTGATAGTCTGTCTCTCTCTGCTATCGTAAGTCAGGCTAGCGGCTGCAATCGTTTGATTCTCTTCGGCGCTCTGGAACTGTTACTCGGCTGTGATTCCAAGAGCGCCGGGGGGTCCTTTTATATGCGCCACTATGGACCTGAGGGGGAACAAAAATGTTCAGGTCTCAGTGGGAGGAGGTGTGATAACAGGAACGGACGGAGTGGGGCCTTGTGATTGGTTCCAACCACACCTCCTCCCACATCAGCATGTCATGACACAATGGGAGGCGTAGGGAAACAAAGCAAAGTTGAGTTGAACATGGCGTGGACAGGGCAGCATGGTTCAGCGTTCGTCAGGAAAACTGGGTGGCCGGCGGGCGGCATCAAACAGAAATGTAACCTGGCAGGAGGCATCTAAGAAAGCAACATAGATCCAGACTTGATTCAGCCGAAAATTGGCCGGGGTCACAAAGGTAATTAATTAAACATGTATCTGCAAGTTTCTTTAATTTTTGGTTAACTTTTGCTAACTGTTGAGGCCCGCTGCCAGACCCGCCGCTGCCTGCTAAATTTGGGGGCCTCCCGCGGCCGTGGGGATCGCGGGTGCCTAACGCCGGCCCTGGGTGGAGGCCATCTAACAGGTGGTAAGAAATACCCAGCAACCACCCCAACTGCACCCTAGACCTCTCCCGTATTCCACTTGCCAACACCTGACCTGCTTTCCAATTGTTTTTGCCCTGTGCCCCCTGTTCTTCTGCAACCATTTTTCTTTCTTGTACATAGTTCTCATGGTTATTGTTTTTGTTATAGTTATTTCTACTGTTGTTTAGTAAAGATATTTTTCTATGACAAGCTCCTATGTCCTGTGTCTATTGTTGTGTTGTGTTGCTATTTTCTTGTGGATTGCTGGGGTGCCCTCACTGCTTAACTACTGCCCCCATGGGGTATGTCCATGCCTGTACTCTACAACACAGACTCCACTGGTGGTCCTGCAGGTGTCTGTGGATGCACTTCCACTTGTGCAGTGTTCCACATCTTACAGGTGTGCTGGCATGTTGGCTGTAATGTTGCATCCCACAGGAATCACCCTGCACACCACATGTTGGGGACACTGCACATTCTGGCTGTTCCTGTTCACTGTTGGTGGGACAGTACCTGTCACTCAGGCTACAACCTTTCTGTTTTGTTTGTCAGGGTGGTCTCTGTAGAGAACTTGCCTGTTGTTGCATCAATGTGGGTGTCACTGTCTTCCTTCCCTTGTGTCCCTGTGTAGTCTGCCATTTAATGTGCTGTCACCTGCTCCATGTCAGTGTTCCCTGTGTCCTATCCTTGTGCGCTGGGCTGCTGTGGCAGTCTGTACTACCCAATTGCTATATTTACGAACATACAAACATACGAAATTTGCCAGCAGATAAAGGCCTAGAGGTCTATCAAATCTGCTCGAATGTGCAGCTAGCACCCCTTATTCTGTAGCTGCCCCTGCCTTCCACCCTTCCCCTCCATTGACCCTCCCCCTTGTCCTGTCCCATCCCCTTTTGAAGCAGTCCACTATTCTACTGGACACCACTACTGCAGATAACGCATTCCACCCAGCTACCACCCTCTCTGTAAAAAAGTGTCTCCTCATCTCCCTCCTGAACCTTCCTCCTTCCAGTCTCATATCATGGCCCCTGGTGTCCCTCCCCTCCCTACTTTGAACAGCCCCTCTGTACCTGTCTTGTTTATTCCTTTCATGTACTTAAATGTTTCAATCATGTTCCCCCGTCCCTCCTCTCCTCCAGCGAGTACACGTACAACTCTCTCAGCTTCCTCTCATATAAGTCCCCCAGCCCCTTGATCATATTTGTCACCCTGCACTGCACCCCCTCCAGTAACTTAATGTCCCTCTTCAGATACGGGCACCAGTACTGCATGCAGTACTCCAGGTGTGGTCTAAATAATGACCTATACAGTGGCAGAATCACCTCCTCCCTCCTCGAGGATATACCCTTTGCAATGCAACCCAGCATTTTGTTGCCCTTTGAGCTGCCTTCCTACATTGTACCGAGTTGTTCATTGACCCTGTAATGAGCACCCCCAGATCCTTCTCCTCCTCTGTCTGGGCTAGCTGCACTTCCCCCAGCTGGTAACTCCTCCTTGGGTTCTTCACCCCAAAATGCAGCACCTTGCACTTTTTGGCATTAAACCCCAGTTGCCAGGTGTCTGACCAGGTTTCAAGCTTTGCTAGATCATCCTGCAACCCCTGCCATCCCCTAGGTCATCCACCACTGCTCCCATCTTGGTATCATCAGCAAACAGACAGATATTGCTCCTGATGTCCAATGATATGTCTGCAATGAATATCCCAAACAACACTGGTCCCAACACCGAGCCCTGCGGTATACTGCTCATCACTACCCTTGGGTGTGAGAGCGCCCCAACCACCACCACCCTCTGTTGCCTTCCCTGAAGCCAGTTCCCTGCCCATCTCACCTGCTTTGTATCCACCCCTGTACTTTCTAACTTACTTCCCAGCCTCCCATGCTGCAACAAGTCGAATGCTTTACTGAAGTCCAGATACAGGACATCCACTGCATGGCCTCTGTCCAGTTGTCTAGTTACCCAGTCATAGAACACCACCAGGTTGGTTTTGCAGGATCTGCCATGATGAAGCCATGCTGTCTGCTGTCCTGTAGTCATTTGGCCTCTAGGAGGGCCACCAGCCTCTCCTTCAGGATAGTTTCCACCCCCGATGGATGTGAGGCTCACCGGTCTGTAGTTCCCCGGTTCATCCTTGGGACTACTCTTGTGGAAGAGTACTACATGAGCCATCCTCCCGTCCTGAGGTGCACACCCTGAGTGTAGTAAGGTATTAAATAAGTCTGCCAAAGGTCCCACAAGGACCTCTGCTAGCTCCTTCAGTACTCTGGAGTGGATGCTATCTGGGCCTGGTGCTTTGTGTACCCTCAGTGTCTTCAAACCCTCCCGAGCTCTGCCCTCCATGATTTCCCCATCTGTCACCCCTTCCCCCCTATTTCTGCTGTTTCTCCTCCCTTGGGTATCACCCATGGACAATGTTTTGAATATTGGGCCCCAGAGCTTATATAAACTCTAACATGCACTGCAAGCTATTGTCTCTCCCACTGCTGCATTACTATGCTGATGTGAGCGGCATGGGATTATGGGATTTGTAGAAACAGAAGATGTCAGCCTAGAGGTAATCTACTATATTACAGAAAATGGTAAACCAAAATGTGTTTGCACACAAAGTGCACATTGGCACCAGGCCCACACATGGGTATGGGACCTTTGGTGCTGCCTATTCCATTTTAAAGGATTTGGAAAGTAAAAGATTTGAGGTCATTTGGTTTGAAACATGAATGAGTAGATTACCCAGAACACGCAAGCCCCTGATTATTGGTTGATTTTACCACCCCTGCTCAAAACAAAAATGGCATGATTGCACATTTACTATATGTTCATGACTGGATACTGTTTATCTGATGCACCCAGTATGTGGGATAGTTACTGTACTGTTGCAGATACAAACAAGTTATCCCTTTCTAAGACGGCAAATGGCAGAGAAGCAAAACAAGTTGTTATGGAAAGGATGATGGCAAATGGCATACTTCATGTGCTGAGAAATTTGCATAACTGGTACAGGAAGCAGGATACATGGAGATTGGGTTTTCAGATTATAAAGTAGTGTTAATTGATGCAGATCTTTCAAAAGGAGAACAAAGAAGGCACGGTAAGCAAACTATGGGGCCAAGGAAATGGACAGGAGAGAGACAAGTCTGAGTGTTTGAAAAGATAAAGTATTTGTCAATCCCGAAAGTTTGCCATTGGAATTGTATTGCTATTGTCACTGCCACCACATTAACGCTGTGAACGTGGCTTCCAATGTTTGAAACATAGATATTGTCAGCAGATAAGGACCACTAGGCCAATCCAGTCTGACCATAAGCCGTGTACTTGTCTACCACTTCTGACCCTCCCTCAGCTGTACTTCTGTGGTTCTCCAGTGCCTGTCTTGTGCATGTTTAACTCCCTCCACAGTACTTGCTCCCACCACCTCCTGCAGCAGACCATTCCATGTGTCCACCACCCTCTCTCTGAAGAAAAGCATCCTCATATTCCCTCTTAGCATGCCACCTTCCAATTTCATGTCCTGCACCCCCATTCTTGTACTCCTCCTCCTTTAATGGAAGATGTCTTCCCTCAGCACCTTGTTTATACCCTTGAGGTACTTGAATGACTCTATTATGTTTCCTGTCTACCTTTTCTCCTCCTCCAGCGAGTACATATTATGGTCCATTGATCTCTCCTCGTCTGTTTTGTGGTGCAAGCCCTGTACCATCTTAGTCGCCCTTCTCTGGACTGTCTGCAGCCTGTTTATGCCCTGTCAAAGGTGCAGCCTCCAGAACTGCACACAGTACTCCATGTGAGGCCTGATCAGAGTTTTATATAATGTCTTCACTACCTCCCTCCTTCTGATGGTGATACCACTTCTTATGCATCCCAGCATGCCACTGGCCCTCCCCGTTGCCTTTGCAGTCTGCTTTGTCATTTTCAAGTCATGTGAGATTATAACCCCCAGGTCCCTTTGTTCCTTGGTGACTGTCAGCAACTGCCCCCCCACCCACCACCATCCTGTAGCTGTCCCCAGGATTTCTATGCCCCAGGTGCATCATTTTGCACTTCTTTAATTGAAACCTCAGTTGCCACTCCTCAGACCATTTCTCAAGCCTGCCAGGATACTTTCTCATTTTCTCTACCCTTTCTGGAGTATCTACCCTTTTACAGATCTTGGTGTCATTTGCAAACAGGCAGACCTTTCCTTCCAGCTCCTTTACAATGTTACTAATGAAGACATTGATCAGGACTGTCGCAAGGACTGATTCCTGCAGTACCCTAATCTCGCTGATCACCTCCCTCCCCAGATTGTACCCTATTTACCACTACCCTATGCTAGCCAGTTCCTAACCCAGTTCACCACCTTGTCTTCCATGCCCAGACTACCAATCTTTTTTTTAAAATTCAAGTTTATTGATTTTAACAGTACAGAGCAAGTTGCATTACATGCAAAGGTGTCCAGTAACATTCACATAGGGTTGATAACACACACAGCTCACTCTTCCCCTCCTCCCCTATCCCTCCCCCAACTCCCACCCACCCTTCCTCCCTTCGCTCCCCAGCCTTGCTACATCTATTGTAATAAACTTCACTCCATGGGACTACTCTACCTGGGTTCCCTTGGGCAGATCAGTGCCAGATACTTCTTGTTCTCCATTTAGAACCCTGAGGAGGGATGTACCCCCGTTTGTAGCAGATATAGGGTGTGCACTTTCTCTCAGATTCTTGTATATCTGGCAAGGCAATTCTTCATGCTTGCCCCTAATTTTTCCACACTTAGCTTGGAAAGTAACTCTCATAGCCATTCAGTATAGGTTAGAGGGATATCATCCAGCCAATGTCTTACTACTAATTTTTTTAGGGATAAGGAAATAATGGCCATGTAGTACCTTCTAGCCTTCACTTCCACACTGGCATAGTCCCCTATTAAACAAATTTCGGGGTGAAGTGGTTTTCTATGCCAAGCAGTAGATCAGCTTTAGCTTTAATTGTATACCAGAGTTCCTTTACAGGTGGGCAGTCCCAAAATATGTGATGAAGGGTACCCTCCTCCTGGTGGTCTCTGTTACACAAAGGGCTAGGTATTCTTCCTGCCTCATGAAGTCTTGTTGGGGTCCAGAACATGTTATTCAAAAGTTGGAACTGCATACCCTTAACCTATCCTGGGTGATGTGTCAATAGGTGTTTTGCCAGATGACTGTCCAGTCCCCGGTTTCGTCTGGGAGTTGATCTGCCCAATATTTAGGTGTCCCATCAAGTTCCACATATGCTTGGTCAAATAGGGACGTATATAACCTCAACAGTATGTGCGGCTCCCACACACCCTGAAAGAGTGTCTCAAAGAATCTCTCTGGTGACCTGCCTTCCCTGAAGCCATCCTGCATTTGTACTATCATGTGTCTTTCTTGGTAGACCTTGACAATTTGGTTAGGGCCCATCTTGTACCAGTTAAGGATGGATCCCACTGGGCGGCATCTCCCTTCCTGTAGAAGGACTTTGACCCTCAGCTCTCTCAGCGGAGGTAACCAAGATTTCAAAATCATTTTGCCTCTTATTTTCAAATTAGGATTTTTATATAGGGGTTGATTTGGATCCTTCTGGGCTATGTACCTTACAAAGGAACATAACTGCACATGGATCTTTAGAGAAGTAGTTATTGGTATGGATACCAACTTTTTAGGGAGGTATTTCTGTGTAAAATATAGAAGGGCAGTCAGGTCAAGGCCTGCTTCCCATATTAACTCAATTTCCAGTTTCATCTGCCGAAGTCAGCAATCACTTTAAATATTTACTAGCACTACTAGCTCAATAGTATAGTCCTAGATGCGGCAATCTCAGACCCCCTTTGGATTTGGAAGCGGTCAACTTGTGGTAAGCACTTCAGGGGACTTTCCCCTGCCAGATGAAATCTGAGATCACAGAATGGGATTTTTTAAAAGCATTTCAATGGCAACCAGATATTAAGCATGTTGATGGGATAGAACACCCTTGGCAGGACATTCATTTGATTAGATTTATCCGGCCCCAGAGAGAAAGAGGAAGTTTACACCACCTGAACAGAACCTGTTTAACTGTATGAAGGATTGAGTCTAGGTTCAGATGAACCATTTTGGATTAATTCCTAGCCAGTACGATCCCTAAAGTATTTTAAAGTGTGTGGGATCCACTGCAACCCCAATTCCATAATTACATTCTTCTGTAGTTTGGAGTTCAGTGTGAACACAGTGTTTTTTTTCTACTTTTATTCTGTAGTTAGACAGTTTACTGTATCCTTCTATTACTGTATCTTCAAAACTACTGGGAAGGTTTCTCAAGGGTGAAGCAGGTGGAGAAGGATGTCATCTGCATATGTGGAAACTTTGAATTCATGGGTACATATTGCTACCCCCTGTACCTTTGGGTTAAGTCTAAGACTGCAGAGAAGGGGTTCAAGGTAAATGTTAAAAAGGAGGGGTGACAAGGGGCAACCCTGTCTTGTGCCTGAAGACAACGAGAAGGTAGAGGAGAAGATCCCATTACAATACAACCTTGCATTGGGGTGTTTGTATAAGGAAGAGACCCAATTAATAAAGGTAGGGGGGAACCCAAACTTTCCCATAACTAAGAACAGAAATTGCCAGTCTGCTCTGTCAAATGCCTTCTCTGTGTCCAGGGACATCAATCCACTCAGAAAATCTGAATCCCAGGATGCAGAAAAGACAGAGACAGCTTTTGCAAATGGTCAGAGGACATTCTGCCTGCCATAAACCCCGACTTGATCATGATGGATTATGAGAGGCATAATCTTCGCTAGTCTAATCAGTAACATTTTAGCAAGAATCTTAACATCATAGTTAATTAATGATATGAGGCAATAACTGGTAACCTTATCCAGGTCTTTCCCAGGCTTGGGAATAACTATAATGAGGGCTTCAAACAAGTGTTTGTCAATTGTATCCAGTTCAAATATACTTGAAAACAACTTCTTCAAGCCCGGGACCAATTGTTTAGCAAAACATTTATAAAAATTAGGGGAAAACCTGTCTGGGCCCGGTGCTTTGTCCAGAGATAAATATTTAATTGCCGTCAAAATTTCCATCTCAGAAATGGGGGCGATCAACCCTTCCTTCAGTTCTTCCGGTACAGTTGGTAGCTGAACAGAAAATAGGTATTCTACTACCGTTTCTTTCTTAGGCTGCTGATTCATAGGACTATATAAATTCTCGTAGTAATGCTCTAATTCTAGTACTATGTCCTGGGAAAGTAATTTAGGGTTGCCGTCTCTCTGAGATTTAATACTCTGCATAATTTTAGAGGATTTCTCTGCCCTTAGCCTCAGTGCTAGCAGATGGCTTTATTTTCCCCCTTGATCTACAGTAGGTAAATCGCTTTAGTTTTAAGGATTGCGTATTCCGCCTTTTCTCTCAGGAGATAACTATACTGATTCTTGAAGCCTATTAACTTCTCTCTGGTCACTACCGAGGAAGCAGGAGAGAGAGAGAGAGAGAGTTCTTTCTATTTCCCGAATTTGATCCAAAAGCTGCTGTGTTTTACGTTCCCAGCTCTTCTTTCTTTCTGCTGCTATTTTGATTAACTCCCCCCATGAAACACATTTAAATGCCCCCCATTCTATGTCTCCTCTCCCAGTTGAGTTAAGGTTGTCTCTCTGATAATGCTTTGTTCTCTGTATGATACTCTCTTTAATTTGGTTAGACTTGAGTAACTGGTTATTCAATTTCCATATGGTTTATCTGGGTAAGTTAGAATAAAGGTCTAGGGAACATCTGACCAGGGATCTGATATAACCCACGGTTCTATTGCACAATCCTGGACGCAGAGATTGACTCAATCAACAGTAGTCAATTCTCGATCTAGATTTGTGCACCTCTGAGGTAAAGGTGAACTCTTTGAGCATTGGTTGTAAGACCCTCCAGGGATCATATAATCCTGATTAGTCTGACAAGTCACGGATTGCTCATTGAGCCAGGGTTAACCCCATGATTTTTCCCATCTTTGTCCAGCTCAGGGGAGAAGGGGGAATTCTAATAGGACAAGGAGGTTTATAAATGGGATTAGAACATTCAGCAGGTCCGTAAAAAAAAAACAGGACAGTCCGCATTAGGGCCACACGCACTCCCTGTAAGCAACCTCATCCAGTCCAAAAGACCCTGGATTAGAATATAGCACCCACTCAGATCTTTAATACATTGCTCACACACAAAGGGTGTGGATCTTGAAATTAAGATGGGTACTCCTCTGCTAGCTGTACTATCTCCTGCCATGAAAACCTGCCCCCCAAATTGTCTCCTAAACAGGTTGGCTTCCGACTTAAGTATCTGAGTTTCTTGTAAACATATAACATTCCCTTTTTGCAGTTGTATATGTTTGAGAATGTTATACCTTTTTGTTTTATTCCTGGATCCTTTGACATTCCATGAAATCCACTCATAACTACTCTCCATTTGAAATCTTCAAAATTCAGAACTCCGCTCTGGCTTTATATACTGAGCCCCCATCAATCCCCCATTCTAATGAAATTCCCATTGGATGATGTCCATTACCCTCTAACACAGTAAAAGCAAGGCTGATCCTCTTATCCTCCCCTTCAATACCCTTTTCCACCTAGTTTCCTTTAAGCCCATGAACGTGTTTCCTTACCCAGAACAACATTGAAACTAGTGATTGTAAATGAGTCGGTTCCTGCCCCCCTCCCCCCGGTTCCACTCCTCCTAATCCTGAAATAAATATAAGCAACAAAATGACATGGCGAAATAACCCTTCCCCCCACCCAGTCAACAAAAGCACTCTTTGGTCCATGACTGCAAGATACCCCACTACCCTGCTCCTGCTCCCCGCCTTCCCGTAACCCTGTAAATGCATGCCTAGGAGGCAACTTTACAACCTATAAACCAATGCACTTCCCAAACTTTCCTCTAGTCAAATTATTAACCCTGCATCCTATTAAAGCCCCCCTAAATGATCCAATAGACTCTCTAAATAATTACTCAGGCCCAATCACCTGGGGCTTATTTGGTTTTAGTATAAACCAAGAACTGGAATACTTATTTAATAGAGCCAGTCGGGGCCGCTGAGGTTTTCTTTTGCACGGTTAGTTCCACTGTGATTCGCTAATCCCCCAATTAGCAGAACTGAATCAAATTAATCCTCATCAGCGCAGGGCCAATCAGAAACCTCAGGGTAAGATGAAACATCCCTGCCCAACTGAGATGGATGCAATTAGATCCCTCGCCCTCTGAATCAGCCCATAACATAGCTACATGCAAAATATAACACCTCAGGCAAAATTAAACTAGATACCTTAACAGGACTCTTAACTTCAGAGTCTTTCTAAAAATGCAGACCTTTAACCCATGAACCTGTCTTTCGGCTTAAAGATAGTAAGATAAACAATGCATAAGGAGCAACCCCCCCCAGTGACAGTGTGCAGTCTATCCAGTCTGGAACCAACTCAGGGAGTTTTAGCAAGAATGTGCAAGCCCATGCAACTTTCCAGAGCCCTTCCTTCCTCTCGTCCAGTCTCTGTAGCAATGCTCTGGAAAGGTAAGTGAGCCAACTCACAGTTTTTGAAGTCGAATACTATTAATCAAATCAGAACTGCTTTCCCTTAATATGTCTCTCTGCTCGAGGCCAAACGGTTAATCAGGCAAAACATGCACGGACGTGTCATGTAACAAGCCAAGCTCCTTGGGACAGGCACAGATGCAGAATCTCGGGTTGAAGTAAAAGAAAAGGTTTTACCCCAAAGTGTTAGCCATCCTGCTTCCTCACATATTTCCAAATGTGTGTGCCCACTCCGTAACTTGTACACACTTCAGCCCTCCTTGAAGAGGTTGGGTAAGGCCTATTTCAGACCTTCCGCGGCAGCACTAGCATCCTCATAACCGACCCAGGCACTGTACAGAAGTACCTGGAATCTGGCGGGTTACCTCATTCTGAAGCGTATTCCTGAATCAATTAACTTGATCACCAGTGGGTGGTAAGTGGCTCTTCTTTGTTGAACTGACATTGGTAGGTTGTGTGTAACTCTCAGGCTGGAGCCCTCCCATTTTATTTCCTGAATTTCTTTAATTTTAGTGAAGAAGTACTACCTTTCCTGATAATTAAAAAAATGGAATATGAATGGCCATGGATGGGCACTTGGAGGGGGCATAGATCGTAATGCCCTGTGTGCATGTTCTATAACGTAATTGGCACCAAAGGGCATAGGGCATGCTAGTTTCACTAGGAGTTTCTGCGTGAAATAAATCACAATGGCCCCTTCTTCTTTCTCTAGAAGGCCAATAATGATGCCAGTGTTCCTTCTACTGTAGCCCTATAAATCTTCAGTTTTGTTCTCCATCTTATTTATTCTGTGCCTTAGCACCACAATCTCCAGTTCCTGTTTCGCAATTCTTTTCTCCACCAAGGTGATTCTGGCTTCACTGTCCCTGTTCTCTTGGACAGCTTCTCCAGGGTCTGGGTCACCAATTTCAGCTCTTTGATAACGGAATGCATTTCCTCCTGAAATGGTTTAAACTTGGCCAGGAACCGCACCAGGGTCAGCGGTTCATTCTCTGGTACTGCTTGCTCAGATTCTGGGCCGCCGGCATATGAAGAGACCTTGGATTTTTTTGCGGCCTTTGCTAGTGACTGAGGCTGAGTGTGTCTGGGCTGTGCTCTTTGCATTTCCACTTCCATTTGCAGTCTCGATTCTTCATCTCCCTAATTTACCAGTTCTTATAGGTAGGAAAGTGGAAAATCAGTTCAGGTTGCCTTTTTTATCTGTAAAAATTGAATTATTAAGGGTCTGGTGGCTGGAGCTGTAGAGTCAGGCTGCTAGTCGGCACCCTGCATCAGGTTACTCTCTCCCAGACTACCAAGCTTATTAACAAGCCTCTTATGTGAAACGGTGTCGAAGACCTTGATGAAACTGAGATAGGCAATGTCCACTGCCCCCCTCCCTCTCCAATTAACTTCCTTCATCACCCAGTCAAAGAAATCTATCAGATTCATCTGACACAACCTACTCGCTGTTAGGCCTGAAAATGGTTTTATGTAACAGCATCATTACCTCCCTCTTTCTGCTGGTGACACCCTGTCTTCTGCTAGTCACCCCCTTCCCCAGATTGTACCCTATTTACCTCCATCCTCAGTCTCCTGTCTGTTAACCAGTTCCTAACCCAGTTCACCACCTTGTGTCCTATGCCCAGACTACCCATCTTGTGAATAAGCCTCTTATGTGAGACGGTGTCAAAGGCCTTGCTGAAATCAAGGTAGGTGACATCCTCTGCCCTCCCCATTTACTTCCTTCATCACCCAGTCAAAGAAATTTATCAGATTAATGCGATACAACCTACCCACTGTGAATCCATGCTACCTAGGGTCCTGGGCAATGATAGCTTGTAAATGTTCCACTATCCTTTCTTTAAGCAGTGCATGCATAATCTTCACCACTACTGATGCTATGCTGACTGGCCTTTAGCTCCCTGTCTCCTCCCTACTGCTGGATTTGTGTAGAGGGACCACATGTGCCCTCCCTCCAATCCTCTGGTATCACTCCTGTTCTGAGTGACTCTGTGAACATGGCTGCCAGAGGCTGAAACATAGAAATTGTAGGCAAATAAGGACCAGTAGGCCAATCCAGTCTGACTGTAATCCATGTACTTGACTACGGCTTCTTATGCTCCCTCAGCTGTTCCTCTAAGGTTCTCCAGTGCCTGTCCCATGCATGTTTAGCTCCTGCCACAGTACTCGCTCCCACCACCTCCTGCAGTAGGTCATTTCATGTGTCCACCACCCTCTCTCTGAAGAAAAGCGTCCTCATATTCACTCTTAGCCTGCCACCTTCCAATTTCATGTCCTGCACTCTCATTCTTGTGCTCTTCCTTTATTGGAAGATGTCTTCCCTCAGCACCTTGTTTATACCTTTGAGGTACTTGAATGTCTCTATCATGTCTTCTGTCTACCTCCTCTGCTCCAGCAAGTACATATTGTGGTCCCTTAATTTCTGCTAATTTGTTTTGTGGTGCAAGCCCTGTACCATCTAAGCCACCCTTCTCTGGACCGTCTCCAGCCTGTTTATGCCCTTTTGAAGGTGTGGCCTCCAGAACTGCACACAATACTCCATGTGAGGCCTGACCAGAGTTTTATATAATGTCATCACTACCTCCCTCCTTCTGCTGGTGATACCACTATTTATGCACCCCAGCATGCCACTGGCCTTCCCTGCTGCCATTGTAGTCTGCTTTGACATTTTCAAGTTATGTGAAATTATAACCCCCAGGTCCCTTTGTTCCTTAGTGACTATCAGTGACTGCCCCACCACCATCCTGTAGCTCTCCCCAGGGTTTCTATGGCCCAGGTGCATAATGTTGTACTTCTTTGATTTAAACCTCACTTGCCACTCCTCAGACCATTTCTCAAGACTGCCTAGGTATTTTTCATTTTCTCCACCCCTTCCAGAGTATCCACCTTGCTGCAGATCTTGGTGTCATCTGCAAACAGGCAGACCTTTCCTTCCAGCCCATCTTCAATGTCACTAATAAAGACATTGAACAGGACTGTCCTGAAGAGTGATTCCTGCGGTACCCTACTGGTCCCCCCTCCCCAGATTGTACTCTATTTATCACCACTCTCTGTCTCCTGTCTTTAGCCAGTTTCTAGAGCAGTTTACGACCTTGTCTACCATGCCCAGACTACCAGTCTTGTTAACTAGCCTCTTATGTGAGATGGTGTCGAAGACCTTGCTGAAACTGAGATAGGAGATGTCCACCCCCCACCAATTAACTTCCTTTGTTACCCAGTCAAAGAAATCTATCAGATTCATCTGACATGACCTACCTACTGTTAGGCCTCACCAGGGTTTTATATAACAGCATCACTACCTCCCTCCTTCTGCTGGTGACACCCCTGCCTATGCACCCCTTGTAATTTATTTACATTTTGACTCCAAGTTTTCAACATAGTCTTCTTATCACCGCACCTTATAAACCCCATAGGTGAACATTTCTTAATCTGCGGCAAAACGTCATTCTGTGCCAAAGGTGCAGAAACTCATTTTGGGCAGGATGTGTGAAATGACAGCTGTACTGTTCATGAGGTTGTGTGAAGAAATGGCTAGGTTGAAAATTTGGAGTCAAAGTATAAAAAATTGGCAAAGTTATGCACGTGTGTAGGAAAATGTCATTGAGTGCACATAACTCTGTCTTTTGTTGGTATTTTTGCTCCAAATTTTCAACCTGACCTTTTTGGGACACCGCCTCATGAACAGTTGTGCTATCTTTTTGTTACTCAATCCCAAAAGGTGGTTTCATGCAGCAACTGTGCCATTCCATGCCACAGGTGCAAAAACATGTTTTGGGCAGGATGTGAGAGATGACAGCGATACTGTTCATGAGGCAGTGTGGAAAAATGGCTATGTTGAAAATGTGGAGTGGTAATATTAAAATTTGACCAAGTTACGCTTGTGAGTAGGAAAATATAAATGAGCACATGTAACTTGGGTGATTGTTGGTATTTTTGCTCCAAATTTTCAACATAGGCTTTTTGGGGCCCCACCTCATGAACAGTGGCACTGTCATTTCAGTACTCTATCCTGAAAGGTGATTTTTTGCAGTGACTGCACCATTCTGCGCCACAGGTACAAAAATACATTTTGGGTAGAATGTGAAAAATGACATCTTTATTGTTCATGAGGTGGTGTGAAACAATGGCTATGTTGATAATTTGAGTCAAAATATATAAAATAACAAAAGTTATGTGCATGTGTATAAAGATTTCAAGCGACAGTATGCAGCTGTCATTTTTTTTTTGTGTTTTGCACCAATTTTCCTTGGAGCTGTGGGACCCCACCATATGAAGGGTCACTGTCATTTCATTATTCTGTCCCGAAGGTGATTCCATGTAGCAACTGCAAAATCACCTTTCTGGACCGAGTAACGAAATGACAGTGACAGTGTTCATGAGGTGGCATCCCAAGAGCCCCATGTTGAAAATTTGGTGCAAACATATCAAAAAATGGCTGAGATATCAACATAAGTTGAAATCATTTTGGACAGACACTATACAGAGCTTGCTTTGATTTTTGTGTTCACGATTTGGCTTTGAAGAGTGCAGATGTGTTCCAGTCCTGAGAAGATGACAGTTCTTGACCTACGGTGCTAAATATGGGGTACGAGGGGGTACGAGGAGGTTGGTTTGCAGAGGGAAGGTCGGGATGTGGGAGGGAATAGTGGAGACGACGAGGGACTGTTTTCTTTTTTTACAGAGGTAAAAAAATAATAAAGATGTCGGTGATGGTTTTCTTTTTTTCTTTAAGGGACAGGAATATTTCAGCTTTACTGTTATGCTCTGCTGGATCTCCAGTCAATGCCAACAGATAACGAGACTGGCAGGAGCACCCAGTGGCCACCCTTGTGAGGGTCACATGTGGGGGGGTAATGGCGTAACAGACAACGATGGGCGGTTTTCTTTTTTTTTCAGGATAAAAAAGTACCGAGGTACAGTTTTCTTTCTTTCATGGAGAGTTTGCTGTACAGTTGAGGACACTTAGGGATTGGGCTCCCCCAGTGTTAGTATCTTATGTTTGGGGGGAAGTGTATGGTGGTGGGTGCTTAGAGGGAGGGTTGTGTGGGGGGAATAAGATAAAAAACAAGGGGCAGTTTTCAGCATTGCAAGAGGAAGCGAGAGGACATGAGGAGCCGACCGCAGCAGCTCACACATTGAGCTGCGCGGTGATTGGTCACCCCACCGCAGCATGCGGCTTTACTGTTATGCTCTGCCAGAACCCCAATCAAGGCCAACAGATCACAGGTCTGGCAGGAGCACTTGGTGACCACCCAGGACTGGGGACCAAGGTGGCACACAAATCGCTGCATGTCTTGGTGTACCAGTGAGGGAAGAGACAGACTGGACGGGGAAGGGGATGTCACGTCAGCCAGGCTGATCGGGACACATAACTGCTGTTTGCTGGGTGGTGTCCTGCAGATGACAAGAAAAAGCTGCATTATAATTGATGAGGCTTTTTCTTTTCAAGTGCAGACCATTTCAGCCAAAATAGCATCATGATCAGCCTGGCTAAGGATTAGCGTAGCACTGCCCTGCCCCTTGCAGATCATTCTTTATTGGACAGACAGTGACACATATCTCAAAAGTCAATCTATCACAAGTAGTTCATTGCACATGTGTGCATGGTGAACTTAAAAAAAAGGTTTACAATATGAATAGCTAAGGGAGAACAGGCCAGAGAGGACATGGAGTAAGTTTTTGGGTATTACTGAAGATGCTTTAGATAAGGTAGGCCCAGAAAAGCAGATGATAAGAGTGGTAGGGGAATAAACTCTGGATAACAGAGGACTTTAAGAAATTAAGAGGCAGAGAACTTCGGACAGTGAACAGGAAAAATTAAAACTACTGAGAAGTATGTGCAAAAGGTAGGGAAAAAGGTTAAGACGGGTGTATTATTTGTTTTTTACAGTTAAAATTGTTATTGAGTATATCTTAACAGACAGACAATACAGATATTACAGCCATGAAATACAGAGTGGATGGAAATCCTTACAGCAACTTATCAACCTTGAGCCAAGATGGTAATTACGGTAGGGTACATCATTACTCTTTTCATTACTGGGGCAGTCCTTCATTGGGGCAGCTATTCTCCTGTCTTTAAACTTAGACTTCTAAAACATGCACTTAATTCCTCTGCAAGGTATGTTACATATCCCCTGATGACCTCTATACTTCTTATCTAAACCAGAGAGGAATACCTCCATGTCCTTCTGCTCTTTATGGTGGTCTGAGCAGATCCTTGGATTAAGAGGTTGGGATGCCCACTGCTCTATTCTGTATATACAGTGTATATTGTCCCCACTCTTTCTGGAACATATCCAGGGCCCCTGTGGCATAATGCTGCATTCTTGTGTGAGATTGCAAGCTCTCCAGGGCCTTAAGCCATTCCCTGAGTGTTAGAATGTCCCTTGTATGCTATTTCCTGAGAATCATTCTTTTGGCTTCCAGTACGGCTTGTAAGAGCCAGCTCCTTTGACCCCCTTATATTCAGGTGCCTCCCTGGTCTAAGCCCAGCAGATAAAAGGTTAGTGAACTTGGGACTTAGACCTGCAGGATTCATGAGCATTCTTTTACCACTTCTGCTCAGAAGACTTTAAGGTAGCTGGCCCGGTGGTGCTGAGGGTTGAGGTACTGGATGCCACACCTCGTGCTGCACTGGCGACTTGGGTTCAGGAATGGACTCGAACCACTGAGGGCTGGCAGGGGGAAGGAAGGATTGAGCATCCCGTGACAGCTCTCCTTTCTTCAGGGTAGGTGAGGGATATGCAACCCGCTGCAGTGACACCCAGTGGAGGCTGGGTGTTCGGCAAGCTATGGGCATCTACATGGAGTGAAGAGCCGATGGACATCTGCACATTAGTGCGTTGACATCATTGCACATCCGGCTCTTCAGTGGGCCAAAAATCAAGAAAATCAAGGGTGTCTCTGCCTCTATGAAGCCCTTCCTGGCCTCCAATTAGCCTTTGTCGCCAGATCCCCCAACCAAATATTGGTTCCGAGGGATGGATAGGGGAACAGTTCTGCAGTCCTCCCCTCCGGGGGGAAAGCTGGGGGTGACCGGGGATCACGGCAACAGACAGATGGTGGAAGACCGGGGGCCATGACCAGGGCCAAAATCTGGCAGAGAACCCTGCAAAAATAAGTAAATAAAAAAAAAAAGAAAAGAAGGCTTTAAGCTGTGGACAGTCCAATGAGATATGCAGGAGATCTGCCCCAGAGGCACTACACCTCCAGCAGTGATCCTGTTGGAGAATGCCCATTGCCTTGAGCTTTACAGGGGTCCTATATCAAAGATGTAATGTTTTGTTCTGAATCAATTGTGCCCTCTGATCCTTGCAGGCTGTATGAGCCAAAGCCCAGCATCGGCACCCTTCCTCCTGTTATCTGGGTTCACAGCATGTTTTGCCATTGCATCTTAGTCTGGATGGTCAGGTCAGTGGCTGCGTCCCTCACTAATTTCTGAATTTTACCTGCCATCCCTTTACTGGACCTTACTCAGTTTTGTATAGGGAGTAACATATGCTTTTCAATCTTACTGCTCTTGTAAGTCAGATATTTTCATTTCCCCCTGACCCATACAGCATGCAGATTGCAAACCTTGAGATATTTCTAGGAGGATGTATTATGAGCACAAAATGTTAAAAAATAGCCAGCTCAGTGGTGCAGAGGGCTGAGGCATTGGATGCCTTACCTTGCTCTACGCCAGTGACCCGTATTCAGGAGCGACCATGGGCCTCGGGGGGGGTGCTGAGCTGGACTGAGCTGCTGAGAAGCAGCTCTCCTCTTCACAGAGGGACATGGGCTTCCCTTGACTCTTGGTTGCCTCACAGTGGAGGTTAGGAGGCAGTGTAGGCCGAGGGAGCCAGGCACTAGGCCAGGTGGGAGGAAGAGGCTGTTACTGGGCAGTGAAGTGCATGAGCACCTCCAAGTGCATGCATTTCTGCCTCTGGGGCCCTGGGCATAAGGTCAGAAAACCTGGAAATGCCTCCACTGTACAGGATGGTGGCCAACCCTCGAAGGCTCTGGCACTAAGTCAGAAGAGTGGTGTCAATAACAGCACCATTCACTAAAGCATTGTATTGACAGCGCTCTCCACTACAGCCACAGGACAGAATGCTGCCACACAAAAGAGTGCCAACCATTCAAATAATGTAATTTATGTGGGGAGCTCTGCCCCCCACATCACCCAATGCAGAGGATTCTGCCCCCATACCCCCAAATCTAAAGGATTCTCACTATTGGGGGGGGCATCACAGGGACAGACGAAATTTGTGGGGCCATGGAATACTGTTTCCATGGCCCTTTATACAGAAAAAAAAAAAACACAAGTCTCCCAAGAAGAAAGAAAGGGAGACCACAATTAGAACCCTGGTCTCAGCCACCATTCTGCCAAGCTGCTCCATGCCTCAGCCCTCCCCACCACAGGAACAGCTTGAGTAGTTTCTTGCATTCCTTTCCTTTTATGCGGTCTTCTAGCACCATGGACTGCAAACTGGACAGTGCTTACTGCACAGTGCTGTTAAACCCCTATCGCTGTCCATTGCAGTGCTATATAGACCATACTGTGTTTTCATGCCCTATATTTGTATTACTTTTCTGACCTGGTAGGAAGGCTTCTACCAGTGACTGGGCACCTGCTGCAAGAAACAAGACAATGGAAGATGAGTCCCGGGTCACCTGGGGCTGGTGTGGGGGTGGCCAGAATGGGGTCCAGGGGAGAGAGAGGCGTACAAATACAAGATGAACATTTTTTTTTTAAAGTTAAGGAAATCTGAGACAATACCAAGAGGTTTCTGGGAAGTAATAATATTGGTGAGAATCTGGAACAGTAGAAGAAAACATATGGCATAGATGTTTAAGGGAAGGACCTTGTGCAACTCTTTAACAGTACCTTTTGCAAAGCTAGCAGAAAACTGAGCCCCCTGGTTAGGAAAGGACATGAAAAATGGGACACATCCAAAAAATTGTTGTTGTAAGTAGATGAGGTCAGTAGGAAGCTGAGAAGAGTTGAAATGGGGAAGCTATGGGTCTGGATATAAATATTTAATTGGATTCTGAAAGCGGGTGCAGACACTTTTGCCCCATGGACAGGCAACATTTAAAAAAATCTATTATCTGTGGGCAGCTTCCTCTACAATGAAAGTAGCAGCAGAATGTCCCAATCCCTAGATTTTCTCCTCCTAGGGAAAGAGAAACAATTTCAGACTAATATTTCTAACTTGTGTCAAGCTGGAGTAGTTGGGTTTATTTTTAAATGGATAATGGAAGTGGTGGAGGGAAAATCAGGTGGGAACCAATTTTGATACCCTCAAAGGTTGTTCTACTATCCAAGCAGCTCTGGCATACAGTATGTGGATAATTGCATGAAAGCATCAGATCAGGGTTCCCATGTTAAAGCTGTACTGGTCGATTATTGCAAAGAATTCAGTCTCATAGACCACTGCACCTTGATTAAACAAGCATTTATATATGCCGAATGTTTGCTTGCTGGTATTAGCATTGGAAATGCAGGAGTTAGACAGATGCAGAATAGGAATGGCAGTGAAGTATTGACATTCACGCCAACCCCAGCTCCATCCTGTAGAGACAGACAGGCTTTGGGATAAGTGTTTGGGTCGTCGCCCATGACGGTCATGCCATGTCACTTCACCCTATTCTGCAGACACCGACACGTGTTGAGGTGTGCCTTAGAGTGTTTGGCTTTACAGTCACCCCATTCCATAAGGACATACGCTGAAATGGGTGCACTATAGGAGAATGGGGTGAAGTCTGGGTCTGGAAAGTCCAAGGTACACCTCGATGCCTGTCAGTGGCTAGGGGGTTGGGGTGGGATGGCATGAGCAGTACAGTCGGCAATCCAAAGGCACATCCCAATGCCTGTCAGTCTGTATAGGGTAGGACATTGTGGTTAGAAACCATAGCACCTTGAGTGTTTGTTGGTATTTACACTACAAATTTTCAACATGTCCTTTTTGTGACCCCACCTCATGAAAGCATTTGCGACCGCTTCTTATGAAGAGTGGCAGTGTGATTTTGTCAATGTGTCCCGAACATTGACTTCCAACAGCGACAGTGCCATTCTGAGCCACATGTACAAAAACACGGATCGGGCAGGATGTGAAGAATGACAGCTGTACCATCCATAGGGAAGCGTGAACAGATGGCAATGTTGAAAATCTGTAGTGGGAATTTTAAAAATGCTTGCACTTCTGAACATACATGGAAACTGCACAACGCATGCGCATAACACAGTCATTTTAAGGACTTTTGTCACCAAATATTCAACGTAGGCATTTTAGGATCTCTGCTTATGAACAGTGTCACTGTGATTTTCTTAATGTGTCCTGAACACTGATTTCCCACAGCAATCACGCTATTCTGTGGCGAAAGTGCAAAAACACATTTTGGCCAGGATGTAAAAAATGACAGTTGTATTGTTCATAAGGAGGTGTGGAAAAATGACAATGTTGAAAATCTGGAATGAAAATATTACAAATGTGTTAAGTTATGAGCGTGCATGGAAACTGCACAACACACGCTCATAACAGTAATTTTATGGACTTTCATCACCAAATTTTCAACATAGGCATTTTAGGACCTCTACTAATGTCACCGCCATGTTCACAAACAATATTACAGTAGGCAACGTTCCGCCCAGCCATGACGGGTCGCTCCCTCATTGCAGTGGAACGGCTGATGCTGCAATAATGAGGCAGTCCCTGATTGCAGTGACAAAAACGTTACAAGTTGGTGGCACTTTTGGAAGCCAGTGTCATCAGCACACTGTGCCTCCATTGGTGCACCACTGCCAAGCCCCCAAATGCAATGCCTCTGTTCGCCGCCACACTGCCGTGCCTCCACAACCCGCTTCTCTCCTAAGCTGCCACATAATGTTTCTTGCACATGCATGCAAGCAAACATAAAAATGTAGATTTATGGGATCCACTGCTGCTTAATTTAGTGAGTGTATGACTTTTTGCAAGGTCAATCTCAGTAGATTAACTGATTGACTGATTGAGATGAAAGGAATCAAATCAGGGACAGGAAATATCAATGGTGGGGTTCCTCAAGGGACTAAATTGTGTCCCCTCCTATTTTTACTCACGATCAGTGATCTGCATTCAGAGGTGCAATGCATTAAGTATGCAGATGATATTATGGCTACTAACATATTTGAGGATGTGAATAATAGTATTATGCAAGGGGATTTGAAGTCAGTTGAGAGATGGTCCCCAGAAAATTGTATGGAAATAAACCCAGAGAAAACTAGGAATATCTGGTTTGGGAGGTAGTGTAGATAAAATAGGAAATGCCAGACCTTCAGTTTAGAGGTTTTGAAACTGAAATTATGGCTTCTGTAAAATTGCCAGGAATCCACTTTCATGAAAACTTTTCTTGGTCTCTCAAAATTGAAAAAAATTTACAAAAAGGCTAACACCAGGGTGTATTTTTTGGTAATTTTGCTAACAGCAGAGTTAGGAAGGAAGGATTTATTTATTTTTTTACAGTTATTAGGCCAGTTTTGGAATATGGAGCTAAAATTTGGCATGGTGGCCTTAGTGTATCTGGATCAAAAGATCTGGAAAGTATCCAAAAAAGAGTGATGTGAATAATTTGTCAAAATGACGTTTACTATGATGATGCCCTTGTTATGAGCAAAGGGGAAAGATTAGCTGTATGAAGGAAAAGTATCTCCAGAAACTTGTTTGAACAGTCAAATAATCCAGAGCACAAGATGCATTATTCATTAACAGAAAGAGTTTTACCAGGATACATGTTAAGGGCATGAGGAGTTTGGAAAAAACACAAGTAAAAGCAAAAATTACAGTCAGTGTTGGTAAAGTACTGTATATAACCGGAGGTCCTTTCTGGATGTTCTTCATCTGATATTTGATATTTGACCTTTTGATACTTGATGTAAGCAATAAGACACAACGGGGTGTGTGCCAGACACTACTAGTGCATGGCCATGGGCGTAGTGAGGCACGATGCCACAGGCCGAGTGCCTTCAGTCCCTGGCTTGGCACTAGAAGTGTATAGCCCACACCCCTGGAGCATCTTATTTCACTTATGAAATGGACAATTGTTTTGCAGTTGCTTGTCAAAATTAAAAGTAATTGGACTGAGTAAAAAAAAAACAACTTAAATCTGTCTTTCTTTGAAATAAAGTAGTTCCTCCACCTGCATGACTTTGGTGTATTTTTTTTAACTTAAGGACTTTTGTCCTAGTGTTGCCTCTGCAGTTGTAGATTTTTTTGGGAGTGGTTGTTATGGCTCCCCTCTCACACACACATTTCCTTTATTTCATCCAGATTACCTATTTCTACTTCTAGAGCCCCATTTACATATTTTTTTTTAAATTGGACTTGGAGACAATGAGTAAGGGAGTGAATAGAGCGGCACCATAGCAGCTGTCACTGACTGAGGGAGCCTGCTGTGAGAATGGAGTAGGCTGGAAGCCAGAAGACACTTAGGTTATGAAGACGCTGGTATTTCTTTTAAATGGTTTATTATTTAAACTAAGTCTGAGGTGGGGGTGGGGTTTACACAGGGCTTGGTTGCAGTGATTTCTGTCTGGCAGACAGGGGAGAGAACAAGGAGTGAGGGGAGCATACAGAACAGAGCAGAAGCAACTGTCACTAAGTGAGTGTACTTGCTGTGAGACTTGATCAGACTAGAAGCTACAGTACAGTACACTTACATGACGGAGCTGCCATATTTCTATAAAATGCTTATTATTATGTAATCTAAGCACAATTTTAAAACAACAAAAGTTAGTGTGATCAGTAAGGAGAGAACTTGTGAGTGGCTGGCAAGTTTGCCGTTGAGCAGGTGAGCTACTGTTTGGTGGACAAATTGTAGCAGGCAGGGAAGATTTAGGCCTTATGGCAGAATTTTGCCATTTTCACCATTTGCTTACATGGAATTGAGCAGGTCTTCATTTATGGAGAGGTCAATAATATTGTTATGTTCTGTGGGGTTATATTACAATCTAGAGGAGGTATGTGTTATGCGTGTTTTGTGGCTACTTTGCCTATATAATGGTGATTCTTCAAACTGCCAACCTGCCATGGAGGATTGATACAAGCAGGCACTGTAAGAGAGGTTACCTGCACTAGTTGCTTGCCATGCACTAGACACTTTCAGCATCTGGCTAGCAACCAATCAGAATCTTCCAAAAACAGATCCCATTTCATAAAGTGCTATAACCCATGTTGCACACACAGTAACTTAAATGTTAGAAAATGTGTTTTTATAATTTGTGTCCTATTTTGAAAATTTCTTTTTTGATTGTAGCCTCTTTTTATCAAGAGATTTATCTTTTGACTTTTGTATAACTGTACATAATTGATGCATATAGTAAATCAAAATGTTATGCATTTTTTATACTGAAATTCAACCTTCTCCCTTGAGTCAGTTGCAATTGTGTATTTTCAATAAATTCAAATCAATCAATCAATCAATCAATCAATCAATCAACCAGTCAAATAAAGAGTGTGCCATACATTCCTCTAATGCTGACTTGATTAAGAGCTGGATGAGGCGACATGGATGGGAAGACCCTGGAAAGGGAGGGTAGGCGAATCTGCCTGCACTGAGCAATTGGAAGGGAGGAAGAGTCAGCTTCTGAGCAGTCCACCATTGAAAATAAAAACAGAAATTAAAACACCCATAACAGCAGCAACTAAACCCCCACAGAAAACCGCATAAGCTAAATAAGCAGATCACACCATCATAGCTAGGCCTAATTCATTGCATAGTGGGACATCAAAACAAAGCCCAAAAACAAATGAGAACAACAACCCCCCCCCCAAGTCCCGCCTTACCACAACAAAGGCACAGGACAAAGAAGATTGCCACCTCTCAGATCTGGCCTTAAGACCATGTACCTGACTCCATTCCTAGGGCATGGCTTAGGCCAAACAGCCTAGAGTGGGTCAAGCCCATTGGTCTGGTCATCCTTGACTTGTTGGCCAGGAATAGTCTGCCCCCAGTTTAGTCCTGTGGCCTTGAGCAGATCTCCTCCCAGTAAAGCACAAGAGGAGTAGTTTCCTTCATAATTTTGGTGTGAGGTTGGGGTTCAAAGTTAGTGGTGTGGATATAAGTCAGGCTCAAGACAAGTTAATTTAGCTGATACTATAAATTTACTAAAAATAGTGGACTAAACTATTGAACTCAGCCAGTGACTGGAAGTATAGTCTCACCATCCCATTCCATGTCTCTCTCTGGGGTGGACTCAGAATGCAAATCAAAGGACCAAAGCCTTCTCTGATTGGAGCAGCTTCGGACCTTGGAAGTGCATGATCATTCAACCCACCTAGCAGAGAGTTGCATCAGGACCACACCGAGTGGTCATTGGTGTTGACTGCTGATCCCATTCAGAGCCCTACTTTTTTCTACTGCAACGAGCTCAGCAGTGACACACACACACACCCAAAACCCTATTGCCCTGTCGCTGGTTTAGAGTAAGCACAACCAATATAAAAGGCAATTATATCCTAATGACAATTGATTTTGTTGGTGTGGCAGGGATCTGTGGGGTGGTGGTAGATGGGTACTTTAGTTATAAGAGATCTGAAGTTATATAATATAGAATGCTTTTTAGTGTAGTGTCTCTAGAGATCATGTTACCATGTGATCCATGATATAACACAGTGGCCATTCTTCCATGTAACTCCTGAAAGCACTGGCCACTGTACTATTGACAAGTGTAATTGATTTATTCAATAGCCCTGTGAGTGTTGGCAACAGCTGTGTGGATGGAATAGCTTTGAGTGTAGATACGGTGATGGGCAGTGGGGCTTCTGAGTAAGAGGAGGTGCCATCCAGGCCACGAAAGTGAGTGGGATCAAGAATACATGCTAATGAATAAATTAATTACACATGTCAACAGTACAGTGGCCAATGCTTTCAGGAGTTACATGGTAGAATGAATACTGTTTTATCTAGTATGAACTCTATCATGAAAAAAATCAGTTGACCCTTTTGGTTGTTCCTCCTTCCCTTCCCGTCCCTCCTTCCTCCCCCTTTCTGTAGTTCAGCCTCCCTTTTCACCCTCCTTATCTGTAACAAATTGCACTGTTCTTGCCTATTATTCCAAGTTTGTTTCTATGTATGTTCATATATATGTACCTACCATATTGTACTTATCTAACTGTTACCCTACTATTATCCTAACTCTAGATCCTTTGAAAATAGGCACTGCCTAAAGGGTCTTATGTGTAATAAATGAATAAATATGGGTACCATGTGACATTTTCTATTTAGATTTTAGTAAGGCATTCGACTTAGTACCCCATGATGCTGTATTAAAAAAGCTATATTTATGTGATATAAACCACAAATTAATAAAATGGATAGCAATCTGGCTGTCTAATAGATCACAGAGATTGGTGATTGATGGATGTGCATCGGTTCAGGGTTCTGTAACAAGTGATGTACCCCAGGGCTCTGTCTTGGGCCCCATGATTGTTTACATATTTATCGCTGATGTTAATTTACATGCTGGACTTATAATGATCTGACACGGGTTAGTCCATTCCACCCTTGAACTGTAACTTGTCTTTTCTATATGCCTCTTATTGTATATACTGTTTCTAAACTTGCAATGTATGTATTCTGGTGCGTTCTCTGTCTATTTATTATTGTATATCTTGTCATTTCTTGTAATGTATGTATATCTGACATGGAGCCTTTGCAAAGGAGTTCTTGACTCAAAGGTTGTAATTCCGATTCCTACAATAAATAAATAAATAACAAAGGGCCTTGATTGTTGGTAAATATGCAAACTACACTAACTGGGTGGGATTAGCACCACTATATCAGATTGTAGCACACTTCAGGTCATCCTAAATTAAACTGGACAATGGTCAGTACTGTGGGGGATAGTTTAATTTGCAGAAATTCAGAGTGATGTACCTGGGCAGACATAATTTAAAGCATGACTACTATCTATGTGGTATAAAACTAATGGAAACAACTGTTGAAAAAGACCTGGGTGTCTTCACTGACAATGAACTAACCTTTTCAAAACAGACCAATGCATCAATTAGATCATTTAACAGATCAGCATGGGCTAAAAGAAAGAGTATTAGTTCTAGAGACCCACAGGTTCTCCCGCCGCCCTACAAGGCATTTGCCAAATCACAACTAGACTTCTGCTCACAACTCTGGTCCCCATACAAAAAGAAGGATATCAGTATGATGGAAAAATTACAAAGGAAATTTGCAAAAAATATTAGAGGGTTTGAAAACTTTGATTATAAATATAGGCTTGAGGAGTTAGGCCTAATGTCCCTTGAGACACGGAGACTAAGAGATGACCTATTATTATTGTGGAATATTGTAAATAACCCATACTTGTTCTCAGAAATGAACTTTAAATGTAAATAGGATGTCTTTAATACTAGGGGGTCACACATTACAGTTGCTATTTAAAAAAGTAAATTCAGTAAAAAGAGGTTCATGGTTTACTTCTATGGTAGTCAGACCCTGGAACTCACTCCCCTTGAATGTGATTCTAAGTAGAAATAAAAACATCTTCAAACACAACTGGATAATTGGCTTATGGAGAAATACAATCAAGTGATGTAGGAGATACATAGACAGGAGCATTTTAGGCAAGCACCTTTAGCTCTTCCCACTGCTCTAGTATGAAGTATAAAGTAAAAGAAAATAAAAAAAACACCCTGTAAGTCTTTTATCTCCAGAGCCCGACCAGATGCATCTTTTTTTTTCCATACAAAGATGAGCGGTAGGAGTATATCTCTGAACTTTTTGTCACTGAAATGTGGTGCAAGTCAAGTTACGTATACCGTGGTTATTATAAGGATACAAATGATGAACTAATCCAGTCCCTTGGGTGCCTAAGCATAAGAACCCCCGGCCAGGACAGATTCTACACATCTGTGTGACTAGTCGTGTGGGAGAAGAACAGAGATGTGGCCATGTCTGGTGCTAGTACCCCTATTTATGAAGCAGGATACCCACTACTTCAGGTGTGTATCACACTGCCATCATTATTCCAGAAAAAGCAACTCTAAATGTTATGTGTTCCCTGTAGTGTCTCTTGGGGCCTGCGCAACCTCGACATACAAACACCATGCTGAAGCCAGCTCTCCTCTTTGCTACTTGGTCCTTTCTGCCATTCTGGCTCTAATTTTGCTGCTGTTTTTCCTTTTATAGTATCAGTCCATTTTCCTTTGCTTCTTTACAGGTCAGCCCAGATGTCAGCTGTCTCCCTCTCAAAGGAGCATACATTTTATCTGTTCCAGGATCTCTAGTTTCTTCCCAGGACCTTCGATTCTTTGTGTCTTCTCAACCTCCTTTGTTCTTGCCTCATATGTCACCACCAGAGTACCTCATTGTCAGTATTCCTGACTCTGTCAAAGCAGGTAAGTCCTCTTATGTAAGCAATAATCCAGGAGAAGGTATGGGGTTATTTAAACAATAAGGCACACCAGGGTGTGGGTTATTGGGGATTTACCCACGCCTTGTGTGGTGTGTCATGAGGCACAGCTGAGTGACTTAACCACACAAGATGTGGGTAAATCACCCAATAACCCACACTCTGGAGTGCCTTATTGTGATTATACAATGGCCCCATGTGTAAAATAAACTTAAAATGTGTTTAATTATGTTTTTTATAACTGCCATTCCTCAGCCGTGGGTTATGCAGGATTTTCCCATGGTCATGTTACATGTTTTGACAAATGAGGTTACAGGATTTTCACACACCATTGTATAATGGCAGTTAATCCACACCCTGGGTGCATAGTGAGGCACGTGGCAACAGGTTGAGTGCCCTCACAGCACCCGGGGTGTGGATTAACTGCCATTAACCCCACATCATGGAGTGGGTTATTGCTCTTATAAAATGGGTTTTTTTTTTTTACAAAAATAAAATACAGAAAGGTGTTTTTTTTTTCTTGTTTAAACAGAGAAAATTGAATGTATCCAGCCAACTGGAAAAGTAGTCTGTAAAGCTCATGAATATGTTATTTCTTTGATGGATATACAAATGCCAGAAATATTGTTCTCAAAATAATTTTTTTTCTTTTTTTTTTCATTTCTTTTATTCATCGGCTGGGGGGGTGTTGTGCCTTTGGTTTCCCTTTCCAGCCAGGCTTCACTGCCACTGCCCCAGTCATGGCCAGAGCTTGCCCCACCGCCGTAGCCCTTCCCAGGCCACATTGGAGTGGGTGCTTACCCCACCACTGTGGAGACCTGGAGGGTGGGCATAGGAGGGCACTGGCTTGGGGGTGTGTGTGTGTGGAGGTGCCATCCAGGCAGCCGTCATGCTGCCAAGGTTTTTTTCCATTATGTATTCCCCACCCTCCCTCAGCATGGGTGTGCAATGGCGTCAATGATGCTGCAACACATACATACATGCATATACTGCACATCTGACGCCACCCCATCCAATCAGCCCTGAAGCTGCACCAGCCCCCAGCTGCCGCCAGGAACCGGCACCTTGGTGGACCTCCCTACCCACCCTCCCTGGAGCAGGAGAGCTGTCCATGGGATGCTCAGTCCTCATCCTCCTGGCTGACCCAAGGCAATCCATGCTTGTTCCTGTACACGGGTCGCTGGTATGGCATGAGGTGTGGCATCCAGCACCTCAGCCCTCAGCACCACTGGGCTGGATGTTCTCAAAGGATTTCTGGTGTGTGTGTGCATAAAAAAAATAACATATGGATGAGTCCCTTTCCTGTGAAGTTCCAGTGAGTCAGCATCTTTCTGTCTCTGCCTCTCTCTCTCTCCCCCCCTCTCCCTGCAGCTCTGTGCACTGCTCACTGTGTGTTTCTCTCACTCTGTGTTGCTGCTGCTTCTAGGCTCAGGGGTCTCTCTTTCTTGCTTTGCGTCTACTGTAGCAGCATAGTAGGGGACACTCTGTGTGACATTACATCTTTGGGGGCCACGGGGGAAATATAGGTGAAGGACAGCCAGCTGCTATCTCACTCTCTGTCTGTACATGCCTTAACTACATCGGTGTAGATGGAGCTCAGAGAATAGAGAAATCAGCTAGCAGCATACACTCCTCACCCCACAGAACCACTCACCATATAGCTGCTCAGTTCCTCACACTCTACTGCTGTCCCTCACTCTCTCCCGCTTCAGCCTCTGTGCACCTCTCTCCCATAGCATCCTAGTCCCGGTAGTGTCCCATGATCAACCTGCATTCCAGTCTTGATACTTCCCTGTGAATTGCATATGGCTGCCTTTCTCCTATCATTTCATGGGCAGTTAATGAGACCTGACTGTCCTACCATATTTCTGTGTGTGCCCAGGGATACTGTTTGTGGGCGATTTCCAGCAAGTGCAGATTAAGTAGCACACTTAATCCATGGTCAGGTGATGCTGTTAACCCAATTGGGTTTTCTGTTTTTTTCAACCCATGTTATAAGAAAGTATTACTCCCTTATATGGTGAGTAGTATGTAACGGGGGTAGCCAGACCCGTTATAATTGAACATTGATGGTATGGGGTGTCTGGAAGTAGGAACTACAATGAGTTGAATCACATGAGTCACAGACAAGAAGAAATGGTGTAAAGCCTCAGTTGTGTTTGATTCCCTGGATGCTATTCACAGTTTATCTTGCTGTATATTTTCTATATTGTCTTTAAACCTTTTTCCTTTGTTTTTCATTACCAGGTTAATTTATATGAGGGTATGATCTTTGCTCCCTAGAGTTCATCTTCTGCCACTTACTCCTTTGCTCAAGTCGCAATCTCCTGACTGAATGGTATGTGGCCATGGGAACGATTATAATGTCACAAGAAGAAGGGTTTGTCCTCAGCAAATAATTAAATGGCAGAAGTAGATGAACTGTAGGAAACAAGGAACCTTTTTCATTTTTATTTACAATTTTTTTCTTCCAACTGCAACCTGTGCCCCCTTCCACAGGCATCCTAAGCCCACCTGCCATCCCCAGAACTTACTTTGCTTTGATGCTGCATGATGTACACCCATGGTGAGGCCACCTGGATGGGACCATGTCCCAGTGGTGACCAAATGGATGCAGAGCAGAGCCTGTGGATACAGGGACAGCAAGATGTCTGTATCATCTTGCATTCAGACCAGGACTTACCACATTTTTCTGTTCCTCCGTGTAGTATAAAAATACATTGCCGGCTATTACTGACATCCCCCAGCAGTTTGATCAACTGCTTAAGTCATTGTTGGGAAACAAGAGATCACTAGATCCAACCGTACTGTAGTAAAATAGTCACTGTGTGACCCTGAGCTAGTCACTCATTTATCTCCTATACACCTTTGTTTACACTTCATTTGCTTTATAAATGCATGCAATCAAGCAACATTGGCATTGACCAATGCATATTTGTGCTAGAGAGGACCTTGAGTTTATTTTGGAAGTTAACAGAGAAGTATGTAGCTTTTGCTTCTGTGCTAGCCCTTGTACTGCCATTTCTGAATTGCTTGTACTGCACTAAGTCCTCTGGGGATCCAGAGGCCTTGTGTTGTACCATGTATTTACCAGTATAGTTAGGTACAAACTCTACACAGTCATCCTAACAAATGCTATGACTAATGGTGGAAGGGTTACTGATAAGAAGCCGTATACCTTAATACCTTTCATCAGAAGAATGTGAGACCGTCCGACTGATAACATGGGAGACCCAGAGACACATCATAAATTTACAGAGATGGTAACAAAAATCTGTAAGTGCTTTGAAACACATGTGGTCTTCAGCGAATTAGATACTGCTGTGCAAATTAATGTTTTGCTGATAAATCCCAGAGCACAAATCTGGACAGCAGCAGCCATACACAATTGGACAAATGCTGTTCTCAGTGTATACATAAGTATAATTTTTTTTTTGTCCTGTTGCCATTTGGCAATTAAGCCACCACCTACTGTACTGCAGCTTCAGGTCCTACTGCCTAGCAACCATTCTACCCTACCTGCTACTCCCTCAGCACCAAAGTCAGTAGGGATCAACACAGAGCATGACCCATACGCGCTGGTGACTGTCGCTCAGGCAGCCCCGTACACATTTTTCTGTTTTAGTGTTTTTGGCCCTTTAGACTCACCCACCTCATGCTCAGTTCTCAGCAGTACCCCTGCAGGCCACACAAGCATGCAATGACACCCTGTGGAAGGAGCAAGTTTCCTGGCCCACTACAGGGTTTGCCATGGCTCTGGAACAATGGCACCATCTGTCACTGGATAGCAGTGCTGCAGCAGGGTAGTGTTAATTCAGCCCCTTCAGCTACCCAAGCCAGCTCTTCAATTCACTCCCAAATCCATGTTGCTGGCATGGACCATCCTACCCACTTTGCCATCTGGTGGCCCAAAGAAGTATTACAGTTGATATTTTCTCTGTATGGGATCTATTCACTATGCCTACACACCATATATGTGAGGTGTGCAGGCAAGCCTACTGTAACCAGGTCACCATGTATACTTTCATTTACAACCCCTGCCTTATGGGCTGAAGTGAAGCTGAGGGGCCTGTGCTCTGTTGTTCTGGATAGAGGGTTCATTTCCAAAGATAAAACAAATAGTGCTGTGCTTTCACCCAGAGAATAGTTAAAGTGGGCCTGACAATTGGGGGTATCTAGTGTACAAGGTGACTACGACTGAGCACTTTCAAAAAGGGTGACTCAATCACAGTGCATGTGCACAGGGCTGCCTGGCAGGGGGGTGACCGGATGGGGGGTAGGCGAATATAGCGACAGGATGTCGCTATGTATACACGCCGCATGGGGGGGGGAGGGACCATGCTATGTGCCATATGGAAGCGGAGACAGGGTTTGTGGGGTGTAGTGCAGCAGTGGGCTGCTGATCTGGCTGTGTGGCATGGTGGGTTGGTGGCAGACCAGGGTTGGGAGGGTGCCAGCTTCTATTCTGGGCATGCTCGTGCTTTTCTGCTGGGTAGGTTTTTTTTTTTTTTTTTTTTTTAGGTTTGCACCTCCCTGGAGTTGAGAATCCTTTAGTAGGGGGATACGGGGGGCAAAGCTGCCCACGAGGGGATGGGGGCAGGGGACACAGTCCCCCCCAAAAAAACATAGATCTTGAGCACCGTCTTGCAATGCACCATGAGTGTACATCGCCAAAATTCATTTTCAGCAATGTACACTCACCCAAATGGTGATTGCTATTCTGCGATCACCATTATCACATGGAACCCAATTTGGTACAACCCCCTGGGATGCTGTACCTATCCACCTCCCCTCACAGTCACCCCACACACAGAATACCAACCCTTTTTGTAATATTTCAAAACACATGTCATTATTAAAATCTCTAATAATATGCTCACTGTTTAAAAATATTAACCAATAATATATTCACAAAAGGGGTAGGAATAGGGCAGGGATCCTGGGATTATAGGAAAAGCAACGATGCAAACATTTGATATGCAAACATTTATAGAACCCCAGTTACAATTGTAGCAATGGTGCATACCCCCCACCAGCATACACAATGTGCCCCTAGTTCTCCCACTCATGTCTGGTACAAAATCTTCCCCAGATAATTAAGCTGGGAACTCCAACAGTCTGTTTGGGTACCCAGGATCCAAGGAAATGCTGATCTATGAACAACTCTGAGACTACTTGGAGGTCCATAAACTTCTGGCACCCTCCCAGCATGGTTTCAGAACCAGGCACGGGACTGACACTGCTCTGACCAAATTCACGACAGATGTACTCCGAGACCTGGACAAGGGGACCCCTATTGGTGAGATCTTCATAGACCTGTCCAAGGCCTTTGACCTGGTTAACCACAACTTGCTACTAGCCAAGCTGAGCAACATAGGCCTCGACTGCCATGCTCTAAGGTAGTTCAAAAGTTATTTAACCGGCCGCACACAGAGGGTAGAGTGGAAGGATGCCATATCGGAGCCACTTCCTCTAAAAGACGGGGTGCCACAAGGGTCGATACTTGGCCCCCTTCTCTTCTCCCTGTTCACTAATGAACTAACTGACCACTATGGAGGGAGCTCTGTTGTCCAGTATGCAGATGATGCTGTCATCTACCGATCAACTGCCAATCTGGAAGGCCTCAGTCCCTTACACCAAGATGACCTCTGGTCCCTTGAGAATTGGCTCATTGAGAACAGAATGGTCCTCAACACGGACAAAACTAAGATAATGTTGTTTGGTCCTAGATCCCTCGGTCGAGAAAGAAAACAACACCTACATCTTACCTCCATGTTGGGCAACTGCCTAGCCTCCCTAAAATACCTTGGCCTTACCCTGGACCAGGGTCTCACCCTGAAGAACCACGTGGACCAAGTCACCAAAACTATACATGGAAACTAGGTACCTTCTACCGACTGAAAGACCAACTGGTACCTGAAGCCAGGATCTCTATCGCCACCAGCGTCCTCCTCCCAGCACTCACATATGCCGCCCCAGTCGTGCACGGATTGGTGAAGCTGGAGAGGAACAGACTTCAGGTACTGTACAATAAGGTGGCTCACTTCGCCTCCCAGGCCAACCCCAAGGATCACCACTGTGACTCCCTATCACTACTAAATTGGCCCTCACTGGACTGTCACCTCCAGTACCCTCTGCTATGCCTAGCTTAAAAATTAATCGGCCTGACTCCCCTCCCCCCAGACTCTCTGGACTCATTGCTCTAAAGACCAATCCCTGGCTACTCCGCACAACAGGCCAAACTCTCCTAGATGTCCCCAGGGTAAGAACCAAGGTGGCCAGCAAGTCTTTCGAACACACTGCTCCCACGCTGTGGAACCTACTCCCTCCCAGGGCGCAGGAAGCACCTTCATTCAAAAGTTTCCGTACTAGGCTCAAGACCTACTTGGTGACAGCCAGTACTTGCCGATGCATCAGCTCCGGAGCAAATCCCACTGATAAAAACTTACCAGGTCCTGTCCTTCCTCTAGTTTGTAACTACTAAGATAAGTACTATTTTTCATCAGTGTGGATCACCCTATTTACTCCAAATGTACTATCATATTCCCAAATTGCCACCAAAACTGTATGTTGATAGTGTTACCTGTAACTGGAATTGATGTTGTCACACTGTTTATCTCTAATGCTATGTAATCCCAGGTCGTCCCTGAAAAAGGGACCTCCGGGTCTCAGTGAGTATACCCAGTCACCAAAATTTAATAAATAATAAATAAATAAATAAATAAATAATTTGGATCAGTTGCAGGCCTGATAATGGTGCAGCAGGTTGGCTGCCATTGGTACACAGTTGAAATACTTGGTTAACATAAACCCCTTACACTGATAAACTGATGCAAATGACCAAACAGTAACTTTGAAAGAACAACCTATAACACCCCCAGTTGCAGGGCTGATTCTGCATTGACTCACGGTTCTGAAGATTTAGGATACTGGGTCTGTGTAGCAACAGTTCTCTCCTTCTGCTGCTCTAGGGTGCTTTGAAGAAGGTTGCATCTCGTGGATGCTTTGTTTGAACCACAGGCTCCCTTGGCAGGCTGGTTGCCACTTTTCAGCGTCTTTGTAGACTCGTGCAGCTTGTCACCTTTTCTCTGGCATTGTTGCAGGTGCAAGAAAGACCAGTACTGGGGACCAGGGCCACACACCACACACCTTAGCCCACACGTCCAGGCATGATGAGTAATGCCTGACTGTGACACTATCTGGCCAATTCCCCAGACTGTCCTCTATTGGCAATGACTCTTTCTCTGGAGGTCAGGAATCACATAGGCTTCTTTCCCTCTGCTGGCTAGCAGATAAGAATGCCTTCTGTAGCAGGTCTGGATCACCTACCAGGGCTAGGGATGGCAATCAGTTTCAGGTATTTTCAAACGGAAGGTTCAAACCACAGAGCAGCTTGACATACTTCAAACTGTTTTCCCAGACAATGGGAGTTTTCTGTGGAAGTCTCCTGACTCTGGGTGTGTAAATTGCTGTCCCAAAACTCCCAACTCTTAGCAAGGACACAGTCCAACCCTCCTCACATGCTGAGGACTTCTTTCAGATGACTTCAGGGTTTGGGCAACAAAACAGCTCTTCTCACTCAAACTCTGGCTTTCCAGATCGTAGAATGTCTGGGTCAAGTTTCCTAGAATTCAGCTGTGGAAGCCTTAGGCCAACTTCCAAACTTTTTCCAGACACAGTCTAAGTTCTCTGTCTCACAGAGAGCCTCAGGCAGACTGCCTAGAGCTGTGAAACTTCCCCAAGGTCTGAGGACAACATAGCTGCATTTGTTTGGCTAACACAGCTGCCCATCTGCAGAATTAATATGTATTAAGTCTACTCAACACCTTATTGGATGCTGCTGAAGGTGCCAAGAGTATTGTCCTGTCCCCTACCCAGTAGCCACAGCAGCAGTCTTTCATGCTCCTCAAATACTGATTAGATAAGGACACGGTCAGAGATTACCTAGATGGCTTCCAACAGAACAGTTTATATGAAGTCCCAGCTTTAAAGCCTGCTCATGGGGCTCCTGTATTGTTTAAAAGTAAATGTCCACATACCTGAATAGAAGCATCTATGCTCTATTGTCCAGTTATGGAATGGGACATGAAAAGATCTCCCTCTGCCTGTTGCTAAAGCCATAGCACTGTCCCCCCAGACAAGAGACATGGCATTCATTTTACAGGACAGCTTTGGCAGCTCTTAAAGCTACAACGATTAAAAATACTTTTGAGGAGCTAACTTCCTTTTCCCCCCCAGTGTGTCTCTGGCCCCTCACATACATTCTTGGAACCTCAGGGGTCAGAACACACAAAAAGCTGACGCTTGCTGAGCCACCAGGGCAGCTTTAACACTAAGTCCCTGGCCCATCTACTCAGCAGTTGGATTTCTGCTTGTGGCACTGGCAACCCACATCCGGGAACAGACTCGGGTCACTGGAGGGCCTGCGGAGGGGGGGGATACTTGAGCATCCCAGGGACTTCTTGCCTTCACTGGGAGGAGCCTGGGGTACAAGGTCCATAGCTTACCTGTTCCTGGGTGGCGGCACGAGGTACAGCAAGTCCTGCAGTTTGCGGGAGGGACCTGGAGAGCTGTGTGGTAGATGTCAGCACTCAACACCTTAACATCAGGGGACAAACCACACGGGAGAGAAAACGGGAAAAACACAGCCGGAGCACAGGTAGATGGAGCACCAGCACTGACCCTGATTGCAACTGCCTGCTTGACCACCGGGGGACCCGATGAAATTCCAAAGCCATCAGAGTGTAAGGACCCCACCCCTTAACAGCCTGGGAGGTATATCTAAGGGTCCATGGAGGATCCCCTTGGGATTCGGGTAAGGCAAGTCGTGGGGTAGAGCCTAGGTGTCTCCAAAAGAAGCTTAGATCCAGGGTGAGGAGGGGATAAATAGCAAGTTAAAAAAAATAACACTAAATGCTACAGTGCTGTTAGGATCTACAAGCAGACTGCCAGCTCACACATTCAAGCAGGGGCACACTTGAATGTGCACAAACAGAGCTGCACAGCACTTTATTGGCTTGTCCAGAACTAACTGCACTGTAACACCAGCTGGTGGTTTTAAACTTCAGCACACAACTCCTCCAGACCCCCAGCAAAACAGACACACAGAGGCCAGCAGAAGCAATAAAGGGGCACCAATGGAGCAGGACTGGTGGGACCAGGGGGCAGATCAGGTATGCCCCATCTGTGAGGAGGAGTTCCACTATAACTGAATGTAACATGTCAGGGTCTAGAAACCCTCCAGCAGCACTAACTACAGGCACACTAGCATCTTGCACACCAGAGCTCCCTGTCGCCCATGCAGCTATGTGCCACAGGCAGTCTGGGGGTGTGCCGGGGGCATGTACCATTTACCAAGGCATGAAGTGCCAGGCAGAGGGATGCAGCTACATGATGATGGATCTTGCTGTAACATTTACGCAGCCCTCCAATGGATACCCGCCAGCTGCGGCGGCAACAGGACTCCCCTGTACACTGCTGCCCTGACTCACCAGGCCATACCTCTCAACAGTCCCTGAGTAAGAGGGACACCCCTCATGTTACCTCTCAAAAGTCCTCTGTCCCTCAGCCATGCTGCATAGGGAAGGTGTTGCCCACACACAGTATGTGCTTGAAATTATGACATCACCGTGGACATTCTTTAACTCTAAGATGCCAAAGTGACCATAACCTTATCATACATATACACAATAGTCTCCGCAGTTGTATCTGCAGATCTGTCCCTATGAGGGTCAATGTCCCCCACTGTCCCTCAGTTTGTGTGTTGGTGCCCAACATTCCAAACACAAAAGGTTGTGAGGTATGCACTGGGCTGGCAATTAGGGCTGGGGTAGCCATTCAGGCATTCAATTACCAGTATTTGCTCTCAGGGTCACACAGTATGTGCTTGAAATTCAGATATTACAGTGGATATTTTTTAACTCCAGGATGCCAAAGTGGCCATAACCTTGTCACACATATACACAATAGTCTCCACAGTTGTATCACCATATTTGCAGATCTATCCCTATGAGGGTCAATGTCCCTCACTGTCCCTCAGTTTGTGTGTTGGTGCCCAACATTCCAAGCACAAAAGGTTGTGAGGTATGCACCGGGCTGGCAGTTAGGACTAGGGGTATCCGTTCAGGCATTCACCTACCAGTATTTGCTCGCAGGGTCAGCGCCTTCCTGGGATCCCCTGTACATGCACAGCAGGGCTTCGGGACACAGGACAGGCATCCAATTGCACACCCACCTACAATCCATGATCCATTACCAAGCAGCTGTGCTCCACCCCTATGCAGCTGTGCACCAGCTGAGCAGGGGTGCAGACAGGCAGCTGGCAATGGTGAATAACCGCTGATCCATACCTGTCCTGTTGTCCTGGGGTGCAGAGATATGTGGGCTCTGTACACGTGAATTGCATGTACATCCTGAACATTAGTGAATAGAGACCTATATGAGGACCCTTCAGATATTTACACTCTAAACTTCTAACTATTCTTCGCTATATTAGCCACTTCTGCTGGTGTACTACAAAATATGTGTGTCTTTTGGTACTATTTAGGAAATTAGTTCATTTTTATTTGAGAACATATTTCTATCACCTAATGACCTGTTACAAAGCAGTCTTTAGAATTATAATTTTCACCTATCTGTGCACAGCTTGGTTAATTCCCCTAAGAGGGAGTTAAGTGAGAAAAAGGCAACTACAAGAAATAACTGAAGCAGGATATCTCATAAACTGTGGGAACTGTAAGATACTTGATTTCTTTTCCCATGGCCAGAAGGAATTCTGCTGTGACAACTGCATGTTGGTTGCCATACTTATGGCAAAAGTGTTGGACCATAAGGGACAGCTAGCCACAAATATATGTGTTAGGGCAGGGGAGAGCAAATACAATTAAAACTAGATTGAAACTGAATTGAGAGCTACACTGATTTGATACCAGAATCAACTATAAATGGTAAGGGTTGGGGCAGATTTGAAGAAACATGAACAAAAGACCCATTAGGTAAAGTAGTGAGGTGATTTTAGAAGTCATTTTTATATGCAGGCACAGCTATCTCTTGGTCTTCAGAGCACATAATATTCACTCGTAAGTGCTGTTGTGGATATACTGGAGACAGCTGTCACAGATGGAGGCAAACTATGTACTGGCCTAGACCTGCAGCCTGTTGGGAATAGGGAGAGGACCACATAAAAGTGAGACTGAGCTGACAGGGGGTTCTATTATTTGATTCACATAGAGTTCTATGCGGATAAGACCATACAGACTGAATAGTCTGTTGTGTCATGGGGCAGAAAGGATAAAGGTTCTCATGCTGTAGACGAATAGATTGCTAGTTTTGGTGAATGAGAAACCAATGACTGTTGTCCATGCTTACATGAGTATCATCAGGAAGTGCAGGCCAGAGATCTTCCAGTCAAAATTTAGGAAATTGGGAGAAATGCTCAGAGGTTGCACCTTTTGGGTAGTGCTCCCTGTTCAACTACTCGTACTCCATCCATGTACAAGACAGGAAAGGTAGGAAGTCAATAGACAGACTAGTGGGTAGATAAGTGCATGGCATACAGTGTCAGACGTTAAGTTTGAAAGCCACTGGGAGCCTTTAGCACTAGGGGAAGCCTAAAGGAGAGATGGGGTGAATAAAAGGAGGCAGACATGCCTGTGAGCAGGATAGACAGAATGATGAGAAGTATTTCAACTAGATGAGGGGGTGATTATTTTTATGTTAACATTTTTGGTGAAGGAGGCACACTGAGCCAAAATGTATTTCCAGGTGCATCATGAGAACACAATGAGGTTAAGTGACTTGCACAGGGTCACACAGTATGCAAGTGGCAACTGTGGGTTTCAGACCAATGTTTTCTTAAGGCACTTTTACACACGCAGTCTTACAACGGAATAAGCATTACGGAAGGACCGTACCGGTCCATCCCATGCTGTCTAAATGCTTTTTGTTCCGTTGTAAAATGAATGTTCACCTGAACCGCAGTCCCTGGCATGGGTGGTTTGTCCCCAAGCATGCCGTTGCAGCGGGCAGTGTAAAGTGCCCATTCCGGCTCAAGACCTCCAGCTCTTCAGTTATCGCATCACGGCCACTGTTCTACCCGGCAAGGAGTACTGCACCGATATGGAGGGCTGGGCAATGTTGTGGTGAAACAGGAGCTCATCTAATCAGGACGTGAAGTGCAACAGGCTGTATCGGCGCCGGACAGGTAACGCTGGTTTCAGAACAGTAGTGCGTGTGTAAAAGCACCTTTTGTCTCCAGGTTCACAGCTTGATGCTCTAACCTCCAGGCCATACTGACTCCCTCTAACCTCTAGGTTATACTGCTCCCCATTAGAGCAGGTGAGGGAACACACCCATGACCACATAGTCAGGAGACAAGTATAAACAATAGGAAACATCAATAACTTGCAGTACGTAACATTTCAGTGCAGGATGGCCAATTAGATAGCAAATCCAGGAAAAGTCAATAATATGCAGTATGTAACATTTCAGTGCAGAATGGCCAATTAAGTAGCAAATCCAAACAAAAGAAGCAGGTCAATTAAACTGGAGATGTGCTTGAGTGAATGCAAAGAGTCTGCACAATAACATGGGACACAGAAGCTGTAGCCAAGGCCGATAGTTTTGACAGTATCAGTATCACATTGACTTATTGGAGTAACTCCAACCAATAAGATACAAACCTGGAGGTGTATAAAGCACTGTATTCTGAAGAGAAATAAATGAAAAGAGAAAGGGAAGAGATGCATTCTATCTGCAGTAGTGGTTTGGGTAAAGGAGGATAGTAAGAGGACAGAAGGAGAAACACCACTGTCATGCTTACTGTTTTTATGCTTGCTTGCATGCATGTGCAAAAAACATAGTGCCACCATACAAGTTTGCATAGGTGTGGCACCCTGCTTCCAATGCCCTGTTCCTTTTTGCAGGCGCGGCCCCACCACACCAAGGACTGTCTGAGCTGTCTATGACAGCAGTTCAGATGCAGTGGCATACAGTTGAAACCAAACAACCGCTACAGTCAGCGGTGGTAATGTGTAGGCAATTTGCATACTGCCCTGCCATCAGCAGTATGCAAATTACCTACATGTCACCACCTTAGCAGTCAAACTATATGCCACTGCATCTGTGTGATGCACCCCCCCCAATTTGTTGTGTGCTGAGGAGATGCCCAATCCCCATTGGCACATGCACACCCCCCAAGCACACTGTATGTCTGATGGGGTGCCCAATCCCCATCAGCTCCAGTGCCCCCCCAAAAAACAAACTTCACACTGCCACACTGGGAGCCCACCCCAGCGAGGCAAAAGTCCCACGTTGTCATGTGATCCCACACACTGTGTGGCCAGCTGGGGTACCCAATCCCCCATTGGCTCCACTGCCTCCCCAAACTTCCAGATGCTATGCTGGGAGCCCACCCCAGCATGGCAAAAGTCCCACGTCATCTTTTTAGAAAATAAACCTGTGAAAAAATAGAATGGTCCTTCGCTGTTTCTCGTGCCCCCCTCCCCAACCCATGCCCACCCTCTGTGCACCCCACCTCCCCACATCCCCTCTTCCCATATTTACCTCCAGAGCCTGGCATGATGATCTTCGGTGGACTGGGAACACATCTGCACTCTTCAAAGCTGACCGCAAACTGAAGAAATGCTGGTAAGCTGTATAATGGCATAAATAGGGTTTTTTCAACTCCGGTTCATATCTCGGTCATTTTTTTGAATTTCTGCACCAAATTTTCAATGTGGGGTTCTTGGGACACCAGCTTATGAATTCAGTCACTGTCATCTAGTTATTCAGTCCTGAAAGGTGATTTTGCAGTCACTGCATGGAATCACCTTTCAGGACCAATTAACAAAATGACAGTGTCTCAAAAAGCCTATGTTGCAAATCTGGTGAAAAAAATTCTCAAAAATGACTGTGTTATGAGCATGCATTGAGCAGTTTCCACACACACTCACAAGTTTGCAAATTTGTAATAGTTTCACTCCAGATTTTCAACATTGCCATTTTTTCACACCTCCTTATGAACGGTACAGCTGTCATTTTTCATATCCTGGCTGAAATGTGTTTTCGCATTTCCGGTGCAGAATAGTGCGGTCGCTGTGGGAAATCAGTGTTCTGGACAGATTAAGAAAATCACAGTGAAACTGTTCATGAGCAGAGGTACTAAAAGGCCTATGTTGAAAATTTGGTGACAAAAGTCCATAAAATGACTGTGTTACGAGTGTGCATTGTGCAGTTTCTACGCACCCTCATAACTTCACAAATTTGTACTATTTTCACTCCAGATTTTCAACATTGGCATTTTTTTCACACATCCTTATGAACATTATAGCTGCCATTTTCACATTCTGTCCGAAATGTGTTTTTGCACTTCCTGCATAGAATAGCATGCTCGCTGTGGGAAATCATTGTTCTGTTCAATTAAGAAAATCACAGTAACACTGTTCATGAGCAGAGGTCCCAAAATGCCTATTTTGAAAATCTGGTACAAAAAATCCCCACAAGAATTGATGCTCATGCCATTTCACCCCCAACCCCACCTTGCAGCCAGTGATAGGCATCGAGGTGAGCCTTGGACTCTTTGGCCCCAGAGTTCACACCATTCTCCTATACTGCACCCATTTCAGCATATTTCCTTACGGAATGAGGTGATTGTAAAGCCCGAACACCCCAAGGCACACCTCAACACTTGTCAGTGTTTGCAGGGTAGGGTAAGGTGAAATGTTGTGACCTTATGGGCGACGACCAAAAGGCACACTCCAATGCCTGTCCATCTCTGTATGGTGGGGGTGGAGTTGGCATCAGTTCAATACATCACTGCTATTTCTGTACTGCATCTGTCTAACTCCTGCACTTCCACTGCTAATGCCAGCAAGCAAACACTCGGCATTGACAAATGCTTGTTACTGTAATGCATTGCTCTGATAATCAACCATGGAAGACAGGGTCATAATGAGTTTTGTCTGTTGCCCATTACACCACAATAGCATGATATTGTATATATCATTTACACAGTTACATCAGTACTTCTAGCTCTCATCCTTGCTATCCCCATAACTGATATACTTTGTATATCTTCCACGTAATTGTTTCCTTCAATTTCTTACTAGTACCTTGCACTTATTTTTCAGGTACATGCACCTATTATTGTCACGTTATTTCTTATTGCTGTTTCACTCCCTATTGTATCCCCTTCCAGAGGTTGCTCCAAGAAATGAGCTCCAGCTCAGTGTGCCTAACCCAGTCACCAAATTTTAAATGATAAAATAATTAATTCTTATGCCGTAGGTAGTGTTAAAGAGGCATATAAAAATCAAACATTAATTATAGTATGCTATAGACCCCCTGGCCAGACTGGGGTACCATGATCATGAATTATGTATGAAATTAGACTTTCAGTCTATAAAGGTCTGGTAGTAATTAAGGGAGATTTTAATTTAGAAGATATGAATTAGAATAATAGCACTGCCAAAGGGATCTTAGGGTAGGAATTCCTAAATGAGATGTAAGAATCAATAATCTGGAAGCTGGGGCCTCCTTAGTCTGTTTATGTTTGTGGATAATACTAAGCTAGCCAGGGTGGTAGACTATCTTGATAACGGGGACCAACTTCAATATGACCTGAACAAGCTGGGGAAATTGGCCTTACTACTGGAACTTCAGACTCACTTTATTCAAATGAAAGGTACTACACATAGGGAAGAAAAACAAATGTTGAAATGTAGGTCTTCACTTTGTGTTGGGCTTCTCTTACAGCAGTTGAAGAGGAAAAGGGCCTGAGGGTCATAATAGACAAGGGGCTGAAGCAGTACAAGCAGTGCCTGGCTGCTGTCAAGTGGGAAAGCAGTCTGCTGGGTTATATCAAAATGGGGTGACCTGCAAAGCAGCAGTGTTGGGTAAGTTACTTTTTCTATTACTTTCTATTACATTTGGAAACTTGTTCCAGGAAGCTCTGCACAATCACTAGCAAAGATAGATAAATACTAGAAAAAGTAATACACCTTACAATTATAGTTACTTATTTATTGTTATACAAAAAAATACAAAAATAATAAATAACTATAAAAGATTACATTTTTTCGAAAGTAATAGGTTAGTTACTAGTTACTTTCAAATAAATGTAACCAGTTACAGTTATGTATTACTTTTGTATAAAAATACATAAGTAATTGTAACTGTAAGCTGTATTACATTTTCCAGTACTTCTCCATCCTTGTTAGTGACTGCATAGAGCTTTCTGGAACAAGTTTCCAAAAGTAATAGAAAGTAATAGACAAAGTAACTTACCCAACACTGCAAAGCAGAGAAGCAATCCTGCCACTTTGTAAGACCCTATTTAGGCCCCACCTGGACTACTGAGTGCAGTTTTGGTCTCCTTAAGACAAAAAGGAAATGGAGGTATTTGAGAGGGTGAAGTGGGGGTCATGAATACTACCACATAGGGGACAAAAGCTATGAGGAGAGGCTGGCAGCCCTAAACTTGGTCAAGTAGTGCAAGAAAGCAGTGAAACAAACCAATTACTAAAAGCTTTTTGTCTTAGGAACAAAAGAAACATAGAATTTAATGGCAGAAAGGGACTGCTTTACACACCTAGTCTGCTGAGATGTTCCCTACCAATGATGACTCTGCAGATCCTACAGTAGCTGGTTTCCATCAACCCTCCCATCTCCCAGCCACCTATTTAATAAATCTCTATGTCTATTCCATGCACAGTTGATGTTCCCCACTGTTCTAGCCTCTACCATTTCTGCTAGCAATGAAGTCTAGCATCCAGTACCCTTTCAGTGAAGAAATATTTCCTCACATCAGCTTCATTGCAGGCCCCATGGTCCCAGTGCTTGTTCTCATTTGAAAGTGATTCCACATCTTTACCCCCTTTGAGGTATTTGGATATCAGTATCATATCCTCTCTCTCTCTCACTTTCTCTCCTTTTTTCATGGGTGTACGTGTTGAGATCCCACAGTTTCTACTCATCGGGATTCTTGTGCAAACCATGCACCATTTTAGTTGCCCTTCTCTGGACCTTCTCTACTCTGTCTATGGCCTTTCTGAAGTGTGGCCTCCAAAAACAGAACATAGTGCTCCAGGTGTGACCACACCAGCAAGTGACATAATGGCAACACCACCTCCCTCCTTCTGCTGCAGATATCCCTTCCTATGCACTCCATCATTCCACTAGCCTTACCCACTCCCTTGCCACACTGTCTGCCACCTTGAGAGATCCATTACATTCTTCCAGATGCCACCAACTCCTAGCCCAATGTTTCATCCTGTTGGGTTTCCTCGGGAGATGGTATTCCTTCAAGGATTTTGTCTCTTCAAGATTCAATATCCTAATGCTGCAAATTTTTTAAAGCAGGGTTCAATGCCATTCTCAAAGGCTCCACAAAGCTCAAGAATGGTTTTAGTTGGCCAGTATTTCAAGTTGACATTTGGAATGCATTAAAGACAAAACAGCTTTAAAGAATAGTTTTGTGTGGCTGATCTTTCTTGCATTACTTGAACTTTGCCACTGTCATCCTAATTGGCATGGACACTGTCATCTACTTGAACCGGGCTACCCAGAGGAATTCCTTTGTTCTTAACATGGTCACTGTTGTGAAAAGAAGGCTGTGATGGGACATGATCCCATCCTTTCACATACTAAAAGGTGTAAACAAAATCAAACAATCAGAGATGTTTGATCTGGTGTCCTGCAGCAGGATGTTGAGACATGCCCTGATGCTCAGGGGTGATAAAGTCACAGGTAACATTAGGCAACACTTTTTTCTCCAAAAGGGCAGAGATGCACACTCAGGCTACATATAGGTTTGAAACATGTTTTTTTCCAGTTTAGGTCCAGTACGCCTGGGCAAATTTCTGCTTACCAAGGGAGCTACAGGATACACTGGGTAGGTAAGTAGTAATTCCCTATAACCAAGGCCACTGGAAAATTGCAGAAAAGGTTACCCAAAATTGCGGAGCATTTTGCAAAAATTGCGAGAAATTGCGGGGGTTCTACTATAGACCCTGAGTGCTTTACAATAAATCTTTTAATGTTTTCTGCAGCATGTGTTAGTCAGTATAAATTGCTAAATGAATACACTGACACCTGAATATGTTTAAAACATAAAGAAAAGTTCATGTTCCTAAAAAGAATACTAAACTGATAAGCTATCACAAGCGTTGCCTATCTTCCAAAATTTAAAAGCATCTGCCCCGTATAGTGCTAAATAGATTCTATAAAGTGAGCCACAGCAAATCAATATTAAATAAAGCCAGAAGAAATATATATATTTTTTTGTTTCTGGCTGTAGAATAATGCAGCCTAATCAACAGCTGTTTAAAGTGCTCTGCCAGCCATTCGCCCACTTTGGTACAAGAAAAAATAAGCAGATAGAGTGGTGAATAACTGAGTTTTAGTAAAATGTTGTTAAAGTGTTTAATGATCATAATTTGTACTGTAGGTACTGTACACTATTTCTGAAATCACATATTTAAACAATAAATCTGGAGGTTATTGGGGCTGGCAGTGTAATCTAGAGGATAGCATAACAAACTGTGAATGAGCTGACGACATCTAGCAGACCTGGGTTTGATTCCCACAACCTCCACTTGTATACTGTGCAAGTCTGAGCAAGTCACTTAACCTCTGCAGTGCTCCTGGGTTGTACCTGAAAACAGGCACTTGTGCCTAGTGGGCCTTACGTGGTTACCAAAAAATGTGAAAAATACTAATATACTTTTACTGCATCATACAGTAGTCAGGGTACCCTGTAATTTACCTTTGTTTTACTCTGGGTGCAATGATTGTGTTAGTTAAAGAAAAATGTTCAGATACTTTTTGTGTTTTATAAGCTTGTTTTTAGACTTTAGTCAGGCTTTTATTGTAGTCTTTGCATGTGAGCATCTAGGGGGTAGCTGCTAAGAGTGAGATCACTGTTAGCAACTTGCTTATTCAAGTTTAAAATTGGCAGGGCCATGCAAAAATCCTCAGCTGTTTGAATCAAAACTAGTCTGAATGAAAGTATGCTCACAAGGAAAAACTTGCCCTGCCACTTACAAAAAGGCTTCATAGTTAGCACCACATTTAAGTGAATGGGATAATTTGCACCTTTTAACCAATCTTTTGTTTCAGTCTGTATTTCAACAAAAAGTTTTCTGATAGACCGCTTCAATATAGAACACATGTTAAGTGTTTAAGTGTACTTATGCTTGGCCAGTGGATTTTGAAACCAAACAAGCAAGCATTCAAAAGAAATCAATGTCACATAAAACCCTTGCCCTACCTTGCACTGCATTGTTTTGGCCAAACCCAAGTCTACATGCAAAATTGTCAATATATTTGAGAGTATTTTATTAAAAATGTTAATACTTCTTACACAGTTCAATATAAAAACTCAAAAATTGGAAGAAATTGTGGAACATGTCAGATTTTGCGGAGAATGGTGAAAATTGTGGATTCCGCAAAAAAATTGTGGGTGCAATTTTCCAGTGGCCCTGCCTATAACTTGGTATTTGTTTGCATTGCATACCTATCCAATCCCTGCTTATGAAACAGGGGTGCGTTGGGTAGACATAATGGACCTATAATCTCTTCAGACCTTACATTACTGTGTCATTTTGATACAGTGAATGATTCCTATCAGAATTTGTGCAAGAAAGCAATGCAGAAGTACAATAGATATATTAGGTCTTGTTTTGAGTGAGTAGGACAGTCAAGTTTCATCTGTAGGGGTGACTGAGTGTCTGGGTTCCAGTGACCATAATATGGCCACATTTGAAACATAGAAACATATGATTTGATGGCAGATAAGAACCGCTTGGCCCACCTAGTCTTCCCATTTCCCTACCTAACGGATAAGCTGCAGATCCTAGTTAACCAACAGCCTACTTCTGAAATAATAAAGACTAGGATGGAAGTCAAAACAAAAGGAAAACTCCAAACTTCAACAAGGAAGATTTTGAGGCTGGCCCATCGGCACAGTGGCAGCACTACAGCTTGCAATACTGGCACCCGAGTTTAGGTATAAGCTTGGGCCATTGGGAGCTGACCTGGGGAGGAGGACTGAGCATTCCAGGGGATGCTTTCTTCCTCCTCTGGGGAGAGTGGGCGGCTGTCTTCTCTGCAATACTACCACTTAAGTAACATCAGATGGCAGTGCAGCCAAGGGCATCATGGGAGGGGTGGACACAGGCTGTTGGTTTGATGCGGCCCTATGCTTGCATGATTTGCACCGTGGACTTTCCCTGCATGCCAGCATCTGTGGGGCTTGGATGAAGCAGAAGGAAAACCACAATATCCAGTAGACGATGGATCCCAGTGAACCAGAGAGTACCTAACCTGTACTCCCCAGCTGGCTGACCAGACAAAGCACAATAAATTGAGAGGGCCTTCTTCTCCACCCAGAGGCAATCAATGGCTGGATGGAGGTAAAGGCAACTGTAGGGGTTGGAGTCCAGTGAAGACAAGGCACCTAGGGGCATTCATAGTGAGATCATGACAATGGCATAGGAGGAGATATACAGAGTGAATTAAAAAAAGAACAAGAAGGAAGACTTTGACAAGTTGAGGAGCTTGTTTGAAAAGAACCTGCGTAAAAGGGATATAAAGAACAGCTGGGAAAGATGTGGCGCTCCTTCACTGGGATAAAAATTCAGTGTATCTCTGTGTATGCCAAAGAATAAGGGTTAAAACACAGAAGCACTCTGTCTGGATGAAGGGGTCAATCATTGAATTTATGAATGAAGAAAGAAAGGCTTTTAAGCATAAAGAAGGAATATAGAATGGAGAATAGGGTCAGATATAAATCACAGAATCAAGGAAATCTGATGGTAGAAAAGGAACTCATCAGCCCATTGAGTCTGCCCGTACACCCCTGAGGGTATCAGTCTGGTGTACAATAAATTTGAAGGTGGCATGGCAAGACATGTTTAAGACGTTTAACAAAAAAAATTGTCTGATGTCACAAAGGAAAGAGGACAGTTATGGAGAGAGTATGATTGCAAAACATAGTATTTAGAGAGGGTACAGTGTTCAAGAACAATGCCTTGGTCCCAGAAATGCTAAATGAATATTTTGCATTAGCATTTACTACAGAGCTGTTAGGAGAGCATATATTTTTATTTATAGAGTGCTCTTCTGAAACCGAGTACTTTACACAGAAACAATGCAAATAGTTAATCAACATATAATTAAATACAGACTGTAATTTGCAGTATAGCACAGTCAGATATACTCACCATTGTGTTTTCTACACAGACATGGGTGATTTATCAACTCTGCAAAGAATTTATGTAAATATTACAACTTTTACACAGAAAATGTAAGTCACCAATAAAGATCTGAGTAACAAGTTAAAACATTCAGAGAGTCAGAAATCCCTACATACAATTTCTAGTAGGCTATATTAAGAAAAGATGGCAAAGATTAATAACTGCTGAACCCTACTTTTCCTGTTGTGGATCTAGGTTGTTAAACAGATCTACTGAATTAAGTTTGGATTCACTTACAAAATGCTGTATAGTGCCTTTATAAATGGAAACCTAAGATTACCTACATGATAATTTTTGAATTTGTTGTTTAGTATGAAATCAGTTGTTGGCTTTTCAGACAGGGATTGTATTTCTACCTTTTTTTGTATAGAAAATGTTTGCTGTAAAATGATTTATGTATATGATGTGTTATATTTGCAATTGCTGTATCTGCCTTCTGGTGTACCTTTCTTCCCCATGCACGACTGAAAATGGATCTTTTTGATCCTGTCCACTTTCCTGGTAAAACAAATACATGAAATGGCATGAAAGATGTGTAGATAACAAGAACATTAATTAACTCATAATCATGTAATAGGCCAGGGTATTGCAGGTAGAGCTAAAAAGCCACATGCAGACCTCCACCTCAAACTGGCTTAGGACTAAATTTTTAATTACTAAAAATAAGATGTGGCTGGAATGCTGCCTGAGCCAATCAGGTCTGACTACTGTCCCTACCCATTTTATAATATTCAGTTATTCACTGGTTACAACTGAGCATCAGAAACATCTAACACTAATCCCTTAGCAACGATAAAACAACATATTGTCTACCAGTTATACAGTATGTTAATGAGTATGTCTTTTCCTAAAATGAAATGACTCCCTCAGCTCTGCCTACTCTACATGTTCCGAAATGTAACCTGATTGTATTGTAACTCACACTGATATGCAACGCATCAAGCGGTATATTCCACTTTTAAATATTTTCATGCAAACAGCAAACTGTGTTTGATTCATTCAACTTGTAAAGGCAGATGATGAACAATGGACAAACTGAAACTGATTCAAAGTAAACTACCACTATAGATAATAGCACAAGTGATAAATAGAAACAAACAGGGATTCTAATCTGTTAGTATCATTGGTTTGAATGCATAGAAGAAGCACCAGACAGTTTGGTTCTATACTGTAGATTCAGAATATCCTTGGGGGGGGAGGCACATTCAAAGGAGGTACATTAGAGTGTAGTTTGTTCTGTGTGGGTGTGTAGGTGTTGGGATATATGGATTTCAATAGTATTTTACCTAGATGTTGTGATTTCTATAAACCATTAGAAAGCAGCTGTTTCAGGAGACTGGAAACCCTCAGGGAAAAAAAAGGTCAGCCTCTGACATTTAGCATAAAGGCCTGAATTGAATATCAAATGGGAGCTTAGCAGGTTTCGTATTGCACTGCACTTAACCATGTCACTCTTGCTCACCTCACTTCTTGTGTTCCTAAAGAAGGACACCTTTTATTAAGCATCCATTGCCTACTTGTTGTACCTTTAGCAGCTGTAAATGGCTCTGGTGAATAAGGCTTTCCAAGTTCACTGAGCAGATGAGCAAAATGCAACTGGATCCCTTTACATTTCTACAAACACGCTTGCATGTTGCTGCTTTTCTTTTTTCTTGGGGGTAGCCTGGTATGCAACTGCAATTTCAACCCAAAAAAACACTGACCAATGTAAGCTCCCTTCCTGTTTGAGGTTTATGCTTTCTCCTCCAGGACCACTATGTTTCCATTATATTGTCTGACACCACCAGTGTTTGTATCCAATCAAAAGTCCAAAAGATTCCATACCATTTTATGTTTTTTATGTACCTCACCAAATGGCATATGGACTGATGTGGTTGCTGTTCTTATGGTGATTGTGTTGTTGAAAATTTCAACAAAAAGATTAACTGCAAAAAATATCGTAAACACCTAACATTTTCCATATTCAAATCATGGAATTTAGTAATTAGTATAAGAATGAACTATCCCCTTTAGTAATGTATTATCAATTTATAACATTTACTATAGCACACAATCTAGATTTTTTTTTAAGTTGTGTTTAACCAGGATTAGCACACTAAGCTGAAAGCTTTTTTACAGGTGTGACCTGGGAGCACAAGGAAGTTAAGTGACTTGCTCAGGGTCACACAGTATGTAAGTGGAAGCTGTGGGATTCAAACCCAGGTCTGGTCTGCTGTATGTCACCAGATTTGCAGCTCAGAGCCTTAAACCACTGCGCTACACTGCCTCCCAAATTCCAAGTGTTATCCCTCCCAGGCGTCCCTTTAAGGTAATGCACAGTAGATTCTAAGCATTTAACTTTTACTGACCTCTCCCTTCAATGATCAACCTTTAGTTTCATCATTCATGTACTTTAAAAGCAATGTACAGTATACTGTATGCAGAGTAAAGTTGAGGTTCTTCACAGTTTTATCTGCATGAAAACTGTTTAGTTATAAAGAAAACAAAGCAGAGTAAAAAACCACTATGGTTCTCAAAAGAGGTGGCAGGGAAGGTTAAGGAGAAAAAGGCTGCATTCAAAAAGTATAAGAAATCACAGAAGGAGCACGACAGGGAACTGTATCAATTAAAGCAGAAAGAAGTGGGGAAGGCAGTCAGACTAGCAAAGGCCCAAACCGGGGAAAAAATAGCCAACTCAGTTAAGAAGGGGGATAAAACCTTTTATAGGTATATTAGGGAGCATAGAAAGGTTAAGGGAGGGATAGTGGAGATTAATAAAGGAGAGGGGAGGTGGGCAGAGGGAGACAGTGAAAAGGCAGAGATACTGAATGAATACTTTTGCTCAGTATTCACAAAAGAAGATGAGGAGGAGTTACCTAAACCAGACAATAGAAGCACTCTGGGTAGGGGGGTTGACACCAGTCCATTCGCAGAAGAAAGAGTCCTGAAAGAACTCCTAAAACTCAAGGTGGACAAAGCAATGGGGCCTGACAGGATTCACCCCAGAATCCTAAATGTAACTAAGGGAGGACCTAGTGACACCACTGACCACGCTTTTTAACAAATCATGGCAGGATGGGACAGTACCTGAGGACTGGAGGAGGGCAGATGTGATTCCCCTTCACAAAAGTGGGAGCAAGGCAGAAGCAGGAAACTACAGACCTGTAAGTTTGACCTCAATGGTAGGGAAAATGATGGAATCACTTCTGAAAGAAAGAATTGTTGAGTACCTACATGCCAGCGGGGCACAGGACTCAAAGCAGCATGGATTTACAGCAGGAAGGTCATGTCAGATGAATCTAATTGATTTCTTTGACTGGGTGACCAAAGTAATAGACCAGGAGGGGCTGTGGATATGGCCTACCTAGACTTTAGCAAGGCATTTGACACAGTCCCACACAAAAGATTAATAATCAAGTTAGCCAGCCTGGGAGTGGGTCCCAGGGTGGTAGCCTGGGTAACAAACTGGCTGCACAACAGGACACAGAAGGTAACAGTGAATAGAACACATTCCGAAGAAAGGGGGGTTACTAGTGGAGTACCTCAGGGCTCAGTACTGGGTCCAGTCCTCTTTAACATCTTTATAGGTGACATTGCAGAGGGTCTGGAGGGAAAGGTATGCCTCTTTGCAGATGACACAAAAATCTGTAACAGAGTTGATACACAAGGGGGGGTAGAAAAGATAAGAAGGGACTAGGCAAGGTTGGAGGAATGGTCAGACATATGGCAACTTATATTCAATGCAAAGAAGTGCAAAGTAATGCACCTGGGAAACAAAAACCCAGGAGAAGAGTACGCAATAGCAGGGGAGGTACTAACAACAGCAAAAATGGAAAGGGACCTGGGGGTAGTCATATCAGATGACCTAAAGGTGGGTAAGCAATGTGAAAAGTTGGTAAGGAGAGCCAGGGGAATACTGGGATGCATAGGAAGGGGCATCACAAGTAGAAAAAGGGAAGTGGTTATCCCCCTGTACAGACAGTTGGTGAGACCCCATCTGGAGTACTGTGTGCAGTTTTGGAGACCTCATCTACGCAAGGGCATAGACAGGATAGAAGCAGTCCAGAGGAGGGCAACTAAAATGGTACAGGGTCTGCATCAGAAACCATATGAAGAGAGACTGAGAGAGCTTAATAAGTATACTCTTGATGAAAGGAGGGACAGGGGGGACATGATAGAAACGTTCAAGTACCTCAAGGGAATCAACAAAGTCCAGGAGGGTAGCATCTTTCAGAAAACGAGATGTATAAGAACAAGGGGGCACAATTTAAAGATAGAGGGGGGGTAATGTGAGGAAATTTTATTTCATGGAGAGAGTGGTGGATACATGGAACAGCCTTCCTGAGGAGGTCGTTGGGTCTAAAACAGTGGGGGAATTCAAACATGCATGGGACAGACACAAGGCAATTATAGTGGGGGGTTGCAGGAAGTAGGCTGTTGGTTAACTAGAATCTGCAGCTTATCCAGTAGGTAGGGAAATGGGCAGACTGGGTGGGCCAAGTGGTCCTTATCTGCCGTCAAAGTCTATGTTTCTATAATGTACACAGGAGAGAATGCAACTTAAGTCTTTGCAATGAAAGTTGTCTCTTCCCAAAATTTCTAAAAAATGTAAGTCTGCAAACGTTCCTGTTATTTTGTAGCAGTACGGGAAAATAAAATGTCAAACTCTGTTTTCAACACATTGCATTTTTTTCATGGAACAGAGCCCCTGTGATTAATTCATCATACACTGTGAACAGCATGCCATGTTCCATTTAATTACCAGCCCAGCAATAGTGTTTCACTAGTGTAGTATTTCATAAGTGTCTATGATATTTTCTCCCCCACCTGGGTAAAGGTTATACCCCTGAACAAGGTATCGAATGTCATGTTTCTTTCACCAACAGTTTGCCTCCCTTATGGAAATGCTGCTTATAATAAGACTGGTTTATTTTTGAAGGAAAGGGGAAATTCTTTAGTGGAACTAGTCTCCCCTGTACATACTGTCATATTAGCTCTTGAACTGTAAACAAACAGAGGGGAACAGGTACCTTCATCAGATAAATGATTTTAACCCTGGTTTTACCCAATCTTCTCCCCCTTTGAAGTCCTCCTCTCATCCTTATTATGCCTACCTAAGGCCATTGAGTATTGGTGTTCACAATACTGGTAGCAGGAGGGCTGCATGTGGTCCCTCAGAAACCCATTTCCTTAAAGAGTTGCTGACACTTCAAAGAAAACTTTGTAAAGCATAATAGGTACAATTCATCTTGCATTCCATGTGTATTCTACATACTTCTCTTTCCCATTGTGTATTGAGGAGGACAGTGTTATGAATACATGCTCTTTATTCCGTAGAGTTCACCTGCCTCTATAATTTACTCCCCACCTCAAGCCATAATCCTCTGCTGTGACATCATATTATGTTCCCATGGGAGAAACTGCTGTCACAAGCAGTGCATTATGGCTTCAGATAGGGAGAAAGCAACAGGAATAGATGAACTGTTCAGAAGCAAAGATCCTGTTTTCATGCAAATGATTTCAATTATAAATAATGTGGAGGAAAAATGCAAAAGTAATGTGAAAAACAAGCTGAAGTGTATTTAAATATTATGTTTTGTTAAAGCTGTCCCGAAGGTGTCAGCTGCTCTTTAAGGCAGTGTTCTGTCAGTATTGACTTAACTGGGGCAGGAAGGGCAAGCACAATAGTACTGAGGTGCCCTTTCCAGTTTCTTATTATTTCTGAAAACCACTGCCCTATTTTTGTGAACATTAGTATTAGCTACATGACGAGTGCTGAAACATAGTATATGGAGCAATTTTCTACTGTAGCATTGTTATCTGTTATTGTGGACATGCTCACAATGCTTACGAGAGACAAAGAGCATTTACCTGATTCATTAAAATGTTTACAAAAAATGATAAGCTGGTAGCTAGAATGAAATATTTTGCTAGCTAGAGGCAAGTTTAAATATAGTTCCTGATGAATGGCTGGCAATCGCAGCCCTGCAAATAGCAGATAGCTGGGAGACAGGTCATTTTTAAAAGAGAAGATAATACAGCACTGCCCTTTTTAGGAGGACATCCATTAGATCCCATGGAAACATTCTTTTGTCCAGACGGCTCAGTTCTTAAGGTGAACAAAAGAAGCACAATCATCTTTTTTTTTTACTGATAGAGTCATTACTCCAACACAATCATCTACTGTATGTAGTGTGGCAGCAACCTTTTGCAATGTCATGCAGGACCCTTGGGTTCACACCCTGATCCTAAGACTTCTGTTACAGGTGGGCAGAGTCAGGCATTGGTGGGGTGGTTGTGGTTTTGGGACTGTTAATGGGTCACCCAAGGCTGTCAACCTGGAGTAGAGTTGTGGCTGAGAATGGAGACAGATATATATTGGTGCTCTTGGTTCAGTGGTAAAATACAATAGATGTTGTGTAAGTGGTGGAAGGACATGAAGGGGGAATATGGTGTGCCATTTGAAGGAGTGAGGAACCTGACTCATCACCACCACTGACCCCCTAGTCCAAAGGCACATCTCAGGAAGTCAGCACCTAAAGGAAACACCTTTAGCCCTGTTTACACAGCGGCAGTGATTGAAAATATTCACTGTTCCTCCCTTGCTGCACTGTCTGTGGACTCAGCAATTTGTGTTTAAACAGCCCCCCATGCTACACCGCAATTCACGCTGCGGAGTGGCTGTTCCTTCAGCGGGGGCTTGTTTCCTGATACCGAGAAAAAAGGACTGCAGCAAATTGCGTGCATAATTGTGTTTACAGTACTGGAAAATGTGCTCGATCCAAAATGGGTACCCTTTCCTGCACTGATCTATAAACAGGAACCAAAGCCATCCTGAGGCACTCTGGTGAGTGTCCACATGGTGACATTTGCAGGGCATCAACCACTGCGCATGCGTTAATGTGCTGCAAATAGGGTACAATCAAAACACCCCTGTTGGGATCTGTGGACAAAGTAGGAGACCTGGAATTCCTTCATAAACAAATAAAACCAAAATCTCAAAAAGGTATCCTCAAGTCCTTGAAAGATTTCTGTTCACTGTGTTGTTTTGCAGCTAATGAGAGAGTATCATGTTACTGATTTGAGCTGACTACAAAACAAGTGTTTCTACAGTTTCACAGCAAATTAAAATTTTGGGAAAGATGCATTAAAGGGCAGGAGTAATAAGAGCTGCTATAAAATACCCTGAAACGTTTGTCCTCTAAGGAAAATGCTTGTGCAATTTAATTTACTGTAAATCAGAACATAGTAAGGAAAATATTGTAAAGCAGGTAACATACTGTAGTGTTACTTTTATTTAAATGCTTTTATTAATGCACAGAATACAGGCTGCCGGGTCCAAACTGTTACATCCAAGCGATATGTTTCAGGAAACATGATTGTTATCTGAAATTCACTCTAAAAACTAGGTTCTTTTTTCATATCTTCTTTTTGTTCAACAACTCAGATATCCCTTGGAGTCATCAGAGGCCCATAACTCAGGTGGATCTGGTGCACACTAGACAAATAATTATTTACATACCATGGCATGTGCAACTTGATAATGTGTGAGCCCAGGATCATTAAGGGCCTTTCTTATATGGGAACTGACAGATTTATGCCTTTATTTAATGACTACCATGTTTTTATGTCATATTATACACAAGTGATAAAAACAAGAACCTAGGGAGTGTTTAGGGAGAATGGCTGTCATTGTATTCCATTTCAATTTAGCATGTCTGTATAAGACTCAAAAAGACAACTGGCTGCTAAAAAGTCAGCATGAATGCTGTTTTCTTTTATGGTGTTATTGACAGATGAAGAACCTGTGATACTGAAGACTGAGAATTTATTTTTTTTAAACAACTAAGGTAGTAAATTTCAATGTCTGTGAAAGGTGCCAGTTTGACAGCACTGGATATTTAAGTAATTCAAGTGTAGGCTAATTTGTTGCTAACATCGCCACACTCCCCCCAACCCCCATGCCATCACTGCCATGGAGGTACTCCACCCTGTGAGTGTCTGAGCAGTTCAAGGTAAGATGCACACCATGCTCCCCCCCCCACACACAATTTGCTTTTCATGTGAGACTGCCAACAAGAGTGACAATAAGTATCAATTGTGATGGGGCTTTTGCTATGAGGACACCAAGAAAAAGTACAGGTTGGATTTAGACTAAAAATGAATCGGTGCCTCATTTTCATTTTGAGAATGTGCCAAAATTCAACATTTCAGACATTGGTGAAGCAGATCTGAAGAAACTGAGTTTCTCTTCAGCACTGTGGCACTTCAACATGATGAAGCAGCACTTTTTAAAGGAGCACACAAAGAAAAAGAGAAGAGAAAGAACGTTTCTCAATCAAGGAAATCTAAAGATCTGCTCAGTATGATCAGTCCCATAGTATTGTACCACCTGCTGATGCTGCCCTGCCTGGCAACCAGAGCCACATCATACCACAGTGGTAAGGGAAAAAAGAAATCATCTTGTAGTTGCCACTCAGTTCTTCATGAAGCCCCATCCCAAGCAGTCCACTCATGCAGAACAACTTGAATTTACTATGTACACTTCTGGTAACATTCACTGTATCTGTTTCCTCTGAGCTCCCATATTTACTTGTTGTATTCTGTCTTCCTTTTCTGTTATGATGTGGAGCCTTTGTAAATGAGTCCCTGACTCAAATGGTTGTAATTCCTGGACTTTTAATAAATAAATAAAACAAAAACAAGGAGAGAGCTGGCTCACTGGTATAGCAGTGACACTACCACTTGACATGCCGGCAACCTGAATTCAGAGGTGAGCTTGGGGCATTGGAGGACTGGCTAGGGGGAAGCGGATCGAGTGCCCAGAAGACTGCTCTGCTCCTCGGGGGGTTGCAGAGCCTGGGGCCCTTCCTGGCTCCTAGCGGCAGCTGGAGGAAAGGCACTTGGGACTTCCTAGAAAAGCGGGTGGGGCAGATGCTGATGTGCGGTGGGAGTGCATGGCACACATCATGGTGTCATTGCATGCCACACCACTTTGCGGTAAAACAGGGAAAAACACCTACAGTACTAGCAGCAGGATGTTGGTCCATCACCCGCAGGTCCTGCACCCCACTAGCTGGGCTTGCCAGTCCAGAATACTGCATCCATTTCCCAATGGGAATTGGGGGACTCCATTAACCCCACTGGGGGGGCATATCCTGGTGGTACTATCTGGCAGGTAGGTCCCAGTAGACCTTAGGGTGATGGGGCTGGGATGGCCAGTGCAGAGGGGGACATGAGGTAGGGAGGGAAAAACAGACCATAAAAAAAAAAAAAAGAATTCAAAAGGAAAAAACAAAGATGGCATCTGCAGTGTGGGAGTATTTTACAGATGATGCCACAAATCCACTGAAAGCATACTACAATTAGTGTGGTAGAAAGATCAATCAGGGTCAGTCTGCTGGAACAGTGGGAATCAGTTTTCTGGCTGGTCATTTAAAATGTGAATTTGGCATCTTCCTAAAGACATATCCATTCTCAGTCCTCACTTTTCTCAGGTAGGCCAGCAACAGCTGGGATGGTCATGAACGGGAAGTGAGGGGATTAGACGGTTTGTTCATGTAAATCAGCAACCATAGCAGTCACTGCAGGCAACTGATGCATCCCCAGGTACTGGTGCTGCTTCAATAGCACCACTACAGCCACCCCCAACCATGCAGACTACACTGCCCAAGTCATTATATGCCTGCACTGAACTGCCACCAGCTCAATGAGGCAGGGCAGAAGCAGGCTAAGGTGTCCATAGAACCATTTTTCAAATGTATTTTTAAATTCAGTTTTGATTTGCTGTTAGTGATTGTGGGTGGAAGGATGTTACATAGAGAATACTAGGTGGGCAACTATGCAGAACCAGTGTGTTCTGCCACAGAGGGGTTCTGATTCCCCCTGACCTCGAGGGCAAATCTTGAGAGATCCATGGGAATCAGAACCCCGAGGTGGCAAAACACACTGGTTATGCATAGAGTTGTTCATCCTGTATTTTTTATAGTGTATAGTACTGTGTGAAATATGTGTTTTGTGAGTTCTTTTGCTTTCAAAATAGAACTGACTCATGCAGTCTCTAGAGGTTCTAGAATGCTGTTCTTCCACAGAGGGTAGAATCACATTCCATGACCTTGGAACTGTAGTAGAACAGCATTTTGAAAGGGATAGAATTCTATACAGAACAACACTCCACTATATACTATATAGGCTTAATACCGTCTGAGTGAAAAAATGCTTCTGTTGCTTGTTTTGCACACCTTCAACTGGTATTGCATGCTGTGCCCCCTATTGTTGTAGGTCCCTGATCTTTTCCCAATATTTAGACTCATACGTGAGTTTTCATCCTTATTTAAGTCCTAGAAACATAAAAGGTCCCTTCAGCCTGCAGTCCTCCAGTGTCATGAGGTTTAGATTATTTAATCTTTGCTCATACTCCATTCCCTTCATACCCTGCATTATCTTGGTCTCCCTTCTTTGATTCCACTCCGACTCTTTTTTTATCTCCTTCCAAATGTGGTGACCCGAATGCTAAGGCATAGTCAAGAACTGATCTATCCAAACTTCTATAGAGGGACATAATTACCCTTTGGTTTCTGCTCCAATGATTTCTCCTTATGCAATTTAGAATTTTGTTTGCTCTCTCTCTTATTATTTTACAGGGTTTGTTATAGTTGAAATCACCAGTTATAATTACATAGATACATAGACAGTGTCAGCAGATAAGGGCCTATGGCCTACCCAGTCTGCCCATTTGAGCTTGTAAGTTCAGTTTATTTTCCTAGAAGTCTGTTGCCCCTTACCCCTGACCTCCAGAATTCCTTTATGTCTATCCCATGCATTCTTAAATCCCGTGATTGTTTCAGCACCCACCACTTCCTCTGGCAGGGTGTTCCACTTGTCCACCACTCGTTCTGTGAAGAAATTCTTCCTCATGTTTCCTCTGAATTGTCCTCCCTCCAACTTCATCCCATGCCTTCTAGTCCTGGAACATCTTTTTCACTTAAAAATAGTGTATTCCTGCACCCTGTTCCTCCCTGTAAGATACTTGTATGTCTCTATCATATCCCCTCTCTCCCTTCTCTCCTCTAGGGAGTACATGTTCAGTTCCTTCAAACTGTCTTCATAGGACTTATGATGCAATCCATGCACCATCTTTGTTGCCCTCCTCTGAACCTTCTCTACCCTGTCTATGTCCTTACGTAGGTATGGTCTCCAGAACTGTACACTGTACTTCAGGTGGGGCCTCACTAGTGTCTTGTATAGCGGAATTATGACCTCCTTTTCCTGCTGGTGATGCCCCTGCCTATACGCCCCAGCATCCTATTTGCTTTACCAGCTGCATTGTCACACTGTTTCTACCTTTGAGGTCATCAGAGATGATAACGCTAAGATCCCTTTCCTGCTTGGTGCATGCTATATCCTCACCCCCAACTGATATATTGTGCCAGGGTTTTGTGCCCATATGCATTATCTTGCACTTCCTTGCATTGAATTTCAACTGCCAAACCCTGACCATTCTTCAAGTTTCTGCAGGTCCCTTCTCATTCTGTCTACACCTCTGGTGTGTCTACTCTGTTACAGAGCTTTGTGTCATCAGCGAACAGTGAAATTCTGCCTTCTAGGTCCTGCACAATGTCACTGATGAAGATGTTGAATAGGACCGGTTCCAGCACTGATCCCTGTGGTACCCCACTGGTCATTCTTCCCTCTGTGAATTGACAGCCATTTACCACCACCTTCTGTGTCCTGCCACCCAGCCAGTTACCTATCCACCACACTACTGTCCTGCCCACACCCATATTCCCCAGTTTGTGTAATAGTCTTCTATGTGGCACAGTGTCAAAGGCCTTGCTGAAGTCCAGATAGGCCATGTCCACTGCCCTCCCTGATCCACCTCCCTAGTCACTCAGTCAAAAATTCAACAAGGTTGGTCTGACATGACCTCCCCTGGTGAAACCATGCTGCCTTGGGTCCTGTAGTCCACTGACAACCAGATGTTCCACCAATCTCTCCTTCAGTAGTGCTTCCATGATCTTCCCCACTACCGAGGTGAGGCTGACTGGTCTGTAGTTCCCTGCTTCCTCTTTGTTCCCACTTTTGCATAAGGGGACTACATCTGCTGTCCTCCAGTCTTTGGGTACCTCCCCTGTTTCCAGTGATCGGCTAAACAGGATAGCCAGAATTATTCTTAATTCTTCTTCCTTAGCAAAAAAAAAAAAAAAAAAAAATCCAGTATTGTTGTGTAAGAAATTTAGATGACATATTTTCCCCTAGATGCATTGTCTTGCACTTTTCAATATCTAACTTCATGCCACATATCCCAGTCTATAACATTATAACGCTGTCTGATTTAGACTTGATTGAATCATGTTAGCATTCACATCACATTGCACAGTTTCATCTTATTTGGTGAAGTCTGTGAATTGCTAGGACTATGTGCTCACTCCTCCTGTATCTGTAGCAAATAACTTAAAAGCACATGACCCAAGACTGATCCCAGTGGGACCCTGCTGGTACAGTAACCCTATTTTCCCTTGAAGAGCAGCCATTCATTTTAACCCTCTGTTTTCTACTTGTTAGCAATTCTGTTATCCTTTCTGACACTTCTTTGTTTATTTTAAGTGCTTAAAGTTTTATATTTGTTGCTGAATGGGGGACCATACTAAGTGTTTTTGAAACATCCATGTAGATTACATCTACAGGTATGCCTTTATCTAGTAACTTACAAACTGCCTCTTAAAAGTTTGCCAGACATAAATATTCACTGATAAATCTATGCTGACTTTTTATTGTTATCCCATGTCACTTACTGTAGGTTGTTTCCAAGGATGTTATTGTTTATTCATTCCATTACTTTTCCTAATAATGAGGTCAGAGTTATTAGTCTATAATTTGACATCGCTGTTCTGTCCTCTTTTTATGTTGTCTTGCACGTGCAGTGCAAGTAACATATTGTGGTAGCTTGATGTGGAGTAGCAGGTTTTGGAGGTGCAGTCATGTTGTGGCCTATGGCACCACTGGTTTTTCGAGCTAGTCTCTGTGGCACAAATGAAATCACATGCTGTCTATGACAGCGCTGTAGAAGCATGCCACCAACTTGAAACAATTTTGCTGCTGCAATGAGGGAGCTTCCCATCATTGTAGGGCATGCCTTGCCTGGTGTAATGTTTCAATAAACATGGCAGCAGCTGTCGCCATCTGCCTCTCGCAATCCCCAGCAAGTCGACTTAAGGGGTACCCAATCCCTCTGTCATCATGCCCCCTTCCCAGTTCAACTGGTTGTACAATGGGGAGCCCAATCTCCATCAGCATAATGTCCCCCTACTTTAATTTGTCTGCCGAGGGGGGTGCACAATCCCCCTCTGCATTATGCCCACCCAAAAAGCATAGACATGTTTTCTTTGCTGACAGGGTGCTCAATCCCCATAGGCTCTAGTACCCCCCAAAACACCCAGGTGACATACTGGGAGCCCACCCCAGTGTGCTCAAAGCAAACCTGGAAAAAAGAAAAGCTTCCCGTGAAGCGTTTTTTTTAATCACCTGTAAACAAGAAAACGGTCCCTTGCTGTCTGTTGTAGCTCCTGCCTCAACCCGCACCCACCCTCTGTGCACTCCACCTCTCTGCACCCCCCTTACCCCATACTTGCCTCTAGAGCCCGGTGCAATGATCTTCGGTGGAGCCGGAACACATCTGCACTCTTCAAAGCCGACCGTGAACTGAAGAAATGCCAGTAATCTGTATAATGGCATCAATGGGGGGGGAAGGGGTTCAACTTAGGTGGATATCTCGGCCATTTTTGTGACTTTTTGCTCCAAATTTTCAACTTGGGGTTCTTGGGACCCCACCTCATGAACTCAGTCACTGTCATGTCGTTATTCGGTCCCAAAAGGTGATTTTGCGATCACTGTGCAGAATCACCTTTTGGGACTGAGTAACAAAATGACAGCATCACTGATCATGAAGTGGTCTCCCAAAAAGGCTATGTTTGGTTAAAAAAAATCCCAAAAATGACTGTGTTACAAGTGTGCATTGCACAGTTTCCTAGCATGCTCATAAGTAAATTAATTTTTTATATTTTCACTCCAGATTTCCAACATTGCCATTTTTTCACACATCCTTATGAACAGTACAGCTGCCATTTTTCACATCCTGCCTGAAATGTGTTTTCGCACATCTAGCACATAATGGCACAGTCGCTGTGGGAAATCAACATTCAGGACAGATTAAGAAAATCACAGTGGCACTGTTCATGAGCGGAGGTCCCAAAATGCCTATGTTCAAAATTTGGTGACAAAATTCCACAAAATGACTGTGTTACGAGTGTGTATTACACAGTTTCCACACGTGCTCGTAACTTTGAGAATTTTAATATTTTCACTCCAGATTTTTAACATTGCCATTTTTGCAAACCTTCTTATGAACAGTACTGCTGTCACTTTCCCATCCTGCCTGAAATGTGTTTTTGCACATCTGGTGCACAATGGCGTGGTTGTTGTGGGAAATCAACATTCGGAACAGATTAACAAAATCATAGTGCCACTGTTAATGAGAGGAGGTCCCAAATGCTTTCATGAGGTGGGGTCACAAAAAGTCCATTTTGAAAATTTGGAGTCCCACCCTGTAGAGACTGACAGGCATCAGGGATGGGACTTTAGATTGTCGGCTGTAATGCTTACACCATTCCACCCCCACCACCACCCTGCAGCCAGTGACAGGCATCAAGGTGTGCCTTGGACCCTTTGGCCCCAAAGTTTACCCCATTCTCCTATACTGCACCCATCTCAACATATTTCCTTATGAAATAGGGTGAGCATAAGGCCCGATGACCCCAAGGCACAACGCAACACTTGTCAGAGTCTGCAGGGTAGGGTGAGGTGAGGTGAAATGGCATGAGTGTTATGGCTGATGACCCAAAGGCACATCTCAATGCCTGTCAGTCTCTCCAGCATGGGGTGGGGTTGACGTCAGTTCTATACTTCACTGCCATTCCTATTATGCATCTCTCTAACTTCTGCACTACTAATGCCAATGCCAGCAAGACAACATTCGGCATTGACAAATGCTTGTTTTGTATATTACAACTAAATTTATTGTTTTCAAGTCTTCTGCTGTTTTCTTATGTTTTATGCATTTTTTGAAAATGTCAGTCAATAGATCAATCAGAGCATCCACCAATATGTTAATAATCTCTAGAGTTATATTATGCAGGCCCAAGGATTTATTTCTATTTAGTTTCTTCAGTTTTTGTTTGACGGTTTGTCTTGTTATTATCACAGAAAACAAAATACATGATAAAACATGATGCCTTGCATTATAGGGATATGTGTATTTTTACATTTTATTGAAAACTTGGCCATATTGCTAATGGCCTTTCTGGGTATCCTTTGTCTCAATGTTTTTGTGCTGAGGTTCTTTGATATTCAGATAACTTTTCTGTTTTGAGCTCCACTATGACCCAAAGCAGTACGACCAAACTATGACTAGTTCACCTTCCCCATGGCTGTTATAGATGAGGTACAAAGATGAGTCCTGTGTTGGACAAAGCACGTGTACGTGTTTTCTGTTTTCAGCCCTTGTAGAGCATGTCAGAGGTCATGTGGCACCACATGATATTGCTTAAAGTGGAACCAGTTTTAACTCTTTCATTGTGATTTGCATATACTTCCCACAGTAATTTGCATTATGGGAATGTGTGTAATTTTACATTTCCTTGAAACCTGGCTTTATGACCAATGCCGTTTTTAGGTAACCCTTGTCTCAGTTCTTTAGTTATGATGTTTTTTGACATATTATACAGATACATATACATATATATATATATATATATATATATATATATATATATATATATATATATATTTTGCAAAAAAACTTTGTGCTCCATTTAGGATCAAAGTGACAAAAGTTAGGAAATGTGATGTTGGAGTTTCCAACCATAAGATTGTGGGTGCGCTTGTCAGTGGTCTTTTTTTTCAGGCTAAAAAAAATAGTCAGCAGGGACCATTCTCTAATTTGCAGGTTGACACTTACATGGAAGGGTGAGGGGTGGTGCCACTGGACACCAATGGGGGATATAATTAGAAGTGGGGATCAGAGGGTGGGGGTGCCACTAGATACCAGGGATATACATGTGGTGGTGCCACTGACTTACTAGAATTGGGGAAGGGATACTACTTAGCAGCAAGGTACATATTTTTAAAATGTATGGTAAAGGCAGGGTGAGTGTTGTCCATACACACCAGAGCTATACATTTTGGCAGGGGTCAAAATTGGAAGGGGAGGTACCACTGAAACCAATTAAAAGTGCTATGTAGCACAAAAAGAACAAGAGAAATCCTTTTTCTTGAAATGGAATCCTTTTCTGTGAACGCTTAATTGTGTTCATGGAAAAGGAATCCTTTCCCACAAAAAATGAATCATTTTCCTTGAGTCTTTGCTGTAGTCGCGGAAGAGGATTCCATCTCGGAGAAAATGATTTTGGACTTAGTTTTTTTTTTTTACAAATCCTTTTTAATAAGACATTTCTTTTTTGCAATTCCTTTTTCATTCTCATGAAAAAGAAATTGACTCACAGAAAAGGAATTTAGACTTATTTTTTTAAGAATCCTTTCTAGTGAGCCAATTTCCTTTTTTGCGAGAATGAAAAAGGGTTAATGAAAAAGGAATTTAGTGAGTCATGAAAAAGGATTTAAATAGTTAAAAAACATTCTGGGACCATGGGAGCTATTACATACGACAGACTGAAGCTCATCAATTCCTGTTGAGCAAGATACATGTTTCGATGTCCATAGAAGATATCACTATGCAGAGATATTACAGTTTGTTTTGTGGAAAAAGTGAAAAAAAGATGGCGGCTCACAAAAAATGAATTTTTTCTCATGAAAAAGGATTAAACCCTTAAGAAAAATAATTATTTTCGTGAGACCAAATTCCTTTGGCATTCCAGCAAGCTATCCAAAAGACTGTACTGAGCATGCTCAGAACCGAAACTTTAAAATTAAATAACTTTGGAAATGATTAATATTTTTGTTCACCAAACCTGTGAAAGGCACTCCTGTAGGTGAAGATCATTTTACTCTGCAATCTTCAGACCAAAATTCCAAATCATTTGGGTGCATCGTGATGACAATAAAAGTGCAAAATATTTGAATTTTAACATTTTTCTAATATGCACAGTTTGGAATCCACAAATTTGACCAAATCAAAACTTGGCAGGTCAAGAGATCTACCAGACATGACTGTGCATGCAAAGTTTCATTCACATCTGTTGAATGGTTGTATGTTATACCTTGTTTCAGGGTTTTTGTTCGGAGGTTCTTTCACTCACATACTCACACGCGCACGCACACACACATGCACACACACACACACACACACACACATGCACACACACACACACACATCTAGATAAACAGACAAATAGATATATAAGGGATATGCGGAGGGGAGCTGTGTGATACCTGATTTATCTATCCATGTGCTGTTTGACCACAAGTAACCTCTTGAGTGGAGTAAGCCATGAATGAGGTGGTCAAGGTCAAACAGCATGAGTATAGTTGAATCAGATATCACACAAGCTTCCCCCTGCATATTCCACTTATGCAATAGAGTAGGGGTTTGTATGATAGGTTATTTTTTTAAAGTGTATTTTTTTTGTTATGTACACCCCATTCTCCTATACTGTACCATGTCAGGTTTCTTACAGATGGAATGGGGTGAGCATTAGGGTCCATGACACTAAGGCACACCCCGACGCTTGTTGGTGTGTGGAGGGTGGGGATGATGTTGCAATAGTAGGGTTGGGTAGGGGGGTGTGGAGGGGCCGTTGACCCTAAGGCACACCCCAATGCTTGTTGGTGTGTGGAGGGTGGGGGTTGTGTTACTATGGTAGGGTTGGGTGCGGTGGGACCCATGACCCTAAGTCACACCCCGGTGCTTGTTGGTGTGTTGAGGGTGGGGTGTGTGGTTTCAATGACAGGGTTTGGTGGGTGAGGGGTATAACAGTTGTAAACCCTAACATCCAGTTTCTTTGATCATCATCACTTTGGTTGAAGAACTATGTCTAGAACCCTAACTTTGTATTAAACACAGTTTTTGTTAATCTATCTGTCTGTCTGTCTGTCTGTCTGTCTGTCTATCTATCTGTAGTCTTTGCAAAAACTTAATTAATGCATCAGTTAGAGTTGTTTCCACACTGATAAAAGTATGGAAATTCCACGCTAGGGTTACCACCCTGCCACCACCCCCCCACCCTCCACACACCACCAGGCATTGGTGTGTGCATTGGGATTGTCGGCCTGACTCTTACCCCATTCCATGTATAAAGAAGCTGTGGTGGTGCAGTACAGGAGAATGGGGTGAGAGTTAGGCATGACCACTCCAATGCACAACCCTATGCCTGGTGGTGTGTGAGGGTGGGGGTGGTGATGGGTGGTGGGAGTGGTAATAATAATGTGGAATTTCCACACTTTTTTCAGAGTGGAAACAACCCTAACTGATGCATTAATGAAGTTTTTGCAAAAATTTCCTTTCTTTTTTTAAAGGTGTAATGTAAATAGTAAATGGAATGTGTCTCACATTCCCAACAAGCTGCCCATTTGTGCATAATGGTATTTGTCTGTGGGAGCACGGACCCTCCTGACCCTGCACTCCCAATTACACATAGCTATGAAGCCATACTACAGCTCTGTAAGGCAAGGAGCCCTTGTAACAGTAATTTGCCCATATCTCGGGAACCGTAGCAGCTGGAGAAAAAAATAAAGTGTCGTTGTAATCGTGAGAGTGAGTAGTTCACACAATACATGTCCGAACCCATATCTTGCATCATTTCTGAGATACAGGCACTGAAAAGAACTATGACTGCTAATTCTGAAGGCATAATAGTGGCCTATGCACATGAAAATGAGCAACTGAAACAGTAATTTGCAAATATCTCAGGAACCGTACAAGCTATAAAAAATTTTAATTTTCATGGGTTTCGTGGCTTTCCAACCCACTTCTCTATGGGGGACTAAGAATTTATGTGACAAAAAGTCTGTATCTCAAATCATTTTCAAGATATGGGCCCTGAAAGGTGTTATGGGCACTGCAATGTCATCCTATGGGAACATTTCTGAACTTCGGAATGCTGTAACTATGGCCCTGTTCAATGTTTTCATACCAAACCACCAAAAGGTACATCTGTGACAGTAGGGTTTGTCACCATGAAAATTTCAGGCCAATAGCACAATCTACGTTGCCACAATGAAGTGGCAAGGAAAACAACTGCTGAAATGTTAGCCTATGGGGAAAATTCAGAACTTTGGAATGCTGTAACTAACAGCATATTGAATGTTTTTGAACCAAACCACTGAAAGGCACATCCGTGGCACTAGGGCTTCCTACTCTGAAAATTTCAGGCCAATAGCACAATCTACTTTCCCTCAATCAAGTGACAAAAAAGTGACACATAACAAAATGCTCCTATCTCTATAATGGGAATGTTAGAGCACACAAAATTTTTTTATTGCAGTCATCTTTAGAGTTTGTGCGATTGCATGCATGGCAATAAAAATGTTTGTGTGATCAAGGTATAGAAAAAAAATAAAAAAAATACTGTATTTCTGGACTAGCTGGGTAAAAACTAATATCATTGGCATGTTCCTAGGGGCTCAATTAGGTAAACCAAATAGTTGGTGTGTTGAAAAGTGCAGTATTTTTTGAGTTATACCGTTTTTTTCTCTCTCACTAACTGAAAATGAGATGGCAGCAGAATGATAACATTTTTGGCCAAGGTTGATCAAAAAATGTGATTGCGATTGTTTTCACAATGCACATATAAATTTTCCCTTAGGCTATAATGGGACAGAAAAAATTTAATAACTTTTGAATGGAACAATACTTTTTCACCAAATCTTCAAAAGGCACCAGTGCAGCCCATGACACATGCAAACAACCCAATTTGAACCCACTCAAATGCATTCTTCAGTGCATTATGGGTGGACAAAGACATTTCAACTTTGGGGTTTTTTTTTTGACCACACTACGATTCTGCAACCATACATCAGACTGACAAAACATTTTCCAGATCCGGAGACCTATGGTAGATTGTTGTACATTCCAAATTTCAGGCAAATGGGACAACCAGTTCAAAAGTTATTAAAGTGCAACATTTGAGGTTTAACATAGAAATGGCTACTCAATGTTAACTATGGTGGCACTATCATGCCACTATAATATATGTATATATATATATATATATATATATATATATGGGGTTACACTGCCACGTCTATGTGTTAACCCAAGTTGAACTTTAATAACGTTGCAACTGTTCATCCGATTTGCCTGCAATTTGGTATGCTCCTTGTCGTACCATAGATCTCTGGATCTGGAAATAAATTCCAGTTGGAGTTTCAGTTGTGGAACTGTGAAGAGTCAAAGAGTGTGAAAAATCCTCAACTTTTATGAATTCTTTGCTCACCTCTACATCCCAAACAGTTTGTCGGTCTAGTTCACAATTTTCAGAGTATATGGGGATTGGGTCAGGGAAGTGCCTTTTGAAGGCTTGGTGAAAAATATTAATCTGCTTAAAAGATATTAAAGTTTCAAGTTTCCCCATTGTATCCTAAGGGGAAAAAATATATGTTCTGCATGAAAGCAAGTTGTAGTGTCATGAAAGTAAATGTTTCTGTCGTAAATGCCCTTAGTAGTGTCATGCCACTGCTATTTTGTTTTCAGTTAGCGGTAGTTCAAAAAATAGCGCACCCAGGTAAACACTAACTGTTGTGTTTACCTAAACGGGGTGCTAGAAACAACACCAATGCTTCAGTTTTTTCCAAAACACCCAGAAAGACAGGTATTTTGATGCGGCTGTTTGTACTGTTACAAATGGGAGCATGACACTTTCACAAATTCTTGAAAGTGTCACATGGTACTTTCACAGATTTGAGAAGCTTTCACAATTTGCAACAGTACTCTCCCAAAAATCATGGTTTCTTTGTTACCTCACTGCCACTACATGGTTTGGACTTTTGAGCTGACATTTGCAGAGTGGCAAGCCCTTGCACCACAGATGTGCCTTTTTCTGGTTTGTTGAAAAAAATTACACCAGCTCCAGAGTTACAGCACTCCAAAGTTGCAAATTTTCCCATAGGATTGCATTGTGGCGGTCACGGCACCTTCCGGCACCTTTCGGCACCTATAAAATGTTTTGAGATATGGATTTTTTGCTAAACACAGCTTAGTACATCTTCAAGTGTACTAAGCATGCATGGAGGTGGCCAGGTCATAAATACAACTGCGAAATAATTTTTTCCACACTTGCTACAGTTATTGAGCTATTGGCAAATAAGCATTATGAGGGTTGCTTGGAATTCTTCTAGGTCACTGCTATGTGTCTGCACTTACGTGTAGGTGGGCCCATGCTCCCACCTATGCATACTATTTATGCTACACTGGGAGCACTACACTCATGGGTGGGTGGGAGTGCAGGGCCTGAAGGGCCCACACTCCCATCTATGGATGTCATTTTGCAAACCTGAGGACATACTTATGGGTGTGTGGGAGTGCAGAGCCTGGACAGTTCATGCTCCTACCTATGGATTCCATTTTGCATTCCTAAGGAGACAGTTATGGATGGGTGAGAGCACAGGGCCAGGAGGGCCCATGCTCCGACCTATGCATTCCATATGACTAACATTTCACTTTCTCAAAAAGAAGGGAAATTCATTGCAAAAATCTTCATTATTGCATCAGTTAGAGTTGATTTTCACACTAATGAAAGTGTGGAAATTTGATGTTAGGGTTTCCAATCCTACTACCCCATGCCTCACCTCCATCCCCACAGGCGTCGGGGTGTGTGCTGGGGTCATCAGGCCTAATGTTCACCCCGTTCTCCTATACTGTACTAGCTCAACTTGTTTACAGATGGAATGGGATGAGAGTTAGGGTTGATGACCCTGACACACACCCCAAAGCCTGTCGGTGTGTGGAAGGTGGGGAGGGGTTGGGCATGGAGTAATAGGGTTGGAAACCCTAATGTCAATTTTCCAGACTTTTGTTGGTGTGGAAACCAAGCCTAACTGATGCAGTAATAGAGTTTTTTTTGCAATGAATATATATATCTATATCTATATCTATATATATATATATATACACACACACACACACACACACATATATATATTTATTATTTTTTAATGTGTGCAGTTTCCACCAATTAGCATTATGCACATACAGTAATAGAACAATGAAAATATCCCAATTTACAGTATTTGGTGAGAAAAAGTCAGCATCAACAAGCTCCCCCCCCCCAAAAAAAAAAGATAATTTCAAAGTGATCACAAGAAATGGTAAAGAAGGGAAATTAAGGTCTCTTACATGCCAACATTTCAAATTGTACTTAACAAGGGAAAGCTGGGTTGTTGCTGCCATGAACGTGAAGTCAAATAAAAAAAAATCCTCTCATAAAAAGAAGTGTTTTTTTGATTAAATATTTTGTAACCTCAAATCATACCAGTAATTTTGTAGCCTTGGTTAGTGAAGCAGTGAGCCCCCTAATTAATGTAATGATATGCATGCATTCTTAAAATAAGAAATATCTTATTTTTATTTTTCTCATCTGCTGTATATTTTACCAGGAAATATTCAGTGAGATGTATACATCTATTCTACAAGAGTGTCTTTGTTTCTGCTGCAAAACCATGGCTGCGCCTTTTAAGTCATTTAATGTATTCCAGTTCCCTTGCTTTATATTCTGACTGAAAATCCAGGCTCTGCTTTTTCATTTCTTGACAGCTTCCTCAACAGTCATTTTGTTTATCCTGGTGTGTGTGTGTGTGTGTGTGTGTGTGTGTGTGTGTGTGTGTGTGTGTGTTTTCATGCATGCATGCATGCATTTATATGCTATTTAACAAACAGCATACTTATCTGTAACAAGCATCTCTATTACTTTTAAAACCCCTGAATGATATGAATCACATGCCTCTGCATTTAAAAGGGAATTATCCATATTTATTTTCTCTGTTTACAGATTCATTTCTCAAGTTAATTAATGAAGGATCACACAAGCAGGTCACGGAGCTAAGCCCACATGGCCAGCTGTTTTGCCTGTATTGGGGATGTGCCTACACCCATAAGAATGGAAATAAATAAGAAAGCTTTGTATGATTAATTGCAACCTGAAATAGAGACTGGTGCTTAGACCATGGGGCTGGGTGGAATTTGGTTACTGTTGATAAACATGTTAAACCACATAATTAATAGTTTGGCCAATCTGGTTAAAATAAACTGAGCTGACTTAAGAGGATTTCATGTGGAAAATACAGCTCACTGTGGCTTTTAAAATGACATAGTTCAAGAGTGGTGATCATGTAATTTAATTTTTATTTAAAATGAGAGCCTATGGACAATAAATGCCTGATTTCATAGGCAACTGTAGTCATGGTTCAAATAACAGCGAATATACAATATAAGACTATGTATACAGATAAAAAAATACATAGTACAAGAATTACGTTTTCATACATAAAGAAGAGCACCATTAGTGCCCAATGCAAATGTTTGTAGCACCAATAACATTTCTTAAAGCTGTAGCAAATGATTTGTAATTAGCTAGTGCTTTTATGGATAAAGGTAAGGAATTCCAAAACATGATAATGCTTTAATAGAAAGCTGTTTGCCCAACCTTCTTTGAACACTTACATAATTTTTAAATATAAGTGATCTATAGATTGGGTTTTAATATTTCCATCTTCCAGGCCCGGCATCCCAGTTGTTGATTTATTCTTTGTTGCAAAGTATACCACTTCAAAGTGTTGTATAGACAACAAGCATGCCATTCTAAAGGTAAATCAAATGCAAACCTACAGGCTTTGTTGAATAACAGTGCCATTCTATTCTCTGCAACAAAGATTTTACTGGCGGACGAGTAAATGACTAGACCATAGTCAATAATGGATAGAATATGAGTTTGAACAATACATTTTTTTGCCTCCTGTGGAAAGGTAAATCTATTCCTATACAGCTTGATCCAGACAAGGCTGTCTGACAAAACTATGTCAGAATATACGTCTATCTGTCTATCTGTCTGGCTGGCTGTCTATCAATCTATCTATCTACCTAACTACTGTGTTTTTTACGTCTTAACTTTTTTATTCTCATTTAAAGGGTGCAGTTAGCACTATGAGTCTCACACTCAAGTGTGGGGCTGTTTGCAGTTTGCACTTTGTTTGCACTTTGTGTGCAATTTGTTTTTTTACTTACTGTTTACTGTAGTTTAATAAATTGTATCAGGCTCATTTTGGTGACTTCCAAGCTGACATTTGCTTTAATCAGAAATCCCAGAATCCCATGGAACTGACATCTAAGCAGGGCCTCAGTAGTATAAGATTCAATAGCCTGCAGTGCATGTTAGAATTTTTATAAGCTCTGGGACCCGATATTCAAAAATGGGCAAAGCAGAGCACAAAGTTTTGCGCTGCGCTTGTCATTGAAAATGATCCCAAGGATGCTATATTCAGTCAGATAGCACACCAGTTCTGTCTGAATAACTATATAGGGGCAGAATGTGCAGAACTGGCTGCATGCTCTTTGTACAGTACAGAGGACGCACTCCCTGTACTATACATAGACTGTGCACTCCCTGCCTGTCATACAGTGGCTGGCTGAGGAGATGTGATGAGGGCTGTGCTGGTTGCTGTATCTAAGCCACAGCACCAGCAATGCAGTTAGGGAGGCATTGGCAGGGTGGGTGGTTGGTGCCTGTGGTGCAGGGTGCCTCAAATGCCAGGGGCTGTGGGATAGTGTGCAGGGATGGAGATTGGTGGGAGGGCTACCACTGCATGCCACGGAATCATTATTTTTTGTTCTCCATGACATTTGTACTATGTGTCAACACTAAAGTGTGCATGTTATTTATGGACAATACAATGTTATGTTTCACCTCTGCTCCTGCAATCACTTTACATAAGGTATCACTAACACAACTACATACAACTGATCAGAGTGTGGGGGGACCACTGCACACCAGGGACTAAGATTATAGTTACGATGGTGTGGATTGAGGACTGGGGGGGACCACTAGGCACTAGGGTTATCCTATGCATGTAATGGGATGGTGATCAGAGGACGGGGAGTGCACTAGGCACCAGAATTATCCTATACATGTAATGGGACAGAAATTGAAGGGTGGGGGGTGCACTAGGCTCCAGGGATATTTTAAAACAGGTATGGGCTGGCAATCAGAGACTGGGGAACCACAGACCACCAGGAAACTCAAGTAAATAATATGGGATGGTGATTGGTGGCTAGAAGAGGCCCAAAGCACCAAGGAATTTTTACTGTCACCAGTGCCAGGCATGGAGGACAGTGGGGGATCACTAGCCATCAATACATATGGGTCTTTTTGTAGGACCAGGGTTTGATGATGAGGGAGGGACCACTGGACACCAGTGGGTATGATTATATGTATGGGACTGGGGATTGAGGACTGCGGAGAGACCACTGGACACCAGTGGATATGATTATATGTATGGGGCTGGGGACTGAGGACTGGGGAAGGACCACTGGACACAGGAGAATATGATTATCTGTATAGGTCCAGGGATTGGGACTGGGGAGTGACCACTGGATACCAGGGGGCAGGTGTGCTCCCACACTCCAACCTGGTTGTTAGCTGAAGTTGCTCCAGCAGCCACTAGGATTTCCAGAGTAAGTCAGGGTTTTCATTGGCAGTAACTGAGATACGCAAAGTGGCCTGCACTAACCCCTTTATGTAGCACAAATGCACTGAATATCACGCTGCACCAGTATTCCTATCCCCGTCCCCCCTTTGTCCACCACATGCATTATTTTGTTTTGAGTGCACTACCCCTATTAGGGTACATGAAAGTCCATTTTGAATATTGCAACTGGGTGCAAACCCTTGGCAAACTGTAAGGCAATCCCTTTGCCCATCAGGCAGACTTTTGAATATTAGGCCCCTGATCTTTTGTTTGCTGGTCCTGCTGTCCTTTTGGGCTAAATACAGTCACATAGGGCTGTACATAGCTCTGGGAGAACAGCAGGAGTGGCATGCATTTGATATGAGCTTAAAAAAGCTCTACTATGCACTGCAAGCTATTGAATCTCCCACTGCTGTAGCCCTGCTCTGATGTCTGCTGCAGGGGATTCTGATAATTCTTGTTGAAGCAAATGTTAGCTTTCAAGTCAACAGAATTAGCCTGATATTAAGGGAGCTGCAAAGGGAACTAGCAGCGCCTCTGGCCGCCCTGTTGACAGAGTCACTCAACACAGGTGTGGTTCCAGAGGACTGGAGGAGTGCGCCAGTAGTCCAACTGCACAAGAGTGGCAGTAGGGAGGAAACGGGGAACTACAGGCCAGTCAGCCTCACCTCAGTGGTGGGGAAGATCATGGAGACACTGCTGAAAGAAAGGATAGTGGCACACCTGGAATCCAATGGTGCCAAGGATCTGAGGTAACATGGATTCACAGCAGGTACAGTAGGTCTTGTCAAACGAATCTGATGGATTTTTTTGATTGGGTGACTAGGGAAGTGAATTAGAGAGGGGGAAGTAGACGTCGCCTACCTAGAGTTCAGCAAAGCCTTCAATACCATCCCACACAAAAGGTTGGTTAACAAGATGAGTAGACTGGGTATGGGGTATAAGGTAATACATTGGGTTAGAAACTGGCTAACAGACAGAAGGCAGAGGGTGGTGGTAAATGGGATCCAGTCCATGGAGAGAGAAGTGGCCAGTGAAGTACAACAGGGATCAGTACTGGGTCCAGTCCTGTTCAATGTCTTCATTAATGACATTGCAGAGGGGTTGGAAGGAAAGGACTGCCTGTTTGCAGATGACACCAAGATCTGCAACAGGGTGGATACTCCAGAAGGGGTGCAGAAAATGAAGAGGGACTGGGAAAAGCTTGTAAGATGGTCAGAGGTGTGGCAACTGAGGTTCAATGCAAAAAAGTGCAAGATAATGTACCTGGGTAGGGGGAACCCTGGGGAGAGCTGCAGAATGGGAGATGAGGTTCTAACTCTCACCAAAGTGGAAAGGGACCTAGGGATTATCATCTCTGATGACCTTAAGGTATCAAAGCAATGTGTAAAGGCAGCAGGGAGGGTCAGCGGCATGCTGGGGTGCATAGGCAAAGATATTAGTAGCAGGAGGCAGGAGATGTTGATGCCTTTGCATTAAACACTGGTAAGGCCTCACTGGAGTACTGTGTGCAGTACTGGAGACCACACATGTGCAGTGACATAGACAAGGTGGAGACTATCAAGAGAAGGGCGACAAAGATGGTGCATGGCTTGCATCACAAAACATATGAGGAGAGACCAAGAGACATCAATATGTACTCACCAGAGGAGAGGAGAGAGAGTTGGGGGACATGATAGAAACTTTCAAGTACCTCAAGGGCATAAACAAGATGCAGGTGGGGGATCTTTTCCAATGTAGAAAAGATACCAGAACAAGGGTACATGATATGAAATTGGAGTGGGGGTAGATTAAGAGGTAACATGAGGAAGTTTTTCTACACAGAGTGGGTGGTGGATGCTTGGAACAGTTTGCCACATGAGGTGGTGGGGGAAAGCACAGAGAAGGGGTTTAAACATGCCTGTGATAGGCACAAGGGAACCTAGAGAGGGGAGGGGAGGGACCGATGAAAAGTCATTGAGCACTTAGGGTCAGTGGATACATACATACATATATAGGGCATATGGGCAGACTGGCTGGGCATAGCAGTCCTTATCTGCCAACAGTTCTATGCATCTATTTATCTATGTACTATACTGCAGTAAACTGTAAGTAAAACATTGTTTCTGCACACAAAGTGCAAATCAGGAACAACTCCACATATGAGTGTGAGGCTCTTAGTGCTGACTGTTCCCCCATACGTAACAATATTAATATTTAACTATTCCTCCTTCCCACATTTCAAGTATGCCCTCTTAAGTCATTGATATAACCAATCTGCTTTATTTTCTTAGAGACCAAATTGTGAAGAATGTGATTGTGCCATTTTGGAAAATTTACAAAAGCACCTTGAAGTGCCAAATGCTTTCAGGGGCAGGCAGGGGAGAAACATGCCTTAGGAGAAATGTTTTTTAAGGATTATAAAATAGGACCCATGATTCCAATGTGAGTGTCACCATCTTCAGTAGGAGGCATACATATTTAGACATTTTTGTTTCCTGGAGAATTTTCCAAAATTAGCTACTTATAAATAAAACAGTTCCCTTAAGGATATGTAAATTAGATATTTAATGCAAATACACCATATGGTCAGGGACTTGATACAGGGCAAAGTACACTAGTGTATGACTCATTTTATACAACATAATTATGCAGCAGAAGAAAGACAATTAGAGATATGCTGATAGATTATTATAAATAGAATAATGTATGGGAAGCTGCATGATATGTTTTTTAAACACCAAGGTGTGTGTTGCTACATAAACCACAAAAGCAAAGCTAGAGTGGTTTATAAAAGCAACATACACTGAGAGTGTGTTAAAATAATGAGTTTTAACAGTTCTCATATTTTATTTTTTGCAATTCCTTGTTGAGAATTGTTTTCCTTACATGTAGTGGAGCCAGGTAGGAGCGAGATATATGCAACAGCCAGAATGAGGTGACCACTGCCGAGAGAGAGTTTGATGCCAAGCATTGGTCAGTCTCTTCTGCCCTTTCTATGATTTATTAATCATGTCAGTAACACTGTGTGGATCGCAGAGTTTCCATGGCCTGGCTCTGTGCCCCACAGGTAAATGAAATAATACCCCGAGCATTGGTCAGTCTCTTCTGCCCTTTTCTATGATTTTTTAACCATGTCAGTAATACTGTGTGGATCATGAGTTTCCACGGCCTGGCTCTGTGCCCACAGGTAAATGAAATAATACCCAAGCATTGGTCAGTCTCTTCTGCCTCTTTCTATGATTTATTAATCATGTCAGTAATACTGTGTGGATCGCAGAGTTTCCATGGCCTGGCTCTGTGCCCCACAGGTAAATGAAATAATACCCTGAGCATTGGTCAGTCTCTTCTGCCCCTTTCTATGATTTATTAACCATGTCAGTAATACTGTGTGGATCGCAGAGTTTCCATGGCCTGGCTCTGTGCCCCACAGGTAAATGAAATAATACCATGAGCATTGGTCAGTCTCTTCTGTCCCTTTCTATGATTTATTAATCATGTCAGTAATACTGTGTGGATCGCAGAGTTTCCATGGCCTGGCTCTGTGCCCCACAGGTAAATGAAATAATACCATGAGCATTGGTCAGTCTCTTCTGCCCCTTTCTATGATTTATTAATCATGTCAATAATACTGTGTGGATTGCAGAGTTTCCATGGCCTGGCTCTGTGCCCCACAGGTAAATGAAATAATACCCCAAGCATTGGTCAGTCTCTTCTGCCCCTTTCTATGATTTATTAATCATGTCAGTAATACTGTGTGGATTGCAGAGTTTCCATGGCCTGGCTCTGTGCCCCACAGGTAAATGAAATAATACCCCGAGCATTGGTCAGTCTCTTCTGCCCCTTTCTATGATTTATTAATCATGTCAGTAATACTGTGTGGATCGAAGAGTTTCCATGGCCTGGCTCTGTGCCCCACAGGTAAATGAAATAATACCCCGAGCATTGGTCAGTCTCTTCTGTCCCTTTCTATGATTTATTAACCATGTCAGTAATACTGTGTGAATCGCAGAGTTTCCATGGCCTGGCTCTGTGCCCCACAGGTAAATGAAATAATACCCCGAGCATTGGATGGGCTGCTGCTCTGCCATTATTGTCATCATGGGCTCTGGCTTCCCTTTCTCTTTTGAGACTAAAGGTGGGGACTTACAAATCCTGGCCTGGGCTGGGAGGAGAGAGGGTTGCTGTGGCAAGGGAGTCAAGGAGTTCACTCTGTTGGCATGTTGTGATGTACTGAAGAAAAGCCAAAGATGCTGCGACAAGTGTTGTTAATTTTGCCTAACAGTGTCTATGGCTTGTCTTACGAATGCCACACTAGGAGCTGTACTTTGATGGTGAGGTGCAATACCATGTCATGGCGCAAGGAAAAGTACAGCTTGCTATCATCCACATAACAGTGAAACTCCAGGTTGTGCCATCTAATGCTCTCTCCCAGAGGCAGCATGTATACAACAAATAACACATAGGACTGAGTAGACCCCTGGGGCACCCCACAGCTGATCACAGCATGCTGCAGTAAGAACATATCCATCACAATCTGTTGGATAAGACGGAGTCAAACCATCTCAGATTTGTTCCAGTAAGTCCTACTTATTCCTCCATGGAGCCCATCAAATTCCATGACCCACTGTATCAAAAGCTAACAAGAGATTGAGGAGAACAACAGTGATAGAGTGCTCTCCTCTACTCCTTACTAATAGAAAATCATTAAAGACCCTGGCAAGCATAGTTTATGTAAAGTGCTGTGACTTGAAACATAATTGGAATGGATTGTAGATACATAACTTTTCAAGGTGAGCCTCTAGCTGAGTCGCCAATACCTTCTAAAAAAGAATGTATCTTCCTTAATGTGGCATTAAGGGAGGAAAGCACAGTGGGGAAATCATTCTGGGGATCATTCAGTCATTGCTTGACATCTTAATATATCCTCACCTCCTGAATGTATGCATCTAAGGGATGACAGTGTTAATGACGTGCTGAAGGTGTCTGATGATGGGCATTTCAGTTATAAACTGCTCTGTACATGGACTAAATTTATTGGTAAGTCATGTGCTTTATGAACATGCACAGTTAAAAGAAATGGTTACTACCCAACAGGATATTGTTAAATATTTGCATGATTCCCCCAAACTTGCTGAGATCCTTCATCAGTACCAGTAGAAATAAAATGCTTCTCAACATAGCTTTTTTATGGTTAAATGTTTTATTGCATATTCAATGATACAAGTACAGATATATATCACAAGTGAGCAAGTGAGGATCACATGGAACACAAACATGGCTATACGTCCATACTGTTAAGGATAACTTCCTCTTAAACCATCTATTACAACAAAACTGACATTTCTGAGTATGTAAGTGGTGCAGTCTCAAAAGAAAAGAAGGAAAGAGGGAATTGGGACTTATTATCTCTCGCTGCCCAACATTGTTTAGTTGGGTGGGTAGCCAAAACATCATGCACCTAAAACAAAAATAAACATCACAAAGTAACATAGTTCTGTTATGCTACACCTCAAAAACTATTTACACACAAGGAATGTTCTTTTGACCTGGGCTTCTGTTGATCCTTGATGCCTCTATGTATACTACCTGGCTGGTGAGGATAGAGGAAGCCAATCTAAGTTATTTGCTCAGCCTATCCCAGTTTTCGGGTATTATAAATGAAAAAGGGTTTCCAGCAAGCTTCATGTGCCGAGAGAGTATAATTTGCTATGTGGGACAGTCTATATAGGGAGGCGGTCTTTAGTAGTGAGGACATTATTTCTTGGATTCCGGGAATTGTGGGAGTCCTCCACTTGCACAGGATTAGCCATTTGGTTTGCATTGCCAGCTGTGTTGGACTCAACATTGTTTAATGCTAAAGCTATTTATAAAATGGCAGGGTAAAATCATGTAATCCGATTAGTCATGGGCGAATTGGCCTCAATTCGCTCCATGAAGTGATTCGTGGAATGAAGGCGAATTCACAAAGTACTCCACCATGAGAAGTGGAGTACTTCGTATTGCAATGGGTAATGCGAAGTCCATTAAAAACAATGACTTTGTGTTACTCTGCCTTCCCAAACCACTACTCCACCAATTTTTAGGTGAATTATGCCTCACTTCACCTTGTTTTTAAGCTCCAAAGGCGAATTTTGCAATGATTCATGGGATTTCAGGTCACATGGGCTCTAGATTGTTCCGCACAGCCTCAGTTCAGAGTAGTGTGTGCAGGAAGCTGTAGAGGACAGTCTGCTCTGAGAGCTCTCTGTGATTCAAACCTTCTAAAAGCTATTAAAAAAGTGTTTTTGGGTAACTTGTTTTGCTCAAACTTTAGTTCATCAATTGTAGGAAACCCTTCTGTGCTCATATCATTGAGTGTTTATTGTTTGTGTGTGGATTTTTAATGTTAATGTACACCATTGAGTCTGTGTACGGAGAGACAGTAGACGTGTGCTTTGGCAGAAGGGCGTATCTGTGGTGTAGGCAGATTTAAGTTGGAGAAATAGGGAGTTCTTTGTTTTTTGGTTATATTTTTCTGACTGTGTTAATGACACACAGTAATATTTTCAGTAATTGTTGGCATTTTTTTGCTGATTGTGTGTGCGGACCTGGTGCAGCAGTGCATAAGTTCAGGTTGTTTAAAATACGTAGTATATTACTGAAGTTTTCAATTTACTACGCATTACTTGTAGACAAACTGTGTGTGTGTGTGAGTGTGTGTGTGGTCCGTGACATCAAATATATCTTTTATTGTGCCACAGTGTAATTGCAGGTGCAGCAGTGTGAACCTGCTATCCATGGCACCTGGGTGATTTTGTACTGCCATTGTGGTATCTTTTCTTGGTTTTGCACTGCCATAATCTGCAGTCATTGCTCCCCCTCCCCCACCAGCAAAAGGTATTCTTTTCCAGATTGGATTGTTTGTGACTTGAGCACAACTGGTTAGTTAAGGTGTTGTTGAACTTGTTGTGACTTTGCATATGTGTCTCTTGTTGTAGCCACAGTTGTTTTTTTGGCTTCACATCCAGCATACCCCCAGGTCCCATCCCCCACCCAGAGTGAACGTTCCAAAATCTAAATTTGTTTAGAATATTCTTGTTGATCCCTCAAAATGCCCACAAAGAGATGTGCAAGCCAAGCTGTTTCTCGCCATGGCACTGCTTCCAGTGGTAAGATTGTCTGTGGGCATGGTAGTATGCAGAAGTGCATTGCTGATGTGAGGAAAGGTATTTCTCCTTCAATGTTTTTTACAGCACAATTGGTAGCTTCACTCATACTTGGAGGAGGTGATTTTGTCCCAGTTGGTGGTGTTAGTGCAGTTGCTGGTGGTATGAGTATTGCTGCCTCAAGTTCCACTTCTGACCAGTTTACCGTGTCCAAAAATATAGTGGAGTGTGAAGCAGTGCCAGTGAGTGACAGTGTAGAAGATGTCATATTCCCCAGTAACATCCCAATAACTGAACATGAGGATTCCGATAATTATGACAACAATAGCACACAATGTCACATTTCTTCCACCATGCAGTGATTCACAGTGTGGTGAAAAAATATCAGGTGATGATGGTGTTGATGATGATGACTCTGATGATGTGGTTGCAACATGCAGTCCACATGCCTGCATCCAAGCAGAAGATGTGGATGTGGGTGATGTTGATGAATGTGATGATGATGTAAGTGACCCCAGTTGGGAACCGGCGAAAACAAAAATTCAAGGTGGCTGTGTCTGGGTCTGTTTGCATTAACCGCCCCCCCCCATAAAAAGTTGTGATTTACCAGTTTCAGTTGATGGTGATGATGATGATGACCCAGTAATAATGATAGGTAGTCATGGTGGTCAGTTGCAGTCCAAGTGTGTCCTGCCTGAAAAATCATGTAGCACCCCCCCGACTTCATGGCTTAAAAAAACAGATTCCAATAAGCAGCATCAGAGACATGTTAAAACTAGAGCATCACAATCCCTTGTTTGGGATTTTTTTTGTGCAAGATGCAAATGATGAGTCAGTTGCAATCTGCCAGGTTTGCCATGCACGTGTGAGGTGAGGTAAAAAAGGGGAGTAATCTGGGCATCTGGGGACAGCATACACATTTTAAGAACAGGGACATGGCACTGTGGACCCAGCACAAGATGGCAGCTAATGATACCACAGTGGGGCATTCATTCTCGTCAGCAATCATAACAAGCATGTTATCCCCTTCCATGAATGTAAAATCAAGTAGGAAATCAAATATGTGCAGTAGTGATGAAATAAGAGCAGAGGATTACTACAGGCATGATGAGGTGGAGGAGCATAATGATTTTGAAATGTTGTCCAGTGGTAGTGAGAGTAGCAGTTTTGGTGGTGGTGGTGAATGCAGGTCTGCACATGGACCTCCTGCAAGTCCACTTTTCAGGTATCAAGATCTAGGACCTCCCATGGTCAGAGGTCATTCTGCTGTAGAGCCCCAACCTGGTACAACTCGCTCCCTCTACCCATCTCAGATGTCAACACGATCTCCAAATTCAAAAATGCACTCAGAAGCGAGATACTCAACACGCATAGCTACACCTGCCTATAAGCTGAGGTGCTACACTCTGTGCCCTGACAATGCCCTCTGGGCAGCATCCTTCTGATTAAACTGCTGTTACACTGTTGCCCCCTCGTACTGTCGTACTACTATACACCATAATAACCATACTGGTTTATCTGTACAATTGTCTTTATCACATATGCCTGCTATCTATGTAACCCATATCCTGGAACCCACAATGTTTGTATATATGTTTGTCATGTTCATTATCACGTGAGCCTACAAACCATGTATATCATACCCAACTGAGAATGTTTTGTACTTTGTATCTTATATCCAACAGAGAATGTTTTGTATTTTGTATTTGTCCTCTATGTGACAAGGTACCTTTGGAAATGAGCCTCTGGCTCAAAGGTTGTAAACTGATGTACTAATAAATAAATAAATAAATGCAGTATGTCTAGTGCAAGTGGTACATCAACCCCGGTTGGTAAATCTGGGAACATAACTGCATTTGTGGGTTTGTCATCATCACCTGTGCAGCAGTCTTCATCACACATCCACACTCCACTCCCTGCCATTCACAGAGCAGAACCATTTGTCATCACACCCTGTGTAAAATGTTTAAGTCAGCCCATATTACAGAGTGTTTTTGCTCTTAAGCTGAAGTACCCACCCACTCATACAGTGGCACATGAACTTAATGCTGCTGTAGCTAAATGCTGGCAATTGATCTTTCACCCTTCTCTTTTGTGGAGAATTCTGGGTTCCGGCAGTTTGCTGCACATGCCTGTACAAAATGGAAAGTCCCATCCAGGACATACTTTTTGAGCTGTGCTGTCCCCGAGTTGTACCATATTGTGTCTGACTCTATAAGACATGCCCTTAAACATTCCTCCACTCCATTCATCCATTTAAGTGTGGATATGTGGACAAGTGGCAAAACAGAGGGGAGTTCATATTTGTGTATAACTGCGCATTGGGCCCAGGTGCCGGGTGTTGTTTGTGCTGTTGGTAGTGTGAATAATCAGTGTAGTAAGGTGGAGTGTTGTGGTAGCAATCTTCGAGGAATTCAACAGCATGCAACGATTGCTATGCACAGTGTGACCTGTTCACACACTGGTGAAAACATGTTGGTACTTGGTACTGACTGAAATTGACAAGTGGCTGAACCCCCTGTCCCTGAGAGCTGGGTTCATAGCAAGTGACAATGGGTCAAATGTGGTGAAATGCATCACAAATGGTGGCTTTGTTCGGGTTCCATGCATGGTCCACTGTTTGAATTTTGTGGTGCAGGAATTTCTGCAGCACCCTGACATAAAGGAAATGCTGACAGCTGCACGCCATATCTATTTTCACTTTTCAGGCTCTGCAAAGGCCCGTGACCAACTTCGGCAGTTGCAGATCTGAAAAAGCCTCCCGCAGCACTGCTTGAAGCTAGAAGTTGTCACCTGGTGGAACTCCACTTTACACATGGCAGAGAGGTTGTATGAACAATACAAAGCCATCTCAGAATATCTTGTCATGCACACTAGCTGTGACAGTTTCAGGGCCTCCATGTCTATGATGACTGAACAGTGGCGCCTCATGGGCTCTGTAATAACAATTTTGTGGCCTTTGGAACATGCCACACAGGCAGTGAGTGGTGAGCCTGCCTCCATTAGCCAATCAATTCCACTGCTGCGGGTGCTGAGGCAGACATTGGTGAATGTACAGCATAGCCTTGATGTTGCTGGAAACAGTGCTAACAGTGTTGCTGAAACACATGCTGACAGTATTCAACCAGAATTGTCACATCTTGAGCATTCAGTGTAGTGACAACTTTGCAATAGCAACATTGCTGGACCCACAATACAAATGAGGAATGGCCTCAGTACTGGAGGGCAGGCCTGAACAGGTAAAAAATGTCAGTGGACAACTGGTACGCTTAGTTCATGGGGCACAAAAGTCATGTGCCAAGGTCAGCAAACCTGAGCAGCATAATCAGGCTGAAGGTGAAACTGGAGGAGTAGTATCAAGCATATCCTGTAAGGGGAAGGGGACTGCAGTTCCAGGTGGTCTGTCATCAAAAGCAATTGGTGTTAACTCACTTTGGGAGGCTTTGTTACAAGTGGGGATTTGTGACATAAATGATTCTGGAGAACAGGAAGATGCATCAACCAATGGACTTAGTGCAGCACAGTGAATGGTTGAGTCATATTTGTCTGAGAAGAGACAGCTGTCAATCACTGATGATCCCCATTTATACTGGAGTGGAAAGGTCAGTGAATGGCCAGAGCTGACCGCTGTGGCACTGAAGTTCCTGACATGCCCACCCTCCAGTGTGAGTGTCAAGAAGGTATTCAGCTTAGAAGGTGCAATAGTTCAGGATCATCATACAAACCTCTCTCCTGCAAATGTCAGTTGGCTGACATTCATAAAAATGAATGAGATGCACATACCAGCTCAGACTGCAACTTCAGTATTCATACTCCAGCATAGACATGGTTTTGCTGATGTTGTAGAAAGGGACCATCCTGGTGGCACTGGCAACATGAAATGGCCCACCACTGACATAGATGATGACACAATGGAGAAAGAATTTCCCAGTGGTCAGAATTCAGACATAGATGACTGGGAAGTCAACTTTCTTTATGAGGATGTTGATGATAAGTTTAATGTTGGCAGTTTTTAACTTAAGTGGTTAAAAGGCTGTCACATTTGTTGTATGATACAGGTTTTCTTTTTCATAAAGGGGACAGCTTGCTATCTGTGTTAATCTAGATACCCGTGGTGAAACAGCCACGGCTTAAACATAATGTCTTACTGCTGCAATCAAGTTGTAATAAGTCCTTCATTTCTTGTTTTAGGAAACTTCCAGATGCTGTATGGTGTCATAGTTGCCTTAACCAAAGAACTTCTTCAACATCATGCCCCGGCTGGGACAGACATGCAACAAGCAGAAGTCATTTGAATCGATGATGACCATGACCATCATTGCCTGACTGGAGAAGGATGCAGATAAAATCTGAGAAGAAGTAACCAAATAATAAACCATTAATGAAACCTACTGGCAAATATGCTCCACCCCTAAACAAAAAATGCTTACCTTCATTGGCTTGAGAGTATTCCATTTCCAATTCCAACATCAAAATTTCTCATCAAGCACTGGAACGTGACCTGTGATACAAAATAATACAATGAGTACATGTATATATATGTCAACCCACCACCTAGAAACTACATATATATATATTTATAAAATGGGGTGGTAAAATCATACAAATTCCACTAACATGATTGGACAGAATGCATCACATGACCGTGCATTATTTCCCAACGACCGCACGCCTCCCAGTACGACCGCGCCTAAACTACTTTCCAGCCCTCAAAACCTTCTCACCAGCACTGAGATCACTCCACGCCTAATGCAGTTAAGCACCCACATACACACACACACACACACACACACACACACACACAAGTGGCACCCACAGGCATAACTAAATATATGACTAGTAATCCCACACTGTACAACCTGATGTACTTGATCCCACCACTCCTTTTTAAATAAACTATCATCTAAAAAGCAAATTCTGCCTGCCATTTTCACACTCTTACTGCAGAGCCACTAACTTTTAGTACTGCACACTGTCACCACCCTAAATTCTACAAAACAATATAATGCAAGCCATTTAACACAAACCTAACTGTGCAGAAAAAAACAAGACAAACTACAGTTCCTTACTTCCTACTCTCACTTTCTGTTAAAAAATCTCCTTTCTACACAGAGTTGTCCGATTCTTCAGCACTTTCACTTTTCCTTCCTGAACTATAGCGTGACCGGCGGTGCGCGTTGCAGGAAGTGACAAGCTATCACGAGTTGAAAGTAACTCGTTTTCTGTCTAAAAAGATAAAAGTCTTCTCCCTGCTCTGGTTTCTCTTAACTTCAGTAAAACAATCTGCAAAGTCTATATAGAATGGGCGAGGGCCGAGTAACCACAGCTTGCCCCAAACCGCCGACATTTCCCAACCCGAACAGCAGCCGAACCACCGCAGAGCCCTCTGTACACTACCGCAGAGCAGCAGCCCGCCTTTACACAATGAAAACACTGCCTCCGACATACATACTGGCCAGGTCCCAGAGCACCAGAGGACAAACAAACTCACCTGATCCAGAATAACACAGACTCCGAAGGCGATCAACAGCACTTCCCCATAGAAAATTCACCGGAAGCTGCGTGAAATCACAAGAGCCCCAAACCGCAGCCGTCCTCCAACCGTCCCTCACAGAGCCAGAAAAGCGCTACAAAACATAAAAGAAACACAAGGCACTGAAAGAAAAATGAGCCTCAACTCACGTTAAAGTTCAGCACTTCTTGGCACTGTAAAGCATTAAGCACTTCCTGCCAGAGTTCAACACGTTTTCTTCCCAAAATGAACCACTCTTAAAGTGACAGTACTCATTAATGTTCAACTGTTTAAACAGCCTATTCTGAATGTTCAACTATTGTATTCACTTACACTGGTATCCAGTTAAATGTTTATTCATTAAAAATAATTCAAATTAAACATCCTATTCTGAACTATTTATCATCTCCACGTAGAACTATTTCATCACAACAGGGGCCATTTTATAAGATAGATATACCGCTCTTGGGTGTCGTCATCGCTCTGATATCACATACGCCTTGGGTGGTTGAGCACTCGCCTTCCGGCCTCGTCAATGCCACAATGCACACCAAGGCATGATATCAGAGCGCATCACACACCCAAGAGTGGTATATCTATTACATATATATATATATATATATATTATATATATATATATGTGTGTGTATCTATCTATCTATCTATCTATATATATATATATATATATATATATATATATACTGTGTGTGTATATATATATATATATATATATATATATATATATAGATAGATATGTATATCTATATATATATATATTGACTCACCAAGGCTACTATTAGTGTACACACAAAGGGCACCCTTCCATCTGGTTGAGGTGATTGCATCGCAGCACACTTTGGACAAGCAACAGTTCTCTCACTGTCAGCATTTGTGACAGAACACTGGATGGTTATTCATGTCATGTTATCTCTCTTTCACACGGTTTGGCAAGACACTGTGCATCATGACATCATCTTCACAATAAGGTCAATACACACAGCAGCATTACATGTAAGTGCAACAGCAGTAGCAGCACTTGTGAATTTTCTGGACACAAGACAGTTGCATTTTGGGGATGCAGAAAAATTCTGAGTACTCTGTGTGACCACTGTGTGCATGACTGAGTGTTCCATTAATTCTGGGAGACTTTGCAAATCTTGTTACGCTACAGTTTCACTTTGTCAACACTGGGGAATTTTCTGGACACAAGACAGTTGCATTTTGGGGATGCAGAAAAATTCTGGGGGAAATGAATAAATTAGAAAAAATACAAATCAATAACCATGTTGAACCAATATTCATACAAAGACAGATTAGATAAGTTAGGGCTACATAGCCTGGAGGTCAGAAGGCTGAGAGGTGATCTCCTGTTCTTTTTTAACATACTAAATAACCCTTTATTAACATTGGATCTAGAAACTGAATTTAAGAATGACCAACTAAACACCAGGAGATATCCATTACAGATTAAGCTTGAGAGATTTAAAACCAAAAATAGAAAATACTTTTATACCCTACAGATGACTTCACTTTAGAATAGATTACCTATTAAAGTCATCTCAAGTATCACAAAAGAAAACATCAAAAAAATCTTGACGAATATATTACTACAATAGGGATGTTGAAATATTATAATTTATCTTAATAGGAGCTATTATGGGCTATGCCTTTTTTGCTCCTGCTGAACTTAGTGAACTTAGTGAATTTCACTTTGTCAGCACTGCAGAATTTTCTGGACACAAGATAGCTGCATTTTGGGGATGCAGAAAAATTCTGGGGACTCTGTGTGAGTACTGCACACATGACCGAGTGCACCATTAATTCTGGGAGACTGCCATTCTTGTTATGCTACAATTTCACTTAGTCAGCACTGGGAAATATTCTGGACACAAGACAGTTACATTTTAGGACTGGGAATTCTGGTGAGTCTGGTAAATATTTTTGGAGCCTCAGTAATGTTTACTTTCTGTTGTGCTCTCGTGAAGTGTTTGTCAAAAAGCAGGACTGAGTGGTGCAATTATACTGTGCTAAACTACATGTGTGCAGTCCATCTTCTTTCCTGTGTGTGCAGACACTGTCCAGATATATACACATATATATATTCAGTATTAGGGTTGAAAGGCCCCCTTGGACCCCCCCAGTCCACCCCCAACCTGCATCTGGGTGTGCATTGGGGTCATCGGCCCTAACTCTCACCCCATCACATGTGTAAAGAAGCAGAGGTATAAGAGAATGGGGTGAGAGTTAGGACCAGTGACCTCAATGCGCACCCCGATGCCATTTGGGGGAGTGGGCTGTGGGGTTCAAGGGGGGCTTTCAACCCTATCACCGAATTTCCTCACTTTTGTCGCTGTGAAACAACCATAACTGATGCATTAAATTGAGTTTTTTTCCTTTAATTTCCCTTCTTTTTGAGAATGATAATGAGAAATAGGAATGTAATGTGGTGGCGGGAGCACAGGGCCCCCTCCCCGTGATGTCTGTCACATATTAACATTGTGCCCATAAATGCAAATGGTAATGCACATGGTGATGCAAAGTGAAACAGAAGAAAACAGTACTGTAGACACAAATGGTAAAAATAACATAAACACAAGCGCAAGTGATGAAAGCATAAAGATACGCACATGGTGGCATACACGGGAATGGTAACTGAAATGGGTACGGAACCACAAGCAGAAGCGGTAAAGGTAACAGTAATGTAAGTGCACAGGCTGGTTTTCCCCAAAAGCAGCACAGAGAAAAACAGTGAGTACAAAGAATGTATGCATAATAATGGGTCTTGGAGCAGAAAATGAGGAGTTGGAATACTAAATTGCTTATATCTCAGGAACCGTACGACGAAGAAAAAAAATGTAAAAGTCATATGATTTATGACTTTCCTGGGTAGTTTTGTACTTAGCCCCTGCCATAAAAAGTCCGTATCTCGCACCTTTTCCGAGATACGGGCCCTGAAAGGAGTGGCAAACGCCGTAATGTTATCCTATGGGAAAAAAAGAGAAGTTCAGAGTGCTGTAACTTTGGCTCCCTGTAATATTTGTTCACCAAACCACTGAAAGGCACATCTGTGGGATGTTGGCTTTCCTCTCTCCAAATTTCAGCCCAAAAGACCAAACCATTATTTTGCAGCAGGGCAGCAAAGGATTCCTGTAGTACGGCAGACGCTGTAATGTTATCCTATGAGAAAAAGCATCAACTTTGGAGTGCTGTAACTTTGCCGCCCTGTAATATTTTTTCACTGAAACATGGAAAGGCACATCAGTGAGATGTTGGCTACGTTTCTTCCAAATTTCAGCCCAAAAGAACAAACCGTTCTTTTGTAGCAGGGTGCCAAATAATTGCTGTCATTTTCCCACAGCCTGGAAAAGTACTATCAAACTTTGTGAAAGCTTTCGCAAATTCATGCGACACTGTTGCAAATGTGAAAGTACTTTGCAAAAGTACTTTTCCCATAAATCTGAAAAACATATTTCTGGGGTGTTTTACCCCAAAATATAGACATGCCTAGCATACTCAGGGTCCGACTAGGTGAATACAAAAAGAATTAGGTTGCTAGAGGGTCCCAAATTTAAATGCCAAGTATTTTTCTGATCACTAACTGAAAATAAAATGGCAGATTTGCGACAGTAAAAGGGCCATTTGCGAAAGTAAAAACTGCATTTGTGACACTGTCAAACTTTTTGTTAACTTTTCCCATTGACTTATAATGGGAACTTGTTTTTTGAATAACTTTTGAACTGTTTAATATTTTTTCATGAAATCTTCAAAAGGCACATCGCGGACCCTGACCACACATTCCCTGAAGATTTTGTACCAGTCGTGCAAACCGTGCGACCTGTGGAGATGACCAAAGAATTGCAAAAAAGTGTAAACGCATGCGCAGATCATGCTTAATAACTCTGCTGCCATATAGCCAGACAGTACGAAAGTTGGCAGATCCCAAGATGTATGGTTCTTGATCAAGTATTCCAAATTTCATGCAAATCTGTTGAACGGTTGCAAAGTTATTAAGGTGCAAAATTTTAGGTTTAACATGTAAATGGCTCCTCAACCCTAACTATGGTAGCACTACCGTGCTACTATAATATATATACATATATATAGAGGCAAAAAACTCTGTTTAATTCATTAGTTAGGGTTGTTCCACAGTGACAAAAGTGAGAAATTTCTGTGTTAGGGTTGAAAGCCCTCCTTGGACCCCCCAACCCACCCCCCAGCCAGCATTGGGGGCACTTGGGGTCATTGGCTAACTCGCACCCCATCACATGTGTGAAGAAGCAGAGTTATAGGAGAATGGGGTGAGAGTTGGGACCGGCGACTAGCGTGCCCGATGCGGCCAGGGGTGGGCTGGGGGAGGGTCAGGCACTGACTAACATGTTCCCTGCTGTGGCGTGGTAACAACTAACTAATGCATTAAATGGAGGTTTTTACCTCTATTCCTTCTTTTGAGAATGATGATGAGAAATAGTGAATGTAATGCCGCCACATGATGTGTTGTGACATAATAACAGGAACAGCAACACAAACAGAAGTGCCCACAGTGGCGCACATGATAACGTGAACGTAAATGGTAAAGGAAATGTTAATAGAAATGCAAGCGAAAAGTGATGCCAAAGCAAACAGTGACACAAATGGACATTGAAGTGCATACAAAAACACAACTAGTAATGTGAACAGTAATGGCAGTGGTATTTTAAATGGAAATGTTAAGTGTCACAGCAAAAAGAACGCGAAAGAGAACCGAAACGGAAACGCGAACGCAAGCGCACACATAAGCGCAAACCGTAATGCGCACAGCCATGGTAGTGCAATATTAAACATAAATGGTAAAGTTAACATGAAGAATAATGCCAAAGGAAATAGAAACAGAAATGTGAATGGAGGCGCGTACGGAAACACAAACTGTAACATGCATGGTCATAGAACTGCAATCGTTAACACAAATGGTAATGGTAACAGCAACATTAACGCCAAAGGAAATAGAAATGCAAATGCAAGCTAGTACAGAAATGCAAACTGTTAAGTGCACGGTCATGGTACCGCAATTGTAAATGTAAATGGTAACAGTAACAGGAAAAATAACGCCAAAGGAAACAGAAATGAAACAGAAATGCAAGCGGTATGGAAACACAAACCATAACACACGTGCATGGTACTGCAATTGAAAATGAAAGTGGTAATGGTAACAGCAACAATAATGCCACATGACACAGAAACACAAATGCAAATACAAGCGCAAGCGAAAACTCAAACCGTAACGCACACGGTGGTGTAGACGGTAACGGTGCCACAAACGGTAACGGAAACACAACTGGAAACACTAACTGGCACAGTAACGAAAGGGCACACTCTTCTTTTCTCCCAAAAATGCATTGGAAAACACAATGAAAACAAAGAATGTATACATAACAATGGGCCTCGGAGCAGAAAATGAGGACTTGTAATATTAAATTGCTTATATTTCAGGAACCGTACGACGTAGAAAAAAATGTAAATTGCATATGAATTATGACTTTCCTGGCCAGTTTTGTTCTTAGCCCTGCTTAGGGGGCTAAGAATTTTTGCGATGAAAAGTCCATATCTCGCACTGTTTCCAAGATATGGGCCCCAAAAGGCACGACGGATGCTGTAATGTTATCCAGTGGGAAAAAACATTAACTTCAGAGTGCCGTCACTGTGCCACCCTGTATATTTTTTCACCAAACCACCAAAAGACACGTCAGTGGGATGTTGGCTTCCTTCCCTCCAAATTTCAGCCCATAAGACTAAACTGTTATTTTGCAGCAGGGCGGCAAATGATTCCTGTAATGCGGTGGACACCGTACTGTTATCCTATGGGGAAAAGCGTCAAACTTGGAGTGTGGTAACTTTGCCGCCCTGTAATAGTTTTTTCACCAAAACACTGAATGGCACATCTGTGAGATGTTGGCTGCGTTCTCTCCAAATTTCAGCCCAAAAGAACAAACCATTCTTTTGCAGCAGGGTGGCAAAGGATTGCTGTCATTTTGCCATAGCCTGGAAAAGTAGTGTCATGATTTGCGAAAGCTTTCATGAGTGCGACACTACTTTGCGACACTACTTTTTCCAGAAATTGGAAAAACATATTTCTAGGGTGTTTAACCTCAAAATAAAGACATGCCTAGCATCCTTAGGGTCCGACTAGGTAAACACAAAAAGAATTGTGTTGCTAGACAGTCCCAAATTTAAATGCCAAGCATTTTTCTGATCACCAACCGAAAACAAAATGGCAGATTTGCGACACTACTAGGGCCATTTGCAGCACTAAAAAGTGCATTTGAGACACTGTTGAACTTTTTGTTAACTTTTCCCATTGACTTATAATGAGAACTCCAGGAGGAAGGAGCTACTGGTATAACTAAAGAGAGAACAGACAGAACACCAGAAGGAAGGAGCTACTGGTATAACTAAAACTTCTCTACTGGGACTAAGAACTAGAATTCTTGTACTGGGACCTTCAATTTAAGGTAAAAAAAAGTTAATGTGTTTGTCAGAGGTAGTTGAAGTAAATTGTTATCTGCTATCTGTGTTATCTGTGTACTTATCTAGGTGCTTGTCACAAGTGTCTGAAGGGGATTGTTATCTGTGAAATTAACTAAGTGTATAAAAATTTGCAAAGTAGGGGAAGTGGCTGAGCTAGAAGGAGCCAGGTTAAAACCAGATTTAAACACTGCCCTAGATTGCTTCTGGCAGAGCACCAGGAGGAAGGAGCTGCTGGTATAACTAAACTTCTCTACTGGGACTATATTGCCCTCCTTCCCTCCCCTCCAACCCCCACCGTAAACCAGTTCTACTTTTATAGGTACAGGATTTAACTGACAACAGAAACTTCCTGTTTAGGAGCAGGAAGTGAGTGATCACAGAGCCATCAAAGACTCACCATCCTAGAAGGGCAAGAGTAGCTCTTCGTCTCCCCCCCCCTCCCCAGTTGCTGGAGGTCTGACTCTGAGCAAGTAAGGAGACTACTGAGAAATATAGGAACTTCTTGTCTCAGAACAGGAAGATCAGGAGCTAAAAGGGCACAGAGGCAGTAAGTAAGTAAGTAGGGGAAGAAAAAAAAAGAAAAGAAACAAACAGAGGAAAGAGTAAGTATTCCAAACAACAGTTAGGGGCCAGAATAAAGACATGATGGGAGTGGTGCAGTGCAGTAGCTGTGGAGCAGCAGTCTTCCAGGAGATGTTCTGGAGGATGCAGTGTTGTCCCATCTGCAGGCACCTCTCTGGGCTGAGGGAGAAGGTTGCTCATCTCCAGGCTGAGTTGATCAAGATTTGTGGTACCTCCTCTCCCACCCAGGGACCACCAGGGTCACTGCCGTTGCCTCAGAGGTTGCCAAGAAAGAGAAGCGGTTGAACCACAGTGGGCTCAGGGAGGGTGAGGGTGGTGGAACAGAGGTGCATCCCTCCAGCTGTACCTCTCCACAATTTCTATGCCGTTCTGAAAAAGTGTGGTTCCTCTATGGAGGCACCCACAGTGGAGACCATGGAGGATGCTGGGAACCTCCACAAGGAGACTCACAGGAGGGTGGCATGGGACCCCACAGGGAAGAAACAACTCCTGGTGGGGGACTCCATTGTTAGGAAGGTAGAACTGGGGGAGGAAGGGGAGAGGGAGGTAAGGTGCTTGCCTGGTGCCATGGCTTGGAGGGACAGTGAGCAAATCCTCAGGATCACAGGAGCAGCTGCACAGGGGAGGGAGCTGGATGTCATTGTCCACCTAGGGACAAATGACCTGGATAAGAAAGGGATAAGAGCAGTGCAAAAAGTGTTTGTGGAGATGGGGAGGGGCCTTAGACAAATAGCACACATGGTAACCTTCTCGGAAGTGCTGCCTGTCTATGGCACGGATGAGGCTAGGGTGCTCCACACCATGGGATTCAATCAGTGGTTGAAAAACTGCTGCAGAGCTCAGGGATTTGGCTTCATTAGGGACTGGGGGTCCACCTGGAGGGATGCAGGCCTATACTGGTATGATGGTCAGCATCTGTCCAGGAGGGGAACCAGAATCCTAGGTGATAGGTTTAAATACTTCATTGGCAAGCATTTAAACTAGCCAAGGGGGGAGGCACTGGAAAGGAGCAGGGAAATCCTAGCCCCCCCCCCCAAAATCAGGGTACTAAGTGAGGTAGACACCAACACAGAGATGTCAGTAGGGAGAAGCGCAGGAGTAAATGGAGAAAGTGACAAATGCAATAAGGACAGGGATGGGGCAAAAAGGGGTAAGGCCATCAAGAAATGGAGGGTAATGAGTACCAACACCCATAGTCTGGGCAACAAGCTCCATAAACTGGTGGCCTTGATGGAAGAGGGATGCCTGGATAATGTAGCAGTCACAGAAACATGGTACACAGAGAACCATGACTGGGATGTTAACATACCAGGGTGCACAACCTACAGGAGTGACAGGGAGAGCAGAAGGGGGGGTAGCTCTCTATGTAAGGGAAGGGATAAAAGCAACTGAACAAAAGAGTAAACAAGGAGGAGAGGATGCACTGTAGGTCACCTTAGAGACTGGAAATGGCACCACAATCTGCACAGGGTTGTATACAGACCCCCATATCAGGGGGAAGGAATGGACAAGGATATGATGGAAGGCATACTTAGCATGGCAGAGAAAGGGGAGATACTGTAGATAGGGGACCTTAATATGCCAGATGTTAACTGGAGCACCTTTGCTGCAGCCACAACCAAAAGCTGGGCCATTCTTGATGCCCTTCAGTTGGCATGCCTCAGACAGCTAGTTTTGGAACCTACTCATGAGGGAGCAATCTTAGACCTTGTACTCTCAAATGGGGACAGAGAGAGGATCTCGGATCTAGAAGTGGGTAGCCATTTGGGAACAAGTGACCACCAAACTGTGTGGTTCATGATAAACTCAGCTACCGAGTCAAGCCATACAAAAAGTGAGGGTTCTGGACTTCAGGAGGGCTGACTTTGGCAAGATGGGAGAGTGCTTTAGAAAAGCAGTAGCAAACAGGCTAGAAGGAGGGATGGAGCAACAATGGGGAAATATCAGAACTGCCATCACAGAGGCAACAACCCTTTGTGTGAAGAAAATAAACAAATCAAAATGAAAGAAAAAGCCACTGTAGTTCTCAAAAGGAGTGGCGGTGAAGGTTATGGAGAAAAAGATAGCATTTAGGAAGTATAAGAAAACACAGAAGGAGCAGGACAGAGAACTGTACCAATTAAGGCAGAAGGAAGCAGGGAGGGTAGTCAGAATAGCAAAGGCACAAACTGAGGAAAAGATAGCCAACTCGGTTAAGAAAGAGGATAAAACCTTTTATAGGTATATCAAGGAGCGTAGAAAGACAAAGGGAGGGATAGTGAGGCTGAATAGAATGGATGGTGAGTGGGCAGAGAGTGACAGTGAAAAAGCAGGGGATACTGAATGAATGCTTCTGTTCAGTATTCACAAAAGAGGAAGTGGGGGAGGTGCCTAATCCAATTAACAGAAGCACTCTGGAGAGGGGGTCAATCCCAGTCCTTTCACAGAAGAAAGGGTTCTGAAAGAACTCCTAAAACTGAAGGTGGACAAAGCAATGGGGCCAGATGGAATTCACCCCAGAATTCTAAAAGAATTAAGCAGAGAACTAATGACACCACTGACTACACTTTTTAACAAATCATGGGAGGATGGTGTGGTTCCTGAGGACTGGAAGAAGGCTGATGTGATTCCCCTTCACAAAAGTGGGAGCAAGACAGAGGCAGGAAACTACAGACCTGTCAGTTTGACCTCTGTGGTAGGGAAAGTGATGGAATCGCTTCTGAAGGAAAGAATTGTTGAGTACCTAGAGGCCAGTGGGGCACATGACCCAAGGCAGGATGGGTTCACAGCGGGAAGGTCATGTCAGATGAATCTAATTGATTTCTTTGACTGGGTGACCAAAGTAGTAGACCAGGGAGGGGCTGTGGACATGGCCTACCTAGACTTTAGCAAGGCATTTGACACAGTCCCACACAAAAGATTAGTAGTCAAATTAACCAGCCATGGAGTGGGTCCCAGGATGGTAGCCTGGGTAAAACATTGGCTGAAAAACAGGACACAGAAGGTAATTGTAAATGGAGTCCACTCTGAGGAAAGATGGGTTACTAGTGGGGTACGGCAGGGTTTAGTACTGGGTCCAGTCCTTTTTAATGTCTTTATAAGTGACATTGCAGAGGGACTGGAAGGAAAGTATGCCTCTTTGCAGATGACACAAAGATCTGCAACAGGGTTGATACACAAGGAGGCATGGAAAGGATGAGAAGGGACTTGGCAAGGTTGGAGGAATGGTCAGAAGTATGGCAGCTTGGATTCAATGCAAAGAAGTGCAAAGTAATGTACCTGGGAAACAAAAACCCAGGGCAAGATTACACAATGGGGCGGAGGTAGTAACAACAACAAAACAGGAAAGGGACCTGGGAGTAATCATATCAGATGACCTTAAGGTTGGTAAACAATGTAAGAAGGTGATGGGGAGGGCTGGGGTATACTGGGATGCATAGGGAGAGGCATCACCAGCAGAAAACAGGAAGTTGTTATCCCCTGTACAGACAGTTGGTGAGACCCCATCTGGAGTACTGTGTCCAGTTCTGGAGACCTCATCTCCGTAAGGACATAGACAGGATGAAGGCAGTTCAGAGGAGGGCAACTAAAATGGTGCAGGGTCTGCAAGAGAAGCCATATGAGGAGAGGCTAAAGGAGCTTAATATGTATACCCTTGAGGAAAGGAGGGAGGGGAGGACATGATAGAAATGTTTAAGTACCTCAGTGGAATCAACAAAGTTCAAGAGAGTAGCATCTTTCAGAAAAAGAGATGTGCAAGAACAAGGGGACGCAATTTGAAGACAGAGGGGGGATGGCTCGGGGCAATGTGAGGAAGTATTTTTTCACAAAGAGGGTGGTGGATGCATGGAACAGCCTTCCTGAGGAGGTTGTGGGGTCCAAAACTGTGGGACAATTTCAAGAATGCATGGGACAGACATAAGGCAATTTTTGTGGGGTGTAGGAAGAAATAGGCTGTTGGTTAAATAGGATCTGCAGCTTATCCTCGAGGTAGGGAAACGGGCAGACTAGGTGGGCCAATCGGTCCTTATCTGCCATCAAAGTCTATGTTTCTATGTTGCTATGTTCCTATGAGTAACTTTTGAACCATTCAAAAATTTTTTTTTTACGAAATCTTCAAAAGGCACATTGGGGACCCTGGCCACATGTTCCCTGAAGTTTTCGGACCGGTCGTACAAAGCGTGTGACCTGTAGGTGAGAGCAAAGGAATCACAAAAAAGCATAATTGTGCAATTGGTTGTCACTTAATAACTCCTCAGCTGTATATCTGACCAGTACTAAACTTGGCAAGTCCCAAGATCTACCATGCCCAGTCATGCATACCAAATTTCAGGCAAATCCGTTGAATGGTGGCAAAGTTATTAAGGTGCAAAATTGGACCCTTTAACCTTAAAAGTGCTACTCAACCCTAACTATGGTAGCAATATATATATATATATATATATATATTTATTTATTTATTTATTTAGCTTTTGCTGACCGGGTAAGTGCACTAGACAAATCCTGCCTATTTTCAGGCACGACCCGGGGGAGGGGGATACAGATGAATGCCAACTGATCTTGAACCAGATTAAGCTGTTGGTGGTATTTTTTAGTGAATGAGGAAATTTGGCCAGGACACCAGGAAATTCCCTACTCTTTCGATAAGTGCCATGGGATCTTTAACATCCACCTGAACTACCACCAATCCAGGCAGATGGGACCTCGGTTTAACGTCTCATCGAAAGCGGCACCTCAGAAATGCAGCACCCCTCTCATGCTGCATTACAGTGTCAGTACTGGGATATTAACAGGTGCCAGATGTGGGAACTGAACCCACAGCCCTCTGATCTCCCGGCCTCAGAGGCGAGTGTGCTACCTACTGAGCCACTGACACTGACAATATATATATATATATATGCTGACTTGTTGCAGTGTTTATGGTATAAACAATAAAGATAAGAATACATATTGTATACTTTATTTGTACCATCAACAGCAACAGACAAAGTGATATGATATGTTTTGAAAGGTCTTGGGCCAGTGTGCACCTCAATCACTCATACAGTGCACACATGACTTTGAGGAGATAATAACACAAAAAAAATCATGCTTTTAAACAAACCATACCCAACAGACATAAAATATTGCTGAGGCACCCAAAATATTTTATGGTGTACATACATTTTCAAGCCGGAATATATAACAGGTCCTGCAGTCCACTGCCACCACACTGTGCTACCACTGGCATCGTGTCGTGTTATGGTGTACATCAACTTGCTGCAAAACTGACACGGCCAGTCTACACTAGAAAGACATATTCCACAACAAATAATGAAAAGAAGGAATGTGGTAGTACAATGTGGTGGCAGTGAACTGGACCTTATATATTTTCTGACTTTATAATGTCTGTACACCGTGAAATATTTTGGGTGCATCAGCAATACTTCATGTCTGTTGGATACAGTTTGTTGAAAAGCACAATTTTTTTGTTGCTATGATCTCCTAACAAATAAAATATACGTTATATATTCTTATCTTTATTCTTTATACCATAAACACAGCAACAAGTCAGACAACAATCAGCATATATATGTTTGCAAGAAGCTGGACAGTGTCTGCAGTACATACACACAGGAAAGAAGACTGACTGCTCACATGCAGTTTAGCACAGTATACTTGCACAGCTCAGTCCTGCTTTTCCACAAACACTCTGCAACAGAAAGTAAATATTAAGGAGGCACCAAAGCAGTGAACACACACACACACACACCCACACATATACACACACACTTAACAGAAGGAAGGGGGGGCAGAATACAAAGTGTCAGGCATACAGAAGACAACAAAAAAGGGCATAATTACATACAGGGGTCGGGGACGGTGGAGGAATAAATTTTATAACACAGCAAGAAAGGTGTGGGGGGGCACATGGTGTGAGGAAAAAAATAACTAATGTGGGATCCCCTTGTGGTCCAGTAGCAGTTCCTGCATGGACATAATCTGTAACTGATGTCCCTCTCTGTGATCCAGCTGCTGCTGGACAGCACTCAGACTCTCATTGTTCTCCTCAACAGCACTCCAGAGAACTGCCAGGCCAGCTTGCATTACAGGCAGTTCTCTGGAGTCCACACATTCTACAGACTCAGCTGCTGGTGGTGGTGGTGGGAGGGGGGTGTTGGTGGAGCAGCAAGTGCTGCTCTGGACCACCTCTTCTTAGTGCCACCACTATGCGTAGCTGCACCCTCTGCCACAGAAGGGCCAGCAGGTGCAGTCCTGGCCCATTCTGTGGCAGCCTGCCACACCAGCTGGTGGTGGTTCAGCATAGGGGTGCGCTGGTCCCCAGGTGAGTCCCCTGGGGGCCTTGGCACACCTCCACATGACATAGGCAGCACCTGACCACACTGCTGTCCCCCCAACACAGTCAAAAAACTCCCAAACAACGGAGGTGTGGGGAGGACCAGGCACAGGCAGAGGAGGGCCAGATGCACTGGCAGCTGGCTGGTCACAGTGTTTAATGGGAATAGGATCCACATCTGGGCCTAGGAGCACAGGCACATCCTGCTCCAGAGGATCTGGTGCTGGAGCTGATGCTGAACATGGTGGTGGTGGTTCAACTGCCTCAGGAGGAGGTGCTGGTCCTGCTTCTGGGGGGGACCACTCAAAAATTTGGATCAGTCCAACAGGAACCGGTGGCCATGATCCTCACACATGCACATAGTGCAACACCTACCATGCTCTCCCAGAACTGCCCCCACCCCAGACATTCCCTCACCCTGGTGCATCTTTCCTACTGCGCTCCCTCAGTCTGAGCAATGACTACTCAGATTGATAGAAAACACTCACACTGTCACACACACACACAGTCACACAGACACAGACAAACAACTACTTATAAAGGTAAGGAAAAAATTAATTTGCAGAAAGAACAAATTAAGTGAAAGAGTACAGAAAAGACAAAAAAATTTAGCTTTTAAAAAAGTTGTTGGGTCTAACTGAAAGTTTAAATTTCCTCCTCGCTCTGATCTCCAAGTCTCACAGGCTATTTCACAACACACTCTTCTTTCTCCATGTGCACAGGAGAAAGTAAAACTATCTCCTTCGCAAGGCACTTCCTTCCTGCCTGGCTAAAGGGCATGTGACTTACAGTGCTGTAAGCCATGTGATGTGTGGGGGGGGGTGGCTGCCAAATCTGGAACCTGAAGTGGATCACTTAGAATCATAATGAGGAACGCAAAGTCCATTTAAAACAATGACTTTGCCTTACTTCGTGTTAGCATTCTGCCTTAACGCGAAGTGGTAATGACAATGTGAAGTTAACATTTTGCATTGCCCACTCTGTGTAGCAGAGTGGCAATGCAAAGTGCCCACTTCGGGGGCACTTCACAGGTGGAATTTAAATTTGCTGCATCTCTAAATCTGATTGGCTCTTATTTATATGTAAAATATGGTTTACACATGGTTAAAAAAAAGGACTGCACAGCATGAAGAGTCAGGAACCCAGATCAATGGTCATTTGGAACACAGGCATTTCAGTGAGCCCACTACTGCCAGTACTGATCTTCCACCACAAACATGGCTGCTACCTTTACATTGTAAAAAACTTTAGCTGGGCCCTAAATATAAAACTACCTTAAATAAAACATAAAACAAATGAATTAAATGCTGTTTCCCCTGATTATCACACTCTCCTTATATACATAAACAAATTAGAAACAATAAGTATTGTTTATAGTTTTCACTGCAACTGTTTCTTTGATGACAGTGAAAAATCCTCCTTCTATCTTTACCTGCTCATCAGGGAACTCTCTTCTTCTTGCACTGACAGTAAGATAATTGTGTCTCTGGCTGTAACAAAGGCCTTTGTTGTCTGTGTGTACAGTGTGTTAGGAGAGAAACATTCTGCCTGTGGAACTGAGCAGAATTTTGCATCCATGTATTCCATGGTAAACATTCCATGATAAACATTCCATATTTTGAATGTGGAGAAAAACAGAAAAAAAAACAGGGAGAAGAAAGTAGTCAATAATACAATGACATCATCAATAACATCACTTGCAGCGGGTGGAAGGACTATTTTATCACAAATGTACACAAGTAAATCTATTGTTTCTACATAGAAACATGCTTTTCTCAACAGTAAAATGTAAAAAAAAAGGAGCCAATTTTATAAGCACATTAAGGCACTCAGGATGTATGTAAAACATATTTTGCAGCACGTCCAGTGGCTGAAGTCATTCGGTCTTCAGCCTTGTGCCTTTCTATGCCCCTGGCCATGCTGTAAACTATGTTTTACACACACCCCTTTGTACCTTATTGCTTTCCTGTGATTCAGTGGACAGCTGAAGCAAACTCCTCCCACTTCCTGTTTAAAAATATATCCTCCACAAATGACCTTGCCTTATTTGGTTTACCTGTGTGTTCCAACTGTGCTGCTGCTGGGACTTTCTGTTTTCATTGCATTTTTCTCTGTTCTTTGCTCCCTGCCTTTGTCCTTGCATTTCTTTCCCCTTTTTTTACTGCCTATGTCTGCTTGCTTCCTTTTCATGCTTCCTTCATTTCTGTGTCCCTTGCTCTGTCTCCCTGTAGTCAGTTGGTCTCTGTTCTATTTTTCTGTCTCTCTTTTGCATTCTCTGAGTATTACTTCAAGTTTATTCTAGCCCTCTCATATTCATTCTGTCTGTTCATTCATTGATTTATTCAATTCTATAGCATCTCATCTGCTTTCATTGTAGTTTATTTTACTAGCAGATTGCAGATTGTCACTGTTGTGTATCTGTCTTCCTGCCCTCATTTTCTTCGGTTTGTTACTCTCCCTTGCCTTTTCCTTACTTGGATTAGCCTACTAGGTCTACTTATTCTTTGATAAGCATCACTCAATATGTTAGCAGCTTGCCCTGGTTGGCAGCTCCACACTGAGCTGTACTGTTCGGCTCTGCTCTATACCTCTGCCCACCTGCACAGTTGGTCTTCCTTCCATGCTCATCCATCCATGAGCAGCTGCCCTCGGAATCCCTCATTGCTACCAACTCCACTATATCTATAGTACTCAAACTGCCTCCCTCTCTCCCGTCCACTCTGGCAGTATTCATTGAGTATCAGCTTCATGGCATCAGTTCCTTAGGTTTCAACTGCTTCATTCCTTGCATTCCTGCAATGTGTTCATCAGCACCATCTCTTACTGCCTGTGACATTTATTTCTTCTGTGCAGACTATCTAGGTATGGTCCAGTTTCTTTTCATCTTAGGCTAATTTATTTATTTATTCATTCTTTTATTCATTACCCCATATACATTTCTATTCATTTACATTAATTTTTATTGTCTTCCTGCTACTCTGGTTTGGATGGAGCTCACTGTGGTAGGCAACAGGTAATAGAGCAGCCCCACTGCTGCTTGTTGCCTAGCCAGAACTATGCCCACAACTGGAACCATTCCTCTTTTCCATGTTACTGCTGATAGGGGTCATTTGCCCTTAGCGATTACCTTCATTGGCAGTTCCTTCATCACTTATAATTCATTCATTCATTTATTCATTCTTACCCCATGGATTACTTGCTCCCACTCTGCCTAATCAGCTGCTCCATTTCCTTTTAGCTCCTATTCATTGGACCATGCTGTCCACTCATAAGGATCTTTACAGACATCCAATGGAAAATTATGTTGCCCACTTCCCGACATCGGGTTCCACTCGCATTTGGCCTTGTAGGGTGACTTCTAGAGAGGTCAGCCATTATGCAGAATAGACTGTTTTCAAATTCATGGCTGACCTACATGAAAGACATACTGCCTTTTCCTGTTCTGTGATAAAATGAGCTATATGACTTCTACAAGAATTCCGCAGTTGCAAAAGTTCCTGACCTACGTAACCTGGCATAACCTCAGACACCCTTGGAAGAATTCCTCCAGATGCATACATCTATGGCTTCCTGGGAGACAAAAGTAGCCTCTATGGAGCTTCACCTTTCCCCTGACCATGGCCTGCAAGGTTCTGTTGCTATCCCGTATGTGAACTACCTTGCTCTACCCATGACCTCATGTTCTAGTCATTACAAGTCCAACAACTTCAGGTGACTCCTGTGCCTGCCAGTCATATTCATCCTTCTGTAATGCCTCCTCCACACCAGCCTGCTCTTACTCTGGGACCTCTGCTTTTTCATCCTTTGGTACCTGCTCCGTAGCCTGCACCTTGCCCTTTTCTACTACCTCTGACAGGTAGTTTGCCTGACCCACTGTCTCATATGCCTTCAGCTTGTCCACACCACCTGGTCCCTATTGTCATCTTAGGAAGGTCATAACTGAAAAGCAGGACTTTAATCTGGTCACTCTACTTACAGGCATGTCTTCTCATGACAATATGGTAAACATGGTCATCAACTATGGGAATGTTTTCATCATCTTTAAAGGCCCAGGACCCTCATTTGCTGAAGAAGCTTGTGGTTTCTGAGTTCATTCTGGCTTTCAGCATATATATAGGGACATATTTTCTGAAGTATATCCATGACATTGTGAGGAGTTTGATCCTGTCTGTATCTACTAAAATTAATTTCCAGCTAAAGCTGTGTCTATGTTTCCCCACTTCAGTAATCTCATCTCCTGGCCATCTTTCAAAAATGAGTTATTTTTCCATTATTGTTCTGGATAGACAGCAGTATCCTGCTCTATTTGTAATTCACTCACACATCACACTGCTCTTTGTCCTCTTGTAGCACAAGATTTCACTCAACTTGCATCCCATCTTCCTGCTAATAATGTTTCCTTCTCTCTGGAATTCAGTAGATAGAAAAGGGTAAACAAGTTGTGCTCGCTAATTGTCAGCCTATCTGCAGTAATCTTTATGGAACTTGATGCACCAATCCTTTTTGCAACATGCTAGCTATCTGCAATTTTTGAGGAGGTGATCGTTTTACAATTGTATGCCATTTTAAACCCCATCCTCTATTGCCTTGTAACTGTAAATGACATTAACTCAACATGTCTACCCAAGTAGATGTTACCAGCTTTGCAGAATCTCCTGGTCACCCATCCATGTGGCCTAACTATGACCCTTAACTCTGTTTTGTTCAATATAAACAACGTGTAGCCTTAACTCTGTACTGTTCAATATATGTGATGTGGAACCTTTGTAAATGAGTCTCTGACTCAAAGGTACTCTCCGATCTCTGTATAAATAAAATAAATAAATACAAATTTCCAATCCAAGGTCTTACTGAAGGATTTCACACAGGGCTTCATACAGGTACTGTTCCTTCAGGATCTCTCTTTCACAAAAATCTATTTATAGCCATTCAGGATCCCACATCCATTCAGCTTCTTATCAAAAAGGAATTATCAAAAGGACAAATTATTGATTCCCTTCATCCTCCTGCTTTTCCTCAGTACCAGATCAGGCCTACAAGAATAGCTGCAAAGAACATTCTCTGGCAAGAAATGGATGATCAGAGACCTATATGATCCCCATAGTACTTCCATCCTTAATATTAATTCTCTGAGTCCCTCTAATAGTTAATCCTTATGCTACACAAGGATCAGTGATGCAATCAAGTTCATTAAATTACTTGGTCCAGGAGACTGGTTAGATAAAGCTAGTGTTACAATTTAAAATTGTTAACCATGCACACTTCTTTCTGGTCTTTGTATGGTGTCTGTTGGCTTAATTTCTACCTCACATTCCAGTTAGATTCTAGTTGCAAAGAGAATCCTGAACATTTTTAAATGTCTGTCAGAGGCATTATGCTGGATCCACCCAAATGTCTGAAGACTGCCTGTGTAGCTTATCTGTTAGAATATGCCCTCCTCATAGATGTGGAGACTTCCCCTCCTGCTGCTGGTATCACTTGACTGATAGACCTGTGTTCATGCTAGAAGATTTCCTCTCTCTACTGAGAAAACTGTTAATTGCACTGAATTTCTGAGCATTGAATTGGGCACCATTCACATGGAGGCCATATTGCCCTGAGGCAAGCTAGCTCACATTTCTCCTTTAGCCTTTTTCTTTTGTCACTAGTCATGCACCAAATAAAAATTACTTTCCTTGTTGGAATACTTTAATTTCCTTATTTGAGTCATTTATCCTGGGTGTTTCTTCATATCTTATTTGCTGTACCCATCCTCTTCCATTTCATCCTTGGATCATCACTTCACCATCAATCCATCAGCTCAATCTTATTTGACCATGTGGTTTTCATTTCTCTCTAAATGGAATTGGTGTTCCTGTGTTTATCAGGATCCTTTCCTTTCATCTCATCATGAAGTTTGCCTTGACCCCCCCATCCACAGATTTGCTACCATTAATAATATTTCCACCTGGTTTGCCCTCCTTTGACCACTTGACATAGTCTCTGTTCTTTAATCTGATACACCAGCTCCGCTTCTCAAGATTTATTCCATTTTAGCTGCAGCGCTTACAGTAAATGATGTTAATTATGGTGGTAACATTTTACTCAGACAGTCAATCTGTTATCACCATCGTCAATAAAAGGCATTCCTCCTATCCTGAGATTATGAACTTCCTAAGATAACCAGATCAGTTTTACATCAATCAAAGGGTTTAATTCCTGGATCTGCAAGTGATGATGCTTTGTCCTGATTTCAGTTTCATACCTTGTATTCTGGCATCCCAGGCTGACTCCCAAATGACTTCCTGCATCAATTTCACTGCTTGATAATGACATAGCATTTTATCTGTCAGACGCTTGTAGAGTCTTATGGCAGTCTAGCGGCCCAGCATCTGGCATTTTTGACACCAGTCTACAGGGACTTGGTTTCCCCTTTAACATTTCTGTGTCATGAGGCAGCACTTTTTAAAGGCGGCACACAATGACTGAATGTCCAAGTTGCTGGCAAGCCATGTGCCCTGCAGAAACAAATCTGAGAAGTTGGAGATTGAGGGTGGGATATTCAGAAGAGTTGCTCATGGCGCAACACAGTTGCACCATACGCAACCCACTGATGTGCCCCGGCATGATATTCAAAAGGGGAAAGTGCGTGGCACAAAATCCGATGCATCGGGGTGCATCAGTAATGTATGCAGTGCAAGTAGGGGGGGTGTGCCCATGCAGACAACCACACATCCCGATATTCAGCCTTGGATGTGTGGAGCCCATGCCGGCGCAACCCCTACATGTGCCGCATACAGTTGTTCCAAAGAATAAAGAAGCAACAGCTGGCCACCCATAGGTGAGCTGCCATAGTGCAGGGTGCAACATGGCAGCTGTCAGCTGTGGGTGGCCACCCGAGCTACTGCAGCACCCTCCATCGGGTAGCGCCTCCCCCATGCCCGATCGTGGGCATAAGTATAAAATTATAAACTCCTATATCCCTGGTGGTCCAGTGGACCCGCTCGCAGCCTGATCAAGGGCAGAAGTATAAAATTATTAACTTCTATATCCCTGGTGGTCCAGTGGACTGCTCACAGCCCGATCGTGGGCAGAAGTCTAAAAATAGATTAGATCCCATCCCTGGTAGTCCAGCGGTACCCTCTCCCCACCCTCCCACTGAGCCGCACCAGCCCGCTTTCATCAGTGGCGGGTGGCAGCTCCCCACCATAAGCTGCCCGATTCATTCACATATCTGGACTGTGTAGTATGGTACAGTTGCATGCCCATTGTACGCTGTGGCCCAATGGGTGTACAGCTAATACTGCTGCATGATCAGTTGGTGGAGCAGCGGGTGGCTTGAGGTGGGGGAGCTGCCACCCGCCACTGACCCTGAGAGGGGTGGCAGAGGCTCAGTGGGAGGGTGAGGAAGGCACCACTAGACCACTAGGGATGGGATCTAATCTATTTTTAAGCTTCTGCCCGATCAGGCTGTGAGTGGTCCACTGAACCACCAGGGATATAGGAGTTTATAATTTTATACTTCTGCCCACGATCGGGCTGTGAGCAGTCCACTGGACCACCAGGAATATAGAGTTATTTTCTTATGTCCACTTATCGAGCTGTGAGTGGTTCACTGAACCACCGGGGGATAGAGAGTTAATATTTTATACTTTATGCCCACAATCGGCTTGGGGCACTTTGCACGCTTGTGCAGGGGGCATTGGTCCCGATGGCTGCAGCCTAACAGGCACCAGGTGCAAGTCGACGGGGATGGCGCAGTCAGGGGCAATGTGACGAAGTATTATTTCACAGAGAGGGTAGTGGATGCATGGAACAGCCTTCCTGAGGAGGTTGTGTGGTCTAAAACTGTGGGAGAATTCAAGAATGCATGAGACAGACATAAGGCAATTCTTGTGGAGGGGTAGGAAGAAATAGGCTGTTGGTTAACTAGAATCAGCTGCCTATCATGTAGGTAGGGAAATGGGCAGACTAGATGGGCCAAGCGGTCCTTATCTGCTGTCAAAGTCTATGTTTCTATGGGTGCACCTGCATGCAAATGGGGCCATAATGAATGCAAATGGCCCCATTTGCATGTGAACCTTTGAATATCATGGTTGATGCACCTAGCACAATGGCACTTGTGCTAGTGCATCCCCCTACCCCTCTCTGGCCACTTAAGTTGGTGTGGTGCCACTGTGCCATGCACATTGTGGGTGGCCACAGAGCCATATTCAATGGTGCTGAGCCATGGCGCAGCACCATTGAATATCACCCTGTCCGCGATGTGGCACATCCCAGTTGCGCTGTGCCCAGGCTTACACTACAGCCTGGCACAATCTGAATATCCCACCCTGACAGTTCCTTGCACTGTACATATCTAAGCACAATTTCAAAGATCTCTCTAACAGGAGAAGGACCTGGCTACTTAAAAGAGTTCCTTTTATATGAAATGAGTAATGTTTCATCAGAAAACTTTAGAAATCATCAGATAACCATGAAATTATCATTCAAGTTAGTTAATTCACTGCATGGAACTTTAGTTTTAGTCTGCCTGGCTAGTGAAATGATGATGCAGAAGACAAGAGAACGTGCACAGTGTAAGCTTACACTGGCAAGCTGCAAGCCCTACTGCAGGAGCAGGCAGTGTGAATTTAGCTGACTGGTAAGTCAGTTTTTATGCATAGGCTAAGTAGGCTGCAGCCTAGAGGGTGCCAGCTGTTATGCGGCACCTGTGAATAAGGCAATAAGATATATGTTTTTGACTGCTTGTTTATTATCTCTTCTGGCACTGCCTGGGTCCATTGAGTGCTGCAAGCCTGGCTTTGTGGCACACTGCACACACACATACACACTCACACACACACACACACACACTCACAGCGCTGGTTTAACTAGCATAAGTCAGAGTCTGCTCCAGCAAAAAACAACAAAGCCCATCCTGACTCTCGCTGGGACCCCCTGCCATCATTTGGCTCCCCTCCTTCCCTCCTCCCTTCCTCCCTATCTTCATTGAAAAAATGCTAATGCTGAGTTGTCTCTTGCCCCCCCCACAACAAATTTCCCTGCCTCCCGATCCAATTACACCATTCATTGACATGCTGCTGAACTTCCCCAACCAGAAGCAGATTAGGATTTCAAAATCCTACTGGCTCCAAAGTGTTTAGAGTGGCATTTATTCAGTTCAGATGGCACATCAGCACTGCTGGGACTTAACTCTTAACATAACTCTTGGCACTGATGACCGACCACAGTGTTTCTGCTTTTTGGGAGCACTGAGCAGAATGAAGAGGTTTGATTTTTTTGCTGGGTTTTCCCTCAGGTAAGAGAAATTATCGAAGGATTCAAAGAGTTGCCCCACTAAGTTAATAACTCCTTGTGTTCTGGATCAGGCTCAGCTAGTGAGCAAAGTTCAAGTGCCTCTTTCTGGTATCCAGCAATGATAGCGATTAAAAATGAGTGACTGCAAAAACAGCAACTAATTTTTAGTGCTATCATCATGAGCTACCCCGCAAGGGTAGCGATGAAACAGTGAGGAGAGCAACCGGAAAGGGAGGGATAGGGAGGTGGAGGGGAGGAATAGGAGGGAAGGAGGGTTTAGGTACAGAGGAGAGACTGCTGCATCTGAGCCAGCCCTGTGGTGTGATAGTAAGGGTGGCTGGCTAATGGTGCAGTAGGCACTGGGTTTGTGCTGGATGGGGGGGGAGAACATTTTACTGCTGCTTGCAGCTGTTGTTTTTGTTTCCCTGACTGAGTTTTGCCCCCTCCTTGATATGCACTCCCCTGGAGTTGGTAATCTAAAAGCAGGGGGTGTGGGGGATGTAGCCCTACTGCAAAAACACTAAGTTTTCACAGAAGTGAGGTCACCAAGAATTGTATATCGCCGATACACTTTTCGGTGATATACACATGACATAATAGTGATCGCTGCTTTGTGATCACTATTATGACATGGAACCCCTCTTCCCACCTCGATTTGTACTAATTATCCTTGCAAAAGCCACCCAATGGTCCTTTGTCACTGTGCAGACCTGACTAGGAATCCATTGCTTTTCCATGTATTTCTTCAGTGAGACACAATTGTAATAAGTTAGTTTCACTTATTTTCAGCTTTTTTAGTCTGAAGAAACTGATCTTTCACTGATTCATGCAACTCAGGGCTCAGGCTGACTTAGAAATCATCGGAGAAAATCCCACACCCTTCCCCATCGAACAAATATTACCATCCTTTCAAAGTCTCTGCCTGTGCTCCAGGTTTGTTCTTGCTGTATTTCATCTACAATTTCTGGCAGGAGTCAGAGTCAGAGTCAGAGTCAGTGCTCGTGCCTTGACAGGCTGGAAAAAAGGCAGAAATAAAGCAGTCTGTATGCGAATTGTACCAATGGCTTTTCAAACAACCATTGCACACAAAGGAGAGCTAGTGATTAGTGAAACACCAGAGACTTCTGGCTGATGAACAAATCAGTAAAGAAACCACCAAAACCCCACAGCAATAAAAACTGAACTATGTTCTATGCAATGGAGACCAGTTGGGCTGCACCTAGTAAGCTAGTAGGCAGGCAGACACCGTAGTAATAACATTTGATTCAGCAGCCAAGACACCAAATATCCAAAGCTTGTAACAGAGAAAAATGTGTAGTACTGGTCCTCTGAGATGGAACTGCAGTAACATACTTGATCCATAAGCAAAAAAAGCCCTGCACTCCAAGAACAAAAGCTGTTTCCAAAGTAGTGCAGTGAAAAGGGTGGTTTGTTCAGGAGTCATGCAAATAACAAAAAGACAGCACTGTATACATTGCTGCCATCACCTGAACTGAGCCATGTTTTTTTTTTGGGGGGGGCTTGAAATTTCCAGCCTATGGGTGCCGTCTAAGTTAATGTGGCCCTGCAGCCTGAGAAGCACGTAGGGGGGACTTATGATATTTTTATTTGACAAATATTTGTTTACTGAGTGTTGTGGGTGAAAATGGTACATACATTAATATTTATGCATTTTATTTATTTTGCCCACAGCAGCAGGTTAGGCAAAATGAATTTAGCAGAATAGTAAATGTGCAGGAGGCAGTTTGAAAGATTTGTTTGGCAAATAATTTGACTGCTAATAGTTAAGTAGTAATAGTAGTAAACATTGTATTTATACAGAGATATCACCATTAGGGTTATAAATACCCTGTTTACAAGGTGCACCTATTAAATAAGATCACCTAGAAGTTACAATAAAAAGTAAAAAAATTAAAAATAAAACATAGGGCTGATACACATAACACAGTGGTGTGGGGCACTGAAATGCAATTTAAATTATTATTCTTGTGCCTGTGAGTGAAAACTAAGTGAAGTGGACTGCTGCAAGTCTTTCAGTGAGGGTGAGTAGGAGTTTGTCAGTAGGTGACAGGTGTATGTTTGAGTATCTCCCATCATACAGTGTAGAAACATCAGGAAAAGAACCGGAGGAGAAAGGAATGTGGGAGGAAGGGAAAGAACTGGAAAGGTTCCACCATGTCAGTTCCACCAAGTACCAATTCTGTAAGCAGCAGTAGTGGAGTAGGAGTTGGGACAAGGATTTGGAGTCATAGTGTTGGGGCAGAAGCTATGTCTCAGAGAAGGACTAGTGCTGGGCATATGACAGTTTGTTCAAAGAAACCATGGTTTATTAGTCTCCAGAAGTCAACTAGTTCCACACCCACGACATGCAGCAACTTTCCCAGACATTCTCATTCATCCAGTGGATCTAGTAACAAACACCCTCTGAACAAACCAGAAGCACACAGGTCTCCTACTGCTACTCCTTCAAGTAGTTTGATGTCTCTTACTCATGAGAATATAAGAATTCCAACCTATTCTGTAAAAGCAAGCCCTTCCCAGTTCATCTCACGACACCAGTCAGTAGGATGAGCACTGCCTCAGACACCTCTGTGATGTAAGTGTTGAAAGAGCCCATCTGCAAGGAAGCACTTTAGAATGCCCAGCCTCCATCCCCAGACCCCAAATCAGGCATCAGCAAAAGAAGCATCACCAAGCCCAGTGCTGCTGCTAAGTCATTGTGTGAGAAAGCTGATAAAGAATTTTGGTCTGGCACTGACTACTGTGAAACTTATAAAAGCAAGTCAGTAGCACCAATGTCAAAGCAACTTATAGTGAAGGACCATGCCAGTGAGGAGGATATGAAAATGGAGCTGCCAGAGCAGGGGTTCATGAGAGTGAGGTGATAGAGGAGGGGGAAACAGAAGCACACAAATAGGAGGTGGGGGAAGGGCAGGAGAAAGCTGAAAAATCAATCATGCAAGAGCAAGGCAGAGGGGCATGCTCAAATTGAGCATATCCTAAACACACCAAGGTGCACACCAGTGTCATGGAGGAGAGGACGGGATCCACAGTCATGTCACCCGGCCCTGCATGTGTGGGATCCTATGCAGGGGGTAACACCATGGGCAGTGCTGTACAGGATGGCAGGCATCCAACTGGATGACTGGATCAGTACAGTAATGGATCTCCTATTCCACATGGAGTATGAGGACAATGGATATAGTATTAGATGTCAGTCCTCCGCGGTTTGCCATATCCCCATCAGGATGGCAACCACTTGAGCTGGTATGTCAAAGCCAGTGCCTGTGGACCACACAACCTTCCCAGCCCATGCAGAGGGTTGGAGGCTGTTGGTGTGGGGGCTGAATGGATCCTAGAGATTGTCCTGCTGCTAGACAGAGGAGGGCACATAGGCACTATGGCAGCCTCTCAAGCCTTATAGCCTCTGCCCCCTCTGCAGGCTGTAACTGGCATTGATGTGACAGCCTAATTTCAGTGGAGGCATGCTCTCACTCCCTTGCCTGCCCTAAACCAGATCTGCACTTAGCAGTGCCCATGTCTGGGGATCTGGTAATGAAAGGATTGTGGAATATCTTGATACCAGCAACTTACAGGATCTGAGGCAGCATGGATTCACCAGGGGGAGGTCATGTGAAACAAATCTGATAGATTTCCTTGACTGGAAGACCAGGTAAGTAGATCAAGGTAGAGTGGTGGATGGGGCCTACCTAGATTTTGGTAAGGCCTTCAACACTGTTCCACTTAGGAGACTAATAAACAAGCTGGGCAACCTGAAAGTGGGTCAAAAAGTAGTAAAGTGTGTAAGGAAATTGTTGTGGGATAGGTGTCAGAGGGTGGTGGTAAACAGAGTTCACTCCAAGGAAGATAGGGTGACCAGCGGGGTGCCACAAGGATCAGGACTAGGACTGGTCCTATTTAATGTATTTATTAGTGACTTTACAAAGGGACTAGAAGGGAAGGTATGCCTTTTTGCAGACAACATTAAAATCTACAATAGAGTAGACATTCGGTGTGGGGGGGGGTAGTTGGAAAAAATTAATAGGGGTCTAGGAAAGCTTGAAGAGTGGCCAGAAATGTGGCAACTAAGTTTCAATGCAGAGAAGTGGAAAATCATGCACTTACGGCATAGAACCCTGGTGGTGAAATACGAGATGGGGGGGAGTGGTACTGATAACCACCAAACAGGAAAGAGACCAGCAGATAATTATATCTGATGACCTAAAGGTGGTCAAACAGTGTGACAAGGCTGTGGGGAGAACCAATGGGATGCTAGGCTGCAAAAGGAAGGGTATTAGCAGCAAAAAGACGAAGGTGATGATACCACTGTGTAAATCATTAATGAGACCTCACTTGGAGTACTGTGCCCAGTTCTGGGAACCACATCTCTGGGAGGACATAGATAGAGTAGAGGCAGTCCAGAGGAGGGTAACAAAAATTGTGCTGGGTGTGTACCAGACACCATATGAGGAGAGACTAAAGGAGCTCAATATGTACACCCTGGAGAAAAGAAGGGAAAGGGGGGGATAGGATAGAGACTTTCAGATACCTCACAGATATAGATAAGGTACAAGAGGGAAGCATTTTTCAGAAAAAAAGATACTCAAGAACAAGGGTCATGCTATGAAGCTGGAGGGGGTAGACTCAGGGGAAACATAAGGAAGTACTTCTTCACAGAGAGAGTAGATGCCTGAAACAGCCTTTCAGTGGAGGTGGTGGGGACAAAAGCTGTGGTGGGATTCCAGAATGCATGGGATAGGCATAAGGGAACCTTAGTCATTAGGTAAGGGAGGGTTAAGCTGGAGATCAAGAAGGACCTACTATATTACAGTACGTAGGGAAAATATGCAGACTGAGTGGACCAAGCAGTCCTTCTCTACTGTCAGATTCTATATTTCTATGAGTGCATGTAGTCAGGGTTGGGAATGCATGGAGGTCTTCACATGTGCAGAATTGGACCTTGGCATGCCCCTGGTGGGCATAGGCACATCTCCATCGGTGAAGATCCCTTTGTGGTTTGAGCCTTAAATCATGATCTATATGGTGATCTTAGATCATGATCTCCTTTGATAACCATATTGTCACATTTGATAATTAGTAATGATCAGTCATGACGGACCTTCAAAAAACATGATTAATGACGATTTACTATTTTTCCTTGGCAATCTAATCAGATCATTACATGCCAGCAAGAAGCTGTGACCAACTCAACTAAGCTCTGTCTGAATCACAAAACCAACTGGAGAGATGATGGCCCTTAAGGTTCAGCCATCCCCCACTGCAGACGATATACTGCAAGCCTTTAAAGACTGTTGCAGGAACTGAAGCCCAAATATAACATGCCATCAAGCCTTCACATTTTCCAAAAATGTTCTCCCTTAAATGCATGAGTCAGTCTGCACACAGATAATGACACATCTGAAGGAGGCAGAAAGGGGGTCATGTGCATTTTCTAAGTGCTATCTAGAGCAGTAATGCAAGCCAAAGCTTCCTAAGATTCGGTGACCATTTGGCTGTGTCCACATCAAGCACTACCACCATCACTAGCTGATGCAAGAGTTATAGTGAAGTTGACAGCCTTATAGAGGCACATTGACAGAGGAACTGTCTTACATAATGTTTCAGTCATGGGGATGAAGCATAGTGGGGAAATATTCTGCATTAATGTAATCACTGTTGGACATCTGGTTATACCTTCATGTTCTAAAGATGAGAATGATCATGACAGACAGTGGGAGTAAGATGCTGAAGGCAATGAATGATGGGATGTCTGGCATGTAGCTTGTTCTGCACATGCACTGATTGTGGTGGTGAGTCATGTGCTTAACAAACATGCACGGGGGCATGGTGAACAGAAATATTTGGCAGTGAATGGGGCATCACTAGGTATTTCCACCCAAATGCACTGAGCTCCTCTGCCAATACTGTCTGAAGCACAATGTTCCACAGCATTGCTGAATTAAAGACATAATGACAAGGTGGAACTCTATCTTTTATACTGTGGAGAGACTGGTGGAACAGAAAGCTGTGTTCCATGCTATGACATTTGACAATGTGGCCTGTGGGTTATATCTGTTCTAGATGCAGTGGTGTGTGTGTGCTGTAAAAGCTAGTTATGCTTCTCAGACCTTATGAATAGACCAACAAAGATTTCAGTGCTGTATCAAAAACCCTTAGCATGGTCCTTCTCTTGGTGAGTTTACTTGAATACTACACATGCCATTACTTTAGATGTTCTACAAGAACACAATGAAACAAGATTACTGTTGGTGGACACTCAGGTGGTTGCAGTGGCAGTGGTGCTAGTGAGGAAGACAGTGATTATGATGGTAGTGGAAGAGGAGGTGGTGGTGACACCACTAGTTCATCTGAGACATCTCAGCAGCAACACAAACAGTATGCACTGGCTAAACTGGCTTTGTATTTTCTTGAATGCCTGCCAACACTGGTTGGTTCAGAAAGATGTTTCACCACAGCTGATGATATTGCCTCACCACATTGCTCCAGGATAAACCCTGAGAATATTGAATACCTAGCTGTTCTGAAAGTTAGCTTACCATGGGTCATCTTCAGCTATCCATTTAACATTCCCCATGTCCAATATATCACAATAACTGCTATTCCTCACTCCTTTACCTTCTGCTGCCAAGTCTACCCAGTCACCCACAGGCACTGGCAGCACCACAGTCTGGTTCACCACTCCCAGTAGTGCAAGCAATGCAAGCACTTTGATACACACCACCACCTCAAGTCCTCCTGAAGACAACAAAATGTTTATAGTTGCAGCAATTGACATGGTCAGATTTTTCTTGAAATGTCTGTACCATCTCTAAAGAAATTTCTTGTCTGCTTGTAGTACCACTAGAATCACCAGAGAGAATCTCTTTTTGAAATACTGTGTAATAGCTAGCTAGAAACGACTGTCCATATCTATTTTTGCAACTGTACAATGTCATCACCAGCCAGCTCAATATGATTACGTGTGATGTGTAGCCATACTTAGTTATCAGTTAGATAAGACTAATCATGTCTCAAAACTTATCTTCAAGAGAGCATGACTCTGATACCAAATGAATCATTAGTGACAGCTGTGCACAGATGTGCAACCTCCTTGGTCTTGGTAGTCAAATTGCACAACAAGTTTTGCTGCCAATGGGCAGCTGCTGTCTTAATTGCTACTTCAGTCAATTAAACTAAAAAAAAATTGAAAAAGCTCTAAAATATTACCCCCAAAAAAACAATTAAAAAGAAAAGTCCACATTTATGCATGGTGAAATAGGGAAGGTGACTGTACTGCTCAACATTTATTGCTTTTTAATTTGTGTTTATTTTCAGGGTGCATAACATGTTTCATGTTTTGGGGTGAGGGTATTAAACATTTTCAAAATATAAGGGACCAATGACAATGTCATAATTGGCATAGAAGTAAAACAGACTTTATGCGGTTTATTACTTGAGGCCAGCACTGAATCAATAACTATAACTCTGAATTGGAACACAGGAGATGTACTTATTGTAGACTGTCACACCACCATGAACAGTAATCCACAACAGATGCATGCCACCAGCATTTGCCAAAAGTATGCTACGTAGAGGTGCAGCCAAGTTTTATTTCCCTAGTGAATTTCTGGCAAAGTAGCCAAAGTCACCCCATGAAAGATTCAGCGAAAGTTGTCACTTCACCATATAACTTCACCTTGTAACGTCACCTTGTGTTTGTCAAGGTGAAGTTAGCAAAAAAAGACTCTGCCACATGTTTCATTTTCTGCAGGTCACATGGGACACTCCAGTTAGGCAGAAAGTGACTAATATGGTTTCATTTTCTGAGTCAGTGCCAGAGATATCCAGAAATTAAACAAACTGAATTGTTTTAAATTAGTTTTGTAAGAAATATTTAGTTTATTTTTCTGTACCCTATATGTTGGTTGATCTTTGTTTATTTTTTTCCTGAGTGTGTTTTCCTCTCTCTCTCTCTCTCTCTCTCTCTCTCTCTCTCTCTCTCTCTCTCTCTCTCTCTCTCTACCTAAAACTTTTTTAGTTCTACAAATGGTGGAGGGATCCAAATGGTGGCACAAGGGGGGCAGTGAGTCACCTGAACAGGCAGGTGTTCCATGGTGGTAGTCAGACACCCCTCAACCACCACCTGAGGAGGGGAGTAGTGCTGCTTCTGAGGTGGCACAACTGCATGATCACTCAGAGCAGTAGCAGCAGCCCATGGTCCCTGCCCACACACCTCATTCCGCTTTTGCCAGTAGTTCCACCTCTGCATTGCAGAGCACCCCACAATCTCTGAGGGACCCTCCCCCCCCACATCAGTCAAAAAGCTTGGCATTTTTTGTACCATTGAGGTGATGACGACAGTGTCTTCACATGTAAGCTTTGTGGCCATACTATATGCTGGGGCAAGAAAGGCAGCCACTTGGGCACTGGTTGGCAAAGGAAACATCATAATGTGCACCACCACCATGCCAAGTGGCATGCCAGGCAGCACAAGGTAGCAGCAGCAGCAGGCACTAGTGGGGGCGAATGTTGTGGAAGGGGATGGTTGGTGGTGTGAGGTGGTAGGCTATCATGTTGCAAGTCAGGGTGGCAGGAAAACTCACAGTTCACAGCCATCATGGCAGATGGTAGCACCTGCAGCCCAGAGAGCCCTACCACCACCAGACCATGCAGCAATAGTCACGCAGGCAGACCTGGCCACCATGTGGGACGAAGTAGATCACCTACCTTCACCAGGAGATGACTGAGGCAAAAAGAGACATCAAACAAATGTTAAAGAATGAGGAAAAAGTGTTAAAGAAGCAGGAAAAAAAATCTTAATATCCTGGAGGGGGTGCGCAGTGGTAGTGGCAGTGCTAGTGGCAGAGAGTAACTTTTTTTTCTTATTTTGTTTTTTGGTTTCTATCTCTGTTATCATAGTTTATTGCCCCCCAAATAAACCCCACAAAAAAACTATATAAAGTAAAAAAAATATATTTTCTATCCTCTCTAGCCTCTTGTTAAGGTATCTAAAATATTTATTACTCGAGGTTACTGTGTTATAGGGGCCCTATTTCTTATAATCCATGCCCTTGTTGTGGTGATGGGAGGGTGGTTGGTGTAAGTTGGTATTTGTTTAGTTTTTGCTGTTTCATTTGTTGGCTTGTTACTTTTTTAATTTTTATAAGTTATGGTTATGTCTATATGTATGTGTATATATATATATATGTATAATAATAAAGAATAAAAATGAAAAATAAATTCTAACTTCTAATTTTCAATCTGTATGTTCCACTCTCCCAAAACCTGTAGTTCCAAGTTTTTTCACCTTCAACTCCCTGAATAGTTCCTTAATGTTGTAATCTCCTTGTCCTGACTCCTCCTGTTATAGTCTATACACATGAACAACTCTCCTGAGAAGTTAAACATAATTGTTGTGTTAGTGCTTAAGATGTCTCCTGCTAGCCGCAAATGTCAAGTATTGTACCCAGTAAAAAACTGCTTTCCTGCTGCTATGTGATGTTGTTGCACTGCAGTGGTGTGCAACTGCCCATATGATAAGAATCACACATGAAAAACTTTCCTGAGAAGTTAAACTTAAATCTTGTATTAGTTCTTAACATGTCTCCTGGTAGCCACATATGTTAAGTGGTGGCCCAAGTTTCAAACTGCTTTCCTGCTGCTAGGTGCCTCCTGTTGGTCTGCAACTGCCAAGAGAAGTCAAGAAGAGTGACATGAGAAAGTGTCTGGAGGACAGTGAAAATATAATTCTTGTCTGTGTCTTGATGATATTTCTCCTGCTAGCCACAAATTTAAGTAGTGGCCCAAGTTCAAAACTGCTTTCCTTCTGCTAGGTGCCTCCTGTTGCTGTGCTGAACAACTGCCAAGAGAAGTCAAAAAGAATGACATGAGAAAGTGTCCAGAGGAGAGTGAAAATATCATTCTTGTCTGTGTCTTGAAGATTTCTCCTGCTAGCCATAAATGTTAAGTAGTGGCCCAAGTTCCAAACTGCTTTCCTGCTGCTAGGTGCCTCCTGTTGCTGTGCTGTGCAACTGCCAAGAGAAGTCGAGAAGAGTGACATGAGAAAGAGTCTGGAGGAGAGTGAGAATATCATTCTTGTCTGTGTCTTGTAGATTTGAAGATAGAGCTGGGCCAAAGAAAAATTTCACATGTGAATTTCACATGAAATCGGCAATTTTGCAGGGCAAAATATTTTGCAAAATTCAGGTGTTCCACAAAATATTTTGCAGGAGCAAAATGCCACAATTCTATGATAAATTCTGCCTGAAAATAAAAAACAAGTTCTCTTCCCAACCATATCCCTCCCTGAGTCCCTGGTGGCTAGTGCCCCCCCATCACCCTCCCCATAATAGATGAAAAAAAAAAACAACTCTTGCAGCAAAATCCCTAACCCAAACAACCACCTCCATTTCCAGTACTGCCAGACCCCCCCATCAATTTCCATCATTCATAATAGTATCCCTAGTGATCTAGTGAACCTCTTCCCTCCCTCCTTTCCTGTTTCTGATTCATCCCCTTTTCCCAAAATGTTTTTTTTAATATTCCCTGGTGGTCTAGTGACTCCCCCTCCCTATCCCTGATAGATCCCTTCCCCAGTATGTTTTTTTTTTACATTACCTGGTGGTCTAGTGAACTCCCCTCTCTCCCTATGCCTGATAGACCCCTTCCCCAGCATGTTTTTTTTACATTACCTGGTGGTCTAGGGCTCTCACACCACACTCCAGCAGTTATGTTCATTTTGCCCTCCCCATTCCAAACAGAGTGGCCACCAGCACAGCCTCCACTTTCCTGCACGGCTGGCAGCCTGCTGAGATGAGAATGAAAAAGTGTGCACATGCTCATTCATTCACATCTGAGTGGTCTGCCGGCAGTGGCGAGCGGAGAGCTGTGCCAGTGGCCTGTTCTGCCAGGATGGGGAGGGCTGAAAATGGACCCCTAGCTGCTGGGGTGAGGCAGAGGCCATTAGACCACCAGGTAATGCTGAAAAAATGCTGTGGAAGGATCTATCGAGGATAGAGAGAGTGAAGGGTTCACTAGACCTCCAGAAGTAATACTATATATGTGGAAATTGATTAGGGGGATCTGGCTGTACTGGACACAGGAGAAGGGTTAGTTTGGGTTGGTGGTTTTGCCACAAGCAAGATTTTTTTATTTTTATTTACTGTGGGGTGGCCGGCCATTTCAAAGAGTGGCTTGTGGGGGGTGGGGTGGGATTGGGCATTATAGACTAACTACATACTGTAGGGGACAGGATTAAAGAGGGAGGAAATGAACTACTCGGGCCAACATAAACCTGTACAGGGATTTGCTCCTTGTGAGATAACCCCATGCTATAGCACATCTTTATCCCTCTGAGGTGTTTGACTGATCCTATGCATGGCACACTATAAAACTAGCTAAAGTATACCCTGTGTAACGAAATCAATGTCTTGTTGCAAGAAAGAGAGCGCCCATCCCACTGGGGTACCTTAGGCAGTGATTCATTGCAATCTCTGTCTGCTGGGGGGGCAACATTTGGAGATTATTCTCTCGGGGGGGTATGTATCTCCTTCATGGAGCAAAGAGGATGTTGAATGACTGTGCTTTTGGTGGGAAACCAAAGGGCTTGCATGCTGCACAGCTTGACTGTGTGAAATGAGTGACAGAAACATAAATGCACAGAGCAAGTGATTCAAGCAGCCTGGAACACCCTCTCATAATTGTTTTGTACCCTGTACAAATTAGCATGTTATGGTGGGGTGAAAACTGCTCGCTGGTGGGTGATCTATTTATCTGGGTGCAGAAATTTGTATTTTGCAGGTGAAATTCCACCATTATCTGGTGGAAGTTTACATTATGCGGGCAAAATTGAGCTTATATTAGGGCGGAATTTCGCTTCTGTGTAAAATTTCATGAAATGTGCTAATTTCGTGAAATTTTCTGCAGAACAAAATCTGCCAATTTTGCCCATCTCTAGCCACAAATGTTAAGTAGTGGCCCAAGTTCCAAACTGCTTTCCTGCTGCAAGGTGCCTCCTCTTGATGTGCTGTACAACTGCCAAGAGAAGTCAAGAAAGATGACATGACAACATTTCCTGAGAAGTGAAACGTAATTCTTGTTGTAGTCATGAACATTTCTCCTGCCGCTACTAGCCACAAATGTCAAGTGGTGGCCACAGTGGAAAATTGCCTTCCTGCCACTAGGAACTGTTCTTGCAGCTGTGTGCAACTGGCCAGAGAAGCTGAGAAAAATGACATGAAAAAATTTCCTGAGAAGTGAAACATAATTCTTGTTGTAGTCATGAGCATTTCTCCTGCTGCTAGTAGCCTCAAATGTCAAGTGGTGGCCACAGTGAAGAACTGCTTCCAGGACAAGAAATGGACGAGAAGGATGAGCAGGAAATTTTCACTATACTGTGTGAAGAAATTGTCATGATGATGTCTATATATGAGAAAACCTGACATTAAGGTGCTCTCCTGCTGCAGTTGATTAGAGGTGCTGGACTGCTGCTGCCACTCCTGCTGATGTTGTTTGAACACATTGTGGTGAAAAGTGTTTGAGAAATCGAGAAAGATAAGTCAGTCATCTTGTTCTGTCTTGATGTCCAGGGTTGAGACAACAGTTGAAGGAGATGTTGCTGTGCTTCTTCTATGTGCTACTGTGGGCTGCTGTGATGGCTGAGAAATACTCCTGCCTGGTGTGGCTGTTGTGTCACACATACTGCACAAGTAAGTTCATTTTTTTTCTTTTCTTAGTAAGGGGGGGTTGTTATTGTTACCACCTGAAGTCTAATGTTTGTAGTGCTTTTCCATTAAATTTTCAGGTATGGTTGGTGACATCATGCAGCTTCATAGCTACAAAATGGATGTTGGAATTCACCACACTCTCCAACCAGGAAGGTAAGCATGGGTTATTTTTTTTCAAGGGTGGGGTTAAGACCGTAAAGATGTGCGGATGTGACAGTAATTGTCGTCTGTTTCTGTTGGTCCTTTTTCAGGTACTTATCAGCAGCTGCATGTCTCTTGCTGTTGTGAACATCAACATGTGATGTGACCTTTGTTTTGATGTGGAATTTTTCACTATCGAGAACCAGTCCATGAGATAACTAATTTTTGTTTTTTTGGGGGGAGGTGGGTTAATACTTTAGTACCAATTCTAACTATTCTTTCTTAATTTTCTCCAATTTTCAGGTACGCAATACTGAGAATCAGGTTACTTGTTGCATGGATCCAGCCTGTACCTTTCTTTGGCACTTAGCAGTTTTAACACCACTGAAGGTAAATAATTTTTTTTCTTGGGCGGTAACTCACTCATACAAGTTTTGCAGATGTCAGAGTAAATGTTCTTTGTCATTCTTCCTCTAATTATAGGTCATTTTCTCATGTGTCTTTTGCTGTGCTGTCTGTGAGTGACTACCTCCAGGAGCAGTTGTGGTGTGGACGATGGATCATCCTGGTGATGGATGGTTGCTGGAGCTGTGCTGAGGCCAGGAATGATACAGCAACACAGGAGACCGGTGGGGAAAAAAAAGATTAATCCGGCTATTAACTGCAGTGCAAAGTGTGATCGTGGCTTGTGGCCACATGGGGTGTAGCAGTAATGAACTCCCCATCCTAGGGTAATGCAGTACCTGTAACCACTGTGAAAAACACAGATAAATTACTTTTGTCCAGGCCTGCACAGATGACACTGTAACTGTACTCCATACTCAGCTGCTTCCCTTCCTGTACAATGCTGTCACCTGCAAATGGAAATGATTAATTACTTTGTTTCCAGGTTTTCCACTGACCACTGCTGGAACCATGCTTACCTGTGAAAAGGGAGAAGAAAAAAATTATAACAGTTAAGAAAGTAAATCGCAATGACACTTACCTGTACATTAGTGATGCGTGCCATGTTGGCGCCGGCTGTGCCATTTATCCAGATTCCTGGCATCAAATGGTGTGCTGATGGTGAAACCTGCAGGGAGACAAAAGGTTAAGAAAGAACATTGTAATATCATTCGGAAATAAGGTGGAAGGCCTTTGCTGTGCTGCTGCACAGTGTCATCTACATCCAAATGGAGAAATTGTCCTTTTCTCAGCTGCATCACCTGTATTGAAAAAGAATAAAGTGAAACTGTCATTTTCTCAGCTGCATCACCTCTGATGAAAAAGAATAAAGAGAAATTAGCCTTTTGTCAGTTGCGTCACCTGTGATGAAAAAGAAAAAAGACAAACTGTCCTTTTCTCAGCTGCGTCATCTGACTTGTGAATAAAACAGAGCAGTTAATTTTCCTTGATTTGGCCAATGTGATCACTGCACCAATGAAATCTCTGTACCAAATATGCAGCTATTCTCCATCTGTATGTCTGGAAGTAATCATTATTCAATTATTTTGTCTCAAAATTTGTCCACTGCTGGTATTGCAACCATGTTTACCTGTGAAAAGGGAAAAGAAAAACATAACAATTCGGAAAAGTAAATCATAATGATACTTACCTGTAGAGTACAGTGATGCTTGCCATGCTGGCACCAGCAGTGTCATTTATCCTGATTCTTGGCCTCAGATGGTGTGCTGATAGTGAAACCTGTGGAGAGACAAAAGGAAATACAGGAAATCATTTTGAAGCAATTTCTGCATAAGGTGGCAGCCTCTTATCCTCTGCCTGCTCAGGCGAAGGACTGGAATTGAGGGATAAGTACTGTGAACACCACTAAAAAATGACTTACCATCACTGCAGACAAATACAGGCCATGGAGGTAAAGTGGAAGTCTTGATGCCTAGATGAGTTGGCTGGCTGTAGAGTTGGCTTGAGGGCGAGGAAGTGGGCTGGCTGGTATGAAATGGCTGCATCAGTGTGAAGGTACTTGCCCAAGCTGAGTTGTCATCATGGCTGACTGGTTATAGGCTCAGTGGAGGAGGAGGAGGAGGCAGCATTGGCATTGTAACTGGGTAATAAAATTACCTTTCTCAGGTTCTTGTTGGAACGGCACAAAGGAAGAGACAACAGACAAGTGGTGCACATGTAATTAATGTAATTCATTACAGGTAAATGGTAATACAGGTTTACTACCAACAGTGAATACATTGGGAGCGCTTCCATTTTTCCTTACCTACGTAGGTGCAGTCTCTTGTCTCAGAGAAGCTACGTGCTGCAAGTGGTCTTATACCCTGATAATCACAATGGTTATTAGTAAACAAGATACAAAAAAATGTATAATTGCACAGTAACAGGTGGCATGAGTAACCATCCTAACTAACATGAGAATATGCTTAACTTGCAGAGATAGTGCGAACAATAAGATCTCTACAGGTTTCCAAGGTCAGTTGCAGTTACAGTGATGCACAGGCACTAAAGGTGGCACTATTGCCTTACTTATGATTATACAGCAAAAATGTAATGGAAAGCATCTCCCAGAACTAAGACACATTGGTAAAACATAATGGAGCATAATATGCATTAGTAAAATACAGTAGAACTCAGATCCTGACACTTATGCTTGCACGATAAGTGCCCCTGCCCTAAGGTTAGTACATGTACCTATATATATGTTGCTGTCCACGAGGTGGGGGTACAATCAGGGGTGCTGGACTATGGATAACAGCGTTTATTCAAGAGCAAGCATGACCTCATCTGCCTAGTTAGTTTTTAGCAGCATTTTTTGGTAGTGTGACAGTGGAGGCCCATGCTATTAATTTGCCTTGCATAGGCAGGATGGAGGAGAAGGAAGAGGAGGTGGTGGTGACATGTATTTCTGGCTGGAGCATGCATGATGATTCACCTAGTGGTTGGGGGTGGTAGTGTACTGGCATGGTTCGGCAGTAATAGTATCAGTGTGGCAGCATAAGCTGTTACATTGAATGGTTTGGTGGACACAGGCAGGGAAGAGGTAGAGGTGGGAGTGGTGGTGATAATGTTTGCTGCTGCTAGCTGGAGCAGGGCATTGTGTCTCCTCTTGACATCTCAGGCAACAGGGCAGGGGTAAGCATAATTAAACAGAACAACAGCAGAGAACACCTCCCCCACTAGGGATCAGCAGTGTGTTTTGACAACTACTACAGTAGTAGTTAATAAAATGTACTTTGTTAATATAGAACAGGGATTAAACAACAGGCTAACAGGGCAAGGGTAAGCAAATTTAACTGAATAACAGCAAAGAACACCTCCCCCGATATCCAATAAAAGAAAATCATGGAGCAACACAATCTGAATCATAATAAAGTAAGAGTATACTGAGTGGAAAAGGGGGGGAGGACACATCCTCCATCAGCATTGTTCCACATCATCCAAGAAGCAGCCCTCACAGTCTTCCAGACTGGAATTGTCACCGGGTGGTAATTCTCTGTGCATTGCTGCTTCATACACCTTGCTGCTGGTAGAAGCTGTGGCAGTGCCGACATCTTCATCATCATCGTCGTCACCAGCACCGTCATGTGGCAACAACATCGACATCACTGTGTTATGCGGGATGTGCCCCTCACTCATTTTTATGAATGTTAGCATTGAAACATTCATGGGTGACAAACTGTTCCTCCTGTCACACACAATAGCCCCAGCCAAACTAAACACACATTCAATACTAACACTGGATGGCGGGCAGCTCAGGTATTTTATAGCAACTGATGTCATAGCTAGCCACTCAGTCACTTTGCTGCTCCAGTACAGCAAGGGCTTGTAAGTAATGCCAAGGTGCCTTGTGTCCCCATATAGGCCTTTATCATTCTTTGCACTGCTCTGAGTTCAGCTGCCTCATCATTCTCCCCCTCCTCCTCCTTTTCTTCCATGGCTTCCACTCCCACCTGATACAGAGCATCCCAAATGGTATTAGTTGCCATTTTTGGGTGTAACTTGGAGGGTTTCTTAGATGGTTTTCTCTGTGAGCTGCTGGAGGTAGCAACACCCAGTCTCCATGCATTTTGTGCCTTCTGTGCTTTTTGCCTCCGTGCATCATATACCCATCTAATTAGACGATTGGTCAACTTTTGGACCCACTCACTACCTCCTTCAATTACTGATGACAGGCCATGTTTGTTGTGGGGGTCCAGCATAGTAGCAATTGCAAATTTATCTGACCCTGAAATGCCATAAATATGCATATTGCTGTCCAGTACATGGAGCATGTGTTCCATTAGTTCACAACTTCTGCCATCTCAACATGCCTCTATCCCTTGCTGGACATTTACCAGTGTCTGTCTCAGCACTCATACAAGGGGAATTGATTGACTTATACAGGCAGTGTCCCCACACACTGCCTGTGTTGCATGCTCAAATGGATGGAGAATGCTTATTAGGCCGTCCATTTGCCACCACTGCTCTATTGTTAAAGCCATGGATTTTCCAGTACTGTCCTGAGTGGTGTGGAGCAGCAAGTAGTCTGAGACTGCTTTATATTGTTCATAAAGCCTCTCTGTCATATACATCATGGAGTTCCACCTTGTCACAACATCCAGCTTCATACGGTTCTGAGGCAGATGGTTTTTGAGTATGAGCTTCCGTAGCTGGTCATGGGCCTTTGCAGAATGAGCGAAGTGCATACAGTTGAGACATGCAACAGTCAATATTTACTTAATTTCTGCATGGTTGACAAACTGTTGCACAACCAGATTAAGGCAGTGTACCAGGCAGGGCACCCTGAAAAAAAAAATCACAAATGCACTTAACAACGTAGGCACCATTATCGCTCACAATAAACCCTGCTTTGAGTGACTGGGTTTGAACCCAGTCATCAATCTTGGTGAGCAACAGGTGAAGCATTTTCTTACCCATGTGAGATCTGGTTATACTTTTCATACCCACTGAGCAATGCTGTCAAATCTCCAGTGTGTTGCTACCACCACAGCTTTACTTCGTGCAGGTTTTGCCATGACCCAAATTAACTACCACCACAGGTACCTGTGCCCAGTGTGCTGCAATGCATAAGTATGAGCTTGAAGCTGTTTGGCTACTGCTCCACATATCCATGCAAAGATGGACATATTCTTTTTGCAGTTAAATCTTTTACTGAGTATATACTGAGCAGACAGACTTTGCATTACATTCACTTGCATTACAGACAATACATTGTGTGGGTCAACTTGGTGCTTCTACGGTGATACAGTCTTTGCAATGGCACTTTTATTTGTCAGACAACAGGTTGAAGGGTTTTAACTGAGTCAAGATACCTCAGAGATCCGGTATAGAATGTATCACAATTTATACTCATCACTATTCATTCAGCACATGGGACACAAAGGGTGTAACATATCTTTTGCAGGCTTACTATTCCAACTTACATTTATTGTATGCTAAGTCCCCAACAATATGCCAATGAAGAATGCTTCAGGGCATGTATTATGGACTGTAACACTGTCCCATAAAGTTCTAGCATGGCATGTTTGGAAAAAATCGGTTTGCGGTGGAACCTGCCATTTGGGACAGGCACAGGCCATCAACCTGCGGAATCCAGCATTCTCCACAAAAGAGAATGGCAATAGATTGATGGTCAGCATTTCAGCCCTGGCTGCATTTAACTCACATGCAATGGAATGATTGGGGGGGTATTTGGAGTGCTACTCAAACATGCTCTATAGTGTGGGCTGCACCTTTGGGGTTGGCAGTCCAAGCTGCTAGACTTGTGGCAGCATTTTTGTTCTTGTTGGGGTAGTAGTTTACTCTTGTGAAGCTCGCATCATGAACTCAGTTTTTTTTGTTGTTTTTTTTTTGCTGTGGTGTTGTACTTTTCAGACTCAGGTGAGTGGCACCACCATTGCTGGTATGCTCACTGCTAGACAGAGCAAAGGATTCCTCCTCCCCCACCCCCCACCCCACTTAGCCCTCCCTCCTCCTGGTCTTTTGCACTACTGGCACTTACTTTTAACTTGCCAAGGGAACTGGCACCCCCTGCACTGGCTTCCTTCTGGTGTTGCTGCCAGCACCATAGGTACCTGTTCCTCAAGTGTGTGTTGGCCACTGGTGCCTAGGTGGCTGCCCTTTATAACCCGACTAACATATGCTTGACACAACAGACATATTGTGATGGTCTCACCAGCTGGATCAAGCATGTAAAAGTCCCAAACTAGGGACTTTGAAACTGTGGGCTTCACATGATGGTGGGACTGAGAGAGCTGAGCAGAAGGTGTGGAAACTTTTGTTTTTTTGTGCTGTTTTCATCCCTTCCATAATATTAGGGGGACTTGAGTACTTCGAGACATGCTAATCCCATGACCCTCATCATTTGAATAGGCTGCATCACCCTTTTGCATGTTCCACTCTAGCTCCAATAGGTGACCCAACACGTCATCATCATCAGCACAGCTGCTGATGTCCTTCTCTTTCTCCATAGCCCTGTCTTCTTCCTCAGCACCTTTTTCTTGCTCTATGACCAGCTCGTCAGGGGACTTACTTTCCACATCTCCCTGATGCACCAAGTCCAGCTTCACACTACCACCACACCACTAGAAATGGGGACAGTCACACCAATAGCCTCCTCCTCCTGGACCACTGTTCCTGTACTGGTGGCTCCCTTCTTCTCAGTTGCATCATCCCCAACCAGCATGGATGCAACAGAGCTGGCTGAAAAAACTTTTTCAAAACCTATGCCACTGCTGCTAACTAGTCCTTTGTTGGTACCTGCCATGGGACCAGAACCCACAGAAAACGTTGATACAGACATACTTTTGGTTTGGGGAATTGCAGTACTACTTTTCCTGAAAGACTTCTTTGCTGCCTTGTCCTCCTAGCACCTCACACTTTACTGAACCATTTCTTCATAGGCATTTTTATATATGCCTTCTCTAATGTTTGCCTTCCTTTGGAATGGACAACTACACACTGGAAATAAAGCCTGCAGTACTGCCAACTATGTGTCAGGTATCAGCACTCTTTAAAACTACAGTAGTCTATTAAAACTAGAAAATTTTTTTTCTTTTTTTTTTTTCAGAACAGCGATTAAACAACATGGGGTAACAGGGCAGAGGTAATAAAATTTAAACCAAACAAAGCCAGAGAACAGCCCCCACAATCAGGATGGGACCAGCAGTCTCTGGACAACTACTATATTAAAATGTACTTTTTTTAAATACAGAACAGGGGTTCAGCAATGGGGTAACAGGGCAAGGGTAAGCAAATTTAATTGAATAACAGGTGTGCCTCACAGCAGAGAACACCTACCCCAATAAAATAATTCTTGGATCAACAGTGCATCAGGAGAACTACTCTACTAGTAGTTACAATAAAAAACAAAATATCATTTCTTTTTATAGAACAAGGATTGAACAACTGGGGTAACAGCATGGGTAAGAATTTTTAACTGACACAACAGCAGACAAAACTGACCACAAACAAACAAACACAAATCAGGGATCAACACTGTCTGCAAAATGTTTGATTGTTAAACAGAACAGGAATGATATAGCAGCAAGGGTAACAGGATTTAGGAGTAACTCATACGAAAAAGTGACAAGGTACTATCAATATATAAGAAAGATGATACAAATCAGTAAAACAGCAACAGGAACACAATTAAACACTTCACCAAATAATCACACACTCAAAATTTAACCACAGAAATAAAAAATCACTCACAAAGGCTTAAAAAAAATGAAAGCAACTGACTGAGAAATCCATAGGAAAAGACAAAGAACTTGCCTTCCCTGCTTTTACACACCTATCTTCCTCCATGCAGCTCCTTCCCAGAAACAGACAAAACTGAAACCACCATTTAAACTAAAAATTATGCAAACATCTAAACCAAAAAAAAAAAAAGATAACTAGCAGCACTAGGACAAATAGAATACAGTGTTTTGGAAGTGACTGGCTCTCAAAACAGATAGTTTTAAAGGTTTTTAAAGCTTTTTTTGGCTGTGATGCACACCACAAGACTGCTGTCCAGCTCTCTCAATGATAGACTGTGCTAGAAACTATCTCCATGAGATATTTGATGTCAAAACCCATAATGCATTGCACACATTTGCCTATTGGGTCACACTTTGCCAGCAAAGTTCACAAAAATCCACAGTTTGTGAAGTTTTCTGCATATCCACGAAGTTCCCAACCATTGTGAAGTCGCACTTTGCAATGGCAAAATAATTTGCAAATTGTGGAAAATCCGCAAATTATTTTGCTGAGCAAATTTTTCCCACTTTGCCCATTACTAATGTAACAGTATTCATTGCTGACCTCCAGGCCTTTTTACACCCCTCTTTGTAGTATTTTAATCTATACTAATTCTTGAATTGGAGTCAAATTGGTTTGGCCAAATTGACAAAGCTGAACCAAATTTTCAGGCCCCAAGTCAAAGCCAAAACAAAGTTGGTTCTGGATCATTTCTTTTGCCCTCAGACATAAGGTCTTGAGAGCCTCTTGACTGGCTCCTGACAGCATGGGCCAACTGCTGATGTCTTGCTCATTTTCCAGAATCCTATGGGACCAGGTAATCTGCATGATAGTGCTGCCCATGCTTGTATGGGCATTTTTTTAACACAGTCCATCATTGTGGCTTCTGGTCATCTTCAAAGGTGCAACAGCAAAACTGGCCATTTTCTGGTGTCCCTTCCTTTGCATGTCTGTGTGGGTGGGTAAGTAGTCCTTGGAGCAATGCTATGCCCTCTGCTCCTTGGAGGCAATCTGTTCACACTCATGCCATCTCCTGGTCAAGTATCTATTTTTAATGATTGGTCCCTTGTTGTGAACGTACACATGCCAAATTATGGTCCCTTGTAAGTGGCTCTGACCACAAAGATCGATGTGCACCTCCTGGAACTGAATGAAGAAAACACACCATCTACATGCTTTCAAGTTTCCAGTGCTGAAGTCCATTTGGGACCAGAAGCGGAAACTTTCCATGTGATTGACTGCTGCAAAGATCAAATCAAATCAATTCAAATCAGTCTTTATTTTTATAGCACCTTTAAAAACCAAGGCGCTTCACAGATTATAAATACATTAAAACAAAATATTAAAATTAGCATAGTCCAAGTGAATTAATCAGGGAAGGCTAATGAAAACAAATAAGCTTTCACCATTGATTTAAAACTTGTAATGGTCAGACATTCTCTTAATGATGAAGTAGAGAATTCCACAGAGTCAGTGCTACAAATGAGAAATGTTGAATGCCAGATGTTTTAAGATGAACTCTGGGAATCTCTAGCAATCTCTCATCGGCAGATTGGAGAGGGCGATTAGGGGAGTAGGGAATCAGGAGATCTTTTAGGTAGTTGGGTCCCTGTTCATGTAGGGCTTTAAAGGTAAGCAAGCCTACCTCATAGGTAATCAGCCACTGAACCAGCAGCCAGTGCAGTTCATGCAGAACAGGAGTAATATGACTGGACTTGTAAGTACCAGTGAATAATCTGGCTGCAGTGTTCTGCACCAGCTGCAAGCAGTGGATATCAACCCCAGACAGCCCTAGGTAGAGGGCATTGCAGTACTCTAGATGGGTAAAATGAAGGCGTGGACCAGTGTTGGAAGGTCACCCGGTGGAATCAGGTGTTTCACCCGGGCAATGTTCCTCAGATGGTAAAATGAGGATTTGACCACAGCTGACACCTGATGCTTCAAGGTCAAGCCATCATCAAAAACAACACCCAGGTAATGCACCCGATCTGAGGTAATAAGCTGTACACCATCAAGCCAAAGGCCTGACATGTGCCCAGCACCAAAACCTGCCCCCAGGTGGCTTGTTTCCACGACCAGCACCTCAGTCTTATCCGGATTTAATCTCAACCAACTCAAGCTCATCCAGTCTTTGATCTCAGAAAGGCAGCTACTGTATTTAGCAAGGAAACCGCATCAACCTGTCTGGGCACAAAGGACATCTACAGCTGAGTATCATCTGTATAGCAGTGAAAACTCAAGCTGTATTGCCTAATGATGTCTCCTAAGGACAGCATATACACTGCGAACAACATGGGAGCCAATATGGAGCCCTGCGGTGCCCCACATGACAGGAGGAGGGCGTCAGAGGAATAAATTCTGGTGACCACCCTCTGGGACCTGCCTGTTAGGAAAGATCAAAACCATTTGAGGGCTGTACCTGACAGACCACACAGTACCAGCTGGGTCTTCAAAAGGACCCCATTGTCCACAGTGTCAAAAGCCGAAGAGAGATTGAGAAGGACCAAGATGGTACAAGCCTTTTGATCTCTTGACATCAGAAAATCATTTAGTACCTGGAAAAGGGCAGTCTTCATGCTATGCCTCTTCCTAAATCCAGACTGGAGAGCTTCATAGACACCATGAGTTTCCAGGTGATTGTCAAGTTGCAATGCAACCACCTTCTCAATAACCTTCCCCACAAAGGGGACGTTAGAGAGAGGTCGGTAGTTGGCTGGATTGACAGAATCCTTTTTCAGGAGTGGTCTAATGACTGCCTCCTTTAAGGGATCTGGAAAGTTTCCCCTCTCCAAGGATCTCCATACAATTTCTTCTAAGATCGGGCAGATAACATCTACACATCCCACCAAAAGGGGGGGTAGGGCCTGGATCCAAATTACAACAGGTTGGATGCAAAGTCTGGACAATCGTCACAATGTCCATGAATTCCAGTCGGTCAAAATCTGTCCAGACAGACCGGGTGCTCACCACTTCCCATCGACCTCCACAACTCCTCATGGAAGGAGCTGGGCTGATTCTGGACCTGATGCTGGCAACCTTATCCGTGAAAAACTGAGCTAGCTCATCACACTTAATTTGTGAAAAAATTCTTCCAGACTGCAGACAGATTGGATTGCACAATCTGTCCACAGTACGAATGAGTTGAGTAGGTCACTTCTGCACAGCAGAAATCTCCCAAGACAGGAACTCTGCCTTCTTACTGGTGATTTGTGATTGATAGCCATCATAATGCTCCATAAATCTGAGCCTGCCAGCATCCAGGCTGGACTTCCGCCATGCTTTCTCCAGCCTTCGACCACTTCATCTCAACTCCTTCAAGGATCCATCAAACCAAGGGGACCTTGGGCGAAGAGTGAGTGGTTGAACATGAACAGGAACAATCAAGTCCAGAGCATCTCCCACTGCCTTATTATAGGCAAGTACTAGATCTCCAGGACTTGTGCTTTCATCCAGCAATCCCGATAGGTCCAGCACAGCTGATAGACCATCTGGGGTAACTCCCCTCAAAGAGCGGTACTGAAGTATCTCCAAAGCAGTAGGTCAATTTGGGAGAGCCGCAAAACTGAACCCTATGGTGTGATGGTCAGACCAACTGACTGGTTCCACCCCCAAATCAGTGATCTCCATCCCCAGAAGGAATAGAAGATCCAATGAGTGGCCTCTTATATGGGTAGAGGAGGTAACAACCTGTGTCAGGCCCAGCGTTGTCATTAACTGGAGGAGATTTTGACCAAATTGCAAGAGTTCATCATCGACCCAGGCTTTGAAATCCCCCAAAATTATCCATCTGGGGAATTACAGCACCATGTCGATGACGAAGTCCACAATCTCCTGCAGGAATACACCCCATCACCTGGTGGAAGGTAGATGATGAGTATCCTGCTGAAAGGTGGTGACTGCTAAGTAAATTTTTTGCTTCCAGGCATTTAGTATAACTCCCAATTTGGGAGGGAAGTCACATCAGTAACTAAAAACCACATCTCTGTGCGATATCAGTAGCAACTATTTAACAGTTCTAGGGGTTATATCAGAGGTAGTCAAGCTAACATTTGCATTTTGCACCTAAAAGTTGGAATGATCTGCCATTTGACTTGAAATCTTTGTTGAATCTGAACAAATATAATGTTGCTATTTTTAGATATCTGTGATCATTTGATAATGGCACATACTGTAGCAATTTTTAACTTTGTTAATTACTTACAGTATGCAGTGCATATGAATAAATGCAGTATGTATGCTTAACCAACCAGATGATGAGATGAAGTCACTCAAGAAGTTTATCTCGGTGGCAACATTTTAAAATAAAAATAACTAAATAAAATACTAAAATAATTGTAAATGTATTCCTAGTGTTGTTCACAGGTTTGAAAACTGCATGTGGATTTTTCTGGGAAGCTAAGCCTCTTCCTTAGCTAAATGCTCTATCCATAGTTGAGCCCAGCTCAATTTGACTGCTGAACTCAAACGCAGGTTTTAACTAATCTCTTTCAGTCCCTTTCGTAATGTGTTCTTAAGAACTGAATTGGGCAGAGAGATACAAAGTGCATGTGTATGTGTGCTGATGGGTAGAGCAGTATGGGGCAGCAGTCCTCTTAAGCATGCCCACCTGCTCTATACTTGACCTGTGTACAAACAGAGAACCATAGATGCCAGAACGGGGGGGCCACTAGGGCTATGGCACAACCAATTTCAAAAGTGGCCCTATTATTTTTGCTATCATGGTAATATATTTAATAGGAGAAAATTTACCCCTTGTGTCCTTGGTCTTACCACTTTTCAGACCATTCTGGCACCACTGCAGATGACACTAGTTTCCAGTACTAGCAATTTCATGGCACTAATCTATTTTTTTTATTGATTTACACAGTAGTAACTTTATAGTTTATACAACTATTCAGTATGTGGATTTTTTTTCCAAATGACACCAAAATGTATCATAAAGTGTGACTAGCATAACATTACATTGTTGAATAAGAGAGACTCTAGGGCTGCCCATTGGCCTAGCTCAGTGCTGGCAACCCAGATTCTGAGGTGGACTTGAGACATGTGGGGCTGGTGACCAGGTGGGAATATAGAACTTTCACTGGCAACACTTCTCAGCTGGGTGGGATGGTACAGCAAACAGCACTGCAGTGACCACTGTGGATGCCCAGGAAGCTAGCTCCCCCCAGTTTATCTGTGGTGTTGGACACCAACACAGAATGCTGGCAGACCCATCCTGTGGGTGGAGAGTGGTGGAAGGAAACTGAAAATGGGGAGGAAAACCCCTGGTGTGTTAGAATGACAGACTATGTACACTCAGGCCCCACCAACCATAGGACTGTACTCATGGCAGTGTAGTTGTTGATGGAGTTATGTGGTCACCCAAAGGTACAGGGAAGTAGTCAACACCGGTCCCAGGGACAAAACCTCTATTGAAAAAAGAATAAGAGAGAGCATCTGATGATGTGAGCTAGTGGAACTTATTCATCAACCCAGTGGCAGAACTCATGTCTTGGAAGCTAATAACCCAGTTTCATCCCTGGCTTTTCCTTTAATTATGCATTATCAGTCCATGAGGCATGGAGGTGGTATCCCAATGTATATGCTTGATCCAGTTGTGGCATTCTACAGTTTAACCTTTGCAAGCCTGTCACACCCTCATCCTCCCATGAGTACTTAGGTGGTGTGAGAGGGGGGACTGGCTTACCTATTTTATTATGCTGCTGCCATCCTGCTTACCTCTCTCTCTGGGCTGTTCCTTTTGAGTACCACCACAGGCCCCTATTCACACAACACAAATCCGGGCAGTTGCTCACACTGTACAAGGCCTCAGACAAAGGAACCCTGTTTTTATCCTGTGCTATGGGAGCCCTTTCCTCTTAGAGTCTGAGGCAACTCAGTTGGCTGGAGAAGCACTTTTGGGGGGAGGTGCAGAACGTTTTTGATACTTTAATTGATGGTGGAAATCTTTGTTTTTTTCAATTGATATATTTGATGCTAAATATCAGGTACTAGTTTTATTCCACAACTGAGGTATTTCTATATTATATTGTTATATTTGCACTGCTGGGGGGAGTGAAAGGGAATCTCTATTGGAGCCTATGGGAACAATCATTTGATGCATGTCTTTTATTCTAAGAAAGAATGGCCATTTAGGCTAGGCATCATATAACATATGTGTTTACTTATGTTTATTATGTTTATATTTGCATTGGCTGCATAAGGTTCCAAGTACAGTATTTGGAAGTAAATCTTATAAAGTATTTCTCTCCAAAGTTATATGACAAAGAAATGTGCTTCTTTGAGCCTGTATAGACAGCCTTTGTATTTTGCTGTTGTGTATCCTATTTCTAGGAAAAAAGCTTGTGCTTTTGATAAAAGCTAGAACTAAAAAGTTTAAAAAATACACAGCAGTCACAAACGTATATTATATATAAAATATTATACAGCAGATAGAGTACATGCAGTTGAGTTGCAGCCATTGACATGGTCAGATGTTTCTAAATAAATTCTGTCTGGTGGTCTTAAAGCAGTATTGCAGAACTTTTTCAAGGAATAAATCACAGAAATGTCAAGACATACCTGACCATGACAATGGTTGTAATGGTACAGCACCAATAAATGTAACAAATAAACAATTTTAAGCAGAAAGAACTGTAAAAAGGAAAAAAAAACATAATTAACACAAAATTAAATTGGTGTTCTTTCCCATAGGCCTTATCATGAACAGACACACTTACTTTACACACAGACAGGCAGTTTAAGAAACCAAGTCCAATTCTAGAAAAGAGGGCATCTGGTTTTATATCTGGCCCCGATGTCTGCTGACTATGCTGAAACTAACATGTATACACTCTTCAAGGCATTCAGCCCATTACTTTCAATATCTGCCATTGTGTGTCCAGCTGCAAATGCACTGGAGGATTCCATTGTGAACTGGCTGTCCACATACAAAGTACCTGCTTTCAGGGGCATTTGCATGACCCTGAGCATTTAATTACCATGGACAATGCCTGCTTGCCCACAATGACATTTAATGGGGCATACATAGGTGACAAAAAAAAATTATTTTCTTGTACAATCTGTATAATACTTGTTACAAACTTGTTACATTATGATTCAGTGCAGCTCTTTTTGTATATGGACTTGGAGCATGAGATGCTGCTAAGGGCTAAACATGATAGTAGGTTTGATTTTAGTATGATGGAGATGTTCTGCCCTGAAGTAGCTAAACTGTTTCTTCTGCTCAATGACTCTCAATTTGAAAACAAACAACCTTGATTTGATTCTTGACAGTAACTACTCTAAAAATGTATTAACTAATTTGTGTGTCCTGTTGTCTATGATGGAGGTGTGAGACAGCCTTTAATCACTAGAGATGGGTGAAATCTGCAAATTCCGTTATGCTAAATATTTCACAAGTGCGAATTCCACTAGTGAAATGCAGAATTTTGCTGGGGAAATGCAGAATTTCACCCACGAACAGTAGAATTTCACCACTAGTTGGTGAAATTCTGCCTTCATGTGTGAAATTCTGCCTTTCACCCTCACTAAATACTTTGCAGAATGCGTAAATTTTGTGAAATATTTCATGCGGTGAAATTGGCATTTTGCCAGAATTTCACTGTTGAAATAAAATGTCACTGCATCTCCACTCATCACGTTATTATTAGCCTAATGGTGGCATTGCATATCAGAAATAATGCAAGTTGTGGTTCTGCTACAGTGCTTTAGTTGAGTGGTTGTGGAATAGTGTCATAATGGAGACTGGCTGTGATACACAGCTCATTATTTTATTATTTTATTATTGTGGGACTGTAAAGCAACATAGCTGCATTTTTAGACCTGTCCAGAAATCTGGGACAGTAAACATTGGAGGCAGGCTAAACAGACAGCAGTATCTCCTATTAGGGCTCTTTATCTTTTAGTCAGAAAACCAGTGCATCAGTTTTGACTCTAGACTGTCATTTCCTAATGAAACCTTGAGGGTCAGGAAAAACTGTAAAACAGCACCAGTGAGGAACAAAGTGGAAGCAGGTCTCACTATAGTGTAGTTTTAATCTCAACATACTGAGAAAAAATAAATCCATGGCTTTTGTTAGATTGTGGGTACTGGAAGTTGACGGCTACCTACTGCTGGTTCCCCTGCAGTACAAATTCATCACTGCTGCAAGCAGAGGCAAGAGTATCTGCTGACGACAGCAGTTAGTCAACACCCTCTCCTTCAGGTAACTTTCTGATTAAAAAATGGATACAATGAAAGAAATTTTAGAACTCCTTGCTAAGATTATTTGAGATTATTTCATACTAAGTGCTATATGTTTTCCACTAAATCCTCATATGAGGCAACAGGAGAATTTGTAGGCAGAAAATGCATGGCATTTTCCATATTTAGCAAAAAACTAGAGTCCATAATAACTGATTTATCCAGATAATATTAAATAAATATGATTGAAAATTTTGTGAAGGAACTAACAACTGACAGTCTGGAACAAAATGTCTCCTAACTGCAAAATAGGAAAAGAACCAGGGAAATTTCTGAGGTAAATGAATCTATGAAGGAGACAGATAGACAGGCCAAAAGAGGTAGGCAGGACCCACAGACTATGACTCACAAAGATACAAATGAATGGTGCCAGCTGGTTATAGCTAGAAAGCGAGCAAAAAAGCAACACCCAAAATCAAGATCCTATCCTGCTGTCTAACTCTTTCAGCCATCTGGAGCCTCTTCAACAAACACTATCTGAACATCACAAAACAAATCACCTTAAGAAAATATGAAATGGTTATGGGGGCTCCACTGTAAGATATACTGAGGCCATCATCGGTAATGAAAATAAATGAACCAAAACTGTGTGTTGTCTCCCAGGAGCCAAAATACAAGACATTGATGGCAGATATAATAAACTTCTTTGCAATAAAGCCAGAGACACATCAATGATTCTTCACCTGGGAACCAACACTGTGGGAAAGATTTATGTAAGAGCTATTTGCAACAAATTGATAGCACTTGCTAAAAAGTGCAAGAGAAAAAAATGTAACATGCAGTCTGAAGCATACTTCTGGTACCAAAGGCCCATTATAAAAAAAAAACACCACTATAGTCAGAATTAATACCAAGCTGGCTAATTTTTGCAACAAGGAAGACATTGTTTTTTCTAAATAACTGGCAAGACTTTTATAACAATAACGGGGCATATTCGGCAGATGGGCAGCATCTAATCCTTAGAGGCTCCAAAATGCTAGGGTATAACTTTAAGAACACATTCAGAAAATTAAATGTTAACTGAAGGTGCAAGAGGAACTCATATCTGCTCTAACCATGTCACCAGGCCACAAGGTGGAAACACAGTCTATAAAAAATACATAAAGTGCATCCTAATAAATGACTGCAGTTTCATCGAGAAGATGTCTGAACTTAATGCAATGATAGCAATGAGTAATTGTCCCATAATTACTATCAATAAAGATTGGTGGAATAACCATAATATCTAGAGTGAAGGAATTTCTGGCTTTAAAGATTATACTAAGTTGATGGAAAAGAGCTAGTAGGCCAAGGCCCATAATGCTGTTGTGCTAAGCCAATGGATAATAGGATAATTTGTATCCTGAATAAATTAACTTATCCAGAAAGCATTTAAAACCATTCTTAGTGTTACTCATAACCACATCAAATGGAAGTTTATTCCAAGGTCCAATGGTGCAAAGAGTAAAGAAAAATTTCTGATTATTGTGCTTAAATGGTTAACTGACAACATGCAGTGGATGACCTCTGGTATTGTGTATTGAGGTCTTAAATTTGAATCCTAACTCAATCATAACATAAGGATCTTGAATGACATCATAAAGGAATAAAAGCTCGCCTCGCAGGCATCTAGTAGTAAGTGACATAAGCTTAAGTGTTTCTAGCCTGTTTTCATATGGTACAGATTCAAAGTTAGATATTTTTGGGGTAAACTTTCTTTGAACTTTTCCAAGAGAGCTACCATCAAATTTTTTAAATGGGCACCACAACTGTGAGGCATACTCAAGATGAGGTCTAACATATGACCTAAACAAAGGCATTAGCACATAGTGATCTCTAGATCTGATGTTACGAAGGATCAACCAGACAACCTTATTGGATGTACCGATAAGAGATTGCAAATGTTTAGAGTAGGTGAGGTTGTTGGAGTTGATAATTCCCAGGTCCCTCTCATCTGTGGTGGCACAGAGAGTGGAGCCGTCTAATGAATATGAATGATTAAGGTTATTTGATCCCAAGTACATCACTTTGCACTTGGTTGAGTTCAATTTCATGCCCTACATATTAATCCAATTGGAGATTGTATCTAAATCCTGTTGGATAATAGCTATCTGATCAATGTTAAAACATGGTCCCCCAATTTTTACATCATCAGCATATCTCGTTGTGGTAGAAAACCAATTGTGGGTGAAATCAGCAATATATGCTTGAAAGAGATGGGGCCAAGAACAGCGCCCTTTGGTACCCCACTCAGGACCTTACCTAAGTTAGAAAGATTACCATCGATAATCACCCTTTGTGTTCTGTCATTAAGCCAATTGTTAATCCAGTCAATTATGTATTTATTAATATTAAGTTTCTTAAGTTTGTGAATAAGGGCTCAATGAGGCATAACATCGAATGATTTACTGAAATCTATGAAAATGATATCACCTGGTATCCTACTATCTAAAAGTGTACTAAAATGTTCATAAAAGCAAAGCAGGTTAGTTAAACAACTTCTGCCTTCTTTAAAACCATGTTGTTCTGGACTTGGGCATCGATAACTGGTGCAATGATATCCTTTAGGAGACTTTCCATGATTTTATAAACAGAGGAAGTTAGTCTTATAGCCCTGTAGTTTTCCCAATTATGTTTTGGACCTCTTTTATGAATCAGTACTACTGTTGCCTCTTTCCATTTGGTGGGGGATGTAATTATTAGATAGAAAAAGTTTGAAAAGAAGTTTCAGTGGACGGGTAATATGATTAGCCAGTAAGTATAGTAAATGGCCAGCTATATTATCTGGACTTAGACACAATTTACCTTTACATGAACTCAATTTATTTAAAATAAGCTCCTCAGTGAAATAGATTGGTGGATCAGTGTTGTTAGTAATAGGTTGCAGTATATTAATATCAGATGTAGAAAACATCTTACAGAATTCTGTATTGAATAATGCATCCATAGTTTTTGGGTCATAGATTAGTTTGTTGTCTGTTATTAGTGGCCCTACCTAGCACAATGTTTTCTTTAAGGAATTGATACATGAATAAAATTGTTTTGTGTTGGATTTATTATCAGTTTGGGCCAATTTAAGTTCCCATCTTGATTTCGTTTTTTTAATACTAGATTTACATTTCTTGTTTGATTTGGTATAGGACTCCCAGATAGATATAATCTTATTTTTAAGAAATGTGCTGTATTTTTTTATTTTTGTATCTGATTAGTTTTTTAATTTTGTAATTCATCAATTTAGGTACCTGTTTTCCATTAGGACATTTAATGTTAGAGGGGATATATGTGTCCGTAAGTCTAGTTATAATGGACTTAAATCTAACCCTGCTTTGTTGTGGTGATAAATGAGAAAAGGTGGATATCCAATCAATTTCCTCCAAAGTCTGCTTAATAGCAGTGAGGTCAGCTTTTTCATACAAATGTATAATAGTGGAAATATAATTATGGATACCGTGTTTCTGTAGGGTGAATAGAATAGAGTTGTGGTCACTGCCTCCAACTCGGGCAAATATTCTTACATCCCTAATATCTAGATCAGCACTACCCAAAATGAAGTCCAAGATGTTATTATAATCATGATGGGTGCCATGAAAAGGTGGTAGTCTGGCTATCAATTTAAGGGAAGAATTTATTGACTCAGACATAAGTAAGAAAGATAGAAAATAAAATAGTGGTACTGAAACACTCTGGGTAAAAATAAATACCAGCAATCTAAACACATACATAATTCTCGGGGTGTGCTACCACACAAGTAGAGATGCAGCTAATTTAAGTCTTGCTGGCGAAGTCGTGGTGAAGTGGCTGATTTCGCTGCATTGCATAATCCATGAAATTTCCAGCATTTGGCGGAATTTCACTAAGGCGAAATTTCACTGTGGAAGGCAAAATTTCACTGTGGAAGGTGAAATTTCACCATTCCACGGGTGGAATTTTGCATTTCGCCCCACAAAATGGGTGAAATTTGCAGATTACTCTGCGTAGTGCAGTTTCATCACTTTGCCCACCACTATACATGAGACAGTTTATGACATGAATGCAGAATTTATTACATGAACTGGAAGTGGCATGCTTATTGGGAGAGGTAGTAGTGTGGGAGATTTTAATTATTGGTATATTGAGTGCCCATGACATAAAGCCAAAACTGCAGGAGTGAACATTTTCATAAATTCAGTCTAGCAATTATCCCTTCAGCAGCATGTAAGAGAGTTGAGCCTGCCAGGGATAGTAAGATACTAGACCTTGTTCTAGCATCAGAAAATATCAAACATAACAGACTGTAAGGTACCACTTCACTTTCAAATAATGACCATGGTACGGTGGAATTCACTATATCCTTTTATTTTCTATTTAATACAGGAAAAGCAAAAATCCTGGGGCAGGATTCACAAAAAAGCGAAGTGCCACACAAATGTTTGCGCAACACCTCGCGGTTATGCTGAAGGGCAATCCTGCTATTCACAGTAAAGATAGTGCAATGCACTGTCCGACTGTGAATAGGGGCTGGTGGGGGCAGCGCTAACCCAAGAAAAGTAGTGGGATACCCAGTAGTGCTGTCCCCACAGACAGCCATGAAAATGACCCCACAGCCAATAGTGCTCACATGCTGAAGTGCTGTACACAAAAGTAGCCATGCAAATTAGCCCATTGGGCATGCAAGGCACTTGTGGTCATTAACATGCCCATTATGGGCTCATTTGTATGGCATTAGTGTGACACTGCATGGCCCCCCCCCAACAACTGAAGCCCCATGCAGCCACATTCCCTGGTAGTGTAGTGGTTTCCCACCCCCCTTCCCATACCCCAATCACTGAATCATTGACAGAAAACCCTTTTCCATAGTATAGTGTCCACCCACCCACCCCAATCCCTGACCGCCATCTCTGTAACTGAGGTAGAATCCTGGGAGTCTAGCGAACTCCCCCCACCAATCACCGTTCCCATTAAGCTCAGTATCTCTGTTGGTAATTTATACACAGAAATCACATGGTTAATAACAGTGTAAAATTAAACACACACACTCATGTACACTCAACATTGTGCAAATGTGCTTAAATTTAAAATGCATCAGATGCATAGGAACTGGAAAAAAAGTTCAGCTTTCCAGCAAAACCAGAGATAGTGTCCATAATGTTATTAATTTGTTTCTCAGGTCTGCTCTGATTTTTTTTTTCTACTCCTGTAATAAAAGAAATAGTAACTACCACGTATGTTTCTGATTATGCTGAACCAACTGAAAAATACATTACATTCATAGCAGTCATGTAAGGTCTTCACTCACTTCCTACAAGTGACGATTTTCATATGAATAATATGTCTACTAAAGTCACAAATAGTCCTTATTTTACTAATGTTGGTATTTATATTGCCATGCTCTCAAGTTACCTAGTTCAAATCCCCCCCCACACTTGTATGGAACAAACAATTTTCCTAAAAATGGACCATGCAAAATTCTGTACACTGTACAGGGAAAATTATTTTTTTAGTGGCACCCACTCCCCCACCCTGAGCAGTGTGACCCCTCACCCCACTCTCCCCACAGTCAAAACTCTGGTCTGTGACCAGTACAGCCCTCCCCTCAGCCCCCCATGGCTGGCCACCGACTGAGCTCATATTGAGCACATACTGTACACAGTACAAGCCATATGGGGGGTTGGGGGGGCACTAGAAAAATAATTTTCCCTGTAAAGTGTACAGAACCTTAAACAGTCCTTTTTTAGGAAAATTGTTTGTGCCATACCAAGTGGGGGGATTTGAATTAGGTATAATACAGGCAAATATATATTTTTTTAGTTTTTTTGTTGACCGGGTAAGTGCACTAGACAAATCCTGCCTATTTTCAGGCATGACCCAGGGGAGGGGGATACAGATGAATGCCAACTGACTTTGAACCAGATTACACTGTTGGTGGTATTTTCAGTGAATGAGAGAAATTTGGCCAGGACACCAGGGAAATTCCCCTACTCTTTTCGATAAGTGCCATGGGATCTTTGACATCCACCTAAAATACCACCAATCCAGCGAGATGGGACCTCGGTTTAACGTCTCATCCGAAAGATGGCACCTCAGAAGTGCAGCACCCCTCTCATGCTGCACTACAGTGTCAGTACTGGGATATTAGTACTGGGATATTAACCCAAGTGCCAGATGTGGGAACTGAACCCACAGCCTTCTGATCTTCTGGCCTCAGAGGTGAGTGTGCTACCTACTGAGCCACTTATACTGCTGGCTTCTCACTGCAAGCAATATAGCATTACCAAAGGTAGGTTGTATACCACCAGTCTTATTTGCTCTATGAGAAGCTTAGTCAGCTACTGGACAATAAGACTGACTGTAATATTGTCTACTTGAACTTTAGGAAGGCCTTTGATCTCATACCACACTGGGTCGTTTTTAATAAGATGAGGGCAGGATGTGAAAAAAGGCAGCTGTATTGTTCATAAGGAGGTCTGAGAACATGGCAATGTTGACAGTCTGAAGTGAAAATATTAAAAATTGGCAAAGTTACAAGTGTGCTTAGAAACTGCGCAATGGATGCTTGTAATGCAGTTATTTTTTAGAATTTTTTCACCAAATTTGCAACATGGGTTTTTTGGGACTTCCCCTCATGAACAGTGGCACTGCCATTTTGTTAATCAGTCCCGAAAGGTGATTCTGAACAGCGATGGTGAAATCACCTTTCAGGACTGAAAAATGAAATGACAGGTACATGCTCACAAGATGGGGTCCCAAGAACCCCATGTTGAAAATGTGGGGCCAAAATTCCTAAAAATGACTGAGATATCAACCTAAGTTGAAATCCCACATTATAAAGCTTACCATCATTTCTTCAGTTCGCAGTTCAGCTTTGAAGAGTGCAGACATGTCCCGCTTCAGAGAAGATCGCAGCTCCTGACCTCCGAAGGGTAAGTATGGGTGAAGGGGGTGCAGGGAGATGGGTGCTCAGAGGTAGGGTGGAGATGGGGAGGGGGACGAGGTAGACATCGGTGGACCATTTTCTGCTTTGCAGGGAAAAAAACAGACTGCAAAGGAAGGTTTTCTTTATTTAATAATAATAATAATAACATTTATTTGATTGAGTGCCTTTCAAATATTTCAAGGCGCTGTACAAATCATCATTACATTCCACATGACAGTACATACACTAACAACAAAACCAGTAGAATATTAAAACAACTTAAGATACTGCAGGGAATGCCTGATTCCATAAAAATGACTTTAAGGCCTTCTTAAAACTATCCACCGTTGTACTTTCTCGGAGCTGGCGGGGCAGAGAATTCCAAAGGGTGGGGGCCACAAAGCTAAAAGCACGGGCTCCAGAAGACTTCAAATTTACCCTCGGAATCTCCAGCAACCCCTCATCAGCTGAGCGAAGCTGTCTCAGAGGGATGTAAGGTACCAGAAGCTCTTTCAGGTAGTCGGGACCCAACCCATGTAGGGCTTTGTAGGTCAAGAGACCCACTTTGAAGGTGATCCGCCACTGTATAGGCAGCCAGTGCAGAGTGCGCAGCACAGGGGTAATATGGGATCTCCTAGACACTCCAGCCAACAAACATGCTGCAGCATTCTGCACAAGCTGCAAGCGGCGGATATCAACCCCAGCAAGCCCTAGGTATAGGGAGTTGCAGTAATCAAGACGAGATGTCACAAAGGCGTGGACCAAAACTGGCAAATCTCCTGGTGGAACCAGGTGCTTAATCCTGGAGATGTTTCTAAGATGAAAAAATGAAGTCTTGACTACTACAGACACCTGATAATGAAGGGTCAAACCAGTGTCAAGCTCCACACCCAGATTACGCACCCGATCAGAGGTAGGGATCTGATCTACCCCAAGAACTAATCCAGAGGGGGACCCTATCCCTAAACCCTCAACCCTGCAACCGGGGTTCACCACCATAACCTCAGTCTTTCCCGGGTTCAACTTTAAACCACTGATATTCATTCAGTCTTGGATATCAGCGAGGCAATTATTCAGCACCGAGATAGCACTAGCCTGGTCAGGTGCAAAAGACAGGTAGAGCTGGGTATCATCGGCATAGCAATGAAACCTCAGCTCATACCATCTTACAATGTCTCCGAGGGGTAGCATATATACTGCGAATAACATGGGGAAAGCACGAACCTGAGGTACCCACAGGGAGAGAAAGCCCGGATGAATATAAACCGGAGACCACTCTCTGTGTTCTCCCAGGAGGTAAGATGAAACCATCTGAGGACAACACCAGAAAGCCCACAGATGGTCCTCAGATGTTCGAGCAAGACCCCATGATCCACAGTATCAAAAGCTGATGATAGATCAAAGAGAACCAGAATAGAACGGTGTCTTCGATCTCTCGCCATCAGGAGATCACTGAGCACCTGAACCAGAGCAGTCTCGGTGCTATGCCTCTTACGAAAACCTGACTGGAGAGGCTCGTATAAGCTATGGATGGTCAAATGGTTATCAAGTTGAGCCGCCACAACTTTTTCAATAACCTTCCCCACAAAGGAGGTTAGAATTCGAATGATGATTGGCAAGGTCATTCGGGTCTAAAGGCTTTCTTCAAAGGTTCAGACGCAGCATACACACACACACACACACACACACACACACACACAACTGACACATGGGTTGGGCTCCCAGTGTGCCACAATTTGGGGAGGGGGGATGTTGACACAGGGACTAGGCACCCACACCCCGATGTCAGCAAGCTGAATAGACGGGTGAGGGGGGGCTACATCTGACACCGGGACTGGGCATCTTGGTGGCAGAAAAGGGAAGCTGTTTAACCAGGAAAGACACACTAAGAGGGGGGATGCCAACATGGGGATTGAGCACCCCAATGTCAGGATTGTGTAGCGAATGGCAGGAGCCACCATATGTATTTAAATGTTGCACCAGGAAAGGCACATAATGGAGGCATGTCAGATGTACCCCTGCAATGACAAGCCTGTCTCTGATTGCAGCGGCAGATTAATTTCAAGTTGGTGGCACTCCCTGAAACTGCTGTCATCGGCAGCATGCTCACTGGTTGGCAGCTGAGGGACACACCAACAAAAGCATTCCCTGGATTCGACACAACACTGAGACACCTCTGAAAGTGCTACTACCCCAATAAGTTATTTGCGCGTGCATGCAAGCCAACATAACAATTGATCAATAAAGTACACAGACAACGCAAAACATGGTGGCCCATATACCACACTGCAACAATGACAGTCACTTCAGAGAGACCTAAATTACATACATGAAATGTGCAAAAAGGAGTGAATGTCATTTAACACTGACAAGAAAAGATTTATGTACCTGGTGGATTATAACCGATATCATCAATACACCCTAGATGTTTAGACCCTGACAAGAACAAACTGTGAAAAAGATCCAGGGGTTAATGTATCTAGAGACCTCCAAAATAAAGCCCACTACAACATGGCAATATCGTGAGCAAACAACATCCTATGGGCCATAAAAAGGAACATCACATCCAGTGATAGCAAAATCCTTTTTCCCCTATATAGAGCTTACGTACAATTACATCTAGATTATGCCATCCAGTTCTGGTGTCCCTATAAAAGAAAGGAAATCAATAAGGTAGAAAATGTTCAGAAAAGGGCTACAAAAACAATACATTAAAACATTTCTCATATTCGGAAAAGTTGAGGGCACTCATTCTCATTCCACTAGCACAGATTGAGAGATGATTTGTTACTGATGCATAAGGTAGTAAATGACAAATATTTATTTAATGAAATGTATTTCAGTTTCAGTTGTGTAGACAATCCCAAAGGTCATCCATTCTTGATAGTAGGAAAACACTGTAACACCAACAAAAAGGCAATAGTTTTATAGCCAAAGGTAGTTAACCCATGGAACACTTTTCTGACAGAAGTTGTTATTAGTCACAACAAACCAGACTTCAAAAAGAGACTTGGCTCATTCATGATACATAACATATAGAATAGTGTACGGGTGGCCATACACAACAAGGCTGTGTTTCTATTGAGGGGATGTGATGATGGCATACAGACCTCGAGAGCGAAGCTCGAGAGGTCTGAATGGCGTCATCACATCCCCGAGATAGAAACACAGCGTTAGTTGCGTATGGTCATCCATACACTATTTTGTATAGTATATGGTTCCTAGACTGTAGAAAACTTTAATTTCACAAGGATTCATACCTTGTGTTCATGTTCACTTGTTCCAGGTCCACGGTGAAGTCCCGCTATGCTGTCCTGACAACATCGCGTTTCTCGATGCAGTGCCACTCTGCTCTCGACCGCGATGATCTACAGCACTGGTGTTTAAAAAAAATTAAAGAAAACTGCCACACTGATAGTTTGGACACACAACGTCAAAGGTAGTCAGTGTCCAAACTACATGAATACACCACTCTCCAGACCACTCGCTAACCTTCGCCGCCATTTTACTCTGTTCATTTTTACCACAGCGCTGTTTCGGCCAATCAGGCAGCAGCTCAAAGGGAAAAAGTTGTTCTAGTATCGTTGTGACATCAGAACGATACTACAACAGCTTTTCTTGACCTTTGAACTGCCCTACAACAACTTTTCAAAAGCCACTGCTTTTTATCCACAATAAGCACTAACCATATACTATAATACTTTAAAATATTACCTCTGAATGGAACAACAAGGTCATGATGCCTAACTAGCTCCTATCTTTCATGTATGACTCTTTTATATCTGAATAGGAAAGAGCTCCTGTTTAAAAGGGTGAGGGAGTCCAGGTTCCATATTTTATTTGAGTTTTTGTGACTGGGTAAGTTCATGGAGACAATTACATTCCCTTTTTCAATGTCGACCTGGGAGGGGTAGAAGACAAAACATTACAAAAATAGAAAGAAATTATGCGAAGTACAGAGGCAAGGTAGCTGTTAAATATACAGAATAACGTACACAACATATTATACAAAGCACAGGCAAGACAATATCAAGTATACACATTGGGTGGCATATTCAGAGCAGATGTGCCATGCGCAATAAGGATGCACCAGCGCAAGAGCGGAAATGCACCACGGTGCGATATTCAGCAGGAGTGGCAACGCAACGCAACATGCAATGTGCCACAGCACAACAGTAATGAATGCATGCACAACTGCAGGGAGTGGAACCAGGAATAATGTGCGCAGTGTGATATTCAACAGTAGGCGACGTGCGCAGTAGCGGATCAAGCGGAAGTTGCGCGACAGTGGAAATGAGCCAAAATAAAAGGGAGCAAGAGAGGGGAGGATGAATGTGCCACAGAGGAGCCATAGGTGGAAGCGCAGAGACAGAGTGGCAGGGAGGTAAGACAGGAATCAGTGGACAGGTGTGGCCAGGAGGTGGACAGGGCCCACAAGAGGTGTGCCTGAGTGAGAGAAGGAGTGTGTGTGTGTGTGTGTGCCTGTGTGTGCGAGAGGGCCTGAGAATGCCACGGTGGACAGAGGGCAGTGGCAAGAGGCAGGGCACAAAGAGGTGAACAGCCAGAGGTGAGCCCAGTGTAGGGGCAGCACCAGCAACACACAGCGGGGGAGAACAGGTAGACAGACGCCCGGGAGGGGGACACCAGCCAGAGACATGGCGAGTGCCACCTTCCAGATGGGGGCAGTAATGAGGGGTGTGAGAAGACAGGCAGCAGGGAGGCGCGGCCGTGGAAGGGCCCATCAGTGGTACGCCCAAAACAGGCTGTACTGAGCCTACACCACCTTCGAACAGTACAGTGACACTGAGATCGTGGGCCAGTACCACCAGAACCAGGTGATTCTGAGGCAACTCTGTGACCTGTGCAGTGATGAGATGCAGGCACCCACACAATGGAGCCATGCACTGTCTGTGGAGATGAAGGTCACAGCCGTCATGTGCCTGCTTGCTACAGGCACCATCCAGAGACCAACAGGGGACATGACAGGCATAACCCAGTCGGCCGTGTCACGCCTGCTTACACAATTCCTCAGCGCACTGCTTCCCCATGCTGTGGAGTACATCAATTTCCCCCAACACACAGGCGGATTGCACAGCACACATACAGGAGTTCCACAGGGTACATGGTTGCCTGGCGTGCTTGGGGCCATAGACTGCACCCATGTAGGCATCCGCATGGCACCTGGCCTGAAGGGGGCTAAGTACATCAACCGTAAGGGCTACCTGAGTGTCAACTGCTAGGCGGTGTGCGATGCCAGGGGGTGCATAATCAAAGTCTGTGCCATGCACCCTGGAGGAGCACACGATGCCTTCATCTGGCACCAGTCTGCACTGTGCCACAGGTTCGAGAGTGGGGACATCCCCACTGGCCATCTGGTAGTTGAGTATGCATAGCACTCTTGAAGATGGGTGAAAATGTGGGTGGGGGTGTGGGGCATTGGCAGGGGTGCCATGGGAAACTGCCATAATGGCCCATGGCACAGTGATGCAGACCACCATGCTAACGACTCCCTTCTACACACAGGTGACAGTGGTTACCAATTCGGCCCTGGCTGCTCCCACCATACCAACACCCCATGACCCCAGTGCAGCAACAGTACAATGAGGCACACGCCACAACATGGAATGTCATCGAGAGGGTGTTCAGGCTGCTGAAGGCATGGTTCCATTGCCTGCACATGTCAGGCGGTGCCCTATAGTACAGCCCCTCAAAGGCCTGCAGGCTATTCCTGGCCTGCTGTATCCTGCACAACATGGCCACCTACTGTGGGATAGCCGTTGAGGTCGAGGAGGGGGACAGTGGTGGGGACGATGAGGACACCAGTCCAGCTGGTGTAGGGCAGCCACCCCCTGGACGAAGGGACCCCTGGCTGGCTCGGATGGCACAGCAGCACTGGGATACCATTGTAGAGGAGCACTTTGGACAACACAGGTGGGCAAAGGGGCCACGTGCAACCACCAAGGGCAAGGTCACAGCCCACAGACAGGCAGGGGTGGACACCAGGGGCAGACGGTGTCAGGGGCATGGGAATGGGTGAGTGACCACACACAAAGGCAGGGCTATACACGTCATGCACACACATGCACACACACCACAACACATGCCCACAGGGCAACAGGCATGCTCACCCCAACAGGCACCCCCACACCCACACAGGACCTCACACAACCATGCCCAGTGGCTGGCACTGTACATGCCTCAAATGCTGAGCATCATTGCACAGTGGCAGACAGTGCTATGCAGTCATCATCATGCACACGCCACACAGTGGCCAGCAGCCGGGAGGGTGCGCACAGGGACCATGTGTGTACAGGGCTGGGCATCTCACCCATGCATCACACAAAGAACACCACAGTGCACACAGGGCAGTGGCAGACAGTGGCCATGGAGGGAGATGGGCCAGTCATGCAGCACAATACCATGGCTGCCACAGATGCATGGGCGGCCCTGCCGAGACCTGCCAGCCCTGCCAGGCTGACCAGTGGCCTCATGGGGTGGCACTGATGGGTCCCCAGGGGTGATGCTGTGGGAATGTGACCATGTCCATGCAGGGGTCTGCAGGCCACAGAACTTGCCCGCACCAGGCATGCTTGGTAAGCCCACAGCCAAACCCAGTGTCGACATATCAGGGATCACACGACACCGGGAATGGGGGCTGGACATAGCACTCTGTGGGGTGTGCAGTGGCTGGGCACCCAACCGGGTGGCCAGTGTAGCCATGACAGTCACCATTGCAGTGGTCTGCCTATCAATGGCAGCTGTCACATCCGCCCACTGCTGGGCCAGCTCTGCCAGGAGCAAAGTGTGATCCCTGCTGCACAGCTCCTCTGCCTGGCACAGAACCACACTGAGCGCATCCACCGCTGCCACGAGCCACATCTGCTGGTCTACTGAGGCCTGGAGAAGACTGCTGTGGTCATCCAAGGGGTCATCTGCATGTCCAGCATGCTGTCCCTCATGGTGTTCCTGGCCCTGCTGCCCATCACCCCTCAATGGTTGGTGCTGCACAGCGCTGCCATTCTGGGGTACGGCCACACTCAGTGCACTGCCACTGCCCCCCACCCCTGTCCCCACGTTGACATTGGCCATCTGCTGCCGCTGCCCTTCTGGCTGCCATTCACCAGGTGACACTGGTGCGGCCACAGCAGCAGCAACAGCCTCACCACCCTGGCCACACACCAGTGCTGCCTCACTTAAGCATGCAGATGCAGCCTGGGAATGGGCTGTTGTGCAGGCAGCCATGCCAGCACTACCCGTGAAACTGCCTGGGCAGATGCCATCTGTGGGACCATCCTGTGTCCCACATACATCACTGTCCAGGACGTGTATCACGTCATCATCAGTGCTGGAGCCGGCCCCAATCCGTGTCCCAGCACACTGGACACCGAGGGCGGTGTCAGGCTGGGACACAGGCAGGGCCATGTCTGCACCCGCACCACCAGCATCAGTCCAGACAGATGTGCATGGCTGCAGAAGGTCAGTCCCTCAGACACCTGTGGAGCTGGATGGGCATTCCACTGTGTACAGGGCCTCCCCCTCAGTGGACACACCCACCACCACTGCCCCATGCAGACGCTCAGGAGCTATAAAGGAACACAGTACCGTTAGTGGCTCCGCCTGGCCCTGGGGCCTGCCCCCTACCACCCACACACTGCCAGCACAAGACCTACCATGTAGTGATGGGCTGCCACCTGTCTGGAAGCCACCACCAGGAACACCCTCGATGGCACTATACTGCATGATGATGGCCACCCACTCCTCCCGTGGCATCAGGTGGTGTACGTCCTGCTGGCTCCCACTGGTGGCAGCATGTGCCGCCCTGATGGTGGCCACCTTATCTTTAATCCACCTCCTGTCAGTGCCAACATTCTTCTTGCACTCCTGCACGGATCGCTGGTGGCTGCCCTGCTGATTAACAGCACGTGCTACCTCACCCCATGCTGCAGCATGGGCCTGTGGTGTTCCCCGCTGTCCACTGAGCAGCAGTTCCCTGTCGAGATATGCCTTGAACAGGGCATCAGATTCTGCCCTGGTAAAGTTGGGCCTCCTCCTTTGCACCCTTCCCTGCTCCTCCTCTTCCTCTTGCTCGGTCATGCTCATGCCTGGGGGATGGACAGGTGTTACATTGGACTGTGCAGTCCCATACAGCCCTCCCAGACCACTGTCCCCACATCCCTATAGCATGCAACCTACCTCAAAGGACTGCAATACCGATTCATGGCCTATGCAGCCTCAGGTTGCATATTTATAGAGCAACACATGCAAATGGGAGCAGACACAACTGTAATGGGATGCTAATGTAGTGGATGCGCCGTGGAATGGCTCATGAGCTGATTTGTATATCCTGGCTGAATATCACACTGTTGCACCTTGCGCAATGGTGTTGAGCATGCTCAGGCTGTGGCGCACCACTGTGATGTGCACAATCATCACCGCACCACGCATGGCCGCGGTGATGACGCTGAAGCTAGTGGCTCTGCTGATGTGCTGTGTGCGGGAGGCAGTACAGGGCATGGCCACCACTGTGCCTGTGGCACAAGTGCACTGTATGCTCAGAGGGGTGCTCATGCCGTGGTACACCGTGGGCGCCATGGTGCCACAGCGCAGTAGGCCACTGCAAGGCATCACACACACGCACCCTACCGCACTACATGCAGGGCTTCCCAATAGCGCTGTGGCGCTCTGTGAGCAGACAGACTCTTGACCCTGTGGCTGACCTTTTACCCCAGGTGCCATGCGTATGCATTGCTGCACACCTATTGTGCAATCTGGTGCCAGCGTTGTAGTGACTGGCAGCACAGTACCATGCTGCCTCTGCACGTGGGGCATGTATGCTACAGGGTGCCATTTTGTGGCTGATAGCTACAGCACTATGCCAATCACCAGAGCGCCCGTGTGGATGGCAATTGAGCTGCCAACCTGGTGGTGTTACTGGAGCCCCATGCAGGTGCCCTCTTTGGCCAGGTACCCCTCCTGAGGCCACAGACAGCAGTGTGGCAGGAGGTGACAGAGGGCATTGAGGAGGCCACAGAGTGCAGCAGGACTTCTGAACAGTGTTGCCACTGCTATGGGAACCTCCAGTGGTGGGACCCCAACTGCCTAGGGTGACTGCAGGCATGTGTCCGGCAGGGCTCCGTGCCATGGCCAGGTAGGTGCTCCTTCACAACACTGGTGGTATTTGTCTGTCCTGGTATCCTGGTGGTCGTCAGGCCATGCCGCGGGAGGGGCCGTACATGTGTTGCCGGTATTGGGGGTGCCTCATGTACACCCTGTGCCACCACATCATGGCTGGGCTGTGCGGGCACACACACACAGCAAGGGGGGGCTATGTTACTGGCCTGTACTGATGTTGCCCTCTCCATGTTTGCACTCTAGGCCCGGAGGATCACCATAGGGCCTGTTGGCCCATGAGCAGGGATGTCAGGCTGGAACTAGAGATGTGGTCTTGCAGCCAGGGCACAGTGGTGGTGCTGGGGGTCAGCAGTGCCATGCTGACCAGGACGCAGGTGAGTGCTGTGTTTCCCCTTACATCTGTGTATGATGGGTTGCAGGGGTGGTGGTGGGGCATGGCACCCTGCACATGGCCCCACTGCTGTGCACACCCCATGTCCTAGGTGGACAACACTGGATGACCCTGGAGCGTCACATTAAGGAGATACTGCAGGTTACCCGGGCCACACTGGAGCTGCTGCAGGGCATGTAGCGGAGTGATTGGCAGTGGCACAGAAGGCACCACAGGGAGCGCAGGGATGAGAGGGGACACAAGTACAGCCTGCAGCATCCATGCTGTTCCTTACCCTCCCTGGACGGTCCCTCACACCCCTTTTTCCCCTCCTTGCTATTTGCCTTTGCCCCATGCCCATCCCCCCGAGTTGTAGCCTTGTCCCCTCCCCCACTTTGTATATTGTACTGTATATAGTTCTTGTTCATTATGTTACCTTTTGACATATAGGTAAGTTTCATACTACAACTGTGGTGGTCTCTGATTTGCAGCGGGCATCTGGTGCCTTGCTGCAGTGGTATGCATGACATCTGGGGGTGGTACTGACCTGGTCGTGGGTGTGTTTGCCAGGGCCCCTCCACTGGTGTGGGTGGGGGCCATGGTCCCTGTCTGTGGTATGTGTGTTGTGCCCTGTGCACAGTATGCCTGTGTGCAGTGGTCTCAAGTGCATGCGATGTCCCAGTCACCTCTGGCAGTGTGGGCCTGGCCCGTGCAGCTGCGCCCCTTGTGTGTCTGTGGTATGCATGGTCATGCTGACCCCTCCATCGCATGCATGTCTGCTGGCATGACATTGGTGGCAGTCCATGCCAGCCACCCTCTGGGCACAGCAACCTGGCAGTTGGCATCCTGACTCCAGGTCTATTGCACTTCTGCTTCAGGTGACACTGTGGGCGGTGCTGTTGTTGTCCCCCTCCATGCTGTCAATGGTGTCTGGGGCGGTGCCTGTGGTCTGCTGTCTATCACATGTGCTCCAGATGCATGCTGACAGTGGACACGTTTGTGGTGCATGCACCACATGGCTAGCTAACCAGCACCATGGTGGTGTACAGGCCATGGGTACACGGCAACATTGGACACATGACAGCGGCATCTGTTGCCCCACTATGTGTGGCTCTGTGACGGGGTACCCTTGGGACTGGGTGGGGGATTTGTTCATGTCCTGTGTTGCATCCTGTGTGGTGCATTCCTCCATGCACCACAGTGGGCTGCTGTGCTGTCTGGTGGGGCCAGTGCTGGGACAGGATGTGTGCATGGGTGGGTGTGCAAGGTGCCGTCCTGCTGGTGATAGCATCCAGGGCAGGACTTGTCACATGCGGGGTCCATCGGGTACTGACTCAAAGTCGACCTCTTTGCTGTGCCCCTGTGGGGGCCATGCAGGGGGGCATTATGTATGCTCAGTGGCTGGTGTCACCTGCTGTGGGAGGATCATGGTGGGGCTGTCATGCATGATGCCATGGGGCACAGGGTTGCATTGTCACGGTGGTGGTGGTGGCATACCTTCGGTGCCATGCACTGTTTGGTAATGCTTCTGGGCCGAGTGTCTTGGGATCACTGTACAGGGGGTGGTCAGCATTGGTGTGGTGCTGTGGTGTGGGATGGTCTGGCCCTCCTTGTGTTGCAGTCACTGTTTGCCGGGAGAGTGTGCTGGGGCACCTTGCCCTGTGGGTGTGGACAGCTGACCTGTGTCTGCTGTTGGATCGGTGCTGGGGTTCATGGGCTGGTGGTCCATTCAGCTCACCTCTGGATGTGCAGCTGATGGGGGGCCTTTGGGGGGGTTGGTCTGTCTGGCCTGCTGCACGCTCCTCCACTCATGGCACATCCATGGCTAGTGCACCACTGCTTCCTGTCCTTGTCCCTGCGCATACCTGGATGTGCTACTGGGCATCGGCCCTGCTCCACTGTGCATCCCTGGTTGTGCTATGGCACATCGGGCATGATATTCAGCTGTGTTAATATCACGCACGTTGCGCAATGGCGCACTGCTCTTGCGCCTGCTCCCACTATTGCGCATCTTTTTGGCACAGTCTGAATATCCCACCCATTATGTACAACAGACACAAAACCTTACAGGCTGTGTGGTACAGATATACATATGAGAGAGACTCTTCTGTTATCAGAAAGCAGAGGTGCTCCTTTATCTTGGCCGGCTCTCAAAGACTGACAACCTTGTTTTGATCCATGGTACTATACCAGTGGAATAATACCATAGTCTATCAAGCTGCCAACTCATTTTGGTCACAGCAATTATGACGCAGCATCAAGAGTGACAGTGAAAGGGGCGATCTTGGTTTTAGATTGCTCCTCACTCCTGTTGCCCTTTGCCCCCACACAGTTTCTACCCTCTCCGGGGCATGCCCAATCATTTCTCAAAGGGAGTTTTGGTGCTGTACCTCCTGGGAGACAAAATGTTTGGTGCTGTAAGGCCAGATGGCATTTTTCCTGCATCATAATCAGTGTCGGCAAAATGTGTATCGCTGTGGCATGGGTGAACCGAATAATACAATCCTTTCTGTTATGTGATCTTTTAGGGAGGTACTGTACAGTATGTGAAACAGCCTCTGTATGACTGAGCAATGTGTGGTCTTTGGTGAGAAGAGATGTTGCAAAGCTTTAATTTGCTGGTGAATTTCTGACTTTGCCTCAGCAGAGCAATCCAAAAGTTTTGCCATTAGGTCACAAATTTGCCTATGTGACTTCGCCGGTAACTTAGCAGTAACTTTGCCATTAGGATGGGCAGGTGAAGCACAGTATGTAAACTTCATCAGTAACTCCGCTGGTAAAGACAGTGGCCCAAATATTCAAAAGGGTTGTGCATCGCGCAACAGTGTTTATGCATGCGCAACCCACTGATGCGCCCTGAGAGCGATATTCAAAAGGAAAAGGTGCATAGCACAAATCCTGATGCGCCCAGATGCATCAGTAATGTATGCAGGCACAAGTAGGGGGCGTGCCCATGCATAACCTGCACAGCCCGATATTCAGCCTGGGATGTGCAGAGCCATGCATGCACATTCCTACCTGCACCAGCACAAAGTTACACCAAAAAAAGGAACAACTTATGGCCACCCACAGGTGAGCTGCCACATTGCAGGGCGCAACACAGCAGCTGCCACTAGTGGGTGGCCACCCGAATTCCAGCTGCACCTGGCGGCGCCCCCCATGCCCGATCATGGGCATTTGTACAAAAAAGATTACTGTCCTATATCCCTGGTGGTCCAGTGGACCCCTGTCTGCCTGATCGCGGGCATCTGTTAAAACAGAATAATCCGTCCTATATTCCTGGTGGTCCAGTGGACCTACCTGCCCGATCGCGGCATTTGTAAAAAAATAATAATTCCAATATCCCTGGTGGTCTAGTGGTACCCCCACCCGCCCACTGAGCCCCACCACCCGCTCTCCCCGGTCAGCTGGCGGGCAGCAGCACCCACCCGCCTGCCACCCTGCTGCCCCGCCCACCCGTGACACCTCGAGTAGGGCTGCATGCCCATTGGTTCACAGCGTGAGCCAATGGGCATGCAGCCCCTACCGTACTACACATTCCAGATATGTGAATGATTCCCCTTTTGGAACCATGCGAGGTCCACAGGAGGCAGGTACAAGCCAATGTCCTTCTTGGTGGCTCGAGCAGACTGAACCAGTTCAAACAGTCCCTCTTGAAATAGGGGCAAAGTTCCAGCTATCTAGTTGGCTCCCCAAGCTGTACTGTACAGTTCCAGTCCCTTTTTTATTTATTTATTAGTTTTTGTTGACCGGGTAAGTGCACTAGACAAATCCTGCCTATTTTCAGGCATGACCCGGGGGAGGGGGATACAGATGAATGCCAACTGACTTTTGAACCAGATTAAGCTGTTGGTGGTATTTATAGTGAATGAGGAAAATTTGTCCAGGACACCGGGGAAATTCCCCTACTCTTTTCAATAATTGCCATGGGATCTTTAACATCCACCCGAACTACCACCAATCCAGGCAGATGGGACCTCAGTTTAACGTCTCATCCGAAAGACGGATAACCTTAACTGGTCAGGTTTTAGGCACCATGGACTCGTCCCAGTTTTATCTCCTAAAAGTTTCTGCCAGTGTCCCAAGAGTTTCTGCATTAAATCCAGGCTCCCGCTTGGCTGCTAGGTTGAAAAAATGGTGCATGCTGTGCACAGTTTTTAATGCAGTTCACATATTGTCCCACTTTCAAGTTCTGGTACAGCCAGATAAAGTACTTTTGCTTAAATATGACCCCACAGTACAATAACCCCAACTGTGCCCTGTTAAATGAGTCCATTATTATACATTCACATGCAACATGTACGCTGTCGCTACTGCCACAACACTGCCCCCCCCAGATGGCAGGCAACACCTCATTAATATTCATGAGGGCTCATTTTTATTCATAAGCCCTCACTTTTTGCCAATTTTTAAACTCTTTATTTACTTAACCCTGAGGGTTCTTAACAGCCTCCTCAAAGTCACCAGTGTCCATCGAGCTCAGGAGGGGCACCTGGACCACTGACCACTAGAATGGTGGTCGGCAGTTGTAAGGAGCTACTGTGCACATGCGCGAGTGACAGCAGCTTCAGGGAAATGCTGACAGCTCGCTATTTGGTTTTCTTGAGCCCAATTGGGCTAAAATTGCTTACAGGGCAATTCGGGAGAACTGTTGGGGCACCAGAGGACGAGGGGAAACCACGGGACACACCCAGAAGGAACGAAGACAAATGGGAGGAAATAGGAGAGAGCGGGAAACTATGGGGCCATTAAGGTAAGCCCCCAAAAGGGGGGTTACATTTACAAACTGGCAAGACACTGACATGCCATTCCAACACTTTGCATGGACAAGGACACAGTCTGCTATTCTCTTTACTCAATTGCTTTGTGACATCTCTGGCCCAGCAGCAAAAGTAAGTACTGTATTTATTTCCTTTTTTTTTTGGGGGGGGGGGTTGTAACCACTTTAACTCAATCCATTTTTTTGTAACAGATTTTTTTTTGTATTTTTAGGTATTATCACCTTGGTGATGAAATCACGGTGCTGCATAGGTTCAGCCTGTATCTTTTTTGGGAATTCAGCATGTTTCCCAGCAACAGGGAGGTAAGTATTTTTTTGAGGGGGTGGGGTTGATTTTTTTGAATTCTGAAAAGTTTTGCAGATGTCAGGCTGTTTTCTGTTTCTGTTGCTCTACTTTCAGGTAATTTTCAGCATCTGTCTGTTGCTATATTGTCTGGGCGGAGAAGAGAGTGATAGCTTAAATGCTGGAGCAGAAGACAGCAGGACAGCACAGGATGGAAATCTGTGCAGACAAGAAAAGTTATTTAGACTCCACTCAAATAACTACCCACTATGGTGGTGGCCGCACAGTGTGCTGATTGTACACTCCATGTCCTGCTACACCACCTTTCACCTATGAAGAAAGAAAGGGAAATTATTTTGCCTCACTCAGCCACTGTAGCACTGGTGGCCATGCCAGGTATAGCTGTTGTTGACGCCATGTCCTACTACACCACCTGTCAGCTGTGAAGAAAAAAATTAAAATGATTTTGCCTCTGTCTGCCACTGTGGTGGCTGCCAAGTACAACCATTGTTGACTCCCCACATGACAAACTATGTAGCTATTGTCTGGCTACCATAGCAGAGTGTCTACCTGTGACAGGAGAACAAAAAATAAAAAGAATAAAAAAACAAAAGAAAATCATATGATACCTCCCTTTACAGTAGTGCTGCTGGCCATGCTGGAGTGAACCAGTGAGTGGTGTAGAACAGCCATTGTGAATGGTAAAATCTACAGGGAGACAAAAGGAGAGGAAGAAAAACATTTTAATGTCTTCCTGAGTAAGTAAGGCCTTTCGTCCGCTGTGAGGCCAAGTCCTAGAGTCAACCAACAAGTGAAGAAAAAAAGAGAAATTATTTTGCCTCACTTGGTCACTGTGGCACTGGTGGCCACACCCAGTAAGTACATCACTTTTCACCTGTGAAGAAAAAAAGAGAAATTGTTTTGCTTCACTCAGCCACTGTAGCACTGGTGGCCATGCCAGGTATAGCTGTTGTTGACGCCATGTCCTACAACACCACCTGTCACCTGTGAAGAAAAAAAAGAAATGATTTTGCCTCAGTCTGCAACTGTCATGGGTGCCATGTATAGCCATTGTTGAGTCCCCACATGATGAACTATAGTATGTAGCATGCATTTGGCACTGTAGCAGAGTGTCTACCTGTGACAGAAGAACAAAAAACAAAAGAAAAAAAACCAAAAGGAAATCATATGATACTTACTGTTACAGTAGTGCTGCTGGCCATGCTGGAGTGTGCCAATGAGTGGTGTAGAACAGCCATTGTGAATGGTAAAGCCTGTAGGGAGACAAAAGGAGAGGAAGAAAAACATTTTAATGTATTTCTGATTAAGTAAGGCCTTTCGTCCTCTGTGAGGCCCTGTACTGGAGTCACCCAGCAGGTGACTGAGAAAGAGATACGAACAAATAGAACTTGCCTACAAAAGCACTGAATAATACTGTGTTACTATCAAACTGGTCACATTTACTCTGATTTGAAACATTTGTTAGTTGGACTTTCAGTGTTATTGAATCTTCTCTAATCTCTATGATACACACCACTTCATTTTGGGATAAAAACATTAAACATACCAACTCCAAGTTATGTATGCATATAAGCAGTTAGTGAAAGAATTTTGTACTATAAATTAATATTTCTAATGCAAATGAAAAAGTAACACATTCAAAATGATACTTACAGTTATATTACAGCTGCTCACTGTGTGTGTTCCACTGAGGTGGTGTAGGATTCGGAAGAGGCATTCTGAGTGTTGAGACCTGCAAGGAGACCAAAGGACAGGAAGAAAAACATTTTAATGTCTTTCTGAGTAATGTGGAAAGACTCTTGGCCTCTGTGGGGCCAAGGACTGCAGGAACCCCACCAGCAGTGATGATAAGGACTGTGAACAACAGTGAAAGTGTCTTACCATCACATTAGACAAAGATAGGCCTTGCTGGGGCTGTGGTTTTGCTGCTTTGATGAGATGGCTGACTGGAGGGTTGGCTTGAATATCCTCCTGTCTTACTGTTCAGAACTGGCCACTGCTGTAGTACACCTGTGATGGTATCATCCACAGTATCAATTCAGATTTTCTGCAAAGTGCTTTTAGCTGCTCCACATGATGGGGTTGTTCAGTTACAAATACGGGATTATCTCAGGCCAGGAGAACATTGCCTCCAGTTATGTGATTTTTTAACTGAGGCAGCAACTCTAACTCCTACCATAGGATCAAGCCAAACAGTTTTCCCTAGAATCAGGAACATTATTTCATCAATGCAGAGGCAGTGTACCATCCTGTTTGTAAGGACCCAAGTAGGTCAAAGGAGGAGGAGGGGAATGAGGAGGGGGCAGTACTGTGTCTTGCTGGCTGGAAAAGGGATGCTTTACCTAGCTGCTACAACAGCATTTTTGTGTTGCATCAGTGTGGATGTGGTGGCCCATGCTGTTTATGATTGTAGGAGCCAAGCAGGCAAGAGGAGAAGGAGGAGGAGGAGGAGGAGGCAGTGCTGTGTCTTGCTTGCTGGGGCATGCATTTTCTCTAGACCTCACACTCAAGCAGTGGAGGCAGGTACTCGATTAGGCACAAGGAAATAGCAGCACAACAATTGGGGATGGGAAACAGTAAAATGAAGGAAAATAACAGGATTATTTCTATCAATCATACATTAAAGGATTACACTGAGAGGCAAGGAGGGAAACAACACATTTATTTTAGTCAACATCATTGAGGAGGCAGCCCTCACAGTCTTTCAGACTGTAGTTGTCACCAGATGGGAATTCCCTCTCCATTACTGTTTCATCCACCTTAGTGGTACAAGATAATTTGCTAGTGCTGAGTCTGCTGACAACATCATCTTCATCTTTACTCTCATGTGGTAGGAAAAGGGACATGATTGTCCTGTGCGGAATGTAAGCCTCATTCATTTTAATAAATATTAGCATGCTAGCATTCTTTGGTGACAGAGTGGTGCGCCTGTCCCACACAGTGGCACTATAGAATGCTGGAAATGTGTGGATTGGGTTCTAAGACATGGAGCATGTGTTCCATTAAGGCACAACTTCCACTATCCCCACCTGCTTCCAGCACTTGCTGCACATTCACCATAGTGTCTGCCTCAGCACACTTAGAAGTGGAATGGCCTGACTGATACAGGCAGCGTCCCCACTCATTGCTTTTGTTGCATGTTCAAATGGCCTGAGAATCATGATTAGTCCATCCATTTGGCACCACTGCTCTGTTGTGAGACACATGGATACTCCAGCACTGTCATGGCTTTTATGTAGCAGCAGATAGTCAGAAATTGCTTTATACCACTTGTATGACTCCATCATGTACAAGGTGGTGTGCCATCTGGTAACAACATCCAGCTTCATACTGTGCTGAGGCAATTTGTTCTGTATCTGCAGCTGATGGAGCTCATCACAGGCCTTTCCAGAATGGGCAAAGTGGTAACAGATGCGACGGGCTACAGTCAAGCTGTTCTTGATATCTGGATGTGTGAGAAAGTGCTGCACAATGAGATTCAGACAGTGTGCCAGGCATGGCACCCTGGCAAACCCAGGGGAACAAGCAAAAAAGCCACCCCAATGGCTGGATATGCTGGAATAAACACAAAAGTGCAGATCCAGAAAAATTCCTTCACCATCCACCAACCTCTATTCCCAGCAGAACATATGACAAGACAGACTGTAATAGTGCAACTTATTTTAATCCCAAAAATGCCCAAACTCCATATCTCTCAACAAGGATGCCAGCAGGTACATCTCACAACAGCTCCAACTAGTTTCACTTAATGCAACATCAGGGAGTGTCTTAGATGATGTGTTACCCTTATTTAAATGTAGCTCTTAAAGGGACATATACCACTTTATTATCAACAATAACAGATGAATAAGTTTGTGTAAAATGAGAAAGTATTGTAATAAATATATATGCAAAGTGATACTCTTGAACACACACACCTAAAAAAAGTGATAGCCTAACTTGAAAAACCTAGTTTATAAGAAGTGAAAAATTAAATGCTTAAATTAATCTTAAATGTTAAAATTGTCAAGTTAAGAAAACTGCATAGAGTGCTAGCATTAACTACAACAGAAATTGATGAATTACTGTGGAAGGGACTATAGATATTTGATTCCTTTGTTTGTTTCATGTTTTCCTTCATATATAAGTAAACAATAATCCAACATTCTTATAGTTCTAGATATTGCCATCACTATATATATATATATATATATATATATATATATATACACACACACAGTATATATATATATATATATATATAAATCAACTGTTTGAAATAAATCAAAGCATATAAAAACATAAAGATTCATATTTATAAAGGTCCTACTAAGCAGTAATACAAATAGTTATACCAATCCTACTCACCCATCTGAATAGAAGGACCATGATGTGGGGGGAAGGGTAAAGAAGACTTTATCTATGAATGTATAAAAATCTCCCGCGGTTCAACATATTATGCAGTACCACACAGTACAAAGCAATCCATACAATACTGTATAATGAGTACATTAGGCATCTCTCAAAAACAGAGATGTCTATGCCATCATTTAATTCTGCAGCTCTCAAATGCCCCAATTCATAGATCCAAAAAGCTTCTCTTTTACATAATACAAAATCCAAAGCCCCCCTCCCCCATGGGTCTAAGTGTTACTTTTTCAATTCCATTAAATTTGAAAACATGTTTCCCCTTTCCTGTGTTGTCCCGTATGTGTGCTGAAATGCATTATGTGGGGCATCCAAGCGGTTTGAACTTGAATGTTCTTCAATGCAATTATTGAATAAACACCTGGGCCCAGATATTCAAACTGCGCTCAAAACTGGCGCAACAGCAGGAGCAAGCACAAACCAGTTGCGCAAATGCGCAACAGGTGCGATATTCAAACATGGAGCACAGCAAATTGCGCAAGCAACCAACGTCTGAATATCGCACATACTGCGCCATCGTGCAACCAGGAAGGAGAAGCTGAGCCAAAATGTTGCGCTATGGTGCAACCAGGGAAGCTCAGCTGAGCAGTCCAGAGCTGCCATAGCGCAAGCACAGCCCCAGAGCAATGGAACTGCACATCCAGGAGGCAGGCTGGGGCCCACCGCCAGCCATGCCACACATGGCACAGGAACACACTGCAGAACCCACCACACCGGCACACCCCAAGCACAGCATCACTGGGGGTGGGACGGATGATCCACGTGCCCATGGGGACAAGCCAACAAAGCATAGCAGAGCCCTGACACCCCAGCACAACCACTGGCAGGCGGAGAGTGCCACACACAGGGGGTTGACAATCACAGTGCACATCAGCCCACCGTATGCACAGCACACCCTGCACTGTGACCCCAAGACACCACCCATGTGCAGTGACTGGCACTGCAGGAACCCATGCAGTCCCCCCAGCACATGTCAGCCCCGTGCAACACAGAAGCCTACAAGCCAGACACACCCTGTGCACCCAGCACTGGGTGGCAGCAGATGGAAGACCAACCGAAAGTCACTGCCATGCTGGAGATACCTCCCCATGCACACACACACACATACCCAGGACCATACCAGCCCAGATGGCATGTACACACCTGCAACTGAGCACCCATAGCCAGCTGCAAATCAGAGACCGACACAGTATTCATATATCAAAATAGAAATGTATATTAAACATATTTCAACAAGAACAATAAAAACTATTTACAAGGGGGACAGGTACAAGGAAGGGGTGTTCAAAGAGGGAGAGATTAAAAAACAGAGGAAAGGCAGGGTGGTAGGGATGGGAGAAGTAGGAAGAGTAATGGCAGGAAGCTACGGACCGGCTCCTGGTCCTCCCCTTGCTGGCGCCCATTCCATCCCGGCCCTGATGGTGTCCATGCCTCCGGATGGCTTGCAGGATCCTGTGGTTTGCAATGCTGACCTCTGTGAGGCGACGGACATCCTGTTGCATCCTCCGTAGAACTGTGAGGCCCAGGAAAATGGGAACACAGTCAATGGCTGTGACTGACCACAACCCTGAACACCACCCAACCTGCAAGCCATATAGCCCAATGTCCCGCACCTGTGATGGCATGCACCCACCACAGTGAACATGCACATGGCCATCACAAACAGGCGGCACCAGCTATGTGCACCACCGCCACACACACCGCCCACGTCAATCACAGTACAAACTAGGCTGGCAAGTGATGTGGCAGCGTGGTGTGATGCCAGTTACACAGCTATGTGCCCAGTGCATGCCTGGACCACCAGTGGCGCATACACAGGCGTGCTGTGATACTGCACTGTGATGCATGTCACCTGTGTCGTGCCTACATACATGGATACATAGACAGTGTCGGTAGATAAGGGCCTATGGCCACCCAGTCTGGCCATTTGACCTTGTAAGTTCACTCTGTTTTCCTATAAGTCTGTTGCACCTTACCCCTGACCTCCAGAATTCCTGTGTGGCTATCCCATGCATTCTTAAATCCGTGACCAAGTCAGCCCCACCACTTCCTCTGGCAGGGTGTTCCACTTGTCCACCACCCATTCTGTGAAGAAATTCTTTCTCATGTTTCCTCTGAATCGTCCCCCTCCAACTTCCTCCCATGCCCTCTAGTCCTGGAACATCTTTTACGCTGAAAATAGTGTTTTCCTGCACTCTGTTCCCCTGTAAGATACTTGTATGTCCCCATCATATCCCCTCTCCCTCCCTCCTCCAGGAGTACATGTTCAGTTCCTTCAACCTGTCTTCATAGGACTTGTGATGCAATCCATGCACCATCCGTGTTGCCCTCCTCTGAACCCTCTCTACCCAGTCCATGTCCATACGTAGGTATGGTCTCCAGAACTGTACACTGTACTCCAGTGTGGGGCCTCACTAGTGTCTTGTATAGTGGAATTATGACCTCCCCTTTGGTTGTGTTGTGCATGGCTGGTGGTCTTGCCCCCCCCAGCATGCAATAGCATCCATGAAGTAATGATACTCACACTCCTCCAGCAGCTGGGTCTGCCGCTGCTGCTGATGCTGCTGCTGCTGCTGCGGTTGGGGCACAACACCCCCTGGCACCGGGGCCCTGGCACGGCCCACCTCACCCTCGCCCGGTGTCCTCAAAATCCGGCCTGTGGGAGACATATGTTGAGACAAACATCAGTGTGACTCAAAAGCAGAGTGCCCCCTGCCCCAGTGAGAGTGCCTGCCCACACAGCCATAACCATCCATTACTGTGCACACACTGACACAGCCAACCGTGTCCGAGCGGCACCTGCTGCACAGCCACCCACACACACACACCTACAGAGAATATAGGTGAATAGATGGTACACTCACCTGGCTCTAGGCACCACGCCCTGCCTGGCATGCGAACGCAGCTGGCTAAGAGTTCCGCTCCTCTGGCAGAGGTCACTGTACCGTGCCGGCACTGCTCAGCAGACCGCCCCGCCAGTGACCTCCACCAGGTCAGTGGCCACTTGCTGCCATGGGTCCTAGGCATGGTGAGGGGGCCTCACCCACAGTGCATCACAGTGGGGCTCCACCAGGGCCACCAGGTTGGCCACTTCAAGCTGGCTCCAGGACACCGCCCTCCTCCTAGCCATGGCACCAACTTTACAGCAGGCAATATGGCGCCTGCTGCGCGTGACCACGTGGGTTGTTGCACAATAGACCACCACAGGCTTCAATCGCTGTTCAAACAGCGCCGTCACTTTACATGGCGCTGTCACCAGACAGCGCAATAGGGACGTACACATGGCATGCGAACAGCGCCAGAGGGCAGAGGGCATACACAAGGTCACGGCAATGACGCAAGGCTACGCACAGTGCCATCGGACGTAGAGGCATCCTGCGTGACTGTCAAGCTGAGCACCAGTGCCACAGTGGACTATCGCGCAGTAGTGCCACAGCGCCATATAGTGCCCAGTGCTGTAGCACCACTGGCGGCACAATGGTGGCCATGGTCTGAATACTTCTCGCTCAGCAGGTCTGCAGTGCGATAGGCGCATCGCGCGTAAACTGTCTGGGCATGCCCAATGCAGTGTGCATCGCAGCCACAAACCTGCACCATTGGCTCAGCCGGACCTTCCGTATTGTGCAAAGCGCAAATACGCGATATTCAGCCGACATATGCAAATCATTCGATCAGCCATTCAAAGGCGCAGTGGCACAATTAGCATGTCATTAAAGTTGCGCCACACCTCATTTGCATGTGTTGCGCTATAAAAATGTGACAGTGGGTTGTGCCGACCAGATTTGGTTACTGCAGGTGAGAGGTGAGTTACATGCTGTGTGATGCTCAGGACAATGCTCATGGGCAGGGGTGCCGGAGGATGATAAAGGCTGAGGGGGCTGAGCATGAAAAGGGCACTTAGAAAGGGACACAGGGCACCCTTTCTATCAGTATCTGCCATGAGGAGAGAAACGTGGGGCTTCCGCTCCAGACCGGCAGCTATGCTCATGGAAATGCTGTCGACTGCACAGTGACAGGTGTCCACTTCCACCCATACAGATCACCATGACTGACCAGAGACAAGCTGAGGTGTGGACGGCGGGCGTAGGAGGAGGCCGAACTTCACCGCGGCAGAGACAGAGGCCCTCTTCCAGGCCTACCTGGAGGATGAGCCACTATTGAGTGGACGGAGGGGCACCCCTCAGGAGCGTGCAGCTGCATGGGAGGGGGTGGCTCGGGCCATCAACCTGCACAGAAGCCACCAGCGCTCCATACAGGAATGCAGGAAGAAGATGGGGACTGACCGCAGGAGGCTGAAGGAGAAGGTGGCAGCCTTCAGGGCGGCATGTGCTGGCACTGGTGGGGGCCCACCAGTGGTGTTGCAGCTGACCCCTACAGAGGAGACACTGGTCGCGGCCATGCAGCTGAGTGCCATTGCAGGTGTACCAAGCGGAGGATTCCAGACAGGTGGAAGCCCATCACTGCACGGTATGACATGGTGGTGTTGTTGGGGGGGGGCTGTTGTTCACATGCACTCACATGTACTCTCTTTCTGTTACAGATCCTGTTCGTCTGCAGGAGATGGTGGTGGTGGTGGGTCCAGACAGTGAGGCAGACCTGCTGGACGTGGAGGAGGGACCATCCACCTCCACCACCAGCCTGCAGGCACTGCAGCAACATCTTGGCTAGCCTACAACTCGGTGTCAGTGATATATGGGTGCAGGGGTGCACAGCCTGTATCACAGCAGTCTGGCATGCAGGTATGCCAGCATGCTGTGCCTATGGCAGTGGCACGCACCTGCACCATTGATGATAGCAGGCCTGCAATGGGCAGTGATAGGTGTGTGTCCCATGACGGACACATGGCAGGTCAGCACGTGCCCCTGGGCCTTCCTGGTCACACCTGTGTACCAGCATGCTGGCACAGTCCCAGGCTGTGCCTGTCAGCACCAGTGGGGCAGCACCGGTGGCTGTGCAGGTGTCTGGCACTGTTGTCAGCACGGAGGTGGAACAGGTGGACCTGGGGGCTCAGCAGTTGGAGGGGCGGCAGCAGCAGTCGCACACCAGGGCTGGGGGTACAGTGTCAATCAGTGGCACATGTCCACCACTCATTGATCTGCCCATACCTGGTCCTGGTGAACAGCGCCCACCCTCAAGGGGTGCTGTGCACCAGGACCATCCACACCCTGGGGGTCACGAGGCCATTGGGGCAGAGTACCCATTGGACGCACACCTGCCTGCTGCAGGACTCGGTACAGCTGCAGGGGCGGGTTGCAAGGTCGTGGAGGCACTGTCTGTGTCCATGGAGCGGCATAGCAGGGGTGTGCTCGGGACGGGCCGAGCTGGTCCTTATGCAGACGGATGTGACCGCTGCCATTGACAGGCTGACCCAGGCAGTGGTCTCTGTGGCGGACACATTGGCCACATTGTCAGGTGCCCCTGTACCACACACCCCACACAGTGTGCTCTCCACTTCCCGTTCCCGGCGTCGTGCGACACCAGGCCTGTCGACGCCGGGTTCTGCTGTGGGCATCCCGAGCACCCCTGGTGCAAGTCTGTTTGGCAGGATGCAGACCCCTGTGCGGGCAAGGTCGCGTTCGCGCAGTGGGACCCCTGGTGGTGCACCAGCACCACCCGATGTGGCCCCTGCTCAGCCTGCCAGTGCTGCTGGGACACGGTGGGGCCACCCACGCATCCATGGTGGCCGTGGGACAGTGCTACCTGACTGAGCTGTCTCCCAGTGCAGGCCCTGTCTGGTGCTGCCCTGTGTGCAATGTGTGTCATGGTGGGCAGTGCACTGCTGGGTGCTCTGCTCACCACGCTGAACATGGACCACCTGCACACTCTCCCAACTGCTGTCCACAGGTGCGTGTGCATGATGATGCCTGCATTGCACTGTACACCAAGGTGCAAGTGTGCCCAGGTCCTGACACATGTCGTGGACAGTCCAGGTGGTGGGGTGGTTGGTGGTGCTGTGTGTTGGCAATGTCATTTCCCAGTGCTGTGCTGCTGCCCATGTCAGCTGCCTGGTGTGTGTGTCCATATGAGTGCTCACCCCTCTCTGATGGTGTGTTAGTATGCCTGGAACCGTCAACTCCCTGACCTTCATGCACGTGTATTCCCTGTGTGCCTGTGGTTTGCGCATGGACAGTGTTGCCTGCACATGTCCCTTGACTTACCTGTGTTGGGCATAGTGCTCTTCTGTAATGGTGTCCCGGTGCAGCTGGGCCTGCCGGGTCAGTCGGGGTCCCTCCGTCCTAGGGGGCTGCTCATCACCCACATCACAGGCGCCACTGGGCGTCCCCCGCCATCCCCCTCTTGGACCTGTACAGCTATCCCATGGTCTTTGGCCATGTTGTGCAGGATGCAACAGGCCAGGAATATCCCACAGGCCTTTTGGGGGCTGTACTGTAGAGCTCCGCGAAGTGTCAGGCATCGGAGGCGTGCCTTGAGCATCCCAAACACCCGCTCTATGATGTTACGTGTTGCTGCGGCATGTGCCTCATTGAAACATAGCTGCGCTGGGGTCGTGGGGGCGCGGTGCAGTGTGAGCAGCCAGGGGCCAGGTGGGTATCCGCAGTCACCTGTGTGGAGATAGTGGAGATCAGTGTCATGTCAGGTCCATATTGCCCATATCCTTGTGTGCCACTACCATGGCACCTGTGTCATTCCCACCCTTGCCCAGAGTTTGCATTCCATACATGTGTACTCACCCACTAGATGACCAGTGGGGATGTTCCCACTCTCGAATCGATGGCACAGTGCAGACTGGTGCCATATGAAGGCATCATGTGCTCCACCATGGTGTGTGGCACAGACATTGATAATGCGCCCAGTGACATCACACACCACCTGGCAGTTGACACTGGAAAAGCCCTTTCTGTTCCGATAAGCCTGGCCGTCGGGGCCAGGTGGCGTGCGAATGGCCACATGGTCCAGTCTATGGCCCCTAGCACACCAGGCATACGTGCTACCCTGTGGAACTCCTGCATGTTTGTTGTACACTCTGCTGCGGTGCTGGGGAAATGGATGTACTCCGCAGCATGAGGCAGCAGTGCACTGAGGAATTGGGTGAGGATGCGTGACGTGGCCGACTGTGTAATGCCTGTGGTGTCCCCTGTCAGCCTCTGGAAGGTGCCCGTGGCGAGCAGGCACATGCAGGCTGTCACCTAGGTCTCCACGGACAGAGCATGACTCCGTCGTGAGGGTGCCTGCTTCACATCACTGCACAGCTTGCAGAGCCGTCTCAGTATTGCCCTGTTCAGGCAGTACCGGCCCACAATCTCAATGTCTGTGTACAGCTCGAAGCTGATGCGGGCACGATACCACCTGTCGGGGGCATACCACCGACGGGCCCCTCCGCGGCCACGTCCCCCTGCAGCATGGTGTCTCACCCTCATTACAGCTTCCATGTGAAGCTGACACTGTCCATCTCCTGGCTTCTGCCCCCAGCTGCTGTTCCTGTGTTAACCCGCTGCCCCACTGCTGCTTCCACTGCACCGGGCACCCCCCACTGGCCTCTCTGTCCTCCTGGACCCACTGTCCCTCTCTGCCCTTCCAGCTCCTGTCTCTCTCTCTCTCTGTCTCTCTCCCCCAGTTTGCAGCCTGCTAGGGTTCTTGCGCCGCTTCCTTGATACTTTTTATTTTGGCTCAAATCCGGTACTGTGCAACTTCCGGCTGAGCCACTCTTGCGCATTGCGCAAGTGTTCGGATATCGCATTGCACACTTTATGCATGGACCCGCCCCCTTTGGTTGCGCATGCCTTCATTTCCATTGCACTGTTGCTCAGCATGTTTTCGGTGGCGCAACTGGCCCCTTCTGAATATCGCAGAATGGCGCATTTTTGGAGTTGAGCACGCGCAACCCTGTTGCGCATGGCGCAACCCTTTTGAATATCTGGGCCCTGGTTTTACCCACATAAAATACAGAACAACAACATATGGCAGGATAGATAACAGCACTGCTAGTGCAATTAATTAATTATCTGATGTTAAACACCTTGTCATTATTTACTGTGCTAAACTGCTTAGTTTTAATGATATGTTGACGGTATACACATCTACTACAGACAAAACATCCAGTGGGTTGTGATGGTAGCCAATGATGAATATTGGGTTTCTCCACAGGTAAAAAACTGTTTACTAGCATATCCTTTATGTCATTACCCCTTCTATAGGTTATTTTTGGAGACTAAGGCCCTGTCCAAACTAGTGCTTTGGTGACGTTACTTGTGCCCATGTAACGTTACCGCTTGGTATGGTGCTCGTTCAGACTTGTAATGGTTTGAAAAGTGTTTCTTGAACTGTTTTTAAGACCACCAAAGAGCAGGACTTTAGCACAGTTATGGTAATGTTATCTTATTTTTGTTCAGTCTGTGGAGTAGTTCAGATAGGTGAGTGATGTGTTCTTGTCATTGTGTGTCCTCCAGAGATCCACAATGCACTGCTCCACCTTCCCAGAGCATAGTGGGATCCTGTGGCACATACGCACTGTGCTTACAAGGAAGTCCGTGTATTCTGTCAACAGCATTGTACAAAAAGTTTAAATACCCTCATCTGTGCAGTTTAAGCAGAACTACCACACAGTACTGGCTTCTTGTTTCAAATCGATATGTGGCAACAATGAGTGATCACAGTTGGTGCAAGTTGGCCTGATGAGGTCACTAAACTTCTGATTGATTTTTGGTCTCAAGAGAGCATGCAGGAGCAGTTAAATAGTTTCAGGAGACATACTGTTGTATTCTAGATGGTGTCTGAGCATTTATTTGAAAATGGAATTGAGCAGTCAGCCAAGCAGTGCCATGATAAAATAAAGCAGCTTAAGGTCAGGTATCACAAGGTGAAGGACAGCAACCACAGATCTGGTGGTGGTCAGGTTGTATGTCAATGTTTTGACCAGCTTGATCTCATATTGGGCACAAAACCCACTTCTGACCCAGTGCATGTCCTTGAAAGCAGTGAAACTGAAATAGAGGTGAACCCTCCGGATCCTGAATTTGATGTAGATGACTACCCTGTCTCTGACCTTCCTGAATCAGGTGTGTTGCCTTGCCACTTGCTCCATAACATTTGTCTTCCACCGCCCCCCCAAGCACACCAACTCATCATTTGCTAACCATGTTATTATTTATTACAGATGTTGATCAGGCTGATGAGACATCTGTCAGCATAGATAGTGAGTTTGCTGGTGAGGGCACATCAAGCCAATATGGAATATCTGGCAGCAGTACTGCATCCTCTGATGTGAATGCTGCTCGGCAGAAGTGTACAGCCAACTCTGAGCCACTATGCAACCTCAAAAAGAAGAAGGTCAGTCTGATGCAGGAGCTTGCTAAAGCAGTCTTTGAGCCCACTAGGAAAATGCTGATGGAGCAACATAAGGAGTTGATGACCGTGGAGAAGGAGAGGGTCAGAGAGGAGAGGGAGATGGAAGAAAGGTTATGTAGGCAGGAGGCAGAGCAGAATGCAGAGTTTTTTAGAAACATGTTAGTGCTACTGTCTGGGCATTATCAGCCTCCTAGTGTGCCAGCACAAAATGCACAAAAATCTGCACCTACACAGGGTACAGTGGCTGCAAACCATAGCCATTAATCTGGAACACCAGGTGTTAGTGCACCCATGCCACATTGCGGTGGCAGTGCATTGTTCTTTTCTTATGCAGCAACTGTACCAGCATCCAGATCTGGTAATCCCACCCTATTATTACCTGCTTCATCAGCAGGAATCACTGACCTCTGTCCCCATGCAGGTAGTCAATATTGCATCACTAACCAGCATGAATGCTGCTGGTGTAGTGGCTTCAGGTCTCGAACAAGTTGCTATGATTTCTGGTGCTATGTCACAATCTACAGACAGTGACACAGAACACCATATTAATAATAACCATAATAACAGTACTTTTTCCCCTGGTGGTTTCACATAGGCCTTCATGGATGAGCCTATTACTTGGACAACCTTGTAGGTCTGGGTATCTGTCAGTATGGTAATAAGGTACTGACCACATGTGTGTGCCTCTGACAGCGTGATGTTGATATACATCATATTCTTGTTCTGGCACTACTAACATGTACTGGTTTTCTTTGAGCAATCAGTCAGAATCCATAGTATGTTGCCACTGTTAATGCTATTTGCACCCACATACAGTACTGTATTACTGCTGTGTGGTGTTGTCATTGCAGCATTTAAATAATAACGAGACACATTTGTAGGTGGTATCTATAGCTGTGGGTTTAATACACCAAATGCTTTTATTGTGCAGTGCACATTGCAAACCAAAACCATTAGTTTTCTTATTTAAAAGTTTCAAGTTTAAACTACATTTTAACGGTTTAATGAGTGTTGTACACCACAGGTTTTTAAAAATGTTTAACTTAGCAGTTTGAGTGTTAAACACTATAGTACAGTAAAATAGTTTTAGGACACATTTGTTGTGCAATAAGGTTCAATACATTATAAATTTCATGCAGCAAGATAAAGAGGTTTCAAAATGTTAACTGTTGAAAGGAATTATTTTTCAAATTAACTTTAAAGTTTTAAGTAACTTGTATGTAATTATAAATGTGCTAACTTTTTTGTATGTCTCTCAGCAGTTTCTACAGACAGTTGTTGTAATAAAGAAATATCTTAATATCTACAGCTTGTCCTGCTTTAACTTTACAATCTTATAATGTACCACTTGTATGCTATGCTGGTTAGTGGTGCACAGATGTGACTGCCCGTACTATGACATGCGTTAATGGTTGTTGACATATTCTGCTATTGGATCCCATATCTCAGTGGCCTGGCGATTCATGGCTACCACAGATAATTCACCAGGGGGGATACAGTTTTGATCAGCTAGTTGAGGGAACTGGTAACACTCAGCTTCTGGGACCCAACTGGCCAAAAAGGCCTCTGACTTCTCCTCACAAAAGTTGTGCAATGCACAGCAGGCTTTAATCACATAAGGGACATTTTGAATGGCATTTTCATTTCTCTTGAGTAGACATCTCCAATGGGCTTTCAATCTGCTGAAGGCACATTCAACTACCATTCAGGCCCTGCTCAGATGGTAGTTAAAATTACCGTGAATGTCATTTCCAAAATCAGAATTGGGCTTCATGAGCCAAAGGCAGAAGATGATAGGCTGGGTCTCCAAGTATCATAACTGGTACACAGACCTTGTTGATGTTTCAAGGCATAGAAAGGAACAGCAGACCACTCTGTCCTAGCTTGTATAATTTACTGTTCCTAAGCACCCGGCATCGTGTATCTTGCCAGGCCATCCAACATTATTGTCCAGAAAATGAAATTTATGGTCAACAAGAGCCTACATCAGTACAGAGTAGTAGGATTTCCTGTTGTAGAATTCACAGGCATTACCAGGCAGTGACAGAATTGGAAAGTCGGTCCCATCAATTGCCCCCTCACAGTTGGGGAAGCCCCACTCACTCTCGAACCCCTGTATGATGTCTGGCAAATTATGCATTTGAATCACTTTGGGTAGTATAACACAGATAATGGCCTTGTACACATAGATAACTATATCCCCAACAGTAGACCTGCCAACCCTGAACAGGTGTCCCAGGGTTTGATATTCCACATTGGTGGCAAGGCACAAGATAATGGCAACCCATCACTGCACCTCAACAGCCCTGCCCAGTATTGTGTCAGCTTGCTTTATGTGTGAGCTCAGTTCTGTGCACAAAGCTGGGAAAGTCTGTTTAGACATGCAGAAATTACTGAGACATTGCTCATCGGTCCAAGAAGAAAGCACTATCTGCTCCCACCAGTCAGTGGATCTCAGATGTCTCCATACTACTCTGTCCACTGTCACAGCACTCATTGAGATTGACAGAAGCAGGTAAAAAAATGCTAACAGCAGCGATAGTATGCTGATACATCTGTAGAAATCTCTGTGCCTACAAGTGGCATACTGACCGTCGATGTTGTCTTTCCCTCAGCAGTAGCTGAGGCTTCGTGAACCAGCGATTCTGTCAGAGAAAAACAGCAGTGTTTAAATCGGGTGCTTCCATGTCAGTGGTCTGTTTACATGGAGATGCAGCAATGCCTTATGGGAGCGTGTGTCACAGCACAAAGTGCAGTGCTGATTGCTGGGATTTGGGTGGGTGGGGGTGGCATTTGGAGGACTGTAACACTTTTTAAAACATTACCAGAAATCAGATTAAAGAAAACTAATGCGAATGCACTGTTACAGTTTAAAAAATGATTCGGCTCTTAAATGCAGATGCATAGAAATGGAATGAACAGTAACGGCTTATGAAATGTTTTTAACAGTCATTACTAGTCTGGACAGTGCCTGAGATGCAATAACAGATAAAGCTGGTTTGGCTTCTAAAATGTGCCAGCATTTGTTCAAACACTCTCTTAGTACATGGCTTGTAGCACCAAACTGTGTGATAAAAAGGACCTTTTCATCCATTGATTCCCTTGTTCTGTAACTCAATAAATCTTTTCTGGGCATATTTGCAACTTGTTGTTGTGCTATTGTAGCACTATTAGCATTATAACCCCCTCTCAAGAAAACGTTGGTTCAACTCATTGCTTCTGTGAGCATATACTGTACCTCAGGTATAAAACAATTTATTTTTATTCTCATAAAACTGTGACTTCTGCATGTTGCTGATGGTGTCACGGGGTGACAGCTAGTAGCCATAAGAAGGCTGTTACGATCCGTGGCCCTCCAATACAGATTTGTAGCAATGGTTCCTTCTGATATCTCAATATATCTAGATCCAAAAAGTGCACTTGGTTTTTATCATAGTGCACTGTGAATTTCAAATTCGGATTCGATGTCTTCAGGTATGCCACAAAATCAAATAGTTCTGTTCACTTCCCCATCACACCATCAGCACATCATCAGTAAACCATCACCATAAATTAATTTCATCATCAAAGGGGCTGACCCTGACCTGAAGATAGGAGGGCACCCTATTTACTGGCCTGCTTGGAGGTCTTGTGAGCTGCATACTATAGGGGATATTATTGTCGGGGGAGGAGTGTTTTAATTTCTTTTCAGAACCGTAAGGATACTTTTAAGTTTGCACCACAAGATTTTTGAAAGTATTTGCAGTTACGGCATGCCCCGTTGGAGAAGCTTCTCACAGCTCATCAAGGACTAGAAATGGGTCTCACTAAATGTTTGGGGAAATGGTTACAACTCCCCAAGTGTCACATTAGTTGCCTGTATTAAGAATTACAGAAGTTTTTTCTACCAGATTGGGATTATCATAGATTAAAGTGGATATCTGATATGGAATGTGATATTACAGACATAGAGCAGGGTAGATGCTGGACTGCTGCGCATGTTTTATCTCCTGATCCTAAACTGCAATTGATTCAAAAGAAAATATTGGGGCGATGGCATTGTACCCTAGTGCAGTTGGTTGAGCTAGGCTTGCTCCATTCAGATGTGTGTTGGAGGTGTAATTCTGCACCTGTTTCCATTATTCATATTTTATGGGGGGGGGGTTATTTATTGTGTCTGTGGTGGGATGGGATTTTTGAGCACTTGGAAGCAGCCCTGCACATACCCCTTCCACAGTCTCCTCTCTTTGGTGTTTTGGGGGATCCAGACATATTAGATAATGCTTCCCGATACTACAAGGGTTTTCTCTATGCTGCGGCTTTGGAAGCAAAATGTCTTTGTTACTATGTTGGAAGTCCCCAACTCTCCCCACCCTCCCGTTCAGGTGGAAACAGGCACTTTTGAAGGCTGCCTTTTTCTACCAGTGTAACTTTTCAAAGGCAGAAAGCATTATCTACATATTATAAGGTTTGGGACAAATGGTTACAGTATACAGGAGTGCAAAATAGGGATTTTGTGGAGTGTACACTAGTTTAAGTTAATAGTACTGTTTGTTGTTGTTATAAAGGGTGGCTGGACTAGGGGTAAAAGGTGGGGGGTTTGCCAGCATCCTAGGTTTTCTTCTTTAACTTTTTTTATCTAGTTGGTAATGTCTTGTTTAATTAGAGGGGATAGATTATCTTCTTGAAGACCTGTATTTTTAACATGGGGTCCACTGGTTATCATGGTGTAATATGAGTGATAATTATTACTCTACTGTTCTTTAGTATACAGCTGTAACTTACAGGTTTATTGTTTTTCTTTTCTTGCTCTATTGTTATATTGGTTATTCTAATGAAAAGATTATATAAAAATAAAGCGGGGGATTGGCATTGGCATCATAAATCGCCTGTTTTTCCCATAACCCCAGGTAAAGGTTCACATATGTTGGGGCAAAAGTTGCCCCCATAGCTGTGCCCTTCCCATTACCAGAGTCAAAGAGTACCCCGGTACCTGTTCCAAGTGTGCTGTAATACACAAGTAGGAGCTACCAGCTGTTTGGCCACTGGTCCACATATACATGCTGAGATGTACATGTGGTGATGCTGAACGCTTCAGGCCATGGTTTATTGTGTCTGACACTGTCCCATATAGTTCTGGAATGGTACATTTTTAAAAGTATGTTCTTGATGGAATCTGCCATTTGGAAAAGGCACGGGCCATCAACCTCCAAAATCCAACATTCTCTACAGAAAAAGAATGGCAATAGTGTGAGGTGTGGGTTTTTAAGGAGGATGCTGTTCCACAGTTGTAGATAGTCAAAAGCAAAAATGTTATCGAAGCTGGACAATTACTGCGAACTTCAGATGACAAAAATAAATAACATAAAACTTCTTCAAAATAAACATAACTTTCCAAGCAGCATCTCGGACACTAGAAGGAGCTAGTGAACATCTTACTGGGTCAGAGTACTTCTGTACTCCACCAGGCTATCTACAGAACTGAATAAAGCCAAAGCTTATATACCAAAAGGGTAACATATAACTTGTTTAACTCCTCCCTATGCTTTTCAAAATTATCTTTAAACAACAGAACAAGTCTATTTTCATTTCTGAGCACAGAAAAACATTTCCTTCTAAGTTGTAGTGTTGTCAACATCACTATGTAGAAACAACAACTGGTTAATAAAAGTTTAGTTTCAGACAATGCAGGAGTAACTCCACCTCCTAGTACTGTGCCTTTAAATATGGGAGGTGACTAGCCGGACAGCTCTATAATACAGAATAGGAAGTGAGACTCCACACAGAGAAGCAGGTAACCTTCTATGAGGGAAACATTTGTTTGTTTTATAAATTATTCCAAAAGAATGAATTAAATGCATTCAAGCCATTTTTTAGAAGCATTTTAAATAAAGTAAAAACACAACCCCCCCCCCACTTTTGTTTAACCTTTGTTTAACAGAGAATGGGGGGGGTTAAGGCCAAACAAACCACAGTGTTGTGCAACTTTTTCATTTTTGTAGCTTGTTTAGGTTCATGAAATAGTCCTTTTGTTGTCTCTACTAAATTAATACCTTTTTGTATGCTGCAAATAGAGTAAAATACAGGCCGTTTATTTATTTACTCAATATGAAGCCTTTGCGCGTTACTGTTGCCATTTAGAACAAGTGCCAAACCAGAAAGACCTCTTGACTGCAAACAGGTTGAAAGGGACTTTAAAGGGGTGTTATACGCACAAAACCAGGGTATTCAGAGTTTGGGACACTGGGGAGGCAGGAACACTTCTAAAGCGGTGTTCAGTGTATTTGACCAGGTAAAGAGGGCAGTTTCCGCCGCACGGGCTGCTCGCACGATGGAAAAGCCACCACTCTAACTTAAACAGGATAGTTCTGCCTCGCAGTTGCTCTGTAAACATTTGGGGCTGAAATTATATCATTTCCACAGAACAACTAGCCTGGAAAGCAGCTCTGACTTACTCCATATATTTACAAGGAGGGGACCAAAAAGGGAGGGTACCTAACGCTAAACGGGAAGAAAACCAAGACCAAACAAGGGTTTGAATACATAAAGGGGTCATTACAAGACCCACACCATGGAAATAAATAAGCGCTTACAATTCCCATATCCAAATGAAATGAAATGCTCATTTTAAACAACTATTTTATTTCTGCATCCCTCACATTAGGAAGGTTCTGAAATGGAGGGGGGAAGGGCTGTACAGATCTTCATATACCAGGGTAGGAATACACAAGGGATAGAAAGAACATTCTATAGGTGGCCTGCCTATATAATGTGGAAAGAAAGATGAGAAATTACAGCAAAAAAGGAGGAGAGTAAAAAGGGCTGTTGCAACAGACTTAAAAAAAAAATTAGATTTGCCTGGTATTTGGAGTTATCTGTCACATTCCTCCCCACTCAAGAAGAAACCAATGGAATCTTTCAATAACATCATCATTGGTTTCTGTTACAGTTTCTGAAATGGAACAGATCTCCAATTTCGTTTTTGAAAGGGGAGATGGAGCTTTAGCCCTCCCTCTCCCAAAGCTCCACTCCGGAGTCCCTTAAACAAAAATATTCATTGAGAGATACCAAACTAACAGTATCTCTTACTCATTACTTTCATTACTTACTTGAACTCTGGAGTCTGTTATTACCAGATTATCATCTGCACCATAACGTGATAGATAATCAGCATTAAGGTGTTTCTTTCCTGCTCGGTGTTGTATTTCAAAATTGTAGGGTTGCAGGGCCAAATACCAATGCATGATGCGAGGGTTTTTATCCTTCATCATGTGTAGCCAACATAACGGGTTGTGATCAGTAATTACCAAAAATTTTCTGCCCCATAAGTAAAATTTAAGAGCATTTATGGCGCAACGAATAGCCAAGCATTCCTTTTTTATTGTGGAATATTTAGTCTCTCTTAAATGTAATTTTCTACTGATAAATATGATGGGGTGTTCTTCTTCCCCATCAAGTTGGGACAAAACAGCCCCAATACCCTGATTGGACACATCTGTTTGTACTATGAATGGTTTCTGGAAATTTGTACTATGTGAAATTGGGCGAGAACACAAGTTTGCCTTCAAAAGGATGAATGCTTGCCCACACTGTACATTCCATTGAATCTTTTCCGGTTTATTCTTTTTTGTTAGTTCAATTAATGGACTAGCTATGTCTGCGAAATTGGCCACAAAACGTTGATAGTAACCAGCTGGTCCTAAAAAGGCTCTCACTTGTTTTTTATGTTGGCTGCGCAGTCATCAACATATTGAGAAGTGCAGATTTGGGGAGTGCGGCTGCTGTTGGGCGAATGCAGGGCATGCATTAGTAGGTGTGTCCCTCATTCCCTAATCAGCCTGCATGCCATCGCCACACCATGCATACATAATGGGGCGAGCACATCTAAGCAAAGGTCCACTGCAATCTGAGCAAAGCTTATCATCACAGCGGACCCTTTGCTTGCGTGTTCACCGCCATTATCAGCATGGTCGTTGAAGTGGTTTATATTTTCGACATCGAAGTGCCCAATCCCCCTGGTAACCCCATTTTACTGTGCCGACAGAGTCCACTCCCGTCAGCATACCCAATGTGGAATGCCAAGGGGTGCCAATCCCCTCGGCTGGCACCCCCCTCCACTGTCTTTATGCGCTGACAGAGGCCCACTCCCCATTGGCATCACCTCTCCCCAATTGTTGAATGTCAGGGGGTGCCCAATCCCCTTGGCTCACGCCCCCACCACTGTCTTTGTTTGCCGTGAGGTACCCAATCCCCTCATTATCCCCTATTATGAGCCGGCGAGGTGCCCAATCCCCCATCGGCTACTGACACCTCCCAAAAAAAAACAGTTAGGTGGCATGCTGGGAGCCCACCCCAGCATGCCAAATGCTCTACAACAGAAAACTGTCCATAATGGTTTTCTTTTTTTCCCTGTAAAACTAAAACCATCCCTCGTAGTCTCGATGCCCCTGCCCCCGCATCTACCCACTGCGCACCCTGCCTCCCCTCACCCCCACCCCATACTTACCTCCGAGTCCAGCGTGACGATCTTCAATAGACCGGGAACACATCTGCAGTCTTCAAAGCCGACCGCGAATGGAGGAAATGCCGGTAAGCTGTATAATGGAGAGAATAGGGTTTTTTCAACTTTGCTGCATATCTCATGCATTTCTTGGAATTTTGGCACCAAATGTTCAACATGGGGTTTTTGGGGCCTCTCCTCATGAATTCTATCACTGTCATGGCATTAATCAGCCTCGAAAGGTGATTTAGCAGTCACTGCACAAAATCACCTTTTGGGGCCCATTAACGAAATGACAGTGACAGTGTTCATGAGGTGGCCTCTTAAAAAACCTAAGTTCCAAATTTGGTGGAAAAAATCCAACAAATGCCTGTTTTACCAGTGCGCGTTGCACAGTTGCAACGCATGCTTGTAACTCCGCGCATTCATAATATTTTAATGCCAGATTTTCAGCATTGTCATTTTTGTACACCTCCTTGTGAACAGTACAGCTGTCATTTTCCACATCCTGCCCAAAATGTGTTTCCGCACTTCCAGCGCACAATAAGCAGTTGCTGTGGGAAATCAGTGTTTGGGCCAGATTATGAAAATGACAGTGAACAGTTCATGAGCAGAGGACCTAAAATGCCTATGCTGAAAATTTGGTGATGATACTCCATAAAATGACTGTGTTACAAGCGTGCGTTGGCAGATTGCACGCACGCTCGTACCGTCGTGCATTTGTGATATTTTCAGTCTGGATTTTCACCATTGCCATTTTTCCACACCTTTTGATGAACAGTACAACTGTCATTTCACATATCCTGCCCAAAATGTGTTTTCGCACTTCCGGCACAGAATAGCGTGGTCACTGTGCGAAATCACTTCATGGGACACTTGAGAAATAACAGTGACTCTGTCATGAGCAGAGGTGCTAAAATGCCTATGTTGAAAATTTGGTGCCAACGCCCATAAAATGGCAGTGTTGCAAGCATGCATTGCATATTTCCCACTAACCTAGTAACCATCAAATATGGTATATTTACATGCCACATTTTCAACACTGGCATTTTTTACACCTCCTTATGAACTGTACTGCTGTCATTTTCACATCCTGCCCGACATGTTTTCCCACTGCACTACCAAACACCCAAAGGGACACCCTAATGCCTGTCACTCTCTCTGCAGGGTGGGGGTGGGTTGGCATCAGTTCAATACTTCACTCCCATTCCTATGATGCATCTGTCTAACTCCTGCACTACCAATGTCAATGCCAGCAAGCCAACATTCGGCATTGACAAATGCTTGTTTGTTTGAGGTTGGGGACTGTTGGCAATAGCATCTACTTTACCTATTTCAGGCTTTACTTCACCATTCCCAATAATAAAGCCTAAGTATTTGGTCTCTTGCATGGCCATCGAACATTTACTTGGATTTATAGTCAGTCCGGCCTTCTGTATAACTGATAATACAGTTTGAAGGTGTCTCATATGTTCCTCCCAAGATGGACTAAAAATAATGATGTCATCCAAATAGGCCGCACTATAGTCCACATGGGGATGTAACAGATGATCCATGCATCTCTGGAAAGTTGCCGGAGCATCATGCAAAGAAAATGGCATTTTTGTGAACTGAAATAAGCCTAAGGGGGTACTGAAAGCTGTTTTATCTTGTGAGCCCACATCTAAGGGTATTTGCCAATATCCCTTTGAAAAGTCCAGTGTGCTTCTGTATTGAGCATTACCCAATCTATCAATAATATCATCGATTCGGGGCATAGGATATCCATCAAATCGAGATATTGCATTTAGTTTACAAAAATCTAGGAAAACCCTTACACCTTCCTCTTTTTTCTTAACCACCACCATAGGAAAACTCCATGGACTCATTGAAGGTGTAATTACTCCCAAATATTGCATTTTTCTGATTTCTTTAATAACTTCCTCCCTCAGACTTTCAGGTAACCTTTATGGTTTATGCCTAATAGGCTTATCAGTGTTTACTTCTATGTGATGTTCAACTCCTTCAACTTTCCCAGATGTTGAAGTAAAAATGGTCTGGAATGTATTAAGAATATTCTGTAGTTCCTTTCTTTGCTTAGGACTTAATCTGTTATTAATGGTCACAGCCTTCATTTCTCCTAAACCATCTAGGCGCTCATAAGCTAACTCCAATTCATTTTCATCTTTTCCTGGGTACACAAATAAAGATGTTTGCTTTCTTTCATGCCAGAGTGTTAAAAGATTAGCATGATAGATCTCATTTTTTTGCCTTTTGTTTGGGCAGACAATTTCATAGTTCACCAGTCCAGTTTGTCTATGGACTGTATAGGGCCCCTGCCACTTCATTAATAATTTATTCTCCGTACATGGCAACAAAAGGAGTACCTTATCACCAGGCTGGAAAGTTTTAAACCCAACCCCTTTGTCATAGTGCTGTTTTTGAGATATTTGATGACCTATATTACTTTGTTGGGCCTTCCTAGCATACTTTGCTTGTTTGTGGTGCAATGAAGTAATATAGTCTAGTGTAGACATGGGTACAGTATCAGACTTTGTTGCTTCCCAGCTCTCTTTTATTATGTCCAACACCCCCCTTGGATTTTTACCATATAATAGCTCAAAAGGGGAATACCCTATGGAAGCCTAGGGGACCTCACGGTAGGCAAACATTAAGAATGGTAAATACCTATCCCAGGATTTGCCTTCCTCCTCTGCGAATTTTCTTAATATTTGTTTTAATGTTTTATTAAAACATTCCACCAGTCCATCAGATTGAGGATGGTAGGGGGACGTAAAAATACAGTGTATTCCCAAGGTCTGGTAAAGATGTTGTAATACTTGGGAACAAAAGTTGCTGCCCCTATCTGTCAGTATTTCTCGAGGTATACCCATTCTAGAAAATACTTTTACCAACTCCTCAGTAACCTTTTCAGCTGTAACTGTACGCATAGGTATAGCCTCTGGATATTTTGAAAAGTAGTCACAAATAACCAGAATAAAGCAGTTTCATTTTGTGCTTTTAGGCAAATGACCTACTATATCCATGGCTATACGGGTGAATGGGGAGTCTACAGAAGGTAAAGGCTGAAGGGGCACTTTGTCATTTTTAAGGATGGGTCTTACTTTCTGACACTGTTCACATGATCTGCAATACTCAGCTACATATTCGTGTATACCTGGCCAGTAAAATCTGTAAAATAATCTCTGTAATGTACATTCCTTTCCTTGGTGGCCAGCTATAGGAATGTCATGTGCAAGCCATAGTGGTTGATCCCTATAAACAGTAGGCACCATTAATTGTAAAACAATTTCCTCAGTGTTTGGATTAATGCACTTTCTATACAAGAGTCCCTTATGCAGCACCATACTGTGTTCTGTTTCTTGTTCTTTGCCCACCTGTAAAAAAAAAAAAAAAAAAAGGTTTTAGTGTACTATCATTTGATTGGGCTAGTCCAAAATCTGTTTGTCTCCTTAAGTCCTTCAAATCAACAGTATCTTTAGAGTCTCTATGGGACTGCAGCCACATCTGTTTGTCTTGATGTTTTTCCCTTTTTGTTTTTCTTGTCTTGCCAGGAAGCTCAAATAAATCTTCTTCAAAGGGAAATGAGTGTTGTAAGATTGTGTCTCTTTTGTATTGAGCTCGGGTAGTCATTGCTCCCATATTTGTAGTAGTGGCAAGTAATTGGGAAAAGTCCGGATGATCATGCCCAATGATAACTGTTACAGGGAGATGGGAAACCACACCAACCTCCATTTTATGGGTAACAGATTGAACTTGAATCTCTACCTGTAGTATTGGATACTTATGTGTGTCACCTTGAATGCAGGTTACTTGTGTTTGTGTTTGAAAATCAGGAACTGCAGGTAACATATTAGCTCTGATCAGGGTTTGTCTGCTACCGGAATCTAATAACCCAACCATGTCCTTTCCATTGACTTTGACAGGTATAATATACTGCCCCCAATTGGCCAGCACCAGATGAGTAGGGCTGGTTTTCTTCTTCTGGCAGAACCTTGCAATGTGCCCTTTCCCTTGACAGAAATGACGTTATCTCAGCATTAGGAGATTTGGCAGCATTTACACTTTTAGCAGTTCCACTAGATACAGAAATAGTAGCCGAGGAGGGCCTTACCATAGAATGGATTGTACTGGTTCCAGGATACCCCTTGTTCCTATTTGGCCTTGCAGTCAAGTAGTCTTCTGCTAACTGAACTGCCTTCTTAGCTGTCTCTGGTCGATGTTCTCGAACCCACATCTGGGCGTCTTGGGGTAGGATACGTAAAAATTGTTCCAAAACAACAGCCTCCAACATTGATTCTTTTGTATTGGTGGAAGGTTGCAACCACTTGGTATATAAGTCCTTTAATCTGGTGAAGGCCTCTTGTTGGGTATCTGAGGACTGGAATCTTAGAGACCAAAATCTTTGCCTATACGTCTCTAAACATATGTCATAATGCTTTAAAATAGCTTCCTTTACAGCATCATAATCTTCACTGATTGCACTGTCCACATTGCCATAGGCTAATTGAGCTTTTCCAGTAAGATAAGGTGCAAGACATATCACCCTCTGTCCTCTAGGCCATTGACAGGCTCGTGCTATGCATTCAAATGTAGTCAGATACGTTTCTATATCATCTGTTGCACTTAACTTAGTAAGTTTTATGTGATTAGGATTATCACTTGGTGGGGGGTGTCTACCAATGCCAATAGCTTGTATGGCTCTCAAAGTATCTGCCCACCTGGCCTCATTGTGCTGCATGTCCCTTTCCCTCTGTTTCTCAAAGGCAATTTGTTGGATGCATAGCCATTGCAGTAGATCTTGGGCATCTCCAGTAGGGGGTTCTCTCTCTTCAATTCCTCCTTCTCACCATCTTCCATGGGTATACCAACCACACCATTCTCTTCAGGCTTTGCAGTTTTCCATCTAACATCTTGTATGCCGGTCATCAAGGGCTGTCCCAACTTCTCTGCCATGGTTCGAGTTAGCACACCCACTGGTATTTCCTCCAGGGACATCCACGTCCTCCTCCAATACTCTGAGTAGTATTACTGGAATAATCCCACCACTGCCACCATATGTGAGGTGTGGGTTTTTAAGGAGGATGCTGTTCCACAGTTGTAGATACTCCAAAGCAAAAATTTTATTGAAGCTGGACAATTACTGCGAACTTCAGACGACAAAAATAAATAACATAAAACTTCTTCAAAATAAACATAACTTTCCAAGCAGCATCTCGGACACTAGAAGGAGCTAGTGAACATCTTACTGGGGTCAGAGTACTTCTGTACCCCACCAGGCTATCTACAGAACTGAATAAAGCCAAGGCTTATATACCAAAAGGGTAACATGTGACTTGTTTAACTCCTCCCTATGCTTTTCAAAATTATCTTTAAACAACAGAACAAGTTTATTTTCATTTCTGAGCACAGAATAACATTTCTTTCTAAGTTATAATGTTGTCAACATCACTATATAGAAACAACAACTGGTTAATAAAAGTTTAGTTTCAGACAATGCAGGAGTAGCTCCACCTCCTAGTACTGTGCCTTTAAATATGGGAGGTGACCAGCCGACCAGCTCTATAGTACAGAATAGGAAGTGAGACCCAACACAGAGAAGCGGGTAACCTTCTATGAGGGAAACATTTGTTTGTTTTATAAATTATTCCAAAAGAATGAATTAAAGGCATTCAAGCCATTTTTTAGAAGCATTTTAAATAAAGTAAAAACACACAAAAAACACGTTTGTTTAACCTTTGTTTAACAGAGAATGGGGGGTTGGGGTTAAGGCCAAACAAACCACAGTGTTGTACGACTCATTTTTACAGGTCTTCTTTCATTTTTGTTGCTTGTTTAGGTCATGAAGTAGTCATTTTGTAGTCTCTACTAAACAAATTCCTTTTTGTATGCTGCAAATAGAGTAAAATGCAGGCCATTTATTTATTTACTCAATATGAAGTGTTTTGCGCGTTACTGCTGCCATTTAGAACGAGTTCCAAACCAGCAAGACCTCTTCTTATATGCAAACAGGTTGAAAGGGACTTTAAAGGGGTTTTATATGCACAAAACTGGGATATTCAGAGTTTGGGACACTCGGGAGGCAGGAACACTTCTAAAGCGGTGTTCAGTGTATTTGACCAGGTAAAGAAGGCAGTTTCCGACGCATGGGCTGCTCGCACGATGGAGAAGCTGCCATTCTAACTTATACAGGCTAGTTCTGCCTCACAGGTGCTCTGTAAACATTTGGGGCTGAAATTATATTATTTCCACAGAACATCTAGCCTGGAATGCAGCTCTGACTTACTCCATATATTTACAAGGAGGGGACCAAAAGGGGGGGGTACCTAACGCTAAAAGGGAAGCAAACCAAGACCAAACAAGGGTTTGAATACATAAAGGGGTCATTACAAGACCCACACCATGGATATAAATCAGCACTTACAATTCCCATATCCAAATGAAATGAAATGCTCATTTTAAACAACTATTTTATTTCTGCATACCTCACATTAGGAATGTTCTGAAAAGGGGGGGGGAGGCAACCAAAGAAAGGGCTGTACAGATCTTCATATCCCAGGCAGGAATACACAAGGGATAGAAAGAACGTTCTACAGGAGGCCTTCCTATATAACGTGGAAAGAAAGATTAGAAATTACAGCAAGAAAGGAGGAGAGTAAAAAGGGCTGTTGCAACAGACTTAAAAAAAAAATTAGATTTGTCTGATATATGGAGTTATCTGTCACAAATAGATCAATAGCCACCATTTCTGCAGCTGCTGCATTTAGTTCACATGCAGCTGAATGACTGGCAGGGAATTTGGAGTGCTGCTCAAACATGCCATGCAGGGTAGGCTGGACCATTCTTGAAGCTGGAGTACCAAACAGCTGGACTCGTGGCTGCATTGGTGGATGCTCTTTGACTTCTGGGGATTCATAATCATTTGTGCTGCTGCTCAAGTAACAGCAGTGACTTTGTGGGATTTCTGCAATGGCAGAACTGTGCTTTTCTGATTCAGTGTGCCACAGCTGCTCTGCCCACTACTAGGCAGACCCACAGAATCCTCCTCATCTCTATGGGTCTTCTCACTTGACCCTCCATCTACCTGGACTATTGACCTGTAACATCTGTTGCCTTGCCTGATGATAATGAGGGACAGAGACCACCTGCCCTGGCTTCCTTATGGTAATAACTCCAACATAATGGGTGCCTGTTCTTCAGGTGTGTGTGTGTGTGTGTTGCCCAATAGTGCCTAGGTGGCTGACCTTTTTACCCCTACAGACGCATGCTTAACACAGCTGACAGATAGCAGATGTCTCATCAGTTGGGTCAAGTATCTATAAATTCCACACTAGGGATGTTGTTACCCTTGTTTTAATGTGGTGCCGGGACTGGGCTAGCTGAGGAGAAGGGGTGGAAATTGATGTTTTTATGGATGACTGGAGAATTTCAAGAATACGTTGGGGGTGCCTTCAGTAGTTGGCTCACTAGTGCACACAACATCATCTGCACCATCTGAATCACCACCCCTATGATTTTCTTCAAATCAGGCTCCCATAAGAGATCCCACACATCATCAACAGCAGCAGCAGCAGCAGCCCAGCCAGTGCTATCCTCCTCCACATGTCTGTCTTCCTAAACTTCACCGTCTACAGGCTCTCTGACCCTCTCATCATCATGATGAGTCTGATCCACATTTTCTAGATCTTCCACCTCAACCACTGGCTCCACACTATTAGTCTCAACACCACCATCACCAGGACTTCATGGACCTCATGGAGACAGCAGCAACCTCCTCCTCAACCACTGTTTCTTTTTGCTGGTGCTGCAGCTTCCCTTGTCATCTGACACATCCCCCACATGCATGGTTGCCACAGATGCGGCAGAGAAAAATTTGGATACACTAATGCCACCACTGCATACTACTCCTTCACCACTACCAGCCCCAGACCCCATGGAACAGGCTGCCACCACTCACACAGACATTGTTTTTTTTTAATGCACCACTATTTGGCCCCACATATTTGGAACTCTTCTTTGCTGCACTCCCGGCACCTCTCTCTTTACTTGAGCTTCTTTTCCTGGTAATTCTTCTCTGTTATGTAACTTGATTTGTTTAAAACAAATCAGGAATGCAACAGCAGGAGTACCGTACCAACAGTGACTGTTCTTTTACACAGCACAGGGATTTCAATAGCAGGGCTACTAACAGTGACAGAACTTTTTTTTTGCTAATAAACATCACAAGGATTAAAATGTCAGGGATACCACAGTGACACAACCCTACTTTGCTAATAAACAACACAGGGATTAAAATGACAGGTGTACCAACTGTGACAGAACCTGTTTGTTCTTTATACTCAGGACAGGGATTACAACTACAGGGGTACCAACACTGACAGAATCCTTTTTTTGCTAATAAACAGCACAGGGATTATAACAACAGGGTACTGACAGTGACAGAACCTTTTTGTTCTTTATGTACAGCACAGGGATTACGACAGGGGTACCAACAGTCACAGCCCAGAAGCATTTTTTGCTAATAAGCAGCATCGGGATTGCAACAACAGGGGTACCATATCAACATTGACAGAACCCTTTTGTTGTTTTTACACAGCAGAAGGATTACAACAACAGGGGTACCAACAGTGACAGAAGCTTTTTTATTCTGCTAATAAACAGCACAGGGATTACAACGACAGGGCTGCCAACAGTGACAGCACAGAACCCTCTTTTGCTAATAAACAGCAAAGAAATTACAACGACAGGGGTACCAACAGTGGCAGAACCTTTTTTTGCTAATAAACAGCACAGGAATTACAACGACAGGGGTACCAGCAGTGACAGAATCCTTTTTTGCTAATAAACAGCACGGGGATTACAAGGACAGGGGTGACAACTGTAACAGAACCTTTTTTGCTAATAAACAGCACAGAGATTATGACAAGAGTACCAACAGTGACAGCACAGAACCTAATCTGCTAATAAACAGCACAGGGATTCAACGGCAGGGGTACCATACCAACAGTGACAGAACCCTTTTGTTCTTTTTACACAGCACAGGGATTACATCGACAGGGGTACCAAAAATGACAGCACACTTTTTTCTTAATAAACAGCACAGGGATTGCAGTGACAAGGGTATACCATACTAGCAGTGACAGAACCCTTTTTACTAATACACAGAACAAAGGTTATAACAACAGGGGTAACAACAGTGACAACAGCACATTTTTTAAAAACAGCACAGGGATTATAATTACAGGGCTACCGGTGACAAAACAGTTTTTTTTAAACAACACATGGATTACAATGAATGGGGTCACAGGGATTAATAGTTATTAGTAATTTGGTATGACACACACAAAAAGAACACTGTCACTATAAGGAAAATACAACTAGAAATCACTAAAACTACTACAGAAACTTTTGTTATTTATTTATTAAAAAGTTTAACCAGGAAAGCACACTGAGCAGCAATTTTCTCATTTCCAGGTATGTCCTGAGGGAAAAGGGAGACTGGAGTAACACACATCTTAACATTCATACATTAGCATACATACTTAGATATAACATTACATAAAAATACATAAAAGGTTAACATTTGATGTGCTTACAAATTAACAGTTATAAGCAAAGATGACCATACTGCATTAGGGAAAAGGGGGTGGGAGTAAACAAACATACTTGACACTTCTTCTTAGTATACATACTTGGATATAACATTACATAAACATACATACGAGCTTAACATTTGAAGTGCTTAAGTAAATTAACAGTTATATGTAGAGATGGCCATACTGCATTTGGGAATATGAGGACAGGTAGTGAGTCAGTAGACAATAGAGTAGACAATAGTGTAGATTAGCATGGAGAGGGAGATGGGAGTAACTTAAAAAGCAAGTGCAAGTGGGAGAAAAGAAGTTGTGTAGAGATGAAGAGATGGACAAAGGGAAGAGACGTGTCTAATTTGATGGGGGAAGGAATTCCACAGTTTAGGGAAGTGGTGAGAGAAAGCAGCCTGTCCAACTGAGGTTGATCGGGGAAGGATTACCATGGTCCAAGTGTCGTAGGATCTAAGGGAGTGAGAGGGAGGGGGAGGGATGGAGGGATATAGTGGAGGAGAGGTAAGAAGGAAGGGAACTTACCAAAATTTGAATATAAATTTAGCATAATGTGAAAGACACCTACAGTATTTTCAAGAGAGGGAAATGCGAGAGATTGGTAGAGATCACAGTGGTGAGTGGGGGGGGAGTTGAGGGCAAAGTGGCAGAAGGAGTTGAAGAGGGTATTCAATCTGGTTAGGGAAGTCTTGGGGGCAGCAGTATAGACTACATCACCATAGCTGAAAATTGGGAGGTATTATTTTCTGGACGAGTACATGCCTGGCCGATAGTGGTATGCAACTGTAGTTCCTGTATAGGGCACATAGCTTAAGGCACAGATTTTTCAAGTTGGCATCCACATGTCCAGAAAAGTTCAGGTGTTGGTCAAGCCATACACCAAGGTATCTAAAAGAGGAGGTATCCTCTAGGGTTGTCCCATCAAGGGTGTGGAAGGAGGGAAGGGAGAGGAGCTGAGAGAGTCTCTGCCTTGTGCCAAATGTCATGGAGACAGTCTTCTTGGTATTTAGAAAGAGTTGATGTGAGCATAGCCAGTGCTGAACCTTATCAAAGTCATGCCGGAGTCTAGATGCTACATTGGTGGGAGAATGGCTGGAGGTGTACAGAACAGTGCTATCTGCATACATGTGGATGGATGTTGAGGTACAGACTGAAGGAAGGTCATTTAGGAATATAGAGATCAGGGGAGGTCTTAACACTGATCCATGTGGCAGACCAGTGTTAATGGGGAGAGGAAGGGATATAAAGTCGGCAATTCTAACTGATTGTGTCCTGAACCAGAAACAGTGACAAAATGGCTTACTTAAACACAGCAAACTCAAATGAAAAATAAAAATGAGAAATTACTGTACAGATAAAAAAAGAATTAACAAGAAAGTCTGAGGAAACAAAAATCTGACAGAAATCTCCTGCTTAAAAATAAAAGCTAGAGATCTTTCTGGGCTGCCTTGCTACCTTGTTGCTACCCTCCTCCACACCACTGGTTCACAGACTGCCAATCAAAGCTAAAACCATTACTTAAAATAAATAATCACAGATGAACTGCTGTGTCTGTCTGCTACTCTGCTCCCACTCAGCTCTTCAACCCGACCTTCTCTCTCTCTCTCTCTCTCTCCCCAACTGAAGCCACCCTCTGACCAGGGCTCCCAGCTCGGCCGGCCCTCTAGGACTCGGCCCCCCAGACGGACAGCATCCCTGGGGCCGCCACTTGAGACCACAAGCCTGCTCAAGGTACTGCTGCTGCCTCCACCAGTCGGAAAGCGTGCGCTTTCTCCTGCTCCGCTCTGATTGGTCACCTTTATTCTCTCTGTTTGCTTGCTGCCTGACACTGTTAATCTGCTGCTGTTAACACTGAAAATTGCCAGAAAGACCTGTAATTGCCTTGAACTGTGAAAGAAATATTTTTTCTGTTTGCAGTTTAAGTGACCTGTTAAAGTTTAAGTGATTCCAGCCCTTTCCTGAAGCCTTAATGCTCGCTCAGCCTTTTTGTCGTCTAAACCTTTTGTCTTGCAAATTTCTCCCCTGCTGTGTCTGTCTGCTACTCTGCTCCCACTCAGTTCTTAAACCTGACCTTCTCTCTCTTTCTCTCTCTCTCCTAGCTGAAGCTGCCCTGTGACCAGGGCTCACAGCTCGGCCGGCCCTCTGGGACTCGGCCCCCTGGATGGATGGCATCCTTGGAGCCACCTCCTGAGACCACAAGCCCAGCCAAGACTGCTCAAGGTACCTCAGCTAGATTTCTTGCTCTACTAATCCTCCTACTGCTTGCTGGTGATGTCCACCCTAATCCCAGTCCACCCTCCACGAACTCCTTTACCTCCCAATCTAACCCCTCAAATCCCCTAACCCTCCCAAATAGCCTAAAAATTATCCGCCTAAATGCCAGCAGCCTAACCTGCAAACTTCCCATGCTGCAAATAATGGTGCTTGAATATAAACCAGACATAATCATTATCTCTGCAAAATGGCTCTCTGAGCACATCCCAGACCAAGAAATCTCAATCCCTGGGTTCATCATAACTAGGATGGATAGACTCGGTCAAGTTGGCGGTGTGGCGATCTACATCTCTACCTTTCTCCAGCACTCAATTGTGCTGAAAGTCACCTCTCCTTCCTCTCACAAGACTATTCTTCTCAACTTAAAGGTACCTCACTCCGTTCCACTTTTTATTGCAGGGGTTTATTGTTGTCCTGGACAACCCCTGTCCCAAGTCACTGAGCTACTAAAGCAGCTAAAGGCCCTTGCCCACTCTGATGAACTGTACATTCTGGGTAATCCTAATATCAACTGGCTGTCTAACAAACTAACTACAACTTGCTCCTACATTGAGTCACTAAATTTAACACAGCTAATCCAGGAACCTACTCGACTAAATAACAAAACCAAAAACCACTCCCTTCTTGACCTTGTCCTCACAACACATCCTTACAGGGTCAAGGCCACTGGCTTTTGCCTGATGCACTAAGTGATCATCATCCTATCTACATGGTGCACAAAATACATAGGCAAAAAATACCACACAAAATCCTCCTAACCCATGCTTACCCCTCTCTTGACACTCGACCCCTTCATAGTGACCTTGACAACTCTGATTGGTCCCCACTTGCAACTTGCTCCTAGATTGACGCTGCTCTCCAAATATTCAGTGACAAATTCCTTCAAGTTTGGAATCTACATGCTCTCTTTCGTAAAACTAGAGTCTGTGGAAATCATCTACCCTGGGTATTATCGGAGCTTCTATCTTGTCAAAGAGCTTGTGACACTGCATTGCGTAAACATAAGGCATCCAACTGTCCCAGGGACCTCCAGCACTACAGGGAGCTATGAAATAAATGCACCAAAGCTATTCGTCTGGCCAAAGCAGAACATTACCACGCCACCTTCCAAGCAAACACAAACAAATCTTCTAAGTTCAGGAAAGTCATCCAGTCCCTCTTTTCCCTTCTACCAAACCCCCCACTCCTGCACTTAAGCTAAATCAGTCAGTCATCTCGGAGCCCATGGTAGTTGCTGAATGCTTTAATATCAATTTTACATCCTGTGCCTCTGTGCTCCAAGCTACCCCTCCACTGCCTCTACAGACCTCCGGCTTCCTCCCCTCCTTGGTGTCCACCTGCCTGCTTGCTCCCTCCCACCTCTTCCTACAGCCCCCCTCCATTGACCCCCTTTCTCTTCACACTCACCTCCCCTGCTGCTGCCTTAGAAGCCCTCTTGTCTATCAACCCTGCCAAAGGCTCCTCACCAGATGGCATGGACCCCAAGCTCCTCTCTCTGTCTGCCCCTGCCATTGCCTACCCTCTCTCCCTCATAATAAACCTCTCCTTTGCCCTATCCTCTGTCCCAGAAGCTTGGAAACACACTACAGTTTTACCTCTCCCTAAGGGAAGTGATTCCCTCCTCCCCCAACAATTAACGGCCTATCTCTCTCTCCTTCCCACCCTAGCTAAACTCCAGGAACATATAGTCCTTGAGCAACTCTCATCCTATCTTACTGACTCCCCCTTTCTCATTCCTTTCCAGGCTGGTTCTAGAAAGAACCACTCCACCGCAACATCCTTACTACGGCTGACTGACATTATTGCTACAGGTATGGACAACGGCCTCATAACCTCCACTATTTTCATAGACCTAGCCAAGGCCTTTGATATGGTCTCTCACCCATTACTCCTATCCTGTCTCAGATCGGCTGTTTTATCCCCTCAAGCCACAGATTGGTTTAAGTCTTATCTATCAGGCAGATTCCAATCTGTCTATATGGAAGACTCCATCTCCCCACCACTTCCCATTACCATGGGAGTCCCACAAGGCTCTGTACTTGGGCCCCTCATTTTTTCTATCTTCCTTAATGATCTCCCTCAGGCTTGCACAACAACAAACATACACACGTATGCATATGACACGGTACTGTATACAACTGACAAATCAGTCCCTGATGTCACCTCCAGGCTGCAATTGGACTTCAACAATATACAATACTGGTTCAAAAAGCACCACCTCATCCTAAATGCAAAGAAAACAGTCTTAATGACTTTCAGAACTTGGCAGAGGCTAGTCAGGCTATCCTCCTTACCCTCATTCCACACCTTAGATGGTTCTGTACTGGAAGACACCTCCTTCTTCCGATACCTTGGAGTCTGGCTAGACAGAAACCTAAATTTTCTCGGCACACATTGATACCATTCAGTAGAAACTCCGGCCTAAGCTAGGAGCCCTATACTGAAACAGTAAATGTATCCCCCTTCCAGCAAGACGCGAATCAGTACATAAAATGATTGTGCCAATTTTTGATTACTGTGACATAGTTTATGGAGCTGCCCCCCAATCCTCCCTTTCTATGCTGGACACTCTTTTTAACTCTTTCTGCCAGTTTGCCTTAGATGCTCCTGCCCAGACTCACCACTGCTTACTCTATTGCTCTCTGAACTTTCCCTCCCTTGCTGATAGGAGAACCATGCATGCGGCAAAATTCACTTCAAAATTTTGGCTAGGTAATCTCCCTGCCTACTTCTCTTCATCCCTATCTCCCCCTCCACCCTCTAAATACACCCTCATATCTGATGACTCTCGTTCCCTGAATATACCCTATAGAAGCACTACGTCTGGCCAGTTGGCTTTCTCACATCGGCTACCTAAACTCTGGAATCAGCTACTGTCCCAAATCCAACACTCCTTCTCAAAAAATTCTCTCTCCTCATCCTTAACAAACTATCTAGTGACAAACTGCAATTGCACCTAGTCCCCCTGGTCTGGTCACTGCTGAAGGTCTATTTCTCCCCAACCCTCCAGCATAACCAACTAAGCTCTCTCTGACTCCCTGGAACCACCTACAATATTTTCCATTGCTTGTGACCTCTTGCTGTTTTGTAAATATTCCACAGCTTGTGATCTCATTGTAAATTGTCTTTGTACAGTGATGCTACTTCTTGCAGAAATGTAAATTTGCACAGTCTGTGATATCGTTTAAATTGACTATGTACAGTGAAGCTATTTTTTTCCTTTTGTGCTGTATACTGATGTACTATGTAAATACTCCCTCTCCCCCTTCCCCCAGGATGTACTGGGAGATAAGCATGTTGTTGCTCAGTGTAATTCTCCTGGTAAAATTTTTCAATTAATAAATAAATAAACAGAACAAAAAACACAAATTTAGGAGCACTAGGCATTCCACAACAATTTGGGAGCCATTTGGAATCCAAATAGCTTGGTCTGAAATAAACTGAAAGGTGTTTCTTGCTCAAAAATTGCTCACACTCTTCTCTCTACTCTCTCTTCACAGCACTGCAGTGAGAGACCACCTCCTCCACGTCCTATAGGCTGTTCAGCAACATGTGACTACACTGTTGAGCAACATGATCTCCAATCCCATAAGTAAAGTGCAAACTTCACCTTTGTGATGAACTTTGTCAGTGAAGTAGCAAATTCACGGATCTGGGACACTCCACCTCCATTTCTAACTCCAAGGCATAGTTTGCGACTTCTCATTTTCACGGGGTCATCACTTCACCACAAGGTTCTGAGTTCTGACTTCGCATGGTGTATTAATTTATGAAATGAGGTCAATTAATCTGGGAAATGAATTTTTCAACTTTGCACATTGCTATTGATAAGCTCTGCTAATCTGGCAGTTGTCACGGCACAAAATGGCTGCAATGAAACCTAAAATGTTATTGTGAAATGGTGCTGATAACAACTGCTTTTTTTTATTTTGGGGCAGAAACCAGGTGAAAACCTTTATTTTTTTTTTTTCTCCTAGGCGTTCATTTTAATAAAAATTAGAAGAGTCACTGATCTCTTTCAGGAATGACACATAGGCCAGGATATTCAAAGCTTCTGAATTGCACTCCCTAAATTTTTGCCTAAGGAGCAAATTCGTGCCTGGAACAAACCATGGGTATAGTGGAACATGCTGAAGCACAGGACATGCACTACAGTCATGTTCCAATGTAATTGCCAGGCTCTATCCCAACTACATCTTCAAACCATAGCTACCTATTGGCTGCACGATGCATGTGGCCAATGGGGTGCAATGGGTCTTGCAGGAGCAATCCACCTGATAGGGCTCACAAATGGTGGCTACTCCTCTGGAGTAATCAGCCATATTTGAACTCGTACCTTTATGTGGAAATGACTCCACAGCACAAGCAAGGCACTATGGTGTCATTTGCATCCCATTAGGGCTTAAATGCAGGTCTGGAACAAACTGGGTTTGCAACCCACCACACATTACCCATTGCCTGGTGTCCAGTGGTCCCCCCACCTCCCCAGTCTTCTGCTCACTATGTAAAACACATTTCCCTGGTGTCCAGTGGTTCCCCCATCCCTCATATTGTCAGGCCATGTAATAACATATTGTATCCTCATGTCCTGTGGTTTCCCCAGCCCCAATCACCCTGCTGTGGAATAACATAAATAGCCCTGATGTCCAGTGGTTTCCCTACCCCCCCAATCACCCAGCCGTGTGATACAATATTGTTCCCTGGTGTTCAGTGATTCTTCCACCCCCAGATAGCCAAGTGGTAGAATGCAACATTTTCCCTGATATCTAGTGGTTCCTCCTGCCCCATAGGCTAGCATCCACAACCAGTTCCACCCTTTTGGCCTCCACCACTGCCACCCCCAGCCCCTCACCCACCATAGGCACAGACCCTGACAGAGATAGGCACATCCCCTCCACTCACCACTGTAGACATCTGCCATCTCAATAACAAGGTGTGATCATGCATCTATTGTAGATAAATCTGCTTCAACAGTAGGCACACAAAGTGAGGCCTAATGGCTAGTTACCTCCTCTACAAACCTACCAGCATGCCAGTGTACCTACATACAAGCTGCTATCAGCTGCTATGCATAGATGCACCAGCATGATTTACAGCTGGTTGCAAGTGGATTAGCAAATCACTAGTCATGCCATCCAATACTGTATTACAATTTGAGCTACTCCCCTGCTTTATGGGTGCTAAGTGGTGTTGGTGAGTTGCTAACTTATTTAGCCATTGAAGCTGGCCTTTGGAAATCCCGGTCCTAGAGTCATGTAGTCTCAACGGTAGCTATTCACTTATCAAAGGGATTATTTTCTCCATAACAAAAGTATTTACATATTGTGTGAATTTTCAAGCATTATGGAAACTAGCTCTGAGGTACTTAAAATGTACACCTATCAGAGAGAAGAACTTATGATTAAGGCATGAACCACTGGAAAATGAAGGCACTTTTTGTGTCCTGTAGTATTCATATCAGAATTACAGCAACATTTCTATGGTGTGGTATGGAGGGCAGTGCACTTAACTAACATATTATTTATATCCCACAGCACTTAGTATGCAGTTCTAGTACTCCCAGTGAGTGACAGCTCAACAGAAACTAATAACTGTTTTCAAGATACACTATCTTTGTAGAAATGCTCTTTTGGATAGACTGTACTGCATGTAACTTTAGGTAGAAGAGAATTCAGTGGGGAACTGTGCTGTTTCCATTTCTTGCTACAGTAACCTTTCAGCTGCAAATTATTTTCTGTTTATTGCTTTGTGTTAGGTTGTGTGCAGCCCATGCTAAAGGGTGACTTCCAAATGGTGACCGCCTCAATCCCAAGCAGTTGGCAGAACTAACTGACTTACTAACTAACTACCTGATAAGTGCTAAGAAGTTGATAATTCATTGTTACAGGTTACTGTCTGACTGCTTCAATTTCTTCTTAAAAATTTTTGTTTTGTTTCTAAGATAGTATCCTTGGGTGTTTGCCTCTTCTCTGCTGAGTCAATGTAGGGTATTGTACTCAGAGATCAAGTGTGTTGTATTGGCATAATGTATCAGTTGTATTTATTTATATCAGTATCTACTCTCTCATCACTGTTTTAGGTGGCTGACAACTTGGCAGAAACTGCAGGAAAGATTTTGTTGGGATGGCCGCACAATTTTAGTTCAAATGATGGATAGCTGCAATCTTCATATGTATGCATTGCATAGCATTCAGCCCTAAACAGATGTATTGGTTGCCTCATTCATGATATGTAAATAGTGTCTATCAGAGACTGGGAAAAGAGTTTCTTATGCTACAGTAAACTAATTTAAGAAGCAACATCCCTTCACAAACATACCAGCATAGTATCATGGTAATTGAAAGTCAGAAGGGGTTCTAGATTACAGCAGGACACTGCCCAGTGCTGACTAGTGGGAATCGTCTAATGCCATTGTACTTTTTTTACCTGTTACAGTTGTATTTTTCCACCCTGCTGTATTACCTGCATATGCCTTATGATGGTACTGAACTATATTGTGACTGGTTGTGTATCTCAAACAAAACTTTCAATAAAATACACATTGAAAAAAGAAGGGCCTCTAGGTCCATCATGCCCCTCACTTTATAAGGAGGGATGAAATAAGTATTCTGCGGAAACATTTAGCAGTACACATGGATTTCCTGCCCATTCTACTACCAAGGATATCTGGTCATTCCCTTGGTAAGCAGGCATTTGTCCAGACTTATCTTAAAGACTTGTGGTGTCTTCATATCCACTGACTCCATTGGTAGACTATTCCATAGGTTCACTGCCCTCTGGTAGAAAAAGTGTCCCAGTGTTATCCCTGAACTTCTCGCCCTAAAGCTACTGGGTTTGCACCTGCGTCTTGCTGCAGGGCACTAGATTAAATATCTCTGACTGGTCAGACTTGTCTATATACATCAGTATGAATAAGACTGAGATCATGACCACATCAGATTCCTTATATCTTGGATGAACATGTTCAGGGTCTCCAGCATCTCCTTGTAGCAAAAATTTAGTTGCCTGTGATCTTCTCCCTTGTGCCTTGTTTTTATTTGATAAAGCTTGTACCTACAGGAAAAGTTAACTACTGTTAATCACTCCCTTCCCTGCTGTCCAGAGCACTTCCAAGAAAACAAAGGATCCGAAACTAGATTGTTTAAAATATTTGTCAATGGTGAAAACAAACATGTTCTGCTCAACTGAACAAGTGTTATCTTTTCATCTGGTTCAGCTTACTTTGATTATATAGTGTTAGAATTAAACAAAACATTGGGATGGTTCTGAATTCAATGTCTTCACTGCACATGTGTTGAAATGTAGCATGAAACTCCAGGGGTGTGCATTGTGGTGAGATAATGGCACTTCTCAGGTAGTGGAAGCACTTGGCCTGTGGTCTCATGCTTTAACCCAACCCAGGCATCCCGCTATCCACCACAACACACCACCCTCATGCCTTGCTGCTTAAGTAATCTTTGCACTCCAAATCATGCAACATGAACCAGCTACTAATGCTTTTTTTGGAAAAAGGATAATGACTAGTCCATGTATATGTTCTGTTTAAACACTGCAGAACAGTATGTAATTGTTTCATTAACACTCAGCAAACCTATATTGTCCTATAATGTTTTTTTGTTTTATGGAAAATAATATAAACCTTTAACCATAAAAAGAAACAAGGATAATGACAAGTGGCTACTGAAATGGCCAGAGTAAGAGGTGGGCTTTAGAACAAAGGCTTTTGGCTAGCCTTATAGATAGCTTTAGGGGAGATTATTTTTTGTGAGAGACTAACTATTGAAGGAAAGTTACCATAGTTGTGAAGTGAAAATATCCTGCAGAAAGATGCAGCATAGCATAGTAGTAAAGCACATATCTTTGATGAACCAGGTTTGAATTAGACTACTGTCATGATTATACAGTGACTGACACAGTAGGAACCTCAAAGGGTCCTGGACTATTGCCTACACAGTTGTAAGTTGCTTATCCACCTCATCTAAGAACTCACGGCACTGATATATGCCTCTTACGTCTCAATGCCTACTTCTCTGACAGTCACAGTTTGAACCAATATCCTATCTTGGAATTGTAAGTCTCGCTAGGGCCTACTTGGTAGATACTATAACAGAACACAAGCAGTATATTCAGCTTGCTGTCTTGCAAACTTCTTGTTGTCTGATAAGTGTTCACCTCAAACTCCTGTCTGGGTCCTGATGCTATACTAAGGGTTAGTTGTTACTAGTCCAACTACAGACAGCCCTCTGGTTACATTTCAAGTTGAATTATGTCCTGTACACAATTTTGCTGCCTACAAACCTGTCACACCCCAACTCCCTATCTGGGGTCTGTTTATATGACTATGGTTTAGTTGTTACATACAGTAATGCAACAATTAGCTAGTCTGTTGATTAATTTAAGCCAAACAGAAAAAAATGGTGTTCCACTGTTTCAGTTAATTTAACAAGGTGGTGCACCAAAACAACCACAAGATCAATACAACCAAAGAACAGTGCACCCACCCATAACTGAAAACCACTGAACCGAGTGTGATACTGAAGTACTAGGAAGCATACTTAACTGTCACAAGAGAAATTTTTAAATAGAATATTTTATTCCAGATCATTTTCTTGAAAGGTGACATAAAAACAATGCAAAAAAATGTGTGGAATACAAGACACAACAAAATTACATGGAGGGAGGCAGTCCCATCAGCAGCAGCAGAAACACCAGTGAGAACTGGTGAAAAAACCTTTACATTTCACCTCATCCGGGTGGGGCTTCTTCAGAGGAACTGGTTAACTCTCACACAGACAGGACTGCTCCAACAGAAGTGACAGAGTCCTTATACACTTGATCTTTAAATATAACTTCAGCATCTTCTCTCAATCCACCATTCTCAAATCTCATGAGTTTATATCAGGAGTCCATATTATACCCTAGTCTATCCCAATTATCATCACAGGTGCTTACTACTCACCCAGGTCCCCTCCTGACACTATCATGAGTATTCTACAAAAAGTGCTTGGCCCTCAGCCCAACAATAACTACATAATGTGTGGGAACATCAACAGCAACTGACTGGCTGGGACAACCCCCCCCCACCTCCACACAAAAATCAAAGCCCTGTACCTCAACCAGCTGATCTCTTCCCCTACTAGATAAAAAACCAGGTCCAACAACCACAGCACAATTGACCATGTGCTGTCATCCCACTCTCAAAGAATCCTGGCTGCTGACATGCTTCCTGACATATGTAAGCAATAAGACACGATGGGGTGTGCATTAGACAGTTCTAATGCATGGCTAGGGGGACATAGTGAGGCACGAGGCCACAGGCTGAGTGCATACAGTCCCCTAGCCGTGCATTAGAACTGTCTAATGCACATCCCCGGAGTGGCTTTTTGTGCTTATAAAATGGTCCTGTGTATTCTAAATGGGGGTTCTAGTTTTAACTGTGCATTAGACATATCTAATGCATGGCTAACAACCAGTCAGATTGCTTGAAATCCTTTGCCTATTTTATAATTAGTGATCATTGCATTACTTTCTGAAAGTGGAATGTCAAATCAGTCAAATCCAATCCCATGTTAGCCAGATTCTTCAAAAGGTTTCAGCGGGATGCTTTCTTTCAAAACCTAAATATGGCAAACTGGGCTCCTATCCTAACAGCCTCTGACCCAGATGAGGTATCAGTCTTGTTTACAGCCACCTTCTCTGCGATCTTTTTTAATTTTTTATTTATATGTGATCTTACATTAACACCTTTGAGAACAAGTGCATTACATAGGTTTCATGTCAGAGGTAACATGTACATAAATGTTGTTTGAATACAGTGGAGACGTACAAATACAACAGTGCAAAACTGGTAATACAAGTCAAAAAAACTAAACATTAGGACTTATGAAAGGACATAGGTAGTAATTAGAGAAATGAAGTGACAGCAATGGATGAAAAAACAAACCTAAGAAAGAGAATGCAGATAGGCCAGGGAGAGGAGAGAGTTGATGATGGAAGAGCATCGGCCCATAAGGCTTCATTAAGTGTGGCAGAAATGAGGTAGGCATGGGGATACATCATAGGAAGGGTGTCGGGTATGAGCAAGGAAGTCCAAATAGAAAGACCACAAGGAAGGGAGAAGTAAGATAAGAGAAGGCAGGGGAGGAGCAAGACACAAGCTAAGTGATAAGGAAGGGGGGATTGGTAGACTGGAGGAAATAAATGCAAGAAGCAGCAGACAGCAGTACTATTGAAAGCAATCACAACTGGCCTTCTCAACCAGCAGTTGCCTCAGTTTCTTTTTAAGTGGGCCAAGTGTAGCAGTCAAGGAGATGTCTCTGGGTAGAGAGTTCAGCCAGTGTGGGGCCCAGTAGACAAATGATCTTTGACCCATGGAGGTTGGACACCAGGGAACTTTAAAGATTTGAGTTTTGGAGTTATGGGTGTGGTGTATGCTATCACTGGGGGAAAGGAGGTTCTGTACTCCAATAGGCATTAAGCCCAAGTTGACTTTTTTGGCCAAAAGACAGGATTGGTACGTGAGTCTACCCTTAAACTGGAGCCATTTTGTCTGGGCATACAGATTGCAGGTGTGTTTCAGATGGTGGCGGGGGGGTCCAGTAACAAGCTGGAAGGCTTTATTTAATGCCAGAATGAAATGGTGAAGGGCAGCGTCTATGGCTGATCCATATATCGTCAATCCATAATCAGTAACAGAGACCAAAGAACTGAGGACAGCTAATTTAAGAGCCTCAGGGGTAAGACTATGTTTGTGCCTATGAAGTAGCCCAATGCGAGTGTTGACAATCTTTGCAATGTTGTCAATGTGCTGGGTATATGATAGAGTACTGTCAACGGTAATCCCCAGGTATTTAAAATTTTACACAAGCTCTAGGGGAGAGCCTTCTTCATTAGTGATACTTAGAGGATGAAATCGATGCCTGTCATGGACAGAGGATAACAGCATTGTTTTTGTTTTCTTATAGTTCATGACTAACTTGTGGTCTTTGAACCATTTTTCTACAGATGAGAACTTACTCTGCAGGATGCATTCAAGGGCATTAGAGTCAGGGTTACTGATAAATAGAACAGCATGATCAGTGTACAATAGTAGCTGACACTGACAGGCATGAGGGAGTTGATTAAGAAAAATGCTGAATAATAGTGGACCAAAAATGGAACCTTGTGGAACCCCAGATCCGGCAGGCCTACTGTCAGATAGTGTATTACCAATCTAGACTTGTTGAGATCGGTTGAGCAAATAAGTATTGAGCCAGGCCATTGTTTCAGTAAAGACCAAGGTCAGCAAGTTGTTTGACCAGCAGGGCATGGAGAACAGTGTCAAATGTTTTGGATAAGTCAACGTGTACTGCACCAATGAGAAGACCTTGGTCTAGGGAGCTGTGGATATAACCTGTGTATTCAAGTAATGCAGTCATAGTACTGTGCTGTTTTCTGAACCCGTGTTGATGCGGGCATTGAAGCTGGTACTTTTCAAGGTAATCAACCAATTAGTTAGCAACTGTTCCCTCCAGTGCTTTCGAGAGAGGTGGTAGGATGGAGATTGGCCGGTAGTTTCCACTTAAAGTCTGATCCCCACTCTTGAATACTGGTGTTACTATGGCGGATTTCCACTTTAGGGGAAATGCGAGTATCTAAGAGATAAGTTTATAATATAGGTTAGTGGAGGGAGGACTTCATCCAAGGTAAGTTCAATGAATATTAGGTCATCAGCACTGTACCTTGTTTTACCTAGGACCTTCAGGAGGTATTTCTTACCTTCGGACACAATGAGGGCTCTGACGTAAAAGGAGGGGTGGGAAGGAGGCTGGTCCATGTTCACAAAGGAGTCCGGGGGATTGGTCTCGCAGAAGAAGTCTTGGGGGAGTACCCCACTTAGGTCCAAAAAGGCAATACTGAAGGAGTTAGCTATAGAGCTGGGATCCAGCATGGGCACCCCGTCTATGTTGAGCATAGAAGGGGAGGATCTGGGATCTTTTCCAGTTACTTCTTCTAAGTTTTGCCAGAATTTTCTGCCAACACTCCAGGCATGGGAGAGAGCATCTTTATAAAACTAGTTTTTGGCTACCAGTATAGTTTGAATGCAGCCATTTCAAGCTTTCTTATAGTGCTGTATATCTGCCTGTTTTCTGAGGCTCGAGCACGATGCCAGAGATGGTCCCTGAATTTTACCATCTCAAGCAGGTTTGGACAGAACCAGGGATTACAGTGGCCTTTCATTTTGCATGTTTTGATCGGGGCATGCTTATCACAGACAGATTTAAAGAGGTGGATGAACTGTTCCAGAGCTGCATCGACATTGCATGTGTTATAGACAAGCGACCATTCTCATTGCTTAAGCTCTGCTTTCAGTACCTCAAGGTAGCCATGAATGAGGACTCTATTAGTGATTGTCCTTGCTGGGGGTTTGGAGTAGTTATTTGCCCATTGGAAAATGATGGGGGGTCACTGAGTGCGTCCAGGAGAACAGTAATACTAGAGATGTGTCCGGGGCAGTTGGACAGTACCCAATCTAGTAATGTATTAGTGCTGCTGGGATAGTTCACCCTAGTCGGAGATTCTATGAGTTGGGACAAGTGGACACCTGAAAGTGCATCTTTGATAGGGTTAGCCAACGGTGAGAGCCAGTTTGAATTAAAGTCTCCAATGAGTATAGTTTCAGTGTTAAGAGTTAATGAGCCAGGGCATTCCAAAATTGCAACATGGCCAGCGACTGATAGCTTAGGTGGGATGTAAACTGACATTACCATGAGGGTTTTATTGTGGGCCCCGAGGATTAGTCTTATCACAGGTGCTTGCATGTGGGCACCTGTGTTGGGCAGCGGCATGCTAGACCCCTGAAGATTGTCTCTAAGGTATATAGCACAGCCACTGCTGTGCTTGGATAAGCGGTCATTCCTGTAGACAATGTGTGTATGTGCCTAATGACTGCTGTACCTTTTCATGGCTTCTAAAGCACTTTGGGATAAAGTGTGTATGGAAGACATAATATAAAATCAAATCCCTTTCTGCCTGCAACATGGTTATCTTTACTTTGTGTATGGAAAAATCTGTCTTGGTGCCTCGCTATCAGCAAAAACAAATTGAAACAGCGAAAGACTAATCATATTTGCCACTCAAAGTTAATACACTGCCATTCATCTCCAAAGGATGTTTTGATCCCATTCTGTCTTGCCTTAATGGAAAGGTAGGTGTAGATAGGAAATCGCAATCATTTGGTTTGTCCTATTTTTACTGAGGTATTTTCTTTACAGATGCAGAGCAAGAGAAAAATAGACAGAGTATTAATGCACATTTCATGAACCAAGGTTAAAATACACTGCAGTAGTACTCCAAATCTTTCTAACAGATCATTGTCACAGACTGCATGTCAGCAACCTCACCAATGCCCCTCTCACAGGAGTTTGTCTGAAACCTCCAGCCTAGTTTGCCCTGTTTTGTGTCCTGCTGCAGTGACATACATTTTGACAACACCGATTATGGTGCAGGCAAAATGCCGCCTGTCATTACAGCATCAGGCATTTTGTCTCCCGGGAGTTACAGCTCCAAAGCACCCTCCTGGGAAATGGTCATCTATTGTGGGGGGGCTTTATCCTGCACCCCCCAGTGTGGGGGGCTTTGCCCCATGCACCCCGCAAAACTAAATATAACCTCCTACATGGGGCATGCCGTGGATGGGGTAGAAACTGTGTGGGCACAAAGGGTGACATGACTGAGGGATAATCTAATATCAAGATTGCCCCTTTCACTGTCACCCATGTTGTGGTGCCGTAATTGGCGCAGCCAAAATGAGTCATCAACTTGATGGGATACGGTCCTACACCCATACTTAAAGATGCTGTAAATTTAATTTTGCCAACAAAATGTCATTGAAATCACAAATTTCGCCACATATAACATTTCGCATAATTACGCTGTTGCAGCAAAATTTTGCCAACAAATTTCACCTTAGATTTCATGCTATTCTATTCAGTGAAATCTTGCAAAATACAGTGACATTGGGCTTTTCACATGACCTACTCTCTGCAGGTCACATGGGTGACTGTATACAGGCAGGAAGTGAGCGATTCATTTCCCTTCTGTGTAGCTGGAGACTTGGAGGAAGCAGGCAGCCAGCAACAGAGCCTTTTAGATAGTTTACTGGCTCTGTATGTCACACTGTGTTCCATTGTATGTGATTTTTACACAGTTTTTTGTTCATAAATAATATATTTTGATTGTGTTTGTGTTGTTTGTTGATAATTTCTGTTAGGTGTCTGTGTAGACTGAGTGTGTGTGTGTGCTTGTGTGTGTGTGTGTGTGTGTGTGTGTGTGTGTGTGTTGTGTGTGTGTGTAATTCCCTCTCTCCCTTTTTGTTAGGAAACCTTTTTTTAATTTTTGTAAAATGATGGAAGGGAAAGGTAAGGGCAAGGGGACTGGGGAAGGCACCCACTGTCTGTCTTGACAGGCGGGTATTTAGGCTAGCTGATGACCCCCAGCAATTGTAGCCACTCTTCCCCAGCAGCAGCATGACCCCTTGCCCCCCATCAGCAGTGTAAGCATGATGTGTCCCCCTCCACATTCACCACCCAGCAGCAGAATCCTCCTGTAGCCCCACATGATCAGCAGCAGCAGGAGCATGTGCCCCCCACCTCCCCTCAGCACAGGGGGTCTGCTGTGTGGTGTTTTTTCACCTTAAAAAACACTGAGAGCAGTGTTGTGATCTGCAAGATGTGCGGTAGATCTGTGCAATGGGGCAAGCAAGGGGGCCATTTTGGAACTGATTGGCCAAAGGAGCCATCTGCAGCACCACCACACTGCAAAGTGGCTCCAAAAGCACAAGGAGTTGGCAGCAGCAGGAGGCAGTGGGGACCAAGGGGACAGGGGCCAGCAGGAAGACGGGACCAGGGCTCAGCAACAGCTCAGAAGTTGTCACTAGCATCAGCGAAATCAGCAGCAGCAGGCAGCAGCAGCACCCCCATCCACCTCACCCCACAGCCAGTGGCACTGCCGGGTTCATGCTGGAGGTGAACATGGACAGCCTGCATCAGCCCCAGCCGGTCCTCCAGTGAGCCAAGAAGACCTGATGGCAGTATGGCAAGAGGTATCAGCTCTGCACTAAGATTTTGATGAGTTCTGCCAGGAGGTAAGGGGGCACATAAGGAAACTGATGGAAGACCAAAATAATGTTTTTGACCTCCTGGCGGAGCTTCATCGTGGCAGTGGTGGTGGCAGGGTGGAATTGCGGACTGGTGCCAGTGCCATTGAATAACTCAATCTGTAATGTGCTTGCAAGTGAGGCAGGCAGTGAGCACAGCAGCTAAATTTTCTTTTCTTTTTCCTATTCTCACTTTCTACTATCACTCTTCCTTCATCTGCAACCCCAAAAAATAACAAAACAAAAAAAAGTACCAAAAAAAATATATTTTGTCCTCTTCCTCTTTCTATATCCTTGTTTCTTTTTCCTTTCCAGTGTTTTGTGTGTTATGTATTGTTTATGCTCCTTCTCTTTCCCCTCTCAGATATGAATACCCTTGCACCTACTACCCTGCATATCCCCCATTGTGTATGTTATTGTTCAGTCACTTAGTCTGTACCTTACCTATAAACACTGTACCTTTCTTCTTGTTTTCTGTTAATCCCTCTCCTATCCACAAATGTCAAGTATTGTAATTTGTTTGTATGAACAAAATTGTTTTCCCAAAGCTGTGATGTTGTGGCAGTTGTTTTTGCTGTGTGCAGTTGCAGCATCAGTACGAATATGTACACAACATAGAAACCTAAATAAGCAGCACTTTTATTACAAAGTTAAACATAAATATGTTTTTTGTGCTTAACAACAGTCTCCTGGGCTTAGTTGTCACAAATGTTCACTTGGTATCCCTCCCCTCCACTCATGATGTTTTCTATAGTGCCCCACCACCTCCCTATCCAAAATGTGCGCCTGGGCCACAATAAAACACAGTCTCTTGCCTCCATGGTGTGCCAAACAGGCAGTACATGTCCAGGAATGCAACAAGAAAAATGATAAAGTAAATTCAGACAGAAATCTGGTCTCAGCCATGATGTTTTATGGCACCCAAACCCTCACCTGGACCAAATAATGGTCTTTGGTCCACTGTTTGCAATTGGTTTTAGGCCACATCTTGTTTCTGCGAGTGCAGCACAGGCAGTACATGTCCAGAAATATTTCCAAAAAAATGTTACATCAAATTGAGACTGAAATCTGGTGTCAGTCCTGATGTTTTATAGTGCCCCCCCCAGCGCCCAGACATTATAATGCTGTTTTGCCCACTGTTTACAATTGGTTTTAGACCACATCTTGTTTCTAAGAGTGCAGCACAGGCAGTACATGTCCAGAAATGTTTACAAAAAAATGTTACATCAAACTGAGACTGAAATCTAATCTCAGTCATGATGTTTTATGGTGCCCCAGCATCCAGACATTAAAATGCTGTTTTGGCCACTGTTTACAATTGGTTTTAGGCCACATCTTGTTTCTGCGACTGTAGCACAGGCCATACATGTCCAGAAATGCAACAGGAAAAATTGTAAAATAAATTCAGACAGAAATCTGGTCTCAGCCATGATGTTTTATGGTGCCCAAACCCCCAACCGGATCAAACGATGGTCTCTGGTCCACAGTTTGCAATCGGTGTTAGGCAACATCTTGTTTCTGCGAGTACGGCACAGGCAGTACATGTCCAGAAATGTTTCCAAAAAATGTTATATCACATTGAGACTGAAATCTGGTGTCAGTCCTGATGTTTTAGGGTGCCCCCCCCAGCACCCAGATGTTTTGGCCACTGTCTACAATTGGTTTTAGGCCACATCTTGTTTCTGCAAGTGCAGCACAGGCAGTACATGTCCAGAAATGTTTGTAAAAAATGTTACATCAAACTGAGACTGAAATCTGGTGTCAGTCCTGATGTTACATCCTGTACCATCACCTCAGGGACCTTTAAAGAGGTGCCATGCAGAGAAAATAAATTCCTCCTGCAAAATGCTGCTGCTACTTGCAATTGTTTCATCCTGCTTCTGCTTTTTCAATTGATTGAGATAGAAATGTAGAATTATAATTTCCCTGTGCTGATGTCCTTCCTGATTGGCTGTGTTGACTGACTCTGTGGTTGTAACTTGGCTAGGCGTAGGGAATGAATGACATGTTGCGGCGCTGTAGCTTGCTGCCTGCTGCTGTCTCTGACTATTAATTGCCAAGTTGCAATGCAAAGTATTGTTTTGGATGGTTGATGGTGGAACATCTTCACAGAATCCATACTGCTGCTGTTGCACATGTAAGTATCTGTCTTTATTTTTTTTCCTGTGCAAGATAAAGGTGTTGGTGGGTTGGTATTGTGGTGTCTTGAGTTCTAATATGTTTGTACTGCCTTTATATTATTTTTCAGTTTACCGTGGATGACATCATCATACCAGACCAGGAATCAGGATTAAGATCTAAGGATGTTGGAATGCACCACATTTCCCAATGCAGACATACATATTTAATTTTTCATTACTAATGTGGAGGTATGTCTGTTAGTGCCATCTGGATGTGACTCTCAGTTTGATAGTAATTGTGTTCTTCTATGATTTTTTCAACATCAGGAATTAAGTTAAAATCTCACTTCTGCTGCCACTGCTCAACAACATCTGGGGGATTTATTTAATTGTGCAATGGTTCCAGTGCAGTTTCACAGTCCCTGAGGTAAGTATTTATTCATTTTTTATGGTCTTTTGGGGAGTGATTGGGAGGATGTTGGTGGGGGGGGGTTGAACGTTTTACAATGCTTAAAATGTGCTGTCCTTTTTATCTAATTTCCAGGTACGCAGTACTGTTAAGGGAAGGATAATGCATGCTACCGTGCTTCATCACGTTCAGGAATCATGTGCACGACCCAGCATGTTCCTTCTGGGGGTGAATTCCACAGTTTAATGACACCACGGGGTATGGTAAGTATAATTTTTTTCTATGCTTGCTCTAATTTGCTTGCTAAAACCAAGTATGCAGAATGCAGACTGACGAGTATTCATCATTTTCCTTATCTTTGGTCTTGCTTAGGTCATTTTCCTCTGTTGAAGTTTTATCCTATCTCTGTGTGATGACTACATCTATCCAGGCCCTGCATGAGCTGTATTGTGTGCAAATCAGAGGGTGTTACTTGAATTACAACATTGGCCACTGGTGTCCATACCATTAATGAGTAAACACTACCCACATCCAGGGAGGAACTATATGTTGAAATGGATGGTTGAGATGGTGTTTAGTAAATAATTAGGTGGAGGGGACTAATGTATTGTCTAATCATTTGAGGTGGCAGAGCTGTAGTAATCATGAAAATCTGGAATCCAAACTGAGGGCGGCATACACCTTCCTCTGCCCTTTCCTGACCCCCCCCCCCCGGGCACCATCACAGTTTCAGTACAAGAACTTTAACCTGGTAGTATAGCATAAGTAACCTTTTGGGGGTAAATTGATGTTGTAAGTTGTTAAGCCTTTTCATGATTACTTTTTTAATTAATGACTAGCATTATTAAAGATGGCCACCATCCACCATTTCTCAAAATTTGTTCAGCTTGTGGTGTTAACGGTTGAATGAGCATGTTACATTCATATGCAACTTGTATTAGGAGCCAGGGTTCTTCAACATGTCACGAACAAGTAAGTGGCAGAAAATATTTTTGGGGTCACATGGTGCACATGGGTGTGTCAGGTGCTGGGAAGGATGGGCAGGTGGTGTGGCATGTGCCATCATGAGCACTTTTAAGGACATCAAGACAACATATCTTGCTGTAAGATGGGGTTAATAATCAAAATGAAAAGCAACATTTGTATCTTGATATATTTTTCTGTGAAACATTATAACTGTAATCATGCAAAATCTTTATGGCTTATGATTATGTATTCCTGCTGCTTTATATAGGCTGGGGGACTGGTGGTGACCAAACAATGGGTTACAGCAAAGGGTGATCAAATGAAAGTGATTCTCAATACTGGAGTTGTCACCAGGTTGGAATTCTCTCACCATTGCTGCTTCGTCCACCTCTCTGCTGGTGGATGCTTTAGTTAAGGGATTGCCATTGTCCTCATCACCGAGACACAGTTCCTGTGGCAACACCACTGAAATCACTGTGTTGTGTTGAATGTGCCTTTCATTCATTTTGATGACTGTTAGTATGGACACATTCTTGGGTGACACATTGGTCCTATGGTCACTCACAATGGCCCCAGCTGCACTAAGTAATCGTTCCGCACTGACACTGGGTGGTGGGCAGCTCAGGTATTTCACAGCAACCGATGTTAGTGCTGGCCAGTCAGTAATTTTGCTGCTCCAGTACAGCAGTGGCTTGTCAGTAATGGCAAGGTGCTTTGGGTCCCTCACATAGGCCTCCACCATTCTTTCTGCTGCCCTGAGTCCAGCTGCCTCATCTGTCTTCTCCTCCTCCTTTTCCTCCATATCTTCCACTCCCACCTGAAAGAGAACATCCCAAATGGGATTGCTTGCTGTTTTCTGCTTTGCCTTGCCCAGTTTCTCTGATTGGGTTGCCTGTGAGCCACTAGTGGTGGTAGCAACACCCATTTTTGCCTCAGTGCATGCCTTTTTCATGTGTGTAACATACACCATTCTCATGAGGGTCTCTGTTAACTTTTGTACTCACTGATGACCTCCTTCAATTACAGAAGGCAGGCCACATTTGTAGCGTGGATCCAGCATGGTGGCAATTGCAAAGTCAGCCGACTGTAAAATGCTGGATACATGGGTATTTGTGTCCAGCACATGGAGCATGTGCTCCATTAGATCACAAGTGCCATGATCCCCACTTGCCTCCATCTGGTGTCGCACATTCACTAGTGTCTGCCTCAGCACACATATGAGGGGTATGGACTGACTTATGCAAGCAGTGGTCCCACCCACTGCCTGTGCAGCATGCTCAAATGGATGGAGAATTCATATTATCCCATCAATCTGGTGCCACTGCTCTGTTGTTAGAGTGATGGACACTCCAGCACTGTCACAGGTGGTGTGCACAGCGGGTATTCTGACATAGCCTTTTACTGTTCATACAGCTGCTCAAGCATGTACAGTGTGGAGTTCCACCTTGTCACAACTTCAAGCTTCATCTGGTGCTGAGGCAGATGGTTATTGTGCTGCAGCTCACGTAGATGGTCATAGGCCTTTGCAGACTATGCAAAGTGGACACAGATGTGACATGTGACAGTAACTGTTTCCTTAATGTCTGCATGGTTGAGAAACTGCTGTACAACAAGATTAAGACAGTGTGCCAGGCAGGGCACTCTGAAAAACCCACCATCACTAATGCACTTCACTACATTGGAACCATTATCACTAGAGATAAATCCTGCTTTGAGTGACAGTGTGTGAAGCCACCCATCAATCTATGACAGCAGAACGTTAAGCATTTTCTCAGCTGTGTGAGAACCAGTGACACTTGTCATACTCAGGGTAGCATGCTGCTGAATACCAGGTGTATTGCTACCACCACAATTTTGATTTCTGCAGGTTTTGCCTGGCCCCAAATCAAGTACCACCCCGGCAACTGTGCCCAGTGTGCTGTTATGTATAGATACAAGCTTGCTGCTATCTGTCCACAGGTCCACATATCCATGCTAAGATGGATCTATTCTGGTGCACTATGCGTCAATGCATGTCTAATGGAATCAGACACTCTACAGTTCAGGTCTGGCATGGCATGTTTAAACAAGCATTTGTCAATGCCAAATGTTTGCTTGCTGGCATTGGCTTTGGTAGTGTAGGAGTTACAGAGCTGCATAATAGTAATGGCAGTGAAGTATTGAACTGAAGCCAACCCCATCACCACCCTGCAGATACAGATAGTGACAGGCATTGGGGTGTGCCTTTGGGTCATCAGGCGTAACGGCAACGCCATTTCACCACACCCTACCATGCAGACACTGACAAGTGTCACGGTGTGCCTTGGGGTCTTTTGGTTCTGAAGCACCCCCATTCTATTAGGAAATATTGTGAGATGGGTGGTATAGGAGAATGGGGGTGAACTTGGGGCCAAGAGTTCAAGGCACACCCTCGATGCCTCTCAGTGGCTGCAGGGTGTGGTGGGGGGTGAATGGTATGAGCATTGCAGGTGACAGTCCCAAATCACAGCTCTGATGCCTGTCATTCTCACAGGGAGGGTGTTATGGTTGGAATCCCAACGCCTCAGGCATTCCTGGTATTTTCACTCCAAATTTTCAACGGGGTTTTTGTAGACCCCCACCTCATGAACAGTGGCAATATCAGTTTGTTAGCCAAAAGCTGCTTTTGCACAGCGACTATGGCATTTGTCACCACAGGTGCAAAAACACATTCTGAACAGGATGTGAAAAAAGACAGCTGTACTGTTCATGGCGAGGTGTAAAAAACGGCAGTGTTGAAAATCTGCAGTGAAAATATTAAAAAAACTGGTGAAGTCACGAGCGTGTGTAGAAACTGTGCAACCTGCACCCATAATGTAATTAGTTTGGGAATTGTTTACAGCAGATTGTCAACACAGGCATTTTGGGACCCTCTGGTCATGAACAGTGTCACTGTGATTTTCTTTATCTGTCCCAGACAATGATTTCCCACAGTGACCATGCATTTCTGTGCTGAAAGTGTGAAAACACATTTCGGCCATGTGAAAAATGACAGCTGTACTGTTCATAAGGAGGTGTGGAAAAATGCCACTGGTGAAAATCTGGACTGAAAATATTACAAATTCATGAACTTACAAGGGTGCATGGAAACAGCGCAATACTCACTCGTAACACAGTCATTTTTAGGAATTTTTTCACCAAATTTTCAAAATGGCCATTTTAAGACCTCTGTTCATGAACAGTGTCACAGTGATTTTCTTAATGTGTCCCACACCTTGATTTCGCACACTGACTGCGCCATTGTGCGCTACATGGGTGGAAACATGTTTTGGGCAAGATGTGAAAAATGACAGCTGTACTGCTCATAAGGAAGTGTGGTAAAATGGCAATGTTGAAAATCTAGAATGAAAATAATGAAAATTTGTGAACTTTTGAGCGTGCATAGGATCAGTGCAACAAACGCTTGTAAAACAGTCATTTTTGGGAATTTTTTCACCAAATTTTTAACATAGCCATTTTAACAGTTCTGCTCATTAACAGTGTGTCTGTGATTTTCTTAATGTGTGCCATACATTGAGTTCGCACACCGACTGCGCCATTGAGTGCTACATGCACGGAAACACATTTTCTGTCAGAAGTGAGAAATGACAGCTATACTGCTCATAAGGAGGTGTGGTGAAATGGCAATGTTGAAAATCTGGAGAGAAAATATTGAAAATTCGTGAACTTACTAGCGTGTGTAGGAACAGCGCAACGCATGCTCGTAAAATAGTCATTTTTAGGAATTTTTTCACCAAATTTTTAACATAGCCATTTTAACACCTCTGCTCATGAACAGTGTCACTGTGATTTTCTTACTGTATCCCGAACATTGATTTCACGCACTGACTGCGCCATTGTGCGCTACATGTGCGAAAACAGATTTTGGGTGAGATGTGAAAAATGACAGCTGTACTACTCATAAGGAAGTGTGGTCAAATGGCAATATTGAAAATCCAGAGTGAAAATATTGAAAATTCAAACCCATGAGAGCAAGGAGGAAACAGCTAAACGCATCGCTAGAAAATAAACATTTTTAGGATGCCACTCAAATTTTCAACATAGTTTTTGACAGCTCACCTTATGACATGGCATTGTTATTTCATTAATCAGTCCTGAAAGGTGATTTCATGCAGTGACTGCGAAATCACCCTTCGGGCCCGATTAATGCCATGACAGTGACAGAATTCATGAGGAGGGGTCCCAAAAATTCCATGTTGAAAATTTGGTGCCAAAATTCCAAAAAATGCCTGAGATATGCAGCAAAGTTGAAAAAACCCTTTTCATTACATTATACTGCTTACCGGCATTTCTCAGTTCGTGGTTGGATTTGAAGAGTGCAGACATGTTCCTGGTCCACCAAAGACCGTCGAGCCGAGCTCCGGAGGTAAGTATGGGGTGAGGTGGGGGTGTGGGGAGGCAGGGTGCGCAGTGGGTGTGAGTGGGTGGGAGGGGGGATGAAGGCAGCAAGGGAGGTTTTTCTTTCAGGTTTTATTTTATTTGGACTACGCGGGGCGTTTGCCACGCTAGTGGGCTTCCAGCGTGGCAGCTGGAAGGCTGTTGGGGGCAGTGGAGCCGGGTGGGACTGGGCACCCCTCCAGCCATAGACCTGTTGCCACACCAGGGAGGGCTCCCCAGCGGCACCCATAGCCTGGGGACAGGCAGAGCCAACAGGGGATTGGCACTCCCATCAGCCATACAGGCTGTGGGGGGAAACAGTAGAGCTGATTTGGGATTGGGCACCCCTGTCAGCCATACAGTGTGTGCGTGGGGGAGGAGGGCGCATGAGCACGCAATGTGCATGCAGCTGTGTGTGTGTGTGTGTGTGGGAGGAGGCGCTGTGCTCACTAAGCAGTGCTCTCCTTTCAACTGTACGGCACTGCATCTTGGATTGTCGCACTATGTTTCTTTCACATGCTTGCAAGCAAACATAAAAAGTAGGTTTGCGATGGAACCTGCCATATGGGACCGGCACGGGCCACAACATGTGGAAACTAGCATTCTTCACTAACGAGAATGCAGCTAGAGAAGAGGGAGAAAGGGCTTGTAGCTGCTGAGAGTGTTTGTAAGTTGATTTAAAGTACTTTATTAGCTTCCATTTCGGTGTGTTGGACATTGTAGTTGAGGTCTGTCTTAACTGCCTTATTTTGTGTGCTTTTAAATTTGTTTGGGCAGGATTAAGAGAGTGTAACAGACAAATTGTTGATTGTGGGTTTAAATGTTGCTCTCTGGCCTGTAAGTGCAGGGATCATATTTCAGGGATTAATGCTGTTAGAGGTGTGGTGAACTGCCATCTGAGTCGGTCTGGAGCTAGAGAAGTGGGAGAAAGGGCTTGTAGCTGCTGAGAGTGTAAGTTTATTTTAAGTAGTTTTTTAGCTTCCATTTTGGTGTGTTGGACATTGCAGTTGAGGTCTGTCTTAATTGCCTTTTTTTTTGTGTGTGCTTTTAAATTTGTTTGGGCAGGAGGGGCAGACACAGTACTGATACATTCTTTCTCAAGTTGGGTGTAGGCCCAAGTCCCACTCTCCCCCATAGCTCTGCTCATTTAAAGGGGAACACCTGCACTGCAATTGGAGGAAAAGGCTTCAGGTGCAGGTCATGTAGTTCTAACCACTGGGGATTGGAGTTAAAGGCTGGGAGAGAGGAGCTTAGGGAGTTGATCACTTCCCCTATAAAGTTACTGTGTTGTACTGCACCTAGTAATAGGGTTACCGGTTTACTGTGGGACTGTATCTAGGATTAGTGGGTGACCTGATTAGTCAGTAGGGGTGTATCTTGGACTAATGGGGAACCTGGTGGCTCACCCAAGGAAACCTACTTGAGGGGGATGGGACCACACGTCACTAGGGCTGGCATCTTTGGGAGGGTGGTGGGGTGCACAGGGTGTGGGGCAGCCATGATACTGTACTGGGCTTGGAAGTTCGGTGGTTGCCCAATGTGCTACCAGCTGGTACAGCTTAGGGAGGAGGTTGCAGGGATTAGGAGACAGCTGGGGGAAGGGGAGGCTATGGTTGGGGGAAGTGGGCAGGGCTCTCCCATGGGGTTACTACCAAGCACTAGGGCAGGGGTAGGGAAAGGAGTGCAGGAGAGTACTCTGGGGTCACATAGGTTCCCTGGCAGAGGGTACCCAAAAGGAGGACACTACCAAGGAAGCAGGCAGATAACTGAGGACCCTCACAGAGGGGGCCAGAGGGAAAACATTCTCAGGGTTGTAGGCAGATGGCTGGGGCTGGACAGAAGGAAGCAAGGTGGGGAGGTGGATTGGACCTTAAGCTCAGTAACCACTTCAATTTTCTTCTTCTGCTTGAGGATGAGTGGGGTGATGTAGCCATGACAAGGGTTGTTAGAGATGGAAAAGGAGTTGGGGGCAGGAGGCGGTGGTCGGATAGCAGGAGGAATGGGGGAATCTGGAATGGGGAAAATGGGGGGAGCAGTGGATCTGAGCAGGAGGAGCAGGGGCAAGAGGGAGGAAAGCGCACGGAGAAGGACCAGTTGAGAGGAAAGGGCAAGGAGGAGGAGGACCAGAAGTACAAGGAGGATACAGTAAAGGGAGCTGGGGGTTTAGGCCAGGGGAGCACAACAAGCAAGGAGGGGCTGAATGGAGACGGGAAGGAAGGGAGGACAAGCCAGGCTAGTTTAGCAGATGGGGGAGATGGACCAGTCGCGAGCAGTGAGGGGGAGGAGAGGAGGTACAGAAGGATACTCTGAAGGAGGAGAGGCATAGGATCGGAGGGTGAGGGGAGGGGGTGGCCAGGGTAAATATGGGGATAGGTGGCACCCAGATAGGGAGAAGCAAGGAGCCAACTGGGTGGAGGGGCTGTAGAAAGGATGGAGAGGACATGGAAGGGGGATGGAGGAAAAGAAGTCATCAGAGTGCTCCTGTTGGGGATTCTATGATCAGGGGTATCAAATGGGATAGGGATGGGGAAGCCTGGCAAGTTAGAACAAAATGCTTCCCTGGACTAACAGGTGCACAGGCCAAGCTACGAGGTATATCAGCTGGCAAAGGATTGTGGGGGTTCCCCGGATATACTGGTCCACTTGGTACAAATGACATTGAGGAAATAGCGAGCTAGAGATACAGGCAAGATTCAGGGAGCTTGCCAGGATCTGTCATGACATAGGATGCGTGATTTCCTTCTCGGAATTCCTGCCGGTGCCAAGGGCCAGTGGGGAACACAAAAGGAAGATTAGGGAGATAAACCAGTGGCTCAGGGTGTGGTGTGATGCCAGAGGGTAGGGGTTGATGGGGGATTGGGGGAGACCTGGGAGGATAAGGGGCTATATTCTAGAGATAGGCTCCATCTCATTTTGGAGGGGAAGGGAATCCTTAAGTTGAAAATAGAGGGGTTCATTGGTGAAAGGTGGGGTTTAAACTTGTGAAGGAGGGAGGGATGGGAGAAAAGGCTGTTGAGGGGAGTCTGATAAAGGAGGGACTCTGTCTCCACCCCTGTGGGGTGCTGGAGAAATGAGGGAAAAGGCCAACAAGGTAAGGTGCAGACCAATGGAAGATGGAATCCCCATGGGAACATGAGCAGGGGAAATGGAAGTATAGGAAGAAGGTGGAAGGTAGTCCTGCTAAATGTCAGGAGCTTGGGCAATAAAATGCCTGAGCTCCAGGGGATGCTAACTGAGGGAGGGGTGGATGTGGCAGCGGTCACTGAGACCTGGGCCACCACAAGACATGACTGGGACCTGAACCTGGAGGGTTACGCTATATTCAGGAAGGACAGGGGGATGGAACGGGAGGACGGGTAGCAATAATAGTCAAAAACTGCATTGGCATAAGGGGAGCAGAGGAGGTGGAGGGAACCATGGAGGTGGTGATTTGGGTCACCTTGATAACAAGGTGGGGCAAGAGAGTAAAAATTTGAATGGTGCATGAGCACCCCTGCACTGGGCGGAGGAGCTGAAGGAGGTCTGTGGCAGATGTTTGAAACACTGCAGATTGGGCAGGGAGAGGTGGTGGTGTTGGGGACTAAAACATGCCAGGAACAGACTGGGAGACTATGACTTCCGGTGGCCAGGGAACAGAGGTTGCTGGATGTCTTTCAGGACGTGTTCCTAACCAGCAGGTAGAGGAACTGAACCAGGAGGCGCGGGTACTGGATGTGGTCCTGGCAGACAATGACCAGATTGGGGGCCTGGAGGTAAGGGACCCGTTGGCAGGGAGCGACTATACCATGCACTAGTTCTGCCTGGACCTAGGAGGGGTAGAAGGCTGCACAAAGACGAAGGTAACTGACTTCAGGGGGTGGATTTTAAGGAAATAGGAAGGATCCTTAAGGAGCATTTGGATGTGATTGGGCCAGACATGGACGCTGACAGTGGGTGGGAAATCATCAGGAGAGGGGGTGAAGGATGCTACCAGCACCTGTGCAAGAGTAAGACTAATAACGGTAGGGACCCAAATCCTGCTGTGGACCAGGAGGTCCAGGAGGTGGTGCGGGGAAAGAAGGCAGCCTATAGGCAATTCAAGTGCTCAAGTGGTGAAAGGGATTGAGAGGAGCGAGCTGATGGCTAGAAGGCCACTAGGGTGGTGAGGGTGGCTAAGCAAGGAAGGAGCAGAACCTGGCCAGGGAAATTAGGAGAGGGAACATGGGGTTCTTTAGATACATTGGGGAAAAACGAAGGGTGAAGGGGCAGATTGTCAGGATTAAAACAGGGGAGAGATGGGCACAAGACCCGGGGGAGCAGGCTGAGGTACTAAATGAGTGCTTCACCTCAGTTTTCACCAAGGAAAATGGGGGGGCTGCATCATACATGGGAGGAGACAGTGATACTGAGGAGGGGGGACTCTTACCAATTGGCGGGTCTGGGGAGAGGGGGAGGTATCATTGGCAGGAAAGGGGGAAGGCTAAGCAGGGGAACAAGGTAGCAGAGGTGGAAATCACAGCAGAGAGAGTGAGGGAAGCCCTCAGGTCCCTTAAGACAAAGAGAGCACTGGGGCTGGATAAATTACATCCCAGAGTGCTGAAGAAACTGGCGGATGTCCTGGCGAAACCCCTGGCTGAGCTTTTCACCATTTCTCTGAGGACAGGGTGGGTGCCCCAGGACTGGAAGGTGGCGCATATAGTGCCTATCTACAAGGGGGGATCAAGGGAGGTGGCAGGGAACTACAGGCCTGTCAGGCTGACATCATTGGTGGGCAAGGTGATGGAGGGCATTGTCAAGGAGAGGCTGGGGGGAACCTGGAAAAGTCAGGGTGCCTGGACAACAGACAGCATGGATTCATCCCTAGGAAACTGTGTCAGACAAACCTTGTGGAGTACTATAACTGGGTGATGAGTGCCTTGGACATGGGTAGACCAGTGGACGTCCTTTTTCTAGACTTCAGCAAGACATTTGACTCTGTTCCTCATGGGGGCCTGTTGGATAAGCTGGGAGAAATGGGGGTGGGGAACCAGATGATCAGATGGATAAGCAATTGGCTCCAGTACCAGACCCAGAGGGTCGTAGTTGGTGGGATAGTCTCATCCCCAAGGTGGGTCATTAGTGGGGTCCCATAGGGATCAGTCCATGGGCCCCTCCTGTTCAATGCCTACTTCTCTGACATAAGGACAGGTATCAGGAGTAAGATGAGTCTCTTTGTGGATGACTCAAAACTTGGGGCGGTGGTGGATGGGTAGGAGGAGAGGGTGGCCCTACAGGGGGACCTGGAAGTTCTGGAAAGATGGTCTAGAAAGTGGAAGCTGAGGTTCAATGCATGGAAATGCAAGGTACTGGACCTGGGGGCCAGCAACCCAGGTCAAGTGTACACCTGGGGGGGGAATGCTACAAGTCTCAATGGCTGAGAGGGTGGTGGATGTCAAGATGAACAACTCGGAGACTTGTAGGAGGGCAGCAGCCAAGGCCAACAGGATGCTGGGATGCATCGCTAGGGGGATCACCTCCAGAAGGAGGGAAGTGATACTCCCTCTGTATAACTGCTTGGTGAGGCCGCACCTCGAGTTCTGTGTGCAGTTTTGGAGGCCACACTTAAAGAGGGACACTGAACTCCTGGAGAGGGTCCAGGAGGTCAACCAAAAATGATTTGGGGCTTGGGGACAGGACCTATGGGGAGGCTCAAGAGCTAAATATGTACACATTGGAAGAGAAGAAGGACCAGGGGGACATGATAGAGATCTTCAGGTACATGAAGGGGGTAATAGGGGAGGAGCAGTCAGGCTGCTTCGAAGGAAGGGGGGGCAACTGGGAAGGGAGAAGCCAGAGATGGCGAGGGGGGCAGCAAGGTCAGCTCCCAGGGTTGGAGCTGACCAAATGAGCAGACACAAAAGACCGTTAGGCCTATTCTGCTGGCATTTTAGTATGTTAGTACGTTAGAATGGCAACAGATTGATGGGCAGCATTTCAGCAGTGGCAGCATTTAACTCTAGTGCAGCAGCATGATTGTGGAGGTACTTTGTGAGCCACTCAAGAATGGTCTTCAGAGTGGGCTTCATCTTTGGGATTGTTCGATCAGAACGCTGTACTTGTGGCAGAGAATGATGTTCTTTTAGGGGAAACAGTTGACTCTTGGAGCTGTGTAGACAGCATGAAACCAGTTATTTTGGTTGCTTGTGGGTGTGGTGGTGTACTTTTCAGACTCAAGGAACTGGGACTGGCACCTCCACTGCTATGCCTACTACTCGAGAGATCAAAGGATTGCTCACCCTCCTCTCCTCCACCACAGACCCACTCTACCCTCCCTCCTTCTATTCTTGCTCTACTACATTTAACTTGCCATGGGAGATGACACCAGCAGCTCTGGCATCCTTCTGGTGTCGCTACCATCTCAGCGGGTACTTGTTTTTCAGGTGGGCGTGTTGGCCACCAGTGCCTATGTGACTTCCTTTTTTCCACCGACTAACACGTGCTTGACTAAGTTGGCATATTGCTATGGTGTCATCAGCAGGATCAAGCACATACAGTAAAAGTCCCAAACTAGGGACTTTTGACCTCTGGACTTCAGATGCTTCTGGGACTGGGATAATTCAGAAACAGGTGTGGAAATGTATGTTTTTTGGGCTGCTGTCATCATTTTCTCAAGACTATTTTTGGGAGGGGAGGTTACTTGACTGTTTGGAGGATTGCTGATAGGCTTGGTGACAGACTGACCCACGGGATGTGCATTTAAATAGCCTACATCTCCCTTGACCTTTTTTAACTCAGACTCCCATGTGGGATCATCCCAGTCATCATCATCACCACCAATAGTGATGATGTCCTTGTCTTCCTCCTCCTCCTTTTCCTTATCACTGTCTTCTTCCAGAATGGCCCTTTTTCTTTCTCTATAACCATCCCAAGAGGCTGACTATCACTATCTCCAGGATTATCAGACTCTGGTTGAACACTGTTACCACCAACTCCTGCAGGAACACGGACAGTCACACTGACAGACTTATCACCCTCCTCCTGGACCACTGTTACTGTGCTGGTGTCAGTTTCTCCCTTCTTCTCACTGTCATCATCCCCCACTAGCATGGATGCAGCAGTTTGAGCCTTAAAAATGTAAGACACAGGTATGCCAGACCCAGTACTGCCAACAACTCCATTGCTAGTTCCTGACACATCACCAGACCCCACAGCAGAAGACACTGATGCAAACATACGTGTGCTTTCGCTGCTATGGGGAAATGGAACTGAAGTTGTACTCTTTTCAGCAGACATCTTAGCTCCCCCATCCCCCTGTCACATTTCCCCCTATAGTGGGCCGTCTGTTAGCAGGCATTTTTGTCGGCTACTGCTTCAAAGCTTTGCCTTTCTCTGGGAGTATTTGAAGAAAGGATGTATTACTAACTGTATGAATAACACCTCACATGTCACAGTACTGGCTTCCTTACAAGTCCAAACACAATCAGGACAGGTAGCAGCACTACCAGTACAACTAATACCATATATGGTAGGTAGCCTATTCTAGTAAAAACAAAAAGGTTACTTTTTTCTTTCCCCAAACAGGAATTAAAGCAACACACACAAGGAAAAGGGGACAAGTGACCGACTCTTAATACAGATCACCTGTGTCTGGACAAATAAAGTACTCTAATGTGTTATTACTTAGCTAAGACCACCATTTTGTTTTTTATTCTATAAGGACAGAGACAACCATAAAACCTCAACAAAGGCGAGTACCACAATATGGTAGTGGTCTGGATGGGAGGGATCAGCAAGCTATCTCTTGAAAACGACTATATTAATATATAGTTTTTAATACTGCGTGCATCAGGTGTTAAACAAACAATGTTGTAACAGAGAAAGGCTAAGGTCAGTCAACTAAAACAGGAACACCGTGCAATGTGCAGAGGCAAGCTCCAGTAGTAAAATACAGGGGAGCAATTCAACAAAGCAGTGCGACTGTAAATGGACAAGTTCAAGTGATCAAGTAAAAGTAATTAAGTAAACATACAAACAAATATAGAACTGTTGATTTTCACAGTTTAAGTGACACAAGTTAACACTCCAGCAAACAGAACAAACCACAAACAAATAAAAATAAAATAATGGATCTGCTCTGTGTGTTTAAAGCTTTAGAATTCACAATCACAACTAAAAACAGAAGAATGGTATATATAACACAGGCTAACGGCAGCAGGAACTCTCTCAAACAGGACAGAGTAACTTTTCAGAGAAAAACAAAATGGCAAGATATAGCAAAATTAATAAGAAATAACAGTAAGTAAATAAGTAAGTAAATAACTCACAATTTGTGAGTAATCTGTTCATAAAAGGCTAGAAATAGCCAACGCTGCTTTATACTCCTATCCTACCCCACTCAACTCCTTCAAAGACACAAACAAAAGTAAAACCTAATTAAACTAAGTACTATGCAAAAAATCCATCAAATCAGAAAATGTTCCCTAGCAGGAATAAGAACAAATTTTATATTTTGGAGCAATTAGCTCTCAAAAACAAGTTTTAACAAGGTTTGAAAAGGCTTTATTGGCTCTGATGCATCACAACAGACTGCTCTCTGTTTCAACATGCAGCAGAATGAGCTGTATGAAGAATGTGAGGATGAGGAGGCAGTATAGTGCAGTGGGTTAAAGCTCTGAGTTGCAGATCTGGAGAACCTGGGTTTGAATCCCACAACTACCTAGGTACATACTGTGTGATCCTGAGCAAATCAGTTAGCTTCCTTGTACTCCCAAATTGCATCTGAAAACAAGCTTTGGCTTAGTGTGGTACTTGAGGTTAAAGAATGTTCCTTTTTCCTGTAAACAAGTTGCACATGATAGTCACCCTATTTACCCATAATGCATTGCAAAATTTGCTTTGGGAGCAAAATTTCGCCAGTGAAATAAAAAGTTACACTGGAGAAATTGTGCCACAAGGTGAAATTTTAAGCATCGATGGGCGAAATTGGCAGACCAAGGCATTTTATGTGAAATTTTGCCATTACGCAAAATTATGAAACCAGGCAAAATTTCATTTTGCCCTGTGTGAAAAATTTTGCCAAGACATTTTACACGAAATTTCGCCATTACGTGAAATCATGAAACCAGGCAAAATTTCATCTTGCCTAGGCAAAACATTTTATGTAATTGCAGAATTACGTGAACTATTTCGCCAGGCAAAATATTTCAGTTTCACACAACACTACCCATGCTGACTCTTCTGAATAGACAGCATGCTCCAGAAACCTGAGCCTGTGAGCACAATCATTAATCCCCGTACAGCAAGCCATGTCCAGCTGCTTGAACCTCATGTGAAATGCAGTCTCTTTTATCATGCTGCCTTATTGAGTTCCAGTATTAGGAATGATTACTTTGCTCAGATTAGCTATGGTAGTGTGTGTTTCAACAGTGTGGACAGCTCAGAGATCTGTAAGACTACCACTTTCACAAACCAGTCATTTTACATTTTAATAAATAGTGTTGTTGATTTACAATATATATTCCAATGGAAGTAAATAAATCTAAACAGACTTAAGCTCAAACTTGTAGACAGAAATGTCATATTAGTAAGCTAGGAAATAGCTAGCCACCTCATTGTTGTGAAATTAATAATAAAGACACTATTTCAGGTAATGTGGAACAGGTTTTCATTAATATATATCCAAAGAACAGCAAAAAAAATCCAGGTATGTGTTGGCTGTACAGCACCGAACTTGACAAATGATGAAAACAATCTGTTTTTTGGAAAACTAGAGGCCTTAGACCTCGGTGTAAGCAACCTTCTAATGAGGGATTTCAACCTCCTGGATATTTAAGCGATAATCCATGACAGGGTGTGGGTGGGTCTAGGTTTACCCACGCCTGGCATTGTTCAGTCATGAGGCCTCTGGCTGAGTGACGAAACTATGCCTGCCATTGATAACCCCCGCAGCTCCCATACCCTGGCATGGATTATTGTGACTATACAATGGCCCTCTAGGTTTTGTGACAAAAAAAGAAAGAAAAACTTTTGTTTTTGTGTTTTTTATTGTTTTTCTTGGTTTTATTCCTGCACCAAGCAAAATAGTTCTGAGTTGCTATGATAACAGGCTGAATGGAGCAGCAGGGCGGATGCTGGAGACGGGTATTGGTGAGCAGGTAGGAGCGAGCTGATGAGACCCCAGGAACAGAGCCGACAAAGAGAGTTCAGCTTTGGTCATAGTTTTAAAGTATTAGTCAGTTGAACAGGGATAGTTCCAGATATTTATGAATGTCTGGGTGCTCGCAGTGTGGTGGGCTGGCGGAAGGCGCACTTGGGAGAGATTCAGTGCAAAACCGACCAACTTGCGATGTGTGGCTGCAAATTTTACATGTGAATGGAGCAGCAGTATGATAATGGAGGAGAGATGTGTTGCGCTTTGCGGTCAGTGAGATAAGCACCGCTATTGTGTGTTTGTTCGGCGGTTGTAGCAGGAGTTGCCGTTTAGCGGCAATACAAGATGGTGGCTTTTTTTTTTAATTCAGGGGTCACATTGATTTGGGGCACATTCAGCTGACTGGCACTTTTACCCATTGGTAATGCCAGGATTTACAACGGGTAAATCATGCCACTCAGTCAATCAGATGAAAGGATTTTTGAAGCCGTTGTATAATAACTGGTATTCCCTAACATCAGGATCAGCATGTGGGAAGAGACTAGCTGATTTTGTGGTCATAAATAACATGCACCAGATGGCCAAGGAACATACTAGGGGCAGCAACACTCCAGACATAGTATGCAGTAATATAAGTGAATACATAACAAACTGTATTGTCAGACAGCCACTTGGCCACCATGACCATAACATAGTCCAATTTTTCATAATTATGACCTGAAAACCTATGACAGGTATATCTAAGATCTAGTGCTATGCCAGAGTTGGCTTCTGTAAAATAAGGAGTTGCATTAGTACATGGATTGGAAGGAAGAGTTTGGTTATCAGAGTGTGGAAATAAAATGGGACAAGCTGATTGTAAAACTTATGAATTGTATCAATACCCTCATCTCAGATAGAACAAAGTATAATAAAAGAGGAAAGATTCCAGTCTGGTTTGACAAGAATATCAAAAATGTAATAAAGCAAAGGCAAAAAGCTTATAATAAATATAGGAAAAATCCAACATTTGACAACAACGCTAAATATAAGGACACATGCAAACTCTGTAAACAGACAGTTAGGAAAACTAAAAAAATACGAGTTCAGGCTAGCATCTGACACCAAAAACAATAAGAAATCCTTTTATAATTATATAAATAGTGCAAGAAAAGGTTGGCCAATTGTCGGCCACCTTGTGGAGGATAACAAAATTATAACTGATGGGCAAGAAATGGCTACTGTCTTTAACAAAAGTTGTGCATGAATATATCAACCCAAGGCAGCTGGTAACTCAAGTATATCAACATAAAAAAAAGCACAGCACATATAATAACTGAGCAGAAAGTTAACAAATTATTATTCAGTCTTAATCCCAACAAATTCCCTGGACCAGATGACCTACATCCTACTCTGTTAAATGAACTTGCAGACATTCTACCTGCACCAATAGCAAACATTTTTAATAGCTCTTTGGAAGAGGGAACAGTGCCAACTGCTTGGAAAAATGCAAATGTAATAATTAAGCAATAAGCCATGAAGGGGTGTGGGTTATCGGGGATTTACCACTGCTGGAGTGGTTTGCCCATGAGGTACAGCCAAGTGGGTAAATCCTCGCCAGTGATGGTAAATCCCCCGATAACCCACATCCTCCGAGTGGCTTATTGTGATTATACCAAGGTTAATTTTTTTAGTATAATAAAATACAACTTTTAAAGAGGTTGCTGTGTGTTTTTATTTTTTATTGTATTTATTCCTGTGCTACAGATGACCATTTGCTCTATTATTTTCTCATCAGCCAGTGATTATCAGAGGATTTACACAGGTGGTAAACTGCCAGTCTGACCATTTCATTGACTGTTCACTTATGTCCATGGTATAATGATATATAACAAACATTTGTCAAGGACAAATGTTATCTTGTGGCATTGGCATTGGTAGTGCAGGAGTTAGAGAGATGCATAATAGGCATGGCAGTGAAGTATGGAACTGACACCAGACCCACTCCACCCTTCAGAGACTGACAGACATTGAGGTGTGCCTTTGGGTTGTAGGCCATAACGCTCATGCTATTTCACCTCACCCTACCCTGCAGACTCCTACAAGTGTTGCATTGTGCCTTGGGGTCATCAGCCCTTAAGCTCACCCCATTCCATAAGGAAATACGTTGAGATGGGTGCAGTATAGGAGAATGGGTGAACTTTGGGGCCAAAAAGTCCAAGGCACACCTTCATGCCTGTCACTGGCTGAAGGGTGGGGGTGGGGGTGAAATGGCATGAGCATTACAGCTGACAATCCAAAGTCACATCCCTGACACCTGTCAGTCTCTACAGGGTGGGACGTTATGGTTAGAAACCCTAATGCCCCAGGTGTTTGTTGGTATTTGCACTCCAAATTTTCAACATAGGCTTTTTATGACCCCACCTCATGAAAGCTTTTGGGACCTCTGCTCATGAACAGTGGCACTGTGATTTTGTTAATCTGTCCGGAACGTTGATTTCCCACAACGACCACGCCATTCTGCGCCACATGTGTAAAAACACATTTTGGGCAGGATGTGAAAAATGACAGCTGTACCATTCATAAGGAGGTGTGAAGAAATGGCAATGTTGAAAATCTGGAGTGAAAATATTAAAAATTCTTGAAGTTACAAGTGTGCATGGAAACTGTACAATGCATGCTCACGACACTGTCATTTTGTGGAATAGTTTTCACTAAATTTCCAACATAGGCATTTTGAGACCTCCGTTCATGAACAGTGTCACTGTCATTTCATTAATCAGTCCTGAAAGGTAGCACAGTGACAGCGAAATCACCTTTCGTGACTGAATAATGAAATGACAATGACTGAGTTCATAAGTTGGGGTCCCAAGAATCCCATGTTGAAAATGTGGAGCCAAAAGTCACAAAAATGGCAGAGATATCCAACTAAGTTGAAACCCCCCATTTATGCCATTATACAGCTTACTGTGATTTTCTTCAGTTCGCAGTTGGCTTTTGAAGAGTTCAGATGTCTCCCGCTCCCCCGAAGATCATCGCACCAGACTCTGGAGGTAAGTATGGGGTGAGGGCAGTGTGGGGAGGTGGAGTGTGTAGAGGGTGAATGCGGGTTGGGGGAGGGGGCATCATGTCCACGAGGGACCATTTTCTATTTAACAGGAGGAAAAAAAAAGATGTTGCGGGAAGCTTTTTTTTTACATGTTTGCTTTGGGCACACGGGTGGGCTCCCAGTGTGCCACCTGTGGTTTTTGGGGACAGGGGACCGAAGCCGATTGGGATTGGGCCCCCATCAGCAAAGAAAGTGTGTCTGTGTTTGGGGGGACATGATGCCAAGGGGAATTGGACAACCCCCTCAGTAGACAAATAAAACAAAGGGGAACATTATGCTGACAGGGATTGGACTCCACCATTGGCAAATGAACTGGGGAGGGGGCATGCCAACAGGGGGATTGGGCACCCCTGACGTCGGCTTTCTAGGGACTGTGAGAGGTGGACGGTGGCAGCTGCCACTATGTTTATTGAAATGTTTCAGCAGGCAAGGCATGCCCTGCAATGATGGGGTGCTCCCTGATTGCAGTGGCAAAATTCTTTCAAGTTGTTGCCACACTTCTGAACTGCTGTCATAGACTGCATGCTCATTCATTGATGCCATAGAGACAAGCCCCAAAAAGCAGTGGCGTCATTGTCCACAACACTGCCACACCTCCACAACCTGCTACTCCAGCAAGCTGCCACAAAATGTTGCTTGCACTGCGTGTGCAAGACAACATAAAAAGGGCCCAGAAAGTGACTGTACAAACTATCGACCCATCAGCCTAAACTCTATTTTAAGTAAACTAATGGAAGGAGTCATAAAGGACTTGATAAATGAATATCTAACTAATAAGGTCAAGTTGACATTTTTCAACACGGCTTTAAGGAAGGGAGGTCTTGCCTGACTTATTTGTTAAACTTCTTTGACCCAGTGAGAAGTGCCCTGGATAAGGGGTTACCTGTGGACATAATGTATGTAGACTTCTCCAAGGCATTTGATACCCTGCCCCATCAGTTAATGACAGAGAGATTAAAAGACATCAAATTAGATGATAACATAGTACAGTGGGTCTCCTCGTGGCTGGAAGGAAGCCAACAGAGGGTGTGTGTGCCGAGATATTATTCTCCAAGGATAAATGTCACTAGTGTTGTGTCACAGGGGTCAGTATTAGGGCCCATATTGTTCAATATATATATATATATATCACAACTTTTGATACTGCCCCTTGGTGCTGGAGCTGCAAGTATGCAGATGATGTTAAAATAGGAGTAATCGTGAATGACAAGGAGTCTATACATCCATTTTAAAATGAAATTAACAGAATTGGGACATGTGTGGAGCAGAACCAACTAGCCCTAAACATAGACAAATGCAAAATAAGTGTATGCAGTACACGTTGCATGTAAAGTGCCACCAGTGACAGACAAGAAAAGTGGTCGGGGCTTTGTGATTTGCAGTGACCTGTCACCAGCTGAACAGTTTAAGAAGGCAATGAGTAAAGGTAACACAATATAGAGATTTATGCTTAAAAACATCAAAAGTAGGGACAATTGATGTTGCTTCCATTGTATAAATCCCTGGTCAAACTGCACATGGAGTACTGTGAGCAGTTCTTGTTGCCATCGTACGAAAGGGAAATTAAAATGTTAGAAAAGACTCAAAGGCAAGCTACCAAAAACATCACGCAGACAGCAGGAAGCAATATGGTGAGAGATTAAAAGACCTGGGACATTACTCTGTGCAATATAGAAAACTCAGAGGAGACCTATGCCTGACATATAGGGCATTTAAAAATGGAGATTTATGGGAATGCATAGGATATACAAGAAATGGAATAATTAAGGAAAGTAGTTTCCATCAATTATAACTCAAGGATGAATTATTTAAAACAAATAAAAGAGTAAACTGGATAAACCAGAGGGGTATCAATATCTGGAATAGACTACCTAGGGAAGTTGTTTTAAGTTGTACCTTTGAAACATTTAACTCTGAATTGGATAAGTACATGGGTAATAGTAAGTTTTCTTTTCAGGATTGAATGGTCAAGTCACAATGGCTCATGGCTAAGGACTCGTACTGTCCTATGTTCCTATGTTCTTACCCAAGAAGGGCCTTTTGTTCTATTAGCACTCCTCACAAGATAGTCTGTCAACTTCAGAATGACCTGCCTTCCTTGTTCTGTTCCCTGAAAACTCAATGTGTATCCTGATGCCCCAAGACTCTTTCCCCCTCTTCCCTCCTTACTCTGTAGCTGTGGCAATCCACAACCCATTATAAATCCCCCATTTTAGAAGGAATGATTAGAAGGGGTACCCCTCACAAGAATTATGGCTGTATTTAAAGTTCTCTGATGTGACCCATGGTGTCAGCTCATGTCCTGTCTCTGGCCAACTCATAATGCTACCTCTCCCAAAGTATGGGGGGTCCTAATTCCAGAGGCTATATTATCTCTCAAACTTAACTTCTCTGTCACCTCTGATATACACAAGCCATGTTTACATGTTCCTGTCTGATGTGCTCTCATCTGCACTACTCTCCCATCTCTCCAGCTGCTCTGCTCACGACAGTCACTTACACAGATAAAACTGTGCACCGTTTCAGGATCACATTCAGTACTTCCACCATTTTTACTAAATTTCTGCTGGGAGTAGAACAGTAATATAAGGATCTTAGGTGATCTCCCCCTGTCCTCAACCTCATTTCCTTTATGGCAACATTGGTAAGTGTGGGCTACTGCAGCTCTGCACTTGTTGCCTCTAGTAGGATCTGGGGAGGCTTGGATTGACACAATTTCCAGCAGCCATGGCTACTTGACATTTGAGGACTCCAATGGAAATCCAGCAGCAAGAAGGGTGATGTAACAGATAGAGGGAGACAACAACTGATGCAGTGCCAAGTGGAAGGATAGTTTAGCTTGCACATGGTGCAATGGGGTGCACCAGTGCGGGCAGAGCAGCATGTAAACATGCTAGGTAAAAACACCTGCAATGGCACCCATTCTCACAAAAACAGGAATTGCGGTTCAAAACATTGTTAAAATACTGGTTCTAATGTGATTAGTCTTCAGATTTAACTGGCCTTTTAGAAAACTCATTAGGGGGTTTCTGAAGTACACACATTATATGTACAGTACCATGTTGGAAATGTATTCTATAGTTAATGTTCCTCTCAGCCACAGAGTTCTATAATGGAACAGGGAGGCATAGTAACAACAGTGTCAGCGCTTATTAAACTGACAGAGAAAATCCTGCGTGTTCTTATTGGTCCAGAGCTGTACATGATGAGGCAACTACCCACAGCAAAACCAAGTCCTGCCAACTAGCATGCAGCCCTAAAAACAAATCCTTGTGCTACCCTTCAGAATTTTCTAGTGTTCTACTGAAGTGAATCAGTTCTCATAGCCTCAGTGTGAACTGAAACTGACAACAGCTCTGCATCTATGAGAACAGAGCATGCATGCACTTAGGGACTAAGGTAGCACGTGATTGCCATAATAACCATCCGGTTATTACTACGAATATCAACTGGCTGAGCCCACTGAAAAATCTGCTCTTTAGTTATAATTACATAATTTACATAAACAATAAACAGTAAAGAAATGATAAAATATGAAACTGGAAAGAAAATATGAAACAAAAAATATGCAGAAATGGTGAATAAGTAAGTAGTAATACCCTATAGGGTGGGTGGCACTGGGGAATACCAGACCACTCAGGGGAGTAATGAAGCAAGACTTTTGTCCTGCTGGAGAGACTGTAGTTGAAGTGGTTGTATGCAGTTACAGCCCCTCTATTAGTCTGTTTTGTTTGTTGATTCAACCCCCCTCCTCATGCAGCACCTTTATTTTCTACCTTGTCTTTCTTTTTCATTTTATATGTGTTTAATTTTTTGTTGTTGCTGTTTACTGGCATCTGTTTCCATGATGATCAGGACAGGAAGAGACAGAGAGAGAAAAAGAGCGAGAGGGAGAGAGAGAGAAGAGAGAGAGAAGAGAGAAGAGAGAAGAGAGAAGAGAGTAGAGAGAGAGAAAGAGATTCTGTTTCCGTCATGATCAGGATATGAAAAAAGAGAGACTGTGACTGTGATCTGCAGTGGAGCTTATTGAAACAGCACACTTTTTTCCAGCCATTTGTTTTAGCAGTGGGGCTGGGAGCTGTTGTACTTGTACCAGGAGAAGACATCGCAGTCTGTGAAGATGTATGTGGTTGGGAGAATTACCAATGTTGATGAAGCATTTCTTTACTTGACGTGCAGGTGAGAGTTATTGTGGTATTGAAAAAAAAAGGTAGTACGATGTTGTGGAGACTTTTGTGTTGGCAGAGGGGGTATACAAAAAGGGTCAGTACTGGTAATGGCCATGAGATGGGTATGAACTGAAGAGCGGAAGCAAGGGTTTCTTTACTTTGGTGCCAAGAGATGTAGAGTTGTTGCCATCTTGATCTGACTACTGCTATGGCTGGCTTTTGACAGACTGGGAGCCATGAGTTACTGTGTCACTCTAGTGGAGTGTGTTGTAGTTTTAAAACATTTGTTTTATTTTAAGAACATGTTCTTTGTTTAAACATTGATGGTTTGGCTATATGCAGCTATGGGAGGGCTGACTTGTCCCAATGTGTGTGTGTGGGGGGCCTTGCTTAGAGTCTCTTTCACTTAGGAAGTGAGGGGAAAATAGTGGCTAATTCCATTTGAAATTTGGACTGGCACAAGGATTCCAGTTTGCCTTTGTTGCATACTGTTGGCACTTGTTTTTAACTGGGCTCTGTCGAAAAATAAATGCATGGCTATGGAATCCTTATAACCAATCAGGTTACTAGGATTTCTATTGTCATTTTCAAAATACAAAATAACAGTCCAGGAAAAATATAAATATCAAATACAAACTGTCCACAAAGTGACTATCTATGCAGCGAATCAGTAGCTTTTTGTAAAGGAACAGTGCTGAACTTGTTAAGAAATTCATGTTACTGCTATAACAATTCTAGGTGCTCATACTTTGCTTTCTTAGTGTTTCTATACTGATTAAGTCATTATAATGCTAATTTACCAAAGCTCATTCATACTGTGTATAGGGGGCAATACAGCATTTATCTAGACAAGTTGCACTCCGAACTCAGTGATCTCATGAATGGCAAAATCATGAGTGGGTTCAATGAGTTTGGAATCCAACATGTCTTGGATAAATGTTGTATCCTCACAGCATATGCAGCATATTTGGTGTATATCATGGGTGTGTTTTTCTCCCAAAGCATATTAAATGTTATTATTTCTCATTAGTTTTATATTTATTATTGATCCAGCCATTGTGGTTTGACTTAGCTGGGCATCAGTTTACAGTGCACTTTGTGCAACACAGCAACTGAAGCAGCTGTCACTTTCATTGGTACCAAAAGTGTAACACCAGCAATCAGTGATGACAGCAACACTCTAAATGAGAATACACATCGAACAGTAGAACAGCATGTTCATTCTCAATTAGAGTGTTGTGCATGTGTGAATACTACATTTATCACTATGTCGTTAAAACACACTCCCATTACATACAAGTGGGTGTTCTACTTTCCCAGAATAACAAAACCAAATAGAATAAAAATATTCTTCTCTTTCTTCTTGCTGAAGAAGCAAAATATATAGCCAAGGAAAGCTTATCTTCACAATCATTTGCATTTGGTGGTACAGCTTGACATGATTCTGGGAACACACTTCAGTATCTTTGAACTCTGTAGTCCTACAGAAAAACATACTGTAAAAAACCTTGTTTTGTCTGATTCATTGCACTTCTATGATATGCCACAGATTGGGTTGCTTCATGGCTTTTGTGACACTATAAATGGTCAAGGCTGAATCTATTAACTTTACGTAGTGCAGTTGTAAATATGCTGGGCTTTGGAATAGAAGGTATGCAAAACCTGGAAACATAGAAACATTTGACTAGGTGACCAAAGTAGTAGACCAGGGAGGGGCTGTAGATATGGCCTACCTAGACTTTAGCCAGGCAATTGACACAGTCCTACAAAAAAGATTAATAAACAAGTTAGCCACCCTGTGAGTGGGTCCCAGGGTGATAGCCTGGGTAACAAATTGGCTGACCAACAGGACGCAGAGGGTAATAGTAAATGGAGTATACTCTGAAGAAAGGGTGGTCACTAGTGGGGTACCACAGGGTTCAGTACTGGGACAGGTCCTTTTTAATGTCTTTATAGGAGACATTGCAGAGGTGCTGGAAGCAAAAGTATGCCTCTTTGCAGATGATACAAAAATCTGCAACAGGATTGATACACAAGAGAGGGTGGAAAGGATGAGAAGGCACTTGGCAAGATTGGAGGAATGGTCAAAAATATGGCAGCTTAGATTCAATGCAAAGAAGTGCAAAATAATGCACCTGGGGAACAAAAACCCATGGGAATAGTACACAATTTGGGGGGGGGAGGCACTGACAACAACAAAAATGGAAAGGGACCTGGGGGTAGTCATATCAGATGACCTTAAGGTATGCACACAATGTGAGAAGGCAGTAAGGAGGGCTGGAGGGATACTGGGATGCACAGGGAGAGCCATCACCAATAGAAAACAGGAAGATGTTATCCCTCTGTACAGACAGGTGGTGAGACCCCATTTAGAGTACTGCATGCAGTTCTGGAGACCCCATCTCCATAAGGACATAGACAAGATGGAGGTGGTCCAGAGGAGGGCAACTAAAATGGTGCAGGGTCTGCAACAGAAGCCATATGAGGAGAGACTGAAAGAGCTTAATATGTATGCCTCGAGGAAAGGAGGGAGAGGGGGGACATGATAGAAATGTTCCAGTACCTCAAGAGAATCAACAAAGTCCAAGATGGGAGCATCTTTGAGAGAAAGAGATGTGCAAGAACAAGGGGGCACAGTTTGAAGATAGAGGGGGGATGGCTCAGGGGCAAAGTCATAAAGTATTTTTTCACAGAGAGGGTGGTAGACACGTAGAACCACCTTCCTGAGGAGGTCGTGGGATCAAAAACAGTTAATTCAAGAATGCATGGGACAGACATAAGGCAATTATAGTGAATGGTAGGATGAAGTAGGCTTTTGGTTAACTAGAATCTGCAGCTTATCCAATACATAGGGAATGGGCAGACTAGCTGGGCCAAGAGGTCCTTCTCTGCCATCAAAGTCTATGTTTCTATGTAAAACCTGGACTGCAGAGAAGGATTAAAAGTATTTCCATCAGTGGGACACCATCCAATAAAGACAATCTATGTTTAGCAGGGATGGCTTACACTTGAATAAAAACAGAATCAATGTTCTGGGGCAGAGATTAGCCAGTTTCCTCAAAGACCATTTAAACTAGGAGCAGAGGGATCATCAGGACTAGACAAAATACATAATGGTACTGGTAATGAAAATGGATCAAAGAAAAAGAAACCACAAAATGGAAAAATCAGAAGTCAAGGTTAAGTTCACTAATGACAGAAGGTTTGATTACAGAAAAACAACTGTTGAATTAGTGCATATAATATCAAAAGGAAAATATGATGCCATTGGCGTAAAAGAAACCTGGTGAGATATACTGTAGAAAATATTTGGAATGAAGGATACAATTTTTAAACAAAAAAGAACTAACAAAAGGGGAGATGTGTGGCAGTGTACATTATGGGTAATATTGTGTGTCAATGAATAGTAGATTCAAGAGCAACTGAGATAGAAAGGGATCTGTCTAAGGGAATGGCTGCCTGCAGCTAGAGCTCCTGCTACCTCAACAAAAAAATCCAAACTAAATCCTGTCAAAGCTGATCCCAGGTTTCTTTCTTGGGCACTGGAGGATGTCTACTTACCTGCAGAGTGGTGTTTTTTTCATAGCTGGGAGATTGATCTGTCAGGACATACGAGGCACCGCTGGTTCCCCACGAGGCTCGGCCTGGATGATCCCTCAATCCCTGCGATGGAGTTGAACCTTCTCCCCGAAGCGGGTGGGGACCTGAAAAAAATAAGGCATATGTTTTCACAAATGCTTCTACAAATGGGCAGACTTGAACTGGCAGCTCAGCAAAATGCTGCAGATATAATCACAATATCCCACAGAACAAATGTGGCAGAGCAGAGATTGGTGGACACAGAAGATTGTACCCATCACATGGACAGCTGTATGAGGGAGCAAGATTGTATGATTCAGCTGTTGTAGCAGAGGATTGAGGATCTGGAGAACCGCGGCCACCAGAATAACCTATGGTTTGTGGGTTTTCCAGAGGGCTGCAAAGGACAGGATAACATCAATTTCTCCAAAAGGAGCTACCTGTAATATTGGGCCAGTAATGGGGGTGGGGGTTGGGGGACTGCTGGAAATACATCGCGCTCAAAGATTCTTAGCCTCTAGACCCACTCCCAGTGGGCACCCTTGCCCCATTCTGGCCTGGTTCTTACGATTCAGGGATAGAGAATCCATTATTCTGGTGGATAGAGCCAAGAAATAGCTGTTTTGAAGGGGCCAGCGTGTGTATATCTTTGCAGATTACTTGCAAGAACTGTCGCATAGATGGAAGGCCTTCACCACTGCAAGGAAGGCCTGTGCTGATCTGGGGCTGGAATATTCATTGCATTACCCTGCTGTGCTGAGGCTGATAGCAAATGGCACACCACGTTCTTTTGAAAATCTGGAGGCAGCTGAATCTTTTCTGACATCCTATGCCCCTTAACTGAGATGGGAGAAATTTGAGGAGCGGAACAAAGGGGTCAGAGCACCTCCCGAGCCTATATGTATGGATTACTCGAACCAGGGGTGCAGTGCAGCGTGGAGCCCACCCAAGCGAGTTCCCCGCAGAAAGCCCAACTGGACAAGGCTGATCTGTGGACATCTGCACCGAAGAGCCTGCACCACAACTGCAGGAAGAGGGTGGAAGAGGGGCAGCACTTGAATAAATCCCCTTGGCTGCGCTCACAGAGCCAGATTGCTGCTCTGGAATCTGAGGCCTCTCAGGAAGAAACAAGGCCACTGGGAGAGAACAGCTATGCAGCACTCAAGGATCTATCTGATGAAGATCTCCTGTAGTTCAGGCCTACAGTGATCCAGGGTGATCCAACTTCCTTGGAGCCAGCCCCTCCTGTTGAACTGCTATACTGGGCCGAAGCAGCCGCCATGGTGGTACAACTGAGCCTGGATCAGGAGAATGCACCAGAGCTTGGGGCAGAGATGGGACCCCTTCCCTCTGCTGCTTGAGGAACTGAACACAGATTGATTTGCTGCTCCCACCCGCATTTAAGTCAAGTTTGTAGGAATTCATGAGCCTCATGGGACTGACCCTCCAGGTCATGGCAGGCTCATCCCACTGATTACCAGTTTGGGGGGATAAGATATGTTATAATAGTTTTGTGAATGTTGGGCCTTTGAGTTAAATGCCCTTTCCTCCCCCCTCCACTTGGTAGAGGCTTCCCTAGTTTGGCCAGATTAGGCCCCCCTGCTGCTTGCGGAATCAATTTCTAGTGCAGCTCCCATGCTAAGTCTTAAAGGTACAGTGCACTACTGGTCAGGTGCGGAGCCTGAGCTGTGTGAGCCGCATACGTGTAAGTTTTCCCCACATGTTGCCAAAGGGCCACTTTACTGAGTTCTGTGTCTCCCGTTCCTCAGTGGAGGTTACAGAAAATGGGGTAGTAGGTGGGAAGGAATTTCCCCCAGCAGTGATGATGTATTGCTGTACAGCGCCTCGAGGTACTGACTGATCTATTTTGTCTCCCCCGGGCATGATATTTGTCCCAATCCCAAATCCCTAGGTTTAAGCTTGGGAAGCACTAATTGACATGGGAACCTGGGGGATAAGGGTAACACTTGGGGGTGATAGTCCTGACAGTCAATACATGGGGGTGAGCTCCACACAAGTATGTTATGATCTGTGTTGGCTATGAAGGCTACAGCAAGGAATACTTGGCTGAATGGCCATGCATTGCTGGGAAGGTGAGGGATTACATTTCAGTCCCCACCGGAGCTCCACTTAAGGATTGGTTATTCCTATGGTGGCAGGAATATGCCACCACAGAGAGGCCATTCATCAGTTGGGAGACACGTACCTGAGAGGGATGGGGTGGACAGGTGATAAATGGGTGTACAAGTTCTGCCAGGGAACAGGGCAGTAGCCTTAGACACTGAACCAGACACCCCGCCCAGGGTCTCGAATTATGAGTTGCCAGGATGCTCAGCAGTAATAAAGTTGTGATGGGATCTGCGAGCTAAGGCTCACGTTTGCTTTGGTTTCTTTGCTATGGGGTAGGGATAATGGTAGAGGGAGAACTAGACCTACCCCTTCAGCAGTCTACCCCTAGGATTCACCCCCAGCAACCGCTGCTTTCATCTGGGCTACAGCTAAGCTGATGAAGCAAGTGACAGCTGGTCTTAGTTGTGGGGTAAGGGGGGGGTTTGGGTATATGCAAGTTCTGGATTTTGTACACCTAGTTTGTTTACAGTTAAGTTACACTTTGTTATGTGTTATGGAAACTATTGACAACAGTTGAGGACAGTGGGCCAGGGGGGAGACATGGTGGAGGTGGTATCAATTCTGGGGTGAAGGTAGTTGTTGGAGGCTTTCTATATGACCCAGATTGGAGCATGATACTCAGGCCTGGCCTTCATCATACACTGCGACTTCCTAATGGAGACTAGCGTGGTGTCTTAGAATGTCAGGGGGCTCAACTCTCCCATTAAAAGGAAAAAGGTTATGTTACAACTGAAGAGGATGAGCCCCCTGGTGACATTCCTTCAGGAAACCTAGCTCTCTACAGGGGAAGCCAGAAAGCTCAGACAGGGATGTTAGAGGAGTAGGTCCACAGTGTGGCACCTTCTAAGAAGTGGGGAGTCCATAATCTTTCATAGATATCTGGGGTGGAAGGTAAGCTGGCGTAAGTCCGACAAAGAAAGTAGATGGATCCTGGTTGAGGTGGGAGTCCCTGAGGGACCTTTTATCCTGCTTAACCTATATGCCCCCAACCAGGATTGTCTTCAGATGTTCTGGGACCTAAACCAGACCGTAATGGAGTTTAATACAGATAGCCACCAGGTCGTGGTGGGGGGGCGACTTCAGCCTTACTCGAGACACCGGTGTGAATAGAAGCAGGGGGTCGACGGAACTGCATAGTCAGGCTGTAAAGGCGGTCTCGGAGTTGATGGCAGAACACCAAAACATGCGGGTATGAGGGCTACACCTGCTTCTCAGCAACACATGGGACATCTAGCAGAATTGACCATTGGTTGGTCTTGGCCCACATTTATGATCTGGTGTCCAAAGTAGATACTCACCCTATCATAATCTTAAACCATGCTTCTCTAGAACTGAGAATGCTATGGGGCTCCGAGGAGCCCTCACCATCCACCTGATGCCTGCACCCCCTATTGTTAGAAGACCCCCAATCTAAAAAATGGGTGTGCCCCGAGACAGTGGAATACTGGGAGAACAATGACAATGGGGAGGTTTCAGACACCACTCTTTGGGAGGCCTATAAGGCTACCATATGGAGCAGGATTATTGCCTATGTCTCAGCCAGGAAGAGAAGCAGGAAGGCTGCACAGGCTGCCCTAGAAAGGAATTTGGCAAGCTTGGAAGCCCAGTATAAAGCGCTTCCTCCAGGGACCCCTCCACCAGCCCTTCTGGCCCAATTAACTAACACTAGGTTCCTCTTCAACTCTTACCTGACAAGGAAAGCAGAGCTTCACCTCAGAATGTTGGGACATGCCTACTGGGAGGGTGGGGAGAAGCCCAGCAGGCTCTTGGCCTACCATCTGAAAAGAAGACAGTCAGCCAGAACTATCCTAGGTCTGAAGGATAGAGGGGGTAAACTGACCACTTCCCAGAAGGGAATCAACAAGATAATGGCTCAGTTTTATGAGTGCCTTTACTCCTCCTCTTCTCCTCCAGACACCAATACCATAGAGGCATTCCTGGCAGACCTTCCCATCCCCAGAGTAGAGGTGGCTCAGGCCTGTCTCTTGGATGACCCTCTTACAGAAAGGGAGGTGACCATGGCAATTAAAACAATGAACCCTCACAAGGACCTGGAGAGAGATGGGCTTCTGATCCATTTCTATCACACCACTGGAGTAGATGAGGCAGTCTACCTATTAAGAACTTTTCAAGACTCCTTAATTAAAGGAGCTCTCCCTCCATCCATGAGGGAAGCTGTCATCACAGTCCTCCCCATGAAAGGGAAAGACACCTCAGCCTGGGTAGCTATCGCCCCACATCTCTTATAAATGCAGATGCCAAGATCTTGGCCAAGATCCTGGCAGTCCACCTGGAGAAGTTACTTCCAGGCCTCATACATCCATCACAGGCAGGTTTTGTTAAGGTGAGACAGTTGTTAGACTATCACCGGACCCAGATCAAGTTTATGCATGAGGTGCAGAACACCAGCACCCCATAATAGCATTAGCAGTGGACTTCGAGAAGGCCTTTGACTCTGTTGAATGGCACTACTTGATGCTCACACTGGAGAAAATGGGGATAGGCCCAAGCTTCAGATCATGGGTGAAACTCCTTTACTCCTCCCCGATGGCTACGATGCTAACCAATAAACTTATGTCCCCAGCCTTTTGCCTCCAAAAGGAACCCGTCAGGGCTGTCCCCTCTCCCCCATACTATTTGTCTTGGAGACAGAGCCTCTAGCCATTGCAATTCGGGAATCACAAGATATACCAGGCATTTATGTAGGGGGTACAAACCTAAACATTTTCCTGTATGCAGATGACCTCCTAATCACTGTGGCCTGTTCCCCACAGATCATGCAGAAGATCTTGGACATTCTATCCACATTCACTGGGATCTCAAGGCTGAGGGTGAATCAGGGTAAAACTGAGGTGCTGCCACTGAATGAAGCATGCACAGGGCAGAGCGCCACCAGTTTAAGACTGAAGCGGTCTCTGGATGGTATTAAATACCTGGAGATTACCATGCATCCCAACACTCCTAAAATGGTGGCAGCCAATTTCCAAACACTTCTAGCAGAGATACGGAATCACCTGGACTGCTGGAAGCCCCTGAAACTCTCCTTGGTGGGGAAAGTTGATTCCTTAAAACTCATGACAGCTCCCAGTCTGCTCTGTCTCTTAGCACATCTCTCGTTACACATTCCTACCAAGTGGTTTGCAAAGATGGAGTCTCTGTTGGAGGGGTTCTTATGGGAAGGTTATCCACTTCACTTTAGCAAACAGAAATGACATCAGCACTGGTCTAGGGGTGGAGGGGGTTGCCCTGGTTTCAGGGGTTCAACATGACTTTTACCACTGCACAGACCATGAAATGGTTCATATCGGAGGGTAGTTATATTCCAACCTGGGTCCCCCTCGAGGCTTCTTTAGTAGGTTCTCCCTCACGGGCCACCATGCTCTTTAGGGTCAAGAGAGCTCCAGGGGCCATGGCTCCACCCATTGCCCTTTCAGTTAAATACTGGAAGAAAACACACTCACTCTTGGGCTCCAACCCCACACTCTGGGCCTATATGCCACTGTGGAATAACCAGTCTGTCACAGTGGGAAAATGCCAGATCCACTGGTGCCTATGGGAAGCCCAGGGGCTTAGACTGGTGAGGGACATGCTGGTCCCAGGCACTTCAGATATCGGCACATTTGCTTCCTTGAGAGAGAGAGATACCAACTCCCTTCCAACCATTTTTGGAGATACCTGCAGCTAAGGAATGCTATCAAAAGGCTGGCCCAGTCCAGGCCTCCCCAGCACCCATGACACTGAATGGATGGCTGAAGCTAGAGAAAGGTCATGTGGGCTGGATATACTCTGCCTACAAAGAGGCTGCAACTGACCCCTCACTTCTGGCCAAATCCCAGTGAGAAACTGAGATGTGGTTACTGATCTCTGTGTGACAATGGGCTCATTGATGGCACAGAATTCATTATGCCTGCAGAGATGGTGGATCCCAACTGATAATGAATAAAACATTACTAAGGTGGTACTACACCCCAATCAAACTTAAGAGCCTGGGGCTCCTCCAAGAAGACACATGCTGTGGCTACAACCAGGCAGGGGCCCACTTATTTCATGTATTATGGTCATGCCCATGACTCCACCCCTTTTGGGGTGGAGTGGTCTATATGTGCTCAACAGTGTCACCACAGCTTAAAGTGGATGCCCAGCTGCTCCTGTTGTGCTGCGCCCCAGGGTTCCATTCTAAACATCACCCTCTGGCTCAATGGCTTACTGCAGTGGGTGTGGCGGCGAAGTGTCTGATTTTGCTGCATTGGAAATCCACCAGCTGCCACACCCTGACAGAACTGCAGCAGAGCATGGCACAAGTAGCTATGTAAGAAAAAATGCCTAACTTCACTGCAGGTACAATGGACAGGTTTGACCTCTGCTGGCAGCCTTTCCTGAAGTCTGGGTTCTGCCAAGATTCAGCAGGGGCTTCTCCTGCACCAACAACCCTGACAGTGTCACCTCATGACTCCTGAACTGGTTACCCTATTTGATGCTCCTGTCAAGGCAACTCTCTCTTTGCCAAAACCCCGATTGCTACCTGTATATTTATTCAAGAGTTTTACCAGGAAGACATACTGAGCTGAGTACTGCTCGTTTCAAGATGCGTCCTGAGAACAGTACAAATAACACTGGGAAATGTACAAAATAACAAGGTGAGATAATAGGTACAGGCAAGATAACAGCAGGGTTACATCACAATGCAGGGTATACATGGCACAAGATACAAGTGCATTTACCATATGAGTTATGACAGCTGAAGGGCAGATACAGTTAAAGAATGATACTGGGTGCAACCAATGCAACCATGACTGTGGATCCAGACAGGGAATGGAGACACGGGGATCACATCACTGTGAAACCTGTGGTTCAGGGAAAACCAGGGGGAGGCAGTTGTCATAGTGCTGAGAATGCATTAGGCACATGAGCAGGTGGTGGCAAAATGTGCAGATAAGAGACCATTTAGGTGCTGGGAGGGTGAGGATTGTCGAATGTGCAGAGGAAGGGAGTTCCAAAGTTTGGGCATGAGGTAGCTGAACGCTACCTGCCCCAATGAGGAAGACCTATGTGGAATATAAAGGAGTCTAGAGTTAATTGCCCTGAGCTCATAAGCTGGGGATGGGTGAGCAGACAGGGTCTAGGAGAGGTAGGGAGGCAAAGCGTGGGTCCAGTACTTGGCAGTGAAGCATGTGCAGTGTAAAGATCTACGGTTCTGAAGGGAGGGTAGACCTACTGTTTGGAAGAGGATGCAGTGATGGGTGGAATAGGGATAGTCAAGAGCAAAGCAACAAAAGGAATGGAAAAGGGGGCCCAGTCTGGTCAGGGAGGACTTGGGGGCATCACTGTAGACTATATCACCATAGTAAAAAATTGGCAGGATCATTTTCTGTACAATGGCTTTACGAGCCAGCAATGGGATGCACCCATGGTTGTGGAAGAGGGCACCCAGTCTTGGGTGGAGTTTTTTTGGATATCATCGATGTGTTCAGAAAAATCAAGGTGCTGGTCAAGCCAGACCCTAAGGTATCTGAAGGAAGGGCAGGCCTCCAGTAAAGTCCCATCCAGGGTGTGGAAAGACAGGGAGGAGGTGAGCTGCGAGAGTCTCTGCCTTGTGCTGAAGGTCATGGAGACAGTCTTCTTGGCACTGAGGTGGAGCTGGTTTGAGCAAAACCAGAGCTGGACACTGTTGAAGTCCTGCTGCAGTCTGGTCACCACATCCCCAACAGATGGGCTGGATGTGTACAGCATGGTGTCGTCTACATACATGTGAATGAAAGTGTGAGGACAGGCAGAGGGAAGGTCATTGAGAAAGATGGAGAACAGGAGAGGCCCCAGAACAGAGCCCTGTGGAACTCCTGAAGTGATGGGGAGGTGGACAAAGGTGGAGTTTCCAATCCTGATCGATTGCGTCCAGCCAACCTGGTAGGAGTGGAACCAGGCGGTGGCCGAATGTGAGAGACCTGCGCTGGCAAGCTTAGCCAGGAAGATGGAGTGGGATACTGTGTCAAACACCTTCACTAGATTGACAAAGATAGCTGAGGTGATGTGCCCTTTATTCATAGCCGAGAGTATGGAATCCATAAGCCATAGAAGGGAGGTGGTGGTGGAGTGTGATTTCCTGAAACCAGACTGGAAAGGGGTGTAGAAGGAAGAGGAGTCAAAGAAGGTGGAGGGTTGGGAGAGTAAAAGTTTTTCTTGGAATTTAGCTAGGGTGGGTAAGAGGAAAATGGGTCTGTAGTTACTGGCGGTAGATGGGTCACCATCCTTTGCTAGGGGAATGACTGTAGCATGTTTCCATTCTGGTGGTATCGAGGCTTCCAAAAAGGTCAGGCTGAAAATCACAGCCAAGGAGGCTACAGTAGGAGGGGCCGAAATGTACAACATTTTAGCCTAGGCCTGAGGGTCATCTGCCCTTTGTCAAGTTGAGAGTGATGAGAGCATTGTATACCTCAAGTGGAGTAATTGGTGCAGAGAGAGAAGGAGTGGGTAGATGTGGGGTCTAGGCTGGGCTTAAGGGGAAGGGTGCAGATGGAGGGAGGTGGTGGAGAGGACAGCAAGGAAGTGGTGCAGTTAACAAAATTGGAGTAGAAGGCTGTGGCTACCTCGGGGGGGCGCTCACCGTGGATAAGCCTATATTTAGGGACAGCATTGGCAGCTGGCAGGGGGGTTGAATAATGATTTGAGGACCTTCCAGAATCTAGCAGGGTGGCTTATGTTAGTGTGGAAAGCAGTGTTGAAGTACTTCGCCTTTGCCTGTCAGATTGGCCTTATACAAGCATTGCGCAGAGTGCGTTACTTTAGGTGGTCTTGTGGCAAACTAGTTTCCTTAAAAGCTTTCCATGCCAGGACATGGTCTTTGAGACAGGCGATGATGTCAGCTGAGATCCAGGGGAGGTGTGCGCCTAGCACCCTGGTACATCTGATAGTGTTCCACTGAAATTAGTGGGCAGGTAACTGATCCAGCGGTCTCCTCTCATCCTACTCAGGCTGTGTTATGCAATGCCAGGTCGATGAAGAACAAGACTGCCATAATGGCAGACTTGATTGCCTCAGTAGACCTGGCTTGCATCATGGAGACCTGGCTGGATGAAAATGCTGCTCCCATTTTGGAGGTGGCAGTCCCAGCTGGGTACTCCATGATACACAGTCCAAGGAAGGATTGCAGAGGCGAAGGGGTTGCCATTTGTTTTAAATCTGTCCTGGGCCTCATGATTCTACCAATGGGTCTTATGGAGTCTTTTGAATGTGTTGCCATGCTGGGGGGTCCTGGCGCATGTTACAGGACCCTCCTGCTCTATCGCCCCCCCCAGGTAGGGATGGTGAATTTGTAGGAAGATGGGGGATCTCGTTGCTGGTCTGGTGTTGGAGTCCCTGAGATGTTTAATTCTCGGGGACTTCAATGCCTGAGTAGATGACAGGATCTCCATATTTGGTAGTGATCTACTTAGGAGCATGAAGGGGCTGGGCCTGATGCAAAATGTTATCTCAGTGACCCATACGTGCAGCCACACATTGGACTTGGTATTTTCATTAGATCTTGAGACAACTGACCTTAGAGTTGATCTGGTAGTTTGGTCGGATCATAGCACCGTGAGGTTCAGGTTTGGGCCCCCCCCCGAAGCCCTTGCCTCTGTGGAAATGGTCCAGTACCACCCTTTACAGGGTTTGTCCCCATTAGGGTTATCAGCGGTGCTGGACCTATAGAGTGTGGGGACTGCTTGTGCGATTGGAAAGGAGGAGGCAGCAGCAACCTATAATGGGGCTGTCACCACAGCCTTTGACTCAATCACACCCGTTCGTGTTTGACCCTTATCTCCTCATCTGAGACCTCCCTGGTTTAATGGGGAACTCAGGGAGTTAAAGATTAAGGTTCAGAGTTTAGAGAGATGATGGAGGGGCTCTGGCCTGATTGAGGACAAATAGGCCCTGATGTCCCATTATAAGGATTATCAGGGGGCAAGCTCCTGTAAGAAGGCAGAATTTTTGTCCAGGGAGATTGCTGCAGCATGGAACAGACCAGCTTAGCTCTTTCACATGGTGGATGGGCTATTTCATCCTGCCTGCCTCTGTGTTGGGGGAGCAGGTTCTAGCACTAGGTGTGAGGAGTTTGCTTTGTTTTTGCCATCAAAGTGTTCGCAATCAGAGCTGAGATCTCCTCCAACATCACTCAAAGGGATTGTGGGGTCTACTCTGTGGTGTCTCAGAGCACTCCTCTTGTCTGGGCTGAGTTTGAGCCAGTTGGGGTGGAGGAGGTGGTGAGGGTTGTCTCGAGACTGAAGTTAACACATTGTGATCTGGACCTAGGTCTGACACAACTTTTGGTTGGATGTATGGACCTGATTGCACCTGTTGTTGCCGAGATCGTCCAGCGTTCCTTGAGGAGTGGGGTCTTCCCATTGCCCTTGAAAGAGGCCTTGGTTAGAACCCTATTAAAGAAACCCTTGTTGGACCCAGACTGTCTCGTCAACTACAGGCCGGTCTCTAACCTCCCATTTTTAGGGAAGGTTATAGACAAAGTGGTGGCAAGTCAGCTTGAGGAATGTCTCATCTGCTCTTCCACCTATGAGATGTTCCAGTTTGGGTTTAAGGCTGGACATAGTAAGGAGTCCACCCTGGTGAAGGTGCTTAATGATCTCCTAATGGTGAGAGGCAAGAGAAATTGTTCCATCTTGGTCCTCCTGGATCTGTCAGTGGCATTCAACACTGTGGACCATGAGGCACTACTTGACCAGCTGTGGTTTTGGTGTGGTCTGTCCGGTAAGGTCATCAACTGGTTCAGGTCATACCTAGAAGGTAGAGTGCTGAGGGTAGTGATGGGTTGGCCTCATCTAGCCTGAAGCCTCTAGCCTGTGGTGTTCTGCAGGGGTTGTCCTTGTCACCCTTATTGTTCACAGTGTACATGCTGCCATTGGAAGACATTATTAGGTGGTATGGGTTGGGTTTTCACTGCTAGGCAGATGACACTCAGCTATACTTGTCCTGTGCACTAAGTAACCAGATAGCAGACTCTGTATTTAACAACTGCCTGTCTGAGATCCGGACTTGGAGTCCCATAACTGGTTGAGACTCAATCCAGTCAAGACAGAGGTACTGATGGTGGATCCAGGTCATCATGGGGGAGATGGGGGTTTGTGGACACCCCCTAGTCTTACACTGGGGGAGGTGCCACTGACACCATCTGAACAGGTGAAGAATCTGTGTGTGATCCTTGACAGCAGCCTAACACTTGATGCTTAGGTGTTGGCCATTGTTAAGAGTGGATTTTATCATCTGAGGAATATTGCCCCGATTTGGAACCTGTTACCCCCCAAGGACCTGGCCTCACTAGTACATGCTTTTGTAACATCCAGACTGGATTACTGCAATGCCCTGTACCTGGGGCTATCTGGAGATAACCTCTGCCGACTGCAGCTGGTGCAGAATGTGACGGAAAAATTATTGATGGGTATGTGTAGGTACAATCATGTCACACCCGTCCTCCATGAACTACACTGGCTACTGGTTAGGTGGAGGATTACCTTCAAAGTCAGGTTACTACAACTACAAAGCCCTGCATGAAGGGGGACCAGTCTACCTGCAAGATCTCCTTGTGCCTCACTGTCCATCCCGGGCTCTCCGTTCCACTGAGGGTTGTTTCCTGGATATTCCTAGGGTTAGGTTGCATCACTCTGGTGAGCAAGCATTTTTGGTGGCTGCACTTACCCTATGGTACTTACTACTGAAACAGTTACGGGAGCCACCCTCAGTGGATACCTTCAAAAAAGGACTGAAAACGTATTTATTTAGCAAGGCTTTTAATTTGTATTTATATGATGTATTGTAATTGATTGGATAGATAGTTTTATATATTATGATGGCTCGATCATGATGCTGGTTTTAATTTTATGTATTATGTATATTTTAAAACTGTTGTATTTATTTTGATTGTGAAGTGCTCTGAGTCTCTGGAAAGGGAAGCTATAGAAATAAAGTATGTATCTATCTATCTATCTATCTATCTATCTATCTATCTATCTATCTATCTATCTATCACAAGGAACCTAGTCTTGAAACCCTCTAGGGCAGTGTTTAAGGATTTTGTGTGGTAGATGAAAGACCAGTCAACGATGGCCAGGTCTTGCAGAAGAGAAGCAATGTTTAAGGCTTTGTGGGATCTTGTGAGGAGAATGTGCCGTGGTGGTGCCTTAGGCCTACAGATCTTCCTGACCATGTAGGTCATGTGGTGGTCACTAAGGGAGTCAGAGAGCAGATCCGCTTCATGAATCTGGTGAGCATGGAAGGTGAGGGACCCATCAAGAAGGGAGTGGTTAAGGGATTTGTGATTCAGGCAGGTGGGCTCGGAGATCATTTGGACGAGGTTTAGGGCACTGACTTTGTTCCAGATTTTGGAGTTGGTCTGGGAGAGCCAATTTTGATTGAAATCCCCAAGGATGTGGAGCTCTCCCCTGCGGCTAGTGCTTTTAGGCAGCCAAGGTGGTCCATTATGGTAGGAAGAGTGGCATTGGGTGTGCTGTATGAACCTGCAATGTACAGTATATAGTTATTGTTAGTAGTTAAAGAGACATCCAACAGTCACAATGCATTGGTAATTGACATTAGAGATTACCAGATAAGTTCCCTACACACTATCCTAGGCCACTCGTCTGGTATACAAGAGCAAACTCAACATATAAGGGTGATATTTCACCCCCCCACCTTTTTTCCCCTTTCCTGGTATCCTGACTAGGAATGTTATGATCTCAATTGTGGGGAGGAGGGATTATCTGTATCTATGATTTGCCATATGATTTTCCGACATTGTAAGGAGGGCCCCCACCACTGCACTTAATGTAACCCATGTAGTTTTCCTGCTTGATGATGTACGTTGTTTTGTTGTTTGTCTCAATAAAAATGTTTAACATGAAGAGATAGAAAGGGATCCATGACGCCGGTTCGACAACAAAGTTGTCGACCAACGTTACAGCTATGGATTTATGTTGACCTCAATTGTGGTCGGCATAAGTCAAAAATACTTTGTTTGCCCTCCGCATCCCCCCCATAATTCATATAATCAACTCCAAGTCAGAGTTGATTTGGGGAGGGGGTGCAAGACCCACGAGAAAGTAGTGCTGGTGTCCTGTGGCAACAGTACAGTGACCCATCACTGTGTCACTGTACTATCATTCGCAGTACAGGTGTCGCTGTTCGGTTGGCATATGAGAACAGATAATGATGCTGACACTAAAAATACTCAACCAAGTTGAAAGACACTCAGACACTGGTGATAGAGTTATCATGCATGATTTTAGCTTAACAGGCATTGACTAGGGCAGATTAACAGCTACTAGTCTCATGGGCAATGTGTTGTTGGATAGAAGAATCAAGAATGACCTCCTTCAGGTTGTTAGGGAACCAACCAGGGCCAATAGTGTACTTGACTTAATTTTCACCAGCATTAAAGGTGTAGTTGGGAATGTGGTTGTAAGGGAACCCTTTGCAAACAGCAGCCACAATAAGATAACATTTAAAATTAACAGGAAGACACAAATTGCAAAATGGACTACAGTTAAAAGAAACTGCAAACGGCAAATGTTTATGCTGTTCAGAAAGTACTTAAAGGTTGGGATTTGGAATCTACTCTCTTAAACAGGGCAATACAAGACAACTGGATTATGATTAAAACATAATACTTAATCTGGAGAACAGATACATACCACAGTCTAATTTATACACTGTAATTAAAAAGGTAAAAAAAAAATTGCGGTTGACAAGGATGGAGATGAAATTGATTAACAAAAAGAAACAACTTTATAGGAAACTTAAAAGTCAGCATCATAAAAATAGCCCAGGGAAGTTCAGGATAGCTGTTAAAGTAACAATAAAAGCAATCAAACAAGAATGGGGCAAAATCTAATTCAAACTAGCACACATTTAAGACTGATAATAAATGATATCCAGTTACAATCTCGCAATCGTAATAGCGCAACACAAAATAGTGCTACCATAATCGTGTAAACACAAACAGTGTTTGTGCAAAATGTTGCGTATTTGAATAGGACAATTTATATTTGTATCTCATTCACCTGCCCATAGATAACAAAAAAAAATCAAATCCTGGTTTCTATATTGACATAATTGGTTGCGAGGGTTTTTTTTCAAATGTGTCCCTGGTGGCGTGGACATGCAATGTCAAACTTTGAGTTGCCTAAACTGAGATGTCACTGTCAGTAGCTCCTTAAATAACTAGAACCTATTTGAAAACAGCATGGTAACACTTTATTTTAAGTGCCCTTAACTGCACTGAAACTACTGTATAACTATAATGTAACTACTGTGTAACTTCTGTGTAGTTACATGTAACCACAATGTAGTAGTTAACTAGTTTCACATTTGTGGTTTGGTGTAGTTACACAGTTTGCATGAACTGGTAGTTACTGCAATTACTGTTGCCTCCCTTTTGCCTCAAATCAGTTCTGTGTAGCAAATGTAACTATGTATGTTGCACTCTGCATCAGCTGTTACATGTGTAGTTACACTTCCAGCATAAATCAAATTTTCTGTTGCACTTTGCAACAACTGTTACATGTGGAGTTATGCTTCCAGCATAAATCAATTTGTTCCAAAAAAGAGATGATTGTGGTTGCATGTGAAACTACCACTTAATGTAATTTGCATAACTAAACACCAGGAAGGGTCCCTACCTGTATATCCTTCACCACCCACCACCACTCCACACAGCAGATTGGTGGTAAAGCATGGTATGTAGCCATGTCCCACCCCCAGCCACTCACCTGGGCCACAGCAAGCCAGGAGTGTGGGTGCAGAAGAGGTGTGAGTCAATGCCACAGAAGCAGCACATTTCTTAATAACTACAGCACTGTTACAAGCCAATAAGTAATTATATAAATGATTTGTTATTGTATAACTAAACATTGTAGTTGTATAGCAATTAAAAATATTAGATTGCATGTTTATTAAGCAATAAGTGCATGAAGGAATGATTTGTGAAGAAAAGCATACATCAGAACTATAGCATTGACATTCAATGTAAGTGTATAGTAGTTACACCCTTCTTCATATGCTTTATTTAAATGTCAGTTTCTACATACTTACTTTACATGTTTGTTAGGAATTAACTGTAGAAACAACGCCACAGAAGCAGAACATTCCTTAGTCACTGTTACACCCTTCTTCTTACACTTTACTTTACGTATCTGTTTCTGCGTACTTACTTTGCAAGTACATGTTAGTTAGGAATTAACTGTGGAAACAATGCCACAGAAGCAGCACATTCCTTAGTTACTATAATACTGTTACACCCCTCTTCTTACACTTTATTTTAAGTGTCAGTTTCTGTGTACTTACTTTGTAAGTACATGTTAGTTAGTCATTAACTGTGGAAACAATGCCACAGAGGCAGCACTTTCCATAGTAACTAGAGCACTTTTACACCCTTCTTCTTACACTTTAAGTGTCGGTTTCTCTGTATTTACTTTGTAAGTACATGTTACTTAGTCATTAACTGTGGAATCAATGCCACAAAAGCAGCACATTCCTTAGTAACTACAGCACTGTTACCTCGATAAGTAAGTATGTAAATTAATTATCTTTTTTATTGTATAGCAATTTACCATGTTAGATTGCAAGTTTATTTTTAGTTCTTTTTTTTGGTCGCACAGTATACAAACGGTGGCTCTGGGATTCGAACCCAGTTCTCCAGGTTTGCAGGTCAGTGCTTTTAACCACTGCATTATACTGCAGTAACTTCATGAGGGAATGATTTCTAAAGGATAATTTTAAGTGTCACTAATTACACTGTAACTACTGTATAACTAAACTGTAACTGCACTACTATGTAGTTGTTCATTAGTTTCACAATGCATCTTGTGTACTTTCATAACTTTAAATGAGCTGCTTCTGTGAGACTGACCCACACCTCTACTGTACCCACACACCCCTGTCCTGCTGCTGACCAGGTGGGTGGCTTGGGGTGGGGCATGGCTACCCTTCAATGAGAGTCCTAATTCTTCTGTACCTAAGATTAAATTGTTCCATTGTACAATGCTGAACAGTCACAAAACTGATTGATTGTACATCATGTGTATTGCAGCAGTACTTAAGTTGCTACTCTATTGTGTTTCAACTGTATTCTTGCACTTATTTGTACCTACCTGTACTCAATATATTCAATGTATTCTATTTCCTGTACCTTTCTCTGTTAATGTAATGTATTGTCTGTATTACTTATGTACCATCTGTATGGCCTGGGTCATGCCTGAAAATGGTCCACTGAATCAGTGCCACCCTCGAGGCCAATGCATTACGTGGTGCTCACTGGTCGGCCAGCAATGGTTACCAGCTCCTTCTGTGCCCCAGTTCTGCTTGCCAGAAAGAGATGAAAACAGATGGATAGAGAAAAGACAAGGATGGGGCAAGGCAGCCCAAGGGATAGCAAAAGGAAAGAATGTAAAACTGAAAAAGGATTAAGCTGGCCAGAGGACAGAGGAGGGGGAGGACCTGGGGGTGCAGGCTTTGGCCCCAGCCCCTGGGTAGTCAACTAGATAGAGACAGAAGAGAGAAGAGAGGAAGGTAAAGTAAAGAGGAAGAAAGATGGTGGAAGGAAGAGAGAGACCCCCCCACCACATCCTATACCCAGAAAGAATTCCAGGAAAAAGATGTTGTTTGACATCCAGAAGATCACTTAGCCTGATGCTATCCCATGGTACTACATACTTTGTCAGAACCAAAGCTAGGCCAGGTGCCCAGAACCTCCAGCTGGAGGAGATGAACAGCATTTCAGATGGAGACTCAGAACTGAGTACCTCCCAGCTCGAAAAGGTGAGAGAAGTGTATTAGACAGACAGTTTCAGATGTCAATTCCTCCCTAACAGTAGGTGCGGAGAAGGTCTCCCTCCTCCCCCACTGCAGTACAGGGTGTTGACAGCCACCTTGGGACAGGACCCCCTCCGGTTACTGTTGTTCCAGGAGGGAGAACTCACAGGGTTCAGGGGACAGTCCTGTCCAGGACAAGTCCTACCCAAAATAAAATAGGGGATGAGGAAAAATTATATAAGGAAGGAAGAGAGTCACCCTGGGCCTTCTCCTCCCCTCCCCACATAGGGGATATCCCCCACCTCTAGGAGTCTGTCATGGCCCACAGGACTGGATCAAGTCCTGGAAGAACTCCCCTGGCTGAAAAGGGAAGGACCCACAGGGAATCCCTAAGGCCTGGGCAAGAAGACCTACTTTCCCTCCATCCCAGGTTGGCTCTCTGTCACTTAGGAAGGTAACAGAGGACTTGGAGGTACCAGTGGGACCCCGCCCACAATTGGCCTCAAGGAGGGGAAGCAAGCAGGGAAGGAGCATTACCTAGGGACTGAGGCCCAGAGGGGAAGGTGGGCGGGTGCCAGTGTTGAATGGTGAAGATACACAGGAAGATCAAGAATTACAATAGGTACTTAATTGTCATATCTTCTCTGTGACAATCTTCTCCATTCATCACTGTCTGAGTGAGTACCAAGCCCCCCAAAGAGGGCCCAGCACTTCCCTGAGGGACATAAATATCTCAGCCTCTCGTGGAGGAGGACCATGAAAGGAGGAGACCCGTTACAGGCCAGTTAGGCATGTGACTGGTCAGGGTGAGGCCGGGTCTCCTGTTGCTTGGGAGACAGAAGTCGCCTCTGTAGTTCCCACCTCATGGTGCAGGAGAAAAGGTGGGTCCCCTGGAAAGAGTAGGCAAGCACCCTATGCCAGGCCAAGGGTGACAACCTTGATAGACGTAGCCACTATGTCTGCCTAATGCAGATCGCTGTCACTGCTAGCCTTGAAGCTACCTTGTTGGTGTTGTAAGACACCCTTGCCTGGTGCCTTGTGAGCTCTAGGCCCTATGTAGAGAGGACAATGGTCTGTTTCATTACCTCTGTATCAAGCAGCAATGCCAGAACCTGGCCTAGCATTGATCACAGATGCCTGTTGTAGGCAGCGTGGTGTGCCTGATGAACAGCAATGATGAGCATGATGCACATAAAAGAGAACACTTTCCATCCCCAGCATTCAGACTCCACAGAGTCCTCATCCAAGGGTTGGTTGTGCACTGGTTGTCCATGCCTGGAAGGGGTATCCAGTACCCTCACTCCTAAAGAGGGATGAGGCAAGGTCCCTGGAGACCCCTGTTGTGCTCAATACCTGTGCTATCAGACCATAGGAGCTGGAGTTAGGAAAGATGGACACTGCCAGGTGTGGGATGATGCCTCCTGGAAGGGAATCAGCCAGGGAGGGACCACCAGGTGGTCCGCACTGAATTCACTAAGGAAGACACACGTCTTCCATTCAGTATTGTGTCTTGTGATGTGGGATAGGTGCAGATCACCGACCAGCCATGATAGGAAGTGCTGATACTCTGTCTGATCAGTGTCTGAGGGCAGATGGACAGAGGCATCCTCTTCCTCGAAGGAGGAAGAGGAGGCTGATGAATCTGAAGAGTCTGAGTCTGGCTGTTGCAGGGGAGACAGACAAAAGACCTGTTCATCCATAGCCCTGACATACCTGGGGAAGATGGCAGCAGTGGTTCTGAACTGCTCCCAGGTCAAGGGCTCCAAAGGACCCATGTGGCCTGGGAAATGAAGGGAGGCTGCAGAGGCAATAGGGAGACACACTTCACCTTATGCGAGCGACCTCTGCCAGGGCTAGGGGACCTCACTGGTGATCTCAAACCACCTGGGGATCCACTGGTCCATGCAGCTACTGGCCACTTATCCAACTAGAAGTGGTCAGAACTGAGCCTTGAAGTGGAAACTCCCCTTTGACAAGACTGAGGCCACATAGAATCAGAACCCCACACAATAAGGCCTTCCTCAAAAGGGATGAGGGAGAGAACAAGTGTTCAGTATTTCAACTCCTCCCCAAACTCTGAGAGGTCCCCAGGAAAGGTCACTGCCCCACACCCTCCCCCCTCAACCATGTTGACTCCAAGGTCAACCTCTTCCTCATTCCCAAAGCTAGGGACTGATCCAATCCCACAGGGCCCCTGAGAGAGGCTGCAGAAGAGGGAGTCCCTCTTCCAGCCCCGGGGGGAGCAAACAGCACCAGCACTGAAACTGGCCGCTGTCCTGGCCCCTGAGACCTAAATTACCATGCCTTCAGATCGAGGGCTATTTTTGTCAGGCCCGCTCCCAGCCTTGCCACTAGCATAGGAGCTGGTGCCGACCATAATTGCCAGTGCCAAGGAAAGGGATGCCTGGGAGGGCACAGAGGTACTGGGCATTGAGGAACTCTCTGACTCTGAGGAGTCAGGCAGCCAGTTTGGATCAGTGTCCTGATCATCTGGCTATGAAGAGGAGGAGATCCAGAAGACTTCTGACAAGCAGCCCTGGAGGTTTTCCCACCCATGCCACCACTCGTGGCTCCACAAGTGGGCCCAGTACCGCTCGTGGTGCTGTGCCAATCACTGGAGCAGTGAACAGCCCTGGGATCCGGAATGGTACTGGCAGGTAGTGCTGAGGAGCCTGCACCTCTGAGGAGGTAACTGCCTGTATGGTGCTCCTGGCCTGGCCCCCAGGAGGGCTGGACCATTACTCCGGCACCTCGGAAGTGACCTCCTCCTCCTTGGCAATGCTATATGGAAAGGAGGCCCCCTCCTCACTGGTCTGTATAGAACTGGGAGGGGACATGGAAGAAGGGTAGAGAAACCTACACTTGGAGTCCCTTGTACGATGACGCCCTCCGAAAGTTGGCTGATTGTGGCTGACTTTCCATGCGCAGTGCTCCAGTACTCCATGGTCTACGGAGAAGCAAGCGTTGCAACTGTCCATACTGTGAGACATACCCAGGCAGGTGAGGCATTGGTCATGCTGGTCCATGATGGACATCTGCCGGTGCAGGGACACTGACGCACAAGTAGGCCGGCCCACCTTGGAAGAGCACTTTTTGTCCCCAGACAAACCTGGTAACTAAAATAACAAGCATTTGTCAATGCCAAATGTATGCTTGCTGGTATTGGCATTGGTAGTGCAGGAGTTAGAGAGGTGCATAATAGGAATAGCAATGAAGTATTGAATTAATGCCAACCCCCACCCCCACCCTGCAGAGACTGACAGGCATTGGGGGTGTGCCTTTGGGTCATTTGGTATAACACTCATGCCATTCCACCTCACCCCACCCCACACTGTAGACACCAATAGGTGTTTTGGCATGCCTTGGGATCTTCAGCCTTTATGCTCACCCCATTCCATAAGGAAATAAGTAGAGATGGGTGCAGTATAGGGGAATAGGTTGAATGTTAGGGTCGAAGACCCCAAGGCACACCTCAATGCCTGTCTCTTGCTGCAGGGTGGGGGTGGAGGTAGAATGGCATGAGCATTATGGTCTACAACCCCAAGTCACACCCCAATGCCTGTCATTCTCTACAGGGTGGGGAATTATGGTTAAAAATTCTAACCCCCAGGACGTTTGTTGGTATTTTCACTCCACATTTTCAACATGGACTTTTTGGGAGCCCACCTCATGAACAGAGGCACTATCATTTTGTTACTCAATCCCAAAGGTGATTTTGCACAGCAACTGCCATTCGTGCCACAGGTGTAAAACACATTTTGGGCAGGATGTGAAAATGACAGCTGTACTGTTCTTGAGGAGGTGTGAAAATGGCAATGTTGAAAATCTGGATTGAAAATATGAAAAATTGGTGGTTCGAGCATACGTAGAAACTCTGCAATGCACATCTGTAACACAATCATTTCTTCGAATTTTTTCACCAAATTTTCAACATGGGAATTTTGGGACCACAACTCAAGAATAGTGACACTATCATTTCAGTACTCCATCCTGAAAGTTCATTTTGCACAGTGGCTGCGCCATTCTGTGCCACAGGTGTGAAAACATATTTTGGGCAGAATATGAAAAATGAGTTATACTGTTCATAAGGAGGTTTGAAAAAATGGCAATGTTGAGAATCTGGAGTGAAAATATTTAAAAATTGGCAAGATGCGAGAATTATGTAGAAACTGGGCAATGCACACTAAATCGCAGTCATTTTTTGGAATTTTTTCACCAAATTTGCAACTTGGGCTTTTTGGGACCCCACCTCATGAACAGAGGCACTGTCATTTTGTTAATCAGTTCCAAAAGGTGATTCTGTGCAGCAACTGTGAAATTACCTTTCAGGACCAAGAAACGAGATAACAGTCACAGTGTTCATGAAGTGGGGTCCCAAGAACCCTAAGTTAAAAATGTGGAGCCAAAATTCCTGAAAATGGCGAAGATATCAACTTAACTTGAAAACTCACCACCCATTGAGTTCCATTATACAGCTTACCTCGGTTGTTCAGTTCAGAGTTTGGCTTTGAAGAGTGCAGATGTGTCCCAGTCCAGAGAAGATCACAGTGCCGGACCTCCAGAGGTAAGTATGGGGTGGGTGGTGCAGGGAGGTGGGGTTTGCAGATGGTAGATGGGGATAGGTGAGGGAGGCCTAGGGAGACAGCGAGGGACCGTTTTCTTTTTTACACGTAACCAATAAAAAAAATATGTCGGGGATGGTTTTCTTTATTTACAGGTACATATTTATTTTTTAGGCACACTGGGGTGGGCTCCCAGTTTGCCAAATTAATGTGTGTGTGTGTGGGGGGGGGACACGAGCTGACTCGAAGATTGGGCACCCTGATGTTGGCTCAGAAAGAACGAACTTGGGGGAGGGCATCCAACACTGGGAGGGTGGCATCCTGGTGTCAGAAAGATTTAAGAATTATTATGGCACACTGAGGTGGGCTCCCAGTGTGCCACATGAGTTGGGAGGGGTGGGCATACATGATGCCAACAGGGGGAATGGGCACCCTTATTGGCAATGAAAGATGGAGTGGGTAGGCATCTGACACAGGGAGTGAGCATCCCAGTGTAGAAAAAAAACCCATTTATCTAGACACACTGTGGTGGGCTCTCAGTGTGCCACAATAATGGGTGAGGGTCATGCTGACACGGGGATTGACCAACCCGATGTCGGCTTTCAGGGGACTGTGTGGTGGGCAGCAGGAGCCACCAATCTGCAAAGCCATGGTGCAGCTCAGTTTAATTAACTTTATTTATTCATTATTCACCATGAAAGGCACACTGAGCAAATGGGTTGCTCATAACTCCAGCCATGTGCATTACTATGCACTGTAATGCACATGGCTGAAGTCATATCCACCGCTATGTGCCAGGTTGGGGCAGGGTGGTGGGGAGGAGCTGCTGCTGCAGTCAGGGATGATGAAACTGTCCCTGATTGGAACAGCAGATTTCTTTCAAGTCTGGTGCTCACTCTGAAACTGCCATTTTTGGCAGCTTCCCTGCTGATTGGTGGCAGATGGATGAGCCCCTGAAAGCATTGGCTGGATTGGCCAAACACTGCCACACCTCTGCAATACTCTCTTCTCCTCTAAATGTGTCTTGTGCACTGCACACGCAAGCAAACAGTAATAAGAAACAGACTCGATGCTGCTTCAAGAAAGAAAAAGAAAAGGTCTTACCGGATTCCTGCAGAAAACCGTGCCGAGTTACTAGCAGACAGGGAAACTGGAACAGAGCAAAAACGGCATCAATACAACTGACTACACTGCAATGTAGCAGATGAAACTTCTTCAGCAGGGGTGAGGTGCTGCACTCTTGATGATGGGAGAAGCAGAACTGGAGTGGAGGATGAGGAGCTGGTGACCATTGCTGGCCGACCCACGAGCACCATGTAATGTGTTGTCTCCAATAACAGCATCACCTCTGGTACCGGCTCCTCCCCTTAAAAAAAGCTCCCATGGGGTGCTGCTCCTCTGGCTGTCACCCAGGCAGTAATGAATAGTGAAGATTGACACATGGAAGATCGGTAGTACTGTGCTGTAGTTACACAATTTGCATAAAGTGGTAGTTACTGCAACTACTTTTGCCTCCCTTCTGCCTCAAATCAATTCTTTCTGGCATATGTAACTATGTATGCTGCACTTTTCAACAGCTGTTACATGTATAGTTACACTTCCAGCATAAATCAGTTTTTTCTGTTGCACTTGCAACAGCTGTTACATGTGTAGTCACACTTTCAGCGTAAATAGTTGTGGTTGCACATGTAACTACCACTTCATACAAGTTGTATAACTACACACCAGTCAAACATGAAAGTAATTAACAGCTACATAGTATTTACAGTGCAATAACAGTGTAGTTACTCCATAGAAATATGTGTCTAACTACAGAATGCACAAAACTGAAACTAATTACCAACTACATTGTAGTTACTTGTAACTATACAGTACTTACATAGCATTTACATTGTAGTTATACAGTAATTACAATGTACTTAAAGACACTTAAAATAAGGCGTTACCAACAGCATTAATCGAGCCCAACAATAGAAGGATCCAATATCACAAGAAAATATTACAAAATAAAAAATGTAGGCAGCTAGCAGTGGGATTCAATATCAGAAGAAAATATTACAAAATAAAAAGTGTAGAAGTTAGCTGAAGATGCTGCCAGAACAACAGGTAATCTTAAAGCTGCACCTAGTAATTAAACCTTCTTATTTCAGGGTCACAAATAGAAGTTTATGCTGAGAAAAGCACTTACAATCCTGATCCCTGTTAGAAATTTAAAATAAATGCTGGTTGTCCAGGGGTACCTCCCTTCCTGCCCTAATTCCCATTGCAAAATGACTATCACTTTAAGTTAATTTTGAAGTTATCTTCACAGCTCGAGGAAAGGAAATTAAAAATAGAACTGTATCCCATACTACTTCAAGGAATATTGGAGAGCGGCTGTCTGAAAAAATTCAATCAGCATGTAGACTGTTTGGCTGAGCATTTTCTGCTTTAGGACTGAGGCTACATCAACAAAAAACGGGACAAAAATAAATCTGTAACAGCAACTGCAAACAATACCATTGAAAGCCAAGGCAGTAAGTAAAAGAGTTTAACAGCTAAACAGTTAAAAATAGAAACATTTACCACTAAAGTGTATTGTTTTCCAGGATGTGCTTAAAAAAATTTGGACTTTATTTTTGAGCTGCATGCTATAAAGCGCAGCTAATATTTTGTTACAGCACAGTTTAGAACCTGCACTAAAATGGAAGCACTTAAATGTTTAGCATTACTGCGGATTATGACATTGAACCAAAATAAATAATTATTTTTAATGTCATCTCAGCTAGGGGATGTAATAGAACCATTGGTCCAATTGCACAAAATGGCAATATAACAAACGAGCCTATTAAAATGGCACATCCTTTTCAAAAAACTTGTGCTCTGTTTTTAATAATCAAGGGACTATCGCAGGTAGTTGTTATGTTCAGCGAGATCTATGGAACACTGATATAGAACTAGGCAATGAAGACATGGTTATGCACTGGCTAAGGCAGTTAAATAGTAGTAAAATGGCTGGACCAGAGAATCATCACCCAAGGTTATATAAAGAACTTTATGTTGAACTACATTATGTAAACCATTTGCACATATAATAAATACCTTATATCTTCAATCTGAAGCCACAGCTTACATTACAAAATTACTGTTTGAGCTGCAGATTATGACCGAGGGCAGCTAATCTTAGAGGGCGGCTTTTAATCAATTGAGAATTTTCAGTGATGTGTGCTGAATGTTAATGAAGTATGAAAGCTGATCAACCAGTGGCTAATTCGAAGGTGCAGAGTTGTATTCAGAAAGAGAACACATTGTGAATGATGTATAACTGCTTGTCTCTTATAAAGTGGGCTGATCCTTTAAGTTTGTCAGAGTTGCCAGTACATGAATGTGTTGCAAGAAACATCACTAGAGATATGCAGAACATGCCAAATACAAGAAGAGGGGAATGCTGTGATCATATGCAGCAGATGGTCACCAAGGATTACAGTATGGCTACTGTTGTAGCAATATATAGGGGATACATGATGGTCAGGAGTGAGATATGGAAAATATTCTCACTCCTGCAGAGTGAGCTCTGGATACTCACGAGTGACATTTTGTGTGTTATTTTGGCTCAAGGTGTAAATCCACAGAGTTTGTATGAATGAACTGTGTGTGACTGGGTTGTAAATGGGAAAGTTGTGCTATCTGCTTGGTTGTTTTTATGAATGGCTGTGTTGTGATTGGTTAGTGTTGTTGATTGTAGTTCCTGATTGGTTTGGTTCCGTGTGTTTCTGAGAGTTGATTGGTTGGAATGGGTGGGAGTTTCTTTTGTGCCTTCCTGAATTGAGGTTTGTATTGCACTTTTGAGTTTAGTGCTTTTTGATTTGTTTGCCTTTAGTTATTTGTTTTACCTTGGTGGGCTTTATTTTGCATTGATTGTGGTATGTCACATGCTGGGTCCCTGTTTTCTTTTTTTGTCCGTTGTGGTTATTGTTAGCGGTGGTGCAGTACGGCTCTGTGAGTTTTGCTTTTGATGAGTTCTTTCAAAATTGCTTCACTTTCCAACAGTACTTTAGAACGTGGAGCCATGCTAAGCACTGCAGAAAACATTTACCAGGTACTGCTGGAAAACAAAAGATTGATATTGTGTGAAATTGTCTTGCACTAATTATGCTCTGGGGATGTGGGGTATTGTATGTGTATTTGAGCTGTGGTGAGGTTCGACTCGAATCTCTATTCTCATTGCAGTTCTACTGTCTTTGCTTGGACCGGGAGTTACTGTGGGGCATTTTGTGTTTCAATTGTATGTGTTACAGCTTAGTGATATGAAATTTGTCTGGCATATGATATAGCATATAATCTACATTACCAGATTTGCTGTGTAGACAAGTTAGGAGGTGCCTGTGCGGACGTCGCCATGGTGAGAATATCACCTGCTGATGTAACGACAGTATTTATAAATGTCAGATATTTTCACGGTGGTTACATCAGCAGAATTTATCTCACTGAGGTGAAAATAACAGAATATATTGCAATGCATATTCGTTCACCTCTATTATATAAATATATATATATATATATAATATATATATGTAACCCCCCTGCAAATGGGGGTTCCCAAAAGACTTCCAGGAGCTTGCTTGAATGCTCCAAGCCTGAATGGTGTTTGGTGTTTAAGCCATTTATCTGTGAGTGCTTTTAGAGCCTCTGGTACTGTCTCTTTAAGAGCTGTCTGCTTGCAGACATAATTAGTTTGTATGGGGGGACTGTGTGTTTCTCTGTTTGAGTACCACTCGAGCTGCTGCTGCCAATTCACTCCATTTTTGCAGTCACTAGGAATGCAAAGGGAACCTATCTGAAAGATGTAACTGTTTGCCAGAAATCATTTAGAGTAATAATGAAAATATAGTTTGTCTAACCTGCTTTCTTTGCAGTCAGAACTGTGTTTGCCTAGTTCCCCATTCTAGTTTTGAACTGCTGAACTGGACCAATCAGTGTGGGTTAAGGTAGCTCTAAAATGGTGCCTTGGACGAATCAGAACTTGGACTTGTAATCTGAGCCAGCCACAAGAGGATTGTATGGGCAGTGACTCTGGGAGATGTAGTTTGGACTTCGGCGCCTTTTTGGACCAACAGGGGCAGTCTATTGTGAGTGACAGCCAATCCAGCCAAGAACTGGGAGGAACTCAAAGGAAGTGCACGGTTTTGTCTGGTGGATTTTCAGTTGAGCTCTGGCAGAGAAGAGGGAAGGAGCCCTGTGCTTTTTCAGTGTGCAGTTTTAGTCGGAAAACATGTGTAAGGCCCTGAGTTCTGGTCTGCAGCTTGTGTAACTGCTTGTTAGGACTGAATCCATCCTGTGAAGAGAATCAAAGGATATCTGAAGAGTAGAAACCAGGCTCACCCTGTAGAAGACTGGAGAAATTGCTGAATTGCGCTCGGTCTGTCAGGAACTGAATCTGCTGTGTGTTCTCCCGGGTATTGTGCAGTAATTGCGATCGGGATAGAGAAGCAGCCTGCCTGGTATAGTACTTTCTTTTTACCATATAAATGTGTGAGGAGGCTTGGTAGCTCAAGTGAATCCTGCTGCCATTAAAGGACTTTTGCCTGTTACTGTTTACCATATAAATGTGTGAGGAGGCTTGTGTAGCTCAAGTGAATCCTGCTGCCATTAAAGGACTTTTGCCTGTTACTGTTTACCATATAAATGTGTGAGGAGGCTTGTGTAGCTCAAGTGAATCCTGCTGCCATTAAAGGACTTTTGCCTGTTACTGTTTACCTTATAAATGTGTGAGGAGGCTTGTGTAGCTCAAGTGAATCTTGCTGCCATTAAAGGACTTTTGCCTGTTGCAGTTTGTCATATAAATGTGTGAGGAGTCTCGTGGAGCTCAAGAATAGCCCTGCTGATGTTGAAGGACCCTATCTTGTTTTGAGGTCGTGACTACTAATTCAGGGTTGCTCCCTGTTGAATTGCCACATTGAATCCAAATGGAATTACTGTACTGCTGACTGTTTAACAAATTTTTCTTTTCTCTGTGTGAAAGGGCCACTACCAGCTGCCACAGTTTGGACTAGCCACTAAGGCTTGGGTACCCAGGGACAGTAACTGGTAGGGATAGGCCTGTGCACAGAGCCATAAATAGATGAGTAAAGTGATAAGCTAATTAACCTGATTTCCCCTGTCCTTGTTATATCCCCTAAATAAATCAGAGCTGCTTGTTTCAACAAAGTTATACTGCCTGAGGTATTTGTCTATGTTAAAAGTATTGTACTGTGATTGTTGCACTGTATCTTCTTATTTTAGGGGTCCCAGTGCCTGAACCAGTCCTGGGGAATAGTGTATACTGTGAAGGTAATTCTGATATACTGTGTGGGCCACTAGTGGGAAGAAAGGGGTTGCAGTGTCCCAGAGGGCTGTGACCAAGTTAGTTTAACTATTGCAAACCCTGACCTCTGGGTGGAGGCACCCGCCATCGGATCCAGGCCCCTCAACCTGTTAGTGGCAAATCAGGCAGGGGTAGTAGCCGCTGGGATAGCGCCATCTAGGGGTTACATCTTGGAGGCTCACCACTGGGATTGTGTGTCCTCTAGTGGCCATATTTACAAACCACTGTTAAGAGAAAAAAAATAAATGGGTACCCCGACAGAAGTGGCTGTGCACCGGCTGGTGGAGTGGTGTACTGGGGAGGAGATCGAACCCCAAAATGCTATGCTTATCCTGGACATCCCCCTGAGTATCAATCGGACACTGTACAGGGAGTACTTTCCAAGGTGGAAGGTTTACAAAACCCTGTGGTGGTGGTCGGCATGCTAATCTGCTCACCCACACTTTCCTGGCCCTAGTAGAGTTTAAGGATCCCATAGATAGCTCCAAAGTGCCACAGACCATTACCCCAGAGGGAGCCCTCACTGCTTGGAGTGATAACTAGGACAGTAAAGACCGGAGGATGAGCCCCACCACTATCTGAAACTTTGAGGAGAAATTTGCTAAATGGTTGCTGGGGAAGGGGAAAACTGTGGAGGACTTGAAGAAACTATTCTTGCCACCTGGGGGTGTTCCTCCCCCAACACCCTCTCCTGCTCCAGTACCTGTAATGGTGGCTGAACCAATGCAGACTCCTATTTCTGCACCTGCCACTAGTCACGACTCTTACCGAAGGTTGAGGATCTTCTCTGGCACCCTCCCCACCCCCCAAGGGGAGGATGACTGGGAGACCTGGATAGACTATGTTGCCCCCAAGTGCTAGAATGGCAATGCTCAGAAGCCGGCGAAAGAGGTTGAGTGAGAGCCTCCGAGGTCCTGCCCTGGCTACCATCCATGCTAAAATGGGCCAGTAACCCTGAAGTGACTGCACAGGCCTATCTTGAGGCCTTGGAGAATGTGTATGGGAGCCCAGATTCTGATGAGGACCTATGGTGGAGAGTAAGAAATGCACAACAGTACAAAGGGGAGTTGTTGTCTGTGTATGTATCTCGGCTGGAAAAATTGTTGCAAGAATGCCTCAGAAAGGGTAGTTTGCCAGCGATTGAACTGGACCGAACCAGGCTGGACAGGATCCTTAAGTCTGCCCCCTTCTCAGAACTGCTGTTGCTTCAGTTACGCCTGGCAAATCGACTGGAATCCCCACCCTCCTATGATGAGTTAATGAGAGAAATTCGAGGAGTTGAGAAAAGGCGACCTCGGGAGGGACCTGCACTAATAGCTGCAGCTATGACCCGAGTGACTGAGGGTGACCCATCAAGTGAAGTTCAGGGGCAGAGGTTGGCAGTCAATGAGTGCTCTGACAAGGAAAAAGATATGCCACAATGGGGCGAACTGTTGAGAGAGATCCGGGAATTCAAAGACAGTCCCTTTATGAAGGCCACGCCTGCAAGTACAGGCCCTGACCTATATCCGACTGCATCTGCTATGTGGGTGGGCCACCCATGTATCTCCTGCTGATAACGGCTCCAAACTCAATTCCTTGACCATGGAAGTGGAGAAACTGACGAGATGTCTCCAAATGCTTATTGCGCCGCAGACAGAGATGGCACCAAGGTTTCCAGTTAGTAATACCCCCGCCCTGGCTCCCAGTGTGGCACCTCGGCCAGCTCAAACTCCAGAAAGTATGTTTTGCTATAATTGTGGGAAGGATGGGCACATGAAAAGGGAATGCCGGTCCCCAAAAGACACTGACAAAGTTGCATATAGGCTACAAGGAGAGCTTCAGAGAACAAATCAGTGGTTAAGAGGTGCACAAAATGATCCCAGTGAGGGCACCAAAAATGCTAACTCACGTCCTCTTGTGGCAAGGTCAGTTGCCCAGCCCCCACTACCGCCTCTCCAGACTGGTCCAGAATAGTGGGTCACTCCATGGAGACCACTGTAAAGGTGAATGGAGTGTCTACAAGAGCTGTATTAGACAGTGGCTCCCAAGTGACAATTATGTTCCAGGATTGGTATCAGAAGCATTTGTCAGACGTACCCTTACAACCATTAGAAGGACTGCAAGTATGGGGGTTAAGTGAGAAGGCCTACCCCTATTCCGGGTATATCCAAATTTGGCTGTCTTTCCCCACCTCCGTGGCTGGAGTGGCCAAACAAGTAGAGACCCTAGCCTTAGTGTGTCCCCACTGGACTGTATGATGGTGTCCTTTGTTGATTGGAACAAATGCTCATATGTTCGGAAGGCTGGCACAGTTGTGTTATGAAAAACAGGGGTCAAAGACTCGTAGAGCTTTAAGAGTTCTGGCTTTAATTAAGAAGGCCTATGAGGCACAGAGAGATGCTGAAACAATAGAACCAGAGGAACCGGTCGGAATTGTATGGAAGAAGGATCCTGAGTCTCTGATCCTGGCGCCAAATGCTCAGTGTACCTTACAGGGAGAGGTCCATATCAGAAAGGATGTTAAGAATAAAATATTAATGTTGGATGCACCAGGCGATGGAAAATTGCCAGAGGGACTGCTGGTCAAGCCTAGTATTTTGCCCGCTAGAGCCCATGCTTATGCCAGAAGGGTAATGGTCCAAGTTCATAATGTGTCTGAAAGAGACATTCGAGTAAATAGAGGTTGCATCCTGGTTAATGTGCATTGTGCAGACACTGCAGTGCTACCCAGCAGCAAGAGTTCGAGGAAGAATGACAGAGTAACGCCTGACTTGTTTGATTTCGGTGACTCCCCATTGCCAGCTGAATGGAAAGTGAGGATCAGTGAGTAGCTTGTCCAGAGAGACCAGGTGTTTTCTTTAAAGGAATGGGACATAGGATGCGTGCAAGGAGCTGAGCACAATATCTGGCTGCATGACGAAAGACCATTTCGTGAGAGGTCTCGACGCCTGGCACCTGCTGACATAGATGATGTGAGACGGCATCTGCAAGAGATGTTAGCTGCTGGTGTAATACAAGAATCCAGAAGCCCTTATGCTTCCCCCATTGTGGTAGTGAGGAAAAAGAATGGGACAGTAAGGATGTGCATGGATTATCACACCTTAAACTGGTGGACTATCCCTGATCAGTACACAATGCCCCGCATTCAGGATGCTTTGGACTGCCTAAACGGGAGCAAGTGGTTCTCTGTGTTGGATCTCCGCAGTGGGTACTACCAGATCCCGATGGCCCCAGAGGACCATGAGAAGACAGCCTTTATCTGTCCGCTTGGCTTCTATGAATTCGTGAGGATGCCTCAAGGGATTTCAGGTGCCCCAGCCACTTTTCAACGATTGATGGAGCGTGCAGTGGGGGACATGAACTTACTAGAGTGCCTGGTATACCTAGATGATGTTATTGTGTTTGGCAGCTCCGTGGAGGAACATGAGAGCAGATTATTTAAGGTATTGGACCGACTGGAGGACTTTGGCCTTAAACTGTCCATTGATAAGTGTCAATTCTTTCAAACATCAGTAAAGTATGTGAGACACATAGTATCCACCAAGGGAATAGAGACCGACCCAAGTAAAGTTGAGGCCTTGACCACCTGGCCACAGTCCAAAAATCTAAAAGAACTGCAAAGATTCCTGGGATTCTGTGGTTATTATCGGTGTTTCATCAAGGACTATTCAAGAGTGATCCGCCCTTTACTTAACCTTACTCAAGGGTACCCCCCCAACCCACAAAAAATACCAAAAGTCAGCGTCCCTCAAGACTGAAAGAGTGTATTTTCATCTGAGTGAAGTATTTGGGCCTGCTGGACTCCTGATTGTGAGACTGCTTTTCATGAGATCATATATAAACTTACCCATGATCCAGTGCTGGTCTATGCCGATCCAAGAAAACCTTACGTCCTGCACACTGATGCTAGCTTGCAAGGGTTGGGGGCTGTGTTGTACCAAGAGCATGAGAATGGCCTGAGACCAGTGGCCTTTGCCAGTAGTAGCCTGAACCCATCCGAAAAGAACTATCCTGTACATAAGCTAGAGTTCCTAGCTTTGAAGTGGGCTATTGTTGACCAATTCCATGAGTACTTGTATGGGGCTAAAATACTAGTAAAAACTGACAATATTCCTTTGTCCTATGTGCAGACCTCAGCTAAGTTGGATGCCACTGGCCATAGGTGACTTTCTGCATTATCTACATATGACTATGCTCTCGAATACCGAGCAGGTCTGAACCACATAGATGCTGATGCTCTCTCCCGGAGGCCTGCTCCCCAGAATGATTGGGTCAGATTGGCAGAACCTGACATTCGGGCACTCTGCCGGAAGTTTGACAGGGAGGAACAAATGTCCACCGACGCAGTGGACTGCATGGTGAATTGCTTTGGACCCTCTGAGAATTGCATACCTGCTGCTTATTGCCACTTTTCTGCAATAGACATTGGTGCACTGTCTCAGCTGGACAATGACAGTATTCGGCGGGCTCAGTCCCGTGATCCCATGATCAAATCAGCTTTAGAAGCCCTGTGTGCAGGAAAAGATGTGTCCAAATTACGCTCCACTGATTTGAGAACTGCACTGTTATACAAAGAAGGTCCTAAGTTGAAACTGATCAATAAACTGTTATACATAGAAACAGTAGACAGAGGGGGACAAGTAGACAAACAACAACTAGTGCTGCCCACTGCCTTTTGAGACTCAGTATTGAGGTCCTTGCACAACCACATGGGGCACCTTGGTATAGACAGAACACTTGACTTGGTGAGATCCAGATTCTATTGGCCTAAGATGGGGGCTGATGTGGAGCAACACATTCAATTTGTAGTCGCTTTGCTTACAGAGGAAAGCTTTGCCCCAGAGGGCTTCCCCCCTTGTTAACATCACCACCAGTGCACCCATGGAGCTGGTCTGTATTGATTTTCTGAGTTTGGAGTCAGATCAAAGAAATATCAGTAATGTGCTGGTGGTCACTGACCATTTCACGAGATATGCCCAAGCTTTCCCCACCAAAACCAGAAAGCATCCACTGTGGCCAAAGTACTTGTAGAAAACTTTTTGTTCACTATGGGGCTCCACAAAGAATCCATTCTGATCAAGGGAGAGACTTTGAGAGTCATCTGATCAAAGAGATGCTTTCTCTGTGGGAGTGCAAGTCCAGAACCACTCCTTACCACCCCAGGGGACCCACAGCCTGAACGTTTCAACCGCACTTTGCTAGATATGCTAGGCACCCTGCACCCAAAGGACAAGCCTAGATGGAGCCAACAAATTAGCACCCTGGCACATGCTTATAATTGCACCAAAAGTGATGCCACTGGGTTCTCCCCCTACCGCCTGATGTTTGGAAGAGAAGCTCGACTACCGGTAGATGTGTGTTTTGGGGTCTCTCCTGATGGGGTTCAAGCTGACAACTATTTACAGTATGTGCAAAAGTTAAAGGCCCAGCTAACTCATGCGTACCAACTGGCTCAAACCATGGCTGCCAAAAGAAATCTGGCCAACAAAGAAAGGTATGATAAAAAGGTGAAAGCACAGGAACTCCAGGAGGGAGATCGGGTATTGCTAAGAAATCTGGGACTGCATAGCAAACACAAGACTGCTGACAGATGGCACCATCTCCCTCACATTGTAGTGGGAAAACTAGATGATCTGCCAGTGTACAAAGTAAGGCCTGAGAATAATTCAAAAGATGTAAAAACAATGCATAGAAATCATTTACTGCCCATTGGACAAATCTTGATTGAGTCTGAGCCCCCAGAAGATGCCCCCTCTGGACCAGTGACTAGAGCTGCTGCTAAGAAAAGATCAAGAAAGTCTGCACCTACAGAAACAGAGTTAAAGTGTTCCCCTCCACAAGTCCCAGTTAAGCATGACTGTCAGTCCATATCAGAAGAAAGTGAGAGTGACTTTGAATACTATCCTTCTTACGAACTGAGTCAATTGTTTCGGGGCAATCCCCTAGTCAGTACTGGAGATGAAGCTGGGCCTTCTGGACTGTCTAAGCCCCCAGCTTCATCTCTGGAGCCAATGCTCCCAGAAAGTGAAGTGCAAAGCATCAGATCAGATGAAATGGAATCATTGTGCATGGTTGAACTGTTTGAGCTTTCAGGGGAGGAAAATGATGGACTGGGGCAGACTGGTGATACACCAGAACAAGAAGAGTATTTTGAGTGCCCTGACAGTCCACTGCCAGTGTCTGAAAGCTCTCCATACGAGCCAAATGTTGTAGACTCAGAAACTGTAACTCCTGGAGCTGAAAGTGCCCAAGTTCTAGCCTCTCTACCCCCATGGAGACTCCCTGACAAGTGAGGACAATGCTGAAAATGAGGCTCAGAGTGCAGAGACTGTAACAGTTCCCCCTAGAAAGACTGGTCGAGCTGTAAAGCCTGTGGTGCACCTCAGTTATGATTCTCTTGGGAGGCCTGTGGACTTGTCTCTCAATGTTGTCCATAAAGGAGCGTATGTGTCCCCAAGCTCATTGCCCAAACTGAGCGTCAGTGCTAACTCCAAGTTACTTGTGTTGTCCTCTAAGTATGGTGCCCTTGCCCCGTCCAGCCCCAAGGTAACTGAGAGGGAAGGGCCCCCTCTCTTCAGGTTTCATGTACAAGAGGTAGTAACTTGAGTTATGGTACAATGTGTGTGTAATACTATGTAAAGATTGACATACTGCAATGCTTCAAAAATGTATTCTTGGTAAAATGATATACTGACTGTTGATTACATGTGTGAGCCTAATGCAAATGTATATGGTTGCAGTTGAAACTTATGGGGGTACTTGCTTGATGCGGATGTCAAGCTTTCCCAGGCCAGGAAGGGTGTAACCTCCCTGCAAATGGGGGTTCCCAAAAGACTTCCAGGAGCTTGCTTGAATGCTCCAAGCCTGAATGGTGTTTGGCGTTTAAGCCATTTATCTGTGAGTGTTTTTAGAGCCTCTGGTACTGTCTCTTTAAGAGCTGTCTGCTTGCAGACATAATTAGTTTGTATGGGAGGACTGTGTGTTTCTCTGCTTGAGTACCACTCGAGCTGCTGCCAATTCACTCCATTTTTGCAGTCACTAGGAGTGCAAAGGAACCTATCTGAAAGATGTAACTGTTTGCCAGAAATCATTTAGAGTAATAATGAAAATATAGTTTGTCTAACCTGCTTTTTGCAGTCAGAACTGTGTTTGCCTAGTTCCCCATTCTAGTTTTGAACTGCTGAACTGGACCAATCAGTGTGGGTTAAGGTAGCTCTAAAATGGTGCCTTGGACGAATCAGAACTTGGACTTGTAATCTGAGCCAGCCACAAGAGGATTGTATGGGCAGTGACTCTGGGAGATGTAGTTTGGACTTCGGCACCTTTTTGGACCAACAGGGGCAGTCTATTATGAGTGACAGCCAATCCAGCCAAGAACTGGGAGGAACTCAAAGGAAGTGCCCGGTTTTGTCTGGTGGATTTTCAGTTGAGCTCTGGCAGTGAAGAGGGAAGGAGCCCTGTGATTTTTGGTGTGCAGTTTTAGTCGGAAAACGTGTGTAAGGCCCCGAGTTCCGGTCTGCAGCTTGTGTAACTGCTTGTTAGGACTGAATCCGTCCTGTGAAGAGAATCAAAGGATATCTGAAGAGTAGAAACCAGGCTCACCCTGTAGAAGACTGGAGAAATTGCTGAATTGTGCTTGGTCTCTCAGGAACTGAATCTGCTGCGTGTTCTCCCGGGTATTGTGCAGTAATTGCGATCGGGATAGAGAAGCAGCCTGCCTGGTATAGTACTTTCTTTTTACCATATAAATGTGTGAGGAAGCTTGTGTAGCTCAAGTGAATCCTGCTGCCATTAAAGGACTTTTGCCTGTTACTGTTTACCATATAAATGTGTGAGGAGGCTTGTGTAGCTCAAGTGAATCTTGCTGCCATTAAAGGACTTTTGCCTGTTGCAGTGTGTCATATAAATGTGTGAGGAGTCTCGTGGAGCTCAAGAATAGCCCTGCTGATGTTGAAGGACCCTATCTTGTTTGGAGGTCGTGTGTACTAATTCAGGGTTGCTCCCTGTTGAATTGCCACATTGAATCCAAATGGAATTACTGTACTGCTGACTGTTTAACAAAATTTTTCTTTTCTCTATGTGAAAGGGCCCCTACCAGCTGCCACGGTTTGGACTAGCCACTAGGGCTTGGGTACCCAGGGACAGTAACTGGTAGGGATAGGCCTGTGCACAGAGCCATAGGTAGATGAGTAAAGTGATAAGCTAATTAACCTGATTTCCCCCTGTCCTTGTTATATCCCCCTAAATAAATCAGAGCTGCTTGTTTCAGCAAAGTTATACTGCCTGAGGTATTTGTCTATGTTAAAGTATTGTACTGTGATTGTTGCACTGTATCTTCTTATTTTACAGGGGTCCCAGTGCCTGAACCAGTCCTGGGGGTAAGTGTATACTGTGAAGGTAATTCTGATATACTGTGTGGGCCACTAGTGGGAAGAAAGGGTTGCAGTGTCCCAGAGGGCTGTGACCAAGTTAGTTTAACTATTGCAAACCCTGACCTCTGGGTGAGGCACCCGCCATTGGATCCAGGCCCCTCAACCTGTTAGTGGCAAATCAGGCAGGGGTAGTAGCCCCTGGGATAGCACCATCTAGGGGTTACATATATATATACACACACATATATATATATATATATATATATATATATACACACATACATACATTAAATGTGGAACACTATAGACCCATTAACCTTAATATTCCTTTTTGGCAAAATAATGGAAAGACTGATTAAAGACAAAATAAATTTGTATCTCATTACTACCAAATACAAGGATAGAAACCAGCATGGTTTCTCACAAAATAGGTCATGCACAACTAACTAACTAGTCTTTTATAAGAAAGTAAGTACATCCATGAATAAAGGTATATCTGTTGACATAGTATTTCTCAATTTCAGAAAGATGTTCAAAACCATGCCTCACGGTTCACTAGTCAACAGACTAAGGAAGCATATAGTTAAAGCAGCGAATTTGATCGGCAGTTAGAACAAATCAAAACATCAATATATCTGATTTCATTTTTGCTTTATTTTATTCCTGAGGTAAGACAGAGGACTCTGAAGTACTGTACTTAAAAGTTATTCATCCTTTCCCAGGTCTACCATCATAGATGTAAGTAGATCAGGGTGGTGGTGTGCTGTTGGCCATCAGAAACATGTTATTGCAACGCCCTGACATATCTGCATTATAAATACAGTGAGCTAGATTCTCAAAAGTTGATGCAGGGCTTGCACAAGTCCTGTGTCAGACCCGGCATTGCCCTGAACACATTGCCGCACTGTGTGCCCTTTTCACATAGGTCACATGCATTTGTGACACTTAACCCCCTTTACAATGGCTTGCACCAAAAATTTGGTGCAAACCCCATAAAAAGGTCCCCAAACTTAGACCAGCAAAAGCTGGTCTTACTCAGGGCATGTGGTGCACAGGATCAAGAATCTGGATTGCTCTCCTGGGAGTGCTGCAATCCTCATGCACTGTGTGCTCATCACACTCAGGCCTGCAGCATTCTAACTCCTTTAAGAATTGAGCCAGTGGCCCAGATATTCAAAAGGGTTGCGCGTGCGCAACTCCAAAAATGCGCCATTCTGCAATATTCAGAAGGGGCCAGTTGCGCCACCGAAAACATGCTGAGCAACAGCGCAATGGAAATGAAGGCATGCGCAACCGAAGGGGGCGGGTCCATGCATAAAGTCGCAGTGAATGTCAGAACACTTGCGCAATGCATAAGAGTGGCTTAGCCGGAAGTTGCACAGGCACCGGATTTGAGCCAAAATAAAAGGCTCAAGGAAGGCGCAAGAACTCTAGCAGGCCGCAAACTGGGGGAGAGAGACAGAGAGAGAGAGAGAGAGAGACAGGGCTGGAAGGGCAGAGAGGACAGTGGGTCCAGGAGGACAGAGAGCCAGTGGGAGGTGCCGGTGCAGTGGAAGCAGCAGTGGGGCAGCGGGGGTAACACAGGAACAGCAGCCGGGGCAGAAGCCAGGGAGATGGACAGTGTCAGCTTCACATGGAAGCTGTAATAGAGAGGTGAGACACCATGCTGCAGGGGGACGTGGCCTTGGAGGGAGCCCGTGGCCCGGTATGTGAGCACAGGCGGTATCGTGCCCACATCAGCCGAGCTGTACACAGAATTTCGAGATTGGCCGGTACCGCCTGAACAGGGCAATACTGAGACGGCTCTGCGAGCTGTGCAGTGATGTGATGCAGGCACCCTCACGACGGAGTCATGCTCTGTCCGTGGAGACCAAGGTGACAGCCTGCATGTGCCTGCTCACCATGGGCACCTTCCAGAGGCCGACAGGGGACACCACAGGCATTACACAGTCGGCCATGTCACGCATCCTCACCCAATTCCTCAGCGCACTGCTGCCTCATGCTCCGGAGTACATCCAGTTCCCCAGCACTGCGGCAGAGCGTACAACAAACATGCAGGAGTTCCACAGGGTAGCACATATGCCTGGCGTGCTAGGGGCCATAGACTGCACCCATGTGGCCATTCGCACGCCACCTGGCCCCGACGGCCAGGCGTATCGGAACCGAAAGGGCTTTTCCAGTGTCAACTGCCAGGTGGTGTGATGCCACTGGGCGCATTATCAATGTCTGTGCCACACACCCTGGTGGAGCACATGATGCCTTCATATGGCACCAGTCTGCACTGTGCCATCGATTCAAGAGTGGGAACATCCCCACAAGTCATCTAGTGGGTGAGTACACATGTATGGAATGCAAACTCTGTGCAAGGGTGGGAATGACACAGGTGCCATGGTAGTGGCACACAAGGATATGGGCAATATGGACCTGACATGACTCTGATCTCCACTATCTCCACACAGGTGACTGCGGATACCCACTCCGTCCCTGGCTGCTCACACCATACCGGCACCCCACGACCCCAGCGCAGCTAGGTTTCAATAAGGCACATGCCGCAACACGTAACATCATAAAGCGGGTGTTTGGGATGCTCAAGGCACGCTTCCGATGCCTGGACACCTCCGGCGGAGCCCTACAGTACAGCCCCCAAAAGGCCTGTGGGATATTCCTGGCCTGTTGCATCCTGCACAACATGGCCAAAGACCATGGGATAGCCGCGACAGGTCCAAGAGGGGACAGCGATGGGGACGCCAGTGGCGCGTGATGTGGGTGATGAGCAGTCCCCCTAGGACGGAGGGACCCCCGACTGACCCAGCAGGCCCAGCTGCACTGGGACACCATTGCAGAAGAGCACTATGCCCAACACAGGTAAGTCAAGGGGACATGTGCAGGCAACACTGTCCATGCGCAAACCACAGGCACACAGGCGAACACACCGTGCATGAAGGTCAGGGAGTTGAAGGTTCCAGGCATACCAACACACCATCAGAGAGGGAGCACTCATATGGACACACACACACACCAGGCAGCATACATGGGCAGCAGCACGCACTGCGGAAATGACATTGCCAACACACAGCACCACCAACCACCCACCACTGGACTGTCCATGTACGTGTGTCAGACCTGGGCACCTTGCACCTTGGTGTACAGTGCAATGCAGGCATCATCATGCACACACCTGTGGACAGCAGTTGGGAGAGTGTGCAGGTGGTCCGTGTGTCAGCTAGGTGAGCACAGCACCCAGCAGTGCACTGCCCACCATGACACACATTGCACACAGGGCAGCACCAGACAGGGCCTGCACTGGGAGACAGTTCAGTCAGGAAGCACTGTCCCACGGCCACCACGGATGCGTGGGTGGCCCCACCATGGCCCAGCAGCACTGGCAGGCTGAGCAGGGGCCACATCGGGTGGTGCTGGTGCACTACCAGGGGTCCCACTCTTGTGACACGCCACCTTGCCCGCACAGGGGTCTGCATCCTGCAAACAAACTTGCACCAGGGTGCTCGGGATGCCACAGCAGAACCCGGTGTCGACAGGCCTGGTGTCGCATGATGCTGGGAATGGGGGTGGAGGCGCACTGTGTGGGGTGAGCGGGTACAGGGGCACCTGACAGTGTGGCCAATCGTCCGCGACAGAGACCACTGCCTGGATCAGCCTGTCAATGGCAGCGCACATCCGTCTGCATAAGGACCAGCTCGGCTCGGTCCCGGCACACTCCCTGCTATGCCACTCCACGGACCAGACAGTGCCTCACGGACCTTGCAACCCGCCCCTGCAGCTGTGCCGAGTCCTGCAGCAGGCGGGTGTCTTGCGCGTCCAATGGGTACTCTGCTCCAATGGCATCGTGACCCCCAGGGTATGGACGGTCCTGGTGCACAGCACCCCTTGAGGGTGGGCGCTGTTTGACAGGACCAGGTATGGGTGGATCAGAGGGCAGTGGACATGTGCCACTGCTTGACACTGTACCCCCAGACCTGGTGTGCAACTGCTGCTGCCGCCCCTCCAACTACTGAGCCCCCATGTCCACCTGTTCCACCTCCGTGCTGACAGCAGTGCCAGACACCTGCACAGGCACCGGTGCTGCCCCACCGGTGCTGACAGGCACAGCCTGGGACTGTGCCAGCATGCTGGTACACAGGTGTGAACCAGGAAGGCCCAGGGGCACGTGCTGGCCTGCCATGTGTCCGTCATGGGACACACACCGATCACTGCCCATTGCAGGCCTGCTATCATCAATGGTGCAGGTGCGTGCCACTGCCATAGGCACAGCATGCTGGCATACCTGCATGCCAGACTGCTGTGACACAGGCTGTGCACCCCTGCACCCGTATCACTGACACCGAGTTGTTGGCCCAGCGTGCATGCTGCTGCAGTGCCTGCAGGCTGGTGGCGGAGGTGGATGCTCCCTCCTCCACGTCCAGCAGGTCTGCCTCACTGTCTGAACCCACCACCACCACCGTCTCCTGCAGACGAACAGGATCTGTAACAGAAAGAGTACATGTGAGTGCATGTGAACAACAGCCCCCAACAACATCACCATGTCATACCGTTGCAGTGATGGGCTTCCACCTGTCTGGAATCCTCCGCCTGGTACGCCCCGCAATGGCGCCCGGCTGCATGGCGCGACCAGTGTCTCCTCTGTGAGGGTCAGCTGCAACACCACTGGTGGGCCCCACCAGTGCCAGCACGTGCCACCCTGAAGGCTGCCACCTTCTCCTTCAGCCTCCTGCGGTCAGTCCCCATCTTCTTCCTGCATTCCTGCCGGGCGCTCGTGGCTTCCGTGCAGGTTAACGGCTCCAAACTACCCCCTCCCATGCAGCTGCATGCTCCTGAGGGTGCCCTCGATCCACTCAATGTTGGCTCATCCTCCAGGTAGGCCTGGAAGAGGCCTCTGTCTCTGCCGTGGTGAAGTTCGGCCTCCTCCTATGCCCGCGTCCACACCCTCAGCTTGGCTCTGGTCAGTCATGGTGATCTGTATGGGTGGAAGTGGACACCTGTCACTGTGCAGTCGACAGCATTTCCCCATGAGCATAGCTGCGGCCCGGGGTGAAGCCCCCCGTTTCCTCTCCGCATGGCAGATACTGATAGAAAGGGTGCCTTTGTCCCTTTCTTAGTGCCCTTTCATGCTCAGCCCCTCAGCCTTTATCATCCTCCGCCCATGAGCATTGTCCTGAGCATCACACAGCATGTAACTCACCTCACCTGCAGTAACCAAATCTGGCCAGCACAACCCACAGTCGCATTTTTATAGCGCAACACATGCAAATGAGGTGTGGCTCAACTTTAATGACATGCTAATCGTGCCACTGCGCCTTTGAATGGCTGATCGTATGATTTGCATATGTCGGCTGAATATCGCGTACTTGCGCTTTGTGCAATACGGAAGGTCCGGCTGAGCCAATGGCGCAGGTTTGTGGCTGTGTGCCACACTGCATTGCGCATGCCCAGACAGCTTACGCATGCGTCTATCATGCTGCAGACCTGCTGAGCGCAATAGGCGATTCAGGCCATGGCCACCATTGTGCCAGTGGTGCTACAGCACTGGGCACTATATGGCACTGTGGCACTACTGCGCGATAGTCCACTGTGGCACTGGTGCTCAACTTGGCAGTTGCACGGGATGCCTATACATCCCATGGTGCTGTCGTAGCCGCATCATTGCCGTGACCTTGTGTATGCCCTCTGGCCCCTGGCGCTGTTGGCATGCCATGTGTGCGTCCTGCGCTGTCCAGTGACAGCGCCATGTAAGTAGACGCGCTGTTCGAACACGCGATTGGAACCTGTGGTAGTCTATTACAACAACTCCCATGTGGGTTACGGCACAGCGGGCGCCATATTGCCTGCTGTAAGTTGGTGCCATGGCTGAGGAGGGCGGTGTCCTGGAGCCAGCTTGAAGTGGCCAACCTGGTGGCCCTGGTAGAGCCCCACTGTGAGGCACTGTATGGTGAGGCTCCCCTCACCATGCCTAGGACCCACATGTGGCAGCAAGTGGCCACTGACCTGGTGGAGGTCACAGGCCGGGGCGGTCTGCTGAGCAGTGCCGGCACCGGTACAGTGACCTCCGCCGGAGGGAGCCGGAACTCTTGACACGGCTGCGTTCACGTGCCAGGCGGGCGTGGTGCCTAGGCCAGGTGAGTGTACCATCTATGCACCTATATTCTCTGAGGTGTGTGTGTGTAGGTGGCTGTGCATAGGTGTGTCACTGTTTGCAGCTGTGCGATGGATGGTTATGGCTGTGTGGGCAGGCACCTCTCACTGGGGCAGGGCACTGCTTTTGAGTCACACTGATGTTTGTCTCAACATATGTCTCCCACAGGCGGATTGGCGAGGACACAGGGCCAGGGTGACGTGGTCATGCCAGGCCCGGTGCCGGGGTGTTGTGCCCCAACAGCAGCAGCAGCAGCAGCAGCAGCAGCAGCAGCAGCAGCATCAGACCCAGCTGCTGGAGGTGTGAGTATCATTACTTCATGGATGCTATTGCATGCTGGGGGCAAGACCACCAGCCATGCGGGACACAACCAATGGGGAGTCATAATTCCACTATACAAAACACTAGTGAGTCCCACACTGGAGTACAGTGTACAGTTCGGAGACCATACCTACGTATGGACATGAACTGGGTGGAGAGGGTTCAGAGGAGGGCGACATGGATGGTGCATGGATTGCATCACAAGTCCTATGCAGACAGGTTGACGGAACTGTACATGTACTCCCTGGAGGGGAGAAGGGTGTGGGGATATGATGGGGACATACAAGTATCTTACAGGGGGGAACAGAGTGCAGGAAAACAATATCTTTAAGCGTAAAGGATGTTCCAGGACTAGAGGGCATGGGATGAAGTTGGAGGGGGGACGATTCAGAGGAAACATGAGAAAGTATTTCTTCACAGAATGGGTGGTGGACAAGTGGAACACCCTGCCAGAGGAAGTGGTGGGGGCTGACTTGGTCACGGGATTTATGAATGCATGGGTTGGCCATAAAGGAATTCTGGAGGTCAGGGGTAAGGGGGAACGGACTTATAGGACAACAGAGTGAACTTACAAGGTCAAATGGACAGACTGGTGTCCCATAGGCCCTTATCTGCCGACACTGTCTATGTATCCATGTATGTCGGCATGACACAGGTGACCTGCATCACAGTGCAGTATCACGCACGTCTGTGTATGCATCACTGGTGGTCCAGGCATGCACTGGGCACATAGCTGTGAACTGGCATCGCTCCGTTGCCACATCACTTGCCAGCCTAGTTTGTACTGTGATTGGCGTGGGCAGTGTGTGGGGGTGGTGCGATAGCTGAGTGCCGCCTGTTTGTGATGGCCATGTGCATGTTCACTGTGGGTGGGTGCATGCCATCACAGGTGCGGGACATTGGGCTATATGGCTTGCAGGTTGGGTGGTGTTCAGGGTTGTGGTCAGTCTCAGCCATTGACTGTGTTCCCATTTTCCTAGGCCTCGAGGTACTCAGGAGGATGTCCCAGTATCTTCGGCACCTCAGCCAGGTTGCAGATCAGAACCAGGAGATCCTGCAGGCCATACAGTGCCATGGTGATCGGCGAAGGAGCCACAGGAGGGGGCGCCAGCAGGGGGAGGACCAGCAGCCAGCTGGGCCATAGCCCATTCCTTCCCTTCTCCCATCCCTATCACCCTGCCTTTCCTCTCAAGTTGTTATTCCTCCCTTGAACACCCCTGCCTTTTACCTGTCCTCCCACTTGTACATAGTTTCACTTGGTTTTGTGATTAGTCCTTTAAATATACATTTCTATTTTGATATGAATACTGTGTTGGTCTCTGATTTGCAGCTGGCTATGGGTGCTCAGTTGCAGGGGTGTACATGCCATCTAGGCTGGTATGGTCCTGGGTATGTGTGTGTGTGTGTGTGCATGTGTGTGCATGGGGAGGTATCTCCAGCATGGCAGTGCCTTTCAGTTGGTCTTGCCGTCTGCTGCCACCCACTGCTGGGTGCACAGGGTGTGTCTGGCTTGTAGGCTTCTGTGTTGCCGCAGGGGCTGATGAGTGCTGGGGGACTGCATGGTTTCCTGAAGTGCCAGTCCTGCACATGGGTGGTGTCTTGGGGTCACAGTGCAGGGTGCGCTGTGCATACGAGGGGCTGATGTGCACTGTGGTTGTCAACCCCTGTGTGGCACTCTCTGCCTGCCAGTGGTTGTGCTGGGGTGTCAGGGCTCTGCTATGCTTTGTTGGCTTGTCCCCATGGGCACGTGGATCATCCGTCCCACCCCAGTGATGCTGTGCTTGGGGTGTGCGGTGTGGTGTGGGTTCTGCAGTGTGTTCCTGTGCCCATGTGTGGCATGGCTGGCGGTGGGCCCAGCCTCCTCCCTGGATGTGCAGTTCCATTGCTCTGGGGGCTGTGCTTGTGCTATGGCAGCTCTGGAATGCTCAGCTGAGCTTCCATGGTTGCGCCATAGCGCAACATTTTGGCTCAGCTTCTCCTTCCTGGTTGCGCGATGGCGCAGTATGTGCGATATTCAGACGTTGGTTGCTTGCGCTATTTGCTCTGCTCCATGTTTGAATATCGCACCTGTTGCGCATTTGCGCAACTGGTTTGCGCTTGCTCCTACTGTTGCGCCAGTTTTGAGCGCTGTTTGAATATCCAGGCCAGTATGTTTAGTTAATGTGTGATCTCTGGGGGAAAGATTTTTGAAAGTTGCTGGGGGCTACCATCTTTATTGTAGATCCATGCAAATCACAGAAGTTGAAATTAAACATAGTCTTGAAAATAGCTGCTAAAAAAGGTAGGATGACATTTTTTTCTGGATATCTACTACAGCTGCTTTAACAATAAACTACTGAAATGGGTGGAAACACATCTGACTGCCAGATCACAGAAAGACAGAGTTAATGGAATCTTATCTGACAAAGGTACTGTATGTTTACAAGTGGTGTCCTGCAAGGATCGGTACTGGACCCATTGCTTCTTAATATGCACATTCACGATCTAGATAAAAATTGCATCAATTTGATTAGTAAGTTGGCAGACAATATGAAGCTTGGTGGTACAGCTGATAATGACACTACCATACAACCACTAAACGATGATCTCAAAAGACTTGTGGAATACTGTAGGTTTCATGAAACCAAATGACCTTTAATAATGACAAAGATGTTGTTATGCACATGGGGGTAAGCAACAAGCCCCATAAACACCAGCTGAATGGGATTGCACTAAACCAGGTATCATCTGAAAGGGATCTGGGTGTAATAATTGACAATGATTTCAAAACCACTGCTAATGTAAACATAATGGGCTCTATTCACAATGCCACCATGCCGCATAAACCGGGCAGGTTGGCATAGCTACATCTGAATGCCGTGGAGCAGGGTTCCACAAATCCCACGCAGAATTCACTAGGGGGGCACAGTACAGGTATGTACCTGATCCCCTGGCCACTTGTACAGCACCACGCTGGGGTGAACCCCCTGCCATAAGGTTTGTGTGCCCCCCCAGGATGCCACTGCCAGCTGCAGAGGGGACATCATGGCATAGCAGACCCCCTCAACAAGCTACCTCAGCCCATGGGGACCTCAAGGAGGGCTGGGGTGGCAGAGTGGGCACCCACTGCTCCTGTGCCACCTGGGCACAGTGCGACATCTGTCATCATTTGCACCCCATGGATGCAAAGGTTCTAGTAGTGGACTGGGACCAGGAATCCCATTGGATGCGCTCCCGGTCTGTGGAACAGTCCTTCACGCACCTGCGTGCTGGGTGGGGGTCGGGGCCACATATGGGAGCTGTGCAATGGCCGGTGGCTATGAATGTGGCCACCGTGTATCCATCTGTGAATGCGGAGCTGTGTGGGTGGGGAACGCACCTTTGGTATGTACCCTACATCCCAATAGTGAATAGAGCCCAATGTTTCCAAAGCAAATAGATTGGTTAGCTGCAGAAAAAGTCTGTTCATTAATAAATCAGAATCAGCAGTTATTCCTTTGCACCAAACTTATGTCAGACCACATTTAGACTGTTCTTCTGAATTCTGGAACCTATATATGAAGAAATACATTTATTTAACAGGGAAAAAAAAACACCACAGAGTCATCAAATTAATCTCACACCTTAAAAACACATTCTTTGAGGACAGACTGGGAATCTTGAGACTGCACAACCTGGAATGAAGATGAATTATGGGGATCTTCTGCTCATGAATAAAATTACACGGGATAATGGGTTAATGGATGACCTAAGATTAAATTTCAAGGTCCAGTGTCATAGTGTTTGCTAACCCTTGGAGGACAAGTTGGCGGCCACGCTGGACTAGCCTTCAGGAGCAGGAGTCGAGCTGTGTTTTTGTATTTAGTTTTATAAGTTTATTTCAGTTTATTCTGGTTGTTTATTTCATTTTTCGTTTTCGCTGTTAGTCTTTCATTTTCATTTTATTCTATTTGGTTTGTTTTATAGTTCATTTTATCATGAGTTGGAACTGTGCCTGTTTCCCCTTTTGAATAATTTGTTAAGAATCGAGGGCATTTAAGAACCAGGAACTGAAGAATTTGAAGGAATATTTACCTGTGGAGTTTGGATACTGTGTGTGTGCAGGGAGCAGAGTGTGGAGCCGCAGAGGCAGACTGAGGAGTAGCGTGGTGCAATTTGGAGTGCTTTGGGTGAGCAGCAAGAAGTGAGGAGTGGTTTCTGTTAGCGCTGAATCCGGCAGATATTCTGGAGGACTGTGGGGAGAAATCCTTCCCCGACCCTGACCTTGAGCCAGTGGTGAGCCGTGGTGCCGCTGCTGTAGGGCGGCCGTATTTGCAACTCTTCCGCTTTCACCACTCGATAGCTGGTGGGCAGCCGTAGCGGTGGACGGGTCTGGAAAGAGGTATTAAAATCGGGATGGGGGCCTTCCTGAAGCTGTGAAGTGTGGGTGGAACCCAAAGCTCCCTGGCATTAGAAGCACTGCTGCTAGCCTGCTACCAACTACTTGGTTGTGTGAAGGAACTGAACTTTCGTTTCCTAGGTGCCCTGGATTGACTTTTCTGTGCTCCATGGTTTCTGTTTTTTTATCGTGAGTTTTAGTTTAATTACAGTTTGCTCGTACGTTTTCTGGATTTTGCCCTGCTCTCTGGTTTCCTGGTTTTGCACAGTGAATTCTGGTTTCAACTACAGGCAGCTTCTATGTGTTCCAGAATTTAAGATTTCTGTTTGGGGCTTGTTGTTTTTCAAAAGAAGGTGAGAGCTCATTTGAAAATCTGAACACTGTCACCATTCCTTGGAGAGATAAGCTCCTGACTTATTCTGAATCTAATAAGAGCAGTCTGCAACATATTACTGCTTTGAACTGTTTTTTTCACCCATGAGAGGGGCAAACTATTTACTGGCCGATCTTGTGCTCTGGTGAAGTTGTGATTATTATGAATATCTGACTCTCAGATTTTAGCCCTTTTCAATTGTATAGGTGATTAGATTGGACTGAAGAAATCAGTTTGTTAATTTTTTTTTTTTTTATTATTATTTGGTTGTCCGGGTGTTGAGAGGACCCTGTATCCAATTATTTTTTTGTTTATTAGATTTATAGTTTATGTTATTATTTGTTTGATATTGAGAGTATTGTCCTCACTCCCCCAGTGGTGAGAGGACTGGGTGGGGAAGGAATCAATTACTTTAGTGTATATTATTTTATCTCTCTTCCCCAGTGGTGAGAGAACTGGGTGGGGAAGGGGAATTTAATTAGTGGTTTGATTTACTTGGTTGTATTTTGTGTTTGGGTTTGGGGGGTGAGAGCCCTTAAATCAATATTTTGAGATTTGCTTTTTTTTTTAATTTGTTTTTTATTTTGTTTGTTTCACTGTATAGGGCTTTGTATTTATTTAGTTTTAAGGGGTGGGTTAATTTTGTAATTAGGATTGTTTATTTGTTGTGTTAAATATGTGCTGGGATAGCACAAGGACAGTCGGGTATTATTCCCCCTCGAGGCTCAGAGACCTTCGTCCTTTTTCTTGTCCCCCCCATCGCCAGAAGTTTATAGACTGTGCAGGACTTTGGGAATTGTTGGAAGAAGGAGGAGGATGAGGGCTATGTCTGGAGAAGGAACGGAAAGGAGTGGGCGGATAGGGATAGTGGAGACAAGGAGATGCCCTGGGGTGAAATGGGTCCAGAAAAGGGGTCCTCCCTGTCTGGTTCCCATACCCAAGGGTTCTGATTGTAGTCAGTAGGTAGCATGGTCATCCTCGGATGCTCATTCTACTCGGGCGGTGTTGTGCAATGCCAGGTCTATTAAAAACAAGATGCCTATTATAGCTGATTTTGTTGGGACATCTGACCTGGCGTGCATCACTGAGACCTGGCTGGATGAGAATGCTGGACCAGTTTTGGTGGCAGCAGTTCCAGCTGGTTACTCAGTGATACACCGCCCGAGGATGGATCATAGGGTGGGGGTGTTGCTATCTGTTTTAGATCAGAACTGGACCTAGTGGATGTACCAGTGAGAATTACCAAATCCTTTGTATGTATCAAGGGCAAGGGTGTGGGGTGCAGGATACTTCTCATGTACCGTCCCCCAGGTGATGGGAATGTTTTCCTGCGGGAAGTCACAGACTTCATTGTTGACCTGACATTGGGGTCCCCCAGATGGTTGGTTTTGGGGGACTTCAATGCCTGGGTCGATGATGAACTTTCGTAATTTGGTCAAGATTTCCTCCAGTTAATGATTTCACTGGGTTTCACGCAGGTTATTTCCTCCTCGACCCATATTGGCAGTCATTCATTGGATTTGGTGTTCCTTCTGGGGATGGAGATATCTGATTTGGTGGTGGAACCAGTCGGATGGTCGGACCATTACTCCATTGGGTTCAGTTTTGAGGCCACCCCTAGTAGGCCGGCCCCTATGGAAATGATCCAGTACTGCCGTTTTTTCCCTGGATGGCCTGATGGCGGTGCTGGACCTATCGGGCTTACCGAGAGATTGCATGGATCCAGGAGAGCTGGTACTTGCCTATAATAAGGCTGTGGCAGGGGCCCTGGATTCCATTGCTCCTGTTCACGTTCGTCCTCTCACTCTTCGCCCCAGGTCTCCTTGGTTTGATGAGATTCTGAGGGAGCTGAGGAGAGTTGGACGAAGGTTGGAGAGGTGCTGACGGAGGTCGGGTCTGGATTGTGACAAACTTAATTTGATGGACCATTACATGGTCTATCAATCCACAATCTCTCATAAGAAGGCAGAATTCCTGTCCAGAGAGATTGCTGCTGCACAGAATAGGCCAGGTCAGCTCTTTGGGACTGTGGACAGATTGTGCAATCCAATCCGTCTTCAACCCAGAAGAGCTTTTTCTCAAGAATGGTGTGAGGAGTTTGCTCTGTTCTTTTCAGATAAGGTTGCCACAATCAGATCTAATATCCGTTTGACCCTCTCCAGTGGGAGTTGTGATGGTCAGCAGGAGATCTCAGACACCCAGTTTGTGTGGTCTGACTTCAGCCTCCCTATAATCAGTGACATTGTGATGATCATCCAATCACTGCATCTGACCAACTGTGGCTTGGATCCAGGCCCTACACGTCTCTTAGTAGGTTATGTGGATAAAATTGGTCCCGTCCTTGCTGAGATAGTCTGGAGGTCCTTAGAGAGGGGGAATTTTCCAAATCCTCTAAAGAAGGCTGTGGTTCAGCCCCTTCTTAAGAAGTCCTCCTTGGACCCGGACTGTCTGGCAAACTACAGGCCTATCTCTAACTTACTCTTTGTGAGTAAAGTTATTGAGAAGGTGGTCGCATCGCAGTTGGATGATCATTTGACCAGCCACAATGTCTATGATTCTCTCCAGTCTGGATTTAGGAAAAGGCATAGTACCGAGACAGCTCTGGTCCGGTACTAAATGACCTCCTAATAGCGAGAGATCGAAGGACTCGTTCCATCTTGGTCCTTCTTGATCTCTCTGCAGCATTTGACACTGTAGACCATGGTGTGCTATTGGAACACTTGTGGTCTATCTGTGGGCTGTCTGGTACAGTCTTCAATTGGTTTCAATCCTACCTCGAGGGTAGGACTCAGAGAGTGGTGTCCGGGATTTTTTCCTCAGCATCATTCTCTCTATCCTGTGGGGTACTGCAGGGTTCCATTTTGGCGCCCATGTTGTTTGCAGTGTACATGCTGCTGTTAGGAGTACGGTCTGGGTTTTCACTGCTATGCAGATGATACTCAGCTGTACATGTCCTTTGTGCCCGGCCAAGATGCTGCCTTTTTCGGTCTTTAACAACTGTCTTGCCGAAATCCAGGACTGGATGAATGTGAGTTGGCTGCAGTTGAACCCAGACAAAACTGAGGTGTTGGTTGTGGACCAGGGTCACTGGGAGGTGGGTTCGTTGGTTGGATCACCCTCGGATCTATGGCTTAGGGGTATCCAGCTGACTACCTCAGACTGGGTGCGGAACCTGGGCATTGTGTTTGATGACTGTTTGACATTTAAGTCTCAGGTGTCAGCAGTTGTCAAAACCTCTTTTTACCATCTGAGGAACATCGCTCGGGTGAAGCATCTGGTTCCTCCAGACAATCTCCCTAGAGAGGGCAGCAAGGAGGGCTGGGGGGATACTGGGATGCATAGGGAGAGGCATCACCTGTAGAAAACAGGAAGTTATTATCCCTCTGTACAGACAGCTGGTGAGACCCCATCTGGAGTACTGTGTGCAGTTCTGGAGACCCAGTCTCCGCAAAGACATAGATAGGATGGAAGCTGTCCAGAGGAGGGCAACTAAAATGGTGCAGGGTCTGCACCGGAAGACATATGAAGAGAGACGAAGGAACTTAATATGTATAGCCTCGAGGAAAGGAGGAGAGGGGGACATGATAGAAACGTTCAAGTACCTCAAGGGAATCAACAAAGTCCAAGAGGGTAGCATCTTTCAGAAAAAGAGGTGTGAAAGAACAAGAGGGCACAATTTGAAGATGGGGGGGGTGGCTCAGAGGTAATTTAAGGAAGTATTTTTCAGAGAGGGTTGTGGATGCATGGAACGGCCTTCTGGAGGAGGTTGTTGAGTCAAAATCAGTGGTGGAATTCAAGCATGCATGGGACAGTCATAAGGCCATTCTAGGGGGTGGGGGTAGGAAGAAGTAGGCTGCTGGTTAACTAGGATCTGCAGCTTATCCAGTAGGTAGGGAAATGGGCAGACTGGGTGGGCCAAGTGGTCCTTATCTGCCATCAAATTCTATGTTTCTATGTTTCCCTACTTTGGTCCACGCTTTTGTTACCTCCTGCCTTGACTACTGCAATGCCTTTTACCTTGGGCTACTGGGGGTTGAGATTCGCCACCTGCAGCTAGTGCAGAATGAGGCGGCCAGGCCATTGACTGGTTCTTCTAGGTCCAGTCACATAACGCCTGTGCTCCGAAGACTGCACTGGCTGCCAGTTTGCTGGCGAATCACCTTCAAGTTCGGTCTGCTGACCTATAAGGCCCTAAACAAGCAGGGACCTGCTTACCTGAAAGATCTCCTTTGTCCCTACTGTCCCCCGCTCTCTCCGATCCACTGACAAGGGATTGCTAGAGATTCCCAGGGTTCATTTAAAAACTTCAGGGGCCAGATCTTTTAGTTTTATGGCCCCAGCCCTGTGGAATTCTCTACCTCATCAGGTGCGAGACTGCCCGACTATCCAAAGTTTTAAAGGAGCTTTAAAAACCTATCTTTTTAGTAAAGCATATAATGAATTCTGAATATTGCTGTTTAGTTTAATTTTAATGGTGTTTTAACTATTTATTGTTTTATCGTGTATTGTACAGGCTCCTTGGTTTCAGAAAGGCACCTTATATAAATAAAGATTGAATTGAATTGAATTGAATTGAATTAAATTGAATTGAATAGTCAGAGAGGACATACACTCAAATGCAATGCCAACAAGGGTAAGAAAATGGGAGGGGATTCTTTTATGGTTGAAGAGTTGCTAGAACTTAGACTGCATTGTTGGGGCACATAGTACAGTACATGTGAACAACCTAAATATAGTTTAACAGGGGTCTATGTGATGACGACGAACGCCTATAGGCAATTACCGTTATCTCTTAATCTGATAACCCTGGCAGCTCAGGACAATGGCACCAGGACACTATTTTACTGCCTTCTGTGGGGGGGGCTGCACCCCCCTCACCACCCCTCACGGGGGCTTCACCCACTGCACCTCCTTACTTAAGGATTCTCAACTCCAGGGGGTGCATGTCGGGGGGGGGTGAAAGCAGGAAAAAAAAAAAGGTTTGAGCCGGGTGCAATAAAATTGCATCAGCGCCCAGACCTGAACAAGGTACCTCTCCCACCACATCCACTCGCCAACCCCAGATGCCATGACGCAGCTCGGCCAGCCACCGTAGTACCACCACCTACAGCATCCACCCCCTCCCAGCCACGCTCGCCATGCTCGCTCCCACCCTCCCATGTGCATATGCATAGCAACATCCTGTCACCCGATTCACCCACAGCCTCATCCAGTTACCCAACCCTCATCATAGCCGTGAGGGATTGCGCCTGGAAGGAATCGCCGTAAAGGATGGCACTCTTCCCCATGCGCCCACCTCACGGGTTACCATTTAACAGTGCTTGTATTCATACTGTATATGGCAGATGGAAATCTATTGCACTATCTCCACTGAGTAGTGGGGGACAATCCAGATGGCATTAGCATTGTATTACTCTAATATCACAGTATCACTCGTGGTATAATTCATATGTTGGGTACAATTTTCATGAGCATTTAAATTATAAAAATATGTTTCTTAGCAAGTCATATACACATTTATTTTATTTTACAATTTATTTACCCCCAAACAGCCCAGCTGAGATACAATATTTAATTTGCTGTGGGGTCCTACCTCTACCCATTTCTACAGCTGGGTAGATGGGTGCGCTAGGGATCCCCACACCCAAGTGTGGAGCTGGTCCTCATTTGCACTTTGTAAGCAAAAACAATGTTTTACTTAATGTTTACTGCAGTATAGTAGATTGTTTCAGACTGGATTTGCTGATTTGCAAGTTGACATTTTTGTAATTACAAATACCAGACTTTCCTGCTGCCGACATCAGAGGAGGGCTTTAACAGTGGGAAATTCGATAGCCTGCAGTAAATGTTAGAGCTTTTATAAGCTGTGATCAGATGTTTGCCGATCCCATTGCTCTCCTGTGGCTAAAAATATTTATTTGGGACTGAATTTAGCCCACAGGGACAGCAGGACCAGCAAGCAAAAGATTAGATCTTATAAAAATTCTAACATATTGATGAAAATTGGGGGTTGGCCATATTAAAAGAATATACAAACATATGAAATTGCCAGCAGCTACAGGCCTTACATTCTGTCTAGTCTGCTCAAGTGTGCAGCACTTCAGCCATGTAGACTGCAGATGTCCCCACTGCTTACCCCCGCTCTGTATTTCCTCCTGCTTCCTTCACCCACACCCCCTGTTCACTCTCTTTTTGGACCCTCCCTTTGATCCTGTCCCACCCCCTCTTGAAGCTGCTCACTGATCTCAAAGAAACCACCTCCTCAAGCAGCGTATTCCACCTTGTGACCACCCTTTCCATGAAAAAGTGACTCCTCATTTCCCTCCTGAATCTTCCTCCCTCCAATTTCAGACTGTGTCCACTGGTTTCCCTCCCGCCTTTAAATTTGGGCATACTCTCGGGGTCTACCCAGTTTATGCCCTTCAGGTACTTAAAGGTCTCAGTCATATCCCCTGTCTCTCTTCCATCCTCCAGGTCATATATATTGAGCTCCCTCAGTCTCTCCTCATATGGTTTATCTCCCAATCACAGGATCATTTTTGTTGCCCTACTCAGCACTCTTTCCAGTAGTTTGATGTCCTTTTTCAAGGAAGGGGTACCAGTACTGCATGCAGTACTCCAATTGTGGCCTCACCAGGGACCTGTATAGAGGCAGGACTACTTTCTGTCTCCTAGAGGTGATACCCCTTGCGATGCACCCCAGCACTCTACTGGACTTTGCTGCTACCCTACTGCACTGGGCCCAGTGGTTCATTTCCCCAGATACTAGTACTCCCAGATCTTTCTCTTCCATTAACGTGGGTAGCTGCACTCCCCCAAACTAGTAACTAATCCCAGGATTTCTGGCCCCCAAATGCATGATCTTACGCTTCTTGGCATTGAACCCTAATTGTCATATGTTCGATTAGTCCTCCAGTCTTACTAAATCCTCCTGGAGTATGCTACCACTGTCCCCCCATCCATTTCCACACAAATCTTAGTGTCATCTGTGAAGAGGATGATCTTACTTTTTATCCCATTTGAAATGTTGGCAATTAAAATGTTAAACAGCACTGGTCCCAGCATCGAGCCCTGTGGAACCCCACTTGTTATAGCTCTGGGCTCCAATAGTTCTCCTTTCACTTCTACCCTCTGCTGCCTATCCTGTAACCAGCTCCTGACTCATCTAACCAGTTTTCTCACTGGTCCTTAGTTACCCAGTTTGCTGGTCAGTCTTCCATGAAGCACCAAGTCAAAGGTCTTGCTGAAGTCCAGGTAGAGGACATCCACTGCATGGCCCTTGTCCAGTGCCCCCGTCACCCAATCAAAAAAGTCAACAAAGTTTGTCTGGCAGGATCTGCCTGAGACAAACTCATTCTGTTTGCCATCCTAGAGATCACTATTCCCAAGAAATGTCAACAGCCTCTACTTGAGGATAGTCTCCATTAACTTTCCTATAATTGTGATAAGGCTCATTGATCTGTAGTTAACTGGTTCTTCCCTGGGCCCACTCTTGTGAAGGGGAACCATATGCACCATGCTCCAGTCCCTGGATATGCATCCAGTATCTAGGGAGGTGTTGAATAAGTGCACCAGTGGCCCCGCCAGGATTTCTGCCAACTCTCTCTCAGGACTCTAGGGTGAACTCTGTCTGGCCTAGGCACCTTATCCACCCTCAAGGACTTAAGGACCTCCATCACCATACCCACTGGGATCTTCCCATCTGTAACCTCCTCCCTCACTACTCACCATCCTTCCCTTTTGGCATGGGCCCTTCTCTCTCCCTGATAAATACTGAACAGAAGTACTCGTTGAGTACTTCTGCCTGCTCTACCCTCTTTTCTGCCCATTTACTGCCATTGTTGATCCTAACAATCTGATCCTTACTCTTTCTCTTCTCCTGTATACACCCTACCCAAAGAAATCCTTTTCTCCTCTGCTCACCTATGCTAGCCTCAGTTCTCTTGACTCCTTGGCAGCCCTTACTATTCAGCTCACCTTCCTGGATTTTCTCACGTATTCCTCCTTCTTCACCTCATGGTTGATCGTTTATAGTTCCTAAAGGCAGCCCTCTTCTCCCTCACCCTCTCCGCAACCTCCCTGTTCATCCAGCTCAGCTTCTTGATCCTGGCTTTCTTGCTCTATCTCTTAACACATGTGCTAGTGGCCTCAGACAAACCCTGCTTCATGATTGCCTGTTTTTGCTGGGTGTCCATGTATGGGTGGATGTTAGCTATGTGCCCATCCAGTATACTTCCCATCCTGCCAAAGTCTGCCCTTTTGAAGTCCAGGACCTTAGTCTTTGTTGTGGCTACCTTCTTTCCTAGACTGAGGGGGAATCACATTGTGCGGTGGTCACTTCATGCCAAGGGGTCCTCTACCCCAACGTCTTGGACTTGTTCACCTTCCATCAGCACCAGGTCCTGAATGTTCCCCTTCCTAGTTGGCTGTTACCTTCTGTGTCAGAAAGCCATCCTGGAAGGCTTCCAGGAGGATCTGCTCCCTGGCACATAAGGTAGCTGGGATGTTTCAGTCTACCACTGGAAGGTCAAAGTCCTCAACCATCACAGTGCTACCTTTGCCACCACACCTCCTTAATTGTTCTCCAAGCTCCCTACTGATCTCCACCTTTTGAGTCGGTATCCCGTATACAACCCTCAATCTAACTTTTCTACCCTTTGAGCTGTGGAGTTGCACCCATAAAGCCTCTGCCTTTCCTCCCCCTCCCTCCTGTTACACATTATCACTTCCCTAACATAGATGGCCACCCCACCCCCTTTCCCTTTTTCTTTGTACTGTGATATAGTTTGAAGCTTGGGATATCTAGGTCCCAGTCATGGTATTGGGTTGCTCAAGTTTCAGTGATGGCAACTATGTCCACCTCCCCTACTGACATCAGTGCCTGCAATTCTGCTGTCTTGTTACCCAGGCTCCTAGCATTCAATGATACCACCCACCAGTGTAATCCTATCCCCTCAGCAACTTTCCCCTTTCCCCCCATCCCCACTCCTATTTGAATTCTACTCCAGCCTAGCTATGGGGGAGGTCCAAAGGACCCCCACTCCTGGTGACTGCCCACCCCTTTGTCCCCTCCTTTCCTAGTTTAAATTGTATTTAATCTGAATGAGCTCCACCAGCTTCTGCTTTAGGATCTGTGAGTCTTCCTTGCTTAGGTGCAATCTATCTGGCACATTCAGGTCCTTATGCTCCTACTTCTTGCCCCACTCCCCCGCCAATCCATACCTCATGGACCCATACCATTCCTCCAGCCATTTGTTGAAATCTGAGATTCTCTGCTTCCTGGCCATACTAGATCTTGGTACTGGAAGAATTTCAGAGAACACTACTGACCTTCCCACTGTACTGCACTGTCTTCCCACTTCCCTGAAACTTTCCTACATTTCTCCTACCTTTCTCCACTCTGGGTCATTGGTGCCTAGGTGCACCACAATGTGAGGGTTTCTCCTCTACCTTCTCTAGACTCTTGTTAATATACTGACCCACTCTACTTGCCATAATGCCTGGCATACACTCCTCCCAAATGCTGCTTTTTCTGGCACCCCTGCCTCCCCATCTAACACCCTTAAGCACCAAGTCCCTTAGAATGATGACCCTCCCTCCTTTATCCTTATCACCTTCACGCTGCATGCTATTCCTCTGCCCCCAACTTGATCCCCCTCCCCTACTACCATTCCTATGGATCCCTGTGCCTCTGCTGAACATTGATTTTCCCCTATTCTTTGCCCTCTCCTCTCCTGTCTAACACCCCTGGTCAGTCTGTCTGATTCCTCCCTCTTACCATTTCCCATCTGCTCTTCCTTGGCTCATTCCTGTATCTGCTTCTCCTTCTTCTACCACATCACCCCCCCCGCCTTTGTCTCCCTGTGACATCCTTGATCCATGCTTTTTTTGACCTTCATGTGCCCCCTTCTCTTGTACTTTCCTTGCTTGGGCTGTCTGCTGCTCCCCCTTCCCATTTCCTACTTGCACCCCCTCCCCCTTCCCATATCTACTGCTCTGCCACATATCTTCACTCCCCCCTACTTCTGTTGCTGTCTGGACTACTGATCTTGTCTCCCGCTTCTTTGTTGTCTCCACTGCTCTTCCTACTCTCCTCCTCCCCTACCTTCCCTATGACTTCTCTCCCCCTCACTGCTCCCAGAGGCTAGTCAACACTAACAACCTGTTCCTGTACTCATTTCCTGTTTTTTGAGCTACCCCAACTGCCCTTCCCTGTGATTTATGTCCCTGCTCTGCCCTTGTTCCCATCTTCCCCTGATACTTGATCATTCTCCAGTTGTTGGCCCCTATTCCCAGCTGCTTCCAAAGTGGCTACTCCATTTGGCCTCTCCCTCTGTTTGCTCCTATATTCATCCACTGTGACATCTGGGGAAGCCGTCCCTGGGACTTCTGGCACTTGGTGTTTCTACCAACCCCACCCCCCTTCTACTCAGCTGCCTTCTCAACCATCCAAGCTCCTCTCTCAGTTGCCCCATCTGCCAACACACCATACACCCCCTGCCCTCCATGCAACCCCAGGAAAATGGCTGCCCCACAACCATTACAACTTGCCACCCATACCACTTCATTTCACGCTTAGCTGCCTGAAAATACCCTCGATCCACTTGTCCCCCCCCCTTGTCTGCTTACTGCCACAATTCCATGGACCCTCCATAGAAACATAGAATTTGACGGCAGATAAGGACTGCTTGGCCCACCCAGTCTGCCCATTTCCCTACCTAATGGATAAGCTGCAGATCCTAGTTAACCAGCAGCCTACTTCTTCCTACCCCCACCCCCTAGAATTGCCTTATGACTGTCCCATGCATGCTTGAATTCCACCACTGTTTTTGACTCAACAACCTCCTCCAGAAGGCCATTCCATGCATCCACAACCTTCTCTGTGAAAAATACTTCCTTAAATTACCTTTGAGCCACCCCATCTTCAAACTGTGCCCCCTTGTTCTTGCACACCTCTTTTTGAAAGATGCTACCTCTGGACTTTGTTGATTCCTTTGAGGTACTTGAAAGTTTCTATCATGTCCCCCCCCCCTTTCCTTGAGGCTATACATATTTAGCTCCTTAAGTCTCTCTTCATATGTCTTCCGGTGCAGACCCTGCACCATTTTAGTTGCCCTCCTCTGGACAGCTTCCATCCTGTCTATGTCTTTGCGGAGACATTCTCCTTATTCCTCCTTTCAAGTATTAATCCTGATCTGTATCTCCTTGCTACAAACAAATCCATGCTCCTCTTAAACTCTAACCCCCTGACTCCTCCTCTCCCCACTCCAGTGTGACCTGTGGCCTGTGGTCTTCCTTGTGGGTGCCCTGCAGACATCACCTAATCAGATGCCATACTCCTGCTTTGTGGCACTCATGCTTCAGGGTTGCTCACGAGAGGGGTCACTTGGCCACCCAGGAAATATACATGGATCCTGGCCTCTTTGATGGCCGGGCTGGGTCACGTGACTGTCTGTCTTCCTTTGACTCATTCTCTCCCTCTCTGGCCTACCTCCCACCACCTGAACCCCCATTTGCAGAAAAAACACTTTTTTCTACTTCAGTCTACACTTTTCCCCTGAGAACAGTTGAATGTACACACAATTAAGTAAAAACACTTCCCTCCTTTGAGTTCTCTGTTCCAGCAGTGTCCCGAGTACTAGTGAAGGAAATACTAATATGGCCTCCTTTATATCTCACAGACCCTGGCCTCCTTGTTGGCCAACCCGGGTCACATGACTGTCTGTCTTCCTCCAATTCAGTCCATCCCTCTCTGGCCACCACCCGAACCCCCGTTTGCAGCAAAAAACACTTTTTTCTACATCGATCCACACTTTTCCCTTGAGAACAGTTGAATGCAAAGGATTGCTCCTTTGAATTATTGCAGATCTTAAAGCAACTGCTAAAGAAACGTCAACATATTGAACAAAGGACATCTTCCAAGACAAGAGAAAAAGGGTCACCTAATACTGAATAAAACATTAAAGTTTCACAATTTTTGCTATAGTGTAAACTACTGCTTAAGGTACTTTGATACAGTACATTGTCAGGGTTGACTGAGCCTGTCCTGGAACAAGCTGGGAGCTCCCCAGGGAGGTTAGCCTCACCATTTGAGAAACACTGGCTTACAGAAAACTCCAGTGGAGGGTACCAGCCCTCCAGGATTACTAAACAGTACAGATTTGAAACAAGATTCACAGTGGGAATAAATACTTAGGGAGTTAAGGAAATAAATGAAGTAACAAATCTATTCTGTGCAGTGTAATGAATATTGGCATTTTTACTTACACTGTAATCTGGGGACTCCAGCCCATTTACATGAGGAATCTATTGATAAGAACAAGGGATAGGCAGACTGGCTTTGCTGCACTTCCAAACATTCCCAGACCAGGCTGACTCAACTCAATTTGAGAATATCAAGCCTTTCATGGCTTGACCCAAGTTGGCCTAGTTTGGAAGTGTGGTCTGGTCCAGTACTCAATGCCATGGGATAGGGAATCTGGATTACAGGCAGCAGCCTGTACCACGTATGTCTGTGTGGCAAGAAGAGGGACAGGGACATGCCTCGGGGGTACAGGGAGTGTACTGGAACCAGGAAAAACTACAGGTCAGCAAGTAGCAACTGGTTACAGGCAGCAAAAACAAAAAAATAAAAATAATAACACTCACTACCAGTAGTGCAATGCAAGTCACTGAACAAGGTCAATGCAGAATACAGAAATAAAAAAAAAAATAAACTGATTTCTACTGAATACTCCTCCCGGGGTCCCTGAACCTTTGCATGACCAAGAAGGGCAAACACTCATGATACAGGGGCACTGAAGGGAGACAACCAATTAGGGTCTTTTTCTGTGATTGACTCATGTTCTAGCCAATCATGTGTGTCAGCCACCACAGGACATCCCCAGAAAACAGTGTAGCAACTCATTTGTGGCTTTGCATTGAAATGAGGCAGTTGTGTGTGTGTGCAGAGTAGACTCCACAAAAAAGAAATATTGTAACATTGTTTCATTTTTCATTAGCGAGAGAGAGAGAGACAGACCAACTCAGAGTGCAGAGGTTTTTTCTTAATTTTAGAAAAACTAAAGGAAAGGGTACAAAGGGATTTTAGGGATACTACAAAAAGCATGGCCAGTTCTCTGCAGTGCCATGAGGTAGGCACAATTCTTATGAAATCATCCAGCAACAAAAAAATTACAGTAGTGAAGCAATAGGTTAGGTGAGGTATTTTAACCCAGTCTGTTTTCTTGCAAAATCAACATAATTAAAAAAAAGTTTATAAATATCACTAGCATCCAACAACTTAATAATTCTTTTTTTTTAATATTTTAAAAAATTAAAAAATTAAGAAAGTAAGACCTAATAAGGGGAGCAAACAGGACAGGAGGACTCTGAAGGTAATATTACCTCACTAATTGAGGGGAGGGCGCTTCACATCTCTGATTCTGTGTTGCCCATCTCTGTGCCTGAACTTTTACTATGAAGGTCATACTGCTGTACAGATTTGGGAAGGGGGGGCATAACTCAGGCTCTGTGTTGCCCATCTCTGTGCCTGAATTACTACTAGGTCATAGTGCCACACAGATTTTGAAGGTGGGGTGTCATCCAAGTCTCACACTCTGCTGCCCATCTGTATGAATGAATTACTACTAGGTCATACGCCGTAGATTCTATGTTTCCCGTATCTGTGCCTGAACTCTTACTATGTCATTGTACCACACAGATTTTGAAGGGAGGGGTGGGTGGGTGTCACCCATTTCTCTCAGACTCTGTGTTGCCAATCTCTGTGCCTTAACTACTACTAGGTCATATTGCTATAGACGTTGTGCTGCCCATCTCTGCGCATGAACTACTACTAGGTCATACTGCCGTAAAGATTTTGAAGGGGGGTGTCACCCACATCTCAGACTCTGTGTTGCCCATCTCTGTGCTGGAGCTACTAATAGGTCATAGTGTGTACACATTTTGAAAGTAGGCATGTCACATCTCAGATTCCGTGTTGCCCATCTCTGTGACTGAACTACTAATAGGTCACATTGTCTCACATATTATTGGAGGGGTGGTGCCACATCTCAGACTCTGTGTTGCCTGTCTCTATGATTAAACTACTACTACAGTAGCACCAAATTTGTTAAGCAATTTTGTGAGATTCCCTATTTATCCTTCACAAAATTTAGGGAAAAAAAATCCTCTAAAATTCTTTTTGTTATACCTACAGAAAGAGGCCAGTTCCTATAACAGTAGTTAAGTGCCATCTGGTAGATTTTCAACTACACTATCAGATGAGACAAACCTCTGTGGGTAGCAATGAACACACTAACAAACAAAACAAAATCCCTAACTATAGGTTTCACAATTCTCAATAGGGATTTTTAAAAATCCTTAAAAATCCCTTGACTAATTCGGTGCTACTACTGTAAGTCATAGTGCCTCTTGTATTTTCAGAGGAGGTGTCATGTCTCAGACTCTGTTGCCCACTTCTGTGTCCAAACCAATGCTACTAATTAATTAATTAAGTTGGACCCAAAAACAATGGATTCAGAATCTGTTATGGAAGACGTGGCCAACACCAGCAGTATGGCTGAAATTGGTACACATAACAATAAAACTATTTCCTGAAGAGAAATTGAGAAAAAAAAGGGAAATTCACTGCTGCAGAAATAATTAATACAATTAATGAAAATGAAGGAACACAACCAGAAAAAGAAAAGGATGTAGGTGAATCCTCTGATCAAAGTAATGCAACAGTGTCAGCTTTGCCAGAAAAATCAGATAAAACACAAAAAAGGTAGATAAAGCAGACCTAGAATGTCAATGATAAAGGAAAAGGCTGTTTCTAGTACCACTAGACATGGCACTCCATGATATGCCACTCATGCATATCAGGCTCCTTCAGCCGAAAGCAGTGCTCTGATGGAGAAGAGGTTGTAAATGTACAAGAACAAGATCATGATCATGATATATCACATTTATGCTCTTCCAAAGGTGATGAATTAGAATGTGATACTAATAAGACAGAGGATGCCACTGGGATTCTGAACCCGAAAAGATAAACAAAAACAGATACAGCAAGCAACACCAGTAGCCATAGCCAGTAATGGAAAAAAAATCAATAGTGATCATAGTAGCTCTTCTGGGGACAGCTACAGTGTGCATGAATCAGGGTCAGAAACACCCGCCACCAAAATTGTTGCAGTTCCTGGCATGACAACAAAACATTCCACCTCAGTTGTGTGGAGCTATTTTCATATAAGTCCCAAAAATGAATGTGTTTCTGTCTGCCCCTTTTGTCATTGGGAAGTTAGCCGGGGGAAAGTGAGGTGTCACTTTGGGACAACATCTCTAAAAAAACATTTGCAAAGAGCACAGAATGGCAGCTCTTTGCGTTACCGTGTTTGGTAGCATCACACTGCTGACAATATTTTGGAAGAGTTGCATGACAACATTTCTGAGTGGTTAGATCCCTTGGGACTCACTACTGAATCTGTGATTTCAGACCAATGGCGCCAATACATTGAAGTGTGGTGATTTTATTAACATTGTGTGCTTTGCATGCTCATTAAATCTGCTAAAATGAGCTTTCCATTCCAGTGACAACAGTATAGTAACATTAGTGGGAGCTGCAAAGAAAATCTGTGGCCATGTTAGCCACTCTGTAAAATCAAGTGGTATATTGGCTGACCAGCAGAAAACAAAATGGCTTGCCAATACACAACTAAAACAAGATCTTCTGACAAGAAGAAACTCAATGTTTTACATGTGTGAGAGACTTCTCATACAAAACAAGGAAGTCCATGAATATACCAGGAAGTACAATGTAGCAGATGGTGTTGTGCTGTGCTGAATTCATTCCAGTGGGGCCTCATGGAGCATCTTACATTGCTCTTGACTCCCTTTGAGGAAGCAACTTGAAAGATTAGCAAAGAGAATGCTACTATAAGCCAGGTTATTCCCTTCATAAATTTATTGAACAAGGAACTTAGGAGGCTTCATAGAGGTTATGAACAAAAAGGAGACAAATCTGGTGTATCCCTTGCAGACAAACTGATACAGCAGTTTCAAAATTGCAGAAGACTTAACAAAATCACAACAGTCAATAATGTTCTTCTTTCAACTCCTGACCCTCAGTTTAAGTTGCAACAGCCGCCTTCTTCAGATCTGCCTGACTCTTATCTTGAATAGAAAAACATACTGATTTCAGCAATTGCACAGGAAAAGGAAAGGACTGTATTTGACAATACAAGTGAATCACGTGATGTGGATGCTGCATTGGATGATGCAACATCTATTGGTGGTGACAGCAATAATTTCCACTTAGTGCCAGCATGGACTCCTTCATCAACATTGGGTAGTCCTGCACAAAGTCCTCTTTCACGGCCCTTGAAAAAGGCATGCCATTCTGAAAAGCACATGGATCACTCACATTTGTTGGTCAAAGCTCATGGAAACTGATAATTCAGATGTGTATGTCGTGGAGCTGCCTTCTTTGTCTTTGTCTGATATTGTGGATGCCTATTTACGGGAACCACTCATTAATATTACTGATGACCCTTTTGAATACTAGGAGGAAAAGAAAAACATCTTGCCTGAACTATCTGCCTTTGTTCGAAAGCATATTAGTTGCCCTCCCACTATTTCTTACTGTGAGGGTATATTTAGCACAGCTGCAAATGTTGTGTCTGATAGCCATATAAGGCTTACTCCTGAAAATTTACAGTGCCTTACCTTTCTAAAAGTCAATCTCAACCAATTCTCTTACCAGTTCAGTGAAGAGTGGCAGTAACATAAAAGTAATGATCACAAACAGCTGCAGCAGGTGTCTCCTAATAAGGGTGCTTCCTTTGTGGTATTTAAAGATGATGGTGATTATATTTATTTAATGATTTATTTCAGTTCAGAGGACAAAGGTCAACAACTATAACAGAAAGATCAAGTAAAAAAAATCCTTCTTGTGAGAGTATGGTGTACAATATATTACATTTATTGCTGTATGTGTTTCTCACATTCAATTTGGGAACCCAGGAGGAGTTTAATTTGTTATTCAGCAAGTTAAAAATGCAAACAGGCGGTGAATTGCTGGACATTTGGGGTAGAGGGCAGGACCAAGGGGGAAAACACAAAGGAAAACATTTTATGAGCATGGCTGCTGTGAGTGTTGGCTCCCCCCATCTGTGGGACTCATGTAGATCCCTGCCCTCTTGATGATGGGGGGAGTGATGATGGGACTGGGGACTAGCAGGTGGGCCTCATGGCAGAAGTAGGTGGTGGTTGGGGCCAAATAGCTTTATAAAAAAAAACAGCAAAAAAGTACTCATGCCATAGTTGACTGTGCACAGCTGCTGCGAGTGCCGATCCCCTCGGTCCTGGGTCTTGCACCTTGCGGATCCCCACTGACTTGATGATGGGGGAGCAGTGGGCGATGGGACTGGGAACTGGCAGGTGGGCCTCATGGCAGGAGTAGGTGGTGGTCGGGGCCAAACAGCTTTATAAAAACAATAACGTATGCCATAGATGACTGCAATTATTAGTTGTGGAAGCTTGTAGGATATATATCCAAAAACTGCAATGTCGGGGTTGGGGGGTCAACCAAAAAGTAACTTACAAAACACAAGTGATAAAATAATTGGCCAATCAGGCAGGTGTATGTGGGATGGTTTGTGGCCCATGATGCTTGCTATAACATTAAGTAGGCAAGCAAAATATTTACAAATAAAAAAAAATAACATCTCAAGTCAAAAGGGTGGGAGGGAAGGATGGCTTGGGCCCCATCACATATCCTACTCATGTTGCCTGTCTCCCACCAAAAATCATGTCAGACTCAGTGAAAGTCTACACCCTGCTGTTGTCTTTCTGCTGTTGAATTCATTGGTCTCTCTCTTTCTCTCTTTCTCTCTTTCTGTCAAACATTTGGCACACTGCCTCCTTTCACTGCAAAGCCCCAAATAAGCTGCATATACTGGGCTGGGTTCGCAAATGTTTTAATCTCCACAGCTGCAGAGATTGCTATTCATATCCACAGCAGTTGCGGAAGATGTTACAGCTAGTCCCACTGGCTATAACATTTTTCCATAGCTATAGGGATTTCCATGGCAACACTACCTGTAAGCTGTCATAAATCATGGAGCCGGTCGTAAACTGGCCCCACTTTTGAGAATAACATAGCTATGGGAAAAACTGCAGGTCTGCAAGTGGCAACCCACTTGCCCAGAGTTTTTCTCAGAGCTGTGGGATATTCAAAAGTTTTGTAAATCCAGCCCACTGTTTCCTATGAATGTCATGTGGTGGCTGACACACAGGATTGGCAAGAACAACAGTCAGTCAAACAAAAAGGACCCTAATTGGTTTGCTCCCTTCAGTGTCCCAGTATCACGAGTGTTGCCTTTCATACAGTTGTTGGTCATGAGGGTCCAGGGAGTATTTAATAAGAGATTGGAGAAAAAAAACCAGTTCTTTTTTATGTTTTGGTGCTCTGCCCTGATCTCCTTGTTCAGTGACACTACTGCAGTACTGGTGAGTGCTGCTGTTGGCCGCTTGCTGACCTTGAAATGGCACGAAAATACAGACACAATTTTTTTACAAGTAAAATGTTATTTTATTTTTTAACAGAGGACTCTAAAAGAATAATACTGATGCATTTCTCATAGTTAAATAAATTAAGAATAGGTCTACATTTCATCAGAGTAAATCAGAGTAAACCAGGACCTTTTGGAAAAAAATCAGAGTTGGAATCAGAACCGGTTTGCAGCCGACCTTTCCATCCCTAGTAGGAACTGAATCAATTTACAATTTACGAATATAACATTTCTACCCACAAGTTGCAGTCTAAATCAGACAGTTGTTTAAAACATTTATTGTCTTGTCTTTTTCTTGATTGTACTGTTTAACCCTTATTACTTTGGATTACATTTTGTAAATAAACAGCAAATATTTATTAAGATGTGAGTGGCTTTGCATTGTGGAATTTTTTTTTGTGGTTTTCTGAGATATCTATCCTAATGAAGAACCATGCTATCATAGTTAATCAGAGTTAATTAATTCTTCCTAGTGTGGGGATTAAGTTATCAAATGACCAAGAATAATGCAGTGATCTGATTCGTTAGTAGTTGTCCAGACCTGTGTGGTACTTGACCAATAACTGCATGGGTCTGGAAAGTACCTTGCAAGTTTAAGAATATTACTGCACTGCTTTGGAATGCTCAGTAAGTGTGACAATTTGGAAATTTGATCTTTTTGATGGGGCAAACCCAGTTGTTAGCAATTATGCAGATTTATTTATTTGTAATTTAAAAATGTATTTAGTCTTGTGTTTTTTATTGTTTTGGTGCCATTTTATAAACTCAGAAACATTTCAGGGCTTGTGGTTATTGGGTAATTACTGCATTGCTCCAACTCGGTTCCACCACGGTGTGGCGACAAGAATATCACCAACCTCCACCACAACGACACATGGTCACTGACATCCCCAAACACCACCAGGCTCTGACCCCAACCGGGAATCACACTGACACCTGTTCTGTGTTCATACAGGGGGGCTTTTCCCCCCACACCCCCCAGGCTTATAGATTCCATCTCCGGTGGGGGGTGATGATGGGGAGTGCGGCCAAACTCTGGAGTCGATAACATGGTCATTGCTCTGACTACCCAGTTGACACTGCAGGTGTTGACTGGTAGGTTTTGCTATGAAACATCACTGTTATAATGGTATATGCCCCCACTCCGTGGTTGAAGGGCATTCGGCTAACCCCTCATGCCTCCAACTTACAAAGTGGGGGGTGTGGGTAATAATTACCCAATAACCACATGCCCTGTCATGTGTTATTGCTTATGTAAAGAGTGGAATCCAAGGCTGCACTCACCCTGAAGTTTAGGCAGTCAGCCTTGGTCTAACCCAAGGGGACTAGTGACTGGGTTCATAGAGCCATGTGTCTGCTAAGTGTTAACTTCACAAAGGATCAGATGTGGGCACTGACCAGGTTGAACTAGAAGGGAGGTCTGTGACAAGTCAGTGCTGGAGGGGTGGTGGTGGGGTTCAGTACTTGTGATCTGTGGCATAACGTATAATACCATCATACACCACCACCCATTTGCACAATAATACCATTCCCAGAGGTGGTTTGCCTGCCTGTCCACAGCTGTGCACTGTAGGCCTGATCACATGTGCATAGCCAGTGTGAACTGCTTTTCTCAGTCCTTGATGATTTCTGAGATAGGTCAACAGGACCACTTTTTTCTTAGGTGCAAAATTCAGTGAAGAAAAAAAGGAACTATCAGGCCTATGAGATGCAGCACAATTACAGGTACTAGCTACTGTACAATAGTGAGAGATACTAGGACAGCACCATAAAAGTGCATTTTGAAATTGAAGACCTTAATTATTAGAATATGGTACCATCTGACATTCAAACTCAACATGTCCTGTTTCGGTAAGGGAATGTTAGCCCTTCATTCAGAGTAGATTCCCTCTAGCAAATATTTTCTTTGGTGATGCCGAACTAAATTCCAGACTTTGGAAAGATAAATAAGACTTAACCACTACATTGAGCCATTGTCAGAGCATGAGGTTTGGGGAGTCTGCATGATCCAGGACCACAGATCTGTTTTTAATGAGGGGAAAAAAAAAACTAAAAAAGAGTTCTAAAAATGCAATTTTTAATGAGAAAAAAAAAATTAAAAGAATTCCCCAAATGCCATTAAGAAATATTGGATCACATTTTTCAGAACTTTATGGCTGGCAATAGAATTGCTTCAAAGGAAAACTAAAATGCCTGTTTAATATTTTTCTGTGGCCCATGTTTGGACATGCAACTTATTTCCCCAACAGTTGTGAAGGGAATTCTACAGTATTGTGTTCCCTCCAAGATGAAGTGGATATAACATTCAGAAGCATGAAGATGTCTACTTTGCTTAGCAGAAGTGGAGCAATGTAACAATGTGTGTGCCATTTTTAGTAGTATGTAGTGTATCCCAAATAAGGTATCCGAATATCATGGACTAGGCCCAGATTTCTCACGCCATGATCATTTCTCTTGGTAATAATAACTATGTAACTCCAGGCTCCTTTACACTCTGAGGAGGACTGCTACAGTATGTGATGGATGAAGTGTTTGAAATGAAGAATATGTAAAGCATGGCCATAAGCTTGACTTCATTTAGTCAGAATTCTAAACTGCTTTCATTCTTTGTGTTACATTTATCTAATAGTTTTAAAATAAGATACTCCCCACAAATAGCTGTGCTTCATTCTGGATAATACAATTTATCAAAATATGTCTCTCTCTTTCCCAAATGGCAGCTGCCCTTACAACTATTTCTTAAGCAGCTGTGGGTCAAAAGGGAACATTCTATTCGGCAGAGGTCGGGCAGGTAATGATGAGAAACATATTTATTTCTCCAACAGTGACACTGACACTCAGGCTGAACAACTAAATGAAAGTAAAACAAACTCTGCAGTTCAAGGCAAGCTGAACTCATTCAGGGTTTAGCTCAGTACCAAAGAAAGAGTGCTACCATCATTCTGTGTGTTCACAACAGCAATATACTTTGGAGAGAAGTGGGGTTATGACACAAACAGTATATTACTCTCTGGCTCAATCTCCATGACAGTAGTTGATGGTTTAGTTAAGGTAAATAACAGATATGAGCCCTCATAATCAGATAGATTGTCCAGCAATTAAGTGTTTGTGATGACACAAACTAGAAAACAGGGTACTAGAAAAGGCAAGGACTGCAGTCAAACAACGGTGGGCACCACATGAACACAGTAGTGAATATGTGTTAAAGTAATGTATTCCTATCACAAACGGGGAGGGGGACCTGCATACAATGTGCACTGCTTTATTGGAAACACCTGACAATCTGGTCAGAGTCAAACAGAGCTGTGAAAGGAACTGGAAAAGGAATGCTTTGATCAAGTACAAACACACACACACAATGAACACCACTTCACAGCAAAGCAGCAGTGAGGTAGAAGAGAACAATTACACAGTGGAACAGCCCACATCATTCAGCTACTGCAGCTCATCATGGCAGACTGAGAATGGGGTGTAGCGGGAAACCAACCACAGGACAGGAGACAGTAGCGTAGGCATTATGTAGCACACAGAGTTTGATGGGCCAGACACACATTTGCTGAACTCAGTAATGAGCAGATTGTGGCCCAGTTCAGACTGAACCATGCCATCCTGGATAATCTGTGTGAACAGTGGAATGATAACTTAGCTAGTGCCACCCATAGAAACCAGGCCATGTCTAAGGAGCTTAAAGTGACTGTAACCATGTGTCTTTTGGTAGAGATGCAGCAATTTTTAATTTGCCAGCGATGTTGGTGTGAAGTAGGGGAACTTTGTATTACATGTAACAGGGCAAAGTTTTCTCACTTCATCCCAAAGATGTGCAGCAAAGTTCTATGATTTAAAAATACATTTTTTTTAACATTGTTTGCTTGGATTCTCTGGAATCCATTTATTTTTGGAATTTTAGAAATTTCAGTTCTGAGTCCGGTTCCATTATGACTCTGATTAAGCCATTGGAGTCTGAATTAGAGTCAGAATCAGAATTTCTGATTCTGCATAGAAATACCTGCCAGTTCTCATAAAACATCCTTCCACCTGGTGAACACTCAGAAAAAAAAAATAATCTGGATCCTGCCTTATATCCCTTCTTACCCCCATCCTTGTGTAGATAAAAGCCTATGTGTCCATCCATCTGGCTGTGTGGCTGCTGGTTCTGAGTTGTGGTTCTGCTGGTCTGGCCAGCCCGGTTTATCCTCTCAGTCCTCCTATAAGGTCCATGTAGAGCTGTGTGGTGGTCCTCCATTCAAAAATCAATTGGAGACTCTCCTCCCCAACTGGTCACCCTGCAAGGTATTTGCAACTCACAAACTGAGTACTACTTTCCCTCAGCCCAGCCCAGCCAAACTAAAAATCTTAAACAATTGAACTTGAAACAACACCGAAGCCTGGTCATCAATTATGTGACCCTCTGTTAGTGACATGGTAAAACCGAGAGGTGAGGTGGCCTACCAGCAAAAAATCCTTAGTAAAAGACCTTACTCCTCTTTCAGTACAGCTTGGAGTGGTATGAAACCCCAGGGTTTTCTACAAATAGGGCACCTCCCCTCCAAATCTTCCCAGGTCACTCAGGGAGAGTCATATGATTGCAGATCTTGGAAAGAGGACTGGGATGGCTAGGCTGGGCTTTGGTTTTGTTTCAAGTTCACTTGTTTACCGTTTTCAGTCTGTCTGGGCCAGAGGGGCTGGGGACAAATAGCACTCAGTTTGTAATTTTTGAACTCCTGGCAAGGTGGTGGGTTGAGGAGGGGGACTGTAATTGATTTATGAATAAAGATCCACCACCCCACCCCACATGGATGATATGGCAGCATTCAGAAGATGGATGGAGCTGTTTCAGGCTGACAACACCACAACTCAGAACCAGAAGCCACACAACCAGACAGAGAGAGACCCCCCAAGTATTTCTTACAGCTAATCCTTAAGGTAGGACACAGGATAGTGAGGATACACAAGGTGGGGGGTCAGGCAGGGTCACTTGTTAGTTTTTCTTTTCTCAGTGTGCCGGTAGTGGAAGTTTTTAAAAGTAGATAGACTTGGATGCAGAATCAGAATCAAAATCTGATTCTGATTACTACTTTTTTCCAGATGCTGAAAAAGTGCCTGGTATCCAGTGAATACAACTCCTTGAAATGGATTCTGAACAACCCTATTTTTCATCTACTGTAATTCACCCCTCCAACTGTGTGAAAGACTGCCATCGCTCTCGCACCAGCCAAACCTTAAAAAATACTGTCTCTCAACTCTGCCACCCACCTCCCACTCACCCTCCCATAAGTCATAGTAAAGTATTTATAATTAACTAATAAAGCAGGCTGGCTGTGCACAATAATCCGTTATCCCCACCTACAGCAAGTCCTGTAATTGTAATCACTATCCAGACCCAGTCCATAAATACCTTAATTGTTCTGTAAATCCCCCCACCCTACTCACCGTTTTGCACCCAACCTCCCTCCTTCCCAAAGCACCAAAAGAATAAGGCTCCAGTGACACCTATAAAAACAGAAAACAGTCCTGCAGTGGAAGAACAGTGCTCAGTCTTCAGTGTCCTGTAATACAATAAATGAATAATGATGTTTTCCTTTAGTAACACTTGAATGGCTAACAAGCAAAACAAAAAAGGACAACATACCACTGTGTTAGTGGGCCACAACTGTGGCGTGGGCAAAATAAAAGGGAGCACACTGCTATGCACACACTTGAAGTGTCTAGCCTTGGTGCCCCCAAGTGCCACCATGTCCACCTTGATATATGGATGTGATGTGTTACATGACGGCCGGGATGTCTTATTTAGCTGACTGCTGCTAATGGCCGGGACTGAAGGGTAGTACCTGGTGTGTGTGTGAACCCCGCCAAACTAGGTGTTCAAATTACATGTGATGTCAGCACCCTGCATAGTATGGCAGGCTCCAGTGACTTCTGTTCATAGGTCTGGCTAGAGCAAGGCATGCCTGTGTAATGTTCAACACAGCTACAGTGTTGTCTGCTACAGCTTGTGCAATGGTAAGCAGGCCTGCTATTGTGGCAGTCTGCATGCAGGATCAAATTCAGCAACATGGTCCTCCTGGACTGGTAGCTGCATGCACAGTCTACACACCTCAGTCTATATTGCCTTCTGCTTAATTGTAGCATTCACAACAGGTTTATGTCCTCCTCAACATGATGCCTGGCTGGACTGCTTGAGGGTGATGGATAGGGCTGTTCTTTTGGGCAGGACACACCTGAGCTGGTGCTACATGTTGGTCCATCATGACTGCTGGTTTGACAAAGGGGGGCACAGATGGTGGGTTCACTTGTGGATGTGTCAGTCCTGTGAGACACCACACATGGCCAGGGGTGTAGTGTGTAGCTGCTGCACAGCCAGAGGAACAGTGCCTGCCCATGTCATAGAACTGTCAGAGGATGGTGCCAAGTGAAAAGGCCCTGACATGTGTCCAGATCACTGTTCTGGTGCTCTTGCACAATGGACAATCCTTCCTGTTGTGCTTTCTCCATGTCACTGTACAGGAGCAGTGCATCTGGCTGTTTCTCCTCTATACATTGTGCTGACTGTTCTTACTCCTCTTCCCTCATGCATCTCTGGTCCATGGATGAAGGTTCTGGTTGGTCCTCAGTGTTGGATGTTTCTGCCCCTGTGGATTGATAAATGAAGGACAGTGGTGAGTGTTGCACATTGCTGTGGCATGACACACCAACTGTGTATAAAAGCATCACTGTGATGACAGATGGAGCTGTATCAAATGTGTCTCTATGTGCTACGCAGGTACTAAACTAAGAGGTAGGCACCTACCAAAGGTCAGCTTCGTTGCACTAGCCCTCCAATAATCTAAAAACACTACCATAGTTATCAGTAATCAACACCAGTGTGACACGCAGCAGTACAGTGACTAGCCATGTCTATCCCAGATAGCAGTACTACAGTGGGCACTCAGATAGTTAAGAAGGTCCAGTGGCAGTGGCACTGTCAATGACGCTTCATCACCCTGCATAGCCTCTCACCATGGTACTTCTCATGTGCTCCTCCTTATGGGTCAGAGTAGTAAAAATGCATCCTGGGTTTTACTTAACAGGCACCAGGTCCATGAGGGAGACCATAGAGGCTAACAAGATCCCCAGCAGAAGCCAGGATAGGGTCCAGATATTGAGTGGCAGCGGCAGCAGGAGGAGAAGGAGGAGCTGCACAGGTCAGCGGGGGTTTAATACAGAGGTCTTAAGCCTGAAAAGCTGTTTGAGGTTCAATTTGAACAGTCATTGCACCACAGATGCTGCCTGACCCAGTCACTGGCAATTCAGATAGGGTGAGCCGAGTTGCTGAAGACTCAGCCTGAACCAGCAGGGCCACCAAGGGTCCCCACAGAATCAGACCATCTAGCTGGAAAAAAATCAGCAGAGGCTGAGGTGGACATCAGCAAGAGACATTTCCTTTGAATGCTTGAGGTCTGTCTGCTCAGTAGTTGGGGAAGTTGGAGGACACTGAGATGGAGGGAGCAGTGCACTCTCTTGATGCCAAATAATTTGAATCTGAGGTTTACATATAGTCAGAATGGATATGTCTTAGATGGATTTTCTTGATGTCATGCTAAAAGGAACTCCAGAAGAGTTGGTCCAGGTGAAAGGGTACCGAAAAGCCACCACGACTAATTCACTCCTACTTGCTTAGAATGTTCGCCCCAGCACTTTCAAAAAATTCTGTTCCATATGGACAGTCTCTTTACATTTGAAGAAAATGTAGTAATCTACATGACTTTGATAGGAAAGCAGAAGAACTGTAGAGCATATTTAACCAGAGGGGTTATGAACCAAGCCTACAACAGGCAGCAAATAGGAAAGTCAAGGAGTTAGACAGAAAGGAGTTATGTGGCCAAAACGAAAAGACAATGGTAGAAAATGCACATGTGACTTTTTCAATGGAATTTAATAATATTGCCAGAATGACTGGATGAATAATCCACAAAAATTGGCCAAATCTTGTTAGTAGTGCAACTTTGAAGGGAAATATTGGTTTAAACACAGGGGACCCTGCAGGGGAAGGAAACAACTCCTGGTGGGGGACTCCATTGTTAGGAAGGTAGAACTGGGCAAGGAAGGGGAGAGAGAGGTAAGGTGCCTGCCTGGCGCCATGGCTTGGAGGGACAGGGAGCGAATCCTCAGGATTGCTGGAGTAGCTGCACAGGGAGGGAGCTGGATGTCATTGTCCACCTAGGGACAAATGACCTAGCTAAGAAAGGATTAGAGAAGTGCAGGAAGAGTTTGTGGAATTGGGAGGGCCTTAGTCAAGTAGCACGACGTAACCTTCTGGAGGTGCTACCCATCTATGGCATAGAGAGGCTAGGGTGTTCCGCACCATGGGATTCAATCAGTGGTTGAAAAACTGGTGTGGAGCTCAGGTATTTGGCTTCATTGGGGACTGGGGGTCCACCTGGAGTGATGCAAGCCTATACTGGCATGATGGGCTGCATCTGTCCGGGAGGGGAACCAGGATCCTAGGTGATAGGTTTAAATGCTTCATTGGCAAGCTTTTAAACTAGCCAAGGGGGGAGGCACTGGAAAGGAGCAGGAAAATCCTAGCCCCCAAAAAATCACGGTAGTAAGTGTGGCAAACACCAACATGGAGGTGTCGATAGGGAGAAGGGCAGGGGTAAATGGAGAAAGTGACAAAGGCAAGAAGGACAGGGATGGGGCAAAAGGGGTAAGACCATCAGGAAATGGAGGGTAATGAGTACCAATGCCCGTAGTCTGGGCAACAAGCTCCCTGAACTGGTGGCCTTAATAGAAGAGGGATGCCTGGATATCGTAGCAGTCACAGAAACATGGTACACAGAGAACCATGACTGGGATGTTAACATACCAGGGTACATAATTTACAGGAGAGACAGGCAGGGGAGAAGAGGGGGAGGAGTAGCTCTCTATGTAAAGAAAGGGATAAAAGCAACTGAACAAAAGAGTAAACAGGGAGGAGAGGAGGCACTGTGGGTCACCTTGGAGACTGGAAAGGGCACCACAATCCGCACAGGGGTTGTGTACAGGCCCCCATGTCAGGGGGAAGGAATGGACAATGATATGATGGAAGGCATTCTTAGAATGGCAGAGAAAGGGGAGATACTGTTGATAGGAGACCTGAATATGCCGGATGTTAACTGGAGCACATTTGCTGCAGCCACATCCAAGAGCAGGGCCATTCTTGATGCCCTACAGGTGGCAGGCATTAGACAGCTAGTTTTGGAACCCACTCGTGAGGGAGCAATCTTAGACCTCATACTCTCAAACGGGGGCAGTGAGAGGGTCTCAGATCTAGAAGTGGGTTGCCATCTGGGGACAAGTGACCATCAGACAGTGTGGTTCACTTTAAACTCAGCTACAGAGTCAAGCCATACAAAAGTGAGGGTACTGGACTTTAGGAGGGCTGACTTTGGCAAGATGGGAGAGTGCCTCAGAAAAGCACTAGCAAACAGGCTAGAAGGAGGTGGAGCAAACAATGGGGAATTATAAAACTGCCATCACAGAGGCAACAAGCCTTGTGTGAAGCAAATAAACAAATAAAAACGAAAGAAAAAGCCACTATGGTTCTCAAGAGAGGTGGCTGTGAAAGTCAGGAAGAAAAAGATAGCATTCCGGAAGTATAAGGAAACACAGAAGGAGCAGGACAGACAGCTTTACCAGTTAAGGCAGAAAGAAGCAGGGAGGGAAGTCAGAATAGCAAAGGCCCAAACTGAGGAAAAGATAGCCAACTCAGTTAAGAAGGGGGATAAAACCTTTTATAGGTACATCAGCGAGCGTAGAAAGACAAAGGGAGGGATAGTGAGGCTGAATAGAATGAACGGTGGGTGGGCAGAGGGGGACAGTGAAAAAGCAGGAATACTGAATGAATATTTCAGCTCAGTATTCACAAAAGAGGAGGGGAAGTGCCTAATCCAATTAACAGAAGCACTCTTGATAGGGGGTCGATCCCAGTCCTTTCACAGAAGAAAGGGTTCTGCAAGAACTCCTAAAACTGAAGGTGGACAAAGCAATGGGTCCTGATGGAATTCACCCCAGAATTCTAAAAAGAATTAAGGAAGGAACTAGTGAAACCACTGGCTACTCTTTTTAATAAATCATGGGAGGATGGTGTGGTACCCGAGGACTGGAGGAAGGCGATGTGATTCCCCTTCACAAAAGCGGACCAAGACAGAGGCAGGAAACTACAGACCTGTCAGTCTGACCTCTGGTAGGGAAAGTGATGGAGTCACTTTGAAGGAAAGAATAGTTGAGTACCTAGAGGTCAGTGGAACACAGGATCCAAGGCAGCATGGGTTCACAGCGAAGGTCATGTCAGATGAATCTAATTGATTTCTTTGATTGGGTGACCAAAGTAGTAGACCAGGGAGGGGCTGTGGACATGGCCTACCTAGACTTTAGCAAGGCATTTGACACAGCCCCACACAAAAGATTATTAGTCAAATTAACCAGCCTGGAGTGGGTCCCAGGGTGGTAGCCTGGGTAAAACATTGGCTGGACAACAGGACACAGAAGGTAATTGTAATGGAGTCCACTTGAAGAAAGGGCGGTTACTAGTGGGTACCGCAGGGTTCAGTATTGGGTCCAGTCCTTTTAATGTCTTCATTAGTGACATTGCAGAGGGACTGGAAGGAAAAGTATGCCTTTTGCAGATGACACAAAGATCTGCAACAGGGTTGATACACAAGCAGGCGTGGAAAGGATGAAAAGGGACTTGGCAAGGTTGGAGAAATGTCAGACGATGGCAGCTAGGGATTCAATGCAAAAGTGCAAAATAATGCACCTGGGAAACAAGAACCCAGGGGAAGAATACACAATGGGTGGGGAGGTAGTAACAACAACAAAAAAGGAAAGGGACCTGGGGGTAATCATATCAGATGACCTTAAGGTTAGCAAGCAATGTGAGAAGGCAGTAGGGAGGCCTGGGGGTATACTGGGATGTACAGAGAGAGGCATCAGCAGCAGAAAACAGGAAGTTGTTATCCCTCTGTACAGACAGTTGGTGAGACCCCATCTGGAATACTGTGTCCAGTTCTGGAGACCCCATCTCCGCAAGGACATAGACAGGATAGAGGCAGTCCAGAGGAGGGCAACTAAAATGGTGCAGGGTCTGCAAGAGAAGCCGTATGAGGAGAGACTAAAGGAGCTTAATATGTATATCCTTGAGGAAAGAAGGGAGAGGGGGGACATGATAGAAATTTTCAAGTACCTCAGAGGAATCAACAAAATCCAAGAGGGTAGCATCTTTCAGAAAAAGAGACTTGCAAGAACAAGGGGACACAATTTAAAGATAGAAGGAGGGCGGTTCAGGAGCAATGTGAGGAAGTATTATTTCACAGAGAGGGTAGTGGATGCATGGAACAGCCTTCCCGAGGAAGTTGTGGGGTCTAAAACTGTGGGAGAATTCAAGAATGCATGGGACAGACATAAGGCAATTCTTGTGGGGGGCAGGAAGATATAGGCTGTTGGTTATCTAGGATCTGCGGCCTATCCTGTAGGTAGGGAAATGGGCAGACTAGATGGGCCTAGCGGTCCTTATCTGCTGTCAAAGTCTATGTTTCTCTGTTTCTATGTTAAAACAACAAATATCAAATGCACTCCTGGAACTTGCATTGGTGTTCTTCAAGAAGAAGACCCCCATGAGGAAGCTCCAAAGAATGAAGTACTGGGGTCTCTGGGTTAGTGGTTAATCAACTCCCCACATTTGTTCGTGCTCTGAATAATCTGAATGTCATTTGTGAATTAACCAACATTCTGATCTCAAACTTAAAGTTTTTGGAGACTTTGCTTTACCTTTTGCTTTGCTTCTTGAAGAGCACCAACACAAGTTCCAGGAGTGCACTTGATATTTGTTGTTTTCTGTTTGATGATTTGGGTCTAGCACGGCCCTTCATTTGCACCCAGCCCTGTACCAGTGAGTTCTGTGAACATTTTGTCAGTTTAAATTAAATATTGGTCTAAAACCTCGGATCAATTTGAGAAGGGCAACAAACATAAAGGATGTGACAGTTCATAGCTAATGCAAACAGGAGTGCATTGACCCAAATCCTGGGAATTGGTTGCTCCTCCCAAAAGGGTATTATTCCAATAAATGTTACAACCTTTGTAGAGATGGAAGCATAGGCAAATACTTCAATCACTTGAGAACTGAGCAGTAGTTTGAAATAAGAGAGTTTCTGACATGTGATACCCTTCATATGGTGTATTGTATCATGTGTTCCTGTGATAACATTTACAGTATGTGGGCTGCACGAGGCATCATTTGAAACAATGGATACAAGAATACATAAAAGGAATCCTAAGGGGTGAGGAGGATACTCCCATTAGTGCCTATTTTAAAATGTACCATAATTCTGAAATGAGGGGGATGTACTTTATGGTTTTGGAATGGGACAGATCACACACATACTAGGGGAGACTGCTTCAAACAGTTGTTATAGTGACATAGTGTATTTTCAGACTAAAGAGTCTGAAACCACTGTGTCTGAATGAAGAACTGGTCTTCAAACCTTTTAATTGACTTTTGACATGGCTACAACTGGAAGATCCGTTATAAAGTATGCGCTTGGAATTGTATATGAAACTTGAGATGTGATTAATAGCTGTTCTCTCTTTTCTTATATTTCATGTTTACATTGAGACCCCATAATTTGTCTAGGAGGGATGTGATGGGCAGATGAAATAAATGTATGGCTGGGGACTAAGACCACATCAGATTTAAGCAATATACTGTACCATGACAGGGTGTGGGTCTTGTCAGGATTTACTCATGCCTGGTGTGGTTTGGACATGAGGCCACAGGCCAAGTGAGTAAACCATACCAGAAGTGGGTAAATCCTGGCATCATCCACACCCTGAGTGGCATTTTGTGATTATACAATGTACCCCTGTATGTTTTGTGTGAAAAAATAAAGAAAACATCACTTTTTGTTTAGTTTTTTTATTAAATTTATTGCTGCACGTGAAAAAACATTCTTGGTTGCTAAGGATGCACATGCACAGTATTGTTATGAGATTCCAAGCTCTGATGCTTTCTCTGGGGCCAGGACAGCTTGTAGGCTGTGTGGGATGGTGGCAGTTTACTCTGGTCAGTCAGGCTCCATTTTTGGTTTCAGGAAGTTGAGTAGCCTTCAGCAGCTGATTTATGGGTGATTTGATATTAAATTATAGATTTCACAATCTGTAGTTGATGTGCAGCATGCACATGACCGTATGTTAATTTTTGTTGTGGAGCCGACGTCTTCACCTTTGGGTCCCTCTCCATGCATTCCATTCTGTGAGTCTCTGGTTTTGCCCCCAAGTTTAATTCACCTGGTCCCGCTGTCTGCACTGGAACCAAGTACAGTAAATGTTTTGAATTTAGAGAGCTGTTTTAGGAGCAGGAAGCCGTGATCACAAAATAGAGCTGCTCAGCTGAGTGATTTCCAGTGACTGAGAGACTTTCCTTACTTCAGATGTGATCGGTAAGTTGCTTAGTCCCGCTGGTTATGTTTGTTGTTTGTTGCTTGTTCTTGTTTTTTTTTTAAGAAAATTGCTTGAAAAGGACATAGAGAATCTGCAACTGTGTGTGACTTTTCACAGAAATGGGCAACAGAGCAGAGCTGAAAATGATGGCAAGAGAAAAATTGTGAAGTGCACACAACGGCACTGTGTACAATTCTGGCTGTTAGGGTGGCTGCCTGGGTTTGAAGCAGAAAAAAGAGTAAGAAAACAGTAGAATGAAACTGAAAGTTTTTTTGGGGGGCTGACGATTCGTGTTACTTGTTAGTAGCAATATTCTTTTACTGTATATCGGCAAGAGGGAGAGAGTGTTTTCAGAGCTGGAATGGCTGGTACTGTGGAGTTCTGCATCTCTCTGTCCGTTGCCATCTTCGCAAGTGCTGGGGTTGTAATGCTCGGAATGATTTCAGGGCGAGTTCCTTATGTGGGTGACTGGTGGGTGGCACCTTTTTCTGTGGGTTGAGGATAGGCTTTACAATGGCTAGAAGCTGTCAGCCAGCCAATCAGAATGTTTTATTTTACTAGCCATTGTACAATCCTGCTATTTACAGTGATGTCTGGAAGAAATGATTCAAGTGTATTGAATAAGTGTAAGCAAAAGAAAAATCACTACACTTATTACATCATAACAGAGCTGATGCACAGGCTGTTTGAAGGTGCTGGTTAAAAGCTTTTTATGAAACTGACACACCAGAGAGTGATATGAGGTGCAGAGACCCAGTGTCAGCTGCCAAACGTTTCACTCTATGAGAGAGCTTTGATGAACCAGCACCTTCAGTCAGCCTCTGTATCAGCTATGTTATTGTATGGCGAGTGCAGTGATTTTTTTTGCCTACACTGAACTATCTTTATTGCTATCACCCAGTATCTCTCTGAGCACCTCTTCATGACAACTTTATTGAATAAGTGTCAGCAATCCTGCCATCAAAGTGTTAGAATGATCTCTGTAAGATTTAAGAATGCTAGAATAAATGTAATGTGTCTTTCTTGTATAAGATTATCTGTTTTTTAAATATCTGTGATTTTTTAGCTTAGTATTTTTAGTGATATATTTCATGTGTTTTTACTTGCACTGTGCACTTTGGTTCATTGACACAGAGCAGATGTGCATGACACATCACCTGCTGGTGCATACTAGAGATGGGCAAAGTTGTTAAAATTCACTCTGTGAATTATGTTTATCTGCCTCCTGCCTCTCTTGGCTAGTTGCACACTGCCTGTAATCCTGAATCCTTTGGATATTGCCTGCTTGTGTACTGTTGTTATTTACCTATGGCTTAACTGTATATTGTGACTCACTGTACTGTTCTATGTGCATTATTGTATTGTGTTTGTTCTTGGAATGCTTTATTCCTTGGGTTGTCACTGAAAAAGGGAATTTGTCTCAGTTGATCTACCCAGTCATCAAAATTCAAATAAATAAATAAATAAATCTGCAAATTGTGCACACTTTGCAGAGTGTGCATTGATCTGCGTAGTGCAAAATTTCACCACAAAGTGCAGAATTTTACCCCCAAAGTGCACTTTGTGGGAAAAATTCCACTATTCATGGGAGAAATAGTGCACTTAGCATTGAAACTTCTGTGATTTGAGCATAGTCAAAGTCATTGAGGGCAGGGAAAACTTCACGTAACTCCACAAATGCAAATTTCGGCCACTTAGCAGCAACTTCACCAGCGAATTAAAACTTTGTCACATCTCTGGTGCTTCCACACCAAAGTTAATTGATATAATGAGGAATTAGTTTATGTGACCTTGGATTTGGTATGGTATGGACAATGGGAACTGAGGTGTCCTTTCCCCTAATGAAGCCTTTCTGGTGAAGTGCTGGGATCAGGACAGATGCCTGAGGGCGAAGGTAATGCGTTTCAGTTTTTGGCTCTTTGCTGCTTCTACTGAGATGTTTTGGGTGGTACTTTGAAACATCACTTTCACACTTTGGGGTATTACCACAGGAGAATTGTATGTCCTGCGATACATGATGGATGTACGCAGTTCATTGTTTATAGCAAAATCTATGCAATGAAATAAGCACCTTACTGAATATACAGTATCTTGCAGTCATAATCTACTTGGGATATGGCTAATTGATATATTTTATCTTTTTTAATCACCTCCACTAAGTGCATCCCAATCGAAGGATTTCTTTGAAATAGTGAATGTATGGGATGCCATTTGAGACATAATTCATGCCCTATGGCTATATACACCACATAGTAAAACACATAGGCCCCATATTCAGAAGGTTTGTATCAGTACTAATTGAGTCAGTGTTGTGCTAATGGCAAATGGTGCAGGTTTGCGATATTCAGCTGGTAGTGCTGTGCTGGCCACGGGTGATAGCACAGCTGTGTTACCATAATGTATTCAGCACAGAAAAGTGGATAGTGACATGAATATGTGGCACAGTGTGACATTCAATGAATTAATACTGCACTAATGGAATTTAACACCACTTAGCACTGTGCAAGTTAAGGAGCTAAGAACCATAAAAAGCAGACTGTAACCTGCACAAGCCCATAGGTGGAAAACAGAACTGCTACAACAATGGCACACATCCTGTACCTCATGTAGGCTGTCCAGGAGGATGAGGAGCAGAAAAATGCCCCCCAACCCCCTGGGCCACACTGAAGGCCCTGGAGGTGCTATAATTCAAACAGACAGTACCACCCACATGTCACATTCGAAGTCCTCAGTGATGAGTAAATCATGGGAAGGTTCAGGCTCAACAGGCCCATGCTAATACAGCTGTGCAAGCTGCTGCATGAGCAGTTCTGGACAGACACCCAGCACAGCCATGCAATGTCCATTGCAGTAAAGGTGATTGCAGCACTGTGCTCCCTTGCCACCAGAATATTCCAGACACTTGTGGGTGACACCACCGGCATCACACAGTCTGGCATCTTGCACATGTCAGGCCAGTTCCTAGATGCCCTGCTGGCCCATGCTGGAGCATTCATCATGTTACCAGCACACCAGCAGAGCAAACAGCAACCATGCAACACTCCTGCACACCTAACCATTGTACTGGGTGCTATTGACTGCACCCATGTTGCTATCCATGTACCCACAGGGGAAGGTATTGAGGCTTATGTGAATAGAACTTCCTCTCCATCAACTGTGAGGTGATGTGCAGTGTAACAAGGTGCATCACCAGTGCCCTGCAATGGTTCTGGCAGTGCCACAATGCCTTCATCTGGCACAGCTTCATCCTGTTCCAGAAATTCAAAGGTGAGAACATAGTCAGTGGGCAGCTCACTGGTGAGTATATGCCCCAGACCTTACCACTGACCATAGCTACCACTGATGACACTAACCAATGATTATTTCCTATGCAGAGGACAGTGCATACCCCCTGAATCTCTGGCTATTAACACCTGTCCTACGACATGCATCTGATGCAGAGAATAGGTAAAGTGTGGCATACATCGCAACTCACAATGTTACTGAGCATGTCTTTGGTGAGCTGAAGATGAAATTCAGATACCATAACCATTTTGGGGTGGTGCCCTACAATACAGCCTTAAGAAGGCCTGTGCCATATTCCTTGTCTGTTGCGTAGGACACAACATGGCGCTGAACCTTGGAATATGCTTTTTGGCCCCAGTGGGCAACATTGCAGCTTATGTAGAGCCAGTGGACCAGGGAATGCAGAAGCAGCTTGATGGGCATGACCTCAGGATGGCCAGGAGGTCAAGAGAGTTCAGGGACTGGATCATGTCAGGCTTGTTTGGATCAAGACAGTGAGTACAGAGTACACGGGAGACTGTAATGGTACAGCAAAATGCATTAAGTAAGGTTCTGTACAATGAAAGAGGAATAATTCAGAAACAAAATAAAATTTGTGGAACAAAATACTGTAGGGAAGGGAGACATAAACAGCAACCATCCAGACAGGGGTGGCCGAAGGAATCTTGAAACAAGATAGGCAGCCATTTAGGTGGGGGGGGACAGAGGAAGTTTGGGAACAGAAGGACAATAATTCAGGTCGGGGTGGAGGGGCTAGGAGAGTGAGAAACATATGTCAGTGACATCCAGGCATGTGGGGGAAGTGAGGGGGTGGCAAACACAGGGTAGGGCACAGGCATTCTAAGCACCCCTATGTGTGGCATGATATGGAGGATGGGTGTGGGGACAGAGTGAGCTGCCCACTGCCCCATGGTGAGTGCAGAGCACACAGGAGACAGTAACGGTATAACAAAATGCATTAAATAAGATATTGTACATGAAACAGACCAATACAGAAACAATATAAAAATTGTGGAACAAGATACTGTAGGGTAGGGCAAAAATAAAATACCAACCATGCAGGCAGGTGCGGCAGAAAGTTTCTTGAAACAAAATTAGCAGCCATCCAGGTGGTGAGGGGAGAAAGGGTTTCAAAACAAAATAAGGAGCCATGCAGGTGGGGGAAGGTCTTGAAACAAAATAAGCAGCCATCCGAGGAGGGGGAATGGGTTTTGAAACAAAAATAAGCAACCATCCAGGCAAGGGGGTGTGTGGAAGAGTAAGTGTTGATGAAGGACACAGCAGGCAAGAATTTAGGTAAAAGTCCTACAGAATGGCACAATTTATTTGCTTTTGGCAATTGCTAGACACTGTGATTGATGCAAAATAATATAAAACAGTTATTTCTGGTCTGGTTGCTTCAGAGACTGGCTTTTTGTCTTTATTTTAATTTAGTTTTTGTTTACCGGGTATGTGCATTAGACAAAAGCAACTGCATATTTTCAGGCACGACCCAGGGGAGTTACAGACAACATGAGCAGCATTAAACAGGTGAATACAAATAATACAAAAACATCACAATTGGTCTATCACAATACAAAGATATCCTAAGACATTGTACTGGATGAGCATTGCCTATTTTCTCGCATGACCCAGAAGAGTCACAGACAGCATGAGCAGTAGTAAACAGGTGAATACCACTCATAGGATTTACATATAATACAGAGGTACCCAAAACATTGTACTATAAAAGCAGATCAAAGACAGATCATATTAAGTGTTAGTAGCCCTGTGGAGAAACGATGATGCCAGTTAAGTAGGAATAAACAGGATCAAACACACAAGCATTTATCTGAGCGCATGACGAATTTGCAAAGATCACTCTTAAAAATATGATGAGACTTAGCATGCCTAAATGTCAAAGGAAGGGAGTTCCATAGCTTGGGTGCAAATGCAGAGAACGCATGCTCACCTATCTTTGTTACACATTTAGGATGTCAAGGAGAGACCTATTTTTAGACTTCAGGGCATATGCATGTGGGGTGTGTTTTAACATGCTGGCCAGTGCAGTTGGTATGCCAGCTCTTAAAATACTATTGACAGTACAGCCTGCAGTGTAAAGTCAGTAGTATGATGGGGAGAGCCACAAAAGGCTTGAGTAGAGGACACAGTGATGGGTATGCTGGAGCACTGACAAGGCAAAATGGCAGGTTATATATGTCAGCATGACAAAAAAGATAGTGACCGACATTTTAGCGACGGGCTCCATGTCGAACTCAAGTTGCAGTTGGCATGGAGCCACACAGTTCGACACTGTTGTTTACATCAGGGGGCTTTGCCCCCAGAACTCCACACCCCCTGAACTAAAGGTTTCCAACTCCAGGTTGGAGTTACTTTAGGGAGGGGGTGCAGGTCGGGGGAAGGGGTTGTCCCCTTCCAGAGGCATTTCTATGGCAACATGGTGCTGTAGTCGATATATCAACGCATGTCACTGTTACACGAAGTCTCCTCACTCTTATTGGTACTCCCAGATGTACACCGTAGACAGCTAGTACTTAGGTATATGTTATACTAACATATATATGGCTAAGGGCATCTGCCGTATAAGAGTAGATGTCAGGATATGTATGCATATTATTGTTATACACTTTACTTTCTAACACATATATGTATTTCTTGCTTACAAGATGTTAGAACATCTGTGTCCTTGTAATGATTATGATGTATAAGTCAGCATTATCATCTTCTGATGATTTGTAGTATTACACTGCTATATGCAAACTGTGATCCTTTGTCTTTACAAAGTGATTACTACAAAATTGTATAATGTTATCTTGGACTGAGGAGCCACCTCTAATTTAGCCAATAGGGCTCATCTCTGTAACTAGAAATGTTTCTGTCTTACAGTAACCATGGTAATTATCACAGACATACAATGTAAGACATTACGTCTTCTACCTTGGAGACCCCAAGAGACATGGAGAATCCTCGAGGTATAGGGAACGCTTAGCATTGGCTCCCAGTTCATATTGGTAAGAACTGCTTAGGGCAAATGTGATCATCCTTTTGGTAGTAATAAACAAGCTTTATTACTCTCATGCAACATATCTGTGATTCCTTGCATGCCTATTATTGCCAAGAACCTGAGAGTTAGGTTTAGACCTCCTGACAATTGATGACCGCGTGCAGGCAATGTATGGTGTTTGCAAAGTTTCACTTGTTGCTTACAACTTTACCCTTCCCATCGGGGACTGTAGGTGTGCATTCCCACATCACCTCTCCTGTTCTACGACCACTTTTAATAACTTACAAGGTCTGGCTGCTTACAGGGTGTGGTCGATGCCGATTCAACCCACCCCACAACAGTTTTGAATTGCAAGCCTACAAGTGCACAGTAGCCAGACTGTAAATAAGTGTACCTGTTGTGGATCGATACACAGCACGGTGCCTTTTTCACGGTTTATTTTTTTGTTTCCTCCCACACAATGGCACCGTATCAAATATCTGCGCAGAACTGAGACTCGACATCTCAAACTTCCTTGCCTCCCATGGAGGATGGGCTGACTTCACATGGGATGCAAGTCAATCTAACAACCCTGTACTGGGGATTTCAGCTCAGTACTCAGAGACGAGACAAACAGCCAGAAAGCAAGAAGCTAAAGGGCTATTGGTCGCAGCTCTCTATGCTGCTCTGGAAGCCTCCGAAGCAAGGTTTCGATCCCTTGAACCGCAAATCTCATCTCTTAAGCAGGAGATGGGGTTGCAGGAAACTGAATGTGTGGGACGTGAGCAGGATTTGGAGTCTGAGCTCCAAACACTGCGAAATGAAAAGGATTCCCTTTTGCATCATTCTGCACAGGCAGGTGAGCAAGAACTTTGTACGTTGAAGCAGGAGTGTGAAAGTTTGAGACAGGATAAGGGGCAGGCATTGCAAATGAATGATTTGTTAAGTAGAATGAATGAACAGTTGAGTGAGGAATTGGGAGAGATACAGGATGAGATAAACCAGGTACGTAATGACTTTGAAGTGGCTACTAGGGACAATCGCAAATTGAACGCTGCGTGTAGAGTGTTAGAGAAACAGATACAGAATGAGGTGGATGTGAATGTTGCAAATGTGAATCATGCTGAATGTGAATCCAAGATGGCGAAACTGTACCATCAGCGAGAGGTGTTGGCTGGACATGTCAAGGCGATGAGAGGCGTGGCCCCAGCCTTGACAACTTCATCTGAAGGGGAGGTATCAGATGATGACATCTCACTGTACAATGCCCAGTCACACCCCTGCTATGGCCCAGACACCCCACCCTGCCATCCACAACATGGCGGACACCTGTCACATACCACTCACATCATACATCATCGACATCATGACAAACATCATGGGCGATGCCAACATGGTGACCCCCATGATGGGGGGGAGTAGGTACAGGCCTAGTCCTGACAGCACCACCGGTAGCCATTATTAATGTGGAAGACAGGCAGGAGATCGAGACAATGATTGAAACTGCAATAAGCACCGTGCCCATTTCTGAAAGAAATAAATGGGTTTCTAAAGAACCAAATTAGGCAGTTTCTACATGAGGCTGGGACACAGGATGGCATGGTTCAGTCAGTGGCAACAGCTGCAGCCCAGGCAGCCCTGGATGGTGCCCGAGGCAACCTACCTCTGCCTGCTCAGCCCAATAATCCCCTACAAATGGCCTATTCTATTCAGCAAATAGCTGACGGCACTGGTCGGATGAGCCCATCTGACAACCTCAGTTGCCACTTGGAAAAGTTGTGTGCTAAATGTGAAATGCTTAGTTTCGCTGCAGACTACCAGGTCCCGATCCTGTGCCAGACCATTGATCCTGGACTATGGGCAAAAACTCCCTGATACCATCCATCAGAATGGACACGCCACCTTTGATGAAGTAGCAGCTGAGCTCATTTCTGCACACAGCCCAGGTGTAGTAGGAGTGATGCTCGCATGCCCTGTAAAACAGAATGTGAAAGAAAGTCCAGCGACTTTCCACCAGAGGCTCTGGATGGCCTACTGAGCAGGGAAGAATCTTGCACAAGAAGCCGCAGATGTGGACCTTATCGAATATAAGACCCTCTTCCATAGGAACATGATCCCTGTAGTAAGAGAGAAGGTAGAGCCAACCACCTATCCTACCATGGAGAAGTTTGCTGATATTCTGTGGAAAACTGAAAGAGTTTATCAAACATTACATCCGTGACCTGGGCTCTGGTTCCAAGAAAGTAGCTGCCGTGGAGACTACTCTGGGGGCCACAATGCACTACACAGTGGGAGGGCAGGCCCAAGAGAAACAGCCCTTCCCAACTGACAACCAACACCCCCAGCAGGCCCAAAAACAGCAACAACAATCCTGGGGTGGGAACCGGAACTACCACAAAAACAGGAAACATCATAAGAATAATAAGGGTAAACCACAAAGATCAGGCCCTTCATATAGGGAACTAGCCAATGAGAACCAGAAATTCCGAGAACTTCTCAGGGGTAAGTGTGCTCCGTAGCACATGTTGTTCCCAATCGAGCCCTTGCTGCCATACAACCAGGAGAGCAGGTCTCAACAGGTCATGGGGACACTGGAAGTACAGGTCCTCAGGCCCATACAGGCCTGAACCTGGAAGCAGCTCCCTGTATAGCATCAGTGCAGCATGGTGAAGTGGTTCACAGGAACCAGGCCCAGACTCTCCTCCACGAGCTTCCCCATGCTTCCACTAGAACAGATTGACAATTACAGGCCCCAGTCCATATTGTAAAGAAGCTGGTCTTGGATACAAATGGAAGGCCCTGCACAGAGGCCGAGGTCGGGGACCGCCTACTAACGGTACTACTGGATACAAGAGTGGCTATGTCTGTATTACACAGTGATCACCCAGATACATCCCCTTGGTCCACCGAATGGAGGACCAATATGTCTGGTGTAGACAGAACTAGGTTGCCTGCATACCATTTCATGCCGCTACCTGTGACACTGGGACACCTAAAGACTTACCACACCTTTCAGCTAATGGTATTGCATGATCACCCTAGAATAATCAGAATTGACTTCCTGGCACCACACGGCTATGTGGTAGACCTTGCCAACATGTTACTAATACACATTCAGGAACAATATCACACAATTATGATCCCTGACTCACGTGTGGTTGCAACAATTTCTGCGAACAACAAAGAGTATGACGTCATAGATTTGTTCAAGAACCACAAGCTTTTCCCAAAGCTCCTCCCCATTCTACAAAGGCATCTGGAGGCATTTGCCACCAAAAATCATGATTGTGGCAGAATGTATACTGTCATTTAAGTGACAGGCCCAGCAAATGAGAGGCAACGGCAATATCCCTTTCAACGGGAGGCCTTGCCCTCTATTAGAGAAACAATTAAATCACTTCTCAACCAAGGTGTGATCAGGACATGTGTTTCCACTGCCAGTTCTCCAGTGTGGCCTGTGAAGAAACCCACAAGTGCCTGGAAACTTACTATAGACTATAGGAGACTGAACCAGGTCACCCCCAGTTGTGCCCCAACTGTGGCATCAGCACCTGATGTGCTGCGACTACTGACCCCTGCCCAGAAATGGTTCAGTGCCTTGAACATCTTCAATAGTTTTTGGTCATTGCCATTGGCCCCCAAGTGTCAGTATAAGTTTGCCTTCACCTTTGAGGGTAGGCATGGACCTGCTTACCACAGAGATTCCATAACAGCCCTTCCCTGTTCCATTACACATGATGGAAGCCATTGAAGGTTTCTCTACACCCCAGTGTCTCTTGCAGTATGTGGATGACCTTCTGTTGGCAACAGCCACACAGGAACAACACCTAGATCTCTTGGATGAACTACTGACCCTCATTCAGAGGGCAGGCCTCAAATGTAATCCAGCGAAAGCAAAACTATGTCAGAAAGAGGTACTCTTTCTGGGCCTGAGAATAACTGACCATGGCCAAAGCCCTACATGGAAGAAGATACAAGGATTGCAAGACTTGCCATTGCCCACCAGTGTGGCCACTCTTAGGAGATTTCTAGGTATGGTAAACTATTCTAGAGATTTTATTTGTGATTTTGCTCAGAAGGCTGTTCCTCCATATGAATTACTGAAAAAGAATGTGTCCTGAAATTGGGGTCCCATTTACACCAGGCTGTGATGGCACTGAAACAGGCCTTGGCCTTAGCTCCAGCTCTGGTCAACCCCAATCCAGCTTTGCCATTCCATCTGGAGTGTGCCACCTCTGGCATTGCTTTGTCGGCAGTGCTGGCCCAGAAGGTCCATGGCACCCTGAGACCCATTGCATATGCATCACAGCTCTTGACCCCAGTAGAACAGAAGTACAGCCTTTGTGAAAGGAACCTGCTGGCTATCTACTGGGCTGTCAAGCACTTCTTGTATATCATTGGGTACTCTCCCCTGATCATCAACACAAACTACACCCCAACTACCTTTTTGCTATCAGACAGAGTGAAGGATGGGTCAGTCTCCAACACCAGGCTGACACACTGGTCCCTCCTTCTCCAGGATAGAGATATCAAGGTCCACTCAACCAAAATGCCATTCATGCTGGTGCATGGTCTCCTTTTCCAAGGAGAACCCCATGACTGTACACTGCAGCCACCTGATGTTCCAGATCCAGGTCCCTTCCTCCCTGCTACACCACAACTACTTGAGAACACCTCATTGTGTTGTATCTTTACAGATGGCTCAGCTTCTTATTATCAGGGAGAACAGATTGCATGGATGGGCATATTAATCATTTACCCTTATGGTAACACTGTTAAAATGTCTAAGCATTGCAGTGTGGCATCATCACAGTATGCTGAGATGGCAGCAGTGGCCTGTGCCCTCGAGTTCATCCAGCATGGAACCGAGGACACCATCATCTTTGAGGACTCTAACTGGGTTTGTTGTTCTCTTACAGAATTTCTTCCTTTCTGGCAGAAGAACACTTTCCTCTCCTCTCCTCTGATGGCAGCCCAGTGAACCACAAGGAACTGGTAATATACATTCATTCACTGGCACAAAAGTTTGCACACAAACTCTATTCACACAAGGTCAAAGCTCACTCCATACATGACTCCTATCATGCCTTCAGTGACACAGTGGACACCCTTGCAAAGGAAGGGGCCTGAGGGGGGGACATCTGGATGATGGACCATCCAGAGGCCAGAATGGCCATACACATAGCAGCAGTCAGGAAGAAACCTGAAACCTTTTTCCCCTTGGACCTGTCAGCAGCCCAGCACACTGACTCTGAGCTCGAAGACATGTTCAGATTCCTCTACAAGGGTACTGAGAAAAATCTCCCTACCCATAACCCCTACTGAAGGCATGAAAGTAAGTTGCATCTTGACAAGCTCATCTGGTATCAACCAGATGACACCCCCACCAAGTTGTTGGTGGTTCCTTGTCATCTTAGGCCCGAATTTCTGCACCAAGTACATGACACCCACACTGCTGAACACCAGGGAGTGGAAAACACATTCCAAAGGCTTCAGACCACCGCCTGGTGGCCTGGTGTCACCAAGGATGTCAAACAGTACATAGACAATTGCCTTGTTTGTGTGCAAAACAATCCCATCCCTACCAAACGAAATGCCAAACTGCTACCACAAAGACATTCTGGCCCTTGGCATGCCATACAGATTGATTTTATTGGTCCCTTGACCAATACTAGCACAAATAACAATTACGCCCTTGTGGTAACCAATCTCTTCTTTAAGTGTGTTGAGGCTTTCCCCACTAAGACATGTACTGCTAAAACGACTGCCAAAATCCTGGTGGAACAGATTTTCTCCAGGTGGGACCTACCTCTCAAGGTAGACTCAGACAAAGGAACCAGTTTTACAGGTGAGTTGATGAAAGAAGCACTTGAACTCCTTGGAGTTCATCAGAACTTCCACATACCTTACCACCCACAATCTTAAGGTCAAGTAGAAAGAGCCAATAGGCGGATTAAGCAAATTCTTTCCAAATTCATTGAGGACAATCCCAAGACTTGGGATTCCCTATTGCCCTTACTCCTTATGGCAATCAGGGCCACACCCTCAGCCACCACCCAGCTGACACCATTTGAGGTGATGACTGGTAGACAGATGAGATTACCTGAGCACCTGTTGTTTGACCTGCACACCCCTACCGCAGACAGTGTATCTGTAGACCAATATGTGGAAAAACTCAGACAAGACCTTATACACACTCATTTGTATGCTGTCAACCGCATGGGCAAAGCCCAGTAACAGTCCAAACTACAGTATGACAAATATGCACATGAAGTGGATTGGCAAGTTGGGGATCAGGTAATGGTTCTTAGATTTGCACATCCCACACACTCCTCCAATAAGTGGGAAGGCCCCTACCCCATTGTCAACAAGCTCAGTCCAGCAGTCTATCAGGTTAGACTCATGCAAAACAACAAACTGACTGACAAGTTGTTACATGCAAACCAGCTGAAACTGTATAAAAGAGTATAATAACTTTTCCCCACCCCATTGGGTGGAATATTACTAACTTATTAATGTTTGGTTTTCCTTTTCAGATACACTGACAAGATGGCTATCTTGTTCCATTTTCTCCACATCTCAGGAGTTATCCCCTGTATTCAAGGCACAGTAAAGCACCTCCTTCCTCACCTTGATCCTCCAACATCTGCCCCAGAGGGAGTTTCCATCAATATACCTGACAATTTGATTACTGTCCAGGAAGATTCTGATGCCTACCTCACTGCCTCGGTTGTTGCGCCTGATAAATCTACCCTACAAATTGAGTGGCAAACTATGTCACAAGGACAAATTCTTGCTGTGGCCAAGCTTTCCAAGTGAACTTTCCATGGTTGGCCCAATGCAAAATTATCCCCCAAAGGTTCTCTCTCCTTGCTCCAAACTGCTCTTAGACATTCTGGTTTATACAATATTACTGCCTTAGTTGATCCCTCATATTGTAATTCCTTGTCTAAAGACTCTGCCGTGAAATTTTATGCTGTACACAACATGGCCTCTGCTACCATTTACCTTTCTGTGTTACCCCCTATTGATAAACAGCATTTGAAATGTCCGAAACATATCCCTGGTCCTCGTAGTGGTCTAACAGCCACTGCCTTACCTGGTACACTTATTAACAACTTACAGTTTATGCATATACCTGTTTTATTTAACTTAACTTACTGGAATATGAAAGAATTTGGTATGTGTCATAGTACTAACACTTCATTGTTTTACAGTACTTTGTAACTTGATAGTTTAGCAGCTTTTCAAATCTGTACTGAAGACCCTATTGCCGGGGTACATACCACCAAGCATAGAGGCAATTTCAGGAGAAAACCTAATCCTGATGATCAAAGTCATAAGCATAAAACATTTGAAGTTGACAGTTCTGATGTCACTGGTGCCACAGGCACCGTTACATGTCTTTCTGGTATAGCCATGTCTATTTGGAATAAAACCGACATTGCTGCTATCAAATCACATTCACAGAAAAGTCAAACTGGTTTAGTAAATGATATTATACCCCCGTTATTACAAGGTGTGGATGGCCTTAGTCAGGAAGAAAGAGACACTGTATACAACATGCACAACATTACTAAGGCAATTACAGATTCTAAAGATAAGATTAACGCTCTCATTGCGCAGAACAATAAAGAAGCAGATAAACAATATATTGCCCATGAGATATTGTGTTTAGCCTATGGCTCATACATTATAACTACCATCAATAATCTTTCCCTCAATCTAGAATCCGGAATGATCCCTGATATTATACATGACAGACGTATCTCTAAATGGTATTGTCCTCAGTGCAAATCTTCCAGCTGTATTGCAATGTGTATGCTACAGACTTTAACTATTCCACTTTCCACAGCTAGGAATTTGGGTTTTGTGACCAGACACCCTAGCACTGGTCCATGTTTTACTTCTAAGAAATGTTCCATGAAGGATACCATGTTTGTTTCTTTTACTGTCTCTTTATCACGTTTTGATCCTACTACAGCTTTATTCGATAAACTTGCATCTGTACACTCCTTTGGGCACCTTGATGAAGATATCTACAGGCAACGCCTCAACTTACCTCCTCTATTGGTCTTCCACTCTCTTCTGGATGCCTGGATCACCCTGCACACGGACTGCTGTGTGAAGAAAGGGTACATTTATTTGTGTCGATGTGACGTATATGATGTTATTAAACCTGTATGTGGCTATTCCCCAGACAGTATCGACTGGTCCTTTTCCATGGACAATGACATCAGCAATAATGGCACAGACTTTCAGGACTCAACATTGGCTCCAGACACTTCCAAGCTCTACCAGTCTTACCAGGAGGAGGTCTGTCACCTGTCAACACTGATTTCCAAGATGACCTACACTTGCCCGGTACAGTTGCAAAAATGGATACTGCCTACTGTAAAAATGCAATATAATTCAGATGGAGAGTATTGCATTGTAACAAATTATAAGACTTACACTTATGGAATGCGAACATATTCTATTGATAGTACAAACTTCTGTTTTGTCCCACATCAGAAGTGAGTTATTGGACATACGGTTATTACATCCGTCCCTCTCATGGATGCTGACATTGATGGTAACCTTGATTATCTGCTTACACTTTCTGAGTATTTACCTTACTTTAATGTACACATTGATCCTCTCACTTTGACATTAAAATCACTTTTAGAGAGGAAAGACACCCATCTCATCCACATCAGCAATAATATTTCTAAAGCTAATGAAGCTGTCCTTGCACTTATTAATGATGGTGATATGAACAGTGCACTTACTAACACTTGGTTAGAGATCACCTTTAAAGGTTTTGTTATTATACAAACATTTTTGATATTTTTTCCTATTATTATGCTTTGCTGCCTATGGCACACACTGCGTCAACACCGTGAGCAGCTGGAATTCCTTTACAAGGCTCATGCATTAGGTCTGTAAACGACCCCTGCTCCCTATCCACTTCCCTACTTTTGCTGTGTTGCCCCTTGTGAGGCAACAAGAGGGGTGGAATGTTACAGGAGGTCTCTGCACCCTTACTGGTACTCCCAGAGGTACACCATAGACAGCTTGTACTTAGGTATATATTATACTAACATATAGGGCTAAGGGCATCTGCCGTATAAGAGTAGATGTCAGGATATGTATGCATATTATTGTTATACACTTTACTTTCTAATACGTATATGTAATTCTTGCTTTCAAGATGGTAGGACATCTGTGTCTTTGTAATGATTATGATGTATGAGTCGGCATTGCCATCTTCTGTGATTTGTATTATTACACTGCTATATGCAAACTGTACTCCTTTGTCTTTACAAAGTGATGACTACTGCAAAATTGTATAATGTTATCTTGGACTGAGGAGCCATGTCTAATTTAGCCAATAGGGCTCATCTCTGTAACTAGAAATGTTTCCATTTCATAGTAACCATGGTAATTATCATAGGTTTATAATGTAAGACATTAAGTCTTCTACCTCAGAGACCCCCAGAGACACAGAGAATCCTCGAGGTACAGGGAACACTTAGCATTGAATCCCAGTTCGTTTTGGTAAGAACTGCTTAGAGCAATTGTGATTATCCTTTTGGTAGTAATAAACAAGTTGTATTACTCTTATACAACATGTCTGTGATTCCTTGCATGCTCATTATTGTCAAGAACCAGAGAGTGAGGTTTAGACCTCCTGACATCACCGTAGAAATGTTGCTGTTAGGGTGGCATACCCAAAGTAGTAGATACTGTTGTAGCACAAGTTCCATTTTTCCAGGATCCCTTTTTTGGCTTCAAGATAGGTAATCAAACAATAGGTGATCTTTATCAGTGAAACCTAGCTACTGGATGTTGGCTCCCACTTACCAAGGTTACACTAGGGAGGACCTTTGCTATGGAGGGGTCTCAACAGTCTTTGCACTTTCCTATCAGTCCAGTCTAGCTCAGGTCTGTTGGAGACTGCCCTCAGCTCCCTCATGGCTAGTTGACACTCCCCTTAGTGCTCTCTGACAGGCTTAACCAAAACCCCTCACTTACTGTATGTCCCTCTGTTCCTGTGGTCCATACCCATATACCCAGACAGCACCATAACTGTACAGTTCAGCCAGCTCTTCAGCACCAAACACTCCCACTCTTAGTGTTGCATAGGCCTTTTCTCTCTGTGGTGTTTCAGGCAGCTTCTATCTTGGAGTTCTGTAGCTGACTGACTAAAAGCTGTTGTGAAAGTCATTTTATAGCTCTGAGAATCACATGATCTGTCAGTCAAATTCAAATTTTACATCAACATTCAATGTGTCAAAATCACAAAAGAAACAGGAATAATTAAACATTCAGCACAACAGAAAAACACAATAATATATGTATTCACTAAATGCATGATTCATCTTCATTTTACAAGAGTTTTTAGTATATTTCCCCTAATTACTAGGAACCTCCCCCTTAACTGCCACTACTCTCTCTCATCCTATGTTCTATAAAGCCAGCAATTCTAGGTGTGGACAGCCCTATAGGGAACAATCAGTTAGTTGGCTGCTGAGAATCAACCCAAACCACTCACATTCTTCCAACCAGAGCACATTAATGGAAACTCTTGTTACACAGAGAAACTGCATTTTAGATGAACTTTTAACAGTTAAAAGGTAACAGAAGCAACCAGGAAGAAAACTGCTTGTTCCAACTTCAAATGCTGTCTTTTTAATAGTTGAATAGTTGCAAAAACTTAAAATGCTCCCCTCCAGATTCTGCTCCAGTTTCGGGAAAGGACCCCCCTCCAGTGGGCAGACGGACAGTCGTGAGGGCCAGCCTGCTGAAGCCCTCCCTCCAACTTTTAAACAGAGACCCCGAAGATTCTGCTCCGGTTTCAGGAATGGACCCCCCCTCCCAGCGGCCGGACGGACGGTCATGAGGGCCAGCCTGCTGAAGCCCTCCCTCCAGCTTTTAAACAGAGATCCCGAAGGTGAGCACCATGATCTTCCTCAGCCACTGGCAGCTGCTGCATTTCTGAACTGAGGAGAGACTTTTTGCGCCTTTTTCTTCTAAATCCCTGGACTCTGTGAAACATTTTCCCTGTCGGTGTATGGGTGGAGATAGTCTCCTACACCAGAAATGCTTTAATTTCCTGATTTAACTACAGGAATGTTTGTTTCATGAGTTTTTATTTAACCAGTTAGCTTGGCGCCATTTCTCTCCCCACTTGTACTTAACTGAAACAGCAGGACGCCCTTGGGGGACTCAGACTGGAACGTGCATACAAACTTGTAGAAAGTCTTGAGCTGCATATTATTTAAACCTGTATTTTTGCTGCCCTAACTGCTCTCGAGCTGCTACAGTTAATTAATCTGTGACCTTTGCTTAAACAGCTGTTAATTTGGACCTGAGCTGCTCATTTCATTTTAAATTGCTGGTTTTCTTCAACCCAAACTCTCGTGCTAATTAATTTGTGACCCTTGCTTTCAGTTTAAATTGTAGCTTTCTTCAGCCAAGTGCCTCTGACCCTAACCCTCTCTTTCTTTCACCTCCTCCCCTTTCAAAGAAACAAAAGACCCTTACCTCTTAAAATTTACCCTCTCTCTCTCCTCTCTCTTCCCTCCAGATTCTGCTCCGGTTTCGGGAATGGACCCCCCCCCCAGCGGGTGAATGGACGGTCGTGAGGGCCAGCCTGCTGAAGCCCTCCCTCCAGCTTTTAAACAGAAACCCTGAAGGTGAGTGTCACACACTTTCTCGGCCACTGGCAGCTGCTGTGTTTCTGAACTGAGGAGGTCCTGCCGACACTGTGCATCGGCTCCCCATACCCGCCCACCACCCTTGGTCGAGTCTCCCTTATATAGGGCTAGGGCTAAGTGAAGAACCAATCAGCTCACTTCTCCACTTGCAGATTATAGCATTTAGCCACTTGAGGCAGCACTGTAAACTCTTGCAATTATTTACTTCCCTTTTGTATTTCGCATACCTCAATCTGTCAGACTAACTGTGTCTCTTGTGCCACTTCAGGACTATGTCTCCCCACTTTCTGACCCCTGGCATCCCTACCATTACCTATGAAAGCTATAACGTATACTCGGACGTGACACCCTTTCTGGCAGTGTGCTGGTCTCTCACTGTTAAGCTGTACAGGCTTTTCACACTCTCACTCATTGCAAATCATCCTCATTTAAACCTCTCTTCTGCTTTCTTATCTTGTTCCCACAGTGACCTATCATATTACCATGACCTCCTCTACCTTTCTCTATCTACTTATCACACTCCTCCTCCTTAGTACCCTCTCTGGGACTACCTTTAACCCCCACCATAATGCAAGTGATCGTTATATATCACACAGTGACTTCTACTTCTCTAACCTCCTTGTTCTGGAGGTAATGAGGGTGGATCCCACCCCTCTTCTTCTCCATAGGGGTCTCATCTACATTGCCTCGCCGGTTTCTCTAACATATCGTGATGGCCCACTACACTATACCTCCTTTGTGCACTGGAAATTATGGTATCTCTTCCTCATTGTACTTCTACTTTCTGGAGATGTTGAGACAAATCCTGGTCCTTGCTCCCCCTACTCCCATGCCAACTTTTTGAATTGCAACTTGAAAGGACTACGCATTGCCCATCACAACATTAGGAACCTTTTGTGTAACTAACAGAAGCTTGAGGCATGGGTCACCCTGTACAAGCCAGACCTACTTTGTCTATCAGAGACCTGGCTGAAACCTACAGTCACTGACTCCCCCTGTCTATTAGCCACCTACAACCTCATCCGGAGAGATAGAACCTCTTCCAAAAAGGGGGGGGGTGCTGCTACCTATTATAAAGAGAATTTAAATCTCTCTGTTCTCCCTACATCTGACCTCCCCCACTGTGAGTCACTACATGTGATACTTTCCTGGGTTACAAAAAGACTGCATATTGTACGTGCCTATAACCCCGCTAGCAGTGGCCTCACTGGTCTCATGGAATTACTTGAACAATCATCTCTATTGGCTGGGTCAAACAAAGTGATTATTATGGGTGATGTAAACTTAAACTGGCTGGGAAATAGCCAAACTAACTTTCAATCCCAAATCATGTTACAATAGCTACATCAGCTAATTACTGAATCCACCAGGACAGCTATGCACATACACTCTAGCACCCTAATTGACTGGGCTGTAACTAATCGGCTTGAACACATACATACTGCTGGCATACTTGCTGATGCACTCACTGACCATTCCTCTATTTTCTGTCTGTGGTCTCCGGCCCTCACAAACCCTACCCCGCCCCCTAAGTATATCACCTTTAAGAATTTTTCAAGTTTCGACCCAGTGCACTTTCTAAATGATGTCTCTCAAATTGACTGGAACAAAATATATAGAGCTAATGATGCCCAGACTGCCCTAGACTTCTTCCTTAATGAATTCCTGACTCTCCAGGATATCCATATCCCATACTCTACACGTAGAGTAAAAGTAAGACAAATAAGATGGTTAAAAAAGGACCTCCTATCCAAACTTGAAATGAGAGACATGAGCTGGAAACGCTTTAAACTCTCAGATCTTCCAGCTGACTTTGACCTCTATAGGGCTCAGCGTAAAGAATATAAAAGGCATATATGACTTGCTAGAAGTACATATTGCAGGAGTCTTCTCACTGATGCAACAGGAGAGCCTAGAAAATTCTGGACACATGTTAGGTCCTTCCTGAGGTCTACCCAGTACCCTACTCCAAATAACATGATCTTAGATGGGATCCAATGTAATGATCCACAGATGATTGCTAATTACTTCAACAAACAATTTTCTGACCTGATCAAATACATCTTAGCCTTCCCCACTATGCAACCTTTATGCATACACACTGAGGCACACACGGATACTTCAAAACAATTTTTTCATTTCAAAGCAATCACCAAATCTGAGGTGCTAAAACTCCTAAATTCTATCTCGGACAACACTAGTACTGGTGCTGATGGTATTGAACCTAGACTATTGAAGATAGCAGCACCATTTATTGCCTCTCCTCTTGCCCGTATCTTTACTTTATCCCTCTGTCAGAGCTGTGTTCCTGATATCTGGAAAATTGCCAGAATCATACCAGTATTCAAGAAAGGTGATTCAAAAGACCCTTCCAACTATAGACCCATTGCTATATTATCTGTTTTAGGCAAAATTCTTGAGAAGCTTGTTGCTACTCAAACCACTGCTTTTCTTCACAAAAACAATCTTCTCTCTCCTTCTCTACATGGTTTACACAAGGACCATAGCACCACCACGGCCCTGCTCAAATTCACCACTGACACCCTCTCTGCCATGGATGCAGGCCTTCTTAAGGGGGCAGTTTTTATAGATATGATGAAAGCATTTGATCTTGTTGACCACCCTATTCTCCTCGTAACACTAAAGTCTATGGGTTTCTTGATGGGTGTTGTGGCCTGGTTCAGTAGTTGTTTATCAAACCAAGCCCAATGTGTGAAATATGGTTCCACCCTATCAGACCAGGCCATTATAAACATTGGGGTACCCCAGGGTTCAGTTTTTGGGCCCCTTCTCTTCTCTATATTCATCAACAGCATCACCTCAGATCTCACCTCCGGTTCATCCCTCTTGTATGCGGATGATAGTGTCCTATATGTTAGCACCAAATACTTGTCTGACATAAACTTGTCCCTCTCATCTGACCTCCTGAAAACCCAGACTTGGCTATCCAACCACAAACTGGTCCTCAATGTAGCCAAAACCCAAGCAATGCTGTTTGGGTCTACTACTAAACTAAATTCCTGTGAACATAGCCTCTTGGTGTCCTGCCCTGGCTCCCCTCCCATAAATACAGTCACCTCTTTCAAATACCTTGGAGTTTTCCTTGATCAGTCTCTTTGCTTTGATCTCCATGTGAAAACCACTTGCAAATTAGTAAACTCAAAGCTAGGCATCTAGAGCTAGCTACACGCTTACCCCATCTGCCAGGCTGGCTGTTGCCCGCAGCATCCTCTTACCAGCACTGACCTATGGAATCATCATATATGCGGCCATACCTAAGTCATCACTGCATGGATGGGACACCGCCTACAATAATATTTGTCATTATGCCTCCTCCTCCCCTAGGCTTGAACACCACTGCAAACTCTATTCGGGCCTTAAATGGCTGGCACCTGCTGCGCTGCAGCTCTACTCAGTTGGATCCCTAGTGGACAATGTTATTAGGGCTCAATCTCCTTGCAAGGCTACTGTCCCCTCAAATACCTTCTTATGGTCTACGCTCGACTGATAAGTCCCTGCTGCAGATGCCAAGGTGTAAAACTTTAAAAGGCTCCCAAGCTTTCTCCCACTATGCCCCACAGCAATGGAATGCCGTACCGTTAGCTCTTCGCCAAGCACCGTCCCATGCACTCCTTAAAAAAGAGCTCCATGCCTGCCTATTTGCCTCAAACCCCTGCACCTGTTTTAAGCCCCCTTGATCTCTCTCTCTCTCTGCCTACCTCCTATGCCTGCTGTGTTCCTTAATGACTAATCTGTCTCTCTTTCCACCTCCACTGACATGATTGGTTGCTTTCTCATTCCCTACCCATATCACTTCCTCTTGATATGTCCAGTGAAATGCCTTACCCCTTTTTCTCTCACGGGATGGCAGCATTTTTTTTCCCCACTACAATATGCCTCATAAAATTTGACTGTTTTTCCTGCCTCTCTTCTAATGCACAATAAACTGTATTAGTTTAAACTTTGCACTTACTATGTACTCACTAGATTACTGTAACTGTTACCCAGCTCACCTTTATGTTAGATAGCAGTTCATGGTTTTATCTTGTTTACCCTGCCCTTCATGTTTCTCTTATCTTTAACATGTACACTTTCTTAGCAAATTTATAATCAACTTGTTTTTTACTCATGTATTTCTCCTATATTGTCCACACAGTACTTGTAATGATGTTTTGTTTTTTTCCTTTCTCTTGTTGTAATCCTCCATGGTCGTGACTGTAAATAGTCATCTTTATGGCTAGCTCACCTACCCGGTAAACAAAAACCAAATAAAATAAATAAAAATGATTGCATAAACTTCATAACTGTTTCTATATTGCTTAAATAACAAAACAGGAACTACAAAGAATTAACATGTCTAAATTTCCATAACTTGGGGGGTTTGAGTGAAAGATAAAAAGGCAAACAGACAGAAGAGACAAGAGAGCTCTCCTGGGTGATCAGTCTAAGAGAAGCAGTAAGAAATACAGACAGCTAGGACAGAAGCTGTGCAGCTAAAAGATAAAGAAAAGGCCTGTATGAGTTTTGCTTATTTTTCCTAAGAAAGCAGTCCCTAAACTGAAGCAATGCTTCCTGTACTGATTGATCATTGCCATGGTGAAGGCTTTATCATAGGAGTACCATTTATAATTCCTAACTCTGAGCCCTTATTTATAAATCACAAAACAATGATAGGGGCCACACTGCCACAAATTCTCCTTCTTAAGAGGGAACTGGCTCTGGTACAGCAGCTGGTTTCCGATACTGTTATCCATCAGTAACCACACACACCATGGAGGGGTGTTAAGGAGCTCCCACCCATAGAAAACATCTAGAAATGAAAGGTGGCATCACTAACACTACAAAGTCCCCAATTAAACAGTCATTTCTCCACATTTTCTCCCTGTGCAATCACTAAGAACAGTTTCTACACTTAACCTGGGAAAGTATGGACTGTTACATTGCAATCTATATCGAGGTCTGCAGCACAGCATAGCAAGGAAATCCATCCATACACTCAAATTTCTATTAATCCTAAATACCCAATAAGATTCCCATCCTTTCCCCACCACATTATGCTATCTGAAAACCTGAGCAAAAATCTTATAGTCTGTGGATAATCTCTTGTACATGGAAACTCATTCCTTGGATTCTAACAATGTGGGTGTCTTGTCCTTCCTGTGAAGCTGTTAACCAAAAGGCTTACCTTTGAAGTAACAGGGGCCATCTACCTTAAAACAGAACAAATATTCAAGTTCCCCTCTTTAGTCCCAGTTCAACTTCTCAGTACTACGACAAGTGGTAACTATATTTGTGTACACCATGTTGGCCTACCTTGTATTCCCCCACCTAGGAATTTCCACAAAGGTCAGTTAGCCTTCTTTGGTAAACCCAGGACCATGTCCTTCTCAAAGGGAATCCCACCGATAAACATAAGATGCTAACCCCTTTTTTACATGCCTTTCCTGCCTAAGAGTTGCCACAGCCTTTTAGAGGCCATCTTTTGCTCCAGCAAACATGCAGAGCTCATATCCATACAACTTTTCTCAGGAATGCACACAATTTAGGACCACATATAACAAGAAGAGGCTTCTCAATGACCTCTTCTCATCCATTACTCCCCCCCCCTTAAAAGGATTGTACAGTATGAGTGCACAAGGGGCTTTCCTATTCACCATCTTATGCCAGCCACCTTTGACCTCCAGCAGGCCATACAGGAGTCATCATCCCAAGTACCACTGTGAACTCCTAGCCATTAAAATGGAAGGTCAAAATAAACTTGCCCCCCATACCATGAAAATATGTGGTATACTGGCTATAATCCCAATAAGGGTCTCTTGTACCTAGTAGCCACACGGCTCCTCTAATTACTCAACTATTCCATCTATGGACTTTCCATCTACTATATTTACACAGGAAACCCAGGAACCACACTTGCTGAACTACACCTAGTGTAGAACTACAGCTAGTTCCTAATCCCTTGTTATGTTGGCTTGCATGCACACGCAAGCAACATAGTGCGACCATATGACTTTGAGAGGTGTGCCTCTGCTCGGCCAATGCCCTGCTCCGTTTTGCAGTTGGGACCACACCGCACCAATGAATGGCCGAGCTGTCCATGACAGCACTTCAGATGCAGTGGCGTGCAATTCAAAGGAAACCACTGCTGCAATCAGCAGTGGTAATGTGTACCCATTTACATATTCCTGGCATCAGCAAGCAGCAGTTGTCATCAGCAATTTACATATTGCCGGCATCAGCCACCTCTCCATCCCCATGAAAGCTGATAGTGGTGCCCAATACCTCTATCAGCATGCCCCCTTCCCAGTTCATTTGCCGATGGTGTAGCCCAAGCCCTGTTTGGCATGATGCGCCCTCCCCAATATGTTGTGTGCAGAGGGGTGCCCAATCCCCCTCGGCTCATGTGCCCCCAGCACACTGTATGGCCAACAGGGTGCCCAGTCCCTGTTGGCTCCATTCCCGCCCAACAAATATCCAGGTGGCACACTGGGAGCCCACCCCAGCATGCCAAAAGTCCTGCATCTCTCTTTTTTTAAACCCTTTAAAAAAAGAAAACAGCGTCTCGTTGACTGTCTTGCTCCCTTCCCCAACCCACGCCCACCTCTGCACACCCCACCTCCCTGCACCCCCCTCACCCCATACTTACCTCTGGAGCCAGACATGATGATCTTCAGTGGACCAGGAACACATCTGCACTCTTGAAAGCCGACCGCAAACTGAAGAAATGCTGGTAAGCTGTATAATGCATAAATGTTTTTTTCCAACTTTGGTGCATATCTCAGCCATTTTGGGGAATCTTGGCACCAACTTTTCAGCATGGGGTTCTTGGTAGCCCACCTCATGGATTCAGTCACTGTCATCTTGTTATTCAGTCCCAAAAGGTGATTTCGCGGTCACTGCCCGGAATCACCTTTCGCGACTGATTAACAAAACAACAGTGTCACTGTTCATGAGATGGTCTCTCAAAAGCCTATCTTGCACATATGGTGAAAAAATTCCAAAAAATGACTGCTACAAGCGTGCATTGTGCAGTTTCAATGCACACTTGTAACTTCACGAATCTGTAATATTTTCACTCCAGAGTTTCATCATTGGCTTTTTTCATACCTCCTTATGAACAGTACAGCTGTCATTTTTCACATCCTGGCCAAAATGTGCTTTCGTACTTCCAGTGCAGAATAGCACAGTTGCTGTGGGAAATCACTGTTTGGGACAGATTAAGAAAATCACAGTGCCACTGTTCATGAGAAGAGGTTCAAAAATACCCATGTTGACAGCGGTGGGATTTCCACTTGCGACGCGGCGATCCGGGGTCGGGAAAGGACTTGGGTCACTGGAAGGCTGGCCTGGGGAGAAGAATGAAGCGTCCTGTGGACTGCTCTCCTTCTCTGGGGGAAGGTTGGGTTCCCATCCTGTGCTTGATGGACCCCTGGCGGAGGCTGGGGGTACCACAATCTATTGGTGCACAACAGTTCTAGGTGGTGGACCTCACTGCACGTCCCCGTCCCCTGTACAAGAGGAAAAAAAAAAGCATCCCCACAAAAGTCTGCCATCTCTGTGAAGCTTGCCTTTGGCTATAGATCAGCCTCCCAACTGGCTCCCCAAAGATAGTCCCATTGATAGCGGCACCTGGCCAGTGCTGCGACTCCACCCTCTGAGGAGCAAGTCAGGGGGTCGAAGGGGAGCTCAGCAGGGTAAGGTGGAAGCTGGAAGGCGCAGTGACCAGGGTGGATATCGGTGGTGGACAAGTGGGGAAATAAAAAGAAAATTAAAAAAAGTAAATAAATACCCATGTTGAAAATTTGGTGGAAACAATCCAAAAAATGATTATGGTACAGGCTTGCGTTTTCACAGTTTCTACGCACATTCGTAACTTTGCCAATTTTTCATATTTTCACTCCAGATTTTCAACATTGCCATTTTTTCACACCACCTCATGAACAGTACAGCTGTCATTTTTCACATCCTGCCAGAAATGTGTTTTCACACCTGTAGAACCAAATGGCGCAGTCGCTGTGCAAAGCCACCTTTCCGGATTGAGTAATGAAATGATAGTTCCACTTTTCATGACGTGGGGTCACAAAGATCCTATTTTGCAAATCTGATGTGAAAATACCAACAAACGCCCAGAGCGTTAGGGTTTTCAATCATAATGCCCTACTCCATACAGACTTACAGGCATTGGGGATGTGTTTTGGAATTGTTGCCCGTAATACATACACCATTCCATCCCCACCCTGCAGCCACTGACAGGCATTGAGGTGTGTCTTGGGGTCTTCAGCCCCAGCGTTTACCCCATTCTTCTATACCGCACCCATTTCAGCATATTTCCTTATGGAATGGGATAAGTGTAAGGCCCGAAGACCCCAAAGCACACTGCAACACCTGTCTGTGTCTGCAGGGTAGTGAGAGATGAAATGGCGTGAACTTTATGCCCAATGATCCAAAGGCACACCTCCAATGCCTGTCGCTCTCTGTAGGGTGGTGGTGGGGTTGGCAAAGGAACACCCCCGATGCCTGTCAATCTCTGCAGGATGGGGGTTGGGTTAGTGTTAGTTCAATATTTCACTGCAATTCCTATTATGCATCTCTCTAACTCCTGCACTACCAGTGCTAATGCCAGCAAGCCAACATTTGGCATTGACAAATGTTTGTTTCTTTCCAGTATGGTTACTCTCTATTTTAATATTTTACAGCCTTTATTTATAACTGCTTGAGTCTCCTTTTTTTGGTACAAATCTGTTGGAATCAATGAAGTCCAAGAGGGTAGCATCTTTCAGAAAAAGAGATGTGCAAAAACAAGGGGGCACAATTTGAAGATAGAGGGGGGATGGCTCAGAAGTAATGTGAGGAAGTATTTCTTCACAGAGAGGGTCGTGTATACATTGAACAGCCTTCTGGAGGAGGTCGTAGAGTCAAAAATAGCGGGGAATTCAAGAATGCTTGGGACAGACATAAGGCAATTCTAGTGGGGGGTAGGAGGAAGTAGGCTGTTGGTTAACTAGGATCAGCAGCTTATCCGTTAGGTAGGGAAATGGACTGATTAGGTGGGCCAAGCGGTCCTTATCTGCCATCAAATTCTATGTTTCTATGTTTCTATGGAAGAAACTTTCTCAGCCAAGGGAGTCACTCACAAAATACTATGGCTCACAGAACTACCATCTTGTCCACCAGTAAGATACTGCGATACACTGACACCTGCTGGTACATCTCAAACCATGGGTATGTACTTTTACCAGTCCTCTAGCACTACTCATATTATAGGAAGGTGCCAGCAGTGTGCTACTCCCAAAACCCAGCATTCAAAAAAGGTCAAAGCACTCTCAACCTTCCTAATTGGACTTATTAAACTTGTTTACCCCTTTATTGTGCCCATAAGGGAGCAAGCACCTTTCGATTCAATAGTTATAAATAAGGAAGCTTTGTGACCATTGCTCAGAGCCCATTCTCTGTTCCTCTGCTAAGTTTTCTCCTTCCAGGTCACATCCAAACAAGCCTTCTTTTCCTATTATTCTCTCCAAGACTCATATTAATCACTGAACCTGCAAAACAGCTGACCTGCCCTTGCCAAACAGGTATTCTTTTAATTTACCCACATTATCCAACTTTATTTCTATACTCCAGCTTATGATTTTATTTAAAATTCTCTCTGGAACTGATTCCCACTAAGGAGGCTATACAACCCCCACAAACCCATCCAGCTGAAATTGTTCAGCTAGACTTCATAAACTGGGGCCCTCCTCCTGTTGGACAAGTAAATCATCTGCATGTGTCAACCTGGTACTCCTTTCTTCACTATGGATAGCACTTTCTTTGCTCAGGGTAACAACCCTTGTCATATTCACCTCCCAATGGCAAGCCTCACAGGATTTACAGCACTTTGCCACCTGTATGTAAATACTGTACCTGGTCAATCCCACCATTGTCACCATATGCGAAAGTGTGGGTGCTGATGAAGGACACAGCAGGCATGAATTTAGGTTAAAGTCCCACAGGATGGCTCAATTTATTTACTTCTGGTAGTCTTTAGACACTTTAACAGATGCAAAATAATAAACAGATATTTCAGGTTTGGCTATTTCAAAGACTGTCTTATTGCCTTTACCAGTGAAGCCTAGCTATTGGGTGTTGGTTCACATTTGTGATGGTTTATGATGGTTACGCTAGGAAGGACCTTTTCTAACGAGTGGTCTCACCAGTTTTTGCACTTTCCTGTGCTTCCAGTCTAGCCAGAAGCCAACAGCCCTACCATCTGGTGCGTATGAGGATTTTAATGCCTCCACTATAACTCATCACCCTTGCTTATGTAATATGTCCTGATGAAACCCAGGTCCCCAGCACTAAGAACAGTAACCTTTTGAATCCCCTGCAGGAGAAACAATTTGTTTGATACATTGCATATTACACTCTGTAACATTCAAACAAGAACCCAATGATTTCCCAGTGTCTTTAGTCCTTTCAGCTATTTTCTGGCTGGTTTGCAATCACAGTCATTTAGTCTCTTAGGAGTACTTGTTCTTATAGTTCTTTCAGGATTGCAGACAAGTGTGTCTCCTTCCTCTGTACAGGCTCCCCCTCTCCAGCTTCTATGGCGTCTTCTCGATCAGCACCCCTTATGGCCACATCAACCTCCTGAACACTACTACAGTCTATTATACAGTAGTATGGTCAGGGACTTTCAACTGTTCTGTAGATAGGACCTTTGGTTCATGCTCCTGAATCAGCTCTGATGGCCTGTGGACTGTTTGCTGTAGTTGACAAATCCACTCCTCTGCTGCCACCAACTGTTCCTGCATGTCATCATGGCTCTTGGATAGCTAACGAACTACCATCATCAAGGCCATTAGGATCTGTTTATCAGTCATTGTCTCTTTTGGTCCACCTTGCAGCTCTACAGTGGACCTTGCAGACTTCATCCTGCAGTTAGCCATCCTCCTGCAGCCACATCCTTCCATGGGAATCCTCACCCACTAAGGCCTTTATGCCCAGTCTGGCACAAGTGAGAATCCCACCTCTCACACCATATGTGGAAGTGTGGTTGTTGATGAAGGACACAGCAGGCAAGAATTTAGGTAAAAATCCCACAGGATGACAGCATTTATTTGCTTTTGGCAGTCTTTAAACACTTTGACAGATGCAAAATAATAAAAAAACAATATTTTTAGGTCTGGCTACTTAAGAGACTGACTTTTTGCTTTACCAATGAAGCCTAGCTACTGGGTGTTGACTCCCACTTACAAAAGTTACGCTAGGGAGGACTTTTGCTAATAAGGGGTCTCACCCATCTTTATACTTTCCCAGGAGTCCAGTCTAGCCAGTAGCCAACAGCTCAAATCCGCCAGAGACTGCCCTCAGCTCCTTCATGGCTAGTAGGCACTCCCCTTAGTGCTTTCTGACAGGCTTAACCAAAATTCCTCACTTATATACCTCTGTTCCTGTGATCCATTCCCCTGGAGCAAGGCAACTCGGCAAATGTACAGCTCAGCCAGCTGTTCAGCACCAAACACTCCCACTCTTAGCTTTGCATTAGCTTTTTCACTCCCTCTGGTGTCCCAGGCAGCCTCTCTCTCTTGGAGTTCTGTAGCTGACTTACTAAAAGCTGCTGTGAAAGTCTTTTTATAGCTCAGAGAATCACATGATCTGTCAGTCACATTATCCTTTTATATGCTCCAGGTGTAATTAGATGTGTAAATGATTGAACACATTCCAGTAGTGACATCCATAGTGAGCTTTGGTGCATGGGCTGTGTAACTAGGTCATTTGCATGTACTGTTTCAGTATATCATTGTAGCGCCATGCTAATGCAGCACTAGTACTGTACATTGGCCAATGTGGCAATGGCCATGACATTGTGCAATGTCACCCATCATAGTGCTGCATTGGTATCCACACTATGATGTTGCTCTATGCTGCTGCACATAAGCAGCACTGTACCATGTATGCACAGCATGCTTCCAGGAAGCACATTCCTGTCCACGTGTAGCTCACACATCACTGACCCGGAAACTGATTTAGAAACATAGAGATTGTCAGCAGATAAGGACCACCAGACCAATCAAGTCTGCCCAATTTTCCTACCCTAATTGGCGGCCAATATCTCTCTGGTCATTGGCTTTAGCCTCTTCTTCCCACCCTTAGGGTCCTTTTATGCCTATACTAAGCATGTTTAATTCCTTCCATTGTTGATACTCCCACCACCTCCTGGGATAGGTTATTCCATGCATCCACCACTCTTTCTGTGAAAAAGAATTTCCTCATATTTCCCCTTATTCTGCCCCTTCCAATCTCATATCATGCCCCCTTGTTCTTGCCCTTCCGGCCATCTGTGCACCCATCAGAGTGCATCCATCATTAAGGCACCAAACTTTGAAATTCACTGCCCCCTCCCTGAGGTTTGTCCCTCCTGGAGTTGGAATATTTAGTCGGGGGGGGCATGGGAGGCACAGCCCCCCATATATAGGGTGATTGATTAAATAAAATTCTGGTGCCCTAATGAGGGGCGCACTCCAACAGGCATGTTCCGAGGGTGGAGCCTTCCATCATATCCTCCCATTCATTCCTTTCTTCCAGTTTATACATATTGAGGTCTTTCAATTTCTCCCCATATGTCTTCTGGTGTAAGCACTGCACCATCTTTGTCAGCCTTCTCTGGACTGCCTCCACCCTGTCTATGTCCTTCCAAAGATGCAGTCTCCTAGACTGTACACAGTATTCCAGATGAGGCCTTACCAGTGTTTTGTATAGTGGTATCATCACCTATCTTCTTTGGCCAGTGATTCCCCTTCCTATGCACCCCAACATGCCACTGACCTTTTGTACAGCCTTTGTACTCTGCTTGGTTACCTTTAGGTTGTCTGAGATAATAATCCCCAAAGCTCTTTCTTGCCAGGTGACTGTCATTAACTCCCCCCATCCTGTAGCACTCCCCAGAATTTCTGCGACCCAGGTGCATGATTTTGCATGTCTTCACATTGAACCTCAGTTGCCACTTTTCAGACCATTTTTCCAGTTTTTGTAGGTCACCCCTCATTCTCTGCACCCCATCAGGAGTGTCTATCCTGTTGCAGACCTTGATGTTATCTGCACAGAGGCAAACTCTCCCTTCCAACCCCTTTGCAATGCTGCTAATGAAGACATTACAGATGACTGGCCTCAGGACTGATCCCTGAGGTAACCCACTGGTCACTCCCCTTTTCTCGGACTGGTTCCCAGTTACCACCACCCTCTGCTTTCCATCCTCTAACCAGTTTCTAACCCATTTTACCTCCATGTGTCCCATACCCAGGTTTCCCAACTTGTTCAACTGTATCCAATGTGGCACGGTATCAAAGACCTTGCTGAAATCAAGGTAGGCATCATTCACCGCTCCTCCTTGGTCCACCTCCTTCTTCACCCAGTAAAATAGTCTATTAGATTTTTTTTGACATGAGCTTCCCATAGTGAGTCCATGCTGCCTCAGGTCCCGTGCTCTGGTGGATTCCAAGTATTTTATAATCCATTTCTTTAGCAATGCCTCTGTTACTTTCCCTACTATTGAGGTGAGGCTGACCAGACTGTAATTTGCTGCCTCCTCCCTGCTACCACTTTTGTGTAGGGGGACCACGTGTGCCCTCCTCCAGTCCACTGGAACCACTCCTGTGGTGACTGACTTACTGAACATGGCTGCCAGTGGTGCTGCTAGCTCCATCTTCAGTTCCCTCAATATCCTGGGATGTATGCCATCTGGTCCCATTGCTTTGTCTACCTTTAGTTTTGTGAGCTCCTCTAGGACTCTCCCTCTTGTAAATGGACTGGTGTCCACCTCCCTCCCTACTTTGTTTTTGGTACCTAGCTGTAGCCCCTGTTCCTCCCCTTCCTCAATGAATACTGAACAGAAGTATCTATTCAGCACTGACAGCTTTTCTTGGTCCCCCTCTACACACTCCTCCTTTCCCCCTCTGAGCCTTACAATCCCCCCTCAGACTACTTTCTTTCACTGATATATCTATATAATGTTATATCCCCTCACTTCACTGTCTTTGCTAATCTGTCCTCTGTTTGCACTTTTGCACTCCTAACAGCTTTCCCTGCTTCCTTCAGATAGTTCAGGTAAATCACCCTATCCTCTTCCTTCCTCTGTCACCTTATACTTTCTAAATGCCACCCTCTTGGTCTTAACCTTTTTTCTACTACCTCTCTTGTGAACCATAGTAGTTTCTTCCTTCTTTTTCCTTTGTTTATGAGCCTAATGCACTGGTTTGTCACCTCTGCTATGGCTCCTTTTATGTTTGCCCACTGCTCCTCACCCCTCCCCACCCACCTGCCTCTCTCCTTTCCAGGGCTTCTTTGATAGCCATTCCCATCCTAGCAAAGTCTGCCCTCCTGAAATCTAAAACTTTTGACTTTGTGTGGCTGGACTGTGACCCTATATCTATGTTAAACCACACTATGTGGTGGTTGCTGGCCCTGAGGTGACCTTCCACCTGTACATCTGTGATTCTGTCCCCACTGGTCAGGACTGGATCCAGAATTGCCCTGTCCATGGTGGGTTCTTTTTTTTTCCCCCCGGCCCCCTTCCCCCTTTGAAGGATCAGCCCTTGCCTCACACACTACCCCCCCAATGCCCAGGCTTACTCCACTGTGCGGGGCCTCCAGGTAGGTGCCCCCCCCAATGGACGATGGTCTCAAGCCCTGGCATACCCCCCAGGGTGGGCCACAAGACTGGATCCCCCCCAGTGGACACTGATCATAGCAGGAGTGGCATCAGGCAGGATGACAAGGATGGGGGATGGGATTTTTTTTTTGAATGCTGTAGAGATCCCTGGTGGTGGGGATGTGCAGTGATGGCCAGTGTCTTCCCCGCCCCCCATACATGAGGCACCAACATCGGTGGTATCCCCAGTCTCTGCCAGAGGTCTGCAGAGCACCAGACACCCACCCCCATATAGAAGGAGGTTAGTCCCTGGGATGCTCAATCCTTCTCCCCGCGGTTGGCCATCTGACTCCCGAGTCTGTCTCTGAACACAGGATGTTGGCATCGCAAGCAGACACCTTGCCACTGCACCAGTGGACTGGCAACCAGGTGGGTTCTTTTGCTAACTGCCTGAGGCTTGCCTCCTACAGGGAGTCCAAAATGTCTCGGCTCTTGGCTATGTCCGCTGCTGGGATGGAACAATCCACATCTGGCATATTGAAATCAACCGGCACTAGCACCTCCCCTTTTGTTGCCATCTCATGTATTTCCTCCACTATCAGATTGTGCACCTCCTCCTTCGGAGCCAGGGATCTGTAGATCACCCCGTTTGAATTGCTGTGCCATTGCCTGGCTCAAGGGTGACACGCAGTGCCTTGGCATTCCCCTGTCTACCCTGTACCACAGTAGCTTTTATGTCTTCCCTAACATATAGGGCTACCCCTTCCCCTCCCCCCACAAATTGACATTAATGCTGTGCAAACATCAAACATTCTGTGCTAATGCTAGGCCCACTCAGTACAGCCATAGCAGGCCTAACAACAGCTGTCACTGTGACAGGAATTTGAGAGCTCTGTATTCACAATATCATACATGTGCAGGAAGGTGACGGGGGCCTGACAGCAGGAAACACATTGGTCAGCTGTGGAGCTGGGCAACCTGATGGACCTAGTGATGGACAGGGAGGAGCTACTGCTGGGTGAGGGGGAGGAGGCATCAGCAAGGCCCAAGTATGAGGTCAGGGCATCAGTGGGGTGGTGTTTGGCCTGTAGGATGGACATTGACAGGTCAGACAACCAGTTCAGGCATCACTAGAGCAACCTCAGCAGGAAGGATTCACAATGTCTGCACCAGTTGCGGGCAGTAATGGACAGTGGCACCATGCCCTGGTCATGTAACTACAGCTTGAAGTATGTATGGTTACTGTGGGTTCAGGTGTGCAGTACTGTTTTAGTGCACCAAAACTGATTTGCTATTTTCTGTGAAAGTCCAGGGCAGTTTTGCTGTGTTTTCTTGTTTGCAGGGTGTACAGTGAAACAGCATGTTGCCATAGCCCATGTCAGTGCCATGTCAACTGTATTCAGTATGCAGGATCTGTGTAAAAATGCATATGCCAAGTAAATAATGGCTCACAATTGCACTGGGGGGGGGTGATGACCTGGGACCTAACCATTGAGTTTGGTTACCCCAGCTGTCTGATATCCCCCTCTGATGGTGTTATGATGCAGTTGTTATGCTTGTATCCTGTGATATTGGTGACTGCAAATGAGCAACTGCATTAATAGCAACTCATTTGTAGCGCCTCAGATTTGAGCTACCTTATAAGGGTAGCGAGGAAAAGGTACAGCGTGGGTAGAGAGAGAGGGGGGGAGGGTTACCAGTAGTGTAGCACAGTGACCGGAAGGGGAGGGATAGAGAAGAGGGTTTGTGTGGGGCAGTGCAGTATACTGCCACTGAGCTAGCCGTGTGGTGTGGAGGTGAGAGTGGCTAGCTTTGGTGGAGCAGGTATAGGGTTCAGGGGAGGGGTATATTTTTTTAGCTTGCACTCGTATTGTTTTATTTTTTGGGACTGTCTCACCCTCCCCAACATGTAGTTAGCAATCTAATAACCAGGAGTGTGTGGGGGGCACAGTCCCCCCACATAAATGCTTATTTTGCTTGTCGGATGTGGTGACGCTGATAAGTGTCCATCACTGATTTGCTTTTCAGTGATGTACACTCACTGTAATGGCAATCGCTATTTTGCAATCGCCGTTATGACATGGAACCTATTATGCTCCATTTTAATTAAACATAATGCTGGAAGCATGGACCTAGAGGTTCAAGTAAAAAGCTGTGAATGAGCTTGTTACATACAGCAAACCTGAGTTTGATTCCCACAACTGCCACTTGCATACTGTGTGACTCTAAACAAGTCACTTAACCACCCCAATGCTCCTAGCTTGCCCCTGGGAACAGGCACTTGTGCCTAGTGGGCCTTACTCGGTTAACAAAGAATTAAAAAATAAAACAAAAATAGCATACAGCTAAGTAATATGGGGTGTAAAAAGGGTTTGGGTAACAAGTATGGTTACATAAGAGGCACCAAAGGGTTCTTGGTTACAAGTTTTGTTTTCCTAGCTGCACCACTGGTATGGCTATGCATAGTTGTTCAAAGGGTCCGTACATGGTCTTGCCAATCTCTGTCCTGCACATGCAGCTGTAGTAGCACAATACTAGTGTGTATGTCTGGCAGCATTGCATTAGCTCTAGCATGTGTCGTATGGATGCTGCATGGTACTGTATCATGTTATGTGCAGTGCCTAAAGACCTGTGTGGCCTGGCACCAGACATGAGTATCTGGCCACACACTCCCTGGCGGGTCATAACTAGAATACCTTACACACGTGAGTGGTGTATGGCAGCACTGTGTGCCCCATCTGTGGAGGTTTTTAAGGCCCACCTCAAGGCCTTTTTGTATAATCAGGCCCTTTCGGACTATGATTTATAGTTTCTTACCTGTCTTTTTTAATAAAGATAAATCTGATGCTAACTAGTTTTAGAGACTTTAAATGCAGCTGAAGTTGAAGGTAGTTAATCATATAGCAAATTCTGTTTTAACTTGTTCAGAGTATTGTATTTAATTGATTATTATTGTGATATGTTGTATTTATTGATTGATGTACGGTGCCCAGAGCCTTCGGGATGGGTGTCTTTTTAAATAAAATGTGCCTTGCCTTGCCTTGCCATCATTATTCCTGGTGTAGGGGCTATGCCTGTACAGCACATGGCGTCCATGTGCATCCCCACTGTACAACACTGCTGGTGACTGCAGCACTATTCACCCTTTACAGTGCCATGCTGTATGCCAGAGTGCTGCTGGTTAGCCAAAGGATGTGTTGGAGGTGAAGGGCAGGGATTTAAGGAGGTGATGCAGGTGGTGTTGGGACAACAACACTGCCATTTGTGAGCTGGTGGCAGTTATCCGCACAGATGGTGAGCAGCAACAGCAATCACCTGCAAGCCCATATGGGCAACATAGGCCACTGGCCACTGAACTTGTTGGACAAATAGCTGCCTTTATTGGTTTTGATTACTGGCAGTTGGCTTTTTTGTTCTTCATTAACAGGCAGTTCCCCTTTTCGTTGCTGTCCTTTGTGAAGTGCTGCTTTTTTTTCTACAAGGTCCTGTGTGGAAAAATGTACTTTAGTATTTATGTGGCCTATGTCATAGAAACATAGAAACATAGACTTTGACGGCAGATAAGGACCGCTTGGCCTACCTAGTCTGCCCATTTCCCTACCTAGAGGATAAGCTGCAGATCCTATTTAACCAACTGCCTATTTCTTCCTACCCCCCTCAAAAATTGCCTTATGTCTGTCCCATGCATTCTTGAATTCTCCCACAGCCTTAGACCCCACAACCTCCTCAGGAAGGCTGTTCCATGCATCCACCACCCTCTCTGTGAAAAAATACTTCCTCACATTGCCCCTGAGCCATCCCCCCTCTATCTTCAAATTGTGTCCCCTTGTTCTTGCACATCTCTTTTTCTGAAAGATGCTACCCTCTTGGACTTTGTTGATTCCACTGAGGTACTTAAATGTTTCTATCATGTCCCCCTCTCCCTCCTTTCCTCAAGGGTATACATATTAAGCTCCTTTAGTCTCTCCTCATATGGCTTCTCTTGCAGACCCTGCACCATTTTAGTTGCCCTCCTCTGAACTGCCTCCATCCTATTTATGTCCTTGCGGAGATGGGGTCTCCAGAACTGGATGCAGTACTCCAGATGGGGTCTCACCAACTGTCTGCACAGGGGGATAACAACTTCCTGTTTTCTGCTGGTGATACCTCTCCCTATACATCCCAGTATCCCCCCAGCCCTCCCTACCACCTTCTCGCATTGCTTGCCAACCTTAAGGTCATCTGATATGATTATCCCTAGGTTTCTTTCTATTTTTGTTATTGTTACTACCTCCCCTCCCATTGCATAATCTTCCCCAGCATTTTTGTTTCCCAGGTGCATTACCTTGCACTTCTTTGCAATGAATCCAAGCTGCCATACTTCTGACCATCCTCCAACCTTGCCAAGTCCCTTCTCATCCTTTCCACGCCACCTTGTGTATCAACCCTGTTGCAGATCTTTGTGTCATCTGCAAAGAGGCATACTTTTCCTTCTAGTCCCTCTGCAATGTCACTTATAATGACATTAAAAAGGACTGGACCCAGTACTGAACCCTGTGGTGCCCCACTAGTAACCCCTCATTCTTCAGAGTGGACTCCATTTACAATTACCTTCTGTGTCCTGTTGTCCAGCCAGTGTTTTACCCAGGCTACCACCCTGGGACCCACTCCCAGGCTGGTTAATTTGACTATTAATCTTTTGTGTGGGACTGTGTCAAATGCCTTGCTAAAGTCTAGGTAGGCCATGTCCACAGCCCCTCCCTGGTCTACTACTTTGGTCACCCAGTCAGAGAAATCTATTAGATTCGTCTGACATGACCTTTCCGCTGTGAACCCATGCTGCCTTGGGTCCTGTGCCCCACTGGCCTCTAGGTACTCAACAATTCTTTCCTTCAGAAGTGACTCCATCACTTTCCCTACTACAGAGGTCAAACTGACAGGTCTGTAGTTTCCTGCCCCTGTCTTGGTCCCACTTTTGTGAAGGGGAATCACATCCACCTTCCTCCAGTCCTCAGGTACCACACCATCCTCCCATGATTTGTTAAATATAGTAGTCCGTGGTTTCACTAGTTCCCCCCTTAATTCTTTTAGAATTCTGGGGTGAATTCCATCAGGCCCCATTACTTTGTCCACCTTCAGTTTTAGGAGTTCTTGCAGAATCCTTTCCTCTGTGAAAGGACTGGGATCAACCCCCCCCCCCATCAAAAGTGCTTCTGTTAATTGGATTAGGCACTTCCCCCTCCTCTTTTGTGAATACTGAGCAGAAATATTCATTCAGTATCCCTGCCTTTTCACTCTCCCCCTTTGCCCACTCACTGTTCATTCTATTCAGCCTCACTATCCCCCACTTTGTCTTTCTATGCTCTCTGCTGTACCTATAAAAGGTTTTATCCCCCTTCTTAACCGAGTTGGCTATCTTTTCCTCAGTTTGGGCCTTTGCTATTCTGACTTCCCTCCCTGCTTCCTTCTGCCTTAACTGGTACAGCTCTCTGTCCTGCTCCTTGTGTGTTTCGTTATACTTCCTGAATGGCAACTTTTTCTCCCTGACTTTCCCAGCCACCTCTTTTGAGAACTATAGTGGCTTTTTCTTTCATTTTGATTTGTTTATTTGCTTCACACAAAGGCTTGTTGCCTCTGTGATGGCAGTTTTGATGATTCCCCATTGTTGCTCCACCCCTCCTTCTAGCTTGTTTGCTAGTGTTTTTCTAAGGCACTCTCCCATCTTGCCAAAGTCAGCCCTCCTGAAGTCCAGAACCCTCACTTTTGTATGGCTTGACTCTGTAGCAGAGTTTATCGTGAACCACACTGTTTGGTGGTCACTTGTTCCCAAATGGCTACCCACTTCTAGATCTGAGATCCTCTCACTGTCCCCATTTGAGAGTACGAGGTCTAAAATTGCTCCCTCATGAGTGGGTTCCAAAACTAGCTGCTTGAGGCATGCCACCTGAAGGTCATCAAGAATGGCCCTGCTTTTGGACATGGCTGCCGCAAAGGTGCTCCAGTTAACATCTGGCATGTTAAGGTCCCCCATCAACAGTATCTCCTCTTTCTCTGCCATCCTAAGTATGCCTTCTATCATATCCTTGTCTCTGTACTTATGATACTCAAGGCCTTTGTGAGTGAATCTATTCTTCACTATGACCCTCCTACCCCCAGGTTGCAATTGGCAACATGCCTCCTGGGCTCTGTTTGCTTACCTGGTAAAATATGTAATAATAGTAGTAGTAGTAGTAGTAGTAGTAGTAGTAGAAATGTTTATTTTTATACAGGATAGCAAACTTTAGGTCATAGTCGTATTTTCAAAGTTGTCCTGTGTCAAAAAAGACAAATTATATTCAGTATAACATACAAAAACTCGGACTACATAGAACAACTAATAAATAATTCTGAACATTATACAGTACAAGACAAAAAAATCTTCAAACAAACCAACTACTAACACATTTATCCACATTTTAAAAACAAGTATATTCATTGTAAAATACAGTGCTCAAACCTAATTTAAACTGTGATAGTTTAGTTGCTTTCTTTAATTCAGGGGTAATATTATTCCAAATATTTGCAGTCTGAGCCTCAATTGTCATAGTACCATATGTTGTATTCATTTTTGGAAAAGTATAATCTCTGTGCTTTACATCCCTTAAAACATAGGGATAACATTTACTAACAGAAGACAATTCCATATTTCCATCAATCATCCCATGTATTATTTTGTAAATAAATACTGAATATTGTTTTTTAAATCATACTGATAAACTGCCCCAGTTTAAGTCTCTATACAAAATGCAATGATGGGTATTGTAACTACAGTTCAGGACAAATCTTGCCAATCGATTATATGACATGACTAATCTATTTAAATGTGTTTGACTGGCAACATTATAAACCATATTTCCGTATTCAAATACAGGCATTATTAATTGATTTGCAATTAACCTCCAGGTTTGTAGATTTAATATCCTTGATGACCTATGTAATGCCCGTATCTTATTATTAATTTTCTTTATTATATTATTAATATGAGCTGAGAAAGATAAAGTGTGATTAATCTCTACACCTAAATATTTACATTTTATTTATTTATTTATTTAGTTTTTTTGACCGGGTAAGTGCACTAGACAAATCCTGCCTATTTTCAGGCACCACCCAGGGGAAGGGGATACAGATGAATTCCAACTGACCTTGAACCAGATTAAGCTGTTGGGGTATTTTTTTTTTTTTAGTGAATGAGGGAAATTTGGCCAGGACACAGGGAAATTCCCCTACTCTTTTCGATAAGTGCCATTGGATCTTTAACATCCACCTGAACTACCACCAATCCAGGCAGATGGGACCTCGGTTTAACGTCTCATCCGAAAGACGGCACCTCAGAAGTGCAGCACCCCTCTCATGCTGTACTGCAGTGTCAGTACTGGGATATTAACCCAAGTGCCAGATGTGGGAACTGAACCCACAGCCCTCTGATCTCCCGGCCTCAGAGGCGAGTGTGCTACCTGCTGAGCCACTGACACTGCAGACTGATTTGTAACTACCAATTTTTTCCCATTCCTCATTAGTATTTCCCTATCTCTAATCTGTTTTTTATTACCTATGTCTTTTTATTGAAAAAAAAATCCTGAGTTTTTTTTTTATCACATATCACTAATTTAGAGCTGGAAAACCAATCCTGTAAAACATCGAAATCCATCTGTAGTTTAACCATCATTTCATTTTGGGATTTTGTTGATGCTAAGAGTACTGTATCATCAGCATACAGCCTGACTTGTGTATTATTTATTTTGATAGGTAATTCATTAATATATAACAAAAACAATAATGGCCCCAAAATTGAACATTGAGGGACACCTCTTAATATACTACCCACTTCAAAAAAATTACCATTTATTACTACTTGCTGTTTTCTTTGACTCAGATATGATGTAAACCATAACAGTGACCTAGGGGCTATACCGATCCTCTCCATCCTCTCATACAATAAGTGGTGGTCAACCAAATCAAAGGCTTTGGACAGGTCAATGAACACTGCACCCGTGGACTCTCCCCTATCTAAGACCACTGCCACTTTATCAACAAAGTCCATGAGTGCAGTGCGAGTTGAATAACCTGCCATAAAACCATGTTGGTATTTGGTCAATTCTGAATATTTTCTAAGTAACTACACAACTGGCCGAACACCATCCATTCCATTAACTTAGAAAGGATGGAGAGGATCGCTGTTGGTCTATAATTTGAGGGATCATTAGAATCACCCCCCTTAAATATAGGTACTATTTTGGCTATTTTCCAGAGAGAGGGAAAAACATTTTCCATCAAACTTTGATTAAATAAATCAGTCAATATTGGTGATAAGACTTCAACTGCATCTTTAATAAATTTCCCTTCAATATTGTCCATCCCATATGATTTATTTTTATTTAGTTTTACAATTTCCCACCTAACTTCTGAGATTTTTAATTTTTTAAATAAAAAAGTGGACAGTTTTCATTATTGATTGTTTTATTTACTAAATCAGTTTGTACTTGAGAACCAACTGGGATGATAATATCCGGCAATGTAAAAAAATATTTATAAAATGGGCAAGAAAGAGCCTGCATCCTGATTGGCTAACAGGTACCAGGAGCCGTGTCCTTATCAGCTCTTATTTATGGCAACTGGTACTTGTTACGCCAAGCAAAACATGCTGCAGCCAGAGATCCTTGCATGGCAGTTCAGAAAAAAAATTCTGTTGGGCTCTCTCACTGACTGCTGTCCTCACTTGCAGACAAATAGTCATCCTCCTTACTACGACCCACCCAAGTGCAAAACTGCATTTTACTTTAATTAATTTGTACCTCAAGGGCTTACCTCAAAAATATGAAAGTGACCTGCCCACCGACCGGTGAAACGGAACATCCTCGGATCCAAATTTTAATGCCTTTCCATTACTTTCTGCTTGTGGTCTGAGCCCCCACCCTGATGAGCACCTTCTCAAACTCTCAAGTCCCAGCTGTCACACTGGTAGCATGACAAAAGGTTTCAAATCACACACCCACTCGTCCACTTACCGAAATTTAGTAAATCATGCCAAACACCCGCTTTACCAATATTTTTCAAAGCACAGCACACAAGCACTTTGCTGAAGGAAAATGGGCAGACTAGGTGGGCCAAGCAGTCCTTATCTGCCATCATAGTCTATGTTTCTATGTTTCTATGTTGCTATTAAAAGCAGCAGTTCAAAGGCCGTTTCTCAACATGAATGAAAAAACTGGACGCACTCCATATGGTGGCTCATGAGGGTCACGCTCGCTGCCAAAAAAGCCAGCGATAGTAACAGAATAATACTGAATGCTGTCACTCTATATTAAAACAGCAAAAATATCAAAAAAAGCAAAGGGAAATAAAATATGTCTAGGTGCTTGTGGTGCACAGCAAAGGGGGGGGTGACAGGCTCCTGAGGGACATGCTCTCTGCCTAAAAAGCCTGTGTCAGTTTCCTGTTATTTTTAATGTTTCCTGATTCCAATCTTCCTAAAACCACAAAATACAGTATAAAGTTAAACAAAAAGACAGTAATATGAAATAAAATTGTCTGTCTCTGCCATTTCTGGTGGGTGTAGGGAGCCTGAAACACTTATCAAATGGAACTATTTTTCTCCATTTCACCTATTACAAAATGTTTTTATATACTGTATATATTTTACACTCTTTTTTCTCCTTTTTTTCTTACAAAAATTACTTTGCAGAGGCCCATTTATAAGCATAATAACACACTCGGTGTGGTTTGTTGCCTGATAACTGCATGATGGCATAAGGCACTCGAAGCAAGTACCTGCGTGTACGTACACCTAGGCGTGCTCTTAGCCAGGCAATAAACCACACCCTTGTGTGTTATTACTTTGCTTATTCAACAACTGGGCTGTTTTCTTTGAATCAAGGAGCTCACCCTTATTATTAGACATTTTTTATATAAGGCTTAGCTCTCAAAGGGTTTTCCAATTATTTTATCATATTCCAGTATTATTTAGGATCACAAGTAGTCTTAATTTTAATGTTGTAAAAATGTTTTCTTGCAGGTCTAATTAACCTTTTACATTAATTCCGCTTAATTTTAAAATTAACCCAGTCTTCCTCCCTTTTTGTTTTATTTGCTCTTTTCCAGATTCTCTCTCTAATATGAATTTTCTTTTTCAAATATTCATTTATCCATGGGATATGCTTTTTCTTTGTTTTAGTTTTTTTAAACGGTGCATGCCTATTACAGACCTCCAAATAAGTTTTAGAAAATTCTTCAACCCACAAATTTACATCTGGAATTAAATTTAATCTTCCCCACTCTACACAATTTAGATCATAAACAAAATTATTGGGGTGATAGTTCTTAAAGTTTCTTTTTTGGATAATCTTTTCTTCCTTAATTATTTGATTTCAATCTTTTACAACACAATATACTGGATTATGATCCCCCAAATTTGGAGGTAAAATCAAACATTTTTCAACCAAAATATGGTTAAATTAACTAACTAACTAAATAGACAGTTGCCCATGTATGTTGTTGTTTATGAGGAGTTGCCTTTTTGTTATTTGTTAAACCTTTTGATACCATTGCTGGCTACATGGCACCGAGTTAAGGGGTTCACTCGGCATACTGGAGACCTGAGTCAGGGTACCAGGAGCAGAGATTGGCAAGGAGGGAGATTTACAAGCACCCATTGGATGCTTGAGATCAGGCTTGGCACCTGTGGGTGGACTGGGTGCTGTGCTTGGGGGACATGCTGCCTTGACACCCCTCCTGCATGTCCCCACCCAAGGTCACCTGTGCTCATGCAAGGCTGAGAACTGTTTTGGGTGGGGCCAAAAATGAGAATAGAGCTCCCTGTCTGACTGGATGATGAGTGCCGACTACTGCCACCATGAAGTCCCAGAGACAGCCCAGACCAGCTCTGTAGCCCGTGGATGTGAATTTGCCAATAAGGCACTCCTCCCCAAAATAGAGGACCCTCCTAACATATGGCTACATTGGTCTACCCAGGTAGCTGCAGTAGGGACTGGTGGATGGTGGTAAAGGGTGGGTGGGTGGGCATCAGGGACCTTGGCACTTTGAAGGAGTGGTTAGACAGGGGTGCCACATGGGTGAAGCATAAATGGAAAACACAAAAAATCTTTTGATACCTTTGCTGCTGTGACATTTTTCTTTCTTTGGTGCCCATCTCTCCTCCACCCTTATGCTGTCTGTGTACTTGCTCAATTCTTGTGGCCAGCACTATGCCATATATAGTGCTACTAGCTCACAGTCACTGCTATATTCAATGATGTGCTTGTGTCCTGCACTGTGCTCCACTAATCTGGTGTAGTGCTGTGCATGTTCCCCTGTGCTGTTGCCCAATTTTCTTGAGCTGAATAGCTCTGTCTCTCATGATCAAATCATTGAAACTAAAACATTTAGGAAGCCCACAGCAGGCAACACTCTGCTGTTGGCATAAAGTGCCCACCCTAGGAACACTATTCAAGTCATACATTATAAACAGTTTATTTGTTTGCATCCTAACTACAGTACTCTGCAGTTATCTGAACTACAGCAACTGATTTAAAAACAAACTCTAGTCAGAGATGACAGGGCTGCAGCCAAGGAATGGGGGTACAAATATTAAAAAATTACCAAACTTACAAGCCTGCATTTGCAAAATGTAATGTAGGCTCACAAATTTGTTGTTTTCTAATACTTTTACACTAAATTGCCAACATAGCCTTGTTATGACTGTGCCTCATAAAGAAGGGCAGAAAACATTTTCAACTCCTGGTCTAAAGGTGATTTCATGCAGGAACTGCAAAATTAACTTTTGGGAAGCAAAAACAATTTTTGAGCAGGAGGTGAAAAATGACTGCTGTCATATTCATGAGGTGCTGTAAAGAAATGGGTATGTTGAAAATCTGGGGTAAAAATATTGAATATTACCAAACTTACGATCCTGTGTTTGTCAAATTCAACATTGCCTTGTAAATTTTTTAAAATATTTTTGTACCAAATTTACAACATAGCTTTCTTTTGACCCCGCCTCATGAACAAGGGCAGAGAAAATTGTCAACTCCTGCCCAAAAGGTGTTTTTGTGCAGGGACCGTGAAATCACCTTTCATGGCTGATTTGCCTAATGTCAGTGTAATTGTTCATGAAGCAGGGTCCCAAAAAAGGCATGTTAAAAACATGGGACAAAAATATGCAAAAATGCCCAAGTTATGCGACTAAGTTCAAAACTCCTTTGAAATACATTGAACCACATACCTGTTTCTTCAGTTCATGATCTGGCTTTGAAGAGTGAAGATGGGTCTGTGATCCAAAGAGGATTATGGTGTAGGACCTCCAATGGGTAAGTAAAGGCTTGATGGGGTGCGGAGTGGTAGGTGCTGAGTGGGAGGGTTGGGTGGTGGGTCAGGAACATTGATGGATGTTTTTCCTTTTACAGGTAAACAAAAAAAATCAGGACTGAGGATTACTGCTTGCTACAGTACATTAGAAGACTGGGCACCCCCAGTGCCACTGTTATGTTTCTGGAGGCAGGGTGCTGAAAGGGAGGATTGGGTGGGAGGAGAGAAAAATATATCTTTAAAAAAATGTCATGGGGGAACATGATCGCGACACTGGGGGATTAGGCACCTCAGTGTCATTGTTATGTTTCTGGGGGTGGGGTGAGGTGGGGGTTCTGAGATGGAGGTTGGGTGGGGGATATGCATAATAAAATAAAATAAAATTTGTAGTCATGAGGGGACATAATCATGACACTGGGCGATGTGCACCCTCAGTGTCACTATTATGTTTCAGGGGTACTGAGAGGGAGGGTTGGGTGGGGGATATGTATAATTAAAAAAAGAAATTGGTGGTCATGGCAGAACACAGCACAGTCTGCTGTGACCGAGATGGCCGCCACACTGTACTGCTCATGCGCTAGTAGTTGTGCATGTGCAGTACAGTCTGGTGGCCATCTTAAACATGGCAGAGTGTGCCATGTCCTGCCATGACCACTGACACATAACAAATACTGCAGTGCTACTTCCAATGCAGACAACAAGTGGAGTGCTTCACAGATGCAGAAGTGACTGTGGGGCAACTTCAACATGTTGTTCGGTCAGTAAAAATGCTATGCCTACTACAGCCCGAGCTAGATTTCTCAATTGGGGCTATTGTGAACTACTCTTTGATAAGGCCCTTGAGAGAGCTCTCATCTATACAGATGGACCATTCTTTCCCCATGAAACAGAGAACAGAATTATAGAAAAACAGTTACTTTTGTAACAGAATTTAACTCCATATTCCCTCAGAGTACATTATTTCCAAAGGAAGCCAGATTGCTGTATTTTCCTGTATAATCAGTGCAAGTCTATGAGACCATTTTCCATGTAGATGGCTCAATTTCCCTGTAAAGTACAGGAATTGCTGTAAATCTGGGAACCCTGGTGTCTGCTGTACCCACCAGGGGTGTGCAATATCACATAGGTATATAATCATTGTATGTTACTAGGCACTGCATCAGGTTGGATGTATGTGCCTGGTACCTTGATGTGTACATCTAGGCAGTACTAGGTGATAATAGCATCAGCAGAACAGCATGGACCACAGAGCTGGCCTGCCAGTGTGGTGGCTGGATTTCTGCTTGTGATGCCAATGACTCGGGTTTGGGAATGGACCCGGGAGTCAGAGGGCTAGTCAGGAGGAAAAGGATCGAGCATCCTGGGACTGCTCTCCTTCTCTGAGTGGGGGGAAGAGTGTCCGCTGCTACATGGATCCCTGGTGTAGGCCGGGAGTACCGCAGCAGTCACCGCCAATACCTAGGGAATGGGGTAGATGCTGATTGTCATTGCACATCCCTGCCCCCAGGGATCCAGGATGTACAGAAAAAAAAGCCAGCCCCCAGGCATGGAAGCCCAGTTCAGTCGCCATCACTGTCATGTGTGCCTCCCATGTCCCTGACCTGGGGGTAAGCTGGGGCTTGCTAACAGTGACCATTGGGGGGGCCCTCCCTGTGGTCCCTCCCAGAGAAGGTTATCCTGGGCATGGGCATGATAGGTGGGGAAAGAGCTAATCTCCAAATGGTGGATCGAGGGGGAACCAGACCAAAAAAAAAAGAACTGCATGGACCACAACAGCATAGAAAACACAGTGAGTGCCAAAACAGTGACTGTAAATGACAGCGTGAGGTAAGAATGGCAACAAGAACAGGAAAAAATCAGAGCAATCACCCACTGTGACAGCCACATACAAGAAAGAATAGCAATGCACAGACAAAGGCAAAGAGGCTGTACGGCTATCCTTTCTTGTATGTGACTGTCACATTGGCTAATTTGTCTTATTGTTCTCTGTTGTTGGCATTGCCGTTCTTACCTCATGCTGCCATACGTGGCCACATACAATGCAGGGGGCTTCCCTCCCTGCCCCCCCCATATACATAAACACACCTGAGCCACACATAGCAGGGGGACAGTGGCAGCAGTGTGTCACAGTGCTCTAATGACCCGCACTGTCATGGGCAAGCCGCTGTTTTCCCACACACTGTTATTGCGGCTCTGTTTTTGCTGGCTGTTTTTCTGGTGCTGTATTCACCTGACACCCATCTAGGCAGGGTGCACAGTATACCAAACAGCATGTTGCCATAGTCCATGTCAGTGCTTTGTATACTGTACGTGGTATACAGATGGGTGTAGGAAAGCATACGCCAAGTAACCCACTGCTTACAATTGTATTGGGAGAAGGGTGATGATCTAGGACCTGTCCACTGAGGTTGCATACTCCTGCAGTCTGATATCTACCCCATTGGTGTTATGATATAATATTTTGCTCTGTTTGCATTAAACATAATGCTGGAACCTTAAGGTTGGAGTAAAGAACTGTGAATGAGCTTGTTATGTACAGCAAATCTGGGTTTGAGTCCTACAACATCCATTTGCATTCTATGTGACTGAGTGAGTCACTTAACCACTCCATTGTTCCAGGGTTGCCCCTTGAAACAGGCATTTGTGCCTAGTGGCCCTTTGTCAGTCACCAAAGAAATAAAAAACTAAAAAAAAAGACATACAACTGAGTAATATAAGGTGTACAAGGGGTTTAGGTAACAAACATGGTTATGTAAGAGGCACCAAAAGGGTGTTGCTTACAAATTTTATTTTCCTAGCTACACCACTGGTGTGGAGCCCAGATTCTGCACCCATACCCTGGTCTCACCTGTCAGTGGGCCATGGCATGGCTGTGCATACCTGTTTAATGGGTCCATACATGGTCCTATCCATCTCAGCCCTGCACATGCAGCTGCAGTGGCACAGTATTGCTGAAAGTCTGGCAGCATTGCATTGGCCATGGTATGTGTAGTATAGAGAGTACATGGTACTGTACCATTCTGTGTGCTATGTCTAAAGGCCTGTGTGGCCTTGTGCCACCCATGTGCATCTGATTGTACACACCCTGGCTGGTCATCACAGGAGTACCTTGCACATGTGAGCGGTGCATGGCAGCACTCTATGCACCATACTTCCTGGTGCAGGGGCAATGTCATACAGCAACTTGTGTCCATGTGCATCCACCACTGTACACCACTGCTGGTGCTGGCAGCACCATTCACCCTTTACAATGCACATGTCACCTTTAACCCCTCCACAGAAAATAGGGCCCATGCTGTGCCAGGCAGGACCTCTGGGCCAGTCAGGAGTGCCAGAGTGACAGGCAGGCAGTTGGGGAGGCCAGGCCAGACTGCAGGTGGAGCTGTCTAGGGAGGGCTAGCGGTCCTCCTACCCACACCCATGTAAGTACCCTACATTGTGTGTTTCACTGTCTGTGTTGCATGTGTGCACTATGCTGCATGTTGTTGCCAGTGTTGATGGGGAATGTCCACGTCTGTGGCTTGGCAGGTTGTACACAGCTCTGAGACCAGAACCTTGGTGCTTGTGGCTTTGCCCCTTACCTGGCCCTTGAGGCCCTGTCCCACCACTAACACTTTAGTGCTACGGGGAGGTGCCATGTACAACTTGGAATATTATGCCAATGTCCCTTCTGCCTGTTTGGATACTGTGTCATGGCATGCATCATACAGTGTAGTGGCCTGTCCCCTGTGTGACAGCCTTGGTACACCAGGGCAGTGACACTATAGCTCACTTCGCCAAGTGATATGCTTGTCATTGGTTTTAAGGTCTGTCATGCCACATGGTCTGAGCTAGGTATGCATACATGGCTGGCTGCGGTAGTCACTGACCACTGTGATTCCAGTATACCCCTGTGACATGCCATGTGTGACATACAGCACACATGAGTGGTCTATGGTAGTCTGCCTGCATCAGTGCCTTCTTCAGTGCCATCTGTACTTGGTACCATAGCACTGCATCTCAACAAGGCTGGCCTTGTGTGTCTTGGGGTCCCAAGCAGAGGTAGTAATTAAGGGCCCTTGAGCATACCTTACCATGTATTTATCTGGTGTTATGAGGCATAGTTGGGAGGGTCTACCCAACCCAGTGCTGTTCATTGTGTGACAGTTCCACAGTACACAGGGAATGAGATGCATGCACTGCAACATACATGGACTTCAACTAACTGATGGCCTGCACAGCCTCTGTATGGAGGGCCCCTGTCAGTAAGAAGTCCAGGGTGACTGCTGGGATGAGGATGCCTACAGATGGCTCTGCGTTTCACACAGGTGTTATGATCACTGCTTTACAGTATGTTTGGCACATGCACATGTGACTGCAATACAAAAACAGAAATTACCAGCACATGTGGGGTGAAGAAAGACCAGCTGAGAAAGTTGCTATTGAAGCTCAAAACATTTCATTCATGAGTACACTGATAACGGCTACAGAGGACATTGACTAACAGCCCCAGCACTTCAACCAAAGCATGGTCTTCTTCAGGGGGTGTCTGCAGTGACCTCACTTACCCACCACAATGCTGCACTCACATGTTACCATTCCTACCTCACTTGTTGTCGCATGACAGTACTGCTATATACTTGTCCTGAACTGGCCTGTCCCTGATGTGTTGTTCTGTACTGTGTTGCTGTTGGGTGAATGCTGTGGGTGCACTTGCTGCTAATCCCTGATGGTGCCCTGTCCATGTACAGCTGTGCTTGTGTGTGTGTGTATGTGTGTGCTATATGCTTCTGCATGTCCGGTGTCCTGTACATGCACATCTGTGCTTGGCACTGTGTGCTGGATGCCTGGTCTGCAAGGTGCTGGGTGTGTGTCCACTACTCATAGCCACTGGGGCCACTACACTGCCTGTTCTGCATTGCCTTGGTGCTGCTGTGGCTTGTGCTGTATTTTTACATCTGGCCTGTCTGCCAGTGTCCTGTGTTCTTTGCACAGCTATATCTGGCTCTGTTTCAGCAAGGCACCCTCTTTCTATGTGCAGTCCTCCACTGTTTGGGTACACAGTGCTGTCTCTGGTATACCCCAGACATGCCATTGCAGCTGCATGACTCGGTCCATCTGTGTGCAGCATGTTGCCCCAAGTCTAGTCTGGCTGTACATCTGTTATGCACAGTATGACACTTGTGTCCCTTGTCCTGTGTGCACAGCTTGCTGATTTCGGTGTCTTTTCTTCCATAAGTGCCTGGAGTGCTGCCGGTTGGCCTAGGATGTGTTGGAGGTGGAGGATAGGGTGACCACCAGCAGTGCCTAGTCCACCTCTTGTGGCTCATGTGAAAGAAGCTTCAGTCAGTTGAAGAAGTGAAAATGATGGTGCAGGACATCACTACCACCATTTGTGAGCTGGTGGCAGCCATCTGCACAGATGGGGAGCAGCAGCAGCCAGCTTCAGGCCCATAGGGGCAGCATAGGCCACTGGCCACTGAAGTTGTTGGACAGACAGTTGCCCTTATTGGTTTTAATTACAGGCAGTTGGCCTTATGCAGTTTTTATTAATGGTCAGTTGCCTGTTTGTTGCTGTCATTTATGAACTACTGCTGTTTTTTCTACAAGGTCCTGTATGGAAGAAGGTACTTTAGTATTTAGGTAGTCTATGTCTCTGTATTTACAATACTCAAGACCCTTGTGAAATGCATTCTTCCCTGTAACCCTCCTACCCCTTTCCTTCCTTCCTCCCTCCATCTGCAGGTTGCAACTGGAAACATGTCTCCTGGGCTCTTTTTGATTACCTGGCAAAATATGGTTAAATGAATGAATGAATGAATGGGAAATTGCCCCATAATGATGTTGTTTATGAGGAGTTGCCCTTATGTTGTTTGTTAAACCCTTTGATACCTTTGCTGCCGTGTGATATGTCTTTCTTTGGAGCCCATCTCTCCTCCCCCTAGTGCTATCTGCATTACTTGCTCAGTGCCTGTGGTCAGCTCTACGCCATATTCAGTGCTACTATTTCATAATCACTGCTATATTCTGTGCTGCATTTGTGCCCTGCACTGTGCTGTAGTGCCAGACATGTGCCCTGTACTTTTTCCCAATATCCAGCCCTGTTAACGCAGGTGCAGTAGGTCTGAATATCTGTATGGCCATGGTCCTGTGCAAGCACTGCTTAGGTGCAAGTGCAGCACAGTACAAACTTGGCTGACTGAAAATGGAGGCCATACATTATATAATGAGTTTCACTGCAGCATGTGCAGTAGGATCAAACATCCATTTGGAATGGCATAAAACTTCTGTGCTTTACCAACACAGGACAAACAAGAGTGTTGTGAAGAAAAATTGTTTTTTTCTTTAATTCATGCCAGGAAATCTGATCAATAGGTATGTTTTCCCTTGCTTTTTTAGTAGTCAAATTAAAGTTCAGTTTTCTTCATTACAGGCAGCCCCAGAAAGATACACACCAAAATATATAGCCCTTTCCTTTGCCACACCCTTTTTTTCAAGCCCAAGAATTGTCCTCACCTGTTCATCTTCCTTTAGTGATGTGTAGCTCCTGATTGGCTGGTTCATCTACCCAAATTTCTTCTCTGTGGATAGTAATTGTTTTAATTGTAATATTGTGAAGTGTTTTTATTTATTTTATTTTTCATATAGTATATGGCTACAGCTGACTGAGATTGTGTTGTGGCCAGATGTTGTACAGATATCTTGTTGGCTGATATATAGCCTCTGATTCCTTAGAAGGGAGCAACAAGCTGGCCCAGTGGTGCAGAAGGTTGAAGCACTGGACGTCACACCTCGCGTCATGCTGGCGACCCAGGTTCGGCTGTGAGCCTGGGCCATCAGGGGCTGGCGGGGGGGGGGAATAGGATGGAGCATCAGGAGGACTGCTCTTCTATCTCCAGGCAGGGATCCAGGGGGCCATCACTGTACAGCAGTCCCCGGTGATGATCGGGGGCACTGCTAGAGCAAGGCATAGCAGGATGGAGTGCAGCAGACGTTGGCACGTCAGTGCCCAGATGTCATTACACACTTGCACTTTCAGGGGAAGAAAAAGTTGGAAAATGGTACAGCACAGGCTGCAGCAGTTTGATGGCACTCCGCCGCCAAATGATGCCCAATGTGCATGCCAGTAATGGTTCCTCATCTGGCATTGGGGGCAATAGGGGGTGCCTGTCTCAAAGGCAGAGGTACATATGCCAGCTGGGCATGCCACATCGGGGTCGGAGATGGAGCTGAGTGGTGGCTGGATTCAGGCAGGTCAGTGGCTGCAAAGGAGTAAAAATATGGCATGATAACAAAAAAAGAAAGGAGCAACAATAACTACAGTTTGGTAAAAATAAGTTTGCAATTCACTATTGTCTCTTCAGCAGACACATGCAGTCCCCACAGTCATGTCCTGTACATGTAATTTTTGATGATAATGAATCTAGAAGATCACTTTGCTTCATCAGTTTATTTCTATCACCACAGGCTCAAAAGTCCCTGCCTGATATGAGGTGCTCCCATCTAGGCAGGGATATTAAAACATTGCATCACAGTGCACTCACTTGCAGTGCTTGTAGCAAAGCCAGTATGATTCCAATTGGCATTATTACCTCCTAATAATAACATCACGGGTTCTAGTCCCATACCAAGGCTGAAGATTATGTCCCACCGTGACATTAGAGACTAAAGGGATGCAGTCCTGTTTGATGCGTCAACCTTATGATGAGACAGTAAGACTTGTTGCCTTCTTCCCATTTCTGGTAGCTAACCAGATGGCAACTAATGATCTGATGCAGCAAATTCAGGCGTAGATAATAACCCAACCCAGCAATCATTCTTGCAAAAAAACAGAGCCTGCAGTTGTCCATGACTATGTGTAGGATGTTGTTGCTGTACAAAGAGTGATACATTTGCCACATACACCTATAGTACTGCCAGTATCTGCTGTATATCAGGTACAAAAGGCATTATTTAAAACCTGATCCTGATACGTTCAGGTTCAACTTATCTGACAAATGATTTATTTGCCCCAGAGGTTTATATAGGGTAGATGTTTGCAATCACAGAAAATTAAAAACAAATTATCAAACAAACAATGAATATAAGATTACATAATCCATTGAAGCACACTGTATATCAGTGAAACATCTGGAGCATGGATTTGGGTACTTTGGTATGGGAGAGGATAAGGACACCAGATCAGATATGAAGAGTAATAAACTGAAAAACCAAAGAAAAAGAACAACCTTTTGGATTCATAAACATCAAACCTCGCTTCCACAAGGCAAGATCAGGAATACCAAACATAAAAATGTCAACAGTAAAGCTAAAACTCAACTGCAAAGTTAAATCTGTCAAACAATGTACTTTCCCTTGTGGTACGTGCCTCATTTGTGAGTCCTAGACATGGCAGATGCATATTTAAGTGGGCTAAGTTTGGCTGGCATGGAGAGCAACAACTGGTGATAGATAAGAAAGGCAGAAAAAGATATAACACCATCAACTCATGAAAGAGAAGATCAGAATGAACTCAACATGCCCTTGTGGTTTTATTAAAACTCCTGCATACATTGATATTTTATTTTTGAGACAAGCAGATCTAAGGCCATTGTCACTTTGGGAAAATAGAAGTGCAATCCTCAAGACATAAATGAGCTAACCAAAGATAACCCACTTGTAAAAGGGTAAAATATTTTGTTCAGTTAACATAAATCTACAGTGGGTTCACGTCATGTAAGTGTACTGCTTATATTGCTATCCAGATCTGCTGATATCCATGGTGCTGTAATGCTCATGAAGTAGGCTTGACCACTGATGGCTGTGGAGTAGCACACAGCAACTCTTTCCCACTTTCACAATATAGTCTGCTAAATATTATACATAGCAATCATAGGTTTGAGGAGCTGAAATCAAAGAGAATGGAGTAAAGACTGGAAGAACAGCTGAGCAGAATGTGTTGGCCTTTTAAATTACCACAGGAGACTATAAATGATAGGTGTTTACCTTAACATGAATAGAATTCTTTAAGAAATAAATAATCAGCAGACTTCCATTTGTTGCATGATATTATGTGGTTTACATAAAAACATCTGTTTTTTTTTTATTTTGATGTGGAAAGGAACTAATAAACAATCTTTATCCCTTTGGTAGAAGCTAATAAATTTTGTTCAAGGTCTCTTCATAGCCTGCTGTATCACTTTTATTTACAGTCATCTGTTTGAGACCATGTTATTTTATCCCCTCTTCAACTCTCTTCTCCTCAGTTCCACACAGCACATGTAGCCATAACATTTCCTAGTAGCATATCAAGTAGAGTTTTGCTAGGAGCCCTTCTGAATGCCAAACCAGGCCTCCATATGCAGAATAATGACATTAAAGATCAACTGATGCATGCAGAACTGCTTTGTAAAACATAATACTTAGAACTGGCTCAGCGTATACTTCCTAGTTACATTATAGTGTTCATCTCCCCATTCTTATTTACTGACAACATTTGTAGGAAAACATGATTATTTGTTCCGTGGAGCTTATCTGCTCCAGTTGTGCATTTAATGATGGGTTTGCATTGGCCATGTGCAGATTTCTATCATTGCAGTCAGTCTTGAGTTTTTTTGATAGTGCGCCATTCCACAAGAATTGAATACATAAATTGGGCAGGAAAATTATTTCTAATTAGAAATTGTTTGCCATGTTTCCATTTTATGAAATTACAATAATACCCAAAATAAACCATTTATTTTTTATCTTTCAGATGAGTTGTCTTTCAGATGAAATGTTAAACCAAGGTCTAGTCTGCCCATTTTGATGGTTGTTCAGGTGGACATGAAATATTCCATGGCACTTTGGGAAAATAGTAAGACGATTTTCCCAGTGTCCTGGCCAAATTTCCTCCCATTCTCTTCTACCAATAGCTTAATCTAATTTAATATGGAAGTTACATCTGTAAACCCCAATCCCCTACCCCTGCAGTGACAAGGCTGAAATGAGTAGAATTGTCCAGCATTTCTTTCCTGTTCAACAAAAAACTAAACAAAGAAATAAAAAAAAACCTCCTGAATAAATATTGATGCCAAAACTGTATTTTGTAATTTTTTTGTTTTAACGGGCAATGCTTCATACAGTTCACTTCATAGAACAAATAACTTAGAGTTTGAATTTTATCACAGTTTGTGCACAAAACTCAGAACACTGATCTAGAAAGTTGGTAGCATAGAGACAGATCTCTAGTATGGGTACAATTTTTAAATGCCAATGTTAATGGGGGTTTACATGTGGTGAGAGAAGGCTGCTGATAGAGGCCAAGTAAGTGGGTCCCAAGATAAAAAAAGGGAGGATGGCCCTAGTTGTTATCAGTTGTGGAAGATGGTGTTGAGGCTGGGAGGTTGCAAGGAAGGGGCAAATGCAAGATTGCTGTCATGTGGGATAAAAGCTGCATATCAGCTGGAGTCCCTTTTATTTACTGTGTACATATGTGCTTGACATATGTGTGTCACAGAAAGGAAAATACAGTAACAAGGTCTAGCTTGACATGTGACATAGCTAACCTCGAGAAAGCATGTTTTCTAGAGGTCAGCTACATCACAATCCTGTTATCGCGAACATTCCATTTTAATTACAGCTGTTACCTGGGGATTGCTCAAGCAATTGAAGAGCAGTTCAGCTATGCTGAATTAAGCTATGCTGCATTATAACAGGGCTTTCTTATCAGAGCAGTGAAAGTAAAATACACAGCAGAAGCTCCCAAAAAGAGCTAATCTAAAAGTTTTACAGCTGAATACATGTGATATAAACTGTACCTGCAAAAGCCTGACTCAGACTATAACATTCATCCTTAGTTGTGAGGGGGCAGGACATATAACCAACTCATAGCTTTGACCCATATGACTTATTGTGCTGCCCCTTCACTAATGGAAATAATGGTATATTCTGAGTAAGGCCACTCCTGTGTGTGTGTGTGTGTGTGTGTGTGTGTGTGTGTGTGTATGTGTGTGTATGTGTGTGCCTCTCTGTCTGCCTATCTTTATTATTAGCAAAAAAACTTCATTAATGTGACAGGGTTCCTGTTAATGCCACAAAAGTAGGGAAATGTGGCATTAGGGTTTTCAACCCTAACTGCCCACCCCCAAGCAGCAAAGGGAAAAAAAAAAACATTAAGGTTGTGGATCTCCAAAGTCTTGGAAAATCAGTTGTTGGGTCTTCCTTGGGGTTTTCAACCCTAATGCTCATCTCCTCCCTCAGCCCATGGCCTTTGTCTGAAGCAGAAGGCACAGCTCTGAGCCAGTGTCTTATATTGACACAATCATTAAAGGTAGAGAAGTATGTCTCGCCACATGTTGCCAGCACAATATGTTGTAGCTTTCTTCATGCATGATATTGTTTGTTCAGAGAATGAAGTGGGCATTAGGGTTGACAATCCCATGGAACAACGCTGAGTCCCCAAAACTCTGAAGCCCCAAAAATCTAATGTGTTTTTCCTTTTGCTGTTGGAGGGGTTGGGGGAATTAGGGTTGGAAACCCTAATACTACATTTCCCTACTTTTGTGGCATTAACTGGAACCCTAACTGGTGCATTAATGAAGTTTTTTTGCAAAGTATTTCCATTCTTTTTGTGACAGTGGACATCCACAGAGGGACAGGGCCCATTGGGCCCTGCACTAAGTGAAGATTCAGTCTACTGACAGAAGTGTAGGGATCATATTGAAATAGTAAGGGTTCTGTGTATAGTGATTGTTCCTTTTTTTCTTGTACAGTTGGCTGGCACATTATGCAGTGGAATGCAAAAATTACCTGACTGCATAAAGCAGCAGCCGACAAATCAAAATAGTGAATTTTTAGACCTTATTGTATAATTCAATATTTTGACTGCAAAGTTTTAACATAGCCGTGTTATGACCCCCACCTCATGAACCCAGCGTGTAAAAATTCTGGAACACTGACTGGAACATCATTTAGTGCCAGATGTGCTAAAACACATTTCAGTCAGGATTTCAAAAATGCCTGCTGTTGTGTTCATGAGGTGATGTGAAATAAAATGGCTATGCTGAAAATCTGGGTTCAAAATACTGAAAATTACCAAAGTTATGAGCATGCATGTAAAAATTGCAAAGTATACACATAACATAGATGTTTTTTAAAATCTTTACTCCAAATTTTCAATATACTGTAGCTTTCCTGTGACCCATCCTCATGAACAAAGGTGGAGAAAAGTTTCAAAGCCTGCCCAAAAGGTAATTTCATGCAGCAAATATGAGATCACATTACAGGACAGATTTGCATAATTTCACCACTGTTGTTCATGGGGGGAGGGCAAAATGGCCATTTTAAAAATTTGGTGTAAAAATATTCAAAAGTGACAAGGTTATGAATTAAAGTTCAAACTCCTTTGTGATACATTAAATTGCACCTACCTTATGTTCTCATACTGCAGTCACCAGTTCCAGTAGCAAGATGTCTTCAATCAGAGAGTGGATATATATTGTGGGACCTGTTGAGCTGAGTGAGTGTTTGTGGGATGGGGTGTAGGGAGCTCTACAATGCGGGTTCGACAACAATTTCATCGACTGGCATCAGAGCGATGGAATTTATGTTGACTACAAGTTGCCGTCGACATAAATCCTGAAGAACTCCCTGTCTCTTTTTCTATCAGGGGCTTTGCCCCCAGAACCCCCCATACAGGGGGATCTGCCACCTCACCCTCTATTCTAAATATAATCAACTCTGAGTTGGAGTTGATTCGGGGAGGGGGTGCAGGATTGGAGACCATGTGCCTGGGTCTCTGATGCACTAATACAGGAAACTGTCACTGTAGTCAATATCAATATAGTTCATTGTGTTGGTGCAGCTGTTGGGAAGGTACATCAGTGTAGGGTGGTGGATGCTGAGTAGGGGTGATGAGGTGGGGTGGATTGGGGAGTGTTGGGGGTCATATTTCCAATGGACCATATTCTTTTTTCAGGTTGCAGGGTTGCAGTATAACCAAGAGGTTAGAGTAATGAGCTGTTATTGAGTGAGAGATGTTCAGCAGACCTGGGTTTGATTCTCACAACATCCACTTGCATACTGTGTGACTCTGGGCAAGTCACTTAACTTTCACAGTGCTCCTGGGTTGCCCCTGAAAACAGGCACTTGTGCCTATTGGGCCTTACCAGGTCACCAAAAGAATAAAAAACAAAACAAGCAAAAAAGATTGATGAAGGATAATTTTCTTTATTGTAGGGGGACAGAAGCCAACACTGGGAACTGGGTATCCCAGTTTTGGGAGGATCCAGGGCAGTACTGGGAATGAGCACCATGGTACAACCACAGATAACAAGGGGAGTGGCGACCTCGAGGAGAGAAGGCAATAGAGCAGTACCAGGGTTGGGAACCCCAGTCCACTTCATAGACAGACAGATAGATAGATAGACAGACAGACAGACAGATGGACAGACATCTGGGCAGGTAAGCTGACAGACAGACAAACTGATATACAGACAGACAGGTGGTGGTGTTGTGGGGGGCAGATTGCTGATGGACATTTTTTAAAAGATAAATAATGAAAAGATCAGTGAGGGACTGTTTTCTTTATTGTAGGGGACAGAAGCTGATACTGGGGATTGGGCACAACAGTGTCAGCATGATCTTCAGAACAACTGGGTGTGGGGACCATGGAGCCAGCACATATATTTAATGGGTGGGGTGTATGTGGGTGGGTCATATTAGCAAGGAATCATTATTTCTTTTACATTGGGGTGGAGAGCACCAATGTATTTGTTTTAGAAAAAAAAGTTCAAAAAGGAATGGTTTTCTTTATTGTAGGGGGACAGAATTCAACACTGGGGACTGAGCACCCCAGTGTCAACATTATCTTTGGTGGCATGAAGGGTGGTCACCTTGGTGCCATCACCTATATTTAAAGAGTGGGGGGTCAAATCGGAAAGGGACCATTTTCTTTTTTAAAGGTTAAAAAAAGGTTAATTAAGGCAGTTTCATTTATTGCAGGGTGACAGAAGCCATTGGGCACTCCAGTATTGGGATGATGTTAAGCAGGAGTGGGGGTGGGCACCCCAATGCTGCATGTGTATTCAGAAGGGGGCAGATGACCTGGAGGGAAGTGGGCAAGAAAAGCATTATCAGAGGTGGGTACCCTGGTCCACTTATTGTTTAGAAAAAAAACCTTTGGGGGAGGACCCTGGAGGGTATGGGGGATAAAGAAGCAGTACTGGGGGTGTGCACCCAAGGCTGCAGATAGATAGATAGATAGATAGATAGATAGATAGATAGATAGATAGAAGGTCCATGGATAGTTCTTTCATGAGATCACATGAAAGAACAATGGTTCTTTCATGTGACCTAGTGAAAGAACTGTGAAGAAAAAATAAGTCCCCCCTTTCTTTCATGACCAGACCTTTTTCTTTTATGAGTCATGAAAGAACTCACAAAAGAATAATCTTGACTGATGAAAAAGATGGTGAACTTAGTCCTTCTCCCATTGTTCTTTTGTGAGCTGACCTTCTTCTTTTGTGATCACGAAAGAACTCATATAAAAAAAAAATCCTATCTCATTAAAGCAAATGGTGGACTTCGTTTTTTTTTCATAGTTGTTTTGTGAGCCAAGAGTCTTCTTTTGTGAGTTCTTTTATGATCATGAAATGAGAAGGTTGTCTCACAGAAGAACAATGGGAAAAAAACTATGTCCAGTATCTTCTTTCATGAGTTGAGATTCTTTTATTGTGAGATGGAAATCTTCTTTTGTGAGACTCATGAAACAAAAATTTCAGCACACAAAACAAGCCTCAGTAAGGATTTTGGAGATGTCCCAAAATTGTATTTTGGGGCCGTTTTTTTAAAAAAACATACTCCAGAATGGAGCCAAATGTGTCCTGTTTAGCTAGATCCATGCATTTGTTTTTCTCCAGTGCAATATTTTTATGGGTTTTCAATTTTAAAAAAAAAACAGAACTGAGACAAGCTGGATATCATACGAAAGAAGATTTTTTTTTCATCACAAATGAAGAACTTGGGCTCATTACAGAAGATTTTTCTTTTGTGAGCAAGCAATTCTTTCATGTGAAACATCTATCTGAAAGACCCTACTGAGCATGCTCAGACCTGAAATTTCAAATCCTTATAACTCTGGAACACATTAATAGTCTTTCACCAAACTAATGAAAGGCATCATACTGTGGAAATACCTTTCTACCCTGAAAATTTCATATATATATATATATATTCATGGCAAAAAACTCCATTTAATGCATCGGTTAGGGTTGTCCTACAGCAACAAAAGCAAGGAAATTTGATGTTAGGGTTCTCACCCCCCTTGCACCTCACACCCACACCGCCCCCACCAACAGGCATTGCGGTGTGCATTGGGGTCATTGGTCCTAACGTTCACCCCATCCCATGTGCAAACAAGCTGAGGTGATTCAGTATAGGAGAATGGGGTGAGAATTAGGACAGAAGACCCCAACGCATATGCCGATGCCTGTTGGTGGGGGTGGGATGCAATGGGGGTGGGAACCCTAACATCGAATTTCCTCACTTTTGTCACTGTGGAACAACCCTAACTGATGCATTAAATGGAGTTTTTTGCCATGAATTTCCCTTCTTTTTGAGAATGTGCACTATAAATAGTGAAGTAACAGCAATGTAAATGCAAGCGCAAAAGCTAAAGCACATGGTGATGCAAACATAAATGATAATGCAAACAGTAATACAAACACAAGCACAAATGTTAATGAAAACAGAAACACAAATGCAAGCACGTACAGAAAAGCAAACTGTAATGCACACGGGGCACGGTACTGTAATTGGAAATGCAGACACTTATGGTAACAGCAACGATGACACCAAAGGAAACACAAACAGAAATGCAAACAGAAGCGCATACGCAAACGCAAATGAAAATGCACTCGGTGATGCAAAAGGAAATGCAAATAAAAACAGTAGTGGAAAAGCAATTGTTAACAGTTATGCAAGCGCAAGTGCAAATGCAAATGAAAATGCAAAGGGTAACGCACATGGTGGCGTAGATGGGAAAGGTAACACAAATAGAAATGCAAACACAACTGCATATGGAAACACAAATAGTAATGTGCATGGTCACGGGTACCACAATAGGAAATGCAAATGCTAATGGTAACAGCAACGATGATATCAAAGGAAATGCAAATGAAAGCACATATACAAACACAAATGGTAATGCACACGGTGACACAAAACAAAATGCTAACAAAACCAGTAATGGAAAAGCAAATGTTAACAGTAACACAAATGAAAGTGCAAACGAAAATGCAAAGGGTAAAGCACACGGTGGCATAGATGGGAACGGTTACGCAAATGGAAAAGGAAACACAAATGCTAATGGTAACAGCAATGATGACGCCAAAGGAAACACAAACAGAAGTGCATATGCAAATGCAAATGGTAATGCACATGGTAATGCAAAATGAAATGCAAGCAAAAACAGTAGTGGAAACGCAAATGGTAACAGTAATTCAAACACAAGCTCAAATGAAAACACAAAGGGTAACGCACATGGTGTCGTAGACCGGAACGCTAATGCAAATGGTTAAGGAAACACAAGTGGGAACGCTAACTGTGACAGTAATGAAAGTGTACATCCTTTTTTTCACCAACAGCTGCATAGAGAAACACAGTGAGTACAAAAAATGGATGCATAATAATGGGCCTCGGAGCAGAAAATGAGCACTTGGAATACTAAATTGCTTATATCTCAGGAATCGTACGGCATAGAAAAAAAATTAAAATTTCATATAAAGTATGACTTTCCTGACTAGTTTTGTACTAAGCATTTGCACAATGAAAAGTCCATATCTTGAATCGTTTCTGAGATACAAGCCCCAAAAGGTACGGCGGACACCTCAATGTTAGTCTATGGGAAAAAGCATCAGCTTCGGAGTACCGTAACTTTGCATCCCTGTAATATTTTGTCACCAAACCACCAAAAGGCACATCTGTAGGATGTTGACCCTCTTCCCTCCAAATTTCAGACCAAAAGACAAACCATTCTTTTGCAGCAGAATGGCAAAGAATTCCTGTTATTGTGGCCATAGTGTTGCAAAGTAGTGTCGCAAATCACAATACTTTCACAAAAAAAAAAAAAAAAATCACTAAAGTGTCGCAGATGTGACACTACTTTGCAACACTACAGTTTACAAAACTTTCAAAAACATATTTCTGTGGTGTTTAACCCCCCAAAAAAGACATGGCTAGCATCCTCAGGGCTCGACTAGGTGAACACAAAAATAAATGTGTCCCTGGAGAGTCCCAGATTTAAATGCCAAGCATTTAACACTACAGGGGTCATTTGCAACACTAAAAACTGCATTTGTGACACTTTTGAACTTTTTGTAAACTTTTCCCATTGACTATAATGGGAAACTTGTTTTTTGAATAACTTCTGAACCGTTTAATATTTTTTCACGAAATCTTCGAAAGACTCATCGGGGACCCTCGCCGCATGTTCTCTAAAGGTTTTGTACTGGTCTCACAAACTGTTCGACCTGTAGGTTTGAGAAAAGAATACACAGAAAAAGCATAAATGTGCTACGGAATGTTGCTTTATAACTCCACATTATAACTCCGTAAACGTATAGCTGATTGTTACTTAGCAGATCCAGAGATCTATGGTACTGCTCCATGCCTGCCAAATTCCAGGCAAACTGTCATATGGTGGCAAAGTTATTAAGATGCAAAATTTCACACTTTAACCTTAAATGGGGTACTCAATCCTAACTATAGTGGCACTACCGTGCCACTATATATATATATATATATATATATATATATATATATATTTATGCAATGGGGTGTGGATAAAAACTGGCAAATAGCAGTATTTTGCCTGCACAGACCTACAGTGAGAATATTGTGTCTAGGTCATTTATTCTCACTGTAGGTAATAACCAGACACAAACTGCACTTTACCACAACTGCTCAAAAACATTTTGATTGGTGGGAGCTGACAGCATGAGCAGCACAATCAGAATTCACATGCTCAGTTGCATGTCAGCTCCCACTCACAGTTTCATTTCTCTCCAGCATCACACAGAGTACTTTCATTTTCTTCCCATATCTTTTTCCAGCACCAGATACAGTCCATAGAAAACTCACCCTCTGCATACATCCCAAATTTACTCAGCTAACAGCTGTAACTCATAACCTCCTCCGTGTGAAAATGGCATTCACACTGAGAGGTACTTTTTTTAGTCACTTAATACACACACAAAAAAAAACTGCAGAGCAAACCCCCTCACCCTTAGCAATGAACACACTGCTACAGACCGCTCTTCCTCCCTTCCCAAATACAACTGCCAACAGGCCCACCTCACACCCAGTCCCAGTGCCTGTGCTAGCTGAGAAGGAGTTTCTGAAGTGCCCAGAAACAAGAAAAACCAGCTGCTCACTCCTCTAAACTTAAAACCCTTACTGCTTGTCACTCGCTGCTGCTGTAGAACTTGACAAGCACGATCAGCTACATACCACTTCCAAAACGCAGCCACAACCAAATAAAGCATTTTCCGAAAAGCAAAACAGGTCATAAGGTCAAACTGCACTCAGGGAAAATATCACCGATATTTCCAGTAGACCCATTGCTTACCCCATATATAGTGTGTGTGTATATATATATACAGAGTTAGGGTTGCGTAGCCATTTCTATGTTAAACCTCAGTGTAGGAGAATGGGGTGAGAGTTAGGGCCAATGACCCCAACACACAGCCCAGTGCCTGTTGGTCGCTCATTGGGGGGCCACTAGACTACCAGGGATACAGGGATCATTATGTACATTATCATGATGGGGAGGGGGCCGCTAGACTACCAGGGATATTGAAAAGTTATGTTTTTTTATTCAGATGGGGCAGAACGAAGCCCCCTGAGCAAAACCCATCCTTATGTAACTTTCTAGGGCACCTCTGGGCTACAAAAATGTGTTTTAAAATTTGACCATCTTGCCCCTCGCTCGCGATGCACGATCACGATCAAAGAATCTCCTGATCAAAGAATTTGCAGGCTCACAATCAAAGATCGTTAGCGAGCCAACTGCCATGAATAAAGATTTTTAAAGCTCAGAGCTCTATTTTTTGACCAATTTGGATGCAACCAAAGGCATGGCTCGATAGATCGGGGTCCCCTGAGTAAAACCCATCCAAGTTTTACTTCAGAAGTGACCCCTGAGCTATTTGTGTTTTTTCTAATCGGAAATTTCAAAACAAGATGGCGGACCTTGTGATCAAAGAATTTTGAAAATCCTCAGGGGCAAAGATTCTTGAACCATGAGGTTGCAAATTCTTTGATCGTCAGGTGGGACCAGATGGCTAAAACCCCACTCTTTGCTCGCAAAATAGACATATAAAATTTCCCATTGACTTATAATGGGAACTTAAAAGTGACATAACTTTTGAATGTCTTAATATCTTTTCACCAAATGAAAAGCGGCATGTTCAGACGCCAAAGCTCTTTCAAACGAGCCATCTCACAGAGTGGCATGCCACACGACAGCTGTGCAGGGCCACATCCAAACTCCCAAAATCCCAAAAGCTGCCTCCAAAAATGGATAATTTTGCATTTTTCAGCGCTCTCGTACTCAAAGACTGTAAGTCTGACCACAATGCAATTTGGCAACACAAGAGATCTATCTTGCTCCACCATGTGTACCAAATTCCAAGCAAATCTGTTGAACCGGTCCAAAGTTATTAACAATCAAACTTTTGACTTTAGTATGTAAGTGACCGCTGAACACTAACTATAGTGGTGCGACCGTGCCACTATAATATATATTAGAGGCAAAAAAGTCCATTTAATGCATCAGTTAGGGTTGCTCCACAGTGACAAAAGCAAGGAAATTTGATGTTAGGGTTGAAACCCCCTTTGCACCCCTCCAGCCCACCCCCCCAAATGGAATCGGGGTGTGCATTGGAGTCATCGAATTTCCTCGCTTTTGTCGCTGTGGAACAACCCTAAGTGATGCATTAAACAGAGTTTTTGCCTCTAACTTCCCTTCTTTTTGAGAATGATTATGAGAAATAGTGAACGTAATGTGGCGGCGGGAGCGCTGGCCCCATCGTAGTGCAGCGGGCGAGGGCCCCGTGACCAAGCCACGTGATGTCTTGTCACATTGTAACATTGTGCCCGTAAACGCAAAATTGTAAATGCGCATGGTGATGCAAAGTTTAAACAGAAAAGAAACAGTACTGTAGACAGAAATGTTAAAAACAATGCAACGTTAACCCCAAATGAAAATTCAAGAAAGGGCACGCATATGGTGGCGAAATGTGAAAAGTGAGGGCGAAATGGGCACGGAACCCAAGCAGAAACGGTAATGGTAACAGTAAATGCACAGGCTGGTTTTACCAAAAGCTGTATAGAGAAAGACAGTGAGCACAAAGAATGAATGCAAAATAATGACTCTCGGAACACAAAAATGAGGACTTGGAATAGTAAATTGCTTATATCTCAGTAACCGTATGATACAGAAAAAAAATTTAAAAGTCATATGAATTATCACTTTCCTGGTTAGTTTTGTACTTATCCCCTGCAGGGGGCTAAGAAATGTTTTGACAAAAAGTCCGTATCTCACACCGTTTTCGAGATACGGGCCCTGAAAGGCGCGGTGAATGCCGTAATGTTATCCTATGGGAAAAAAAACAGAGGTTCGGACTGCCATAACTTTGCCTCCCTGTAATATTTTTTTACCAAACCACTGAAAGGCACATCTGTGGAATGTTGCCTCTGTTCCTGGCAAATTTCAGCCCAAAAGACCAAACCATTATTTTGCAGCAGGGCACCAAACGATTGCTGCAATGCATTGTACGCCGTAATGTTATCCTATGGGAAAAATTGTCAACTTTGGAGTACCTTAACTTTACCACCGTGTAATATTTTTTCAACAAAACACTGAAAGGCACATCTGTGAGATGTCAGCTGCATTCCCTCTAAATTTCAGCCCAAAACTCCAAACCGTTCTTTTGCAGCGGAGTGCCAAAGAATTACTGTTATTTTGGGCATAGTGTCGCAAAGTAGTGTCGTGATTTGCGAAAGCTTTCGCAAAAATTTGCAACACTTTCATGAGTTTGACACTACTTTGCGAAAGTACTTTTTCCAGAAATCTGAAAACCATATTTCTGGGGTGTTTTACCCCAAAATAAAGACATGACTAGCATCCTCAGGGCCCGACTAGGCAAATACAAAAAAAATTAGGTTGCTAGAGGGTCTCAATTTTAAATGCCAAGCATTTTTCTGATCACTAACTGAAAACAAAATGGCGGATTTGCGACAGTAACAGGGCCATTTGCGACAGTAAAAAGTGCATTTGCGACACTGTCGAACTTTTTGTTAACTTTTCCCGTTGACTTATAATGGGAAATTGTTTTTTGAATAACTTTTGGGGAAAAAAGAGAAGTTCAGAGTGCCATAACGTTGGCTCCCTGTGATATTTTTTCACTTAACCACTAAAAGGCACATCTGTGAGAACTTTTGAACCATTTAATATTTTTTCATGAAATCTTCGAAAAGCACATCGGGAACCCTGGCCGTACATTCCCTGAAGATTTCGGGCCTGTCGCGCAAACCGTGCGACCTGTAGGTGCGACCGTAGAATTCCAGAAAAAGCGTAAACGCATGCGCAGATCATGCCTAATAACTCAGCAGCCGTATATCAGACTGGTACAAAACTTGGCAGATCCCAAGGCCTATGGTTCTTGATCGCGTATTCCAAATTTCAGGTAAATCCGTCAAACGGTTGCAAAGTTATTAAGGTACAAAATTTTGGGTTTAACATGTAAATGACTCCTCAACCCTAACTATGGTAGCACTACTGTGCTACCATAATATATACATATACATATATATATATATATATATATATATATACATATGTATATATGTATAGATATATGTAATAGATAAACCACTCTGAGGTGTCCGGTCACACTCTGATATACGCATGCCTTGGTGTGCATTGTTACTCACAAGGCCACAGGCCGAGTGCATCAACCACCCAAGGTGTGCGTATATCAGAACGCAACCTCACACCTCAGAGTGGTTTATCTATCTTATAAAATGTCAAAATTGTTTTGGAGGGGGTAAAAGTGCAGGTGTGCAGTCATGCTCTGATAAACTCACAGTCATGTGATGTGTTCCAACAAATCAGCAGACATGATTTTTCCTATCCATTTTATATATATGATGGTAGCACGGTAGTGCTACCATAGTTAGTGTTGAGGAGCCATTTACATGTTAAACCTAACATTTTTCACCTTAATAACTTTGCACCTGTTCAACAGATTTGCCTGGAATTTAGAATACACGATCAAGAACCATACATCTTAGGATCTGCCAACTTTCGTACTGTTCGGATATACAGCTGCAGAGTTATTAAGCATGATCTGCATGCACGTTTATGCTTTTTTGGAATTCTTTGCTCATATCTACAGGTCGCACGGTTAGCGCGGCAAGTTCAAAATCTGCAGGGAACGTGTGGCCGGGGTCCTCAATGTGCCTTTTGAAGATTTTATGAAAAAATATTAAACGGTTCAAAAGTTATTAAAAAAACTATTTCCCATTATAAGTCAATGGGAAAAGTTAACAAAAAAGTTCGACAGTGTCGGAAATGCAGTTTTTGCTTTTGCAATGGCCCTTTTACTGTCACAAATCCACTATTTTGTTTTCAGTTGGTGATCAGAAAAATGCTTGGCATTTAAATTTGGGACCCTCTAGCAACCTAATTCTTTTTTATTCACCTAGTCAGACCCTGAGGATGCTAGACATGTCTTCATTTTGGGGTAAAACACCCCAGAAACGTTTTTCAGATTTCTTGAAAAAGTACTTTCAAAAAGTACTTTCGTTTCGCGATGATTAATGGTGCATGAATTTGCGAAAAGCTTTCGGAAAGTTTGACTGTGTTTTTCAGGTTGTGGGAAATGACAACAATTTTTGCCACTCTGCTGCAAAAGAACGGTTAAGTCTTTTGGGTTGTAATTTGGAGAAAATGCAGCTAACATTTCACAGATGTGACTTTCAGTGTTTTGGTGAAAACATATTACAGGGTGGCGAAGTTACGGCACTCCAAAGTTGACGCTTTTTCCCATAGGATAACATTACGGCGTCCACCACATTACAGGAATCCTTTGCCACCCTGATACAAAATAACAGTTTGGTCTTTTGGGCTGAAATTTGGAAGGAAGAAAGCCAACATCTCACAGATGTGCCTTTTAGTGGTTAAGTGAAAAAATATTACAGGGAGCCAACGTTATGGCACTCTGAACTTCTCTTTTTTCCCCATAGGATAACATTATGGCGTTCGCCGTGCCTTTCAGGGCCCGTATCTCGGAAACGGTGCGAGATATGGATTTTTCGTTGGAAAAATGCTTAGTCCCCTACTGGGGGCTGAGTACAAAACTAGCCAGGAAAGTCATAAATCATATGACTGTTACATTTTTTTCTACGTCTTATAAGCAATTTAGTATTCCAGCTCCTCATTTTCTGCTCTGAGACCCATTATTATGCATACATTCTTTGTACTCACTGTCTTTCTCCATGCAGCTTTTGGGGAAAACCAGACTGTGCGCTTACATTACTGTTACCCTTACCGCTTCTGCTTGTGGTTCCGTACCTGTTTCACTTATTGTTCCCGTCTACGGCACCATGTGTGTTACCCTTTGCGTTTTCATTTGCGCTTGCGTTATTTTAACCATTTGTGTCTACAGTACTGTTTATCTTTGTGCTTCACTTTGTATCACCATGTGCATTACCATTTGCATTTGTGGGCACCATGTTACTATGTGAAAAGACATCACATGGCGGGCCCCACACTCCAGCCGCCGGATTACATTCACTATTTCTCATTATCATTCTCAAAAAGAAGGAAAATTAGAGGCAAAAAACTCTGTTTAATGCATTAGTTAGGGTTGTTCCACAGTGACAAAAGTGAGGAAATGCGGTGTTAGGTGTTGAAAGCCCCTGGACCCCCCTCGCCACCTCCAACCAGCATCGGGTGCATGTTGGGGTTGTTCCATCCCAACCTCACCCCATTCTCCTATACCTCTGCTTCTTCACACATCTGATGTGGTGAGAGTTATGCCGGCAACCCAAACGCCGCACCCTGATGCTGGTTGCGTGTGGGCGGGGTCCAAGAGGGGCTTTCAACCCTAACACTAAATTTCCTCGCTTTTGTCGCTGTGGAACAACCCCACTAATGCATTAAACTGAGTTTTTGCCTCTAATGTATATATAAATATATATATATATGTATATAAATAGTTGAGGGGCTAACTGCACTATCAAGCAGACTCGATAGACTATAAGGCCTGTTTCTACTGGCATTTTTGTATGTATAGTTAATGCATCAGTTAGGGTGAATACCACAGCAACAAAAGCAGGGAAATGAGGTGTTAAGGATCCCAACCCTAATGCCCCACCCCCAGGGTTCCCACACCTACCATCTCACCCCATTCCCTCACCCTCTGCACAACACCAGGCATCAGACTGTGTCATTGGGTCGTCAGGATAACTCTCACCCCATTCAATGTGTAAACAAGCTTACACACTACAGTATAGGACAATGGGATAAGAATTAGGCCTGACAACCCAATGACACATCACAATGCTTGGTGGAGTGTGGAGGGTGAGGGGGTTGGGGTGGGGTGGTAGGGGTGGGATCCTCGGGGGTGGGGCATTAGGGTTGGAAACCATAATGCCTCATTTCCCTGCATTTGTTGCTGTGCAGTTCACCCTAACTGATGCATTATCAACATTTTCTGCAAAGAATTTCCCTTCTTTTTCAGATAGTACCTGTATAATTCAATCCTCATTTTACTGTGGGAGAGTATAGTCCTTTGGACCCTGCACTTCCATCCCTTATATGAGATAGTACAACAGTATCCATATGTTACATTGAGAGGACCCTGTGCTCCCATTCCATCATCCAGATAACGCAACTGTGCAAAATGGTACTAGCCCGGACTTTTGAATTTGGTACCAGTGGAAGCTGATTTCCAAGTGGCCCACACTATCTCCTGCTGAACACATCTCTAACAACTGTATCTCCCTCTGTGTCTCTAGTTGAATTTATGTGCCATGGTTAACTAATTTGTTTAATCCTTACAGTCATTTTAAGTTCTGAGTTGATATTAGAAGTGAATTTTGAGCTTTTTTTTTTGTTGACTTTTCCATTAGCAGATTATATCCTCTCACCACTAGAGGGCTATATCTCTCGTAGTAGTTCCTATCCTATCTGGCACATCACACACTCTGTTCTTTTATCATCACAATGCTCCCTCCTCAGTGGGGTCTCCTTTTCCTCTCTCTCTCTCCCTTCTTAAAAACTAGATAAGCCTGCCATCCACTCTCACCTCTAACCACTTGTGCTTCTAACTCCTGTCTACCTACACGGGTTAAATGGAGACGCTCTCCCACCATCTGTAAACACACCTCTCAAACAGTAGCTGATTGGCCGGCCCCATCTTCACTTCCTTGCTTTGCTGTCTGGGCACTGCGCCAATTAAATTTGCATTAGTTTTGCCGCAAAATTTCATCTGCCCCCCCACCTCCCTCCTACCTTACTTAAATAGACCTCTAACCCCACCCTCCCTCTTACATACCCCACCTCCCACTGCCTATTGGTCAACACTTGTAGCTTCCTCTGCTCTGCCTATGCCTCCCATCCCCCTTCTCTCATCCCACGTAGTACTTACTGATTGAGGTGCTCCCTTTCTCATTCTCTCTTTCTATCTGCCTCCTGCTAGCCAAGTTACTCCCTCCTGTCCAACTCGCTTCTCCACTCCTACTGTGCTAGTACACAAGCCATGCAGGTTCTCTCTGCCTTTCTCTCACCTCTCCTCCTTGTCCTTGCCCTGCCCCCCCTTCTCTCTCCCTGGTCCTAGCCACCCCCACCCACCCCTCGACCCCCGCCACCCTCTAGTCTGGTGTCCACTGCTACTCCAAGGGAACCCTCCACTTCCACTCGAGACTTGTGCTTGGTCCACCATTTGGATATTCCTGGTTACTTACACTGACCACTCAACAAGTATGACCACCTCTCTACAGTGTACCACCTTGCAGTCCATATGGGATACCACCTGGAACCTTGTAACCTCTACTCCCAGAAACAATGATCAAAACTATCTCTCAAAGAGCTGCGACTCTGCTCCTTAAAACTCTTACACCTCCTCCTTCTCATCTCAGGCAGTGTACATCCCAATCCTGGCTCTAGAAGCTCAGGCCATACAAACTCCAGGTGCCCTTATCCTTGCAATCATTAATATCTGCAGCCTACTACCAAAGTTGGATGCACTTCAAACCTCCATATGCCAACACAACTCTGACATCCCTGCAATGGTGAAAACTTGGCTGATGCCTAAAGTTCCTGGCTCAGCAGTAACAATACAGGTCTACAATGTCCACAGGCTGGAATGCATATCCAAAAAGGGGGGTGGTTGTGCAGTCTATATCAAAGACTCCCTGTCATGACACCCTGTAGCAACTCCATCACTTTCTGCCTCGGCCCAGATTCTGCCAATAAAAATCGTCCTAGGTCCCAACCATAAAGCCCTAACTATTGTCTCCATATACATCCCGCCCAGGGACCCTAAACATGGCTTCAACGACGTCCTAAACTTTATCAACTCTCATCCTTCTGAAGCTGAACTTATTCTACCAGGGGATTTCAACATAAACTGGTTAGCATCGGGTGCCAGTGCCTATAAAGACTCCATCTCAGCTGCTAACCTCACACAAATGGTAAACTCCCCTACTAGGATTAACTACAAGACTGGCACCAGTACCCTCCTGGATTGGGTCCTCACCTCTCACCCCACAAGGATTTCTCATATGACCGTTCTCCCAGACTCCCTCAGTGACCACTTCCCAGTCATATGTACATGGTCTAACAAATTCCTCAAGCCCCTTCCCCAAATTATCACTAGCAGAGTCCTTCCTCATGGAAAACTTCCACATCTCAAACAATACCTGCTTCTACAAGACTGGCTACCCATCTACGAAGCAACAGATGTTAACTTGGCTCTTGATCACTTCATCTCAATTTTCAACAAAGCCTGCGACCTCTTTGCCCCTGCTAATAGGCACAAAACAAAATCTCTCTCTAACCCATGGCTCACTGCAGCTCTTCTCTCACAGCTGAAACTAAGGACCACTTTGGCAGTTTCAGGGCCACTGGCAAACAACTGGACATCCAAATTACAAACAAGCATGAAATGCCTGCACAAAACCATCTGGCTCTTATGAAATCCACCTTATTACAAAGACGCTCTCACCAGTACATGGGGAAATGGTCGTGCTCTCTGGGACGATATCAAGGATGTCACTGGGAAGCAGCCAAAAACCTCTCTGTCCATCTTAATGGTTGATGGATCCTCAACCCTCAACCCCAAGGTGATCTCAAACATCTCTAACACAGCTTTTTCAGACCTTAGTGCTGTCCTACCCCTTGACTTTTTCGAAAACAGGGCCTACTCCCTAAATACCTCAGCCCTACAGTCTAACCATCCCCTCTTCTACTTCATGGAGGTAAGACTGAATGAAGCTCGCTGCTATATTACTGCAGCTATCTTTAAATCTAGATCTAGTAGTGACACCCTGGACCTTAAGCTTCTGTTGCTCACCCTCGATGAGGTTATTCATCCATTAACAAAAATCCTAAACCTCTCTCTCAGCTCTGGAAAATTCCCAGACTTATGGAAAACAGCCACCGTGACACCTGTCCATAAAAGTGGGGATAAGACGAATCACTCAAATTATCGCACTATCTCCATACTGCCCCCACTCTCTAAGACACTCGAGCGCATCGTGGCTGATCAACTTACCCACCACTTGTATAAATATAATATATCTTGTCCACAACAACATGGTTTCCAGAAAGATCACAGCACCACCACAGTCCTTCTTGAGTTCACTGGAGCTTTGCACAGATCCGTTGTCAACAGCCTTCTCATAGGGGCTGTTTTCGACGACCTCTCCAAGGCCTTCGATACAGTACACCATGGACTACTAATTGCCAACTACTGAATGCCGGGCTATCACATGACTCTTCTTTCTGGTTTAAAAGCTACTTAGAAAACTGGTCATAGAGAGTAAAAATTGGTGACGCTCTTTCTGACACCCTGCCTGTTCGCTTGGGTGTCCCACAGTGATCTATACTGGGCCCCCTCCTTTTTAGCCTTTTCTTAAACTCCTTCCCTTACCTCTGCTCTGAGCAGATCATACTATATGCCGATGATGCTGATGTATTCTTCACTCACAACGATCCTGCAACTCTTCAACACAACCTTCAACTTGGTTTCAGTTCTGTAGAGACATGGTTTCTTAATCATAGACTGGTCCTCAGTGACAAGAAAACCAAATCTATGCTCTTCTGCAGCTCTCATAACCCACACAAGCTACACCACTTGGCTATCTCCACCACCCAGGGGAACACTCTAGATCAGGTGGTGTTCTTCAAATACTTAGGGATACAGCTTGACCCTAATCTCTCCTATGGACCTCACATAGATAATGTAGCTAGAGCTGCTGATACACGGCTTGGTCTCCTCTACAAACACAGACAGCACCTCACGCCAGAAGCTTTGAAGGTTGCAGTTCTGAGCTCTGTGATCTCTGTAATAGACTATGGTCTCATCATTTATGGCTCGGCCACAACCACAACCCTTAGATGCCTCTCAACTGCCTTAAATAAGACATGCCGGCTCATCACTGGTGCTCACCGTCTCACCCAAACGTGTGACCTGTACACCCAGACTGGCTGGCTCCAACTATCAAACCGCATAAAGTTTCTTACCTGCTCCATGGCGAAAAAAATCTACCTTGGCCTTGCACCTTCTGGGGTCGCAACTCTGTTATAACACCGAACCAACAAACAGTGCCTTCAGAGATCCACGATACAGCTACTGAAAGTCTCCCACTGTCACACTTCACAGATACAATGCTCTTTTGCTTATCGAGCACCACTCTGGTTCAATGGCCTCAGCCCCACCATCTCCTCTGCCCCGACAATTGATATGTTTAAAACTAGGCTCCGGGACTATCTCACTACCAACAGCTCCTGTGACTGCCCAACTTAACCTTGTTTCTCCACTTCCCTGCCTGCTGTAGTGGTTCCGCCTCCCCTCCTCACTGGATTCTACCCTCACATCTTGGTATACCCAATGCTGCACTTGTCACCCTCTCCCCACCCTACCTACATTCCTTCTTCCCCCCTCCCCCCTCCCTTCTTCCCTCTCCCTATGACTCTGGCACTTCTTATCTCTTGTCTGTTTTCTCTGACAAATGCCTCTGGCTGCCTTGCTTACAATGTTACCCTTGAATTGTATTAATCTGTAATCTGTTTGCAATGTCCACAATGTTGTAGTGTCTGTCTTGATGTTCCCCATAATTTGTATTTCTCTGACGTGGAACCTTTGTAAAAGAGCCTTGGCTCAAAGGTATTTGTAATCCTAGACTTGATAGATAAATAAATAAATAAATAAAATAAAAAATGTTACAATGGGAGCGCAGGGTCCTTTGGACCCTGCACTCCCATTCCTCCATTGAGAAATGTACAACAGTAGCCATATATCACTGTGAAAGCGCAGGGTCCTTTGGACCCTGCACTCCAGTCCCTTTATGCAGATAGTACAACACCATGCAGGTAATACAACAGTGTCCATAATGGCAATGTTAAAATTCAGGAGTGAAAATATTAAATTGATGAATTTACGAGCTTCGTAGAAACAGCACAATGCACACTTGTAACCCGGTCATTTTTTTTTTCAACAAATTTTCAGCATTGTCATTTTAGGATCTCCTCTCATGAACAGTGCAACTCTGATTTTGTTAATCCATCCCAAAAGTTGATTTTGCTCAGCTTTTTAAAAAGGGTTCTAGGCAGGAGGTTGGCAATTATTGACCAGTTAGTCTAACTTCATTACTGGGTAAAGTCCTGGAAGGGATCATAAAGGATCACATAGAGAATTTTATGCCACAGAGGGGTGGTATCGATGGTACACAGCATGGATTTAAAAGTGGCCATTCATGCCAGCCTAATCTCCTGGAATTTTATGAAAATGTAAGCAAAGCCTTGGATAAGGGAAATTCAGTGGATGTGATCTTCCTGGACTTCTCTACGGCCTTTGACAAGATGCCACATGGGGAACTGGTGGACGCCCTGATAGACCACAAAATACAGGGAAATATAACATGGTGGATAAGTTCCTGGTTACAAAATAGGAAGCAGAGGGTAACTATCAAGGGTCCAGCTCGGGCTGGTCGGAGGTAACAAGCAGGATTCCTTAGGGGTCCATGTTGGGACCTTGTCTTTTCAATGTCTACATTCATTCTATGTCTGGTGGTGGGGGAAGGGGTATTGGAATCTAAGTTTTTCGATGACACTAGAATATGCTCTATCATAAACAATGATATGGAGACTGTCAAAATGCAGGAAGCCTTGCCTAACCTGTAGGGGTGGGTACAGGATTGTAGACTGACCTTCAACACTGAAAAGTGCACAGTTATGCACTTTGGAAACAAAAATAAGGCAGCAGTTTACAAACTAAATGGGCATTCACTTAGAGTAAGTGAGGAAAGGGACTTGAGCATCAGGGTCTCTAATGACTTAAAGTTTAATCAGCACTTCAGTCAGGTAGTTAAAAACAGCTGGGAGCATATTAAGTTGTATAAATAGGCACATCAAGAGTAGAAGGAGGGAGGTTCTGGTGCCACTATATGGGTCTCTTGTGAGGCCACATACGGAATACTGTGTTCAGTTCTAGTCACCAGGCTATAGAACAGGAATAAAATCATTAGAGAGGGTTCAGAGAAAGGCCACATGCATGATTAGGGATGTACATAAAAAAGAATATCATGAGAGGTTAACCGAGTTGGGGATGTACACATTGGAGTTTTGCAGATTGAGAGGCGGCATGTGCATGATTTTAAAGCACTTTTAGATGTAGGATTATGGGAAAAGTTGGGGCTTAGGCTCAGAGATCAGCAATATCAGACTAGAGCTCACTCCTTACAGTTAGCTGGGGAAATATACAAAACAACTAGGAGGAAACATTAGTTTAATGTTAGTGTGGTGCCGATTTGGAAGGGTCTGCCACTAGAGATAGTGGCTAGCAGAAGTATGCAAGCCTTTAAAACAAATCTGGACACATACCTTATTACTAATAACATGCAAGGGTACAACTAGAAGAAACTAGCGAGCAGTATGGACAATATGTCTCCTAAGCTCCGAAAAATGTATGAAACCACACCATTCTGCACCATAGGTGCAAAAACACATTTTGGGCAGGATGTGCAAAATGACAGCTGTACTGTTCGTAAGGAGCAGTGAAAAACTAGCAATGCTGAAAATCTGAAGTGAAAATAATAATAATTGGTGAATTTATGAGTGTGCATAGAAACTGTGCAATGCACACTCATGACACAGTCATTTTTGGGAATTATTTCACCAGTTTTGCATCATGGGCTTTTTGGGACCCCATGTCATGAACAGTAGCACTGCTGTTTTGTTTCTCTGTCCTGAAAGGTGATTCCATGCAGTGACCATGAAATCACCTTTCAAGACTGAGAGAGAAAACAACAGTTTCAGTGTTCAAGAGGTGTGGTCCCAGGAACCCCATGTTGAATATTTGGTGTGAACATTTGTAAAACTGGCAGAGATATTGACATAAGTTGAACCCCCATTGAGTTCCATTATACAGCACTTACCAGATTCCTCATTTCGGAGTTCGACTTTGAAGAGTGCAGATGTGTTCCAGTCCAGAGAAGATTGCAGCTCCAGAGGGTAAGTATGGGTGAAGGGGGTGTGGGGAGGTGGTTGCACAGAGGAAGGGTGGTGATGGGGGAAGGGGACAGGGAGATGGGCCATTTTCTTCATTACAGGTCCAAAAAGAAATAAAAATGGCTTCGGGGATGATTTTCTTCATTTACAGGAAGAAAACTTTAAAAAACAATTTAGGCACACTGGTGAGGGCTCCCAGTGTGCCACTTGAGTTGAGGGGGCATACATGATGCTGACAGGGGGATTTTGCACCTCCATCAGCAATGAAAGATGGTGGAGGGAGAGACATCCAACACCGGAAGTGGGCATCCCAGTGTTGGAAATGAAAAATTAAGTTATCTGGCAACACTGGTGGGCTCCCAGTGTGCCACAATAGTGGGGTGGGGATATAGTTGCAACATGTGCACAATGCCAACATGGGGATTGGGCACCCCACGTCAGAAAGCATTGCGCGGCACATTACAGTACTTCAATGCAGGATCCTGCATGGAAATTATTGAAATTTTTGATGCAGGATTCTGCATCAAACAAAAGACCTCGGGGGATGGTTATCTTCTTTTCACAGGTTTTTATAAATAAATAATGCATTTGAGCATACTGGGGTAGGCTTCCATGCCCAGTACATACTATGTATTGTGCTGTGTGACAATCGCGACAGCAGGTCTTCTTTGTCTCTGCAGCCAGCACCATGAGTTCCAGCTATGGCTGCAGAAGTCAGGAAAATACTGCTCTTCTCACACAGAGAACGGACTCCAAGCCAGACTCTGCATAAGCTGGTACCTGAGAAAAAAACTTCTTTGGGTCCAGCTTAAAACACACATAAAAATCATCAAGAAACATCTAAAGAGGTTATCTTTAGCTGTTTTCTGATGTTTTTCTGTGTTTAAACCTTTGGTACTTCAACATCCTCGCTAAACGGCAAAACAAGATGGCGGCTACAGTACATCTCAATTGATCACAGGACTGTGAACTGTGTGATAAATACCAGCATTCTTTGAGAAAAGGAGTTGGTATTTTTCACACAGTACTCCTATCATTCAAAAATAAGCTGGTATTTTTCACACAATACTCCTATTGTGCAAAAAATATATTTTTCGTGCCTGACATACATTTTCCCATAGGAACCAATGGGAAAATTTTAAATGTCATAACTTTTAAAGGAATTAATATTTTTTCACCAAACCTGCAACAGGCACATCTGTGGCCCAAACACTTTCTATGCTGAAAATTACAGACCGCAACATAAAGGCATTCCTGAGATACAGGTGAGCAAAAACATGTAAAATAAAAACAGAATTTTTCTGTTTTTTTAACACTTTGCATCTCAGAAACCACTTGACGGATTCCCATGAAATTTAGCAGGTTAAGAGACCTACCCCTAGGGATTATGTATTATGCAAATTCATTGAAGGGCTCTGAAGTTATTAAGGCTCAAAGTCTGGGGGCAAGGCCCGGACACCGAGGAAGATGGCTGTGCAGTTCTTAAGCTCCATCCCTAGCTGAGTGTGTCCGCAGTATTTATCCGGCATCCAGGGAACTGGCGCTTAGCTATGGCATAAGATTGCCATTTTACCCCCTTCTCATCTGTCCAGTGTGGCTAGTTACTGCGAGTGTTCGGTTATTGTGTTCAAGCACCGGGTGCTTGCGAACCACTTCGGGCAGCGTTAGTCCGCGCAGGCTCTGTACTAACGCCAGTCTTTGCTACTGTGGCTGGGAGACAATCAGAGGCCTTTGGCTCTCCTCCATCACTCCTTGGGGCACCTTTCAACAGTTTTAACTCCCCAGGACTGAAACAGAAGTCTGAGTAAAGCATTGGTGGAGCTGTTATTGAAGGCTGGCATCCCACAGCAATCTACAAGAGGCCACATCACCTGGCAGTATGGAAACTTTGTTGTATCCCATCAGTGCCAACAGCTCATTGCAGTATTTAATGAATATGCCTGTGACTCTACTTTCTTAGTGTCGATAGTATTTCCAGCACACTATCCAGCACTATAGCAGAGGTTCGAGTTCTGAATGACCGCATGAATGTTGCGGAAGAAAAGACTGAGGAGCTGGATGTGTCGCAGGCCAAAGTATGGCAACGTTTGCAGGTGTATGAGTCTAGGTTGGAGGAGCTCTGGTGGAGGGCCAAAGATCAAGAAAATAGGGGACGATGAAATAATATCAGAATCATCAGTGCCCCTGAGAGCCTGGAGGGGCAAATTATGGAGCGGTACTTAAATGAAAATATACCTAAGATGATGGGGAAAGGTGGAAAGGGCCCATAGAGGTGGAGAGGGCACACTGCATCCCCAGCAAAGCCAAGCCCAAAGTGAATGGACCACAAGCTATCATTGCCTACCTGCTTAGATACTCCACCAAGGAGAGGTTGCTAAGAGCCACCAGGGACAAAGGGAAAATTATGTGGCAGGGAGCGAGAGTGTCCTTTTACAGGGATTTCTCCAAGGAAGCTGCAGTCAGAAGGAAAGCTTTTATTCCGATCAAAAGACTGCTCACCCTGCATGGCTTTATGTACAGATATCAGAAGCTCATTCACCTTCATGTGTCTAAGGATGGAGGGGATATGACTGTGGAACAGCCTCTGGAGATCGAAGTTTGGGCTTCCAGGTACTGGCCATCCATCTCTTGCAGGACTACACCTCCCAAGCAGCTCTGGGCACCAGGGGACTGAAATCTGAGCAGGAAGAACCAATTAGCTGATCCTAGTTCCCGGGAGGAAGGAATTGCAGACTGGATAGTCCCTCCAGCTAAAGCTTCCCCCAGAGCCAAACAGGATACTCAGTGAACAGCTTGCAACACAAACCATGGCACTAAACAGACCCCACTGAGTGCTCCTCCAGTCCCTTATCTACCCCAGCTCAAGAGTGCACAAGGACCGCGCATTCAGCAGCATTTGGCAGGCAGTAAGGAGTCTTCGCCTGACTGACTGGAAGCTGGCCCTCCAGCAAAACTTTCTAAAGAAGACTTTCCTCAGGAGGATGGGCTGGAGGAAGACCTGGTACCTGAAGAACTACTGATGGACATTGCTGGGCCAGATTCGTGGGTGGAATGCATATTAGATGCCGAGGGCCTGTCTGACATTTCCCTGCTTGCTGTGAAACCAGGCTTAAGGTCGTTTGCTGATGCCATTGCTGGGGGCCCACATAACCCTGCCGTCCCTGGGACTTGATCCAACCAGGCCCATACCTGAGACTGGACACTGTATCAAGATATGTGCTTTAATCATAGTTATCCATTACAGATTTCACCTCAGCATCCTGACTGGTGTATGGCCATGACATCAGATGGCAATAAGTTGCTGTTTCTATATTTTGGGGTGGGAAAAGGGGTGAACATGTGGCCATAACTATGGTTAACTGCTGGGGTGTATCCTGAGGAGGGTGCAGCTTAGCTCAGACTCCCGGCATGGGGCCTCCCTCCACCCATTTAGTGACGTCAGGTCACATGTTGTGATTCCTGGCAGGGCCTATGCCATCCTGCCTATGTTGTTCGGCTACTGGCCTTTGATTGGCTTTGGGGGTGCTACCTTTATCAGGTCATGGGACCCTGGTGTTCTCTCCTCCTGTTAGCCGTTGTACTGGCATTAAAGGCCCCTCATACGTGCCTGAGTTAGGGTCCACAGATGAGGAGTTTCCTCCCTTATTCCTCCCTCCTTTCTTCTCTTTTTCCCATCCCAGCCCCTCCTTCTTATCCCCCAGGGCTTACATTTCCCCTCCTAGATTTCCTTATGGTTGTTCCTCCCCCTCTGCTTTTCCATGCCACACCCTGTACCAGTCACATACCCCTGAGAAGAGTTTACTCAGCTAGTGGAGGGAAACCTCACCCGGCTACCTTCTTAAGGGCACCCCAACTGGGTGGTTGGTTAGTGTAGCTGAGAAGCATCCCTTCTCTTTGGGGGCATTTTCTCTTATGCATATACCACATCACTTTCGGAATATTCTATCTAAGTGTGTGACATAAGTTGATTTCTAGTAATAATATATATTTAGAAAAGAGCTCATAAGTGGGGATAGCTGTTATACCTTCATCTTCTTGTTTACTGGTTCTGTGTTTGAACTGTTGACTGTTATTACTGCTGTTTCCATTTTCCAGTTGTAAACATTTTTCTATCTCTGGTTAATATCTTCAGGTGCTAGTTCTGTCAAGTCTGCCTGTCAGGTTTGTAATTTACATTGAGAAGAGGTTACTGTTCGGAAAGTGAAGCCAGGTACTTCTTTTTGTCTTGCTCTGTCTCCTGTTTTCTGGTTAAGAGGGTGAGTACTCATTTGCATTTACCCGTTTCCCCCCCCTTTACCAAACATGTCTTCGCAGGTCGCGGCTGGTCTTAAATGTATAACATGGAATGTCAAAGGGTTGAACCACCTGATAAAATGCACTAAAGTACTGCAACATCTTTGCTCCTTGCAGGTGGATATTGCACTGTTAAAAGAGATGCATCTCACTGCAAGGACCGTGTATGGCTTAAGAAATCTTGGGTGGACAGGGTTGTCACCAGCTCAGCCACTACCAAATCTCGGGGGGGGGGGTGTGGCGATATTGATTTGGCGATCATGCCCCTGGGTGGAGGAGGAGGAGGTGAAGACTGACAATGTGGGCTGCTGAGTAGCTGCTAGGTTCAGCTTCCCAGGTGGCTCTGCAGTGCTGGTCAATCTGTATGGGCCCAATGTTGATGATACAATATTTTTACCTGAACTTAGTCAGGCTATTGCTGCCCTCACTGAAGGTCGGCAGGCAATGCCTATATTGATTGTGGGGACTTTAACCTAGTTCCAACATATTCCTAGGTAAATCCAGGCCCACCCCCCCAGGCACATCCAAAGGCCAGGGCCTCGCTGCAGGAGTTCATGGATGAATGGGGGTTGGTGAATGTATGGAGGCGAGATCATCCCTCGGGCATAGACTACTCTTTTTTCTCCCCTGTCCACTCTACATACAGCCGTATTGACATATGGCTGGTTAATTCCTTTGCGGCATCTGGTGTATTTTCCTCTCAAATTGATAATATCATCATATCAGACCATGCCCCAGTGTTCTGCCTATTTACCCCAGCCGGGCAATCTAATAGGAGGACAAGATGCCGTTGTTGCCCTCATTGACTTCATGACCCAGAGTTTTGCTGGGCAACGGGTAAGGAGGCAGAAGACTACTTCAGCCTTAATCCATCGGATGAGGTCTCGGAGGGTACCATGTGGGAGGCCTTTAAGGTGGTTTTGAGGGGGCTTATTATCGCATACTCAGCCTCCCAGAACAAGGCATGCAAAGCCACCCTCCATAACCTGCAGGCCGAGCTGTCTCAGTTGGAAGCGCAGTTTAAAGCCTTTACAACTGGTCACCTGACCAGTACTTAGTGCAAAAGATTTATGAGTTAAAGTACCAAATAAATGTCATCTTACACCAGAAGGCAGAGTGGCTGCTCCTGAGCTTGAAGCACCACTTTTGGGAAGGTGGGGATAAAGGAGGCAAACTCCTGGCCTACCAGCTATGAAAGCAGCAAGCTGCCTCCTGGATTCATGCTCTTAAAAGTGCGGCTGGGGCGGTGATCTCAGACCCTCTAGGAATCAATGCCCACATGCAGGAATTCTACCAGTCCTTATACCAATTCAGAATGACCCTGGATCAGTCCCGGTCGCCTCAACGTCTCCAGGAATTCTGTGCACAGGTGAATCTGCCCAGTATTGCCCCAGAGGAAGTGACTGAGTTGGACAAACCCTTTGCAGAGGATGAGCTTAGGATGGCCCTTTCTCAGTTATCCAAGGGCAAGGCCCCTGGACAAGATGGGATGTTTGTCAAACTCTATCAGTTGTTGGCTCCTGTAATCTCCTCTCCTCTGTTGGCGGCGCTACAAGAGGCCCACACTTCCGGATCTCTCCCTCCCACAATGCGTGAAGTCCTGATCACTTTGCTCCCCAAAACATTCTCAGACCCCCATGAACTGTGCCAATTTTCATTCCATATCCCTTATCCCAGTGGACACCAAAATTGCAGTGAAAATACTGGCCAACCAACTTGCCGGGGTTCTTCCCAAACTAGTCCACCACAAGGGTAAGTTAGGGGAAGACAACATGAGATTACTGCTTAATCTTAAATGGCATATACTTCACTAGCAGACCTCCATGGTGGCTCTGGTGGTGGACTTCTCGAAAGCATTCGATTCGGTCGAATGGCCTTATCTTCATGAAGTCCTCCATATTTATGGGTTTGGGCCTTATTTACGGCAGTGGGTGGCCAATCTTTATAATTCTCCGACAGCCAGAATCCTCACAAATAAGGCTCTCTCTTCTCCATTTCAGCTAAGCAGAGGAACCCAGCAAGGTTGACCTCTGTCCCCACTGCTGTTTCTGGTTAGAAAGCTGCTGGCCACCCTAGCGGTAGCGGGTATATGGGTGAAAGACCAATCCTTTTTAGCAGCGAACTATGCAGATGATCTTCTGTTGACTCTTTCCCATCCTCAGTCTTCCTCCCAGCAGCAATCACAATTCTCAAGGAGTTTGGAGAGTTGTCCTGACTACAGACCAACCAGGATAAGACGACACTATCGCCCTGAACCCGACATGCACGAGGAGTTGCTTACAAGGCCCTGACCTAGCTTGGTGTCCCAATGGCTTTTCCTACCTGGGGGTACAAATTCCCTTTGCATGGAAGGACTTGGAAAGCACCAACTTCTCTCCACTTGTGGCTAGTCTCTCAGCCGAAATAGGGTGGTGGCGTCGTCTTTTTCTCTCTCCCTGCTGGGCAAGGTGGCCGCCATCCGCATGTTTCTCCTGCCTAGTGTGGCTTACCTTTTTAACAACCTTCCTATCTCTCTCTCTCACCCCAATTGTTCAGAAGTCTAGATAAACTGATGGCATCCCTGTTATGGGAGGGTAAAAAGTGCCACTGGAGCAGAAGCAAGCTGCAGGCACACTGGTCCAGGGAAGAACTTGGCATCCCATGGTTGCAGGAGTACCAGCTGGACCATTTTGCTGCACAAGCTATGAAGTGGTTTGTCCCCACCTCATACCCACCTCCTTTGTGGGTGAACTTTGAAACCAGTGTGCTAGCAGGTCCACCTCCATGGGGGCTTCTGTCTGGACCCCTGCCCCCCAAATGCAGGCTGACCCCAGTGATGACCGCAACTAGAAAGGTCTGGGTTACACTTATGGTGCTCATGGATACACCCAAGCTGGCATGATCCCCCTCTGCCAGATATGCCCTCCTTTGGGATAATCCACATATACAGATAGACAGGAGACTGATACATTGGGAGGGGTGGAAAGCACGAGGTATCAGCAGGGTCCAGGATTTGTACATACCTGACTCTTCTGACTTAATGTCCTTCACCCAGCTGCAGGCCAGATATGAGCTTCCAACTAAGGATTTCTGGTGGTTCCTACAAATCCGCAGTGCAGTCCTGTCCTTTGCCTCTACTGCTACCCTGGACACTAAGTGGCACTGGCTAGCCAGGTTATATAAAAACCAAGCACCTCGGGGACTGGCTGGTCAGTTTTATTGAGCCTGGTGGGACTCTAGGCCAGATCACACAGACCATTGTCGACTGGCCTGGCCATTGAACTTGCAGATTTTTATTTCCCAGAAGTATGTTTCAAATGTCTTCGCCAAGTCCATACCTCTTACAAGGATGCAAGGAGGCAGTTGATCCAGCTCAAGATCTTTTTATGCTGGTACAGGACCCCAGCAGCCCTCCATGCAAGGGGCATACTGCCTCTTGCTCAATGCTGGAGATGCCAGCAAAGCCCAGTCAATATTCTCCACATCCTCTGGATGTGTCCCCATCTGGTGCCTTTCTGGGATGCCATTAGAAAAGACTGTGGCGTCATCCTGGGTTACGAAGCTGACCTGACCAGCCCTACACTGCTTCTGGGGGACACCTCAACATTAGAAGGGGTACCTGTGGAACATAGGGATTGGCTGTTAAATGCTCTTATGGAGGCCAAGAGGTTACTCCTAATGAACTGGTGACAACCCCTCCCACCGTCCGGTACCTCTTGGAGGGCAGCTATAGCTAGACTAGCCAGCCTAGAGAGAGACTTTCATACCTGAAGAAGGGGCAATTACCTGTGTTTCTATGCAAATGGGGACCATACGTGCATTCTCCTCTTTGTTGGGTGCCTTCCACCCCACCCGGTAATCCCCCTGGCCCTGGGTCCACCTAGTCAGGCATACCAAGTTGACTCCCGCACTGCCTTTCCTCTATTATCTGTCTTCTCTATTGCTATTAAGGGTACATCTGCTTTGACCCCCCCTTCTAGTTTTCTGCATTTCTGTAGTATTAGAAACCTTACCCACTTGTTTCAATGGTGACGATGGCTTCCTTCACCACATAAGACACGTATCGTACAGGCAGACAAAGAAATTGCTGTTAATTTGGGTATTTCTCATTTACAGGACTGGCAGTTTGAGACAATTCTCTGTAGGGGTGTGATGATATGCCATTCTTTATTTCAGTATAAAACCACCACTATGAGATATCATACTCTGCTGACATCACCAGAGTATGATAACCGGAGTTTTCTCCAGTTATCACACTGTGATAACATCATCACAGTGTGATAACTGGAGTTCTCCCAAGTTATCATGCCCCTAATGTATAAAACGGATACATGATGTGCACTCGGGCACTATGGAAAATATTTTCACTCCTGCACAGTGACCTCTGGATACTCTAAAGGAGTGAAAATATTTTCCATATCACGCTCGCGCCCATCAAGTGTCCCCTTAATAGCGAAAAAACTGCATTAATGATCTAGTTAGGGTAACAGCAACAAAAGTAGGGAAATGTGGCATTAGGGGTTTCAAAGCTAACACCCCACACCCACTCTGCACACACCAACAGGCATTGGGGGTGTACCTTGGGGTCATCAGCCCTAACGCTCACCCCAATCCATAAGTAAATAAGCTGAGATGTGTACAGTACAGGAGAATGGGCATTAAGGCTGACGGCGTTAATGAGCATTAAGGCTGATGACCCCAAGACACACCCCCAATGCCAGTTGTGTGTGCATGGTGTTTGTGGGGTGTTTGCTTTGAAAACCCTAATGCCACATTTCCCTATTTTTGTGGCTGCAATCCTAACGAGAGCATTAAAGCAGTTTTTTGCAATTCATTTTCTTCCTTTTTGAGATAGTATAATCGTATCCTTATTTGCTGTTGGAGGGCCCTGCGCTTCCATTTATAGGACAACAGTGATCAAATTGTTAGAATAGCCATGTTATTACCCCACCTCAAGAACCCTGTACAGAAAATTTTCTAATCCCTGCCAAAATATAGTTCTGTGCAACTGCAACACCATTCCATACCACATGTGCGAAAACACATCTTGGACAGGATTTGAAAAATGACAGCTGTGACATACATGAAGTAGGGTAATAAGAAGGCTATGTCAAAAATCTGGGGTCAAAATGTTTAAAATTTTCAGAGTTATGAGCATGTGTAGCGAAATTGCAATGAATGGTCATAACTTTGCTGTTTTTACATATTTTGACCCACATTTTCAACATAGCCCTGTTATGACCCCACCTCATGAACAAGGGCAGGAAAAAAATTTAAATCCTACCCAAAAGGTGAATTTGCCAAGTTACTGCAAAATCACCTTTCAGGCTGGAGTTGCATAATGACAGTCATATTGTTCATTAGAATAGGTTCCCAAAAGGCCTTGTTGAAAATTTGGGGTCAAAATGTTAAAAAATGACAACGTTGAGGATAAAAGTTGAAACCTCCATTGAAATACAATGAACCACATTTACCTTAGTTCCTCATATTGCAGTTGCTTGTTTCAGCAGTAAGACGTGCCTTTGATCAGAGACTGGGTTTTGAACCTGAGACCTGTTCAGGTGAGTGAGGGGGTGGGGGGTGTACTGGGGAGTGTGGAGTAGTTGGTGCTGAGTGGGAGGTGGGGGTGGGGGGGCTGATTGGCAAGGAACCATTTTCTTTTTTTCAGGTTTTGAAAAAAAAAAGCATGGAAGGGCCATTTTCTTTATTTCAGCCTGCTGGTAACGTGGAGTGGTTGAAATGAGATGCAGAGTTGGAAGAAAACTACCCTGAACATTGCATTTAGCTCTGATCATTCCTTCCAATGTAGATCCTGATAGGATGTTGCCAGGAGAGACTGAAATGCAGCACTGAGTGTCCAAGGAGGTCCGGAGAGAAGGTGACCATCGGGGGGGGGGCAGCCTCAGATGGAACAGTGGCTCAGCACAGCCCTGGGTCAGGAAAGTGTCCAAGTCCTGCTAGTGGCGTGGAGTGGTTGAAATGAGGGGTAGAGTTGGAAGAAAAGTGCTTTGAAAATTGTGCTTGCCTCTGCTCAGTCCTGCCCACGTAGGTCCCGTTAGGCTGTTGCTAGGAGAAAGTGAGACTGAAATGCAGTTCTGAGTATCCAAGGAAGTCCGGAGAGAAGGTGACTGTCATGGGCGAGGGGCAGCCTGAGGTGGAACAGTAACTCAACACAGCCCTGAGTCAAGAAGTTGTAAGAGTCCTGCTAGTGGTATGGAGTGGTTGAAATGAGAGGCAGAGTTGGAAGAAAAGTGCTTTGAAAATTGCTCTTACCTCTGATCAGTCCTTTTTTTTTTTATTGTTTACACTTTCTGCTCCTTCTCATCCCTGGTGGCCTTCCTCTGACTGACCCCCCTGCCCTATCACCCTGGCTCCCCTGGGACTTACCTTCACTCGTGCCCTCTCTCCAGAGCTGTGGTTGTCTCCAGCCACTGGGTACAGAGCCTGAAAAGAGTCAGTCATCATTTCACCACCATGGGGGGGGGTTCTCATAGGTTTTCTCCCCAGGTCCATGAACATGCAATGGGCAGAGTGGCTAAGCTCTGTCTCCACAAAGATGGCCTAACACCCTGGACGTGGGGTCCCTTCCCTAATGTGATGGTGTGTATGTGCTGGCATCCAGCTGCCACTGGGTGTTTAGTAGTAGCAGATTAGTAGTATATAAAATGTATTTATACAGTAATGCCTCCATTAGGGCTGTAAATGCCCTTTTCTCAAGGTGCACCTGTTTACTACAGAATTACAATAACAAAATATGTAGACATAAAATACAATATACAGAGACAACATGCTCAAAACAAATGAATTACATTCAAGGAACATTTGCCAAATGTAAATAGCAAGTAGCATGCCATACCATCCCCCCTCCCCAATGTGGGAGAGCAGTCTGTGGATGCTCTATTCTTCCTCTCCCCGCCGGCTGCCAAGCAGCCCAAGTCCATTCCTGAACCCGGGTCACCAGCATGACGTAAGGTGTGGTGTCCAATGCCTTAACCCACAGTGCCACCATGCCATCTTTGATCACTGCTGCCCATGTAGGTCTCGTTAGGCTATTGCCAGGAGAGTGGGACTGAAATGCAGCCCTGAGTATCTGAGGAGGTCCAGAGGGAAGGTGACCGTCGGGGGGGGGGGGATCCTGAGATGGAACAGTAGCTCAACACAGCCCTGGATCAGGAAGTTGTCTGAGTCCTGCTGGTGGCATGGCACTCAGTGCTGAACTGTCATGAACAAGCATGCTGAATGCTCAAGTACCAAATATTAGGAAGAAAAAAGGTTAGAGAACAAACAATATAATAGTGTTATAAAAGAGCCACCTTCAATGTCATAACACTAAATCTGCAATGTTTGTACACTTTTGCAATGGAAGTAATTAACCATCAGGATCACATTGGCTGGGCTGCTTAATGTGCTGACCTACTGTAAGTTGTGTTCAGATGAAATAAAAACGGTGAACATTTTTTTAAATCAATCTGGGTTTTTTTCTGCCGGATATCCACTTTATCACAAAAAACATTAACATTCAAAAACTGCCCAGTGTTTTTTAACCAAACCATGCAGAGGCACATTCTTGGAACAGATCCCATCATCCATGAAAAATTCATGGAAAAAGTCCAGATTGTCTAGGCTGTAGGTGGAAACAAAATTCCCCATGTTAAGTAAAGGGGGAAAAAAGTTAGTTCTTTTATTTTTTTTTACTTTTTTGATCCTCCATATCTCAAAAACTATACAAGAGGTTATCATGAAACTTTTTACATCTTGAGATTCTGACAAGCTGACAACACCTGTCAAATTTTGTGTAAATGCATTAAACCAAGACAAAGTTATTAAGGTGCAAACAACTGAGTTTAACATTAAACAGCATGCTCAATCCTAACTATAGTGGGGCTAGTGTGCCACTATAATATATAGATATATAAAATACTTATATCTGGGATGTGACATGGATGAGAGTGAGGTAGCAGAAATATCTCCACAACCTGTCATTGAACGATTCATAGCCCACGAGTGGTGAAGTCATGAGTGGTCAATGAAGAGTTCAATCATAGACTGAGTGGAGATATTTCTACTATCTAACAAACACTCATGTAACAGACCCTTGACTCACCTTGGCTGCTCCAGGGAACTCAGGGTCGACACTGCACACACCTCTGAGAGGGCCAGCCTGGGTTAACTAGATGGATAAAATACCCAGATGAAACAAGCATTTGTCAATGCCGAATGTTTGCTTGCTGGCATTGGCATTGGTAGTGTAGAAGTTACAGAGCTGCATAATAGGAATGGCAGCGAAGTATTGAACTGAAGCCAACCTCACCGCCACCCTGCAGAGAGTGACAGGCATTGGGGTGTGCCTTTGGGTCATCAGGCATAACGACCACGCCATTTCACCATACCCTACCCTGCAGACACTGACAAGTGTCACAGTGTGCCTTGGGGTTTTGGCCCTTATGCGCACCCCATTCCATCAGGAAATATGATGAGATGGGTGTGGTATAGGAGAATGGGGTGAAGTTTGGGCCTGCAGAGTCCGAGGCAAACCTTGATGCCTCTCACTGGATGCAGGGTTTGGGTGGGGGTGGAATGGTATGAGCATGACAGGCAAGAATCCCAAGTCACACCCCTGATGCCTGTCATTCTCTACAGGGTGGGGCGTTATGGTCAGAAACCCTAACGCCCCAGGCATTCGTTGGTATTTTCACTCCAAATTTTCAACATGGTTTTTTTGTGACCCCCACCTCATAAACAGTGGCAATATCAGTTTGTTAGCCGAAAACTGCTTTTGCACAGCGACTATGGCATTTGGCACCACAGGTGCAAAAACACATTCCAAACAGGATGTGAAAAATGACAGCGGTACTGTTCATGGGGAGGTGTAAAAAATGGCAATGTTGAAAATCTGCTGTGATAATCTTAAAAAAACTGGTGAAGTCAGGAGTGTGTGTAGAAACTATGCAATGCACACCTGTAATGTAACTAGTTTGGGGATATTTTTACAGCAGATTGCTAACACAGGCATTTAGGGACCTCCGATCATGAACAGTGTCAATGTGATTTTCTTTATCTGTCCCGAACAATGATTTCCCACAGCGACCACGCATTTCTGTGCTGAAAGTGTGAAAACACATTTCGGCCATGTTGTGGAAAATGACAGCTGTACTGTTTATAAGGAGGCGTGGAAAAATGCCACTGGTGAAAATCTGGACTGAAAATATTACAAATTCATGAACTTAGGAGGGTGTGTGGAAACTGCGCAATGCTCACTCGTAACACAGTTATTTTATGGAGTTTTGTCACCAAATTTTCAACATAGCCATTTTAAGACCTCTGCTCATGACAAGTGTCACTGTGATTTTCTTAATCTGTCCCAAACATTGTTTTCGCACACCGACTGTACCATTGTGCGCTACATGTGCGGAAACACATTTTGGGCGAGATGTGAAAAATGGTAGCTGTACTGCTCATAAGGAAGTGCGGTAAAATGGCACTGTTGAAAATCTGGTGTGCAAATATTACAAATTTGCAAACTTGCCAGTGTGCTTAGGAACTGCGCAACGTGCACTCCTAAAACAGTCATTTTTGGGAATTTTTTCACCAAATTTTCAACATAGCCATTTTAACACCTCTGCTCATGAACAGTGTCACTGTGATTTTCTTAATGAGTCCCATACATTGATTTTGCACACCGACTGCGCCATTGTGCACTACATGGGTGGAAACATGTTTTGGGTGAGATGTGAAAAATGACAGCTGTACTGCTCATAAGGAGATGTGGTAAAATGGCAATGTTTGAAAATCTGGAGTGAAAATATTGCAAATTCGCAAACTTACGCGCATGCGTAGGAACTGTGCAACACACACTCGTAAAACAGTCATTTTTAGGAATTTTTTCACCAAATTTTCAACATAGCCATTTTAAGACCTCTGCTCATGAACAGTGTCACCGTGATTTTCTTAATGTGTCCCGTACATTGATTTGCACACCCGATCAACGCCATTGTGCGCACATGGCGGAAACACAATTTGGGTGAGATGTGAAAATGACAGCTTTTCTGCTGATAGAAGGTGTGATAAAATGGCAATGTTGAAAATCTGGGTAAAATATTGAAAATTCACGCGAACCTGGCGTCGCGTGCAGGAACTTCACGCCAACGCACGCTAAATCAAAGTCATTTTTGAATTTTTCCGCAAATTTTCAAAATAGGCTTTTGAGCCCAGCTTATGAACACTGGCAGTGTCATTTCGTTAATCATTCCTGAAAGGTGATTTCGGCAGTGGCTGCGAAATCACCCCTTGGGCCCCGAGCAACGCCATGACAGTGACAGCATTCATGAGAAGGGTCTTAAAAACCCCATGTTGAAAAATTTGGCAAAATTCCAAAAATGCCCGAGATATGCAGCAAAGTTGAAAAACCATTATACAACTACGATATTTCCTCAGTTCGCGGTCGGCTTTGAAGAGTGCAGGCGTGTTCGGGTCCACCAAAGATCGTCGCGCCAAACTCCGGAGTAAGTATGGGGTGAGGGGAGTGGGAGGCAGGGTGTGCAGTGGGTAGGTGCAGGTGAGGGGCAGTGAGACTACGAGGGACTATTTTTGTTATAGTTTTTTTTTAAAGTGAGCGGCATTGAGACGTTTACCCACGCTGAGAGGCTGGCGTGGCAGCTGAAAAAATACTTGTTGGGGGCTGGAACGAACAGGGGATTGGGCACCCCCGTCGGCCATATGGGCTTGTGCCACGCTGGGGTGGGCTCCCAGCGTGGCAGCTGGAAAGGCTGTTTGGGGGGACTGGAGCTGACAGGGGATTGGGCACCCCCGTCGGCTATAACAAGATTTGCCACACTGGGGTGGGCTCCCAGCGTGGCACCTGGACAGCTTTTTGGGGGGAGGGCATGGAGCCGAAGAGGGATTGGGCACCCCTGTCGGCTATACAGTATGTGCGTGGGGAGGAGGGAGCACGTCAGCACGCAATATGCGTGCGTGTGTGTTGGGGGGGGGACTCTGCTCACTGAAGCGGAGTTCTCTCTTTCAACTGTATGCCACTGCATTTTCAGCTGTCATAGACAGCTGGAGCAGTGATTGGCGCACTGCAACCGCACCTGCAAACACGCTGACTGAATTGGAAGAGGCTGACACACCTCTGGAAAACTCGGATGATGGCACTATGTTTCTTGCACATGCGTGCAAGCAAATATAAAAATGGTGCCGTTCCTCCACCTGGGGTAGTGATATGGGATACCTGTGGATAAACTGAAGGTTACAACCCTCCAGGATAATACAATAACTGCCCTACAGTACATCACCCACACAGTGTCAGTATACCCTTTTCAATAATCCACAATGCCAAGTTGTAACATGAACTAACTTTCATTACATTATAAAGAGGGGTAAAAAAGGGGAAATAACACACAACAATGGAGATGCAAGCAGCCGTAACCCACCTTGCACCAGCGGGTGCACCTGGCTTTCCCCAAATTGCAGTTAGGTAGCACAATTAATCTGTAGTGATGGGTACCATGCTGGGGTGCTGCCAGGGTGACAATCTGGTGGCTCGAGCTAGGGTGCTTGCTTTGGAGCTCAATAACTTTTAAACACAACACAACACAACTTGTACTTTTCTGACTGGCCAAATCTTGGTGATTCACAAGTCCTGCCCAGGACTTAACCCCCTTAATATGAACATACGAGTTTGCCAGCAGAAACAAACCTCATGGTCTATACAAGTCTGCTCGAGTGTGCAGCTGGCACCCCTAGATTGCAGCTGCCCCAACTCCCTCCCCTACCCTCAGGATGTTCTCAGCCCTGTCTTCCCAGTTCTCAGCACTATTCACCCAGATCCTCCCTCATTCCCTGTCCCATTCCCTTTTAAAACTTCCTACCATCTTACATGATACCACTCCCTTTGGCAGGGCGTTCCACTTCAACACCACCCTCTCTGTGAAGTAATGTCTCCTCTTCTCTCTCCTGAATCTACCACCCTCTAATCTTAGCCCATGCCCCCTTTTGTCCCTACCTTTCCTCAGATTAAACTACCCATCCACACCGCCTTTGTTTATCCGCTTCAAATACTTGAACGTATCAATCATATCCCTCATATCCCTCCTGTCTTCCAGAGTGTACATATTCAGCTTGCATAGCCTTTCCTTGTAGGCTTTGCCCTCCATCCGCCATAACATTTTGTCACCCTCCTCTGCACCCCTTCCAGCATTCTAATGTCCCTCTTCAGATATGGGTGCCTGTACTGCACACAGTACTCCAAGTGCAGCCTGACCAATGACCTGTAGAGGGGCAGGATCACTTTCATGTGCCTGGATGTGAATCCCCTTGCAATACACCCCAGCATCTTGTTAGTCATAGCTGTGGCTTTTCTGCATTGAGCAGAGTTGTTCATGCTCCCGTTTATCAAAACCCCAAGGCTTTCTCTTCCTCAGTGTCCCCCAGCCTCACCCCACCCAACCAATAGTCTCTGTTCGGGTTCTTTGCCCCAAAGTGCATACCCTTGCACTTCTTCACACTGAAGCTCAGCTGCCACCTGTCTGACCACTCCTCCAGTTTGGTTAGGTCCCACTGTAGCTGTCTCCACCCATTCTCTTCATAGAATACCGCCCCATCTTAGTATCGTCCACAAACAGACTAATCCTGCTCTCAATTCTGTGTGAGATATCTGAAATGAGTAGCCCAAACAGCACCAGACCCAGCACAGAGCCCTGCAGTACTCCATTCGTCACTGGCCCAGGTGCTGAGAGTTCTCCCACCACCACCTGTTGTTGCCTCCCACTTAACCAATTCCCCATCCGGTTTGGTAGTTTCTCTCTCACCCCAACGGATGTCAGTTTCCCCCCTAGCCACCCATGAGGCACTGAATCGAAGGCCTTTCTGAAGTCCGAGTATAAGATGTCCACAGCATGACCCTTATCTAGCTGTCTTGTAATCCAGTCGTAATATTCTACCAGATCGATCTGACAAGACCTCCCCGAGATGAACCTATGCTGCCTCCAATCCCGGAGTTTGTTTCCCTACAGAAATGCCACCAGTTTCTCTTTCAGTATCACCTCCATTAGTTTACCCACTATGGAAGTGAGACTGACAGGTCGGTAGTTCCAAGGGCTGCTCTTGTGAATGGGCACCACATAGGCCACCCTCCAGTCCTGGGGCACATAACCCATGTCCAGGGAGGTGCTGAACAGGTCTGCCAGTGGTCCACCAACACCTCTGCCTGACAACCCAAACAGCTAAAGGGTAAAAGACTCCTCAGAGCCACAGCTCATAGGTATGTACAGTCTGGCGTTTCAGGTTTTTTTTTCAGATGGTACTGTTCTGGTATTACAGTGGGTGGTGCACCACAGCAGCAGAATGCAGGAAACAGAAGCTGGCTGAAGGTTTGAAGAACACTGGGCTTCACCTATCAGGCTTTTCCAAATTTCACCTCTAAGGCCTTTGTATGCAGTGTTCATCTGACAGGCCTCTCAACATCTTCCTTTCCAGTGGTCTCTTGGCTGGTCTGGAGGACTGGAAAGGCTGGATGTCCACCGGGCTCTCTTAAATGGTACACAGCTCTGCTGAGTCAAACTTCTGATTGGGGCTCTGCTACAGTCATGAGCCCCAAAATGAAACTTCTCTTGGTCTAGTAACAGTTCAATCAGTCCCAAAATAGTTATCCCTCAGAGAGGACACAGTTTACACAATCTCTCTGTTCACAGGCTGCCACCTCAAATTTCAAACTCACAGAAGCAGGCATGAATCTTAGCAGGGAAAACAATCCCAGTTCAGTTCTCTTTCCTGCTTCCTCTTTATTTTATAGGTGCACTGCCTGTCATCTAGCCTCTGGGGCTAGAAGGGCTATTGGGCACTGAAACAGGCTTTTGGGCAGGGTAGCCCACAGCAGTCTCTATTGTTCTCTCTCTCTCTCTCTTTCGCTCTCTCTGGAATCGCCAGATAATTCTCCTGGCAGACTTTTCACATCCATTTTATAGTACTTCCCCAGCTACAACTTTATTGGCTGGTTCTCTCCTGGGCTCCTTTTTATGCCCTTTGCTCCCATCCCAGCATTCTCTATGGCTGGCAAACTTATGGAGGCTGCCATATTTATTTACATTTTAACTGCCCTGCTTTGGCAGCCACCGTTTCAATTTTAAGCCTGTTTAGGGGTTAATAACCTTATGTCCTGGCCCTTTTTGCCTAGGTGAGGCCAGGAACATATTTATTATGTTCAAGGGGATCCCAGTTTGCCAGTTGGGCCTCCTGAAACAACAGGTGCCCATTTTTGAGCCCTTCTCCCTTAGGTCTTACATTGGAGTGTGGCTCCTTTAAGATTGTGGCTGAGTATGCACAAGCGGTGTATGGTGGCTATCTTTATTGCCTACATTGTTGTGGTCCACTTACTCGCTGCTCCTAGAACCATTTAAGCTGGTAATCCCAGTACACAGAGGCACAGAATAGCTCCACCCAGACCTCGGCCCCCTTTGTTCCACAGGGCTGAGGAACGAACGACTTTGGTTGCTGCAGCCACAAGGACCACACTGGGCATAATGGCCTAAATCCAGTCAGGAACTAACAGGGCCGTAGCCCAATTCAGGTAAGCCCCGAGAGGGGAGTTACACTCTCCCCTGGTTCATGGATTGTCATTCCGATAATTGCATGAGTTCCATCCAGTGCATATCCGAAAGAAAACACAAGTAGGCAACAACAACACTAACAGTTCTATCTAGTCTATGCTAGATTCAAATTCAAAATTCACAAACTAAACAGAAACAGGTTAACAGTATTTCCATTAACTGTATTAGATAGGCACTTGGATCCTGTCTAACCAACATGCCCAGATTTTCACATTCCTACATTACCCTCAGGGTTATTGAATACAATACAGGGTAGTGAGGCGTGACATAGACGCCATGGTGCACTACGTATAGGGGCAGGTCAGTGGAGGTACCCGGTGAATCATAACTGAGTTTTAAAAGAGGTTTAATTGGCCTTTTGAACCACCTCAAATAGGCTTATTCACTTTCACGAACAACTGAGGATGGACATTCTTCCTCCCTGGGAGGTGAGGGAGGCTGTGTTGCATGATTCAGATTGAGTACCACTGGTGGTTCTTGTTCAACTGGTTCAGGTACCATATCTGTCTCTTGTGCAATGTCTACTGGCTCTGCAGCAGACATTAACTCAGGTGAAGGTTCTAAAGGCTCTGCTTCAGGGTTGAGTGGTGTGGTTGGAGTATTTGACATCCACTATTCATCAGAATGGTTCAACATTTTGGGAATGTCCACTGTGGAATAATACCCTACAAGGTCATCTTCCTCATTGGAATAGTCTAGGTCATTGGAAGATGGGTCTGATGCAGACCTTTTGGAGGCCCCAGTTAGACCAGTATTCAGGTCTGATGCAGGCCTGTTGGAATGCCCAGGTAAACTAGTATCCAGTTGAAGGTCAGGCTGAGTAGTCTGGTTGGTGTGGCTGCGAGAACCCCTGGTTTTCATTCTTTGAGGTTGCGTAGGGCCTGGGTTTAGTTCTGGAACATCTGATTCTCCAATGGGAAGCAAATGGTTGTGGTGCAACATTTTACTTCTCTGAGGCTCCCTTTCCAGGCAAACTCTGTACACTGGCAAGTCCACAAGTTATTCAGTAATCCCATGGGGGATGTTGCCTCACCGATCTGCAATTTTTTGCTTTCCAGGCAACCTCAAATTCTCAACCAAAACTCTGTCACCAGGGAGTAACTCATGAGGTCTGACATATTTGTCATAACAGGCCTTGTTTGCCAAGTTTCTTTGGTAGATAATTCTTTGGTGAACCGGTAAGCATCATCCAAGTGTTATTTTAGTCTTTGGACATATTTGGTGTAAGTCTCTAAATTGTCCCCATTAGATGACACTCCAAATACAAGGTCCAATGGGAGCCTGACCTCTCTTCCAAACATGAAAAATATGTGGATTGCCAATGGCACCATTGCGAGTGCAATTGTAGGCATGAACCAGCATACTCACATTTTGACTCCAGTTTGCTTTTTTATGAGATTCCTACATGCCCAACATATCTAATAGAGTCCTATTGAATCTTTTAGGTTGAGGGTTATCCTGGGGGTGGTAGGGGGTAGTTCAAGACTTCCTGATTCCCCACAATGAGAACAACTCTTTGATCAGACGACTTTCAAAATCCTAACCCTGGTTGGAATGGATTCGCTTGGGAAGCCTCTAATGAACAAAATATTTTTCAGCTGGAATCTAAGCTACAGTGGTGGCCCTTTGGTCTTTGGCTAGAAAGGCCCTGGCATAATGAGAGTAATGATTGGTCACTACTAAGATGTTAGCTATATTCTTTTTATCTGGTTCCAAACTCAAAAAGTCAATACATACTAAGGCCGTGGGAGCACTTGCGGTAATGTTTACCAAAGGAGCAGCTTGAGAGGGCAGCGTTTTCTGGTGAATCCATCTCATACACTGTTTGTAATAGTTTTCTACCTCTGTGCTCATTCTGGACCAGAAGAACATCCTTCTGACTTGGTTTAGTGTTCCCCCCCCAAATGCCCCATCTCATCATGCAAAACTTTGAGGGTCATCTTTCTGAACTTTACTGGTAGTAATAACTGTTTGAGAGTTGAGCCATCATTATTCTGGAGTTCTGTCTAAATCACACCAATATGCACCTTCAATTAATTTCATTCTCTCAGTAGCAGGGAAGTGTCAGTATGATTTGTTTTTACAAGTACTGGGCCACCCCTCATTGGATAATGTTGGCAATGTCTCTGATTACAGGGTTTTCCATTTTAACTTTCTGCCAGTCCTGTGGGCCCATCTGAAGCAATGAAGATTTATTGGGAAACACAACATTGTAATAGACCACTGGTATGCAGTCCGGGGGAGCACCCAAGCTATCTTTCAGGGGAGATGTAGCATTGGAGTCTAATGCTTCTTCTGGATCATATCTTTTACACAAAGCTTTGACAGCAGCCTCTGGAATCTAAACCCATTTTTGCCCTGCTCCCTCTGCGTGGTGTATTCTGAACAGTACGCCTGCATCAATGTTGCTCTTTCCAGGTCGTACACAGCATAGTAGTCATATGTTGAAAGGGCTGACAACCAGTGATGATCTGCAGCATCCAGCTTTGCTGTTGTCTGCATGTATGTGAGGGTGTTGTAATCAGTGCAGACTGTAGTGTGGGCCCCATACAAGTATTCATGGAACTGATTGACAATGGTCCATTCAAATGCTAAAAACTTCAGCATGTAGACTGGGTAATTCTGTTTCCGAAGGTGATAAACTGCAATTGGCATATGATATCAGCCGTAGACCTTATGGATGTTCTTGATACAACACTGCTCCTAACCCACTAAGATTGGAATCTGCATGCGGTACATATGGCTTACTGGGATCTGCATAGGCCAACATGGGAGCATGGGTCAATTGTCTAATTATCTCCTCAAAGGCCTCTTCACAGGCTTTGGTCCATCTGGGCCCAAACAGTTCATGCACTCTATAGTGAACCTTCCCAGACTGTGATATCCACTTGGTCTTCCGATTGACAGGAGGTTACTCTTGGGTTAGGTTTTGCAAAGGCTTGATGATCTTGTGTGTAGTCCTTAATGAACCTGCGGTAATAACTGGCAAATCCCAAGAAACTCTGCAGTTCTCTCAGCCGGGTGAGTTTAGGCATGGTAGCAACTGCTTGGACATATTCAGGATTAGTACTGATGCCATCTTGGGACACAATGTGGCCAACATACTTGATTGCAGTCTTGATGAACTGGACCTTGTCAACAGATAACTTAAGACCATACTCCTCCAGTTGATCAAGCACTTTAAACAATCGGCGCTCATGCTCTTCCAGGGTCTTCCCAGACATGATAATATCCAAATACGCAAGGCACTCCAATAAGTTCATGTCACCCATGGCCCTCTCCATTAGCAATTGGAAAGTGGTGGGAACACCTGAAGTCCCTTGTGGCATTCAGAGGAATTCATAGAATTCCAGTGGGCGAATGAATGCAGTCTTTCCTCAGTCTTGCTCAGTCATGGAAATCTGATAGTATCTGGATGTTAAGTCCATCACACTGAACCATTGACTTCAATTTAAGCAATCTAGGGCATCTTGCACTCGAAGCAGGGTATATTGGTTGGGTGCTGTCCTCCAGTTTAACATTCGATAATCCACACACATCCTGACCACCCACTCTTTTCTCTGACCACTACAATAGGAGATGCATAAGGGCTCCAGGATTCTTGAATGATGCCTGCAGTAAGCATCTCCTGGAAGTGCTTGAGGACATCATCTATGTCAGCTCAGGCCAGCCGTCTTGATCTTTCCCAGAAAGGCCTCTCACCTGTGACCCTAATCTGATGCCTCTCACCCTTGGCACACCCTACATCCCATTTGTTCAGGGAGAAACCTGTGTTCGTTATTCTAACTTTTTTTTTTACTTATTATTTTTTTTCTGTGCCTACTGTCCCCCAACCTCCACTCATTCAGGCCTCCAAGGAGTGACACCCTCCCGACCCTACTGACCCTCAGAGTCTGTTCTAGAGTGCCACACTCACTACCATCATGGCCCTTGATGGCCCGGACTACCCCCCAGATGGGGTGAGGAGAGATCCCCCTTAACTCCCTCTTCTTCTCCTGAGGTGAGCTGCACAGCGGGGTCTGCCCTGTTCAGTCAGCAGGTGGCGAGACTGGCTCCAGAGAATGTCATCTAGGTGGCTGGAGGAACGATTTTCCTCCGAGTTGTAGGAATCCCCAACATTGACATGCAATAAGGAGCAAGGCTGCTGGCATGTGCAGAGACGCATGTCAACACCAGTCCTCTGCCAGTATCTACCCCTTACGTCAGGGCGTCCCTCAGTTGCACCGACAACCCTAAGTAGTTCCCCCAACAGGCAGTATCGCAGCAGAGACCACAATCCCCCCATCCCGGAGAAGGAGAGCAACCGTTGGGTGCTTGATCCTTCTCCCTCCCGGCTGACCCCAGTTGACCCAAGTCTGCTCCCAAACCCGGGTCGCCGGTGTGGTATGAGGTGTGGCGTCCAGCGCCTCAATCCTCAGCACCACTGGACTGGCCATTCCAACTTTTTTTTTATTCTATTCCACCACTCTATAGGTAATAAGGGGTCTCCAATCTTGAGCAATGAAAAATCTAGTTAGACGGTGGCCCCACTGTCTCTCTCTCTCGTGCGGTTATACAGCTAAATCAGCACAGTAGACCTAGACCAGGGTCTTCCCCCTCCGGATGGTCACTGGATGGTCGGTTACATTCATCACATGTACAGTTACTTGCCTGGCATAAGCATGGGCTTTAGCTGGTAGTATACTAGATTTAACCATGAGCCCCATTGACAGACCAGCTTTCTCTGGGCTGTCCAACATCAGCAGCTGATTGTGGCAGGGTCCACTGACTTGCAGTACTCCTGTGACTGTGCACTTGGCTTTCGAGGGTAACACAACTTCTGAAGATTTTTGACACCACATTATCCCTAACCCCAGCCAAGACAATCATTAGCAGAGCTCTGAGAAGAGGTCATCTCAAGCCTCTAAGAACAACTCTTTATAATCATGGCTAGGCCACCTGTTGACGAAACTCAGGACTTGGACAAAGCACTCAACTTCTTTATCACTAGTTTCAATGAAGCCTGTGACATCCACACCCCCGTTAGGAAGTGGAAAATTAAGGACACCATAAATACCTGGATCTCCAAGTCCCTTGTCAAACTTATGTCTACCAGGGATAACCTGTGGCACAGAGCAAGAACCATGGGTAATCAGGAAGACACCCAGCAATACAAAAAGGGCCAGAAACGGCTGTACTGAGGCAATCCACCTAGCCAAAACTTGTCACTTTCAGGATGTACTCACCAACTCCTGGTGTGATGAGAGTAAGTGCTGGGGTAACCTAAAGGAACTGACAGGAAAAGCTAGCAAATCCTCACCCAACATGTTAGCTGTTGATGGCTTACTAACCCAGGACCCAAAGTTAATAGCTGACACCTTTAACAGGGCTTTCACTGACCTCAGTTGTGTACCACCCCCCCCGATTTCTTTGATAATACCAATAATAATCATAGCTCAGGCTGTGAATATCAGAACATGGGCACACCCACACCACCCCCTTTCTACTTTAGAATAGTCACCAAAGATGAAGCCAAAAAATATTTACTGAGTCTTACAAAAGTCAAGGTACAGCAGTAATTCGCTGGACCTAAAACTCATTGCACTAACCCTAGAGGTAGTAGTAACCCCTCTAACAAAAATCCTCATCCTTTCACTAACAACTGCACAGTTCCCCAGGAAATGGAAAGCAGCACTGGTCACGCCAATTCATAAGAATGGAGACAGGGCCCACCATGTAAACTATCGACCCATATCCATACTACTGTCCCTCCCCAAAGCGCTAGAGCACATTGTAGCTGACCAACTGGTTGAGTACCTAGATAAATACCACATTCAATGCCTGCAGCAGCAACATGGCTTCTGCAATGGACATAGCACCACTACAACACTGCTTGAGTACACAGGTTATATACACAGTCCTCTTGACCATGGTCAGCTTGTGGAAGCAGCACACATCAACCTCACTAAAGCATTTGACATGGTCAACCACACCTTGCTGCTAGTCGAACTCACTGCCACAGGACTTTTGACCAATGCTGTGAATTGGTTCCACAGCTACCTTTTGGATTGCTCCCATCAGGTCAAGATAAATACTACCCTCTCGGACAGTCAGCATGTACGGTCAGGTGTTCCCCAAGGATCGATTCTAGGAGTGTTCCTGTTCAGCCTCTTTATAAACCACCTCCCCCTGGTCAGCACTGATAGGCTACCCCTCTATGCAGACAATGCTGTAATAATTTCGAGCAATCCTGACCTGCACCTCCTGGAGTCTCAGCTCCAATATAATTTCTCAGCTGTGGAGGAATGGTTCACAATGCATAAACTGCCAATGAACTACAAAAACACGAAAATTATGTTATTTGCAGATCCACACAATAAACAAAAGTCTCATCAGCTAACAGTTTTGAATAGCCAAAAAAACCCTCTCGAGCAGGTTAACTCATTCAAATACTTAGGAATAACATTGAACAGTGCCCTCTCTTTCACCAACCACCTTGGCAATGTTACAAAAGCAGTCAATGCGAAAATTGGCCTCCTTTACAGACATAGATGGTATATGGCAACCGAGGCACTCCAGCTCATGGTGAATAGTTCCATCATCTCCAGTATTGACTATGGCCTGGTGGTGTATAGTGCAGCATCAGGCACAGTACTTAAAAGGATCTCCACTGAACTTAACAGAGCTTGTAGGCTAATCACTGCTGCCTTCTTGACAAGAAAGTCTTCCTAGGCCTACCCCCCCCCAGCATTTCAGACCCTCCTTAGTCAAACAAAAAACTTCCAAAGAACCCGTAGTGCATGTTGGCAGTCATATCAAGTCCCTCACTGTCGCATCTCCCAAGGACAGAGATCCTTTGCGTACCATGGCCTCCATCGGTTGATTCCCCCCATGACCTCCTGGATATATCAAAACTAGGTCCATTCAAGAGACAGTTACACCATCACCGAGCTGCATTTGGTAGTTGTGACTTCCCTCGCTAATAGGGAACTCCCAAACCACATCGTGAACTCACTATCCGCACCTCATAGCACTTAGCAGCGGTTGCTGCAACCTCATAATATGCTTCCCCCCTCAACCTGCCCCCTTCATGCATCTCTTCCCTTTACCCCTACTTGTTTCCCTCATGTCCATCAGCCCACTGTCACCTATCCCCCCACCCTCTTTCACATCCACCCCTCCTACCTCTGACCTTATCCCCCTACCTCTCTATTATCCTGACAAGGCCAACTGGCTGCCTCTTACTACTCTCTAAAACATTACCATAACTCACCAGTAGCTCACTGCTCTACGCCGATGATCTTGTCATCTTCCACAGCGACCAATCCCTCTCCCGTATATCCTTCATCTTGTCCAAAAACTACTGCGCAGCCTCGCGATGGTTCTCATCCAACCTCCTTCTTGTCAATACAAAAAAAACCGAAGACCACGCTGTTCAGCTATAAACCTAACCTTTGCAAAACACTACATGCTAATGATGTCTTTTGCATCCACCCCCTCAATGGCCCTCCCCTCGAAAATGTCTCTTCTTTTAAGTACCTGGGGGTGCTGCTTGACCCCTCGCTCACTTTAATTGATCATATAAACAGCATTATCAGGAGAGTAAATCAGAAACCAGGTGCCACCTACTGCCTAAAGTCCTTCCTAACCTGTGAGGCTTATCTCACCATAGTCACTGGAAACCTGCTCCCTGTCTTCAACTATTGCTCTCCCATATACTCCAGTATCTTGACCATCCTCCAGGCCAGGCTCACGGTTGCCTACAATAATGCTTGTCATTTTGCCCTGTCCACTCCTTTCAACACTCACCACTGTGATTTATACCACTCACTAGGCTGACTCCCCTTGCGGATGCGATTTGACTACACTCTTGGTTGCCTTGTGGATTCCATCACCAGAACTGGCAACAGCTCTCCCCTCACCACCATCTTCAATTTCAGAACACCCTCCAGGAACCTACACTCCTCTTTGTTGCCCTCTCTCCAGGTTCCCAAAACCCTCATGGGTATGGGAGTGAGAGCTCTATCTACTGTGGCCCGCTCTTTGTGAAACGGCCTCCAACCCCCATTAGAACATCAGACACTCACCAGTTTTTCAAACACAACTTCAAATCTTGGCTCATGGACAAATACAACTGTCACTGCCCCTCCCGTTAGCACTCATCTTGCCTGAAATGTGCCTCTGGGCATTTCTCACCCTTCCCACCTCCCTTTTTCACACCACATTATCTATCTCTTCTATCCTATCCCTTCCCACCTTTGTTCATCTGAAACCTATACCATAGTTTCTCACTGCTTACAATCATATGGAAAAGGACTATTTATTTACTTGCTTACTACAATTGCTACCTGTCCATACCTCATTGTGGCTTAAGTTTACTTCTAGCTGTATTGCTCTGTATTTCTGGGTATGCTACCAGTTAGTTTCTATTGTATTGTAATAATTACATGTACTGTTTTGTATTGTTAACTATTACCTATTTATGCTTATGTACTTGTTGCCACTACAGCAGTTCACCCAGGTCGTGCCTGAAAACGGTTCCCAGGATCAGTGCACCTACCCGGTTACCAAAGAATAAATAAATACATAAATAAAAACTGTTTCCGACCCCATGTCCTCTACTTACCCCTTGTTTATACCATTGCTTAACTATATTATAAGTTTGATGCCGATTTTTGTGTTTAAATTCTGACTGTTTTTTTTCTCTAACCTAATCCATCACCCTTTCTGTGAAAAAGAACTTCCTCACATTACCCCTTAATCCGCCTCACTCTAATCTCATGCTGTGTCCTCTTGTCCTGCTAGTTTTCTTATATTGAAACATGTTAGACTCTTTCACCTTGTTAACGCCCTTAAGATGTTTGAATGTTTTGATCATATTGCCTCTTACTCTCTCTTTCCTTTCATCTAGGGTATACATAGTGAGCTTCGCTAATCTATCCTCATATGTTTTCTGATGCAGTCCCTGCACCATTTTGGTTGCCTTTCTCTGGACTACCTACATTTTATTAATGTCCTTGTGGAGGTGCGGCCTCCAGTACTACACGCAGTACTCCAGATAGGACCTAACCAGTGTCTTGTAAAGAGGGATTATTACCTCCCTCTTACAACTTGTGATGCCCCTACTAATACATCCCAACATCCCTCTAGCCTTACCTACTGCTTTAGTGGTCTACTTGGATGATTTCAGGTCATCTATGATGATGATGCCGAAGTCTCTTTCTTCCCTTGTGATTGCCAGCAACTCCCCTCCCAACCTATTGGTAGCTTCAAGGATTCTCTTCCCTATGTGCATGATCTTGAACTTCTTTGCATTAAACCCCAGTTGCCACTCTTCAGACCATTTTGCCAGTTTATCCAGATCTCTTTTCATTCTGCCCACCCCATCTGGATCATCTACTCTGTTGCAGATCTTGGTGTCATCTGCAAACAGGCAAACCTTACCCTCCAATCCATCTGCAATGTCACTGATGAAGATGTTGAAGAGAACTGGCCCCAGAACTGATCCCTGAGGTACCCCACTTGTGACTTGCATCTCTTCTGACTGTAGTCCCCCCACTAGAATTTCTCATTTCTCAAGATGGCCGCCAGGCTGGGTGCGTCATTGCTGCTTTTCTGATGAAGTTTTGATTTTATTTTCTATTCGCTTTAAGTTAGGATTTGAGTTTTATATTTTGTTTTGTTTTACTTGGTCCTGGTTTTGGTGCTAATGCGCTAAGCGTTATTGTTTGATTGTTGCTGGAAGCTGAGTTTACCGGTTTGCCAGACCGTGAGAGACGCCAGCTGGCTCTTCCTTTTACAGACTTTAGTGGTCCTGTTTTGGTTCCCTTTGACTACGTCCGAGTCATGACTAGGAAAGAGCACATTTTATGGTACTACAAGTTTTACGGGATGCTGCGTGTGGGAATAGCATCCTGGGGAGAAATTAGGAGACTGGAAGGACATTCGTAGTTTACTAGTACCTTTCTGCGTTCGACTCTGTCTCACCCCCTTGTTTCAGGCATAGGAGGGATCTCGGAAATTTCAAGACTTACCATCCATTTTGAGTTTTTGGAGAGAGTCGCTAGCTTTCTCCCCCACAGAATGAGGTGGGGACTTTGTGACTTTGCTTCCTGGTTCTTCAGGGAGAAGCGTTTTCGGTCTTGTAGAGGGTGAGGAGTGTTGGTTAGCCTTGAAGTGTTTTCAGAGGAGCTCTGGATGTAGTGAATGCTGACAAGAGGAGACGGAGGATCTTTGGATTGGGGCTCTGTTGGAGACTGTGAGCCCTCTGAGTCTTGAAATGTGCAGGTGGACACTGTTGCCTTTTGTCTGCTCTGACCGGTGCTCTCCTGGGTTTTGCTACTCCACAGGGGTTGGGGTATTTTCCAGTCGGGGAACTGAGTGGGGTACTCTTCCCTTGGACCATGGAAGGGGCTGCAGTAGTGGCTCTTCCATGGTCCTTAGTGTGAGTGGCAATAATTGCCTGGGGCACTTACTGGGAGTAAATGGTATTGAGTATGTTTGATCCTCCGTGGACATAAACTTGCTTGGATCTTTGAACTTGCTTGACCTCCTCTTTGGACTAATTCTCCTTTTGGGTTTATGCGGCTGCCTTTCCCTGGACTTGGATCGTTTTTGGACCTATGTGGAACTTTGGTCTTATTTGAGAATCTGTTGATTCCTGCCTCCTTTTGACTCTGTTTTGGACACTCCGGTGGTGAGAGGAACCTGGGTCCAAAATTTTTGTTTTTAATTATAATTTGTTTTATTTGTTTGATTTTATAGTGTGTGTCTTTCTCCTGGTAGGAGAAAGACTAATCTATTCTCCCTGCTGTGAGAGAACTGGGGGGTTTAAAAATGTGTATGTTTTATATTGATGTGGCAGTGAGAGTGCTTCTGTACCCTGGTTCCCCGGTGGTGAGAGGACTGGGGGGGAGGGGTTTATACAAATTTATTTTTTCAGTATTTTATTGTAATTTGTAGATTTAATTTTGTTTATTAGTTAGTATGGATTGTCAGTTTAGGATAGTTTGAATATTTTGGGAGGTGGGTTTGCTTTGTTATTGTTTAATTTGTTAAGCAGCATCATGTGCTGGCCTCTTTTCCCCACGGTGGTGCGTTATTCCTCCTCCTCTCTTCACACCCTCCACCCCTTTTGTAGTCCTCACTTACAGTTTGATGTTTATCAGCGTTGTAGAGCATTGGGGATTGCTCATGGGAGAGTGAGGGGGTGGGGGGGCGCGAACAGGGGAGGATGAACCAGTGGGGCCATCGTGTTGGGGTTATTAAGTCCAGAAGGCGCTCTGGGGCAAAATGGAATCCAGATCGGGGTCTGCCTTATCTGGTCTCCATACCCATGGGCACTATTGATTTCAGTAGGCAGATAGGCCTGACAACCTCCGAGGTTTGTCCAACTCGAGCGGTGTTATGCAATGCCAGGTCTGTTAGGAATAAAACTGCTATTATTGCAGACCTTATTGGTTCGGTTGACCTGGCTTGCATCATCGAGACCTGGCTGGATGAAAATTCTGGCCCTATAGTGGAGGCCATGATTCCGGCCAGGTACTCGGTGATACACCACCCAAGATTGGACCGTAGGGGCGGGGGGGGGTTGCAGTCTGTTTTAAGACTGAATTGGTCCTCTCAAATGTGGTAGTGGGTGAGGCTGAGTCCTTTGAGTGCACAGTTGTAGCAGGTGTAGGCGTTTGAATCGTTCTCATCTACCGTCCACCCGGAGATGGGAAATGCTTCTTACAGGAAGTGGCAGACTTCCTCGTCGACATGTCGTTTGAGTCACCCAGATTGATGGTGCTGAGTGGCTTCAATGCCTGGGTTGACGACGAACTCTCACAATTTGGTAAACACTTCCTCCAATTAATGTCTTCTTTGGGCCTTACACAGGTAGTTTCCACTGCTACACATAAATCTGGACACTCTCTCGACTTAGTCTTCCTTCTTGGGATTGATGCATCCGACATGGGGGTGGAACCAGTTGATTGGTCTGACCACCACATTGTGAGGTTCAATTTTTACACCCCCCGAGAAGGCCATCCCCTGTGGAGATGGTCAGGTACCACCCATTATGGAATGTTACTTCACAAAGCCTAGCGGCGGTTCTTGACCTATCATCCCCCGTGTTGGTGAGCAGTAGCCCAGAGGCACTGGTGTTGGCCTATAATGAGGCCATCATGGTTGCCCTGGATTCTATTGCTCCTGTTCGTGAGCACCCTCTTTCCCATCACCCCAGGGCCCCTTGGTTTGATGGGACTCTGAGGGAGATGTGGAGACAAGGGCGAAGGTTAGAGCGCTGCTGGCGCAAGTCCGCCCTTGATGCCGACCGTCTTAGATTGATTGAACATTATACTAGCTATCAATCTGCAATCACCCATAAGAAGGCAGCATTCCTGTCCAGGGAGATTGCAGTTGCTCAGAATTGACTGGCTCAGCTGTTACGAACTGTTGATAGACTGTGCAACTCAGCCTGTCTGCAAGTTCGGAAAGCCTTTTCGCAAATAGAGTGCAATGAGCTCACTCGATACTTTGCAACTAAGGTGGCTGACATCAGGGCGGACTTGTGTCCGGCAACCTCTAAGGGTGACGTGGTAGGAGTGTGTGAGAAGACAGGGTCTCGATTCTCCTGGAATTCCTTTTGTCGACCTGAGTTCGTGGATATTATGAAGATCATCCATAGTGTGCGCCCTACAAGCTGCGGCTTGGATCCTTGACCGACTACCCTAATTTTGGGTTGTGTAGATATCATTGGTCCAGTTTTGGCTCAAATAATCTGGTGCTCCTTGGAGTCAGGTGAGTTTCCTAGCTACCTGAAAGAGGCGGTGGTGACACCTCTCTTGAAGAAAGCTTCCTTGGACCCAGACTGTTTTTCTAACTACAGACCCATCTCTAATCTTCCCTTTATTGGGAAGGTTATTGAAAAGGTCGTAGCTGCCCAATTGGATGACCATTTAACCATCCATAGTATCTATGAATCCTTCAGTCTGGTTTCCGTGAAGACATAGCACCGAGACTGCGCTGGTTCGGGTGCTTAATGATCTTCTGAGAGCGAGGGATCAGAAGAGACGTTCCATCTTGGTTCTGCTTGATCTCTCTTCAGCTTTTGACACTGTGGATCACATGGTGTTGCTAGCATGCCTGAGGCAAATCTGTGGAATGTCTGGAACCGTTCTTAAATGGTTCACTTCATTCCTTATTGGGAGATCACAAAGAGTTATGTCGGGGATTTTTTCCTCCTGCCCAGTCTCTTTGTTGTGCAGAGTGCCTCAGGGTTCTGTGCTGTCACCCATGTTATTTGCAGTGTATATGCTGCCCCTCGGAAACATTATAAGATGGTATGGGCTGAGGTTTCACTGCTATGCAGATGATACCCAGCTATACCTGTCTTTCGTACCTGACCAGGATGGAGCTTTCTCGGTGTTTAATAACTGTCTGGGGTAAATCCAAGACTGGATGGATTCTAGTTGGTTAAAGTTGAACTCAGAGAAAACTGATTTTTGGTTGTGGACCCGGGTGGTCAGATTGAGAGGTCGTGTACTGGCGCGCCTTCTGGAATTCTTCTTGGCGGCGTGCCACTACCAGCCTCTGAATGGGTGCGCAACCTTGGGGTGATCCTTGACGATAGGCTGACTTTTCAATCTCAGGTGTCGGCCATCATCAGAACTTCCTTTTACCATCTTAGGAATATTGCCAGGGTTAAGCACCTTGTTCTGTCTGACTCCTTGTCAACGTTAGTCAATGCCTTTGTGTCCTCGTGCCTAGACTACTGCAACTCCCTTTACTTTGGGCTTTCTGGGGTTGAAATCCGCTGCCTACAGCTTGTGCAGAACGCGGCAGCCTGGGTTTTGACTGGGACAAGTAGGTCCTGTCATATTACCCCGGTGCTGTGCGAACTGCACTGGCTTCCAGTACAGTGGCGGATCACCTTTAAAGTAATTTTATTGACTTTTAAAACGGCCGTGAACAGGGTCTCTCCTATCTGAAAGACCTACTGGTTCCATGCTGCCCAACCGATCCTCCGCTCGGCTGACATGGGAGTGCTAGAGATTCCAAAGTGAGTTTAAATCTTCTGGCAGCAGAGCATTTTCTCATGCTGCACCCTCTTTGGAATTCTCTACCATGCCGGATACGGATTGAACCTCCGGGAGATATTTAAGAAAGAACTGAAAACATATTTAAGGAGAATGGCCTTCTTAGATAGTTAATGTGAATTGTAATATGTTTGGAATTTTATTGTAATTTATTATGTTTTTATGATGTATTCTTATAATGTTTGTAGTGTTTGATGGTTTTGTATTGAAATTTGAAGTTATGACTAATTTGTTCAGCGCCTTGATATATCGAAAGGTGCTATATAAATAAAATTATTATTATTATACCATTCACCACCACTCTCCGTTTTCTGCCCGCCAACCAGTTTGCCACCCAATTGGCCAATTTCTGACCTATCCTGAGCCTACCCAGCTTGTCATCAATCTTCAATGTGGAACAGTATCAAAAGCTTTGCTGAAGTCAAGGTAGGTGACACCAGCTGCACCCCCTTGGTCCACCACTTTGGTTACCCAGTCAAAGAAATCTATGGGATTAGTTTGACAGGACTTTCCTATTGTAAACCCATGCTGTCTTGGATCCTGTGCTCCTATGGATTTTAGGTGTTGCACTATCCTTTCCTTAAGAAGTGCCTCCATAATCTTGCCCACCACTGAGGTAAGACTGACTGGTCTGTAGTTCCCTGCCTCCTCCCTGCTACCACTCTTGGGAAGCGGGATCACATGAATCCTTTTCCAGTCTTCTGGGACCTCTCCTGTGCTCAGAGACTCACTAAACAGTTCTGATAATGGCACTGCTAGTGCCATCCTTAGCTTGTTTAGTACCCTGGGATTTATGCCATGAGATCCTATTGCCTTGTCCACCCTGAGCTTAGCGAGCTCTTGTAGGACGCTTTCTTTTGTGATGGGACTTGTGCAAACCTCCCTCTCCCCTCTGTCCATGGTGCTGAGCAGTGGGCCTTGCCCTACCTTCTCCTCAGCAAATACTGAGCAGAAGTATCCATTTTGGATAGATGCTTTTCCTTGGTCTTCCTTCACACACTCCCCCTTATGCCCTTTGATCTTATCAATACCCGTCTGGACTTTCTCCTTTCACTAATGTATCAATAGAAAGTCTTGTCACCTTCTTTTGCCTCCCTATCTTTGTCCTGCTGCGTTCCCTTATATTTCCTAAAAGCCAACCTTTTGACTCTGATCTTTACTGCTACTGTTTTTGAGAACCAAAGTGGTTTCCTCCTTCTTTTGCTCTTGCTTTTCTTTCTAACATAATGAGATGTTGCATCAAGTATTGCATCCTTAATGTTTGCCCACTTTGCCTGTACCCCATCACCTGTATTTCTTCTTGCTAGGGCTAGCTTAACTCTCTTGACCTTTTTATCAAAGTCAGCTCCTTTAAAGTCCCATATTTTTGCCTTGGAATGGGATGATTTAGTTCTAGTGGCCAAACTGAACCATACCATGTGATGGTCACTAGAACCTAGGTGACCTTCTACCTGGAGATCTGTGATCCTTTTCCCATTAGTCAGTACTAGATCCAGGATAACCCTGTCTCTTGTGGGTTGTTGTACTAAATGTTTGAGGCCCTCCCCCTGTAGGGAATCCACTATGTGTCTAGTGCTGGTTGATATTCCTGCTGGAATTATCTGTATCAATTACTTGTTGCATATCAGCAGAGTGCTTAGAAGAGACTGAATGTTCAGTTTTAACAGGATTTGCTGTACTTGGTACTTTTAGAACTCCAGCTTCACTTGACATGGCACCATTTGTCAAAATCAGCTGTGTGTCAATGTCATTTATGTTTAAGGCCAAGTGCTGTTCACATTTCAACAGTTCTCCTGTTAATTTCTTCTTTTGCTGTTGAAACTTTTCTTCCTCTGCCATACACTTTAATAACTGTTATCTATGTTCAAGCAGTAACAGTTTTGAATTTCCCTCTTCTGCTACTGTTTTACTTCAGTACAGCTACCAGTATTTTTTACATCATTTTGTGACTCCATACCTTCTCAGCCATTATCCTATTCTTTTGTAGTAGACCTCATTGCAATATTCAAGCCAGATACTGTATCACAGACTTTAACAGCCCCTTTTGTTGTGGAATCAGGTTAGAAGTCTGACTCCCCTTCATCCAACACCACCATCCTCTCTCCTTCTTCCTCCTCTCTGTCAGCCATCTTGCAGCTGGCAAAGGCTTCCCCCTACTGACAGTAGTGGAGGGGGAATTTTATTTAGGTAAAGTTAAAGAGTACATCCAACAATACATCTTCCAATGAATGAACAAAAATCATAATATGCAAAGAAATCATATGTTATATTGGCCAATTGTTTTCATTTAATCAAAAAATCAGGAAGGGGTTAAGAACACCACCAATCCTGTGATCAGGAGAACAAACCAATTTGTGTCACAATATATTAAAACCAAATAACATGTTTCCATAAATCTAAAGATGGCACAAAGTTGATTGCCTAAAACTCCTGCTGATAGAGAGCTGATATCTCATCATGTACACATTCCACCAATTCCCATTGTGACAGATAAACATCTTGCTTACAATATCCAGTACTTCAAATATGCACAAATCACTCTTAGACTGCTATCATGAAATTATAGCCATGCTGAAAAAGTGTGTCTAAAATAAGAGACTTGTATGTTACAGAACAAAACAAAGGCATGTTCCATTGAGTGGATAACAAAATCCAAAACTGTTGTATGTATACACTGTCAGAATATAAAATACACATAATTTCTAATACAATTATCACAGCTAGGCACAGGACAATATTGTTTTTGTATTTTCATATGTTTTACATTGTCTTAACATTAAGCTTTCCATGATAACACAGCCCTACTGTATCCCACAGTTTGTTCGGAAGACATCTATCTGTGAGAGTTTTAGCAATATTTTCCATCTGATTGGGGATTCACTAAAAAAAACTGGGTTGTTCAAAATAATTCATGGCAAAAATTTCATTATAAACACTTTTCCTAGTACTACTCAGACTTTTTTTGTTGTGAAATGCTCCATTGTTTTATTTTAAAAAAATAATCATCTAACTCATAAATGAAGGATTGCACCTCTTACTTTGTTGTTTTAATTTGGTTTGATTCCATTATTTCAAAATGCTAGTGATTCACTGGGAAACCCAAGGTACCCATAGTTGTGACCACCCCTGCAATACAGGCAAACTATTAACAAACAAGATGATATTGAAAAAGACCACAGGATTTATAATTTTTAAGCCACCTTGTTTGAAATCTAGGTATGTAACCCCTCGTTCTTGGGGATTAGGCTAGCTACCCCATAAACATTAAAAAAAGATACTATGCAATCTGTTTTCCAAACTCTTTGGTAAGGGATAGACATAAATGAAATATAAAAAGGTTGGTGTTAGAAAGGTTTTTAAAACATAAATAATTTTTCTTTTTACTCGTTGCCCACTCTTTCTATTGCTCCAGTTTCTTGAATCCTGCTGTCAAACACTGTTCCCAATTAAAAAGAACAATATTTCCTGGACCCTCAAAAAATTCCTAGAATCTTACAAGGTGGTTTAACTAAATCTACCCCTGCTACATTTGAAATATTTGAGTTATCTTTAACATTTAGGCAAATAATCAGACTTATAAAATAATTAATCTGATCTCCTGTAACAGAGGAAAATTTATCCAAGATTGTTTTCATTGCTTCACCAGATGTTTTCTTTTCAACAAATAAGCACATTCTGTCCACATAAACAATAGCTTTTACTGGTTGAGAAAGATTCAAACAAACTACCCCTTTGATATCTCTGGAATTATGTATGAACCATATTAATGGATCCAAGCTAATAGTGTATAAAAGGGGGTTTAGAGGGTATCCTGGCTGCATGCCCCTCTTAACTAAGCATATATTGCCCAACCAACCATTTTACAGGGTAGTCAGGTTTGCTTGTCTATCACACATCTCAATCCAACTGATGGAAATCTTGTGTAATCCCAAAACATTGTTAAAGTTTTCCATAAAAATGCATGAGCTACTTTGTCAAAGACTTCTTTTTGGTCTTGCATAAGTAAAAAGCCAGTTAATTTCTCTTCATTACTACATTCAGAGATTTCCCTTAATAGGATTAAACCATCACTGATTCTCTTAAAGAGCTGCTGATGCATCAAAGAAAAATTTTAAAACCATGATACTTAGGTACAAATCAGCTTGTATTCCATATATAGTCTATGGATTTCTCCTAACCATTATGTATTACCAATGAAATGTACATAAATACCTGATATTTAGCCAGTGGAGTTCATCTGCCTGTATAGCTTATTCCCTACTTCGGTTCATAATCGTCTGTTGTGACATCACACTCCATTGCCATGGGAGTAACTATGATGTCACATGCAGAGCATTATGACCTCAGGTATGGAGAAAGCAACAGGAGTAGAAGAACTCTTCAGGAACAAAGATGCTGTTTTAATGCAAATGACTTCAGTGAGAAACAATGGGGATGATACATTCTGAACTAATGTGAAATACAAGCTGAACTGTGCCTAAATATTATGCTTTGCTACAGTTCTTATGAAAACATCAGCTGCTGTTTAACTGGTACTGAATAGAACTGTGCTTGGTGAATTATATGTTTCATTTTGGCACATTTCATGAGTTTCATTCCATAAGTCTATTTAATATTTTCATAAAGATTTTGAAATCTGTATTAAGTAATGTGGTGGGTCTCCAATTATTCACTTCCATTTTATCTCCTTTTTTAAATAAAAATATTAAATTTCCATCATAAATATCTTGGGGAATATTTGTTCTCATTCAGTAATGCATTATAGAAACCCAGCTATTCCTCTGGCATCCATTCCACAGCTTTTTATAAAATTCTCCTGGAAAACTGTCCAGGCCTGGTACTGAACCCCTTTATAGAGATTTAATAACTGCACCTAATCCCTCTAATGTTTTGTTGTTCGTTAAATAAGCATTGGCTTCTGCCAAAAATTGAGAGATAAAACATTCTTCTTAAATGATCCATTTGTGAGGTACCCCAGATAATTGCTGAATATAAACCTTAAAGATCTTCTCTATAGCAGCCTTATCTGTGACTAGAGTTCCATGGTTGTCTTTAATGCCTGTGACAGTTTTGTGATACACGCTTTGCATGCAACTGTCAAAGGGTTCAGAAGGATTTTATTGCCTTGCATATCAAAATCTTATTCCATTTACAGTGACTTTAAACTGTTGTACTGATATTGCATTATCTCAGATTTTATCATTTTGATTTGTTCACTGAAATTACCCACTTGCTTATTTTGAAGCAAAATCAGTTTCAGGAGTTGACCCCTTTAATCCAAGTTTTTTGTGATAATTAGACCCTTCCTGCATTTCCTACCATGCTTTTTTGAAGTCATAAAGAAACAAGACTAATTTTGTGTTTCCACTAAATCTTAACAAATGTTAAGAATTATGGAATTATCCAGTAAAGTGGAATTTAATTTCCAATAGCTTCTGCCCAATTGAGGGTTTTGTAAATCAGAAACATGTATACCTTTAGCCAGCCCGGTGGCACTGAGGGTTGAGGCACTGGATGCCACACCTCACACTGCACCAGCAACCTGGGTTCAGGAATGGACTTGGGCTGCTGGGGCTGGCAGGGGGTGGGAAGGATTGAGCATCCCGCGACTGCTCTCCTTCCTTCGGGGTGGGTGAGGAACATGCACCATGCTGTAGTGACACCTAGCAGAGGCTGGGTGTTCCACAAACATGGGCAGACACAGGAGGAGGAGTGCAGCAGGCGTCTGCATGTCTGTACATTGATGCCATTGCATGTCCAGTTCCTCAGTGGGGTAGAAACAGTGGAAAATCAGTGGGATGACCTCGCCGGCTGATGGCCAGTCTTGTGCCCCTGGAGTCATGTGGCATCTTCACCAGCTCCATGCCACAGGTACCTATGGGGGGGATACTGACATTGGCTGGACAGTGCGATGGGGCATATAGATTCACACACCTGATTGACTCCAGGGGTGTGGGTGCCAGTGGCCGGGGGTCGAAGGGGACCACTCTGACCAAGCAGGAAAAATGATGACATGTTAAAAAAAGAAATATGTATACCTAATAGTCTGTGGTCTGTAGTTTCTATCACTAATGTGTCCACTTTTTGAAAAGTAAGAAAATCTAAAACTAACCAGAAATCTAATCTAGATGATAAAGAACCTCTGAAGTATGTGTGTTTAGGGGTTTTCTCAAATTTGCTATGAGCATCTACTAATTCTGCTTGTCTGTACATCTGACCTAAAAAATTTGTATCACAAAATATTTTTTTGTCTTGGCACCTCTATCAGTCAATGAAAGAACACATTTAAAATCACCTAAAAACAAAATATTTCTAGATGTAAAAAGATAGGATTGTATTAATTTTAATAATTCAATTATGACAACCTTTTTCTGGGGGCATGTATGTTAATTAATCTATAGTGTATGGGGACCACTGTTTTGCAAGGAAACCAGAGGAATCCCAGTGTTGTTGTACCATCATTGTGATGTCAAGAGGTTGTTGTACCCTCTTGAGTATGTCACTACGATGGTACTACAACAACAAATGTCAATGCCCATGAGCATTTCTCAAACCTCTGCTCTTCAAGAAATGGCTGTCATGGTGAAAGCTGGCCTCAGAAGAGAGTGGCACTGAACAAAATCACAAACGCAAAGACACATTCATAATGCATGGTTGCCCATCATTATAAAAGACTGTGTATGCGCAATCATTCACAACAAGGCTGTTTTTTTAATCTTGTGGTTTCCATGGTAACGAGACCACTTGAGCTGCGCTTTTGAAGTCTCCTGTTACCATGGAAACCTCTCAATTGATAACCAGCCTTGTCGTGTATGAATGCTCATACACAGTCCTCTATGTGTCTTTGATTATCTATTTCAATGTATAGTAACAGAACCCTGTAAGGGGATATTTCCACCAGCCTTCTAATTGTAAACTTCAAATTCCCACCCCTGAGCATGCATCGACTCCTATAGACTACATAGAACTTCCCCAAATTCAAGCTTTTTTGCTTCTTGTATATCCAGAATAGACCAAAGCCTAGTCTTCTGCAAAAAAAAAGTCATAACAAAGAGAACTTAAAAATGAAAAAGTTGCTTTTCTCTGTTTCAAGTTCTTAATACTATTCACCTTAAGTGAAGCATAAGCCAGATGAAAAGAGGATGCCATACTCATTTTAGAGGTTAGCAGATTCATTCAAGATGTGTTCTTCTTAGCTGTAGACCTGCTTTTCAATTTTTTAATTTTTTAAAACTGGTTGTCTAGACCCAGGTCATCTGTTTCTGAGAATTGCCCTTTTTGTGAAAAAACTATTTATATTATAGAGGAGGTGTCAGAATCATCATCCTCTTCCGGTTCCTTATTATGATAGTGATCGAAAAACAGTGATCGCTATCATAGTGAATGTATATCGCTGAAAAGCATTTCAGTGATATGCACAGAGGAACCAGGTGGCGACTTGTAAAGTTGCTGGTGCCACTACAAACCATAGCATATTGAAATCCAAAAGTAGGGCTACCCAGCACAGCAAGTGAAAATAAACAACCTATAAGCTAGGCAATGTTAAAAAGCAGTTTATTTCATCATGAAAAACGGCTTACAAAAGATACAAAATTCAAGCAGCACCCCATGTGCCCACACAGATGTACGTTTCATGTCACAGATGCTTTGTCAATTTCAGTGATATACATTTCTAAGCGACCCGACTTCCGGCAACTGAAAATGTTTTGTGGGGCAGCAATTGCCCTATTACCCCACCTCTTTTAACTAAGGATTCTTAACTCCGGGGGGTGCATATTGAGGATGGGGCAAAACACAGTGGCAACAAAAAAAAGAACAGCCACAAGCAGCGGCAAAACAATCATCCTCAGCAGGTCCAGAACCCAATGCCTGCTGTACTGTAGCCAGCCACATTCACCACCACACCACAGGGCTGGCTCAGTTGCATCAGGCAATGCCATCTACCTAAACCCTCCCTCCTATCCATCCCCAGCACCTCCCTATCCCTCCCCTTCTGGTCGCATTCCTCTCCAACCCATTGCTACCCTTGCAGGGTAGCTGATGATGACAGCGCTATAAATGAGTTGCTGTTTCTACAGTTGCTCATTTATAATTGCTATTATCACAGGCTACCTCTTTTTCCATGTTCTACAATTATTAATGTGATTGCAAGGACTGTAGAGGGGTTTCCACCCATCAAGTTGCATTTTATTGCTTTTTTATCCCATCTGTTTTCTTTACTTGCTGAAAACTTTCTTCTCGAGGGTACAGGGAGCATCTGGGGAGCTCATATTTTGACATTTCATTCTGCTTCTGCATTCCATATCCCATTTGTGGATGAACTTACTGGTATTCTCTCTATTAATGAAGAAAAATCAGAAGACTCCCCTGCAGGCTGAGATGGAACCTTTTTTAAATTTTTTATACCTTCTTTTTCCCTCCGGTAGCGGTTGGCTGGAGCCCTATCAGTCTACTCCATACCTGATCCTGCCCTTCCTGCGACCCTTCCAGCCTGTGTTTTCATCCTCTGTCCCACCCGCTACCCACCTGCAGGTACCCCCCTTGCTTGCACCCCTCCCTCCTGGGGTAGGACAACTTTCTGCTCATTGGCGCTTCCATAAAATTATCCAATTTCTGCAGGTGGAGGTGAAGGACAGAGGGAGTCAGGATACAGGAGGGTAGGATCCAGTGGTGGGTGTGGTGGCTGAGGGGTCATGTCTTCCTTCCAGCCAACAGAGTTTTTCCATGTTCTGGTGCTGTCCACTCAGAGGCAAGGACATGCAATTACGTCAGCGCGGGGCAGGTGTGCTGCTGCTCCCAACTCACAGACATACACCATCATCTCCTCCTCATTCTAAGTGGCCTAGCTGTAGCACATCCTGCCTCTGCTGTATGTCGTTGATAGTAGGGGAACCATGACCCTCCTCCCCAGAGGAGGAGAGCTGTCTGTTGGATGCTCATCCTACCTTCCCCCAGCTGACCCTCCAACATGTCTTGCTCGCTCCCGAACATGGGTTATTGGCACCACAAGCAGTAGTGCTACCACTGCACTGGCAGGCTGGCCCATTGAGAGGGAACCTGCGAAGTGATTTCTGCTCAGTCTACTATAGTCCTGAGTTCCAGCACTGGCTATCCATTCTGAAGTCTGTGAATCATTGTTGATTTTTTCTGAGCCTTGTGTATATAGAAATCTTGTTCCATGGTAGCAGAGGAGTTATGGGGAGCTCAAGTGCAGGATCTAAAAGTGTGGCCTTGGTCTTCACAGAGGTTATAGATAGGGGTGTTGGTACAATGAAAACTAAAATGTCCCAATTCTCCAAATAAAGAGCATTTGGTTAACCCACACACAGTACTCAAATGTTGTAGTGACCCATATTTATAACATGACACTGGCGTCCCTTGGTAAAATAAAATGCCTCTGTCTTCCCTTAAGAAGAAAGTGGTAGGGAGATGTGAAAGCCCATGAGCCATTTGTCTAAGTTTAACTCTGATTTTCCATCCCCCAGTCCAAAAGTTTTCGGTGTCCATCATAGGCTCTGGGGTATTTTGCATACCAAAGTATTTTTCCAACCAAAATAGAATGTGAGAAATATTCACCCCATCATTTTGCAACAAAATGGTTATGTACTTGAAAGCAGGTTTTGTCAGGGGGATTGATATAAAAGGAGACCAGATAGGAGAATATTTCATAACATGATACTGATTCCAGAAATGTTCAAGTTTTAAAGCTCACATCAAAAGTGCGTTCCCCCAGGGCATGTATAAAGGCATATACTTCTGAAGGTAAAAACTGCACAGATTTTATAAGTATTTTGCCAACACAGAGCCTGTCTGGGGGTTCCACCAGTCCTCCTTTATACTTTATTCTGACAGTTTCTACATTTGGCTGGCTCAACTGAATGATGGAACAGTCCTGCATAACTTGTAGTAACAGTTCTTTATCTAATGTCTCCTTCCTCTCCATTCTTGATTCAGGAGGGAGGCTGATCTGAAGAATGTCTCAGTGAATTTACAGTATGTATCCCTCTGTTTCCCAGAAGGAACACCCATACTCCTAGACAGCTATCTGCTGTCTTGCGATGCAGTCTTATTCTGTTCCCCCGCTTGCATCCCCTGTTCTTCTCCCTTTCTTTTCTGAAAAAGTTCTAGATTTAAATCTGTGTCCATCTGATTTAAATGATCAGTTTGTGCACTTGCTGTGTTCTGTGCAGACTGCTAGTTGAGTACCCATATGTTCCTTCATTTGTTGCTTCCCCAGTGTAATGCCAAGTGTCTTTTTGGTTTTTAATTGCTTTGGCTTCGCACCAGAAATATTATTCCCATGTGTTATAAACAAAGACTGTCAGTTATCTGGTGTTTGAGAAGGAGTATTCACCTCCTGGCTTTGCACAGAGACCTCAGCTGGCAGCATTTCCCCTTCATCTGGTGGCAGCTTAGCTGAGGTTTCAGCCGTGTCTGTCACACACACTTCAGTGTGAAAAGTCCCAGGTAATGAAATTTCTGGGTCCAGAATCCAGACTCCTTGACTGTCCTGTATCCATCCAGCTCTGGTCAAAGTATGTTCTGGGGATTAGGATTCAGCTAGCAGGTGTTTGAAGAGGCAATCGTCCTAGAAGTTTCACAACTCGAGGTACTTTGCTGAGGTTCACTAACTGGAGAGGGAAGGTCAGCTGTTTCTGAGGTTTGTTGAAATTTTTTACCTGGGTTTGATTGGGGGCTGACAGAAACCTTTTTTCTCCTCTTCCAACTTTTGTTTTTTTTCTAAGAACATAGCTTCTTCCTTCTCCAGCATTGCTAATAATGGTTTCCTTTTATTTTGAAGCTCCATTACTAATTTTTCTTCTCTGTTGGCAACACAATATCATCTGTAACCTCAAAGGCTGGTACATCTACTGGCACCGATTATTTTTACACTCGAGTTGTTTTCATGGTGACCGCAAAATCATTTAACGTCTTTCCAACCTCTCACAAAAAGGGGTCAGAGGAGGAGGTTGCCTTCTTTGACCCTACAGCTCCATCCTCATCCTCCATGCCAAGCTCCTTCTCTCTTCCACAAAGGAAATGGATAGCATTCCATGCAAGAAGAGTAGGGGAATATTCCCAGTGCACTGGCCAACATTCCTCTTCCCATAAAACTGGTTCACGCAATTGTCCAAGGCTTTGTGTGGGTGCTGATGTGTGAAATGGCTACCATTACAAATTCAATCAATTCACTACCTGTCTCTCATTGCTTGTAAAATACCTTGGGATACAGTGTGCATGAAAAGTGCTATATAAATATTGGATTATTTTTCTTCTTGAACTGTCTGACTCCCACTCGGTCAGCTTCTTACCATAAATAATTGTTTTTCCTAGTTGAATCATTGACATTTTCAGTGTTGTTCTTCTTGTTTGTTTTTCATAATAAATGACTTTTCTGGTAAAAAAAAATGTTTATTGAACTGCGTATGATTATCATAGTACTTGTTTGCGAGTACCATGAATGATGGTTTTTGCAAGATGCAAAAACACTGAGATTGGCAGTAAAAGAGATGCCTGATAATTGACTTCATAATTTCAGTTTAGTGCACATAATGTCAAAATATGCTGTTGCCATAGTTTGGTGCTGCATATGAACATGCGAAACTGACAGCAGAAGAAGGCTGTAAAGTCAATCTATTATGTCTGTCTGATACTGGCTCACTGTGTAATTGTTTATAGCAAGTTATATCCTTCACCCCATTAACTGTAACCTTCTCTTCAAATTTGTCCCACCCTCTCTTGAATCCGTCGGCTGTCTTATGACTGACAACTTCTGCCAGCAGATCTTTCCACCTTGACACTACCAGCTCTATAAAGAAGTATTTTCTGACTTCCTTCCTGAACCTTACACTAGCCAGTTTGTAACTCTCCCCTGGTGTTTCTGTTCTCACTCAAGCCAAATATGTTTCCATGATCTACTCTCTTTATACCGTTTAGATATTTGATGGTTTAAGCATGTCTCCCCTCTCCCTTCTATCTTCCAATGAGTACATATTACGGCTTCTCAATGTGTCTTCATGTGGTTTGTTCTGTTGACCCTGTGTTGTTTTCATGGCTGTCTTTTTACTGCTTTGAGATGAATTATATCCTTTATAGGGCTTCAGTGGGTGGTGCCTTGCAGACCTATTGCTTTAAAAAAGAACTCCACATTCTTTGCATTCTTTGCAAACAAACATGTTGAAGTGTCAACACAGTCACCTCTGTCACTGTGGTGAAGCACTCTGCTCCTTGCCAGCATGAAAGTAACACTCTTATATCCCCTCCACCTGACCCTCCCTCTTAGCACCCCCATCCAGAAACATAACAGTGACACTGGGGCTGCCCACTCCTCCAGTGTCCGATGAAGAATCCTCAATGTTTTTTTTTCACAGCATCCCCACACTACTGAGCATGCAAAGGTTTTTCTTTGTCATCTTCTTTTTTTTTAATATATATTAATATTCCCCCACCTGACCCTCCTTCTTAGCATACATAAACAATGAGCCTATCTCAACCCTTATTAGGTAAATACACAATATGTATGGCTCTTATCAAGCAATATGTATTTTATTTATAAATAGCAAAATCTCTATATGTACAAAAAATCTTGGCAGTAAGACAAAGCTCTAAGTAGCTCCACTATATATTTTAAACATTTCTTGTGACGTTTCAGAACATAAGTTCCTTCATCAGACAACAGAACTTTTTATTCTGTAAATAGATCAAAAAAGAGAGAAGAGCTAATGAGTTTAGCCTTTTTGTATATGTAAATTATAATTTCTTTGATACTCTTCTAAAAGCAGGTGAAACTAACCCGCTAATAATCTGTAAACTTGATGGGTAAGTCTGTTAATGTATGGCATTAACTTGAAATGGGGGGAGCGGAAAGTTCATCGTAATTCATTCGTATTACTAATTACCCCAAAATGTATAAATCTGTAAAAAAGAGAAAAGTAAATATATAATTCTACAAAAATGTGAATATTTCTCAAGTATTTTGTCAATGTTTATATATACCAATGATCCTTACATTGTGCGTTATATTTATTATTAGTGCGATGTCTGGGTCCTCCATACTTAAAACTAAACTTTATTATCTCTCTACAGGAGGAAACAAAATATACTGGAAAAAAAATATATCAGCTTTCAAATTTATGAAACATTCATAGGATGTTATGTATTATCTGAATAAACCGAGGATATTACCTCTAGTCAAAAAGGGAGTTCTTCCTACTAAAACAGGATTCTACATGTCTTTGCTAATTTCAGCATCCACTAGGGAAAACAAAACGTTTTAATTAAAATGTCATACCAATAGTTACTCGCTTCTTATATAATTTGAACTAAGGAGAACTCTTACTGTTAAATGTATGTGCTTTGTATGCAAAAACGCACTTCAATTTGGATAATCCAAAAGTGAAACAAAAATATTTAAACCGCCACCATTAACAGACCACACCATGTAACTCTACCATGAACCAAACAACCTGAACAGGTGCTCAAAGAAGAAAGGGGCCGGGTCAAACAGGTATACACGCTAACGTGTAAACGTCACAATGTGATGAAACCCTGGGCAGTCCGGTCATATAAATGAAAACTCCACTTTATAGTAGAGCTCCCCCTTTCTAATATGTACTTAACTTAGTACCAAATTCTACATTAATATGTTGGAAACATCAAAAACAGCATCATAGGGCCACATAGATCAAATGTTATTAAATGCAAATATGTATAGAGAAAAAGGGAATTCATCAGATACCAAGATAGAAAGAAAATAATCATAACAGATCCAGTTGAGGATTTCATTTAGTCCATATCTTGGCAAGTGAGTCCACAGAGTAAATATCCACCACACTACTCGCTTAAGTAGAATTCTTTCTCTGTTGCCACCTCTTGGTAACTCCGGTATTTTCTCAATTCCAAAGAATTTTAAACTCGAAATCTGGTGGTGTCTTTCAACAAAGTGCCTTGCCAAAGGAGACTGTAAATCCTCTCTTCCTATAGTACTTTGGTGTTCTGTAATTCTGACTTTTAAAGATCTAGTAGTTTCACTGATACAATATAGAGAACATGGACGAACTATACAATAAATAACATCATCTGTGCTACAAGTTATAAAGTCCTTGATTTGGTATTCTTTGTCATCCCATGTACTTTTAATAGTTTTTCTTTTATGCCATTATTACAATGTGTGCAGTAACCACAAGGAAAGAAAAACCTTTAATGTCACTTTTTAACCAACCCATTCCTTCTTTATCTTGTCTCCAATGTTGTGTTTTTACAATCTTATTATGTATAGTTGTTGTTCTCCGTGCTGTAACCCAAGGTTTATGTTCAAAGATCTTTTGTCCAGTTTCACTAGTCTGTAGAATGTTCCAATTTGTTAGAATTATATGCTTTATTCTACCAAAACTATCAGAAAATTTTGTTGACATGGTAATTTTTTCAGTGGTGGGACTAGAACTTGTTACCCATTCTGATAGTAAGCTATCATGAACTTTTGAGTTAACCCTTTCTCTTGCTACTTCCAGAGTTTCTTTAGAATATTCTTGATTAACAAATCTTTCAGTGAGATCATTAAGATATTTTTCATAATTCTCAGAAATACTTGTATTATGTGTGACTCTTAGCATTTGACTATAAGGAATATTTTGTTTCAGATTTTGGGATGAAAACTTTTTGAATGAAGTATAGTATTTTTGGTAATTTCCTTCCTGTATAAATCTGTCAGAAATTTACCATTTCTTTTTATGATTTTCAAATCTAAATAATCTATTTCATCAGGATCATGTGTTATTGTAAAACTCAAATTCTTATTTGATTGTTCCAAATAATTTTTAAAAAGATAAACTTCTTCTGCCGTTCCATCCCAGATTGTTAAAATATCATCTATAAAGCATTTATATAGAATGATTTTGGATGTATATGGGTTTACATCTGGTTCTATATATTGTTTCTCAAAATATGTCATATATACATTAGCATATGTAGGGACTAAAGTTGCACCCATTGCTGTTCCTATATTTTGTAGAAATATTTGATCCTCAAATTGAAAATAATTATTTTATAGTACCAATTTAGTTAATTGTAATAGAAATTATTTTTCCTATTTATTTTCGTCCCTTGTGGATAAAAAATAATCTAGTGTTTGTAAACCTTCAGAATGAGGAATACTAGTGTAGAGATTTTTTACATCTAAAGTAACCAAAAGACAATGTTCAGGAATAGTATTTACTTTATTTAAATCATCGAGAATTTGAATACAATGTTTGGTATCTTTTAAATGAGACCATATGTTAAGTACTAGGTGACTACAGTAATGGTCTACAAAAACTGATAGTGGTTTTGTTATAGACCCAATTCCTGATATTATAGGTCATCCAGGGTGATATTCAATATTTTTATGTATTTTAGGTAAGCAATAAAACAAAGGTATTCTAGGTGTAGTATTCATTAATTCTTCCATAATCCATTGTTCTATTATTCCCCAATCATTGGCTTCAGTTAGTATTTTTCTAATATTTGTTTTCAAACAGAAAATAGTATATAGTTAATCTTTTTTATGTTAGCCAGACAAGTGGCACTGAGGGTTGAAGTGCTGGATGCCACACCTCACACAATGCTGGTGACTTGGATTTGGGAATGGACTTTGGTCATCGGGGGTCGGCAGGGGGAGGGGAGGATTGAGCATTCAGAGGACTGCTCTCCTCTCTTGGGATGGGTTCCACAGGATTCCCCACCTGGTAGCAGCTCCTGGCAGAGGCTAAGAGGCACAACACCTTAGGTAGGGACAGCTTATGGTGGACTGGTGTCAGTGGGGTGTCTGCAGAAGGGGGAAGGTGTGCTCTGGCTGCATGATGATGCCATTGCACATCCACACCAGAGAGGTGGAACAACAAAACTGTCTCTATCCCCCAGTAGGTGAAGGTGGCTTCAGTGGGCAGCCCTCCATGCCCAATGCCGGGTCCCTCCAGTCTGCTTCCAGTTCTCCTCCATGCCTGGTCATGCCATAAGATTCTAGATAGAGGACAAGAAGGAGTCAGTGGTCCCACCTCAGGGGCCTCAGAGCCAGGGAGTTAAGCTGTCAGGTTGTGGTGGAGTGGGCGAAGCTGGAGGTGGGTATGGAGGACTTCAGATGGGCGGCAGAAGGTCATACTGGGCAATCCACAGGAGAGAGTCCAGGAGATAGAGAGAGAAGTATAAAGCGAGTTAAAAAAAGAAGGCTATGTTGAGAATTTGGTGTAAAAATATTAACAAACTACAAAATTATGAGTTCATGTTGAATTTTGCAAATGCAGGCTTGTAACTTTGGTAATTTCCATTATCCCCCCCCCACACAAATTCACAGCATAGCCATATCTGTACAGCACCTCATGAGTGTGACAGCTGTCATTTTTCAATTCCTGCCCAAAATGTGTTTTTGAGTCCTGAAGGTTGATTTCACAGTCCCAGCATGAAATCACCTTTCAGGCAGGATTTGAACATTTGCTCTGCCCTTCTTCATGAGACAGGGTCATAAGAAGGCTATGTTGAAAATCTTCAAATATTAAAAAATTACAAATTTAGGAGTCTACATTACATTTTGCTAATGAAAGCTCGCAACTTTGGTAATTTTTAATATTTTTACACCACATTCCTCACCTGCAACTCTATTGGCTCTGGCCAGAGTTTGTTTATGTAGGGACACCAATACTGTACACAGTACCCTAGGTGCGGCCACAACGTATACCATCATCAGAGTGATGAAAAAACAGTGAAGACCATCACAGCAACAGAACTGACTGTTCACTGTGATGGTCCACTGGTTTCCTGATGCTGCTGTCTCTGGGGTGTTCTCCCCCTTCCTAAGCCAACTCCAATTCGGAGTTGGTAATCTATAATGTGGGTGGCACAGTTTCACATGGGGGTGTACCAAACCCAGCAAAAAAAAAAAAAGTTTAATCAGTGAGGGCACATTGCTAACTGTCGGCATTGTGCCATCTCTGTAATGATTGTTGGCAAATTGCCTGATGTTCTAGTGACATGGAACCCAGCCACAACATAGATTTATACAGCAAAAGAATCACCTCCTTCTTTCTCTTTGTTAGCCATTGGCTATGCACCCCAGCATCCTTTTGCTTTGGCTAGTGCCCTATTACATTGCATAAACATCTTTAGGTTGCTGGTTACATCTCTTCCCAGATCTTTTTAATTTCTCAGTTACTGTGAACTTTACCCCCCCACCAAAGCATGTATTGGGTTCTTGCTTTTATTTATTTATTTATTCTTTATTCGGATAATACCTTTAAGCAAAAGCTCTTTACATAGATTCCACATCAACAATCAAGACAATAACAAGAACACAAACAAAGGAATGAATACAATAGATTGGCAATACAGCAATTAGAATGACACTATGCTACAAACGTACATAAGAGCAAGAGACATTACATACAGTGAAAATATACAGTGGCTTTAGAGCATTGTAAAAAGTATGTCCATTAACTAATTGCAATTACAGAGAGTGGGAATATTGGGTAATGATAGAGAAAACAATGGTGACAGCAATAGATGATCTGGTGCAGGGGAAAATGTAAGTCAGCCCATGGGCCTCGTCGTGTTGCTTGACTGCATGGGAGAGTAGACATAAGTCACAGGGGCTGTGCCAAGGTGACCTGGGGCAAGTTGGCATGAGCAATTAGTGGGTGCAGTCACATGTGAAGTCAGAGACAAGTCAGAGTTTAAGCTTCTGTTTGAAGGCTCCTAAGGTAGGAGCAGATGAGATGTCAACAGCAAGTGAGTTGAACCAGAGAGGGGCTCAGTAGGCAAAAGTCATTTGACCCTGGGAGGTATAGCATTGAGGGATCTTGAAATATTGGCAGACTGAGCCTCTGGTTCAACGTGAGTTGGTAGTAGGGGTAAGAAGCTCCTGAACCTCAGGTGGCATCAGCCCAGATGTAATGTTCTTAGCTAGGAGACAGGTTTGGTATCAAAGTCTACTGTTGAACTGAAGCCAGTTTGCCTGTGCATATAGGTCGCAGGTGTGGGTTAGACACCCTGCACCTGTGAGGAGCCAGTAGGCCTTACTTAGTGCTGTTGTAATACGTTTGAGGGAACTGGCAGTGGCTGACCCATATATGATAAGACCACAGTCCATAAGTGAGACCACTGAGCCGTGTATAGCTGTGCTGAGGGCTTCAGGAGTCAGACTATGCCTATGTCTGTACAGGAGCCCAATTTGCATGTTGATGGCTTTGGATAAGTTATCTATATGCCCGGCATAAGAGAGGGTGCTATCAACCGTGATTCCTAGATATTTAAAATGAGGTACTAGCACCAGTGATGCTCCAGCATCAATTAGGATAGTAAGTGGGTAGTATTTGTGCTTGCTTTGTGCAGTTGCTAACAGCATGGTTTTTGTCTTTTTATAGTACAGGACTAATTTATGGTTGTTAAACCAACTCTGTACTGCAGCAAAGTTTTGTTAGAGCTCATATTCAACCACCTTCAGATCAGTAGCACTAGTAAAGAGGACTCCGTCGTCTGCATAGAGAAGGATGCATCTCCAGCAGGAGAGGGGAAGTGAATTAAGAAAGACACTGAGCAGGAGAGGACCCAGGATTGATCCTTGTTGGACTCCTGGCTTGACAGGTTTGCTGTCTGAGAGGATGTCAGCAATCTTTACTTGCTGCGATCAATTCAGGTGGTAGCTCCTGAACCGAGCCACAGTATCAGGGTAGAGACCAAGGCTAGAAAGTTGCTCCACGAGGAGGGCATGGCTAACCATGTTGAATGCCTTGGTTAAGTCAATGTATGCAGAACCAACCAGCTGACACTGGTCCAGGGAATTATGAATGTAGCCCATGAACTCGCACAGTCAGTGGTGGTGCTGTATCCAGCCATAAACCCATGTTGCTGGGGGCATAGAAGTTAATACTTGTCCAGATATTCAGTCAGCTGACCTGAGACAACTTTCTCAAGGACTTTGAATAGTAGAAGTAGGATGGAAATATGTTGGTAGTTACCATGAGAGGCATGGTCTCCGCCCTTATGGACTGGTGTCACTACTGAAGATTTCCACTTTTGAGGAAAGTGGGAAAACCTTAGGGAAAGGTTAATTATATGTGTAAGGGGTGCCAGTAGCTCCTCCGGGGTAAGACCGACAAACTTGAGGTCCAAGGTGTCTCTGCTGTAACAATCTTTACCTAACACCTTCAGGAGATACTTTCTGGCTTCTTTAAGAGTGACAGTTCTAAAATAGAAAATCAGATGGGTAGGGGCTGGACAGGATTGTTAAGGCTGGCAGTGAGAGAGGTAGGGCTGAAAAAGTCTGGGGGGGAGAACTCCACTGAGGTAAATGAATGCTATGTTGAAGTTGAGTCTGAGATGGATTTTGGGTCTAACATAGGGATCCCATCTATGTTAAGCATAGTAGGGGAGGATTTAGGATCCTTCCCAGTGACTTCATTGAGATTCCTCCAGAATTGTGTGATATAATTCCAGGCATGAGACAAGGTTTCTTTACAGTGAAAGTTTTTCGTGGCCTGGATTGACCTGGTGCAATCAATTCTTCCCTTTTCATAAGACTGCACATCAGACTGATTACCCGAGCAATGCGCTTGATGCCGGAGGAGGTCCCTGACCTTTAGGAGATAAATAATGTCAGGGGAGATCCACAGATTGTTATGACCCTTGACTTTCTGCTTTCTAAAAGGGGCATGCTTGTCACACACTTCACTGAAGTGGGAAACAAGGTGCTCAAGGGTAAAGTCAGCATCTTTAAACAAGTATATTGCAGACCAGTCAGTGTGCTGAAGGTAATTTTTCAGTAAATCAAGGTGGCCACAAACAAGGACCCTGTTAGTTATTGTTCTGGTGGGTGGTTTTGGAAACGTATTGGACCAACAGAATGTTACAGGGTATTGGTCACTCATACCATCAGGGAGCATGGTGGTGTCTGTTATATGTGCAGGGTAGTTCAAGAGTACCCAGTCTAATAAGGTACTTGTGACCATCCTATAGTTTATATGCGTGGGACCTTCAACACATTGGGAGAAGTGGAGTGCCTCAACAGCATCCTTGTAAGGATCTGATTTATTGATGAGCCAGTTTATATTGAAGTCACCAAGTAGAATGACTTCAGAGTTGAGACTCAGGTTACCTAGGCAATCGATGAGTGTGTCAAAACCCATGACAGTGTAGTGCAGGGGGATGTATGCTTATATGATGGTAACAGCCTTATTGTGAGCTCCAAGGAGAATTTTTACAGCAAGTGCTTGCATGTTATCCCTTGGTATGGGTAGCTACAGGTCAAAACCTTGTAGGATGTCCCTCATATAAATTGCACACCCACCGCCTCGTCTGGTACATCTATCCTGGTGAACCACAGTGTACCCTGGTATAATAATGGATGTATCAGGGACATTGGGTGAAAGTCAGGTTTTTACTACTGATAGCACATCTGGGTTGAGCTGTACGACCCAGGCCTGAAGAAGGTCAAGCTTATCCAGGAGGCTGCAGATGTTGACTGATGCAAAGGTTAGCGAGCCAGCATTATTTTGACCCGTGCCATACCTTGAAGTAGGTCTTGGATTGGGATGGATGCTCCCAGAGAGCAGGAGTAGAAGTAGGGCTATTCTGCTGAGATACTCCCTCAGGAGTTTGTTATTGAGCTTGTGACAGCCCCTATAGGAAGATCACCCCTTTTGACTTGACAGCAGAGAGAAACCAGGGAAGGCTTGTGATGTGAGGACCCCAGCAGGAGTAAATCTTCCATGACTCTGAGCAGCCGATCAATTGATGGTCACCTGGATTAGTAGGTGCAGCATGGTATGCAAGAAAAGATGTTGTTACGGTGCCATAGGCACACAGCAGGGTCCTATCACTGGACAGGTGGGGTGGGGTAGGAGCACCACCATTTTTTTAAATGACAGGGTTGGTAAGCCAGAAACTACCAACAGTACATTGAAAAGGTAATAGTTGTGGGGCATGTTTCAAAGATAGATAGGGCCGAGTAGAAATGTATGTATAGTATCCTATGGGGGACAGATGACAGGATAGTCTGATTGGCAGGTCCTAGTCCAGTTAGTTTAGCAGGACAAATGGGCAGGGGGGTTGCTGCACTTGTAAAATGATTGGGAATATCTGTAAGGAGAGCCGAGAATCACAGTTCGGTGGTTGAGGTTGTCTAAAGGTGTATAGGGAAGACATCCCTTTAAGGGGAGGTTCTGCATGTGGTAAGCTCTCCAATGATGAATTGCTGAGAGGGGAGGGTGGAAATTACTGTGGGGGGAGGAGGTTATTTAATAAGGGTCGGGGGGTGAGTGGGCAGGCACAAACTTTGCTAGGGGGCACAAGCAGACAATAGGCTTGAGCTTGTGAAGCAGCCTAAAAATTAGCTGGGCTACAAATAATGGTCACAGAATTAAGGTAGAATTAGCTCATGCTCAAGCCTGGCTGGAGAAGCTGTGAGTCAGCTGAAAATTAACTAAAGATAGTGCTTACAGCTTAGGAGTCAGCCGAGGTTAATTTGCATGGCTGGCAAGCAGAGTATGCTTCTTACAACTTTAAATGCAGCCGAAAATTAATTCCTGCTGAATGATGGCTGAAATTAGCAGTCTGGTTGGGCGCAGGGCTAAACTGCTGAGTGTGGGGAACCCACTGGCTCAAAACAGCAGGGCTCTAGTAGGCTGATGTAGGCACCTGAGGTACAAAAGGCACCAAATTGAAAATCATGGTGTCACTGATTGCAAGTACTTGGCAGTTGATATGGTTGGCGGGCAGTCATGCCTTCAGGAATGCAGCAACTTTGATCCGCACTGGTGGGTTGATTTGAGGAGAAGCACTGCCCGTGGGCAAACTCAAACCCCTGGCAGTGGATAGGGTCAGCAGGCAGCAATGCCTTCAGGAATGAGCAACTTTGATCCGTGTTGGCAGGTCGAATTGAGAAGGAGCACTGGCCATGGGCAACTCAAACCCCTAGTGGTTGATAGGGTTGGTGGGAGGCAATGCCTTCAGGAATGCAGCAACTTCGATCCACATTGACGAGTCAAATTGAGGAGGAGCACTACCCATGGGCAACTCAAACCCCCACTGGCCAATAGGGTCAGTGGGTGGCAAAGCCTTCAGGAATGCAGCAACTTTGATCTGCATTGGTGGGTAGAATTGAGGTGGAGCACTGCCAGTGGGCAACTCAAACCCCTGGTGATTGATAGGGTCAGCGGGCGGCGATGCCTTCAGGAAGGCAGCAGCTTCAATCCACATTGATGGGTCGAATTGAGGAGGAGCACTGCCTGTGGGCAACTCAACCCCCTGCGAGATGATATGATCGGCAGGCGGTGATGCCTTCAGGAATGCAGCAACTTTGATCCATGTTGGCAGGTTAAATTGAGGAGGAGCATTGCCCGTGGGCAACTCAAACCCCTGGCAGTCAATAGGGTCATTGGGCAGTGATGCCTTTAGGAATGCAGCAATTTTGATCCACGTTGGTGGGTCGAATTGAGGAGGAGCACTGCCCATGGGCATTTTTGCAGAGAATGCGCATGACTTTACTTTTTGTTATGTTAAACCCCAATTGCCAAATGCAAGGTCATCTTTCTAACCTTGCAAGTTCCCCCTCGGTTCTCCCACTCCCTACTAGGTGTCCACAGAGAGGCAGATCTGACTATTTATGCCCTTGCCATGTCATTTGTGAAAACATTAAACAACACAGGTCCTGGCACTGATCCCTGTGGTACCCCACTGATTACTTCCCTTGATTCTGAGAGCCCCTTTCCCACCTCCACCATTTGGTTCCTTCCAGTGAGCCAATTAGTCAGCTACCTAGTCAATTTACTAACTGCCCCTAAGTCTTCCAACTTTTTGACTAACCTCTTATGTGGAACTGAATAAAAAGCCTTACTGAAATCTAAATGCAATATGTCTGTTGCCTGCCTCTTGCTAGCCAACTTCATCACTCAATCAAAAAAAATAATCAAGTTGCATCATGGCAATGAATAAATGAAATACTTCCCTCCAGCACAGATAACTTTTTTCCATCCTTTTTTCTCCCCTTGTTTCCCGAGCAGGCCCCTACCAATGGCCATCCCCAGTCCTGTCAACATGTTCTGGCTCTTCTCCCAGCTACCTACGTACCACAATGGGTGAGTGGGTGCCACAGGCAGTAGAGTGGAGCCGCAGGGTCACCAGCCATCATAGTGCTGCTTGAGGGGTTTCCTCTGATTTTCTCCCCATCCCTGAGGTAGGCAATATGTGCAATGGCTTGGGCACATGTAGTGAGGGTGCCATATGTGTGGGTGGTGATAGAGAGAGATAGGATATAGTTCGACCAAAGGAAAGGTTAGGGGCCAAGAGGAAAGTAAGAGAAGACCTGAGTGTGGTAGAAATGGATGGCAGGGAGGTAGGAAGTATATGTTGTAAAGGATTATCTGCAAATGCCAGAAGGCTGAGGAACACAACGATGGACTTGGAGGCCATAATGGTAGACAAGGGCCTGGACATTGTGGCTATAACTGAGACCTGGTGGTCAGAGCATCATATCTGGAAGATAGGCATCCCGGGGTAAAGACTTTTTAGAAAGGACAGGGCTGTAAAGAGGGGGGTAGCATTGTACATCAAGGATGATATTAGGGCAACAGAAGGGCAGGAGAAGCAATGGAAGACAGAGGTCCTGTGAGTCACACTGGATACATGGACTGGAGCATCATTAAGACTAGGGATGATTTACAGACCTCCAATGCAGGGAGAGGAAGGGGATAGGCAGCTGTTGCAGGCAGTTAAATGAATGGCTGTCAAGGGGGAGCTCCCGCTAGTGGGACACCTAAACCTCCCAGATGTGGACTGGGGAAATCCCAAATGCAGCATCAGCCAGCAGCAGAGAGATCCTTGAGTTACTACAAGGTGCTTTCATGCAACAGCTGGTTAGGGAGTCCACTAGGGGGGATAACATACTGGACATGGTCCTCACCAACGGGGAGTGTGGAAGAGCTTGTGGTGGGAGACAGCCTAGGTGCAAGTGACCACAGTACAATGAGATGACGAGGTGGTGGGGGCCTAAATGGTGGAGGGATTCAAGATGGCATAGGACAGACATAAGGGGTTAAGCAGTGGGAGGAAGGGGAGTTCCCTTGACAAAGGTGACAAGTGGGGGGGGAGGTTAAGGGGCAGACTTGATGGGCCAGAGGGGTCCTTTTCTACTATCAGATTTCTATGATTCTCTACATCCTGACCCCCTCACTCCATCTGGCCCCCACCAATTGAAAAAATTCCCTGCAAGTTTCCATTTTCCCAGTGTAGTACAGGAAGTGCCACCAACCCAAACCTTAACTTTTTAAATAAACTGCCACTGTAAGTACCTTCACGCGCCGTCTGTCTGAAAGGCAGTTCACACAGTTACATGCTTGGCTTGCACTTGTTCCCCATTTTCATTAGAAGTCTGCCTCCCATGATCATTACACACCAAAATTAAAAATGAACCACATTCTATTTCTTTTATAAACTCAAACCAGTCACTACAGTTACAAACAGCTCCACTAACTGTGGTTTTCCCAGAATCCCATGCATTTGAATACCTGTCAATGGTTTCAAAAGACTGCTGTTTAAATGCATATTTCTTATTTCTCCTCAGTGCACTGTACAAAGGATCATTTTGACAACCAGTACCAGGAGAAAAACTGAAAATCTGAGATGGGGGGAATGAGAATGACTGGTAACGGAACTGGGACATAGAGCTGAGAGAGGGGATGCAAGAGATAGTCCCACAACATCAGCACACAACTCGGTTAGAACAACTCTACCTAGTGGACAAACAGTAAAAGGCACTGTTTGGTAACCAAATACACTTCCACACTGAAAAAAATTACAAAACAACTGTCTGAAAACAGTATTTATTCTATTTTTTTATTCTGAATTTAAATGATCTATTGCATAATAGCATTAATGCATTCCAGGATGTGCGTCATGCTGAGATAATATCACTTCTTGGGTGTTGAATGCACTCAGCTTGATCGTCCCTATCTAGTTTATGGATTCTGCTCCATCATTGCCCTGATTTCAGGCTGCTGCCTGCCTGAAATTTGCATGTAGCAAGCAATGAGTTTTCTGCTGCCCAGTTCAATTAGGCTGGCTCCAACAGATCTGCTCCAAAGGTCCTCTTTGTTCCTGTTAAATCCTTGCTTCTTCTCCAAAGTTCCTTGCCAGGTTGCTGTAGGAACAAAAAAAGACCTTCCAAGAGCTTGCAGTCAACTGTATAGAAAGCCAACTCCATCCTCCAGGCCAGGCCACATCTCATGCAACACCTTCTCAGCTTATGCGTTGGTAAGAGGGCCAAAGTGGAGCTCTTAAGACCCACTCCCAGCAGTAAAGCCCATGGAATGTTGAGTGACATTGATGACATCAGATGCCAGATACCCTGTTGTGCAGTGTCTATATCACCATATCGTATTTATTTATGTACGTATGTGTGTATGTCATTGGTGACCGGGTAGGTGCACTGATCCAGAGGACCGTTCAGTCACGGCCCAAGCCACAAGGTGGCAAAAAATAGGTACAGGTACAAACAGTCAATTACAAGATACAATATGTGCACACCCAACAGCTGGCGATGAGGGTGGACAGAGAGAACAGTGATAATGCAATGACAATGTGCAGACAGGGTAGACAGGTAATGCTATATCAATATGTACATAAGCATAGCCAAAATGTAGAAGGTGCAAGACACAAGTAGTAATGGTATACAAGTACATGGTTCAATTCAAGTACAAGTGAGAAAAAAATGTTGCTGTAATAAAAATTAAAATAGGAAAACAATCACAGTTCATAAGATCAAGGGGCAGGACAGGAGGAAAGGGGCAGGGGTAGGCTTTGGTTGGGGTAACAAAGAGGAGAGGTGGGAAAAAGGGGCAGGCTAGTGGGGGCAGGAGGGGGGTATAAGAATATAAGAACATAAGAAAAGCATCGGCAGATGGGGACCATGCGATCCATCTAGTCTGCCCTAGAAACTACCCCCCTCTCTATACAGCCTTCATCCTAATTTGTCCTTTATGTCTGTCCCATGTGAGTTTTAACTCCCTGACTGTCTTTGATGCTACCACCCCTTGGAGCAGGCTGTTCCATGGCTCTATCACTCTCTCTGGGAAGAAGTACTTCCTGTGGTTGCTTTTGAACTGTCCTCCTACCTGTCTTATATCATGCCCTCTCGTGCATGCTGCTGTGTTCTGTTGAAATAGATTGCCTGTCTGAACTGCGTTAGATCCCCTTACATACTTAAATGTTTCAATCCTCTACCCTCTGTTTCTTCTCTGCTCAAGGGAGTATAGGTTCAGCTCTACGAGTCTTGCTTCATATGACCTGTGATACAGTCCATGCACCGTCTTAGTAGCCCTTCTCTGCACCATTTCCAAACGGTCAATGTCCTTCTTGAGGTGAGGTCTCCAGAACTGAATGCAGTACTCCAAGTGTGGCCTCACCAAGGACCTGTAAAGGGGCATGATAACCTCCCTCTTTCTACTAGAAATACCTCTACTTATACATCTGAGGATGCCACCCACTTTCTGTGCTGCTTTCTCACATTGTTTTCCTACCTTTAATTTGTCAGTGATGATTATGCCAATATCTCTCTCTGTTTGTGTCTCCTCAGGTTGATTCCCTCCCAGTGTGTACTTTTTTCTAGGGTTCCTCTTTTTCAAATGCATTACCTTACACTTTTTGGCATTAAATTGTAACTGCTAGTTCATGGACCAATCTTCTAGCCTTCAAAGGTCAGCTTTCTTGCTGTCTGCTCCTTTCCTTGTGTCCACTCTGTTGCAGAGTTTTGTATCATCTGCGAACAGGCAAACCTTCTCTGTTAGCCCATTCACTATGTCTGCTATAAATATGTTAAATAGGATTGGTCTTAGTACCGATCCCTGCAGGATACCGCTGGTCACCCTACCCTCCATTGACAATGATCAATTAACTAGCACTCTCTGGGTCCTAGATACATAGATACATAGATACATAGACAGTGTCAGCAGATAAGGGCCTATGGCCCACCTAGTCTGCCCATTTGAGCTTGTAAGTTCAGTTTGTTTTCCTAGAAGTCTATTTCCCCTTACCCCTGACCTCTAGAATTCCTTTATGTCTATCCCATGCATTCTTAAATCCCGTGATTGTTTCAGCCCCACCACTTCCTCTGGCAGGGTGTTCCACTTGTCCACCACCGTTCTGTGAAGAAATTCTTTCTCATGTTTCCTCTGAATCGTCCTCCCTCCAACTTCATCCCATGCCCTCTAGTCCTGAAACATCTTTTTCGCTTAAAATAGTGTTTTCCTGCACCTGTTCCTCCCTGTAAGATACTTGTATGTCTCTATCATATCCCCTCTCCCTCCTCTCCTCCAGGGAATACATGTTCAGTTCCTTCAACCTGTCTTCATAGGATTTGTGATGCAACCCATGCACCATCTTTGTTGCCCTCCTCTGAACCTTCTCTACCCTGTCTATGTCCTTACGTAGGTATGGTCTCCAGAACTGTACACTGTACTCCAGGTGGGCCTCCTCACTAGTGTCTTGTATAGCGGAATTATGACCTCCTTTTCCTGCTGGTGATGCCCCTGCCTATACATCCCAGCATCCTATTTGCTTTACCTGATGCCTTGTCACACTGTTTCCCTACCTTGAGGTCATCAGAGATGACAACCCCAAGATCCCTTTCCTGCTTGGTGCATGCTATATCCTCACCCCCCAACTGATATATTGTGCCAGGGTTTTTGTACCCCATATGCATTATCTTACACTTCTTTGCATTGAATTTCAACTGCCAAACCCTTGACCATTCTTCAAGTTTCTGCAGGTCCCTTCTCATTCTGTCTACACCCTCTGGTGTGTCTACTCTGTTACAGAGCTTTGTGTCATCAGCGAACAGTGAAATTCTGCCTTCTATATCCTGTGCAATGTCACTGATGAAGATGTTGAATAGGACCGGTCCTAGCACTGATCCCTGTGGTACCCCACTGGTCACTCTTCCTCTGTGGAGTGACAGCCATTTACCACCACCCTCTGTGTCCTGCCACCCAGCCAGTTACCTACCCACCACACTACTGTCCTGCCCACACCATATTCCCCAGTTTGTGTAATAGTCTTCTATGTGGCACAGTGTCAAAGGCCTTGCTGAAGTCCAGATAGGCCATGTCCACTGCCCTCCCTGATCCACCTCCTAGTCACCCAGTCAAAAATTCAATGAGGTTGGTCTGAGCAGGCCTCCCCTGGTGAAACCATGCTGCCTTGGGTCCTGTGAGTCCATTGACAACCAGATGTTCCACCAATCTCTCCTTCAGTAGTGCTTCCATGATCTTTCCCACTACCGAGGTGAGGCTGACTGGTCTGTAGTTTCCTGCTTCCTCTTTGTTCCCACTTTTGTATAAGGGGACTACATCTGCTGTCCTCCAGTCTTTGGGTACCTCCCCTGTTTCCAGTGATTGGCTGAACAGGATAGCCAGAGGTTCAGCCACCACCTCTCTTAGTTCTTTAAGGACCCTGGGGTGCACTCCATCTGGCCCCATTGCTTTGTCAACTCTTATTACTTCCAGTTCCTTCAGGACCCTTTCTCGTGTAAAGGGACTTGTGTCCATTTCTCTTATCAGTTATCCAGTTACTGAGCCAGCTGACCATCTTCTGGCCAACTCCTGTATGTGCCAGCTTGTTGTTAGCCTTCTATGAGGGACGGTGTCAAAGGCCTTGCTGAAATCTAGGTATTCATTGTCCACCGCCCCTCCCTGATCCAATGTTGTGGTGACCCAGTCGAAGAAGTTGATCAAGTTGGTTTGACAAGAGGATCCTGCTGTGAAGCCATGTTGCTTTGGGTCCATTTTTCCAGTATCTGTCAGGTATGCCACTATCCTCTCTTTTAGTAGTGACTCCATCATTTTCCCCACAACTGAGGTCAAGCTAACAGGGTGGCAATTTCCTTCCTCTTCCTTGTTTTCACCCTTGTGTAAGGGCACAATGGTTGCCTATTTCCATTTCTGAGGTACTTTCCAACTGTCTAGTGAATTGTTGAAGAGCTCAGCCAGCGCTGCGGTCAGTTCCTCTCAGAGCTCCTTCAATATCCTATGGTGTATGCCGTCATGTCCCATGGCTTTTTCCATTTTCAGTTTATTAAGCTCTCCCTTGTGAAGGGGCTAGTATCTGCTCCATGGGTATCTTCCTTTCTCTTACTCAGTGTAGGACCTTTGCCACTGTCTTCTATGGTGAAGACAGAGCAAAGGAACTTGTTTAACACTTCTGCCTTGTCCTCATCACTCTCTGCCATCTTACCATCCTTGGTTGCTAGTCAGACTATTCCTCCTTTAGTTTTTCTTTTTTCTCTTATGTATCTATAGAAGGTTTTGTCTCCCTCCTTAACATCCTGTGCTATTTTCTCTTCTGTCTGCGTGTTTGCCCTTCTAAAAGCTTTCCCTGCCAACTTTAATTTGTTCTTGTATTCTTCTATGTCTGCTTCGTGTTTTGTTTGCTTGAATTGTGTAAAAGCCTTTTTTTTTCTCTTTGACTTTGAATGCTACTTCATGAGAGAACCAGAGAGGTATTTTCCTTCATTTGGACTTGCTGATCTGCTTAGTGCATATAGTTGTTATTGTATGCAGAGCAGCCTTCAGAGTATTCCAGCAGTCCTCTACATTTCCTGTGATTCCTCCTTCTAGCATGGATGAAATCATAGTTCTCATTTTGGGGAAGTTGGCTTTTCTGAAATCTAGTACCTTGATTTTGGTGTGACTATTTTCCTCCATATTGTTCACAGTAAACCAGACTGAACTGTGATCACTGGTCCCTAGATTGGTTCCTACCTCTGCTTCTGGGATCCTTGTGCTGTTTGTCAGCACTAGATCCAATATTGCTTTGTCTCTGGTGGGTGAGTTCACCAGCTGATGAAAACCTGCTCCCTTTAGTGCAAAAAGGAACTCTTTGCTCCGGTATGAGGATGCTGGGTTTGAGGACCAATCCACATCCGGTAGACTGAAGTCCCCCACAAGCAGCAACTCACCCCTGTCTGCCATCATCAAGATGGTTTCCAAGAGCTCCTTGTCTATGTCAGCCTCCTGGGAAGGGGGTCTGTATATGACTCCTGCCCAGATAGGGGCTTTGTCCCCAGCTCTTAGTGTAACCCAAATGGCCTCTACTTTACTGTGTTTTCCCTGAATTTCTGTTGCACATATGTCATCTCTGACATACAATGCCACCCCCACTCCTTTCTTTGCCTTATGATCTTGCCAGAATAACATATACCCGGGGACGGTGACATCCTAGGAGGGGTTCCCAGTGAACCATGTTTCCATAATAGTGACCCAGTCTAATTGCACATCTACTATTATGGCTGTGAGATCAGGGATTTTGTTTGGCAGACTATGAGCATTAACACACATTGTCTTCCATTCCCTTCTGTTTAGATCATTTGCATTTTTAATATGTTTTGGTTGTGTAATTTTGTTGAAATGCTTGGTCTGAGTACATTTGGTGCAATGTTTGGTCAGAGTATGATTGGATCATCCTTGTGCTGAACTAGTTGGTGATGGGAAAGTTGCATTTGGCAACCCTTTTTGTGCTAAGGGTGCCTGTGCCCCCCCCATCCACTAGTTTAACTGACCAATGTGAATATTGAATTTTTGCCCTAGTGCTCAGATCCCCTCCGTTAAGAGGTGTAGGCCGTCAAATTTAAAGAACTCCCATTCCCAGAAGTCCGTCCATTTTCCAATAAAGTGGTGAGCTTTTTCCTGGCACCAGTCCTTTAGCCAGGTGTTTAGCTTGGAGATGTCCCCTTCCCTGATCATCTGCCTGCTGTCTCCTTTTTTCCAGACTGGCAGAATTTCAGAAAGGTGATAGTGGACGAAAGGGAAGCAAGCTTGTTTCCCAACCTGGTGAGGTTTTGTTTCATTTCCTCTATTGACTTACTGGCTAGGACATTCGTACCTATGTGGAGAATGACATGTGTGTCTTGATCAATGCCTTAAATGACTTCCTCTATGCAATTGGTGTCCCTCCATGCTGATATTCCAGGGAGGCACCTTACCATAGTGGAAGCATGGTCTTGCTGGAGGTGAGTCTCTACACCCCTAATCATTGAGTCACTAATTATTAGTACTGGTTTCTTTTTGTCCTTTTTAGTGGGTTTAGTTGTGTGTTGTACCTCCGTGCGCCACTCTGGGTTCACAGAATTTTTGACTCTCATTGCACTATTTGTCATGGTAGATAGTGCAGTGCATCTACAGTATTCAATGTCTGAATAGGTTTGGTACCTTCCTGTATTGAGGATTTTATGCCAGTTGTACAATACCTGTCCTGTTTCCAGCCCCCTGGCCTGTTTGTCCTTTGGGGTAGTGGTATTGGTGTAGTGCACCTTGAAACTAAAAGTTTTATGCTGTTGCCCCTTGGGAGCCGATTTAGTATATCATAGAGGTATTTTATCTCAACCCATGCTGCATGAAGCTGTGATCAGAGGTCTCTGACTGTGGAGCTTGTTGGACAGTGCCCCACTCTGTAAATGAAGTCCTTGGTAAAAAGTGTGCCACAGTTATTGCAGTTCAAAAGGTTCATAGTGGCCTTTATTTGTCTGTTTAAGTTTCTGGTGAGAGAAGTAGATTGCCTAGATGCAATCTTCGGCCAAAAGAAAAGGGATGCCTGTTATTTCACTGGGGGGTGTATCTGCTCAGCAGGGGGGTAAGAGGTGGTTGTTGTCCTGAGCTGTATAAGTTTTGTCAGGCATCAGGAGAAAGTCTGAGTGCTATTAGAGTATAGTCGAGTTGTAGACCCTAGCATTGCTGTACGGAATGGTGACATTTTGCAGCAGTGAGGAGCCAGGTCTTCAGGTTATGTTTAAAAGCTAGGTGGGAGGGAGACGCACAAACAGACGAGGGGAGCTTGTTCCATAGGGAGGGTGCTGTGACTGAGAAAGCTCATGTTCCCATGGTGGTGGAGGCGCGGGGTACTTCAAATATCTAGGTGTTATCCTTGACCAATCTTCTGGTGGACCAGGTGCACCATATGGTTGACATGTTCTAAGAATGAAAGGACGGGGTCAAGGGTAACACCTAGATATTTGAAGGATGTGATAATTTCAAGGGGATGATCAGCAAGGGTGAGAACTAGGAGGGAGGAGTTGGCTTTGGTGGCTTTGGAAAGGACGGGTTTGGAACTGAACAGCAATAGATTTAGTCTTTTTTTCATTGACTAGGAGCTTGTTTGAAAGGATCCAGTCATGGGAGGATGTGCAGTTTTGTGTGAGGTTGGATGAAATTGAGTCAATAGATTTGTTGGTATGATAGATGACCAAATCGTTAGCATAGAGAAGAGCTTTACAGTTGAGGCTGTCATTGGGGAGTGTACTAATAAACATGGAAAAGAGCAGTTGTCCAAGAATGGAGCCCTGGGGAACTCCAGTGAGTACAGGAAGGGAAGCAGAGGAAGCCTTGCCGATAATAGCTGACTGAGTCCTTTTTGATAGATAGCTGTGGAACCAGGCAGTAGGTCCTGGGGAACAGCCAAAGTGAAGCAGGGTTGAGTGAAGGAGGTGGTGGTCAACTAGTTCAAATGCTTTTGACAGATCAATGAAGTCCACGCCAGTGGATTTGCCCTGGTCCATACTTCTTTGTACATGATCAGAAAAGAGGGCCAGAGCAGAGGAGGTACTATGTTGCTTACAGAAGCCATGTTGGAAGGAGCATAGGAGGCTATGCTTTTCCAGCTACTCTGTTAGCAGAGAGTGTATGGATTTTTCAGCAGCTTGCTCAGGTGGGGGAGGAGGGAGATGGGTCGATAGTTGTTGGGGGAGAAGGGATCGCTGGCTTTGAACATCGGTACGATGTTAGCATGTTTCTGGGAGTCGGGTACAGCAGCAGTGGTATGGGCGAGAGTGAGGATGAAAGTGAGTGGTTTTACAATTGCAGGAGAGATGTATTTTAGAAATGCAGGGTACAGGCCATCTCTGCCAGGGCTTCCTTTGGCTGGCAGAGATTTTAGTAGCATGGCAGTGTCCGTATGCCTGATGGTCCTAAAGTGAAAAGGAAGGGGCAGGGTAGTAGTTGAGGAAGAGAGTGAATTGTCTGGTTTGTGGTTTTGGGCAGTGGAGGGGAGAACTGGGCAGGGAGCTTGCTGAGATAGTGGGATAAGTCTGTGAAGTTTAAGTAGAAAGCATTTGCAATCTCAATTGGGTCGAGATGAGACCAGAGGGGGATAAGAGCTGCGTTGTCTGCCTGCTATGTTTTGGGTTTAAGAGAGAACAAATGGAGCCACAAAAATTTTGTGGGTTACCAAGGTTGTTGATTTATTTATTTAGATAATATTTATGCTTTAGTGACTTGGCTGTCTGCTTGCAGGAGTTGCACAGCTGTCTGTATACATTCCAGATTTGGGGGGAGGTGAATGCTTTGCATTCCTTCCATTTACGGCCTTGGTCTTTCATTTGTGCCAGCAGTTCCTTGAATAGCCAGTGACTGCAACTTCCTTAATCCTTCTGGTTTTGAGGGGGAAGTGTGTATCCTGGATGAAAGTGAGGGAGGAAATAAAAAGTGTGACCGCCTCAGAGATGTTGTTTTGGTGGTAGAGGGCAGACCAGTTTGCTGCCCAGACCTCTCTGAGGATCGGCGCTGGGTCTTGATGGTCTGAATGTTAGGAGCTTGCTGTTGTGGGAGGTGTCAGAGTCTTCCTGGCTCCTTTTTCATCCCATAGGCATACAGCTCAGTGAAGGTAAAGGGGAAGGGAAGCCAACTGAGCTTAAATCAGTTGCAGCTGGATCCCTCCTCAACACAGGACTTTCTGGCTTCCTCCTCCTCCTGCCAAAGGAATACTGCTCAGTGAAAGTAAGGGGGTACCCAGATGAGCTAATGGCAGTTGCTGCTAGGCTGCCTGGCTTCTTGTTTTCCCACCCCCAGGCTATGACCAGTTTGCTGTGGAAGGGCCAACTGTGTGGCACTGGCTTGAATGTCTGTTGTCTGCAATAACCTCACAATGACACTGAAATAGAACTTGGGGATGGCTGTGAAAGCATAAGGCGAAAAATGTGGTCTCTTGTAATATACATTTTTTTATGTTGTAACATGTGTGCCATACATTTTTGTACTCCCCTGGGTTCCCCTACCTGTGGCTGGCACCTAGAAATGAGCCTCAGCTCAGTGTGCTTTTCCTGGTTCCCAGCTTTCAAATGAGTACACAAATCTTCAACATTCAAAAGGCTGCATAAGGGGAGGAGAAATGAACTGTATATCTATGGTGGGCCTGAAGTGCAAAACATAAAAAAAAATGCAATCAAATGAGTAAAGCAAAAACCAAAAAAATGAAATGCAACCAAAAAAAATGAAAGACAAATGCGTTACTTTTTCTGTTTGCATTTGATTTATTTGTCATTTACTTACAGTTGCACTTTACGTTTGTTTTTGTTTTATTACTTTATTTTTCTGGCATCACACTTTACCTTTAGTTTTGTCGCTTTTTTTTTCATTTCATTTCTTGGTTGTTGCTTTACTTTTCTGATTGCATTTTACTGTTTGTTTGTCTTTTGCACTTCAGGGCCACTGTTTATATCTGCAAGTCAAGTCACATCCGAGTGTAGTAGGGCAAGAAGCACAAACAGCCAGAGGGAAGAGTGGGACAGAGACCAAGTTTAAAGTAAATTTTCCAGATTGCTAAAATAGCTCATTTTGGTTTAGCTATAGAATCCCAGAGCATGCATTTATTCTAAATAAAAGTTTATATACAGCATAACTCATAAATAGCTAGAATTGCAGACTGAAATATTGTTACACTCATCTAATTTCTAACACATACTGTAGCTGTCTCAATAGGTTTGAGAAATGGTAACACCACAACAGCCACACTAAAATAAACTTTCAGGGAGGGCTGTGAAAGTATAAGATGAAAATCTGGTCTCATCTTGATATGACATTATTCTGTTGTTTTGGGCACAGAATTTATGGACCATAATTTTCTGGTTATGTAAAAGAAAAGATAAAAAAAACTGTAGATCTAATTCAGAACCCAGGATTGCAGTCACAGTGAAACAACTTAAAGTGGAAAACTAGGTTACTGCATTCTATACACAGCAACACATGGAGGTAAGGACAACATAAGAGAATTTTAGGATGATAAATTGACTTCACTTTCGGTTCGACTTACTGTAGAAAGCAATGTATCATTCAGTGCAGACACTGAGGATGGGATTATATCTCCAAGTAGTTTGCCTCGCAGTCATCTGAAGAAATGTATTAGATGACAAATGTGCAGAAATAATCATTTTTTATGAAACATGCTTGTATAACTTCATTGAAGTGATAACATTTAATACTGAAAATGAGATCCTTTATAAAACCAATGTTACATCATGTTCATTTTGCTGAGTACAGATTTTTTCATTAGATTTTTTTCACAGTGAGTCATCATGATACAGTATATGATTTCCAGCCATTAGCCTAGAACATATTATTTTTTTTTTATTATAAAAAAATATGACTATGGTACATTCTTGTTATAAGAGGATACTCCTTGGGAGCCAGATTAAATATTTGTGATACCAAAGTAACATATTGCTCAGTGGTTAAAAGCTTCATTGGTTCAGCTTTAGTTATTTTTTAGTCTACTAAACATTTACCACTAACAAAACTCATTGAGGTATACATCTCTTTTACAAGAGTGGCTAGATGGAGGGTGGCCACATTATTACAACAACAAGGCAGATGACATACAATAATACAAATCGGAGCATTCTTATTATGACTTAGAAGCAATTAAGCAATTGTACACACATTCTACATAATGATGCAAAATTTGTCTGAACTTGGTAAGAGAATGTGTCAAGAATTTTGTAAAGTTTTATCTTGCCATATAATATAGAACTGTATTGCAATCACACACTCACGTGCAGGCATGTACAGTTACATACACATATGCACACTCAGACCATGTTAGACTTGATAACCATCACAGAGATATGGCCTACAGGGAGTAATGAATGGGTGCTGGCAGTTCCAGGTTATACCTTATATACTGTACAAGGGCACTGATTTTCATTTTTAACCAGAAAACTTGATACAATTCTAGAATTTGGACTGCCTGCACACTGGTAAAAAAACAAAGAATTTCACAGAATTTGGCATTTTATGCCAGATCAGTTAATCTACAAAACTCATATTTCTTTTATAATTGCTTCCTGCACTATTTTCAATTTGCTTCAATTTTACGCTCTGTAGTTTAAGCCTTCTTTTATTCTGATTATTTATGCACAGACTAAAAAACTGACAGTAGAATCCCTGTAAAATCAGGAAATTAGACCAACAGTCACCAGTGCAATTCCTGGAATTTCAAGTCTTGAAAACAGAATTTCATTCATTTAGTCACTGTAAATCAGTGTTTTTGCTTATGTAGAAGGGTCAGGTGAAAGGTTAAAGGGGGAGGACTAGCTCTCTCTGTCAGGGATGGAGGGATGGAATAGAGGCCTTGTATGATGGGGTCATCAAGAAACAAGAGGAGTAGAGTTGATTTGAGTACAACTGACTACATCTGTGGGGAAAAAGATTGGAACAAGGATGGTTTATAAACAGCTGTGGCAGAAGGATGAAAGAGATAAAGAACTGGGGGAGGAAATTGGAAGGTAGCACAATAGGAACTGGTGATAATGGGGTTTTGAATCTGCCAAATGTAGATGGGGATACCCTGGCAGCTAAAAGTGTCTGAAGCCTGGCACTGCAGGGCATGATGCCAGACTACTTACTGCTGTAGCTGGTCAGGGAACCCACAGGGCAGGACACCAATTGCAAACGATTTGGTACTTACCAACTGAAAAGTGCTACACCCCTCTCAAGGGCATTTGTTCTGGACCTCAGATGGGCTGATTTGAGCCAGATGCAGGAAAAGGTAAAGAAAAGCTTGGTGGGTGTAGACACGATTAAGGTAGTAGAAGTGGAGAAAGATCAAGGGGGCAATTATGGAGACAACTGACTCTTGGGCAACAGAGGTCAACAAAAGAATTAAGCACTAAAGTCAATTTGGTTCTCAAGGGATGGAAAGAAAGGAGGCTTTGAAGATAACAAAGAGCCTTCATAATGTACAAGGTGGCTACATCTGAGGTGGAATGGAGGAATACCAGATCAAGCTAAAAGAGGCAAAGATGGATGTCAGGAATGCAAAGGCAGATACAGAACTGTGGATTGTCATGGGTGTTATGGGAGGGAAAATAATTCTTTAGATACATTTTGGAGAAAAGAACGACTAGGGAAGATTGTAAGAAAAGCTGAGGGGGAGGGGCAGTGGAGGATGACATGCAGAAGGTCAATATCCTAAACAATTTCTTCTGCTTGGTATAAATGGTAGAGGATAGAGAGTGTGGTCAAGACTGTCACATGGGAGGTAAAGGAAATGGGGAGCCTAGTAGTCACAGCTGCAGGGTTAAAAAAAAAGGGTTGGAGACCCTTAGGGTAGCTAAAGTACCAAGCCCGGATGGCCTTCATCAGAAGGTTCCTTCCCTACAGGTTCTGCAGTTGAGTCATCCGATGGTCCAAAATTTCATCTTAAAATTACCACCGCTAAAGAAATAAGGAAACTATTAAGGAACATAAAACAAGACAGTTCTGGGGATGCTTATGGTATAATTCCCAATGTACTTAAGGAAACCACTAGTGAATTGGCTTACCCAGTTAGTGTTATTTTTAACTTATCCTTTACAGTTGGAAAAGTTCCTCATATTTGGAAGCATTCCTTAGTTGTGTCCATTCATAAATCCAGTTCCGTTTTTCACTTTGAAAATTAGAGACTAATTTCTATTTTAGCTGCCTTAGCTAAGGACCAAGAGAAAATTGTGTATAATCAGTTTACAGCATTTATTGAACAGTATGATCTCTTGTCTCAGGCCCAGCGTGGTTTTAGGAGGGGTTGAGGTACTGATACTGCCTTGGTCGAGTTCACAAATGCAGTCCTGGAGGGTTTGGAGAGAGGATGCCTTACCGGGGCTGTGTTCGTGGGCTTGACCAAGGTATTTGATCTGGCGGATCATGACCTTTTGGTTTCTTCTTTGAGTTCATTGGAAGTTGGTAACTCCGCCCTCAATTGGTTCAAGAACTTTCTTAAAGACAGATATCAAAGATTTAGGTTTAGTGGAGCTATCTCAGATATAGCACCAGTTAGGTATGGAGTCCCATAGGGCTCCATACTAGGTCCTGCATTGTTTTCATTATTCTTTGATAAGACTAGTTCAGTGCTTGTGAACGCCAAGCTCACATCATACACTGAAGATGTGGTTATTTACTTGCATGGTACATCTATTGTTGATTTAAACAACATTTTGTCTGCAGGAATGTGTGCTTTTCAATGTTGGTTTGAGATCAATAGATTGGTTTTGAATAAGGTAAAAACCAGAACTATGCTTTTTGGCACTAGGGCTAGGGTTCAGGGCTGTGAGCAGAGTCTACAGGTCACTGCTCTGGATGGGTCATGCTATGAACAAGTTTCTAATTTCCGGTGTTTAGGTGTTATATTAGATACTACTTTGAGTTATGACACACATTTTGCAAAGGTCACTTCTAAAATTCATTATAAAATATCCTTGCTATATAGGTTGCATTCATTTCTTACAACTAAATCCAGTATGGCAATTGCTAAGCAGTGTCTTGCTCCTATTGCAAATTATGCCACTTTGGATACTGACAATACTTCGGAGAAGGTGGTAGCAAAGAAATCAGCTTTGCTTAATTTAACTGGAAATTTTGCATTAATGCTTCCTCGAAACAGACATCATTGTGTGGTTCTAAATCAAATGGGTTGGTTACCAGTATATTTAAACTTTCATTTAGAGTTATGAAGTCCAGTGCTCCCCCAAGTTTGTCCAAATATTTTCAAAATTTTGATCTGTTTTTTTTTTCTCTAGATGTAGGATTGACAATATAGTATTGAAATTGCCTCTCATGAGAACTCCTAATGCCCAAATATTTGGCACGATCTCCCATTTGCTGTAAGGAATGTAACGACTGCCACTTCCTTTGTAAGTATGTTGTTAGAGTATTTTACAGGTTTAATCAAATGTGATTATTTCTAATTCATATTGTATGCTGATTGACGTGGAATTGTTGTTCCTAAAGTTTGTATTTTGTGTCATTGTCTTCTGTCTTGTCTATGCTTTATTGTAAGTCACACATGTAAATGGAACTTTGTGCCAGTGTGCTAACTCATTAAGCAAATAAACAAACAAACTTAGGGAGCTGACTTCAGAGCTGTAGAAACTCTTGACCAAGCTATTTAATGACTCCCTGAAATCTGGAGTGGTGCTGGGAACTGTAGATCTGAGAATGTGATCCCATTCCACAAGTGGGGAGGGTGACGGAGTGGATCTGAACAACTACAGACTGGTCAGTCTTACCTTCCCTGTTAGAAAAGCTGATGGAGACATTGGTTAAGGAAATCCTGTTGGTGAACATAGAGGATGGCAGGTTATAGGACAGCAAACATCATGGGTTTGTGATCGGAAGGTCATGTCCACCAAACCTGATTGTGTTTTTTGACTTGTCACTAGGGCGGGAGATAGAGAGCAGGTGGCATATTTACTCTGTTTCAACTACAGCAAAGATCTTCAATTCGGTGTCACACAGGCAGCTGCTGAAGAATTTGAAGGACTTAGGAGTAGCAAAGGGTTTAGTCAAGTGGGGACACTTTCCAAGACTAGCACGTTGCTGACCGTGCTAGTCTTGGAATGTGTTTAGAGTTTGGGAGCTTGTGGTACTTCTTTTAGCATGCTCCCTTCGATCACCTGTGAATCACCTAGGTGGAAAGCGCTTTACTTTAAAGGAGCCAATGTAGGCATTGCACTCTATTTAAGAGTAGCCACTGCAGGCATTTCATGGTTAGGATCAAACCGTGGGGTTCCACCTTGGTGTCTGGTGGTTTGGCTTTTTTCATTTTAAAATTCCAATCTGATAACTAAGAGAACCCCTTTTCCATGGAGTTAAAAGTAAGAAAATAGCTAATTTGAGCAGTAAAACCATTTTACTTTTCTGATTTACCATGTGTGTGTGTGGGAGGGGGGTGACACCCAACTCTGTTTGCTTGTTTAGTCAAGTGGGGAACTGACTGAGGGCTACAGCAAAGGATAGTAGTAGACAGGATCAAATTTGGGGTGTCATGAGTGGGGTGCCACAGGGTCAATTCTGGAACCTGTTCTAGTCAATGGCCCACATTTTCAAAGGAAATGTGTGGTGTAAAATAGAAATGCACCACGTATCCTGGAAAATGTGCCAAAGCATGATATTCAACAGGAGATGCGCCACCCAAAACTGAATGTGGGATCATGCAGAAAATATGCCAGCAGCACAAATACAGTGGGAGTTCCACTGAATGTGCCACACAGCCATATATTCAACCAAAATAAGCAGTGCAAGTGCAGTCCATCCCAAAAATAAACAACCCAAAGATAGGTATAAAAGGAGATGGCCTAACTTTGCATGCCACCCTTAAGCAGGGCGCAGCACTGCAGCCATGAAGAGCATTCCTTTCTCAGCTGTAATAGAGAACCTAAGGAGACGGGAACAGTAACATGTCCAGAGAAGGACCCATAGGCAGTATGCCCACCAGAGATGATGCTAGAACCATGTAACCATTGAATAGCTAACTGACATTGAGATCGTGGGCCAGTACCATGTCAACAGGGCAATTCTGAGACAGCTCTGTGAGCTGCTCCATGGTGAACTGCAGGCACCAACATGCAGAAGTCTTGCCATGACAGTGAAGACAAATGTGATAGCAGCACGGTGCCTGCTTGCCATGGGCACCTTCCAGATACCAGTGTCTGGCACCACTGGTATCACACAATCATCCATGTCCCTTCTCCTTACACAGTTCCTCACTGGACTGCTGCCCCATGTTGTGGAGTTCATCACATTCCCTAGCACAACAGCAGAGTGCACAGAAACAATGCAGTGCTTCTACAGGGTGTCACACATGCCAGGTGTGCTATGGGAAATTGACTGCACCCATGTGGCAATCCATGCAGCACCTGACATTGACAAGGAGACATACATAAACAGGAAGGGGTATTACTCCATCAACTGCCAGGTGGTTTGCAATGCCACAGGGTGCATCAGCAATGTCTTTGCCACTTAGTCTGTGAGTGCACATAATGCCTACAGTTGGCATCAGTTGGCTCTGTGCCTCGATTCGAGTCTGGGGAGATACAGTACCTAGTGGGTAAGTGGTACAGAACCCATTGGACATGGTGCCCACATGTCCCCAGAACCCCCTGCCACTGGCTATGCAGGGAGGCATCAGTGTGACAGAGCAGACACAATGGTCAACAGACATATGGAAAACTGGATGGGGCACGTCCGACAGACTGGAGCCCATAGACTGACAGAAACTAGAAAGATGGCTGGAGCAAGGGGTGCGTCAGCAAATAAAATGGTACACAGCAGGTGCAGGCAACAGAGGGGGAGGTTACACACCCCCTGAAGGTGCCACTGTGTGTGGGGCAGGGGAGTGTAACACTGTGTGATGGGAGAGCAACATGGGGTAGTAACAGACTATGCCATGGCAGTGCACCATACAGCAGATGCCAGTCATGCAATGGTGGTAGTGACAGTGGGCAAGCAATGGTAGGGAGGGTACTGTGGACATGTGTGAGGGTGCATGCACGTGGGAACAATAGGCAAGTGAACAGTGTATACAGCCACAAGGTGAACACTGTAGACAGACACAACTAGCATACAAAGGCCATGTTGGGGGGTGCCTGTTGGACATGAATGGAAGTGTATGGTAGACTAACATATCACTTTCTCCCACACAGGTAATAGTGCCTACCCTCTTTGCCCGTGGCTGCTCACCCCCATACTGCGACCTCATCTGAGGCAGGGGGGAGAGATACAATGGGGCACACATTGCTGCAAGAAATATAATAGAATGTGTGTTCGGCATGCGGAAGATGCATTTCAGATACCTGGACAGGTCCGGTGGTGCCCTACAGTATAGCCAAACATGGTCTGTGGCATATTCCTGGCCTGTTGCATGCTACACAACATGGTCATAGACCATAGAATAGTTGTCCAGGTACCAGAGGTCAACAGTTCAGAGGATGAGGATCCCCAGGATGAGGGTGGGCAGCCACCACTGGCCCAGAAGGACCCAAGACTTTCACTGAGAGCATGGCAGTACAGGGACACCATTGTGCAGGAACATTTTGAACCCTGAAGGTAAGTACTGGAGGCAGATGTGACAGTGCAGGCAAACACACACACACACACACACACACACACACACACACACACACACATATGGGTAAGTCCGATCCATGGTGCCCCCCAGGGCATGGCAGCCCAACACAGTCATGGGGGTGTGACATGAACACTAGTGTGCACAATACACATGCACACATGCCAACAGCAGGGGCTACACTGCCAAGGATGTACACAGGTGGATGTGGAGCAATGGCTTGGGTCAGTGATTGGACACTGGCACAGATGCACAGTATGATGCCACAACTGAGCTCATCATTCTCATGGGAACCACCACTACACAATGGCCTGCACCCAAGGATTGGATGCCACACAGATGGAAAAAACATGCCACAGGCATGAATGCATATGACACAATGACAGCACACAGCCCTGATCAGGACAAGGATGATATCAGACCAGCAACAGCCTATTTATACCCCTTTGAACCATATTTCTCCTCTTTGCACTGTGTATTGAACCACTGGCTCAGAAACTATGCCAAGAACAAACAACTTCAGGGAGTCATGTTAGATAATAAGGGAGCATAAAGAGGCACTATATGCTGATGACATTTCTCTGTACTTTATGTATTCAAAGAACTCCTTGGCCCACCAGATGGAGAAGGTAGCAGAATTCTGTACTGTCCCTGGATATGCCCTAAATGGGACAGAGATACTAATGTTCTGCTACAGGCCTTCACTGGTGGTCTAACAAACATTCCCCATGAAATGTGGTCTCCCAAAACCTAAATATCTGGGGCTCTATTTGAGGGCCACACATGCTTTTCTGTACCACAATAATTATTTCCCATTATTGCAAACACTTTAAGTTGACATTAAATGATGGTACTTAGACCTTTCCCCTTCATTCTAGAATACACGCCATAAAAGTGGCTGTTGTCCCCTACTATCTATATTTATTTCAATATGCCCCGGTCTGACTCTCCAAAGCCTGGTTTGGGACAGCACAAATACAAATATACTGATTTGTATGGGTGGATGCCAGACCAAGGGTAAGAAGCAGCTTGCTGCTTGCAAGGAAACAGTGTAGTTGTGGGAGAGATGGGCCCTCCCTTCCTTGAAAGATTCCTGGTTGGCCGCCAACTTAAATTGGCACTTTAATGGAGAGAGGATACATATACAGATCACAGGAAAGATTAATGAGGAGAGGATGCATATACCAATCACAGGAAGGGCATAGAGCTACAGACTCTGAAAAAGGTCCCCCTACCAGTTTTACATTTCAATAACACACTCAGTCAAAACAAAGCCTCACAGAACTATGGAGCAATAGTGGTAACACTAAAGTCATGGGAACAATAGAGCAGGAGACCCAGAACAGCAAATTACTTAAGCTTTAAATGGTTTGCTTGGAATGAAGGCTTTCCCCCATTCAGGATAGATCCATGATACAGGCTTCAGGCTTGATATGGTTGCAGTACCCAAACCAACTCCTATAAAGTAAAATAATAAAAAAAAAGTTGAAGAACGCAGGAAAGAATTTGGATGGAGTCCCAGAAATAGGTTTACATACCTACAAATATGAGATTTTACTACACAACACTTGAGACTAGAGAATTAGGGGGAAGGGGACACACCACAGACATCACTCACCCTACCTATCTTGGTTGCCTTATTGCAGACGAAAGGGAAAATACATCAAAGCTGTACCAATTATTCTTATATGAGTGAGAGGATAAGGCTGGTCACCTAAATGACACGTGGCAGGATGAAAAGCAGCTACAAGTATCCCCCAAGGACTGGAAGCAGGTTTGGTTGGGTTCCTTCAGAATCTCTTCATCTCTTAAGTGGCTAGAGTTTGCCTGGAAAATTAAAACCAGATATTTTATCACTCCAGTACTTAAAGCAAAATGGGATGATTGGACCTCCCTAAAGTGTTGGAGGAACTGTTGGGAAGCAAGGGCTACCCACAGTCCTGCCTTTTGGACATACACTGCCTTAAGGCTATACTAAGAGGATATAGCACACAGCTTAGGTGAAATCTTTAGTGCAGGAGAGGGTTCAGTTTCCACATCTAGTACTGGGATCACAACCAAGTGGAATTAAAAGTAAAGAAACTCAATATCTCTGGTACCTTTGTGTGGCAGTGGTAGCCTAGACAATAACAAGAAAATGGCTGCAGAGTGGTTTTCTGACTACTTCAGAATGAAAGAGAAATAGTCTCTCAAATAACAGAAGTGGAAGACTCACTTTCATGGTACAGGCTAAAATGCAGGCATACACGAATCACTGGACCAGGTGGGAGATGGCCATAGATGGGTGAGAGGACCCTGCAACAGAAGAGGGAATAGAACATAGAACACACAATGGAGTAACCAAGGGGTAACCATGGCTATTAGATTCATAGTCTCTCAAGGAGGCTGCTAACAAGTGTACATGGAGCTGTTAGCATACAGGACTATATGGAAAGGCCAGGATGGTAAGATGGGGTTTGGGACAAATAGATGGAAATACCTCACACATTGGGGGTGCTTCCTTTGCTATCTGACCATCTTTCCTCTCTCAGCTTATGGGAAAAAGGCAATTGATTGGGTACATGATGTGGGGCCATGGTTTAGGACTGTCCTTCTTCTTCCCATAAATAGTTACTTATACAATAGGTATAAGTATAGTAGGACAACTTGTCATATCCCATAATTTTCCAGTTTTAAAGTTAGATAGGTTTTATGGTTATAAGAAAAACAGAAAAATATTGTACCATATGACAAATGTAATGTTCAAGATGGAAATGCACTGCATGATAAAGATTACTTCTGTATTAAAAATGTCCATGTCTGCAATGTAAATAACAGCAGCAAACAAAACCCTCACTCCACAGTAAACCACTGTACCCGGTCCAATTTGAGAACAAAACAAAACAAACCAAGGAAGACTGGCACCAGAAAATATTTTAAAAAAGAAAAAAAGACATAAGGACAGTGGCAGAAACAAACCATACATAGATAAGGGTCCTGGACTTTAAGATGGCAGATTTAAAAATAAATGGGTGAATGCCTTACAGTCAGCCTAGCAAAGGGATTAGAGATGCAGCAACCAATAATTTTGTCTGTGAAATTCTGGTAAATTCTGGAATTTTGCCCTGCAAAATATTTTAAGAAATTTGCTGAATAGTTTTCAGGCACGAAATACAAGTGTTTTAAAAAAAAAGTGTTTTCCCCCTCTTGAGTCCTCCTGGCCATAGTGGCCAACATTAAAGTAAAATATTTAAACCCCAGGATCCCTGGTGTCTAGTGGTCCTACCCCACTGGCTGATTGCCAGCTCAATATGGAGACTCCCCATCACCTCCACCACCACCGCACCGAGATTCATCCCCATCTAGTGTCCCACTCCCACCCCCGGGCTGATCGCCATCCCAATCTGAAGAATGGACTTCTTTATGGGCTGGGCGACTCTCTCTCTCTCTCTCGAGTCCCGTTGCGCCATATCTAACTGCACCCCTTTCCCCTCCCTCCTCTATGGGGCTCTTACCTGCTGCAGTCCCTTAGGGAGGGTGAACAAAGAAAACTTACTATGCTCTACCATAGGGTGGCTGATTTTGCCACCAACTCCCTGCCAAGAAGGCACCACTGTGAGGTCCTCGCTGATCTCCACTGGCCCTCTATGTGACACAAGCTGGCCTACTCCTCTCTGAACCTGACATTCAAATTCACCACTGCTGGCCCCCCCTCCTCACTTGCATGGGTTGCTAAACCCCAAAGCCCGGGGCCGGAACCTGAGATCCTCCACTGGCCATCCCCTAGAAATCCCTCGTGTCTGAACTAATTATGGCAAGTGCTCCTTTAGGTACTCTGCCCCACACTTATGGATCCTTATCCCTGCTGACTTGGTTAATTGTCGTACTACTCAAGGTTTTAAGTTAGGCCTGAAAGCATAACTGCTAGAGCTTAGTCTCTGTGGCTGTAACTGCTAGCCTAGAACCTAGTCCTGGTGGCTGTGATTTCTGCTTGTCCAAAACATGGTGGTATTGATGTCACATGTCTGATTTAATCTACTATGCTGTTATGTGTATGTAAACTTACTATGTTGTTATGTAAATGTAACTAACATGCTCTGTAACATACTCCATACCCCATTCTAATGTATGCTTAATCTACTTGTGTACTCCTGCCAATGTATGTACTTCTGTGTACTAATTGTATGCAATCATTGTCTGTAACTAATCGTGAAAAAGGGACCCTGGTCTCAGTGAGCTTACCCGGTTATTAAAAATCTAAATAAATAAATAAATGACCCACAGATTTATACCCTGTCCCCCGTTGTGACTCGTCCATGAGTACGGCATTGTTGTCATTACTTCATTCAAAAAAAAAAAAAAACTTTTCCTGGTGTCTAGTGGACCCCCCACCCTCTTTGGTAGTGACCCCCGCCCCACTCCCCCCATCCATGACCAGGACCCCAGCGGGCCACCGGCACACCCCTCCACTCACCTCCATGGCCAGTAGCCCAACTGAGCGCTGGAGCTTTTCATGAATGAGCCCAATCCCGACTGAGTGCTTTTCAGTCAGATCGGGCTCATTCATGATGAAAAACAAGTGCTCAGTTGAGGATGCCAATCTTGGAGGTGAGTGGAAGGCTCTGTGTCATCCCTGGGGTCCTGGTCCTGGAGAGGTGGGGCACTACTGGACAGAGTGGTGGGTCCAATAGACACCACGGAAAATAGTTGTTTTTTTTGAATGAAATAATGATGACAACAAGGCCAAGAACAGAGAAAGAAAAAAAAGCCCTAAAAACATGCAAAACAAGTCTCGGTATGTGCCATAAGTTTAAACAAAGATTCAACTATCTGATCAAAATTCACTAAAGTGGAATTAGGCAATTGAGCAAAGAAAAACAAATATAAAAAAATGGACTCAAAATAGGAAAGAGTAAGAACTTTCAAGTATTATTACACAGTTTTATTTGCACACTGTTTTAGTACCTGTAGCACTGTAATTATAATACCTGCAAGATTTGCAAGTAAAGGGATCAAATACAGTTTAAAGGTGTCCAGTTTCCTCTTTCTTAAAATATAGAGTGCTGCTCCACTGTTTTACTGCTATGGCAATAGAACTACACACCACTGTAGCTTATTTATTTATTCCTGCCTTCCTTACTTCTAAGCAATTCCTCTTTCCCCACTGCCCAAGGACCTTTATTTTTTTTTTATGCAGCCAGGTCACTATGTCATATCCCATTAGGGGTTACTGTTGTATTAGTGATTGACATGTCCTGTGGCACCTGATTTTATTAAGGGTCTCACTTCACCTCCTGTACTGATGATTGGATGTGTGCTGGGTTGCTCCCCTCCCCTCCCCCCAGGCTCCCATGTTTCTAGGGTCAGAAATTATTTAATGTATCTGTAGCAAGTTGTAGGGCACGGGGATGTTGTAGTGCTGCTCCATCTCTCCCCATCTTGTTCTGGTGTTCCTTCGCCCCACTGGACCACTACCAATTGAAAGATAAATAACTTGATATTTTGCTTTTCTAAGTATCGCTAGACTTTTTATTGCTTCAGTTTACAGAACTCTCCACTACTCACTGTGCAGCTATTTGTAATACATCTACAGTGAAACTAAGGGTCCAATTACAAGACTGATGTACTATTTATCTTCAACTGTTAGCGGAAAGGCTGTTATTATTTATTACTTGTCTCTACTGCTGCTCCATTGTCAAAAAACTCTCATTGATGCCCGTGGAGCTACAATACCTGCACTACATGCAGCATGAAGCAGTTGGAGCTACTACACTGTTGATTGTTTATAAAGCGTCTCATAACAGATGCACTTGGGCCATAAAACAGGCCAAATTGGGCTACTACAAAATGACCCTTGCCTCCTCCTGGGGGAATGCTTGGTTGTTCTGGGACAATATCAAGGAACTGAACGGCAAATCCCGCCCCCCCCCACTGTCAACAATGTCCCTACCACCGACCCGCTGGCCATCACCAACTGCTTAAACTCATCATTCTCTGACCTTAGTGCAGTACTCCCAAATAACTTCTTCAACCCCACTCCTGCATCTCCGCCCCCTAACATCCAGCATGCCCCCTTCCATCTCAGGGTGATCTCTACGAATGAGGCAAGGCCTTATCTCATTAAAGCACTCAGTGGCTCCTGCTATTGCAAAGATTATTTTGATATGATAATCCTACATCATGTATTAGATACAGTCCTCTCCCCACTGACTGACCTCATTAACCGCTCTTTATGTCTGGGGCAGTTCCCCACAGCCTGGAAGACTGCCACAGTCACCCCAATACTGAAGAATGGTGACAGCACCTCCCTCAATAATTACCTTCCCATATCCAATCTCCCACCACTCTCGAAAGCCCTCAAAAAAATTATAGCCACCCAACTCACTGAGTACCTGCTTGCTCATAACCTACTTTGCAGAGAGCAGCATAGCTTCTGATCTCGGCATAGTACGACTATGGCTCTCACTGAGTTCTCTAATTTTATTCATTCTGCTCTGGATAGAAAACACCTAGCTGGAGCTGTCTTCGTTGACCTGTCAAAGCTCTTTGATACAGTCTCCCATCCCTTACTCTTAAACACACTCCACCACATAGGTCTGTCCCAAGGACCCATCTCCTGGTTTACCAGTTACTTCACAGCTAGATTACAATGTGTCAAAATAAACAACACCCTCTCAACCACCCTGCCAGTCTGCTCTGGGGTTCCCCAGGGCTCCATCCTCGGCCCTCTTTTGTTCAGCATCTACCTAAACATCTTGTCCAGTTCCTGCTCTGGCAACCTACTACTCTATGTGGACAACACAGTTCTTTTTGCCTTGCACCCAGATCCCACAGTATTGCAGACCTCCCCTCCAACATGCATTTAACCAGACTATAAACTGGTTCATAGACCAAAGACTTGTGGTCAATGTAAAAAAGACAAAGACCATGCTCTTTGCCCACCGACAGAATAAGGCCAACAATGTACAGCTAACAATCCTCTCCCACTCTCTCCTTCCTCTAGAACAGGTCCATGCATACAAATACTTGGGCCTTACATTTGATTGCAGCCTCTCCGTCCATTCATACGTTGACACTCTATCATCAGCCATAAAGGTCCGTATAGGCCTATTGTATCGGCACAAGGATTGCCTACCTCCGGAAGCCCTTAATCTGGCTGTCACCTCCTTAGTCCTCTCCCTAGTCAATTATGGGCTCACTACCTACTTGGCTGCTGACCACATAGCCCTTAACAAAATCCACCTGGCCACAAACAAAGTGTGCAGACTCCTCTCCGGGGCAGACAAGCGTACCCATACTTGTACCCTATATGCCCTGACAAATCTCTTCACCCTGTATGAAAAGCTATTTTATCAAACATGTCTCCTCACAAAGAAAATACACCTGGGCCTTACCCTCTTGGGGGTTTCTGCCTCTCTCCTATCCTCCCACACCTCGGTGAACACCCGCACTGCCAACCGACAGGTGTGGTCCATCCTGAGGGTTAGAACCTCCTTAGCCCAAAGGTCATTCCCACACAGGGCCCCAGCCTGGTACAACGAACTCTCCTCTGATGTCTCCTCCATCTCCAAATTAGGACCTTTCAAGTCAGCGCTCAAAGAGCACATTCTCACTACACGGTGCTGCCAACGTACCAGCTAGTGCTGGGTCATCTATCTATTATCTTACGGGACCACCCCAACACTGAGCTCTTACTGATAGGGCTACCAAACATTACCTATTAACAATGCCTCCTTTGGCTGCACTCACAAGATATCTAATTCTCTACTTTGCTGTAAATATCAAACCTGTTACTCCCTCCTTCTATCAGCAAACTTATTGTTATCTGTGGTTCAGAGCTTAGTGCTTATGTTACGTACTGTAGTTGGATGATGTAGGTTGTACTTGGATACAGAGGCCAAACTAGTAAGTAGAACAATGCTTGCAAGGTATTAATAGTATGAAATGATTCTTGCTTAGGTACTTCAGCATAGACATGAGCAAGTCAGTGATTATAGTACATGTGAACTGGATAGTATATGCAAGGTATTTAGATGTTTGGACTGATGAGTCACTTGTTATGACTTGATGTTTTGGCCTTTCTCTGTATCCCACCTTAGGAAGGATGCTTAGTCCAGTAGTATGAGACCCCCAACCATAAAAAAAAATAATGGTATCATACAATTATTCTGTAACTGACAGTTAGAAGGATATTTAGTCGAGTAAGCTGAGACTCCCAAAGAAATTATTAGCAGTATGACTACCTCCTCCAACTCCAGAGAGTATGACCAGTAGCACACAGGAGAGGAAAACCCCCCTTGGAGGAAACCCCTGAGGACCCATGGCTACTGACCTGCCCGTCCTTTTGGGCATACTAAAAGGAGAGTAATTCTAAGTAACAATTGAAAGTAATCGGCAAATCCGAATCCAAGGCAGGAAAACTGTTGAAGCATTGACCAGAAAGCATCTGAGGAACAGCAGGATCCTATGAGTAAACTATTAGTCCAAAAGTCCATATCCAGGGCAGAATGATAGGAATTGGAATCCAAGGTTGGAAAAAGTCAAAGCAGCAAAGTAGCATTGACAAAGTGATCCAGCAGGTGGAGAAGTCTTCTTCGAGGAGAACCAGGAACCAGAAGTGACGTGTCCATGTCTAGAGGTGGAGGACTATAGTCAGTGTTCCGCATGGCAAGCTGTATAAATTAAGGCTTCGGCGATGAGATACAGGAGCTAGCGCATGCTGCATGACCTGGAGTGGGCGGAGCAGTAGGAATGTCTGATCCGGAGTGGGAAGCAGGTTAGTGAAGTAGGTACAAAGGGCAGTACGAACAGGTAAATAAAAGTTAGATGTACCTTCAGATTCCAAAGGGCGAAGTAGGTAGTAGAGTAGGCAACTCTGACTGGATATACCCCTAGGCCCTGCAAGGGCAAAGCAGGTAATAGGAACGAATAGCATTAATAAGCATACATGTACGTAGGTCAGCAGTAGTAGCAATGAAGTCTGTATGATGCAGACATAGTAGCAAAATAGTAGTATGGTACAGATATGCACAGCAAACAGCGAGGTGCATGAGGAATGGTAATAGCACAGGAATCGAAGAACTTTGTCTGGTGACCCAAATAGTTGCGTATAAACAAAGATAACACAGTCCAAAAGCCAGAATGGTACAGTAACTAGAAGTGACTTGGCAGGAATAGGCGGACACGTCCAGAACAGACGAGCTTATGAGCCATAATGGTGACTGAAGGTGCTGAGGCAAAGGAAGTAATGTTGTCACAATGTCCAGGAAGCCGTAGGGCACAAATCATGAGATTCAAAGTCTTTTGGATAATCTCAACTAAGTCCCGGTAGGATTGTAGCAGTGGTAATTCATATGACTGAAGCAGCAAGGCAGAAGCATTGAAGAATAGAAGATGAATGGCTAAACAATCCAGATGTGAGTCCATGGTAAAAGGAGGTCCTAAGGCTGGCAGACACGGCAGCAGGCAGGCATATAGCAGAATATGTGAACCTCCAGGCCCCGAGCTGGGCGAGGCAGGCATAGAGTAGAAGTAGGTGAACCTTCAGGCCTGATGGGTGAGGCAGGTCATAGAGGCAGGCGAATATGATGTAGTAATATAAGTTCAAGGGACCTCCGGACCCGTAGGGGTGCAGGTCTTTCGAAGTGCAATGAGGTGAACCTCTGGCCCATGGGGTGAGGCAGGTTGTAGAGCAGTGGTAGGTATAGTGTTAGTAATGTCTAGCTGCATGTAATGCAGAAATAGTAGCGACTTTGTAAGGAATAAATTCCACATGGTATAGTGAATGGTAATGTAATCCTGAGCCAAGTCTGTGCTACAATATATTTCGAGACATGCTTATGAGGGTGTTGTAGACTGACGTTTCCTGATGGTAGAGGATGGTAAAGTATGCAATGAAGAGCTGGGTGGATGAGTTGGCAACTTGACTGGAGGTAATATGCATCCTAAAACTGCAGTAGTAGATTTATGATAAGGAAGGCATTATGAAACAGTAGTAGGAACTCCAAAGACATTGAAGTGGTAAAGCAACAAGCATCCTAGGGAACCAAGGCAAATATCCGATGTAATCCAGAATGAAATCCAATGGAGGGAAGAAGCATATCCTTGACAAATGGAAGTGTGAGCAGCAAAGGGAAGGCAGCAAGGTCCTGGATCCAAGTAGTACGACTGAAGGAGAGGAATAATGACGGTGCATCCAATCCTGAGAAATAAATGAATGGAAAGTAGCAGCTAAGCCCCACTAAAGCACATAGGTCAGCCAGCAAGTTGAGTAAAGAGTGGCACTTAAACCCCAAGAAGACTAGCATTCAGCTGGACCGTGTGAGGTCAGCTGGTAAAGTAAGCAAGAGCGGCAGCTAGCCCCATGTAAGCTAGCGTGTGCAGCTGAACCCCACTTAGGTCAGCTGGTAGGAAGCTGTATGTAACGTAAGCAGTGAGGAAGAAGCCTCCCGAGTCTTAATGCAACAGCCTGGCCACGACACGTGAAGAGAGAGTAGGCTCCATAGAAGTAGGAATGAAAATGTTGGGTAATGTAGAGTGATATGCATTGTAGGAGTCTCACAGCAGAACCACATAAAAAAATAACTAAAGTTGTCAATCCATGCAGGGATGCGTAAGAAAGACTGCAATACGGAATCTTGAAGCTTGTCAGTGAGGGACCGTGAATATGTTAAGTAATAAGCATCCTGTATACAAGAAACAAGTTCCCACCATTTGACTGATGTATGCTGTAAATCTGAGTGTAGATAACTACTTAATGGCCTGAATACCTTACAAAGGATGCATACTAGGAATGCAATGAACCATAGAAGCGTTCATTAAAGTGCAAACATAGTGGTAGAAGCACATAGAATGGCATAGAAGGATAGGGAAAAAATAGCTGTGAAGCGGTGTGTGCTACTTCCAGTGGCCAGGCTCCTTGATCAATAGTAAATGAAGACAAACTAAATGGTAAGGTAACTTAGCTGGCAGTTGTGAGAGAAGGCTTGGCCTGCTAGACCCCTTGAGTATCTATTACATTGTCTCCAAGAAAAATGAACCCCAGTATAGGATGACAAGCAACAGTCCGAGAGGTTAATCGTCCCAAACTGTCTTCAGGCTGGCTCAGCAATTTTGAGTAAATGGATGCTTGACGCACATAGTTGCAGTAGCTCCCTGTATCGCAGACAGCCCTGAGCTGCCAAATAGAGCCATATGTATTGCCTCCAACACGGGCGTTCCCCAAGGGAAAACGATGGCTCTAGACAGAGCGATGTGTGGTAAATGCTGATAGAGAATTGCACTGCAGTAAGCCAGGGGAATCTGTGGAAACAGTCGGAAATAAACAGTATGGGACCTGTCAAGAGGAAGGCACCTCAAGCGGGGCAAGGCCAGGAACACAGAAGCGAGCACAGGAGTATCTGTAGGAGAGAGCCCTCGGCGGCAAGTACGAGGAGTGGAAATGACACGAACTGTGGTGCTGCAGCAGGAATGAAGGCAACCCCCCCAAAAGAAATGAAATCAAACATGGAAGGGCAGGGAATGGGGTGAAAAGAGAAAAGACAGCAAACAAATGAAGGCAAGGAAGCAGGAATGGAGTGGGGGGGGAGCCAGCCCCTGGACACAGCACTGAGCGAGTGCAGCGAGTGTGACTCACTCTAAGGAGAGCGATAGTCAGCTGCTGACTGAAGTAGGATGTGGGGGAGGAGCTCTTCCCCCACATAACCATGGGCATGCGCCCTTCAATTCTCTTGAAAACTGTGAAATACAGCTCTCTGTAACATGTTCAATGCAATGTATATCTGATCTTGATTCTGCAATACTGTATAACTGAAAAAACTGTAATCTTTAGCTGCCATTCTATGTCTATATGTATTAAGTGTTTATGATTTTTTCTGATGTGGAGCCTTTGTAAATGAGTCCCTGACTCAAAGGTTGTAATCCTAAAGTCTGTTAAATAAAAATAAATAAATGAATATACTCCTCTCAAGTGTTGCTCAGTCGCAATTATTGTCTGCTCCTAAACTTTGTTACTGCCCCACTTGAATCTGGGGGGGGCAGACTTCAGAATGAGCCAGTGATCGGCGAGGGGGATGGGGACTCTAGAGACCAGGGATCCTGGGGTTTAAATATTTAATTTAATGTTGGCCACTACGGCCAGGACTCAGGTGGGAAACACTTTTTTTTTTTAAATACACTATTTTCATCCGCTTCAAATATGGAATTTCACCCACAAACGGAGAAATTTCATCCGCGGGTGGCAAAATTCCACTTTTTTCGGAAAAATTTCACATTTCGCCAGCAGAATTTCACATTTTGTACCTGCAAAATATTTTGCAAAATGCGTGAATTATGCTAAATGTTGCACGGAATGAAATTTCTGCATTTCACCCATCTCTAGAAGGGATTGCCTGGGTAGGCTGGAGAGACAGTGGACCGAATTAAGAGATGACATAGTGATGGCACCAAACCTCTGCGAGGAAGAAGTAAGCAAAAACAGATCACTATGGCTCTCAAGGGAAGGGGCTGTAAAGGTAAAGGCTAAAGGAATGCCTTTCAGGAGGTACAAGGAGATGCAGAGGGAAGAGGACAGGGAGGTATACCAGGAATAGCAGAAGGAAACAGACAGGGTGGTGAGGGGTGCAAAGGTGCAAATAGAGGAAAGGCTAGCCAAAGGGTTAGTTAAAGGAGTCAAGATCTTTTCTCAGATAAGGAAGTAAAAAGAGGAAAAAAGGGAAAGGATTGTGAGTTTAAGAAGGGCAGGGGAGACTGTGCAGAGCAGCATCAGGAAAAAGATAAAAGGCCAGATACTTCTGCTCAGTCTTCAAAGAGGAGGGATAGGGGAACGGATCACATAGAGGCAGCAGGAATACTGGAGTGAGGGATGTGGACACAAGTCCATTCACAGAGGGAAGAGTCTTGAGGGGACTGTGAATCTGAAGGTGAATAAGGTCATGGGGCTGAACGGGGTACACCCAAGGATGCTGAGGAGGCTCAAGGAGCTACCGGCTGCATTTTGACAGCCTTATTCAGCAACTCAGTGGAAACAGGAGTGGTTCCAGAGGACAGGAGGAGAGCAAATGTTGTACTGCTTCCTAAAGCTGTGTAAATGTTGGGGGACAGGAGGAGGGAGTTCACAAGCAGTGGGACTGTTGAGGGAGGGTGTAGAGCCAGACCAGCCAGTATGATTGGTGGGCCCAGCAGTCCATCTGTCTGCAGCCAGGATGGGGATCAGGCAGGAAGATTGTAGGGGTCAGGGGGATCTCAGGATAGACAGAAGAGAAGGCAAGGAGGGACAGCCAGGAAAATGGGGATGGGGGAACTCAGGGAGCAGGTAGAGAGGTGAGAGGAATGATTTTGTGGAACTCTATTATTAAGGGAGCATGATGGGGAGACAGAGGAACTTAGGCAAACCAAATAAGGCTGCAGTATGTGCCAGGGATGTCCATGGGGATGGTAAGTCCATGGATAGTTGAAAACAGTTGAATGGAAGGAGGGAAGCTGCATATCATCATTCACCTGGGAAAGAATGACTTAACTGATAGTGAGGCAGGGGTGGTTCAGGAGGGACTCGAGGTGGGGAAGCTCATCAGTATGGTAAGGAGGCTGGCAGCCTTCTCAGAGCTGTTGCTAGTACCAAGGGCTAACACTGCAAGAAAGAAAAGGATTGAAGAGTTTAATGTCTGGCTCTGGGGTGGTGTGAGTGGGGAGGGCTATGCACTAATTGGAGGCTGGGAGGATGCATTAGAGAATAAGGCCCTTTATGCACCAGATAGGTTACCTGTAGTAAATAGGGCACTAGGGTGCTCAAAGACAACATTGAATATATAAGCAAGGAGCTGAATTCAAATGGATGGGGGGGTAGCAATATCCTTTGTCAGTTCCATGTCATAATGGCGATCGCCAAATAGTGATCGCAGTTACAGCGATTGTACATTGCTGAAAAACCAGAACTGCGATGTACACTCCCAGTGAGGCAACACCAGTGAATACAAATGTTTTTTATGTTATTTATGCAGGTGGCTGCACCCCCTGTACTCCCCTTAAAAATGATTCTCAACACCAGGGGGTGCATGTTGGGGAGGGGGAGAACCTTTTTAATAAATGTTAACTCCCAGATACAAAACACAAAATATTGTCCTCCTCTCCAGCCCCAAATGCTGCATCCTCTGCACTGTAGCCAGACAGCCACACACCACACCACATGGCCAGCTCAGCAGCCTCTCGCTGCACTACCTCCCACATACCTTCCCTCCTCTTCTGTTCCCCGTCCTCTGCTTCCAGTCACCTTGCTGTTTGCCTGTCACTACTCTTTCAGGGTAGCTTACATAATGAGTGCTGAACTTGAGTTGCTTATATCTGAGTCACTGAAGTTCAGTCACAGTATTGATGGGTTACCACCTTTGTCATGTGGTGGAGGAGGAAAAATGCCCCTCTCCACCAATCAGAACAGAAGGAAGATGGGTGTGATGAAAGACAGAATAAAAAGGGTAGGTGGGTGGGTGGGACTGGGAGCACGGGGCAGGCAGACCAGGGGGCTCAAGTCTCGGAGGAGGATTATGTCTCTGAATGCAAGGAGCCTGGAGAACAAAATGGCTGAGTTGTAATCACTGATGGGAGAGGTATATATGGCTGACATCACAGAGACATGGGCCACACCAAATCATAACTGGGACCTCTCCATCCCGGGTATAAGCTGTATAGCAGTAATAGGGATGGGAAGGGGGGAGTGGCACTGTTCATGAGGGAGGGGATAACTCGTACAAGAGAGGAGGAGTTGGATGGAAGGATGGAGGTGCTGTGGGTAAAGACACAATCAACCAAAGGTAAAAAGTTCAGGTTAAGAATGGTGTACAGACCAACAAATAAGGATGAGGAATTAAAGAGGGAACTGGTGTCCAAAATTGTGGACATGGCCAGCAGGGGAGGTGGTCATTATGGGGGACTTCAGCGTGCCTAGGGTAGATTGGAAGATACCTGCTAGCTACCACCTGTACCAGGACTCAGGTGCTGTTGGATGCATTACAGAGTGGGTTCCTGACACAGTGTGTCCTGGAGTCTACCAAAAAGAGGGCCATAATGGGCCTGGGTTTATCTAACAATGTGCATGTCCAACAGGTAAAGGTGGAGGCATCGCTTGCAGGAAGTGACCATCACACTGTGTGATTCCACCTGGATATGAGCAGTGAAAACATTATGGCAAATGCAAGGGTGCTACAATTCAGGAGGGCAGAATACAGTAGGATGGGGGAGATCCTGGGAGGACACCTTGCTGGGATTAGAAAAGAAATGAGGGTAGATGGGCTGTTACCATGGACGGGATGTTGGAGGCCATTAACGAGTATACCAAAATAAAAAGCAAAATATCTAGAGCCAAGAAGGCCATCTGGTTTGATAAGGAGGTAGGCCAGGCAGTAATGAGTAAGAAGACAGCCTTCGGGAAGTATAAACGCACCCATAGGGACAAGGAGAGGGACTAGTACTGTACTAATGCAAGGGAAGCGGGTAAGGCAATACGACTGGCCAAGGCAAAGAGTGAGCTGCAGCTGGCAGAGGGAATGAAAACAGAATAGAAGGCATTCTTTCAGTACATCAGGAAGAAGAAGGATACCAAGGATGGGATAGTCAGGTTAAGAAAGGAAGGGGGAGGGTGGAGGGAAGTGAAGGTGGAACTACTTAACAAGTACTTGTGCTCAGTCTTCACTAAGGAGAAAGGGGGTCCACTACCTCATGGGAAGAAGGCGGAGGCAAAGGTGTGAGTGGGGTCACACAGGGAAAATTAAATAGACATGGTTAGGAAAGACTTAAAGGCCCTGAAGGTAGACAAGTTCCCTGTACCAGATGGCATACATCTAAAGGAGTTGAGGAAGTTGAAGGATGTGCTGGACAATCTCCTGGTGAACCTGTTTAGAACCTTACTGGAAACAAGGAAGGTACAACTGGACTGGACAACAACACATGTGATGCTGCTACACAAAAGTGAGCTGAGGGATGACCCTGGTAACTATTGGCCAGTCAGTCTGACTTAGATAGTGGGGAAGCTCATGCAAACCATTCTGAAAGAAAGAGCAGTAAGTTTTCTGGGAGAAAATGGGCTCATGGACAAGAGCCAGCACAGATTCATGATAGGGAAGTCCTACCAGACTAACCTGATTGATTTCTTTTATTGGGTAACCAGGACAGTGGACAAGGGCCAAGCAGTGGACACCCTGTATCTGGACCTCAGTACGGCTTTTGACTCTGTTCACAACAGAAGATTAATCATGAAGCTGGAGGACCCAAGGGTTGGGGCCCAAGTGGTTATGTGCATTAGAAACTAGCTGTTGGATAGAAGTCAGAGGGTGATGGTCAGGAGGGAGTTGTCAGAGGCCAGTCTAGTCACTAGCAGGGACCCACAGGGCTCGATGCTTGGTCCAGTGTTGGACCCTGCATGGTGCTTGGCACAGTGTTATGTAAAATCTTCATCAGTGACATTATTGATGGGATAAAAAGTAAAATATGCATGTTTGCAGATGACACAAAGCTCTGTGGGGGAGTAGATACAGTGGAGGGGGGGCAGGCAGGACCTCAGGGAAGACCTGGCTAAGATACAGAAATGGTCAGGTATTTGGCAACTGGGATTCAATGCCAAAAAGTGTAAGGTAATGCACTTGAGCCAAGAACCAGGAGACCAATTACTGGCTGGGAGGTGTGCAGATTACCAGGTTAGAGGAGGAGGAGGAGGAGAAGGAGAAGGAATCATGAGTGGTCATCATGAGTGACCTGAAGAACTCAGCACTCTGCAGGAAAGAGCAGACAAAGTCAATTGTATGTTGGGCTGTATAGCCAGGGGATAACCAGCAGGAACATGGAAGTCACTCTGTAGCTATACAGATCCTTGGTTTGGCCACATCTTGAGTACACTGTGCAACATTGGTGCCATTACCTAAGGAAATATATCAAACTGCTAGAAACCATCCAGAGAAAAGCAACCAAGAAGATGCAGGGACAGCAAGGCAGAACATATGAGGACAGACTCAGAGATCTCAGCATTTAGTCCCTAGAGGACAGACAGGAGAGGGGTCACATGGTCTAATCTTTGAGTACCATTCTGTGAGGGTCTTTTCAACCTTAGTGGGAAGAGGACAACTAGTGGGCTCTGTCTTAAGCTAGTTGGGGGGGGATTCAGAAGGGAAATGAGGAGGCACTTTTTCTGTAAAAGGGTCATGGCTAAAAAGAATGAGTTGCTGGAAGGGGTAGTCACCCTGAAGACTGTGTACAGCTTCAAAAGAGTTTGGAACAGAGTAAAGAGGAAAGTTGCATGTGGGGGGGGGTTAAGACATCAGCAGCGAGGGAGGAGTGGATAATCAGGAGGTGGGAAGATCCTTCAGTAGACACTGAGGGGTCTGCAAACTCAAGCAGACATGATAGACCTCAAGGCCTTATTCTTCTGGCTCAATCATATGTTTGTATGTTCACAAAAGTGGTAGTAGGGAGGAGGCTAGCAACTATAGGCTGGTGAGTCTAACATCAGTGGTGGGAAAGTTAATGGAGACATTATAAAAACAAAGTCTAGTGAAGTGTCTTGAATCTGGTGGGTTACAAGACCTGAGGCAGTATGAATTGATGGGGAGGAGGTTATGTCAGACAAACCTGATTGATTTGTTTAACAGATTGACTGGGGAATTAGATCAGGGTGTGGCAGTGGACATGACCTACTTAGATTTCAGAAAAGCCTTTGATACCATACCACATAGGAGGTTTATAAGCAAAGTGAGCAGGTTGGGGTGGGACGCAAGGTGGTAAAATGGGTATGGAACTGGTTGACAGATAGACAACAGAGTGGTGGCAAATGGCATTCACCTTAGCGAGGGAAGAGTGACTAGCAGACTACCTCAGGGCTCAGTTCTGGGACCAGTCCTCTTCAATGTCTTCATAAGCAACATTGTAGAAAAGCTGGAAGTGAAGGCATGCCTTTTTGCAGATGACATCAAAACCTGAAATAGGGTAGATACTGTGTGTGTGTGTGTGTGTGTGTGTGTGTATGTGGAGAGAACAAGTAGAGACCTGAGAAAACTCAAGGAGTGGTCAAGGATATGGCAGCTGGGTTTCAATGAAAAAACAGTACAGAACCATGCACCTAGGGCACAGAAAGCCTGAGGCTGTGTATAAAAGGGTGAAAGATGCATTGATGGTCACTAAACAGGAAAGGGACCTTGGGGTTATCATATCTGATAACCTAAAGGTGACGAGGCAATGTGCCAAGGCAGTATGCAGGGTCAGTTGGATGCTGGGGTGCATAGGAAGAGGACTCACCAGCTGAAGGAAAGAGGTGGCTTTACCACTGTATCGATCATTGATAAGACCCTGATAAACATCAGGCAGGGCCATCGGTGCCTAAAAACCCGGTCGCTCCACCAGTTCCTCAATCGCCTGACTGCCCACCCTTTCATTTGAGGCTGGCCAAGGTAAAAGAGGTCTTGGCCATCCTAAAAACCCTGAAAACAACAGGATCAGAAGGTCCGGACGGACTCAAAGTGAGATTGCTAAAAGATGGTGCCACGGCGCTCGCTCAGCCACTCACCTGGCTGATCAATAGGTCCCTACTTGAGGGATACGGCCTGACCTGTGGAAACAGGCCGTGGTCCCGATCCATAAGGGAGGGCCGCGAGAACCAATTGAAAACTACAGGCCAATCTCCTGCTCTGTACCTGGCAAAAATACAGGAGAAAATCGTATATGCCCAGCTTAAGGAGCACCTGAAGCCCTACATGCTGTTGTCCCCATCGCAACATGGCTTTAGAGCCAATCATGGACAGACACTGCCCTAACCAAATTCTCTTCAGACGCATTTAAAGACCTAGATGCTGGATCCAACACAGGGCGGCTTTAATAGACCTCTCCAAGGCCTTCACCAGGTGGATCACAGACTACTCCTCCAAAACTCCTCCACGAGGCTCAGATGCCACGCCTCAGATGGATAGAAAACTACCTCACAGGTCGGACTCAGAGTCAGGTGGCAGGACAAACTCTCCAAACCTCTGTCCCTAATGGAGGAGTACCCGAGGTCCATACTTGGGCCCCTTATGTTCTCGTTGTTCGTCAACGAACTGTACGAGCACTGTGGAAGCAGCGATATAATCCAATATGCGGATGATGCTGTTATTTACATGTCCTCTTACAACCTGGATGACCTATCCAGTTCTATCCAAAAGGACATTCACATCATGGAGAGGTGGCTCATTAACAACAAAATAGTCCTTAACACCAATAAAACCAAAGTTATGCTGTTCGGACCATGAGCCTAAGGACTGGACAGATCGCAAATTCTCCAGCTCTCATCTCTGAAGGGCAACAAGCTAGATGTTGTTCCCTCTACAAAATACCTCGGCCTCACCCTTGACCAGGGCCTCACGTTCAAACAACACGTGGACCAAGTCACTAAAGTAATCCATTCCAAACTCGGATTACTATATCGGCTTAAGGAACTGTTAATCTTTGAAGCTAGGACTGCTATAGCAGCGAGTGTCCTCACTTCAACATTGACATTTGCGGCCCGTCATCAGGGTATCGCAGCGAGTATGGTAAATTACAGGTTCTTTACAACAAAGTGACCCGCTTTGCCACTCTATCCCACTCAAGGAGCCACCACTGTAGGCGCTAGTAAAGCTTAACTGGCCATCCTTTGAAGCACGCCTCCCCCGTGCTCTGCCTGGCGAAAAAGATAATTAGCCCTTCCCCTCCCCCTAGCCTCGGGGGACTCCTCACAGTAAAGAGACACCTGCGCACCCTTAGGTCTTCGGGCCAAACGTTGCTAGAGGTTCCCAAGGCTAGGACTAAGGCAGGCCAGAAATCCTTCTTGTATGCTGCCCCCTCCTTATGGAACCACTTCCCGTTGGAGGTGCGTGAAACCCCTTCAGTGCCGTGCTTCCGCACCAGACTCAAAACCCATCTCCTATCAAAAAGTGTATGCCAGTGCCACTACACCTGACACTACCTAAACTACCACTATGAACTAAAAAGTCAACCCTCCCCCCCAATCAAGGTAGCACTAATTTTTCTCCTCAATGAACCATCCTAAAGCTCTCTAAGTATGTTCACCCAAGGAATCCATAATGCTGTCTCACTTACATGCAGGACAAATGTTCGAATACTATGAACTGCAACTTACCAATATGACATATAATACCCTAATAACCACTGCTATGTGTAAACAGCTGAATACTGTATGCCCATAACTTCCTGTATTATGTAACTGCACAAAGTTCATAATGTCTGTACTGTTATTCCCGGGTCTCCCCTGAAAAGGGACCTTCGGGGCCCAGTGGGCCTACCCGGTCATCAAAATTCAATAAATAAATAAATAAATAAGACCCCATCTGGAGTACTGTGTCCAGTTCTGGAGACCACATATCAGAAAATACATAGACAGGGTAGAAGCTGTCCATAGAAGGGCAACTAAAATTGTGCAAAGGCAACATCATAAGCCCTAGAAGGAGAGACTCAGTGATCTCATTATGTACACCCTGGAAGAGAGGGGGTATGATAGAGATCTAAAATTACCTTACAGGGGAAATAAGGCCGCAGCTGGAGTATTGTACACAGTTCTGGTCACCTGGTTACAGGTTGGACATAGGAAGATTGGAGAGGGTTCAGAGGAGGGCTACCAGGTTAGTAGCGGATGTTAGAGACCAGAACTATGGGGATCGATTGGAGGACTTGGGGATGTTCACATTGGAGTATAGGTGCCTGAGAGGGGATATGTGTATGGTGTATAATGCACTTAAAGATGCAAAGCTAAGGGTCAAATTGGGACTTACCTGAGGGAACAGCGATATGACACTAGGTCACATTCATGGCAACTAAGGGGCATAATTTTAAGACCACGAAAGAAGGCACTGGTTTAGTGTTAGAGTTATTCCAGTAAGGAATAATCTACCTGAGGAGGCAGTCACAAGTAAGACGACAGTTGAGTTCAAGAAGAAACTGGATAAGTATTGCAAAGCAAATAAAATAGGGGGGTTTCAAAATTAGAATTAACAAGCGAGCACAATGGACGCAAGTCTTCTTTGCTCTGAAATCACCTATGATACCTATGATAAGGTACAGCAGGGAAGTACTTTGCAGATGAGAAAGTGCATGAGAACTAGGGGGCATGCAATGAAGCTGGAAGGAGGGAATTAAGGTGGGATGTGAGGAAATACTTCTTCACTGAATGAGTGGTGGTCACTTGGAGCAGTCATCAAGCAGAGGTGGTGAGGGCAAAAACAGTGGTGGACTTCAAACAGGCATTTGATAGGCACAAATTAATTTTGGTAAGAAAGTAGGGAGAGAAGAATGAGAAGCTGGAGATCAGGTAGGGTCTTTGGTACACTACAGGAAGGGCAAAATGGACAGACTGGGAGGGCCAAGCATTCATTATCTGCAAACATAGAAACAGAAACAGAATTGTTGGCAGAAAAGGTTGGTCCATCTAGTCTGCCCTATTTTCCCTACTTATTACTGCATCCTGGACTCTAGTTAGTAACTGCTGTCCCTCCCTCCTCCTTTTCCTCCACTTATTATGCACATGTGCCTCTCCCACACATGCTTGAAACTCCCCACTATCTTCGCCCCATCACCTCTTCTGGCAGGCTGTTCTAGTGGTTTACCACCATTTCTGTGAATAAGTATTTTGTCACAACTCTCTCTTGAACCCCCCCCCCCCAAGCTTCATAATATGCCTTCTTGTCCTGGTGTTCCTTCTCCTCTGAAAGATCTCTTGTTCCTTGCTCACACCTGTGTGGTTCTGATAAGTCTCAGTCATGTCCCCTCTTGCTCTCCTCCAGGGAGTACATGTTGAGCTCCCTTAGCCACTCCTTATATGGTTTCTCATGCAACCCTGTACTCTTTTGGTAGCCCTCTTCTGGACTGCTTCCACCCTGTCAATGTCCTTGCAGAGGTGCAGACCCCAGACCTGGACACAGTACTCCAGGTGGGGTCTTACTAGTGAGTGATGCAGTGGCAGCACCACCTCCCTTCTGCTAGAAATCCCCCTTCTTATTTACCACAGCATCTGCCTTGTCACTGCCCACCACCTTGAAATCAACAAATATGATTACTCCAAAGTCTATCCCTTGTTTGATGACTGTATCTTCCACACTCCATCTTATACACAGCCCACTGGATTTCCCCACCCCAAGTGCATGACTTTGCCCTTTTTGGCATTGAAACCCAGCTGCCACACCAAATACAAGGCCTCTAGTTTTCCCAGATATCTTGGTATTCTCTCCATCCCTTCCTGGCCAATAACCCTGTTCCAAATGTTTGTGTCATCTGCAAAGAGACACATCTTGCCCTACAGTTCCTCAATAATATAACCTATGAAGACATTGAAGAGGAGAGATCCCAGTACCAATCCTTATGATACTTAACTGGCTACATAGAATTTGAAGGCAGATAAGGACCACTTGGCCCACCCAGTCTGCCCATTTCCCTGCATACTGGATAAGATGCAGATCCTAGTTAACCAGCAGCCTACTTCTTCCTACCCCCAACCCCTAGAATTGCCTTATGACTGTCCCATGCATGCCAATTCCACCACTGTTTTTGACTCACGACCTCCTCCAGAAGGCCGCTCCATGCATCCACAACCCTCTCTGTGAAAAATACTTCCTTAAATTACCTCTGAGCCGCCCTCTAACTTCAAATTGTGCCCTTGTTCTTGCACACCTCTTTTTGAAAGATGCTACCCTCTTGGACTTTGTTGATTCCCTTGAGGTACTTGAAAGTTTCTATCATGTCCCCCCTCTCCCTCCTTTCCTCGAGGCTATACATATTAAGCTCCTTTAGTCTCTCTTCATATGTCTTCCGGTGCAGACTCTGCACCATTTTAGTTGCCCTCCTCTGGACAGCTTCCATCCTGTCCATCCCTTCCTGGCCTGTACCTCGAGTGACTGCTGTTTGCCACCACCTCCCTCTGCCTCCTATCCTTCAACTAATTTAATACCCAGCCTACCACCTTATCCCCAGTCCACAGGTTGCTAACTATCTTAATTAGTCTTCTGTGTGGTACAGCATCAAAGTCCTTACTGAAGTCCAAATAGGCCACACCTACTGCCTTCCCCAGATTCACCTCCCTAGCTACACAGACTAAGAAATCTATGAGATTTGTTTGACATGACCTCCCCTCCTCCCCCATGAAACCATGCTGCTGGTAGTCCTTCAGCCAATTTGTATCCAGGTACCCTTTCAGATTCTCCTTCAGCAGGGGTTCCATTTATATTACCAGTACAGATGTGAGACTGACTTGTCTGTGATTTCTAGCCTCCTCCCTGCTGCTGCTCTTATGCAGAGGGGCCATATCAGCCCTCCTCTGCTCCTCTGGAATCACTCCTATCTCCAAGGAGGTTCTGAATAGTGTTGCTAGAGGGAGGACTAGTACCATGCTCAGTTCTTTCAGTACCCTTGAATGGATCCTGTCTAGCCCCATCACCTGGTTTTCCTCTGGGGCTTCCAATTGCTGTTTGACTCTCTCCTCCAAAAATGGAACAGTGTCTACTCCCTCAGTGCCTTATGACACTTTTTTTTTCCATTCCTTTCCCCTGTACTGTGAAGACTGAGCAGAAGTACCCATTTAACCTTTAGACTGCTGACCGAATTAGAACGTGTTGGAGTTTTGGACAGATATATCAGTCCTTGGTTAAAATCGTACCTTTTTCTTGAGCTTCCTCCGCACATTAACCCCCACTCTCCTGATCCTCTCTATCTGACCCCATGCTTTCCTCTTTTTGCTCACATACCTGAAGAAAGTCTTATCTCCTTGTATGACTTCCTTGCCAATCATCTCTTCTGTTTGAGCTTTTGCCGTGCTCACCATCTTTTCTGCCTCCTGTCACAAACTCGCTCAACCGGTCAGCCTTCTACTTCCAAAGTGCCAACCTCTGAGTGTATGATTTGTGTACAGTGAACAGACAAGGTAACCCTCTTGTCTGTTTTGTGGGCTCAAGTCACCTTAGTATCAAGCTCTGGAAGGATTCAAACTGATAACCTATTGTTAGCATACCCAATTATCAGGCTCAGATAATTCTGTCTTCGAGGGGCCAGATATCTTTGCCTATGGGCACTCAACCAGGTCTTTCAAATGAATCCTTAGAACTCTATGCAAGACTTTAGAGAACTCTATCCATTTCCCAGTTTGGTATACAATAAGCCCATACACAGTGTACTTATACCCTTTAAAAGCTCCACTTAAAATAAAAAGAAATGTCAAGGCAGTCCAGCAGTTTCATTTGTAAAAAAATATCTTTACTTTAAAAATATCAAAACAGAACAATAATTACAGAACAAATATATATCCCAACACATACAGCCTTAAAACAAACAGGTAAAAAAATACAGTTCCTACAATTTATAACTTCAGACTAATCTAATCTAATGCTTACTTTCTTCAGCGCTTTTAGGGTCTCTCTTCTCTCAGTCAGTAAAATTTTCTCGTGTGACTCTAAGGCTTGCTCAGTTGGATAAAAGAGTTCTGAGCTGGCCTCCTCTCTGAGATCATTAAACTCCTTCTTGGTATATTAAAAGTTATATGTTACCACACAGGATGTCCCAACAAGATTTAAAAAAAAATTATAAGTGACATACTCAATTTCCTCTCCTCAGAGTAACTAGACAGAACTGGTTTTTGTTCTGCCACACACACACATAAACAGGTTCTGTGATGTCCTCCTTAGGCTTCCTGGAGAATGGGTATTTAACCTTCCAAAGTCATCTGGATCCTGCCTGGCCCAGACATCAAACCTCTTCAATGTCCATTCTTGCCTCTCTCTGACACCCCTCCCCCCAAGTTCTCCCTTGCAACTATGCAAGTCAAAGGATCTTCCCTGAGGGAATTATGAATGGCTAATCTTATTTCCTGGGATGAAAGCAAATTAACAAGGTAATTGAACCCCGGATCTCTGCAGTTTAAAATACCTCCTGTCCTTTGAACTTATCCCTTGGGGGTTTTGATGTGTCAGTTCCAGTAAGATGGTAGTTTCCTCAAACTGACCTTCCCATCACATATTTTATATGTAATAAAAAAAATTAATACAGCACTCGAGCACTCAGAGCTGGCTGTCTATGTCACACTCCTCCCCACCTAGACTGAGTTTGGGGGATCCATCCCCTACATAGGATGAGCTTCCCAAATCAGTTCACTCCTCATAGACCCTAGAAGGTCCATCTGAGTTCTTATTTTTAGCTCCGGCCCTATGTACAATTTTCAAATCATACCCTTGTAAAGCAAGACTCCATCTGAGCAGTCTGCCATTGTTTTTCCCCATCTGTGACAACCAATCCAGGGGGTTGTGGTCAGTCTGCACCACAAAAGGCTGCCCATACAAGTATGGCTCCAATTTCTTTAGGGCCCTCACTAAGGCAAGGCACTCCTTTTCCACCGTGGAGTATGCTTGTTCTCTGAGGAGCAGCTCTTGGCTCAGGTAGGCTATTGGGTGGTCCCTCCCTTCACTGGATGTCTGGCTTAGTACTGCCCCAATACCCATGTCTGAGGCGTCCATCTGAAGTACAAAAGTTTTGCTATAGTCTGGACTTGTCAAAACAGGAGCACTGCACAGTGCCTCCTTCAGTTTGGTAAAGGCTTCCTCACAGGCTGGACCCCAGGTAATTTTCCTTGGCATTTTTTTCTTTGTCAGGTCAAATAGGGGAGCAGCCAGGGCACTGTAATTAGGTACAAACTTTCTGTAGTACCCTGCTGTCCCAAGAAAACTCCTGGTCTGCTTCTGGGTTTCTGGTCTGGGCCATGCCTGGATCACCTCTATCTTGATTTGGTTAGGACGGAGCTGTCCCCGGTCTACCACGTGCCCGAGGTATGCCACTTCGCCCATGGCCGCCTGGCACTTCTCGGCTTTGACAGTGAGCCCGGCCCTCTGTATTCTGCCCAGCACTTCCCTAAGGTGTGACAGGTGTTCCTCCCAGCTGGTACTGAAGATGGCAATGTGATCCAGGTATGCCACGGTGTACTCCTCAGCACCATTTAACACCTGGTTCATCAAACTTTGGAAAGTGGCCAGGGCATTCTTCATTCCAAAAGGCATTACTTTGAACTCAAATAAGCCTATCGGAGTGATGAAGGCCGACCTCTCCCTAGCTCTGTCTGTCAATTCTACCTGCCAATACCCCTTTGTCAGATCAATGGTCGTAAGGTAGGTCGCCCCCCCCAAATTGTCCAGGAGTTCATCCGTCCGGGGCATTGGGTGGGAGTCTGACTTCATGACTGCATTCAGTCCACGATAGTCTACACAGAAACAAGTTGAGCCATCTGGTTTGGGTACAAGGACTATGGGTGAGGCCCAGGGACCGTGGGATCTCTGGATTACCCCTAAATCCATCATCTCCTCCACTTCCTTCCTAATGTCCTTTTGGACAGCCTCCGACACCCGATATGCTGTCCACCGTACGGGCGTCTGTGTCCCTGTCTCCACATCTTGTGTTGCTAAGGGGTTTAGTCCAGGCATGGCACTAAACAAGGGGGCAAAGTCTGCTAAAACCTCCCTCACTTTCTGGATCTGGCCCAGGGTCAGCTGGGGAGACAATTTTACAGCCTCCACAGAGGACTCCCGCTTACTCTCTTTGAGCAAATCCAGAAGGGGGTCTCCTTCATCCGTCCCATCCCCATGACTACACACTGCGAACACCATGTCAGCCCTATTTGCATATGGCTTCATCATGTTGACATGGTACATCCTTTCTATCTGTCTATGGTCAGGTAACTCCACAATGTAGTTTACATCATTTACCTTCCTAACCACTTTGTATGGTTCTGCCCACTCAGCTTGCAGCTTGTCTTTCCAGACCGGAATAAGGACCATGACTTCACGACCCACCATGTATGAGCGAGCTCTGGCTCTGCGGTTGTACCAAACCTTTTGTTTCTGTTAGGCAGCTGCCAGTTTGCTCTGAGCTGTCCTGATGAGCTCCTTCAGCCTTTCCCTAAACCTTAGGATGTAATCCACAATGGGAGTTCCCTGGGTGGCATGCTTGCCTTCCCAGTCTTCCCGGATCAAATCTAGGGGCCCACGTACCCGGTGTCCATACAAGAGTTCGAAGGGGAAAAATCCTGTTGACTCTTGGGGCACCATCCTGTATGTGAACAACAGGTGGGGAAGGTATTTCTCCCAGTCCCTCCCATGCCGTTCAGCAAACACCCGGAGCATTGACTTTAGGGTACCATTGAAGCATTCCACAAGCCCATTGGCTTGTGGGTGATACGATGTTGTGGAGTAGAACAGTGAAGCAGTCTAGGGAGATCAAATCATGGAAAGCCATGTGTGCAAATGCCAGGAGCCTTAGCAACAAGATGGAAGATCTGGAGGCTGTCATGGTACAGTCAGACCTGGACATTGTGGCCACCACTGAAACCTGGTGTAATGATAACCATGACTGGGAGATGGCCATACCTGGCTACAACATATTCAGAAGAGACAGAGCAGGCAGGAAGGGAGGAGGATTGGCACTGTATGTGAAAAATGAAATAAGGGCCACAGAGATCCAGGAGGAACAAAATGGGGGAGAGATACTGTGGGTTAAGCTGGAAAGGAAAATGGGGACAGCCATCTGCACAGGTGTGGTCTATAGACCACCAGCCCAGGAGGAAGAAACAGATGAGGAGCTGATGCTAGTCATCCAAAGGATGGCAGACAAGGGTGAGGTAGTACTGGTTGGAGACTTCAATATTCCAGACGTGGACTGGAGCATCCCAGCAGCAGCATCAACTAGGAGCAGATTTATCCTGGACTCCCTTCAGGGTGCCTTCCTCAAGCAACTGGTTATGGAACCATCTCGGCAGAAGGCAATACTGGACCTTATGCTCACAAACAGGGACAGTGTGATGGGGGTAACAGTGGGGGAGCACCTGGGTAACAGTGAACACCAGTCATTGTGGTTTGAAATCACAGAAAGAGCAGAACCAAACCACACAAAAACACGTATCCTGGATTTTAGGGGGGCAGACTTTGGGAAAATGGGGAGATACTTGAAAGAGGCATTAAGGGGAATGGGACAGGAGTCAGGGTTGAGGAACAGTGGGCGTATTTAAAATGGGGATTACAAGAACAACAGAATTATGCATTAAGCAGGTTAGCAAGAGGAAAAGGAAGAGGAGACCATTATGGTTTTCCAAAGAGGTAGCAAAGAAAGAACCAAAAGATTGCATTCAGGCAATACAAAAGACACAGGCAGAAGGGGATAGGGAGAAGTACCAGGAGAAGCAAAGGGAGGCAGGGTCAGTAAGGAAGCCAAAGCTCAGACAGAAGAACACATTGCAAAATCAGTGGGTAGAGGACAAAACCTTTACAGGTACATAAGTGAAAAAGAAAGACAAAGGGAGGGATAGTGAGACTGAAGGGGAGGATGGGAGCGCGTGGAGGATGACAACAGTAAAGCTGACATATTAAACAGGTATTTCTGCTCAGTCTTTACTGAGGAAGGGGGGTAATGGGTCCTAAGGGAGGCTAAGGGTGAGAATGGTGCAGAAATGGACACAAGTCCCTTTACACGAGAAAGGGTCCTGAAGGAACTGGAAGTAATAAGAGTTGATAAAGCAATGGGGCCAGATGGGGTTTCCCAGGGTCCTTAAAGAACTAAGAGAGGTGGTGGCTGAACCTCTGGCTATTCTGTTTAGCCGATCACTGGAAACAGGGGAGGTACCCAAAGACTGGAGGACAGCTGATGTAGTCCCCTTATACAAAAGTGGGAACAAAGAGGAAGCAGGGAACTACAGACCAGTCAGCCTCACCTCGGTAGTGGGGAAGATCATGGAAGCACTACTAAAGGAGAGATTGGTGGAACATCTGGTTGTCAATGGACTACAGGACCCAAGGCAGCATGGTTTCACCAGGGAGGTCATGTCAGACCAACCTTGTTGAATTTTTGACTGGGTGACTGGGAGGTGGATCAGGGAGGGCAGTGGACATGGCCTATCTGGACTTCAGCAAGGCCTTTGACACTGTGCCACAGAAGACTATTACACAAACTGGGAATATGGGTGTGGGCAGGACAGTAGTGTGGTGGGTAGGTAACTGGCTGGGTGGCAGGACACAGAGGTGGTGGTAAATGGCTGTTACTCCACAGAGGAAGAGTGACCAGTGGGGTACCACAGGGATCAGTGCTGGGACGGTCCTATTCAACATTTTCATCAGTGACATTGCTAGGATCTAGAAGGCAGAATTTCACTGTTCGCTGATGACACAAAGCTCTGTAACAGAGTAGACACACCAGAGGGTGTAGACAGAATGAGAAGCGACCTGCAGAAACTTGAAGAATGGTCGAGGGTTTGGCAGTTGAAATTCAATGCAAAGAAGTGCAAGATAATGCATATGGGGCACAAAAACCTGGCACAATATATCAGTTGGGGGTGAGGATATAGAATGCACCAAGCAGGAAAAGGATCTTGGGGTTGTCATCTCTGATGACCTCAAGGTAGGGAAACAGTGTGACAAGGCAGCAGGTAAAGCAAATAGGATGCTGGGATGTATAGGCAGGGGCATCACCAGCAGGAAGGAAGAAGTCATAATTCCGCTATACAAGACACTAGTGAGGCCCCACCTGGAGTACAGTGTACAGTTCTGGAGACCATACCTACGTAAGGACATAGACAGGGTAGAGAAGGTTCAGAGGAGGCAACAAAGACGGTGCGTGGATTGCATCACAAGTCCTATGAAGACAGGTTGAAGGAACTGAACATGTACTCCTGGAGGAGAGGAGGAGAGAGGGATATGATAGAGACATACAAGTATCTTACAGGGAGGAACAGGGTGCAGGAAAACACTATTTTTAAGTGAAAAGATGTTCCAGGACTAGAGGGCATGGGATGAAGTTGGAGGGAGGACGATTCAGAGGAAACATGAGAAAGAATTTCTTCACAGAACGGGTGGTGGACAAGTGGAACACCCTGCCAGAGGAAGTGGTGGGGGCTGAAACAATCACGGGATTTAAGAATGCATGGGATAGACATAAAGGAATTCTAGAGGTCAGGGGTAAGGGGCAACAGACTTCTAGGAAAACAAACTGAACTTACAAGCTCAAATGGGCAGACTGGGTGGTCCATAGGCCCTTATCTGCCGACACTGTCTATGTATCTATGTATCTATGTATCTCTGTGCCAACCCACACTTCTTCCATAGATATTTAATTAGGTCTGACATGAAGGAACTCCCTCGATCGGTGATTACCTCCTGCAGAAACCCAACACGGGAGAAAATCCCAAACAAGGCATCTGCCACTTTGTCTGTCCTCAGACAGGATAGGGCGACTGCCTTTGGGTACCGAGTGGCATAATCCACCACAGTCAGGATGAATCTCTTCCCTGAGGAGCTGGGGGTATTTAAAGGCCCCACAATATCCATTCCCACCCTCTGGAATGGCTCCTCCACTATGGGCAAGGGGATCAGGGCAGCTTGGGTTTTCTTGTCTGCCTTCTCTATTTCTTGGCACTGGTGACAAGACCTGCAATACTCCTTCACCTGCTGTGTGAAGTTAGGCCAGTAGAAATTCTGGGCCAACTGCTGCATTGTGCATGTGATTCCCAGAAGACCAGACAAGGGAATATCATGGGCAATCTTGAGCAACTGCTCACGATATCCCTGGGGAATGACAAGCTGCCTGCCTAGCATTCCACCCTCCCTCAGTCTGTACTGTGTGTGTCTACATAAGTCCATTTTCCCAATAAACCCTATGTCTTCCATCACCTCCCTGTGCACTGTCTGAGTCTGCCCAAGCCCTCAGCTTCTCTAAACAAGGGTCACTTCTCTGAGCAGCTGTGAACCCCTCACACCTTCCCAAGGCATGGGACAGGTCCCCTTCAGTCACTAAACTAGGATCCTTAGCACTAGCGTCAGGGCCCTCAGGATCACTGTCAATCCCAACCCTCTTACAAGAGGTCATCCCTTCCTCTTCAGAGTAACCCTCTGTAGCTATGTGGTTATTTGCTACTGGGGAAATTTCTACCCTCTTTTTATCAGTCTCCCCCTCTGGAGACACAAGCTGGGGAACCAGTCTCTCAGTATCTTCCTCAATGGCTTCTGGGGGGCTCAGGGAACTACAATTTTCCCTGGCCGCTTGACTATGGGTAACTGCACATACCACCCCCTGCTGGAGATTGTTACCCAGAATCACATCCGCTGCTAATGTGTCAGCTACAGCCACCTGTTGCACAGTTCCCCCTGTTTCACCCCTGTCCAGGAGAACACTGGCCAATGGCAATGGTTTCTCTACACCCGCAAAGTCTGTCATGTACCGTCACGTATTTATTGGGTATAAGCTGACCAGGCTGTACCAGATCACCTTTTACCAATGTCAGGGATGCCCCTGTGTCCCTTAACCTCTGCATCTGTACTCCATTTACCATGACTGGGTGCATGTGTTCGCTCATGTTCACTGGCATGCTTCCAGGGACACACAAACAACCCACTTCCTTTCTGGTACTACTTTGCATATTATTGCTTGCCCTTCTTGGACACTGTCTGGCAATGTGCCCTGTTTCTTTACATAACCAACAAACATTTCTTACTGCAGAGAAATCTTTTCTTTGAAACCTGGGGCTAGCTGGTTTCAGTGGAGGCAGTGAGGGTTTTAGCTGCCCTGAAGATGCACTTTTCCATTTCTGCACTGCCACACTTGCCCCTTTCACTCTCAAAGCAGGTCTGCTCTTGGCATAGCAGTCCGAGAGTTCAGAAGCCTCTTGCACTGTTTTTTGGATCTTGGTCCTCTAGCCAGGTTTTTGACTCTGCTGGGTATGGCCAATAAAACTGTTCTAATAAAATCACATTTTCAATTTTATCAACAGTGTTTGCCTCAATTCCTTCCCACCAACGTTTTAAAAACTGACCTTGTTTCATGGCTAGCTCCTCATAGCTCGTATCAGAGCTTCTCCTGAACTTACAAAATTTATCTCTGTATGATTCAGCAGTTAATTCAAACTTTTTTAGTAGTGCTGCTTTTAACTTGCTGTAATCATCACTGTCTTTATTGTCCATGTGACCCAATGCATCCTGAGCTTTTCCAGTAAGTAGCGGGGATAGCTGGAAGCTCCAGGACTCTCTAGGAATTTTAGCCTGAATACAAACTTTTTCAAAAGAATTTAAAAAGGCATCTATGTCCTCTCCGTCCTTAAACTCAGCTATTAATTTAGAGTTCAATTTGTAGCCCAGTCCTGCAGTCCCAGTTAAACCCAAGCCACTTATTTGCCCTGGTGCCGCTGGTTGGAGCCGTAGCTTCTCCAGTTCGTGTTGCCACTGGCGCTTCTCTCTCCTCTCCTCTGCAGCTCTGCATTCTCGCTCTCTCTTCTCCTCTGCCTCTCACTGGCGCTCATGTTCCTCCCGGTCTGCCTCCCTCTGCTGTTGCTCTGTCTCCAGTTCTATCCTCTGCAACTCAATTTGCAGCTTGAGTACCTCTAGATTCAGGATACTGGTGACCTTCCCCTGCTGCTGTGACCCTTCACTGACAGTGGCCCTGCTGTCCACTTCATCGGCTCGGGACCCCTCACTGGCCACTAGTTCTGCCACACTCAAGGTCTGGTCCCTTTCAGTCACAGTTGGTGACACGCTGCCCTGGGTATCTGCTACCATCAGAGCCTCTATGAGGTTCTGCTTACTGGCTTTCAACCCAAATGGGACTCCCCTGTCCCCGCACAATTGCTTTAAGAAATCTACAGCGTGCTTGCTGTAGTCAGAAGCCATTTTCTTCTTCTCTCATTACTAATGCTATACTGACTGGCACTTCAGAATAAAAAATAAAATGGGTGGTAACTTAACTGTAAGTCAGGAGATATAGTTATGTTTTCTTTTTAAATACAACATTGCCTTTCTTTTTTTTTCCAAGTGAGCTAAATGGTTTCAAGCTAACACACTGAACAATGAAGCTTATACCACCAAACTTTTTTATGCCACTGCTGCCAACCAATCTGTCACAAACTCGCTCAGTCGGTCAGCCCTCTACTCCCAAAGTGCCAACCTTTGAGCATATGAACTGTGTACAGTGAACAGACAAGGTAACCCTCTTGTCTGTTTTGTGGGTTCAAGTCACCTTAGTCTCAAGCTCTGGAAGGATTCAAACTGATAGCCTATTGTTAGGGTAACCAACTATCAGGCTCAGATAATTCTGTCTTTGGGGGGGACCAGATATCTTTGCCTGTGGGCACCCAACCAGGTCTTTCAAATGAACCCTTAGAACGCTATGCAAGACTTTACAGAACTCTATCCATTTCCCAGTTTGGCATACAATAAGCCCATACACAGTGTACTTATAACCTATAAAAGCTCCACTTAAAATAAAAAGAAATGTCAAGGCGCTCCAGCAGTTTCGTTTTTTTTGAAATTCAAGTTCTTTATTGAATTATTTGATGACAGCAAAAGCATGGAGTACAGACATTATTACAAGCTATAGTGAGACAAAGTAACATACACTCAGCGTAGCAACAGAGTCGTTAAAGGTGAAGTGTGTCTACATAGAAACATAGAAACATAGAATTTGACGGCAGATAAGGACCGCTTGGCCCACCCAGTCTGTCCATTTCCCTAACCTGATGGATAAGCTGCAGATCCTAGTTAACCAGCAGCCTACTTCTTCCTACCCCCACCCCCTAGAATTGCCTTATGACTGTCCCATGCAAGCTTGAATTCCACCACTGTTTTTGACTCCACAACCTCCTCTGGAAGGCCGTGCCATACATCCACAACCCTCTCTGTGAAAAAATACTTCCTTAAATTACCTCTGAGCTGCCTCCTTCTATCTTCAAATTGTGCCCCCTTGTTCTTGCACACCTCTTTTTTTGAAAGATGCTACCCTCTTGGACTTTGTTGATTCCCTTGAGGTACTTGAAAGTTTCTATCATGTTCCCTCTCCCTCCTTTCCTCAAGGCTATACATATTAAGCTCCTTAAGTCTCTCTTCATATGTCTTCTGGTGCAGACCCCACCATTTTAGTTGCTCTCCTCTGGACAGCTTCCATCCTGTCTATGTCTTCACGAGATTGGGTCTCCAGAACTGCACGCAGTACTCCAGATGTGGTCTCACCAGCTGTCTGTACAGAGGATAATAACTTTTGTTTTCTACTGGTGATGCCTCTCCCTATGCATCCCAGTATCCCCCAGCCCTCCTTGCTGCCCTCTCACATTGCTTGCCCACCTTTAGGTCATCTGATATGACTACCCCCAGGTCCCTTTCCATTTTTGTTGTTGTTAGTATCTCGTCCCCCATTGTGTACTCTTCCCCTGGGTTTTTGTTTCCCAGGTGCATTACCTTGCACTTCTTATCATTGAATCTAAGCTGCCATACATTTGACCATTCCTCTAACCTTGCCAAGTCCCTTCTCATCCTTTCCACCCCACCTTGTGCATCAACTCTGCTGCGGATCTTTGTGTCATCTGCAAAGAGACATACTTTTCCTTCCAGTCCCTCTGCAATGTAAACTATAAAGACATTGAAGAGGACGATCTAATACTGAACCCTACGGGACCCCACTACTAACCCCTTTTTCAGAGTGGACTCCATTTACTATTACTCTCTGTGTCCTATTCTCCAGCCAATTCTTTACCCAGGCTGTCATCTTGGGACCCACTCCCAGGCTGGCTAACTTGTATATTAATCTTTGTGTGGGACTGTGTCAAATGCCTTGCTAAAGTCTAGGTAGGCCATGTCACAGCCCTCCTGATCAACTACTTTGGTCACCCAGTCAAAGAAATCTATCAGATTTGTCTGGCATGACCTTCCTGCTGTGAATCCATGCTGCCTTGGGTTCTGTGCCCCTCTGGCCTCTAGATACTCAACAACTGTATATACACAACAGAAACAACATACCAAACCTACCCTTAACCCCCTTCCTGCCCCCCCACCTACCCCTCGGAGGGTGCCACATCGAAAAGCCCGAAGTAGGAGAGGAGAGGAGAGATGGCGGAAAGTATTCAGAATTGGGAGTGTCTCAAAGGGAAACAGAGTAGATTGAGGTTGTCAGAGGATGCCAGTATGGGAATTTTAATGCAGATATAAGGCATATAGTTTGCCCCACTTCTGGTTGAAGGAGGCCATACATTTCCGGGAGCTAGCTATTAACCTTTCAGTTTTGAAACAAAGAGAGATTTCTTTTAGCCATTCTGGGTATGAGATGGCCAGTTGGTCCATCCAATGTTTGAGAACCAACCTTTTAACTGCTATAGAAATCAAAGCCATATGGAACCTGCATTCTTTAACTCCAATATCCGAAAACATCCCTAATATACATATTTCCACTGTAAACAGCTCCCCCAAACCCAGGAGGGGGTCTAAGTTAGTTTGGATTGTATTCCGTAGGGATGCCACCTTATCACAGTACCAGAAAATATGTAGTAGGTTTCCCTCAACTACTCCACACCGTGTACAGTTAGTTGATGTCAGCCTGCCAAATTTGGCCAGCTTAATCGGAGTATAGTATAAGTTATTAAGGATATGAAACTGAATTAACCTGTTTCTATCCTGGGTAAGGTATCTGTGTGTATCCCTCCAAATCTGACTCCAGGGCAGGGGGGAATCAGATAGGAAGGAGGCCCAGATCTTGGAACCTGTAAGGGCAGTGGGATATTTGGTATCTAGTAGGCAAGAATATATTCTGGCGATTCCATGGGGTTTGCTTACACAATCCTGAATTTGATCCAAAAAGGGTCCTGTTTGGGATAGCCTAAGTACCGTCCCAAACAAATTAACTAAAAGGTGTCTTAACTGAAAAACCTTGAATATGTGTTTCTGGGGGATATTCAATTTGGTTAACATTTCAGTGGAGGAAAAGAGAGAGCCCTGAGAGTACAGATTTTCCACTGGTAAATCATGTACCTGTGGAAGCCAGTCAGAGGTCAGTGGGGAGCCCCCAATTTTGATGTTGGGATTTAAAGTGAGGGGTTGCGCCACATCCTTTGTGTGTGGTATGTTAAAGAAGCTCCAGCATTGAGCTAAGATTTTAATAGAAAGGCCTATAACCGACCTTTGTAAAGTCTCTGGCAGTGTAGAAAAGGTATGGTAGAAAATTCGGGGGGGACGAAGATTATGTTTGTCCAGAAGATTGAGTTCTAGCTGCAGCCACGCAGGCTGAGATGGGTTGGGTTGGACGTTTAACCATCGTCCTACTTTGAATAGGTGGCTAGTCCAATAATATAACATAAAATTAGGAAGGCGAAGGCCTCCTCTGTCCCTAGGTAAATTAAGCTTTAAGAAGGCCCGTCTAGGGTGCTTATCTTTCCAGATGAAATTGGAGAGGGCAGAGTGGATCTGTTGAAAGTAAGATCTTGGGAGCCATATGTTTAATAAATTAAAGTGGTAGAAAATGCGAGGTAGGATATTCATTTTAATGATACTAATGCGGCCCCATAAAGATATCGGCAGACTGTCCCATCTACAAAGATCTTTCTGAACTCTCGTCAGTAGGTTGTCCAGGTTAAGTTTCTTGATAACCTCGGGATCACGAGCAAGATATATGCCTAGGTACTTGAGTGAGGCTGGGGACTAAGTCATGCCAAACTGAGCAAAGTTTGCTTGGGGTGTGAAGGAGTTTAGCGGAAAAATAACTGATTTGTTTAAATTTAATCGATAGTTAGAAACTTGTCCAAACTGATCAATAATTTGTATCACTTGTGTTAAAGAGGCCTCTGGATTGGCCAAGTGTAAGAGGATATCGTCTGCAAAGACTGAAAGAGTCAGGGATTTCTGGGAGATAACACAGCCTGTGACCTGGGGCGAGGCTTTGATACTAAGTATCAAGGGTTCTAAGTACAGGTTAAATAAGTAAGGGGAGAGAGGACAACCCTGCCGAGTGCCGGAATACCGGGGGAATCGAGATGAAAAAACACCATTACAGTAGATTTTAGTGGAGGGTGAATTGTAAACTGTTCTAATCCACTGGATGAAAGAGTCAGGGAAGCCCATTCTCCCAAGAGTGGACCACAGAAAATCCCAGTTAACCCTATCAAAGGCTTTTTCTGCGTCTAGTGCAAGTAGATGCATGGGAACCTGGGAGTCCTGTGCGGCCTGGAAGATATGGGAGAGGGTTCTCAGGTGATCTGCCGCAGATCTGCCCTGAATGAACCCCATTTGCTCGGGGCTCAGCAGTTGCTGCCAAACCTGCTTAATTCTGAGAGAGAGGATTTTGGTTAGGATTTTGATATCATAATTTAGTAGTGAGATTGGGCGATAGCTAGCCAGTTCTGACAGAGGTTTGTCTGGCTTTGGAATTAGGATTATTGTGGCTTCTAGCAGAGAGGGGTCAAGGGAGTCTGAGGAGAACATATACTCATATAGTTTTAGGAGGAGAGGAGAGAGCTCCTTGCAAAAGACTTTATAGAAGTTGGAAGGGAAGCCATCTGGGCCTGGAGATTTATCCAGAGTTAGCCCATTTATTGCTTCCTCAATCTCGGCTAGGGTAATGGGAGAAGACAGTAATTCACTTTGATGTGTCTGTAGGGAGGGGAGACTAACACCTTCTATGCTGGGGCGGGACAGTTGGGAGGTACCTCTACCAAATATTTCCCTGTAAAAGGACTCAAAAATGTGTGCGATATCTCTTGGTGATGTTTTGGTGGAACCATCAGGGGATTTCAGTGCGGGAATTAACCTTGAGTTTTCTGTCTCTCTCAGTCTGAGGGCTAACAGTCTGCCAGGTTTCTCCCATTGGTCTAGGTAACGAGATTTAGACTTAAGGATAGCATATTCTGTTTTTTCCTTAATTAAGTCCCCGTATTCATTTCTGAGCTTACATAAGGTTTCCAAATCGGTTTGAGAGCAAGAGAGAGAAAAATAATTTTCAGCTATCCTGATTTGGTTGGACAGTGAAACGATTTAGCCTCTCCTAGCTTTTTCCTCCTGGAAGCCAACTTTATAGACTCGCCCCTGATAAAACATTTTAGTGAACACCAAATTAAGTCCTCTCTAGTGACAGAACCCTGGTTGTGTTCTAGAAAGGACTGGATTAAAGATTTAATATGGGATATTGTACGTTCTTCTTTTAGAAGTTGTGTGTTTAACTTCCATGAGGTGTCCCTTTGACCATGTCATCAAAGGGAAACCTTAACCCATGCCAGAGAATGGTCGGAAATGACTATAGGCTCAATACCTGTTTGGAGAGTACCTTCTAGGAGAGTGGTACTAATTAGAATATAGTCGATTCTTACCATGTTTGGTGTACTTGAGAGTAAAAGGAAAAGATACGGCCAGAAGGGTTAAGCAAGTGCCAGGGGGTCGCATAATCCCAGTTGATTCATGAAATCCCTGAGGGTGATTTGGGAGGGGGAAGGGGTGGTAAGGGTCTGTGAGTTTTATCGAACTCTTGATCTGGGGCAATATTCCAGTCACCTCCCAGTATAAATAAGGAGGGCAGAAACCCACTCAGTCTATCAGCTAAGTGCATGAGAAATTTGGGGTCTCCTCCCACCGGACCGTAAATTGCCCCACTACCACGCCAACATTATTAAGCAGGCCTTTGACCAAGACAAATCTGCCCTCTTGGTCAATAGAGCTATCTTCAACCACAAATGTAATATATCATTTTATCAGTATAGCCACCCCTTTACTAGCCAATAACCCCCCGGATACAAAAACCTGGGAAAACCCTAGACGTCATAACCCACTGGATTCTGATGCCAATAAATGTGTTTCCTGCAGGAAAAGGATGTCGATATTTAGCAAAGAGCAGTTGTGGAGAACCTGCTGCCTTTTAGTGGCCTCTCTGATGCCTCTGACATTCCAGGTAGCGATTTTAATAGGCCTCATAGCCATATAGCTTGATGATGTGGTTAAGAGAGACAGAATTCGATAGTACTTCCACCAAGTACCAGTGCAGGTGACACCCTCCAGGTTCCCTCCCCCATCCCTGCCTCCCCCATGAGCGGACATGAAAGTAGCATAATTCCTTGGCTCCATGGAGATCTAAACGTGAGCCTATGGTAGAGATGATGAGCACAAGTGACAAATGGGTACTAAACCTAGATGAAAAAATAGCTAGTGGTCCCCCCACCTTCCCCAAACCCATAACACCCCAAACCCACCCAACCTCCTTTAAACTATATGCAAAAGGTCCCCATAGAGTTAAAAAGTTCCATACAGAGAAACTGAATAAACCTGGCTGGGACCATCCCCAAAGGGTAACAGACCCCAGGATAAACAGTGGTAAAACAATCTGAGGTAGAGAGAACTGGACCAGTTCAAAGAAACGGTACGTCATACCACGAAACAAACCTTGACATCCCGGTCTCCTGGGGACTGCAATCCTCACCCCCCTTACTAGACCGCGAGGCAGGTCTCCCAGTGCTTGCTTTATCTCTGAGCCCCCCATCCACCAGACCTAAGTAAAATAAGGAAAAGCTATACAATATGCCCCATTAACAATACATCTACCATTGCAACTGTAAGAGACATGAAAATTATGAGGACCGTATCAAGAGCTGCAGAAAATTAAAAAATAGTAGGCATCCCAATGGTCCACTTTGCACTAAGAGCAAGTAGTGGTGCAGGGCTCAAGGGAAGTCGACTTAACACCGGATGCTCCAGCTTACTGCAAGCCTAAAATTAATGATTAATGCAGCCTTTTTACACGGGATTGAACTAGCCCTGAGATATGGGAAGCAAACAGGGGGGACAGATCAGAAGGGACCAAGTGGTCCGTCTTCTACAAGGACCGATAGAAACAGCATGCAGAAACTTGGTTCCATGGCCCCCACCATCAGAAGTTTGTAGTGAGGCCCTTAACATCTACTGAGGCCTGTTAGGCCACATTCTGGACTACCGCCACAGCCCCAAAAAACCGAAACAAGCAAGGAGAGGACCTGCTAATCCTAGCAGGTAGTAAACTTTAACATCAATTCAAAAACAGGAGAAACTAATGGTCAGAGCAAACAATTTAGAGTTCAGATAGTTTTGAAGAGGCTTGGTAGCTTAAGGGTAAGATCTGTTGTGGCTTGTTCTGGTTTTCCGTAGGAGTGCCAGACACCTTCCAAGGCCACCTGTAGTTTGGCCGGGTAACTCATCCGAAAATGGATACCAGCGGCGATGAGCTTATTCACAATTGGGTGGAAGGCAGCTCTTTTCTGGCATGTTTCAAAGGGCAAGTCCTGTGCTAGCCTCAGCTTCGAGTTGCCCCAAAGAATTGACTGCAACTCCTTAGACTTGAAGAGGAAGTGTTGTTTCTCCAGAAAACTGAGAAATTTCACAATAATTGGTCGAGGAGGAGCACCAGGTGGAGGCTTTGGTTTTAAAGAACGGTGAGCTCTCTCAATGTGGTATTGCGGGTTAAGGGGGGAGGGACCCACAACCTTGTTGAGGAATTGTTGGATGAAAGTAATGGTGTCTGTACCCTCTTCAGATTCAGGCAGGCCCAGAATTAGTAAGTTGTTTCTCCTGCTTCTTCCTTCAAGGTCTTCTGTTTTAAGTTCTAATTTATTGATCTGTTGTCTGAGTCGGGTAATCTCTGGGTCAATTTTCCCCCTCCAATTTTCCAGTGAAGCTGTTCTTGCCTCTGTATCACCTAATCTTAGGGTAAGTGAGCTGAGATTGCTTCTGATGGTTTTCAGCTCTGAGGAGATATCTTGCAGGGTTTCGTGACAGGGTATCAGCTCTTGAAGACATCACTCCTTCATTAGTGCATTTGCAGTGGAGCCTGGAGAATTCTGCTTGGAAGAGTACCCTGAACTTTGAGTTTTGGATTTTTTTGCCGATTTCTCAGTGGTGGCCGGCGGGGTGTGCTTAGCGCCGGCCTGCTTCATCTCCGCCTCCATACTTGAAAAAGCCCAAACTTGAGAGCTGCGGGGCCAAAATAGATTGCTACCACATTCCAGGTAGAAGGAGTAACCCAGTAATATGCTCAAATCACTACCTCAGTTGCTAGAGAGGCAAATAAAATAAGATTTTGCCGGTCGGTGGGCAGGAGCTCTAGATTAGGCTGCTACTAGGTGCGCTGCATCACGTGACTCAGCAGTTTCATTTTTAAAAAAATATCTTTACTTTAAAAATATCAAAACAGAACAATAATTACAGAACAAATATAAATCCCAACACATACAGCCTTAAAACAAGCAGGTAAAAAAGGTACAGTTTCTACAATTTATAACTTCAGAATAATCTAATCTAATGCTTACTTTCTTCAGTGCTTTTAGGGTCTCTCTTCTCTCAGTCAGAATTTTTTTGTGTGTGACTCTAAGGCTTGCTCAGTTGGATAAAAGAGTTCTGAGCCAGTCATCTCTCTGAGATCATTAAACTCCGTCTTGGTGTATTAAAAGTTATATGTTACCACACAGGATGTCCCAACAAGATAAAAAAAAAATGATAAGTGACATACTCAATTTCCTTTCCTCAGGGTAACTGGTCAGAACTGTTTTTTGTTCTGCCACACACACACACACACACACACACACACATATATATATAAACAGGTTCTGTGATGTCCTCCCAAGGCTTCCTGGGTAATGTGTATTTGACCTTCCAAAGTCGTCTGGATCCTGCCTAGCCCAGACATCAAACCTCTTCAATGTCCATTCTGGCCTGTCTTCGACACCCATCCCCACAAGTTCTCCCTTGCAACTATGCAACTATGCAAGTCAAAGGATCTTCCCTGAGAAAATTATGAATGGCTAATCTTATTTCCCGGGATGAAAGCAAATTGACAAGGTAATTGCACCCCAGATCTCTGCAGTTTAAAATACCTCCTGTCTTTTGAAATTATCCCTGAGAGGTTTTGATGTGTCAGTTCCAGTAAGACAGTAGTTTCCTCAAACTGACCTTCCCATCACATATTTTATATGTAATAAAAAAAATTAATACAGCACTCAAGCACTCAGAGCTTGTTGTCTACGTCACACCTCCCTCTTTAACTCGATATACCACCCTGTCCCCCTCCATCTGAGTATACTTGTACTTCCTAAAAGCTGATTTTTTTATTTCTTACCCACCGTATCCACCCCTTTTGACAACCATAGTGGCCCCTTTCTCCTCTTACCCTTGCTTATTTCCTTGAAATAGCTTGCCATTGCCTTAGTTGGTCTCTCCTTGCAACAAATTCCGTTTCTGTATTTTAACCTCCAGAACACTAGGCTAGAGGTGAGGTAGTAATATAACAGACTCGATGGATCATCAGTCTCTTTCTGCCATCAGAGTCTATGTTTCTGTGTTGTATCTACAGGGTTACAGCATTTATTTTTCCAACCAATAGAGAGCATATGTAAATAGAAACAAGGAAGCAGAAACAGAGATGAATTTGGTTTTTACAGTGCATTCCATATCTTATCCCAAAGCACTTCACAAGCCATGGACAGTTGCTTCCAGTAGTACAGGGATAGTGAGACTTCAAGTAGGAAGGAACAACCACCTGTTATGCCTCCAACTAAATCTCTTATGCACCACAAGGAATACACAATAAAATTTTTCAGTACCATAGGGAATGTTTTCCTAGACTTGTATCAGTATTAACTTTTCTATTATTAAAAAAAATGGTTATGTTAATATTGGATCATTAGCAATGTGAGGCATACATCAAACTCCCATCTGGATGTTGAACAGTTGATTGAAGCTCAAATCTGTCAAGATGAAAATTGGGCATGCGGGTTCCATGAAAAGGTTACAGAGGTCAGTTGACTGCAGTACTTCAGTTGCCATTCATACTGTACAGTATATAGAGAATACTGGTTGGGCAACTGTGCACAACCAGCCTGTGCTGCCACAGAGGGGTTCTGATTACTTCAGAGATCGAGAGCGAAGCTCGAGAGATCTGATGTAATCAGAAGCCTGAGTTGGCAGCTCAGGCTGATTGGCATGTGGTTGTTCAAATCGTATTTTTTATAGTGTATTGTTTTTCTTTAAAAGCAACAACAACAAAAAAGTGTTTTCACTGCATTCAATGGCAGGCAGGTGGTTTTTAGTTCTGAACTTGAACAGATTGCTATGCGTGTGGCAGGGTTATGAAAAGCACCAGGTGCCTCGAGGATTTCCAATAGGCTGGAACCTCATTGTACCACAAAAAGGTACAGCCATGTTTCATGACCTTTGAACTGTGGTACAACAAGGTTTTGGCTGGTATGGAAATCCATGCAGGACAAACCCTCACTACGCACTGTGTTCCTGTGGAAAGGGCCAAGGTATTGCACAATGTTGGAGTTCATACTGGCATCTGCCTGACCCCAGAATCTCAGGTTTCAGTTGCTGCCATGTCAGAATACTATCCTCATAGAAATGTTTCCCAGTTGAGCCCTTATCTTCTCATTTATGATTTAGTGACTGTGGTGCATTGTTTTGTGATCTCACAGATTATTGAATGTGTTTATACTGTAATCTTCTTGAAATATTGAAAGGGTATGGAAGTAAACCAGATGCTGTGAATGTTACAAGTTATCTCTGTCTTGCTTTACTGGGTTAAATTCCAGGTTGCTCCTGAGAAATGGATTTGTAAATTCCAGTGAACAAGCTTGTTAACAAAAAACAAACAAAGACATTTTACATAAATAATTAGCATGGAGCCTACAGCTAGTGGAGAATACTACTCTTCTGTCTTGATGTAAATGTGCCATTATGATACTTAACAATTCTTTTTCGGCAGCATTTTTCTTTCTTTTCCACATTGTTGATTCTTTTGTTCCCCCACTTAGCCACTAATGGATCTTTTGTCACCAGATGTGATGACTTTACCTTCTTTACCATTGGGACTACAGTATAAGGGAAGAGAACAGGGGAGTGAACAGGGTCGGTTAGTACTCGGGAAGAGCAGTAGGCACCAGGATTTATAGGGAACTCAGGAAGACTGGCTAGAACAAAAGTCTTTTTCTGCCATCGTCTGTTTCTATGAAATATCAAACTCATCCTCTCCAAAATCACCTTTCCATCTCCTTTAGCTGCTGCCTTCATATCCAGCCTTTCTTGTCTTCTCCTTATCCTTCAGTCCTCATTCCTCTCCTCTAATCGTCCCTCAGAAACTCACCAGCATCTTCCAATCTATTAGAAAGATTACTTCTACCCTTGACACTATGCCTTCTTTTCTGGCTTTCTCATATCTTTCTGCTTTTGCCACTTATATTACTTCAGATTGTCAACCACATCTTTTACTCTAGTACTTTCCCTGATGCTCTCAAAATCTGGCTCATCGTTCCTCTACTGACAAACCCCTCTCTTGACCCTGCTTGTCTGTTCAATTACCGTCAATTACTATCACCATCTCTAACCTTCTCTGTCTCAGTCAAGTCAAGGTGAAGGTTTCATTTCTCATCTCTCTGACCACTTCTCTCTCAATATAAGTTTATATCCCATTCAGTGTGATTTTCATCCTGGCCAGGTCATAAAACCTGTACTCATCCACTTTTTTAGTAATCTCCCCATCCTATCTGGCAAATAACCTAGTTCCCTTCTCATCCATCTGAATTTTACTGTGGCTCTTGATACTGTCAATCATATTTATTCATGTGAAATTGCTCCAACTGGGATAACCCCATAAGATGCAGCATCTCAATTTTGTGGGGGTCCCAGGGAGGATAGCAGCAATCAACAGGTTAACATAGCCCACAAAGAATAGTTACATACAGGCTGAACTATCACAGGAAAAAAACAAACTGTACAGGTAAATACATCATTTTGGGATTACTTATTTCTTCTTTTCACCTTAAAATCACAGTTATATGGATGACTTCTAACTCTACATCTCTTTTGAATATTTCTGCACCACCCCCTCCCATTGCTTCACACCACCCTAACTTGACAACCTTGATGCCTGGTTTTAACTAAATGTATTCTTTTGTTATTCTTTGGTAACCAGGTAAGGCACACTAGGCACAGGTGCCTGTTTTCACTGGCAACCCAAGAGCACTGGAGAGGTTAAGTGACTTGCTTAGAGTCACACAGTATGCAAGTTGAGATTGTAGAAATCAAACCCAGGTCTGTCTGCTGGGTGTAGCAAGCCCATTCACAGCTTGTTACTCTAACCTCTAGACGATACTGTTCTCTTGGAATTGCTGTGGCACTGACTGCCCGATACCGTCCCAATGGTAGCACACTGCTGAGCGCCAGCGCTGCAGCCTGACTTGCCCCCTGACACAATGACTGGAGTTCCCTCCGAAACCTAGGTGTCTTGCACAGTAACATGATGCACTGCTGCTTGGCCATTGGGGTGGACTTCTTTATGTTATTTTTGATTTTGCACTCAATTTGTAAAACCTTTTGTGATACATTTAGTATTTTTTATTTATTTGAAATGACTACAACCAGGATAACACAATGAGATGCAGCATCTCATTTTCAGGGGATGGGTCCTAAGGAGGATAGCAGACGTACAATTTGAAGGTCTTAAAACATTATTGCATTATAGTTTTGATGTTAGTGCTATACTACAGCAACTTTTCCAGTTAAATAATCCCATGCCAGCTGTGTCTCCCCAGCACCACACAAAGTACTCTTCCACTTTTTTAAAACATTAACAAAACTCACCTTGCCCCCAGCTAGTAAGTATCCACAAGGTGCCAGTCAAGTATGCACCGGAAAGGAATTTACTTGAATTAATTATAGTGATAACACTATAGTGGACAAAGTTAATGAGGTAATAAACAGACCAACAGTAATAAACACAAAGATTGAAGGCCAAGATGCTTATTAAGGCCCCCCCCCCACGCAGGTCTGGTTATTACTGAGGAAATCCAGACCACTATGGGTGTTATCACTATTAATCTGGAAAAGAAAAATTGTCCTGAAATCTGTCTCTGAGGCTCTACAGCACATCTGTGAAAAAACAGGAATTGTTTCCTACAGGTGCACTGTAGAATTGTTGGATCTTCTCTGATTGTCTGCTGCATGTTGAAGTAAGAGGGTAGCCTGGGCTTGCTGTCTGATTGGCTAAGTGCGATATGAACCAGCCAATCAGAATGCAGAGTCACTGTCCCATTATTGTACTTGGCCAATCAGAATCAGAGTCACTCTGGAATTATTCAGTCTAATGTCTGGTTGTCACAGAGTAACGGGACAGTACTTTGCATTCGTATTGGCTAAGATGGATCTTTTCCAGTATAAAATTTGATGAACATGTCCAATGCTCAACAGTAACTTCTTACTCTTTCCATTTTTTAATGCTCAGTAATGGCTAACAAACAACTTGCAATAAATGAAAAATGTAACAGTCAGAAATCAGTGTTCACTATTGGATCTGATAGTCAAGTAAATAATTCAAATGAATCTCTATGTGGGGTGACTACAGTGATGACTGGAAGAGGACTTACCAGCTGGATGCAGGGTGAATTTTTTTTAACTTTTTTAAAAATTCCTTGTCCCAACCACTTGCCACCTGATGAGGGGCCTGATCACAGATGGGCAATATTGGCTGCCTTTCTTGGAATGGAGGCAGGCAAACCCCATGGTGGAGGGAAGGCAACAGTAGAAGAAGGATTTGAAGCTCAAGCATGCTGCGAGTCAACTTGCTCAACCAAGATATGTCCTGGTTTCCTGTCTCATGTCAGCATGAATGGACCCCTTAACAGGTGCGCACAAGTATGTCATGCAGATCCTGGTTGACATCTTTCTATCCACAATGCTTCCCGCCTGCATTACCACCCATGGCCATCCAGGTGGTAGCATAGCAGTGGAGGACTGCACCCCTTCCTCCCTGAAAGGGGAGAGTATCCGCTGGGATGCTTAATCCTCTTTCTCGCAGCTGGCCCACCAGTGACTTGAGCTTGTTCCCAAACTCAGGTTGTCTACATTGCGAGTTGAAGTGCTACCTCTGAGCAGATAGGTCAGCTAATTTTTTAACTTTGTAAAACACTGGCAGAGTATTGTGTGTGGTGGGGGGGCACAGCACTTGAAAAAATATTTTTATTAAAGTCATGTTCTACAAAAAAATAACATTTTAGCTACTATGTACAACTCCATGTGTGCTTACATCTCATAGTTTGGATGACACCAGATATCTTCTGAGCTGCGCATTGGTGTCACCAGAACCATCCAGTGGAAACACAGCCTTCTTGCACACAGTTGCCCAAACATTATTTTGTATGGCGTCAGCACAGCTCAGTTGGTAGCACATCTGCCTCTGAACCAGAAGACTGTAGGTTCTAGTCCCACACTAGGACTGGGTTCCATCAACACTTGCTCCTGCGTGCAGTACTGGTAGGTGCTGTACTTAATCTTTCCATTTTTTAATGCTTGTTAATGGCAATCCCCTCCTTGTCCCAAGCACTTGCCAGCTGATATGGGGTGTGCTGTCCTTTGGATGAGATGTTAAAGTGAGGTCCCTTCTATCCATCTCTGGTGCTGTCCTGGTTGGAGTCCAGGAGTAAGTAAAAGATTCCAAAGTTCTTTTCTTTAGAGTAGGGGAATTTGTTATTTGAAAACAAAACCAGAACTACATTATATACATAAATCATAACTAAAAAAGAAAACAAGACAATCATCATACACCATACTGAATAAGACGTATTAAAGCTAGTGAGAGAAACTTATCTTTCCTACACCTGAAACCTATCACCCCACCTAATCAACCCCATTCCACAGTGCTGTACACATCGCATCCCTCATATGCTCCCTTTCATATCTATATATCCCATCTAATTCAGCTTGTAGTTTAAAAATCATATCAGTCAATGAACCCCCTCTCCTTTCAAGACTTTCTGGCATTGTGCCTGCCAAATAACCCATTTGATACAAGCAAAAATAACATATACAGTACCTTTCTGCCATTGTTTCCATTGTGTCAGAACCTTACCATGTATTAACATATTATACGTCATAGTAGTGAAACAAGCGGTACTCCAAAAGGCATCCAAAAGTCCTCAAAAAGGTTTAATAAATGGGCATTCAAAGAACAAGAGTTGCATAAACTCCACTTTGTCCATACAACCATCCTCTACACAATACCGTTCTCCCAAGGTTTTGTGCTTATGGTTCCCTTTAACATTCAATTTACCATGCCCAGATATCCAGATAGTATCCTTCATTTTTGGTGGGATCCTCACTTCTAGAATGCACTCCAACAAGATATCGCACTGGACTGTGAAGTCAACCTAAAACACTGGTTCCTCATAATAGCAATTCCGCCAAATGGTTTTATAACATTGTTTCTGAGAAACTCCCATAAAATACAATAAATCAACCTTCCATAGTCTGACATACTTCAGACTCATTTGCATATACCCAGGAAAGGATTTTTCTAAAATACTTCATCTACCTTTCCCCCAAGCCAAAAAATATCTTCCTTCCAAATCTGGATAACCCTGACTCCTATGCCATCCTCACCCACCATTAACTGCCGGATATTAGTATAAAGGAAATTCCCCAAAAAGAATACCAAGGGCTGAATCATATTTAGACCACCGTCCTTCCAAGGTCTATAAGAATAATTTCACTTGACCGGTTTTAAGTGACTGCCCCATAAAAGGGTAAAGAACAATCCTAAAATTTTAGCATGAAGGACAAATGGCATGGGAAAAACGTGTGACAAATATAAAAAAAATAGGGGCAATATAGGCCTTTAATAGAAAAAAAACATTTTTTTTCTTAGTCATTTTCCACGACTTCCGTTTGGTCACTTTAACCAATGCTTCCTCATATTTCAGAGTCCAATTTAACTGTTCCACATCCACTGTACCAAAGTGAATACCCAAGAGCTTCACATCACCTTTATTAACAGGGACAACAAAATCCTGAGGAATAACAGCATGACCCAGTGCCAGACCCAAACTCTTCTCTTTGTTTATCTTAATTCCAGTAATGGATGTACTGTCATTAAAGACAGCAATTGACTGATTTCCAGATGCTACATCCGCCACAGTTAAAATATAGTCATTAGTATATGCTATTATCTGTGACAATGGCCCCCTGACTTGTGCTGCACTGGCCGAATCTCCTCATCCCCTTTCCACAGTCCTTAAAAGTGGATCCAAACCAAAGGGGCTTAAGGGGCACCCCTGTCTTATCCCATTATGCAAATACATGGGAATTCCCAGATGACCATTTACCATAGGTATAACATGTGCCTCTGAGTAAAACAGTTGCAATAATCCGAGAAAGCCTTGTGGAATACCATAATGTCTCAATACATCCCAGAGGTATTCATGATTGATGGAGTCAAACACAATCTCCTGGTACACAGGAAAAAGGTACCCATCCAAAGACATTGCCAACCCCTGCTCAATTACTTCTTTAATAAAAATTCAATTTTGCGTTATGGTGCTACCTGGCACCGCACATGTCTGTGCATCTAATATGAGTGTTTTTGCAACCTTTGCCAACCTGACTGTCAATATTTTGACAATAATTTTATAATCAGATGTCAACAGGCTAAGAGGCCTCCAATTTTTAATGTCGGCCTCATCCCCTGATTTATATATAAAAAAAAACATAACTCCTGCCTTCATACTATTTCCCAACTGACCATTATGTAGAAGTGAAGCAAAAATTCAGTCAACATGGGTGCTAATTGATCAGAAAAAAATGTACAGAAATCATTTGGGATGCCATCGCAGCCTGGCACTGTCCTGACAGAAAGGGAATTAATAACTTCCCTGATTTCACCTTCATGAAAGGATTCCTGTAGCTAAATTCTATCCATTTCCAGCAATTCTGGTGCAACTATTCCAGAAAGAATAGAAACATAGACATAGAAACATAGACTTTGACGGCAGATAAGGACCACTTGGCCCATCTAGTCTGCCCATTTCCCTACCTACAGGATAGGCCGTAAATCCTAGTTAACCAACAGCCTATTTCTTCCTACCCCCCCCCAAGAATTGCCTTATGTCTGTCCCATGCATTCTTGAATTCTCCCACAGTTTTAAACCCCACAACCTCCTCAGGAAGGCTGTTCCATGCATCCACTACCCTCTCTGTGAAATAATACTTCCTCACATTGCCCCTGAACTGCCCTCCTTCTATCTTTAAATTGTGTTTCCTTGTTCTTGCAAGTCTCTTTTTCTGAAAGATGCTACCCTCTTGGACTTTGTTGATTCCACTGAGGTACTTAAAAGTTTCTATCATGTCCCCCCTCTTCCTTCTTTCCTCAAGGGTATGCATATTAAGCTCCTTTAGTCTCTCCTCATATGGCTTCTCTTGCAGACCCTGTACCATTTTAGTTGCCCTCCTCTGGACTACCTCTATCCTGTCTATGTCCTTGTGGAGATGGGGTCACCAGAACTGGACACAGTACTCCAGATGGGGTCTCACCAACTGTCTGTACAGAGGGATAACAACTTCCTGTTTTCTGCTGCTGATGCCTCTCCCTATACATCCCAGTATACCCCCAGCCCTCCCTACTTCCTTCTCACATTGCTTGCTAACCTTAAGGTCATCTGATATGATTACCCCCAAGTCCCTTTCCTTTTTTGTTGTTGTTACTACCTCCCCACCCATTGTGTATTCTTCCCCTGGGTTCTTGTTTCCAGGTGCATTATTTTGCACTTCTTTGCATTGAATCCTAGCTTCCATACTTCTGACCATTCCTCCAACCTTGCCAAGTCCCTTTTCATCCTTTCCATGCTTCCTTGTGTATCAACCCTGTTGCAGATCTTTGTGTCATCTGCAAAAAGGCATACTTTTCCTTCCAGTCCCTCTGCAATATCACTGATGAAGACATTAAAAAGGACTGGACCCAATACTGAACCCTGCAGTACCCCACTAGTAACCTCTCTTTCTTCAGAGTGGACTCCATTTACAATTACCTTCTGTGTCCTGTTGTGCAGCCAATGTTTTACCCAGGCTACCACCCTGGGACCCACTATAGTCTATGTGTATTTAGGTTGATTAACATTTATGCACCTCAGTTGAAAGCTGACAGAACTAAATTGTTAAGGGAGATAGAACCTTATTTACACACTTTGAAAATAGTATTATGGGGTGGGAATAGTGTTATGGCTTTCCTGTCCTCCCACCTGAAACTTCCTTTTAACAAAATTTTGCACAATGTGTTGTAGAGCTCCCAAATCCGTAACCAGGTTCCCCTGATCATCCTTAAGGGAGATCATAACCCTTTGTTTAACCCTATCAAGAGATTCATCATAGGGGTTAACCTGCGCTTTGGCACCTTGTGTATTGAATTTCTGTTCCACTGTCAAGGAGTGCACTTTAGTGTACTGACATGCAAACATCTGTTGTTTTACATTAGTCTGTTGTACAGTCTTGTCCAGACCAGTCTCCCTCATCTGGGTCAATAATTTCAAATATTGTGCCCGTAGTCCTAAATACTTTACATATTGTTGTTTGACAGCCATACTAGAGCATTTCATCATTAACAATTTAATAACTAGCTTAGTGTCTACCCACCACTCCATTGGATTATCATACAGAAATCAAATATCTTGCCTCATCTCCAGTAGTATAAGTACAGTACCTTCAGCCATACTGACTCCTCCTGTAACAGGGCTGTATTCATTCTCCAAAGCCCTTTCCTATTGTCATAAGTTGCTTCACCCCCAAAATCACCTGAAGTGCCATGTGATGTGATGTCTCTAGTTGGATCACCTCTACCCCCTGAACTATAGCCCTCTCAGTCAAAAACTAGAAATCTATTCTGGAGGATAGTGTACCCTTCTGAAAGGTGTGTGTTGGAGTTTGACCCATGATATCATAGACTTCTTTAAGACCTGTCCTACCTAAAATAGAAAGTAACAAGTTAGTGTCACAGAAAACCTTATCAGTTTGTCTCCCCAGTCCCTTTTAGCTAAGCCACAGTTAAAATCCCCACCCCATAATACTATTTTCAAAGTGTGTAAATAAGGTTCTATCTCCCTTAACAATTTAGTTCTGTCAGCTTTCAACTGAGGTGCATAAATGTTAATCAACCTAAATACACATTCTTGAAAAACCACATCAACTATCAAAGCCGCTCTGGACAAACATCTATCACCTTCAACACTTGAGCCTGATGTCCAGCAAAGAGAATGCCCAGCCCTGTACACATCTCTTCCCCTGCTGACCATAAGGAAGGCCCCCACCTCCAATCTTTTTGTGCCCGCTTGATTTCAGGAATAGAGTAAAATATGACCATTAACCCCATGCAAACTGGCAAACATGACATGTCTTTTGGCTACAGATTTAATGCTATTAACATTTGATGTGATGATAGATAACTGAGCCATAAGAAAAAAGGAAAGAGTGAAAAAAAAAACAGCAGAAATATAAAGACCAGATGTCAAACATTAAAGTCATTCCCTCCTTTTTCTCTTCTTGGGTTTTGATTAACCCTGGCTTAATACTCCCCAGGTCCCTCTGGAAGGGAGGAGGCAATAGAGCAAACATCTGACTCTACTTCAGAGTTCACTTCCTCAGTGTCCATAAGCAACAAGTATTGATTTGCAGTGGATACCACTTCTGAGTCCTTAGCACCAAGAATGAGGACAGGGGGTTTCAGTAGAGACTTTTATTGTGTTACCTTTTGAAATAGGGGACCCTCAGTCTTATCTGGGGGAGCATTTCTTCTGAAGGGTGCTCTTCAGTGGTGACAGGTAAAGCAGAAACTACTGTCATCCCCTTGGTATCTGAGATGGACATAGTTGCAGGTTGGTCAGTGTCCAGCACATTCACATCCAGGACACCATGACAAGGCCCAGCTATGGATTTCTGAGACTCCAGAATAGTATTTGGGCCAGAAGTATGAGACAGAACTAAAGGTATAATATCTGACCTAAAAACAACTAGTTGATCAGGAACCAGTCTTGACTGTGGAAGAGAGCCCATTGGTGCTGTATCAGGCCCTAGTCTACCTCACTCTTTCCGGGCTAATGCAACTTAAACATCTTGTTCAGCCCTCACAGCCTGATCCAAGATGTTATGTGATGCCCAGACACACATGTGAAACGTGTGACCTTGATCTTCACAAAAATTACAAAGCATGGGACTGGGGCACTGAGAACTAATGTGCCCCAACACCCTACAAAGATCACATTTAAGCATGTCACACACATTACTTAAGTGTCCTGTGTCCCCACATCAGTAGCAAGCATGGGGCTGATCTGCATAGGAGATCATCTCTTGATCATGACCCCCCCAAAAAAAAAACAATCTGGGAGATGTTGAGTCACCCCATTGTCCTGCTTTAAGATGACTTTATTATGCCATCCCCCCGTCCGAAGGTGCTCATCATCAAGTATGGGATCAGGGAATCCATTCACAGTGCAACGCTTCTTCAACCAATACAGTAGGTGATATCTGCCACATTCACCCCTTCATTGAGGAAGAGAACAGTAATTCATTTAAATACAAAATCACATATGCCCCCACAATGCAAAGCATCATGGGCTGCATATGCAAATCACCACAGAGGTTCTTTGTCTTATACATTTAAATGCTGGCTTAGTCAAAGGAATGACAACAAAATGCCACCACAATGCAGTGTTCTTCAACAGCTGGTACTGTTTTCAAAACCTTTCCAGTCCAGCCAGATGCTTAAATATCACATCAAAGCGAGTGTCCCCCAGCATGTGAATTAAAGCATAGATCTCATATGCATAATGTTTCGTGCTCTCTTCAAGCAACAGTCTCCCCACAAAATGTCTGTCTGGAACATCTGTGGATACACCTCTATATCTATGGCATACAGCATTATGCTGTGCTGCAGGTTTAGATGTCAGTCTGACATTATCAGGGAAGAGACGCTGTCTCACATCAGCGTTCCATACATTTCCTGGGGGGGTACACTGGAGCTGCATCTAGATTTTGTTGCAAAGAACCAGTAGTATGAGTAGGTTTAGGAACAGGCCTATCAGTCACATGTGTAGCTGAGGGATCCATAACCTCAGCTGGAAGCTCTACATGCATATCTACATCTTGTCCCTTTCCAAATCTCTGATAATGTTCTGCATATCCTGTGGAGTTCCACCAGGATGTACAGTCATGCCAGAGACAGTTTATTCACCAGCAGTTATTTGTGAGGCAGTGCTCTCACAGGAGATGGGGGTTGTCCCAGAAAATACAACTGCAGTCAAAGGCTACCCATCCCTCAATACTAAGATGTCTGGGAGGTTGGAATCCCATCCCATGCCATCCATTGTAGGCACCCATCCTGCATTTCCTAATGAAGTTTTCATCCATTTGGGTGTGTCTGCAGAGAGATCTGATGAAGGCTCTGCCACCACAACTTTTTCTCCTGTCAGTCCAGGATCCAGTTAGTCTCTAACAGGAGGTTTCCCCTTTTTACCACATTTAGGCATAGCACTTTTAGTTACTGAAGGCCTGCCTGCAAGATCTGTGGAGACCCCAATCGTAAAAGTTACATTTGACAAAAAGAGGTTTGTAGTGCTGCTTTGTACAGCATCCCCAGAGGACTGAGGAGTGCCAGAAGTGTCCCCCTCCTCTATCTCGATACACTTGATCTGACTGACCCCACAGCTTTCACCTAGTAGTGTAGGTTGCACAATGTTCAATCATCAGATTTCCCCCAGTATCTGTACAGTTATAGAGTACGTTGTCAGGCTCCACTGCCCTCACATTCACCACTGCCATGGTCTGCATTGTAGCCACATCAACCAGCAAAGCATTACATTCAGTGTTTGCTCTAATAGTAGCACGGACCTTGTCCAGCTTCCCAAGCACTCCTTTCAGAAGTAGCACCTGCTGCAAAAGGGTCCTCCTCATCTGAAAAAGACTTTCTTCCACCTGTAAGGCATCCTGAAATGTCTGCAATGTCAGGGCAGTAGCCGCCTCCCACTGCAAATCAGCCACAACATCCATCCCTTGATTATCCTGCTGTGACTACACTTTCGGCAGGACAAGTTCTTCCTGTGCCAAAACAAATCCTTCGTCTGCTCCAGTAACCATAGCAGTCTCTAGGGACGAGGAGACCGGGGAGAAGACCCGCTCCCCAGCCTCAACTACCTATGTGCTGCTCCATGGACACTCGCGACTGGCCATGGAGTCACCATCCACAGCACCCTCTGTCTGTGAGTAGGGGAATTTTTATTAGTATAACATCAAAAACAAAAGAATTACAAACAGTGTTAAGTCACACAAAATAATATACAAATCACATGGTAAACAAAAGCAAAAAGTATTGCAGTCGTACATTATTAGATAAGTGCAAAAAGAAATATGTATACAAGTCCCCCCCCCCACTAAAAAAGTGGGGGAATTTCTATTATTATAACAACAAAAACAAAATAAGTACAAGCAGTGTTAAGTCACTCAAAATAAAAATAATATACCAAACATATGGTAAACAAAAAAAGTATTACAGTCACATATTATTAGATAAGTGCAAAAAGAAAAATATATAAATGCCCCCCCCCCATTAAAGAGTAGGGGAATTTTTATCAATCCTTTGATACCAACCAAAATAAGTACAAACAGTGAGAAGTCACACAAAATAATATACAAAACATATGAAAAAGCAATGGGAAGAGAGAAAAAAAAAGGCAGTACAGCCATACAATAGTAAGCAAATATGACAAAGGAAAAATATATATATAAAGGACTTTCCCCCCTCACTCCAGGAGTAGGGGAGTGTTATTATGATTACATCATAAAGAAAAATAAATTCAAACAGTGTTAAAGCACACAATCTTAGTTATACAAAATGAATAGTAAACAAAAACAAAAAAAATATGGCTTTACATCAAACAAGGTTGTAAATAAAGGGGACAATAATCAAATAGCAACATTACAATGTACAGCTAAACAAAAATATGAACAGACTCGGACACAACTGCCTACAGTGTGCAAAAGTCAGAACTGAGGGAAATTACACCAATACTGTCGATAAATGGCAGGAGTCAAGTTCAAGAATTATTTTTCAGTATATCATTTCAAAACCTCTGAAATCAAGGAAAATAATACTGACTGTGGTATATGGGTTTTCTGTATAGAGTAGCGACATCTGCTTTGCCAAATCCAATATTTTAAATATGCAAATAATATGAGGACACTACTGGGGGAAAAAAAGAGCTCCATTGCTTTGACAGAAGCCCTAATACAAAAATATCGTAGTTCAAGAATTGAAAAGGTAAACAAAACAAAACTTGTTTAATAAAATCCTAGAGACCCACTACATAGGGACACTCAAAAAATAAATGTGAAGTAGTTTCCAAAAGATGTTCACATTCAGGTCTAGGACAAATGCATTCTTTCAACTCTCTATGTTTTAGATTATTTTTCACATTTAATTTATCAAGCGCACTAAGCCAAATGACATCCCTAGTTTTATGTGGTAATCAAGAATCATTTAGCATTTTGCAAATATTTTGTCTCTTAGTTACAGATCTATCTGAAAAAGGTTCTAATTGAAAATGTATATCCATAACAGAAGAATAAAACTGTTTACGAGGCAGATTAAAAAAATGTTGCTTGGGGAATGACCAAGCTTTCAATTTGTCCAACTCATATTTAATATGCAAAGGAAAGGAAAAAGTTTTCAGATTTTTTGGAGTCCTGCTGCAGCATCCCAACCAGAAAAAAAAAAACATTTAAGATGTGACAAAGCCACTGACACCAAGGCTGAGAATTATGAAACAAAACAGGAACAAAATTGGTGTAAAAGAAAATACTAAAAAAAGCACTAAATTTATTTATTTATTGAAAAAGTTTCACCAGGAAAGGCACGCTGAGCAAAAAGATGCTCGTCTTACGGTGCGACCTGGGGGGAGGCATCCCTAAACCACCCTTCTTTTTTGTACAATAAGTGATTCTTTGTTTAACTGGATTCAATTGTGATTCCCATAGGGCTGAAAAAAAAAAAGGCTTTGCATTCTAGAGATTTTGGGATAGGAAAATATGACTGATATATATAAAAAAAAACGAAAGAAGATAGGACTTAATCATATAAACACGTTTACTTTTATCCATTTTCCATGAGTTCCAGAGCTTTACTTTATGGGCAGCTGCTTCAAGTTTTAAAGACCAATTAAAAAAGGACATATCTCCTGGTCCAAAATGAACCCCTAAAAATTTCTGAGGTGAATAAACAACAGGAAGGTCCCTGAAGCAGGTTAAGGAACTATTTAAAGGAGCAATTGACAAACAAAAACTTTTATTAAAATTAAGATGTGCTCCAAAACTATTAGTGAGGGTTTGTAAAAACTGCAAAACATATAGAACAGAGTTTTGGGTAGATGCCAGTACTACTAAATCATTTGCATATGCACAGGCCTTAAGAGGAGGGAGTTGAAAATGTTGAATACCTAAAATCAAAGGGTCTGAATATATTACACGTAGTACTGGGTCCAGGGTTAGGATGTATAACAGTGGACTTAATGGACAGCCTTGTCATAGTACGCCTCTCAAAATATTATGTGTGGTCCCAAAATGTCCATGCAGTAGGGGGCGAACTAGCGCAGAGGTGTAATATTTTAGCAAAATAGATACAAAAAACTGAGGAATGCCATATTCCAATAAACAAGTACATAAAAAATCATGGGCTACTTTATCAAACACTTGAGTTTGATCTAAACCCAACACAAACACAGAGATATTACAGGTGTAACAGTGATCAATCAAGTCACGTAAGAGAAGTAAAGTGTCTGTGATTTTGTGTCCTGGTACAGAACAAATTTGTGAGGGTTGAATAACATCCCTAAGTGCATTAGTTAGTCTATTATTTATGATTTTAGTGAGGATTTTCAAATCTACATTTAGCAATGTCATTGGTCTCCAATTTTCAAGGCTCAACTTATTACCTGTTTTATAAAGAAAAAAGAAGGTACCAATATTCAGTTGTTCCAGAATTTCATGTGCCTGTAGTAAAGCATTATAAACTTGGACCAGCTCTGTTGGGCAGTGTGACCAAAGCCATTTATAAAACTCAGAAGGTAACCCATCACATCCGGTAGCTGTATTTAAAGACAGGGAAGAAATAACAGCTTGTAATTCCAGGGTTGAGATAGGCTGCACTAAAAGCTTTTGTTGTGCCTGTGAGATTTGAGGTAGAAGTAATGTTTTAAGCCATTTTTTGGTAGTAACAGGTATTGTAAAAGCAGTACCAAACTTTTTTATAATGTAACAATCTATTTCAGACAACAGATCCGACCTAGTATGAACATAAGACCCATCGGGCAGTTCAAGTTGGGCAATATGCTTTTGTTTTCTTCTAAAATTACAATTTTCATATGGATTAATCAAATATGATTTTCCTTGGGTTCCATATTTTTGTTCTAGCTCTTGTGATTGGAATCTGTTATACTGAAGTTTAGTAAGCTCATTTTTAATCAGCTTAATACATTGGAATTTATGGCACGGAAGGGGCTCTTGAGTCTGAAGGGTTTGTAATTGATGATATAATTCTTGGTATTGCTTATGTCTGTTAGTATGGTAAAGCCTGGAGTTCATTTTCAATTGTGTAATAAAATCCCATTTAGAATCTAACCACCAACAAACAGCATCATCATATAGGCAAAAAACTGATTTTCTAGCATCTGGTAAGTCAAGCATCAGGAATTGGAGGATTTTATAAAATAATGCAGTATTTAGTCTCCAAGACCCTTTCCGATAGGAAATCTCAGCTATGTCAGACAAAGAGATACTAAGCAAACAATGCTCCGAAGTAGCTGTAACTTCCATATTATAGGATTGAACATGTACCCCAGCAGAAATAAAAAAAAATCAATATGGGGAGATAATTTTCCTTTATGAAACATGTGGAGGGGCTTCGGAAGGATGGAGTGACAAGCATCTTTTAAATTAGATTGGGCGAGAACAGATTTTAATGCAACCACATCACAAAACACCTTTTCTGTTTTCCCTCCTCTATCCGATCATAATAAACTACAATTAAAATCTCCCCCCCCAGTATTACCGTTTTGGAAGTAAAAAGAAAAGGCTAAAATTCCTTCCATAAAGCAGTACATCCAGTTTTAGATTGAGGAGCATAACAATTAATCTGAAAAAGGAATTATAAAGTATCACATCCAATAAAAAATCCTTCCAAGTTGGACCTCCACTAATTTCAAAATTTGAACAGTATGGGAAAAAAAGCAAATAGCAAGGCTGCTACATAAATATGACCACAAGGACCAATAACTTGTTCCCCACTTCCAGTCAGTCTGAGCTACAACAGTTTCTGCTCTAGTATAGAGTCTAGTATCCCGTAGAAACAAAACATCTAAAGGACTAGCTTCAAACATGGCAAAAGTTGCCTTGTGTCGTAACCCATTCCTAATACTGTTGGTGTTCAAGGATGCTACAGATAAATCAGGCATCTAAGAAATCAGGTAGTGGGAACAGAAATTTATTTAGCCTTGGATCTAGTACCCCATCATTTCTTTTTAACTTTGGGCTTTACAGGGTCCAAATCATCTGTTCCTGAGGAAACCTCTAAAATAGAGGATGTATCGGAAACATTATCCATTTCAGTGTCTCCCCATTTGAGTGGTGCATATTGATTCTGTAACTGCAGAGGTTCAGTGCCTTGCATTTTCAGTGAATGTTTACAGCGTTCTTGTTTCACAAGGTGAAAGGACTGAAGATCTGGGGGAGGCATGGCTGGACTTACAGGTGTGGTAAGAGGTTTTGTCACTGAGAGGGCAGGTATCTGGTTAGAAATGGAAGAGGGAGCTGAGGGTACAGGGTTTTCGGATAAAATGAGATCTGTAATGGAAAAAGAAGGGGAGGTTGTCAAGGAAAAGTAGGAGTAGAACATGATCTGGAAGACTTGTGGACTGCTGAATTGACATAGAAGTCATGTTCAGCAAAATCAGCATCCAAAGTATTATGGGTGGCCCAGGAACATTCAGTGAATGCGTGGCTCTTGGTATCATAAAGACTACGTTTTGGGATAGCAGTACAGTGAGCTCCCAAGTATCCCAGCATACCACACATGAAGCAACAAATTTTGTCACAGCTGCTGCTAACATGACGAGGGGAACCACATTTAAAACAGGTTCTAGGCATCCCAGGATAAAATAGAATACCCCTATCTTTGCCTAAAAAGAAGCTGCTTGGTAAATGTACAGTTTCAGAGGTAGACATTCGTAATTGAACCTTAAAACGCCACCCGCCCATCCAGAACCCTTCAGTGTCAATGATGGGATCTGGGAGACCTTGAATTTCGCATTTTTGCTCCAACCAATAAATGATGTCTTTCACATTAACCCCCTCATTTCTAAAAAGAATAGTAACAGTTTTAAAAGTAGGACCAGTTAAAGGTAGTACAAAATAATGTGTCCAGATCTCAGAGTCTTTCACTGTTGAATAAGTTTGCCAACATTTATCTAATAATGCTGTAGTTCGAAAACTAACATCAGAACTGTGCTCTCCTGGAGCATGAATAAATACAAATACCTCAGAGGGAGAAAATCCCAGGGATTGTTTGATCAGAAACGACCTGCGAAAGCTCTGTCAGGTGGAGACTCCAGGCCGCTGATATATCTGATGTGAACAGCATGTCAGCATTTTACTTTGACTGGTGACTTGTGGAAGAGGCTTGCAAAACTGGGAGTTTGCTTTGTGGTTGCTGCCATAGGATTAGCAGGATCTTCGGATGTTTTTGGAGGAATATCATCTGCACCCAGAATTATTTGACTGTCCGAAATGTCAGGTAGAAGAGGTGAAAGCGGAGTTTGTTCTACAGAGTCCAGACATGAACTAGGCTGTGTATTTACTGCAGGGGCCAGTGAGTTTGAATCCGGGGACTCATCTTGGCAACCATCTTGAAGTCCAGGAGTGGTATGTAAACAAGGGACTGAAGAAGAACCAGGCAAAGGAATATTAGGGTTGGGTGACCATCCTCAGACATCATTTGGAACCCAGCCAGCTTGTTCTAATGCCCAGTTCGTTGACCAGTTTTCTTTTTCAAAACCAAGATGAGAAACTTTAGACTCTGCTCCTGAAACGGGGCTCACTTCAGAGTCTGTTAAAGGAAATGTTTTCCTTTTTGCAGATACAGGGCTCATACTCAATCATTTCCTTTTTTTCTTTTCCTCCTTGAGTAAATGCCTCTGGTGAACAAAATTCAATTCTGAAGACAACAGGTCAGCTAACCTTTTTTTCTCAGTAAGCAGATTATCTTGTAGAATTTATTTAGTTTCATCTAATTCTAGAAGGACAGACGTGTCCAAAACTGGCAAAATAACCTCAGTATTCCTTCCATCTAGAGTAGAGTGCATCTCAGGTGCTGGACTGGCAGGAGCAGAGATGCATCCTTCTGCAGGTACACCAGCCGACTCAACTGACTGAGAGTCCATCGGCAAGGGTCCCCCACTGGCGAGTGGGGGAATTTCCCTAGTGTCCTGGCCAACATTCTCCTTCCCATAAAAACATTTAATACAATAGGCCAAGGCTGTAAGTGGGTGCTGATGTGTGAAATGGCTGCCACTACACGTTCAGTCACTTCACTACCAGTCTAGTGTTGCTTGTAAAGCGCTTTGGGATACAATGTATAAGAAAAGCACTATATAAATGCTGATTCTACTTTTGCATGCGATTGTATTTTTCCTGGTGCTATCAGATCTTCAGTTTCATTATTGTTATACTGCTTTTCATGAACATAATTACATTTCTCACTTCCTCATATTGCATTATGTGCAGCTTATCATGGTTTAGCACATGGGTGTAGAAAGACACACTCCAAGTAAGCCATAGCTGACAAGTTGATGGGAGAGAGAATGGCATGCTGGATCCTGACTCCTGATGTTGGTTACTACAATGGTCTGATATCCACTTCTGCTGGTATTATACTATGGATGTTGTTCTCTGAATCAAACATACTGTTAAATGCATAAAACTAAGTACTGCTGCAGTTTTTGGCCTTACTATGCAGTTTATGATCTACAAGCTGGTGTGTACAAGGGGTCTGGGTAACAAATACAATATGGAGGAGGTGGCATAGAGGCATGAAACATTTCTGGTTTACAAATTTTATTTTTCTAGCTACACCTCAGCAGTTTAGCTGCTGTCTGGCTCTCTTATCGTATGATTACATCTTCCTGTACTGTAAACTGCAAATGAGTTGCTACTATTGACAGCTCTGCAACTGTACTTTTTTCATGATAGTGCAGCTGGACTGCCTATTTTTGGGATCTGAATTTTTCAACAGCTTTGTACCATGTACCTTCTTGTATAGATACTGTGTTAATGTTATTTAATTGTGTTTGCACTTTCATGCTGTGCTACTTCCCAGCTGCACTATTATCATCATGGTGTTGCTGTACTGACCGTCTTCGTTGTTCAGATTTTTGAAAGCACTCTGCTCCTTGCACTTTATTGCACATTTGTTATGTTAAGTCTATGTTTTATACATTCACCTTACTGCTGTATAGGTTTTTATCTTTGCTTTTTGCACTGTTATACTACCTTCTCCCCTTCCCCCAGGACACATGTGGAAGCATGCTGCTACCAGCTTAGTATGTTTTTTCCCTGGTAAAACAGTTGAAATATTTTCAATAAATAGATATCTAGAGGGATAGATAGTAGTCAGATACACAGAGACAGACAAATAGACAGATAGATAGATATATGACTGAGCTCATAGTTTCTTACTTGCCATACTGTTTCCTTTGTTCTGTTTTGCAATGTTTCTTCACCATTCAAAAAGATCTGCCAGGAATCAGACTTTCTGTAACTCCATACAGTAGCTGAATTCCCTCTCATTTGATATTCACTCATCACCTTCACCTATCAGTTTTAAGAGGAAACTAAAGACACTTTCTTTGGCAAGTTATTTGGTTAATTTTCTTCAGCCTGGTAATCTGCCTACTCTGTATCTTATATACTGCTTGAAATCCTGTTTGGTTGTGAGTACTTTGTGGCAAAATAAATTCTAGACAGATCACCAGAAGAATTTCTTAGAAGCAGAGTAAAAAAAAAGCTATGACTACAAATCACAATTTTGAAGCACTGAGCTTTGAGGAGAGAACATAGTCTCTCCCAGTACTGGCAGAATGAGCCAGATATGCTGCAGTCCCCAGTATTAACTGATATCAGCTACTGTTGTACATCTCAAAAGAATAACACGCTGAGTTAGACATGAAGGGCTTCAAACCTGTGCAACTAGCAGAATGCATTCCCCAGAGTAAAATGTCATGATGACTGAGCTGCTTCCACTTCAAAAGATAAACTGACTGACCTGCCCTATAACACAGCTGCTGCAGAGACAGTTTGCCTTGCCAGTGACCTGGAATACCTGTAGCACATTTCTGGGATGAGGGGGATGCAAGATGGACTTGAGACACACACATGCTCCCACACACATCCTAGATGTGTCCAGGTGGAAAGGTATTTCTGGGTATAGGTGCTGGAACCTATAGATGAGGGGTGGTGGCAGCCCTTCCCACTTTTGCCCATGAGCATTCAAAGTGCCCCTTTAATGCATGTAAGGTCAGAAGGGAAGCAATGATAGTCTCTGTTGTAATTACTGCAGCTCTCCAACTTTTCCCCATGTTATGGCACCCATGTTTCTGGGAGAAAAGCAGAAATAGTATAGGTACCCCATGCAGATGCTGCTGCTTCTGTCATCCCACAACATGTTAGTGCCTTCCACAGCTGCTCGTGACCCCCCTCCCTTACAGAATAATTTTTCCCTAAGATGCCTAGAAACTGTGCAGTGGCTCAGGATTCAATCACCAAGGGGTAAAGTGGCAAAGCACTTGAGGAGTGGTGCAGGAACCCAATAGAGTTGCAGTGCTACAGAAGGTTTCCAGACATGGGGCCAGTGACCTGTGGACTTGCTAAAGGAGTTACTCAAGAACTGAGGAAAAAGAAATACAGAGAGTTGAAAGACAGACAAATTCTGTGAGTGGGAACTGCATATAGCAGTGAGGGAACTGAATCTGATCATTAGGCTACCGTGGATTTCTTCCTTGAAGTTTAAAGTAAAAAAAGAAAGAAGAAAACAAACAAAGAATCCACTGATGAGAAAAATCTCAGAATTAATTTTCCCACTTAAGGCAATACATTAATTCTATTACAGACACCTAGCCAGCCCTATTTTTCACCTTCAGGCTCAAAGAACTTATTCTGCTTGGGGGTGTCTGAGTACTGACTGGCCATTTTTCCTAGGAGCTGTTTGACTTTGGGCCTTGGGACCTGCTGTATTTATAGTAGGATGGCCTCTTTTTCATCCGCACTCTGCACTTTATTGACTGGAGGCCTTGATTTGCACTGCAGAAAGAAAACCTAATAAAAATGCCTTTTGTACTAGATTGCCAACTATTCAAACTTTTGTTTTTCACATACAGTAGGAGTGTACTGGCAATTGTTTGCCTATGATTGTGTTTGGGCTGCCACCCCTGAAGAGCACACTGAGCCCCTGAACCACAACACAGTTCCTGTTGTTTTCTCATGTTGCTGTTTGTTGAGGGCTGTTGTCATGTGGTAGTTACTCACTGTACACCCTGAGAACCTACATGTGTCTACATTAGGATGTTTATGAAACAGGTAGAAAGAATGCTGACTCCTGCTTGGCCAAGTGGTACTTTCAGTTGGGCTGTTATCTCAGTACACAGCCCGACTGAGAGTAATGCAACAAAAAATACATCCAATTTACCAAAAAGGACCCATTTCATAATTGCAATAAGGCACTCCAAGGGGCACATCATGGTGGGCTAATGGCCCTTCTTAAGGGTGGAAGCACTCAACTTTGCTGCATGCTTCAAACCACCTGAGGCAGGCTGTCATCACACCATAATGCACCCCTTCACGACTTATTGTTTAAATATAAAAGACTAATGAATACTTGTCTGTCCCTGTTCTGTCCTGTTTTTACTCTAGTTTTCTTCAGTCAGCATAATCCAACAAGTTCACTTACTAATACTCAAGGGGAATCAACTGTTAAGCTTGGAAAAAATTTCAGGATAGGGTAAGAGTAATCCATTGTTTTTCTATATGTGACTCTCTAATGGGCAAAACATTTGCACTGTACTATATGAACAAAATCCTGTTGTCATCTTAAAACTGTACAGTATGCCCCTTCCCAAATCTTGTTATGTTTATGCCTGAATACAGGTAGAGAAGTTTAGCTTGTCAGTTTGTTCATTCAAATACTTTTATTCGATTGTTATTCTGTGTCAAAGAAAGGTGGAGGGGTAATTTATTGATTTAATATATTAGATTTTGTTAATCAAGTAGGGTCACTGAGAGGTCACTTTTTCTGGAGCTATCCAGGATTAATTACAACAATAATAAGACATCTTGACTGATACAAAGTCAGATACAAAGATAACATTTGAGACTGCATGACAGTGGTAGTAACAATAGGTATAACAATTCATACACACAGATCAAGAAAACAATGAGCATTCATGCATTTTTGCAGCATGCAGTACATCTCATTAGGCTCCCAAAATTAGTCATGGTAAACAGAAGGAGCAGATCACACATGAGAGCATAGCTAGGCATAAGGAACAGCAGTAACTGAACCAGTCTCAATGGAGGCAGGCACACCTGTGATTGGGCCGAGGACAATCTTTGAGCTGTCTTTTGAAGGACTGGTACGTGATGCTTTCCTCGATTGGGAGAGGCAGCTCATTCCAAAGCAGAGTGACTTTATGTGATGACCATTGGCCAAATGTGGTCATGGTCTGGGGTAGCAGAAGGAGAGTTAGAGAGAAGGCGAGGAGATACCTCCTCAAAGGCTTTTGAATCGATACATCCCAAAAACTGAGAAGGCAGTCAGTTATCATCTTGAAGATCAGGCAGAGGGTTGGGTAACACAATTACACTTCCGGGAGGGGGGGGGCGGACGTTAAGGTAGGCAAGGGCATTACGATGATGTTCTCTATTACCTGTACCAGATGCAAACCTGCCAATTCTGTGGTAGAACATTGTAAACTTTGTGAGCTCAGAGCCTCTCAAAGAGTAGAGAACTGGTGCCCTGTACAGTATCATAGGGAGATGGACACTGAGGACTACTGACTGACATACTTCATTAGTGAGATAAGGTTTGAGGATATAGAATAATCCCAGCTTTTGGGAAAGAAGGTTGGTGACACATTCAGTGTGTGACTTGAAGGAGAGTTCCTGGCCAAGCCAGACACCATGATACGTTATAGTATCTACCACCTCCAACAGGGCAGTCTTGGAGGTTGAGATCTGTAGAAGCTTCTTCAGTCAAGACCCAACTCTTTGGATCCAAATAAAATGGTCTTTGCTTTCTTAACATGAAGGACTAGGCAATTAGAAGAGAACCAAGTTTCTAGATCTCTGAAATCCTTGTTAAGTTAATCTTTAATAGCATTTGGGTCAGAGCCAGTTCTGTAATTAACTGCACCATCTGCACATAGAAGAACTTTGGCATCACCACAGTTGGAGGGGAGTCCATTTAAAAAAGTAAGAAAAGGATGGGTCCCAGGATAGAGCCCTGAGGTACTCCATCTTAAATCTCTCACTGAGAGGTGTGACATGACCTCTTCTTAACTGATTGCTTGCCACCCATGAGGTAGCTTCTGAACCATTGGAAGGAATATTGGTCTAGCCCAAGCCTTCTCAGTTTGGACAACAATAGGTTGTGGTTCACCAAGTCAAATGCCATGGTTTGGTCAACAAATATTACCCCAGTAGAGTTTTCATGGTCTAAGGTGTGTAGGATGTCAGCAGTGAGGAAAACCAGGGTTGAGTCTACACCATGATGCTTATGGAAGTTGTGCTGAAAATCTGTGAGGTGAGAGTAAGATACAATATAGGCCAAAGATTGGTTGTGCACAAGTCTCTCTTGGACTTTTGTCATGCTACTGAGCAGTATTGGAATTACAGGGGGACTTGCCAGGGCTCTTCCTCAGCAGCTCTGAAGTGTGCCTCAGTAACTCACACATCACTGCCATTGATTTATTATGGGAAGGGGTGCTCAGTTTAAGGATTGCCCTCCACTGCTCCCAAAGCTCATAAAATGTAATTCCAACACTGATACTAAGTATGGAAATGGGATAGTAGTTCTTGATCGACTCTCTGGCTCCACCTTTGTGTACTGGGACCACATGTGCTACCTTCCACTTTAGTGGCACTGTGCCTTGGATATGGACATATTATAAGGAATAGTCAAGGGACATGCAAGAATAGGGTCAGCCATTTTTAGAAGTTGAGGCTCAAGTTTATCATGGCCCTCAGATTTGTCTGCTTTAATTTTTAGGAGCTGGTCAAGGACTTCTTTTTTGCAGAGCAGTCAAAAGTGAAAATCAGTAAGAGTGGCTAACATCAGGGAGCAGAGAGAAGAAATGACAGCAGGACCCACATAAGCATCTAGTTCCATGAATAATCTAGTAAATGCCTTGGTGATTTGTTTGTGGTCAGTAAGTGTGTTTGCTATATGTAGTATTTGATGGTTTGGAGCAACAGTCCATACTTTAAGGTGACAGTTAACTTGTGTCCAGAAATGTTTTAGACGTTTCGGGTTATTAACTTGTAGGTCCTTTAGGTAGTTAATCTTGGCCTTTGTAAGCTAGATTTGCCAGTGCTTCTAAGTTGTCCTGTAAAAGCCAATCTTGCTAGTAGCCTGAGGTCTTAAATAAACACTAGGCATGATCCCTCAGTTTTGGTTGTGGCGTGAGGGAGTTAGCCATTTGGCACCTTTAGGCCTTCTTTATATAAAAAGTGCTTGTTTGTTGACTATGCTGGTGAAGTTGCTAATTAAAAAGTCAATGGCAAGGTTGACATCCTTGATGTAACCTGTCTTTCCCAGTTCACCATGGCAAGGTCTTCAAGAAAGGCTTTGTTGTCCAATCTAGATTAATCTCTGACAGTAATAATTCTAGGAGAAGTGTTAGGGAAGTTGTTACTTCAGATATAATGTACAGGGGTGGATCACTCAGGGAATCAGAGAATGTTCCAGTTGCACAAATATAATTAAATCTGTTAACCAGGACCTAGATATTAAAGTGTGACTCCCTGATTTGGTATTTAGCATAGTGGGTTTGCAAATGATTTGGTTAAGATTTATGTCAATTGAGTATTTTAAAGGTACAGGGCCCCTTGTCAAGCTAACTGAGGTTAAATTCTCTCTGCAGAATTATTTCACTGAAATGTAGCTCCCCAAGGCAGTCCAGGCATTCATCCAGAGCAGGCTTGGCTACTGGGTGGGCTATAGTTACAGTCTACCTACAAGGACTTGGTATTGCCAAGGAGAATTTTTATATGGACACATTCACAAGAAGAGAAGCCTGAGGTGAGTAAAGGTAGTTCCATGCCTCAGAGAGTGGTCTTGGTGTAGAGAATTACTTCCCCTCTTTTCTTTTTACCAGACTGGTCTTCCCTGAATGTGCCATAGACAGGGATACCGATTTCATTCATTAGGATATAAGGTGCCAACCGTGTTTCAGTTACAGCAAGTATATCCAGAGAATACAAATTCACCCAGACCTCATGTTCAAGAGTCTTGGGTCTTAAACTGTTTATAGTCTTGTGCACTGACCTAAGTCCATAGCAGTTAGATCAGACAAGGTCTGAGGGGGAGGCAATTCTGGCACTGGAGAGACAGAGACCAGGGTTAGCCTCAATGTCCCCAGCTAACTGCAGAATGATTAAGAAAGACTGCTTAGTAAGCAGCCTGAAGAATGGTACATGGCATCATCAGCAGGTGCCTAGACATAAGATAACTGACACTTTTCTGTTTCCCATAGTAAAGGCTCATCACATTAACAGAAAAAACTAAGAGGGTCTTAGTATAAGTCAGTGATACAGGTTCTCCATTGTGCTGCCGCAGGACGTGAACATTGAGCTCAGTCATGAATCTGTCTGTAATCACCGGTAGACTTATGCAGAGTAAGGCAATTACTGAACCTGTAAATGCCATGTATAAATAAGTAGTACTGGTATTTAGCTTAGCAGGGAGTGATAAGGCTTGTCAGAGGGGTGGAGTAACTTTCCTGGGGGTGGTAAACATCACCAGAGCAGCCGGCCCAGTGGCACTGATGGTTGAGGTGCTGGATACAACACCTCTCTTCACACCAGTGACCTGGGTTCAGGAGTAGAGTCTGGTTGTTGGGGGTCAGTAGGGGAAGGGAGGATTGTGCATCCGGAGGACTGCTCTTCTCTCCTGGGTTGGGTATCTGGGGACGCAGTGCTCTGCAGTGGCCCCCAGTGAAGACCAGAGGTGCCACAGTAGAGTACCACTTACAGGGGTGAGGTGGCAGTGGATGTCAGCTAAGGGTACGCCCTCAGCACAGATGTCATTGCACATCCACACCTCATTGGGCATGTACCTAAGGTGGAAAACCCCAGTTTCTTGGGAGGAGACGGTGGGGCTTCAGTGGCTGAGCACACATGCCCAATGCAGACCCTAATCCTGACTTGACTGGGGACGTGGGAGGGGGTGGACCCAGCACTTGACTCATCAGTTGGGGGAAGAGCACAGTGGGTGGTATAGGCAACACCAAGTGGGTCCCCAGCAGAGAGATGCCCAGGACACCCTTGACTGGAGTGGAAAATAATTCACAAAAAAACCCAAAAAACTCACCAGAGGTATTCCAAGATGTACTTGGGCATGGGGGCCTCCTTACCAGGTCAATTAAAAGAGAAAGGAGGGTTTATACAGGCTCCACCAGTAAGATTTTGCTATGAGTGGGTTATTAGTCACACTTGTAGATGGCCAGTAGAAAGGATAATGTAGCAAGAGTGAAGTGTGAGTTGCCCATACATAAGTGATAGTACTTAAACAAGTGAGTTTCAACAAATAGGTCTGACTTGATTTAACCCAAGTAGAGCATAACCTTCTAAATACATAGCTGCCATATGCATCCTAGAAATTACAATCTAGCAATCACACCCTTGCAATCACATTTCTAGCAATTACACAGGTTTGTCATTCTAGCAAATGGAAGCTACACCAGAGATATAACTGGCAGGGTGAGCAGTAAGACAACAGGGATAAAGCAATGGAATAACCACAGAGTCTGTCCAATGTCCACATGTTTTTTGAGTCATGAAAGAAAAGAGTACCTGGTGTCCAAAGGTGACATATGAAGAAAAATGGTAGCTGCAGCTATTGAGCAGGGCAGACCGGATGGCTATTGGATGCCTCCTGGGCTGACTCCCTCATTGCCCTTTGCACTGTGGCCCTTAGTACTTAGGACCACAGTGTAAAGACCACTTAACTCTCAGAGGTTAAGTAGTGAGAAGCCAGACCACCCTCCCTTACCCACTTAGTGAGTTGAGATGCAGGAGGGTGGAGCAGGCGCAGCTATGCCCAGGTCTTGAGGTCAGGGGTCCAATGTGTGGCATCCATTGGGAGAATGGTAGGAAGTTCAAATTCCCCTCAATACCCTTGTGGCTGGATCCCAATCACAGAGAAGGTTGAAGCCATGCTGACGATTATACCCGTAGTAAGGGCTGAAGGTTCAAATTTGCAGTTTCAAAAATGTATGCTTTGCTGAAGCCAGACAGCTCTCTTTCACTCAATTGGCAGATTAAGGAGCAGGGGGCATGCTGAGGTCTCAAGATCAGGGGTCCGGTGTGAGGAGTCTGTTCTGGTGAAGGAAGTCAGAAAGTTCAAATACCCCTCATAACCCTTGTGGCTGGATCCCTATCGCAGAGAAGCATGTGTAAAGATAATGTACATAAACTCAAAGACTAAAATAATAACCATAAATGCCCAGAGAATTTCCTGTGTCTTGATTACCTGATAAGGCTCCAAACCCATAGCTTTATGTTCTCTACATCTCATTTTTTCTACTAGGATGTATCTCAGTCTTCATGTGAATGCTTCCAAAATTGTTTCTTTAAAAAAATATCTGGCTTGCATCTTTGTACAAAAGTACAGCAACCTACCACCTCCCATGCCCAACCACTCCTCAAACCCCAATGCTCAGTAATATAAACCCTTAACTCCCCCACCTATTTATAAGAACCCTGCTATTTAAAAAAAATAACTTTTAATTTTTGAATTTTGCAAGAATACATAACAAAAACTATAATATTACAGAAAACAACAAAGTATACAACAATACAGTAGTTTAACTTATAACAAGCATTTGCCAATGCCGAATGTTTGCTTGCTGATATTAGCACTGGATGTGCAGGAGTTAGACAAATGCAGAATAGGAATGGCAGTGAAGTACTGAACTCACGCCAATCCCACCTCCACCCTGCAGAGATGGACAGGCATTGGGGTGTGCCTGTGGATTGTTGCCCATAATGCTCACGGCATTTCACCTCACCCTATCCTGTAGACACTGACAAGTGTTGAGGTGTGCCTTGCAGCGTTTAGCTTCACAGTCACTCCATTTCATAAGGACATACACTGAAATTGGTGCAGTGCAGTAGAATGGGGTGAACACCTATATGCCTGTCACTGGCTTCAGAGTGGGGGTTGGATGGCATGAGCATTACAGCCGGTGATCCAAAGTTACACCTCTGATGCCTGTCAGTCTGTACAGGGTGGGACAATATGGTTAGAAACCCTAATGCCCTGGGCCTTTTTGTGACCCCCACCTCATGAAAGCATTTGGGACCTCTTCTCATGAACAGTGGCAGTGTGATTTTGTTAATGTGTCCCGAACTTCGAGTTCCCACAGCGACTACGCCAGTCTGTGCCAGATGTGTGAAAACACAAATTAGGCAGGATGTGGAGAATGACAGCTGTACCACCCATAGGGAGGTGTGAAGAGATGGCAATGTTGAAAATCTGTAGTGAAAATATTAAAAATGCTCAAAGTTCCAAGTGTACATGGAAACTGCACAACACATGCTTGTACCGCAGTCATTTAGTGGAATTATTTCACCAAATTTTCAACATAAGCATTTTGTGACCTCTGCTCATGAACACTATCACTATGATTTTCTTAATCTGTCCAAAACATTAATTTCCCACAGTGACCGCGCCATTGTACGCCAGTTTTGCAAATACATATTTCGGGTAGGATATGAAAAATGACAGCTGTACTGTTCATAAAGAGGTGTGGCAAAATGCCAATGTTGAAAATTTGGAGTGAAAATATTACAGATTTGCACACTTCCGAGCATACGTGGAAACTGCGCAACACACGCTTGTAACACATTCATTTTATGGACTTTTGTCACTAAATTTTCAACATTTTACATCCTCTGCTTATAAAAAGTGACACTATGATTTTCTTAAGGTGTGTTGAACACTGATTTCCCACAGCAACCATGCTATTCTGTGCCGGAAGTGCAAAAACACATTTTGGCCAGGATGTGAAAAATGACAGCTGTACTGTTCATAAGGAAGTGTAGAAAAAAGCCAATGTTGAAAATCTGGAGCAAAATTATTACAAATTCACAAAGTTATGAGCATGGGTGGAAACTGCCCAATGAATGCTCATAACACAGCCATTTTATGGACTTTTGTCACCAAATTTTCAACATAGGCATTTTAGGACCTCTGCTCATGAACAGTGAAACTATGATTTTCTTCATGTGTCCCAAACACTGATTTCCCACAGTGACCGCATTATTCTATGCCGGAAGTGTGAAAACACATTTCAGTCAGGATGTGAAAAATGACAGCTGTACTGTTCATAAGGAGGTGTGGAAAAATGCCAATGTTGAAAATCTGGAGTGAAAATATTACAAACTCGTGAAGGTACGGGCATGCATGGAAACTGTGAACACAAGCTCGTATAACAGCCATTTTTTGGATTTTTTCCACCAAATTTGCATCATAGGCTTTTTGAGAGCCCACCTCATGAACACTGGCACTGTCATTTTGTTAATCGGTCCTGAAAGGTGATTCTGGGCAGTGACCGTAAAATCACCTTTTGGGAATGAATAATGCCATGACAGTGGCTGAGTCCATGAGGAGGGGTCCCAATAACTCCATGTTGAAAATTTGGTGCTACAACTCCTAAAAATGCCTGAGATATGCACCAAAGTTGAAAAAACCCTATATATGTCATTATACAGCTTACCTGGATTTCTTCAGTTTGCGCTCAGCTTTGAAGAGAGCAGACATGTTCCCAGTCCACTGAAGATTGTCACATTGGGCTCCGGAGGTAAGTATGGGGTGAGGGGGGGTGTGGGGAGGCAGGGTACACAGTGGGTGGGTGCGGGTTGTGGGAGGGGCCACCAAACTCAAAGAGGGACCGTTTTCTGTTTTACAGGTTTAAAAAAACAAAAACAAATAAAACACACCATGGGACTTTTTTTTTTCACGGACATTTGGCATGCTGGGGCAGGCTTCCTGCATACCACCTGAGTGTTTTGAGGGGGCTGTAGCTGATGGGGGATTGGGAACCCCCCTCGGCACACAACAAATTGGGAGGGGGACATTACGCCAACCCGGTAGCGGGCTCTCCATCAGGCAAATTGAACTGGGAAGGGGGACTGAGGCAATTGGGATTGGTGCCCCCATCGACAAAGAAAGACTGTTGCGGGGGTGCATGATGCAGAGGGGGATTGGGCATCCCCTCAGCACACAAAAAATTGGGGAGAGGGTTAAAGTGTGCCAATGAGAAGTGGGCTCCCTTCAGCAAATGAACTGGGTCAGAGACGTGGACGGCAAGGGTACCGCCTTGCAATGATGGGTTCCTTCCTTATTGCAGCTGCGGATTCATTTCAAGATGGTGGCATGCTGGCTGAACTAGTGTCAGCAGCAGCGAGCCACCACATTGGGTAAAGCGAACCAAGCCTCAAAAGGCACTGGAGGTATTGGCCCCCACAGTGTAACACCTCCAAAACCCCTCTTCTCTCCTAAGCTGTGATGAAATGTTTCTTACGCATGCCCGAAAGCAAACATAACAAGCATTTGTCAATGCCGAATGTTGTCTTGCTGCCATTGGCAGTGCAGGAGTTAAAGAGATGCAGCATAGGAGTGGCAGTCAAGTATTGAACTGATGCCAACCCACCCCCACCCTGCAGAGAGTGAGAAGCATTAGGGTGTCCCTGTGGGTGTTTGTTAGTGCAGTGCGGGAAAACATGCTGGGCAGGATGTGAAAAATGACAGCTGCACAGTTCATAAGGAGGTGTAATTAAATGGCAGTACTGAAAATGTGGCATACAAATATACAAAATTTGCGGAGTTGCAAAGGTGTGTGGGAAATATGCAAGGCACGCTTGCAGCACTGCCAGTTTGTGGGTGTTTGACGCCAAATTTTCAACATAGGCATTTTAGCACCTCTGCTCATGTACAGTGTCACTGTCATTTCCTCAAAGTGTCCCAAGAAGTGATTTTGCACAGCGACCATGCTATTCTGTGCCGGAAGTGCGGAAACACATTTTGGGCAGGATATGTGAAGTGACAGCTGTACTGTTCATCAAGAGGTGTGTAAAAATGGCAATGGTGAAAATCCAGAGTGAAAATATCACAAATGCACGATGGTACGAGCATGTGTGCAATCTGCCAATGCACGCTCATAACACAGTCATTTTATGGAGTATCAGCTCCAAATTTTCAACATAAGCATTCTAGGAGCTCTGCTCATGAACTGTGTCACTGTCATTTTCATAATCTGGCCCAAACACTGATTTTCCACAGTGACTGCGCAATTGTGCACCGGAAGTGCGGAAACACATTTTGGGCAGGATGTGGAAAATGACAGCTGTACTGTTCACAAGGAGGTGCACAAAAATGCCAATGCTGAAAATACGGCATTAAAATATTGTGAATGCGCGAAGTTATGAGCCTGCATAGCAACGGCGTAGCAACTGCGCAACGCACACTCGTAAAACAGCCATTTGTTGGATTTTTTCAAGCAAATTTGGAACATAGGCTTTTTGAGAGGCCACCTCATGAACACTGCACTGTCATTTCGTTAATGGGTCCTGAAAGGTGATGTCGTGCAGTGACTGCGAAATCACCTTCCAAGGCTGATTAACGCCATGACAGTGACAGAATTCATGAGATGGGGCCCCCAAAACCCCATGTTGAAAATTTGGTGCTAAAATTCCAAGAAATGCCTGAGATATGCAGCAAAGTTGAAAAAACCCTATTCATTGCATTATACAGCTTACCAGCATTTCCTCAGATCGCGGTCGGCTTTGAAGTGTGCAGACATGTTCCCGGTCCATGGAAGATCGTCGCGCCAAATTCCGGAGGTAAGTATGGGGTGGGGTGAGGGAGGCAGTGGTGCGCAGTGGTGGGTGCAGGTGGGGAGGGGCATCTAGACGAGGGACGGTTTTCATTTTGCAGGTGGAAAAAGGAAAACCGTCCACGGGACAGTTTTTGCATTACAGGGCTTTTGGCATGCTGGGGTGGGCTCCCAGCATGCCACCTAAAATGGGTTTTGTTGGGGGTGTCAGTAGTAGCTGATAGGGGATTGGGCACCCTCGTCGGCACACAACAGGGGGTAATGCGGTGGGGTTAGGCACCCGCCAGCAAACAAAGAAGGGGAGCACGAGCTGAGGGGATTGGGCACCCCTCTCAGCATTCAACAGTTGGGGTGATGCCGATGGGGTGGGCTCCCTGTGGGCGGACAAAAAAGCAGGGGCGTGAGCCGGGGATTGGGCACCCTGATGTCAGAAAATGTGGGCGGCCGCCCCCCTTCGCGACCATGATCATAATGGCGGGCGACCGGCAAGCAAAGGACTGCTGCGTATGACGGCTTTGCTCGGATTGCAGCGACATCTTTGCTTTGATGTGCTCACCCCATTATGAATGCATGGTGTGGCGGTGGCATGCAGGCTGATTGGGGAATGAGGGACGCACCTACTGATGCGTCCCCTGCATTCACCCAAGAGCAGCCGCGCCCCCAAGACCCGCACTGTCGCAAGATGTTTCTTGCGCATGCACGCAAGCCAACATAAAAAGGATAAGGATAAGCAAAATAATTTATTTCATCCGTTATATAATGTTTGCATCTACAAAAAGTCATTGGAGGCAGCAGTATCATGTCATACACAGCACTCTGAAAGCAATTTACCTACTAAAAATAACTTTTTCATTCATAAATAGTTTATCTACTTGAGCTTCAAGGCAAATTTCAGCTCATAACAATTTACAGGTAGGAGGTACAATAAAATATCCCCTACCCCTGCCTAATTGACAAATGAACCCAAAAATTAAGTCTATAAGAAAATAAATTAAATTGTCTATCTAGCAGGCCATGTCTGTGGTTCAGGGAAACAGCACCAGACAATCTTCCCCACACCCTCCCTGCTGGACATCATCAATGGTCTTGATAGTGACTATGCCCTTATTGTTTTTGTGTTCCTCTTTTATTCCTTCCCCCATCCACCAGCTATCTCTCAGTACTGGGTGGTGTCCCTTTATATCACTCTACATTTCCTTTTGCCCAGTAGGATGAGTCCCTCCTGCAGCATCTCTAGAGTGAGAGTGAAAATGTCTTGGATGCTAGACTAAGAGAGATTTAAAGATTGTGACCCAAGTAATCAAGTTCATACACATGGTCATATCTATTGCCCCCCGTGATCCCAAAACCATTGTTGTTACCAGTTCACACAGTGACAAGTTTGCAAACGGTTTATTAGAAGAGATGAAATACTTTTAAGCAAAAGCACATGTCTAAATAAAATAAGTGATATTCTTAATTTGTTAAACAGTTAGAGACCCATATTTGAAAGGTTTGCAAAGTGATGTGCCAAGGACTGTGTGCTTTACAACTTTGTGTGCAAAACAAAAGGAGGTATACTGAAAGCCATGCACTGAAGCTCTGTCCAGTGTTAGCAGGTTTTCAGTATATACATCCTGTGAGAGCAGTGCAAAGCACCAACCTGTGTGTTAGCACAAACCACAGTACTGTACAGACCACTTGTGTGCGCCTACAGACAGGGATCATCATTGTAGACAGCCTGGGACGCTGTTACCTCTGCAGTGTATTGTGTCATATTAGTACAGTAAATACTAACAACTTTACTAAGCATGCAAGGCTCTTACATCTACTTATAATTACTCGCCAGTTTACGTTGTAATTATCGAGGCACATTGCTCCTCCTCACAGTGGATGGGAACTATGGATTGCATGGTACAATAGAACAGTACAGATCCACAAGTGAGAAGGGAGACACATGAGAATGCAGCAGCTGAAATAAAGGTGTTGCTGTCTTTCAAGAGGCCAGCCTGATGTCTGTAATGTGCTCATTCATGGTCTACTACATCAGTATAGCATTATATTGAAGTCCACTGTCCAGGTGGTTTCTAAATCAAAGTACTCCACTCTGCATCAGCAATGCTGCTAGGAGCTGCATTGCAACTATTCAGTTGTCCCCTTGGTCACAGGTCACAGGCTTCTAGTACAGTGTTCTCAAAGGTCTGTGCTATCTGTGCACTGGTAAAACATGCTTTTAGACAGCATTAACAATCATAGTGCAAAAAGGCTTTTAACTCATTTACCAGGTTTCTAATATGCCAGTGCATGACTGACTCCACATCTTATTAGTATGCACTCCAGATGGGGCTATGTGCTCCTTCACTAATTGCTTTGTGCTGTGCAAACTGCCACTTCCAATGTGAAGATTAGAGTGCTCACCACCGTGTGAGCACTAACATTATATAGTGTGTAGTGGGCCTTTGTCAAGCATGGATTTCCATCCTTGCTGAAATGTCGCACCACTGTTTAATGGTCATGGAACAGTGCTGTACCTTTATGAGGCACAACAACATATCAACTGTTTGGAAATCCTTGGGCCACCTGCACTGAGAACAGCCTCACGCACAGTGCTTTTTTTTGGTAAAGCAAAACTGCCAAGCCACCAATGCAGGGGAAAACTTGCAACAAACTGGCCACAGAACAAACACAGATAAGTCCTACGTTAACTTTTTTTTGACTTGCAGTTTTAAAATATAGCTGTTCGTTAAGCAGTCATTTCCGCACGAGTCTATGGATGGATCCACTTTTACTTTCCCTGTTCACTTGGGGATCCCCTAATTCTAAAAAGACACTGAGAAAACAACTATTCATTACAAAAAAATGCTTGTTAGATAACCACATGCCTAACCTGCCTGTGCTGCTACCTTGGGATTCTAACTACAATTGACCTCTCAAGCTCTGCTTTCAAGGTCTGATGTAATCAGAACCACTCTGTGGCAGCATAGACCAGCTGTGTATGGTTGTTCAGCCTGTATTTTCTATGGCTTGCATGGCAAATATTATTTGAATATCCTACCCCTAGTGTAATGTATCTGTTTTGTGAATGGAATAAAGGATGGGGTAGTGTGCCATACAGGAATTTAACACACACACCCGAAGTGCGGGATATGAACACATGAACAAGCCTGCAGAAGAAGGCCATTTGGTCTATCAAGTCTGCTTGTATTGCAAGGTCCACAGCTTGAACTAATGTCCCTGCCCTCCCTCCCAACTCCTTCCATCCTCCCTACCCATGATTCTTATCTTCCCCCATGCCTATCTCAGCCTATCTTAAAGCTACTCACTGTCTTTAATGAGATGACCTCTTCCGGCAGCGCATTCCAAGTGTCCACCGCCCTTTCTGTGAAGAAGTGCTTCCTGACATCCCTCCTAAACCTCCCACCCTCCAGCTTAAGACTGTGCCCCCTCAAGATATGGTTGCTACTCAGCTTATTCCTTATCAAAATTATTTATCCCTTTCAAGTACTTGAATGTCCCAATCATGTCCCCTCTCTCTCTCCTGGCTTCCAGGGAGTACATGTTCAGTGCCCTCAACCTCTCCTCGTATGCCTTGCCCTGCTGACCTGCTATCATCTTTATAGTCCTCCTCTGTACCTTCTCCAGCAGGTTAATGTCCTTTTTGAGGTGTGGGCACCAGTATTGAACGCCATACTCTAGATGCGGCCTTACCAGTGACCTGTACAAGGGCAGTATAACCTCCTCTCTCCTACTACTGATCCCCCTAGCTATGCATCCCAGCATCTTCTTTGCCTTTGCTGCTGCTTTCTTGCACTGCGTGGAATGCTTCAGTTCAATAGTGATCATCACTCCCAGGTCCTTCTCCTCCTCTGAAGCAACTACTCAGACTCCACCCAGGTAATATTCTGTCCTGGGATTCTTGGCTCCAATATGCATAACTTTGCATTTCTTGGCATTATAGTCAAGCTGACAGATCCTGGACCACCTTACCAGCTTTTCCAGATCTTCCCCTAGATCAAAGCTCAAGGGGTTTATAAAAGTATCCCACACTGCGGGTGTGCAATAAATTCTCGTATGCACACTCCCCCATTCTTTATTTTATATAATTGCTGGTCAGCGATTTTTTTCCAGCCTGAGTTATGTACATACACACACACACACACACACACACACACACACATTTGGACACACACACACTGCCTCTGTCTCCCTCTCCCTCTCCCTCCCTCCCTTTCCCGGTTGAGCTTTTTCTTCTTCCTTTTTGTTTTACTTTTTTTTTACTTAAAATTTGCAGTTGTGATTGCGCTAGTGATATAGCTAGTCAAGCCACGGCCCCATTCCTGCTCACACCCACAATGTCCTGATGTGGATGAACAGCCGGATCAAACAGATAGTGCTTTTGCAGAAGTCTTAAGCCCACCCACACAGAGAATATGGGCCAAGGAGGGAGTGCAATGTTTTGAAAGACTGTGCACATAAATGCCAAAAATAACCTGTGGGTTATTATAGCAAACATCAACTTGATCAGCCCATAGGAAAAAATTGCTGACCAGTAATTATAATAATATTTCAACCACTTTTTCATCCTTCTTCTGCAGAAACAGATAATTTTCAAAATCTCTGGCTGGAGTCACTGGCATGCACGTTTAGTAGTTCATTCAACAAAGAAATATCTAATTCCAGATCAATCATAGGCACAGCAGGAAATGAATAATTACCAGTAGATTTTAGTTTTAAATCTAATAATTATTTTGCATCCTGATCCAGCAAACAGGTCTGAACATTAGAAAGCACTGTTAACTTTGCAGGCTGCATAAAAATCATTGTTGCGCTGATACCAAGAAATGCAGAATGTAAGTTCATTATGTGCTTTTCTGTGTTGTTCTGCAAATTTATTTATTCATTTATTTGGTAATTTCTTTACTTGTTGTAGGCGCCACTTATAACATCCACCTTTAAAATGGACATCCACTTGTTGTGGTAATTTTTTGTTTACCCAAACCACCAGCTATTACTTTTATTAATAAGCCTGATGTTGGGGCTTAGGAACCCTCCATCTCGACCCCCAGTGCTGCCGTGGACCCTCCGCTGCCTGCCCAGGAACCCACTGGAGATCCGCCTGCCCTGCCGCAGCCGACAAAGCTTTGCGCCTTGCTCCTCAGGAAGCCTGTTGCTAGGGGCCGCCTGCTGGAAACTCACGCCCAGAAGCAGAACCAGGGCCGGTCCACCCTGGTCCTTAGACCCGCTAAAACCGTAAAAGCCGCCAGGTCACGTTTTCACGAATCCAGCTGCGGTTGCCTCCAGCTCAGTCTGAAGTGCTGCCTGGCTGTACTCTCTGAGAAAAAGCGGCTGTTTTCACCTTAATTCGTTGACCTTGGGGAACTTTTTCGACCTGGGACTAGGAGCGCCGCTCAAAAGTGCCTCCCTACCCGCTTAAGGTTAACTCTAAGTGGTCACAAGACTTAAGTGATACAGTCCCTTCGGTGGCAGTTTTAACTTACTTACTGTGCTAAAGTCCACATACTTAACAAAGTGCTTGATTTATATAGAGCCTATAGTCACAATTTGTAGAGAAACCTAGAATTTAATTTAGAGCTTGATTTACCTGCCTTAAGTGTAGTAGCTACTTTTCTCTCACTGTTTCCTTGGATCCCCTCCTCTACTTCACACTCCCGCCCTTTCTCTTTGTTCTTTGACCGCGCCTTGTCTCTCAGCTCTCCTACTTAAGTCTCTCCCTTGCTGTCCTTCTCAGGTCCTCTCCTGGCCCGTTGGGGCTTAGGAACCCTCCATCCCGACCCCCAGTGCTGCCGTGGACCCTCCGCTGCCTGCCCAGGAACCCACTGAAAATCCGCCTGCCCTACCGCAGCTGCCAAAGCTTTGCGCCTTGCTCCTCCAGGAAGCCTGTTGCTAGGGGCTGCCCACTGAAACTCACGCCCAGAAGCAGAACCAGGAGCCCAGCCGCACCCTGGTCCTTAGACCCGCTAAAGCCGTAAAAGCCGCCAGGTACGTTTTTTCACCGAATCCAGCTGCCGGTTGCCTCCAGCTCAGTCTGAAGTGCTGCCTGGCTGTACTCTCTCAGGAAAAGCGGCTGTTTTCACCTGAACTCGCTGAATTTGGGAACTTTTAGGCCCTGGGACTAGGGCGCACATCGCGCCTCCCTACCGCTTAAGGTTAACTCTGGCGGTCACAAGACTTTCGTGATACAGCCCTTGGTGGCAGTTTGTCCTGCCTGACGCTTCGCTGGCTTCCCACCCTCCCCACCTCACCCACCCTGGTCGACCCTCTAGATTTATAGGACTCAGCCCATCATATGACTAAGTGCCCACTTTCCCATTGGTTCCTTATATTCTCTCACCGCTGGGGGTGATCTACCCTCAACATCTGCCAAAAGTTCATAATCTCCTTCGGGCCAAATCATCCTCCCCTGATCTATTTTCCTTCCTCCCGAGCACACTATACGGCTTTTCTTTTACATCCCCTCTCCCCTATTGAACTCTCCCCCATATCCTTAGCATTACCTTTGCTTTCCTTCTCTTTCTCTATACCTGCTTTAGCTCTGTTTCTCTGAACCTAGCTCCAGCTTTACCTCTCCTCCAACCCTACCCTGAAAAAACTTTCAGCTGCTCAAATAAAAAGGATCTCGGCACATAAGTGAGAAACATGTCTTCCTCACCTACATTCACACAGTGTCCTCATGACAGACCAAATGAGCTTATTATCCTAATCTGCCTTTTTCTCCTCTGGGGCATGAACGAAGTCTCGCTGATGCTGCGCTGCCAGATTCTTAAAACCCCCCCCAGCCACTGACTTTAGTCTCTCCAACCTCATGATTGCAGACCTATGACCTAAACCCTTTTGGGAACACCTTCTCCTAAACAAAGGCTGCACTTATCGATTTCTGTCTTCCCTCAAAAATAAGTGGAGGGTAAGCAGGAGTGCCCTAGACCTCCTCAGCTCACCGCTTATGTTCCTAGCATCACTCCTGATTAAACTTTCTGGTGATATTGAACTGAATCCAGTCCCCCCCTGCAGTGGGGCTCCCCAGAAAGTGTTAACTAAGCAAACTAAAGGACTACTTATATCGCATATGAACATCCGAAGCCTACTGAATCACCTGCCTGAAGTGGAAGCATGGCTCAAAACATACAATCCCGACATACTGTGCCTACCGGAGACCTGGCTGAAACCTAGAACCCCCGATACCATGTGCACCATACCTGGCTACTCATTTATTCGGCAGGACAGACCGGGGTCAAAGAAGGGTGGAGGTGTGGCCCTTTACCATAAGTCTTACCTGGACATCAGTATAATCTCTGACCCAAACCCCCCAACTTCGTGTGAATCAATGCTTACGCTCCTGACACTTGGGTCTAAAAAACTCCATATAGTCTGTATTTACAATCCACCCTCAGGAGGAGTGAACGGGCTCCAGGAAGCACTCCAGCTAACTCTAAAATACATCAATAAAAATGAAGCTGTCATCCTTGGTGACATTAACCTGAACTGGCTGGGCCCCTCTTACAATACCCTGGCTTCACTAGTGCAAGGCTTAAATTTTCACCAGCAAATCACGGAAAGATTAAGAGAGAATCTGTGAAACAAAAAGGTGATGATGGGAAAGATATCATCACCATCATCACCTTTTTGTTTCACAGATTCTCTCTTAATCTTACCATTTATCACTTCTTCTCTCTTTGCCTCCCCCTTCTTCTTTCTCCACATATATATCTCTCTCATTTTACCTCTCCTCTACACTAACTTGTTTTTCTCTTTTAGATATTTCCTGAAGAAGACCTAAGGTCGAAATGTAGATTTTTAACTCTATTTTCTATTTTCAGCGTGCATTTAATATAACCATTTTGTTTTGCTTTTAGACCACATGCTGATGCAGCGCCTTGTCTTTGTTTTTTTACTACTTCTAAATAGAGTTGTGCAGAGTGGAAATATTCTGACTCTGTGGAGTGTTGATGAAATTTTGTTAAATTCCATGAAATTTTGCAGAATTACATCAGAAATTTTATGGAATTGTTAAACTTTAGTAAGCTGGTTATGACTTAGCCGCTGTTTAAGTTAGAGTGCTGGTACTTGGCATATATATTCTTGTGGTAGATGGCCACTAATGTGCTAAATATCATGAAAATCAAATGGACAGTTTCAATATTATAGATGCTCAAATGCTGTCATGTTATTGATTCTGTGTAATTTCAAGAACATTTTTATCTGCATGTACCTTAACCATCTATTGGATCACAGATCTTAAATTTGGCTTGATTTCTTGATGCTAGGTGTGCTAACAATGTGCCAGATTTCATGACAATATGATGCATCTCAAAATTATATGTGCTCAAAATCTGTCATTTTATATTTTCAGGACATTTCATGAAAAACAATTAATCTGCATATGACTCAGGTACCTTTGGAGCTAGACGTGTAAATTAGTATAACCTTTTTTTTGTAATGCTTACATAATGATCTAAATATGGAGAGAATTAGATAAGAGAGTTTTAAGTTACAGGGGTTCAAAACTTTACTATGTAAATGTTTGCAAAACTTTATGAAAACTGTCAAACATGTGGATGTTTGTAACTTCTCTGCTCTTGCATACATAGAGTTAACATTTGACATGCGTATCCATCTTGTCTAACAGAACTGGATAAACTGGTTAAGCAGTTTTAAATTTGCAGAAGAAAAAAATGATTAGTAACATTTTCTCACATATTTATGATAGCATATGCTGTAGATGAAGCATTCAGAATTTTTTTTGTTGAATTTAACATTAATAATGCACATATCACTACTTCATTGGATAAGCTATGCTGAGCTTTTTGCATTCCTAATGTTCCTGTCTGGGTGACTGTTCTCTCCCTTCCCCCATTTCTCATTTGACATAGCCAGATTGACTCAGTAGGACTACTGATCCCACAGATATCCTCTTTGTTCTTTACAGTGACAAACTCCCTTAAAACGTGAGTTATCTACTCCTTTTCTAATCAACCAACTCTGTTGAAATAGCCAGAATTATTTCTTCCTGCTGCCCAAGACATTGTCTTCCCCCAACACATCTTTTTGATTACCTCTAAGTCCTAGACTTGCATGTACACCAGGCTCCCTGGATCCTAAATTTACTGGATGTGATCCTTAAATGTTCTGCATTCAGGTTGGAACCGTTGACACTCTATGCTTTCTTGCTGCAGCCTGGGGGCCTACCACTTTTGTGCTACACAGCTCAGTTTTCCATTTCTTGATGAAACTACGCATCTAACTCCAGAACCTGGTGACCCCCTGCACTACCTATCTCTTATGCCCATATCCATTAATTAGAACCCCCGAGACAAGGCTGAGTGAAGTTAGGAAGTCCCAGTTTTATTGAATTTTTCATGAAATTCTACAATTTTCACAGGGACTCATGGGATTTGACTTTAAGTACAGTTGATATTTTGCAACTTATCAGAGCAAGCAAGTAATAAAATTGTCACGCACAGTCTCCTTGTAACATCTAAGAACCTTCCAAATTTAATGGTATTGCATACTCTAGTTTAAGTTTCAAGGGCTGAAAAATTTGTAGTTTACATTATTGCAAAATTAAATTTTTAAATGCTGTGAAAGTTTGACTACTTTTAATTCAATTCCATTAAATACTGCAAATATGAACTTTTTCAGGAATGACCATGCTTGTTTGGAGGATGACTGACTTTGACTACTTAAGCTGGGAGTTAGAATTCCTGTGTTTATTAGTATTTTAATTTCACATAATGGTATTCATAAGGGTGTGAATAAATAACAAATGACAGCCTGTGTGGTTATGCAAGCAATAACACATGATGAGGTGTGGGTTATGTGCTGATAAGAGCATGCCCAGGGTTGTACTAAGACACGAGGCGCTTGGCCGAATGCCTTATGCCCCTGGACGTGCTCTTATAAGCAGGTAACCCACACCTCGGAGTGTGTTATTGAGCTTATAAAATGGGTCTCCCAGTAAAGAAGTTTATTTTTTTTTAATCACATGAAAAGTGTACAGAGAGATTATAAAAAAATACGATCATATTAGCAGAAAAAAAATAGTCCCTGTCATTGTGTTGTAATGGAGTTGTTTTAGCATTTACTGTGATATTTCTGGTAGTCTACGCACCTGCAAGATAGTCAGATTATTTTTTTTAGTTTTTTTTTTAAGTGTTTCTGTCTTGTTAATGTTCACTGTGCTGTACCTATCCATATTCTGTTAAGTCTGGACTGCTGCAGCAAGCGGCTCGGTTGAGAAGGGTGACAGCCTGAGACTGAGCTGACTGACCAGTGAAGAGTGACGTTTGTTCCCTTCCCTCTGACATTTTATTTGTTTCTGTATGGTTTTCTGCTTCTTTTACAGTGTTTTTTTGGGGGGTGCCTGATTTTAAAGTGTGACATTTAAGTTTTGTTTGGCAGTTTTATTCTGTAAGGTTTCCCGACTGCTGAAGTGTTACATCCGGTTTTCCAGTAACGTTTGAATATCGTGGGCAGTAGTGTCATCAGGATTCCTGAATCATAATGATTTTCATATGCTGTGTACTTGTTTGTTTACAGAAATGAGATGCATGAAATATTTTAAAGTAAAGTGTAGATGAGGTGCATGGGTCGACCGCTAAGAACAGACTTCCTGTTTTGCTGTCGGTTTTGCAAGGTATGGTTAGTGCAGCTGCTGCGTAGAGATGGGACAGTGAAAAAAGAAAAGATAAGGTACTAAACTTATTTTGCTGCTCATATGAGGGAAAGGAAAAAATAAAACATTTTGTTTGGGTGGTGTGCTGTGTAAATGGTGGCGCAAGTAAGATATGTTGTTTTGGGAGATAGCGAAAGGAACGAGCACCGGTATGCTCTTGCATGTATAAGCGGTTTAAAGCTTTGGGAGGTTAGTGATATTTTGTTGTTGTGAGGTTGGCCAGGGAAGAAAAGTGCCAGTTGGCATAACTATTAGCTGGTAAGGACATGGTTGAAAGGTCCTTTCAGACAATCATTTTAATGGATTTTATTGACCCATTTTATAAACTGGAACAATGAATGCCACACGTGGTTGTTAGGAACTAGGTGTAGATGAGTGCTGAAATCACCTGAGAATGTGCATTATTTCCCTTACCATGGCACACCATATAGTGCCTTAGCCCACTTATAAAATGGGTTTCTATTTGTTAAAAAAAATATAGAAATAAAATAAAATAAAATAAATGTAGTTCAGGTGAGGTGTGCAGTTGTCAGAAAATAATTAATGATCAGTTCACAACATGTGACCAGTGAGGTTACAGAATTTTCATGACACATTTTATAAATAAGATTCGGAGACAAAATCAGACTAATTAGCCCCACAAGACCCTCTCCGTTTTGTCCAGTTACAATAGCAATGACACACTGAATGTTGGCTGCATGCTATCACTGTAAAGAACAGTGCCATCAAGTAGAATATACTTGAAAGGTACAAAATACGTACAAAAGGTGGTGCACTCAAGCATTGTTCAAAAATGTCTCACTGATTACATTCTTTGAAAAATGTAATCAGTGCTTTGCAAAGCAAGTCCCATTTAGAGTCAAGGCACTTTATATGGGACTTGACTAACAATCCCCCAATGTAATTTTGCACGGAATAATTTTTTTTTTTTTACACATTGTTTCTTTGTTCTCTACCCGAGGAACTCTCTCCAGCATCTGCCTAACCCACTCTCTACCTCCCGCTGTGGCGACCGCAACTACTCCCTCACTCCAACCAGTCTATATGCCCAGATCTAAGCCCCCATGGGGAAGGACTACCCTATCCTCCCACAGCCCTCTATCTTATAGTATAGTGAGCCTGTCAGAGGGGAAGGTCAGGGAGAGTGAGGACCCCAGTGCTGGGAGTGTGGAGCTGGCAGCAGTGCCTTCACCTATCCTCTGGAGGGGGGGTTCCATTTTTTCCTCCATTTCCCCAATGCTCGATCATGCAATGGTGTCAATGACACTAGTGATGATGCCTGCCACAGCACCGCCCCCTAGCAATGTGTGGCAACCCAAACTCGGCATTCCCCCGGTCTCCACCAGAGGTCGCCCCTGTGTGATGCATCCCCTACAGCCCTCCCCAGGAAAAGAGAGCAGTCCTCCAGATGCTCGATCTCTTCCCTCCCCTGCCGACCCCCAATGACCTGAGCTCATTCCCAAACCCGGGTTGCCAGTGTGGCGCGAGGTGTGGCATCCAGCACCTCAACCCTCAGTGCCACCAGGCCAGCTTCCATGTAATAATTTAAGTGAAAACATTTTTAAACTATTTTTGAGTATTGGTTCTCAGCAATTATAATACCAGAGATCAGCTCCCTCAAAATATACGAAATATTGAACAACCACCTGCCTCACCTCCAGAACCTTGTGATGTTCAGGCAGCATGAAAAAACTCTCCGCCCCTTATCACAACCCCCACTAAAGGTCCCTACAGTACACATGGTTACTGGGCAAAGGTCTTTCAGATACAGTGCCACACATTGTTGGAACAAACTCTCTGCAGCTATACAGAATTGCCCCTCTCTTGCCACATTCAAACGCTCACTAAAAGCACACTTCTCCACAACAAGCAACTGCATTTGTACTCACTAATATACACCATTTACCCCAAAATACCCAAGTAAACAAATACTTCCTTTGAGCCAGTATCCATTAATATCTTTCACTGCTCCTAAGGCAGATTCCTCCTAGCAGGATTAGCTACAATAACATATTAATTTCTAAGAGAGATATACAGAACTTCTGAGAATGGGTTATTCTTGTGGACCACACAATACTATGACTAATAACTAGTCCTGTACTGCATTACCGTGTCCTGTAGTTATTTTACATATGTAAATTTGTTTATGTTACGATCTAAGTTGACTGTGTATTAGTAGATATGTCTTTTTTTATTCTTTTGTGTTGTATATGATCAATGTCCTGTACTTTACTATCTGTACCTAATTCCGAGTCACCCCTGAAAAAGGGACCTATGGTCTTAGCGGGCCCACCTGGTCAACAAAATAAAAAAATTAAAATCTATTCATCTAAGTTAGGCTTAAACAAATAAAGTGACCCTGACCTTATTACCTCACTTGGAAGGCTATTACACTTCCTCAACACTTTTTGTATGAAGCAATGCTTCCTTTGTCCATCTTTGTATTTTATTTATTTATTTGTTAAGGTTTTGTGCCCAGGATTTCCCAGCGGAGATGTTGCATCCTTTTAACAGTGAGGCAAGAATTACCCATTTGTTCAGCTGGGGAGGTACTGGAGTATGAGGGAGGTCATGTGACTTGCACAGTGAGCCACTGATGGTGGCAGGATTTGAAGCTGGGGAATCATCTGGCTTTGCAGGTCTCTGCTCCAACCACTGGTCTACAGTGCTTCCACTACTGAGTCAAGATTTAAGATTCCAGTAAAGCAGTAAGGCCCTGGAGGAATGAACCCCAGTTAACTGATTCACACAGAACCATGGGGAGATGCATAGCCATGCTCTTTTGTTTGGGGGAAGACTGCAACACCTGAGTCAGACCAGCAAAATCACACAGGCAGTGTATTTCTGGGGAGGGGCAGAGGAAGGAATCCTGACACCCATCCTAGCAATTTGCTGCCTGTTAAAAATACAGCTTTTTGCCTTTTTGTTCCTTTTCTGGCACATTCTTCTGGTCCAGCTGCCTTTCCCTTAGCTTCTGCCAAGGGCCAGGCAGGCACCGGGCCCTTGCCCCCCAAGAGGAGGACAGCAGTCCTATGGATGCCAGATCCTTTTCCCCTTTGCTGGCCACCTGACACCCTGTGTTCACTTCCACTACCACTGTACTGGCAAGCTGGCTTACACTGTATTTTACCCAAAGCCAACTAATGCCACAACAGAGTGAGCCCATGACCAAATGGGTAATCAATGAAGCTGATAAAGTCTTCCAACTCATTACTTCTTAATGGTTACATCATACATTAATAACCCTGGCTATGTTCCCACCTGAATGGTCACACAAAGAACGTATATTCCAAACAACAACTAGTCTTGTGCTTATTATTGCTGTCACTCCCCACAAGAACTATTTACCTTATCAGGTGACAAACAATCAGAAGAATGTTATTAATACTGAAACCTAAGCAAAAATGTACCCTCTCCAAAAATAATTTAATTCAAGTAAAATATGTAGAATTTGAACAGAGTATAGACTACATTTCATTCATCAACGTAAACTAAAAAAGTAAATATGCAGTAGATATATTAGTTAACTTTTAATAAAAAAAAAAAAAACCACCAATCTCCCTTTTATAAGCCAAAAAACATCTTCACTGTTCTGCTTTTCAAACACATTATTAAATCTGTCCAGTTCACTGAAGCACATATTGGGAAGTATTTTTTTTTATTCTTTGATAGCCAAGTAAGTCCAGCTAGACACAAGTGCCTGTTTTCAGGAGGAAGCTGAGAGTACAAGGAAGACTGAGTGACTTGCTCAGAGTCATACAATATGCTAATGGAGGTTGTGGGATTCAAACCCAGGTCTGCCAAATGTACCAAGTTCATTCATATATTGTTACTCTAACCTCCAGGCTAAACTACCAGTCTAACTATATATGCCCCCCTCTCTCTCTTATCCATGCCACTTAAAACTCTTGTCTTTCTTGGCTCTCTAATAATTAAACAAAAACTTTCTTCTGTTCCTTCAAGCCAGTAATGAGTCTAGTAATGGAGATCAGCCAGGTGGCTGCAGCATGAGGTGGGAAGTAGGGAAGCTCAACAGTGACTCCAGAGTCTGGATCTATGGACTGGAAGTGCTGGACCAGAGGCTAAGGATGGTGTTGAAGGGACATAACAGCAAACTCTTCTTCATTGCTGCAGACTGTAAGCTGATATCTGTGCACTAGCCCAGCACTCTACACGCTTATCCGAAAATGGATGGCTATAAATATTTCCCTGTTTGAGCTGAAGATAGCTCAGACTGTCACAGCTGGCTGGACTGGTTGAACATATAACATACATAACCTTGCTGATTACAGTTTAACCCCTTCACACCTGAATTAAATAGAACTCAATGCAAAGTGAACTTCAAGTAGCTTTTTTTTAGGTCTGAGGGGATTAATTACTTTACAGTGCACACTGCCAAGAAGGGTCCTGTGGAAACAGGATCATCAGGATGGCGAGATCTGCCTCTAGTCAATGGTGAAGGCATGTTAATAGTGACACACTTTAGTGATTTGGATAGTTTCATTTTAAGAATATAATTCATATCCTACTTGTGGGTATAAAAGGCAACTTACTTAAGTGATGTTCATCTGTAAAGCATCAGTATGATGCAAACGTTGGTGTGGTCTGGAGGGGTGTGATTCCATACTTTATTTTGTTAATAAATTATTTCTTATCATAGTCTAACAGTGAGATTTTTCTGATACAGACAGGGCAGCTGATACCTTTTTGTCCTGATTAAATCCTACCACGAGGCCTCCACCTGCTGGCAGTCACATGGCAGAGAGGGCAGCCACCCTCCCCTGGGAGAGAAGAGCAGTCCATTGGATGCTCAGCCCTCTGTCATCCAAGCTGACCCCTAGCAAACCCAACTCCATTCCCAAACTTTGGTTGCTGGTGTGGGAAAATGCATGGCACCTCAGCCCTCTTCTCCACTGAGCTGGCCAAAGTTTTACTATGCTATAGCATGCAAAGTGCACAAAATGTAAAAAGGTCCATCTGGTTATCATTGGCAGCTAGGTAAGAGTTACACCAACTCCTCCTAAACTATCCAATGAAACATCTGACAGATGAAACTTGTCTGGGTCTCTGTGGAGTCAACAATCTAAAACACTCAAACCACAAGTAACCTCCGAATCCGGAGGGTGGAGGTGGGGGGGGGCAACACAAGCACATGCAGATGTACCAGAGTGTCATTCAGTGGACTTGAATGAAAAAGGTATTCTTCTTGACTTGCGGTATAGCCAGATATACTTGTGCTAGGTGCAACCCCTCACCCATATAATCTGAAAGGCTCACAAGGCAAATATAACACTACAGGACCTCATAATCCTACTAATCTCCAGGGTTCTGAGTAAGAAAAAGCAGCACGGAAATGGTCAATGGAATCACAAGTGTCCTTGGTATCATCCATATTGATGGACTGTCTAAGAACTGTATGATTTTGTGGCTATCAGAGATGCAGTCTACCATTTTGCTGCAAGTGAACCCAACACTAGCTGTATGAAAAAGTGCTCTGAAATGCTATTCTGAATTTGAGCACTTTCACTCATCACCCAAAAGATTGAGACAGTTGAGATAAGGAAAGTAATTTCTGACAAAGCAAGCAATATTCATTTTGGACCTTTTCCAAAAGGCATGGAAAGTTCCCACAGTATCAGATGCTGCAGTATCAGCTGCTATCAAACAATAGTGATCACCCTAGAGGGGTCATCTTTGTTAACAAATGTTGATGACAAGAGCTTGAAAGCAGTTTAATGTGCACCTTCTCCCCTTTGCGTTCTATGCCAGTAGTAGTAGTAGTAGTAGTAGTGGATTTTTATTTTTATACAGGTAGTAAATCATACTGGTATAAAACACCATTAAGGCAGTGAAGCCCTATTTACAAGGTGGTCCTGTTTAGTATGCATAGTTTCATGCTTGTACAAAAATAATATCACATGACATATTATACAAACAATACAGCAATACAAATACAAATACAATGCAATGTCGTTGAAGTGTGCACTAAAATACTGTTAATATTTCCATATTGCACAAGTACAAGGTAAAGGTAGCACAAACAGTATGTGACTGAATTGCTTCTTTAGTAGACCACATGCAGAGGATTTAGCAGTATAGAATCTAATTACACACATATATATATATATATATGCATTTTTACTTTTTCATGTTTTTCTCCCTCCCAGGGCCACAGCGTACACATGCATGCAGGTGCATGGAGGTGCACACCCATGCCAGGATCCAGTGGCCCCCTCAAATCCATCCCAGACTTGTGTCACTGTTCCTGTTGCCTACACACCCACCGGACATCCACCCAATTGGCGCAGTTCATTAGCAAATTGCAGTGTGATACTAGCAGTCTCAATGAGGTACTCTATGATTCACCTACCGGTCAGAATGGTTCTCGGAGCCTGCCACACTCTGGTATCTCTCCAATCATTTACACTTTCCCCTCAGCACTTCCCCGCTGCCACTTACAGCATCTGAGCCATTCAGCAGGACTGGGCGGAGAACACCAGAGGGCAGCAGGCAAAATGGGGCACCTCACCCCTGAACAAACATTCCAGCAACAACCAGCAGCAGGGACCCTGGAGAGAGGGGAGAAGCAAGTACCCATAAGATGAGACCAGCAGCACCAAAATGAGGCACGCTGTGAGCTGGGAACACCATCCAGAATAAACAGAAACAGCACAGCAAAGCACTTACAGAACAGACGCCTGGAGAAGTGAGCAAGAGCAGAAACACTAATGCAGCAGCCATGTGGCAATGGCAAAGATAACAGCAGGGTGCACAGTAGCAATCCACTGCTGTGCAGCCACAGGGCAAAGACGGGGGGGGGGTCTGGAGGCATGCACATTTAAGTAGTCCTCAGTTTAGGGCATGGCAAGTGTGGCCCCCTGTCACACCGAACCACAGCTTAGCCTTGCAATTATAAGCTTGAGAAAAATTTTTTTTAAACTCAAGTTTATTGTATATACACGACATCATCCTGTGATACAGGTTAAAGTAATACATGGATCATAGAACATATTTGTCTATATCAAGGTATTATACCTGATGTATAGACAGACTTTCAGATTGTTACTGTACTGTTGGCAGATTATCACGTTTTGGTCATCACTGTCATCTGCACTAAAGTATTGTTACCATTAGTTTATCGCATGCGTATTCATTTGAACTACCTTAAAGATAACAGTTAATAAAAGAAATGTAAAATTGTACAACATTAACTAATTACAGTGTTTATACAATTGCCACTCATTTCTAGACAAACTGAGAGAGTGGGAGGAGCCTATTTTGTACCACAGAAAAAATATAGCTTTTAAATGCTGCTCACAACAATTTCATTATCTTTTTGTCTTTTATGTATTGTAGTTACATTAGGGAATACTATTTTAATAGTTAATCTTTATTTTAAATCTCTTTTTCAGACCTATTTGTTAGTTTTATTTTCCTGATTGTCTTGAATCCTTCCTGCTTCTTTTTAGTCTCTCTCTCTCTCTCTTTCTGTTTGTGATGAAGAGTCATTGTGGACATGTTCCTATCTGTGATGGTGTCATAGCAATTTGACATTCAGGCTTTTTTGGGCAGTGTACCCCCATAGCACCTCAGTACCTCCTCCCAACCTTGTTGCAGCAGTGGCAGTAGCAGCCGTTCCTGATCCTTCAATAGGGCAGTGTCAGCAGCAGGAGGATAGGAGTCTTGCCAGTTTGCAGCAGACTCAGGTTTGCAGCAAGAGACAGAATCTAGTGAGGAACAGCAGCCCTATGCTCCTCATGAGATGGAGCAGAAAGAACCCCCTGTTCCCCCATCATGTTTCCACCACCAGCGCCATCTCCCTCTCCCACAGAAGAACCCTACTCATCATCCTCAGGCTACTCTGCTCTACCAAGAGTACCCCAAATCTTCCCTGGTGTGGAATTTATTTATATTGAGCCGAGTTACTTGCAATTTATGCAAGGCCAGGATCTACTAGGGAAAGCAGGGTATCCAGTTGGGTACTAGGGGTCAAAGAATCCATTTAAAAATAAATCACTGGGCAGAGTGGGGAACCAAAGAGTGGTGGTGGTGGAGGTGGTGATACATGTGTGCCAGCAGAGGTCCAACAAATGGTGCATCAGGGAAGTTTGTGTTGCACGGTGAGGCGGTGGGCAAACCCTCTTGAAGTGGCTACACCCCTCTTCCACTTCAAGCAGCGAATGCAGCAGCACCCACACCTCCAGCAGCAATGACATCATCCCTTGAGCTTACTGGCCTATGGGAGGGAATGGTGGATCTACATCCTCGGCTCACCTCAGTGGAGCAGGATATTAAAATTATCCTCTCCAATAAGGAGAAGCTGCTAGGCGGGATGGCCGAGCTCTGCCGTGGAGGTGCGGGTGCTAGTGGTAGTGGCTGTCAGTGAGCTTGGCAGTTGGCATGTGCTTAAAAATACTAAAGCAGGTTAAATTTCTGTTAATGTTTATCTTTATTTCCTATCCTCTTTGTAGTCTTTCCTTAAAACTATCCTACTTGTTCATTAAAACAAATAATAAACACCAAAAAATAAATGAAGCATTTAAAAATACAAAAAAAGAAAAACCAATGAATCCAGCTTTACTATCTAACTGTATTGTTTCACTTATTGTTCCTTGTGTTTATATCTCTAGTCTTGCTACTGTCTTTAACAAACAAAGCCAAACAAAACAACAACAAAAACCAATTACATTTTCTACCTATATTTCTTGGCACTTTTCCTCTCTAGTTCAGTCTTTTTTTTAAATTTTTCACAACTAACACAATAACTGTGTCAGGCTGCTACAGGTGGTGCTACATGGTATTGTGATGTGTGTTTTTACTGCCCCAGCACTGTTGTTGTGACTCACTTAGTGCTCCTGTAACTGTGCATAAATCACAGCTTACATAAATTCTGGACTCCCAGAATTTTTCTGCAGTACCACAAATAATTGAACAGGCTGCTACAAGCTGCCACAAAGTAGTTCACAGCGTGTAACTACCCCCAAACCCTCTTGTTGTAATGCACTCTGTATTAATTGTGTGTAAATCACAATTCATATTAATTATATGCATTCCAGAATTTTTCGTAGTGCAGCAGAAAAGGACAGATTGTTATATGCAGCCACATGTGGGTTCAGAATGTGTAGCTGCCCAAAGACTCTTGTAGTAATGTTCTTTGTGTTAATTGTGCATAAATGACAATTCACATTAATTCTGTCAATTCCAGAATGTTTCTGTAGTGCCACAAAAAATGGACAGTCTGCTACATATTGCCCCATGGTAGCTCACCATGTGTAACTGTCCCATGGTAGCTCACCATATGTAACTGCCCCAAACACTCTTGTAGTAACCCACTTTGTGTTAATTGCACATGAATCACAATTCAGATTTATTAAGTGAATTCCATAATTGTTCTGCAGTGCCACAAAAAATGGACAGTCTGCTACATGCTGCCACATGGTAGTGCAGAGTGTATAACTGCCCCAAAGACTTGTGTTGTAATGCACTTTGTGTTAATTATGCATAAATCACAATTCACATTGATTCTCTTCTCCAAGAATATTTTTCAAAAAGCACAATATTTGTAAATTCTGTATTCCAATATTTTGAGGTGTGAGTGACAGGATAAACAGGTCATGCATCTACATGCATTGCTGCCATGAAGTTTTCTTATGGCACCATTAAATGAGGTGTGGTTGCTCCCCCAAGTTATACTATATGCTGCTGGTAGCTGTTGCTGTGCTGTGTGAGTATCCAACCACAACTGTTAAGATGATCTTTAGTGTCCAGGAAATAAAACTGAATTCTCATGGCTGGAAAACTTCTCATGATGCCAAGAAATGAGATGTGCTCCATTAAATATTGGATGCTGCTTCTGCTGTTAGTTGGTGTTATGCAAATCCTAACAGCGACTATCAAGATGCACTTTAGTACCCAGAAAATAAAAGTGAATTCTCAAGGCTGGAAACAATGTCATGACACTCACAAATGAGATATACATCCATAAATCTTAAATGCTGCTACTGTACTTTGTGAATGTACCGTAGTCTGAAACAACTGTATCTGGATGATAATCTTCAACTGGAGTATCAGTTTATAATGACATACCTTAAAAAGGTATTGTGAGTATTTTATTTTTGACTTTTATTGTGTTGTGGGTGGTGGGAGGGTATTTGAGACCACTGTATTTCTAACCGTCTTTTGTTACTCTTTTTCTCTTTACAGGTATTTAGGGTTAGTTAATCTTGTTGCTGCATGGGTCTTGCCCAGATCTGGTTATTTAATTTAGGAGTGCTTCCTGTCATGGAAGGTACATTTTTTCCCCTTAAATTGTACCTGTATATTACTGTATAATTGTTGTCTGCTGCTATTTCTCTTGTTTCAGGTATTTTTCAGGTGCATTTAAAAATTGTACAATGAGGAAGCAACAACAGTTGGAGGACTGTCATATATGCTGGACACGGCGGACATGTTGACTTCAGTAAGACCATATACAGTGGTGGAGAAGCTGGAGGAGGAGGTCCGAACATTTATTTTATTTAGTTTTTGTTTACCGGGTTAGGTGCGCTAGCCAAAGTTGACAATTTTCAGGCACGATCCGGGAGAATACATACATAAAATGAAATGAGATTATATAATACATAGTATATAGTACAGGTACATAGTATATAGTACAGGTAGGTTAGAATACAGATCAAGTCAGATAGTACTCAACGTAATACGTATAGCTATGCAGAGATGACAAAAGTGACATTAGTACATGCAAATAAGTGAAACTGAGCTAAGTGACAGCGATAAAGACATTTTATAGCAAAGCTTGTTTAGAAGTGCAGCAGTGTCTTGGGATAAATAGGGTGGTTAGCTGTGAGGCATTAAGTGGGATCAAAGCATGTGCAGGGTTCCCGGGATAGGTGGCTATATAGTTCTTTTTTGAAGACTGGGTGGGAGTTAGCCTGCCTCAGAGCAGGAGGGAGGGAGTGCAAGGTGGCTGGGGTGGTGCAGTAAAATGCTCCAGAGCTTTTTTAAGTAAGACACCTGGGTATGGTGAGTAGAAATTTGTTTGCTGAGCGTAGTCCGTGGGCAGGTGTCTGTGGTACAAGTAGAGCTTCAAGGGAGGAGGGGGTTTGGTTACAGATTACAGGGTCTGTGAGGGTCCCTAGGGAGTATAGTCAGTAGGCAGTTGGGGAGAGCCAGCCTAGGTTGCAATACAGTGTGCAGTGGTGCTTGAGGCAATGGGATACAAGGGTGAGCACAGAAATGAGCAGGTGGAGAAGATGGCAATGACTTGCAGTAGGAAGATGAGGAATTCATCTTGATGACAGAATGTAAAAAGCCCTGATGTGAATGCAAGATAGAAATTATTTATTTTATTTTATTAATATTTTGGTAACCAGGTAAGTGCACTGAGCCAGTGGACTATTTTCAGTTATGGCCTGGGCCACAAGGTGGCAAAGAAGCAACTCATGCAGTGGACACAATTTACAATTAGGCGTACACATATTTACATTAGGTATGCAGATGATACAAGCAGTCATGGAAAATAAAACAGATGTTATTTACATATTGTACAGGCACAGTAAAATAAAGTTAGAACAGAGAAATGCAGGCAGCAGCACAGTAGATTAGCATTTGCACAAACTAAGCAAGATGCATCTTGAAAAGCAACAGACTGCTGACATCTAGTCTAGGTAAACACACTTGTCCTGGCAGGTAGCTAGCACAGGCTGGGTTTGAGAAGTCTGTCTGGTTGGCTGTGCAAGACAGCTTGAGAGTCATGTGTGGGCTTTGCTCAAGGAGAGAGGGGGCTGTGCGAGACAGCATGAGAGTCACATGTGGGTTGTGCTCAAAGAGAAAGGGGGCATGGGTGGGAATAAAGAAAAAGAAAATGGGGGGGTGGCTATGGTTTTGGTAGATTTATGGCTGCTTTTGGTTTCTTGTGCAGCCCAGTGAGCATTTGCAGGTGGACTCTTTCGGTAGCCAAGTCTTAAGGTTGGATTTAAAAGATGCATGGCATGGAGATGTATGAATGGCTGTGGGAAGACTGTTCCCATGTGAGGGGACAGATATGGACAAAGTCATACTGCCCATCACTGTAGAGACCTGAGGAACTTCAAGGGTTGGAATGAAGGAAGCCCTAAGAGGTCTGATAGTTGCTCTATTTATGAGTAGGTGAGCATAGGGAGATAATTGGCTACTTCTTAGAGCACTATCCATCAGGCAACTTGTGGCATAATCAAGGTGTTGCTGGAGAAGGAGCCATCCTAAGGACTGGTAGAGTGTGCAGTAGTGGTTTAATGAGGGGGCATTGAGAACAAAATGACAGATAGCATTATATGTCATGTTTAGGTGGGAGTGATGCTTTGAGGACATGAGGGAATAGATGGGGGAGCAGTAGTCAAAGAGAGGGCGAAGGTTGCCTTGAGCAACGGTGAGGCGAGCTTCAGGTGAGAGCAGGTGAACTGCGTGGTACACCACCCCTAGTTTCTAGTTTATCTTTCTTGCCATCAGGGTTATGTGATCCTTGAAGGTAAGTGTGGGGTCAAGAGTGACGCTGAGATATTTGAAAGAGGTGACCTGCTTTGGGGGGGACCAGTGGGTGTGCATACGGTTAGGGAGGAGTCAGAATTTGCAACTTTGTTTAGGAATGGCTTGGATCCAAAGAGCATGGCCTTTGTCTTTTTCCCATTAACTAGGAATTTTCTGGATGCGAACCAGCTGTCTGCCACAGCCTAGTTACCAATGAGGGTGGAGGAGATGGATTCCAAAACCTTATCGCTGTGGTATAGGACTAGATCGTCTGTGTAAAGGAGTGCATTGCAGTTTATGATCTATGTCGGTAAAGCATTAACAAACATGGAGAATAGAAGGGGGCCAAGAATTGATCCTTGGGGAACTCTCATGCTTGTGGGGAAGGAAGCTGAGGCAACTTTGTTTATAAGCATGGACTTGGTCCTGTTTGAAAGGTAGCTTTGGAACTAGGTTGCAGGTCCAGGGACACAGCCAAACTGTCGAAGTGTGGAGAGAAGGAGATGATGGTCTACAAGGTCAAACGCCTTTGATAAGTCGACAAAAACAGCACCCGTGGTCTTACCCATGTCCATATTTTTGAGGACGTGGTTTGAAAAAACTACCAGGGCAGAGGAGGTGCTGTGATGCTTACGGAAACCATGCTGGAGGGGATGTAGGAGGTTGCAGTTGTTTAGGTATTCTGACAGCTGGGAATGGACAACCTTCTCTAGCAGTTTGCTAAGGTGTGGGAGCAAGGAAATTGGTATAGAGTTCTCAGGGGATAGAGGGTTTCCTGCCTTGAAGATGGGAATCACATTAGCATGTTTCAAGGTGTCTGGCACTGTTGATGTGGACAGCACAAGCTTAAAATTGTGTGGTAGTGGCCTTACAAGGACTGGGGAGATGATCTTCAGGAAAGCAGGGTACAGCCCATCACTACTGGGGCTGCCACTGGAAGGTAGGGTTTTCAGGAGTTTTACAGTGGTTCGAGTGCCAGTTGCTCTGAAATAGAAAGGGGGGTGGGTGGCATCAATGTTTATAGGAGTGGGGGTGGTCCTGTTTCTTTTTAGGTAGGAGGGAGGGTGTGAGGGAAACTTGCAAAGGTATGGCATCAGGTCAGTAAAACTGGCATTGAAAAGGTCTGTGATGTCCCTGGGGTTATTGAGTTTGCCTGATGGGAACGGGAGTTGTGTAATCTGCTTATTGGTCTTGGGGTTTAGTATGGACCCAATTGATGCCCAGAAGCTACGGGGATTCCTCAGGGTGTTTTGCTGGAGGTTGGTGAAGTATTTCTTTTTGAGTGATTTTGTCATCTGCTTACAGGCATTGTGTAGCTGCCTGTAGGCATTCCATAGAAAGGGGGATGAGGACTCTTTGAAAGCTTTCCAAATAGAGTCCTGGCTTTCATTTGTAGTAACAGTTCTTTTGTTATCCAGCATGTGCAGCTGCCTCAAACCCTTCTGGTCTTGATGGGAAAGTAGTGGTCCTGTAGTTTCTGAAGGGTGCTGAAAAAGAGATTGACAGCAGAGGAGATGTTTTCTGTCAGATATAGGTAGGACCAGTTTAAGGACACTGCATCTCTAGTCATGAGGTCATGGTTTGAGGTGTTAAAATTTCTGAAGGACAGTAGTTTTGCTGGGGGGCCGTGAACTGCCTTGTTGTTCATGACGATGTAGGTGGGGGTGTGGTCACTTACCACATTGGACATGGTCCCTGCTTGAAGGATTAGATCAGGCTGGTTTGTCATAATCCAATCAAAGATAGAGTGGTTTGCTGTGTGTTTGTTGTGTCTGGTTGTGGCTGAGATTAGTTGCTCCAAGTTATGGGACTTTAGTATGGTTGTGTAGTCCAGGTATGGATTCCTTCCCCAGCTGAGATTGAAATCCCCAAGCAGGAATGCATCCTTAGATGGAATTGTGCATGCTAGACTGGAGAGGAAACTAGACAGTCCCAGAGTAGTAGCTGGAGGAGGGTTATAGCAATAGCCAACATAAAGTTTTTTTGATGCACTAATAGTTAGTTCGGTGATAATCCATTGGTTTATGGAGTCTGTGGGAGGGCTGGCAACAATGGCAGCTGATATGTAGTCCTGGACATACAGCGCTATGCCTTCTCTTCTCTTTCTGCCAGGTCTATCCTGCCAGAGGAAGGAGTAGCCTTGTAGCTGGTACAAGGCAGATTCATGGTATGACTTTAGCCAGGTCTCGGATAGACCCAGCACATGAGGTTTGTATAGGAACACCCAGGCTTCTACTTCTGCTAATTTGGAAGGTAGGCTACATACATTTAGGTGGGCTATCTTTACTCAATGTGGTCCAGTCCATGAGGCATCTGTGTGATCAATGTGTATGTTCGTAGGGCCAAGGTTTATTTCTACATCTCCTGCAAGCAAGGCTCTTAGAAGGAAGGACAGCAGTGGGCAGGTTGGAGGCTGCCAGTGGCACTTGTGGAACAAGATGGAGTGAAGCAGATACCCTAGCTGTCTTTGTTCAATATTAGATAAGGATGCCAGCAACATAGATGCTAGGGGTGTGTCATTAGTTGTGGCTGCATTGGGCAGGCTTGTGTGATTTGGTGGGGAGTAAGGGTGCAGTGATAAAGGAATTTTTGCTCAGTGGCTAGGATTGATGCAGAGGGATTTGTGGCCAGCAACAGTCCAGTCAAGGTGGACATGGATAGCAGGAGAAAACCTGCACTCCTTAAGGGTAGTGATGTGTACTGACAATCTGAGTTTGGGTGGGATGTGAGTACAAGGAACAGCCAAATTGCCATGTTCAAGACCCTTTTTTTTTTTCCCTTTTCAATATTTGGCTTTACAAGGAGTCTGGAAAATCCTGGGTAGTGAGAAACAGCTGCCACTAGTGGTGGCGTTAGATAGGCTGCAGATGGGAAAGTGAGTTGATTGGTATTTCACCTCACGTGGTAGTAACATATAAGATACAGAGTTGACCAAGGGTGGTGGTGGGGGTGGCAGGGTAAAAATCTCGCCCCAGCTCAGCTGTTTTCAGACGTTTGTTCAGGATTGCGTACCTTGCTGTTGGTGAGCTCTACACTTGGGAGAGGGCTCCGCTTCTGTCCCTCTTGACCACCAGAGAGCTGCTGAGGAAAGGAGAACAGTTTAAATACAGGTACATGGAGGAGGGGCTGTGAGATGGGGAAGGGGAGAAAACTGCACCAGAGAGGGATTAAAATTACATTAATTTTAAAGTGGAGCTTACAGGGATCTGAAATTGGTGAATTTAAAATGGAGCAGCGGGTAGAAGTCCTACAACTGCTTGCACCACAGAACTCCAGAGCTCAGAAATTAATCCTGTAGGGAACTCACAGAAGGGATCTGAATTAAATTAGTATTATGGGGAAGTGTTTTTGTGGCTTGAGAAAGAAAAATCAATCCAAATTGGAGCCGAATTACCAAACAGTTTCAGGCAACCAGATTGCACAGTTAACATGAAGTTGTTCTTTTGAGAGTCCTTCTATATTTTAACCTTAGTAATACTGCTTTCTTCCTAACTTAAAACACTCACCTTTAGTTTGACCAGCACCCTTAAAGCAATCCATCTGAAATAGTTCCAAGTACTAGCCCAAATAAAGTAACTGATGGAGAAAGCAAATAATTCCAAAAAAACAAGCCAAGCTAAGGTAACTGAGAAAAAAGGCTCCCTAGCATTGACCAGACATGAAATACTCAGTCACATAAAATCTATCTGCACTGCTGTGCCTATGTAAAATGCAGGCTGTAGTTTTGGCGTACAAAGTCTAAATTCAAAAATCTCATCCCAGCTCAGCCATTTTCAGCCGTTTGTTCAGGGTTGTATACCTTGCTGTCAGTGAGTTCTGCGCTCGGGGGAGGGCTCCACTTCTGTCCCTCTCGACCACCAGAGAGCTTGCTGTCAGTGAACTCTGCACTCGAGGGAGGGCTCTGCTTCTGTCCCTCTCAACACTGGAGAGCTTGCTGTCAGTGATCTCTGCGCTCGGGGAGGGCTCTGCTTCTGTCCCTCTCGACCACCAGAGAGCTTGCTGTCGGTGAGCTCTGCACTCAGAGGAGGCTCCACTTCTGTCCCTCTCAACTGTAGTACACTCCATACTGGGTTACAGTACACCTGTGAATGGAAACCAAAGTAAAAAAAAAAAGAAAAGAAAAAAGAACATTTTGAAAAGATATCTACCATCATGTTGGTGATATTTTTTATTCCTCTCTGTGTTTTTACCAATAGTGGAAGGAGGAGATCTGACTAGCCGATCACTGGAGGGGAGGGTGTGAGCAGACATTAGTATCAGCTCGGGTCACAGTGTTGCTGGTATAAGCTCAAGCCACAGCGAACACATGCCTCCAACTCTTCTTGCTAATTAATAAAATAAATGTAATAAATAGAATGTCTGTCAATGGGGAAGTAAGGGAGACAGAATGCATGTTTATAGAGTGCAGGGAGAGTGGATGTGAAAACAACTGAGAGCCACTGTTGGAATAAGTTGGTGGCAAAGACAAGCAGGAGCCCACAGTTTCACTTTTTTATTAAGTAGATCCTACATTTTCACTTTTTTATTAAGTTAGTCAAAGAAAGCTGCTAAGCAAATCTTTAGAGAGTGGGTTTGATCATGATGTTAATGTGGGTTAGTGAGAGGCACACATGCGGCTAGTGCTGTATTATATATTTTAGCATCCCTCTATGTAACGAACAGGAAGCTATAATGAAAATACTGTAGGTTATGGTTCCATTTTTGATCATTATAGTGAGGGACTACTATATATACGTCACCTGTGAAGAAAAAAAAATCCATTCGGCCTAACTGTGCTACTGTTGTGACCGCACAATAGATCCATTGTCCAATCCCACTCTTTCCATACCTGTTGCCTGTGAAAGAAAAAGGAATTATTTAGCCTGACTTAGCAAAGCCATGGTTGTCACTGTTTATCTATGAAAGGAAAAGTTAACATTAAAATGTAAAAATATGAAAAATAATGTCATGATACCATGAAATTAGTAATGGCCATGTTGTGTACTGGCACAACACTGCCACAGAGAGGATTGATGAAGGAAGAGGAAACTTTAGTTTGTGGTTTGTGGTGTCCTGTCTGTAGTGATGGGGAGGCAAAAGCAATAAAATAAACACATTAAAGGTGGAAGTCCCTCCTTCATGATGACAGACTCACTGACAACAGTGAGGATAAGTAATGTAAAAAACAGTAATTTACCATCACAGCACACGATGTTGGCCTTTGCTGGACTTCCAGTCTTTCTGCCTTTGTAGGCTGCCTGGGCAGAGGCACTGCTTGAGGAATGGCTTACTGGCTGATTTGCTGGCTGGCAGGCTGGCTGGTGGCTTGGTTGGCAGGCTGGCTGGTTGGGTTGAGGTATGCCTAACATCAGCATTTATGCTGGAATAAGTCCTTGTTTTTCAGTCTTCAGTAAGTGCATGCAGTGGAGGCAGTGGTGGGCAATGTTGTTGGTGGATGTGGAGAACATAAGCAGGAGAGAGGAGGAAGATGAGGTGGTGCCTTGATCACTGGTGGAGACATGGTCTGCATGGTTAGCAACAACAACATTTACACTGGCCTAAGAGTCCTTTGTTTTTCAGTCTTGGAAGAGTGCATTAGGCAGAGGCAGTTGTGGGCCATGTTGTTGATGGATGTGCAGGACACACGCAAGACAGAGGAGGAGGAGGAGGAGGAGGAGGTGGTGTCTTCTCGTATTCCTGGATGCCAAGAAAGAGTCTAATAGGGTTGCCTGGCCCTTTTTATTTGGTGCATTGGCTACGTTTGGGTTCTCACAGAGATTTGTTAATTGGATTCAAATACTATACAACAGACCCAGTGCCAAAATATATTGTAAGAGAGTTCTGTCTCTGTCTTTTTTATTGTGCGGTGGCTCCAGACAGGGATGCCCTCTGTCCCCGCTTTTGTTTAATCTATACTTAGAACCTTTGATACTTAAATTAAAATCTAATCCCCTCTTCACAAGGATTCCAATAGGATCAACTTCATATCAACCCTGTTGCAGCTATCCCTGCTATATTAGACACAATTAATTCATTTGTTTTTTTTTTATAATTATAAATTAAATATAAATAAAACAGTAATCATGCCCCTAAATAAATATTTAATGAAAGCAGACACTGCACCCTTTGGATTTCTTTTGGCACCACATATTTTGAGGTATTTAGGGATTGAACTCATGGTGGACCCGATCCAGTACAAAAAAAATAATTTGGATGCATTAGTAGCTTCTATCAAGGTAGATTTAGAGTGATGGAGCTTCTTACCCTTCACTATTTAGGGTAGAATTAACGTAGTTAAAATGAATGTCCTTCCTATACCATTATATCCCCTGCAGAGGTTAAACATAAATCTTTCCTTAAAATAGTTTAAAATTATACAGTACATTATATGATATCTAGATTTATTAGGGTGGGGAAACCACCACATTGGGCATATACTATATATGCAGTATTTAAAGTTTTAGGTGGTCTACACTTACCAGAGTTTTGGTTGTATTACTGCTCCATACATTTAAGTAAATACCTTCAATGTCTCCATCCATTAGAAAATGTTGCATGTGACTGTTATATTCCAAGATCCCTCAACTTTGAACCTCCCAGGGACAAAGGTATTTTGCCTACCGAACCTCGCTCTGGTTCAGCTCGCTTGCTATTGATGTTTCATCTGCTGCTACCTTAGGAGCCTTCAAATGGAAGCTTAAACTACAGCTTGGCTCTGACTCCTCATGTGACTGCACCCACTAATTGCTTGCACCAACTTGCCCCGGGTCACCTTTGCACAGCCCCCGTGACTTAAGTCCACTGTCCCATGCAGATAAGCCACCTGATGAGGCCCCTGGACTGACTTACTTTCTCTCTTGCAACAGCTCATCTATCACAGTTATCACTGTGCTCTGTGTCATTACCCAATATTCTGACTTTCTGTAATTGCACTTAGTTACTGGACATACCTTCTACAATGCCCTTAAGCCATCTTACATTCTCACTGTATGTAATGATTCTTGCTATTGTTATTTCAGGTTGCCAACCATTCACATCCATGTAAATGTGTAGCAGTGTCATTCTAATCACTGTCTTGCCAATCTATTGTTTTCATTCCTTTGTTCGTGTTCTTGTTATTTGCCTTGATTGTTGATGTGGAACTTATGTAAAGAGCTCTTTGCCAAAGGTATTATCTGAATAAAGAATAAATAAATAAATAAAAAATATTCTGTTATGGCTCACTACTATCGAACTGGAACAGATTTGTTTCTGTGGTCTTCTCTGGAGTCAATATTGTATGTAAAATATACAGCGCTTCCTCAAACTCTATGTCACTCTGTTGTTGGAACATCACTGCTAATACATAGGCAAATGCTCATGACCTCGTCACAGAATTTTTCCATAGACATAGCACAACCCCTTATTAGGAACCTTAATTTTAAAATTGGAGGTAAACCTATTCCACCATGTTGGCTACTGAATCTTAACACAGTCTCCCTCTCTGATCTATTACATGAGGGGGTGCTTTATATCATTTGCTCAAGCTAGGGACCAACTTGCTTCATCTGATAATATGACCTTTAACCCTTGTCATGCCATGTACTGATATAGCAGTCCAGATTTCCTATACATTCTAAGACTGTCGGCAGCCTAAGGGTTAAGTATTTTCAACTTATACATGCAATTTCACATTACATGGGCTCACACCCATGGTGGTAACATTTGACCCCCTTTTCTGTTCTTTGAAATCTTTGGCTTTCCTTCGCCATAGTATTTCTGAGTATTATCAGGCTTTTCTCACTGAAATACATAGAAACCAAGAGAATCAATATAAATACTGGCAAGATGTTGTTCCAGAAGTTTCCTTTAATTGTTATAAGATTTAGAAATATATTTTCTGCTATATTACACAAGAGAGATAATGTTTGACCCAGTTTTTTATCTTGCATAATTTATATTATACTCCTCAAAAGCTGGTTAAAATGGGAAGAGCCTTATCTGCGATATGTACTAGATGTAGGTCTGGGGAGGTCACATGCTTACATATATTTTTGGGAATGGGCTCCTATTCCTACTCTTTGGATGGAGATTAAGGAGAGGATGGATCCAATCCTGGAACTGCAAGAATATTTTACACCCAAAATCTGTATTGTTGGTGACCTTCATATGGTCACTGCTAAAGAGTAAAAATACTGTATAGCAATGATATCTATGGTGGTGAAAAGATTAATTCTATAGCATTGGAGACACCAGCATCATTTATCGTATGTGGCGTGGCTTAATGAATTTGTAAATAATCTCCACCTTGAAAAACTCATAGCCAGTACTCGGAATGGGATGCCAACCTATGAGAAAAGGTGGTCTAAGGTATTCATTCTTTATACTTTTTCTGGATGGTTTTAAGTATGTTAATGCTTCTTTTATGTTTTTCTGTACTTGGTGTTGTTTTAACAGTGTTTTTAACTATGTGTAAATCTTTCTCTTGGTTGTTTAATATTGCCCTTTCTTTTATGTCTTTAGTGGGTCACTTGTTATTGGAATTTTTTTTTCTGATAGTGCACTCGCCTTTTGTATATAGTTGTAGTGCTGAATTTTAACTTGTTCTTTTTTTTACATTTTGGTTTGCTATAATTGGTATGTTGAAAAATATAAAATAAACTTAATTTAAAAAAGGAGGTGGTGTCTTGACTGCTAGTGGATGCATGGTCTGCATGACTGTCCATGGCATTTACACTGCAGACTTAACAACCCATGTTTTTTAGTCTGCATACATGCAGTTGAGATGGTGGTGGCAAACTTGGCATCTTGTGATATAGTCTTCAAAGATTTTCTGCTCTGTCTGTTGGCATGGCATAGGAGAGGGAGATGGAGTTAATTAAATGGATGTATAGAACAGCAGTACCTCTTGGAGAAAAATATTCACAGGAAAAATAATAAATCATAAAGAAAGGGATTCTACTGATAAGGAGGAAAGGAGGGATCTAACACTTTCCTGTTTATGCATTTCAATCATCCTTATCAAGGAAGCAGACCTCACAGTCTTCCAGACTGGCGTTGTCCCCACAGGGGACTTCTTTCTCCATTACTGCTTCATCTACCTCAGTGCATGATAATTTGCTAAAGCCGATATCACTGCACTGTTCTGGGTCTTCATCACCACTGCTATCATCATGTGGTATGAACGCAGATGTAATTGTACTATGTAGAATGTGCCCTGCATTCATTTTAATAAATGTTAGCATGTCAACATTTTTAATGGACAGATTTGTATGCCTGTCCCTAACAATGACCCGTGCCAGACTGAGCAGTCTCTTCATGCTGACACTCGAGGGTGGACATCTCAGATATTTGACAGCTAGGAAGGTCAATACTGGCCAGTCAGTTACTTTGGTACTCTAGTACAGTAGTGGCTCTTCCAATACGTTAAGGTACCTGGTGTCCACCAAATATGCCTCCACCATGCATTGCTCTGCAAGCAATCCAGTTGGCACTTCAGCCCCCTCTTTCTTTTCATCCACTTCTTCAATTCCAACCTGGGACAAAGCATCCCAAAGTGAATTTATTATCATTTTTTCCTGTTACTAGGCCTGTTTTTGCAGCCCATTTAAATGAGGTGGTAGCAACACCTGATCTCTGTTCATTTTCATTTTGTGCCTTACATACTGTAACTGTGACCATAACATTTGTGCTTCATGAACCTCTCTTATTAGCTGATTGATTAGATTTTAGAGCTGATCATGACCACCTTCAAGTATTGATGATGGGGCCCTGTCTGTGGGCATGGCGTAGGAGAAGGAGATGGAGTTAATCAGACTGATGAATAGAACAGTAGCATAACTTGGAGAAAAACATTCACAGGAAAAATAATGAATCATAAAGAAAGGGATTCAACTGATAAGGAGGAAAGGAGGGATCTAACACTTTTCTGTTTATGCATTTCAATCATCCTTAACAAGGAAGCAGACCTCACAGTCTTCCAGACTGGAGTTGTCTCCACATGGGAATTATTTCTCCATTACTGCTTAATCTACCTCAGTGCATGATAATTTGCCAAAGCTGATATCACCGCACTGTTCTGGGTCTTCTTCATCACCACTGCTATCATCATGTCATATGAACGCAGACGTAATTGTACTACACAGAATGTGCCCTGCATTCATTTTAATAATTTGTATGTGTATCGCAAACAATGGCCCATGCCAGACTGAGCACTCTCTTCATGCTGACACTCGGGAGTGGACATCTTAGATATTTGACAGCTATGGAGGTCAATGCTGGTCAGTCAGTTACTTTGCTACTCTAGTACAGTAGTGGCTCTTCCAATATGTTAAGGTACCTGGTATTCACCAAATATGCTTTCACCATGCATTGCTTTGCACACAATCCAGTTGACTCTTCAGTCCTCCATTCCTTTTCATCCACTTCTTCATTTCCCACCTGGGACAAAGCATCCCAAAGTGGATTCATTATCATTTTTTCCTGTTTTGAGGCCTTTTTTTTCAGCCCATTTAACTGAGATGGTAGCAGCACCTGGTCTCTGTTCACTTTCATTTTGTGCCTTACATACTGTAACTGTGACCATAACATTTGTGCTTCATGAACCCCTCTTATTAGCTGATCAATTAGATTTTGGAGCTGATCATGACCATCTTCCATTATTGATGATGGGCCCTGTTTATATGGTGAGTTCAGCATGGTGACAATACCAGAATCTGCAGTCTGCATAATACATGAAATATGGTTGTTGTGGTCCAACACAAGAAGCATATGTTCCATTAATGTACAAATTATCAGCACCTGCCTCTAGCACCTGTTGTACATTCAACATCTGCCTCAGCACCCTTAGATGTGGGAAAGCCTGCAATATACAGGCAATATTCCAACTTTCTGCCTGCATGGCATGTTCAAATGGATCTAGAATCATGATCAGGCCATCCATTAGCCGACATTGATCTGTTGACAGAGGCTTGGATATTCCAACACTGTCATGGCTTGTATGCAGCAGCAAATATTTTGAGATGGCTTTGTACTGCTCGTAGAAGTGCTCCATCATATACAGTGTAGATTTCCATTTGGTGACAACATCCAGCTTCAGGTGGTGCTGAGGCAGTTTGTTCTGGATCTGTACTTGCCTTAGATGGTCACAGACCTTTCCAGAACAAGCAAAGTGGGCTCAGATGTGACAGGCCACAGTTTACATGGAATTGATTTCACGATATGATAGAAACTCTTGCACTACTAGATTATGACAGGGTGCTGTGCATGGGACCCTGAGAAACACCATCACTAATTAATTTAACCACATTTGAACCATTATCACTCACAATGAAACCCAGTTTCAGAGAAAGTTGGTGCAGCCACTCATCAGCCTCTGTCAGAAGCAGTTTAAACATTTTCTGAGTGGCTTGCAGGTGATACCCAGAATGTTGCTACCACCACAGCTGAGTTTCATACAATTTTTCCCCATTTCAGCACCAAATACTTCCCCAGGTGTCTGTGCCCAGTGGGCTATATTACACAGATTATAGATTCCAGCTTCCAGCTGTTTGGCCACTGGTCCACATATCCATACTAAATGTATGTATGGTGACGTTGAATGCTGTAGGGCATGTATTACCATGTGTGACACAGTCCTAAAACACTCTGGAATGGCACGGGTGGAGAAATCGGCTCACAACCAAATCTGCCATTTTAGATAGGGACACACTATCAACCTCTGGAATCCAACATTCTCTGCAAAAGAGAATTGCAATAGATCAATTGGCAGCATTTTAGCAGTTGCTACATTCAGTTCCCATGAAGTAGCATAACTGGATGGGTATTTGACATGACTCAAACATGTTATGTAATGTAGGCTGCACCTTTCCGGGTGTTGGGATACCAAACAGCCATTTGACTCTATGAGTCACAGATGCTGTATGAATGAATTAAGTGATTTTTGATGTTTTATGAACTGGGGTTAATGTGCTTCACTGACTCTGGCTGCTAGTATTTAAAACAGCACTGCTACTATGGCAACTACTAGGCAATCCCAACAATTCCTCTTCCTCATCTCTGTAATACCACCCCTGCTGTCACTCTGACTCCACTGGGACTGTATCCATGCCACTTCAGGATGCCTTGCACAATTAAGATGATAAGGGAGAAAGCATTTTTGAACCAGCTTCACTTTGGTGCTGAGTCCAGTGTAACAGGTGCCTGGACTTGAGGTGTGTGTGTTGCCCACCAATGCTTAGGTAGCTCCCCTTTTTCTCTTATGTAACATATGTTCAATGTAGCTGGCAGATTCATCAGTTTCATCAGGAAGGGCTGAAAAGTAAAAACCTCAAACTAGGGATTTTATAGCCCTTGTTTTTCATGGTGGTGGATCTGGTACTAGGACATTGGAGGGGTGGCAATGTTTTTTTGGGGGGATGAGTTCTACACTGCTGCAACAGTATGTGTCTCATGTTGTGTCATTGGCTCAATAGTGTTAACAGGAACAATAACATGAGGACTGGGGGGGATGGGCTTTGATAATTCCCAGAAATAACTGTGGTGTACAAAGCACCACAGGTTCAGCAGCATGACTCTTATGGTTCCCATAGAGGGTCCAGTTCATAATACCCATCCTGATAACTGCCTCCTGAGATATTCCCTCCTCACCTTCATCCTCACTTTCTCCACCTTCAGTTTCCTTCTCATCATCCTTGCATGCAACAGTCATATCTCCAGCATCAGACTGTGAGTCATACTCAAGGTGATCAATGCCATTGTTAGGAAATGGGAAACCTATCATCCTAACCAAGCTCACTGCCATCAACAACAGTCATGGAAACAATAGCAACTACCTCATCGTCCTCAACCACATTTCCACCACAAGACATTTCTATGCTTCTTGGACAGATCCTCTTGTCACTGCCACCACTGCCAGCAGTGCCAAGACTCACTAGCATTGATGCCACAGATGTGGCTGAGAAAAATGTAGCCACACTAATGCCCCCACCACTTACACCAACTACCCCTTTCCAAGTACTAATACTACTGGCCCTGATGAACTTGCAGCAGATTTTTTTTAGATAAAACACCCTTCTAAACCACTCTTTTTGGCAACATTGCTGCTGACAACAACTTGAACTTTACTCAAGCATCTCTCTCTCTCTCGGAGTTTTGATATGTAGATTTTTGAACACTGTAGTTAAAGTAAAAACAGGCAGCAGCAGAGACACCACAACACCTCATCAGAACAGTGTGTTTTAGATAACATGACACAACAATTTACTGAGCTAAGAGTAGCTGCAGTAAAAAAAACAACATAAAAAAAGCATATGCATGTTTATTTTTACATGACCAATACATAATGGGGATTAAGAAGAAAAAAATTGGGATTATTACAAAGAAGTTACTGTCAGTATTACAGCAAAACTAACTTCAATAGCTAAACAATATAACAACAATCAACATGCTAACTCCTGACTGACAAAAATAATCCAGTAAAAAAAAACTAAATTGTTCTAAAGAAGTAAAATAACAAATCACAGAAAACAGAAAAACTAATTAAGAAAAAACACTGAAGAAAACACCCTGAGGAAAACAACACTAGTGGTCACAAATAGGGCTGCCTTGCTTGCTGCTAGCTAAAACAGCATCCCTTCCCCACACAGCACTGCTTTGCTACACAAAACAAAACCACTACTTTAAAGTAAATCAAGCAGAAATAAATACCAAAATAAATTTTTTAAGCTAGAGGCACAAGGCTTTCTCGATACTTTTAGGAGTGATTTTGTCCAAAATGCTGCATGTTTAAGGGAAGGGAACATTGTTTAACCAGGAGTAGCACACTAAGCTGAAGCTTTTTTCCAGATGTGACCTGGGAGCACAAGAAAGTTAAGTGACTTGCTCAGGATCACACAGTATGCACCTAGGTGGCAGTGGGATTCAACCCAGGTCTCCAGATCTGCAACTCAGAGCCTTAACCCACTGTGCTATACTGCCTCCCAAAAAAGGTTTAAAAGGTTTTTGGGCACAGAGATTCATGGACAGATTTATCTCCAATTCTCTCTCTTTATAAGATTGTACTGAATTCAGCCTATGCATGGCAATATAGCTCATTGCAGGACCATGTGACCTCCAATTCCATGGAACATTGCAAACTTTGCCTGTGGGTCCCACTTCTCAGGCAAAGTTATCAAATCCACCATTCACAAATTGTGCACTGTGATGTGAATTAGAACTTTGCATGGCAGACTGAATTCACAAATCAAGGTGAATTTGTGAATTTGTCTGTGGAGCTGCATTTTTTAATTTTGCACACCACTACCTGTGGTTGGTAGACAGTCAGGTGTACTAGCCCAGTGGCATCCTCTAGGGTGAACAGTGTGTCACAAAGTTAAATCAACAGCCTTCCCCAGGGCTACCAGTGTTTCAGCAGTGTTAGCCCAGGAACCTTCCCAAGGCTGCTAGATTCTCACTGATGGTAGCCTATCAGCCATCCCCAGGACTGACCAGCAAGTAGGCAGTAATCACTCAGCAGTCTTCACCATGGCTACTAAAGTATCATCAGCATTAGACCACAGTCCCAGTCTGTTAGAATGTCAGTGATAATAGACCATCAGCCTTCCCCTGGGCTGATCCAAGATGGCCATTAGAGAGGTGCTGTTCTGCACACTGGATGAGTGTCTACCCTCAGCAAAATGTGATGTAGTAAGAGACTTTTCAATGGAAACCAACATTTTACCTACTGGAACACTTCTCCCAAACTTAAACATATTTTAATTGGTGCAAGTTCAGAAGTATCTGATTCTGGTTTTGTAGATCCTGCTAGATTTGCTCTTCTTTCTGCTCTAGCTCAAGTCTCTTCCATTCTTGTCTTCTCCTTCTCCCTCAGGTTCATCTGTCTGCTTCTCATTGCAATTCAGTAAGCTGGTAAATCTGTTAAATATGTCACAGCAGTGTATTCTAAATAGAATAAGTATTCTGCTGCATTGTATATTAGCATGCTGGCACTCTATGAGTAGGTAAAGGAAATTACAGATTTCTACAGTAAGGGAAAAATAAGTTGGTCACTCCATTTGCCTAAACCCCACTGCGGCTACTGATATTTCTGACTTTCAACCAACTGCTTTTGTTGTGTCCACTATTTATTTAGTTTGTTAGTTTTTGTTAACCAGGTAAGTACCCTAGGCAAACAAATGCCAATTTAAAATCATGACCTAGGAGATTACACATAGAAATTATCATGGCATTTCATACAGTATGATAACAATGAGATACAATAACAATGAGGTTGGAATGAGATTAACAAGACACTACATTGTTGCTAGAAAGAAAAAAAGCAAAGAAAAAAACAACTTCAATGAAGTTACAGGAAGTCACATTTTCACAGTAAGTCTAATGCTATTTCAGGTCATGGTAGGCTTTTCAAACTTAATACAAGTCAAGGATTATTTGAGTCAGGGGCAAGAATAGCAAGATAAGTTCAGCAGGTGTGACTGGTACTTATGATTAACTTCCCTATAGCCCCACAGATTACCATGGCTACCATTATTACAAGTGAGAAGAGACCAACATCCTCCAAACAACAGCAACAAGCACAGACCCCAAGCCAGATTGGAGGGATTTGACTGGGATGGGTGGCCAAAGTGGAAACCCGAGATGAAGACAACATTGAACATAGAAGAGTCTACGACCAGAAGAAGGAGCTGTAACCAATACAAATAAAATCCACAAGAGTTTTTCTGCAGGAAATGAGATAAGAATTTGCTTCATTAAACAGATAATGAGTGCAGTAAAAATGACTATGACCAATCTTGCAAAGATGATATATATATATGTATTTACTGTAACTGCATGGGGTAGGATTAGCTGACTCCCTTACAGAAGCAAGCTGATCTACACCACTGGGAGTTAATGGAGCTTTGTAATAAAATTGAAGACTTAGAGATGAGATTTGGATGTACAATATTAAATTTGGAGTTGTCCTGGAAGGCATGGAAGGTAATGATCCCCTAAAATTTTGTAAAGGGCTCCCAAGAGATACTTCATAAAAAATTTCCTGAAGAAAAGCTAGACAGAGCTCATCAAGGTTACAAAATAACAATTCCACACAAAACAATAGACCAGGGTTCTTCTACATCAAGTTATATCACTATAAAGACAAAGAAAGAGACAGAGGCTATGAAGAAAAGCAAGGCTGGAATGAGATATTTCTGCCTGGGCATGAGTCTACTGCTATTCTCTGACTTCCTGCCTGTTGTAGTTCAGAAAAGAAAACCTTTTGACAAAATTCATGACACCTTGAAAATCAGAAGGATACCTTATTTGCTACTTCCACCCGCAAAACTAAAAGTTAATATTGATACTTGCTTGCAATTTTTCAAATTCATTTGACTTTGGGAGAGTACTCAATCAGGTTCCTATATCGCTCATGAATGTACCTTCAGAAGAGACCCCAAATACAAACACTAGTGTAACTGTATCGAAAACTTATGATCAGGATGCTACAGGGTGCTAGAAAAGTTGCATGACACTGAAATGCCGAGTATTCCCATAAGCCTCTGATATCAGCTCCATAACCCAGAACATCAGTCATCTCAGGGCCAGTTTTGCAAGCTGAGGTACTCAACAAAGTTGACAGTAATAGAGAACCTTTATGTACAAGAAGCTGTTGACAGAGATGACAGACTAAACACATTACAGATGTAAACAGAATTAATTAGCATTGATCCTATTTGGAGAATATTTCCTTGACTATCCCCAGACATGTGTTTGCTTCTTTTTTCTTTTCTTTATCTTCTTTATCCCTCTGTCTCTCTTCTCCTCCTCCTCCCCTTCTTCTTCTTCCCATTTCTTAAATGTTCCCATACCCAGTGCTCTATAATAATAAAAACTAGCTTTAGTAAACAGTCAAAATAATGTTTAAAATATGAAGTGGCAATATCAAAAGAAGTTAATGCTACTCAAAAACTCAAACCATTTAAATTCAGGTAAAGCATGAATACAGGAGATCAAAGGATTATAGAAGGGAGGTAACAGGAGACAGGGTGGGGTTAGAGGTAGGAGGGGGTGTGGGGAGAGAGAAGAGATACATGAAGATAGAGAATGGCAGAAAAGAGCAGAGAAGAGATGGAAGGAGAGGAGGGGTAGCGAGTGTCAGAAGGGGAGGGATAAGAGAGAAACAAAATGGGAAAACATAAGAAAAAAGATGAGAAGAATGGGAGGACAAAAGAGTAAGAGAGGTTTATTATAGTGGGCAACCTTGCTCTGCCCTAAGCATGTAAGCTAGGTCAGCTCACAGCAACCTTTCTGGACTTTCTTTGCAGTCTTTTTTTTTGGGGGGGGGAGATACCCAGGGTGGTCCAGGAGGATCCTTCTCTAGTTTTTCTGCATGGTTGGAAATGATAAGGGGGACCTGAGAGGAGATTTGGGCAGGATGGAAAAGAATAAGAAGCACAGAGGGTGTATAAGACACACAGGGTGCAGGTGGAGGTTCAGATTGTTCACAGTTATGAAATTTGAGTTTAGTGAAGTGGATATAGTGCTTTACAAATAGAAAGAAAAACAAGGTTATCAGCTGATCATAAGAGGGTGCTCTATTAGTTTTATGGTCAAGAGTCTAAACCCGTTTACCTTCTAAAAACCAAATGGGTGAACTAATCATATGAACTGGGTCATTAAAGGTGCAATGGATAGAGTTAAAATTAGGAAAATAATAAATGCTGCCAATTGAAACAAGATATATCATTTATTATTACAAGAGACAATTGTCACCATTAAAGGTATGCGTATATATGCAATTTGTTTAAGGGGATGTGAGTTAAAGTTCTTTATACAGTACCACTAACTTAACAGGAGTCGCTATGAATTTTCCTCTATGGCAGATTTTTAATTTCAAACATAAAAGCAAACTTTTATTTGATTTGATTTCAATTTTGTTAACTGGATAGGTCCATTGAGACATGCTGCCCATTTTCAGGGGTGACCCGGAGTTAATTACAGTCAGGGATGATATTACACATGCATATCATACATTCAAGTGTACAAAGTTAATTAGATACAAGGCGACCTAGTATTTAGAAGGTTTACATTCAAAGCTATAAACAATAGATCAAAGTGAAAAGTGCACATATAGCAACAAAGTTCAGAACTATGAGAAGACATTAATTCCACAAGTAGCAAACCTCAAGAGCCCTGCGAAGAGACAGAAATATCATCAGCAGTTGCACATGCTCTTGTTAGCCCTTAGTAAATGGGCATTAAGGTTTTTCTTATACAGTGCTAAGGAGAAGCAGTTTTGGACCTCTGGTATCAATGGTCAAGGACCTCATGCCTGAGTCTGTTCTGGCTCTTGGGGCTTTGAGCAGTAGACAAAAAGAGGGGCAAAGGAGCCTCTTCTCTGGATTGACCCTGAGAATGCCCCTAAGACTGGGAGGAGTTGGTGACTTTAGTCAGTTTGAAGGCCAAGCAGAGTGGTGAATAAGCCAAGCTCACATCAAGAGAGGGCCAATTCAGTGCTAAGAAAATATTGCAGTGGTGATCCCTAGGGGAGACACCAGCTGCAAGTCATTCTACTGTGTTATGCAACACTTTCAGCCTTACTTTGCTCTGATTTACAAAGGGACTGAAGGAGTGGGGCATCATACAAAAGTACCAGCAGCATTTTCCTATTACTAATAGCTGTGTGGGATTCCTTGTAACCCCTAGGTGGTGTTACTCCAAGGGCTACTACCACTACCTTGCCTGGCCACAACAAGGTTGAGGGGCCTGGGTTCCCAAGATTACTTTAAACTGATTGTTATCCTAGATATTACACTTTTACTGTGCTTTCACCCAGAGTATAGCTTTAAGTGGGCTAGCATGGAACCTGGTACAACCCCCTGGGATGCTGTACCCACCTACTATTAACACAAGCCACCCCAAAACATGACCTGATAACATTTTTCCACATTTTAATACAAGTTTACTATTTATTGATTGGATCCTAATAATATGCTCACAACACAGGTATCTGCAAAAACAACAACAACAATTTATTTACAGGGGGAAGGACTTGGGATGGAGGAAGAAAGGAATTTATGCATTTGCAATATTTACATTAGATTCACTGGTTTTTGATTAGTGCCGGTAAAACTCTTCAGCTGGGTAGGTAAGTTACATTTTAAATTACACAGTAATCACATATTTTACCAACCTCCAAAATAACCAGAGCCCTGGCTATCTAACTAACCTGCATAAATCAGATGACACAGTTTGCATTGCTTTTCCCGCACGGGTACCGTCCCCAACATTCGATATGAGACCCTGCAATCCCAACCTTAATCTGGGTACCCAGTAACCACATTCCAGATATGGTGCAGGCCTGATTAACGGTGCAGCTGTACATTGGTCTGCTGAATTAAGAGGATTATAACTTAACTTGAAAACATTAAACACTAACTAGTTGCACTTTTTTGGGTTTGTGCAGAGGAGGCACTGCATCCTGAAATTTGTGCCCCTCTTCTGGGCTAAGAGCACTTGTGGTGTAACCAGACAGTTACATTTTATTTAACGCATTTGCATTTTCTAAACATTCAGCACATTTATGATCCTGGAACATTCAACACATTTATAATCCTCAATCCTTCAACCATGGGCCAGCGTGGCCACCATAGTCCTTTTTAACCTGTATTTTTTTGATGGGATCTTGCTCCCTAAGGCCAGGGTGACCCTGTTCTTCCCATTTCATCTCATACTACTTTTACAAAATTGTACTTTTACTTGGCAGTTTGAACAATTACTGCAGTTCTTTCAAACACAAATCGTGATGTCTCAGTCTCACGTGGCAATGGCTGGAGTTACAGCTTCCACAGGTTATCACAACAATTAAATGCAAAATCCCTTTTGGCAATCACTGCCCTTAACAGCTCCAAATGGATAATTCTGGACCTCCCAGGTAAAGTTAGGAAGAGCCCGGTTCTGAGTACTCCCCCTTTCCATCCTGTAGGTACTTAACAATTTGAACACATTTCAACACATTTATATAATTTTAGAGCACCCTTCTTTGGTCACTCAGTGACTGTCCACCTTTAGGTTTTGGTTAACTTAGTTCAAGTTCAAGTTCAAGTTTATTGTAGGAAAACTCAGTTGAGCAAGCTCGTTTCACAAAGAGGTCCTTTGACACAGATAGGTAGTTACAGATTGCATAATCGAAAAAAAATAGCACAAATTCAAGTACAGAATTATGGGCAATCATTAACATGTTGCATAAAAATGACAATGACAGAAAAATACAAGTACAGAAAAAAGGTACTAAGAGCTTGTTTCAGAGTAACAAGGCAGCTAATTTCTAGGTAAGTAAGAGGAAGTAGTGGGCTAGGGTTAGAAAAGTAAACTAGGATTTAGAAGCAGCTGCACGTATCTTATACTTTTGCTGCAGCCAACCTTTTAAATAGGCTGACAGGGACAGTACTGGGAAGCTTCAGTATGCCTTGGAGCTGGTTCCAGATAGTTGAGAGTATGCTCGATATGGCCTGCTTGCCGAGTGAGGTGTGAGTTCTCGGTACATCGAGGAGGAGGAAGTCATTTTTCCTAAGAGAGTAGGCACTATGGGAAATACGGAAAAGGGTTGTGAGATAGTTCGGGAGCTTGTTCAGGAGTAGCTTAAGAATCCAGATACCAGCATGAAGCATACGTCTAGTTGAGAGTGATGTCCAGCCAGCGGCTAGGTATAAATCGCAATGGTGAGTTCGGTAGGATAGGTTTGTCATGAACTGTATGGTGCAGTGGTAGAGGACATCTAGTTTGCTCAGTCCTTAGGCCACTGCGGAGGAATAGATTAGATCTCCATAGTCAAGTAGTGGCAAGAAAGTGGCCTGGACCAGCCTAGTTCTGGTATCCAGTGGAAAGAGGGACTTGTTATGGAAGAAGAAACCTAGCCTAATTTTTAGCCTCCTTGCCAGATTGTTGAGGTGGTCATGAAAGGAAAGCTTGTTGTCCAGCCACATACCAAGATATTTGAATTTGGAGGTCATTTCAAGGGGTTCACCTAGGGAGGTAGTGATGAATTCTTTGTGCGTGTTTGCAAGGGAAGTGGAGGTGGTGTTTGGGGCAAAGATCATGGCCTCAGTTTTCTTGGCATTGAAGAGTAGTTTGGCATTGATTAGGTTGATTTCTAGTTGTGCAAAGTCAGCTTGGAGTACATCCCTCACTTCAGCCAGTGTAGGGCCTAATGTATACAGTACAGTATCATCAGCAAAGAAATGCAGATGGGACTGGGATATATGTGCATCAAGGTTATTGATGTACAGGGAGAAGAGGATGGGACCTAATATGGAGCCTTGTGGGACTCCCCTAACAACTGGGAGGGATGCAGAAAAGAGGCCACCAGCTTTTACTTTCTGCATCCTTTCAGACAGGTAGCTGGTAAACTACTGGGCAGCAAGGGGGGTGGCACCTACTTTTATTAGGCTTGAGGCTAACAGATCGTGGTCAACAGTGTCAAATGCTTTGCTGAGATCTAAAAATACTGCACCAGTAACTTTCTTGGAGTCCATGACTGTGATCCATTCATTGGTAACTTTGACTAGAGCAGTGACTGTACTATGGTTGGGCCGGAAGCTGGATTGCACAGGGTTGAGGATTGAAGATGATTTGATATGGAGTTTCATTTGGGAGTAAACTAGCTTTTTGAGGGCTTTGGAGAGGACAGGTAAGATTGAGATGGGCCTATAGTTGTTTAGGTCACATGGGTCCCCTGACTTGAATAATGGGAGGACGTGGGCAGATTTCCAGCAGGAGGGAACAGTGGCAGTGGGAATGGAAAGATTGAATATGTGGAGGATGGAGCAGAGAGGTTGAGATAGCCTAGCTTAAGAAAAAAAAGTTCTAGACCATCGTCCCCTGCACTTTTTCGAATGTCTATGTTAAGAAGTGAATCTTCGACTTCTTTATAGCTAAGCGGGAACAACTGAATTGGGCGGGTCGAAGTTTGTGAGTCAACATTATTACAGTCTTGGTTGCTACCACAGGCTGCATATGGGGAAGAGTCGAAAGCTAGGCCAGCAGTTACAAAGTGATTGTTGATTTCCTTAAGGATTAGGCAGCTGTTTTCCATAACCCTACGATTGCTGAGGATTTTCAACAGGATGGAGGGGGTTACAGGCCGACCTTTGATGGACTTGAGTGTCTTCCAGATTTTTTGAGAATTTCCTTTTGCCTGTTCAAGGTGGAGACATAATAGTTGGCTTTGCTTGCATGGATTTGTTTAATGTAGGTGTTTCTGGCTGCTCTGAATGCTTGCCAGTCAGCTGGGCTTTTGGATTTTCTAGCCTTAGCCCAGAGTTTATCACAGCATAGGAGTGTAGCCTTGAGATCTGATGTAAACCATGGGTAGGATGTTTTACTCACCCTGACTTTGATCAAAGGGGCATGCTTGTTGGCCAGTGTGATGAGGTTGCCGTTAAGTACAGTGACCACCTCATCGATTGTTTTGGCAAGGTAGAGGTCTTGCCATCTAATTTTGCTCAAGTTGGATAAGTAGTCCGATGCATTAAACTTGCGAAAGAACCACTTAGTTATGAGTGTTGGTTGCTGTTGGGCTATAATTTGTGATCTTGTACAAACAACCACCCCATAATCACTCATGTCATTGTGGAAGACTGCAGAGTAAAGAATTTTGTTGAGATGCGTAGAAAGTATGACAAGGAGAGAACTGTTATCAGGATTGGATGTATTGGTTCTAGTGGGTTCACCGACTAACTGGGCTAAGCCAACTTTGTCATAGAAGGATTTCAGTCTGTGCGACTTTGGGGTAAGCCAGTCCATATTGAAATCCCCAAGTATTAAAGTTTCAGTGTTGGCGGAGGTGATATCATTTATTTACATTTCTTTTTCCCTTCTCGGCAGCCTTCGAAACATGTTCCCTGAGGGTAGACAGACCCTCATGAATATTCATAGGATTCAGGATCTGGCTCATTAATAATTATGAGCCCTGATCTCGAACACTCTGTGGATCTTTTAATTTAAATAGAAAAACAGGCTTTTCTGGCCCTTGCTTTGGTCACTGGTCCCCACTCTGGCCAATGCAGGGACTGGGTCACTTTCCCGCTCAATCACAAACCAAGTGGTTGGGAGATCAAAGACTCAGCCTTGTGCATGCACAATCTCTGTGGTACCGTAAGAGACATTTTTCTTAAATTAATATTGCCTCTGAAGCAGCACTGCCTAGGAGGCAGACAACTTAATCCTGCCCACCGCTGTGTCTCATTGGTTAATACCTTCTGAAGGACAGTAATTGAGGTTCCCTGCCTCTTGCTGCTGATTGGTTACACATGCCACTGCCTTGGAGGCAGACTACTTAATCCTGCCCTCTGCTGTGTCTCTTTGGTTAATATTGTCTGAAGGCAGTAACGGAGGTTGCTGCCTGTTGCTGCTATTTGGCTATTCATCTGGTCTCTAAATGGCCCTCCCATATGCTTTTTCTTGCTCTGATTGGGTGGTTCTAGCCTGCCCCTGTTTGGTTAACATACAGAAAAGCACCTTTTTTAAAGGCACTTTTTTAAAATGAAAGTTGTCTCCAAGGCAGCTCTGCCTCCGAGGCAGCCCTGCCTTTTGAGGCAGATATGGATAGGGCTACCTCCCAGGCAGGGCTTTAACCTCTATAGCTAAAGACCTGATCTTCATTGCTGTGCCACCTTGGTGGTGTAGTGGAAAGGTCTACAGCCTGATAAACAAGAGGTTGGGAGTTTGAATCCACACAAGGTCCCCTCAGTTTTCTTTTGTCAGAATTTCACTTGAGTGGTGATCCATGGCAGCATGGTGTTAGAACAGTAAGTATATAAGAAAAGGGACTTAGCTGTGCCTCAGAGGCAATATTCATATAAAAAAAAGTGTTGTAGATCTGCCTCCAATGCAAAACGTTATTGTTGTAATTATTCTTTCTCACAGCTACAGTAAGTCCCTTTTCTTATATACTTACTATTCTAACACCACGCTAACATGGATCACCACTTAAGTGAAATTATGACAAAAGAGAACCGAGTGACCTTGTGTGTATTCAAACTCTCAGCCTCTTGTTTATCAGGCTGTAGCCCTTTCCTTTATACCACCCATGGCACAGCAGTGAAGTTCAGATCTTTAGCTATAGAGGTTAAAGCCCTGCCTGGGAAGCATCCCTATCAATACCCGCTCCAAAGGCAGAGCTTCCTTGGAGACAACTTTAATTTAAAAAAAATGTCTTAAAAAAGGCACTTTTGGTATGTCACCCAATCAGGGGCAGGCTAGAACCACCCAATCAGAGCAAGCAAAAATGTGAGAGGGCCATTAAGAGACCAGATGAATAACCAATCAGCAGCAACAGGCAGCAACCTCGGTTACTTCCTTCAGAAGGTATTAACCAATGAGACACAGAGGAGGGGGGATTAAGTGGTCTGCCTCTGAGGAAGTGGCATGTATAACCAATCAGTAGCAACAGGCAGCAACATGAGTTACTGTCCTTCATGAGGTATTAACCAGTGAGACACAGCAGATGGTGGGATTAAAAACTCTGCTTCTGAGGCAGTGGCATTCATAACCAATCAGCAGCAAGAGGCAGACAACCTCAGTTACTATCCTTCAGAAGGTACTAACCAATGAGACACAGTGGAGGGTGGGATTAAGTCATCTGCCTCCAAGGCAGTGCTGCCTCAGAGGTAATATACATTTAAGAAAAGTGTCTCTTGCCCGTGGCATTGGAGTGTCAAAACATCAGCAGGAAGGTGCCGCAAAAGTCTCTTGAGCCTGAAATGGGTTGTAATTGCACCAGGGCTATGTTTTGGGGCACATGCGGCACAAAAAGGAATGGGGCTAAAATAAAAAAATGGCCGGCATCAGGAGGCACTTTTGTGGAGGAGGCTGAACAGGAGACAATGTGGAAAAGGTAAGCCCCCAAATTAATTGGGGGGGTGTTACACTAAAGTAGGGACTGAGCTGGCACAGTAGGCCAAGCTTCTGGTGTGAGGACTTTTTTTTATCACATCAACATGATGGCTTAGTGTTAGTTCCTGATCAAGAAGCACCTGAGGTATTTGACTAATCCACTACTTCCTACTGTAAGCCAGAGAGGGTGAACATCTTGAGCAGATACTGCCACACATTACTCAGGAGTCTTGGACCAAATAGCTTAACTTTTCCTTTTTTTAACATTAAGGATATGCGTACTATTTTACAGCTATGTGTCAAGGTGTTTCATGTCCCTCAGGCGGCGGTTGGTAGTGACTCAATGCATTGGTATCGGGATGAGCAAGCATGGTGTGCCATTCTCCTCCTCTCTCCTCCATTGAAAGTTTATTCCCCGCAAGTGAAGATGCACGTTTTTTTTTCCTCTCTAACTGAAAAAATAGATGGTTATGTTTTTTTCCACGCAACACAAGAAGTTGGATGCTGAATCTCTTTTGTATCGGTAAACATATGAACTAAAAACAGTCTTTATTAATGTCAGATTCAAAACAGTCAGAGATGTGAGTTGATGTTCTAAGGTTCTGATTGTGGAAGGCGGACATGCTCTCTGAAGAGAAGGGGAAGTTGGATATTGCCTTTCTCGGCATTGGAAACTGTGAGTTTTAAATTTCCTAAAATTGGCACCTAAGTAAATGAGCTACAGTGTTACAGGTTGGCGTCTTAGGTCCCGACTGTGGAAGGTGGAAATAGTGACCCAAATTCATTTATTCAGCTTTTTAATTCGGGTTTTGGTCCATTTTTGAAATGGATGTTCTGTTTTAAGCAACCTGTTGTGGTTACATGCGCTATATTGTCTGCTCAGTGATCTAAACGAGGAATTGGATGGCGTGCGGGGAAAGTTTGGCATGCCATAAAATGAGACGGTGTAGAGGGGTTTGAAAAGAAGAACCCTCAGCCGAAGAAATATAGAACGGCGATTGGAGAGGTATTTACTCATCAGTTCAAGCATCTATGAGACTAAAGAAAGCTAAAGTAAGAAACTAAAATCTATATTTACAACCTATAATAGGTCTGTGTTAAAGGACTACCTGTTTTTGGAGCCTCCCCTCCTCTCTTGACCTTATGTATAAGGAGTAAGATGCTTTTGCTCTAATTCAGAAATATATCTGGGAGAGACGCAGTAAGAAACTAAATTAAATGAAAAAAGGCTTTCTAAGCTTTTCTCCATATCGGAAGAAAATGTAAAGACTCAGAAAAATAATGTCATGTTAACAGAAAACTTAAGTTCAGGATCTGGTGCTAAATTTAAGAAATTCAAGCAGTTAAAACTTCCGTTTAAGAACTGTTGCAATTCCAAGGGTATTAAAGTGGTTGAAATGGCTCCCAAACTAGAAGGTGATAAAAGTAAAGAAAAAAGGCGGAAAATCCAGCCGTTAACAGTAAACTAAATTCAGGCCCAGATAATGCTGAAGGCCCTTCCCCAAAAGGGGAGGTTGGGATATTGCCAGCCACTCTAGAAGAAACAATACAGGATCTTGAATTTGAGGTGAATGAACCCTCCGCTCATTCTTCAACTCCTTCCACATTAACTTCATCTCAGGGCTTGGAGGGACTGGGTTCTGCAGCACTATCAATATCCACATCGGAAAAACCTCCAGAATGGGCTCTAAAATTAATAAACAATATGTCAATCCTTCAATCAACAATGGACAAATTAATCACATTACTGGACTCTTATCAGTTCATTAGCAGACAATATTCAAAAGATGGACAGTAAACTAGAACAAACTATAAATCATTTAAGAGAGTTGGAAAAAAAGCCACTCTGAATTAGAAGATAAGGTTTCTCCCTTGGAACAGGACATGCAGAAATTAAGAAAACAAGTACTGTTCTGTAAGGCAAAACTGGACGAACAAGAAAACAGAGCGAGAAGATCCAATATTCGGATCTTAGGGATTATTGTTGACTGGGAAAAATAATTGCCTTTAAAATCTATTTTATCTGATATCTTTCATTCTCTATTAACAACAGAAATAGAAGTCCCAGAAATAGAAAGGGCACACTGATTAGGGGAAGGGAAAGAAGGAGGAGCCAAATTTAGGCCAGTAATAGTAAACATGTTGTCTTCAGAGGGCAAAGACATTATTATGCAAGCATATTACAGGGAAAAAATCTTTCATTTATAGAGAGCAATGACTGCACCTCAAAAACAATTTTTCCAAAGCATTATAGGAAAAAAATGTATGGGATTGCAACAAAAACTATGGGGGAATAATATCAAAGCTTATGTGATTTTTCCTACAAAATTGAAGGTATTGTTGAATAACCAACTGCTGATTTATAACTCATCAGCTGAGGCTTATCTAGATTTGAAAATTTGCCTGCCTACAGTATTTGTGGGCCATGACAATGGGTAGCTTTAAAATGTTACCTTTGATTAATCATATAGAAAATTATCCATTCAGATTAGCGTTTTAGGTCTATAGGTGGTGCACAATTCTTATTAGTGTTTTGGTTTTCAGCCTTATTCTGGTATAAGAATTCAAAGAAGTATTAGAGCTAGGAATTGGTATAATTTTTGAGGTTCATGGTAGGGAAGAGGGGGAGGCTTTTTCTTACCCCAGCATTTGTCACCAAGTGGTATAGGTTAATATGCCAGACTTTTGTCTTAGGCATATGATGGGGGAAGGGTTGAAATCAAAATCAAATCAAATCATCTTTATTTTTATAGCACCTTTCAAAACCAAGGCTTTGTACAAAGAGATCATACATACATATAAATTTTAAAAACAGACATAAATAGATCAACCATTGCTAGGATAAGCTAAACTAAATAAATAAATGAAGGGTTATGGAAAGTGGTGTACATTATTTTATTAGGCAGGTATCATGGTGAAAAGTCATGTGAAATTACAAATAATATTAAATGTATTTTTCCTCTTTGAATTTTTTCTAAACCTTTATGATGGGATGGTTTAGGAGCTGTACATGGAATGTAAATGGTATAAATTCCCCGGTGAAGAGATCAAGGGCCAGATATTCAAAACTTTGCACCTGGCAAAACCTGTTTGCGCAGGTTTAGCATGGGATTATTGCAGATTTGCTATATTCAAAAGACCAAATAGTGCGAGCAAACTGCATTAGCGCTGGGCAAAATCGTAATGTATGCAAGTGGCAAACTGAGTGGGTGTGTACATGAATACAGGCGTAATGCTATATTCAGCGACTAGCGCCGCACAAAGTGGTTTTGAACAACTTAGCATGACACTTAGCGCGGTGCACATTACCATCCAGAAAAAGGTAGACTTAACCCTGGGAAATCAGCTTTATGGCTTTACGCAGCGTTTGCACAGCTTTTGTGTGGCTTTGCACGACCCTAACAAATAAATATGACACATAGACAAAGCCAGACATAGAGGAAACATGCTGCTCACTGATGGCATTACAATGATGCCATAATCTGCCACCAGTCCCAGCCATGCCAGGCAGAAAGTGGTGACCCTGCCACCAATGGACAGCATGGCAGGGTGGCCATACAGCACACACCAGTGGACTACTCTTCTGTGGACACCAACCGATGCCAGCATACACATGCAGCACTGTGGGCATGAAGAATGTTGAGGGGAGTGTGTATGGGTGGCCAGGCTGTGCCACAGACTAGGTGTGGCCACAAGGCTGGGACACATCATGCAGTGCACATGGGCCAGTATTGGGAATACCCCAACACCAGTGTGCCTTTCTGAAAATATATGGCCCCCCGGCCACATACCACACAGCTGTACAACTGCCACAGAGCACAAAGCCAGACATGTATATGTCACTGTGGACATCCCATGTCAGAGGTGCAGCATCTGTGGGTCACACAACAGCTTAACAGTAATGTCCACTGTCAGTAAATGACTGCATGTTGGACCTGTCACTGTGTATAGTGCAGTCATCAGTACTGCCCTACACTCCATAGGCAGTGCTGTGTCCACACACTACTGGCCCCCTTGCTACTGTAGTGTCTGCTGTATACTGTAGCATGACCTACAGAGTGACAGTTGCATGCAGCACCACCACCATCTGTGCCTATGCTGTGTTGTTCCAGTACAGCAGCAGACAGCAGCCCATGTGAAAGTACAGTGTTCAAAACTGTATAATATTCCCTGAACTGTTTGTGCAGCACTAACACATTTGTGTGGGTTTAGCGCAGGGCTAAACCATTAGCCCAGTGCTAACTGCATGCAAATCAGGGCATAATGTGATGCTAATCTGGATGTCTGCCCAGAGACTACCTAAGTAGGCTCATTTGCATGTCACTTTTGAATATGGCAAAGTTTAGCGTCGGGCAAAGGTGTTAGCCCTGCACTAAACCCGCACAAACATGTCAGCACTGCGCAAACAGTTTGGGGAATATTATACAGTTTTGAACACTGTACTTTCACATGCGCTGCTACCTGCAGCTGTAATGGGTCCACACATTTGCTGGCACACACATTGGCCACATAGTTCACCTCTACCTACCTTCACGTCGCTGTGCACTGTGTTGCTATTGTGGTTTGCACTTCCTGGTTGCTATATTCAGAGCTGTCTTATTCCAGGGCTAAGTTTGCCCTGCACTCCCAGCCCAATTTGCCCGGCCTCATTTACATGCTATATTCGAAGCTGTTTGCCCTGGGCTATTCCTGTTGAATATAGCTCGCTTTGTGCTCTGGGCTAAGTTTGCCCGCAGGGCAGTGCTAATTTAGCCCCAGGGCAAATTTTTGAATATCTGGCCCCAAGAGTCTTGTCAAGAATTAAAAAAATTAAATTCAAATGTGACCATGTTACAGGAAACCTTTTTTCATGAAAGAGAATGGAATAAACTAAAGACAAAAGTGTGCTGGTAACCTTTGCTACTCCCCAGGACCATCAAATAAAAGTGCTGGGGTTGCAATTCTTTTTGATAAAAACTTTAAAGGGGAAATTTTGAATTCTGTTTTGGATAAACAGGGAAGAATTTTATTGGTCCTAACAAATAATAATGGTATATCTATCATAATAGGATCAGTATATGCCCCTTTTAAGGATTACAATAATTTATTTTAGTGGAATTCAACAAATTTATGCTTACATGGGGAGAAGTATATTATATCATTGGAGGAGATCTTAACTGTACTTTAAATGACAAGTTGGATAAATTCTCTAAGAGCTCAGGTTGGGACAAATATAAATCTAAGTTACTTTACACTTTTTTAGATTTAAATAACCAGGTTGACATCTGGAGGGAGTTGAATGCTGATATGAGAGATTATACATACTTCTCTGGTCGGCATTCAACCCACTCAAGACTTGGCTATATTTTGGTATCTAGAGATTTATTGGTAAATTGTTTGGGGGCCAAGTCATATATAGAACTCAGATTAATTTCAGATCATAGTCCTGTAGCATTGGATCCTTTTTTGAGTTTTGAACAAACTGGGGGAACTCTGTTTTGGCAACTGAACAACACCCTATTGCAAGATAAATAGTTTTTAATAAGATTCAAGAAAATATAAAATTCTTTATGGAAGAGAATTTAATAACAGAAGAAAATATTATTGATTCCTGGGATGCTTTCAAGGCAACTTTACGGGGGGGGGGTAATTATTTCTGAGGTTGCATGGTGGAACAAAAAGAGAAGGATGAGCAAAAGGAAATAGAGGACAAATTAAACATTTTAGAACAGGCTGTTAAAGGAGGGGACAGCTCCAAAATGGATTAATTAAAGGATCTGAGGAAGTTGATTGAAGCAACAGAATGTTTTGGCCTAAAAAGTCATTGGGCCTGGTATAATAAAAATTGGAAAACAAATAGTGAGGTGGTGGGCAGAACTTTAGCTAACAGGCTACAGGCAATGGAAAAGGAGAAGAGGGAGATCACTGTCATGGTATCAGAAGATGGCCAAACAGTTAATGATCAAGCTGATATCATGAAGGTCTTTGTTCAATTTTACTCTAAATTGTACAAATTGGGTTGTTCTCCCCCTCAAAAGGAAATGAATAACCATGCTAGTTTTGTAGGTTTTATTCTAAATCAAGAAGAATAAGTGGAGCTTGTTAAAAAGTTCACAATATTATAAATTAGCCCAACAATCTATTCCATGTCAAACTCTAAGTCACCAGGCTTGGATGGATTTCCATTGGAATTTTTTTGAGGTATGGAGTCTATATTACTGCATTATTTACATATGTTATTCAATCAAATCTTAGTTAAAAAAAATGATTCCTCCTTTTTTCTCTCAGGCCTACATCTCTGTAATTCCAAAATCAGGGAAACCTACAAATAAACCAGTATATTTTCATCCTATAGCAATTCTGAATGTAGCTCACAAGATTTTTGCTAAATTAATAAACAATAGGATAACATCGTTATTAGGTTCTCTGATTCATATAAATCAGACAGGATTTATTCCTACTAGGATGATTCAATCTGGACTGTTAAAAATTCAATTTCTTATAGAATACTTGGAAAATAGTTCTGTTCCTACTGCCTTTATGGTTCTGGATGCGACAAAGGCCTTCGACATGTTGGAATGGCCCTATTTTTTCAACATGCTTAGGGCCTTTGCATTTCCTGAAGACCTGATTACCATTTTCCAAGTCATGTATGCTAATCCCCTAGCACAAACCAAAATAAATGGAAATCTATCAAAAGAAATAACATTTTGTAGAGGAGTTTACCAGGGTTTCCCCGTCCCCTTTGCTTTTTGTTTTGGGTCTGGAGCCCCTATTAAATGATATTAGATCTAATAATTTAGTTAGAGGAGTATAGATAGGTACAGAAGAAATAAAATTAAATGCTTTTGTGGACGACATCCTGCTGTTACTTCAAGACCCGGTGAATAGCTCTCAGGAGTTACCAAGATTATTAAAAGATTCTCAAATGTAGCGGGATATAAGATAAATAAGACTAAGTCTGAAATTATAATTTTCCATGTTCAGGATCCAGAACAAATTAAGCAGCATTTAAATACAGAATTAAAACTGGAAGGTATGAGATATTTGGGAATAAATATTCATAATGAAATCAATTCCCTGTATAAATTAGATTTCCAGAAACTTATTACATCATTGAAGTTAAAATTACAATGCTGATAAAGAATTCCCATGACATTATGGGGGAAGATACAAACTATTAAGATGATGATAATACAATTTTTATCTTTTAGGTTACAATCTGTAGTAACTCCAATACCAGATCAATGGCTTGCACAAATGAAAAAAAAAGAATTGAAACATTTATTTGGAATAAAAAGCAACCAAGAATTTCTTGGGACAAGTTGTGTCTGCCTATTGATAAGGGAGGCCTGGCATGTCCTGATGTAGATAAATATCATTTAGCATATATGTTTAAGTTGGATTAGCTTTGGGCCAAAGAAAAAGATGTTTATAAACCAATAACATATTGGATTAATAATCTGATCCAGTCCCTTTACCAAGAATAGCTTAATATTGCACAGCTTCTCTATACTGTACATCTTAAATACATAAAAACTCCTAAAGTCTTATAGTGAGACATCTGCCAGATTGTGTAATAAGATATACAAATATGACTAAGTGGGTGATTCATTTATCCCCTGAAAATAATATCTGGGGTAATCCCAATTATCAGATAAGAGGGAAGGAGATAAAAAATAAAACTTGGGAGAAGAAAGGGATTAAAAAATGGAGAGATTTGTTCTCTAAAGGGAAACATCTATAGTGGGAAAAATTAAGAATGACTTCCCATTTGGAGATTAATCAATTCTTGTTTTTTAATCAATTTATCAGTGTCTATAAAAAAGACTACACAAGATGGGAAAGGGCGCCGAATAACAGGCTGATGGAAGACTCTCTACAAAGAATTTTGATTAACCAAGAAAATAAACTGTTTTCTTAGTTATTGTACAATCTTCTAAAGCCTTTTGAAACAGTGTATAAATCACTGTTTCAAAAATGGGAGTCAGATTTACAATGTGATTGTAGTTTGGCACAATGGGGTTTGGCCTATTAGGCAATAACAAATTATAGTTTAACCAGAGACCGTGTGATACAGTATAAGATTCTGAATAGAGCATATTATACTCTGCATAGATTATTTAAAATAAAGTTAATGGATAACAACTTCTATTGTCATTGTAAGCAGGTACAAACTGATATGCTACATATGTTTTGGAAGTGTAAAGTCAGTCAGAATTGGTGGCACATGGCTTTTGAGATATTAGAACAAATGGGACTACAACTTTTAGATTTAAATTATCCTAAATTTGTACTTTTACAAATGTATGGTGTCAAATTGCTATCACATATAGAGAAAAATATTTTGCAAGCCAATATTATAGCTGTTAAAAGGCTTTTATTAAAAAATTGGAAAGTGAAAATGAGGAACTTCCCTTTCCCCAGTATCAGTGGAAGATGTCCTTTTTTAACAGCACTATATAATAATGACTTTTTAAAGAACTTTAAATCAATTTGGAAGTTATTAAATGTAGAAACTGCTGAATGGTCCCTTGATGACTTCAAAGAACATTAGTTATATTTGGGGGAGAAAAATTGATTGTTTTTTTTCAAGAATGACTATTATATTAACTAATATTTATGAAGTTTTCTATATTTGAGATCTTGTTGTAGACAAGTTGACTTAGAGCGATTTACCAAGTTTTGATATATGAATGCATATACTGCAAGCTGACTGCATATAGAACTGATTCACAATGTATTTTGATAAATGCATGGCCTATTTTAGCAAATTAAATAAGGTTTTCACCCTCACAAACCAGGAAGTGTCATTTTATGTATTGGAGCCTGTATTTGGTGACCTTTGACACTCATTACCTTTGCAATGTCACCACAGGAAGATCTGTGCCCTGCAATTAAAATTAGTTCTTGGTCACAGCAGTTCTGCCTTGATAACAGAGCCCTTGGTCACAGCATGCAGCACAACAATAGCAATGTCAAACAGTTCATTTTCAGGGTCTGATGATGAAAGCATTATGTTGTCCTGCACTAACAGTGATCTTTCGGACATTGATATAGTGCCACAATTTGACAGCCGCTGCATAATAGATTCCCATAGGGATGACCCTATGACAGCAGCGAGAATGATGTGGGCAGCAGCTCAGGCAGTCACAGCAGTAGTCCCGATCCATTCCAGTACAGCAGTGAGAGCAGACTTAGCAACACAGACTGTTAATATTATATTTTGCTACTTAGTGCCATGGTTTGGTTCCCGTCATTGCTGTCATTTTACTGTGCAAAATTGAGGTATGGTGTGTGTTCTGTTACTCCCAGCACCAATGTGCCCACACAAATGCTAGTGATAGTACCCTGGGTTTTTATATTTCTTTTTTTTGGGGGGGTGGATTGTTTTCCCTATGCTAATGAATTGTTGGCCACTCCAGCTTGACACTGAGAGCACGGCTCAATCTGGTGGCATTGCTTGAGCAGAATAAATGGCTCCCAATGTGTCCAAATCCAATTTGTTCAAGTTCCTCACCTGGTACTAGTTAGTAGTGACCTCCTGCTAATTGATTTATCAGTCACTCACTCTGATGGAGCACAGGGTGGAAATTACAAGCAGGCACCTTGTACCCCAACCACTCCAAACCCCCCAGCTGCACACATACACTTAGAAAAATGCTGCAGTATAGAACTTTTATTATCTGTACATTATTTATACTGTTTGGGTCTGTTTTTGCCCTAGTGCCAACTGGTCTATGCTATAGCTTTCATTTCTGTGTACATGTATGTTTGTGGGTGGGGGGGCCTGCTTGTACTTTCCCCTTTAGAGGTATCAGTGATTGAGTAACGTGTTGAAGTCACCGGTTCCCCTGTTTATGGCATGTTATAAATTTAAAACTACAAATTATTGCACCAGCTTTGTGTTACCTCTAAGCACTCAGGAACTATACAGACTGCAGCTGTCATTAGTGTCTGCATAAGCATCTGTAATACCATCCTGGCATTGGCTTATTGCAGCTACATGTGTGTCTCCAGGTGCATTATGAACTGAACGAAAAATACTCAGTACAGTCTGTGATTGTCCCCACCCCCCAAGGTTAAAAGTGACACTGCCAATACCCTTCTCATGGAGAAAGAGACCACATTTATGTTTAGATAGCCTAAGTACCATTTGATTGGTCCACTACAAAAAGGGACATATCCTTGCAGTTGGTACTCAAGTGTTAGACTGTATTTGAACCACCCTTCCTCACTTATGTCACCATACTTCATTACCATTTCTGTCTGCGTCAAGCCATTCTTGTTTTCCCATTTTTTCCATTACAGTGGATCTCTGATGCACATGCGTAAAGTGTACAGCAAATACAACAGATACTGCACTATACTGTCTCCCATGCCTTACCGATGTCATGGTGCATTGTGTAGACTCCCTGCATTCATTGCTGTATAGCCCATATTTTGGTTCAGACATTATTCCCTAAGTATGCCGAATTGACTAGCACTCTTTGCAATATAGCACCATAGAAGCCATACATTGGTACAACAGTGTCGGGAGAAGATGGCAGCTGCAGTTTCTTCTTTTGCTGATGCTCCGGAGCACATACAATGATGCTATAATCCTAATTATAAATAAAGACTGTATGTTAAAATGTTAAAAAACTAAGTGTTTATAATTTTGAGATACACTGTAAACTATGTACAGTATAACTATGTACAGTATATAACTGATTTTATTGCATTCATTTATAAACTTAGCAAGGAGCTGGCAAGCTGGAGAAACAATTCAGTGCACCATGCCCTTTTATTCATGCACATCTAAGCATACTTTGGTGATCAGTGTTATGGTGCTTGCATGAGAACACCTAATGAGCCCAAGAAAACAGAGGAGCACAAGAAAAAATATAAACTGTCTACAATGATGGTGACAATCAGAAATGCAATAGCAAAGGCAGTTTACTGAAGCAATCACACTGGAAGCAGCACTTGCCAAAAATACACAGTTTATTGCACTGTTCTCCTGGGATTGGACTGTGCAGCTCAGTGCTTATACTCTTACTGCACATTACAATTCTGAACTGTTGAAAAAGTCATCCATTTAACACAGACCTACATGTACCAATACTGAAAAGCTTACTGCAATTTATAGATCTGCCCAGTTCAAAAGTCATCCTTTTGTGTCCCAATATGCTATAGATTACAGCTCCACTCAGTTAAAAAAATTTATTTTTTATACTACTAGTTTTAATTATGTACTTGCAGCACTTATTAAAACTGTAACACTGTACTCAAGCAATGTAGACTGTGGTGTTCCTAGAACCAACAGACCTAGGACACAGAGTTTAGTCAGATGAGTAAAATTGAAAATCAGGAGAAATCACCACTTCTGCAATCCCAAAAGCAAGTATAACAGCTGCCAATATAACAAACAGTTTCAGTCATCAGTGCTGTAATTTTTGCTAGTTCAGTTTGGGATCTGCACTCACTGAGGCTGGGTCCAGGAAAGATGAATGAACGAGCAGTGAGAAAGGTGCAGTGGGAACACCTTCCTTGTGCTGATGTCACTCATGCATGTGGATGCACTGCTCATGTGCGAACTTCAAACAAAGAAAAAAACATGCAGAGACAACTGTGGCACAAAAATGTTAAAAAGCTAAGCATCTGAATATATTTAATACTTAACTTCAGGGCAGCTGAGCTTTGCATCACTCAATGTAAGGAAGGTGATCTGCAAATATGACTTTGGGGAAGTTGGTAAATCACTTTAACTATATGATGCCTGTATGAATGTTTCCGTATATTTTTATAATTGCACCACAGAAAATAAATAAATAAAAATAAAAAATAAAAAGGTGTTTCATGTTCCTCTCCAGATCCAAGCTAATTTATTTATTTATTTATTTAGTTTTGGTTGACTGGGTAAGTACACTAGACAAATCCTACCTATTTTCATGCAAGACCGGGGGGATACAGATGAATGCCAACTGACTTTGAACCAGGTTAAGCTGTTTATATCATCTGAGTTCTGTACAGTATAGCATCATCTGCATAATGTTGTAATTTAGCCCCATCCCACAGTTACCAGGCATGTCATTGTCAAATAAGGAAAGAGAGAGGGTCCTAGTATTGAGCCCTTGGGAACACCATCAGTTATGTCCCTTTTTACAGATAAGCTGCCTTGCCATTTAACTTATTGTTTCAAATTTACTTGGTTTACTTCGTTTGGTTGGACAAAAGAAGGCCATGGCTCATCGAGATTGTCCCCACATAACGCAAGCCATTAGTCCCTTGGTGAATTAGGGGCTAACCAGATGTCTAGTCTCTTTTTAAATAAATTAAAATTATAGGAGTCCACCAGTTCTTGGGGTAAAGTATTCCATAATCTAGGAGTTCAGATGGAATAAAATGTTTCCCTTTCTGTTGTTTTGACTGATTGAGTCTCAAGTTGCTTATTATGAAGTCTGGGGACAATACGTCTATCTGAGTATGTGAGACCACATTGCCTTATAAGCTCGGGGGATTGTAGTATTATATATGTAAAAAAGCAGGTCCCCTCTGCATCTTCTGTTTTACAAGGAATGAAGGCCAGTTAATTTTAATCATGTTGTATAGTCTAAGTGGGCTAATCCTGGAACCATTTTTGTGGCTCTCCTCTGGATCTGTTCTAGGTGAGCTATACCTCCTTTTACGTATGGGCTTCAACTGGGGGACCCAAAATCAACATATGGTCTAATATGAGCCCTATATAACAGGATAAGGCACTGCTCAGTTCAGGTTACAAATATGCACTGAATTTGTTTCAGTAGCCCATTTACCATTTTTGCAGTTTTGGTGCAATGGTCACTGGAAAATAGTTTATTATTAATAAGAATACCAAGGTCTCTTTCACAGTAAGATGATTTAAGTGGGGTATTATTATTAAATTAAGGTGGTAGACTGTTCTGGGATTATTTTTACAAAAATGTTGAAGTACACATTTAACTAGGTTGAATGACATGTTGTTATGCTTAGCCCAAAGTTCAACTGATTCCAAGTCTGAAACAAGAATGTCCATGCTATCAGAGTCACCAACACTCCTCCCCAGCTTGGTATCATCAGAGAATTTTTTGAAAGATAATTGTCAGATCCAACTTGCATATCACTGATGAAAATGTTAAATAAAGTTGGGCCCAGAACAGAACCCTGTGGCACCCCATTCGTAATGGAACCGGAATCCGAGAAAGGATTGTTGATTTTGATTCTCTGAAGCCTGCTTGAAAGCCATTCATTGACCCACCTGACTAGACAAGGAGAGAAACACATCTTTTCTAACTTCTCAAGTAGTTTACCATGGGAGACCTTGTCGAAGTTTGTCAGGTAATTCCTAAGGTAGCTACAGGTGAGAGTTTCAAGGCCTGCTTGCCTAAGCTTTACCAACAAGAGGTTATGATTTACCCAGTCAAACACCTCAGTTAGGTCAATAAAGACAGCACCACTTATAAACCCTCCATCCATTGCACCAAGGATATCAGTGGTCAGTCTTAGAAAAACACGTCTATCTTCCATTAATATTTATGAGCCCAGATCTCTAATACTCCATGGATCTTTTAATTTAAATAGAAAAACAGGCTCTCCTGGCCCTTACCTTGGTCACTGGTCCTCACTCTGGCCAATACAGGAGGAGTACAAGAACTAGGAGGCATGGCATGAAATTGGAAGGTGGAAGGTTAAGAAGGTGTGTGAGAAAGTTTTTCTTTATGGAGAGGGTGGTGGATGTATGGAATGGTCCGCCACAGGAGGTGGTGGGAGTGAGCACTGTGGTTGGATTTAAACATGCATGGGATGGGCATAGGGGAACCATAGAGGTTAAGCAGGGAGAGGGTCAAAGGCTGTAATCAAGTACAGGACTTATGGGCAGACTGTATGGGCCTAGTGGTCCTTATCTGCCAACAATTTTTATGTTTCTATGCCATTATTGTTTCTAAAACCATGGTGGATGTCAGTCAGGGAGTGGTGGAGTTCTAAGTACTCCTGGAGTTCATTGCATACAACCTTCTTTTTGATCTTAGCTAAGGAGCTAGGTAGTGAGATGGGACAATAGTTCTCGATTGGTTATTTTGGCCCTCCTTTATGTATAGGAACTAACATGGCAATTTTCCATCTTTCTGGGATGGTTCCTTGAGTAGGGATTTTTTAAAATGGTTTTTGAGGGGAGAGGTGATGGTTGGGGCAGCAATCATTAAGAATTTTGGCTCCAGGTTTTTCATAGCCTGGTGAGCTGCAACTCTAAATCCATCTCAGCTGGGTAAGAACCTCCTTCCTAGAAAACAGCCAAAAATGAAATTTGGGTAAAGGCCCATGGGGATAAAAGTTGATCAAAGACTGGGAGGTCAAGTGATCATCCACTTAGGCAATCTTTAAACTGTTCTAGATCTGTGAAAAATGTATTAAATCCATTTGCTGAGCATGTTGGTTCAGAAAGTACTTTTCCATCAGTGAGAATATCATGAACGGGAGCTCCAGAGTAACCTTCAAAGAGAATGCTTACTTGCTTCCAGAAATTATTTGGTTGTGAGAGATTTTTAACTTGTAAACTTTTCAAGTAACTCCTTTTGCACCCTGGGTAGTTATTTTACAGGCATTCCTTAACTTCCTATACATTTTCTTTTAATTTGATTCTTTTGGTAACTGGATAAGGCCCACTAGGCACAAGTGCCTATTTTTCAGGGGTGACCCAGGAGCACTGGATGGTTAAGTGACTAGTTCAGAGTCACACAGTGTACAAGTGGAGGTTGTGGGAAAGAAACCCAGCTCTGCTGGATGTACCAATGTCATTCACAGCTTGTTACTGTAACCTCTAGGCTATACTGCCAGCCAGATTAAACAATTGATACCTGACCAGAGCTTTTAAATTGATCCCAAGCATTGTCTCTCTATATCATGCCCTTCTGGAGCTCCCTATTCAGCCATTTTGAGCAGTGACCTTTCACCTTTCTCTCCTTAAGATGGCATATTTATTTATAATGCTAAGAAAGCTATTGATGAAGTAATCAAGGGAAGATCATCATTAGGGAGTTCTATTAAAGGACCACAGTGGATGGCAGCAATGCTATTTAGGAAGAAAATCTCATCAAATCTAGAGAGGTCCATGGGAATAATGATCTTGGGAGGAAGTTTGGGGGCATTATTTTTCTAAATGCAGAAATTGGAGAGTGATCTTTAAGACAGCTATAGTAAGCCTGAAGCTTTAATTCTATCAGGTCTGTTTAGGACCCAATCAAAGAGTTTGGAATTACTAGTTTAATATTCAGTCTACTGGGTTTGCTAATAATTAGTGTGAGGCGCACCTCTGACAGTGCAGACTTGTACCCACTGCTATCTGCACTAATTCAATTAAGACTGAAGTCTCCAACTTACATAATTATACAGTAGCTAACCTATATGTCCCTAATGAGGAAGGCAATACTTTTTTAATTCATTTTCTCTTGAACTTGCACAGTTTCAAGAATCCAATGCGTTGGCAGGAGACAATTTATCCTTAAATTTAATAGATCAGTCACAAGGCTCTACTAAACAAAAGTTTATCAATAAACATAATTCAGAGTTACGTGGAGGACTTGCGCTTGAAAAACCCTGTCAGACTGAAGTTTCATAAATTATTAAAATATTCTTGCCTTTCACCAATTTATAAAAAATTTCTCATGATTTTACATCTTTCTAATCTATGAATGTATTATTTCAAGAACCCTCAAAATGGACTATGAGGTCATTAAAATCTCACACCACAGTCCAGTTCATCTCTCATTAGAAACTGAAAGGTATATAAACAACAATTTGTTAATGCCAAACATTTGATGCTTCTTAAACATTTTTTTTTATTCTTACTCCAGTTTTTGAACATACATATTTTAGAATTTGCCTTCTAAACATGACGTGTACAGTACCATATGTAGTATAGTGGCTTAAATGTCATTTCACACCAGAGTTGTGAAAACTCATCTCACCAGGGTTTTAAAAATGACACGTCATGTTTATGAGGTGGTGTGGAACAATGATTATATTGAAAGTTAGGAGTCAAAATATTGAAAATAAGCAAAGTTATGAGTGATAACCTGGGCATTTTACCATATTTGTCCACCAAATTCTCAGCATAGCCTTCTTATTACCCTACCTAATGAACTCAGTAGGTTAAAATTTTCAAATTTCCACATGCACAAAACATCATTCCATGACACTGAAATGTTGTTCTGTGCCATAGGGTACAAAAACACATTTTGGACAAGATTAGAAAAATGACAGCTGTCACATTCATGAGGTTCTGTGAAGAAGGGGCTATGTTGAAAATGTGGGATCAAAATATTGAAAATTACCAAAGTTAGGAGCTTGCATTCACAAATTTCAACGCAAGCTCATAACATTTTTTTTTTGTTCCTCCCTGTGCCCCCCCAACTGTCCACTCCTTCAAGCTGTTAATGGACTCCCCCACCCACCAAGTCATCTCTTACACTGCCATCATGCCATCTCCCACTATGCCATGCCCCGGCAGACCCAGTATAGCCCTTGACCAGGGGACTCCCCTCCTGGGACACATGAGAGGGGAGATAGGGTCCAAATCTGTGCCAGGTACATGGTGGAGGATTGGTTCTGCAGCTGCTTGCCATGACTGCATGGTGCAAAAGGACCCAGGTGACTGTCATCTAGCTGACTGAGCAGATGTTTTTCCATTTTCTCCCCACCCCCTACACCCCTCCCACACTGTGGCCGCACACATGTGGCATCCTGGGAAGGATGCACAGCAGAACACGGTCACCCACACCGCCAAGTGTGCCTCCACCAGGGACTGCCAGGAGTTGCTCTAGAAGTGGTGCAGGCTCATGCCCTCCCTCCCAGGGAGAAGAGCATCTTAGTAGATGCTCCTAACCCTCCCCACTGGTCTCTGCACCAGTCGTCCCAGCCACAGATGTGAACCCAGGTCACCAGCATGCTGAGCAATACCTTATACCTCAGCAACATGGAGCTGGAAGTTGTTTTTTAATACTTTTATGACATATTTTCAACATAGCCTTCTTATGACCTCACCTCATGAACAATGGAGGAGAAAATGTTCAACTCCTGCTGAAAGGTGATTTCACGCAGCTACCATGAAATCACCTTTCATGACAGATTTGCCTAATTTCACTGTCATTGTTCATGAGGTGGGTCCTAAGAAAGGCATGTTGAAAATGTAGGGCCAAAATATTCAAAAGTGGCCAAGTTGTGCCACTAAGTTCAATCCCCCATTGAAATACATTGAACTGCATACCTGATTTTCTCAGTTTGTGGTTTGGCTTTGAAGAGTGAAGTCTTGTCTGCAGTTCAGAAAGGATTACCTCATTGGACCCCTAGTGGGTATGTAAGGGCTTGAGGGGTTGTGGGGTGGTGGGTGATGAGTGGAAGGGTCAGGTGGAGGGAATAACAGTGTAACAGACTTCAATGGGTGATTATCTCCAGCAGAAGGTATTACCAGCAGAAGGAGGGAGGTAATAATACCCCTGTATAGATCACTAGTGAGACCACACCTTGAGAAATGTCTGCAGTTCTGGAGGCCCCATCTCAGAAAGGACACAGGGTAGAGGCAGTACAAAGGAGGGCAACCAAAATGGTGCAGGGCATACATCAGAAGCCCTATGAACTGAAAGGCTTAAGGAATTAAAAATGTACTCCCAAGAAGAAAGGAGGGAAAGGGGGTAATGATATAAACATTCAAGTACTGTACCTAACAGGTATAAATAAGGTAAAGAAGGGGGCATTTTTCAGAGACAAGGATGCTCAGGGACAAGAGGCCACACTATGAAGCTGGAGTGGAGGAGGCTGAGAGGAAATGTGAGGAAGTACTTCTTCACGGAAAGGGTGTGGATGCTTGGAACAGCCTCCTAGCAGAGGTAGTGGGGGCTAAAATGATTACAGGATTCAAGAAAGCATGGGATAGACACAAGGAGATCTTGGAAGTAAAGCAAAGGGATGTGCAAACCTCTATGGTGACACTGTAGGTCGGGTGGGGAAAACAGGGCAGACTAAGTGGGCCAAGACGTCCTTATCTGCAGACAACTTCTATGTTACTGTGTTTCTGTGTTTCTTTTTCACAGGTCTAAAAATATTTTTAAAAAAAGGACGACAGAGGGTTTTCTTTATTACAGGTGGTGACACTGAGGGATTGCGCACTCCCAGGGTCAGTGTTACATTTGGCAGCACTGGGATGGACTCTCCTTTGCTGCATAACTAAACTGGGTAAGGTGGGGGTAGCAGCTGGCACGGGATTGGGTACCTCATGTTCTAATAATAACATAGGTTGGGCTTGGGGGTGGCAGTTACAAGCGTGGCTGCAACAGACATCTATGGACAGTTTTCTTTTTTGCAGGGGGGGGTTAGCAACCAGCATGGGGGACTGGGCACCCCCGTGCCATCATAATAACAAGGGTTGGGCTTGGCCTGGGGATGTGTGACAGGTACAGCTGCAGCTGCAACAGACATCAATGAATAGTTTTCTTTCTTACAGGGTTTAAAGGGACACTGTCAGCTTTCAGCAGCTATCACTGAACTTCTGTGACAAGTGTGCCTGTAATACCATCTATGGCAAAATAAACTATTCACATGCCCCAATATGAGTAAAAATAGGATTTGTTACCTAAATTTTAAAGATATATGCTTTAGCTTGGACCAAGCACATTACCTTAATGCTTGGGCGTACATCTGCCACCGGATGCCTCTTCTCAGTGTGAATGCACATTGTGCGTGTGCGAATTTCCTGAACAAGTGTAATTGGTAGTTGATACTAAATGGGGATCGTTGTAAGAATAAAAAATGAATGTTAGATGTTGTAAGTCTTACTTTTACCACTTTGAAAAACAAGACTGCGATCCTGAGCATGCAGGTGACGTGAGGAATGTAGCTGTTATTTCAGAAGTCTGAAAATATTTAATGACCGATTTCCAGCCAAACTCCTTCCATTGACAAGAGCTCATTACGTTGTGTTGTTTTAGACAGCTGTTGGTCCAGTCAGATGCTGTTATATGTTATTTCAATACTTACGTTAGTTCAGCCTCCTGATGATTTAAGTGTTCTCTGTTGAGGTACTCTCACCCACCCCCCAAGAATTCTGGCAAACTACCAAAATAATGTGTGTGTATGTGACAATCACCTTATATAATGTTTACTGTAGAAGCAAAGACTGGTGGGAGGGCCCTCGTATCTACCTTAAAGCCCATAACATTCCCCAAAGAGATCTGGATTTGGATATATCGGCTGTGCTCTCTCTGATCTATCTGGAACTCCATAGATAGTTGTTCAAATGTTTTAAAAATGCTGTTTCCATAGAAGTGGAATGTTTGTGAAAGGTCCTTATGGAGCCACTGTTTAAATCTGTGATCCAGCTGGGCTGGGAGAAAGTTTGGGTCCAATGCTTGTTTGCTGAGTATTTGCGCCCACTGTCTGTTTATTTTGTGGAGAAAGATTTGTCTCCAGATTTTTAATAGTCTAGCTGTTAACCATAGTAAGGAGTATGTTAATAAGGGTGTCTCATTAGGGCTAAATAGAAGGGATTCTAGATCCGAGGAAGGGAGTGATCCACCTCTAAATCGACCCAAGGAAGTCTGTGCATGTGCTACATCCATGCCAGAACTGGTGATTGAGCATCTCTTCCATCCCCCTGTACTCTTATGTTACCAGTCCCACTGTTCCACCTTCATCTTCAAATACTGGCTTGGCTCTCTTCCTACCTAGCTGTCCTCACTCTTCTCCCCCTACTCCCTTACTCTCTGTGCTCAAGGGACTCCCGCACCTTCTCTATTCCCCACCCTCACTCATGCCCCCGTCAAGCTGTATTCTTCTACTGATTCCCCTACCTTTGGAACCTGCCCCACTCTCCTCTTCATCTAGTCCCCTCCCTTCCATCACTAAAATGCCTACTAAGGCTCACTCCTCTCCCTTCATGCACCTGTCACCCTCTTCCTGACTCCTCTACTCTTCCCTTCACTGCTTCCAATCTCCCATCTTAGCAAAGACTCCTATTTCCTGGCACCCCTAAACTCCTGTCTCTTAATCCACTGTCACTGGTGTGCTAAAAACACCCAAACTCATCTGTTAGATTTTGTACTGCCTACCTCATGTATATTTGCTGTTTTGGACTGTCCCAGTTGAGCTTTTACACTTTTATTTGCTCTTATTGGGCATCTGATAACTGTACCTGCCTGCCTGTGTGCCATTTCCCCTTCCCCTTCCCCAGGTCACACCTGGATAGGAGCCTTGGATCATTGTGCCTTTCCCGGTAATAAAACATAAATTAATTAATAAATACATAAATAATTGCCAGGATTTGTTTCAGCTGTGCTGCTAAAGCATACAGGGTTAGATCTGGTAGTGCTAAACCCACTTGTGATTTGGAAAGCTATATTTTTTATAGCGTATCCAGGGTCATACCCCTCCCCGCAGCAACTGAGAAATTGATTTGCTCAATTTCCTGAACTGAGATTTAGGAAACATAATAGGAAGTGCATGGAAGAAATATAAATACCTAGGAAGTACATTCATTCTGATGGACTGCATCCTATTTAGGAGGATCAGGGACAGAGGCTGCCAATGCTAGAAGTCCTACTGTATCCCCCCATAAAAGGCTGTCATAGTTCCAGCAGTACAGATGCACTATATCTACACTTACAGTAATTTGACTCCAAGATATTTTATATTTGGCCTTCCCCACTTACAGAGAAAGTTAGCTTTTAGGAGGGTGGTTGGTTGAAAGCAGACTTGGAGGACCTAAATTTTGTTTAATTGACTCAATAACCTACTAAGGTGTCCATTGTTTGCAGCCGATGTATCAAAGCCAAGAGGAAACCGTCTGGGTTTGTTATCAAATGCAGAAGTTTGTCTGCATAATATGCTACATTATGGAGGTGATCCCCCACCCTGTATTCTTCTACATCTAAAGCCTTGTGGAAGTGTTGAACCAGGGGATCCACATATAAGGCAAATAAATATGGGGACAAGAGCCACCCCTGGTGATTACCTCTGGTTAGGGTGAGTCTTTTAGAAAAGGTGCCATTGGGTTTGACCATAGCTTCTAAGGAGGTATATACCTTTCCCCAAGGAGAAACAGAAATTCCTCTGGGAAGGTTAATTTAATCAGAGTCTAGCATAAGAAGATCCATGAGACCCTTCTGAATGCATTTTGGGCATCAAGGTTTAAAATTAGGAGTGGGGAGTGTTGCTCGGTGGAATAGTCGATGATTAATATGGCTCTCTTAATATTATCTGCTGTTTGCCTTTTACAAATGAATTTGGATAGATCCACGTCAATGACTGTAGGGAGGATATCGTTCAGGCAATGTGTCAGTATACTGGCAAATAGCTTGTAATCTAAACTGAAAACTGAAATGGAGCAGTAGGACTTAAACTCATGGTCCCAGAATGGGGAGAGGTTAACCCACCACTAGGTTTTCCAGTAGGTACATAAGTGAAAAAAGGAAGACCGGGGTGGGACTGTAAGGTTAGAATGGGAGGGGAGGTACTGTGCAGAGGAGGACCAGGAAAAGGCAGACATCCTGAACAAATACTTTTGTTCAGTGTTCCCTGAGGAAGGAGAAGGGAGAGGTCACAAAAAAGTAGCAAAAGGTTTGGAGAGGGAGGTGGATACTAGTCCTTTTTTACGAGGCAAGAGTCCTGAAAGAACTTGCTAATCCGAAGGTGGGAAAAGCAATGGGGCCAGATGGGGTGCATACAAGGGTATTGAGGGAGCTCAGGGAAATACTGGCTGCACCTTTAACAATTCTATTTAAGAGTTCACTGGAAATGGGAGCAGTTCTGGAGGACTGGAGGAGGTGGATATGGTACCGACTGGAGGAGGTGGATATAGTACCACTGCACAAAAGTGGCAGCAGTGAGGAGGCTAGCAATTATACGTCGGTCAACCTGACATCAGTGGTGGGAACATTAATGGAATCGTTGCTGAAACAAAGAAGTGTGGAATATCTTGAATCCATTGGGTTACAAGATCTGAGGCAGCATGGTTTCAAACAGGCAGGTCATGTCGAACAAATCTGATAGATTTCCTTGACTGGATGGCCAAGGAAATAGATCAGGGTGGAGCGGTGGACATGGCCTTCATAGATTTCAGTGAGGCATTCAACACCATTCCACATAGGAGACTAGTAAGCAATCTGGGTAGCTTAGGAGTGGGTTCAAAGGTTTTAAACTGGATAAGAAATTGCTTATGGGATAGGTAACAGAGGGTGGTGGCAAACAGAGTTCACACCAAAGAAGAAATGGTAACCAGCAGGGTGCCTCAGGGTTCAGTGTTGGTACCAGTCCTCTGTAATGTCTTTACAAGAGACATTGAAGAGGATCTGGAAGAGAAGGTCTGCCTCTTTGAGGATGACACCAAAATCTGCAATAGGGTGGACACTTGTGAGTATATGGAAAACATGAGTAGAGACCTGAGAAAACTAGAAGAGCATTCAAGAGTATGTCAGCTGGATTTCAATGCAGAAAAAGTGCAAAATAATGCACTTAGGGCACAGAAACCCAGGGGCAGAGCACAAAATAGGTGGAATGGTATTGATTACTGTGAAGCAGGAAAGAGACCTGATGGTAATCACATCGGATTACCTAAAGGTGACCATGTAATGCGACAAGGCAGTAGGCAGAGCAAGTGGGATGCTGGGGTGCATATGTAGGGATATCACTACCAGAAATAGAGAGGTGGTGTTGCCTCAGTATAGATCATGGGCAAGATCCCACCTAGAGTACTGTTTCTGGTTCTGCAGCCCTCATCTCTGGAAGGACATAGACAGAGTGGAGGCAGTCCAGAGGAGGGCAACTAAAATAGTGCAGGATCTACATCAAAAAGCCCTATGTGGAGAGAATAAAGGACCTCAATATGTACACCCTAGAGAAGAGGAGAGAGAGAGGGGGGGTATGATAGAGATCTTTAAATACCTCACAGGGGTAAATAAGGTAGAGGATGGGAGTTTTTTTCAGATGAAGACATACTCAAGAGCAAGGGGACATGCTATGAAGCTGGTAGGGGGTACATTCAGGATGGATGTGAGGAAGTGCTTCTTCACAGAAAGAGTGGTAGATTCCTGGAAAAGCATTCCAGCAAAGGTGCTGGGGGTGAAAACAGTGGTGAGGTTCAAGAATGCATGGGATATGCACAACGGAATCATAGTGGAAAGTAGGAGGAGGGAGAAAGAGATGTAGATCGAGCATGGTCTACCGTAACAGTGTAGGTAGAGAGAAATGGGCAGACTGGATGGGTCAAGTGGTCCTTATCTGTCGTCAAATTCTATGTGTCTACAGTATGTTTGTTTCCAACCCCTGGAGGTGGAAAGATCAATTAAAATTAGTGCATGGTCCAATAATGCTATAATGTCAATTTCAGTGCCCACAATCCAATCTGTACGTTCACTGCTAATGAAAAAATAATCTGGCTCAGAGTAGTGGTGAAGAGAGTTTGAATAGTATAGGTATTTTCAGGACCTAGGGTAAAACTGGTACCAGGCTTCAGTGAAGCCTTGGGGCCAGATATTTAAAACTTTGCCCCGGGGCTAAATTAGCACTGCCCAGAGTGCTAAATTAGCCCAGAACCAATAGCCCGCTATATTCAAAAGGGATAGCTCCAGTGCTAAACCTGCTGAATATAGTGTGCTAAGGAAGCTTGGCAAATTTGGCAGGGAGTGCAATGCAAAAATAGCCCTGGAAAAAGACAGCTCTGAATATAGCACCCACTGAAGTGCAAACCACAACAGCAGCTCAATGCACAGAGACATGAAGGAATGTAAAGATAAACTATGTGGCCAATGTGTGTACTAGCAAAGGAGCAGATTCATTAAAGCTGCAAGCACCAGCACATGTGAAATTCTGCAGAAATGTACCATGTTTCATTTGCATGGCGCAAACACATTTGCGCAGGTGTTGGTGGAGCTAAGACCTTTGCCCAACGCTATCACGTTTGCCTGGGGCAAACATTTGCTATAGTCAAAAGTGACATGCAAATAAGCCTACCTAGGCAGTCTGTGGGCAAACATACAGATTAGCATCGCATTATGTCCTGATTTGCATGCAGTTTGCCCAGCGCTATTGCAGGGTCCCACAGCTCCACCTGTAGGTCAGTCTGGAAGTACAGGGTCTGCCCACAGTTCCACCTGTAGGTCAGTCTACAAGTGCATGGTGGTAGCTGCAGGCTACATTTGTACAGAACTGCATTGAATATTGTGCCCCAGGGGACTACACAGTACAGGTACAGGTGGTAGTGTTGCATGCAACAGTCACACTGTAGCCCCTGCTACAGTGCACAGCAGATACTACAGTAACCAGGGGGCCAGTTGTGTGAGGGACACAACAAAGCTTATGGTGTGTAGGGCATCAATGACTGCTGCACTTTGTACAGTGACAGGCCCATCTTGCAGGTGTGTACTGACAGTGGACATTACAGTTATGTTGTTGTGCAACCCACAGATGCTGTACCGTTGGCATGGGATAATCACAATGACATATATATATATATATAGCTGGCTGTGTGTGCTGTGGTGTCTGTACAGATGTGCGATTTGTGGCTGGGGGGGGCACATACCATCAGACAGGCACACTGGTGTTGGGGTATTCCCCACACTGTACCATTTGCACTGCGTGGATTATCCCAGCCTTGTGGCAGTACCCTGCATGTAATGCAGCCTGGCGACCTGTACACCCTCCCCTCAACACCCTCCATGCCCCCAGTGCTGCATGTCTGTGCTGGATTCTGTTGGTGTCCACCAAAGGGTGGTCTACAGGTGTGTGCTGTATGGACACACTGCCATTGTGTCCACTGGGCACCAGGTCACCACAATGCCTGGCATGGCTGGGACTGATGGCAGATGATGGCAACATAGGAGTTGCCATTCATGTGCAGCACGTTTCTTCTATGGCTTCTTTCTATGTTTAATATTTACTGGTTAGGGTCAATAAACCACTGCTGGCAGACCCTCGCAAACTCCAAAATTCACACTTGTGAATTACAGAGTTCCATAAACCATGGTTCTATGACGTGCAAAGTTTTCCAAAGCTGCACAAAGCTGTGCAAAGCCATAAACTCTACCTTTTTCTGGGTGGTAATTTGCACCGCGCAAAGTGTTATGCTAAGTTATGCAAAAACACTTTGCGTGGTGCTAATGCACTGAATATAGCACTACGCCTGTATTCATGTACACGCCCCCCCTTTTTGTCCCTTGCATACATTATAATTTTGCCCTGAACTAATGCAGGTAGCCCGTGCTATTTGGCCTTTTAAATATAGTGGACTCGCGCAAACCCAGAGCAAACCAAGTGCAAACGGTTTGCGCCCAGCGCAAAAAGTTTTGAATATCTGTCCCTAGGTCTCTTATTAACCTATTGAAATGTTTTTGACCAATCATGGGTGGGGCAGGTTTAAAATTAGTTGTGTCAAGCACTGGGTTTAATAAGAAATTAAAATCACCTCCCAGGAGTAGGGTCCCATTTTGTTGTGCTAAAACAATGTATTTTAGTTGTAGGACTATGCAGGCATCACTACCTAATGGAAAGTAAACACTTTCTATCATAAAGAGTTTGTCATAAATGGTGCCACTGGCTGTCGCCAGCCTGACAGCCTTATCTGTACAGTCTCTAATTTAAATGGAGAGTGTCTCGGGATCAATTTCACTGCTCCCCAGTGCCTCCTTTTTCTATAAGCACATTCTACTATACTGTTTGTTTAAAGCCTAATTTTAAAACCTTCTGATGTTCCTGGTTACTTAGGTGGGTTTTCTGAAAGAGTGCAAGGTGTGGATGTTTTTTCTTTAGTGCCCAAATAGCTTACAAATTATTAACAAAAAATTGAAACAACTGAACAGTGATTTATCTGCTGCTTAATCAATGCATGCATTAAGAGAAGAGGAGAAGATTTAATTGTTTTACTTCATATAAGAGACAAGTACAAATAGAAAGCACAGTGGCGAACTGAAAAAGCTACGACAAGAGCTTGGTCAAAATATTATGTCTGATAAGCCAGATAAACATTTGGCCTACCAAAATAAAGGTGAAACAAATAGTAACAGAATCTCTCAAATTAAATCCAGAAATGGCATGATAGTTTTTTATCCAGCTGAGATAAGTCAGGTTTTAAAGGAATTTTGTAAAAATGTATATGTTCCAAAAAATGTATGCAAGCCATGCTAACATCTTACGATTTGTATCAGGGATAAATCTTCAGAAACTCAGCCCCTAAGAAGAAGAAGTAGAGATAAACAAGAACATAACTATGACAGAAATACAGGAAACTATTGGCAATTTACAGAATGGGAAAACACCAGGTCCAGATGGTTTCACTGCAGATTTGTAATAGAATATGCCCTTTAACTTTAACACCTCTTTTATTAATTGATTTAGTAATTTTGACACGCTGGCTCCACCATTTAATGGCCCCAAAGCACAAATGGGAGGGTAATAACTACCTAAGGCATGAACCCTCCCTCGCAGCTATGCACCCGCAGGAGATCCGTGGGTGGCCACATTCATGAACAGTGGCCACCGCGTGACTCCCATACATGGCCCTGCCCACTGGCATGCAGGCACACAGGGGCAGAAAGGTGCGGAGCTGTGGATCTGGGCAGGCAGCCAATCAGCTGCCTGACCCAGATCCAACAGTGGATCACTTGAGCCTGTGGGCACTTGGTCTATGGCTGGCGCATACAGCACCACATGTGGTGTGTGGGACAGGTGCCAGTCATATACCTGCTGGCCCCTAGTGTGCCCCACATGCAGGGGCTTCTTTGGTGGGGGTGCCCATGATCCTGCCTCACTGCCGCAGCCCATGGCTCTAGCTCCTGTTGGCCATGTAACTGGCCCCCCACCTTTATGGCTGCCCCAACATGGTGGAGGTGCTGACACCTGCACCCAGCAGTCCGCACAGTCGTTCATCCTGTGGAGTGCTGGCACGCCCCCTGCACCTCCCACGGTCTGCACCCCGTGCATAGGTCCTTGCTCTGCCAGGGATCCGGTACAAAAAGAGGGCATACCTCCAATGGTGCATGACACACAGGGGGCACAGTGGACTTGGGCTGGAGTGGAGTGGGCTTTGTACCAGAGTTACGCAGCGTGTACCCACTCCGCACCTTTGTACATAGGGCCCAATAACTCTGTTATCTCACTAATATTAAAGCCAGGTAAACCTGTAGTGGAATGTGGTTATTGACCTATATCTTTATTGAATCTAGATTACAAAAGTTTTGCAAACATTCTATCTAACAGGCTTAGAATGGTAGTCCACTCTCTTATTTTCCAGACCAGTCAGGCTTCATTGCAAGTAGGATTTTAGCTACTAATATTACAAGGACATTAGATATTTTATACAGTCGTGTCCCTTCCAACTCAGCTCTTCTCACAAGCATGGTAGAAAAAGCATTAAATAGGGTTAGCTAGACATATCTGAAAGAATTATTAAGAAAAACTGACTTAGTTGACAGGTTTATTAAATAAGTAAATATACTGTATATACTTCCCCATCTGCTAGAATCAAAACCAAAGCACAACTATTGGACAGATTTAATCTTTGGAGGGAACTCAGCAAGGTTGCTCTTTGTCACTAGTGCTGTTTACAATCTTTATCGAACCACAGTTTCCATAATTCAAAATAAAAAAAGCTTCATATCAATTTTAAAAAACCCACAAATGATTCACTGCATATTTAAAGTCCTGTCATTTTTACCACAATATTTTGACATGTGGCATCACAGTAGAACTGATAGATACAGCATCTAGTGGAACGTGGTCCCTAGAATGCTAGACAGCCTGGATTTATGGGAGGGAGGACTTGTCAAAAGAATCTGATCGACTTCTTGGACTGGGTAATCAAAACAGTGAACAGTGGCCAAGCAGTGGACATCCTCTGCCTGGATTTCAGCAAGGCCTTTGACTCTGTACCCCACAAAAGTATGATCAGGAACTTGGCAGACCTTGGAGTAGGAGAGAAGATGGTTAGATGGGTGGAAAACTGGCTAGGGAACAGGACCTAAAAGGTGATGGTGTGGGGAGAGTTGTCTAGCACCAGCATGGTCACAAGCGGTGTCCTGCAGGGTTTGGTGCTAGGGCTGGTGAAATTCAGTGTTTTCATTAATGATATTAGGGATGGCATCAAGGGCAAAATGTGTCTATTCATGAACGCATGCCATCAGGACAGTGACACCCGCACAATGAACCCCCCCCCACAGCAAAACCCCGACAGCAACTGTCTTTGCAGCAAAGGGGGTTTCACTGCAACGTACATTGCAGTGATGGGGGACATACATCTAACTCCACTGTCTGTGCGATGTGGAGTTAGATATCTAAAGTGGGGAGGTGCTGGGGGGGCACCCCCCACCCCCGCATTGCCACAATTGAGTGTAGCTGTTAGTGTCACCAGTCATTGCAGGGATGCATCAGTGTTGGGGATGTTGATGGGATTTTGTCACTGTTGGGTGTTGGGGGGTTCATAGTGGGGGATGTTGTGGTGGTGACATGGAATCATTAATGAACAACACCAAGCTTTACGGGATTGTGGACTCAGCCAAGTGGATACAAGACCTTAGACAGAACCTAGAAAGACTTCAAAAGTGGCCCAGGATCTGGCAACTGAGCTTCAGTGTCAAGAAGTATAGGATTATGCACATTGGAGCCAAAAGCCCCAGGACAGAGTACTACCTGGGATAGGTCCAGGTATACAGTTACCTCCTGCAGATGAGGAGAAGGATCTGGGAGTGATCATAACTAGTGAACTGAAGCATCCTATGCAGTGCTAGAAGGCAGCAACAAGGGCAAACTGGATGTTGGGGGTGTATAGCCAGAAGAATCAGCAGTAGGCGACAGGAGGTGGTATTGCCCTTGTAGAGGTCACTGATGAGACTGTATCTGGAGTATGTGGTACAGCTCTGAAGCCCTTACCTTAAAAAGGACATCAACCTGATGGAGATGGTCCAGAGGAAGGTTATGAAGATGACTGTGGGGCAGCAGGGTAAATAGTATTAGGAGACATGACTGAGACCTTTAAGTACTTGAAAGGGATCAATAAGCAGAACAGGGTGTGTCTCTTCAGGCTAAGCTACAGCAAACAAACAACGGGGCCTAGATATGCCCCAAAATAACTTCTGAACTTGACCAGTGAAGCTTGAATACAGCTTACAATAAAATAAATGGAACCAGCTTATCAGATCTTCATTTTATTAAAGTGCTCACTAAAAAGTCACATGCAGCAATGTTAAAGTGAACCGGCGCTAGGCTAACTGCTGTTGTGCTAAAATAAATAAACGTAAGGTACCCACATGGTGCTAATACTGGAGCACAACTTAGACAGGCAGCCTGGAAAAAAAAAGCTCCACAGAAGGCGGTGATGAAACGTCAGCTGTGATTGTGCATCATCACATACATTGGCTGTCTGCAAGGCCACCAGTCTAAGTTACGCATCTGTATTAGCACCATGTGGGTGCCTACAGTTTATTTATTTTAGCAGACTTTTCATTATTTCACAAACAATAACATTTCATGTATTGATGGACTACCAGTACTGCACTGCAGCATCCACTTGCATTTGCATGATAAGACAACAACAATGCAAACAGTTGTGTGTATAGTGTGTTGCCTTGCTGCACGTTGCTGGTGAACCAAGAAGCACACTTTCAAAATGGCTGGAACAGATAATCTGTGAATGGAGGTGAGCATTGTTCCGGCCTGGTGCGGTATGACAATCAATCCATGATGTTACATCCACCCTACTTTGGGCTGTGCGATGAATATGATCATGTGTGCCTCAGGGCGGCATATCACACAAGGGAAAGGTGCACTTGCAAACATCATAGAATAAGGATGGTCAGCTCAGATGATACCACACCAGAACAGCACGTGCTCACCACCATCCACTGGCACTCTGTAGGTTATGTGCTCTACTACTTCTAAGTGTTTTGGCACTTGATTTGAGGGAAGGGTTGAACACACTCCATCCTTTCCTGCTCTGTTTGTGCTTCCCTGGCTGGTGATGACATCAAAAGGAGTCGCACAGTACCCAAAAATAAAATGTAACAAACTTACCTCATTCCACTTCACCATCAGACACTGAACGTGTGCTTCTCACTTTATGAGTCAGCTACCCTCCTCCTGTCCGTATCATGGACACCTGGTGAATGTCCACCTTCTCATACTCAGCTCAGCTGCTGAGATGACCAAGGGCCCAAGTTCCAACAAATCCTGCAATGGAAAATGAACCGTAACAAACTTTGAAAAAAGAAATCAAATGCTCTGATTTAAGACAGTGCTTAGCTCACTACCCGCTGGCACTGGCCCCACCTGCACAGAAAAAAAAATCCCATGCAGTTCTGGGACAATTTTATGTTAATTTCACACAAAAATAAGGAAACTAGAAAAAATGTATGCAAATGGCAGTAATCTGGAATTGTAACTCAATGCTAATAATAGCAATAATGAATGACAGGCTGTTATGTTACTGTTCCAGTAATCAACCCATGTTGGCAATATGACACTTGGTTGAGCCTCGTGCCACATAACACCCACGGAGGTTGACTAACTGGAACATTAACATATGCCCCCCATTGACAATTACTGCTTAAATACCTATATAACCACTATCCTCATAATACATTCTGTTCTCTACCTTGCAGCCAGTAGCTCCACCACAGAATGGAATACACATCCATAACTATGTAGGCATTGAGGTGTCACGTATCACTGTGTTTTCCACTATACCCTGGGATAGACCCACCACCCAGACCCAGATCCAGCTATTGCACGGTGATGGCCACCACCACCCCACACCTCCTCATACCATGAATGCATAATCACCCCACTGTCTACCACAGGAGATGGTGACTAGAGCATCCCTCCGCTCACCACCACAGCGTACTACAGTGTGAGTTGCCAGCAACTGCACAGCTGATGGCTCAGATAGTGGCTGGCTGTGGAGGATGGTGGTGAGAAGGAAGGCTGTGCCAAGCCAGTTGCTGTGTCTGACAACACTGTGTGGACATACAGGACTGGTGGATACAGTGGGCTGGGGCTCACTAGACACCATAGATTCTACATTCATACAGACTGTGAGTCGGGAGGGGTATTCGAGGGGAGGGGGACCATGACACTGACCTGACAGCAGCAGAATATTATAGCACTGCAGTCAAGAGGAATCCATCTCAGTCATGATTTACGGGACTTTTGGACTGCACAGCTGAAAATCCTAAATCAGAAAATGTGATCAGAATCCTGTGCAATGCATCAATTTGTGAGTTGCATGGTTGACTGCATTTAACCTGAGCATCCCTATAAGGCAGAGTCATCAGAGTACAGTACATGACCTTCCACTCAAGTATCAAGATCAGTGGTGGTTAGAACTTATCATTATCACTTACCTTATGTATGTCAGTATAATTTTTAGCTTTCCTAATCCAGAATTTTCTGCTCCGTTAAAAAAAAAAAATGTCAAATTGACCTATAAATAAAGTAATAGTAAAGAAGCATATTATGAAAAGGTTCTCAGAAATGCTGCAGTTTGATTGGCTGTTAGGATTATTCAAAGACCCTTATATTAATCCCTGTTAGTACATTGTCATGATGTACCATACATACAGCTCGATCATCATGGCACATAGATTCTTCCTCTCAACATTCCATTCTTTAGCAATGCTGAATGAATGGAATGATGCATTCTGATTCTGAACCAGCATCCTCCAACTGTTGGTGGAAGAACCAACTATTTTATAAAAAATGTCCTGTAAATGAAGACAACATTCAAAAACTATACTTTTCACATTTTTCTCTGGGATTACTTTTTTTTTTGTGTATTTATTTGTGAGCCTATCCCATGAGCACCCATCGTCCACTCCCCCCAGCTCCGACTCCCCAAATTACCGACTTACCTTATGCCCAGCCCGAGAGCGGTGCCTGCAGGAGGTCAGGCTTAATCCAGCTGCCTGGGAATTTTTCTCCCTTGTTAACCCGGGGCCCCAGGAGTAGAGATGCATGTGTGTGGAGGCGCGCATGCGCACTACAGTTCCGGTGACAGCCCCATCTACTTACCCTATGGCCTAATGTCTGTGTGATCCCTCAGCTGTTCCGCTCCCAGCCTCCACCAGGAGGCAGACCTGCACCAAGGGATGCACCAGATCCTCCCAGGAGAGGAGAGCTGCCTTTCGGGTGCTCTAACCAGCTCTGTATCCTCCCCCCCCGTCAGCCTGAGACGGCCTGAGCTCATTCCTGAACTCGGGTTGCCAGCGTGGTGCGAAGTAAGGTGTCCAGCACCTCAGCCCTCTGTGCCACTTGGCCGGCCTGGGATTAATTTTTTTATAATAGCAATACGGGTCTCCCAGTAAGATTAACAGTCAATCAATCACCCTCTAGGGGCAATATGGCACTTGGTTGTTCCTCGAGTTGTGACACATTACACCCCTAGGGTGTGATTAACAGACTGTTAATCAAGCCCCAGGTCATGCCTTATTGCTTAAAACAAGTAGTGGAAAGAAACACTGGAAAGGAAAGGTTGCTAACACAGGTAAAAGAAAACCATATCAGCTTCCACAATGTACATGTTGAAATCCCTCAGTCTCTCCTTGTAGATCTTTTGATGCAACTGTTGCACCATTTTAGTTGCACTGTGGCTGCCTATGTCCTTCTAATAAGCAGTGCAGCATCTCTCATTCCTTCTATCCTAAATGGTCTGCCAACTGTACTTGCGGTGTACAGGTGGAAGTAGCCCTGCATGGAATGTGTCTCACTCTCCCTACCACCAGAAGAAGCCCTGACCTTGGTCATCAATTGAAATTCTCCACCCCTCCAAACCCCCAGGGACCCGTGACAATCTAGTAGGCTCATACATGAAACCAGATCACAAGTACCCCTATTACTGCTGCACTGATAGCCTATCTCAAGTTACAATTACATTTTAAGATTTGTGCTTAATGCTCACCGCCCTATGGCACCTCCACCCTCAACCACCTCCTTGAACACAATAAACACTACAAATATTGTGTGTGTTGACTCGCTGGTATTGTTCACCAGGGACTCAACACACAGGGTGGACTCACTGGATGTGAGGTGACACAGGGTACAAGAAACAAAGAGATATTTTTTTTCTAAAAAGACAACTGTAGTCCAAGTTGGCCCATTGGTGCAGCTATACGAGAACTTCGCCTGACACATGACAAGTAATCTAGGTTCAACAATGAATAATGGTCCAGATAACCTCATCCTACTGAGAAGAAAAGCAACATGCCCACACCCCACAGGACTACAGCCACCTCTGGCAGAGACCTTGGGACACAGGGAGGGAGGGATGCTGTGCTGCGTATCACAAAAACGTATGCTCACATTGGGGTGCTTGACCCAAAATGATGGTACCCCGTGGGGTTGGGGTCATTGCAAAAGAGATAGGAGAAACTGCTGTTAGTAAACAAACCTCCACCTGTAGCACCTTGAAAGCTTCTATATCTAGCCCAAAGGCAGTACACACTAGAGCTGCTGAGCATTGGCTTGGATGCAGGAATGACGAGTATAAAAACACTGGACATGTGTGTAAATAAACAATTTACCTAGACACTTAAAAAAAAATAGGGGAACAGCACATCAGTGCTGCAGCAGTCGTAACAGCCCACCCATGAAGAACTGAGGTGCATCATGTGCCAGCAGCCTGATGGGCCCTGAGTCCGACAGGATTACAAAATGTTGCCTTGGGCAAGTTTTTTCATAAGCAAACCACTTAGCCACCCCAGCACCTGCACAGCGCACTCACAGTCATGATGTCCTGTCCACCACCAGGAGGGTACAAACAAGCTATGCTCAACCCACTGTCATATACTGTATCTGCTAACTACAAATACACACATAATGGTTGGAGCAGACAGGGCCAAGGACGTGCCACAAAGGCTCTGTCTGACTGAAATTGTTATGCACTTGACACAACAAAGAGTCTTCTTGTTTCAAACAATAGCAAACAACAAGGACACTATGTCTAAGAATTCAGCGTGACCACGGGGCACACGGATGGGTACACTTTAGTACACAGAATGGTAAAGTCAGTTTTAGAGGAAAAAATAAACATTTCCATCCTGGGGCCAGGACAGCTTGGAAACAATCACACAAGCAGACAGAGTCACATCAGACACTTACACTATACTCCGAGTCCAGACTTGGGGGGTGGGGGCTGAGTGACTCCACTCACTCCTCCTGGAATAATCCTGGTCCTATACTGTCTGTACACAATCTTAGTTCAGTGACTTCCCTAGGAGGGATGGACATAATGACATCTCATACTTTATGTCCACATCCCCAAGACCCCAACACTTGAAATCTGAGACTGTGGACCACCACCGAGGCACTGACCACTACATCCAGTGAGTGATCCACTGACATTGACCTGTCATTTACTGTCTGCCTCCTTTCATGGCCATTCATGTAAGATGCCACTACGGGGCACTGGCACTGCAGGAAGTATGCCGCCTAACCCATATTGCCACTATGATGTGCCACTGCCAGACAGAAAGAGAGATTGTACAACAATGTACAAAAAAATAAATTAAGACAATACCTCATCTCTGCAGACAAGTTGTGGTGTGGTGTGGACTGTCTTTGTCTGTGGTGGACCATGTCTAGCCAGCTGAATGGCTTCAAAGGCTTGCTTCTGTCCTGTGGCTTCTCATGCTCATCACCTAGGATCCTCATGTCTTCTTCTTCAACCCATGACCATCACTTAGTTCAATACAATGGTGATGAGGGACTCAATAGATCGGTCTTCCCCTCACTGCAGTCACTACGACTAGCCAGCCAACTCCTCCGACCAACTCAACACTCATGCCACTCACCAGGTCCTAGTCCATCCTCTCTTACCCTCCCCACCTCACTTTGATGATCACTGTGGCAGTGGCAAAGGCAAACTTAGGCAGCAAGAAGCTGCAGGCCTGCAAGTCTGAGGGACCCCCCCCGCCTGCATGCATGGTCACACAACAAAAGAAATCCTCCCCATATGAGGCCTGGAGACACCTGGTAACCTGGCCTTATGTCGGTCTAGATTTTAAGGCTTACCAGCACACAGTGTTTTTTGAGGCACCTGGGCCAGGCCAACGATCCAAACATGACAGGTCGCACCCTGTGCCCTCAACCCACACACGGACCACACCTCACTGTGTCTTCACCTCAAATCTTGTTGTGTTGGATGTCAATCGATTGGCAGTGGCAGGGCTATAGTCTACCTAAGTGCAGATAGCTTGGTTGGATTGTAAATTTTTTTAAAGTACCTCCATTTTCCTCAGGCATGACATGATACAACGCTCATTGACTCACTTCATGGGCACAACACACACTCCTCTGGAATCCCCCAGACCTTACCCACCAGCACCAGCAGTGAGATTTGACCCCCCTCACCCCGATAGTCCATTCATTGCCTGGTTTGGATGCCTCACAGCCTGGTCCTCCAGATAAGGCTGAGGATTTTTTTTAATCACTATAATCCTTGTTTGCCTTTTTATTTTATGTTCAGTGTAGAGTGCCAACCACCTCCAGCCAAGCATGCTGTCCGGTGTCCACACTGATTGTTCCCCTGCTCTACTAAAATGGTGACTGGCACCAATAAGGGCTCTCACGCAGTTAAGACTGCTGCTGCTGTGTTCTAACTCTGCCTCCCTCATCCGAGTCAAGTGACTGTCTGGCTATTGCATAACCAAACAGACAGACAGCAATAGCAATGCTGCTCAGCCTATCAAATTTAGCAACACAGTGCTGAGCTAAGCTGAAAGTCAGAGCTTGAAAAAAAGTATTTTTAAGTTTTGGAGCATTTCTTTTTCTTTTGGATCCTGGGAAAGGGCAGAAAAAAGAAAGAAAAGTAATATGGTGTAACGCATTACATTGCGGCGTTACTTATACGAAAAGTAATTAGTAACTTGGGAGAATTACACTTTCATATAAGTAATCTGTAACTAATATACATTACTAGTTAATGTAATCTAATTATAGTAACGCGTTACTGCCCAACACTAGAGGAGAACTCACTTGACAATGACTGCACTGATGATGCATGATATTAAATTCAAAGTAATAGAGCTTGCAAAAAGGGAAAAAAGCTGAACATTTCAACATCCCACTCCATAACAATTTTGATCCCCTAGTCTCTTTTTCTTGTGAGGACTCTTACAGCAGTATACCAGAATCCCTCCCCAGTACCTTATCCGGGAGTGCAAATGGTGTCCTTCATAATACACCTTTGCAAGGCATTGCTTCAGCCACTGCAAATTTGCCTAAACCTGGGAACTATACTTCATCACTAGTTGACACACCTATTGTGGTGGAAAATTCAACACCCTCAAAAGCACCTTTAATTATGAGATGTGAGACTGCACCTGATATTGCCCCCCCTCATGTCCCAGGCAAGCCATACTACTGGGTGATTCAATAAGTAAATACGGCTTTGTAACCCAGACAAAACCAACAGGACATGCTCCAGCTTCAGTGGTGCTAAAATTGCTAATTTTACTAGTATGATTGATAACATAATGTATGATAGTGGGGAAAACTCCTCATGGTCTTACACGTGAGAGCAAACAACATACAGTGAAGCCCACCAGGATGAAGTGCAGTGTCAAAGGTGTACTGCATGATGAAAGGGATTAACTCCCATTGAAATGACATTGTTTTCTCCACTGCAGAATTTTGCAGTGTTGCGCTTCATCCTGGTAAGTTTCACTGTATATCATGACCCTGTTCACTATTAAACAGGACCTAATAGCCCTGTCAAACAAGTTAGTGGAATTAGGATTTGATATTTGTATCTCAGAAATTCTGCCCATCCCTAGATTCTCATTTGAACCAGAAAATCAAATCCATTGATGAATGGCTTCCTAGATGGTACCTAAAACAAGAACTAGTTTGCATCACACACTGGGAAGAATTTATAGATAGGAAGGAACTTTTTTATTGGGACAGTCTTCATCTTAGCAGACAAGGTAATACCTTACTTGGTAAGTATTTCCCTTCCACTATTGAACATCATTTAAACAAAGCACCCTGGGGGAGAGGAGGGGATTGCCCTCATCTCTTAACAATAACCGTTGTCAAAATAAACTATATTCAAGTAATAAACTGAATTGTTTGAACTTTAACACCAGATGTATAAATCAAAAATATGCTGAACTGAAAATTAGGGCCTGCCAGGACCAACTGGATATCATATCTGTGTCTGAAACATAGGGAGACGATAAGGCATCCTGGGATATTAATTTACCAGGCTTTAACTCATATAAATGAAATAGAAAAAACAGCTATGGTGGTGGTGTTGCCATCTTTGTCAGTAATAAAATAAACTCGGTAGACATAAATGACAAAATTAAAACACACAGTTTATTAACAGAAACAATCTGGGTTAAAATCCACCTGACCAAATCTGATTTCTTAATTCTGGGATCATGTTATTGCCCCCCAAACTCACCACCCGAGATTCCTGATGCCATAATCTAAATGGAACACACAGGATAGTTAGGTCACATCATAGTTACTGGTTATTTCTATCTTGGGGAGATTGACTGGACTGATTCCACTGCCTCATCCAGCAAAGGTGAAAAATTACTTTCAACATGTTCTGAGCTACATTTAAAACAATGCATCTTGTCACCTAAAAGAGGGGACAGAATCTTAGAACTTGTTATATGTAGTGCTGAATTAGTGCTTAATAATCTCACTGTTGGGGCTCCGGTTAGTAGCAGTGATCACAATTCCATTCAATTAACCTTACAAAAACACTATGCTTATAACTCCAGTTCCACCATTACTTACCTTTATGATAAGACTAACCTACAAAAGATGAAATCAGTGCTTAAGGACATCAACTGGGACTCTGTTTCTACTAACTTACTGTAAATGCCCAGGAGAGCTGGATACCCTTAAAATACCATTACCACCATAAGGGATGCGCTCATTCCATCAAGGCAAAACAAAACACCTAGCCAAAAAAAGTCACCTAAATAGCTGGATGAATCAATAAAAATGCTTCTCAAACAAAAAAATATAATACTTATCTTAAATCTAAAACTAACAACAACTGGGCTTCCTACCTAAAAATTGAGAGAAAATGCAAATCAAAAATTAAAAGGGCTAAGCAAAGATGGGAATATAACCTTCCAAATTCTGCTAACAAATCTAATAGTAAACACTTTTACACATTGGGCGGGATATTCAGAAGGGTTGCGCATGGTGCAACACAGTTGCACCATGCACAACCCACTGATGCACCCCGGCATGATATTCAAAGGGGGATTGAGCCTGGCACAAATCCCGATGTGCCGGAGCGCATCAGTATTGAATGCGGCGTGCCCCTGCATACCCAGCACATCCCGATATTCAGCCCGGGATGTGCTGAGTCCATGCATGTGCAACCCCTACTTGCGCTGCACACAGGTGAGTAAAAAAAAAAGGAGCAACAACTGGCCACCCACAGGTGAGCTGTCATATTGTAGGGCGCAACATGGCAGCTGCCACCTGTGGGTGGCCACCCGAGCTTCGGCGCACCTTCATGGTGGGACCCCCTCTTGCCCGATCATGGGCATATGTAGAAAAATAATAGTCCCATATCCCTGGAGGTCCAGTGAACCGCTCGCAGCTCGATCATGGGCAGATGTACAGTAAAAATAACCCTCCCATATCCCTGGTGGTTCAGTGGACCACTCGCAGCCCGATCGCAGGCATTTGTGATAAATAATAGTTCTATATCCCTGGTGGTCCAGTGGGCCATTCGCAGCCCGATTGCGGGCGTCAGTAATAAATAATGACACACCAATCTAACCCTGGTGGTACAGCGGTACCCCCTCCCCACTCTGCCCACTGAGCCCCACCACTCCACCCCCCCGGTCAGCAGCGGGCAGCACCTCCCCACCTGCTCGCTGCCCCACCACCCGCTGACTGACTCCATATGGCAGGGCCATATGCCCATTGGTCCACAGCATGAGCCAATGGGCAAGCAGCACATACCGTACTACACAGTCCAGCTATGTGAATGGATCGATTCACATATCTGGACTGTGTAGTACGGTACAGTCTGCATGTCCATTGGCCAATGGGTGTACACCCTACTGTACAGAGTCAGTCGGCGGGTGGCGGGGCAGCGAGCAGGTGGGGAGCTGCTTCCCACCACTGACTGGGGGTTGGAGCGGGGCAGTGGGGCTCAGTGGGCGGATGGGGAGGGGGGTACTGCTGGACCACCAGGGTTGCCATTATTTATTACTTACGCCCATGATTGGGCTGCAAGTGGTCCACTGGGCCACTAGGGATATAGGACTATTATTTATCACAAATGCCTGCGATCAAGCTGCAAGTGGTCCACTGGACCACCAGGGATATGGGAGGGTTAATCTTACTGTACATCTGCCCGTGATCGGGCTGTGAGCATTTCACTGGACCACCAAGGATATGGGACGATCATTTACATTCCCTATGCCCGCGATCGGGGCACTTTGCCGCTTCTGCAGGGAGAGTTGGTCCCGAACGGCTGCAGCCTGGCAGGGTGCCAGGTGCAAGTCATTGGGGATCGTGCACCTGCATACAATGGGGCCATAATGACATGAAAATTGTCCCATTTGTGCCCTGCATACATTATGGCCCCATTTGCATGTGCACTTTTGAATATCGCAGTTGTTGTGTCTATTGCAACAGAACTTGTGCTAGCGCATCCCCCTGCTCCGCTCTGGCCACTTATGCTGGTGCAGTGCCACTGCGCCATGCGCACTGCGGGTGCCAAGGTGCAATAGTAAACTATGCTGTGCCATGGCGCAGCTCCATTGAATATCACCCTGTCCATGCCCCTGCGCATCCAAGTTGCGTTGCACCCAGGCTTGCACCACAGCCTGTCGCAGTCTGAATATCCCACCCATACAGTATATTAACTCCCTAAAAAAACATTTGTCAGGTAGGACCTCTACTATTGAACAATCAACTGATCCAGGACCCCATAATTATGGCTGATGAGTTCAATAAGAACTTCTGTAACATTTTTAACTCCACCCAACAAAACTACCCAAACATAAATAATAACAATGATCACCACATTAATTTTTCTGAGGACCTTATACTTTAAAAAAATACAAGCTCAAAAAGGTAAATATTGTCGAGGGCCGGACAACACAGCTAGTCATCTTCTTTACCTTCTGGCTGATTGCTTAGCACATCTGTTGAGACTTCTTTTTGAAGGCTTTATATCTATTAACTTAGTCCCATATGAATGGAAAGAAGCTATTGTTGTCCTTATTCATAAAAAAGATCCCCAAAATAATTGGGAAAATGACAGGCCAATAAGCTTGACATCATCTGTATGTAAGATTCTTGAGAGCCTCATTAAGGACATCATCTCTCCTACCCTGAAGAGTTACAATCCCAAGCAACATGGGTTTAAGAGTGGCAGAGGTTGCCTTTCTAATCTGATGTGTTTTTATGAACATATCAGTTCTCTACTTGATAATAGAACATCATGTGATATCATATTGATAGATTTTAATAAGGTATTTGATGTCATGCCACACTGGGCACTTATCACAAAACTCCATAATCCTGATATTAATAAAATCCTAATAAATTGGGTAACAATTGGCAGCATGATAGAACACAAAGAGAGCAAATCAATGTTTTTTTTATCAACACTTGGCAATGTTACTAGTGGCTCACCACTGGGATCTGTCTTGGGCCCCTGCCTTTTCCAGGTATTTATTGCAGATATGACTACTATCTGTCATTCATCAACAATTAAATGCATGGATGATATTAAAATTGAGGGCCCTTGTACTAACCAATTTCAAGCTTCAACTATGCAAAAAGACTTAGATATAATATTTACCTATGTTAACACTTGGGGGATGAAGCTTAATACCGCTAAATGCAAAGTTATGCATCTTGGACCATGGAATCCATATCATACATACACCCTCATGGGAGCTTTATTGAACACTAGTACTGATGAAAAAGATTTAGGAATTGTTATATCTCATGATTTGTCACATTCTAAACATATGCAGGAGGTGGTTAGTAAAACAAACAAGGTAGTATGGTCCATTTTACATAATATTAAATCCAGGGACCCCAAGGTTATGATGCCAATTTTCAGGGCATATGATAGGCCACTTTTGGAATATACATCACCGCTTCACAAGAAAAATTATTGCAACTTATTAGAAAAAGGACAAAGAAAGTCCACAAAACATACTGTATATGGTCTTCAACACGAACCTTATGAAATCAGACTTTGATCTCTTAATCTTACGTCCCTTGCTACCTGTCGTATTAGGGGGAATCTTCTGTTCTTGTTTGACTTAATCCAAGACCTTTATCTCATGACTGAGCTTGGTCTTGAATTTAAGAATGATACTCACAATACCAGGGGGCACCCCTTACAGCTTGCTGGGAAATCATTTCATTATATAAGTAGAAAATACTTCTTTACGCTTAGAACTGTCATCCCATTTAATAGATTATCCCTTGAGGTAGTCATAAGTGAAACTAAAATGTTTGTAAATCTGAATTGTGAATACATAAATAAATAAATAAATAAATAAACAAACAAATAAATAAATAAATAAATAAATAAAACATATTTAAATCCCGCCTAGATAATCTGATTTTTTTCAAGGTGTGTTCTCTCTTATTGTACTTCATAATAGCATAAGAGCTACCTGGGCCATCGGCCTCCTTGCTCTTTAACAACCTCAGTGTAACCTTAGCAACAAGGCAGAACAGTCTTGGAACAGGCAGTAGTTAAACTGGAAATGTTTAGGGGGGGATCTCTCACAGCTGCATTTCTAGGTGGTGAAACTGTCACTTATAGTTGGTGGAACTCTCCTATAGTTGTCAATGGACAAAGAGGACAAAAGTAGTAGAAATGTCATACAATTTTTTAAGAGGTTGTGGAACTGAGTTCCTGTGGGCTGCTGCCCATATCCCTGACAGACATAGCTGAGAAGAAAGAGTTGTATGGGGAAACAAAGAGCAATGGTGGTGGAGGAGGGGCACGTTGAACAAGCTTATCAGGCAGAGAAGCCACAACACTGTGGTATTGCAGAATGATGCTTTTGACAATAAATGAATACTGTGGGCAGCGTTAGCCAAGGGGGGAGGCACTGGAAAGGAGCAGGGAAATTCTAGTCCCCCCAAAAAAATCACAGTTGTAAGTGCAGTAAACACCAACATAGATGTGTCGATAGGGAGAAGGGCAGGGGTAAATGGAGAAAGTGACAAAGGCAAGAAGGACAGGGATGGGGCAAAAAGGAATAAGGCCATCAGGAAATGGAGGGTAATGAGTACCAGTGCCTGTAGTCTGGACAACAAGTTCCCTGAACTGGTGGCCTTGATGAAAGTGGGATGCATGGATATTGTAGCAGTCACAGAAACATGGTACACAGAGAACCATGACTGGGATGTTAACATACCGGGGTACATAATCTACAGGACAGACAGGCAGGGGAGAAGAGGGGGCGGAGTAGCTCTCTATGTACAGGAAGGGATAAAAGCAACAGAACAAAAGAGTAAACAGGGAGGAGAGGAGGCACTGTGGGTCACCTTGGAGACTGGAAAAGGCACCAAAATCCGCACATGGGTTGTGTACAGACCCCCATGTCAGGAAGAGGGAATGGACAAGGATATGATAGAAGGCATTCTTAGGATGGCAGAGAAAGGGATAATACTGTTGATGGGAGACCTGAATATGCGGATGTTAACTGGAGCACATTTGCTGCAGCCACATCCAAGAGCAGGGCCATTCTCGATGCCCTACAGGTGGCAGGCCTCAGACAGCTAGTTTCGGAACCCACTTGTGAGAGGGCAATGTTAGACCTCATACTCTCAAATGAGGGCAGTGAGAGTATCTCAGATCTAGAAGTGGGTTGCCATCTGGGAACAAGTGACCATCAAATAGTGTTGTTCACGTTAAACTCAGCTATAGAGTCAAGCCATCAAAAGTGAGGGTACTGGACTTCAGGATGGCTGACTTTGGCAAGATGGCAGAGTGCCTCATAAAAGCACTAGCAAACAGGCCAGAAGGAAGGGTGAAGCAACAATGGGGAATCATCAAAACTGCCATCACAGAGGCAACAAGCCTTTGCATGAAGCAAATAAACAAATCAAAATGAAAGAAAAAGTCACTATGGTTTTCAAAAGAGGTGGCTGGGAAAGTCAGGGAGAAAAAGATAGCATTCAGGAAGTGTAAGGAAACACAGAAGGAGCAGGACAGACAGCTGTACCAGTTAAGGCAGAAGGAAGCAGGAAGGGAAGTCAGAATAGCAAAGGCTAAACTGAGGAAAAGATAGTCAACTCTGTTAAGAAGGGGGATAAAACCTTTTATAGGTACATCAGAGAGCGTAGAAAGACAAAGGAGAGGATAGTGAGGCTGAATAGAATAAATGGTGGGTGGGCAGAGGGAGACAATGAAAAGGCAGGGTTACTGAATGAATATTTCTGCTCAGTATTCACAAAAGAGGAGGGGGAAGTGCCTAATCCAATTAATAGAAATACTCTTGATAGGGGGGTCGATCCCAGTCCTTTCACAGAAGAAACGGTTCTGCAAGAACTCCTAAAACTGAAGGTGGACAAAGCAATGGGTCCTGATGGAATTCACCCCAGAATTCTAAAAGAATTAAGGGGGGAACTAGTGAAACCACTGACTACTCTTTTTAACAAATCATGGGAGGATTGTGTGGTACCCAAGGACCGGAGGAAGGTGGATGTGATTCCCCTTCACAAAAGTGGGAGCAAGACAGAGGCAGGAAACTACAAACCTGTCAGTTTGACCTCTGTGGTAGGGAAAGTGATGGAGTCACTTCTGAAAGAAAGAATTGTTGAGTACCTAGAGGCCAGTTGGGCACAGGACCCAAGGTAGCATGGGTTCACAACGGGAACGTCATGTCAGATGAATCTAATAGATTTCTTTGACTGGGTGACCAAAGTAGTAGAATTGGGAGGGGCTGTGGACATGGCCTACCTAGACTTTAGCAAGGCATTTGATGCAGTCCCACACAAAAGATTAATAGACAAATTAACCAGCCTGGGAGTGGGTCCCAGGGTGGTAGCCTGGATAAAACATTGTCTGGACAACAGGACACAGAAGGTAATTGTAAATGGAGTCCACTCTGAAGAAAGAGGGTATTAGTGGGGTACCGCAGGGTTCGGTACTGGGTTCAGTCATTTTTAATGTCTTTATAAGTGACATTGCAGAGGGACTGGAAAGAAAAGTATGCCTCTTTGCAGATGACACAAAAATCTGCAACAGCATTGATACACAAGGAGGCATGGAAAGGATGAGAAGGGACTTGGCAAGGTTGGAGGAATGGTCAGAAGTATGGCAGCTAGGATTCAATGCAAAGAAGTGCAAAATAATGCACCTGGGAAACGAGAACCCAGGGGAAGATTACACAATGGGGGGGAGGTAGTAACAACAACAGAAAAAGAAAGGGACCTGGGGGTAATCATATCAGATGACCTTAAGGTTAGCAAGCAATGTGAGAAGGCAGTAGGGAGGGCTGGGGTGATACTGGGATGTATAGGGAGAGGCATCACCAGCAGAAAACAGGAAGTTGTTATCCCCCTGTACAGACAGTTGGTGAGACCCCATCTGGAGTACTACGTCCAGTTCTGGAGACCCCATCTCCGCAAGGACATAGACAGGATAGAGGCAGTCCAGAGGAGGGCAACTAAAATGGTGCAGGGTCTGCAAGAGAAGCCGTATGAGGAGAGACTAAAGGAGCTTAATATGTATACCCTTGAGGAAAGAAGGGAGAGGGGGACATGATAGAAACTTTTAAGTACCTCAGTGGAATCAACAAAGTCCAAATGGGTAGCATCTTTCAGAAAAAGAGACATGCAAGAACAAGGGGACACAATTTAAAGATGGGGGGGGCGGTTCCTGGGCAATGTGAGGAAGTATTTTTTCACAGAGAGGGTAGTGGATGCATGGAACAGCCTTTCTGAGGAGGTTGTGGGGTCTAAAACTGTGGGAGAATTCAAGAATGCACGGGACAGACATAAGGCAATTCTTGTGGGGGGTAGGAAGAAATAGGCTGTTGGTTAACTAGGATCTTCAGCCTGTCCTGTAGGTAGGGAAATGGGAAGACTAGGTGGGCCAAGCGGTCCTTATCTGCTGTCAAAGTTTATGTTTCTATGTTTCTATCATCCTGAGTGTAATTTGTTTTGTTCATACAGGAAGCATCTTGGTATACAGATGGCTAATGATATGTGAAGCACATATGGTAACACAGAAACATACAATCTGATGGCAGAAAAAAAAATGTAGAGTTCCATCCACTCTGCTTATAACTTAAGTTCTTATTTAAATTAATTTACCGTCCTTCCCTAAGCAAACATAACAATTTTGCTAATAAAACTTGCATGCAGACACTAAGGCATTGACCAGTGCCTAATTTTGGAGGAGAAGGATTCAACACTTTAGGGACAGCCAAAGTCTTGTGGATGGTGGGGCACAAAGTCAATTACCCATTTCTAAAAATTACGTTCTTACGACTACTTCGCACAACTAGATGCATCTAATCCCCAAGCATAGCCTATACAAAAGAAGCCTTATAATGGTAATACAGACAGACTTGATGAATGTTCTCCTAATCCATGTATTCTTTTTAAGTACATCCTGTGGGACAGGAGTAGAGATCAAGCTGATGGATGAACAAAAATGTCCCCCTCAAACACAAACACATGGTGCCCATTAACCAGCTTCCATGGTAACAGACTGATAATTACGCCACTGGTTTTGATGTTCAAATAATCAAAGCATAGTGTTTTGGTGGGTTTTAAACAGACAGTATCTGGGCTAGTAAACTACTGTGGACACCTAGTAGAGTACATTAATTTATTACATGTGAAAATAGTTACCAGCAAAAGGATTAAATGGTTGTGTGTCTTCATTATACACACGTAATCTGGCAGCTTTTCCAGCACTGTGACTGTAGTTTTATCACAAAAATATGAACTCTCCCTTTAAATACAGTTAGTGTGTATTGTACATCTGAAATACGGTAGGCACTGCCTGCTGAAAGGTCAATATTGTAAAACTACAACTCTTCATCTGAGGATTATTTACCACTCACATTTTCAGCATCACAGATTTCAAGCAGAATTTATCTAAATCTGAGGCTCACAAAATCAATACCCCATTACCCAATAAAAGACAAATGAAAGCTGCTCTGATATTTTTCACTTTCAGAAAACCAGAAAGTGAAGCATTATGAAAACATACCAAAAACCTGAAGGTGAGGCTAGCACATGCAAACTCCTCTGATGATGCAAGCTCTGTGGGGGCTATATGGAATTAAGAGTGACAGACCTACTTATAGTTTCAGTATCATGTTACGTATGTCTTTCTAAGCTCAGCTGTTCTGATTTTAATTACAGTATAAGCAATATTGAACTGGCATTTTCCCCCACAAAAAGGGAATGTGCAACTTATTTTTTAGCCACACTGCTTTTCTGCTCATCAACTCACAATCCCTCATTTGCTACACAGGCTGTGCTGTCTTTTTATGAAGACACATCAGATGCAAAGGGGATATACTGTATGCATTTGCTATGGTCAGTCTTTTCTGATATGAACACATGGCTACTTAGACTAAATACTGAATACTTATCATCATTACACTCTGCATCAGCAGTGCTAGGAGCTTAGGATGGAGGTGTTCTCAGCAACTGCCTAAATAGGCTGACCTGCAGAAACTCATTCTCGGAGAAGGTGCTGAAGCTGGGTATAATTGTGAACTGAGGAGACAGTGAGTAAAGAATGATCTCATAATCATGACAGGGATAACAAATGCCACACAATATTTCTGTATTTCATTGCTGCAGCAACGTGCCAAGATCAGTCATAAACAACACTTAAAAATAACAAATAATAGATTTGCAATCAACATACTTTGACCACTATTTTAAGTACCCGTGCAAATATCAATAATTCCCCTGCCTTCTTCCCTAAGGTTCCCCCATTTGCTACCAGTTTATTTATTTATCTAAAAGGCTTGTCCAGAAAAGAAACTGAGTTGAACAGCTTGGGCAGGATTCACAAAGCTTTGCCCGGGCACAAACTAAGTTTGCCTGGGGAAAACTGGGCTTTGTGAATCGCTGGTATTCACAAAGCCCAGTTTTCCCCTGCAAACTGGGTTTGCATCTGGGCAAAGTAGTGAGGGGTACCACAGTGCAAATGAGGGGTAGGGGACCTGCATATCCCTGTAATCCCTTTCATAAAGAATTTGCTCCATGCAAGGGCCTTTGCAAAGGGCTTTGCATGGAGCAAATTACCACTGAAAAAAACCTGGTGGTAATCTGCACAACCATAGTGGTTGGCAGAGGTACTGGGTTCTGCCATCTCCAGTTCCTGATCACCCACCACACACAGTAAAATGTTTTCCATAGTGTAGTGGGTCCACCTCGGTCCCCAATCACCTGTTCACCCACCTGTAAATGTAAAAAAGTATTGTTCATAGTGAGGAGTCCCTCCCAGTCCCCGACCACCCAATCACACACCCATTAATTAAAAAAAAAGTATTTTCCTTCTGGCCCAGTGGCGTGGAGGGCTGAGAAATCTGTGTCTTACCTCCTGCCATGCTGGTGACCCATGTTCACAGTGCGAGTGGGCCACCGGGGGTCAGCCAGGGATAGAGCATCTCGAGGACTGCTCTCCTCTTCCTGGGAGGGGTAGGGATGGAGTCCACTGCATGACTGGCCCCTGAAAGTGGCTAGGGGCTGGCACAATGGACCCATAACATAGGGGGCAGATGTGGGGCAGATGCCCGGCATGCCACGCGCGGAAGCGTGCATGGCTCAGCTATTGGCATCATTGCATTCCTTCTCTCAGCTCTTGGAGTCGGGAAGTAAATGCAAGAAAAAAATCCCAATCGGCAGGATGATGCCGACCCCCCGCAGGTGCCACAACTAGCCAATCGGCACATCATAGAAGCAGAGGTGAGTCCAGTGGACATCGGGGTGACAGGGCTGGGGGGAGCCGGTGGAAGGGGTCCAGTCGGAAGGAGAGAAGAAACAGATAAAAAAAAATAAAGTATTTTCCATAGTGTAGGTTCACTCCCTGGTCCCTGATCACTGAATCACTCACCCATAAATTACAAAAAGTATTTTCCATAGTGTAGGGTCCCACCCCATTCCCCAATCACCCACCCAATCTGAAAAAGGACATTGTTCAATAGTGTATTGGTCCCTTCCCGGTCACTGATCCCATAATAAAAAATATTTTTCCATAGTGTAGTGGTCCCACCCCAGTCTCTGATCACCCAATCACCCACCCGTATATTAAAAAAGCATTTTCCATAGTGTAGGGTTCCTCTCAGGTCCTCGATCACCTGATCACCCACTCGTTCCAAAGAAAAATAGTTTCCATGGAGTAGGGTTCCACCCAGTTGCCTGATCTCCCAACCAATATGAAATTTACCATCTCTCCATAGTAGTGGTCCCTACAACCCCCCACCTACTCTGGTAAGCACATATTTCCCCCTCCCCCTGCCCAAGCAGGCTGCTAGTCAGTAAGCAGCACAGCCCTCCTCATACCTGCATGGCTTCCCACTGACTGAACTGTCAATGAGTGTATTGTATACACTAAAAGCTCATTGATTGAATTGCATACCATACACTGTCATTGACAGTTCAGTCAGCAGGCAGCTGTGGAGGTGTGAGGAGGGCTGTGCTGGGGCAGGGGGGAGCAGGGTGGTATGTGCTTACCAGAGTGGAAGTGGGGTTGGGGGGGACCACTACACTATGAAAAGATAGTAAATTTCATATTGGGTGGTAGATTGGGCAACAGGGTTTGACCCTACACTATGGAAACTATTTTTCTTTTGAACGGGTGGGTGATCAGGTGATCGAGGACCAGACAGGGACCCTACACTATGGAAAATGCTTTTTTAATGTATGGGTGGGTGATTGGGTGATCGGGGACTAGGGTGGGACCACTACAATATGGAAATATATTTTTATCGGTGCACTACTTTAGGTTGACATCCCGACGGCGAAACACAAAAAAAGACCATTATGGTGACAATCGCTGTAATGGTCCTTTTTTCATGTTTCGCTTTCTGCCAGTGTTCTGCCCCCTCCTCAGACCAAATCTGACCTGCAGTTGATAATCCTAAAGTCCAGGGTATAGGGAGTGCAGCCCCCCCACAGGAAACACTTGCTGAATGGGTGGCACAATACCTACGTCGGTAGTGTGCCGTTGCTGTGCGGGAGGTCGGCATTTTCACTGTCGACCTCCCTTGGTGCTTCCATTTTTATTATGGGATCAGTGATCAGGGAGAGTGAGGGGACACTACACTATGGAAGGAAGTTCTTTTTCACATTGGGTGGGTGATCCTGGAAGAGGGTGGGACCCTACACTATGGAAACTATTTTTCTTTTGAATGGGTGGGAGATCAGGGGATCGGGAACTGGGGTGGGACCGTACACTATAGAACTATATTTTATTTACTGTTGAGTCCACAATTGGAGAGGGGGAAGGCACCACTAGTCTATGGGGAACGCGGCTGCATGGGGCTTGGGCTGGTGGGGGGCTGCACACCACCACACTAATGGCATGCAAATGAGCCCTTACTGGGCATGCTAATGACCACTAGTGTCTTGTATGCCCAGTGGGCTCATTTATATGCTTCCTTTCATGCACTTTAGTGATTGATCCCTATTGGCTGCGGGGCCATTTTCCTGGCTGGCCCACCAGTCCATATTCTCAGTCGGATAGCACACCACATTATCTGACTGTGAATATCTCCATCGCCCACCAGCACAGCCAGGAAATGCAGTGCAAACTTTTGCACCCACTTGGCATCATCTTTGCGAATCCTGTCCCTTATTTCTAGTTGTGTCCTGGCTAGAACAGATCTCCCAACCAATATGACATTTACCATCTTTCCATAGTTTAGTGGTCCCCACTACCCCCCAACCACTCTGGTAAGCACATATTACCCCCTCTCCCTGCCTCAGCACGGTCGCCAGTCAGCGAGCAGCACAGCCCTCCTCACACCTGCTTGGCTGCCCACTGACTGAACTGTCAATGACTGCATTGTATACATTACAAGCTCATTGGTTGAATTGACTTGTATTGCATACCGTACACTGTCACTGACAATTCAGTCAGCGGGCAGCCGTGGCGGTGTGAGGAGAGCTGTGCTGATTGCCGACCAGCGGCCATCCTGGATTGGGGGGGAGAGAGGTGGTATGTACTGACTGGAGTGGGAGTGGGGTTGGGGGGGCCACTACACTATGGAAAGATGGTAAATTTCATATCGGGTGGTAGATCAGGCAACTGGGTGGGACCCTACACTATGGAAACTATTTTTGTTTTGAGCAGGTGGGTGATCGGGTGATCGAGGAATGGGGAGGTCCCCCACACTATGGAAAATACTTTTTTTCATTTATGGGTGGGTGATTGGGGATCGGGGTGGGACCACTACACTATGGAAATATGTTTTTATTATGGGATCGGTGACCAGGGAGGGTGAAGTGACCACTACACTTTGGAAAGATGTCTTTTTTCATATTGGGTGAGTGATCAGGCAATGGGGTGGGACCCTACACTATGGAAACTATTTTTCTTTTGAATGGGCGAGAGATCAGGGGATCAGGGATTGGGATGGGACTGTACACTATAGAACTATATTTTGTTTAGTGATGAGTCCGCAATCGGAGTGGAGGAAGGCACCACTGTTCTATGGGGGAATGAGGCTGCATTGGGCTTGGGCTGGTGGGGAGGGGGGGCTGCACACCACCACACTAATGGCATGCAAATGAGCCCTTACTGGGCATGCTAATGACCACTGGTGTCTTGCATGCCCAGTGGGCTCATTTGCATGCCTCCTTTCATGAATAGCAGTTTAGTGCCTGAGTGCTATTGGCAGCCGGGCCATTTTCCTGGCTGGCTGTGGGGGCAGTCCTACTGGATATTCCACTACTTCTCCTGGCTTAGCACTGCCCCCACCAGTTGATATTCACAGTTGAATAGCACACCGCACTATCTGACTGTGAAAATCTCCATTGCCCACCAGCACAGCCAGGAAATGCAGTGCAAACTTTTGTACCTACTTTGCGTTATCTTTGTGAATCCTGCCTCTTATTTTTAGTTGTGTCCTGGATAGAACAGAAGGAACAGGTGACACAATCAAATGGTAAACATAAAAAAAAATAAATAAACATGCGAAATATAATATGCTAAAGAAATACAGCAGTATTACATGGAATAGCAGTAATAAGGGCAATTTCTAGGTAATTTCTTTGAATGACTGCCAGACTTTTCCCACTTGCTCATACCTAACCATTTACTCTCTTTGTGGACAAGAAATTCACAATATTATTTACCTCTCTGGATGACTGTAAGACTTTTACCCCAGCTGCTATAGCTCACCCAACTAGTCTCTATGTAGACAAGTAGTCTACAATCTGATTTAGTGGTCAACAGTCAGGCCTTTCCCAACTTCTCCAGTCCACACTCTTCACTCGGTACTACAGGAGCCTCACCTACAGTATGTATTACATACGAACATACGAAATTGCCAGCAGATAACAGTGTTATGGTCCATCAAGTCTGCTCAATTGTGCAGCTAGCAGCCCTTACACTGCAGCTGCCCCCTCTCCCCCCACCTTGTATTATTTTAGTATTATTAAGATTTCAGTATTTCTATATGCATCACTCTGTAACAGCCCTGAACATCCATTCATTAGCTCTGTGCATACTGTCTATTACACTTCAGTGCATGAGTACAGTGACTTTAGCCTTAAGATACAGGGGGCAGGAAATTCATAGGTCCAGATTAGGACCCACTAAATATTTGCTCCAGGAGCTAATTAGTGCCTGAAGCAAACTAGTGGTATATTGAAACATGCTTTGGTACTTTGCAAGTGCTAAGGGGATGATCCAGTATACCAGCTGTTCACTAACCAGATTGCTATCACAAACTCCAGCCCCCTACTGGCCACAGGAGGTATGTGGTGAATAGGGTGCTATGGTGAATTTGAGATCACAGTCAGGCAGTTAGAGTCAACAAATGGTAATTTCTCTTTTTGAAGCAAGTTGCCAAATTGATACTTTGAGATGCAAATGACCCCAGAGCAGTAGCAAGGCACTATGGGTCATTTGTATCTCATTATGGAATTATTACAGGCCTGGAGCAAACAAACATTGCAAGCCCCTCCCACAGCACGTCAGGACTGCCTGTGCCATTTGACTGGTGCCTCTCACCCCTCCAACATTCATTTCCTGGTGGCTGGTGGTCCCTCTGCCCCAAACACCTCTGACTGTCTAATCATTAGTATCTCTGGTCCTTCCCACACATTGAACACCCCCGAATGTCTAGTTATTAATATCAAGGGTGACAATGGACCTACCACCCTGATCAACCCGGCAGTATCAGTATCTTAATCTCACTAGTGTCCAGTGGTCCTCGACCCCCAGTCACACGAAAGGTATCAATGTTTTAATCTCCCTGGTATTCAGTGGTCTCCCCCAACCAGCACAGTGGTATCAGTATCTTAATCTCCCTGGTGTCCTGTGGCCCCCCCTCCACTTAACGTTCACCTCAGCAGTATTAGTATCTTAATCTCCTTAGTGTCCAGTGGTCCGAACCCCCCCCCATATCCAATTTCCTAACCTTCACCCCTCAACTACCACTAGGGCTGTGCGAAGACCTTTTCCCAAATATTTGGCCAAATATTCAGTATTCGGGTCCCAGGTATTCGTTATTCATTATTCGGTATTTGGCCAGAAAAGGTGTTTTTTTAAGGAAACTTTAAAAAAGTACTATAACAACACCGTTAATCACCCATTAAACCTGGTGTAGCATATACACCTCAATGAGACTTCAACCACCAATGCAGAGCTCTCATTAATGCAACACAAGCTACATGCGGCACAATTGATCCACCACATCACACATATAGCACTCCAAAAACGATATCAAGCATTGCATTGGGTCAGCACTGGAGGGTGTTCATGGTCACAGACACGGTAGCCCATGACATGGGCATCAGCAATTGAGTGCTTGCAATAACGGCAATTCAATCCTGGTGCATGTCGTAGGGGCTACTGCTGAGGAAGGGTGACTGGATGGCGGAGGTGGGTGCATATAGCAACAGGACATCACTATATGTGTACATGTGCGGAGGGGCGGGGTCCAGCATGACAGAAGGGAGGGAGGGTTGGCCTGGTGTGGTTGGTGTGGGGCTGCCAAGCTGGCCTCATAGCGTGGTTGGTGGTTGTCAGCCTAAAGGTGCAAGGCTTCCAGGTTCAGGTCCGGGCATGCCTACATTTTTGTGTGCCTGGACCCCAATTTTTTTCTCTCCAGATTTTGCACTCCCCCAACATGCACTCCCCCGGAGTTAAGAATTATTTAGTAGAGGGGGTGTGGGGCAATGCAAGGGGCACAGCCCACTGCATGAACAATCAAAATTTAAGTCCCTGCCACTGTTTTCCTGTGTGTTGGGGGTGTACATCACTGAAATAGATGTTCAGTGATACATAATTGCCCTGCCATCAATCGCAATTGCGCTTTCATGGTTATCACATAAATCCACAGACACAGGGTAGACGGTGCTTTGTCCATGGGCATATGAATAGTGGTAACAGTGGCTGCCATAGTGGTGACAGCTGAAAGGGTGACAGCTGCATGAATGGCACTGGTGGTGGTGGGAAACACACTGACTGCAGATGTAGCAGCCATAGTGATAGCAGTGGGAACACTGCTGGTGGTGTCTGCTGCTTCCTGCACAAAGCATGTATGCACTAATGCCCTCCTACTACTGCACAAAAGGATGTGACAGTGAATGTATAGATGGAACAGGTGGTGACACCAGTAGTAGTAATAGTTCTGTCGGTGGTATTAGTAGTAGTACTACTATTCCCAATACTACAAGAACTAAATGGCTTGCTTGGGGAGAAAAATATTTGAGACCATCTAATAAAGAGACACCTGTCTGTCATCGTCCATGTAGTCTATCTCACTATCTTCTCTGGAATTGTATTATGTATCAATAGTATACAGTGAAGCAAGCAAGATGCAATTCAGTACTTTGCAGTAAATGCTGTCACAAAATATTGGATGACTAGAGATTAACTGCCATTGAATTACACTGCTCCTTGCAGCATACTGCAGCATTTTGCAATAATTTTGCAGGCATGGAAAATAATTGAGACTGGTGTTTGCAATAATTTTGCAGGCCTGGAGAATAATTGAGACTGGTGATGACACACTGGTAACTGGAATATTTCAGGCATGTGGAATACTTGGGACTGGTGCTGCCGCACTGGTAACCGGAATTTCCTCAGGCATGGGAAATACTCGAGATGGGTGATGCCATACTGGTAACTAGAATATTTCAGTCATGTGAAATACTGGAGACTGGAGATGCCATACTAGTAACTGGAATATTTCAGGCATGGGAAATACTTGAGAATGATGATGCTATACAGGTAACCAGAACATTTCAATCATGTGAAATACTTGAGACATGTGATGCTGTACTGGTAACTGGAATATTTCAGTCATGTGAAATACTTGAGACAAGTGATACCATACTTGTAACCGTAATATTTTAGTCGTGAAATACTTGAGACAAGTGATACCATACTCGTAACCGTAATATTTTAGTCATGTGAAATACTTGAGACAAGTGATACCATACCCGTAACCATAATATTTCAGTCATGTGAAATACTTGAGACTGGTGATGCCACACTTGTAACTGCCACATTTCAGGCATGGGAAACACTGAGACTGGAGATGTCAGATTTGTAACTGCCATATTTCAGGCATGTGAAATACTGAGACTGGAGGTGAGACTGCTGATGCCATACTTGTAACTGCCATATTTCAGGCATGGGAAACACTGAGACTGGAGATGCCACACTTGTAACTGCCATGTTTCAGGCATGGGAAACACTGAGACTGGTGATGTCAGATTTGTAACTACCGTATTTCATGCATGGGGAATACTGAGAGTGGAGGTGAGACTGGTGATGTCAGATTTGTAACTGCCATATTTCAGGCATGGGAAACACTGAGACTGGAGATGTCAGATTTGTAACTGCCATATTTCAGGCATGGGGAATACTGAGACTGGAGGTGAGACTGGTGATGCCACACTGGTAACTGGCATATTTCAGGCATGGGAAACACTGAGACTGGAGATGCCACACTTGTAACTGCCATGTTTCAGGCATGGGAAACACTGAGACTGGTGATGTCAGATTTGTAACTGCCATATTTCAGGCATGGGAAATACTGAGACTGGAGGTGAGACTGGTGATGCCACACTTGTAACTGCCGTATTTCAGGCATGGGAAACACTGAGACTGGAGATGTCAGATTTGTAACTGCCATATTTCAGGCATGGGAAATACTGAGACTAGAGGTGAGACTGGAGATGCCACACTTGTAACTGCCATATTTCAGGCATGGGAAACACTGAGACTGGAGATGTCAGATTTGTAACTGCCATATTTCAGGCATGGGAAATACTGAGACTGGAGGTGAGACTGGTGATGCCATACTTGTAACTGCCATATCTGAGACATGGGAAACACTGAGACTGGAGGTGAGACTGGTGATGCCACACTTGTAACTGCCATATTTCAGGCATGGGAAACACTGAGACTGGAGATGTCAGATTTGTAACTGCCATATTTCAGGCATGGGAAATACTGAGACTGGAGGTCAGACTGGTGATGCCACACTTGCAACTGCCATATTTCAGGCATGGAAAACACTGAGACAGGAGATGTCAGATTTGTAACTGCCATATTTCAGGCATGGGAAACACTGAGACTGGAGATGACACTATTAGCTGCCATATTTTATGCACGTGAAATACTTGAGACTGGTAATGCCACACTGGTTACTGGCACCTGGAAAGCTGTTCAAGGGATCAATGGAATATGGGCATGAGCAACACAGGGGATGAGAGATGTAGTAACACCAGTTGAGGATTTTGTATTGGGAACAGCAATCAATCGGTCGGTGGCAGTTTTAGGCACTGGGAACTGCAAGGCATGCTCGTTCAAAAGAATACACCATGACAGTGGAAGTAATAAAAGAAAAGGGTGCTGGTCACAGATTTGTGTTAGTATGACTTTGAATATGAATGTTAACATGTTGTGCTTAATTGCTAACAGAACAACGATGGTTAACACAGAATAGCTTGTGTATGGGTCAATGCTACAACACACAAATGTTGAATCCAGTACAATACAATTATTTAATGCAATTGTTAGTGGCCATATGTGTACCCAAGGTGAGGCAGACTTATTTTTATAAACACAAGTTGTTCCACATGTGCTGGGTCAAGTGAGGATCGGTGAGGTTCCACCACATCCCCAGCAGTGGTGAACATTCATTCAGATGGTACGCTGGTAGGGGGGCAACAGATATATTTAAGGGCCAACTGTGCCAAGTGCAGAGATGCTTTCATCTTTTTGTTCCAGTACTCCACTGGATTTATGGAGAATGACTCCAGAGGCTCATTGAAATAACTGTTCAGCAGATTGGGTGCTGACTGTGGCCGCTGTTCTGTTCTCTTCCACTGCTCAGCCTGTAGTGATGAGCTAAGTTTAGCCCAACAGTCACCCTCCTTCTCAAGGTTTTACGTACTGCTGTCAGTTTGTGATTCTGAGACTGGCTCATCAATAGGGTTACCTGCTGGTTTCATTGACCCAAGGATGCAGAAACGAAGTTCTGAGCACATCTGCTTCTGAATGTCTGTAACCCTGTGAGTGGGCATTATAAGGTGTAGTATCTCACCCTTGAAACATGGATCCAACATAGTGGCAAATATGTCCTTTTTATTGGAACAGAGATCAGAAAATCTAACTTCTAGTTCTGTGGTGAGGTTTTCCACAAGGGATATCACTGTTCCTGGTGTCTGGTTTAGATCTTTCTCAGCATTTTCACTGAATCTCCTCATGGCTTTTTTTAGGATCTGTACAGCAGGAATTACTTGACTTAGCAGTGCAGAATCAGTACTAAGGTCATGAGTGCTCCTTTCAAATAGGGCTAAAACCTTTACCAAGCCCTCAATCACAGCCCAGTCCTGATGTCCGAGGACTCCCCCATATCAGTTTCCATGCTTATCTCATGAAGGGCCCGCTTTTGCTCCAGAAGCCTTTGCAGCGTGTAGTAGGTGGAATTCCTCCGGGTCTGTACATCCTGGATGAGATAATGCTGTGGCATTTGAAGATGCTCTTGTAGCTGATGCAGACAGTGTGTGGCTTTCACAGAGTGATGGAAGTGGCTGAATATGCTTCTGTCTACATTGACTGTGTGATCTGCCTCCACCGTGTTTGCCAAAGCCTTTGTCATCACCAAATTTAGTGTATGAGCAAAGCAGCATATCCCATCAAAATTGCCATATCTAAGTGCTTTTATCATATTTGTGGCATTGTCTGTGACCACAAACCCTACCTGCAAATTGTTGCCATCAATCCATGGGCTCAACATCTCTTGCAGTAATGACAGTATGTTTATAGCCCATTGATCCTTTTACATAACACTGACATTTAACAAAGCAGACCTGCAGGGAGAGGGGGAAGAGACAGAACCAGCACCAGTACCACCATCACCAGTGAGCTACCATCTGCAACACACCAGTGTGCTGTCAGTGACATATATGCATGATTTGAATTCATGCTGGTCCATATGTCAGTTATGCAGTGGAAAACTCCACCAACAGCCTGTGCTAGTAGTCTTGCAACTTCTTTTCTCAAACCATGGTAAATGTTGGGTACTACAGTACGTGAAAATGTGGTCCATGATGGTATATTATACCTAGGGTGCAAATGCTGCAGCAGCCTATGGAAACCTGCGTTTTCCACAATGGAAAATAGCTACTGATCCAAGGCCATCATCTGACCAATTAAATTGGTGATCTGCTGTGCTGTAGGGTGTGACACCTGGTATTTGGTGCAGGCATGGAAGACTTGCATGATGGGTGTAGTCAAAGCGGTACCACATCGCATTGATTTTGACTTTAAACCCATGGTGGAGGGTGTTACAATAATAGACAATTGAGCAGAAGAAGGCAGAATGGGTGATGCTTCTGTACGGGGATGCGCTATAAGTGGTGTAGGGGGAGTTGAGAGCACACTGTCTGTCTCAGTAATAGAATCACTAACAATACTTTGTGCATCTACTGGACCAGTACCAGAACAGGAGCTGAGAAGCAGCACATGTTGTGGAGGGGGAGGAACAGCTGTGGATCATTGAAGTGCACTGGGATGTTTCATTCAAAGATGGTTCATCATTGATGTTGTTGTGAGATTTGAAAGGTTTTTACCATGACTTATAGAACAGTCACACATACGGCATACTGCCTTTGTCGGATCATCTTTTACAACACAAAAGTACAGCCACGCCACACTTTTTCTTGCACTGACAGTGCAAGTACAGGCCCCAATAGGGCGACCACGGGCATGTTTTGCCCCTTTCCCCTTATCAGACCTGGGTGCAGTGGATGCAGTTGTTCTACCCCTTTCTTTCTCCACAACAAATGTAGTTGTAAAACTACTTTGTGTATCAGATGGATTTGAACTTGACACAACTCTATGAAAGGACAGGGTGGACTGTTTGTTTTTTTCAGGAGGAGGAGGAGGAGGGTGACCCTGACTGGCCTGCTTGCCATGACAAGAAGTACTGCATTTTTGGCAGCTGCATGTTTACGCTTCTCACACAGATATGCTGCACGTTCGGCCTCATTGCCAAATTTGCTTAGGTGGGTATCACTGTCAGATGATGCACTTAGCAAGTCTTGAGGCTCTGGTAAACATTCATAACCAGAAGAATGCTCTTCTTTGGAATCCTCTACATCAATAAAAGGAAATGTGGTGAGAGGAAACTTGCGAGGCTGAGCAACAGTACATTTTGTTAACACAATTGGTGGAGTTGTTGTAACAGTCTCATGGTCAGTACTAGTCACAGTACCTATGGTCATGGGCAAAGTTGGCACGGTAGTAGCACTGTTTACAGTAGTCCTGGTGCCAGAATTACAATCAGGAGTTACAGTCGAAGAAATTGGAATCATGTTACAGTTAGTTGTAATACTGGCAGCAGTAGTCATGGTGACAGCAGAACACTCAGGACTACTAATGGAAGCAAAGGTTGCGGTGACAGTGGCTGTGCAAGGAGCACAAATAACAGTGCACACTGTTATGGCAGTGGTGGTATCAACAGCACAAAAAGAATTTGCTCTGGTTGTTGAAATCACGGCACTGGTGGTGGTGGTGGGAAGGAGCACACTGATAGGCGATGTTGCCTCTGTGGGGGCAGTTGTGTGAATAGCACTACCACTGGTAGTGGGGGTTGGTTCTTGTTCTTGTATAATTGGAGATGTGAACTGTAAAGCCTTCCTATTTTTATAAAATGATGGTGCTGCAAATGCAGTACTAGTAATAATAGTGGCAGCAGTTGAAGTTATACTAGTAATAGTACTACCCCCAATATTACTGACACCAGAACCTGAAGGCTTATCAGGGGAGAAAACTATTTTAGAACGGTGAATACGAATAGACCTTCTCTAACCCTGTTCCTCACCAGTTACGACTGGTGGTGAAGATGGCTTGCTTGGGCTGGATCATGCACTTTTACTGGATTGATGAGACATGGTCCATAACTTACTGTGTATATTGTTTGTGATTAGTGTCTTTGTTTATGTTGGTGCTTCTTGCAGAAAATAACAATAGCAACACCGCATATTTAGCAGTTAATAAAGTCAAGCTGATACTAGAAAGAGATGGAGTCAGCAAACAACTTCTTACTTGTACGGTGTCAGTTGTGCAGTCATACAGTACAGCAATTCAAGCTTTGAAGGTGCACCAAACAACTTACAACACACAGAACACAGTGACTCGTGCCTGACACACACAGAAATACTAAAGCAGTTCACAGAAAATTTACATGTACACACTCACAGTAGTGCACACACAGGGAGCGAAGACACACAAAAAAAAACCCTCTTATGCACAGGAGGCCACTCAGGTGCTGTGAACTGTGGAGGGAGGAGTGACCTGCGATACCCTCCTTACTCAGTTGTACAGGGAACTGAGCCAAGAACCAGACTACAGTCAGCAACAATTCAATGGGCCAAGTCTGACCCAATGAGAAAAAAATAGGCTGCTTTATATATCACAAAAAAAAATGTGTGCAGACAACTGTGCATGTACTTGCAGGACACAGATTACAAGAACAACAATACAACGCACACAGGGATGATGTATGTGCCGTGGTAAGCTGCAACGCAGATAAGAGGGAGTCAGATGACAATCACACCTCACTTATGCAGGGAACCGAGCCCAGAACCTGATTACAGCAAAATACCAATTTGCTTTACAAAACAAATAGAAAATACCACAGGGGCTCTGTGTGGATTTGGAACAAAAAGCTAAGCAAACACAGCAGTGGGGATGGGGCAGTCTGCAAAAGCTCGAGCCACTCACTGTTACTGAGCCCAGTAACAGTTACCCACTACATGCAAAAGCCAAACTGGACTTTGTTGACAAAAAAAAATCCTGATAAGAACTAACTGATTCTTAAGCCAAAAATCAAACCACACTGCTTCAGCTGAGCTGTGAAACTGTAAGCAGTGGGGGAGGGGAGTCAGCATGCTGCAGCACACACACAGATTCACTCACACACAGACTCTCCTTTTCCTTGAAACTGAGCCCAGTGTCAAGGATGAAAAACAAAACTGCAATCAGATGCAGTCACAAGGTGATCAGATGTAAAAACTGGATCACACTCAAAACATTTTTTAAACAGTTATAAAAGCTACACGTGGTTAACTAAACAGAGCTAGCTCTCTCTCAGAAATGACTGCATCCTCTCATCTACATACTCAGAGTGAGGAGATCTCATGGTGTTCCTGGCTCTGAGCTCCAGAAACAGCCTCTGATTGGCCAGAGAAGCTCTATGAGATTTTGAAATCTTACCCACCGAATAGTACGTCCTGAATAGTAGCCGAATAGTGAACTATTCGGAATGTCCATCTGAATGTTCGGCAAGCCTACTATTCGTGATATTCAGGGAAATACTATTCAGACCATGCACAGCCCAAACTACCACTACACCTGGCCCCTGACCACATCAGACATACCACCCCAACCAGCGACTGCCACAGACCCTCCACTCACCTACACAGCTGGATGCAGACTGAATAACTGTTCATAGCTGCATGCCTACTGTAGAAACAGCATTATTGTATTGACGTTCAAAATGACATGGCAGTATTAAAAAAATGTAATGAAATATTTTTCAACTTTTTATGAATGTAGTAATATTGCACATTAATTAATAACTTTGTAGTTGACAATTTGATTTTCATGCATCTTATAACCTTAATCTTGTTGCGAACAGTTCAGCCTCCCCTCTAGCAGTACCTGCTCTTTCTTACTTTCACAGGCTTCACATGTGAAAGGGTTGGAAGATAATAAATCCATGAAGTGGGTCACATGTCCTGTATCCTGCTTATGTCTGCTATCATTTCAAAAAACAGATCCAGCCATGGCTGTCACCCAATATCCTTAACCCATCAGATGAATAACCAATATAAAAGGCTTCAGCTGCAGGCCTCTCAATTCCAGGGCTCTATGTAAAAATAGCAAAATAAAAATTGCAACGTAAAAATAGTAAAAGCACTTTAGCGACTTCATATATAGCAACGCTACATTTCAACACGGCAATCAATATAGCGAAAACTTGCTCTTACCATTAATTGATTATTGCAGCACTTTTTTTCTTTTTCTAGTTAACCCTGTCTCTGTCTGCTGTCTGAGCACAAAACAAAACTTTGAGTCAAAACTCTGCTTTGCTGACTGCTGCACCTCCTCTACATGCACTGCCAATCATGATCACCTAATCACCCCTATGCTCCACGATTGGTCAGGACCCTGTTAAATGTTGTGGTTTACTTCCACATTGTTTTCTGCGGTGTTCCGAATTTTAGATTCTGAATTGAAACTGCAGCATGTCTTTCAAATACGTTACCAGCCAGAAAGGTAAGCCACTGGTGTTGTTTTCTGCCTTCTTGTTTCAGAAAGATAAAGAAAGAGGGGAAAACGTTTACTGGCAATGTGCCAAATACCACACACACAAGTGTCTTGCACGGTTGCATACTTCAGGCGATAGTGTTGTTGCTGCAATTAGTGAACACAATCATGTTGCAGATGCAGAAAATACTGGCATTACAGGAAAGAAAAGGAAATACAAAGATCAAAATCAGAGAACTGGCTTGATTGCTGCACAGTACATGACAAGATCAACAGACGAATACCTGTGTGGTCAAGCATACAATTTTCAATTCCAGCCATAATTTCACTTGAATCTCTGACGTACAATGGTATTGACCAAATCAGAATCGAAAACAAATAAATAAAAGATGGATCTTTCTCATGCTTTGGCCTGTTTTTTAAATCCGGAAGTCGGTATGTTGACGGTTCTCGGAATGGAGGTGCATTCAGTTCCAGTGCAGGCATAGACAGGGCTAACATAAACGGTTATGACAAAAACATAGAAACATAGAATTTGACGGCAGATAAGGACCACTTGGCCCACCCAGTCTGCCCATTAATGGATAAGCTGCAGATCCTAGTTAACCAGCAGCCTACTTCTTCCTTGGTGTTTGTCACTATTTTGACTGACCGTTGTAGTGTACAGTTGCTATGTTTTGTTTTCACTTTTTTTGCTTAGCTAATATTACAGTCACCATTTTCAAGTCGCTGTTATCACGGGATACCAAATTCCAGTAGGGTTGATAGTAACCAAGGCCATCTTATTCCCAGAATGCCACAAAAGTAGACCTTCACCTCTGAAAGTTGCAGACCCAGCTGTTTTCTTCCTGGGCATATACATGCCATCCATCATGCCCAAAAGATGAATGAATGGCCACAGAGATATACTGCCTTCCAGTTTGCCTGGTCTGTTAGGCACCTAGGGAGGAAAAGACAGCATGTTTTTTTCCTCCCCAATTTTCTCACACAAGCCTTATACTTATTAGTGTGCCACCTACTGATCACCCTGTAGGTCTGACCCCAAGAACCCTGCCTCTGCAAAACAGTGGGTGTTATATGCCCCAGGGTCTCTCCCTCCAAAGGCAATAGTTTTTTTCATCATTGCCATGACCTGGTATCTGGTCAAAGGACACTCATCCCCATGTGTTAAAAATGTGCCCGCTATGTTAGGCCTTACTTTTATAAATTCCATTATGTTATGCACAACAATTCAGGGCTCCCTCAAATGATGCACAACACTGTCCCTGTACAAACTTGGTCTGTTTTGGATTGCACCAAATAGACCAACACCTCATTGTCCAATATCTTGATGTCTTGTGCTTGCACCACCTGCTCCCCTGAAGTTCCCTTCTACTACAATGTCACCTCACCCACTCTTAAGACCACCAAACACATAAGCTGGAAGGCCACCTTAAACAGGTGTGCCTCCTAGTTCATGACACATATAGGCCCACAGCTTCCCCCGTCTCCTCCAAGAAGGTCACTGACACTGGCTTATGGCAGTTAGGGACCTTACACCCCTTCTCTGCTTCCCCTGTACCATAGCCTGACAAGGGTTCTCATAAGCCTACATCTTACTTACTATGAAGATGGTCGTCAGGTACATAGCCATAGTAGCCTATGCAATACCCTCCATGGACATCTGCACCAAATATTGGGCCAGCTGTGCTACTGCCACTGGCCAACTTTCCTGCAGCTCTGCCCACTTTCAGAATGCTTGAAATACCCACCAGGTTGATTTATATGTTGTCATGGTACTGCTATCACAGGTGCTCTGAAAGTGGAACTGGACTCTTTTAGCTCAAACCCCACAACTGTGCCAGAACCTTGGTACAAACTGCCTCTGCCATGGATGCAAGTGTCTGGGCTTTGTCCAGCCGCAAGTGAAAAATGTTTTAAGGAATGATATTCCCATAACCCTCCACATTTGGTGCCTTGAATGACACATTCCAATGCAAGTTTTGTACAATCAACTGGTGTACCACCCTCATGATTGTCCCTGATTTTGCCAATTGCCTGTTAATCAGTTCAACCACTGCCTTGTTACTGCACCAAAACCTAAATTTCTTGTCCTTCAAAATTGCCCCAAGCAACCACCACTACCAGAATTAGGAATATCTCCAGGAATTTGATGTCCTTCTTCAGCCCTGCCTCTATCCAGCTTTCAGACCATGCTGCAGATATCCACTGGCCCCAGAAACATGCTCCCCTTTCCCAAAACACCTGTTGTGTCCATGTTCAGCTATAAGTCGGTGCTGCAGAACCAGTCCTCTTGCCACATATTGATACCATTATAACCTTGCAGGAAACATTCCGATACCTTGAGATCCCACTTTGTCCTCACTGTAATATCCACCCAGTTGTGGGGATTTGAGTAGAGATTTTGCAAAATTATATTTCAGAGGTGAAATTCCAGCAAAATCAGCAATTTTGCTGCATGAAATATTTTGAGAAATCTGTCCATTACGCAAAATATTTTGCAGGGTGCAAAATGCTGAATTTCACCTGCAAAATGCAAAATTTCACCAGAAAAGCAGCAAAATTTCAATGGGGAAAGGCAAATTTCTCATTCCATAGGCAAAATTCAAAATTTTGCTTCTGCAAAAAATTTCGTGAAACAGGCGAATTTCACAAAATATTTTGGGTAACTAAATTTGCCAGTTTTGCACAACTGTAGTTTTGAGGCTGCTTTTGTGACTTTGGACAATCACTGGGTAAAGGTGTAGCCCAGTGCAATCACCCTACATGCAAAATTTAAGTGTCCAAGCAGCTGTTGCGCAGTAACCAACTGCACCCTTTTATTGGCCAGATGCAGCAAGCTCTGGAGTTTATAAACCTTGGTCTGTGAGAACCTATATTGCAAGGTTTGAGGGTCTAGCTCATTACCGAAGAATGCCAATACTTTTCTAGGACCACCACATTCTCTGCTGCTGATGGCGCCCGTAACTATTTACACAGACCCATGAAGTGGTCTACCATTTCCTGACTAGCTCCTGTTTCTGGCATCTCAATTAATAAAAAGTCATTCAAATAATGCATGACTTTTTTGTGCTCATTGACCTCCTTAAATGCCTATTTCAGCCAGTTTCTAAATTTTTTGAATGTGATGCAAGCCACTGAGTAATCCACGTGCATTGTCTTATAAGAATATATCCCTCTTGGAATTTAAAACTTAGATGGTTCCAGTTGTACCTGGCACTGGATTAGCCTGAAGGCCATTTCTGTATTGCCATTTGCCACTCATGTCCTGATTCCCTTTGCTCAGTCAATGGCAATAGCATTATCTGTGGTCGTTTAAGCCACATACACCTATCCCAACCTATGAAATCATTAACCAGTTCCTTTTTAGGATATGACAGGTGGTGGATTAACCTGTAAATGCCTGGCTCCTTCTTGGGTACCAGCCTCAAGTGGGGAAGCCTGAAGGATCAAGAAGGGGGCATAATGAATGGGCCCTCTATTCTGCCTACCAGTCTTTCCTTGTCAAGTTTCTGCACTACAGTACTCTGTGCTTGCTTTATTAACCTGAGGTTCTTTGCCTCCCTGTGTACCTTGGGTGCCTCATAATAGAGCGAAAACCCATTCTCTAAACCTTCAGTGGCAATTTTGCATCTGCAAAATTCCGGTACATGTTTAACAACTTCTGCATTGACCCCGTCTTAAAGGGCATATTGGACAGTGTAAAACCCACCCTTGTGCTCTCCCTTTTGTCTGTACATTCTCCTCTCTGCCTCTCACCCATGAAAGAGCCAATGCCACCCATCCTTGATCCCCCCAGCAGATCACATGGTGTAGGGGGCAGAGCATTTGAAGCATCCATGCTTGTAATTGTACTGGGAACTGATGTACTGCCCACTTTTAAAGCCCTAGCAAAATGTTTGCTGTCCCTAAAACTGCCCCTTTCTCCCTCCTACACCATACTTCCATGTGGCTACCACCAACCAGGCATCTGTCTCTCTGTGCTCTCACCTTACATCCCAGTGTGACATCAGCTACTGATAAAAATTTTTGCCATACAATAACCACACATTTTGTCCTCTTGCTTGTGAGCTTTCCTAATAATAAAGGAACACAGTAGGCACCACTTGTAATGTCCGCCCTTGAAATGAACAGCTAGCAATTGAGGTCATTTTTGTTTACCCAAACTATTAGCTATTACTTCTATTAGTAAACCTGATGTTTATAATGAGCTATACATGCCACCTATAGCAGCCACAAGATCCCACTTCATTGCAGTCAACAGCATTGAATTACAGTGCTTACCTTGCTGTAAGTTTACAGTTGTTGGCCGTTAAGCATTAATAGCTGATTAGCAGGTGATCACCTGCTAATCAATCTACCTGCTAATCATTGCCTACATTAAGTCTTCAGTCATGTGTTCTAGTGCTACTCCCACTGCTTTCCCTGCACGTTAACCTATTTGAGAGATGGCAATCCCACAACCTTCAACCTCTGCTGGCTCACAAAGTAACAAACAGACTGCCACTAAGCTCACCAAAAATGTTGGAATGCTGCAAGAGTTTGACAAAATGTTGAAACTCATTCCCCCGAGATTATGCTGCACACTTCACACATCACTAACAAATGGGCTTTTCTACATGCAACAGAGAATGGCTGGAAACAGTATGCAGAAAAGCCAAAGATCCAGTGCAAGATAACTGACTTCCTGAAGATAGAGACAAAGTCACAGAAACAGTGTTCAGGGCTGTGTTCAAGAGGGGATGAGCAGATGCTTCAGTTATACGAACAGTACAGAACTGTGTAGTGTGATGCTTGGCCAGCTGGTTATGATTATTGAATGATATCTGTAAAAGAAAAAATATTGTATGTGATTGTCTCACATAAGACATCCTGTGCTTCCATGGGTGCCCCCCCCAGGTTTCAGTGAGGCTACAAGACATATTAAACTGACCGAGAGATCTCTGTAATGTAATTAACTTCCTTGAGAAATTGCATTTAATGGCCTTTTTATGACCTGTTGCTGCTTTGAAGTTGGGAAACTAAATATACATTCAAACAACATGAAGTCTTGCTGTATTCTGACTATATGCAGTGATCTCCAACTCCTGAACTGCCCTGGAGAGTTAAGGGTTAACTTTATGCCAAGGCATAGAACGTTGAGCTCAAGCTCAGTTTTCAAACCTCTGTCTGTGGTACTCTGCAGTGTAACCATCAGATTCTTTACTCTGCCTTAATGTGGAGTCACTCCGGAGATTCCTCCTGCGCTTCGGTTCAGTTAAAGTATGAATCAGTTGGTTTTCTAAACCTCGTTTTTTCTATTCTGTATTCTTCCCTCTGTCTCGGTACCAGTAAGTGGTAGTATTGTAGGTAGTGTGTTTGATTCTTTGCCAGTCGGTCTGGTTCAGAACCAAAACAATTTGAATCTGTGTTGTTTGTAATATTTCGGTGTGGTTTTCCAGTACTTATTGGCTCCTTAAAATAATCCAATTTCAGGATTTTTTTTAACCTACCTGTGACACGGTTGGAACCGATAGGTGTGCAATCTCCTGGCCTAACCGCTGTGTAAGGTGATTTTTGGTTAAAGGCATGTCTGAGACACCTAGTAAGAAAACCGGACCCACTGCATTTCAGCACTGTACCGAGTGTAAGGGGATCTTTGCTAAGGCCGAACTTCACCTCATCTGTGTATATTGTCTGGGATTTGACCACCTCAAAGAAGACTGCCAAATATGTAAAAACTTTCCCAAATCCTCTCTTGACACACACTTGAGTAGGCTAAGGGAATGGGAGGCCGAGAAGTCCTCTGACCTGGATGGCAAGCCCGGTTCTGTTAGGGTCGAATCTGAGGAGGTGCCCACTGACCTGGGTGATACCTCCTCGGGCAAACAGAAAGACGATTCTGCAGAATCAGTTCCGACTAACGAAAAGGAAAATCTGCTGGTTCAGATCCAATGTCCCATGGTCTGACTGCTGAGGAAATAGTGAAAGTGATTTCTATTGTTCAATCTCTTTGCCCGGTCCCAACTGAACTGATGTCAGTTCAGTGCCGGTCAGTTTGGTCAGAGGTTCTGACTTCATATGTGGATCCTGAAGCCTATTATGAGGGCGATTGGGAGGAGGGTGAAGATTATGAAGAGGATGAGGGCCTGGATGAGCCAGCAGAGCCCGACTTCTCTCCAGACAGGCCTTCTCAAGTTTCTCCTCCCAGGCTTTCTGAATCTCCTTCCCATTTCTTCTTTTACAAGAAAGTGGCTGAGACTTTTCAGCTTCCTTTAGAAGAGGCTGAACAGGATCAGAAGGAACCTGACTTTCTGTCTATTCCCTTATATAAATCCTTGGGAACACAGACACAAAAACTTTTGCAATTTCCTACTTCCATACCTCCTGTGGAAAAAAGAATGGACAGGAGGTATGCTTTGTCAGGTCCTAGGACATAATTCCTTTCTACTCATAGCAGCCATGTTGGGGTATTACAAGCTGCAGCCTGTGACAAGGCTAATATTCCTCTGGCATCTCACCCCCCAAACAAGGATTCCAGAAAAGTGGATGCCATGGCAAAGAAGCAGTACTTGGCATCCTCTTTGAGACTCAGACAATCTAACTATATGGCATACACTGTCAGGTACCAGAAATCTATGTGGGATATGGTTCTGGAACTGGCTAAGAAAGACCCTCCCCAGCCAGCCAGTGAGATGGAGCAGGTGGCTGAATAGGAAAAGAGGCATCGAAAGTGCAATTTCATGCTGCTGTTGACTCTAATGATGTTAATTCCAGGGTCATGGCTACATCTATCTCCATGAGGAGATTTGCTTGGCTTAGGTGTACCAGCCTCTCCCAGGATACTCAGGCCAAGGCCATGGATTTTCCTGTAGCTAGTAATTCTCTGTTTGGGGATCAAACAGAGAATTACATGAAGAAAATGGACTACTTTACATGAAGAAAATGGATGAATACAGGACCACTTATAGGAGTGTTGCAGCTAAAGAGAAGCAGACTACTCCCCAGAGGCAGCAGTTTAGAGGCAGGGGCAGGCCTTTTTATATGCCTTTTTACCAAGCCCAGGCCTCCTCCTCTTCTTTCCAGCAGAGAGGGTTCTTTAGGGGAAGAGGCAGGCGTGGGGAAACCAGGACCCCAGCAGCTACTGAATCCAAGCCCCCTGCCAAGCAGACACTCTGAGGTGTCAGTCCGGGTTGCCTCCCCAATCCCAGTAGGGGGCAGGCTGGCTCACTACTCCCAGGCCTGGGAGTCTATTACTTCAGACAAGTGGGTCCTGGAAGTAGTGAGCCAGGGACTTGCTCTCAGTTTCAAAAGGTTCCCAAAAATGAGAGCAAAGTTTTTCAGTCCTCCCTCTCCCTTGGAGACAAAGGCCCTAGAGGCAGAAGTCTCCTCTCTTCTTCTTCTACAAGCAGTGGAGAAGGTACCTCTTTGTCACAGGGGAAAGGGATTATATTCAAGATACTTCCTTACCCCCAAAAGGACAGTGGGGTGGTGACCCATATTGGATTTAAGGTACCTGAACAAGCATTTGACAAAACCAAACTTCAATATGGTGACTCTGGGAGTAATTCTTCCCTCTCTGAGACCAGGGGACTGGCTAGCCTCCCTAGATCTCAAGGATGCCTACTTCCACATTCCTATCAGACATTCCCATAGAAAGTACCTCAGGTTCAAGTTGCCCTCAGGCCATTACCAATTCAGGGCCATACCCTTCATCCTAACATCTGCTCCAAGGGTGATCACCAAGTGTCTTGCAGTGGTGGTGACATTCCTCAGGAGGCAGGGCATCCATCTGCTTCCATACCTGGATGACTGGCTTATAGTGGGCCAGTCCTCAGTCCGAGTCAAGTCAGCTCTAGAGGTCACTCAAAGACTTCTATGTCCTTGGGCTTTATTCTAAATTTGGAGAAGTCTGTCCTAGAGCCAGCCCAGCTTATCACTTTCATAGGGGTGGAAATAGATACAGTGAAAGCAATGGCTTTTCTTCCTCCCTCAAGGGTTCAATCTCTGACCACTCTGGCATCCTCTTTTCAGCCTCTGGTGTCTCGTCCAGCCAGACACTTCCTACAGCTGCTGGGACACATGGCAGCTTCCACAGTAGTAGTTCAGGGAGCAAGATTTCAAATGAGAGATATTCAGTTTCATCTCAGATCTTTCTGGTATCAGAAGAAGGACCCTCTCTCCAAACTGGTTCCAGTTTCCAAAGTCCTGGTCCAGGCTCTTCAGTGGTGGTTGGATGAGGACAACCTTCCACAAGGGGTCCACTTTATTACTCAGGCTTCTTCAGTGATTCTCACCACAGATGCCTCCCTCTTGGGGTGGGTAGCTCACCTAGATCATCTCACAGCTCGGGGAACTTGGTCTCACCAGGAATCCCTGCTGCACATAAATCTCCTCAAATTAAGAGCTGTCTTTTTAGTACTCCAGACATTCTCAACAGTTGTTCAAGGGAAAGTGGTACAAGTTAGAACAGACAATACCACAACCATGTGGTACATCAACAAACAGGGAGGCACTCAGTCTTTGGCCATGTGCACAGAGGCCATGAAAATTTGGTCCATAGCCTATTCGCTTCAGGTTTCTCTGGTGGCAGTGCACCTCCCAGGGAAGGACAGCATCCTAGTGGATGCTCTCAGCAGGATTTCTCAGGGTCACCACAAATGGACCCTAAACCCTGTCATTCTTCAGGTCATTTTCAGCAGATGGGGCACCCCAGAGATAGATCTCTTTGCAGCCCCAGACAATCATCATCTTCCTCTCTACTGCTGCAGACCACCCTTCCTGGGCTCTGTCCCCCAGGATGCTCTTCTACTGAACTGGACAAGCAGGTTTTTGTATGCATTTCCTCCTTTTCCTCTGATATCAGGGTTCTGATAAAAATCAAGTCTCAGCCTTGCAAGATGATTCTGGTGGCCTCAGACTGGGCCAGACAACCTTGGTATCCTCTATTGTTGTCACTGTCAGCAACACTGCTGCCCTTGCATCTCCCCAGGAAGTACATTCTCCTCACCTCTTCCCAGGGGATGATTCTGTACCCCAACCTTCAGTCGCTCAGACTCAAAGCATGGCTCTTGAAGAGCTAGAATATGAAAGTTTGCATCTGTCCCAAGCAGTCTTGGACATTTTAAAAGATAGCAGGATACCTGCTACCAGGAAGACTTACAATTCCAAATGGAAAAGGTTTGGGTTCTGGTGCTCCACTAGGCATATTAAGCCACAGCTGGCTGATATTGCCACTGTTTTGGACTACCTGGTGCATCTTAATGGTTTAGGATCTCCGGTCTACTACCCTCAAGGTACATTTGGCAACTGTGTCTGCTTTTCTTTTGGCTGGTAAGGCCTCTTCTCTAGTTTCTCATTCAGTTTTCAAAAAAAAATTTCAAAGGCTTGCTCCATGTCAGTCCTCCTTTCCGAGAGCCTACTCCTTCCTGGGATCTGAATATCTGTATTGCACAGCTTATGCAGCCCCCTTTTGAAGCCTTATCTTCAGCTGAGCTGAAATACTTGACTTGGAAAACTGTATTTTTGGTAGCCATTACCTCAGCTAGGAGAATCAGTGAATTACAAGCATTGTCAGTGGAACCTGATTTCATTTCCTTTCATAGGGATAAAGTGGTCCTTTGTACCAATAGAAAATTCCTTCCCAAGGTAGTGTCAGATTTTCATCTGAACCAATCTATCTCTCTGCCTGTCTTTTTCACTGATCATTCTTCTTCTGGAGAGAGGAGGTTACACAGTCTGAATGTAGAAAGGGCTCTTAGTTACTATATTGAGCATATTAAGGCCCATAGGAAAGATTGTTCTTAGTTATTCCTCACTTATGGGGAGGTGGGTAAGGGCAAGCCTGCTACCAAAAGGTCTATTGCCAGGTGAATTGTCTCTTGTATCCAATTCTGTTATTCCAAATTTGGGAAGGAGCTTCCCTCAGGCCTGAGGGCCCATTCAACCAGAAGTACAGCTGCTTCGGTCACAGCAGCTAGAGATATACCTTTAGTGTATATATGTAAAGCAGCTAGCTGGAAATCTGTTCATACTTTCACTAAGCATTACTCTTTGGACATCCTGTCATGAAGTGATGCTAGTTTTGGCACAGCGGTGCTACAGAGCCTGTTCCCAAAATAGGTTCTTTCAATCCCCCCTCCAAGGGAGTATTGCTTGGTAGTCTGCATATAGTCAGACTACAGTAAGACTTCATGTTGTTTAAAGAAAAAATTACTTACCCTAGTAATGCTGTTTCTTCTAATAGAGTCTTGCTGTATTCTGATCTCCCTCCCTCCCTCCCTGCCTTCCCTCCTGGAACCTAGTAGTTTTGGGATGTGGTGGGCAGGCACAGTGCTGCACCCTAGAGGTGCCCTAGACATGCCCCCATCTTGGGGACTCTTTTTTTCTTGCTTTAATTTTCAGAATCACTACCTTTTTGGGTTCTTTTGGGTTTTTTAGACTTGAGTCTTTGACCTAGAACCTTGATTAGCCATTTGGCTCTAAAATTTTAAACAATTTCTTATACAGAGAGTTAGCTAGTTTAGTGCTCATAAGAGTCTGATGGTTACAATGCAGAGTACCACAGACATAGGTTTGAAAACTAAGCTCGAGCTCAACATACGATGCCTTGGCATAAAGTTAACCCTTAACTCTCCAGAGCAGTTCAAGAGTTTGAGATCACTGCATATAGTCAGAATACAGCATGACTCCATTAGAAGAAACAACATTACTATGGTAAGTAATTTTTTCTTTTATTACAGGACAGGACATGGCTATCACACACCAAGGTGACAGATTGCAGGGTTATAAACCTGAAAGGAACTGGTGGATCAAAGACTTATAATTTGGAAAATTATTTTTTGCTGATGTCACCTTATTTAATATACCTGCTGATACAACTTCATGTTTGTATTTTTTTAATTCTAAAAAGGAGGAGTTAGATGACTCACCAAGGAAGTGGGGAGATGGAGTTGAAATGTAGCCTTGTAACTGGAGAATAGGACATCTTTTTGGGTGGGACTCCAAGACACAGTTCTCTGATCTAACTATAATCACTACAGAGGTAATTCATTAGATAGAAAGATCTAGCTGTATTTTGGTAGGAGTTTGTTCTGTAGTTTTCCTTGTTTTTCTTTTACGTGATTGTGAGCTCTTTGATATATTGTTCTGTGTTACATTTTTCATTTTTTTTTTTTACTTTCTCTTTATCCCTCCTAGCTCCTCTTGGTGCCCACTCCTTCCGTCCGCTCATTTCCTCCATTCCACCTTCCATGGGATTTGTTCCTAGAGTGCCTCCTCTTCTATTTTCCTCCTGCACAGGGGGGTCTGTCCCTTCTTAGTGGTCTGGGATGGGACCAGAGTGGCTTTCATCCAGGGCTGCCGAGAGGTGTTTTTCCATTTTCTCCAGTTAATCCCCTGCCCTCTGAGATGTTCGGCACTTGGGACATACATCCTGAGTGGTGGCATGCTGATGCACACCATGCCTCTCATGCACCATCCGACGTCTCCCCTCCCTGACTCCAGCGAACGGAGTTGTCTCCATCCCTTCCTGTTGCCGGTGCTTCCACTGGCTATGGAAGGGATACAGAATGCAAGTGCATTCTTGGTCTCCCACCCCTGAGGGAGGAGAGCATCCTTTGGGATGCTCGATCCTCTCTCTCCCCTGCCAACCCCCAGCCACCCGATTCCATTCCCGAACCCGGGTCACCGGCATAGCATGAGGTGTGGCATCCAGTGCCTCAACCCTCAGTGCCACTGGGCCACCCTATTTTTCATATTTTTATCATCTTTTAGTAAAGTACTTATTATTTGAAAGACTGCCTGGGTGTCTGCCACTTCTTTTTGCATGTGATGTATAGAGGGTTATGACTGACAAAATTGTTCAACAGTTTGATGGTGTTACTAAACTGGGAAAAGGTAAGAATATACCTAAGGTTTTTTATAGAATTTTAAGAGTTCATTTTGGAAGCCTGGCTTGGTGGCCCTGGCGAAAGTTTATACCATAATCCCCAAAGAAGGTACATATCTGAGCCTTACATTGGGTATGCTAGCATAAGGTTTAGAGTTTGAATCCCCCAGAGCTTGAGACTAATGGTGATTTGGACCCAAAAGCAGACAGGAGGGTTACCCTGTCTGTTACCAGTTCACACTATTGCGCTCTGAGGTTAGCACTATGGGAGCAGATGGCCTGACCTGCTAAGTGCCTTTGTGACAGATTTGGTGGCAGCCGTGGGATAAAATTTGTAACACAAGCTTTAACTGTTCAGTGTGTCAGTTTAATACTGTACAGCTCACTTGCAAAATAAGGCAGTGATTTATTTTTAAAAAGGAAACAGAACTATATAATTTTGCTTACAGTCAAGTTCCTACCTATTTTATTTTTTTTCTAAAGTGCAAGTTAGAGTAGCCATAGTTAGGGAAGAAGATGGCTTCCAACTACAGCAGGTACAGTGCAGACTACTTGAGGCAGTTGTGCCAAGACAGAGGAGTCCTGCATGAGGTGAGAGCCACCAAACAGAACCTCATGGATGCCCTGATGGCAGCAGATGCCTAGAGCATCAAGTCATAGACTGTGACTGTAAAGGACAAAACCTTGGGCATGAAGGGGCCAGCGGCCAGTGGCCAGTGCAGTTACCAGATCCGGTGAGGAGGGCAGAAAGGCCAGTGCTAGTGAAAGGCAACAGCACCAGGGGAAGGTTACCAGCATTCTGGAGCCAGAAGCAATCAGGCTGCAGACTGAGCTGTACAGAATGGAGCTGGAGTTTCAGAGAGATGCAGAGTGAGAACAGTGAGCAGTTGAATGTGAACAGCAAGAAGCAGACCATGAGGAGCATGCGCACCAGAGGCAACATGAACTGGAGAAGCTACAATTCCAGCCACCAGAACCAGAGCAGGTAAGTGGCTTGGGTTTAACTGGAACTACAGGCCTGGATTACAAATTAAATTCCAAACTGATAGCTGAATTTAAAGAGGTTGTGGACATGGATGCCTTTTTAAATTCCTTTGAAAAATTTTGTATTCAGGCAAATATTCCTAGAGTGTCCTGGAGCTTCCAGCTATCCCCACTACTTACCAGGAAAGCTCAGTATGCATTGGAAAAATGGACAATGAGGACAGTAATGATTACAGCAAACTTAAAGCTGCACTTTTAAAAAAGTTTGATTTAACTGCAGAAGCATACAGGACTAAATTCCGTAAGCTCAGGAGAAGCCCTGACATGAGCTACGAGAAGCTAGCCATGAAACAACATAAGTTTTTAAAATGTTGGTGGGAAGGATTTGAAGCAAACTCTGTAGATAAAATTACAAATTCTATATTGTTAGAGCAGTTTTTGGGGCATGCCCAGCAGAGCTGAAAACCTGGCTGGAGGGCCGAGATCCCAAAACAGTGGAAGAGGATGCTGAACTCTTGGACCCCATGCCAAGAGCAGACCTGCTCTGAGAATGAATGGGGTGGGCGTGGAAGTGCAGAAAGGGAAAAGCATGCCTTCAGAGCAGCTAAACCCCTTACTGCCTCCACCAAAACCAGTTAGCCCCAGGTTTCTAAGAAAAGATTTCTCTGAAAAAGAAATGAATGTTGGGTTTGTAAAGAAACTGGGCATATTGCCAGACAGTGTCCCAAAAGGATGAGCAAAATGCAGAATGGGGCTAAGAAAGAAGTGGGTTGTTTGTGTGTCCCTGGAAGCATACCTGTGAACATAAGGGAACACATGCACCCAGTCACGGTGAATGGTGAACAGACACAAGGGTTAAGAGACACAGGGGTATCCCTGATGTTGGTAAAAGGGGATCTGGTAGAAGCTGGTCAGCTTATACCTAATGAATTTGTAACTGTGCAAGGGTTCACTGGTAAGGAGACCACATTGCCACTCACTAGTGTTCTCCTAGACTGGGGTGAAACAGGGGGAACTGTGCAACTGGTGGCTATAGCCAAAACTTTAGCAGTTGACATCATCCTTGACAACAATCTCAATGTGATAGGGATGGTGTGTGCAGTTACCCATAGCCAAGCAGCAAGGGAAAATTTTAGTTCCCTGGACCCCACAGAAGCCATTGTGGAAACCACTGGGAGGCTGGTTCCCAAGCCTGTGTCTCCTGATATGGAGACTAATGAAAAGGAGGTAGAAATTTCCCCAGTAGCAGTTCGTCATACAGCTATGGAGGGTTACTCTGAAGAAGTAGGGGTGACCCATTGTCAGACAGTTAGGGATGACAGTGATCCTGACTGCCCTGATGCTAGTGCTAGGGACCCTAGGTTAGAGACTGAAGGGGATCTGCCCCATGACTTGGGAATGTGTAAGGAGTTTGCAACTGCTCAGAAAAGTGACCCTAATCTAGAGAAGCTGAGGGCTTGGGCAGACTCTGACAGAGCACAGAGGGTGATGGTAAACATAAGGTTTATTGGGAAAATGGACAGATGTGTACTCAGACTATAAAGACAGAGGGATGACAGGCAGCTTATCATTCCACAGGGGTATCATGAGCAGTTGCTCAAGACTGCACACGATATTCCCTTTTCTGGTCATCTGGGAATCACATGCACTATGCAGTGGTTGGCCCAGAATTTCTATTGGGCCAACTTAACCCAGCAGGTGAAGGAGTATTGCAGGTCTTGTCACTGGTGCCCAGAAATAGGGAAGGCAGGTAAGAAAACCCAAGCTGCCCTAATTCCATTGCCTGTAGTGGAGGAGCCATTCCAGAGGGTGGGAATGGATATTGTGGGGCCTTTAAATAACCCCAGCTCCTCCAGGAAGAGGTTCATCCTGACTGTGGTGGATTTTGCAACCCGGTGCAGAGGCAGTCACCCTATCCTCACTGAGGACAGACAAGGTGGCAGATGCCTTACTTGGGATTTTCTCCCATGATGGGTTTCCACAGGAGGTTATCACCGATCGAGGGGGTTCCTTCATGTTGGACCTGATGAAATGTTTGTGGGAGGAGTGTGGGGTGGTGCAGAGGCACACAACACCTTATCACCTGAAAGCCAATGGGCTTGTGGAAAGATTTTATGGTACCCCAAGTCAATGCTCCAAGTGTTTGCTGAACAGCATGGGAAGGACTGGGAGAAATACCTTCCCCACCTGTTGCTTGCATACAGGGAGGTGCCCCAAGAGTCAACAGGATTTTCCCCTTCAAGCTTCTATATGGACGTCGCCTATGTGGGTCCCTAGACTTGATCCGGGAGGATTGGGAAGGCAAGAACACCACCCAGAGCACTCCCATAGTAGATTATGTCCTTAGGTTTAGGGAAAGGTTAAAGGAGATTATGGGGACAGTCCAAAGCAACCTGGCAGCTGCCCAACAGAAACAAAAAGTGTGGCATGACCGCAGAGCTAGAGCTCGCTCATACATGGTGGGTCAGGAAGTCATGGTCCTTATTCTGGTCTGGAAAGGCAAACTGCAGGCTGAGTGGGCAGGACCATACAAAGTAGTTAGAAAGGTAAATGACATGAACTATATCATAGAGTTACCTGACAGAAGACATACAGAAAGTATGTACCAGGTCAACATGATGAAACCATATGCTAACAGGTCTGACATGGTGGTTGCAGTATGTAGTCCTGGGGAAGGGATGGATGAAGGAGACCCCCTTCTGGACTTGCTGGAATAAAGCAAGCAGGAGTCCTCTGTGGAGGCAGTTAAACTGTCACCCCAGCTGGCCCCGGACAAGATGCATGAAGTAAGGGAGGTTCCAGCAGACTTTGCCCCACTGTTTAGCACCAAGCCTGGACTAATCCCCTTAGCGACACACAATGTAGAGACAGAGATACAGACGCACATATGGTGGACAGCATATCGGGTATCAGAGGCTGTCCAAAAGGACATTACAAGGGAGGTGGCGGAAATAATGGATTTAGGGGTAATCCAGAGATTCCACAGCACATGGACCTCACCCATAGTCCTTGTGCCCAAGCCAGATGGCTCTACTCAGTTCTGTGTGGACTATCATGGACTGAATTCAGTCACAAAGTCAGATGCCCACCCAATGCCCCAGACAGATGAACTCCTGGACAAGTTGGGAGGGGTGACATACCTTACGACTATTGACCTGACAAAGGGGTATTGGCAGGTAGAGTTAACTGACAGAGCTAGGGAGAGGTCAGCCTTCATCACTCTGATAGGCTTATTTGAATTTAAAGTAATGCCTTTCAGAATGAAGAATGCCCTGACCACTTTCCAAAGGTTGGTGAACCAGGTGTTAAATGGTGCTGAAGAGTATGTCATGGCATACCTAGATCACATTGCCATCTTTAAGGCCAGATGGGAGGAACACTTGTCCCACCTATGGGTAGTGCTGGGCAGAATACAGAGGGCCGGACTCACTGTCAAAGCTGAGAAGTGTCAGGTGGCCATGGCTGAAGTGGCATACCTCAGGCATGTTGTAGGCCAGGGACATCTCCATCCTAACCAAGTAAAAATAGAGGTAATCAAGGCATGGCCCAGACCAGAAATGCAGAAACAGGTCAGGAGTTTTCTAGGGTCAGCAGGGTACTAGAGCAAATTTGTACCCAATTATAGTGCCCTGGCTGCTCCCCTATCTGATCTGGTAAAGAACAAGATGCCTACAAAAATTACCTGGGAACCAGCCTGTGAAAAAGTCTTTATCAGACTGCAGCAGGCACTGTGCAGTGCTCCTGTGTTGACAAGTCCTGACTATAGCAGACCCCTTACAGTCCAGACTGATGCCTCAGATGTGGGTATTGGGGCAGTACCGAGTCAGACATCCAACCAAGGGAAAGATCACCCTGTAGTGTACCTGAGTAAAAAGTTACTTCCCAGGGAGCAGGCTTACTCTACTGTGGAAAAAGAATGTCTTGCCATAGTGTGGGCCCTAAAGAAGTTAGAACCATACTTATATGGGCAGCATTTTGAAGCACAAGCTGACCACAACCCCCTGGTTTGGCTGACCCAAATGGGAAAAACTAATGGTAGACTATTAAGATGGAGTCTTGCCTTGCAAAGGTATGACATGACGATCTTACATAGGGCTGGAGTGACCAATCAGAACGCAGATGGCTTATCACATCTATATGAGAAGAGAACTGACTTGTGGAGCTCATCCCATGCAGGGGATATAGCCCCAAATTCAGTCTAGGTGGGAAGGAGTGTGACGCTTGGCCAGCTGGTTATGATTATTGAATGATATTTGTAAAATAAAAATATAGTATATGATTGTCTCACATAAGACATCCTGTGCTTCCATGAGTGCCCCCCTCCCCAGGTTTCAGTGAAGCTACAAGATATATTAACTCACCAGGAGCTCTCTGTAATGTAATTAACTTCCTTGAGAAATTGCATTTAATGGCCTTTTTATGATTTGTTGCAGCTTTGAAGTTGGGAAACTAAATGTACATCAGGAGCTCTCTGTAATGTAATTAACTTCCTTGAGAAATTGCATTTAATGGCCTTTTTATGATCTGTTGCTGCTTTGAAGTTGGGAAACTAAATGTACATTTTATTACAGGACAGGACATGGCTATCTCACAGCTAGGTGACGGATTGCAGGGTTGTAAACCTGAAAGAAACTGGTGGATCAAAGACTTATAATTTGGGAAGTGAGTTTTTGCTGATGTCACCTTATTCAATATAACTCCTGATAAGACATCACGTTTGTATTTTTTTAATTCTAAAAAGGAGGAGCTAGATGACTCACCTAGGGGGTGGGGAAATGGAGTTGAAATCTATCCTTGTAACTGGGGAATAGGACTTTTTTTTTTTGGAACTCCAAGACACAGCTCTCTGATCTAGCTATAAGCACTACAGAGGTAAAACATTAGATAGAAAAGACCTAACTGTATTTTGTTAGGAGTTTCTTCTGTAGTTTTCCTTGTTTTTCTTTTATGTGATTGTGAGCTCTTTGATATATTGTTCTGTGTTACATTTTTCATATTTTTATCATCTTTTAGTAAAGTACCTATTATTTGAAAGACTGCCTGGGTGTCTGCTACTTCTTTTTGCATGTGACATATAGAGGGTTAAAACTGACAAAATTGTTCAACAGCTTGATGGTGTTACTAAACTGGGAAAAGGTAAGAATGTACCTAAGGTTTTTTATAGAGTTTTAAGGGTTCATTTTGGAAGCCTGGCTTGGTGCCCCTGCTGAAAGATTGTACCACAATCCCCAAAGAGGGTACATATCTGAGCCTGTATATTGGGTATGCTAGCATAAGGTTCACAGTTTGAATCCCCCCAGAACTCGAGACTAAAGGTGATTCAGACTCAAAAGCAGACAGGAGGGTTACCCTGTCTGTTACCTGTTCACACTATTGTGCTCTGAGGTTGGCACTGGCACTATGGGAGCAGAGGGCCTGACCTGTTGAGTACCTTTGTGATATGTAGTACTTTAATTACATTTATTGTCTCTGTTTTCTGTGTTTTGTTACAGTACTTAAATATTCTCAATTAGTCAAGAACTAAATCAAGAATCAAGACCTGAAGTCCTTGACTTTAGAAGGGCAGACGTTGATAATTTGCGGGAACTGGTTAGGGATAAGTTAGTAGGGGTGAGGACATAAGGGGGTAGAGGAGAGATGAGGGGCAATAAAGGGAGCCATCCTCAAGGCATCAAAGGCAAGTATAAGAACAGTATCTAAAAAACAGGTTTAACAGACCACTATGGTCGTAAGTTAGGGTCTGGGAAGTGTTTAGGGCCAAAAAGAAGGCTTTCTATAAATACATGGAAAATCAATGGGAGGCAGAAAAGGAGGATTATCTACAGAAAACTATGGAGGCAAAAAGGGTCATCAGGAGGCAAAAGCAGACACAGAGCTGTGTATTACAGAGGGGTTCAAGAATGTACAAAAAATGTTTTTTAGATATGTGTGAAAAAAGAAGAAAGGGAGGCATTGCACAATTAGCTGAGGGGGCTAGGGTGATAGAGGAGGATGAGCAAAAGACCGCCATCCTGAATGACTACTTTTGCTCAGTATTCACTAGGGATGACTATGGGTGCATGCCAAAAAGTGGCATCAAAATGACTGCTAAGAGAGTCTTGGAAGGGCTGGCACCCCTTAAGATAGATAAGACCCCAGGACTAGATGGGTTGCATCTGAGGGTACTTAAGGAATTAGCAGCAGAATAGGTTGAATCACTGGCTGGGCTGTTCAATAGCTCAATTAAGTCTGTAGACATTCCAAGGGATTGGAGAATAGCATACCTTACACCACTTCATAAGGCGGTGGGGAGCAACCAGTGAACTATAGGCCTATCAGTCTAACCTCCATCATGGAGAAACTGATGGAATCACTAATCAAAGAGGACCTTGTGGATTACCTAGAGAGCAGCCAGCTCCAGGACAGTAAAGAACAGTTTTGTGGCAGAAAGGTCTCATCAGACTATCCTGATTTTTTTCTTTGAGTGGTGACCAAGGAAGAAGACAAGGGCTGCGCTGTGGATCTGTTGTACTTTGACTTCAGCAAGGTTTTTGATTTGGTATCATGCAAAAGATTGTTCAAAAAGATGGAAAACCTCAGTGCAGCTAAAACCAGTGTGAACTGGGTGGGTAGTTGATGAGAAGGGAAGTAGCAGAAGGTGGTGGTCAGCCAGGTTAAAGCAAATGAAAGGGAGGGTATGAGTGGAGTTCCACAAGGATCTGTCCTGGGTCTGGTCCTCTTCAACACGTTCATTAGTGACATTGGTGAGGGAATCCAGGGCAGGCTGTGTTGCTTCGCAGATTACACAAAACTCTGTGGGAGGGTGGATAGTGATTAGGGAATAAGCGATATGCAGAAGGACCTACCAAAACTAGAGAAATGGTCAAAGGTCTGGAAGTTAAAATCCAATGCCAAAAAGTGCAAGATAATGCACCTAGGGGAAAGAAACCCCAACACAGAGTATTGGATGGGTAGGGTGAGATTTAGCACTACAGAAGAGGAACAGGATCTAGGAGTTATCATCAGCAACTCCCTAAACAAACAAGCCAGCGCAACAAGGCCTATAGCAAGGCTAACAGGATGCTGGGTTGTATCGGGAAGAGTACTAATAGTAGAAGAAAAGAGGTAATACTTCCTCTATACAGATCCTTGGTGAGGCCTCACCTGGAGTACTACATCCAGTTCTGGAGCCCTCACCTCAGAAAGGACAGGGATACGTTGGAAACATTGCAGTGCAGAGTAATGAAAATGATTCAGGGCCAGCAGGGCACAGCCTATGAGGAACACCTCAAGGCACTAAATATGTACTCAGTGGAAACCAGAGAGAGAGAGAGAGAGAGGCAATATGATAGAGACCTTCAAGTCCCTTAAAGGAATTAACAAGATAACCTGTGGTGAATTATTCACCCTGAATACCAACTTGAGGTCATGTGGTCATGACTGGAAATTAACAGGAGGGCAGTTCAGGAGGGACGTGAGTAAGTACTTCTTTGTGGAAAGGGTGGTGGAACCATGGAACAGTCTGTCGGTCAAGGTGGTAGGTGCAAACACAGTCAGAGGATTCAAGCAATCATGGGATAGAATAAAGGTAATAGTGGTCAGCAGGGGCAACATGGCTAGGGAAGAGAATGAGGATAAGAATGTAGGAATGGGTAGGTTAGTACCCTGGAGGAACACTAGGTTACAGGGATTATAGGAAATATGGGCAGACTGGATGGACCTCTGTTCTTTTTCTGCTGTCATGGCCTATGTTTCTATGTTTCTAACTACAAATCTTATGCAGCCGATGTGCATTCAGTGCCTTTATTTAACATCGGTATACATTACGGTATGGCAGTAAATTATGGTAGCAGTGTGATGGTCCCACAAGGCATATATCGAACATTGTGTACAATAGCCTAATCAAGTTTTTACAGGTACTGTATGTCTGCTAAAAGCGGTGATGACTGTATTGGTACAGGGTGATGGCCAGCTCAAGTTTCTTCTGCAACAAAATAGCACTATAATATGATAGGGGTTGGCAGGTTCCCTACCTGGTTTCGAGTTGCAGCTGTGAGTATTCTCAGGTTCTGCCTTTATTTTGAGCCAAAACAAACAGCTCCGGGGTGCAGTTAACAGGTTTTCAGAACTTTCCACCTTCCCAGTGATTTTTGGCTAGTGACTTTTATCTCTGGAATAAACTGCCATCTTTTCACAGCTGGTTTTCAGCAAACTACAGGCTCCTGAAACACTGGGCACCTGCAGACCTTTTTTCCAGTGTCCTCAAATTCAACAGCAGTGCCACTTTTGGCTCTGGCACTCACAGTTCCAAACTACCCCTTCACTGGCTCAGGGTTTTTCCTCACACCGATGCAGGCTCACTGAAAATCCTGGATCTCACACCCCAGGGGCTTTTCACCAAAGTCTCAGATGTTCAGATGCAGTATCACAACTCTCTCCTCTAGAATAAAGTATTTTTCAGATCCTCAAATGCTTAACTGAATGACCAAACAAACACCTGGAAAAGGCCTTCTGCCTTGTCACACACACAACCTTTGCCCTTCTTGACCCAAGAGGAGCCCAGCAAAGAATGTCCAAACTGCCCAAAGTCCCAGGGGTTTCTCCTGAAAATCCTGGCTTCTGATTGGCTGAATCCTGTTGTCAGTCACAGACATAATTAATCATTAGCCCAGTTCAATCAGTGATTGGAAAGGGGTTTAGGCACCTAGAATAAGGTTCTCACCCCTCCCGTAATGCAGTTCACCAGTCTTTTGGGCACCAAAGAAGCCGATTGGCTGTCCATAGGTGTCATAGTGTACCAACATGGCTGCTGGCAAAACAATTCAAGAGCAGTCCATATATGTCCCAGCTTTACAGTCCTCCAGCAGCCTTAAGAACCATTTTTATTTAATCATTTCCCAATAGGCTGGTAGCAGTCCTTTCCCCTTGTTAAGCAACTGCTAACTTATAATTAAACACAGTGTCTCCCATCTGTCGCTGGCTCTGAAATATACCGCCCCCTTAAACATCCAGGTAGCTCATGAATTATGCATAGGGACTCATTAATATTTATACATGTCCCCTGATCTGAGGCGCTCATAGGCGCTGTTAAAATCTAACTGCAACCACTACTGGACTGCCTCCTTCAGGTGTCCAACACCTGATTTAGCCATTCTGGGGGTCAGGACTATTGGGGAGGCGATTGTGTGACTGCTATGGTGGTCCAAAGATAGAAGGGTGCTGCCACACATGTGCAAGTGGATGCTCTACTCCGCTGGCCCCTTAAAGAATCAGCACCACACCAGGGGCCAGGCAGAGAACTAAGATGGTGACAGGACCCAGGACTGGAGCTGAAAGCCAGCAGGGAAATGGGAGCCAGAATGGACTCTTGGAAGGCCAGGTAAGCCCCACTCAAGGGGGGAGGGTTACATACAGAAGGCATGGTTGATGCCTGACACAGACTGCCAGCATAAGTGATTGTGACAAAGCAATGTGGAGCTTCAGGCATGCATGAGATAGGCATAAGCTTATATTTGAAAACAGGCAGAGAGGCTGAGGGGTTGCTTTAGGGCCTGCAGAAGAGACCAATAAGGCAGGGATGGACAATCTGGGCAGACTGCGGGCCAAGTGGTCCTCTTCTTCCAACAGATAATTAGTAACCTAAAGTACACAATATTAAGTGCACTAAAACATTATACACTGTAGTATTTACATGTTTCTAGTTTAAGAGGGGTCTCATAGTGGTTCTGCAGGTATATGCCAGGGAGTGGAGAGTTACCCTTTAAATTAAATATTTAACGTGATAGAAAAGAGAAAGGGTGAGACAAAAAAAAGTAACATTACACTGTCGTAACATTAGGCAGAATGGAAGCAGTACTGTACCACCAGTTTTATGTGGGCAGATCACATTTGTAGCCAACTAGTGGTAAGTTTAGCTTAATGAACACTAGCTGTTCAATGTGTTGAGTATCCAGCTTGGAATGGTGTGGGTCAACAATGTCACCAGCAGTGCTAAATATCTTCTCAGACAGCACACTTGTAGGGGGGCAGCTTAGTTACTTTAAAGCAAGTTGTGCGAGGTGAGGAGAGTTCATCTTCTGAATCCAGTAGCCCACTGGATCAACTTCAGATGGCTCAATTGATTCTGCAAAGTAGCCATTAAGTAAATTTTCTGCAGAGATAGACTGAGATTGTGAATGTTTGTGTTGCTGTTGCTGCAATGATGTGCTGAGTAATGCCCAGTCACTCTCCTCTACACTGCCACTATGCCATCATTCCCCATCTCCACCAGTACCATCTGATTCCAAGTCACCACATGCCTGTTTCTCTCCCTCAGGAACCTGAACTGGAGCATCTTCTTCCCTTTCCGAATGTCTCACTGCCTGCATGGCACTATTTAACTCCTCATACAGTTGTTGCCTAAAATGAGTCATCCTGTGGCTGTCCATGGCTATATGAAGGATCTCACATTTGAATCTAGGGTCCAACATGGTAGCAAATATGTGGTGGCAGATATCCATGACTGTGGCAAACCTTGCACCAAGTTCTGTATCAAGATGAATAACATGCTCAGAGACTTCTCCTGTGCTCATTGTATTGTCAGACAAAAAACGTTGTAACTATCTTTTGAGAATATACACAGCTGGGATAACCTGACTAAGTAAGGTTGTGTTAGCACTTAGGTCACGTGTACTCCTCTCAGATCATACAAGAACCTTCACCGTGCCCTTGAGAACTAACTAATTATGATGCCCTAGGACCCCTCTAATGTCTGCCTCCATAACATTTCATGTAGTGCCCACTTTTGTTCCAGTAGTCTTGAAAGCATCAGATATGAAGTCTTCCACCAAGTGCTAACATCTTGCATTTCATGATGTTGGGGCAGACCAAGGCGTTCCTAAACTTCTCATAATTTGTTAGTGGCTTTTACAGAGTGCTGGAAATGGCTGCAGATGGAATGGGCTATGGATAATATGTTGTTGGTCCTAGTACTGTTACACGGTGCATGAGTCACCTCTAAAATCAGTCTGTGTGTGTACAAAGCAACAAATACTCACAAAATGGCCATCACTGATGACTTTCACCATGTTTGTGCCATTGTTGGTAACAAAAACCCAAGTTTTAAATTGGTGTTAACACTAGTCCAAGACCACAACATGTCTTGCAGGAACATGAAAATATTATGTGCTCTGTGGTCTTCCTTCATTAGTCCGACATGCAGCAAAGCTGATCTAATGTGACTACCAGATTGTGCGGAAGGGGGGCAAGAGTGAGGCACAAGGTGATGCACTGGAAACAGCAGCAGCTGGCTGTTGCACACACCATTGTGCAGTTAAGACGAGATAGGCATGCAGGGGGTACATGCAGTGAAAAACACCACCACCAGCCTCTGCAAGCAGAGCAGCAACAGCAGATCACGTCATCATGCAGTCATGGCAATACACTCTGTGAAAATGTAGTACAAGATGGTATCTGATAACGTGGGTGCAAATAGTTGAGAAGCTGTAAGAAGCCAACATTTTCCACAACTGAGATAGGCTGGAGGTCTAACGCCATCATCTCAGCAATCAGCTGTGTGAATTGCTGTGCTGTTGGATGTGAGGCATGTTACTTTGTTCGTGCATGCAGAGCATCCATTATTGGAACTGCCACTGGAGATATCGATGTGGACCACTTCACCGGTGATGTACGAAGTGCTGATGGCTGTCTCTGCCTTGCAGTATCACTGGAGACGGAAGTGATCAGAGTAGAGGGACTTTGTGTTGGTGAGGGGGAAGGAGTGCCATGACCACTGGGTTGCTTAAAAATCAGATCAGTCGGTACCACAGACACTGCCAACAGTACATGCCTATCCACTGGAGGGGTTTGATCTTGGTGAAACCAAGGGTACAGATCCAGACTGAGATGAGCTTTGTTACATCTGAGGGTGCTTACACTTCAAGTGGTTCTGTAATGATGTTGTGGTTAAGTTAGAGAAGGATTTCACTCTGCTTATAGTGCTGTTGCAAAAAGAACAGACTGTCTTCTGTGTGTTCTCCTTTAACACAGTGAAATGAAACTACACAGCACTCTTAACACTGTGGTTACCAGTTATTCTGGTAGCACCAGATCCCCCAGTTCTTTTTTCAATAGATGATCCTGTCTTGTCCTCATGTTCTTGCCCTGTGACCACTGGCCCAGATGGTGCCATGCCAGTGTGGCCATCACTTGACTGTCCTTCAGGCTATGATATAGCCTGCTGAAAAAACATCAGTGTTGCTTGTTCAGTTTTCTTATGGGGAGGGGGACCCTTATGCTTACTGCTACTTTTACTACCCTGTGTATTAGTGCTACTCCTAAAGTCTCTTTCACCAGCCACCTTTTTTATTCTGCTGTCAAGGTACATAGCGTGCTCGTCCTCATCCTCAAAGTCACTCACATTTGCCTCCGATGGAGAAGATGACATGTCACTGGGAAATTCATGTGGAGGGAAATACTCAGAACCAGATGACTGGTCCTCCTCTACAACTTCTTCAGGAGTACTGAGAAGCAGGAGGCATAACTCAATCAACTGTAGTTATCATTCTAGTAATATGCACCATGGCAGGGATACCAGACTGTGGTGATAGTGCTGCAGTAGTGGCAGGGTTCATAGTGTCAGTAGTGGCTGGAGTGACAGTCACAGTTGCAGGACTGGCTGTAGTAGTCATTCTGGCAGTTGTTGTGGAAGACAGGGACCCTATGGTGATGGTGGTGGTGGTGGGGACAACAGATGTGATGATACTGGTAAGAGATGGGGACACATTGGTGGTTGTTGGAGTCGAGAACAGTGTCCTTCTACATGTGCTTCTTCTATCACATTCTTCTGTGCCAGCCACAGCACTTCTGTTGCTGGAAGAAATAGGTTTGGAAGGGGTAGAGAATAATTTTGGGTGTTGAATACAGCCTGACTGTTGCTCACATTCAGGTTTGCCATTACCAACCTGTTCCTCCATTGTAGATTTGCATGGGCTGGCCCAGGTACGTTTTTTACCATCTCTACCTGCCATTGTCTAAGCTAACAATTTCTAAACATTCTCAAGTACTGTAATACTTTGTAAATGTACAGAAGTACTGATTTATTTTAGCACAAAAAATTTTTGCAAACAGCATGCAGAGCAGGCAAGGGTGTACGCGTAGTGCAACTGTGTGGTGTCACCACCTGGCCCTAAACTTTGGGCGGTTGGAGCACAGTCAGATGACTGCCCTCTGAAACTGCTGGCTGCTATTAACTTTCATGAAGCCTGAGCCCAACCTCAGATTACACTACAAATATTTTTTAAAGACAGAGTTCTACAGCAGAACTACTGTAATACTTTTTATTTTTAAATGTACAGATTGAAGTACTGATTTATTTTAGCACAAACAAATTTGTGCAAGCAGCACACAAGGCAGGCAAAGGTGTGTGTGCAGTGCATCTGCGTGGCATCACTACCTGGACCTAAACTGTGGGTGGTGAGAGTGCAGTTGGATGACTGCCCTCTGGGATTACTGACTGCTTCTGACTTTCATGAAACCTCAGTCCAATCTCAGATTACACCACCAATATTTTTAAAGACAGGTTTCTACAGCAGAAGTACTGTAATACTTTTAATTTTTAAATATACAGACTGAAGTACTGCTTTATTTTAGCACAAAAAAAATGTGTGCAAGCAGCACACAAGGCAGGAAAAGGTGAGCATGCAGTGTAATTGCATGGCGTCACTACCTGGACCTAAATTGCAGGTGGTGGCAGTGCAGTCAGCCGACCACCCTCTAAGATTTCTGTCTGCTACTGGCTTTTGTGAAACCTAAGCCCCACCCCCAAATACTTATTATTTACACCACCAAATTAAAGACATATTTTTTTAATAAGTACACCTGTCAAGCTAGAAGTTAGAACTACTGTAATTAATAGATATAAAATTGTTTCAGTAACACTGTCTTCTTCTCCTTCACCTCAACAGAGCACATAGGCACGGGAAATCAAGGCAGTGAAACCGCAAGTGTCTCTCTGCACAGCTCATGCAAATAAATCACTAGATCAGATGATTTCTCTGGGTGGGAAAACTCCCACTAGTATCAGGCACTAAGAATCACAGTACACTAACAAAAAAAGCAAAGGTTTTGTGATCTAAACATAATTTATTTTTTGTTTGTTTGTTTTCGGTAACCGGGTAAGTGCACTAGACATAGAAAATGCCTTTTTTCAGGCATGACCTGGGAGAGTACAAGGCACAATACATAGTACAGTCAATAATGAACAGAGAGCATTTGACAAGGAACATGATATGTACACAAGGAACAGGATTAAAAACTAACAATAGGCAGTGAGATTAGTGAAAAACAGTGGCAAGGTACAGCAATAATTGTACAATTAGACAAATACTCAGCAGAAGATCTAAATAATGAGCTATCAGTGCATTATATGTCTCCAGACATACCAGAAATGGCAATACGTAAGACGAGAACACAGGTCATTAAGTACATTACAATGGTAGACCACATGTCATGATTTGATAATGATACTATTATTATGGCAAGGAGGGAGAAGCTAGAAGAATTACTAAGGGAGTTGGGATGAGGGAAATTAGGGAGAAGTAGATATAAGTAAAACAACAGCAAGTACAAGAGGGGACAGTTGAAGGCTTAGAGTAGGACCAGTAGGTGACAGAGGTTCCACAGCAGAATTCAAAAGGGCAGAAAGCAGGTACAGATGTAAGTTAATTGGAGGTGTCTCAATAGTTGGTGCTTAAAGCTAGAGTGTGTAGGGGAGAGACAGATGGGAGCAGGTAATGAGTTCCATTATTGGGGGGGGGGGGGCGGCAAGATAAAAGTAGGCCTGAGCACCCATTGTGATTTTACATTTAGGGATTTGGAAATTTGGCTGATCACCCTAGCGAAAGTTGTAATGGGGGATGGATGTAACCAGCAGCTGGACTAGTGTAGAGGGCATACCTGAGCATGATATGCTGTTGGTTATGGTGCCAAGTGAGTAAAGATGGTTAGTTGTGAGGGAGAGCCAGTGAAGGTTCTCATAAATGCGGCCGTGATGGGTCAGGCAGTGGGAGGCCAGGGCAAAGTGACAAATGCTATATGTTGTGTCCCATTTGTGGAGGCTAGCTTTAGTTGCCCCAACAAATGAGACAAAATCATAGGTAAGAGCAGGGAGAAGTTATGCTTGATCTCTCCCACTCTCAGAGCTCTCTCCACCACGTCTTTCTCTGCTGCAATATGACAGTCACATGATCTGGCTATGACAAATGCTCAGCTAGTGGCCAACAAGTCCTGTGAGATCTTTAAATTCCACGGGAAAGCCAATCTGAATACCTGCCGGATAGTGCAGCTATTCTGTTTTCGGGTTCCAAATACTGAATAGCATATTATTCATGGTATTCTGAGTTTAATATTCATCACTCACACACCCCTACTTCTGCCCTCCTTCTAACTGTGGAACCTGCTTCTTTTTCTCTAGGTTTCCTTTCTTGGTGGCTCTCCCATCCAGAATTCTCCCATGGTTCAACTTGGGCTGAAAGAGTGCTAACCCTGGTGCAGTATCTTCCCCATTCCTAGAATCATAGAATTTAAAGGCAGAAAAGGACCCCTTGACCCATCCAGTCTTCCTCATTCCCCTCTGCTAACCTTGAATACCCCTACCCCCTGTAGCCCCTTATGCCAGTCCCATGCCTTCTTGAATTCCACCACAGTCTCAGCCCTCACCACCTCCTCTAGAAGCCTATTTCATGCATTCACCAACCTCTCAGTGAAGAATCACCCTCTCATATTACTTCTGAAGTGCCCCCCCTCCACAGTCTCAGGCCATTCCCCCTCATAATGGTGCCCTGCTCCATGTGGAGTAATCACCCCGGGTTCACTTTGTTTAACCCTTTGCCATATCTGAAGGTCTCTGTCATGTCCCCTGTCTCTCTTCTCCATTATTCTCTTCAAACTCCCACAGAATACTCTCCAGCTCCTGCAACCTGTCCTTCCCCCTCAGATTCCTCACAGTACCTTTCACATAATCCTGTGTACTATTATGCACTGAACCATCAACATTATTATTTCCTTTATCATCTAACACAATGGGCCCTCATCCTCTAGGCTTCTTCCCCTTTTCCTTTGCTGGCCTCTTTGATTGGCTATCCATTCATACCAGCTGTACATTTGACTTCTATTTCCTTGCTGGTGTCACTGCTGGCTATTGCTATGGTTGCATTCTGGTCCCTCCACCCTTACCTCACCCAGCAATTTTTGTATCTCCACCATCATGGTGCAGCTCTCACCACCACGGAAAGGTCTGCTGGAACTGGAGCTGGTTCTGTAGAGGGTACTGGCACTGGTCCTGCTGGTGCAGCCCTTTGCTTAGATTTCTGTAGTGACATGATATCCTTTCCTTTGCTGTCCTTGCACTTAAAAACTAAAGTGAATCTGTTGTTTAAAACAAGCCCGCATTTGTTTTAATTAGTGCTGCCTACACCTCCTTAGCACAACTATCCTTCGGTATCTGTTTAAAATGTTACTACCAAGACCTTTTTCTCACCCTCGCCTAACCTCAGCCATTGGATGTGCTACAGCTCTGTTACAAACAAGTAACTGCAGCAGAAAGAGGCAGGGACTGTTCTGCATGGACCTTTTAATCCCCTGCCTCCTTTGCCCTCTTCTGACCTATGAACTCTGTGGACACAGCCCTAGAGTTCAAATCCTCCAATTCCCCTTGTCCTTGTTCCTCTGCTTACCCCCATGGAGCCTATCCCCCTTGCCTCCACTGCATGGCCCTTTGTCTGGCCATGTGGTTTACAGGACATTCAGCATCTGCAAAGCAGACCCCCTGCTATGCCAGTGCAAAAAGTGCTTCTTGGCTGCAGGGGGCTGGTAGGCCAGGGAAATCAAACTTTGGTTCCCCAACCAGCTGTTTCCGCCTAGTCCCATTTCACAGCAAACAAAAATGGTCCATCCATAAATTGCTCCCCCACCCATAGTAATCCAGCACATAGAGTTCAATATATAGAAAGAGGCTAGAGTGCAGACTCCAATGGCCACATGTCTGCCATATTACAGAAGGACTGAGGTGCTGGCAGACAGCCGGAGCCCTTCTTGACACTTAGATAGTGGCACCAGAACACTGTTCTGATAGCAATCTGCTGATCCGGTTGGGTAGGTAGCACCATTGACGGCAGGGAAATGATGAAGCAGACACACATTGTGGTGACAAAAGCAAGGTTTGCTTGTTTTTCCTTTGCTTGTATACACAGTGTATTACTTGATTGCTGTCAGAACAGTATTCTGGTGCCACTATCTAAGTGTCAAGAAGAGTTTCTGCTATCTGTCGGCAACTCAATCCTCCCCTAATATGGTGGGTGAATGGCTTCAAATGAGCCACTGCAGTCCACACTCTAGCTTCTCTCTCTCTCTCTCTATATATATATATATATATATATATATTGAACTGTATACTCCAGCACTGATTCTGAGAGGAGAAGAAGGAGTCTGGGACAACAAGCCTCACCAGGTGAGCCTTTACTGTTGGCATACAGCTGAGATTTACTCTGCAGTGTATTCTTTCCTCCCATGAGACAGTGGTATAGAAACTGAAATCTTGCATTCAATAAAATGCAGATGTATTCAGTTATATGACGGAACTCTGAGTATATTCTAAGTATTTCAACTTGCTTACTAGTTTAACCATTTTACTATTTCATACTTTTAAAGACATGAAGCATAAAGTGGTTCTGTTTTCGAAAGGGTTTATTTCAGCATTCTACAACTGCTGTACAGTAAACTCCTTTGTGCTGGTACTGCAACTGTCAATGCTGGCAATATACTATTTTATCTAACCACCTTAGATACATCTTTATTTTTAATAAAACACATTGTTTGGCGCTTCTGCTGTCGTCTTGCAGAACTAATGGAAATGTTCTCACGGATTAGTTTAATATGTTTCTCCACCAGACCTTCATCATAAATAATGATTTAATTGCTCTGAAATATACAGAAGTCCATGGCTTGGTGACAGAAACATGAATGACAATGTTTATTGTTGTTGTTTTTTCCATATTCTTTTTATTGATTTTTGTTGTGACACTGCATCACACAAAGGTGCACAGAAAAAATAAATTGCAACAGATAAAACATCATAATTGTGCACTTAATTTACAGAACAATGGATGGCCCTTGAATTATAGAAGGTTATAGACCCATAATCCTCAAGGTTATTGGTTTTAATCTGACCTAGGTCAATTTGTCTGAAAGCAATTGTCATTTGAAGGCTGTTTAGTGGAGATGGGCAGACCTGAAAAGGTCCTGACCCCTTATTATCAATACCAGGAATCATGTAAGAGTCCTGATAATTTCTGATTGGTTTCAGTTCAAATAGAACCTTAAGAAAATTAATTATAATAACTAAAATCAACCACAAATGCACTAAAAAAACAGAAAATAGTGTGTTCTTCTTTCCTGAGTGTGTCAGCGGATGTTTTTGATTCTATTCTGTGCACTCATCTGCTGGCTAAAGATTGTTCACTTCTGCTCCTTTCCCTTACCTTCTGTGTGGGCTAGGGCATGGTATTACTCCCCTGTTCTGTTCCAGTAATTATGCATTACATATCCACAGACTGTCCTATCTCCTTCCACCATATGCAACACACCCCTGATTCCCCCTTCTATCTGCTGACACCCACACTACTCCAATATGTAAACCCCTGCCCCTTCCATCTGCCACCAACCACCCTGCCCCAGTATAAACATCCCTGGTCCTTTATCTGCTGCTACCAACCTTGTCCCAGTGAATACTCCTACCCTTCTCCCATCTGTGGATTTTCACCATGCCCCAGAATGAATACTCTACTATCATGTCCCAGAATAAGTACCCCTACCCTCTCCCCTGTTATGTATTTAATGCCTGTTCTCTCTCTGCATCTGGCAATACCCACCCTGTACCAATATAACTGCCCACCATTTGCCAGAATAAATACCCCTACCCTCACCTCACATCTGTTGAAACTCAGCTTGTCTCAGAATGAACACCCTATTCCCTCCTCCCATCTGCTGAAACCGATGCAGCCTGTCATCACATAAAATTAGCACCACCTCTCTTCAGCTGATTACTTCCCACCCTGTCCCATCCTCGGGCAGTGAATCACCTAGTACCCGGCTGGAATTGCTGAGGTCAACACTGGGCCTGCATTATCATCCAGCCAGGTCTCGGTGATGCATGCCAGGTCAGATGTGCCAACAAGATCTGCAATTATAGTAGTCTTGTTTTTAATAGACCTGGCATTACACAACACAGTCCAAATAGAACAAACAGTCAGGAAAGACTGCACCAGCTGCCTGCACAAAGCAGAGCCATTGGGTATAGAAACCAGGCAGGGAGACCCCCTGTCCTAATCCCATTTCACCCCATGGCATCTCCTTATTCCCACTACCCCAATCCAGCCACCCCCCTCCATTCCCTTGCTAGGCCCATTCCCCCCTCTCTTCCCTCTCCTGACTATCTCCAGAGCATGACATCTCCTATATGTCACAGCTGGTAAAGGGGGAAAGTCAAAAGGGTGGAGGTCCCTAAGCCTGGAGGGGGAATAGTGCCTGACCATCTCATTACCCTTCCAACACATCTCAGCAGCAACAGTCAACCAACAAAGAAAACTATAACCCAACAATCACTCCAAAATTTCACACACACTACAAACACTTGCTGTGCCTCATGCCTCACAGTCCACCTGGGGTGTGCAGAAATTTAGTATTACCACACACACTGTCATGTGTTATTCCTTACTTACAATTTATAATGTGATCCTATGGAAATTGTTTGCCACACTTCCCAGGTGGTGTGCAAGTGTGTACGTGTATCCATGGCTACAGAAGCACTGGACCATGATGATTACTGTCTCTTGTGACATGTGGAAAGAGTTATATGTTGTTTGTCTGACCTAATGATGGATTTCTGTAGTTGCTTCTGTTGCCTTGCCCCCTTTGGCTGATTGGGGGGAAAGCAGAGTTAGTGTTGAAAACCTTAACATCACATTTCCATACTTTTGTCACTTTAATAGCACCCAAACTGATGCCTTAATGAAGTTCTATGCTATGACTATATAAGGGATATAAGCCCACCCTCCCCGGAAATATTGTTGATATTTTTTGCTCGAGTGCTGATTGACCCAATGACATCACGAGTGGCAAAGCCACAAGGGATGTCATTAGGTCAATCAGAGTGAGAACAAAATATATCAATAATATTTCCAGTAGAGATGTAGCATATTACATTCATGACATATTTCAAAAAAAGTGAAAAAAGAAAAGAATTTCCAGCTATTTTCTGCTGATTATAAAAAATCTAAAATATATCTATAATTCAAACACCACTCATTTTGTAGATACTTTTGTGCTAAACAAATTTAGTTCTTGCAGTACCATGGTATCTTTTTTTTTTAAAGTTATTTTCATTTGTTTGTTGAAAAGTGAAAAAAATTATTTTCTGCAGTTTTTTGCTAATTATAAAAAAATTAAAAGCTATATATAAATGAAACACCACCCGTTTTGTAGATATTCTTCTGCTGAAGACATCTTGTGCTGATAGTATCATGCTATCATTTTCTGTTTTACAGTTTTTCACTTGTTTTTCGAAAAGTTAAAAAAATGTTTTTCTGCTTTTTTCGGCTAATTATAAAAAAATAAAATGTAGCTATAAATGAAACATAACCCATGATGTAGACATTTTTTGTACTGAACAACCTTCGTTCTCCCTGTAGCATGCTATCATTTTTTATTTTAAAGGTATTCATATTTGAATACAGTTAGTACTGCCAGCACACTTCTGCTGAGCTAGGTATCTAATAGAAACATAGAAGTTGACTGCAGATAAGGACTACAAGGCCCATCCAGTCTGACCATTTTTTCAACTTTATGAATGTGCCGTAGATGTTTACTCTTTCAGTGGCCTAACTATTCATACTCATCTGAATTGCTCCCTTATGTCTATCCCATGCCTGTTTGAAGCCTTGCACTGTATTCATAGCCACCACTTCCTGAGGTAGGCCATTCCATGCATCTACCACCTTTTCTGTGAAAAAGAACTCCCTCACATTACCCCTAATCGGCCTCCCTCTAATCTCATGCTGTGTCCTCTTGTCCTGCTATTTTTCTTATATTGAAACATTTTAGACTCTTTTACCTTGTTAATGCTCTTAAGGTGTTAAAATGTTTTCATCATATTGAGCTCCATTAATCTGTCCTCATATGTTTTCTGGTGCAGTTCCTGCACCATTTTGGTTGCCCTTCTCTGGACTGCCTCCATTGTGTTAATGTCCTCATGCAGGTGTGGCCTCCAGTACTGCATGCAGTACTCCAGATGGGGCCTAACCAGTGTCTTGTGAAGAGGGATTATTACCTCCTTCTTATGACTTGTGATACCCCTTCTAATACACCCCAATATCCCTCTAGCCATACCTATAACTTTAGTGGTCTGTTTACATGATTTCAGATCATCTGTGATGATGATGCCCAGCCTCTTTCTACCCTTGTGATTGCTAGCAACTCTTCTCCCAACCTATAGGTGGATTTAGTGTTTCTCTTCCCCATGTGCATGATCTTGCACTTCTTTGCATTAAACCCCAATTGCTACTCTTCTGACCATTTTGACTGTGTATCCAGATCTATTCTCATTCTGCCCACCCCATCTGGATCATCTACTCTGTGGTAGATCTTGGTGTCATCTGCTAACAGACAAACCTTACCTTCCAGTCCATCTGCAATGTCACTAATGAAGATATTGAAGAGGACTGGCCCCAGGACTAATCCCTGGGGTACCCCACTTGTGACTTGCATCTTTTCTGACTGTATACCGTTTACCACCACTCTCTGTTTTCTGCCTGCCAACTAGTTTGCCAACCATTTGACCAACTTCTGACCACCCCGAGCCTACCCAGCTTATTAATCAATCTTCTATGTGGAACAGTATTGAAAGTTTTGCTGAAGTCAAGGTAGGTGAAATCAGCTGCACCCCCTTGGTCCACCACTCTGGTTACCCAGTCAAAGAAATCTATGAAATTAGTTTGACAGGACCTTCCTGTTGTAAACCCATGCTGTCTTGGATCCTGTGCTTCTATGGATTTCAAGTGTTATACTATCCTTTCCTTAAGGAGTGCCTCCATAATCTTGCCCATTACTGAGGTAAGACTGACTGGTCTGTAGTTTCCTGCCTTCTCCCTGCTACCACTCTTGTGGAGCGGGATCACATTAGCCCTTCTTCAGCCTTCTAGGAGCTCTCCTGTGCTCATAGACTCACCAAACAGTTCTGATAATGGCTCTGCTAGTTCCACCCTTAGTTCATTTAGTGACCTGGAATGCTTGCTATCAGGTCCTATTGCCTTGTCCACCCTGAGCTTAACAAGCTCTTGTAAGACCCTTTCTTTTGTGAAGAGACTTGTGCACACCTCCCTCCCCCCCTGTGTCCATGGTGCTGAGATGTGGGCCCTGACCCACCTTCTCCTCCATAAATACTGAGCAGTATTATATATTTAGGATAGATGCTGAGGCAGTATAGCGCAGTGGTCTAAGGCTCTGAGCTGCAAATCTGGTGACATCCAGCAGACCAGACCTGGGTTTGAATCCCACAGCTTCCACTTGCATACTGTGTGACCCTGAGCAAGTCACTTAACCTCCTTGTGCTCCCAGGTTGCTCCTGTAAAAAAACTTTCAGCTTAGTGTGCTATACCTGGTTAAACAACTAAATAAAAAAAAAAATGCTCTTCCTTGGTCCTCCTCCATACACTTCCCCTTATCCCCATTGATCTTAGCAATACCCCCCCTGGACTTTCTCCTTTCATTAATGTATCTACATAAAGTCTTGTCCCCTTCTTTTTCTGTTCATGCTAGTGTCTCCTCACTTTGGGCCTTTGTCTGCCTTATTGCCTTCCCTGCGGGATGTTTGGAATGCCTCCCTATCTTCGTCCCACTGCGTTGCCTTATATTTCCTGAAGACCAACCTTTTGGCTCTGACCTTTTCTGCTACTGTTTTTGAGAACCAAAGTGGTTTCCTCCTTCTTTTGCTCTTGCTTTTCTCCCTAACACAATGGGATGTTGCTTCAAGTATTGCATCCTTAATGCTTGCCCACATTGCCTGTACCCCCTCACCTGTATTATGTCTTGCCAGGTCTTACTTAACTCTGTTGCCTATCTTATCAAAGTCAGCTGCTCTGAAATCCCATATTTTTGCCTTGAAATGGGATGATTTAGTTCTAGTGGCCAAATTGAACCTTACCATGTGATGGTCACTGGCCCCCAGGTGACCTTCTACCTGGAGATTTGTGATCCTTTCCCCATTAGTCAGTACTAGATCTAGGATAGCCCTGTCTCTTGTGGGTTGTTGTACCAGTTGTTTGAGACACTACCCATGCAGGGACTCCACTATGTGTCTCATTCTGGTGGATGATCCTGCTGGTATTGATCAATCTGTATCTGGCATGTTGAAGTCTTCCATTATCAGAACCTCCCCTTTAGCTGTTGTGTTTTTTATATCTTCTAACAGTAATGTGTATATGTCCTCCCCCTGGTCTGGAGGCTGTAGACAATCCCGGTTTGTATGGCTGTCCCATTTCCTGTTTTCAGGGTGGCCCATAGTTCTTCTGGCCCCTTATGTGTATTCTGAATTTCTGTAACTTTAATATTTTCATTGACATAAATGGCCAGCCTCCCCCCCCCTTTTTTACACCTTGTTTTCTTCTGAACAGCACATAGTTGGGTACCGAAGTCTCCCAAGTGTGGTTACTGGAGAACCATGTCTCACTGATGGCTACTATGTCCAGTTTAGCCATTGTCATTGTTGCCTGCAGGTTTGCAGTCTTGTTTCCCAGACTGTGGGCATTTGTGTACATGATTTTCTATTGGCCAGATTTTGGTATATTAGTTGTTGAGTGAGGTCCAGCATTTCCCCAGCACATCGTATGGGGAGCTGGACCTTTTTCCTTACCTGGTGATGCAAATAAACTACAAACATGCTGAACTCCAGTATGATCACTAGTTGAGGGGGTAGGGGTGTTCTTCCCGTTCAACGAATCAGGTGCTGCACCCCCTTCCCATTTGCTAGTTTAAATATTCTGCAAAGACATCAAACGTCTGCCCCAATGCACTGACTCCCTCCTTAATCAAATGCAGTCCATTCAATTTAAAGAACTTTCGCTCCCAAAATTGTTGCCAGTCACCTACAAATTTGTGTCTTTTTTCCTGGCACCAGCCCTTGAGGCACACGTTCGGCTCCCCTTTCTCCCCTTCTCTGACCTTCCATCCATCTGTCCCCCTCTCCCAGACCAGCAGGATCTCAGAGAAGGAGTTGCTAGATTAAATGGATGACAGTTTGTCTCCCAGCCTGGTTAGGTGTTCCTTTGTCTCCACAACTGACCGGCTGGCAACATCATTAGTCCCTATATGTACCAGGACGTCGATGTTTTCTCCTGCTTTGTGCATGATTTTAACAATGCAGTCAGTGTCTCTCCATGCTGATTTACATAGGAGACATCTCACCATTACCCCCAGCTGGAGGTAGGTATCAACTCCCTGAATCATGGAGTCTCCTATGATCTGAAGTGTTTTGGATTTCTTTTTTGGTTTTTCTTTTTTGGTCCCCGTTTTGGACAAGTTTTGTAGTGCTAGTTCCAGTGCTGCAGTCTTTTGCTCTGCAGTGTCCTCTGCCCCTTTGTTTGGTTTCAGAGACAGAGGCTGATACCTGTTTGTAGTTTTAATATGGTTTGTGTAGGTGATATATTGGAGAGCACTGAGTGATGGGGCACCCTATTTTCCCCTCCTAACTACCTGCCAACCTCCTGGACCAACTATCCTTTGCAGTCGAGGTGCTTCAGTTGGATGTTGGGGGAAATGGCTGGCAGTTCTTGTAATATATTTCCTCCTGGATGTATGATTTGAGGTGTACCATCTCTGCCAATTCTGCCTGGAGCTGAGCCCTGAGATCCCCAATGGTCCAGCATGTAGGACAGTGTCCTAAATCTGTTATAACTGCCTTTTTTGGAAAATGCCCCACAGTGCCTGCCATTAATAATATCCATTCCAGTTGAGTTGCTGAGATTATAACCCTTCCCCTGCTGAAAAAGAACTACAGATTAAAGAAATGAGGTAAAAGTGAAAACAATCAACCAACAACAAATGCAGTAGCCCTGAAAGCTTATCCTAATGATAGATAAAACTGTAAATCCTTGAAGTACCACAAGTAACAATTTCACAGAAGATATACCCTGCACAAACACTTTGCTGCAGAGAAAAATAAAGCAGTTACAGAAGATATACCTTGCAAAAAACAATTTGAATCAGATAAGCTAGGTGCCTTTTCCAGCAAACTTAGTCTTTCACCTCAAAAAAAACAACTAACCTGACCTTTTAACTCTTCATTCTGTTGGAAGTTGCCAAGACTTTGTAGGCTGCACCCCAGTTACACTCCTAATCCCCTGGAAGAGCTGTAGGATGAAAGCAATTAGCTTCTATAATGTGGGAAAGAGACTGCAACACCTTTGAGACCAAACAGAAATCTTTTCAGCAAAAAAATAATATAAAATAGTAGCAAACAGTAATTTTGATTAGCCTAATGATAGATAAAAGAGTCACTAAAATGAAAGCACCACCTGTAACAATTTCACAGAAGATATACCCTGCAAAAACACTTTGCTACACAGAAAAATAAAACAGTAATACCTTGCAAAAAACAATTTGAATCAGAGAAAATTACAGCATAATCTGTAAATACGAAACAGTAACAAACCGGTAGGCACACCCTGTAATAATGCAGCAGAAATATACCCTGCAACAGCAATTCAAATCAGAGAAGATTACATCAGTAAATGTAAGCAAAAACAGAAACAAACCCTGTGACCACAAAAGAAAATAATAACACACAGTAAATTTGCCTAGCCAAAAGAAGCCTTAATCTTGTTCCCTGTCTCTTGAATGACATCATCAAGGTAAAATTTTAGGATTTTTAGAGCAGGATTTTTGAATCAGGAGAGGGTTTGTTTACAATTTTCCAAATGCTACTAAACTCCATTTATCCTTCTTTAATAAATGCAGTTTCAGTAAATAACAACCTCTCCTTTACAAGCCTATGGAGTCATTTAAAAAAAACAAATGTGCAAAAAGACAGTGTAGGTGTCCTTGTGGAAAAACATACATTTTGGTTCCCTGATTCTATAGTTTTTGCTTACTATCAGTGAAATGTAGAAAAAAAAAAATTCTGTAGATTTTCTGCATTTCATATTTCCCAGTTTTCCATATTCTGTTTCGAATAAACTTTCAGTGCTGAAAAACATTTCACAAAATATTGAAATTCCTTGAAAATTTGTCTGCATATCATGAACGTTGGTGAAAGTCAAATGTGAAAATTTCACACAGCTCCAGTGTGCCTTCCATTGCAGGGCTGAAGCTCATTGGAGGAACTGGCATGGGAAAATCTACAGTGGAATTTCCAGTACTTGTGCTGAGGATAAATACATTCATTCAGTCTCCAGTCCTGTCAATCTGACCACTTTTATGGACAATAAAATTCATTGCAAGCTTTAATTCTCAGTCTACTCACCATGTTACAAAAACAAAACAGCTAAAGTCAGTTAGTGGATGCTACATAATCTCTTTCACTCTACACATTTGAATAACCTCTGCAGCGCTTGCCTGGCTATCTTACCATGATTACCCCTGCTGTTGCACCTGTTTAGCTTTCTGATTTAATCAGTTCCAGTTCCTTTCTGTACACCTGCTGGTCTAACTAATTTCTATTTGCAGTTATGCCTTTGCCTCTCACTTGCTTTAGGCAGCTACCTCCCTTACCCTGGATTCTTTTCTCGCCCTATATATGGTTGCTGGATGAATTTTCAATCCTTCTCTAACTATAGAGTGGCCATGTTTCCTTTTGTTTATCACTTATTCTCCCTCCTGTTTTTTACCTGTATTTGCAACTTTATTTTTATGCTTGTCTCTATCCTGCCCTTGTCTCCTGTTTCTCCCTTCACTCACTGCTACACCCCATCCTTCACATGCTTACTCTAGGTCTACACCTTCTGAGCCTCAAACTACCCTCTTGCTCAATTCCCCAGCACCATAATCCACTTGCTACCTATGTATCTTACCTTCCTTGCCCTCACCCTCCTCCATTCCCTTCCCTTGTCTCTTCCCCTATCCACTTGCACTTGCCTCCCTTCCCCGCTCTCCTTTCCTCTTACCTCCCACCCTCTTGCCCCATCCTCATTCCATGCACCTTCTTTTTCCCCTTTTCACCTCATTCCTCATCTACTGCCTATATCCACCCCAGTCTCCTGCACTGTCCCTCTTTAAACCTCAAATTTCTCCACCACTCTCTCCTTCTACTACCTCCCCACCCATCCTGTCCCCCTCATCAGTCTCTCAGGAAGTAGAAATTCTTCTTTTTGCACCTCCTCCTACTAATCCTCCTTCTCTTAGCTGACAATGTTGAACAAAATCCTGGTCCTACCCTGCTCCTCACCATCTGCACCCAAAAGCCTTATTATCTACCACATCAATATCAGAAGCCTCCTCCTCCTCCCTAAGCTTGACTCACTCGACATCCTGTGCATTTCTAAATCCTGGCTGTCCTCTAGAATCCCTGACTCTCATCTCTCCCTCCTTGACTTTCACCTCTTTCACCATGACAGAGGCAAACATGGTGGCAACATTGCTTTATACATCCACCAAACACTGTCCTACGCTGTCTCATTCAAAGAAGTCCTTCCCATCTCTCATGAACTCCTGTTAGTAAAATGATCCCTCCATTTCACTCTTCCCATCTTTGTAGGCATCCACTGTGCCTCCCCTAAAGCATCTCATTCCTCCTTCCTCAACTCTGTCTCCTCGTTTGTCTCCCTCTCCTCCTCTGGCGAGCTCATCTTCCTTGGCCGCTCAATATCAACTGGCTATCTCCTGCCACGAAGCCCCTCCTTCATTCTTTTGTGTGCCTGAACCTGACACAACAAATAACGGAACCTATCAGACTCATCCCTGACTCATCTAATTATTTCCTCCTGGACTGGGTGTTATCCTCCCACCCCATCACATCTTGGCCACCTGCATTCTCTCCAATGCTCTAAGTGACCACTGCTTTACCTACTGTATAAAAAAATTAAATCCCACCTACCCACCCCAGGACACAGCGAATGAAGATTTTGAATCTGGTTACATTCTTTTTGCAGCAGTTTCAGCTGTAATTAATTGTTTAATGAGTATTTCGGAAAGACCTTTGAGCTTGAGCTCTTTTACAAAAGTTCCACATCAGGATGGACAATAAGACAATATACATATTCAGTGGTTACAGAGGCCTGATCAATAGGCATTAAAGAGCGATTACATGACAATTAGTCAAATAGGAGAAAAAAAAAGCTGAGCAGTTGTAATTGAATACTAAGCTATTTCTAATTGGTTTCCCTAGGTAGCACACCCCTGGAAACCTCCAAATCCATTGATAGACTATGGCAGAGTAACTGCATAGGGTTTAACGCTAACCCAGATGGCGAGAGGCTAGGTGACAGTGAAATAAGGGGGATTGGGTTTGAAACCAACCGCAGAGAGCGAGAGGTGGGGAGGATAGTGAAACAGGGGGGACTGTGATGGGAGGAGCAGCTCCATAGGGCTTTATCAAGTATGGTGTGTGTGGGGGGGGGTTGGGAGGAGCAGTACCAAGTGTGTTTAAAGAGGACTGATAGCTTACTTAAGCTAACTGTAACTATAGCAGAATCAAGTCATGATCAGGTTTACATGCACAAAGTAACTGGATTCAAAATAATCAATGCTCTTAAACCTCTACAGTTGAACCCAGTTCAGACTGAAACAGGAACCCAACTCAGAATGAGTTTACATGAGCTTCCAATTGAGGAATGCAGCATTGATTCCACTGAAATTGGAAATTTGAACCTAGATACCAAACAGCACAATAAAGAACCAGCACAGGCAACCAGGATCCAGGGAACTCCAGTTATGTACAACTACTCATGGAGACATGCACTAAGGTACCCTAGCAGAATACATTCTCCAGACGGATTTCTCCACCCATTCCCCACATTCCACTCCCTTCCTCCTTTTTCTCTGTGGTTTCTCCCATCTTGACTTTCCCTTATTCTTTGGTGTAGTGTGACTTTTGGCAAATTTGTTTCTTCTTGACAAATGGAGTGCTGGAAGACCACCCCCCCCAGGATGATCCTATCCATAGTGGACCCCAGAGGCGATGTATTAGGGATAAGACCTCCAGCTCCCCTGCCCTCCCAGTACGCTTTCAGGCAAGACCTCTACAGGTTTCCACTTTGCATCTCTGTGGCATCCCGGCAGCTCTCAGCACATGTAGAGACTTACTACAAACCAGGAGTGGAAGGAACCACTGAGTCAAACACCCCATCTCATCTCATTAATGAGCATTGGGACACTGGTTGTTCTCTGCTCACAATAGGGTTCAAACTAACTGTACTCTGTCTGTAGATATTAAGTGTTATAATGTTGGTTACCTTTTTATGTTGGCTTGTGCGCATGCACAAGCAACATCTTGCGCTAGTGCAGGTCTTGGGGTCTTGGGGGCGCAGCTGCTGTTGGGTGAATGCAGGGTACGCATGAGTAGGTGCGTCCCTCATGCGTCCCTTATTCCCCAATCAGCCTGCATGCCACCGCCACACAATGCATTCATAATGGGGCGAGCACATCAAAGCAAAGGTCCGCTGCAATCCGAGGCAAAGCTGCGTCATATCTGTGGTCCTTGCTGCTTGCTGTGCTCGCCACCATAATGACCATGGTCAGCGAGTGGGTGGCCACCTCACACTTGCCAACATCAGGGGTGCCCAATCCCCCTGTCAGCACCCCCCCATGTTTGTGTGCCAATGGCGGAGCCCACTCCCTGTCGGCATACCACTCACAAATGTTGAATGCCAAGGGGGATGCCCAATCCCCCTCGGCTCGCTCCCCATCTCTCTGTCTTTGCCCACCAATGGGGGAGCCCACTCCCCATCAGCATCACCCCCCAACTGTTGAATGCTGGGGGTGCCTCAATCCTCTCGGCTCAAGGCCCCCTTCTTGTTTGCCAGCGGGGTGCCCAATCCCCGTCGGCATTACTCCCCATGTTGTGTGCCGATGAGGTTGTCCAATCTCCCATCGGCTACTGACACCCCCGACCCCAAAAACCCACTTAGGTGGCATGCTGGGAGCCCATCCCAGCATGCCAAATGCCCTGAAAGACGAAAACTGTCCCGCAACGGTTTTCCTTTTTTTTCCCCTGCAAAATGAAAACTGTCCCTCGTAGTCTAGATGCCCCCTCTCCCCACCAGCACCCACCCACTGTGCACCCTGCCTCCCCTCACCCCCCCACCACATACTTACCTCGGACTCTGGTGCAATGATCTTCCGTAGACCGGGAACACGTCTGCACTCTTCAAAACCGACCGCGAACTGAGGAAATGCCGGTAAGCTGTATAATGCAATGAATAGCGTTTTTTCAAATTTGCTGCATATCTCAGGCATTTCTTGGAATTTTGGCACCAAATTTTCAACATGGGGTTTTTGGAGTCCCTCCTCATGAATTCTATCACTGTTATGGCATTAATCAGCCTCGAAAGGTGATTTCACAGTCACTGTGTGAAATCACCTTTCGGGACCCATTATCGAAATGACAGTGCCAGTGTTCATGAGGTGGCAATCAAAAAACCTATGTTCCAAATTTGGTGGAAAACATCCAACAAATGGCTGTTTTACGAGTGTGCACTGCGCAGTTGCTACTCAGGCTTGTAACTTCATGCATTCGCAATATTTTAACTCCAGATTTTCAGCATTGGCATTTTTGTGCACCTCCTTGTGAACAGTACAGCTGTCATTTTCCACATCCTGCCCAAAATGTGTTTCCGCAATTCTGGCGCACAGTTGCGCAGTCGCTGTGGGAAAGCAGTGTTTGGGCCAGATTATGAAAATGACAGTGACACAGTTCATGAGCAGAGCTCCTAGAATGCCTATGTTGAAAATTTGGAGCTGATACTCCATAAAATGACTGTGTTATGAGCGTGCATTGGCAGATTGCACACATGCTCATACCATCGTGCATTTGTGATATTTTCACTCTGGATTTTCACCATTGCCATTTTTACACACCTCTTGATGAACAGTACAGCTGTCACTTCACATATCCTGCCCAAAATGTGTTTCCACACTTCCGGCACAGAAAAGCGTGGTTGCTGTCCGAAATCACTTCTTGGGACACTTTGAGGAAATGACAGCGACACTGTACATGAGTAGAGGTGCTAAAATGCCTATGTTGAAAATTTGGTGCCAAACGCCCATAAACTGGCAGTGCTGCAAACGTGCCTTGCATATTTCCCATGCACCCTCACAACTCCGCAAATTCCGTATATTTGTATGCCACATTTTCAGCACTGGCATTTTATTACACCTCCTTATGAACTGTGCAGCTGTCATTTTTCGCATCCTGCCCAACAAACACCCACAGGGACACCCTAATGCCTCTCACTCTCTGCGGGGTGGGGGTGGGTTGGCAACAGTTCAATACTTGACTGACACCCCTATGCTGCATCTCTCTAACTCCTGCACTGCCAATAGCAGCAAGGCAACATTCAGCATTGACAAATGCTTGTCTTATTACTCTGAGAAGTACAGTACTCCTCTCAGTCCTTTCTGAATTCCAAAACAATTTCATGTTCAACCCTACGGCCCATTAGCAGTAGGGTATATATCTAGTTTTAATATGTACTATAACCTAGATGCTGTATGACTTTTTTTAAGGTATGAAGATGTACTGAGTCTACACTGCATATTAAATAGTGACAGTGGCAGTATCAGATCTAGTGACTTACATAGTCTGACAAAACTAATAATAGCCTGAATAACGACTGTGAATTTACTACTCCATCCGTCAACACCCAACACACACACACACACACACACACACACACACACACACACACACACACGCACACACACTTTGTCACATCTGATATAAAACTCTGTGGTAGGGTTCGTGGGGTAGGGTAATGAAAGCATACACGGTACTCAGAGATTTGTTCAACACACAAATTCTGTGTGATGTTTATTTTTGTAAAAATAATATAGAGCAAATCATGCTATACCCAAATAAAAACATATCAATAATAAAATAATCCTGTCTTAAACTTCAGACTATAAACAAAAGAAAACAATAAAGAAATAAATGAGCTCTCCTCAAGCTCCAGAATCACTTCCCTCCAGTGATTCTGCCACAATGTAGAATACTTTAATCAGCACAATGTTCTACCAACTTCTGTGCTCCCAGACCAACCTCTCAGGACACTCTCCCAGGATGATCTGACTAACCTTAGCTCAGTGGCAGCTTTTATAGTGCAGTCCTCCTATGACACTAGTGTCAGCTGATCAGCCCCTTTTCTAATACAGGGGAATATTCTGGCTAGTACAAACATATGGGGGAATCAGACTGACTGTATATACAGAGGGGAAACATACAATCATAAGGTATTATTTCATTCTTTTTTTTAATTTATTGTGCTTTTTGCCTCTTGCTCTGAGGCTATCAGCCACCTTCCTGCACCTACCTTGCTCTCCGATTGCCACCGTCCTCCACTGTCACCGATACTCCCTGGCTTTCCCCCCCAGGGTGGAGCCATAGTGTCGCTGTCTGCCCGTCTACGATGGGGAAAGGTGCCGCTTCCCTGGCATTGCCTCCCTGGCTTCCCCCCAAGGCAGAGTTCAGGGCTTGCAGTGGCTCACGGCACCCTAATTAAGTCGGGAGCATGGTGAAGTAGTGGAGAGCCATACAGGCCAGGTGCAGAGGTGGCATCATGAGTCAGGCTCAGGAATTTTTGTATGCCCACTGAGGAGCTGGACTTGCACTGACGTTAGTGAGCTGAAGTGCAGTCATCTGCCGGTTCCCCCTCCTTGTAAATGCCCTCACCCTGCCAAACACCCAGCCTCTGCTGGGTGTCACTGCAGCATGGTGCATGTCCCTCATCCACCCCAAAAGAAGGAGAGCTGCCGCAGGATGCTCAATCCTTCCTTCCCCCAGCCAGCCCCCAGTGGCCCGAGTCCGTTCCCTGAACCTGAGTCACCGGCACGACGTGAGGTGTGTGATATTTTATTCTGCCTTTAACACTCTGTCACTGCAGATGTTGAGAAAGACTTCTTAATTACTTGTAAACAAGAAAACTCCACCCCTTTTCAGCTGAGTGACAGCTGGGGAGTTTCTTATATAATAGCCTTATCATAGGGCTGCTGGCTCCTAGAAGTACTGTACATTTTTTTTCCAAGAAGGCTTAGCTCAGGTAAGAGCACTCTCTGCATAGAATATTAAAGGAAACATTACTATATTTAGCTTCTGCACATTAGTTATGCCTTCTTTAGGGTGTTTATATACAAACTGCTTTAAAAAGACAAATCGCAAGTCTGTATTCAACACACCTGATGGCTTCAACCAGTCGCTCTGCCTCCTACACTGCTGCTAGGAAGTGAGACCACAGTGTTCCCTTAATGCTACCCTTGCAGACCAAAAAGGACATAAAAACAATTGGCTGCTAAACATTTCTTGAAATGGAGTGCAGCTTTCTAAAGGGGACACTCGCTTACTGCCTTTTGCTCCAGGGCACTTTCATTAGTGCAAATGCACATTGGGGCACAATTTAAACAGCAAATAACACAACAGTGCCCCAAAAGACATCATCCTGTCTCTGACTAAGCATTTATATTAAGTTCTTTAATGGAGCATAACACAGTAAACAAGGACACAAACCAACTCTGTGCAGATTATTTCTGCTAATTATTATTTAGTCTTTATTCTTTATGTCAGTTTACTGTTCTAGTGCTCATTCTCATAAGGGCATATGGCAGGGGAGGAAAAGGAATACAAAGAGGGAATAGTCAAGGAAGAAGAGGTACTATTATGGGTGGCCTAGTCACAGTAGTAGAAAATGAAAAATAGTTATTCAGAAAAGTTTTGAAATGCTGTAGACTGCAGGGGTATGGCCTTATTTCTAACAGGGGGCAATCTAAACTATCACAAACTCATTTGTTGAAATGTTAGGGGCATCAACTCCCTTATAATAAGAAATACGATTTTCAGCTTCCTGCATAAGCAAAGCACAACCATGGCTTTTTTGCAGGAAACTAAGTTGGTCTGGTCAGAAGCCCAAAAGTTACAGTGGGGGTGGGTGGGGATGGATGACCATATTTCTTCCCACTGTAAGAAGGCAGGGGCCTCCATCTTGATGCACAAAGCCCTGTGCTGGCTGTTAGACATTGCCACATCAGACAGTGATGGGAGGTGGGTCTTAACATGCTTCTCTACCCCAGACTCTGAGGTCATACTTGGAAATGTGTATGCTTCAGTCGAGGACCACCCAATTTCTTTCATGCCCTGTATCAAGCCCTAAATCAGTTTAACCCTAATTGTCTGCCTCTTTTATTGGGAGGGGACTATAACTTTATTCTTGAACCAATATTTTATGGGGCTTCAAGCAGAGCAGAATCACACCTTACCGCTGCAGTAGCACTCAAAGCTCTGATGGAGGAGGATTACTTTTGATTTCAGGAGGTTGCAATGCCCTTCTCTTCATGACTAGTTCTGTTACTTCACTGTCCATGACTCCTACTCTGCTGGACATCTGGCTGGGTTCCCTTTCAGTGGCACAAAAAATGATGTCACTGGATATAGTGAATATCCACCTCTCAGACTATGGCCTCATTGCATTTTTTATGGGTTCCAGAGATGGCTGTCATTATCCTTTCAACTGGATCCCTTTCTCCACACAGATAGGAATTCTAAACATGGGTGACAAACCATAGCAGAGAAATATTCTTGGTGTTATGATACAGAAGACACTTTCTCTTCCATGGTTTGGAAGCCTTCAAAGCATACATATGGGGGTAGATCATGGGATATGTGTCATATAGGTGAAGGGAGAGGGAGAAAGAGTATCAGCTCCTCATTACCAGTCTCCAAAATCTGGAAAGAGACAACAATACCCCCATCCTGAGACATGTTTAACTGATGTCAAGGTAGAATTACCAGGAATTCATATCAAGATCAATCAATTCCTCACTCTTAAGGTGGAACTGGTAATCCCCCTCCTACAACATAAATACTAGGAGGGAGCAGTGAAGATGGTGAGGGTGCTTGCCTATCGCCTCTGGAAAAAAAAACAGGTAAATATATTGCCTCACTTAAAAACTTGTCAGGACACACTGTCAGCAGAGTAGAGGACATAAACATTGCTATGAGGCAATTCCTCACATAACTTTATTCCTTCCCCTCCCTCCAAGATATCCCTGACATAGAACACCTCCTAACCAACACAACACTTCCCAAACTGTCCTAAGTGGCTAAGGACATGGAAACTTCTCTCTAAATCTAAGATGTGCAAACAGCTTTGCTCTGTGCACCACAAACAAATTCATAGGAGGAGGAGACAGTCTCCCTGTGGACTTCCTGTGATTACTATCAGAACAGGCTTGCCCAGTGCTACACAGAATCTATACCGAGGCCAGACACAAAGGGAACTTCCTCCAACCTTTCATGAGGTGGTCATAACCATACTCAAGAAAAAAGACAAAGATCCAGCAACCTGGATCATTGTAGACCCATCCCCCATATAAATGAGGACACCAAGGGCCTAGCTAAAACCTTGGCAAATCTCAATGAAACACACCTATCAAATCTGACTCATCCCTCGTAAGTGGGAATTTGTAAAGGGCAGACTCAGCTCTGACAACCTGAGATCCTTGCTCACCCTGTTCTCTCAGATTAGAGGTAGCTCCCTTCTGTCCATGGCTATAGCCATTGATTTGAAGAGGCACTCAACTCGGTTGAGTGGGGCAATGTCCTCTAGGTGTTGTCCAAGATGGGCTTCAGTGAGACCTTTCTTTCCTGGGCCGACACCCTTTATCATAAGTTGGTGGCCAAGGTGTTAAATAATGCTACCATGCCGACAACATTTCCAGTCCAGAAGGGTACCTGCCAAGGATTCCCCTTCTTTCTGCTCCTTTTCATTCTAACTGTAGAGCCACTAGATATTTTAATCAGAAAAAAACCCTATATTCAGGGTCTCACTACTGGGACACAAACAGTAAACCTGCTCCACTCTCTGGTGTACTAGCTCAGAACATCAATCAGCACCAGTAAAAGAAGCACCACCAACAACTGCAACAAGTATTAACTGCTAATACATTATGTAAAAAAACAAAATGATTTACAGGCATAGCCCTCTCTGTGGAAATGCTGGCAGTGCTCAAAACACTTCTTTTGATAGGTTTCTCATGGTTACCACATCATGACATTCTCCTAGGTCATCCCTGAGGTATTCATCTATCTTTATAAATTCTGCTCTCCTGCAGCCCAGGACCCTCACCTATGTGTTGCTCAATTTTGCAATGGTCCATATATTGAACCACACTGTATGGTGTTCACTGGTCCCCAGGTGACCTCCCACCTTGACGACTCCAACGCTTTCCCAGTTTACTTATTTATTTATGAGTTTAATCAGGAAGGCATACTGAGCAGTGTTGCTCAATTCCAGATGCGACCTGGGGGTCAAGACCCAAGGCATTTGTACAAATCACAAGGTACAGCAGTTAACAGGTTAACAGGGAGTAACAGGTCCAGTATTGCCCCATCACGAGTGGGCTCATTGATTAGTTCCTGAGGAATGCCCTGCAGGTAGTCCAGGATGTCCCTGCTTCTAGCTGAATCTGCAGCTTGGAGGCTCAGATCCACACACGGTAGCCTGAAGTCCCACATTAGCAGCACCTCCCCCTTTTCTGCTATTTCACTAATGGCTTCCAGCAGTACATTATCTAAGTCCTCTTCCTGTACCGGAGATCTGTACATCATGCCAGTGCAAATAGTGGCTACATTCCCTGACTCCAGGGTGACCCACAGTACCTCTGTCCCCCCATATTCCTTGTATCTCTAACACTTCTATGCTTTCCTTCATGTAAAGAATGACTCCCCCTCCTTTCCATCCCACCCTGTCTTTCCTGAAAAGAGTATAGCCTGGTTTGGCCATATACCACTCATGGTTTCAGTGCACCATGGCTCAGTAATGGCCAGTATAGCCAGGTTAGCCTGTGCCATGATGGTCTCTAGGTCTAGAATCTTATTTCTCTGACATCTAGTGTTTACACACGGCCTTCAAGAATTTGTTAGCACTCTGCTTGTTACCCCTCTTTCTACTTTTCGCTCCCTGATTCTACCTCTCTGTTTTTTGCAGTTAATAATTTTTTTCTCCCCACTGTGGTGCAGGCAGCTCCTTCTACCACTGTCCCCAGCCCTGTCACCTGGCATTCACAGGGATTTACCTCAAACCATTGATTACCACATGGCTTACCACCCATGGTAAGATCAACGGCAGACGCCCATGCCACTGACAAACAGATCCAGATCCCCCACCAGTGCCTCCCTGATGGCTTGACCCACATGGCAGGGGTTGACAGTGGGTGCCCGACTGCCAATAGAAATGAATCTGGTGCCAGAAGAGAGCCCTGCACATGGTATGGGGCCTGCTATGTGAAGCCATCATCATGCTCTGCACCCATCCATTTTCCACTGTATCTGATCCCCTCAGAGGAATGGACATGCAATGTCATCCACATGCATCCATGCATGCTACCATGCACAAGACAGCGGCAGCTGCCATCCCTCCATCCCAAAGAGGTGTCTCACACTGCCCACCCCAAACCTCTGCAAGAGGGCAGACATGCACCTGGAGCAGCAACCCTCTCCCCCCAGAAGAGGAGAGGAGAGCAGTCCTCTGGATGCTCGATCCTCCTCTCTCAAGCCAACCTCCCCTGTGACCCAAGCCTGTCCTGAGCCCGGGTCACCGACATGGGAAAAGGTAAGACACCCACAGGACATCAGTTCTCTTCACCATCGGGCCTGCTTCCAGCTTTCTTTTTAAATGTTTCTGTTTCCCTTCCTCTCTATCATCCTGCTTCCTTTATTTATTTGCACTCTGGGGAGTTTCTCTCCCCTCAGTATCTCCCCACTCTCTACTTCAACTGGGGAAGGGGTGCTGTTAGATAAGAGCTTATTGATATCAATGTCACTGTCATTCAATAGCTGACTCACAAATGTTACTAAAAAGAGGGTGTCAGCTTTCCCTCAAGCATAAATACAGTGAAAATGCTCTAGAATCAGTCAAAGAAAACTAATTAAGACATGATGCATACATTTATAAATAGACTTAAAGAGCAGCTGATGCCTTCAGGAGAACTTTAACAAAACATAATATTTAGACAAATTTTGGCTTGTATTTCACATTATTTCTGTATCCCCCCCCCTTCCCCATTATTTATTACTGGTATAATCCACGTTAAGACAGGATCTCTGTGCCTGAAGAGTTCATCTATTCCTGTTGCTTTCTTCCTTCATGCAATCATAATGCACTGCTTGTGACATCATAGTTACTTCCATGGCAACAGATTGTGATGTCACAACAGCAGATTATGACTTGAAGTAGGGAGTAAGCTCCAGAGGCAGATGAACTGTCAGGGATAAAGATAATATAACCTTGCAAATTTCCTCAGTAATAAATAATGGTTAGGAGAAATCTATGGAATATATATGGAATGCATGCTGAATTGTACCTAAATATCATGTTTTTTAAAGTTTTCTTTGAGTCGTCAACAGCTCTTGTGATGAAACACCCATTGTCACATGTTACCTAATTTTCATTATAAATTGTTTTATCCACCCTTATACAGTACGTGAAGCTGTGTATGGAAAAGGAATGCTGTGGAGTATCTGGGAGAGTAGGATATGTTGCTTGTTATTATTGGAAGCCAGTAGACAATTTTAAGTTATTCTATTTACCAGTTACTGTTTACAGATACTAGACATCAGATCTAACACTCATGACTCACAAATTAATTTTTGAGAATAAACTGTGTGCATTAATGGGTGCCTTCAAGTTTGTGGCTTACCAGCAATCTGCTTATCTCATTAGCCATGGGCACATCAAAGTAAGGTACGTTTTATATAAAACTCAAGATAGACAGGTATGAAATAGGCTGATTGGTGATAAAATTAATTTACTGACCAATCAGGCACAAATGGGTTATTAGAAGGGGCTGACTAATGAATGTTTATAATTTGATGTCTAGGTGTTATGAAGTGGGTCCAAAACTAATTGCAGGATAGGAGACAGGCAGTCAAAAATAACAAATTAAAATGAAAATAAGTGACCATAGGGGTCACAAAGTGTCTGTCATGGGACCTAAATTGATCAGTATATTTAGAGATGTCCTGGAGGTGGGAACCATCAGCTGGATTGTCAAGTCTGCTGATGACAGCAAGAAGTGAAGAGCATGGAATAAATGAAATGCAGAAGAATCTGAATGAGTTTGGAAGCTGAGCTGTAAAATGTCATATACCATAGGTGATTTATTTTAAAACATCTTTCCCAAGACTCAAGGTGCGGTACATTCACCAATGAATCAAAACAGTAGTTAATACATAATAAATAATACACATAAATGCAGTATATAAAATGCGGAATGCAGGAAGCAGTATGTCAAATACAGATTTGGAAGATCCCAATATTAAGATCAGATGAACTTCAATGTGAGAAATGCAAGGTGATGTGCCTGGGTTGGAAGAAAGAATATAGATTCAAAATTCTACCTGAAAAGTAAGGTCATTACTGAAACCTAGAAGAAAAAAGAATCGGGAATACTAATCATCAATAAATGTATACAGGAGCATAGGTTTAATTAGTTTAAGTCCCCACTTTCCCATTTGCAAGTTATACCTGCTAGCCACTAGAAGGACCCACAGACCCCCACCTTAGGTACATCTAACAGACTTTCTCCCCCCACTTCCTGGAACCATCTATCTGCCTGTGCCACTTTGCTCCTCCACAACTTACATCTATCTCTATCCACATCTCTCCCAGCACCTAGCCCCATAGCTATCCCTACATCCTGACCCCCAGCCACACCTCCAAGCCTGCACCCAGTGACCACTAGGAGTAGCTATTTCACACCCTGTTTCTGGCCCCAACCCCTAGAACACGGAGCTCAGCTCTCACTCTGGTCCCTTCTCCAGCTGCCCTGACAGAGTCTTGAACCTGCTACCCTGTCCACAAGAGTCCGTGACACTACCACATATCCAAAGTGGTATCCACGCTTTCTGGAGGACAACCAAAATACTTCTACCTTACTGCAAGCACTATGTTAGTCCACCTCCTCCTAAAATGCCTCCCCCTCATCTATACTCTGGTACCCACATCCCAGCAATCAGGCAGCCCCCCTGGCACACTGGCTCTAGCACCCACAATTCTCCCAGACATAATACGGTCCCACCCTACTATGACCATGTGCCCTTGCCCACAGCACCCATCCCCAGGTTACCTCCCTGCTGCCTACCCTGGCTCCCTTTGGCGGATAATCACTCTCACCCTCCCAACCTTACAAACCCTGCCCATCCCCTGTTCCCTGAAGGCCTTCTCCCCATCCCTACATACTCACCGAAAGCTCGCTCATCACCACACTCTGGCCAGAGCCATGATCCTCCTATTACTCTTAACAGGCAATGTACATCCCAACCCAGGCCCCACCCAGACTAGCCCTCCAACTGGGTCCTCCGTTTTCCACATAGCCTCCATGAATATATGCAGCATACTGAAAAAATGTGATTCCCTCCAATGCTGGGTCATGCTGCATAAACCAGATGTCATAGCACTGGTGGAAACCTGGCTATCAAAATCCACCCCAACTACTTTGTCTCACTCCCAGGTTACACCCTTTACCGGGAGGATCATGTAGGCAAACGTGGGGGTGGCTGTGCTATCTATGCAGCTTAATCTGGTTCAAGGTAAGTTGGCATTCATCTGTATCCCCCTCCCCCTTGGTCGTGACAGAAAATAGGCAGGATTTGTCTAGTGCACTTACCCGGTCAACAAAAAATAAATAAATAAATAAATAAATAATACCAGGGACTCACTTACTGGACAAGCACTCCCTGCCCTGGCTCTTGTAAACTGTGCGCAGGCCCTCACCCTCAAACTAACTCTAGACCCCTCCAGGGGCCCCCTATATCTCACTACTGCATACATTCCTCCAAAGAACCAAAATCCAGCACTGTTATCCTTAACAGATTATCTTGCAACCCTTCATCACAAAGCTGATCAAATCCTTGTGGGGGACCTGAACGTGAACTGGCTCAGTGCCTCCTTCTCCACCACCCGGGACACCTTCGTGGCTATTGGTCTGACACAACTCATTTCCAAACCCACTAGAGTAAACACTAAGAGAGGTACCAGCACCCTTCTAGATGTAATCATCACAAACTGACCCCCAAAAAATCCAGGATATCCAGGTCCTTCCTGATTCACTTAGTGACCACTCCCCTATCCTATTCCGCTGGGTGACCCCCACACCCCAACTCAAAGCCCAATCCACACTCTGCAGGCACCTCAGACCAGGTGGGCTATAAAGCCTCAAACAATTTCTTGCCCAGATAAATTGGTCACCCATACACCACACTCCTGACATAGATACTGCACTTACCTTCTTTTCCCAAACCTTTAACAAAGCCTGTGACCTCTTCACACCCCTCACGGAAGCCTGAACCAAAAAGCATAATGCGCCCTGGGCTACCCCTGCCCTACTACAACTGCTCAAGCACAGGGATAACCTATGGCACTTTGCCACAGAAACAGGCTGGATGGCTGACAGACAGGCATACAATGCTGTGTGAAACAAGTGCACCTGGGCTATCCGTAAAGCAAAGGCCGACCCCTACCAGGCCACGCTCACCTCCTCCTGAGTGTGTGCATGAACATTCTGGGACAATGTTAAACAATTAAATGGGAGGGCGTGCTCCACCCCCATCTCAGATCACCATTGACAGCTCTGCCACCACCGACCCTGCCTGCATAGCCAATTTCCTAAACACATCCTTCATGGAACTTAGCTCAGTCCTCCCCAGCAATTCTTTGACCCACACCCCTCCCTACCAGCCCCAGTCATCCAACGACCTAGTTTCCCCCTACGCAGGGTAACTGACCAGGAAGCCAGACCACACCTGCTCAAAGCATTAAAGAGCAATAGTTCCGGCAGCGACTCCCTGGACCCCAGCATTCTCCATCGGGTGCTGAATCAGGTCCTTGCTCCACTCACCCCTCTTCTCAACAAATCCCTCTGCCTGGGGAAATTTCCATCTGCATGGAAAACTGCCATAATTATGCCCATACACAAAGGAGGTGACAGGTCCTTTGCCGGGAATTACCGACCTATCTCTATCCTCCCACCCCTCTCCAAAGCCCTAGAAAAACTGGTGGCCATGCAAATCACTGAGTACCTAACCAAATACAACATCCTCTGCCCAGAACAGCACGGCTTCCATGCAGGGCACAGTACCGGCACTGCACTAATTGAGTTTTCAAACTTCATACACTCCTCCCTGGATGCTGGCTCCCTAGCCGGGGCAGTGTTTGTTGATCTTTCAAAGGCCTTCGACACTGTCTCCCACCCCCTCCTGCTGGATGCCCTCTGCCACACTGGCTTCTCTACTCGGCCACTCTCCTGGTGCACTAGCTACCTATCTGACCACTCCCAATGTGTCAAAATCAATGGGACACTTTCCAAAACCTGTCCCATCTGCTCAGGTGTTCCCCAGGGCTCCATCCTGGGACAACTACTCTTCTCGCTCTACCTTAACACCCTGCCCAGTGCATGCACTGGTAGAATTCTGCTATATGCAGATGATGCCGTCCTCTTTGCCACCCATCGTAACCCCATCTCCCTTCAGGACACCTTACAACTATCCTTTAATGAAGCTGATATCTGGTTTAAAGAGCACAGACTTATCATCAATCTCAAAAAAACCAAAACAATGCTCTTTGCCCATCCCCAAAACAAATCCAGCAACTTCTCACTCCACATCCTCCCCAGCTCCAAATAACCCCTTGAACAAGTCCGATCTTACAAGTACCTTGGGGTTTCCTTTGACTCAGCCCTCACCTACCACACCCATATTGATGCACTTGCTTCTTCTACTAATGTGCGGTTAGGTATCCTCTACCGTTATAAAAATTGTCTCCCCCCGTTGCCCTCCGACTAGCGGTTACATCCTCGATACTGTCCCTGGTGGACTATGGCCTACCTGTATACTGTGCTGCTGACTCGACTGCCCTCAGTAAAATCTGCCCCACCCTGAACAAGGCATGTAGGCTTATTACGGGAGCCCCCAGGCTCACTCACACTTGCCAGCTCTATGACAAGGCAATGCTGCTTAATCTAGATGAACGGCTACAATACCAAACCTGCCTCATAACGAAAAAAACTCTTCTTGGGCTATCCCCTACTGGGCTGACAGCCTCCATCCACCAAGCCCAACCCTTGGTTTGTACTCGAACCTCTTGCAAGGCCATCCTTCTGATCCCAAGACCCAGGACCACCCATGGACAGAGGTCCTTCTGCTATAGAGCTCCATCCTGGTATAACGTGCTCCCTACCTCATCTCTGACACCCCCACGATCTCCACCTTCAAAACTGCACTCTGGAGCCAGCTATTTAATATATGTAGTTGCACTTGTCTCTAGTTGAGGCATAGCCCACCATGCACTGACAAAGCTCGCTTGAGCGGCACCTCACCTCACCTCCCTCAACCTGCCCGTTTGCCCAATGAACTATTATCACCATGCTGCTTCTGCATGTTCCCTTGTGCAAGAATGTGCCACTGTAACTAAGCTGGTTTTTCTCTGTACAAATAATTGTAACTACATGTTCACTCGTGCAATAATGTGCCACTATAACTAAGCTGGTTTTTCTCTGTACAAATGACTGTAACTACATGTTTTTTTTTGCTAAAAGATTTAACCGTAATATGTAACAAAGATTCTGTAATGTATTTGTCCTCAATGTGACGAGGTACCTTTGGAAATCAGCCTCTGGCTCAAAGGTTGTAAACTGATGTATAAATAAATACATAAAATAAATAAATAGGTGTGAGGCTGCTGCAAGAAATGCTAACAACATAATGCATTGAGAGCAACTTCAAAAATAGGTCAACATTTACAGATTTTTTGTTAGATTCCATGTTAAGTACAGAGTTCAGTTCCAGTCCCCATATATGAAGAAGAATATTAACACCGTGGAAAGTGACAAAGGAGAGCAACAATTTTTTTTGAAATTCAAGTTTATTAGATTTCCAAACCAAGAAAACAACAGTTACATGGAATGTATCAAACCAGTAGTCTACACCTGGTACAAAGTAAAATAGAAAGAAAAAAGAAAGAAAACCCTACTACACCTCCCCCACCCACAACCCCACAACCCCACCTCTCATCCCACCTACCCCTCACCCCATCCCCACCCACCCCAAGTGTGCCAACTAAACATACAACTGAAGCAAAGTTAGAGTTATTACAACACTCACAAGGAGGATCATGCTCCGGAAAGCAGGGGAAAGGAGACACAGAGGAAACTATCTTGGGCGCCAAAGAGAAAGCCAAGAGATCAGCGGTGCAAATAAAGAGCGTAGAGCTTACCCCACCTCTTCTGAAATAGGTCCATGCGATTCCACACACTGGTAGCTAGCCTTTTGACATTAAGACAAGCCGAAAGCTCTGTCAACCACTCCGGGTAGGTTAGGGACATTTGGTCAGTCCAATGCCTAAGAACTAACCTCTTGACTGCACCAGCCACAAGGGCCATATGATATCGACGCTCAACACAATCTATAGCACCATAGTCCCCTAAAATACATATTTCAGGAATAAAAAAGGTGGTAAGGCCCAATAGGGGGTCTAAATTAGCTTGGATGGCCGACCAAAGCGGGGCTACTTTGTTACATTGCCAGAAAATATGAAGGAGATTCCCATCTCCCTACGAACACCTGGTGCACTGGGAGAGAGCCAGCCTTTTGAGCAGGAAAAGTTTCCTAGGCGTGTAATACATGTTATTTACAATATAGTATTGGGTGAGTTTAAGCCTGTCTTGAGTATGGTATCTATGCAGGTCACTCCAAACCCGGGCCCAATTCAAGGTGGCATTCGGAAGAGAGAGGACCAGACACTGGACAGCAGTGAGGCTCAGGAAACTTATAATCCAATAGAAAGGAATATATTGTCAAGATAGAGTGAGGCTTAGAAGCAAGAGTGAAAATGCAAGACAGGAAGGGTTGAACCGGGGATTCCCTAAACTGAGTACCAAACTTCTCAGCAACAAGATGCCTTAACTGATATACTTTAAAAACTCTGCCAATGGGGATACCAAATTTGGCAATGATGCCAGGCGTCGAAAGAAGGGAACCTTGATCATAGTACTGATCCAGACTAATATTTTTAATTTGGGGGAGCCAGTCAGGGCAATCATCGAGTTATCAAGCTTAATGTTAGGATTTAATACAATAGGCTGTCCTAGGTCCAATTTGGGAGGGATCTTTAAAAACAGTAAACACTGAGAGAGGGACCTAAGAGACGTAAGGATTGTTTGGTCTGTTATCCACTGCAAGAGGTGGGGGATGGGAGTGTAAAAAATGGTGTGAGGATCTAACTTAGACTCCGAGAGAATCGATTTCTCAATTTGGAGCCAAATCGGGGGAGAGGGATCATGATGCGATGAGATCCATCTTCCTATTTTGGATAAGTGAGTGGCCCAGTAGTATAGCAGGAGATTAGGGAGCCGGAGACCACCTTTATCTCTGGGGAGGGATAACTTGAGGAAGGAACGTCTAACCCCTTTCCCACGCCAGATAAATTTCGAAAAGGCTGTGTGAAATTGTTGCAAGTAAGAGAGCGGCAACCAGAGACCCAACAGGTTGAGAGGATAGAAAATACGAGGAAGAACATTCATCTTGACAATGTTAATCCTCCCCCAGAGAAGAGATAGGAAGGTTGGACCATCTTATTAGATCTTACTGAACCTGAACTTTAACAGTATCTAGGTTAAGCTTTTTAAGCTGGGCCGGGTCCGAAGAGAAATGAATACCCAGATATTTAATCGACCTCGGGGACCAATGCATCCCAAACTTAGCAAAGTCAAGTTTATATGTATAGGCATTTAAGGGAAAGATTACAGACTTGGTTATATTAAATTTGTACTGAGAAAAGTTACTGAACTGGTTAATGAGGAATATTGCTTGTTCTAAAGATTCAGCAGGATGGGTAACATGCAGGAGTACATCATCCGCATATGCTGAGAGGACCCAATCCTGCTGATGCACTCGGCACCCTTTTATAAGCGGGGAAGACTTGAGTTTGATGAAAAGAGGCTCGAGATATAGATTAAAAAGGAAAGGTGATAGGGGACAGCCCTGTCTGGTTCCAGTAAATAATGGAACTTGAGAGAAAACCCCATTACAATATATCTTAGCGAAGGGGAATCGAGAGAACCTGTATCCATTTGAGAAAAGAGACTGGAAATCCCATCTTGGTCAAAGTAACCCAAAGAAAGGGCCAGCTTACACGGTCAAAAGCTTTCTCAGCATCTAGTGAGACCAGGGCCATAGGAAGATGAGATGTTTGGGCTAGATGAGAGATATGAGAAAGGGTTCTAAGGTGGTCCGAAGGAGAGCGAGAATGGACAAATCCTACTTGCTGAGGACTAAGAAGGTAGAGCCATATCTTCTTAATCCGTTCAGCCAAAACTTTAGCGAGAATTTTCATATCGCAGTTCTGAAGGGATATAGGCCAGTAGCTCACGGGATCCATAGGAGCTTTGTCCGGTTTAAGAATTAAGATAATTGTAGCTTCAAGTAGTGCAGGGTCCACCACGTTAGCAGAGAAAAGATACTGATAAAGCTTGAGGAGTATTGGAGCAAGTTCCTTGGAGAAGGTCCTGTAGAAGTTGGCAGGGAAACCATCTGGACCAGGAGCCTTGTCCGGGACCATAGAAGCAATAGCAGCCTCAATTTCAGAAAGTGAAATGGGGCAGTCAGAGTAGTTATGTGCGAGGGCAAAAGTTTCGGGATATCAATATCATTTAGATAAGCTGATATGTCAGCTAGAGAAGCTGAAGGGGAAGGCGCACTATAAAGGTTTTTATAGTATCTCTCAAAGACCCCTGCTATTTCTCTGGGGGAGGATACAATGGAACCAGAAGAGGATTGCATAGTGGGGATCAACCTGGAACTCTCCAATGTTTGAAGTCTCAGAGCCAAGAGTTTACCAGCTTTCTCACCATGCTCAATATATTTGGCCTGAGTCTTAACGAGACAGTACTCAACTCTTTCCTTCAGAAGATCGGTATATTCACTTTTGGCGGCCATTAGAGCTTCTAAGGATGACAAGGGAGAGGAAGGGGAGTGAGAGCTCTCCAACTCTTTAATTTTAGTCATAAGGAAGGATGCCCGAGACAATCGAGCCTTTTTTCTAGCTGAGGCAATCTTAATCAACTCGCCCCTGATATAGCACTTCAGGGAACCCCAAATACAATCAAATCTAGGAATAGATCCAAGATTATTCTCCAGGAAGGACGAAATAAGAGTTTAATCTGAGTCACAATTTGAGTGTCTTTTGAGTTGGGTATTAAGCTTCCAGACAGTGTCCCTTTGAAGTTTAAGACCAGGGATATATTAACCCACACAATTGCATGATCGAAAAGAATAATCGGTTCAATACCAACTGGAGGAGATCCGGAAGAGGGTTTTGCTAATCAAAATATAATCTATTCTAGACCAGGACCCGTGGGGCTGAGAAAAGAATGAGAAGGAACGAAGGGATGGGTTGGAGAGATGCCAGGGATCACAAAGCCCTAGCATGTGAGTAAAATCCAACAGTGATCTTTGAGCCGGAGTAGGTGGAGAATTGGATTTGGGATCCTTATCTAACAAATGGGAAGGTGGAAGGTTCCAATCACCCCCCCAACACAATTTGATAAGGAAGCAGAGCACTGATTTTATCGCTAGGGACATTAAAAAAGGTGGGGCTACCCCCTATTGGGCCATACACAGATCCTAGTACTATAGTATCCCCATTGAAAGAACCCTTAATCAGTACGTATCTTCCCTCAGGGTCCGCTATCGTGCTATTGACCAAGAAATTGACATATCTTTTAATAAGTATCGCCACACCCCCCTTAGTGCTGGTTCCGCTTGCTACAGAAACCTGCGAAAAACCAGATCGAATCAACCATTTCGATTCTGCATTGGTTAAATGGGTTTCTTGCAAAAATAAGATAACCTGAAATAAGTCACAATGTTTAAAAACCTGAGATCTCTTGACTTTCCCTCTGAGCCCACGCACATTCCACGATGCAAATTTGAGACCACCTAAAGCCATTTCAAGTATATGACAGATACTAAAGCAACCAGGTACAAAGTAATATAGCAGGCACACTTACCCCCCCAGCTCCAGCTCCCCATAGCTTAGCAAAAAATACTTGCCAAAAGAAGGGTATCTTAGACATTTGGAGTATATCTAACATTACAAGGATCAGACATGAACCCAACCAGACTGAGCGGCCACCCACCCTCCCTGTACCCCCAAGAAAAACATCCAACTATATACAGTTCGGCCCCAGACATAAACAAACCCCAAAAATATACAAGAACCATGGTATTCTGGCAGCCACTTCCCAGTGCAAATCCATATCCCATCAGGCTGTAGGGTCCTGAAACTTGGAAAATAACCAAAGCCCAATGATCCACCACAGGAAACAACCCCACTCCACCCCAAACCATTTAATAAAACCCAAAACCAGGATATGATTTGCAGCCCCCATCCATCGCTGTGCAATGCAGCTGTGAGTACTCACGCTAGGCCCAGGAGTATTCCCCCACCAACAACAGCACAATCAGGGTCCAGAAATCAGATGGTTCCTGAAATTGCCCCACCTCTACCAGCCAGGAGGTTACTAAAACAATAAGTAGGGCTAACTCACCATCTGCGAGGCAAAAGCAAAAGGCTGGATAGCATGAAAAGAACTGCAGTACCATGGCACCATCACGATAAGGACAGGCGGTTTCCCGGAGAGCCAAATACACTAGGACCAAACCGGTCCCTCCCAAATCGGTGCTAGAGGCAAACAGCAGCCGCCCAGGCGTTCGAATGGCTCCATTCGCGAAGGGAAGGAAGGGAAAGTAATGGAGGCCAAAGCAGCCTAATTTAGCGTCCGCCCAGCCGCTCAAGCTCCCAGCCGACCCAGACACCCTCAGGAACAGCCGGGCAGGTGAGTTTAAACCGGCAGCTGGCAATCTTACGTGAGGAAGAAGCACAAAAAGGGGGGGGAAGAAGTAAAAAATAAAACCAGCAGTAGAATCATAAGTCCCAAATCCACCCGAGAGATCCACTTGGAGACCAGTTCAGAGACATCCACTCAACCATTAGCAGAAAACAGGTTAGGCATTTTAGCGGAGAAGTCTTTTAAGGCTGAGTCCGAGGATTCATAGCTGTGGGGACTTCCATCAATCGTAATCCTGAGAGTAGACAGGCAAAGCATGCGAAAGGGAATACCAGCAGCCACCAGCTTCTGCACAACAGGATGAAAGGCAGCTCTTTTCATTCTGACTTCTTTTGGTAAGTCTTGAGCAATGCGTAGCTTAGATGCACCCCAGCTTATAGCCTGCAGCTCTCGAGACTTATTAAAAACATGCTGTCGCTCGATGTAACTTAGAAATTTCGGAATGATGGGACGTGGAGGAGAGCTGGGTGGAGGCCTTGGCCTAAGAGCTGGATGAGCCCACTCCAAGTGGTAGTAAGGGTTGAGGGGCGAAGGGCCCACAATCTTGACCAAGAACTTCTGGAGGAACGCCATGAGATCAGCCCCTTCCTCGAGCTCCGGGAGGCCTAAGATCACGAGATTATTTCTCCGACTACGGCCCTCCAAGTCTACCGTTTTTGCTTGCAATTTTTTGACTTGCTGGGCTAAAGACCATCTCGGCCTCCAGCGGTATGCTTCCCTTCTCAAGTGAATGTATCCTGGCCTCGAGTCAGATACCCTCGTGAGTGAGAGAGATCCTCCGAACGGACTTCAGGTCGGTCGTGATAGATCGCGAGCACGCCCTTTAGCAGCGCCGATGCTCTGCAGGAATCTTTCCTCTGAAAGGAGGCTGGCTGTTTGAAATTTATCCCCGATCTATCCGTAAGGGCCCAGCTGGTTCCGAGGTTTTTGGGAGCTTTCCGGCGTAGCAGGCAGCGTATGTCTTATTGCGGCCTGCTTTTTGTCCACCTCCATCCTACTGCAGACTTTAAGATGCATCCCCGAAGACTCCCAAAAACCGACAAACGGAGTATAGAGGTGTCGGTAGTAATGCACTTAGCTCTTAAAATTGGTCGAGAAAACGCCAAATAAGCTTAAATTGTTAGCGAGGAGGGAGAGCTCCAGACCTCAGCTGCCACTCAGCAAGCAGACATCACGTGACTCCCAAAGGAGAGCAACAATGATGATTGGCGACTTGGAAAACATAGACTATGAAGACTGACTGGCAGAATTGGGACTGTTCTTCATGAAAAAGAGATGACTCAGCTAAGACATGACTGCAGCATTTAAGCTTCCAAAAGGAATAAGAGTACCATCATACTAAGTACAGATCTCCAAGATAAACAAGGATGAAAGCACAAGGAGGCCCTCAACGTCACTGTAGAGAGGAATATTTAAGGGGAATGTCAAGTAGAAGCACTTAATAGAATGAGTGGTAAACTATTGGTATAAACTGCCAGAGCATGTGGTATCAGCTGACATCGTAATGGCCATTAGGCTGAGTCTATACAAGAATTTTCTTTGGAGGAGAGGTCACATTGCATTCCCACTTGCTGGTTGGAGGGAGCAACATAATGGACTGATGGGCTTTCCCCACTAAATATGTATGTGCAGTGTGTAAGAGAGGAGGGTAGTTAGAGAAAAGCTTAAATATTTATGATTCTAGAAAGAAAATAAACTCTCTGAATTTTGTTTCTTTTTTTATTTACATCTTTTTTGGTGCCTCCCACTGCCAGACTTCTGCCAGGTCACAGACCCCTCAGATGCGGCTTCCCACATTAACCACCCTCCTGATACCCCATGGCTTACCCACCCAGAGTGGGGTCATGGAACCCAGCCCCTCAGAAGGGTACTGCAAATGATGGGGTAGGGCGGGAGTCAGCCTGGGAGTCGATTGCAGCCAGTGGTGGGTGTCATTAAGGCAGTGGATAGGCAGGTTTTTCCCCTGGAGGTGGGGGCAGGAACATGCAATGATGTCAGCATCTGTCCTGCTCCCAGATCCTTGCTGGTGCCAGTCATTGTGGTGCCCTTGGCCTCCACCAGGGGTTCCTCAAGCACACTCAAACACACAACACCCTCCCCCGGAGAAGGAGAGCAGTCTGTGGGATGCACGATCCTTCTCCCCCGGCTGGCTCTCTGATGACCCAGCTCCATTCCCAAATGCAGGTCACTGGTGCTGGAAGCAGAAATACAACTGCTGCATTGTCAGGCCAGCTCAAAACTCTCTGAATTATTGCACCACCCAAACAGAGTTGTAACACTGGATGCGATTAGCACTCTGTATGTGGACCACTTCAAAACTGTCCTATGTTCAATGTTGAAACTTTTTTAATAAAGAAGTGCTAATTCTTTTAATCTGTGGGTGAGATGTATTTTGACAGGACTGTACTTTTGCCTTCTGAAGAGACAATATGGTGCCTTAACAAAAGAATTTAGAGACAAAGGCAATTCCAAATAGTTGCGAAAGGAAAATGTACAAGGTTGGTTACAGAAACTACCAAATAGAGATACAGCAAAATTAAATTCCACTGGCGAAGTGAACGCGGAGTGGGCAATGCAAAATGTTCACTTCACCTTGTCATTACCAATTCGCATTAAGGCAGAATGGTAACGCGAAGTAAGGAGAACTAATTTTAAATGGACTACGAGTTCCTCATGATGATTCTAGGTGATCCACTTTGCATTCCAGATTTGGCACCCCACCACACACATCATGTGGCTTGCATTACTGTAAGTAACATGCTCTTTAGCCAGGCAGGAAGGAAGTTCCTTGCCAAGGAGATAGTTTCACTTTCTCCTGTGCAGATGGAGAGAGAGGAGTGTGTTGTTTTGTGACTCTGAGACAGCCTGAGACTTGGAGATCAGAACGAGGAGGAAAGTTAAACTTTGAATTAGACCCAACAGCTTTTTTAAAAGCTACATTTATTTGTCTTTTCTATCGTCTTTTTTTCACTTAATTTGTTCTTTCTGTAAATTTATTTTTTTCTTATCTTTATAAATAGATAGTCATTTGTCTGTGTCTATGTCTGTGTGACTGTGTGTGTGTGTTGTGCGACAGTGTGAGAGTTTTCTGTCAAGTTGAGTAGTCATTGCTTGGATTGAGGGAGTGCAGTAGGAGAGATGGACCAGGGTGAGGGAATGTCTGGGGCGGGGCTGTTCTGGGAGAGTGTGGTAGGCATCACACCATGTGTACATGTTGGGGGCACGGCTGCTGATTCCTGTTGGACTGATCCAAAATTTTGAGTGCCCCCCACCAGAAGCAGGACAAGCACCCCCTCCTGACTCTGAAGCAGTTGAACCACCAACACCACGTCTAGCACCAGCTCCAGCACAAGGTCCTCTGGAGCTGGATGACCCTGTTCCCCTGGGCCCAGGTGAGGATTCCATTCCTGTTGAGCACTGTGACCAGCTGGCTGCCAGTTCATCTGGCCATCCCCTGCCTGTGCCTGGTCCTCTCCACACCTCCATTGTTTGGCAGTTTTTTGACTGTGTTGGGTGCACAGCAATGTGATCAGGTGTTACCTTTGTCAGGTGGAGGGGCATCTTGGCCCCCAGGGACTCACCTGGGGACTGGGGGCCAGCACACCCATATGCTGAACCACCATCAGTTGGAGTGACAGGCTGCCACAGAACAGGCCAGGCCTGCACCATACACACTACCACCACTAGCAGCTGAGCCTGTAGAACATGTGAACCCCAGAGAACCACCTGTAGCACAGGCTAACCTGGCAGCTCTCTGGAGTGCTGTCAAGGAGAACAATAAGAGGGTGAGTGCTGTCCAGCAGTGGTTGGATCACATAGAGGGTCATCAGTTACAAATTATGTCCATGCAGGAACTGCTGCTGGACCATCAGGGGATCCCACATTAGGTTTTTTACCTCACACTATGTGCCCCCCTACACCTTCCCTGCTGTGTTATAAAATGTATTCCTCCACCATCCCCAACCCTTGTATGTAATTGTGTCCTTTTATTGTTGTCCTCCATATGTGTGACACTTTGTATTCTGACCCCCTTCCTTCTGTTAAGAGTGTGTGTGTGTGTGTGTGCACTGTTTTGGTGCCTCATTAATGTTTACTTTTTGTTGTGGAGTTTTCTTGGAAAAGCAGGACTGAGCAATGCAAGTATACTGTGCTAAACTACATGTGTGCAGTCAGACTTCTTTCCTATGTGTGTATGTATTGCAGATACTGTCCAGCTTCTTGCAAACATATATATGCCGATTGCTGTCTGACATGTTGCTGTGTTTATGGTATAAAGAGAAAAGATAAGAATACATAATGTATATTTTATTTGTTAGGAGATCATAGCAACAAAAAATCATGCTTTTCAACAAACTGTATCCAACAGACATGAAGTATTGCTGATGCAACCAAAATATTTCACAGTGTACAGGCATTATAAAGTCAGAAAATATGTAAGGTCCAGTTCACTGCCACCACACTGTACTACCACATTCCTTCTTTTCATTATTTGTTCTGGAATATGTTTTTTCTAGTTTACACTGGCAGTTTCAATTTTGCAGCAAGTTGATATACACCATAACACAACACAGTGCCAGTGGTAGAACAGTGTGGTGGCAGTGGACTGCAGGACCTGTTATACATTCTGACTTGAACATGTCTGTACACCATAAAATATTTTGGGTGCCTCAGCAATATTTTATGTCTGTTGGGTATGGTTTGTTTAAAAGCATGATTTTTTGTGCAATTATCACCACAAAGTCATGTGTGCACTGTGTCTGTGTGAGTGATTGATGTGCACACTGGCCCAAGATCTCTGAAAACATATCATATCACTTTGTCTGCTGCCATTGATGGCACAGATAAAATATACAATACATATTCTTATATTTATTCTTTTATACCATAAATGCTGCAACAAGTCAGCATCAGCATATATATATATATATATGTTTGCAACTTGCAAGAAGCTGGACAGTGTCTGCACACACTGGAAAGAAGATGGACTGCACACATACAGTTTAGCACATTATAATTGCACTGCTCAGTCCTGCTTTTTGACAAATACTTTATGATAGCATGAAAGAAAGTAAACATTACTGAGGCTCCAAAAATATCTACCAGACTCACCAGAATTCCCAATCCCAAAATGCAACTGTCTTGTGTCCAGAAAATTCCCCAGTCCTGACGAAGTGAAATTGTAGCGTAACACAAATTACAAAGTCTCCCAGAGTTAATGGCACAGTCAGTCATGCACGCAGTACTCACACACAGTCCCCAAAATGATTGTGCAATCCCAAAATGCAACTGTCTTGTGTCCAGAAAATTCACAAGTGCTGACAAAGTGAAATGAGAGCGTAACATGAAATGCAAAGTGTTCCAGAATTAATGGTGCAGTCAGTCATGTGCGCAGTACTCACACACAGTCCCCAGAATTATTGTACAACCCCAAAATGCAACTGTCTTGTGTCCAGAAAATTCACAAGTGCTGACAAAGTGAAATGAGAGTGTACCATGAAATGCAAAGTGTCCCAGAATTAATGGTGCACTCAGTCATGCGCGCAGTACTCACACACAGTCCCCAGAATTATTGTGCATCCCCAAAATGCAACTGTCTTGTGTCCAGAAAATTCACAAGTGCTGACAAAGTGAAATGAGAGCATAACATGAAATGCAAAGTGTCCCGGAATTAATGGTGCACTCAGTCATGCACGCAGTACTCACACACAGTCCCCAGAATTATTGTGCATCCCCAAAATGCAACTGTCTTGTGTCTATAAAATTCACAAGTGCTGCTGTTGCTGTTGCACTTACATGTAATGCTGCTGTGTGTATTGACCTTACTGTGATGATGATGTCATGATGCACAGTGTCTTGCCAAACTGTGTGAAGGAGGGCTTCCATGACATGAATGACCATTCAGTGTTCTGTCACAAATGATGACAGTGAGAGTACTGTTTGTCCAAAGTGTGCTGCAATGCGATCATCTCAACCGGATGGAAGGGCGCCCTCTGTGTCCTTTGTGTGTACATTAATAGTAGCCTTGGTGAGTTGATATATACTGTATATACAGTATATATATCTATATATATTTATAAACTGGATAAAAGGAGTGGTCCAAATCCAAACTTCTGATTGTATAAAACACATCACATGACTGTGCATTTATCAGAGTGTGACCACACACCTGCACTTTTACACCCCTAAAACAAATTTGACATGTTATAAGATAGATAAACCACTCTGAGGTGTGCTGCGCTCTGATATATGCACACCTTGGAGATTGACACGCAAGTACGTGTATATCAGAGCACCCACCACACATCTCAGAGTAGTTTATCTATTACATATACATATATATATATATATATATATATATATATATATATATATATATATATACATATATGTGTGTATTTTCTTGGTGGGGTGTTGACTTGACATATATATACATGTACTCATTGTATTGTTTTGTATCACAGGTCACATACTGTTGGTATGCACATTCCCATACTTGATGAGAAATGTTGGTGTTGGAATTAAAAGTGGAATACTGTCAAGTCAACGAAGGTAAGTATTTCTTTTTTGGGGGGGCAAATTTGCAAATAGATATCATTGATGGTTTATTATTTGGTTACTTCTTCGCAGATTTTATCTGCATACTTCTCCAGTTCGGTAATGATGGTCATAGTCATCAATGATTCAAACAACTTCTGCTTGTTGCATGTCTGCCCCAGCCCAGGGGGGGCATGATGTTGAAGAAGTTCTTTGGATAAGGAAACTATGACACCACAAAGAGTCTGGAAGTTTTCTAAAAAGAGAAATGAAGGATGTACTACAACTTGATTGCAGCAGTAAGACATTATGTTTAAGCCGTGGTTGTTCAACCATGGGTATCTGGATTAACACAGATAGCAAGCTGTCCCACTGCAATCATCAGATAACAATTTAAATACCAGGCTGTAACAAGTACACTGTGTCAGTGTCCCTGCATCTCAACTCAAGTTACATTTTAAAACCACATCTTGTCAAGTAACATGACCTGGGTCAAACTTTTTCAACACTGTCATGGCTGCAGCTGCAAATTTTGAATACAGTGCATGATATGTTGCAGAAATATTTTTTGTGACGTACATGTCACCTAATTTATAATCATCAGTCAGAACTTTTGCACTGTTATGAAAAAAAAGGAACAGATGAAATAAAATTGATATACCTACCAGTATGGATTGTAAATGGATATCCCATAGGTTCCTGTCCTCAGTATTGCTGCTGTACCGTTGATACAGACCTTCAGGGAAGAACAGTCCATTGTTGTTAACCTGTAAAAAAACAAAATAAGTTGACTGTATATGTTTGACCATTGCAGCTCGGAAAAACTACAGAAAATAAAACTCACAGCTAAAGGAAGTTAAATAGCATGAAAACCATTAGTACACATACCCACTTTATAGTATTCATAGTAAAAAGCCTTGTGCCTGTGGCTGATGGATGTGGTCTCCTGTTCGACTCCCTCTGCCTTGGCATGGTTAAGACATGTAATGGAAAACATTGTCACAATAGAGGTGGTGGATGATGGTTGTCACAGCTGAGGCACATGATGACATTCCCTCTCACACCTTCCTGCATCTGCTGGTAGCAGTGGCTAACAGTAGTACTATGGTGGTGGTGGTCTGGAGGGCACACAAAGTCATTCCCCTGGTGGCACTGGCTAACGGCGGTTTCATGGTGGTCTAGGTAGACACACGGTGACATTCCCTATGGTGGTGGCAGTGGCTAGCAGTGGCATTATGGTGGTGGTGGTCCGGGGGGCACACAAAGTCATTCACTCTGGTGGCAGTGGCTAACAGCAGTTTCATGATGGTAGTCTGGGGACACAGAGTGACATTCCCTATAGAGGCACTGGCTAACAGCATTCTTATGGTGGTGGGCCAGGGGGGAACACAAAGTCATTCCCTCTGGTGGCACTGGCTAACAGCGGTGTCATGGTGGTGGTCCAGGGGGGCACACGCTGACATTCCCTATAGTGGCAGTGGCTAACAGCAGTCTTATGGTGGTGGTGGTACAGGGGCCAGGATATATTGTGCTCTGTGTTACAAATGTGATATGACATGTGGAATTTGAGTCACTCTGAGTGAGACACTCATTTAACTTTATGAAAAAGGAACATGTATCATATAACAAATGTGATAGCCTTTTAACCACTTAAGTTAAAACCTGCCAGCATTAACCTCATCATCATCCTCATAAAGAAAGCTGCCCTCACAGTCCTCTATGTCTGAATTCTGACCACTGGGACATTCTTTCTCCATTGTGTCATCATCTACGTCAGTGTTAGGCTGTTTAATGCTGCCACTGCCAGTGCCACCAGGATGGTCCATTTCCACATCAGCAAAACCATGACTAGGTCTGGGTACAAATACTGAGGGTGCAGTCTGAGCTGGTATATGCCTCTTGTTCATTTTTATGAATATTAGCAAACTGACATTTGCAAGAGAGAGGTTTGTATGATGATCTCGAACTATTGCACCTGCTGAGCTGAATACCCTGTCGACACTTACACTGGAGGATGGGCATGTCAGGTACTTCAGTGCCACTGCAGTCAGCTCTGGCCATTCACTGACCTTTCCATTCCAGTATAAAAGGGGGCCATCAGTTATTGACAGATGCCTGTTTTCAGACAAATATGACTCAACCATTCTGTGTGCTGCACTAAGTCCAGTGATTGATGCATCATCCTGTTCTCCAGAATCATTTATGTCACAAATCCCCACTTGGGACAAAGTCTCCCAAAGTGGGTTAATGCCAATCGCTTTTGATGACAGACCACCTGGAACTGCAGTCCCCTTCGCCTTACAGGATATGCTTGATACTCCTCCAGGTTCACCTTCAGCCTGATTTATGCTGCTGAGGTTTGCTGACCTTGGCACGTGACTTCTGTGCCCCATGAACCAAGCGCACCAGTTTCCCACTGACATTTTTTACCTGTTCAGGCCCACCCTCCAGTACTGAGGTAATTCCACGTTTGTATCGTGGGTCCAGCATTGTTACTATTGCAAAGTTGTCACTACTCTGAATGCTCAAGATGTGATGATTCTGGTTGAATACTGTCAGTATGTATTTCAGCAACATACTGATAGCACTGTCTCCGGCAACATCAAGGCTATGCTGTACATTCACCAGTGTCTGCCTCAGCACCCGCAGCAGTGGAAATGATTGGCTAATGGAGGCAGACTCACTGCTCACTGCCTGTGTGGCATGTTCAAAAGGCCTTAAAATTATTATTACAGAGTCCATGATGCGCTACTGTTCAGTCGTCATAGACATGGAGGCCCCGGAAGTGTCACGGCTAGTGTGCATAACAAGATATTCTGAGATGGCTTTGTATTGTTCATACAACATCTCTGCCATGTATAAAGTGGAGTTCCACCGAGTGGCAACTTTCAGCTTCAAGCGGTGCAGAAGGAAGCTGTTTCGGATCTGCAACTGCCGAGGCTGGTCACGGGCCTTTACAGAGTGTGAAAAGTGAGAACAGATATGGCCTGTAACTGTCAGCATTTCCTTTATATCACAGTGCTGCAGAAACTCCTGCGCCACAAGATTTAAACAGTGGGCCATGCATGGAACCCGAACAAAGCCACCATTAGTGATGCATTTCACCACATTTGACCCATTGTCACTTGCTATGAACCCAGCTCTCAGGGACAGTGGGTTCAACCACTTGTCAGTTTTCGTCAGTACCAAGTCCAACATGTTTTCACCAGTGTGTGAACAGGTCACATTGTGCATAACAATTGTTACATGCTGTTGAATTCCTGGAAGATTGCTACCATGACACTCCACCTTACTGCATTGATTATTCACACTACCAACAGCACAAACAACACCCGGCACCTGCACCCAATGTGCAGTTATACACAAATATGAACTCCCTGCTGTTTTGCCACTTGTCCACATATCCATACTTAAATGGATGAATTGAGAGGAGGAGGAATGTTGAAGGGCATGTCTTACAGAGTCGGACACAGCACGGTACAACTCAGGGACAGCACTGGTGAAAAAGTATGACCTGGATGGGACTTTCCATTTTGGACAGGCAAGTGCAGCAAACCGCCGGAACCCAGAATTCTCCACAAAGGAGAAGGGCAAAATATCAATTGTCAGCATTTCAGCTACAGCAGCATTAAGTTCACGTGACACTTTATGATTGGGTGGGTACTTCAGCTTATGCGTAAAAACACTCTGTAACATGAGCTGACTTAAATGTTTTACATGGTGTATGATGACAAATAGTTCTGCTCTGTGAATGGCAGGGGGTGGAGTTTGGACGTGATGAAGATGGTTACACAGGTGATGATAACAAACCCAGAAATGCAGTTTTTTTCCCAGATTTACCAGTCGGGGTTGATATATCACTTGCACTAGACATACTGCATTCACCACCACCACCAAAACTGCTACTCTCACTACCACTGGACAACATTTTAAAATCATTATGCTCCTCCACCTCATCATGCCCGTAGTGATTCTCTGCTCCTATTTCATCACTACTGCACACATTTAATTTTCTACTTGATTTTACAGTCATTGAAAGGGATAACATGCTCATTATGGTTGATGATGAGGGTGAACACCCCACTGTGGTATTAGCTGCCATCTTGTGCTGGGTCCACAGTGCCATGTGCCTGTTCTTAAGATGTGTATACTGTCCTCCTGTGCCTTGATGGCTTCCTCTTTTTACCTCAACTCACACACGCATGGAAAACCTGGCAGATTGCAACTGACTCATCATTTGCATCTTGCACAAAAAAATCCCAAACAAGGGATTGTGATGCTCTAGTTTTGACATGTCCCTGATGCTGCTTATTGGACTTCATTTTTTAAAGCCATGAAGTGGTGGGTGTGCTACATGATTTTTCAGGCAGTACACACTTGGACTGCAACTGACCACCACGACTACCTATCATTATTACTGGGTCATCATCATTATCTTCACCATCAACTGAAAGTGGTAAATCGCAACTTTTTTGGGGGGGGGTATTAATGCAAATAGACCCAGACACAGCCACCTTGAATTTCTTTTTCTCCAGTTCCCAACTGGGGACCACTTACATCATCATCATATTCATCAACATCACCCACATCTACATCTTCTGCTTGGATGCTGGCATGTGGACTGCATGTTGCAACCACAGCAACATCATCATCATCAGATTCATCATCATCAGCACCACCATCGCCTGATATTTTTTCTCCACACTGTGAATCACTGCATGGCAAATGCGTGACCTGAACTGTAGTAGAAGAAATGTCACATTGCATGCTATCATTGTCATGATTATCAGAATCCTCATGTTCAGTTACTAGGATGTTATTGGGGAGTATGAAGTCATTTACACTGCCACTCACTTGCACTGCTTCACACTCCACTATATTTTTGGACACGGTAAACTGGTCAGAAGTGGAACTTCAGGCAGCAATGCTCATACCACCACCAGCAACTGTACTAACACCACCAGCTGGGACAACTTCATCTCCTCCAACTATGAGTGAAGCTACTGATTGCGCTGTAAAAAACATTGAAAGAGGAATACCTTTCCTCACATCAGCAATGCACTTCTGCGACTGCGTACTACCATGCCCACAGACAATCTTACCACGGGCAGCAGTGCCATGGTGAGAAACAGCTTTGCTTGCACATTTCTTTGTGGGCATTTTGGGGGATCAACAAGAATATTCTAAACAAATTTAGATTTTGGAACGTTTACTCTGGGTGGGGCTGGGTGGGGACGCTGGATGTGAAGCTAAAAACTGTGACTTCAACAGATACAGATGCAAGTCACAACAGGTTCAACAACACCTTAACTAACCGTGGTGCTGAAATCACAAACAATCCAATCTGGAAAAGAATTCCTTTTGCCGGTGGGGAGGGGCACTGACTGCAGATTATGGGAGTGCAAAACCAAGAAAAGATACCACAATGGCAGTACAAAATCATGCAACTGCAGTGGATAGCAGGTTCACACTGCTGCACCTGTAATTACACTGTGGCACAATAAAAAGTGTATTGTTTGATGTCACGCACACTCACAATTTGTCTACAAGTAAAACTTCAGTAATATACCATGTGTTTTAAACAACCTGAAATTATGCACTGCTGCACCAGATTCACAACAAAATCAGCAAAAAATTTCAACAATTACAGAAAATATTACTGTGTGTACATTAACACATTCAGTTATACAACAACAATATAACCAAAAAACAAAGAACTCCCTATTTCTTCGAGTTAAATCTACCTACACTACAGATATGCCCCTCCCCAAAGCACACTTTCACTGTCTCTTACTACACAGACTCAATGTTGTACATTAACATTCAAAATCCACACACAAACAATAAACGCTCGATGATATGAGCACAGGAGGGTTTCCTACAATCAATTAACTAAAGTTTGAGCAAAAGAAATTACTCAAAAAGGCTTTTTTAACAGCTTTTAGAAGGTTTGAATCACAGACGGCTCTCAGAGCAGACTGACTCCTATAGCTTCCTACACACACTACCCCGAACTGAGGCTGTGCAGAACAATCTAGAGCCAATGTGATCTGAAATCCCATGAATCACTGCAAAATTTGCCTTTGGAGCTTAAAAATAAGGCGAAGTGAGGCAAAGTACATTGTTTTCAATTCACTTCGCCTTAAAATTGGTGGAGTAGTGGTTTGGGGAAGGCAGAGTAATGCAAAGTCATTGTTTTCAATGGACTTCGTGTTGCCCATTATGGCGTGAAGTGCTCCGCCGTGCGGATTACTCCAGTCCTGCTCACTCATGAATCACTTCCAGAGTGAATTGACTTCACCCGCCACTACTACCAAACTAAGTGACATCACATGCAGGAGTAGCTGTGTGAAGGACGTGCTAAACAAGGCATGGGGCAGCTTGTGACTCTCAAGCTGAATTCATTGTTGTTTCTGCAAAACTAATTATGATATCTTTTCTTCCTCAGTTTTTGAAGTGAGTCCGCAGAATGCTGGTATACTATTTTAGTTCAACAGCTTGGGACATGTAACAGGAATAGCATTGTATAAATGGAAATAGCATGGTCTGAGAAGTCTGGAAAGCAGGTTATCTGCAAGCTTAACAGAAATAGCAAAAGCATTTTCCTTTTCCAGTTTTGATGGATGGCTTTTGAAATGCCTTACCAGGAAGCACACTTTAGAGGAATTTTCCAGCAAATGTGTTGCCATTCATAAAGCTACAGTAACTACATACAGTCAAGCGGTAACATCCTCAGATACAGTATATGCATTGTATTTATTTATTCATTTATTTTTTTATGTATTTATTTACATACATATTTATTTATTTATTCAGTCATTCATTTGTTAAATGGGTAAGAACTCATCGGAAATAGGTTTCATTTACAGGAGTAATCTGGGGCATACAATGATACAAAGCATTTTATAAGTAGTATAGTGCTTCATTTTTTGGATCAAAACCCTTACCCAGAGGTCGAAAAGATACAAAGACATATGAAAAAGATTATGTTTAACAGCCTTTATATCAGAAACATGTTGATGGGTTTAAATGGAAGGTGACAAATCAGATACCTCCACATGCTTCTCTTTGTCTTACTCCTCAGTTATCGATTATGCAGTGTGTATTGTTGAAAATTATAGTTCTTTGTCAATTTCTATTTGTGCCAAGAGTGACCAATGTCTGGTTATATCAAAAAGGAAAGGATGGCTGAAAACAAATTGGGGAAACCCTAATACTGAAACATATAACAAGAAAGGGCCAAAATGGGATGGGCTAGTCGAAAACAGAATAGTTGAAATATTGTATTTATTTATTTATTTTAGGATTACAACCTTTGAGTCAGAGACTCATTTACAAAGGCTCTATGTCAGAGTACAAAAACAAAACATACAGAATACACAGTAACAGCATAATGGAATTATGGGTTACACACACAAAATTACAGTAACAACAGGAGTACATGATATAGCCATGTTACAATATACAGTCTGCATAGTTAAACAAAAATTCAGTAGTTGGCATAATAAATTTCTCACTGGTTTATTATAAAATGTTAGGCGCTGCCTAGCTATGAAGGTTATTACAATGGAGTGAAAGACTAGTGCAGTTAACATATGCAAGCAGCCACCAAAGGCCTTGTCAGTAGGTTGCCATTGAGGTAGCAGCAAGGTAGAGCCTAGCTAGATGGCACATTGGCACTACCGAGAGGGAAGTATATGTTCTTTTAGTGCTACTTTGAAGGGACCTAGGTTGGAGATGGAGGATACTGTATATCAAAGGGGAGTTCATTGTACCAAGCTGGTGCCCTGTAGGAGAAGGATCTTTGGGCTAGTGAGGTCCTGACCCTTGGTGTCGACCATACCTGTTTGCTGGTGGTGTGGGTGTTCACTGAGGTGTGGAAGGATTGGAGCATGGCAGATACCCCCAAAGGGGAGAGCCCAAGGTGAATTTTTTTCATAAGGAGACAAGTTTGATAATGTATTCTCTCATCCAGGTTTACGAGGTTTGTCAGGGAATACAGGGTGCAGGTGTGGGTACACTTATCTGTCCTAGATAGGAGTCTGCATGCTTTATTTATGGCAAGATGAATTTTATTCAGCGCCGTATGATCAGCAGCTGAGTAGATGATAAGCCCGTAGTCGACAAGAGAGAGGACCAAGCCGGTGACAGCCAGGTTAAGGGCTTCTGGAGGTAAACAGGTTTTGTGCCTATACAGTAGCCCTATGAGGGCATTGAAGGCTGATGACAGGTTGTTGATGTGTGAGTGGAAAGAGAGGCAGGAGTCAAAAATTATGCCTAGGTATTTATAAGTGTGTACCTGCTCAAGAGGAAGGAGAGAGTGGGAGAGAATTGATAATTGCATATTCTTGGTCTTATTCTGATGGTGGGCAAAGAGCATGGCTTTTGTTTTTTTCACAATAGCTACGAGTCTTTGGTCTATGAACCAGTTCTCAATCTGGTTAAATGCATATTGGAGGGATGGTTGCAGAGAACTCGGATCTTGGTGTGAGGCAAAGAGAACTGCGTCATCTGCATACAGCAGCAGATTACCAAAGCATGACTTGGGCAGGGAGTTCAGGTAGAGACTGAACAGCAGAGGGCCAGGAATTGAGCCCTTGGGAACCCCAGAGCAGACTGGCAAGGTGGAGGACTGGGTGGTGTGTATTTTGACGAATTGCAACTGCACTGTGAGGTAGCTGGTGAACCAAGTTATAGGTACTCTGGATAGGCCTAGGTGTTGGAGTGTGCATAGGAGTAAGGGGTGGAAGATGGTGTCAAAGGCCTTTGACAGGTCGATGAAGATAGCTCCCGCAAGGTGTTTTCTATCTAGAACAGAATGAATATAATTGGAGAACTCAGTCAGGGCCATAGTAGTACTGTGCTCAGACCTGAAGCCATGTTGTTCCTTACACAGCAGATTGTAAGTGACAAGATAATAAGTAAGTTGGGTGGCTATAATCTTTTCAAGAGCTTTTGAGAGCGGGGGGAGGATGGAGATGGGTTGGTAGTTATTGGGGAGTGTATTGTCACCACTCTTTAGTATGGGGTGATGGTGGTTGTCTTCCAGGTTGAAGGGAACTGCCCCAGACACAGGGAGTGGTTTAGAAGGTCAGTCAGTGGGGAGAGAACAGTGTCAAGTACTTGCCCAAGGATTTGCATATCAAAAGAATCCTTACAGTAGCAAGAGCCACTGAGGCCATTGGTGAGAAATGGCCTTGCCTCATTCATGGTAACTACTCTGAAGTGGAAGGGGGGATACTACAAGTTAGGGAGCTGGGTTGCTGGAATAGGGTCAAAGAATTTGACTGGGAGCACTGCACTGAGGTCAGAGAAAGATGCTTTAAGGCAGTCAGCTATGGCCTGTGGGGTGGTGGTGGGGACATTGTTTATGGTTAGAAGGGATGGGGGGAAGCCGGGCTTTGCTGTTTAGTTCTTTGATGTTATCCCAAAACAACCATGAGTTCCCCCAGGAGGAGGCTAGGGTTGCTTTGTAGTGTTCCAATTTTGCCTGCTTTATTGCCCAGGTGCATTTGTTGCAGGCTGCTTCATAGGTCTGCCTATTAGCTTGCGAGTGGAGGAAACTCCTTTCCTCCAGAGGTCGTCTCTGTGCTTGAGCTGATGGAGCAGTTCAGTAGAGACCCAGGCGGCATTGCGCTTCTTGGTCTGCACATTAGAGAAAGGGGCATAAATATCGCAAGCTTTATTAAATGAGCAGGTAAAGTAGTCAAGGGCTTCATATATGGTAGCTGCCTGAGAGATTGGAGACCAGTCCCAGCAGGTAAGGTACCTCCTAAGTTTGGCGAGGCCGCCAGGTCGGAGGCGAAGCTGGGATATTTTGTGTGGTTTGGGTTTCTGCTGAAAGCATGACCATGAGAATATAATGGGGGAGTGATCACTTAGGGAGTCAGGGAGGACCACAAGATTAGAGAGTTTGCTGGGATGGTTTGTAAGTAGGAGGTTGAGCAGGGTGCTAGAGCCATTGGTGGAGTTCACCCTGGTGGGTTGGTTGACCAGCTGGCTAAGATCAAGAGCAGCGAAAGTGTCCTTGATCTGCAAGGGCAGGGCCAATTAGAAATTCAGTACTGTTCAATCAATCAATCAATTTATTGATAAAGAAATTAAGAGAAAATATCTCTTTTACAATTGCAACCATACGTTACAAACAACATGAAAGACACAATACATGTAGAATAAATTACACACTACAAACAGTGGGAACAGAGGCAAATCACAAAACGAGGGTCCTGGACATTAGGATGGCAGATTTTAAAGAAACTAGAGACTGCTTCAGAACCTGCCTCATACGGGAGGATTATGGGGGAGTATTAGAAGAACAGTGTCGAAAATAAGGGAGGGCATAATAAAGGTAACCACCCCTGCATGAAGGAAGTGCATAGAAGTAGAAATAGAAAGAAACTGTTATGATTCTCTAAGGAAATGGCCAATGTGGTGATCGAAAAAATGCTGGCATTCAGAAGTAGAGATATGCAAAACTGGCAAACTTTGCTCTGCGAAAATATTTCTGAAGACTGCCATATTAGCGTAGTGCTGACTTAAAGATTTTGGCAGGTGAAATGACACTTTTTCAGGTGAATTTAAGGCGAAGTTGGAACTTCACCTTATCTTCACATCAAAACGTACCATTTCACAAGGAGAACTTAATGCAAAATGACAAAGAGGGCAATTCACAAAGTTGTTCACAAAGGTGACTTTCACAACTTTGCTGGAACTTCACCAGTGAAGTAAAACTTCAAATCTGTATTCAGGAGGCATAAGGAAATGCATAGGAAGAGAGAGAGAGCTATACCAAAGTAAAACAGGGTTAAGCAGGACAGTCAGTGAGGAGAGCAAAGGCATAGATAGAAAAAAGGATAGCCAAAGGGGTTGCTGAAAGGGACACAACTTTCTTCAGGTACATGAGTGAGAAGAGGAGGAAAGGTTGGTAGAGTAACTTGAAACCATTTAGCTACAAGACCAAAGGTAGCATGGATTCACGGTGGGGAGGTTATGCCAGTTGGATCAGATTGATTTTTCAACTGGGTGACTGGGGAAATAGATTAGGGGAGAGCAGTGAACATGGCCTGTCTGGACTTTAATTGGAAAACAGCCAATATGGTTCCCAGTACATGCAAAAAATAAATAAACAAATAAATAAAAAATAAAAAAGGAGGCACCTAGTTCCAACAGTGCAACGATTTGTGTAAAATTAATTATGCTTCTTCAGGACTACTGTACTCATTTTAGAAATATAGAATATTTCTCTTATTATTTGTATGGATACCATATTAAATGTATACATTGCTTTGGCACTGTACTTAACCAAAGTTCAAATGTACTGTGTATTTTCATATAAGTACAGTATGTTAAAGAGCAGCTAACAACTTCAGGAGAGCTTTGACAAAACATAATGTTTAGATAAAGTTCAACTTGTATTTCACATTAGTTTTTTATTCCTCCTCCCCATTATTTATTGCTGAGGTTAGTTGCATGAAAACAGGATTTTGGGTCCTGAAGAGTTCATCTATTTCTGTTGCTGTCTCCCTACCTGAGGTCATAATGCATTGCTTGTTACATCACAGTTATTCCCATGGCAACAGATTGTGATGTCACAACAGAACATTATGACTTGAAGTAGGGAGTAAGCTATAGAGTCAGGTTAACTTTAAAGTGACCATAAGGGATAAAAATCATGTATTCATACACATTTCCTAAGTAATAAATAATGGAGAGGATAAATTTAGAATATATATGGAATACAAGCAGAATGTTACCTACTTATTATGTTTTTCAAAGTTTTCTTTCAGGTGTCAGTAGCTCTTCAAAGTATTGTAGGCTATACAGGGCATTAAATAAAAAAGTTGTTCCAGCATTATTTAAATAATTCTCAAATATGTTTCAGTTAATAATAATCTCTGATACCGCTCTTTAAAGTTTAGCATTTTTCTTTTCTGATCCCTGCTGTCATATGCAGCGCTCTCTGTCAGATCTAATGGTAAGAACATTTTTTACTCTGTATAAAACTCCAATGAATTCTAATTATATTCATATCTTAGATCATACAGTGCTGAAATCTCCAATTTATTTCATTTGCAATTTATGGGAATTGTAGTTTCATTGACCTACATTGGTGCTTATTTGTGTCTGCAAGATAAATATTAAAACAAGGAGTAATTAAGTTTTTATAATTCTGGTTTCAATTGTGTATGCTTTTATATGTATGCTTTCAAAATGTTGCTTACCCATATGTTGGTAGTACTGCATATCACCCCCTAGGTGTAGCATTTGTCTCTGGTACTGGAAAACAAATTCCTTGTTATGTTTGCTTGCATGCATGGGCAAGATACATAGTGCCACCATATGAGTATTCGTAGGTGTGGCACCCCTGCTTCCAATGCCCTGGTCATTTTTGCAGGCATGGCAGCAGGGCTCCAATGAATGTCTGAGCTTGTCTATAACAGCGGTTCAGATGCAGTGACATTCAGCTGAAAGAGAATGACCGCTATAATCAGCGGTGGTAACGTGTAGGCAATTTGCATACTGCCATGCCATCAGCTGTATGCAAATTGCCTACATGTCACCACCTTAGCAGTCATTCTCTTTCAGCTGTTTGCCACTGCATCTCCCGGCATGATGCACCCCCCATTTGTTGTGCTGAAGGGTGCCCAATCCCCCTCGGAGCATACACACTCCCCCCCAAGCACACTGTATGTCCGATGGGGTGCCCAATCCCGGTCGGCTCCAGTGCCCCCCAAAAGCAAATTTCAAGGTGCCACACTGGGAGCCCACCCCATCATGGCAAAAGTCCCATGTCATCATGTGCTCCCCTGCAGACTGTATGGCCAACAGGGTTGCTCAATCCCCCATTGGCTTCACTGCCCCCCCAAAGAAACTTCCAACTGCCACACTTGGAGCTCACCCCAGCGTGGCAAAAGTCCTGCGTCATCTTTTTTTTTAAAAACCCTGTAACAAAAAAATGGTCCCTCATTGACTGTCTTGCCCCACAACCCACACCCACTGTCAGTGCACCCCACTTCCCCACAGCCCCCTTCTCCCATACTTACCTCCGAAGCCTGATGCGACGATCTTCGGTGGACTGGAAACATGTCTGCACTCTTCAAATCGGACCGCAAACTGTAGAAATGCCGGGAAGCTGTATAATGGCATAAATAGGGTTTTTTCAACTTTGGTTCATAGCATGGTAATTTTTTCAAATTTTTGCATCAAGTTTTCAAAATGGGGTTCTTGGGACCCCATCTCATGAATTCAGTCACTGTCATCTGGTTATTCAGTCCCAAATGGTGATTTCACTGTCACTGTGTGGAACCACCTTTTGGGACCGATTAATGAAAAGACAGTGTCACAGTTCATGAGGTAGGCCCCCAAAAACCCTATGTTGAAAATATGGTGAACAAATTCCTCAAAAATGACTGTTTTATGAGCATGCATTGTGCATTTCCTACGCACGCTCGTAACTTTGAGAATTTTTAAATATTTTCACTCCAGATTTTCAACACTGCCATTTTGCCACACCTCCTTATGAACAATACAGCTGTCATTGTTCACATCTCACCCAAAATGTGGTTTCACACATGTAGTGCACAATTGAGTGGTCGGTGTGTGAAATCAATGTTTGGGACAGATTAAGACAATCACAGTGACACTGTTCATGCGCAGAGGTCTTAAAATGGCTATGTTGAAAATTTAGTGACAAAAGTCCATAAAATGACTGTGTTATGAGCATGCATTGCTCAGTTTCCATGCACCCACGCAAGTTCATGAATTTGTAATATTTTCAGTCTAGATTTTCAACATTGGCATTTTTCCACACCTCCTTATGAACAGTACAGCAGTCATTTTTCATACCCTGGCCAAAATGTGTTTTCGCACTTCTGGTGCAGAATAATGAGGTCGCTGTGGGGAAATCAGTGTTTGGGACACATAAAGAAAATCACAGTGACACTGTTTATGAGCGGAGGTCCCCAAATGCCTGTGTTGAAAATCTGCTGTAAAAAATCCCCAAACTAATTACGCTATGGGTGTGCGTTGCTTAGTTTCTATGCACGCTCATGCCTTCACCAGTTTTTTTATATTTTCACTCCAGATTTTCAACATTGCCATTTTTACACCGCCTCATGAACAGTACAGCTGTCCTTTTTCACATCCTGTTTGAAATGTGTTTTTGCACCTGTGGCACCAAATGGCTCAGTCGCTGTGCAAAATCACCTTTCGGCTAATGAACTGATAGTGTCACTGTTCATGCGGTGGGGTCACAAAAAGCCCATGTTGAAAACTTGGAGTAAAAATACCAAGAAACACCAAGGGCGTTAGGGTTTTTGACCATAATATCCTACCCTGTAGGGACTGACAGGTGTCAGAGGTGTGACTTGGGATTGTTGATAGTAATGCTGATGCCATTCCACCCCACCCAAATACTGCAGCCAGTGACAGACATTGAGGTGTCCCTTGGACCCTTTGGCTCCAGAGTTCACCCCATTCTCCTATACTGCATCCATTTCAGTGTGTTTCCTTATGGAATGAGGTGAGCGTAAAGGCCAAACACCCCAAGGCACACCTCAACACCTGTCAGCATCTGCAGGGTAGGGTGAGGTGAAATGCCATGACAGTCATGGGCAATGACCCAAAGCCACACTCCAATGCCTGTCCATCTCTGCAGGATGGGGGTGGAGTTGGCGTCAGTTCAGTACTTCACTGCCATTCCTATACTGCATCTGTCTAACTCCTGTACTTCCACTGCTAATGCCAGCAAGCAAACATTTGGCAATGACAAATGCTTGTTATGTTTTCTTGCACATGCACAAGAAATATCTTGCAGCTGCTTCAGAGAAGACATTTCAGAGGTGTGTCAGGGAGTAGCCCAATTCAGAGCAATCTACAATGGGATCGGCCCTGACAGACCAAAGATCATACAAGCAGAGTAAAAACTTTTTAAATTTGAAAAGTAGGATCAACCAGATAAATATAAAAAAAAATAATGGTTTGTTCTGTCATGGTGGTCCACACCTGAATCTCAGTCCTAGATGATGCCCTAGGCATCCAGTTAAACCCCTCCCTAGCCCCATAGTGATATTCCACCATATTCATGTCCCTATCTACAACATTTAGTGCATGAACCCCATGATCCCTCCCTCCTGCCTTCTTTCCCCTGTGTGTCAACACACCGAATGTGAGCCAGCTGCCAGCAGAGGTGCTGCCTGTGAGAGAGAGAGCCTGAGCCATGTGCCACCACAGCATTCCAGGAGGTTGGAGAGTATTGTCTGCCCACATAGCCTTGTCTGCCAGAGCCCACCTTGCCTTGCTCCCCAGTGGGTGATTTGGCCCCTCATTACCAGCCCCCATCACCTCCAGAATGCACCTGCAGCAGTGTCAGCTGTCTCACTTAGCTGACACCTCTGGATCACTTCATGTCCCCAGATCTATTCAATGATTTTTCTTTTTAAATGATTAACTCTGTTTTTCAGATAATTCTATTAACTCCCCTGGTTACATTGGAAGTGTTTTCCCAATGTGCTGATCAGTTCTAGTCTGGGAATATCTGGCCCCGGGGATCAATCATCCATTAAACACCAGGGGAGAATGCTTTGGAATGGGAGAAAGTGTTGTTACTCTGCAGACTGCCTGCCTAGCAGAGGAATGCTGACAGCCAGCTGCCAGAGGCACCGGTGCTCTGACCAAGACAAGACTTGTGGAGGTGAGAAGTTCAATGGTGGGGATAAAAAGATACTGGGGGTGGGGCTATGGAGGAGGAGGGTCACAGTCCGGCACCATGATCAGAAATCCCTGACACTCACCAGGAATTCAAGACAGAGAATGAGGATGGATACCTGGCTTCTGATCACAGTTCGAGTTGGTCTCTTTTCAGCAGAGACAGGAAAGGAAATCAAAATCAGTTGGTGGTGAAAAAGAAATAAAACAAACATTTTTATACTGGACAGGGAGTAAAATGGTTCAAGAGAGGAAGTGTGCCTCCACAGATTATGTAATTCAGTAAAATATACTTTGTTCCGGAGATCACATGATGCAGAGTGCTGAGTAGAAGCTCCTCCATTAAGCTCCTGCCTCCTGATCATTAAATCGTCTTTTTTAGACGTTTATATTTCTCCATTTCCTCTGCTTTTGAATTCTTCTGCTATTTAAGCATCTTGTGAGCCTGTTTTGTAAGTTAGATTGGCGGATGGAGGCTTATATGAAGAAATCCCTGCAGAAACACACACCCCCGCTACTCCCGAAAAGGCTCCAAAGAAATCCTGGGCCTCGGGTGGGCCAGATAGGCCTGATCCTTCGGGTCAAGTTGGGGAACAAGAACCTTTAACGCTTAATAGGTTTTTAGAAGAGTTTAAACCATTTCGTGAAGAGATGAAAGAAATGGCGATCAACCTGAAAACTCTCTCTAGAAAACTGGATGAAGTCTCGTTAACTGTCTCTGATAATACAGCTCGAATAGTCTCGTTGATGAAAAGGCTAGAGAATCTCGATCCTGAATTAATATCTACGCGACAGAAGCTATCTCGTCTGGAGGCAAAACTCGAAGAGTTGGAGGGCCATAGCTGCAGAAACAATGTCGTGATACTAGGGCTACCAGAGGGAGAAGAGGGTCAGCATGCTGTAGCATTCACACAGAAGCTGGTGGAATGGGTTGCTGGCCCCTCTCCCTTCGGCCCAGTATACATCATAGAGCAAGCTCGCAGGTCACTGTGACTGAAGCCTTCCCCGGATGCTCCCCCGTCCTATTATCAGCCACTTTTTGAATTTCCTAGAAAGGCAGCACTTCTTGCAGAAAGTGAAAGCTTTACAAGAGGCTCGTTGGGAGAATACGAAATTGAGAATTGCACAAGATTTCCCTGGACCGGTTCGTTTGAAATGAAAAGCGTTTCATCCCATCGTATCTAAGATCATGGCTGCGGGTCTGAAATTCAGGATGGGATACCCGGCCAGGCTACAAGTTTTTGTAAACGGATCCTAGTGTAATTATGATGATCCTGAAGCTGCCCTTTCAAGCCTTAAAATCATGCTACTGGACCTGTTCCGAGAGCTCTGAAAGGCCCTGTTCGAATGCTGAGGAGCTGCTTGGAGCTGCCTTATTGGAACTGTTATCTCTTTTCTTCTTGGAGGAGATATTGTTGATGAGTTGTATTTGGAAGTTCTCGTTCTCTCATCTGGACTGTGTTAATCAGTGCATGGCCTACCTGCTAACAGCCTCTCAACCCCTAATTTCATAAAGCTAACTCCTGTTCAGGGCAAAGACACTTGGGGTCTCAGGGTTGGCTTAATTAGAAAATGAGCTTTGTGTTCCAGTATATTCAGTTTTGTAAATTCCATAGAGAGGGGAAGTTTGTGTTATTAATTCTAGGACTAACGTTCACTTTACAGTTTGCTGGAAATGGGACAGCTCTTGGGCTTTCTCAATAACTCATACTTACCTTGTCAGGATCGGGTTGTGGCCACAAGAGGGCGTATCATGCATATGTAGTGTAACGCCGTGTTGTTCTTAACTCGAGGAGGATCTCTCTCAGTGTTCTTACCAGTCCCGAGTTCAGGACAGCAAATTTCCCCAAGGGGAATTCTTGTAACTAAGTGCTGGTATATTTCTGGGAAGAGTTGTTTTTTCAATTTTCTTTCTCTTGGGTTCACAATTTCAATGCTTTTCTCGATTTCTGCTCTCAGTTTGATGGGAAAGGGCTATTCCCCTTCATTAGTTCCCTGATCTGGTTCTGGTTTGTGTAAAGATTTCTCATGGGGCAAGGTAACCCCTATTTTTCACTCAGGTTCTTGAGGTTTCCTGGCACATTCATGAGTTTGGCAGCTTACTCTGCTCTCCCTTTCATTATCATGTTAATGCATATGCGTGCACATGCATTGGAAGCCCAAGGCTGCTCTCTAGTTTTTTGGGGTAATTAATATCATTCACATTCTTAAATATTTACTTATGGATGTAAGTTGTACTGCCATTAGCAGAGGTGCATTAGCGGGAGGCGGGAGAAGGAGGAAAGGACCCAGTACTGCGCTAAACGTTGCTTGTGGCAGTGTGGTGGGTTGGGATGGGGGTGGTGGATTTGGGGTTTTGTCAGGTGGAATGGGGATGTCGGGAGGGAAGTGAATGGGCTAAATGCAGGGGGGTTGGGGAGGAAGGAGGGTTTTACAGCAGTAACTTTTGGAGTATGGTTGCATGCATTATGTAACCTGTGTGCAGGGCTGATCATACTAAGTTCAATAACTATTATCAGATGGCCAAAGAGATGACTTTTGCTACTTGGAATGTTAAGGGGATCAGGAAAAAATCCAAACAATATCAGGTTCTCAAACATTTAAGCTTATTACATTCTCAGATAACTTTCCTACAGGAATCCCATTTATTAGAAACTGAAGCTTTACAGTTAAGGAGGCAACAGGTGGGGCTGGTTTACAATGCTCAGGGTTCCACTAATAGTTGTGGGGTCATGCTTATTATTAATAGAGGTATTCTCTTTGTCTCTACACAGGTCATCAAAGACCTGGGGGCAGGTTTATCTTAGTTAAAGGCACTCTCTGGTCAGTTCCACTTTTACTTGGTAGTATATATGGCCCTAATATGGATGATCCAGGGTTTTTTATGAGACTTATAACTATTATTCTTCCAATGCTTCCCATCAGGATTATTTTGGGGGGTGACTTCAATCAAGTCATAGATACTAATCTTGACAGGTCAGGTAGTGGACCAGGAGTGGTCTCTCCGGGGCAGAGGGCTTTTAGGGACTTAGTAGACCAGTGCGGGCTCAGTGATGTCTGGCGCATGTTATATCCTGACTCTAGGGAGTTTACTTACAGGTCAATGGTGCACGGCTCACAGTCCCGCATTGGTTACATATTTATTTCTCAGGCTCTCCTAACCGGGGTTAAGACCTCCTTGATTCAACCTGGCCCTGTCTCCGATCATTCATTGGTGTTGTGCAAATTGGCATTCCTTAATTTACCAAATAGGGAAACCAGATGGAAACTCAATGAACAACTTCTTAAAGACGCTAAGTATTGCAAGCTCATAAAGGAGCAAATTGAGTTCTTTTTTTTATCTAACCCTTTAGACAGTGCAAAGCCGGATATTTTATGGGGGGCCTTCAAGGCTTACATGAGAGGGATCCTCATTAGTATGGCGGTGAGTAGGAAAAGGGCACAGGAGAAGGAACTGTTATCATTACTTTCCCAAATTTGGTCACTTGAAATTAATATTTCGGCTAGTGCCCCAGATGAAGACGAGAGGAAGCTCCTAGTCTTGAAGGACAGATATCTAGAGTTACTTTGGGAAAAAGCAGAACTAGCTATTATTCGTACTAAGGCTAGTTACATGGATCAGGGAGAGAAGGCGGGGCGCCTATTGGCATTGCATATAAAGCAACAAGAATCTGCAAGATTCATCCCTTCAATTCGGGCAGTGGCAGACGGGTCTCTGAAAGTATCTCCTACCGAGATAGTACAAGAATTTGCCCTATATTATGAAAGACTGTGCAGTGACATGGAGTATCCTCCCTGTCCTGGGAGTACGGAGAAATATCTGAGGGATTCCCATCTGCCCTTCCTTTCAGAGCAACACAAGGGTTTTTTGGTCACCCCTATATCACAGGAAGAAATTGTTGAGGTTATTAGTGGATTACCCGTAGACAAAGTCCAAGGCCCTGACGGATTCTCCTCCCTATTTTACAAAGTTTTTCGGGATCTCTTATTACCAGTACTTTATCGCCTATTTCAATATATTTATCCAGGGCAGAGGCAGACCCTCACCTCTTTGAGGCCTTGATTGTTCTTCTCCCTAAACCAGATAAAGACCCTGAGCTCGTTCAAAGCTACAGACCTATATCCCTTCTAAACCAAGATATTAACATTCTTTCGAAGATACTAGCCAACAGGTTAACTGTAGTTCTCCCTGAACTAATAGGTATGAGCCAGGTAGGATTTATGAAGGGGCACTCATCATCTGACCATTTACGTACCCTATCTCATGTCTTCTCGGCTACCAGGGATGCTGAGTTTCCAGCAGGACTGGTTTCCTGGATGCCGAGAAGGCATTTGATCAAGTGAATTGGAATTTTTTGTTTCGAGTTCTTTTCAGTTCCCCTCTGTATTTATATCCTGGATTGCTACATTATATAAAACCCCTACATCAAGGATCTCTAGGAACGGGGCCTTTTCCAAACCTTTTCCACTCCATTCAGGAACCAGACAGGGTTGCCCCTTATCTCTTCTGTTATTTAATTTATATCTGGAACCTCTCATCCAAAACATTCTCAAAAATGCCTCCATACAAGGCATTTGGGTTGAGTGCCATGAAATTAAGGTCACTACATATGCGGATGATTTGCTGATATACTTATCCCATCCAGTATCTTCTGTACCGGCTTTGTTGAGTGAAATTGTAAGATTCAGTGCCCTGTCCAGTTACAAACTGAATGCTAGTAAATCCTTATTCTTTCCATTAAACCATAAGGTATTCAAAAATGACATTAGTCCCTTAAGTCTATGTTGGACTCCCAGGTCATTTAAATACCTGGGCATTAAACTATCCCGTAACCCCCTTACATGGTTTAAGGAAAATCTCGAATCTCTCTCACAGCTTATAATTCACGACCTTGATAGGTGGTCCAAACTTCTCATTTCACTATGGGGCCGGATCAACATAATTAAGATGAATGTATTCCATAGAATTTTTTACCCTTTATCTCTTCTCAATACTTTTATCCCACTACTCTGGTTTAAAAAGTTACATGGCATATTTACTAGATTTATTTGGGCCGATAAGTATCCTCAATTGGCCTATTATAAATTGGCAGCTCCAAAACTTGTGGGGGGTTTGTGGATTCCCCATCTGGCTATATATTACTGGGCCAGCCATTTAGCAAAATGTTTGAGATGGGTATCTCCCGGCCTGGAAAAAGAACAGCCGGCTTGGCTTAGGATTGAATTGGATGTAATTAGGTCTAAGAATCTGGACCCTCTAACCTTATTCTATCTTAAAAACTCCCAGGCTGAGGAATGCCCTATAGTAGTTACCTCATTAAAGGTATTTGCACAATTATGCTCATTTTTGCACTATACCCCTCAGTTGGATTTGGCCCAATCTATCTGGAATTCCCCATCTTTCAGCATTAACAAGAAGCAGATTCCCCGTAAATGGTTGTCCCAATTGGCGGATGGGAAAGTGCTCCCTTTTGTGGATTAAGGGGGGAAATGGTTGTCAGTAGAAGATATTATTAGGAAATTTCTTATTCCGGCTCCCTCTCACTTCAAAGTTGTACAGTTAAGGCACTTACTTACAATAGTTTTTGGTGAATACCCCCAAGACTGTCACAGCCCTGATACCTGAGGTTTCTTCACTTCTTGGATCTTCAGGTTTCATATATAAATTATATCAGGTCTTGTTTTATAAAAGATATGGGGACTCTTTTGGACCCACGAGATTCTGGAACTCTATCCTTCCTCAGTATCATCTGGATTGGCAATCCCTAGGGAGATCCTGTCGAAAATATGTTTCTCAAGACAGATTGTGTCTCATGCAATATCACATATTACATAACATGTATTGCACCCTGGTAAAATTAAAGAAATGGGGTCTCTTGAACTCCAATATATGTATTAAGTGTTCGAGGGAAGAAGGAACACTTCTTCACATGTTCTGGTCCTGCCCTAAAATTTCTCTTTTATGGGATTCAATCAAGACTTCCCTGGATCCTTTACTGGGCCTTCAGGAGTATTTTACTCCTGAGATTTACCTTTTAGGGGACCTGTCTTCTATCAGAGTTAAAGTAAGAAGGTTTCATATTTCTATGATTGCCTTATCTGTCAAGAAGCTTATTTTACATCACTGGAAAGACAAGTCCTCCCCAACCTTTCAAGAATGGGTGAATGAAATTCTTGCCAATCTACGTACAGAAAAAGCGATTGCCAGTCTTCACAATAGATTGGCAGCATATACCAAAATGTGGGATCCCCTTCACTCTAATTTTAGTGGCTCAGTCTTAATCATGTCACAGTCTAAACTGCCCTGCAGGTTCTCAGGTAATGAGCTTAGTATTTAGGGGATACATGGATTTGTTACTGCTGTAAGGAGGGACGGGAGGGTTAGGCAGTCATGTCTTTATAAGTGGCTGTATTTACATCTCATCTCATTTTCATTGTAACTGCCTTTTATTGTGGAAAATGTACTAATAAAGTTTGAATTATAAAAATATATATATATATATACTTTGTTCCTGTGATTGTTGTATTTCCCCCAACAATTGGTGCCGGTTGGGGTGGGATCCTAGACCACTGCCTGGTGCCTACTGTTTCTGGGGGACGAGCAAATTACTGAAAGTGATACTATTGGTTGTACAGTTAGAATGGAGTCCGCAGCTGTGAGGTGAGAGAGGTCTTTCAGCGAAGACAACCAGCAGGGAGAAAGTTGTGTTATCTAGCAACTACAGTAGTATGGATGTGTTTCTAAGAGAGGCACAGTAAAGAGAAACAGATTATAAAGTTGTCTGGCAGGGTCAGAAGAGGTATGTATATCAGAGCATTGGATCACAAAAGGGGTAAAGAGGACATAAATTTAATGTGGTGGGGAGAGGGATTAGTGTATCAGGAGAGGAAGAATCTCTTGACTCATCTAGAAGAGCAGAAAGGGGAGGAAGGGACTTCTCTGGCAGGGGCAGAAAAGGAAACATTTCTTTTGGGTGGGAGTGAATGGTTTAATTTCACCCAGATCATGGTGGTTACAGATCCTCCATTTAAACACATTCATAAGGAGTTGCAGACCTCCCCTTCTCTATGATAACATGGGTTGTGAGTCCAACCTACCAAATTATAAAATCAAATCCTTAGCTTTTTTTTGAGGGGGGGTGTAAAATGGTTGCAATAGAAATTGTAAGGGTCTATGTAATCACACAGTGATGTCTCTTTAGGTGGTCTGAGACTGAACTGGGTTGGGGGGGTTAAAAGCTGTCAGGTCACACATGCAAATGAAGGACTTTTTTGGGAAAATCCCTAGCCCTGGAAAGAAGCTTTTCCAGGGTGACCCCAGCCCTGGGAAGAAGTACAGACCATGTCTCTTTTGGCAGGATTTGCTCCAAAACCCAGGATCATGGCTGGTTCTGCTCATTTTGAGACAGGAATGTGAGATACTGCAGATTTCTGGTGGGAAAACTTCACAGTGGAAGTCTGTTTTCCCTTTTGAGGAGTCTCAAGACATCACTGCATTCTCCTTGGCATTTTGCCCCTGGAATTAGAAATTTCAGAAGGGGGAACAAGAGAGAACGTTGCCTCTTTCATGAGTAGCTTTCACCTTACATGGAGCCTGCTGTTCCCCCCCTCCCCGAATCAATCTTGAGAGGAAGGACCATGGGATAAAAGTGGGTGTTACAGGTAGACTAGCTCTGCTTGTCATCCACATTTTACTTGGGGGGGGCCTTAGTGAGGGTAACTGAAAACATAGAGGATGGGTAGCATCTTGAAGAACAGCAGTTCACTAATGTAGATTAATGTAATGTCAAAGGAGTTTGGAGCTATAAACTAGGGAAAGAGAGGAAAGAGCAGCAGATCCAAGTGTTCAGAAGACCTAGAAAAAACAGGGATTACACAACCAAAAATAAGCACTTTTCAACTCTGTTTAGAAAAGGGGTGTTGTGCAAGGAAAGGGCAAGGGGACCCCAAGGGGTGTGGTCATGGTGAAATGGTACAGTCATGGCAAAGGTCATGGTTGTGGTGAGTTAGGCCCCAGATTTCTCTAGGATCTAGGGCCTCAGGTTACCTTAATCTGGCCCGAGTGCACCCCATAACCCCTTCCTTCACCTGCATGTCAACACCCTGAATGCCGATCTGTAACAGTTTTAAGGGCATGGTGTTGTAAAATGCAGTGACACACTTTGAGATGGTGATGGTCACAATGCATTTGGATAATTTTTCATGACTTCACTGAGCTGAATTGCTATTCTCAGTGGCATACAAAATGCTAGTAAACCTTGAATAAAGGAAGGAACCTCCTTTGTATGATATCTCCAGTCGACAGTATTATGGTGTTTGGAAATGCTAGTGGACCTCTAGTTGCACTAGTAAAAGACTGGTGAAACAGAGTCCATGGCTCCAAAAGCACAGCAAATGCTTTAAAGGGGAAAGGAGACATTTCAAAATTCCCACTTCATATATGCTTAACCTTTATCATTCTGTAAATGTCTCTCCTATTTTTTGTTTTCCCTCTCTCCTTGTTGTTAAAAATCAGCTGTTTGTAGCCCTCTACTTTGCCAATATTGGCAATTCAGCCAGTAACATCATTACTGGTCATAATCAGTCAATGGATCCAGCTGTGATACAGCTACTTGCAAAGGTTCCAACTCTGATGAAAGTTAAGGGCAGTGATAAGTTGCTGTATTTCCATCAATGTATCAGTCCATACAAGTAGGGGCATCAGCATCAGGAAACAGTGAATCATTGCAACTGATGATGTCACTGATTGGAAGGAACACAATCATGGGCATAATGTAGACAGGGGGTTACACACAGAGTATGTCTGACCGGGGAGTCAGGAAACTAAGCAAAGAGAGATGTCTACAGAAAGAAAACATCTTAAAAAAGCACACCTATGTGCAAAACACAGACATTACATACCAGACAAAAGACAGTAATAGAATACATATAGGAATCACCGCAGAGACGACCCCCCCCACCTCTTTACCAGTGTCCCTGTGTCAAGGAATCACAAAACACACAGGGATAATTTTACAGCCACATAACACTTTATTAGAAAGAAAATAAACACATAATCCAACATGTATGTTGCAGCTCTTACTGAGAGTCATGTGCAGTTACCAAGATGGTACTTTACGCCTAGACCATACTAACTTAGCAGGGCTGTAGGCCGGGGAGCTTGGGAAAAGCAGTTTCACTTGCAGCCAGAGAACTAGGAACTAGAAGGTAAAAACACTGAACTGCCATTTGTGGGTGAAGCAGCATTAGTTCTCATTCTTGCTGTTAAAGTGATTTTCCACAGTCTGCTTTTGAAGATTTATTTTACTGCTACACTTCAGGAAGTGTCTGTGTTTGGTAGCAGATTCCAGGTCAGTTCTATATTTTGTAGCAGGCTCATGTAATTGAGTTTAGATAGCTGTGTTCTCATTCCACTATATTTAGTTGTTAAAGTGATTTTCCACAGTCTGCATCTGGGGATTTCTTTTGCTGCTACACTTCAGGAAGTGCCTGTGTTTGGTAACAGATTCCAGATAACTTCTGTGCTTTGTAACAGGCTTATGTAATTCAGTTTATATAGCTATATGCTCTTTCCACTACTTTTAGTTGTTAAAGTGATTTTCCACAGTCTGCTTTTAGGGATTTCTTTTGCTGCACCACTTCAGGAAGTGTGTTCAGTAACAGATTCCAGGTAACTTCTGTGTTTTGTAACAGGCTTATGTAATTGAGTTTATATAGCTGTGTGTTCTTTCCACTATCTTTCATTGTTAAAGTGATTTTCCACAGTCTGCTTTCTTCTGTAGTTTACACAAGAAAGTATTTTTTTACCTGATTGTTTTTATAGACACAGAGTACCAAAGGAACAACCCCTCACCCACCCCCATTCCCAACCACCCCGAGGTGTTCTATCTTTATTGTGGTAGGCCAAGCCATACCTACTTAAAGACACAGAAATGGTTAGGCAGCACAGCACAAGCAATAGCCTAGCTGTTATATAGGCAGAAGTACAAAGGGTGCAGCTAGCAACTAGGTCCACAAGGGCACATACAAGTGGAGAAGAGAGAAGCTGTAAGTCACTACAGAAGTGGAAAGACAAGGAGAGAAGAAAAAAAAGGTTAGCAGGCAGAAGAGGGTTAGAAGATAGCAGATAGCAATTACGCATAAGCAGGCAGAAGGAGGAGGAGGGCAACAGTCATGATGGGAGCAGTGCAGTGGTTGTGGACCAGCAGTCTTCAGGGAGACATTCTGGAGGCTGCAATACTATCCTATCTGCAGCACCTCTCTGGGCTGAGGGAGGAGGTTGCCTGTCTCTGCTCAGAGTTAGCCAGGTTACAGCCAGCATCCACCTCCACCCAGAGACCACCTGGTCCACAACATGAACCTCATAGGATGTACAGAAAGAAGTGTGTCTGGACCACAGTGGGCTCAGGGATGGTGAGGGAGGGGAGTTGGAAGCACATTCCACAACCAGTCCAGCTGAATAACTCCTACACTGTTTTGGAAGAATGGGAATGCCCCACACAGGTGCCTGCAGCTGGGACCAGTGAGGATGGTCAGGACCCCCAAGCTGAACCCCCAAGGAAGGGGAATAGGGGACTCTGGAGGAGGCTTCTGCTAGTGGGGGACTCTATTGTTTGGGGTGTGAAGTTAGGGACACATAGCAGGAGGGAGAGGGAGGTCAAGTGCATCTCAAGAAGTGCTGCATGGAAGGATAGGAAGCAAATCCATAGGATCACTAAGACGATAGCCAGGAGGAAGGAGCTGGATGTCACTGTCCACCTGGGGACCCATGACCTGGCAGGGAGAAGGGTGGAGTTAGTCAGAGTCCAGGAGGATTTCAGGAAGCTGGGGGGGGGACCTGAAACAGGTAGCATGTTCCATCTCGTTCTCAGAGGTGCTACCTGTCCAAGGCACAGGGGAGACTAGGACACTCCACATCCAAGCCTTCAACACCTGGTTGAAGGATTGGTGTGGAAGGGAAGGATTTGGCCTCATAGTGGACTGGGGCCCTACCTGGGCAGATATGAGCTGATATCAGGAGGATGGCCTGCATCTGTCCAGGAAAGGGACCTCACTCCTTGGTGAGAAGTTGGAATACTTCAGCAGAGAGCATTTAAACTGGCCAAGGGGGGAGAGTCAGGAGGGACAGGTGGCTTAGGAACACTCCCCCATGGTAGCATGCAAAAACACTAGTTGACAACAGGAACAACTGAAGTGGGCAGTGATGAAGAGGCAGGTGAAGCATGTAAAAGGGGGGATAAAAGGGGACAGGAGCACATGAACAAGAAAACCAGGGTAGGAAAAACAGACAAAGGAGAGAGAACAAGAACAGAGGGAGGGCAGAGTGTAAAACATGGAAGGTCATGCTCACAAATGCCTGCAGTCTGGAAAATAAGGTTCCAGACCTGGAAGCCTTGATGACGGATGCAGACCTTGACATAGCAGCAATAACAGAGAGATGGTACTCTGCTAATCACAGCTGGGATGTCAATGTGCTGGGCTATACACTGTTCAGAAGAGACAGAGAAGGTATAAAGCAAGGGTGTAGCCTTGTACATTAGAGAAGGCATAAAGTCTACAGAAGTACACGAAGACAGGGGGAGGCCAAGGCAATGTGGGTCACCCTTGAACCAGGGAATGGCACAGCAACAGGTGCTGGGGTGATCAACAGACCTCCAACTCAGAAGGAGGAAGTGGACAGGGTACTAATGGAGGAAATGCATGACATGGCAGCTATAGGTGAAATCCTGCTGATGGCAGATTTCAATATGCCGGATGTAGATTGGACCACCCAGAAGCATGGCCATCCCGGAATCCCTGCAGGGGGTTGGACTCAGACAGCTGGTGCATGAGCCAACCAGAGACAAATCGATTCTGGACCTGGTATGGACCAATGGAAACAGAGTTGAAGGAGTCCAGGTGGAAGGGCAGCTGGGATCCAGCGACCACCACATGGTGTGATTCGGCATGGAGACAGAGATTCAACTAAGCCACACAAGGGCAAAAGTATTAGATTTCAGGAGGGCGGATTTCAGTGAAATGGGTAGATGTTTGAGAGAAACCCTGTAGAAGGGAAAGGTAATGGAGGGAGTGGAGGAATAGTGGGGGAAACTAAAAGGAGTCATAGTGGAGGTAACTAACCAATGTGTTAGGATAGTGGCCAAAGAGAAAAGAAGAAGGAAACAACTATGGTTCTCCAAAGTGTTAGCAGACAAAGTAAGGGCTAAAATAGCAAGTTTTAGGAAGTATAAGGGAACCAAAAGTGAGGAGGACAGGGAGGTGTACATTGAATGTCTAAGGGAAGCAGGGAAAGCTGTTAGGAGAGCCAAGGCATAGACAGAGGAGGGTTTAGCATGGACTGGGAAAACAGGGGACAAGACATTCTATAGGTACATCAGCGATACAAGAAAAAGGGGGGATTGTGAAGCTCAAAGGGGAGGAGGGAGAGTGTAAGGAGGGGATCTAGACAAAGCAGAAATACTGAACAAATACTTCTGTTCAGTATTCACTAAGGATGGAGAGGAACAAGGACCAGAGTTGGGGAGAAGAGGCAATGGGGGGAGTGGACACCAGTCCATTCACAGTGGAAAGAGTTCTGGAGGAACTCACAAAACTGAAGGCGATAAAGCCATGGGGCCAGACCACATACACCCAATGATATTACGGGAGCTGAGAAGGGAACTAGCAGAGCCTCTGGCCACCCTATTCACAGAGTCACTCAACACAGGCATGGTTCCAGAGGACAGGAGGAGGGTGCATGTAATCACACTGCACAAAAGTGGCAGTAGGGAAGAAGCGGTCACTATAGGCCAGTCAGCCTCACCTCAATGGTGGGGAAGATCATGAAGACACTGCTGAAAGAAAGGATAGTGGCAAACCTGGAATCCAATGGTGCCCAGAATCTGAGGCAACTTGGATTCACAGCAGGAAGTCTTGTCAAACAAATCTGATAGATTTTTTTGATTGGGTGACTAGGGAAGTGAATCAGAGGGGCAAAGGCTGCAGGGAGGGCCAGTGGCATGCTAGGGTGCATAGACAGAGGCATTACTATCAGGAGACAGGAGGTGTTGATACCATTGTATAAAACACTGGTAACACCTCACCTGGAGTACTGCATGCAGTACTGAAGTCCACACATGCATAAGGACAAAGACAAGGTGCAGGCTATCCAGAGAAGGGTGGCAAAGATGGCGCATGGCTTGCACCACAAAATATATGAGGAGAGAGACTAAGAATCTTCAATGTGTACTCACTGGATGAGAGGAGAAAAACCGGGGACATGACAGAAACTTTCAAGTACTTCAAGGGCATAAACAATGTACAGGTGGGGGATCTTTTCCAATGTAGAAAACATATCAGAATGAGGGGACAAAATATGAAATTGGAGGGATGTAGATTAAGAGGTAACATGAGGAAGTTTTTCTACACAGAGAGGGTGCTGGATGTGTGGAACAGTCTGCCACAAGAGGTGGTGGGGGCAAGTACAGTGGAGGGGTTTAAACATGCCTGGGACAGGCACAAGGGAACATTGGGTGGGGAAGTAGTGATGAAAAGCCATTGATCACTTAGAGTCAGTGACTGCATACAAATTTAGAGCTTACAGGCAGACGAGATGGGCCTAGCGGTTCTTATCTGCCAACAATTTCTATGTACTGTATCTGTGTATTCTCAAACATAAGTGAGTTCCCCCTTTCCACCCCTGAAACAGCATGATCAAAAATATTGATTAAGTTGCTCTCCCGGCCCTCACAAGCAGTGCAAATGAGGCCAGGGAGCTGGTTAATGATAGGAATAATTTTGTCTGTGGCTTGTTTCTCACTTCAAGATATCACCCCATCCACCTGTTCGCCCTCTTGCTCAGTTAGGAATTGGAGTATCACTGCTCATTGTCTGTTCACCTTTCAAACAAGGGGCAGCAGGAATGTTGTAGATGGGGAGCAGCGGACTTAATAACAGTGTAAGTGGGATTTTGTTTTATGAGCTGGAGATGAGATAACATTGCTTTCTGTGCACCCTGAAGCAGGGTTTATGTAGGTAATTAACAGTGGAATGTCCAAAGTTAATGATTTATGTCTTATGAAGAGTCCACACGTTTTGCTTTATAAGCATATATGAAGGTAAACTGTTGTATTTAAGTTATTAGATATGTTTTAAATTATGTTGTTAGTATAGCAGTGTATTTTGTTTATGAAAATATTGTGAGTAGTTAGTGATCAATTATTTTAAGTATCAGTGTAGAAAAGTATCAGACTTTCAACATGATGGCTGTTCTTTTTTTTTTTTACATTCATTTTGTTATCCTTACATCAAAAAATTGGATTACTTTACCATCTAGGTGATTACCCATCCATGGACTCTCTCTTGATTACTGCCAAGAGTACTCTTCTCCCCCGTTACAATATGGTGCCCCTGATCTCTAGTCCCTGAGGTGCACTGAATGCAATAAGCTCAGTGTCTTCTACAGTAGGATTTGTCGCATTGCCAAGGGAGCACCACTACAATGCTTTCAGTTCCTTGAACTGGCCTTTATTGGAAGGCAGGATTGAGTAACCTCTCCTCTGCCTTTCTAGCAAATGTGTCAATGGCCCAATCTCTCCTTGCCTCTAAGATGTCCCGGTTCCCAAACTTCTAAACAGAATGTTCAGGCCCTCTGGTTGTACACTACTTGAAGTATCTAGGGTGAGGTCCAGTGTGGAGAAGAGATCCTTCAGCAATTCTGCACCATTTCTTTGAAACACTCTCCTAGCAAACCTCCAAAACTGTTTCTCACTTGGTAGCTTTAAGAAAGGGCTTAAGGTGTATTTACTTGTATAGTCAATGCTCCTATAATTGCTGACCTGTAGCCACTGGTTCTCCTGTTTATCTGTCCTAGTCTGTACTTGACAGTGTTGTTTTGCCTCTGAACTGCACTAAACAATTCTGTAATTCTGCATCACTACAGTCAAGCTGGTAATCTGTCATGTGTTGATTTGTGTTAGTTTGTTCTTTCTTTATTGCTGTAAATGTGCTTGTTGCTAATCACTTATACTACTGTGTATTTGGTTCATACCTCTGTTCTGTTTAGCGTTTGAGTCTGTATATTTCTGCAATGTCTCTATGTAGTTAGTTCTGGGTTGCCCCTGAAAAATTGTCTTTTTACTCTCAGTGGGCCTATCAAGGTAACAAAACTCAATAAATAAATCCAAGAATAAAAAATATATAAATAAAATAGTCTTTTGTATTGCCTCACCTTATGATCAAGACAGGTGAAATGGTTTATATCCCATCCAAAACGTGATTTCACAGAGTGATTGCAAAAACAGGAGTCAGGAGGGATTTGAGAAATTCCACCTACCTGGTTCATGAGGTGGGGTTAAACAAAGAAATGTTGAAAATCTGACATAAAAATATTAAGAAATGACAATGTTATGAATAATAGTACAAAACACATTAAAAAGATATTAACTGAACTTACCATATTTTCAGTCACTTCTTGGTGGAGCTCAGAAGAAGCAGGATGATCAAGAAAGAGAATACTGCACTGGACAGGTAAGTATGGGATGTGGTGTGGTGCAGACTGGAGGGGGCTAAGAGGGGAGTTCGGGTGTAAAGGTGGGAGCATGGGATGTGGAAGTCACTGATGGACTGTTCTCTTCTTTTACCAGTTTGTGGACAGGGCATGGGGAAGAATTAGGAGGTTGGTAGGATATTTGACAGTAAGAGGGTATTTAATTGTCCAAACAGTGCATGGGGAAGGACTGGGAGGTGGGTGGGATAGATGGCAGTGGGAGAGTATTTAATTGTCACAAATGGAGCACAGGGAAGGAACGTGATCTTCCCACAGTAACCTGAGTGACCCCCATTGTATTCTCATTGTAAGACTGCAGGTCTGTTTACCTCTTTCTTTCCCTAGGTCAGTACTGCAGACTGAGACTGTAATGGGACAGTGTTACTGGTGGTGGGCTGCAGCAAGGCTGGGATCTGCAAATGGGCACAGAGGAGGATGAATAACAGGCTGAGTATAATGTCACACAGCTGCTTGTTGGGCAGCTTCATGAAGATGAAAAGATTGAGTCACTATCTTATTGGAATGGCTCAGCCATTTCAATGACAAGAGGTTTCTGCCTCACAAGCACTGAGCAGTGTCATGATCTGCATGGCTGATCAATGGACTGTCACTGTTGAGCGTACTGCAGCCTGAGCTACACTGGGCATGACAGTGACCCACCTATGAAACCCCATTCTTGTAGCACAATGTTTGCTGTACATGTGCACATGCAAACATAAAAATTGAAACAAATGTTTAAATCTCTGTAACCATGGTCTCTTGTTGAACATACAAAATTCTGAGCTCCTAGCTGGATTTTAACCACTGATCCTTTGATTGCTAAGCAAACACACATCCAATGTCCCACCAAGATGCAATGAATGGAATTGTGGTTCCTGTGGTGTAGATGTTAATGGACACCTAAACACATACATTTTACATTGATTTATCTTTTTTATTTAGTATGTTTTTTGTTACTGCCAGCCGCCCAGAACCTGTGCCTGATTATGGACCCTCGCTCCCACCTCCACATCGGATGCTCCCCTTTGATACCCCCTGGTTTTCCCCCCAGGGCTGGGTGTGGCACCCCTCCCATAAAGATTCTGCAATGATGGGATAGGTTGAAGGGGCCATCCTTGAGGCTAAATGAAGCTGAGGGCAGGCTTTATCTAGAGCTGCTGGTGGCATTATATTCTCCCTGGTTATGCAGGGGTGGGGACGTGCAATGACGGTCAGTGTCCACCCCACCCCTGAGCCTACTTCTGGTGCTGGCACACACGGTACACCTACCCAGTGCTAGGTGTCCACATTGCACTGAACACTATACCCCCTTCCCCCTGGAGAAGCAGAGCAGCCATAAGATGCTCAATCCTTCTCCCCCTGGCCGGCCCTACGACGGCCCGGGTCTGTTCCCGAACCTGGATCGCCAGTGTTGTAAGCAGAAATCCAACTGCTGCACTGGTGGGCAGACATTTTACATTAATTTTATAAAACCTGGCTTCATAGCCCATTAAAGGAAAGGCTGCTGTTTACATGAATGCTGAAACTGCAATAATTTAATTAAGATAAATTCAGTTTCACATTTGAAAAATGGAAACAGCAATCTCTCCCCTTCAAATCTCCCTCCTTTGGTTCCATAAAATGGCTGCCAAGCCTGCCATTGTGCAGTGTGATGACACCCATGAGAAGAGGGCCCAATCAGCATGAGCAATGCTGTATTAGCCCTTCATGCAGTAGGACACTATTCTCTATTAGAGTTGTTGCAAAATTTTATTTTGCCGGCAATTTCTCCAGTAAATTTTGCCTTGCGGTACTGTTAGGCAAAATTGGGTGAAATTAGGCTTTGTCACATGATTTACTCTCTGCAGGTCACATGGATGTCTGCAGTCAGGCTGGAAGTACCTGATTCTACTTTCCTTTGCTTGTGTTTCTGGCAGAGATAGTTGGAGAGCTAGGCAGCAGGAGAACCACTGATCTGATGAAACCATGGGGCTCCAGGGTGAAGGGATCTGGGGCACTCACGAACAGGAGCAATGGAATCCAGTGCCGTCGTGACGGCCTTATTATAGGCCGACACTAGTGCTTCTGGACCATTGCTCACCGAACCGAAGGATGAGAGGTCAAGGACCGCCTCTAGACCTTGTGGAGTAACATTCCATAATAGGCAGTACCTGACCATCTCCACAGGGGCTGGTCTTCTCAGGGGGGTGCAAAAATTGAACCTCATGATGTGGTGATCAGACCAGGCAACTGGTTCCACCCTCATGTCGGATGCGTTGATCCCTAGAAGGAAGACTAGATCTAAAGAGTGTCCAGATTCGTGCGTTGCAGTGGAAACCACCTGTGAAAGGCCCAGAGAGGACATCAATTGGAGGAAGTCATTACCCAAATTTGAGAGTTCATCGTCGTTCCAGGCGTTGAAGTCACCCAGGACCATCAGCAAGGCATTTGACTTAGTCCCACACAAAAGATTAATATACAAGTTAGCCAGCCTGGGAGTGGGTCCCAAGATGATAGCCTGGGTAAAGAATTGGCTGGAGAATAGGACACAGAGAGTAATAGTAAATGGAGTCCACTCTGAAGAAAGGGGGGTTACTAGTGGGGTGCCGCACGGTTCAGTATTAGGACCGGTCCTTTTCAATTTCTTTGTAAGTGACATTGCAGAGGGACTGGAAGGAAAAGTATGTCTCTTTGCAGATGACACATAGATCTGCAACAGAGTTGATGCACAAGGTGGGGTGGAAAGGATGAGAAGGGACTTGGCAAGGTTAGAGGAATGGTCAAATTTATGGTAGCTTAGATTTAATGCTAAGAAGTGCAAGGTAATGCACCTGGGAAACAAAAACCCAGGAGAAGAGTACACAATGGGGGGTGAGATACTAACAACAACAAAAATGGAAAGGGACCTGGGGATAGTCATATCAGATGACTTAAAGGTGAGCAAACAATGTGAGAGGGCAGTAAGGAGGGCTGGGGGGATACTGGGATGAATAGGGAGAGGCATCACCAGTAGAAAACAGGAAGTTGCTATCCCTCTGTACAGACAGCTGGTGAGACCCCATCTGGAGTACTGTGTGCAGTTCTGGAGACCCAGTCTCCGCAAGGACATAGACAAGATGGAAGCTGTCCAGAGGAGGGCAACTAAAATGGTGCAGGGTCTGCACCGGAAGACATATGAAGAGAGGCTAAAGGAGCTTAATATGTATAGCCTCAAGGAAAGGAGGGAGAGGGGGGACATGATAGAAACTTTCAAGTACCTCAAGGGAATCAACAAAGTCCAAGAGGGTAGCATCTTTCAAAAAAAGAGGTGCACAAGAACAAGAGGGCACAATTTGAAGATAGAGAGGGTCAGCTCAGAGGTAATGTAAGGAAGTATTTTTTCACAGAGAGGGTTGTGGATGCATGGAACGGCCTTCTGGAGGAGGTTGTGGAGTCAAAAACAGTGGGGGAATTCAAGCATGCATGGGACAGCCATAAGGCAATTCTAGGGGGTGGGGGTAGAATGAAGTAGGCTGCTGGTTAACTAGAATCTGCAGCTTATCCATTAGGTAGGGAAATGGGCAGACTGGGTGGGCCAAGCGGTCCTTATCTGCCATCAAATTCTATGTTTCTATGTTTCTATGTTTCTTATATTCTGTGTTTACAGTCTGTTGTTTAAAAATAGTTAATTTCTCAATCGTTTTTGTTAGGAGTTGTGAGCATTTATATTTTTCTGAGTGGTAGATTATAGTGAGTGCTTCTGTGTGTGCGTGTGCGTGTGTGTGTGTGTGTGTGTGTGTGTGTGCATGCGTGTGTGTGTGAGAGAGACCCCATCACACCCTGTCTTTCTTTCTCTTTCTCTTTTTCTGCTACTTTTTCTTTAGTTTTCTGTTAAGAAAACTTTTTTTTACTTTGATAATGGATTGGAAAGGTAAGGGTGATGGTCAGAAGAAGAAGGCTGGTCCAAATATCTGCCTTAACAGGCAAGCATTTAGACCTGTTGGGATTGACAGAGAAAGTCAAATACCCACCCCCATCATCAGCAGCCAGAGTCAGTCCCCCCCCCCCCCAGCAGCAGCAGGACCAAGCATGTCATGTTCACTAGCAGCAGGAGCCCTGCCCTCCCGAGCAGCAGGAGCACATTGCCCCCCCAGCAGCAGGAGCCCATTGCCCCCCAGCAGCAGCAGGAGGAGCCTGTGCCCCCCACAGCAGAAGTAGGATGTTGTAGAGCCCAGGATTTCTGCTGGCACCCACCCCCATACAACTACAATGGTTGTCCACAGTGTTGTCCTTTTTTAACACAAATGCTGCAGATGAAAGTGTCATCATCTGCAACATTTGTTGAAGTAGTGTTCATCAGGGAAGATTATAGTGAGTGCTTCTGTGTGTGTGTGTGTGTGTGTGTGTGTGCATTCCTGCGTGCGTGCATGTGCTGTGTGTGTGTGTGTGTGTGTGTGTGTGAGACCCCATCACACCCTGTCTTTCTTTCTCTTTCTCTTTTTCTGCTACTTTTTCTTTAGTTTTCTGTTAAGAAAACTTTTTTTTTACTTTGATAATGGATTGGAAAGGTAAGGGTGATGGTCAGAAGAAGAAGGCTGCTCCAAATATCTGCCTTAACAGGCAAGCATTTAGACCTGTTGGGATTGACAGGGAAAGTCAAATACCGCCCCCCCATCATCAGCAGCCAGAGTCAGTCCCCCCGCCTAGCAGCAGCAGGACCAAGCATGTCATGTTCACTAGCAGCAGGAGCCTCTGCCCTCCCGAGCAGCAGGAGCACATTGACCCCCCAGTAGCAGGAGCCCATTGCCCCCAGCAGCAGCAGGAGGAGCCTGTGCCCCCCCCGCAGCAGAAGTAGGATGTTGTAGAGCCCAGGATTTCTGCTGGCACCCACCCCCATACAACTACAATGGTTGTCCACAGTGTTGTCCTTTTTTAACACAAATGCTGCAGATGAAAGTGTCATCATCTGCAACATTTGTTGAAGTAGTGTTCATCAGGGAAGAGAGGGACACACCTAGGGACTGGCAGCCAAAGGAGCCATCTCAAGCACCAACACCCAGCAGTGTGGCAGGCAAAGGAGAAAGAGTTGGCAGCAGAAGCATGAGGCAGCAGTGCAGGGGAATACAGAGGGTAGCCTGTGACATGGGTTACTATGGAAGGGCAACCGACACAATAGGGTTGCAGGAAAAGTGAACGTGAACGGGGCTCAGATGAAGAAAAGTCCTGTTTACAATAGTGCTTACATGCAAGAATGGCGACTGAATATTATGGCGAATAATAATGTCCCCCACCTGGACAAGTCAGTCATGAGGACATTACTGTGACTGGAAAAAGGGCAACAGAGGCAAAAGGGTGAATGGCAACTGGGTGACTACCGGAATCACCCACGCAAGCATGCACATATGCAGGAGCGAGTGCAGAATCACAGTAGCAATGCCCCCCACTGGTGTAGACCAGTCCCATGGCAGGCAAACCCCACCACCCAAAAGAAACCCTGCTGCCAGTACAATAACCCCCACCACCACCACCTGCACAGCAGAGACAACCATTGAAGGGCCCCCGGTCATCAGGTTGCAGTCATGTCGCCCTTGTGGCATAATCCACATGACTGCTGGTGCCGGATGCAAGGACACGCCTGCCATAGGTACAAACCCCACAGGCAGCCATATCACGGAGGACAACATAATTGTAGGGTGCAGTGGCTATACTTCAGCAGGCAAACAAACATCACCGGCATCCATCAGGGCCCGCCAGCCTCCTGCCAGCAGCACAGACAACAGCACAGTCACACAGGATGTTAGCACCCAGTACAGTACTCAGTGGCATCATACCTAAACAGGTTTCCATCATCCACAGGTACATTGTGTTGCAAACACACTGTAACAGCTGGAGCAGGCCTATGTTGTTGTTCAAGGTAGCAGTAAGCAGGCAACCACTTCTTGTTTTGGCGCATACAGCAGCACAGAGGTGCGTGTTACCATGCAATATCTATTTTTGTAGGCAGTGGAGGCGGGGAGCGGGGGACGGCCACCATGCACAGGACTGTACAGCCCTCATAAAATGGGCAGCACCGTGAAAGAAAGATGTCACTCTGTGACAACAAGTGAAGGATGGAGAACGTTACCTTCCTCACTAGCCAAAAAGGGAGATCACTCCATGCTCACTGTGGTTTTGTGTACCACAGAGACAAGGAGCTACATGGGAAATGTTAGTGGAGGTGTGTGCAGGATCACATGCATGGCTGTCCTGCACATCTGCACACCATGGTAGGCCATGTGATCCATTCCTGCTGGCCACATAACCACGTCCCGGAATGCAGGGGAGGTCGGTGTCTGTGGTGTAATGGCAAATGTCCATGAACGAGCGCACACCACAACACCCTGGATTGCTGTACCCATGCCCCACTCCGCACTACCTGCCATTGCCACAGCACTCAGGTTTGCTGATGGCTCAGTCCATTCCCCACCCCCAGGTGACCGGGCGCTCACACACACCACTGTTAACCCACCCTCTGCCTGTGCATGTTTCCCCACAGCATGGCCACCAGCGTCGTGGTCTTGGTCACTTGTCACTGGCACCTGTGGCTTCCTTTCTGTCTGTGTCTCAGCTCCACCACCTCCTCATTGCCTCCACTGGCTTCTCAGCCCTCCCTTGTGTGTCCTTGTCCTATATGCAGATGTCCAGCATAGTCTATTAGAACCCCCAACCCCTTGCCCTCTGTCTTCCAGTGCTCCAGGCTTGCCCCTCCATCTGTGTGTGCAGCCGTATGGTGCACTGTGGTTGTCCTCCACATTGGGTCAGTTCTGTCACTCTGTGGACCAGTTCTCAGCCATGGTTCTGTCCCCACTGACTGGCTGCTGTATGGTCCCTTTGATGTCCTGCATCCCAGTGGTGGTGCGGTTGCATTTTTTTAAACTACCTGCATTCTCCATTCTGATGCCCACCCATGTTACAGCTTTGTGCATTCTATGTTTGTGGTATTTCCGGCACCCTTCAGCAGTTTGACCTGCTGCAGTTACCCACATGATATGGAACCAACACAGAGAAGGGGAAGGGGGCCAGGAGGAGCAAGGTGGCCCTTCTGTGTCTGTTGAGAGTTAGTGGACACCGTACTCAAACACAGCAGCAGCAGGAGGCAGCAGCACCAGCAATGCAACCACCCCCACAGTTGTCTGCACCGCCAGCCTCAGGATGCTGAGCCCGCACTGGCAGCAGCTGGTCAGGTGGTCACCAGTTAAGACCTGGTGGCCATGCAGGCTGAAGTGCAAGCTCTGCAGCAGGAGTTTCAGCAGTTCTGCCAGGAGTTTAAAGAGGTCAGAGGGGACAGCAACAAAATAATTGAGGACCAGCAACAAGTTCTCAACCTTCTGGCAGACTTGCTTGGTGGTGGTGGTGACACTTCTGGGCAGGTTTAAGTTAAGAAGTGGAACTCAGCAGCAGTTCATTTTTTTTTCTTTTCTTATTCCGAATCCTATCCTCCTATGTCCTGTCACTGTGTTTTGATATTCTTCTCTTATCTCCATTCTCCACCCTCAAAAAATAAGAACAAAATAAAAAATAAAAAAAAGATAAAAAAAAAAACATAAAAATCTTTTCTGTCTTCTAGTCTTCTTCTATATTCTCTTGTTCTTTTGTCTAGTGTTATAAATGTATGGCTTTGTCCATTGGTTTTGTGATGTGTCATATATGTTATGCTCCCCATAGCAGTCAATCATTTTCCTTGTTCACTAATTTAGTTTACCCCTCTCATATTATTACCCTTGCCCTGACCCAGCCTGCCCCTCCCCCATTGTATTCATGTGTCATAGTCAGTAGAGTACCCATAAACACCTTACCTTTGTTTTTCTTTTGTGCTTATATATTTCCTCCTCCTATCCACAAATGTCAAGTATAGTTCCTATGAACAAAAATGTTTTTCCCAAAACTATGTGATGTTGCAGTAGTGGCAGTTGTGATTCAACATGTGTGCAGCAACAGTCTGAAGACATAAACAACAATCACAGAAACATAAGCCAATGTTATTGCGAAGTTAAACAGAAATAAGGTTTCAGTACTTAACACATCTGTCCTGCACTTGCCACAACCGTTATGTTGGCCTTGGGTCCCTCCCCTCCAGTCCACACTGTGCTGTGCAGAACAGGGCTTATATAAGCCCAGACCTATCACATGAGAAATTCCACAGAAAATTGAGACAGAAATGTTGTCGCAGTCCAGAAGTTTTATAGTGCCCCATCACCACCCATACAAAAAAAATGCTGTTTTGTTCATTGTTTACAAAGGATTTCAGGCTGAATATTGTTGCTGCTAGTGTAGAACAGGCCACACAAGTTCAGAAATTTGCTCTCAGTCATGATGTTATATAGTGCCCTGCCACCACCCGGACAATAAAATGCTGTTTTGTCCACTGTTTACAAAGAATTTCAGGCTGATCTTGTTGTTGTTATTGCAGAACAGGCTATACATGTCCAGAAATGTAATGTATTTCTATTTAGTAAGTGCAAATAACACCTGGAGTAATATTTGCAAATGGCAAACAGAAATCATAACAAGTAGCAGCACTGTAGTCTATACAACTACCTACAACTGCTACTGTAGCCTGTTCTAGTGTTAAAACACTATTTTATTTTTTTTGTTACAAATACACAAATTAAGTAACATGGGGTAATAGAACAGAAGTAAGAGACTTTAAATACCAAAAACCGATAGAGAACATCACCACCTCAAGGATCTGTAGTAACTCTGAAAAACTATCTACATAGTTCTTAATAAAATGTCACTTTTTAAATGGAATGGTTATTGCACAGCTTGATAATAATTGGGTAGGTACAGGTAGGTTTACGGAAACTAAATTGAAAACCAACCACACGGAACACCTCACAGTCACAATATGATCTACGGACCTATGGATAAGTGGTGTCTTGATAAGGCAAGTACAGTACAAGTCACATTAAACTGTTCCCTCAACTCACTAGTGTAGCATTGTTCAATGAGTTTCCTAATCTGTGCAGTGTTTAATTCAATGAAATAGTAAAAGGTTAGTACTGGTTTGCATCTAGCTGTTATGTACTATAAACTTTATTTTCAGCTGAATGCTTATGAGTTTCATTTCAGAAGGCAGACTAAGCAACTGTTAAGGAATGCTGTGATATTTATAAACAATGCTCTTAAGGAATGCTGTGATATTTATAAACAATACCATGAAAATGCAGCTACTACTATTTCACTAAACAGTTACAAGTGGGTTGACTAGGCAGTGAAGGATGGTTGGAAAACAGTTGAAAGCTTCAACAGTTTGAGCTGCCACTGCAGTAGCATCACAAAAAAATGCTACACCAGTGAGTTGATGGAACAGTTTAATGTGATTTGTACTGTACTGCAATGTTAGTACTTACCAAATATAATTTTTGCCTATAGATACACAAGATGGAAAGGACAACAAGAGTTAAAATGAACTAAGTTGCCTCCAACAATCTTGCAGGAACCACCACATTCTTGGAAACTATGTAGTTTTTTTACGTTCACTTGCGCGCATGTGCAAGGAACGTATTGGGAGAGTAGCACACTTGGAGGTGTGCCTCTCCCACCCAATGCACTGCTCAGTTGAGCAGGCATGGCAGTCCTGCACCAATGGGTGCAGCAGCTCAGTATGACAGCGGTGGTCTTCGCTTCAAAGAAAAACACTGCTGCCATACTGAGTGCCGCCCCCCCTAGCGTCATGCTCTACCTCCCCCACGCCCGTCCATCCGCCGCCCCCACAAAGATTTGTTGACACGCTAGGAGCCCACCCCAGCGTGGCAAACATTGTTTGCCGATGGGGATGCCCAATCCCTCATCGGCTCCACGACCCCCAAGCCATTGCTGTCACGCTGGGAGCCCACCCCAGCATGGTACAAACCGCTTGTTTGGATTGCCATAGGGTGCCCAATCCGCTGGCTCCTGCCCCAGCAGAAGTTTGCTGACGGGTGCCCAACTCGCCGCCCTCGCCCCTCACACACATCCTCTGCCACACTGGGAGCCCACCCCAGAGTGGCAAACGTCCCTCATAGTCTTTTTTTCTTTTAACCTGTAAAACAAAACGTTCCCGCCGGGGCGCGCCTGCCAGCCCTCCCACAACCTCACCCACCCACTGCGCACCCAGCATCCCCACACACCCCCACCCCATACTTACCTCCGGACTCTGGCACAACAATCTTCAGTGGCCCGGGATCATGTCTGCACTCTTCAAAGCCGACCGCGAACTGAGGAAATGCCGGTAAGCTGTATAATGGGCTAGATAGGGGGGTTTCAACTTTATTGCATATCTCAGTCATTTTTTGGAATTTTTGCACCAAATTTTCAACATGGGGTTTTTGGGACCCCTTCTCATGAATGATGTCACTGTCATGGCGTTATTCAGGCCCAAAGGGTGATTTCGCAGGCACTGCACAGTTACTGCGTGAAATCACCCTTTGGCCTTGGATAATGCCATGACAGTGACATCATTCATTAGAAGTGGTCCCAAAAACCCCATGTTGAGAATTTGGTGCAAAAATTCCAAAAAATGACTGTTTTACGAGCGTGCATTGTGCAGTTCCTACGCAGGCTTGTAAGTTCGCGAATTTTCAATATTTTCACTCCAGATTTTCAACATTGCTATTTTATCACACCTCCTCATGAGCAGTACAGCTGTCATTTTTCACATCCTGCCCAAAATGTGTTTCTGCCGATGTAGCGAGCAATGGCGCAGTCGGTGTGTGAACTGAATGTATGGGACACATTAAGAAAATCACAGTGACACTGATCAGGAGCAGAGGTCTTAAAATGGCTGTGCTGAAAATTTGGTGAAAAAATTCCTAAAAATGACTGTTTTATGAGTCTGCATTGCACAGTTCCTATGCATGCTCGTAAGTTTGCGAATTTTCAATATTTTCACTCCAGATTTTCAACATTGCCATTTTACCACACCTCCTTATGAGCACTGCAGCTGTCATTTTTCACATCTTACCCAAAACTTGTTTCTGCCCATGTAGCGCACAATGGCACAGTTGGTGTGTGAAGTCAGTGTATGGGACACATTAAGAAAATCACAGTGTCACTGTTCATGAGCAGAGATCTTAAAATGGCTATGTTGAAAATCTGGTGAAAAAATTTCTACAAATAACTGTTTTATGAGCATGCATTGTGCAGTTCCTACGCATGCTCGTAAGTTTGCGAATTTCCAATATTTTCACTCCAGATTTTCAACATTGTCATTTTACCACACCTCCTTATGAGCATTACAGCTGTCATTTTTCACATCCTGCCCAAAACGTCTTTCCCCCCATGTAGTGCACAATGGCGCAGTCCGTGTGCGAAATCAATGTATGGGACACAGTAAGAAAATCACAGTGACACTGTTTATTAGCACAGGTTTTAAAATGGCAATGTTGAAAATTTGGTGAAACAATTCCTAAAAATTACTGTTTTACGAGCGTGCAATGCACAGTTCCCACGCACGCTTGTAGGTTTGCCAATTTTCAATATTTCCACTCCAGATTTTCAACATTGGCATTTTACCACACTTCCTTATGAGCAGTACAGCTGTCATTTTTCACATCCTGCCCAAAACGTGTTTCCGCCTATGTAGCACACAATGGGGGTAACAAACAGGTCATGCTGACGATTTATTGTGCAAATACCAGCAATCGCACAGGGCATTAGGGTAAAGCACCATACATGCCAAATACCACTGCAAATACCTGCAAGCGAACGTTCATCATTGACAAATGCTTGTTTATATAGTATGGGTCAGATCGTAAACACCAGTGGTGTAACAGGGGAAAGGGTAAACAAATTGAACAGAAAAATAGGAATGCTGGAATGCAGAGGCTAGATCACACTATTAAAGTCTGTGAGCAATTCAACAATGCAGTGTACCTGGATATGGACAAGTGTTCAACTGTCCACGAATACTTTCAATACAAAAATAAAGCAAAAGAGTGATTAAATAAAGGGTAACAGGAACAGAACAACACGGAATGAGTAACTGTTCAGATAAAGTGACCCAATAATTGGTCAATATGTAAGAAAAATATTACAAATTAGTGGCACACCAACAAAAATATAAAGACTTAAAAGAAATAACAGAAACTCTCAGCTTGTGAGAAATCTGTCAAATATTACGAACTAGCCTGTTCTGCTGACACACACACACACACACACACACCACATGATCGACCCTTCCCCACTCAACTCCTTCACAGACACAGACACAGAGAAAACTGAAAACACTACCTAAGTTTAACTAAGTATCAGCCAAAGATACAAAAAGAAGAAAATGTTCACTAGCAGCACTAGAAACAAACTTTAGATTTTGAGAGCAATTATCGCTCAAAAATAAGAAATGATAAGGTTTTTGAAGGGTTTATTGGCTGTTACACACCACATTGAACTGCTCTCAGACTCAACAAGCAATACACTGTGCAGAAAACAGCCTGCATGTGGTATTTCAGCTATTTACTCACAATGCATTGCACGTTTCACCTTCTGAGCAAAACTTTGCAGGTGAAATTGAAAAATCATTGGCGAAATTGACAACTTTTCACAGTTATGTGAAACTGTCATCAGCATTGAAATTACATTTCACCTGGGCAAAAAATTTCATGTAATGCGGGAATTACACAAAATATTTCACTTAGTGAAATTTTCACATTTCGCACAACGCTATGCTCTATTAATTGTACCACCAATTTGTTCAAAGGTGTAAAAATCATCACTTAACCTATATATTATTCATACTACTACATCAGTTAAGTGATGATTTTTTTGTTTGTAAACAGCAACTGTCAGAAACAACTACCAGTTCTGCACATCAAAATCCCCACTTTCCCCTGCCAGCCTCCTTGCATGTATTCATGAATGTCCTATCATATATTTTTTTTGTTTAAAAAAATACCTTGTGGTCTAGTAGGGAAAACCAAGAGAACCCAAAAGGTCTACTACATGTCCCAGAAAGATCTTTGTTGATTCTGCTGCCATAACCAGAGTTACCACCCCTCCACTCAACCCCATCTGTAGCATCAACCTCCTCCACCTCCATATGCCTAATTCCCCTGCCATATCTATGTTTCTAATATATTTATAAACATTAGCTGGTAGTGTAGTGGGAGAGCAGAGAGCCCTTCTAGTCCTATGAGGTCTTCTAGTTCTACTCTCACTGGAACCAGAACTTACCCCTTACTACCGACACATCCCATGTCTGTACTAAGTAACACCCTCCTACTTGTACTAGGATGGTGTGACTTACTGCAGAGATGGGATTTTGTGGCAGTGAGGGTGTTACATACTCTTCACTGTTGATGCATTCCATCTCTGTTGTAACTAGCATCCTCCTAGTACAAGTAGTCCACACTGTCCCTGCTGTGTCCCCAATTCTGCAGTTATTAAAACAAATACTTTGTGGTCTAGTGGGAGACACAGACAGATCCAAACAACATGGTTCCACAACCTACAAAGCAGGTGACCAGGCTTCTAATCCTAGCAAGGGATAATAAATTGCAAGCTATATAAAAGCTGAAGTTATTCTGACAGGAAAATGTCATGTTATATTTATTAGCACTCCATTAAAATTGATCTATAATGCTGGATACCCTTTCTTGTTATGGTTTTGAACCAGTGCTGTGACATAAGTTTCATCCCTGATAGTTAGAAAGGTATGTAATACAATAATACAAATAAACAAAAAAGGAATATTAAGTAACTAAAGTGTGTGTCACCCTACTCTCCAACAAAAAAGCATCTCCAAATATTTGCATAGTTACTGGCCATCAATGTTTTTCAATGTAGACAGCCACTTATTATTTGCTGTAATAACTGTCCGGCTATTATGGCAAACATATGAACATTCAGCAGCTGCAGTCTCAAGACAGCCTCAAGCGCAGCACTCAGTCAGACAGCGATTTTTCAGTAGTGAAAGCAATGACTGCAAAAGTAATAAGCTGAACAGCTAAAACTACAGAAAAAAAACTACAACCTAATGTAAGTTTCCAAACTTCTGTAATTCAAAAAAGTACCCAATTTAAAACTGGCTTTCATTTTCAACTGGAAAACATTCCTCTGCAGCCCAGTCAGTGCTGACATGAAACCAGCTCTACTGCTGAAAAAATACAAAAATACTAATGGGCTGGCATCATGGTTCAATTTGGAGCACAAAGTGACATTAGACTTTTAATTGCTTATAAATTCAAGGAACCAACATACACAGTGGACCTGCTTAATTTACCATTTACTAGTGGTGGTGGAGGCAGGAAGGAAAAAATTGATGGCCAGAAATTATATAAAATAAAGTATGGGGTGGGGTGGTCACTTGAATTTAATATACACCCTTGGGGTGTGATGCTTGAATAAACTCCTTGAGCTTTACTCTTGGGGTTTACATAGCATCATAGCTCTCGGGTGTGTATTAAATTATTGTAATGCATCACCCTATGCATTATTCTCTATTTTATTTATTTAACACATATTTTACAAGGCAAGAAAAAAGAATCTGGGAGGGCTTGTTTCCATTTGCAACCTGTGGAAGAGGAAAAGGGGACAACAGAGGCAATAAACAGACAGCTACAAAGTGCATATATACATTACATTCTCAAATAAAAAATAAAGAGGTAATAAACACATATTGGTACACCATAGATATACAATTTACGTTTGTAATTTGTATGCACACAATCACCAGATTTACCAGCGCAACAGTTCATATAGTGAAACATATCTGCAAACAATATTGGGATCACAGGATCTAGGAATCCATCTAAGCCAAGACAAACTCAATTTGAACAGAAACAATGATCATCCTTGTCCCGTTTTGGTAGGAGTAATGAGCACCCTAGGGGCAGTTATGACAGGACAGTGGGGCTTTGTAGTGAGCCATGATCAGGGTTTTCACAAACTGGGAGTTGGAGGAGGTAGTTAGCTTACAGGGAAGCTGTTCCAGATATTAGGGTGTCTATACAGTACCTGATAGAGGTTTGTCCTACGTTATATTTGCAGCATGGGATTTGGAATCTGTAGTCTTCCTCAGACCTTTAGGAGCACAACATGTTATAGAAGGGGGTGAAAAGTTCCATGAGACATTTTGGTAGTTTGTCTGACTAAAATTTGGAACTACCAGGGTGATGTGGAAGGAGTGCTCCACAGAGGGAAGGTGCCAGCCACACTCTTTGCACATGGTACAATAATGGGTACAGGGTAAGCAGGCCAGGGTAAATATACAAAGGGTATTAAACAGTGGGGTAATTTTGGATAGGGTAGCAATGAGGGTTCTAGAGTTGACAACATCACCGTAGTATAACAATGGGAAGATCATACCTCTGACTACATGTTTTCTAATGTTAAGGGGAAGGATCAATCACCCTGTACTGAGCTCCAATCTTGGCAAAATACTTGGCCACTATATATGAAATATTGTCAGAGTAATCAGGATGTTGGTAGAGATGGAGTCCTAGATATTTATAGGAGGTGACAAAGTCAGTGATGACTCCTTAGAGAGGGATGGGAAGAGCTCATCCAGGCCATGGATCCAAGCAGCACAGAAATATGGGGTATGACATAGGTGAGAGTGAGATAGCAGAAATATCTCCAGGAGCTCCATTGAACTCTCAATATCCCATTAGTGGCAAAGCCATGAGTGGGATATCTAATGCTCAATGGCAGTGAGTGGAGGTATTTCTACTATCCCACTTCCACCCATGTCATATTCGATTTACACAATTGTGGGTCTCTCTTTTTTTAGTTTTAAAGTTATTTGCATTTGTTTGTTGCAAAAAATGAAAAAAAATTGGATTTTGTGCTGTTTTTTGCTATTATAAAAAACTAAAAGTTATTTATAAATGAAACATCACTCCTTTTGTAGATTTTTTAGTGCTGAACAAATTTCGTGCTCACAGTACCATACTATCATTTTCCATTTTAAAGTTATTCACATTTGTTTGTTAAAAAAGTGAACAGAAAATACATTTTCTGCTGTTTTTTTGTTAATTATTAAAACAAAAATAAGAGGTAGATATAAATGAAACACCACTCATTTTGTAGAATGTTTTGTGCTGAACAACATTTGTGCTCATAGTACAATGCTATATTTTTTTATTTTAAAGTTATTTGCATTTGAATATGGTTAGTACTGCTACTGAAGCCGAACATTCTAAATGAGTTCTGAACCTTTTGTGACATACCCAGCTGGCCAAGATATCCATTGTGGCATACCCAATTATGAAGATATAAGTGATATGTCACACATGGCCAGTGAGATATATCTTTTATCTTTTTGAAGAGAGAGACACACACACGGTGTATAAACAGTTTTCTTTTAGTTCATAGCAAACTGGTTTGCTTGGAACTATTTTCATACCTTGAGTAAACCAGGCTGAAGGACCTGTTCAATGGAGGCAGTGGTAGAATCTATAGAGTAGAGTGTCATCTACTTACCTGTGAATATTGCAAGCAGAAAGTGCAGTGGAAAGATCATTGATAAAGACTGAGACTTGAAAGGGACCCAGAACTGAACCGTGGGAGGCCCAAAGGGCAACCAAAAGGAAAGAAGAGGTAGTGGAACCCATTTTAACTGATTTGGTTTGATCAGAGAATTAGGACTTAAACCATTGGAGGGTGGAAGCCAAAACACCTGAGAAAGCTAACATTTAACAGCAGATAGTGGTTCACAGTATTGAAGACCTCGGCAAGGTCTCTGAAGATAGTCCTTGTGTCCATTCCCATACCCATGTGAGAGTAGATATGATCAATTTTTCTTAGAAGGATGGCAGAGGTAGCATGATTCAGCCAGAAACCAGACTGATATGGATCCAGAAAGGCTGAACTGGTTTAAAAACTAGATAATTGCTTGCTAACCAATCTCTCAAGCACTTTGGAAATGATGGGTAGCAGGGATATTGAGTCATAGTTAATGAGTAAGCAGGGCCACCCTTATGTAGTGGAACTACCAAGGCATGTATCCAGCTGAAAGGAAAGGAGTCAGTGATTAGGGATTGACTGTTAATGTGAACAATGGAGGGGGGAGCTAGGGCAGGGGCCTCTAAGGCTAAATATTTAGTAGATATTCCACCTGCCCCACTGCTGGAGAAGATGTTATAGAGTGGCTAGTTCTTTTGTGACATCAGTAACTGATACCATAAGGAAGCTAAAGTTGCCATTTAAAGAATGAGAGGTAGTTTGGGGAGGCAGGGGAGGGAGAGAAGAGAGCCCTAAATCCTTCCTTGAAGAAGTGGTTTAGAGCTTAGGCAGATAGGAGGGAGTCAAAGCTAGATTGAGTCTTAGCAGGAAGGTGGTAGGCGTTAAGGGTTCAATGTACACAGCTTTCCAGAACTTGAATGATTCAGAACCATTACATGTAAGTTTATTCTGAAAGTTGGCAGCCTCAGCCTGCAGCATACATTTAGTACAGTAGTCATAGAGGGTCGTTAAAGTTTGAACATCTGACATGAGCCTTATTGATTTATGTCTATCCCAGGCTAAGTCTCTTGGGTCAAAAAGATCAAAGAGCTCAGATGTGATCCAGGGTAAATGGTAGCCCTGGACTCTGGATCTCTCAAAGGCAGCATGCTTATTACAGACTGTGGTGAAAGCAGATGTAAAGTTAGATAGTCCTTTCTCTGGTTCAGATGAGGAAAGAGTGGGGACCCATTTGGCAAGGAATGTGTCATGCAAACCTTCTGGATTAAATAACAAGAATGATTTACCAGAGTAACTCTGGGGAGGAGGTCTTTAACTGCTTTAAAGCAGCAGTGTAACTAAAATGTTTTTCCAACCAATCTAGTTTCAGCTACAACTAAGAAAATTATTAGCTTACCCATCAACTGCCTCCCTTCCTTCTGGAACCTGCCCTCACTCCTTTCTGCCTCTCCTCCTCTCCTCTCCTCTCTCTCTCCTCTCCTCTCCTCTCCTCTCATCTCCTCTCGTCCTTAGATGTCTGCTAAGGCACCTTCTTTTTTCCTCCTGCCACTATCAACCATCCTCTTGACTCATCTTCCTCTTCTCGTGACTCCCATTCCTGACTGGGACCCCCTCAGTATTAGACTATTCGTGAATATGCCACCAGTCTGAGTTGTACCCTTAAGCATTTTCACCTTCCACGACAGGCACTGTGCACTTTATTGTACTTATATATTCTGCTGTTTGTCCTCATTCAGTGCAATGAATGTTGTTTCTCCTACTTGATCATCATATTGATCTTGCACCTGTAATGTTGTCCAAGTATCCATACTTGAAAGTGTTAAAATATTATGGTATTTGCACTCCCTTTCTCCACTTCCCCAGGTTGCACCTGGAAATGAGTCTTGGCTCAGTCTGCCTTTCTCAGTTACTAATTTTTAAATAAAAAAAGCAAAATGTACTTGTCTAGGTACCTCCTAAGCTGTGCACCATGAATCTTTTTTTGTTGTTGTTGTTTTTTAGATTCAAACCCTTGCCAGGTATGCAGTGAAATTACTATGAAAATTTGGTGGCCACCTTTTTTATTCTTGAGAAAAAAATAAATTAAAACATTTTTAAAATACTCACACTTTAGTGGATTAAAAAATTGTACCACCAAATAAAACTGGAAAATGCCTGGAATAATTCATAGTGAAAACAGAGATGGTCAAATATTTGTCCAAATTCATTGTAATGTTGCTTTAATTTTCCTCACACTAAAGGTCATATAGTGGTCACTTATATGTCAAACAGAGTATTATCAACCAAGATTCTGTGAGGATGAAACACTACCACCCAGTAAAATGTCCTCTGAATGGAAGATCAACGACTGATGCAAGTGGGAGAGGTTATGAAATGACATATATTCATAGTCTTCATTTTAGACTACAAGCTGAAGGGAAGTGAGGCCCTATTCCCAGGTAATCAGTTGAACTTAAAATCACTTAGGATAAACTAATCTGAGGAAGCATTATCTAGCAAATTTTGAAGAATCCTAGGAAACAAGTTACTGGATACATAGAAACAGACACATAGAATTTGGTGTGTAAAAGAGAACACCTTCTGTTTTGGAGCTAGAATATTTATCTTTATCTCCCCCTTTTAGAATTATTTTGCCTGTCAAGTCTGTTGCGCAACAGCATATTTATTTTATGGTAACGCCCCTTCCCCCATTTCTGTGCTCTTTCCCATATCTTGTGCTAAAATGTTCTTCAGATCTCTTTTCTAGACTTTGGTAGTGTATTAGTAGGCTGGCCACCTGCATATTACGCTTATGGAGGCAGAGACCTTTTTCTTTTGTATGCTTTATCTTCTGTGTTCTAGTTCCTGAATGAAGTGCCCTCAAAACATGCCCACAATAATAGTGCTGTCATTATATGCCCGTATGGGTTGAAGAGATGTTTAAAAAGTAGCTGCAAGCAGTTATTTTTATTTCATGCAGTAAAATACCTTTAAACGCTTTCCTAGTGTTTATCTCAAAGAACCCTCATTCGCTGTATCGCACCAGTGTAACTTTACTGGCTAAAATTAGCTGAGCACCATGCCTAAGTAAGCCGTGCCATCTGCTTTGGGACAAATGAAAAGCCGGCTTACTCTTAGGTGTGGTGCAATGCGGCGTTTTGCCGAAAAGCTCTCCCTTCAGTTTTTGCTGCCCATAGCTCAATAGCGTGGTGCAATGCAGCGTTTTGCCAAAAGTTCCCCCCTTTTGTTTTGCTGCACACAGTTCCTTAGTCTGCTAGTTCTTACTAAAATATCCAGACCATTCTTTCTGCCTGTATTATAGCAGCCATACAAATTCCATATTATTTTCAAACTGGGTAGCAAGAAAGACAATACAGCCTATAGGTAGCCAAGTAAATAAATGAAATAAAACACAGTATAACTGAATCAGTGGAGATAACACTTATTCTGTGTATGGTTACTTGCCTTATTCTGTGGAATGATACATTTTGGGTTTGCTATGTTGGCTTTCCTGTTTTTTGCTGCTGCTAAATCCCCTCCACACTAGGAATACCATCCTAAGAGTCGGCCGACCTCATTCTGTTGTCATTTATGGTATACCTTGATGTGGGAGGAGCTAGAGTATGCAGAAATGGAAAGTACCCATGTAAAACACATAAAGTCCCTACTGTAGAGCTACAAACATATTGTTAGTTAGCCAATAAATGAATATAGATATCGGTTGTGTAAAAAGAAATATTATTAAATAAAATATATGTTACATAATGGCATGTGGGAGGGGCTTTGGGTCATATGATCCAGTTCCTAAATAAAAGAGCTCAGATTCTGAATGGAGTTAGTTCTTGAGTTGGTCTGTCTAAGGATCAACATCTCTCTAGCCCATACTAGAGATATATTTATAAAGCCTGCTCAGTTTGCCTTTTGGACATTTGTTTTGCCGTATTAAGTTTGTTTCTTTATTTACTTTGCTTGTTTTTATAAATAAATATTGGACGGAGAAGTCCAATTTCTGCATCTTGAATTGGTGTCCGTGTCATCAACCCCACCACCTCCACAGTTGGTGTCAGAAGTGGGATTGTGGTCTCCTTGGCATCTTTCCAAGCAGTTGGTGGATCAGCCCTGGGATGGGGTGGAAAAGAAAGAAACAGAACCTGTAACAAGACCCAAGGGTGTATTGACTAGAACCATAGTGGATAAGTTGGGGGAGCCATTGTTGTTTGGACTGCCTGAGCATAAAGAGGAAAGGCTTAAAACTGAACAAGTGCTAAGGGAGGAAGCCGAGGACCTCCAGGGGGCAACAGCTGATGCCCCGATTGAGGACAAACCACCAGAACAGTCACATGAGCTGTTGAGATGGCTCTGTCTTAAGCAACTAGCCACAGACAGGGAGAGGGAGAAAGAGCAGGAACAAAATGAGAGGAGATGGCAGGAGACCTTAAGGGCTATCCAGACTATCAGTATTCCTCAAAGCCCCCCATCTCCCAGTGAGATTCCAAAAGACATTAAATTGACTAAATTGGGAGAGCAGGATGACATAGAAACCTACCTGATGAATTTTGAATGGATAGCAGGGGCCTGTGGATGGCCATGGGAATAATGGGTCCTTCGTCTGGCACCCTATCTCACTCGAAAGGCTCAGTTGGCCTATGGTAACATGGACAGCCAACAGGTGGGGAACTATGATGCTGTAAAAAGAGAAATCCTGAGGAGGTATGATATTAGTGTCGAGACCTACCGACAGCGGTTCCGTACACTCCTGTTTCAACCTACTGACCATCCAAGAGAGATTTATGTGAGACTAAATGATCTGTGTCACAAATGATTACAGCCTGGGGTGAAGACATTGGACCAAATTATGGAGGCCATTGTGGTGGAGCAATATATTCATATTTTGCCCCAGGACATACAATTATGGGTGAAGGAGCGTCACCTGGAAACTTCAGAGAAGGCCATTTCCCTAGCAGAGGACTACCTGACAGCCAGACCCTACACAAAGAAGACTCAGACTGGTCACCCCAGTGTAACCACCATGGTAAGGTCTCCCTCTACCTCTACGTCTCCACCCACTGCTGTTCCTGCTAGTAATGTTGTACATTCAGCAAAACAAGCATCAGAGCGGGTTGGAAATAGACCTTTTAGAACATTTTCCCCTGATATTATTTGTATAGACTGTCATGAAAGAGGCCATATTGCTCTCTATTGCCCAAAAAAGCATGCTGGGAATGTACATCCAGCATTGGCAAACTTGGGATAGTATACTATACCAGTGCAGATTGGATCTCAGACTGTTATGGGGCTTATTGATTCAGGGAGCAAACAGACATTGGTCCAGGCAGAATTGGTGGAGGGTATGCCTAGGAAGTCTGCTAAGACAGGGGTAATTTGCATACATGGAGACATACATTATTACCCAACAACTTCAGTGGAGTTACAGACATCTCATTCCAAAAGAGAAATGGATGTGGGAATAGTACCTCTGTTACCAGATCCTGTGTTGTTGGGACAAGATCACCCTAACTTTAAAACCCTCATTACAACTAATCAGCTCTCAGCGTTAACCATGAGGGCACAACATAGAAAGAGTGAACAGAGTGCATTGTTCCATTTTGATGATGATATTTTTGGTGTTCCCGGTTAAAATAGAAAAACAAAAAGTGAGCGGTGACAAGATAAATTACAATGGACTCAAAAACATGTCCCAGACATGGATACTGAAGAGACTGATATAAAGGACATAAATAATAAATGTAATTTTGAAGGGAAACAGAAAATGGATGAATCATTAACACCTTTATTTTCACAGGTATCCCAGGAGGAAGCAGGGAATAAACCTTGTTACAAATTAAAGAATAACTTATTATACTGAATTTGTACACATCCCAGAACAGGAGAGCAGGTAGATTAGCTACTGGTACCCAGAGAATATAGGGCTCAAATATTACAACTAGCCCATGATAGTCCTCTCACTGGGCATTTGGGGAGGGATTGTACCTTAGCTAGAATCTTATACCAGTTCTTTTGGCCTGGGATACATAAAGAGGTACAGCAGTATTGTTTTACCTGCCCTGAATGCCAAAAGATAGCCAAAGTGGGAAAAAAGGACACAGTCCCCCTGCAACCTCTGCCCATTACAAACCACCCATTTGAACAAGTGGCAATGGACATTGTGGGTCCCCTACAGAAAACCAAGAAGGGAAATTGTTTTATTTTAGTATTATACGATTACCATACTAAATATCCAGAAGCTATTCCCATACGGACCATAACTGCTAACAGGATAGCAGAAGAACTTATCAAGATTTTTAGCCGATTGGGCATACCCAAAGAAATCCTAATGGATAGAGGCACTAATTTTTGTTCCCAGGTCTTAAAACGTTTATATCAGGCCCTAAATGTGCATGCAATTCATACTACTCCTTACCATCCACAGACTGATGGTTTCGTGGAGCGATTTAATCAAACCCTGAAACAAATGTTGAGAAAATATGCCCGAGAGGAAGGAAGGGATTGGGACCAGTACCTTCCATTTTTAATGTTTGCATATAGAGAGGTCCCACAAGCTTCAACTGGATATTCCCCCTTCGAATTATTATACGGAAGGAACCCTAAGGGCCCTCTTGACATAGTAAAAGAACAATGGGAGGAAGGGCAGGAGGTAGGCCCTACAACAACACTAAAATTTGTATAAAATTTGTAAATAAAATAAGACAAAAACTACTACGATATGTTGAATTAGCTCATAAAAAGGGTCTTCAAAAATAGATAAAAAATAAAGCCCTATATGATAGAGGGGTAGGACAGAAAACATTTCAAACAGGGGATAAAGTGCTACTCCTTTTGCCCTCTTCAGACAATACATTAAATATGAAGTGGCAAGGACCCTACACTATTAATAAACAATGTGGGCCAGTAACAGATGAGGTAGAATTACCAGATAAAAGTGTTAAAAGAAAAATGTATCATGTTAACCTTTTAAAACAGTGGCGAGAAAGGACCTCTTCTGTCTGTTATGTGTGTCCCGAGCCAACAGAAAGTGAGCTTGAGATGGCTTATAAAAGACTAGATGGAACAGGTTCCTTAACAGACATACCTAAGAATCAGGAATTAACAAGTGTACAAAATCAGGAACTCAAGCAGATTTTGCAACTTTATCAAGGGATGTTTACTAACACCCCAGGGAAGACATCACCTGATCCATCACCACATTGAAGTCCTTCACACAAACCCTATTTGAGTGAAATCTTATAGACTCCCTGAGAAGTTAAGAGGGGAAGTGATTAAGGAGCTAGACAAGATGATTAAATTAAAAGTCATAGAACCTTCTAAAAGTGACTGGTCCTTCCCTATGGTGATAGTAAATAAAAAGGAAGGAGGAATTCGTCTTTGTCTAGACTTCTGAAAACTCTAATGCAATTTCAAAATTTGACAGTTATCCTATTCCACGTATCGACGATATAGTCGATCATCTAGGCAAAGCTCATTACTTAACAACATTAGATTTATCAAAGGGATACTGGCAAATACCATTGGATGAAGCTTCAAAAGAAAAGACAGCATTTAGTACACCTAAAGGACTTTTTCACTTCACCATGATGCCTTTTGGATTACATGGCACCCCTGCCACATTTCAGAGGTTAATGGACCAAGTGTTACAATCCCACATGGACTACAGTGCCGCATACTTGGATGATGTTATTATCTATAGTCCAACCTGGGAGGATCATATAACACATGTAAAAGCAATGCTCCAAGCCCTGAAAAGTGCAGGTCTTACCATTAATCCAGAGAAATACACATTTGCCATGCAAGAAACTAGATATCTAGTTTTTGTAATAGGGAAAGGGTGTATTAAGCCTGATATAGGTAAAACTGACGATGTAGCCAAGAGTCCAAGACCAGTTACAAAGAAACAGGTACGATCTTTTCTTGGGTTGGCCGGGTACTATAGGCACTTTATACCTAATTTTGCCTCCCTAGCCAGCCCTCTGACAGATCTTACTAAAAAAAGAAACCCAACCAAGGTGAAATGGACTCCTGAATGTGAGACAGCTTTTTGTGCTATCAAGGCATTACTATGTTCCTCCCCAGTATTAATAAACCCTGACTTTTCCAAACCTTTTGTAGTACAAACTGATGCCTCTGCTACAGGAATAGGTGCTATATTATCACAAGTGATAGATGGGCAGGAACACCCTGTCCTATATATAAATAGGAAATTGCATGTGTGTGAGAGACAAAGTATGCTACGATTGAAAAAGAATGTCTGGCTGTCCGCTGGGCAATTGAAATGCTAAAATGTTATTCATGGGGGACACAACTTGAATTAATTGCAGATCATAACCCCCTTTGCTGGTTGATGGCTATGAAAGATAAGAATCCTCATATTATGAGGTGGTACCTCACCCTTCAACCCTACACATTTACGGTGAAACATAAGGCTGGGTCAGCTCAAAAAAATGCTGATTTCTTGTCTCGGTTTGGTGCATGAGCAACCAGATCAGAATAAAGACATAATCAGACCTCGGGGTAATAGTGTTTGATATAATAATAGACAATCTGTGTCAATTATGTAAATGTAATGTTCATAAATAGGGACCCTGAGGTGTAGCTTTGGGAGAGGGTGGGCTAAAGCTCCATCTCTCCTATTAGGGGAGATCTGATATTTTCCCTGTAAAATAGAATAAGGAAGTGTACAAAAACATTTAACTAAATGATTTTGTACAAAGAGGGGAAGGTATGTAAAAGGGAACACCTTCTGTTTTGGAGCTAGAATATTTATCTTTATCTCCTCCTTTTAGTATTATTTTGCCCGTCAAGTTTGTTGCGCAACAGCATATTTATTTTATGGTAACCCCCCCATTTCTGTGCTCTTTCCTATATATTGTGCTAAAACATTCTTCAGATCTCTTTCCTAGACTTTGGTAGCGTAATAGTAGGCTGGCCACCTGCGTATCACGCTTATGGAGGCAGAGACCTTTTTCTTTTGTATGCTTTATCTTCTGTGTTCTAGCTCCCAAACGAAGCACCCACAAAACATGCCCACAATAATAGTGCTGTCATTATATGCCTGTATGGGTTGAAGAGCCATTTAAAAAGTAGCTGCAAGCCGTCATTTTTATTTCATGCAGTAAAATGCCTTTAAACGCTTTCCTAGCATTCATCTCAAAGAACCCTCATTCGCTGTATCGCACCAGTGTAACTTTACTGGCTAAAATTAGCTGAGCACCATGCCTAAATAAGCCATGCCGTCTGCTTCAGGGAAAATGAAAAGCCGGCTTACTCGTAGGTGTGGTGCAATGCAACGTTTTGCTGAAAAGCTCTCCCTTCAGCTTTTGCTGCCCATAGCTCAATAGCGTGGTGCAATGCAACGTTTTGCCAAAAGTTCCCCCCTTTTGTTTTGCTGCACACAGTTCCTTAGTCTGCTAGTTCCTACTAAAATATCCAGACCATTCTTTCTGCCTGTATTATAGCAGCCATACAAATTCCATATTATTTTCAAACTGGGTAGCAAGAAAGACAATACAGCCTATAGGTAGCCAAGTAAATAAATGAAATAAAACACAGTATAACTGAATCAGTGGAGACAGCATTTATTCTGTGTATGGTTGCTTGCCTTATTTTGTGGAATGATACATTTTGGGTTTGCTTTGTTGGCTTTCCTGTTTTTTGCTGCTGCTAAATCCCCTCCACACTAGGAATACCATCCTAAGAGAGGGCCGGCCTCATTCTGTTGTCATTTATGGTATACCTTGATGTGGGAGGAGCTAGAGTATGCAGAAATGGAAAGTACCCATATAAAACACATAAAATCCTTACTGTAGAGCTACAAACATATTGTTAGTCAATAAATGAATATAAATATCGGTTGTGTAAAAAGAAATGTTATTAAATAAAATACATGTTACATAATGGCATGTGGGAAGGGCTTTGGATCATATGATCCAGCTTCTAAATAAAAGAGCTCAGATTCTGAATGGAGTTAGTTCTTGAGTTGGTCTGTCTAAGGATCAACATCTCTCTAGACTATACTAGAGTTACATTTGTAAAGCCTGCTCAGTTTGCCTTTTGGACATTTGTTTTGCTGTATTAAGTTAATTTCTTTATTTACTTTGCTTGTTTTTGTAAATAAATATTGGATGGAAAAGTCCAATTTCTGCATCTTGAATTGGTGTCTGTGTCATCAATCCCACCACCTCCACATAGCAGCAGATAAAGGCCTTTAGGCCCATCAAGTCTGCCCATATCTCCTTACCTACTCTATTACTGCAGACCATGCCTGATCTACAGTTCTTTCTCTCTCCCCCTTCCTTTCCACTATGATTCCCTTGTGCGTATCCCACGCATTCTTGAACCCAGCAATGTTTTTGCCCCCCCACTACCTCCACTGCAAGGCTGTTCCGGGAATCTACCACTATTTCTGTGAAGAAGTCCTTTCTTCATATCTCTCTTGAATCTCTCCTCAGCCTACTCCCTCCAGCTTCACAGCATGCCCCTTTGTTTTTGAGCACCTTCTCTTCTGAAAAATGCTTTCTTCCTGTACCTCATGTACCCGAGTGAGATATTTAAAGGTCTCTATCATATCCCCACTCTCACTCCTCTGTTCCAGCTGCACATACTGAGGTTCTTTAGTCTCTCCTCATAAGACTTTTGAGGCAAACCCTGCACCATTATAGTCATTATATTTTTTTTACCAGGCTTTACCCGGTTTGCAGCATATGCCTGCAATTAAAACAGGGATGGAGTGAGTAAAGGAGAGTACTCCTGTCAGGAGCTTGTGGGACTTAGCAATGGACTCATCATGAGTGAAGGCAAAGTGAAGATGAGTGGTGGATTATATTAGGATGCCTCACCCATGTTTGGAGCAGTCATGTCTGTGGGTGTGGTACCCTGGGATGTCAATAGCTGGGAAGCTGATTTGAGAGGGAAAGACAGCCATCTGTGAGGATGAAGATCTCATGGTTGCTTTGATTTACCCAGACTCTAATTTGGTTTATTTTGAGAAGAAGGCCAGAATTAACCTCAATTTTACCACCAACAAGAAGCAGAAGCAGCAGCATCTGGCTTCTTCTGGGGGGCTCTCTCAAGAGATTTAGTGTTGGTATATGTAAAATGGATGTGCAGTACATTAAGCCACATCAGGGCCTCTGGGTGAAGCCAACTGTCTAGAAAAGACCTGTGTGTATACCTAGACAATGAGAGACCATTTCAAGCTGGGAGAAGAGGTGATCTGTGGGAAGAGTGAGAGGGTGAGGGAGAAATAATGGTGGATAGTAGTAGCACTAGCATTGTGGGGACCAGGACAAGTAGTGGTAGTAAACCTAGAGAGGTAACAAGATTAGTAGGCAGCAACAGTAAAACCACATACAAGCAGCACCCAGATATGGGTGGCTAGAGTGTCTGGCAGCAACAGTAGATCCACGTAAGCAGAACCCAGATAAGGAGGCAGCTAGAGTGGTAGGCAACAACAGTTAAATCACTTATATGTAGCACCCAGCTATCGAGACAGCTTCAGTAGACTAGAACATGAGCAGCATTCAGATAACAACAGCTAGAGAAGAAGACAGGCTAAGAATTCAGAAATCACATAGATACATTAGGCACATAGATGCATAACATCACTGAAACAGGCCCAGTACAGTCATAGAGTCAAAGGCCACTTACAGCACCTACACAGGAGAAGGGTGCACACTACTAGGGCAGCATGGCTGGCTGATGGCTTACTGCAGAGCTAATGCCCACTGGGTGATGCCATTAGGCTCCTTCCCTTGCACTCCAGCTTGCTAGATAAGAAGGAGCTTAAAAGAAGGGGAAGAGGACCCACCCTTTTTGGCTCTGCTGCTGCCCAATTGGTGGATTCCTGATTGAGGAGGACTGCCAGTGAAGCTAGACCCAGTCTGGTGCAGTGAACACTGTGGGAGGGGAGTGTGGATAGAAGCAGCAACACTCATCCTCATGACCACTTGACTGTCCCATTACAGAAATGGAACTGAAAGGTGTCCCGGTGATTTACCTTTGTTCATTGTCTCTGGTGGGCATTTTGGCCCTACCCTTTCTGACTGTGCTGCCACATGATTTATGAATTCTTAATGCAGGATGTACAGCTTCAGGAGGACCAGCTGTACATTGTTCTAAATCATCTATATGAAAAATGTTCAATAGTGTATAAACAACCACTATACGTATAATGTCTTCATTGACTTAAAGACAACTTTTGATTACCCTTTAAAGAACAAGACTTTAGAATATTTTATTGGGACTGGGGTGAATACAGAGCTATTTATCACATTGTTGAAGAGGGATACCTGTTGAAGAATTTACTATGAAATAAATGGGAAATTTACAAAACAAAAGTTTGTACCAATAGAGGACTAAAACAGGTTGTCTACTAGCTCCCTTACTATGAAATCTTTACATAAACATTTCGAGAGATAAACTGCATATTGGGAATCAAGATCTGCCAAGCATTATAGGGCAGAAATGTGCTATTTTGGCATATGCTGATGAATTTGCGATAATTTCTCTTTCACTCAAGGGATTACACAATCAGTTACATATTCCTTATGAAGTTTGTGCTGTCCTAAAATGTAAAATAAACCCATAAAAGAGCAAAATAATGATCCAGAATTATTTTAAACCACAATAAATAAATAAACCATATACGCTGTTTGATAAGAAATTAGGTATGTTGAAAAGAGAAAATATGTGCATGTTATTCAGTGCAATAAATAATAATGAGATCTGGGTATGCACTGGGCTTAGTAAACAACAAACTACTAAAACAACTAGGTCACATGGACAAAAACTGAAAGGAGAGACTGTGAGAACAACTAAAAGAGGAGCATGAGGGTTATATCTTCTTGGAATGCTTTACCAGAAAACGTGGTGAACAGTGATTGCATGGAGACATTCAAATACTTCTTAGATAGACACAAAGGGATGGACAAATATAAATATATCCACTAACAGTGACGAGTTACCACAGGTCCATGACCTGCTAACTCATAAACACATATGAACCTATGAATGAATACACATACTGAGAAACCATAATCAATTCAAATGAGGGCTATAATAAATATATTACAACCTAATAAAATAAAATTAAGCAATCTTTTTTTTTTGGTCTAAAAAGATTTAATAAGATATTTGACGGAATCAGGATATTATAAAATGGATAGGGGAACTACTATGCCTTGATTGGTAAGAGCGTGCACATTGAAACAGCACAATGAACTGGTAAGCAGATGTTCTGAAAATCAGGACATAGCATATAAACAATATCAATGCCTTTTTCAAAAATTCTTGATTACCATAACACTCATGGCTGCCACAAGTACTCATAACAAGTAATAATAAATAAATAAATAAATAAAAATCATCTAGGCTATAAAATTAAATTACCTCAAAATAAAAAGAACAGCCAAACTTATTAAGTGGTGCCGGTGCTAAGAAGATGATAACCTGAACTGTAACCGTTCCTCAGCTCTGTATTTAAATTTATTATTTTAATAGCCATTTCTAGTTTTATCAGCTTCATTTTGATAATATTCATTAGAACAACATAACCAACAGCAAAAAAAATCAAGGAACAGGAACTTTTTTTAAAACATTGCAGTGTTTTTTCCAACTCAGAAAAATCCTGACAGGAGCCGTAATGTCGTTGGGTCCAGGAAAATTAGCCACTATTGCAGCATCGCACAAATCAGAGGCCAACAAAATGGACATACACAATCTTAGAGAAATGCTGGTGGACATGAAATTAGAAATACTGTCAGAACTAAGGAAAGACTCTGCTCAAATATCAGATGGTTTGGCATATACAGAACTCCAGATGGGGCAGTTTCAGGACACAATCGCAAGACTGGAGGATCAAATACAAGCAATGGGGAAACAGATCTGTCATCTACTAGGAAAAGTAGTAAATCTTGAAAATTGAGGCACATGAAATAACCTGCAAATTTTGGGTGTGCCGGAGGGTCTGGAGGGCAGAAACATGACAAATTTTCTTCAACAATCCCTGCCTGCACTATTGGAGCACCAATGGCCATGGGCACTTGAGATGTGTCGTGGGACTACAACCTCACCTGGAACAGAGATCTAGACCCATAATTGCCTATTTTTTACATTTCCCAGTTAAAAAACAAACCCTTAAACTATCCAGGGACAAGAAACAGCTGGTGTGGAGGGGTCACAAGACTTTACTCTTTCAAGACTTTTCTGTGGTGGTCATGGAAAAGTGCAGTGCTTTCCTGGAAGCCAAACAATGTCTTTCTAAAATGGGTTTACTTTACTAATTTCGAGTAGTATAGCCGGCATTACAGAGTATACACAGTGACATTTGTAGAAAAACAAATTTTTTACACGCGCAAGTCTAAAATGTATTTTTCTACAAAGCTGGTGCCTGTTTCTTGTGTGCACTTCAATCTGTGTAAATGCCTTGGCTTTACATACTCAGATTCATAAGTTTTTCCCTAGAAGGAGCACCAAGTATTTCAACTTTGTTTTTTGACCTAATAACAGGTCTGTATTTGTGACTACACACAGAAGCCCACAACATTTTTTTTTGCTTTTAGGTTTACTTTACCATTTTGAGTACCCAGCTATCCTAAATGTGGTTGAAGCTAATGGTTATGCGCATTCATTTTCAAATCCCAGGGATGTCATGGTACTTATTGATTAGTGCCAAACTACAGTCAAAATCATTTGAAAACTCTGTGCTAGGACACCAGCTTGAGACCTGCATATGAATGTTCTATGTCATGTACTGCTAGAGGCAAAAATGTGCAGGCCCTCACTTCGGTGACTGGATCCCTGGCCAATAAACAGCAAGGCAGAAATCAGTCAAGCCCAACTCAAGACTCCACTCTGAACCTCTACTCTACGGCCATAAAGATATTCTCAGAAAAGAAGAAGCTCCTACCTCCTCCATCTACCAGGAAAGCAAGACCACAACATAAGCAAAGTCATTTACCAGTTCTCCATTCTAAGAATCCAAGGAAGAGGAGGAGAGCTCAAAGCAGAGACAGCAGCCACTCATTTTATTATGTTTGCTTGCACGCATGTGCAAGGAATATAATGCCATCATCCGAGATTTCGGAGGTGTGTCACCCCCTCTTCCAATTCAGTCAGTGTGTTGGCAGGCGCAGCCCCTGTAAGCCAATGCATGATGGAGCTGTCTATGACAAGCTCCAAAATGCAGTGGCATACAGTTGAAAGGGGGAGCTACGCTCCAGTGAGCAGCGATAAGATATCGCCTGCTCATGCACAGCTCCACCTTCACACACACACACACACACGCATAGCTGCGATGCTGCCCCCATCACACATTGTATAGCCGACGGGGTGCCCAATCCCCGTCGACTGTGCTGCGCCCCCACAAAGCTTCCCAAATGCCACGCTGGGTGCCCACCCCAGCATGGCAACTCGATGGTATAGCCGACTGGGGTGCCAAATCCCCCATCGGCTTCACTGTCTCTCCCTTCCCCCCATGCTATTGCCGATGGGGGTGCCCAATCCCCCGTCGGCTTCACTCTCCCCCCCCGAGTACAAGGTGCCACGCTGGGAGCCCACCCCAGCATGGCAAGTGATCCTAGTGGCCACGGGGTGCCTAATCCTCGTCAGCTGAACGCTCCCTAACTGGTCTTGTGCCATGCTGGGAGCCCACCCCAGCGTGGCAAACGTCCCGTGTTGTCATTGAAAAAAAACCTGTGAAGAAAAAACGGTCCCACATAGTCTCCCTGGACCCCCTCCCACAACCCGCACCCACCTACTGCGCACCTGCCTCCCCACACCCCCCCTCACCCCCATAATTACCTCCGACCTCGGCGCGACGATCTTCTAGACCAGGAACACGCCTGCACTCTTCAAAGCCAACTGCTAACTGAGGAAATGCCGGTAAGCTGTATAATGGGCTAGATAGGGGTTTTTCAACTTTGTTGCATATCTCAGGCATTTTTTGGAATTTTTGCACCAAATTTTCAACATGGGGATTTTGGGATGCCTTCTCATGAATGATGTCACTGTCATGGCATTATTCGGGCCCAAAGGGTGATTTCGAGGTCACTACGCAGTCACTGCATGAAATCACCTTTTGGCACCAACTAACAGAACGACACTACCAGTGTTCATAAGGTGGGCTCTCAAGAAGCCTATTTTGAAAATTTGGTGGAAAAATTCCAAAAAACGACTGTTTTACGAGCATGCGTTGCGCAGTTCCTACGCACGCTCGTAAGTTCGCGAATTTTCAATATTTTCACTCCAGATTTTCAACTTGTCATTTTACCACACCTTCTTATGACTAGTACAGCTGTCATTTTTCACATTTCACCCAAAATGTGTTTCCGCCCATGTAGTGCACAATGGCGCAGTCGGTGTGCAAAACCAATGTATGGGACAAATTAAGAAAATCACAGTGACACTGTTCATGAGTAGAGGTCTTAAAATGGCTATGTTGAAAATTTGATGAAAAATTCCCAAAATGACTGTTTTATGAGCATCGTTATACAGTTCCCGCATGCTGGTAAGTTCACGATTTTCAATATTTTCCTCCAGATTTTCAACTTGCCATTTTACCACACCTTCTTATGACTAGTACAGCTGTCATTTTTCACATCTCACCCAAAATGTGTTTCCGCCCATGTAGCGCACAATGGCGCATTCGGTGTGCAAAATCAATGTATGGGACACATTAAGAAAATCACAGTGACACTGTCCATGAGTAGAGGTCTTAAAATGGCTTTGTTGAAAATTTGGTGAAACAATTCCTAACAATGACTGTTTACGAGCGTGTGTTGCACAGTTCCTACGCATGCTTGCAAGTTTGCAAATTTTCAATATTTTCACTCCAGATTTTCAACATTGCCATTTTACCACACCTTCTTATGAGTAGTACAGCTGTCATTTTTCACATCTCACCCAAAACGTGTTTCCGCCCATGTAGCGCAAATGGGCTAGTCATGTGCAAAACCAATATATGGGACAAATTAAGAAAACACTGTGACACTGTTCATGGGCAGAGGTCTTAAAATGGCTATGTTGAAAATTTGTGAAAAATTCCAAACAATGACTGTTTTATGAGCATGCGTTGCGCAGTTCCTCACGACGTCAGAAGTTCACGAATGTTCAATATTTCACTCCAGATTTTCAACATTGCCATTTTACCACACCTTCTTATGAGTAGTACAGCTGTCATTTTTCACATCTCACCCAAAATGTGTTCTCCATGTAGCGCACAATGGCGCAGTCGGTGTGTAAATCAATGTACTAGACAAATTAAGAAAATTCTAAAATTCCTAAAATGACTGTTTACAAGCATGCATTGGCAGTTCCTATGCATGTTCATAAGTTTGCAAATTTAATATTTTCACTCCAGATTTTCAACATTGCCATTTTATTACACTTCCTTATGAATAGTACAGCTGCCATTTTTCATATGCCGCTTCAAATGTGTTTCACATGTAGCACAATGGTGCTGTTGGTGTGTAAAGCAATGTTTGGGACAGATTAAGAAAATCACAGTTACACTGTTCATGAGCAGAGGTCTTAAAATGGATATGTTGAAAATTTGGTGACAAAAGTCCATAAAATGACTGTGTTACAAGTGAGCATTGTGCAGTTTCCAAGCACCCTCATAAGTTCATGACTTTGTAATATTTTAAGTCCAGATTTTCACCAGTGGCATTTTCCCACACTGCCTTATTTACAGTACAGCTGTCATTTTTCACAACATGGCCGAAGTGTGTTTTCACACTTTCAGCGCAGAGATGCGTGGTCGCTGTGGGAAATCATTGTTCGGGACAGATAAAGAAAATCACAGTGACACTGTTCATGATCAGAGGCACCAAATGCCTGAGTTGACAATCTGCTGTAAAAAATCTCAACCTAATTATATTACAGGTGTGGCACAGTTTCTATGTACACTCATGACTTCACCATTTTTTTAAATATTTTTACTGCAGATTTGCAACATTGCTATTTTTTACACCTCCCCATGAACAGTACAGCTGTCATTTTTTACATCCTGTTCGAAATGTTTTTGCACCTGTGGTGCTAAATGCCGTAGTCGCTGTGCATAAGCAGCTTTCGGCTAAGAAACTGATGTTCACCTTGTTCATGAGGTGGGGTCACAAAAAAACCATGTTGAACATTTGGAGTGAAAATACCAACGAATGCCTGAGGTATTAGGGTTTCCAACCATAACGCCTAACCCTGTAGAGAAATGACATGCATCAGGGGTGTGACTTGGGATTCTTGCCTGTAATGCTTATACCATTCTACCCTGCAGCCAGTGAGAGGCATCGAGGTGCCTTGGACCCTTCAGCCCCAAAGTTCACCCTATTCTCCTATATCGCACCCATCTCACTGTATTTCCTAATGGAATGGGGTGCGCAAAAGGCCAAAGATCCCAAGGAACACCGTGACACTTGCCAGTGTCTGCAGGGTGGGGTGTACTGAAATGGTGTGGACGTTATGCCTGACGACCCAAAGGCACACCCCAATGCCTGTCACTCTCTGCAGGGTGGTGGTGGGGTTGGCTTCAGTTCAATACTTCACTGCCATTCCTATTACACAGCTCTGTAACTTCTACACTACCACTGCCAATGCCAGCAAGCAAACATTCGGCATTGACAAATACTTGTTCCAAGTCTATCACTCCACAACCAGAGCTTACCACTATGACTAATCACCATGACTGTACCCCGGTTGCTGTTACTTGACCTTTGATTTGACCCCCACAGAGATTGCACTCCCTGATTTACTGTTAGGAGGCTGTTGTAAGCAAATGTCCCTTCTATTTGTTGTACTCTGCAGCTCTCTCTGATGTGCTCATGTAATGCTGCTGCTGTACCTCTCAACCTTTTATCACTGAAATGAGTCACATGGACATTTTTGGACATTCAAAATGAGGGACTGTGAGGGACACAGATCATCAGAATGAGGACACATTCTTAAATATGGAGATACAAGCTCAAAACACTGCAAAAACCATAGTACTTACTTGTACAAAGTTTATTTTTTATTTAGCATCTTAGAATATTATGAGTTTCTGCTTTAAAGTCTGAATTTGCAACACATTCTCTGTGTGGGTAGCACCTTTTACATGAGGGACGTATGAGGGACTGGGCAGTTTTAAGGGGTTAAATGAGGAATAGCCCTGGTAATCAGGGACAGTTGAGAGGTATGGGAGCCTGCCGTGATGACTGCAAAAAGAAAGAAAAATTATTTACTGTATCTCACAGGTAAGTAGGATTAATTCATCTGTGAAGTCACTGTTTATTGACTGGGCATTAACACCATGGATCGTTGTATGCTCAGGATTAGATGTAACTACTGTAAGTGCTGATTTGGACTTACAGGCTAAGGGTTGCCTTTTCTAGGTCATAAATTCACTAGTTTCCTGTTGTGCTTAATTAATTTCCTGCTATTCTTACAAAGTTTGACCAATGTCTTGAATTAGTCAGGATTTTCTAACATTGTGCTCCTATGTTTAGCAGCCTATAGTTATATTTGTGTATATTTATAGAAACCTTATAACCTAGGCTGGGGGTTTGATTCCTGCTGCCTCTTCTGTCCTATAATTGAGGGAAAAAACATCTGGTTTCACTGGCTCCCGACTTCTGTGAGTAATCAGTTGGGTGTTAATGCAGTTGGTGGCAGCTGGCGGGCTAAATGCGGTCAGCACAAAAAAAGGAGGAGATGGGGAGGGGGGCTATTCAAAATAAGATTATTGCCAGATGCTCAGTTTACTGGTACCTTGAATCAGCTTAAATAGAGCTATACTGTGGTAGAGGAGTTCTTCTTTCCTTTCTTCCCTAATATCTTCTGAACTCTATAGTTTGCCTGGCCATATGGTTCCCTATACTAATGCCTATGAAGGTTTTTGATTAGGTAAGTATAATGGAGCATGTTACTGTGTACGAGGCAAGAGTATGCAGGAGTGAAAACCCTACCTGAAAAATGGAGATGGTGGATTGTCAGTATCTGGCCTCTGATATATGGTAGATAGTCTGATCTAAGTTGTTTAACATCTGCTGTGAAAAGGCAGCCAACAGATACCTGATATATCTGGAAAGGTGAACAGTTGAAGCTGGACAGTACAATAGGTATGTAAATAAGGGTATGGAGAATTTAGGGAACCTGGGCCTACTATATATAAATGTTTTCACCTCCTACTTATTCTATTACTACTTTGTTTACTATACCAACTTAAACTTTGGTACTTCACTGATGATTGCTCTGCTCCTCTTGCATGTGTATAACCTTAAGTGTATCACTAAACAATGTGAAACTGTTTTTTATTAAGGAGCTGTTCTCTTATTACCTTTAGGTTGAGAAACTGGCAATATACTTATGGGCAGCAGAGCTGAGGGGTCTCACACCCTTCTTTAGCTGGCAATTCCATACTCAGTGCCTTGGACTCAGAGGCCGGTACATGGTGGGAAAGAAAAGTAGATCTCTAGCCTACTTGTCCTTATTGGACCTTGTTAAACCTGTTGCAGTTTTTATAATAATCTCTTTTCTGAGTGTTGCACACAATTCTGTTATCAATTGTTTAAGTTAAGTTATGCTTTCTCGGTTAACTCATTTTGGGTATTGTTCCAAAAAAGTATTTGTGTGTGTTCTATTCAAATGTGTAACATTTATTTTTGAATTACAGTAGGCGGTGCTTTTTTTTTTTCTCTTTCCTACTCTTTTGCTACTGACATAGCCAATTATAAACTGGTGTCATAGAATGTGAATGGACTGGGCTCCTCTATCAAAAGGAAAAAGGTTCTAACATACTTAAACAAATCCAGGGCTGATATGGCTTTTATCCAGGAATACCATCTGGTACACGATGAAGCTGTTAAACTGCAAAGATCTTGGGTGGGTCAGGAGGAGCACAGCTATTTCTCTTCTAAAAAACGAAGGACCTCTATTCTGATCAGAAAAGGTTTTAATTTTATTAGGCACAATCATATATTGGATTAGGATGGCAGATACCAAATGCTTGCAGGGACCCTCGATGGTCATAAGGTGTTATTGTGCAATATTTATGCTCCCAATAGTAATCAGGAGGATTTTTTCAATCAGATCTCCTTAGAACTTGCCAACTTTTCGGATTATGATGTGATTTTAGGGGGAGACTGCAACCTTATTGTGGATCCTGTCCTAGATAGGTCCTCACAAAAACCCATTCAGATTGAAACTAATGTGAGAAATTCATTTAGGAAAATCCTTCAGGATAATTCCTTCTCCAACAGCCGGTGGCTGGTCCACCCTAGAGAAAAAGACTATACCTTTTTTATGTTGGCTTGCGCTCATGCGCAAGCAGCATCTTGTGGTAGTAGCACATTTCAGAGGTGTGTCAGTGTTGTGGCCAATGCAGGGGACACTTTAGTGGGTGTGTCCCTCAGCCACCAATCAGTGAGCATGCTGACGATGACAGCAGCTTCAAAGAGAGCCAAGGAGTTGAAATGAATCTGCCAGCGCAATCACGGGACAGTTTTGTCATTGCACCGGCACTTCCCCACCTCCCTCGCAACCCCATTGGTTCCTGCTGTGCGCCAAACACTCTGTCACCAGGCCTTGCTCTACAAGAGCAACTTATTTGTTCGCTGTGCCCTTCCTGGTGAACTATTTCAATAAATAAATCAGCTCCTGTGCACTTTTCCACATTGGCGGCTCCTGCCACACACTCCCCAGAAAGCTGACATTGGGGTGCACAATCCCTGAGTCAGCATGTATTCCCCCCCCCCACACACACACTGTGGCACACTAGGAGCCCACTCCAGTGTGCCCAGATACATTTTTTATATATTTATTTTTCTGACACCAGGATGTCCACCCTGGTGTGAGATGCCCCCACCCCCAAGCTCATAGTCTTTGCTGACGGGGTGCCAAATCCCATCAGCATCATGTTTCCTCTCCCCAAGCTCACTTTCTTTGCCAATGGGTGCCCAATCCCATTTGCATCATATCCCCCTTGACCTCCTATGGCACACTGGGAGCCCACCCAGTGTGCCCAAAAGTTTATTTTTGAACCTGTAAATTAAGAAAACCATCCCCAGGCATATTTTTTAATCTGTAAAAAGAAAATGGTCCTCATACTCTCCCACTGCCCCTCCACCTCCCCTCCCACTGAGCACCCACCTCCCACACCCCCACTACCCCATATGTTCCTCCAGAGGTCAAGAGAAGTGATCTTCGTGGAGTGGCGCACGTCTGCACTCTTCAAAACCGACTGGCAAACTGAAGAACCAAAGATAAGTGCGTATAATGGCTGTCAACGGGAGTTTCAACTTATGTTGATATCTCAGCCATTTTTAGGAATTTTGGCCCCACATTTTCAACATGGGGTGCTTGGGACCCCACTTCATAAACATGTTACTGTCATTTTGTTACTCTGCCCTGAAAGGTGATTTTGCGATCGCTGCATGGAATCACCTTTTGGGACCGATTCATAAAATGACAGTGTCACTGTTAATGAGGTGGGGTCCCAAAAAGCCCATGTTGCAAATCTGGTTAAATAATTCCAAAAAATGACTACATTATGAGCATGCATTGTGCAGTTGCTACACACGATCATAACTTCACCACTTTTTAATATTTTCACTCCAGATGTTCAACATTGCCATTTTTTCACACCTCCTTATAAACAGTACAGTTGTCAATGTTCACATCCTGCCAGAAACGTGTTTTCATGCCTGTTGCACAGAATAGCTCAGTCACTGTGGGAAATCAACTTTCGGGACAGATTAACAAAATCACAGTGCCACTGTTCATGAGGGGAGGTCCCAAAATGCCCATGTTGAAATGTGGTGAAAAAATTCCAACAATTGAATACATTACGGGCGTGTATTTCATAGTTTTTACACAAGCTTGTAATTTATCCAGTTTTTCATATTTTCACTCCAGATTTTCATCATTGCCATTTCTTCACACCTCCTCATGAACAGTACAGCTGTCATTTTTCACATCTTGCCCAGAATGTGTTTTTACACCTGTGGCCCGAATCGTGCAGTTGCTGTGTGAAATCACCTTTCGGGATTTAGTAACGAAATGATAGTGCCACTTTTCATGAGATGGTGTCCCAAAAAGCCCATGTTGAAAATTTGGAGTGAAAATACCAACAAACACCAGGGGTGTTAGGGTTTCCAACTGTAATACCCCACCCTGCAGAGAATGACAGGCATCAGGGGTGTGACTTGGGTTCATTGGCCGTAATGCTAGCGGCATTCCACCCCCACCCTGCAGCCATTGTCAGGCATTGAGGTGTGCCTTGGGGTCTTTGGCCCTAATGTTCACCCCACTCTCCTATACTGCATCCATCTCAGCTTATTTCCTTATTGAATGGGGGTGAGCATAAGGGCCAAAGACCCCAAGGTACACCGCGACACCTGTTGCTGTCTGCAGGGTGGGTTGAGGTGGAATGGCTTAAGAGTTATGGCTGATGACCCAAAGGAACACCCTCAATGCCTTTCAGTCTCTGTGGGGGGTGGTTGGTGTTAATTCAATAATTCACTGCCATTCCTATTATGCATCTGTCTAACCAGAGCACTACCAATGCCATTCGGCACTGCAAATGCTTGTTTCTAATAGGCACCAGTCTTACAGCAGAATCAACCATATCTTGGTTTTGAACAAGCTTATTACCACCATCACAAAAAACACTTGTGAAAGAGGTTATTATGCTAATCTAAACACACTTCCAGTGGCTGAAGACATTCCACCAGTAGCATCATGCCTCCATAAGCCCTTGGGTGTTAGCTACAGTAGACAAGCATAATGCATCCCTAATTGTATTTTATTGCTTATGTAGCATCACTTTAAGTGTGCAACAAGTAAAACACCCAAGCATTAACCATCATGGAGATATGGGAATATGCAAACATAGAGCAATTAGAAATAATATTTAATGCATACCATGCATCTAGCTTGGAGCTTCCAAAAGGAATTCCAGAATTTGCCCTAAAAGCAGAACTTGGTCAGCTCAGTAAAGTCTAGAAGTACAGGTGACAACAAGACTACTTGACTAGTGAATAAAAATGGTTAATATTTATTTATTTGTAAATTTTAACTATCAAAGGCACATTAATCTGTAATAACTAGTTTCAGGTGTGCCCTGGGAGTGGGTTTATGGAACTGGTTTATTGGCAGGAAATGCTGGCCATTGCACTACTGAAACTCTACCTTGCGGGCTGGGGTTGGGGGTCATATGGAGAGTAAAATAGCATCCTATTTCATGTACAATAGAAAAACCCCATGAATGTGTGATATAGTATGGTTAAGCTGCTCCAGAGGACTAGGAGTAAAGGACATTTCAAAACATAAAAGCATAAGAAAGTGCATGCCTCATCAGTCCTGCACTGCAGTACCAGAAACAATGGTATACAGTATTTGTTTAAGGAGTGCACATTTGTTCTAGAATTCTGGACCCAAGTTGCACAAAAATTGAAGTCTCAGATATGAGGGATATTATCATATGATGACATTGTTGATGGGATTGCTTCTACAGGACTGAATTATAATGAGAGTACACTAAGACTGATGTTTACATGCATACAATTCTTTGTCAAGGTCACTGCCACCTAGTCTTTCAGCAACAACATTTAAGTCCCTTGTTTTAAATCAAGATGATGGAGCATGAACTACAGACTGTATATAGAAATAAATCTGCTTTCCTCTCAACTGAGGGTCTATGATTAGAATAGAAACGTTCTTTTTTTTTGTATTTGAAGTATGTTTAGAAGACTACAGTATGTCTACACACATAATTCATTTTCTTTTTACTTATTCTTTTCCATTTTCTGGTCCCTTTGATCTGTTTTGGTCCTTCATTTTCTTTTCTACTGCTCAACTTTAGGTAATCCAACAGCAGGACTGAACTGAGCAACACTGGGTCTTATTTGGTTTGAGTATGATACAAATGTATAATTGCTCCTTGGATTAGTTTTGATTTATTTTATGTCCATAATATTATTTCCACAATAACACATTCCCCTACACTACCTTGATAAGTGCCATGGGATGTTTCGCTTCCACTTGACAGTGGCCAGAAATGGGCAAAAGGCACAAGGATGGATATAATACCATAGACACAATGTGAATCCACAACACTTCCATGTGGATGTTGATTAAAACAATTGAGTTAAGCTCAAGAGGGTGTAAAATGACATGGCTAATGTATATAAAAATAACTTTATCAGAGAATAGTTATTACAGTTTTTGGGATCTAGCACTCAGAAATGTCATCATTTCTCATCTATATAGAATCCAGCCAAAACAAAGAACATAAAATTTATTTAGACAAACTGAGTTAGTATATTTAAAGTATAGGGTCTCAGAGGTATAAGCAAGGTAAACAGTGAGGGCCAATTTGTAAGACACGGAGAGGCAGAAAATAGGGGCATGACTAAAGGCTGGTGAGGAGAAGTTCAAAAGAAACCTGGGGAGGTTCTACTTCACTGAGAGGGTGATGTAACCATAGAACAGACTGCCCACTGAAAAGCATGGGCAGCTACCCTTTAAAGAGTGAACCCTTACCTGGTTACTAAAGATTAAAATAAAAAATAAATAAAAATAAAGAGGGAAGCCTATTGGATTTACCATGCAAAAGCCACTAGACCACCTGGTCTTAACAATTCCATGGATATTGCTGCATTGCTTTAAAATATTTGACTGCATAATAGACTTTCCTCCATTTGACTGCTCAGTCTTTAAGTATATTTAATAGTATAGTCATGATTCATTTGATTTACTTATATAGAGATTTGTGAATCTGTATTATTCAATGTATTGCATTTTTAATGTTTTTCAATTTATTCATCTATTGTGAGTTGTTTTGCACTTGCAGATTTGCATATTTTGTATTTGATGAATGCAGTGGAGCGGACATCCCATGTGATTATTACCTCTGTTTGAATGTATTTGGTATTGTTATAAAGGGAGTGGGGGTTTTGAACTGCTCACTCTTGAAAAGGTTTGTGTCCAGCAAGTAAAACATTGAGTTTTGTATCTGTGTGCTACTGGCTGAATAAATGTTTGCATATCTAAACACTTATTATTAAGTGTGCTTTTTACTGTGCCATGAGTAGCCCAGTTTTCCTTTTGCTACATTGACTTTGTTACTGTTGAGGCATCATAGCCACTGATGCTGCCCTCCTTCTTCTGATCCAGGTTTATGCATGGTTGGGACAGGGCTAAGTGACTCAGAGTTTCTAAGGGGGCAGCAAGGGTTCTAAGGGTGGCAGAGCAGAGAAAGGATAACAGCTCACCAGTAGAGATGTTGCAAAGTTTTAATCAGCAGGCAAAGTTAAAAGTGAAGTTACCAAATTCATCTCCACAGATAATTTCACAAAGTTTTTCTATTTAATAGGAAATTTACCATTGGTAACTTCACCTTGCAACTTTACCTATAAATTTTCCTTGGGGTACACCTAGAGGAAGTTGAATCAATTCACCTTGCAACTTTGCCTGTGACTTCTCCTTGTGGTACACCAAGGTGAAGTTGGGTTGAAATGAAGCTACTAATACACAAAAATCTCAATGTCAGCAGTCCCCTGTCCCACACACTCTGCAGCCTGAAGACACTGTGCCACTCTGCCCCCCCCATGGTACCACCACCATGGGATTTATCCACTCATCAATCTCAGTGAGGAGCAATTCTAACATTTTATAACCTGTGTCTGTGATCCAGTTACACTCTTCACTGCCACTGTGACTTGTTGACAAATACCCAGAGAGTTGCCACCACTGCAGTTGGGCTTAGTACAATATTATCCCTCAGCCAGAGTTGAATACTACCCCACAGCCCGATTCCATGACAGCAATGAAAGCAGGGAGCAAAGTACGCAAGTGCATAAAGTTATGCCAAAAACCCTGTGGCATGCGAGCTGAGCCATATTCCAAGAGAATCGCCAGATACAACAGCAAATGCAGAATTACACATGTCACAAGTTACACGCACAAGACATGGTATAACTCGCAATAGCAGCATAGCAGTACGCATGTCACAACTCATCAATACTGTCAACAGTACATACCACTTGACTGTCTCACAGTACATGGCACTGTTCCCTACTGTACGTCCCATCACTTCTCTGTTCCACATTGTGATGCTTTATCCCACATTCTATGTTTGGCTATTGTGGTACATGTTGCACCAGGTATGTATTTCACTTACTATTGGCCTGTCTGGCCATGCTGATACCGATTTCACTGTGTCCTGGGCTTCCTAGGGCACGTTTGCTTTGGTGTTCCACTGTTTGCCCATTCGTTCCACATTCAGGGCCTACTGGTTGGAGATATGCTGCAGTCTGGCTTTGTGGGGTGGGGTGGGGTTCTATGACCTGTGCTCTGGTTAGGAAAGCTTTACCTTGTTCTAACTTACTTTACCATCCTCTGGCATGGTTCATTACACCACCTGTTCTGGAATAGCAGTTCCATGGTGCTGGTGTGTTGCGCATGTCGTAAGCCACATTGCACAGTGGCATAGGCTTTCTTTGGCATAACTGTGTCATAACTTGCATTTGTTATAGCAGTTGCAGGTCACAGAATAAGTGTTCTTTTGAATTGAGCATGTCACAAATCACTGGCATAACTTGCAATATGCACTATCAGGACTGGCATAACTGTCTTAGAATCGGGCCCCAGTTGCCTGTGCGCAATGTGCTGTAATGCACAGAAAGGAGCTAACAGCTGTTTAGTCACAGGTCCATATATCCGTACTGGGAACCTATTATCCAGAGCAGGCTCAGTGCCACCACACCACCTGCAGTCAAGGGGACACTAACAAACTCCTCCTTGACCACTGTTACTGAGCCAGAGATTTTGCTGCATCTCAGACTGATCCTCTTTTTGCCATCTCCCCCAGCACCTACCTCTATGTATACCACAGCTGTGGCAGAGAATAATTTGGAAACATGAATGACACCACCCCACTTCCACCAACTACTCCTTTTGGGTTATTTTTACATAACTCAGTCAGTTTGTGTTTAATTTGTCTGAAACTTGGTATGGTTGTAGTCCAAGGGGAGATACACATTTGGTGTATTTGTGATTTTATTAGACTTATATTGTGGATTTTGCACCAGGGTGAAGTTGGGAGAGAATTCTGGGCTGCTGTGCATACACCATGAATATTTCTAGGGGTTTTGTGTTCTACTATTGTAGTACTCATTGAGACCTTTGTTTGTATATATAGAGTACCCCTTAACTCCAAAGACTGGCATAGTTATAGCTTGCTAAAGTTGCAATGTTATCCTATGGGACATTAGGGTTAGATTTCATGTGGTCACTTGCAACCTAACAATAAACATATCCCCTGGGGCAAGCAAGGGACCCACATTGGTACTGGGGACCAGAGGACCCATCTCATAGCAAATCAGTGGGCAAGTGAGAAGAAAAGCAAAGGGAAGTAGCAAGTGGGGGGTAATGGAGGTAGTGGCACATCTGTGCCAGCAACAGTTTATGGAGGGCAGAAGGGAAGTTCCCATGTCATGGTGGGGTGGTGGCCACACTGTGTGGAAGTAGCAGAACCCTGTTTTGAAGTTGAAGCTGTTCATGAACCAGCATCACTAGCAGCACCCGCACTGCCACCAGTTTTTTCTTTTTTTTAACACAAACAATACATGACAGGGATTTTAGAGACTAAGCAGACACAAGCAAGAGGCAACAACTCGTAATTATAATAACCTTACTATGCATGTGAAAAACTGCTAACTTCAATCAATAAACAAAAATGAAATCAATATAGCCAAACTACAGTGACACAAAAAATTCAGTAAACACACATTTAACTGTTCTATAGAACTAAAATTAAAAAAAACAAAGAAAACAGAAAAAAAATCACAAAAACACTGATTACAACAGCACTACTACTGCTAAGACAGAAACAGTTGCCTAACCTGCCCTTTTCTTGCTGGAAATTTCTGCAGTTACCCGCCCCCACCCAGCACTGCCTCACTACACAATACGGAAAATGAAACTACAACTTTAACTAAATCTTAGACAAATACTACACATAATTGGTGATCTAAAGACACAAGACACAACAGACACTTAATGGAGTGACTTGTTTGGAAAACACTGCATATTTTAAATTCTTTCCAAAGGTTTTTCAGAGCACACTTATCACCAACTGTCTCTTCCTCGTACTGCACTGAATTCAGCCTGTGCATTGCAATACAGCTCACTGCAGCACCATCTGATCCCCAGCCCATGGATCTTTGCAAACTTCACCTTAGAGCCAAAATTCACAGGTGAAGTTCACAATTTTGCCATTCGCTAAGTTCTCCTTTAAAGTGAAGTAGAAATTCAAGTTAAAGGAGAACTTCCCAAATTTGGTAAAATTTTCAAATCTCTCCATGAAGCAAAGTATTCTAATGTTGCCAACCTCTACCCACCAGCAAAATGGTCAGTGAGGTAAGGTAGTATATAAGGACAGAATCAATGGAACTTCCATCTCCTGCTCTCAAATTCTGATTCTAGCCATCTTAGTCCATGGCTGTCTAAAATAAAACACAAATGCTCATATGTTAGAAATTTACCTAAACTATGAGTGACAGTACCAATAGAAGAATGATAGCTTTATTATTTAATACGTTTCAAAACAGAATGCCAGATACATAGAAACAACAAAACTATCAATTCATTGTGCAAATAGTGTTGCTTTTTTAACTTGAGCTCCCCAAAATGTATGGCACACACCCTATTCATCTGCCTTGAATATAACCAGCAAAGGGATAGATAGCATGGAAATTTTATGGCAGATACTATAAACAAGAGGAATCCAGTGCACCCCCAATGCTGTTCAAAAGAGTCTGCAAATCATTTTACATTTTTCTATTTTCTTACTTTCTATTTTCTTACTCACTTTCTTTATTCCATTATACTAAATTAGGTTTCCTGGTTTCATTAATAACCAGAATTGTGATTAAGCCTGACCACTAATAGCAAGGTCACCCCCTCATACGTCAGGTCTAAAGTTTAAATTTTTAACAAGCCAATATGAACTGTAACAAGACAATATTATCTGTGATCCCAATGCTTTCTATATGCATTTATTTTACTTCTTACAATCCTTGTCTCTGCACAATTGTTATTTATGACACTTATTCACCTATTATTGTATTAAACTGTTTCAGTGTTCCTCGTTGTCCTCAATTTTCACCATCCCCCAGGACACATTCAAGAATTAGCTATAACCAACTCTGTATGTCTCTTCTGGTAAAACTTTTGGAATAACTAACTAACTAACTAAACAAACTATGTAAATCTGTCTTTCTATGTTCGCTTGCGAAGCAAGCAAACATATACTGGTAGCAGTCTGCTGTGAAAGGCCCCTTTGGAGCATCCACCACCTCTACCTATCATACCTTCAGAATACCAGTTCTCCTCCTTGCATTTGTTCAAAGCTCTGTGTGAGTGTTGATGTGCAAAATGGCTGCCACTACACATTCAGTCACTTTACCACCAGTCTGTTATTGCTTGTAAAGCACTTTGGGTTACAATATGTATGAATAGCTCTATAATAAATGATAATTCTTCTCCTCCTCCTTCACCCTAATTCCGTCCACTATCCATCTTTCTGCTTTTTTCCGTTTGACACCCTTGCCCAATTACAAAGCTGGAAAATGCAAGCTGCATAGTTTTCTTGTTAACCATAACTCCTAAGTCTTCCTGCTTGAAATCTTACCCCAACTTCCCATTCCACATATGTGCAGCTATTTGCTTGTTTCCTATGCGGTGCAGTTTAATTGTTTGTGAGGAACAGCAGAGATGTTGCATAACTTATGTAATTTGTATACCCATTAATCAGTGCTTGCCATTCATGGAATAAGTGTAGTTTCATATGTGGTAATAAGCAAGTAAAACCTGTTCTAACATGTTCCTACACTCATTGATCACATTAGGTAAGGGTGTGTATGGTAAGGATGTGTATTACTATGCTTACCTTTGTTTTGACCACTAACATTTTATTTTGGGTTATTACAATATAAATAGAGAAGGCTCAAGCCATACTCAGGAAGCAAGTGGACTATGTTTGCTTATATAGCATATGAATACATTGCTATCAGGCTGAATTATGAGAAAACTGTTATTGTGTGTGTGTCCATTCTTCACCTAGCACAGCTCCTGAATACTGACTCTCCTTGCCAGTTCCATCCATTCTCTGTCTTTCTCTTCCCTCTGAAGATCTTGCCCAATCACAAGGCTGGAAAATGCAAAGTAGAAGATATTCTTGCGGAATTCTTAAGACCTGCACAAAGCTTTGTCACTGCTTTTAGTTCCACTTCTGTGATTAGCCCAATGCTTTCAACACACTCTGCACTGTAGTAAACATGCTGAATGGCATTCTTTGCTACTTTACATTTGCCACTTAGTGGCACTTCCTCCTTAGACCCCTCCTCGTTCTCTGTCAGTCTTCCCATGAAACACATCATCTGTTTTTCCCCACTTGCCCTCTGTCCCTCTACGGTCTCTGACCCCCTTCCTCAACATGTCACCATGGTCCATATACACTTGCTGCTCTGCAGCATTTTTACTCTGTTCCCCACTCCACAGTTGATGTCCGTACCTCAAAATGACATCCTTCCCCATCATTACCTTTACCTGCTGTTCTCCACTTGCTCTCTCCTCCCCTCCCACTTCATGATCTTTGCCATCCACAGTGTCCCCCTATTTCTGCTAAATTAATTATCTGCTGTTCACCACTTGATCTGTATCCCTCCCCTTACCAATCTCTGCTCCACAGCAAATTGCTGTAATTGTTCAGATACATTAGCCACTCTGCAGAACTTACTCTCTCCCACCCATTGACCCTCAAATGTCTCACCACTCCTGGTACTTCATATTACCCCTGTGTGCCATCTGTTGTCTATACCTCTCCCTCCTGATCTCCTCCCCAACATACTGCCATTCTCCATGTACATGACATGCTCTGAGGCTGTATCCCTCTTCTACCCCATATCTGACCCCCCAAAACATGCCACCATTCTCTGTATACATTTGCCACTCTGTAGCACTTGCTCTCTGGTGATCCTCAATATCTGCCCCAAACATCTACCATTCACTGTAGTTCACTTTAGCTGCTCTGTGCCATTTGCTCTATATCCATCCTCACTCCGATCTCTGCCCCTGACAATATGCCAACATTTTCCCCATACATTATCCGCTCTATGTCACTTGTTCACCCCCATCCCATACGCCTGCCCCACCAAAAATGCTGCCATTTACTGTCAATCATGTTAACCACTCTGTAGCACTTGTTCTCTATTCCTCCCCCACTGGATATCCCCCCCCCAAAAAAAAGACAAAAATTCTGGCATTGTGCATACACATTACCCATCCTGCTGCACTTACTCTCTGCCAACCACCCTTAACTGGAAAAATCTAGGGGAGGATTGTTTCTCCCAGACTATAATCTGAAGTGCACAGCTCAAGTCACACACTGGCTAGCAGCTGCAGGCTCCCACTCTTAGGCAAAGCAAATGTCCAAGTGGATCGGCTGTGAATCCATCCTGTAGTGGCATGACTAATTAAGTCCTCAGGGCCTCAGAACTCATCCCCCTATAAAATACTTAAGTGCAGATTGGCAACACAGTGCTAAACAAACAGGCTGGTCTCCAGAAAAATCCTCATTCTTCTTCCCCCTGTAGGCCAATGACTGGCTTCACCTCAGAGGTACTGTAAGGTGATAGTTTGGAAAAATAGGCAAGATAAAGGTACAAAAACACTGCAGGATCTAACTTATGAATCCTGTGGCTACCTGAAGTCCTTCCAACAACTACCAGCCGAATTTTCCATACTACAAAACACCATTGGTGGTATCTCCAGCTAAGTCATGTCCTAGCCCCCATAATAGGCCAACAACATAAGGCACCCAAACCCTCCACGCTGGATACTAAAATGCCATTTACCACAGCAACACAAAGGACAGTTGGGCATATCTACAAAATAATCCTAAACCTGACCCCAAACCTCAAACCCCACTCATAAGGCATCCCAGCAATGAAGTGTGGAACTAGGATGTCCCATCTCTCCAAAATACTGATGTGACTATTGGAAAGACCTCCTAAAATAAGTCAACAACTCTAAAAACTGGTTCACCCAGTTGAAAATATTGCAAAGATGCCATACAATATTGGCAATATTGTATAGCTGGATCCTTCTCCCCTCTAACCAGTGCTGGAGATGTGAAGTAACACAGGGACCATCATGCAGATAATTTGATCATGCCCAGTGGTAGGGCTTATTGGACTAGCATACAACAAACATGTAGGGAACTCATTATTCCCTTCCTTACATTCACTCCAGCACTAGTAATGTTGAGTGTAGACTGTTCACAGCCACATACAGAGTTAGGGAGGAAAAAAGGCAGACAGTTACTAACAGTTCCCATAATAGAAAAAAACAATTATACTTAGGCATCGAAAGGAACAGACACCACCAACATTAGACGAGTGGTTAGTGGAGTTAAGGAAGATAGCTGGTTACGAAGGGGTCCAATTTTCCACAAGAGGCAAACTAGAAGACTTCAAAAATACTTGGAATGAGTATTTAACCTCAAAATACTGTAAGGTCCCTGTGGGATGCTTCCACCCCAACTACCTACACTGTGCCATGAGTAGGGGAGGAATACCACCAGTGGCTAACCACACTCCTTTATTAGCTAATATGCTAGAAGATTAGCAGCCAGCAGCCTCTTGATGACATGTATACTAAGACTTAACACTGTGGGGGAAAAGTTCACCAAGTCTAGGAAGAATCAGTAACATGAGCATGAAATGTTTCAGTATCCTTACTCATGTTATTAGAATATGTTTGAAGCAACAGTATTGCTGAAAACAGCATTGCTACAGTTATCAGTGTTGTACAGTAGAAGTCACTTAAGTGGGATAGCTGGGTGGAAAGCTGATCATCCCACTTAAGCAGCCATCCCAGAAAACTGAAGTTGCCATTTGGTGTGTGGCGTGTAATTCGTGGTGGTGAGAACAAGTGAAGGATTGATGCTTATCCACTGCTCATCTATCTGCACCTCAAAACGTGTTGTCAGGAAGTGAAGTGAGGGGAAGTGAGGGTGAGTTTTTTTTTTTATGCATGTGTACATATCGTGATAACGCTTGGTGCAAACTGCAGTGTGCTTAAAGTGTAGTGTAGATTTTATCCTGAGAATCTCCAGCTTAGTATTGCTGCAACAAAACAAAATATCTGCTGTCTGTGACACAAGGTAGGATATAGGTGGTGCCTGATCTTTCTTGGTCTTTGACATCTCTAATACCTCCTATGCAGCCAGCAGCTTTGATGGCACATGGAGCACACTCTGCGGCTGGTGCAGAACTTAAATTCAGCAGCATCTGAGGACAGTGATTTAGTGGGGTTACTCAAGGTTACAGAACTGTTTTTATCTGAAAAAACTGTTAACTGTTGCCAGATGATTACAATGGATTACAGCCAATCACATCACAATTACATGACTAATGTATGCAGAAAATGCTACTGTGATGTCATGGCAATTGGCTGTAATCTGTTTGATTCAGCTGTTGGGCGTCTTGCTAAAGCAGCGCTCCCATTTAACAGAGTCCTGTTTAAACAAAAAGGAGCAACTATACTTAGCACAATAACAAATCTGTTCCACCAGAGATGTCCCACTTAAGCGGCCTCCCTGCTTAAGCGTGTCTCATCTAAATGGCTTGTACTGTATCTCCAAGGAGGTTTTTCCCTGGCTAGGATCTGAAGCCATAGTTACTGTTGTATGTAATTTGCACCTTTAAACCTCAATAAAAATATAAAGTAGCAGTGCATGATATCAGCGAAAAGTTTGACATATACTTCTACAGTCTATTTTAGATTTTCCTTATCTCCTAACTTGTATAATGCATTTCTTTCCCCATGTTTAGTCTGCTTTAGCTCTGTTTTCCCATTTCAAATAATAAAAGGTCTACTCCTTTTAATATGGCTTGAACCTGGTTGTCATCAGTATTTTCAGCTATTCATGTACACATGTTGTTTTACAAGGTCAGGTAGCAGTGTTTACAGAATGCTAGTTCTTTATAGTCACAAGAAAAGTGATCTTAAGCAATGTGTTTTCAAAAACAACAGAGAATACAAATGAAAACCTGGTCCAAGCCTAATTAAAAGGAACACTCCCTTTATTATTTCAGTTGTAAAAAAAAAAGTTATAAAACAGACTCAGAATGGGGGAAAAGGGTATCATACATGCCAACAGATAAAGGAAGGGGGAATTGGTAAACCGGGAAAGGGACATTGTGCCAGAGATTTTTTCCAGGTGTGACCTGGGAGCACAAGGAAGTTAAGTGACCTCCTCAGGGTCATACAGTATGCAAGTGGGAGCTGATAGGATTCAGACCCAGGTCTCCAAGTTTGCAGTTCAGTACCCTTAACCACTACTCTATACTGCCTCCTTTATAAGGGGCAATCTAAAATAGAACAAAAAGTATAAGTCAAAATGTTCAAGGCTATCATGCACTGCTGCTTTAAATATTAAGAAAACATCTTGCCACTCCTGGGATTTATTATCCACTGTGTATCATGCTCTGTAGTCCTTCCCTCCCAGATCTATCTCTCTCTCTCTCCCTCAACATACCACCATTCTACGTATACACAACATTCCTTCTGATTCTATTCCTTTTCTACCCCATCTCTGACTGCCACCTTTCTTCATATACATTTGTCACTCTGTGGCACTTGATCTCTCCTCTTTCCCAGCTACTCCACCCCAAAGTGCCCCCTTCCTCATTATTCATATTACCTGCTCTGTAGTACTTGCTCTACCCCCCCTTGATATCTGCCTCCCAGACAGCTGCCATTCACCGTAATTCACAATACAAATGAAGAAGAAAAGCAAAAGCCAGCCCTCCTTTTAAACTGCAAAAGTGATTTAATCCTCACCACCACAACAACGACAGACATGGAGAGCACACAACGAACCTGATCGGTTTTGCACTGATGTGCATCTTCAGAGGGATGGTTTCCACCAATCCCAAATGGTCTTTATATTTACAAATCCTTAAAGGCATAGTGACATAATAAGTTTTATATATATATATATATATATATATATATATATATATATATATATAAAACGCATCATTACATACCAATCCTATAAATACGTATTTCATCCAATGAGTGCAAAACAACAACCAGTGCATAAATAACAATTGTAAAAAAGACACATTACTGTGTTACAGCATTATGAAAAAAGCTTTAGAAAAACTTCATTTTTACCAAATGTTACAATCCAGTCCCATGTTTTTTGTAGGCATTAGAGCCTTTAAACTAATGATTGGTGAACATCTGTGCAGTATAGCAGGAGAGGATGTAAAGCATGCCTAAGCCCAACACTGCAAAAGACAAACTACTGGCAGCCATGTATTGAAGTTCTGTGGGGTGTAACAAGTAAGCCTGGGTCCTTAGGGTAGAGGTTCAGATGAGAAATTATTACAAAGGGAGTCATACTGGATATATACCTTGGAAGCATTATATGCACCAGTGTTGAATGACAGAACAGAACTCCTGACATTTATAAAGAAAAAGTAAAGAAGATTAACCCAAACAACTCCCCCACCCCCATCCCCCACACACACACCGCCTATTCATTACTGTAAATACATAATCGGTCTTCCAGATTTCTAATGACAGAATGTGATGGAGAAAGAAAGGATCACTGTTCTGGGTGATTCTGGACCTAGTACTGACTAGTGGTGACAGAATTGCAGATGTCCAGGTGGAAGGTCAACTGGGGATCCAGTGACCATCACATATTGTGATTTAGCATAGGGACCGAAACACGGTCTAGTCACATGAAGGCAAAGGTCTTAGATTTTAGGAGGGTGGATTTTGCTAAATAGGGAGTTGTAGCAAAGAGGCATTGCTGAGAAGGGAGACAGGCGGAGGATTCGAGTAGCAGTGGGTACAACTAAAGGGAGCCATAGAGCAGGTGACTAGCCAATGTATCAGGTTGGTAAATAAGGGCAAGAAAAGAAGGAAATCACTGTGGTTCTTAAGAGAAGTGGCAGAAAAGGTAAGAGCTAAAAGGCCAGGATTCAGGAAATATACAGAGACTCAAAGGGAGAAGGACAGGGAGGTGTACCTAAGGAATCTAAGTGAAGCAGGGAAGGCTGTTAGGAGAGCAAAGGTCACAGACTGAAGAAAGATTAGCACAGACAGTGAAAAAAGGGGACAAGGAATTCTGTAGGTACATTAGTGAAAGAAGGAAGATGGGGGGTTCAGGGACCACAGCTGGGTAACAGACATGGGGGGGGGTAAACACAAGTCCATTCACAGTGGAGAGAGTCTTGGAGGATCTCACAAAACTGAAGGTGGACAAAGCAGAGAGGCCAAATGGCATACACCCGAGGATAGTAAGAGAGCTGCGAAGAGAGCTAGCAGTGCCTCTGGCAGCACTGTTCATGGAGTCACTCAACACAGGAGTGGTTCCAGAGGACTGGAAGAGTGCACATGTAGTCCCTCTACACAAAAGTGGTAGTAGGGAGGAGGCAGGGAACTATAAGCCAGACAGCCTCTCCTCAGTAGTAGATAGGATCATGGAGGCACTGCTTAAAGAAAGAATAGTGGCACCCTTGACCTCCAGCAGTGCCCAGGATCCAAGGCAACATGTATTCAGAGCAGGAAGGTCATGGCAGATGAATCTGATATACTTTTTTGACTTGGTGACAAGGGAAGTAAATTGAGGGTGGGGGTCTGTAGATATCACCTACCTTGATTCCAGCAAAGCCTTCAACACCATCCCACAAAAAAGGCTGGTCAACAAAATGAGTAGTCTGGGTATGGGGCACAAGGTGGTAAACTGGGTTAAGAACTGGCTAATGGTCAGGAAGCAGAGGGTGGTGGTAAATGGGATCCAATCAGGGGAGAGGGTGTGATCAGTGTGGTACCTCAGGGATCAGTCCTTGGGTCAGTCCTGTTTAATGTCTTCATTAGTGACATTGCAATAGGACTGGAGGGAAAAATCTGCCTGTTTGCAGGTGGCACCAAGATCTGTAACAGGGTGGATACTCCAGATGGAGAGAATGAGGATGGACCTGGAGAAGCATGAAAAATGGTTTGAAGTGTGGCAACTAAGATTCAGTTCCAAGAAGTGCAAAATAATGCACCTCGGAAGAGGGAACCCTGGGGAGAGCTATAGGATGGGGGAAGAGTTGTTGACTATCACCATGGAAGAAAGGGACCTGGGGGATATAATTTCTGATGACCTAAAAGTGTATAAGCAGAGTACAAAGGCTGCAGGGAGGGACAGTGGCATGCTGGGAACCATAGGCAGAGGTATCACTAGCAGAAGGTGAGAGGTGGTGATGCCATTGTACAAAATGCTAGTGAGTCCTCACCTAGAGTACTGTGTGAAATTCTGGAGGTCGCACATTCGTAAGGACATTGACAGGGTGGAGTCCAGTGAAAGGCAACTAAGATGGTATAGGGCTTTCACCAGAAAACATATGAGGAGAGACTAAGGGACCTCAATATGTACTCATCAGAGGAGAGGAGAGATTGGGGGAACATGATCGAAACATTCAAGTACCTTAAGGGCATTAACAAGGTACAGGGGGGAGACATCTTCCAATATAAGAGATGTACAAGAACAAGGGAGCATGATAGGAAACTGGATGGTAGAAGGCTGAGGGAAAATGTGAGGACATATTTCTTCACAGAGAAGATGGTGGACACGTGGACTAGACTGCCACAGGAGGTGGTGGGGGCAAACACACTGGAGGGTTTTAAACATGCATGGGACAGGTATAAGATTACCTTAGAGGTGGGAAGGTGGGTTGAAAAGCCATTGACCAGGTAGGGTCAGAGGCCACAAAGTAGTATAGGGCTTTAAGGCAGACTGCATGGGCTTTGCGGTTCTTATCTGCCGACAATTTCTATGTTTCTATGTTCTATGTGTTTAAAATGAACTGTATTGTTGATAGCTTGTATTGTGTATAACTCAAATATGAAATAACTAAGTTGTTGGAATTTTCAGATCCTTATTATGAATAAGATACCTTTTTACTAAGAAGTTGCTGTATATTCCCTTACAGGTACCTGAGGAAGTATTTATTTATGTGTCCCTACAGATAATAATGCCTGCAAAAAAAATGGGACTTGATTGCAACATTTGGTAAAAATGAAAAATTTTTCTAAAGTTTTTTCATAGTGCTAAAACACAGTAATGTGTCTTTTTTACAATTGGTATTTATGCACTGGTTGTTTTGTACTCATTTGATGAAATACATATTTGTAGGATTAGTATGTAATGATTCTTTCATGTATATAAAACCTATTATGTCACTATGCCTTTAAGGATTTGTAAATATAAAGACCATTTGGGATTGGAGGAAGCCATCCCTCTGAAGATGCACATCAGTGCGAAACCAGTCAGGGACGTTGTGTGCTGTCCTTGTTTGGCGTTGTTGTGGTGGTGAGGAACAAATCACTTTTGCAGTTTAAAAAGAGTGCTGGCATTTGCTTTTCTTTTATGTAGGATTTTGTAGCCTTGCACCTTAGTGTTGACTGGAGTTGTCTCTTGGCTCTCCTGTGTAACACAAATGAACCAACACATATTCAGTGATTCCTACCAAACCAGATTTAAAGGAATAACACCAACATTAAGTGATCTCAAATGATAACGGAAAGACAACTCTATTAAATACACCTATACAAGAGAATAGCTGCTCTGCACCAGTTGCTCTGTATCTCTCCCTTCCCCAGTCTCTGCCCCCCACAACATGCCAACATTTTCTGCAGCACTTACTTATACCCACCCCCAACTCCAATCAGTGGCCCCAAAATATTGCCATTCACTGTCATTCACATAAGCTGCTCTGCGACAATTGCTCTCTATTCCTCCCCAATATCTGCCCCTAAAAAGCTGCTGGTGTTGCCCTACACATTAGCCACTCTTTGGCAGTTACTCTCTTCCACCCATCCTCAAACATCTCAAAACTCTTGATACTTCATATGACCTGTAGGACCTGCTGTGCACAATTTTCTTCTTGTTCCTCCTCTCCCTAATCTCTCCCCCCGAACATACCACTATTCTCCATATACATGATATGCTCTTCAGCTCTATCTCTGTTCTACCACTTCTTTGAGCCCACTAACATGCTGGCATTCTACGTATAAATCTGTCGCTCTGTGGCACTTGCTCTTTCCCCCACCTCCCTGATATCTGCCTCCCAATGTGTCCCAGTTCCTCATTGTGTCCACATTCCCCATCATTCAACTTACCTGCTCTATGCCAATTTCTATATCTATACCTTCCCTGATTTCATCCCCCAACAATGTGCATTTTCTCCCAAAATGCTGCCATTCACTGTCATTCACATTAGCAGCTCTTTGACGCCTACTCTTTAGTCATCCCCTTCCTGACATCTGACCCCCAAAATGCCAGCATTGTCCCTACACATTAGCTGCTCTTTGGCACTACTGTTTCTCCACCACCCTGATTTCTGCCCCCTCCCCAAAGCAACTACCATTCACTGTCATTCACATTAGTTGCTCTGTGTCACTTGATTTTTGTCCCTTCCCTTCACAGTTTCTGCTCCTCCCAACATGCCGGCATTGTCTCTACAGATTAGCTGCTCTGTTCCACATGCTCTCTATCCCTCCTGTCCCCAGTATCTGCCCACACAACATGCCTGTATTCTCCCTATACATTAAATGCTCTGTAACACTTGTTCTCTTTCTTTCCTAATGTCTGCCCCCTTCCCAAACCTGCCATCATTCACATTAGCTGCTCTGCAGTACTTGGTCTCTATCCCTCCATCCTCAATTTCTTTTCTCTGAACAAGCTGCCATTGTCTCTACTCATTAGCTGCTCTTTGGTACTTGATTTTTCCACCTGATCTCTGCCTACTCAGTATGCCACCATTCTATGTCATTCCCCTTAGCCGCTCTGAAGCACTTACTCTTTATCCCGCCCCTCCCCAGTCTCTTACCACACTACATGCCCATATTCTTGTTATATATTAGCTGCTCAGTGGCACTTGCACTCTCTCTCTTCTCCCCAGTCTCTGCCCTCCTCCACAAATCTGCTGTTATTCATGGTCATCATATTAGCTGCTCTGAGGCACTAGATGTCTATCCCTCTCCTTTGCAATTTCTGCCCCCAACATGATAGTGTTGTCCATACAAAGGAGCTGCTCTTCAGTGCTTGCTCTTTTTCCTCCCCAATCTTTGCTCCCCAATATGCCAACATTCACTGTGATTCCCATTAGTTTCTGTGAAGCACTTGCTCTTTATCCCTCCTCTACCCAATCTCTGCCACCCAAACATGCCTGTATTATCCCTATACTATGTAAGCTACTCTGTGGCAGTTCTTCTTTGCTCCCTCCCCAATCTCTGGAACTTGCTCTCTCCCTTCTTCTGATCTTTGTCACCACAAATCTGACACTACTCATGTAACTCACATTAGCCACTTTACAGCACTTGCTTTTTATCACTCCTCTCTGATTTTTGCCCATACATGCTGCAATTGTTAGTTGCCTTATACAGAAATCAAGAATGCATTTCACTGTCTGCCAGGCATGCTCTGCTCCAGAAAATGATCCTACCAGTTTTCAACTACTTCCATTCCTTCTGTCGGTTTGCCCTTGATTGTCTTCCTCAAAGCCACCACTGCGACCTCTATCAGTCTCTCTCCTTCCCCTCTCTTGGTGACAGATGTCATTCCCATTGTACCAATTTACTATCTAAATTCTGGTTTGGCTCTCTCCCCTCCTACCTCTTCTCCTCTCTATCTCTCCCACAACCCCCCTCCCACTGTCTCTGATGTAATTACACTTGGATCTTGGCTGTCCCTCCTTTATCCACCACTGCTGCTCAAGCTGAATTTTCTCACCATTTCCCAAAACTGCGAAATTCACTTCTCACCCCTATTCACCATGCCACCTTTCCACTTACTCTCTTCTACCTCCGACATAAGTTCTCCTCCACTTGCAATTGCCCCTAATTCCCCACCCTACCCCTACTACCTAACTTTTGTCCTGTGTATTCCACTCTCAGTGGAGTCAGACTCCCCCATCAAGTTTGTACTTACAAATGTGTAAATGGTGTAAATGTGTAAAGGTTTAATTACAGTACTGTAGTGATGTGCTACTCTGTTGCTCTCCACCTGTTTGCCTGCCTTTGTTGATTTTGCTGTAATTTTTTGCTTGCTTGTTACCCGTTTCCCCCTCCCCAAGACACACCTGGAAATGAGCAATTACTGCTCAGTGTGCTTTTTCTGGTAAAACATTTCAAATAAATTGTCCATATATATTACCAGTTGCTTTCTATTGCTTGCTACTGTCATTTGTGATGTGTGTAACAAATTTCTACTGCTTACATTCCTTTTTTCTCATATCTTCCCAATACAGCAGTGCCACATACTAGCTGTCTTTAGGTAAACCTCCTTTTATTTCTCATATTGCCCCAATTAATTTGTTCTCATTTGATACATTTCCATTTCAAACTGTCTTTGTTTATTCTATTTAACTGCTCTTTTTCCGTTTATGGAACAAGGTGCATACCCTACATTTCTTGTGTCCTACTATGAGCTAAACTTATTTTGCTCATTTCTCTGCCTGTAACCCAATCTCCTCCATTATGAATTTTAATAAACAAAGAAAAAATCAACAAGAAGTACATGGATTTCAAATTTGTTCACTACGTCTCTCAACTAAACCCCTGTCTCTTCCTTCATTAGTCATTATCTTCCTTAACGCTTCTTCATAACAAAGTAGAGTGCCATGGTCGGGGGGTGTAGCATACAGCAAGGGGTGGGCATCCTCCTGTACCGGCTGGTGCTCCATTTTTGATTTTCTTCCTCTGGATGCCAAGAAGGGCTTCCAACATGCATGTACATATGTGAGTGTGTTGCGCATCATAGCCTGTCGGAGTACGTCTCCAGTTTTGTGGCTGAATTTGCACTGCCACCTATGATGTCAGTAGCACAGTGAAGACTAACTCTCCCCTCCCTGAAGAGGAGCATGTCCTCTTGGATGCTCAGTTCAACTCCCCTAGTCAGCCTTCTGACAACTCGGGGTAGTTCCTGAATCCTGAACCAGGGTTGTCAGCATCATGAGTGGTAGAGCTATCACTGCACTGGTGGGCTGGCATCAAAAATGTTTGTCTTGTACTTGTAGAAACATGGTCCAGAATATATCTGCAATGCAACATCCAAGTCGATGCCATTCTCTGTATGCTTTTTGAAGTTAAATTATTTATTATGTTTTCAAACATACATATCCAAAAAGATGCAATACAGTAATCTGTATATACATTTGCAATAACAGTATATCCATACATTTGTAATGTTGTTGATAACCTCAGCAATAGGACATTAGAAGATTGCAACTTAATAGGAGGTAAAATAAGAGGGATATTGCTTTAAACAAGTACAATATACATCCTACAATTATATGGGGCAGTTCTTACATTAAGGAGAGGGATCCCATACCTTGGATTCCAAACAGAGTTGTTGTTACTCTTGATTACTACTGTCTGACATTAAAGGCCATGAGGGAGTCAATAACACTTATGTCTTTATACTGTGTGATCTGTAATTCTCAAGAAATACTGTATATCAGACTGTTCTATTCTTAACAGTTTTATAGTACAGTAAATAACTATTAACAGAGAATGAAATCAAAGAGAAAAAAGAAAGAAACACAATAGCATTAAGTAGGTAACTGTACAACAGGAGTATCAGAACATCAGAAAAGGGGGCATGAGGAGTATTAACAGAACATCTAATACCTATGTCATTGGAGATGGCTGTTCATATGCAACGTGTATAATCATAACCAAATTCCCTTTTCCTATGCATTGCTTGGGAAGGGTATTGACACAGGGAAGAGTACCAGTAGTGTCTCCTTGTAGATACTGTAGTTGTACAGAGGTTCCCATTTCAAAGTGTGTTTGTATGTACTGCCACTTGCTACAGTAAGTAGGATTGTAGGTCATAATTGGCTATTTGGGCAAGATTGTTCAAAAATGTATTAAATGTGGGTATATTTGGAGTTTGCCAATTCATTAGGAGCAGTTGTCTAGCTACTACACTAGCCAGGAGCAATACAGTTCTGTGGGTTTTAAACATGGTGGGAAAGTGGTTGTTTAGCCTGATAAGAAATAGTTCAGGTGATAAAGGGACTGAGCAGCATAGCATATTGGATAGGATGGTTACAATATTAGACCAAAAGGACTGGATCATCAGGCAGCTCCACAGTATATGGAACAGGTCACCGTGGGGTTGATTACATCTCCAACATTGGTGAGATGACATTATTTTGGCTTTAAATACAGTTTCAGAGGTTACAATACCAACTGTGGAGGACCTTGTTTTGAATGTCGGCCCTTGGTGTCTTTAATAAGTTTATAAGCATTGGACCAGCACTGTGACCATTGTTCTTCTGAAATGGAGCAATTTAGAACAGTTGACCAATAATTTTTATCTGCAATGGTTTGATTGGGACTATTTTCTCTGATTAGGGTGTATATCAGTCCTGCTTTACCCATGTGGCCTTAACCCATTTATTTTAGGGAGGCTGCTGATCTTGTAGGCTTATGGGAGTAAGGCTTTTGACATATTGAGCTAGGGCACTACTCAACTGGAGCTATCTCCAGAAATCTGTTTGTGGGAGTAACTATCTAGATTCTAAATTATCTGCATACTTTAGCCACTCTGCCCCATCCCCTTCCCTGATCTTCCCCCTCCCCAGCTCTCAGCTCCTAACATACTGTCATTCTCTGTATACATCACAAGCTCTATGGCAGTTGCTTTCTCACCCCTTCCCAAGTCCTCCTACCCACCTTCTGCCATTTTCCATACTTTTTAGTAGCTACTCTACACCACTTTGTCTCTCCCCTATCATCTCTGCCCCATGTTACCACTTTCAACTCTTCTTCACATTACCCTCTGTGTTCCACTTCCTCTCTGTCTCTTCCCTCCTTCATCTCTACCATCAGCCATAAAATGCTACCATTATCATGATACATTAACCATTCTCATCACTTGCTTTCCACCTCTCTTCTATGCATTCTCTGACCCCCCCCCACAACAACCTCCCATTCTAGATATGTCTTTGCAGCTCTATGCCACTTGCTTTCTCTCCACCTCATGGATCTGTTCTTTTCCAAACTCCTATCATTCATCATCATTCACATTATCTGCTGCCCCCATCTCTTCTTCATCCCTCCAATTTGCTGGCATTTTCTCTAAATTTATTTTCCCAAACAAATGGAATGCAGTCCAGTACACCTAAATGTAAGAAACACTGTACCATATATACGACTGACAAAAACAGTTCATACTATACAGTTATTCTGCAAAACAAAATTTGGCAGTAGATCAATGGCAATACTTGTAACTGATTATAAACTGCATGTTCATGTTCATAAAAATGCTTCATGTTTTCAAATGTATAAGGCTACCATCATCTTTCTACTCTTTGGTGTATAAGAATCCTTTGACTCTATCTGTGCCAGTCTTCATGTATTCTTTTTCAACCCTGACTGCTTAGTTTGAGTCTGCCATTGATGTCAAACAAGAGCGAGGTTCAGAATGGCAGCTCAAGTGAGACAAACTGTTCGTAACAGACTGTTCACACTGATCTGTCTTTTTCCTGGCAAAATTTAGTTTCCTGATCAGTGTGATGCTTTATGGAGGAATTCACTTACAATATTATAATACAGTAAATAAAAAAAAACAGTTATCTTAGACTGTTGGTGTTTCTGCTTGTTTGTAGTGTGACTGCAATTGTTAAACCCCTGCACTCGAGAGCTCAGTGCCTCATGAGGAGCAGATATTGATGAAAAGAAGATGACAAAAACTGTTTTAATTTAGGTCTACTGAATAAATACATCAACTGATCCATTTTATATTATATTGATAGTGTATAAACACCTCCACAAAGCATCACAGTGATCAGAACACCAAATTTTGCTGGGAAAAAGATGAGTCAGGGTAAGCAGTCTATTATAAAAACATTTAATATCACTAACATTGCCAAAGTGAATCTCACTCCTTGTTTTACTTTTGGGAACCACATTTCTAACAGTAATTTTTATACCCCATCTCATGATCATGGCAGGTGCCGTCTTCAAATCCTGACACAAAAAATTAGCATTCCAAACCGAGATCAGCTGATGACTTTTATTGCTCTCAAAGTAAAATGTGCATAAACGAACGTGCAAAAATCATGCTGGAGTGGAACCCTAGCCCCTAAATAAAACAAACAGATCCCAAGCTCCCCCACATATCATCATCTGGCTAGCCTTCCTCAGGGAGCAGTGCTTCATCACCAAAAGACGCAGCATTTATTCAGTTTAGCATTTATTTGAACTGTGACGCTAGTTGCCTATGTTTAAGTGTTTTTGAACTGTTTTATAGTTCATATTTTCTATAGAGCTTTATGTACAATGCTATGATCTTGATTGGAATAGTGCTTAATAAAAAACGTTTGCTTTGCTTAAAGTCCATACTAATGAATACTCTGGGTCCTCATTCCCACTCGAACAAGTTTGCTCCTATAAATACCTAGGGATCCATTTTGACCCCTCCCTCTCCTTCCATTGACACATCGCTGCCCTAGCCACTGCCACTAATATCCGATTGGGCATCTTACATCGGTATAAACACTGCCTCCCCGGAGGCTCTTCGACTCAGATCACCTCCTCTATCCTGTCCCTAGTGGACTCATGGACTGCCGTGTATGGTGCTGCTGATCAGACCGCACCTATAAAATTCGTACTACTGAATAAGGCCTGCAGGTTAATTACTGGAGCACCTAGGATGACACACACCTGTCTCACTGTATGCTAAAGCTGGTACTTGATCCGACGGAGCATCTCAAATATCTTACCTGTACCCTTACAAAAAGACCCTCCTGGGCTTTCCCCACCAGGATTGACCACCACCATACGCCGCCTGTCCCACTAGTTCATACTGACCTCTGGGAAAACTCTCTTGTTATCCCTAGAGCTAGAACCTCATGGCCAAAGAGCCTTCAGCTTTAGGCCCCCTCCTGGTTCAACACACTGCCCTCCATCTCCAAGCTCCAACTATATCGTGCTTCAAAACTTCTTACGTAACCACCTTATTAACACCTGATGCTGTAACTGCCGCTAGTCAAAGCCGTACTAATACTTATGACAAAGCTTATTACTAAGCTGCTAAGGATGACATAACTCTGGTATTGTTTGCATCCATCCTACCTGTACCAGCTTGTTTGTATCTATGTCTTAATTTACTGTTATACTTATGTGTTGTACTGCTATACTGCGTATTTTGGTTTGTCTTACTGTGACAAGGTACCTTTGTAAATGAGCCTATGGCTCAAAGGTTTTCCAAACTGCTGTTTAAATAAAATAAAAATTAAAAAATAAAACACAGCCACAAGGTTTCATAATGCAAGCAGAAATTATGTTCAACGCCCCTAAAACAATTAAAGTGCAAAAGTATAGAAATAGAAAAGCTGAGGGTTTTTCATCATAGAGGTACAGCACAATTAGTGAAGCTTATAAAAATGACTAAGTCCATTTAATTAGAATGGATTTCCAGTAACTCAATGCTGTATGGAAGATCTTGAAAATGTGCCGAAGTGGGATGAATAGACAGAAAATACGCTGATATTCTAAAAGACATCAAGTCCAAATGGCTTCTTGTATCAAAAAAGAAAAGTTTATCAAAAATAATCAAACTTGTGTAAGCCCCCCCTTTCCTTAAGTCTAGGGGTATGATTTGATGGAAATGTGCATGGGGAAGGGGGACCTCACAGCCATAGAAAACACAATCTCAGAAAGTGCGTTTACCTGGTTCAGCTTGTTGTGTCCATGGGTTGTCCCAGCCATACAGTCTCAAGGTGCAGGCAGCTGCAGGGGCAAACTTGTTTATAGCAAATACAATGCAACATTTCACAGAAATCAAGGTCCACACTGAGATAAAAAATTACAGTGGGATTTAATATCCAACAATGTAAAACAAACTTCCACTGCATGGCGTGAGATCACAGTACCTCAAATGACCCAATAAGATCTTCACCTCACTTTATCCATCTGGAGCTGAAAAAGGCTTTTGAAATAATGGCAGCAGCATTAATCTGGGCTGTATAAGGTCTCCAATGAACTGGCAGCTCTCTTACTCCCTCCTGCACACAAACTTGGATTTTACTGAATCAAACCTCTCAACCTCACTCCAGCACCTCTCACACACTTACTTCCATGTTGAAGCAGGCTTCTTCCAGGCTCAAACCTGCTGCAGCACTGAAACCTTCAAGGGGTTTGGTACTACTGTGCTACTCTCTCTCTTTTCAAACCACTGGGTACTATGAGCCAGATGTCAAAGTGGGCACACGAGCAAGTGGCCAAAGACTGTCAGCAAGGGGGCTACTCAAAGAGGCTTATCCTCCTTACAACCTCCTGAACTGTCCCCACCTTTTCCAGCTTGTTTCTTACAGGCACCAGTTTCTATCTCAAGGTGACAGCATTGCAGGCTCTCACTATTGCCCTAGTATGGCACAGGCCCTAACCACTGGGCTACACACCTCCTCTCACTTTGGCATGGAGTGCCACATCTTTGCAGCACTCTAGATGACTCAAGAGGGTCTTACCCCTGAATCATTTCACTTCCCACACTGACGCTATCAATACTGTGGGATACTTAGAGCCAGGGTTATCATCGCCCAACCATGGCCCAAAACCTTATTACCTCACTTTCCTTCCCTTTGGTGCCAAAATACCCCTTTTTATATCTCTAAGCACCATGGCCCCACCTGCAGGCAAGCAATCCCAGGGAACTACAGGGCTAAACTTGTGGGCACTACTAGTAAGCTTCCATAGAGGACTTACACTTTCCCCTTACACAAACATTCACCCCCTTGTGAATGCCTGACCAGTCACCACGATCGTCACTCAGGGGGTGATATAGGCAATCTCCCTCCCCCAGGTGCCACCTAGCACAGCTGGCTACACTGCTGTAATGGAGGGATTCTCAAAAGCAAAACAAAACCCTGTGGTCCTCTACAACTTTACTACCTAAACCTGGAATACATTCTATGCTAACTAAGGGTCATGGTGACCCACCCACTGGTTCACACTGACAGATTGCCTGGTGCAGAGGCAGTGATGTCCCACTCCCCTATTTTCCAAATCTAACTAGCTAATGCAGCATTATGCTGCTACCACCATATAGGAGGGTGAAACTCCCATAGCCCACCCACAGGTCCCCAAACATTCTACAATACCATTGTTATATGTGACCCCAGAGTTCCCTGGTGATCCTAAACATAATTATTTTTTGACCTCAATTATGTCACACAGCATCTTGGAGATGTAGGGATAATTCTTCCCTGGATACTCCTTCCTCATCAAATGACTAGCCCATCTCTCTGCCTGAGACTAGTCAGGAATAATTCTCACATTAGTCCTCAGTGCCTTTCTTTCATATAGCCAGACTCTGGTTCTATACTTTAGATTCAGGGGGTCCGAGGGTCTGACGAGGTCTACTTTCTCACACCCTTGTCAGCAGGCCTGGGCTGGGAGGGGACGGTGTCCAGGTAACAAAATATGGGGAACCTATATGGCCTGGGAATTTCCCTCTCAATTACAGGGTCCTTAAATGCCAAGGAGGTCAGGATACTACCTGGATCAGCTGCACTACCACCGGCCTCCTTCCAAGTCTCTGTCTTTAAGATGGAATTTCCTCCATAAAGTATCTCCTCGATGTCCATGTCTGGAAGTGCAGGCTTTGCAGCTGCTGGCCTTTTGGGCAAGGTCCCTTTAGTGACTACTATGGCAGCAGGGGCTCCAGTTGGCTTGCTGAGGCCCAAGCTCTCAGTGGTGAACTTCCACCCATGACCCCTCCCTCTGCCATTGGGAGGAGCAGTGTCCTTGGGTGGAGGAGAGCTGGGCAGATGTCTCTTGCCCTTCCCCACAGGTTCCATTTCACTTAACTTCACCTTTTCCTCCTCCCTGGTCTCCATGCTGGCAGTTGTAGTTATAGTGCTGAGCAGGGTGAGAGGTGTGGGCCAGACCCAGGACAGCATATAGGGTGGCAAGGGAGCGCTAGTGGTGGGGCAGTGCCATGGGAGTAATTTGAGCACAATGGCTCTCTCAGTACTCTAGGCCCAGAAAAACTGCAGACAACACACTTGTTCTGTGAGGTACTTTTCTCCACAGCTTCCCACATCCAACTTAGTAGTGACGCTGGGACCGTCACCTCCTGCACAGATCTCTTTGGTGTTTCTGCCATAGTTCCTTGCTTCCTTCTCTTTTCCCCAAACAGTCCAAACACAGGTTCCTTGCTCTGCTTCTCTGATGGTGCAGTTAACCGGTTACAGAGTCTCCCCTCCACGAGGCTGATTCAGGTGCTCTCTCTCCTAGCCTCTGATCTCTCACCCATTGCCTGCAGTCATTTTGCCCAGCAACAACCCCACAGCCAATCACAAGTGGTGTGTGGTGGGGGGGTTCAGTGCATTAGAATATTTTAGTAACTGTGCAGCTTCTTCCTCAATCCAGTGTTTGAGATGGTGCGAAAACTCACAGTCCAAAATGACAGGATCTCAAACAGTGTAATTCAGTTCCACATAAGTCACAGAAGTCTTCCATGTTGCAGCAACCCAAATTGAAGTCCGGATAGGCACTGGGCACTCCAAATCACATCCCAGTTGAGACCCCACATTGTAAGCCCCCCTTTCCCAATGTCTAGTGGTATGACTTGATAGAAATGCTTATGGGGAAGGGGGCCCTCACAGCCATAGAAAACCCTGTCACAGAAAGTGCCTTGTTTACCTGGTTCAGTTTGTTGTGTCCATGAGGTGTCCAAGCTGCACTGTTTCAGGGTGCAGGCAGCTGCAGGGTCAAACTTGGTTATAGCAAATACAGTGCAACAGTTTGCAAAAGTCAAGGTCCACACTGAAATTAAAAGTTCCAATGTTTCGTAGGTTCCATAGGTTTCATAGGTAACGCTGAGCTCTATAAAGACTGAAGCCCATTTGGCTCACCTTCTTGATCAGCTAATACCCCACAATATTTTTACTGTTCATGTAGCAGTCAAGGGAGTGCTTGAAAGCTAACATTGTTTTACTTCCTACCACCTCGATTGGCAGTGCATTCCAAATTTTAACTACTCTTACTGAAAACCAATGTGTTCATGCCCATGTATTGAATCTATCACCTTTTAGCTGTAGGGGGTGGGCTCTCGTATTATAAATCTGGTCTCTGAGATTAAGGCCCAGTTGCTCCCACAACTGTTGATCAGACAGAGCCCGGTAGATAAGGCACATGTCCCCCCTTAGCCTACGATATTCCAAGGTATACAGGTCAAGTCTTTTTAGTCTTTCTTCATAATCCAATCCCTGTATTTCTTTAATTCTTCTTGTCGCCATTCTCTGTATTTTCTCCAGGGCTTTTATATTGCCCTTGTTCCCCGGGGCCCAAAACTGTGCACAGTACTCGGTGTGCGGCGGAACCAATGAGGTATATAGAGGGAGCAAAACCTCTTTACTCCTGCTCTTGATGTGTCTATGTATGCAACTCAGGATACCACTAGACCTTTTTACCACCTGGTTACAATGCAAGTGGAATTTGAGGTTATTGCTAACCCTAATCCCTATATCCTGTTCTTCATGCACTACTCTGAGCACCTGCCATGCCAGTGAGTAATCTACTTTGGGATTTTTTTCCCCCAGGTGCATCACTGTACCTATGTCAATGTTAAATGAAGCCTTGTTTTCCCATGTCCAAGTCTCCAAGTCACCTAGTACTTCCTGTAGTAATGACGCATCAGGTTGGTTATTTACTGGGAAATCCAAATGTTAATTTAAAACCCTTTCAGGGCCGCGGACTGATATATCAGTCCAGAATTCCTGTACATTCTAATTCTGTTGGCAGCCTAAGGGTTGATGCCCAACAATTTAAAACAAATTTCTACTCCATGGAGCATTGGGGTTTTGGTGGGTACAATTAATTTCCAAGGCACAAGACCAAGATCACAGTGGCTCAAATGACCGAATAAGATATCTACCTCACTTCATCCCTCCAGAGCCAAATAAGGCTCTTGAAATTATGACAGCAGCATTAATCTGGGATGATTAAGGCCTCCAAAGAACTGGCAGCTCTCTTACTTCCTCCTGCACACAAACTTGGATTTTTCTGAATCAAGCATCTCGACCTCACTTTAGCTTGCCTAGTCAAGCACCTCTGACACACCTACTTCCACACTGAAACAGGCTTCTTGCAGGCTCGAACCTGCTACAGTGCTGAGACCTTTGGGGATTTTGGTACTACTGCACTACTCTTGCTCTCTCTCTTCAAACTGGTGGGCACTACAAGCCAGACATCAAAGTTGGCACACCAGAAAGGGGCCAAGGACTGTCCAGCAAGGGGACCACTCAAAAAGACTTATGCCCTGGATTGCTTACAACCTCCTGAACTATCTCCACCCACTCCAGCTCGGATCTTACAGGCACCATTTTCCATCTCAAGGTGACAGCTAGGCAGACTCTCACTACTGTCCTGCAATTGCACAGGCTCTCACCACAGGGCTGCATACCTTCTCTGGCTGTGGTACAGAGTGTCAAATCTTTGCAGAACTCTAGATGACTTCAAATGTTCCCCCCCCCAAAACCATTTAGCTATCCACAGTGACACTAACAATATTGCAGGATACTGGCACATGATGCGGGGTGGTCATCACTTTTCCTTATTTAAAACCTCATTCCATCACATGGGACCAATCTCTCTCCTTCCCTTTGGTGCCAAAACACCCCTTTTTGTACCCCTGAGCCCCCCAACCCACTTGTCAGCAGGTGGTCTCATGGAACTACTCGGCTAAACTAGTGGGCACTATTAGTAAGCTCCCATAGGGGGCTTACACTTGTAAATTCAACAATAAATTTCTAAATATATTGGTGATCTCACCAGCATGAGAAATTAAATAGTACTCAGGATCATCCATGAAACTGATTTAGAGGTCCAACAAATTAAGCTAGTGTCTAATACAAACAGCACATATATTGTAGAGCACTCCATTAATGGCACCTGACATCATAGATCTAACAAAGGTATTATTTATTTATTTATTAAAATGTTTCACTAGGAAGGCACACTGAGCAACAATTTGCTTGTCTTCCAGTGCCACCTAGGGGAAGGGGTACAATAGGGATGAGACATTTTACATTCAAGTTACAAAGATCAACATAGCATACAATTGATTAAGGCAGTTGTTACTAACAGTGTTGCATACATATGTAATTTGTGAGAACAATTAAGAAACGCAAGGTTAATATGTGAACAAGTGCTATTGTGAAATAAGGGTGGAAGGAAAGAGAAGATGAGATGACAGGTAGTGCAGAGTTGTGTCCTGGAGAGTCCCTTCAGGATGCGGGGAACCTTGCAAGATGACAGGGTAATGGAATAGGGATTAGAGAGGGAGAGAGAGAGGGAGTACATGTGATTAATACCAAGGAGGGGAAATAAGGCCTGACCCAAAAAGAGATCCCTTCAGGACACGAAGAACCCTGCAGGGGGCCAGGGAAGTTCAGGTGATTGTAAACCCTCCTGCAGTTAGGCATTGTAATTATAGAGGGATAGTGAGAGGGAGGGAATGAGAAATAACACCTGTGAGGGAATGAGGCCTGATCCAAGGAACCCACCAGGCTGCTGGGGACCCTGCAAGGGACCTGGAAGGCCAAGGATAGGGAGATGGGGGAAGAAAAGATGGAAGCCTAGGCACTATAGGACCCCTTCAGGATGCTGAGAACTCTGTAAGGGGAGTGTGAAGGCTAGGGAAAAAGGGGGAGAGAGAAGGGGAAGGGAGAATGGTCTGAGAACTAGCACCTGGGAGGGACTAGGGTCAGTAGAGGCAGTAGAGTCGATAGAGGCATTTGGTAATCCGAAGGGGGATGAACTATAAGAAGTGTAAGGAGCAAGACAAAGGAAATTAAGGGGGGTCATAACCGGAACAGTCTGGTGCAAGATAGTTGGAGAGGGCAGTGTTGATAGAATAGAAGGAGGAGGAGTGTCAGATTTGGGAGGTAGAGATGGCAATGGAGAGCCTCTCACAATAACACAAAATACCAAGGCATATCCCCTCATAACAGGCCATTTCAATTTTATTTTGACAGAAGGTGAGATTTCTATAAAACAGGGATTCATAAAGCACTAAAATTTATTTCAGAAGTGCTCATAGCCCCACAGAGAAAGAGACCAATTTGAAATAAAACTTGCTAAATATTGAAAAAAGGTCATGCCACCCTCCAGATCCTCAATGGAAAGAAACTTGGACTAAATCATATCACATTATTAGCTTATAAACACCCACAACAAAATTGATAACCATCTTGAAAACATGAGAAAAGCAATATATTTACATTAATCCCACCATTAACTTGCAGGCTAAAAGATTATTCTTAAATCTGGTGCAAAACATTTCCAAATCCCCCTCCAAAATCTGTTTTCATGGTTGTTCTGCAAGATCACGTTTCCGGAGACATTTGATAAATGACAACTCATGTTTATATGCTGGGGTAATAAAAATGCTATCTTGACAATTCAGAACCACATTCTAAGAAAACAGTAATGCTATGTGTGAGCCTCTTCATTTCCTAATCATAACATTTTCACTACTATGAGATAAGTTATTAATTTTGTTAACTTTAACTGCTGTGCTATCTATGCCCAATGACTACACAGCAAATACAAGCAAGTGAATACTGGTGTTGGCCAATGCTTGTTTAAAGTTGGCTAGTGAGGAGCATGCTAATTAGGGCATGGGCACACCTCACCTGATCATTCAGTAATTAAGAACGTATAAATATCAAGCTCATTCCTGACTCAACCTCTGACTTTTAATCACATTTCTTATACATATCTGTTAAAATGTTCCATAGGTATGGCCAATATCAGAAACAAACAGTATCTTCCCATCTTGTTCAAAAGAGCCTGCAAATTATTCTACATTTTTTTTCTATTATTTTTACTCACTTTTTTTTTCATTCCACAATTTTAAAAAGGATTCCTAGTTTTGTAAATCAGCTGAGTTGTAATTAAGCCTGACCACCAATGACCAGATAACATCTCATAGGTTATAAGGTCAAGCACCTAACTCTTGTATTTTTTGGGCTGTAATCTCAGTGCTTTCTTTATCTGTCATGTGTGAAGAGTTTCTCTTGCTTCCTTTTTTAAACAGATTGCTGGGCTGGTCTATACAATGATGCATTTGTTTAATTCTGCCCTTCCAGGGTCATCATAGGTCGCACTAGGGTCTAGGAAAATCCTTGGCACTTAAAGTTCATGGGGTTTCAAGTGGAGTTCTGTCTTTTGCTATGGTTCTTAATGGTTTACTAGGCATGCCAATCCTATACAGAGTGCCAAACAGCATTGCTTTCAGGTTGTTATTGTTTAGAACCAACTTGCTAGATTCAAATCAAGTTTATCTAGCGCAGCAAATTCACATTCCAGTTTAGTGTTAATCTCCATGACTTTGTCTGATCCATGGTACAACAGTATCATTTGCATGCATAATCATTTTTGATTGGCTGTGCAACCCAAAATGACTGTGTGTGTGTGTGTGTGTGTGTGTGTGGTGGGGGGGTGTATGTGGTGGGATCTAGAGTGGAGCATTCCATAGGGAAATCCTCATATGGTCTCCCTCAGCTACATGCATATTGAACATGGTGCACACGCATTTGTGCATATGGGCATTGTTTGCAATATGTGTCTTTCTTTAAAACAGAAAGAGAAGATTTATGCAAATACTTACTGACTATATTTGTGTTTTATTAAGATAACTCATTTATAACGGAGGCATTTACTTGAAGGACTTGATGGAACTTTCTTTACCCAGTTGGATCATCCTTTGATTAAAGTGGCAGGACTGCTAATTCTAATGAAGCAAGTGCAACTGGCCTATCTTTAGGCTGCACTGACACACCCATTTTCAGTTTGCACAGTCACTTTGAAAAGGGTAACTTTTCATTCAGAAAAAAATTTAAGCCTGGATTTTGAAAGCTTTGGACTCTGGACTTGCAACAGTTTTTTTTTCTGCACAGCTGCATCACTGCAAATGTCTCAAAGTTTTTGTGTGTGATTTTCAAACATTTTGACACATTTATGACTCCTTGATCTCTTTATGGCAGAGAGATTATGCACATGTCATATTTTTCATGCATGCATCAATTTAATGTGCAACTTGAGGCACTTATGACATGAAGTTAGAGTGCATTTATTTATGTGGTCTAATCTAAAAGTCATGTCACAAGTAGTGCAATTGCAACAAAATCATGCCTCAGTTCTTTAAAAATCCAACTTTAAGCATTTGATAGGAATATGGGAGGTTGGGATGACTTTATTGCGATTCTCTGGCTAACATCTTTAAGAATTTAATCCAGATGATTTAGGCCAATCCATCTCGGCTGCCTCAGAAGGCAATGGGAATCTGAACCTAGTCAACCCACATTGTAAGTTACTGTATAAGCAACCTCCAGTGGCCCAGATCTAATTCAGATGCAGAGCAGTTTCAAGCTCCAAAAACATCACTTGGATGATTTAAATGAATCTGAGATCCCCCTTATCTCCCCACATTCTGATTCCTTTGTGTTTGCCAGGTAGAATCTTCACACAGCAAGCTGGTGTGTTACTGAAAATTTGCATCTGGGGACAAAATGTATATGTTTATGATATACTGTAGTTTGACCCAAATTTTATGTTAATGTAGGATAAAATGTTTGCTTCATGATTGCAAAAGTAATTTAAGCTGTCATATCAAAGGCGTTTTTGATGGGCGTAGAAGGAATCAGTGTTGTTATTTTCAAGGCACTAAAGTGCTATATTGCCATATATTTTCTTTTCAGCATACAGCACTGATAAACCATCAGCTGACACATAACACCCTTGCACTATAAATTGTAAGTGTGTGTGTGTGTGTGTGTGTGGTGGGGAGTAATTGACTACCTCAAAAATCTGATAGATGTTCAGATTTCTTGAAAATGTAGAGCATTGTCTTTCCATTCGTCTTTTTCCACCCAACAAATAAAAAACAAATAAAACAATTGCTGCTGTCATGCTGTGAGTCATCCTGTGTTGCTATACTTTGCATGTTAATGAACCACATCAGTGATGCTTGTTTGCTAGGGTATTGCTTTTGCACGCATCCTGTGGTGAATATATGCTACTATATTATTATACTCTTGTTCCAGTACTGTATATTAAACTAATGTGTTCCATCCAACAATAACTAAAAAAAATGTCTTCTTTCACAAGTATATAAAGTGATCACATAAATCTTTACTTTCTCTGGCCAAGCTTGGGCAGTCTAGATGTCTCTCATCCCTCTCTAACTCCCCAACCCCCACCCCATAGAGAGTATCACACAGTATTCATTTTAAGAATTTATTATAACTGTTATTCTCTGCCAGTAACTAGAGCCACACACCTTCTTAGTGTGTTAGTCCCTCTGTTATTTGGTTTGACACATCTAAATTACTGACCAGTGCAATTTAACAAAACACAATTTTTCTCAAATGTATCTTATTCCAAAGATGTATTTCTGTTCACAATTTTCAGCCATTTGTGGCAAGTCAAGCATTCTTCATAGTCTGCTGCAGTTCTTCAGGTGCTCTAATGGGTTCCACCTTTTTTCAGTTTAGTGGCTCAGAGCCTTAAGGCATGATATGTTCCCTCCCTTCCAGCAAACCTCTAGCCCAGAATTAATATGCTGAATCACGGAACTGGGCTTTATTACAGCATCTATAATCCAGTGGCATGTGGTGATCCCAAGGGTTGAATGAGCTGCTACCTGATGATCCATGTTTTTGGACTCCAAACAAATGGAATAATAAAGGAGAGAAGATCTTTGGATGTGCACAGAATTTCTGAAATCCGATCTCTTTTCTGAGAATTAAAAAAAAATATAATTCTGTTTTAAACTGCCTGCACTGCAGTACTGTATATATTTTTTTGTGCTTAGGTAAACTAGAGGCAAAGGCAATCAATGATTAAAAAATGAGAAAGGAAACATTTGTAGAGAAATGGGTCATAAAAAGATATACCGAATATCTGATCCTAACCAAAAGCAACAATTCAATCAATATGACAGAAGCTCAGCAGAACAATGGAGTTTTGGGGTCATTATGCACTGCTGTTGGCATAGCTAATTGCAAAGGGCTGTATAAGTGAGGAAGTTCACAGCTGAAACAGAAATCATACCATTTAATAAGGAGGATCCACTGGCTAGTAAATTGTGAAGAAAAGAGGGTATGGTGCACAGAGGGAACAGCAGTTGTTATTTTGCTACCTCCCAAGGTCTGCCACTGCTCATCACAAATAGCCCACAAGGACAGCCATTGTGTGATTGATTCAATCCTTTTTTATGCAGGGTCTCAGCAAGAAAATTGGTGTTGTATTCCAGGTATGCCAACAATGTTGTGTCACTCGTAGTAGTGCAATGTAATGTACCCCTCTTGATAAAATAAAAACATGGAGTAAGCTGTTTTTTAGGGTTTAAAAGGAGTTGCAACTTCTATCACAGGAATTATATCAAGCTCAGTTGAAACCCCCACATGGTTGAAATCCTTGAAATGCCGTGAGTGACAGTTTATATTAATGAGTCTTCTCTGCTCCTGTAAGTAAAGAAATATGCATTTAGATTTTTGAAAACAAAGGTGTCCATTTCATATAAGTTTTGAACATGTCACAGTGGTAAAAAGAGGGCTACAGCCTTCAGAACCCCAGCAAAGATTACACTGTGAGCTAACTGTTGAGTTAGTGGAGCTGTGCATTTAATACACTTGTTGGAGGGCTTCAGCAGACACAGTCAGTGAAGCACACTTTTGCAAAAGGCTAAGTAATAAGACTAGGGGATTGCACATTAGAGAACGTATATGTATCTGTGAACAAACATATCAAGCCCTGTTGGTTTTGCCTGGCCTCTACTGTGGATTCTGTGTTCTATTATAACACCACAGTGAGTATTAAAATAAGGGGCCTGAGTCAAACAGATTAAGCATATCAGTGCATATACTTTCACTGTACAGTATAAAGACCGCTAAGTGTTATGTACATGAACAGTAGTCTGTAGGTATATAAGGTCATTGGGGCATTGTTAAGGGCTACAGTTGCAGCTACACTTATACACAACAGAAAACCAAATGCCCGCACATACACTTCCTCTATTGTATGTGTGAGCCAGAGCAGTATGCACCTCAGAGGGCAAAGCCCACTACAGTGAGATGCAGTATCCCTCTAAGATGCAGTGTATCACTGACAACTGTCCTGCCAGTAAAAACTCTCCCACACCAGTGAAAGAGGGACATAGGTGACACTGAAGTTGATTCTGCTACCTACATATATCATACAGGTAACATGTGTACCAGCAACTTTCATAAGCACTTGTATAACCTCACAGTTCCTGTGGATTATATGTGATGGAACACCATTTGGTCCCCTGCCATAAACCTGGTGGCAAGAGAAAATTCATACCAAGTGTACTTCATGCCTCTTCCTTTCCCTGTCATGCAGTGGGTAACCATGCACTGGTCCAGCATGTACACTGCTGTCCAACCACCTCTAGGAGTTCATATGTAGGCTGCATTATGTTTTTTTTTTTAAGTTGTTACAGTATATATGTGAAACAAAGCAGTATAATACAGTCAAACATAAAAAAGACAATATAGAAAATTAAAAGATTAACAAAATGAATAAAGAAAAAATAATGTGTGATGATTCATTAGTAACATAGTAACATACAGTAGTAGTTTAGGACAGATAAGGACTACTAGGCCCACCCGGACTGCCCATATTCCCTGCCTGCGTCAGTGGCCACTGGCCCTATGTGGTTGTTGGCTTTTGCATCTCTTCCTCATATCAAGGGTTCCCTTATGTCCATCTCATTCATGTTTGAATCCCCCCAGTGTTAGCATCTTCCACTTCCTGGGAAAAGCTATTTCATGCATCTACCACCCTTTCTATGAAGAAGAACTTCCTCACTGTTCCCCTTAGCCTGCTTCACTCCAATCACGTATTGTGACACCTTCTTCTGGTACAAATCTTGTACTGGAAGATGTCACCCATCTGCACTTTGTTTAAGCCTTTAAGATACTTGAAGGTCTCTATCATATTCCCTCGTTACCTCCTCTCTTCCAGTGTATACATACAGAGGTATTTTAACCTGTCTTCATGTACTTTATGTTGCAAGCCCTACACCATGTTGGTTGCACTTCTCTCCACTGCCTCCACCCTGTCTATGTCCCGGTGAAGGTGCGGCCCTCAATACTGAACACTGTACTCTAGATGAGGCCTGACCAATATTTTGTACAATGGCATCACCACCTCCTTTCTTCTGCTAGTAATATCCCTTCCTATGCACCCCAACATCCCACTGGCCCTCACAACAGCCTTTTCCACTGTTTTGCCACCATAAGGTCACTGAGATCATTATCCCTAAAACCCTCTCCTCCCTGGTGACAGCCAACAATCCCCCACCCATACTGTAGTTCTCCACTGGGTTTTTGCATCCCAGGTGCATGATTTTGCACTTCTTTATGTTAAATTTTGGCTGCCACACTTGTGACCATTTTTCCATTTTTCCTAGATCCCTCCTCATTCTGCCAGCATCTTCTGTAGTGTTTGCTCTATTACAAATCTTGGTGTCAACCACAAATAGGCAAACCTTCCCCTCCAGTCCTTGTGCAATGTCACTGATGAAGACATTAAAAAAGAGCAAGGAGAAGCTGTTGTCTTACAGTGGTGTTTTGTTTCACATAAAAGAAGCAGGGAGAGGCAGGGATGAGCTTTCTGTTTTTGTTACCAAACTGAGTTGATTGCTTTCCACCACAGAGAAGGGGAGGGGTTCAGACCTGCTCACCCTCCCCACATCCCACTCATCCTGGGTTTCATTCATCTTTATAGGTGGCTAACAGGTTGTAACTTCCTGTGGCCTGGAGGAAGCTGCTGTAGGCATAGTTAAAAGGGTCAGTCTACTATAGTAAGGGTCAGTTCTGCCTCATATGCAGGCACCTCTCTGGTTTGAGGGCAGATGTTGCCAGTCTCCAGGCCAAACTGTCAGGTGTACAGGTCAGGAGCACATCCCCATCTGGTGCAACTTAGGAACTCCTTTGCTTTCTTGGAGGAGCAGGCAAGACCCAGAGGGAGGCCTGAGGTTGAGACCAGGGTGGATGAAAGGGTCCTCCAGGAGGGAGACTCAGGGGCAGGAAGTTGTGGACCCCAGAGAAGGAGGCAGCTGCTCCTGGTGGGGGACTCAGTAGTAAGGGGAATTTATCTGGGTAGAGGTAGCAGGGAGGAGAGTGAGGTCAAGTGCCTTCCAGGAGGCACTGCTCAGAGAGAGGGGAAGCAAATCCAGAAGATTGCATAGTGGTGGCAAGGAGGGGGGAACTGGAGGTCATGGTCCATCTGGGGATGAATAACCTGGCAAATGAGGAGGTGATCATAGCTCAGGTGCAGGAGGACTTCAGGGGCTTGGGTAGGCACCTTGGAGAGGTAGCAAGCTCCATAATATTCTCAGGGGTGCTGCCAGTCCACAGCAGGGGGAAGGCTTGACATCTCCACATCAGCAAGTTCAACACTTGGTTGAGGGGCTGGTGTGGAGATAATAGTTTTGGCTTTACTGGGGACTGGGGACCCACCTGGCGGGATGGGGGCCTGTACAAAAGGGATGGTCTCTATCTCTCTGGACAGGGACTGCAGTCCTAAATGAGAAGTTTGGATGCTTCCTTGCCAAGCATTTAAACTTGCCTGGGAGGCAGTCAGAAGCAGGGAGATGTAGGCAGCCCACCCCCCATAGGCCAGAATAGCTAGCAGGGCAGAGCAAGAGAAATTGTTGAGTGCAGGCATTCCCAAGCTCATTACAAGGGGTAAGGAAGAGGAAGGAAGGCCCCAAAATAAAGAAACCAGGTTTGGAAAGGGAGAATGGGAGGGAAGGTGTAGCTGGACAAGGGGGACAGGCTTGGAAAGATAGGCACAGAAACCTGGGGTCAGTTCAAGAGAGGAAACAGAGGTAATCAAGCAGCAGGATAAAAAAAAACAGGACTGGAAGGAGGGAACAAAAGGCCAAAGGTTGAGGTGAAAGGGGCACAGCCTGTGAAACATGGACAGCAATCTATAAAAATGCACGCAGACTAAGAAATTAACTCCCAGACCTGGTTGCCTTGATGGCAGAGGAGGACCCAGACTTAGTGGTAGTAACTGAGACATGGTACAATGATAACCATGACTGAGAGGTAAATGTGCAGGGGTACATCCTGTACAGGAGGGCTAGGGAGGGTAAAAAGTGTGTGGGGGCGGCACTCTGCATCAGAGAGGAAATTAAAGCAACAGCAATGCAGAGTAGACAGGGAGAGGCCGAAGCACTGTGGGTCACACTTGAGCCAGGTAATAGCAATATGCACAGGAGTGATCTACAGGCCTCTGACACAGAGGGAGGAGGTTGATAGAGCATTAGTTGAAGAAATACACAAGATGTCAGCAAAAGGGAAAGTTCTACTATTGGGAGATTTTAACATGGCAGACGTGGACTGGACCATCCTGGTAGCCACTTCAGTCAGGAGCTGGGACATCATGGAAACCTTGCATGGGGCAGGCCTGAAGTAGTTAGTTCTTAAGCCCACCAGGGACAAGATGATCTTGGACCTTGTTCTGACCAATGGGGATAGGATTAAGGAAGTCATGGTGGAGCGGAACCTGGGGTTTAGTGACCACCACACTGTATGGATTAGCATTAGTACAGTGGCACAAGAGAACCACTCAAAGACAAGTGTCCTGGATTTTAGGAAGGCAGACTTTGCTAAGATGGGGGACGTGATCAGGGGGACCTTGGAAAGAAGGGAGCCTGTGGGAGGGGTTGAGAATCAGTGGGCACACTTAAAAGATGCCATGGGGAGGTGACAAAACAGTGCATTAGACTGAGCAACAAGGGAAGAAGGAATAAACCACTATGGTTCATAAAATAGGTGGCAAAGAAAGTAAGGGACAAGAGAGGGACCTTTCGAAAATACAAGGGGATTCAAAAAGAGGAGGATAGGTCAATATATCTAGAGAGACAGATAGAGGTGGGGGAAGCAGTTAGGAGCGCAAAAGAGTAAACAGAGGAGAGATTAGCTCAGATGGTAAAGAGGGGGGGCAAGACATTTTATAGATACATTAGCAGTAGAAGGAAGGCCAGGGAGGGATTGTAAGGCTCAAAGGTGAGGAAGGGGGTGGGTAGGCGATGACTTAGAGAAAGTATAAATACTGATTGATTACTTCTGTTCAGTATTCACGGTGGAGGGGGAAGAACAGGGGCCACAATTAAGCAGCAAGAGCAATGGGGAGATAGAGGTAGACACCAGTCCTTTTACAGAAGAGCGAGTCTTGGAAGAACTCACAAAACTGAGGGTGAACAAAGTGATGGCACCAGATGATGTATACCTCAGGATATTAAGGGAATTAAGAATGGTGCTGGAAGCGTCACTGGCAGCTCTGTTTAGTGAGTCACTCGATGCAGGGATTGTCCCAGAGGACTGAAAGGGTGCAAATGTAGTCCCTCTCCACAAGAATGGTAGTAAAGAGGAAGCAGGAAACTATAGGCCAGTCAGTCTCACCTCAATAGTGGGTAAGATCATGGAGGCACTGCTTAAGGAAAGGATTGTGGAAAGCTTGATAAACATGAGTGCACAGGATCCATGGCAGCATGGATTCACAGCAGAAAGGACATGTCAAGACAAATCTGATTGACTTTTTTGACTGGGTAATGAAGGAGGAGTGGTGAATATCTCCTACCTTGATTTCAGTAAGCCCTTCAACATCGTACCCCACAGAAGACTCATGAACAAGCTAGACAATCTGTGGGTGAGACACAAGGTAGAAAAGTGGGTTGAAAACTGATTGAGGGGCAGGAGTCAGAGGGTGGCAGTAAATGGGACCAAAATCCACAATCCAAAATTAGTTATGGTTACCTGACAGGTTGTATGTTAGACCCCTAAATTTGCACCATAATATCTTTGGTGGAATTCAAAGTAATTGCATCAGATTTGACAAGTATTGTTGAGGATGCAAATCTAGATAGGTAGAAAGTTTCATGATGGCAGCTGCTGTGATTACTGAGATCTGCATATGTTGTTTTCCTGTAGCGAGTTCATTTTTTTTAATCCTTTACTTAACATGGTTGTTTTCTGCTCTCCATAAAAACTCCCCAAAAGACTCCAGGTAAGCACTTTTGAAGTGTGGTGCTCAACTGAGAACATAAACTCTAAAACTTCCCATACAGTTAAGCACAGCACACTATCATTAGTTTGTAAATCATTTTACTTCCAAAATTTGGAATATGGCCAAAAGGTTCAGGATGAAACAAATCCGTGATACAACTTCATTCAGCATAAGCTTCATTAAGTAGAAGTTCACAAATGGAATTATTATACAAAAATCACAATTTCATTAACTCATCCTGACATTTAAATGGCAAACATGGTGACATTAAAACAGCACAGAGAAGGTGGATTAATCGTTCCAGCACTTTGTGATGTAAATCACTTCATCAGGGGTCTTTTGGGGTTTTTTTTTGCTCTTACCTACAGCCTGGACAGAATGGATTTTTTTCTGAAACTTTCAGGGTTAAAGCATTCTGTTTTAAGGCAGTTGTGAAAAAATATGAAATGGTCCAAGAGTTACAAGGACTTATTTTTTTCTCCTGAGCTGTTCTGAGCATGCTCAGTAGGGTTTTTGGATAACCCTCTGATACAACATGAATAATTATGTATCACAAGAGCTGTTTGCTTTCTCATCAATTGTTTCTCACAACACAAGAACATTGTTTTTATGTTGTAATGGCAGTCATCTTGCCCCCCCAAACTACATAACATGGAAAATACATAAACATGGTGTATTTTTAGAAAACGAACTCCTGAACTTGAACACCAGAAACTGCTTAGCTAGATATGGGTGTTTGTCTTTTAAAAAAGAAAACCTCAAGAAATACTTTTTCTGGGCACCCCTAAATCCAGAGTGCTCAGCTAAGGGAGAGGAGCTGTTCACTTACTTTCTCTGTATGAGAACAGTGGCAGTTTATTGACAGCTGCAGCTGCAGATGGAAACATGCTGGTGGCTTGTGTGGCAGCAGACAGGATGACATTGGATCTCTCTCTCTTGGCTCTATCTATCTATCTATCTATCTATCTATCTATCTATCTATCTATCTATCATAGCTATTGGGTTCATTCACTGTCTCTCACAGTTCAGTCAGTTCTCCGTCTTATTTCCCTGATCCATCAATATACTGTTTTCTGAAAAAGTGGACCAGAGTGCCCACACCCTGTACCACTTCCAAATCCCTCCCCTTCAGATTGCCCCCCCACCAGTGTATAGGTGGTGACACCAGTGTGCCCATAGCCTGTGCTGCCAAGGAGTTAAGCGAACACAGGGGAGTTCAATCCCCAGTGTCAGAACCAATAGTAATTTAAACCTACAAAAAAGAAAACAATCCCTAAATGCCTTTATTTTTTTTCAGACTAACCAGTAAAAAAGAAAACAGTCCCTCGCCAATCTTATACCAGACCCCTACCCACCCTGACCTCTCCATTCATCTACCACCATCCCAAGCCCCCCACACCCACCCTCATTCACCTGAACATGTCACATGACAAAAGATCCACACTTCCATCAAAGACACGTCTTGCTGCTGGAACCAGCAACTACAATATGAGAAAATAAGGCAAGCCTGGATTAATGTATTTCAATGGGGTTAGAACCTTTGCTCATAACTTTCTAAGCTAGCAATATTTTTACACCAGATTTTCAATGTGGCCTTTTTGGGACCCCACTTCATGAATAAGGGTGGTGGAATTTTTCAAATCTGGCTTGTTCGCTGTGCAAAATTACCTTTTGGGCATGGTTTGAAATGTTTATCTACCCACTTCATAAGCTGGGGTCATAAGAAGACTTCATTGAAAATTTGGTGTAAAAATATGTTAAAATGACCAAGTTACAAGTGAATGTTGAAATGTGTTTGATGTTCATTCATAACTTAAATAATTTTCAATATTTTTCCACCAGTCTTTCAACGGTGCCTTTTTGTGACCCCACCTCATGAACAAGGCAGCTAAAATTTTTAAAATACATGCTGAAAGGGGATTCTCAGTCGCTGTATCAAAACATGTTGTCAGCAGGATTTGAAAAGTCTTTTTGTTTTTATTTATTTAGTTTTTGTTCACCGGGTAAGTACCATAGCCAAGACCTGACTATTTTCAGGCACAACCTGGGAAATTACAATGAGGAGGGATAAACAGGGAAAACATTTTCACAAACAAGGAATACATTTTTGTACAGGGAAAAAACAAACAAAACAGAAATACAGACAGAAACAAGATTACTCAGTCCATGAGCATATAACAAGATAGGTTAGAGTTCATTAACAGTACCAAATTCAGTAACAACAAGCACATGTAGCAAACAACAATTGAGTTAAAAGAACAGATGAAGTAATTTCAAAATGAGACAAAAGTGCCCAAAGATAATAACTAGATGGCTAAGATAAGCTGAGATCAATTTGCAGCAGGAGTGAATTGAGACAGCAGCTGGAGGTAATATCCATAGAGGTTTGAAGCAGGTACAGAAGACCTGGCTAAAGAGGAAGGAGAAACATTTGTATTTGAATAGGGCATGACTAGGAGCTATGTGAACCTCTTGAGGTAGGGAGTTCCAGAGTTTGGACGCTTAGTGGGAGAAGGCTAGGATTACTCTGTTAGATTTACATCTCGGTATGAGCAGCAGAGATTTAGCAGATGATTGGAGACCGTGAGAGGAGGGCAGTGGAGATAGAAGGGAGGCAAGCGAGATAGGAATACCTGCTCTAATAATATTGTCTGTCAGGGAGCCAAGGGCAAGAGTTTGAACAGAAGACGGGGGAAGCCAGTTTAGATCAGCATAAAACTGACAGTGGTGCTTTGACCAAGGGGAGGCAGAGGCATACCTGCAGATGCTGTTGTAGGTGGTATCCCACTTCCTGAGGAGCATTTTGGATGCACCAAGATAAGTGACTACCCCATAGGATAGTGATCGGAGCAAGAAACCAAAGGCTATGACTAATCCAGCTGACTGTGTTAAGACATAGCTGGTTTTGTAGGCTAGTCCAATTTTAGCATTTACTGATTTACAGGTAGATGTTATGTGCTTATCATAGTTAAGATTTTCATCAAGGAGGACTCCAAGATACCTAAATGAGTGCACTAATTCAAGGACAGCCCACCTTGACCAGCTACCTTAAAAAAGTCCCAGTTTTTTTTTTATTTGACTGCAGAAGCAAGCAACATAATTTACGTTTTACTAGCATTAAGAATTAACTTATGGTGGAAGAGCCAAGATTGAATAGACATAAAAGCAGAGGTATGGGTCTGATTAATGTGGCAAATATTCTTATCACTACAGTACAAGACCAGGTCATCCATGTATAGGATACCAGAGCAATCTGGGATATTTGACACAATACCATTAATAAAAATAGAGAAAAGGAGGGGACCTAATATTTATCCCTGTGGAACACCTAGGTTTATGGCCATGGGGCTGGACACGGCAGAGTTGAATCTAACAAGCTGAGTTATGTTTGATAAATAGCTATTAAACCAGGTCACAAAGTTAAAGGAGAAACCAAGGACTAAGAGGCTGTCTAGGAGAAGTGGGTGACCGACAAGGTCAAATGCCTTTGTCAGGTCGATAAAGACTGCTGCAGTAAGGTGGCCATTGTCCATAGCAGTTAGAGTATCATTTGCAAAGTGGAGCAAGGCAGTGGAGGTGCTATGACCTTTACGAAAGCCATATTGAATCAGTGAGAGAAGGTTATATTTAGTCATAAATTCAATAACTTGGATTGATACCATCTTTTCCATTATTTTGCACAAGACTGGTAGTATAGCTATTGGCCGATAATTAGTCATATCTGTTTTATCACCTTTCTTCAGGACCGGTGTGACTTTGTCCATTTTCCAGATATCAGGGACAGTTCCATCACACAGAGAGAGAGAGTGAAAATCCTAGACAAAGGCTGGGCAATAAAGGGTGGGGCCAGTTTTAGAAGTTTGGGCTCAATGCCATCAGATCCTAGGCTGGTATTATCAGAGACATTGTTCAGTAAGCTAAGGATTTCAGACTTAGATACTGCCTTGAAGTAAAAAGGAGTGGAAAGTACAGTAGTGATGGGTGGAGTAGATAGAGGTAAGGGCTGAGCAGGGGGGAACACCAATGAAAAGTTGGACAGGTCCGAGAATTGTTTGTTAAATGCTTCTGCAATGGTCATGGGGTCATTGCAGTGGACTCCACCAATGATCATATTGTCATCCAAGTGAGTTTTGTTTGCCCCAGGAATGTTTTCACATGTGCCCAGAATTTCCTGGGGTTTCGTCTACCAGGTTTGTGAGATTAGGTCATAAGAAGGTTATGTTGAAAATGTTGTGTATAAATATAGCAAAATAACCAAGTTACGAGTGAACATTGATCTATTTGAGCATTCCCTCATAACTTTGCTAATTTTCAATATGTTGCTTCCAAACTTTCAATATAGTCATTTTTTTCCCACCACCTGCTAAACATGACTGGTTTCATTTTTTTAGATCTTGGCTGAGATGTGTTTTTACACTTGTGGTGTGAAATGATGTTTTGGCCAATATACTATACTGTAAATGGCACATGTCATGTTTATAAGGGGAGTCATAAAATGAATACAACAATAAATAAATAAATATTAAGAAACATTATGTGTAGTAACTTTACTCCAGCGGGCAGTGCTCTGTGATCCCATGCAATTGATCTGAGTTTAAGGGAGAACTCAGTGAACCAGCTGGTTGGGAGGAGGCTGAGGGGATGGCCCTGCAGGGTTGCCTGCACAAGACCAGGTAGCATATACTGAAGATAACTTTTCTCTTGGCATAGGTCCCTGCACTTCTGTACCCATGGGTGGTAAAGGGCCCTATGCACTGGCTGAGAAATGTACTCTTTGCCATGTGTGTCTATATCATCAACCACATGGAAGTGCAGGGCCCAGAGGACACTGTGCTTCTACAGCCCACTAGACAGCCTTATGAATTTTTGACATCTGTCACTCCATAGAAGTGCAGGGCCAGCAGGGTCCTGCACTTCTGTAGGTGGATAGAGTCTTTCATTGGCAGAGGGCCCTGTCTCATTAGGACTATTTCAAAAAGAAAGGAAATTCATTGCAAAAAAACCGTGTTACTGCACCAGGTAAGGTTCAACCCAATGCAAAAAAAGGAGGGAACTATGGCATCCAACCCTAACCCCTCACCTCACCCCTAAGCGGTAAAAGGTGAAAAAAACATTAGGGTTTTGGATTTCTGGAGTCTTGGCTAATCTGTGGTGCAGTTTTCCTTGTGGCTACAAATCCAAATGTGCACCCTCTCCCCTGAGCAAACAAGGTCAGACATGATCTCTTTTCTTCAGGCTGGTCCCACGGGGCCCTATCTGAAGAAAGCTACAGCAGTTTCTGTTGAAAACATTGTCTACCTTTAAAGAGTATATTACTATGAGGCAGTGGCTTGGAGCTGAACCTTGTGCTTTGGATGGAAGGCAATGAGCTAGTGAGAATGCGGGTTATTGACAACAAGCAAGAACACACCACTGATTTGTCAAGATTTGCCTGCAGCCACTCTAGTGCAGGGTGTTAGCCTGTTGATGCTGTGTGTCAACTGCCCCGGCTGCCTCAGCCACCTCCCACCCAGGGTGTTGCTTAATTTATTGACATCTTCCTGCCATGTAACCTTGTTTCTGATGTCTGTACATCCATTAGCAGATTACCTCTATCACCAGATTGTAATATTGTGCATCACTGTCTTCCTTTCTCTCCCAACTCCTTTACCCTGCTTCCCTTCTCTCCCCACCTTTCATCCCCTCCTTCCCCTACTGGTTATTTCCCTCTTTGACCACCAAGAGTCAGTGTTGTCTTCCCTTCTCCCCTACTTTCTCCCTTCTCCCCACCACCCTTATCCTGCCTGCCACCCCTCTCTCCTGTCTCTCTCTCTCTTCACCCCCTCTATGACTTGCTCTTCCTAGCCCCCCTCCCCAGGCTTGAATCCTGCACCTTTTGCTCCACAGTCCATTGCATTATCACTGCACTAATTGGGCTGCTGGATGCCCTCTGGTACCTCTTATAGTCCTTTCTATACCCTGGCCCTCTGCTAGTCTGCCAGTCATGGCCACCACCCCTTCCATTCTATCTACCCTTTGCACCCCCCTTGCTATTCTTCTCCTTTCCCTACCATCCCCCGTAGTTGCCCCCCCAGCCTCCCCCCAGTCAGCTCTCCTGCTCTCCCTTCAGTATCTTCACACTACTTCCACTGGTCCTCCCTCTGCCCCCCACCCTCCCCCTACACTCCTTACTTCTTGCAGTCTCAGTCCTAATTCCACCTAGCCTCCTCTCTTCTTGTCTTTCCCCATCCTCTGTGCCCTACCCATCCCATCTTGCCACCCCCAGCCCACCCACTCACATTCCACCATCACTGGTCACCGTAGGCAGCCACACCATGAACTCCTCAGAATGCTTTCCCTCCTGCTATCGATGTCTGAGAATATGTACCCTAACCTCAGTCCCTCCTGCTATTGATGTCTGGGAATATATACCCTAATCTCAGTCGCCACCCACCCACTCCTACCAGCACTGCTCCTCTACCTCAGGTCTTCATATTGTATCCCTAAATAATTGTAGCTTCCTGAAAAGTTTGATGTCTTCCAGGGGTGGATGGCCCAACACCAGCCTGACATCCTGTCTATTGTCAAAACTTGGCTCTCAAAGACCGCCCCTGACTCGACTATCTCTATTCCTGGATATACCTTTTTCCAGGATGATAGAGTCGGGAAACATGGGGGTGGTTGTGCAATCTATCTCTGTGAGTCCCTTCAAGGCCATGCTCCCCCCCACCACTGAAGGCTGGTGCAAAAGCGCTCTCACTAAAAATCACCCCGGGCATCTCCAGGGCTCCTCTGATCATCACCTCCATCTACATCCCCCCCCTTCAACCAGAAAACATGCTTTCCAGTTTATACTGGACTACCTCTCCCATCCTCCCCCCATGTCTGAACAAATAACTCTCGGTGACTTCAACATAAATTGGCTCTCTAACTCTGCCTCCCTTCAAAGATGCTATTTGCTGCAGTTGACCTCACCCAACTTGTTACTTTGCCCACCCATATCAGCCCTCTAACAGAACCTCTACCCTACTGGACCATGTCCTATCCAACTGTTCTCACAAGATTGCGAGGACCTCTGTGCTCCCAAATGACTTAAGTGACCACTCTCCAGTAATCTGCACCTGTTCTTGCAAGATAAAGAAACCAGCTCCATAAAATGTCCTCCTGCATTGGCTCAAACCTGGCAAACTGAGTCTGCTAAAAGACCACCTTGCCCACTGGATTGGTCCCCAATAGACCTTGCCACCGACATTGACACTGCTCCTAACTATCTCATCCATTCCTTCAACTCGGCCTGTGACCTATTTGCTCCCCTCAACACGCTTATTGTCAAAGGTTCTGACACCCCCTGGATCTCACAGGCACTACTTGATCAGATGTGCCACAGGGACAACCTCTGGCAAAAAGCCCTAGACTCTGGCAAGCCATTCGACAGACAATGATACTGGGCTGCATGAAATTGGTGCAGCTGGGCCATATGCAAAGCCAAAGCCGAATACTACAGAGCTTCCCTTGCCTCCGCCTGTGACTCTGGTCACAAGTTCTGGGACAATATAAAGGAAATCAATGGTAAATCCATAGTGCCTCCCCCAACCCAACTTAGCATCAATGGTTCCATCTCCCCAGACTCACAACTTTTTGCCGACATCCTTAACTACTCCTTCTCTGACCTCTATCCTGTACTTCCTCCAAATGTCTTTGATTCCTTTCCCACCCACCAGCCTCCCTCACACCCTCACTCACCCTTTTTCTACAGAGCTGTCTCTGTGCAGGAAGCAAAACGTTACATCCTTAAAGCCCTAAGTGGCACCCACCAAAGTAATGACACCCTGGACCTCAGACTCCTTTGCTTAGTCTTGGATGTGGTCCCACCCCACTTACCAGCCTTCTTAACTATTCCCTATGCCTTGGTAGGTTCCCTTCCATCTGGAAAACTGCTGTCATCACCCCTATTCACAAAAGTGGCGACCGTACTTCTACTGAGAACTATCGTCCCATCTCCACCTCCCCCGAAAACCCTGGAAAAAATCATCTTGGATCAGCTTACATATTACCTCACTAAATATGACCTTCTCTGTGGTGAGCAGCATGGATTCCAGCAAGGCCATAGTTCCACCACTGGTCTTCTAGAATTCACCAGTTTTATCCACTCCGCTCTTGATAATGGGTGCCTGGTTGGCTCAGTCTTCATAGACCTATCAAAATCCTTTGACACCATTAATCACACCCCTCCTCCTTTCTGCCTCTCCCATAGGCCTCTTTCAGGAGATTATCACTTGGTTTATGGACTAACTATCCACTAGGTTCCAGCGTTTCAAAATAAATGACACCTTCTCTGCCTCCCAGTCCTATCTAGGGTGCCCCAGGGTTCCATTCTGGGATACATTCTGTTTAGTCTATTCCTTAATACCCTACCCAAGGCCTGCTCTGAGAAAGTCCTCTTATATGCAGATGACACAGTCCTCTTCTCCCACACAGACCCCATCCTTCTTCAGCTATCCCTCCATAATTCCTTTAGTGATGCTGAATTCTGGTTTATCAACCACAGGTTAGTACTAAATCACAAAAAAAATAAGGTTATGTTGTTTACCCACAACCAAAGCAAATTCAAAGGAACCCCACTCCAAATTCTTACCAACCGTCTCCACCCCCTTGAGCTCATGAGTACCTTCAAATACCTTGGGATCACCCTTAACTCCGTGATCACCTTCCATGAACATATTCACCTTATCAGCACTGCAGTCAATGCTAGTATTGGTCTGCTTTATCCCCCCAAAAGCCCTTCGGCTTGCAGTCTCTTCCTCCATCTTGTCCCTCATAGACTATGGGATCCTGGTCTATGGGTGATCTGATAACATTGCACTCCATAGAATTTAGGTCTCCTTAAATAAAGCCTGCTGTCTAGTCACAGGTAGTGGTAGGCTCATCCACACCTGCACTCTATACAATCTAACCAACTGGCTCAACTTTGAACAGTTGAGGTACTAGACCTGTCCATTTGCCTGGAAGATTACCAGTGGTCTTGCCCCACCTGGTCTATCATCTCTCCTCCAACCAGCACCCATGACTGTAGCCACCCAGATTTCATCCAAATCTACCCTCCTAGTACCATGTTTCAGGACTGACTTGGGGCAGATATCCTTCTGTTACAGATCCCTCTCCTGGTTGAACTCTCTACCCAACCTAATCATACTAGAAAACAAACTCAGTCACTTCAATTCCCTCCTTCAGGACCATCTTCTTGCCTCCCATAGCTGTAACTGTCCATAGTATGACCAGTCCCCCTATGTCCGCCTTTTCTCTTCCTGCCCTTTCCTTCTCTGTACTTGCTTGTCAGCTACCACCTACCTCATGACAAGGGACTCCTGTCCCACCTATCTATCATTTTCAGGTTGCACCTTCTCCTCTCTGTGTGGCATTCTACTCCTTGCTAGCAATGAATGTCTACTATTATAATCAACCTGCTGTTCTTGTTCACTGTTTTATGTAAAATGTCTGTTAGGAAACTGTTCCTATTTAATGTTTGTTTGAAACCTGTGTACTATTTTGATGTGAAGCCATTGTAAAGGAGTCTCTGACTCAAAGTATGTAATTCTGATATTGTTCAAAATAAAATAAATAAATAAATAAAATAAAAAGACTCCAGAGACTCAAACCTCTAATATTTTTTCTGTTTTGCTGCTTGGGGGCTGGGGTGGAGTGTTAGAGTTGGAAACCCTAATGACAAATTTCCCTAGTTTTGTGGCATTAACTTGAACCCTATCTGGTGAATTAATATAGTTTTTTTTTTAAAGAATCTTCTTTCTTTTTGAAATAGTGGAATCATATCCTCATTTTATGCAGGTCCCAAAGGGACTTGTATGAACAGATGCACACACACACATACATAGGGCCTTCTGGGGCCCAATGACAATGGAAGACTCTGTCTGCCTACAGAAGTGCAGTAAACCAATGTCAAGAATTCAAGGGCCTGTCTGGTGGACTGCAGAAGTGCCTGGCCCTCTGTGTCCTGTGTTTCCATCTGGCAGCAGACACAGAGGCACAGGGCAGAGCATTCATCTGTCAGCTGAAGCACTGGGACCTCTGGCACCCACTGGTGAAGAGGTGCAGGGCCCTATGCCAAGAGAAGAGTTCTCTTCATTGTATGGTACTTGGGCCCATGTGGGCAACCCTTCACCTACCCTTTCCCAGTCTAGGGGTGATACTGTATGACAGCATTATCCCTCCAGCCTCAACCTATCCAACTGGATCACTAAGCTTGCAACCCCAAAATCTGCTCATTGACAGATGATCACAAGGCAATACCCACTGTGATTGATAAATTTTGCTGATGTATCCAGCTGGAATATTACTGCTGATGTATTTTAGAAATGTTAACATCATTAACATCTTGCTGTATAATGCTGAGTTCCTGAGTAGTGCAGTTGTATTTATATAGCTCTATTTATATATAATCCCACGTAAGTATATTTATAGGTATGAGTTGTCCTTGTCATAATTTTCCTCTCTACCTACCCCCTCATTTTTTCTTTTTTATTTCTTTATTTATGAACTTATTCATGTTATAATACTGTCTTCTTAACCTTATGTCCTTCCACCTCCCCCTCCTCCTTTTACATTTCCATTTTTCTTTTGCTTTTTTTTCTGTAAGGCTATGTTTGGCTGATGGGTACAATAGTCTGCCTCTTTGGATAAATTGCATTTATTTTATTAAACACCAACTGTCAAGGTGTAATATTAACATGAAATTATTTTAGGCAAGATTATGGGGTTTATTTTCATGAACTAAATGATTTTCTCACAAAGGCAGCTTTGTAAACTCACCACATTGTTCAAATGGCAGTTGAGCTGTTAGGGCTAAAAGTGAAATGAAAGTTAATTGGAAAATGTATACAGTATGTGCATTTAGCTCCTGTCAATATGTGGTCCAAATTGGTGAGGTCAAATATTCACAGTAGTTAGCACTTTAATTTGTATGGGCACTTTAACATATGGGGTAATCTCACTATTTGGTTGATAGTATTGATTTTTTGAATATGTATTAGTATTTATGAATATGTATGTTTTTGGGGTACAAATATTTTACCAATTGCACAGTTCCATGACCCCCTGAGGAAGCCCTATTTGTAGGGTGCTATGGAGGGGAATGCACTTGCACTGCACGTCTTGATCTTACATGTGTGGGCTCCTCTTGTTGTTTTTTGTGTGTGTGTGTGTGTTGTATGCCCACATTAGAAGTGTACATGGTTTTAGTGGTATCACCTTTCGGTGTTTGGAGTGCTCAAGTTTTTTTTCTTTTTCTAGACATTTACAGGTTTGTGTTTACTCAGAGCACCCAATATGTAGCTCCACACCATTCACCATGCAGTTTCATGTTCGCTGTTAAATTGATTTTTTGACCAGTCCAAAATTGTAGCTGCAGTGGAAAGGTTTGTAATGTATACACATTATACCAAAGCAAGAAAATAAGTAAGCACTCTGGAGCTTGAAGGAGCTGAATTGGGCTGCAGTGAGATTTACATGGTGACTGGCACAATCAAAAATAGCCAGCAAGCCAATATATCTACAGCTAGAGAGTCAGATGTGACAGCAAGAATCATGCAGAGACTGCATGAGCAGAGGAACCATTCTGCCTAACAGATGCAGCAAATAGTGAGTACCACAAAGACGATTTGCATAGCTCTCTTGGTAAAGGAGCAATAGCACCATAACATCTACAGAACTGTGGGATTTATTTCATAATGTACAGAAATCCTCAATTCAAGAGGTAAACCAATGGTTAGATAGAGTATATTTGAAACAGTATGCTGAATTGGAAATGGTTCCTAGGGGCCTTAGGGTCCACAAAGCTCCCTCATCAGGCACATTAGATAAAGATCTTAAAGAGAGGTGGGAGGGAGCACTATCTGCCTGTTCCAAGGAGCTCATTAATATTCCAACTGAGCAAGACAAAAGACTTTACCATCAGACTAAGGCAGACTTGAATGCATTGAGAACTAAGTTGTTGCAATATCGTTGTGATGATAATTTTGAGGACTGGATAGAATGCATTTAAAAATAAGATTTAAAAATGAAAAGGAGGTGGAGGATCGAAAAACAACTAAATCTAAAAGAGGCTGAAGATATTATGAGGAAGGGTTTTTTTTTCCTGGGAGAAGAAATTTAGTTCCCAGAGTAGAGACAGGTCTGCAACTTGAAGATATAATAAAGGCAAAAACAAGACAGGAAAAAAGCCTTCTAATGATGCAGAAAGGTAATTTATTTTAATCATAGTGGAAAAGGAAATTCAGGAACAACAAGTAACCACCTAATAAAGACAATGATGAGGAGAAGGACAAGGAAGGGCCAGAGGATGATGCGGAGGTCAACAAGTACCACAAAGGTCAGACAGGAACACGATGAGTCAAGGATAATAATTAACCTTACAGATCAAGATTTAACACCTGAACAAATTAGTGTACTATCTCAAGGACTCTCATTTGTTCCAACCCCTACAGTGAACTATTTCCAGATGGAGGTGGACTTGTTTCATTTGCTATACAAAACTGACCTTAAATATTATTTTAGAGACAGGTGTGAAGATCAAAATTTGAACATGGAATTCACCCCATCTCATACTTGGTGATCCCAGCTTGGGAACCTGAACTGAATTTGGACATAGCATTGCAAATATTGCAGTCAGAGAACTCTGAGGATGCTGAAAGTGTTGAAGTAATGGACTATAATTTGAATAGAGATTTAAATCTGCTTACTTCCTTATCTGATAAAAATGTTAATCAGAATCTTAATTATGTAGGGGAGCTGGATGTTAGCCCAGCTGTTACAGTGAATGAATATCTGATAATAAAATGTTATACAGCAGGGTCAAGGCTGAAATGTAACTTTAGCCCAAATCAATTAAGACATCCTAATGTGAAAGTTCTTGAATTTAAGATAAGTGAGAACATTAAAAAAAATTTAAGGAACACCCTCATCAGCCACCATTCCAGAACTTGTCCATGGGAGAAAGACAGGCATTGAAGGAAGCAGAACACATGAAGAATGTATTAAACCCATGGACAAGAGAAGAATGGTGGTAGTCTAAAGTACAGAACAATATGTCTCCTAAATAGAAAGACAGCTGAATGCTCCATTATGTTTCTAACACTTGATATATAATCCCGCTTTAGCTTTCAAAATCATTCTGGATGATTTCATAGACAGGGCATTTGTAGAAAAAAAATGACTGATGAAGATTAAATGAAATTTTTGAAAAATGACTATCCAGTTAGTACAACATTCTTTATTTTACTTAAGATCCACAAGTTCATCAGGTACTGTCCTGGGTGACCAATAGTATATGGTATTGGGTTGCTTAGTGAGGGTCCCTTCAGATACATAGATCATTTTCTAAAAAATGCTAGTCAAAAAGGCCTTCAGCAATGTCAGGGGCACAGCGGATTTTACCAGCAAAATTGAGGGTCTAGAATGGCAAGCCCACTATTGTTGGTTAACTATTGACAGAGTAAGCATATACAAGAGTATAGACCACAGTCATGGCATTAATGAGGTACAAGAAGCTATGAATGCAAGTGATTTGTTTTCTAGCTTTCCCACTTCATTTATTTTAGTACTCATGTCTTTTGTATTGCATCACAAATATTTCCAATTTGATGGCTAATTATATTTACAGATACATGGCATGGCTATGTGTGCCTCAGTGGCACCCTTTTATGCCCAAATATTTTTTGTCCATGTGGGGACAAAATGTGGTGTATCATGATGGAACCCCCCCACCTCAGACACATGATTAAATGGTATTGTTTTATTGCTGATAGCATATGTGTCTGCAGTGAGGGGTTGGATCAGATCCCAGATTTCACTGATTAGCTGAATCAGAACACTCTGAATTTGAAATGTACCTTCAATTCAAATAAGGAGACTGAGTACTTGGGCATTAAGTTTGGGGGTAAATGCCAATAACAGGGGTATTTGCTGCCCCATATAAAGGTAATTGCTGGAAATAAGTTGCTTAAGCAGACAGTTCACATTTTAGGGAGATGAATGATAGCATCCCTTATGGCTATTGTAACTCTATGAAAGCCAGAGACCTACAAAAGGGAGGCTGGGCTGCTGTTGACCAGGTTCCAGGAGAGGGACTACTCAGCAACTGTGGTTAAAACAGCATATGAGAGAGCAGACACACTTGAAAAGTGTGAATTACTTGAAACTAATACTAAAAATAAGAAGGGAGGGGACACACAGTTCACAGTGGTGTTTGTTTTTAATAGTAAATCAAGTAATCTTAGGCAACTCATCAGGGAAAGGTGACAGATTCTGGCAAGAGATCCAGAGATTGAACACCTAGTGGGCAACAGATCATCTTTTGGAGGAGGTGTAACCTAAGAGACCGTTTGTCCAAAGTCATTTGTAAGAAGCCCAAAAGGTGTTCAATATAATCATTTTTTTCCATGCAGATGGGTAATATCTATAAATTTGTGCAAAAGGGGAATTTTTTGAACATCTAAAAACTAAAAGGAAGAACAATTTAAATCAGTACATTGATTGTAGAACACCTTTTACATTGTATGTAGGATGGCGCCAGTGTGGATACCTGTATGTGTGGCTAAGAGTATGCCAATAAAAAGAAAGGCTACAGAAGTACATTAGGGCCATTTACAATGGAAAAGAAAATGACTTCTTAGGCTATCATTTTAAAGACAAACATGACTGTAATCCACAGGAACTTTAATTTAGGGCTTTACAGCATGTTCCAGAACTTCCTTATGGGGAGATTGAACAAGAATCCTTCTCCAAATAGAAACACATTGGGTTCTGGAAATAAATTCATTGCTATCTGTTGGTTTGAATGAAGAGATGGATTTTAAGCCCTTTTTGGGTTAAATCTGCCAACATCAAGTGCTAAAATTCTTTAATGGACTCATTTGTGATTGATATATTTTGCTGATTTATCTGGTTGAAATATTACTGTTGATGTATTTTAGAAATGCTAGCAGCACTTATATCTTGCTATATGCTGATTTATAAAAAGGCAAGAAAAATTCAGAAATCTCATTGGCCAAGAGAGATCAGCTGAGCGTACATTAAATCTCTATATATGCACAGTCATCCTGAGCCTAAACCACATCTCACAATGAGCAAATCAGTCCTCCAACAACCATAACTATCTTCCATCAATCTCCCTACAACCAGAACTGACCTTCCACTACAAACATGACTGCTACCTTTACACTGTAGAAACCTTCAACTGGGACCAAAAATAAAATTACTTTAAATATAAAATAAAACAAATTAATTAAATGTTGTTTACCAGATCATCACACTCCCTTACAAACATAAATAAATTAGAAACATTAAGTATTGTTTATAGTTTTCTTACAACTGTTTCTTTGCTAACAGTGAAGCTCCCTTATATCTTTACCTGCTCATCAGGGAAATCTTTTCTACCTGCCTGACAATTAGAAAGTTGAGTCTCTGGCTCTAAATCTGGCCTTTGTTGTGTGTGTACAGTATGTTAGTAGAGGAACATCCTGCTAGTAGAACTGAGCAGAATTTTGAATCCATGTATTCCGTGGTAAGCATTCCATCATAAACATTCCATTTCTTGAATGTGGGGAAGCAGAGGGGGGAACAAACAGAATGAAGAAAGTAAACAATAATACTATATAAACAAAGAGAAATGGTGGTAAATGATTCACCCTGCTGTTTATCTTTTAGGACAGAGCAAGCAATTCATGATACTGTCAGTGAGTGTGGCAGTTTTGATCCATGCTCATGCTTGCAGCATTGGGGAACTGAGAAGCCTCAGTTATGGATTCCTTTTAGTGTTATCTACAGATTGAAGAGAATAAGGTTTAAGGAATAAGAATTAAGAGGCAGTATGACGCAGTGGTTTAAGGCTCTGAGCTGCAAATCTGGAGACCTGGGTTTGAATCCCACAGCCCCCACTTGCATACTGTGTGACCCTGAGCAAGTCACTTAACTTCCTCGTGCTCCCAGTTTGCACCTGCAAACAAGCTTTCAGCTTAGTGTGTCTCACCTGGTAAAATAATTGGTAAAAAAATAAAAAATAAAAAATAAAGTAAGGGGGCTATGTGTCATATTTAGAATGAGGAAAGAGCATTTGTAAATTGTTGTGGCTGGCAGGGGACTATGAAGCTTAAGTGGGCAGGGAGGCACACATTGTATAACACTAGTTTAATCTAGCAGCCTCAAGCCTAATTACATCTCTAGGAGTGCAGTTATTGCAACCGTAATGCATACCCCATCAAGCCTTATTGCTACGAATTCCTCAGTAGTGCTGTTGTACTTATATAGCTCCATTTATATACAGTCCCGCTTAGGTATATGTATAGGTGTGAGTTGCACTTTTCCTAGTTTTCCTCTTTCCCTACCCCTTTTTTCTTTTTTATTCCTTTTGTTTCTTTAATTATTAGCTTATTATTTTTATAATAACTTCCTCACCATTTCTTCCCTCTTCCCCCTTTTACCTTTTCTTTATTTTTATTTTTTCATTTGTTTTGTTTTGTTCTGTAAAGGTTATGTATAGCCGTTGGGTACAATAATTTGTCTCTTTTGAAAAATGTTATTTATTTTATTAAACCCAAAGTGCCAAGGCACAGTATTAACGTGAAATTATTTTGGACAAAGTTATGGGGTTTACTTTGAATATGAAATAAATTAATTTCTCAAGGAGGCAGCTTTGCACACTCACCATGGTGACTGTTTAAATGGCAGTTAAACTGTTATGACTAAAAGTGAAATGCAAGTTAATTGAGAAATGTATACCTGCATACAGCTCCTATCAATATTTGGTCTGAATTGGTGAAAGCAAATGTTCATGGTAGTTAGAACTTTAATATGCATGATCACTTTAACATGTGGGGTAGCTTGCTATTTGGTTGGTAGTCTTGTGTTGTGAATATGTATTAGTATTTATGAATATGTATGTCTGTGGAGTAACATATTTTAACAATTGCATAGTTCCATGCCCCTGAGGAAGCCGTTTGCATGGTGATATGAAGGAATGCACTTGCTTACACAGTATCTTTTTTGTTTGTTGATCAAAAGTTACCTTCTTCCTCTTATGATTGTGTGCTCTGCTTGTTAGTTTTTTTATGTTTTAAACTCATAATGTGGAAGGCAAACTTTCACATATTTATTTCCATGTACAATCTTCTATATCTTCTAATACAAACTAAACCAGGAGTGATGGTCTCCATTACTAACCCATTTCTACAATCTAATTGTTCAAACAAATTTTATCCCATATTCATATAAAGGTATAGTCCTCGCCTTTTATAATGGGCACATCTATGTAAGCACATTCTTCCCGTTATATGAGGTGGACTCTGTAACCAAGTTCTATGTTGTTTGAATAAAGAGGCACCAACTTTCATCACTGTTACACTGAGTGGACATTTATTTAATTTTAACAAGTCCCAAGTCCAAAACAAGAACAGTGCAGTACAGTCACAAACAGTCACAGTACCAAACAAGACACATTTTTTTTGTTGAATGGAGCCAGTCTCAGTGCTACCATTGTTAAACAGAACCACAGCAAACACCACATCACATAGCTGATCACTGCTTACTGCCCATAATAAAAGGTTCTTTTAAGTCATTATATGTGGTGCCAATTACCATAATTTCCTATGGGAATGGCAAATGGAAAAATGGTTTTGCCCACAGTAACTGACTGCCCACTATATCTGCAGATGGTATAAGTGGTTGGGACTGCACAATCACACTGTCTATATTAAAAAAGACAATTGCAACAATCCATATGTATACCATCCAATACGTCTAGATGACAATATGCTAAAATTATTCACTAAAATTATCTTGAATGATTTACTCCACTGAATAAAAATAAACAGAATTATAACAGAAGCCCAAATGGGATTCAGATCATATAGAGCAACAAAGGACAATTGTTTCATCTTGAGTTATCTTATTGATAAATATAATATCATTAAAAAATCCACTTTACACCAAATTCATTGACTTCAGCAAGGAGTTTGATAAAACTGATAGGAACTTATGATGTCAAGATTTGAGAAAACTGGCATCTGAAATGACTTTCTAAATACTATATTCAAGTTATATTGAAGGACATGGGCCACAGTGAGAACCCCCTTTAGAGATGATCTTTCTGACAAGTTTGAAACCAATAGGGGTGTAAAGCAAGGGAGTCTCTTTGCCCTTACCCTTTTTATGTTTGCATGCGCATGTGCAAGAAACATTAAGTGACAGCTTAGAAGAGAAGCGGATGGGGGAGGCGTGGCAGTGTGGCATCCAACAGCAGCATTGCATTTGGGGGCCTGACCTTGGTGCACCAATGGAGGCACAGTGTGCTGATGACACTGGCTTCCAGAAGGTGCACAAAATTCTAATGTTTTCACTGCAGCAATCACAGGCCACCTCGTCATTGCAGCCTCAGCGAGTGCTGCAATGAAGGAGCGACCCGTCATTGCTGGGCGGAACATTGCTGGTGTGATATTGTTTATGAACATGGCGGCACATTGTCACCATGTTCACAAACAATATCAAAGAGCTGAGGGAGTGCCCAGTCCCCCTCGGCAGCATGTGACCCTCCCCACAGATGTGTGTTTTTGCCGACGGGGGCCCCAATCCCCGTCGGCATCCAACTCTGGTGTTGACTTGCTGGTGGGGGAGCCCACTCCCCATCAGCAGGAGTGTCCCACTCATTGTGTGATGTGCTGACAGGGGAGCCCACTTCCCATCGGCATCAGCCCCCCAAAGAGTAATGTGAGAGACCAAGTGGGTGCCCAATCCTCCTCGGCTCTTGCATCCCCCCACTTTTGTACCAACAGTGATGCTTAATCCTCCATCAGCTGCACCCCCTTAAAAACAATGTTCAGGTGGCATGCTGGGAGCTCACCCCAGCATGCCCAATGCCCCTGCAAAAGGAAAACTGTCCCATGATGATTTTTTTTATAACCTATAAAACAAAAATGGTCCATAGCAGTCTCCCTTGCCCCTTCCCTCACAACCCGCACCCACTCACTGCGCACCCTGCCTCCCCACACCTCCCTCACCCCATAGTTACCTCCAGAGTCTGGCACGATGATCTTCGGTGGACTGGGAACACATCTGCACTCTTCAAAGCCGACTGCGAACTGAGGAAATGCTGGTAAGCTGTATAATGGGATAGACAGGGTTTTTTCAATGTTTTAGCATATCTCAGGCATTTTTGGAATTTTGGCACCAAATTTTCAACATGGGGTTTATGGGATCCCTCTTCATGAATTCTGTAACTGTCACGGCATTAATCAGTCTTGAAAGGTGATTTCACAGTCACTTTTGGGACTGATTAATGAAACGACAGTGCCAGTGTTCATGAGGTGGGCTCCAAAAAAGCGTATGCTGCAAATTTGGAGGAAAAAATCCAAGAAATTACTGTTTTATGAGTGTGCATTGCGCAGTTGCTGTGCATGCTCATAACTTCACAAATTTGCAATATTTTTAGTCCAGATTTTCAACACTGCCATTTTTTCACACCTCCTTATGAACAGTACAGCTGTCATTTTTCACATCCTGGGCAAAATGTTTTTTCGCACTTGCGGCGCAGAATAGTGCAGTTGCTGTGTGAAATCAGTGTTCAGGATGCATGAAGAAAATCAAAGTGACACTGTTTATTAGCAGACATCCTAAAATGCCTATGTTGAAAATTTGGTGACAAAAGTCTATAAAATGACTGTGTTATGAGCGTCCATTGCGCAGTGTCCACGCACACTCATAACTTCGTACATTTACAATATTTTCACTCCAGATTTTCAAGATTGCCATTTTCCCGCACCTCCTTATGAACAGTCCAGCTGTCATTTTTCACATCCTGCCTGAAATGTGTGTTTGCACTTCCAACTCAGAATAGCGTGGTCGCAGTGGAAAATCAGTGTTTGAGACACAGTCACGAAACTCACAGTGACTGTTCATTGTAGAGGCCCTAAAATGCCTATATTTGAAAACTGTGTTACGAGCATATGTTGCACAGTTTCCATGCATGCTCATAACATTGCACATCTGTAATATGTTCACTCCAGATTTTCAACATTGCCATTTTCCAGCCCTCCTTATGAACAGTACAACTGCCATTTTTCACATCCTGGCTGAAATGTATTTTTGCATCTGCAGTGCAGAGCAGCGCCGCTGTAGGAATCAGTGTTGGGCCCATTAACATAATCACAGTGACACTGTTCATTAGCACGGCTGTAAAATGACTATGTTGAAAATTTTGTGATCAAACTCCATAAAATGACTGTGTTACAAGTGTGTGTTGCACTATTTCCAGACATGCTCATAACTTCACACATTTGTAATATGTTCACTCCAGCTTTTCAACACTGCCATTTTTCCACACCTCCTTATGAACAGTACAGCTGTCATTTTTCACATCCTGGCCAAAATGTGTTTTTCCACTTCTGGCGCAGAATTGCATGCTTGCTGTGGGAAATCAGTGTTCAGGACACACTAAGGAAATCACAGTGACACTGTTCATGAGCAGAGGTCATACAATGCCTATTTTGAAACTTTCATGATGAACGTCCATAAAATGACTGTGTAATGTGCATGCATTGTGCAGTTTCCACATACTGTATGCTAGCACGTGTGAGCATTTTTTATATTCCCAGTACAGCTGTTCATCATTGCCATCTCTTCACACCTCCTCTGGATGGTACAGTTGTCATTCTTCACATCCTGCCCCATCTGTGATTTTGTCCATGTGGCACAGAATGGCACATTGCATGCCTGTCATGGCCGATGACCCAAACACTTACCCCAATGCCTGTCCATCTCTACAGGATGGAGGTGGGGTTGACATGAACTTCAATACTTCACTACCATTCCTATTCTGCATATGTCAAACTTCTGCATGCCCAATGCTAATACCAGCAAGCAAACATTCAGCATTGACAAATGCTTGCTAATATTTATGTTAATGCCTTGCTGGAGTCAAAAAATAAATTAGAATTTCATAATCCTAAAATTTGTAATAGTAAACACATTAACCTATGCTGATGAGACAGTGCTGCTATTCACTTACAGGCTGGATTCAAGAGTAAGCTAATAATATTCAAAAAAGTTTGTGTAGCTAAAAAACTGGACATTAATAACCAAAAAAATGAAGATAATGGTTTTTTACAAAACAATCACATAGGTTCACTGTCATTTTGGCTATGTATCAGAAATTAGAGGTAGTTTTAAAACAAATTATGCTTTAGAAATTCACATAATAAAGTTAGGAAGAAACACTTTGATTTGATATTACAGAATATAGCAAAAACTATGGCTGCAATAGAAAGATTCTAGCTATATATATGGGGGATGAACACAGAGGAAGTAACAATGGTGATAAGAGCTAAAACTGAAGCCTGTATATAGGGGGTTGCCAATGCAGGGTGACCTAGATTGTCAGGGGCATCCCTGCCTGGAATGGGGGGTGGGGAGACAGAGAGAGAGGAGAAAGGAGAGCCAAGAAGAGGAGGGGAAGAGGAAGTCAGATAGTTATAAGTCATATGTTCGGGAATAGGTTTTGTTTCAGTACTCTGCTCTTTTGTTACATGTAGGGTGACAGATGATGGTTTGGATCTTAAGGCACTACTTTAATTTCTGGGCCAAAAAGAGTGTCATTAACAGGCCAGGTGGCAGGCAGCTGCAGAAGGCAGCTGATTTGGCCAGGCTGCACTGGAAGGGAATAACAGGGTATGCATTGGGGGCAATTGCTGCCACTTTTACAAGAACTACAAGAACAAAGGATCAGAGTACAAAAAACAGACTTCTTAATTGTTCATTTAGGGGGTAATGACCTGGGGGAAAGGCCGTGGATGGATTTGTTAAGGGATATGCAAAACAATATGCGAATAATATGCTCTTGGTGGCCTGGGGTTAGTATTGCATGGTTGGAGATCATCCCAGGTGGGTGTGGAGATGGCCAGGAATTTAATAGCAGTAGAAAGGGCTAGAAAAATGTAAACTGGAGGATGGTGGCATTTATCAAGGCTTCAGGGGAATATACATTAAGCATGACATTGCCTACGATAGTCTAGGTGAATATTGACAGGATGGGGTTCACTTGTCAGAGGTGGGCATGGCATTGTTTACAAACAAACTTGATGAAGCAATTGAAGGGTGGGAGGGGGAGGAGGGGTTTGTGGGTAAGCATGCCATCCAACACAGAGATGGAGGTGCACTAGTGAAAGAAAGAAATGGGAAGGAGGAGACATCAGGGTGGGGACACTAGCAGCAGGCCTAAGCTGGTCTACATTGAGGTGGGTGGGGGGCACCTTCTGAGGAGAAGGCAACATGATGGAGAGGAACAGAACAGGGCATTGGGGGTGACACCTGAGCTTCAAGATGAACAGAGAAGGAAGGGGGAAGGCATCTTAGGGCACTGGGTGATACACCTGGGCTGAAGAAGAAAGTGGGGATTGATTGTTATGTGTGGTATTATGTGTTTTTTATGTTAAGAAAAAACAAGTTGGATGTTGAACTGTTTAATAAATATTTTGCCAATCGAGCACCCAAAATATTTTATTGTGTGCAAGTTTTATTTCAGGTGGGATGTCCATTGACAAAGGATGCTGGCAATGCAGGGCAACCCAGATTATCAGGAGCATTCCTGCCTGGAATGGGGTTGGGAAGAGAGAGAGAGAAAAGGAGAGCCAAGAATGGGAGGGCTGGTGTGCCAATCAGGAGGTTGGGTGCCAGGCGGTTGGCCAGCAGGATACTGGGAGTGGCACCAGGGGTATAGGTAGGGTCAGGCAGGGTCTTGCCACTTGCTGCTAGATTTCTGAGATGCCAACTCTCAGTAGGAGAGGTGGTCAGAGAGCAGCAGATGAAGGTGGCTGGGCAGTGGGTTGCCAGATGAGGGCAGCAGTGGGTGACCAGTTTTCAGGGTTGCAAACAGAAAGCAACGGGCTTGACACCGGAGTATGGGTTACCAGCAGAGGGTAGCAGAAGGAAGTAAGGAAGAGGGAAGGAAGAAATGGGAAGGGGGAGACATCATGGTGGGGAGACACTAGTGGCAGGCCTGGGCTAGGTCTACATCCAGGTGGGTGGGGGGCACTTTCTGAGGAGAAGGTGACACGATAGAGAGGAACAGAACAGGCCATCGGGTGCAACACTTGAGCTGCTAGACGAACAGAGGAGGATGGGGGAAGGCATCTTAGAGCACTGGGTGACACACCTGGGTTTGAGAAGAAAGTGGGGATTGATTGTTATATGTGGTATTATGTGTTTCTTATGTTAAGAAGAAACAAGTTGGATGTTTAACCATTTAATAAAATTTGCCAATTGAGCTCCCAAAATACATTATTGTGTGTGACTTTTATTTCAGGTGGGCATGTCCCATTTGCAATGGTAAGGTTGTAAATTATGAGTTACAGTGTCCTATAAGGTACTAGTTAAACCAATAATTAGAATGTATAAGAATCTACTAGGATTCATATCTACTGTGTCCGCTGAGGATGTGGAGAACCAGAAGACACCACAGGGAAATAAAACAACCTTAAAACAGAGGTAAACATGCTGAGATTGAACATACTGATAACTATAGATATTGGTAGGATAACAAGATGGAGATGGTTAAAAATGAATGTGTTAGATGTCATATGTTTACACTAGAAAACCAAATCAAGGACTTTACATGTGATAAATGTTTGCTGATTGAGACATTAAAACATAAAACCAAACTACTTCATGGAAAATTACCATTACAGGAAAATATAATTGATATAGAGAAATTTATTGATGATATGACTGAAGAACTAGGCATTAACAAAGGATCCAAAAGTAATAAACAAGACACTGAGCAGAATAATGAGAGTGGAAGTAAAATAGACAAGGAAAGGGAACTGGTAATTGAAGAATGGGCAAGAGTAAAGGCAAATGCAAAAAAAAAAAAATGTGGGGGCGGACAAATGTATAATAGTGCTCCACTAACTCTTTAAAATCACTTTTCATCCTTACAAACAGACACTGTAGAAGACTTACATATACTTCTCAGGTCACATGTATACATTTCACATAAGAAAGAAGAAAACAGCCTAAGGGAAGGTCAGACATCAAATGTGAATAAGTTCATAGGGAACCAAGAAGCAGCTACTCAGAACAACTTAAATACATCCCAAGCTATTGGACAAAACAAGAAGGGATATAATAGTTATAGAAGATTTGATTCTGTGAGGTACAGATACTATTATATGCAAGGGCAGAAAAGACCATACAACTGTCAGCATGCTCCCAGGTGTAAAACTGACTGATTAGGGATCACTTTTAGATGGGTTAATGGAACATACAACTAATCAGATAGTCATTTTACACGTAAGAACTAATGATGTTGGGAGAAGAACTCTACAGTCTATTGTAAATGACTACAAAAACATACTTAGACGCATTCAAGAAAAAGGGGGTGAGGTAATAACCTCAAGAATTCTACCTACTCATGGTAGACATCGATACAAATGTTGAGACATAAGTACATTAAATGGATGGTACAAAGAATGCGCTGTAGAGAAAATGTACAGTTTTTGGATAACACGAGCCTCTTTAGGGACATTCGCTTATTTAAAAATATGGTCTCCATCCTAACCATGCTGCAGCTAGACGATTAGCTAAAACACTAAATGAGGTAATTACTAGCCATTTAAACTTTTCATAAGGTGCAGAGGGAAGAAAAATGTGAATACAAATAAGGAACCAAAGGAATCCATAAATAAACCTAATCATAAATCTCATAAAGGCTAGAGAGGATTATCAATAAATGCATGTAGTCTGGGGAGCAAATTTGATGAATTTAAGATAATATTACAAAAACAAGACATACAGATAGCCATGGTCACTGAGACTTGGTGGGAAACAAATGGTAACTGGGATAAGAATATAGAAGGTTTTAACCTATTCAATGTCTCACGGACATACAGTGGGGGGGGGGGGTAGCAGTATACATCAATAACTCCATACAATGTGAAGAATGTGACATGAGGAGTGAGGACTTGGAGGTGATCTGGGTAAAAATATTACCACATAACTCTGCTAAAATTATACTACGAGCTATTTATAAACCACCCTCAATTACCCTGGAAGAAGATATACTATTAAAACAGATGATTGAGCAACTAAACCCAGTGGACAAAATTATCCTAGTTGGAGACTTTAATTTACCCAGTATAAACTGGGAATTGTATAAAGGAAAGACAAAACAAGACAAGTGAATATTTAGAAGTGTTTGATCAGCTAGTACTGAAACAGGAAATCCATGAAACAACTAGAGGGTCAGATAACCTTGACTATGTCTTACCAAACATGGGAGATGCAATTATAAATGTTAGGACATCTGCCCCACTAGGAAATAGTGACCATCAAAAATAATGTTTGATATTAAGGAGAATAACATGAAAACGGAAGGGAAGGCTCAAATCCTGCAGTTTGGAAGAGCACACCTTGTAGCTATGAAAGAAGGGATGTCAAAATGGAATTGGGTTAAGGCCTTTAAAAATAAAACAGTGAATGAAATGTGGGATGATTTATCATCTCAACTTCACGACAAGATAAATAAAAACATACCACTTAAAAACAAATATGACAGAAAAAGGAACACCCCAAACTGGATAACTCCAAAAATCAAAAAGCTGATAAACAACAGAAATAAGCTATACAAAAAAATTAAAGGAAAACAAAATTATCCTAGAACCATTAAACATAGGGTCTTAGTTAAAAGTGTTAAAAAGGAATTAAGATTAGCCAAATCTACTGTAAACATGAGCTCCATTTGGAGAAGAAAATAAAGGATAATTACAAATTATTTTATTCATACATAATAAAAGTAAAACAACAAAAACTATTGGGCATTTTACAAATCCAGATGGAAGTATAGCAGATAAGTTACAATCAGCTAATGTACAAAATTGCTTCTTTGCATCCGTTTTTTTGGAGTTAAACTTTTATTAAGTTTTCATAAGACATACAGATAAACCTCTTTACAGTACAGAACAATGTGAGGCTTTTAAGGCAGCATATGATAAGTACATTACTACTACAATATAAGGATCTTATGGTTTAAGATATGGCAAACAATACTAGTCATATAATGGAAATATGCTTGACATTGGTAGTGAACTTAAAGCAGATAGAATGATTAGATATGGTTTACCTTAAAATGTTACATAATTACATATAATGCTGCGAAAAGAAACAAAGTACATTTGTAAAAGGATTGTAGAATAATGAAAAAAGAAGAACAATTAAAAAACAGAGTGCAGGAAAGGAAAGATGTGTAAAAAAGTTAGGAGGTTGGAAAAGAAACAATAGAAAAGGAGGAGAAAGCGAGACCACAATTAAGTATCGGTAAAGGGAGGAAATCCATATATATTACTTGTACAATGGTGTTAGGAGATTTAGATGATTCCAAAAGCCCTGTCAACAATTGTTATATATCATGAGTTGGTCAGATAAGATATATCATACTGGTCCAGAGAGTCATATTACGACAACTGTTTGATAATATCAGGAAGGGTAGGGATTATATTGGATCTCCAATGCATGAGGATTGTGCTTTTGACTTGAAGAAAAGTATATTTAACCATCTGTTCTGCCAATATGAGATTTTATAAAAACGGTAATTAAAAATACCAAGAATGCAATGTTTAGGGTCCAGTGTAAAGGGTTGACCTATCACTTTCATTGCAAATTTCTGAGTACGGTGCCAAAGCTTTTGTATGCAGGGACAGTACCATAAAATATACAATAAATACCCATTGGGGGAATTGCAGCGCCAGCAGTTACTATTGTTCAATAAACCCATTTTTTGCAATACAACAGGAGTTCTGTACCACAAATGAAGGATTTTGGTTTGAATGAAGGAACTGTGTTTATCATTAAAAGATTTGTGAGAGGAGAACCAACACCTGGACCATTGTGCATTGGTGATATCATATTGTAGCAAAGTACTCCATTTGTTTTTAGCATTAACAGAATAGTCAGGAAGGATATTACAAATATCTTTATAAACAGTGCTATTTAAATTGGATGATGCTTTTATCCATTTAGAGATGTATTTATCGTACAGGGAATTGGTAGAGAAGGGTGCGATGTAATAGTTACATGCAGTATGAAGCTGTAGATATTTCCAAAAATCCCAATGGGGAAGATTCCATATGCCTCGAATGTAGGTATAAGATATTAAATTTAATGACTTGGGTTTAAGTATATCCTGCAAGAAAAGAATACCCTTATTTTTCCAGGTATGACAGAAAATTGGATGATTGTCGAGAGATATATGATGGTTACCCCAGATGGGGGTATAAGCTAAGGGTTTGGGGTTCTATTTTAGATGTTCGTGAATTATTTTCCAATAGAATATAGAAGCTGCTATGGTGGGTGAGATTTTAAAGAAGAAGTAAGGATGTTATAAAGCAAATAAGTAGCCACATTACCAGGACTTAAGGATGCTTCCATATTGACTCATAAAGAAGACTGGATGTTGGGTTTGTTAAACCACTTAATTGTTTGAGATGTACAGAAGGCCCATAAGTAGGCTTGGAACCAAGGAAGGCCAAAGCCACCTTTTGACCAATGGTATCTAAGTTTGTTACGACTAAATCTAGGTATTTTGCCTTCCCAAATAAAGCTGTCAATAATTTTAACTATTTTATTGAGGAAACTAGAGGAAATATCAAAGGGATATTGGAAAATAGGTATAATATTTTAGGAGTTATAGACATTTTAATGAGATTTTACCATTAAAAGAAAGTTTAAAGTAGCTTCCATCTGTCAAATATTGTTTTAATATTGGTTAACAGAGGGACAGATTAACATCCCATAATTTATTCGATGTTGGGGTGATCCGGATGCCAAGATAAGATATACCTTGGGGGCCCAACGAAATCCCAATGAATTATTCATAAGGGGGCTACATAGGGAATTTAGTGGTAGTGTTTTGGATTTGTTAAGTTACACAGCTAGTCCAGAAATGGAGGTGAAGTCATTTTGTACTTTAACTAAAGGTTTCCTGGAACTTTCAAGATTTTGAGTAGAATAAGGAGATCATCTGCATATGAAAGAGAGGTATATTGAGAGTTACCAATGGTGATGCCTTTGATTGTACCAGATTGATGTAGGAACACAGAGAGAGGTTCCATGGCAAGTATAAACAATGAAGGTGATAAAGGGCATCCTTGTCTGGTGCCTCTTGCTAAGTAAAAGGAGGGGACAAAAAGGAGTCCATGAGAACTCGAGCTGAGAGGGAGGTATACAATAGTTGAATCCAAGCACAAAAATTATTTGTAAAGCCAAAATGTGATAGCACTTGGTATAGATATTCCCAATTGAGGGAATCAAATGCTTTCTCAAAGTCAATGGCTATTGCATCTGCAGGAGTTTTAAGAGTTTTTGCTTTATAGATTAAATTGAATAGTGAGCAAAGGTGATCTGAACTATTCCTGTTTTTGCTAAATCCTGACTGAGAAGTATGAATAAGTTTGGCCATTAAAGATTCTAAGGGGAGAGTTAATAATTTGGCAAAGATTTTCCTGTCAGTATTAAGAAGTGAGATCGGTCTGTAGTTAGAAGGACGAGAGGGATCTTTGTCTTTCTTTGGTAAGACTATTATAATAGCTTCTGTCATTGTGTATTGAGGTTGCTTCCTGGAAAATGTTGACGACTAATACAGGACAAAGAGTGTTGGATAAGTTTTTATAAAAATCAATGGGTACTCATCATTGCCAGGTTATTTACCATTTTTTAATGAAGATAAAGCAGTTTGGATCTCCTGTAAGGTGATTGGTTTATTGAGCATAGCTTTGTCTTGAGGGGATAAGTGGAGTAGGTTCACTTTTCCCAGAAAATTTTGTATTATGTTGGGTTTTGTAGTGTTAGGATGAGAGTATGGTCGATGGTAAAGAGATTGTATAATACGATTGATCGAAAGGTTGTCTGTGTGTGTCTGACCTGATGGATTTTTTAGGCCTGCTATGTGTCTCTGCATCTGTTGAGTTTTAAGCTGGTAAGAAAGCAATTTTCCACATTTGTCCCCTTGTTCCCAATAGTCATGTTTAATCCTAAAAAGAAAAGTTCAGCCTTCCTGGATATCAACTCATTGATTTTAATTCTTAATTGTAGAATTTCCAGATGGAGCTGTGAGTTATGATTTTTTTTAATTTATAGTATTGGGTTTCTTTTCTTTAAAGGATTTTCCTAAATTAGCTAATTGTTGTTCTCTTACTTTCTATGCACTGCATAACTAATAATTTTACCTCTAATAGTGGCTTTTAATGCTCCCCAGATAGTACCTTGAGACATATCTGGAGTGTTGTTAATAGAAAGAAAATCTTGAATTTGGGTTTTAATCCAAGGGTGAATTCAGGATTTACATCTGTTTTAACAGTAAACAAAGTAGTCTAAACACTAATCATCCTGAAAACACTCTGCAGGACATATTAGAATACCCATCAAAGAGGTGGAGGATAGATTAACTAAGCTTAGTATAAATAAATCTCCTGGACGGATAATCTTCACCCTAGGGTATTATCAGAATTAACCATTCAGATAGCGCCATCACTAACAGCTATCTTCCAGTTATCACTAAACACAGGAGAAGTAGTAAAATGATGGAATGAGGCAACTGTAATCCCTTTATTTAAGAAAGGCCACAATTCATATCCTGAAAACTGTAGACCACATAGTTTAACCTTGATAGTGGGTAAAGTACTGGAAGATATACTTAAGGACCATATCCAACAGTATTTGAAAGAAAAAGATTTATTAGACCCAACTCAACATGGCTTTACAAAAGAAAGATTATGCCAACCCAACATGTCACAGTTTTACAAAAGAGCTAGTGCAACCTTGGCTAGAGGAAAGTCAGGGGATGTAATATTCTTGGACTTCTCAAAGGCTTTTGATAAATTACCACACCTAGAACTAGTAATTGCACATTTGAAGTTGGGAATAGAAAATAATATTGTGAACTGGATACATACTTGGTTGATTGATAGGAGGCAGAGGGTGAGTATAAATGGGGTCCTGTCAGATTGGGTGGAGGTGACCAGTGGGGTCCCACAGGGGTAAGTTCTGGGTCCCTGTCTCTTTAACATTTACATATTATCAATCCAGTATTCCCATGATAGGTTATGGATTACAAAATTTGCAGATGACTGCAGACTAGGGGCTGTTAGAAAATCTGATGAAGATGGAGAGGTGCTCCAACAAGCACTAGATTATCTCAATACCAGGACTATAAATCAAAAACTACCATTACACATAGATTGTTATGCACATGGGGAAAAAATCCAGAATGTACATATAATATAAGTCAATGCCAGCTAAAATGTGTGACAGAGGAAAGAAATCTTGGAATCACCATATCCAAAGACCTACAGTTCAAAACACATATTAGCAAAGTTGTGCAGAGAGCAAATCAGACCCTAAACGGCATAATTAGACACATTGCTAATAGAAGAGGGAGGTGTTGATGCCACTCTGTGGGGTGTTGGTGAGACCACAACTGGAGTTCTGTTGTCAGGTTTGTGCTCCTTACAAGAGGGGAGAAATCTAGAAAATATAGATGATCCAGAGAAGGGCAACTAGGACAGTGAGGGGATTGAAGACTGTCCCTTACAAGGATAGATTAGATCAATTTAACTTGTTCTTTTTGGAATACAGAGGGTCGAAGGGGACATGTGCTTGCTGTTTAAGGCCTTCACGGACCTAGCTCTTTGGGAAAGTCTTGGATTTGAACTCAGAGTGCAGACTTATAACACAAGGGGTCATTCACTACAGCTAAAAGCAAGCAAGTGTAATCTGGTAAAAAGACAAACATGGTATACCCAAAAGGTGGTACCTATATGGAATACATTGCCACTGGAAGTGATAGCAAGTACCTCTATGAAAATGTTTAAAAACAGCTTGGATAATCATTTCAAATTAAAAAGGGAAATTTTTCTAAGAGTATTCGTCCCCTTTTTTAATTGTGAGCATAATGAACAAATTGTCTAAATGAGCTCTGTATACCATATGAAACCTATGAAACGTCCACATCAGCTTCTCTGCAAAAGGGATCTGGAAACCTCAGCCTCTTATAGGTAAAGAATATTAAAATATTGGTTTGAAGTTTTATCTTTTTAACATTTTATTTTCTTTTTTTAGCATCAAATTGGGTAAATTTAGCAGTACATGAAATGATGCATCATTTCAAAAATTTATCGTGGATCACTTTTGTACATGGTACATTAAACAAGCTAGCCTTGGGGTATTTATTTCTATTTTCAAAATTAGAACTATCAAATAATAACATAGCCAAAATTGAGAAAAAATAGATACTGTACCAACAAAAACTGGCTAACATAACATCACAAAAAGTTTATGGTTAGTAGAAAACAAGAATGATATCACACTGGAGCCTAATTTAAAAAGTATGCATAACCCAACAAACAGAATATAACATGATTCTGATTTGAACTATATAACAGTAACTTTAAAAAAAGATATAATAAACATGACAACTTTCACCCTTCTGTAAATGCAAGAATAATGTAATCGACAAACTACTTCATATAGTTCTGATCTGTCATTTTTATGAAACACAGAGAAACATATATCTGGACAGTATATTGGTAAAGTAGGAGGAATCAAAATCAAAACAACTGCACAGACATTTTACATTAAATGATCCACATATGATAAAACTGATTCTGGGTTTTATTAAGTCCTTACCAAAGTTAATCTTCCAGAAGGTAAGTAATATGGAGGGGTTATACTGTTGATGCATGTTTGGTCATATTAGGCCTTTAAAACCCCTTATTACCAGTAGCTCTATGGTGTCTGAACCATCTATCGTGTAACCAAAACCCAAAATGGCCACACAAAATAGAATGAGTTAATGCAATGGGAATGGAGAGTATAGGTGCTGGCAGGTGTGTGCGTGTGTGTGGGTAACCAGGCCAGAACTACCCAGATAACCTGTTCCATATACAGATTAGATCTATACTAGCTAAAGTGTCTTAAAAGCAAATCCCCTTCTAATAAAGTTAAAGTTATACTTGACTTAAATTTGTGTTGCTCTTGATTGTTCTTGATACAAATTATAGGTTTCTGTATTTACTGTGTATGATTTATTATTCTAGCAGCACTGAATAACAACAGTTATGTTTGTACATCCTCATCCTCAAACTCTAGAACAATAAATTTGTTCCCAAAACCCTGTTCTAAAAGTAACGTATGACTGAATCCATGTTACAATATCTAAATGTATGTATGTTTGTGAAGCTTTATATGTCTATTTGTTTAATATAGTCATATTTTATAATGCCTTTTATGGAGATTAAATAATACTAAACTATCTGTATCTTCTAAATTAGGAACATTGTCAATTAATTGTTCTTGTAATAAGGTATATTTAAAATACACAACCAGTTTTGTCTATTAAACACTTCTATACTTTCATTATTCCATGATGCTGTATTAGGCTTTTGGTTTTCATAGCAGCAAGTGCTGACCTATATTCAAGGCCCCTGGAATTCTGTGGTTCTTTGGTTGCGGAATTTACCGCAGAATTTGCATCATACCGCAGAATATATATAGTGCCGCAGAATTCATTGTTTTTGGTGAATTTTCATATAAATATATTGTTTTTCCATAGTGTCAGGCTTTCTTTCCCACCTCGTTTATCCTGAAGCCCCTCCTCTATGCTCAGCATATGATGTCATCGATGACACCACATCATATTTAACCAATGACAGGACTGCATTCTGCCTGAGAAATGAATAAATCATGCCGCAGAAATCAGAAAATGCGGCCGCAGAAGTCAAGGAGCCCTGCCGTAGAAATCAGAAAATTCTGCCGCAGAACACCAGCGGCCCTGCCTATATTGTTGCCTACTATCTATATTAAAGTAGAAGTACAAAGAAAATGCTTTTGTAAAGAGCTAGTTCTGGCTACTAGCAGGACTAGCATACCTGTTAAATCTACTTTTCTAGTTACCACCAATACTGCACACCATAAGTTTTTTCTTCGATCTGACCAGCACTCCAGTGAAATATGTTATACATTTTCTTTCTTTCTGTCAGTATTACCAGGCATGGTTGTGACTTACATGAGTTTTATCGGCACTGTTTCTGACCATGTTAGATTGTATGCCACAGTCTTGACGTGCTACCGCCTTACTAGCCCTTCAATAGTATTCATTAGACAAACATGGCAGCCATTTTTTTTCATGAGAAGAAACTAAAAACATTTATAAAATACTCACATTTTAATGGGACTAAAACATTTTACTAACAATTAAAACTGGAAAATCCCAGAATATTTTCTAGTTAAAAAGATAGGCTGAAATCTTTTGCCCAGTTTCAAATTAAACTTTGAGGAGGCATTGAACATACAAAATTCAATGAAAATGGAAGATTTAAAGAGGTCACCTAACATAGCATATCACTTATGCTTTCCCACCATTTAATAATTTTAGGACAGCCCATAACTGGTGATACAAGTTTACTGGTTTCCTGCAGCCTTGACAGCACACTACACATTAACATATATGGCTTTAAACCAATTTAATACCTCTTTGTAAGAGTCATATAAGCTTATGCTGTTACCTTGCATTGAATGGTTTTAGTCTTTGTGTTCTTGTAAACTGTGTTAGCAAGGCTATTCCTGTGATGTATACTTGCGGAAATCAATATTGTTTTTGTAACCCATTTGTTTTGATAATTTATCTGAAGTTTAAATAAAGTGGGATGATTTCCTTGCAATAATGTTTTGTAGAAATAAGCTTTTTAATTTTTTTTATTATTCTATGCACTCTGTAGTTGTCTAAAGTTAAATATCAAAAAATATAATTTGTTAACAGAAAAGGACTGCTGGACCCACCCAGTCTACTCAGAAGTTTCCTCTCTATTCTGCCTGTACAGACCCTACTTCTTATTTGGTAAGCCTTCTCTTTTGTCTTTTTTAATATATTCCTATGCTTAAAACATTCATGCTTGACCCCCCACACACAAACACTGTTCTAGCCTCCACTGCCTCTGCTGGTAGTCTGTCCCAGGTGTCTACTACCCTTTCAGTGAAAACATATTTCCACACATCTCTCTTAATGTCCCCCCTCCAGCTTCTTTGCATAACCTCTGGTCCTGGTGCTCATACTCATTTGAAAGAGACTCCTCGCTGCACCCTGTTCACTCTTGTGAGGTACTTGGACATATAGGTCTTGATCATGTCATATCTCTCTCTCTCTCTCTTTCGTTCTCTGTCTTTCCTTTCTTCCAGAGTGCACATGTGAAGATCTCTCAGTGTCTCTTCCAAGGGCTCACATAATTTATTCTATAGTGTAGTGTAGTGTCTCGGTAGTGGGAAAGATCATGGAAGCACTACTGAAGGAGAGATTGGTGGAACATCTGGTTGTCAATGGACTACAGGACCCAAGGCAGCATGGTTTCACCAGGGGGAGGTCATGTCAGACCAACCTCATTGAATTTTTGACTGGTGACTAGGGAGGTGGATCAGGGGAGGGCAGTGACATGGCCTATCTGGACTTCAGCAAGGCCTTTGACAATGTGCCACAGAAGACTATTACACAAACTGGGGAATATGGGTGGGCAGGACAGTAGTGTGGTGGGTAGGTAACTGGCTGGGTGGCAGGACACAGAGGGTGGTGGTAAATGGCTGTCACTCCACAGAGGGAAGAGTAACCAGTGGGGTACCACAGGGATCAGTGCTGGGACCGGTCCTATTCAACATCTTCATCAGTGACATTGCACAGGATCTAGAAGGCAGAATTTCACTGTTTGCTGATGACACAAAGCTCTGTAACAGAGTAGACACACCAGAGGGTGTAGACAGAATGAGAAGGGACCTGCAGAAACTTGAAGAATGGTCAAGGGTTTGGCAGTTGAAATTCAATGCAAAGAAGTGCAAGATAATGCATATAGGGCAAAAAACCCTGGCACAATATATCAGTTGGGGGTGAGGATATAGCATGCACCAAGCAGGAAAGGGATCTTGGGGTTGTCATCTCTGATGACCTCAAGGTAGGGAAACAGTGTGACAAGGCATCAGGTAAAGCAAATAGGATGCTGGGATGTATAGGCAGGGGCATCACCAGCAGGAAAAGGAGGTCATAATTCCGCTATACAAGACACTAGTGAGGCCCCACCTGGAGTACAGTGTACAGTTCTGGAGACCATACCTACGTAAGGACATAGACAGGGTAGAGAAGGTTCAGAGGAGGGCAACAAAGATGGTGCATGGGTTGCATCACAAGTCCTATGAAGACAGGTTGAAGGAACTGAACATGTACTCCCTGGAGGAGAGGAGGGAGAGAGGGGATATGATAGAGACATACAAGTATCTTACAGGGAGGAACAGGGTGCAGGAAAACACTATTTTAAGCGAAAATATGTTTCAGGACTAGGGCATGGGATGAAGTTGGAGGAGGACGATTCAGAGGAAACATGAGAAAGAATTTCTTCACAGAACGGGTGGTGGACAAGTGGAACACCCTGCCAGAGGAAGTGGTGGGGGCTGAAACAATCACGGGATTTAAGAATGCATGGGATAGACATAAAGGAATTCTAGAGGGCAGGGGTAAGGGGAAACAGACTTCTAGGAAAACAAACTGAACTTACAAGCTCAAATGGGCAGACTAGGTGGGCCATAGGCCCTTATCTGCCGACACTGTCTATGTATCTATGTATAGTCAATGTAGCATTTTAGTTAATAAAATGGGAAGGAAAGTGCTGCATCCTGATGGTCATTAGCCATCAATTAGCAGTGACTAATGCATGGCTGATAACAAGTGCTGCCAACCTGGATGCAGGACATGAGAGAAATCCTTGAGCCATTAACATAGAATTTAAAAAAATCTGTAGCCACCATTTTTTTGCCCCATTTAGCAAGAGCATGTCATGGCCTAACTCTCTAAATCACACTAGCTGCATTATTCTCTGTCTGCTAGAACACTGTACATAAAATTAATAAAATAAACCCAAATTGTCATTTTTAAACACTTAACTTTGTATGCTGCCCCTGTATTTGTTTTATTATAAAAGTTTTCCCTCATCCTCTGCTTGCTTTCACTCTAACCTGACTCCTGTCTGACCCACCACCCACACTCCTCATTTACTACCCTTGTCAGAACTAGGCAAGCACCTTTTCAAACTGAATAATTAGATCAAATATATATTTTACTTTCTGTTTTGTCCCCATTTTCACCTCGCCAACTGCTGGGACCTCCTTCCACCTGTCAAAGCTCAGCAAACACCATGTAGCATCCCTCAATGATCCAATCCAACATCAGTATTTGCATGACAACCTTCTGGGTACCCTGACTGTAACCTGTGGCTTATCCCCCATGGGCTGGTCATCCCCAGTTCCCCTCAAGCTTGGAGGAACATACTTCACTCAACAGTCAGGGCCCATTGGGTGGAGCCAGTGAGGTGTGGAAGGAGTCAAGGAGACCCAGCTGTGGCATGGGTGGCAGGGCGCTTCATTTGCCCAGTGCTGATGGGAGTTTTAGTCGCCTATTAGACTGTCTCCTTATCCCACCCCAGGGCATGGCCATGAGAGGTGGCCTTGTTGATATGCTTACCAGGGCCATTGGAAAGGTGGATAAGCCCCACCCTACCTTTGGTGCTCCCCTGCTGACCCCACTCTGGGCATGTGATGACTCCATGACACCTGCTAGGAAAGTAGGTAAGTGCTGATGTAAGATCACCTCAGAGAGGCCACTTGCTCCTTCCCACATGACAACCCCCCCTCCCCCTGGGCCACCAGGGGGCAGTCATGCTATGGAAGGAGTTCCCCTCTCTCCCCAAATCCCACCTCACCAGCCAGCACCAGACATTCCAAGCTCAAGGCGTGAACTTGGGTCATCTGGATGGCAAGCAGTAACTCTACCACTGTGCTGTGTGGCCAGCCCTAGTTCAAATAATTTTAAATTAAATTAGATGTTTATTAGTCCGCACACACACCCCCTCCACATGGTCACTGATCACTTATTCATTAGTGAGAACTGCATACTGGCAATCTCATATGCTGTAGAATGGTCACAGCAAGTAGGATTCATGCTCAAAAATATTAAATAAGGGTCTATCATTTTCCCCAATGTGCAGTGCTAACAAGTTTGAGACTTTTTGGACTTGCAGAAGTTTTGCTGTAATTTGAATTTAAAATCTTTTTTTTTAACAAACAGAAAATACAATGTTCTACTAATTTGACTGTTTGTGGTGATAATGTTTTGGTAAATGAGAATAATGCTGACTCTATAAATATAAAACATTTCAGATGGAAATCCACTTTTAACCCACCACCCCAGCTGCTGTTCTAACTTTTTAAGAGGTCTGTGAAAGGGAACTAGATGAACTCTTTGATAATTTGCCTAGAGTTAGTTATGATAATATGACAACAGAAGTCAGATCAGCTTTAGAGAGACTTAAAGATGATGGAACTATTGTGACAAAACCAGCCGGCAAAGGTGGGGCTGTGGTCATACAGAATGTGAATGATTTTATTAGTGAAGTAACCAAGCAGCTATCAGATGGTGTTTTTATTATAAAAAACTGGATTCTGATCCAACTCTGCGGCTTAACTCACATATTGACACATATGTACTGTACATGAAGTTTCAGAAAGGCTGGCTTGATTTAGATGTGAAAGATTTTTTTACTGGTTAAACATCCTATTAGACCTATCATATACACTTTACCTAAAGTGCATAAAAATGTCTTTCCACCTCTGGGTAGACCTATAGTTAATGTGTTGGGCTCACTTACAGAGCCCTTGTCACAATTTGTGGATTTTCATTTGAAACCATTTGTTGAGAAATGTGGTTCCTATATTAGAGATACTGGGGATATTATACAAACACTGGATGATATAGAGATACAGGAAAATTCATATATTGTCACCATGGATATAAAATCCTTGTATATGAATATCCCACATGATGAAGCTTTAGAAAGCAGAGCTCATTTTCTAAATACTCGAGATGAATCCACTGGTTCCCCTAGACAGTTTCTGGTGAAATTATCTGAATTTGTTCTTAAGTCAAATGTCTTCACTTTGCAGGGCAAATACTTCTTACAACAAAAAGGAACGGCTATGGGGGCTACCTTTCCCCCCAGCCTAGCGAGCCTATATGTTGGAAAGTGGGAAAATGAGTTTATTAGGAACTCAGATATTAATCCCTTTTTTCAACATATTGATCTATATAGGCATTTCATTGATGATATCATTATTATCTGGACAGGAAATCTTAAAGACCTTGAACATTTTATTACATATCTACATCACTCCAACCCTAATCTGCACTTTACATATACAGCAAGTAGGCATCAGATAGAGTTCTTAGATTTATATATTAAAAAAAGATACAGGCAATATACAGACTAATGTATACAGGTAACCTTGTGAGAAAATACACATTACTCTTGGCTTCAAGCTGTCACCCACGGCATATTGTCAACATTTACCAAAAGGTCAGTTTCTGAGATTACATAGAAACTGTGCAATGGTGGAGGATTATGACAATGCAGCCCATGACCTCACAAATAGGTTTGTGGAGAGGGAGTACCAAGAGGCACCATTATATCAGAGGTGGCAGGAAGTTAGAGACAGGGAGAGAAAAACTGTCTTTGAAAAAAGAAATCAGGAAGATATATATATCATAATAGACTGAATTGTGTTACAACATACTTTATACATGGTAATCAAGTGTCAGATTCTCAAAAAGATTTGGAACATTTTAAAAGGAGATTAAGCACTGTTAGAATGTCATAATACTTTTCCTAGAATATCATATAAAAGACCAACCACCCTTAGAGATCAGCTGGTTCATAGCAGACAGACAAATTAGACACGTACAGTTTGGCTCACTAACAAATAAACAGGCTGTTTTAGATGCCAGAAATGTATGTATTGTAATGTGGTGTCAGGAGGAAAGATTTCACTGGCACATGTTAATAGGGATTTTCAAATCAGGCAACTCATTATCTGTGATACCACTGGTATAATTTATATAGCATCATGTACAGTACCTGTGTGGCCTTTTATATTGGCTAAACCAAGAGGCAGTTCAAAAGCAGAGTGGGTGAACATTGCAGAGCAATTAACAACAGAGATATCGCATATGCTACTGCTCGACATGTTATGCAGGCAAATAGAGGGGGAAAAACATGTTTTCTTATTTAGAGTAGTTGAAAAAGTGTATCCAAAACCTAGAGGTGGTGAGTTTGATAATCTAATTCTCCAAAGGGAGGGCTTTTGGATTGATACTTTTTTTGTTGTTCAATACACTTTATTTAGCTTTTTTCTTTTCCATTCCAAAATAACTTAACATGACATACATGTGGGTAGCAGTTGGGTAATCAGGAGGATCGCCTCAATAACATATTCACATCCATTATAAATGCAGGAATACAGAGACTTATATACTGAGAAAGACCTCCTTCCCCCAAGCTCCCTTTCTTACCCTCTAAAGACCCCTCCCTATCACACCACATGTCAAGTGTGTTGATATTCATTCTCGTAGTAGTAAACATGTAGAACAATGTGTACTAGAATCACTTATGGTTTCCACGCACTAAGCAAGGTATCCCGTAGTCCCCATTTATGAAGGTAAGCCTGAGATTGGTTTGCCATGGAATGGATATGCCTTTCTAATTGGAGAGCAAATAACAATTCCTTATGCCATTCTAAAACTGACAAAGGTAGATTATCCTTCCAGTGCCGGATAATAATTAACTTGGCTGTGGCCGATATCAGGGCCAGATGTGCCTATCTAAGATTGGGAGTACCTGTTGGGAAAACATATGTTAAACAAGCTTCTGGAGTAAAAGTGAGTCTAGATCTAATAAAGGATCTAGGATTGTTTAATACATTGCCAAAGGTCTGGACCATAGAGCATTCTCATAACATATGATACAGCATTCCTAAGGAATTACCACATCGAGAACAATCAAGGGAAGGTAGTTAACCTAATCTGTGAAGCTTGAAGGGGGTAAAATATAGATTGTGTATGATATTAAACTGTATCAAATGCAATCTATCTTGTTTAACAAATTTATATATTGTTTGCCACACACTCCTCCAGAAGTTAGTTTCGCTACTAAGAGATAATACTTGAGACCAGTAATAACAAACTTCTTGAGGCAAATTTGAATCAAGTGATTGGATTTCTTTATGCAGTATTCTGCAGATACTGCATGCAGCTGTCTGCTCATTGCAGAAGGTTATGTAATATATCAGCAGACCCTCCTTGCACCTCTTTATATCCCAAATGGGCAGTTACTGCCTCTTTGAGCTGTTTGTAATTAAAAAAACTCATTGTTGGCATATTAAATTGTGCTTTAAAAAGAGGGAAAGAAATTATTTTCCTTCAACATAGAGATCTAAAATCGTTTTGTTGAGCAGAGGAGGACATAAAGTCAAAGAAATGGGTTTATGACCAATTGTGAAATGGGGATTGCCCACAATAGGTTGGTCAAGGGAGAGACGCCAATTATATGACAAATGCATTTGCAGCTGGTGTAATGACCTAACTGACCATCCCATTGGGGTATTCCAAAGCAATTTAGGAATTATTCTTGGTGTGGTGTATAAAAGTGAAGGGAGAGTGCACTGATGTTAAGCAGCTAAGGATTTCTCCATGTCCAACCACAAGGGGGAATACATCTGTGAGTCATTGTCCAGCACCATCTTAGCCCAATATGCCAGCCCGCTGAGATGGTGGGCACAGTAGTAGGCAAAAAGGAGGGAGTAGCTAGACCTCCTGAAATTTTGGCAGTAAGCTTTAAATAAGAGCATCTGATGCCCTTGCCTTTCCACAAAAAACAAGTTAGCATGTATTTTAATTTAATGAACCAGTTCTTAGGCAGAAAAATTCCCAGCATACCGAAAGGGTATAACATCTGGGGTAAGATGTAAATTAATAAATCCGAGAGTTTAAGCTTTATCATAGTGGGAATCTCTCTAGCAATTTGAGTTCCAGATAGGTGAACAAGTGGGGTTCCCATGAAAGATTAATATTATTTAAGACTGAACGGTGGGTTTTTTATTCAGGGAGGAAAACTTTTGTTTTAAAAGGGTTAAGTTTGTAGTGTGAGACAGCAGAAAAACAATTAATCTCCTCCATAAGAGATGGTATACTTGTTATGGGGTTTTCCATGTGTAAAAGGAGATCATCTGCATAAGCTGATACAGTATAATGTTTATCTCCCATTTTAATTCCCTGAAGTTGTGGGAAAGCTATTAATTTGCTAATCAGGGGTTCAAAATAAAGATTAAACAATAGTGGGGAAAAGGGGCATCCTTGTCTGGTTCCTCTTTGAAGCAGAAAGGAATCAGATAACAGACCACTGCACCAAATCTGAGCTGATGGGGAAGAATACAATAATCTGACCCACCTCAGAAAGCCTGAAGGAAGCCCGAAGTGTGTCAAAGTTGCAAATAAGAAGTCTCATGAAACCCTGTCAAAAGCTTTCTTGGCGTCCAGGGATACCAATGCCACAGGAAGGTCTGAATCCCTGGAAGCCGAGATAATATGCATCAGCTTATGCATGTGATCTACTAATGACCTACCAGTCATAAAACCAGTTTGTTCCCTGCTGATGAGATTAGGCAATACAAATCCCAACCTTGTCGCCAAGATTTTAGCCAATATCTTGACATCAGTATTAATCAATGAGATTGGTCTATAACTTTCGGGATAAAGGGGGTCCTTACTTGATTTGGGAATAAGAGTAATTAATGCATTAAGGAAGTTTGGTTCTGACATACCCTCAGCAAACCAGACATTACGCACCTCTACTAAGAGGGGACAATTTCTGACAGACAGGTTTTATATAAATTATTTGAGAGACCTTCTGGGCCAGGGGATTTCTCTGCTCAAAGCTGTTCAACCACCAGACTGACTTCCTGAGCACTAACTGGGTTATCAAGGGAAGTTACTTGAAAGGGAAGTAATTTGGGGAGGTCAATAGAGTTGAGGTACTCAGAGATGGCTATATTTGTGGGTCAATCCAATGGGTCTGCAGTATAGAGCTTCTGATAGTATGATCTAAGGACATCTACTATACCTCTATGTGTAGTAATGAGTTGACTCTCTTTATCATATTTAATACTTGGGATAATTCAAGGGCTACTGTTTGCCTAAGTCGAATTGCAAGTAATTTGCCTGCTTTTCCATCCGTATCTAGATATAAAATGTTTCTTTTAAGGAGAACTCTGCCTTTGGAACATAAGGGTGGAATATTGAGCCTGCAGACCATGTAGATTGGCCCAATCAGCGTCAGGAGATTGATGTTTAAGGGTATGCTGTAGCTGATGAATGGCTCCAAGCAAGGTATCTTGCTGAGATCTAAATTGCAGGTATTTCGTGGCTGCTAACCACAAACAATCACCTTTAAGGGAGCATTTTAAGGCTGCCCAAACCATATCTATTCTGGTTACTGAGACCATATTTTTGGTCAGGAAACTAGCAATAAAAGTTTTGATCGGCTGCAAAGAATCTGGCTTTTGAAGCAGCTGATCATGTAATTGCCAAAGAGCATCTCTTCTAATTCCAGGTCCTAGGAGGTATGTAAGGGAGATAGGAGAATGATCAGAGATGACTCTTGTATGTATATCTGCATTAATCACCCCAGGTAGGGAAAAGGAGCTCAAACATAAGAAATCAATTCTTGAAAAAGTTTTATGTGGAGGTGAAAAAAAGTGTATTGATGTTCCCCCTGATTCAACACTCTCAACACATCAACAAGAGCAGCTTCTCTCATCAGATCCTCTAAAGCCCTTTATGAGGGTGAAAGTCCAATTTTTTTTGTGAGTCAGACTTATCAAAGTGTGAAGATGGAACAGTGTTCCAGTCACCTCCCAGAATGGTCAACACAGGTGGAGTAGAGACCACAAGTTTTAGCAGTTGTGTGAAAAAAATGAGGAGATTTAATATTTGGCCTGTATATAGCTCCCAGGATTATTTGTTGAGTGGCCAGAGTTCCATAAAGTATAATATATGTACCTACCAGCATCCCGGATTTATTTTTCTAGCTTAAAGGGATCTTCTTTCTTATTAGTATTGCCACCCCTACTGCGCGTTGGATTTCCTGGCTCCACATACCTGCCCCACCCAGTTTCTAGGTAACAGATTAACCTCTTGCCATCAAAGATGCATCTCTTGGAGACAAGCAATTCCAGCTTTTAATTGAAAAGGTGTTGAAGGATGACTTGTCTCTTGCACCTATCTTGTGCTCCTTAACATTCCTGCTTATCACCTTATAGGGTCACTCATTCTAATTATGTAAGGTGAAATTTTAGGTATCTTGAACCTATCTAGGTTGATATAATCCTTAATGTTTATCTGTCTGAAAACCAAAGATGTTCTACAAAAGTAGATTAAGCCAACACAGATGATACTATTGTATTCCAAACCCATATAGAATATTAAATGAAACTTACTCTCACTTATTTTTTTAAACCCTATCCTTATATTAAACAAAACAAACCCTTATCCTATTCAAAATTCTCTAATCCCCAGTTCTAATAAACTGTACCACTATATCTATACTGGTGAGTGATATCTTTGCGCATGAATGAGTTGCACAAGATATCCCCCATCCCCGCTCCCACCCCCTCCCTACTGCATCAATAGCGATCAGTAGATTCAAATTATCTACCTTTATACAAATATTACAATAATTTGTTAAATGCTGCAAACCAATTGAGAGAAACCTTCTGTAGAACAAAACATACGTATTTATAACCTCATGACAGTATCCCTATTATGCGATAAAAGGAAGACTATAAATCCCCCTTGCCTTGTTTAACTAATCCTTAGGCCATGAGGATTGCTAAAGGGCCTATAAATAACTTAAGGAAGAACACCCTCTTGTGTCAAGTTGACATAACAAATAATATCCTAGAAAAAAGGCAAATGAGTTGAGACAGGCAGGAGAGGACATTCCCCGTGCTATATAAATTCTATCTCAGATTCAACCCCCTCGTCTTTTGAGTACTACTGCTGAGAATTTACCAGACTAAAAGTCTCACATAGTAACTAAAAATAAAATGTACAGCTTTGGGAGAAATACACTTCCTTCTGTGCCCACTGCATGACCATCCTGATCTTGTATTGTGAATAGGTGAAGTTCCCACATTTCAAATAAACCAATAATGTCCAGTGACAAAGTAAATAATATAAGCCCTGATTTTCATTCCAGACCGGGTATCTCTCACAGAAGTCATTGCCCAATTATCAGCAATTGGTGGGCCCACACCATGTTCTAACTGTCAGCCAACTTGAAGAACCAAACAGTGACAGAAGGACAGGACAGTCCAAAGCTTTAACTAAAATTAGGCCCAGTTATTGTTCATTATGTGCCTTTTGAGTCACTGGTAAGCGATTTGCCATATTCAAAAGAAGGCAGTTTCTGATTAGTATTGCACGAGCTGTGTTATCTTGGAGCTCAGAACACTCTATAAATGCAATGTTCAAAACTCACAGATATTGATCACTTTCCCAAACTCTCAAGAATGCTCTCAAATGTGACCTTTTACACCCCATTTAGTAGCACATGGTAGTAACACATACCCTCAGGGATATCTTCAATATATCTTCTTTAAAAGAACAGGAACAGACCTTTGAGCTCCTGCACAGCCTGGTCATGAAAATCAAGCGAGATCCATTGATCACCATTTTCACATGAAGCACCACCGGTATTTCATTCGAAAGGGTGTCCCTGCAGCAGTGAGCTTCAATGAGTAGGATGCATTTCTTGACTTTTTCTATGACTGACTGTGGCAGATCCAGCATGATCCTGATTCTGCAACCCTCCCAGAAGACATCCTGTAACTCCCTAACCCTTGCCAGGATGTGTTTTTATCCAAGAAGCTTAACAGCTTAAATATAAGGGGTCTCAGTGGAGAGTTAGGTGGTAGAGGAGGGTGGAGGGCCCTGATGAGCCCACTCAGTTATGTAGGTTGTTCCATTCTGTGACTGCCCGCTACCTTCTCACACAGTTTCTGGAGAAAAATATAGGTTTGTGCCTTCTTCTTTTCCGGTATTCCAATGACAAGGAAATTATTTCTCTAACTTCTACCCTCCAAGTCCTTGATTTTTCCTCAAGCTTCTTGAGCATCCATCCAAGCTGAGCCCTGAAATCTCATTCTTGTCTTGTTTTTCTCCAGGGAGGTTAATCTAGCCTCTGCATCTCCCATGCGGGTAGTTAGGGATTCAACTGAAGTCTTGATTTGTTGTAGGTCATCCAAAATTTCAGTTATTTTCTCCTGTAGAGGTAGCATGATTTCTAGGAATCATTCTTCGGAGAGTGTGCCCATTGATTTACCCAAGCCCGCTGGTTGGTGTTTGGGGCACTTTGCAGCCTTGTCCTTTTCCGGGGTTGGCGGAGGAGAATCTCTTGAATTTTATCAGGCTCCAAGGACTTTGAGAGTTCAGGTCCTGCAAGTTTTGTGTCACTATTGAAAGTAAAAACTGAGCGAGATAGCTTAAATGGGAGGAAAAGGTATGGAGCAATGGAGGAAGTCTGAAGAAAAACAGCACTCAAGCCTGATGAAAAGTTCAAAATCAAGGTCAGAACGAAAATAAATGGCTTTCTCATACCATTTTATTGCAGTGCACAATACACAATGACCAGCAGGCAATCCAACACTGAATTTACAACACCCAGTACTTCGACTCACACAAGAGTCTTCTTAAGGGGTAATAGGTAGCTAGTTCATCAAAGCCTTTAAATGTGGAGACCAATAGATATATAAACCAATTATATAATTCAATCAGTTAAACAATTAAATGTTAAAGTAATTAAGTAGAAGTACATGCCATATATATAAAAATCATAGTAACACTTCATTTCATAATACTAAATAATATATGTAGTCGATATAGGGTCATGTCATATCTTAAAACATACAAAACAATTCTTTACAAAGTAAAAAGAACCCAAAGACCACGTTTAAATGTGAAAAAATGCTTATAAACTACTACTCATGAAGAAATAAAAATGAAAATGTACACACATTTAATCCAAAGAGACAAAATTAGCGCCTTAAAATAAGAAGCATATAAGAAGATGAAGCAGCTATTTGAGCGCTTAAACACATCTATGAAAAAATATATTTTTTATATATAAATCTTTTAATTACAAATAATACTGAATGAATGGCAACAAACAATGGAAATAGTAATCTGTAAAGGCCAGACCTCCAGCTGTTAGCAAGGCAACGGGCAGAAGATAAACTGCAAGGCAACATCTTATTCATGGGACCTCCTAGTAATTGAGGACCAAAATAGTCAGAGGGCAGCCGATTGAATGAACCTAGGGAAAATAAAAAATGAAAAAATAAATAATCAAATAATCAAACAACATACTTTATCACAAGATAGAAGAGAATTTATGAAAGCAGCAATGCAAAAGTACCAAACTTTATTTTATCAGAAAAGGCTTCAAATCCCATCTTTCATTTAATCCTTGTGGTTTGACACTATGTAAAACATAATCCACATGTTTTCACATTGCAGGAGCAAGTTAGATCTATTTCCCCCATTTTTCATTGGTGGAACATGTTCCAAACCCACAAATTTAAAATCCTCAGATTTAGATCCATGAACATCCATAAAGTGGATGCCTACCGGAGTGTCACCTTTGCCATTTAAAATGGAACATATATGTTCTTGTATCCTATGTTTCAAGGGTCTGATCATTTTCCCTACATAAAGTAGATTGCAAGAACATCAGAGTACATACACCACATAAGAGGTGTCACAAGTTATAAGTTCTCTGACGCCCATCGTAATATTGGATAATCTAGGATGTACAAAACTTTTAGTTGGGACCCCAAACTTGCAAACATTACAGCGATTGCATCTATAGAAGCCACAAGGATGTGAAGGTAACCATGTGGAAGTATTTTTCAAGGGAACTGCCATTCTACTGTGAACTAATCTATCCTTAAGATTCTCACTTCTGTTAAATGTTATTCTAGGTTTATTACCAACAGAAGCAGCTATGTCATTGTCCCCCAGTAAAATGTGCCAGCTTCTATGTATAATGTTCCCTTTCTGTCCTGCCACATGATTATAATCTGTAACAAAAGTACATGGTGTACTGTCTTTATCTTCAATTTCCTTGTCTGTTTTAGACAGAAGACTTTCTCTATCCATCCCCAAAACTTTGTTTTTTGTCAATTCCAACTGTGTTTTTCTGTAACCTCTATTTTCAAATCTCTTAACCAGTTTTTCCGATTGATCCCAAAAAATCCCTGTCATTGCTACAATTCCTTCTCAGTCTGAGCATTTGACTATAAGGAATCGAGTTCTTTAAACTATAAGGGTGGGCACTGCTAGCTAGTAATAATGAATTAGTGACAGTGTTTTTCTAAAGCATTTAGTTTCGATTTTATTCTGATTCACTGTCAGCTCTAAGTCCAGGAAAGAAATAGTGCTTGGATCCGTGATGTGTAAATCTCAGATTGTATTCATTTGTATTTAACCATTTCATGAAATCTGACATTTGAGATTCTGGTCCTTCCCAACTACACAGTATGTCATCAATAAAGCGATGACATCGAACTATGTATTTTGCAAAAGGATTAATTTCAGAGAAAACAACAGTTTGCTCCCATAGTCCTAAAAAAAGATTATCATAACTGGGTGCTAGTGAAGAACCCATAGCTGTACCACATTTTTGTAAATAAAATTCTCCTTGGAACTCAAAATAATTGTGTGTTAGTAAAAATTATGTAGCTTCTAGTAAAAATTCATGTGGAGTATTACTATTAGTTCTTGAAAACTCCTCTAGCCAAAATTTAATCGCTCTTAATCCCATATGATGTTGAATCAAAATATATAATGGCTCAACATATATGCCAATCCATCCATAATTCGATTGCCAATTAAAATCCTTGACTATGTTTAAAATATCTTTACTGTCTTTAATGTAAGATGGAAGGGGAAAAAAACGGAAATTGTAAAAAGAAGTCAATAAATTTACCCAAGTTCTGAGACAATGAATTGCATCCTGACACTATGGGTCTACACTGGGATTCGATTAAGTTTTTATGTTTCTTGGGAGAATATAAAAACTAGGAACTGCTGGAGAATCTTGCCAAATAAACTTATATTCATCTTCCGTTATTAAGCCACTATCCACTGTATGTTTCAAAAGCTGAAATAGTTCTTTTTTAAAAATTAATGTAGGATCAGACAGCAGCTTGTGATAATTATCAGTATTTTCTAATAGTGTCAATACTATTTTACAATAGTGGTCTTTTCACAGTATTACAATGTTACGCCCTTTATCTGCTGATTTAATAACCACAGTTTGATTTTTAATTAAGTCTACTAATGCAGTTCTTTCATCCTGTGTAATATTGTAAAACTTAGGAGCAGTTTTTTTTGGAAGAAATGTTCTGAACTTGTTGGCACACTGTTTTTTCCAAAACTTCTATATGGTTGTTGAAAATGTTGGGGCATAAAGTGGATGTTCCTGTGAATTTGCCTTTCCTTAAAGTTGAAATATGTTGATTTGCATTCCATAACGCATTACCTGATGTATTTCATTCCTGCAAAATAATTTCTTCCACTATTTCCAAATTCAAATCCATTTCTTGTAGCTCTGTGACCTCATTTGTAATAGTGTCCTTAATTCCAATAGTCTGTTCTCTTTCCACATCAATAGCTTGAATCAATAATTCTAAATCTTCAGAATTACCAATGTCTTCTAACACTCCCACCTTATTTCAGATGTATAGATTTCTTGCCAAAAAAGATCTAAGTTTTTTATGAAAGAATTTTTGCAAATCAACAAACACTTTAAATTAATTAACCGAGGGGGTAGGAACAAAGTTTAAACCTTTACTCAGGATCGATGTTTCAGCTGCTGTCAAAATATGATCAGATAAATTCACGATTTGTAATTTATCTCCTTGTTCCTAGTTCTCAAAGATCTCTCTGTTCTTGTTGGTTCGTCTACCTCCTCATCTTCCTCTCTGTGTCTTCCTCTTTCTTTTTGTTGACTCGCAGACCTTAGCTGTTGATCCTTCTCTAAAAAAGGATGAATTGCAGAGTGACTACTTTTCAAATGATCCTGATTGCTTTCAGCTCATTTTTTACGTCTGGTGTTAGATTCAAAGTGAACCTTGGCGCGACCTCTGCTAACAGAGCATTTCTAGCCCATGCTGTTATATGTCCTTTTCATAGTGGACTTTGTCTCTTAACAATTTAGATGTTTTTTCTCGATTATTTCTAATTCATGTTTCTGTACTTTGTTTTCAATTTTGATTCAAGTTCCTTGTAGTCTGGGTGATCAATAAACGTGGCTAACAATGTTTTAGCTGCACATAATTCTTTACCAGGTCTTCGTATTTAACTTTGTCAAACTAAATTAGAAGATTAAGAAATGTTTTAGAGCAATCGCAAGCTGCTCGAATCCATTCCTCCTTAAAGGGGAAATCGTCTATTCTACTTGATGGGGATATTCATTTTCGCAATCCCCTCGCTGCTAGACCTCTTTCAATATAGTCTTCCAAAGTAGAAATGTCATACGTAATATCTATTTCTTTTAATCAAAGTTTTTCAAATTTGTTAAATGCTGACCTGATATTAATATGGTTGTTCTCCTTGTTGGTTGTAGTATTTCTTGTCGCTGCTTCTCATTCACCTCCCAGTAATCTTTCCCTGGCTCATCTCCATCTCACATCAGGGTTAATGAATTCACACCAAGTGTATCCAGCAGCTCCTTCTTCATTATTTTCAATTTGCTGCATGCTCCGGAACACAGTATCCTTTTTGCAAATGCTAAATAATATTCCGTATATGGAACCATAAGACACACTTGAAAAAGCAAAAAAGTGTTAGATAAATATTTCCAAATGCACTCCCTGCCATCTGCAGTCACTAAAAACGAATACACAGAAATCACACAAACGTGCTGCGACTGGCTGACCGAAATCGGAAAGGTGCTCTGTTTAGGGTTGCTAACCCACAAGCGAACAAAGTCTGAAGAAAAACAGCACTCAAGCCTGATGAAAGTTCAAAATCAAGGTCAGAATGAAAATAAATGGCTTTCTCATACCATTTTACTGCAGTGCACAATACACAATGACCAGCAGGCAATCCAACACTGAATTTACAACACCCAGTACTTGACTCACACAAGAGTCTTCCTAAGGGGTAATAGGTAGCTAGTTCATCAAAGCCTTTAAATGTGGAGACCAATAGATAGATAAACCAATTATATCATTCAATTAATTAAACAATTAAATGTTAAAGTAATTAAGTAGAAGTACATGCCATGTATATAAAAATCATAGTAACACTTCATTTCATAATACTAAATAATATATGTAGTCGATATAGGGTCATGTCATATCTTAAAACATACAAAACAATTCTTTACAAAGTAAAAAGAACCCAAAGACCACATTTAAATGTGAAAAATGCTTATAAACTAATACTCATGAAGAAAAATAAAAATGAAAATGTACACATTTAATCCAAATAGACAAAAATTTGCGTCTTAAATAAGAAGCATATAAGAAGATGAAGTAGCTATTTGAAGCGCTTAAATACAGATCTATGAAAAATATATTTTTTATATATATAAATCTTTTAACTACAAATAATACTGAATGAATGGCAACAAACAATGGTAATAGTAATCTGTAAAGGCAAGACCTCCAGCTGTTAGCAAGGCAACGGGCAGAAGATAAACTGCAAGGCAACATCTTATTCATGGGACCTCCTAGTAATTGAGGATCAAAGAAGTCAGAGGGAAGCCGATTGAATGGACCTAGGGAAAATAAAAAATGAAAAAATAAATAATCAAATAATCAAACAACATATTTTATCACAAGAAGAAGAAGAGAATTGGCAGTTGGTTAACTAGAATCTGCAGCTTATCCAATAGGTAGGGAAATGGGCAGACTGGGTGGGCCAAGTGGTCCTTATCTGCCATCAAAGTCTATGTTTCTATGTTTCTAATTTATGAAAGCAGTAAAGCAAAAAGTACCAAACTATATTTTATCAGAAAAGGCTTCAAATCCCATCTTTCATTTAATCCTTGTGGTTTGACACTATGTAAAACATAGATCCACATGTTTTCACGTTGCAGGAGCAAGTTAGATCTATTTCCCCCAATTTTCATTGGTGGAACATGTTCCAAACCCACAAATTTAAAATCCTCAGATTTAGATCCATAAACATCCATAAAGTGGATGCCTACCGGAGTGTCACCTTTGCCATTTAAAATGGAACGTATATGTTCTTGTATCCTATGTTTCAAGGGTCTGATCATTTTCACTACATAAATTAGATTGCAAGAACACCAGAGTACATACACCACACAAGAGGTGTCACAAGTTATAAGTTCTCTGACGTCCATCGTAATATTGGATAATCTAGGATGTACAAAACTTTTAGTTGGGACCCCAAACTTGCAAACATTACAGTGATTGCATCTATAGAAGCCACAAGGACATGAAGGTAACCATGTGGAAGTATTTTTCTAGGGAACTGCCATTCTACTGTGAACTAATCTATCCTTAAGATTCTCACTTCTGTTAAATGTTATTCAAGGTTTATTACCAACAGAGGCAGCTAAGTCATTGTCCCCCAGTAAAATGTGCCAGCTTCTATGTATAATGTTCCCTATCTGTCCTGCCAAATGATTATAATCTGTAACAAAAGTACATGGTGTACTGTCTTTATCTTCAATTTCCCTGTCTGTTTTAGACAGAAGACTTTCTCTATCCATCCCAAAAACTTTGTTTTTTGTCAATTCCAACTACATATTTCTGTAACCTCTATTTTCAAATCTCTTAACCAGTTTTTACGATTGATCCCAAAAAATCCCTGTCATTGCTACAATTCCTTCTCAGTCTGAGCATTAGACTTTAAGGAGTCGAGTTCTTTAAACTATAAGGGTGGGCACTGCTAGCTAGTAATAATGAATTAGTGGCAGTGTTTTTTCTAAAGCATTTAGTTTCGATTTTATTCTGATTTACTGTCAGCTCTAAGTCCAGGAAAGAAATAGTGCTTGGATCTGTGATGTGTGTAAATCTCAGATTGTATTCATTTGTATTTAACCATTTCATGAAATCTAATATTTGAGATTACGATCCTTCCCAACTACACAGTATGTCATCAATAAAGCGATGCCATCGAACTATGTATTTTGCAAAGGATTAATTTCAGAGAAAACAACAGTTTGCTCATAGTCCCAAAAAGATTATCATAACTGGGTGCTAGTGAAGAACCCATAGCTGTACCACATTTTTGTAAATAAAATTCTCCTTGGAACTCAAAATAATTGTGTGTTAGTAAAAATTCTGTAGCTTCTAGTAAAAATTCATGTGGAGTATTACTATTAGTTCTTGAAAACTCCTCTAGCCAAAATTTAATGGCTCTTAATCCCATATGATGTTGAATCAAAGTATATAATGACTCAACATCTATGCCAATCCATCTATAATTCGATTGCCAATCAAAATCCTTGACTATTTTTAAAATATCCTTACTGTCTTTAATGTAAGATGGAAGGGAAACAACCGGAAATTGTAAAAAGAAGTCAATAAATTTACCCAAGTTCTGAGACAATGAATTGCATCCTGACACTATGGGTCTGCCTGGGGGGTTCGTTAAGTTTTTATGTATCTTGGGGAGAATATAAAAACTAGGAACTGCTGGAGAATCTTGCCAAATAAACTTATATTCATCTTCCGTTTTTAAGCCATTATCCACTGTATGTTTCAAAAACTGAAATAGTTCTTTTTAAAAAATTAATGTAGGATCAGAAAGCAGCTTGTGATAATTATCAGTATTTTCTAATAGTGTCAATACTAATTTACAATAGTGATCTTTTCCCGTATTACAATGTTACCCCCTTTATCTGCTGATTTAATAACCACAGATTGATTTTTACTTAAGTCTACTAAGGTAGTTCTTTCATCCTGTGTAATATTGTAAAATTTAGGAGCAGTTTTTTTGGAAAAAATATTCTGAACTTGTTGGCACACTGTTTTTTCAATAACTTGAATATGGTTGTTGAAAATGTTGGGGCAAAAGTGGACGTTCCTGTGAATTTGCCTTTCCTTAAAGTTGAAGATAAAGACAGTACACCATGTACTTTTGTTACAGATTATAATCATGTGGCAGGACAGATAGGGAACATTATACATAGAAGCTGGCACATTTTACTGGGGGACAATGACATAGCTGCCTCTGTTGGTAATAAACCTAGAATAACATTTAACAGAAGTGAGAATCTTAAGGATAGATTAGTTCACAGTAGAATGGCAGTTCCCTCGAAAAATACTTCCATATGGTTACCTTCACGTCCTTGTGGCTTCTATAGATGCAATCGCTGTAATGTTTGCAAGTTTGGGGTCCCAACTAAAAGTTTTTTACATCCTAGATTATCCAATATTACGATGGACGTCAGAGAACTTATAACTTGTGACATCTCTTATGTGGTGTATGTACTCTGGTGTTCTTGCAATCTACTTTATGTAGGGAAAACAATCAGACCCTTGACACATAGGATACAAGAACATATACGTTCCATTTTAAATGGCAAAGGTGACACTCCATTAGGCATCCACTTTATGGACGTTCATGGATCTAAATCTGAGGATTTTAAATTTGTGGGTTTGGAACATGTTCCACCAATGAAAAATGGGGGAAATAGATCTAACTTGCTCCTGCAATGTGAAAACATGTGGATCTATGTTTTACATAGTGTCAAACCACAAAGATTAAATGAAAGATGGGATTTGAAGCCTTTTCTGATAAAATATAGTTTGGTACTTTTTGCTTTGCTGCTGTCATAAATTCTCTTCTATATTGTAATAAAGTATGTTGTTTGATTATTTGATTATTTATTTTTTCATTTTTTATTTTCCCTAGGTTCATGCAATCGGCTGCCCTCTGGCTACTTTGGTCCTCAATTACTAGGAGGTCCCATGAATAAGATGTTGCCTTGCAGTTTATCTTCTGCCCGTTGCCTTGCTAACAGCTGGAGGTCTGGCCTTTACAGTTTACTATTACCATTGTTTGTTACCATTCATTCAGCATTATTTGTAATTAAAAGATTTATAAATAAAAAAAAATATATTTTTTCATAGATGTGTATTTAGCACTTTAAACAGCTGCTTCATCTTCTTATATGCTTCTTATTTTAAGACGCTAATTTTTGTCTATTTGGATTAAATGTGTGTACATTTTCATTTTTTATTTTTCTTCATGAGTATTAGTTTATAAGCATTTTTTCACATTTAAACGTGGTCTTTGGGTTCTTTTTACTTTGTAAAGAATTGTTTTGTATGTTTTAAGATATGACATGTCCCTTCATCGACTATATATATTATTTAGCATTATGAAATGAAGTGTTACTACGATTTTTATATATATGGCATGTACTTCTACTTAATTACTTTAACATTTAATTGTTTAATTGATTGAATGATATAATTGGTCTATATATCTATTGGTCTCCACATTTAAATGCTTTGATGAACTAGCTACCTATTACCCCTTAGGAAGACTCTTGTGTGAGTCGAAGTACTGAGTGTTGTAAATTCGGTGTTGGATTGCCTGCTGGTCATTGTGTATTGTGCACTGCAATAAATGGTATGAGAAAGCCATTTATTTCGTTCTGACCTTAATTTTGAACTTTTCATCAGGCTTGAGTGCTGTTTTTCTTCAGACTTTGTTCGCTTGTAGGTTAGTAACCCTAAACACAGCACCTTTCAGATTTCGCTCAGCGGTCACGCACATTTGTGTGATTTCTATGGAGCAATGGAGGGCTGCTGCTGCTTCTCAAGCTACCATCACGTGACCCTCTTGTATTTATACTTTACAATCTTGTAGACATCCAGGTCTAAATGACGGGTTTGATTTGGCTCCATATCTGAGGAATAAACAACATGGATAGATTTAATAAATACATATAAAGTATGTTTAAATGTAATAATAATAAATAAATGAAATGTGAGTAGATGGTCTAAAATAGATTGCCTTAATATATTAGTTTTATTTTATACCTACTACAGGTCTATCTCCTATATATTGCATATAGCTATAGATACACTTTTTAATAAATTACTAGTTATGAGTAAAATTTATTTTTTCCTTCTTTATAGGTGTGTGTGGATCACAACATAGGATTTGTTTGTGTCACTTAGTATGTTCTTTTTTCATGCACATATAGGTGGATATTCACTAGATAATTAACTGTGTATATTCTTATCTTATTCATACATTTTGTGAAGTGTTATTTAGATTATTCTGTATGTTTTGACTTTTAGAAATTTATACATATGACATCTCTATATATGTGGCACAAATGTTTGTTTACATTTGTTGATCATGTGATAACATTCAGTAGGTGCAGATTGATGTCATATGGCAGTATAAAGAGAGTTCCTTTTAATTATAGTATAGGGTTATGGCCTATTTTGTATGGAAAATGGTGGTTTTCCAAATCTTGTTGTAGGACAGTTCAAAGGTCAAAAAGTTGTTGTACTATCGCTCTGACGTAATAGCGATAGTACAACTTTTGGCCTTGAGCTGTTACCTGATTTTTAAAACTGCAGTGATTAAAAAATGTACCTAAAATGGCAGTGTAACATAGCGAGCGGTCGGGCTAGCAGGTTATTAGGACAGTTTGGACATGGACTTCCATAGTGGGCTCCGTGTGTCCAGCTATCAATTTGCCAGGTTTCTTTCTTTGTTTTAATTAGTGGGAAGTTCGGGTCACAGCAGTGTGGGATAGCAGCGAGCAGGAATGGGGATGGCACTGGAGCCAAGCGTTAATGTGGCGAGGACAGGTCTGGGAGCATTCGGGAGTAAGGACACAAGGTATGAATCTTGTGAAATTAAATTTTGTGCATTTTGGGGAACCATATACTATACAAAATAGTGGATGGGGTGACCATCCACAACAAGACTGGTAAACCATCTCGGGAGTTGATGAGATCTTCGCTTTCAAGGTCTCAATGATGTCATCAACTCCCTCGATGGAAACACAGCCTTGTTGCGGATGGTCACCCATCCACTATTCTATATGTATGTCATGTCTTTTGATAAAGGGAATCATCCCGAAATGCGTCAAGACGTATCTTTTATTAAAGCCGTTTGCATGCCAACATATTGTCAGCTGCATTATTTGGAGTGGTGAGTGCAAGACTGTTCTTGAGAGATGTTACTAGTTATTTGTCTACAGCACCCCATACCAGGTGCACACTCTGTTTGGAACTAATGAAACAGACACTGCAGGTCAGCAACAGTGTACAGTGTTTTTGCCTGTTAAAAAATTACTTACAAGCATCGAACATGCTGCACTCACAACTTTCCTCTTGCCCAGTCATCCACTGGCTTGGTTTGTTTTTTTGTCCCCTACTCACTTTCTTTTTAGCTTTATTTTTTTAAGCTCAATTTGCAGTTCTAGTGAAACAAAGCAGCTTGACCATGTTGTGACAAAAACTGTAGCTAACTTTCACTGAACCCAAAACAGTGAGTCACCTCAACACATCGAACTCTTGCCTTGTGAATGAGCCTATCTGCAAATCAACTGCTGTGAACAGTGGCAGCTTCTCAGTTCAGCAACAAATGGGGTCAGCATTTCCTGTTTTGGCATTTGTAGGTTTGCAAGTAAATGACATTTTAGCCACATTTACACAGTCACTAAGCCTAGCATGCTCTCTCGTTCCAGTTCTCTCATGATACACTGCAGCATTAATGTTTCAGTTCACACAGCCCCTTTTAATGCTGATACAAGAAGCACTGGTGAGGGGTCATGACTCATGGGAGGAAACTGTCCTGCTGACATCAGCGATGACAAACTTGTGAGACAGATTGCCATGTTACATTGGAACGAGCAGAGCAGCCAAGCCACACAGCTGTTTCAGCCGTTCACTCTGTGCTCATGCTGATCAGCATCCCCAACTTTTCTAAGGTTCCCAGAGCAGCATAACAGATGATTTACTGGGATGTAGTAAGTGTCTACATGGAAGCCTTTGCACCAGAGCAAACCAAGTGTTCACATTGCTCCAGTGCAAATGCAACTGTGTAAATGAGGCTTTAGATTCCAATTGGTTTGTTGAGAAACAGAGAGTGAAGAAAATTGGCAGATGACAAGAGTTCCAGCTTGCAAAAGACTCTTGTTTTTGGTTTAATTGAGGTAAGGTTTAGTTTTTGGCACTACATGGCCAACGTCTTGGTTTTGGGACTACATAGTGTGCCAAAAAGTGAAAAGTAAATTGCAGTCCATCAGCTCCATTTCTGCAAACACGGGTGGGGGGCATGTTTTAACTGCTGATGAAACCACTGATAAGACTTGTATGGTAAAGTGGTGTTGTTGTGGAATATTGCGCAGGGCAAGAGTTACAGCTTGCAATAGACCTATTATTTTTGACTCAGTTTTGGTAAGGTTCTGTTTTCAGCACTACTAATACCACAGCTAAACTGTTTAAAATTTACCTCATTTCTATGTATAGTGTGTGTGTGGGGGGGGGACTGGGGAGCTACAGCTACAGTGACCACAATAGGGCAAAAGTTCTAATGGCAAAATATATATACAGTATATATATATATATATACACAGCTGTGTATTACAGGTGGAAGAACTATTTTGTAAAGAAATACATTTGAGATTTAATTTTTTTTCTATATAAACATAAATAGCTTGATTTGTATACACATGTAAAATACAGAGGCCCATGTTATAAGCACAGTAACATACTCCAGGACTGTCCACTCCATCATGTCTCATTGTTACTAAAGTATGTTTTGATCAAACAATATAATCAATATTCTATTTTCCATTATCTTTGTCGTGATTACACCTTCTCAAAAAAGCATTATCATGTGTTAGCTTTTGCTAGTTTAAAAGGCCTAGGCTGTTTAAATGGGATATAAGTTGAATATTTATTTATTTATTTAAGAGTTTTACCAGGAAGGCATACTGAGCAGAGTACCGCTCGATTTTAGATGCGCCCGGGGGGTGGGTTACAAATGGTACAGTAATACAGAATCAAATATACATAAATATGTGTGGTACAAGACATTGGATGAGACAGTCAAATATATAATTTGCAGGTACAATTTCAGTAAACATTTGGAGCTGTCAAAATCTCAAAATACCGAAAATGGAGTAACCAGACTGGTGTTAACAGCTGGTAGTTGGGTTGTGAGGGATTCAGTAGGGAGGAATACAGGAGCAGTTGGTAGAGAAGTGAGTTTTAAGAAGGGCATTCCAGTGAGGAGTACTTGTGGCATTTCTAATATCTGCTGCCAGGGAGTTCTATAATTTGGGCAACCTGAAGCTGAAGGCAGCCTGGCCAGACCGAGTTGATCTGTGTGGGATGTGCAGGAGCTGAGAGTCGATGTTCCTGAGAGTGTAAGCCAGTAGGGAGAGGGCTGTTAGGGAGGATGACAGGTAGGAGGGGAGTGTCTGCATCCAGAATTTAGCAGTGGTTCTGGCGCAGTGTAACAATCACTGGTTTTGTAGAGAGGGGAGGTCCAAGGACTGGTAGATGTCACAGTGATGAGTATTAGGAGGACTGTCCAAGGTGAACCAGCAGAAGGAGTTGAAGAAGGGTTCAAGCCTGGATAAGGAAGTTTGGGGGGGCAGCACAGTAGACTACATTGCCATAGTCCATAATCGGGAGGATAATTTTTTGGACTATTGCTAGTCATGTTGGTAGAGGGATGCAATTTTTGTTGAGGTCGAGAGCACCCAGCATGGGTTGCAATTTTTTGTGTAGAGCATCTATATGCGCAGAAAAGTCAAGGAACTGCTCTAGCTAGACTCCGAGATATCTATAGGAAGTGCAGGCCTCCAGTGGGGAGCTATCCAGAGTGTAGAACATGGGGGGGGGGCAGGAAGGTGGGTTAATTTGGCCCGAGAGCCGAAGATGAGGGAGACTGTTTTTTTTTAGTTTAAAAATAGTTGATTTGAGAGGAACCAACGTTGGATGGAGTCAAAGTCCTTCTGCAGACAGGCTGTCATGGTATTGGGGGATGAGCCAGAGGCAAACAGCACCGTGTCGTCTGCGTACATGTGGATAGCAGTATGTGGGCAGACAATAGGCAGGTCATTGAGAAAGATAGAGAACAGCAGAGGGCTGAGAACAGACCCTTGGAGTACTCCACTGGTGACAGGGAGTGAAGTGGAACTAGCCAAGCCAATACGGACTGATTGGGACCTACCTGCCAGGTATGATTGGAACCAGTTATTTGCAGTCACAGACAGTCCAGCTTGAGTGAGTTTTGCCAACAGCAGGGGATGCGAGACTAAAAGACAGGTTATAAAGTGAGGTTAGAGGGTAGGCTATGGCAGGTGCTGAAAGCAGGAGCATTTTTGAATCAAGGCCCTATGGGCATTTGCCTTTGGATGGGTTGAGTGACTGCAGTATTTTTAGTACCTGGCCAGGTGAGACTGGGCAGAGTGAGAAGGAGGCCGGAGAGGATACTGCAGGGGAAACAAAGGGCGGGGGATGGGGATGGGAGGAGAGTAGAGATGTTGTAGTGGAGAAATATGAATTAAACTCAGTGGCAACTGAGATAGGATCAACGATGATTCTTCCTCTTATGTTGAGAGTGGGAGTAGGGGGTTGGGCTGGAGGAGTAAGAAGGGATTTTTTTGACTTCCAGAATTGTGTAGGGTGAGCGAAGTTATTGTTGAAAGCAGACTTAAAGTAATTTGATTTGGTCTGATGTATGAGTCTTGTGCAGGCATTTCTTAGCGAGCGGTAGTGTTGTAGAGCTGTTTGAGCACCTGCTGCCTTGAAAGATTTCCAGGCTCGGTCTCTGGCTCGTAGTTGTTCCAAGAGGTTAGCTGTTACCCAAGGTAAGTGGGCTCCACTTACTCTGAATCTTCTGAGAGGAGCGTGGAAGTCCCAGGTGGCTAGGAAGTTGATGGAGAAAAATTTCAGAGTCTCATCCATGGAGGTGGCCCTAGGGATGAATGACCAGTCAATGCTGGTGAGGTCATTTAGGAGAGCAGTCAGATCAAGGGATTTGTAAGCTCTGTTGTATAGAGTGCGGGGGGAGGGGCCTTGGGTCGGAAGATTTTGTGCACCAGATAAATCATATGGTGGTCACTAAGGGAGTCTGGTAGTAGGCCAGCTTTAACTATCCAATGAGGGTGGGTGGTGAGGGCCCAATCCAGTAGTGTATGCTTTTTGGATTTGTGGTTTAGGTGAGTGGGATCCCTATTTGCTGGGACAGGTTTAGATCATTTATTTGGCATTAGCTTTGGTGGCAACGCTGTCTAGCCAGTTCTGGTTGAAATCTCCAAGGATATGGAGTTCACTGCCTGCCGTAAGGGACTTCAGGTTGCCAAGGTGGTTAAGGATGCTACTCAGAGGTGTGTCTGGCAGGCAGTATGACCCTGCTATGTATACTGGGATAGAGTGCGGAAGGGGGATTTTGTTCGAAGGGACTCTATTGATTGTATGGGTACGATAGGTGTGATTTTGGAGAACTGGAGTTTAGAGGTGATATACATGGCAGTACCACCACCCTTCTTTCTGCCCTGTCTGTCTTGGCAGATTAAGGAGAACCTGGGTATTGAGAATTCCATGTCAAGGTTATGGGGCTTCAGCCAGGATTCAGTAATGATTACAATATCGGGCTAAGGGATAGGACAGTAGTTTGTAGGACTGCTATTTTGTTCAGGATGCTGAATATGTTTAGGTGGCCTATTTTAAAACCTCTTGGGAGATGAGTAGCCAGTGCTGGGGGTTGCCCAGCTATTGGGGATGGAGGACCTGGATTACCTTCTAAGTCCCCGGCTATAAGGAGAAGGAGAGCCAGGATGTGCCTTGCTAGGCGCATGGTCTTTTGCGATGACCAGTGTAGAGGGGGACGGTTAGGAGTTTGTGAGTTAGGCTTAGGGTCTAAGTAGTGGGGGATATATAAGCCGGTAGCTCTGCATGGAAACAGGGAGAGAGGATAGTGGCTCCCAGGGACCAGTTAGGCCAGTGGTGCCGAGTGTGGTCCACTAGGGCTGAGGAGGAGTGGAAGGATGGCTTTGCAGCTGTAGGGAGAAGTGGCAGAGAGCCAGGTAGAATTGGGTGGGATAAGGGTGAAAGGGAAGATAAGGTTAGGCATAACATAATAATTATCATTGGGAGATACTGAATTTTTTAGTAGTAGATTTGAAGGCTGCTCTGGGGTGGCCACTAATGGCTGAATAATATAAGGAGCTAATGGAAAAGTGGGCTGGTTATGTGCTCAAGAGGTCAACCCTATAAAAGGAGGAGCTCACCAAGGGTGGTGGTGGGGGCGGTAGGGAGACTGCTCGTAGCGCAGGTGGGGCCAGAACTCTGGCGCAGCACTCTGTAGCAGCTGCAAGCATGGGATCGCTACCTGGGTACTCTGGGCTGCTCCGTTGTCCGCCGGGGGATTCGGTGGCTGTGGGGAGGGCTGAACCAGCTTGCCTTCGTGACCACATTGCTGGAAGGGACAAAAAAGGCAGCTTTAAGTATAGGTAGGTAGGGAGGAGGAGCTAGCAACAGGTACTATATGTGGCTTTAACATGCAGCAATTGTAATTTGTGCAGCTTTAAACTGATTTAGGCAGCATTTCAAGCAGTAAGGTTACAGAAAGAATTAAATTGATTCAGGCACGGTTTAAAAAGCAGTATTGTTACAGAATGAAATCACTGTGTCCCGTTTAACTTAAACTGGATTAATTCCTTAAAGTACTGTTCTGTTTCCCTTAAGTACTGTTCCCTGGGTGGAAATCTATGTGGGTTGTGAGGCAGTGTGTAGTGAAAAAAAATCTACACTGCTTCACCGACAAAGAACAAAAAGGCAACAGTCAGTTTGGGTTTAAAAAAGGCGCCAAGTTCAAAAATCTCTAGTTCAGCACTCTGTAGCAGCTGCAAGCGTGGAATCACTACCTGGGTACTCTGGGCTGCTCCGTTGTCTGCCAGGGGGATTCAGTGGCTTTGGGGAGGGCTGAACCAGCTTGCCCTCACTACCATACTGCTGGAAGGGACAAAAAAGGCAGCTTGAAGTATAGGTAGGTAGGGAGGAGAAGCTATCAACAGGAACTGTATGTGGATTTAACATGCAGCAATTGTAATTTGTGCAGCTTTAAACTGATTTAGGCAGCATTTCAAGCAGTAAGGTTACAGAAAGAATTAAATTGATTCAGGCACGGTTTAAAAAGCAGTATTGTTACAGAATGAAATCACTGTGTCCCCTTTAACTTAAACTGGATTAATTCCTTAAAGTACTGTTCTATTTCCCTTAAAGTACTGTTCCCTGGTGGAAATCCTATGTTGGTTGTGAGGCAGTGTGTAGTGAAAAAACAATCTACACTGCTCCACCGACAGAAAACTGAAAAAGGCAACAGTCAGTCTGGGTTTAAAAAAAGGCGCCAAGTTCAAATATCTCTGGTGCAGCACTCTGTAGCAGCTGCAAGCGTGGGATCACTACCTGGGTGCTCTGGGCTGCTCCGTTGTCCTCGGGGGGGATTCGGTGGCTGTGGGGAGGGCTGAACCAGCTTGCCCTCGCGACTGCACTGCTGGGTACTCTGGGCTGCTCCAATGTCCACGGGTGGATTTGGCTGTGGAGAGGGCTGAACTAGCTAATAATACTTTTGGTTCTTTTTTTTACTAATTTTCTATATACTTGTATAGTGGTACCAGCTAGGATACAAAGTAGTACCTTTCATTGTCTTAGCTGGTCACATTCACCCCTTACTGAAGCAGATTAAGATGTACACAATACTTTGGAGAAGATGGCCAGAGCTATGTGTTTACTGAGGAAGATAACCCAAATTACATCAGCAGCAAAGAAGTGCACAACAAGGAAGTCATAGCAAGGCTTTGGATGGTTGTTGCTTCACCTCAGTCAATCCATTACAGCAAAGGAGACAATCTGAGTTGACCTCCACTTTTCCAAAGAGAACAGTCTTTGGAGGGACAGCAACATCTGAGGCATAAGCGATGGCTTCTGGATCATGTGACATGTACCACTCCCCAGCTGGATGGTGCTTTTCATGAAAGCCATGCCTGAAAAGGCTAACCCAAGACCAGCCCATGCAAGATGCCTCCAGTCATATTGGGCCACACCTCCTGCTGGTCACAAGGCAAACCATCTGCAGAGGTGAGTAGCCCCATTAAGCCTTTGTACCTCCTTTCAAGACTACCATGCCACCACATTTTACATAACTGTGACAGCCTACCACTAAATCTAACCTAAACTTTAACCCCACTGAACCTAGAAAACCTTTTAGGAAACTAGTGGAAATTCCTTTATTGACCCCAAATTCAGTCCGTCCTAGAGGAACATTGGTTCTCTACCTCCTGCTATCTTCTACCCTACTTTTACAAGTGTGGAAGGAAGGTAAATCCGGCCAGAGTGGGGTAAAAGAGGGCTAGCACATCTGTGCAGCTGGCTAAATACCCTTCCGCTCCTCCCTCACACAACAAGCTCTCCATCCCTGGGGACCCAACCTGGCTACATAGCACTTCCAATCGTGGATTTCCCCAACCTCCTCACTGACTTCTAGTGAAGTGAGCAGAACCATCTGCTCAAAAGCTGTTGCACAGACTCAAAAACACATTGCTTTCTCTATAAATAGAACAACTTACCATTTGCTGCAATTTCTTCCTTTTAATTCTTACAAAATAAGTGCTTAAAACACCACCATATAAAGTGCAGGTAATTACAAATGTACAAAATGTGGGCAGTACTTAACGAGATACTGACCTGCCAGCTTAGGTGTTAGGGGTCAGTGGCACAAACAAAGGCCTGCCTGCTGCAGTTCTTTTCAGACTCTTAAGTAAATGACATGTTACAAAATACTGCATGACAAGAGGGCTTAATTGCCATTGAATTACATTGTTCCTAGCATAATACTGCAGCATTTTTCACACACTGGGATGCCGAAGCCTTTGGTGGTATATCATATGATCATATAAACATACGAACAAGCCGGCAGAATAATGCCATTCAGTCTATCTAGTCTGTTAGTATTGTAAGATCCTCAGCTTACGCTACTGACTCTGCCGAATCGGTCCTCCCTTCTTTTCCATCTGCCCCCATGCCTCATATTTTCCCCTTAAGCCTATCCCAACCTCCCTTGAGGCTGCGCAAGACCACTTCCTCCTGCAGAGCATTCCAATGGGCCACCACCCTCTCCTTGAAGAACTACTTCCTAACATCCTTCCTAAACCTCCCTCCTTTTAGTGTTAGACTGTGTCCCCTCATTAATTGGCTGCCACTTAGCGAAGAAACCTCCTTATCCACCCTATTTATCCCTTTCAGGTACATGATGGTCCTGTATCTTGTCCCTTCTCTCTTCTTCTTCCTCCAGCGAGCACATATTAGGGCCCTCAACCTTGCTTCATATGTTTTACCTGCTAATCTGCAATCATCTTAGTTGCCCTCCTAGACCATCTCCAGCAGGACAGTGCCTTTCTTAAGGTGTGGGCACCAGTATTTTACTCCATGTTCTACAAGTGACCTCACCAGCAATCTGTATAAGGGCAGTATAACCTCCTTCTCCCGACTGCTGATTCTTCTGGCCGTACACTCCAGCATTTTGTTTGCCTTTACCGCTGCTTTTTTATTTCTGCATGGAGCGCTTCAGGTCACTAGTGATCGTCACTCCCAGATCCTTCTCTTCCTCTTTTGCCTTTACTCAGATCCCCACCTCCGGTAGTACCCTGTCCTTGGATTCCTGGCTCCAATGTGCATGACTCTGCATTTCTTGGCATTAAAGCCAAGCTGCCAAATCCCACACCATCTCTCAAGCTTTCTGTGGTCTTTCTGCAGGTCTTGTGTCACTTCTACTGTGTCCACCCTCACACAGAGTTTGGTGTTGTCTGTGAATAGACACATTTTGACCTTAATGCCATCCCAGATGTCTTTTATGAAGACATTGAACAACACCAGCCCCAGCACTAAGTGCTGCGGGACCCCAGTGATGACTTCCCTGGTGCTAGATAACTCTCCCCCACCACCCTCTGGGTCCTGTCCCTCAGCCAGTTTTCTATCCACCTGGTCATCTTCTCCCAAACCTCAAGATCTGCCAGCTTCCTGATCAACCTCTTGTGGGGTACAAAGTAAAAGGCCTTGCTGAAATCCACATAAAGGACATCCACTGCCTGGCCCCTGTCCACTGATTTAGTGTACTAGTCAAAGAAGTCAATCAGATTCATGTGACATGATCTCTCTCCCACAAACCCTAGCTGCCACACATCCTGGAGACCATTCTCCTCTAGCTGCCCTACCAGCCTTTCCCTAAGTATGGTCTCCATGATCCTGCTCATGATTTAAGTCACACTGACCAGTCTGTAATTTCTCAGATCACCCCTAGGACCACTGTTATGAAGGGGCACCACGTGTGCAATTTTCCAATCCTGCAGTACCATGCCGGACTCCATGGAATTATTGAACAGGCCTGCCAGTGGACCCACAAGTTCCCGCCAGCTGCCTCAGTATCTGTGGATGTCACTCTCTAATGAGTACACATTCACACTGTTATTTAAGCAATAAGCCACGAGAGGGTGTGGGTTATTGGGGATTTACCATGGCTGGCATGGTTTGCCCACGAGGCACAGCTGAGTGGGTAAATCCTTGCCAGCCATGGTAACTCCGATCAACCCACATCCCCAAGTGGCTTATTGTGATTATACTATGGAAGGGAAGCAAAAATATTAAAAATGATATTAAAAAAGTAAAAATAAAATGTTTTTTATTGATTTTAATGTGAAGTATTCTTACTCTGTAGTAAATAGTGCCCTGTTGCTAGGCAGAAGATGTTCTGTGGAGCTTGAAATGCAGCTTCACTGTCACTGTACCCCCTCTTCAGGCACTGCACAGTTTCTAATACAGGCTCTCCCTCCCATGTACAAAACTACGTAGTATGCCGTTATGTGCTGTTTGGGTTTTTGCTTATTGTTTATGTTGGAGACAGAGTGATATTAGGTAGAAGCAGGCAGTTTGTGTGGTGCGCACGGGAGCGCTAACGCTAAGAGCTGCTGTGTTTGAACTGCTGCCTTGGGGTATAAACTTCTGGCGAAAAAACATTGTGAGACATGGAATTTTTTTTCTTTTGTGGTAATAAGGAGTTTTGTCACTAACACTGTGAAGGTGGTCTGGTCGTGGCACTGTGGCAGGTAGGAGGTATGAACGAGGGGCTGGGAGACCGGAAGCATTCTTGTGGTGCAGCAACAGCGATGGAATTCGGAGGGAGCGAGCATTAGAGGGACATATTTGAGAAGGTTTGCCACATGTTTTTAAAGCTGCAGTTACTTTTTGGAGAAATGCGAGAGTGGAATTTGTGTTTATGCCAGGAATTATTTTTTTTTAATGTTTCGTGAGCTGTGGGAGAAGCTTAGGGGGGGTGCCATGCTGATTTGTGTTTAGCGGGGAAAGAAGATGGCAGCTACAGTTAAGTGATTTCGGGGGTCAGATTATTTTTTAATATGCGGCTGGCTGGCACCTTTTGCGGTGATTATCAGAGGATTTACAATGGAGGTAAGGTGCCAGCCTGCTGTTCTGATTGGTTGCTTTCCAAGGACCATGGTATAATTAGAATTTTATGAAGCTGCAGATAATACTCTGATCCAATCTAACAATAAGAGACTCACATTGTGAGCACTGCATCGGTGGATCACAATAGGGGTGGTTAATGGCATTGGATAGTAGTTGTAGCTGTGGTAATAGTCATATAGCGGTTGCATTCACAGAGACTTAAATCTCAGCAGTGCTAGTGGTGGTGACAGTGACTGTATTGATGACTGTGTCAGTGACTGCAGTCATAATGGTGACAGTAGCTACAATCATGGCAATGGTGACTGGGTGCAGCTGTGGCAGTGGTCACAATGACTGCAGTCATGTCCTCATCAAGAAAGGAAACAATTTTGTAACTATTTTGACTAGTAAAACATGCAAGGATTTCAGTGCTAGGATAATTTTCTGATGTCCTAGTGCAACTCCCTTGGTCAGTCTCTTGTACATGGTTTTCACCATGACTGGCAGAGACTAACGACCCTTCCAAACTGTCCACTAGTTTGGCTGAATCAGGATAGAGTTTCATTGGAGTCACAACACAAAGCGCTGGCAGAGCATGTTCTGAATCATGATCCAAACCACCCTCCACCATTATTTGGTTGGACATTTGACTGACCAAGATTATTTGGTCTTGGTCCACAAATGTACTGTGTTCGTTATAGTCTAATGTCCCCTTATGGGCATGGTTGTATATCATTGGACAATGAGCTTGCCCTTGCTCCTCAAATATTCTTACATTTACTTTGATGCCATCAGTCTGTTTATGTCTAGGACAATCATGTATTTTGCACATGTATTTTTTATCAGAATCTATGAGACACCAACCCAAATATTTATGTAGAAATTCTTTTACATGCCAAGTCTGCACAATTTACCATATGGATATAACCATGAACTGTAATTTTATGGTGCCAGAGTGACCTATAAAGCAAAAGTCCAAATTTGGCTTAGTTTTTAATTTAGCATGTTCTAGATCATACTTCCTTAATTTTATAATATTAAATTGAGAATGAGGACCCAAAGAGTCAGGATTAATGTTTAAAAAGAATGTTTTTACTTGTTGATATTTAAAGTTCAATGGTTACAAAGCAGTTCTGGCATTAATGCAAGTAGGCAATTACAATTTACAATGACAGTAACAAATTTTTCTGAACATAGAGACATAGAAGTTGATGGCAGATAAGGACCGCAAGGCCCATACAGTCTGCCCATTTCTTTTTCTACCTTATGAATGTGCCATCGGCCTTTGCTCTGTCAATGGCCTATCTATTCATACTCATCTGTATTGCTCCCTTATGCCTATCCCATGCCTGTTTGAAGCCCTGCACTGTATTCATATCCACCACTTCCTGAGGTAGGTCGTTCCATGCATCCACCACCCTTTCTGTGAAAAAGAACTTCCTCACATTACACCTTAATTGGCCTCCCTCAAATCTCATGCTGTGTCCTCTTGTTCTTCTATTTTTCTTATATTGAAACATGTTAGACTCTTTCACCTTGTTAATGCCCTTAAGGTATGAATGTTTCAATCATATCACATCACCTCTCTCCCTCCTTTGCTTTAGGGTATACACATTGAGCTCAGTTACTCTGTCCTCATATGTTTTCTGATGCAGTCCCTTTTTGGTTGACCTTCTCTGGACTGCTTCAATTTGGTTAATGTCCTTGAAGGTGTGGCCTCTAGTACTGTACAGAGTACTCCAGATGGGCCTAACCAGTGTCTTGTAAAGAGGGATTATTACCTCACTCTTGACTTGTGATACCCCTACTAATACACCTCAACATCCCACTAGCCTTACCTACTGCTTTAGTGGTCTGCTTGGATGATTTCAGGTCATCGGTGATGATGACGCCCAAGTCTCTTTCTTCCCTTGTGACTGCCAGCAACTCTCCTTCCAGCCTATAGGTGGCTTCAGGGTTTCTCTTCCCTATGTGCATGATCTTGTACTTCTTTGCGTTAAACCCCAGTTGCCACTCTTCCAACCATTTTGCTAGTTTATCCAGATCTTTTATCATTCTGCCCACCCCATTTGGATCATCTAGTCTGTTGCAGATCTTGGTGTCATCTGCAAACAGACAAACCTTACCCTCCAGTCCATCTGCAATGTCACTAATGAAGATATTGAAGAAGACTGGCCCCAGGACTGATCCCTGAGGTACCCCACTTGTGACTAGCATCTCTTTTGACTGTATACCATTTACCACCACTCTCTGTTTTCTGCCCGTCAGCCAGTTTGCCACCCAGTTGACCAATGTCTGACCCACCCTGAGCCTACCCAGCTTATTAATCAATCTTCTATGTGGAACAGTATCGAAAACTTTGCTGAAGTCAAGGTAGGCAACATCAACTGCTCCCCCTTGCTCCACCACTCTAGTTACCCAATCAAAGAAATCTATGAGATTGGTTTGTCAGGACCTTCCTTTTGTAAACCCATGCTGTCTTGGATCCTGTGCTTCTATGGATTCCAGGTGTTGCACTATTCTTTCCTTAATGAGTGTCTCCATAATCCTGCCCACTACTGAGGTAGGACTGACTGGTCCGTAGTCCCCTGCCTCCTCCCTGCTACCACCCTTGTGGAGCGGGATCACATGAGCCCTTCTCCAGTCTTCTGGTACCTCTCCTGTTCTCAGAGACTCACTAAACAGTTCTAATAATGGATCTGCTAGTTCCACCCTGAGCTCCTTTAGTACCCTGGGATGTATGCCATCAGGTCCCATTTCTCCATCACCAACAAAAAATAGCAATAAAATAAATACAAATAATGCATGCATACTTCATCCCTAGGTCTATGTCAAACTCACCCACCAGTACCAACTGATGTCCATTTGAGATCCTAGGAGCTGGGGTGAGTCAAGGTTCTCCCTCTGAGAGCTCTTACCTTGACTTGGGTTGTTGTAGATGTATATGCTCTTGTTAAGACAGGAAAAAATAGTTCAGTATTTTGACAGCTTTCAGTGTTAGACTAGTTTCTACAGGCTCAGGTGATGCTTATTCAAAAGTTAGGGTTAGAAAGCTATCACTTAGCTCAAAGCATCTAATTAGTAGGGGAAACATTTGGTTTGACATGGAATTATGTCTGGATGGCCAGAGAATTTCTTTCTTAACTACTAAAATAAGTCTGTATCTTCAAGTGGGACATGCAGCCTGGGTTTAAGCAAAAAGTGTTATGATCCAAGTGGACATCTAGCAGTTTGTGTGGTTAGCTGTTTTTTACAATATACAAGATTAACCTTCAGTTGATCTTTTTGTGGTCAGGCTTGACAGTTAAAAATATACTGCCTTGTGATCACCAGAGGAAAACATTTGACAGCTGACAGTTCACCCTTAGTAACTATACTGCTCAAGAGCAAAGACTGAGAAGCTGAGTTTAAAAGTTCACCCTTAGTAATTCATTTTGTTTAAAGAAATAAAAGTCAAGTACCTAAGTCTTGAACTTGGCTATGATTAATATCAAACACACTGTAAAATTCATAAATAGACATTAATTGCAAATTGTTAATTAATTAATAAAAAGCAGTTGTCCAAGTAGTGAACTTGGCCACAATTAAGGTTCACAAGTGGGTACTAATTGTAAATTAATAACAAAGCAGAGGCCCAAGCTTTGAGCTTGACCATGTGTGTATGCTTGAAAGCTACCAGGTGGAATCCATTCATGGTGTCCAGCTTGGGTTCCAGGAGGAATGTTTGCAGCAATTCACCAGGACACCATGAGCCTAAGTTCTGGGTTCATCTCCTCATTGATTGGTGGCAATGGAGCAATGTAATGTAATGTAACAATGGAGCAATATATTAGTAGGGTAGAAACCAATGGGACTAGCCTACTCAGTGATAGGGCAGGCCAAGCCAGTGGGGCAAGCAAAAACAGTCCCGAAGATGGGGCAGGCAGAGCCAGTGGGGCTGGCAAAGCCAGTCCCGGGGATGGGGCAGGCAAGACCAGTAAGGGATGTGTAGGATTGCAGGCAGAGCAGGATAAAAGATGGCATATGCAAGCTACATGCACATTTGTACGTAAGTTTATAAGTAAGAATTACTGTATATGCAAGGAAATTGTAGGGATTGTGACATTTTTCATGTATGAAAAATGTATGCAACAAAAATTCCTTGCATCATATAAGAAAACTCCTTGCCAATATCATAAGCTGAAAGGAAAATTATGTGTTGGTTTGCTGCACTACAGTATTGGTTTTATATCCTGATGTGTAGCTAGAACCTACACCCTGCTGGCTATAGAAGATGACACAAACTATTGAGCCAGTGGCATCATGCTGTTTCAATGTCTTCAAAAAGTATAGAAACATATGTACAAGCAATAATCTTGATAGATTCTTACATATTTATTACATTTTTAATCTATTCAGAGAAGTGCAGCTATAACTTGATCCTTCTAGAATTCAAACAAAAAGACCCTTCTAAATTTTGGAAGACAGTAAAAACCTTAAAGAAGGAATAGCACCACCCCTCCTTGCTGAGGTACATAATGGTAGATGGTAAAGCTATCACTGACAAACAACATTGTGAAACAGCTTAACTCACACTTTGCATCTGCTGGACTGTCCTTCAATAAGTCACTCTCTGCAGTGTTCCAACTTCCTTTTCAATGCATTCTCCACCTGTCACCAACAGTTATCCCTCTTTCAGTTTCCAAACCATCATCTACAAATAGTTGGAGGACATACTCCTGATAATTGATCCAAATAGTCCAGGGTTGGTGGACAACTTAGAACCATACTTCCTTAGCACTTCTGCGTGACAGTTCCTATAACACACCATTTCAGTCTTTTGCTAACCAACAATGAAATCCCCATACTCTGGAAAATGGCCCACATACTACCCCCATTTAAATATGGTGACAAAACTGTTGCAAGTAACTACAGGTCCATCTCTATACTCCCTGCATTAGCTAAGGTACTGGCAAAACTAGTCAATGATCAGCTTTGGAAGTAAATCTCCCATGATAACTTTATTACCCCAACCCAATCTACTCTTTGGGTCATTCATAGTACTGCAATTGCACTAGTCAAAGTAACTGATGACTGGCTTTCCACCCTGGACCTAATGCTTGCCACAGTAGCTATCTTTCTTGACCTTACTAAGGCCTTTAATATGGTGTGCCACCAGTAGAGATGCAGCGAATAGTTAATCCGCTGGCAAAATGAACACGAAGTGGCCACTTTGCATTGGCGGAGCACAATGCAAAGTGGCCACTGCAAAGTGCTCACTTCGTGTTATCTTTATTACTTCACATTGCCATTATGCCTTAACGTGAAGCAAGGAGAAGTGAGAAGTAAATAGGCAGCCCCCCACACATCATATGGCTTACAGTACTGCAAATCACATGCTTTAGCTAGGCAGGAAGGAAGTGAGTCAGAGAAGCAGTTTCACTTTCTCCTTTGCATTCTGTGAGAGGAGAAGGCTTGTGAGAGAGCAGTGTAGAGTCAGTGACAAAGTGCTTATTGCCTCTGTAAAACAACACCTTTTTAAAATCTATCTTTATTTAGTTTTTGTATTGTGTTTGTGATTTTTTTTGGTAGTATTTTTTAAATAAGTCTTGTTTTGTTTTGTGTGTGTGTGAGTATGCTGAGTGTGTGCGTGTGAGTGCCAGGGACTTGTGTGGGAGGGATGGATGTGGACCCTGGAGAAGGCGAGTTACTGGACTGTGGGCACAGTAGGAGGGAGTGTGGACACATGGGGGCAGTCGTGTCATGCTGGATCACTCCCGACTCCTGGGTGTTGATTCCCCAGGCCCCATGTTGAAGCAACAGCAGCAGCAACACCAGTGCCACCAGTGGCTGCTGTGCATCCACCTTCTCCACCACTACCACTACCACCACCTGTAGCAGCTGTTGGGGCTCCAGCAGCACCCTCTCCACCACCTCCATAGCCACAGGAGGTGCCCCTAGAAAATCAAGGTGGTGCAAACCATGTGACTTGTGCGAGGACTGTGTCTGGTCCCCCCGCAGCTCCCCAGTGTGGGAGTTTTTTTAACTCTATGGGGGGAGACAGCACAGTTGTGGTGTGCCATGTGTGTGGTATGCTGGTGCACTGTGGCCTCCTTGGAACACATTTGGGGACTGGTGGCCAGTGCACCCACATGCTCAATGACCACAAGGCAGAGTGGCAGGTTGCCACAGAAGGGGACAGGCATCCACATGCTGACCCTTCCATGGCAGTGGCTGAGCGTGCTGCTAGGGGTGGAGTTGTGCCTCACAGTCACCATCGAAGCAGGAGGAGGGCCAGTACAGCAGCTGCTCCACCACCACCACTTCCACCAGAGCCACCAGCACCACCCTCTCCACCACCCCCCCGCTACCTGGATTCTCAGCTGAAGTGGACCCCGCCACAGTCCCTGTAACTCAGCATGACATCTCCCTGGTGTGGGCTGCTCTGGAAGAGAACAGTCAGAGGGTTGGTGCTTTGCAGCAGCAGGTACACACAATAGAAGAGCAGCAGCAGCAAATAGTTTGAATGCTGCACCTGCTGCTGGACCATCACGGCATCCCATGGCCACAGTAACTTACGTGATTGTTTTCTGACCCCCCACCCCACTACTGTGTTGTACTGTTTTTGTGTGTTTTTTCTTTGTTGTTGTTTACTAATACACATTTACCCTTCCAAGGAAATCTTTCTTGCGCCACATAGTGCAATACATTTCTGTGAAAACCGCCCATAATTTCATTACAGTGTGTCACATGATGGAGGAACTCCCGTTCTGAAAAGCTGCTGACATTCTGCCTCTCTTCTCAACAACGTTAAGACATGATGCCAGGGAGAGCGAGTGTGCATGCTATATTACAGTGAATATCAATTGTCCGGCAGCTTTCCAATGTATCTTTATGTTATAATGGTCAGTTTGTGGTGAAACGTGAGGGCACATTTCCAGAAAAAAGAGCCTTGTTAGTGGAAACATTCCCACATTTCACCACAAAGTGAACCTTATAACATAAGGAAATATTGGGATAGGTGCCGGACAATAACTATAGTGGAGCATGCACCTGTGCTCCCCCTGGCATCACATCCTAACGTTGCTGAGAAAGGGGGGCGGCTTTTCTGAATGGTAATTCTTCCATGATGTGACACACTGTAATGAAATTATGGGTGGTTTTCACAGAAATCTATTGCACTTTGTGCAGCAAGAAATATTCCAGTGGGAGTAAGGTTCCCACATACAGGTTATGTTCATCACCATATCTATGTAGTGTGGTGAATCTCTGTAAAGCCGCAGCAGAGCTGCAATTTGTTGAGAACTCTGAGCTATATTTTTTAATGTTATGTTACAACTTCCTTTACTTGCATCCTGACTGACTAGAATTATATGCAAATTTGCAGTAGTTGAGTCTGCTGTACTACCTTTTTTCATGTGTGAAATAATGAAAGGAGCATTCCTTTCAAATCTGTGCTGACCAGGTCTTTGTCATTGTTTTCCTCTGCTTTTCTCCATCACATCAGTTAGTCGTTATTCATCACTTCTGTTGTCAAGTGACAGTTATGCAGCAGGCAGTGTTTTATGACACCATGGAACACTAGTTACTTAAAAGCAGCTGTAAATAAATACAAACCTGGTCAGAACAATATTGGAAGGTATGCTAATTTTTTTTTCATACATGAAAAAAGTAGTCAACTAAGTAAAGCAGACATAAACTGTGAAAAGAAGCGTATTATTCAAGACACGACTTGGAGGTAACTAGTGACTGTGGCAATGTAAAGTAGCATAAAAAAGTACAGTTCAAAATTGTCACGACATTCTTGCAATGCTGCTTTAATTGTAATGTCAGTATGGTATCATGAGCTCACAACAATCACACAACACGCAAAAGTGGCACAGAGTCCCAGATTTTTTCTGCAGGCTCAAAATGCATCCTCCTTGTGTGCAGAAAATTGACAAGTGGTAACACAGTGAAATGGGAGTGTTTCAGCACATAGAAAGTCCCTCAGAATTATTGGTGTAGTCAGTCATGTACCCAGTGGTGGCACAGAGTCCCAGATTTTTTCTGCAGACCCAAAATGCATCCTCCTTGTATGCAGAAAATTGACAAGTGGTAACACAGTGAAATGGGAGTGTTTCAGCACATGCAAAGTCCCACAGTATAAAATGATGACCATGAGCATTCTGTTGCTGGTCCAATGAGTTCTAGCGGTGATTCGAGCAAATGCAATGTGAACATCTCAACTGGATTGAAGGGTGCCTTAGCTGTACACTAATTGTAGCCTTGGTAAGTAAATATATATATATATACATATATATTATAGTATCTGATCAGTAGTACTATAGTTAGGCTTGAGCGGCCATTTACATACTATAGTCAAAAGTTTGGACATTAATAACTTTGGACCTGTTTACTGGATTTGCCTGAAATTTGGTACACGCGTTGGGACACACTAGATCTCTTAATTTCCTAAATTGCATTTGTGTTGGAGTGCTGGTCTTCATGTACGAAAGCGCTGAAAAATGCAAAATTATCCATTTTTGAAGGCACCTTTTGGCATTCTTAATGTGGTCCTGCATGGCCGTTTTGTGGTGTGCCACTCTGCAAGATGGCTTGTTTGAAAGAGCTTTGGTGACTGAACATGCCACTTTTTGTTTGGTGAAAAAATATTAAGGCATTCAACAGTTATGGTACTTTTAAGTTCCCATTATAAGTCAATGGGAAAATTTAGACGTATATCATGCGATCAAAGAATGGGGGGTTCTGGCCATCTGGTCTCGGCTGGCAATCAAAGAATTTGCAGCCTCGCCATTCAAGAATCTTTGTTCCTGAGGAATTTTCAAAATTCTTTGACTGCAAGGTCCGCCACCTTGTTTTCAGTTTTCCAATCACGCAAACACAAATATCTCAGCTCAGGGGTCACTTCTGAAGTAAAACTCCGATGAGTTTTACTCAGGGGGCCCTGATCTATCAAGCCATTGCTTTGGTTACATCCAAATCAGTCACGAAATAGAGTTATACACTTTTAAAATCTTAATTTGCAGCTCGCTAATGAACTTTGATTGCGAGCCTGCACATTCTTTGATCGTGAGACTCTTTGATCATGATCTTGCATCATGATCTAAAACACTAATATCTCAGTTCAGGGGTGGGCTAGGGACACAAATGAGGGCTTGTTTTGCTCAGATTGGTCCGTTCTGTCGAACCATGCCATTGGTTTGGTTCAAATCGGTGAATAAATCATGTTTCATCCTTTTTTTATTCTTTGATCATAAGCCTGCAAATTCTTTGATTGTGAGGCTGCAAATTGTTTGATCATGAGATTCTTTGACTGCGATCTTGCATCACGAGCGAGGGACAAGATGGCCCAATTTAAAATTAAATATTCTTAGCCCAGGGGTGTTCTAGGAAGTCAAATGAGGATGGGTGTTACTCAGATGGCTTCGTTCTGTTGAACCATTTCAGTGGTTTACTGCAATTGCTTCTATTTTTTTAATTATTAAATTTTTTATTCTTTGTTCGTGAGCCTGCAAATTCTTTGATCGTGAGATTCTTTGATAGTGATCTTTGATCGCAAAATAGGGACAAGATGGCCAGATTTCTTACAATGGAATAGATAGGGAAATTTTGCCAATATTTGACGTAGAATATCTCAGAAATGGTTTGGTCTTTTTACTTGAAATTTTGGAGGGAAGAAAGGCAACAACCCACAGATGTGCCTTTTAGTGGATTGGTCAAAAAATATTACAGGGCGGCAAGGTTACGGCACTACGAAGTTAGCGCTTTTTCCTATAGGATAACATTACGGCATCTGCCATATTACAGGAATTCTTTGCCGCTCTGCTGGAAAATAATGGTTTGGTCTTTTGGGCTGAAATTTGGAGGGAAGAAAGCCAACATCCTACAAATGTGCCTTTTGGTGGTTTAGAGAAATAATATTACAGGGTGGCAAAGTGACAGCACTCCGGAGTTGACGATTTGTCCCGTAGGATAACTTTATGGCACCCGTCACGTCTTTCAAGGCCAGTATCTCAGAAATGGTGTGAGATACAGACTTTTTGTCAAAAAAATGCTTAGGCCCCCAACTGGGAGGCTAAGAAAAAACTAGCCAGGAAAGTAATAATTCATACAAAATTTTAATTTTTTTCCTACGTCATACAGTTCCTGAGATATAAGCAATTTAGTATTCCAAGTCGTACTTTTCTGCTCTGAAGTCAATTATAATGCATAAATTCTTTGTTTTCAACTAGTTTTTTCAATGCAGTTTTTGGGGAAAAGAAGGGTGTGCCCTTTTGTTACTGTGATAGGTAACGTTTCCAGTTGCACTTCTGTTACCATTCGAATCAACGTTCCTGTCTACGCCACCGTGTGCGTAACGGTTTGCGTTTTCATCTGCACTTGCAATTTTGTTTCTGTTGTCTTTACTGTTGCTGTTACTGTTACCATTTACGTTTACTATTGTGGTACCATGACCTAATGTGTAACAGTTTGCATTTTCATATGCACTTCATGTTTCTGTTTTATTGGCTTTATTGTTGCTGTTACCATAACCATTTGCATTTACAACTGTGGTTCCGTGAGTGTGCGCGTTACGGTTTGTTTTTTCATACGTGCTTGCATTTCTGTTTACTTGGGTGTTATTGTTGGTGTTACTGTTGCCATTTGCATTTACAATTGTGGTACCGTGAATGTATGTGTTACCAGTTGCGTTCTGTATGCACTTCTGTTTGATGTCTCCATTTATGTAACTGGTTCGGCGTCACTTTACGCTTGTGTTTCTATTAACGTTTGCTTTGCCATTTACATTTGCTTTGCCATATGCATTACTGTTGCTGCTTGCCTTTGCTTTGCAGTTCCTGTTACTGGGTAACAAGACATCACGTGGTGGGAGCGCGTGCTGCCACTGCATTCCTTTCATTATTTATCATCCTCATTCTCAAGAAGAAGAGAAATTAGAGGCAAAATACTCCATTTAATGCATCAGTTAGGGTTGTTCCACAGCAAAAAAAAGCTAGGAAATTCGGGATTAGGGTTTAAAGCCCCCTCTTGGACTGACCACCCCAACTGCAGCCGGGGTGTCGTTGGGGTCATCAATCTAACTCTCACCCCATTCTCCTATACCTCAGCTTCTTTACACATGTGATGGGGTGAGAGTTAGGCTGAAGACCCAACGCACACCCCAATGCCGGTTGGGGGTGGGCTAGGGGTCCAAGGGGGGCTTTCAACCCTAACCTCAAATTTCCTAGCTTTTTTTTGCTATGGAACAACCCTAACTGATGCATTAAATGAAGTTTTTTGCCTCTAATAGATAGATAGATAGATAGATAGATAGATAGATAGATAGATAGATAGATAGATATAGATATAGATATAGATATAGATATAGATATAGATATAGATATATGGTTGTGTATTATGTGAGGAGGGGGGTGGACATGTACTCATGGTATTGTTCTGCATCACAGGTCACAGAAACTGTTGGTGTGCACATTCCAGTGTGCTCAATGAGAATTTTTGTGCTTAAATTCGAAATGGATAACTCTCAAGCACATGAAGGTAAATAGTTTTTTTGTTTGGGGGTGGGATCATATTTGCTGGTTTGTCTGTAATGGTTTCTTATTTTGTTACTTCTTCACAGATTTCATCTGCATCCTTCTGGAGTCTGGTTGTTGTTAATGATGATCATGGTCATCTAATGAAATGACTTCTGTATGTTGCATGTGTGCCCAAGCCCTGGGGAGGGGGGTGCCTGATGTTGAAGAACTTTTTTGGATAAGGCCAGTTTGACAAAACAACAAAGCATCTGGAAGTTTCCTAAAAAAAACAGTGAATGACTTCTTACAACTTAATTGTTATTTTGCTCCCTGGTTCTGAATCTCAAGTCAAGTTACATTGAAACCCACATCTTGTCAACTAACACAACTTGTGTGCAACATTTGCTGCAGTCTTTCCAAAACAATGAAATGGATGAAATAAAATCTTCATACTTACCAGAATGGATTTCACATGGATATTCCATTGGTTCCTCTATGTACGGTACAGCTGCAGTACCATTCCCACCAAGTTTTAGTGATGGAGACTTTTTTTGTTAACATGTAAAAGAAACAAAATAAGTGTACAGTATGGCGAATATTCAAAAGAGTTGAACTATGTGCAATAGGGTTGCGTAGCCTGCATGAAATGCAATCGCCATTCTGCGATATTCCAGCAGGAGGCAGTTAGCTAAATCACACTGAGCAACAGCGCCAATGATAATGAAGGCATGCGCAACTGAAGTGGGAGGAGTCATGGCTAAATGGTGCAGTGCGATATTCAACAACTTGCTCCATGCGCAATAGGGGAGCAAGTGAAGCTGCGCCATAGTGGAAATGAGCCAAAATAAAAGGGAGCAAGGGAATGGTGCAAGAACGCTACAGGAAACCACACGAGAGCAAAACACAGCAGAACACACTGGGCAGCAGGGACACACAGGGCCAGGCAGGAAAGGGCACCTGGAAGCAATAGCCACAGGGAAGGTGGGGAGACATTTCAGAAGGGGAGGTTCAGCACACAGCAGTGAGGCAAGCACAGGCAGGTGTTCCTGGTGCAGGGGAAGTAGCAGTGAGGACAGCAGGGGAATACAGTAACAGCTGCCAGGGGGGTGAACACAAGCCAGGGATATGGCCAGTGCCACCTTCCAGATGGATGCTGTTATGGGGGGGTGAGAAGGAGGGCAGCAGGGGGGCATGGCCATGGAAGGGCCCGTCGGCGGTATGCCCCCAACAGGCAGTACTGAGCCCACACCAGCTTCGAGCTGTAGTGATACCGAGATTGTGGGCCGGTACCGCCTGAATCGGGCAATTCTGAGGCGGCTCTGTGAGCTGTGCAGTGATGTGATGCAGACATCCACATGACGGAGCCATGCCCTGTCAGTGGAGACCAAAGTGACACCATGTATGTGCTTGCTCACCACGGGTACCTTCCAGAGACCAACTGGGAACACCACAGGCATAACCCAGTTGGCCACGTCATGCCACCTCACCCAATTCCTCAGCGCACTGCTGCCACATGCTGCGGAGTACATCCATTTCCCCAACACACTGGTGGAGCACACAGCAAACATACAGGAGTTCCACAGGGTAGCACATATGCCCGGCATGCTAGGGGCAAAAGACTGCACCCATGTGGCCATCCGCACACCACCTGGCCCTCAAGGGGCCGCACACATCAATCGCAAGGGCTATACCAGCATCAACTGCCAGGTGGTGTGCGATGCCAGGGGTGCATAATCAACGCCTGTGCCATGCACCCTGGTGGAGCACACAATGCCTTCATCTGGCACCAGTCAGCACTGTGTCATAGATTCGAGAGGAAGATATCCCCACTGGCCACCTAGTGGGTGAATATGCAAACCACATGGACAATCATAGGGCCTGGGGGGGCATGGTCAGAGGTGACATGGGTAGTGGCCTACATGGCCCAGGGCAAGGTGATGCTGATCACCAAAATAACCTCCACCCTCTACACACAGGTGACAGTGGATACCCATTCCATCCCTGGCTGCTCACACCCTACCAGTGGCCCGCGACCCCATCGCAACAATGCTACAATGAGGCACACACCACCATATGTAATGTCATCGAGCGGGTGTTCGGGATGCTGAAGGCACATTTCCGTTGGCTCTACACCTCCAGCAGTGCCCTACATTACAGGCCCTCAAAGGCCTGCGGGCTATTCCTGGCCTGTTTCATCCTGCACAACATGGCCAACGAATGTGGGATGGCCATACAGGTTGAAGAGGGGGACAGCAATGGGGACAATGAGGACACCAGTGATGATGGTGATGGGCAGCCTCCCCTTGGGCTACGGGACCCCCAACTGCTCCGGCTGGCACAGCTACACTGGGACACCATCACGGAGGAGCACTTCAGCCAACCCAGGTAAGTCATGGGGCCATGTGCAGCCAACAGTGGCTAAGGCACAACCCACAAACACGCATGGACACACACCAGGGGTGCATGCCATCAAGGGAAGTGGCAGGGCATGGAACCACACACACAACCAGGAATGGGTGAGGTCTAACATGCCATGCAGACAGACACACACGCACACACACACACACACACACACACAATGCACCAAACATGGACAAAGGGTAGGAGGCACACCAACCCAGAACACCACCCCTAGCCACACACATGTCCACAGACCACCACACCCTCTGCCTGTCCATGTGCGTATGTCAGATGATGAGCACCATTGCACACTGGTGTACAGCACAATGCAGGCATCATCATGCACATGCAACTGCGGACAGCAGCTGGGAGGGTGTGCAGATGGACTGTGTGTCCACGTGCAGGGCTGGGTACCCACCCATGCACTGCCCACTGAAAGACACAATGCACACAGGGCAGCACCAGACAGTAGCCACATTGGGAGACAGGTCAGTCACGCGACACAGTGCCTCAGCCACCATGGATGCTTGGGCAGCCTCACTGAGACCCACCAGCACTGACAGGCCAACCACTGGCCTCATGGGGTGCCACCAATGGTCCCCCAGGGATTCCACTGTGTGAACGCGACTGTGCTCGCGCAAGGGTCTGCAGCATACCGAACATACCTGCACCAGGTGTGCTCGGGATGCCCACAGCTGAATCCGGTGTAGACAGAGAGGGTGTCACATGATGCCAGGAATGGGGGGTGGACAGTGCACTGTGTGGTGTCCACGACGCATGGGCACATCACTGTTTGCCCATTGTGGCCATGGCAGCAGTGAATGCCTGTGCATGCCTGTCAATGGCAGCAGTCACATCCTCCCGCAACCAGTCCATCCTTGCCAGGATCACAGCAGTGTCTCTGCTGCGATGCTCCTCTGCCCACTCCAGAGCCGCATGCAGTGCATCTACCGATTTTGCAAGCTGCATCTGCTGCTGGACTGATGCTTGCAGTAGATGGGTGTACTCATCCAAGAGGTCATCTGCCTCCTCGGCATCCTGTCCCTCAGGTGTGCATGGCCCTGATGCTCAGCACCCCTTGAGGGTGGCGCGCTCACACCAGGACCAAGTCTGGGCATGTCCACAGGCAGTGCACAAGACGCCACCACTGGACCCTATACCCCCAAGCCCATTGGCCAACTGCTGATGCTTCCCCTCCAGCTGCCATTCCCCAGGGCTCAGTGGTGCCACAGCAGTGGCCGCAACAGTCCCACTGTCCTGAACAAACACCAATGCTGCCCCACTGGTGCTGACAGGCACAGGCTGGGACTGTGCTGACATGCAGGACTCCATAACAGCACCACCCACAGCCATGGCCACGATGTTACCTGCTGTGTGACCATCCCATGGCACACACATATCACACCCATGGCTGCATGCCCATTGGCTGTAGCCTGCACCATGGGCATGCAGCCCTACCGACAGTCAGTTGGCGGGCGTGGGGGCAGGCGGTGGATGCTGCTGCCCGCCGCCGCCGGGGAGCGGGTGGATGGGCTTCGTGGGTGGGTGGGGTGGGGGACACTAGACACCAGGGAGATGTTTGGGGGTTGTAATTTGACATTCTGCCCACGATTGGGCATTACGGGTCCACTGGACCACCAGGGAGATATTCGCTGAGGCTTTTATACATTCTGCCCAGACGATCAAGCACTGGGGGTTTGAGCTTAATGCCTCTGCCCGTGATCGCATCGGAGATGTGAGGGGGTGTTTCATGTTACTTTCTGCCCGCCGATCGGGCATTGGGAGATGTGTGTGGGGTGTTTCATGTTACTTTCTGCCCGCGATTGGGCATCGAGATGTGTGGGGGTTCATGTTATTTCGCCCGCGATCGGGCATTGGGAGATGTGTGGGGGGTTGTTTTTACGTTCTGCCTCACGCGATCGGGCTGGTGGGGGGGCACAGGGACTGAGTTGGGGGCCAGCCACGGGTGGCAGCTGCTGTGTTGCGCCCTGCAATACAGCAGCTCACCTGTGGGTGACCCTCAACTTGATCCTTTTTTTTTTGGCTCAAAGTTGTGCAGGCGCAGGTTGGGGGTTGCGCATGCACAACTCTGCACAACCCGACTGAATATCGGGTTGCGCAGTTTATGCATGGTTCCTCCCCCTCCTGTTGAGCATGCATTCATTTGCATTGCACTGTTGCTCAACCTGTTGTCAGTGGCGTAACTGCCTCCTGCTGAATATCGCAGAATGGCGCAATGTAGGACTTGTGCATGCGCAACCCTGTTGCGCATAGCGCAACCCTTTTGAATATCTGGGCCATAATGTATTTTACGTTGTCTGACAAAGACTGCAAATGTGCTTGGCACATCCCCAGCAAGTCAGCATCTGTTCCACTGGTCCAAATCAGTACTGAAGAAGAGAAGACAGACGATCTGGCAAATATGCTATGCAAAAGCACATTTCTCCAGCAAGGTTACATTAGTGTTGATGTGAGTAGCAAAGGGAGTTGGGAAAGTACTAGTACCAATGCCATTACTAGTGGCACAGATACTGGCAGGCTTTCCCAGCTCCATCCTAGTATGGGAGTAGGAGGGCTTTAGGGCTTGGGGCCCTCACTATTCTATGCACAACCACTTTTTTATTATTTAAAATTTGATAATCTGATTGTCCCAAGGGCATTAAGTATCTATTTTCAAGGGTACCCAAAAGTGCAAACAGCAATATAGTCATGGAATAAGTACAAAATAACAATACAAAATTCTTTATTTATTTAGTGATTTGGAAAATACCTTTGAGTGCAAGCTCTTTTACGAAGGTTCCACATCATAGATTGCAAAACAAAGAACAATAGGAGAATGCAAAGGTACATTACAATGAGTGATACAACTTGGATTCAGAACATTCAGAATAACTCAAAACAGGTCCAAGTTAATATAACAAGAAAAACACTTTATGAGGGTAGGGGGGATAAGCATCCACAGAGTGCCTTGTCAGTAGTTCAAAGGGACAGGGATAGCTGGCAGTGGGGTGAAGAAAGGAGGTACAAGAGAGAGGTATAATGCGGTGGAGGTGAAGGGTGGGAGAAGAAGGGCTATAAGGTATAGGGATAAATGGTGGGGTGAGGGGAGGCTGAGTGGAGAAGGCATGCTAAAGTAAATGGTAGGGTGTGAGGGGGCATGGTCAGGCAGCCTGCATTAGTAGTGACTGCTAGGGAAACTCATGGGACTGTGAGTTGGGGGAGGGGGGAGGGTGGGGTGGTGGGTGCCAAAGGAGCATGACACAGACTGATTGCTGAGGCAAAGCATTTATAGATAGATTTATCAGCACAGGGCTGGGAAGAATATTTCATGATTTGATTGCTCTGAACAATAACTGTCTCTGCCATAATTAAGTTTTGAATAATGGTGGCTTGATATAATGTCTAGTAGGTAATCTTGTGAAATGAACTGTTGAGAATCCAGAAATTAATCTTAAAGAAGAAAATTCAATTTACTGAATAAAAATGCTGAAAACGTATGAGAACAAAATAAAAACAAAGTTGTTGAAAAAGCAATCAACCAGTCTTTGCATACCGTGTACAATGATGTGTGTGCTATGGACCAGAAGTAATCAAGTGATACACAGCATGCTACAGTGTATTAAATATAGAATAGCAGATGGGGAAATGTGTGATATGAGAATTTAATGCACACCCAAGGTGTGGGATGCTACATAAATCCCGAGGGCAAAGCCCAAGGGGTTTATCAAAGCATCCCACACAAAGGGTGTGCATTAAATTCTCATATGCACACTTCCTCATTTTTTTATTTTATATAATTTGCTGGTGAGCAATTTTTTTCCCAGTGAATGCTGTGACCCAAAGAGAGAGAAACACACATACACACACACTCCCCCCCCCCCAACACACACATCAGTCTACTTTTTGGGGGGCATACTTCAGTAGCCCACACACAGCAACCCTAAATGTAGTAGGTAGTTTCAGCTTCCCAGCTCCCACTTCAGATTCTACAGCTGTGCCGCAGTCTCTACCTAGTCCTGTCCTTCTCCCTTTTGCCCCTTAGTTGACAACAGCACAGCAGCCTCCAGCTCCCTCAGGTCCCACAAATTGTTTTTTTTGTTTAGTGAAAGCTGACATTGGGATCATGCTCGCACTTACCTCTTGGTGTGGGCAAGCAGCAAGGGACCACTCCCGCTGGCAGTATGTGGCTCATGAAGCTGGTGAACAGAAAAATGGCCAGATACTTTTTTTTATGTTTAACGGTAGGATGAATGGTAGGATCAACTAGATAACTAAAAAACAAGATTACAGGAACGCAAGGGTTTTGTTGTAGCAGATCCTCCATAATAAAGATACAGAACTGCCACATTTCTTGAAATTATTTATACCGCCCACACAGAGAATGAGCACCAGTGAGAGACATTTACTTTTGGCAGATGCAGTGCATGAATGCCATAATAACTGATTGGTTATTACAGCAAATATCAACTGGTGGTGGCCATTCAAAAAAATTGCTCACCAGTAATCATCTCTTGTTAACAAGGGATCTGTGGCTGTCGAATACACAAGGAGACCATATTCAGTAACTGATGCCAGAATGGACTGACACAAAACTTTTCTGGATTTATTTTACTGTTATTAATTTATTCATTGATATTAATTAAGAACATATTTCACTTGGTAGGCAAGCTGAGCCCTGAGGCTCATTTCAAGATGTAACCTGGGGAGAGGGAGGGGAGGGGGTAGCTAGTAGAGGACTGCATATACATACAAATACAAGGCTACAGGTGTGAGGCAAATACATCCATACAATTCAAAACTCTCATTTATTCAATACAACTACAAGGTTTATAGTTGTGAAGAGACACATACACATGATTTAGTGCAGTTCAAGTCACATTTCAGTTTCAGAATTAAGTTCTGCCTCCTAGTGAAATAATGGTTTTAAGAGATTACAATTGCAAGGGATGATACTACACCAGGTGTTATGGTTTAGGTGAGGGTGCAGCAGGGTTAAGTGCTAGACAGTGCAGAGATACTTTGTTATATTCTTAGAGTAGAGAGTCGCATGGCAACCCTGTAAAAAGTCTAGAGCATTCATGGTAGGACCTCACACATGCAAAGTGGGCCTTAATTAGCCCCTTGCCCACTGGAAATGTTGGGACAGAGGTAATGCTTAGAGGTAGGTTATTCCAGGTTTCAGTAGTTGATAGCGGAATGAGGCTTGCTCAAGGTTATGTTTGTGTCTCGGGATTTGGAGTCTTTCCCAATCTTCGAACCTGCGTGCATAGGTCAGATTACCTGCTGAGGAAAGTAGATTTGCCAGGCAGCATGAAAGTTCACCCATTCAGAACTTTGCTCCAATGATAACTGCATGTATTTGTTATCTTGCCTCTGCTGGCGCATGCCTGATGTTATTGTACATTGAGCAGAGGTGGGTGCAGGGAGGGAGGGCAGGCCAGGGGTAAATCTGCAACAAGGTGTTGAACAGAGTGGACCACTTGGTCAGGATGAGGTTTGCTCCCATGTAAACAACATCCCAGTAGTACACCAGGGGAATTATGGAATGTTCCACTACTTGTTTCCTGATGTGGAGCTGTAGACAACTCTTTATCCTGTAAAGTGCATCAAGTTTTGTGTAGCATTTGGCAACTGTTTTTATATGTGTGCTGAGTAGTCCAGTTGCTGATCATGGAGGAGGCCTAGGTATTTGTAGATCAAGACTGAGTTCAGATGATGTCCTTGGGTGGAGGACATATTCAGTGTGGTAGGGGTTGATCCCAGCCACTGTCTGGATCCAACAGCATGGAGACTTTTTTATTTTCTGATTTAAGACCAGCCAGTTTGCTTGGAACCAGTTCTGAACTGTGAGAAATTCCAGTTTAGGGGCTCTTTAATGGAGCAGACTGTGGGATCAGGAGAATAAATTATGATATCATCTGTGTATATTTGAATGCGGCAGGAGGAGAGTGATGATAGGAGATTGTTTATGAAGAAAGTGAAGAGCATGGACCCTAGAACTGATCCTTGAGGGACTCTGAGGATGACTGATATGGAGGTGCAACAGTGCCACCAATATTTACCAATGGTGACCTCTATGACAGGGAAGAGGTAAACCAGATGAGCAAGGTGGAGGAGATATATACTGTATCTGGGGATCTCAAGAAGAATATAATTACATGCTCTCAGGCTGCATAGGCTAGAGCTCTTGCAAAAGAAGGCTGATATATACTGTGGTAAGTCACTCTGAAGGGCTTTCTAGGACCACATATACAGGTTTTTTGTCCTTCTCATCTCCAGCCAACTGAGATATAGAGGGTATAGTGGGGGGTTGTCACAGGCAGCCCAGAAGTAAACTGCCATGCCCAACAATAAAGGACACCTAATTTAAAAAAGTTGTGAGGTGGCAGCACCCCCCCCCCATAACACTAGGCCACAATAGTCCAGGAGCATCAAGAATGTGGCCCTCGCTACTCTTTTGCAGGCATCAGCAGAGAACATAAATCTCTTTCTGTAGTAGGAGCCCAGACATGGCTGCAATTTTTTTACATAGATTAATAATATGGGCACAGAAAAAGAGTTCATTGTCTAACCATAGGCCAAGATACTGGAATGTATCAGCTAGCTTCAAGCTATCTCCCATTAAGGTGAAGACATTGGGGATGGTGAAGCTAGTTGATCACTTGTTGGTATGAGAGAAAATCATGTATTTTATCTTTGAGGCATTAAGGAGAAGTTTAGATACAAACAATTTCAATTGTAGGGTATTGAATGCTAATTGTAGGTTGTGTAGCGTATCAGGTACATTAGCCCAGTAGCATATTATACTGTATCATCAACATAACAGTTGAGCTTGATATCTCTGATACTGTACTCCAAATCATTTGTGCAGATCATGAATAGCAGAGGACCAAAGACATACCCTTGGGGAACTACTCTTAAAATCTGGGAGCAGATTGATAGGAAGCCTTCAGATTTTACTTGCTGTTACCTATTGGTTAGATCATATCTGAGCCAGGGAAAGAGTATGCGGACCAGTGCCAATTGTGGAGAGGTTTTGCAGCAACATCTGGCAGCTAGTGGTGGGCGAAGTGGGCTCAATCCTCTCCACGAAGTGATTCACGGAGCAAAGGCGGATTCGCGGAGTGCTCCGCAGTGCGAAGCAGAGTACTTCGCGTTATGATGAGGAACGCGAAGTCCATTGGAAACATTGACTTCACATTACTCTGCCTCCACAGATCACTACTCCACCAAATTTAAGGTGAAGTGCATTGAGGACAATGCACTTCACCTCACTTCATCTTGTTTTTGAGCTCTGAAGGCGAATTTTGCAGTGATTCATGGGATTTCAGGTCACATGGGCTCTATAGTAATCTGCACAGCCTCAGTTCTGGGTAGTATGTGTAGGAAGGAGTAGGAGACAGTGTGCTCTGATAGCTGTCTGTTACCAAAATCTTGTAAAAGCTGTTAGAAAAGCATTTTTGCAGTTTTTGGGGGGGGGCTCCAACTTTAGTTCATTGATTGTAGGAAACCCTCCTGAGCTCATATCATTGAGCGTTTTTGTTTTTGTGTGGATTTTGAATGTTAATTTACAACATTGAGTGTGTGTGTAGTAAAAGACAGTGAAAGTGTGCTTTCGGGGAGGGGCGTATCTGTGGTGTAGGCAGATTTAAGGTGGAGAAATAGTGATTTATTTGTTTTATGGTTATATTTTTCTTATATAACTAACTGTGTTAATGTACACACAGTAATATTGTCAGTAATAGTTGACATTTTCTTGCTGCTTATTATGTGGATCTGGTGCAGCAGTTCATAATTTCAGGTAGTTTACATTACAATACATAATGTGGCATAGTACTGAACTTTTGCATTTGCTATGCATTACTCATTCAGCATTGTAGACAAACTGTTCTGCATGTGTATGTGTGAGTGAGTGTGCAGTGTTGCGTGACATCAAATAATACACCTTTTATTGTGCCACAGACTACTGTAATTGCAGCGCAACAGTGTGAACCTGCTATCCACTGCAGCTGCCTGATTTTGTACTGTGATCATGGTATCTTTTCCTTGTTTTGCTGCTTGTACTGCCGTAAAAATCTGCAATGTAGTCAGTGATCCCCCCACCCCCATGTGCAGAAGGAATTTTTTACCAGATTGGATTGTTTTTGTGACCTCATCAGCACCACTGGTTACTGAAGTTGTTTTCACTGCTTGTCAGACTACTAGTCTCTTATCTATTGCTGAAGCTACAGTTGTTTTTCTGGCTTCATATCCAGCGTCCCCCCAATCAGAGAGTGAACATATCGAAATCTGAATTTGGTTATAATATTGTGGTTGATCCCCCAAAATGCCTGCAAAGAGATGTGCAAGCAAAGCTGTTTCTTGCCATGGCAATGTTGGCAGTAAGATAGTCTGTGGGCGTGGAAGTAGTACGCAAACGCAGAAGTGCGTTGCTGATGTGAGGAAAGGTATTTCTCCTGCAATGTTTTTTACAGCCCAATCAGTAGCTTCGCTCATAGTTGGAGGAGATGATGTTTTCCCAGCCAGTGGTGTTAGTGTTACTGGTGTTAGTAGTGGTGGTAGTATTAGTATTGTTGCATCAAGTTCTCATTCCGACCAGTGTACCATATCCAAAAATATTGAGTGAAGCAGTGCAAGTGAGTGGCAGCGTAGATGATGCCATACTTCCCAGTAACATCCCAGTAACTGAACCTGAGAATTCTGATAATAATGTCAACTATAGCATACAATGTGATGTTCCATCCACTGTGGCAGTTAACGTCATGCATTTTCCATGCAGTGATTCAGAGTGTGGTGAAAAAATATTAGGTGATGGTGGTGTAGATGCTGACGATGAATGTGATGATGATGATGATGCTGTTGTTGCAACATGCGGTCTACATGCTAGCGTCCACGCAGAAGATGTGGATGTGTGTGACGTTGATGAATATGATAATGATGTAATTGACTCCAGTTGGGAACTGGAGAAAAATAAATTGAAAGTGACTGTGTCTGAGTCTGTTTGCAGGAATCCCCCTCCTGTAAAAACTTGTGATCTACCGGTTTTAGTTGATGATGATGGTCCAGGAATAAATGTGATAGGTAGTCATGGTGGTCAGTTGCAGTCCAGGTGTGCAGTACCCAAAACATCACATGCCCCTCCACTTCAGGGCTCAAAATAATGGACTTAAATAAGCCACATCGTGGACATGTTAAAAGAGAGCATCACAATCCCTTGTTCGGGAATTTTTTGTTCAAGATGCAAATGATGAATCAGTTGCAATCTGCCAGGTTTGCCATGTGCGTGTGAGTCGAGGTAAAAAGGGGAGCCTTCTGGGCACAGGAAGACAGCATACACATCTTAAAAACAGGCACTTGGCACTGTGGACCCAGCATAAGCTAGCAGCTAATGCCACAGTGGGGCGTTCATCCTCGTCACTGGCAACCATAGTGAGCATGTTATCCTCTTCCAAGACTGTTAAGTCCAGCAGTAAATTAAACATGTGCAGTAGTGCGGTAATAAGAGCAGAGGATTACTATTGGCTATATGGACTTCAGCAAGGCCTTTGACACTGTGCCACATAGAAGACTATTACACAAACTGGGGAATATGGGTGTGGGCAGGACAGTAGTGTGGTGGGTAGGTAACTGGATGGGTGGCAGGACATAGAGGGTGGTGGTAAATGGCTGTCACTCCACAGAGGGAAGAGTGACCAGTTGGGTACCACAGGGATCAGTGCTGGGACCGGTCGTATTCAACATCTTCATTAGTGACATTGCGCAGGACCTAGAAGGCAGAATTTCACTGTTCGCTGATGACACAAAGCTCTGTAACAGAGTAGACACACCAGACGGTGTAGACAGAATGAGAAGGGACCTGCAGAAACTTGAAGAATGGTCAGGGGTTTGGCAATTGAAATTCAATACAAAGAAGTGCAAGATAATGCATATGGGGCACAAAAGCCCTGGCACAATTATCAGTTGGGGTGTGAGGATATAGCATGCACCAAGCAGGAAAGGGATCTTGGGGTTATCATCTCTGATGACCTCAAGGTAGGGAAACAGTGTGACAAGGCAGCAGGTAAAGCAAATAGGATGCTGGGATGCATAGGCAGGGGCATCACCAGCAGGAAAAGGGAGGTCATAATTCCACTATACAAGACACTAGTGAGGCCCCACCTGGAGTACAGTGTACAGTTCTGGAGACCTTACCTATGAAAGGACATAGACAGGGTAGAGAAGGTTCAGAGGAGAGCAATAAAGATGGTACATGGATTGCATCACAAGTCCTATGAGGACAGGTTGAAGGAACTGAATATGTGCTCCCTGGAGGAGAGGAGGGAGAGAAGGGATATGATAGAGACATGCAAGTATCTTACAGGGAGGAACAGAGTGTAGGAATACACTATTTTTAAGCGAAAAAGATGTTACAGAACTAGAGGGCATGGGATGAAGTTGGAAGGAGGACGATTCAGAGGAAACGTGAGGAAGAATTTCTTCACAGAACGAGTGGTGGACAGGTGGAACACCCTGCCAGAGGAAGTGGTGGGGGCTGAAACAATCACAGGATTTAAGAATGCATGGGTTAGACATAAAGGAATTCTGGAGGTCAGGGGTAAGGGGCAACAGACTTCTAGGAAAACATAAACTGAACTTACAAGCTCAAATGGGCAGACTGGGTGGGCCATAGGCCCTTATCTGCCAACACTGTCTATGTATCTATGTATGTATCTATGAGGTGGAGGACCATAATGACTTTGAAATGTTGTCCAGTGCTGGTGAGAGTAGCAGTTTTTGTGGTGGTGATGGTGGTGAATGCAGTATGTCTAGTGCAAGTGGTACGTCAACCCCGGTTGGCAAATCTGGCAAAATAACAGCATTTCTGGGTTTGTCATCATCACCTGTGCAACCGTCTTCATCAAATGTTCACACTACACCCCCTGCCAGTGCCATTCATCACAGAGCACAACCATCTGTGATCACACCCAATGTAAAACGTTTAAGTCAGCCCACGTTACAGAGTGTTTTTGCGCATAAGCTGAGTTACCCCCCCCCCGAATCATACAGTGCCACGTGAACTTAATGCTGCTGTAGTAGAAATGCTGGAAATTGATTTTTTTGCCCTTCTCCTTTGTGGAGAATTCTGGGTTCCGGCGGCTTGCTGCACGTGCCTGTCCAAAATGGAAAGTCCCATCCAGGACATACTGTACTTTTCTACCTGTGCTGTCCCCAAGTTGTTCCGCACTGTGTCCGACTCAGTAAGACATGCCCTTCAACATTCCTCGTTTCCATTCATCCATTTAAGTATGGATATTTCAACAAGTGGCAAAACAGCAGGGGGGTTCATATCTGTGTATAACTGCACACTGGGCGCAGGTGCCGGGGGTTGTTTGTAATGTTGGTAGTGTGAATAATCAGTGCAGTAAGGTGGATTGTTGCGGTAGCAATCTTCCAGGAATTCGACAGCATGCAATGATTGCTATGTACAATATGACCTGTTCACACTCTGGTGAGAACATGTTGGACATGGTACTGACTGAAACTGACAAATAGCTAAACCCTCTGTCTGTGACAGCTGGGTTCATAGCAAGTGACAATGGGTCAAATGTGGTGAAATGCATCACGAATGGTGTTTTTTTTTCATGTTCCATGCATGGCCCACTGTTTAAATCTTGTGGTTCAGGAGTTTCTTGCAGCACCCTGATGTAAAGGAAATGCTGATCATTGCACAACGTATCTGCTCTAACTTTTCAAGATCTGGAAAGGCCCGTGACCAACTGCGGCAATTGCAGATACCAAACAGCCTGCCTCAGCACTGCTTGAAGCAGGAAGTTGTCACCCGATAGAACTCCACTTTATACATGGCAGAGAGGTTGTATGAACAATACAAAGCCATCTCAAAATATCTTGTGATGCACACTAGCCGTGACAGTTCTGGAACCTCCATGTCTATGACGACTGAACAGTGGCACCTCATGGACTCTGGAATAACAATTTTGCAGCCTTTTGAACATGCCACACAGGCAGTGAGTGGTGAGTCGGACTCCATCAGCCAATCATTTCCACTGCTGTGGGTGCTGAGGCAGACATTGGTGAATGTACAGCATGGCCTTGCTGTTGCCAGAGACGGTGGTAGCAGTATGTTGCTGCAACACATGCTGACAGTATTTGACCAGAATCATCACATTGTGAGCATTTAGGGTAGTGACAACTTTTCCATAGCAACAATGCTGGACCCACGATACAAACGTGGAATTGCATCAGTACTGGAGGGAGGGCCTGAACAGGTAAAAAATATCAGTGGTCAACTGGTGCGCTTGGTTCATGGGGCACAGAAGTTACATGCCAAGGTCAGCAAACCTCAGCAGCATAATCCGGCTGAAGGTGTACCTGGAGGACCATCAAGCATATCCTGCAAGGGGAAGGGGACTGCCAGTTCCAGGTGGTTTGTCATCTAAAGTGGCTGGCATCAACCCACTTTGGGAGACTTTGTTCCAAGTGGGTATTTGTGAAATAAATGATTTGGGAGAACAGGATGCTGCATCAACCACTGTACTTAGTGCGGCACAGAGAATGGTTGAGTCACATTTGTCTGAAAACAGGCATCTGACAATAACTGAAGATCCTCTTTTGTACTGGAGTGGAAAAGTCAGAGAATGGCCAGAGCTCACTGCAGTGCCACTGAAGTACCTCATGTGCCCACCCTCCAGTGGAAGTGTTGAGAGGGTATTCAGCTCAGCAGGTGCAATAGTCAGGGATCATCGGACAAACCTGTCTCCTGTAAATGCTAGTTTGCTAACATTCATTAAAATGAGTGAGAGGCACATACCAGCACAGACTGCAACCTTGATATTTGTACCCCAGCCTAGTCATGGTGGTTTTGGAGATTTGGAAATGGACCATCCTGGTGGTACTGGCAGTGGCTGCCTGAGACGGCACCCCACTGATGTAGATGATGAAACAATGGAGAAATAATTTCCCAGTGGTCAGACTTCAGACATCGATGACTGTGAAGGCAGCTTTCTTTATGAGGATGATGATGTGGTTAATGTTGGTAGGTTTTAACTGAAGTTTTTAAAAGGTGGTGTGCCCCCCCCGAACCACCACCACCGCCGGGATTGCTGTTTGCCACTGCCACCACTGAGCCTGAGTCTGTCCGCCCCCCGGACCACCAACGGTACTGCTGTTTGCCACTGCCACCGCTGAGCCTGAGTCTGTCTGCCCACTGAGCCACCACCACTGGGACTGCTGTTAACCACTGAGCCTGAGTCTGTCCACCAACCCAGACCACCACATCCATCAGCCAGAGACACAAAGCTTCTTAATATTTAAACCATAAAGTGAGTATGTGTACTCGTGTGTTATGCTGCTTCACTTCCTTTAGTTATATGTTTTGTTTTCTGTAGCTTTACAAAGCTGCAATGGTAAAACACATCGGCCCAGCTATTCAAACTGCGCCCAAAAAGTGCGCAATAGCAGGAGCAAATGCAAGTCCATTGCACCCACCTGCAAGAGGCATGATATTCAAAAACTGAGCTGGCCAAACTGCGCCTACAGCCGACGACTGAATATTGTACCACCTGTGCCATAGCACAACAAGGGATGTGCAGCTGAGCAGTCCAGAGGTGCCATAGTGCAACCAGGGACGCCCCCCAGCAGCAGGGTGGCAATGCAACTGCACAACCAGGGAGGTAGGGGCCCACCACCCATGCCACAGATGGGCAGAGGAACACACAGCAGAACAGACATTGTCCCCTCACACCCCATGCACTCACTGCACAACTGGGGGAGGGCTGGAATAACCACTAGCCCATGGAGACCAGCAATCAACCCACAGCTGGGCCATGGTGCTCCATCACACCCCCCGGCAAGTTGTGACTGGCACACAGGGAGGGCTGACCACCCCATGCCACACCATCCCCCAATGCAGAGCACACCCTGCACCGTGACCCCTAGACACCCTGCCCAGGAGCAGCGTCCACCACTGCAGGAAACCCCATGCATGCCACCACCTCCACTGTGACAATGCAACCCTGTGCACCACAGAACCATGCAAGGCAGCCCCACCACGAACACCCATCAGCGGATGTCAGCACACAGCGATGCAGCAACAGCATACACAGTGCCACCATGCACACCCCCTGAGGTACTGCTGAGAGACCAACCATGCGTCGGCGCACGAGGTACCCCACATGGGACAGGGCATGCCCTGGACCCCACCACCAGTGGTAAAGCACCCTGCACACTCTCCCAGTGACACACCCCGACCCAGCACTGGCCACAACAGCCAGCGCAGACCCCCACAGTGGTGCATGGAAGCATGCACCACACCAGATGCTCACAGTGCATGGACAGACACCCACCCATACCCAAGGGCACAACAACACAGGGACGCAGTAGCTGGGCAACCAAGCCCCCAGCGTGGGCCCATGTAAACTGTGTACACACAACCTGCAGTCTTCCATGGCACAGGGGTGCCAGCTGCCCTGTGCAGGCACTGTGAACCTGTACACCACCAGCATTTGTCCATAGCACAAGTCACAGACAGTGTTGCACATTTCCTACAACACACACAAGCCACAGCATGGAGGTGGGGCAACAACTGTGGAAGCCACGGTGTCACCCGAGGCAGACATGCACCACATCAGTGACAGGAGGCAACCCAGCATTGTGACGGGTACAGTTGCTGCCCTGCATTGACAGCCACCACTGACATGCCAGCAGACCATGCAGGTCACAGACATGCATGGGTGTCAGCTGCACAGGCCGTGGACAGGCTGACAGGGGTGCCATGGACACAGAGCATGCACCATGGACCACTGCATGCAGTCATCCAGTGCAAAGGGCACAACACACACACACCACAGACACTGACCGATAGCTACCCCCACACCATAGTCACCTCCCCACGGACACACACACATACCCATGACTGCACCACCCCTGATGCCATGCACACCACTGCAGCTCAGCACCTATAGCTCACTGCAAATCAAAGATCACCACAGTATTCATATCAAAAGATCTGTATTAAAACAAAATATAAAAGTTAACTACGTACAATAATATATACAAGATGAGGGGGAGGGCCACAAACAAGGTGGGGGTGGGTAAGGGCAGGAGGTAGACAAATGGGTAGGAAAGGAGGGTGTGAGGTGGGTCAGGGGGTAGGGATATCAGAGGCAGAGGGACTTTCAACGGGGCCCGCTCCCCACTCCAAGCTTCTCCTCTGCAGTGGCCTCCTCATGGACCCCAATTTGATTTATGTGCGAAGGATCTCCAGGACACCTCGCCATGTGCAGGATCTCCCGCAGTGCCTCCCAGATGTCGTTCAGCTGGTGGACACCTAGGACAAGGGAGCACAGTCAATAGGTGTGAATGCACAGCCCCATACAGCCCACCCACTGTGCATGGCATACGGCCATGGGACATACCTCTGTGATGGTGTGTGACCACCCACATTGATCACGTCCACATGACCTGCCCACCCAGACACATACAGCCATGCGAAATGCTGCACACACCCACCAGCCAAGTCACGCACAGCACCACCGTGGCCATTTAGTGACATGGCTGTAATTCTAAAGGCAGTGGCACAGCCATGGACCCGGTCATCGTGGACCACCATCGGACGCACTCCCAGACATGCATGCCACTGGACAGTGCCTGTAACAAGTTGTGTGCATGGCAGTGGTGTCAATGAATGGTGACCATGCCCCGCTGCCCACCCTGTTACACAGCATGCAATAGTAATCATGGAGGTATGGCACTCACCATCATTGGGCCGGTCCCTTGGGCACTGTGGACCCTCGCCCCGCCTTGTCTCCCTCTCCTCTTCATTGTGCCACAGCTCACGTGCCAGGCACCTCTCCTCCGGCCCTGTGGTGCAAACATGGAGAGAGGAACATCAGTACAATCCCATAGCAAAGCCCCCCTGCCCCCAGGTGTGTGTCCTCACACAGCCAGACCCACCACCCACACTCTGATAACGCCACCACAGCCAACACCGGAGGGTCCCTCCCCTATGTGCTGGACACATACAACACTGATACCCATATGGAAGATAAACGTGTGTTGACGTAACACCCTACCTGGCCATGGCACCATGCCCCTCCTTTGCGATGCCGCGGGCAGGCTAGCAGATCCGGCTCCCTCCAACGCAGGCCCCCATACCTATGGTGGCACTGCTCAACTGTCCACCCCATCCAGTGGCCTCCTCCAGTGCAGTGGCCACCTTCTCCCACACCTGGCTCCTGGACCTGTTCAGGGGTGCCCAAACAGTGGTCCATGGTGTGGCTCCACTATGGCCACTAGGTTGGCCAGTTTGACCTGTGTCCATTGAGCAGCCCTCCTGCGCACCATTCTCACAGCTCGGTCTGCAAATATGGTGCTCTGCAGCGCGGTTCCCCACGTGCAGATGCTGCATGGTACAGTGCTGCCATTCCCTATCGCGCTGTCACTGAACAGCACGATAGTGGTGCACCCATGCCTGACACATGGTGCCTAGAGGGCAAAGGTCAGGCACAGGGTCAAGGGTCTCTGGCTCATGGACACGCACAGTGCCATTGGAACCCAATGCGTGTAGCATGATTGGCTGCTGTGTGCTACCTTCAGTAGCGGCCTACCGCACTGTTGCCCCAGTGCGCCTATGATGGCCCAGTGCCACAGCGCCATGTAGGTGAACATCGCTTTAGCGCCACTGGCACAATGGTGGCCGTGCCCTGCATTGCTTCCCAGGCACTGCACGTCAGGAGCATGGCAGATGCCTGCATCAGTAACCCAGGCATGCACAGTGAGGTGTGCACTACGCATGTCACAGAACTGTGCTCTTGGCTCAGCATGTTCAACACAACTGCGAAAAGCACAACAGTGCGATATTCAGTCATCACATGCAAAACAGCTAATCAGCCATGCAATGATGCAGCACTGCAATTTGCATCCACTTAAAGTTGTGCCTCACCTCATTTGCACGGGTTGCACTATAAAAGTGCGACATTGGGCTGCAGTGGCCATAGTCAGTTACTGCAGTCTATTGGTGAGTTGCATGCTGTTTGGGAGTGTGGACTGTGGATTTAGGGACATGCATGGGACTGCACAGTCACAGGTAACAACTGTCATTCTTACAGGCTAAAAATGACCTAGCAAGTTGAGAGGGAGGAATACAGTGGTGGGAGGAGGAGGAGGCCTAATTTTACCAAGGCCGAGACCGAAGTCCTGTTTGAGGCCTACCTGGATCAGGAGCTGCTTCTCAGCGTATGGCAGGGAACACCTCAAGCCCGTGCTGCTACATGGGAGGAGGTGGCACATGCTATGAACCTGCATGGCAGCCACCAGTGCTCCGTGCAGGAGTGCAAGAAGAAGATGGGCACAGACAGGAGCAGGATAAAGGAGAAGGTGGCTGCCATGAGGGCAGCACGAGTTGCGACAGGTGGGGGACAGCCGTAGGTGGTACACCTGACCCCACAGGAGGAGAGGATTGCTGGAAGCATGCAGCATTGTGCCATTGAGGGTGTTCCGGGTGATGGCTTCCAGATGGGTGGTGGCCCATCACTGCATGGTAAGTCATGGTCTGTCTATGAGGGGGGGCAGGGTAGGTCACATGCAGTAACGCGACTTTGTTTTCCCTTACAGATCCTGAGCATCGGCATGGGTCAGTGGTGGTGGGCTTGTCCACTGAGGACAGTCAGCTGGAGATGGAGGAGGGCCCATCCACCTCCACAGGTATATGTGGCTCAGTGCGGCAGTGGGCCCGCCTGGCTGTCCATGCTGATGTTGTTGTAACAGGTGCGGAGGAAGCCCTGCCCATGTCTCAGCATGCCAGCATCCATGGATGCCAGTATGCTGTGACTTGGGCCGGTGCCGAGTCCGTCACCGATGATGATGTCGCTAATGTCATGGGCTGTGATATGTGTGTGCCATGGGATGGTCACACAGCAGGTAACATCGTGGCCATGGCTGTGGGTGGTGCTGTTATGGAGTCCTGCATGTCAGCACAGTCCCAGCCTGTGCCTGTCAGCACCAGTGGGGCAGCATTGGTGTTTGTTCAGGACAGTGGGACTGTTGCGGCCACTGCTGTGGCACCACTGAGCCCTGGGGAATGGCAGCTGGAGGGGAAGCATCAGCAGTTGGCCAATGGGCTTGGGGGTATAGGGTCCAGTGGTGGCGTCTTGTGCACTGCCTGTGGACATGCCCAGACTTGGTCCTGGTGTGAAGCGCCCACCCTCAAGGGGTGCTGAGCATCAGGGCCATGCACACCCTGAGGGACAGGATGCCGAGGAGGCAGATGACCTCTTGGATGAGTACACCCATCTACTGCAAGCATCAGTCCAGCAGCAGATGCAGCTTGCAAAATCGGTAGATGCACTGCATGCGGCTCTGGAGTGGGCAGAGGAGCATCGCAGCAGAGACACTGCTGTGATCCTGGCAAGGATGGACTGGTTGCGGGAGGATGTGACTGCTGCCATTGACAGGCATGCACAGGCATTCACTGCTGCCATGGCCACAATGGGCAAACAGTGATGTGCCCATGCGTCGTGGACACCACACAGTGCACTGTCCACCCCCATTCCTGGCATCATGTGACACCCTCTCTGTCTACACGGATTCAGCTGTGGGCATCCGAGCACACCTGGTGCAGGTATGTCGGTATGTCTGCAGACCCCGCGCAGCACAGTCGCGCTCACACAGTGGAATCCCTGGGGACCATTGGTGGCACCCCATGAGGCCAGTGGTTGGCCTGTCAGTGCTGGTGGGTCTCAGTGAGGCTGCCCAAGCATCCATGGTGGCTGAGGCACTGTGTCGCGTGACTGACCTGTCTCCCAATGTGGCTACTGTCTGGTGCTGCCCTGTGTGCATTGTGTCTTTCAGTGGGCAGTGCATGGGTGGGTACCCAGCCCTGCACGTGGACACACAGTCCATCTGCACACCCTCCCAGCTGCTGTCCGCAGTTGCATGTGCATGATGATGCCTGCATTGTGCTGTACACCAGTGTGCAATGGTGCTCATCATCTGACATACGCACATGGACAGGCAGAGGGTGTGGTGGTCTGTGGACATGTGTGTGGCTAGGGGTGGTGTTCTGGGTTGGTGTGCCTCCTACCCTTTGTCCATGTTTGGTGCATTGTGTGTGTGTGTGTGTGTGTGTGTGTGTGTGTGTCTGTCTGCATGGCATGTTAGACCTCACCCATTCCTGGTTGTGTGTGTGGTTCCATGCCCTGCCACTTCCCTTGATGGCATGCACCCCTGGTGTGTGTCCATGCGTGTTTGTGGGTTGTGCCTTAGCCACTGTTGGCTGCACATGGCCCCATGACTTACCTGGGTTGGCTGAAGTGCTCCTCCGTGATGGTGTCCCAGTGTAGCTGTGCCAGCCGGAGCAGTTGGGGGTCCCGTAGCCCAAGGGGAGGCTGCCCATCACCATCATCACTGGTGTCCTCATTGTCCCCATTGCTGTCCCCCTCTTCAACCTGTATGGCTATCCCACATTCGTTGGCCATGTTGTGCAGGATGAAACAGGCCAGGAATAGCCCGCAGGCCTTTGAGGGCCTGTAATGTAGGGCACTGCTGGAGGTGTAGAGCCAACGGAAATGTGCCTTCAGCATCCCGAACACCCGCTCGATGACATTACATATGGTGGTGTGTGCCTCATTGTAGCATTGTTGCGATGGGGTCGCGGGCCACTGGTAGGGTGTGAGCAGCCAGGGATGGAATGGGTATCCACTGTCACCTGTGTGTAGAGGGTGGAGGTTATTTTGGTGATCAGCATCACCTTGCCCTGGGCCATGTAGGCCACTACCCATGTCACCTCTGACCATGCCCCCCCAGGCCCTATGATTGTCCATGTGGTTTGCATATTCACCCACTAGGTGGCCAGTGGGGATATCTTCACTCTCGAATCTATGACACAGTGCTGACTGGTGCCAGATGAAGGCATTGTGTGCTCCACCAGGGTGCATGGCACAGACGTTGATTATGCACCCCCTGGCATCGCACACCACCTGGCAGTTGATGCTGGTATAGCCCTTGCGATTGATGTATGCGGCCCCTTGGGGCCAGGTGGTGTCTGGATGGCCACATGGGTGCAGTCTTGCCCCTAGCATGCTGGGCATATGTGCTACCCTGTGGAACTCCTGTATGTTTGCTGTGTGCTCCACCAGTGTGTTGGGGAAATGGATGTACTCCAGGCATGTGGCAGCAGTGCGCTGAGGAATTGGGTGAGGTATGACGTGGCCAACTGGGTTATGCCTGTGGTGTTCCCAGTTGGTCTCTGAAGGTACCCGTGGTGAGCAAGCACATACATGGTGTCACTTTGGTCTCCACTGACAGGGCATGGCTCGCCATGTGGATGTCTGCATCACATCACTGCACAGCTCACAGAGCCGCCTCAGAATTGCCCGATTCAGGCGGTACCGGCCCACAATCTCGGTATCACTACAGCTCGAAGCTGGTGTGGGCTCAGTACTGCCTGTTGGGGGCATACCGCCGACGGGCCCTTCCATGGCCATGCCCCCCTGCTGCCCTCCTTCTCACCCCCATAACAGCATCCATCTGGAAGGTGGCACTGGCCATATCCCTGGCTTGTGTTCACCCCCCTGGCAGCTGTTACTGTATTCCCCCTGCTGTCCTCACTGCTACTTCCCCTGCACCAGGAACACCTGCCTGTGCTTGCCTCACTGCTGTGTGCTGAACCTCCCCCTTCTGAAATGTCTCCCCACACCTTCCCCTGTGGCTATTGCTTCCAGGTGCCCTTTCCTGCCTGGCCCTGTGTGTCCCTGCTGCCCAGTGTGTTCTGCTGTGTTTTGCTCTCGTGTGGTTTCCCTGTAGCGTTCTTGCACCATTCCCTTGCTCCCTTTTATTTTGGCTCATTTCCACTATGGCGCAGCTTCCGCTTGCTCCCCTATTGCGCATGGAGCAAGTTGTTGAATATCGCACTGCACCATTTATGCATGACTCCTCCCACTTCAGTTGCGCATGCCTTCATTATCATTGCGCTGTTGCTCAGTGTGATTTGGGGGCCCAACTGCCTCCTGCTGAATATCGCAGAATGGCGCATTTTCGTACTTGCGCAGGCGCAACCCTATTGCACATAGTTCAACTCTTTTGAATATCTGGGCCATACTGTACACTTATTTTGTTTCTTTTACATGTTAACAAAAAAAGTCTCCATCACTAAAACTTGGTGGGAATGGTACTGCAGCTGTACCGTACATAGAGGAACCAATGGAATATCCATGTGAAATCCATTCTGGTAAGTATGAAGATTTTATTTCATCCATTTCATTGTTTTGGAAAGACTGCAGCAAATGTTGCACACAAGTTGTGTTAGTTACAAGATGTGGGTTTCAATGTAACTTGACTTGAGATTCAGAACCAGGGAGCAAAATAACAATTGTTGTAAGAAGTCATTCACTGTTTTTTAGAAACTTCCAGATGCTTTGTTGTTTTGTCAAACTGGCCTTATCCAAAAAAGTTCTTCAACATCAGGCACACCCCTCCCCAGGGCTTGGGCACACATGCAACATACAGAAGTCATTTCATTAGATGACCATGATCATCATTAACAACAACCAGACTCCAGAAGGATGCAGATGAAATCTGTGAAGAAGTAACAAAATAAGAAACCATTACAGACAAACCAGCAAATATGATCCCCCAACCCCCAAACAAAAAAAACTATTTACCTTCATGTGCTTGAGAGTTATCCATTTCGAATTTAAGCACAAAAAATTCTCATTGAGCACACTGGAATGTGCACACCAACAGTTTCTGTGACCTGTGATGCAGAACAATACCATGAGTACATGTCCACCCCCCTCCTCACATAATACACAACCATATATCTATATCTATATCTATATCTATATCTATATCTATATCTATATCTATCTATCTATCTATCTATCTATCTATCTATCTATCTATCTATCTATCTATTAGAGGCAAAACTTCATTTAATGCATCAGTTAGGGTTGTTCCATAGCAAAAAAGCTAGAAATTTGAGGTTGGGTTGAAAGCCCCTTGGACCCCTAGCCCACCCCAACCGCATTGGGGTGTGCGCTGTCTTCAGCCTCAACTCTCACCCCATCACATTGTAAAGAAGCTGAGGTATAGGAGAATGGGGTGAGAGTTAGATTGATGACCCCAACGCACACCCCGATGCCAGTTGGGGGGTGGGCTGGGGTCCAAGGGGGGGCTTTAAACCCTAATCCCGAATTTCCTAGCTTTTTTTTGCTGTGGAACAACCCTAACTGATGCATTAAATGGAGTATTTTGCCTCTAATTTCTCTTCTTCTTGAGAATGAGGATGATAAATAATGAAAGGAATGCAGGCAGCACGCCGCCCCACCACGTGATGTCTTGTTACCCAGTAACAGGAACTGCAAAGCAAAGGCAAGCAGCAACAGTAATGCATATGGCAAAGCAAATGTAAATGGCAAAGCAAACGTTAATAGAAACACAAGCGTAAAGTGACGCCAACCAGTTACATAAATGGAGACATCAAACAGAAGTGCATACAGAACGCAACTGGTAACACATACATTCACGGTACCACAATTGTAAATGCAGATGGCAACAGTAACACCAACAATAACACCCAAGTAAACAGAAATGCAAGCACGTATGAAAAAACAAACCGTAACGCGCACACTCACGGAACCACAGTTGTAAATGCAAATGGTTATGGTAACAGCAACAATAAAGCCAATAAAAACAGAAACGCAAGTGCATATGAAAATGCAAACTGTTACACATTAGGTCATGGTACCACAATAGTAAACGTAAATGGTAACAGTAACAGCAACAGTAAAGACAACAGAAACAAAATTGCAAGTGCAGATGAAAACGCAAACCGTTACGCATACGGTGGCGTAGACAGGAACGTTGATTCGAATGGTAACAGAAGTGCAACTGGAAACGTTATCTATCACAGTAACAAAGGGCACACCCTTCTTTTCCCCAAAACTGCATTGAAAAAACTAGTTGAAAACAAAGAATTTATGCATTATAATTGACTTCAGAGCAGAAAAGTACGACTTGGAATACTAAATTGCTTATATCTCAGGAACTGTATGACGTAGGAAAAAAATTAAAATTTTGTATGAATTATTACTTTCCTGGCTAGTTTTTTCTTAGCCTCCCAGTTGGGGGCCTAAGCATTTTTTTGACAAAAAGTCTGTATCTCACACCATTTCTGAGATACTGGCCTTGAAAGACGTGACGGGTGCCATAAAGTTATCCTACGGGACAAATCGTCAACTTCGGAGTGCTGTCACTTTGCCACCCTGTAATATTATTTCTAAACCACCAAAAGGCATTTGTAGGATGTTGGCTTTCTTCCTCCAAATTTCAGCCCAAAAGACAAACCATTATTTTCCAGCAGAGCGGCAAAGAATTCCTGTAATATGGCAGATGCCGTGAATGTTATCCTATAGGAAAAGCGCTAACTCAGAGTGCCGTAACCTTGCCGCCTGTAATATTTTTTGACCAATCCACTAAAAGGCACATCTGTGGGTTGTTGCCTTTCTTCCCTCCAAAATTTCAAGTAAAAAGACCAAACCATTTCTGAGATATTCTACGTCAAATATTGGCAAAATTTCCCTATCTATTCCATTGTAAGAAATCTGGCCATCTTGTCCCTATTTTGCGATCAAAGATCACTATCAAAGAATCTCACGATCAAAGAATTTGCAGGCTCACGAACAAAGAATAAAAAATTTAATAATTAAAAAAATAGAAGCAATTGCAGTAAACCACTGAAATGGTTCAACAGAACGAAGCCCTCTGAGTAACACCCATCCTCATTTGACTTCCTAGGACACCCCCTGGGCTAAGAATATTTAATTTTAAATTGGGCCATCTTGTCCCTCAGTCGTGATGCAAGATCGCAGTCAAAGAATCTCACGATCAAACAATTTGCAGCCTCACAATCAAAGAATTTGCAGGCTTATGATCAAAGAATAAAAAAAGGATGAAACATGATTTATTCACCGATTTGAACCAAACCAATGGCATGGTTCGACAGAACGGACCCATCTGAGCAAAACAAGCCCTCATTTGTGTCCCTAGCCCACCCCTGAACTGAGATATTAGTGTTTTAGATCATGATGCAAGATCATGATCAAAGAGTCTCACGATCAAAGAATGTGCAGGCTCGCAATCAAAGTTCATTAGCGAGCTGCAAATTAAGATTTTAAAAGTGTATAACTCTATTTCGTGACTGATTTGGATGTAACCAAAGCAATGGCTTGATAGATCAGGGCCCTGAGTAAAACTCATCGAGTTTTACTTGGAAGTGACCCCTGAGCTGAGATATTTGTGTTTGGTGATTGGAAAACTGAAAACAAGGTGGCGGACCTTGCAGTCAAAGAATTTTGAAATTCCTCAGGAACAAAGATTCTTGAATGGCGAGGCTGCAAATTCTTTGATTGCCAGCCGAGACCAGATGGCCAGAACCCCCATTCTTTGATCGCATGATATACGTCTAAATTTTCCCATTGACTTATAATGGGAACTTAAAAGTACCATAACTGTTGAATGCCTTAATATTTTTCACCAAACAAAAAGTGGCATGTTCAGTCACCAAAGCTCTTTCAAACAAGCCATCTTGCAGAGTGGCACACCACAAAACGGCCATGCAGGACCACATTAAGAATGCCAAAAGGTGCCTTCAAAATGGATAATTTTGCATTTTTGCGCTTCAGACATGAAGACCAGCACTCCAACACAAATGCAATTTAGGAAATTAAGAGATCTAGTGTGTCCCAACGCGTGTACCAAATTTCAGGCAAATCCAGTAAACAGGTCCAAAGTTATTAATGTCCAAACTTTTGACTATAGTATGTAAATGGCCGCTCAAGCCTAACTATAGTACTGCGACCGCGCCACTATAATATATATGTATATATATATATATTTACTTACCAAGGCTACAATTAGTGTACAGCTAAAGGGCACCCTTCAATCCAGTTGAGATGTTCACATTGCATTTGCTCGAATCACCTCGCAGAACTCATTGGACCAGCAACAGAATGCTCATGGTCATCATTTTATACTGTGGGACTTTGCATGTGCTGAAACACTCCCATTTCACTGTGTTACCACTTGTCAATTTTCTGCATACAAGGAGGATGCATTTTGGGTCTGCAGAAAAAATCTGGGACTCTGTGCCACCACTGGGTACATGACTGACTACACCAATAATTCTGAGGGACTTTCTATGTGCTGAAACACTCCCATTTCACTGTGTTACCACTTGTCAATTTTCTGCACACAAGGAGGATGCATTTTGAGCCTGCAGAAAAAATCTGGGACTCTGTGCCACTTTTGCGTGTTGTGTGATTGTTGTGAGCTCATGATACCATACTGACATTACAATTAAAGCAGCATTGCAAGAATGTCGTGACAATTTTGAACTGTACTTTTTTATGCTACTTTACATTGCCACAGTCACTAGTTACTCTAAGTGTGCTTGAATAATACGCTTTTTCACAGTTTATGTCTGCTTTACTTAGTTGACTACTTTTTTCATGTATGAAAAAAAAATTAGCATACCTTCCAATATTGTTCTGACCAGGTTTGTATTTATTTACAGCTGCTTTTAAGTAACTAGTGTTCCATGGTGTCATAAAACACTGCCTGCTGCATAACTGTCACTTGACAACAGAAGTGATGAATAACGACTAACTGATGTGATGGAGAAAAGCAGAGGAAAACAATGACAAAGACCTGGTCAGCACAGATTTGAAAGGAATGCTCCTTTCATTATTTCACACATGAAAAAAGGTAGTACAGCAGACTCAACTACTGCAAATTTGCATATAATTCTAGTCAGTCAGGATGCAAGTAAAGGAAGTTGTAACATAACATTAAAAAATATAGCTCAGAGTTCTCAACAAATTGCAGCTCTGCTGCGGCTTTACAGAGATTCACCACACTACATAGATATGGTGATGAACATAACCTGTATGTGGGAACCTTACTCCCACTGGAATATTTCTTGCTGCACAAAGTGCAATAGATTTCTGAAAACCACCCATAATTTCATTACAGTGTGTCACATCATGGAAGAATTACCATTCAGAAAAGCCGCCCCCCTTTCTCAGCAACGTTAGGATGTGATGCCAGGGGGAGCACAGGTGCATGCTCCACTATAGTTATTGTCCGGCACCTATCCCAATATTTCCTTATGTTATAAGGTTCACTTTGTGGTGAAATGTGGGAATGTTTCCACTAACAAGGCTCTTTTTTCTGGAAATGTGCCCACACGTTTCACCACAAACTGACCATTATAACATAAAGATACATTTGGAAAGCTGCCGGACAATTGGATATTCACTGTAATATAGCATGCACACTCGCTCTCCCTGGCATCATGTCTTAACGTTGTTGAGAAGAGAGGCAGAATGTCAGCAGCTTTTCAGAACGGGAGTTCCTCCATCATGTGACACACTGTAATGAAATTATGGGCGGTTTTCACAGAAATGTATTGCACTATGTGGCGCAAGAAAGATTTCCTGAAGGGTAAATGTGTATTAGTAAACAACAACAAAGAAAAAACAACAAAACAGTACAACACAGTAGTGGGGTGGGGGTCAGAAACAATCACGTAAGTTACTGTGGCCATGGATGCGTGATGGTCCAGCAGCAGGTGCAGCATTCAAACTATTTGCTGCTGCTGCTCTTCTATTGTGTGTACCTGCTGCTGCAAAGCACCAACCCTCTGACTGTTCTCTTCCAGAGCAGCCCACACCAGGGAGATGTCATGCTGAGTTACAGGGACTGTGGCGGGGTCCACTTCAGCTGAGAATCCAGGTAGCGGGGGGGTGGTGGAGAGGGTGGTGCTGGTGGCTCTGGTGGAAGTGGTGGTGGTGGAGCAGCTGCTGTACTGGCCCTCCTCCTGCTTCGATGGTGACTGTGAGGCACAACTCCACCCCTAGCAGCACGCTCAGCCACTGCCATGGAAGGGTCAGCATGTGGATGCCTGTCCCCTTCTGTGGCAACCTGCCACTCTGCCTTGTGGTCATTGAGCATGTGGTGCACTGGCCACCAGTCCCCAAATGTGTTCCAAGGAGGCCACAGTGCACCAGCATACCACACACATGGCACACCACAACTGTGCTGTCTCCCCATAGAGTTAAAAACTCCCACACTGGGGAGCCTGGGGGACCAGACACAGTCCTCGCACAAGTCACATGGTTTGCACCACCTTGATTTTCTAGGGGCACCTCCTGTGGCTATGGAGGTGGTGGAGAGGGTGCTGCTGGAGCCCCAACAGCTGCTACAGGTGGTGGTAGTGGTAGTGGTGGAGAAGGTGGATGCACAGCAGCCACTGGTGGCACTGGTGTTGCTGCTGCTGTTGCTTCAACATGGGGCCTGGGGGAATCAACACCCAGGAGTCGGGAGTGATCCAGCATGACATGACTGCCCCCATGTGTCCACACTCCCCTCCTACTGTGCCCACAGTCCAGTAACTCGCCTTCTCCAGGGTCCACATCCATCCCTCCCACACAAGTCCCTGGCACTCACACGCACACACTCACGCATACTCACACACACACAAAACAAAACAAGACTTATTTAAAAAAATTACTACCAAAAAAAATCACAAACACAATACAAAAACTAAATAAAGATAGATTTTAAAAAAGGTGTTGTTTTACAGAGGCAATAAGCACTTTGTCACTGACTCCTACACTGCTCTCTCACAAGCCTTCTCCCTCTACGAATGCAAAGGAGAAAGTGAAACTGCTTCTCTGACTCACTTCCTTCCTGCCTAGCTAAAGCATGTGATTTGCAGTACTGTAAGCCATATGATGTGTGGGGGGCTGCCTATTTACTTCTCACTTCTCCTTGCTTCACGTTAAGGCATAATGGCAATGTGAAGTAATAAAGATAACATCTAAGTGAGAGACTAGAAGTGGCCATTTTGCATTGTGCTCCGCTAATGCAGTACACTGTACTCATTTTGCCAGCGGATTAACTATTCGCTGCATCTCTACTGGTGGCACACCATATTAAAGGCCTTAGTAAGGTCAAGAAAGATAGCTACTGTGGCAAGCATTAGGTCCAGGGTGGAAAGCCAGTCATCAGTTACTTTGACTAGTGCAATTGCAGTACTATGAATGACCCAAAGAGTAGATTGGGTTGGGGTAATAAAGTTATCATGGGAGATTTACTTCCAAAGCTGATCATTGACTAGTTTTGCCAGTACCTTAGCTAATGCAGGAGTATAGAGATGGACCTGTAGTTACTTGCAACAGTTTTGTCACCATATTTAAATGGGGGTAGTATGTGGGCCATTTTCCAGAGTATGGGGATTTCATTGTTGGTTAGCAAAAGACTGAAATGGTGTGTTATAGGAACTGTCACGCAGAAGTGCTAAGGAAGTATGGTTCTAAGTTGTCCACCAACCCTGGACTATTTGGATCAATTATCAGGAGTATGTCCTCCAACTATTTGTAGATGATGGTTTGGAAACTGAAAGAGGGATAACTGTTGGTGACAGGTGGAGAATGCATTGAAAAGGAAGTTGGAACACTGCAGAGAGTGACTTATTGAAGGACAGTCCAGCAGATGCAAAGTGTGAGTTAAGCTGTTTCACAATGTTGTTTGTCAGTGATAGCTTTACCATCTACCATTATGTACCTCAGCAAGGAGGGTGGTGCTATTCCTTCTTTAAGGTTTTACTGTCTTCCAAAATTTAGAAGGGTCTTTTTGTTTGAATTCTAGAAGGATCAAGTTATAGCTGCACTTCTCTGAATAGATTAAAAATGTAATAAATATGTAAGAATCTATCAAGATTATTGCTTGTACATATGTTTCTATACTTTTTGAAGACATTGAAACAGCATGATGCCACTGGCTCAATAGTTTGTGCGTCATCTTCTATAGCCAGCAGGGTGTAGGTTCTAGCTACACATCAGGATATAAAACCAATACTGTAGTGCAGCAAACCAACACATAATTTTCCTTTCAGCTTATGATATTGGCAAGGAGTTTTCTTATATGATGCAAGGAATTTTTGTTGCATACATTTTTCATACATGAAAAATGTCACAATCCCTACAATTTCCTTGCATATACAGTAATTCTTACTTATAAACTTACGTACAAATGTGCATGTAGCTTGCATATGCCATCTTTTATCCTGCTCTGCCTGCAATCCTACACATCCCTTACTGGTCTTGCCTCCCCATCCCCGGACTGGCTTTGCCAGCCCCACTGGCTCTGCCTGCCCCATCTTCGGACTGTTTTTGCTTGCCCCACTGGCTTGGCCTGCTCCTATCACTGAGTAGGCTAGTCCCATTGGTTTCTACCCTACTAATATATTGCTCCATTGTTACATTACATTACATTGCTCCATTGCCACCAATCAATGAGGAGATGAACCCAGAACTTAGGCTCATGGTGTCCTGGTGAATTGCTGCAAACATTCCTCCTGGAACCCAAGCTGGACACCATGAATGGATTCCACCTGGTAGCTTTCAAGCATACACACATGGTCAAGCTCAAAGCTTGGGCTCTCTTTGTTATTAATTTACAATTAGTACCCACTTGTGAACCTTAATTGTGGCCAAGTTCACTACTTGACAACTGCTTTTATTAATTAATTAACAATTTGCAATTAATGTCTATTTATGAATTTTACAGTGTGTTTGATATTAATCATAGCCAAGTTCAAGACTTAGGTACTTGACTTTTATTTCTTTAAACAAAATGAATTACTAAGGTGAACTTTTAAACTCAGCTTCTCAGTCTTTGCTCTTGAGCAGTATAGTTACTAAGGGTGAACTGTCAGCTGTCAAATGTTTTCCTCTGGTGATCACAAGGCAGTATATTTTAACTGTCAAGCCTGACCACAAAAAGATCAACTGAAGGTTAATCTTGTATATTGTAAAAAACAGCTAACCACACAAACTGCTAGATGTCCACTTGGATCATAACACTTTTTGCTTAAACCCAGGCTGCATGTCCCACTTGAAGATACAGACTTATTTTAGTAGTTAAGAAAGAAATTCTCTGGCCATCCCAGACATAATTCCATGTCAAACCAAATGTTTTCCCCTACTAATTAGATGCTTTGAGCTAAGTGATAGCTTTCTAACCCCTAACTTTTGAATAAGCATCACCTGAGCCTGTAGAAACTAGTCTAACACTGAAAGCTGTCAAAATACTGAACTATTTTTTCCTGTCTTAACAAGAGCATATACATCTACAACAACCCAAGTCAAGGTAAGAGCTCTCAGAGGGAGAACCTTGACTCACCCCAGCTCCTAGGATCTCAAATGGACATCAGTTGGTACTGGTGGGTGAGTTTGACATAGACCTAGGGATGAAGTATGCATGCATTATTTGTATTTATTTTATTGCTATTTTTTGTTGGTGATGGAGAAATGGGACCTGATGGCATACATCCCAGGGTACTAAAGGAGCTCAGGGTGGAACTAGCAGATCCATTATTAGAACTGTTTAGTGAGTCTCTGAGAACAGGAGAGGTACCAGAAGACTGGAGAAGGGCTCATGTGATCCCGCCTCCACAAGGGTGGTAGCAGGGAGGAGGCAGGGGACTCACGGACCAGTCAGTCCCACCAGTAGTGGGCAGGATTATGGAGACACTCATTAAGAAAGAATAGTGCAACACCTGGAATCCATAGAAGCACAGGATCCAAGACAGCATGGGTTTACAAAAGGAAGGTCCTGACAAACCAATCTCATAGATTTCTTTGATTGGGTAACTAAAGTGGTGGAGCAAGGGGGAGCAGTTGATGTTGCCTACCTTGACTTCAGCAAAGTTTTCGATACTGTTCCACATAGAAGATTGATTAATAAGCTGGGTAGGCTCAGGGTGGGTCAGACATTGGTCAACTGGGTGGCAAACTGGCTGACGGGCAGAAAACAGAGAGTGGTGGTAAATGGTATACAGTCAAAAGAGATGCTAGTCACAAGTGGGGTACCTCAGGGATCAGTCCTGGGGCCAGTCTTCTTCAATATCTTCATTAGTGACATTGCAGATGGACTGGAGGGTAAGGTTTGTCTGTTTGCAGATGACACCAAGATCTGCAACAGACTAGATGATCCAAATGGGTGGGCAGAATGATAAAAGATCTGGATAAACTAGCAAAATGGTTGGAAGAGTGGCAACTGGGGTTTAACGCAAAGAAGTACAAGATCATGCACATAGGGAAGAGAAACCCTGAAGCCACCTATAGGCTGGAAGGAGAGTTGCTGGCAGTCACAAGGGAAGAAAGAGACTTGGGCATCATCATCACCGATGACCTGAAATCATCCAAGCAGACCACTAAAGCAGTAGGTAAGGCTAGTGGGATGTTGAGGTGTATTAGTAGGGGTATCACAAGTCAAGAGTGAGGTAATAATCCCTCTTTACAAGACACTGGTTAGGCCCATCTGGAGTACTCTGTACAGTACTAGAGGCCACACCTTCAAGGACATTAACCAAATTGAAGCAGTCCAGAGAAGGTCAACCAAAAAGGGACTGCATCAGAAAACATATGAGGACAGAGTAACTGAGCTCAATGTGTATACCCTAAAGCAAAGGAGGGAGAGAGGTGATGTGATATGATTGAAACATTCATACCTTAAGGGCATTAACAGGAAAGAGTCTAACATGTTTCAATATAAGAAAAATAGAAGAACAAGAGGACACAGCATGAGATTTGAGGGAGGCCAATTAAGGTGTAATGTGAGGAAGTTCTTTTTCACAGAAAGGGTGGTGGATGCATGGAACGACCTACCTCAGGAAGTGGTGGATATGAATACAGTGCAGGGCTTCAAACAGGCATGGGATAGGCATAAGGGAGCAATACAGATGAGTATGAATAGATAGGCCATTGACAGAGCAAAGGCCGATGGCACATTCATAAGGTAGAAAAAGAAATGGGCAGACTGTATGGGCCTTCATGTCCTTATCTGCCATCAACTTCTATGTCTCTATGTTCAGAAAAATTTGTTACTGTCATTGTAAATTGTAATTGCCTACTTGCATTAATGCCAGAACTGCTTTGTAACCATTGAACTTTAAATATCAACAAGTAAAAACATTCTTTTTAAACATTAATCCTGACTCTTTGGGTCCTCATTCTCAATTTAATATTATAAAATTAAGGAAGTATGATCTAGAACATGCTAAATTAAAAACTAAGCCAAATTTGGACTTTTGCTTTATAGGTCACTCTGGCACCATAAAAATTACAGTTCATGGTTATATCCATATGGTAAATTGTGCAGACTTGGCATGTAAAGAATTTCTACATAAATATTTGGGTTGGTGTCTCATAGATTCTGATAAAAAATACATGTGCAAAATACATGATTGTCCTAGACATAAACAGACTGATGGCATCAAAGTAAATGTAAGAATATTTGAGGAGCAAGGGCAAGCTCATTGTCCAATGATATACAACCATGCCCATAAGGGGACATTAGACTATAATTCAACACAGTACATTTGTGACCAAGACCAAATAATCTTGGTCAGTCAAATGTCCAACCAAATAATGGTGGAGGGTGGTTTGGATCATGATTCAGAACATGCTCTGCCAGCGCTTTGTGTTGTGACTCAATGAAACTCTATCCTGATTCAGCCAAACTAGTGGACAGTTTGAAGGGTCGTTAGTCTCTGCCAGTCATGGTGAAAACCATGTACAAGAGACTGACTAAGGGAGTTGCACTAGGACATCAGAAAATTATCCTAGCACTGAAATCCTTGCATGTTTTACTAGTCAAAATAGTTACAAAATTGTTTCCTTTCTTGATGAGGACATGACTGCAGTCATTGTGACCACTGCCACAGCTGCACCCAGTCACCATTGCCATGATTGTAGCTACTGTCACCATTATGACTGCAGTCACTGACACAGTCATCAATACAGTCACTGTCACCACCACTAGCACTGCTGAGATTTAAGTCTCTGTGAATGCAACCGCTATATGACTATTACCACAGCTACAACTACTATCCAATGCCATTAACCACCCCTATTGTGATCCACCGATGCAGTGCTCACAATGTGAGTCTCTTATTGTTAGATTGGATCAGAGTATTATCTGCAGCTTCATAAAATTCTAATTATACCATGGTCCTTGGAAAGCAACCAATCAGAACAGCAGGCTGGCACCTTACCTCCGTTGTAAATCCTCTGATACTCACCGCAAAAGGTGCCAGGCAGCCACATATTAAAAAAAATAATCTGACCCCCAAATCACTTAACTGTAGCTGCCATCTTCTTTCCCCGCTAAACACAAATCAGCATGGCACCCCCCCTAAGCTTCTCCCACAGCTCACGAAACATTAAAAAAAAATAATTCCTGGCATAAACACAAATTCCACTCTCGCATTTCTCCAAAAAGTAACTGCAGCTTTAAAAACATGTGGCAAACCTTCTCAAATATGTCCCTCTAATGCTCAGCTCCCTCCGAATTCCACTGTTGCTGCACCACAAGAATGCTTCCGGTCTCCCAGCCCCTCGTTCATACCTCCTACCTGCCACAGTGCCACGACCAGACCACCTTCACAGTGTTAGTGACAAAACTCCTTATTACCACAAAAGAAAAAAAATTCCATGTCTCACAATGTTTTTTTCTTGCCAGAAGTTTATACCCCAAGGCAGCAGTTCAAACACAGCAGCTCTTAGCGTTAGCGCTCCCGTGCGCACCACACAAACTGCCTGCTTCTACCTAATATCACTCTGTCTCCAACATAAACAATAAGCAAAAACCCAAACAGCACATAACGGCCACTACGTAGTTTTGTACATGGGAGGAGAGCCTGTATTAGAAACTGTGCAGTGCCTGAAGAGGGGGTACAGTGACAGTGAAGCTGCATTTCAAGCTCCACAGAACATCTTCTGCCTAGCAACAGGGCACTATTTACTACAGAGTAAGAATACTTCACATTAAAATCAATAAAAAACATTTTATTTTTACTTTTTTAATATCATTTTTTAATATTTTTGCTTCCCTTCCATAGTATAATCACAATAAGCCACTTGGGGGATGTGGGTTATCGGGGGATTTACCATGGCTGGCAAGGATTTACCCACTCAGCTGTGCCTCGTGGGCAAACCATGCCAGCCATGTAAATCCCCAATAACCCACACCCTCTCGTGGCTTATTGCTTAAAACAGTGTGAATGTGTACTCATTAGAGAGTGACATCCACAGATACTGAGGCAGCTGGAGGGAACTTGTGGGTCCACTGGCAGGCCTGTTCAATAATTCCATGGAGTCCGCATGGTACTGCAGGATTGGAAAATTACACGTGGTGCCCCTTCATAACAGTGGTCCTAGGGGTGATCTGAGAAATTACAGACTGGTCAGTGTGACTTAAATCATGAGCAGGATCATGGAGACCATACTTAGGGAAAGGCTGGTAGGGCAGCTAGAGGAGAATGGTCTCCAGGATGTGTGGCAGCTAGGGTTTGTGGGAGAGAGATCATGTCAAATGAATCTGATTGACTTCTTTGACTAGTACACTAAATCAGTGGACAGGGGCCAGGCAGTGGATGTCCTTTATGTGGATTTCAGCAAGGCCTTTTACTTTGTACCCCACAAGAGGTTGATCAGGAAGCTGGCAGATCTTGAGGTTTGGGAGAAGATGACCAGGTGGATAGAAAACTGGCTGAGGGACAGGACCCAGAGGGTGGTGGGGAGAGTTATCTAGCACCAGGGAAGTCATCACTGGGGTCCCGCAGCATAGTGCTGGGGCTGGTGTTGTTCAATGTCTTCATAAAAGACATCTGGGATGGCATTAAGGTCAAAATGTGTCATTCACAGACAACACCAAACTCTGTGTGAGGTGGACACAGAAGTGACACAAGACCTGCAGAAAGACCACAGAAAGCTTGAGAGATGGTGTGGATTTGGCAGCTTGGGCTTTAATGCCAAGAAATGCAGAGTCATGCACATTGGAGCCAGGAATCCAAGGACAGGGTACTACGGAGGTGGGATCTGAGTAAAGGCAAAAGAGGAAGAGAAGGATCTGGGGTGATCACTAGTGACCTGAAGCGCTCCATGCAGAAATAAAAAAGCAGCGGTAAAGGCAAACAAAATGCTGGAGTGTACGGCCAGAAGAATCAGCAGTCGGGAGAAGGAGGTTATACTGCCCTTATACAGATTGCTGGTGAGGTCACTTGTAGAACATGGAGTAAAATACTGGTGCCCACACCTTAAGAAAGGCACTGTCCTGCTGGAGATGGTCTAGAGGAGGGCAACTAAGATGATTGCAGATTAGCAGGGTAAAACATATGAAGCAAGGTTGAGGGCCCTGAATATGTGCTCGTTGGAGGAAGAAGGAGAGAAGGGACAAGATACAGGACCATCATGTACCTGAAAGGGATAAATAGGGTGGATAAGGAGGGTTTCTTCAAGCTAAGTGGCAGCCAATTAATGAGGGGACACAGTCTAACACTAAAAGGAGGGAGGTTTAGGAAGGATGTTAGGAAGTAGTTCTTCAAGGAGAGGGTGGTGGCCCATTGGAATGCTCTGCAGGAGGAAGTGGTCTTGCGAGCCTCAAGGGAGGTTGGGATAGGCTTAAGGGGAAAATATGAGGCATGGGGGCAGATGGAAAAGAAGGAGGACCGATTCGGCAGAGTCAGAAGCGTAGCTGAGGATCTTACAATACTAACAGACTAGATAGACTGAATGGCATTATTCTGCCGGCTTGTTCGTATGTTTATATGATCATATGATATACCACCAAAGGCTTCGGCATCCCAGTGTGTGAAAAATGCTGCAGTATTATGCTAGGAACAATGTAATTCAATGGCAATTAAGCCCTCTTGTCATGCAGTATTTTGTAACATGTCATTTACTTAAGAGTCTGAAAAGAACTGCAGCAGGCAGGCCTTTGTTTGTGGCCACTGACCCCCCTAACACCTAAGCTGGCAGGTCAGTATCTCGTTTAAGTACTGCCGCCACATTTTGTACATTTGTAATTACCTGCACTTTATATGGTGGTGTTTTAAGCACTTATTTTGTAAGAATTAAAAGGAAGAAATTGCAGCAAATGGTAAGTTGTTCTATTTATAGAGAAAGCAATGTGTTTTTGAGTCTGTGCAACAGCTTTTGAGCAGATGGTTCTGCTCACTTCACTAGAAGTCAGTGAGGAGGTTTGGGGAAATCCCACGATTGGAAGTGCTATGTAGCCAGGTTGGGTCCCCAGGGGATGGAGAGCTTGTTGTGTGAGGGGAGGAGCGGAAGGGGTATTTAGCCAGCTGCACAGATGTGCTAGCCCTCTTTTTACCCCCACTCTGGCCGGATTTACCTTCCTTCCACACTTGTAAAAGTAGGGTAGAAGATAGCAGGAGGTAGAGAACCCAATGTTCCTCTAGACGGGACTGAATTTGGGGTCAATAAGGAATTTCCACTAGTTTCCTAAAAGGTTTTCTGGGGTTCAGTGGGGGTTAAAGTTTAGGTTAGATTTAGTGGTAGGCTGTCACAGTTATGTAAAATGTGGTGGCATGGTAGTCTTGAAAGGAGTGTACAAAGGCTTAATGGGGCTACTTGCACCTCTGCAGATGGTTTGCCTTGTGACCAGCAGGAGGTGTGGCCCAATATGACTGGAGGCATCTTGCATGGGCTGGTCTTGGGTTAGCCTTTTCAGGCATGGCTTTCATGAAAAGCACCATCCAGCTGGGGAGTGGTACATGTCACATGATCCAGAAGCCATCGCTTATGCCTCAGATGTTGCTGTCCCTCCAAAGACTGTTCTCTTTGGAAAAGTGGAGGTCAACTCAGATTGTCTCCTTTGCTGTAATGGATTGACTGAGGTGAAGCAACAACCATCCAAAGCCTTGCTATGACTTCCTTGTTGTGCACTTCTTGCTGCTGATGTAATTTGGGTTATCTTCCTCAGTAAACACATAGCTCTGGCCATCTTCTCCAAAGTATTGTGTACATCTTAATCTGCTTCAGTAAAGGGGGTGAATGTGACCAGCTAAGACAATGAAAGGTACTACTTTGTATCCTAGCTGGTACCACTATACAAGTGTATAGAGAAAATTAGTAAAAAAAAAAGAACCAAAAGTATTATTAGCTAGTTCAGCCCTCTCCACAGCCAAATCCACCCGTGGACATTGGAGCAGCCCAGAGTACCCAGCAGTGCAGTCGCGAGGGCAAGCTGGTTCAGCCCTCCCCACAGCCACCGAATCCCCCCCGAGGACAACGGAGCAGCCCAGAGCACCCAGGTAGTGATCCCACGCTTGCAGCTGCTACAGAGTGCTGCACCAGAGATATTTGAACTTGGCGCCTTTTTTTAAACCCAGACTGACTGTTGCCTTTTTCAGTTTTCTGTCGGTGGAGCAGTGTAGATTGTTTTTTCACTACACACTGCCTCACAACCAACATAGGATTTCCACCCAGGGGAACAGTACTTTAAGGGAAATAGAACAGTACTTTAAGGAATTAATCCAGTTTAAGTTAAAGGGGACACAGTGATTTCATTCTGTAACAATACTGCTTTTTAAACCGTGCCTGAATCAATTTAATTCTTTCTGTAACCTTACTGCTTGAAATGCTGCCTAAATCAGTTTAAAGCTGCACAAATTACAATTGCTGCATGTTAAATCCACATACAGTTCCTGTTGATAGCTTCTCCTCCCTACCTACCTATACTTCAAGCTGCCTTTTTTGTCCCTTCCAGCAGTATGGTAGTGAGGGCAAGCTGGTTCAGCCCTCCCCAAAGCCACTGAATCCCCCTGGCAGACAACGGAGCAGCCCAGAGTACCCAGGTAGTGATTCCACGCTTGCAGCTGCTACAGAGTGCTGAACTAGAGATTTTTGAACTTGGCGCCTTTTTTTTAAACCCAAACTGACTGTTGCCTTTTTTGGTTCTTTGTCGGTGAAGCAGTGTAGATTGTTTTTTCACTACACACTGCCTCACAACCGACATAGGATTTCCACCCAGGGGAACAGTACTTTAAGGGAAACAGAACAGTACTTTAAGGAATTAATCCAGTTTAAGTTAAACGGGACACAGTGATTTCATTCTGTAACAATACTGCTTTTTAAACCGTGCCTGAATCAATTTAATTCTTTCTGTAACCTTACTGCTTGAAATGCTGCCTAAATCAGTTTAAAGCTGCACAAATTACAATTGCTGCATGTTAAAGCCACATATAGTACCTGTTGCTAGCTCCTCCTCCCTACCTACCTATACTTAAAGCTGCCTTTTTTGTCCCTTCCAGCAATGTGGTCACGAAGGCAAGCTGGTTCAGCCCTCCCACAGCCACGAATCCCGCCCGGACAACGGAGCAGCCCAGAGTACCCAGGTAGCGATCCCATGCTTGCAGCTGCTACAGAGTGCTGCGCCAGAGTTCTGGCCCCACTGCGCCGAGCAGTCTCCCTACCGCCCCCACCACCACCCTTGGTGAGCTCCTCCTTTATAGGGTTGACCTCTTGAGCACATAACCAGCCCACTTTTCCATTAGCTCCTTATATTATTCAGCCATTAGTGGCCACCCCAGAGCAGCCTTCAAATCTACTACTAAAAATTCAGTATCTCCCAATGATAATTATTATGTTATGCCTAACCTTATCTCCCTTTCACCCTTATCCCACCCAATTCTACCTGGCTCTCTGCCACTTCTCCCTACAGCTGCAAAGCCATCCTTCCACTCCTCCTCAGCCCTAGTGGACCACACTCGGCACCACTGGCCTAACTGGTCCCTGGGAGCCACTATCCTCTCTCCCTGTTTCCATGCAGAGCTACCGGCTTATATATCCCCCACTACTTAGACCCTAAGCCTAACTCACAAACTCCTAACCGTCCCCCTCTACACTGGTCATCGCAAAAGACCATGCGCCTAGCAAGGCACATCCTGGCTCTCCTTCTCCTTATAGCCGGGGACTTAGAAGGTAATCCAGGTCCTCCATCCCCAATAGCTGGGCAACCCCCAGCACTGGCTACTCATCTCCCAAGAGGTTTTAAAATAGGCCACCTAAACATATTCAGCATCCTGAACAAAATAGCAGTCCTACAAACTACTGTCCTATCCCTTCGCCCCGATATTGTAATCATTACTGAATCCTGGCTGAAGCCCCATAACCTTGACATGGAATTCTCAATACCCAGGTTCTCCTTAATCTGCCAAGACAGACAGGGCAGAAAGAAGGGTGGTGGTACTGCCATGTATATCACCTCTAAACTCCAGTTCTCCAAAATCACACCTATCGTACCCATACAATCAATAGAGTCCCTTCGAACAAAATCCCCCTTCCGCACTCTATCCCAGTATACATAGCAGGGTCATACTGCCTGCCAGACACACCTCTGAGTAGCATCCTTAACCACCTTGGCAACCTGAAGTCCCTTACGGCAGGCAGTGAACTCCATATCCTTGGAGATTTCAACCAGAACTGGCTAGACAGCGTTGCCACCAAAACGCAATGCCAAATAAATGATCTAAACCTGTCCCAGCAAATAGGGGATCCCACTCACCTAAACCACAAATCCAAAAAGCATACACTACTGGATTGGGCCCTCACCACCCACCCTCATTGGATAGTTAAAGCTGGCCTACTACCAGACTCCCTTAGTGACCACCATATGATTTATCTGGTGCACAAAATCTTCCGACCCAAGGCCCCTCCCCCCGCACTCTATACAACAGAGCTTACAAATCCCTTGATCTGACTGCTCTCCTAAATGACCTCACCAGCATTGACTGGTCATTCATCCCTAGGGCCACCTCCATGGATGAGACTCTGAAATTTTTCTCCATCAACTTCCTAGCCACCTGGGACTTCCACGCTCCTCTCAGAAGATTCAGAGTAAGTGGAGCCCACTTACCTTGGGTAACAGCTAACCTCTTGGAACAACTACGAGCCAGAGACCGAGCCTGGAAATCTTTCAAGGCAGCAGGTGCTCAAACAGCTCTACAACACTACCGCTCGCTAAGAAATGCCTGCACAAGACTCATACATCAGACCAAATCAAATTACTTTAAGTCTGCTTTCAACAATAACCGCTCACCCTACACAATTCTGGAAGTCAAAAATCCCTTCTTACTCCTCCAGCCCACCCCCTACTCCCACTCTCAACATAGAGGAAGAATCATCGTTGATCCTATCTCAGTTGCCACTGAGTTTAATTCATATTTCTCCACTACAACATCTCTACTCTCCTCCCATCCCCATCCCCGCCCTTTGTTTCTGCAGTATCCTCTCCGGCCTCCTTCTCACTCTGCCCAGTTCACCTGGCCAGGTACTAAAAATACTGCAGTCACCAACCCATCCAAAGGCAAATGCCCATAGGGCCTTGATTCAAAAAATGCTCCTGCTTTCAGCACCTGCCATAGCCTACCCTCTAACCTCACTTTATAACCTGTCTTTTAGTCTCGCATCCCCTGCTGTTGGCAAAACTCACTCAAGCTGGACTGTCTGTGACTGCAAATAACTGGTTCCAATCATACCTGGCAGGTAGGTCCCAATCAGTCCGTATTGGCTTGGCTAGTTCCACTTCACTCCCTGTCACCAGTGGAGTACTCCAAGGGTCTGTTCTCAGCCCTCTGCTGTTCTCTATCTTTCTCAATGACCTGCCTATTGTCTGCCCACATACTGCTATCCATGTACGCAGACGACACGGTGCTGTTTGCCTCTGGCTCATCCCCAATACCATGACAGCCTGTCTGCAGAAGGACTTTGACTCCATCCAACGTTGGTTCCTCTCAAATCAACTATTTTTAAACTAAAAAACAGTCTCCCTCATCTTCGGCTCTCGGCCAAATTAACCCACCTTCCTGCCCCCATGTTCTACACTCTGGATAGCTCCCCACTGAGGCCTGCACTTCCTATAGATATCTCGAGTCTAGCTAGAGCAGTTCCTTGACTTTTCTGCGCATATAGATGCTCTACACAAAATTGCAACCCATGCTGGGTGCTCGACCTCAACAAAATTGCATCCCTCTACCAACATGACTAGCAATAGTCCAAAAATTATCCTCCCGATTATGGACTATGGCAATGTAGTCTACTGTGCTGCCCCCAAACTTCCTTATCCAGGCTTGAACCCTTCTTCAACTCCTTCTGCTGGTTCACCTTGGACAGTCCTCCTAATACTCATCACTGTGACATCTACCAGTCCTTGGACCTCCCCTCTCTACAAAACCAGTGATTGTTACACTGCGCCAGAACCACTGCTAAATTCTGGATGCAGACACTCCCCTCCTACCTGTCATCCTCCCTAACAGCCCTCTCCCTACTGGCTTACACTCTCAGGAACATCGACTCTCAGCTCCTGCACATCCCACACAGATCAACTCGGTCTGGCCAGGCTGCCTTCAGCTTCAGGTTGCCCAAATTATAGAACTCCCTGGCAGCAGATATTAGAAATGCCACAAGTACTCCTCACTGGAATGCCCTTCTTAAAACTCACTTCTCTACCAACTGCTCCTGTATTCCTCCCTACTGAATCCCTCACAACCCAACTACCAGCTGTTAACACCAGTCTGGTTACTCCATTTTCGGTATTTTGAGATTTTGACAGCTCCAAATGTTTACTGAAATTGTACCTGCAAATTATATATTTGACTGTCTCATCCAATGTCTTGTACCACACATATTTATGTATATTTGATTCTGTATTACTGTACCATTTGTAACCCACCCCCCGGGCGCATCTAAAATCGAGCGGTACTCTGCTCAGTATGCCTTCCTGGTAAAACTCTTAAATAAATAAATAAATATTCAACTTATATCCCATTTAAACAGCCTAGGCCTTTTAAACTAGCAAAAGCTAACACATGATAATGCTTTTTTGAGAAGGTGTAATCACGACAAAGATAATGGAAAATAGAATATTGATTATATTGTTTGATCAAAACATACTTTAGTAACAATGAGACATGATGGAGTGGACAGTCCTGGAGTATGTTACTGTGCTTATAACATGGGCCTCTGTATTTTACATGTGTATACAAATCAAGCTATTTATGTTTATATAGAAAAAAAATTAAATCTCAAATGTATTTCTTTACAAAATAGTTCTTCCACCTGTAATACACAGCTGTGTATATATATATATATATACTGTATATATATTTTGCCATTAGAACTTTTGCCCTATTGTGGTCACTGTAGCTGTAGCTCCCCAGTCCCCCCCCCACACACACACTATACATAGAAATGAGGTAAATTTTAAACAGTTTAGCTGTGGTATTAGTAGTGCTGAAAACAGAACCTTACCAAAACTGAGTCAAAAATAATAGGTCTATTGCAAGCTGTAACTCTTGCCCTGCGCAATATTCCACAACAACACCACTTTACCATACAAGTCTTATCAGTGGTTTCATCAGCAGTTAAAACATGCCCCCCCCCCACCCGTGTTTGCAGAAATGGAGCTGATGGACTGCAATTTTACTTTTCACTTTTTGGCACACTATGTAGTCCCAAAACCAAGACGTTGGCCATGTAGTGCCAAAAACTAAACCTTACCTCAATTAAACAAAAACAAGAGTCTTTTGCAAGCTGGAACTCTTGTCATCTGCCAATTTTCTTCACTCTCTGTTTCTCAACAAACCAATTGGAATCTAAAGCCTCATTTACACAGTTGCATTTGCACTGGAGCAATGTGAACACTTGGTTTGCTCTGGTCTAAAGGCTTCCATGTAGACACTTACTACATCCCAGTAAATCATCTGTTATGCTGCTCTGGGAACCTTAGAAAAGTTGGGGATGCTGATCAGCATGAGCACAGAGTGAGCAGCTGAAACAGCTGTGTGGCTTGGCTGCTCTGCTCGTTCCAATGTAACATGGCAATCTGTCTCACAAGTTTGTCATCGCTGATGTCAGCAGGACAGTTTCCTCCCATGAGTCATGACCCCTCACCAGTGCTTCTTGTATCAGCATTAAAAGGCTGTGTGAACTGAAACATTAATGCTGCAGTGTATCATGAGAGAACTGGAACGAGAGAGCATGCTAGGCTTAGTGACTGTGTAAATGTGGCTAAAATGTCATTTACTTGCAAACCTACAAATGCCAAAACAGGAAATGCTGACCCCATTTGTTGCTGAACTGAGAAGCTGCCACTGTTCACAGCAGTTGATTTGCAGATAGGCTCATTCACAAGGCAAGAGTTCGATGTGTTGAGGTGACTCACTGTTTTGGGTTCAGTGAAAGTTAGCTACAGTTTTTGTCACAACATGGTCAAGCTGCTTTGTTTCACTAGAACTGCAAATTGAGCTTAAAAAAAATAAAGCTAAAAGAAAGTGAGTAGGGGACAAAAAAACAAACCAAGCCAGTGGATGACTGGGCAAGAGGAAAGTTGTGAGTGCAGCATGTTCGATGCTTGTAAGTAATTTTTTAACAGGCAAAAACACTGTACACTGTTGCTGACCTGCAGTGTCTGTTTCATTAGTTCCAAACAGAGTGTGCACCTGGTATGGGGTGCTGTAGACAAATAACTAGTAACATCTCTCAAGAACAGTCTTGCACTCACCACTCCAAATAATGCAGCTGACAATATGTTGGCATGCAAGCGGCTTTAATAAAGATCGTCTTGGCGCATTTCGGATGATTCCCTTTATCAAAAGACATGACATACATATAGAATAGTGGATGGGTGACCATCCGCAACAAAACTGTGTTTCCATCGAGGGAGTTGATGACATCATTGAGACCTTGAACAAGATCTCATCAACTCCGAGATGGTTTACAATCTTGTTGTGGATGGTCACCCCATCCACTATTTTGTATAGTATATGGTTCCCCAAAATGCACAAAATTTAATTTCACAAGATTCATACCTTGTGTCCTTACTCCCGAATGCTCCCAGACCTGTCCTCGCCACATTAACGCTTGGCTCCAGTGCCATCCCCCATTCCTGCTCGCTGCTATCCCACACTGCTGTGACCCGTAACTTCCCCACTAATTAAAAAAAACAAAGAAAGAAACCTGGCAAATTGATAGCTTGGACACACGGAGCCCACTATGGAAGTCCATGTCCAAACTGTCCTAATAACCTGCTAGCCCGACCGCTCGCTATGTTACACTGCCATTTTCGAGTACATTTTTTTAATCACTGCAGTTTTAAAAAATCAGGTAACAGCTCAAGGCCAAAAAGTTGTACTATCGCTATTACGTCAGAACGATAGTACAACAACTTTTTTGACCTTTGAACTGTCCTACAACAAGATTTGGAAAACCACCATTTTCCATACAAAATAGGCCATAACCCTATACTATAATTAAAAGGAACTCTCTTTTATACTGCCATATGACATCAATCTGCACCTACTGAATGTTATCACATGATCAACAAATGTAAACAAACATTTGTGCCACATATATAGAGATGTCATATGTATAAATTTCTAAAAGTCAAAACATACAGAATAATCTAAATAACACTTCACAAAATGTATGAATAAGATAAGAATATACACAGTTAATTATCTAGTGAATATCCACCTATATGTGCATGAAAAAAGAACATACTAAGTGACACAAACAAATCCTATGTTGTGATCCACACACACCTATAAAGAAGGAAAAATAAATTTTACTCATAACTAGTAATTTATTAAAAGTGTATCTATAGCTATATGCAATATAGGAGATAGACCTGTAGTAGGTATAAATAAAACTAATATATTAAGGCAATCTATTTTAGACCATCTACTCACATTTCATTTATTTATTATTATTACATTTAAACATACTTTATATGTATTTATTAAATCTATCCATGTTGTTTATTCCTCAGATATGGAGCCAAATCAAACCCGTCATTTAGACCTGGATGTCTACAAGATTGTAAAGTATAAATACAAGAGGGTCACGTGATGGTAGCTTGAGAAGCAGCAGCAGCCCTCCATTGCTCCATAGAAATCACACAAATGTGCGGCGACCGGCTGAACGAAATCTGAAAGGTGCTGTGTTTAGGGTTACTAACCTACAAGCGAACAAAGTCTGAAGAAAAACAGCACTCAAGCCTGATGAAAAGTTCAAAATTAAGGTCAGAACGAAAATAAATGGCTTTCTCATACCATTTTATTGCAGTGCACAATACACAATGACCAGCAGGCAATCCAACACCGAATTTACAACACTCAGTACTTCGACTCACACAAGAGTCTTCCTAAGGGGTAATAGGTAGCTAGTTCATCAAAGCATTTAAATGTGGAGACCAATAGATATATAGACCAATTATATCATTCAATCAATTAAACAATTAAATGTTAAAGTAATTAAGTAGAAGTACATGCCATATATATAAAAATAGTAACACTTCATTTCATAATGCTAAATAATATATATAGTCGATGAAGGGACATGTCATATCTTAAACATACAAAACAATTCTTTACAAAGTAAAAGAACCCAAAGACCACGTTTAAATGTGAAAAAATGCTTATAAACTAATACTCATGAAGAAAATAAAAATGAAAATGTACACACATTTAATCCAAATAGACAAAATTAGCGTCTTAAAATAAGAAGCATATAAGAAGATGAAGCAGCTGTTTAAAGTGCTAAATACACATCTATGAAAAATATATTTTTTTATTTATAAATCTTTTAATTACAAATAATGCTGAATGAATGGTAACAAACAATGGTAATAGTAAACTGTAAAGGCCAGACCTCCAGCTGTTAGCAAGGCAACGGCAGAAGATAAACTGCAAGGCAACATCTTATTCATGGGACCTCCTAGTAATTGAGGACCAAAGTAGCCAGAGGGCAGCCGATTGCATGAACCTAGGAAAATAAAAATGAAAAAATAAATAATCAAATAATCAAACAACATACTTTATTACAATATAGAAGAGATTTATGACAGCAGCAAAGCAAAAAGTACCAAACTATATTTTATCAGAAAAGGCTTCAAATCCCATCTTTCATTTAATCTTTGTGGTTTGACACTATATAAAACATAGATCCACATGTTTCACATTGCAGGAGCAAGTTAGATCTATTTCCCCCATTTTTCATTGGTGGAACATGTTCCAAACCCACAAATTTAAAATCCTCAGATTTAGATCCATGAACGTCCATAAAGTGGATGCCTAATGGAGTGTCACCTTTGCCATTTAAAATGGAACGTATATGTTCTTGTATCCTATGTGTCAAGGGTCTGATTGTTTTCCCTACATAAAGTAGATTGCAAGAACACCAGAGTACATACACACATAAGAGATGTCACAAGTTATAAGTTCTCTGACGTCCATCGTAATATTGGATAATCTAGGATGTAAAAAACTTTTAGTTGGGACCCCAAACTTGCAAACATTACAGCGATTGCATCTATAGAAGCCACAAGGACGTGAAGGTAACCATATGGAAGTATTTTTCGAGGGAACTGCCATTCTACTGTGAACTAATCTATCCTTAAGATTCTCACTTCTGTTAAATGTTATTCTAGGTTTATTACCAACAGAGGCAGCTATGTCATTGTCCCCCAGTAAAATGTGCCAGCTTCTATGTATAATGTTCCCTATCTGTCCTGCCACATGATTATAATCTGTAACAAAAGTACATGGTGTACTGTCTTTATCTTCAACTTTAAGGAAAGGCAAATTCACAGGAACGTCCACTTTTTGCCCCAACATTTTCAACAACCATATTCAAGTTATTGAAAAAACAGTGTGCCAACAAGTTCAGAATATTTTTTCCAAAAAAACTGCTCCTAAATTTTACAATATTACACAGGATGAAAGAACTACCTTAGTAGACTTAAGTAAAAATCAATCTGTGGTTATTAAATCAGCAGATAAAGGGGGTAACATTGTAGTACGGGAAAAGATCACTATTGTAAATTAGTATTGACACTATTAGAAAATACTGATAATTATCACAAGCTGCTTTCTGATCCTACATTAATTTTTTAAAAAGAACTATTTCAGTTTTTGAAACATACAGTGGATAATGGCTTAAAAACGGAAGATGAATATAAGTTTATTTGGCAAGATTCTCCAGCAGTTCCTAGTTTTTATATTCTCCCCAAGATACATAAAAACTTAACGAACCCCCCAGGCAGACCCATAGTGTCAGGATGCAATTCATTGTCTCAGAACTTGGGTAAATTTATTGACTTCTTTTTACAATTTCCGGTTGTTTCCCTTCCATCTTACATTAAAGACAGTAAGGATATTTTAAAAATAGTCAAGGATTTTGATTGGCAATCAATTATAGATGGATTGGCATAGATGTTGAGTCATTATACTTTGATTCAACATCATATGGGATTAAAACCATTAAATTTTGGCTAGAGGAGTTTTCAAGAACTAATAGTAATACTCCACATGAATTTTTACTAGAAGCTACAGAATTTTTACTAACACACAATTATTTTGAGTTCCAAGGAGAATTTTATTTACAAAAATGTGGTACAGCTATGGGTTCTTCACTAGCACCCAGTTATGATAATCTTTTTTTAGGACTATGGGAGCAAACTGTTGTTTTCTCTGAAATTAATCCTTTTGCAAAATACATAGTTCGATGGCATCGCTTTATTGATGACATACTGTGTAGTTGGGAAGGATCGTAATCTCAAATATTAGATTTCATGAAATGGTTAAATACAAATGAATACAATCTGAGATTTACACACATCACAGATCCAAGCACTATTTCTTTCCTGGACTTAGAGCTGACAGTAAATCAGAATAAAATCGAAACTAAATGCTTTAGAAAAAACACTGCCACTAATTCATTATTACTAGCTAGCAGTGCCCACCCTTATAGTTTAAAGAACTCGACTCCTTAAAGTCTAATGCTCAGACTGAGAAGGAATTGTAGCAATGACAGGGATTTTTGGGATCAATCGTAAAACTGGTTAAGAGATTTGAAAATAGAGGTTACAGAAATATGTAGTTGGAATTGACAAAAACAAAGTTTTGGGATGGATAGAAAAGTCTTCTGTCTAAAACAGACAGGAAATTGAAGATAAAGACAGTACACCATGTACTTTTGTTACAGATTATAATCATTTGGCAGGACAGATAGAGACATTATACATAGAAGCTGGCACATTTTACTGGGGACAATGACTTAGCTGCCTCTGTTGGTAATAAACCTTGAATAACATTTAACAGAAGTGAGAATCTTAAGGATAGATTAGTTCACAGTAGAATGGCAGTTCCTAGAAAAATACTTCACATGGTTACCTTCATGTCCTTGTGGCTTCTATAGATGCAATCACTGTAATGTTTGCAAGTTTGGGGTCCCCAACTAAAAGTTTTGTACATCCTAGATTATCCAATATTACGATGGGCGTCAGAGAACTTATAACTTGACACCTCTTGTGTGGTGTATGTACTCTGGTGTTCTTGCAATCTAATTTATGTAGTGAAAATGATCAGACCCTTGAAACATAGGATACAAGAACATACTCGTTCCATTTTAAATGGCAAAGTGTGACACTCGGTGAAGCATCCACTTTATGGATGTTTATGGATCTAAATCTGAGGATTTTAAATTTGTGGGTTTGGAACATGTTCCACCAATGAAAATGGGGAAATAGATCTAACTTGCTCCTGCAACGTGAAAACATGTGGATCTATGTTTTACATAGTGTCAAACCACAAGGATTAAATGAAAGATGGGATTTGAAGCCTTTTCTGATAAAATATAGTTTGGTACTTTTTGCTTTACTGCTTTCATAAATTAGAAACATAGAAACATAGACTTTGATGGCAGATAAGGACCACTTGGCCCACCCAGTCTGCCCATTTCCCTACCTATTGGATAAGCTGCAGATTCTAGTTAACCAACTGCCAATTCTCTTCTCTTCTATCTTGTGATAAAATATGTTGTTTGATTATTTGATTATTTATTTTTTCATTTTTTATTTTCCCTAGGTCCATTCAATCGGCTTCCCTCTGACTTCTTTGATCCTCAATTACTAGGAGGTCCCATGAATAAGATGTTGCCTTGCAGTTTATCTTCTGCCCGTTGCCTTGCTAACAGCTGGAGGTCTTGCCTTTACAGATTACTATTACCATTGTTTGTTGCCATTCATTCAGTATTATTTGTAGTTAAAAGATTTATATATATAAAAAATATATTTTTTCATAGATCTGTATTTAGCGCTTCAAATAGCTACTTCATCTTCTTATATGCTTCTTATTTTAAGACGCAAATTTTTGTCTATTTGGATTAAATGTGTGTACATTTTCATTTTTTATTTTTCTTCATGAGTATTAGTTTATAAGCATTTTTTCACATTTAAATGTGGTCTTTGGGTTCTTTTTACTTTGTAAAGAATTGTTTTGTATGTTTTAAGATATGACATGACCCTATATCGACTACATATATTATTTAGTATTATGAAATGAAGTGTTACTATGATTTTTATATACATGGCATGTACTTCTACTTAATTACTTTAACATTTAATTGTTTAATTAATTGAATGATATAATTGGTTTATCTATCTATTGGTCTCCACATTTAAAGGCTTTGATGAACTAGCTACCTATTACCCCTTAGGAAGACTCTTGTGTGAGTCGAAGTACTGGGTGTTGTAAATTCAGTGTTGGATTGCCTGCTGGTCATTGTGTATTGTGCACTGCAGTAAAATGGTATGAGAAAGCCATTTATTTTCATTCTGACCTTGATTTTGAACTTTTCATCAGGCTTGAGTGCTGTTTTTCTTCAGACTTTGTTCGCTTGTGGGTTAGCAACCCTAAACAGAGCACCTTTCCGATTTCGGTCAGCCAGTCGCAGCACGTTTGTGTGATTTCTGTGTATTCGTTTTTAGTGACTGCAGATGGCAGGGAGTGCATTTGGAAATATTTATCTAACACTTTTTTGCTTTTTCAAGTGTGTCTTATGGTTCCATATACAGAGATATTATTAACATTTGCAAAAGGATACTGTGTTCGGAGCATGCAGCAAACTGAAAATAATGAAGAAGGAGCTGCTGGATACACTTGGTGTGAATTCATTAACCCTGATGTGAGATGGAGATGAGCCAGGAAAGATTACTGGGAGGTGAATGAGAAGCAGCGACAAAATACTACAACCAACAAGGAGAACAACCATATTAATATCAGGTCAGCATTTAACAAATTTGAAAAACTTTGATTAAAAGAAATAGATATTACGTATGACATTTCTACTTTGGAAGACTATATTGAAAGAGGTCTAGCAGCGAGGGGATTGCGAAAATGAATATCCCCATCAAGTAGAATAGACGATTTCCCCTTTAAGGAGGAATGGATTCGAGCAGCTTGCGATTGCTCTAAAACATTTCTTAATCTTCTAATTTAGTTTGACAAAGTTAAATACGAAGACCTGGTAAAGGAATTATGTGTAGCTAAAACATTGTTAGCCACGTTTATTGATCACCCAGACTACAAGGAACTTGAATCAAAATTGAAAAACAAAGTACAGAAACATGAATTAGAAATAATCGAGAAAAAAACATCTAAATTGTTAAGAGACAAAGTCCACTATGAAAAAGGACATATAACAGCATGGGCTAGGAAATGCTCTGTTAGCAGAGGTCGCGCCAAGGTTCACTTTGAATCTAACACCAGACGTAAAAAATGAGCTGAAAGCAATCAGGATCATTTGAAAAGTAGTCACTCTGCAATTCATCCTTTTTAGAAGGATCAACAGCTAAGGTCTGCGAGTCAACAAAAGAAGAGAAGACACAGAGAGGAAGATGAGGAGGTAGACGAACCAACAAGAACAGAGAGATCTTTGAGAACTAGGAACAAGGAGATAAATTACAAATCGTGAATTTATCTGATCATATTTTGACAGCAGCTGAAACATCGATCCTGAGTAAAGGTTTAAACTTTGTTCCTACCCCCTCGGTTAATTAATTTAAAGTGTTTGTTGATTTGCAAAAATTCTTTCATAAAAAAACTTAGATCTTTTTTTTGGCAAGAAATCTATACATCTGAAATGGGGGTGGGAGTGTTAGAAGACATTGGTAATTCTGAAGATTTAGAATTATTGATTCAAGCTATTGATGTGGAAAGAGAACAGACTATTGGAATTAAGGACACTATTACAAATGAGGTCACAGAGCTACAAGAAATGGATTTGAATTTGGAAATAGTGGAAGAAATTATTTTGCAGGAATGAAATACATCAGGTAATGCGTTATGGAATGCAAATCAACATATTTCAACTTTAAGGAAAGGCAAATTCACAGGAACATCCACTTTATGCCCCAACATTTTCAACAACCATATAGAAGTTTTTGGAAAAACAGTGTGCCAACAAGTTCAGAACATTTCTTCCAAAAAAAACTGCTCCTAAGTTTTACAATATTACACAGGATGAAAGAACTGCATTAGTAGACTTAATTAAAAATCAAACTGTGGTTATTAAATCAGCAGATAAAGGGCGTAACATTGTAATACTGTGAAAAGACCACTATTGTAAAATAGTATTGACACTATTAGAAAATACTGATAATTATCACAAGCTGCTGTCTGATCCTACATTAATTTTTAAAAAAGAACTATTTCAGCTTTTGAAACATACAGTGGATAGTGGCTTAATAACGGAAGATGAATATAAGTTTATTTGGCAAGATTCTCCAGCAGTTCCTAGTTTTTATATTCTCCCCAAGAAACATAAAAACTTAACGAATCCCCCAGGTAGACCCATAGTGTCAGGATGCAATTCATTGTCTCAGAACTTGGGTAAATTTATTGACTTCTTTTTACAATTTCCGTTTTTTTCCCCTTCCATCTTACATTAAAGACAGTAAAGATATTTTAAACATAGTCAAGGATTTTAATTGGCAATCGAATTATGGATGGATTGGCATATATGTTGAGCCATTATATATTTTGATTCAACATCATATGGGATTAAGAGCGATTAAATTTTGGCTAGAGAGTTTTCAAGAACTAATAGTAATACTCCACATGAATTTTTACTAGAAGCTACATAATTTTACTAACACACAATTATTTTGAGTTCCAAGGAGAATTTTATTTACAAAAATGTGGTACAGCTATGGGTTCTTCACTAGCACCCAGTTATGATAATCTTTTTTTAGGACTATGGGAGCAAACTGTTGTTTTCTCTGAAATTAATCCTTTTGCAAAATACATAGTTCGATGTCATCGCTTTATTGATGACATACTGTGTAGTTGGGAAGGACCAGAATCTCAAATGTCAGATTTCATGAAATGGTTAAATACAAATGAATACAATCTGAGATTTACACACATCACGGATCCAAGCACTATTTCTTTCCTGGACTTAGAGCTGACAGTGAATCAGAATAAAATCGAAACTAAATGCTTTAGAAAAACACTGTCACTAATTCATTATTACTAGCTAGCAGTGCCCACCCTTATAGTTTAAAGAACTCGATTCCTTATAGTCAAATGCTCAGACTGAGAAGGAATTGTAGCAATGACAGGGATTTTTTGGATCAATCGGAAAAACTGGTTAAGAGATTTGGAAATAGAGGTTACAGAAAACGCAGTTGGAATTGACAAAAAACAAAGTTTTTGGGATGGATAGAGAAAGTCTTCTGTCTAAAACAGATAGGGAAATTGAAGATAAAGACAGTACACCATGTACTTTTGTTACAGATTATAATCATGTGGCAGGACAGAAAGGAACATTATACATAGAAGCTGGCACATTTTACTGGGGACAATGACATAGCTGCTTCTGTTGGTAATAAACCTAGAATAACATTTAACAGAAGTGAGAATCTTAAGGATAGATTAGTTCACAGTAGAATGGCAGTTCCCTTGAAAAATACTTCCACATGGTTACCTTCACATCCTTGTGGCTTCTATAGATGCAATCGCTGTAATGTTTGCAAGTTTGGGGTCCCAACTAAAAGTTTTGTACATCCTAGATTATCCAATATTACGATGGACGTCAGAGAACTTATAACTTGTGACACCTCTTATGTGGTGTATGTACTCTGATGTTCTTGCAATCTACTTTATGTAGGGAAAATGATCAGACCCTTGAAACATAGGATACAAGAACATATATGTTCCATTTTAAATGGCAAAGGTGACACTCCGGTAGGCATCCACTTTATGGATGTTCATGGATCTAAATCTGAGGATTTTAAATTTGTGGGTTTGGAACATGTTCCACCAATGAAAAATGGGGGAAATAGATCTAACTTGCTCCTGCAATGTGAAAACATGTGGATTTATGTTTTACATAGTGTCAAACCACAAGGATTAAATGAAAGATGGGATTTGAAGCCTTTTCTGATAAAATAAAGTTTGGTACTTTTTGCATTGCTGCTTTCATAAATTCTCTTCTATCTTGTGATAAAGTATGTTGTTTGATTATTTGATTATTTATTTTTTCATTTTTTATTTTCCCTAGGTTCATTCAATCGGCTGCCCTCTGACTATTTTGGTCCTCAATTACTAGGAGGTCCCATGAATAAGATGTTGCCTTGCAGTTTATCTTCTGCCCGTTGCCTTGCTAACAGCTGGAGGTCTGGCCTTTACAGATTACTATTTCCATTGTTTGTTGCCATTCATTCAGTATTATTTGTAATTAAAAGATTTATATATAAAAAAATATATTTTTTCATAGATGTGTATTTAGCGCTTCAAATAGCTGCTTCATCTTCTTATATGCTTCTTATTTTAAGACGCTAATTTTTGTCTCTTTGGATTAAATGTGTGTACATTTTCATTTTTTAATTTTCTTCATGAGTAGTAGTTTATAAGCATTTTTTCACATTTAAACGTGGTCTTTGGGTTCTTTTTACTTTGTAAAGAATTGTTTTGTATGTTTTAAGATATGACATGACCCTATATCGACTACATATATTATTTAGTATTATGAAATGAAGTGTTACTATGATTTTTATATATATGGCATGTACTTCTACTTAATTACTTTAACATTTAATTGTTTAACTGATTGAATTATATAATTGGTTTATATATCTATTGGTCTCCACATTTAAAGGCTTTGATGAACTAGCTACCTATTACCCCTTAAGAAGACTCTTGTGTGAGTCGAAGTACTGGGTGTTGTAAATTCAGTGTTGGATTGCCTGCTGGTCATTGTGTATTGTGCACTGCAATAAAATGGTATGAGAAAGCCATTTATTTTCGTTCTGACCTTGATTTTGAACTTTTCATCAGGCTTGAGTGCTGTTTTTCTTCAGACTTCCTCCATTGCTCCATACCTTTTCCTCCCATTTAAGCTATCTCGCTCAGTTTTACTTTCAATAGTGACACAAAACTTGCAGGACCTGAACTCTCAAAGTCCTTGGAGCCTGATAAAATTCAGAGATTCTCCTCCGCCAGCCCGGAAAAGGACAAAGGCTGCAAAGTGCCCCAAACACCAACCAGCGGGCTTGGGTAAATCAATGGGCACACTCTCCGAAGAATGATTCCTAGAAATCATGCTACCTCTACAGGAGAAAATAACTGAAATTTTGGATGACCTACAACAAATCAAGACTTCAGTTGAATCCCTAACTACCCGCATGGGAGATGCAGAGGCTAGATTAACCTCCCTGGAGAAAAAACAAGACAAGAATGAGATTTCAGGGGCTCAGCTTGGATGGATGCTCAAGAAGCTTGAGGAAAAAATCAAGGACTTGGAGGGTAGAAGTTAGAGAAATAATTTCCTTGTCATTGGAATACCGGAAAAAGAAGAAGGCACAAACCCTATATTTTTTCTCCAGAAACTGTGTGAGAAGGTAGCGGGGCAGTCACAGAATGGAACAACCTACATAACTGAGTGGGCTCATCGGGCCCTCCACCCTCCTCTACCACCTAACTCTCCACTGAGACCCCTTATATTTAAGCTGTTAAGCTTCTTGGATAAAAAACACATCCTGGCAAGGGTTAGGGAGTTACAGGATGTCTTCTGGGAGGGTTGCAGAATCAGGATCATGCTGGATCTGCCACAGTCAGTCATAGAAAAAAGTCAAGAAATGCATCCTACTGCATTGAAGCTCACTGCTGCAGGGACACCCTTTCGAATGAAATACCCGGTGGTGCTTCATGTGAAAATCGGTGATCAATGGATCTCGCTTGATTTTCATGACCAGGCTGTGCAGGAGCTCAAAGGTCTGTTCCTGTTCTTTTTAAAGAAGATATATTGAAGATATCCCTGAGGGTATGTGTTACTACCATGTGCTACTAAATGGGGTGTAAAAAGGTCACATTTGAGAGCATTCTTGAGAGTTTGGGGAAAGTGATCAATATCTGTGAGTTTTGAACATTGCATTTATAGAGGTGTTCTGGAGCTCCAAGATAACACAGCTCGTGCAATACTAATCAGAAACTGCCTTCTTTTGAATATGGCAAATCACTTACCAGTGACTCAAAAGGCACATAATGAACAATAACTGGGCCTAATTTTAGTTAAAGCTTTGGACTGTCCTGTCCTTCTGTCACTGTTTGGTTCTTCAAGTTGGCTGACAGTTAGAACATGGTGTGGGCCCACCAATTGCTGATAATTGGGCAATGACTTCTGTGAGAGATACCCGGTCTGGAATGAAAATCAGGGCTTATATTATTTACTTTGTCACTGGACATTATTGGTTTATTTGAAATGTAGAACTTCACCTATTCACAATACAAGATCAGGATGGTCATGCAGTGGGCACAGAAGGAAGTGTATTTCTCCCAAAGCTGTACATTTTATTTTAGTTACTATGTGAGACTTTTAGTCTGGTAAATTCTCAGCAGTAGTACTCAAAAGACGAGGGTTGAATCTGAGATAGAATTTATATAGCACAGAATGTCCTCTCCTGCCTGTCTCAACTCATTTGCCTTTTTCTAGGATATTATTTGTTATGTCAACTTGACACAAGAGGGTGTTCTTCCTTAAGTTATTTATAGGCCCTTTAGCAATCCTCATGGCCTAAGGATTAGTTAAACAAGGCAAGAGGGTTTATAGTCTTCCTTTTATCGCATAATAGGGATACTGTCATGAGGTTATAAATACGTATGTTTTGTTCTACAGAAGGTTTCTCTCAATTGGTTTGCAGCATTTAACAAATTATTGTAATATTTGTATAAAGGTAGATAATTTGAATCTACTGATCGCTATTGATGCAGTAGGGAGGGGTGGGAGCGGGGATGGGGATATCTTGTGCAACTCATTCATGCTAAAGATATCACTCACCAGTATAGATATAGTGGTACAGTTTATTAGAACTGGGGATTAGAGAATTTTGAATAGGATAAGGGTTTGTTTTGTTTAATATAAGGATAGGGTTTAAAAATAAGTGAGAGTAAGTTTCATTTAATATTCTATATGGGTTTGGAATACAATAGTATCATCTGTGTTGGCTTAATCTACTTTTGTAGAACATCTTTGGTTTTCAGACAGATAAACATTAAGGATTATATCAACCTAGATAGGTTCAAGATACCTAAAATTTCACCTTACATAATTAGAATGAGTGACCCCTATAAGGTGATAAGCAGGAATGTTAAGGGAGCACAAGATAGGTGCAAGAGACAAGTCATCCTTCAACACCTTTTTCAATTAAAAGCTGGAATTGCTTGTCTCCAAGAGATGCATCTTTGATGGCAAGAGGTTAATCTGTTACCTAGAAACTGGGTGGGGCAGGTATGTGGAGCCAGGAAATCCACGCGCAGTAGGGGGTGGCAATACTAATAAGAAAGAAGATCCCCTTTAAGCTAGAAAAATAAATCCGGGATGCTGGTGGTAGGTACATATATTATACTTTATGGAACTCTGGCCACTCAACAAATAATCCTGGGAGCTATATACAGGCCAAATATTAAATCTCCTCATTTTTTTCACACAACTGCTAAAACTTGTGGTCTCTACTCCACCTGTGTTGACCATTCTGGGAGGTGACTGGAACACTGTTCCATCTTCACACTTTGATAAGTCTGACTCACAAAAAAAATTGGACTTTCACCCTCATAAAGGGCTTTAGAGGATCTGATGAGAGAGCTGCTCTTGTTGATGTGTTGAGAGTGTTGAATCAGGGAACATCAATACACTTTTTCACCTCACATAAAACTTTTCAGAATTGATTTCTTATGTTTGAGCTCCTTTTCCCTACCTGGGGTGATTAATGCAGATATACATACAAGAGTCATCTCTGATCATTCTCCTATCTCCCTTACATACCTCCTAGGACCTGGAATTAGAAGAGATGCTCTTTGGCAATTACATGATCAGCTGCTTCAAAAGCCAGATTCTTTGCAGCCGATCAAAACTTTTATTGCTAGTTTCCTGACCAAAAATATGGTCTCAGTAACCAGAATAGATATGGTTTGGGCAGCCTTAAAATGCTCCCTTAAAGGTGATTGTTTGTGGTTAGCAGCCACGAAATACCTGCAATTTAGATCTCAGCAAGATACCTTGCTTGGAGCCATTCATCAGCTACAGCATACCCTTAAACATCAATCTCCTGACGCTGATTGGGCCAATCTACATGGTCTGCAGGCTCAATATTCCACCCTTATGTTCCAAAAGGCAGAGTTCTCCTTAAAAAGAAACATTTTATATCTAGATACGGATGGAAAAGCAGGCAAATTACTTGCAATTCGACTTAGGCAAACAGTAGCCCCTTGAATTATCCCAAGTATTAAATATGATAAAGAGAGTCAACTCATTACTACACATAGAGGTATAGTAGATGTCCTTAGATCATACTATCAGAAGCTCTATACTGCAGACCCATTGGATTGACCCACAAATATAGCCATCTCTGAGTACCTCAACTCTATTGACCTCCCCAAATTACTTCCCTTTCAAGTAACTTCCCTTGATAACCCAGTTAGTGCTCAGGAAGTCAGTCTGGTGGTTGAACAGCTTTGAGCAGAGAAATCCCTGGCCCAGAAGGTCTCTCAAATAATTTATATAAACCTGTCTGTCAGAAATTGTCCCTCTTAGTAGAGGTGCGTAATGTCTGGTTTGCTGAGGTATGTCAGAACCAAACTTCCTTAATGCATTAATTACTCTTATTCCCAAATCAAGTAAGGACCCCTTTATCCCGAAAGTTATAGACCAATCTCATTGATTAATACTGATGTCAAGATATTGGCTAAAATCTTGGCGACAAGGTTGGGATTTGTATTGCCTAATCTCATCAGCGGGAACAAACTGGTTTTATGACTGGTAGGTCATTAGTAGATCACATGCATAAGCTGATGCATATTATCTCGGCTTCAGGGATTCAGACCTTCCTGTGGCATTGGTATCCTGGACGCAAGAAAGCTTTGACAGGGTTTCATGAGACTTCTTATTTGCAACTTTGACACACCGGGCTTCCTTCAGGCTTTCTGAGGTGGGTCAGATTATTGTATTCTTCCCCATCAGCTCAGATTTGGTGCAGTGGTCTGTTATCTGATTCCTTTCTGCTTCAAAGAGGAACCAGACAAGGATGCCCCTTTCCCCACTATTGTTTAATCTTTATTTTGAACCCCTGATTAGCAAATTAATAGCTTTCCCACAACTTCAGGGAATTAAAATGGGAGATAAACATTATACTGTATCAGCTTATGCAGATGATCTCCTTTTACACATGGAAACCCCATAACAAGTATACCATCTCTTATGGAGGAGATTAATTGTTTTCTGCTGTCTACTTTTCTAAACTTAACCCTTTTAAAACAAAAGTTTTCCTCCCTGAATAAAAACCCACCGTTCAGTCTTAAATAATATTAATCTTTCATGGGAACCCCACTTGTTCACCTATCTGGAACTCAAATTGCTAGAGAGATTCCCACTATGATAAAGCTTAAACTCTCGGATTTATTAATTTACATCTTACCCCAGATGTTATACCCTTTCGGTATGCTGGGAATTTTTCTGCCTAAGAACTGGTTCATTAAATTAAAATACATGCTAACTTGTTTTTTGTGGAAAGGCAAGGGCATCAGATGCTCTTATTTAAAGCTTACTGCACCAAAATTTCAGGGAGGTCTGGCTACTCCCTCCTTTTTTGCCTACTACTGTGCCCACCATCTCAGCAGGCTGGCATATTGGGCTAAGATGGTGCTGGACAATGACTCACAGATGTATTCCCCCTTGTGGTTGGACATGGAGAAATCCTTAGCTGCTTAACATCAGTGCACTCTCCCTTCACTTTTATACACCACACCAAGAATAATTCCTAAATTGCTTTGGAATACCCCAATGGGATGGTCAGTTAGGTCATTACACCAGCTGCAAATGCATTTGTCATATAATTGGCGTCTCTCCCTTGACCAACCTATTGTGGGCAATCCCCATTTCACAATTGGTCATAAACCCATTTCTTTGACTTTATGTCCTCCTCTGCTCAACAAAACGATTTTAGATCTCTATGTTGAAGGGAAAATAATTTCTTTCCCTCTTTTTAAAGCACAATTTAATATGCCAACAATGAGTTTTTTTTAATTACAAACAGCTCAAAGAGGCAGTAACTGCCCATTTGGGATATAAAGAGGTGCAAGGAGGGTCTGCTGATATATTACATAACCTTCTGCAATGAGCCAGACAGCTGCATGCAGTATCTGCAGAATACTGCATAAAGAAATCCAATCACTTGATTCAAATTTGCCTCAAGAAGTTTGTTATTACTGGTCTCAAGTATTATCTCTTAGTAGCGAAACTAACTTCTGGAGGAGTGTGCAACAAACAATATATAAATTTGTTAAACAAGATAGATTGCATTTGATACAGTTTAATATCATACACAATCTATATTTTACCCCCTTCAAGCTTCACAGATTAGGTTAACTACCTTCCCTTGATTGTTCTCGATGTGGTAATTCCTTAGGAATGCTGTATCATATGTTATGAGAATGCTCTATGGTCCAGACCTTTTGGCAATGTATTAAACAATCCCTAGATCCTTTATTAGATCTAGACTCACTTTTTACTCCAGAAGCTTGTTTAACATATGTTTTCCCAACAGGTACTCCCAATCTTAGATAGGCACATCTGGCCCTGATATCGGCCACAGCCAAGTTAATTATTATCCGGCACTGGAAGGATAATCTACCTTTGTCAGTTTTAGAATGGCATAAGGAATTGTTATTGCTCTCCAATTGAAAGGCATATCCATTCCATGGCAAACCAATCTCAGGCTTACCTTCATAAATGGGGACTACGGATACCTTGCTTAGTGCGTGGAAACCATAAGTGATTCTAGTACACATTGTTCTACATGTTTACTACTACGAGAATGAATATCAACACACTTGACATGTGGTGTGATAGGGAGGGGTCTTTTAGAGGGTAAGAAAGGGAGCTTGGGGGGAAGGAGGGTCTTTCTCCAGTATGTAAGTCTCTGTATTCCTGCATTGTATAATGGATGTGAATATGTTATTGGGGGCGATCCTCCTGATTACCCAACTGCTACCCACATGTATGTCATGTTAAGTTATTTTGGAATGGAAAAGAAAAAAGCTAAATAAAGTGTATTGAACAACAAAAAAAGTATCAATCCAAAAGCCCTCCCTTTGGAGAATTAGATTATCAAACTCACCACCTCTAGGTTTTGGATACACTTTTTCAACTACTCTAAATAAGAAAACATGTTTTTCCCCCTCTATTTGCCTGCATAACATGTCGAGCAGTAGCATATGCGATATCTCTGTTGTTAATTGCTCTGCAATGTTCACCCACTCTGCTTTTGAACTGCCTCTTGGTTTAGCCAATATAAAAGGCCACACAGGTACTGTACATGATGCTATATAAATTATACCAGTGGTATCACAGATAATGAGTTGCCTGATTTGAAAATCCCTATTAACATGTGGGCCAGTGAAATCTTTCCCTCCTGACACCACATTACAATACATACATTTCTGGCATCTAAAACAGCCTGTTTATTTGTTAGTGAGCCAAACTGTACGTGTCTAATTTGTCTGTCTGCTATGAACCAGCTGATCTCTAAGGGTGGTTGGTCTTTTATATGATATTCTAGGAAAAGTATTATGACATTCTAACAGTGCTTAATCTCCTTTTAAAATGTTCCAAATCTTTTTGAGAATCTGACACTTGATTACCATGTATAAAGTATGTTGTAACACAATTCAGTCTATTATGATATATATATCTTCCTGATTTCTTTTTTCAAAGACAGTTTTTCTCTCCCTGTCTCTAACTTCCTGCCACCTCTGATATAATGGTGCCTCTTGGTACTCCCTCTCCACAAACCTATTTGTGAGGTCATGGGCTGCATTGTCATAATCCTCCACCATTGCACAGTTTCTATGTAATCTCAGAAACTGACCTTTTGGTAAATGTTGACAACATGCCGTGGGTGACAGCTTGAAGCCAAGAGTAATGTATTTTTCTCACAAGGTTACCTGTATACATTAGTCTGTATATTGCCTGTATCTTTTTTTTAATATATAAATCTAAGAACTCTATCTGATGCCTACTTGCTGTATATGTAAAGTGCAGATTAGGGTTGGAGTGATGTAGATATGTAATAAAATGTTCAAGGTCTTTAAGATTTCCTGTCCAGATAATAATGATATCATCAATGAAATGCCTATATAGATCAATATGTTGAAAAAGGGATTAATATCTGAGTTCTAATAAACTCATTTTCCCACTTTCCAACATATAGGCTCGCTAGGCTGGGGAAAGGTAGCCCCCATAGCCGTTCCTTTTTGTTGTAAGAAGTATTTGCCCTGCAAAGTGAAGACATTTGACTTAAGAACAAATTCAGATAATTTCACCAGAAACTGTCTAGGGGAACCAGTGGATTCATCTCGAGTATTTAGAAAATGAGCTCTGCTTTCTAAAGCTTCATCATGTGGGATATTCATATACAAGGATTTTATATCCATGGTGACAATATATGAATTTTCCTGTATCTCTATATCATCCAGTGTTTGTATAATATCCCCAGTATCTCTAATATAGGAACCACATTTCTCAACAAATGGTTTCAAATGAAAATCCACAAATTGTGACAAGGGCTCTGTAAGTGAGCCCAACACATTAACTATAGGTCTACCCAGAGGTGGAAAGACATTTTTATGCACTTTAGGTAAAGTGTATATGATAGGTCTAATAGGATGTTTAACCAGTAAAAAATCTTTCACATCTAAATCAAGCCAGCCTTTCTGAAACTTCATGTACAGTACATATGTGTCAATATGTGAGTTAACGCATGAGTTGGATCAGAATCCAGTTTTTATAATAAAAACACCATCTGATAGCTGCTTGGTTACTTCACTAATAAAATCATTCACATTCTGTATGACCACAGCCCCACCTTTGCCGGCTGGTTTTGTCACAATAGTTCCATCATCTTTAAGTCTCTCTAAAGCTGATCTGACTTCTGTTGTCATATTATCATAACTAACTCTAGGCAAATTATCAAGAGTTCATCTAGTTCCCTTTCACAGACCTCTTAAAAGTTAGAACAGCAGCTGGGGTGGTGGGTTAAAAGTGGATTTCCATCTGAAATGTTTTATATTTATAGAGTCAGCATTATTCTCATTTACCAAAACATTATCACCACAAACAGTCAAATTAGTAGAACATTGTATTTTCTGTTTGTTAAAAAAAGATTTTAAATTCAAATTACAGCAAAACTTCTGCAAGTCCAAAAAGTCTCAAACTTGTTAGCACTGCACATTGGGGAAAATGATAGACCCTTATTTAATATTTTTGAGCATGAATCCTACTTGCTGTGACCATTCTACAGCATATGAGATTGCCAGTATGCAGTTCTCACTAATGAATAAGTGATCAGTGACCATGTGGAGGGGGTGTGTGTGCGGACTAATAAACATCTAATTTAATTTAAAATTATTTGAACTAGGGCTGGCCACACAGCACAGTGGTAGAGTTACTGCTTGCCATCCAGATGACCCAAGTTCACGCCTTGAGCTTGGAATGTCTGGTGCTGGCTGGTGAGGTGGGATTTGGGGAGAGAGGGGAACTCCTTCCATAGCATGACTGCCCCCTGGTGGCCAGGGGAGGGTTGTCATGTGGGAAGGAGCAAGTAGCCTCTCTGAGGTGATCTTACATCAGCACTTACCTACTTTCTAGCAGGTGTCATGGAGTCATCACATGCCCAGAGTGGGGTCAGCAGGGAGCACCAAAGGTAGGGTGGGGCTTATCCACCTTTCCAATAGCCCTGGTAAGCATATCAACAAGGCCACCTCTCATGGCCATGCCCTGGGGTGGGATAAGGAGACAGTCTAATAGGCGACTAAAACTCCCATCAGCACTGGGCAAATGAAGCGCCCTGCCACCCATGCCACAGCTGGGTCTCCTTGACTCCTTCCACACCTCACTGGCTCCACCCAATGGGCCCTGACTGTTGAGTGAAGTATGTTCCTCCAAGCTTGAGGGGAACTGGGGATGACCAGCCCATGGGGGATAAGCCACGGGTTACAGTCAGGGTACCCAGAAGGTTGTCATGCAAATACTGATGTTGGATTGGATCATTGAGGGGATGCTACATGGTGTTTGCTGAGCTTTGACAGGTGGAAGGAGGTCCCAGCAGTTGGCGAGGTGAAAATGGGGGACAAAAACAGAAAGTAAAAATATATATTTGATCTAATTATTCAGTTTGAAAAGGTGCTTGCCTAGTTCTGACAAGGGTAGTAAATGAGGAGTGTGGGTGGTGGGTCAGACAGGAGTCAGGTTAGAGTGAAAGCAAGCAGAGGATGAGGAAAACTTTATAATAAAACAAATACAGGGGCAGCATACAAAGTTAAGTGTTTAAAAATGACAATTTGGGTTTATTTTATTAATTTTATGTACAGTGTTCTAGCAGACAGAGAATAATGCAGCTAGTGTGATTTAGAGAGTTAGGCCATGACATGCTCTTGCTAAATGGGGCAAAAAAATGGTGGCTACAGATTTTTTTAAATTCTATGTTAATGGCTCAAGGATTTCTCTCATGTCCTGCATCCAGGTTGGCAGCACTTGTTATCAGCCATGCATTAGTCACTGCTAATTGATGGCTAATGACCATCAGGATGCAGCACTTTCCTTCCCATTTATTAACTAAAATGCTACATTGACTATACATAGATACATAGACAGTGTCGGCAGATAAGGGCCTATAGCCCACCTAGTCTGCCCATTTGAGCTTAGTAAGTTCAGTTTGTTTTCCTAGAAGTCTGTTTCCCCTTACCCCTGCCCTCTAGAATTCCTTTATGTCTATCCCATGCATTCTTAAATCCGTGATTGTTTCAGCCCCACCACTTCCTCTGGCAGGGTGTTCCACTTGTCCACCACCCGTTCTGTGAAGAAATTCTTTCTCATGTTTCCTCTGAATCGTCTCCCTCCAACTTCATCCCATGCCTCTAGTCCTGAAACATATTTTCGCTTAAAATAGTGTTTTCCTGCACCCTGTTCCTCCCTGTAAGATACTTGTATGTCTCTATCATATCCCTCTCTCCCTCCTCTCCTCCAGGAGTACATGTTCAGTTCCTTCAACCTGTCTTCATAGGACTTGTGATGCAACCCATGCACCATCTTTGTTGCCCTCCTCTGAACCTTCTCTACCCTGTCTATGTCCTTACGTAGGTATGGTCTCCAGAACTGTACACTGTACTCCAGGTGGGGCCTCACTAGTGTCTTGTATGCGGAATTATGACCTCCTTTTCCTGCTGGTGATGCCCCTGCCTATACATCCCAGCATCCTATTTGCTTTACCTGATGCCTTGTCACACTGTTTCCCTACCTTGAGGTCATCAGAGATGACAACCCCAAGATCCTTTCCTGCTTGGTGCATGCTATATCCTCACCCCCAACTGATATATTGTGCCAGGGTTTTTGTGCCCCATATGCATTATCTTGCACTTCTTTGCATTGAATTTCAACTGCCAAACCCTTGACCATTCTTCAAGTTTCTGCAGGTCCTTCTCATTCTGTCTACACCCTCTGGTGTGTCTACTCTGTTACAGAGCTTTGTGTCATCAGCAAACAGTGAAATTCTGCCTTCTAGATCCTGTGCAATGTCACTGATGAAGATGTTGAATAGGACCCGGTCCCAGCACTGATCCCTGTGGTACCCCACTGGTTACTCTTCCCTCTGTGGAGTGACAGCCATTTACCACCACCCTCTGTGTCCTGCCACCCAGCCAGTTACCTACCCACCACACTACTGTCCTGCCACACCCATATTCCCCAGTTTGTGTAATAGTCTTCTGTGGCACATTGTCAAAGGCCTTGCTGAAGTCCAGATAGGCCATGTCCACTGCCCTCCCCTGATCCACCTCCCTAGTCACCCAGTCAAAAAATTCAATGAGGTTGGTCTGACATGACCTCCCCCTGGTGAAACCATGCTGCCTTGGGTCCTGTAGTCCATTGACAACCAGATGTTCCACCAATCTCTCCTTCAGTAGTGCTTCCATGATCTTTCCCACTACCGAGACACTACACTACACTATAGAATAAATTATGTGAGCCCTTGGAAGAGACACTGAGAGATCTTCACATGTGCACTCTGGAAGAAAGGAAAGACAGAGAGCAAGCGAGAGAGAGAGAGATATGACATGATCAAGACCTATATGTCCAAGTACCTCACAAGAGTGAACAGGGTGCAGCGAAGTCTCTTTCAAATGAGTATGAGCACCAGGACCAGAGGTTATGCAAAGAAGCTGGAGGGGGACATTAAGAAGATGTGTGGAAATATGTTTTCACTGAAAGGGTAGTAGACACCTGGGACAGACTACCAGCAGAGGCAGTGGAGGCTAGAACAGTGTTTGTGTGTGGGGGGGTCAAGCATGAATGTTTTAAGCATAGGAATATATTAAAAAGACAAAGAGAGGCTTACCAAATAAGAAGTAGGGTCTGTACAGGCAGAATAGAGAGGAAACTTCTGAGTAGACTGGGTGGGTCCAGCAGTCCTTTTCTGTTAACAAATTATATTTTTTGATATTTAACTTTAGACAACTACAGAGTGCATAGAATAATAAAAAAAATTAAAAAGCTTATTTCTACAAAACATTATTGCAAGGAAATCATCCCACTTTATTTAAACTTCAGATAAATTATCAAAACAAATGGGTTACAAAAACAATATTGATTTCCGCAAGTATACATCACAGGAATAGCCTTGCTAACACAGTTTACAAGAACACAAAGACTAAAACCATTCAATGCAAGGTAACAGCATAAGCTTATATGACTCTTACAAAGAGGTATTAAATTGGTTTAAAAGCCATATATGTTAATGTGTAGTGTGCTGTCAAGGCTGCAGGAAACCAGTAAACTTGTATCACCAGTTATGGGCTGTCCTAAAATTATTAAATGGTGGGAAAGCATAAGTGATATGCTATGTTAGGTGACCTCTTTAAATCTTCCATTTTCATTGAATTTTGTATGTTCAATGCCTCCTCAAAGTTTAATTTGAAACTGGGCAAAAGATTTCAGCCTATCTTTTTAACTAGAAAATATTCTGGGATTTTCCAGTTTTAATTGTTAGTAAAATGTTTTAGTCCCATTAAAATGTGAGTATTTTATAAATGTTTTTAGTTTCTTCTCATGAAAAAAAATGGCTGCCATGTTTGTCTAATGAATACTATTGAAGGGCTAGTAAGGCGGTAGCACGTCAAGACTGTGGCATACAATCTAACATGGTCAGAAACAGTGCCGACAAAACTGCGTAAGTCACAACCATGCCTGGTAATACTGACAGAAAAGAAAGAAAATGTATAACATATTTCACTGGAGTGCTGGTCAGGATCGAGAAAAAAAACTTATGGTGTGCAGTATTGGTGGTAACTAGAAAAGTAGATTTAACAGGTATGCTAGTCCTGCTAGTAGCCAGAACTAGCTCTTTACAAAAGCATTTTTCTTTGTACTTCTACTTTAATATAGATAGTAGGCAACAATATAGGCAGGGCCGCTGGTGTTCTGCGGCAGAATTTTCTGATTTCTACGGCAGGGCTCCTTGACTTCTGCGGCCGCATTTTCTGATTTCTGCGGCATGATTTATTCATTTCTCAGGCAGAATGCAGTCCTGTCATTGGTTAAATATGATGTGGTGTCATCGATGACATCATATGCTGAGCATAGAGGAGGGGCTTCAGGATAAACGAGGTGGGAAAGAAAGCCTGACACTATGGAAAAACAATATATTTATATGAAAATTCACCAAAAACAATGAATTCTGCGGCACTATATATATTCTGCGGTATGATGCAAATTCTGCGGTAAATTCCGCAACCAAAGAACCACAGAATTCCAGGGGCCTTGAATATAGGTCAGCACTTGCTGCTATGAAAACCAAAAGCCTAATACAGCATCATGGAATAATGAAAGTATAGAAGTGTTTAATAGACAAAACTGGTTGTGTATTTTAAATATACCTTATTACAAGAACAATTAATTGACAATGTTCCTAATTTAGAAGATACAGATAGTTTAGTATTATTTAATCTCCATAAAAGGCATTATAAAATATGACTATATTAAACAAATAGACATATAAAGCTTCACAAACATACATACATTTAGATATTGTAACATGGATTCAGTCATACGTTACTTTTAGAACAGGGTTTTGGGAACAAATTTATTGTTCTAGAGTTTGAGGATGAGGATGTACAAACATAACTGTTGTTATTCAGTGCTGCTAGAATAATAAATCATACACAGTAAATACAGAAACCTATAATTTGTATCAAGAACAATCAAGAGCAACACAAATTTAAGTCAAGTATAACTTTAACTTTATTAGAAGGTTTGCTTTTAAGACACTTTAGCTAGTATAGATCTAATCTGTATATGGAACAGGTTATCTGGGTAGTTCTGGCCTGGTTACCCACACACCACACACACCTGCCAGCACCTATACTCTCCATTCCCATTGCATTAACTCATTCTATTTTGTGTGGCCATTTTGGGTTTTGGTTACACGATAGATGGTTCAGACACCATAGAGCTACTGGTAATAAGGGGTTTTAAAGGCCTAATATGACCAAACATGCATCAACAGTATAACCCCTCCATATTACTTACCTTCTGGAAGATTAACTTCTTTGGTAAGGACTTAATAAAACCCAGAATCAGTTTTATCATATGTGGATCATTTAATGTAAAATGTCTGTGCAGTTGTTTTGATTTTGATTCCTCCTACTTTACCAATATACTGTCCAGATATATGTTTCTCTGTGTTTCATAAAAATGACAGATCAGAACTATATGAAGTAGTTTGTCGATTACATTATTCTTGCATTTACAGAAGGGTGAAAGTTGTCATGTTTATTATATCTTTTTTTAAAGTTACTGTTATATAGTTCAAATCAGAATCATGTTATATTCTGTTTGTTGGGTTATGCATACTTTTTAAATTAGGCTCCAGTGTGATATCATTCTTGTTTTCTACTAACCATAAACTTTTTGTGATGTTATGTTAGCCAGTTTTTGTTGGTACAGTATCTATTTTTTCTCAATTTTGGCTATGTTATTATTTGATAGTTCTAATTTTGAAAATAGAAATAAATACCCCAAGGCTAGCTTGTTTAATGTACCATGTACAAAAGTGATCCACGATAAATTTTTGAAATGATGCATCATTTCATGTACTGCTAAATTTACCCAATTTGATGCTAAAAAAAGAAAATAAAATGTTAAAAAGATAAAACTTCAAACCAATATTTTAATATTCTTTACCTATAAGAGGCTGAGGTTTCAGATCCCTTTTGCAGAGAAGCTGATGTGGACGTTTCATAGGTTTCATATGGTATACACGAGCTCATTTAGACAATTTGTTCATTATGCTCACAATTAAAAGGGACTGAATACTCTTAGAAAAATTTCCTTTTAATTTGAAATGATTATCCAAGCTGTTTTTAAACATTTTCATAGAGGTACTTGCTATCACTTCCAGTGGCAATGTATTCCATATAGGTACCACTTTTGGGTATACCATGTTTGTCTTTTTACCAGATTACACTTGCTTGCTTTTAGCTGTAGTGAATGACCCCTTGTGTTATAAGTCTGCACTCTGAGTTCAAATCAAGACTTTCCCAAAGAGCTAGGTCCGTGAAGGCCTTAAACAGCAAGCCATGTCCCTTCGACCCTCTGTATTCCAAAAGAACAAGTTAAATTGATCTAATCTATCCTTGTAAGGGACAGTCTTCAATCCCCTCACTGTCCTAGTTGCCTTCTCTGGATCATCTATATTTTCTAGATTTCTCCCTCTTGTAAGGAGCACAAACCTGACAACAGAACTCCAGTTGTGGTCTCACCAACACCCACAGAGTGGCATCAACACCTCCCTCTTCTATTAGCAATGTGTCTAATTATGCCGTTTAGGGTCTGATTTGCTCTCTGCACAACTTTGCTAATATGTGTTTTGAACTGTAGGTCTTTGGATATGGTGATTCCAAGATTTCTTTCCTCTGTCACACATTTTAGCTGGCATTGACTTATATTATATGTACATTCTGGATTTTTCCCCATGTGCATAACAATCTATGTGTAATGGTAGTTTTGATTTATAGTCCTGGTATTGAGATAATCTAGTGCTTGTTGGAGCACCTCTCCATCTTCATCAGATTTTCTAACAGCCCCTAGTCTGCAGTCATCTGCAAATTTTGTAATCCATAACCTATCATGGGAATACTGGATTGATAATATGTAAATGTTAAAGAGACAGGGGCCCAGAACTTACCCTGTGGGACCCACTGGTCACCTCCACCCAATCTGACAGGACCCTATTTATACTCACCTCTGCCTCCTATCAATCAACCAAGTATGTATCCAGTTCACAATATTATTTTCTATTCCCAACTTCAAATGTGCAATTACTAGTTCTAGGTGTGGTAATTTATCAAAAGCCTTTGAGAAGTCCAAGAATATTACATCCCCTGACTTTCCTCTAGCCAAGGTTGCACTAGCTCTTTTGTAAAACTGTGACATGTTGGGTTGGCATAATCTTTCTTTTGTAAAGCCATGTTGAGTTGGGTCTAATAAATCTTTTTCTTTCAAATACTGTTGGATATGGTCCTTAAGTATATCTTCCAGTACTTTACCCACTATCAAGGTTAAACTATGTGGTCTACAGTTTTCAGGATATGAATTGTGGCCTTTCTTAAATAAAGGGATTACAGTTGCCTCATTCCATCATTTTACTACTTCTCCTGTGTTTAGTGATAACTGGAAGATAGCTGTTAGTGATGGCGCTATCTGAATGGTTAATTCTGATAATACCCTAGGGTGAAGATTATCCGGGTCCAGGAGATTTATTTATACTAAGCTTAGTTAATCTATCCTCCACCTCTTTGATGGGTATTCTAATATGTCCTGCAGAGTGTTTTTCAGGATGATTAGTGTTTAGACTACTTTGTTTACTGTTAAAAACAGATGTAAATCCTGAATTCACCCCTTGGATTAAAACCCAAATTCAAGATTTTCTTTCTATTAACAACACTCCAGATATGTCTCAAGGTACTATCTGGGGAGCATTAAAAGCCACTATTAGAGGTAAAATTATTAGTTATGCAGTGCATAGAAAGTAAGAGAACAACAATTAGCTAATTTAGGAAAATCCCTTAAAGAAAAAGAAACCCAATACTATAAATTAAAAAAAAAATCATAACTCACAGCTCCATCTGGAAATTCTACAATTAAGAATTAAAATCAATGAGTTGATATCCAGGAAGGCTGAACTTTCTTTTTTTTTAGGATTAAACATGACTATTGGGAACAAGGGGACAAATGTGGAAAATTGCTTTCTTACCAGCTTAAAACTCAACAGATGCAGAGACACATAGCAGGCCTAAAAAATCCATCAGGTCAGACACACACAGACAACCTTTCGATCAATCGTATTATACAATCTCTTTACCATCGACCATACTCTCATCCTAACACTACAAAACCCAACATAATACAAAATTTTCTGGGAAAAGTGAACCTACTCCACTTATCCCCTCAAGACAAAGCTATGCTCAATAAACCAATCACCTTACAGGAGATCCAAACTGCTTTATCTTCATTAAAAAATGGTAAATAACCTGGCAATGATGAGTACCCATTGATTTTTATAAAAACTTATCCAACACTCTTTGTCCTGTATTAGTCAACATTTTCCAGGAAGCAACCTCAATACACAATGACAGAAGCTATTATAATAGTCTTACCAAAGAAAGACAAAGATCCCTCTCGTCCTTCTAACTACAGACCGATCTCACTTCTTAATACTGACAGGAAAATCTTTGCCAAATTATTAACTCTCCCCTTAGAATCTTTAATGGCCAAACTTATTCATACTTCTCAGTCAGGATTTAGCAAAACAGGAATAGTTCAGATCACCTTTGCTCACTATTCAATTTAATCTATAAAGCAAAAACTCTTAAAACTCCTGCAGATGCAATAGCCATTGACTTTGAGAAAGCATTTGATTCCCTCAATTGGGAATATCTATACCAAGTGCTATCACATTTTGGCTTTACAAATAATTTTTGTGCTTGGATTCAACTATTGTATACCTCCCTCTCAGCTCGAGTTCTCATGGACTCCATTTTGTCCCCCTCCTTTTACTTAGCAAGAGGCACCAGACAAGGATGCCCTTTATCACCTTCATTGTTTATACTTGCCATGGAACCTCTCTCTGTGTTCCTACATCAATCTGGTACAATCAAAGGCATCACCATTGGTAACTCTCAATATACCTCTCTTTCATATGCAGATGATCTCCTTATTCTACTCAAAATCTTGAAAGTTCCAGGAAACCTTTAGTTAAAGTACAAAATGACTTCACCTCCATTTCTGGACTAGCTGTGTAACTTAACAAATCCAAAACACTACCACTAAATTCCCTATGTAGCCCCCTTATGAATAATTCATTGGGATTTCGTTGGGCCCCCAAGGTATATCTTATCTTGGCATCCGGATCACCCCAACATCGAATAAATTATGGGATGTTAATCTGTCCCTCTGTTAACCAATATTAAAACAATATTTGACAGATGGAAGCTACTTTAAACTTTCTTTTAATGGTAAAATCTCCGCCATTAAAATGTCTATAACTCCTAAAATATTATACCTATTTTCCAATATCCCTTTGATATTTCCCTCTAGTTTCCTCAATAAAATAGTTAAAATTATTGACAGCTTTATTTGGGAAGGCAAAATACCTAGATTTAGTCGTAACAAACTTAGATACCATTGGTCAAAAGGTGGCTTTGGCCTTCCTTGGTTCCAAGCCTACTTATGGGCCTTCTGTACATCTCAAACAATTAAGTGGTTTAACAAACCCAACATCCAGTCTTCTTTATGAGTCAATATGGAAGCATCCTTAAGTCCTGGTAATGTGGCTACTTATTTGCTTTATAACATCCTACTTCTTCTTTAAATCTCACCCACCATAGCAGCTTCTATATTCTATTGGAAAATAATTCACGAACATCTAAAATAGAACCCCAAACCCTTAGCTTATACCCCCATCTGGGTAACCATCATATATCTCGACAATCATCCAATTTTCTGTCATACCTGGAAAAATAAGGGTATTCTTTTCTTGCAGGATATACTTAAACCCAAGTCATTAAATTTAATATCTTATACCTACATTCGAGGCATATGGAATCTTCCCATTGGGATTTTTGAAATATCTACAGCTTCATACTGCATGTAACTATTACATCGCACCCTTCTCTACCAATTCCCGTACGATAAATACATCTCTAAATGGATAAAAGCATCATCCAATTTAAATAGCACTGTTTATAAAGATATTTGTAATATCCTTCCTGACTATTCTGTTAATGCTAAAAACAAATGGAGTACTTTGCTACAATATGATATCACCAATGCACAATGGTCCAGGTGTTGGTTCTCCTCTCACAAATCTTTTAATGATAAACACAGTTCCTTCATTCAAACCAAAATCCTTCATTTGTGGTACAGAACTCCTGTTGTATTGCAAAAAATGGGTTTATTGAACAATAGTAACTGCTGGCGCTGCAATTCCCCCAATGGGTATTTATTGCATATTTTATGGTACTGTCCCTGCATACAAAAGCTTTGGCACCGTACTCAGAAATTTGCAATGAAAGTGATAGGTCAACCCTTTACACTGGACCCTAAACATTGCATTCTTGGTATTTTTAATTACCGTTTTTATAAAATCTCATATTGGCAGAACAGATGGTTAAATATACTCTTTCTTCAAGTCAAAAGCACAATCCTCATGCATTGGAGATCCAATATAATCCCTACCCTTCCTGATATTATCAAACAGTTGTCGCAATATGACTCTCTGGACCGTATGACGTATATCTTATCTGACCAACTCATGATATATAACAATTGTTGACAGGGCTTTTTGGAATCATCTAAATCTCCTAACACCATTGTACGAAGTAATATATATGGATTTCCTCCCTTTTACCGATACTTAATTGTGGTCTCGCCTTTCTCCTCCTTTTCTATTGTTTCTTTTTCCAACCTCCTAACTTTTTTACACATCTTTCCTTTCCTGCACTCTGTTTTTTAATTGTTCTTCTTTTTTCATTATTCTACAATCCTTTTACAAATGTACTTTGTTTCTTTTCGCAGCATTATATGTAATTATGTAACATTTTAAGGTAAACCATATCTAATCATTCTATCTGCTTTAAGTTCACTACCAATGTCAAGCATATTTCCATTATATGACTAGTATTGTTTGCCATATCTTAAACCATAAGATCCTTATATTGTAGTAGTAATGTACTTATCATATGCTGCCTTAAAAAGCCTCACATTGTTCTGTACTGTAAGAGGTTTATCTGTATGTCTTATGAAAACTTAATAAAAAGTTTAACTCCAAAAAAAAACGGATGCAAAGAAGCAATTTTGTACATTAGCTGATTGTAACTTATCTGCTATACTTCCATCTGGATTTGTAAAATGCCCAATAGTTTTTGTTGTTTTACTTTTATTATGTATGAATAAAATAATTTGTAATTATCCTTTATTTTCTTCTCCAAATGGAGCTCATGTTTACAGTAGATTTGGCTAATCTTAATTCCTTTTTAACACTTTTAACTAAGACCCTATGTTTAATGGTTCTAGGATAATTTTGTTTTCCTTTAATTTTTTTGTATAGCTTATTTCTGTTGTTTATCAGCTTTTTGATTTTTGGAGTTATCCAGTTTGGGGTGTTCTTTTTCTGTCATATTTGTTTTTAGTGGTATGTTTTATTTATCTTGTCGTGAAGTTGAGATGATAAATCATCCCACATTTCATTCACTGTTTTATTTTTAAAGGCCTTAACCCAATTCCATTTTGACATCCCTTCTTTCATAGCTACAAGGTGTGCTCTTCCAAACTGCAGGATTTGAGCCTTCCCTTCCGTTTTCATGTTATTCTCCTTAATATCAAACATTATTTTTGATGGTCACTATTTCCTAGTGGGGCAGATGTCCTAACATTTATAATTGCATCTCCCATGTTTGGTAAGACATAGTCAAGGTTATCTGACCCTCTAGTTGTTTCATGGATTTCCTGTTTCAGTACTAGCTGATCAAACACTTCTAAATATTCACTTGTCTTGTTTTGTCTTTCCTTTATACAATTCCCAGTTTATACTGGGTAAATTAAAGTCTCCAACTAGGATAATTTTGTCCACTGGGTTTAGTTGCTCAATCATCTGTTTTAATAGTATATCTTCTTCCAGGGTAATTGAGGGTGGTTTATAAATAGCTCGTAGTATAATTTTAGCAGAGTTATGTGGTAATATTTTTACCCAGATCACCTCCAAGTCCTCACTCCTCATGTCACATTCTTCACATTGTATGGAGTTATTGATGTATACTGCTACCCCCCCCCACTGTATGTCCGTGAGACATTGAATAGGTTAAAACCTTCTATATTCTTATCCCAGTTACCATTTGTTTCCCACCAAGTCTCAGTGACCATGGCTATCTGTATGTCTTGTTTTTGTAATATTATCTTAAATTCATCAAATTTGCTCCCCAGACTACATGCATTTATTGATAATCCTCTCTAGCCTTTATGAGATTTATGATTAGGTTTATTTATGGATTCCTTTGGTTCCTTATTTGTATTCACATTTTTCTTCCCTCTGCACCTTATGAAAAGTTTAAATGGCTAGTAATTACCTCATTTAGTGTTTTAGCTAATCGTCTAGCTGCAGCATGGTTAGGATGGAGACCATATTTTTAAATAAGCGAATGTCCCTAAAGAGGCTCGTGTTATCCAAAAACTGTACATTTTCTCTACAGCGCATTCTTTGTACCATCCATTTAATGTACTTATGTCTCAACATTTGTATCGATGTCTACCATGAGTAGGTAGAATTCTTGAGGTTATTACCTCACCCCTTTTCTTGAATGCGTCTAAGTATGTTTTTGTAGTCATTTACAATAGACTGTAGAGTTCTTCTCCCAACATCATTAGTTCTTACGTGTAAAATGACTATCTGATTAGTTGTATGTTCCATTAACCCATCTAAAAGTGATCCTAATCAGTCAGTTTACACCTGGGAGCATGCTGACAGTTGTATGGTCTTTTCTGCCCTTGCATATAATAGTATCTGTACCTCACAGAATCAAATCTTCTATAACTATTATATCCTTCTTGTTTTGTCCAATAGCTTGGGATGTATTTAAGTTGTTCTGAGTAGCTGCTTCTTGGTTCCCTATGAACTTATTCACATTTGATGTCTGACCTTCCCTTAGGCTGTTTTTCTTCTTTCTATGTGAAATGTATACATGTGACCTGAGAGTATGTAAGTCTTCTACAGTGTCTGTTTGTAAGGATGAAAAGTGATTTTAAAGAGTTAGTGGAGCACTATTATACATTTGTCGCGCCCCATTTTTTTTTTTGCATTTGCCTTTACTCTTGCCCATTCTTCAATTACCAGTTCCCTTTCCTTGTCTATTTTACTTCCACTCTCATTATTCTGCTCAGTGTCTTGTTTATTACTTTGGATCCTTTGTTAATGCCTAGTTCTTCAGTCATATCATCAATAAATTTCTCTATATCAATTATATTTTCCTGTAATGGTAATTTTCCATGAAGTAGTTTGGTTTTATGTTTTAATGTCTCAATCAGCAAACATTTATCACATGTAAAGTCCTTGATTTGGTTTTCAGTGTAAACATATGACATCTAACACATTCATTTTAACCATCTCCATCTTGTTATCCTACCAATATCTATAGTTATCAGTATGTTCAATCTCAGCATGTTTACCTCTGTTTTAAGGTTGTTTTATTTCCCTGTGGTGTCTTCTGGTTCTCCACATCCTCAGCGGACACAGTAGATATGAATCCTAGTAGATTCTTATACATTCTAATTATTGGTTTAACTAGTACCTTATAGGACACTGTAACTCATAATTTACAACCTTACCATTGCAAATGGGACATGCCCACCTGAAATAAAAGTCACACACAATAATGTATTTTGGGAGCTCAATTGGCAAATTTTATTAAATGGTTAAACATCCAACTTGTTTCTTCTTAACATAAGAAACACATAATACCACATATAACAATCAATCCCCACTTTCTTCTCAAACCCAGGTGTGTCACCCAGTGCTCTAAGATGCCTTCCCCATCCTCCTCTGTTCGTCTAGCAGCTCAAGTGTTGCACCCGATGGCCTGTTCTGTTCCTCTCTATCGTGTCACCTTCTCCTCAGAAAGTGCCCCCACCCACCTGGATGTAGACCCTAGCCCAGGCCTGCCACTAGTGTCTCCCCACCATGATGTCTCCCCTTCCCATTTCTTCCTTCCCTCTTCCTTACTTCCTTCTGCTACCCTCTGCTGGTAACCCATACTCCGGTGTCAAGCCCGTTGCTTTCTGTTTGCAACCCTGAAAACTGGTCACCCACTGCTGCCCTCATCTGGCAACCCACTGCCCAGCCACCTTCATCTGCTGCTTCCTTGACCACCCCCTCTCCTACTGAGAGTTGGCATCTCAGAAATCTAGCAGCAAGTGGCAAGACCCTGCCTGACCCTACCTATACCCCCTGGTGGCCACTCCCAGTATCCTGCTGGCCAACCGCCTGGCACCCAACCTCCTGATTGGCACACCAGCCCCTCCCATTCTTGGCTCTCCCTTTTCTCCTCTCTCTCTTCCCAACCCCCATTCCAGGCAGGAATGCTCCTGATAATCTGGGTTGCCCTGCATTGCCAGCATCCTTTGTCAATGGGACATCCCCACCTGAAATAAAACTTGCACACAATAAAATATTTTGGGTGCTCGATTGGCAAAATATTTATTAAACAGTTCAACATCCAACTTGTTTTTTCTTAACATAAAAAACACATAATACCACACATAACAATCAATCCCCACTTTCTTCTTCAGCCCAGGTGTATCACCCAGTGCCCTAAGATGCCTTCCCCCCTCCTTCTCTGTTCATCTTGAAGCTCAGGTGTCACCCCCAATGCCCTGTTCTGTTCCTCTCCATCATGTTGCCTTCTCCTCAGAAGGTGCCCCCCACCCACCTCAATGTAGACCAGCTTAGGCCTGCTGCTAGTGTCCCCACCCTGATGTCTCCTCCTTCCCATTTCTTTCTTTCACTAGTGCACCTCCATCTCTGTGTTGGATGGCATGCTTACCCACAAACCCCTCCTCCCCCTCCCACCCTTCAATTGCTTCATCAAGTTTGTTTGTAAACAATGCCATGCCCACCTCTGACAAGTGAACCCCATCCTGTCAATATTCACCTAGACTATCGTAGGCAATGTCATGCTTAATGTATATTCCCCCTGAAGCCTTGATAAATGCCACCATCCTCCAGTTTACATTTTTTCTAGCCCTTTCTACTGCTATTAAATTCCTGGCCTACCTCCACACCCACCTGGGGATGATCTCCAACCATGCAATACTAACCCCAGGCCACCAAGAGCATATTATTCGCATATTGTTTTGCATATCCCTTAACAAATCCATCCACGGCCTTTCCCCCAGGTCATTACCCCCTAAATGAACAATTAAGAAGTCTGTTTTTTGTACTCTGATCCTTTGTTCTTGTAGTTCTTGTAAAAGTGGCAGCAATTGCCCCCAATGCATACCCTGTTATTCCCTTCCAGTGCAGCCTGGCCAAATCAGCTGCCTTCTGCAGCTGCCTGCCACCTGGCCTGTTAATGACACTCTTTTTGGCCCAGAAATTAAAGTAGTGCCCTAAGATCCAAACCATCATCTGTCACCCCTACATGTAACAAAAGAGCAGAGTACTGAAACAAAACCTATTCCCGAACATATGACTTATAACTATCTGACTTCCTTCTTCCCCCTCCTCTTCTTGGCTCTCCCTTTTCTCCTCTCTCTCTGTCTCCCCACCCCCCATTCCAGGCAGGGATGCCCCTGACAATCTAGGTCACCCTGCATTGGCAACCCCCTATATACAGGCTTCAGTTTTAGCTCTTATCACCATTGTTACTTCCTCTGTGTTCATCCCCATATTATAGCTAGAATCTTTCTATTGCAGCCATAGTTTTTGCTATATTCTGTAATATCAAATCAAAGTGTTTCTTCCTAACTTTATTATGTGAATTTCTAAAGCATAATTTGTTTTAAAACTACCTCTAATTTCTGATACATAGCCAAAATGACAGTGAACCTATGTGATTGTTTTGTAAAAAACCATTATCTTCATTTTTTTGGTTATTAATGTCCAGTTTTTTAGCTACACAAACTTTTTTGAATATTATTAGCTTACTCTTTGAATCCAGCCTGTAAGTGAATAGCAGCACTGTCTCATCAGCATAGGTTAATGTGTTTACTATTACAAATTTTAGGATTATGAAATTCTAATTTATTTTTTGACTCCAGCAAGGCATTAACATAAATATTAGCAAGCATTTGTCAATGCTGAATGTTTGCTTGCTGGTATTAGCATTGGGCATGCAGAAGTTTGACATATGCAGAATAGGAATGGTAGTGAAGTATTGAAGTTCATGTCAACCCCACCTCCATCCTGTAGAGATGGACAGGCATTGGGGTAAGTGTTTGGGTCATCGGCCATGACAGGCATGCAATGTGCCATTCTGTGCCACATGGACAAAATCACAGATGGGGCAGGATGTGAAGAATGACAACTGTACCATCCAGAGGGAGGTGTGAAGAGATGGCAATGATGAACAGCTGTACTGGGAATATAAAAAATGCTCACACGTGCTAGCATACAGTATGTGGAAACTGCACAATGCATGCACATTACACAGTCATTTTATGGACGTTCATCATGAAAGTTTCAAAATAGGCATTGTATGACCTCTGCTCATGAACAGTGTCACTGTGATTTCCTTAGTGTGTCCTGAACACTGATTTCCCACAGCAAGCATGCAATTCTAGCCAGAGTGGAAAAACACATTTTGGCCAGGATGTGAAAAATGACAGCTGTACTGTTCATAAGGAGGTGTGGAAAAATGGCAGTGTTGAAAAGCTGGAGTGAACATATTACAAATGTGTGAAGTTATGAGCATGTCTGGAAATAGTGCAACACACACTTGTAACACAGTCATTTTATGGAGTTTGATCACAAAATTTTCAACATAGTCATTTTACAGCCTGTGCTAATGAACAGTGTCACTGTGATTTTGTTAATGTGGCCCCAACACTGATTTCCTACAGCGGCCGCACTGCTCTGCACTGCAGATGCAAAAATACATTTCAGCCAGGATGTGAAAAATGGCAGTTGTACTGTTCATAAGGAGGGCTGGAAAAATGGCAATGTTGAAAATCTGGAGTGAACATATTACAGATGTGCAATGTTATGAGCATGCATGGAAACTGTGCAACATATGCTCGTAACACAGTTTTCAACATAGGCATTTTAGGGCCTCTGCTAATGAACAGTCACTGTGAGTTTCGTACTGTGTCTCAAACACTGATTTTCCACTGCGACCACGCTATTCTGAGTTGGAAGTGCAAACACACATTTCAGGCAGGATGTGAAAAATGACAGCTGGACTGTTCATAAGGAGGTGCGGGAAAATGGCAATCTTGAAAATCTGGAGTGAAATATTGTAAATGTACGAAGTTATGAGAGTGTGCGTGGACGGACACTGCAATGGACGCTCATAACACAGTCATTTTATAGACTTTGTCACCAAATTTTCAACATAGGCATTTTAGGATGTCTGCTAATAAACAGTGTCACTTTGATTTTCTTCATGCATCCTGAACACTGATTTCACACAGCAACTGCACTATTCTGCGCCTAGTGCGAAAAACATTTTGCCCAGGATGTGAAAAATGACAGCTGTACTGTTCATAAGGAGGTGTGAAAAATGGCAGGTTGGAAAATCTGGACTAAAAATATTACCAAATTGTGAAGTTATGAGCATGCACAGCAACTGCGCAATGCACACTCATAAAACAGTAATTTCTTGGATTTTTTCCTCCAAATTTGCAGCATACGCTTTTTTGGAGCCCACCTCATGAACACTGGCACTGTCGTTTCATTAATCAGTCCCAAAAAGTGACTGTGAAATCACCTTTCAAGACTGATTAATGCCGTGACAGTTACAGAATTCATGAAGAGGGATCCCAAAAACCCCATGTTGAAAATTTGGTGCCAAAATTCCAAAAAATGCCTGAGATATGCTAAAACATTGAAAAAACCCTGTCTATCCCATTATACAGCTTACCAGCATTTCCTCAGTTCGCAGTCGGCTTTGAAGAGTGCAGATGTGTTCCCAGTCCACCGAAGATCATCGTGCCAGACTCTGGAGGTAACTATGGGGTGAGGGAGGTGTGGGGAGGCAGGGTGCGCAGTGAGTGGGTGCGGGTTGTGAGGGGAGGGGCAAGGGAGACTGCTATGGACCATTTTTGTTTTATAGGTTATAAAAAAAATCATCATGGGACAGTTTTCCTTTTGCAGGGGCATTGGGCATGCTGGGGTGAGCTCCCAGCATGCCACCTGAACATTGTTTTTAAGGGGGTGCAGCTGATGGAGGATTAAGCATCACTGTTGGTACAAAAGTGGGGGGATGCAAGAGCCGAGGAGGATTGGGCACCCACTTGGTCTCTCACATTACTCTTTGGGGGCTGATGCCGATGGGAAGTGGCTCCCCTGTCAGCACATCACACAATGAGTGGGACACTCCTGCTGATGGGGAGGGCTCCCCCACCAGCAGTCAACACCAGAGTTGGATACCGGCGAGTTAGGGCCCGATGAAGCAGCTCGTAGGGAGGGTCACATGCTGCCGAGGGGGACTGGGCACTCCCTCAGCTCTTTGATATTGTTTGTGAACATGGGTGACAATGTCAGCCATGTTCATAAACAATATCACACCAGCAATGTTCCGCCCAGCAATGACGGTCGCCCTTCATTGCAGCAACCGCTGAGGCTGCAATGACGAGGTGGCCTGTGATTGCTGCAGTGAAAACATTAGAATTTTGTAGCACCTTCTGGAAGCCAGTGTCATCAGCACACTGTGCCTCCATTGATGCACCAAGTCAAACCCCAAATGCAATGCTGCTGTTGGATGCCACACTGCCACGCCTCCCCATCCGCTTCTCTTCTAAGCTGTCCTTAATGTTTCTTGCACATGCATGCAAACATAAAAGGGTAAGGGCAAAGAGACTCCTGCTTTACACCCCTATTGGTTTCAAACTGTCAGAAAGATCATCTCTAAAGGGGTTCACTGTGGCCCATGTCCTTCAATATAACTTGAATATAGTATTTAGAAAGTCATTTCAGATGCCAGTTTTCTCAAATCTTGACATCATAAGTTCCTATCAGTTTTATCAAACTCCTTGCTGAAGTCAATGAATTTGGTGTAAAGTGGATTTTTTAATGATATTATATTTATCAATAAGATAACTCAAGATGAAACAATTGTCCTTTGTTGCTCTATATGATCTGAATCCCATTTGGGCTTCTGTTATAATTCTGTTTATTTTTATTCAGTGGAGTAAATCATTCAAGATAATTTTAGTGAATAATTTTAGCATATTGTCATCTAGACGTATTGGATGGTATACATATGGATTGTTGCAATTGTCTTTTTTAATATAGACAGTGTGATTGTGCAGTCCCAACCACTTATACCATCTGCAGATATAGTGGGCAGTCAGTTACTGTGGGCTAAACCATTTTCCATTTGCCATTCTATAGGAAATTATGGTAATTGGCACCATATAATGACTTAAAAGAACCTTTATTATGGGCAGTAAGCAGTGATCAGCTATGTGATGTGGTGTTTGCTGTGGTTCTGTTTAACAATGGTAGCACTGAGACTGGCTCCATTCAACAAAAAATGTGTCTTGTTTGGTACTGTGACTGTTTGTGACTGTACTGCACTGTTCTTGTTTTGGACTTGGGACTTGTTAAAATTAAATAAATGTCCACTCAGTGTAACAGTGATGAAAGTTGGTGCCTCTTTATTCAAACAACATAGAACTTGGTTACAGAGTCCACCTCATATAACGGGAAGAATGTGCTTTACATAGATGTGCCCATTATAAAAGGCAGGACTATACCTTTATATGAATATGGGATAAAATTTGTTTGAACAATTAGATTGTAGAAATGGGTTAGTAATGGAGACCATCACTCCTGGTTTAGTTTGTATTAGAAGATATAGAAGATTGTACATGGAAATAAATATGTGAAAGTTTGCCTTCCACATTATGAGTTTAAAACATAAAAAAACTAACAAGCAGAGCACACAATCATAAGAGGAAGAAGGTAACTTTTTTGATCAACAAACAAAAACAGATACTGTGCAAGCAAGTGCATTCCCCTTCATATCACCATGCAAACGGCTTCCTCAGGGGGGCATGGAACTATGCAATTGTTAAAATATGTGTACTCCACAGACATACATATTCATAAATACTAATACATATTCACAACACAAGACTACCAACCAAATAGCAAGCTACCCCCACATGTTAAAGTGATCATGCATATTAAAGTTCTAACTACCATGAACATTTGCTTTCACCAATTCAGACCAAATATTGATAGGAGCTGTATGCAGGTATACATTTCTCAATTAACTTGCATTTCACTTTTAGTCATAACAGTTTAACTGCCATTTAAACAGTCACCATGGTGAGTGTGCAAAGCTGCCTCTTGAGAAATTAATTTATTTCATATTCAAGTAAACCCCATAACTTTGTCCAAAATAATTTCACGTTAATACTGTGCCTTGGCACTTTGGTTTAATAAAATAAATAACATTTTTCAAAAGAGACAAATTATTGTACCCAAGGCTATACATAACCTTTACAGAACAAAACAAAACAAATGAAAAATAAAAATAAAGAAAAGGTAAAAGGGGAAGAGGGAAGAAATGGTGAGGAAGTTATTATAAAAATAATAAGCTAATAATTAAAGAAACAAAAGGAATAAAAAAGAAAAAAGGGGTAGGGAAAGAGGAAAACTAGGAAAAGTGCAACTCACACCTATACATATACCTAAGCGGGACTGTATATAAATGGAGCTATATAAGTACAACAGCACTACTGAGGAATTCGTAAGCAATAAGGCTTGATGGGGTATGCATTACGGTGCAATAACTGCACTCCTAGAGATGTAATTAGGCTTGAGGCTGCTAGATTAAACTAGTGTTATACAATGTGTGCCTCCCTGCCCACTTAAGCTTCATAGTCCCCTGCCAGCCACAACAATTTACAAATGCTCTTTCCTCATTCTAAATATGACACATAGCCCCCTTACTTTATTTTTTATTTTTTATTTTTTTACCAATTATTTTACCAGGTGAGACACACTAAGCTGAAAGCTTGTTTGCAGGTGCAAACTGGGAGCACGAGGAAGTTAAGTGACTTGCTCAGGGTCACACAGTATGCAAGTGGGGGCTGTGGGATTCAAACCCAGGTCTCCAGATTTGCAGCTCAGAGCCTTAAACCACTGCGTCATACTGCCTCTTAATTCTTATTCCTTAAACCTTATTCTCTTCAATCTGTAGATAACACTAAAAGGAATCCATAACTGAGGCTTCTCAGTTCCCCAATGCTGCAAGCATGAGCATGGATCAAAACTGCCACACTCACTGACAGTATCATGAATTGCTTGCTCTGTCCTAAAAGATAAACAGCAGGGTGAATCATTTACCACCATTTCTCTTTGTTTATATAGTATTATTGTTTACTTTCTTCATTCTGTTTGTTCCCCCCTCTGCTTCCCCACATTCAAGAAATGGAATGTTTATGATGGAATGCTTACCACGGAATACATGGATTCAAAATTCTGCTCAGTTCTACTAGCAGGATGTTCCTCTACTAACATACTGTACACACACAACAAAGGCCAGATTTAGAGCCAGAGACTCAACTTTCTAATTGTCAGGCAAGTAGAAAAGATTTCCCTGATGAGCAGGTAAAGATATAAGGGGAGCTTCACTGTTAGCAAAGAAACAGTTGTAAGAAAACTATAAACAATACTTAATGTTTCTAATTTATTTATGTTTGTAAGGGGAGTGTGATGATCTGGTAAACAACATTTAATTAATTTGTTTTATTTTATATTTAAAGTAATTTTATTTTTTAGGTCCCAGTTGAAGGTTTCTACAGTGTAAAGGTAGCAGTCATGTTTGTAGTGGAAGGTCAGTTCTGGTTGTAGGGAGATTGATGGAAGATAGTTATGGTTGTTGGAGGACTGATTTGCTCATTGTAGAGATGTGGTTTAGGCTCAGGATGACTGTGCATATATAGAGATTTAATGTATCGCTCAGCTGATCTCTCTTGGCCAATGAGATTTCTGAATTTTTCTTGCCTTTTTATAAATCAGCATATAGCAAGATATAAGTGCTGCTAGCATTTCTAAAATACATCAACAGTAATATTTCAACCAGATAAATCAGCAAAATATATCAATCACAAATGAGTCCATTAAAGAATTTTAGCACTTGATGTTGGCAGATTTAACCCAAAAAGGGCTTAAAATCCATCTCTTCATTCAAACCAACAGATAGCAATGAATTTATTTCCAGAACCCAATGTGTTTCTATTTGGAGAAGGATTCTTGTTCAATCTCCCCATAAGGAAGTTCTGGAACATGCTGTAAAGCCCTAAATTAAAGTTCCTGTGGATTACAGTCATGTTTGTCTTTAAAATGATAGCCTAAGAAGTCATTTTCTTTTCCATTGTAAATGGCCCTAATGTACTTCTGTAGCCTTTCTTTTTATTGGCATACTCTTAGCCACACATCAGGTATCCACACTGGCGCATCCTACATACAATGTAAAAGGTGTTCTACAATCAATGTACTGATTTAAATTGTTCTTCCTTTTAGTTTTTAGATGTTCAAAAAATCCCTTTGCACAAATTTATAGATATTACCCATCTGCATGGAAAAATGATTATATTGAACACCTTTTGGGCTTCTTACAAATGACTTTGGACAAAGCGGTCTCTTAGGTTACACCTCCTCCAAAGATGATCTGTTGCCCACTAGGTGTTCAATCTCTGGATCTCTTGCCAGAATCTGTCACCTTTCCTGATGAGTTGCCTAAGATTACTTGATTTACTATTAAAACAAACACCACTGTGAACTGTGTGTCCCCTCCTTCTTATTTTTAGTATTAGTTTCAGTAATTCACACTTTTCAAGTGTGTCTGCTCTCTCATATGCTGTTTAACCACAGTTGCTGAGTAGTCCCCTCCTGGAACCTGGTCAACAGCAGCCCAGCCTCCCTTTTGTAGGTCTCTGGCTTTCATAGAGTTACAATAGCCATAAGGGATGCTATCATTCATCTCCCTAAAATGTGAACTGTCTGCTTAAGCAACTTATTTCCAGCAATTACCTTTATATGGGGCAGCAAATACCCCTGTTATTGGCATTTACCCCAAACTTAATGCCCAAGTACTCAGTCTCCTTATTTGAATTGAAGGTACATTTCAAATTCAGAGTGTTCTGATTCAGCTAATCAGTGAAATCTGGGATCTGATCCAACCCCTCACTGCAGACACATATGCTATCAGCAATAAAACAATACCATTTAATCATGTGTCTGAGGTGGGGGGGTTCCATCATGATACACCACATTTTGTCCCCACATGGACAAAAAATATTTGGGCATAAAAGGGTGCCACTGAGGCACACATAGCCATGCCATGTATCTGTAAATATAATTAGCCATCAAATTGGAAATATTTGTGATGCAATACAAAGACATGAGTACTAAAATAAATGAAGTGGGAAAGCTAGAAAACAAATCACTTGCATTCATAGCTTCTTGTACCTCATTAATGCCATGACTGTGGTCTATACTCTTGTATATGCTTACTCTGTCAATAGTTAACCAACAATAGTGGGCTTGCCATTCTAGACCCTCAATTTTGCTGGTAAAATCCGCTGTGCCCCTGACATTGCTGAAGGCCTTTTTGACTAGCATTTTTGAAAATGATCTATGTATCTGGAAGGACCCTCACTAAGCAACCCAATACCATATACTATTGGTCACCCAGGACAGTACCTGATGAACTTGTGGATCTTAAGTAAATAAAGAATGTTGTACTAACTGGATAGTCATTTTTCAAAAATTTCATTTAATCTTCATCAGTCATTTTTTCTACAAATGCCCTGTCTATGAAATCATCCAGAATGATTTTGAAAGCTAAAGCGGATTATATATCAAGTGTTAGAAACATAATGGAGCATTCAGCTGTCTTTCTATTTAGGAGACATATTGTTCTGTACTTTAGACTACCACCATTCTTCTCTTGTCCATGGGTTTAATACATTCTTCATGTGTTCTGCTTCCTTCAATGCCTGTCTTTCTCCCATGGACAAGTTCTGGAATGGTGGCTGATGAGGTGTTCCTTAAATTTTTTAATGTTCTCACTTATCTTAAATTCAAGAACTTTCACATTAGGATGTCTTAATTGATTTGGGCTAAAGTTACATTTCAGCCTTGACCTGCTGTATAACATTTTATTATCAGATATTCATTCACTGTAACAGCTGGGCTAACATCCAGCTCCCTACATAATTAAGATTCTGATTAACATTTTTATCAGATAAGGAAGTAAGCAGATTAAATCTCTATTCAAATTATAGTCCATTACTTCAACACTTTCAGCATCCTCAGAGTTCTCTGACTGCAATATTTGCAATGCTATGTCCAAATTCAGTTCAGGTTCCCAAGCTGGGATCACCAAGTATGAGATGGGGTGAATTCCATGTTCAAATTTTGATCTTCACACCTGTCTCTAAAATAATATTTAAGGTCAGTTTTGTATAGCAAATGAAACAAGTCCACCTCCATCTGGAAATAGTTCACTGTAGGGGTTGGAACAAATGAGAGTCCTTGAGATAGTACACTAATTTGTTCAGGTGTTAAATCTTGATCTGTAAGGTTAATTATTATCCTTGACTCATCGTGTTCCTGTCTGACCTTTGTGGTACTTGTTGACCTCCGATCATCCTCTGGCCCTTCCTTGTCCTTCTCCTCATCATTGTCTTTATTAGGTGGTTACTTGTTGTTCCTGAATTTCCTTTTCCACTATGATTAAAATAAATTACCTTTCTGCATCATTAGAAGCTTTTTTCTGTCTTGTTTTTGCCTTTATTATATCTTCAAGTTGCAGACCTGTCTCTACTCTGGGAACTAAATTTCTTCTCCCAGGAAAAAAAAACCCTTCCTCATAATATCTTCAGCCTCTTTTAGATTTAGTTGTTTTTCGATCCTCCACCTCCTTTTCATTTTTAAATCTTATTTTTAAATGCATTCTATCCAGTCCTCAAAATTATCATCACAACGATATTGCAACAACTTAGTTCTCAATGCATTCAAGTCTGCCTTAGTCTGATGGTAAAGTCTTTTGTCTTGCTCAGTTGGAATATTAATGAGCTCCTTGGAACAGGCAGATAGTGCTCCCTCCCACCTCTCTTTAAGATCTTTATCTAATGTGCCTGATGAGGGAGCTTTGTGGACCCTAAGGCCCCTAGGAACCATTTCCAATTCAGCATACTGTTTCAAATATACTCTATCTAACCATTGGTTTACCTCTTGAATTGAGGATTTCTGTACATTATGAAATAAATCCCACAGTTCTGTAGATGTTATGGTGCTATTGCTCCCTTTACCAAGAGAGCTATGCAAATCGTCTTTGTGGTACTCACTATTTGCTGCATCTGTTAGGCAGAATGGTTCCTCTGCTCATGCAGTCTCTGCATGATTCTTGCTTGTCACATCTGACTCTCTAGCTGTAGATATATTGGCTTGCTGGCTATTTTTGATTGTGCCAGTCACCATGTAAATCTCACTGCAGCCCAATTCAGCTCCTTCAAGCTCCAGAGTGCTTACTTATTTTCTTGCTTTGGTATAATGTGTATACATTACAAACCTTTCCACTGCAGCTTACAATTTTGGACTGGTCAAAAAAAAATCAATTTAACAGCGAACATGAAACTGCATGGTGAATGGTGTGGAGCTACATATTGGGTGCTCTGAGTAAACACAAACCTGTAAATGTCTAGAAAAAGGAAAAAAACTTGAGCACTCCAAACACCGAAAGGTGATACCACTAAAACCATGTACACTTCTAATGTGGGCATACAACACACACACACACACAAAAAACAACAAGAGGAGCCCACACATGTAAGATCAAGACGTGCAGTGCAAGTGCATTCCCCTCCATAGCACCCTACAAATAGGGCTTCCTCAGGGGTCATGGAACTGTGCAATTGGTAAAATATTTGTACCCAAAACATACATATTCATAAATACTAATACATATTCAAAAATCAATACTATCAACCAAATAGTGAGATTACCCCATATGTTAAGTGCCCATACAAATTAAAGTGCTAACTACTGTGAATATTTGACCTCACCAATTTGGACCACATATTGACAGGAGCTAAATGCACATACTGTATACATTTTCCAATTAACTTTCATTTCACTTTTAGCCCTAACAGCTCAACTGCCATTTGAACAATGTGGTGAGTTTACAAAGCTGCCTTTGTGAGAAAATCATTTAGTTCATGAAAATAAACCCCATAATCTTGCCTAAAATAATTTCATGTTAATATTACACCTTGACAGTTGGTGTTTAATAAAATAAATGCAATTTATCCAAAGAGGCAGACTATTGTACCCATCAGCCAAACATAGCCTTACAGAAAAAAAAGCAAAAAGGAAAAATGGAAATGTAAAAGGAGGAGGGGGAGGTGGAAGGACATAAAGGTTAAGAAGACAGTATTATAACATGAATAAGTTCATAAATAAAGAAATAAAAAGAAAAATGAGGGGTAGGTAGAGAGGAAAATTATGACAAGGACAACTCATACCTATAAATATACTTACGGGATTATATATAAATAGAGCTATATAAATACAACTGCACTACTCAGGAACTCAGCATTATACAGCAAGATGTTAATGATGTTAACATTTCTAAAATACATCAGCAGTAATATTCCAGCTGGATACATCAGCAAAATTTATCAATCACAGTGGGTATTGCCTTGTGATCATCTGTCAATGAGCAGATTTTGGGGTTGCAAGCTTAGTGATCCAGTTGGATAGGTTGAGGCTGGAGGGATAATGCTGTCATACAGTATCACCCCCTAGACTGGGAAGGGTAGGTGAAGGGTTGCCCACATGGGCCCAAGTACCATACAATGAAGAGAACTCTTCTCTTGGCATAGGGCCCTGCACCTCTTCACCAGTGGGTGCCAGAGGTCCCAGTGCTTCAGCTGACAGATGAATGCTCTGCCCTGTGCCTCTGTGTCTGCTGCCAGATGGAAACACAGGACACAGAGGGCCAGGCACTTCTGCAGTCCACCAGACAGGCCCATGAATTCTTGACATTGGTTACTGCACTTCTGTAGGCAGACAGAGTCTTCCATTGTCATTGGGCCCAGAAGGCCCTATGTATGTGTGTGTGTGCATCTGTTCATACAAGTCCCTTTGGGACCTGCATAAATGAGGATATGATTCCACTATTTCAAAAAGAAAGAAGATTCTTTTAAAAAAAAAAACTATATTAATTCACCAGATAGGGTTCAAGTTAATGCCACAAAACTAGGGAAATTTGTCATTAGGGTTTCCAACTCTAACACTCCACCCCCAGCCCCCCAAGCAGCAAAACAGAAAAAAAATATTAGAGGTTTGAGTCTCTGGAGTCTTTTTATTTTATTTATTTATTTATTTTTATTTTGAACAATATCAGAATTACAATCCTTTGAGTCAGAGACTCCTTTACAATGGCTTCACATCAAAATAGTACACAGGTTTCAAACAAACATTAAATAGGGAACAGTTTCCTAACAGACATTTTACATAAAACAGTGAACAAGAACAGCAGGTTGATTATAATAGTAGACATTCATTGCTAGCAAGGAGTAGAATGCCACACAGACGTAGGAGAAGGTGCAACCCTGAAAATGATAGATAGGTGGGACAGGAGTCCCTTGTCATGAGGTAGGTGGTAGCTGACAAGCAAGTACAGAGAAGGAAAGGGCAGGAAGAGAAAAGGCGGACATAGGGGGACTGGTCATACTATGGACAGTTACAGCTATGGGAGGCAAGAAGATGGTCCTGAAGGAGGGAATTGAAGTGACTGAGTTTGTTTTCTAGTATGATTAGGTTGGGTAGAGAGTTCAACCAGGAGAGGGATCTGTAACAGAAGGATATCTGCCCCAAGTCAGTCCTGAAACATGGTACTAGGAGGGTAGATTTGGATGAAATCTGGGTGGCTACAGTCATGGGTGCTGGTTGGAGGAGAGATGATAGACCAGGTGGGGCAAGACCACTGGTAATCTTCCAGGCAAATGGACAGGTCTAGTACCTCAACTGTTCATCAAAGTTGAGCCAGTTGGTTAGATTGTATAGAGTGCAGGTGTGGATGAGCCTACCACTACCTGTGACTAGACAGCAGGCTTTATTTAAGGAGACCTAAATTCTATGGAGTGCAATGTTATCAGATCACCCATAGACCAGGATCCCATAGTCTATGAGGGACAAGATGGAGGAAGAGACTGCAAGCCGAAGGGCTTTTGGGGGGATAAAGCAGACCAATACTAGCATTGACTGCAGTGCTGATAAGGTGAATATGTTCATGGAAGGTGATCACGGAGTTAAGGGTGATCCCAAGGTATTTGAAGGTACTCATGAGCTCAAGGGGGTGGAGACGGTTGGTAAGAATTTGGAGTGGGGTTCCTTTGAATTTGCTTTGGTTGTGGGTAAACAACATAACCTTATTTTTTTTGTGATTTAGTACTAACCTGTGGTTGATAAACCAGAATTCAGCATCACTAAAGGAATTATGGAGGGATAGCTGAAGAAGGATGGGGTCTGTGTGGAGAAGAGGACTGTGTCATCTGCATATAAGAGGACTTTCTCAGAGCAGGCCTTGGTAGGGTATTAGGAATAGACTAAACAGAATGTATCCCAGAATGGAACCCTGGGGCACCCTAGATAGGACTGGGAGGCAGAGAAGGTGTCATTTATTTTGAAACGCTGGAACCTAGTGGATAGTTAGTCCATAAACCAAGTGATAATCTCCTGAAAGAGGCCTAAGTGGGAGAGGGCAGAAAGGAGGAGGGTGTGATTAATGGTGTCAAAGGATTTTGATAGGTCTATGAAGACTGAGCCAACCAGGCACCCATTATCAAGAGCGGAGTGGATAAAACTGGTGAATTCTAGAAGACCAGTGGTGGAACTATGGCCTTGCTGGAATCCATGCTGCTCACCACAGAGAAGGTCATATTTAGTGAGGTAATATGTAAGCTGATCCAAGATGATTTTTTCCAGGGTTTTCGGGGGAGGTGGAGATGGGACGATAGTTCTCAGTAGAAGTACGGTCGCCACTTTTGTGAATAGGGGTGATGACAGCAGTTTTCCAGATGGAAGGAACCTACCAAGGCATAGGGAATAGTTAAGAAGGCTGGTAGTGGGTGGGACCACATCCAAGACTAAGCAAAGGAGTCTGAGGTCCAGGGTGTCATTACTTTGGTGGGTGCCACTTAGGGCTTTAAGGATGTAACGCTTTTGCTTCCTGCACAGAGACAGCTCTGCAGAAAAGGGTGAGTGAGGGTGTGAGGGAGGCTGGTGGGTGGAAAGGAATCAAAGACATTTGGAGGAAGTACAGGATAGAGGTCAGAGAAGGAGTAGTTAAGGATGTCGTGTAAAAGTTGTGAGTCTGGGGAGATGGAACCATTGATGCTAAGTTGGGTTGGGGAGGCACTATGGATTTACCATTGATTTCCTTTATATTGTCCCAGAACTTGTGACCAAGTCACAGGCGGAGGCAAGGGAAGCTCTGTAGTATTCGGCTTTGCTTGCATATGGCCCAGCTGCACCAATTTCATGCAGCCCAGTATCATTGTCTGTCGAATGGCTTGCCAGAGTCTAGGGCTTTTGCCAGAGGTTGTCCCTGTGGCACATCTGATCAAGTAGTGCCTGTGAGATCCAGGGGTGTCAGAACGCTGACAATAAGCGTGTTGAGGGGAGCAAATAGGTCAGAGGCCGAGTTGAAGGAATGGATGAGATAGTTAGGAGCAGTGTCAATGTCGGTGGCAAGGTCTATTGGGGACCAATCCAGTGGGCAAGGTGGTCTTTAGCAGACTCAGTTTGCCAGGTTTGAGCCAATGCAGGAGGACATTTTATGGAGCTGGTTTCTTTATCTTGCAAGAACAGGTGCAGATTACTGGAGAGTGGTCACTTAAGTCATTTGGGAGCACAGAGGTCCTCGCAATCTTGTGAGAACAGTTGGATAGGACATGGTCCAGTAGGGTAGAGGTTCTGTTAGAGGGGCTGATATGGGTGGGCAAAGTAACAAGTTGGGTGAGGTCAACTGCAGCAAATAGCATCTTTGAAGGGGGAGGCAGAGTTAGAGAGCCAATTTATGTTGAAGTCACCGAGAGTTATTTGTTCAGACATGGGGGGAGGATGGGAGAGGTAGTCCAGTATAAACTGGAAAGCATGTTTTCTGGTTGAAGGGGGGGGATGTAGATGGAGGTGATGATCAGAGGAGCCCTGGAGATGCCCGGGGTGATTTTTAGTGAGAGAGCTTTTGCACCAGCCTTCAGTGGTGGGGGGGAGCATGGCCTTGAAGGGACTCACAGAGATAGATTGCACAACCACTCCCATGTTTCGACTCTATCATCCTGGAAAAAGGTATATCCAGAATAGAGATAGTCGAGTCAGGGCGGTCTTTGAGAGCCAAGTTTTGACAATAGACAGGATGTCAGGGTTGGTGTTGGGCCATCCACCCTGGAAGACATCAAACTTTTCAGGAAGCTACATTATTTAGGGATACAATATGAAGACCTGAGGTAGAGGAGCAGTGCTGGTAGGAGGGGTGGGTGGCGACTGAGATTAGGTATATATTCCCAGACATCAATAGCAGGAGGGACTGAGGTTAGGGTACATATTCTCAGACATCGATAGCAGGAGGGAAAGCATCTGAGGAGTTCATGGTGTGGCTCTACGTGACCAGTGATGGTGGAATGTGGGAGGGTGGGCTGGGGGTGGCAAGATGGGATGGGTAGGGCACAGAGGATGGGGAAAGACAAGAAGAGAGGAGGCTAGGTGGAATTAGGACTGAGACTGCAAGAAGTAAGGAGGTGTAGGGGAGGGTGGGGGGCAGAGGGAGGACCACGGTGAAGTAGTGGAAGATACTGAAGGGAGAGCAGGAGAGCTGACTGGGGAGGCTGGGGGCAACTACGGGGATGGTAGGGAAAGGAGAAGAATAGCAAGGGGTGCAAAGGGTAGATAGAATGGAAGGGTGGTGGCCATGACTGGCAGACTAGCAGAGGGCCAGGGTATAGAAAGGACTATAAGAGGTACCAGAGGGCATCCAGCAGCCCAATTAGTGCAGTGATAATGCAATGGACTGTGGAGCAAGGTGCAGGATTCAAGCCTGGGGAGGGGGCTAGAAGAGCAAGTCATAGAGGGGTGAAGAGAGAGAGACAGGAGAGAGGGGTGGCAGGCAGGATAAGGGTGGTGGGGAGAAGGGAGAAAGTAGGGGAGAAGGGAAGACAACACTGACTCTTGGTGGTCAAAGAGGGAAATAACCAGTAGGGGAAGGAGGGGATGAAAGGTGGGGAGAGGAGAAGGGAAGCAGGGGTAAAGGAGTTGGGAGAGAAAGGGAAGACAGTGATGCACAATATTACAATCTGGTGATAGAGGTAATCTGCTAATGGATGTACAGACACTTAGAAACAAGGTTACATGGCAGGAAGATGTCAATAAATTAAGCAACACCCTGGGTGGGAGGGTGGCTGAGGCAGGCCGGGCAGTTGACACACAGCATCAACAGGCTAACACCCTGCACTAGAGTGGCTGCAGGCAAATCTTGACAAATCAGTGGTGTGTTCTTGCTTGTTGTCAATAACCCGCATTCTCACTAGCTCATTGCCTTCCATCCAAAGCACAAGGTTCAGCTCCAAGCCACTGCCTCATAGTAATATACTCTTTAAAGGTAGACAATGTTTTCAACAGAAACTGCTGTAGCTTTTTCAGATAGGGCCCCGTGGACCAGCCTGAAGAAAAGATGGCATCTTAATTTTAAGTCCTGCAGGTTGCTCTCCTGGAAAACTGGGAAGCTTAGCTTTTTGTCATTCTCGCTATTGTTGTGGGGAAGTGTTGGGTAGAGTGGGGTGGGTAAGGTTTTATAATTGTTTAGTATAGTAGTTGTAGTGGTGTGTGATTGTGTGTGACCATATTTAGACTTTTTTTCTGTATTAGTTGTTTGCTTGCATGGGTAAGTTTTTAGCTTTAGGAGGAATTACTTTGCATGGGGATAGTTCAGGCAGCCAGCTTAGAGGTTGGAATGTGAAAGGATCTAGGGCAGGCTAGGATTGTCTAAGAGGCACCACGCCTGCTTCATCTGTAGCCTTTTATCAGCCTCTCTTATTGCACTGCCACAGCATGTCACTGTCAGGAGGTTGGAATCAGGAGACACCGCACTGATCAAGCGTGGCAGGGCACCTCAGGCTCAGCAGAGGGGGCAGGATTGAGGTGGTCAGGTGTAGAAGGTGCCCTGTGGTAAGATGGGTTCTAGAGAGATGCCAGACTTGTTTGGTCCCTACCCCCAGGGTTCCCACCAGACCGAGTGGGCAGGTAGCCACAGGGGCTGCACTACTCACCAATCCCCTGAGGCCAGTGCTGTGCAATGCCAGATCAATCAGAAATAAGACCTCAGTTATAGCGGACTTAATTTCTTTGGTCGATCTGGCTTGCATCACTGGGACCTGGGTCGGTGACAGTGCCAGCTCAGTTCTAGAGGCCACCATCCCCCTGGGTACTCGATGGTTCACTGCTTCATAGTGGAGCACAGGGGCATAGGAGTGCCCATCTGTTTTAGATCCCACCTGGGCTTCACCATGCATCCAGTGGGAGCAGTTCCTTTGAATATGCGGCAGTCTATAGGGGACTGGGTGCAGGCTGTAGGATTCTCCTAATTTACCACCCCACTGGGGTGGCAGGAGATTTCCTGCAGGAGGTAGATGACTTTGTCATCAGCGAGACTTTAGATGCCCCCAGATGTTTAGTTCTGGGGGAAATCAATGTTTGGGCCGATGATGAATCCTCTAGGCTAGGTTTTAACCTCTTCCAGATGATGTCATCTCTGTGTTGTCAGAAGAAGTTTCTTCCATGACCCATCAGGGTGGCCACATGTTGGCCCTCAAGTTCTCACTAGGGCTTCAGATTAACAACCTCAAGACTGGTTGGGTCAGTTGGTCCAATCATTGCACAGTGGCGTTCTCATTCAGGGCCCCACCTGAGAGCCCTCCCCCACTGAGATGGTCAGCTACCACCCTTGAGGGATTGACCTTGAGAGATTCTTGGCTGTGACTGATCTATCTAGTGTACCACATGTGCAAGGGGACCGAGCGATGCAGTTGCTGCCAATAACAGGGTGATGTCCGCTGCACTCGATAACTTCACACCAGTCTATGTATGACCCAAATCTCCTCACTTGAGATCCCCATGGTTTGACGGGGAGCTCAAGGTGATGAAGATTATGGGCCAGACGTTGAAGTGCTACTGGCAGAAGACTGGGCAAAGGGAGAACATACTGGCCCTCCATGCCCATTATAGTGAGCACCAGGGGGCAATCAACCATAAGAAGGCAAAGTTCCTGTCCAGGGAGATTGCTGCAGGGATGAATTGACCAACAGTGCTTTCTTAGACTGTTGACAGACTACTTCATCCAGTCTGTCTGCAGCCAAAAAAAAGCTTTTTCCAATGCCTTGTGCAAAGAGTTTGCTCGATTCTTCTTTGACAGCCATCAATCTGGAAATTCCACCAGTGAGCCAGAATATGGCCAACAGTGGCCACCTTCAATGTCAGGGGGGGACTCTGCATATTTGGGGTGAGTTTAAACCAGTGGAGGTGGCTGAGGTCATTGAAGTAGCTTCCAAGCTGAAGCACACATATTGCGAACTGGACCCGATGCCGATATGTTTTTTGATGGGATGTTTCAACTCTGTTGGCCCAGTGTTCACCTTGATTGTCCGGTGCTCCTTATCAGAGGGGTGTTCCCAGATTCCTTAAAAGAGGTACTGGTAAGAACCCTTCTGAAAACATCATTAGACCTTGACATCAAGGCGAATTACTATCGTATCTCCAACCTCTCTTCTAGGAAAGGTTGTTAGGAAGATTGTGGCACAACAGCTTGAGGAGCACATTATGACCTTTGATCTATGTGATCCTCTCAGTCGGGGTTCCGTGCGAGGTATAGCACTGAGACTGCATTAGTTCAGGTACATAATAACCTCCTCAGGGTGAGGGATCAAGGAGGGGGGTCAATTCTCAGTCTCCTTGATCTCTCCTAAGCATTTGATATGGTGGACATTGTGTGTTACTCAATCACCCGAGAGAGTACTGTAAACTTGCTGGCACTGTCATCTGCTGATTTGAGTCCTACCTCATAAATAGAAGGCAATGGGTGGTAATGGGGAACTTCTCCTTCTCCCCGAGACTACTGTCTTGAGGGGTACCTCAGGGTTTGGTCTTGTCACCAATGTTGTTTGCTGTATACTTGCTGCCCCTGGGTGAGCTCATTAGGAAGTACAACTTGGGTTTTCACTGCTATGCAGATGATAGCCAGTTGTATCTTTCCTTTGCCCCTGGAACATCCAATGCTGTAGAGGTATTTAATAATTGTCTCACTGAGATCCGTGGACTAGATGACCTCCAGCTGGTTGTGACTGAACCCTGATAAGACAGAGGTGCTGGTGGTGGTTTCGGAACAAAAGGCATGATAGGCTGGCCTCTAATGTGGCAACAGGGTTATTCCTGTGGCCTACTCCATTGAGGGTCTCCTCTAGGGTACATGATCTAGGCATTATTCTTGACAATGGGCTGACATTTGAATCTCAGGTGTTATCCGTTGTCCATATCAGTTTCTGTCATCTGAGGAATGTTGCCAGGATCAAGCCCCTAGTTCCACCTGAGGATCTCCCCACTTTGATACATGCCTTTATGATGTCTAGGCTGACTACTGTAATCTGCTTCTCTTCAGGGTCTCAGGGGGCTTCATCAGCTGCAGCTAGTGCAGAATGCGGCTGCTAGACTGATGACTGGACAGCCTAAGTACAGTCATATCACTTTGGTTTTGTGTGAACTGCACTGACTGCCAATCAGATGAGGGTTCTCTTCAAGGTGGGCTTGTTCATCTTTAAGGCCTTACATGGTCTTGGCCATGGCTATTTGTCTGACCTTCATATACCTGCCACACCAGTCTGCTCCCTTCACTCTTCCTCTAGGGGCCTCCTAGTGATTCCCAAGGTGAGGTTAAAAACTCTAAACAAGCCTGTGGAATACACTTCCTCCAGCTATTAGCTATTAGTCAGTGTCAGTGGCTCAGCAGGTAGCACACTCACCTCTGAGGCCGGATGATCAGAAGTCTGTGGCTTCTATCCCCACACCAGTCACTGGGGTTAATATCCCAATACTGACACTGTAGTGCAGCATGAGGGGGGTGCTGTCTTTCAGATGAGACGTTAAACTGATGTCCCGTCTGCCTGTTCTGGTGGTTGTTCAGGTGGACATTAAAGATCCCATGGCACTTCTCGAAAAGAGTAGGGGAAATTTCCCCGGTGTCCTGGCCAAATTTTGTCCATTCGCTAGAAATACCACCAACAGCTTAATCTGGTTCAGTTCAGTTGGTTACCATCTGTATCCCCACCCCCGGGTCGCCCCTTGAAAAGGGACTTCTAGTCTCAGTGGGCTTACTCAGTCAACAAAACTCAAAATAAATAAATAAATCAATTAGGAGGCCCCTTGAGTCGAGGCATTCAAAGCCCACCTCAAGACCCATCTATTCAGTCAGGCCTTCCCAGACTTACTCCTCTAGGCATTAATGTTAGTCTTTATTAGCTGCTGCTCAGGCTTTTACTGTATTCCAACTATTATTATTAGCCTTTTGTTTTATATTTATGCTGGCTTTTATTTTTTGTTTTATCCTTGCTATAGTTAGGTGTATTTTGTATTTGGACGGTGCCCAGAGCCTCTGGGATTGGGAGCCTAAAAAATAAAATTTGCCTTGCCTTACCTTGGATGGGGCTGGGAGGTTTCCAACCTGATAGGTTAGCTATTGTGCCTTGGGGAGAAAAATGTGAATCATGAAAAAGAAAGCAAAGGGTCAGTATACAGTGTGTAACCAAAACTGTAGGGTCAGAAAAAGAATGAGAGAATACTGGTTAGACTAAACAGATTCAGAAACAAATGATTTGATACCTTTTATTGGACCAATAAGACTGGTTAGACTGAAGAAATTAAAAAGAGAAAGTCAAGGTAAGTGAAATGTCAAGGCTAAGATGATTTACATATGAAAACTAAATAAGAGAAGACGGGGAAAAAAAAACAGAAATAGCGGGAAAAAATCACAATGACTGCAGGTGATACATTTTAACACTTTTAAATGTTTATATGTTGCTTTGGGACAATATTACATTGGTATTGGTATCGATGGAAGGGTAGATGAGGGATATGTGACAAGACAGGTTTAAGTTCACTGCAACTCAACTAAAAATGTTGCTGAGGGACAAGTTAATTTACACAAAAAGCACAAATGCAGCTTCACAGTTTAACCTTTCAATACAGCAGCCAAAGTAATCAAATACTTATTTGAGGATTGGACTTACTTAAATGAATGAATCAAATTTTGGCTGTGTGTAACTGATGGCCCTGTCTTTTATACTTCCCTATTCTGATGACCTGCCCCAGCGTGTGTCAACTTTCTGTGATGAAATTGTTTGGTGAGCATTGCAAAGACCATCCCTTTCATTCCTGTGGTTAGTAATGGGGCTATGATAGGTAGGGGTGGGCTTCTACAGATTTTAAAAACTGGGATCAGGTAAAGCTGTTGATGGGAGGGTGCAGAATCACATAAGGGAGAAGAGAGTGAATTTTGCAGCCAATAGGTCTGGAGTGCAAGACAGGTTGCAGATAGTATTACTGCCATAAAGGGAAAAGGGGAGGAAAGGGAGAACATTGTTGCCATTAGGCCTGGGGGAAGAGATGAGAGACCACTACTGCCATTATGTTAATTGGAGAAGGATAGGATAGCATTGCTGCCATTGGGTAGGTGGGTATGAGGAGGAGAAAGCCTTTTATTTACTAAGTTGGGAGGAAGGGGGAGAAGTCAACAGAGAACATTGCAGCCTTTTGATCTGGAGTAGAGGACAGAGCTTTGCTGCCATTATTTCCTCTTGGGGGGAAGAGAGCTTTGCCTGACATAACAAACTCTGGTCAAAGCCAACACATCTGCATGAAGCTGTTAAGAGAGCATGGAGGGCATGTTGGAAAGGATCTCCATGTTATGGAGTTCAGGGTGTAAAAATCCACTGTGTCCAAGATAGTCACTGGAGTTCACACATGTGCAGTAAGATACAGTAGCCATTTTGTGCACAGCAAGTATTTCTGCCATGAGCCACTTGCACACGTGACATGGCAAAATGTGGAAGTATCACATTAAAGAAGTGCACGGTAGGGGAAGGGTTCTGCACCACAGAGAGGAACTGCAGCCATGGAGGGAGAAGCAGTGGAAAAACCCACACCACCAATGATCTCTGCACTGAGGACAAAGGGTGCATCACTGTAGAAGAGAACTGGGACCAAATACAGTAATGGTCCCTTAGGTCTGCTTGAGTGATATCAACATGCCTGCAGTGCTCCGCCCATGCAGTCATAAAATTATTACAACAGTATGATAGTCGGGTGCTTGCTAAGCATCGCCAGGAATTCTATTTATTTTCATGATTTTGTTTTGTGGGGTGGGTGCAAATTATACACTGGGGAAAGGTTATGTTTAGGTGACACTGCAGATTAGCAAACATGGTATACTGGTAGTGGTAGACTGGTATACTATAAATAAACAAAAAAGTCCTGACCTTCGGAAACACAAGCAGAGTGCTGGGAATGGGAATGTGAAGGTGCCAAGCTGCTCACAAGATCTCTAGCTTTCTGTGTCTGTCATCACATGATGCCATTACCTTGCACCCTCCACCCTGATTACTAAGCACAGATAATGTCACAGCAGATCTATAGGAGAGAGAGATGCACAAGACTGTGTGGACAGACAGCAGAGACAGACACAGTGCCCCCACCCCAAATCTGTTCACAATATTGTGGTGAGAGACACAAACCTTGCAAAATACAGTGCACTGACAGTCACTATATGGTGGGAACAGATACATATATGGTAAAATGCTGACAGCGGGTGGGAGCAGCATCCCTGGTTGCTCTTCACACTCCAGAGAGAGAGAGAGAAGCCTTGTGATGGTGAACAGTTGCTGTGTCTCTATTTAAATTATGTAAAGCACATAAACATGTAAAGAAATGGCTATGTTGAACATCTGGGGGTACAAAAAGGATATGGTAGAGGGAGGGAGCATGCAGGGTCTGGCAGAGGAAGAGAGTGGAAAAGAAACAGAAACTGGAGATTTCCCTCAAAAAAATTAAGCATAACTCTACAGATATGGTTGGATAGGGCATGAGGCATGGAGTGGACAAAACACAGGCAGAGAGAGAAAAGAAGTTTTTGAGCAAAAAAGGATTGCTATACAGACACAGATGGAGAGGACAAAAGGAGGGAGGGCAGTACATGGCAGACAGATGGAGCAGTGTTGAGAACAACAGAGAAGTTTTAATGAAGGATATGGCAGATGGAGGGAGGGTGGGAGAAGCCAGAGAGGGACAAGGAGGGAGAAAAAAGAGGTAATTTTGCAGCAGAAATATCAGGCATAACTAACATGAAACAGAGGAATATGACAAAGGGAGGAGATTCCTGGAGATGGCAGAGGGATGGAGCATGGGGGAGGAAGAAAAAAGAAGAGATTTCTCACAAACAGGGTAGATGAAGGGAGCAGGCTGGAAACAGAAGAGGTAGGGAGTTAAAGGGAAACAAAGAGGACATAACTCTACAGCCACAGAGGAACAGGGCAAACAAAGTGAGATGGAGTGGCAGTACACAGCCATGAGAAGAAGGGAGGTAGCGAGAAAAAAGCAGGAATTACTGAACAAAAAAATGGGCACAACTAGTGTGAAATGAAGGGGCATGGTAGCTGGAGGGAACAGACAGGACACAGCATCGGGACTGGGAGCAACAGGTAGAAATAAAACAGGGAATTTTGAACAAAAAATAACAAGAAATGAAGGTACTCTGCAGGGGAGCAAGAAGGAGGGAGAAACAAATGTGGATTTCTGAACAAAAAAAGAGCATGGGCCAGCCCAATGGTGCTGAGGGCTGAGGTACTGGATGCCACACCTTGCACCTGTGACCCGGGTTCGGGAGCAAGCAGAGGTTACCATGGGCTGGCGGGGAGGAGAGGGATCGAGCATCCAGTGGACGGCTCTTCCTTTCCAGGAGGGGGGTCCACAATGGTCAGTGTCCAACTGCCCCCTGGAGGAGGCTGGGGGTCGGGGATGCACAGCGTGAACCGGGGCAGAGTCGGGGGCAGACGCCTGGACTGGGACACATGCAGACACGTACGTGCTCACAGCAGCTGGTGTCATTGCATGCCTGCCGACTCAGAGGAAAAAACAGAACAGGGAAAATAGTGGGACCCACCGCAGCTTGATGGCCGTCTGCGAGTGTTCGCCGGGTGCTGGCACCCGAACTGGATCCATTGTGGTGGGGAGTTAGGAGGCTCCCTGCTGCCCCTCTGTGGGGGGTAAGCCACAGGGGTTACTGGATGCCAGCAGTCCTGGTCAAGATGGATGGCAGCTGGATCCCCCAATAGGAGATGCGAGTCTAAGGGGGGAGCGGTTAGGGTGGCCACATGAGGATAAATACTATAAAAAAAAGAAGAGTATAATCTTAAGTCACAGAAGAACAGAACACAGGAATAGAATGGAATGGGTGGAAGATGACAAAGTGAGGGAGCAGTAGGGAGAAACAAGTAAAATTTCTCACAAAAAAATGCTTGCATTACTCTACAGAGACAGCAGAGGGAGGGAGGGAGTGGACATGGCAAGGCAGAGTGAGGGACTGGGAGGGAGAAAACAAGCAGTGATTTCTTAAAAAAAGAAAGGTAAGAGGAATGACTGTACTGCCATAGATGGACAGGGTAGAGGAGGGAGCAAGTTGAATATGTAGAGGGAGGGATTGGGAGGGAAAAAATGCAGGTAAGATACAAAGAAACTGGACAGAGGGAGCAGGAAACTGACAAAAAATGCAGATTTCTCACAAACAAAGAACAGGTATCACTCTAGAACCAAGGTATGAAATGGCAGAAGAAGGGAGCAGGTGGGACTCAGCAGAGGGAGTGGGTGGGAGGAGAAAAAACAGCAGGAATTTCATAAAAAACATAACTAACAAAAAATGGTGGGACATGGCAAAGCAAGTGAGAAAAAAAAGTGGGAATTTCTGAACAAAAATTGAGCATTGCCCTACAGCCAATGAGGTAGAGCACAGAGGAATAGTGTGGGTGGGAGACGGTGGAAGGGAGGCAGAAGACAAAATGGGGATTGCTGAATAAAACAAGTCCACGATGGCTCAGCAGAGATGCAATACCCATTTACAGCTGGGTCATGCTGATCACGTTTTGCAACTGCAAAAAACTGTGAAGTCAACTGATTAATTTTCTCAACAACTATGGTGGGATTTGAGCCAAGGTTTCCTGAGTCCCCAAACCTGTTCTATAATCATCTGAGTAAGTGCCCAATTCTTTGGGTGTGGGTTCACTGTTACTTATGGTGAGCTCCACATCACAGTGTAGTTCCCGTGGATGTGATCACTGGCACTTACTATAGAAATCAAAATGTACAGATTTATGTAGGAATGAAAGCCCAATCTGTTTTGGGGTGCAGGAGCTTGGAATCGGACCTCATGTTCCAGACACACTGGACCCAATTCCAAGACAGCCGGTGTAACTTGCACACAGTTGTGAGTTACGTCGGTCACCTCTATGCCAGGGACCCTATGCCGCATTCCAGAAGTGGCAGGGCCCCAACACTTGTGACATGCGAGATACACCATGCATGTGGTGGTAACCCATGCATGGTGTATCGCAGCTGCATGTCACAACTCACAGCAAGTGACGGGTGGCCCCCCGAAGCCTCCCCAGCCCTGGCCCACTTCCGTAGACACCAGGATGCATGGCACAGGTGTACAGGGGCACACCAGAAATGGACCCTCTGGGGCCTGGGCAGATCGTGGGGGTTGGGGCAGGAGTGTGTTGGTAGGGGCTTGTGGATTAACCTGGCACCATTGCCAGGGCACTGCATGGTGGCATCTGATGGTGCCAGCCATCAGATGCCACTTAAAACAGGTCCGAGCTGTCATACCACAGGTATGCCACTGTGTCTCTTGTAATCGCAGCCACCCTACTGGAATTGGGCTATGTCGCTGTTGTAACCTGCAGTTGCGGCAGGCATTGTGGGCTGCAGCATAAGTGCTGTCATATCCTGCGATTGTCACAGCCCGCATACGCCATGGCGCATCTCGCCTCTTGTAATAGGGGCTGGTGAATCACCTGGCGTAAGTGGTGAGACAAGTCATGGGGTTTGGCATATACCCTTCTGGAATCAGGCCCACAGTGTCTTACCCATGTCTGTGAAGTCCAAGTACAATATTTTTTGAATGAGTTTTTAATTATTCTGTAGTGCTGTTAGTGAACGTTTTGATCGCAAGGAATGCAGTGACAGTGCCAAAAAAAAACAACAACACTTCTACAGGCTACAGCACAAGAAATAAAAAAAAAAAATGCCAAAACTTTTTTAATTGGGTGATGAAATTGAAGCTCTGTTGGACCCCATAGTGAACATATTAAACAAAGAGTAAGTGTGCTTAAAAGAAAACTCTGTATAGTAAATGCGGAGCAGGCGCTAGCTTTGCTTGAAAAAGAGATCCCGCTGTGTGTGTGTTAAAAGCTTCCCTGTTTTGAACTATGCTGAAATTAATAGTAGGAAAAAAGTCTATGTGGAGTGGGGAGATTTTCAAGTGACTTTTTAGGTGTTCCGTTTAGTGTGAAGTGAGCCAAGGAACAGCGCTATCCAAGTCCCAACATAGTATTGTTGGTAACTGTCTCATAGCAGTGCTCCCGCTGAAGTGGCTTATGCCTGCAGTTCCTCATTTACACGTTTCTTTTACAAAACTATTGTGCAAAGTTTCTTTCAGGGGAAGGGAACAGACAAGTCAAATCTTAGTTTTAAAATAATTAAAATGTTTATTATGGGACTGAGCCATAATATGGAAAGTAGAGGAACAGCTCTGTTACTACCCCGTTTTGGGCCCAAAGCTGCCTTGTTGCTGCAACGCTGGAGGGCAACAGAAAAAACAACTTTTCTTTCTTGTTTCAGTCCTTTTAATAGTAAGTCTACAGTACCTGACTGCAATGGCTAGTCCTTAGGAGCCCAGTTCTCTGTCTGCCATTAGCGAGAGAAAAAAGAGCGGTTACAATAAATTAACAGGAAGGGCACATTTTTTATTTCTTACAGGAATAATAAATAACATGACATAACAATAGCTTTTGGGAGTGGCAGTACCGGGGGCCTCTGTGTTCCCTAAAAGCCCTTCACTATAACTATAAGTGTGTATGGGGCCCATGAGAGGAGTTCACAGAATAGGGAAGTCTTGAGTGCTTCATGGGTAGGCTTCTTCAGGCTCTACCTTTGGGGACAACCATTCAGACATTAATGTTGCATACAATGGCACTAAGCCCTAAACTGATTTAGATAAATAAGGAGAGGCAGACCAGCTGCTGAATAGCATAAAACTGAATGTTTAAGAGAAATTATGTAACTTATATTTAAGGGGTGAGAGTAAGGAGTCCTCTTCTCAAGCCATCCTTGTTGGGTCCTCCAAAACTGTAATGCTTACTCTCTATTATGTATTTATTAATGTGCCACAGAACTTTAAACATTGTCACATAACTTGACCTAACAGTTCCACAGAAATTCAGAGTCACTGTCACAGAAGTTATGTCCATAGTGCCACAGAGAGCAGGGGCCTTGGTGATGGGTTAAGGTCTTATGTAAAGAGGTACAATGTCCTGCACAGCATTAAAACATGTAACACCTAGGGTGCACTGTCTGCCTCAATATGTCACCCCGATGTAAAGGGTCGGCAAGATGGTGGACACGCTGCTGGGCTAAGCAGACATGCTGCAGCTATGGAGGAGAGAGGATCACTGTAATCTAAAAACATGGGCACAACAAAGAAAATAAAAAGTGGAATGCTACTTCAGATGAGTATTTTCACTCTTTACTCTTCATGTTCTCCATAGCTTTATAACTGACTCTTACTAGTTTAAAGTGCAGATAGGGGTTAATTGTATGTGGTGGCCATGCTACTTATCTGGGATCTAGGGATAGAGTACTCAAAGACACTTCACTGTGTGGTACAGTTATTTTTAATTGGGATAAATGGGTTCCCTTCCCTGTGTTAAGCAATTGAACTACAGCATTGCTGATAACATTGGAAAATGCAATCTGTGCAGCATATTTCTCCAGCTCAAGCTAATCGATGACACAGGGAGGGGGATGTCTCATAGATCCCGTTGTGTCTGGGAAGTAAAGGAAACCATCACCCCAGTAGAAAGGGAGCCAGAGAGAAAGTGTGGTCAGAGTTCAAAAGATACCACAGATTTGAAAACCAGTATAGAAGCTAAACAATCCTCAGAGAATTTCTTTAATTTTTTTAGATCTCCAATACAAAATTTAATGCTAACATCAGTGAGTACTACAGACTTGCTATTAAGTGAATCCTTACCATCCACACTACAGATGCCTAATCCCTCCCCCCCCAAGGAACAGCTGCTATGGATACCGCAGTGAGGGAGGTGAACCCTGGCCACACTAGTATTATGAACCGCCCCTTTGGCAAACCTTCTTCTGCACCAGGGGTTGATGAAAATGAGGTGGAGTAAGGAAGATATCAAATGGAGTCACAGCTACAAGAAAAGAGAGAGAAACTGAAGGAATCAACAAACCAGGCACAGGACTTTGATTCTAACCAGCTACTTAAGGAAATGAGAGAAGGCTTTAGCAGCATTAATGCTTCAATTACAGAGCAAACACGATCTGCTACAGACTTGGCACAAAAAATCAATACATTATCTATCAGGACTTTAGAATTGTAGGAAAGAGTAGGCACAGTCAGACACAATAAATCCAGTCCCCCAAAAATATAGAATTTCACTCAAAGGAACTAGAAAGACTACATATTAAGATTGAAGCACTGGAAACAAGAAATAGAAGGTATAACCTAAACTTAAATGGAATTCTAGAGGGCCTGGAGGGAGGAAACCCTAATGAATGTTTTTTAAAAGGCCCTCACTGAGGCATTGGATAGGCCCTGTCCAGATAAGAAAATTGAACTGGACAGAGCTCACAGAGGGGCAAAAAACCTAAAATTATCAGGGATCACAACCTAGATTTGTTTTCCTCAGACCTCGCCACTACCAAGATAAAGAGGCAATTTTGAAAAAAACCAGGTTGGAAAACAGCATTAAACTAGCCAGCATTAATACCCATTTTTCCTGATTTACCTTATGAAGTCCTGAATAAACGGAAAGCATTCGCTAATGCTGAAGCCATGTTGGTGAAGAGGAACATTAGGTTCACGGTGATACCCACAGCTAAAATGAAAGTCTAGTATCAAGGAAGAGTGCGCATATTTTTCTTACCTACAGAAGCAGAAAGAACTATAGAAGAATGGTTGGATGGGGACCAGCTGGATAATGGTTAGTTAAGTCCTCATGAAGGAAAACGAAGAATATAAAGTAAAAAAAAAAAGGGAAAAGGAATAGGATTTATCTATCTACATTAGATAGCAAGTGAAGGTAGCTATTCAATACAGGAATTTAACTCCCATATACAATGATACTAGAAGCTAAATATGTATTTTACAAGGATTCACTACATAGATAAGTTCGATAAGGCAAGAAAAAGGAGGGAAGAGTTCAGTAACTGATCTTTATAAATAGGGACAAATAGAAATCTATGCCTATATGCTCTCCCTTTGTAGTCTGGCAGTGTTGCCACAGGAAAATCCAACAGCAGTACATCTGGTGTCAGGAAGAGTATGCCAGATGTTTTCCAGCTATCGAGCATTTAGGGGAGGGAGGGTGACCAGTAGAAGGGAGGAAGGAAACAGTAGCTTAGTTTGGGTGGATCAAGTTTCAGCTGTTAGCCTAGGTCTAAGGTTAAAAATAATTCTTGACCTATTATTAATGCATTTCTCTATCACTTCTGGTCTAAGCGATATGAGGGAGGGGGAGGGATAAGGGGAGGGGTAGACTGGTAAAATAAAAATTTAGATCTAACATGTTTCAGGCCCTGTATAATACTGAATGGAGCTGATACTATAGGAGATACTTTCTATTCTGAAAGGTTTAAATATGCTAAATATCTTAAAAATTTTATAAACCCAAACAAGGAATTAAAAAAAAAAGCAATTATTGCCAGGGAGTACTCAGCACAGGACCACCTAAAAACTAATTTGCCATAACTAACTTCTAACATTAAATAAAAATGGAAACAATTAACATAATGACGTGGAACGTTAAGGGTGCAAAGGAAGGAAAAAAATTAGAACAATTATTAACTAATGTAAAAGAAAAAAGGCTGAAATTTTTTTTTGCAAGAGATGCATTGTGAAAATAAAGACTTTAATTACTTTAAAAATCTTTTTAGAGCTACTGGAGTATAGTCACAATACAATAATAGAGCCAGAGGAACTGCAATTTTAATTACAAAAAAAAAAAGATTTACTATCACATCACAGCATAAAGATCAGGATGGAAGGTTTACAATACTGGGCATTAAAAAAAAGATCTATATTTTACTATAGTGTCTGTTTATACTCCAAATGAAGAAGACCCTAACTTTTTCAATGAGCTTTTTAAAGAAATTTCAGTACACCCAGCAGCATATATAGTGGCCGGCGACTTCAACATTTCTCTTGGACATCTTAATAGAAGCCTGGGTGCCAAAGAAAGAAAACATAAGTTAATACCGTTAATTAAACATTATATGCAAGGATTTGGTATAATATATCCATTGAGATCACTATATCCTAAAAGGAAGTATATTCATTTCACTCTACTTTGCACAATTCCTTTTCAAGTATTGATTTCTTTTTGATATTTACACAGTTAATGAAGGACGTTGAAGACATAAAATATGACCCGATAACTGTCTCAGACCATGCAGCAGTACACCTTCTTATTAAACAACAAGAATCTGTAGAATCACAGAAACAAACGGAGTTTAACACTAATCTTCTCAATGAGACTCTTTATTAAACTGATAAAAGATGAAATCAATAACTTTCTAAAAGACAATAGCTCCACCGAAGTTGATACACTGCTTCTCCTATTATACTGCTTCTCCTATTGGCAGGGGATATCAAAGCCAACCTGGGTCCTACCCCTCCCAATAACCCCACCCCACTGACTCTCCCTAAGGGCCTCCAACTTCTGCACCTCAACATCTGCAGTATCCTGAACAAAATACCAGAGCTACAACTTACTGCCCTATCTCTACGACCAGACATCTTCATAATATGGTAGACTTGGCTAAAGCCGCACCATGCAGAGTCTGTTGTAGCCATTCCTGGCTACTTGCTGATCAGACAAGACCACCTGGGTAAGAAAAAAGGTGGTGGTATTGCCATGTTTATCTCCACCAGGCTACAGCTTACCCAGGTCCAAATCCCTGCATCTACACCTCAGATAGAATCCTTACTGGTCAAACTTGCACTCCCTTACTCCACCCCTGTGTAAGTTGCAGGGTCCTACTGCACCCCTACTACCCACCCTGCCCGGTGTCTTAGACCACCTGGCCACATTAAAGTCTGCTGCCACAGCTGGTGAGCTCCATATCCTCGATGATTTCAATTTCAATTGGATAGCCAAAGACTGCTCCAAACTAAGGACCAAAATAAACACCCTAAACCTCTCCCAGCTAATCGCCCAACCCACACTGCTGAACCCCAAAATGCTTAACCACTCCCTCTTGGACTTGGCTTTCACCTCCCATCCACACAGGATTATTAAAGCCGGACTTCTCCCCGACTCCATAAGTGATCACCACACGGCATACATGGTCAGGAAAGTGCATAGAACCACAGAACCCTCCTCTAGGATGCTCCTCATGAGATCCTACAAATCCCTATTTCTACCTTCCCTTCTAAATGACCTGGCCCATGTGGATTGGTCCTTCATACAGAAGGCATCCTCCAGTGACTATGCTTTTGAGACCTTCAAGACCAGGCTTCTTGCTGTATGGGACTATCATGCCCCTCTAAAAAGCACAAGAGAAAGGGGCTTCCACCTTCCCTGGGTCTCCGCCGATATCATTAGCAGATGCCACACGAGAGACCTGGCATGGAAAAAACATAAGCTAACATGCTCCCAAGAATCCCTACAAAGTTACCGTACCCTCTGCAACTCCTGCACCAAATCTATACGACAGGCCAAAAAGAACTACTTCACGTTGGCTCTGAACTCTAACCTTAACCACCCTACAAACTTTTGGAAAACTATCAAATCCCTCCTCTCTCCGCCAGTCCAACCACAAACCCGGACCCTATCCATCCAAGGCACGACCGTCTCAGACCCTGGCGAAGTTGTCTCTGCCTTCAATACCTTCTTCACCAGCAGTGCAGCGTCCCTCCTACCCAGTCTCCCGCCCACCCCACGCACACCAAGCTCCTCACCGAAATCACAGAACTCCTCCCCTGCCACCAGTTTCTGATTCTGTCTAGTAACCCCAGCTGAAGTGTTCCAAGCTCTGAGTGCTCTAGACCCCAACAAAGGCAAATGCCCCTCTGGCCTGGAGGCCAAATTACTTCACTTTTTCACCCCCACCATAGCTGCCCCATTAGCCGACCTCCTCAACCTCTCCTTCTATCTGACCAAAATCCCAGCTGCATGGAAGCAGGCCGTTGTTATCCCCCTCCCTTAGGGCGGTGACCCCCTCCACACCAGGAAATTACCACCCCATCTCCCTACTCCCAATACTGGCCAAACTTCAGGAATGCCTTGCCCTTGCCCAACTCTCCCAATACCTAGACTCATCCTCTTTCTTCACCTCCTATCATTCGGGTTTCTGAAAATCTCACTCCACCATCATTGCCCTATTAAGACTTACCGATGACATCCTCACAGGAATGGACAAAGAGCATAATACCTCGGCCATTTTCATAGACCTGGCCAAGGCCTTTGATACCGTCTCTCACCCTATGCTACTAGCCAAACTAAATGATGCAGTCCTCTCCTGTCTTTCCACTAGTTGGTTTCAGGCCTACCTGACAGGCAGACACCAATCAGTGAAAATTAGCCCCCACATATCTATTCCCCTCCCAGTCACTATGGGGTCCCCCAAGGCTCAGTCCTGGGCCCACCACTTTTTTCAATATTTCTAAATGACCTCCCACTGGCCTGCATACACTCATCTATCCAAATGTATGCAGATGACACTGTACTGTACACTTCAGGCCCTTCCACTGGAGTAGTGTCCAATGTGCTACAGCAGGACTTCAATGCTGTACAGCAGTGGTTCCGATCCAACCAATTATTCCTAGATATAAAAAAAAAGTCTCTCTAACCTTCCGCACACAATCACGACTTTCCCACCTAGCAGCTCACCCCTCTTTCCTTACCCTAGACGGTTCCCCCCTGGAGTCCTGCACCTCATTCAGATACCTGGGAATCTGGCTTGACCAACACCTAGATTTCTCCACACACATCGAATCATTACACAAAAAGCTACAACCCAAACTATGGCGCCATACCCTCATCCAACCTGGCCAGCCTGGACACACTATTTCACTCCTTCTGTCGATTCATCCTGGATTGCCCACCAATGACCCACCACTGTGACCTATACAGCTCCCTAGCCTTGCTCTCACTCACAACCCGCAGACTGATCCACTGTACCAGAGTCATTGCCAAATTCTGGTCCCAGTCCCTTCCCCCTTATCTTGGTTCTGCCTTATCGGCTCAGCCTTCCCCTGCCTACTCACTCAGAAGCATAGACTCCAGGCTTCTCTAAGTCCCATTCATGTATACCTCCAAGGGCCAATCAGCTTTCAAATATCGCTTACCCAAACTATGGAATGTCTTGCCTGCAGACATCAGGCACTCCACAAACCCTAGACACCTAAACCTACTCCTCCACACACACTTCTCCACCACATGCACCTGCTCCCAGCAGCCATAAGCACAAAGCCCTCATGTTCCTCTGTTCACGCCACCTGACAGCCATGCTATAGTCAGCTGCTGCACTGTAAGGTCTTCAAAGTATTGTAGTTCTGATCTCCTTGTGTTTACTTGTACGATATGTAAAAGTCTAGGTTATTCAATGTTATTTATGTTTTTGTTCTCTTGCTGTATCTCTGTGCAATATGTAAAACCTGTACTGTCAAAAAAAAAAAAAATCATCACCCTATGTATTTCCCCCAGGTCACACCTGGAAACGAATGGTTCCCCACTCAGTATGCCTGCCTGGTTAAACTCTTAAATAAATAAATAAATAAATGATATAGGAATTATATGGAATGCTCTAAAGGTGCACATAAGAGGAATACATACTTCATACTATTCCTTCAAAAATAAACCTGACCAAAATCTTTTGAATTCTCTAGAATGAGAATTAGCTGAAACAGAAATACATCTTATTTCATCTGGTACAGGTCTCTATAGGGTTTTCCTGCTGAGGGATAAAATAAAACACATACTAGAATATAAAGCAAGAGGGGCTCTGGCAAGGGCAAGGGTGAAATATTACTTCCTTGCTGAAAAAACAGACAGATTGTTAGCTTTCCAACTCCAGACAGAAAAAACACAGAACATAATAAACTCAGTAAAGAATGAGATATGGCAATTGGTGACAGACCCTAAAAAGATAAATTCAACTTTTGCTATCTTTTTTCCAGACTCTATACACAAGAAGACAATATAAACAACCAAAAAATAGAAGAATTTGTTTCAAACTTATATTTTAATAAACTAGAGGCACAGGATCAGCAGTCCCTCCAAAGCCAAATTACCATACAAGAAATCTTAGAAGCCATTTCAGAGTTACCAAATAATAAGTCTCCTGGCACAGACAGCTTTGCAAATTAATTTTATAAGCAGTTCCAAGACCATATATCTCACATTTTGCTTCAGGTATTTAACAGCATAATGGATGGGAACATCCCGACACCCTGCTTTTTACAAGCTGTCATTACTCTTATCCCAAAACAGGCTAAGCCCCTTCAGAAATGTGGTTTCTACAGACCCATCTCACTCTTAAATACTAATTACAAACTCTTTGTAAGAATTTTAGCAAAAAGACTTGAGAAAGTCATTATTAAAATTTTTCACCCAGACCAGATGGGATTCATCCCTGGGAGAAAAGTAACAGATAATATACACTGCACTTTAAATGTTTTTGAGAGCACAAATTCTAACAATGCTGCATTAGTAATGCTTGATGCTGAGAAAGCTTTTGATAGGGTGGGATGGGACTATCTTTATTTAACACTACAAAAATGTGGTTGTGGGCAAAGATTCATTAATGTAATTAAATTGATATGCAAAGACCATCAGCATCAATCGAAACAAGCAATCAGATATCATCTCCTGTGCTCTGTGCATAGAGGTAGGAAACAAGGATGCCCATTGTCCCCACTGCTCTTTGATCTATACATTAAGCCCCTTGCTCAAGAAATAAGACAATATAATTGAATTAAATGTATAAACATAAATAGACATAAACAGGTAATATCACTGTTTGCTGATGATATTATTCTTTATCTGGAAGACGCCTCAGTTTCAATACCTTCCCTAATGCTGTTAGTAAATAAATTTGCAGAGATTTCTGATTATAAAATTAACACTAATAAAACTGAAGCTCTGCCATTTAGACCACATTTTCACAGTACACATTTTAAATGCCAGAATAACCTGGACACTACCAAGAAACTTAAATATCTGGGAGTATGGCTCACTCAGAAAAAGTAAGACGTATATAACAAAAATTATGACACTCAAATTCAAAGAATCTCCAGTGATTTACAGAGATGGGTGTTACTCCCTTTGACTTTAATTGGGAGAATAAATGTTGTTAAAATGAATCTGTTACCCAGACTGCTATTTTTTTTTCAAGCACTTCCTGTCTGGATGCCAAATAATACTTTCAAAAAATTAGAACATGAAGCGAGAAAATGTATCTGGCAGAATAAACAGCCCAGGATAGAGCTCACTAAGTTATATGTTCCCATTGATAAGGGAGATTTGGGTTTACCAAATTTCCAGTGGTACTTCTATGCAGCACAATTGGCTCAGATCACACCGTATTTTCTTTCCTCAGAAAAACCTAATTGGGCGGTGCTGGAAGAATTTAAATCAGGCTGCAAAATGTTAACAGGGGTGCTTTCTGGGCAGCCAAATAAATCAGAGGAAACCTCACTTTTACAAACAACCAAGCTTTCAATATAAATCTGGGCTGAGCCCCACAAAATTATTGGTTTGGAAGGAAACACTATCTCCATTTACCTATTTAAAGTTTATACCTAATTTCAGGAAAAACAGGCTTTTTCAGACTCTGGAAGATAAAGGACTATATCAAATCAGTTAACTCTACCACCAAGGAGAATATAAAGATTTTTACTCGGTTAAACAGCAATTTAATCTGGAAGAGGACTATTTTCTCACTTATCTCCAAGTTAGATAATTAATAAGGGCTAAAAGAGGCTCTTTACAAGAGCCACCTAGCTCTCCAATTGAAGAAATCATAAGCTCTAACTTAGGACAAAGACTAGTTGAGCATATCTATAAAAAATGTCAGGAAAGGAATTTACCACACCTTGATAAGTTATTTGAGAACTGGAGTGAAGATGTATGCCCCAACCTCTCAATAGAAAAATGGCAACAAATTGTACTGTATCTAAAACTCTGCCGGTGTCCAAAAATAGTAGACTGAAACAAATCCAATACAATATCTTCCACAGGGTTTATTTAACCCCAAAAAGACTTCACAAATTCAACTCAAAAATAACAGATAAGTGTCCGAGATGGTAACATCAAATAGGTTCATTGATACACATGTTGGTAACATGTCTAAAGTTATCAAAATATTGGAAAGAGATGCTAGCAACTCCTTCGAAGACACTAGGACTAGATATTCCTTTCAATCTGGGAATAACCATATTTGGGAGTAGTTATTTGATATCTTCAGACCAGTGTGGGGGAGAAAGGGATGAAAAAGGTAAATTACCAGATATGCTCCTAATCAATGCAAATAAAAATAATTATGCAGAGCTGGAAGCTTATATAGCCCCCACTTATAACTAACTAGCTTAATTTAGTTATGGACTGTGGAAATTTAGAGAGAATATTTTATACACAGGAAGCCAATTTGGCCAAATTTAAAGAGATCTGGGACCCTCTATTAAATTTTCTAAAAAAAAACATTAGTGAGCTCCTTGGTGCCCTTCATGTATACACATATAGATGCATATCTGTACTATTAAATTAATATTTATTAGGAGGATCCAGTGTCTGAGACTCCCTGGCATCTTTCTTTCTGAAAAATGATGACTGGCAAATAATCTCCTGAAATGACTTTCTGTCAAATAAGGAAATATGCCATGGTCTGACTCAGAAAAACCCCCCAAACAAAACAAAACAAACAAAAAAATGTAACACATGTAATACCCGGGTGGCTAGGCTGGTGGTTTTCTCTTTAACCCTTTGCTCCTCCTGTGTAATTCCTCCTTCACTGGTACAGGTTAGCTATAATCTATGTCCCCAAAGACACAAATAACCAACTTATGTATTTTAGAATGTTGTGAAGAATTTCAGTCTATTTTTTTTCTTTACCAATTTTTCAGCTGAATGTGGGAATGGGTTATTGATTTGAACTTTTTCTTGTAGTTTTTTCCCCCCATGACTTGACAATAGTGTACATCATATTGCTAAATATAAATAAATACATTACTTCACAATGATAATCCTGTATGTGTATGTTGCAATGATATCTTATGTGATGTGCCAGTTTGTTGAAAACCAGTAAAGAGAATGATACAATATGAAAAATAAATAGCAATTTCACCCTTTTGCAAAAATATATCTGAAAGAAGAGCATGTTGTATGGATATGTCTAGACTGGATGAGTAATTTTTTAGGGAATTGCTTATACTCTAAGAAAAAAGAAGTACTCTTGTTATATTAATACACAGATCATTCAGTATAAAAATATCACAGTACTGAAACAGATAAAGAAGGCAGAATATATTTATTTATGGGTAAGCTTGAGTGGGTCTACGTCAAAAGAGCTACACTTTAATAGAATGGTAGAAAGCCATGCAAGCAGAAGAGTGCCGTTAAAGACAGTGGCCCGGAAAAAAAAAGTGAGTGAAACATACAGCGCTAATCTGACCATGCAGCTCTGCATGCCCCAGCAGACAAGGAATGACAAAAGACACAAAATAATGTAGGAGTGGGGCTATTTACCCCAGGGAGGGGGAGAAAGTTCGGGGAGGGAGAATTACTTTTACAAATTCAGAGGGATGCAGCTTGTGGGGGGAGGAGGGGGAAATTGAAGTTGCTCATGACCTGTTCCACAATTATATGCAAGAGGCTGCACCTCATGGGGCCTCCCCACCCCCACCCCCATAATATACAGTATATCAACATCCTCAAAAATACACCAAACACCACACAACAAAACTCTAAAGCGGGAAGAAGATTCAAACTTAGGTTCGCTGTCCATCCCAAGTATTCACAGCCTTCCAATCTAACTGCTACACCAGGCTGGCAGCACACTGAATTAGTACACACTCATAAACTTACAGTGCACTCGGCCTGACTGAAAACAGCTACAGATATAGTGCTATAATGTCCATGCTATAATTTCCCTGAAGCTATTTTTACCTATGCTGTTTTCTTTATGTGATTTTTAACAGACTCTTATTCACACGTGCTCTTGACCACATACCTGCTTGAGTTTGAGACACTAATATGTTTGTTCTTGGCCCAAATATGCATGACATACCTTTCTCTTCAAAATTTAGAACCCGATTGGCACCATATCTTAATTAACATTTAATTATTTTAGGAGACATGAACCTTATTTTAGATTTATTATTGGTAGATCATCTATGGCCACAACTAGTCCAAACAGAACTAAGATAACATTCAGTAAAATGCAAACTATTACCTGATCCAGTGGCACTGAGGGTTGAGTGCAGGACACCACACCTCATGCCATGCTGATGACCCAGGTTTGGCGACTGACTCAGGATACTGGGGGCAGCAGGGAAGGGGAGGACTGAGCATTTGGAGGACTGCTCTCCTCTCCTGGGATGAGTTGGTAGGGGTTGCCTTACTCTGTAGTGGCCCCGGTGGAGATTGGGAGCACTACATGAGCGATGCAGTGGAGGGGAATGAGGACAGAAAAACAGGAAAATGGCACCCATGCTGGCTGGATGACAGCAGCCCCGCCTCCCCTTGCTGTGAAGCTGGGAAGCCCCCGAAGATGCATACCCTTTCCCGGCAAAGAAGCAAGGAAGTGCCTACAGGCACTCCAGTCTCCACTCCTGATGGCCCTGAGTGGGCAGGGTGGCCCCCCCTGGTGAAGGAATACATCTGGGATAACCAGGCGGGGGAGCAGCAGGATTGCAGAATGGGAGAAGCAGTGGAGGAAAAAGGCTGGCCACCCAAAGGAGTAAGCAGCTGAGTGCAATGAGGAGGGATAAAAAAGAACATGCAAAACAATGAAAACTATTACCTGTAGATATGTAGAGGGTTTTGGATCCTAATAAAGACTACCCTTTTTTTACTCAAGATAACATCATTACTTCTCTAGACTAGATTTTGGTCTTAGTCGGGAAGCTTTCCCTGCCCATATCCAAATGGAACCACACTGTGCACTGGTCACTTCCCCCCAGTGGCTCCCTGACCATTATTTCCTGAACATGCTCCCCATTTGTGAGCATCAGATCAAGAATTGCCTCAGCGTTTGTTAGTTCAGTGATGCCCTGAGTCAGGAACCCACTCTGCAGTCCTTCCAGGATCACCTGACTCTTAGCACATGTTGAGGATGGTATACTCCAGTCCACCATGGCAGGTTGAAGTCCCCCACAATTACCACCTCTCCTTTCCCTGCAGCTTTCAATATTTGTGAGATCAGTTTCCTGTCTCTCTCCTCATCCTGACTGGGTGGTCTGTAAACCACCCGCAACCTCACATTTCTCCCTCTATTGGACCTTAACTGAATCCATAATGCCTCCACCTCCCCTTCCTCTGACTCCCTCCTCATTCAAGTTATCCCCCTCCCTGATATAAACTGCCCCCCTCCACCCTTCCTGACAACTCTGTCCCTCTTGTATAGTTTATATCCAGGGATAGCAAGGTCCCAGTCATGGAGTGATGTTGCCCAAGTCTCGGTTACTGCAGCTATGTCCACCCTCCTTTCTGCTAATAGTGCCTGCAGGTCATCCATCTTGTTTCCAAGACTCCATGCATTCAGAGTCACCCTCCAACTAGAGTCTGACCTTCCTTCTCTTCCCTCTTTTTTTCTATTCACTTTTATCCCCTCTGTGTGCACCCATTCACATACCATTGTTATGTGTTCCTCACCCCCTCCACCCTTTGCTAACTGTGTATTTGTCCCTTCCACCTCCTCCCTTCAGACCTCTTTCATCATTGGGGTGGGAGGTTTACTGAACACCTCCTCTCGGAGTCTGTGGGCCTGCTCACTCACTGCCCCCCTCAGTAGTTTAAATTAAGTGTAGTGGTTATGTATTCCCCCAGCTTGTCCCTGAGTATACTAGAACCCTCCCTACTGAGGTATAGCCTGTCTGGTGAAAAAAGTGCTTTGTTTGACCAGGTCTTCTCCCAGTCCGCAATACAGATGAACCTCATCCAGTCATTAAAATCCTCTATTCATCTTTTCCTAGCTGTGCTGGCCCTTGGTACTGGTATCACCTCTGTGAAGGCCAGTGAACTTCTTTCCTCCCTGCAGATATTCCCTAATTCCCTGAACCTACTTTGCACTATTTCAACCTCCTCCCCAGCTAAGTCATTGGTTCTCAAATGTATAACTAAATTTGGTTTTCTTCCAACCTCCCTTACTATTTCCCTTATTCTTGGGCCCGCCTTCCCCGCTGTCATCCCTGGCATACAAACCACCCTCCTGCTTGCATTTGAGTCCCTTTTCCTTCCCCTTCCCCAGTGAATGCCCCAAACTATGGAGTCCCCTATGATTGTCACCCTTTCATCCCCTGCATCGATGTTCCCCATCCTTCCTTTCTTACCTTCAGTACTAGCAGCTTCCCCAGCTAACTGCTCCCTCTGTACTCTGGCAAACTTATCTATGCATCCACATTTTATCCCCATAGTTGTTTTTCATCTCCCAATTTGCCCCTCCCCTTATGACTAATCTGTATTTACTTTCAGTTTTCCCTCCCCTCTTCCGTTCCTTTTCTCTCCCTCCCCATCTTCTACTCCATTTTGCCTGCATATTTTTCCCTGCCCAGCCTGATTAGTCCCCCCCCCATAATTCTGCTCTCAACCCTGGCTCAATCTGAGCTTTTACTTCACCTCCTGCTGACCTCTTCCTCCTTCCAGACAGTGGTGCAAATTCCCACACCTGATGCTGCTCTCACATTCCCACCCCTTCCCCTTACTACTTGCCATTCCTCCACCTTGGGCTCCTTAGTCCTCTGAGGAAGAGATACTCCTGAATAATGGGTACTCCTCCCCACTCCCATCCCCTGCCTGATGGCGTCACTCCCCTGGGCATCATCCCTTTGCCTTTCCCTCCACTGCTCTGCTCCTTTGACTTCCAACACTATCCTTCCCAGCTCCCATCTGAGTAGCCTTATTTCAGCCCTTAGCTGCTCCAGGCTGTTACACTCAGGACATCCCCCTTTATTCCACATCAGCCCCAGAATGACTGCTGCCCCACAGCTATTGCAGAGTACCATTCTCCTGCTTCCCATACATGTACCCATTCCCCCATATCCTCCCAGCCCAACTTCTCCTAGCCTCCAGTTATTCATAACTATAAAATAACTATAAAATTCAAATATATATAAATTCATATCTTTCTTTATCATCAAAATGTAACAATAATCTAGAACTCAGTAGGCTGCTACATTTTATTTTTATTTTATTTGTATAAATGAGCAGGAAATTGAAATAAAATAAGGAAATGTGTTGCAACAGAGGCGTAGCCTGCTTAAAGCTTTAGCAACCTGGGATTTAGACAGAATAGGGAGGATGGTGGCGAGTGGGTGGTGCTGAGGTTGGTGCTATACCTGCATACCAACTATTTGTCAAACCAGTCAGTTGAGATTGAAGAACGTCTGTAGACTTGGGGGGCAGAGGGGTAACATACTTAGCCACCCTGGCCTTTTCCAATGTCCTCCCTGTGTAAGGAAGGAATGGATTCAGGATTGGATAAGGACTGCTGAAATAGTTTGCTTAAGAGTTGGTGGAGTGCCATGGGGTACCATTTAGTATGGGACTGGGTGGAACTTCTGACACTGAAGACTACACGGGCCTCAATAGTAGGCCTAGCCTCAATAGTAGGGAAGCTGATTAGTGATCAAAGAGGACCTCAGACTGCCTAGACAGCAACAAGCTCCGGGGATAGTAAACAGCATGGAAAATGAAATGAAATGAAACTGAACTTAATGAAACTTGTACACCTAGGACAATAAGCACAAAACCATGAAAATGCCCAGAAAACATTCTTATTCTACATCAGCACAGTTAGTGTCTCCAAATTGTCCACCAGTAAGTTCCTCCATTAATCTGTGTGGATTTGCCCATACACAGAGAGTGAGCATTCCACATCTGCACTGGAGACAGGTATCCAGATTGCTTGTTGTGCTACTCTGGCTAGTACTGGTGTAAGAGTTTCCATTGCAATACTGTACTGCCCGACATCAAAGTTTGACCTTTCTGGCAGCTCTTTTAAGTCCTGATTTATTCACAGTTCCCAATCCTTCTGCAGAGCAGTCCAGTTGTACAGGGTGAAAAGGGGCATTTCCTCAGCATACTGTTGGAAGTCCCTGCTCAGTTTAGTGAGATTATGTGGGTCCAGAATCTGACAGCTTTAAAAGAACAGAACTGAAGGATTGGAGTCTAAGGGCCAGATATTCAAAACTTTGCGCTGGGCAAAAATCATTTGCGCAGGTTTAGCGTGGATTAGCGCGGGTCTGCCATATTCAAAAGGCCAAATAGCGCGGGCAAACTGCATTAGCGCCAGGCAAAAGTATAATGTATGCAAGGGGCAAACTGCCATGAATACAAAGCGCAATGCTATATTCAGTGGCTAGCGCCCGGCTAAGTGGTTTAAGCGCGACCTAGCCCAGCGACAGTTATGGCGGTGTAGATTACCGCCAGAAAAAGCTGGTCTTAATCCTGGGCAATCAGCTTTGGCGCACATAAATGGTTGTGCTGGATTTGCTGTGGTTTAGCGCGGGTCTTGCGCCACCCTAATACATAAATATAACACATAGATAAAGCCAAACATAGTGGAAGCTTGTTGCAACCAATGGCATCACAATGATGCCATCATCTGCCACCAGTCCCAGCCATGCCAGGCAGTAAGTGGTGACCCTGCCACCAGTGGACAGCATGGCAGTGTAGCCATACAGCACACACCTGCTGACCACACATATCTGTGGACAAAAACAGATGCCAGCACACACATGCAGCACTGTGGGCATGGAGGATGTTGAGGGGAGTGTGTATGGGTGGCCAGGCTGTGCCACAGACCAGGTGTGGCCACAAGGCTGGGACTCAGCATGCAGTGCACATGGGCCAATATTAGGAATACCCCAACACTAGTGTGCCTTTCGGATACTATATGACCCCCCAGCCACATACCACACAGCTGTACAACTGCCACAACACACAAAGCCAGATATGTACATGTCAGTGTGGGCATCACATGCCACAGGTACAGCATCTGTGGGTCACACAACAGTGTAACAGTAATGTCGACTGTCAGTAAACACCTGCAGGTTGGGCCTGTCACTGTGTACAGTGCAATCAGCATCACTTGCCCTACACACCATAGGCAGTGCTACGTCCCTCACACTACTGTCTCCCTTGCTACTGTAGTGTCTGCTGTGCACTGTAGCATGCCCTACAGTGTGACAGTTGCATGCAGCACCACCACCACCTGTGCCTATGCTGTCCTGTCCCTGGGGTACAATATGCTATGCTATGCTATGCTGTACTGTTTACCTGTAGCCTGTAGCTATCATCGTGCACTGCCAGACTGACCTACAGATGGAGCTCGGTTGGACCTTGTCTGCCTTGTACTTCCAGACTGACCTACAGGTGGCTCTATGGGACCCTGCAGTAGCGCTAGGCAAACTGTGTGCAAATCAGGGTATAATGAGATGCTAATCCGGTTGTTTGCCCAGAGACTACCTAAGTAGGCTCATTTGCATGGCACTTTTGAATATGGCACATTTTAGCTCCGGGCAAGCGTATTTGCTCCAGGCTAACTGCTTAGCTCTGCGCTTATGTGTTAGCGCGGCGCTAATGGTACTGGGAATATTGTAAAGTTTTGATCACTGTTCTTTCTCATCTGCTGCTTCCTGCAACTGTACTGAGTCCATGCATTTGCTGGCACACAATTGGCCTGAGTTCGTCTGTACCTGCCCTCACGTTGCTGTGTACTGTGTTGTTGTTGTGGGTTGCACTTCCTGGTTGTTTTATTCAGTGCTGTCTTATTCCAGGGCAATGTTTGCCCTGCACTCCCAGCCCAGTTTGCATGGCCTCATTACCATGCTATATTCAGAAGCTGTTTGCCCTGGGCTATTCCGTTTGAATATGGCTTGCTTTGTGCTCCGGGCTCAGTTTGCCCGCTGGGCAGTGCTAATTTTGCCCCTGGGCAAAGTTTTGAATATCTGGCCCTAAGTGCTTTACCAGTTTTGTGAGTACTTAAGAAAATACTTTTTGAAAAAATGCCACTTGTTCCTGCTTGTCCCATAGCCTTAAATTGCTGAGAATCTCATCAGTTCTTTCACCAAACTGTCCAGTTTTGTACATTCCAGTCTCAAAGTGCTTATGGATTTTGTGTAGTGTGTCATATATTGAGACAGCCAAGGGCTTGTCCTTCAACTGCAGTAATTCTATGGTCTCCATGAGGTCTGTACAGTTTTCCACAATGAATGTTGTGTGCAGCTGTAGCTCTGTGAACCACTCCTCCAATAATTTTTACAATGATTTTATGGAGCTGCATCACTCAAATCATATTTAAAGAAATTGATAAAATGCTGTAGATGGATTGAGTGATATTTGACAGTCTCAAACCAAGTGTTCTGGTGAGTAAGGACAGGAACTGGTGGCAATGTTTGTTTCTCTACTCCCCTCTCCTCCTGAAATGTAATATATTCCATCTTCCATTTTGGGGAGTGCTGGAAAGCATACTTGATTTGGGCAACCTGCTTGTTCACCAGTTTAAAATGGTCAATCCATGTGTCACCTGCTAGGGATAAGACATGTGTCCAACAAGCAACATGAATTTATGTGGTCTCCGATTATGCTTTTTATAGCATCATTAAAGCATTTGATCATGTAGTGTGCATTATCACTCACAAATGCAACCACTTGCTCCATTCCTATTTCATACTTCTGCAGTGTCTTCATAACAGCTTGTGCAACTGTCGAGTGGTTTACTGCAGTCATCTCTGTTGTTTTGGCAATATAAGACCAGCCAACTTCCATCTTGAAAATAATGTTCAGCATGCAGCAACAGTCTGCGTCAGTTGATTCATCGCATATGACTGTAAGAGTCTTCCCTCTTACAATCTCAGTAAGGGACTTCTCCATTTGCTTTTTAAGTCTTGGCAAGTTGTTTTGATGCAGTGTGTCCACCTTCAGAAGTGCTCCAATTCCCTTTTCATACTTTGCCATGTAATCTCGTAGACAGGACTGTTCCAACTTCACAATAGGAATGTTGGCACCATACCAAGCCTTTAAAGTGTCCATCACAATTTCCTCATGAGCAGCTGTTGTAGATGTCATGGAACCAAAACTACTCAGCAGAGTTGTCTGTCTGGCATTTGTGTCATTCTTTAGTCATGTATTTTTTGTATGCTTTTTGCTTTTGCAATGATCCACCACATTATCCTTCCGAATGTAGTCCACTGTGTCCTCACAGAAGAGGCAGAACATCTTTTCTCCTTCTTCATACATGCCGTAAGCTTTGGATTGTACTGCATGTTCCTTTGCAGTGACACTACTGATCTTTGCCATTTTCTGTGGTGGTTGGGCTACCATTTTTCCACATAGTCCCATTATCTCCAAAGAACTGCAAGTGAAGCAGGGTTTAAAAAATTAAATAAAGTTGCACAAAGGTGCAGCATTAGACTAAGATGTTGTACAGGTTCAGACTAATGCCAAGATATTTCAAATTGCACATCTAGACTAATTAGAAGATACCGAGTAAAGTCTGAGAAACGTGTAATTAATCAGAGATCAGATGCGTGACTGATTTCTACATCAGTAACTTCAGACAAGACACAAATGGTGTAATTGTGGGCCCATGGATGAATGAATCAAATGAAGCAGCTACAGAACAAGCTGCCAACAGAAATTCATAAGACACCAATATCATCATTTAATTACAGGCCACCATGGATGAGAGTCCAGAGAGGCAACTACAGATGCTGGCTCTAGAAGGTCACAAAACAAAGATCACTCACTGGCCACCTCCGTGGATAAGAGAATCAAGGAGAGCAGTCACAAATATTGCATACCATAAACAAATGTGAATAACTCATGCATGATACACACAACGTTGTTCAGCATAAAATTACTTTTCTAACAGTGCTTTTGCATACTGACACCAAATTAAGTATCAGTATCTGGTACCAATAATGTTTGTTCAGTAATCCCTATCTCAGGTAGCAAGTAATTCAGAGACATAGTGGTGACAACTACAGAAGTGGCCAGGTCAAACAAGCAGTGTTCTAGTGCCGACTTAAGTTATTCTGGGAGACAAAGAGGGTGATTTTTGCTGTCACCTACAGGCGTTTCCAGGAGATAAGAATTTTTAAAGTATGGTTTCACAATACCTTCTGTGTGGGTGGCACTTTCCCCCATGAGGCACAGAGCAGCACAGAGGTCTTCAATGAATGAGACATCTCTTGTAACAAGGACAGTCAAATAGAGGTATGTAGCCCACTCAGAACCACTCTGCCAATGTTTAAAGCATATATAGGCAGGGGTATCATTTGTAGAAGGCAGGTGGTAGTGATGCCATTGTTTGCAACACTGGTGAGACCTCACCTATAGACAACAGTACTGTGTGCAACTCTGCAGACCTCACCTTCATAAGGATATCGATAGAGCTGAGGTGGTCCAGAGAAGGCCTACAAAGATGGTAATGAGTTTGCACCCGAAAACCTGCTAAATTCTCATTTCTGCCACAGAAGGTGGGAGCGAAGACAGTAGAGATCTTTAAACATCCCTGAGACATGCATAAGGGAACCTTAGAGGTGCAAAGGAGAGATAAAAGTCATTGACCAGATAGGGTCAGAGGCCACAAACAAGTGTGGAGCTAACAGACAGACTAGATGTGCCCAGCAGTCCTTATCTGCCATCAATTTCTATGTCAATATTTATGTAGAGTGTATTCTGTTGGTGAGTGCCCAATTTCTACAATGTTGACTGTTGTCTATAGACTGTACCTTTCTGAAAGTGACTTCCAGTAGCAACTCACAGGCAGATAGACTATCTTTCTGACAGGATGAGGATGCGGATGATGATGATGGTGCCTTGCAGTAGCATCTCACAGGCAGCAGCAATTTGAAGACCAAGAAGAGAATGTAAATAGTTATCCAAAGGAAACATAGAACACACACACACCAGATTTATACAAGCCACAAAGCGTTACCTTAGTTTACATGGAAATGAAGAGCTAGAAAGCATACTGTACCTTAGAAAAATAAGAACTTGCAGCAGCAGTTCTCATTCAGCACTACTTTTAAGACCTAAACACATAATTTTAATATTAATACAACAACATCACCTCTTGAAAGACACAAATCAGTTAATACGAGAATGAGTAAACACCACCTAGGTAGATATTTAGGCTCATCTGCCTCCCCCACCTGGAGCCAGAACCTGAACTTCTGCCTGAGGCCGCCAGGGTTACGGTGATATCAGTAGCCATGGTTGGATCCAACTTCCCTGAAAGTCAAGTACTTTCAAGCAGGGTTCCATGGAGGTAGGGCCTTATTGTGGTGACCCGGCTTGCCACCCACACTCTCCTGTACCCTTAGCCCCTCATCATTACCATCCACCTGAAAACATACCTTTGTGCCAAACCATGGCTAGTATGAATGTTTAAAGTGGAAGACCCCCACATATTTGTTGCGAAGGGCTCTGGGTAAACATATTGAGGTGTAGCAACACAACCCACTGCCACTATAGATGATACACAGAATTATTGAGGAGTACCATCAGGGCACTACTGACCAAATGTCCAGCCAGGGTTGGAGTCTTTATCCCTGCTAGTGCCTTTGCTGTATCATTGTAATCTTTGCTGATGGTGGAGCCTTGTCTTGGCAGTCTAACTTGCCACTAACACTCCAGTCACCAAATACTACCTTGAATAGCTATTGCTGCCCTTCAACCAGACCAATAAACTGAATGAGACAACCCTGACCACACCCCTGACAATGAAAATGAAGCAGACACCAACCAACTTACTTTGATTGGAGTAGTGGCACAATCGCAGGACGTAATGCGGTTAGTAGGTCTGAGGTTCAGGCATCAGTCAACAGGCCAGGGTTGTGTGGCAGCTGAACAGCAGTAAAGATCTATAGCAGTGCACATCCTTGAAAGCACTGAGCAGTGACTTAAACTTCCAACTACATGCAAAATGGCAAGACTGGTCTTTCCTTAATCCTCTAAGTTAGACAACAGCCAAGTCAGACAACAGCAGCACTGCAGTGCCAATCAGGTGCAATGGTGACAGTAGCAGCAACTGTGACCCCCCAACCCACAGGTGTGGCAGTGGCAGCAGTGTGGGTGCAGCACTGCAGCACCCACCCCTCAGGTGTGATGGCAGCAGCAGGTACAGCACTGCAGCCCCTACACCTCAGGTGTGACAGCTGCAGTGATATCAAGACAGTATCCATCCAATGTCATGTACCAAAGCTTGCCTGTCAGAGCTCAAACATGAATTAAGCCAAACTACCAGATGACAAGGTGGATTCTGTTGGTTCAGTCCATAACAGTTAGTTGCCTGAATTGGTTTATTATTTGTAAACAAAGTGCATCCAATTGAAAAATCCAAAAGGTGATTAATAAGGATGCTAATGGAGAGATACACAAATTCACAATCTCTCCCAAGTAATAAACCAATCCAGAATTGCACACACAGTAAATTAGGCACTTGCTGACTTGGTCTTCATGAAAATGGAGCCTCTTAGTTTTCATGTCAGAGCTCAACCTCATGAAAGGAGTTATACCAGCAGAGGTGAAATGATGACCACTGTTCAAATTGGGGCTTCATCTTTACTATCCCCCCTGCAGTCAACAAAAATAAATATTTGTGCTTTAATCACTAGTACAAACTGGTACCTCCTCAGATGTGCCAGGCATTTTATTATGGCGCTAACAAGGCACAGGGTCAATACCGCGCATGGCAGAATGTCGTACGAAATAATCGTGTTTCGTGATTTAATGAAATCTTTGTTTCTGTGGGGGGCTCTGCCCCCCACAGCCCCCACTATGGGGAGTCTGCACCATGGAACCCCCACTAAGGATTCTAACCCGGGGTTCCAACACGGAGAGCAACACAGGTTCAGGGTTCGCGATAATGCTGCACGCTATTAAGCGTATGACATTATGACCTGGTAACGGGCTAACACAACACGCTTCTTGTTCATTACATTGCAAGCATGATGCTGCCTTGCCCTTTCCTCAGTAGGTAGGGCAACAGTGTCCTGGGCATGCCCATGGGATTTATAAAAGGGCATTGGAAATATAAACTTCAATCTCAATGCAGAAGGCACTATTGATGTTCACGAGTGCCATAATAACAATTCCAAGAGCACCAGAGAATTTACAAGTTTCAGTGATCAGGTACAAAGATTATTTATTTAATATAGTGCCTGCAGGGGTGGCTAGAAAGGTGAAGCCCTGATCTGTACAATGGTCAAGGCTTCACCTCTGCTGGTAGTTTTCCTTTAAGAACTCGTAGTCACCTCTGTAGTTCTTCAACCCCATCCAAGCAAACATGGACTGCTCTGGCACCAAGGCAGTCCCACCACACCACCCAAGAGAACAGACACCACAAGAAGTTTGTGGGAACACCGCCAGATACCCATGCACAGTCACGCAAGACCAACACTGAAAGGCAAGTACTTGGTTGGTGTTTTTTATTAGCATCACCTATGACAGTGGGTGGTGGGCCTGGTTGTGGTAGCCCAGGTTGCTGCTAATGCCACCAATCTCACCAACTACTTTTTTTTTAACTGGTAAGTTTTCCAGCAAACTTCTAGACAGGCTTCCAACAATATTCCATTAGACATTCCAGCAAAAGGTCCAACATAGAAATCTAACTTACTCAACTAGTCTTTGTTCACCCGCTAAGTAATCCTATGCCTACATCCTCCAAAATTGATGAAGGGAACTGAGGAGGACTATCTATCTGCGTTTCTGAATGCACTGATGCCTCTAGGCTTTGTCTACAATATCCTTTCAGTCCAAATTAATCAATGGCCCCACCAACTACGGCAAAGTTGTCTCATCTGACAATTATAAAGGACACAGATGGAAACATTGTTGATTCAGTTTGATGTGGTTTCATAAATTTCATTTTTGTCCGAATGTGTGCCTCTATTCTTACACACACACACACACACACACACACACACAGACACAGAGACACACACACACACACACACACACACACCAAAACCCAAAATGAATTTTTATTTTAACACCATGTTTACATTCAGGATAGCATGGGCCCAGAGGACTGGCATACATGTTGAAAAAAATGGTTCTAAGCCACTCTGCCCATCTGTCCCTACCTCCCCCAACACCAGAGGCCAGAACCATTTGTTTCAGCATGTGTACCAGTCAGCCAAGCCTGTCCATTCATGGACCAGCAACACCCAACCACTGGAACATGGCAAGGACTAGGTTAACTGGCATATATATTGAAAAAAAATGGTTCTTTGCCACTCTGCCCATCCATCCCTACATCCCCCACCACCAGAAGGCAGAACCATTTGTTTCAACATGTGTACCAGTCTGCCAAGCCTGTCCCTCTGCTGACCATCAACACCCAACCACGGGAGTTTGGCACTGACCCAGCAGACTGGCATACATGTTGAAAAAAATGGTTCTGAGCCTCTCTGCCCATCTGTCCCTTCTTTCCTACCACCAGAGGCCAGACCCAATTTTTCTAGTATGCATACCAGTCCACCAAGTCCATCCCTCCACTGACCATCAACGACAAACCACTGGAGCATGGCACAGACTTGGTGCACTGGCATACATGTTGAAAAAAATGGTTTTGTGCCACTCTGCCCATCTGCTCCTACCTCCCCCACCACCTGAGGCTAGGACCATTTGTTTCAACATGTGCACCAGTCTGCCAAGCCCTTCCCTTCATGGACCAGCAACAACTAGCCACTGGAGCATGGCACGGACCCAGAAAACTGGCATACATGTTGATAAAAATGGTTCTGAACCACTCTGCCCATCCGTCCTTACCCCCCCACCACCAGATGCCAGAACCATTTTTACCAGCATGCATACCAGTCCACCAAGTCCGTCCCTCCACCAATCATCAATTACAAACCACTGGAGCATGGTATGGACGTGGTGGACTAGCATACATGTTGAAAAAAATGGTTCTGTTCCACTCTGCCCATCCGTCCCTACCTCCCCCACCACCAGAGGCCAGAACCATTTGCTTCAGCATGTGTACCAGTTCGACAAGCCCGTCCCTCTACTGACTATCAACAGCGAATGGCAGGAGCATGGCATGGACCAAGCAGATTGGCATACATGTTGAAAAACATGGTTCTGAGCCTCTCTGCCCATCCATCCCTACCTCACCCACAACCAGAGGCCAGAACCATTTTTTTCAGTATGCGTACCAGTCCTCCAAGTCCGTCCCTATGCTGACCATCAATGAAAAACACTGGAGCATGGTGTGGACCCGGTCAACTGGCATACATGTTGAAACAACTGGTTCTCAGCCACTCTGCCTGTCCGTCCCTACCACCCCCAACACCAGAGGCTGGAACAATTGATTTTAGCATGTGTACCACTCCGCCAAGCCTGTCCCTCTGACGACCATCAACACCTAAACAACGGGAGCTTGACACGGACCCAGCAGACTGGCATACATGTTGGAAAAAATGGTTCTGAGTCTCTCTGCCCATCTGTCCCTACCTTCCCCACCACCAGAGGCCAGAACCATTTGTTTCAGCAAGTGTACCAGTCCGCCAAGCCAGTCCCTTCATGGACCAGCAATGACCAACCACTGGAGCATGGCACGGACCTGTTGGACTGGCATACATGTTGAAAAAAATGGTTCTGAGCTACTCTGCCCTTCTGTCCCTCCCTCCCCCACCACCAGAGGCCAGAACCATTTGTTTCAGCATGTGTGCCAGTCCGTCAAGCCTGTCCCTCTGCTGACCATCAACAACCAACCACATGAGCTTGGCACAGGCCCAGCAGACTGGCATATATTTTGTAAAGAATGGTTCTGAGCCACTCTGCCCATCTGCCCCTACCTCCCCCACCACCAGAGGCCAGAACCATTTTTTCCAGCATGTGTACCAGTCCACCAAGCCCATCCCTTCATGGACCAGCAATGACCAACCACTGGAGCATGGCATGGACCTGGTGGACTGGCATACATTTTGAAAAAATTATTCTGTGCCACTCTGCCCCTTCACCCCTCCCACCTCCATCACCAGAGGTCAGATCCATTTTTTCCAGCATGAGTACCAGTCTACCAAGGCCATCCCTCCACCGACCATCAACGACAACCACTGGAGCATGGTATGGACCTGGTGGACTGGCACACATGTTGAAAAAAATGGTTCTGTGTCACTCTGCCCCTCCACCCCTCCTGCCTCCATCACCAGAGGCCAGAACCATTTTTTCCAGCATGTGTACCTTTCCACCAAGTCCGTCCCTCTGCCGACCATCAATAACAAACCACTGGAGTATGGCACAGACCCAGCAGTCTGGCATACATGTTGAACCAGCATTGACACTCTTCACCACCCTGAGAGACCAGCACTGACACTCTTCACCACCCTGAGATGACCAGCATGGACAGTCTCCCCACCCTAATGGACCAGAGATGCCTCTCCTAGTCCACTAGCCAAACTCTGGTAGATTTTTTGTCTGGCTACTAAGGTTTTCCTTTAACTAGCCCTGTGAGCTTGTACTGGAGAAGTTAACATGGCAGTAATAACACCAGCTGGTCAAGTTTGTGGGGCTAGAGAATTTTTCTCAGTCAGTAGGCCTACTGACAAGTGGCAGCACAACATAATTTCAACCTCTGAATCACAGACCATCCCTTCAACACCTCCTAACAGACCATCCTCCCCCCAGCCCAGTACTCTGAATCTGTGAACCTTTTTTTATAGAACAAACATGGTGGCAGAAGGAAATTCCATTAGCGTCAAGGAGGAACCAAGTACCCCCCCAGTATCCCCACCCAAACGAGTGTCGTCACCCACTGCCAATATCCCCACCCCGCACCAACGTTACATGGCCAGTAACCCCTTGCACCTCCACAGCCAGTGTACTAAAAGCAACACAGCCAGTATCCCCACCATGACCAGTGTCCCCACATCGCCAAAACCAGTGTTCCCTCACCACTGCCAGTATCTCCAACCCCACCCTGACTGACCAGCATGGCACTCTTCCCCACCCCAACTGACCAGCACAGCCACACTTCCCCCCCAAAGTAACCAGTGCAGCCAGTCTCCACACCTCAAGGGTTATTTCCCCACCAAAGCCACTCTATCCCACCCCCAAGGGACCAGAATGGCACACTTTCCCACCCTGACTGACCAGCATGGCACCCTCCCCACCTTGACTAACCAGCATGGCACTTTTCCCCACCCCAACTGACCAGCACAGCCACTCTTTCCCACCCAAAGTAACCAGTACAGCACTCTTACCCACCCTGAATGACCAGCATGGCACTGTTCCACACCCCGACTGACCAGCACAGCTACTCTTTCCCACCCAAAGTAACTAGTACAGACACTCTTCACACCCCAAGGGATATTTCCCCACCAAAGCCATTCTATCCCACCCCCGAGGGAACAGCACAGCACTCTTCCCACCCTGACTGACCTGCACGGCACTCTTCCCCACCCCGATTGACCACTACAGCACTTTTTCCAACCCCGACTGACCAGCAAAGCCATTTTTTCCCACCCAAAGTAACCAGTACAGCCACTCTCTTCACAACAGTGGATATTTCCCCACCAAAGCCACTCTATCCCACCCGCAAGGGACCAGCTTGGCCACTCTATACCACTCCCGAGGGACACACATGATCACTCTATCCCAGCCCCAAGGGACACTCTTCCATACCCAGGCCACTCTTCCTACCCCAAGGAACCAACACTGCCACTCTCCCCACCCCGACAGACCAGCATGGCACCTTTCCCCACCCCGGACCAGCACAACCACTCTCATCACCCTAAGGGACACTCTTCCACATCGACACACCAGCACGACCACTCTCACCACCCTGAGGGACCAGCACGACCCCTTCCACTACCCTGAAGGACACTCTTCCCCACTCAGGCCACTTTTCCTACACTGAGGAACCCACATGGCCACTCTCCCCACCCCGATAGACCGGAACGGCTCTGTTTCCCACCCTGATTGATCACCACAGAAATTCTTCCCCACCCCGACTTACCAGCACAGCCACTCTTTCCTACCCAAAGTAACCAGTACAGCCACTCTCCACACCCCAAGGGATATTTCTCCACCAAAGTCACTCCTCCCCACCCAGAGGGACCAGCATGGCTACTCTATCCCACCCCAAGGGACAGCACGTCCACTCTATCCCACCCTGAGGGACACTCTTCTACACCCAGGCCACTATTCCCCACCCTGGTGGACCAGCGTGGCCACTCTCGCACATCCAGGCCAGTCTTCAAACCCTGATTGACCAGCACAGCCACTCCCCAACCCACCTCCATCATGGGCACACCAAAGAAAATTACACATTGTGCTGTATTTTATTGTTTTTCTCCTGGAGAGTAGATAGAGGATAGGAGAGGAGAGAATTGAACAACTGAGACCAATGGTATCTGATTAAAACCTCCCTCACCCCCAGATCAGTCAAGCAAATAATTAAATAAAAAGTAAAAAACTAATGGACACCCTCCATGGATGGAAAGTAGCTCAGCCGGACCCTTCCCCCTATCCCTCCTACCTCAAAGACCACCATCAGCTTCAATACATAGCTATATAAAATAATACGGGTGCACATTTGGGCACCACTAAACAGATTAGCTGGCCTAGGCTGAACCTTCCCACTTCCCCATGTTCAAGAACTGTAAGGACTGGAGCAGTAATGGGCAGTGTAGGACACAGTCAGAACCCCCAATGTTTGGAACTGCAAGGACTGGAGCACAGATTTGGCTGGCCAGCACGAGAACCCCCAAGCACTTTTATTACATCAGGCAATGAAACCAGAGGGCAGAATAAACATTTGCTTTTGATCTTGGACTACATAGGACAGATTATGCCATGGATAAGAACCGACCACAAGGAAAGGACTCAACTAGCAACAAAAGCAAAACAATGGAGAACAGAATTACATTCTGCTCACCTACCCACTTAGAGTACTAAATAACGGACTGCCTGGTATTGGTCTCATCTCATCTTATTCCTCCCCCAACACACGCGGAGCATAACAGCATGCATACATTTAAAAAAAGGGGGAACAACACAGGAGAACAGATCCAGTTCATTGGTCTTGTCGGTTTCATAGGTTCCCCCCCTCCCCAAGTAAAAAGGGCACACTTCAAGCTCAAGCACATAATGGAAAGAAAAGAAAACAAGAAAATTTTTTAAGACATAGTACTAACACATTTAATTATTTTGGGCTATAGAGCCGAACAAAGATGCACCATTCAGAACCCAGGTTACCTACTGCAGGGAGTTTTGGTAAGCAAGAGCCACTAGTAACAGCAGCAGTTTAAAACATAGGCAATAGGATAAACTTACCAAACACTGGATTTGGATGAAGAAAAGAATGATAGTCTGAGGATTCACTGAATTGGATTCTGCAGTTTCAGCGGGTAGGATTGAGCAAGAAAGAGGTCAATAACAGCAGTGGGAGCAAAGGGAATAACAGCAGCGGGAGCAACAGCAGAAGAAAAAAGGCAAACACGCTACCCTGCAATTTATGTCCATGTTCTCAGTGTCAGTGAGAACGAACGCTATTTCTATTTTTGGTGCCATTTTCCATGGGCCAATCGAAATTCCGCTCCTCCATCCACATCACCGCTTATGCGGTAAACCAGTGTCCCTGATTATACGTTCCAATCTGGGGTACGTGGTATGTTTAGTAGACTAGATTACTGGTTAGTCTCCCTGGGTATTTCCCAGGTCTCTATTAGCTCCAATAGTCTTTTGATTACTATTTCAGATCATGCCCCATTCCAGCTTCATTTTCTCTGGGGCCCTAAGTGTAAGCCTTCCCCCACATTGCGTCTGCCACCATTGCTGCTAAAAAATCTTGACTTTCTACTCTGGGTCACGCAAGAATTGAAGTCATTCTTCATAGAAAACCCCATCAATGACGCCACTGCTGGTAACACATGGGAGACCTATAAAGCCACCATAAGGGAAAACATTGTGGGGGTGGCTTCCCACAGGAGGAAACAGAGAGATCTTAAGTTGGTCAATTTGGAGCAATAGCTGATTGTAGCTGAATAGCGACTTAAGAAGTCCAAGTACCCCAACTTTATTCCTCAGCAAGGTAGAGAGGTGCTTAGGCTTCGATTAGAAGTTAATGAGCTCCTCTCCAGGAAAGCAGAATTGGCTATGTTACGCATTAGGCATAAGTACTGGGAAAATGGGGACAAGAATGGAAAGGTGCTGGCCTACCAATTTAGAAAGCAACAAGCGAGTCGACATATAGCTGGTCTATTAGACCCTAGTTCACATAATCTCTGCACTTCTTCCTCTGAGATTAATAATATAGTGGCCAATTTTTACAAGCAGCTGCACACTACTTCACATCCCTCCTTACCCAGAGACACAGTGGTATTCTTGGAAAATTTACATCTTCCCAATCTATCCACCGAATAGTAAACTCTCCTGATACACCACTTATGGAAACTGAAATCCGGCAGGCTTTGCTGGTTCTCCAAAAAGGCAAAGCCCCAGGGAGTGATGGCTTTTCAACTAAGTTTTTATAAGCACTTGCTTCAGTGGTTACCACTGTCTTATGCCAAGTCTTCCAGGAGGCTGAAGTTGAGAGGCACTTCCCACCAACCATGCAGGAAATGGCAATTACTAACCTTCCCAAAAAGGGGAAAGATCCTTCTAGAGCCGGCAACTATAAGCCCATATCTCTGATCTTGGTTGATAGTAAAATATCTGCCTAGGCTATTGCCAAATACCTTAAATCCTTCCTTCTGGAGCTAATCCATCTCAAGTTGGCTTTGCACAGGGCAGATACAGTGCAGACCATATCCATTCTATGGTTAATTTAATGCATATAGCTAAATCCCTCCCAACGCCAGCAGCTGGTACAGCTGTAGACTTCAAAAAGGCGTTTGATTCCATTGAGTGGGATTATCTCCTTATAGTACTAAAGAGATTCTTGTTTGGGCCTGGAATATGCACTTGGATAAAGGCTATATATACATTTCCAATTGCCAAAGTTCTTACTAACACTACTATGTCTGAGCCCTTTAACCAAGGATGGGGTACCAGAAAGGGATGCCCTCTCTCCCCCCCCCCCATTATTTGTGCTGGCTGTAGAACCACTGACTGTGGCCATACACCAACACAAGGACATTCTTGGAACTCCTATAAAAACAAAGCTACACTACCTTAATGTATGCAGTTAATTTGCTTATCCCTTGGCAGATCAACAAACAGCAATCCTCCCTCTCACAGACCTTCTTCAGAAATTCATGAAGTTCTCTGAGCTCAAGGTTAACTCCACTAAGACAGAAATACTCCCCTTTAGTAAGCAATGTAAACCTCAAAATCTGCCTGCCACAGATCTTAAGTGGGTGACAGAAGGGCTGACATACTTGGGGGTTAAAATCTCCACTCAGCTTGAATGGAGAAAAAAAAAAAACTTAAGAGCCTTTAATGGCTGAATGTAAGGAGGAGCTGAAGAGGTGGGCCCAGCTAAATCTCACCATGGCAGGTAAGATCTCTGCCATTAAGATGACCCTGGCCCTGAAGATTACATATCTACTTTCCCACATCACCTTATACCTCCCCTGTTCTTGGTATGCTAGGTGGGACAAGATGGTTGGCTCCTTTTTGTGGGGTCAAAAAGCACCATGATATAACCAAAGTAAACTTAGAGCCCACTGAAAGGGAGGGGGATGGGGGCTTCCCTGGCTAGAGGGATATAAAGTAGCATTCTACAAAGTCCAGACCTTACAGTGGTTTAGACCTAGCTCCCCTGCAGCCCCAGAATGGACAACTATGGAGAGGGGCTTAGCTAGCACTTCCACTTTGGCATCCCTCCTATGGGGCACCTCACAAAAGCTTCATCCCACTGTTGGTTCAACTATTAAATACTGGAGAGCAGGCTACACCATCAACTTAAAACCTCCCCTACACTTATCCCATACACCCCACTATGGCATAATCCCCAGATAACCATTGCACTCAATACACTGGCACTCCTAGGCTCAACGAGGGATACATTATATGTCAGACATATTGAGGTCTTTTCATGCTTATATAGATACATTCCAGAATCTTCAGAAGAAGTGGGACATTCCACAAGGGGATTTCTGGAAATATCTACAGCTAAGAGATGGAACAGCACATCTCCTTGCTCAGCAACACAAGGGGCATATGGGACACATACCTTTGTCTAAATGGTTAGCTCTGACTAAGGGACAGGCAAGGATCAACTACTCGAGTCTCAGAGAAGCCCTTCCTATGCAGACAGATAAGGTGAAGCAGAAGTGGGAAAAGGCCCTGGGCATAACTCTTACAGATGTACAGTGGGCAAAATGCTGACAGAATGCACATAATCATTATAACGATCTCCATAGTAGGATGACACGGAATAAACTATTACATTAGTGGTACAGGACACCGGTTATGCTACATGGCAGTAATCTGCTTAAAGATGACTTGTGCTGGAGGTGTCACCAGACAGGTGGAAATCTGTTTCACATCATGTGGACATGTCCTCCAATTCACAGCTTGTGGTCCAAGGTCAGACAATTGGGAGACAGAATATTGGGGAAACATACTCCTTTATCCCCAACCCTAATGATATTGGGGACACACAGCCTGTGCCCCATATCTTATTCAAAGTGGAGTTTAAATGTTATGTTACTGGCCATGCAAACAAAACGTTTAATTCTTAGTCACTGGGGACAGCTCAAGTCCCCTTCAGTGAAAGATATTCTTACATCCTTGGGCCCCATGTATGAGATGGAGAGATAGTCCTCAGTGGCAGGAACCCTGAAGGAGGACTTCCATATAGTTTGGGTACCCTTTCTGCCTTAACTGACACCCAGAGCTGGGACAGGCTGAAGGTACATGAGCCATTAAATACAGGCTGCCACTTATAGATTCTTTTTGGATGCAAACCTTTTACATTGTGTCATTTTCAGGTTAAATCTTCAATGTGGTGCAATATATGTTATGCTGCAGTTAGGTTTTGTTTTTTGTTGTCTTGTATAGCAACTAGAACAATTTTTTTTTTACTAATATCATTGTACTCTCTGTGGTTATTTTTTATTTTCTTTGTCAGACAGGGAGGGCATGAAGCCACGTGGAACTAAGAAACCTGGGTCATAATAGATGCCTTGACAAGAGATCAGACTTTATTCCCTTCAGTGTGGTTTGACTCTTCCTTTTCAGACATATGGTATGTATCTTTTGTTTCATGTGCATTGGTGGGTATGCTAAGAAGTCACTGGGTAACTTATTGCTATATATGACTTTTATGTATTAACACATGCAGGGAGATGGCATGTTCTGTGGTTTTCTTTTTTATGTATCCTGAATTATGTCAATGTATACATACCTGAACAGTGCAAAATTCAATAAAACTTTGAACTTAAAAAAAGGTGTTCTGTTGGTTTACATGAGTTGCCATCCAATTATTGTCGGTTAACATTTCAGCGCATAACCCAATCATCTGTTTAAAAGCAGTAAATGTTGCTTTGGAATGATTATTCATGCACTGATGCCTCATTTTCAGGGAATCCAACATGTCTTATTTGTAATTTACCAACTTATTTGGTTTGATGTATGTCCAGTCCCTTCAGCACTTTTTTGTTTACAGATGAGATGTGCAGTCTGAGTAAGGTTAAGAGGATGTATGTAATCAGTGATCAGTATTTAATTGAAACTGAACATGATTTCTGTTATTGCAGATCCCCCTGACAGACCGCTAACTGCCAGTTTGTTTGGCTAAATTGCTGTGAGCAACAGTGTGTGCACTGAACTGAAAATTTTTAATTTGTTTGTCGATTAAACATATACGCGTACACATTACAGTACAGGCTCGTTGACAGTTCAGTTGGCAGCCAGCCACGGAGGTGTGAGGTGGGCTGCACTGATTGCCGGCCCTGATTATTAATAGTACTGCTGGAAACTTTGGGGTTGGGGAAGGGGCCATGGGACATACTTCTCATACATTCTAATAACATTGGGGATGGGGTGGGGGCATGTAAGTTACATATTATTAAGGTACTCGTGGGGATCGGGGATTGGGATATTGAATATATTTATTGATGGACTCATTGGGGATTGGGCATGTATATCAATATGTACTGTATGAATGTACTAATTGGGGCTCGGGGCATGAAATATAATTGATGTCCTCATCGGGGACTGTGGCATATTATCGCATATGGGCAACTCTCCCAGAGGGGAATATTCTAAGTACCCTTCAACCAGCCAGGGCTGGTCTAAGGGTACTATTCTACCCCTGAGAGCATTCTGAGAATTGCATTTAGGGGGTTGTGGCAGCTTGCATCTGCCACATGTGCTCTAGTGCATTGTTGCACCCCATTTCTGGGCGCAGGGGTGGCGCAAGCCTGGTTTGGTGCAGGCAGCCTGCAGTTGATGCAGGCTGCCTTTGTGAATAGCTCAGGGGACATTTTATAATGCAAGGTGCCATTTGTGACATATATGTTTGGTGCAGACACCTTGTGTCATACTTAAGGCTTTGAGACTTGGGCCCCTAGTGTCACTATTATGTTTCTTGGTGGGAGTGGGGTTATATCACAACACTGGCGGGATAGGCACCCCCAGTGAAAAAAGAAAATAACTGAGGATCCTCGATCGTGACACTGTGGGATTGGGCACTCCCAGTGTCACAGTTATGTTTCTGGGGGTGGGGGTTGCTCCCATCTTGTATGAGTGTCTGTGACCAGGTGCTTACATTTAAAAAAATGTACCACATTCTTCCCCTAATGGCAACGGGGCATGAGAAACAACTGCTATATCAGCCCCTCAGTTAAGAAAACCACAAGAAGGGTGATGAAGTCACGATCAAGTAAACGGGGGAGACTAAATGGAAGAGATTGTGTAAATACGTTGAAAGCAGAGCTTGTGACACCAAGATTGATATGTATTTTTTTCTTTTGTAATATACTCATATTTTTTTATCAATTACATTTTTCCCTGATGTGCAGATTGCCATAAGTTCCCTTATTTGTTTCCTTACCTGGAACCTACTAACTCCATGACAGCTCTACAACAATGGTCATGAATGTATATAGGGGAAAACAAGTGAGTGATCTGGTCACAACTATAAAAAAACTGAAATTGTGTAACTTCTATGTAATGCACATTCCTTAAGTGGCTCATTGCACTTATAAAATGTGATTTGCTGTCAACAATAGTAATAAAATATTGAAAATATGTTATAGTTAAAAACAGAAGATCATTGGTATCTTTTCATGGGAAAAAAAGTCAGTTTTAATTCTGAAATATAGACAAGGAAAAAGGTGTGCTTTTTCCTATTTACACAAAGTACATAAACTATAATTAACAGCATTGCATGCCATATTGTCCAGGATAAGGGATGTGATTTTAAAGTCAGACCTGGCTAAAAATTAAATTCAGTGATGAATGCAATTTTTAAGCAATCTGCCAATAAAAGTTTATGAACAAGCAGCAGCCACTCACAGAGCCCAAGATAACACTCTGCCATCAGCAGTACATGGAATGCATTTTGTGCTTAGGATGGAAGCCTCTGGAATTACACCAGGTAGCTTTTAACCCTAGGATGAATAAAGGAGATAAGGCAAAGATATTTATAATAGGCCCTATTTACAAAACTGCACCCCAAAGGCATATCTGAGTGTTTAGCACTAAGTCCATGGGATTTCCATGTGGGGCCCACATTCACAAACACTGGCCCCCACCTGGCACCCATATGTGGCCCTACCCCCATGGCATGCAGGTCCAGGGGGCAGGTGGGTGCGGAGTGGTGGATCTAGGTGGGCAGCTAATCGGCTGCCCAGGCAGGGACCCACAGTGGATCACTTGTGCCCAGGGGGTGTCATGTTGTTGGCCAGCATGCAGAGTGCCAACTGTGCCAATGTTGGGGGGGGTACCCCATCTGCCCAACTCCAATTCTCCTGGTGTTTCCCAGTGGCAGGGGCAACATTGTTGGGGGGGCCATTGCCCCCTGCTGCCGTGTCTGCCATGTCTGGTGGCAGCTCTCCTGGGGGAGCATAACTGGCCCCGGTGGTTTATGGCTGCCTTTCAGTCACAGAGCCGGCAGCCCCCATGCACAGATCTCTGCAATGTTGTGAATGCACATAGTGCTGGCTCACCCACACTGCTCCCAGGCCTGCCCCTGTGTGGAGGTCTGTGATCAGCCAGGGGATCAGGTGTGTAGGGGGGCGTATGTGAACAGTGAATGTGTGCAGGGGCTGGGTGGGTGCAGAGTGGGCTACGCATCTGAGTTGTGCGGTGCATAGCCCACTCTGCACCTTTGTGAATAGGACCCAGTATTTGTGAACCTTGTTAAATGCAACACAGTTTAATTAGGTCACTAGATGAGGAAAAAGATTTGGCTAGCAGTTTAAAAAGGAAACTAAAATGGGAATCACAAAGCAAAGTTGTAGCAAATAATGCCAATGAAATCCCTTCCTGTATTAAGAGAAATATTATACTGTAAGTAGACCAGAATATATATTACCACTGCATTGATCCCTGTATAGGCACCAAACTGGACAGTGGTGTCCAGTTCTGGTCATCATACTATAGAACAGTTGTAGATATGCTATAGAGAGACTTCAATGAGAAGCATCAGCAGCAGCGATGCAGAGTGGATTTAAACTATGAGTACATGCTATTTGACTTTGAGTTGTTCTGAAAAGAGAAAGAAAGATTAAAGGAAATGCTCATGAGACCTTTTCATTGATGGCTCATTATCAAAGTGCATTAGTGACCTGATTAACCTGTGTTGCATCTAACAAAGTTTACAAACATTGTAAATATAGTTGCCTTACCTTGTTTCTTCATCCTCTGATGAAAAGCACGCCTAGTGTCATTCCAGAGGATTCCATTCTAAGCACACAGTGCACGCTGGGTACTACTTATGGCAGAGTACAATCCTGAGCTCTGTGAGTGCCTGCTGCCTGTTCATAGACTTTTATTGGTAGATTGAAACTAGTGCTCACTCAAATGCACAAACAAAAGGTGAGTGAGATATTGAAGGATGCCAAGGTTAGTCATTTAGTGACTTTTGGGGAAATTACATGAAGTAGTACATTTAAAAAAGTGTTGGATCACACACGCTCTAAATAACTCCCGTTACACGCTTTATACTATATATATATATATATATATATATATATATATATAATTTTACAATTATACCCTTCCCTGATCAGCAGCACTAGACATCTGCTGATCCTAAGCTGATATATTGTAGCATAAAATAACACTATAATAAATATATTTTTTAAATTAAAGTAAGGGATTTTAGCAGATCATGGAATAGTCAGACCGCTTGGTACAGTTAGTTTCTGGGTGAACAGCTGTGCAGCAATGTATTGCAAAGGCACACAATATCAGATGTATAAGTGGTCTCCAAATGAAAAATGACATTGGAAAAATCAAGGTTATAGAAATATGGACCTAAACAGATCCTAAGCATTGTTAGAGAGTCGTTGAACATAGGTGCAAGAGTGCCATGGAAATATAATACTGCTGCTCAGAAAACTGCCCAGCTGGAAAACAAACTCAAACTGTTATAAAATATATATAAGCCAGCACAAAATAGTACAAACTATAGAAATAATTACCTTTTTTTTTGTTTGATTGGCAGCTTTCATTAATAGCCTCAGCATAATGTCCTGAATTTGTGCCAGGGTAGCATATGGAGCAAAATCATAAAATAGGAATAACATTGCATATTGCACAGCCAAGCAATGAAATGTATAGATGTTTTGTCTAGGTTGCTGAGAATACTGCCGTGAGATTAGCACAGCAGCTATCAAGGATGACATATTGTTTCAGTGCAATCTTCTTGTGCTTGAATGCCTTCAGATGGTTTACACTTGTACATTGATTTGCCAAAGGTAGCACAGTGGACAATCTTGTGATGCCTTTGTAAGATCATGTAATATGGAGCATTAGAAGGATCAACAGACTAGAATATGACCGGCATTAGGTTACTGAAAAATGTGCACACAATGTTTGGTGGTGCTAGTAGGGAAAAATCACAATGATAAAACTAAGACTAAATATTAGTAAGATAGCGAGTAAAGGACACCCAAGCACATTAGACCGATTGGGACATTGATTTAGCTGTTTGTGGAACACTGGTGGAGCAATGTATCGCTAAGGTACAGAACACTGGCCATGAAAAGGAAAATTTACAGTGCTATAAAAATTCTATAAGCAGATGTAGAACTATGGTGTATTTAATCTGAATATTTCATTCACAGTCCCGTTATAAAGTTGAGGCATTTACCATTTGATAGAATTGGGAAGGGCAAAGGACACTACATAATAAGCTATTCCTAGGGATAAATATTGGAATAGTACAGCATCAGCAGTATCTCAGGTTTCCAAACGAAATATGAAGTTTGTAAACTAAAGTAGAGTAAGATCTCAAGGAAAGGCAAGATTAGGCATTTTAGACTGTAGGGGAATGTAGGTACAGGAGTACAATGAAAAAAAAAGATTTGCTTGTGCTCTCTACATTTCTCCACCAGTGTTCGAAGTGAAGCAACTAAAACTGTTACACATTAAGTACATTAAGATCTCCTTTAATCCCTTTTTGTAACTGTTTTTATTATTTCCATCATTCTGATATTTCACAATTATCCACACAATAGAGCTGGTGCTTCTAACCCAACTTATTGATTCATACCATAAGGGCATACCAATACTCTCAGTCGTGCTTCCCTAGGTAAATCCAAAAAATCAAACACCAAGCAAACCAATAAAAAATAGGTGGCATTCAGTCAAATATGCAAAAAAAAAGTCAGTGAGATACCAAGGGATGCTGAGGCTAGGCATTTGGTGACTTTGGGGGAAATTAGGTGAAGCAATACATTTGGAAAAAAAAAGGTTTTGGCTCACAAGTGCTACTCACCTTTATATGCTTTATGTAACATGTATAGTTTTTTTTTTTAATTGTGCCTTTTCCCAATTATCCCCACTAGACAGCTGGTGCTTCTAAACTGCTATATTATAGTATGCCACAATAACATACCAAGACTCTCAGCTGTGCTTCCCTGGGTACATTAAAAAAAAGCAAATAAAAACACATAAATAAATAAATAAATAATTGGTGGCACTCAGGAAACTACCCAGCAGGAAAGAGGAACAAAGTGCTATAACATGTATGTAGTCGCTCAGTATATAAAATGCTCTGTATATCTATATGAGGTTTCTTTTGTGGGTCCGCAGTGTGATCTTTCAGTCAGAGCCATGCCATAATGTGCAGCACTTGTGCTAAGGTTGAATATGCAGGGTTACAAGGAGAAACATGGTATAACATGAATGATAGTGCATAGTGTTCCAGACATACTAACCACATTCAGAGAAGTGATCAGTTGATTGTGATTGTTTTACCACAAGGGTTGTGTGCTGGAATGCCTTTTGATTTGGACGCGCAGTTGTGTTTCTTTTTTTGGGGTGGTGGTGGTGGAGGGGGCTCATTTTGTTTTACAGCGAACAATAAAGGTGAGTAAGATATTGATCAAAGCAGCAACCTCTCAGTCCTGTGGCTGTCTGCAGCATGCTGAATGGCCACTACACGCTGTGATTCTCGCTGTGTGTGTCTTGATATCTCTCTCTCTCTCTCTCACTGTCCGCCATGCTGACAGCTGCTGGCAGGGAGCTCAATAGCGCTCTCCCGCTCTTGCACATGCACAGCACAGGAGTTAAGACAGACAGAAGCTGCTGTCGGTGAGATAAATCACTTTCTCCCACTCTTGCCCATCTTTCTGTCATAGACACACAGCACAGGAGTGAAGAAAGAGACACACAGACTTCTGCCACTTCTGTCATTCTCCACGGTGTTACAATGCTGGATCTGTGTACACAGTTCCCACAGAGATGGTGGTGGGGAAGTGGGGTGGGGTGTGGGGGCAAACCAAAGTGTACAGTGTGACAGAGCAGACAGACATCAGTAATAAATGCAGTGGACACAGTGGCATACTATTATTTTCATGTTAATATACAGTTTGTTTTTTCTCATCAGTGACCACAGACAGACCAGAGTGTAGAGTCTGAGAGGGCTGAGAAATTGCAGGAGGAGAACAGACAATGCTGCACACTCCACTCACTCTCGGTGTTGCTCTCACCGCAAGGGTCATGCCCTGCTCTGTCTGTCTCTTCCAATCTCACTGTTACTGTCTCAGCCAGCTGTGGTATTCTACTGGGCTGTGCTGCTGCTTCTGTTCTGCTGCTACCAGGTCCTGCTCTGTATGTCCTGCTGCCACTGTCTGCGGAGACTGGCTGTGCCATGCCAATTCCACAATATGCTGCTGGATTGTATTGGGGTGCCTTGCTGCCCTGTGTACCTTCCCTACCAAAAGGGCTCAGGAACATAGCTGATTTAATCCTTTTTCTGTAATAAGGAATGTTTAAAACATTAATTACAAAGGGATGAATTTATTTGAGCCCTACCCCTATACACTTGTCTCTAGGGGAAGTTCTTTCGAGATGTTTATAAATGTGTAAACATATTAGAAGTAATTATGATATTATAATGATGATTATGCTTCAAAAATAAGCTATATGATATGTTTGTAATAAAGAATATTATACAATGGCAAGAAAAAATCCTGGATTCTGATTGGTCAGTCTTGGGCTGGACCTGTGATGTTAATCAGTACAATATCACGGGTCTAGTCTCAGCCTCTCAGTGAACCTGCAGATGATTTTTTGGATGAAGAGCTTTTTTTTTTGCATTTCCTCTTAAGAAACAAAAATATTTTTACACACTAATAAAAACATTCTTTAAAATAATTTTTTTGTTTTATATATAACAACGAGCCATTGTATAATACCAATAATGCCCTCCAGGGTGTGTGTCATTTGGGATAACGTCATGCCTCATTTGTTGGATGCACTTGGCCTGTGGCCTCGTGCCCAACCACCTGAGGCGTGATGCTATCCCAGCATGACACACACCCTGACGGGCATTATTGCTTAATTATTTAACAGTTCTCCTCCTCAGCATAAACTTAATGTTATCCTCTTGAAAGAAGTGAGAGCATAATTGTGATGCGATTAGGATGATTGTCTCTTGTCTGTATCTTGTCTCTCATTTTTCAGTTGGCAATTCCTGAGACCTCTGTTCTGTGACTGAATACAGATTACTGTCAAATTACATTGGCTTTGCTAACATTTCAAACTTTGACAGCTCGAATGAACAGTTATAAAAATTAAGGGTGTTTTACCTTACAATTATAATTTTTATTGAGGTCATATTTGTATCTGTCTTGATACTAGATATAAGCAGTAGCAATGTTTATGTGCATGCCTGCTGCTTGTTAATAAACTTTTGAATGTATAAAAGTTGCATTCATCACTGAATTTATTTTTATTTTTATTTTTAGCAAGGTCAAACTGTGACAGCATGAACAAGCAGTTATTAAAACTGAGTGTGTTTTATCTTACGTTTATCATTTTTATTGAGGTCATATTTGTACAGTATCTATCTTGATTCTCGATATAAACATTAGCAGTATTTAACTGAGATTATTTACCCTCCAGTGAAGTGTGTAAAAATCCCCACTCCAACCTTCCAATCAGTTTCAAAAGGATACATGACTTTGTACTTCAACTTCAATCTTGTTTTTTTCCTTTTATTATTGTAAATAAGATTACTCTGAAATATATAACAGTTTTCAAATGTGAAATGTCATATTCTAGCTTCAATCAGTAAGTGTGATGCTCTGAGGGCAAGTGCATTCTGGGTACCTCTGATGGTAGAATGGGATCATGGGCTGCTTGAGTGCCTGCTGCTGGTTAATAAATGTTTATTGTAGATTGTTTAAAATTGCATTGATCAATAAATTTGCTTTTATTTTTAGCCAGTCTGACTTTAATATCATATCCCTTATTCTGTACAATATGGCATGGAATGCTGTTAATTACAGTTTATGTACTTTGTGTGAACAGGAAAAACAAAGGGCTGGGGGTATACTGGGATGTATAGGGAGAGGCATCACCAGAAGAAAACAGGAAGTTGTTATCCCTCTGTACAGGCAGTTGGTGAGACCCCATCTGAAGTACTGCATCCAGTTCTGGAGATCCCATCTCCACAAGGACATAGACAGGATAGATGCAGTCCAGAGGAGGGCAACTAAAATGGTGCAGGGTATGCAAGAGAAGTCATACAAGGAGAGACTAAAGGAGCTTAATATGTACACCCTTGAGGAAAGGAGGGAGAGGGGGGACATGACAGAAACTTTTAAGTACTTTAGTGGAATCAACAAAGTCCAAGAGGGTAGCATCTTTCAGAAAAAGAGATGTGCAAGAACAAGGGGACACAATTTAAAGATGGGGGGGCTGTTCAGGGGCAATGTGAGAAAGTATTTTTTCACAGAGAGGGTGGTGGACATATGGAACAGCCTTTCTGAGGAGGTTGTGGGGTCTAAAACTGTAGAAGAATTTAAGAATACATGGGACAGACATAAGGCAGTTCTTGTGGGGTGTAAGAAGAAATAGGCTGTTGGTTAACTAGGATCTGCAGCTTATCCAGTAGGTAGAAAAATGGGCAGACTAGGTGGGCCAAGCTGTCCTTATCTGCCGTCAGAGTCTATGCTTCTATGTTTCTATGCTCTGGTGTTGTGCTACAAGGAGACTAGCAAGAAAGGCAAGGTACAAATACAGGCAAACAAAGAAGCTGGGCTTAACATACAGACTGGCTACAGAGGAAAACTCCAAAAATATTGGAGAGTTTTTTTTTACTTTAAGTGCAAAAAATGTGGTAGCATTCCATCAACCTGTCACCAGTCCAAAGTTTGTATGTGAAGCCCAGCTCCTCTCTTTACCTGCACTTTGTGTGGCTCAATTGAATCTCCATTGTTGACTGTGTCATATTTGCAGCTCCCAGGTTTTATCATACAGTAAATCTCAGAGTCATATGTTTATCGCTTACTTCAATATTTCACTTCGGGTGCAATAGTACTCTGGTTTGAATATAAAAAAATGGAATCCTTACTGTTTGCAGTGCTATAGAAGAACTCTGGCCCTACCATCCATACGAGTATTGGGCAACAGAGACTAGTAAATATCTAGTCCCTGTGCCAGCCTGCTGTTTTACACAGATTAATGTTCCCAGTAAAATTTTGAACTCCTGAATGTCCACCATTTTTTTACTTGCTTAGACAGTCCCCCATCTCAGCAGCTATTTACCATAACTGGTTCTCTTTCCCTGCTCTACAGCCACTTGAAAAAATAAATAGTGTTTTAGGCTCCAGAGATGGCTCACAGATTTCAGGTGAAACACAGTCAATTTTTGGGGCTTCAGAAAAATCTGTCATGGTAGATCAATGCCCAAGGCAACTGGTTCTCTTTCCCTGTTCTACATCCACTTGGAAAAAAAAATAGTGTTTTAGGCTCCTGAGATTGCTCACAGATTTCAGGTGAAACACAATCCATTTTCTGGGCTTCAGAAGAATCCATCATGGTAGATCAATGCCCAAGGTCAATATAAGAGAGTACAAAAAAAAAAAGAAGAAATATGGAAGACCAGTGGGAACTCATTCCTGAAGCTGCTAACCTTGCACACTTAAGCACAAAGTGAATACATTCGGATACACTGCAGCACCTTTCCAAAGCACTGGCACTCAACTCTGAATTTGGTGAGCTTGGTAGGAATCTATGAGCTGGGTAAGGATCTCCTCAGGCAGGACTTACCACTGCATTCCTTTGTCTAGCTAATGATTTCAGGCAGTTGGGGAAAGTAATCCACGGCCAGTTACTCATTCTTAGCCAAAGAGAGTGCTTCACAGAGGTGGAGGCCACAGTGTTGTCACTCCAACTTGCTGTGCATGTGCAATGCCTTTTACTTAGTGATCGTAAAAGGGCCGCAGGGCTCTGCTCGACTGCAAACCTAGACATGCCTGTTCGCAGTGGAGGTTTGAAAATCAGCCATAGTCTTAAAACATAAAATATGTAATCCAAGGTGAAAAAACAGGAAAATTGCTAGTTTTAAGCTAAAAAAAATAAATAAATATTTTCTTGAAAGGAAATTCTCAACAAGTCAGAAGTTTATTTCTATGGTGCATAACAGCACATTGTATATTAGCTTAAACTGGAAGAACCTGGCTGAAAATAGGCAGTTCTATTGATAACATTTTATGTATCAATGTTATGTTAGAAAGGTCCCAGGATATATACTCAATCTAGTGGAAACAAGGCAAGTAAAGGATGATCTACACCATACAACTAAAATTTTGTCTCACTAAGACTAAACAACGTCTTTCTTGTTTTGCCCATAGAGGTCTGCTGACTTGGAATGAACTGCCTCTTACATTTAGGCCATTAAAGGTGCCTATTCCTTCATCTAGTCTAATACAATGCTGGTTCTTCAATAGAACATGGTTACTGAAATTGTGTTATAACAATATTGATGTTGGTTGATTCATAAAGTACCAATATTAACCCTAACTTATCTTCAGTTATTCTGCATTATGTCTATATTTTTTATTTCATTATATATGCATGTAAATGGTCTATTTTAAATGTATACAGTATGTTAAGACTTAATCCCATTTTTTGCACATGCTTGGGAGATCCATGGAAATGAATAATTTTCTCTTGTCTGTTTTTCCTTAAAAAAATATAAGACAGTTTGTTCAATGTAGTACATCTCTGATTGTTGCCATCTGGCATGCTGTCTGTCTGCTGTCAAGTCCACTTCTGCACTGCTGCCTCACACTTGCCCAGAGGGTTAGCTGCAGTTTATCCACTTGCTATTTTTCATTAAAAAATGTAGGACCACTTGGTCATTGTAGCACACTTCTGCTTTTTGCCTCCTAGCATGCCTAGCTATCTGCTGTCATGTCCCCTTTTGTACTATTCTCTCACTGTTGCCCTAAGGGCTAGATGCAGTTTAACCGCTTGAGTAGTTTTCCTTAAAAAAAGAAACAATTGCAGGACAGTTTGGTCAGTGTCACCAGTGGTACTGAATATCCTTTTTGAAAGTACACTGGTGGGTGGACAAGCAAGATAATAGGCAGCAACTTGAATAAGAGGTTGCCAAATAGATCTCCTCAACTTCTTGCACAATAAAAGATCTGCTTCAGGCAGGGTTTGGGTCTCTGGGATCATTATTGTATGCTATGCAGTAAGCATTCTTTCAGCAGTGAAATCACATTACACAATATTTCTAAATGTGGCCTTGTTTTTTAAATATGGCTTAAACAAGTCCAGATGTTTTTGACATGATGGTGTGTGTGTGTGTGTGTGTGTGTGTGTGTGTGTGAGACGCTGATACTCTAGAGCTGTCCTTGATACAGGCATATTCCTAGAGGTTTCAGTATGGAAACTGGAACATGAACCCTGGGCATAAGTCTGAGGACAGTTTCATTGTTGTACTGGAAGAAGCGGAGCTTTCTGTATGCTTTGGCCACTTGCATCTCTTGGACCATGAACCGTTTATACTCCTATAAAATAGTGGGACCATGAACAAGGAAGTCATCTTTAAAACTAGGATTTACTATAGTAGCCATGACATAGTTTTTATCTTTCAATATGTTGTTGAACTGCTTATGGAACTTGTTATTCAGTGTCTGTGCCAGTGGTATTAAATCAGAAGAGTAGCTATCATTGTCAAGTATTTCATTGGTGAAATTTAGGAGAAGACGCACCATGGGGATGAACTCACTAACAGAGGCACTGCTGCTGAATTCTTGAGTAGCACTGTCAAATGAGGCAAAGATGTGACAAAGTTGGCCCGTGGTTGCCTAGCATTGAATATTTCCACCAATATCATGTGACATAACCATTTCATAAATAGCAGTGTTTGTTCCACTAATATTTCTTAATCGTTTCATATTAGAGGTGTGTGAAGTTGGGAAACTCCGCTGTGTGGACTGATTCATAAATTTTCCTCATTTCGCAAAGTTAATCTGTGGTGTGAAGTCCAAACTTGCACATAACTGGTAACTTTGCCAAATGCAAAACTCCTCCATCACAGTCTGGCAACTCTGCCAGAGGAGTTTGGCTCAGAAGAAATGTTGTTCAAAATAAAACTGCCACCCCCCCACCAACCACCAGCCTGATCTTTCCCTGGTGTCTAGTGTCCCTCCCCACATTGAGGGTCACTGGCCTGATCTTTCTTTAGTGTCTAGTTGTTCTCCCCTTGCTGATCAACAGCCAATAATGACACTCCTTCCATGATGTCTAGTGGTCCCTCACACTGCCGATCACCAGCTGATGTAAAAAAACACACTTTTCCTGGTGTTTAGTGGTCCCCCCTTGCTGATGGCCAGCCCTATGTTAACTGTTGGAGCCCAGGGTGGTGTAGCCACAAACAGCAGCACAGAACAAGTGCTGGAGATGGGCGACCTGACCAAATCAACAAACTGGTTACTGGAGGTCCCTGCACACACAACAAGAGAGACTCAAATTGCTGTTTATTTGCCAAACTGCAGTAAAGTTTATTCAGCTTAACACTGGAGCCAGATACCCCAGTGCTTTGGCACTCAGCCTTCATCAGGGTGTGAGGCTTAGACAAATACAGCACCAATTCATAAGTTGCAGTGTAATGACATCACAGAGGTTAGATCCAATTATCATATTTACAAAAAGAATAAGTAACACAGCTTTACATAAAACTAAGTCAAAACACATTTTTGAAGGTCCATTCACAGTGTTCACATTCCAATGTTTTTTAAATACATTCTTTAAGGCATATTTAATAGCATTTTAGTAGCATTTTTAATTTCTTCTAAATTGCAATTTAAAATTGCATTTTAAAATAAACTTACAAACTATTGCCCTATTTGTAAGTGAAAAGAGAGAACAGAAAGAAATGCCATGTGATCACCTTATTAGAGAATAGTCCCGTTAAAGTTGAGTTGACTAAGGACCCACATCTGAGGCAAGGAGAGGTGAGGGGTTGACACACCACTATGTCACATAGAAAAGAAAGAAAGAATAAAAACAGCAATGAGTAACAGTATAAAAATTACTTGTTTAACTCATTTTATTACTTTTGTTTTATTTTACTTTTTCCAAAAGGGTTTTAGGTCCCACTGGCCATTAAGCCCTATAGGCTTCACTCTTTTTAACCTGTATATCCACTGACTTTCATTTTGTAGGAGCATGTTAACCCTGCCCCTTCCCCCATATCTAGGTACTGGAACAGATTCGATCCCCATATACTTGAGACCAACTGGTTCTGAGGCATGATGCTGAATAAAATGTAGATGAACTGGGGTGTCTTCTCTCATATCATTAATTGATCTAATGTGTTCCTCATCCTGTTTTTTTAAATGTGTTTTGTACTCCCTATGCACAGCAGGTTACAGGTACAACATAGCAAGTAGACAATGATCATGGACGGTATCACATGTGATGCAATTTCTTATGTCAAATTTCATTTCAGGGTTATTCAGATATGTAAAGGTGTTACCAGTGTGATAGTATAACAAATATTGCATCTCTGACATTTGTAGGACCTAGCAGGTCTCTTAGGTAGCCAGCTAATATTGGTATTTAGTTTGGAGTCCGCTGGTAGTCACCTGTGTACCAGCTTGTCCCTGAGATTGGAGTCTCTACTGAAGGACACACTGGGTTTAGTCCCTACTGCTTCAATCACTGGTGGATCACTAAGAAGGACTGACCAGTTCTTGTGGATAATGTTTCCTATCCTGCCTGACCAGTTATCATACTCTGTAATGAATGTGATGGGATCTGCGTTATCTCTGACTTTCTTTTTTTCTGTAAGGAGTTCCTTTCCACACCTTGACTTTGCCCTGTGCATGGAATCTCATTTTTAATTCTTTAGTTTGTTCTATGAAGTCTGTTCTTCAGAGCAATTTCTCTGTAATCTGAGAAATTAGCTGTAAGACACTGAGTTTTTAAGAGATACTGGGTGTGCACTGTTTGTTCTTAATACTGGAATTAGTGGCTGTGTTTTTAGGGCTGCAGTGGGTGTAGCCCTGCAGATCTATTGCTACAGAAAAGCACCTCGGCCACTCCCACATTCCTTGCAAACACACAACATGATGAAGTGATAAAAGTTATTTCTGTGGTTGAATCTCTGGAACGTGGGACTGCCTTGCACTGTTTCTTTTATTTTCCTTCTCCTTGCAGTCTTTGATCACTGAAATCCATAACACCCCACCCGACCTTCTCTCTCAGGAACACCCCCAAACATAATAGTAACACTGCGGGTGCCCAATCCCCTAGTGTCTCAATTCCAACTCCTCACTGCCCCTTCCTCTCATCCACTATTGCACATGCATAAATAAGTTGGAGCGATCTACTCTGTTGTCATGTCAAGTAGGATGACCCTGCATCACCAACAGAGTCAGTTCACCTCATTCCTGGTAAAACAATATGAGTCCCCAATGCTCTGCTCCCAGAGCATTAGGACTCAAATCATTCCCAACTTGTCTGGCATTTCAAATTTTCTCACCGAGAGAGGGAGGCCGGCACATGTAATGCAAAATGCTTACAGTGCCTTGTCTGTGTGACTCTTTTTCTCCATCTGTGAGCAAGTGGAAAGTGCCACATACCTTATCAGCCTGACTTCCATTCCCTCTCCTCCCCATCCCCTGCTGAGTAAGTCCCCATAGTGTTGTGTCCTGGAGCTCCAGGGATGCATGGCCTCTGCCCTCTCCACTGGCCCACCAGAAAGCAGACCCCCTTAGGAATGGGGCACATGATTTTCATAAAAAGGTGTAATTTTCAAGCAACTTGGATGTGGTGACACAATTTTGGAGATGGGGAATATCAAATAATGAGAGCAAGAGCAGCGGAGGGTCTGTACTTGATGGGCAGCTGGAAGGGTGTGATTCGCTGGGGAGGAGGAGGAAGGTAGGTGGTGCTGGCAGCATCATGGTTGCTCTTTGCAAATTAGACATGGACACGCACTTGCTGCCTGAATAAATCTACTAGTTAAGCAACTGTTAGTTACACTGAGCTCTGGTCAGGTACCTCCTCTCCATTACTGTGTGTCCCCCAATGCTGCAGTCTGTGTCTGCGACTGCATCCCATCCACCCCACCATGAGAGAGAGACATACATAGATCAGCAACGGAGAGCAAAGTGCTGCAATGGTGCACCTCTGGTGACATAGTGCAACAATTTATCTCATTCTCTCTTTGTGCACAGAGCACGGCACCTCCTGAAGTTAGGCTGCAACATACATATTCTGGTTCTACCTAATCCATACTGTGAATGCATGTGTTTAAAGTAGTTCTCTTGTTCATATTTAATTTACAGATGGCCCCATACTTTGGGTCACATCAGCAAAGAGCACCCACATTTGCACATGCCAGCGGGCACCATGTAAATACTAACCTTTCACTGTGAACTCGCCTTTCTCAGAGCTAGGTTATCAGTTGATGGGATGGTTTAAATACCCTTTCCAATTTCTGTGGAAACCTGGCAACACATAATAACAACCTCAGCTAGTTTTATCCTGCAACTACTACAGTCTGCATTTCATAAGCCTTGTCTACCTCCTGTTCTTGGAAATCTCTCCTCAGCTAGAGGCTGACAGACATCCTTTTTTATTTATTTAGCTTTTGGTGATCGCAGAATGAGGGTTAGGCAATACATCCTTGTTTCTAACAAACAAATGGTAGTGTGCAAAAAATTAGCCACACTGATCCACAGTGATGCCTTCAAAAGGTGTCACTTAATAGGAGCCAAGAATCAGAACATGCAGTCATGGATTGATGGTACAGTATGTTCTCATTTTTGGCTCCTATTAAATGGCACCTTTTGCAAGCATCAGTGTGTTTTTTTCATATTTATTTATTTGTTCATTTGTTTATTAGTTTATTTATTGTGAAATCCTGCCTGTTTGCCTGTATCCTGTTTTCCTCTCTCTTTTTTGCCATTTTAAAAGATATACACACAAAAAATTACAAATTAAAAACACTTTCATAAAGGTTGGTTGGCAGCATTGTGATCACCAGAAGTTAAGCCACCCAAAATGACAGTCTGAACAGACACCCAATTGGAAAACTATGGACACATTGCCGTTCTCTCCCCCCCCCCATGTGCTAGTACTACACCTCCTGCCCAGTGGGATAAGCCAAGAGGAAGGCAGAGAAAATCTGCTTCAACACAATTAAGTTCCTCTATACTCCCCTACCAAAAAATTGAACTACTGAAGAAGGAGTCATGGATTGAGAGCATCAGACAAGGGATCATCTACCAAGGACTCTCTTCCGGTAGAGGCTACATAATGGTTTCCACCAGCAGCAGCAGCAGCCTGCTCCTCTTCTATTGATTACAGTACAGTAGAAGGGGACCTCAAATACAGAAATTAATTGCATCCAGGGCTCAAATAGTTGAGGTGAGCTGGGAGACATGATTATTACCTCAGTTAATTGTCAGCTCCCATTGCGGCTCCCCGACGTGCCTATATGAAACTGACAAATGGCAAGAACAAATTACCCTTGATTTGCTATGCTGAGCAAAGCTCTACCTTTAAAATTTAGTGAGCTGATACCAGTGACTGGCTAACCTTTAATTCCCTCTCTGTTTGCAGACCTCTCCATTGCACCCTACCCCCCCATTCTTTTCTTCAGTACTGTCCATGAAGGGACAACTCCTTATCTCAGAGGCTCTCTGGCAGAAAAAAGAAGAAGAAAAAAAAAGACATTAGGAGGATGTTTGTAGACACAATGTAATAACATTCCATTTTTTTTAGTCAGTGACACTTGGTTCCTAAAATGGCTTGGTACGGAAATAATAAGTACCAGGACACGACTATCAGTGCATCTAAAAAGTGTTCCTTTATTTTTGTGTGTGTGTGTAACTATCACACAGTCTATACTGAAGTACTATCTAATTTTGATGTTTCTTTTCTAGAATTGCCACAAAGTGCCTAATAAAGCACTACATGATCTGTGCCCTAGACCTGTATATTTCACTATCCTCTGCACAAACCAAGTAGCATTTTTATCTGGGTAGCTGGAAAAGCTTGATCTAAACAGCCAGCCACAAATGTCTGCCATCTTCAAAGTGATTACCTCATCTCTGTATCTCCCTCACTGGATGCTTGTGAAAACAGGCAGCTACTGCTCACAGTTCAGTATACAAAATAAAATGAAATGATTACTTGAAGGCTCTATTGCAGCCTAGCTGTATTGACTGGAGGTGGGGACCCTGTAAATTTTGTGTAGCTGCATGCTGCCTAGTGGGGGGAGAGAGAGAGAGAGAGAGACAGAGAGAGGGAGGGAGAGAGAGAGAGAGAGAAAAAAAAAATGAACATTGACTAAACTGAAATCATTTAACTCAGCAGTTGCATCACAAAAACTGTTTTTCCTTGTGCTATCCAATGTACCAGATGGGTATAGTTATTGTCAGTGTTGCATGCTGCTTAGTCTGACTCAGACTGGAATGGAGAAAAACTGCTGGTCGAGATGTGCTGCCAGCCTGAGTCCGTGTGATGTCAGTGCCAGAAATATGACTCAGGCTGGCACTAGGCGATTCTGAATCTGGCTGTACAGTCTGTGTGATTGACGAGTATGTGCGTTCCTGATCAGCATTCAGAAATGACTGCTTATCCATCAGTAATCTCTCACAGTTTAACACAAATTTTTAAGTTGCCTGCTGCTTTTCAATTTGTCCTCTCATCGGAAATTGTCAGTAGATCTCTTCCTGACACTCTGTGATAGCCTCTTCGTCAGTCTAGAAACTGAGTGTATCGGCATTTTTTTAGTTCAATATACAATTCAAAGTAATAATGTCACAAAGCAAAAATCTTATTTTTTTCTTTCCTTTCCTGTGTCAAAACAATGCTGCTGCACTCAGTGTCTAGACTGACAAAGAGGCTTGAACAGAGTGTCAGTGTGAGAGTTACCGAAAGTTCCCAACCTTGACAAGAGGACACATGAAGAGTGCAGGACAACTTCAAAAGATTTGTCTTGATCAGCAGTTTTTCTCATTGTGATCTGAGACAGAGGAAGCAGCCTGAACCACTGATGTAAAGTGTGCCCATAGAGTACACTGGATGGCACAAGGAAAGACAGCAGCCAGGGTACCAGGTTTAAACAGTTATTTATTAAAAGCATGCCAACATAGCCAATACAGAACACCAACATTAGGTGAATACCTGCTTTTTAAATCCTAGTATTTAAAAACATCTTGTACTTGCAATACTTGCATAACTCCTCAGAAGAAAAGTTTGCCAGATGTGCTCCATGTATTGCAATCTCATGGGAGAGAAAAGTGGAGGTTAGCATCTGCAGCCACAAAGAATAAACTGGATGAATATGTAGTTCCTCATAAATCCCTTTCATAACTGCTATCCCACTCCCCATTGCTCACTATAGAGGTCAGCAAAACATGCAGAACAATAAGAAAGCAAGTATGGCAGCAGGAAAGACTGTCCTGTCCCAGGACATGGAGGATGGCACTGAGGAGCAGAGGGGAAAGTGGCCAAAAGCAAAGCATCAGAGAAACTTTACAATAGATCATGACCATCAGGGACCAGAGTTTGGAGGAGGCACAGGCTAGGTAAGCACTGAGGGAGGGGGCAGGCTACAGACCAGTAGTTGGATTGCATGTGATGATTCTGTTCCTCACATATAATATACTGGCACTTGCATTGCATGCCCCACCATCAGCTGGCCCGGAACATCACTCTGGTCCCAGGCAATAATGCATAGTTTGTCTCTCCATGTGTGTGTGTGTGCCATGTATTTCTCTGTGTTCTTTTGCATGGGACCACAGCCAGGCACAGGAAAAGTGAGTGAGTGTGTAGACTGACAGTGAGATGGTCTCAGAGGCTTCAGCAGAAAAAACAATAAAAAAAAAAATTAGGAGAGTGTTTATAGACACAAAGCGATGTCATTCAGTAAATTATTTTTTTTTTAATCAATGAGACTTGATTCTAAAATAACTTGGTAGAGAAATAAGAACTACCGGGACACGAATATCAATGCATCTAAAAAGTGTTTATTTATTTATTTTTACCCTTCAAATTTAAGGATACAATTCTGAAATGCATTTGCAACCATCAAACATTCCAATGCATTGTGCTTTGATTTGCAATAACTTTAGGTAGTATTATAATTAATAGTGCTCTCTCATTCAATTACTGCAGTAAGCTTGCCAAGATTATTTATCTAGTTGTAAAAAAAAGTCAGTGATTACTTCGTCTTTGCACCACACACAGTGTAACAGGTAACATTTACTAAAAGAACATCAGATAGGGACTGGGCACTACTTCAATTACTCTTTTCAGTTTCAAACTCTGAAGACTAGGACATGGGGACACAGGTCACGCAGAATCACAGATTAAAACAATATTTTAAATTATTTAGTATAATATAATATGAAAAGGTGTTCAAGTGCGTGAGGGTGATGTTGGCAGATGATGCCACTTGTGCAGTCTGAATAATTTTAGACAGCCTTTTGTAATGCTCAGTTAACGAGCGGACTGTGGTATTGGTGCTGGTCCATAGCACATGGTGGGAGCAACTGACAGATAATGCATACTTCTGAGCCCTACCGTGCTGAGTAATGTTCTATATGTGTGTGTGTGTGTGTCTCTCTCTGTCTTGCACCGATCTCTGTGAATTGCAAAGATGATTTGAGAGAAGCATAGATAGTCCCTGTCTGTCACTGATCAGTATGTTTGAAAACTTGTTGTGACAAGCACAAGTACTCTGTTTGTCTGAGTTACCTCTTCCCTCACCACCCCCCCATGTCACTGCACAGAGAGGGAAAAACTGAGCAGCTTCCATGTGCATGCAAGAGACTATTGTCCCCAGTTCAGGTCCCAGTACAAGTTTCGCAAGAAAGCAGGAGCGAGGGAGAGATACAGAGAATGCCCCCCCACCCCATAGGTTGTCCTCCTTGGATGCAATTAAAAGGTGCAGTAATGTCCTGACAGCATCTGGGAGATATGAAGCTGATTTTGCAGAGAGCTGCATGACAGTCCTCGGTAAGAACCTGTCTGCCTCTTTGTTCAGTAAGCCAGTCAGCGTGAGGTTGTGTTGTCAGAAGGTACTGAGAACAGCTGGTAGATATGGAGCTGACTATGCAGAGTGTTCCATGGTGCTGCAGCTCCTGGTGAGAAGCTCTGTGTAGTGCTCTGTCCCAGTGAGATACAGAGGAAGTGACAGAACAGTAGGGCACAATGGGGGCATGACATGTAGTGCAAAGGAGTGCCCCCAAGATAGGGAAGTACATACATAGCACTAAAGCTATGCCCAGCTTAAACATGTTAAAAATGACAATAGGGCCAGATGCAACCCCCCCACATACACTTAAACACTACAGACAGCAAAGTGCCCAAAAAATCTACAGAACACTTGATTCAAGAGTGTGAAACCTTAAGAGTTTAAATGGGGGCATGACATGTAGTGCAAAGGAGTGCCCCCAAGATAGGGAAGTACATACATAGCACTAAAGCTATGCCCCCGCTAAACACATGTTAAAATGACAATAGGCCGGATGCACCTCCCCCACATACACCTTAAACACACAGACAGCAAAGTGCCCAAAAAATCTACAGAACACTTGATTCAAGAGTGTGAAACCCGCCATTACCTCAGACAAGTGGGTTCTAGAACTGGTGGGCAGAAGGATGATTCTAGATTTTGAGGCTGTCTCGCCATACTGAATCTAAACTCCTTGGGAGTCCGGGTATTGAGGAACAGTGGGCAGTATTTAAAATGGAGATTACAAGAGCAACAGAATTATGCATTAAACAGGTTAGCAAGAGGAAAAGGAAGAGGACCATTATGGTTTTCCAAAGAGGTAGCAAAGAAAGGAAAGCCAAAAGATTGCATTCAGGCAATACAAAAAGACACAGGCAGAAGGGGATAGGAGAAGTACCAGGAGAAGCAAAGGGAGGCAGGGAGGGCAGTAAGGAAGCCAAAGCTCAGACAGAAGAACACATTGCAAAATCAGTGGGTAGAGGGGACAAAACCTTTACAGGTACATAATAGTGAAAAAGAAAGGCAAAGGAGAGGGATAGTGAGACTGAAGGGGAGGATGGAGGCCTGGAGGATGACAACAGTAAAGCTGACATATTGAACAGGTATATTTGCTCAGTCTTTACTGAAGAAGAGGAGGGTAATGGGTCTGAAGAGGTACAAAGGGTGAGAATGGTGCAGAAATGGACACAAGTCCCTTTAACACAGAAAGGGTCCTGAAGGAACTGGAAGTAATAAGAGTTATTCAAAGCAATGGGGCCAGATGGGGAACATTCCCCAGGGTCCTTAAAGAACTAAGAGAGGTGGTGGCTGAACCTCTGGCTATCCTGTTTAGCTGATCACTGGAAACAGGGAGGCACTCAAAGACTGGAGGACAGCAGATGTAGTCCTCTTATACAAAAGTGAACAAAGAGGAAGGGAACTACAGACCAGTCAGCCTCACCTCAGTAGTGGGGAAGATCATGGAAGCACCACTGAAGGAGAGATTTGTGGAACATCTGCTGTCAGTGGACCACAGGATCCAAGGCAGCATGGTTTCACCCAGGGAGGTCATGTCAGACCAACCTCGCTGAATTTTTTGACTGGGTGACTAGGAGGTGGATCAGGGAGGGCAGTGGACATGGCCTATCTGGACTTTAGCAAGGCCTTTGACACTGTGCCACATGAAGACTATTACAAACTGGGGAATATGGGTGTGGCAGGACAACAGTGTGGTGGTAAATGGCTGTCACTCCACAGAGGAAGAGTGACCAGGGGTACCACAGGGATCAGTGCTGGGACTGGTCCTATTCAATATCTTCATCAGTGACATTGCGCAGAACCTAGAAGGCAGAATTTCACTGTTCGCTGATGACACAAAGCTCTGTAACAGAGTAGACACACCAGAGGGTGTAGACAGAATGAGAAGGGACCTGCAGAAACTTGAAGAATGGTCAGGGATTTGGCAGTTGAAATTCAATGCAAAGAAGTGCAAGATAATGCATATGGGGCACAAAAACCCTGGCACAATATATCAGTTGGGGGTGAGGATATAGCATGCACCAAGCAGGAAAGGAATCTTGGGGTTATCATCTCTGATGACCTCAAGGTAGGGAAACAGTGTGAAAAGGCAGCAGGTAAAGCAAATAGGATGCTGGGATGCATAGGCAGGGGCATCACCAGCAGGAAAAGGGAGGTCATAATTCCACTATACAAGACACTAGTGAGGCCCCACCTGGAGTACAGTGTACAGTTCTGGAGACCTTACCTACGTAAGGACATAGGCAGGGTAGAGAAGGTTCAGAGGAGGGCAACAAAGATGGTGCATGGATTGCATCACAAGTCCTATGAGGACAGGTTGAAGGAACTGAACATGTACTCCCTGGTGGAGAGGAGGGAGAGAGGGGATATGATAGAGACATACAAGTATCTTACAGGGAGGAACAGGGTGCAGGAATACACTATTTTTACGTGAAAAAGATGTTCCAGGACTAGAAGGCATGGGATGAAGTTGGAGGGAGGACGATTCAGAGGAAACGTGTGGAAGAATTTCTTCACAGAACGGGTGGTGGACAAGTGGGACACCCTGCCAGAGGAAGTGGTGGGGGCTGAAACAATCACGGGACTTAAGAATGCATGGGATAGACATAAAGGAATTCTGGAGGTCAGGGATAAGGGGCAACAGACTTCTAGGAAAACATAAACTGAACTTACAAGCTCAAATGGGCAGACTGGGTGGGCCATAGGCCCTTATCTGCCGACACTGTCTATGTATCTATGTAACAGAAAATGGAGTCAGGGCCATAGGGGGTTACGGCAACATTAGACCAGTCTCAAAATAACACAACCCCCTCTGCCCACCCTAACTTCGAAGACAGTCTCCCTGAGCATCAAACTGCTCTAGGAGACCAGTACATGACAGGCACTAAAATTGGAGCCCCTCTGGAATCAATTGCCACCAACACGCAATGCATGCCGTCCCAAAAGCCAGGAATACCCAGCCAATTTGAAACCATGCTATCATGTGAATCTTATGGCGTCAAAAATCCCTGGCATCAGACAAGCAGCAGTAATATGTAAAAATCACCACCTCGGGGCTTAGTACACACCACACCATATCAATGGCCCTAAACAAAAACTTGTGTTCCACCTTATTTTTACCAGGGTTAATGTGCAGAGCCATAGCATATTTAATGTCTCACTTTTGAATATCTCTGCAGTGCTCTGTGTGTGTGTGGTTTTAAAGAGCCTTTTAGTTTTATCAGTGTTACAGACAGCATTTACATATACAGTAGCTGCATAAAAAAAATCCAGAGCTCTCGCATGTAATGCACTGTCCAGTGCTGCATTGATTACCATTATGCTGGTTTTTTAGAGTCCCCTGTGTATACTTCTTACAATAGGCACACGTTTTACATGTAAAGCACCCTGTTACAATCCTAGTAAGCCAAGTAGAGTTCATGGGTTTAGCCAGTGTGCTATGGAATAATCAGTCTCATGATACAGTATTAGCCAGTACATTTTATTTAAGAGTTTTGGAGTTATATATATGTGGCTATATGTAAATGTGGAAAAATTTTCATTTTCCATTAATGAAACTAATAGGTTGTTTAAAACCAGAGTGCTAGAGCATTGGAATGATATTCAGAGTAAGCAATAATACCCAACAGGGTGGGCGTTATTGGAATATAATTGATCACCCAAGGGCATAATGAGGTCTAGCGCTGAAGGTGGAGGGCCCCATCCGTTATATCCCATAACGCCAGCCCTGGAGGGTATTATTACACTTCTAAAATGGGCACTGTAAAAAAAAAAAATAGGTTTGATAAAAAATTGTTAATGAAAAAAAATTAGATTAAGTTTTGTAGTTCCTCTGCCTGTACTGGGCCACAGGACTTTTGTCCTAATGGAGACTCCATAGTTAAAAACAAGCTGGTGGAATGCTATTTGTGTCCCACAGAGGACTGTTAATGTTTGTACATTCATGAAAAACATTTTCCCCCATTCCTACACATTTTTTCCAAAAGAGGTAACAGTCTGCCCTTTGCATTTATCAATCAATCAATCAATCAATCATTTTCTTTAGCTAGGCATAAACACCATTGAGCAAGCTCATTTTCAAGGTGGTCCTAGGCATTAATACAATACAGTACCCTTCATAAGATTACAATTACGGCGGACAACTGTGCAAAAAAAAAAAAAAACATTGTGAAGGTGCCGATCAATATGGGCCTGTATATACCGGTCAACATAATTAACATGCAAATGTACATAATGATAAGCTTTACTGGAATGAGAAGAGACAACAATCCCATATAGTCTCTGCTAAGGAAGAGCTCATACCTAAATGATAAAAAATAATGAGGTATTAAGGAATAGGGTAGAAACTGGGATGAAAGATTAGGCAGCCAAGAGGGTGGCCAGAATAGGTAAAAGATAGAGAATAGACAGGGCCATCTTGGATTAAGGGAACTAGGCTTGTAGGTCCTAGGTTTCTGTTAGAAATGTGGGATGAGCAGTTGTGGTCTCTTTATTTAGTAGTGACTGGAGGGAGTGGGAGGGTGCAATGCTGACCAGGTGATCTTGCTGTGAGGAAGGACTGAAGGCTGTATGCTTATTGAGAGGAGTGGTACTTTCTTAGGTTTCTGTACCACAGATGGGCACCCACCTGTGGTACAGAAACCTAAGAAAGTACCGCTCCTCTCATGCTTGGTAGCGGTGCTGTACCAAATACTGTGTCTACTGCCTGTGGAGGTTTCAGTGGCATTAGGAGCTTGGCTGCAATTTTTTAAAAAGTATGCTGAATTTATTTGGAAATTTTATTGTGCCTTATTAGGGAGCAGCAGAGAAAAAAGGGGAAATTGGATCGGGTGCTAGTTCAGGGCTCACTTACTGAGCTGGAAAATATGTTGGCAGTGAAGTTTGAAAGTTAGGGGGCCCCAGGTTATCCTAAGTAATGGGGCTCCCCTGAATTGGCACTTGTTTTTTACTGTGGGTTGTTAAGAATTATACCATGGGGTCGGTGAATGGGCGACTCTGATTGGCCGACTGGCACTTTTCTGCCTTGTTAAATCCTGGCATAACCCATGCAAAAAGGTGCCAGTCAAATGCATCTGGCATCCCTAGCTTTTTCAAAAAAATTTTGACCCCCAAATACCCAAGCGGAAAACCATCATATTTGCTTCCTCTAGTTGTGATGTAAAGAAGGGAGTTTGAAAGGACTGCAGTTTTAAACCAACAGCTCAACACAGTGCTGAAACCCACTACACATGCCATAAATTTTTATTATTTTTCCTAATTGATATCTTGTCCCTGTGTTGTTCTGGCTTCACCCTCTGGTCCCAGAGCGAATTTCACTAAACCCTGATCCCATCTCAGTATCTTGTAACTGCTTCAGCCATCTGCATGTTGCTCCCACATCCTCACCCAGACCATTCCTGTGAAGTCCAATTTCAGCTGCCGCTCTACTGCCTCCAAAACATACACAGTGCATTCCGCTTGTGTGCACAACCTCGGGACCAGCCAAATTTGTACACACTACCACAAATGCACTAAACTGAAAATCAAAAAAATAAGCACTGAGTTAAACATGGTTGCATGAAAATCAATTTTATTACACTTTATGGTACCGTATTAAGATAAAAATAAACAGTAGGTTAAAATAATAGCATTATTTAAAATTTGCATTTGTGTGTTTCAGCACATTAAAAGCATAAAACTCATTAAGAGCATTAAAGCTGTAAAAGCATTACATTTCACTGAGTACATCACCACTCAGTCCTGGTAAGCTGTAGAAGTTTGTTATTTGTGCTTGTCTTGCAGGTCACTTGCTTAGAGACCTGAGTTTTTTTCAAAGCTGTAGTACCAATCGAAGTTTGTTTGCTCACTTGTGTCCACATAGTGCCTTATTTTTGCATCATTGTCCGAACTTCAGCAGTGGAAGGCAGCAGTACCTCTGGCTCATCTTCATCATGCTCCTTAGCACACGCACCTGACCAGGCACTGTAGCACAGATGTCCTTGTCTGTCAGCTCACCGCCACGGCTCTCGCTATCCACCATGACAAACTCTACAAAGTCGGCCACTGTCATGCCTTCTGGTAGTTGTACAACTTCTAACTGAACCAGATTGCCCTCCTCTGCTTCTTCAGAGCACTGTCTAATCCCCGCTTTATGGAAACAATTTTTTATTGTTTCTGGTGATAGGTCCCCCCAGGCAGCGTGAAGCAGATGTATGGCATCTAATAGTGAAATCGACTTGGCCACTGCATTAAAATTAAAATCATCATGTGATTCCATGTCCAGTGGGATTTTACTCTCTATCCAGCATTGGTGGTGTTGCTTTAAGTTCCTTATAATGCCCTGGTCCATTGGCTGTATGAGGGACGAACAATTCAGGGGGAGAAAAAAAACTTGGACCTTCTGTAAGTTTATTTGCTCATGTACAGGGCAGTTGTCAACAAGCATGGCAGTTTTGTGGTGCTGCTGGCTCATTTTTTTGTCGATGTCTTGCAACCACTCGTGAAAAAGGTCTGAGGTCATCCAAGCATTGCTATTAGCAGCATACTGAGCAGATAACACTTCCTTGTTGACCCCCTTGAAGGACCTGGATTTTTTAGATTTGCCAGTAATCAGCAATGGCATCTTTTCTGTTCCATCACTGTTTGCAGACAAGAACTGACACTCTTTCTTTCACCTTTTTAAAATCAAACACATTGTCCTTTTTAAAACTGAGGGTCCCATCTGGTGTAGTTCTAAAAAACAAAGTTGTCTCATCAGCATTGAACGTGTCCCTTAAAGAGAATGCATTCATGATTGAAGGTAGGATACCCCTTATCCAGCAGTCAGATGCATCAAAGTCACTTTCTGCTCGCTCACCATGAACCATGTGCATTTCTGTGTTTGTTAGCTGTGTCAGCAGTGGTGGAGCGGGTCGCAATCAGTGACCAGAGAAAGGACCTAACCCTAACCCGGGGGGGCTACCCACATGCAATCTACGACAGGGAAGTATGCATCCTAATGCTGAAACCTCCTCCATGCAGCCTTTGTTAAAAGGAAAGCTGAGAATATTATCACTCAATATAAACAGCCTCCTACTTAAGTTACCCCAGATCTAAGCATGGGTGGAACAGCTAAAGCCGGACATCATTGCCTTTATGGAGACCTGGCTATCACCCAAAATCACAGACACATACTTAACACTGGAAGGTTTCAACTCTTTTCACCAAGACAGGCTCACCAAATGGGGTGGTGGCTGCCTAGTCTATGTCCAAAAACGACATTAAAGTGCAGATGATGGACTGCAGCCTGCACACTAGTGAGGCACAAATTCTCCACCTCAAACTTACCATTGGGCAACAAAAAAAAGTACTGCTACTAACAACAGTCTACATACCCCCAAGGAAGCAGGCTACAGGGCTCAAACTCTTTGAGGAGAATCTGCAGCATTTGGGAAAAGAGTGGCAGCAGGTAATTGTGGGGGATTTCAACATTAACTGGCACTCCAACAAGGAAAACCAGGGACCTAATTGCTGGCTTATATCTTATGCAGATGGTTACCCTTCCCTCTGGGCAAAACTACAAAACTTGCACCAGTACACTCATTGACTGGCTACTCTGCTCCAATCTGGATCACATATTAGATGTTAAGGTTCTGCCTGATAGCCTCAGCAACCACTCACCAGTCATGTGCACCTGGGCAAACAAGTTCACAAAGTGCCCGCCGAGGGTCACTTCCAATCGGGTGTTGAGACATGGACTACTAAATGATTTCAAACTCCACTTATCCCTGATTGACTGGTAGCCACTTGACCATGCAACTGATGGCAACATCGCCTTTGAGTTCTTCCAAAATTGCTACTCGAGGCAATATTTTTGGCCCCATAAAACCCAAAAAATTCAAAGGAACCCACACCTCCAGCTTAATACCTCACTCCTAGATCACATGCATAATAGAGACAACCTGTGGCACAAAGCTAAGGACTCAGGAAAGCAGCACGATGCATCTGCATACAAAGCTGCAAGGAACTCCTGTACTAGGCTCATTCACTCGGCGAAAGCTAGCTATTTCAAGAACCTCCTCAATAAAAACTGGGGGTCCTCTAAAGGGTTCTGAAACACACTAAAATCCCTTACTGGAAGGACCTCCAGGGTATCACTGGACCTATTAACCACTGGATATGGGTCTCTCCAGGAACCCCTACTGACTGCCAATGAGTTCAATACCACTTTCACTGATCTATCAGGGGTGCTTCCCAGTGAGTTCCTAAACCCAATGGATAACCAACCTCATGGAAACACCATACTCTCATCAGAGAGGGAAGGGCTGCCACCTTCTATTTTAGGCAAGTTTCAATCTCTGAAACCATCAAGCAAGTAAAGAGGGTCCTCGGAAAGACCAGAAGGGAGTGATCTGATAGATATAAAGTTGGTTGCCATAATGCTTGATGTACTAGCAGACCCAATCTCCAAGGTTTTTAATGCCTCCCTAAAATTGGGTGTGCTCCCAGATGCCTGGAAATCTGCCCTGGTTACACCAGTTGTCAAATCTGGGGATAAAACACTCACCACTAATTATAGGCCAATATACATCCTCCCACCTCTCTCCAAAGCTCTAGAGAGAATAGTCTCTGAACAACTTACTGACTTCCTGGACAATCACCAACTACTCTGCAGCTATCAGCATGGTTTCTGCAAAAAACACTCTACCGTCACCGCACTGGTGGACTACACCACTCAGCTCTACAATGCCTTTGACCTAGGGATGGCGGTGGGGCAGTCTTCATTGAACTTACAAAAGAGTTTGACTGAGTTAATCACCAGCTATTACTAAACACACTGCTCTCCATGGACTGGCCCTTGATTCAGTCACCTGGTTTCTTAGCTATCTGATGGAAAGAACTCAACATGTTAGAATCGATTACTCACTCTCTGACCCTAAGGTAGTGGCCCTTGGACTACCACATGGGTCTATACTTGGACCGCTCCTTTTCAGCCTGTTCATTAACCACCTCCCTGAAACATGCCTGGCTAGCATAGTTTTATATGTAGATCATGCCATTATATCGGTCCCAGGTAGGGACCACTTGACCATCGAGGAAGGCCTACTCGATAGTTTGCACAAACTTGAAACCTGATTCTGTCAACATAAACTGCTACTAAACCATAAAAAAAACAAAAGCATGCTGTTCTCGGTTCCACAGAACAAAAGGAATTTCGTCCCCCTTTGAATTCTGAACCAAAAGGGCATCACACTTGAACAAGTCTCCTTGTTTAAATATCTGGGTATGTACCTTGTTGACACTCTCATTTTCTCCCACCACATTGACCAAGTTGTCAAAACCACCAACATGAAACTGGGCATCCTCTACAGAAACAAGTACTCAATGACACCTGCAGCCCTCAAATTAGCCACAGGCAGCTCAGTATTATTATCTGTTGATTGTGGCTTACCAATATACATCACAGGATAAGACACTGCCCTAAACAGGATACAAAAACTCGTGAATAGGACTTGTCATCTGGCACTTGGGGCAGATCGATGGACTCACACTTGAGCACTCTACTCTGAAATGGGCTGGCTCCCACTGTACCTAACAGCCCAATATCAAACATGCCTGATCGTAAAAAAAGCGCAACTAGGCCTCATGCCGGAATCCATAAGCAGTCAGTTCAAGGAGGCTGTGCACACTAAACAAACAAGAAATGCGACAAAAGGAGGACTACAAGTCCCTTTCATGTGCACATCACTGGCCCAAAATCCATTACTTTTAAGGGCCCCAAATGGTTTAATGAGCTGCCCGAAGTGCTGACAGGAAACACAAGGCTGAGTCTGTTCAAAGGCTACGGTCCCACCTTAAGAATGTAACCACCTGTAACTGTGCAAGAAAATAATTCAGCATATTCTTCCTGCCTTATCCCCTGCCTCCTCACCTCTTCCCCTCCCCACTTCATCCCCTCCTTTGACTTACAACCCTCCTACACCACCTTTCCCCTTTACTCCTGTCCCACACCACCTCTAGCTACTTTGACAATGCCAGTCTGGCTGCTTACCTTTTCCCCCATCATCCCCAAAGCTTAACATGGACCTTTTATTGACATGTCTCACTATTCCCAGTGTATCCCTACCCTGCAACAACTTGATGTAATGTAATTTACACTGCTTTTTAAGATGTACCTGAAACTAGCAAGTCTTGTACCTCGTGCCATTTCAATGATTTTCGTGATGTCTACCATGTTTTCTTTTTTCACTGTTATCTTAATTGTACTTATTGTATTGAATTTGTATTGCTCTGTTTTGTCCCTGACTTGGAACCTTTGAAAATTAGTCTTTGACTCAAAGATATTAATCCCAATCGAAATAAATAATAAATAAATAAATAAATAAATAAACCCTTTTATACCTGATGCATTTTGTGCTTTCCACCGGGATAGCCAGCCTGCCGTTTGGTCAAAATTAATCTCCATCTCTGTTGCCAAATACTGCAGTGAACCACCACGAAAGCGCATCTTCAATGCGGATATCCTTTCCATCCCGCTTGCACTTTCTATCCTTATTTGCTTAATGTTATTCCTGGGACAAGAGCCTGATCTAGCAATTTGATTTCTGTTTCAAGGCTCAGAACATGCTGTTTCAGTTTGTCAATGCTGACTGATGGACTGAGTGGACTGGTATCAGATAAAGAGTTAGAGTTTTAAACTTGCTGTGGGATGCTAGATGTAACCGGGAGCAATTAACAAGGTGATAATTGAGGGTTTGTTATTTGGGACAGCAGAAGTGAACAGAGCGCTAAGGAAATCAAATGTTAATTGCCTCATTTCACACCTCACAGCAGCATTTTATCAACTAACTGCAGCTAAATTAGTGCGCACAACTGAAACTGAGTGTGCACACAACCGAATCATTTATCACAGAGAACTATAGTAAATGAATCGTGACCAGGTGATTTTCTGCACACAACCAGGAAGTGCACACAAGCAAAATACACACAAGTGAAATGCACTGTACTACCTAAATAACTGAACTCCACCAAAGGCACCAATGGAAAAAATCACGATCACATCAATGGTGGCTGATTTGTTTACTCTTCCTGGATACCGCACACTCGCTCCCCCATAAGTAGGGACACAAAAACACAAGTGGGAAACAGGTTACATTTTTTTTTAACTCACGGACTCCAACAGAAAGAAATGCATATATATATATATATATATATATATATATATATATATTATAGTGCACGTAGTGCCACTATAATTAGAGTTGAGGAGCCATTTACATGTTAAACCCAAAATTTTGCACCTCAATAACTTTGCAACCATTTCACAGATTTGCCTGAAATGGGAATACACGATCAAGACCCATAAGCCTTGGGATCTGGCAAGTTTGTACCAGTAGCACATACGGCTGCGGAGTTATTAAGTGTGATCTGCATGCTCGTTTACGCTTTTCTGGGATTTTACGGTCGTGCCTACAGGTCGCACGGTTTGCGTGACTCATCTGAAATCTTCAGGGAACATGCGGCGGGGTCCATGTGCCTTTTGAAAATTTGTGAAAAATATTAAATGGTTTAAAAGTTATTAAAAAACAAGTTCCCATTATAAGTCAATGGGAAAAGTTAACAAAAAGTTTGACAGTGTAGCAAATGCAGTTTTACTTCGCAAATGGCCCTTTACTGTTGCAAATCCGCCATTTTGTTTTCAGTTAGTGATCAGAAAATGCTTGGCATTTAAAATTGGGACCCTCTAGCAACCTAATTCTTTTGTATTCACCTAGTCGGACCCTGAGGATGCTAGCCATGTCTTTATTTTGGGGTAAAACACCCCAGAAATATGTTTTTCAAATTTCTGGAAAAGTACTTTCTAAAGTACTGTCACACTTGTGACAGTAGTCAAATGAATTTGTGAAAGCTTTTAAACTTCGACAGTACTTTTCTAGGCTGTGGAAAATGACAGCAATTCTTTGGTATCCTGCTGCAAAAGAACAGTTTGGTGTTTTGGCCTGAAATTTGGAGGAATGCAGCTGACATCTCACAGATGTGCTTTTCACTCTTTTTTGAAAAATATTACATGACAGCAAAGTTACGGCACTCCAAAGTTGATGCTTTTTCCCACTGGATAACATTACAGCATCCGATGCATTATAGGAATCCTTTGGCGCCCTGCTGCAAAATAATGGTTTTGTCTTTTGGACTGAAATTTGGAGGATACACAGGAAACATCCCACAGATGTGCCTTTTTGTGGTTTGGTGAACAAATATTACAGGGAACCAAAGTTATGGCACTCCGAACTTCTCTTTTTTTCCCATAGGATAACATTTCGTTGTTCGCCGCGCCTTTCAGGGCCCGTATCTCGGAAACAGTACGAGATATGGACTTTTTGTCAGAAAAATACTTAGCCCCCTACTGGGCGCTAAGTATAAAACCAGCCAGGAAAGTCATAAATCATATAACTTTTACATTTCTTTCTACGTCGTACGGTTCCTGAGATATAAGCAATTTAGTATTCCAACTCCTCATTTTCTGCTCCGAGAACCATTATTATGCATAGATTCTCTGCACTCACTGTCTTTCTTTATGCAGCTTTTAGGGAAAACCAGCCTGTGCTCTTCCATTACTGTTACCGTTACTGTTTTGCTGTAAGTTTTAGTTCTCTTCACTTACCGTTCACATCTACGCTAACCATGTGCTTTACCTTTATGTTTTCATCTGCGCTTGCTTTGCGTTGTTTTAACATTTCTGTCTAAACTACTGTTTGTTTTCTGTTTTGCTTTGCATCACCATCGCATTACTATTTGCGTTTGTGAGCACAATGTTACTATGTGAAAAAGGCGAGGCCTTGATCCCGCTGCCGTTACATTCACTATTTCTCGTTATCATTCTGAAAAAGAAGGGAAATTAGAGGCAAAAAAATCCATTTAATGCATTAGTTTGGGTTATTCCACACCAACAAAGCGAGAAAATTTGGTGTTAGGGTTGAAAGTCTCCTTGGCCCCTCCTGCCCACACCCCAACTGGCATCGAGGTGCGCATTAGGGTTGTCAGTCCTAACTCTCACCCCATTCTCCTACACCTCTGCTTCTTTGCACATCTGATGGGGTGAGGAGTTATGGCCGACAACCCTAATGTGCAACTCCGATGCCAGCTGGGGTGTGGGTGGGGAAACGAAGGCAACCTAACACCTAATTTCCTTGCTTTTGATGATGGTGGAACAACCTAACTAAGCATTAAACAGAGTTTTGCCCTCCTGCTATATCTATATATATATATATATATATATATATATATATATATATATATATATATATAATGTATCATTCATAAGACGTGGAATGGAGCACCTGTCTCACCTCCCTCCACAAGTCTATCGGTACCGGGCTCCCTTTCTCGATCCCCACATCAGTAGCCTGACAGCTGCTAAATTAATGTCCCGATCCCATTCTGTACAAAATTAAAAGTAAAACACCCAAATGCAAGAGCCAAAGCAAACAGCAACCACTAAACCCAAGCCAAACTCAGAAATATATAAAAGAGGAAGAGCAAGTGATGCTGCAGCCTGAGTAGTAGGACTGGGCCGGAGCTCCGGCTATCCTAAACTCATTTTAGGGTATAAACTGCCTGGAAAGATGCTTTATAATACTGCAAAAGAAGTCTGTACTGTTAGAGGGTTGGCAGAATGGGTTAACATCGAGATATGGATGCAGAAATGAAACTCACGATGCCCCGACACACTCCGCCTGTTTCCCCCGAGAAATTCGGGAAGAGACCCAAGGCCCAGCCGTCAGGAGGTGGGAAGACATCAAATATTACAGCCCTGAAAACGCTGGAGTCCAGAGACAACACCTCTTACACTGGAATTATTCCGAAGAGAATTACAGCCCCTAAGAGATGACATGAAAATGGTAGTCTCAGAGATCAAGCATTTGGCAGGCACTGGAAGAGCTGAGCGTTAAAGTCACGGATGCGAAGCCGAATATCATCTGTAGAAAGCGGTGAGCTGCACCGAGGAAGCTACGATCAGCAACCGCCAGCGCATTAAGAAGCTCGAGCAGAAAGTAGAGGATCTGGAGGGCGATCCGAAGAAATAACGTGGTCATTTGGGAATACCAAAAGGAAGAGGGCCAGAATGTAATTCTATTTATGCAGAGGCTGTTTGAAAAGCTCGCGGACCCTCTCCCTATGGAACTTCATATACTCTCGAGAGGCTCACGGGCGTTGCGGCCTATCCAGCTCCAGGTCAGCACCAGACCCTTGTAGCCAAGCTACTAAACTACCAAGAAAAGCAACATCTGCTCTCTAAGATAAAAGAATTAGAAAGGTCCTTTGGGAAGGCAAGGTAATACGAATCACCCAGGACTTACCAGCTGTACGGCAAAGAAGGTCCCTTTTCACCCAGTCATGACCAAGCTCATCGGCAGGTATAAAATTCCATATGGGATACCCGGCCCAGCTTCCAGGTGATGGTGTGGGGGCCTGGAGTATCCTTTGAGCAGACTTGGCCGAAGGCTTTACAAAGGAGTTTCCTGACCTGTTCAGGCCTAAGTGAGGCGAGTCGTGGGTGAAGATTACTGGAGGACGATTCGATGGGGATAAAGAAGTTCCAGAAGAGGCAGACTTCAAAGAGATCTTTAAAACACGAGCACATTTTTATTTCTAACGTTACACTCTTATTGCTGTAGTTTCTTTTATAGAGGACTGATGGACATAAAATTCCTATCATGGATGGTTTTGTTTGAACCTTTTTGGGGGGGGCTGTCTTGTTGGAACTGTATGGTGTCAGAGTTTAGTTTTGATCAGGCCTAGGTTTGTTGCGGAGCCCCAGAGGGAACTGGCGGCTACTGCATGCTCATGCTTATGGGACATGGACTGCAGGTGATAGTGTGGAGGGGTTCCCCTAGGAGAAAGCGACTCTCCATATGAGGTGCCCCAGGCAAGACCTCAATGAGGGGTTTTGTTGGGGGCCTTCAGGCCCAAGTACATAAGTTCAGGACGTGATGCCTGGACATGATCACCCACCACAACGTAACACCCCCTAAGAAGTTATGTGTTCAGGAGTTTTGGGATGGCGGGAGGGCTATGGCTGCGGACCACAGCGGGACTCGCCGCGTCACGTAACTGTGACAGGAGGATGGGGTATTGTGGTGCAATGGGTCAATTAATAATTTAGGGACATGTTTCTTGAGGGTTTGAGGCGGAGGGGTTGGGATTTGGTTGTTGCAAGGGGAAGGTTGGGGAGGAAGAAGTATTGGTATCCTCATGTTTCTTTTGGGTACAAGGGGGATAGGGAGCATTATGGGGGTCCTCAGCACAGCTCAATAGGGATTGTAGTATGGTTATACTATCCGGGGTCTCATTTTAAGTATGGTTTCATTATATAGCTAGCGAATATAGCTAATACCATAAGAACTGCTGCTTGGAATGTTAAGGGCTTAAGACAGCATGTCAAACAATATAAAGTTCTTAAGCATCTGGATCTGTTATCCACAGACATAGGGGTTATACAGGAGTCTCACCTGTTAGACTCGGAGGCTAACTGTATGAGACGCCTGCAGATAGGGCAAGTTTTTTCAGCCGAGGGGACTACCAACAGCGCGGGGGTCCTAATAGTGATTAACAGGAAGGTTCCCTTTGCAATGAAACAGGCAATTAAGGATCCACATGGGGCCGCTTCCTGTTTATCCACGGTTATTTGTACGCTACTGAACTCATTTTGGGAACTGTGTACGGGCCCAATTTTGACTCCCCTGACTTTTTTGTGAAGTTAGTCAATGTATTGCAACCATATTCAGCATTGCTGATGGTTATAGGGGGAGATATGAATGTTGTGATGGACTCCTCAATGGACCGCTCCACTTCCATGAGCAGGGCTCGCTCACCAGCCCAAAGAACTCTGTCAGAACTCTTAGAGTTGTATGCTCTTTGTGACGTCTGGAGAGTGCTCCATCCTCTGGAAAAGGAATTTACCTTCGGATCTCCCGCACATAACATGGCATCTCGCATTGACTATATATTCCTTTCATAGTCTCCTTCCCAGAGTGGTGGAAGCTCTTGTACAATCAGGCCCCCATCTGACCATGCATTGGCTTATGCCACCTAGCACCCTCTCTTCTCCTAAGAAGTCTTTCAGGTGGAAGATAAACAACCACATGCTAAAAGAGGATAAAATGGTCCAAGTAATCAGTGAGCATATCCATCATTTCATAGGAACCAATTCCGGTTCTGTTGGGAGACCCGATATGCTCTGGGGAGCCTTTAAGGCATCCATGAGAGGTGTCTTAATTAGTTTAGCTACTTTCTGGAAAAAAGAAAAAGATAGAAAATTGAAAGGGCTATTATTGGAAATACAACATAAAGAAGCAGGATTAAGCCCACCCTTAACCGAGCTTGAAAAACAGGAACTGGTCAAACTCAAAGAGGGCTATCTAGAATTACTGAGAGACAAAGCAGAATTTGTGATCCTCAGGGCCAGAGTGGCATATTCAGATACGGAAGAAAAAGCTGGAAGACTACTGGCACTGAAGATTAAGCAAATGGAGGCGAATAGACATGTTTTGACAATCCACTCTCCAACAAACAATATGCTCCTGACAACAACTGAGGAGATAGTCATGGAGTTTCAGAGATACTATGCTAATTTATATAGTCCCAGAGACTCAGCTTGGATATTAGCATGGATTACTATCTGGAGCCTCGGACTATCCTCTCTGTTGGACTTCCAACAGGACTGATTGATCTCCCCAATAACTGGAGGAAATCACCAGAGTGAATCATGGCGTTACCCTCAGACAGGTCACCTGGCCCAGATGGGTTTTCGGCAAATTTCTATAAAAAATTTTTAAATCTTTTGTTCCCTATGTTAATGTCTCTATTTCAGTATATTTTATCTGGCGTACAAATGGACCCCGCCCTGTGGGAGGCTTTAATTGTGTTAATTCTGAAACCTGGGAAAAACCCAGAATCACCAACAAGTTACCGCCCTATATCCTTAATGAATCAAGACATTAAAATTCTAGCCAAGATTTTGGCAGACCGTCTAGTTCTAGTAATCCCTTACCTGATTGGGCCAGAACAAGTCAGGTTCATGCGGGGACGCTCATGGATGGACCATCTTAGAACCCTGTCGCATGTCCTCTCCACAACCAGGGATGCCCCCTACCTGGCGGTCCTAGTTTCACTGGATGCGGAGAAGGCATTCGACAGGGTGGACTGGAACTTCTTACTTAGGGCCCTGAATGCCTGTAAGATTCCCCAGCATTTTCAGAACTGGATCAGAATTTTTTATAGCGCACCATCAGCCAGAGTGATGGTCAATGGATCGATTTCTGAAAAGTTTCTACTCCACTCAGGCACCAGACAGGGCTGTCCCCTTTCACCGTTGCTTTTTATTCTATACTTAGAGCCCCTGATCTGCCGGATCAAACAATGCTCTCTGATCCATGGGGTGGTTATTCAAGGGCATGAGGTCAAAGTATCAGCATATGCTGATGATCTACTATTGCAGTTGACAGATCCAGATAACTCGATACCAGCATTGCTGGTGGTGATCCAGGAGTTCGCTATGCTCTCTAATTATAAGCTAAATGTCGATAAATCTTTGGTGTTCCCGCTCAATCACAGGGTGGATGAGTTGATAGTCATACAGAGTGGCATGTCCTGGACTTCAACTCTTTAAAATATCTGGGTATCCAGGTGGTAAGAGAACCGCCCACCTTTTAAAGCTGAACCTGGATGATTTAGTAAAACCTTGGAAGTAGACTTGAAGAGATGGTCCAAGCTATCCATTACACTCTGGGGACGTGTAAATCTCATCAAGATGAATCTCTTCCCAGAATTTTTACCCATTACACTTGCTTAACATGTGGATTCCCAGTTCATGGTTCCACAAAGTCAGCATAATAATAACAAACTTTATCTGGCTGAAAGGCAACCCAAATTGCATATTACAAGCTAGCCACCCCTAAGGATAGAGGGGTCTTTGTCTCCCATCTCTGGCATTTTACTACTGGGCGAGTCATATGGTGAAATACTTGAGATGGTTGGAGAACAAGGAAACTGCCTCAGAAGGGAGCCTCCCGATGTGGCTGCGAATAGAACTAACTTCTATTAAGCAGTGTGGTCTGGACGCCACTATCGTTGCTGCATATAAGACTGAGTGACCTCTCCCCATCAATTGAAACTCACCCCACTGGCAATCTCAGTGAAGGTGCATGCACAGATACATTCTAACATGGAATATAGGCAGGTAGCGGACTTGGCTCCAACCAGTTTGGGGCAACTCTAACATAAAATTAGACCACAAGCCAATCAGTGAAACTGGCTCCCACAACTGGGTAATACTACACTTGCCCAGTTAGTGGTGCAGGATGGCTCATGGCTTGCAGTTAATACTATTTTGAGCAGATTCGGGATACCCACTAAATCTATCTTCAAAGTCTACCAGCTAAAACACTTATTAGCAAAAGAGTTTGGGCCGCTCCTGTCCCTTCCAGAGACAGGAAAAGGTTCCAGGATGTCTTGCTAACATTAATAGGACATGACATTCAGTGTCCGAGATTTGCAAAAGTTTATATGATTGTAAATATCCTGAAGAATTCATACCAAAGACATACTGGGCAGCGTACTTCCCCAGTCTAGAAATAGATGGGGCAGCCCTTTGGAAAAATGCTCACAGATATATTACGCAGGATAGATTGAAATTGACACAATTTCACAACTTGCATAATATATGCTACACCCTCAGAGGCTCCATAGATTTGGCCTTAGACTCGGCCTTCTGTTCCAGATGTGGGCAGGAGGAAGGTACGCTGTACCATATATTCTGGTTGTGCCCGGAAGTTACCACTCTCTGGGATGATATCCGTCACAGGATGGATCCCCTCCTGGGCCTCTCTGATCTTTTCAAACCTGTTGGGAGACTACACTTCCATACCAGTTGTATCTAGGAGACATCACATGGCCTTAATTTCATTATCGGTCAAAAAGGTTATCCTTCAGCATTGGAAGGACAGTGAGGACATTCCTTTTCGAGTGTCTTAAAGAGATCTCAATCTTAGAATGGAGAAAATGGTGGCTAGTTTAAATAATAGGCTGACTAAATACAAGTATATGGGAACCTTTGTACACTCTGTTATGTACTGTATTTAGATTACCTCTCCAAGTAATCACTTAGGTTATCCTGGTGAATATTTTGTCAACCTGAGCTGTGCTGGGGAAGGGGAGGGAGGGAGGCTGGGGTGGTGGGGGCAGCAGCTTCTCTAACAGTTGTTTGAACATTTTACAAGTGTATTGTCATAAGTAATGTATAGAGCTGCTCTCATATGTAACTGTGAAAACTAATAAACTTTGAATTTAAAAAAATATATATATATATATATATATATATATATATAAAAGAGCAAGCTTGGCCCTGGCACTGTGCTCTAAATACACACTAAAAACTGTAAGGCTGTCTGTTAAAAAATTAAAAAGTGAAAAAGCAACTGAAACAAAGGCCTCTCTTTTCATACATATGAGAGTAACTCAGCTGCATGCAGGATGGTGGCGTGGAGGGAGGGTCAAAACAACTAAAACCTCACATACTCTCTTCCAGTAACCATATGAGAGTAGAGATTATTCTACCCAGCAACAGGGAACTATTTTTCTGATGGAACAATAATTTCAACAAAAATATATAGAATAGTAAAAACAAACTGGCCCGATGGCATGGCGGTTGGATTTCAGCTTGTGGCCAACAGCAGAGTTCGGGAATGAGCACGCAGGTCACTGGAGGGCCGGCTGGGGGAGAAGGATTGAGCATCCCATGGACAGCTCTCCTTCTCAGTGGGAGGAGGCTGGTCCTGCACTCCCAGCTCCAGCGGAGGCTGGGAGTATCACAGGATGCAAGGCCCAAATGCCAACTGGGGAGGAGCGGACATCGGGCGATGCCGTGATGTCACACGCTGCCCCCAACAGAAAAAGGGAAAATTGCTTCGCTGGCTGCCGGATGACGGCTCACTGTTCCCTGAGTGCCTTCAGGCCTTCCCAGGGCCTCCTGCTCCTCAGCAGCATCCCTGGGTCCTAGTACTGAGTGTGCTGGGTTCATCCCCTCTCCCCCGATGCCTTCCCCCTCGGAAGAGGGGGACCCACCCAGCAAAGGGATATGCTGGGATATCCCGGGGATCAGCTGCCATATGGGGACCAGAGAAGGGCTGGGTAAGGACAGTGGGGCCGGAGGGAGCTTGTGGAGCCTGAAGGAGTGGGGGACCAGCGAGCACGGAGGGTGGAAAAAAAAAAAGAATAGTATTTGTGCCTTATTTTTCATTATAAAAAGTAAAGGGACATTGTATAATCACAGTAGGTGTGGGTTATGTTGGGATTTACCCATGGCTGACCTGGTTTGACCACTAGATGCCTCAGGGATGATCTCATCTTCATGTATGATATTATTCAAGATCCTAGTTTGTCACAGTTTCCCATCAAGAGCTGCCTTATTCTTGGAAACAACAGCACTCCATCCTCACACTGTTGTTCATGGGCTGATGGCTGAGAGCCACACTTAAATCATTCAGCCCATTCATGAGTCAAGCTGTGCACCCTCGCTGGATGAAACAGTACTGCAGGATTCCAGCTGCAGCCACAGAACAAAGCAAGGTCAGCCAGATTGATCACTGAGGTAATCCATGCCACCAGTCCTGGGCTTTGAAGGGAAGACTGATGGATAGTCCCTGGAATCCTACAATATATGACAGAGACATGAGCTGCAATCTGTGCCTATTTGTCTGCTGTCCGGAGGTGTGCAAAAATTGTGTGTGCAGAATTGTGCAAAGGTTCCTTTGGGTCATTTCTGTGTGTTCAATATCTTTTGCAGTGAGTACAGGTGCATTTCACACTGTGCTCACACAGTTTGTGACAGCAGGTATATTGGAACTATGTTTGAGTTTATATTACTGCATTTCTGGCAGTTTTTGTATGCCTACTGCACATGTCATGCATCATTCTGTGAATACTGTCTGGTTTGCAAGTGCTTCCAAGCTATCACCCTTAAGTTTTGACTTTTGCTGTTGTTTTCAGTTGCAGAATCTAACTGTACCTGTTTATGTAGCATTCCTGAGGCAGACTAGCAGGACAAAATAATATCATCAACAATCAGGGAATTTTTGACAATCTACAAAATTAACAAATACAGCAAGTATTCAAGAGTTGAGAAGAAAACAGAACTCTGAATGCCACACTGGTTTTGTGGCAAAGTCACTTAGACATTCTTTTAATATATTCAGAAAATAACATAGCCAGAAAAATGTATTATGAATTAAAAATGCACATGCTATGAAAACATGAGCAAGATACCAACATCTTAGATGAGAGGGAATAATACTGTATTTACTGATTCTAGAAGTTGCGTCAAATGTTGGATATGGGCAACTAGCTTGCACAAGTTTGTTTGGTAGTATTCCTCTGTGTTTGAGTTAGTGTTTGTGAATTACCCTTCTGTAGATGAAGGTGTCCAGTGTGAGCTATAGTCTTTGAGAGACAGTAGCACATGTTAAATTAAAGTGACGTACAGCATGGCAGTACAACATACCTGCTGTCTGCTGTGTCACTCTGTTGAATTTTAACTTCTGGAGCAGTCTGAGTTTTGATGAATGTTTTGCAGCAGATCTGATTCAAGCAATAAACTCTTAAAACAGCATTCACAGTTAAAACTGGATTCAAGAAAAGGACCTGCCCTCCTCTCTCAAGAAGGTGTGGTATTTGTGGGTTATTAACAGCTTTTCAGTTGGCCACCCTGGGTTGTAAGATTTAATTTACAGGGGTTCTTCCATTACCAGTTCTGCAGCTTGCAATTAAGTGAGTAACTTCTGTTTTTAGGATAGAACAATCAGAAAAATCATATTTTCAAACTGTTTAAAAAATACTTATTCCAGTCCTCTTTTGATAGCCAGGAAATACCACCCTCCCCACCCCCTGCCATCAGTTTGTCGCAGTTCCCCACCAAGCACTGCCTGCTCCTTGGGAAAATGACAGGGCTCCATCCCCTCATACCACTATTCATTGGCTGGCAGCTGCAAGCCCCACTTAAGTCTTTCAGCCTATTCATGAGACAAGCTGTGCTCCCCTTGCTTGATGAAACAGAACTGTAGGCTTCCAACTGCAGCCGCAGAACAAAATGAGATCAGCCAGCTTGGTCACTGATGTAGCCCCTGCCACCGGTCCTGAGCTTTTAAAGGAAAGAATGCTAGACAGCCCTGAAATGATACTTTACACCAGAAGCCCAAAAGCCGTGCTCTGCACCTATTCTTCTGCCTACAGAGTCCACAAGACCTGTATGTTAAGCAGTATCCGGGGGCTGCTCTGGGATCATTTCAGTGTACTCCGTTACCCATATATTGTGCAGTGAGTGCAGGTGTGCTTCATACTGTGCTCATATAGTTTGTGATGGCAGGTATTCTGGAACTGTGTTTGAGTTTATTCTATTGCATTAATATGCCCACTACACATGTCACTCACCATTATGTGGAAACTGCCTGCACTTTTCACTTTGGCTTATAAGTGCATCCAAGCTATCACCCTTAGGTTTTGCCTTTTGGTGGTGTTTTTAGATGCTGTATCCTACTGTACCTGTTAATGTACTATTTCTGAGGCAGACTAGCAGGAAAAAATAGTAACTTTAACAATCAGGGAATTCTGACATGATACAAAATTAACAAACACAGCAACTACTCTATTTTTGAGAAGCAGAACTCTGAATGCCACTCTGAGTTTGTTGCAAAGTCCCTTAGACATTATGTTATTATATTCAGAAAAAGTCAGAGCCAGAAAAAATGTGTTATTCTGTGACTCTGCCCCCTCTCAATCTCTCTCTCCCCCCTTTAATTTGAAGGAGCTTGCAGTTCTGTTTTTAAAGCACTTACACTGAGAGGTAGAGCAGGCTAATGCCTGGACATTTGTAAACTGGTCAAAGAGCTTGTAGGCTCTACAGGTTGAAAGGAAAAGGGCTGGCAGCCACCAAGACAGAAATGTCAGTTATGTCTGTTATTTGTTTGTTTACTGTCATTCTTTAGTGGGAACATTACAACTGAAGGAAAAACTCCAGCCAATACAGTATATTCCTAGGTAAGGTGAATGAACTGCTGTCACCCTATGTACTACATTCACTCTGGAGTCTCTCTTGTTAGCATCCCGATCTTTTGAATTAAGCCCAGATCAAACTTAAAAGTATACATAACAAATGATATGATTGTGGCACAAATGGTATCCTAGTATTATTAGGATGAGCGTGCTGGATGGCTCAAGAGGACCCTTGTTGTTTCATGGCATGCCCCCTCCAATAATATGTGGCTTTGATAATATTAATCACCATTTTCAGGTGCACATTGAATTTGACTCCGTGTTGAGCAGCCTGACAACCTGCAAGTCTGAGAAGATATCATTATCAACTTGGTGAACTAAAAAAGCCTCCTTGTGCAAATACTCCTGGATCAGTTATTACAGTCTGATGTCAGAGAAAAATTGATTTTACCTTTCATGAATATGGCTATTTATTAGCAGCTGCTTCAAATATATGTTCAGTGCAGACTTTGCTGATATAAGCCAGCTGCAGTACTACAGATGTGGGCAATTTCTCCCTGCAAAGGGCAACTGCAAAAGTCAGTGACAGTGTAGATTATTGGGTATGCATAGGACCTACACTATTAGCATTTAGCTCAAGTTACACTACTTGGTACAATCACCCATCCCACATAATGCTTCTCCTTATAAAGACGGGCCAGAGCATAGATGCAGAGCATACTAATGAACCCTACTTATGAGCATCTCATTATTATATATATATATATATATATATATATATATATATATATATATATATATGTTCAGTCCAGAGTGGTCATTAGCACTCTTTAAATAAATAGTTTCACATCTTCTGCACCATTGCCCTCATGTCTCCAGATCCCAACTAAGTGATCTCGGGGTCCAGCAGCACCAGAAACCTCCTGATGTGTTGCTATCATGACAAGAAAACAGATGTGCACCAGTGCACATGTGTAGAACACCAGTTCACATATTCTCATTGTAGCTGCAAGTGGTGCTGTGTCTCTGCTCCTCTAATCCCTTTTCCATGCCCTAGATGCAGCCCTGTTGGTTCTGGACAGAGTTTGTTTTCTAAAGCATTTACTCCTTATTTTGTTACCTGTGGCTTCATTCCTACTCAGTGCGAGATCTAGGAAAGCAATGTGCTCTTGGTCAGCTGTATTACTGAGTTGTAGGTTAAAATCATTCAAATTAAACCATTCCATAAACATCTCAATCTCCCCAGTGTCCCCTTGTCACACACAAATAATACAGTAAATAAAGCAGTATCACTTTAAGATTTTTGGGAGAAATGAGTTGCTTTCTTTATTGAAAATAAGCTTCTCCTCCCATATCCCAAAAATAAATGTGTGTACATGGGGGCCAAAGAGTCCCCCCATAGATGTAGCACATAACTGAAGATAAAATGATCCTTCAAATTCAAAATAATTGTGCTTAAGGATAAATTCTAGAGCAGTTAAAATGAAATCAACAGGCAGAATTTCTTTGTCTGGATGCTTTTCTAGAAAATACATACAGGCTCCAATATCCTGTGTGTGTCTTATAGAAGTATAAGGGGCTTCCACATCAATGCTTTGCCACATCATCCCTTCATGCAACTCAAAGTCTGAAAACTTTCTAAGAACATCAGATGTGTCTTTTACATGTGATTCAAGTCCCACCACACGTTGCTGCACAACATAATTGATGAATTGCCCTAGGTTTTGAGTTAAAGATTTAATCCCAGATATTATGGGTCTTCCCAGGATTTTTCCATGTTTTTGTGAATCTTAGGGAGAATATAAAAACATGGTGCCACAGGAAACTCTTCCCAGATAAAACTGTATTGATTTTCTGAAACAGAGCCCTTCAAACTGGCATCCGGGAGATTTATGCTCAATTCTAATCTAAATTTGCCAATGGAATTTCCTGGTAATTTCTTGTAGTTGTTTTGATTATTTAACAAAGACATTGCTATCTCCCTGTAATGCTTTGTATTAAAAACAACTATAACCCCCCCCCAACCTTTTTCACTAGCTTTACAACAATGCCCACATAGTCACAAAGTCCCTGCAATGCTGATTTTTCAGATTTTGTCAGATTATTACCTCTAGGTTTGTGAGCTGTGTCCAAAACATCTTGCACCTGGCTGATAATCACCTTCTCTATGCCACAATGATGCAGTTAAACACATTAGGGCAAAATGTTGCTTGGGGTTTGAAGAGTAGCTTCCTTTCTTCAATAATACATCTGCGACTGTCAGCCTGCAAATTAGTACCCACATTGTTTAGTAATTCAGTGAGTTCACTTGGGTTCAGTATATCCAAAACACCAGCAAGATCTGTATCATTCTCAGCTCAGGTAGACAAAACACACTCTTGTTCCTGTTCCAACTCTAAGCCAAATTCATTAAACATAAAATAAAAGTCCTCACTTTCAGGGGTGATACATCACTAAAGCCTATACCTAGTTCCAGTACATGGATTTTTAAGAAAATAAAATTTTAACTTGATTTTATGAAGAAATTTATAAATGTCAGCATTAACCTAAAACAGTTGAGGTTGGAGGTGGGTATAAATGAGATCCTTTTAAGTACATGCAGGTGCATTAAACCAAGCTCTCTCCGAGAGATCGATTACTTGTAATTCTTTTTGGTTGTATTGTCTCTCAGTGTCCTTACTTGCTGCTCTTTTCCATCTCCCTTTGGCCCCTCTTTTGCCTCTCCTCATTTTCCTTTTTCTCCTGAAGGTGGTGCTGTTTCTTTTTCTAAAAACCTCTTCAGCATTGCTAGTGCTCTGAAACCGCTGCCTCAGTCTATTTCTGCTTCTACTGCACTTTCTGCCCCATTCCAGCACACGCCCATTCTCATAATCCTCTTGTATTAGCATTTTTTGTCTTCTGATAATGCATTCATTTTCAGATTTTGTCAATTTCTTCTGTAATTGTTGATCAAATTCCTTAAAGGCAGCTTCCATTTTAAATTTAAGCACCTCGATTTCCACTTCAGTTATCTGGTCTGTAAGTATTTCATACTTGTAAGTGTCTTCTTTTATTATGATTTCAACTGTTCATTTAGAGAAGGCTTCAGCTGTTTCCAACCATCCGTCCTTGTTGTGAAAACCTTCAAATCCACTTGATGGAGTTATCATTACACTTAAGCCATGGGGTGCTTGTTTTTTTTTACAAGATACTGTTTGAGAGTGGTAATATTATAGGTAGTGATGCAGCAAAATTAAATCTCATTGGCAAAATTCTGTTGAAATTGGGAATTTCACCCGTGAAATATTTTGTGACATTCATGCATTTCATGGAATATTTACGTGGGTGCCATCTATTTAGAAATTGTAAGAATAACGTGTAACCCCTCCTAGTGCTGGCCAACATCAAAATAAAGTGTATCTGCACAATCCATGTTGTTTAGTGGCCCACCCTCCTGGCCAATATGAAGAATCCCCAACAAGATGCCTTCCCCATCTCAATTTTAAATAACAATAATGTTAAATGTCCCTGGTGTCTAGTGGCCCCACCCCTGGCCAATCTCCAGCCCAATATAAAGAATGATCCCCAAGATTGACATCCCTGTCCCCTGTTGTCTATTAGTGCTGTCAGGCCCACCAACATCAATAATTTAATGTAAAACTTTTCCTGGTGTCTAGTGGACACCCCACCCCTCTACCCAGCCCAGTAGTGCCCTCACCCACACACCCCTCATCAGTACCCCAGCTAGCCACTGACACAGCTTTCACTCATCTCCACTGCCAGAGCAGACTGACCACTTTCACCAATGAGCCCATGTGAGCCCTTCAATGAATGAATGTGCAAGCACCGCTCATTCATTAAAAGGTGCAATCGGGTTCATTGAGAAAGCCCTCAGTCAGGCTGCCTGTCATGGAGGTGAGTGGAGGGCTGTGCCTGTAGCCCTCAGGGGTTCTGGATGGGGCACAGGGTGAGGTAGGGTCACTACCGGACAGGTTAGGGGGTAGGGGGTCCACTAGACATCAGGGAAAGTTTGTTTTGTACATTCAGTTATTTATGTTGGTTGGCCTGGTGGCACTAATAGATGACAGAGGATGGGGTGCCAATCTGGAGGGTGTCATTCTTTATATTGGGCTGGTAATCAGCTGAGGGTGGGATCACTTGACACCAGGGACATTTAACATTATTATTTAAAATTCTAGATGGGGCTGGGGTGGATCTTGGTGGAGGGGGGAATTCTTCATATTAGTCAGGAGTGGTGGGACCACTAGACACCAGGGATTGTGGGGATACATTTTTAATTTAATGTTGCTAGCCAGAACTCAGTCAGGAGGGGGGGAAACACTTTTTTATTATTTTAAATATACATGGATCATCTTCAGGCCTTTAAATGTGGAATTTTGCCCACGGGTGGTGAAATTCTGTATTTTGTTGGCGAAATTCTGCATTTTGCTCACAGGATTTTGCATTTCGCACCCTCAAAATATTTCCTGAAATGCATGAATTTCGCAAAATATTTTGCAGAGTGAAATTTTTCTATTTCGCACAACACTAATCATAGGTGATAGCCAGTTCCTTACACAAAAGTCATTAAAGTTTAAGAAAGGTAGCCTTAATATCACCTTGTGTTTTGGTGCTCTCTTCCGTTACTTGTAATCTCTCTTTCACTTTCTGTCTCTTGGTTTGAAATGACTCTCTGCTGTCCCAATTGTAGCAAACTCCTGTGTTTGATGCCCCTTCAGTGTTCTGCATCTCTTGATGACTGAAAGTATGGCTTAATTTTCAGTCTTCTCCAAAGGGTATGCAATGTCCGTGGCTTCAATGCCTGGTGTGAGTCAGATATCTCTTGTTAATCCCACAAAGCTTGTAGGGAATCCAATGAGCATCTGCATTCCACAGCCACAAAGGCAATTACAACAGAAGGAGTCCAGGGTGGTGTAGCCATGAACAGATGTGCAGGGCAGGTGCTGGAGGTGAGCAGCCATCCCCAAACAACTAACTGGTTACCTCAGGTCCCGGCACAAACAGCGAGAGAGACTCAAATCACCATTTACTTGCCAAAATGCAGTAAAGTTTATTCAGCTAATCACCGGAGCCTGATACTCCAGTGCTTTGCATTCAGCCTTCCTCAAGGGGTGTGGCTGAGACAGATAAATCACCAATTCATAAGTCACAGTGTAATGACATCACAGAGGTTACATCCAATCACCATATTTACAAAAAATAAAAAGTAACTGAGCCATACAGAAACACTAAGGCCCTGTACACATTAGAGCGGAAGATTTGCACTGGTTTAAAAAAAGTTTTAAAAACATTTTTAAACTCACCACAGCAGCCCGTCCAGATCAGTCTTCAACCGAGTTTTAACTCGGTTATACCACAGCCGACTCCTGTCCGCATCTGCCTCAAGTAACGTTTTTTAAAATGGGTTCTCCACGACCTTAACATGCTTCCTGGAGGAGCAATATGCAGACTCCCATTCACACTACAGGATAACATGCTTTCTCTCATAAAAACATTTTTAAAAATGGACTTGAGCCTAGCTCGCAGCAGGGTTTAAGCACAGTTTCCTAGCACGCTTTGAAACTGTGCTTACATGCAGAAGGCACATGTTTGCACTAGTTAAAACATTTTAAGCTCCTTAAAATGTTTTAACTAGCCTGATGTGTACAGGGCCTAAGTCAAAACACATTTTTTGAAGTGCCATTCACATTTTTCACGTTCCAATGCTTTGAAATACATTCTTTAAATCATATTTAATAGCATTTTTAGTTGCATTTTTAAATTTTTTCAAATTGCACTTTTAAATTGCATTTTAAAATAAACTTGCAAATTGTTGCCCTATTTGTAAGTGAAAAGAGAACAAAAAGAAATGTCATGTGATCATCCTATTAGAGAATAGAGATGCAGCAGTTTAACTCCACCAGCGAAGTTGGGGTGAAACTGTCCACTCTGCATCGCTGAGCAGCTATGTGAAGTCCCCATAGAATTGCTACTTTGCCTTATGATGACTTCGCCCATTATGACTTCATGTTATGGTGACTTCAGATTCACTTCGTGTTGGTTTCGTTGAGCGTGAAGTGCGCCATAATTGAAACAGCCCACAGATTACATGTGTCTACAGTCTGCAGGTCACATAACTCAATGCTGGAAGCATGACATTGTGAGTCATCTTCAGGATCAACATTATGTTCAGCTACCGTATGGACAGGGATGGGGAGGATGTTGAGGAGGATGACATCAACTACACTCTGAGTCTGACTCACGGCTTTAGGCTCAACATTTTAGAAACCGGTTACATTGTCTTGGGTAGAACTTGGGGCAATACTCATGCCATCAGCAACTTCACTACCACCACCAGCAGGGACAACAGCATCTCCAACCATCATTGAAGCAACTGACTGTGCTGTGAAAAATAAAGTCAGAGAAATCCCTTTACTGGTATCAACTGTGCACTTCTGCTGCGTACTACCACGCCCATGGTCACTCTTGCCAGTCGCAGCAGTGCAATGGCCAGAAACATCTTTGCATCCACGTCTCTTTGCAGGCATTATTTTGGATTACACAGAAAATTCACAACAAATTTAGATTTCTGAACTTTGGGGTGGATGGGAAGCCAAAAAACAATAACTGTGGCTTACTGATGCAGACTGAGTCATACACAGATGCAAACCCACAGACAGATAGAGACTGCACACTCAACAGAAGCAGTCACACAGGCACAACAACACCTTGACCAGTGGTCACACAAATCCCAAACTGGAAAAATAATACCTTTTGTGGGTTGGGGAGCCCTGCAGTACCAGTCCACTACCTAGATAGAACAAGGCAGTGAAAAATACTGCAGACAGATAACAGATTCCGAGTGCTGCGATTACTGTGTGGCACAATAAAATGTGTCTGACTTGACGGCATGCACACACACTCACACACTACAGGTAATGCACAGAAAATTTAACAGTTCAGTACTCTATATAACCAAATCTTTTAAATAGAATGAAAATATGCACCGCACCACAACAAACAAAAAATAATTATCAAATTTATTTTAAGTATTACTGTGTGTACATAAATACACAAATACTAACACACACTACTAGTACAGAACTATTAGAAAGACTACCTTTCTCATGTGAATCTCACTCCACCACAGATACACCCTCAAGCACACTTCAACACTGCCATTCAGTACATAGACTGAATATTCTAAATTAACATTCAAAATGCACAGAAAAACAATCAACACTTGATGATCTAAGCACAGGAGAGTTTCCTACAATCCATTCTACTAAATTTGGACTAAAATAATTTGATCAAAAGTGATTTTTTAAAGCTTTTTCAATGGTTTGATTCTCAGAGCTCTGACAGCAAACTGTATACAGCTTTCCACTACACATACTACACAGAACGTAGGCTGTACAAGACAATATAGAGCCCATGTGACCTGCCATCCCATGAATCAATGCAAAATTTGCCTTAAATAGCAATATAAAGTCAAAGTAAAGTGAAGTCCATTAAAATCAGTGGCACTTCACATTAAAATTAAGGGAAGGTAGTAAAACAAAGTGAAGTAGCATGAAGTCCATTGGTTTTAATGCACTTTGCGATAAAAAATAAAGGTGGAGTAATACATTTCGCTTTGAGGAGCAGTATGCAACTTGGGGGTTAATATGCAAAGTGCTCCGGGTAGTGAAGTGACAGCACTTTGCCCACCTCTATTTGAGAATAGGTCCATGAAAATCAAATTGACTATGGATTCACATCTCAGGCAAGGAGAGGTGAGGGGTTGACACACCACTATGTCACCTAGGAAAAAAGAAAGAATATAAATAACAATGAGTAACAGTAGAAACAATACTTGATGAATTCATTTTATTATAACAGAGCTATTCTCTAATAGAGTGATTAAATGTCAAGAGTGCACTCATTCACTGACAGCTCAATCGGCAGCTGGAGCAGTGAGAGATGAGAGCTGTGCTGCTCACTGGCTTGGGGATGGGGTGGGGGAGGAAGGTGGAAGTGGGCACTACCTGTTGGGGTATGGGGTCCATTAGACCCTAGGAATGGACTACATGTTTTTAATTATATATATATATATATATATATAATTATTATTAGGGATCAGGGATGGGAGTCTGCTAGACAGCAGGGAATTAAATACTATAGGGATCAGGATGAGAGGTGACCAGTGGGCAACATTAGGTCAGGTGGGTGATTGGGTCAGTGGCAGGGACCACTGGACACCAGGGAATCATTAAGATTGGGCATGGGTGCAGGTGGAGTGAGGGAGGGACAATGAGACACCAGGGAAAATGTCAAAAATTAATATCGGGCTGGCCATCAGCAAAAAGGGGGGAACCACTAGACACCCGGGAAATTTATTCTTTTACATCAGCCAGTGATCAGTGGGGGGAGGTACCACTAGACACCAGGGGAAGAGTGTCATTATCCTCTGTTGATCAGTGGGGGGGACTAGACATGAGGGAAAGATTGGGCTGGTGATTGGTGAATTTGCTATTTGTAATTTTGCTTTGCTTTGGGTTTTTTTAAGTGCAATATGCACTTAAAGATGGACTCCCACCAAAAGTACTAAACTGCCAAATTAGAATAAACATACCCCCAATAAATCTCATACCATAAATTAAGTTTCTATGTTACTTCTCTTTAAAGTTATGAACAATTTGCAACCTTGATTTCACTACCTATTCAAAAAAGCCAGTTTCATTGAAGTGCCACTGATGATGCATGTCCTGAACTCAGACTCTAGTCCTCCATGTCAGCAAATTTATACAACCTGCTTCTCCAAAGTTTAAGAAACTGTAGCTAAAGTAATCCTTTTTCAACAAAAAAATGACAGGGTTGGCTGCAGTGCTTGCATTTTCAGAATGTTCTGATGCATGGCACTATGCATTAGAACATGTCAGAAGGTGTTTTTGAATGCAGCTCTGAACCAAGGTATAGAATGTCAAGGTGGTGAACAATTTAGAAAAAACTGGGGTTGGGGGGCATGCAATTTCAGAATGTGACAGGAATGTGCCATCTCAAAATGTTGTGGGACAATCAGTCCAGGAAAGTGACAGGGACACACATTGAGGATTTTGGTGGGGACTAGCAATTTTGGAGTACAGTGGGGATGCAAACTGTCAGAATGTGACAGGGCACACCATTTATTCTGAAATTGCTTGCCCCTGCCACATTCCAGAACTGTACGCACCCACCATATTTAAAAACTGTGCATCACATCCTCATCACATTTCAACATTATGCATCCCATTCTAAAATTATGCATCCTTGCTACATTCAAATTACACATCCTTTCTCCATTCCCAAACGCGCATCATTGCTACATTCTGGGATGGCACATCCCCACCAAATTCCATAACTGCACATCCCCACCAAGTTGTGTTTCAATGCCACATTCCAAAATTGTCACTGCCACATTCCTAAATTGTGTCTCATGCCACATTCAGAAATTATGCATCACTACCACATTTTGAAATTGAGCATCACTGATACATTCCGAAAATATGTCACTGACACATTCCCAACTATGCATCACTGCCACATTCTGAAACTGTGTGTCACTGCCACATTCTGATATTGTACCTCACTGCCACATTCCAAAAATCATCACCACCACATTCTGAAATTGTGTGTCATTGCCACATTTCAAAATTCTGCATCTCAGCCACATTTCAAAAGTCTGCATCTCCACCACATTCCAAAATAGTGCATTACTACCACATTCTGAAACTGTGCATCACTGCTACGTTTCAAAATTGTGTGTCACTGCCACATTCCAAAATTGTGCATCACTGCTGCATTCTGAACCTTTGCATCACTGTCACATTCCTAAATTGTGCATCACTGCCACATTCTTAACCTGTGTATCACCACCGCATTCCGAAATTCTGCATCACCACTGCATTTTGCAATTGTGCATCACCGTGCATTCTGAAACTGTGCATCACTGCTGCATTCTGAAATTGTGGTCACTGCTGCATTCTGAAACTGTGCATCACTGCTGCATTCCAAAATTGTGCATCATTACCACATTCCAAAATTGTACGCCACTGCCAATATTCTGAACCTGTGCATCACCACCGCATTCCCAAATTATGTGTCACCACCACAATTCAGAACTGAGTCACTGCTGCATTCAGAAACTGTGCATCACCACTGCATTCTAAACTGTTCTTCACTACTGAATTCCAAACCTGTGCATCACCACTGTATTCCTAAATTGTGCATCACTGATGTATTACAAAATCATTAATTTCTGCTGCATTTCAAACCTGTACATCACCACTGTATTCTGAACCTGTACATCACAGCTACATTCTGAACTGTGCATCACCACCACATTGCAAAATTGTGCGTCGCTGCTGCATGCTGAAACTGTGCATCACTGCTGCATTCTGAAACTGTGTCACTGCTGCATTCTAAATTGTGCATCATTACCACATTCCAAAATTGTGCGTCACTGCCACATTCTGAACCTGTGCATCACCACCACATTCCCAAATTGTGTGTCACCACCACAATTCAGAACTGAGTCACTGCTGAATTCAGAAACTGTGCATCACCACTGCATTCCTAAACCGTTCTTCACCACTGCATTCCAAACCTGTGCATCACCACTGCATTCCTAAATTGTGCATCACTCATGTATTACAAAATTGTTAATTACTGCTGCATTTCAAACCTGTACATCACCACTGTATTCCAAACCTGTACATCACAGCTACATTCTGAACCTGTGCATCACCACCACATTGCAAAATTGTGCGTCACTGCTGCATTTTGAAATTCTGCATCACTGCACATTCTGAAATTCTGCATCATCACCACATTCCAAAATTGTACATCACTGCCCCATTCCCAAATTGTGCGTCACTGCCACATTCTGAAATTATGTGTTCCAGATACATTCTAAGACTGTGTCATCCATGTTTGCCACTGCATTCCGTTCCCCCTTTCACATTCTGAAATGCTGTACCTTGAATCTGCACATTATGGAAGTGCATGTGCTGACCCCCGGTGTCAGATTTGCCATTTCAGATGTTTACTACACCTGCAGTTTTAAGTAACATAGGAGATATAAGTCATATAATGTAGCTTGCAGGAGGACTAGGTTGTGAGTTCAGGAGATGACATCATCAGCAGTCCTTAACTGAAACTGGCTTTTTAACAGACAGTGAATTAAGGATTACAAATGACTTTCAACTTTTAAACTAAGTAACTTACAGATCAGATTTTTGGCATGAGGCTGATTGAGGATATTCTGATCCAAATTTTGAATTTATTGATGCCAAAAATGTTGGCCTCAGTCGCTCTTTAAAAAAACAAAACAAAAGCAAGGCAAATTACAAATAGCAAATTTCCTATCAAATAGGAAAACTTTGCAAAATGATTTGTGGAGGCAGATTTAGCAACTTCACTGTAATTTTGCCAGTGAATACAATATTTGTTGCATCTCTATCTGATATGTAGAATTTCATCTAATAGTGAGAGACATCTAGTATCAAGGAGTGTTGAGGCAGTTTTGATAGTTGCTGGAATGTCTGTAGTGTGTCAGTTGCTTTCACAGATCTGTAAAAAGTGTCAGGTTATTCTTGAGCTCCTGTCTAAAGCTTGACATATAACTAAATTTAATGTTTGTGCAAAGCAGTTTACATTTACTCCCTCTTCCCTGTCACCACTGTCACAGTTGAAGGGAGCCTTTATCATGTTAGCCGCATTATCTGTCACTGTCATGCCTACTCATAATCCCTTTGTTAGTGTCCATTCCTCCCACAGTTTTTTCTAGGATATTAAGTATGTTGATTGTGGAGGGTTTACAATCCATAACAGTGACACTGAGAAATTCCCATTCCCCTGTATTGCTCTTTTGGTATCAGATTCAACTACTTTTGTGTCTCTGAGAAACTCATAGTGGGGTCAAAGAAATATGCCCATGAGTTGATGTTCTTGTCCAGCTACCTGTTGTGAAGTTTACAATGCCACCTTCTGCTTCCTTGAGTGCATGTACAATGCAAGTTTTGACTGGCTTGTAAATCTGTGGAAATACTGTACAGGTAAATGTATACCTTGGTGGTATACTGTAGAACAGGTTATATTAGCTGTAAAATAATAATAGATATATTCACTCAAATGATAATTGCAGTAAAACAAAATGGCACTAGTTGGCCAAAATTGCATATTTTCAATGGTGAGAACTAGGTTAATTGCAAAGTGTGAAATTAAATTTCCACAAATGCAGCTGATTAGCATCATGTGCAGCTGATTAAGCACCATAGAAGGCTGATTAACAAGATGAGTAGTCTGGGCATGGAAGACAAGGTGGTGAACTGGGTTAGGAACTGGTTAACAGACAGGAGACAGAGGGTGGTGGTAAATGGGGTACAATCTGGGGAGAGGGGGGTGACAAGTGGGGTACCTCAGGGATCAGTACTAGGACCAGTCCTGTTCAATATCTTTGTTAGTGGCATTGCAGAGGGGCTGGAAGGAAAGTTCTGTCTGTTTGTAGATGACACCAAGATCTGCAACAGGGTGAATACTCCAGAAGAGGTGCAGAAAATGAAGAGGGACCTGGAGAAGCTTGAAAGGTGGTCAGGATGTGGCAACTGAGCTTTAATGTAAAGAAGTGCAAAATAATACACCTGGGTAGAGGGAACCCTGGGGAGAGCTACAGGTTGGGGGAAGAGGAGCTGACTGTCACCAAGGAGGAAAGGGACCTAAAGGTTATCATCTCTGATGACCTTAAGGTATCAAAGCAGTGTACAAAGGCAGCAAGGAGGGCCAGTGGTATGCTGGGGTGCATAGGCAGAGGTATCACTAGCAGGAGGCAGGAGGTGGTGATGCCATTGCATAAAACATTGGTAAGGCCTCACCTGGAGTACTATGTGCAGTTCTGGAGACCACACCTGTGCAAGGACATAGATAAGGTGGAGACTATTCAGAGAAGGGCAACAAAGATAGTGCAGGGCTTACACTACAAAACCTATGAGGAGAGACTAAGGGACCTTAATATGTACTCACTGGAGGAAATGAGGCAGTTGGGGGACATGATTGAAATGTTCAAGTACCTTAAGGGTATAAATAAGGTGCAGGCAGGGGAGCTTTTCCAATGTAGAAAAAGTACTAGAACAAGGAGGCACAATATGAAATTGGAGGGAGTAGATTGAGAGGTAATGTGAGGAAGTTATTCTACACAGAAATGGTAGTCGACACATAGAATAGTCTGCCACAGGAGGTAATGGGGAAAACACAGATGAGGGGTTTAAGCATGCTTGTGACAGGCACAAGGGAAGCCTGAGAGGGGAGGGAGTGATGACAAGCCATTGATCACATAGGATCAGTGGCCCGCATCAATGTATAAGGGCCTCAAGGCAGACTGGATGGGCCTAGCAGTCCTTATTTGTTGACCATTTCTATGTTTCTGTGTTTCTAGGTACTAAATATAACTTGCATGAAAATACACAGTTCTACACTACAACTTGGTGGTGGAACCAGTTGAGTGGTTAGACCATCACAATCCAAGATTCAATTGCCATGCTCCCTCCCATAGGCCTGCCCCAGTGGAGATGGTCCAGTACCACATTTTGAGGGGTATAACTCCAGATGGTATATTGGCATTGCTGGACCTATCAGGATTACTGAGTGCAAGCATGGGTCTAGAGAACCTCTAATGGCCTATAATAGGGCTGTGACAGGGGCTCTGGATGCTACTGCCCCATACGTGTTCATCCTCGCATCCTTCACCCTCAGTCCCCTTGGTTTGATGGAACCTTGAGGGAGTTGAGGTGAGTTGGTCGAAGGATGGAGTGACTGTAGTGGAAATCAGGCCTTGATGCTGACAAACTTAGATTGATAGACCATTATAGGAACTATCAATCAGCAATCTTTTATAGGAAGGCAGAGTTCATGTCTAGGAAGATTGCCGCAGCTCAGAACTGACTAACTCAGCTCTTTCAAACAGTGGACAGACTGTGCAATCCAGTCTGTCTGCAGGTTTGAAGAGTGTTTTTGCAAAACAAGTGTGACAAGTTTGCTCGCTTCTTTGCTGATAAGGTGGCCAACATCCGGTCCAAGATTCGATTGGCTCACTCTATGGGGGGGGTGGGTAGTGGTGGTCGGTGTGAGGTTGCTCCTCCTCAGATTTGTTGGACTGGCTTTGACCGGCTGGAGTTCATGGATGTCATGCAGATCATCCAGAGTATGTGGCCGACATGTGTAGTTTGTATGCGGGCTCAACTCGCCTCTTAGTGGGGTGTCTTGATGTCATCAGCCTAGTCCTTGCAGAGATAGTCCGGTGTTCATTAGAGTCAGGTGAGTTTCAGGACTCCCTGAAGGAGGTGGTGGTGGTGATGCTCCTCCTTAAGAAATCCTCTCTCGACCTGAACTGAACTGCTAACTACAGACCAGTCTCTAACCTCCCCTTTGTGGGGAAGGTTATTGAGAAGCTGGTCATGCTGCAACTGGAGAATCATCTCACCATCCATGAAATCCACAATCCTCTGCAGTCTGGGTTTCAGAAGAGGCATAGCACAGAGACTGCCCTTGTTCGGGTGCTCAATGATGTCCTAATTGTTTTTTAAAACTTTCTTTATTTTATTGATTTTGTAAATACAGACACATACAAAGTCCATTCATCTTTCTGAGATACATAGATGCAGGAGAGGGTTCATAGGCAAATTCAAAGTATACAACTGGTACATCAGGGAATCTATGCGAATAAAGGTATTAAAATTAATCATATGGGTAGGCTAGTTTCCCATACACAAGGGGATCCCGACTTCATCTACTAACTCCTCAGTTTAGGATTCTATTATGAGGACTAAAATTTAGACATAAGCTGAGGAGGATCATAGTCCCTATCTAATGGAGTGATCAAGTGGGTCAGAGGATATTATGTGGGCCCATATATTCCCACTGAATGTTTCTCATCCTAAGGAACAAAGTCGGGTCTCACCCCTGCCATATATAGGACCCAGTGTCTCCACAAGATTTCAAAATGTGGGACTCTTCTATTCAGAGTGGCTGACAGAGCTTCCATCCTATGTATGTTTATCATAATATCTTGCCATTGTTCTAAGGAGATAGGAGTATGGGATTTCCAATTCTTAGTTGTCACCTTCTGGGTGGCCAAGAAAGCTATTCTCAAGAATTTCATTGTCAATGGGTCTCTAAGCCCCTTCGGGAACTCTAGAAATATGTAACACATAGGAGATAATATCAGGTCTGAGATAACTATTTTCCTTATGGCCTGTTGCAATTCTGATAAAAAGAGGCAAGCACTGGGCAGGTCCATAACATGTGTAAATATGATGCCATGTTTTTGGCCACATTTCCGTCAACACTCTACATATTTCTTAGCTAACATCTGGCTCATCCTCTTTGGGGAATGGAAGTATCTGGTGAATATTTTCCAGGAGAATTCCTGCCAACCTACGGCCGATAGTCCCCAATGGGATTTGGTTTGGGCGTAAAGCCATATTTCCTCTGGAATACAGCTGCCCAAATCTTTTTCCCATGCTCTCTTTATGGATTCCGTGGAGTCCCCTTTCTAGTCCAATAAATCTCTATATACTTTGGAAATAATATGTGCTTTAATGGGTGTCCTTCTAACACCGTTTTAAAAGTGAAGGCAATTTCAGGAGGTGAGGTTGCTCCCCAGTCAAACTCCAAGGTAAGCTCTTTTATAAAATTCCTAACTTGAAAGTATCTAAATCTATCTTGCCAAGAAATATTGTATCTGTCTACAAGTGTTTCAAAGGGAACAACCCCTCCCTCATCTAGGAAGTGCTAGATAAGGTGTAAACCTCTCACCTCCCAACCCCTGAACCCCCCATCCCAGATCCCTGGGGAGAAGTTGGCCACGTGCGGGATAGACCACAGTAGAAATCTCCAGTCTCCAGCTCTCTTGTCTCTCAGGGTACTGTGCCTAACTTCCAGGGTTAGCCCTGTGAGGGGATTCTCCCATTGACCCAAGTAAGATCTTCCCTTCTGTTCGAGAAGAAAGGTTTTCAGATTAGGAAGGTCCCCATTTAAAAGTTCTAATTTTTTCCATTTTGAAAAATATGAATTATCCAACCAGTACATAACTGTTCTCAATTGAGCTGCGATATAATATAGTTTAAAGTTGGGTAGAAAGTCTCCACTTTTTTCGGTATTTACAGGACTGAGAGTCGGATCCTGGATTTATGTGGGCCCCACAGGAAGTGGGTGATTAGTCTGTTCAAAGTGTTAAAGTATGAATCTGGGAGTTGGTAGGGATTTCTGGGCTAAATATAAAAATTTGGCAGAATTATCATTTTAATGGCTTCCACTCTCTGGGTCAGTGTGATAGGTATAGCTGCCTAAAGTTCCAGTTCAGCTAATCTTTGTTATCATTGGGATAAAGTTGAGTGAGAATAGCTTGTCTATATGAAGTCCCATTTGTATTCCCAGATATCTAATGTGGGGTAAATTCCATCTGAAGAAACTTCTGTTTAATTTTATCTGACGGTTCATAGTGTATTTTCAACATCTCTGTCTTGGAAATATTCAACTTATATCTGGCTAACTGGCTGCATTCTAGCAAGACATCCCATAACCCTCTAGGAGTTGTTCCGGGTCCTGGAGATAAACCAGAAGGTCATCCGCATAAAGAGCAAGTTTATGCCCCCCCCATCTCCCAGCCCCGTATCTCCACCTTCTGTCTCAAGGCCTGTGCCAGTGGCTCAAGGTAAAGGACAAAGAGTAGAGGAGAGAGAGGGCACCCTTGTCTTGTGCCGCGTTGCAGTGATATAGGGTGTGAAACCCTGCCATTTATTTTTACATAGGCCCTTGGGTTAGAGTCTATCCTATTTATGGTCTTAATGAAAGCCTCCGAGAAGCCAAATCTCTCCAGAGTCAACCCCAAGAACTTCCATGCCACTCGATCGAAGGCCTTCTCACATCCAGACTTAACATCATGCAAGGGCCCCGATCGAGCTGCATGGTGAAGTATATGTAGTGTTCTTTTAATATTATCTTGAGTTTGTCTGCCTGGGATAAATCCTGTTTGATCCTGGTTAATTAATTTGGGAAGGATCTCCTCCAGCCTCCTAGCTATTATTGAGGAATAAAGTTTATAATCAATATTTAATACTGATATAGGACGGTACGACCCACATTGGGTGATATCTTTCCCTGGTTTGGGAATGCTCGATATGACTGCATAGTTCCAGGAATCCGGGAAGTCCTCCCCTGACTGCGCTAGTCTACAGGCCCTTAAGAGTGGGATATTTAACTCCTTACGAAAGAATTTAAAAAAACTCAGGGGTGTAACCATCTGGTCCGGGAGACTTCCTAGTTTTCAGTCGTTTGATTACACCCACCAATTCTGATGAAGAGATTGGTAAGCCAAGGGTGTCTCTAAGCTCCTGTGGTAGCTCAGGCAATTCTAAATGGCTTAGATAGGATTTAATCTGATCTCTTTCTGGTGAATGCTCGAACTATACAGTTGTGTATAATAGTCCCTAAAGTTCGACAGGATTTTTTCCAATTTTTAGTAAGCCTCCCTTCCTGGGGTCCCTAATCTGTGTGATTGTGTTCTCTGCTGTCTGGCGTCTAAGTCTATGTGCAAACAAGCGGGATGCTCGGGGTCCGGACTCATAGTACCTCTGCCTTAGGCGCTGTAAAGCTTGCTCTGTTTTTATATCAATAATTTTTTGGATCTGCTGTTTGACCCTCTGGATTTTGGGTTGTTTCGAGGCCTTCCTGCTGCATCTTGCTCCATCAGCCTCTGCAGCTGCCCTTGCAGTTGTTCCATATGTTTATTCTGCTGTTGCTTATAGTGCGCAGCAAATTTAATACAATCCCCTGAACACCACTTTAATAGTGTCCCATAACACCGTATCAGAAGTTTCCTCAGATTCATTATCTGTTTGGATTTGGCAAATCTATTCTTTGCCATTTCCGTGAATTCTTTCAGGTTTAAAAATAGTTATTGAATTTCCAAAGAGATAATCCCTTTTAGTTGTCCAACTCAGGGTCAGACATATTTGGGCATGGTCTGATAGGACAGAAGGAATATGTCTACAATCTAGTATCTGCTCTTGATGTTCTCCTGAAGTTAAGATATAATCTATTCTGGCATATGAACCATGTGGGTGTGAGTAGTGGGTATATTCCTTTTATTAGCATTCTGACATCTCAAGACATCTATCCAGAATGCTCCCTTTAAATGTCTCTTAATTAGTTTCCAGTCGGGTCTGTCTAAACCCTGACCCTCGAAGTATCTTTCTGGTCCCAGATCTGGTTCAGGTCTCCTCCCACCACTAGCACTCCAATCTGATATTCCAGAATTCTATGAAGCCTCCTTTGTAGTACCTGGTGGAGCGTATATGGAAGCCAAGGTGAGAGGGGCCCCCTCTAGGGTTCCCACTAGGATGGCCAGGTGACTCTCTGAGTCTGCGTAACTGTTGGTCTTCTGAAATTGAGTCCCTTTAGCTACCAGTACTGCCGCTCCCCTTCTCTTCCCCTTTCCGAAGGATGCCGCTACTATCAATCCATAGCCAAATTTCCCTAGTTTTTGATGCTCAGATCTATTAAGGTGTGTATCTTGTAGCAAAATAAAAGTGGGGTTTTCCCTTTTCAAGGTGGACATAATTCTATAACGGTTCAAAGGATTATTGATACCACTGACGTTATGTGAACTGATTTTGATTCTTTTACTATCTCCCATTTATGTATGTTAATGTGTTCTTCTCCCATATAGATGGGATATTTTTCCTTGCCCTAGTGAATTTTTAAACCATTCTCTTTCCAGTCTATTCCTGGCCGCCGGTTACCTGTCTTCCATTGCCCGATAGGTGCAACCAGCTATAAAACTCCTTTGATATATATACTCTGCTTGCCTATGTATCTGTATGTGGACTAATAAAACTACATAACCACACAACAACAGAACAGAAATATACAACTTCATACAACCTGGGAGGCGCCCCAACTGGATAACCTGCACCTCCCATAAACCCTATTTACAGTGTGACCCCAAGGTAGGAGAGCAGGAAGTTCCGCTCCCTATAGACTCAGTAAACAATACTCGGGATGGAGGGAAAAGGAGCGTGCATACGGCTCATTCCTCCTGGACTCTATATCTATTGAGTCCTGGCCAGGTGTAATGGCATAGCATCACCAGCATCATTAGAATCGAGAGAAAATGGTTTTCACACCAACCTCGCACCATTTTAAATGCTCTCACTTTAGCCTTTGTCCCTTTCCCCAAGTCCATATTTAAACTGCACTCAAATGAACTAGAGATAGTCTAGGAGCTCAGTTATTCCATGATGAGGCTGTGTATCTCAAGGCTCATCTCCCAAAGCACCTCTGCATTTCTGCTTTTCTCTCAGAGATTCCTGAGAGTCTATCCTTTATGTTGATATAAAAGGGTAGGATTCCGCCTGAAAAATAGCATGTTTGGTAGGGAGCCACAGCTAAACCCCACCATCATGGGCTAGACCTCTCCAGGTGATCCTCTCTGACCTCTAGGGTTGATTATGGGCCTAAGATCTCTACTATAGCTCAATAACCTAGTATAACGGTGGGGCCCAACAGAGATCATCAAAGTGAGGCTCTGACCATCCATCCCTAATATTTGCGACTTGTTGCATATCATAAGGTCAGGATAGTTCGATTTCTTTTCACCTTTTCTCCCTCCCTCCCCAAATATCTGTAGTTTAATTTCAAAGTCCTTTGTAATGGAGTGACTCACTCCGCATTTCCCCTTAGTCTCTCTCCCCTGGGTACTTTCTCCGCATCCCCTACCCCACTAATTGCATCCCATCGGAATATAATAATCCCCTATATATTCATCTCCCTTTGTATCCTCTCTAAGAGGGGAGTCCTTAAAAACGAAAGGGGCTTTCTTGGATCCCTGGGTATGTTTACTCCCATTTACTTGAGGATTTGTGCTGTTTCTATTGCTATTGACTTCCATCTGAGTAGGGAGACTTATCAGTATCTCAAACTTATAAGACTTATACCGTGTTGACTTCTTCAAGTGGGCGGTTACTGTGGTCCTAGTATTCACAACAGGACTACTGCAAGTACTAATCACCCCCCTCCCCCCCTTGTATCCGCATTGTCAAAGATTCATCCCTTGACCTCTTCCCATGTAGCAGATGGAAGATCCTCCATGACTTTGCATAATATTCTATTGTATTTCCCTCCGTGACTGGTCCCCATTCAAAAGACCCACCAGAACCTCCTCTCCAAAATAAAGGAGGGCATGGCCTACTCCCCTTACCGTGCAGCTCAATCCTTAGCGGCAGGGCTCTGGACCCCCCCCCCGCCTCCGCTATTCCGTGATTTTTCAGCGATAATGCTTCTATTATATTAAAATAATAAAGTTGTAAGTACTATTAGAAATAAAATTATTAACAAGAAAGTCTCTAGTAAGTCCAAGGCTTCGTAAGGAGAGGGGATCTAATCGAGAGTCCCTCAGAACATGAAAAAAGGAGAACTCACAAGGGTGACTGTTCCTTCAGGTGTCTGAGAGGCTATTCCGTGGTGGATCTTCCATTTTCTGAGGTTGTGATAAATGGAATAGTGTTTTTTTGATGTCCTGTAAAGTTGAGACTGCCAGTTCCTTACCCTCTCTGTTATTCCTTCATGTGCTGCTCCTCTGCCAGGGATTCTGGATCGTCTGCTGTGGGAATCTGCGCGGGAGCTGCAGTAATTTCATGCCCTCGATCTCTGAGGGCCTGGAGGGCCTCCTCAGCCGTGTGGTAGAGCTCGGTTCCCGTGTCCCAGTTCACCTGCAGCCACGAGGGATATGGTGTCTGAAATTTAATCTTGATTTCTTTCAGCTTTCTGAGGATAGGCACGTATGCTTGCCGTTGCTGCTGGATCATCTGGGGGTAATCTTGATTGAAAAAGAGTCTAGCTCCATTGTATACCACTTGACCCTGCTTCCACGCTGCTCTCAATATCTTTTCCTCATCTTTGAAGCTTGAAAATTTTATAATAATTGAGCGAGGCCTGGCAGCGGGGGAGGTTGGTTTAGGCACGAGCGCTCTGTGTGCTCTCTCCACTTTAAATGTAAAAGATTGCGGTAGTTCCACAACGTGTCTCAGCAAATCTTCAATAAAGTCACTCATCTCCCCAACTTTGGCTGATTCTGGGAGGCCATATATCCTAATGTTATCTCTTCAGGAGAGTGCTTCTAATTCCAAGCATTTGGCTGATAAACTTTCGTTTTGCTGTACAAGGTATTCTACGGCCCTGGAGATCTGCCGTAGGTCGTCCTCCGCTGTCGACACTCGATCTTCTGTTTCGCAACTCGGGAGTCCAGTTTAGCTAGATCCATGCAGTTTATTGAATTCTAACTTTGTTTCACCTCTGAATTGCTTAATTTCTGCAAGGAGTGTCTCAAATCTCGATCTAGAGACCTCCATTTCAGACTCTGTGTCGCCACCAATCTAGCTGAGCGGAGATTCCTTCCCGCTCGTAGCTGTGTTTGCTGGCTCGATCTCAGGCAATCCTGCTTTCCTTTAGGGTTTTTAGACTGAGATCTCCTTCTGGATGCATTCCTATGGTTTGAGTTATCCATTTTTAGCAAAATTATTCAAAGTTCAGCTGTTTTGGAATCAATTTATGGGTTTAGGGCTAGGGAGCTCTCTGTCTAGGCTTCCATGATGCCGATGACATCACCAGAAGTCCGATCTCCTAATTGTGAGAGATTGGAAGAGCCATTCCATCTTGGTTCTTCTTGATTTCTCTGTAGTATTTGACACCGTGGACCATGGGGTGCTGCTGAAGCATCTGCGGTTCATCTGTGGCCTGTCTGGGATGGTCCTCAGATTTTTCCATTCCTTCCTGACTGGCAGATCTCAGAGGGTGGTGTCGGGGAATTTTTCATCTGACTCATTCTGGCTGCCATGTGGGGTTCTGCAGGGCTCTGTGCTGTCCTCCATGTTGTTCGCGGTGTATATGCTGCCACTGGGAGACATTGTAAGGAGGTATGTGCTGGGTTTTCACTGTCATACAGATATTATCCAGCTCTACCTGTCCTTTGTACCCGATCAGAATAGTGTGGTCATGGTGTTTAACAACTGCCTCCATGAGATACAGGACCAGATGAATGACAGCTGGCTGATGTTGAATCCTGACAAGACTGAGGTGCTGATAGTGGATCCAGGTCACCATAGTGAGGGATTGGTGGCTGGCATTGCCTACAGGCTTTAGCTTGGGTGTACCCAGCTGCTGATCTCTGAATGGGTGCAAAATCTGGGCGTAATATTTGACAATAACCTGACACTTCATTCACAGGTGTCGGCTGTTGTCAAATCCTTTTTTTACCATCTGAGGAATATTGCCCAGATTAAGCACATTGTTCCATTCAGCGACCTTCCAACACTGATCCATGCATTTGTGGCCTCCGCCTTGACTACTGTAACCCTCTATACCTAGGGCTTCTGGGGATGATATCTGCCACCTGCAGATGGTGCAGAATGCAGCAGCCAAGTTGTTGACTGGTTATCCTGATCCAGTCATGTTACACCTGCTGCATAAACTGCACTGGCTGCCATTTCAGTGGCAGATCACCTTCGAGTCGATTTGCTGACCTATAAAGCCCTTCATGGACAGGGACCTGGCTACCACAGCAGCTACTGTATCCTTACTGCCCCCCTCCACCCACTATGTTCTGCCAATGAGGGACTGCTAGAGGTTCCCAGGGGTTCAGTTGAAGACATCTGGGTCCCGGGATTTTATGTTTGTAGCCCCCACCTTGTGAACTCTCTACCTCATCGGATACAAGAGTGCCTGACTGTGGAGAGCTTTAAAACTGCTCTCAAAACATATTTGTTTGAACTTGCTTTTTGTGATACTGTTTAATTTTATTTTTTTAGTCTTTGTTAACTGAGTACGGCCCACTAGGCACAAGTACCTGTTTTCAGGACCGATCTGGGAGCACTGGGTGGTTAAGTGACTTGCTCAGAGTCACACAGTATGCAAGTGGAGGGTGTGAGAATCAAACCAAGGTCTGGTCTGCCGGATGTGTCAAGCTCTTTCACAGCTCATTACTTTAACTTCTAGGCTATACTGCCAGCCCATACTGACTGCTATTTTTACAGGGAATACAGTATATATGTTTTATTTATCGAATTTTAATTGTTAGGGCACTATAATCTTTTGGAATAGTGCCTTTTTCATAAATAAAGATGAATTATAAAAAATACAGTATCATATCAGCTGTAAAAATGCAAGCAGCCTTCAGAGTCCAACATTTTCAGCAGTGAAAAAGTCTTCAGATCTCCCCTATCATTTCAACAATAAGCTGTGCAATTTGGGAAGCATTTTAGATGCCTGGAGTCAATTTCATGTTGCAATCAATTGAGCTATATAGTAAATTGCTTGACTTTTGGAAAAGGACTGTCCGAGAACAGGTGCTGCTGTTCTGCCACGGCAGCTGGGGTGTTGGCGATGGGAGTACTGTCTCAGCTAATGCTGCTGAGTCCACAGAAGTTAACCTACTTCTTGCATGTCATCGAAGTGGAGGCTGCATAACTGATCATCCTGCCAGCTCACTTGTCTGGGGGGGGCACTGCTACTATCTACCACCGTGATCTGGCTCTGACTCATCAAAACTATCACAATGCTGAATTGCTCCTTTATGGCTCAGTGAGTTCCGTAGGTTGAGCAAATACATGAGAGTGCTGTCACATTAGGTGTTGCCTCATGGCAGTGGTTACCATGCCACTGAGTTTCTTCCCCCTTCTAATGATCGTTTTACAGCGTACACATAATGCTTTAAATTCAGCAGTGGAACTTCTCAAAATGTGAGTCCACATCATGCAAATAATTTTTGTTTGTTTGTTTTAAAGCCAGCTAGACCCCAGAGCTGCTGTCAGCCATTTGAATCATGGACCACAGTTCAGGTAAGATGCAGTTAGTTGCAATTGCCTTGAATTGCAGCCATAATTATGTGTAGTCATGTTTATCAAAAGTCGACTAATCAGTCTCTGCTGCTAGGCTGCTGGCTTGCTTGCCTGATAATGTGCCACCCCACCCCCAAAGTCATCTCGGAGACTCCGCAGCAGTACTTTGTTTGATACAAATTATTATATTTGTGTCTTGCAATTTCAAACTCTGGCCGAGAAACTCAGCCACCAACCAAATGTGTCCCTGGCTCCTCGGCATGAAAACTCATCCAATGAGTAAGAGAGGGAGGAGGAGGAGCCAGGCCAGGATTGTGCACCCCAAGTAATTCATCCAGCACAGTCTTCACTGTTCATGTGGGCAAGATTTCTGGTGCTGAGGAAAAAATGCGAAGTAGTGGTGCTCTATTTTGTAAAAAGAAAAAAAAATTGACCAGTGACTTACTCAGGTTGAGGAGAGATGAAGCTGGAGACAGTCAGGCTCAGAGGAGAGAACACAGCAGCAGGAAAGAAGCAAGATGAACAAGTGAGTGGCCTGAGAGGAAAGACCATACAGCCACAGGGCAGGCAGGGCAGGGGCGGGCACGATACTAGAGGAGGAGATTAACCAGCTGACTGTCTGGGTGAGCTGGAACACACAAGTGCTGGTGACCAGTAAGCTGAAGAGGAGAAGAATTTGGTAAAAGTAGTCTGTGTGGCATGATAAGACCAAGCAGTATGGCAGTAGACAGTAGTGCACTGACTGGACTGAATAGGAGGAGGAAAAGTGCTCAAGTCAATTCTAGACTAGTCAACTGACGGTCCTGTCCATACCAGCCACCACCAGGCCTTAGTAAAGTGGGCCCTGGACTGAAAATAAATACTAATAGTAGTAGTATGGGTGCCTGCTGACTGGCTTGATTCAGGAGGAGGAAAAAAGGAAGGAAGGCACCATGAGTGAGGCAAAGGGGGGAAGGAGTAAAACTATCACACAGTTTCGCGGACCATATGTGGAGGGCAGCAGCAAGCCAACAGCTGGCAGAAAGAGCGCGTGAGTGGACTGGAGCCAGTTAGGGCAGCCTGAGCATGGTAGCACCGACTGGAGTAGAGGACTGGTGGGGGGCAGCAGCAGCACAGACTGAGGAGGAGGAAGAAGGAACAGAAGGCCTCATCTGTAGAGACCAGGACCAGCCAAGTTGACGAGAAGCCTGCAGGACTACTGAGGGAGGGAAGTATTCTGGATGCTGGATCTTCTGGACCACCACTGGATGAAGTGAAGCTGAGAGAGACAGAGAGAGAGAGAGAGAGAGAGGGAGAGAGAAAGAGAGACAGGAAGAGAGAGAGAGACTGCTATTAGTTGTCAGCTGAGACAGTGACACAGAAGGTAAGGGTGAGTTGTTGCTGTTCTCCATATCAATCAGATCCAGATCTCTATCAATTAGTACCCCAATGTTTCTGTAATTTGTTCCCTCCTAGGTCAGAGACCCTGTTGGTGGTATAAAATGGAAAGGATTTGGTTTGTGAGTCTAGATGAGTAGCAGTGGGCAGCCGAAATGTCACTGATTGCAAGTGGGTAACCCTCAATCCTTACCCACACCTCACCTCCCTTCATCTACTACTTTTCAGTCATAACGTTAAACCTGTTAAGTATGTTGAAATTGCTGTTGTTGATGACACACTAGTAGCTTGCTTCATCCAATTTTAGCTGCTAAAAGGATAGCTAAAAGCCTGGGGAGTGGGGAACGGAGTCATAATGGGCTGCTAAATTAAAATATTTCAACATTTGCAAGTAAGACCTTGCTTTCCTCCTTTTATGCACATTTATTTCCATGTTGCCTTGCCACAGCCTAGTCTAGGTAAGACAGACGCTCATGTTACTATGCATCGATGCTGCCTTTGCTCAATCTTATTGATTTATTCTGCTTTTCTAATTCCCATTTCCTCAGTGTTTGTTAAAACTTGTAATTTGCATAGGTTGACTAGCGAAACCTTAAGAATACTGCAGATTTATGTGTCGTTGTTAATTGTTTCAGTGAAAGTGCATTTATATTGTAAACTGGAATGAGTGCAGGTTCAACAGGTACAGGACAGGTTGCGTTTTATTGTGGAGGTACTGTTGGGAATACCCATGAAATGGGTGTGCAGAAATTAGGGCAGTTGTCAGTATGAGGCTGTAAAGTGAAGATCCTAGAATTGTTTTGGTGGTGACAGGGGTGTGAAATACCATTGCCCCCTGTCCCATGCAAGCAAATTTTCTTGAAGGGCAAATACAAATAGAGAGCTGATTTCATTGACATGAATAGGGGCAAGTGAAGATTCAGCTACAGTCATGGATGGGCTAGCCCTAAGAGTTTTGATTTCAACCACCCTGCAGGATGATGGCATTGATCATCATTGCAATCATCTCCTCTGTCTACTCTAAGTCCTGCCTCTCCTGATTTGTTACATATAGTCACTGGGGAGAGGGCTTGGGGGGGGCAGAGGCTAAACTCTATGGAAATAAATGCGTGGCAGGCACCCACTATATTGTCTGACCCAGGAACTGCAGTAGCCCTTACAACAAATTTTTTAAAGGTCAATATGCATATTACAGTGTATTGCACTGTTTTTGTAAGAAATAGTATCAATGCAACAAGAAATATACAGTTGGGGCAGGGGGCTGACACTCAGTGGCCTGACCTGATGATGTATGCATGCATTGCCTGGAATACACATTTCTGAAATATTGTGTCATTGCCTTCATCAGATAAAGAGCTGACCATATGAACTACCAAACTGAACTGTTAGTGTAGTCTGTGGGTGTCATTTTAATGTGTGCTTTTGCTTTCCGAGAGGCATGGAGAGTGTCTCTGTTGATATGGCATTGTCCTGAAAGGGGTCTCCTTGCAAGCCAGAGTCATACAAACAGAGGTGAGAAAGAAGTAAGTGCCTCAGCTGGGACTTGAACAAAGGCCGCCTGGAATACCATTATGACTGCAGTAACCAGCTGCACCTCTGAGACAACTGGAACCTGGGCTGTCCCTGAGCACATTACTCTTTCTCAAATGCACAACCCAATGGCAGCACAAATATTGACTTGTAACAATCACACAGCAGCGTGATGTGCATTTGTGAAAGAGTAATGTGCTTGGGGACAGCTGAGGTTCCAGTTCCCTCACTGGCGCAGATGGTTAACAAAATCAGAACGCTATTCCGGCAGCCTGGGTTCAAGTCCCAGCTGAGACATTATTCTTTCTCTCTCGTTTGTATGTGTTCCATAAATATGTACCACATTCCTGTGTGATTGTTTCAAGTAAATATTTTTGTTGCCATTGATTTGTGCATTTGAGAAAGAGTAATGTGCTCGGACACAGCCCCAGTTCCAGTAGTCTCAGTGGTGCAGCTGGTTAGCACAATCAGAACAGTATTGTGGGTGGACTGGGTTCAAGTCCCAGGTGAGGCACTTACTTCCTTCTCACCTCTGTTTCTATGTGTTCCATAAATATGTATACCACACTCCTGTGTGATCGTCACAAGTAAATATTTGTATTGCCATTGGATTGTGCATTTGAGAAAGAGTAATGTGCTAGGGGACAGCCCAGGTTCCAGTTGCCTCAGTGGTGCAGCAGGTTTGTGCAATCAGAATGGTATTCCGGGCAGCCTGGGATCATGTCCTAGCAAAGACACTGACTTCTTTCTCACATCTGGTTGTATGTGTTCCATAAATATGCACACCGCACTCCTGTGTGATTGTTTGCCATAGGAAGAGATAGGAGGGTGAGTTTGCTGTTGATTAGGGATTAGCTTAAATCTTTATTGAACTCTGTAACTGATTCTTTGTTGTAACTGTTGGTTTGGGAGTAGCTTAAATCTTTCTTTAACTCTGTAAATGATTTTTTGTGAGTTTACTGTTGGCTTGGGAGTAGCTTAAAGCTTTTTTTAACTCTGTGACTGATTTTCAGGAGGACTGTTGCTGGCTGACTGGGGAGGTTCTTTGCCCAGAGACAGAGCAGTCAATCAAGTTTTAGAATTCAATTGAATTCTTATTTGAATGTTCACAGATCTATTTTGCCTGTTCATTCTGCTTGCTGTGGAGAAAGGTAGGAGTGTGAGTTTTGCTGTTGATTTGGGATTAGCTTAATTTTTATTTAACTCTGTAACTGATTTTGTGTTGTAACTGTTAGCTTAAATCTTTCTGTAACTCTGTAACTGATTTTTTTGTGAATTTGCTATTGGTTTGGGAGTAACTTAAAGCTTTCTTTAACTCTGTAACTGATTTTCAGGAGTACTGTTGCTGGATGGAGTAAAAGACCCCCCCATCATCCCCTTTACCAGCCTTTCTTAAATGCTGGAAAGCCACTGGTGGTTGGGCTTGAAGGCTGTGAGGGAGGAGCTTGGGGAGCTGCAAACTGCCCACATGAACTAACTCTTTAAGGTAATAGTCAGGTGGTGAAAAGTTCAGACACTCAAGCTTTTACTAGTTGGATTTTAGGGTTCAAATTTTTAAAATTGCAAGTTTGAATGTCAAACTGACAGCTTGGGTTAAGGAAGGGTAACTGCATATTTTAAAATTGAAAGTCTAAAGTTCAAACTGACAAGGCCATGTATAAATGTGTTAACTAGAGTTATTGAGCTAGCAAGCTAGGGACATTGGGGTAAGGAATGACTCAGAAGCAAGCTTGTAGGGTCACACATTGTATCAAGCTACTGCTGTACAGACTGTGTGATAAGGAACTGAGGTTATGTTTAAGTTAAGCATGAATTATGGAGGGAAGGAAAATGGGGTTGGGGATCACACTGATAGGTGGGGGGCATGAATAAGGGTGGCAGGAGACATTGAAATAATGGATGGAATGGGGGCACCATGGAGTGAGGATGGCAGACACAGGGAGGATAGTGGGGTGCAATGGTTGTTGGGTGACTGTTTGGATAAATATACTATGGAAACTGGGAGGTTGCCCAATTTGTTACAGGCTGAGGAGACTCAAAGAGAAGGTACAGGGGTTCTGGAGGGAGCTGGAGAGGGTGAGGGAGGGGCTGGAGCAGAAGAGACCATGGAGAGGAGTAGCTGGGAGAAGCAGAGGAGGAACATCTGGGCTAAATCCAATGAAGATGTAGGGAGGGTGGGATGAGGAGAACAGAGGGGCAGCAAGTGGAGGGAAGGCTCAGGACAGGGGGAAGAAGGAGATGGGCACCACTGTGAGGGTAGCAAGTAATAGGTTTGCAGTGTTGCCATCAGAGGTGGTAGTGGAGGTGTTGGAGATTGTGGGGGGAGGGGAGGAGGTGGAGGAGAAGAAGGATAGTGAAGGCCCAGAAGTCAGGAGTCAGGCTGGTAAAGGAGCAAGAGGGAGGGGAACAGCAGGATAGAGGCAGAGGGAGAGGCAGAAACAGGGAGTGGAAGATGTAGGAGTCAAAAATGGTGCAGATAGAGGTAATAAGGAGCAGGGCAGTGGGGACTCTGAAAAGGTGGACAGCAAAAACAGGAGGAGGGGTTACTGGACAAGAAGATGGGGGTGCTAGTGCTGGGAGATTCTGTTCTGAAATGGGTCAGATGGGGAGGAAGGGGAGAAAGGCACAGTCACACCTGGGTTGAGACTATTCCATGGTTCACCGAGGGCAAGGTGGGGCAGGCACTTCTCAAGTGCACATGGAGGAGAGGAGAAACTCACATAGTGATGCACATGGGTATAAATAAATTGGTGGGGAGATGGTAGGTGGCAAAGGGAGGTTAGGAATAGGATAGAAGGTGTGAGGAGGTGGAGGATCAGTGGCATTCTCTGAGGTACTTCCGTACCATGTGCAAGTACTGTGAGGAAAAAAGGATAGGAGAATTCAATCAGTGGCTGAGGGATTGGTACTGTACCAGGGAGTATGGATTAGTGTTTGACTGGGGCATGACATGGGACAATAGTGACCTATAAGCAAGGGATAGGTTATATTTGAGCAGGGAGTGGAAGGGAGTACTAAAGTGGGGAATATAGAGGTATGTATCTACAAAGGTGGATTTAAACTAGAAGGGGGTTGGCAAGGGACTGCTGATAGGAAAGGGGTCCAGAAAGGGCAGCCTAGTGAGCTCACCCCCCTCGTTATGGGTAAAGGCAGTGGGGAAGCTACACAGGGAGGGATAAAGGGGGAAGAAGAATAGTGGTAGGGAAGGGGAGGAGACAGGCTGGAGGGTGGTCTCACTGAATGCAAGAAGCCTATGGAATAGAGTTATAGGCTTCTTGGCAGTGGAGAGGGTGGACATTACAGCCATCATGGAAATGTGGGCCACCAGTACTAGGACTGGATATGATGATCCGGGGCTCAGGTTATTCAGAAAGGATGGGGTTAAGGGAATGGGGTGATCTATGAAAGGGAAAAGATAAAGTGCATAAGGGGAGGAGGACAGGAGGACGTAAACACTATGGATGCATTTCCAAGATGCAAGAATAGGACACTGAAAATGGGGGTGGTGTACTGGCCACTGGCTCAGGGGATTGACCTGAGTAGGGAATTAGCTGAACAAATTAGAAGGTCTGTAGGAAGGGAGTACAGTGGTGGTGGGACTTCCAGTCTACCAGAGGTGGTGTGGGGCACCCCATCCACCCACAGTGCAAGGGTGGGTCCTGGTTGAAGCATTTCAAGACAGCTTTCTGACACAGCTGGTCCAGGGGCCAACTCAGTTAGAAAGAACTCTGGACCTTGTACTGGATAATGGGGAAGCTGTAAGGAATCTGGAAATGGAAGAACCACTGGCTGGGAGTGACCACTATTTGGTATGGTTCATGCTCAACATAGGGAGGGAAAGAAGGGCATGGGTACAAGGATGATTAAGTTTAGGGGGCAGACTTTAAGAAGATGGGGGAAATCTGGGGCAGGCACCTGGCAGGAATGCAACCACACATGGATGCAGACCAGAAATGGGACATCATAAAGGAAGGGCTGGCAGAGGCAACAGAGTCTTGCACTAGGAAGAAAAGCAAGAAAGGAAGGGCAAAGAAATCCAGTTGGCTGACACAGGAGGTTATGGAAGAGGGTGAGGGCCAAGAGGGCAGTATTTCAGAAGTACAGGAAATTGGGAAGGGGTGAAGATAAGGATAGATACATGGAGAAGTCCAGGGAGGTTACCAGACTAGTCAGGGTGGCCAAGGCATCCAGTGAGCTGGGACTGGTTCAGGGAATTAAAAGTGGAGAAAACGACTTCTTCTGCTATATCAGAGAGTGAAGAAAGAGCAAGGATCAGCTGGTGAGGTTTAAGAAAGATGTTGGTGGGTGGAGAAAGAGATTGGAGCAGGCAGAGACACTGAATGAATACTTCTGCTCTATATTCATGGAAGAGGAGGCAGATACCCCAGACGTGGGGGATGACAGATCTAGGGATTACAGAGAGCAGGGTACTAGAGGTGTTGAGGGCATTAAGGGTGGACAAAGCACCTGGACCTGATAGTATTTACCCTAGGGTACTAAGGGAGTTGACAGAGGTCCTGGCAGGGCCACTGGCCTACCTGTTCAATACCCCCTGGACACAGAATGTGTACCACAGGACTGGAGAATGGCCCATGTGGTGCCCATCCACAAAAGTGGCCCAAAGGATGAACCAGAAACTATAGACTAGTGAGCCTCACATCGAGATGTGGGAAGCTCATGGAACCATACTAAAAGAGAGGCTAGTGAGCTTCTTGAGAGGAAAACAGTCTCTAGGATGGTCAACAGTACAAGTTTATAGTGGGCAGATCATGCCAGACAAACCTTGTTAAGTACTAAGACTGGGTGATGCAGGAACTGGATAAGGGCCATGCAGTGGATGTCCTGTATTTTGTCTTCAGCAAGGCCTTTGATTCAGTGCAGCATGCATGGTTGGGGGGCCTGAAATATGTGGGGGCAGAACCAAAACTGGTGAAATGGATCAAAACTGGCTAAAGGAATGCAGGAAAGTGAGTGGTGGTGGTGGGGACCTCTCATCACGAGAGCAGTGAAGAGCAGGGTACCACAGGAATCGGTACTGGGACGGTGCTGTTTGAGATTTTTGCAGATATCTCACACAGGATCCAGAGCAAGATCAGCCTGTTCACAGATGATATCAAGATGGGAGCTGTGGTTGATTACATAGAAGAGTGGAAGGTGTTACAGGAGGACCTAAGTTGCGGAGTGGGCAGAAACAGCAGTTGGGGTTCATCACCAGAAGTGCAAGGTTATGTACTTAGAGCCAGGAACGAGGGAGAGGATTATCACTTGAATGGGGTACAGTTGGGAGCTCCACAGAGGAGAAGGACCTAGGAGTGATCATTACGGGGAGCATGAACAACTGTGCTTAGTGCAGGAATGCGGCAGAAAAAGCAAACAAAATGCTGGGGTGTATTGCAAGAGGGATATCCTCCAGAAGGAGGGAGGTTATCTTACCCCTTTATAGGTTATTGGTCAGGCCCCACCTGGAGTACTGCATACAGTACTAGTGCCCATTCCTGAAGAAGGACATCAGGTTGTTGGAGGAGGTGCATCGAAGAGCCACAAAAATGATCGAGGGATTGGAGAACAAGCCTTACGAGGACAGGCTGGGAGAGTTGAATATGCATTCACTGGATGAGAGGAGGGATGGGGGGATAAAATTTAGACCTTTAAGTATCTGAAGGGGATAAATAAGACTAACACAGAAGGGATTTTTCAGATGAGAAGGGGGAGGGACACAAGAAGGCATGGACTGTGATTGGAGGGGGAAGATTCAAGAGTGAAATGAGCAGATATTTTTTCACAGAAAGAGTGGTGGACAAATGAAAGCCTTAACAAATGAGATAATGTCCTGTAAGATGGTGGGCAGTTTCAAGAGGGGTTGGGACAGGTTAAGGGGAGGGAATACTGGGAATGGGGGGGCTGGTGGGGCAGCTGCATGATGAGGGTCTAGCTGCACACTCGAGCAGACTCAGTAGACCATGAGGCCTGTTTCTGCTGGCAATTTCGTATGTTCATACAGTATGTTACAAGTAAATACCCGTATCAGTGTTGCCATTGGATTGTGCATTTGAGAAAGAGTAATGTGCTACAGGGATAGCAGTTCCAGTTATGTCAGTGGCGCAGCTGGTTAGTGCAATTGGAACAGTGTTCCGGGTGGCCTGGGTTCAAGTGCCAGCTGAGGCACTTATTTCTTTCTCACCTCTATTTGTATGTGTTCCATAAATATGCACACCACGCTTCTGTGTGATTGTTAATAGTAAATATTTGTGTTGCCATTGGGTTGTGCATTTTAAAAGAGTAATGTGCTCTGAGACAGCCCAGGTTCCAGTTGTCTCAGTGACACAGCTGGTTAGTGCAATTGGAATGGTATTCCAGGTGGCCTGGGTTCAAGTCCCAACTCAGGCACTACTTCTTTCTCACCTCTGTATGTGTTCCATAAATATGCACACTGGACTCTTGTGTGATTGTTACAAACAGAGCCATACATTAATTTAAAGACATTGAGTTAACATGTGCCATGCCCAACTCACCACATCTGGCTAGTAAAGTTATAGGCAGGACAGGCTGAAGGGTGGAGTTGAACAATTGCTTGGATTTACTTTGTGAGTCAAAGTTAAAATATTAAACTAATTGAAAAAATCAGTCTTAATATGTTGTAAGTCAGTCCTAACTGTTTTTAACTGACTCAGAGTTTGGCATGATTCTCCACTGCTTCATATTACTGCTGGGCTCAAACTCTGGATTAATGCCCCAGTACAGCTGTATGTGACCCCCAGAAAGCACTAATGGGATGAGGAACAAGCATTCTGGCACATTAGCATTGCTAGGAAAAGGCAATAGATCATAAAGTTGCCTTTAACCAGAAAAGTGTGCGATTATCAAAGAAATAGGGTAACTCAAGGGGGCTCTAAGGGCTGGGTGGGTGTGGAGGATTTGAAGGGCTGGGATGGTTAGGGGGGAATGTTAGTTCTTATAAAGTTACACACAGACAGAATAATGGGCAGAAAGGAGTGGGGGCAGTCTCTATCTAACTTACTAGGCTTGTTTGTGTGTAATTTCTGTGGCCAGACCCATAGTCTGTGGCCAAACCAAGATTCTGCAGCTATTCTTGATTTCTGTGGCAATCACCATGTGCTGCAGAACCTCAGAAACAGGGGGCTTTGCCCATCACCATTTCACATAATTACATTGTAAGCAGACTTTGAAGACGTATTTTATTTAAGAGATATGTGATATGTGATATGTGGAGGAGGAGAATAACAAGAATATCAAGGAGATACACAATCCATACTGTACCAGCAATACAAACTATTAGATACCAAAGTCTAGTGCCAGTTTAATTGAATCCATATAGGTTTATGACATATAGAATAATGGATGGGCAATAGTGTATATCAAGCTTTCTTACACACCTGAGGTATGTGCTGCCACACAAACCTTGAGAGCAAAGCTTAAGTAGTTTATATAGGCATCACACATTAAGGGTGTATAAACAAACTTAAGTATCCCTGCAACCCATACTTATTTTTTTATAATTACTGGATGTCCAAAATGTGTGTGTGAGAGAGAGAGAGAGAGAGAGAGAAGAGAGAGAGAGAGGAGATGGTTGAATTGCATAAAATGTTATTACCAAATGGATTAATACATAAAGGATATACAATCATCTGCATTCAGTTATGCCATTTATTTCCATGTGTTATGGAGCAAGACTATAACTCATGAATGTTGAAACCATGTGAGTTATGAATGTCCGTCCCTCAAGAATGGAAATAACAGCACATTGTAACACAGACCATTGTATAACCCCATGTATTACTCTATTTAGTATCTGAGCCATTGTGTGTTCTGTGTACACAATGGTCTGTGTTGATTAAAGTTTCAATATTTATTTTTTTGTAGTTTGAATCACTGATCCTGGGATGCCCCTCTTCCTCATTGAAAGAGCTGCCAGCACAAAAGTCATGTGCCTCCTCTCACCTTGTAAGGTGTATCCTCCATCCTCTGCAAAGTACTGTATCCACCAACAATGGACCTTTAATGGTTCTTCTGTTTGGTGTGAAATCTTGAAATAGTGAGCTTGAATTATGGTGTTTTTTGTTGATAGGAGAGTGAGCAAGCAAGCATGCACAGGGACCAGCTGGCTGGTTTCTCAGCATTATGAAACAGTGAGCACCAGCTACAACCAGATAACTGGTCCAATTATGAACTGAATGCTGGCACTGGGGGGTGGGGTGTAAATAAATGGGCAACTTTGCAGGGAAATATAAAAAGCAACTGAAAATGGAGAAATGATTACACTGTTGGATAGTGTGGGAACCAACATGGCAGTGAGAGTTGGATTCACTAATCTAAAGCATCATCACAATTGACAGCAATGGGGGGGTGATTAGTCACTGGATTTTGCTATAATATTTTGTGTGTAGATTGAATGGCATAATCCAGGCTGTGGTACTGCTACTGAATACATGCCTACCAAGGACAGGCTGGTACAGCCAGAGAAGAGAATTGAAATTCTGGGACAGGGCCAGACAACCTTAATGCAGATTACTGCCATATCATGGATGGTATGGACATAAGGAGACATATGGGCAATAGGCCCAGAGTGGAAATCCTGTAACCACAACCTCTGGTATTTGTCTCACCCGAGGGTGGCAGTGGAACTCAATAACGCTTTGGTGAAAAATACTTTAGAGTGAGCACAGCCATCACACTTCTGAAGTAGCAGCTGAAAAAGTACAGTGTAAAAAAAAAACAGCAGACCTTGTTTCTAATTACCATCAGCGTGTAGCTTGCTTCATTTAGTTTAACATTTTAACAACAACTCAATCCAAGCACTGTGCTTACAACTTTTGAAAAGGATGTGGATGACTGAAAAAACTGAATGTGAAAACCTAAAGTTGAAGCTGTTTGCTGTTAACTTTTCTAAGGTTTTCTTGAACAGGTTGTGAAAACAGTAGGGAATGACTTTTATAAACTTTGTTGTACTGGCACACTGTTTTTATTTGCCAAAAAAATATTCTGTGCCATGACTGAGGAAGTTATAGATAGTGGTCAGTGAAAATATTTTTCTCATGCTAAAAATTAACAACAGTTTGACTAAAACATGATTAGGTGACTGAATGCTGCTTTTGACAGACAGCTAAAATTGAGCAGAAGAGTCTTCTTCATTATACACATTTGTGTACAACAAATAATTCTAACAACGGAAGACAGGTTATAATAATCATGAATTATTATATGCATATTTTTTATTAATGAATGTCTATGATAAGGATAAAGTGGGAAGTTCCAGAAATAGGAAATTATGAACTCATACTCTAGCCTTTCACAGCAAACCAATAAGGGAGGAAAAGTTGTTCTAAATATTTTGAAGATTTTCCATGTTTTGTAGTTGTTGTGTTATATAACTAAATGCTAATGAAAGTTTGTAGGAGGGATGGAGAAGGAACAAAGTCACCATCATTAGTAAAATAGAAAATGCATTCTTCAACACATCCACATTTGAATCCAAGGTTAAAGCACTTCTACAGTAGTGTAAAAGATATTATCTTACACTTCAAAAAGTACATTTTCCGTAAACAATTACATTTATTTTTACATTTCTTCTCTTTTAAAAACTCCACTCCAGATATAATACTAAAATTTATAGAGTTCACTGAAAATGAGGAAAATTAAAATGAAATCAAATAAAGCCTATTATGTCAATAAAAAACTGTTTAATGGATATTGGTGTAAAATAAAGTTAACGTAACATGTGCTTTATGAATACCCTGGGTTCATGATTATTGTGTTTAGCAAGGAGGTTCCAATCAGTTAAATTACAGACATTACTTTAAAAAGGTTTGGTGGGTATGACAAACTACTTAGTTGGTATGTGAAATGAGCAGAGTAAGTCCAATCACAACATTTCACAGTGTGCAGTAGTTGTGTTCAGGATGACGTTATTCATTAACAAATAGCAGGCACAGCTTACATCTCCCCTCCACTAACAGGCAAAATGTTTTCAGGCCAAACCAGGTGCTTTCTCAAGGTTTTGAGAACATGCCTGGCTTGAAGCAAAATATTTGGCCTGTTAGTGCAGAGAGAGATGGGAAGCTGTGTCTGCTATGATTAATAAATAAAATCATCCTGAAACAAAGCTACAGTGTGGTTTTAAGTCTGGACTATGAGCCAATTTTATGTGAGTACAGCATTTTCAGTTTAATATTGGCATTAGTCCTGTTGTCATTAACCTCCTTACAGTAGAGACACAGTTTCATGAATCTGTGTTCCATATTATTATATAGTAGTATGCATTTATGCATCTGTGGAAAAGTGATATGCTGATGGAATTACAAACAACAGATAAAAATGATAGTTGAGAGAGCAGGAGGAAAGTCTGAGAAAAGAATAACATCAAAAAGTAAGTCTGTTAACCCATAAAGCATCCATTTTAAAATAAAAGCAATATAACTACATAAATGCCTCCTCCTTTCTTGGTTGTGGATGCAAAAGTACAAACATAAGCATAGATAATGAGCCCAAACCCCTCCCTCCAGGCAGCCATTAGAAAAACAGAACACATATAAACATCAACAGATGGGATGCTAACTTCATTTTAGAGAAATGTCTAATGCAAGACCAGTACAATTAAATACAGAAAAAATGGCAAACCATTATGCCAATTTTCTGTCAATAATACAAGCGTTTATTTAAAAAAAAACAGTTAAATAAATATGTAGGCCAAAATCGTTTCTTTAAGTTTCATAAAAAGTATATATGATCTAGCTGTCATGCTCTGTATAAATAATCTAATGTCAGATCATTTGTAATACGTCAAACAGGCAAATTGATAGAAATGTGTATGTTATTCTTAATGAACAGAGAACCAGTCAAATATTTTATTTAAAAGTTGTAATAATTTTCTCCTTAATTTTTGTAGTCTGTGGTCGATACTAGGTAGCCAGAGAGAAGTAGTTGGTGCAGAGTCCCGACGTTGACTTCAGACACTAGTACAATAGTCAGAGGCGAATGGGCCACCCCTGGGGGGGTGCAGTCAAGGAAAGGGGAATGAGTGGACTTGAGAGGGGTGTCAAAACACAGTCAGGGCTATTGATTGACTAGCTCTTGTCCAGCATTAGGCTGGATGTGGATTCACACAGGTAGTTGGTAGACCTGGTGGGCAATTAAGCCTTTTGCTGTCATCAGCATCTCTGGTTCTATATTTCTTGTTGCTATGAACTCAAATGAAAACTTGGTTTGAACACAGAGAGGTGAAGTTATTTGTTCAGTATCACACATTGAGTAAGTGATGGTGGCAAGATTCAAACCTGGGGCTTCGGGATCACAGCTCTGTTCTGTAACTAGCAAATTAAACTGCCTCCATAATACTATACATGCATACAACTCTTCATGGAAAAAAGTAACTTGCAAAATTGTACTTATTTATTTAAATTTTGTTTACCGGGTTGACCCACTGAGACTAAGAAGTCCCTTTCTCAGGGGTGACCCAGAGTAAATTACATGCAGAGGATTAGAGAGTACATAGGTTTACATGGAGAAAGATGGAGCAGATAAACAGAGGTACTTGTTTATAAATTCATGCAGTGGCACTATGCAATATAATACATATGAAAGACAAAGTTGTGAGTTACATATGTTTAGAATCATGGGGCAGTTAACACATTTCACAGGTAAGTGCCAGTAAGTTTTATAAGTAAGGGTTGGGGAAAGACTAGTTTACTCAGCGGTTACAGTTTTGCATAACATTTAATTACTACAAACATCCACACACATAGTACTTAGCAAAAAGTAAGGACGTGATTTTACATTTAAAATAATGAGATTTCCAGAAACCCGCCCTTAGCCTGCCGACTATGTTTTGGGTGGGTCTTCACGAGTTATAAATTATACATTTAGATCTGATGATCTTTTTGGTATAGAGTCACTTTAATGAAAAATTTTGGAGCTTTTGGGCCAGATTTCAAATAAGGGGCTGCTGACTTGTGGTGCCCTGTTTAAATTAGACCACCTATGATGTCTATCTTTCCAAAACAGTTGACATGATTTGTGACAAATATGGAGTCCTTTGCATCAAAAAATGATGCGCATTATTTATTTGATGCAAGCTACTGCAAATTGCATTAACTATCATAAAAAAGTGTGTCTTTGAAAATCGAGCCATGAAGCAGAGTAGTCTGAACTAAAATCTCTCTCTTTGACTTAAGGAGAAGTCCACCCAGAATGTGCAAAACATATGTTATGTGGAGTGTTTTGATATGTATGTTAAATTCTAGTGTGTCCTTCCTCTGTTTGCTATAAGAGTTTTCCTAGATTAGCCTGCTAGCTGTGTATGGTAATTTCACGACCCTGGGGATCTCCATCACAAATAGGTTTATTGGCTTTCTTTCTCCTACGATGCACTTTGGATCATGTGACAGTGATGTAGCTATGCCCTTAGATTTAGCAGGGTCTGTCACAGCTCAGCCACAAAGATAATACTTCTTTCAGAGAAGTCACACTGCTAGATTTTGAGTGAGTGTAATCATTATTTTTTGACATTAGTACCTTGTCCTGCTATGTTACAACCTATAAGGTGAAGTTCAATTTTTACTACTTAGTACTGGTGCAAAAACTGAAAGTGACTGAGAGGAATAGAGTAAACAGTGACATGATTCAAATACATATACACACACACAGCAGAACATAGCAGGACAAGGTACTGATATCAAAAAATAATAATGATTACACTCACCAAAAATCTAGTAGTGTGTTTTCTCTGGAAGAAGTATTTTCTCTGTGGCTGAGCTGTGACAGACCTTGTAACAAGACACTGGCTTCCTGCAGGGGCAATTAGACATCACACCAAAGAGCACTCTAGGAAGACTAGAAGCCATTAAAGAAACCAGAATGGCACCCTCCAAGGGCAATAAAACAGGGAAAGTTAGAAAAAACATCTCTCACAGCCAGAGGAAAAGAAAACACTGGGAACTGGTTAGAGAACAGAAAAAGACTACTACATATCTTTTTCTGATTTTAACATGGAGTTTTCCTTTAACAAGAAAACAATTGATAAGTCTCATGGGTGCACTAGAGGCACCATGGGCATCAAATCAAGCATGATCCAGCAAAGAGATGCAATAGATTAGGTGAAGCACCCAGATCTTTATCCGGAGTTAACTGATGTGTAAGATAAGCACTCTTTCAGGATCTCAAAGGCCTTTTTCTCAAGTATTGATAATCTGTTAGTTATCAATATTTAAGGCTTCTACACAGGGAGAAAAGAGGTTGAGAATGCTGGGAGTGGAGTGGTGCAGTACAGTGACTGTGGGGCAACAGTTTTGAGAGAGACCTTCTGTAGACTGCAGTGCTGCTCCATCTGTACACAGCTCTTTGGATTGAGGAAGGAGGTTGCTAGAGTACAGGCCAAGTAAGCTGGGATTCAAAGGAACTCTCTTCTCACCCAGGGGCCACCAAGTCTGCCACTGTTACCTCAAAGAATGTCAGGGATGTCGAATGGCTGCACTATAGTGGGTTCTGGAAGGGTGTGGGTGGTGGGACAGAGGCTCATCCTTCAATAATATCACTATACAAGTCCTGCACTGCTCTGGTTGGACTGGCAGTGTGTAATGACCAAAGGAAGTAGGGGCTCTCCATAGTGGAGTCCCCAAGAAAGGTGGTAAGAAAAATGAGGAGACACTATTTCAAGGAGAGGGTGGTAGCAAATGAGAACACACTACCAGAGTGGATGGTATCATGTAAATCTGTGAACAGCTTTAAAAGGCAAGGGACAGGGAACAGGGAGATTGAGGTAGGGAGGTGGGACAGCAGTGAGATGACAAAGGGAGAGGAGGTGGAGCAGCTGCAAACTAGGGTGCTAGCTGCACACTTGAGCAGACTTAGATAGACTGGGTGGTCTGTTTCTGCTGGCACATTTGTATGTTCATTTGTTCATGGATCCCAGAGGAGGAGAAGGAAGCAACTTCTGGTGTAGGACTCAATTGTGAGGGGGATAGATTTGAGAATAGGAAAAGGGAGAGGCAAGTTAGGTACCTTCCACAGTGCCATGGCCCAGAGGGATGGGAATCAGATCTCAAGTATTGCTAAGGCAGCTTGATTGGGTGGGAGAGCTGTATGTCATTGTCCACCTGGGGACTAATCACCTGGCAAAGGGTTGGGATAGTGCAGGGAGTTTAGGGAACTGGGAAGGGTTTTAGATAGGTAGCTCACTCAGTTGCTTTTCACTGAGGTGCTGCCTGTTTACAACATGCTCGACAGGAGGGATCTCCACACCAGAAGTTTCAACTCATAGCTGAAGGAATGGGGCAGAGAGGAAGGGTTTGGCTACACTGGGGACTGGGAACCCATCTGGGAGGACAACAGCCTATACAAGGATGATGGCATGCATCCATCCTGGAGGTGAACTGCAGTCCTCAGTGGACAGTTTAAATGTTACTTCAATGAATATTTAAACTAGCCAATGGGGGTGGTAGAAGGAACTGGGCAGTCATAAACTGCCCCTTACAAACAGCTGGACTGTGAATGCTCTGAGAGTTGGGTGAAAATGAATGGGCAGCCAGCCCAACACAAATGCCAGTCTCCAACAGGTTTGCACTCCTGAAGAACAAGAAACCACACTCTCTCCAACATGGTGTATAGATAACTTGTTGCTGAAATTAAGAGTGTGATCAGAAAATACCACAAGCCACCTCACCCCAGTGCTTCAGGTGGAAACCCTTCATCAGGGAGCATCCCCAGGCTAAATTAGAGAGTAAGGAGAACCTGAGGAGAGATGAATCCCCCACAGTGCAAATAATTAAGGAAGCCTGACATTGGTGGTTAGAAAGTTAATGGAATCACTGCTGAAGGCAAAGAATGTGGAATATCTTTAATCCAATGGATTACAAGACCTGAGGCAGCATGGTTTCACAGGAGGGAGGGAGGTCATGTGAAATGAATCTGATAGATTTCTATGACTGGATGACCAAGGAACTAGATCAGAGATGAGCACTGGGTTTGCTGTACCTATATTTCAGTAAGGCATTCAACACCATTCCACATAGAAGACTAGTAAGCAAGCTGGATAGCTTAGGAGTTGGCCAAAGGTGGTAAACTGGATAAGAAATTGGTTATGGGACAGGCAACAGAGGGTGGTGGTAAATGAAGTTCACCCCAAGGAAGGGAAGGAGGGTGACCACAGGGGTGTCTCAGGGATCAGTGCTGGGACTGTTCCTCTTTAATATCTTAATAAGTGACATTGCAGAGGAGCTGGAAGGGAAGGTCTGTCTTTTTGTGGAAGACACCAACATCTGCAATAGGGTGGACATTATGGGGGTGGTGGAAAGGATGACCTGGGAAAACTAGAGGAGTGGTCAAGGGTATGTGAACATGGTTTCAAGGCAAAAAGTGCAAAATGATGCACTTGGTGCACAGAAACTCGGGGCAAAGTACAAAATGAGTGGAGTGGTATTGATAACCACCAGGATGGAAAGGGACCTTGGGGTAATTATATTGGATGACTTAAAGATGTCACTGCAGCAAGGTAGTATAGAGGGCAAGTGGGATGCTGGGGTGCACAGAGAGGGATATCACCATCAGAAAGAGTGAGGTGATGTTGCCTCCACATAGATCACTGGTAAGACCCCACCTAGTGCACTGTGTCCAATTCTGGAGACCACATCTTGTGACAGGACATAGAGTGTAGGTGGTCCAGAGGAGGGCAAATAAAATGGTGAAGGGTCTACATCAAAAACCATACAAGGAGAGACTAAAGGACCTCAATATGTACATCCTGGAGCAGAGAAAGGATAGAGGGAAATGACAGAGACTTTTAAATACATCCTGGGGGTAAATAAGGTACAGGAGGGGGGTATTTTTCAGAAGAAAAGGTTCTCAGGAACAAGGGGACATGCTCTGAAGTTGGAGGAGGGTAAATTCAGGAGAGATGTGAGGAAGTACTTCTTCACAGAAAGAGTCCTGGATTCCTGAAACAACCTTCCAGCAGGGGTGGTGGGGCAGAAATAGTGGTGGAGTTCAAGAATACTGGGATAAGCACAAGGAATCACAGTGGTAAGGAGAGGGAGGAGAAAGAGCAGTAGATTGGGTACAGTCTGCAATAATGGTGTGGTAAAAAGAAATGGGGCAGACTGGATGGGCCAAGCAGTCCTTATCTGCTGTCAAATTCTATGCAAAAGATTTTACAGCTGTCCAGAATAATATTACAGAACCCACTTACTGTATATTTTGTGCTTCATATTAAGTGGCTGCTGCTCACCACAATCTGGGCTCCTTTACAAATATTTCCCAAAGTTGGTTGTCGACCAAGAATAAATTGGCTTAAATGATAGATATTAAGTACTATAATTTTAAATGGTATGAGTTCTTGAAATTTCTGTAAAGAATTATTGATTTCAGCCCAAAGTGGGAATGCTCCTAGCTTTGAAGTTAAACAAGACCTCTTTGAGATGTGGATCCACTGTTTCACAAAACTGAATTTTCAAATTATAGGTCTGTCTCAAAAACATTTTAAATAAGCATATCCAATGTAACATTTTATTTTACTGCAACTACAGTCCACAGTCATGTAAACAAACAGAACAAAGGTTTTCATATATGTTACATTTAAAATGTGCATTACATTTCTAATGAATTGGCTACTCAGCTTGTGCAAACAGCAGTCAAGCCATTTTCCGTTTTGTTTTGAAATGGTGCTATCACAGGGCTTAGTGATTTGTGCTAAGTTATCATTTTCATTATGCTGACTCCAGACTATTTGTACTGGGAAAGAACAACATGTATAAAATTATCATGAAAGTACACATTTAACAGAACTGCTTGTGATGATCTTGACAATTCTGCATGTGAACTGTAATTGAATCCTGTATGTATATTTCCAAGTATGGTAGTACATTGGTAAAGCTAAACCTGGCTGTGTGTTGTCTCTATAAAAATGATACTTAGTGCTGTATGTGCCTGCTCATGTCAGAACTAATATGAACTATCATTTAATGGCTTATTACACAGAGGGCAACACAAGTGAAATGGAATTCTTCATCACTGTTCTGAAGTGAGGGGTGTGAGTAGCTTGACAAAGCAATCAAATACCAGCAGGCATCTGAGGCGCAGATTTCACAGGTCAAGGGCTTTACTCAAAGCAAGAAAAAAAAATGTTGTGTTGGTTTGTCATCTATTTTGCATGTGATGGTGCTGACAAAAATATAACCAGTAAGTGAGGAAGCAGCTTGCAATAACTTAGCTGATGTGTTGCTTCTTTCCTTTTAAGTACAAAACAACTCAAATTATGAAACATAGAAACATAGACTTTGACAGTAGATAAGAACCACTTGGTCCACCTAGTCTGCCCATTTCCCTACCTATTGGATAAGCTGCAGATCCTAGTTAACCAACAGCCTATTTCTTCCTACCCCCCCACCAGAATTGCCTTATGTCTGTCCCATGCATTCTTGAATTCCACCACTGTTTTTGAACCCACAACCTCCTCAGGAAGGCCATTCCATACATCCATCACCCTCTCTGTGAAAAAATACTTCCTCACATTGCCCCTGAGCTGTCCTCCCTCTATCTTCAAATTGTGTCCCCTTGTTCTTGCACATCTCTTTTTCTGAAAGATGCTACCCTCTTGGACTTTTTTGATTCCCTTGAGGTACTTGAATGTTTTTATCATGTCCCCCCTCTCCCTCCTTTCCTCAAGGGCATACATATTAAGACTATACAACTTTAATTTTGTAAAATAAATAATATGCTCCTTTCTTCCACTGAGGAAGAAATATTGTCTATGATTTAATTTATTTTAAATGATAAAAAACAGAAGCAGAATTTAAGGATGGGCATCAAATCCTTATCTGAATTTGAACAGCTCTGAATATTTGCCAGTTAAGGCTCTGGAGCACCTTTTATTAAAGCAACATATTAAAACAAAACTTCATTACCACAAAAATAGAACATATACTGATGAATAAAATGGCAGTACACTTACTTTCCAGGATTTTTCAGTTCCTATGTGCTTTTAGGAAGTGAGAGTACTGTTTCCCACAATTGTAAGGCTATGCCTGTGGTTCAATGGGTAGAGCAACAATGTCACTCCCCCACCAGGCCTTAAAAGGCCACTCCTCCTGGACTGTTCCAGGATTTGTTTCTTCTTCACCCCAACATCCTCCTCCTCCTCCTGCAGTGGCACATCTCTTTTCTGTGGGCTTCTTCCTAGCTACCTTTAGCAAAGGAATCATTCCTGTGGCACCTATAGATGTGGAACCCTCCTCTAGGTTTCCTCACTGTTGTACCCTATATGGTAGTATATATCATGGATAGAGAGGCGAACAGCACAATGTACAGTATCTAAGTCACATAAGCATACATCTTATCAAGTTGGGTAAGCACATTGAATAGGACTTTGTCATGTCATGCAGCTAACGGAATAGACAAGATAAAAAGACCTTCCACCTACAACTGTTGGAGGAGGAGGAGAAAGTGAAAGAAAGAGAAGTAGGCACTAACCCCCCATCCCAGCTGATATCAAAAGGTGTCCTTTTAGAAGAGCTGGCTCAGATGCACTGCCAGTTTCAGTGAAGAGAGGCAGGGAAGAGGCTGTGGAACAACTAAGCTAGCTGAATTACAATGAAGGCTGCAGTGCCTGCTGCACAACCACCTTCTCACACTTAACCACCACCATCTCCATCATATGTATTGATATCAACTAATGAGTGACAGAACACTGACTGGACCTAATCTCCTCAGTGTGTAAATTGTTAATTGTTTTCAAGTTTGGAAAATACATTTTACTTTTACTGTAATTACATTCATAAGTATTTGGATAAAATCTATTAATGATCAGAGTGAGCTCTGTATTCTCCACAGTCCGAAGGCACTCATGAGAATGCACAGCTCACTCTTCACTGACGAGAATATTTTCCATATCCCATGATCTGCACATCATGTGTATGATTTATACCATGGAAGTGTGTTTTGCAAAGCTAATTGAGTAAGTTGTAGGTTTCAGTGAGAAAGAGAAACTGTTGCAGGTAGCAATGAGATAGAAACTGCTTGGTGAAGGAGTTTCATTTACAATTCATGTTGTTTTGAAGCTGGGATCAGCACAGTAGTGGGCTAGGAGTGTTAGAAACACACTGGGACACAGGTGAGAGTGTTTTGTAAAGTTAATTTAGTAAGTTGCAGCTTCAGTGAGAAAGAGAAACTGTTTTCTGAAACAGTTTCATTTCAAATGCAAGCTGCAGTGAAGATATTCTCTCTCTGGTGACATCAGCAGAGTGTGGATAAATGGCATTTATCCTCACTCCGCTGATGCCATCAAGATTATCCTCACTGCAGTGGAAATAACACAGGATATTCTACTGAAAACTGTCACCCCATGGTATCTCTCTCTCTCTCTCTCTCTCTCTCTCTCTCTCTCTCTCTCTCTCTTCTATATATATATATATATATATATAATATAGGCACGGTCGCATCCCTATATTTAGGGTTATGAAGGCATGTCTATGTTAAAGTCAAACGTTTGCACATTAATAACTTTGGACCTGTTCAACAGATTTGCCTGAAATTTGGTATGTGTGGTGGAGCATGGTAGATCTCTTGATCTGCCAAATTTTGTTTTGGTCAGACTTATGGTCTTTGCACACCAAAATGCTGAAAAATGCACTTTTCTCTAGATATGTAGGCAGTTTTGGGGATTTTGCCCGTGGTGCTGTGCTGCCGTCATGTGGCATGCCACTCTGCAAGATGACTCTTCTGAAAGAGCTTTGCTGGTCAAACATGCCGTTTTTCATTTTGTGAAACAATATTAAGGCATTCAAAAGTTACTGCACTTTTAAGCTCCCATTATAAATCAATGGTACAATTTATATGGTTATTTTGCGAACAAAGAATGGGGTTCGTGCCATCTCGTTCCACCTGGTGATCAAAGAATTTGCAGCCTTGAGGTCAAAGAATCTTTGATCCCAAGAATTCATTGATTTAGACCACTGCCATCTTGTTTTTGAGTTCCAATTGTAAAAACATAAATATCTTGGCTCATGGGTCACTCCTGAAGTAAAACTTGGATGGGTTTTACTCAGGGGACTTTGTTTGATCAACCCATGGCCGTTGTTTGTTACAGAGTGGTCAAAAAATACAGATTCAACATTTTTTATTCTTTGATCACGGCTCACTAACGATCTTTGATCGAGAGCCTGCAAATTCTTTGACAGCGAGATTCTTTGACCATGATCTTACATCGCGAGGGGACAACCAGATAGCCATTTGAAAAATTAAGATTTCTCAGCCCAGGGGTGGCCTAGGGACACAAATGAGGGTGGATTTTGCTCAGGGGGCCTCGTTCTATTGAGGCATGGTGGTGGTTTCATGGAGTTCAGTCAAAAAATTGAGTTTCACCATTTTTTATTCTTTGACTGCGAGTGTGCAATTTCTTTGATCGCGAGCTTGCAAATTCTTTGATCGCAAGATTCTTTGACCACGATCTTGCATCACAAAGGTGTGACTAGATGGCCCTTTTAAAAATTCAAATCTCTCAGCCCAGGGGTGGCCTAGAAACACAAACGAGGGTGGGTTTTGCTCAAGGGGCTTCATTCTATTGAGGCATGGCAGTGGTTTCATGTACTTTTGCCAAAAACTCGACTTTGACCATTTTTCTTCTTTAATCGTGAGCATGCAAATTCTTTGATCATGAGCCTGCAAATTCTTTGATCGTGAGATTCTTTGATACCATCTTTGATAGGAGGAGGGACAAGATGGCCAGATTTTATAATTGAATAGATAGGCCAATTTTCACAATCTTTAAGTTTAAATACTTCAGAAACAGTTTGGTCTTTTGCTTGAAATTTGGAGGGTGTTGATAGCATGTCCTGTAGATGTGAATTATGGTGTTTACGTGACAGAGAAAGTATTTTTTGTGGAGATATTGTGTGGCGCAGCTCATGTTCTGCAAACAGTGTTTTCCATTGTGGTTGTGGCTTGAAATTTGTATGGTACCTGGCCTTGCTGCTGTCAATGTAATTTTTTAGTCATGAGGTGTGTAATGTAGCCAGACACTTGCAAGTTGGTCAGCCCCCGAGCTCCCACCAACTTGCGCAACTTTTTACTTTTCTATTCTTTCTCAAAAAGTAAGGAAATTCTATGCAAAAAACTGCATCATTTAGGGTTAAACCACAAAAAGTCAGGAAATGAAAAATCTTTAGGGTTGCCCCTCCCCCCAGACCCACCAATCATCCTAAGATTGACAGATGACAGGGTGTGTCATTGGGGTTGTGAGGCCTAAATGTCACCCCATTCTTTTTGTTGTCCCTTCTCAATATCATTACACATGGAATGGGGTGAAATTTAGGCCTCACAACCCCAATGACACACCCCATCATCTGTCAATCTTGGGATGATTGGCAGGTCTGTGGGGAGGGCAACCCTAAAGATTTTTCATTTCATGACTTTTGTGGTGTAACCCTAAATGATGCATTAACACAGTTTTTGCATAGAATATATATATATATATATTTATTTATACATACTGTATATATATATATATATATATATATATATATATATATATTTATATATATATATATATATATATATATATATATATACAGCTTCTCTCTAAACTGGTGTATTAGTCCAGATGTCAAATACAGTTACAGCACATACAGAAAAGCAGTATTTGCATCAAACAATGATGTAGGCCTCATTTTATGACACAAACTGCAGTAAATCATGATTTTCCATTGCAGATAGATTTTCTGATATAGCAGTGAGGTGAGTTGGACATCAGCAGGTGGATACAGAAAAACAAGGAGCATGCACCTGCATCCATCTTGGCCTGCTTTGAAAATGCAACTCCAGCTGACAGATATTCAAAACTTTGCACTGGGCACAGACCGTTTGTGCTTGGTTTGCACTGGGTTTGCGCTGGTCCACTATATTCAAAAGGCCAAATAGTGTGGACTAACTGCACTAGCACTGGGCAAAATTATAATGTGTGCAAGGGGCCAAAAGAGGTGGCATGTACAAGAATACAGCGCAATGTTATATTCAGTGCATTTGCACCATGCAAAGTGTTGTTCCATGACTTATATCATGACACTGTGCAGTGCAAATTAACACCCAAGGAAAGGTAGTCTTAACTCTGGGCAAATCAAGGTTGGGGGACGTGGACACAGCAGCAACAGGGAACAAGGCTGTATGCAGCCAATGAGGAGGCAGCGTGGGTGAACTGCCTCCCTAGGCCACTCCATAGGCACAGGCACCCAAACTGTGGAATACAATGCAGTTATATTGCTTAAAATCCAACCAGCCAATTAGTGATAGAACTACACTGTAACAGCACCTGCAGCAGTAATGGTTTGCAATGTGACAATACGTTGCACAGTGTGAACTGTGTGTTGTGCTAATGGTCTATGTTTAGTGTACTCTGTATCATCCCAGCTGTAATGTTATGGCTCTGGGAGGTGTCTGGCACTGTGCCTCAGCCCTTTGTGCCTACCTGGACAACAAGGTGATAAATAAACATAGACAGGCACCAGACAGAGTATAAACATGCTGCACATAGATGGCACCTCCTATGTTGCCATCATCTGCCACTGGCCCCAACCATGCCAGGCATTAATGGTGAACTGGTACCCTAGTGGACACCTATGGCAGTGTGTCCATACAGCACACACTTGCAGACCATCCTTCAGTTGACACCGACAGAATCCAGCACACACATGCAGCACTGGGGCATGGAGGGTGTTGAGGGAGGGTGTACAGGTGGCCAGTCTGCACCACATACTGGATGCTGCCACAAGGCTGGGACAATCCACACAGTGCAAATGGTCCAGTGTAGGAATACCCCAACACCGGTGTGCATGTCTGATGCTATGTGCTCCACCAGGCACATACGCACATCTGTACAGACATTACAGCACACACAGCCAGCCATGTATATCTCACTGTGAGTATCCCATGCCAGTAGTGCAACATCTGTGGGTCACACAACTGCATAACAGTAATATCCACTGTCAGTACACACCTGCAAGATGGGCCTGTCACTGTGTAAGTGCAGCAGTCATTGATGCCCTACATGCCATAGGCATTGCTGTGTCCCTCACACTACTGGCCCCCTTGTTACTGTAGTGTTTGCTGTGCACTGTAGCAGGAACTACAGTGTGACTATTGTATGCAGCATCACCACCTGTGCCTGTGTTGTGTAGTTCCCCTGGGGTAAAATATTCTATGCAGTTCTGTACAAATGTAGCCTGCAGCTACCACAAGGCACTTCCAGACTAACATACAGGTGGAGCTGTGGGCAGACCCAGCCTCACCCTGTACTTCCAGACTGACCTACAGGTGGAGCTGTGGGACCCTGCAATAGCGCTGGGCAAACTGCATGCAAATCTGGCCATAATGAGATGCTAATCTAGTTGTTTGTACATGGACTGCCTAAGTAGGCCCATTTTCATGCCACTTTTGAATATAGCAAATTTTTGCCCCGGACAAAAGTGACATCTTAGCTGTGCTCAAAACCTGCGCGCAAATGTGTCTGAGCCATGCAAACATTTCAGAATCATGGTACATTTCTGCAGAATTTCACATGCACTGGTGCTTGCAGTTGTAATGAATCCTCTCCTTTGCTAGTACACACATTGGTACATAGTGCATCTTTACCTTCCTTCACGTCGCTGTGCACTGGGCTGCTGTTCTGTTTTGCACTTCCTGATTGCTATATTCAGAGCTGTCCTATTTCCCGGGCTATTTTTGCACTGCACTCCCAGCCCAGTTTGCCCAGCTTCCTTGGCATGCTATATTCAGCAGCTTTAGCACTGGGGCTATCCTTTTTGAAAATAGTGGGCTATTGGTTCCTTGCTAATTTAGCATTCCGGGCAGTGCTAATTTAGCAACAGAGCAAAGGTTTTTAATATCTGGCCCCTAGTGTTTTGTTGTGCTGACTGTGAACTGCTGTGTGATGAGGTAGACATGCACTGCATTTTAACCACAAATCACAGTTCTTTTGGGTGACTGTTGTGAAGTGCCAGGACAAAAAATACTCCCTCCTCTTCCACCTCTCTGACCTTGTACCCTTTATTCCTGCCTCCTACACTAATTCTTGGACCTTTAGTCTTTCAGGGTTTCCCACTATAAAACCTTTGATATCCCAAACACCTCCTCCATCAGCCTTTCCTCCATTTGGAATTCCCTCCCCCAAGTATTCACCTGTCCTTCCTAACCCTCTCTCACATATACCTCCTGAGAACACAGTTTACTCCTTCCAGTCCCCACCTCTGGCCCTCACCTTTTCCTCCTTTCCCCCTCCCTTGTCACCCTTTGTTCTTGTAACACTTGTTAGCCCTGTCCCTTCTCTCGGGTAAAGTTGTTGCAACCAATTATACTGCAATTTTTTGTGCTCTTGAATTGTAGTGTTTGCTTATGCACATGCACAAAGCATATATTTTGGGATGGTAGGACAGTGCAAGGCCAGGGAAGTGTGTGCTGTACCCAGTCAGTGCAGCTGAGCCTGTAAGAGACGTGCATGTGTACACCTAATCCTGGCAAGGCTGCTGCTGACACTACTGAACTGGTTGTTGGGTATAAACTTCTTGCATATGAAAGGATGCCACTGCACCAATCACAGTGCAGCTACATTCTTTCATATGGCCTCAGCCAGCAAAGCAGCATGCCTCCATCTCAACAATAAATTCCACCCATTGCTTTCTTGCATTAAAGCTTACTCCCGATGCTGTCCCCAGTGCCCTGATTGAACAAGATGTCCCACCCATTGCTGCCATGCATCCTGCCCACCTCTCTAATCATGTCCATGATGCCCCAGTTGAAAAGATGTCCCACCCACTGATGTCATGCATCTTGCCCTCCTACCAATTGTGTCCTAGAGGCACCTCATTCAACATGCCTCACCTGCTAGTGATGATCATCCTGCACACCTGATGATTGTGTACCTGTTGTCCCCCTCCCAACAGAAAGTCCCAGCTGCTGCTGTCATGTATGCTGGCCTCCTCCTGATCTTCTCCCCAATTCCCCATCCAATTAAGAAGTCTCACACCCCTGCAGTAAAAATAACAGTCCTTCATCATCTTGGCCCCTTACTTTCTTTTCTTTTTATATATAGTACATCACCTGTAACAAGGAGATGGTCTCTTGACGTAGTCTGCTCCCCATGAAACTCTGGTGTCCCTTTGCACCCACCACTCAACAACCCTCATTTACATTGTCTAGTACTCTGATGACAATCGGCACATCCTGCTGCTTCCAGTGCTGACTGGAAAATGACTGAAACAAGGTAAATTTGGTTAATAGCTTTCTAATGTGCTTTGAACTGTTGCTCATAATTTAGTAATTTTTTTAGCATTTTCCAACGTAACATTTTGGGATCCACCTTATGAACAAGGTAGGTGAAATTTATCATATTTCTCCTGAGACATGTCTTTGCAGTCTCTCTTTGAAATCACCTTGCAATGTGAAATAAAGGACTCCACCTCTCTTAATAATGAGGTGGCATCATAAAAGTCACTGTTGAAAATCTGGAGTTAAGAAAATGTAAAGAAAAACAGCAACATTATGAAACAATGTTGAATTATTTTCAATGTTTACTCATAACTGTGATTTTTGAAGATTTTGGCTGTAAATGTGCAACATAGCCCTTTTGTTATGCCACCTGATGAACATAACAGGTGTCAGTTTTTCAGATCCTCTCCAAAACCAGTTTACACAGTCAATCAGTGAATTCTCCTTTTGTATGGCATTTAAAAAATTCAACCTATCTTGATAATAAGGTGGGGTCATAAAAAGACTATGCTGAAAATTTGGGGTGACAATGTCAAAATAACAATGAGGTTAAGAAGAAAGGGTAAATGTTAACACTGATTACTTCTAACTTTATTTTTGTAGATTTTGGCCCCAAATATTCAATATTGCCCTTGTGTTACCCCCACCTCATAAACATGATAAGTGTCATTTTTCAAATTCCTACTGATACATGTTTTTTGCGGTCTCTCTGCAAATCACCTTTCAGATGGGATTTGAAAAGTTCCACCTGTGTCTATTGTTATGTGAGGGTATACGAAGACTATATACTTGTGGTCAAAATGTCGAAGTGCACTGACAATGAAATAATTTCCTCATCTTCCCTATCCTGGGTAAATACATTGTACAAATGGGTGAAAGCAGGACCCTCACTGAAAAGGAGACATGGCTTCTTTGCTGTGATATCCTCTGTAATATCAGGGAGGCAGTATAGCACGAGTGGTTTAAGGCTCTGAGCTGCAAATCTGGTGACATCCAGCAGACCAGACCTGGGATTGAATCCCACAGCTTTCACTTGCATACTGTGTGACCCTGAGCAAGTCACTTAACTTCCCTGTGCTCCCAGGTCGCACCTGTAAAAAAGCTTTCAGCTTAGTGTGCTACTCCTGGTTAGATAACTAAATAAAAAAAAATATCTTGGGTAACTACAGGCTAAAAATGTGTAAAAGCAGAACTCCATTGAAAATGAGGTATTGTATCTGATCTGCCCTGTCATCAGTACATACAGTATACAGCAAAATGTGTAAAAGCAGGAACCCTGTACAGCAGAACCCCACTGAAAAATGTACATCTGTGCTGCTCTGTCCTGAAAAAATAGAAGCTGAACCCTACTAAAAATGAAAAAGTGCCTGTCACCAGCCTTACCTGTGTAAATACAGTGTAAAAATGTGTCAAAGCAAAACCCCACTGCAAATGAGATAGTGCATCTTGGCTGGGATGTCCAGGATAAATATATCATAGAACTGCATAAAAGTAGGACACCAGAGCAGAACCCCACCGAAAAGTTGTTATATGTAAGCTGAGCTCTCCTGCAAAAATTATTTAAAAAGCACTCCAATCATCTGTCCTCCAGCTGTCTGGAATATTCCTGGAGCTCTATTGTTCCCACTCTATGGACATTGAACCCACCTCCTGACTCACCTGCTCAAGACCCTCCTTCCTGCACCCCCTTGCCCCAGTCACATCAGTTGAACTATTGGAATACTGATGACGACCAGCTCAGCCCTCCACTGACCCCCTCAGCCGGCCGCCATCTGCCTGTCAGTGACCAGTTACAAGTATTGTACAAACAGTTGTTTGTACAGTATTCAAGCTCACTTACTGACAGTCAGATGGCTTTTCTACAGTACTTACAATCACTCACTGACAGTCAGATGGCTTTTGTACAGTACTTACAATCACTCACTGACAGTCAGATGGCTTTTCTACAGTACTTACAATCACTCACTGACAGTCAGATGGCTTTTGTACAGTACTTACAATCACTCACTGACAGTCAGATGGCTTTTCTACAGTACTTACAATCACTCACTGACAGTCAGATGGCTTTTCTACAGTACTTACAATCACTCACTGACAGTCAGATGGCTTTTCTACAGTACTTATGATTGCTCACTGATGGTCAGAAGGTGCCCAACCAAGGTGGTGAGAGGAGAGCTGGCAGTCACTTTCACTATTGCCTTATTTCAGCTTTGGTGATGAAGGTGAAGGGAGTTTGTGGAGGAGGGTCTTGAGTGGGTAGGTTGAGAAGGGATTGATGCTCTCATGAGGATACTATACCACCAGGAAAATTCAAGACAGCTACAGGATGGGCATTCAGGGGAGAGCACACATGACTTGTTAATGAGACCATAATGGCCAAGCAAATAGCCCAGAGTTCCTTGAATGTCCAATGGACTCATTAGCATGTTAGCGCTGAATATGGCCAATGGAATCCCTGATGCTATCTTGTGACAGCAAGGTTTTCTTGTGAGCTTACTTGAATGTTTTACATGTTGCATCATTGCACCTGTAGGCGACTCTGCTTTCTCACCTGGAAGTTACACTAGACTTTCCTCTTTGGCTTAACCCTGTATGTATCTAATGTATACAAGTCTGTTAAGTTTAGTCTGGGGCTCTTTTTGCAAAATTAAGAACAACATCACTCCTAAAGCTCCTGGCTAGTGTTCAAAGTATTCTGATGCCTAAGCTCAGTTATGGTGCACTAATTTACAGCTACAGCTCTAAAGCTATCCCAAGGAGGTGGGATGGCACATTTACTAACATCTGTCATTTTGCACCAGCTACAACATGCCTAATGCCTCATACATACTTCACTTGGGGAAGGGATGGCTGTCCTTTATATCTATAGATTCATCTACCTGATGCCTAATAGGTAATGTTCTCCATCACCAAAGAAAGTACCACCCCAAAAGAGCTAGTGTATTGTTTGAATTAATAGTAACTTTCAGATGCAGTCATCTATCACTTCCAATATCTGAAGTATTTTTTTTATTTTCTATCTGCTATTTAAAAGATTTTCCACCTGACAGTACTGGGGTACTGTGTGGAACAGCACTCTGGTGGAAAAAATACATCAGTTCTGTTCCTCCCACTACAGTGTCAGAAATTAGACAAAACACCTTGAGGCACCACAGTCCTTGCAGCCTGAGCAGTGACTTTCACAAGCTACCAATCAAAATGCAGGAACTTGTGACATCACTAGTAACCAGGGAGAGCCAGTCCCTGCTGCTTCAAGTGAAAGTGAAACCTGGCAGTGAGAAATGGTTCTCACTGGTTACTAGTGGTAACATGGTCAGTGTGGTCTTAGTGATGATGTAGTGGGAGGAATAGAACTGACTTATTTTTTTCCTCCAGACAGAGTGCTGCTCCACACATCACCCCAGTACTGCCAGGTGGAAAATCTTCTAATTAGCAAACAGAAAAGAAAAAATACTTGAGGTATAAGAAGTGATAGCGGACTACATCTGAAAGTTACAATTAATTGCAGGCAGTTTCCAGGCAGTACACTAGCTCTTTATCCTTCTTTGAACAGGATCACCATATACAAACTATAAGGTACCAAGATCAAGACTTGCTACAGTGGAGTCAGCCGTGATGTAGCACAGCACCTTTCAGTGTTGTAGACTACCATACCATACAGTAGGGTACCATGCAATTAAATGGCAATTAAGCCCTTTTGTCATGCAGGAATTTGTGAGATGAATTTTACTATGCTGCATCCTGACAGACTTCACCGAACAATATCTACCCAAAAAATCACACTTCTCTGGGAGACCTTACCTTCTTACTTTCTCTTGCTATGTTTCAATACTCTAGGATTCCTCCTTCTAACATTCATTGTAACCCTATGAATCAGATGTTCAGATCTAACCCTTGGAAACATCTGTTACTGAAGTATATTTTTTTAGTTTTCATTTACCAGGTAGGTGCAGTAGACCATCAAATTCCAACATTCAGGCACAAGCTGGGAGATTGCAGACAGCATAAAAATACAATAAGGCACAGTGACAATAAATACATATGACATTGTAATAAATACAGGTAAACATACAATATAGAGAATAATGCACTGGCGACTGTGTGTCATGAAGGTTTTTACATACTCAAGGTGTGTAAAAAAAAACTTTATAGACACACAGTTGTCTGTGTTTTATTTTTTATAATTACTGATGCAGGGAGTGAATGCCAAAGAAAGTGAGTGATGTTCAGTTTTAGTCTGCTTTTTTTTTTTGACTTTATCTTTTTATTCAAAGATTTTTTTAATACAATTAGTCTGCTTTTTAATGATCCCAGATGTGCTTTGTTCAGTCTCTGTCACACACACACACACCTTGCCAAGTATGGACATTCTTTCCTTTCTTTCTTTTTTTTTAAAGTGAATCTGTTGAACTGCACATAACAAATAGTATAAGAACTCAGCCATGGTCCTGTTACCGATCTTACTCATTTGGCCTCTCAGTCTCCTGATCCTGATGCACAGCAGGATCAGCGGATTATGTTTGAAGTTGTAAAGGCAAGATCAACCGGATAAATAAGAAAAAAATAGAATAACGAGCAGCAACTTAGCAAAGGTAAATTATGAGTTGTACTTGTGGCTCATGTCACTAAGTGACAAATGGAGCCACCATGTTTGAGGAACTGTTCAGCCCACCCACTAACCGAATAAGAGTCAAATATGGTCTTGCGCTACAAACAGAACTGAAGTGAGAGTGAAATTAAATGCTGTAATATCTAAGTAATCTGGTAATTATGGGGTTTGAAAGAGAATGTCAAAGCGTGCATTAAAGGGGGGTCACCAGTAATTATACTGTAATAAATACAAGCAAAAAATGACAGCTATGAAACAAAGCATTACAACCCAATTTATATAAAAAAACAAACACACTCAAAACTATATTTTCAGAGATGTCAAGGGACTTGTAATACATCAAGATACAAGGTGGCCAATACTAATCAGAAGCAAGTGCAGGTAAATACATTGGCGTAGAAAGCACCGCATCAAGGTGGGTGGTGGTGATCAGCAACAGAGCAAATTCAGAAAAACCATAGTCACGGCACTCACCCTTGCACCAGAAATAAATGCAGAGTCACAAAGTTAATTCCAGATACCCTCAAGTCCATTTATTAGGTTGCCAGCACAAACATCTGACCCTCCTGGATCAGGAAAATAATGGAATAAAGCTTTGTTCTATTGTTTCCCCTCGCCAGGATGGTCAGATGTTTGTCCTGGCAACCTAATAAATATGGAGGGTGAAGATGCTTGAATTAATTTTGTGACTCTCCATTTATTTCTGGTACAACAGTGAGTGCCATGACTTTAATTTTTTGCAGGTAAAAGCACTATGTGTACTCCTGCAATACTATGAAATGCTTGGATTAATAAGTTTGGTGAATCTCAGTAGGAACAAAATTCCACAGCCTTGGAACAAAATTGGCAAATGCTAGTCCCCATATTTATGTACATCTTTGGGATGCCAGAGGGCATGTTCACTGGATCTCAGAAGGTGAGCTCTATGAGTAAGCTGGAGGAGTGATGCAAGAGGCAAAGGCAATTCATTAACATGAATACTATAAATCACACCACCCAGCTAAGTCACATATGGATGACAGGGGGAGCCACCAAAAGCTTGATATACAGGTTGTAATGTTGGGCAAGTCAATTAGAGGCCAAATCAAACTGACAAATATTATTATATATCATGTACCTCTTATGAAAGGTAGATTTGGCAGAGTACGAGAACACTGGGACTCATAATGGAGTTCATAAAATAGCCCATGGGCTATGGCTAACCCAGAATGGGGTGCTAGATTATGAATGACCTTATACAGTATATGAAATGCCCAGTCTGGGATTTACAGTTTTTAAGTATTTGTCATGCACAATGAAAAATCAAGAAAGGGGTTAAGAGTGATTCCTAAATTGTTTAAGGAGGAGGAAGGCTACATCATAATAGAATACTGATAAAAGGGACAGACAAGACTTTGATCTAGGAGTGACCTAGGAATTGTTCAAAGTTGCTTGTTTATATTTAGCCAGCTTTGAATAGCCTGGAGGTCCAATAATGGCTGCTTATTAATGTCATCTGTGTTGTTGGAGCTAGAAGAAAGAATAAGATCATCCTCATATAGGATGGGAGAGCAGGAGGGACAATGCTAGACTGAGTTTATATTCAAAAAAGAATAGAAGAGGTCTTAGAACTGACCCTTGACAAATCCTAACTGTAGTGGGACCAGGCTTGGAGAGGGAGAGGGCCTGAACGTGAACCTCTGAAACCTGTTAGCTGCAACATTTCTGAACCATTGTAGTGCTGTAGAGGAGATTCCTAGACAGGTAAGCTTGGAACAGAGTAAGGAGTGATTAACCAAGTCAAAGGCCTTAGTAAGATCTATAATGACAGCACCAGTGAGGTCACTCCTGTCAATTGCAGTACCAATGTTTGTAGTATGGTAAGAGGTATGAGGTCTAGAGTGGTGCTATCACCTGTTTGAAATTCATGCTACACAGAAGAAAGGAGCTCATAGGAGAAGAGGTAACTGGTGAGCTGAGAGAGGTGACAATTTTTTCAATAGCTTTAAGACAAGTAATATGGCAATAGGCCTATAACTGCAGATATGTTTGGGGTTACCTCCTTGGGGCAGGCACTACATCGAATCATTTTCATTGGTTATTCACAACCCCATAGATAAGGAAAGTGTCATTATTCTGGTTATTGGGTAAGCAAGTTCACTACCACAGTTCTAAGGACCTTAGGTTCCAGACCCCTGAGCCATCAGATTTTGATACAGGAATCTAAGACCTCTGCAGACTTCAGAGATTCTAGCTGCATTAAAATGGGGGAGATACAATAGGGCAATGGCCTTTGGGGAAAAACTTGAATCTGGGTGTAGGGCTGAGATGATACAGGGAATGCCACAGTATAGAAGGTAAGAGCAGAAAAATAGTGATTAAAAGCATTTGCTCTAGTTATTGGGTTATTGCTATTAACATTATTTATATCAATGTCAGATGGGGAAAAAATCACTATTTGGCCCAAGCATCTAGCTGATGCATTTCAAGAACTGGCATGGATTTCTGATCCTCATAATTGAAGAGCTTCTTACAAATGTGTGCATTTATTGCACCTGATAGACTTTTACTCTCATTCTAGAGTATCCTATATGTAATCCAGGCTACTGTAGACAAGGAGGTCTTGAACTCCTGCTATCATTTATCGCTGGCAATGATCAAAGACATGAGATGTTGATTGGGCCATTTTGTGACAGGATCTGAAACCCTTCTCCTGGTAACATAATTGGAAATGGTATATTTGTAAAGGGTACATACAATTATTTCATATAGTGAAAACATTTTTCAATGATACATAATATCTTCTCAAATGCAACAATATAATGATGAAGCTCCATGGCGGTAGTATTTTTCAAATAAGTATTTTTTTCAAATGAGTAGCTTGTTATAAGCCACAAGAAGCATACAAGTTGATTATCTTTACTACTGAATAAATATCTAAAGATAAGAGCTATCTAGAATCTTTGTGGTAAATTTAAATCAAAAAAGCTAATAGTATTTGGCACTGAGTGTTTACTATGGTCCTGATTTATTTTCAACAGGCGAGGATCAAAGTTGAATTGATTTATTCTGTTTATTCTGTTCATTTCTTGGTGAGATTAATCACTGAGGTAAGAGGAATATCCTCTTAAGCTCTTTTTGGTATCACATTTAATTAAATGACAAAATTTAGATACCAATATGCATATACATTTTTTACCTTTTCAGAATAAAGTGAAGCCAGTTTCACATAAAGAGGACCAGCAAATTGTTTTATACATAACAAGCACATGTTAAGGTGCATTTAAAATATAGTCTCAAATTATTAGAAATGGTTTATATAGTCAGTTGGACTCAATTAAAAATGTTTCTTTATACAGATATTTGAATTAGGGGGTTATTGGCAATAAAAAGGAACTTTGTCCCCCACAACTTTTTCACCGTACCTTTGGCAGGGTTAGTTCCACCTGTAGATTTGAATGAATTAAGAAATACATTTAGATAAAAGTATATTTGAGTTAAATGCATATAAATGAAATACTTAAACTTCTTTTCTGAGTTATTTACAGAAAAATGCTCAATTGTCTGATGAAGGAACTTGGGTTCTGAAATGTTACTATTAAAAGTTATTTGGAGCTTCATCATTATATTGTTGCATTTGAGAAGACATTATGTATCATTAAAAATGTTTTTCACTATATGAAATAATTGTACATACTCTTTACAAATATACCATCTGCATTTGGGTTGAGATAGGTATTCAATGTGCTTAATTGATTATCCTATTTACCTTTACCCCCTGTTTTATTTAAAATGATGAAAGGAACCTTGGGACACTTACATTATTGTTTCACGAACATAATTTGGAAACCATTAAGTACAGAGTTAAAATAGGACACAGATGAATTAGCATCTGTAGTGTCCCACAGAAAAGTACAATGAAGACAGACACCTCCTGTTAAAGAAGGACAGGTTCAAGGTTTTGCAAAATCATGAAAGGGGATGATTATAGGGGGGATTTTGGCAGGTTTAGCCTGCTACACACAGTATACTGGAGAGTGGTGACTAATGGCACCTGAAAGCACCTCGAGCAGCTTATCCTGTCAACTGTAGGATTAAGAATCCAGTCTATTAAGGTGGCAGAGCTATCATTTTTCAAGAACTTGTTTAGTTCTGTGATAATTTGGAACAGATGGAGTTAACTGAGAGGACCAGTTCCATACTTTTGTGGTGTGCCACTCAAACAGTTAATATTAAAGTCTCCAAACAGGAGTTCCAACACATCTGAAAGATTAGCTAGGCTTCCTGTGGTGGTGATGGTGGGACTGATATACTGGTAGACACAAAGGAGATATTGCTTCTAAGCATTACCTAGCATAAGTACAACATGACAACATTCCAGGTGTTGACCAGAGGTAGGGGGAATGGCTTAAAACTGTAACATTAAGGTGTGACCTCTAGAAACTTAACATGCCACATCTCTATTTTGAAAATGCCTGGTCAAAACGGACAGAGTTGTAACCTGGTGAGGCACAGAGATTGTCCAGTATTGATGGTTTTAGCCATGATTCAGATATCCAGATATCCCTAGGTTACTGTGTTTAAATTTACTGACACAAGCACTTATTTCATCAAGTTTAGGGATCAGACTTCTGACACTGAAATGAATGATATCCTGCTGGGGTGGGGGATTGAAAATAGGATTGTGACAAGCACCTCTCTCTGAGCTGTAACATATTTCAGAAGGGTGTCTGGCAGTGAAATCCCAGTGTTTTTTTTTCTCAGAAGACCAGAAAAATCCAAGCCATTATTTCCTTCCTTCCCATTTCTGTCACATCTCCCTGGTGATGAAGATGTGTCCGTTGAGCCACCCCAAGTGACACAGTCATTCATGCAGGTGCTGGGAAGTGCCCAAAGTATCCAGCCTTGTTGTTAGACCTCCTAGATAGCCCATCTGCTTTGGCACTTTGTTTATCACTGCAGTGCTGGACAGTCATGTTGTATGTCTACAATACAAAGCTCCAGCGTAGTAGTTTTTCATTTTGCTCACTTGACCTATGAAGCCAGATCAGGCGATTATGACCTGTAAGCACAGTAAATTCTCTCCCATATAGAATAGGTTACAGCTTCTAAAGGGCCCACACTATTCCCAAGCACTCTTTCTCAATTATGGCATAGGCCTCCTCCCTGAGCAGAACCCTCTGACTGAGGTACATGAGAGGGTGCTCCTCTCCCTGCTGGGTAACCTGGCTCAGCATGGCACCCAGCCCATGGTCTGAGTTGTCCACATGGACAATGAACTTTAGACTGTAATTAGGGCTGGCTAATATAGCTGGCCCACTTAAGGTCTTCTTTAGCTCCTGAAAAGCAGCCTCACAGCCCTCTGCCCATGGCACCTTATCTTGCTTTCCCTTCTTGGTTAGGTCTGTCAGTGGCTTGGCCAGCTCACTATAGTGAGAGAGAAACCTGCAGTAATACCCTGCTGTACCCAGAAATGCCCTTACCTGTTTCTTGGTGGTAGCAGTGGGCCAGGCCAGCATGACATTGACCTTGGCAGGCTCCAGATGGATGCATCCACTACTCACCCGATGCCCAAGGTAGGACATTTCTGCCATACCTATCTAGAACTTTTCCACCTTGACTGTTAGCCCTGCATCTTTCAACCTGAAGAACACCTCCAGCTTATGCCTTACATGGTTCTCCTAGGTCTGGCTGTATATGGCTATGTCATCCATATAGGCCAGTGCAAAATCACCTACTCCAGAAAGAATGTGATCCACCAGACATTGAAAGGTTGCAGGTACATTCTTCATCCCAAAGGGCATTACCTTGAATTTGTATAAGTTGAATGGGGTGATGAAAGCTGATCTCTCCCTGGCTGAAGGGGTCAGAGGTACCTGCTAGTAGCCCTTCATTAAGTCTACTGTGGTCAGGTACTGTAAGGTTTTCAATGGGGTCCCATAGTACAAAAGTATTAGTTTCACAATAAAATTTCAGAGTATACAATAAGAATATACTGTATAATACAAAACAATACCGTCTTACAATATCACAATAAATAAGCATGCATACCTCAACTACAACATGCTTTTGGAAAACTTAGCAGCATTAACAAACCAGGATCTTATAGCATTCCAAGATACCGTACTTTTATGCAACCTCAGTTGGCCTGGTAAGCTATTCCATAACCTAGGACCCACGTGTACAAAACTAGAGTCACCCTTACAGTTTTCATAACTGGCACCATATACTCTATTTCCTGTGCTGTGCATAGGCCCTCCCTAACACTCCGTTCCCCTATTAATTCTATCATGTAGTCAGGACTTTTTTGAAGTTGACAACGATAAATCAGGTATAACATATGTAGATTACATCATTCTGTCAGTTCTATCCAGTCTAGAGCTCTATAAAGGGAACAGTGATGCATATCCCAAGGTATGTCTAGGATGAACTATACAAACCTATTGAACAATACATCAAGCCTGTGCAGTACTCCTCCAGTGGCACCTCCAAAGACAACATCACCATATTCAAACAATCAAACAGTGGGATTACCATGGAATTCACTATTTTTAATCTAATGTCAGCTGGTATATAGCTTTTTTGCTTATACAGGACTCCCAGTTTCTTATTTGGTTCCCTAGTCAACAAGTCAATATATATATATATATCCCATTTACAATGGGAGTCTACCCAGACTCCCAAATATTTATAGGAGTCGACAAGAGCTAGACTACAATCATCAAAGGTTTTTATATTCAAAACTGGTTGATTTTGTATTTGTTTACTGGAAAACAACGCAACGTGTGACTTTGAGGAATATAAAAACCAAGCAATGTTCCTGAAAATAGCATTGCAATCTGTAGAAATCTTTTTGCAACTTTTCTTGTATCTGACTAACAGACTTACCTTCTATATAAAGTACTGTATCATCTGCATACAAATGGTGCCGGACATCACTCAATAGATGTCTGACACCATTTATATACACGTTGAACAGCACAGGTCCTAACACCGACCCTTGAGGTACCCCAGATTTGATATTCAAATATTTAGATGTGTAGTTGTTATCAATTTGACTCACTGTTGTCTCCTTACCAGGTAGCCATGGAACCAATCCAATGCATCCTGGCTGACTGCAAAATTATGGATTTAGGGCATAGGAATCTTGGAGTTCAGTATAGGATGGGGGTATTGACAGTCTCCAAGCAGGAAAGAACCTTGAGGATATCTTATCAGATGATCTCAAAGTGCCTGGGCAGTGAGACAAAGCAGTAGGTAGGGCCAGTGGAATGCTGGGATTCATAGTGAACGGTATCTCCAGCAGGAGGAGGAAGGTGGCATTGCCACTGTATCACTTGCTTGTGATACCCGACCTGAAGTATTGAATTCAGTTATTAAGGTCACATCTCGGAAAGGACAGAGACAGGATGGAAGCAACTCCAAAAAGCCCTTCAAAGAGAGACTGAGGGATCTCAAGATATGCACTGTAGAATAGAGGATAATGGGAAGGGACATAAGGGCCCACAAGTACTGTACCTTATGGTGGTTAACAGGGTGTAGGAAGGGCATCTGTCTAAAATGAGAAGGAACACCAGGACCAGAAGACATGCGATGAAGCTGGAGGAGACACTCTTTAAAATGAGAAGGAGCACTAATACCTGAGGGCATGTAATGAAGCTGGCCTGGGGGGGGAGTTTAAGAGGCATTTGAGGAAGTACTACCTCACTGAAAGAGTGGTGAATGCCTGGAACAGACTGTTAGCACAAGTGGTGGAGGTGAAAACAGTAAGGGACTTCAAGCATGCATGGGATAGACATAGGGGAATATCAGTGAACAGGCAGGGAGGAGGAAGGATTGTCAGAGACAAGTTAGGGTCTGTGGAGATAGACTAGATAGGGACAATCTGGGCAGAATAGGTGGGCCAAGAGGTCATTTTGTGCCATCAAATTCTTTGTTTCTATGTTTCTGGTCCATCCCATCAATTCTGTTGTGTGAGGCCTAGGGGCACTGACAGTATGAATGTCCCTGTTCCTCACATAAATTGCACCAAAAAGGGTTCAGGCACTGCAAGCTAACATGCCCATACTTAAAACACTGATTGCATCTTGGCCTGTCACAAACTGCTCTTACTGTAGATGTGTCTTGTCCCTACATTTGTTACAGGCCTGAGGCTGACCCTTATATAAATACAGTTCCTTATCTTTGCTAATGTAGACCTTACTGGGTAGATGATGCACACCAGTATTGGTACTGCGTAGTTTGATCCAGAACCTCCAACCACCAGTCCATATTAGCTCATTGTCAATTGGGATGGGCCTCTCGAGTACTTTGTACTTTTTACTAATCAACTAGGATCTAATAGTTTTAAAACTGATATCAAATATTGCTTCATCAGAGATGTGGATTAGTGAATGCAACTCTGAGGCGTAGAATCCTATGAAGTTTTTTAATAATGTGCGAGTCAAATACACCCTGTCAGGGGCCAGTAGTAATCCTCCTTTGAACAGTGGCAGCCACCGCCACTTTCAGTGGTATCATAGGGTATGACACCATGACCTGATACCATTGTCCAAAGCTGCATTCATCTGAATACAGCATTTCCGGTATCGGAACTTTTCATCTCACACCATCATGTGCTATTTTTGAAAGTGGCAATGGCTACTACTGCATTTTAACCTGATGGCATTCTGATGCTGCATGAGTTTCTCCAACCCTGGAACAAATCCACCATGCAGAATTGTCTGTCTGTTTTCCCAGTGGCTCTGCCCAACTGTCCCAACAACCCAACGCCCCAACCAGAACCTGTGCTCCTGTGCTGGATCTGCTGCAATTATTAGCATTGGAGGCCCTCCTTTGTTGAGCTTCAAGCCTGCTAAGCTCAAAACACCAGATACAACCATCCTGTGCTTACTGCTAGTTAGCTTGTTGCCTACAAATGATCCCTGTCTTGTGGGTCAAGGCAATGGGATAAAGGGTCCAGGATCTGCTGTCTCTGGTTCCTGTGGCCTGTCCTGATTTATGTATGAAACTTAATCTCTGTGGGATGGTCCTGGGGGCCCCACATGCTCACCGTCTTTTTGTAGGTGCTTATCTACACCAGTAGCACCACCTGTCTCAGACCCTGTACTCTGTTTCAGAAACCAGGGGATACCCCAAATCACTATTTCTAATCAATCCTCCTTTCCTCAGCAAGCTCAGCAAGTAAAGAGGTACATTATTGGATAGTGAGTCTTTTTCCCTCTCAACCTGTCTTGAAATGTCACCATTGCCCTATTGAATAATCAGGCTAGAAGCCCCAGAAGAGTCCCTTTTGCAATTTGCTTACCTACGCCACCTGTTCCTGAGTGAAGGGAGCTACCACAATACACTCTAATAAATACTCTTGCAATTCAGCCATGTTCAAGGGTGTAGGCAGTACATACCCATTTAAACCATGGTGTACACATTTATTTTTGAGGGGTAACATTTTTCCTAACCCAAGGATACTATTTATCCCACCTTGGTATAATATGATTGTTGGTACTCTGTGTAAGCAAGTAAATGTGAAAATGTATACAACTGGGTGCTGATTTATTTTGGGGGTATACAACTATAGAGCATGAAACAGGTAACATATAGGGGCAACAAACTGGGTACAATTGGGGGAAACACGCAGGGTATGGAAATCAAAAAGAGTACAGCAGGGTCAACAAAGAGGGCCATGGTGTCCAAAATGGTGTACAAACTTTACATTCCTAGCTACTCCTGTGGCCGTGTTAGAGTAGGCAGACATGGTTCGTGCAGAGCAGAGTGCACAGGGAGCAGCACCCACCTTTGCTGTAATCGAAGAAGATGGTTATACTGAGGATGCTGCTGCTGATATCTCTGCCATTGTACATATTGGTCCCGGGAGCCATGTACTTCTGTCAGTCAACATTGTCTATCCAGCACCCAGTAACAGTTTTGCAGTGTAGTCGGCTGATTCAGGTGCTGTTGGGAGCCGAGCAATTCTGGAATGCAAAAATGTTTCAAGATGACACTATTGACTAGCCAAGACATCTAGAAAAATACCATTTAAGTTTTATTAGGCATTTCTATTTTTTTCAGTTTTTTTCCTAGTCTGATCTGTTACCAGATGTCAGCTTACACAAATTATGAAACCTGAGCACAGCTTTCTCGAAATTGTGGCTTTGAGTATTATGCAAAATTTTGAAAAATAAATCATTGCTCTCACAACATCACTTTAGTTGCCCCAAAATAGTGGTTCATATTTATCTGGGGGGGCAATTTGGCTAGTAAAAGGGGGGGGGTGTTCTGCTACAGGTTTGATTTCTGCTGCTTGTTTCTCATATTTTTTTCTATATGCATAGTTTTCTATGGCTTCTGCTTGTTATGATGGAAAATGTATTTAGTCATCTGGCTCATCTTACTGGAACAATATACTGTGTGAAATAATCGTTAACTGTGATATAAGACTTTTCTTTTTAAAGTCAGTGCCAACAAATATTTAACAGTGGGATTGTGATATACAGAAGTTCTTCTTTGAAACACAGGAACCAATGTAAACATATCAGTAATGACACCTTCCATTTTAACAGCTTATTAACAAACTGACAGGCACAGTACCGAGTGTATCAATTGTATGCCCAATGTAAAATATTTGTTGAGATGGACTTTTGAAAAGAAAAGTTGGGAGTCAGAATTTCTTGTAATTTCATGTATTCCTATGGAAAGACATCTCCACCACTGCTCGATTCCTGCAGCTTGTTTCTCATTTTTTTACTCTTTTTAATGAAAACTCTTCAATGGTTTCTGTGCTTATTCTATGTAGTATGCAGCGTAAAGTGCTTCAGTACTAAGAATTTTTTAAGCAATAAGGCATGACCAGGGGTTAGATTAACAGTCTGTTAATCATCCCCTAGGGGTGTAATGTGGCAAGAGGTGCAGCCGAGTGCCATATTGCCTATAGGGGTGATTAACTGACTGTTAATCTAACTTCTGGGAGTGCCTTATTGCTATTATAAAAAATAAATCCAAAAGAAAAGTGTTAAAATTATATTTTTTAAATGTTTTCTTCATTTAGAAGGAGATTTTGAATAAAATAGTTCTTCCACCAACAGTATAAGCATGCTGGTTTAGAATCAGAATGCATCACTCCAGTCATTCTGCAGTGCTAGAGGAGGGACTGCTGACAGGAAGAATCCATGTGCCATGGTGATTAGGCTGTACATGACAGTGTAACAGGGATTAATGTAAGGCTGTTGGATCCTAACAGCCAATGATTGCAACATTTCTGAGTCCCTTTTTATAATGTTAATTAATCAAAAATAGAACTCAGAATATGTCTGTGTGTTGAGGTTTCAGCATGCAAGACCGCTTATTTTTTTATTTATTGAAATCTCAGATTACAGCCTTTGAGCTGGAAGCTTGTTTACAAAGGTTCCACATCATGACAAAACAGGCATACAGTAGTTAAATTATACACGTCAAAGCAGTGCTAACAAAAAAAAAAAAACAGGTAATTCAGATACAGCCATTTAACATGTAGGATTATAAAAGTACAGATATTATGGTGCAGTATATGCAGCAACAAAATGATGTGTAACATACTATAAGTGCACTAATAATACAAGGCAAGAGAAGGAGAGAGGACCATGGATGTGAAGGGACTGGTAGCAGGGGGTGAGGGGAGGAGAGGGCTAGTGAAGGAAGGACTAAGAGAGGGGATGAGGGAAGGACTGGAGCAGCTAGGTAGGCCTTGTCAAAATTTAGTGGATGAGGGGAGTAGATAGAGGGGTACGAGAAGGGGGATGGGGTGGTGGCATGTAGATCTGGGTGTGGGGGAGATGGAGGGACATGGCTGGGGAAAATGATGGTGATATTGAGAGAAATATGAAGGTGGGGGGATGTAGGAGAGGGAAAGTGGAGTTGTTGATAGGGGGCTTGAGCAGGTTAAAGGTAGCAGTCACAACAGCTTAGGGTTGCAAGACAGTCACTAAGCTTAACTTTGAATGGGCTAAAGTTTAGTACTGGATAGTATTTTTATTTATTTTATTTCATTTAAACATTTGGTAACTGGGAAAGGCCACTGAACCAAGGCTTGATTCCTGGCCTGACCCAGGGGAAGGGGAAGGGGAGTTACAAACATACAAATGCAGCGAAAGTTACAATCCAGAGTGATTTAGTAAACAACAGGTAGGTACAACAATAAACAGCAAATTGAAAACAAGAGATGTAATGCATGGAGAACGACTCAGGTAAGTGCTCAGCAAAATGCTTGGGAGGATGGGTCTTTGGACAGTCAGAAGAAGCAGCAGGAGGGGTTCAGGAGTGGCACTGGCAAGGGGGGGTGAGATGAGTCACAGTTTTTGCTTGCAGGCATAGTGAGAAGAGGAGTTCCTGATGGAGGGGGGAAAGCTTGTTCCACAGGTAGGGGAGATGGTAGGAGAAGGCAGCTTTGCCCTATGAGGAGTAAGGATGAGGCAGGGTGAAGGACCTTTCATTTCTGTGTGTCAGGTCATAGGAGGAAAGCATGTCCTCACTGACAGAGTTCAGCCAAGGGGGAGCACGATATAAGAAGGAGTGCTGGCCCTGGGTGGTGCAGCGGAAAGAGACTTTTAAGGTCAGTATGTTGGATCCCCTACTTTTATGGGCATTGTCGGTGGGGGAGAGAAGGCTTTGAACACCAGGAGATGCAAGCCCTAGAATAGACTTTTTAGCTAGAAGGCATACATGGTACCAAATTCTACAGTCCAAGTTTAGCCACCCAGAATAGGAATAGCGGTCACAGTTACGTGTTAGGTGGGGAATATCAAGGACAAGCCGGCAGGCTTTGTTGAGGACCACTTTGACCCTCTTGAGGGTTGTATCAGTGGCAGCGCCGTATACTACCAGTCCGTAATCAATCACAGATAGGACAGAACTGGTAACAGCTAGGTTTAGGGCACCATCTTTTAGACAGTGCTTGTGCCTAAATATTTGACTAATCCTAGCATTGGCTGCTTTAGCTATTAGGTCAATGAGATGAGTGAAAGAAAGGGAACTATCCAAGATGACCGGAGGTATTTGAAACTCTGAACCAGCTCTAGGGAGCATCCTGAGAGTTCACTATATGCAATTGGTAGGATTTGTGCCTGTTACGGGGGTGGCAAACAGTAATTTTTTTTTTTGTAGTTTACTAGTGTGACGCTTGCTATCTGGTTATGATTATTGTATGATATTGGCATTATAAATACATGGTCTGTGTATGAAAAGTCAGTGTGTGAGAGATTTGGCCTTTAAATTACAAGGTCAGCAGCTGAAACCACAGGATGTCATTAAATTGACCAGGGGAACCAGTTAATTAATTACCTTTCTTCCAGAGGGCATTTTAGTACCGTTTTATGACATGCTCAGGCTTTTGAATTTGAAACAAAATCTAAAATTTATGACGTCAGGAAAGAAAGGGTAATTTGGCTGTTCCTATCAAGTTTAACACCTAAATGACAAATGTTGGGATTGCTAAAATCAAAAATAAATATTTAATTAAAGGATGTCATATTTAGGAAATGTTTTTTTTTTTCTTCTGATGTTCCATTAATTAAAGATATCTCCTGGTAGAAAGTATGTTGGAATTAATTCTGAGGGAGAGTCTAGCTGACCTCATCCAAAAGGGGTTGGGGGGAGACAGAGAAAGGGCATGTAACATTGTACATGAAGGTGATATCATCTTGGGCTGTGAAGAAACAACGTTTTCTCTCTAACTAAAAGGACACTTACAAAGGTAATAGCTAGAAAGCAATTACGTCTTTTGTGGTAGGAGTGTTTGTTCTGAAACTTCCTTTTTGTTTTATAAGATTGTAAGTTGTATGACATATTGTTCTGTATTTCATCTTACCTGTTTTACAATTTTTTTAGTAAAGAACATTTTCTTTGAAAGACTGCCTGGGTGTCTGTCAGTTCTTTTTGCATGTGACGTATAGGTGGTTAAGTCTGACAACTGTTCAACAGCTTGATGGTGTTACTAAGCTTGGGAAAGAAGGTAAGAATATACCTAAGGTCTCTTATAGAGTTTTATGGGTTCATTTTGGAAAATTTGGCTGGGTGCCCTTGAGCGAAAGATTATATTGCATCCCCCCAAAGAGAGTATTATTTGAGCCTGTTAATTGGGTATGCTAGCAAAAGGTTCACAGCTTGAATCCCTCCAGAACTTGAGACTAAAGGTGATTCAGACCCAAAGCAATCAGGAGGTTTACCCTGTCTGTTACCTGTTCACACTATTGCACTCTGACGTTGGCACTGTGGGAGTAGAGGGCCTGACTTGTGGACTGCGTTTGTGACAAACAGGAGCTTAGAGTTGATGAACCAGGACTCAGCAGGCAGTGAAATTAAGTTGCATTTGGTTTTCCAGCATTACTGGGTCCAATTGGCTTGAATAAAGCACTGCATTGTCAGCATAGAGGAGGACCTTGTCCAGACATGCTTGGGGAGGTGGTTCAAGAACAGGCTGAAAAGCAGGGGTCCCAGAATTGACCCCTGGGGTACCCCCTGTAATTATAGTCCAGCTTTTGGAAAGGACATCAGCGATTTTCACTTGTTGTGTTCTCTTGGAGAGGTAACTGCTAAACCAACATACAGTTTCAGAAGAGAGTCCCAAGGGGGTTAACTGGTCCAGAAGAAGTTCATGGCTGACTGTGTCAAAGGCCTTGGTGAGGTCGATATAAGTCACCCCCAACAACTGTCCCCGGTCAAGAGCATCGTGGATGTAGCCTGTGAACTCCACCAAGGCGGTGGTGGTGCTGTGTTGTTTTTGGAAGCTATGCTGCTCTGGGCATAACAGCTGATATTTGTCAAGGTGGTCAATGAGCTGGTCATAGACAAATCATTCTAGTGCTTTTGAGAGAGGGGGAGAATAGAGATCAGCCAATAATTGGTGTGGTTTGCTCTATTCCCACTTTTGAAGACAGAGGTGAGCACAGCCTTCTTCCATGACTGAGGGCATTTGCCGTTAATGAGCAATAGGTTCAGGATTCTGGTAAAAGGTGGTAGTACCTCATTTAGGGTTAAGGCAATGAGCTTGAGATAAAGCCATCACTGCCCACTCTGGTTTTCCTGATGACTTGTGAGAGGTATTTTTTTGCTTTGGCCTGGGAAAGGAGGGGAGAAGGGCAGCCCCACAGTGAATGCCACATTTTTCATTTCATTTCTACAATTTTTGGATTTCTTTAAGTGTATGAGGGATACTAGATATGTGAGTGTTACAATCCCTAAGGAACTTAACTCAGCATGGCACTATTAGATCATCCTGACAGCACTGAAGTAGTGAGTAATCAGCAATTAACCTAGTCAGAAAAAGATGTAGTAACAGTGCCCTCAAGTGGTAGAGATGTATAACTTGCAAATGGGAAAGAGGAGAGAGAAAAAAAAACATGTGAAGGAGAGTTGTGGGGAAGGGAGAGAGAGTGAGAGTGAGAGAAATGGGGGGAGGGGAATACTTAGCTGTGAAAGAGGTTTTAAAGCACTGCAGCCCCTTATATCGATTCCTTTCGCCACACAAAAAAAATGCTTTATAAAGATATAAGTAGGCCAGCCAAAGTTGAAACAAGGAACTGATTTATGAGCCCAGCTTGAACTTTACTTTTTCTTGCCCATTAAGCTGTCAGGGTACTGAAAATCTTCAGGACACCACCACCCAGGAGGGAGGGAGAGAGTCAGTGACCTGGCAGGAAGGTATAGAGATAGTAGATGTCATTGGTATCACTAAGGGTCCTCTGGCAAGAAAAAGAGAGGTCTCACTTAAACATCCACCTGAGAGGAAAAGAAATGTGCAGATGTGTAACAGTAGTGCCAGATACGAGAGAATGTCGGGAATGTCTATAACAGCACTATGAGCACTTTTTAATTAATTTTATCCACAATGCGAGTGCTGTGGTAGCTAGGTGCAGTTGATGTGTTTCATGCCTGAAGCCCACCACAGACTTCTATCATTTGTTACTGCTGTTTGTTGTCAGCTCTTTAGAACTGTAGACAGACTGTGCAATCCAGTCTGTCTGCAGTCTCAGAGAGTGTTTTCACAAGAGAGGTGTGACGAGTTTGCTCAATTCTTTGCAGATAAGGTTGCTGACATCAGGTCTGAAATCCATGCAACCCATTCCAATGGGGGTGGTTGTAGTTGGTGGGAGGTTACAGAACCTCGTTATGTCTGGTCTGATATTGACCGGCTGGAGATTGCGGATATTGTGAGGATCGTCCAGAGTATGCGGCTACTCTGCTGTAGTTTAGACCCAGGCCCAAAGCACCTTTTTGTAGGGCTCGCTGAGGTTATCGGCCCAGTCCTAGTGGAGATTGTCTGGAGTTCCTTAGAAACAGGTGTGTTTCCAGACACCCTGAAGCAGGCAATTGTTAAACCCCTGCTTATGAAACCTTCTTTAGACCCAGACTGTCTCGTTAACTACAGGCCTGTCTCTAACCTCCCCTTTGTGGGTAAGGTTAAAGAGGAGGTGGTTGTGCAGCAGCTGGATGATCATTTTACCATCCATGATATCTACTATCCTCTCCAGTTGGGATTCTGGAAGAGACATAGTACTAAGAAGGACTTAGTTTGGGTACTCAATGGTCTCCTGATAGCGAGAGATCAGAAGAGCCATTCCATCTTGGTACGTCTTGATCTCTCTGCAGCATTTAACACTCTGGACCATGATATGTTGTTAGAGCACCTGCGGTTTATCAGTGGACGGTCTGATACAGTCCTCAGATGGTTTCAGTCTTTCCTCATGGGCAGGTTTCAGAGAGTGGTGTTGGGGATTTATTCCTCTGGCACCTTCTCCCTGCCCTGTTGGGTGCTGCAGAGCTCTATTCTATCACCCATGTTGTTTGCAGTGTACCTGCTGCCATTGGGAGACATTGTAAGGCAGTATGGGCTGAGTTTTCACTGCTATGCAGATGATACTCAGCTATACATGTCCTTTGTGCCCGAACATGAGGATGCTGTCTCGGTATTTAACAACTGTCTCCTTGAGATCCAGGACTGGATGAGTTCCAGCTGGTTGAGGCAGTATTAAGATAAAACTGAGGTTTTGGTGGTGGACCCTGGTTATTGGGTAGAGAGGCTTTTGGTAGGGCAGCTGTCTGGGCTTAGGGTTGGAGGCAATCAGCTGATGGCCTCTGAATGGGTGCAAAATCTGGGCGTTATTCTTGATGACAGATTGACACTTAAATCTCAGACCTTGTTTTATCATCTGAGGAATATCGCTTGGATCAAGCACCTGGTTCTGCCTGACGATCTTCCAACATTGGTCCAAGCCTTTGTCACCACTCGCCTTGACTACTGCAATTCCTATACCTAGGGCTGCCGGGGGTTGATATTTGCCACTTGCAGCTGGTGCAGAATACAGTGGCCAGGTTGCTGACTGCTTTTTCATGATCTAGCCATGTCACCCCTGTGCTGCGCAGCCTGCACTGACTGCCTATTCAGTGGCAGATCACCTTCAAGTTCAGCTTGTTGACCTATAAAGCCCTACACAGACAGGAACCTTGCTACCTACAAGAGCTTCTTCATCCCTATTGCCCACTCCATTCTGCCAATGAGGGACTGCTAGAGGTTTCCAGGATCCATTTGAAAACTTCTAGAGCCCGGGCATTTGCATTTGTGGCCCCGATCCTGTGGAACTCTCTACCTCATCAGATAAGAGAATCCCTGACCGTGGAGAGTTTTAAGTCTGCATTAAAAGCACATCTTTTTAATCTCACAAGTTCAGTATCTATTTGAAATAGATGTTATTACTATACTGTATTTATTTAGTAGCTTTTATCTGATTTTAACTTATTTGTTAAAGCGCTTTGATACTCTGTGAATTGCACTGTAGAAATAAAAATTTGATTGATTGAAGCTGTGAGTCATAGATAGTCCTTACTTTTAGTGATGAATAACTAGTATTTACCTTATTTGTTCCATGCATGATAGAGAGAGAGAGAGAGAGAGAGAAAGAGAGAGAGGAACTTTGAACTACCATTTACAGTACGTTAACTATGTATAACATCTGATGTGTTCACATCTAAAAGGCCCGAGTGCACAATTGTAAATAAACTTGTTCTTTGTTTCATTGCAACTGGATGTTGTAGTGTCCGGTTTGATTTAGTCAAATTTTGGGAACAGAGACTCGATGGTGCTTAGGGATGCAATGAAGACTGAAAGGTTCTGTTGTTTAATAAAGTCTTAAGCCTGTTGGCAGCAGCGTAGAAAGTGCTCAGCCATAAGAGAAACTGCTGCTGAAGAGTTTGCAGCAGAGATCATATCCTCCCAAGGAAACGGCTAACACCAAGTACCACTGTACCTGCAATACAGTACATTTCCCAATGGACAGCATCTCTAGGTCAGCTGTATGAAAGGCACCACCTCAGGTGGAGGAGCAGTGTATTACTCAAACCAGTACCCATTGCATTCCAAGACCCAGGGTTTTCTGCCAAAAGGATAGACCCACTAAGTCCCTCATAATTGTTTGGCATGTTACTGGCTCACCCTGTATCCTCTAAAGACAGAGGCACTACAAGAGGAGCTGGGTTGGTCTGGCTCAGTGATGACAAATGGTGGTACTGCCCTTCCCTCAATGGACTGCAGAATGCTTGAAGCTGTAGGTAGTGTGAGGAATCTGGGAGTTACTGTGGACTCCATGGTGACTTTAGAATATCAGGTGCCAGTTGCTGTCCTCAGTGGCCTGTACCATCTCTGAAACATCACCTGGATCAAACCCTTTCTGGAACTGATTGATCTGGCAACCCTGTTGCATGCCCTGGTTATTTCTAGAGTGGATTATTGTAATGCTCTGTTCCTTGGGTTATCCATATAGTTGCTTTATCACCTCCAGCTAGTCCAGAATGCAGTGACAGGCTGGTTGCTGGGACCTCCCAGTTCAAACATAACATGCTGGCTCTCTGTGTTCTACACTGGCTGTCAGTGCGGTGGCACAGCAGTTTCAAGATGTGCTTGTTAACTTACAAGGCCCTGCAAACTTAGGGTCTGGGCTACCTGAAAGACCTCTGACCCCTACGCACCTGACTGCCCCCTCCAGTCAGTGGAGGTGAATCTCTTGCTAATTCCAAGATCCCGTTTGAAGCCCTCAAGTGATAGGTTGTTCATTGTGGCTGCCCTGATCCTATGACATGACCTTTCCCAGGAAGTGAGAGGTGCACCATCCCTGAAACATAGAATATGTTGGCAGATAAGGACAGCTAGGCCTGCCCGGTCTGCACGTAAGCCCTACACTTGTCTGCACCCTGTGGTAGTGCTGTGCCCCCCCAGCCTGGGAGACAAGTCCGTGAGAAAGACCCTACACTGTCATCCCCCACTAAAAGTCTGTTGCACAACAGCACCCTTTTCTTCCCTATTCTTTACTATCCTGTAGGTTGGCCACCTCGCTGCCTTTCTTCTTTTCCTTTTCCTTTTCTCTCTCTCTCTCTCTCTCTCTCTTCCTCCCTGCCGCGGGAAAGCACAGCAGGCTATTGCCTGGTTTGCCTGTGTTTAACTGGCTGTCATGCCAGTAATGTGTAAAAGAATAGAATAAAATCATTAATTGCAGAGCTGCAGACGCAGCTCCACTTTGTAACATCAGCTTTTTATATTATTAAATGCTATTGTGTTTTCCTGAATGAATGTGCACAGGATGGCATTAGCCTTTGTATTGTGAAGCGCTAGTGTGCTTCCTGCAATAATGTGCAAAGGATCGCAGCACTGTGTAGCTGCTGTAATGTAAAGCGCAGCTTTAATAAATAATAACAGCTTCCCCAGATATTACCTTGTTTTGTGTATGCTATAGATCTGTGGAAATGCTGTCAAAATATGTCCAAAAGCAGATAAATCAGTAAACTTGTTCCCGATCTCAGGACAGCTGAAATAAAGAAAGAAATAGAGCTCTTCTTATTTAAACCCTGGTAAAACCCCTATTATAATAGAGGGAGCATTTTTAATCTCCCTTGCTCTTCTCTCTCAGAATTAGCCATAGGTTTCCTTTAGCCTAAAATTGTACCAAACCTGTAAAAAGAATTAAAAAAAAACATTTCTCTGTGCTACAGCCTGCTGCTTGTAGCACTGCACTTCGAGTTTAAGCTCTACCCTGAGAGCTGTGGTTTAACTGCTGTCACTTGCAAGTTGAAATCTGCCAAAAACTCTAAAAAAGCCTAAAAAAGGTTTAACAGTGTACAATTAAAGTACCAAATATTCACACATGGTTTTAAAAAATAGCAGGAGTTCTTTACTGTTTGTTTCTGTCACCTTTCCCCTGACATTTTTTGTTTGGCGCCAAAAACACTTGCAGGGTTACAGAGTGATGGAAAATAAACAAATCTCTCAGCAAGCAGTGCCACAGAGGGTTTTCATCCTAAAAATGCTGTAAGCATGAGAAAACTCCTCCGTGACTGCTCAGCTTGCTCTGCATGCTTTAAGAATGTTTTGTTTTCCCTTGCAAAGCAGGAACCCTGTACAGCAACAGAAAAGCCCAGCTTCTAACAGTCTTGCAGCAGTTGTTTTCTTCTCTGTTCTGAGCTAACAAAGGTTTCTGAAGCTATATCAGTTACTGCAACATTGTAAATACTTAGGCCCAGATATTCAAACTGCGCCAGGCTGTGGCGCAAGCCTGGGCACAGCTCAACTTGGTTGCGCAGGGGTGTGGCCTGGGCGATATTCAACGGAGCTGCGCTATGGCTCAGCAGCTTTGAATATCACACCTGGCCACCCCCACTGTGCATGGCACAGTGGCACTGTGCCGCTTGAGGGGCCAGAGTGGGAGCATGGAGATATGCTAGTGCAAGTGCCACTGCGCCATGCACAGCACCTGCGACATTCAAAAGGGACATGCAAATGGGCCATAATTTATGCAAGGCGAATGGGGTCATTTGCATGTCATATGGCCCCATTTGCATCCCATTAGCATGCAGGTGCGCCAATCCCCAATGACTTGCACCTGGCACCCTGCCAGGCAGCAGCCATCGGGGACTGATGCCCCCTGCAGCCCGATCGCGGGCATTTGTCTAAAAAAAAATCCTTGTCTAATATCCCTGGTGGTCCAGTGGACCGTGTGCTGCCCGATTGTGGGCATCTGGTTAAATAAACCCCCCCTCCTATATCCCTGGTGGTACAGTGGACCGCTATGTGCCCGATCGCGGGCATCAGTATAATAAACCCCCCCCGTCCAATATCCCTGGTGGTCCAGTGGACTGATCGCTGCCCGATCATGGGCATCTGTTTAAATCAACCTCCCCACCAATATCCTGGTGGTCCAGTGGATCACACTCTGCTCATCGGGACATCTGTAAAACATAAAACGACCTTATTACCTGGTGATTTAGTGTATCTCTCCCCACCTGCCCACGGCCCCACCACCCGCTTCCCCGGTCAGCGGCGGTGACAGCACTCCACCGCCTGCCGCCCGCGCCCACCAACTGACAGCTCGGTAGGGCTGCCGCCCATAGGTTCTGGCGTGAGCCAATGGGCGCAGCCTATACCGATACTACACAGTCCAGATAAATGAATGAATCATTCCATATCTGAATGCATAGTACAGAGTCAGCGATGCCCATTGGCTCACGCTGTGAACCATCGGGCATGCAGCCCTACCGAGCTGTCAGTTGGCGGGCTGCAGGGCAGCAAGTGGGTGGGTGTTGCTGCCTCTCGCGCTGACCGGGGGAGTGGGACGGTGGGGCTCAGTGGGCAGGTGGGAAGGGGGGTACACTAGACCACCAGGGTAATAGGTCATTTTTTATATTTTACAGATGCTCACAATCTGGCAGAGTGCGGTCCACTGGACCACCAGGGATATTGGTGGGGGGGTGATTTACACAGATGCCCGCAATCGGGCAGCGATCTGTCCACTGGACCACCAGGGATATTGGACAGGGGTGTTTATTATACCAATGCCTACGACTGGGTACATGGCGGTCCACTGGACGAGATATTAGATGAGGATTTCTTTTGTAGACAAATGCCCGCGATCAGGAACATAGCGGTCCACTGGACCACCAACGATATAGGACGGGGGGGTTTATTTAACCAGATGCCCACAATCGGGCACATAGCAGTCCACTGGACCAGCAGGGATATTAGATGAGGCTTTTTTTTGTAGACAAATGCCTATGATCAGGAACATAGCGGTCCACTGGACCACCAGGGATATAGGATAGTGGGGTTATTTAACCAGATGCTCGTGATCGGGCAGCACTCGGTCCACTGGACCACCAGGGATATAGGAGGGGGGTTTATTTAAACAGATGCCAGTGATGGGGCATGGGGTGGTGCCGCCAGGTGTGGCAGGAACTCGGTGGCCCACACAGGTGGCAGCTGCAGTGTCGCATCCCGCAATGCGGCAGCTCACCTGTGGGTGGCCACTATTTGTTACTTTTTGGTTTATCTCTTGTGCAGGCGCAAGTAGGGGTTGTGCATGCATGGCTCTGCACATCCTGGGCTGAATATCAGGCTGTGCAGGTTATGCATGGGCACGCCCCCCCACCTGTGCCTGCATACATTACTGTTGCACTCTGGCGCATCGGGATTTGTGCGGCGCACTTTTCTCTTTTGAATATCATGCTGGGGCACATCAGTGGGTTGTGCATGGTGCAACATTGTTGCACCATGCGCAACCCTTTTGAATATCTGGGCCTTAGACTCTAGTATTGCTATTATCCCGTCTTTCAATAAATATTTTTATTATTTTTCTGTAGTCTCCAGCCATTGTAGCTTACCTGGATATTCACCTTGCAGGTTTCCTCTTAGGGGCCAGCACCCCTTTGTGTTTCTGTTTTTATCTGTAGTGGGCTGTTACTCACAGTAGGTGGGTGGGGCAACAGTCTCAAAATGCAGCTAAAAATGTTTTATCTGATTATTTTAATTATGGGATGCCACCATTGCAAAATATTATTACTGTTGTTTGTTATATTATATTTTATTTTATTTCTGTTTTTTATAGCTAGACACTTTATGTATTAGAATAGGAGGTGGAGCCTCACAAATCATGTGACCTTTCTGTATAAAAAATTAATTCTCCAAGTCTAGAGCAGATCAGTTCAAACTTGCGAGAGGTTGAGGAGACACAGAGGGTGGGACAAATGCCATGGCCTAGCTGTGTAATGCTTGTTTGATGTATTTATTTATTTTTTGAAAGCTTTTTCTTTTATTTTATTTTATTTGTAAATAAATACACACATTGGTGTGTTTTGCACCTACTTTTGTTGTCTATGCTTTTCTCCCACACACCCTCTATGACAGTGGTGTTAGAAGTAGGATTGGTTGGTGGTCTAGGATCATAGGGGGATACCAACCCGAGATAGCTGACCAGATATCCGGAGAAAGCATAAAAGAGGTGCCATGGAGGATAAAACTGAGAAGTTGGAGTCAGAGACTAAGGTGACCAGAATGATGACCAGACACAGGGTGGCAGAAACTGGGGAACATCTCCTACCTGGTTTGGACCCAGGAAGCCGTCCTAAGACCAATACAGAGGCTGCAGCAAGGGCGAACTTCTTTGACCCTAGTGATGAAGATCCGGAAAAACCTCTAGTTGATGTCCCTCCAACAGACATTGCAGAGTTGCTGAGGTGGTTGGCTGTCCACCAACTGGAATTGGAAAGGCAGAGAGAATGAGACCTCCAGGAAAGAGAACAGGAGAGAAGACACCAGGACCAGTGATGGACGGAGACCCTGAGAGCACTCCAGGCAATTTTCACAGGTAACAGGGGTCAGGATACCAGCCCAAAAGACATTAGACTAACCAAAATGGTGCCCACAGATGAAATAGAAGCATACCTCACCACGTTTGAGTAGGTAGCCAGAGCTTGTGGGTGGCACCAGACCCAGTGGGTTGTAAGACTTGTCCCATACATGACTGGAAAAGCTTAGCTAGCGTATACTAATATGGACCCCAGGCATGCTGAAAACTATGAACTAGTCAAAAAAGCAATCCTCAGGTGGTGTGATATTAATGCCGAGACCTACTGGCAGAGATTCCGTTCCCTAAGATACCAGTCATCCTATACCCCTAGAGACACTTTCATTAGGTTGGGAGAGTTGTGTATGAAATGGTTGCAACCAGAAGATAGATCTGTCAATGAGATAATAGAGACCTTGGTTGTGGGGCAGTTTTTGCAAATCCTCCCTAATGAAGTCAAGCTCTGGGTGAGGGAACATAACCCAGAATCCGCAGATGTAGCCATTACTTTAGCAGAAAACTTTCCATCACCTAGACCATCATATAAAAGAAATACCAGAGGAGAATCAAATACCTCTGCAGCTAAATCTGCCCGTCCTCATTCTCCATCTCCTGTGGGACAGAGCTCTGGCAGATTTGATATAAGGTCTGGGAGAGGACGGAAGACCTCCTATGCTGAAGCTACAGTGGTAGTTATAGAAAAGTTTCACAGTACTGAGGTATACCTAGGTATACTGAAGCAGCATGAGGCAGGATCACATTATAGTCAATGCAAATTACCTCAGTGGTACCTCGAGGTACCTCAAGGTAGGAAACCTTTTGACAACTACCACTGTATATGCCATAATTGCAATGAAAAGGGTCACATTGCCTGGTTTTGCCCCAAAAAGAAATCTGCACCAGCACACCTCTCCTTGTTAACCACTGGCTACACTATGACTGAGGTGTCCATTAATGGCAAAAATGTGTTGGGCCTTCTGGACACAGGCAGCAAGTATACCTTAATACATCTGGAATTACTAAGCCCTAAATCTAAAATCGAAGCAGCAGTGGATGTTGTATGCATACATAGGGACACACACAGCTACCCAACGTCTAATACTGAACTGACTATGAAAGATCAAAATAACAGTGTGTGTGCAAGTTTAGTGCCCAACTTGCCTGTGTCTGTTGTACTTGGTCATGACTTCCCAGGATTTGAAACTCTGCTGACTGCAAAACACCAACATATTGCTGCTGTTACCACCAGGGCCCAAAGCCAGCAAGAAAAACTGTTGGGGGATGCATTCCCCTTTGATGAAGATATTATGGGTACCCCAGGGAAGGACAAGAAGATCAAGAGAGAAAGAAGGACATTAAAAACCTTGTGAAAAAACAATAGACTTAATGAACAATTTGTAAAATTAGATGTACCTAAGTATGTCATAACATCTGAACAGAAGGGTGAGCCATCTTTAACCTTTTTTTTTCGGCAGGTGGGCAAGGTGTCAACTAAAGGTGCCCCAGAAATTATTATCAAAAATAATATCTTATACAGATGTTGTACCAATCCAAAAACAAGGAAGATGGTTGAACAGTTGATGGTTCCAGAAAAGTATAGAAACCAGCTGATCTATCTAGCTCATGATATACCTTGTTCTGGACATGCTGGAAGGGATAGGACTTTGTCCCATTTGTTACAATGTTTTTATTGGCCTGCTATCCATGACCAGGTTGCCCAGTACTGTAAATCCTGTGCAGAATGCCAAAAAGTGGCCCAGATAGGAAAAAGGGACATGGTGCCATTAGAACCCTTACTACTTGTAACCACGCCATTTGAGCGTATGGCTATGGACATTGTAGGCCCAATTGAGAAAAGTTCAAAAGAGAACAGGTATATACTGGTAGTATGCGATTACGCAACCAGATATCCTGAAGCTATCCCCCTACATTCTTTTACTGCCGAAAGAATAGCAGAAGCACTTGTTAAGATCTTTTGTAGGTTGGGAATACTGAAATAAGTTCTTATTGACAGGGGTAGCAATTTCAATTCTGCCTTGCTGAAGGAGTTATACCACCTGTTGGGAGTGGTAGCAGTCAGAACATCACCCTATCACCCCCAAACAGACGGATTGGTGGAGCGGTTTAACCAAACCCTCAAACGCATGCTCCAGAAGTTTGTCCATGAAGAAGGAAAACAATGGGACCAGTATATTCCCCTTCTATTCTTTGCTTATAGAGAGGTTCCCCTGGCTTCAACTGGGTACTCCCCATTTGAACTGTTGTATGGGAGAAATCCTTGGGGCCTTTCAATGTGGTGAAAGAATATTGGGAGGAAAAACAAGATGTGGGAACCACCAGTATCACTGAATACGTGCTACAACTAAGAAAGCGTCTGCTGAGATATACCGAGGTTTTGAATAGTCTTTATTCTTCTTATAGATTAGCACCATGCATATTCAACCGGCTACAGTTTTGTAGTTTCACACCACTTCTTCAGGCCAGATTTATAATACAGTGCTGATTCTGCTTGTGATAATTCTTTTTCACTGTTAGATTCACATTGTGCATTCAAAATTCAGCCTCAATTTGTGTCACATCATTTAATTCAGATGTGTGTTGGTTGGGTAATGATTTACCAGCTTTTCCCAAAATATTCATTGAAGTCTTGATTATATTGAAAGCCCCTTTTTTATATGCTTATAAGAGCTGGTCTTCTATGACTCACTCAATAGTGTTCCATTGAGTTGTTATAACTTTCTCTGCTTATTTTATTGCTTCATTTCTTCCCGTTCTGCAAAGGTTGTAAGCTGGCTAGAACGCCATTCTGTGACCATCTTCTACAGAGAAAGGACCACTCAACCAACACACATCTGAATTAAATGATGTGACACAAAATTGAGGCTGAATTTTGAATGCACAATGTGAATCTAACAGTGAAAAATAATTATCACAAGCAGAATATTCAAGATTTTTTATGGACTATTGGACTGTAGTCTTACTCATTCATGATAGTGTTTAACATTTTTTGCCAAATGTAAGATAGTCCAGACATACAGATTGTAAAACAGGGCAACCTATACCAACTGATAATAGGATATACCGAGGTTTCCCATAAAAATGCCAGTCAAACTCAAATGACCCAGAAACAGTATTATGATAAAATGGTTTCTGAAAAGGAATTTCAAGAAGGAGACAGGGTACTACTCTTACTACCAACCATGGAAAATAAACTCCTCATGAAGTGGCAAGGGCCCTATAAAGTCCTTACATGGGTTGCTAGTGTGACTTATGAAGTGGAAACACCAGATAAAAGACCGGGAAAGAAGATTTATCATGCCAATATTTTGAAAAGATGGCAGGAGAAATCTGAGCCCTCAGTTAGTATGTTGATTATGCCTGAAACAGGAGAAACAGCTATTTATGTGGCATATAGCTGTCTAGAGGAAGAGGCTGGGGTAGATGAGCTTGACATAAACCCAACCCTAGATGACCACAAAAAAGAAGAACTAATGCAGGTCCTTAGACAATTTACAACTACCATCACTAAGGTACCTGGGAAGGCAATTGGTGTAGAACATCACATCCATACCTCTTCCCCTCCTATTAGGCAGAAACTGTACAGGCTTCCTGAGAGGGTACGGTCAGAAGTACAATAGGAGATCCACAAGTTGAGGCACCTGGGTATCACTGAACCCTCCAAGAGTCCTTGGGTATCTCCAATTGTGGTAGTCCCTAAGAAAGAGGGTGGTATCCAATTGTGCTTAGATTTTAGAAAGCTCAACCAGGTATCTCAATTCTATGGTTACTCCATGTCCCAGGTAGACAACCTGATTGATCATATATGTAATGCCAGTTACATTACTACCCTTGACCTAACCAAAGATTATTGACAGATTCTTCTTGGTCAATCTTCTCAGCAGAAAATAGCTTTTAGTACTCCCATGGGTCTGTTTCAGTTTATAACCATGCCCTTTGGTCTCTAAGGGGCACCTGCAACCTTTCAGAGGCTCGTGGACCAGCTTTTAGCCCCTTATTCTGCATTTGCTGCTGCCTATTTGGACAACATGGTAATTTTTAGTCAACACTGGCAGACACATATGAAACATCTAACCACTGTTTTACAAACTGTCAGTGGGGCTGGGCTGACCAGTAACCCTGGAAAGTGTGCAGTAGCCATGAACAAGACCGAATACCTAGGTTTTATTTTAGGCAATGGGCAAGTAAAACCAGAGATCTCAAAGGTGAAGCAGTCGTGAAGTGTCCAGTACCTCAGACCAAAAAGCAGGTGAGGTCATTCTTAGAACTTGTTGGATACTACAGGAGGTTTATGCCCAGCTTTGCCTCTGTAGCAGTCCTTCAGTCAGATTTCACCAAGAAAAGGTGTGGTAATACAGTAAAGTGGACACCAGGATGGGAACAGGCATTCCAAGCCATCAAGATTGCGCTATGTTCTTCCCCAATTCTGTGGTGCCCTGATTTTGACAGACTGTTTGAAGTACATACTGATGCTTCAAATGTTGGGACTGGTGCTGTCTTAAGGCAGACCATAAATGGAGAAGAATATCCCATCCTGTACATCTCCAGAAAGCTGCATGACAGGGAGCAGCGTTATTCCACCATCAAGAAAGAGTGTCTTGCTATGAAATGGGCAATAGAGGCACTTCTTTTTTATCTTTGGGGCACCAAATTTGTTTTAATCACAGATCACAACCCCTTATGCTGGATGAACCAGATGAAGGATAAAAACACCAGAATAATCCAGCGGTACCTAGCCCTGCAACCTTATAAGTTTAGCATGAAACATAGATCTGGCTCCCAGCATAAGAATGTGGACTTTATGTCCCGATATGCTGCAGGCATAGAAACAGATCCTGGTGATCCTGTAAATACAGATACTGTAAATATGTATATAGGAATAGGCATATAGGAAATGGGCTTAGGAATAGGATTAAGATAGTTTTGCAAGTAACCGTAGTCTTAAGCCTGTAAAAAGACTGCAAACCCCCGGGCAATTGTTTGTGTTACTGTAGAGCATAATCATGGTTATGTAACCATGAGTTATAATGGTGTCATCACACCATTTGTATTAAGGATGCCCTGGGGTAGGACTTCCAGAGAGGGTGGGTTGAAGTCCCAACAACCCCCCTTGGGTCGTTCTAGTGGGATTCTCTATTCCTTATTTAGGAAACCAGTAAGTTTTACCCCTGGTTTCCTTCTGGGCAGGATGGCGTGTGGTAGCGCTGTGCCCCCCCCCGGCCTGGGAGAAAAGTCTGTGAGAGAGACCCTGCACTGTCATTTTTTTCCCCCACTAAAAGTCTGTTGCACAACAGCACCCTTTTTCTTCCCTGTTCTTTACTATCCTGTAGGTTGGCCACCTACGCTGCCTTTCTTCTTTTCCCTTTTTCCTTTTCTGTCTCTCTCTCTCCCTCCCTGCCTCAGGAAAGCACAGCAGGCTATTGCCTGGTTTGCCTGTGTTTAACTGGCTGTCATGCCAGTAATGTATAAAAGAATGAATAAAATCATTAATTGCAGAGCTGCAGACGCAGCTCCATTTTGTAACGTCAGCTTTTTGTATTTTTAAGCACTATTGCAGTTTCCTGCGCAAATGTGTGCAGGATCGCATTAGCCTTTGTATTGTGAAGTGTTAGTGTGCTTTCTACATGAATGTGCATAGGATCGCAGCACTGTGTAGCTGCTGTAATGTAAATTAAGCTTGCCATTTAAAGGCAAGTCAGGTTGTCCCATGGCCCCAGCCAGAAAGAGGCAAAGGAAAGAGGGAGGGGAAGTAGGAAGGGGGGAGGGGGTAGTGACATCACAGGAGGGTAATACGACTAAGTGCATGGCTCTCTGGGCAGTGGCCAAGGACAGGAGCTCTCAGGGGTCCTGATCAGGGGTCCTTAGGGGCTATATAAGGGCTGGTAGCCCTTTGGGAGCCCTCTTTCTTGCTGTAAAATTCAAGTTTTGAATCACAGCACATCGTTTGGCAATCTGAGGTAAGGCACTGCTAGGGAATCCTGGGCATTTAGGCCACAGGGAACCCTGTGCTTTTGTTAGTCATGATTTCTGCTGGAAATAGTGTGTAGTAATGGAACTTGATTTGGTTAAAAGACCAGAGCAGGAAAGTCTTTTTTGCTTTTATTGCTTTTATGCATGGAATCCCAGGCAGATGCCACGTGGAGCCAGGGGTTGTTTGGTGGTTTTAAAAATTAAAAAAAAATAAAAAACAGAAGAAGTGATAGTTCTTTGCACATCAGCGATATTGTGGTAGCAACCGAAGGAGTATGGTTTTTAGTGGGTAGATAAGCTCCGGGAATTGTTTGAGTAGGTAGCTTTGGTTAAGTAAGACGTTCTTTGGTGTCATGCCAGTAGCTTGCCTGGTATGGAAGAGGCAGACCGCGGGTGATAGGGCAAGTGTGGATGCTGGTTTTTACATCCCAGTTGGTCTGCTGCTGGCTAGGGCTCTTTTCAGCCCATAGAGGTTCTGTTTTCCTCGTAGCTGTGGTGGTTTGCGGGTGCAAAGCCACATCAGAGGCACTCATGACGGTGTAGAGAGAATAGAAGGTTTCCGGGTAATGGTCTGACTGGAATGGGAGCCCCGAGTAGGGGGATGGAGGCCGTAGTGGTGCCAGAGCTGCAAGAGGCAGCAAGGAGGGGCAGCATGGCTGTGGTGATGCCGGTAACAGCCGGTGGAGACAGGGAGGCCACGTGGGCTTTTGAGCCTCAGGATAGTTCAGGCAGCCGTGGTCGGCCTAGTTCAGAGCCAGGTAGAGCATGGAGTGTGTGCTAGGCCCCTGAATGAATGGATTTTCATTAAAAATGAATAAATAAATAAAATAAAATGGTAAAAAGCAGAGGGGCTGGACTTGCTAGCACCGAGACTCTGCAAGGGGAAGTGCCCCAGAGACAGCAAGGCCAAGGGATGGCTCGGGAGTTGGAAAATGGAGCCGCTATGGTGGTGCAGGCAGCCGGGGGCCATGTGGCATGATGCAGACACAGGCCAGGAGGCCCTTAAGTTGGCACACTGAGGGAGGCACTAGCAGTTTGAAAGTGGGGGTTGGTGTCATCATGGCTCCAGGCATTCTGCAGGAAGCAGGGACAATGCAAAATGGGCTAAGGCTACTGCCAAAAGGCAATGGCCAGCAGGTGGGGGGGATTTCTTCCATGTGTGGGCCTGATAGACTGGAGTGGCCTGGAGGGACACAGAACAGGGACGGTGAGCTGGAATTAGAGGGTGTTGCGACTGGGAGAGCCAGAAGCCTGGGCCTACAGTGCATGATGGGCAATAGGTACAGTAATGAAAGCAGGAGGCTGGCCAAGAGGGGGCAGAGGGGCCATAACATATAGCCCATTTCAACGTGGCACTCCCAGTCATGGGGAGGAAGGGCCGCTCTGGTACAGCTCCACATGTTTTTTTTTTTGGGTTGGGTTTTGGGGGCCTGCAAGGAGCAGTGGCTGCGTTATCCTAAGTGGCGATGGATGGGAGAACACCTCCCGGATTTCTGGAGGAGGGAGGTGCAGGGAATTGGGCAGGCATGGTGGCAAAAATGATAGCAACTACTAAAGTTGTTAGGGGGACAGAGACATGAGGAGTGGCATTATTGTGGAGCTGGGGATCATGCCTGCACAGACCCCTAAGACAATGGGGATTTTCAGCAATCAGGGGCTGGCCAACTTTGAGTAGGAAGGGCCAGGGGCAGGCCCTTGTTTTCATGCAGGAACATGATCTACTTGGGAGGACAGAGAGGGCAGGAGAGCAGGACATGAAGGGTGGGTCTGGGGGGATATCGCCAGCAAAGAAGGTGGAATCTTGTCGGAAGCAGGGCAGAATGGGCGAGTCTGGGGGCCTCATGGTGGGGCCCCTTCCACTACATGATGGGGAGTGGGAGGGCTCGCCACAACCTGGGGCAAGGAAAAAGGGGGCCCAGAAGGGGCCAGGGTTTTTTTGGCACTGGGAAGGGGAGCGTGCGTGTGGTGGTCCCTCAAAGGTTGAGCAATGAGGAGAGTGCTCATGCCGGTATTAACTGTGCTTATTACAAATTTCTAGTAGCAAGATGGAGAGGATGGCACCCAAGAAGGCCCCGGTGTCCAGCACCAAGATGATGGAGGAGGCGGTAATGAGCCAAATGATGGAGTTGGTGGAAGCTGCCAAGAAGAGGGAGGCAGAGGAAGTGGCCCAGAGGAAAAGGAAGGAGCCAGAGAAGAGGGAAGGCAGTGGAAGGCCGAATAAGAGACCCAAGAAAATGGTTCTTAGTCCTTGCCTGTAGCGGGGCCAGCACCTGAACCAACTCCAGCCCTGGGGGAGCCTAGGCTGGATAGTGGTATGGATGATGTGGATGTCAACAATGAAGGGGATTTAAAGGAATACTTGGAGGGTCTGTTGGGGGACATGGGAGAGGAGGGGATGAAGAAAATGGAGCGGGCACTGCAGGCCATCAAGGCAGGTGGCAAAAAGAGAGGGGCAGGAAACAGTGGGGGCTAGGAACCTATATGAAAGGCCACCGCCTTTTACTTTGGGGAACCATGTGCTGTCCTCTCCAAAAGAAAAGAATCTGGAAGGGTGAATATGTGGACATTTTTGATTTGGTTGATGAGGAGATGGCCAAGAAGTATGAACAGAAGGAATCAGTTGGTAAGTCTGAAATGCAGTGGCATTGGCAGTAGTCAGGCACAAGGCTGAGGAGGCCAAGTACAAGGGTAAGAGTATTAACATGAGGCAGGCAGGTTTTCTGATCTGTAGCGTGCTGGTGTTGGAGAAGCATCCAGAGTTGGCTATCCCGCTTCTGACTTATACGGTGATCATTAGGGACATGTATAAGGCAAAACTGGGTTTTGGTTGGTTAAAATATGAAGATGCATTTCGGAAATGGATGGCGACAAAGGGAGACCTGAGATGGGACTGCACCCAATCAGAGCTGTTGGTGAGGATCCTCTCAGGGCCAGCAGTGGGGCCCATGGTGGAACAGTCCAAGAGGGCCTTTCAGGCCTCCAGCATGAAAACCTGCTGGGCTTTTAACAGGGTATCATGCATGTGACCTAGCAGTAAGTTCAAGCATGCCTGCTCACGCTGCATGGGGTCACATCTGGCAACAAGTTGCAGGCAGGGAGATGATAAGGTGGTACAGGCAGGGGGCTGCACAAGGAGCAGCCCTTCGAGGGAGGTGGAGTGGGAGGGGTGAGGATGACCAGGCAGGGGATATAATTCCAACTATGGATTGAATTAGGAGGAAGGATGTGGGGCAGTGGAATGCACCCTAGCCCACACACCCATCAGACTAGTGGTGGTGGAAGCATGGACAGAAGACTCTCCCAATACCCAAGGGTTTGAGTGGCTGAGGGAAGGATTTGGGGGTTCCACTGGGTTTCATAGGAGGACGAATAGAGATGAGGGAAAAGAACTTGGGTTCGGTAAAGGGGAAGGAAGCCATAGTCTGGGCAAGATTAAAAGAAGGTTCGGGCAGGAAGGGTGAAGGGTAGAAGGGCCTTTGCAAGATCCCCCATGCAGGAACTTCTGGGTGTCACCCCGGGGAGGTGCTCAAGAAGCAGACTGGGGAATTCAGGCTCATACACCACCTTTCCTACCCAGATGGGGGGTCAGTAAATAAGGGGATCCCAGAGTCTTTGAGCGTGGTCTCATATGCCTCGCTGGATCAAGCGGTTGAATTGGTGAAGGCAATAGAAGGGGCATGGCTAGCAAAGACTGACATTGAGTCAGCTTTTCACCTATTGCCAGTTCAGCCATTGGACTGGGACCTGTTGGGGTTCCAATACGAAGGTGGTTTGTACTTTGATAAGGTGATGCCCATGGGCTGCTCGGTGGCTTGCTCAATGTTCGAGACATTCAGCTCATGGGTATCATGGGTATTCAGGATGCAGTATGGACACAGGAGGGTGGTCCATTACCTGGATGATTTACTTTTGATTGGGGCCAGTCAGGCTGAGTCACAGGTGATGTTGCAGGACTTTCAGGACATGTGTGGGACCATTGGGATCCCCCTAGCAAAGGAAAAAATGAGGGCCCAGCCCACAGACTGGAGTTTCTGGAGATTGAGGTGGGCTCTGAAGAAGAATGCTTTTGTCTCCCTGCGGACAAAGTAGTATGGCTAAAGGGACTGTTAGTGCTGGTGGGGGGGAGGAGGAGGGTACCACCGGTACAGGTACAGCAACTACTGGGGCACCTTAATTTTGCCTGCAAGGCCATAAGCCTAGGCAGGGCATTCACATGGAGGCTAGGGAGGGCCTCAGGGAAGGCAAAACAACCCCACCATTGGGTAGATATCAGCAAAGGGGTGTGGGAGGATCTCTGAGTATGGGAAGATTTTTTAGAGACCTACAATGGGGTGACATTCTGGCAATAAGACAGGGCCCACAATATGGACATTGAGCTGTACACAGATGCCTCTGGGGCCTTGGGGATGGGAACATATTTTAAAGGAGAATGGATCTTGGAGGCATGGCCGGCACAGTGGAAGGAATGGGATGTCACCAAGTACATCACCTTTCTGGAGACTTTTTCCATTTAGGTAGCAATGGAAGTATGGGGGAACCGGATGAGGAGCCAGCAAATCCTGTTTTGGTACGACAATAAGGGGGTGGTGGAAGTGGTAAACAGACAGAGTGGTAATACTGAATTGGTTGGGTGAATTCTGCAGTGCATGGTGCTGTGGGGTTTGCAGTTGAACCTGTCATTCAAAGCATAGCATATTAAGAGGCTCCAAAATGAGGTCGCTGACCGTCTTTCCCATTTTCAGATGAGGAGGTTCTGGGAATTGGTGCCACATATAGCACCATCCTGAACTTTTCCCCTGCCAGTGCTTTTGGCACAAAAAACACTTGCAGGGTTACAGAGTAATGGAAAATAAACAAATCTCTCAGCAAGCAGTGCCACAGAGGGTTTTCATCCTAAAAATGCTGTAAGCATGAGAAAACTCCTCCGTGACTGCTCAGCTTGCTCTGCTTGCTTTTAGAATGTTTTGTTTTCCCTTGCAAAGCAGGAACCCTGTACAGCAACAGAAAAGCCCAGCTTCTAACAGTCTTGCAGCAGTTGTTTTCTTCTCTGTTCTGAGCTAACAAAGGTTTCTGAAGCTATATCAGGGACTGAAACATTGTAAATACTTAGAATCTAGTATTGCCATCATCCCGACTTTAAATAAATATGTTTACTATTTTCTGTAGTCTCCAGCCATTGTAGCTTACTTGGATATTCACCTTGCAGGTTTCCTCTTAGGGGCCAGCTCCCTTTTGTGTTTCTGTTTTTATCTGTGGTGGATTGTCACTCACAGTAAGTGGGTGGGGCTACAGTCTGAAAATGCTGCTAAAATGTTGTATCTAATTATTTTTCCTACAGGATGCCACCATTATGAAATATTATTACTGTTATTTGTTATATTTTATTTCTGTTTTTCATAGCTAGACACTTTATGTATTAGAATAGGAGACACAGCCTCACAAATCATGTGACTATTCTGAATAAAAGGTTCATTCTCCAAGTCTAGAGCAGATCAGTTCAACCTTGGGAGAAGTTGAGGCGACACAGAGTGTGGGACAAATGCCATGTCCCAGCTGTGTAATGCTTGTTTGATTTATTTCTTTTTTTTTTTTAAAGTTTTTTTCTTTTATATTCTTTGTAAATAAATACACACATTGGTGTGTTTTGCACCTACTTTGGCTGTCTGTGCTTTTCTCCCACTCACCCACTATAACACACCCTACCTTATTAAAACCCTGTTTGAGGACCAATTTATTTATACTGAGTTTTGGACCTGGCACTGCATATAATTTTTGTGCAATATCATTTTGAATGTAATGATATTTATAAGGTCTTTTATCGGATTTCTTTGATTTACTGTGAGGCAACCAGAGCCCTTGGGAATGGGTGCCACATAAATAAAATTGCCTTGTCTTATAATGCCTGTCATACCAGGGCTTAGACCATCCTTACGGGCAGGGGTTCTACATATGAAAGTATTATTCCAGCTAAAGGGTACATTTCTTCACCTTCAGTGAAATTTGAAATGCTTAGAAAGTACAGTATATTTACCACTCCAGGGCACTATCTGCTGATAGCATAAGTATTGATGTCTTCACAGACAGACCTACAGAAATAGATAATTGACCTGTATAACCCCTAGAATCCAAATAATTTATGAGCATAATGACTCAGATACCTCACTATTTGGTCCACACTGAAGAATTCTGGACCATACATTGCTATTATCCTGGGTATCCTTAAAATATCACCTTTATTGACACAGTGCCACAAGGAAGGATGCTTAGTAAACTGAGGAACCTGGGAGTCAGGAAAAGCTTTTGGCGAGGATCAAAAACTGGTTGCAAGACAGGAACCACACTGTGATTATGTGGGGGAGGGAGTATCAAAGCTTAGATGACCTGTAACCATTGGGGTCCCACAGGGCTCAGTATTCAGACTGGTGTTATTTAACATCTTTATTAATGATACAGTGGATGGGATCAAAAGGAAAATATGCCTATTCACAAATGACACTAAGCTCTGTTGGAGAGTGGACACAGAGGAAGGGATACAGGAGCTCAGGGAGGATCTAGCTACATTTAAGAAGTGGTCAGGCATCTGGCAGTTGGGATTCAGTGCCAATAATTGCAAGATCATGCACATGGGAGCAAGGAACCCTGGGGCTAGCTACTGACTGGGGGGTGTACAGGTGTCCAATTTGGAGGAGGAAAATGAACTAGGAGTAATAGTCAAAGGAGACATGAGACACTCTGTGCAGTGCTGTAAAGCAGCCAAGGCAAGCAAAATGCTGGGATGCATTGCCAGAGGAATCACTGCCATGAAAAAGGAAGTCATTCTGCCATTGTACAGGTCATTGGTGAAACTACAATTGGAGTACTGTGCACAATTCTGGTGTCCTTATGTAACCCTTGGTGGCACTATCCCAAGGGCTATTATTTGTTTATTTAGCTTTTGTTGACCGGGTAAGTGCACTAGACAAATCCTGTCTATTTTCAGGCATTACCTGGGGGAGGGGGATACAGATGGATGCCAACTGACCTTGAACTAGATTAAGCTGTTGGTGGTATTTTTAGTGAATGAGGAAATTTGGCCCAGGACACGGGAAATTCCCCTACTCTTTTCGATAGAGTGCCATGGGATCTTTAACATCCACCTGAACTACCACCAATCCAGGCAGATGGGACCTCGGTTTAATGTTTCATCTGAAAGACGGCACCTCAGAAGTGCAGTACCCCTCTCATGCTGCACTACAGTGTCAGTACTGGGATATTAACCCAAGTGCCAAATGTGGGAACTGAACCCACAGCCCTCTGATCTCCTGGCCTCAGAGGCGAGTGTGCTACCTACTGAGCCACTGACACTACTACCCCTGCCTGCTTGGCTAGTAGCAGGTTAAGGGGCCTGGGTAATGAAACAGGTGCCTCCATCTGGAGGTTAGGGTTGTTAGTGGTCAAGCTAACCTGGGCACAGTCCTATGGGACACTGTAACCCCCCTCTTTCCCTTCTAGTGGCATGAACAATATACAATAATTACTTTCACAATGACCCTTATTCACCGGGCGATTGCCCACACTGTTTGCACTTACCACCAGGGCTGGTTCCTCTAGCTTAACCCTAGGGACCCCCTGTAAAACAAGGTTAAGCACTGAAAATAGCAGCAGTACAATACTTTTGGCACAAACTGGAACCACAGTCAGGTTAAATGCAAACAAAGTTGAATCTGATTTATTCAGGAGACTTGAACGAGGGAGGGATGTAATCAGGTTGATTTGCTTAAAACTATATTAATCACACAGTTATGCATGCAGTTCAGAGTCCCTACATAGTCACACAATCTCGGTACCCAGGTAAGAAAATGGTGGGCTAGCCAGGAACATTGCAGCTGGTTGGGGCCCTGTAATGGAAGAAAGCAACATGCACAACACACACAATTTATAATCCGGAGCCGGGGGGCTCAGTTTGTGAAAGAAAAGGCAACAAGACAATCAGATGACAACACTTTTAGATTTAGCTGTTGTTGCAGGGAGCTACCTTGATGTTTACTCATGATAACCAATACTGGACACAGGCAGGACAAAATCAAGACTGCAGGCTGTTGAGCTGGAGTGCCCAGAGAAGCAGGGCCCACACGAATCACCAAGGCATCGTTCCTGTTCAAGGCATTGAGCAGGGAACTGATCCCTAGGCCGGGCTCTCGTCAATGTCTTTCTCTGCATAGCAGGTATTCTGGCTGGGTCAGTGTAGCAGGACTCAGGCAAATGGAAATGAATATGGATTCAGTCCATGGAGCTGGATACAGACTCCAGCAAGCAAAACACAGTTCAGACACACAGTGGGAAACCAAATCACGACCCACTATAAGCACACAGCACATTTACTTGTAAGAAAATTCCACTGTACCAGGAAAATGTCCCTCTGGTTGCAATTACAGAGTCTCTGCACAATCCAGGAGTTCAGAGGTAGCTGGAAGTCCAGACAGGCTGATCACATTAAGCAAATCTTTGGTCTTCTTCAGGTTAAAGCCTGGTCACAATTCGATGTCTAATTCGCTCTTCAAATTTGGATTCGGTCTTAAAAAAGCACAAGTTCCCTCTCAGGAATAGCAGGCAGGCATGCAGGCCAAACTCAGGCTTTTCCACAGTTCTCCCACGCAAATCCACTATGGATTACTGCTCGAACTATCTTGAGCTGTTACTTCTTCACTTCCCAACTCAGATCTAACTGAAACTGTAAGCAGTGTGGGACTTTCTCCAAGATCCAAAAGGTTTGGTTGGCTGATCTGTCTGTCAGTCACAACAAGAGCTCCCCCTCCAGATTATTTTAGGTGCCAAAAGCCCAAAACTACAATTCCTACAAGTTTTGGCCCCATCAAGCCCCTGTAGGCAGGCTCCATTTTAGAGTCCCAAATGTACTGATTGGCCCATTCTGACAGTCCAGGACCAATATGATGGAAACAAATAGAACTGTCCAAGCTACTAAGAAGGCAGGTTAGAACAAACTGCAATATTATTATTACTCTAACAAATGATCAGCAAACAAGTACATCTTCTAACAGAGCTTCCTCTCAGATTAATTATGACTGCAATCCAGGCAGCTCTTAAATAGATAGTACACAGAGGCTATGCAGGCACTGTTTGGCAATACATTTAAACTGCTAAAACACAGAACACCAGCCTGGCTGTGAGCATTTAGGCAAGCTCAAGGAAGATTTTTTTGGAACCCCCATTTGTAGGGGGGGGGGGTTGTACCTATTTGAAAAAAAGACATCAAACTACTGGAAGGATACATCATAGGGTGACCATGATGACCCAGGCCTGGAGGACAAACCCTATGAGGAGAGACTTCTGGAGCTCAAAATGTATTCCCTGGAGGACAGAAGGGAGAGGGGGAATATGATAAAAATCTTTAAGTACCTAAAAGGTATGAACAAGGTTAGAGCAGAGGGCATTTTCAATTTTAAAAGGGAAGGGACCACAAGGGGGCATAAGCTGAAATTAGTGGGGGTAGATTTAAAAAGGAAATGAGTAGGCACTTTTTCACAGAAAGGGTGGTGTCAAAGTGTAACAAACTGCTGGAGGAGGTCATCTCATTTAAAGTGATGGGCAGTTTTGAAAGGGTGGGATAGGTAAATGGGATAGTCATAACTGCTGGGAGGATGGTGAAGGAGGAAGTGGGAGGGGGTGATAAATCCAGGGGAAAAGGAGGGGGCAGCTCCAGTAAAAAAGACTGTGAGCTGCACAGTCGAGCAGACTTGATAGACCTTTACGGCCTGTTTCTGCTGGCATTTTCATATGTTCATATGCTTGTATTATACAGTCATCCTCTAAACAATAGTAGGCTTCATTGGGAAGTGCTTTAGAAGGGACGTATGAATATACTGCTCCACAAAGAGGGTAGTGGTGGGGTGGAACAAGCTACCCAAGGCACTGGTTAGTGCAAAAAAGTTGGAATGCTTTAAGGGGGAGTAGGATAGGTTCAAAGGGCTGATCAAGGGATTAGGGGTAAGGAAGGGAGAGAGGCTGGTCATGATCCCCTGAGGGGCATGTAAAACCCTTAAAGAGCAGACTGGATAGACAGCAAGGCCTTCTTCTGCCAGCAGTTTTCTATGTCTCAGTTCATCACCGTATTCTGTCATACTGTAGGTCTGTCTTAAACACATAACCACAAAGAAAGACACAGCAGTCAAACATTTGTCTTACCTTACATGTCACCCCATAATTTCCATAGACATTCACAGTGCAAAAGGATCACAGTGATGATGCAGTCCATAAATTAGCCTGGCATTTACAAATATTTGTTATAATGTATTTTGCTGGCATATGACATAATCAAGCATATTGTTCAACTTAAGTAGGATGCAATCCACTATGCCACATGAGCACAGTTTCTAATCCTCTAGGCAATGATTTTCCATGGAAATAATATAGTCCTGGAGCACCATTCAACAAAAGCCATCAGACCCTGTGGGATTGCATGTGTTACAGAATTCTGTAGTCTGTAAATGTCAATTATTATCAATGGGAGAGACACACTATACCTACATATTGTCTACTTTGGAATTTCTGCTTTTTCATCATCCATAATTCATGTCCCTGGGGTCCATGATGTGACTTTTCACAATGAGTTAATTTACTTTCAATAGTTATTTCAACAAAGCAATAGCTGGAATTAAAAAAGAGCCATGCAGCTTGAAATCTAGGGCATGAAAGCTACAGATCAACAAATCCAGTGAAGCATCGGGAGTTGTTGGTCTTCATAGTGTAACACCCCCCTCCAAATGAAGGCTTACATTTATTGTCCATTCTCCTGGTTTGCTCCCATTCCCTGAAGTGCCCATTCCCATATGCCTGTGGGTCTCCCAAATGTGGCACCTTTAATCCCCCAACTGCCAGTTTTGCAGTCTAATGGAGGATTTCCTGGAGGTCTCAGTCCCATCAAAAGCCACAGTGAGGACTGTGACCTGTGTGAGGGACAAAGGAGCTCGCTTTACATTTCAAACAAGGAACACCACAAAAAGCTTAAAACAGGGCTCATGAATATTAATGAGAGCCTATAAATATTAATGAACTGCCTGTCTTAGTGCATGGAGTTATAAAATATTGGCACTAGCGATGGGCAAACATTTGTAAATAAATGAAAATAGATTTGGGCAGTTAAGAAGGTTCAAGAGGGCAATGAAATAAAATATTGTTTCTGGTTGCTCCAGACTAGAAAAGTTGGGACTCTTATGGACTGCCTGTCTGCTGCCTAGGGAATACATACAGATGTGCTCTCCAGGATGAAGCTAAATTCTGCAGCATTTTGCACCATTCTTCAGCATGCTGCAGCAGGGTTACTTTGGCAAATAATGTTATTTCAATAGCAAGTAGTCCCTTTTGTCATTCAGGAAACTGTGACATTCACATCATCCTGGCAGTGTCACCGTTTTCTGCATGAGAAGAGTGATTAATTCCCATTGAAATTACATTGTTTACTGCAGTAACTCTGCTGCAGCATACTGCAGAATTCTGTAAAAGTGGCCTTCATTCTGGAGAGCACATCTGTATATCCACAGCAACGACAGGTTATAGACTGCATCAAACTGTTTAAATAGGGCAGTGTTTACAAGGGCACAGAAGTAGATTCTGAACTATGGGGCAAGCAGGTAAATAAAGATATTATCCTGGCTGCACCAGAACTCTACATTTGGGATTGTGATAGAACTCAAGGGTACTGCAACTTTAGCAGCCAGTTTTGTGCAGCCACCATCAATTGCAAAGCCAGGATTTCAAACAAGGATTGTTGGGACAGTGTAAGAGACTCTTGATACTTTGCCAAGTGCTTTTGGGGGAAAAGCAGGTATTAATTCAGGCACCAAACTAGGGACCCTATTGAGCATTGAGTGGGACTAATGAATATTCATTTTGTGGACTGACAAGCGATTTCAGCCAATGGCATTTGAACACACAAGTAGACTCAGCCAATTGAGAGCCCCAGAAGGACTCCATAAAACCCAGTGTTTTCCAGGCTGAGTTAGAGTTTAAGTGGGAGCCTCTCCACAGGGAGGAGGGCTCAGGCCCAAAGCTGAGCAAAATGGGCCTAGTGTGTTCAGTAAAAACCCCTCCACAGGGAAGGGGGGCTTCTACCTCTGCCAGAGAAAAAGAGTGGCTGCCAGCAGCAAAAGTAGTCAGCCTGGGGGTTGCTAGAGATTGACCTCCAGGGCTATTAGCTCCTTCCCACATTAGGAAAACGTGGAAAAGAAGCCAGCATCTGCCTGTAGTTGTGAGAGAGCTGCAAGAAATGCTTCTGCCTCAGTAGAGAGAGAGAGAGTGCTGAAGAATCTGCAACTTTCATACAAGGAAAGTGCTAATGTCTGTCTGTGAATAAATGCCTGCTTGCAACTGTTATGACATTTTTGAAGTACACTGTTGTACACATTTGAGAGACTAAGATCTGTGTGGGGCAGAGAAGCCCATCCAAGTTAAAGTTAAGACTGTTTGTCTGCATGTTACGTTAACCAACACTCAATAGAGGGGGACCTCTGTTGAAAAGTGACAAGAAAGGGTCCAATATTCATATGTCTTGAATGTGACTGTGTACAGTGCTACAGGACTGACAGGAAGACTCCCTAGCCACATGAAACTGATCCAGCAGTGTCTGGGATGCCAGAGAATGTTTTAAATGTCCAGGTTGGGGCTGCTAATGGCAGCAAAGGCACAAGGGGTTATGCGCCTGAGAGAGCTACAGAAATCAGTCTGCTAGCAAGTAAAGTGTTTTGGGTTTGAGAAAGTCTGCAGTGTCAGCTTTGCCAACAGGTGAAGTCTGCTAAAGGGTATGGAGCCATGCCTCAAGCTCCATCTGTTGCTCAAATGTGACTCAAGTGGTAGTGAGCCATGCCTCAAGCTCTGTCTAGTTTGAGTTGTCTCAGGTGGTAGAGAACCAAGCCTCAGGCTCTGTCTGGTGTTGTGTAAAAGACACAGCTAAGCTCCTAAGTTATTTTGCATGGACTGTAAGCATTTGGGTCACTCTAGCCTTGGGGAGCAAGCACCCACCTGGTGAGAGTCTGTGTCTAAAAGTTTCAAAAGACCAAAAGACCATGGTGGCCATGTTGGCCCATAGTTGAAGTGACTGTGAGCAAACATATAAATGTGCTATTAATAGATGTGCTAAATGCAATGCATCCATCTCAGATTGGCATGGGGGACAGCCTGATAATGTGCCATCTAGGGTGCTGTCATATGCGCTTCCTCTGAGGGGCATAGTCTAAACGTGGGGTCTGAAGGATGCCAGCCCCAGTCCTGGCCTGGACTGATCTAGAAGGTGATTTCAGCCCAGAGAGGCACTACAAAAGAAGCTAAAGGTGTATTTTTCCCATCTACAAAAGCTACAAGAACCTGTAGCCAGTTTTGGGTCCTGGCTGAAAGCATTTGCCCAGCATCTCAGCCTCCAGAGTTATACTCCACCTGCTGCTATTATCCAAGTCTGCTTTGTACAGCCTGTTCATGACTTACCTATGATGACTCCTAAACTGTGAGTACACAGGGTCCAGCCCTTTTAATTGAAAGGAACATGTAAATAAACAAACTATACCACACTGATGACAGTAAGGTAGTAAAGGCACAAGCTTCATGTTTAGTGGTCCCTGGTAATCCAATAAAGCCACCTGACACCATATGTTGTTTTAAATCAGTTGCAATTTATTAACACCCAAATAAACCCTAATAATTTTACCTCTAACATGATTAATTCTAAACAGCAGATGGCTTTTTACCACCAGGGCTACAGGTGTTCAGAAAAAATGAAGCAAAACTGCTCCCTTGTTCTGGGTGCAAAGCATCTGTAAGTAGTCTTGTGGCTATTCCTCTTGGACACACTGAACATGACACTGAGGTCCTGTATTTATACTCTAACTGTTTACATCAAAAATTCATAGTGGAAATTTCCAAACTGCTACAGCAAATTTTAGACTAGACACTATGTCATTCAACAACATCATGAGACAAGGTTCAAAAGTACAGTGGCCATAAGATACCTCAGTCATAAGATACATTTGACACTTTGCTGAGACAGGGGAGTTTTATTTATCATCATCCTTGGATGGAAAAACAAGTGGTCAGGGGACTTTACATTATCAAAAATAACATGCTTAGAAGACAGAAAACAAATGAGGGGACTTTACTCTATTTTAAAAAAACTTGCTTGCAAATGCAAAAGTAGCCTTGTACTAGACAGTGGCCAAAACAAGGATATAATTATTCCTTATCTACTATCTGTTGTACATATTTTTAAACACAAGAAATCATGAAATGAGGAACTGTATTAGCCAAGGCTAAACCTTGCAGTTAATATTGAAGGAGCACCTACATACATATGGTGGTATTATGTAGTTGTCTCTAGCCACTTTCACCTTTCACTAGCCACTTCACTAGCCACTGCAAACCTTTTTACACCTTTTCTATGTTCTCAACCTTTTGGTTAGCCAACTTCATAAAAATGTTGTTGTTGATAAACTTGTATAAAACTTTGGTTACTGGTCACTAAAACCTTTGCCACTGGTCACTAAAACTTTGGCCATTGGCCACTTTCAACAGTCCCCACCTCGAAGGCAAGGGGGAACCTCATGGGGGACCCCAAACCTTCACAAAATTAAACATAAAAATATAGATGCTAATTCTTAAATAAAAATTAAATAAACCTGTTTTTAAAACTGGTTGCCAGCATACAGATAGTTAAGGCAACCATGAAAAGCATCCTGTTCTGGAGTTGGTATGGGGTGGTCACAGATGGAGCACAAATGGTGTGTTTGTAAAACATAGTGCAGAACTCAGGGATGTCAACACTACAATTGACATGTATAAACGATAGTGAACATTTGATATCACATAATAGTGCAGACAACAATTGAATAGAATGAACAATAAAACAAAACATAGCATAATAGCTTGCATCAACAACAACAAAAAAAAGTTAATCGAATCCACTTTGAGAGTGGATAAGTTAGATGCTGCCTATGTGTTGAGGTAACGCACATCCTTGGAGCTTGATTGAAGAATGTGTTGATAATGTCTCTTGACAGATAGGTCCTTATAAAACATATATGACCAGTTTAGAAAGTTTATATGAATACAGTCTATGAAATTAACAGTCCATTGTTTGCAAAAAAGGTGGCAACCCCACAAGACACATGGGGCTATGCAGCTGGTAATTGAAAGACAAAACACCATTATAGTAAGAAAGTCAGTGTTCCTGTTGCTGGCAGCTGGATGGCTATATTGGCCAACGCCTTGGCAAGAGGTGCATTAGATTGTGCATTGAGTCATTTAAGGAAATTTCCACACACACTGGCATAGCGTTTGTGTTGTGGTAGTTGATCACACCTTGGCACAAAGATAAACAGTTTATAGGTAATAATCAGTCTGTATAAGGTGTCTGCCATGCTTGGAAAGAGCAGCAATGGAGAAAATGGATGTTACTTGAAGATCAATTGAAGAATAATCTTCTTACTGAAATTAGGAGATTGCCCCTACACCAGACTTTGCTTCATGGTAGCAGAAACAGTAAGCTTGATGGTAGAGTCTGAATTGGCTGGACCTTTTTCAGTTGATTTAAAGTTATACAAATAGGTGTAATTTTGCTGAAAACATTACACTTGCAGAGGTAATAATATCCTGTTTTCATATAGTAGTCCTTATATAGAGTATTTTGGTTAGCCAACTTCACATAAATGTTGTTGATGAACTTGTATAAAACTTTGGTTACTGGTCACTAAAACCTTTGCCACTGGTCACTAAAACTTTGGCCACTGGCCACTTTCAACAGGCATGTACGTAGTTTAAAGTGCTACCATGTTCTGCAGCTAGAGCTAAGTCTTCTAAATTAAAAAGGTTTAAGTTATGTAATCTACAGTCACAATACTGTCTTTAAGATTTAAAGATAGAAATAATCTGCTTTCTACTTTCAGGGGCCTCAACAGCTGGCCAACAGCTGCACCATATAACAGGCCTGCACCTTTAAGAACTGCAGTAAAGAGGGGAGCTCAGGCCGTTCAACACCTAAGCTCTGAACATCAGCTGGTGGACATTTGGCGCTTAGTTCACCCCTCTGTCTGGGACTACTCCTACTATTCTGGGGTCCATGGTACTTATAGCAGATTAGACTACTGGCTTATTTCCCATACTCTTACGGGCTTAGTTAGTAACTCAGTTATTCTTCCCATGGTAATCTCGGGCCATGCCCAAGTACAGGTAGTTATTTCTTGGGGTCCTTCCTCCTCGAAGATCCCCTTCCTGGAGACTCGATCCGCTACTCCTATGAGATCTCAATTTCAGAAAATGGGCTGAATTGAAGCTACAAACTTTCTTAGGGAAAACCCTGTTGAGGACACATCTGCCCAAAATACTTGGGAGGCCTACAAAGCCACCATGTGTGGGAAGATTATAGGTGTCACTCCTACAGGAGGAAAAATAGGAAAGGGAAAGGTACAATTGGAGGATGACCTGCTTAACGCTGAAAAACTTTTAAGGCTCAATACCACCCATCCTCTAAGTCATTGTGGGGCTGAAGGGTTCTGGATATAAGGACTAGGTTAAATGAACTTATCTCCAGGAAGGCTGACTTAGCATATTAGATTAAAGCATACATACTGGGAAGGTGGGGAAAAAGTGGGAAAATTCTGTCATATCAGCTGTGGAAACAACAAAGAAATAGGTACATAGGGGTTAAAAGATCCAGCCACAGGAGTAGTGAAATCCACAGGAAGTGAATGATATTATGAAGGCATTTTACTCTCAATTATACAAGTCAACCAAAACCAATCCTTGTTTGGATATATCACCATTTCTGGATATGGTGAGACTCGAGTTGGCTCCAGAACAAAGCGCAGCTCTGGAGGAACCCTAACCCATGCAGAGGTTGCGGCCTCCTGATGGTTTTAAAACAGGAAAGGCCCCTAGTAGTGCGTGTTCCTGTGGACTTGCTGCAACTATTATCCCTCTGATCTCTCCCCTGCTCTGTAAGGTCTTTAAAGAGACCAAGGATAAAGGTATACTAGCCCCTACACTAAGGGAGGCTATCATTTCAGTGAATCCCAAAAAAGACAAACCCCCTGAAGAACCGGCTAGTTATCACCCCATATCCTTAATAAATTCAGACAGCAAGGTCTATGCTAACGTGCTTGTGGATAGACTGGCCCTGGTCCTACCATCCCTGATCCACCCATCACAGGTCGGTTTTGTAAAAGGTAGATATAGCACTGACCATATTAGAACACTTAATCTTATTCACATAGCGAATCAGGATACATTAAGGGCGTCTGCTGCTGTAGCCACTGATTTTGAAAAGGCATTCATTTCAGTGGAGTGGGATTACTTGCAGAAAGTTTTACACCACATGGGGTTCGGATCGAACTTCAGAGTGGCTGTCTCCTCCATTTATACATCTCCCAATGCAAAAGTCCTCACTAATTCGGTCCTATCTGAACCATTTCCATTACACAGAGGTACACGTCAAGGGTGCCCACTCTCTCTCTTCTTTTGTTCGTCATTGCTATCGAACCATTAGCAGCTGCAATCAGACAGAGCAAGCACATCACTGGTATCGGTAGGGGGAAGGTCTTTGTCTCCTCCCTGCTGTATGCTGACGATCTGCTGGTACTGCTAAGAAACGTTAATGAGTCCTTACCATACCTCTCAACTGTCCCGGATTTTGCGGGAAATCCCATTTTCCTGCCATTTGTCCCGCCGTCCCGAACTGACTGGCCATCTTCACGATTTCCTGTAGCCTATGCGGCCCACGCCAACTTCGCCGCCGACTCGAGTTGCCTCGCCATTGTCTCACTCTCGCTGCTTGCAACAAAAATCCCCACATCCCCATATTCAAGCTGCAGCAGTGACGCCGTGACGTAGCGGCTCATTCCCTGCCCTTGCAGCCAATCGCATGACTTCCTGCTGTCCATTGCTGTTTTTAGCACCCCCGCCCACACGGACCTGATTTTTGTGTCCCCCTCAGGTCCGATTGAGCAGCATATAAGGACCACTCCGGCGCTCTGAACTCACTGAGCCCAAGAAGAGTTCCAGAGTGCCGGGGAAGGGAAGCAATTGCGTGATTGCCGCTGGAGTCAGAGAGAGAGAGCTGCCTAGGTCGGGACTGGAGCGCCAGGGAGACAACAGGGGACCGGGCCGGACAACAAGTGAACAGTGAAGAAGTGTGCCAACCAACTGCCACGCCACCCGCTGATTTGCAGAGAGAGCTGCCTAGGTCGGGACACACGGATCGCCAGAATTCTGCAGTGCTGCTAGCTGCTACTTGCTGCTAAATCATTTACTAGCTAGATAAAAGAACTAAGCAGCAGCATCAGTGCCGGCAGCAGCCAGCAGGTACCGACTGCCAGCACCAGCACAGCAACTTGAAGAGCAGCTCAGCAGCACAGAGGGAGCAGCCAAGCACAGCAGGACGAGCCCCAAGGACAACGACATCCTGAGACTGACTCTGTGTGCCAGCCAGTGCCTGAAACTGCTACAGAGACTACCAGGTCCACTACACCAGTGTCTGCCTTGGCTTAAGGTAAGTAATATCATGAATGCCAACTTAATGCCAAATGCCAACTCTAGTACTGCCAGTATCAGACACAGACCAGTGCAGTGCCAGCCACTGTGTGTGTAAACAGGGGGAGTGGGGGATAGGAGAAGGTAAATGAGGGAACAAATGCTCTTGGACAGCAGTTTGATGTCTGCATAACTAAAGGGGAAGCCTAGCTAGTACTCCTCCAGAAATAGGCAGGAGGTATGAAGGAACTAGATACTGCATAGGCAGGAGGCAGACTGGACAAAGGGGGGGTCAGGAGCAGGAGGGGTTTGGGAAGACAATAGGGAAAGGATGACATAAGGGAAGAAAAGGTTCAGTCAAAGGATGGTATTCAAGAACTAAAAGGGGGATCAAGAAGGGTGGGTGGATGGGGGTCTGCCTAACTGCTATGAGCTTAAGAAATAATATCGGTGAGCTCCAAGTGAAAGTGCCAGTCTGCCAGAGGGGAGAATAGCATGGTGGATAAATTCTTACACTGCCATCACTTAGTCATTTATATGTAGGTTCTGTCCTGCTCCGCTCCGGGGAAAGCTAATTTTTGTATTGTGAAATTTAAAAAATAGTTCAAACTTCTGTTTCGTAAAATTGGGGGCAGAACCTCCATGTAACTGAGTAAGAGAACCAAAAGAGATGGTATGGCACGACAAATTGAGGTGGTGATTTGATGAATGCCTATGTTGTAAAAATATTAATACAGTATACAGAAATGTTTTCTTTAAGTTTTTGTATGCAGTTGGTTCTGTGTTCTCTTCTGTCCACACTCTGTCTGGGTGGGACAGTCCGAACTCAGAACAGAAGTGTCTTAGTCATTTATATGTAGGTTCTGTCCTGCTCCACCGGGAAAGCTAATTTTTGTTTGTGAAATTTAAAAATAGTTCAAACTTCTGTTTCTTAAAATTGGGGAGCAGAACCTCCATATAACTGAAGAGAACCAAAAAGAGAGTGGTACTACTGTCCTATTTTTCTTCTACTGCCTGCTTATAAATGGAATTTGTTTAATTTTGTTGACCCAGTAATCCCACTGGGCCTAGAAGTCCCTTTTTCAGGGGTAACTGGGGAGGGATACAGATGATAAGCAACCGACCTTGAACCAGATTAAGCTTAGTGGTATTTTAGTGAATGAGGGAAGTTTGGCCAGGGCACCGGGAAATTCCCTACTCTTTTAACATCCACCTGAACTTCTACCAGTCCAGGCAGTTGGGACCTTGGTTTAATGTGTCATCTGAAAGACGGCACCTCAGGAGTGCAGCACCCCATCCTCATGCTGTATACGTGTGGGAACTGAACCCACAGCCCTGTAATCTCCTGAGCTCAGAGGCCAGTGTACTACCTGAGTCACTGAAACTTGGACAATGTCTTTATTTCTGTCTATTGCTATTTGCTACTGTCTGGATGGAGTTGTCACAACACCATCCAGCTAGTAGCAATAGACAAAAATACAGACTCTTTGATTTTCTTATGTTTAACCCACATACTACATCTGAAAAGGGATATTATGACTCATCAGGCTGAAAGGGAGAGAGGGGAGAGAGAGAGAGAGAGAGAGAGAGTGTGTGTGTGTGTGTGTGTGTGTGTGTGTATGTATATATATATATATATATATATATATATATATATATATATATATATATATATTATACACACGACACACCTGTTCACTCCACAGTACAGCAGCTCATTTCAAATTTAATATGTTGGCCAGGCCTGGAGTAGAGGAGAGAACTCTCACTCAGGTCCTGTGATTGTGAACTGGGTAGGGGAGCGTTGGTTAAAAGCAGTGCCGCTATGACAAAGCCCTCCCCTGTGGGCACTGGTTAAAATACAAATGTATATTGCTTGTTTTGTCTGCCTTATGCTTGCTGTGGTTGACAAGATCTAGAAGTTTCAGACCTGGTGGGAGGACTTTTAAAATAGCATGCTTAAACTGTTTGAGACTTGGCAGGAGGACTTTTACAAAAGTGTGGTTCATGACCCAAACCATTAAGCTAGATCTGGCAGGGAGATTTTTACAGAAGCGTGATTCAGCTAAGTAATGACTCATTAGCAGCTCTTTATGTGTGCCTGAGAGTGAGAATTTGTCGGAGCCAGGCAAGATGGAAAACATGCATATAGATGAGGATACATTAGCAGCTCATTATGTGTACCTGGTAGAATTTGTAGGACATATGTAAAAAAAAAAAAAAAAAAATAATGGGGACAGCTTAAGCTTGATTTGGACTCATTAACTACTGCTTAGGTATACTTGGTAATGCATCTCAAAGGTGGACCGTGGACACTGAAGGTGTTATCCAGCTATCAAGAACTGATGCTGCTACCTCTTTGCCTCTGCCAAAGAAATGTTATGGACTACCCGTCCATCTTGCCTGAAGTCAGTGTTACATATTTTCTTGATTGCCGTCCTCAATAGGAGATGGATTGCCAACAGATGCTTCAAATGCGAGCTGACTGCAGTGCCAGTGGTAACTCCGTCTCCACCAACCAAGAAGAAGAGGAATTCAGTCTTCCAAAGTTCCGGAAGACTTCCTTGAGTGGATCGCACAGAGCAAGAAAGGGCCACTGTATGCATTCTGCAAGTCCTGTGGATGTGACATCAGCATCAGCCATGGAGGACGAAACGACATACAGAGACACGAATCTTCGCAGAAGCATCTCCAGAGTAGGAAGCTTGCAGAAGGGAAGAAGCTGACCCAATTCTTCCAAGCACAGAGTACCTCAAAAGTTTTGGAGGCAGAGGTGGCATTTGTGAACATGTTGGCGGAGCACAACTTGTCATTTTCTTGTGCAGACCACCTCCTGAAATTTATGAAGTACTGCACAGATCCAGAGGTAGTCAAGAAGATGAGCTGTGGAGCAACCAAATCCACCTGCATTGCCAGAGATGTGCTTGGTCCCAGCTACCACGAGACTGCAGCTTCCCTTTGCCGTCGAGTGCCATTTTGCCTCTATGTTGACCAAAGCACGGACATGGGGATGAGAAACTTCTGGTCATCCTTGCAGGTTGCTATGACATTCGACAGGGAAAAATGTCATACAGTTTCTTGACATGCCGGCATGCACTTCAGGGACTGGACAAGCAGTGTTTGACTGCATGATGAAAACTCTGGAGCAGCTGGACATCCCTGTAAAAACCTTGTGGCATTTTCATCTGACAATGCTGCAGAATGATTGGAAAACACAACTCTGTGTTTTCCAGATTGAAGCAGGTGAACCCAAACCTCATAAATATGGGATGCTTGTGCCATCTGCTAGACCTGTGCTCCAAATCAGGGGTCAAGGCCTTGTCCTCGCCTGTTGAGGAACTAATTTCTGACATTTATTGCCATTTCTCTTCCAGCTCATTACGGCAACAGCAGCTGAAAGAGTTTGCTCTCTTTGTTGATATTGACCCATTAAAAATCATTAAGCATGCACCCACAAGATGGCTCAGTTTGAGTAAAGTTGTTAAACAAATAACTGACATGTGGCCCGCTCTGCTGTCTTATTTTAGGTCTGTGGAACCCAGAGGTGCCAAAGTCAAACTAATATGTGACCGCCTGGGCACCCAAGAAATTCAAATGACCTTTCTCTTTCTAAAATATGCCCTTGAGCCACTGTGCAATTTTAATAAGAAACTTCAGAGCAGAGAGAGCCAGCTGATGACTCTGCAGGGTGACATCAGCAAAGTCATACAGTTGTATGCCAGCAGGGTTTTGCAACCTCAGGCTGCAGTTGCCTTGTACAAAGAAGGTATTTTGGACCTAAAGAGCGAGGCAAACTTTCTTGCACTAAAAGATGTACGTGTTGGCCCTGAAGTGCAAGAATTCATTGCAAAGCATGATGATATGGTAGGGACATCAGTGGAACTAAGTATTTATAAAAAGGCCAAATCCTTTTACTGTGCTGTGCTGCAAAAAATGTTAACAAAGCTCCCACTGAAATGCAGTGTCCTGAAGCAGGTTTCCACGTTGCTGAACCCAGCACTAAAACTACACGTAAGTGGAAGCTCTGTGGTGAACCTTGCCAAGGAACTTGAGTATGCAGTTCACACTCTGAGTGTGACCAGCTTTTGGATGAGTTTGGGACATACCAGTTTGCAGAAACTGGATCTGCCCAGGCCTTTGAAACGAACTGTTCTGCACTAAAGTATTGGGGCATGATGATCTCCCAGCTATGCACCAGTGATGACGATCTGCCCTATTCAGGCGTCTGATGGAGACAGTCTTATGCCTCCCTCATTCCAATGCAGAGCCAGAGCAGGCCTTCAGTATGGTGCAAAAGTGAAGCCTGAGCTAAGACAGTCACTGAATGTAAAGACTTTTGAACTCCATTATCGCTATAAAGATGAATGAAGAAAGACACTGCTATGAGGTAACTCATACAAAGGAGTCTTAGAGGCTGCAGGGAAAGCAACTGTGCTTTACACGAGAGCACCTTGCAGCAAAAGACAAATGACTCTTCTAAACCAACTGTTTGTGTATAGGTGCATAGGTTTAAATTTGTAGTGTACAGTAGATAGCATGATTTTCATTTTAGTATACAATAGCATGTATATGATATGAGTAGATATGTAAAATATTGTGTGTGTGTGTTTCTTTTTAGTTTAGATGAGATAAAATATTGCGTGTTTGTTTTTAATGTAAACTATTGTAGCATGTTTTTTAGTATAGGGTACAAATGATAAGTAAAATGTGTAGATAGGTTTTCAATTTTAGTTAAGTGCATAGACTAGATAGCACAATACTGTATATAGGTATGTAGGTTTTCATTTAATCTGTTTGTTGTAATATGTCATTAAATGTATGTAATATTACCCTATAAATAGCCCAGAATAAAGTTTTAAAAGTAAAACTATCATGCTTTATGTTGTATTCTTAATGTAGTATTCACTAACTTTGAATTTCACGCATTTTAAAGATGCGAACCCTGTGACACAGCACTTACGTATGCGCAAACAGTGTCCCTGATTTGGAGTATTTGTCCCTGATTTTAAAGGTAGTGTCCCTGATTTACGGCCTTGAAGGTTGAGAGGTATGGTCCTTACCCCAACTTCTAGATATCCTGGACTCCTTTTCATCCATCTCAGGGTTAAAAATAAATTAATCCAAAACTGAAATACTCCCTCTTAACTCGCAGTGCAATTCTCACATGGTGGCACAGTTCGGACTTAAATGGTCACAACATACAATCAAATACTTGGGAATCAAGGTTGGGAGCAACCTAGCGAAGTAGTAGGATAATAACCTGTGTCCCCTTCTGGCCAATTGTAAACTTGAAATGGAGCGAATAAATAAGCTCAATTTAACCATGGCAGGCAAGATAGCCGCTTTTAAGATGTCCCTTACCCCTAGATTTTTTTACGTGCTAGTTCATATTCCCCTGTTTCTCCTAAATCACTGGTTCAAGAAAATAGACACGATGATTGGATCCTTCCAATGGGGCTCACTTAGACCTCGTTTCAGCAGAAATCAACTTCGGGCTTACCCTCTGCGGAGGGGGTGGGGCCTTCCATGGATTGAAGGCTATAAGATAGCTTTTCAAGGAGCACAAACATTGAAATGGTTCCAACTCCATAATACTGATTCTCCTCAGTGGCTATGGCTCGAACAGACGTACAGTAATAGCCCTACTGCAGTCTCTTTTCTCTGCTCCTCCCCTGGTCAGGAGTATGTATCGCATCCCACTATAGGTTCCTCAATCAGATATTGGAAGCTTCTAAAAAAAAACTCCCAACTCTTCCCTTACATGTGTGCCCCTATGGAACAACCCCAGCATAACTATTGGTGGCTCCATGGTGGCCTGGCCCTCCTGGCAAGAAAAAGGGATTACATTCCTTAAGGATATAGTGGGACCCAATTCCTGTGTGGTGGATACTTACCAGAATCTGAAATCTAGATGGAACCTGGATAAATCAGATTTCTGGAAATACCTGCAATTACGTGACAGTCTTAGACCTCTCTAAGCCAGGGTAAAGGTCTTCCAGCTTGTGACTCATACTTAAAAAGATGCTTCACCTGTCCAATAAAGTTGCAACTACATTACATGCTGTACTGAGGGACTCACTACCTTCCTCCAACATAAAATCTAAGTTAAAATGGGAAAAAGCCTTAAATATACAAATAACAGAGGCACAGTGGAAACGGTGCTGGCAGGTTGGGTTAAAAACTTATAAAGACACCCTGAGTAGACTTATACATAATAAAATTTTACATTTTTGGTGCAGGACACCTGCTATATTAAAGAAAATGAAAGTCCTCACACATGATATGTGCTGGCAATGTCTCCAGCCCGGGAAGGGGGATCTATTTCATATTCTTTGGCAATGCCCCCGAATACATGATCTATGGGAGGAAGTGATACATGTGGCCAGTGTGATACTTAATTGTCAGGTTCCTGTTGACCCTTCCCTTATGCTGTTAGGCTTGTGGCGCGGTGCTCCCCTCCTTAAACACCAGGAACTTAGGTGGCTACTCCTACTTAGTATGCAGGTTAAACGGTCAATCCTACAAAACTGGCAAAGTACTGTTCTGCCCAGTCTCAAGGAGATTATTGCATCACTTTCCTCAGTATATGAGATGGATAGGTGGACACATATGTCTATGGGGAAGATGGAATACTTCTCTCCTTGCTGGGCTCCCTTCATGGCATATCTGTCTGCCACAGCCTGTATCGGATGATCAGTCTCCTCATACCCATCTGACACCACTTATTGTCTGAACTAAGGTTACCTACGAATACTCTATTATGAATCTATGGTTATAAGGGTATAGAGTGTTAGCATTTGCATTGTTGTTTCTATTTGAATGATATAGCTGTACATAGTTTACCCGCATTGAGGTAATGTCTGTTTTATAGGTTTAATACAGATCAATGACTGGTATGTGAATATCTGTCAAGCGTTACATTATGTAGTTTGAGTAAGGGTACCTAATATACCCACTTTACCCATATAGAACGTATAACACTGTTTATTAATAGTAGTTATGCTCCACAGTAGGAACAGATGTTGTATGATATCATTTTGTTTACTCTGTGGTCTCTCTCCTCCAGAAGCAGTGTATGAAGCGGCCATAAGAAGGTGTAACTATTATACTCCATGAAGCCTTGTCTTCTATGTGGTGATACCTCCCTATGGTTGCATGCATTGGGAAAAGTGAGGTAGGTGCATCTATCCTGTCTGTTTATCGATATGCTATAGGACCTGAGATTCCATAGGTATTCATAGTAGATACTCTAGGGACTATTCCCTCTGTATTTTTTTTTCTTTTCTTTTCTTTGTCTTAATATTTTGTTATGTATGTTTGGTGATTATGGTGCTGACATCAGTCAACATACTAGTACATGTGTATCATAAAAGAGGCATTTATCCTTCATTCGCTGTCAATTATACAATTATAAGTGTAGCCTGAATGAATACTGGACAGGCCGTTGTAACATCAAGGTTATGTTCAGACAGTCAACACCAAGTTACTCTGTATAAACATCCATTGTATTTGTAATATTGTATGTATGTTTTGCTTTATGTCTGAAAACAATAAAACATTTAACTGTAAAAAAAAAAAAGAACTGCAGTAAAGAATAAAGGTTTGGGATTGTGGGGTCCTAATACACTCTGGAAACTGGTACCACTGTGGGTAAAGGGCACGTGTTACCTTAATGTTTAATGCAGCTAGCTAGCTGGATAGCCAGGAAGAAACTAAATACATCAGAGGTTGGTGGGTGACCACTGTTATTACTGTCTGAATTTAAAATGCAGAATGATTCTCTGATGCCAATTCAAAATGCCAAAGTAAGCCAGTTCTAATCAGTTGTAAAAAGCTTGACCTCTACTTTCACCTTCCCTTACTTAACCCTCACCCCTTGTAAATATATTGTTGTTATGTTTTGCATACATCTGTTGTGATCAGCATATTATTAGAGAGAAAGTCAATAATTACCAAATGTCTGAAATCTGGAGTGACATTATGGTAATGTGGGTGGGTACGACATCCCAGAGAGTTGCACATGGTATTATTCTAGCCCACTGAAAGTAAACTCTGGGTGCAGGCACTGCACATTTACAGTATGTTATCTTGAGAAAGAATCAGTTTTTAAAGTAACATAGGAACCCAAACCTCCCAGCCTTGTTTAGGCCTGCAAGGCAGGGGTAGTGTAGCTCTTCAGATGGATGGCACCAGGGTTACAACAGCAATTTAAACACCTTAACTCTTGCTTAATTTTGTAAACAGCAAATGTACAACTACAAAGGTTTTCATCTATCTGGCAGGTCTTTCTTTCCTCCACCCCACTAATCATACAGCAGGCTTCTAATACTAGTTAGAAATGATAACTGTCTGATAAAAAACTGACAGCAACTTCAACAAATTATCAAAGTACCAACAATGCTAAGTGGTGCCAAGGTATGAAACTGTAATTTTTGTATAGCAAAAGGCACATACCCTGCATACTGTACATGTTAAACAATGTGCATGCAGATGCACATTAAAGATACATACATGCATGCAAGTACTTATGCCTCAAAAAATAAACAAGCATACCTCATACAATACACAAACTCAGAATGTTTAACCTGATCATTTCCAGCACTGGGACATCTGAAGTTGGCACAATCTTTTCTCAGTTTAAAGCAGTGTTTCCAATTTGCATTCAAACCTCAAAGACTCAGCTGGAACCTTTCAAGTTATCAACAATATAGAACTTCAAAGCTTGCTGAAACTTTATCAATATTATCAGCAATGACCCCTAACAATTTCTCTTATACTACAGAAACTGTAGTGAGAACAAAAGAATCGTTCCACACTGGGTATTGAACCAAAGCCTTCTTTCCCACTACTGCATGTTAGCCTGTTGTTGTGCCATTGTACAAAGACTCATTGACAGGAAATGCATGCTGTGAGAAAGGACACCCAGTACTGAGTGAAGACCCCCCTTTCCAACAGCTGCATTGGATTTAGTAATGCACCAGTCTGAAGTAATGTTTCCCGAGTTGCTTTCAGTCTTGAAAGTAATGGCTGGAACGTCTCAAGTTATCAGCAATGCAGAACTTCAAACTTTGTTGAATGTCTTTCACTAACATCAGCAAGGGTATCTAATATTTTTTCTCATACCGTGGAAATTGTAGTGAGAATGCAAACAATGTCCCACACTGGGGATCAAACCCAGGCCCCCTACCCACTACTGCTTGGTAGCCTATAGCTCAACCACTGTACAAAGGCTCTGTCACAGGAAATGCATGTTGTGGCAAAGGACTTTCAGCACTGAGTGCAGACCGCTACCCCCCCACACACAGCTGCAGTGAATTTAGTAATGAACCTGCCAGTCAGTTTAAAGTAGTGTTCTCAAGTTGCATTCAAACCTCCAAGTCTCAGCTACATATTTTCAGGTAATCAGTAATACAGAACTTCACATCTTGCTGAAACTCTATCACTAATATCAGCAATGACTTCAAACCATTTCTCTGGTGCTACAAGTTATCAGCAATACAAAACTCCAAACTTTGCTGAAATTCTATCACTGACATCAACAAGGGCATCTAACAGTTTCTCTCCTACTTAGGAAATTGTAGTCAGAAAGAAAAAATAAATGTTCCACCTGGGATTGAGCACAGGCTTGCATAGGTCTGAGACCCTACACCAGGACCTAAAAGCCCTTTCACTAACATCATTAATGATATCATGCAGCTGAATCACTCACATTGAATGTACTTTTGAACTTGACTAAATGCAAAAAAAGACAACACATGATATGTGCTTACAGCTATGCTGTTGGTGCCTAAAAAGTAAATGTCTTCCACAGTTCAGTCACCCATATAGTGCTGTAATGTCTCATATATAATATATTTATGCCACCAATACTGCTTTCTGATTGGATGAACAAAGCCATATGCCATGCTTATATACAAACACATGTGCTGCCTTTTCAAAGCCAAATCATTTAATGCCAGGCCTTTTTATAAGTGCAATAACACAGTCCAAGGTACAGCAAGGTGTTAATCCAAAACTGAAATAAATAAAACATTTTTTGGGAGACAGGTGCACTCCATTTATTTGAGTTCAGAAGCATGTGGCCTGTGGTGAAGTTGAGGCTTAAAGTGGAAAGCTATTACCCCGAAGATAAAAAAGTGATGGGTAGTGAGTTATTGCCACCTTAGGTCACTTTTTCAACATGAAGGACAAACATTTTTAGTCACCAAGAGTTCAAACCCAAATTTGTCTTTATCAAACCTTTTAAAGGACAGATTTGTAGCTTCAGTGCAGTTTTCTGTTAACCAGAAGTTGCATTTAATCAGCTGCAGCTCCTTTAGCAAGCATCAACCATGTGTAAAAAGTAACAGCTATTGGTAATAAGCAGAAACAGTGCAGCAACATTTAATTACCAGCAGGAGCAGCTTTTCAGATCAGCAGAGGTTTTAAAGATCAGCTTCCAGGCTATGGAACACTTTACTTATGTTCACAAGACTACTGACTGGTTTTGAGGCAGATGTTCAGAGACTATTAATCATTGTCATGACAACAGGACTATTGTATAAGCTATGTTTGATAATGAGACTGTGTACAGATTGCAAGTTATTTACTATACAAGTGTTAAATGTCTATCTATCGCTCAATCTATCTATCTAGCTATCTCTCTATCTCTCAGTCTTTCTCTCTCACCACACAATGGCCTGATGAAAATATATAAATTCATGTTTATGTGTGTGGAGGGGTAAGGCCAGAACATTCATGAAATAGAGTCGTGTTTATTCACAGAAATGTATTTTTGCTGGTCTGGCATAACTAGGATAATTATATTTATGCAACAGCCATCAGGATAAATGGAGTGTGATAAATCTGTTTATCTTAGTCGCTGTGTTGATAAATTTATTTATCTGCATAGTTACTACCTCACACTCTGTTTATTTACATAGTTACTATGTCATCACCCCCCCCACACACACACACACACTTTCCCGGCCAGCCGGCACTACTTCCATACTTCCAATACAGCTGCAGCATTCACCAAATAGCCACTGAAGCTGTCAGACTCAAACACAACCATTTCTCCTGCAGCTCATTTCCAAATAGCCTGCAAACCACCCACGTAGACATAATCTTTTGTTTCTTTTTAATTAAATATGCTTTATTGAGTTGTCATACCAAAGACAAAGAAACACAATAACAAATAAATGAGAAACACACAAACAATACACCAAAAAGCCCTACCCTCCCAGAGCACAAAAGGAAACATTGGTACCTAAAGTTAGAAAGGAACATCAGTGCATCCAAATAAAATACAAATAGGAAAAGAAAAGAAAAATGTAACTACCAATACAACCTGCCGGACTACGGCCCCTTGAAACAGAAATCAGGGCATAAGTGATTCCAGCATGACCAGAAACTGTCATACTGATCTTGGTGGGAGGCAATATGTTGTTCTGTCTCTAATGCTTGTAAAATCACTTGGTGCCATTCTGGAAATAGGGCAAAACATCCATCCAGTGATGTAAGATTACCATCTTGGCAGTGACAAATATCATGGACATGTGAGCCCTTCGAGGACCAGACAACTGTTTTGGATGAAATCCAACCAGACAAATCTGAGGACTAAAAAAAAGTGTCCAACCCTAAATGAGGTTTCAGAAAATTCTGGATGGCATTCCAGAGAGGAGTTACTTTAGCACACTCCCAAAGAATGTACTTGAGGTTGCCCTTTGCAAGACTGCAACAGGAACAAGTTGCAGTGGCAGTTCTACCCATTCTATAAAATCTGAGAGGCATGTAACATGTCATGTAAAACACAAAATTGCAGAAGGCGATATTGATCTTGTTTAACAAATTTAGAATCTTCCACAAAACTTGCCACGCTTTAACCTCTAAACAGAGGTCTAATGCCTGTTGTCAATAGAAGAATAATCCAGTCAGGCTTCCAGGATCAAGTTTCTAGAAAGTAGAATAAAACTTTGAGACTGAATGAAACTGTGTAGCAAGACTTAGGAGGTCTTGATGAATAGAGTAGGGTTGTGAAGACCACGGGCCAGGGCCAAGGTAGGCAGACACTGCCTTGGAAAGTTGAAGGTGCTTGAAGGGGTGAAATTGTGATATGGACAGATGCTGTTGTAGGGTGCAGGCAGGAAGAAATTTACTATCTTCAACCAAGAGTGCCTGGGAAGAATCCCAGAGGGAGGAGTAGAAATCAAACAGGATCAAACGACTGGCAAATAAAAAAGTTTGGGTTACTGAGAACTGGTTGTGAAAAATGCTTTACTCCTCTCTAATTTTAGGTAACAGCCAATCTGCATGGAGCCTAAGAGACCACACATAAATGGAGTAGAACAAAGCTGTTGGGGTAAGCGGCAGGCGACATATAGGAGGCTATGGAGATGCAAACCATGTTGTTTACATAGCTGGTTCTCCAAAGAGAACCAAGTGAACAATAAGCAGAATCTGAGGGGCATCCAAAGATGACTCCATAAAAACAGCTTGCTGCTGTGCAATGCACAATAGCATAGAAAGAAATTAAGCAGTTGTAGCCACCTCTCCCTAGGGACAGTGGGTTTGAAATAAGCATGACGTAGTGTGCCTTCTTCCATAAAAGTCAGTACTTAAACTTTGAAGGCAGGAAAACCATAATTTAGGAAGAAACAGGCCAAACATGCCAAGCAGATATAACACCAGAGGAGGATGTTCATTTTACTCTAACCCATCCCCATAGAGACAGAGGTAGGGACATCCACTGCTGCAGGTCCAAACTAATCTCCTGACAAATCGGAGGCTATTTTCTTTGAAACATCTAAGAACGACTGGCTGACTGGGACGCACCGATAGGTAATTATCTTGGGCTCCTAGGTGAGACCCAACTCAATAATCCGCTGCTTAGGAACCAAGGAATTCAGAGGAAGTACTTTAGATTTATATAAGTTTAATTTATATTCTGCAACCTGTGAAAACCTGAGTCTCCTCGAGCACAGCAGGAATAGATGACAAGGGATCTTCTAAATGTAGAAGAAGATCATCAGCATAAGCGGAAATCCTGTATCTGAAGCCCCCCACTGACATCCCTTGAATGCAAGGATTATGCGGGATGTTATACAGGAGGGGCTCCAGATGCAGGTTAAACAGAAAAGTGGAAAGGGGACAAACCTGTCTGGTGCCCTGTTAAAGTGAAAAAGGCATGGACAGAACTGAATTACACCTGATCCTGGTGAAAGGATGAGAATACAGCACCTTTATCCAATCACAAAAAGTCAAAGGAAAACCAAACCGTTGGAGGGTAGTGAAAAAAAATAGCCAGGATGCATGACCAAAAGCCTTCTTCACATCTAGGGAGAGCAGGGCTGCTGGAGTCCCACCCACCCCAGATGCGGAGATCAAATGCAAAAACTTCCAAAGATGATCACTAGAGTTACATCGGCTACAAACCCAACCTGTGTTGGACTAATAAGACCACCCCAAACCTGAAGTAAATGGTTGGATAATACTTTGGCAAGGATTTCTGAATCAGAATTTAATAATGAAATTGGGCATTAGTTTCCAGGCAAAAGCTCCAGCTTGCCCGATTTATGGATTAGTGTGATCCAGACCTGGGTGAAAGAAACATCGGAAAGACCATGAGAAAGGAGAAAATTAAAAGATTAGTTAAAAGAGACTAAAATTTCCACACATGCAACATAAAATTATTAATAAACTTGTCAGGCTAAGGACCTTGTCTTTCAGAAGGGACCCAATCACCTGGCATGCCTCCAAAACATTGATAGGCACCTTCAGAAACTGAGAATCTAAATACATGTCAATCTGCTCCTGCCAAGGCTAGGAAATAAGGTAAAAACTATAAAGGGATCTATAAAACTCATGAAAAGCCTTTGCAATTTCATGAGAATATGTAGGAATCTCACCTCCAGGAGCAGGTTGCAAGCTGGGAATTACCTTTGAGGAGTCCATTCACCTAAACCTTAGGGCCAGGGGCCTATCCGCGTGCTCCTCTGCTTCAAGATAGTGAACTTTTGTATGCTGAAGGACTAGATCAACATTTTCTGCCAGAATGTGATAATATTGTGCTCTAAGGGCATTTAATTGGGACCAGGTGGCAGCATCAGTTTGAGGAGATAAGATGCGCTCCAGGGAGCAAATTTGGTGGAGCAAGGAGATAACTTTATCTGTACTCTGTTTTTTGGCTTTAGATGCCAACTGAATAAATTCACCCTCACAGGCACTTTGCAGCCCCCATAGAACACAACCTGTATAGATCCTCTTTATCCCCCAAAAAATTGTCAAAAATGTTTAATAGCTGTAAGAATTCTTGGATCCTGGCAAAGGTGAGAATATTGTCTTCAGGTTCTGTTCTGCTCCTCCATCCCTCAGATATAATGCTCCAAATTAACTGGATTGTGATTCAACAGAACCATAGGATGTAGGGAGGTAAAATTTATTTTTATACAGGTAATACATGTCATTTGGACATAATCCAGTTTACAAGACAGACCTGTGTAAATTCCTAACTAGTTACATAAAAATAAATTCCATGTTAAATACATATAAATACAAACACCACAATATACAAACAACACGATATACCTAAAAGACTTACAATAGCTAGATTATAAAATCTCAAAATCCAAAGGAACCTTAGAGAAAAAAAAACATTTAACACTCACAAATGTGAGCATATAGCTCCTTTATAGTATGAGTAAACAATGAATAATTTGGGATTTCTCTTACCTCATCAGGAAGAGAATTCCAAAAACTAGCAGCCTGATATAGCAAAGACCAGTCCCAATATTCATTATAATGTTTACCTACAAGTATCTTATTTAAGTGAACTGGTCTTATCAATATCCATTTTTGATAGTTATTCACTGTAAATAATATTAAAGAAATTGGATGATTTACAGATGAATATTTCATTTTGTGTATTAAAGATAACCAATGACACTTATGATTTATATCTAAAGGTGACCATTTCACTTTCTTCAACAATAAACAATGATGAATCCGATAGTTTCCTTGTAATACATATCTTGCTACGCGATAATAAGTTCTATCTATTCTAGACAATAGAGTTTTATTTGCATTTCTATATATTAATTCTCCATATCTTAGCACTGGAATAATTAACTGATCTGCCATTTTTTTTTCTATCTAAAAAAGATAAACAATCAGTACTTTTTCTTAACGCCCCTACCCTTCTATTTACTTTTTTAATCAATGTAATAATATGATTTGAAAAGGACAGATATTCATCAAATATAATCCCTAAATAACTATATTCTTTAACTTGTTCTAATTTAGTTTGATTTCCTGTATAAATGGATAAGTCATAAACAAGTTAACCACTTTTTTTCAATGGGAAATTCATACACTTTATTTTTTTTAGTGTTCATTATCAGCCCTGACCTGGTGAACCACCCCTCAATTCTTCAAAAATCAGACTGCAAGTAGTTTGTAATATTTCTTCTGTTTTTCCAGATGCAATTATAACCGTATCATCGGCATAAAGTCGAATCTCTGATTTTTCTATAGTCCATGGCAAGTTATTTATGAATATTAGAAACAAAAAAGGTCCTAAAATTGATCCCTGGGGAACTCCTCTATTTACTTTCCTCTTTCTTAATAAACATCCCTGTACCTCGACTCTCAGCGAATGATCATCCAAGTAAGATTTTAACCAATTTAAGGGATCTTCCCTCATGCCTATTTCATGAAGTCTTTCAATTAGTAAGAGGTGGTCCTCCAGGTCGAAAGCCTTTGAAAGATCTACAAAAATAACAGCTGTCTCCCTATCTTCCCCCAATGATCTATTTATTTGGTCATAAAATTCCAAAAGGGCTGTTGTAATAGAATAGTTTTTCCGAAAACCAGATTGTTTAGTTGTCAACAAACTGTATCTGTCCAAATATTCCATTATCTGGCTAGAGACAAGTTTTTCAAAACATTTCGACAAAAGAGGTAATAAGGCTATGGGCCTATAATTATTAACTTCTACCACATCCCCCCCCTTGAAAATAGGTTTTACTCTACTCTCTTTCCAAGATAAGGGAAAGTATCCAATTTGAAGACTCCAATTAAATAAATAAGTGATAATTGGTGCTATATGAAAAGCAACTAGCTTTAAGAATTTACCTTCCAGCCAATCACTACCAAAAGCCTTATGAGCATTTATATGTTGAAGGATTTTATATACTTTAGTGACTGTTAAAATTTTAAATCTAAATGGAGGAGATTTATTTTGTGTAAGCTCTACATTAATTTGTTCTAAGTCTAAATTAGAAGGAATTTCACAATTTGGGAGATCTACAAAAAAATTATTTAAGACATTACAAATTTCCTCCAGATTTTCAGTAATGATATCCCCATTTTTTAATCTTAATATCTCCTCTGAAGAGTCGCATCCTGGTTTAGTTAATTTCTTGACCACTCTCCAAAACTGTCTTGGACCTGTACTTGAGTCTATTTTATTTTTGTAAAATGAAATTTTTGAAGCCTTAATTAACCTTTTACATTTATTTCTAAAAACCTTAAAAGAAATCCAATTCTTTTCTAATTTTGATCTCAATGCTTTTTTCCAAATTCTATTTTTGATTTGAATTTGTTTCAAGAGTCTATCATTTATCTACGGTAATTTATTTAATTTCTTCTTTGCTTTAACTCTTGGTGCATGAAAATCACATACTTCTTCAAAAGTTTGGCTGAAATATTTAATTGAAGTGTCAATATCTGGAATTAATTTACATCTATCCCATTTTATTTTACTAACACTATCTAAAAACCTAGATTCTGAAAATCTTCTGAAGTCCCTAATCCAATTTTTATTTTCATATACCCAATTTTGATTAAACTGAGACCTGGGCAAAGTAGCCCAGATCAAATTATGGTCTCCAAGACATGGTGATAAAACACCCACTGCTTCAATTTTAATTTGAGTAGATACCAAAATCAAATCTAATATGGATCCAGTTGTCATATTTGATGTGTACCTGGTAGTTTTTTTTATGAGCTGTTTTAATCCTAGGTTAATTACTATATCTTTTAATTGTCTCCCTCTAATATTTTTCCAATCACAATTTAGATCTCCCATCAAAATTAATGGTCTACTTCATACTTTATCTGCTATCTTGGTTAGAATTATCTCCAGGTCAGTTATTTTTACCCTTGGGGGTGAATAAATGATCGAAATTACCAATCCTAGGTGTCCCAGGTATACAGCTAAAAATTCTATATTATTTTCACTACCCTGTATTATAATTTCTGAAAAACCTAATGTTCGTTTTAAAAGAAACATCACACCCCCTCTAGTTTTTCTATCTACTTTCCATACTTTATAATCCTGAGTACCAAATTCTTCATCTTGATGTTTGTTTGAGAGTCATGTTTCACTTAACCCTATTATACACAGATCTTTGTCTTTCAGTAAAGTTGCTAAAAGATCAGATTTAGAACTAATGCTAAGTGCATTATCATGAAAGATTTTAAGTTCTAAATTTGAAGGCCCTGGATTCACTTCAATATCTCCCCCCAGTATTAGTAAAAAACAGCTTGCCCCAGATAAATTTGATATAGCATTATTAGGCCTAAAATGATTTAGAGGCTTATAACATCCTCCCAAAGTTTGATTTCTTAATATTCTCTGAAAAGTATTCCTTCTTGGTTTGTTACAATTGTTTTTTTGTGATTGATTAAAGGGACACTGTCAACCCCCTTAGGTCTCAAAGTGTCCCTAGTTTAAAAAACATATTTTTTGATTGCCAGAATTCTGTAAAGATAGTTGATATAGCTGGTAGTTTGATTCTGACTCTTATTTTCTTTAAAAAAGGAAAAAACAGACTGTCCAACATACTGGTGTTATCACACCAAAACAGGTTTGTTTCCATTCCTTGATCCACTCGAAATGCATCTTTCCTGGACTTGGGAACACCCACAAAATAGTCTAGCCCCTCATGATGCATTGGGAGATTGGGAGGCTACTGTTTTATGAGTGACTGCACTGTATTTGTGTGTTTCTAGTGCTCAGGACATAAGCAGTAAGAACAGGACCATGTTGTAAACAAAAACAAGATTGTTTATAAATATACATTACCATGTATTTCAGTCCTACTAAGCAAGGCTACAGATAAAACAAACAGCAACATCAATGAATTTTAGAGAGGTTAAACAATCATAAAATGTGGGTTTTCAACTAGAAATAATATGATGAAAAACAGGTTGACAGTGTTCCTTTAAATAAAAATAACCATTTTACCAGATATTTTTCGTTTGCAGATTTTTTTGCTGTGATGAATTCTTTCTGAGTTACAACACTCAAAAGACAGCAAAGAAATAAACATCCTAAAAAATTAAACATCAACATTTTTTAAAGAAATTTCCACAACTAAAATATGTCTAAAAAATTTTAAAATTAGAACCCTTATTCTAATTTACAAAGAAATTATCCTAATATCACCTAGACTTTAATATAAACCAAACATTTTAAAGCAAAACATTTCCAAATTACCAAACTAATCTGAGCCTAAAAGTCTCCCAGTTTAGAAGCAGCCTTTTTCTCTATGGAGGGGCGCTCGCGCCACTCACGCTCGCACCACAGTGCTCACGCAGTGAGCAGCGTGAGTTTTTATAGCTCTCTGCCCCTCCTCTTCTCTCATGCAGGACCCTGGTTCTCCTCCCACTCACTGCCCCAGGTGTAAAAGTCACAATTCTTCAGTTTACCGGAGCCTTAACAGGCAGGTTACAAGGCTGTCCCACAGAGAGTGGAGCACTGGCACAAATTAAACACACAGTAAAAGGTGAAACAAAGTACACAGTTCAAAGGTAGATGATCTTTTTGTTCCCAAACTGCAGGCTTTAAACTACCGATGAAAAGGGAGATAGAAAACAGCTGAAGCAGATGTAAATTTGCAGCATACCTGGCAGTGAGCAGCACGAGTTTTTATAGCTCTCTGCCCCTTCTCTTCTCTGATACAGGACCCTGGTTCTCCTCCCACTCACTGCCCCAGGTGTAAAAGTCACAATTCTCTGGTTTATCAGAGCTTTAACAGGCAGGTTACAAGGCTGTCCCACAGAGAGTGGAGCACTGGCACAAATTAAACACACAGCAAAAGGTGAAACAAAGTACACAGTTCAAAGGCAGATGATCTTTTTTGTTCCCAAACTGCAGGCTTTAAATTTCCGATGAAAAGGGAGATAGAAAACAGCTGAAGCAGATGTAAATTTGCAGCATACCTGGCTGTGAGCAGCACAAGTCTTTATAGCTCTCTGCTCCTCCTCTTCTCTGATGCAGGACCCTGGTTCTCCTCCCACTCACGGCCCTAGGTGTAAAAGTCACAATTCTCTGGTTTACCAGAGCCTTAACAGGCAGGTTACAAGGCTGTCCCACAGAGAGTGGAGCACTGGCACAAATTAAACACACAGCAAAAGGTGAAACAAAGTACACAGTTCAAAGGCAGATGATCTTTTTGTTCCCAAACTGCAGGCTTTAAACTTCCGATGAAAAAGGAGATAGAAAACAGCTGAAGCAGATGTACATTTGCAGCATACCTGGCTGTGAGCAGCACAAGTTTTTATAGCTCTCTAGTCAGGAGTCCCAACAGAGTCTGTCTACTAATCAGGAAAAATCAATCCTGGACTGCGAATCATGGGAAGTGGACTAAAAAGTGTATTGCCTTGTGGCAGGATAGAGGGTATGCTTTGTGTCCACCTGGCCTAGTGTATTCATGAAATCCCTCAGACCACACTGCCCAGGAGACATACTTTGTCTCCAAGAACCTGACCTTTCCGCTTCTGTCCATAGAACCAGATTCCAGTTCCCCCCCCCAAGAAGGATGGGCAGATGGACAGAATCCTAAGTGAGAAATAAGGTCAGAAAAAAAGCAGGGAGAGTATGTGTTTGGCCCTTATACAGAACCCAGCACGACCTTGGTAAGACCCAGTCACCCTTGTAGAAAAAGGAACCAATCCTCAGGATCCAAGCTTTCTTGAAACACCTGAAAAGGAAGCCCCTTGTCAATCAAAATAGCTACATCCCCCTTTTTAGTAATGTGTTCCGCCCCAAAAGTCTGCCTCACTCATTCTCTCCGAAAAATTTTTTGTATCTTCCTGGCACCGATGAGTTTCTTGTAGAAAGATCACCCCAGGCTGTAACATTGTCAAATAACGTAACACCATATATCTTTTTCTTTTATCATTAGCCCCTTTAATACTCCAAGTGACAAACTTGTAGAATAGTGTGATTTATACACTAATCATATATATATATAAAAAACACATAGGAACCTAAAAATACAATCCAGAAATACCCATTAGAGAGATGTGCCCTGGGTACCACCCTCCTCCCTGAATTCCCCCTTCCACGGACAATACATCAAATCCACAAAAAAGAAATAATCCCTCACCAGTCAGAAAACCTGAACAGTAGCATCAACCCCCTCCCTCCCATCAAACAACATACCCACAATAAAAACTCTTAACCCTGGTCCCAAGGACCGCACCCCTAAAAAATAGCCTGTCCTTGATATGTGCAGGACTCCTCGAAAAGGAAGTGCAAAAGAAGAAGGAAGCCACTTTGGTTCTCAAATACAGTAGCAGAAAAGGTCAGAGCCAAAAGGCTGGCCTTCAGGAAATATAAGGGAACACAGCGGGATGAAGATAGGGAGGCATACCAAACTGCCCTAAGGGAAGCAGGTAAGGCAGTAAGGCAGACAAAGTCCCAAACTGAGGAAACACTAGCACGAACAGTAAAAGAAGGTGACAAGACTTTCTATAGATACATTAGTGAAAGGAGAAAGTCCAGAGAGGTGCTAAGCAATGGAGAAAAGGAGCATGTGAGAGGAGGACCCTGTAAAGGCATCTATCCTAAATAGATACTTTTGCTCAGTATTTACTGAAGAGAAGGAAGGGCAGGGCCCACAGCTCAGCATCATGGACACAGGGGAGGAGGTGAGCACTACTCCCTTCACAAAAGAAAGGGTCCTACAAGAGCGCTAAGCTCAGAGTGGATAAGGCAATGGGACCTGATGGCATACATCCCAGGGTACTTAAGAAGCTAAAGGAGGAACTAGCAGAGCCATTAGCAGAATTGTTTAGTGAGTCTCTGAGCACAGGAGAGGTCCCAGAAGACTGGAGAAGGGCTCATGTGATCCCGCCCACAAGAGTGGTAGCAGGGAGGAGGCGGGAACTACAGACCGGTCAGTCTTACCTCAGTAGTGGGCAAGATTATGGAGGCACTCCTTAAGGAAAGGATAGCGCAACACCTGGAATCCATAGGGGCACAGGATCCAAGACAGCATGGGTTTACAAAAGGAAGGTCCTGTCAAACTAATCTCATAGATTTCTTTGACTGGGTAACCAGAGTGGTGGACCAAGGGGGAGCAGTTGATGTCGTCTACCTTGACTTCAGCAAAGCTTTTGACACTGTTCCACATAGAAGATTGATAAATAAGCTGGGTAGGCTCGGGGTGGGTCAGAAGTTGGTCAACTGGGTGGCAAACTGGTTGACGGGCAGAAAACAGAGAGTGGTGGTAAATGGTATACAGTCAGAAGAGATGCAAGTCACAAGTGGGGTACCTCAGGGATCAGTCCTGGGGCCAGTCCTCTTCAACATCTTCATTAGTGACCTTGCAGATGGACTAGAGGGTAGAAGCTTGTCTGTTTGCAGATGACACCAAGATCTGCAACAGAGTAGATGAGCCAGATGGGGTGGGCAGAATGAGAAGAGATCTGGATAAACTAGCAGAATGGTCAGAAGAGTGGCAACTGGGATTTAATGCAAAAAGTGCAAAAATCATGCACATAGGGAAGAGAAACCCTGAAGCCACTTATAGGCTGGGAGGGAGTTGCTAGCAGTCACAAAGGAAGAAAGAGACTTGGGCATCATCATCACTGATGACCTAAAATCATCAAGCAGACCTCTAAAGCAGTAGGTAAGGCTAGGGGTGTTAGGGTGTATTAGTAGGGGTATCACAAGTCGTAAGAGGGAGGTAATAATCCCTCTGTACAAGACATTGGTTAGGCCCCATCTGGAGTACAGCGTGCAGTATTGGAGGCCACACCTTCACAAGGACATTAACCAAATTGAGGCAGTCCTGAGAAGGGCAACCAAAATGGTGCAGGGACTGCATCAGAAGACATATGAGGACAGATTAACGGAGCTCAATATGTATACCCTTGAGCAAAGGAGGGAGAGAGGTGATATGATCGAGGCATTCAAACACCTTAAGGGCATAAACAAGGTGAAAGAGTCTAACATGTTTAAATATAAGAAAATAGCAGGACAAGAGGACACAGCATGAGATTAGAGGAGGCCGATTAAGGGGAATGTGAGGAAATTCTTTTACAGAAAGGGTGGTGGATGCATGGAATGGCTTACCACAAGAAGTGGTGGCTATGAATACAGTGCAGGGCTTCAAACAGACATGGGATAGGCATAAGGGAGCAATACAAATGACTATGAATAGATAGGTCACTGACAGAGCAAAGGCCGATGGCACATTTATAACGCAGAAAAAGAAATGGGCAGACTGGATGGGCCTTGCGGTCCTTATCTGCTGTCAACTTCTATGTTTCTATGTTTCTATGTAAATCCCCTGGCTCCCAAGGCCCTCATAAAAGTCAATAATTCACAAAACAAGACATCCCCCAGATGCATAACAAAATTATCAAAACTGTTAAGCAGTAGGATAGACCCCCCATCACCCTGCTTGAATAACCAGCTCAGTTAAATAAACACAAAACTACACTGTGACCAGCAAACTAACATTTCCCCTACACAACAGTAAAGAACATTCAAAAATGTGCATGACAGCTCAAAGTAGCCCTCCCCCCGAATAACCATAAAACATCAACTTAGTAGAGAAACGGGAAAAGACCAATGTAAAATAACAAACAAGTCCTAGTGGTTCCGACTCCCTGACTTAAAAGTCCACATAACTCCATAACAGGACTGCTGTAGTAGGAGGAGTGGTAAACACTATCGGTACCAGTAGTAGCTCTAATGAAAGCACTGAGTAAGCAAGCATTATCTGCCGCTCAGTCTCCGCACCTGGAGAATGGAGACACCAGAGCATCTGTGCAGCATGAAGTCTACTGAGTTGATAGTGGACACACACTGGAAAAAGCTCCTCAGTGTCAGAAAAATGAGATGAACAAACAGAAGCAGATTATGTCCATCACATAAAGAGCATGATTGTAAATTATCAATCATAATAAATGTCTGTAAAGGGGCCAATGTAAAACTGCTGAGGAAATTGCAATACAGGTCAGCCCAGTAAATTAAACATCAATAAGGAGTACTTGGAATAATGTCCAGCAAAAGAACCCCCTTTGAGGGTGAATGAAACATGAAAAAATAGGATCACCCTGGGGGGGTGATACAGCACTAGGCAATACAGTGAGAAACCAGTACTCATAGGCACAGTAGAACCCACTAGAAAGCTTAGTTCATATTCAGATTTCTCTGTGATTTGTTCAGCTGGCAGGTGAAAAGGAAACAAAGGAACCTCAGGTAGACTACATCCAGCTACGGTAGGAGAACTCTTTGATGTGGCTACATGGAGAAGTGAGAAAACACCGCAACCTCAGCAAGTAAAACAAAATAAGCAGTTGCAATAATAAAGTATACTGAATCTGCCAAGCAACGATTAACAGGCAGGTCAAGGGGCTTTAAACAGATCTGGAAAGAGCTGCTGTAACTCCCGCTGAGCTTGGTCAGCCAAATTAAAAGTTTTAGCAGCTCCATACTTAGTGACTTGTAGCTGCGTAGGATACATCATTTGAAATTTAATATTAGTGGCAATTAACTTTGTCACTAAGGGGTGATAGGTGGCTCGTCGTTTCCTCACTGGTTGCAGCAGATCCTAAGCTAGTTGAATAGGAGAGCCTTCTTAAGTGACCAATTGTACCTCTTGTACTTTAGATAAGACAAACTGATGGTCAAGATAATTTAGAAATTTAAATATAAATGGATGGGGGGGCTCACCAGTCTGAGGCATCTTTTGGAGGGACTGGCGTGCACACTCTATAACATAAATGGGCCTGTTGTAGGAGAGTCCAACTAACTTCTCACAAAGCTTCTGAGCAAACATGATTGTGTTGGACCCCTCCGCCAGTTCAAGTAGCACTAGAATGATTAAATTGTTCCTTCGGCTTTGACCTTCAAGGTCTTCAAGCCGATCCTCCAGCCGATGGACTTATTGTTGAAGAGCAGTTGTAACCCCCTTGTTCCCACAGGTTACAAGAATCCCATTAGAGTCAGTGGTAGGCAGGGTAGGCAGCTAATGATTTGCCAGTAAATGGATTTCACTCCGTCTCTCCTATTGTCAGTCTCAGCTGAGAGCTGGAGAGGTGATGTCATGTTAGAACTCTCGCAGCAGCATAAGTCACACAGCCAGTTGCTGTGAGTGGGGAATTTAGAATTCTATATTCAGTTGGTGGCTGGAGTCTGCAGAGTGTAGTTGCAGTCCCAGCAACAATGCTGATATAGAGCTGCAGTGTTCCTGTTTGCTTTTCTTTCTCACCCTAGTTGAGTACAGTAATCTTACAGCCTGGTTAAGTGGTGGAAACTGTCTCCAGGGATTTTCCAGTGTTTCATCCTAGGAGGGATGGAGCAGGCTGCCAGGATGTTAGGGGCAATCCCCTGATCCTACCAGGACATTGGTGAAGCTGCCTTGTGTAACAACTTCTGTGAGTACTTTGTTTTTGTTTGATACTGCCCAGGAGTACCTGCATTTTAAGAGTGGATTCTCTGACAAAGGGACCCTGTCACCTAAAACAGTTTAAAAGTTGGCTGTCCTCAGTGGAGTCCAGTATGTGACTGTCCAAGTGAACAGAACTTTTACCTTTGACACCCCTGTGATGTTTTTTGCTGATGTTAAGTGTGATACACATTTCTAGAAAGTATCAACAGTAACTTTTAGTACAGTGTGAGGTGTATTTACCAGAGGGATGGCCGAGTATGAACTTGGAAAGAAAAGGTGGGAGACCGGTTTAGAACTCTGGGTTCTAAAGGGCACCTGTCTTTTCTATAAATGCATGTGGCCAGTGCTTGAAGAAAGTTCTACCCCAGTGAATGGGTTTTCTCCAGTTTTGCCCTAGTGAGTGTATTTTCTCCAGTTCTACCCTAGTGAGTGGGCTTTTTCCAATTTTACCCCAGTGGGTGGGTTTTCTCCAGTTTGGCCTAGTGAGTGGGTTTTCTCCAGTTTTATCCCAGTGAGTGGGTTTTCTCCAGTTTTGCCCCAGTGAGTGGGTTTTCTCCAGTTTATCCCTTGTATGTGGGTTCTGCGAGTCTGGAGCCTCTTGTGCTCCATCATGGTCTGTGTGCCACAACTTATGCTATGCAATATGGGAAGTGTCCAAGTACTGGCCGTGTGTGCCGAGTCATAGGAAATTGCTTGACTGTGTTCTACAGGTGGCTAGTCCACAATTTCTACAGTCATCCTATGCTATATGGGAAGTTTGGGAGTTTTGTACCTCAGATATCTGCAGTTACCATGTGTGCAACCCTTGGGAGTCCATCTTCGCTCTGTGTGTTCCTACTTTGTTACGGAATAAAGCCACACTCTAGAATCCCAACCTGGTATTGACATTTATGTTATTGCTTCTTGTGTGTGGAGTTACTTGGGTACCTCTGTCCAGAGGTGCAAACCTAGCATAGCCCTGAGCAAATATTTTCTCCTCAGGACCTGGGTTGTGGCCATGGTATTGGTCCCACCAGGTGTGTGCCAGGTAGTAGCCGCACTTGGTTTGTATTTTATAATGTCTACTCCATCTGCATATCCCACCTTATCTATGGTGGTACAATGTAACCCCCATCCCTCTCTTTTCTCTATAGGAGGTGTGCCTGCTAGTTAAATAAGGTGCCAGTGGGGGCTTACACAGTAATGTCCGGTTCCAGATAGTCCCTCCAATCGTCGAGGGAGTCTTAAAGCTTTTGGCTCTTCCATTAATGTCTGCAGTGTCTCCGCCATGGGAGAAAATTCTTGTTGAAAGCGCTCCTTAGTGAGCACCACCAAGGAAGAAGAGCTACGATTTGCAGCCAGGGCCTGGACTTTATTTCTCTTAGCACTTTTGTCTCTCTCCGGGGTCAGCGGTTGTGTATGCTGAGGGAGAGCTTGCCACATTTCAGCCTCCATTCGCAGCACTGAGATCAGCTTTAAGTGCCCCAAAGAAGTCGGGAGGTACCAAGAGAACTGGAAGGAGAGAGAAGATAACAAAATAATGAGGTAAGTGTGCAAAAAATCAAATAAAATAAGGCCTAGGAAGCTGGAGAAACTCAGAGGCATGTCTAACCACCACAGCACATCATGTGACTCTCTCCAACCTTTTTTGTTTCTTTTTAAACCGAAACTCCTGATTCACACTAAAGCCTTTGGTCTCGCACCTTGTGCCCCCCCCAGCTCCTGTCTCCAAAGCTGCCTACATTCCAGAGGCTTCCCAACTCCACTGTTACATTTAGGAGCTGCAGTCCAGACATGTGCTTCACTATTTTAAAGACATCTACCTGCTTTTTTTGCAGTTCAAAATTGTCTCACTACATCAACTTGTCTTGCTGCATCAACCAATCTCTGCAGTGGCGCGATCCTTCTTGTGCAGCTCCGATGGCCCGCTCTCACACTACTACCAAATCCTTCAGCAGAATGACTCTATCGCTCTTTTACAGAAATTTTTTTTTTAAATAAAAACAAAATCTGTAAAGCAAAGCTCAATGACACCTGTACTGATCCACTCTGTCCCACTCGCTAAACCTGCCACCATATTGCCACTTTCAAACTCTGGTGAAATGGACCAATCAGTGAAGATGACCAGTTAGTGATTCCATGTTATCACCAGCATGCTTAGCAACTACAATCAAAGCTGGCAGCGCTCGAGGCAGAATACCACTTTTCCAAAAAGTAAACCGATTGCTGTAATTTAAAACAAAAACAAAAAATTAAAAATAAAAATTAACTAGATCAACCCAACCCACAAGGTCCCTGCCTGTTGCATAAATGTAGTATGCGAGGTAAGTGTAGTAACCCATTTATCTGTGCAGTTGCCTGTGACCTCGCGTAATCCTCATGAGTGGCTTTACCTCTCGTGAGGTTGCTTGAGGTCACAGGCAACTGTACAGATAAATGGGTTATCACACACCCACCCCCCAGCATATCTATTATATATTGTACTATACTGATGCATACTGGCTTGTAATGCTAATAAAAATTCTCAGTTTATCTGTATGGATAATACCCAGCCTTACTTTATTTTTATTATTTTTGTGCCTTCCCAGAGTCCACCAGAAACTTCACTTGTTTAAGCCCCACAAACTCAGTTGCCCATTGGAAGCACCATCAGCTGTTCCACTGGTTATTCCTTGCTCTAAAATATCCCTTTTCCAGTGGCACATCGCTACTGAGACTTTGAGGAGAGAAGAGGAAGCATGGAGCAAATGGGCTTGTGCAGGTAGGGTGGCCGTGGCAGTGCATAGTGAGGTCTGCTACCATAGGAGGACAGGTGGACATCATTCAATATTCCCAGAGAAGTCACTCGATGTTCTTGCCATCCCTCCTCCATGCTCACATATGTTCATATGTATTTCAGCATCCTGGTGGCATGCATGCATGGCAACATTTGGTCACCCATGCCACCAGCTGCATCTCTGCAAGGTCACCACCAGAAGCTGCTTGAGGATCATGACAGGCATTACTCCCTGGTAGAAGCTCCTCCATGTAGATGATATATAACCCTCTGAATAGCCTCTGCTCCAATATTCCCCTGGATCAGGGCATGAACCCTAGTCACCAGCATACTGAATAAGTGCCTCAGCACTCAGTACACACAAATGGAGCTACCAAGACCTACTTTTTAAATGCTGTTCAGTAGTTAGTAAGGTCATTTTGCATTGTATTTTCTTAGTGTAAGCCCCCTATGGGAGCTTACAACTAGTATCCCAGGTTAGTGTGCCAGCCTGGTCTCCTGGGCCCCATGCTGGTGGGTGGGGCTGGGAGGCCATGGGTATAAATATGAGTGTTTTTGCACCAGAAAGGGATAGCTAATGGGGAAGAGGAGAGAGCAGAAAGGGAACAGCCAGTTTCAGCTGTGAGGGCCTAGGTTTGGGGGCTGGGGTGGGGCAGTTGCCACCCTGGATCACTGCCCTTGAAGTTCAGCACATTGACAAGGAGTCATTAGGGGCCATAAGGGGAAGAGTACAGGGTGGGGAGGGGTGGGGCACTGGAAAGGCTGCGCACACACCGGCGGTGTAAAGTCGGCAGTCCAGTGGCAGGTGGGGCAGCCAACAGGGCACATACAGGGCCACCCATTGTGGTTGCATGTGACCGCAAGGTGGGGGACAGGCATGCGGGTCAAATGAGCAACTCCACAGGATGCAGGTAATGAGCGGGTGCACATACTGGGCAGCACCGCTACGTTGCTGGGTCCAAGAGCTGCCTGCAGAGCACATGCCACATGGCAACAGGTGGTAGGCGGCAGGGGGACTGAGCACAGGATGACGGTCTGTGCACAGCAGGTGGCCATGAGGTAAGTGCTGTTTTGGGGAAGGGGGTTGCTCTGCTGCTGCTGTCGTGCTGTGCTGGGAGGGTGTCCATCTGTGGGCCCTGGTAGGTCTCTGTCTTCCGGTGGCTGCCTTCCTTGTGGCCTGCTCCTGACACTCGCTTCCTGGCCACCTGGGCATTTCACGGTCGCCTGTTGTCATTGTGCTATAACAGTACGGCTGCCTTTCTCACTTTTGTACTGTCAGTCTGCCTCACAGTACTGTCGCTCTTTCGGCAGCTGCTCTGCTTGCCTCGCCCCACCAGCACATGTGGTTGTTTCTACACCCTTAATGTGTGCTACCCAACATTTGGTTGTCCAAAATCACATTCCCCAATCCCTCACTCGTAAGATACTTCCTGGTAAGTCACACCTGACATGTTTCGCATATGCATGCTTTTTCAAAGGTGTTTTATACCACAAGTGAATAAAGAAGGAGCACTTTTTGAATGACGCATCTCTTTGGTGAGTCCTTTCTATGCTTTGAATACTTGGAACAAGCTATACAGTGAAAAGGAAAGCATATTGTGTGTCAGAGCAAGTTTTCACTGCCAGAGCCTTAGGCAGGTGCCAGTCCCCCAGTAAATGTTTGTACTTATCATTTTTGACCTGGCACTGCCGTTCCTGGTGCAGTTACTTCCAACATACTCCACAAGATTTGATGACAGTGTAATGCTGTGCTGAAGTGGGTGAGGACAGTTCAAAAGGTTACAAGGAGTCCAGGGCGTAAGCCTCTTTTCTAACAGCCTCTTGCTGGGCCATCCTTGATCCCTGTCTGGAGTGCCTACTTTGTCATCCAGCACATGGTGCCCAGCAGCTTCAGAGTGGTGAAATGTTTGCAGCCAAAATTTTCCCCCAAGAAATGCCTGATGCTGCAGGAGAGTGAGACCACCAAGAGTAGCTGCTTCCTTGTGGTTGCTCCATGGGGTGCTCGCTGGAGCAGTGTGAAGTGAGACATGCAGCTTGGAGATTAGGAGCCGAAGCTTGTGGAGGAGGGAGTAGGGAGCTGCTGGTTAACTGAGGCCTTATTCAGCCCAGAGAAGTGTTACTGCCATCAACTCAGAGCCTTGTTCGGCCCTGTTGGAGTTCATGCAGTGGATATTTTGATTAAGTGTAGTGATGCTATTTTGGCCCTGGCCATGTGTAATAGATGACGGCCCACCAAATTAAGTTGCCATAAATAGCTCCATGGAGTAGCCTGTTTAATTTTTATCTTTTCGTAATTAAATCTGCTTGAACTTAAAATCTGAGTGGACAATGGACTTAATCGATGCTACTACTTGTGATGTGTGTAACCAAGTTTGCCCCCTGCAGCTGCTAGCACCCACCAAAATGACTGCCCACACCTCAGGACCATCTTCAGAACAAGATAAATAAGCAAATCTTGTGACTGTGGTTTCTGGCTGTGAGTGCCCCTTCCCCCTCAGTTCCATCTGGCATACCCCTAGAGACTGGGAAGGGGGGAGCTTACATTATGTTGGGCAATGATGTACTCCTATGCTCCTCATACTGTACAAGAGACAATTAGTATAAATTTAAGAAATGGAAGTTAGATATGGTCTAATTATACATTTAAAACTGTCAGACGCCCTTTTTAAGCAGTTACCTGTTTAAACTAGCATATGGACAGAACCTCAAGGCAACGTTCTAAGAAGAACTGCACATTCAGTATTCACTCATCAGTAAAATATGCAATCATTTATATTGTGCATTGCTTAGCAGAAATGTTCCTTCAGAAGGTTGCTTACAGATGTACATTATTTTGGCCTAATCAAATATTGGTACAGTTTGCAAAGCTGCAAGTTCCTTTGAAATAAATAAATCTGTCAGGAGAGACAGGCTTAAATAAAAACAAATTACCACAATGATACAGCTTTTGTCCTACAAGCATGTCCTGGCCAAATTGCTTCGCATTTGACTGCCGAGTGCTGGCAGGCAATCTGGCTGTTTCATGTGCTATGCTTGTCTACAAAATGATATGCATGCAATTTCACTAAATTGGTGGCATAATGGAGTGACTGGCAGAAAGCAGGATCTCAGCAGTCATTCCTGATTGACTCTTGCTTTGGCCTCTAAATATTTAACCCTGCAAATTCTGAATCCTCAATGTACTGTACCTACACAGAAAGAGTTTGCTTTCAGTATTTATGAATCTGAAATAACAGCTGAGGCCAATCAACAACAACTGTGCTTAAATTACTGTTTTATGCCGGTCTTGGCAGTCATTATAGCCTTAAGAGAGAATACATGAGAAAAAGAGAGCAAAAACTTATAGTTGCAGCAAAATACATGGTCGCATATTTCCAGACATTCTGCAATATTTCTAAAGAAATTATGTCTGGTGGCCCTACAATAGTACTGCAACAAGGTGGGCAATTTATCTAGAGATATCACATATATTTCAGGAACTATCTGTCCATGTCTTTTGCTACAATTGTAAATACTACTTTTTTATGGTAATAGTGTTTTACAGTTCACCGCTAGCATTGAAATTCCATGGAACAGCTAATGGTGTTTCTGTTATGACATGATTTCTTAATTCTTACCATACACACAATAGGTGAAACAATCCAGTAATGTAACAAAGCACAGAGTAAAGGAACAAGGGATGCTGGGATATAATGGGGGAGGATTTGATAGTAGATGGAAGGAGGTGATGTTGCCTCTGTACGGGTCACTGGTGAAGTCTCCGCTGGAGCACTGTACCTAGTTCTGAAGTCCATACACATGAAAGGGCAGGGATAGGCTAGAAACTGTACAGCGTGGGGTCACCAAGATGATCCGAGGCCAGCAGATCAGATCCTATGAGGAATGGCTAGAGGTCCTTAACATGTAGTTGCTGGAGGCCAGAAGGATGAGGGCAACATAAGAGAGATTTGCAAATTCCTCAGGGGAATTGAGAGAGTAGCAAGTAAGAACCTGTTCAACAAGAACAGTAGTCACGAGAAGGCATGAATGGTGGCTAGTCGGTTGAAATTTCAACAATGTGCTACTTCAGCATTTCTCTGAGCTGAAGTTTTAGCTGATCTTTGTGCCTGTCCTCTGACAATTAACTCTTCCTGATTCAGACTATCATCCTGATTGTGTGAGGCCCAGGGGCACTGCCTATATCAGTAAAGTTGTTCTTATTACAGGAGACACTTAAAGGGGTTGGGGCATTTAAAGCGTGTATGACTATAGTCCAAATGCATATTACATCTTTCAGAATCACATGCTGAACTCGGGTGATTTCTGGCCTCACACTTATGACAGGTACAGAGCTGCCCTGGATAGAAACAGATGCCCCTGTCTCATCCCATAGAAAACCTACCTGGTACATGACACACACTGATATTAGATTGCTTCAGTTTAACCCTGTACCCTGAATTTCTATACCCCTGTCCACACCTGCTCGCTGTCTTTGATTGGGCTGATCTTGTCTTGGACCTCAGGTCTTTGACTTGAGCCAATGTTTACACCGTTGCTCCAGAGTAATATGGTAATAATCTTAACAGCAGGTTTGGACAGGAGGATAGCAATTGAAGGGGACCAAAAGGCAGATGTTTTTAATTTTTTTGTATTTTTACCAAAAACTTTCTAGGAACATTAGGGCCTTATAATTAAAATTAAATGTGGTCTCCCTAGACATGTAGATCACAGTAACAGCTCCACTGTGCAGAAATGCCAGCTATGTGGTACATATCAATTTATTTTATTTTATTTTATTTAGTTTTTGTTGACCGAGTAAGTGCTCTAGACAAATCCTGCCTATTTTCAGGCACGACCCGGGGGAGGGGGATACAGATGAATGCCAACTGACCTTGAACCAGATTAATGTCAATCTAATGGAATTGACAAGATGGCATCACTAGCTAAACCAATTGTGAACAGAAGGAAAAGTAACTACTTTCAAGAAACTAGTCAATCATAGTGTTGGGAAGCACCTTATCCAAAAACTCAGACTGTGGTGTTCCACTCATTGAAATTATTCAAGTCTCTAGTCACAAAAATAAATATTTTGAATGATTACTCCAACATGAGTGATGTCAGACAACAAGAAATCTCTAACCAAGTTAGTTCCAGTACTCTTCCTACCGACAAGTAACTATTACGAGGGAAAAAAATCAAATCACCAGTGGTACTTGGTGATGCTGAGGTATGAATTGCAGTACATCCTTAAATTAAACACACACACTCAGTCAAATACTTGCGCAGACACACACACACACATACACATCCATAAAAAGATTTGCATTACTGCTTGTAGTGGCAGTGCTTTGCACCTGAGGAGCTTTATTGATTTTGCAATGAGCAGTAGTGTTTCCTGCTTCTGAAAGGATTTTTTGTTGTTGCCACTGGAAGCAATGGCTCCAACCACAGAAGGTTGTCATCAGTGTTGCCACCAGCTGCAGTTACCATCTGTCAAACAGTTATCCAAAGTGCCCCACTCCAAAAATAATGGCCTGGTTCCAGCTGTCAGTACATTGTCCTGGTGGGCAAAACATCCCCGAGAAAGTTCCACTGGCAGCAGGAGTGATAGAGAAATAGAGTATGGGTGGTATGGTAAGCAACAGAGATTGAGTTGAAGATGTTCTGCTCATGGACGTCTCTGTTGCTGGACAATGGTACTGGTGCCCTACTATTCCAACAAGTATTACAGTCCATTAACCATGCAGTTACACAGACCACACAACTGATACACAGCTGATTCACTAACACAGAAGGTAACATTGACCTTCACACAATTAACATTAAAGCACCAAAGGTGCTGACAGGCCACAAAGGAAGTGATTTGTGTTATATAAATAAAATATTTCTGACTTTCTCTATGAGTAAACCGGGCTCAGGGAATGTCCCTTAGCTACTCAAGAGTGCTTCCTTGTGACTTCATAGGGTTCAAGAACTGAGACATGAAGCTCAGTAGTTCTGGAACCCTAACTTATAATGAGAAGCTCTCAATTAGTCAAAAGACATCTGTGGAACCGCATTTACTTTTTAAATATTTCTTTATTTCCAGCTCAAATTTGATTCCAAAGAGAAACACAATTGCTTTGGAGTAAATAGCAAAAGAGAAATGCAAAGTTAGATAACAGATATACCTGAATAGGATTGTGTTCTCTGATCACCTCAATGCCTGGGTTTCATTTTGAGTTGATGTTTTAGCCATTTTTATGTTTGCTTGTGGCATGCTCAAGAAACATTATGTGGCAGCTTAGGAGAGAAGTGGGTTTGGGAGGTGCGTCACTGTGGCGGCCAGTGCCACCACTGCATTCTTGGGCTTGGCCATCATTTCCCAATGCGGTGGCATGCTGCTGCTGACACTCGTTCAGCCAGCATGCCACCAACTTGAAACAAATTAGCCGCTGCAATGAGGGAGCGACCCCACATTGCAGGGCGTGCCTTGCCTGGTGTAACATTTCAAAACAACATGGTGGTGGCGCTGTCACCATCACTCCTGATCCCCATAAAGCTGACAGGGTGCCCAATCCCCTGTCAGAGACCCTCACCCCCTTCATTTGTAACTGGGGCCCAATCCCCATCTGCATCAAGTCCACCCCATTTTTTGTGTGCTGAGAGGAGTGGTATCATTAAAGTCAGTGGAAGTTTTAAGAGGTGGATGGGAGAGGGTCAGGGGAAGGTCACTACTGTATGCGGAGGGGAGGCTGCAGAGTAAAAAAACTGATAGCTGCCCACTCGAGCAGACTCGATAGACCTTATGGTCTGTATCTGCTGGCATTTTTCTTGCGTTCATATAAAAATCCCAATCCCCATATCCCTGGTGGTATAACGATTCCCCTTCCCCATGCTCGATCACCGTTTTAGAAATAAAAATCCCAATCCCCGTATCCCTGGTAGTTTGACAGTCTCCATTTCCCATGCCTGATCACCATTACAGAAATAAAAATCCTGATCCCCTTATCCCTGGTAGTATAGCAGTCCTTCCTCCCCATGCCTGATCACAGTTATAGAAATAAAAATTCCAAGCACCATATCGTTAGTGGTATAGCATTCCCCCCTCCCCATGCCCGATCACAGCTGTAGAGATAAAATTCCCAGTCCTCGTATTACTGGTGGTATAGCGGTCCCCAATCCCCAAATCCCCAATTTCTGTATAAATAGTGTAAAGCCCCCATATCCATGGTAGTCTAGTCGGTCCCCTTCCCTGACCTCCAGTCTCTGTATAATTAGTATAACTACCCTGTAACCCTGGTAATACAGTGAGTCCCCCTTCCCCGATCCCGATCTTGGTACACATTCTATAACTCCCAGTAACCCTGGTAATCTAGTGGATCTCCCTCTATCCTGATCTCTGTATAAATAGTATAACTCCCTCATAACCCTAGTAATCTAGTGGGTCCCCTCTCCCAAATCCCTGATCTCTGTATACATAGTATACAGCCCCCATAACCTTGGTAATCTGGTTGAGTCACCCCTGACTCAATCCATATAGGGAAACTAAATGTCCTCGTCCTTGTTAGTCAAGTGGCCCCCAATTTATTAGGCAGTGGCTCACAACCCATCTCCCTCCAGCGCAATCATCAGAGCCAATGATTGGCACAGCCCTCATCACATCACTACAACCAGCAGATGAGTGCATAGTGTATGCTGTACTCATTTATTCACAGTTCAGTCAGTGGCAGGCCATGGTGGTGGGAGAGGGCTGTGCCAGTTGTTGGCTGGGTTTTGGGATGGTGGGAGCAGGGTTGTAGGTCACTGTCTGCCAGGGCTGGAGTGTGGGGTGTCCACTAGACCACCAGGGAAATGGGACACTTTTGTTTTTTCCAAGTGAGCGATGTGGGGGTGGGGGTGGTACACTGGACACAAATGAAAAATATGTATCTTTATTGAGTGATTGTCCTGGTGGGGAAGGGACCACCGGACTACCAGGGAGGCACTTTTTTTCTTTTATTTGGTGTGGTGATCAGTGACCGGGGGCGGAGGAGGAACCACTAGACTACCAGAGAATAATTTATTTTAATATTGGGACAGTGATCGCTGAACAGGGGGGAGGGGGAGGTGGAAGGACTAGTAGTGTACCAGAGAACAATTTTTTTGTATCAAGATGGTGATCAGAGAACGGGGGGGAGGAGGAGGGACCACTAGACTACCAGGGAATACTTTTTTCTAATATTGGGATGGTGAACGGTAAATGGGGAAGGGAAGACGGACCACTAGACTACCAGGGAATGATTTTCACATGAATGGGACGGCGATTAGAAAATGGAGACGGGGAAGGACCACTAGACTGTCAGGTCAAGACTACTATTTATTATCAGATCAGAGATTCAAGGTGGGGGGTGAGACTGCATTACCTCGCCAACCACTAGGGTTGCATGGGAGTAAGTCAGGGTTTGATTTGGCAGTATGTGTGCTGCACAAGGGTTCCGAGCAAAACAGCCTTGCGTGGTGCACACACTTTGATATTGGACTGTACTAATACTCAGGTCCCCACCCCCTTATTTACATTGCAGCCCCCCACCCTTTGACCGGGTGCAAACCAACTTTGCACATGCTAACAGGGCTTTTGAATATTGCCATTTCATGCAAAACCCAGTTTGCGTAGGCAGACTCAGTTTTGTGTCCAGGCAATGTTTTGAATATCGGGCCCCAGGTGTTTAAAAACTGCATCAGCCTATGCCAGTGCAAACAAGAAAATGTAGGAAAAAATATTTGACAAAACATGATAGATTTCATTTAATTTTTGAATGACTTCCAAATATGGATTCTTAGATTCTCTGGAACCTGTTTTATCAGTACCAAGTTGGAATTTCTGGAATTCTGATTCCATTTCTACTCCACCTCCAATTAAGGTATAGGAGCAGAACTGGAACAAAATTGGAAGATCCAGTCTTGGGCTGGCAGTATACCCTAGAGGTTAAGTAATGAGCTGTGAATGAGCTTGGTACCTGCAGACATGGGTTTGATTCCCACAACCTCCACTTACATACAGCAAGTCACTTGACCAGCCCGAAGCTCCTGGGTCACCTCTGAAAACAGGCACTTGTGCCTAGTAGGCCTTACCTGGTTAACAAAGACTACATAAATCTGACTCTGCTTTCCTATGAAGTAAAACCTTCCACACCCAGTAAACACTTGCAGGACCAGGAAGGACAAAAAAACAAAAACATTCCCCACCCTTGCCTCCTTCTCCTTACATTGACACAACTGTAAATGTGCTATGCTCAATGGTTTTTATCTTGAGTAAAATTGAACCGAATGTCATCAAGATGCTGGCTGGGCTGACTTTGGGTCCCTTGAAGCTTAGGTAGCTGTAAGTAGAGGGGGCTAGTCAAATTGGAATGAAACAAAAAAAGGTTGTGTGTTACTCCTTCACTACCTGCCACCAGAACCCCACTATGAAAGATGACAGGTTTTGTTCTGTTCAGCCATAACTGATTTTGAAATCAATCCTTGATGAAGACAAAAAGCCTGTTGTACCTGTTGAAAACACTTTTGCAGAAATTGAAAGCTCTACAGGTGTTGTAAAACACCCACCTCCCTCCCTTTCACACTGGTGCCCATCCCCATTGTTGGGTGAATGTTTATTTTTCAAAAATAACTTATGTGACCACTGGGCATCCATTTCCATCGGCTTGCTTACACTGTCCCTTCAAAATATACACTAAACTCCTCATACTCAGACACCCTCCGACACCCATGCCACCATCTTTCCTTCCAAGACTACCTCTTCACATTCATAGAATCATAGAAGCTTGATGGCAGAAAAGGACCATATTGGCCCATCTAGTCTGCCCCTTTTTCCCCCCTACACCTCCCCCTCACTGCCAGCCCCCACCCTCCCCCTGACATTCATGCACATCTGTCCCATGGAAGACAACTGCTACAGTAATCCCTCCACCTCAGAGGTCATAAGGGTAGGGAACTGGGAGAGGGTAGGAATTATGGTTGCTGTTTACAAACTCTGAATATGTTGGCCCTGTATGAGGTACCACACTACTGATGCATGGCTCCATGCCTGTTGCTTGACCATGGGTATAAAGGGTTGGGGAAGGGGGTCTAGTTAGGCTTGACAGCCCTAATAGTACATTTCCAAACCTTGTGGGATATAATTTGTGTGTGGTATCTCCCTAATCTGCATTAATGTAGCTTTTTCAATGAATCTCCTTTGTTTTTCAAGAAAGTAGAGTGGTAACTTTCTTTTTGTAGGAACCCTGAGGTCCTGCATGAAGAAGATGACACCTATAGTGCTTTACATGGGGTTCTTCAGTTCTGCAAGAATCAAGATGTTCACAGCACTTTGGTTCCTGCATACATCCTAACTTTCTTTGTGCAGGGCCCTACATATAACAAACCCATACGTTTCATAAGTTTTATAAAGGTCAGGGCCATAAAAGCAAATGCTCTGGCCCCCTGAGGTCTTCAAACGGATATTTGGAGCCTCCAGTAATCCCTCGTTGGCAGAACAAAGTGGGCAGAGTGGGTGTTAGGGACAAAGAGATCTTGCAAATAACATGGTCCCTGTTCATGTAGGGCCTTATAGATCAGCAATGCTACCTTGAAGGTGAGTCTCCACTGCACCAGCAGCTAGTGCAGTTCACAGAGCACAGGCATACTATGACTGGCTCTTTATGAGCTAGTCAACAGCCTAGCAGCCACATTCTGCACCAGCTGCAGGTGGCAGATATCCACCCCTGGAAGCCCTAGATACAGAGCATTGCAATAGTCAAGGCTGGTGGACACAAAGGTGTGGACCAGCATTGGAAGGTCCTGAAGTGGAACAAGGTGTTTCACCCAGTTGATGTTCCTCAGATGATAAAATAAATTCTTGAAAATGGCCAACAAATGAGCTTTAAGTGTCAGTTTGCAGTCAAGTACAATGCCCAGGTTACACACCCGTTCAGAGGCCCTTAACTGGTTGTCTCCCAGTATAATACTGGATGGCTAACCAAGAGGTAGCCCCTCTACCCAATGACCTGGGTCCACCACTAACACCTCAGTCTTCTCCGGGTTCCATCTCAACCAGCTGTCACATATCCAGTCCTGAATCTCAGTGAGGCAGTTGTTAGAGACTGAGATAGCATCATCCTGCTCCGGCGCAAAGGACATGTACAGCTGAGTATCCTCTGCATAGCAGTGAAAACTCAGCCCATACTTCCTTATAATGTCTCCCAATGGCAGCATATACACTGCGAACAACATGGGAGACAAAACAGAGCCCTGCGGTACCCCAGATGACAGGGGAAGAGGGGCAGAGGAAAAATTCCCTGACATCATTCTTTGAGACCTGCCTGTGAGGAATGGGTGGAACCATCTGAGGACTGTCCTTGACAGTCCACAGATTAACTGCAGGCACTCCAATAATAAGCCATGGTCCACGGTGTCAAATGCCACTGAGAGATCAAAAAGAACCAAAATCAAACAGCTCTACTGATCTCTCACCTTCAGGAGATCATTAAGTACCCGTACAAAGGCTGTCTCAGTATTATGCTTCTTCTGGAAGCCAACCCAGTGAAGATCATAGACCTCATGGATGGTAAGATGGTCTTCAAGCTGCAGCATGACTTCCTTCTCAATAACCTTGCCCAAACATAGAAACATAGAAACATAGAAGTTGACGGCAGATAAGGACCGCAAGGCCCATCCAGTCTGCCCATTTCTTTTTCTACCTTATAAATGTGCCATCGGCCTTTGCTCTGTCAGTGACCTATCTATTCATAGTCATTTGTATTGCTCCCTTATGCCTATCCCATGCCTGTTTGAAGCCCTGCACTGTATTCATAGCCACCACTTCTTGTGGTAAGCCATTCCATGCATCTACCACCCTTTCTGTGAAAAAGAATTTCCTCACATTCCCCCTTAATCGGCCTCCCTCTAATCTCATGCTGTGTCCTCTTGTCCTGCTATTTTTCTTATATTTAAACATGTTAGACTCTTTCACCTTGTTTATGCCCTTAAGATGTTTAAATGTCTCGATCATCTGCCAGAACTAGACTCATAGTGGATTCCCTGCAGGGGAAGGGTCTCAAACAACTGGTACAGCAACCCACAAGAGACAGGGCTATCCTAGATCTAGTACTGACTAACAAAGAAGGGATCACAGATCTCCAGGTAGAAGGTCACCTGGGGGCCAGTGACCATCACATGGTATGGTTCAATTTGGCTACTACATCTAAATCATCCCATTCAAGGCAAAAATATGGGACTTCAGAGGAGCTGACTTTGATAAGATGGCCAACAGAGTTAAGCTAGCCCTGGCAAAAGAAACACAGGTGAGGAGGTACAGGCAAAGTGGGCAAGCATTAAGGATACAATACTTGAAGCAACATCCCATTGTGTTAGACAGAAAAGGAAGTGCAAAGAAGAAGAGAAACCACTTTGGTTCTCAAATACAGTAGCAGAAAAGGTCAGAGCCAAAAGGCTGGCCTTCAGGAAATATAAGGAACACAGCGGGATGAAGATAGAGAGGCATACCAAACTGCCTAAGGAAGCAGGTAAGGCAGTAAGGCAGGCAAAGTCCCAAACTGAGAAACACTAGCCACGAACAGTAAAAGAAGGTGACAAGACTTTCTATAGATACATTAGTGAAAGGAGAAAGTCCAGAGGGGTATTTCTAAGCTTAATGGAGAAAAGGGAGCATGTGAGGAGGAGGACCCTGTAAAGGCATCTATCCTAAATAGATACTTTTGCTCAGTATTTACTGAAGAGAAGGTAGGGCAGGGCCCACAGCTCAGCATCATGGACACAGGGGGTGAGGGAGGTGAGCACTACTCCCTTCACAAAAGAAAGGGTCCTACAAGAGCTTGCTAAGCTCAGGGTGGATAAGGCAATGGGACCTGATGGCATACATCCCAGGGTACTTAAGGAGATCTGACAAAAGATCTGAAACAGGGCAGGATAGAGACTGGTCTGTAGTTTGCAAGACAGTCTGGGTCGAGGGACGATTTCTTCAAAAGGGGTGTTACCACCGCCTCCTTCAAGGGGTCTGGGAACATACCCTTTTCTAACTAACTCCAGAAAATCTCAGTCAAGATTGGTCTGATGACATCCAAACACTCCACAAGGAGGTGGGATGGACCCCGATCCAAACTACAGCAAGTTGGCCATAAGCCCAGGACAATCTTCATGATATCAGTGATTGCCGACTGGTCAAAAGTCATCCAGACTGACTGGGTGTCTGTGCCCTCCCACCAACAGTCGCAACACTCAACATAACATGCTAGCTGGATCTCAGACCTAATGGCAGCAACCTTATCTGCAAAAAAATCGAGCAAACTCCTCACACTTCAACTGCTAAAAAGCTCTCTGATTCTGCAGACAGGCTGGATTGCACAACCTGTCCACAGTATGGAAGAGCTGAGATAGTCAATTTTCTTGCTGCAGAAATCTCTCTGGACAGGAATTCTGCCTTCTTGTGAGAGATTTCTGACTGATAGTCCAAATACTGGGCCATCAGTCTAAACTTGTTTCCCTCCAGGTGGGATTCCTACCAGCATCGTTCCAACCTTTGACTCACTCTCCTCAACTCCCTCAGGTCCCCATCAAACCACGGGGACCAAGGATGAAGAGTGAGTGGGCAAAAATGAACAGGAGTTATGGAATCCATTGTCCCTGACAAGGTACTATTATTGTACTGTACCAGTTCCCCTGGATCCACGCATTCCCTCGGCCTACTCAATAGGTACAGCACCGCCATCAGACCCTCTGGGGTCACAACCCTTAAAGGGCGGTACTGGAGCATCTCCAAAGGGGATTTTGGGGGGAGCCACAAAACTGAACCCTATGGTGTGAAGGCACAACCTGAAGGTCATCCACGAGATAACTAAATGGACCGTTAATAACTGGCAACATTGCCTGAAAAAAAAAATAAAACAGACACAATTAAATGATGACAGCACAGCCCAATATTATGATCACTGTGTTTATTGACTATTGTACATCATTATTGATGATTTTTACAGCTGCAAATGATATCCTGTCCCCTTTAGCAATACAACAGGAAGCAAATTTGGGGCCAGTGATTGGAGGGGCGGGATACCACTAGACACCAGGAATCACAGAAATATTAAATGTTTTATGGTGCCAGTGATTGGATGGTGAGGGGTGTGCTACTAGACAACTGGGATTATTTGGAAACTATATATACAGGAGCTTATATGGGGCCGGTGATACTCAATACACATTAATTTGTTCCCATTGATGCCATATGGTGCCAGAACCATCCATTGCTAGATCCAACCCAAAATGGCCACTCGGAGCAAATGAGTTGATACATTCATTCCACAGTTCTGTGACTCGCTGAACTGCAGAATGAATGAATGAATTGCGGAATAATGTATTACACTGTTGAAAGAAATTCCACAGAACTAATTCTGAGGGTGATCATTTCTGTGGAATTTTGTTCCACAGTTTAATACGTTAATCCACAATTCATATATTTATTTTGTCGTTCTAAGCCAGAATTTCCAAGAAAGTTGCTAATTTCAGTTCTGAACTTTCACAGAAGTGAATGTCTGACTTTTGTCGAAATTCTGTCAGCAGAAGTTTTTTTCGCAAAGCTCTAATGTTTAAACAACCCCCGCAATGCAACCCTAATATAAGGGCACTACTGTGCCCTTATAATACATTTTTGGAAACTGTGGTGTATATAATACCCATCCAGAGGGTCTAATGAGGTAACAATCCACAAGGCTAATTATAAGGGATATGTGGGGGGAATGTGTGATAAACTATTTCTGTTGTGTAGTTGCCATTGACCTTAAGTAACTTCACAAGTGGCAGAGCCACGAGTGATGGTTACAAGACTTCACTGGCAACTACACAGCATAAACAGTTTATCACACAGTTGCTCCCTGCATATTCCATTTATGCAATAGGAGAGGATCTTTTGTCATAGTTTATTTTATTTTTATAGTGTTCCTAGTTATTTTATTTTTAAATGTTTATTTTTTTTTAAATGAAATAGTTCTGCTTTGTGTTTTTCTCAGCCTAGTGACTATGGCTGTTGTTAAGGATGCTGTATTTGATCACCATGATGACATCACAGTGAACCCATTGATTGGTAGAGCAAGTGGATTTTTAAAAATGTTAAGGAAACATGGCGGCCCTGCTTAGCGAGTGCAGCCACTTGAGTACATTGAGAGGGCAACTAAGTCAGGAGATTTATAGAGCTGGCATCTGAAGTCAGAGTTTGTTTTCATGCGTTCACTTTGATGTGCTTGCTTTAATGTCAGGGAAGGCATGGAGGAAGTTGAAGAAAGCAGCTGTAGTTGGAAGCAGGAAGAGTGGAGCCGCAGTGAGACATGAGTGGCAAATTAAATAAAGAAATAAAGTCTGGTTGAAGGTATTTTTAACTTTGTACCACTGCTCCGCCATTCTGACATTTACAACAATAGATAGACAATGGGAACTAGTGGGCAGTCTGGCAGTGATGGAGAAAGTGAAAGTGTTACAGTTTAGGTTGCAGCTGAAAATTTTTGGCTAAGAAAACTTTTACAAAAAGAACATTACTAATTTTTAGTGTGTGCTAGTCTTGAAAAGTGCTTTGTGGGCATTATGGTCATTTTTTTGGATTGCAGTCTGGGTGCTTTTCATGGGCATAGTGTGAAGGATGAGTGTCACAGTGACAGTACTTGTAGAAATTAAAGAGGAATAAGTAGTGCTGGCTGTAGGAGGGCTGGAGGGGATGATGTAGAAACTGTGTACATAAATGTAAGCTTCTGCATTTATCTACACAGTTACTCAGATAAACTGATTTATCACACTCCATTTATGTCAACACCTTTTGCATAAATATACATTATAATGGCGTGGTAGCACCACTACAGTTAGAGTTGAGTAGGCTGTTTAATGGTACACCTCTTATTTTGTTTGCAGTTTAATAGTTTCACCCCCCATTTAATGGATTTGCATAAACCTTTGCTTGCTCAGTCTTGGAGGCAAGGTCTTTTGATTTGCCAAGTTATGCTCTGGTTGGATGTGTGGAGTCCGAGATTCAGATAGGGAAAAAAGTGAAAAATCATTATTTTTGTGCATTTTTTATCCCCTAGTGCCCAGACAATTTAGAAGTTTGGTCTGAAATTTTCAGGTGAAAAGAGCTTGCCCTACAATTGTGCCTTTTGTTGGTTTGGTGAAAAAATATTAATCCATTCCAGAGTTATAAAGATTTGAAATTTAGGTTCTGTGCATGCTCAATAGACTCTTTTGGATAGCTGTTTCATACAAAACAAGAAATTGGCCATTTGAAACGGGATACTCTTTCATGAGGGGGTAATCCAGTTTTGTAAGAAAAAATTATTGTTTGGTATTGCAGCTATCTTGTTTCCATTATTTGAAAAAAGCATATCCTGCAGAGACACCAACATATGTATCTTGCTAAATGGGACCCCATTACCTGGATTCTGCAGTTACTATTTGGAAAAAAGGACCAAGAAATGTGATTTAAAACATTTAAAAAAATTGTTTGTGAGATGATTTCTTTGTTTTCTATGTCCTCAGGAAACATGAATAGGGCCATATGAAAGAAGAAAAAGGTCATACAAAACAAAAATTTAGGCTTAGTTGTTTTCACATTCTTATTTCATATAAAGCAATCCTTTTTCATGAGAGCAACATAGTCTGATGAAACAGGATTGGTTCATATGAAACAAAAACTTTAACTTCATTTTTTTTGCACATTTCAAATTTAACAAGCCATAACTGGCAATATTTGGAGTTAAGGGACAGCATATCTACATCTCTCTCTATCTCTCTCTCTCTCTCTCTCTTTCTGTCTATCTTGATATATGTATTCATTGCAAAAACTTCATTAATGCATCAGTTAGGATTAATGGACAAAACTTGGGAAATGAGACATTAGGCTTGAGCCGCTAACTCCTCCACCCACCACCCCAATCCTTCACACCAACAGATGCCGGTGTGTGCCATAGGGTAGTCAGGCCCAACTCTAACCCCATTCCATGTGTAAACAGGATGATATGCTACAGTAAAGCAGAATGGGGTAAGAGTTATGCCTCATGACCCCACTGCACACCCTAGTGTCTGCTATGTGTGGATGATGGGGTGCTGGGGTGTTGGGGGAGGGGTTAGGGGCTCAACCCTAATGTCTCATTTCCCCACTTGTGTTGCTTTAACCCTAACTGATGCATTAATGATGTTTTTGCAATGAAGTTCCCTATTTTTTGAAAAAGTGTAATGTAACTAGAAAATAATATGTATTGGTGGACCTGCTCTCCCACCAAACTGCCCATTTTTACATAATAATATGCATCTGTGGGAGCATGGGCCCTTCGGGCCCTGCGCTCCCACTTACATGTAACAATGGAGCCATACAATAACACAATAGGCCTGATAAGGAACCATTGTAATATTAATTTGTCAATATCTCAGTAACTGTACAACCTAGGAAAAAAATTCCACTGCAGGTATAATCCATGACTTTGAAATGTCCACATATGCTTAGTCCAAGGTGGACAAAGCTGCAGGTAGTGAAAAACCCATATCTCGCATTGTTTCCGAGATATGGGCACTCAGAGTCACTATGGGTACTGCAATGTTATCCTATGGGAAAAATCTCAACTTCGTGATGGCAAATCTTTGTATCCAATTAACTTTTATCTCCTAAATAGCATAATTAACACATCCGGGGCATCCCCTTTATACCCTGCCAATTTCAAGTCAAATAACCAAACCATTTATTTACAGTGCAATGGCATTGTTTCTAAAATCGTAGTTCGCAAGGTGTCAAAATCCCCATTCAGGAGGTCAATCCCCATTTGCTAGCTGTCAAAATCCCCATTCGCGAGTAATCTTTGATTGTCAGATTTTGGCCATCTGGTCCCTAAGTCGTGAATGGGGATTTTGTCAGCTCGCGAAAGGGGATTGGCTTGCGAACAAGGATTTTGACAGTTCACGAACGAGGAATTGAAAAATCAATCCCCTCTTGCGAGGTGACAAAATCCCCTTTTGCGAGCAGATCCCCTTTCGTGGGCTGACAAAATCCCCATTCATGAGCCAAACCTCATTTGGCAGAATGGCCATCTGGTCCCTAAATCTCGATTAAGAATTTTGCTACCTGGCGAAATGAGATTGGCTCGCGACTGGGAATTTTGTCAGCTGGTGAATGAGAATCGGAAGTGAGTCTTGAATGAAGATTTTCAAAATTTTAAATGCTCATTGTTTGGCCAAAATGAAGCAAACCAAAAGTAGATTTGTAGAGGGTATCTCACTGAACAAAACCCATGCCTTATTGTAACAAGAAGTCACATGTGGAGCAAGCTACAACATTTTGTTTGGTGGAAAAAATAAAAACAAAATGGCGGCTTGTGAATGAAGAATTTTTCCTCATGAATGGGGATTTTCTAAATCCCAACTTGTGAGCTGACAAAATCCTTGATCATGAGCTCAATCAGCGTTCGCAAAAAATACATGTAAATCTTGGAGTGAACTGAGCATGCTCAGAGCCTCAATCTTCAAAATGAAATACCTTTGAAACACATTAATACTTTTTCACCAAACTGCTGGATTGTTCTTTGGCTAAACCTCTTTCTACCCTTACAATTTCAGACCAAAACATTGAATGGTGTGGCCATAGAGCGATGGGCAAAAATCAGCAAAAAAGTGCCAAAAAGTCGAAAGACGTGTTGTTCAGTGCTTCACTGCACATAAACCACAAGTCCAACCAAAACACAACTTGGCATGTCAAGAGATCTATCATACAAAAGTCCACATTCCAAATTTTATGCAAATCTATTGAATATTTGCAAGGTTATTAAGGTGCAAATTTTGGGGTTTAAAATTAAACTGCTTACTCAACCCTAACTATACTGGTGCAACCGCACCAGTATAATATATCAGTGTAATATATATATATATATATATATATATATATATATATATACATATGGCAAAAAACTCTGTTTAATGCATCAGTTAGGGTTGTTCCACAGCGACAAAAAGTGAGGACATTTGGTGTTAGGTTAGAAACCCCCATGAACCCCAAGCCACCTCCCCAACCAGCACCGGGTGAGCATTGGGGTTGTCGGGCCTTAACTCTCACCCCATCACATGTGTAAAGAAGCAGATGTATAGGAGAATGGGGTGAGAGTTAGGACCAAACGACCCCCAAGCAAGTACACAGATGCCGGTTGGGGTGGCCTGGGGTCCAAGGGGTTTTCAACCCTAACAATAATCGAATTTCCTCACTTTTGTCGCTGTGGAACAACCCTAACTGATGCATTAAATTGAGTTTTTTCCTCTAAATTTCCTCTATTTGAGAATGATAATGAGAAATAGTGAATGTACTGTATAGTGGGGACTGTGGGGCCTTTAGTCCATGTTCGCCACACGTGATGTCTTCACATACTAACACAGTGCCCACAAACAGAAATGGTAATGTGCATGGTGACACAAAGTGAAACACAAAGATAAACAGTACTGAGAAATAGTGAATGTAATACAGCAATGGGACCAGCGATGGGAGCGCGGGGCCCTTTGGGCCCCATGCTCCCACCATATATTGTCTTCTTGTCACATAGTAACACAGGGCCCACAAACAGAAATGGTAATGTGCATAGTGCCACAAAGCAAAAGACAAAGATAAACAGTACCGTAGACACAAATGGTTAAAATTACAGAAACAGAAGCGCAAATGAAAACGCAAAGGGTAACGCACAAGGTGTCGTAGACAGAAAAAGTAACTGAAACAGGTACAGAACCAGAAGCAGAAGTGTTAAGGGTAAGAGTTATGGAAATGCACACAATAGTTTTCCCCAAAAGCTGCACATAGAAAGACAGTGAGTACAAAGAATGTATGCAAAATAATGGCTCTCGGAACACAAAATGAGGACTTGGAATAGTAAATTGCTTATATCTCAGGAACTGTACAACATATAAAAAAAATTTAAAAGTCATATGAATTATCACTATCCTGGCTAAATATTTTTCTGAAGAAAAGTCTGTATCTCGTACCGTTTCCGAGATAAGGGCCCTGAAAGGCATGGTGAACACCGTAATGTTATCCTATGGTAAAAAAAGAGAAGTTCAGAGTGCCATAACTTTGCTTCCCTGTAATATTTTTTCACCAATCCACTAAAAGGCACATCTGTGGGATGTTGGCTGTCTTCTCTCCAAATTTCAGCCCAAAAGACCAAACCATTATTTTGCAGCAGGGCGCCAAAGGATTCCTGTAATGCATTGGACACCGTAATGTTGTCCTATGGGAAAAAGTGTCAACTTTGGAGTGCCATAACTTTGTCGCTGTGTAATATTTTTTCAGCAAAACACTGCAAGGCACATCTGTGAGATGTCAGCTGCGTTTCCTCCAAATTGCAGGCCAAAACACCAAACCATTCTTTTGTAGCAGGGTGCCAAAATTGCTCTCATTTTCCCACAGTGTCACAAGTGTGAAAGTACTTTGCGAAAGTACTTTTACCAGAAATTTGAAAAAACATATTTCTGGGGTATTTTACCCCAAAATAAAGACATGGCTAGCATCCCTAGGGTCCGACTAGGCAAATACAAAAAGAATTAGGTTGTTAGAGGGTCCCAAATTTAAATGCCAAGCATTTTTATGATCACCAACGGAAAACAAAATGGCAGATTTGAGACAGTAAAAGGGCCATTTGCAAAAGTAAAAACTGCATTTGCGTCACTGTCAAACTTTTTAACTTTTCCCATTGACTTATAATGGGAACTTGTTTTTTGAATAACTTTTGAACCGTTTAATATTTTTTCATGAAATCTTCAAAAGGCACATCAGGGACCCTGGCCACATGTTCCCTGAAAATTTCAGACTGGTCGCACAAACTGTGCAACCTGTAGAGACAACCATAGAATTCCAAAAAAGCATAAACATGTGCGCAGATCACGCTTAATAACTCCGTAGCCATATATCGAACCGGTACAAAACTTGGCATATCCCAAGGCTTATGGGTGTTGATTGTGTATTCCAAATTTCAGATAAATCCATTGAAAAGTTGCAAAGTTATTAAGGTGCAAAATTTTAGGTTTAACATGTAAATGGCTCCTCAACCCTAACTATGGTAGCACTACCGTGCTACCATAATATATATATATATATGTATATATATATATATATATATATATATGCAATGTATCTTTTGGGATAAATGCAGGGATAAGAAGTAGCATCTTAGGCAGGCAGAGGAGATATCACCAATATCTTCAATTTCCTATACATCATGGTGATATCTTTATGTTTGTATACATCACGCTGTTGAAAATGAAACTGTTTAAAGTCTGTTTGTCCATGACATGCCCCCCCCCCAATCCTAACATCTGGTTGATACTGCCATCATTTTCATATAAGTAGTAATTTAAAATAAATCTTATCTGGTTGGTCCTACCATTTTTCCCATGTCTTACTGGAGCACTTTCACTTTTGATCTTCTAAATGTGTAGCATCACCAAGCGCTTTCAGCAAAGTAAAATAAAGATCTGACACATGTGTAAAATGAGCACCCTCCTTGTGAAACATTACAAGTCTACACATCTTTTCCCTTTTTGTAAAAATTGTTCAGCTTTTTCTAAAAATATGCAGCTGACAGCAGTAAGAGGTGAAAAAGTGAGTCGCCGCTTCACTGAAGAGAACACAAGCCTGAGCGAGTGTTGCTATAGTAACATGGTATAGCAAAACTCGCTCTGGCTCACTTTCTCTTTACTGAAGATGGGTCTTTTTTTTTCTCCCCTTACTGCTGTCAGCTACATGTCTTTACAAAAGCTCAAAAAAGTTAACAAAAATGGAAAAGATGTGTAGCCTTTCATGGGGAGAGTGCTTGTTTTATATGTGTGGCAGATCCTTATCTTACCGTGCTTAAAAGCATTCGGTCACACTACAGATTTAGAAAAACAAAACTAAAAGTGCTCCAATAAAACACGGGGAAAACTTGCAGGATCAACTAGATTAGTATTTTTTTAAAATAACCATTTCTAAAAGCCACAGATTTGTTATACTTATACTGAGACAGTTATTTCAAACTCTGATAGGTTATCATTTTGCTATACTGAAAGCGTTCATTCACACTACAAATTTAGAGTGAGACTGCATGGCAAGATCAACCACATGACTTTTTAAAATAATTTCTTTAGCAATTCTGTCAAGATCAGAGCCGCTTGGATGGGAAAACTGCAGATCCTGCCTGCTAAATAAGAAATGTGGAGGATTGTATTAAGTGGGGGATGTGGTAGGTTGTCTTTGGGGACCCAAAACATATGAGGGGGGTTGGAAGCCCAAAATATATGTGTGGTGCTGTGTTAGGGGCCAAAAACATATGTTGCATAAACAGAACATGACATGGCCTGAATGAAGATATCATATTTATCTTCACTTGAGACCAATGACATCACATTTGTAACATTACACTTTCTCAAAAAGAAGAGAAATTTATTGCAAAAAACTCTGTTAATGCATCAGTTAGCGTTTATGTTACAGCAACGAAAGTCAAAAAATTTGATGCTAGGATTACTAACCCTGCACACCCACACAGACCCTCCACACACCAGTAGGTGCTGTGGTGCCTTGGGGAAGCCATTGGGACTAACTCTCAACTCATTCTCCTATACTGTACCATATGAACATACGAAATTTGCCTGCAGATAAAGGCCTAGAGGTCTATCAAGTCTGCTCGAATGTGCAGCTAGTACCCCTTATTCTGCAGCTGCCCCTCCCTCCAACCCTTCCCCTTCATTAACCCTCCCCCTTGTCCTGTCCCATCCTCATTTGAAGCAGTCCACTGTTCTACTGCATACCACTTCAGCAGGTAATACATTCCACCCAGCCACCACCCTCTCTGTAAAAAAGTGTCTCCTCATCTCCCTCCTGAACCTTCCTTGCTCCAGTCTCATATCATGGCCCCTGGTGGCCCTCCCTTCCCTTACTTTGAACAGCCCCTCTTTACTGGTCTTGTTTATTCCTTTCATGTATTTAAAGGTTTCAATCATGTCACCCCTGTCTCTCCTCTCCTCCAGTGAGTACATGTTCAACTCCTTCAACCTTCTCTCATATGATAAGTCCCCCAGCCCCTTGATCATCTTTGTCACTCTGCGCTGCACCCCCTCCAGTAACTTAATGTCCCTCTTCAGATACGGACGCCAGTACTGCATGCAGTACTCCAGGTGTGGTCTAACTAATGACCTATACAGTGGCAGAATCACCTCCTCCTCCTCCTCGAGGATATACCCCTTGCAATACAACCCAGCATTTTGTTGGCCTTTGCAGCTGCCTTCCTACATTGTGCCAAGTTGTTCATTGACCCTGTAATGAGCACACCCAGATCCTTCTCCTCCTCTGTCTGGGCTAGCTGCACTCCCCTAGCTGGTAACTCCTCCTTGGGTTCTTCATCCCAAAATGCAGCACCTTGCACTTTTGGCATTAAAGCCCAGTTGCCAGGTGTCTGACCAGGTTTCAAGCTTTGCCAGATCATCCTGCAACCCCTGCCATCCCCTAGGTCATCCACCACCGCCTACCTTGGTATCATCAGCAAACAGACTGATCTTGCTCTTGATGTCCCATGATATGTCTGCAATGAATATCCCAAACAACACTGGTCCCAACACTGAGCCCTGTGGAACACCGCTCGTCACTGCCCTTGGGTGAGAGCTCCCACCCACCACCAGCCTCTGTTGCCTTCCTGCAGCCAGTTTCCTACTCATCTCACCAGCTTTGCACCCACCCCTGTGCCTACTAACTTCCTTCCCAGCCTTCCATGTGGCACTGAGTCGAATGCCTTACTGAAGTCCAGATACAGGACATCCACTGCATGGCCCCTGTCCAGTTGCCTAGTTACCCAGTCATAGAACTCGACCAGGTTGGTTTGGCAGGATCTGCCACATATGAAGCCATGCTGTCTGCTGTTCTGTAGTCCTTGGCCTCTGGGAGGGCCAGCCTCCCTTCAGGATAGTCTCCATTAGCTTACACGCGATGGATGTGAGGCTCACTGGTCTGTAGTTTTCGGTTCATCCTTGGGGCCACTCTTGTGGAGGGGCACCACATGAGCCATCCTCCAGTCCTGAGGTACACACCCCGAATGTAGTGAGGCATTAAATAGGTCTGCCAAAGGTCCTGCAAGGACCTCTGCCAGCTCCTTCAGTACCCTGGGTGGATGCCATCTGAGCCTGGCGCCTTGTCCACCCTCAGTGCCTTCAAACCCTCTTGAACTCTGCTCTCCATGATTTCCCCATCTGTCACCACTTCCCCCCCTGCTTCTGCCATTTCTCCCACCTTGGGTGTCACCCCGTCTTCTCTTTAGTAAATACTGAGCAGAAGTACTCATTTAGTGCTTCTATACTTGCACCTCTTCCACCCATCCCCCTCCTTCCTAATCCTTACTATGTGGTCCTTACAGCTCCTTTTCTCCCTGATGTACTTAAAGAAGTCCTTCTCCCCCTTCTTAATGCCTTGTGCCAGCCTGAGTTCCGTAGATGCTTTGGCTCCCCTTACTGCCCTTGTCAACTCCTTCGATTCTGTCAAGTACTCCTCCCTGTCCTCCCCCTCCCTGTTTTCTTGTACTTTCTAAAGGCAGCTCTTTTCCTCCTTACCTTTTCCATGACCTCCTTGCTCAACCATATCGGTTTCTTAGCCCTAGCCTTCTTGCTCTGGGCTTTGCAGCAGGTTTTGGTTGCCCCCACTATCCCCAGCTTTATGAGCTCCCACCTCTGGTTAGTGTCCATACTAGATTGAATTCTGGCCAGGTACCCCTTTACCATTTCCCCCATCCTCCCAAAGTAGGCTCTCCTGAAGTCTAGCACTATTGTGCCAGATTGCACTTCTTCCTTGCCCATATCCAATGTGAGCCATACTGAGCGGTGGTCACTCCCTGACAGCGGTTCCTCCACTGTAAGTTCTCTCACAAAGTCCCCATTTGCCAGCACAAGGTCAAGGGTATTTCCTAACCTGGTTGGTTCACTGACCATTTGCAGCAGGAAGCTGTCCTGGAAGGCATCCAGCAGTACCTGCTCCCTTCTGTTCCTGGTTGTTGGGATGCTCCAGTCCACTCTTGGCATGTTGAAGTCCCCCACAATCACCACACTACCCTTCTCGCAGGTCCTCCTGATCTGTCCCACTAGTTCCCTGTCTAACTCCTCCATCTGAGATGGTGGCCTATACACCACTCCCATTCTAAGAATCCTATTCTTGGAATCCTGGATTTGCATCCAAAGTGACTCCGTACTACCCTCCTCCCCTTCCTCCCTTACACGCTTCAGTTCTTCCTTCACATACAGTGACACCCCCCCCCTTTCCCAATCACTCTGTCCCTACGAAATAATCTGTACCCTGGTACAGACAGGTCCCAGTCATTGTATTGGGTGGCCCATGTTTCCGTGATGACTGCAATGTCCACCTCTCCCTCCGCCATGAGAACCTCTAACTCTGCAGTTTTCCTCCCAAGGCTCCTAGCATTAAGGGTAACCACCTTCCACCCTTTCCCCCCCTCCCATCCTGCCCTCCTTTCCTAGCATCACCAACAGTACTTGCCTTTGTCCTTTGTCACTGTTATGGGGGTAAGCTCATATGGTTTCCCAACCTGTGGTTTCTGCATATCTCTTCCCCAACTGCCACCCCCACTCCTAGTTTAAATTCCCAACTTCCTCTATGTACTCCTCTATCCTCTGTTTCAACACTTTCTTTCCTCCTCACTCAAGTGTAGTCTGTCCTTGGCATAGAGACTACTGTCCTCCCAGGTCCCTTCCCACCCCCAACAGCCCATACCCTTTAGCAAAACACCAGGTTCTTAGCCATCCGTTAAATTCCTCTATTCTCAGCTTTCTTGTTGTGCTTGCCTTTGCACAGGAAGTATTCTGAAAAATTACTGATCTTCCTGCCCCACATAATTGTGCTAGTTCCTCAAACCTCCTCTGGACTGTATCTACTGTCTTGTCAGCCAGGTCGTTTGTCCCAAGATGTATAATTAAATGAGGCTTGTCCCTACCCCTTCTAGCATATTTCAGAACAAACTGTCCCACCCTTTCCGCTGTCATTCCTGGCATGGCCTCCACCCAAATTCGACTATGCCTCTCCCCCTTGCTACCCCACCTAACTCCTCTTAGTATTGAGTCCCCCAGCACTAAGGTTCCACCCTTCTTACTCCCTGTTTGCTTCCATTCATCTCCCTCTCTCATTTCCAGCTCCTCTTCTTCCTCCTGCACATTATTTCCCCCTTTTACCCCTGTTGCAATTCTCCCAGCAGAACTCCCCCCCACTCCAGTTTGATCCAGGCATTTATCAATTACTCCTCTAATTTCATCATTTCCCTCCTCCACCTTCTTCCTCTCTAGCAGTGCACAACTATTTTCTGAAGGCCCTTCACTAATGCCCGCTCCCTCTCTCTTCATAGTAACCTGTTCTCTTCTTTCCACTTCATGACTTTGCCACTTCTTCGCCTCCCCTCACAAGTCCCTATCTCCTCCTTCCATTTGTCTTTTGTCTCATGACCTGGTTTACCCGGCAATTGTTCTTCCTGGCCTGGGCCCCTTTGTCTCTGCTTCCCTTCTTCTGACCCTCTCCTCAACACTGTTGGCTTAAATCACCCTCTCATATCATACCATGTTTACCATGTTTACACATGGAATGGGGTGAGAGTTAGGCACGATGACCCTAAGGCACACCCTGACACCTCTTGGTGTGTGGAGGGTGGAAGTGGGGTGGTAGGGTTGGTAACCCTAACATTGAATTTCCTGACTTTTGTTGCTATAATAGAAACCCTAACTGTGCATTAACAAAGTTTTTTGCAATTAATATATATATATATATATATATATATATATATATATATAGGGAGCATGACAATTCGCTCCCGTCTTTTCGCTCCCTGACTTCTCACTCCCGACAGTACACTCCAGCGTCAGTTCGCTCCTATGATATTACACTCCCTGTCAATTCACTCCCCCCTTCACTCCCTTTTGCGAGCTCAAATGCCCATCATTACATTTCAATCGCTCTTACCTCTTATCATGGCAGCGTAGTGTAGCCCAGGTAGTGATGGAAACCATAGCAACTAATGCAGCCCATAGTAACATGTGACACTTTTGTTACTGTCCATGTTTGCGCATTCACTGGATGTTACTTGGCCAGTTTCTGGTGAGTTAAATTCAGATATTCAGATTTTTAAAACCACTGATGTCTTTATTTCATACATTTTAAAAACAACAACAGGGGCATTAGTATTCAAAGCTATGGGCCACCCTACGCAAAAATTCTTCAGTTGTGCGATTTGCACTATTCTCCAAAATATAGGCTAGTCTGGCAATATTGTCACAGTACACATGCCGTGATGCAACTGGGGGGTTGCCCGCAATGATTTGCTCCACCTCTGAGTCTCTTTTTTTTTTGTATTCCCCTGAGGCCTTCAATAAATTACCACACCATGGGATGTGCCATGCAAAGGATACTCTGCATCCCATGGTGGAATGCCTCAACCACATTGTTGATCTTGCCCTGCCGTTAGAGACGTTTGTGCGTGATTCCACAACTCAGTGGCAAATGTGGTTGTCTGCGTCCAGTTCCGCTTCTGTTTCTTTGGCCAACCCACACATCCTCAAAATAATCAATTACTGGTGTCAGTTCTTTGGGGAAAATATTTAAGTTATCATCAGTTATTTCCCCAAAGCGTGCTATTACTTCTTCTGGGGGTAAAAAGCCAGTGCTGGTAAGTACTTGCACTTAAGTGCAAATTCAGAGTCCTGTGCATACTGTACTGCCAGCCCTTCTGCCAGTATCTTGCGATACACACATTGGGTGAAGTGGAAAAAGCAACCAACTTGTTTTGCATCTGGGAACACAGACTTAAATGCAGCTATTGTTGCACGCTCAAAATCAGTAATTACAACCTCAGGGCTAAGATTGGGATTAAGATCCTTCAAAATGGTGGGCATTCTTTGATAGCACTCCCTACTTTTGCTAGGCAAAAGCACAAAAACAGCTGGCAGTGCATTCCCAAACCTTTCACCCATTATGATGTATAACTGCATAAACAGAGGTGGTGCAATGCTGAAAGTTCCATCTGCATGCCACAACTTACAGCGCTCTAAGAATTTTAGATTGTTCTCAGTGCCAAACATTAAAATACGATTGTGCCCAGGTCCACTACCATACAGCAAAATCTTTTCAGGCTCACTGGCAGCATCGGGTTGGTACATGGTATAGCAGTACAGTATTCACAGCTGGCAAAGGTCTCTAGGGTTAGGAGGAGCACCATGTGCACAAGCCCTTTGAATGGTTCGTTTCAAGTTTTTATCAATGATTGTTTCCTGTGCAGCCAGTGACACCTCTTGTTTGCCATGCAGAATGACTTGAGCTGTGGTATCCTGTGTTGAGCATGCTCTCTCCTTTGCGTTGTATACTGCGTCATGTTTTTCTACTGCACAGGGGTCTGGTGCGTGGGTGTGCTGTGAAAAATGCAAAATTATGGCTGGGTCATCGTATGATACAGTGTGTACTCTGGCATTGCAAACCTTGATTTTTTTCACTGCATGCTTGCACTGCCATATCGCTTTATCATTGTTCCCATGTTTATGAAATGTGTACAGGTAGTTATGGTTGTCCACCAGTTTTTCCTTGGACCGAGATGACAGGACAAAGTGACAAGCCATTGTAATAAAAAAACCTACGAGGGGAAGTGTGCTTTAGTGACTGTATTTATAACTTCCTAGTACAATTACTTGTGGTTGGCCAATGCAGGTAATTGATTAATTGCTTCATTTAAATATTTAATTTCTGCCCCATACACTTGCAACCATTGGACTGAATAACACAGAGCAATACTGAACATTGAATGTGACACTGCAGGAGTGATTTGAGTCGGAGCGTGTTCACATAGGTGCGAGTTTGAGTGGGACCCTACTGTCGGGAGTGAAAAGACAGGGAGCAAAATTACAGGAGTGAATTGTCATGTACATATATATATATATATACACATTATGTATATATATATTATATATATATATATATATATATATGTATATATATATATGTTTTACCGCAAACCTGCAGAAGATGTGTGTTATGTCCCAAGGTAGTGCCCTTGATGGGTCTGGGGAAAAATATCAAAGGGTACCAGAGTTATTAGTCTTTAAATTTTAGTGTTTTCTGACCTGCACCTGCACAGTAGGGTTTTCCAGAAAACATTCGGTGGCAAAAGTAAAAATGTGATACCATCAATGTTGGGTTTTGATTTTGCGCCACTGAATTGTCGTGGAATCAAACATTTTTATGTGCCGTACCAACTGCTGTCTTGTGGAACTTTTCCATGAACCAACAACTTGAAAAATACACAAAAATCCTGGAATTATTTTAAAAACAAACATCAGAACCTAGCTAAACGGAAGCCTTTTACCTAGATTCTGATGTTTGTTTTTCAACATTATTGCCAGGAATACATCTTCTGGGCACCCAAAATCCTGGGTACCCAGCTTAGCGAGAGGAGTGCTTCCCCCATGTTCTCTGTATGAGAACAGCAGGTATTTCTTCACTTCTTCTGCCACAGCTGAACTCGTGCTGCTGGCTGCAGAGAGAGCTGTGAGTCACCCTTTTCTCTGGTGGCTAGTGGCACCCTTATCCAGCAAGCACTGTCCACATAAATATATAAATTTATTCCCTAGTGTCTATTGGCACCATCCACCTGCTGATTGCTGTCCCTGTAATTTATGTGCTATTCACTGGTGTCTAGTGGCTCCCCTCTCCCTCCAATCCTCTCCCTCCAATCACCATCCCTGTAATTGATGTTTATGTTCCTGGTATCTAGTGGCATCCCCCCACCCTCCGATCACCGTCCCCGTAATTTAGGAGCAATTCCCTGGTATCTAGTGGCACCCCCCCACCCACTGACCACATCCACATAATTTATGTGCAATTCCCTGGTGTATAGTGGCACACTCCACCCTCCAAATAAAGGAAAAGCCTGAAATAAAGAAAACAGTCCCTTTATGTTTTTTTAACTGAAACAAAGAAAATGGCCCCTCATTATTGCTGCTGACCACCTCCCCCCTACCTACCCTCCCACTGAGCATCCACCTCCCCACTCCCCCTTACCCTATACCTACCAGCCAATGTGAAATTCTGTCATCTTCTGTGGCCTGAGACACATCTGCACTCTTCAAAGCCAAACTGTGAACTGAGGAATAAAGGTAAGTGCTGTATAATGTATTTCAAAGGCATTTTGAACTTATGTTCATAACTTTGCCAATTTTAGGAATTATTTCACCAAATTTTCAACATGGCCTTTTTGTGACCTCACCTCATGAACAGTGACAGTGCTGTTTTGTTTTTGGGCCTGTAAGGTGATTTTACAGTCGCTGCATGAAATAACCTTTCAGGACCAAATAACACAATTTCACCACCAGTGTTCTTGAGATGGGGTTCCAAAAAGGCCATGTTGAAAATTTAGTGAAAACATTCCTAAAAATGTCTGAGTTATGGGCATTTGTTAAAATTTTTCTATACACGCACATAACTGGTAATTTTCAATATTTTGACTCCAAATTTTCAGCATAGCCATTTTTCACAGCACCTCATGAACAGTACAGCTGTCATTTCTCATAACCTTTCCAAAACTTGTTTTTGCACCTGTGTCATGGAATCATGTTTTGGCATGGATTTGAACATTTTGACCTAAGGGGTTTATGAGGTGGGGTCCTGAGAAAACTATGTTGAAAATTTGGGGTCAAAATATGAAAAAATGCCAGTTATGACCATTGGTAGCAATTTTGCTATGCGTGCTAGTAACTTTAGAAATTTTAAATATTTTGACCCTTGGAGGCCTTATTGGCAGATGCAGACCTTGACATAGCAGCAATAACAGAGACGTGGTACTCTGCTAATCATGGCTTGGAAGTCAATGTACTCTGCTAATCATGGCTGGGAAGTTGATGTACCAGGCTTTACACTGTTTAGTAAGGACAGGGAAGGGAAAAATTGTGGGGAGTGGCCCTATATATCAGAGATGAGATAAAGGCCGCAGAAGTTCAGGGAAGATGGGGAGGCTGAGGCAATGTAGATCACCCTGGAGCCAGGGAATGGAACTACAATATGCACAGGGATGATCTACAAGCCTCTGACACAGAGGGAGGAAGTAGACATGGAACTAGTGAAGAAAATACATGACAGCTAAAAGCAAAATCCTGAAACTGGGGGATTTCAATATGCTGGATGTGGATTGGACCACCCAGGTGGCTGCTTCAGACAGAAGCACAGCCATCCTAGAATTCCTGCAGGGGTTGGACTCAGGCAGCTGGTGCATGAGCCAACCAGGGACACATCTAATCTGGACCTGATATGGACCAATGGGAACAGAGTCAAAGAAATACAGGTGGAAGGGCAGCTGGGGTCTATTGACCACCACATGGTGTGGTTCAGCATGGAGACATGCACTCAGTTAAGCCACACAAGGGCAAGAGTATTAGATTTCAGGAAGACATATTTCACTGAAATGGGTAAATGTATACAAGCGGTCCTGGGGAAAGGAGAGGTAATGGAGGGGGTGGAGGAACAATGGGAGAAACTGAAAAGAGCCATTGTGGAGATAAGATAATGCATTAGGATAGTGGCCAAAGGAAAAAGAAGGAGGAAACCTCTATGGTTCTCTAAAGAGGTGGGGGACAAAGTCAGGGCTAAAAGGCTGAGTTTTCAGGAAATATAAGGGGGGGCCAAAGGGAGGAGGACAGGGAGGTGTACCTTGAATGTTTAAGGGAAGCAGGGAAGGCTGTCAGGAGAGTGAAGCCATAGACAGAGGAGGGTTTAGCATGGTCTGTGAACAAAGGGGATAAGGCATTTTATTGGTACATCAGTGAAAGAAGAAAAAACAGTGGGGGGATTGTGAGGCTTAAAGGGTAGAAGAGAGAGTGTAAGGAGTGGGAGCTAGACAAGGCAGAAATACTGAACAAATACTTATGCTCAGTATTCACTAAGGAGGGGGAGTGTCAAGGACCACAGTTGGGTTGCAGAGGCAATGGGAGGGGGAGAGAAGTAGACACCAGTCCATTTACAGTGGAGAGAGTTCTGAAGGAACTCGTGAAGCTGAAGGTGGATAAGGAGATGGTGCCAGCCGGTGTCCACCAAAGGATATTAAGGGAGTTGGGAAGGGAACTAGCAGTGCCTCTGGTGGCCCTTTTCACAGAGTCACTCAACATGGGTGTGGTTCCAGAGGACTGAAGGAGGGCGCATGTAGTCCCACTGCACAAAAGTGGCAGTAGGGAGGAGGTAGGGAACTACAGGCCAGTCAGCCTCACAACAGAGGTGGGAAAGCTCATGGAGAAAGGATAGCGGCACACCTGGAATCCAGCAGTGCTCAGGATCTGCGGCATCATGGAGCCACAGCATTAAGATTGTGTCAAATTAATCTGATAGATTTTTATGATTGGTTGACTAGGGAACTAAATCAGGAAGGGGCGGTAGACATCAACTACCTAGACTTCAGTAAAGCCTTTGACACTGTCCCACATAGAAGGCTGACTAACAAGGTAGGTAGTCTGGGCATGGGAGACACGGTGGCGAACTGAGTTAGGGACTGGTTAACAGACAGGGGACAGAGGGTAATGGTAAATGGTATACAATCTGGAGAAAGGGGGGTGACCAGAGGGGTATTGCAGGGATCAGTACTAGGACCAGTCATGTTCAATGTCTTCATTAGTGACATTGCAGAAGGGCTAGAAGGAAAAGTCTGCCTCTCTGCAGCTGACACCAAGATCTGCAAAAGGGTGGAAACTCCAGAAGAAGTGCAGAGAAAATGAAGAAGGACCTGTAGAAGCTTGAAAGGTGGTGGGGATGTAGCAGCTGAGATTCAATGCAAAGACGTGCAAAATAATACAACTGGGTAGAGGGAACCCTGGAGAGAGCTACAGTTTGTGGGCGGAGGAGTTGACATTCACCAAAGAGGAAAGGGACCTAGGGGCTATCATCTCTGATGACCTTAAGGTATCAAAGCAGTGCACAAAGGCAGCAGGGAGGGCCAGTGGCATGCTAGGGTGCACTGGCAGGGGTATCACTAGCAGGAGGTGGGAGGTGTTGATGCCATTGTATAAAACATTGGTAAGGCCTCACCTGGACTACTGCATGCAGTTTTGGAGGCCACACCTGTGCAAGGACATAAATAAGGTGGAGACTATCCAGAGAAGGGTGATAAAGATGGTGCAGGGCTTGCATCACAAAACATATGAGGAGAGACTGAGGGATCTCAATAAGTACTCACTAGAGGAGAGGAGAGAGCGAGAGGACATTATTGAAACATTCAAGTTCCTCAAGGGCATAAACAAGGTGCAGGTGGGAGACCTTTTCCAATGTAGAAAAAGTACTAGAACAAGGGGGCACAATATGAAATTGGAAGGGGGTAGATTAAGAGGTAATGTGAGAATGTTTTTCTACACAGAAAGGGTAGTCGACACTTGGAATTGTCTGCCACAGGAGGAAGTGGGGGCAAGCACAGTGGAGGGGTTTAAGCATGCCTGGGACAGGCACAAGGGAACCTTGACAGGGAAGGGAGTGATGAAAAGCCATTGATCACATAGGGTCAGTGGCCCCATACAATGTATAGGGCCTACGAGCAGACTGGATGGGCCTAGCAGTCCTTATTTGATGACAGTTTCTATGTTCTATGTTTCAGGTTTCCAACATAGTCTTCTTATCACCCCACCTCAAGTATGTCACAGCTGTCATATTTCAAATCCATCCCAAAATGTGTTTTCACACCTGTGGCATGGAATGCCATTGCGGAAGTGCATCAATACGTTTTGGTGGGGATTCAAACATTTTCTGTACCTGGTACATAAGGTGGAGTAATAAGGTGACTAGGCTGACAATTTGGTCACTGTTACCCTATAAAAGGAAGCACAGGGCCGGGATGGCCCTGTGTTTCCAGAGTTACTTATATATACATGCATTTATGAATGGATGGAAGCGCAGGGTCCGTTGGATAAAATAAGGATATTATTATACTATCTCAAAAAGTAAGGAAATATGCTGGCCTGGTGACGCTGAAGTTTGAGGCACTGGACGCCACACCTCGCGACACGCTGGCAACCCGGTTTAGGAATGAGCCGGAGCTGTCGGGGGTCAGCAGGGGAGAGAGAGGATTGAGCATCAGGAGGACAGCTCTCCTCTTTTGGGAGGAAGCGGGGTTCTGACTCGGCACTTGACTGGCCTCTGGCAGAAGCTCGAGGCACAGCAAGAGCATGAGCGCACAAAAGAGGGTCAGGAATGAGGACGTCGGTGGAGATACCTTGATGTCAGGGCATAGCCACTCCCTTAGAACAGGGAAACATGACACCAGAGCACTGGGGAAAGGAGTGCTGGGAATGGGCCTTAATAGCTGCTACCTGCCTGACCACCGAGGGACCCGACGAACAATGATTGATCAGGGTGTATGGGCCCCACCTCGCACCATCCTAGAGAGGTATAATACATAGCTCCATAGGGGTCCTCAGGGGATCCAGGTAAGGCAGCAATGGGGTGATTCCCTTGGCGTTTCCTGACTAAGCGGGGCTCTGGTGTAGGAAGGTGAGAAAACTACAATTTCTAAAAAAAAAAAATAAGAAAAAAATTGCAAAAAACTTTGTTATTGCTCTAGTAAGGGTTAAAGCCACAAAAGTAGGGAAATGTGGCATTAGGGTTTCCAAACACAACACCCCACCCCCACACTGCACACACCAACAGGCATCGGGGTGTGTCTTGGGGTCATCAGTCCCTCTTGCTCACCTGATGCTCCTACACTGTACCAATCTAAACTTGTTTACTTATGGAATGGGATGAGTGTTAGGGCTGATGATCCCAGGGCACCCCCCCCCGACGCATGTTGGTGTGTGCACTCTGGGAGTTGAGTGTCAGGTTTCGAAACCCTAATGCCACATTTCCATACTTTTGCTGCTTTAACCATAACTGTAGCATTAATTAAGTTTTTTCTCATTTATTTCATTAATTTTTGAGATAGTATAATCATATCCTTATTTGACTGTGGAAGCACATGGCCCTCCAAGCACTGAGCTCCTATCCCTCCATAGTTTCGTATATGTATGTAGCTGTGAAAGCACAGGGCCCTTCAGGCCCTGCTCTTCCATTTATAGGACAACAATGACCAAACTGTTAGCATAGCCATCTTATTACTTCAACTCACGTACCTGGAAGAGAAAATTTCAGAATCCCTGCCAAAACATAATTCTGCACAACTGCAATGCCATTCCGTGCCACAGATGCATAAACAAATTTTGACAAGGATTTGAAAAATGACAGATGTGACATACATGAGTAGGGGTAATAAGAAGTCTATGTTGAAAATCTAGGGAGAACATATTAAAAATTTTCAAAGTTACGAGTGTGTATAGCGCAAGTGCAACAAATGGTCTTAACTTTGCCATTTTTACATATTTTAAACCCACATTTTCAACATAGCCTTCATATGACCTCACCTCATGAGCAAGGATAGAAAAATTTTCAAATCCCACCACAAATGTGAATTCATCAGGTGACTATAAAATCACCTTTCAGGTAGGAATTGCGTAACGACAGCCCTATTGTTCATGAGGAGGCATCCTCAAAAGGCCGTTATGAAAATCTGGGGTCAAAATGTTTAAGAATGACAAAGTTATGCATCAAAGTTGAAACCCCCATTGAAATACATTGAACCACATTTACCTTAGTTTCTCACATTGCCATCACCAGTTCCAGCAGCAAGACATGTCTTCGATCGGAGAATGGATCCCGAACCTGGGATCTGTTTAGGTGAATGAGGGTGTGTGGGGGTGTACTGCAGAATGTGGGACAGTGGATGCTGAGTGGGAGGTGGGGGTGCTGATCGGCAAAGGATCGTTTTCTTTTTTTACCAGTTTCTGCTGCTCGTTTTATGATTTCTTGTGTCTCGTAAATTATAAATGAATGGGGAAATTTCATGCAATAGCGCACTTTTCTTCTCCTCTGATTTCATTTTTGTTACCGAATCCAGGCTGCCCCATGTTTGTGTCACTGGTTCAGCCAAGTGCACTTGCACCATATTTAGTGGCTGGCACATCTGGTATGTTGCCGGGATTCCTTCAGGGTGTGGCTCTCCTTATTTGGGGTGCATGTGCAGATCGAAAGGGCTTGGAGTGAAATAAAACTTGAAGCCAGATATACTCAGAGGTCCATAAGACTAGCCCTAGCCTGCCAAGCAGCATAGATGGCTCACAGAGTATCTGTAGCAGCACCCTCCCCTCAACCTTAGCACACACACACACACACACACACACACACACACACACACACACACACAGAGCTTGGTCTCCTCACCATAGATTGCACTGGCGAAGAGCATCCATTCCAGTGATTTATAATAACAAAAAAAACACCTAACCTAGCCTGTTTATGGGCATGAGTTTTTTTTTTAACATGGGAAGCTGCTAATCCATAAAGGTTGGAAAAAGGACAGGCACTGAGTTGTGTAAAATAAAGAGCTAGCAATAAATAATATGCCAATGTCAAGCAAAGGGAACATTTGTCAGGGAATGCATACATCTCCAGATATACCTTCCCAGTCAGCTATGTGCACAAATTCTGCAAAAGCATCCTTTTATTTCCTTTTGTGTTCCTCTACAAATGGATAGCCTCTTGCTCTTTTTAGTAAAAAAAAAAAAATAGCATCTTTTTATTAGATGCTAATTAGTGGGCACCGTGATGTATTTGTATCCTGGTCACATCACACAAGGGCATTCTTTAGAAAATGACACTGCCGCAGCAGTGCAGCTAATGTTAACTGTGCCCCTACTCCATGCTGTCAGTTCTAGTCTGGAACTAGGAAAAGTTAGGGAGGTCTCTGATGTCATGTTGCCTGTTTTATAGCAAACAGAACTTCAACTCAGACTTTTTAAAATGATGCAATGTATTGCATCTTGAAACTGTCATGATTGGGGTGTGCCTGTGCTAGCTAGTGCGGTCGAGGGTATTCCTTTAATTCTTTTCACCCCAGAAAATGTGATGCCTGCAGCTGGAAGGGGTGTTCAAACTTGGCTCCTCCGACTGCCACCGAGGGGCTCAATTTAAATAGTGGTGCTGGCAGCAGGCTGGTGGTTTTGGACTGTTGCAGCTGTGATTCATACAGATCCTGGACTTTCCAATTCAAACTCCAGCACTGAAGCCACTTCCCCCTTACATCAGGAAAGCCCTAAGTAATGTAGTTTGTTCAGTGCACGGCTCACCGAACTATGGCAGCTTTGGTTTTTGCAGTAATGCCATTCAATAATGTTATCTTTGTGCACTATCACTTGCACTCTATCAGCTGTGTAACTTTGACTAAGATGCAGTGCTGAAAGAATACAATTCATCATCGTTATCCATTCCATATGGATACTGTATAACCATACACAGGCACTATCAAAAGTTAACATATTATAGCAGAGGATGACTTCATCTGTCAAACCTGTGGTAGCTTTTATATTTTTATTTTTATTCTTTTTTTTTTCATTTTTACAATTGTTGGCCGGGAAAGGCACACTGAGCCATGGCTGGTTTCCAGGAGCATCCCAGGAGTGCTGTTGAGGTTAAATGATTTGCTCAGGGTCACACCGTATGCAACGGAAGGATGTGGGAATCCAACTCAGGTCTGCTTGATGTACTATGTGCCAAGGACCATAGTCATTCACAACTTGTTGCTCTAACTGGCTATACTGCTGCCAGCCCATTTAAAAGTGCCATGATTCCTTTAAGTCGTTTTGCAATATTAGCATACTTCTCAAACTTTTCTAACTGAAATGAGGCACCGGACACTCAAAATGAGGGAGAATGAGGGACTTATCTTCAAATATGGAGATACAAGCTCAGAACACTGTAGAGACTTTCATATCTATACTCCCCATGTTAATCAACAATAAAGTGCACTGACTGTGCAAACAAGCAATAGTACAGTGTATCATATCTAGTATTCCATTCCCAACATGAGCCAGTCTCCTATTTGCCTAATGAGAATGAGACAGATCACATCAGTTAGGTCACCAGTTTCCATGCTCTAGTCAAAACTGCATACTGGCTCAGTGTCCAAGGAAGCACTAGACATCGGGGAAACTGTGTCTCACAGCTCTCACTGTAGCCTGCAGCACACTTCCATCTGTGGCTACACATATCAAGAAAGTCCCGCTGTTCTCATACAGAAAATACGGGTGAAGGGTTCCTCTCGCTAAGCTGGGTACATGGAATTTTGGGTGCCCAGAAAAGTTATTTATAGGCTTTATGTTAAAAAACAAATAGCAGAATACAGCTAGACGAGTCCCGTTTAGCTAGGTTCTGATGTTTGTTTTTAAAATCCTGGTATTTTTTTTATGTATTTTCTATATTTGTTGGTTCATGGAAAAGATCAAGAAGATGACAGTTGGCATGGCACAAAAAATGTTTGGTACCCTGCCAGTTCAGTGGCATGACAGCAAAAACTGGCATTTGTGGCATTAAATTTTTACTTTCACCACAGAACGTTATCTAAAAACCCTACTGCATATGGACAGGTCAGAAAATATTACATTTTAAAGCCTTAGAATTTGGGTACCCTTTAATATTTTTTTACCAGACCTATCAAAGGCACTACTTTGGAATATGACACATGCTCCCTGTAAGTTTAGGGGACAACTTCTATTCCATGTAGGCTGTAGGAGAAAGCAAAAAAACAAAATGTTAAGTATAGGAAAACATTTTTTTTAAGAAAAATTACACATTTGGATCTCAGAAACCACACAAGCTGTCATCAAAAAAATTTCCACACATCAAGTCCTTGTCTCCTAGACAACATATATGTAATTTCAGCTGATTTCATCAAAGAGAGCCAAAGATATTAATGTGCAAAATTTGAGGTTTAACATTGAACAGCCTACCCAACCCTAACTTAAGGGGTGTAGTCATGCCTGTCTAGTTAGGGTTGTACTCCCAACTGGTACAACAACCTACAAGAGACAGGGCTATCCTAGATCTAGTACTGACTAACAGGGAAGGGATCACAGATCTCCAGGTAGAAGGTCACCTGGGGGCCAGTAACCATCACATGGTATGGTTCAATTTGGCTACTACATCTAAATCATCCCATTCCAAGGCAAAAATATGGGACTTCAGAGGAGCTGACTTTGATAAGGTGGCCAACAGAGTTAAGCTATCCCTGGCCAAAAGAAACACAGATGAGGGGGTACAGGCAAAGTGGGCAAGCATTAAGGATGCAATACTTGAAGCAACATCCCATTGTGTTAGACAGAAAAGGAAGTGCAAAAGAAGAAGGAAACCACTTTGGTTCTCAAATACAGTAGCAGAAATGGTCTGAGCCAAAAGGCTGGCCTTCAGGAAATATAAGGGAACACAGCGGGATGAAGATAGGGAGACATACCAAACTGCCCTAAGGGAAGCAGGGAAGGCAGTAAGGCAGGCAAAGTCCCAAACTGAGGAAACACTAGCACGAACAGTAAAAGAAGGTGACAAGACTTTCTATAGATACATTAGTGAAAGGAGAAAGTCCAGAGGGGGTATTGCTAAGCTTAAAGGAGAAAAGGGAGCATGTGAGGAAGAGGACCATGTAAAAGCATCTATCCTAAATAGATACTTTTGCTCAGTATTTACTGAAGAGAAGGTAGGGCAGGGCCTACAGCTCAGCACCATGGACACAGGGGGGAGGGAGGTGAGCACTACTCCCTTCACAAAAGAAAGGGTCCTACAAGAGCTTGCTAAGCTCAGGGTGGATAAGGCAATGGGACCAGATGGCATACATCCCAGGGAACTTAAAGAGCTAGGGTTAGGAGGAGCACCATGTGCAAAAACCCTTTGAATGGTTTGTTTCAAGTTTTTATCAATGATTGTTACCTGTGCAGCCAGTGACACCTCTTGTTTACCATGCAGAACGACTTGAGCTGTGGTATCCTGTGTTGAGCATGCTCTCTCCTTTGCGTTGTATACTGCATCATGTTTTTCTACTGCACAGGGGTCTGGTGCGTGGGTATGCTGTGAAAAATGCAAAATTATGGCTGGGTCATCGTATGATACAGTGTGTACTCTGGCATTGCAAACCTTGATTTTTTTCACTGCATGCTTGCACTGCCATATCGCTTTATCATTGTGCCCATGTTTATGAAATGTGTACAGGTAGTTATGGTTGTCCACCAGTTTTTTCTTGGACCGAGATGACAGGACAAAGTGACAGGCCATTGTAATAAAAAAACCTACTAGGGGAAGTGTGCTTTAGTGACTGTATTTATAACTTCCTAGTACAATTACTTGTGGTTGGCCAATGCAGGTAATTGATTAATTGCTTCATTTAAATATTTAATTTCTGCCCCATACACTTGCAACCATTGGACTGAATAACACAGAGCAATACTGAACATTGAATGTGACACTACAGGAGTGATTTGAGTCGGAGCGTGTTCACATAGGTGCGAGTTTGAGTGGGACCGTACAGTCGAGAGTGAAAAGACAGAGAGCAAAATTACGGGAGCGAATTGTCATGTACCTATATATATATATATACAGTATGTATGTGTATATATATATATATATGTTTTATCGCAAACCTGCAGAAGATGTGTGTTATGTCCCAAGGTAGTGCCTTTGCTGGGTCTGGGGGAAAAATATCAAAGGGTACCAGAGTTATTAGTCTTTAAATTTTAGTGTTTTCCGACCTGCACCTGCACAGTAGTGTTTTCCAGATAACATCGGTGGCAAAAGTAAAAATTTGATACCATCAATGTTGGGTTTTGATTTTGAGCCACTGAATTGTCGTGGAACCAAACATTTGTATGTGCCATACCAACTGCTGTCTTGTGGAACTTTTCCATGAACCAACAACTTGAAAAATACACAAAAATCCTGGAATTATTTTAAAAACAAACATCAGAACATAGCTAAATGGAAGCCTTTTACCTAGATTCTGATGTTTGTTTTTCAACATTATTGCCAGGAATACATCTTCTGGGCAACCAAAATCCTGGGTACCCTGCTTAGCGAGAGGAGTGCATCCCCCATGTTCTCTGTATGAGAACAGCAGGTATTTCTTCACTTCTTCTGCCACAGCTGAACTCGTGCTGCTGGCTGTAGAGAGAGCTGTGAGTCACCCTTTTCTCTGGTGGCTAGTGGCATCCTTATCCACCAAGTACTATCCACTTAAATATATCAATTTATTGCCTAGTGTCTATTGGCACCATCCACCTGCTGATTGCTGTCCCTGTAATTTATGTGCTATTCACTGGTGTCTAGTGGCTCCCCTCACCCTCCGATCACCATCCCTGTAATTGATGTTTATGTTCCTGGTGTCTAGTGGCATCCCCCCATGCTCCGATCACTGTGCCCATAATTTAGGAGCAATTCCCTGGTATCTAGTGGCACCCCCCGACCCACTGATCACATCCTCATAATTTATGTGCAATTCTCTGGTGTATAGTGGCATACTCCACCAACCGAATAAAGTAAAAGCCTGAAATAAAGAAAACAGTCCCTTTATGTTTTTTTAACTGAAACAAAGAAAATGGTCCCTCATTGTTGCTGCAGACCCCCTCCCCCTACCTACCCTCCCACTAAGCATCCACCTCCACATTTCCCCTTACCCTACACCTACCAGCCAATGTGAAATTCTGTCATCTTCTGTGGCCTGAGACACATCTGCACTCCTCAAAGCCAAACTGTGAACTGAGGAATAAAGGTAAGTGCTGTATAATGTATTTCAAAGGCATTTTGAACTTATGTTCATAACTTTTCCAATTTTAGGAATTATTTCACCAAATTTTCAACAAGGCCTTTGTGCGACCCCACCTCATGAACAGTGGCAGTGCTGTTTTGTTTTTGGGCCTGTAAGGTGATTTCACAGTCGCTGCATGAAATAACCTTTCAGAACCAAATAACAAAATTTCACCACCAGTGTTCTTGAGATGGGGTTCCAAAAGGCCATGTTGAAAATTTGGTGAAAACATTCCTAAAAATGTCTGAGTTATGGGCATTTGTTAAAATTTTCTATACACGCACATAACTGGTAATTTTCAATATTTTGACTCCAAATTTTCAGCATAGGTATTTTTTCACAGCACCTCATGAACAGTACAGCTGTCATTTTTCATATCCTGTCCAAAACTTGTTTTTGCACCTGTGTCATGGAATGATGTTTTGGCATGGATTTGAACATTTTGACCTAAGGGGTTTATGAGGTGGGGTCCTGAGAAAACTATGTAGAAAATTTGGGGTCAAAATATGAAAAAATGCCAGTTATGACCATTGGTTGCAATTTTGCTATGCGTGCTAGTAACTTTAGAAATTTTAAATATTTTGACCCTTGGAGGCCTTATTGGCAGATGCAGACCTTGACATAGCAGTAATAACAGAGACGTGGTACTCTGCTAATCATGGCTGGGAAGTCAATGTACTCTGCTAATCATGGCTGGGAAGTTGATGTACCAGGCTATACACTGTTTAGTAGGGACAGGGAAGGGAAAAATTGTGGGGAGTGGCCCTATACATCAGAGATGATATAAAGGCCGCAGAAGTTCAGGGAAGATGGGGAGGCTGAGGCAATGTGGGTCACCCTGGAGCCAGGGAATGGAACTACAATATGCACAGGGATGATTTACAAACCTCTGACACAGAGGGAGGAAGTAGACATGGAACTAGTGAAGAACATACATGACAGCTAAAGGCAAAATCCTGAAACTGTGGGATTTCAATATGCTGGGCGTGGATTGGACCACCCAGGTGGCTGCTTCAGCCAGAAGCACAGCCATCCTAGAATCCCTGCAGGGGTTGGACTCAGGCAGCTGGTGCATGAGCCAACCAGGGACACATTTAATCTGGACCTGATATGGACCAATGGGAACAGAGTCAAAGAAATACAGGTGGAAGGGCAGCTGGGGTCTAGTGACCACCACATGGTGTGGTTCAGCATGGAGACATGCACTCAGTTAAGCCACACAAGGGCAAGAGTATTAGATTTCAGGAGCATATTTCACTGAAATGGGTAAATGTATACAAGCGGTCCTGGGAAAGGAGAGGTAATGGAGGGGTGGAGGAACAATGGGAGAAACTGAAAAGAGCCATTGTGGAGATAAGATAATGCATTAGGATAGTGGCCAAAGGAAAGAAGGAGGAAACTCTATGGTTCTCTAAAGAGGTGGGGGACAAAGTCAGGGCTAAAAGGCTGAGTTTTCAGGAAATATAAGGGGGGGCCAAAGGGAGGAGGACAGGGAGGTGTACCTTGAATGTTTAAGGGAAGCAGGGAAGGCTGTCAGGAGAGTGAAGCCATAGACAGAGGAGGGTTTAACATGGTCTGTGAACAAAGGGGATAAGGCATTTTATAGGTACATCAGTGAAAGAAGAAAAAACAGTTGGGGGATTGTGAGGCTTAAAGGGGAGAAGGGAGAGTGTAAGGAGTGGGAGCTAGACAAGGCAGAAATACTGAACAAATACTTATGCTCAGTATTCGCTAAGGAGGGGGAAGGTCAAGGACCACAGTTGGGTTGCAGAGGCAATGGGAGGGAGGGAGAAGTAGACACAGGTCCATTTACAGTGGAGAGAGTTCTGAAGGAACTCACAAAGCTGAAGGTGGATAAGGCCATGGTGCCAGCCGGTGTCCACCAAAGGATATTAAGGGAGTTGGGAAGGGAACTAGCAGTGCCTCTGGTGGCCCTGTTCACAGAGTCACTCAATATGGGTGTGGTTCCAGAGGACTGGAGGAGGGTGCATGCAGTCCCACTGCACAAAAGTGGCAGTAGGGAGGAGGTAGGGAACTACAGGCCAGTCAGCCTCACCACAGTGGTAGGAAAACTCATGGAGAAAGGATAGTGGCACACCTGGAATCCAGCAGTGCTCAGGATCTGAGGCAACATGGAGTGACAGCATTAAGACTGTGTCAAATTAATCTGATAGATTTTTTAATTGGTTGACTAGGGAACTAAATCAGGAAGGGGCGGTAGACATCAACAACCTAGACTTCAGTAAAGCCTTGAACACTGTCCCACATAGAAGGCTGACTAACAAGGTAGGTAGTCTGGGCATGGGAGACACGGTGGCGAACTGAGTTAGGGACTGGTTAACAGACAGGGGACAGAGGGTGAAGGTAAATGGTATACAATCTGGAGAAAGGGGGGTGACCAGAGGAGTATTGCAGGGATCAGTACTAGGACCAGTCATGTTCAATGTCTTCATTAGTGACATTGCAGAAGGGCTAGAAGGAAAAGTCTGCCTGTCTGCAGCTGACACCAAGATCTGCAAAAGGGTGGAAACTCCAGAAGAGGTGCGGAAAATGAAGAAGGACCTTTAGAAGCTTGAAAGGTGGTCGGGGATGTAGCAGCTGAGATTCAATGCAAAGACGTGCAAAATAATGCAACTGGGTAGAGGGAACCCTGGAGAGAGCTACAGGTTGTGGGGGGAGGAGTTGACAGTCACCAAAGAGGAAAGGGACCTAGGGGTTATCATCTCTGATGACCTTAAGGTACCAAAGCAGTGCGCAAAGGCAGCAGGGAGGGCCAGTGGCATGCTGGGGTGCACTGGCAGGGGTATCACTAGCAGGAGGTGGGAGGTGTTGATGAAATTGTATAAAACATTGGTAAGGCCTCACCTGGACTACTGCATGCAGTTTTGGAGGCCACACCTGTGCAAGGACATAAATAAGGTGGAGACTATCCAGAGAAGGGTGATAAAGATGGAGCAGGGCTTGCAGCACAAAACATATGAGGAGAGACTAAGGGATCTCAATATGTACTCACTAGAGGAGAGGAAAGAGTGAGAGTACATGATTGAAACATTAAAGTTCCTCAAGTGCATAAACAAGGTGCAGGTGGGAGACCTTTTCCAATGTAGAAAAAGTACTAGAACAAGGGGGCACAATATGAAATTGGAAGGGGGTAGATTAAGAGGTAATGTGAGGATGTTTTTCTACACAGAAAGGGTAGTTGACACTTGGAATAGTCTGCCACAAGAGGCAGTGGGGGCAAGCACAGTGGAGGAGTTTAAGCATGCCTGGGACAGGGCACAAGGGAACCTTGACAGGGAAGGGAGTGATGAAAAGCCATTGATCACATAGGGTCAGTGGCCACATACAATGTATAGGGCCTACGAGCAGACTGGATGGGCCTAGCAGTCCTTATTTGATGACAGTTTCTATGTTCTATGTTTCAGGTTTCCCACATAGTCTTCTTATCACCCCACCTCAAGTATGTCACAGCTGTCATATTTCAAATCCATCCCAAAATGTGTTTTCACACCTGTGGCATGGAATGCCATTGCGGAAGTGCATCAATACGTTTTGGTGGGGATTCAAACATTTTCTGTACCTGGTACATAAGGTGGAGTAATAAGGTGACTAGGCTGACAATTTGGTCACTGTTACCCTATAAAAGGAAGCACAGGGCCAGGATGGCCCTGTGTTTCAAGTTATTATATATACATGCATTTATGAATGGATGGAAGCTCAGGGTCCTTTGGACAAAATAAGGATATTATTACACTATCTCAAAAAGTAAGGAAATATGCTGGCCTGGTGACACTGAAGTTTGAGGCACTGGACGCCACACCTCGCGACACGCTGGCAACCCGGGTTTAGGAATGAGCCGGAGCTGTCGGGGGTCAGCAGGGGAGAGAGAGGATTGAGCATCTGGAGGACAGCTCTCCTCTTTCGGGAGGAAGCGGGGTTCTGACTCGGCACTTGACTGGCCTCTGGCAGAAGCCAGAGGCACAGCAAGAGGATGAGCGCACAAAAGAGGGTCAGGAATGAGGACGTCGGTGGAGATACCTTGATGTCAGGGCATAGCCACTCCCTTAGAACAGGGAAACATGACACCAGAGCACGGGGAAAGGAGTGCTGGGAATGGGCCTTAATAGCTGCTACCTGCCTGACCACCGAGGGACCCGACGAACAATGATTGATCAGGGTGTATGGGCCCCACCTCATACCATCCTGGGGGGTATAGCCATGGCTCCATGGGGGTCATCAGGGGATCCAGGTAAGGCAGCAATGGGGTGATTCCCTTGGCGTTTCCTGACTAAGCGGGGCTCTGGTGTAGGAAGGAGAGAAAACTACAATTTCTAAAAAAAAAGGAAACAAATTGCAAAACACTTTGTTATTGCTCTAGTACGAGTTAAAGCCACAAAAGTAGGGAAATGTGGCATTAGGGTTTCCAAACACAACACCCCACCCCACACTGCACACACAACAGGCATCGGGGTGTGTCTTGGGAAGTCATCAGTCCTCTTGCTCACCTGATGCTCCTACACTGTACCAATCTAAACTTGTTTACTTATGGAATGGGATGAGTGTTAGGGCTGATGATCCCAGGGCACCCCCCGACGCATGTTGGTGTGTGTAACTCTGGGAGTTGAGTGTCAGGTTTCGAAACCCTAATGCCACATTTCCATACTTTTGCTGCTTTAACCATAACTGTAGCATTAATTAAGTTTTTTCTCATTTATTTCATTATTTTTTGAGATAGTATAATCATATCCTTATTTGTCTGTGAAAGCACATGGCCCTCCAAGCACTGAACTCCTATCCCTCCATAGTTGCATATATGTATGTAGCTGTGAAAGCACAGGGCCCTTCAGGCCCTGCTCTTCCATTTATAGGACAACAATGACCAAACTGTTAGCATAGCCATCTTATTACTTCAACTCACGTACCTGGAAGAGAAAATTTCAGAATCCCTGCCAAAACATAATTCTGCACAACTGTAATGCCATTCTGTGCCACAGATGCATAAACAAATTTTGACAAGATTTGAAAAATGACGAGTGTGACATACATGAGTAGGGTAATAAAGAAGTCTATGTTGAAAATCTAGGGAGAACATAGTAAAAATTTTCAAAGTTACAGTGTGTGTAAGCAAGTGCAACAAATGGTCATAACTTTGCCATTTTACATATTTTAAACCCACATTTTCAACACATAGCCTTCATATGACCTCACCTCATGAGCAAGGATAGAAAACATTTTCAAATCCCACCACAAATGTGAATTCATCAGGTGACTATAAAATCACCTTTCAGGTAGGAATTGCATAACGACAGCCCTATTGTTCATGAGGAGGCATCCTCAAAGGCAGATTATGAAAATCTGGGGTCAAAATGTTTAAGAATGACAAAGTTATGCATCAAAGTTGAAACCCCCATTGAAATACATTGAACCACATTTACCTTAGTTTCTCACATTGCCATCACCAGTTCCAGCAGCAAGACTTGTCTTCGATCGGAGAATGGATCTTGAACCTGGGATCTGTTTAGGTGAATGAGGGTGTGTGGTGGTGTACTGCAGAATGTGGGGCAGTGGGTGCTGAGTGGGAGGTGGGGGTGCTGATCGGCAAAGGATCGTTTTCTTTTTTTACCAGTTTCCGCTGCTCGTTTTATGATTTCTTGTGTCTTGTAAATTATAAATGAATGGGGAAATTTCACGCAATAGCGCACTTTTCTTCTCCTCCGATTTCATTTTTGTTACCGAATCCAGGCTGCCCCATGTTTATGTCACTGGTTCAGCCAAGTGCACTTGCACCATATTTAGTGGCTGGCATGTCTGGTATGTTGCCGGGATTCCTTCAGGGTGTGGCTCTCCTTATTTGGGGTGCATGTGCAGATCGAAAGGGCTTGGAGTGAAACAAAACTTGAAGCCAGATATAATCAGAGGTCCACAAGACTAACCCTAGCCTGCCAAGCAGCAGAGATGGCTCACAGAGTATCTGTAGCAGCACCCTCCCCTCAACCTCAGCACACCACACACACACACACAGAGCTTGGTCTCCTCACCATAGATTGCACTGGCGAAGAGCATCCATTCCAGTGATTTATAATAACAAAAAAAACACCTAACCTAGCCTGTTTATGGGCATGAGTTTTTTTTTTAACATGGGAAGTTGCTAATCCATAAAGGTTGGAAAAAGGACAGGCACTGAGTTGTGTAAAATAAAGAGCTAGCAATAAATAATATGCCAATGTCAAGCAAAGGGAACATTTGTCAGGGAATGCATACATCTCCAGATACACCTTCCCAGTCAGCTATGTGCACAAAATCTGCAAAAGCATCCTTTTATTTCCTTTTGTGTTCCTCTACAAATGGATAGCCTCTTGCTCTTTTTAGTAAAAAAAAAAATAGCATCTTTTTATTAGATGCTAATTAGTGGGCACCGTGATGTGTTTGTAACCTGGTCACATCACACAAGGGCAATCTTTAGAAAATGACACTGCCCCAGCAGTGCAGCTACTGTTAACTGTGCCCCTACCCCATGCTGTCAGTTCTAGTCTGGAACAAGGAAAAGTCAGGGAGGTCTCTGATGTCATGTTGCCTGTTTTATAGCAAACAGAACTTCAACTCAGACTTTTTAAAATGATGCAATGTATTGCATCTTGAAACTGTCATGATTGGGGTGTGCCTGTGCTAGCTAGTGCGGTCGAGGGTATTCCTTTAATTCTTTTCACCCCAGAAAATGTGATGCCTGCAGCTGGAAGAGGTGTTCAAACTTGGCTCCTCCGACTGCCACCGGGGGCTCAATTTAAATAGTGGTGCTGGCAGCAGGCTGGTGGTTTGGACTGTTGCAGCTGTGATTCATACAGATCCTGGACTTTCCAATTCAAACTCCAGCACTGAAGCCACTTCCCCTTACATCAGGAAAGCCTAAGTAATGTAGTTTGTTCAGTGCAGCTCACCGAACTATGGCAGCTTTGGTTTTGCAGTAATGCCATTCAATAATGTTATCTTTGTGCACTATCACTTGCACTCCTATCAGCTGTGTAACTTTGACTAAGATGCAGTGCTGAAAGAATACAATTCATCATCGTTATCCATTCCATATGGATCATGTATAACCATACACATGCACTATCAAAAGTTAACATATTATAGCAGAGGATGACTTCATCTGTCAATCCTGTGGTAGCTTTTTAATTTTTATTTTTTAATTTTTATTCTTTTTTTTTTTTATTTTTACAATTGTTGGCCCGGAAAGGCACTCTGAGCCACGGCTGGTTTCCAGGAGCATCCCAGGAGTGCTGTTGAGGTTAAATGATTTGCTCAGGGTCACATTGTATGCAACGGAAGGATGTGGGAATCCAACTCAGGTCTGCTTGATGTACTATGTGCCAAGGACCATAGTCATTCACAACTTGTTGCTCTAACTGGCTATACTGCTGCCAGCCCATTTAAAAGTGCCATGATTCCTTTAAGTCGTTTTGCAATATTAGCATACTTCTCAAACTTTTCTAACTGAAATGAGGCACCAGACACTCAAAATGAGGGAGAATAAGGGACTCATCTTCAACTATGGAGATACAAGCTCAGAACACTGTAGAGACTTTCATATCTATTCTCCCCATGTTAATCAACAATAAAGTGCACTGACTGTGCAAACAAGCAATAGTACAGTGTATCATATCTAGTATTCCATTCCCAACATGAGCCAGTCTCCTATTTGCCTAATGAGAATGAGACAGATCACATCAGTTAGGTCACAAGTTTCCATGCTCTAGTCAAAACTGCATACTGGCTCAGTGTCCAAGGAAGCACTAGACATCGGGGAAACTGTGTCTCACAGCTCTCACTGTAGCCTGCAGCACACTTCCATCTGTGGCTACACATGTCAAGAAAGTCCCGCTGTTCTCATACAGAGAATACGGGTGAAGGGTTCCTCTCGCTAAGCTTGGTACATGGGATTTTGGGTGCCCAGAAAAGTTATTTATAGGCATTATGTTAAAAAACAAATAGCAGAATACAGCTAGACGAGTCCCGTTTAGCTAGGTTCTGATGTTTGTTTTTAAAATCCTGGTATTTTTTTTATGTATTTTCTATATTTGTTGGTTCATGGAAAAGATCAAGAAGATGACAGTTGGCATGGCACAAAAATGTTTGGTACCCTGCCAGTTCAGTGGCATGACAGCAAAACTGGCATTTGTGGCATTAAATTTTACTTTCACCACAGACGTTATCAAAAACCCTACTGCATATGGACAGGTCAGAAAATATTACATTTTAAAGCCTTAGAACTTGGGTACCCTTTAATATCTTTTTACGAGACCTATCAAAGGCACTACTTTGGAATATGACACATGCTCCCTGTAAGTTTAGGGGACAACTTCTATTCCATGTAGGCTGTAGGGGAAAGCAAAAAAACAAAATGTTAAGTATAGGAAAACATTTTTTTTAAGAAAAATTACACATTTGGATCTCAGAAACCACACAAGCTGTCATCAAAAAAATTTCCACACATCAAGTCCTTGTCTCCTAGACAACATATATGTAATTTCAGCTGATTTCATCAAAGAGAGCCAAAGATATTAATGTGCAAAATTTGAGGTTTAACATTGAACAGCCTACCCAACCCTAACTTTAGGGGTGTAGTCATGCCCCTCTAGTTAGGGTTGTACTCCAAACTGGTACAACAACCCACAAGAGACAGGGCTATCCTAGATCTAGTATGACTAACAGGGAAGGGATCACAGATCTCCAGGTAGAAGGTCACCTGGGGGCCAGTGACCATCACATGGTATGGTTCAATTTGGCTACTACATCTAAATCATCCCATTCCAAGGCAAAAATATGGGACTTCAGAGGAGTTGACTTTGATAAGATGGCCAACAAAGTTAAGCTAGCCCTGGCAAAAGAAACACAGGTGAGGGGTACAGGCAAAGTGGGCAAGCATTAAGGATGCAATACTTGAAGCAACATCCCATTGTGTTAGACAGAAAAGGAAGTGCAAAAGAAGAAGGAAACCACTTTGGTTCTCAAATACAGTAGCAGAAAAGGTCAGAGCCAAAAGGCTGGCCTTCAGGAAATATAAGGGAACACAGCGGGATGAAGATAGGGAGGCAAACCAAACTGCCCTAAGGGAAGCAGGGAAGGCAGTAAGGCAGGCAAAGTCCCAAACTGAGGAAACACTAGCACGAACAGTAAAAGAAGGTGACAAGACTTTCTATAGATACATTTGTGAAAGGAGAAAGTCCAGAGGGGTATTGCTAAGCTCAACGGAGAAAAGGGAGCATGTGAGGAGGAGGACCATGTAAAGTATCTATCCTAAATAGATACTTTTGCTCAGTATTACTGAAGAAGGTAGGGCAGGGCCCACAGCTCAGCACCATGGACACAGGGGGGAGGGAGGTGAGCACTACTCCCTTCACAAAAGAAAGGGTCCTACAAGAGCTTGCTAAGCTCAGGGTGGATAAGGCAATGGGACCTGATGGCATACATCCCAGGGTACTTAAGGAGCTAAAGGTGGAACTAACAGAGCCATCAGCAGAACTGTTTAGTGAGTCTCTGAGCACAGGAGAGGTCCCAGAAGACTGGAGAAGGGCTCATGTGATCCCGCTCCACAAGAGTGGTAGTAGGGAGGAGTCAGGGAACTACAGACCATTCAGTCTTACCTCAGTAGTGGGCAAGATTATGGAGGCACTCCTTAAGGAAAGGATAGTGCAACACCTGGAATCCATAGGGGCACAGGATCCAAGACAGCATGGGTTTACAAAAGGAAGGTCCTGTCAAACTAATCTTATAGATTTCTTTGACTGGGTAACCAGAGTGGTGGACCAAGGGGCAGCAGTTGATGTCGCCTACCTTGACTTCAGCAAAGTTTTTGACACTGTTCCACATAGAAGATTGATAAATAAGCTGGGTAGGCTCGGGGTGGGTCAGAAGTTGGTCAACTGGGTGGCAAACTGGTCGATGTGCAGAAAACAGAGAGTGGTGGTAAATGGTATACAGTCAGAAGAGATGCAAGTCACAAGTGGGGTACCTCAGGGATCAGTCCTGGGGCCAGTCCTCTTCAACGTCTTCTTTAGTGACCTTGCAGATGGACTAGAGAGTAAGGCTTGTCAGTTTGCAGATGACACCAAGATCTGCAACAGAGTAGATGATCCAGATGGGGTGGGCAGAATGAGAAGAGATCTGGATAAACTAGCAAAATGGTCAGAAGAGTGGCAACTGGGATTTAATGCAAAGAAGTGCAAGATCATGCACATAGGGAAGAGAAACCCTGAAGCCACCTATAGGCTGGGAGGGGAGTTGCTAGCAGTTAGAAAGGAAGAAAGAGACTTGGGCATCATCATCACTGATGACCTGAAATCATCCAAGCAGACCTCTAAAGCAGTAGGTAAGGCTAGGGGGGTGTTAGGGTGTATTAGTAGGGGTATCATGAGTCGTAAGAGGGAGGTAATAATCCCTCTTTACAAGACACTGGTTAGGCCCCATCTGGAGTACTGCGTGCAGTATTGGAGGCCACACCTTCACAAGGACATTAACCAAATTGAGGCAGTCCAGAGAAAGGCAACCAAAATGGTGCAGAGACTGCATCAGAAGACATATGAGGATAGATTAACAGAGCTCAATATGTATACCCTTGAGCAAATGAGGGAGAGAGGTGATATGATCAAGGCATTCAAACACCTTAAGGGCATTAACAAGGTGAAAGAGTCTAACATGTTTAAATATAAGAAAATAGCAGGACAAGAGGACACAGCATGAGATTAAGCAAATATTAAGGGGAATGAGGAAATTCTTTCCAGAAACGGTGGTGGATGCATGGAATGGCCTACCTCAAGAAGTGATGGCTATGAATACAGTGCAGGGCTTCAAACAGGCATGGGATAGGCATAAGGGAGCAATACAAATGAGTATGAATAGATAGGCCACTGACAGAGCAAAGGCCGATGGCACATTTATAAGGTAGAAAAAGAAATGGGCAGACTGGATGGGCCTTGCGGTCCTTATGTGCCGTCAGCTTCTATGTTTCTATGTTTCTATGTACTGGCAGTTCTATGTTAAACCCCAAATTTGCACTTTAGTATCTTTGTCATCGTGCAAAGTATTTGCGTGATAATTTGCGTGTGCGGTTTCATAGGATAGATCTCTGGATCTGGCAAGTTTCATTCAGGTCGTATGTGTGGATTCTGACTGCTGAAAAGTGCAAAAAGTGATTTTTCTGGTGTTTTCTTCACTTTCTAAGCAGTTTTTCCTTCAATTAGCTTACAGCCCAGAAGGTTTAGAATTGTGGTTTTGAAATGTTTAGGGTAGACAAGGGCTGGGACACGGATGTGCCTTTTGCTAGTATGACAAAAAAAATATTAAACAGTTTCAAAGTTATTCAATATCTTAAATTTCACCAGCCCACTGGCAAAGAGGCAAGACATCCACCTGTGGTGCCAACATACTGGGTTTGGAAATGGACTCGGGAGTCAGAGGGCTGGCTGGGTGGAGAAGAATCAAGCATCGTAGTGACTGTTCTCTTTCTCCGGGGGAGGGAGTAGAGTGTCCAACACTTTATGGACCCCTGTTGGAGGCTGGGGGTTCTGCCATAGCTGGAATCATCAATCATGGGGGGCAGAGCAGACATACATCATTGCACACTCTGCCCCCAACACAACAAAAGCATGCAAAAATCTGGTTGGCTATCCCGCGATGATGCCTGCCCTTCAATCGCACTGTACCTAACACATGCATCTCAGTGTCTCTCATGATTATGTTTAGTTGGGACAGCTTGCCCCCATGGCTCCACCTGGAGGAGGCAAGCCCAGGGAGTTCTGGCAGCAGCAGTGATGCTGCCAGTAATCTGTACATGTTTCTGTTGTGGTGGGTCATCTCAGTTGCCCCACCTTATGGCGGCCAGCCCAGGGGGGTAACCGAGGTGGTAGTGGTTGGGGGGGTGCAGAAGCTGGTTGGGTCAGGGCAGATGTAAGGGACAACACTGGGCCAGAATAAAGCATAGTAAATTGAAAAAAAAATGATAATTTCTTAAATGTCAGAATTTCTGTACTGAGCATGCTCAGTAAGTACTTCAAGAAAGCTTTATGAAATGAAAAATAAATCCTATTTTGAACTGATGTCATTCCTTTTTCATGAGCATAAACATCCTTTTCTATTTGCTGTAATCTTGTTTTCAGTTTCTCCATAAAAATTCTAATTTGGAAAGGCATAAAAATTGCATTCTGGAGAGCGACCTACACATTTAAATTGCTTATCGGGACTGCCTTATCTGGTTTCAGAGCTTAGCTGTTGGAGAATTGCTCTTGAGATATTGTTAGTTTAAGAATTTAAATCTTTTGTTGTGACTCATGAAATTAAGCAAGATTCTTGTTTGTATTAAGAGTCATGAACAATTACCTTTTTTCATGAGGAAAAAGACTTTCTGTGCTGCAGCTAATAAGGAAATAAGGCAATTTAGTGTTGTTGTTTTTTGTTGCAATTTAATACACTTTTTTTCTGCCCGCACAACTCAGATCTCAGCCCTCGCCCCCCATCTCTGACCAATCCCTCCTAGATTTACCTTACTGAGGCGATGATGATCCCAGGCTTACCCACACTGGGAGGGGCCAACAGCTATCTCTTGACCTGAAGTTGGGAAAGTCAAGATTTCTGGTGGGCATCCCCACTGGAAGAACCCCATGGCTTACCCCCCAGGCTGGGGCCATGGTACTAGGCGATTGGTGGACAGACTTCTACTCCTTCACTGAGCTGAGCCACAGAGAATGGTCAGGTCAGAGCAGGAGGCTTCATAGAGGGTGGCAACAGTAGTATTTTTGTAAATGGCAATGGGGCACGGACTTGCAATGACATCCAACATCCACCCTGCTCCCCCTTAAGTGATGGTGCTGGCTATGGTGGGACCCCCAGCCTCCACCAGAGGTCCAAAAAGTGCTGTACTCTCTAACCCCTCCCCCCTGGAGAAGGAGGTCAGTCCCCAGGGTGCTCAATCCTTCTCCCCCCTGCTGGATCTATGACTCCTGAGTCTGTTTCCGAACCAAGGATATCAGCACCACAAGCGGACACCTTGCCGCTATGCCGGCAGGCTGGCTCTAGTCTGGTTAAATATTTTTTAAGCATGATATGTCTCAAAATAACCCCTATCGTGATTCATTTTTCTGATTATCGTACCGACTCTGTTTGCTGCTGAGCACTGCAGAGTGAGGTTTTGCTAGGGATTTATTCCTGCTTATATAATTGCAATTTGGGACAAATTTACAATGAAGTCATGATAGCGTATAGTGGCGTCTAAAATTGATACAAACGTATTAGCTCCACTTGACCTCCATGACCTTCCATTTATAACAGGTGGGATGCTTGGGTACTATACAGCTTGAATTAAGAGATAGGGTGGGGCTAAATAAATTGACCAATCCATGTAAGGGAGTAAGGAATTAAGTCAGATGAAATATTTTTGAAGTGTGATATGTGTCTAAAACAGCCCCTATTGAATTCCATAATTCTATTTATATGGTTTTAAATGGTTTTAAAGCTGGGACACCATTGAAAGTGTAACAGAGATAAGACTGCTACAAATTTTAGCACTGGATCAGCTTACTGTGACCTTCATAATTGTTGTTTATTATGAGAAGACTGTGATTTTATGTAGCACTAATAAAATCTCCCTTGTTTTATATCATGTACGTTTAGCTGTTACTGTAAAAGGGTAGACTGCACTTTTTGTACCAATGGTAATTTCTTACTTAGTGATCATATTAATGATCACGTTAGAATGAAATGCTAAGTTAGGAGAGCATTACTCATAGATTCAAAATGCCCCTGTGGTTTTACAAGTGAAGATATTCACAATTACGATTGCCATAATTACTGAGTGCCCATATTTTGAGTTCAGGTTTTCATGATAAGTGTATTTAAATAAAAAATTGGTCAGTGCTGCTGAAGGAGTTTTTTATAGTGTTAACTGTAATGTTTTTTTGTGTGGTCTGCTTAATGGTTTCCATAATGTACATCTGGCCATCCCCATCATTGGTATACCTTTCCCTGGTGTCTACTGGCACTCCCCACCTTCTGATCACTGTCCCTTTAACTCTTAAAGAATTATTTGGTGTCTAGTGGCATTCCTCACGCTCACCCTCTGATCATTGTTCCCCTTGACATTTCTTCTTTCCCTGGTGTTTAGTGGCACACTCCACCCTCCAAATACTGTCCTGCATTAAAAAAAGAAAACAGACCCCAATGTCTTTTTTTAAGCTTGTAAAAAGGAAAATGGTCCATCACTGATCCAACCCCCCAACCCCAACCTCCTCTTGAACAACCACCACCCCACACCCCTCTACACTCCCACTCAACTGAACAGCTCCCAGTGTGAAGATCCACTCTCCAGTCAAAGACATGTCTTGGTGCTGGAACCACCAACTGTAATATGAGAAAATAAGGTAAGTGCAGTTCAATGTATTTCAATGGGGTTTTCAACTTTGAGACATAAATTTGCTAGTTTTGCATATTTTTACTCCAAATTTTCAACATGGCCTTTTTGAGACTCCACCTCATGAACAATGTCACGGGAATTATGTAAATCCAGCCCAAAAGGCGATTTTAGGCACAGCTGATTAAGATCACCCTTTGGTCTGAGTTTGAAAATTTTCATCACCCTTATTCATGAGTTAGGGTCATAAGAAGGGTATGTTGAAAATTTGGGGTCAGAATACAGTATATGGGAGAGCTAGGCATATCAACAGAAATGTTGCTATGCTTGCTATTTACTTTGGCAATTTTAAAGATTCTGTCCCAAAATTTTCAATTTAACCATTTTTTATACCCCTTATGAATGTGACTTCTGCTATTTTTGATATCCTGTCAAAACTGTCTTTTCATACCTGCAATGTGGAATGACATTGTGGTGGTGTGAAATCATGTTTTGCTGGGGATTTGAAAGTTTCAGTAGCACGTACATGGGGTGGGATAAGAAGGTCATGGCAACAATTTTGTTGTTGTTGTCCTACAAATGGAACTGCAGGTCCCGGGGGCCCTGCACTTCAACAGCAACATACAGTACATATAGACATCTATAGAGAGATGGTGAGTGCTGGACCCTCTGGGCCCTGCCCTCCCACAGGCAAAAAAGGGTATGATTACACTATCTCAAAAATTATAGATTGCCCAGAGGGCTCTCCACTACCACAGGAAAATGAGGATACAATTATACTAGCTCAAAAACTAAGGAAATTCATTGCAGATAACTTTGTTAATGCACTAGTTAGGATTAAAGCTACAACAGTAGGGAAGTGTGGCATTAGGGTTTCTGACCCTAAGATCCCACCCTCACCCTGTAGGCAGCAACAGGCTTGGGTTGGGCCTTGGGGTTGTAAACCCTAACACTTACCCTCTTCTCATATACTGTATGCATATCAGCTTATTTATTCATTGAATGGGGTGAGCGTTAGGATTGACAACCACAAGGCATATGCCATGCCTGTGGCTGTCTGCAGGGTGAGGGTGGGGTCTTAGAGTCAGAAACCCTAATGCCACATATACCCACTTTTGTTGCTTTAACCCTAACTGATGCATTAAATGCAGTTTTTTTGCAATTATTTTCTGTACTCTATGAAAAAGTATAATATAACTAGTAAATAGCATATGTTGGCTCCCAGCTCCCACCAAGCTGCCCATTTCTGTATAATAGTATGTGTATGTGGAAGCATGCGCCCTCGGGCCCTGTGCTTCCACTTACACAAAGCTACAGAGCCATACAGCGGCCCTATAGGGCAATTAACCCTTGTAACACGAATTTGCTGATATCCCAAGAACCATAGCAGCTAGAAAAAAAATTCACGTCATTGAAATCATTACAGTGACTACTGCATGCAACATAAATTGACCAGATCCATATCTCACATTGTTTCTGAGATACGGGCACTGAAATGCACTGAAAATGCACCATTTGGAACCCTTGTGACACTAATTTGCCAATATCTCCATAACCATATCAAGTAGGGAGAAAATTCCACTGCTGGTGTAATTAATGATTTCCAAACTTATTTCTACAGGTTAGTGCACCTAAAAGTGATTAAGCTGCAAGCAGTAAAAAATCCATATCTCGCTTCATTTTGAGATACAGGTGCTGAAAGGCATCATGGGCATCGCAATGTTATCCTATGGGAAATGTCTCAAATTTGGAATGCCATAACTGTATAACCAATGCAATTATTTACACCAAGCCAGCTTACATCACATCTGTGGGACACTCCCTTTGCACCCTGAAAATTACAAGCCAAGAGTCCTTACCATTTCTTATCAGTGAACTGTCAAAGTTTTACAAATCCTTGTTCGTGAGCTGTCAAAATCCCCGTTTGTGAGGGGAATCCCCATTCATGAGCTGACACAATCCGCCTTAGTGAGCCGATCCTCATTTGTGAGATAGGACCATCTGGTGTGCATCTCATAAATGGGGATTTTGACAGCTCACAAACATCGGCTCACAAATGGGGATTTTGACAGCTCACAAATGCAGATTCCCTGTTTATGAGATAGGGCCATCTGGTCCTCATCTCAAGAACAGGGATTTTGACAGCTCACAAATGGGATTTGGCTTATGAACAGGAATTCTGACAGCTCACAGACAAGGATTTTTTTTTTTATGATCCCCGTTCATGAGCTGTCAAAATCCCCATTCGCATGCTGATCCCCATTCATGAGATAGGGTCATCTGGTCCTTATCTCATGAACTGGGATTTTGACAGCTCATGAATGTGGATCGGCTCATGAACGGGATTTGGACACCTCATGAACAGAGATCGGAAGTGAGTCACGAAAGGGGATTTTCAAATATAAAAACAGCTGTTTTTTTAATTATCGGATGGAAACCAAACACATGGTTTTGTAGAGGGCATTTCCCTGAACAACACCCATGTATTTTAGTTTTCATAAAATGCATTTCTGAGGCAAGTAACAACATTTTGTTTTGGGCTACAAGTGAAAACAAGATGGCGACTCAGAATGGGGATTTTTTCTCACGAACGGGGATTTAATGAATCTCCATTCAGGAGCTGTCAAAATCCCCATTCGTGTGCCAAAATCCTTGTTTGCAGCTGTGCATCTATCCAAAAGACTGAACTGAGCATGCTCAGAACCCACATTTTCAAAATTGAATAACTTTGGATCAGAATAATATTTTTTCACCAAACTAACATTGGCTTGTTCCTCATGGTAAGCTCTTTCTACCCTGGCAATTTCAGGTTAAAATTAAAAATGGTGTGGGTGCAGGTCGATGAGAAAAATTCAGGATAAATTGGTGAAAAAAAGCAAAAAACACACTTTTTTCCCCTGTGCGCTGAGAAAAATCCACATTTCAGATTGAAACAAAACTTGGCAAGTCAAGATATCTCTACCACAGGACAAAGCATATCAAATTTCATGCAACTCCACTGAATGTCAGTAAATGAGGTCAGATGTGTAGACTTTGTGAGAATGGGGTGAGCATTAGGCTTGACAAAGCCCAAGGCACCTCACAGCTGCTCTCCTGCCTGGTTTCCGAGGTTGGGGTGTTATGATTAGAAACCCTAATGCCTTCTTTCACAACTTTTGTCACTTTGACCCTAATTGGTACATTAATGAAGTTTTTCTGCAAAATTTATTTTATTTAGTTTTTGTTGACTGGGTAAGTGCAGTAGGCAAATCCTGCCTATTTTCAGGCACAACCCGGGGATGGGGATACAGATGAATGCCAACTGACCTTGAACCAGATTAAGCAGTTGGTGGTATTTTTTTGAGTGAATTAGGGAAATTTGGCCAGGACACTGAGGAAATTCCCCTACTCTTTTCAATAAGTGCCATGGGTTCTTTAACATCCACCTGAACTTCCACCAATCCAGGCAGATGGGACCTCGGTTTAACGTCTCATCGGAAAGACGGCACCTCAGAAGTGCAGCACCCCTCTCATGCTGCACTACAGTGTCAGTACTAGGATGTTAACCCAAGTGCCAGTTGTGGGAACTGAACCCACAGCCCTCTGATCTCCTGGCCTCAGAGGTGAGTGTGCTACCTACTGAGCCACTGACACTGCTGTGATAGATAGATACTTATTGCAAAAAAAAACTTTGCTAATGTATCAGTTGATGTCACAGCAACAACATTTTGGAAATTCAATGTAAGGGTTAACCCCCTATCACCCCTCCCCCACTGCCCCATCCTCCACAGACCTACAGACACCAGGGTGTGCCATGGGGTCATCAGGCTCAACTCTCACCACATTCCTCATGTAAGCAAGCTGACATGATACAGTATAGGAGAATGAAGTGAGAGTTAGTACTGATGACCCCATGGCAAACCCCAACAACTGTTGGTGTGTGGAGGATGGGAGGGTGGTGGTGCAGTGGTAGGGGGGTTAAGTCTAATGTTGAATTTCCAAACTTTTGTTGCTGTGACATCAACCCTTTCTGATGCATTAATTAAGTTTGCTGCAATGAATTTCATTACTTTTTGAAAAAGTGTAATGTAACTAGTAAATGGTATGTGTTGGTCCTACACTCCCACCAAACTGCTTATTTGTGCATAATGATATGTGTCTGTGGGAGCGCAAGCCCTCTGGGCCCTGCGCTCCCACTTACCCATAACAACAGAGCCATACAGTAGCCTTATAGACCTGAAAAGGAACCCTTGTAACACTAATTTGCCAATATCCCACACACAACCCTATAGGCACAAACAGGCATTGAGGCACCCCAGGGTCATCAGGGCAACTCTCACCCCATTCCATGTGTAAACAAGCTGACACTTTACAGTACAGGGGAATGAGGGTGAAAGCTAGGTCTGATGACCCCATGGCATCTCCAATCGTTAATGGTGAGGAGTGGGGTGGAGTGGTGTGGGGTGGTATTGATGGTAACCCTAACATCGAAGTCCCAAACTTTTTTCACTGTGACTAATAGATGCATTAATGGAGTTTTGTGCAATCAATTTCCCTTCTTTTGGAGAAAGTGTAATGTAAGTGGTTAATGTTATGTGTTTGTGGGAACAGGGGCCCTCTGAGAGCTGTGGTCCCTTCATGTTGCCCATGTTTTGCATAATGGTATGCATATGTGGGAGTGTGGGCCTTCTGGGACCTGTGCTCCCACTTACACTTAAATACGGAGTCATACAGCAGCCCCATAGTAAAGTAAGCCTTGTAATACTTATTTGGCAATATCTCAGGAAACATAGCAGTTATGAAAAAAAATACACTGCAGGTGTAATTTATGACTTCGAAAGTTCCTCACAAGCTAAAGGTGGACTAAGCTGTGGGTAGCAAAAAATCAGTATCTCGAATCATTTTCGATATACGGGCACTGAAATGTGCCTCGGGTGCCGCAATGTTATCCTATGGGAAATTTCTCAACTTCAGAATGCTATAACTATGGGCCCATTGAATGATTCGGGACCACACCACCAAAAGGTACATTTGTGGGACCAGGGCTTGCCACCCATCAAATTTCAGCCCAAAAGTGCAATCCACCTTGGCACAATGAAGTGACAAAGGAAACAACACATGGGGCAATGTAGTGGAGTATTGTTTTCGCGACAACAAAAATGCTTTTGCAACAACAAAAATGTTTTCTTGACATCCCTATACCTTATAATGGAATGTTTCTGCATACAAAAAAAAGGTTGTTTTGCACAACAAAATGTTTTCGTGAACGTTTTCTCAATGCACGTATAAATTGTCCCATAGGCTACAATGGGACATGAAAATCTTGCATAACTTTTTGAATGAATTAATATTTTTTCACCAAATCTTCAAAAGGCACTGGTTTAACCCACACCACATATAGATATGCATATTTGAATCCACTCAGATGCATTCTTCAGTCCTTTATGCCTGACTGGAAATTGTTCTAATGTTGGCTAATTTTGCACTTTTTGGATGCTTTATGGTATTGTAACTGTGCATCTGACCAGAACACAACTTAGCAGATCCAGAGATTTGTGGTTGGATGCCATGCATACAAACTTTCAGGCAAATTGGACAAGTGATTGTGAAGTTATTAAAGTGCAAAATGTTGAGTTTAACATAGACGTGGTTGTGCAAACCTAACTATACCTGCCCTACATGGCAGGTATAATACATATTATTCATTGCAAAAAAACTTCATTAATGCATCAGTTAGAGTTCACATTAGAACAACAACAGTATGGAAATGTGGTGTTAGGGTTTCCAACCATAACACCCTACCCTGCCCTCCCCCACCCAGCCCTACCAGCCAGCCCAACCCTTCCACACACCAGTGGGCATCAGGGTGTGCCTTGGGGTCATCAGCCCTAATGCTCACCCCATTCCATGTGTTAGGAAGCTGAGATGGTATAGTCTAGGAGAATGGGCTGAGTGTTAGGGTCGATGATCCCAAGGCACACCCTGACACCTGTTGGTTTGTGGAGGGTAGAGGGTGGGCTGGTAGAGTTGGGTAGTGTAGGGAAGGGTGGGTTGTTAGGGTTGGAAACCCTAACACCACATTTCCATATTTTTGTCATTTTAATATGAACCCTAACTGATGCATTAACAAAGTTTTTTGCAATTAATTTTCTTACTTTTTGAGACAGTATAATCATATCCTTATTTGTCTGTGGGAGTGCAGGACCCTTCTAGCCCTGCACTGCCATCTATCCATAAGTGTAGAGTGATTGTAATTATCCGTCATATTCCTGTGGGAGTGCAGGGCCCTCTGGGCACTGTGCTCCCATCACTCAATTACATTATGCATATGTGCATGTGGGAGTACAGGGCCCTCTGGGGCCCTGTTCTCCCATGCATGCATATTGCAATTGCCCCTGATTTTCTGTGGGCATGCAGGACCCTCCAGGCCCTGTTCTCCTGTCTATCCATAAGTGTAGAGATGTTGTAATTAGCCCTTATCTCCCTTTGGGAGAGGCCCTACACTCCCATCACACCATAATAGTACCCATATGTGTAGGGTCCTGCATGCAGATGTATCAATACAAGTGTAGAGCCATTTCAATTAACCCTTGTGCTGCCAATGGCACAGTATTACAGTCACCTTAACCTCATTGATGAAAATTTCTGCTGCAGTTGTAATCAAAGCCTCAAAACATGCATAACTGCTTAGTACACCAGAAGGTATACTAAGCTGTGTTTCGTAGAAAATCCTTTTCTCAAAGCATTTTTGAGATATAACTGCTGAACGGTACCCCAACCATTACATGTTACTCTATGAGAAATTACTAAACCTCAGAATGTTATAAGTATGGACCAAATGTAAATTTTATCAGCAAACCAGCAAAAGGCCAATCTGTGGGGCAAGCGCGTTGTACCCTGAAAATTTTAGCCCATAGGTCCAAACCATTTCTACGCAATGAAGTGACAACGAAAAGCAACATTTTGGAAAAGCAGTGCTGCAAATTGTGGCATTACTTTTATGATAGTACTACAGTTTGTGACAGTACCCTAGGTGCTTCATGAAATAGTGTTGTAATTTATAGTACTTTTGCAAAAGTAGTGCCACAATGTGTGGAACTTTCACAAAAGTAGTGCTGCAATTTATGGCATTAGAAATTTAATGATTAAAACAAACATATTTCAAAATTCTGCAGAAAAAAAAACACCACAGAATTGTGTTCCTTGGGCCCCAATTAGGTAAACACAAGTGTTGGTATTTTTCCAAGCACAGTCATTTTTGAGTGTGTCTTTGGGTCATCTGCCTTAATGATCACCCCATTTCATGTGTAACAAAGCAGAGATGGTACAGCATAGAAGAATGAGGAGAGTGTTAGGGTGGACAACCCCAAGACACACTCCAACACCTGTTGGTGTGTGAAGGGTGGGGGTGGGTTGCGGTGGTATGGTTGGTTGGATGTAGGATGCTAGGGTTGGGGACCCTAACACCACATTTCTACACTTTTGTCACTTTAATATGAACCCTAACTGATGCATTAATTAAGTTTTTTGCAATGAATTTCCTTACTTTTTGAGAAAGTGTAATCTTACCCTTATTTGATTGTGGGACCACAGGGCCAGAACAGTTAATAGTGTTTTGTGGGATCACAGAGCCCTCTGGGCCCTATGCTCCCATGTATGCATATAATAATTGTTCCTGATTTTCATGTGGAAGCACAGAGCCCTTGGTATGCATATGTGGGGCATGCTCATCTATCCATAAGTGCAGAGACATTGTAATTAGCCCTTATCTCCCAGGATCCTGCACTCCATCATGCCTTATTAGTATCCATATGTGGGAGCGCAGGGCTCCTCCAGGCCCTGAACTCCCATTTATCCATAAGTGTAGACACATTGTAATTAATCCTCATATCCCTGTGGGAGCACAGGCTCTCACTCCACGATGTTATCCATATATGGGTAAGCAGGGCCCTCTGGACCTGGCACTCCCACCTATCCGTAAGTGTTGAGACCATGGCAATTAACCCTGCTGCTGAAAATGGCACAGTATAACAGTCACCATAAGGACATTGATAAAAATGTTCAATGCAGCTGTATTCAAGGCCTGGAAACATGCATAACTGCTTGGCTGAGATCAATGATTGGATGTCCTCCAGCTGGTTGCAACTGAATCCAGACAAAATGGAGGTACTCGTGAATGAGCTGGGTCATGGGCATGATGGGAGTGCCACTGGAGTGAGTAAAGGATTATTTCTGGGATCTATACCATTGATGGCCTCCCCTAGGGTGTGGGATCTTGCCGTGGTTCTCAATAGCAGATTGACGCTTGATGCACAGGTATCATCTGCTGTCAAAAGTGTTTTTTACCACTTGAGGAACCTCACTAGGATCAAGCCCCTAGTTCCACCCAAAGACCTGCTGTCATTGGTTTATGCCTTTGTGAATTAAAGACTGAATTATTGCAATGCTCTTTACTTGGGGGTCACTGGAGGGACCCATCACTGACTACAGCTGGTGCAGAACACAGCAGTTAGGTTGCTGACGGGCCTGACAAGGTCCAGTCATGTGACCCCATTCCTGTAGGCTCTGCACTGGCTGCCTGTCAGGTGGTGGATCCTCTTTAAGGTGGTCTTGCTCACCTATAAGGCCCTATATAGGCTGGGCCCTGGTTATCTGGCTGATCTTCTAACACCTGTCTCCTTCACCTGATCTCTCCTTTCTTTGACCTGAGACCTAGTTGATGTTCCCAGGGTCAGGCTAAAAACATCAAGTGACCATGCATTCAGTGTCACCGGGCTGACCCTGTGGAACACTTTACCATTTGTCATCAGGGAGGCCCCAATGGTTAAGATGTTTAAAAAGGGGCTAAAGACCCATCTCTTACGGCTGGCATTCCCTGATGAGGGTGACTAACCTGTACCAATGTTATAAAATTTTAGCCCAGCTGAGTCTTATTTATATATTTAACTTGTTTTATCTTATGTTATATTGTACTTACCTTTATTTTATTGGAAGGTGCCCAGAGACTCTGGGATTGGGCATCAATAAATACATTTTGCCTTGCCTTTCCTTACCTTGTTTATTACACCTAAAGGTGTACTAAACTGCATTTCATGAAAAATCAGTATCTCAAATCATTTTCAAGATGTAGCCCCTGAAAGATACCCAACCACCACAATGTTATCCTTTCAGACATTCTAAACTTTGGAATGTTATAACTATGGAACCCATGTAAATTCAATCAATAAACCATCAAAAGGCACATCTGTGGAGCAAGCCATTTGTACTCTGAAAGTTTCAGGCTATAGGTCTAAACCATTTGTTTGCAATGGAGTAGCAAAGAAACAGACATATCTGGAAAGTAGTGTTGCAAATTCGAGTAGGTAGTGTCACAAATTGTGACAGCTTTCATGACACAGTGTTGCAATTCGCAGCACTACTGATGTAGTTTTGTGACCTAGTGTAGCAATTTGCAACAGTTTCGCAAAAATTGGGTTCCAAATTTGAGACACTACCAACGGCCAAATAAAATACACATATTTCTGGGCAGTATTTTTACAAACTAGTGACAGAATCATGTTTTTTGGGCCCCATTTATGCAAATGCAACTGTTGGTGTTTATTATGGGGCAGTATTTATTAAATTATATAATTTTTTTCTGTATCTGTAACTGAAAACAAGATGAGGGAAGCAAAACACTACTTTCCAATTAGCAAAAACAAAAAGTGCTTTTGCGAAAGCAGAAACTGCTTTCACATGGCATATATGTATTTCCCATAGGATATAAAGGTAGACTTCAAATTTTAATAACTTTTGAATGGATTAATATTTTTTATCAAACCTTCAAAAGGCTCATCTGTGACCAAGAGCCCATATACCCTAACAATTTTAGACCACACCACCAAGCCATTTTGGAGATGCAGCGCAGCATAGGATTTGCACCTAAATGGTCATTTTAAAATGTTTTGCCCCTTTGCATGTCTGCAACCACACAATAACCCGAAACTTGCCAGATTAAGAGATCTATGGCGCATGAAAAATTTCATGCACATCAGTCATACAGTTGCAAAGTTAGTAAAGTGCGAGATTTTGGGTGTAACATAGAAGTGACCGTTGAACACTAACTATACTGGAATTACCATGCCAGTATTTATATATATATATATATATATATTTTTTTTTACACACACACATATATAGATATATCTATATATATATATATATATAGAGAGAGAGAGAGAGAGACAGGTTCTGTGCACAAAACTTCTTTAATGCATCATTTAGGGTTAAAACACAAAAGTCAGGAAATGAGACCTTTAGGGTTGTCCCATTCCCCTCCTGTGGACCTGCCCATCATCCCAAGATTGACAGCTGACTGGGTGTGTCATTGGGGTTGTGAGGCCTAAATGCCACCCCATTCCATCTGTAATCATATTCAGAAGCCATGGTAAAGAAGAATGGGGTGACATTTAGGCCTCACGACCCCAATGACACACCCCGTCAACTGTCAATCTTGGGATGATGGGCAGGCCCACGGGGGGGGATGGGGCAACCCTAAAGTTCTCATTTCCTGACTTTTTGTGTTTTAACCCTAAATGATGCATTAACAAAGTTTTTTGCATAGAATTTCCTTACTTTCTGAGAAAGACTAGAAAAGTAGAAAGTTGCACAAATTAGTGGTAGCGCATCCCTTTGGGCCCTGTGCTCTCACCAACTTGCAAATTCCTGCCTAAGATAAGTGTTCAAGTACTGAATATCATATGTATTGCTGGCAGCGCATATGTTTGGGAGGGTGGGGCCCACCACCTTGAAAAGAAGCAAAGTTTCAGTCATCAGAGTGGCATAATTTAACACCTGTTTACATGTCAGATACCTAACCACTACAAATTACCTCCATGGCAGTAACGCTAGGCACCCTATAAATGTGAAGCCAGTACCACAATGCAAAATGCCATATGCAAAACATAAAGTGTGTCATGCAATATCAGTACAGCAAATTAATTTTCCAACATTTAAACACCATAATTCACATGGACAGCACATCCCCTCAACACGCTTCAAATTTCAATGTAAAAGATCAAACTGTTTCCGAGATATAAAATGTGAAAGTTTCAGGTTTTCATTCATCACACTGGCAGAATTCTACACCTATTAACATTTTACACACCTAACGACTGAAAAGTACATCTATGGCAGTAAGGCTAGCTAACCTTGTAATTTAAAGCCACTACCACCATGGAAAACGCTGTCGGCAAAAACGTAAACTGCCTCACACAATATTTCCACAAAAAATGTATTGTCTGACACCTAAGTACTACAATTCACATCTACAGGACATGCCATTAACACCTTCAAATTTCAAGTTAAAAGACGAAACCATTTCCGAGATACTTAATTTGAAAAATTGTTAAAATTGTGCTATCTGGTCCCTTGCAATCTGGCCATCTTGTCCCTCCCTCGCAATCAAAGACTGCGATCAAATAATCTCACAATCAAAGAATTTGCAGGCTCATGATCAAAGAGTAAATAATGTTGAAACAATTTTTAGAGAATAATACATGAAACCACAGCCATGACTCGGCAGAACAAATGCCCCATAGCAGATCCCACCCTAGTTTGCCTTTAGAAGTTACCCCTGTGCTGAGAAAATTAAATTTTTCTTGTGGCCATCTAGTCGCACCCTCGTGATCAAAGATTGCAGTCAAAGAATCTCAAGATCAAAGAATTTGCAAGCTAGTGATCAAAGAATTTGCAGGGTCACGATCAAACAATAAAAAATGTTAAAAGTCAATTCCTAGGCAGAAATGCATGAAACTACATCCAGGCCTCGATAGAATGATCCCCCTGAGCAAAACCCACCCTGATTTGGCTTAATAAACCAACCCTGATCTGAGAAAATTGATTTTTTCAAGTGGCCATCTAGTCACACCCTTGCGATCAAAGATCATGGTCAAATAATCTCAGTATCAAAGATTTTGCAGGCTAGCAATCAAAGAATTTGCAGGCCATGATCAAACAATAAAACATTTTAAAAGTCAATTTTTAGGCAGAAATACATGAAACCACAGCCATGCCTTGATAAAACGGAGTCTCTTGAGCAAAACCCGCCCTCATTTGGCTTGATAAGCCACCCCTGACCTGAAAAATTTTTTTTTTTTCAAGTGGTTATCTAGTCATGCCCTTGCAATCAAAGAATCTCGTGATCAAAGAATTTTGAATGATTGTTAGCAAGCCATGATCAAAGAATAAAAAAGTTAAAAACTCTATTTGTTGACCATTTTGAAAGAAACCACAGGCATGGCTCAATAGAGGCAAAACCGAACAAAACCCACCATAGTTTCACCTCAGAAGTCCTCTCTGGGCAGAGATATTTGAATTTTGTGACCGCAAACTAAAAACAAGATGGCGGCAATCACGATCAAAGAATTCCTCATGATCTAAGATTTTTTGATCACAAGCCTGCAAATTCTTTGATCGTGAGGTGGGACTAGACGGCCAAAACCCCTCTCTTCTTTCACAAAATAACCATATAAATTTCCCATTGACTTATAATGGGAAATTAAAACTTTAATAACTTTTGAATGGATTAATATTTTTTCACCAAATGAAAAGTGGCATGTTCCTTTACCCAAGCTCTTTCAGCTGAGCAAAGTTATAGAGCAGCACACCACATGACAGCCGCACAGTGCCACAGAAAAAATCAAAAAAGCTGCCCACATAACTGGCAAAAAGTGCATTTTCAGCATTTTGGTGTGCACAAACTGTAAGTCCAACTAAAATGAAATTTGGCATATCAAGAGATCTACTAAGCCCCACCATGCATACCAAATTTCATGCAAATCCATTGAAAGATCCAAAGTTATTAATGAGCAATATTTTGAGTTTAACATAGAAGAGGCTTCATAACCATATAGGGGCATGACTGCACCCCTATAATATATTCCATGACCGAGCATGCTGACATACTACAGTAAAGGAGAATGAGGGGAGATTTAGGCCTCACGACCCCAATGACACACCAAGGCATCTGTCAGACTGTGGAGGATGGGGTGGTATGTGTGAGGGGGGTTAGGGGTTCAACCTTAATGTTTCATTTCCTGATTTTTTTTTGCTTTAACCCTAAATGAAACATTAACACAGTTTTTTGCATAGAATTTCCTTACTTTTTGAAAAAATGTAATATAAGTAGTAAAAAACAAGTATTGGTGGGAGTGCGGAGCCCAGCTCACACCAAATTGCCAATTTTTGCATAACAATATGAATCTGGGCCCATGCTCCCACTAATGCAAAGCTACAGAGCCATGCAGCAGCACTATAGGGCATAAAACCCTTGTAACAGTAATTTGCGCATATCTTGGGAACCGTAAGAGCTTGAAAAAAAATTCTAACATCATTGTAATCATGACAGTAAGTACTTCATGCAACATTCAAAGACCGTACCCATATCTCACATTGTTTCCGAGCTAGGGGCACCAAAAAGCACTGAACAGGCACTCTTTCAACCCTTGTGACAGTACTTTCACAATATCTCATGAACCGTGCAATGTACAAACAAAATTCCACTGCAGGCTTACTCTACAATGTCAAATCTTTTTTCTAGTGGCCAGATCACCTAAAGGTGACCCATGCCACCTGTGGTGAAAAGTCTGTATCTCGCCTCGTTTCCGAGATAACGGTGCTGAAAGTCATGACACAGACTGAAATGTAATCCTATGGGAAAATGTCAATTACGTCATTGAATATCTCCGCAACAAATTATTTCCCCAAAACTTAAACAGCATAGCTCACATCTCTATGATATCCCCTCAATGTCCTTCAAATTTCAAGTAAAAAGACCAATGTTATTGAGATATGGTCATCTCAATTTGGGCCTTCTGGTCTTTCTTATTAACATTCCAAAAATATGTATACGTTTTCCCATAGGATATAATGGGGATTTCAAATTGTGATAACTTTTGAACAGATTAATATTTTTTCACCAAACAAATTGCAGCATGTTCAATTGTCCAAGCTCTTTCTATGTCACAAGTTTTGGACCAATAGCCCACACAGTGTTTGCGCACGCCACAGACAGAAATGCACAAAAGTGTTGGTGCATTTGTTTGGCACTTTGCTGCACACACACCGTATATCCGACTGAAATGAAATGTAGCAAATCAAGAGAATTACCTCACCAGACTGTGTATTCCAAATTTTGTGCAAATCCATTGCATGGTTGCAAAGTTATTCACATGCAAATTGTGAGGTTTAACATTCACAGTGCTTACCACAATACAAAACGCTATACGCAAAATGAAAAGTGCATCACACAATATCTCTGCAGCAACCTAATTTTCTAACACCTAAATACCATAATTCATGTGTACAGGACATCCCCTCAACACCCTGAAAATTTCTATTTAAAAGACCAAACCGTGTCCGAGACACAACATTTTGAAGTTTGAGATTTTCATTGGTCAGAGTGGTAGAATTCTGCACCTGTTTACATTTTACACACCTAATGACTGAAAAGTATGCCCATGGCAGTAAGGCTAGCTACCCTATAAATTTCAAGCCACTACCACAATGCAAAACGCTGTCCGCAAAACGTAAACTGCGCCACATCATATCTCCACAAAGAATGCATTTTCTGACACCTAAGCACCATAGTTCACATCAATAGGACATCCCCTCAACACCCTCCAAATTGCAAGTTAAAAGACCAAACGGTTTCTGAGATATTAAACTTTAAAAGTAGTTAAAATTGGGCTATCTAGTCCCTCCAAATCTGGCCATCTAGTCCCTCCCTCGGGATCAAAGAAACTTTGATTGTGATCCTGCAAATTCTTTGATCGTGAGGAGGGACCAGACGGCCAAAACCCTATTCTTTGTTCACAAAATAATCATAAAAATTTTCCCATTGACTTATAATGAGAACTCAAAAGTGCTATAACTTTTGAATGCCTCAATATTTTTTTACCAAATGAAAAGCGGCATGTTTGGCTAGTGAAGTTCTTTCAAATAAGCCATGTTGCAGAGTGGCATGCCACACAACGGTCGCACAGCACCATGGACAATATCCCAAAAACTGCCTCCAAAACTGGATAATTTCGCATTTTTCAGCATTTTTTTGCGCAAAGACTGTAAGTCCGACTGAAATTAAATTTGGCAAATCAAAATTTGTTGAATGGGTCCAAAGTTATTAATGCACAAAATTTTGACTTTAACATAGAAGTGACATCTCAATAATAAATATAATGGCGACCGCACCACTATTTTATATATATATATAGAGAGAGAGAGAGAGAGAGAGAGAGAGAGAGAGAGAGAAGAGAGAGAGAGATATTTGTTTTTGGTAATCAGATAGGTGTGCTAGACATAGAAATGCCTATTTTCAGGCACTACCTGGGAGGTTACAATATGGCAATACAAGATAAAAATAGTGGAATACAATACAACACTCAAGTAGTGGAAAGCAGTACAATAGTGGCTAACAGACAATACAAGTTTAGTTCAATATGGCAAAGGACAAATGGTACACAGTGTACAAGGAAGGATATTGAAATGTTAAGCGCCATTATGCTAGTAACATTCTTTGCAATAAGTAGAACAAGTGCTGTCATATGTAACATTTTAAAAACAGGACTTTGGTATCACCCAGGTAGTAGGGATATGCGAAAGTTGCCTTTTCTACCTGAGTAGAACTTTTACAGTAGTGTGACACCATTCGTGGAAGTTTCTGAGCTTCCTCCTGTGGCAGATTGGAAAACTTCTGCATCTTTGTGGCAAATTTCATTGCATTCCACCCAGCCCAATCACTGGTCCCTCACCCTGCTCAATCACCCAACCAAATGTATTTAATAAAAGAACAAACCCTTGTGACTAGTGGTCCCTACCCCCACTCAACCATCCACCAGTGTCCTTCCCAGGATTATTAGCCAGTTACCAGCCCCCCATCACCATCACCATCCCCAGTATGTTAAAAACATTTTTTTCTGGTGGTCTAGTGGTATTTATTGAATTACATCCCTCCTTATCCCCGAATCCAGATCCCTAGTATTTTATTTTGTACATGCATTTCCTGGTGATCTAGTGGCCCACCACTTTTAACCCACCTCAATAGGTAATGTTCCGCCACTCCCCATCCTGAAACAAGTGGCCACTGACTGTCCCTCTCCTCCTTGGCCAATGGCCCACTAAAATGTTAATGAATGAATGAATGAATGCATGCATGCACTCATTCATTCCTTCACATTTCAGTGGGCCACCAGCCAAGAAGGAGAGTAGAGGGCTGTGCCAGTGGCCCTCTATGTTTTGGGAAGGGGGGAGCAGGTTGGCACATTACAGTACTTGTCCAGGTGGGAACGGGGACGGGGGGCCACTAGACCACCAGGAAATACAGGTACAAAATAAAACACTGTGGATTGGGATTCAGGGATAGGGAATGAGGGCAATGAAATAACGACAACTAGACCACGGGGTGTAAAAAAAGATTTTAATATACCGGGAATGGGAATGGTGATGGGGTCAGGTGATTGAGTTGAGGGATGGACTACTAGCCACCATGGATTAATTTCTTTAGTAGTTGGGCAACGGGTTACAATCAGGGGGGAGGGCACAATCCACCTACTCCCCTCGCTAAAGTGGAGTGCATAGCAGGTAGAATTTCCGCAAAAGTTCAGAAACTGATTTCTGAACTTCTGTGGACATCATACTTCCACTTAAATTCCATCTGTGGACATTTTTTTTTGCTCAACCCTACCAGGTAGTCATCAGGTTGATGGGTATTTATATGAAGGTCAAATATAGAGGGGGAAGGGTAGTAATCAGCATAGAAATGAGTATTAAAATACATAATACCCTCTAAAATAATTCAGAGACCATATAAAAACCATAAAAATGCAAAAATTTAAATTCCCATAGGATATCATTGCAAATTGAACAATCTATAATTCTTTCAGTCTTTCGAGTTAAGGGACAATCTATATATCAAAAGAAAGGTGTGAATGAACACTACACGACTAATCCCCTAACAACTAACAAGTACCAACTGAAAACAGACATAAGAAAAACTCTAATTGTCCATCCCACCCCCTAGGCAGAAAAAAGGAAAAAAACATTATGGTTTTCGCAGTCCTGTGTCTTGGCGATTTCATGGATGGAGTCCTCCTTGGGGTTTTCAACCCTAATGCTCACCCCACTACATCACAAAATAAGGTCAGATGTAATCTGCTTTTTTCGGTCAGGGACTACAGGTTGTTGGCAACATGTGGGGAGACACAGTTCTGTATATCTGAAGACTATATCACAATGGAATGAGCGTTAGGGTTGAGAACCCAAGAATGATCCCACCCCTGATTCACCAAGACTCAGGACAGTGAAAAACATAATGTTCTTTGTGTTTGCGGTGGAGGTGGGGAGTAAACCATAAAACCACATTTCCCTACTTTTGCCATTTTAATCTGAACCATAATTGGTGCACTAAGGAGTTTTTTTGCAAATAAACAATATTCCCTGGGTCCCTCCCCCCACCCACACACATGCCTGATCAATAAACAATATTCCCTAGATTGTCCAGTGGTCCCCCTCCGAGTCCTCAGTATTTTAAAATAATGTCATTTCCTGGTGTCTAGTGTTTCCCTCCCCATCCCAGTCCCCTGTAAAAAAATTGACACCATTCCCTGGTATCTGAGACTTCCCTCAATAGCCTAATCTCCTGTAAAATACAGTGAACCCATTCCCTGGTGTCTAGCAGACCCCCCAACCTGGCAGGTGGTGCCCCACCACCCAGCTTCCCCCCATCTTGACCCTGAGCTGGCAACTGGCACAGCCCTCCACTCTCCACCATGGTCGGTTGCCGACTGTGAGCTGTCAGTGAGTGGGTACTGTACACAGTACGTGCTCACTGACAGCTCAGTTGGTGACTGGGCAATGGTGGAGAGCATGGGTGGGGGACCCTGCTGGCGTGGGGGTCCACTAGACACCAGGGAATAGGTTCAATGTATGTTACAGCAAATTGGGGATAGATGGGGGGGGTCTGCTGGACACCAGGGAATTGTTTTAATTTATTTTACAGGGGATTGGGATGGGGTTGGAGAGAGGAAACAATGGACACCAGGAAATGGTGTTATTTTACAATACTAGGGATAGGGATGGGGGGCCACTGGACACCTGGGAATATTATGTATTGATCTGGCAATGGGTGTGGGTGGGGGAGGAACAACTGGAGACCAGAGACAGTTTACTTTTTCAGATTGGGCTGATAGTTGGCGGGGGAAGGACCACTGGACACCAGGAACAGTTATTTTTTACCATTGGGCTTGCCATAGATGGGGGGAGGGACCACTAGACACCAGGGAAAGTTTGATTGTTCACAACAGACCAGTGATCAGAACCACTAGATACCAGTGAATCTTTAAGTTTTACCATCAGACCAGTGATTAGCAGGGAGGGGGCCACTAGACACCCGGGAAAGTTGAATTTTTAAAATTGGGCCAGCAGTTGGTCAGGGTAGGACCACTAGCACCAGGGATAACTCTGTGGGATTGGGCAAGTGGGGGGTGGTTCCACATTACATTGCTAGGCTACCCATGCAAATGTGCCCATAATGGGTATGCAAATGGTCCCTTAGTGCCTTGCATGACCAATGAAATCATTTGCATGGATCAATTTGAATATCAGGAATTTAGCACAGGCGCAAGCCTTTATGATGTCCTATTTAAACTAGCCAGGGGGGGAGGCACTGAAAAGGAGCAGGGAAATCCCAGCCTCCCCCCTCAAACAACAGTAATTAGTGAGAGTAAACACCAAGGTAGAGAAGTCACTAGGAGCAGGACAGAAGTAATGTAAAAAAGCAAAGCCAGTAAGGACAGGAATAGAGGCAAAAGGGTAAGGCCATCAAAAAGTGGAGGGTGATGAGTACCAATGCCCGTAGTCTGTGCAACAAGCTCCCTGAACTAGTGGCCTTGATGGAAGAGGGTTGCCTGGATATTGTGGCAGTCACAGAAACATGGTACACAAAGAACCATGACTGGGATGTCAACATACCAGGATACACAATCTACAGGAGGGACAAGGAGGGTAAAAGAGGAGGAGGAGAAGGAGTAGCTCTTTATGTAAAGGAAGAGATCAAAGCAACAGAACTAAAGAGTAAACAGGGAGCAGATGAGACACTCTGGGTCACCATGGAGACAGGAAATGGCACCATAATCTGCATGGGGGTTGTACACAGACCCCTATCTCAGGGGGAGGGAATGGACAAGGAAATGATAGAAGGCTTCCTTAGAATGGCAGAAAAAGGGGAGATATTGTTGATGGGGGACCTGAATATGCCAGATGTTAACTGGAGCACCTTTGCTGCAGGCACATCCAAGAGCAGGGTCATTCTTGATGCCCTACAGGGGGCATGCCTCAGACAGCTAGTATTGGAACCCACTCAGGAGGGAGCAATCTTAGACCTGGTAATCTCAAATGGGGATGGAGAAAGAATCTCAGATTTAGAAGTGGGTAGCCATCTGGGAACAAGTGACCACCAAACAGTGTGGTTCACGACAAATACAGCCATACAATCAAGCCATACAAAAGCAAGAGTATTCGACTTTAGGAGGGCTGACTTTGAGAAAATGAGAGAGTGCCTCAGAAAAGCACTAGCAAACAGGCAAGAAGGAGGGGTGGAGGAACAATGGAGAGTAATCAAAACAGCCATCACAGAGGCAACAAGGCTTTGTGTAAAGCAAATCAACAAAACACAACGAAGGAAAAAACGCTATGGTTCTCAAAAGAGGTGGCAGGGAAGGTTAAGGAGAAAAGGATAGCTTTCAGGAAATATAAGGAAACACAGAAGAAGAAGGACAGAGAACTTTATCAGTTAAAGCAGAAAGAGACTGGGAAGGCAGTCAGACTAGCAAAGGCCCAAACCGAGGAAAGGATAGCCAACTCTGTTAAGAAGGGGGATAAGACCTTTTATAGGTACATTAGGGAGCGAAGAAAGACCATAGGAGGGATACTGAGGCTTAATAAAGGGGAGGGAATGTGGGTAGAGGGTGACAATGAAAAAGCAGGGATACTGAACAAATATTTCTGCTCAGTATTCACAAAAGAAGAGGAGGGGGAGGTACCTAAACCAAACAAGAGAAACACTCTGAAGACAAGTGTCGATACCAGTCCATTTACAGAAGAAAGGGTTCTGAAAGAACTAATAAAATTGAAGGTGGACAAAGCAATGGGGCCTGATAGGATTCACCCAAGAATTCTAAAAGAACTAAGGGTAGAACTAATGACACTGCTGACTACTCTCTTTAACAAATCATGGGAGGATGGGGTGGTGCCTGAGGACTGGAGGAGGGCGGATGTGATTCCTCTTCATAAAAGTGGGAGCAGGGCAGAGGCAGGAAACTACAGACCAGTTAGTTTGACCTCAGTGGTAGGTAAAATGATGGAATCACTTCTGAAGGAAAGAATTGTTGAGTACCTAGAGGCCAGTGGGGCACAGGACCCAAGGCAGCATGGATTCACGATGGGAAGGTCGTGTCAGACGAATCTAATAGATTTATTTTACTGGGTGACCAAAGTAGTAGACCAGGGAGGGGCTGTGGACATGGCTTACCTAGATTTTAGCAAGGGATACTGATAACAGTCCCACACAAAAAGATTAATACACAAGTTATCCAGCCTTTGAGTGGGTCCCAAGGTTGTAGCCTGGATAAAAATTGGCTAGACAACAGGGCGCAAAGGGTAGTAGTAAATGGAGTCCATAGTGAAGAAAGGAGGGTTACTAGTGGGGTACCGCAGGGTTCAGTACTGGGACTGGTCCTTTTTAATGTCTTTATAAGTGACATTGCAGAGGAACTGGAAGGAAAAGTATGTCTCTTTGCAGATGACACAAAGATCTGCAACAGGGTTGATACACCAGATGGAGTGGAAAGGATGAGAAGGGACTTGGCAAGGTTGGAGGAATGGTCAAATGTATGGTAGATCAGATTCAATGCAAAGAAGTGCAAGGTAATGCACCTGGGAAACAAAAACCCAGGGCAAGAGTGCACAATGGGGGGTGAGATACTGACAACAGTAAAAATGGAAAGGGACCTGGGGGTAATTATATCAGATGACCCAAAGGTGGGCAAGCAATGTGAGAAGGCAGTAAGGAAGGCTGGGGGGATACTGGGATGCATAGGGAGAGGCATCAATAGTAGAAAACAGGAAGTTGTTATCCCTCTGTACAGACAGTAGGTGAGACCCCATCTGGAGTACTGTGTGCAGTTCTGGAGACCCCATCTCCGCAAAGACATAGACAGAGTGGGCTGTCGGAGGAGGCAACCCAAAATGGTGCAGGGTCTGCACCAGAAGACATCATGAAGAAAGACTAAAGGAGCTTAATATGTATACACTTGAGGAAAGTAGGAGAGAGGGGACATGATAGAAACTTTCAAGTACCTCAAGGGAATCAACAAAGTCCAAGAGGGTGGCATCTTTCAGAAAAGAGATGTGCAAGAACAAGGGGGCACAATTTAAAGATAGAGGGGTACTGCTCTAGAGGTAATGTGAGGAAGTATTTTTCACAGCAGGGTTGTGGATGCATGGAACAGCCTCCCTGAGGAGGTTGTGGAGTCAAGAACAGTGGGGGAATTCAAGAATGCATGGGACAGACATAAGGCAGTCCTAGTGGGGGGTAGGAGGAAGTAAGCTGTTGGTTAATTAGGATCTGCAGCTTATCTGTTAGGTAGGAAAATGCACAGACTGGGTGGGCCAAGCGGTCCTTATCTGCCGACAAATTCTATGTTTCTATGTTTCTATTTCAGGAACCATGTCAGCCCAGTACTAAGTGGCTTAGCGCTGGGTCACAATGGCCCTTTATTCAGTCGAATAGTGTCAGTGCGCTATTCAAATGCATATAGCATTTTTGGAGACCTGTGTAACCGCAAGGTGCAGTGCAAATATTTGCGCTCCACTTCGTCCAGATTTGAATATCAGGCCCCAAGTGTCTCCATATCAGCTGTTATTGTTTTTGCTCCCAAATATGGTAAAAGTGTGCATGTAATTTCTTACAATATACCCAAGCTACACAGTTTATCAACAAGAGCTGCCAGTTTATTTTATTATTTCTGCATACCATTTGGACTTTTTAAAGATTGTGTGTGTGACGGGGATTGAAGTTTAAACAAAGTTGACCAACATGCGCTTCTTTCTCCATTATTACAGTGTTAATCACCTATCTTACCAAGATAATTATTTGTCTCAGGACATCATGCAGTTTGTTTTTGAAAGTAAAATTTCATCCTTTGTCCTAATAACATGTTGACAAGCTAACCCACTGTAATTTGTTATGATTTTAATAACTTTTTTAATTAAAGACTTCTAGATTTGCTTTTGTACAAAGCTATCAAATTGGACACTGACATTTTGTAACAAGCTTTGAAACACTGTGGCATGACTAGCATACTTTTTCATAGCATTATCTCAATGAAGATCATTACTTGCAACTTTGGTACTTTTTATATTTTCCTATAACACTTCTTCTCCTTAGTGTATGCAGTGCAGTGCTATGTCCTTGATATATTCAACTACCCTATTGTCTCCTTGAATCTACTTGCAATTAATTCTTCAAGGATTGTCCCTCCTCCTGCAATCACCAGTCTGATGCTCATATCAAAATGATGCAACCACCCACTGGTCCGCTGGCACACGTTTTGGATTTCTGCCTGCAATGCCAACCCCCCGGATTTGAGTCCCAACTGGAGACATTGGAGGGCTGGCTGGGGAGGGAGGATTGAGCGTCCTACGGATGGCTCTCCTAATCTGGGGGAGGGATGTGTGACCTACACATGACTGACCCCTGGCAGAGGCCAGGGGGAATACAGTTGTAGGTGCCGGTTATAGTTAGAAGGTGTGTCAGACATTCATCATGTTGCCTTAACGTCATTGCATGGCACACATCCAGGGGAGAAAAACTAAAAAAATCAGAGGTTCTTCCTCCACCTGATGACATCTGCCCCATGTAGCAGACCTTGCACTGTCACCTGGGGTCCTACTCCTGCACTACCTTCTCATGTCCATCAGGGGGAGCGCTCCTCCCCCTCAATGGCCCTGCTTTGGGTGGGTAAGCTGAGGGTGTTCAGGGGCAGGGGCAGTCCCATGGGAAAGGGTGCAGGGCAGAGCATGCAGGTGACCAATGTCTGACGAATGTGGAGCCAAGCAAAAAAAAAAAACATGATGCAGCCACATCCTGTGTATAAAAGATGTCTTGAAATTATGATAATTGACTGATGATAGTGGTATTATATCACAACATAATTAGCAGTATTACTGATTGAGCGAGACTCTCTCCAAATATAAAGAAAATGGTGATCTTCACATACAGTGTCATCTCATAGTCTACAGTAGACTGATATATTTTCTACTTACATATTTGTTTCACCAAATAGCTTGAAAAGTTAATTATGTAAAAAATAGCAAATAAACGTACTGAAATCAAGAAACATGCAATGACATTAGGATCCATAAAGAATCAAGGCATTGATGTGGGAATCACCCCTGCACATCAGTGAATATACTGTTAGGGGGAGTGTGGGGTGGGGGCAAGCAATTAACTTGTCATATGCTCAGATGTTACCATGACTCAATTTTCTTCATAAAAACAACTTTTTCAGTAATGAGAAAATGAACTTAAAGTGATCAATTGCATATCACTTATTTAGAACTTATGCCCAATTGCCCATTTAAGCACAGATAGATATGTTTGTGTAACCAGTAACTGAAAGAGCATTTGCTTTATTGAAAAGTCAAAAAAGTCATAATCATACAACTGTACTAGTCAGACATGAGGCTCAGTTTTCAAAGAACCCTTAGATCACCACAATTTGCAATGATCTAGTGCCATGGCAAACTCGGGATGCATCAGTGACCTTGTGCCTTATTTTATAAAAAGTGGGGGTCCCTGTGCCAAACACTCAAGATTTGCTACAGCTGTAGGGTTGCGCCAAACATTTGGCACACCTATGGGGTCTGACAGAGGAATCCATCAACCCAACCACCCGGACAACACTAGAGGGTCGCAAAGTTGGGTATGTGTGAATATGCCTGCAAGGAGGGAACTGGGGGCAGAAGGAGCACAGAAAGTGGCTTAGGAAGTGATAGGGGCCTGGCAACAATGTGAGGGTTTTGATGTGGTAGCCTGCAGGGGTGTCCTGTGCAAGTGCAGACAGCCAATTGGCCTGGGTACAGGGAGTTTGGCAGGCAGGGACCAGGATCCAGTATCAGGTGGACACAGCCGTGGCACCTGCCCTATTGGTGCCAGTGACCCCAACACCGTAGGTGGGCAGCAGCCTGCCTCCATGCAGGGAGCTGAGTATCAGGGGACTGTCATGGTGCTTGGGAACTGTTCCCATCCACCACTTGCACCCCACAACCCGTAACCACTGCTGCCCACTGATGGTGTTGTGGTCATTGGCACCTATGAGGCAGGTGCCAGGGCTGTGTCCAACTGAGGCTAGATCCCAGTCCCTGCCTGCAAAACCCACTGTACCCAGGCTGATTGGCTGTCTGCATTTGCATAGGGTACCCCTGCAAGATGCTACCTCATCACCCTCACATTTCTGCCATGCCCCTGTTGGTCTCCAGGCCACTTCCATGATCCTTTTGCCTCCAGTCCCCTCCTTGTAGCCCTCACACTTACTGCCCTTCCCAGCAGTGGTGCATGACCCTTAGATCACCTCCTGGCTGGTCTAAACTGAGCCCCCTCTTGTGACCATGGCAGGGATTCTAAAATGCCATAAAAGTGGATGGTGCAGCCCTGCTATGGTGCAAGCCCCTTTGCTACCTGGAGCAGGGGCACTTCTGCCACAAGGGTGCTGCAGGGTTGCTTTGGCACATGCCATCTCAATTTCAACGCAGTCTACATTTGAAAATTGGGACGGCTGCAAACTTTAACACAAGGTGCCACTTGCATCATACACATTTAGTGCAGGAACATTGCGTCAGATATTTTCATTTGAAAATTAAGCCCATGTTTTGTATTAATGTAAATTTAAAAAAAACATTACTGACAATATATACATATTTAATCTGATCAATGCAATGGATCATCAAATTAATTCTGCATTACAGATCCATTTTTTGTAGAACACCATGAAGAGCTGAACCACTCATTGCCACCCCATCCAACACACACATTTCCATCTCACTGATACTCTACTCTCAAAACAGAATTATTTATTCAAATGACAAACAACATTCACCTTCAAATACCATACTGATAACTGTGTGGGGATAAAAACATAATTGTGCACTGCATGAAATTCTAGTTTACAATGACATATCACTACTGTATGTAGCTTCAGTCATTCATTCCAATGAAGACCACAATGTTTGAGTTCCCCTCAATCTGTAAGTAACTACAAACCTATAGGAAGAATAAAAAAACGCATTTAAGAAATGTGAAAACAGTCAGTCGTCAAGAACATCATTAGAGAGTTTGTGGGCAACTTTCAAATAGTTTTAAAAAATCCTTAAAATCAGAAGTTCTGTTAAATCCAGTCTCTCACTCACCTGCTGCTTTCCTCCAACTGCACCCCTCAGTTCCCTTCTTCTAAGTGTGCATGATACACAGAACTGTACAGTTATGGTGAAGAGATCACCAGCATCAGACTTTAGTGGTGTTGGTGTTTCAGATGGACGTTATCCATGGTAAGGACAACATAAAAATGTAATATTCACAGTACTTCCAAGAGGGCAATAAAAATAACAAATATGATAGATAGATAGATAGATAGATAGATAGATAGATAGATAGATAGATAGACAGCTAGACAGACAGACAGACAGACAGACAGATATCTTGAACAGGAGATCGCCTGCTCACTGCTTCAACTGAAGATGGCAAATCAACTCCAGCTGCCATTTTAGAATTCAAGAAAGTCTTGCCATTCTCAAACTGAGAATGCGGGTAAATGGCTCCTTTCACTATGCTGGGCATCCTAGATTTTGGGGTGCCCAAAAAGGATAATTCTGGTAATTTTTAAAAACTAACACACAAACAAACAAACAAACAGATACTAGAATCTAGCTAAACAGTTCCCATTTAGCTAGGTTCAGGTGTTTGTTTTTAAATTACACTTTTTTAACCCTTACACTGCCAAGGTTTTTCTGAAAATTGCATCTCCCTGCTGCCAGAGGTTTTTTCACTGGGTTTGTACACTTATCGGTTATGATGTTATTACATAATTTTTCTTAATTCCCTGGTAAACTTTTTTTGTCAGAGTAGTAAGAAACTAACACAACTATAATTCAAAGTGAAAATATAACTTTTCCAACAAAGACATTTGGAGATATATATGTTTATTTATTGAAATTTCAATTGTTTTTTCGAATTTGTATTCGCAAAAAATATTGAAGTTTGTAAAAACGTTAAAATCGGTTGCATCACTGATAAAAATTGTTGTCTAAAATGTAACTAATTTTCACTTTCAGGCTACAAATTCTTTATATAAACACAAATTTCACATTGGTTTCTCACCTACAGATTATGAGAGTGTCCAGAACGGACCACCAATGGTAGGGCCATGCTGGCCTATTGGATTATGGGGTACACGTCACAAAATCCATTAAGAAAAAGTAAGAAGTAGCCTGTTTCACATGATAGGGAAGTGAATGAGTAAATCAAGGGCCAGATTGCACTTATAGCTACCTACCCAGGGTCACATAACCAAAAACAAGATGGCTGACACCATTCAGCCATTTTCTGTGTCAAAATGCTTGTGACTCATTTATTGAGATCATTAGATCATAAAAGTGGTAAATGTCAATGCATTACACCCTTTCTTATGGCAGGAGTGGCTTGGATGAAATTTCTGATCCCTAATTTCACATTATAGACCCACTTGCAGATAGCCGGGGTGCCATACCCAACCACCCCTGGTATGTCCATGCTGGCCAATGGGGTGACCACCTATTACATTATGGGGTGCCTGCCAATAAATTCAAAAAGGAAAAGTAAAAAGTGGCTTGTTTTACATGGCAGGGAAGTGAATGAGTAAATCAAGGCCCAGACTGTACCCATAGCTACATCCCCTAGGTCACATGACCAAAAACAAGATGGCGGCTACCGTTCAATCATTTTCTGTATCAAACTGCTTCTGTTACACATTTGTAGGGATAACTACACTATACAAGTGATAAATGTCAATGGATTACACCTTTTCTTACATCTGTTGAGGCTTGGATGAATTTTCTGATCCCTAATTTCACATTACAGACCCACCTGCAGATAGCCAGGTTGCCATACCCAACCACCCCTGGTATGTCCATGCTGGCCAATGGGGTGTCCACCTATTGCATTATGGGGTGCATGCCAATAAATTCAAAAAGTAAAAGTAAAAAGTAGTCCGTTTTACATGACAGGGAAGTGAATGAGTAAATCAAAGCCCAGATTGTACCCATAGCTACATCCCCTGGGTCACATGACCAAAAACAAGATGGCAGCTACCGTTTCATCACTTTTTGTATCAAACTGCCTATCTTACACATTTATTGCGATAACTACATTATAAAAGTGGTAAATGTCAATGGATTACACATTTTCTTACATCTGCAGGGGCTTGGATGAATTTTCTGATCCCTAATTTCACTTTACAGACCCACTTGCAGATAGTCGGGGTGCCATACCCAACCACCCCTGGTATGTCCATGCTGGCCAATGGGGTGACCAGCTATTACATTATGGGGTGCCTGACAATAAATTCAAAAAGTAAAAGTAAAAAGTAGTCCGTTTTACATGGCGGGGAAGTGAATGGGTAAATCAAGGCCCAGATTGTACCCATAGCTACATCCCCTGGGTCACATGACCAAAAACAAGATGGCAGCTACCGTTTCATCATTTTCTGTATCAAACTGCCTATCTTACACATTTATTGTGATAACTAAATTATAAAAGTGGAAAATGTCAATGGATTACACCTTTTCTTACATCTGCCGGGGCTTGGATGAAATTTATGATCACTAATTTTACTTTATAGACCCACCAGCATATAGCTGGGGTGCCATACCCAACCACCCCTGGTATACCCATGCTGACCAAAGGAGTGTCCACCTATTGCATTATGGGTTACATACCAATAAATTGAGAAAGGAAAAGTAAGATGTAGCCTGTTTTACACGGCGGGGAAGTGAATGAGTAAATCAAGGCACAGACTGTACCCATAGCCACATCCCCTGGGTCACATGACCAAAAACAAGATGGCTGACACCATTAAAACATTTTCTGTATCAAACTGCTTCTGTTACATGTTTATTGTGATAACTACATTATAAAAGTGGTAAATGTCAATGGATTACACCTTTTCTTACATCTGCCGGGGCTTGGAAGAAATTTATGATCACTAATTTTACTTTATAGACCCACCAGCATATAGCTGGGGTGCCATACCCAACCACCCCTGGTATACCCATGTTGACCAATGGGGTGTCCACCTATTGCATTATGGGTTACATTCCAATAAATTGAGTAAGGAAAAGTAAGACGTAGCCTGTTTTACATGACGGGGAAGTGAATGAGTAAATCAAGGCACAGACTGTACCCATAGCTACATCCCCTGGATCACATGACCAAAAACAAGATGGCTGACACCATTCAAACATTTTCTGTATCAAACTGCTTCTGTTACACGTTTGTAGGGATAACAACATTATAAAATTGGTAAATGTCAATGGATTACACATTTTCGTACATCTGCAGGGGCTTGGATGAATTTTCTGATCCCTAATTTCACATTACAGACCCACTTGCAGATAGCCAGGGTGCCATAACCAACCACCCTGGTATGCCCATGCTGGCCAAAGGGGTGTCCACCTATTGCATTATGGGGTGCATGCCAATAAATTCAAAAAGTAAAAGTAAAAAGTAGCCCGTTTTACATGACAGAGAAGTGAATGAGTAAATCAAGGCCCAGACTGTAACCATATCTACACCCCCTGGGTCACATGACCAAAAACAAAATGTCAGCTACCATTTGATAATTTTCTGTATCAAACTGCTTCTGTTACATGTTTGTAGGGATAACTACATTATAAAACTGGTAAAATCTCAATGGATTACAACTTTTCTTACATCTGCAGGGGCTTGGATGAAATTTCTGATCCCTAATTTCACATTACATACCCATCTGCAGATAGCTGGGGTGCCATACCCAACCACCCCTGGTATGTCCATGCTGGCCAAACGGGGTGTCCACCTATTGCATTATGGGGTGTATGCCAATAAATTCAAAAAGTAAAAGTAAAAAGTAGCCTGTTTTACGTGACAGGGAAGTGAATGAGTAAATCAAGGACCAGACTGTGCCCATAGCTACATACCCTGGGTCACATGACCAAAAATAAGATGGCGGCTTCCGTTCCATCATTTTCTGTATCAAACTGCTTAAGTTACACATGTATTGTGATAAGTACATTATAAAAGAGGTAAATCTCAATGGATTACAACTTTTCTTACATCTGCTGGGGCTTGGATGAATTTTCTGATCCCTAATTTCACATTACAGACCCACCTGCAGATAGCCGGGTTGCCTTACCCAACCACCCATGGTATGCCCATGCTGGCCAATGGGGTGTCCACCTATTGCATTATGGGGTGCATGCCAATAAATTCAAAAAGTAAAAGTAAAAAGTAGTCCGTTTTACATGACAGGGAAGTGAATGAGTAAATCAAGCCCATATTGTACCCATAGCTACATCCCCTGTGTCACAGGACCAAAAACAAGATTCTGTATCAAACTGCTTCTGTTACACATTTATTGTGATAACTACATTATAAAAGTGGTAAATTTCAATGTAGTACAACTTTTCTTACATCTGCAGGGGCTTGGATGAAATTTATGATCACTAATTTTACTTTATAGACCCACCAGCATACAGCTGGGGTGCCATACCCAACCACCCCTGGTATACCCATGCTGACCAATGGGGTGTCCACCTATTGCATTATGGGTTACATACCAATAAACTGAGAAAGGAAAAGTAAGATGTATCTTGTTTTACATGACGGGGAAGTGAATGAGTAAATCAAAGACCAGACTGTACCCATAGCTACATCCCCTGGGTCACATGACCAAAAATAAGATGGCTGACACCATTCAAACATTTTCTGTATCAAACTGCTTCTGCTACATATTTATTGTGATAACTACATTATAAAAGTGGTAAATGTCAATGGATTACACCTTTTCTTACATCTGCAGGGGCTTGGATCAATTTTCTGATCCCTAATTTCACATTACAGACCCATTTGCAAATAGCCAGGGTGCCATACCCAACCACCCCTGGTATGTCCATGCTGGCCAATGGGGTGTCCACCTATTGCATTGTGGGGTGCATGCCAATAAATTCAAAAAGTAAAAGTAAAAAGTAACCCATTTTATGTGACAGGGAAGTGAATGAGTAAATCAAGGCTCAGACTGTACCCATATCTACATCCCCTGGGTCACATGACCAAAAACAAGATGGCGGCGACCATTTGATCATTTTCTGTATCAAACTGCTTCTGTTACATGTTTGTAGGGATAACTACATTCTAAAAGTGACAAATCTCAGTGGATTACAACTTTTCTTACATCTGCAGGAGCTTGGATGAAATTTCTGATCATTAATTTTTCATTACAGACCCAACTGCAGATAGCGGGATGCCATACCCAACCACCCATGGTATGCCCATGCTGGCCAACAGGGTCTCCACCTATTGCATTATGGGGTGCATGCCAATAAATTCAAAAAGTAAAAGTAAAAAGTAGTCCATTTTACATGACAGGGAAGTGAATGAGTAAATCAAGCCCATATTGTACCCATAGCTACATCCCCTGTGTCACATGACCAAAAACAAGATGGCGGCTACCATTCCATCATTTTCTGTATCAAACTGCTTCTGTTACACATTTATTGTGATAACTACATTATAAAAGTGGTAAATGTCAATGTAGTACAACTTTAATTACATCTGCAGGGGCTTGGATGAAATTTATGATCACTAATTTTACTTTATAGACCCACCAGCATATAGCTGGGGTGCCATACCCAACCACCCCTGGTATACCCATGCTGACCAATGGGGTGTCCACCTATTGCATTATGGGTTACATACCAATAAACTGAGAAAGGAAAAGTAAGATGTATCTTGTTTTACATGACGGGGAAGTGAATGAGTAAATCAAAGACCAGACTGTACCCATAGCTACATCCCCTGGGTCACATGACCAAAAACAAGATGGCTGACACCATTCAAACATTTTCTGTATCAAACTGCTTCTGCTACACATTTATTGTGATAACTACATTATAAAAGTGGTAAATGTCAATGGATTACACATTTTCTTACATCTGCAGGGGCTTGGATGAAATTTATGATCACTAATTTCACATTATAGACCCACCACCATATAGCTGGGGTGCCATACCCAACCACCTAAGGAAGGCCATGCTGGCACATGAGGGGCACACCTATTGCATTATGGGTTACATACAAATAAATTCAGAAAGTAAAAGTAAGATGTAGCCTGTTTTACATGACAGGGAAGCGAATGAGTAAATCAAGGCCCAGACTGTACCCATATATACATCCCCTTGATCACATGACCAAAAATAAGATGGCGGCTACCGTTCAATCATTTTCTGTCAAACTGCTTCTGTTACACATTTGTCGGGATATCTATATTATAAAAGTGGTAAATGTCAAGGCATTACACCTTTTCTCATCTGCAGGGCTTGATGAAATTTCGATCCCTAATTTCTCATTACAGACCCAACTGCAGATAGAAGGTGCCATATCCAACCACCCATGGTATGCCCATTCATGTCAATGGGGTGTCCACCTATTGCATTATGAGGTGCAAGCCAATAAATTCAAAAGTAAAAGTAAAAAGCAGCTTGTTTTACATGTTAGAATTGAATAGTAAATGAAGACCCAGACTGTACCCATATCTACATCCCCTGGGTCACATGACCAAAAATAAGATGGTGGCTACCGTTCAATCATTTTCTGTATCAAACTGCTTCTATTTTAAAACCTGTGGAGAAAAACCCTACCTTTTCCCTATTCAAAATACCTGTGGAGAAAAACTCTATCCTTTCCCAATTCTAAAACCTGTGGAGAAAAACCCTACCCTTTCTCTATTCTAAAACATGTGGTGAAAAACCCTACCCTTTCCCTGTTCTAAAATCTGTGGACAAAAAGCCTATCCTTTCCCTATTATATAACACATCATGAAGTCCACTATCCTTGACAGGATGGTTCTAAAGTCCGGTAGGGAAACATCCTGCCGAGTCTTCTCTGAGACATTGACAGTTGCAAGATAGCTGATCAGGGAAGGAGGCATAGGAATCTGTGGTTGCAGGAGCCTAGTTTCCAGATCTAAAACCAGTTCTGACCTGGCCCCCTGCCACCAAGAGTGAATCAGGGTCTTGAAATCCAAAGTAGCCAGGGGTTTGGGAGGTGGAACCTGTTGAGACTGGGGGGAGGAGGAGGAGGGGTGTCCAGTGGAGGATAATACCCTTGAAACCCCATGTAGTTGGAGTAAGGGTGAAATCCAGGGTAGAACTGTCCAAATGACTCCATTCTGGAGTGGAGCACCCTAGGTAGGGATCCCTTGGATACCCAAAAGGGCATGTGGGACAGTTCAGGGTCGATTATAAGCCCCCCAATGTCAGACCTGGCATCAGATGAATCCACGTTGGACCCGCCGTTGTGTAGATGGGGGAGGGTCCGGCATCGAGACAGCCCATGGCAGGGTCACCGACGTCGTAACTGGCGCAACCTAACCTGGCACTGGAAGGTGTTCTGTTGGTCACGTGATGTTGGGTGGGTGGTCCCCCTTCAGGTATTGCTAGAAAAGTCTTCCGTGTGGCCCAATGCCAGGTGGTGCAAGTCCAATATGTGATAACCTACTGATGGAACCCTCTCAGAGTAAGATCTATCTTTTCCTATATCTATCTCCAGCCTTTATGCATTGAACAGTGCAAAACCTATCAGTATTACCTTTTACTATTGTGTTTTAGGTCACTGTATTGCCCTTGGAAAATTAACACATTTTTTTTATGTTACCCTATCCTACTATGCCTTAGACCCATGTTTTGCGATATTTTTCACCATACATTATATAAAATAGTTGGTGGTTGTCAATACACAGCAATGATACACCTTCACCCTAAGGTTCACAGATGAAATACAAGATATACGTCACCCACAAGTTTTATACAATTAATAGAAAATGGAGCTAGTTTCTTCAGTATCTCACGGTTACAGTGAGAATGCCAAATTAAGTAAGGTGTTAACGAATGTGGTGTGTATTTAGGCCACCATACAGTATCTTATATAGTGTACTATACAGTAGGAAAGAAACCAAAATAGTTTTCTATTTTTTATTACCATTAACATTTACCATCTGTTGTCCACATTTCACCGATGCGACACTTTTTCAAGTGTATGGATCATCATGCACAAAGAGCATTCCATCAGACATGGTAATGCCAGAAACATATGGCAAAAAATCCTCTCAATTCCCTATTCTAAAACCTGTGGAGAAAATCCCTATTCTTTCCCTGTTCTAAAACCTGTGGAGAAAAACCCTACCCTTTCTCTATTCTAAAACATGTGTAGAAAAATCCTATCCTTTCTCCTTTCAAAAACCTTTGGAGAAAAACCCTATCCTTTCCCTATTCTAAAACCTGTGGAGAAAAACCCTACCCTTTCCGTATTCAAAAAACCTGTGGAGAAAAACCCTATCCTTTCCCTATTCTAAAACCTGTGGAGAAAAATCTTATCCTTTCCCTCTTCAAAAACCTGTGGAGAAAAATCCTATCCTTTCCCTTTTCAAAAACCTGTGGAGAAAAACCCTATTCTTTCCATATTCTAAAACCTGTGGAGAAAAACCCTAACAATTCCCTATTCAAAAAACCTGTGGAGAAAACCCTATCCTTTCCCTATTCTAAAACCTGTGGAGAAAAATCCTATCCTTTCCATCTTCAAAAACCTGTGTAGAAAAACCCTACCCTTTCTCTATTCTAAATTCTGTGGAGTAAAATCCTACCCTTTGCCTTTTCTAAAACCTGTGGAGAAAAGCCTATCCTTTCCCTATTATATAACACATCATGAAGTCCACTCTCCTTGACAGGACGGTGTCTAAAGTCCGGTAGGGAACGCCCTGCGAGTCTTCCCAAGACATGGACAGTTGCAAGATAGCTGATCAGGAAGCAGACATAGGAAGCTGTGGTTGCAGGAGCCTAGTTTCCAGATCTGAAACCAGTTCTGACCTGGGGCCTTGCCACCAAGACTGAATCAGGGTCTTGAAATCGAAGTAGCCAGGGAAGGGAGGTGGATCCGGTTGAGACTGGGGGAGGAGGGTGTCCGGTGGAGGATAATACCCTTTGAAACCCCATGTAGTTGGAGTAAGGGCAACTGAGGGTAGAACTGCCCTAAACACTCCAATCTGGAGTGAGTACCCCAGCTAGGGATCCTTGGATACCCAAAAGGGTAATGTGAAGCAGTTCAGGGTTGATTATAAGCCCCCAATGTCAGACCTGGCATCAGATGAATCCACGTCGGACCCGCCGTTGTGTAGATGGGGAAGGGTCTGGCGTCGAGACAGCCCACGGCAGGGTCACCGATGTCATAACTGGCACAACCTAACCTGTCACTGGAAGGGGTTCTGTTGGTCACGTGATGTTGGGCGGGTGGTCCCCCTTCAGGTATTGCTAGAAAAGTCTCCCGTGCGGCCTGATGCCAGGTGGTGCAAGTCCTATATGTGATGACCTACTGTTGGAACCCTCTCGAAGTAAGATCTGTCTTTTCCTATATCTATCTCCAGCATTTATGCATGTGAACAGTGGAAAAACCTATCAAGTATTACCTTATACTATTATATTTTAGATCACTGTATTGCCCTTGGATAATTAACTCATTTTTCTTATGTTACCCTATCCTACTATGCCTTAGTCCCATGTTCCGCGATATTTTTTCCCCATACATTATATAAAATAGTTGGTGGTTGTCAATACACAGCAATGATACACCTTCACCCTAAGGTTCAAAGATGAAATTCTTCAGCATCTCACGGTTACAGTGAGGACAGCAAATTAAGTAAGGTGTTAACAAAAGCGGTGTGTATTTAGGCCACCATACAGTATCTTATATAGTGTACTACACAGTATGAAAGAAACCAAAATAGTTTACTATTTTTTATTACCATTAGCATTTACCATCAGTGGTCCACATTTCACTGATGCAAAACTTTTTCAAGTGTATGGATCATCATACACAAAGAGCATTCCATCAGACATGGTAATGCCAGAAATATGTGGCAAAAAACCCTCTCATTTCCCTATTCTAAAACCTGTGAGAAAAACATCTATTCTTTCCCTATTCTAAAACCTGTGGAGAAAAACCCTATCCTTTCCCTATTCCTAAAACCTGTGGAGAAAAATCATATCCTTTCCCTATTCAAAAATCTGTGGAGAAAAATCCTATCCTTTCCCTTTTCAAAAACCTGTGGAGAAAAACCCTATCCTTTCCCTATTCTAAAACCTGTGGAGAAAAACCCTAACATTTCCTATTCAAAAAACCTGTGAAAAAACCCTATCCTTTCCCTGTTCTAAAACCTGTGGAGAAAAATCCTATTCTTTCCCTTTTCTCAAACCTGTGGAGAAAAACCCTATCTTTCCTATTCTAAAACCTGTGGAGAAAACCGTATCATTTCCTATTCAAAAAAACCTGTGGAGAAAAAACCCTATCTTTTCCTGTTCTAAAACCTGTGTAGAAAACCATACCTTTCTCTATTCTAAAATCTGTGGAGAAAACCCTATCCTTTCCTATTCTAAAACCTGTGGAGAAAAGCCCTATCCTTTCCTATGCTAAATTCTATATATCGTCTTCAGGCTTCAGACCTGTAGATAAAAACTATCTGATCTTACCCTATGCTACTATTACTGCATCAACATTTTACATACTCTGGGATATTTAATTTAACCAAAGTAATGTAGCTCACCTCACATGAAGTCATCTCTTGGAGTGTTCAGAACTAGTCCATGCATTATAATTCATTCCAACTGATGAGACGGTGAAGGTGAAGTTTGTTGTGGTGCAATGCGTACTAAAGTAGTCTACAAGACTATTTATGTTAACACCTTAAGGTTTCACAGCCTGTTAGACAAATTAGTTTGTCTCTTACCGTAATCCCAGAAAGTATCAGTTGAGTAGTATCATAGAAGTCAAGATGTAAAATGTTGTAATGTAGCATCATTGCAGTGTTTCTCCTTAGTATGAGAAAGTAAAAATAATAAATAAAGGTAAAAAAAAGCAAGTACACCACCCCTTTGCTAGATATGGGTAGCAGGGTGAATCACTGTTGAGATACCCAGCTGGACTAACACTGTTAGCAGTTTCATGAGGTAAACCCTGAATTAATTTTGAAATATGAATACATACTGTACATCAATCACATCTCAAAACCTAAGCTAAACTGTAACTTACCGTTAGTGACATCACGTAGTAACCTCACCTTATACACTTCTCATATTCAATTTATTTCCCATTCTGACTGTTGCATGAGTATTTCTGAAGCCAGGACATATTTCGTCATAACGACTGTGTATATAGATTACAGTGATGTCATATGGAAGACGACTCTGATGACAGATAGGGCATTTGGGCCTATATCCGTATACGTTCTTCGCTTTAAAGACTTTTAGCCTATATACTCCAATTCAGAAACACAGAATTTAAGACATTATACCAATGATCACCTGAAAGTTATAGTCCATTGGATTATATACTGCATTCCCCGCCACTGCATCTATAAATTGCATACCTCTATAGGATTGGAGCTACAGCCCTCTTGATGTCACTGCAGAACATATCGTCTCTCGATCCGTTAAATGGACACCATCCTGCCGATACAGTTCTGGGAAGAGGACATGATGCCATCATGCTTGACCACGCCGGGCTGACAATCCTCTCATGAATGCCCCCATCTCTGTGTTGATCTTTCTCCTTGTTCTGTCCATTTTCTTCAGACATAAACATTCCTTGCCGGTCTGCATGATGTGGGACTATGGATCATGGTTTTTGGCATTCGGTGCTTGATCAAGCGATGTCCTCCTTCATCTTCCATAGCAACATCACTGATGTCTTCAATCCTAAATCATTGCCTCCCAGGTGGATGACGGATGACATCTGGTTTGGATCCCCTCAGGCACTCCGTCGCAACATTAGCACCAGTTGATCCCAAAGCATGCCCTCTCACCTAACCAACGAACATTGACTGGAGTATTGAAGGTCCACACTGGTCCCCAGGTCGAGACCATCCGTAATCCCTGCCCAATGCGTGAAGGGAGTGTCTGCAGATCCTTACGTCTTCTCTGGACACTGCATATCTGAATTAAGAAAACATACATATAGCATCGGAGCGATCAATCTATGACAGGTAGTAGTGCTCAATTCCCTGACATTTGCTGGCAAAAGACAACATGTCTGGTATCTTCCAGGAAATAAAACATTTAAGAGTGATTACTAATAGTGGCACTTAGAGCAAAATTATGCATTTGCGGCACAAGATCTCTATGAAAACATTCGTGATTGGTGGTTTGAGAAACTGATGGTTACCAAATGGGAAAGGTATTTTGCAGTAGTCATGTTTGATGACCTAGCATGAATAAAGCAGTACATGTTGTTCAACCTTCCCATGTCATCCCACACTTGTGTATCCCCTAGGTGGCGCTTATCTCAAGGGCTACTACCCCTGCCTGCTTAGCTGAGTTGCAGGTTAAGGCATGTGTACTGACACGTGTTCCTCCACCTGGAGGACAGGGTTGTTAGTAACAAGGCTAACCTGGATACAGCTCAGGGACATTGTAATCCCCTTTTCCTTCTAGTAGCATAGACAATATGCAACAAACATTTTCACAGTAGCCTCTATTCTGTAGTACACTTCCCCACACTGTTTGACTTACCACCAGGGCTGGTTCCACCAGTTCAACCTGGAGACCCCTGTAAAAAGGTTAGGCACAGTATATAACAGTATAGTGCTTTTGGTACAAACTGGAACCACAGTTGGATTAAAGAGAACAGGAAATCATTTCTAATTGGCAGCAGTTTATAAAGTTCTTATTCTCTGAAATGATATGCATTATTCTAAATAATCCACATTTAACTGTACTTGAATAAAAACTTGATACGAAAAACTGTATTTTGCATTGTTTTGTTTTTATGGGCAGCATTCTGGGATGCATTTCCCACCTATCTTACATCTCGATCACTCTGCCATCTCGGTCTCAATACCGGGAATCTATACCAATCAACCATTCCATGGAGTTCATTGGACACCCCATGTCTTCCTACACTGGGAAACAGCAACTATAAAACATGCCATGGTGTCCAATGGACACGCAATGCTGACTATGATAGAGGGAAGTCTTGTGCAGTCCATTCCGGGATGCAGCACTCGCATTTCCCACCTATCTTACATCTCAATCACTCCGCCATCTCGGTCTCGATACCGGGAATCTATACCAATTAACCATTCCATGGAGTCCAATGGACACCCCATGTCTTCCCACACTGGGAAACAGCAACTATAAAACATGCCATGGTGTCCAATGGACACGCAATGCTGACTATGATAGAGGGAAGTCTTCAGGCAGTCCCAGGATGCAGCACTTCAGCATTTCCCACCTGTTCTACATCTCAACTACTCCACCATCTCAGTCTCGACATCGGGAATCTACACCAATTTACCATTCCATGGTGTCCAATGGACACCCCATGTCTTCCCACACTGGGAAACAGCAACTATAAAACATGCCATGGTGTTCAATGGACACGCAATGCTGACTATGATAGAGGGAAGTCTTGTGCAGTCCATTCCGGGATGCAGCACAAAGCATTTCCCACCTATCTTACATCTCAATCACTCCGCCATCTCAGTCTCGATACTGGGAATCTACACCAATTTACCATTCCATGGTGTCCAATGGACACGCTATGTCTTCCCACACTGGGAAACAGCAACTATAAAACATGCCATGGTGTCCAATGGACACACAATGCTGACTATGATAGAGGGAAGTCTTGTGCAGTCCATTCCGGGATGCAACACTCATTTCCCACCTATCTTACATCTCAATCACTCCGCCATCTCGGTCTCGATACCGGAATCTCGCCTGTCAAGCGATGTACTATTCTGTGTCACTATTGCTTGTATTTGGTGATCCGGGCATCCCGTATTTCATCTTTTGAATGGTATTCGAGAAGCATTTATCTCACACAGGTCCTTGCCGTAATCTGCACACCAGTAGGTCGATTCTTACGCTTCCTTTCTTTGTGCACACCACATCTTCGGTAGGTGCAGCTTCTTTGGTGTTCTTGGTATTTTTGATGGGAAGTGCTTTCCTTGCAGTCGTTGGCATGGATCAAATTTTGTCAATTCCCATTTTGGCTATGCTGTGGAAGATCATCTATTTTTTGGCTTCGTTATAAGTTCTTTAATTACAGTCTGTTGGAATTCCAAGTGCGCATCTTCTTTCTTTCTGGGAAAATTTCTTGTACATTATGTACCCTGAATTAACATGGCATTCAGTAAATAAAAAGAACTCCTCTGCCATACCTTCTTGCATCGCCGTTAAAATTGTAATACCCTGCCAGCTGATCATTTTTGTCAACTCCACCCATGTATCTGGTGTAGTCCAGTATACATTTGGGTTTTATCGACTCCCAGTCTTCCATCCTTTCTTCCGGTATCGACAAATTCAGTACTTGATGTTGTTGACAGCATGTATATGTCCCTCTTGTCTCTCACTTCATACAGAGCATTGGTGTCTTCCTGAATGTAACCTTTCTTTCATCTTCAGCTTTATGTCTTTTATTTTGGGAGGCATTCCCTTGCGGTTGAGCATAACAGTTCCAGTTGCACCAACTCCAGATAAAAAATAGATCTGTGTAGAGTTGAGGTCCAGTGTAGTATCTGTCTCGTGTAAATCCTGTAGCCTTTCCCTCGCAGTTCTTCTCTAACTAGATCAAAACAAACTCTGTATGTATGTCCTTTGCTCTGTTCCTCATCGACTTTGCCTGTATAGAATTGCCAGTTGCATATGTATCCCGAGTTTGATTCACATAAGGTGTACACCTTGATTCCCTACTTCACTGGTTTTGTGGATTAAATGTTCTGTAACTTAGATTTCCCTTCCACAGACATATACCTTCATCCAGGGAGAGGTCCCGGTTGGGAAGATAGGTTTCTCGTGATCTCTTCAGGAATCACTCATGTATCTCCCTAATGTGAAAAAGTTGATCAAAGCCCTCCATCCCTCTAGGCTTCCGATTCGAGTTGTCAGCCATGTGGAGAAAAGAAAAAATCAGGTTGAATCGGTTCCTTGCCATCACACTATAGCCTAGAGGTTAGAGGAACGAGGTGTGAATGAGCTTGGTATATCCAGCAGACCAGACCGGAGTTTGATTCTCACAACCTCCACTTGCATACTGTGTGACTCTGAGCAAGTCACTTAACTGCCCAGTGCTCCCAGGTTGCCCCTGAAAACAGGCACTTGTGCCTAGTGGGCCTTACCTGGTTACCAAAGACTAAAAAAAAAATAAAAAAAAAAAAAACACTGCCCCAGAATGGTGTGTAGGTGACTTCATCCAATCCCCAGTATTCATCTTTACTGCTCTTCACTACCGCAATGTATAATGCAAAAAACCTCTTCAGTTCTTCTTTGTCAGTCATCTTCCAAGTCCTGGCCCTTGAATGTGGTGGCAACTCATCAACTAGATGTGCCAGAAAGAAATCATGGGCATATCTATTTGTTTCCCTTGCAATAAGCTCCAAATCTTCATCCGTCAGGCAAAACAGTTGTACAAATCCAAGTGGACTTTCTGGGACTGGTACTTGGAGACCTGAAGTTGCAGTGAATAGGTGTCCATTGTCACTTGTTGTCACCTCTTCCCATTCGTCTCTTCTAACGCTTTGTTCTGCTGATGACCGAGCCCTTTTACCACAAGTCTTCTTATGCATTGCACCTACTGATGTTGTGGGGGTCTCTTCATGATCTTTTTGCTCCACATCCAGCATGTAATCTTGATCAGTAATTTCTTCATCTTCAGAAGACTCATTCCGCACTTCCACCTGATCCAGATTGTACAATCTTTCTTCAACATCATCTTCACTATGCGATTCGGAGAAATCAGACTCGCACACATCTGGATCTCAGCAAAACATCCAATGCAGTCATTTTTAGCCATAGTATGATTATTCTGTAAGGTGTAGAGAAAAACAAAACAAAAAACATCATTGTTGCAAGTTATCTTTGTTGGGTGATTCTAACAATAATACTAAAAAGTGAAGCCCTATGAATACCAGTTTGGCTCAATAAACCCTATCCCCAACTCCCACTGTGCACTGATTTATATTTTCAAGCGTACCACAAAATATTCTATGTTCTGTTGAATTATGTCAAATATCGCAAGGAATCAACCTGAAAGACAAAAGAAAAAGTTATATTCAAGAGTTACATGTAATTACTTTTATGAAATACTCAAGCTCATTTTCACACATACGGGAAGACACAGTGATATGATAATAGAAACACCCATCCCTTATCAGGTGCAACATCAAGTTAAGCTTTACTAGTGCTAATGTCAACCCCAATATATGACTATAGGTTTATGACTGTATAACATCAGTCTGCATTTTACCACCCTCCAGTGAGTTGTAATTCCTCCTGATGTTGCCCGGTTATAAACAAATATATTTTCCTTAATACACTGACCTAAGGAACACTTGATTATTGCATATATATATATATATATATATATGTGTGTGCATGCTTGGCATCAGCTGACATGAAAATCCAAGTAGAATATCAGATTTGCAAGGTAAATGACTATGTGTTTATGATGGATAACATCAGTCAGCATTTCGCCACCCAGTAGTGTGTTAATGCCTCTGATGTTACCTGGTTATAAACAAATAGTGTATTTCCTTACTAGTCAAGAAAATCACCAAATTGGAACCTTTCTTGTTTTGGAACTTGCAACTTTAATTAACCATACAATAAGCAGTATCACAACATAGGAAGAACTTCAGATATATCAAGTTAGGATCAACAATTCACAGTACAGCTGATATCCATCAAAAAGTCAAATGTTCCAAAAGTGTCTATGTGTCGTGAACTGATAAATGTAAAATCAACCATTGTTCTCTCTGATTTTCGGAGCTGTCCCAATGAAGATGATGCAATAAAACTCTAAAGGATCAAGTCAGGATAAGTGTTATTAAATTGACCTTAAACATTTGCAAGAACACATAATACATTTAATTCAGTGATAAAAGCAACCAATTTTATGTCTTATTAATAAAGTATAATCCAAAATATTGTTTATAGTTTGTGAATTCAATTCTCAGTTCTTCTGATTACATTTGTTTTATATTGTGTTATAATACAAACAGTATATTACATGAACAAATAACTGCTGTACAAGTAGAAGTGAGTGATGATATGTATTATTATTATATGTATGATGACATAATGCCAACAGGGTGGGCGGTATTGTGCTAATACCGGACAGCCCAGGGCGAATGAGGCGGAGATTTGAAATTTTATCGGTACTTTATGCCAATAGAAAATTAGGCTGGAGCACAATGATACAGGACTACGTGAAGGGCTAGTACTTTTATCTACTGGGCTCTGTTGTCAGATAGACCAGGGCTTTGGGTAAGGAACTGGCCAATCAGAAGCCAGGATTTTACAAGCTCATTTTCTAATGAGTGTTCATCGTCACAATACTTATTTTTGAAACAGCTCAAGAATATCAATTGATAGACTGAAAAATATTGAAAATATGTAACCTTAGAAAAGCATATGAAACATATTCAATGCAACATTTCAGATCAATACTCCTGTATACATTTTCATCCAGAAGTGGTAGAGATGGCTGAACCATCCATGACTTTCAACATGTCATACTGCAGGACTTTACTGACATTGTGGTGGGCCCCATGGCTCAGGTGTGGTGGCACAACACATTAAGGGGACTAACAAGGTGAAGAGTCTAACATGTTCAACATAGAAAATAGGACAAGAGGACACAGCATGAGATTAGAGGGATGCCAGTTAAGGCGAATGTGAGGAAGTTCTTTTTAAAGAAATGGTGGTGGATGCATGAAGCGTCCTACTTCAGGAAGTGGTGGATATGAATACAGTGCAGGGCTTCAAACAGGCATGGGATAGGCATAAGGGAGCAATACAGATGAATATGGATAGATAGGTCATTGACAAAGCAAAGTCAATGGCACATTTATAATGTAGAAAAAGAAATGGGCAGACTGGATGGGCTTGCAGTCCTTATTTGCCATCAACTTATATGTTTCTATGCACAATGGTGGGGTGGAAAGGATGAGAAGGGACTTACAACATACAGAACATGACGAATTTGCCAGCAGATAAAGGCCTAGAGGTCTATCAAGTCTGCTTGAATGTGTAGCTAGCACCCCTTATTCTGCAGCTGCCACTCCCTTCCACCCTTCCCCTTCATTAACCCTCCCCCTTGTCCTATCCCATCCTCATTTGAAGCAGTCCACTGTTCTACTGCATACCACTTCAGCATGTAACGCATTCCACCCAGCCACGACCCTCTCTGTAAAATCGGTTACCAACTGTGTTACAGGCTGTTTGAAAAAAAGTCAAAAAATACTTTTTTAAACTGGTGGGGACTGTGTACCTCACACTGAGAATTGGATACAAGAGACAATCCACCTAAGCAATGGATCTTTTAGTGGCAGGTTCCCTTCACCCACCTCACCACAAGTGAGGAACAGTTGGAGGGACAGTCCTGTGACCCTTGGTACACTCTATGTAGTAGCTAAGGGCTCTTTGACATCCAACTGTGCAACTCCTCTCACCGAGGAGGAATGGTCAGTGAAGTACACAGGGAGAGACATGGATTGATTAAGGTGAAAGTCCGAGACCACTTTAGGCAAGAACTGTCTGTTAGTCCTGAGAGCCACTTTATCCTATGAAAGGAGATAAAATCAGGCTCCACTGACAATGCTTGTAGTTCACTGTGCGCCTGGCAGAGTGATGGCTACCAAAAACTCAGTTTTCCAAGTCAAGTGCTTAAGCTCTGCTGAAGACAAAGGGTTCAAAGGGGGTTGCATAAGCTGGGCAATGCAAACATTAAAGATCCCTAGCTTGAGGACAGGGTCCTTGAATGGGGTGGTAATGAATAACCCCTTGAAAACTTAGAGAATACCAGATGAGCTGAAAGGAAGAGGGTTTTCCAATGATAAGAAAGCAGACATGGCTGCCAGGCACTTTTAGGTAGCTGGTCTCAGCCCCAAAGAATTCAAATTACCATATAATCCAGAACTGTGGGCAAACCGGCAGACACTGGAAATATTATTTCAGAGCACCATATGGAAAATCTCTTCCATTTGGAATTAAAGTAGCCCTGGTGGAAGGCTTCCTGAAGCCTTCAAAATATCGAAGTACACCTTGAGAAAGGTGTGGGTCAGCAAACTCTAACTCTTCAAGAGCCAGGCCTTGAGATTGAGAGATTTGAGATTTGTAACAAACTCTCCCTGGGCACAGGTTAACAGATTGTGATTCCTGGGAAGACACAGGGAAGGTGGACTGCTAAGGACAAAAGGAGGGATACCAGGCTGTCTGGCCCAATCTGGAGCAATCAGAATCATCTTGCAAGGTTGAGATCTGATTTTGACTAGCACCTTGAACAGGAGAGGAAGGGGAAAGGCATAGAGAGCAGCGGTGAGAGGGCCCTTGTTCTGGTGCCTCTCCTTATCCTTCTTCACAGTGGCCTTGAAATGGGAGCGCCTGCCTCGGTTTTTGAGCTCCTTTTACATTGAACTCTCTTCTTCTTTTTCAGAATATGGGCTTCAGAGATTGCTGCCACCTTTCCAGGTAGCAGGGCTTGAAGCTGAGGCAGTGCTGGCACTTCTCGAATGGGTGATTGGGGCCTAGGCAGAACAGGCTGGGGAATGTCCGTCCTTGTGTGGTAGTTGGGCGCCAGGGACTGCTAGGAAGAAATCTTTCCGTGGGGTCCTGCCGCCTGCCAGCATCAGTCCTATAAGTAATTACCTACTGCAAGAGCCCTCTCGAAGTAAGATCTGGGACTATAGGACACATATCCCATGCAACCCCTCCTATGCCAGACACAACCAAGTAATATGTGGAGAGCATCTTACCAGGATACTGTGGAGTCAGAAGCAGGAATCTTGAAGGGACGATGTCCATCAGTACTGAAAAATAAAATACAGGAATGGAGTCACAAAGGATCCATAGTTCTTAATAAATTATTAATATATGACATGTTCACAGTAGAACAATACTTATCTGATGGTGAAGGAGTCCTCATCTGTTCAGGCATGTGAAAGAGAAACAACAATAGGTTAATATGAAAAGATGCGCAGTAATGAGATAAGAAACCAATGTGGATAGATACTGTTTGCATCGGACTACATTAGAGTGTAATGGTGCATAACAAAAATTACAGTTGAAGAAGTATTATAATAATAATATAATAGTGACATAAAGGAAAAAAATTAGTTAACAGATAGAAGAAAATTTGTTTTTAGTAAAGATGATTAGAAAGACTAGTGCTCTCTGCCTAGATGGCCAATTTTCAAGTGACTGTAGTATCCCGTTGGGATAGGTGATATTCCTTTTGGTTCACTGGCCCATTGTTGCCTGGGCAATCAGTTAAGTTCATTCACTGACCTTTTAATGGATTCCTTCTTTGCACCTCTTCTGTAAATGAAGCATCTAGTTCACTCGTCTGTCAAATTGGCACAACATGACCTTGATAACATGCGCTATCACGAATGTTCACTTAGACCATCAAATTGGCACAACATGCACCTTGGTAACATGTGCTATCATGAATTTTCCATGCATTGACAGAATTGGCACAACATGCACCTTGATAACATGCACTATCACAAATGTTCCATGCAACTGACAAATTGGCACAACATGCTACTGATAACATGCGCTATCACAATTTCACTTAGACTATCAAATTGGTACATGCAACTTGATAACATGCAACTGTCAAATTGGCACAACATGCACTTCTTAATTTGTGCAATACAGAATCACAGTTCGACTGTCAAATTGTCCAAACATGCACTTTTGATAACATGTGCTATAGCACCCTAATATAGCATGGTGGTTAATCTCACTCTCTCAAAACTCCCCCACACTGGGATACAACGATCACAATATAGTTTAGTTTAGCATAAGGATAGATACTAACTCAAGTCATACTAGGACAAAGGTTTTGGATTTCAAAAATGCTGACTTTGCTGAAATGGGGAGAGGTCTCAAAAGAGCTCTGGAGAGAATGGGGGCAGGAGGGGGAGTGGAAGAACAGTGTAAGCATCTAAAGGAAGCCTTAATGGAAGTAACAAACCAGTGCATCAGATTGGTATTCAAAGGCAAGAGAACAAGAGAGATTACTAGTTTCTCCACCCACATACTCCTAATCTGAATACATTCCCCTAGTTGACCCTCTTCATGCTGTCACTTGCCATCTTCTGACCCTCTTCCTGGCACTGGACCTCACCAGACCAACCCTAAATCTTAGCCTTACTCGACCCACCCTACATTATCTTAGCCCCCCCTTTACTAACCAGCATGGAGAAGTGGCAGAGGATAAGAAACAGCACAAGTAGGAGAGAGGGGTTTGGAGAGGGACATCACAGAGATAGGAAACAGGACAGCAGGGCAAGTCATACGAGGAGAGGTTGAGGGCACTGAACATGTACTCCCTGGAAGACAGGGAAGAGAGGGAGAGAGAGAAAGGAGGGACATGATTGGGAGCTTCAAGTACTTGAAAGGGATAAATAAGGTGATGGCGGGAAAGAACTGGATGACAGGCAAGGGACTGCCCCCCTTTATAGTCACGCTGAAATCACATCACCCGATGACTGCTAGCTACAAGTTTGCCGTGCAGTTCTGATGCCAGGAGATGCAGACCTATACGTCAAGACCTACTGCAGGAACCCTCTTGAAGTAAGATCAGTTGTTTTCTGTCCTTTCTATGATCCTTAGTGGTTGTCATGTACCAGGTAAGAGATCTCTTGACATCCAGTCTCTCTCTCTCCCCCACCCGCATCCCCCTGGATTGTGCAAGTCAAATATGTTTTTTTTAATCAGCCTGCCATTGCCTGGCCTATACACAAAACCACATTTAGTGCTAGAATACAGTTTACTTGTGATTGTGTGATGGTAAAATATATGTGTACCTTATTCTTATGTTATATTGCCTAAACCAAGATGTATGTTAACCCTGTATATGCCTGATGCCTGATGATCATTTTTTGTTCCATTGTAACCTCTCTGGGGCGCATTTGAAAATAGGCACCTGGTTGTCTAGTGTGTGCACCGGTAAACAAAAGCAAATAAATAAGTTAAGCATTTCCCCGTGTACAATGTCAGTACACACACCTTCCCATGCCAGACCCTACCACTAATTTCTGTCGCTATAAAAATGTATATTTTCTATCCAATAGTCTGTCTCCCCCCCCCCGTCTGAACAAGTCAAATATTTATTTTACCAGTCCGTCATTGCCCGGACTATACACAATTATAACAATGGTCTGAGAAATGAAGCTTTCTGATTGGCTGTAAACATTCTAACAGCCTTATGTTAATTTTAATATACTTGTACAGCTTACCCCTATTGAACAAAATTTAACACTGTTTAAAAAAACATTTTTATTATAATAGCAATAAGGCACTCCCAGAGGTTATGTTAATGGTCAGTTAATCACCCTTTAGGGGCATGTTGCACTCGGCAATGCCTTGTGCCACATTATGCCACTAAAGGGTGATTAACAGACCACATCAATGGCCTCCCAATACCCTCATAAACCAAGCACTGCCACAATTGAATTTCCTTACATGTGAATGTGTTGTGAGCTTATAGTGGGTCGTGATTTATACAGGTCCCCCAGCCTCTCCTTGACAATGCCCTCCATCACCTTGCCACCACTGCATGTCAGTTTGACATGCCTGTAGTTCCTGCCTCCTTGATCCCCCTTGTGGATAGGCAGTATATCGCCACCTTCTGATCAGGGCTAAGAATGCCTTGAAATTCCAGGAGACACTTTGAGATTATGCTGAATGAATAATGAGTGTCGCAGGTGAGGATACACAGCTCTCCACAGCACGGAACCAAGACATCCCCAGGCCTATAACCCCATAATCTAATTGATGAAGTGCCTTTTATGGGATTATGATAAATATCAACATGTGTAGCCAGAAAAAAACAATTAACATTAGCTCTAGAACTTTGAAAGTTGTAACAGGGCTCATCAGCAGAACCGACAAAATTGTGTCACACGAGGGCCTTGCCAGACTACCCTACTGCATGGAGCAAAGCCATCAACGAGAAACCTGCCTGGGGTCAGCCCCCTGCTCCACGCTCAAACAGGAACAACGCCTTGATGGTGTGGGCCCCTGCTTCTCCTGGCCATCCCACAGTAAGCTTTCTGTCTCCAATTCTCGTCCATCCTGTGTCCAGTCCTGGGTATCGTGACAACCATCAGGGAGCTCCTGCAATTTCAGTTTAATATAAGTGTGTCATCTGATTTATTTTTATTTCTCTTGCCTCACTGACTGAGCCATCTGGCTCCAGATTACAAATAGTGTGTGTTGTGCAGATTGGTTTTCCATCATTTAACCAGCTACAACACCTGCCTACCCGAACAGCGTTACTGGCTAGCCACCTATCCTCCACCTGGATTTACCCAGAGAGTGTGACTGTGTTAGGGATACTGAATGCATACACAGCTGGGTGATTGATAAGAGTATTTAAGCTAATTAACCTGATTTCTCCCATCCCATGTTCAACCCCAGAATAAATCAGATCTATCTTTTTTCTGCATTCAGCCTGATTGTGGTGCCTGTTTGTGCTCGAAGTACTTACTGTTTCTATTTGCTCTGCCTAACCTTGTTTATAGGGAGTCCCCAGGGTTGAACCGGAGGAACAAGCCCTGGTGGTAATCTGCAAACAGTGTGTGGTGTCTTTGAAAGGGTATATTGGTGGTATTTGAAGGTAGTTACTGGGTATCGTTGTAGCCACTAGCGGGAAAGAGCAGGGTTATACAGTAGCGGAGCCAGGTTTGGGATCATTTGGGAGCCGAGGAGGACATTCAGTCAATGATAGGCTCACAATGGGCACTAAACAGTGAATAAAGATGTGGCAGGGCACCACTACTCACCTACCATCATCTGAAGACTTTTAGTGAAATTAGCTAAGTTGTTGCTGGGAAGGGAAAACTGTAGAGGACTTTAAGAACTGTTCCAGCCACCTGGGTGTGTTCCTTCCCAACACCCCTCCCACTCCAGCACCTGTACTGCCTGCAGAGAAATCCTTGCCTCAGAGGGCTGCTCCTTGTCAACATTACTACCAGACTTTAATGGAACTGGTCTGGAGCTTCTTGAGTTTAGAGTGACCAGTGAAACATTAAGTAAGTATTGATGATTCTGGATCATTTCACAAGGTATGCACAAGCTTTCCCACCAAAGATCAAAGGCATTCCATTGGCCAAAGGTGCTAATGGAAAAATTTCTTCATCACTATGGTGCCCCCAGTGGATTCATTCCAGTAGAGCAGGGGTAGTAGCCGCGGATAGCACCACCTAGGGTTACATGGACAAGGAGTAATTGACTATTAACCATTCAATTTTCTGTGGGGAGAGGGAAAGGGAGAAGAAGGAGAGAAGAGTGAGTACTAAAGAGAGAAGGTGAGAGGACAAGCTGAGGTAATGAGGAGGAAGTGTGTGTTATTGAGCAGAGGAAGATGAGAAGATTAGTCTTGGCAATAGCAGGACTCAGGGAACACAGTTTGGAGGGGATAAACATGTTTTAGGAGACAGAAAGAGTGTCTGATTTGGGAGGGAGGTGTTCCAGAGTGAGGAAGTCTGTAAGAGAAAGCAGCTGAGCCAGAACAGGAGGAGGGTTGTGAGGAGGGAGAATGTGGGTATCCCTTGACTGAAGTGAGTTGGAGGCTGCAGTGAGGGATACAAAATTGAGAAAGGTAGGATGGTAGGACCCAAACCTATATGTAGAGATAAAAATAGCAGAGTGAATTTGCAACTAGTGTAGGAAAGTAAGGAGAGGAGCTGAGTGGGGTACAGTGATGTGTGTGCAAGGAGGGGCATGTAGAGCAAAGTGGCAAAAGCACTGTAGAGGGTGTCATGCTGCCTGGCAAAGGGGGAGGCTGATGCGGTGCCATAAGCAACATTGGCATAGTCAAATCAGGGGATGATCATCTTGGTAAGGATCTGACGTCAAGTATTTAGGGAGAGGGCATCCTTATTTCTGTATAAGGTGCCCAGTTTGGGGTGAAGTTTAACATGGATGTGTTCAACATGTTTACAGTAGTCAGCCGGGAGTTCAGTCATATCACGGTACTTGTAATGTACTACGTCTAGTAGGAGCCATCAAGGGTGGTGAATGGGGGGAGGAGATGGAGGCAAGTTTGTGAGGGTTTTACATGCAGTGGATATGGACGAAGATCATTTAAGAAAATGAAGAACAGTATAGGGCAAGATGGAGCATTGGGAACACCAGAATGTATTGTGAGAGAGGAGAGAGAATTCACCAAACTTGACTTGTTGGAGTCGCCAGAGGTAGGAGTTAAATCAGTTTACAGATGCAAGAAAGGCCAGCAGATGAAGCTTGGTTAGTAAGAAGGATGAGACACAGAACTATGAAAAGATGGAGTTTGTCAGGAAAATACCAGTTACTATATGAAGAATAATATATGCGGTAGTGTATATAACAAGAATTTTACACACAAGATGCTGGGGTGTATAGCAAGGGGTTCTCATTCAGGCAGAGGTGATCTCGCCCTCAACAGGTCACTGATCATGTTGGACTTGAGAACTGTGTGCAGTTCTGGAGGCCATACCTGAGGCGGGATATCAAACTACTGGAGGGAATGCAGCAGAGAGCACGTGAGGATGTTACAGAGAATGGAGGAGAGACAAGCGAGAGCGGGCTGGGTGATAAACACCCTGGAAGAGAGAGGGAGGATGGGGGACATGATCTAAACTTTCAAGTATCTGAGGTGAATCAACAAGGATGGACCAACAGGGTTTTAAACTGAGAAGGGAAGGAACACTAGAGGCACGGGCTAAGAATAGAGGGGGAAGATTTAGGAGGAGATGAGGAGGCATTACTTCACAGAAGAATGGTGTCAGAAGTGAAATGCCCTAACACAGAGGGTGATATCAAGCAAAATGGTGGGTAGCTTTAAAAGAGCATGGGACGAAGACGAGGGAGAGTACTGTTGGTGGCCGCTGAGAATGGCCGAGAGTGAACAAAAGGAGCTGAGGGTGGGCAGATGTGACCCGAGGCGGCTAGCTGCACCTCCAAGCAGGCGGTTACAGACCAGGTCACAATAGTTAAACTTTCAACTGAACAGTATGTTACTGACTACTTTAAAACACTGTTTTTATTACATTTGTCCTTTATTACCAACTGAAGAGGCAGTGTTGTGCTTGTTTACTGAGTACAGAGCTGTGAACTACAAGATCCCAGATTTGAATCCGCCACAGCCACTGGTTTACTAGTAACCTTCTGTAGCGAACAGTGGAAGGCTTCAAAATACATGGAACAGACACAGGAGAGTGTTGGGGGTGGGAGGCATGTCTTAGCAGATAGCTAGACAAATGGGCAGACTAGGTGGGCGTGTCGTCCTTTCTGCCAACAGACTTCTATGTTTCTATGTAGTAGTCGAGAAAGGCTGAGGATGGCCAAGAGAAAACTGACACAGGCAAAGTAGATGTGAAGCTAAGATGTGTAGAGAGGGTTCAAGAGGCTGACAAGGCATTCTTTAATACACAAGACCAGACAGTGCAAAACTAGTGACAGGGTGGTCAGGCTCAGGGGAGGAAGATGAGAAGCAGAAGGCAGCTTTACTAAATGAATATTTATGTTCAGTATTCTCAGTGTAAGACAAAAGCATGCTGCTACAATGCAGAATTAAAGTCAATATGTTGACATTTTGGCTTCTACTATACTGTATTATTCAAGAGAGACCCAATCTTGGATCGAGGTTCTGTTCTTGGGTCAGAAAAAAAATGTGTGTGATGGCAGTAGAAATCCATCAACCATTTTTTCTGGTCAAGAACTGCATCCTTCCCTTCATGTACCCTCCAAATCTGTTTAAAAATGGGCCTTTTTTCCTACCTTACTATTGGCAAACAGCCTTTGTTTGTTGGTCACAGATATGTACTGCCATGACAAATCAGTTCCTGTGGGGTTCTGGAAAGGAAAAAAAGATAAATACAAAGTACCACAAGAAAGATAAAACAAATTTTGAAGCGAATGCTTCCTTGTCCTGCTCCTAGATCATTCAGTGTTCCTCCTCTGCCCATCTGTACCTGGTCTGCTGAGCAATCTCTCTCTCAATGGCACATCATGTCGAAGTTTATTATACTAGTCTGCCCATGATCTGCCTGCATACGCCAGCTCACATTGCAATGACTGAATGTGTGGTGGAAGCCAAATACAGAGGTAATCCTTTTTCTTTTGATTGGTGCTTTATGCAGGACTGCCTCCCTCTCCTGGCAAGGCGTGAACTTGTCGCAAGATGATCCTCCCAATATTTGCCCACTGTGATGTAGTCTGCAATGTTGTGCCAAGTCATCCTAGCCAGATTGGATACCTGTTCAATTTTTCTGCCACTTACACATGAGTGTCCTCCTCTCTTTCATCACTGCTCTCTATCACACCAGACCCATGTACTCCCTCTCTTGCTCTCACTGCCGGCGTGACATAATGTGCAAGGTATTTATATGGACCACTAAAGTCATGCAGAGGACTTTTGCCAGTCCTGTTCATGTCCTAGGTAGTCAGTCATGTGACCCACATTGCCATTGCTGATGTCAGTCTGTCTGGGACCAAAATAAAACTAAACAAAACGCCTTTCCCACCCTCGTATCACTGCATCTCATCTTCCTCCACCAGAAATTAAGTAAAGTAACTCCTTTCCCTAACCTAAGAGTACCCCATTCTCTTTCCTCCCACCAGTAAAGTAGTGAAGTTAGTCCCCGTAGTGCTCTTCAGTCTGTTTATATGTGACATTAGAGAAGGGATTCAGGGCGAAATGTGCTTCATTGCAAATGACAGTAACTAAGGTATCTGATAGGGTGGAGGACCATGAGAAAGAGTTTAGGAACAGGAAAGAGGACTTAACAAAACTGTAAAAGTGGTCCAAGACCTGGCAATGCAGTTTTAATGCCAAAAAGTACAAGGACATGCACAGAGGGAAAAGGAACCTGAAAACATAGCACTGGATAGAGGGGGAGGACAGGTTAGATCAGCCCTCGGAGGACAGTGACCTAGGTGTTACCATAAGTAACATTCACAAGAATATTGCCCCATGCAAGTTGGCAGAGCTTTTTCTAAAAGGAGAAATTTTCACGATCTTGGTGAGGCAGCACCTAGAGTACTGCTTACAATCAGTCTAAGGAGAGCAATGGAAATTGTACATGAGCAGCAGGGACCTATGGACACTTGGGACTGCCTGACCTGAATATGTACTCCATGGAGTCAAGAAGGAAGGGGAATATGACTGAGACTTTCAAAATACAAAATCTGAAAGGTAATAACACGGGGACAGCAAGCAACCTTTCAGCTAAATGAGGGGTTTGTGACTGAGAACATAATCATAGTCTAATGGGGAGATTTTGGATGGATGTCTCTCATCCATATAAAGACTCCTCCCTCCCATCGTCACAAGCTGGTCTCAAAATGATTCTCCCAATCTTTTTACACATACGTGGCTACGGCACTGCCCTGCTACCTCCCTCTCTAAGCTCACAGCAGCCCATGTGAGACAACCATCACGCCCGGAGCCCGCCCCAAACAGTGAAACCGCATTGATAAACCTAAGTAATTAATACCAGCCAGCGATATAGAGCAGTAAATAGCTATGCTGCATACCTAACCCCAAATCCCTGGTGTGCCCAATGTCCATTCAAAAGGCTTCAGATCTGTGAAGCCATCTATACCAAACAGAGAGAAAAAAGGTGAGAAAAGATCCTGTATATTTAGTCCACCATCAGGCCCAGTTCAGCGCACTGGTAAGAGAGTTGGTCCGTTGGATCTTGCCAGGAACACTCAGGTCTTCAAACCAGCTTTCTTGGAAGACGAGCTAAGGTCACAGCATTTTACTCATAAGTTCGGCTATCAGCTATTCAATACATCCCACTATCTCTTATCAATGTGGCCCATTAACCTCCAAATTTCATGTTGCTCTCCAATGATAGGTGGCCCATGTCCAGTACCATAGTATCATGTATAACTCCTGATTGCTCTATTGTGAGTGGCAATATAGGCAATAAAGATATCCTTCATCTTCAGGCGGGGCACTAAAGATCTTCCGTGTACTATGCGTTATAGGGGAGTCAGATAATGTGTAATCACTATTAGACTAGCTTTACCGCCACAGGATCGCTGGGAAACAAAATAAACCTTCAACCAGGCCTCCTAGCCTGGGCTTTTGCTCGAATAGCTTTGGGCGACAATCCGGTGCAAGGGTAGCATTATTCGAGGCCCACCAGGTCGCGGTCAATACCCGTTAATGTAAATGAGCTCCTCATAAATCAACTGTACCGTGGGGCACTACCCGGGAAAGAAGAGAGGATAGCTGGTCTATGAGCAAGTTAATGAAGTAGGATATGTATCTAGGTATGCCATCCCCCCGAGATATTATCATGCCCTATGTCTCGCAGCACAGTCTTACCGCTTGCTATCGGAGTAGAGGGTTGACCTTCTGAGTGGGTTTGTGACAGCAGCTCCTGGGGCATTGGTTGTCAGGGGCCAGGACAGACATGGCCCTCATCGAACCAGCACCACTGACTCCCCATCCAGGACTCACAGTGCAGCAGCTCCCAAGTGTTCAACCTGAGGGCCAAATGGCATGATCCTCCCCGAAGCAGCTGCTAACTCACCCAGCAGGTCTCACTGTACAGCACTTATCTGAGGTAATGGTCGTGAGGACCAGGAGAACTATGGCCCTTCCCTACAGGAGTTGCGCTGATTCCCCGACACAGACTCACTGTGCAGCAGCTCCCCAAGGTGTTGTTCCTGAAGGCCAGGAGAACCACGGCCCTCCCCCAAAGAAGCACCGGCAACGTCCAAGCCAGGACTCACTGTGCAGCAGCTCCTCAAGGAGTTGGTCGTTAGGGCCAGGAGAACCACGGCCCTCCCCAGAAGCAGCACCGCTATCTCCTCCACCTGGATTCACTGTGCAGCTGCTCCCCAAGGTGTGAGTCATGACAGCCAGGAGAACCACAGCCTTCCCCCAAAGCAGTGCCGCTGACTTCACTGTGCCAACTCACTTTGCAGCAGTTCCCTGAGGTGTAGGTCATCAGGGCCAGGAGAAACATGGCCCTCCCCAGAAGCAGCGCCACCATCTCCCCACCGGGATTCAGTGTGCAGCAGCTCCCTGGAGGTGTTGGTCATGAGGGCCAGGAGACCAGGGCTGTCCCCAAAGCAGCATGGGTGACTCCACCACCTGGACTCACTGTGGAGCAGCTCCCTGAGGTGCTGGTCGTGAGGGCCAGGAGACACATACCTTCCCCAAAGCAGCACCACTGACTTCCTTGCCCGGAGTCACTGTGCAGCAGCCCAATGAGGTGTAGGTCATGAGGGCCAGGAGAACCATGGCTCTGCCCCAAAGCAGCACAGCTGATTTCCTCACCTAAGCTCACTGTACAGCAGCTCTGAGGTGTTGGTCGTTAGGAGCCAGGAGAAGTCCTGACCCTACCAAGCTGTACCATATCTCCCCCCATATTCACTGTTGTAGCTCCCCAAAGTGTGAGTCATGAGGGCCAGGAGAACCCACAGCCTTCCACCAAAGCAACACTGTGGACTCCACTGTGCCAACTCACTTTGCAGCAGTTCCTGATGTGTGGTCATCAGGCCAGGAGAAACGTGGCCCTCCCAAAGCAGCTGCCATCTTCCCCATTGAAGTTTGGTGTGCCTTGGCTCCCTAAGGTGTTGGTCATGAGGCCAGGAGAACCAGGGCTCTCCCCCAAAGCAGCACGGGTGACTCACCCACCTGGACTCACTGTGCAGCAGCAGCTCCCCGAGGTGTTGGTCGTTAGGGCCAGGAGAACCACGGCCCTCGCCAGAAGCAGCACCGCTATCTCCCCCACCCATATTCACTATGTAGCAGCTCCCCAAAGTGTGAGTCATGAGGGCCAGGAGAACCACAGCCTTCCACCAAAGCAACACTGTGGACTCCACTGTGCCAACTCACTTTGCAGCAGTTCCCTGATGTGTAGGTCATCAGGGCCAGGAGAAAATGGCCCTCCCCAAAAGCAGCGCACCATCTTCCCCACTGGGATTTAGTGTGCAGCAGCTCCCTAAGGTGTTGGTCATGAGGGCCAGGAGAACCAGGGCTCTCCCCCAAAGCAGCACGGGTGACTCACCCACCTGGACTCACTGTGCAGCAGCTCCCTGAGGTGCTGGTCATGAAGGCCAGGAGAAACACAGCTCTCCTGCAAAGCAGCTCTGCCGTCTCCCCCACCCAGAGTCACTGTACAGCAGCTCACTGAGGTGTTGGTCATGAGGGCCAGGAGTACCACAGCTCTCCCATGAAGCAACGCTGCCAACTCCCCAGCACAGATTCACAGTGCAGCATCTCCCCGAGGTGTTTGTGTTGAGGGCAGAAGAATCACGGCCCTTCCCTGAAGTACCGCCCCCGACTCCCCTTCCCTGACTCACTGTGCAGCACCTCCCCGAGGAGTTGTTCCTGATGGCTAGGAGAACCATGGCCTCACCCAGAAGAAGCACCACCAACTTCCAAGCCAGGACTCACTGTGCAGCAGCTCCCCGAGATGTTGGTCATGATGGCCAAGAGAACCATGGCCCTCTGCCGAAGCAGCGCTGCCGACTCCCAAACTCAGATTCACTGTGCCGGAGCTCCTCAAGGTGTTGGTTGTGAGGCCAGAGGAACAATGGATCTTCCCCAAAGCAGCACCACCAACTCCTCTACCTGGGCTCACTGTGCAGCAGTTCTATGAGGTGTAGGTCATGAGAGCCAGGAGAACCCGGCTCTGCCCCAAAGCAGCACCACTGATTTCTTCACCCAGACTCACTGTGCAGCAGCTCACCGAGGTTTTGGTCATGAAGGAAAGGAGAACCAGGGCCCTACCCCAAAGCAGCGCCCCCAACTGCCAAGCACAGACTCATTGTGCAACAGCTTCTGAAGTGTTGTTTGTGAGGGCCAGGAGAACCACGGCCTTCCCCCAAAGCACCACCCATGAATCCCATGCACAGACTCACTGTGCAGCAGCTCCTGAAGTGTTGTTTATGAGGGCCAGGAGAACCACGGTCACCCAGGAGGCAGCGCTGCCAATTTCCCCATCCAGACTCACTGTGCAGCACCTCCGGAGTGTAGGTCATGTGGGCTAGGAGAACCATGGCCCTCCCTCGAAGCACCGCTGTCAACTTCCCCACCGGTTTCACTGTGCAGCAGCTCCCAGGTGTTGGTTGTGAGGGCCAGGAGAACCACGGCCCTTCCCAAAAGCAGCGCCAGCTGATTCCCATGTCTGGTCTCACTGTGCAGCAGCTCTCAAGGTGTTGCTCATGAGGGGCAGGAGAACCAAGGCCCTACCCTGAAGCAGTGCCCCAAATCCCATGTCCACACTGACTGTGCAGCAGCTCCCAAAGTGTTCATTGTGAGGGTCAGGAGAAGCGCGGATCTCAGCCTAGCTAGTGCCGCTAACTCCCCACCCTAACTCACTGTATAGCAGCTCTCAATGTGTTGGTCATGAGGCCGAGCGCCCATGGCCCTCCCCAAAGCAGCGCTGCCAACTCCCCCCGCCAAGACTCACTGTGCAGCAGCTCCCTGAGCTTCAGTGAGGGCTAGGAGAACTATGGCCCTTCCCCAAATCAGTGCTACCGATTCCCCCCACCTGGACTCACTGTGCAGCAGTTCCCCGAGGTGTTGGTCCTGACAGACTGGAGAACCATCGCCCTCCCTCGAAGCAGTGCCACCGACTCCCAGGCCCATACTCACTGTGCAGCAGCACCACAAGGGTTTGGGCATGAAGGCCAAGAGAACCATGGCAGTCCCCTGAAGCAGCGCCACCAATTCCACCAGCCTGACTCACTGGGCAGCAGCTCTGTCAGGTTCAGCTTGTTAGGGCCAGGAGAACCACGGCCCTCCCCAGAAGCAGTGCCGCCATCTCCCTTGCCCAGATTCACTGTGCAGGAACTTCCCACGGTGTGAGTCATGAAGGCCAGGAGAACCACGGCCCTCCCTCAAAGCAGCACCGCTGACTCCCCCACCCGGACTCACTAGGCAGCAGCTACCAAAGATGTTGACTATGAGGGCCAAGAGAACCACGTCCCTTCCCCAAAGCAGCACTGTCGACTCCACTGCCCGGACTCACTGTGCAGTGGCTCTACAAGGTGTTGGTCGTGAGGGCCAGGAGAACCACAACCCTTCCCCAAAGCAATGCCGGTAACACCCCAGCCCAGACTTACTGTGCAGCAGTTCCAGAGGGTGTGGTTGTGAGGGCCAGGTGAACCACAGCCTCCCGAGCCAGCGCCTCTCCCTGCACGGGCTCACTGTGAAGCAACTCCCGTGGTGTTGGTCATGAGTTAAAGGAGAACCCGGCCCTTCCCCAAAGCACCACCCATGATTCCATGCACAGACTCACTGTGCAGCAGCTCCCTAGTATTCTTTGTGAGGCCAGGAGAACCACAGCCTCCCTAAAGCAGAGCTGCCAACTCCCTGCTCAGACAAACTGTGCAGCAGCTCCCCAATGTGTTGCCTATGATGGCCAGGAGAACCTTCTGTCCTACCTGGAGGCAAGGCCGCCAACTTCCCATCCAGACTCACTGTGCAGTGCCCTCGAGGTGTTGGTCATTAGGCCTGAGAATCGTAACCTCCCTGAAGCAGCACCCCAACTCCCCATGCCCAGACTCACTGTACAGCAGCTCCCCAAGATGCTGGTTGAGAAGAGCAGGAGAACCATGTCCCCTGAAGCATCACCACCGACTCCCTCACCTGGACTCACTCTGCAGCAGCTCCCTGAGGTGTTGGTCATGATAGCCAGGAGAACCTCGTCCCTCCCTGGCATGCGCCCTACTTCCCCACCTGGACACACTCTGCAGCAGCTCTGGGAGGTGTGGGTTGTGAGGACAAGCAGCAGCAAGGCCCTTATCTGAACTAGCACCAGCCAACTCCCCACCAGGACTCACTGTGCAGCAACTCGCTGTGGTGTTGGTCCTGAGGGCAGGAGAACCAAAGGCCCTCCCGAGCAGTACTGCAAACTCACCCACCTGGACTCACAGTGCAGCAGCACCCCGAGGTGTTAGTCATGACAGCCTGGAGAACAATGGCTTTTTGGGCTGGACACAGCTTCCAGCAAGCAGAACGCAGTTCACATGATGTGGAGTCAAATCACGACCCACTTTTCAGCACACAGAACATTTATATGCACAGAAATTTTTACTGTACCAGGCAAATGTCCGCAGTCCCAATCACTCAGTCTCTGCTCAAACCAGGAGCTCAGAGGCAGCTAGAACTTCTGCCAGACCGATCGTATTCAGCAAAAATCTTCAGTCCTCTACAGGGGTGAGCCTGGTCACACTTGGCTTCTTCACTCACACAGGATTGGTTTGTTCTGAAAACCACTTCCTTCTGTGTCTCAGGGGAGTAGGCAGATTACATGAGCCAGAAATCAGGCCTTTCCACAGTTCCACTACTACGGACGGCTGCTCAGACTCGAAGCGAGCTGTTTGCTCTACCAGCTTCCAACAGCTCTACCCCAAACAGCAGACCAGCTCAAGGGTTTCCCTCAGATCCAAGGTTCAGTTGGCTGATCAGTTGGTCAGTCAATGTGAGAGGCACTGCGGAAGAGCAGTGGCCAGGGCCAGCAGAATTCTGGGATGCATCAAAATGGGGATTACCAGTAGAAAATGGAGGTCATAGTACCCTTGTACACCCATCTGGTTAGACTGCATTTGGAACATGGAGTCCAGTTCTGGAGGCCGTGCCTCAAAAAAAAGAATGTGGGGAGGCTGGACGAATTCAGAGAGCGATATGAAGATGGTAAAGGCTCACCCACCTGTCCTATGAAGAAAGGTTGAGAGATTTGAACATGTACTCCCTGGTGCAGGGGGCATGATTGAGACCTTCAAGTAGCTTAAGCATACAAACTGGGTGCCAGTGGAAAGCATCTTCCAGCTGAAGGAAATCAGAGGACGAGGGCATGGCTTGCAGATGGAGGGCAGTTCAGGGTAACATTAGGAAGTACTATTTCACAGAGAGGGTGGTGGATAAATGGAATAGGTTCATGGAGGAGTGGTTGGAGAAGCAACATTGGAAGGTTTCAACAAGGCATGGGAGTGTTGAGGGTGGGGGCGTATGTCCTAGCAGATAGCTAGACAAATGGGCAGACTAGGTTGGCCTGTCGGACCTTTTCTGCCATCACACTTCTACGAATCTATGAATATTTTTAATATTTCAAGACAATTAAACAGATACTACAGGATATTACAACACACTGTAGGGAATAGATTTTACAGAAAATAAAATAAACTGGTTTTACACAATAGGTTACAAACAAAACTCTGACTTATTTCTCTTTCTACAAGGTAGGTCAGCTTACCACGAGACAAGTTAAGTCATGGAAGACAGGAACTTTTACATGGCAGTTTGTCCATAGTCCTAAGCCTGACTGACTCTATGAGCCCGTTAGTCTTAAAACCTCTAGTTGCCCTCTGTGACACATCATCCAGTATCCAGTGGGTTTATATTCCTGAGCTGCATGTCCAGGTGTGTTGTGAGGCATGAGGCACTGTGTGACTGCCTCAACTACCTAAGTGCAGTTCAGGAACAACACACACACTGGGGTGTCTTACTGCACTTATAAAATGAGTCTACAGTAAAACCAAAACTAAGATAAGTTTAACAGTGCAGTTGCTATTCCTGAATTGCACTACTTTGGAACCTGCTGCACCTATCAGGAAGCAGGATTCTCCCTACCCATTGTACAATGCCTGGTAACACATAATTCCCTATCTGCAATTGAGCATTATTTGTAATTCACAGTTTTACACATTTATTTTGTGTATTCTTTCCACCAATCTGCTAGGATACTTAAATGACACAGTGGTTGTAATCATACAATCTACTGGTATCAGACTTGGACAGAAAAAAGCAGAACATGTACTCTCTGGACCTCTACCCTCCTAGATGCAGCCAGACCTGTCAAACACCCCAGAGTTGGGCTGCTGTTTCCAACCCCCAGACAGTGCTCCTCTCTACCCTCCCAGCTGCAGTCAGACCTGCCATACACTGCAGAGCATGGATGCTGTTTCCAAACCCCAGACTGTACTCCTCTCCACCCTTCCAGCTGCAGCTGGACCTGCCAAACACTGCAGAGCAGGGCTGATGTTTTCAAACCCCAGATGGTGCTTCTCTCTACCCTCCCAGCTACAGCAGCACCTGCCAAACATCACAGAGCAAGTCTGCTGTTTCCAACCCCCAGATGGTGCTCCTCTCTACCCTTCCAGCTGCAGCCATGCTTGCCAAACACTGCAGAGCAGGGCTGCTGTTTCCATACCCCAGACTGTGCTCCTCTCTACCATCCCAGCTGCAGGTTGACCTGCCAAACACTGCAGAGCAGGTACTTAACTTTGCGACATCATAGTGCTGCTCAGGGTAAAAGAAAGACCATAGTCTGAGACCTAAGGTCGGAGGACCGCAACTGATAGAATTGGAAGCAGCATTTGCTCCCTGCTATTATCATGAATTTCGTATGACTCTAGGGAGGGGTACATTAAGGCATGATTATGCAGCTGCATGGGATTTGTCTGTTTTCTGAGGGTGCTTTAAGAACTGTTTTTGGGGTTTTAATCTGCTTGTATTGTGTGCCTTTTTATTAATTACTTGCATTTTGGAACTTGTTTGAGGATGATTTAGACTGACTTCACTTTGTGGAATTGTACGTTGTAACCAATGCAATCTATGTTCAGGAGCCGAGCAGCAGTTAATGCTATGTGATCTAGATCAAGGCACATTGTGTAATCCTGGCTGTGGCTTTAAGCACCTGCCATTTACCTCCCTCCAGCGTCTTTGTGTGTTTCCCCGCCCTGAATCCTCTATTGTTGCTACATGACCTTTAAATCCCATTAACCATGCTCTATTATATCCAAAGAGCCGGTGTTTCCAAAACCCCAATGGTGCTCCTCTCTACCCTCCCAGCTGCAGCTGGACCTGCCGGACATCACAGTTAGGGTTGCCACCTTTGGATGAGGCAAAAACCGGATCCTAAGCTCCGCCCCCTAGCCCCACCCCTTTTCATGACTCATCGTGCATTGCTCCTCCTAGAAAGCCCATGGTTATATCAATAAAATACAACACTTAATGCAGTTCAACAAAAAGTCAACTGGCTGTGTTGGTGTTACAAAAGGTTGGGACAGCTTTGCTGCTATGCCACTTTAAGATACAGTGGAAAAGATTAGGTTAAGTAAGTGCTAATGGTGTTAATGGCCATACTTTACACCTCCCAGGTTGACTGCTTTCACAAACAAAAGGCAATACTGACAACAGAACTTGTTTATAACCTGGACATGTAGTTAAAACAATGAATGAGATGACAAAATATGTTTCAAAAGTATGTGAGAACTCAAATGGCTCAAAAACCTGACCAGCACAGAGCAAAACCGGATTACCTGATAAGGACCTGAAAACCTGACCACCAGGTAAAAAAAACCTGAACAGGTGGCAACCCTAATCACAGTGCTGCTCAGGGTAGCCTGCCACGGCTACCGCAGCAGCTTCCCCCACCCTCAGCAGACATTTCCCTTATGAGTACACTGGGTCACATGACTGCCATTCTTTCCCCCAAATCCCCCTTAGCAGATGATACTACTTTACCACTAGGGGGTGCTGCACTCTACCTCCTCTTTTTTATAAATTTGAACTTATAGTGTTCATTAGCCCAATCTATCCTTCCACTTACCCCACCTCTTTCCCCCTACCACCCTCTAACCTGCCCTCCAGTATATCCCTGCTTCCTTTCTCTAGTTGCTCTCTCAGTATATACCCCCATTCCTTTCACTCTTTGCTTGTTTTCCCCCATGGGACTTGAACCCTGGCCTATGTGCCCAGCTCACTCGTTAGTCTGCAACTCTATCTACTAGGCCACCCAGCATGTTACTGTTTTCCACCTGGTACAATCCTATAGTATCCCCCCCCATATTCACACTCACACACTTGGTACAGTCCATTGATTGCAGGTTTCTCAGAAGAGTCTAATCCCCAAGTTAGATCTTCTTAAAGCCCATTAAAACCATCTCCTGCCTTGTTAGTACCTGCTGTTCAATTATTAACAGCAGTACCTACTCAGTCCCCGGCACACCACACTCACAAACCAGTATCCTCACTACTACTCACAAATGCAACTAGTGCTTACCTGGCTGCATGTAATAGCCCTCTTCCCCATTCTTTCCTCCCCACATTCACTCTCCTTCTGCCTCTAATTTCCTCCCCAATCTCCCATCTTCTCTGAATTGCTACTGAATCTATAAAGAACACAGAGTTCTTTGCTTTTATACAGAAATAACTCTTCATATAACAGTCCAGTGGCTAGCATTCATCAGTTTCCAACGTTTAGTAGGGGATTGTGATCTACAGTAGATTCCATCCCTTTCAAATGACACCACGAATCTGTCAACTGCTTTCTCTTCTCTAGCACACCATACTCAAATTGACAGAACACAGCTTAATGTGTGCAGCACACCATGGTTACTGCCATTCATCTAGCTTCCCATCTACCCTTGCTTCTGAGTGTTGCAGGAACCGTTATTTACGTTGTCTAAAAACCCCATATAATCACTTAACTATTTTCTTCCTTATGGGACACTCGAATGCAAGCTCGTATGTCTCAGTTCTTCGCGGTTGACACGCACAGGAAAAAGCCAAACAATACTCTTACCCGAGCGATACTGTGTATATCTCAAACGCTCCAGCATGCACCAGCCCTACTGTACGTGGTTCGGGATAATAAACACGCGAATGGACTGCAAAAAATAAGGCGCGAGGACTGACAAGTACTAGTAGTATTCTAATAGCGTTCCACAAACACTTACCATTCCATTATCGAAGGTTACCAAAAAAAATAAAATATAAAAGTAAAATGTAAAATGGGGACAATTTAGCACAAATTGGTACACAATACAGTAAGTGTGCGCTATATTGATTCCTGGTCATTTTCAGATAGCATGCTAGAGGGAGGCACAGCAAACAGAGACATTCATCCGAATCCCGCTTCCATTTCCTTCAAATTTCGCACAACCATCCCCAAAAACTCTATGACACAACAAAGTGGTATTTCATTCAACTGCAATATAAAAAAGGCTACTGATCAACAAATTTAAAAAAAAATATACGTGCCCAGCATGACTGGCGAATCGTCGAAGATCTACTTTTTTCAAAATCCATGCTGAAACAATATTTCTATCGACTCAGGAAAAATATAATACAAAAAAAGTGATGTACTGTGTCAGTAGTAAACTCTGTCCCATAGATTAGGAAAGTTGACATCCTCCGCTCGCTCACTAATTTGAAGGGAAAACATTTGTAAAAATGGTGTGTGGTACTCACGGCTGCATGAATTGCTGACACAAAACAAGTTTTCTTGTGGTGGGTACCCGACAGTCTGTACCATTGCCTCCTAATTTACAGATTGAAGTAAAGACTTATCCCCTTTCAAATCCCTCACTTCTTACATGTCCGTCTGCCAGGAATTTCCAGTTACTAGTGCCCGTTTTCAAAACTAGAGAAAAAACAACTGACCTCACAAAAGAGCTGATTATGCTGACTTCACAAAGCAGTAGATCTCAGGCAAATGTTCGATAAAGCGCTTTCAGACAATCGGGAGACGTTCCAGCTCAGCTTGCAGTCCACAAGGGGAAAATGCAAGTGCGTCAAATCTCAGTCAAATGAGTACAAAAAAGAGGCTACAGTTATGTGGTGAGCTGTGATTGGTTAATACTGATACCAATAACAGAATGTCAGAGGTCCCTGCTTTACCTATCACTAGGCAGATTTCTACTAATGCAAACTGTCTATGTGCTCTGTAGCTCTGAAAAAAAATGTTTAAAAAGACGAGTTATGCCGTCGGCGGCAGCAGGGGCTTAATTAATGTAGGACGAGTTAACTCGTCGGCGGCAGGATGGGGGTTAATGTATTTTCCATCATTTCTAGCTCAAGGGGAGAATTAAGAAGGTAACTGTAACGGAATGAAAAAATGTTTTCCTGCTGTGAGAAGCAAGTGGTGAGAAATCAAAAAATGGTCTTACAACATGAAATTTCTTGTGTCGTATCAGAACGTTATCCAAAAAACCCTACTGAGAACGTGCAGAACAGCAAAAAAAATGTTTATAACTCTGTAACCATTTAATATTTTTTTCTCTAAACCTTTCAAAGGCACTACCTTGCCACAGCACACTTCTACCCTAAACATTTTGGAAAATAGTTCTATTTCATGTAGGCTGTTTGTAAGATCATATTTGGTTATTTATTGATTTATTTCAAAAGTTTTACCAGGAAGGAAATACTGAGCTGAATAGCAGCTTGTTTCCAGATACATCGGGGGTTAGGGGACAAGGGAAGACAATATAATGAAAATATAATGATGAGTGGTAGACAATATAGTGAGAAGAAGAAGGAAGCAGATTATAGTAATATAAACAATTTAGCATTTACAGTTTTACGTATACAACTGAATTTACAAGTTGTGGATAGCTGTTTGTAGAGAGCATATCCAAAAACCTGTGTGAATAATATGACAAAAATTGGACATCTACAGGAAAATGACATATGTGTATCTCAGAAACCACACAAGCTGCCATCACAAAAAACTTTTCACATATTCAGAACTTGCCTACTAGATAATACATGCAAAATTTCAACTAATTTCATCAAATGCTGCCAAATAATTAATCTGCAAAATTAGGGGTTTAACACAGAACCTGTTGGACAACCCTAACTATACTGGTGCTACCACACCAGTACAATATATAGAGAATACAGGATGGGAAACCATGCAGAACCAATGTGTTCTGTTACAGAGGGGTCCGATTTCCCTGTGACCTCAAGAGCAAAGCTTGAGAGATCCATGGGAATCAGACGCCAAGGTGGCAGAACACACTGGTTCTGCATGGGGTTCCCCATCCTATATTTTTTATAGTGTATGGTGCCCCTTGGATTAGTTTAATACTATTTTTAGTGTTTGCAAATGTATTTGATTCATATGCAATGAAATTGTTGTCTCACAGCACCTGGGCAGGGAGTTGTATGGTTGCTATGGACTGGGCATCCCCATGTTAGCAGCACACACTCTCATTAGCTGCTACTCTACTGTGGGAGGGATTTAGGAAAAAAAAACATGGCAGCCAGACATCTCACTTAGGCCCTTTCCACACCTGTGATAAAATTCTGGTAACGGTTTTAAAACCATTGTCTTGCTTACTGTGGTGCTGTGTCCACACTTGTGGGAACAGTGTTTTGACACGGTTATGTGCCCGTCCACATTTCTCATAATGAAAGCATGTTTATACATGCTTTCCACTCTCTGGGTGGCAGGTCATGCAAGAGGATGCCCTCTGTCCTGTTATGCACAATGAAATCTTCAGCAGGGAACATGAATCAGTCTCCCATACACACTGGTAACCTGTAATGCCTTTCTCTTACAATGTTTTCAAAACTGTGCTAAAACCCTGATTTTATCAGGGTTTAAACACAGTTTTGAAACATGGTTCAGTAATGTTATTAGTGTGTTTCCCAATTTTAAAATATTTCAGGGTGCCAGTAACGTTTTAAAATCCAGGGCCTTAGCAAGCTGAGAAATGGTCTGGACGTTAACATGAAATACTTTTTCCCTGATTACATCTGGTTGATCTAGCATTTCCCTTATTGAAAATGAACTGCACCTTTGTCCGTAAACCGCCACACTAATTTTCTGTGTGTTGTCAATATTATTGCTGCATGGCAGTTTACTAGGGCAGCTTCAAAGTGCAACTCAAGCTTCTCATTCTAAATGAATGGAATGCTGTTCAGCACGTTTGGTCAGTACAGCATTCCATTCATTGTTTTGTGTGTGGCCGAACAAGGTTTGAGTAAGGTGAGATTTCCAGTTAGAACAGCATTCTGCCATACACTATATAAAATACACACAACAGGAGTGGGGTAAAAATGACAAGATAAAAATATATCTTAGCTGGTGACATACTGAGGTTCACACTGAGGCTGGAGTGATAAGGCTTATGTACACCATTTTTATGTTGCTTGCACGCATGTGCAAGAAACATAGTGCCATCATCGGAGATTTCGGAGGTGTGTCACCTCCTCCTCCAATTCAGTCAGTGTGCTGGCAGGCGCGGCCCGTAAGCCAGTGCATTTTGGAGCTGTCTATGACACAATCCAAAATGCAGTGGCATATGAGATGAAAGAGGAGCTACGCTTCAGTAAGCAGCGATAAAGGCTGCTCACGCGCAGCTCCCCACTGCAGCGGCGCCTCGCACGCACTGTATAGCTGACGGGTGCCCAATCTCCATCGGCTGAGCTGCCCCCCAGTAGTAGGTGCCACGCTGGGAGCCCACCCCAGTGTGGCAAGTGGTCCTTTGCTGATGGGGTGCCCTATCCCCTGCCGTTGAATGCCCCTCTCCTTTGCCACACTGGGAGCCCACCCCAGTGGGTAACAGCCATAGCCAACGGGTGCCTAATCCCACGGGCTGAGCGCCTCCAACGTCCCTTGTGCCAGGCTTGGGAGCCCACCCCAGTGTGGCAAACATCCCTAACGTCTTTTTTTTAAAAACCCTGTAAAACAAAAACTGTTCATGTGGCGTCTCTGACTCCTCCCACAACCGCACCCACCCTGCACGCACCCAGCCTCCCACCCCCTCACCCCATACTTACCTCCGGACTCCATGCAGCGCCATCTTCGTGGACGGGAACACATCTGCACTCCTCAAAGCCGACCGCGAACTGAGGAAATGCCGGTAAGCTGTATAATGGGCTAGATAGGGGGTTTCAACTTTGTTGCATATCTCAGGCATTTTGGGGATTTTTTGCACCAAATTTTCAACATGTGGTTTTTGGGACCCCTTCTCATGATTGATGTCACTGTCATGGCGTTATTTAGGACCTGACTGCGCAGTGACTGTGAAATCACCCTTCAGGCCTGAATAATGCCATGACAGTGACATCAATCATGAGAAGGGGTCCCAAAACTCCATGTTGAAAATTTGTGCCAAAATTCCAAAATGACTGTTTTACGTAGCATGCATTACGCAGTTCCTACAGGCTTGTAAGTTCACGAAATTTCAATATTTTCCTCCAGATTTCCAACATTGCCATTTTACCACACCCTTCTTTTGAGTAGTACAGCTGTCATTTTTCACATCTCACCCAAAATGTGTTTCCACCCATGTAGCGCACAATGGCGCAGTCGGTGTGCGAAATCAATGTACCGGACAAATTAAGAAAATCACAGTGACACTGTTCATGAGCAGAGATCTTAAAATGGCTATGTTGAAAATTTGGTGAAAGAATTCCTAAAAATGACTGTTTTACGAGCGTGCATTGCGCAGTTCCTACGGACGCTCGTAAGGTCGCAAATTTTCAATATTTTCACCCCAGATTTCCAACATTGTCATTTTATCACACCTTCTTATGAGTAGTATACCTGCCATTTTTCACATCTCACCCAAAATGTGTTTCTGCCCATGTAGCGCACAATGGCGCAGTCGGTGTACGAGATCAATGTACGGGACAAATTAAGAAAATCACAGTGACACTATTCATGAGTTCAGGTGTTAAAATGGCTATGTTGAAAATTTGGTGAAAAAATTCCAAAAAATGACTGTTTTATGAGCGTGCGTTGTACAGTTCCTACGCACGCTCGTAAGTTCGTGAATTTTCAATATTTTCACTCCAGATTTTCAAAATTGCCATTTTACCACACCTTCTTATGAGTAGTATAGCTGTCATTTTTCACATCTCACCCAAAACATGTTTCCGCCCATGTAGGCGCACAATGGCTTAGTCGGTAAGCGAAATCAATGTACGGGACAAATTAAGAAAATCACAATGACACTGTTCATGAGCAGAGGTCTTAAATGGCTATGTTGAAAATTTGGTGAAAAAATTCCCTTCAGATGTTCTGCAATATTACTAATGAAGACATTGAACAGAACTGGCCCCAGGACCGATCCCTGCAGTACCCCACTGGTCGCCCCCTCTCCCTATACTGCATGCCATTTACCACCACTCTCTGCCTCCTGTCTGTTAGCCAGTTTCTAACCCAGTTTACCACCCTTTCCCCCATGTCCAGCCTACCCAGCTAGTTTATCAGCCTCCTATATGGGATGGTGTCAAAGGCTTTGTTGAAATCAAGGTAAGCGTTGTCCACTCTCCCACCCTGATTCACTTCCTTTGTCACCCAGTCAAATAAATCAACCAGATTTATCTGACATGATGTCCCCACTGTGAATCCATGTTGTCTATGGTCCTGGGTTCTGATGGGCTCTAGATGCCCCACTATCCTTTCTTTAAGCAATGTCTCCATGATCTTCCAGACTACTGAGGTGAGGCTGAATGGCCTATTGTTCCCTGCCTCCTCCTGCTGCCGGACTTGTGTAGAGGGACCACATGCGCCCTCCTCCAATTCACTCATGTTGAATGACTCAGTGAACATGGCTGCCAGAGGTACTGCTATCTCCCTTTGCAGTTCTGTTAATATCCTTGGGCATATGTCATCTGGTTCCATCGCTTTGTCTACCTTCAATTTAGTGAGCTCCTGCAGGACTCTTTTGCCTTTGAATGGACTATTGTCCACCTCTTCACCCCCTTGGCAACTGCTGTACTGCTGTGGCCCTTGCCCCTCCCACTCTTCTGTGAATACTGAACGGAAAGACACAGTGGATGTCTTGGGAAGAAGGCATGAAACTGTCACTTCCAAATACCTAAACAGCACATACAAGCAAGCAACATTTGGCATTGACAAATGCTTGTTTAATATGTGATTATCCAATCTGTATTTGAATTCTGTTTTTGTTTTACTAGCTATTATTTCAAATGTTAAGGAGTTCCATGGATTAACAATATGTTGTGTAAAAAACTGTTTCCTTTTTGTGGTTTTAAAATTCTGTTCAGTCATCAGTAACAGAAACATATAAAAAAAATTGTTTTTACTGTTGTCACAATGGCTATTATTAAGGTTACTGTCATCACAGTGGAAAACTGAATCAAACAGAGAACATCTTTCAGAATGTTCATGACATCACAGTAGCTAGTGTAGCACTGAAGACAGCTGTTAAAATCAAAGAGAACAGCAAAATCTTTAGACGAACTGCAGGCTTAAAATGTATAACTTGCAAACTACTGTTGTATATATCAAATACACAATAGCCTGATTCAGAATAGGCAATTTATCATCACTTGTGGGTGAGCAGGACCTCATAACTCACTTGTGGATCTGACATTCATAGCAGGTTCTGGTCCTGCTCCCTCATACTTGAAGATAAATTGCACATTTTGAGACTGCCCATTGCATATCCTCTATATGTATTTAATTGCTAAGAAATATAGATTTAAATGCTGGATATATGGGCTTAAATAATGAGCATATGGTGTAATAATTGAGAGTTTTTTTAAGGGGAAAAGGACCCTGCCATGTAATTTATATATTTATAAAATGGGTATAGACAGTTCTGGATTCTAACTGCCTTAGACAGAATTCCATGCATGTCTTTTTTCAGTATAGCACAGGTAAAACAAGTATCAGTACCTGTGGCCTTACAACTGAAATTAATCTGTGGGCTGCCTCATCCATCTTTTCAAAACAATTTGTCCACAATGTTCTTTCCTAGGCAAGCACCTGTTTTCAGCCCCAGAAACTCCAAAACTGCTTTGAACTATATATTTATATTTTAATACACCAAAAGAAAATCTAATTGTCATCTTAATTATTCCTTGTTACAGGATATGCCATACCAGGTCCAACCATGTGACCCTGTAGTCCAGTGCTTAGAGCACAGGGATTATATACCCGGAGGTTGGTCACATAATTTTTTTTCTCATTACAATTTATTGTTATTTTCAAATCCCTCTCATTCTCCCTTCTGATCAGCTTGCTTCACTCCTGATGCTCAGATCTAAATTGCTGACTCCTGTGCTGAACGTGCTCTCTTGCTGTAGTTTCTGACCTGCACACAGTGAGAATGCAGGCATTTTGGTGACACTCCCTACAGCAGATGGTAGTGCATTACAGCCTGGCAACACCAAACAAAATCATAGTCTTGTAAGCAGTCTAGCATAGCAACCCAGTGGATCTGTTAAACATTCTGTTAAACATACCTTGGCACAGAACAGCATCCCTAGTAACACGGGACAACATGTGGGAAACAGAGTGACTATTTAGTACAAAATTAAAATTTTTTTTTTAATATTTTGCAACATTTCTAAACAATATCACAGTTTCTAAACATATACCCATTTTTAAGTGCAATAACACACTTCTGGGTATGGGTTATGCTCTGTTAAAGGCACTTCTAAAGTCAGTAAGTAATTCAACCTGTGGCCTTGTGCCTCACTACAGCCCAGACTTGTGTTTATCAGACCATAACCCACCCCTGTTATGTCTTATTTCTTATATGTGTGTGTGTGTGTGTGTGTGTGTGTGTGTGTGCGTGTGTGTGTGCTGTAGAAAAATTGAAATGTAGATATTTCAAGGTTGAAAAAGACATGTGATCTATCTTTTCTGCCTGGAGACATGGACCAATAGGAGTGGCATACCCAATCTTGAGGAACCATCCTGTGTATGCATCTTCATGGGATCATGTGCCTGCTGCATGACCCCCTTTCTTGCTACCACCACTTGCCCCTCAAATCTGTCTCATTTGGAGTTTAACCCGAATACTAATTCAGCATTTACCACTCTGTTCAGTAAACTGTTTTATTTGTCCACACCCATTCCATGAAGAAGTTCTGTACTCCCTCATGTCCCCCTGAAACTGCCCCCCCACCAACCTGTAACTGAGTGTCCTCATATAGAAGCTCTAATTTCTGCAAACTGCTCTGTGGAGGTACCCTGTTGATCCCATGTAGAAATATGAGTTTCTATCATATCTCCACTTTCTCCTCTGCCCTCCAGGGGATACATTTTCAGCCTTTGAAACCTTTCCTTGTATGATTTTTCCTGCTGACCTTGTATCATTTTAGTTATCCTTCAGTTGACTGCCTCCAACCTGTCCTAGTACTTCTTCAAATGTGGGCCCCAGAACTGTACACAGTATGTCATGTGTGAACTCACCAGGGATCTGTACTTGGGAAGGATCACTTTCCTTCTCCTGCTGCCCGAGTCCCTTCCTACGCACCCAACATCCTGCTGTTTTAGGATTTCATTTGTTTTTTTCTGTTTCATGATGTGTTATTTTAATTTGGGAGGTCATTATTATATGATTCAAAAATCTACGTGGCTAATGAGAATATAGTAATTAGCATGGTGGTGAAGAAGAGACAACAGGAAGTCAGCAGTGAATGTCTTAGGCCCTGTCCTCACTGGCAGCCAGATCTGAAAAACCTTCTCCAAAGGTTTCCAGATCATTACTACACTTACCAAGCTACTGGTCTACATTTGTCCAATCCATGTTTAAACATGGTTGCCACCTGTCCTTGTTCCAACGGCTGGAAACATGCTCACACACTGCAGGAAAACTGCTGGTAGTCATTCTCTCCCCCTTTCCACAATACATTGTGTGATGTTGGGATGCACACATGGGTTTCCCAAAGATATACTCCACACTCTTGACACTGTTATAAAATAAGAGTAGTCAAAATACGGATTCTACCTAAGGGATATGACACAGAATTGGAGGACTCTGATTCTATGTTATGGCATGCGCTGCTGTCATGCTGCTGTACAGGGCATGTAATAATATAGAAATCAAAAGTCCTCCAATTCTATGTGTCATATCCCCTAGGTAAAATACATATTTTGGGTACTCATATTTTATAACAGCATCAGGACAATATAGCTTTGAAAAATTGTCACTGTGGTGGAGGCTGTTTCATTGTGCTAGGGAATGATGCGCTCTGAATTCTGGGCCATTGGAAGAAGAGCAAGCTGGAGCACAGTGCAAACTGCCATCATCACAAGTAATTTTACAGTGCTAGCTGTTAAACCATCTTCAGATCAGAGCTAAAACTCTTGTTTCATCAGGGTTTAAACTTGGTTTTGAAATACAGTATAAAAACATGTTTAATGTGGTCCTGAACCATGTCTGACATTTGTATAACATTACAAACTAACAGTAACGTAATAAGAATGCCAGTGTGGACAGAGCCTCAGTCTAGCTCAGCAGACTGCACCACTGCGGTCTTAGTGGTCACAGACTCTGTCAAACCACCACAAACACAACAAGTCCTAGCAGTGCCATACCAACACCGGTAAGCACAGGGAAGCTACAGTGATAAATATTCATTGCTGATCCGAAAATCAAATAAATAAATAAATAACAGCAGTGGGAGTTGACTCAAGCATATGCATTGGCTTACTAGGGATTCTAGTTTTCAGAGTTTTAAAAATAAAATGTCATTTGTGTTTTCAATGGTTGTATTTCCTATTTAAAAGATGAGATGTCAATTATCATGTTCAATGGTTTAAGGGATAAAAGTATTGTGGTTATACTTGACTACTCATATTTACAATTTACTACACCGAGGCAATAGCCATTGATCTCTTTTACAACTTTAGCTATGCATCACAGACAGTTTTATTTCTGAACTTCTGGACAGTTTCAGGCACAAAGCCAACACTATGGTGGGAAACTTTCACGGAGAGACTTTCATATATGAATGTGTATATGACTACCCCTGGTGCTATCATTAGGCTTTGGTTATTTTAATAAATGGTTACGAATGCACCCTGAGTGTTGTAACTATAGAGGAGAGTTGCTATAGGTTTTTCATTATGTGTACCTATTATCTTATCCATGTATGTAATCGATTTCATCTCTACATTAGAGCTATATCATATACTACTTTTTATTAACCTAGTAAAAAGGAAGGGCAAACTGAATTCAAGGGCCCAAAAAAGAATCTGAACTGACTATGTCAAATGCCAGCTTCTCCCACCCTCAGTCTAGTTCTCCTTCAGAACATGCCTTTCTTACTAAGCCAAATGTTTTAACAGCTAATTGACCTGATCTTACCATTTCTTAAGCTAGTGTCCCTGAGAAGTTGAGAGGTATGCTGTCCCACAATGTTAAATTAAGAATGTGAGACAATTGAAACTGATATATTAAAATGTCCAAAAACACTGTTACAGAAAGTTGTAACAAGAAAGGGAAGAAAGGAATTTGTTTTATACATAGGGCAGGATTCACGGAGCTTCCGAAAGACCCGCAGCTGCGTGTAAACTGCTGTGCAAGTGGGTTGCCATCATGGAGTCAGTAGGTTGCAGTGGAAGGGTATTCACAAAGGTGAGCCGGATTGCACTGCTCCACTGGTTACGGCTGCTTCATGGAGGTGTCTCCAGGAGATCCCCAGCTGCAGCGAATGTGATATGGCTGTTGGGAGCAAATTGCACACCGCAACTGCCGCGGCTGTGAATCACCACCGCCACAGCAGCAGGCGATTCCAGTCCACAAAGGCAGTTGCGGAGTGGGACTTAGGTTCTGGGCAGTTCGTGAATCCTGCCCATAGTGCGTTTTATACACACTGTATCTCAAGCACATACAATCCATGAACATGGATGCCTCATCACTCCTTGTCTCACAATTGAAGGACAAGACATAAAAGGCACCCTTGCAATATTATTTGGGGATGGTTTAATGCTTTGTTAAACTCTGCTTATAACCCATGTTTTACTATATATTGTGGCCTTGAAATTGTTTATTATTATTACTACTATTGTTTATTAACTGTGTTGTGTAACAATGCTGCACATAATGCTGTTTTTCCTAGGGCCGGACACCATTGTAACTGAACCATGTAACAATGGTTTTTGTCACCTTCCTACTTATTTTGGTAATAATAAACATCTGGCACCAGCCATTTGGTATGCACAAAGAGGTTAGGAAAAAGTCCAGTGGTTTGTTACATAGAAAGGGAGAGGGAACAGAGCTCAGGATCATACAGTAGGTGGAAGGAATCAAGACAGGATCTCATGGTTCACAGCTATACAGCTATATGCTTGAACTAGGCTATTCATCCTCATGTAGCAAGTACAGGTTGTAAATTTAAGGCACACTCAATTGTATTAATGACTCCAAATGTACAATTAAAACAAGTTAGAACAATAGATACCATTTAAAAGATACAAGTGGGTGATTTACAATAGGCTTCATTCACCTGTAAAGTAAACTGTTTGAAGTTTTAATTCACATTGCAGCATACAGCATAAGTAAAAGTTTGAGATTAAAATACCCAAAATGTTAGCTATAAATAGGAGACACATCACTTTCAATAGACAAAAAGTCAAAGCTAGAGACAGTAGGTTGAGAAGAATATAACAACTCTATAATTACCATGACTTCACTTTAAAGATAAGCTAATAATAGCCCAAAATCATTTCACAGACATATCATTTAGTTTGGATACGACAGTGGGCCTTTAAGTACCATCATTTGTCTTACAAATAATGTTGATAGGATTTTTTTTCAATAGACTGTTAAGAATCTACTACTATTAACTTACAGCACAAGTCACATTAAACTGTCCCAGCAATGAGCTGATTTAGAATTGTTTTGTTTTACGGTTGGCAGTGCATTGGTAACTCACATCGCATTGATTCTCAGCACCAATCAGATTAAGACCAGTGTTTCTAAAATGTTTTTGCAACTTATTTGGAATGCACCCGAAACCCAGTCACAAATGCAATGCAAAACTAAGTTACAAACATATGAAAAGGCCAGCAGAAACAGGCCTCTTGGTCTGTTGAGTCTGCTCGAGTGTGCTGATAGCCCCTCATCTTGCAGCTGCCCCACCTGCTCCCCCTTCCCAGTATTCCTTCCCTTTACCCTCTTGCAACCACTCTTGAAACATAGACATAGAAACATAAAAACATATTAATATATTTTTGGTCCCACCCCCACATTTTCAAGTTTTCCCCCCAACCTCCCATGCAGCACTGACTCAAAGGCCTTGCTGAAGTTCAAATACAGAACATCCACTTCATAGCCCTTGTCCAGTTCCCATAACACTCGGTTGCATGTCATAATGATGATCATGGAATAACGATCGCTGTTACAGTGAGTGTACATTGCCGAAAATGAATTTCGGCGATGCACACTCGTGGCGAGGATGAAGAGGGTGCCCAAGACCTATGGGTGTTTTTTTTTAATGTGAGATGCTATGCCCCCCACACCCCCATAGTAATGGATTCTCAACTCCAGGGGGGTGCATGTTGGGGAGGGGACTTGGAAAAATACAAAGCCACCCGCTGGGGGAAAAAAAAAAACGCTCCATGCCGGACCTGAACCCTTAACCCTGCACTTCCCAAGTGACCACCCACCACACTATGCTAGTGGTCCAGCTCGGCACCTGCCAGCCACATCCCCTCCCTCATACCTTCCCTCCCCTTCCTCCCGCCCATGCATGAGTATACGTGCATACATCGGTTTACCCTACCTTGCCCACTCTGGTATCCACTGGCTACCCTGCCAGGTAGCCCTGTACACAGGATCTGTGATTGAGTCACCCTCTTTGTAACTGCTCAATCATGGTCGCCCTGTACATGATATACCGTGTCACCCAGTCATAGTATTCTACAAGGTTTGTCTGGCAAGATCTGCCCACTATAAACTCATGCTGTTAATCATCCTGGAGACTGTTTTTCTTTAAGAAGCTCACTAGCCTCTCTGTTAGTATGGTCTCCATGAGCTTTCCCACAATTGATGTGAGGCTTACTGGCCTATGGTTTCCTGGTTTATCCTTTGAGACACTTTTGGGAAGGGGCACCATTTGAGCCATTCTTCCATCCTGTGGTACACATCCCGTGTCCAGGGAGGTATTGAACAGGTCAGCCAGTGGCCCCACCAGGACCTCTGCCAACTCCTTAGTACTCTAGAGTGAACGCCATCAGATCCAGGTGCTTTGTTCACTCTTAATGCCCTCAACCCATCTAGTGCCTTGCTCTCTGTAATCCCTATATCTGTCATCCCCTGCCTCCTACTCACCCAGCCCATTTGCCTGGGGTATCTGACCCCCCTTCCCCTGCATGAATACAGAGCAGAAGTATTCTTTGGTGCCTCTGCCTGCTCCGCCCCATTCTCCACCCACCTCATTTTCTTCTTAATCCTCACCAGCTGATTCTTGCTCTTTCTTCTCTCTCTCTGATGTAGTGGAATAAGTCTTTTTCTCCACTTTTGAGTCCCTGCACCAGTCTCAGCTACCTGGACACCTTGGCCGCACTGACCAGATGGTAACCTCCCTGGACTTCTGCAGGTATGTATCCTTATCTTCACCCTTCCCCAATTTCTTGTACTTTCAAAACACTGCCCTCTTGGCCCTCATCCCTTCTATAACCTCCTGTGTCAGGCAACTGGGTTTCTTTGCCCTTCCCTTCTTGCTTTTCTTCCTAGTGCAAAACTCTGTTGCCTGTGCCAGCCCCTCCTTTATGATGTTTAATTTCTGGTCTGCATCCATGTGTGGTTGCATTCCTGCCAGGCGCCTGCCCCAAATGTTCCCATCTTCTTAAAGTCCAGCCACCTAAACTCAATCACCCTTGTACCCATGCCCCCTGCTTACCCATCCCATGTTGAGCATTAACCATACCAAGTAGTGGTCACTTCCAGCCAGTGGTCCCTCCACTTCCAGATTACTTACAGCTTTCCCATTATCCAGTACAAGGTCCAGAATCCTTTCTAGCCGAGTTGGCCCCTGGACCAGCTGTGTCAGAAAGCTTTCTTGAAATGCTTCTAGCAGGACCCATTCCCTTACAATCATGGGGGATGGCATGCCCCACTCCACCCCTGGTAGGTTGAAGTCCACCACCACCACTACTGTGTTCCCATTACTGCAGACCCTCCTAATTTGTTCAACTAATTCCTTATCCAGGTCAATCTCCTGAGCCGATGGCCTGCACACCACCCCCATTCTCAATGTCCTATTCTTTGCATCTTGGAACTGCATCCATAGTGCTTCTCTCCTCTCTTTCCTCCCTTACATACTTTATCCCTACCCTTACATAGATTGCCACCCTCCCCATTCCCCTTAGCCCTATCCTTTTTGCATAACCTGAATCCCGGGATCATCATACTGCAGTCCTGGTACTGGGTGGCCCATGTTTCCATGATGGCCACAATGTCCACCCCCTCCACCACCAAGAGAGCCTGTAATTCCGCTGTTTTTTTCCTTAGGCTTCTTGCATTCAGTGAGACCAGCCTCCAGCCTGTCTCCTCCCCTTCCTGCCCCCTATTCTTCCCCCCTTTATCTGTCCCTGTGCTGCTTCCCCACTGCATTTACCCATATCTAGGGGGTGAGCTCACTAGGCTCCCCTTTCTGGACCCCTTTCTCATCAGCGGTTCCGTCACCACCCCCTCCTATTTTAAATCTACCTTTGTTGATATATACCCCTCTATTCCCCATTTTAATAATCACTTCTCCTCCCTGATCAAATATAACCTGTCCCCTGCATATAGATCACTATTGCCCCAGGTCCAGCCCCACTCTGACACTAATCAGTACTTCCTGGTATGGCACCAATCCCTCAGCCACTCATTGAACTCCTCTATCCTTTTTTTCCTTACTGTACTCGTTCATGGTACCAGGAGAACTCAGAGAATGTCACTGACCCCTCACCTCCTCACACTGCTCGACCCAGTTCCTCGAACCTCCCCTTTATCATCTCTGCCATCTCACTCGCCAAGTCATTTGTACCTACGTGCATCACTGTGTGAGGTTTTTCCCTCCTCCTCCATGTGCAGTTGAGAAATGCCTGCCCTGCCCCACCCTGCTCATGGTCAGTCCCAGAATAGCTTTGACCCAGATGCAACTGTGCCTTTCTCCCCTTCTGCCCCATCTGACCCCTTTCAGTGTAGAATCCCCTAGCACTAGTACCCCCATCTTCTTGTCCCATAACTCCCTCCTCCTGTTTTCATTGTCCACATTTCCAGAGTCCACACTGCCCTGCTCCTTATTACCTATATGCGCACCATTTGAGACTCCTATATCTTCCCCTGTTTCGCCTCTCCCTCTGCCTCTAGTTTGCTCTTCCTCCCTTCTTCCTTTCCCAGCCTGACTCCTGACTCCTGTGCCTTCACTACCCTTCTCCTTCCCTCCCCCAATCTCTGACACTTCCACTACTACCTCCGATGCCAACACTGCAAACCTATTACTTGCTACCCCCACAGTGGTGCTCATCTCCTCTTTTCCCCTGCCCTGAGCCTTCCCTCCACTTACTGCTCCTCTGCTCTCCTCACCCCCACCCCCCTCACTACATCCTTATTGAATTTATCCCTGCTGTTCCTCCTATGCTTCTCCCAGCTACTCCTCTCTGGGGTCCTCCTGCCCCATCCTCCCTTCACCCTCTGCAGCTCCCTCCAGAGCCCCTGTACCTCCTCTCCAGTCTCCTCAGACTCTAACAATTGGACAACCAATCCATTTCCATAGTGTAGTCATCCAGACAGCTGCCCCACAACTATTGCACCCCAGTATCCTCCCTGTGCCTGCCCCTTCACTACCTGGTGCCCCCCATTCCGATCACTATTCCGATGTCTCCCACCACCCTTATTTGTGCCCCTCCACCCCTCAGTGTGATCCCCCATAATGTCCCATTATCCTTCCCTCCATAATTCACACTTAACTTAAATATAACCTCAATTCCTTATCACACAGTCATCACAGTGATAGCTGATACCACATGTTACCCTCCTAGCTTTCTTCCAAGTTCTTCTTTACTCCAATGTCCCTAGCTTGCTAGCTCAGTAACTACAGTTAACACATTTATACTGACCTTGTCAGTTTTAACTTTAGACTTTCAACTTTAAAATATGCAGTTACCCTTCCTTAACCCAGGTTTGTCAGTTTGACTTTCAGACTTGCAATGTTAAAACATTCAAACCCTAAAATCCAGCTAGCAAAAGTTTGAGTGTCTAAACTTTTCACCACCTGACTATTAACTTTAGGAGTTAGTTCATGCGGGCAGTTTGCAGTTCTCCAAGCTTCTCCCTCACAGCCTTCAAGCCCAATCCCCGTGGCTTTCCAGTTACAGAGTTTAAAGAAAGCTTTAAGCTGCTTCAAAACCAACAGCAAACTCACAGAAAATCAGTTACAGAGCTAAATAAAGATTTAAGTTAATCCCAAATCAACAGCAAAACTCACCCTCCTCCCTCTCCCCACAACAAGCAGACTGAGCAGACAAAATGGCCCAGTGAACATTTAAATAAAAATTCAAACTGAATTCCAAACAAACCTGATTAGCTGCTCTCTCTCTGGGCAATTAATACCTCCCCCCAGCCAGCCAGCAACAGTCCTCCTGAAAATCAGTTACAGAGTTTAAAGAAAACTTTAAGCTACTCCCAAACAAACAGCAACTTCACAAAAAATCAGTTACAGAGTTAAACAAAGATTTAAGCTAATCCCAAATCAACAGCAAAAGTCACACTCCTTTCTCGCCCCACAACATGCAGAATGTAACTCTTAGGAAACCTTTGTGCAAGGCTTTGTACTGAATCCAGCAACACTTACTCAACTTAGTCAGCAGTGCTAAAGCAACTAATTGGTGGAACAGTTTAATGTGAATTGTACTGTGCAGTTGACAATTGGAACTCAGGAATTTGCATTTTCTGAAGAAAAGCATTGCATACTTGCCATTTTAGTGTCAATGGCTCAGTACTGTAGGTAGCACTCTCACCTCTTGGGCCTTAAGGTTTAAAGGCTGTGGTGGATTCTAGACCTACACCATGTGCTTCAGGTAAAACCCATAGCTGACACTGTAGTGCATTATGAGGGAGTGCTGCACTGTTAAGGTTCCATCCTTCAGATGAGATGTTAGATCGAGATTCCTTCTGCTCATCTCTGTTCGTGGTTCATGTGGAAGTTAAAGATTAACTGCTAATGCCAGAAAGACATTTGAAACAAGAAATGTCAAATACTGTGAGTCGCAGTCTGTGGTTTACTTAGCTATCTGTGGTTGTGGGGCTTTCTTTTTCAGCAAGATGTCCCACACCTTTAAGGTCAGGATAGGAGAGCACCTCCAGGAACCACAAAAATGGTCTCTCTAATACACTGCCATTACATTTCTATATCAAGCTAATAAAAATGAGGCTTGGCAGCTGTAGTATACCAGTGCACAATTTATTGCTTCCACCACAGTGCTATGCCAGTGTTTCATGGTGACTTCATTTCATCTGGCAAAGGTAGTCAATCACAGGCAAGAAAAAGTCATACTGATAGGAATCAACCATTTTAAGCAATATACATGGAATATGTGTGGAGAAGTAATACTTAGACCAATGAAAATTATATAAATATAAATAGAAAAGACTACAAATGGTACATCATTCCAATTGTTTTGTGTAGGTGAAACATCTTTAAAACCAAATGCCCTGAACTCCTAATAATCACTATTGTATAACAACATCATCACAGTGACCATATAATATTTCTCTCTAGCAGATAATAGAACAAACTGGTTTAAGCACATGCTTCTTGTATTCCAGTGATACACAGGGCATTAGTAGCCCAAAAAATGGGAGCATGGCCCACCAGCTTTGGGTGGTGACTCCTCCCAGTTTGCAGACATTCTTTTTGACTTTGCTGCTGCTTTTTAGGGCTGCAGTGGGAGTAGGCCTGCGGACCTTTTACGAAGAGTTAAGGTACTCCACATTCCTTCTGAAAATTTTAAGAACACAGATTGAGTAAACACTCCGACAACTGCCCACTTTGCACTGTACTGCCCCCAGCCCTCTGTTCCCAATTCATTTGTAAACCCTCCCACAACCTCCTATCCCAAAGAGGTTGGCTTATTGATGTGATAGTTATGGTATAGTTGGCTGTGTGGCATTTAAAGAACTTTGTGTTACCTTCCCCAATCTTTTTTAAAAATAACTTTCCTGAGCTGGCCCAGTGGTGCAGAGGGCTAAGGCACTGGATGTCTCACCTCATAGCACACCAGTGACTCGGGTTCAAAAGCGAGCCTGGGTCATTGGAGATCAGCATGGGGGGGAGAGCAGAGCTGGATGGAGCAGCTGGCAGGCAGCTCTCCTCTCTGGGGTGGTAGAGTGGCATCCCTTGCTCAATCGCTGCCCCCTGGTGCAGGCCAGGAGGCTGCGCAGGCAGGGTGCCTAGCATTAGGATAATAGAGATGGGTGGAAGGGGGTTGTTACCAGGGCTACAAGACACATGTGCACCTCCACGCACATACGTCCCTCTCCTGAGGCCCTTGGGAGAAGAATGGTGGACAAAAAATACTGACGGCAGTATGATGACTGACTCCCGTGGGCACTGCTCCTGGACTGGGCATAAGGTAAGCCCTGGTAATTCCAGGTGATGGAGCTGGGGGAGTCGATTAGATGGGAGTCATCCGGGGGGTGCAAAAATGGATAGAATACAAAAAATAAAAAAAATAAAAATTTCCCCGGTAGACTAATGGGGGCTTAATAAGTTAAACTGCACTACTTAATTTCCTGCTGTTCTCCTTATCTAAGTGCTATTTAGCATAAGCTGAAATTACTTTTGGCCATAATACTGTGCCCTAATGCTTTAGGATGGGTCCTGAAATACCTCAAATTCTTTTCCTCGTGTTCAGCCCATCTGTGTTTATGAATCACATTGCCAGCTGCAAATAAACTTCATTCATTTAAAAGAAGTACTGCTCAGATGCCTGGCTTTCTCTCTACCTTATGTCCTTGGTGTTAATTTTATAATTTATCCAAAGGATAATTATTTTGAATGTATGGTTAAGATCCCTCACTCTGGACCAGCTCTTGGACTGTTTCAGATTGTTCTCCTGACAAGATGGAACAGTGGTTGGTTTTCTGATTTGGATGATCATGTTTTAAGTTGTGAAGATGGCTGGATAAAATGTGACTGCATCACTTAAACTTTTTCTTTAGACTTTGTTAAATCATATGATAAATCTTAGTTCTTGCTTATTGTACCTTAATTTTCTTCGGCTGAGAGTGGCCCTTTGTTTTCTTTGTGTCTGACTGTGTGCTTGACTGAGGAATCAAGATGAGAGGAGACATTTTGACCAAAGTTTTTATTGCTTCACCAGCCACTGCATATTTGGGCCATTATTTCTCAGTATTGGATATTTTATGCTAATCCATAGGGTTCCTGTACGAATATTTCAGGTGTTGTTTAATAGCATATTTATTTTTATTTTTTTTTATTGTGTTTTTCCCCCAATCAGATTAAACTCAGTAGCCATTTAACATCATGTGAGCAAGTTTCAGGCCTAATTAAGCTGAATTCCATCATCATAAGCATAGGAGGGGTGGGGAGCCACAGGATTTTTTTTTCTATTCCTAACCTATATCTTATATATTAAAGTAGTTAAGTTTTTACATCATTGACTACACTATTGCCTATTGGAATGGGAGCCACATTATTTCATACTGTTCCTTCTTATCCAGCTTAATATACCATGCTTTCTCCAATTTAAAGACGTCTACCATGGCATTCAGCCAAGATTTAAAAGTTGGAGGGTTAAGATTTTTCCAGTTCTGAAGAATACACTTTTTAGCCACTGCTGACATTAAAGATATTAACTTTTTTTGATTTACCCCCAAAGACTGATCATAAGGATTTTTACCCATCAGGGTCACAAATGGATTGATAGATATGTGCTTATTAACAACCACTGAGATAAATTGAAAAATGTTCCCCCAGTAGATAGTGAGGGACACAAGTGGATCATAGCGATTAGTGTTCCTGATGTTACAGCACAACGTGGGCATTTATCATATATACCTAAATTAAATATATGGAGTTTATAAGGAGTATAATATGTCCATTGTATAGTATTAAATTGTATTTGTTGCAGCTTCACAGTTTTTAAACTATTATTATAGGCATCTAAAATTGCTTGCCAACTTTGAGATGTTAAACAAACCCCCAAATCCCATTGCCATTTTAATTTAACATCATCCAAAGAAGTCTCCAATTTTACCCTCACTTTTTGGTAAATCAAAGATATGCTTCTTTCTATTCCTATTTTTTGAAGAGTAGCCAACAAAGAAGGTGGCTCTGTCACACTGATAAAATTTTTATTTTTCTTTAACCAGTGTTTAACTTGGGTATATTAAAGCTCCTGCAAATTCATTAAATAATACTGATTCTTTAGCTGTATACATGTTTTTACTTTATCTTGTAGTATATCTCCCATCTGAGTCACACCTTTATCAATCCACCTCTGAAAAGAGTTATCTCTATATGAAGGCAGAAATCTATAGTTCTTATAAATTGGGGTAAATTCTGTTATTAAGTCAATTTCTTCCATTTTTTTCTGGAGTTCTTCCCAACATTTATAGAGGGTCTTAGTAGTTGCTGGTATAGAACTTGATATTTTTTCCACGGGACAGATGAAAAAAGGAAATTCAATAAATTTGGGTAAGACTGACACCCTGCCTCCATCAATGTTGAGGGTTTTCTCATCTCTTCCAGTTGTAGCCAGTCACAAATATGGATTACTTGTGTAACCCAATAATACATTTTAAAATTTGGTAATGCCAATCCCCCCAGTTGTTCTGGAGTTTTCCAATTTCTTCATAGCAATTCTAACCATATTCTGTTTCTAGAGAAATTTATCATTACATCTAGCCTTTTAAGAAAGCTATCTGGTAGCTGAATAGCCAATGCCTGGAAAATAAACAACACTGTAGGAAGTACTCACATTTTAACAAGATTAACTCTCCCTATTAGGGTCAAAAATAAGGTGTTCCATTTATTTAGATCTTTCTCTGTATTTTTTAAGAAATCCTCAAAATTTGCTTTTAACAGATCTGTTGTTCGGGGGTAAGGTTTATTCCCAAATATTTCATATATTGCTTTACTACTTGGACATTCTTCCCCATTATCTGTAGATCCCCATGATCCTGAGGATCATTTACTCTGATAAAGTCTGTCTTCACCCCATTTATTTTATACCCAGAGAAAGACCCAAATCTATCTGTAATTTGAGTAATAGTAGAAATAGAAGTGTTAATATTAGTAATATATAACAGAATGCCATCATCAAACTAATTTGTTTACACTTCTGGGCTATAGTTATCCCAGAAATATCAGGATGGCTTCTTATTGCAACTGCTAAGGGTTATATTGCCATTGCAAAAATAAGCAGCAATAGGGGACCTGCATGGTTCCTCTTGCCAAAGTGAAAAAATTGGCTATAAGCCCATCCATTCTTATTGATGCTGTGGGTGATGAATGTAATAATTTTATCCAGCCACTAAGATGTGCACCCCACCCCATTCTCTGGAGAACTGCAAATATATAAGGCCATTCTACTCTATCAAAGGCTTTCTCAGCATCTATAGCTAACAGTGTAGCATCTTGTTCCCTATTTAATTCTATAATATTTAATGTTCTTCTTATACTTTCTATCATTGATCTATTTTTGATGAATCCATTCTGGTCCCGATGTATAATTTCCAGCTTTAAATTTTCAATTCTATTCGCTATAGTCTTAGCAAATATCTTATAGTCCACATTCAATAGGGACATTGGTTGGTAGGATGCACAGCTCAGTGGGTCTTTCCCCTTCTTAAAGAATACTTGCACATATGCTTGAGTAAAGGAATCAGGCAGGGTCCCCCTTTGATTTAAAGAGTTGAACAGCTGTACTAATATCGGGGTTAATATTTCCCTATATTTTGTACAGAATTCATTACCTAGGCCATCTGGTCCTGGGGCTTTATTGACTGTCAATTCCTGTGTGGCCCTTTCTATTTCCTCTTCCAGAATTGGTTTGTCCAGCTCTTTTCTTACATTGTTGGGTACCTTCTGAATCTGAACAGAGTCTAGAAAGGTCTCCATTTCCTCTGTATTATTTTGATATTAAATAGTATAGAACCTTCGATAGCAGTCCATAAATTTGTCCAAAATCTCTTTTGGCTTATTAATCAACCTCACATTATTATCTTTCAGCTGCATAATAATATTTTCAGATTTTTTGTTTGTTTGCCATTATAATAATTTTAAATGTTTATCTGTAGTGAAATAATAGTTGGATCTTGTATTAATTATTTGCTTCTCAGTTTTTCCAATGTTATTTGATTATAAAAATCTCTTTTGAATTAGAAACTTATAAATTTGTGGATCCATTGTTGAACTATATAAATTACTTAAGCTTTGAAGTTCTAACTCCATTTGTTTAATAATTGCATCCCTCTGTCTTCTGTTATATGAAATTAAATGTGTTATAGTTCCTCTTATGGACACTTTAAAGGTTTCACAAACTAGATCCAGATCTACATCACCCCCAAAATAAAACAAAAAAATATTCCTCACATTTTTTTTTAATTTTATCCTCAAAATATTTGTTACTCAGAAGTGTATTATTCATTCTTCAGGTCTTGAACTCTCAACTCTATATCCAGTGCCATTTCTAGAATTCACGGGGAATGATCCAAGATGCAAATTCCAGGACAGTTCACCCCTTGTACTTCATGAAACAAGTTTTCTGAGATTAAGAAATAGTCTATTCTTGAATAGGACTGATGTATTGTGGAGAAGTATGAATAAGATCTGTTCTCTCCATTCATCTTCCTCCGTGGACCAATCAGGGCAAAATCTGCCATGAAACTTTGAACTGTGTTCCTCAAATTTCTATAAGATCTATTTAGCCTCAATGACTTATCCACCTGATTTAAGGGTAGATTAAAATCACCCACAATTATAAAAGGCACCTCAAAGGTTGCTAACTCCAAAAGAATTCAGAGAAGAATTTGGGGTTATTTTCATTTGGTGCGTAAAACATTCCTAGGGTAAACTTTACCTCATACATTCTTGATTGCACCAAAATATATCTACCCACTTTGTTCATCACAATTCTGTCCACAACTGGAGTTATTTTTTTCAAGTTAAAAGTGATAAGGACTCGTCTAGACTTAGAGGACAGATGGGAAAAATAAACCTTACCCCATCTCCCCTCTATCCATTTTACATCCTTTTGAGACAAGTGAGTCTCTTGAAGAAGCATGGCATTTACATTTTTCCTTTCCAGATAAGTCATTATCCTTAATGTTTTAATTTTATTCTGTAGCCCATTTACATTCCAAGTGGCATACCTAAACACATTAGACATTACTCATTTTAAAAATGACTATTGTTTTCACTAAACTACCTTCTTGTGCTCCCCACCTTAAATATATGTTTTTCTTTTTTATTCTTTTTATATATTTCCACCCCATCACAGATTCCTTAATTTCCCAATAAATATTTGCTCTTTCACCATTATTTAAATCTACACAGCCTTGTTTCCCATGTACAACCTTTAAATCACTTTCCTTACAATAAATTAAGAGATATATTTCCCCTTGACCCTTCGAGTCCCCCTCCCCCCAAAGTGTCTAAAATGTACCTCCTCCCCCCATAGCCAAGATGAACACTGGTTCATCTCCATACACTGTGGCACAATAAGGCATGGAGAAGAGAAAAAAAAGAAAAAATAAAAGGAGAAAAAATAGAGAAAGCCAATCACTGGACTGCTTGATTCTAAAACGTTACCCTCCCCCTCTTAAGCAGTGCCTGATCTACCTCAAATAATGGTCCTCCTCTTTTCCCATCTTCTCCCCCTCCCCCATTTAATAGCATATTTAAATTTGGCTCAAACACTTTATTTAAACCTCAAGTTCTGTGTCAATCATTGTGGCTGAGAATGGCTATTCACTTTTTAATTTACTATATGCCTGACTTTGCTACAACAACCCAGAGGATTAAAATGTGTTAACCTTATGTTTTATTAAAGTTACTTCATATTTAGGGCCATAATGTCTCAGTCCAGAAATATGATTTCATTTAATCTCTCTTGTTCGTTGAACTATTTGGGATTACTCTAAACCATGTCAAATTGACCTCAATATTTACCTAAGAGTAATACATACAAATTACCTATGCCTTACACTGGACATGCTTCTGATTTTAATTGTGATATTCCACATTACATTAATACTGCTACTTTAAAATAAGTTAGTTTGTAAGCTAACTCATTCTATACTTCAAGGCTAAATTTCCAGTATCTTCATTAAATGGTGATTCTCTCTATTGTATATGTTCATCCCTCTCTACAAATTATACTTGGAGCTTATCCTATTATTATAGCTCACTAACTCTTTATAGAGCCTTCTGTAGTTCTAGCTGAATATCCCCTTAACTGTTTGAAAGTGAATTGATATCTCAGATTTTTTAACAATAACTTAAACATTGGCTTTAGTTCTATGCAGGAGACCAAATTATCATTAAATTCCTTTAGTAGCTTCTTTTAAATCTTAATAGATGTATTTTAATACCCAACATTTTATGTTTTTAACATTTCTTTTCCTATTGAAAAAAAAACTTCTTTGTGTATTCGTGTCTTTAGTTTCCTTTTTCAGTATAATATAAACTTAGTTGTTTTAAGATGAGCAAGAGTGCTTTAGTATGCATGACCGAGAGTTACTAGATAGTTTAGCTAAATAAGTAGGGTATTTTGTACCCGAGACAGATCTTTTTCTTTTCTTTCTTTTTTTTAGATAGATAGTTAACTTGTTAGTTGTGTTGCTTGATGGGTTCTATAAGATGGGTGGAGAGAAATTTTGACTCTACCTATGAGATATCATTGTTGGACAATTTTAGGCAGTCTTTATTGTCAAAAAATACTGATAGCTAGTTATGTCTTTAAACTTTAATGTTATGACATGGAGTATTAAAGGAGCTAGAGATAAAACTAAGTAATGGCAAATCTGCTTGATTCATTGTTTGTACTTGAAAAGTTAATAAAGAATCTAAAATAAAAAAAAAGAATCCTTATGTCTTATTTCTCATATTTTTTCAAGCATCCCTCCCAAACTCAGGTTGTGCAACTATTTTCCACCCATAGTAGAGCTGAAGCTAAGTTATGACAATTATAAAATACATTGGTTTGAATTTCTAGAAATTAATCACATAGCCCTGTGTTTCCATTTGTTCCCATTTAATTATATTTACTGTAAGTAAATCCAGTTATTTGTCTTTCTGTTGGTTACACCTCTGTGACTTAGTCTTAGCATCAGAACGAACGGTACCAAAACCACCTGAAATGTCTGTGGAGACATATGTTTTAAACATGTTCACTTGATATTGTGCTATATCTTTCTGCAGTCCATGAATGCCTTTAGTATAGTTGGCTACTCATAATTATTTTTAAAAATCTGATTTCTGAACTTAATTTTCAATTGTCTTAGCTACCACCCAGAGTAATTTCTTTTATGATAAAAGAACAGTTGTATGTTTGCAAATAACTTTTTGGGCTTACCTTCCCTAGTCAAAATAAGCTGAAGTTAAAGTAAACAGCATGGAAGCTGCTATCTGCAGGGACAACTTGAAAAGTGTCATCTTCATTGGATGCTGTGACTCAAATCTAATATCTGGAACAATGCACCCTCTTCTATTGACCTGATCTTGTTGGTGGGCTGAGGTTTGCTTTTAGAACTGCTGTTGAGTTTCCTTGAGACCTTCCTCCTGCCCTCTATTCTACTCCTCTGCCTGTAGTACTGTAACATGGTCTTTTGACAGAGGCAGCATGATGGATGGGCATTGCACAATGAGATTCCTGAAGTGAATGTGAAGATGGAATGAAGACCAAGGTAACCCACACAAAACATTTTGTTCAAACCCCTCTGGGAGTTAGGCCATGATCACCCCAAAAGGTCAGACCCAGCTCAGAGCTGTCTCAGTCTCTGCCCCCTCAATATAAGGTACCCACCATTAGGCATAAAGAAAGGAAGGAGGATGCCCCCTAGTAACCTTCCAGTCTTGTGTCACTTTTTTAGGCTACAGTGGGCATAGCCCTTCAGACCTTTTATGATGAGTTAAGGGATTCCACATTCCTTCCTAAAATTTTAAGAACCCGGGTTGAGTAAACCCTCCCATAACTGCCCATTGTGTGCTGTACTGCCCTCCAGTCCTCTGTTCCCAATTCATTTGTAAAGCATCCCACAACCGCCCACTGTGTGCTGTACCACCCCAACCCCTTCAGTCCCAAAGAGCTTGTATATGTTTATGTTTATTTAATGTTTATTTTAGAACTGCTGAGATCATCATAGTGGCTGCCCCCCAACATGGCAACCTGTGGTACTGCATTTAGTTGTAACTGTGCCTGTCTATGTGCGTGAACCTCACTGGTGTCTCAGTGTCTGTCGGTGTGTCCCACAACCGCACATCATGCCCCACCCCAGTAGCTCTGTCATAAAAGCTATTGAATTTTAATAGCACTCATTATGCTGGTCCTTATAACCTTTGTAATTTTAATTCATAATCATACTGTACTTCGTGCCTCCTTACTTTCTCAGTTGCTCCTCACAACTTTTTTCCTCTTTGCAAAACAGCAATGTGAAAAACTTCAGTAATATATATTCACACAGTACCTCTGAATGCCACTTTGGCAATATGATCACCCTTTCCACACAGATCCATGATCGTTTTCAGGTGAATTATTAAAGTCATCCTGAGTTAGCCCTATCCTGTAGCAGCAGCAGAGCTGGGAAGAGATGGGAGATGACAACGACGAGGCAGATTACAGTGAACTTCCTTTCCAGTGGTTCCGATGGAGGTTGCTTGGTGAGTTCAGTGTTGTGGTGGTGCTGCTGCTGCCTGTTTACCGCAAAGACCTTTCATTCTGAGCTGCTGTAGCAAAGTTAAGCACTGCTGTGTGCTCTCTCATGCCCTTCATTCCTTGAGGATTCACTGCAGATGCCTAGGTAAGCATCCAAATAAAGGATGCATTTAGAGGAAACCATCATAATGGAGTGGGGAGGGGGTACAGGGGGGTTTCTTAATAGCAACAAAAGAAAGCGCTAATGCAGTTTTTTCTTTCAACAAATAATATATCCCTGGTATTTATGTATATTCTCACTGACACACCAGACACCTAAATGACTCCCCTCCCCAGTCAGTGAAACAATTTTTGACATATGCATGACAGGCATTCTAACACTGAATTCCTTTTCTCTTGTGGACAAGGTGGGCACATGGAAATCCTAACTGGTCTGTTGCCTGAGGAAAAAAAAGCATTTGTACTTCACAGGCAGGACTTTTTAGGATAATTACTTTAAAGAGCTAAATGATGATGATTATTATTATTATTATTATTATTATTATTTTGCTTCACAGGATCTAGTGAAAAGGCATGGCACTAAATGTTCCCACATGCAGTGCTGGCATCAGTACTGCTGCATCAGGCAGAGATGAAGTTAATTTTAAATGGGCTGATTTCTGTGAGCTAAGATAACTATTGGCAGCTAGAATTTCAGCGACTGTTGTTACTATAGACCTTAAAAATATCAGTGTGCGATTCCGTGTTGTGCGAGCTGATTCTGATCCAAATATGTCCCACCAAAACTGTATTCATTGCCCCTGCCATCCAGAAACTGACCAGGGGCTCATTGCATCCAGGAGTTATGCATTATTCACAGGCAGGCAGAGTCCATGTGTATTATTTAGCACCGGGTCTCAATGTCGCACGCTTAATAGCATACGGCATTATGGTGAAACCTGGACCTGTGTGCTCCCTAAGTTAGACACCCCCGGAGTTGAGAATCTTTAGTGCGGGGGTCAGGGGGCAGAGCCCACCACAGAGTAAAGACATGATGCCTCATGGCATTAATTGCACAGTGCGATAGTGCCATGCGGCATTATGTCTTTAGATATAATTACCCCCTGTCATATTATTTTAGGAGGGGAGTACACAAGCATCCAGCAAGGCTGAGGCATGTTTCATTTTTTAAAACTCCAATCTAAAAACACCAACCTTATTTTTTCACACATACTCTACTACACACAACTGCTGAATATCACTGGCCTGTAACCCACAAATGAAATTGATTGTCCGTTCACCATTTCCATGGGTTTTTGCTGCTACCGTATATTTGCTGTGACTATGAGCAGCAGATTCTGAGTAAAAATTAATTAAATAGCCTTTGCACAAATTCAGTAGGATTAATCTTTATTCTGTCATTGCTTCATTAGCTTGGCCAGAAGGATGAGATGTTGAGAGTAGACGTAACACTTCTTTAAACAAAATCCCGAGAGCCCAATACACATCCCTTCACTCTTTTAGTGAATTGCTTTTCTTTTTAGCTCTCTATTTGAATTTCCATTGAAAATACTGCAGTTTGCTAAGTCATTTAGTGTCATTTTTGTAACCTCTGTAGTCTGCCAGGAACTTTAGGGTTACCACCTGTCCTGGTTTTTGCAGGACAGTTCTGATCTGGCAGCTGTGTACTGCAAAAAAACATGAAAAATACTACATGTCCTGACTTTCTAGTAGAAAAAATATATTCTAACTTTCAACTAAATGCTGCAGAAAACTATAATACCTTAACTGAAATACCTTAAAAGAATAAGAAACAATAGAAGCCACCAATAAACTACAATACTTAGCCTTAATTCTGATTATATAGAGAAGTCTGTTGCATTGGTTGAGGTTATGTAGTGTCCTGCAAAAAATCATGTTTCTGTTAGAAATGCCCCACTTTGGGCTTCTTAAAAGGTTGTAACCCTAGGGAACTTTGTTTAGGCTACCTGACTATAGGCAGAGACAGCACTGCCACTCCACTTCAACAACCTAACCCTGGTGAGAAGCAGGTCACAATTCCAACAGAAAAAATGCTGGCACCCGGTTTCAGGATTCACTCAATGCTTTACTTTATTACGGTAAAAAAAGCACATGGTGAACAGCAACTCCTTCCCTGTCTAGGCTTGGAATAATCATCCCTTAGCAGTGCTTCAGACAGCAAACCAGTCAGGAATTTGCTGTTCACCATGTTATGTCCTTTTTTGCACTCTAGAAAAGTAAAGCACTTGGAGTGATTAACATCAAACCGGTGTCGGCATTTTCTTCAGTTTGATCCACCGTCAGCCCGTTTGTATGGAGATGTTTTTCACCACTGATGCATTAACTGCAGCTGAATGTTTTGCCTTGTAGGGCAGGCTAAGCTTGGGCATGCATAGTCCATCCAGTATATCCATACAGAGAAATATACACACAGCGGTATCTTAGCCACAAGACAAAGTTTCAACACAGTTCATATCTTTATTAGAATGCAGCAGGACAGTTAAAATCCATGGTACAGAAATAAGTCATGTTGTGTTTAGGTCCATGGGAAATCAGAGTCAATGCAGCAGTAAAAAGCTGAATATTGGAACAAACATTGCAGTGACTGCATTAGCAAGTTTTCCCTGTATGAGCAAGAGCAACCTGTTTACCTGGACCTGTACCAAGGATTTTAACTGTGCTGCCGCATTCTAATAAAGATATGAACTGATCTGAAACTTTAAATTGTGGCTATGATACAGCTGTGGTAAGCTCCATTTGTAGTTTGTATAACAAAGCACTACAGAGGTGCTATTCTGTCTGCTATCGCCAGTGTTTGTTTCAGCACATTTTTTTGTTTCTTATTTTACTATTACTTGGTGATCCTAATCAGCTGGCCACCATCAAAACTTATTTACAGGTGGCATGCATTGCTTTTAATGTTCTATCTATTGATTTAGATGTAGCCATGCTCCACAAGCACTGTATCGGCTAAGAATGCTGTTCTAGGTTTGCATCTTCAGCTTATAGATACAGAGCACTACAGAGATAGGAAAATCACATTAATAAAAAATTGTCATTTTCTGCCATACAATAGTTGCTTTTTTACTGCTTAATTTATATCTTGGAGCATGCAGCAGTGCTCATGTTATTTGCCTGCCCCAATCCTTTCAACATCCCTCGATTTATTCTACTTTTTATTGCAACCACAGATAACCTAGTGTCTTCAAAAATGTATTTGAACTTTAATATACAATGCCACTGCAGTGTGCACAAAACCGAATACAATCAGTTGTGTGTCTAGATGAGTATTTATTTATTGAAGTAGTGCTGTTACTAACTATAAACTTAGATATCCTGCCTAAAACTTGGTACAAGAAGCTATCATTCACACTGGTGCTGCTCTGCATTGATAGTTTCTCAGCCAGCATTCCTGAAACTGTCAGTTCACAGACATCATTGTCTTTATCTGGCAGCCAGGCACATATATGTAAGAGTCTGGTTTCTTATGTCCACTCATTAAAAAAAAAATATATGATTTGCTGCTATTGCCCAACTCAGTGTGAAACTGTGCACCCCTTCCCACAGAAAGACTGGTTGTCATGACATCACTTTCTCCCAGCACATTCCTGGCTACTAGATGTACACACTTAGTGGCAATGTCATCAGGTTGGTGAAAGATGGAAATGTATCTTGTGGCTATCATGTGTGCACTGGCAACAATAGAAGAAAGTAAACATAAAAAGGGCTAGGGCCCAGGGGTCAACCATAACCTTTTTCTGCACTGGCCAGCAGGGCAAGTTGATTCAAAATTGTACTAACCCACAGATTTTTGCACTAGCCCTCATTATAATGGTACATTTTGTTCACTTATACAGGAAACAATGTAAGCCAAGAAATACTCTGATTGTTGTACATTTATCCGGGTCCCACATTGCTTCAATCTCCCCAGCAGAAAAAAAGACTGCAATGCCATCACTCACAGTGAGCCCTCCTCCCCCATTGTTTAATACCATGGCCTCTTCTCTTCCTCTTTCTGCCCCCCCCACCACCACCACAACCAAAACAGAGGACATCACAACAACAAATGTTCAGTCAAGCAGTCCTAGCTCTGCACACACAATAGCTGACATCATCATTCACCTCACCACACTGTCACCACCACCACCCACAGGGCAATAGAGTCAGGCAGAGAAAGACACTCTCAGCCCTCACCCTATAGTCAACTGGAGACCTGCACTTCTGGAAGTTTTTGTACAGTATTAAGTGAGCCAAAAGTGCATCTAAGATTTCTTTTGGGTAGATGCTACACAAACCTAAGGGGTTTGGGAAATAGAAAAATGTGACATTTTTATTTTTAAAAGCATTGATTTTAATATGCTCTGCCCCAACAATAACAGCTTTTTCTTTAATTTTGTCCTTTCATAAGCCCAGGGAAACAGTACACAAGCATAATGCTATACTATCTCTATTTCTATAAAGGATGATCTATGTACCCAAGGAATGCCTATTTTAAGCTTTCAAATTACGTATTTTATGAAGGTTTATTTTTATACTTTGTTTTTAGAATGAAAGGACATGCTGGGTGGGATAAGGGTGGGACTGTATGGATGGTGATGGCTGTCATGGTCCATTTAGAAGAGCTGGTGACCCCCTGCACTTGCCAGTAATGGCAGCTATGGATCTGTGTATGGTCATTTCAGAGTCTGGTCTGCAGTGGTGTCCAGGGGAAAAACAGAGTTAAGAGATTTGGAGTGGAGAGGAAAGTTATGGAGAGGATGGGATAAAATCCACCACCTGCTGGGCCGGCCCTGTATACCTCCTCGCATTTTGTCACTGAAATGTTGGATACAGACACTCAAAATGTAAGGAAATGAGGGGCACTGATCTTAATAATATGGGACAAATTGATAGACAGAGACACATTTGGAAAACTGGAAGCTAGTGACTTAACATTTATTGTCTGATATGGAGCCTTTGTAAAGGAGTGTCTGACTCAAAGGTTTGTAATTCCAAGAATTTAATAAATACATAACAGCATTCTACCCTTGATCACATCCTGGGCACTAGCTAAAAGTCCTAACAGTGGAGTGATAATGATTCACATTTAGTCTTTTGTGGGATCCCCGTCTTGAACTGCCAGATAATTGCAACTCTTAATAAGCTGTTAATCATACCAGACCATCTGGAACATTGAGAGAGATTAGCATGAGGACTAGATCCTGCTAAAGTAGTGACTTTTTTAACTTCATTAACAGCCATGAAAACCTGCACTTGTCAAGACAGACAAGTAGAGAGTTAGCTGCACTAGCTTTGGTAAATTTCCACTAGGGTTTGGACTAGCAAAATAATGTTAAGATCAACCCCTGCTATGGCCACTTGCTCGATACACACAGTGCTGCTCCCATTTAAAAGCTGTTCATTTAGAACCTGATGAAACAGTGTCCCTCTGTTTTCTGCATTCTGGTACTTATCTAGATAAATCTTCAAATTCTTTGCCGTGGTTAATGTACCCAGGTGAGCACTTTTGTAACCCTGAGTCAGCTTCTCTACAAAACATACATGGAGTCCAGGATATTGAAAGGGGTTTGCAACTGCAAACAGGGTTAGTGCATTGCTAACAGTGTTTAGCATCCCTAAAGCAGAGGACTCACTAAAAACACCAAGCTGAAAGGCACAGTTAGCAAGGTGCTAACTCATTAGGGTGCCTAGGCAAATTGCCCAACTGTGCCTTGCATGCAGAAGCTCTAGCAAGGTTGTTGGAGGTGTTAAACAGTTGTTAGTGCCAAACTATATAATGCCTCCACAAACTAAGTGCCATGGCAGTGCACCCCCCCACACACCTGATCACTACTGTGATACTGCTGGTAAACATTAGTGGTAGTCCAGAACCCCTCCACCTGATCACCTTTCTGAATGTGCTGGTAAACCTTGGTCATACTTCAGTGTACTCCTCCACCTCACACTAAACACCATTTTTAATCAAGTTGCAATCCATCCCTTGTAGTCTAGTGGAGCACCACCCCTTGATAATCATGTCCTCATTCTCCCACCCCTATGTGGCACTGTGATAGTGGGTGGCACTCACCCTGCACTCACTACTACTGCTAACCACTGTCTGCTGCAGACATGTAACCCCCACCCCAATTCAAGAACATGGGGTTCTTGGGACCCGACCTCATGAACACTGGCACTGTCATTTCATTACTCTGTCCTGAAAGGTGATTTTGTGGTCACTGCATGGAATCACCTTTTAGGACCGAGTAATAAAATGACAGTGCCAGTGTTCCTGAGGAGAGGTCCCAAAAGCCCATGTTGAAAATTTGGTGCAAAAAATCTCAAAAATGATTTTGTTATGTGTTTCTATGCATGCTTGTAACTTTGTCAATTTTTAACATTTTCACTCCAGATTTTCAACACTGTCATTTTGTCACACCTCCTCATGAACAGTACAGTTGTCATTTTTCATGTCCTGCCCCAAACCTGTTTTGCACCTGTGGCACAGTATGGCAGTATAGCACAGTCATTGTGTGAAATCACCTGTTTGGACAAATGAATGAAATGACTATGGCACTCTTCATGAGGTGGGGTCCCAAAAAGCTCATGTTGAAAATTTGGTGAAAAAAAATGGCAGAGTTACATGTGGTTGTTCAAAAGTTTCTATGCATGTGTATAACTTTGGTCATTTTCAATATTTTCACTCCACATTTTCAAAATAGCCATTTTATCACACCACCTCTTGAATAGTACAGCTGTCATTATTCATAGCCTGCCCAAAATATGTTTTTGTACCTGTGGTGTGGAATGCTGCTTTCCCATGGATTTGCAAATTTTCACCTAGGGGGTGCATGAACTGGGATGATAAGATGACTATGTTCAACATTTGGGGTCAATATTTGAAAAATATGACAATGTTATGCCCATTCCTTGCAATTTATGGGGTTTATGCCCTCGCTGTCCCCCACCCAAACCCAAGACTTACACACACACACACACACATCAAGTTAATGTATTAGCAACCCTAGTGGTTCTGCCAGAGTTTGTTTTTTATGCAGCCCAATTGTATGGGCTTTATCAGACAGGTGCTGTGTCTGCTGCTGTGATTCAGTGTGACTGCGACTGTCAATAAGCAAGAGTGAGCAACAATGTGCTCACTTCGCTCACTCACAGTCACCAATTCAGAAACCAGAAAGGCTAGTCTGAACCTCTACCTTCCCTATCAGTTCCACCCATCTTCCACTCCTAGAGCCCAGGAAAATGTTGCACTGAGGCAGCAGGTTGTGCATTAAAGTATGCATGGGGAAAGGTATGCACGCAGCACTTTCTTTCCACAACAAAATTAAAAGTTGAGGTTCAGGTGGGTAGTATTGTTCAGTGGTGACCTATCGAGATAACTGGAGATTGAAGGGTACAGATTGCATGCTATCTTTGAGCAGCATGGGAAATGCTGGAACTCAGTCTCAGTGCCCTATAATATCTGCACATGGTAGTGCTGTGGATTTTGGAAGTTGGTCAATTTGCACCAGGCCAGTGGAAGTCAAAGTTAAAAGCACCCCCTCTAATCCAACTGCTGTTTCCTCTTCAAGAGTGACCACTTGGTGCTGTAATATAACAGTATGAAACTTGTTACTTTGTAAATTAGGCAAATGTTTTGGTTTCTCATTGAGAAAATGCTGCTTTTATTTTACTGTCACTAATTGTGAAGATTATAGAACATTCCTCCTAAGAATAGGAAATGCACAAATGATTACATTAGAACTGAGTCAGAAATGGATTGGTTTACTTTATGATTAGAATACTCACAGAACTTACAGCTCCTTCTACACTTGTACAGTAGCAACCGTTTGGCACTGTGAAATTGTTATACCATGCTTTGAGGCAGGGTTTGTTGTCCCTAATTGTCTTATTGCCTAAAGTCTTGGGGTGATGTGTTTTAGCCCCAGAAAATAAAATAGACAGGGTTTGCTGTCCCTGATTGTCCTGCCTAAAGTGCATTGTACCAGTGATGAAATTAGCTGGCAGATTGTGTTTGTCTAGTAGCAGATTTCATATAATGTGCTTTTAACATGCACCATTCTGTACCAAGTTCTTCAAATTTCTTTACAGGAGCAAAACCCCTTGACCCCATATGGGGGCGAATCCCCCTGAGCCCATTCTTTTGGGAAAAAGTCACTGATTGGTTCAGGTTCTCCTCCAACCTAGTTTTGGAATGCTGATGCTTCTGGTGACACACTTAAAAAATGCCTCAAACCCATAATTCATCAAAACAAATCCAATGCATATCTGTGCTTAGAAGTCATAACATGCTGATTATGTTTCAAGTTATACAGCAGCACTGCTTTATTTGCTTTACTAGTTCCATTACCTATTAACATTATTTTAGTATACATCAAGTATGTACGCATCTGTTGTCAAGTGGAAGTCAGCCCACAGGAACATCTAGAAAATCATATAATGTCTATAAGCATGGGCTTTTTTAATTTCATCTATTTTAAATACACACCTTGTCTGTATTTAAAAACTGTGCACTTTGATACCAAAACAGTTTTAGACCTACCTCTTAGGTTACCATCTAAGCCTGACTCTCCTAGATCCTAAAGTCTCCTCTTTATTTTAGCACATTTGCTGCTGCTAATGGCTTGCTGTTAAAAATAATGTACAAATATGTCCTTGCTCTGATTAAACTGATAAAAAATTATAGTGTGAACAGTGTCACTAATGGAAAAGAAAAATATCATCACCTTTTTGGTTCTAGGTGTTATTTTTCCTAATGTATTCCATGTATAGTACCTTATTTAAAATAATTGATTCCTACGAATATTCTTTTCTTGTCCATGACCACCATTCCCTGATGAAGTTGTGTTGCCAAGAAATGTTGGCATGGCATTGCAATGGAAGAATTAAATAATTGTACATTCATATACTATAGTTGTTAAGACTCATTTTTTTCTGTATTGAAATGGTGCTGCCCCCTATGACCTACTCTTTTTCCAGCCCAATTTTTACATTTGCTTACTCATGCACAAGAAACCGTTTGTTACAATAAATGGCATTTCAGAGGTGTGTCACTGCTGAGCCTATTGCAGCTCAAGCTGGAAGGGGCTCGGCAGTCCAGACCAATGACCACATATTGTTTTCCTGACACTACTTGCTGCTTACTGGGTGGAATCTTCATGTAGTTGAAAGAACTGAAGTTGCTGTTATCAGTGGGGGCTTCAGTCCCTTCATTTGCATGAGACCATTCAGCAAGCAGTTGATTGGTTTTCAGCATTAGGAGCCTGAGAGTGATTATGTTATGTACTCTATCTAACTATCTATCTAACTATCTATCTATCTTTTGATTTGTCTATCTATCTTTCTGTCTGTCTGTCTATCTATCTCGCTCTGTGTCTATCTACTGTATCTATTAAATGGACCAGGGTGCCAACTCCTGATACCACTTCTTTCTCTCCCCTCCTTTCAGGTCGCTTGCCCACCCTTCCCAATCTTTATATACATTTTTCATTTTAATATAAAAGGTGACCTGGGTGTCCACCCCGGTACAGCTGCTCTTGACCCCCCAAGTTGCCCACCCCATTCCTTTTATGTAGATGGCAGCACCAGGATGCCCACCCCTGGTGTAGCCAAACATGAACCCAACACTGGGATGTCAAATGCCAGTGTTGAAATATCCCTGAAATAAAGAAAACCATCCCTTGATGTTCTTTTTTTTGTTAAACTTGTAAAACAGAAAATAGTCCCTTGACAATATGCTCCCTCACACACACACTTCACCCACCGCACCCTCACCTCCCACTCAGCACCCACCACCCCACAACCCACACACACCCTCACTCACCTGAATATGTCCCAGGGCAAAGATCTATCCTCTGATCAAAGACATGTCTTGCAGGTGGAACCACCAACAGTGGCAGGGGAAGGGCCCAGCCACCCGCCCCATCCCCAACCACTCCAGGCTACACCCCTTTTATAGAGAAGCACAGTCATGACATTTCCTGTAGTAAAGCAGGAAGGGGAAGATTAGAGGGGTATTCATGCAGTGACCTCACTTACAGTGGCACAAGTAATTTAACTTGTTATAACAAGTTATACAAAAAAACCCAAAAAACTTTTGCTCTTATTTTCCTCCTTCTACTTACTCAAGCCAGGTTATAAACTCAACAGCTCAACTGGAATGGATATTATTAACTGCAGGCACTGTGGGACACTTTTTAAAAGGGCAGTTATACAGAATTTAGGACGCTGTCCTAGATGCTGGACCATTGGAGATCTAAGGGCTCAGCTCCAGGCAGCAAGGGCAGAGATTGCATACCTCAAATCACATATTTGGGAGGAACTATATTAAAAGAACTGCCTGCCATTTCTCCAACATCCAACTGAAGCACCTTGACCACAGAGTATAGTTGGTCCTGGAGGTTGGCAGGTGGTTAGGAGAGGCAAATCGAGTGCCCCAGCACTCAGTGCTCTCCAATGTATCACCTCCACAAACCATATAAAAACTACAAACAGGTGTCTGCCTCCATCTCCAAAATCAAACAAAGGGGTAGAGGACACTACAGAGCAGTACACTGCTCCACAGGAACTAGCGCTACAAAACTTTCCCAAAACAGGGATCAAAACAAAAAAAAGGCAAAAAGGAAATCCAAAACTCTTCTGATCATAGAAGATTCCATGATTTGGGGAGTTTATACCTACCTCCAGCTGGGGGTAATGGTCAGATGTCTCCCAGGTACATCAGCATGAAGAGACACTGACCGCATTGCTAAAATCATGCAGGAAGCAGGAGAAAACATTGATATCCTGGTACACATAAGGACTAACAATCTCACCAGCTGGTCAGTTGTGGAGACCAAGGAACACCTGACCAGGCTGGGAGACAAACTGTCATCCATTTCATCTGGCATCTCTGAGATCCTGCCAGTCTGGGAGAGGGGGGAAGATGGACAAAAGGTCAGAGAAGGGGAGATAGGGGAGCTAAACATGTGGCTCAAGGGCTGATGCCAGGAAAAAGGGCACAAATTTGTAGGTAAATGGCAACAGTTTTGGGAGCGAAACTTCTTTAAATTTGATGGACTGCATCTGACTAAGGAGGGAGTCGGTGCATTGGGGCAGATGTTTGACGTCTTTGCAAAATATTTAAACTAGCCAATGGGGAGAGGGGTGCAGCACCCAGTACATCAAATGGAACCCCCCCCCCAAATAGTGATTAAACAGGAGTTCAGCTTGTTTGTAGTTCATTTGCATCCCCAGGTAAGGAAAAAAGTATGGCTCCCCATACGACTTGCAGGGGGAAATGCCAGACCTTGCCCAACAACTAATGCACCGAAATCTGGCCAATGGAAAATCATGCACACACATGCCTGCAGTCTGTGAAACAAGATCCCAGACCTGCAGGCAACGATAACAGAGTCTAAACTGAACATAGTAGCCATTAGCGAGACATGGTTCACCAGTAACCACATTTGGGAGACTTCAGTACCCAGCTATGTACTGTTCATAAGAGACCAAGGTGCAAAAGTGGGGATGGGAGTAGCCCTTTATGTCAATGAAATTGTCAAAGCTACAGAAATTCAGAATACACATAAGGAGCCAGAAGAACTATGGATCATCCTGGAAACAGGAAATGGGACAGCCATACAAACTGGAGTTGTCTACAGGCCTCCAGACCAGGGGGAGGACATAGACACATTACTGTTAAAAGATATACAAAACATGACAGTTAAAGGGAAACATGACAGTTAAAGGGGAGGTTCTGATAATGGGAGACTTCAACATGCCAGATACAAGTTGGTCAATACCAACAGGAACATCCACCAGAACTAGACACATAGTGGATTCCTTGCAGGGGAGGACCTCAAACAACTGGTACAACAACCAATAAGAGACAGGGCTATCCTAAATCTAGTACTGACTAATGGGGAAAGGATCACATATCTCCAAGTAGAAGGTCACCTGGGGGCCAGTGACCATCATATGGTGTGGTTCAATTTGTCCACTAGAACTAAATCATCCCATTTCAAGGCAAAAATATGGACTTCGGAGGAGCTCACTTTGATAAGATTGCCAACAGAGTTAAGCTAGCCCTGGCAAGAAGAAATACAGGTGAGAGGGTACAGGCAAGGTGGGCAAGCATTAAGGATGCAATACTTGAAGCAACATCCCATTGTGTTAGGGAGAAAAGCAAGAGCAAAAGAAGGAGGAAACCACATTGGTTCTCAGAAACAGTAGCAGAAAAGGTCAAAGCCAAAAGGTTGGCCTTCAGGAAATTTATTTTTATTTTATTTATATTGCAATCAGTTTACAAGGTTTGAGCCAGGGGCTCATTTCCAAATGTACCTCGTCAACAGTGGTAGATAATACAGATAATACAGAAAGCAGGGTACATACAAAAGAAGAGCATGAGTATAAACAGACACGCATAAATGGCACATGGTTACAGCAAACATTGGTAGTGTAATACAGAGCAAAATATGGTATAATTGGCAACAGGAGAAGACAGGGTTTAGCAGCATAACGGTATGTCATGGAAGAGTGATAACAGCCAAACAGGTCTACAGTGTCAGATTACAAGGAACGTAAGGCATGAGACAGGAACAGTACAGGTAAATCGATAAAGCAGTCACACCGGTCCCATGATAACAGATTACAAGAAGTGTAGGGCCTGAGACAGGAGTAGTACAGAACGGAGGTATGATCCGTATGGAACAGGGTAGTAAATAAGTAAGCATAAGCAGCATAAGGAAATATAAGGGAACGCAGCGGAACGAAGATAGGGAGGCATACCAAACTTCCCTAAGGGATGCAGGTAAGGCAGTAAGGCAGGCAAAGGCCCAAACCGAGTAAACACTAGCATGAACAGTAAAAGAAGGGGACAAGACTTTCTATAGATACATTAGTGAAAGGAGAAAGTCCAGAGGGGGTATCGGTAAGATCAAAGGGGATAAGGGGAAGTATGTGGAGGAGAACCAGGGAAAAGCATCAATCCTAAATAGATACTTCTGCTCAGTATTTACTGAGGAGAAGGTAGATCAGGGCCCACAGCTCAGCACCATGAACACTGGGGGGAGGGAGGTGTGCACTAGTCCCTTCACAAAAAAAGGGTACTACAAGAGCTCACTAAGCTCAGGGTGGACAAGGCAATGGGACCGGATGGCATACATTCCAGGGTATTAAAGGAGCTAAGACTGGAACTAGCAGAGCCATTATCAGAACTGTTTAGTGAATCTCTAAGCACAGGAGAGATCCCAGAAGATGGGAGAAGGGCTCATGTGATCCTGATCCACAAGAGTGGTAGCAGGGATGAGTCAGGGAACAACAGAAAAGTTAGTCTTACCTCAGTAGTGGACAAGGTTATGGAGACACTCCTTAAGGAAAGGGTAGTGCAACACCTGGAATCCATAGGAGCAAAGGATCCAAGACAGCATGGGCTTACAGCAGGAAGGTCCTGTCAAACTAATCGCATAGATTTCTTTTACTGGGTAACCACAGTGGTGGACCAAGGGGGTGCAGCTGATGTCGCCTACCTTGACTTCAGCAAAGCTTTCGATACTGTTCCACATAGAAGATTAATAAGCTGGGCAGGCTTGGGGTGGGTCAGAAGTTGGTCAACTGGGTGGGAAACTGATTGGCAGGCACAACACAGAGAGTGGTGGTAAATGATATACAGTCAAAAGCGATGTAAGTCACAAGTGGGGTACCTCGGGGATCAATCCTGGGGCCAGTCCTCTTTAACATCTTCATCAGTGACATTGCAGATGGACTGGAGGGTAAGGTTTGTCTGTTTGCAGATGACACCAAGATCTGCAACAGAGTAGATGATCCAGATGGGGTGGGCAGAATGACAAGAGATCTGGATAAACTGGCAAAATGGTCAGAAGTGTGGCAACTGGTGTTTAACGCAGAGAAGTTCAAGATCATGCACATAGGCAAGAGAAACTCTGAAACCACCTATAGGTTGGGAGAGAAGTTACTGGCAATCACAAGGGAAGAAAAAGACTTTGGCATTGTCATCACAGATGACCTAAAATCATCCAAGTAGACCACTAAAGCAGTAGGTAAGGTTAGGGGGATGTTGGGGTATATTAGTAGGGGTATCACAAGTCATAAGAGGAAGGTAATAATCCTTCTTTACACGACACTGGTCAGGCCCCATCTGGAGTACTGCGTGCAGTACTGGAGTCCGCACCTGCACAAGGACATTAACAAAAGGGAGGCAGTCCAAAGAAGGGCAACCAAAATGGCGCAGGGACTGCATCAGAAAACGTATGAGGACAGATTAATGGAGCTCAATATGTATACCCTAGAGCAAAGGGGGGAGACAGGTGATATGATCGAAACATTCAAACATCTTAAGGGCACTAACAAGGTGAAAGAGTCTAACATGTTTCAATATAAGAAAAAATAGCAGGACAAGAGGACACAGCATGAGATTAGAGGGAGGACAATTAAGGGGTAATGAGAGAAAGTTCTTTTTGACAGAAAGGGTGGTGGATGCATGGAACTGCCTACCTCAGGAAGTGGTGGATATGAATACAGTGCAGAGCTTCAGACAGGCATGGGATAGGCATAAGGGAGCAATACAGATGAGTATGACTAGATAGGCCACTGACAGAGGAAAGGCCTATGGCACATTCATAAGGTAGGAAAAAATGGGAAGACTGGATGGTCCTTGTGGCCCTTATCTGCCGTCAACTTCTGTGTTTCTATGAGAAACTAAGGTAAATGTGGTTCAATGTATTTCAAAGGGGTTTTGAACTTTGATACATAACTTTGTCATTTTTGCATACTTTGGCCCCAAAGTTTCACTATGACTTTTTTGGGACCCTACTTCATGACCAATGGTGGTGGTGGAATTAAGCAAATCAGGTTCAAAAGATGATTTTGCCATCACACTGCAAAATCACCTTTCAGGCAGGATTTGAACATTTTCACCACCCTTGTTCATGAGGTAGGGTCATAAGAAGGCTATGTTGAAAATTTGGGGTCACAATATGTAAAAATGGCAAAGTAATGCTCATACATTGACATTTTTCTATGCATGCTAGTAACGTTGGTAATGTTAAATATTTTGACCCCAAATTTTTAACATAGCCATTTTTTCACACAGCCTCATGAATGTGACAGCTGTCAGTTTTCAAATCCTAGCCAAGATGTGTTTTTGCACCTGTGGCACAGAATGACTTTTCGGTGGCATGGAATGACATTTTGGCAGGGATGTGAAAATGTTCACCTACTGGTTTCATGAGGTGGAGTAATAAGAAGGCTATGCTAAAAAAAATGTGGTATACACATACGGTAAAATGCCCTGGTTATGAGGGATCATTACAGTATTTTAATGTTCACTCATAACTTTGCTAATTTTCAATATTTTGACTCCAAACTTTCAACATAGAAATTTTTTCATACCACCTCATAATCGTAACATGTCATTTTTTAAACTCCTGTACAAGACCTCTGGTGTGAAATGATATTTCGACCAATATACTATAAATGGTACAGGTCATGTTTATAAGGTGAATCATAAAACAAGTACCTTGAAAAGTCAGGGTCAAAATAAAATTAAAAAATATTATAATAAATTATAATTGTTTAACAAACTGTGTGTAGTCCCAGTCTTCACCTCAATGGCCATGCTTTGTGATGCTATGCCAGTGAGCTGAGTTCAGGAGTGAATTCAGTGACCAAGATGGATGGTAGGAGCTTGGGGGAACAGCACTGTTACGCGAAACCCACCCAGCCAAGGAAGGAAAGGTGCAGGGTTGTCCACATGGAACAGTGTACCACATAATGAAGACATCTGTCCTCTTTGCATAGGGACCTGCATCTCTCCACCTGTGGGTGGCATAGTACCTTGTGCATTGGTTGACAAGATATAATCTTTGCCCTTAGCATCTATATCTGCAGCCACATGGAAGCTCCGGGACCACAGGTCCCAGCAATTCTGCAGCCCACCAGACAGCCCCATGAATTCTTCACATCCGTCACTGCACAGAAGTACAGGGCCCTTGGATGGAGTTTTCCCTTGGTGCAGGTCATCTGCATCTGTGCACTACCAGTATCAAACACCGGTACAGCACATACATGCAAGCAAACATTGGGCATTGACAAATGCTTGTATAATGGTGTGGGTATCCCCAGACCCATGGTGAGCCTATTCATTTCAATGGCAATTTAAAAAAAAAATTATTTTCACTTTCTTTTGTCGAATTCTTATATGGACTCACTCTCACAAACACAATGGACCCTATGCACATAGGGACAGGAAGTACTCACTGGAGGCGCATATGCCACCTGCAAAGGGCCACACCTGCAGACAGGTGCACACCTGGGGGAATGCACTACTGGTGCACACCTGTCTGTGGCCCCCACCCCTGGCACACTGGAGCATGGAGGACAGATACGCAGACTGGGAGGGCATCCAGTGGGATGCCTGACCTGGTCCACTGGTGGATTCCTTGTGCCCACGGGTGCAGAGAAATGGCTTCCACCTTGTGCTGGAACCAAGAAGTGGGCTGGTGCCTGGTTGGCCATCCCCAAACCACCATTCATTGTCCTTGGTCTGGGGTGGCATGGTGTGGGGGGAAGGCATGCTCCACCTGACATTTGGTGACCAGGGGGATGGCATCCCAGGGGCATGCAGACCTTATGGCAGGGATTCCCTCTGCATACTTTGCTCCCCTGAACCCAGCGCCTCATGACTCTTTGAATGTCATGGAGTTCGGGCATGCCCCTGGCATTGCCCCTGCCTGCCCCAACTGCATTGCCCTCTGCGCAGTCTGGCAGTGGAGGCTGTGCACCAGATAGATGAATACCATGGCTGGCCATGTGGGGGCCACAATAGGTGTGGAGTAGCTATGTGCTACAGATTCACGGTGTGCAGCCACTCAGCACCATAATGCATAGGAGCCATTGGGTGTCATTTTTCAAATCACCCAGGAAATAGCTGTTTGTGCATTGTGCTCATACAGTCTGCAACCACTTATTTCCTGAGAGATTTGAAAACTAACACCCATTGTGTTTGTGACAGTGGGTCCATATTACAGCAAAGCAGAGAAGGTACTGTATAAAAAATTATTGCAAGAAAAAAAAAGATTTGAGCATAAAGGGAAAACACATTGAAATGAGTGGGCCCATTCATTTCAAGGACCCTTTTATTTCAATGGGGATTTTTTCTTATGCTCATTACTTGGTAGTTTTGAAAATGTTTTTCTTTCTTCAGTCTGTGGTACTGGTCAGAGGTGGTCATTGGCAGGGTGCTAAGGGGCTGAAGCCCCCATTTGAAAATCTGTCCATCAGACACTGTCATTAGCTGCGTTTTGCAGCTGGGGCATAGGTTTCTTAAATTTCACTTTCTTTCAGAAGATATGTGCACTGGCTGATGTTGGGTTCCCAACATGGCTAGTGCATTTCTTCCTGACTTTTCCATGTGATTCACCCCACCCCATCTCTTACTTGTTACACAGTATGTGTGCCTGCTGTGAGCAGTTTGGGTAAAGCCATGGAAGGAGATGGGAGATCATCAGCTGCTTAATGCTGCTGATGTTATTGCAAACATACTCAAACATGAGAAGTATAAACAAGTAGGCATGTAACAGACTGATGGTGCTGAATTTCTGACAGTGATAGTAGCTATTACAATCTTGTCTAAACTAAAACCCCCAAAAGCCAAAATCCGTACCTGGTCCCCATTATTAAAAGAGATGTGCAGCGCAACCCAGCAATAAACAAGAGATGAGCTGCACATCCCAAACAATGTGCCAAAGTGCGATATTCAAAGGGTGGCAATGCGCCATCCAAAGAAGATAGGGCCATGGCCCACAGATAATGTATGTGGTGCATGTAGAGTGGGATTTTCCATGAATTTGCCATGTATGGGCATATTCAGTGGGAATGTGCCCTGCAAAGGCCAGACTTTTGCCGCACAAAGATAGGCATAAAAAAACTGACATGACACTGCCAGCCCCCCACTGGCAGGCTGTGGAGATGCAGACAGGTGCACAGCAGCCTGCCTGCTCCAGTAGTCCAGTGGTAACCCCCCATCCCTGATCCCCACTGTAAGGATGAAATAATAGCCCCCCCATTTCCATAGTGCTGGGTCCCCCCTCCCAACCTCAACCCACAATCGCACTACTGTCATACCCCGCTCCCTTTCAGACAGTGTAGTGGTATCCCTCCCATCCCCAATCAATGTAACATTATGCCCTGCACCCATTTCCATAGTAAAGTGGCACCCACAACCCAGCCCCGATTCCCCGATCGACACAGAAATCTGTCCCATTCCCTATATTGCAGTGGTATTCTCGCCACCCAGCCTCTCAATATATAACTCACAATCCCACTCCTGAATCCATTTCCATAGTATAGGGCCTTCCCCTCCCATGCCCGATCCTCATGTCACAATGAAAAGGATGGTCCCTATGTATTTCCATAGTGTAGTGGCCCCCAACCACATCTGGAATGGACCCCCACACCACTACCCCCAAACTGGAGCTGGCAACTGGCTCAGCCCTCAGCACAAAACCATCACTGCCAGCTGCTGACTGAATTGTCAATGCAGTTTATCGTACATAGTATGTGCTCATTGGTGGAGCACTTACTGTGCACAGTAGACTACATTAACAGTTCAGTTGGTGGCTGGCTGTGGTGGTGTGCTGAGGGCTGAGCCAGTTGCAATCTCTGGTTGTGGGGGAGCAGGGTGGAGGTCCAATCCTGATGGGGTGGGGGGGCCGCTACACTATGGAAATACATGGGGACTGTCCTTTTCATCATAGCATTGGGGATCTGGCATGGGAAGGGGGACCCTACACTATGAAAACTGGTCTGGGGTGGGATTGTGGTTCAAATGGGGTTCAGGGCTGGGCAGGAGTACCACTTCATTATGGAAACATGGGGGTGGTTGTGTTGTATCGGTACTGTGGTCAGGGAGAGGGAGCAGGGGCTACACCTTGGATTGGGAGCTGGTGTGCCCTGTAGAGCCATCAGCACAGGGAGGGGTCTGGCCCAACACATTCCACTGGATTCAGCCATGCTAATGAGCACCTAATGGGCATGCATGGGGCCCCATTGTGCTATGCATGCCCAATGAGCACACTAGCATATTTGCTCTGAATATAGCCCATGGGGGATATGGCGCATCAAGGTATGCACCAGGCATCCCCGATTGGTGGTCCTCAGTTCTGACTTGTGGATGTGCTGTCCACACAAGGTGACTGACTGTTTTGTGGCATGCATCAAGGGTCCCATATTCACAAAAATTGCGTGTTCTGCGTTGATTGTGCATTCTGGGTGAATATGGCAATGAAGCCGCCAGTGCATCTGTTTTGTGCTATGCACTGTTAAGCGCTCTTAACTGGCTGGCTCTGAATATGTCCCCCAATTACCAATTTGCTCATCCCATAGAAATTACACAATTTGATGAAAGGAGTGTCCAGTTATTTATTCAGCAGCAGGCTCATTCCTTTGGCTTGTTCATGGAAAGTTTTAGTGCTGGGAGGGTGAACCAGGGCTGGCATTTATTTGATTAAACTTACAGAGATGTCAGAGACCAACTAAACACATTGATGCAGCACAAGAAAAGCAGGGAGGGGGCAGGAATTAATTTGACTTAAGTTCCAGAGACACCAGAGGCCACTAAGAGAAAAATAAAATAGTGCAGGGAGGGAGATACAGGACAGGAATTTATTTGAGTTAACTTGTACAGATGTCAGAGACCAGTAAGAAAAAAATAAAATAGCACCAGGATGGAGCAGCAAATTAGCACATAACTGAAAACTTGTGGAAGGAGAAGGAGTGGGGGGAGGAGGAAATAGAGAAGTACACAGAGGGATAGAGGGAAACCAGTAGAGTTCAGGAGATGGAATGCAACAGTTAAAAATAGAAGAAGCACAGGGGAGGGGTGGGAGAAGTGTAATACAAACAGACAGAAGAAATGGGGAGAAAACCAGAGACAGAGAGAATGGACTGATTCATGTATACTACCAATGATGTTCTTAAACTCCACTGCATGCGGAACAAGCATTACTGCAGTTATGTGATGTGTTTGGTAACCAGTCACACTCTTACAGAGCTCCCTTTTCTCATTCATCCTGCGTCAGCAAAACTTTAGCATAGGTCTCACTATGCAGCCATGAAAATGACAGAAAGTACCACAGGTATTTAATGACTGCAGTATAAAAGAACATGTCACTACACAGACAAGGGGAAGTGCAGTTCTTGATATAAGACTAAGCAACATTGATAATGCATTAGCAGCATGTGGGATAAGGGAAACTTTGTGACTCAGCAACCACAGCATGATCAGTTTCTTGATCAGAACTACCTGTATCAGGGAAAGGAGCTTCACTACTTGTCATAACTCCATGAGATCTAACTTCAATAGCATGAGAAATGATCTTAAGAGGTAGGAATTGAAAAGGTGTTTCATAGGGTCCAGTGTAAAAGGAAAATGGTCACAACAAAAATACAAAATTCTAAGCCTAGAAGAAGGATATGTACCCAAAATGAATGTGTAACAAAAAATTAAGGAAGTAATCTTGGCTAATATATAAAGTTAAAAGAATGCAAAGGAAAAAGGGTATTCCAGAAACTCATATTATGGCTACACCCAAAAATAGGAATGCTTTTAAAGAACTACAGAGGAAAATTAAAAAGAAATTAGAAAAGCAAAAAGGAATACCGAGGACAAATAGCAAGCACAGCCAAGAGAAATTGTAAGGAATTGTTTAAATGCATTAAAAACACCCAAAAAAACTGAAGCAATAATTAGTTCACTAATGGCATGTAATGTCATTATAGGTGATGATCAGAAAATGGTTGACATCTTCAATAGTTTTTTTCATATCAGTTTTTGATCCAGGCAAGTAAGAAGAACTGGGTAAACAGAATATACAAATAGACAATTTTAGTATGGATTTCCAGGCTACTAAGATTAGGAAAAGGCTTAAAAGACTGTGAATAAAAAAGCATTGGTGTCAGATGGACTTCACCATAGGAAACTAAAAGAAATGGCAAAGAAACAGTAAAATCCTGTTATACGTAATGATTCATTCACTACAAACGGGAGATACCTGCTGATTGGAAAGAGACCATTGTTATTCGCATTTTCAAAACAGAAGTAGAACTGATGTTAATAACTGTAGGTGAATGAGTTTAACTAGCATCATGGGGGAAATCAAGAATTTCATAATTCAGGATTATAATGATGAATTTGTTAATAGTGAAGGACAATACCCCAAATGACTGCACACACAATACAGTAAGTCAAATCAGACCAGTCTCATAAACTCCTTTAACCCAATAAGAAAGCCAGTAGATCAAGAAAAATCAGTGGATGTAATTTACCTGGATTTGGAATAATCTTGTTGATACTGTCCCACACAGGATATGTTGAATCAGGTGGAGATAGGCAGTGGTGTCATAATATGGATGTCAAACTGGATTAAAGGAAGAAGGTGAAAATTAATGGGTATTCATCAGCTTGAGGAGACATTAGTAGTGGGGTCCCATGGTGATCAGTATTGGGCCCAACCATGTATGATATCTATACAGGAGAAAAGCATAGAACACTGATGTACGGGTGGCCAGATTTATTGATAACAGTAAAATCAGACATATAGCAGAAATCACAAACACAGGCTGACAGTTTGTGATACAATCTGGATGGTTTGGCCAAGTAAGCACAAAAGTCTAATATGAGTATAAATGTGACCAAATGCATAGTGATGCACACTGGGAATAGAAATAACAGAACTGTATTTTATTACAAACCATAAACCCAGCAGAACAATACTGGAGGGGAATCTTGAAGTAAATACCTGGGACAACCTGAAAATGACTGAACACTGCAATCTGGCAGTCTGAAAATGCAGCAAAGTAACAGGCTGCATTAGAAGAAGTTTTGTAAACAGAGAACAAAGGGTAATCATGCAACTTTAGAGGGCTGTTGTGAGACAGCATGTGGAGTACTGCACTCAGTTCTGATCAACGTAGGAGAGGGAAGAGATGGTACAGAAAAGGGTTACTAAAATGGTTAAGATAGTTAAGGGATTACAGAACAAGAGTTATGAAGACAGAATCAAAGACCTCAGTTTGTTCTCACTTGAGAGGAAAATACTGTATTGTGAGGTAACAAGATCAGGGCACACACAGCATCAGGCCATACAATTCATAATGCTGAGCTAATTAAATGCTTGCATTTAAAACTTAGGACATCAGCTCAAAACACTAGAACTCATAAGTGTCAACTGCTGGGAGATTCAATACAAAAATGAACAAAGGAAAGCATTCTTCAGCCAATTTCTGCAAAACATCATCACCAGCTTTTTAGTTTTAAATCAACTTTCTTGAAGTCTTCCCAAGGAAGTATATGTCTTGCAACTAGTCTGACAAACGTGGTGATGCTGGGTCCTGCAACTGAATCAACATTTTCGTCTGATCACTCCTAAATCAGCTGTATTTGTGGACTTCAAAGAACAAAGGAAACATACAGACAAAATTATTTCACATGTTGCATATGCCCAGGCCACAGTGTATCACCTTTCAGGAATTTTAACACATTTTGTGACTGAATCAATATTTTTGTATGACCTGCTACCAAAGGTATTGTACTCATCTCTGAGGACTTTAAAGATCAAAGGAAACATACAGACAAAAGGATTTCACACCTTGCATATGCCCAGGCCACAGTTTATCACCTTTCAAGAATCTTAACATATTATGTGACCCTGGATTTCAACAGTTCACCATTTCCTCTGGATGTAATTAACCATCAGCAATTTCCTTTTAAATCAACTTTACATGTTCTTTGTCATTTTCTCTGCTCTCTAATCCTGCTGCTCCTGCTACTATCAGGGAATATTCACCCAAACTCTGGACCTCCTCAATCTAAAATGACTAAGCGTAAAGGTCAACTTACTATAGTATCATTGAATATTAACAGTCTCCTCACCAAGTTTGCACAATTCCAGGCATGGGTGCAGGTGATCAACCCAGACATTATAGCATTCACTGAAACCTGACTTTCCCCCAAGATGCCAGATGCATCTATCTCCCATGATGGCTATAACTTGTTCCGACAAGATAGGATTGCTAAACACGGGGGTGGGTGCCTAGTATATGTCAGGTCTGGAATAAAGGTGCAGGCCCTTGATAACAGTCCTAATACAAAAGATGCCCAAATTCTGAACCTCAAACTAAACATACGGACACAGAATAAAGTCCTGCTGGTCTCCACAGTATACATACTTCCAGTGCACCAACCTGCAGGGCTAAACCAAGTCATCACAAGCCAACAGCAACTAGGCAACCACTGGGAGAAGATCATTGTAGGTGACTTCAACATAAACTTGCACTCACAGAAAGAAACAAAAGCCAAGGATCTAATTACTAGCCTTTTCCTAAAACAGAAGGTCACTGCTGACACCCGGCTTAACTACAAAGCAGGGATCAGCTCTCTCATAGACTGGCTCCTGACCACACACACCCTGAGCATATATCTGATGTCAGTCTCCAGCCTGATACCCTCAGTGACCACTCTCCTGTGAAGTGTACCTGGTCTAACAATTTCCCCAAGAGTTCACCCAAGGTGTGCAAAAACCACTGCCTCAGGTCTGGACTGCTTGAACATTTCAAGCTGTACCTGACACAACCGGATTTGTCTCCGCTGTCTGGGGATATAGATGGTAATGAGGCACTTAACTACTTCATAATGGCTTTCAACAATGCTTGTGATATTTTTGCACCATACAAAACTAAAACAATTAAGATAACCTCTAATCCCTGGCTCTCCAACTCCCTTATTGGACTTATGAAGAACGGAGACAATCTTTGGCATATAGCAAAAGCAGTTGGTACACCTGCTGCATTTAATACCTACAAGGCAGCTAGAAACGCCTGCACCAGACTCATCCAACAGGCTAAAGCCTCCTACTATAAGGATCTACTAACCAAAATCTGGGGTTCTGGAAGAGACTTTTGGTGCTGTCTTAAATCCTTTATGGGCAAAGCCCCCAAGACCCCCCCCAGATCTACTGTTGACTGTGAAGGGGCCCCTACAGGAACCCATTGAAATTGCCAATGAGCTCAACAACACATTCACTGACCTTTCAACTGTATTCCCTGGTGACTACTTCAAAGATATGCATGTTCAGCAATGCCCAACTGCCCCTCAAGATCCCCCAAGGAAAGATGCCCCACCCTTTTACTTTAGACGTGTCGCCAAAGCTGAAACCATCAAGCATATTAAAAGGGTGCTTGGCAAGACCAGGATGGGGGTGGATCTGCTTGACATGAAGCTGGTTGGTCTACTCCTTCACAATCTTGCTGGTCCTCTTACCATGGTGTTTAATGCCTCTCTAAAATAAGGAGTATTTCCAAATGCATGGAAGTCAGCTAATGTAACGCCTGTCTTTAAAGTGGGGGATAACACCCTAACATCTAACTACAGACCTATAGCCATCCTTCCTCCCCTTTAGAAAGTACTCAAAAGAATGGTCTCGGAGCAACTTACTGAATATTTTGATAACCATAACCTACTCTGCCCGCAACAGCACGGCTTCCATAAAAAGCACTCCACACTCGCCGCTCTAGTTGATTATTCATCCCAACTATATAACACCTTGGATAGTGGTCAGGCAGTTGGATCAGTCATCATCAACCTCACAAAGGCTTTCAACTCTGTTAATCACAACCTCCTCCTAAGTTGTCTTCTGTCTACAGGTCTATCCCTAGATACGGTACTATGGTTTGGCAGCTACCTCTCTAACAGATCACAATGAGTCAAAATTGGTGATACCCTATCCGCTGCTAAGGAGGTGCACCTCAGGGTTCTGCAGGGGTCAATCCTCAGTCCTCTACTCTTTTGCTTCTTCATCAACTCCGCTCCAATGGGTTGCTCAGCAAGCACAGTTCTCTTTGCTGAAGATGCAGTGATCTCAGTCGCTGGTAAAGACCAACAATCCATCACAACTGAACTCCAAAGCAGCTTCCATAAACTTGAATCTTGGTTTATGGAAAACAACCTACTACCAAACATCAAAAAAACAAAGAGTATGCTCTTCACCACCTCCCAAACCAAAAAGAAATACCTGCTCCCGTATATTCATAACCAAAAGGGTGAAATCCTAGACCAAATATCTAACTTCAAATATCTCAGCGTTACCTTTGATGAGATGCTCACCTTTTCAAACCACATTGACTCTGTCATCAAGACTGCAAATAAAAAACTTGGTGTACTTTATCATCACAGATATTCAATGACACTGAATGCACTCAAATTAGCCACCAGTAGCTCAATACTGTCTACCATTGACTATGGGTTGCCTATACATGGGGTGGGCACAAAAACTGCTCTTAGCAGGATCAACACACTCCTCAATAAGGCCTGTAATTTTACTTTGGGAACTACTTTCGACACCCACACCTGCTCGCTGTACACTGAAACTGGGTGGCTCCCACTCCATCTTGGAGGGCAATACTAAACCTACCTACCTCTAAAAAAGTACTACTTGGACTGACATCTCCACACTGGGTGAACACTTTAAGCTGGCCGTCCCAATGAAATCTACCCATAGTGCAGTCACTGACAAGATGGTGATTCCCTTCAAAAGTACGAATCATGCCCAGAACTCCATCCTGTACCAAGGTCCAAAATGGTACAATGAACTACCTGCTATCCTCACTGATACTACCAAGATCAGTACCTTCAAAGCTGGGCTCACATCTCTCCTTGACTCTAAAATGAATTGTACCTGCCTGCACTAATGTGAAAGTATCTCGCCTCCAGCTTTCCATTTACCTACCCCCTCTACATCTTTCAGCTATATACCACTTTTTTTCTTAACCCCCCCAACCCCCAATTATCTGACGATGGCCTCTCTTGGTTGAAAGCTCCACCTCTCTCCCACTTCAGATGATGCCACCTGCCTGCGATAATGTGATAATACCTTGCTCCAAGTTTTCCATTTACCTACCCCCTCTATGTCTTTCTGCTATATACCACTCTTTTCTTAACCCACTGCCCTACCCCAATTACCTGACAAAGGCCTCACTTGGTTGAAAGTTCCACCTCTCTCCCACCTCAGACAATGCCACCTTCGGCTGATCCCCCCAACCCCCTCTTATCTAATCAGTCTATCTGTTAATATTTATTAATTTGATGTGTATAAGTTCAAATTTTACTATTACTCCCTGTGTATATGGTCCAAAGTTGTTTCTCTTTTTTTTTCTCAGTAAACCTTGTTTTTTTGTAATGTTTGTTCAACACTGATGTGGAACCTTTGAAAATGAGTCCTTGACTCAAAGGTATTAATCCCAAACTGAAATAAATAAATAAAAGGAGTGATCTGTGTGTGGAATTGCTTACGTGAGATGGTAGATGAAAGCCAGATACAGGCACTTTTAAAATGAGACAAGATAAATATTTAAATACTGTGGAAATTCAGGGGGTATAATCACTGGTAGTTGCAGATGGACTTAATCTGGTCTGTTTCCGTCTGTAATTCCTCTGTTCCTATACATTTAAATATAAGATGATTAAATTTATGTCACAGAATTGATTAAGACCATGCAGTCAGGCTAGCTTCATTAACATCTCTTGATATGATCACAGCACCAATTACCGTATGATCGCTGAGGGTTTTTTCTTAAAGTTTCTTGCTGAAAATAATTATTTAGAAACTCACAGACAATTATTTTTTGTTTTGTTTTCTTTTAACTTGTATCTGGTAAGTTTTGGTCAAATACAGTACATTCTCAGACAAGTTGGATATAACGTTTATAAAAATATATTTTCATAAATATCATTGCTAGGAAAATCTTTTCATATATTTTTTTTTTTTGGAATTGTTAACAACTGAGAATTTTTAAACCAAAGTGCATTCTCCATTGTTTCTGTTATATAAATACCTATACAGTCCTGAGTATTTGCTGCTGCAAGTGTTTCAATATTTTGTATATTTGCTTCAGTCTGGTAAACATTATTTTTAAAACTAGAACAACACCTATAACCTGATGTAAGCCTATTGTTACTTTAAAAGTTTACTTCAACAGATTAATTCCTTTAACTAGTTTATAAAGTTTTTGGTCAGACTACACACAAAGCAAATATAGCTTTGAAATAACAGTCCCTAGAGTATGGTCTGTGTTTTTTGGTTAAGACACACAGGATATCTTTGGAGTCAGTTCTGGTTGTCCGATAGCCTTCTGGTTGGGAGTATCTGGATATGCGACTGCCATCTTCAACACATCTGTTTCTCCTAGGCCAGAGCTCCCTCAGGAGAAGAAATCTATCTGCCCTGTTTCCCCAGCTAACAAGTGCTCCTTCCATTTCTTAAGCTGGCACTAAACCCTGTGTGGAAGAAGGCAAGGGTGTAGGCAGTACATACACCATGTAAACCATGGTGTACACATTTATTTTTGAGGGGCAACATTTTTCCTAACCTCAAGGATACTACTTATCCCACCTTGGTATAATATGATTGTTGGTACTCTGTGTAAGCAAGTAAATGTGAAAATGTATACAACTGGGTGCTGATTTATTTTGGGGGTATACAACTACAGAGCATGAAACAGGTAACATATAGGGGTAACAAACTGGGTACGATTGGGGGAAACACGCAGGGTATGGAAATCAAAAAGAGTACAGCAGGGTCAACAAAGAGGGCCATGGTGTCCAAAATGGTGTACAAACTTTACATTCCTAGCTACTCCTCTGGAAGAAGGTAAAGGTACAGTTCCATTCTAAAAGACTCTTAATAAGTCATGATCAGGCTATACCTCTCAATGGTTCCACCATGATGGTTCAAAACCCAGAAGGGTGACCGACATTACAGCAACACCCAAAGGTATCAAATCACCACAGTGATGAGAAAACAGCAAAGACCATCACAGTGACATTTTCAACAGTTTGCTGTGATGGTTCACTGGGTTCCTGACACTGCTGCCTCCAGGGAGTTCGCCCCCTCCCCGAACCCATCTCCGACTCACAGTTGGTTCTCTTAAGTGCAGAGGGTGTGGGGGAAGAGCCCCCCACAGAAAACACACTTTTCCCCAATGACAGCACAATACCAGTTGGCGGTGTTGTGCCGTTGCTGTTCTGATGGTGGCTGCAATCAGTGTCACTGCAGCATGGTGGAACCACCCAGCAATTGTGCTTCCTGACTGCTGTGATGCCCAAATACCTGGCTTCAACACCCACACCCCACCTTGGGGGGCTTTGCGACTCCCCCAATAGATTAAATAATTATCTCAGGGGGGTTATTGGGAAGGGAGGACAACACCGGTGTGGATCTGTGGATGTACTGTGCTCCAACAACCAGTTCACCACAGTGAGTGTTGAACTGGTTGTGTCACACCCATGGCCATCACCAAAATGCCATTGCTGTGTTGAAGGCACACCCCTCTCAACTGTCCCTGACTATGAGGGATATCCCTCATTTTACCCCTCAAAATTGCTGTGTCTTTTATCCATCCCTCATGGAAAAGGTACTGCCCAGACAGAGTATATGATGTATATACAGACTTTAAAGCAGGAATGAATAATACCGTCAGATGATAAATCAAAAATAAACTTGGTAAAAGTTAATATAATGGTTTACACTTTATTCTGAGCTTATATTTCCGTGTTTGAGGATGTGTCCCTCATTATGAGAGCCAGTGTCCCTTATTGTCCCTTATTTCCGTGACAGAATGTTGAGAGGTATGATCAGAGCAGAAACTACACACAGCTATGTGTTGGATATTATCTTTCCTCTAGCCTTCTTATTTATATTCAAAAAACACCCTCCCATCCACATGCAGCATATAACCCCCCCAACACCTCCAGATAAAATATGGTGATGTTACCACAACCCCTGGCCTCATACAGTTGCACCCAATTTCTTCCTCCCAGCTCCAGTTTCCCAGCAAAGTTCTATAGTGATATAATAAACATCCCCCTCTAATCTGTGAATAATCCCAATTTCCTTTACCATTCACACCCCACCCACATTGGTTAAAATCAAATAATGAGTACAACCCCATCCACACAGCATCTGGAACACAGCACCCTCCTCCATCATCATCCAAAGACTGTAATAATAAAATCCAGAAAACACCTTTAGAAAGGAAAATCATCCAGCACAGCAACTGGAACACAGCACCCTCCTCCATCATCCAAAGAATGTAATAATGAAATCCAGAAAACACCTGTAGAAAGGAAAATCATCCAGTACAGCAGCTAACAATCTGCCTCTGTCATCAGTGATTCATTCACACTGAATGGCTTTGTGCTGAAATGCTAGTAGTAACAGCTGATTGGTTAGCATGGTCAGCCAATCAGCTGTTACTACTAGCACGTCATCACCACATGAATTAGGGTAAAAGAGGGTGGTTACAGGCCACTGTGGGGAACATTTTTTTTTACATGTCTCTTCTCTGGATTTAATTATCCTTTGGGTGATGGGGTGGATGCTGAGTGCCACTGGGTGTGAGTGATGGGGGGTGTGTGTATATATTATTTAATTAGGACCAGGGCAGGTGAGGTGAGAAGGGGTATTGGTAGTATTCAGCATTAAGAGGGGGAAGATTGTTTATACTATGAATCTCGGCTGGGAAACTGGGAACTGGGGATGAGAGAGGTAGGCACTGTAAGGGTGGAGAAGGTGGGGGACATCAATGTATTTTAGCTGGGTGTGGAAGGGGTGGATATACATTGCACGTGAGTGGGGGGGTTAACATAAAAATCAATTTTTAATTTTTTTTAAAGAGCTTTGCTATGCAAATGAGTGGCAGTGTTGGGAACTTCACCCCACTTTGCATAGTTCAAAGGTCCCAACTTTGCCACACCTTCACTAGTGAAATGAAACTGTGGTACACTCCTAAACATGATGAGCTATCTGTTGATGACAGTATCATACGGTACAGTTTACATTAAACTTGTTATGACCCAGACTGGAACTCAGTCCCTTTATGGGACAGCAATGAGTTACTAAGTAGTTAGTTTGTGTTAATCCCCTCAGCTGCAATATGTGGCATTCAAATGAATGCATATGAAAATAATGTCTGTTTTTGTGTCTGTCTCCAACCCAATACACACTCTCACCTACTGGATCCAAACAGATGAACTGATACCTCATGTGTAGCTTGTGTAGTAGATTTTTCATAACTTGTGTAGTAGATTTTATTTTTTAATGTACCAACACATTGTGGCAAAAAAAAAATAATATGACCGAAATGAGTGAAACATTTTGAACTAAAAAAGGCAGTAGTTATTAAGGTAATTTGAAAGGCAGAATGCATTTGGTTTAAACAGGGAAACTTCAAAGAGAACGAGAGAGAGAGAAATGAAGAAAAAACAGCTGTTTAAAACAGATATCCTAAATGATGCAGAAAGGATGCAGAATAATAATTGAGTGTGATTGAATAGAATGGAGGAAATGAAGCAGTCGGCAAGGAGAGAGAGAGAGAGACACAGGGGGAGCAAGCATTTGTCAATGCCGAATGTTACTTGCCACTCCGAGCTTACTGCAGAATCCTGGAGGTGGGGATCAGAGGAGTGAGGAATGGACAGAATGGGATGATTGGCAGGAGCCACCAATAGGTAGAGCTACAGCACAACTAATGTAGAAGTGGGGGGGGGGGTGAATGAGTGAGGACTGTGTCAAGAGAGGGCAGCAGGTGGCATTGAACCTGAATGGATCTGCAGAGCAAGAGCAAATGGTGGTAACTTTTAAAAAATATAAAGGGAATTGCAAAGTCTCTGAGCACTCACTCCTTCACACAGTGGGCTGCCAGTTCTGATGTCATCCAACTGTAAAAGAGCTACATGCACATCTCCCCAGCCGGGATACATAACTTGGGCTGTGCTGCAACAGAATTCTTCACACAGTGGGCTGTCAACATGATGTCATGCTCTGAAGTCATCGTACTTTTTTTTTCCCTTTATCTTTTTATCTTTTTTTTTGTCTTCTGGTACCCCTGTAACCTCTGCCAGAACTGGCCTACCATTCCCCCCATGTTCGAGCTAACCCCCCTGAATGGGGCAACCAGGTGGGCATCTCCTCCTGGTGGACAATAGTGGTAAGACCCAGCATATCCCCCTGGTTGGGGCCATGGGAGCGGGACCCCTCCGTCAGACAATGGTGGCCTAGTGAGGCACGGTGGCAGTGCAAAACAATGTGTGGGGCATGATTTTTTGCTCATAAGGAAACCCACTGGGGGTGGGGATGTGCAAAGATGACCGGTGTCTGCCCTGCCCCTGAACGTAATGGCACTGGCTGCTGTGGAAACCCCTGACCTCTGCCAGGGGTCCCTAGTGTGATGGACACTTGAGCCCCCTCCCCCAGAGAAGGACAGCAGTCCGTGGGATGCTCAATCCTTCTAACCCCAGCTGGCCCTCTGACTCCTAGGTCCATTCCTGAACCTGGGATATTGGCGCCACAAACAGACACCTTACCTCTGCACCAATGGGCCGTCATTGTATTTCTTTTACTTGCTCCATACAGACAGAGTGCAGATGAGGACAAAGACTGCCATTCAGCTCTACAGCTGGGCAATAAGAAATGCTACAGAGTTGGAGATCTGTCTGCTGTCTGTCTTGATGCACAGCACATCACCTACTTGGAGCAAGGACCAGGGAAATAGATTACAGCGGGCGGCAGAAGCCACCAATAAGTAAAGCAGCACTGCAGCTAATGTAGAAGCCTGGAGGGGGCAGAGGAGTGAGGACAAGGTAGAGAAAGTGTGACAGGCATTAGGATCACCAATAAGTAAAGCCACACCATGGCTAATGTAGAAGCCTTGGGGTGGGGTCAGAGAAGTGAGGACCAGGGAGAGACAGAGAGTGTAGTGGGTGGCAGGAGCCACCAATAGGTAAAGCTTTACTGCAGCTAATGTAGATGCCTGGGGGGGGGGTTGAGGAGCAAGGACTGGGTTGAGAGGGCATGGTAAAACCATATAGCTCTTCTTCTTCTTCAATCTTAACCCATTGCTTTACCAGGTATGAGAGGAGGGTTCCACTCTGGTTGTTCTTGCAGTGAGATTGCGGGGTGGCAGGTCTCAACTTTTCCAAACTGAGATCTTCGAACTGACAGCACTTAATTTGACCTTTTACCTGGACCAAACTGTTGAGAGTTCAGATACAAGTTAGGCCCCCCTGCCACCTACATACACGTACAACAGTGTACCTCAACCTAGAGCAAGACTGACTGCCTGTAATGGGGTGAGGGTGGCTAAATCTCCCTGTTTACCCACAGGTACAGTGTGGGCAGTGCACACAGCGCAGGATTTCACACACACTGCTCCAGTATTCAGGACCAGTGTACCCATAGAGTCTTGAAGAGGCACATGCTCCCACCTCCTTCAGTTTCCATCCAAGAATTGGCTGCTGGCTTATTTACATGTGCTTTTTAGCACTTTTAGAAAACAAGTTTTGTGGCCCCCAGGTCTCTCCCTTATGTCTCCGGACCCAGATTAGATGATTCTGGGGTCCGAGAACACGGGAGAATGCCTGTTTTACCACAGGAGTGGCTTTAAAAAAAACAGGCGTGACATGCCATCTCACACTTTCAGAGTGCAGCTGCACTAGGGTCACACGTCTGTGCTCCTCCAGCCTTCCTCTTTCAGGAACACACTGCAGGGGCCATCAGGAGGTTTCAGAATCTGGCACAGGACCCAGGCTGGTGGTGGTGAGCAGAAGGAGCATCCTGGAGTAGTAGGTAAGCTCCACATTTAGTGGGGTGTGACAAGGTTAAGATGTCCTGCAGACACAATGAGGGAAGAGACCGTTGGGGTGGAGAGGGGGGGAAGCACAACACACGAGTTGCCTCATCAGTCATTAGGGCCGGCTTTTTCCATCTCCAGAATATTGCCAGGATCCGTTCATTCTTGACTCCCACTGATCTTGCTATGGTTATCCATGCCTTTGTTACTAGCTGACTTGATTACTGTAACTCTCTGTACCTAGGGCTGCATGGAGGATTGATGCATCACCTGCAGCTAGTGCAGAATGCTGTGGCCTGGATGTTGACTGGCACCTCTATGAGGGACCATGTCACTTCTGCCCTGTGCTGTCTGCACTTTCTGCCTGCAAGTGGGCATATCACCTTCAAGATAGGCTTGTTAATATACAAGGCCCTACATGGTCTGGGACCTGACTACCTTAAAGAGCTCCTAATTCTGTACTCTCCTATCCACCCCCTACACTCCACCAAAGCTGGCTTACTAGTTGTACCATCCTCCATTTTTAAATGATCTGGAGATTGGGCCTTTGGGGTGGCTGCACCACTCCTCTGGAATTCTCTTCCACCAAACATTAAGGCTGCCAGCTTGGTGGAACCCTTTAAAACCTCTGTTAAAACTTGTTTATTTAATACAGTTTTGAACTGCTTTGAATTAATTTATTCTTGGGTTGTTTTTCTGCATTTTACTGTTGCTTTGTTAAGCGCTATGAGCCCTTGGATAGGGTGCTATATAAATAAAATTTGCTTTGCCTTGCCAGGGGTGTAACCAGTAATTTGAAACTTGTACTCAACTTGATGGCACTGTTGCCCCACTGCTGCCCCTCCACATAAACACAAACCAAACAATGTGGTGCCCCCCTACAAAAAACAGTGGCCTCCCCCATATTTTAATGTCAAATGTACAGTATGCCAATAATCCTAATAGAGTTACAAATTTTATTTTATCTCCTTGTTGATGCTGCTGCCATTGTAACGCTGGTTTCACCAGCTGCTGGGTACTGAACTGTAGAATGACCTAAGCTGCTGCTGTGACCTGTCTGCTGAACGCAACCATGGTCAATATACAAAAACTGCACAACAAACCCCATTAAAAATAAGAAACAGTGTTCAACACTAATAGAGGATTGTTTGGGACTGTACTGTTTACATTATGCTTATTTCTAGCTATTGTCAAATGTCAATTCGCCTGGAAAATTTGCCACATCAATCCTTCCTCATGTTACTGGCAGACCTTCTAAACTGAAAATTAAGACTTGAAACAATAAAGAAAAGATTGTCTTAGTAAAAGGTGGTGGCTGTTTATTTTCCAACCATTGAGCTGTAGAAATCCCACTAGATTAGACTAGCATTGCTGACCTGCTGATTGCCAAAAATTATGCCTGGAAACAATTGCCTACCCTGCAACCACACAAAAGACAGGGCTGATGCATGCCAGGTATGTCTGGATTCTAGAACATGGTGCAGCTGTTGTGGAGGATCACCTCCAGGAACTGCTGTGTGCCTTATGTATTCAAACCCCAGTACAATAGTGCAAGGCTCCACTTTCGTGACCATTATGTGCCAGACTTGCCCACACTCTGATGCAACATGTGTGGAATTCCCTTTCCAGTATTCCTGTGTGCCAAATATGCCTAACCCTCCTACAGCTGTTGTGCAGGAATCACCTCTCTAGGGTTATATGTGAAAAACTACCAGGGTAGCTGTTGTTCAGGAGAAGGACGTATCTCCCATAGCCACTGTGTGCCCAGATGTGCTTGATCACTGATACAGCTGTTATGCAGGAATCATCTTCAGGTGCAAAGTGATAAATACCCCCCGACAACTGGTAGAAATGTTGTGCAGGACTCACCTCCCTGGGCTGCTGTGTGCCCAGATGTGCCCACTACCCCAGTACAACTGTTGCATGTAGGACTCACCTTGCTCTTGGGGCTACTGTGTGCCACATATGCCCAGTCACTGGCACACACATGTGCACAGGGGATAGGAACTCACAGGAACACATTTCCCCACCTCTCATTACTTGCATGAGTTACTGCATATCTGTCACTCTTCCTCCATTGGATACAACAGAACAGTTCCCAACCTAAACATTTCCAGTTTAACCACTGTCTGAATGTGCAGGACTCACCTCACATGGTTGTTGTGTACTAGACCTCTGGTACAGCTCTTTTGTGTGGTACTCTGCTCTCTCCTGGGGCTACCGTGTGCCAGATTCACCCAACCCCAATGGCCTTAGCTCACTAAGTTGACTGTTTTTTTCAGCTTTGATGAGGTGTGCATGCAAACTGCTGACAGCACTACTGACGGATCCGTGAATTATGTCTGTTTTGGAAAGGAGATGATTACTTTCAGCCAGGAGACAAGCTGCTGTTGATACTGCTTACTTGCAACATACAGCAGTGGCCAAGCGGTGGTTGGACTCTTGGGTGCTGGCAAGATACATGGCTGCTGTTACCGTTGATCAGTGTATCACGGTCACTCGCACACAGTTTCCAAAGTTCCTACTGCTCTGCAGACTCAGTTGGTGATCGGTGCTAATTTTCATCACCACTGGTGGAAGCCCTTTAATCTGTTGATCAGCCAACCTTTCTCCCTTCTCTTCCCTCCCTCCCTCCATGCTCCATCCTTCTCTGCTGCATCACAGGCAAAAGCAACTGGGAAAACAAAGCCAGCTGCTGCTGCCTACCACCACAGAACTCAGAAGCACTAGCATGGCAGTCCCTGTACTGCTTTTGTAAAATGTGGTAACAGAAGTTAAGAGGCCGGAACTGCAAAATTGAAGACTAAGGTTAATTCATTTTTTCTGTGTTTGGCTAGCCTATGTAGAAGAGATATGGCTCAGGAATTGTAGTCACTTTACTAATGTCCTATGGACAGTTAAGTAGGACACTGCCTGAGGTTGCCATTTTCAGGATCGGGTTGCCTTTGGCGGGGGTCAGAGGAGTGAGGACTGGGGTGAGAGTGTTGCAGGTGGCAGGAGACACTAGTAAGTAAAGCAGCACCACGGCTAATGTAGAAGCCTGAGGGGGTGTCAGAGTAGCTAGGGTTGGGGAGAAAGAGTGCAGTCAGAGGCAGGAGCCACCAATAAGTAAAGCTGCATCGTGGCTAATGTAGAAACCTTGAGGGGGTCAGAGAAGTGATGATCGGGTAGAGAGAGTGTGATGGGTGGCAGGAGTCATGTATGTAAAAGCTGTAGATGTAACTCTGGACATGTGCATTAGTGTCAACTCTAATGCACATGCCTGGACTTACAGCTACAAAAAGAAATTAATTGCTCTTTCATTGGAGTGGTTCATTTCTTTCAACTACAGAACATACCACATCAGCAAGCAGAACTACTGTCATGGCCAGAGTGCCTGGTCATTTGTGTACACTGCCAAACCCATTACAGATTCAGCTGTAATTGGCTCAGCAGTGACACACCTCTAAAATGTCGATAGTAGCAACATATTCCTTGCACAAGCGCAAGTGAACATAATAAAAATGGGAAGGAGATTAAAGTAAAACACAAAATAGAAGCTGGGTGAGAAAACACCACTAAATTAGAGAGGTACTGTGCTATCTGAAATTAATATTAACTTTCAAGAGTAGTGAACTATTACTGAAATGAATATTAACTTTCAAAAGTAGTGAACTATTATTGAAATTAATATAAACTTTCAAAAGTAGTGAATTATTACTTCATATATCTCATGTATTTTTTCTTTTCCTTTTTGCTAAATATTAGATTTTCTACCTAACAGTAATTGGTGTGGTGTGCAGAACAATATTCTACCTGGAGACTGGCAGAGCTAGTTCTATTCCTCCTTATACATCATCAGCTCTGTGATCTCACTATCTGACATCACAACTGATCAAGAAGTACCAATCATCTGCTGCAAGATCTATCACTTGTGATGTCTCAGTACAGTAAGTGATGTCACAATGCTAATGAGGTATGAAGAGGACTAGAACTAGCTATGTCAGCCTACAGGTAAAGCATTGCTGTTTACACCACACTTGATATTGTCAGGTACAAAACTTTCCAATGAGCACATTGAAAAAGAAAACTACTTCAGAAATAAAAATTAAAAACATACTAGTTTTACAAATAAATCACATTTCCTTCTGCTATTTTTGGCATTGCTAGCTCCTTAAGGAAAAGGGTGTTACATAAGTATTAACAAGCAAATTGAGTTTTAGTACAAATTGTGCACTTCAAATAGCACCAAAGTCTTGAGTGTGGCAATCCAAAATTCCTGCTCTCCAGTGCTCTAAATGGCAATTATTCAGACATCAACAAGTTGGCAATGGCTGTATTGCTTCAAGTGTTTCAAGGTGACAGTGTCTAGTTTTCTGGAGATTGAATAATTCCATGTACTTTGTGTCCATAGCATGACACTTATTCAGGGGACAGGGCTTTGGTCACCAACATATTTTTTGAAAAGTAGAATGCAAAAATAAAGTGCAAAATTTCATTAGAGTGCATAATGTTGAGGCAGCAAAACACACAAACAGACACACACATATATGTGTGTGTATATATATATATATATATATATATATATATATATATATATATATAAATTTACTGTTTTCTTGTAACATTAACATTCCAGAAAAGGACATTGTTTAATTGCCTCCATAGACATGAAATGCACAGTTAATGATATCTCTCTCTAAGTCATGTAACAATTTTGTGTTGGCATTAAAATCCCTCATCTTAGCATTTATCTAAGTTGTCAAGTCTACCTTTTTCAGATCTTCAACTGATGCTCCACTTGAGTGCAGCTTTTCTGTTCATTCCTTTTTTAAATTTGCTTGCACACAAATGCAAGACACATTTTGTAGTAGTAGCACATTTCAGAGGTGTGTCAGTGTTGTGCCCAATGCAGGGGATGATTTAGTGGGTGTGTCCCTCAGCCACCAATCAGTGAGCATGTTGGCGATGACAGCAAACTTCAAAAAGAGCCGAAGAGTTGACACAAATCTGCTGCTGCAATCAGGTACAGTTTTGTCATTGCAGCAGCAGATGAGAAGACTCCAGCCATATGCATTACAGTGCACAGTAATGCACATGGCTGGAGTTATGAGCAGCTGCTCAGTGTGCCATTCTTGGTGAAACATTTCAATAATTCGAACAGTCATGGCTCACCTTTCCACAATGGTGGCTCCTGCTGCCAGCCACACACTCCCACAAAGCTGACATTGGGGATGCCCAGTGCCCATGTCGGCATGTATTCCCCCCCAGACAGCCACACTGTGGCACACTGGGAGCCCACCTCAGTGTGCCCAGGCATTTATTTTATTTTCCCCAACACTGGGATGCCCACTCCTGGTGTCAGATGCCCCCCACCCTCCAAGCTCAATTTCTTTGCCGACAGGGGTGCCAAATCCCCATCAGCATCATATTTCCCTTCCCCCCAAAGCTTGCTGATGGGGGTGCCCAATCCCTGTCGGCATCATGCCCCCCCAAAACTCATGTGGCTGACTGGGAGCCCACCCAGTGTGACCCCATTTTTTTTTAAACTATAAGTAAAGAAAAAGGTCCCTCAGAGTCTTTTTTGTTTTGTTTGTTAAACTGTAAAAAAGACAACTGCCCAGTGTGGTCTCCCCAGTCCCCTCCCCCTCCCCAACCCTCCCTCTGCGCACTCACCTTCTTGCACCCTCTCACCCATACTTATCCTCCAGAGGTTGGGAGCAGTGAGCTGCTGTGGACCGGGATGAGTCTGCACTATTCAAAGCCGAACTAAGAACTGAGAAATTGGGTAAGCATTGTATAATGGGACTCAATGGGGGTTTCAACTTAGGTTGATATCTCAGCCATTTTTAGGAATTTTCACCCCAAATTTTCAACATGGGGTTCTTGGGAGCCCACCTCATGAAACATGTTACTATCGTTTCATTACTTGGTCCCAAAAGGTGATTTCATGGTCGCTGCACAGAATGACCTTTTGGAACTGATTAACAAAATGACAGTACCACTGTTCATGAGGTGGGGTCCCAAAAAGCTCATGATGAAAATTTGGTGAAAAAATTCCCAAAAATGACAGCTTTATGGATGTGCGTTATGCATTTTCTGCATACATTCATAACTTCTCCAATTTTTAGTATTTTCACTCCAGAATGTCAACATCACAATTTTTTAACACCTCCTTATGACCAGTATAGCTGTCATTTTTCACATCCACTCAGAAATGTGTTTTTGCACCTATGGCACAGAATGGCACAGTCACTGTGTGAAATCAACTTTTGGGATGGATTAACAAAACCACAGTGCCACTTTTCATGAGGGGAGGTCCCAAAAAGACCATGTTAAAAATTTTGTGAAAAAATTCCAAACAATGACCACGTTACAGGTGTGCGTTGTGCAGTTTCTACACGTGATCGTAACTTCACAAATTTTTCATATTTTCACTCCAGATTTTCAAAATTGCCATTTTTTCACACCTCCTCATGAACAGTACAGCTGTCATTTTTCACACCCTGCCCAAAATTTGTTTCCACACCTGTGGCATCAAATGGTGTAGTTGCTGTGTGAAATCACCTTTCAAGGATTGTGTAATGAAATGATAGTGCCACTGTTCATGAGGTGGGGTCCCAAAAAGCCCATTTTGAAAATTTGGAGTGTAAATACCAACTAACGCCTGGGACATTAAGGTTTCCAACCATAATGTCCACCATGTAGAAACTGACAGGCGTCTGGGGTGTGACTTGGGTTCATTGACCGTAATGCTCATGGCATTCTACCCCCACCCTACAGCCACTGACAGGCATCAAGGTGTGCCTTGGGGCCTTTGGCCCTAAAAATCACCACATTTTTCTATACTGCACCCATCTCCACTTATTTCCTTATGAAATGGGTTGAGCATAAGGACCGAAGACCACAAAGCACACTGCAACACTTGTCGGTGTCTGCAGGGTGGGGTGCAGTGGAATGGCCTAAGCATTATGGCTGATGACCTAAATGCACACCCCCATCACCTTTCAGTCTCTGCAAGGTGGAGGTGGAGGCTGGCATTAGTTTAATACTTTACTACCATTCCTATTATGCATCTCCCTAACTCCTGCAGTACCTGTGCCAATGCCAGCAAGCAAACATTCGGCATTGACAAATGCGGTTTGTTATGCCAGCACTTGCTGATATTCTCATCGCATCTGGATTGTGTCTTTTGCTGCTTTGCCTCTACAGAGCTTTTTATCCATGCCACCAAAATGCCACTGAGTTTGGCATTTGGCATTTTGAATGGGGCTTCTTGTACTTAAGAGGGCATTTAACTTCCACATTGATGACTGAATTTTAGAAGTGTCAAAACAAACAGATTTTGGAGCCAGTTCTAGTCCTCTGTATCACACTTCACACTGATACACTTGTGATTCTCTTTGACAGCAGCAGAGAGGAAGAGGTCGATCCTGCACCTGAAACCAGTTCCTATCCAACATTCTCATGGTTTAAGAGTATAGCAGTGTGGAACAGACATTGTTTATTTACTGGAGACATTTTCATTGGTTGTGATACCAACAGCCAACAGAACTATAATTTGGAACAACAGTTTCAGAAATTTGAGAACAAATCAAGGTAGAAAAGGGCTCTCTTTACCTGCTCACCTGAGCTTGTAAAAATATGACGTGGTCAACTGAAGAAAAATACCAAGCAGTATGGAAAGAAATTGAAGCAGTAAAAAATAAACTATTAGAATGAAAAGATCTTTATTTATTTGTTTATTGAAATTTTTCACCAGTAAGGCACACTGAGCGACAGGCCGCTCGTTTCCTGGTGTGACCTGGGGGGAAGAGGTACAATAGGAATGAGACATTAAACATTCAAATTAAAAGTTCAATTCTAACATACAGTCGTAAGGTAAGAGTTACTAATAGAGTTACAACAGTGTTGCATATGATAGGTAGAAAGAGTGGACAATAATAAGTTCTGGGTTAATAAGTAACAAGTGCTTACATGAAAGAAAAGGGGTAAAAGAGAGGCAGGGGTGAGGTGGGGTGGAAGAGTCATGTCCCTGGAGAGCCTTTCAGGCTGTGAGGAACCCTGCAAGGGAACTGGTGGGACCAGAGAGAAGGGGATAAGGAAGTGTTCCAGATAGACTCCTTTAGGATGGTGGGGGATGGGAGTAGATGAGAGATACAATCCCCTTGGGGGTGTAGGAGAGGGACCCATGGAGAGCATTTGGGGTCTCTTACATTCTGTGAGGGATCAAGGAAGCCAGTAAGGGGGAGAAATTTGGGGGAAGGGGAGGAGAGCTAGAAATTTGGGAAGGGGGTGAGTATACACAGAATAAAATGAAGGTGACAGTCGAGGGGTAGTGTTTGTCCAGGGCATAGAGGAGGGAGTTAGGAAGGGACATGGCATGATTTTCCAGACTTTATGACCTTTGAAATTAACCTCTGGAAAAAGCTCATTATATACTGTATGAGCAGGGAGTAAAAGAATGTAAAAAAAAAATAAGTAAATTTCCCTATGATACAACTGATTACAAGCATTGTTGGGTATTTTTTGGGAGTGCCCAGAGACATCAGCCAGTAGGGGGAGTCTGTGTTTGAAATTGCATTGGAGAAGCCAACACCAGAGACCATATTCATATTCATTGTTCAATGATAATAAAACCACAAACCAGTTGCCTATAGTTTGTATGAGACAGTATATTTTTAGTGTCAGATTAGACTACAACAACAAAGAAAAAGGACAAGAAGGGCCAGATGAACACTTCGTATATAAAACAAGGTGATCAGACATGGTAAAGGCAGAAAAGGACAGCAGCCAAACCTGGATCCTATAGAGCTGAAATGCCAAGTCATAAAAATCTCAGAATTAAATATGACAACAAGTTTGTTACTGGTCACACAGTGGTTTAGAACTCTGAGCTGCAAACCTGGAGACCTGGTTTTGAATCCCATAGCCCTCACCTGCATACTGTGTGACCCTAAGCAAATCACTTAACCTTCTTGTACTCCCAGTTCACACCTGGAAACAAACTTCAGCTTAGTGTGCTTTTTCTTGTTAAACAAGTTCCCCTTCCCTTCCCTTAAACAAAGGTTCAGTTTTGTCTCCTTTTTAAAGTCAATCAATTTCATATTTACATAGATCATCAAAAATTCTTCCGTAATCTAAGCTTGCAAAAGTACTTTAACAATAGATCCAATGTGGGTTTCTCAAATGCTATACCCCTGCCTGGCCAATTTTATATGCAGCCTGATCCCAACTTGCAAATCTTGGCTGACCAACTCAAAGAAGGTGATCATTTTATATGCAATGAGACTGCACCTGATTTGGATGGAATTGAAGCCTTGATATCTAATGATGCAGACAATGGGCATTTGTTACTATAATACACTGCAATGGATACAAATTAACTTTAAACTCTCTTCCACTTTTTGTCCTTTGTCTTCTATTTCGGCAGCCATGAAAACATTACACTTTTGACCCTACAAGAAGTGGACAAGTTAATAAACTCTGCATGAGCTTTTGAACTCTAGATGGCCCAACAAACCATCTAATCTGTCTAACAGTGAACTGTAGGCCTTAGAAGACTTAAATAACATGCCCACAGTGGAAATTAAACCAGCAGATAAAGAATAGATAACCTAGGTAAAGATCAAACCTAAATATGCATTGAAGATTATAGTCAACTAGCATATAAAACCAACTATGTACTATTGCCTTGAAATCCCAACAAAACATAGAAATACAGAAACATAGAATTTGTCATCAGAAAATGATTGCTTGGACCACCCAGTCTGCCCTGATGGTCCCTGCCTAGTCTGTCTCCACAGACCCTAACTGGTCTCCAGTGACCCTCCCTCGTCCCTGCCTATTTATTAATATTCCGCTATGTCTATCCCACACATGCTTGAAGCAGCCTACTGTTTTTGCATCCACCACTTCTGCTGGTAGGCTATTTCAGGCATCTATTACATCCCTTTTAAGATACCCCCTCTAGCTTGATCACATGCTCTCTGGTTTTGGTGCTCTTCCTCGTTTAAAACAGACTCCCGTCCTACATCCTGTTCATCCTCCTAAGGAACCCCACAAAATAAAATTGATGATGTTTTGTACACAACACTTGCATCCCAGTGCATTACTAACAATGAGAGGAAATACATAAGGACCATATGTCTCAAATTTCCCACATTGTAAGTATTAGCATAAATACTTAAGGATCAGTATAACCTTCCAGGATGCCTGATTATTTTGGGCAAGGCCAGTTAACAGAGAGAATATCCATTTTCAATGTTTATTATTTACAATAAATTGTAACAACCTTACCTAAGTTCATAAGTCATACCATGAATGCTTTGTCCAAGCCCGGGGATGTTAGTTTGGTCCTCTTATTCAATGTAGCTATCCACTGACTTTGTGTCATTGCACTCAACAATAAACATGATTTGGGTTTACTAACACTATGCCACCATTTGACATACCCAGAGGTTGTAGATGGTTTTCCTGTGGATTTCATCTTGCAGCTACATAGTTATTTGTTACCTAAAATAATTGTTTTTATTTGATGGGAAGTTTTACCTACAGATGTGGGGGATGATCAAGGGGACCATCATGGCCACCTCCTGCATCAATCGGTTTTTGGGTTGGTGGAAGGGGTGAATGGTATTCATCCATGACAGGAATCCTTTTCTATTCCAGATACAATTTGGGGGTACATTTATTGAAGATGTTCTTCTTGTTTGGAGAGGCCATATGGAATCTACAATACCATTTCTTAAATTCTTAAATGACAATAATTGGAATCTTAAATTTACATTGTGTACTAACCCAACTAGCATCACATTTCTACATTTAATGCTAGTAAAAAAATACTGTCACTTCCAAAACCTAGAATAAAGCATTTTCTGGCAACCTCCTGCTACTGGCACAAAGTTCATATGAACAGATTATCCACATTAAAATAAATTATTTTTCTATTGGTCTGTTTGATACCTAAGCAATGGACCTTAAGTAATGATTCCTAGAGTTTGAGTAGAGTCATGAAGTGATTAATTAATTATTCTTTTCTGCCAACATTTTCTATGTTTTTAAGAAAGTGACCCTCAAGGGGTAGTTCCTCTCAGAGTCATCACAGGGAGGGATGGCAGATTCAAGAGCTTGTCCACTCAGTCCTTAAAGAGGGAGAGTTGCCAGAGACCAGATAAGAGGAAAAACAGGCAGGGAACACTTGGGCAGACTGATTGGGCAAATCAGTCTTTTTCTGCCAACACATTCTATATTCTATATTTAACCAAGCACTTTCTAGAGCCAGTAATTTCAGTGGGACTGAGGACTGTTAGGACAAATCCGAGAGTCTGAGTGGATCTACTCCTTGGGGGACACTTTCTAAGAAACATAGAAACAGAGAAAATGTTGGCAGAAAAAGATCATTAAAAGAATGAAAGCCATCAGATTTGTTTGGAATGTCCTTCTCCCGGTGAATCTGTGCTGCCTCATGTCTTGCAACATATTGAATTCTAGGTACTGAATCCATCTCTCTTTTAATAGGGTATCCATTAGCTTCTCCTCCACTGTAGTTAGACTGACTAGCCTGTAGTTGCTATACTCATCTCTGCATCCACTCTTGTTAACATCTCTCCTATTGTCCTCTCCCCCCTCCCAATTTCCTGTCTCTTCCTTATTTTATGTGCCCCTGCCCTCTGACTCCCCTTCCTAATTTATTATGGAACCCTGTCCTGATGCCTATAGATCCTGTTGTTAGCCCCCATTTCTGGGGAAGTCCTAGCTAGGTTGCCCTTATATCCTCCTTCCTCTGTAGTTCCTTCAGCCTCAGTCTCCCCCTTCTTAATATAAATGTCCATCAACATACACATCCAACTTGTGCCACAATGTACTTGCCCCTTCTCTTGTCAGGCAAAGGCTGTCACCCCTGAAGAGTATCCCGCCTCCCAGTCTCCCACAAAATTCATTTATTTTATGTATTTATTTATTTATTGAGTTCTAGGATTACAAATACCTTTGAACCAGAGGTTCTTTTTCAAAGGTTCTGCTTCAGATACAATTGTGGAACAAGACAAGAGGAATGGAACAGTTACAAACAATGTAAATTATATTTAGAGACAATACAAACATTGACAAAAAAATATTGATACTAAGAACTTATGAGGTTAAAGGGAAGGGGAGAGTGAATGGGGAATGAGACAGTCAAAGAAGTGACTTTGTCATACAGTGTTAGTGGCAACAAAGGTGCAGGAGCAAGAGGGGGATGAGGAGGAGACGAGAAGTAGGGTAAGGGGAGAATACAGTGGAAATGAGGGAGGGGAAGGACAGGAGGGGAGAAAATGAATAACACTGGAGGGGTGGAAGAATAGCAGGGGTAGGGGTGGGAGCAAGGTGTACTGGGGTAAAGCTAGATAGGGAAGTAGAGCAAATGAGGAAAGAGGGGAGGGGTGAGAGAGGGCAGGGTGAACCAGTGTATGATAAACGGGTTCAATGAGGAGGGAGAGAGGGTTGAGGGGAGGAAAGTAGTGGTGGTAAAGAGTAGTGGAGGAAAGAGGGGGATAGTGGGGGAGGTGGGACAGTGGGGATGGGGTACCAGGGAAGGGAGAGAAGGGAGTGAATAGTCTAAGAGGGAGAAGGAAGAGGTGGTGATGAGTGAGTGGGAAGAGAGTAGGAAGGGGAGAAATGAAAGTAGCATAGAAGGCTAATATGTGAGGGGGCGGCATGTCATCTTATTGGGTACAATCACAACTGCTAAGATTAGAGAGGTGAAGGTGTAGTTTGTGTTTAAATGGGCCTAGCTTTTTCTCAGCAGTGACCTCTATTGGGAGCCCTTTCACCAGGGATGGAGCCCTAAACACAAAGGAGCACTGGGCTTGAGAGGTTCGGCAGTAGGGAACCTGGAAGGAGGATTTGTTTGCACTGTGAGTGCACCATGCATTGGGGGCAGGCATCATAAAGGTATGTGTACTGGAGGGGTAAGGCTGAGGCAGATTTTCTTAGCTAAGAGGCAGGTCTGGTAGGCTATCCTTCCATGGAGACTGAGCCAGCTGGAATGTTTATAGTGGTCGCAAGTGTGCGTTCATTTCCCCATACCTGTCACAAGCCAGCAGCACTTATTCAGCACAGTCTTGATTCTTTTTAAGGTAGTATCTGTGACAGACCCACAGAAAATTAGCCCATAATCAATTACAGAAAAGACTGAGCTAGAGACCGCTATTCACATGGCCTCAGCGGTCAGGCAATGGAGATGGTGGTAGAGGATCCCGAACCTTGAGTTTATGGCTTTGGAGATGAGACTAACGTGTGTTACAGGAAAGTGACCTGTGAAGCTTAAGTCCAAGGTATTTGAACTTCTGAACCTGCTCGAGTGGGAGGTGCTGCTTGTTCAGGATACTTAAGTTGGCTGATCTATGTTTGCTGTGAGAGTTGGAGAACAGCATCGCCTTGGTTATTTTATAGTTCATCAGCAGTTTATGCTGATGAAACCACGTTTCAGCACAGCTGAAATTTGCCTATAGGTCAGAGGATAAATGGACTGGGTCAGTGTGGGTACCTCTTCTACAGACACCAACCTTTCAGCCACCCATTAACTCATTACCTCCTGGGTGGCCATTTTGTGTCAGGTAAGCAATGGATAGTTTGGACTTCATATGGAGCTACTGGAGGTAATTAATATCCCATATCCCCACTTTTCCCTTCTCCTGACTCCTGCCTCACACATGGAGGACCCTGTAAAAGGCCAAGAAAGTCAAGTGTGCTTTCAATTTGTCCCTCAGCCTTTGAAAATTGCATTTCACCCTCTCAATTGACTAGTTCACTAGATTTGCTAAAGCCTTCAACACGGTCTCCCATCCACTCTTGTTATCTAACCTCACCATAGCAGGTCTCTCGGGGAGGCCACCAGCTGGTTCCACTCTTACCTAGAAGGGAGGCAACAAGCAGTTAGAATTGGCTCACACACCTCTGCCCAACTACCTATCACAATAGGTGTGCCACAAGGCTCGGTCCTTGGCCCGATACTCTTCTCTATATTTCTAAATGACCTGCCCTCCATGTGCCCTCTTTTGTCCATTCACTTATATGCTAACAACACTGGACTATATGCTACAGGTCCCTCCCCCACTGTAGTGTCATCCAAACTCCAGGGGGATTTTAGTGCAATCCAACTCTGGTTCCGCTCTAACCAACTATTTCTTAACTCAAAGAAAACCGTCTCGCTCACCTTCGGGACCAGGCAAAGGCTCTCCTGGGACCACACGTCCCCTTCCTTCCACACCTTAGATGGGACCCTCTTGGACACCTGCACCTCATTCAGATACCTCAGGGTCTGGCTCAACCAGCACCTAGACTTCTCAGCCCACATTGACTTTATCCACAAAAAACTTCACCCGAAATTGGGAGCCCTTTACTGGAATAGAGGATGCATTCCCCTGCCAACCCGAAAATAAATTGTTCAGAAAATGATACTTCCACTTTTTGATTATGGGAACATAGTTTATAGCTCGGCCCCCGAGTCCTCCTTTGCCAGGCTGGACCCTCTCTTCCATTCCTTTTGCCGTTTTGCCCTGGACCGTCCGCCCACAACTCACCACTGTGATCTCCATAGATCCTTAGACCTTCCTTCCTTACAGGACCAGAGAATGGCACATTGTATTAGGATAACAGCAAAATACTGGTAGCAGTCCCTTCCCCGTATCTTGCTAATACCCTAGATGCCCAAACCCCTTCATCCTATGCCCTCCATAATCTCAACTCTAGTCTCCTCACTCTCCCACGCATGTCCTCCACCAACGGTCAGCGTGCATTCAAGTACCGAATGCCTTACCTGTGGAATGCCCTCCCAGCTGAGATTAGACACTCCTCCTCCTATCTGCAGCTCAACCTCCTCCTCAAACAGCATTTCACCACCACCTGCTCATGCAGCTAGCCTCACAAGGTATCCGACTGCTTGAATGCCCAACTGCACGTGTGTATATTAGTTATGACATGTTAACAATGCAATTACTGCTGCACTTAAGCCTCAGTGTGTGCTCTAGCTGCACAATTTATCTTCCCCTGCCAAGAGGCAGGTGTATCTTGTGCAATGTGATTCTCTTGACCTTGCATTTGTGTTGTGGCTTGTAATGTATGTTGCTCTGTATACTGTCTATCCTAAATCCCCCTACCCCAGGACGCATCTGGAATTGAGCATTGCACTGCTCAGTATGCCTTCCTGGTAAAACGCTTAAATAAATAAATAAATTTGGAACTCAAGTACACCATTACTCCAATCTCCCTTACTCTACCATCCTCCCAATCCTGTTCATTTCTCCAATGCTTGATGCAGCAAGAAGGCATCTAACCAACCCCTTCCCATCCTCCAGCTCTCCACCACCTTCTCCACCCCTCTAATTATCAAGTCCCCACCACTAGGATACTCCTTGCTGCCTTGCTCATTCTCTTACCACCGGGTGCCACCAAGTCATCATGTTCACCCTTCCTGACTGAATCTGAGACTACATTGAGGGAGCCTGGAACTGTCTTCTCCTCAAGTCATGCAAATCAATTCACTGTTGGGACACGGTGAGCCTGTATGACTTCCTACTGGTGCCCCTGCAGCCCTCCAGCCCCCCTCCGGCCAGTGGGCTTCTATGGAACTGGGGATACCTGGTGTGCCTGAGAGTTCCAGCTAGCAGGTGATGCAGCCAGGTTATTTTCTCCCTTATTGCTACCAGCTGTGCATGGAGCTCTGAAAATTTCCTAAATATGGGGCAGAATCCTCTCCTTCAGCGCATAACCCAGGAGATGCGCACCCCACAGTTGCTATAGTTAACTATGTCCTTGATGCACTGGTTCTCCATTTTACCTGCCTGCTCCCATCCCATAATACTTAACTCCTAAGACAACCTAACAACACTGTGTTACTAACTATACTGAGCTCTGGCTACCTGAAACCCCATGGCTATGTAATACAACACTATATGCTAGAAAGGGTGTTTCTCCCTTAACCTTAATACAGATTCTCTTTCACAATATGGTATGCTATATTGGACTACCCCAGATAGGGATTACCTAGATTCCCTTTACACAATCTGGATAATATCTATCATTTGCTGTACTGACCTCTGCAGTCCTGTGAACTTCCTGGTGACATCATGCAGATGTCTCCAGGTCACATTTCCCACTTCTTCCCTGTGCCACTTGCACAATGGAACACAAATGCAATGTGATGAATAGGAAGATTTGATTATAAGGCCTTAGTCCTTACTTCCTGTCATCCCTCAGCCAATTATCACCTAGCTCTGAGATCCCAGGCCAGAAAATTATCTCCCAGTCCCCAAACTACCGTGCAAGACACAGCTCTTTAATATGGCCCTTAAATGTGGGCTACTATGCCTGCTCTCATTTTACCTTACAGATCATAAGGACACTGCTTCAACAAGTTTCCCCACAACATACCCCTCCTACAATATATTGTCTCAAAAACAAACCCTCCTTCAGTTTCTGACTGTGATCAAAACATATAGACTTTACTTTTAGTCAGAAACCTGCAGGATTTACTCCTTCTATACTGCAGCCATGTCAATACTGGTTTAAATGACACTATTGCTGTCCATTTTCTACAGTGTCCTGCCAAATCTAGCTTCCTTTAATACCTTCATACTTGGTACTTTGTATTATTGTATGTATGTATATATACTCTTATACTTCTCATTTGTTGATAGTTCCTTGGTATGCATACTTCATTATTAAATATATATGCATTTTGTATGTTTTACTAAATGTGTCCATGTTCAATATTTACCTCCTAATCTGTTTCTATTCTTTCTAGGTTCAACTTGATTCTTGCATGCCACAGAGAGACAATGCCATCCTCAACCAGTTCTTGTTCTTTATTCTACCATTCTTTTATGTGTTACTAAATATGGGTAACATTTGGGTTTAATTTTAAGGATACTTTCCACAGCAGTACCTATTCACTTTTTCACAGTCTTACTACAAATATATTCTTTTCATTTTGCACTTTTCCTTGTCACTTTAATGTTCCACTAAAAGCACTAACTAATTGCTTCTTGTTGCGTTAACACAACACAAGCTAATGAAATTATACTGTGTATCTGTAAATTGCACAATTAAAAAAGTATATGCCTCTGGTCAGAGCCCTGTTCACTGAAGAAGCATAATGCTATGAATGTGAAGCACTGGGATTAATGCTATCACTTCATGCCATGTAAGTATTTTGTTTTGGCATTAAAATCCTTCATTTTACCATTTACCTGAGTTGTCAAGTCTACTTTTTTCAACCTTCAACTGGTGCACTCCTCCAGTGAGGCTTTTCAGTGCAATCCTCTCCCACTATAACCTTTTCCACCACCACCCGTTCCAGAATTGTACTTGTAACATATATGGTGGAACCTTTATTTGAAGATCCCCTCTTGCTTCACTATCTCCCCCCAGTTCCTTTCTTCATGATTTCTTCACTACATGCATAGATACGTACAGAGTGATGTCAGAAAATGGCCCATCAGCCTATCTTGTCTGCCTGCCCAACCTTACTACTCTGCACTGGCCTAGTGGCCATTTCACCCCTCTGTTTCTGACCCCATTTCCTAGCCAGTCCCATATGCATGTCCCATCCCTGCTTCAAGTTGCTCACTGATTTTCCCAGTACCACTTCCTTTGGCAGATTTTTACACTTGTCCACACTTCTTTTTGTGAAAAAGAGCTTATGGACATCCTTTCTGAATCCCCCCCCCCACCAAGTTTAAATGAGTTCGCTCTTGTCTCTGTATTTGAGCTCATGGAAAAAGTGCCTTAGCATCCACCCTATTTAGCCCATGCAGGTACTTTGTATGCAATGATCATGTCAGCCCTGTCCCTCCTTTTCTCATGGGTGTACGTGTTCCAATCCTGCAGCCTCTCCTAGTATGTCTTGTCCTCTGGTCCATGGACCATCTTGGTTGCCCTGCACTGTACTGCTTCCACCTTGTCACAGTCTCTCCTTTGGAGTGGACTCCAGTGCATTACATAGTATTCCAGGAGTAACAGCACCAGCAGTCTGTGTAATGGGAGGATCACCTGTCAACTTCTACTAATGATCCCTTTTTCTATGCAACCTAACATTCTGTTTGCATTTGTCACAGCTTTATTAAAAGGTGCAGTTGATTTTTAATTCTCCAATATCATGATCCCTAGGTCTTCTTCCTCTGTGGTGCTTTCCAGCACCCCACCTCCAGTTTCATATTGCATTCTTTGCTTCCCATTCTCAGTATGCATCTCTTTACATTTTTTAGAGTTGAAGCCCAGCTGCCAGGGCTTTCACCAGCTCTCCAACCTGCCCATATCCTCCCTGAGTTTCCTTTGCCCTTCCTTCATGTTTAGCCTTGCACAGATCTTTGTGTCATCTTCAAAGATACAGATTTTGTTCTTGATACTTCACCCATGTCACAGATGAATACATTGAAAAGGGTGCTGGGCCCAGCATCAAGCCCTGAGGTACTCCGCTTGCTACTTTCATTACCTCTGATCCCTCCCCTGTTATCTACTACCTTTTCTGTTCCATGCAATGCCACAAACTCTGATGACTGATTAGTCACATAAATAATGTGTATGTCAAACATTAGAGCACTGTGTGGTGTGAGGTGAGGTGAGCCATGAGAGGAAGATAAGTAAGAGCCAGACCACACCCTGGGCCTATGACTGACCATACTGAGGGACACCAAGATGACAGACCTTACACACTCTTAGTAAATTCTTACAATCTGACATTCTAGCATCCTTCTACTTCACATTCATTAACTGTTTGATGACTGGTTGACTAATTTAAACCCAGGGGACACAAACATGGATTTCTGCACACTGTATTACCATCAGTCAGTTAAATAGCAAGCTGTGTTAAGAACAAAACAGCTTTTAATACATTAACCCAAAATTAGATATGGAATTAATGCACTGGATTTTAATTTAGTTGTATTGGTATATGATTGATGTAATAACCCCATACTAACATCACAATACTAGAACACAAAATGCACACACTGACACATACAGATGTAGACATACTGGTGCACACACCTACAAATGTGCACATACCAGTATGCTCATAGATACACTTAAATGCACACACAGACGCAATACTACATACACAGACTCCCAAATATATACAAACAATGTGCACATTCAGCCACAGTATTGTCATAGTAGGGCACCATATTGCCTTACCCCAGACAAACACACACCACAAGCTTGGTGTGATGGCCTTCTCACTGGATGACATGAGCAGAGTAATTGAGTCACTTGCATTGTTATTTTTGTGTGGTTTGGTTTTATGAAATCCATACTAAAATGAGCAAGCAGTCAAGAGAATATATTCCCATTGGATGCAGTGCAACGGAGGATTTCATTGAGTGTACAGCACTTGACTGAGCTTGATTCAACATTTGCCTGCAGCAACTTTGAATTGTGTATATTATTACCTGCTCTCCTTCCCCAGCCAAAGTCTGTGTTACGTGGTTTACTAGCAGTGACTGTAAAGTGATTTATGTGGCTTAGAATTGTCTGTATGGGAGAATACCAATATGAGGTGAATTTCATTAAAAAATGTGCATGCGCATTAATGTCTTTATTAATTATGAAGTATATCTGATGATTTCTAGAGCACCTAGTCTTCTGTGATTTTTTTGTTTACACACCACACCAGTCTTGGAGAAAGTGGCTGCAGCCTTATATTTATTTAACCAACATATTACATTATCAGAGTGATGTGCACAGCTCTGGGAGTCTCACCAAGTCAACCTCAGAACCTCTTCATCCCTTTCTATAAAGGGCCCTACCCAAGTGTGGACTGAGGGAATGATGTACCTCTTAGAGTTGGAACCCAAACCTCAGTGAGTAGGGGGCCATATGGTTGGGTGGCAATCAACCACTGCATCTGGTGGAACTGCACCCACAGGCAAGTACAAGGAGATTGGCCATGATCCCCCTAAACTGAGAAGCAGGATCTGTGGTCCCCCCACATCACGCTGACTGGGGAGATGAGTCCTTTGGAAGAGTTCAACCTCTTCCTTTCTTCCCCTTGTGTTATCACCCTAAGAGACGCCCAAGCCTCTCACAGTTACAAAAGACTGCAACAGTTGCAAAATATCCATAAGCTCAATTAGCCATTTAGAGAAGGTGAAAGACCCAGGAAAACTCCTCTGTGGAAAACAAAATGGGAAAACTTCTCCCAAACCCCTAGTGCAGTCCCCATGAGGGGCAACGTGTTCCCTAGTGTACTCTGGCCAACCTAGAGCCCTGCTATTATGAGGGCAGACAGGTGTGAAATCTTCAACTGGGAGAGAAGAATGAGAGGGAGCCATAGGCCACTGCTCTTTTTAACCCCTCACTCTCCTCCTCCTCCAGCAAGATGCCCCTGCCCTGTGGGTGACCACAGTGGTTTCTCCCCTTGGGATGGCACCAGGCACTTCCCCACCCCATGGCCATAACTCAGTCTGCCCAACTAGAGGCCAGGTATCAGGGGAGGGCTCAAAGGCAATGTTTCATCAGCTGCAAGAATATCCTGTATAGTGCATAAAGCAACATACACAATGGCACTCACAAGCACACTAATATGTACACAGCAACATGCACTCACTCAGATATATGCATGCAGATTTTTTGTTTTCATTTTTACAATTTCTGGTCAGGAAAGACACATTAAGCTGATGCTTGTTTCCATTTGCATCCTGGGAGAATAGGGAAGTTCAGTTACTTGCTCATTTTCACATAGTATGCAAGTGGTGGCTGTGGGATTCAAACCCAGTTCTCCAGGTTTGCAGCTTAGTACTATGCTATACTGCCTCATTAATGAACATGGATACACTAACAAACATACACACACACTACTATAATGTGGCTGTTGCTGTTGCTGCCAATCTTTTTTTTTAATACCTCAGCAGTAACTATAGATGAGCGGTGCCAGAGAGAGAGACTGTGACTGCAATTATTTAGCAGAGCGAATGGAAGCAAGAGTGTGGTATGTGAAAGATAAGAATGATCAACTCTTGTTCCCCACATGTAGCCACTACAGAAACAAACTCTGGCCAGAGTCAATAGGGCTGCAGCTGAGGAATTTGGGGGTATAAATAGTGAAAATATGTTTTTTAATATTTTTACACCAAATTTTCAACATAGCCTTGTTATGACCCTCCCTCATGAAGTAGGCAGAGACAATTTTCCACTCCTGGCCTAAAGCTAATATTGTGCAGGGACTGTAAAATCAACTTTCAGGACACAGAACCACATGTTGGGTTGGAGTTGAAAATTGACAGCTGTCACATTCATGAAGTACTGTAAAGAAATGGCTATGTTGTAAATTTGGGGTAAAAATATTAAAAATTACCAAAGTTACGAGCCTGCATTCTCAAAATACAACCTAGGTTCATAACATTATTGTTTTTTTAATGTTTGTACACCACATTTCCAAAATAGCCTTCTTATTGCCTTCTTATTACCCCACCTCATGAACAAGGGCAGAGAAAATGTTCAATTCCTGCCCAAAAGACGATTTCATGCAGGGACTATGAAATCACCTTTTGGAATATAAAAAAAAACAAAACATTTTGGCCAGGATTTGAAAAATGACAGCTGTCACACTCATGAGGTGCTGTAAAGATATGGCTATGTTGTGAATTTGGGAGAAAAATATTGAAAATTATCAAAGTTGCAAGCCTACAATCACAAAATTCAGTGTTGGCTCATAACTTTATTGTTATGTAGTATTTTTACACCAATTTTCAACATGGTCTTCTTATAATCCTACCTCATGAACAAGGGCAGAGAAATTGTTCATCTCCTGTGGAAAAGATGATTTCTTGCAGGACAGTTATATCACCTTTTGGAATGTAACAAAAAAACATTTTGGACAGGATTTGAAAAATGACAGCTGTCACACTTATGAGGTGCTATAAAGATATGACTATGTTGTAAATTTTGGAGAAAAATATTGAAAATTACCAGTTACAAACCTGTGTTTGCAAAATTCAATGTAGGCTCATAACTTTGTTGTTTTTTAATATTTTAGCATCAAATTTTCAACATAGCCTTCTTACGACCCCACTTCATTAACAAGGGCAAAGACAATTTTCAACTCCTGTTCAAAATGTGATTTTGTGCAGGGACTGCAAAATTACCTTTTGGGACAGATCTGTCTCACAATAGTTCAATTGTTCATGAGGTAGGGTCCCAAAAATGTCATGATGAAAATTGTGGCCAAAAATATGCAAAAATATCCAAGTTATGCCACTAAGTTCAAAATCTAATTGAAAAACATTGAACAGCATACCTGTTTCTTCAGTCCACAGTCCGGCTTTGAAGAGTGAAGACATGTCTGCAGTCCAAAGAGGATTATGGCATTGGAACCCCAATGGGTAAGTAAGGGCTTGGGGGGTGGGGTGGTGGATGTTAAGTGGGAGGGTTGGTTGAGGGGACAGTAATGGTGCAAAAGACATTGATGGCCTTTTTTTTCAGGTTCAAGAAAAAAAAAGGAAGAAGGACTCCCAATCTCAACACTTGGGATTGGGCACCCCCAGTGTCACTCTTATGTTTCTGGGGGGGAGGTGTGGGGTGGTGGGTGCTGAGAAGGAGGGTCAGTGGGGGGTAATTAAAAAAGAGACACCATGGAGTCCAGAGCATGACACTGAGGTTGGACACCCCAATGTCACTTTTATGTTTCTGGAGGTGGGATGGGGTGGGTTGGTGGGTGCTGAGAGAGGTTGGGTGGGGGGATATGAATAATTTTAAAAAGAAAAAAAATTGGAAAACACGGCAGCAGATGGCACACTCTGCCATGTCTAAGATGGCCACTCACTTCACTGCACATGCACTAAAAGTCACACATGCACAGTACAGTTTGGCTGCTATCTTGGACACAGCATGTGCCATCTTCTGCCATGACAGCCAAAACTAAAAATAGTACAGTGCTACTTCCACACCAGACAATGAGCGGACTGCTTTAAGGTCATGGAGGCATCTGTGGTACAAGTCCAACAGGTTGTTCGGTCAGAAGGAATGCAAGGAATGTGGAGTCCATTTCTCATAGCAGGAGGTCTGCAGGGCTCCACCCACTGCAGCCCTAAAAATAAGCTACTTGTGGTGGGGATGGAACAGAAATCTTGACGTGACAGTCATTGTTCTTGCTTCCTCCCGTGGGGTGATGGGTGACATGCCACAGTTAAAAAAAGATGCTCACTTGGAACTTCACAGCATCAAGACTTTACTGAATGGAGACTGAGTGAAAAATGTTCTTGCCACTTTCAGATACAGCATTAGGCTTTTACTAGCAACGAGACACTTTCAGGCTCAGTTGGATCTTCTCTCTTTGAGAGAATATGAGAGTCCTGTTGTAAATTTCCCAACTGGGGGAACCACAGTGAGTTTTTCCTAACTGTTCCTTCTCCACAGCCTGCTGTCTGCCACACCAGACCCTGTTGGTCTCTCACCATACGGCTCACTGACATGCATTGTCTCTTTTTTCTGATATAGGTTTAATACTTGTGCTTTCTGGTCAGGATAACAAAATGATTAAATAATGTCCTTTCCACTTGCACATGTCTCTGTGCTATTAGATCAGGAGGGTTACAGTTCCTCAGTGTCCCCAGACTTGCTGTTGTTGGGACCAGATGGTTTCAATCCCTCAGTTATGCACTGTGACTTTCTTTGCCTTGTCAACCACTGGTCACAGCAATTTTCTTCAATCATTTTTTCTAAACAGTTTATATTTACCATCTGCACTTTTCATAAAAATAAAAAATACATTAAATGAAAGGCAAAACTGCATAGAGGCATTGTTTGCTTTTTATTAGAATAAGAGGAACTCATTTATTATGTTTGCTTGTGCGTGTAGTGCACAAGAAAAATTTCATTTTTCATTTTTATTCTTTATACTTGTAAAACCAGATGAGCAAAACTGCCCATTTTCACAGGTGACAAGTCATGTCTAAAATACAATACAAAATATTGATGCAAAATTTCAGAGCAAACCACTCAGTCCACACAAACTGCAAGTGCTGTTCAGTACATAGATATTACAAATACATTCATTTTTTAGAGAAAAGCCACTGTTTCAAACTTCTTTTAAAACACTGTATAGAATTACTTTCAACAATTTCAGTTGGTATCTTATTAAAAAAGGTTGTAGCTCTAAATAATAAAGATCTTTGCCCGAAAGTCTTCTTAAATAGAGGTATCTTAAACTTAAATTTATGCTGGGATCTAGTAAATAGAACATTCAATGCCCTGGGAAACATTAAAGAAATAGAGGAAGAAATACCGATTTTACTTTATATAGAAAAGTACCCATTTTAAGGCAAACTCGATCTTAAAGAGATAAAGAATAAGACTGTTCATACAAATCAGAATGATGGGACCATAATGGCATATTAAGCCAAAATCTCAAGGCCAAATGATATATTATTTGAAGACAATTCAATGCACTACTACAGGAAGCGGTGTATATCAGAATACCATAGTCCAACACCGGAAACAAAAAACTATGGACCAAAAGGTTTCTGGATTCAAGAGTCAGAAATGGCTTAATCTGATATAAAATACCCAACCTTTGATGCAGGGTTTTCCTAAGACTTTGAATATGCGGTTCAAAAGTAAACTGACTAGCTAAGATAATTCCTAAATATTTAAAAACTGGAACAAATTCAAATATATTACCCCCTTTATCAATAATTGGTGGGAAATTAAAAGTCTCTTTCTTGTTACGAGAAAAAAACATTACCTTTGTTTTTCTGGAATTAAGTACCAAATGATGTTGTAGTAACCAATCCTGAAAAAGCCCAAAGTCAGTCTGAAAACAAGAGAGGGAAGTCTCAGGTCTGGGACTAGAACAGAAAATAACTGCATCATCCGCATAAAGAATTGTCTCAGTCTGAGTACAAATACTAGGGGCAGAATTCATAAAAAATGAAAAAATAAGTGGCCCCAGGATTGAACCCTGGGGTACACCGCAAACTAAGGGAAGTATCTAAGATGTGGTTGAACCAATAATTGTTCTATGATATCTGTTACATAAATAACTTTGATACCACCTGACTACCTCACCGGAAAAATGTAGTCCACGAAGAACACTCGGGAGAAGATCAAATTAAACCAGGTCAAAGGCCCTGGTGAGGTCCATAAACAGTGCCGCACATGAATAACCTCTATCGAGTGCACCATGTACACTGCCCGTGAACCCCACCAGGGCCGTTTCAGTATTGAAACCTGGCTTAAAGCCATGTTGGTTGGCTGAAAGAAGGGAATACTTTCCAAGAAAAGCCAGAGTTTGATCCATAACAATTTTTTCAAGAATTCTTGAAATGGGCGACAAAAGGGATATTGGTCAATAATTGAAACAGTGGAAGGACTTCCACTCTTCAAAATAGGTTTTATGGTTGCTAATTTCCATCTAAAAGGGAAAACATTATAACACAGAGAAAAGTTGAAAATATGAGAAAGAGGATAAGCAAAACAATCGATGCCTAATTTAATAATCCTATAATCCACTCCATCATTACCCTGAAAAGGTCTTGGGTTATTTTCTAAAATATATTTTTTTTACTAAAAAAAGAGTGACGTATTTAAAATAAAACTTTGCATTGGTGTCATTACAAACATCTTCAGACTTGATTCCACTATCAAGGACTATAAGAGTTCTAAAGGGGCCAAGATTCCCAAAATGTCTATTAAAGACATCAGAAACTAAAGAAGGATCACTGATACTTTGTCCATCTTGATGAATAATGGGGATTGAGGTAGCAGAGCATTGCAGAGGTGTGGCAGTGTTGTGAATAATCAAGTGAATGCTTTAATGGGCTCATCCATTGGCCACCAATTAATACTGAAGCTGATAATGATGGCAGTTTCAGAGTGAGTGCTGCACTTGAAAGAAATCTGCCGCTGAAATCAGGGGCAGTTTTGTCATTGCAGCAGCAGTCCCCCCTCCCTCCCAACCAGTCACACAGCAGAATAACAAATTAGCTCCCTCCAACTGCTGCTGCACCCCCCCACACCTTCTGTGAAATTTGCCACTGCAATCAGGGTCAATTTCATCATTGCAGCAGCAGTCCCCACTCCTTCCCAACCAGTCACATAGCAGGATAAAAAATTAGCTCCCTCCAACTGCTGCTGCCCACCCTGCACCGTCTGTTCTCTTTTCCCTGCTGACATCAGACTGCTCAATCCCCATGTCAGCATGTATCCCCAGTGTGCCAAAAATACTTCTTTGATGTTTCCAACACCGGGATTCCCACTGTCAGATCCGCAGCCCCCTCACGCCCCAATGTTCTCAGCTGACCTCAGGGTGCCCAATCCCTGGGTCAGCACTGATCCCCCCCCTCCAGTATTCTGGCACACTGGGAGCTCACCCCAGTGTGCCAAAATCCATTTTGTAACATTTCACCTGTAAAAAAAATAACAGTCCTACAATGTATTTTTTTAACCTGAAAAAAAAAAAAACGCCCCTCATTGTTCCCGCCAGTATCCCTCCCCTAACTCACACCCTCCCTCTATGCACCCCACCTCCCCACACACCCCCACCCATTCTTACCTCTGGGGGTTGGGAGCAGTGATCTTCTGTGGACTGGGAACACATTTGCACTCTTCAAAGACCAACCGGGAACTGAAGAAATTACAGTAAGCCCTATAATGTCAGTCAATGGGGGGGGGTTCAATTTAGGTTGCCATCTCAGCTAATTTTTGGAGTTTTGGTCCAAATTTTCAACATGATGTTCTTGGGATCCCATCTCGTGAACACTATCACTGTCATTTAATTTCTTGGTCCCAAAAGGTGATTTCACAGTCACTATGTGGAATCACCTTTCAGGATAAATTAAGGAAATGACAGTGCCAGTGATCATGAGGTGGGGTCCCAAAAAGCCCTTGTTGCAAATTTGGTGAAAAAAAATCCAAAAAATGACTGCATTACGAACGTCCACTGAACAGTGTTTACACACACTCGCAACTTCATCAGTTTTTTATATTTTCACTCCAGATTTCCAACATTGCATTTTTCATACCCCTTTATGAACAGTACAACTGTCTTTTTTCGCATCCTTCCCCAAATGTGTTTTTGCACAGAATGGTGCAGTCACTGTGCAAAATCAACTTTCAGGACAGATTAATTAAATCCCAGTGCCACTCTTCATGAGGGGAGGTCCCAAAAAGGCCATGTTGCAGGGGTCACGTGATGGCAGCCTGAGCGATTGGTCGCACACCGCCGGAGCTCCACCGATCGTCTTCACAAATTACCCTGTTTGGGTCTTCTACCGCGGATCAATGTACAGACACTTACGGGTGAGGCCACTAAGGACTAATCTGCCCATTTTTGCCGACGACAATGGACACCTTTATGAAAAAACCGCGAGTGAAACACTCGCCCCCGAACACCGGAAAAGCAACAGGCTGCAAAACGGGCTAGAGCAGGCCGCAAGCCTCTCACAATTACATGCTTTAGATTCTCCTCCACAGAGGTGAAATTCTGGAGTTTATGCAGCCGTACAGACATCAATTAAAACGGTGGCAGAGGACATGCAAGAGATTAAGAAGTCAGTTGATTCCCTGGCAAGAAGGATGGGGGACACAGAGGCTAAAGTCATTTCATTAGAGTCAAAATAAGCAGGAACAGATACCGAACTAGTACTGGCCAAAAGGAGAATTAAGAAGCTGGAAGAAAAAATGGAGGACTTGGAGGGGCGCAGCAGAAGGAATAATTTAGTGATTATTGCATCCCAGAGAAAAAGGAAGGGGCCACACCAATTGTTTTTATGCAAAAATTATGCTACAAAGTCACTGGTTCTCCCCCCGGGGGGGAGAGTACATCATCGAAAGAGCACACTGAGCCTTACGCCCTCCTCCGCTTCAAGGGCAACACCCCAGACCTTTAATCTTGAGGTTCCTTAATTTTCTGGATAAACAACATGTACTGGAGAAGGCCAGAGAGATGAAAGAGCTTTCATGGGAAGGTAAAAAAATTCGGATCATACAGGATCTCCCTCATTCTGTCAGGCTTAGAAGGCAAGAGTTACATCCCATTGTCTCCAAACTCATCGCAGCGTCTAAGCCCTACAAAGTGAAATACCCTGCGGTGTTAATGGTCTCACGGTGGTAAATGGCTGTCCTTCGACTCATATCAGCAGGTGTTAAAGGAGTTACAGCAACTATTTCCAGATCTTTTTAAGTGAAAGGTGCAGGAGTTCCAGTGGTATCTCCGGATTTCTTCAAGCAAAGGATTGTCTTACTGACTGATCAACCTGGATGTTAATACTTTGATCTTTTCGGACTTAATCCTTTTTAGGATACAGAAGATGTGACTTTTTTTTTTTTTACTTTTCCCTATATTACATGGATACTTATGGAGAAGACACGGAGGGACTTCTGAAGATACTCCGGGCATGGGCCAAGTGGTCCCCTATGAAGACTAGACATTTGTTACTTAAGCCAAGAGTATCAGAGAAAAAAAGGGGAACTTTTTTTTTTACCTTTTTTTTTTTTTCCTTTCTTCTTTCAGTAAAGAATGATCAACTGGGATTGGGAAATGCTTATGATAAGATTTGATGCATGTTGAAAAAAAAGTTTCCGGGATGGAGGGGCTCGCGTTGGTGTCCTGATGATGATAGGTTGGGCTGTTTGGATATATATCATGTGGCAAATTTGTTATGGAGGCAGTTCTGGGGAACTGGGGCTTTGTTAGCATTGGAGGAAGGGAAGCTTATTTAAAGGTTTGTTTTAAGTGTGGGAGGGGTTATTGGGTGGGTGGTAGTTTGGGGATGGGTGGGGAGGATTACAAATTTCTAGATTTAGAAAGAGGTATGCTTTGCTCAGTCTTATGGGTGCGTATAAGTACCAAATGAGATCATATAATGGTATGACCCCAATAATGGTATATATTAATCTCAAACACAGTTTCAGAGGCCATTATGTGCTCACCGTATAAGGTAGTTAGCTGGAATATCAAAGGAGCCAAGGATAGAGTCAAAAGGCAGGTGGTGCTAAAACATCTCTCCCATTTAGGAGCACAAATTGCGTTTCTCCAAGAGACCCATCTGAAAAGAGCAGATCTTCATTATTTTAGAAGAACGTGGGTAGCCCATGTGTTTGGAGCTGGATCTTCAACCAAAAAAGCTGGGGTTGCTATATTAGTGGATAAAGAGATTACCTTTAAATTAGTGCATGAAAATTGGGATCCGGAAGGCCGTTATGTTTTTGTACATGCTATTTTAGCTTCCCAGCCGGTGATTTTGGTTTCGATCTATGGTCCCAATCATGATTCTCCTTCCTTTTTTACGAACCTTTTTGATAAAATAGACCAAGACAGCAATAAGATCACCATTCTTGGAGGAGACTGGAACCTGGTGCTCCAAATGATCTAGATAGGTCGCACGATGGACGTAGGGGCCTATCTGCAGCACAAAGAGCTTTAAGGACCTTATTTATAAATCAGCCTTGGTTGACATCTGGTGCATATTTAATCCAGATAAAAGACAATATTCTTTTTACTCCCCAGTGCATAAGTCATATTCAAGAATTGATTACATATTAGTCAGCTCCTTGGCGGTTTCTAATATATTCATGGTGGATAATTCTGCAAGAATTATCTCGGATCATGCTCTAGTCAGTATGATCTATAGGCCTTACCCAGAAATTCGCAGGTCATCACAATGGAGTTTAAATTCTCACTTACTAAAAGAACAAATGTCATTAAGGGCCATGAAAGACTTTATAGGCAATTTTCTGGTAGAGAATAAGGGCTCTGTGGGTCACACGGATATGATATGGGCAGCTCTTAAATGTTCACTAAGAGGTGAATTAATTAAATTGGCCTCGAGGAAGAAGCGAGAGCGGACAGAGCAGTTGGGTTCACTTTTATCCTCAATCAAGGGGTTAGAACATAGTTTATCCCGGAGATCGTCTGATGCTGAGTGGGCTGAGTTACACAAATTACAAGCACAGTATATGGGAATGGTCTTTCAGCAAGCAGAATTAGCTCTCTCTCGAATGAAATTTCAATACTTAGATTTAGGAGAAAAGGCCAGTAAACTCCTTTCTTTGCGGGTAAAACAAATAGATTCATCTCAGCATATCATAGGGGTTCGGGTTAGTAAGGGGAGCCAGATATGTACAGACCCGAAAGATACCAAAGATTTTTGGAGAATACTTCCAAAAATTGTATGCCCAGGAGCCAGACTCCAGGCCTTCAGACTCAGAAATTACAGCCTTTGAGGGCTTACTAATTTACCAAGGCTGTCAGAAGTCAAGCTGAAGGCCTGAATCTCCTAATAACAATCTCGAAATTCATCAAGCGTTATCAGCAGTTACTCTTGATAAATCTCCGGTCCTGATGGGTTCACAAGTAATTTTTTACAAACTTTTCTCTCTGATATCTCGCCAATTTTGCTAGATACTTTCACATACTGGTTCAATTATGGTATATCTGACCCAACCTTCCTAGAAGCCACAATATCCCTAATTTTAAAGCCTGGTAAAGATCCCACTGCATTAAATAGTTATCGACCAATATCTCTCCTTAACACTGACATTAAAATTCTGGCAAAAATTTTGGCTAATAGATTATCAAAAGTGATGGGTCGATTGATAAGTAGGGAACAGGTAGGATTTATGAAAGGGAGGCTCTCTCATGATCATATAATAAAATTAATGCATCTCATCGATAGAGCCAAAGAATTGAAAATCCCGGCAGCTCTCCTATCACTCGACACTGAAAAAGCGTTTGATCGGGTGTCTTGGCCTTTTCTGTTCACTACTCTCTCGAATTTTGGCTTACCCCATAACTTCATTGGTTGGATAAAAATCTTGTATTCCTCCCCCTCGGGAGGGTGAAATGCAACAGGATGTTATCACTGGCTTTTATTCTGGAGAGAGGCACTAGACAGGGTTGTCCTGTCCCCTTTATTATTTAATTTGTATCTAGAGCCTCTACTCCGTAGGTTAACTAATAACTCGCTTTATTAAAGGCATACAAATTACGATTTAGCTATGTATGTTCGGCATATGCCGATGATGTTCTATTGCATGTTGTAAATCCAGCAACTGTGCTCCCATACATTTTAGAGGAAATCAATAGTTTTTCTAAAGTATCTTTCTACAAATTAAACTATGCTAAAACAAAAGTTTTCCCCTTAAATCATTTTACTAGGAAAACAGATATACAGGGTTTAGATTTGGGCTGGGAAACTAAATACATTACTTTTTTAGGCATAAATATTAGTACAAACTTTGCTTTTATGATTAAGGAGAATTTAACAGTTCTAATTCGAGAGATTACAAATGATCTTAAGAGATGGAGCTCAATCTCTCTTTCCTTATGGGGCAGACTAAATCTCCTAAAAATGATTGTCCTTCCAAAGATACTATATCCGTTAGATATGTTAGGATTCTACCTTTCAAGGGATTGGTTTATGAAAGTACAGAAGATCTTCAATTCATTCTTGTGGCATGGTAAAACAGCTCACAGATCATATCTGAATTTGTCAGCTCCTAAACATAGAGGCGGTCTAGCTGCTCCTTCCCTTTTTAAGTACTACCTTGCTCAACATATGTGTAAGCTGGCCCTATGGTCCAAAGAATGGGGACAGGATGAATACTTGCCCTTTGGTTAGATATTGAACGGAGTCTGGTGAAGACAGTTAAATGCTCCTTATATGCTCTATTGTTTACCCCTCGGGCTGCCTTACCCAAATTCCTCAAAAACAAGCCTTTAGGCTGGTCAATCAGAGCTTATCATCAGCTCCAACGCTTTCTAGGTGTCCGTTGGTGGCTCTCGGCACCCAACCTATCATGGATAATCCTAAATTAAAATTGCGGGCTCTCCCATACCTGTAGCATTCTGGCCCCAATTAAGTAAGATGACAGTTTCCGATTTATGCGATCAGGTTGGCCCACGCTCTTTCTCGAGGTTCTCAAAATAAGCTTGGGTCTCAATGGATGCAGATTATTTCAAGTGGTTACAGCTTAATAAAGCTCTAAAACAGATATTTGCAGTGACCTCTGTGTTAGACAGGGGGGAAATTAATATGGATTCCGTCTGGGATCTAGTGAAGCAACCACATGCTGTTTCCAAGGTTCACAGTCTCCTCCAGGAATGGGATCACAGGCTCCCTTCTGGTGTAGGTTTCTACTGGGTGAGAGTTCTAAATATAAGCGACTCCCCAGAGTTTTGGAAAACACTTTGGTGGAATGCAACAGATATATTAAACAAGATAGGCTTAGACTTATACATTTTAATATTTTGCATCATTTATATTTAACCCCTTCTCGCCTATTTAGACGGGGCGCGCTCAGCTCACCTTGTCGTTGGAGGTGCAGAAAAGAAGAGGGAACTCTATATCATTTATTATGGACATGCCCGATGATTCATACTCTCTGGAGGACTATAGGTAATAGGCTGGACCCTATCCTTGGCTCAGGTAAAATGGACACTCCTGAAGTTTGTTTGCTGCTTGCTTTCACTACGTCAGCTCCTAAAACATGGCGGGCACGTGTTGCTCTGGTCTCAGCGGTGACGAAGTTTCTAATTCTTTGACATTGGGCATTGGACACCGTGCCCGCCCTTGTGGAGTGGCATAGGGAGTGCACACTAGCACTGCAGCTTGAAGAGCACATTGCCTCTATGCGAGATAGGCGTGAACAGTATATCTCGCTCTGGGGCTCTCTGGAGCAATTTTGTATGACCTGGAAGCCATAATACTAAGTGGCTCTGATTGTGGTAGCATACACCTCTTTAACTTTTTTTGACTTGTTCGGATGACTTACAATTGGGGATAGGGAAGGGGAGAGAATAGCGGTAGTGGGATTTTATTTTTCCAATTTTTTCAGTGTACGTTATTGTTTCTCCATCAGAAAGTACTAGATTTACAGAATCACTTGTATTGATAAGTGAATGTACATGTTCAGTAATTCATGTTATAGTAACGTATGTGTGTTACCTCAGTATAATGGTTAAAAGTAATAAAACTTTAATTACAAAAAAAAAGGCCTATGTTGAAAATGTGGTGAAAACATTCTAAAAAAATGACTGCTTTATGAGCGTGAGCTGTACAGTTTCTGTGCACACTCGTAACTTCACCACTTTTTCAGATTTTCACTCCAGATTTTCAACATTGCCATTTCTTCAGACCTCCTCATGAGCAGTATAGCTGTCATTTTTCACATCCTGCCCAAAATGTGTTTTCTCCCCTGTGGCGCCAAATGGCACACTCGCTGTGTGAAATCACCTCCTGGGATTGAGTAATGAAATGATACTGCTGCTGTTCATGAGGTGGGGTACCAGAAAGCCCATTTTGAAAATTTGGAACAAACATACCAACAAACACACAGGGCGTTAGGGTTTCCAACCATAACACCCACCCTGTATAGACTGACAGGCATTGGGGGTGTGATTTGGGGTCATCGGCAGTAATGATCACCCCATTCCATCCCCACCCCAATCCCACTCTGCAGCCACTGACAGTCATCGAGGTGTGCCTTGGGGTCTTTGGTTCTAACGTTCAACCCATTCTCCTATACTGCACCCATCTCAGCTTATTTCCTTATGGAATGGGGTGAGCGTAAGGGCCGAAGACCTCAAGGCACAATGCGACACCTGTCTGTGTCTGCAGAGTGGAGTGAGGTGGAATGGCATGAGTGTTATGGCTGATGACCTGAAAGGCACACCCCAATGCCTGGCTGCCCCTGCAGGGTGGGGGAAGCATGCTACTTTTATTACTGCACTGCCATTCCTCTTATGCATCTCTCTAACTCCTGCGCTACCAATGCCAATACCGGCATGCAAACATTTGGCATTGACAAATGCTTGTTAATTTAAACATGGAGAGTGCTTACTGTTTCTACAGGACTGCGTAGAGGAATAGAAAACAGAACTGCATTTTTTTATATTCTTTGGTAAGCAGATAAGGCCCAATAGGCACAAGTGCCTGTTTTCAGGGATGACCTGGGAGAACTCAGTTGGTTAAGTGACTTGCTCTGGGTCACACAGTGTGCAAGTGGGGACTGTGGGAATCAAACCCAGGTCTGCTGGATGTACCAAGCTTATTCACAGCGTATTATTCTAACCTCTGATTTATACTGCCAGCCATTTTAAAATTGTTTTTTCATTGACCTTGCTGCTCAGCTCCATTGGTCCTGTTTCACCCAAACCTGATTTGTTGTGTGATGGCTAAAGACAGAAACAAAATTGTGCTTCCTGTAATGCAATCCTTTATATCGCCACAAGATCTTCTATAACAGTGCATAACAGTTGTGTTGTGGTAGGTATCCCGCTGAATTTTTCTCTCAGAATGGTCAAAACAGTGTAGTTTGCCTAATCATTTGCATAGAAGTACTGTATACAGTATATATGATAATGATAGATGTGATCAGTTTCTGCTGATTTGCACTGATTTTATAAGACGTCGCCTTATTTTTAAGGGTCTAGTCCCCTCCCAAATGTTCACAATTTAGGTTAGGATTTGCTTATCATAGACAGAATTTTCCATGCTCCATTTTGAATGCAAGGTTGATTTGTGTTTACAATTATGGACACAAGATAGTCCTGCATCAAAAATACTTATGTCTGCATTTTCTATGGTACCTGCATCAAGAATAAGACTATCTTGTGCCATTTACCCAGAATTTGTTTTTGAATGCAAGCAATGCTTAACACCTACTACCAGATATTCAAAACTTTGCGCTGGGTGCAAACCATTTGCACTTGGTTTGTGCCGAGTTTGTGCGGGTCCGCTATATTCAAAAGGCCAAATAGTGCAGGCAAACTGCATTGGCACCAGGCAAAAGTATAATGTATGCAAGGCGCAAAAAGAGGGGGCGTGGACATGAATACAGGTGCAATGATATTTTCAGTGCATTAGTGCCATGCAAAGTGTTTTTGCATGACTAAGCACCACACTTCGCATGGTGCAAATTACCACCCAGGAAAAGGTCATCTTAACTCTGGGCAAACCAGCTTTGTGTGACTTTGTGGCTTTATGCAGCTTTGTGCTACTTTGAGTGACATAGAACCATGGTTTATGGAACTCTGTGTTTCACAAGTGTGAATTATGGAGTTTGCGAGGGTCTGCCAGCGGTGGTTTATTGACCCTAACCAGTAAATATTAAACATAGAAAGAAACCAGAGATGGAAAAAACATGCTGCACATGGATGGCATTTCCATTGTTGCCATCATCTACCACCGGTCTCAGCCATGCCAGGCATTAAGTGGTGACCTGGCACCCCATGGACACCATGGCAGTGTGTCCATACAGCACATACCTGCAAACCACCCTTTGATGGACATCAACATCATCCAGCACACACATGCAGCACTGGAGGTGAGGAGGGTGTTGAGCGGAGGCTGGACAGGTGGCCAGTCCGCACCACATTCTGGGTGCTGCCACAAGGCTGGGACAATCCACGCAGTGCAAATGGTCCAGTGTAGGGAATACCCCAACACCTTTGCACCTATCTGATGGCATGTGTCCCCCCCCAGCCACATACCACACATCTGTACAGACACCACAACAAACACAGCCAGCCATGAATATATCACTGTGAGAATCCCATGCCAATGATGCAGCATCTGTGGGTCACACAACAGCATTACAGTAATGTCCACTGTCAGTACACACCTGCAAGATTGGTCAGTCATATTGATGCCCTACACACCATAGGCATTGCTGTGTCCCTCACACTACTGGCCCCCTTGTTACTGTAGTGTCTGCTGTGTACTATAGCAGGAACTACAGTTTGACAATTGCATGCAGCACCACCACCTGTGCCTGTGCTATGTAGTCCTCTGAGGCACAATATTCTATGCAGTTCTGTACAAATGTAACCTTCAGCTAACACCATGCACTTCCAGACTGACCTACAGGTGGAGCTGTGGGCAGACCCAGCCAGCCCCTGTACCTCCAGACTGACCTACAGGTGGAGCTGTGGGATACTACAATAGCGCTGGGCAAACTGCATGCAAATCAAGACATAACGAGATGCTAATCTGGATGTTTGCCCACAGACTGACTAAGTGGGCTAATTTGCATGTCACTTTTGAATATAGCAAATTTTTGCTGGGGGCAAATGTGATAGCTCTGGGCAAGCAGCTTCACTCTATGCAAAACCTGTGCAAATGTGTCTGCACCATGCAAATATTTTGGAAACATGATACATTTCTGCAGAATTTCACATGCACTGGTGCTTGTAGCTTTAATGAATCCACTCTTTGCTAGCACACACATTGGCCACTTAGTTCACCTTTACCTTTCCTTCATGTCGCTGTACAGTGGGCTGTTGTTGTGATTTGCATTTCCTGTTTGCTATATTCAGAGCTGTCTTATTTCCTAGGCTATTTTTTCACTGCACTCCCAGCCCAGTTTGCCCGGCTTCCTAAGCACGCTATATTCAGCAGGTTTATCACTAGGGCTATCCCTTTTGAATGTAGCAGGCTATTGGTTCCAGGCTAATTTAGCAAGGTGAGCAGTGCTAGTTTTGAATATCTGGCCCCAGGTGTTTTGATAAAAGCAGGACTGTGTTTGATGTATGTTAGAGTTTTGCAATGAAAAAATGAAGGGCCAGCACAAGTCAATCTAGTCCAAACCTTCTGGGCTCTTGCACCCTATATCTATGATAATTCACACAGGGAATTGTAATTCATTTTTTTGGCAAATAAACGTCCTCTTCAGTTTCAAACTTTTTTTTTTTAACATCCATAGAAGGGCTGTCTTTTGTCCAAATATTAACACCAGAAGGAGTTGAAACTAATATTTAACATTTTTTGGACACAAATCAGTCTGCATCCAATCAATGGAAAATTAGATGTAGGAAAATGGATGTAAGGGAAAGAACTAGGCATCATTTTAGAATAGCTTACATCTACATTTGAAACCCCCTCCCCCATACCATCCTACACTGAACAAAGAACTAAAATATAACAAAGACTGTTTCAACAGGAAAGGAACTGATCACTGGCATAACAAATGCAACACACACATGAAACCACTTAGAGATGGCATTGTAACCCCTGAGCAGATAAATGCGTGGGGAAACTTCTTGGCCCGAGAAATGAGATGGACATGTGGAGGTCTCCAAGGCAAGATATCCCTTCAACTTCCTCAGTTATTGTGGGGTGAGGTAATATAGTAGGGGCAGACCTGATAGACCTTCAGGCTACTTCTACCATAAATTCTGTTTTTTTATGCTTTTAATTTTCTAACATGAGCCAGCCTAGCAGAAATAACCCTAATTAAAATATACAAATCACTGATTAGATGATTACCGGAATATGCCACACATGTGTAGCACAGCAGCCTGAATAAAATGCATTTTGAGCTGTTAGTGGGAGTACAAAAGCATGCAGATGGAACCACCTTGCAGGAATCCAACACAGCATCCCATTTGTGTGTTTGTTAATTTTTGTTTACCAGGTAAGGCCTCTTAGTACAAGTACCCATTTTCAGGGCATGCCAGTATCACTGGAACAACTTGTTATATACAGAACACACTAGTAGATCCGTGTTTTATGTTCAAGTAGCTTTATGTTGCACAGATTAACAGATTTGTTCTACTTTTCTTTAAAAACTGTAATTTAAAACATAGTGGTGATTACATCTGTGTTTCTAAATGCATATGTTCACCCTAATAAATGCATACATTGCTAATTTTGTTTAGGGCTAATGGCTACCCTGCTGAGTTGTGGAAAATGGTTTAGGCAAGACACTGGTAAGAACAAAAGACCACAGCTACAAAACCGAGCCCATGAAGACCATATGGTAAGATCTGAGGCTGCATCATAATAGCCAAGGACATTTTTCTATCAGAGCATAACAACTGGAAGAGAGAGAAAGGCATGTGCTTATTAGAAGCTATTAAACAGAGGGTAGGGAATTGTGAAATGAGGATAATTGTATCTCATTACATGAACACTGTGGGTTATTTACTGATAATTGGTAGAAACAGGTGCAGACTGTGCAAAAAAAAAATACTTTCCTAAGTAGCTCTTTGCACTTCCAAACCATAGCTGTACTGCAGGAGAGACCACACTGAGCCTGTAATTGCTTGGCTACCAAATAAAGGGTGTATTATTAAAATGCAATCAAATTGTCTTTCTTTAAGGTATTTCAGGTTTTGTGGACTTATCCATCAGGTTAAAGACAAAAAGTAGGGTCTTAGCCAACTGTTACTGCCAAGTTATACCTGCACATTGTCCTTTATTTTAATTGTACATCTGTTCCTTAACAAGCCCCTGCTGATTTAGAGGAAATTAAAAAAAAAAAAACATAATATTTGGACTCATTTCATATGGTATAGTATTTCATTTATTTTCTGTATGTGGATCCCCCTTTTCCTAATAACTACAGTATGCACATTAACATGGGCACTTTAAATACCTTAGGGTCTCTGCCCTCCAGTCGCAAACTGATGTCACTGCTTGTGGCATCATTGACCATACGGGCCATCAAGGTAAGTCAGGACAAATGTCTGCTTATCCTGGAAATTACAGGGTACCTTGAGTAGTGGAGGGATCACCTTAAATTAGTACATGTTTGAACAGCATATTTGTTGGCCTCTGTTTATGAACTGGGGGAAGCAGATCTGATATATTTATTTATTTGTACAAGTCGGATTTACAACCTTTGAGTCAGGGACTCATTTACAAAGGCACCTCTTCGCACGGAGGGCAAGGCAATAGAACATTGTGCAGATACAACATTGGACAACATTACAGGTGCAGACAATGAACACAGAATACACTTAGTTACATGTTGGTATAAAATACAGGTATACAATTAAAGATGCACAATTTTTCTGGAGTTGCAGTGGAATATATCCTTGCATAAACCTAAGGGGACAGGTAAAAAGGGGTAGGGGAAAGATAGATCGGCAGTTCAGGGGACATTGTCGAGATTGGGGGGAGCAGGCAGGGAAAGGTCCTGCAGTAGGATTGAGGAGGCACGGTTAGTTGCATCTACAGCAGCGGACATTAAAGAGATGGTTCCGGAGAGTGGTTTTGAAGGGACTAAGTTTGGCAGTGTTGATGATGCAGGTAGGGAGGGAGGTGAACCAGGTAGGAGCTCGATAAAAGAAGGACCTCTGGGCGAGAGAGGTCTTGGTTCTGGGCACCTTGAAGGTGGCTTTAACAGAGCTGTGGGTGGAAACGGATGAGGATGACTGAGGTAGGGAGGCAGAGACTTTGGGGGGATAATCTGAGCAGAGATTTCTTAGCAAGGAGGCAGGTCTGATACTGCAGACGTTCCTCGAAGTTGAACAGGTTGGTGAAGGAATACAGCAGGCAGGTGTGGGTGCAGCTGGAGGCTCCGGTCAGGGCCCTCAAGCCTTATTGACGGAGAGCTGAATTTTAGAGTGGGTGGCGTTATCAGCTGCAGCATAGACTGGCAAGCTATAGTCCACTAGGGACAGGACAGAAAAGGTGATGGCCAACCACAGGGCAGCAAGGGACAGGAAATCCCTATGGAAGTAAAGTAGGCCAATCTGAGAGTTTATGGTGGAGGAAAGAGCGTTGATGTGGGTGTGGAAGGTGAGGGCAGGATCAAAAGCGATGCCTAGGTATTTGTATGTGGGCACTTGCTCTAATGGGAGCTGAGAGTTGGGGGTAATCAGGAGGGGGGCGCTTCTAGCTTTATTTTGGTGGTGAGAGAACAGCATTGACTTGGTTTTCTTAAGGTTTATGACTAGTCTGTGATCAAAAACCACCTTTATGTTCGGTTGTAGGCGAGTTGAAGGGATGATTGGAGAATGGAGGGATCTGGGTGTGAGGCAAAGAGAACCAAATCATCTGCACAGAGAAGCATCTTGCTATTGCAGGAGCTGGGGAGAGTGTTGAGGTAGAGAGTGAAGAGAAAGGGACCCAGGATTGAGCCCTATGGGACCCCAGAGCTAACAGATTGAATGTTGGAGAGGAAGCCATTGATCTTTACATGCTGGGATCTAGCAGAGATGTAGCTGGAAAACCAGGCAAGGGGATCAGTAGAGGAACCGAGTTGGTGGAGAGAGTCGAGTAGGAGGGGGTGACAGACAGTGTCAAAGGCCTCAAAGAGGTCAATGAACACTGCATCAGCCAGGTTGCCAGAGTCGAGAGCAGAGTGCAGGTATTGGGAGAAGTCCAGGAGAGCAGTGGTTTTACTGTGTCCTGGGTGGAAGCCGTGCTGCTCCAGGCACATAATGTCATACTTTTCGCAAGTACTCAGATAGTTAGATAGACACCACTTTTTTGAGGGCTTTGGAGAGTGGGGGGAGGATGGAGATTGGCCGATAGTTTCTGGGGGCAGATTGATCACCGCTCTTGTGTATTGGAGTGATTTCAGTAGTTTTCCATGCACTTGGAAACTTCCAAGGCATAGGGACCAGCTGAGTAGGTCCATCAGGGGGACTAGGACAACATCCAGGACCAGGCGCAGGATAATGGGGTTGAGGGGGTTGCTGCTGGGGTTATTACTACCAAGGGCTTTTAGCAGGTGGGGCCTGGCTTCATGGGGGAATAGGGTGCACAGGTAGAAAGGGGGGTGATGCAGGGCAGGGGGAGTGAGGAGGGGATTGGATCAAAAAAGCTGCTAGGGAAGACAGACCTTAGATCAGAGAAAGTGTTGTTGAGGCAGTCAGCTATAGGTAGTGGATCAGAGGAGGTAGCGCCATCAATGGTGAGCTGAGATGCTGGAGGGGGAGCGGGTCTTCCCATATAGTTCTTTCATGCTATCCCAGAAGGTCCAGGCCAAGCCCCAGGTGGAGGTTATGGTGGCCTGGTACTGCTCTGCCTGGCCCGTCTGATGGCCCAGGTGCAGTTATTGCACTCTGCATTGTAGGCTTGTCTGTCAGATGGATTGCCTGAATCTGCAGTGATTCGCCAGAGATTATCCCTAAGTTTCTGGATGTGGGAAGGGGTGATCCAGGGGGTGTTGTGTTTCTTTGTACGGATCCTGGTGGTGGGGTGAAGAGGTCACAGGTCTTGGAGAAGGCACTTGTGAAGAGGTCAAGAGCTGAGTCGATATCTGGGGCATGTCGGATAGGGGACCAGTCTAGCTGGGCGAGGTGCTGTTTCAACTTTTTTAGGCCACCAGGACATAGCTGCTGGCGCAGTGTAGCCTGGGACACTGGTTTTGGAGAGGAGGATGACCAGATACAGATGACTGGGGAATGATCACTAAGTGAGTTGGGGAGGACAGTGATGTCCAGGATTTTAAAGGGGCGGTTTGATAATATAACATCTAGGAGGGTGTTGGTTCCACTGGATCAGTTGAACCTGGTGGGCTGTGAGACTAGTTGGGACATATCCAGGGCAATGAAGGAGTTCCTGGTTTGGGATTTGGTGGAAGCAAGCCAATTAACATTAAGATCACCAAGGATGACTTGCTTGACTTTGTGCGGGAGAGATGTGAGGTAGTCGATGAGGGACTGGACTGCTGAGTTCTGGTTCCTTGGGGGTCTGTAGGAGACAGTGAGGAAAAGAGGGCCTCTGGCAGGGTCAGGGATAACTTTTAGCATGAGTGCTTGGGCACCATAGTCAAGTTTGGGAGCAGGGAGTGCATAACCTATTAGGGTGTACCGCATGAATATAGCGCACCCACCACCGCATTTGCCTACGCGGTCTTCCCTGAATAAGGTGTATCCAGGAAGGGAGATAGCAGAGACAGGGGTAGACTTAGAGAGCCAAGTCTCTACCAGAGCAAGAATATCAGTTTGATGCTGGGTGACCCAGCACTGGAGAGCAGCAGTTTTCTTCAGGATGCTACATATGTTAAGGGATGCAAGGCGGAGACAGGTAGCGGTACAGGATTGGGGCGGGCTGGCAGATAAAGGTCCAGGATTGGGGTGTACATTCCCAGACAGTAAGAGTAGCAATGTGATTATTCTGATTAGGGGATGGTGGTGGCAGGGACCTATGGATTGATGCCTGGGCAAGGACCTTGTGGTAAGGGTGCAGGGGATAGGTAAAGCACTAAGGGTAGGTATGGCAGGGAAAAGGTGGGTCCAGGGTGGGCCCGGGAGGGCTGTGGGAGCGGGGCTGTGGGCAGGGGATGGGTGCTGGGGAGTTAGGGGTGCGTTCAAGGGGGGGTAGGTAATCCTGGGGTAACTTGGGGGTGAGGTGCCTGATGTAGTGGGTGGGAGCTCAGCTCGAGGGGAGGTTTGAACTAGGAGGGTAATGATAAGAAGACATAGCAAGGGAGTGTGAGTGCCCATAGTTCTATGCTTATAGTGAAAGATAAAGGTGATAGCTGAACTTCAGTAAGGGTGACTGCCACTATGGAGTAGTGATAGTGTTACTGAATTTGGTGCAAGACATCACAGGTTCGAGTACACTGGGGGGAGGGTGTCTTACAGCCTTGTGGAGGAGATGTCAGAGGTTACCCAGGTGCTGGATAGGGCTGGGTTTGGAGTGGAAAAGAGGGGAGAAATAGCAATTTAGGTTTGATCTCCTTAGGAAGAGAGGGTGTGGTTTCAGGGGATAGAAAACCAGCTGACTGTGGGATTCCAGTGGGAGGAATTCCTGGACAGAGACTATATAATAAACAGTCAGAGAAGGAGGAGGGTAGGCTGAGTGAGAGCAGGCTTTGGCACAAAGGTCCCTCAGTGCACAGCTATCTTGATTTAGAAAGCTGCTTAAGGAGGGGGAATAAAATCTAATTCTTAAATATTGAGTTGCTAAATTAGGGATTGCAGGTGACCTCACAGCTCCTAGGTTCAAGGATGGAGACAATGCTCAGGCTCACACAAAGATCTGAAAAATTGTGCCAAATTTAAAATATACCTACTGTAGTGTGCTTTCTGACCTTAAATATATACCAACAGGATATACAAAAGGTTTGTGCCAGGTGCTACTCATCAGTGCTTGTGCTGTGCCCAGTTAGTGCCCATTTCTCATATTTAGAGAATAGCACTTTGCTTGTTTTTAGCTTAGCTGTCGATCGTAAAGTTAATATCTATGCAGTGTCCAAACTGGGGGCGGTGATGTGCATATCATGCACAGTGCTATATTCAAAGATTTAGTGCTATGCTAATGGAATAGTGCAGTAGGATAGTGCAACACAAACACTAACTATAGAAAGCAGGTCTGAATCTGTGGCAAACCCCAGAGGTGGGGAGAGGCATAGCAGAACACGCACACACACCCCAGCTGACAACAAAATGGCTCACATCATGTACTGGATGCAGGTGGTTATGCAGGATGAGGACAAGACCAATGCCCCCTCTGGGCCCTGGAACAGGATCTGCAGGTGCTAAACTACAAATAGACAGTACTACCCATAACTCACATTTGAAGTCCTCAGTGATGAACAAATCATGGGCTGGTAAAGACTCAACAGGACCATGATCATGCATCTGTTTGAGCTGCATCTGACCAGCTCTGGACAGACACCCAGCACAGCCATACATCATCCACAGATCTTATGGGGACAGCAGCACTATGCTTCTTGACAACTGGAATCTTTCAGACCACAGTGGCAGACACTACTGGTATCTTACAGTCTTCCACCTCATGCCTGTTGGGCCAGTTTCCAGATGCCTTGTTGGCCCATGCTGGGGCATTCATCATATTCTCCACCACACCAGCAGAGTGAACAGCAACCATGCAGCAATTCTATCAAGTTGCACAACTACCAGCCATAGTTTGTACCATTGACCTCACCCATGTTTCCATCCAAGCTTCCACCGGTGATGGAGTGGAGGACTATATGAATAGGAAGGGGTGCCATTCTGTCAACTGCCAGATGGTGTGCCATGCAACAGGGTGCATTATAAATCTCTTGGAGTGGTTCCCCACCAGTGCCCACAATGCCTTCCTCCAGCACAACTCCATCCTGTGCCAGAGGTTTGAAAGCAGGGACATACCTTGTGGGCATCTCATCCGTGAACATACCCAAAATACCTCCCCTGCCATGTTGCAGATGATGTTACTAACCCATGCCCTTTACCTACACAGGAGACAATGCATATCTCTTGTGTCCCTTGCTCCCAACACCAGTCCTATGACCCGCATCCATTGCAGAGGACAGGTACAATGCAGAACACATTGCTACATACCACATCATCAAGTGTGTCTTTGGCATGCTCATGATGTGGTTCACATGCCTTGACCATCCTGGTGATGCCCTACAATACATCCCTCTTGAAGTCTTTGCCATATTCTTTGCCTGTTGCATACTATACAACATGGCACTCAACCGTGGGAGGGAATATGCCTGCCAACCACAAGGGAACACCCTGCAGTGGATACTGAGCCAGAGGACCAGGGGATGCAGGAGCAGCTTGACAGACATAACCCCAGTATGGCCAGTAGATCATGGGAGTATACAGCCCACCTCATCATAGACAACTCTTCGGATCCAGATGGTGATTATACACTGCACAAGAGATTTAATGTGTACAGAAAATGTATTATGGAGATAATAATGATGATGATGTTCAGAAAAAAAATAACAAGCCATAAAGGTGGGGGATTAAGGGAGCTGAAAACAATTAATTTGCTATCTCGTCAAGGGTAGGCATAGGCAAAAGTTGTGAATTCTGCCTTGGCAGAAGTTTCGTGGAATTTCTTCAATTTCGCTAAAGTTTTTGCACTTTTGCCTGTGGCGAGATTAAAAACGTTTGCCCATTTTAAGTGGATTTTCACTGTTTTATGTGGAGTTTTTGGGCTGAACTGTGTAATAACACATTAAACTGTGGAATCCATTACACCTGCAGTTTAATGTATCATTCAGTGATACAGGCCCCCCTCTCCCTGCCAATTGCTATCCCCTACTGGCCCCCAGTTTCTTGTGCACCCTGACCTGATTTCTGGCCCCATATCACCCCTCCATATAAAAAATAATATGCTCATTCCCAGGTGGCTAATGGCCCCCCCCACCAACCGATCAGCAGCCCCATATAAAAAAAAAATTTAGTGTCCATCCAGACCCCTCACCCATTCACCCACCCATACACTGATTGCCCCTCCATATCAAACATAAAATACCCTCACTCCCTGGCATCTAGTGCCCCCCTCATCCACTGATCACCAGCCCCATAGAAAAATAAAATGTTAGCGTCCAACAGACAGTCCCCCTTTCCCCACCCGCCAATTGTCCCTCCATATAAAAAATATTAATATTGTGTCCTCATTCCTTGGTGTCTTGTGGGGCCCCAACCACCCCACCCTTTCAGGTAATCCATCACCACCTCACTCCCCCACCATCCCAACCCCGAGTGGGTGACCAGCACAGCCCTCCTCTCTTCTCCATGGCTGGCCACCCACTGAGCTGAATGAATGAGCATGTGAGCTTACAAGCACATGCTCATTCATTCAGCTCAGTGGTGACCAGCCATGGAAGAGAGAGAAGGCTGTGCTGGTCACCTGCTTTGGGCTGGGATGGTGGGGGAGGTGGTGATGGATTACCAGCCAGGGTGTGGGGAGGGAGTGGGGGTCCACTAGATACCAGGGAATGAGGACACAATATTAATATTTTTTTATATGGAGGTGTGATCGGCGGGTGGAGGGAAGGGGAGGGGACTGTCTGCTGGACACTAACATTTTATTTTTCTATGGTGCCAGTGACCGGTGGGTGGGGAGGCTACAAGACACCAGGGAGTGGGGGTATTTTTATTTTTGATATGGAGGGGCAATCGGTGGGTGGGTGAAGGGACTATATGGACACTAAAAATTTTTTTATATGGGGCTGGTGATCTGTGGGTAGGAGCACCACTAGCCACCAAGGAATGAGCATATTATTTTTTTATATGGAGGGATGATATGGGGCTGGCAATCAGCGGGGTGGCCACAAGACACTAGGGTCCAGTGATTGGCCGGGTTAATGAATTAAACTGTGGGGGGAACCCACAGAGCTGAACACTGACAGTGATCAGTTCTGAAGAATTTTTACCTGGCAGTTTAATACATTAACCCGCAGGTCTTACATTTATTCCACAGTTTTTCGGCAGAATTTCCGTGAAAGTTGGCAAAATTACTTCCAAACTTTCATGGAAGCGAAAGTCCAACTTTTGCAGACATTCCGCCGGCAGAATCTGTTTTTCGCACATGCCTAGTCAAGAGGGGTAAAAGGAGCTGAAAACAAATATTATGCCATTCTGGCAAGCGGATCGAAAGGGGACTGAACAGAAATATTAGGCCACCAAGGCAAGGGTTGGGGAAGCATGGGTAATGTGAGATGGGGCATGAAGTGGTGGACTGGGGGGAATATGTACCACAGGCATAGCACATTCTACCTCCTCAGAGATGGATGGTGCATATGCAATGTGTCCAGGAGGGAAGCGGGGTAGTCATCATTCACACAATGGGGGATGAGTGTGGGCGTTCTGTTAGCTGCCCATAGCCAGAGCCTCGGGGGGGGTAGTGACCCTGCTGAGGATAAAGCCATGGCCAGGATGCATGATGTGCTGGACATCTCGATGCCTGCTCTGCAGGGGGTGAAAGCAAGCAGTGGCATCCACCATGGAATGACAATGCCCCCACTGGAACAGTCAGTGCTTTGTCTGTCCCACGTGCTCCATGAGACCATGGCTGTAGCCTCCAGCACAGCAGCAGCAGGTCTATCAAAGCCAGCATCCATGTTGGTAGACAGGGACTGCCGCAGTTCAACCAAGGCTGTCATGTGCACTGCATGGTGAGCCTCTGCAGACTGCTTGTTGTCCTGTAGCATGCAGCGTATTCATGCCAGTTTGGCCTATACCCTGTTTGGCTGACTGCAGCAGCTGCCTGTTTGCCAGTTCCTGCTGTTTCTGCAGACTGTTCTGGAGAACAGGTGGCCCAGGTTTGCACTGTGATCAGTGCTGTGTGCTGTTGTGGTGGTCAGGGCAACACAGCTGTGGCTAGGCTAGTGGAAGTGGTCGGGGGCAGGACAGTGATAGTGCCATTGGTAGGGTCCTGTGGTGGCACAACATTGGCTGAGCCAGTGGAATTAACCAGGAGGGGCAGCGAATGGGCGATGATGGTGGTGGAGATTATGGTACAGGCAGCCACCCCACCAGGATACCTGGATGCCAGCATATAGCATACACTCACTGTGTAACATATCCAACAGTCAGGGTCTTCCCAGGGTACTGGGGCCCAACAACAAAGCTGATTCAGCAGGCAACACAGGATATCAGTAGGGGAGGAACCAGGCAGATACATGTATGTGAATATTACATGTAAGTATGATAACATTAGCTCTCTGTGTACACCATAACTATATCAAGGCACAATCATGGCTTCCTGGTGGGCCTGTCTAACCCTGCAAACAGCTACGTCATTACAAACAGGGCATGCATCAATACTGATCTACATGTTGTATCTCGTGGACCATGCACAATGCATGACTATGCCTATGGTTTGAGGGGTACATATACCACAGATCCGTGCATTACATCCCATGCCCCCACTCTGTGTCTGTCCATCTGGGACCACCAGAACCTTTCCTCTTACTGCCCTAGCACATCCCAACACGACCAGTGTATGCATACACACACAAACACACCCACACCCACCCATCCATCCATCCAGTGTGATGAGGAAAACACAGTCACTACATGGCTGTTTTGTTTTCACTAAATGGCTGTGCTGGTACAGCCTGGCTCTTGTAGCCACCTCCTGTCACACTGGTCACCTCCACAGCCATAAGGATGGAGGCTAGCGTGTCCTCTGTTGGTGCTGGGGGGACTGCTGCTTGGGGGCCACTGCTTGTGGCCTGGAACTCTTGGTGTGCCTTGGACATGACTTGCTTTGCATGCTGATTCATTTCTGTCAGTTTCTTCCAGACATCTTGGATAGTGTGGGTTTGCCCCCCAACCGAGTTCATTGCTTCTGTGATCTCCACTTAGGCTACATGCATTTTGGCCCTGGTTCCCCTCCTCCTTGCTGGAGGTCTTCATAAACCAGGTAGGCCTGGGCTATGTCCAGAACCTCCTCATCACTGAACTTTCTCTTCCATTGGTGATCGGAGTCTTCCATGGCCCCTGTTGGAATTGGTGGAGAAAAGAGCACTGAGCATTGCAAGCCACAGCAAAGAGCAAAGGTACAGCAGTGTGCAGGCCTCACTGCTTGCTAGTCTCCTGGTCAAGACACATACGTGTTCCTGCATTGCCTGTCCCAATACACAGCAGTCTGCCTGCCTACACAGCCCTTGGCCATGTGCAGATACAGCAACAGCCTGGTCTAGATGCAGCATAAACACAGTGCTATGATCCCCATGTTCCAACTGTAGGCCGTTCCATAGTGCACTTACTTCTAGCTGCCTACAGTTTCTCTGTGGAATCTGTGTGGTGCCCCTTGCTCCTTTTATGTGCTCCAAGCACAATGAGGCACAGAAATGAATGAATGCATTCCAGTTATGACATGCAAATGTGGATTTTGCCCTCAAAATGTGAAATTAGCTCATTTGAATACAATTTTAGAATATTGCTGTTTTGCCCAAGCACTGTTGTATTTACGGTACCACTATGCCCACATAGGGCATAGATATGACATCACATGTCATGGACAATGTCATCATATGGCAACAGCATGTGTGCTATGATGTTGTACAACAGCATTGTGCATGTGCACCACTTGTCTGTGCATGTGCACTATGTACATGTGTCACCCCATGCCTGCCATGTGAAGACTGCCCCCAGTAAGCACAAGTAGCACTTTGCTCATTGATGCTAATACAGAGTTAATGTTGAAATGTGCTTCACAAATGAAAAGGCCACACCCACAGAGCCAGGATCACATTACTACCTTGGTGTTAGGGCTGTGACTAGACAGAATAACAAAATGTCTGGAAGAAGGAGCAGGGCTGTACTGCAGCTGGATACAAGGTGTCTAGCTAGCCTGGTGGACCTGGTGATGGCCAGGGATGACCAGTTACTGTGCAATGGAACTGAGGCTGACTCACCCAGGTGCGAGGTCTGGGCTTCTGTCCGGAGGCACCTCACATGCAGAATGGGTCACACGCACCAGTGACCAATTTTACCACAGGTATAAATGACCTGCAACCTAGGGCGGTATGCCACTTGCAACAACGGAAAGTGATGATGGAGAGTGGAACTGTGTCAGGACCAGGTGGGTAGAGATGGCTATATGTATGGTTTGGGTGGTGTCCTGTGTGCAGTACTGTTTCAGTGATAATGTACCTCTGGGGTGCTGTACCTGAGAGAATATCCACTGTACCTGTGTGTCTCTGTTGTGTCATGTCTGTTCTATTGGACCTGTGCCTCTGTATAGCCTGATCTTAACAAAGCAGTACATATGCTGGTGTATGGGACCACTGTTCCAATAGAAGTCCCTGGTGCCCTGTACATTACAGGACCTGCTGTGAATCTCTGAGACATGCATCTGCCATGGCAGTGACATAGTTACAGTGTCAGGGTTGATGACTATGTTTGTAACATGTAATTTACATATAGCTATGGAGGAAGGTGTACTCAACAGCACATTGCAGAGGCCACCATCTGTTCCATGTACACTGACTGTGTTCGGTAGCATTGGTGGTGGTACACATTTGCCATGTAATGCATGGTGTACTATTATAATGCACAGGGTGTGCCATTGTTGGCCCGACCACTGCAACCACTCTACTGGGTTGCAGCTGCAGTACAATGTCACCCCCTACTTGTGCACAGATATGCTTCCTGTGCTACTGTTGTATGACAGCTGAGGCTACATGCATTGTACTGCATAATATGACATGTACATGGCCTGTAGCTGACAGGTTTAGGTATGTTGGGCAGGGGTGATGAGAATGGCTGGATAGAGGCTCTACATGGGCTGGCTTACACTGCACTAGGCCATAATGGCAACAGTAGGATGTTGCATCCCAGCTTCAATTTACCATAGCACACCTGTATGTTTTTGGTGCCAAGGCTTTGCACAGTGATAAGGCAAAGTCCTGCAAGGTCCTGTCCAGCCAGAGTGTGCACATGTGGCTGCTGGTGCACAGTTCCAGCAGCTATAGGCATGTGCACTGTTTAGGGTTTATGGTACTGTGCCATGTGCTCTGCTGCATGCTACTGAAAAAGTCTCTTTTGTCCTCCTCCACAGACACCAGGGCCCAGTAGGGCCAAGCCAGGAAAAGGGAGAAACAGTATGCCACCACAGCCAGTGACAGTGGGAGGAAACACCACACCATGGGGCCCAGCATGGCCAGGCCTCGTAGGAATGGTCTGCGGACACATGTCCATGGAAGTACCCTGCATTGTGTGTTTCACATTCTGCATGTCTACACTATGCTGCATGCTTCTGTGGTTGGAGACTGATCTCCATGTGTGCCTCACCATGCCGCAGAAATGCCTCTGGGGACACTCACTCAACCCCTGGGACATTCTCGCACCACTGACACTGTTTTGTGTCAGGGACTATACAGTCTACTGTTGTGCATGTTCTTGTGGCAGGTGCATCCTGCCCTGCTGCAAGGACATGCAAAACAGTAGACTGCATGTCCTTGAGGCAGGTATGCTGCCGTGTGTGTGTGTGTGTGTGTGTGTGTGTGTGCACTGTGCCTTTGCATGCATTTACACCACACAGTGGCTTGTCCCCTGTGATATCATCCCAGTCCATCAGAGAGCTGGCGGTAATGCTCACAGCCCCGATTGGTACACTTGTCATTTTTGGTCGGGTCTGTTGTGCCACATGGTCGGGATTATGCATGTGTATCTTTCTGGTGGAGGTAGGCATGGGCCAGTATTGTACTCATACACCTCTGTGTCATGCCATGTGCATCATACAGCTCCTGTAGCAGTCTGTCAGCAGCAGTGCCATCTCCAGTGCCAGATGCACTGGGTGTCATGCCATTGTATCTCAACATTGCCAGGCTTATGTGGCAAGGGGTCAGCAGTAGGGGATGGCATTGGTGGGCATTGCATGTACCTTACAATACATGATCAACATTGTGATGCATAGACAGGAGTGTCTAACCAACACAGTGATGACCAGAGTATGATTATTCCACTGTACATGGGCAGGGCTATGCAGACATTCAGACACAACTGGGTCTTTGCAGGGCCACTGTCCTGTACTGGCTCTGTATGTGTGGCAACCCTGTACCTAGGGTGGCCCCAGGATCTGCTGGTATGGGGAGTGCCTACAAGCAGCTTTGCATCACACACCAGGGTTGTGCTGATGAGGTAGAGTGTGTTTTAGGTGCCCACACATGTAAAACACCACTGCATGTGCCTGTTACACGGCTGCAGCACACAGTGCTACATGATGGTGCCATTAGTATACTGATGTGCTGTGGGTAACATGTGTATGCCTGGGTCTTCCCCAGTGGCCTACCAGGGCGGTTCATGAATGTCTATTATCTCACACACCTATGCTGGCCTGTGTGCTGGATGGCTGATATTCAAGGCAATGGGCGCGGGTGTGGCTTCAAGCCACTTGGACCATTACATGGCCTGTCGTGCTCTGGTCTGGTGCTGTTGTTACTTGTGCTGTGCTTCTACAACTGGCCTGCCTTCCGGTGACATGTGTCTCTTGCACAGCTCAGTCATGCTCCGTTGCTGCATGGCACACTCATTGTATGCTTAGTTCTCTGCTGTTCTGGTTTACAGTGCTGTCTCTGTTATGCTACACAGATTCCTTCATGGCTGTTAGCCCCCCACATCTATGTGTGGCACGGTGGCCCATGTGCTAGCTGGTTGTTGTACACAGTATGCCATTTCTGTGTCCATTATTCTGTGTGCACTGCTGACTGAGTTCAGTGTATTTTTTTCAATAGGTGCATAGAAGGATGCAGGAGCCCACAGAGCTCAGAGGGACACAGCCCAGACCGAAGGTTGGGTTGACCTCCTCAGAAGACAGGTATGCCTGCTAAGGTTGATACTGTAGTTGATGGAGGACTGCACCAACATGGTGAATGAGAACATGTGCCATTAAAGGCCTGACAACAGCATTGGCACAAGAACAGCACCAGCACTTGCCACCACCCCCACCCCTGCAGCTCTTTGTGAGGCAGGAGGGCTAAATGAGTGTTACTGATGGGTGTGTACCCACTGATTGTTTTTCATGGGCGGGCTGCACTTTGTGTTCCTGGGTGGGTGGGCTTTTGTTTTGTTTTCAGGGGTGGGTGCCCATTCATTTTTGTCCCCCCCCCCCTTAATATGGGTGTAGTGTCCATGTTTCATTTTCTTTTCCTCTTCACCCTTTTATATAGGTGGTTGCCAAGTTTCTTTTATTTTCTCTTCCCCATCCCCCTTTTTATGGGTGGATGCCCATTCTCTGTTGTTCCCCACTTTATACAGAAAGTTACCCATTCTCTTCAGTTTTCTCCATCTCCCTTTATACAGGCCGTTGGCCTTATTAGTTTTTATAGTATTGTTGTTATTTTTATTATTATGTTGTTGTTGTTCTGTTTGTATTGTTTTTTTTAATATGACCAGTTGCCCTTGTTATGGAGTAAACTTTATGTTTGATACCTGTGTTGCTGTTCAGTGCTACATTCAGTGCTATATTCAGTGCTGTGTGAGTGCATTGCACTGCCCTAGTGCTATTCGCGTTGTGCCTGTGCAATGCATTTGTGCAGTGCATGTACAGCCATATATTTAAAGGTGCTAGCGCTGAGACAATTCCTGTTACTACCCTGGTGGTAGTGTACTGTCACTAATGTTAGAAGCTTAATGTAAGAGCAGTGGGATGGCTATACCTCCATAGAAATGAGTGCTTAGCTGGCCCGGTGGTGCTGAGGGTTGAGGCGCAGGACACCACACTTTGTGGTATGCCGGCAACCCGGTTTTGGGAATGACCTCTGGTCACCAGGGTGCCAGTTCGGGGGGGGGGGATGGTGGGAGCAGGATTGAGCATTGGCTCTTTTCTCCTAGGTAAGGAGTGGGGTCACCTGCCCATAGTCTCGCTGTCACCAAATGGAGGTTCAGTGCCCATGCTGGTGGTCAACGGCGTGACTGGAAGGAAGGGGAGTCCCGAATGGTACGCGCAGTCATGCCTCCACACGCACACACTACAGCAGGGACGCTTGGGTGTATGGGTCAGGAGAAACTCCACAAAACCCCAGAAATTACATATGAAAACCAAAAAAGAAATGAGTGCTCGGCCATCCTGCGGGCGCGTCTCATAGTTGTACAGTATCGATGAAATTCCCTGCATACACTGACCTCAGCCCTTCAAAATGGCTCAGTCAGATGAGTGGTAAGAATGGAAAATTATCAAACTGGAGTTTGGTATTGCAAACCTATGACATGGCTGTCAGCGATAGGCCAGGAAAAACAAAATGCAAATACAAATGCACTGCCATGCCAGCTGCATTATGAGCCAGAATAAATGTGAGAAGTCTGACACTGAGTGTAATAAAATATGTGTGCTCACATTGGAAATGTAAGAAGTGTTATTTTTTTCTATATAGATTTTTATTGGCTTTTTTCCCCATTCTCTCCCAATTCCCATGCCCTGGGTGTGTGCACACGTAAGGATGCAAGTGCAGACCACCCCTGCTGTGTTTTCCTGCTACACTGCCACCCACTCACACCTGCACTACCCACTGAGCTTCCACCCAGTGGGAGCAGAACTAAGAGGAGCAATGACCACCCTGGGAGAGGAGAGCTGCCTTCTGCTACTTAGTCTTGCTCCCTTCCTCTCCCCCCAGTTCCTGGTTCTCCAATGACCAGAGATCATTCCCAAACCCTGATCGCCAGTGTGGCACAAGCTAAGGCGTGTAGTGCCTCAACCCTCAGTGCCACTGGGCTGGCCAAGACTTGTTACTTTATTTGGTGGGGAAGAAATGTGCTAACATAGAAACATAGAATTTGACAGCAGATAAGGACCACTTGGCCTACCTAGTCTGCCCATTTCCCTGCCTAACAGATAAGCTGCAGATCCTAGTTAACCAACAGCCTACTTCTTCCTACCTCCCACTAGAATTGCCTTATGTCTGTCCCATGCATTCTTGAATTCCCCCTCTGTTTTTGACTCTGTGACTTCCTCAGGAAGGCTGTTCCATGCATCTACAACCCTCTCTGTGAAGAAATACATTCTCACATTACCTCTGAGCTGTCCTCCCTCTATCTTCAAATTGTGCCTCCTTGTTCTTGCACATCTCTTCTTTTGAAAGATGCTACCCTCTTGGACTTTGTTGATTCCCTTGAGATATTTGAAAGTTTCCATCATGTTCCCCCTCTCCTTTCCTTGATGCTATACATCTTAAGCTCCTTTAGTCCTTTTTTCATATGTCTTCTGGTGCAGACCCTGCACCATTTTGGTTGCCCTCCTCTGGACAGCCTCCACCCTCTCTATGTCCTTGCGGAGATGGGGTCTCCAGAATTGTACACAGTACTCCAAATGTGGTCTTACCAAATGTCTGTACAGAAGGCCAACAACTTTCTGTTTTCTACTGGTAATTCCTCTCCCTATGCATCCTAGTATCTCCCCAGCCCTCCTTACTGCCTTCTCACATTGCTGGCCCTACCTTTAGGTCATCTGATATAACTACCCCCAGGTCCCTTTCCAATTTTGTTGTTGTCAGTATCTCACCCCCCATTGTGCTCGGGGTTTTTGTTTCCCAGATACATTACTTTGCACTTCTTTTCGTTGAATCTAAGCTGTCATACATTTGACCATTCCTCCAACCTTGCCAAGTCCCTTTTCATCCTTTCCATCTCACCTTGTATATCAACCCTGTTGGAGATCTTTGTGTCATCTGCAAAGAGACATACCTTCCTCTCCAGTCCTTCCACAATGTCACTTATAAAGACATTAAAAAGGACCGGTCCCAGTACTGAACCCTGTGGTACACCACTAGTAACCCTCCTTTCTTCACTGTGGACTCCATTTACTATTACCTGCTGTATCCTGTTGTCCAGCCAGTGTTTTACCCAGGCTACCACCCTGGGATCCACTCCAAGGCTGCCTAATTTGTTTATTAATCTTTTGTGCGGGACTGTGCCAGATGCCTTGCTAAAGTCTAGGTAGGCCATGTCAACAGCACCTCCCTGGTCTACTACTTTGGTCACCCAGTCAAAGAAATCAATTAGATTTGTTTGACATGACCTTCCTGCTGTGAATCCATGCTGCCTTGAGTCCTGTGCCTCACTGGCCTCTAGGTACTCAACAATTCTTTCCTTCAGAAGTGATTCCATCATTTTCCCTACCACTGAGGTCAAACTGACAGGTCTGTAGTTTCCTGCCTCTGTCTTGCTCCCACTTTTGTGAAGTAGAACCACATCCACCCTTCTCCAGTCCTCGGGTACCACACCATCCTCCCATGATTTATTAAAAAGGATAGTCAGTGGTGTTACTAGTTCTTCCCTTAGTTCTTTTAGAATTCTGGGGTGAATCCCATCTGACCCCATTGCTTTATCCACCTTCAGTTTTAAGAGTTCTTTCAGAACCCTTTCGTCTGTGAAAGGACTAATATCAACCCCCATCCAGAGTGCTTCTATTGACTGGATTAGGTCTTTCCCCCTGCTTTTCCATTGTGAATACTGAGCAGAAATATTTGTTCGGTATCCCTGCTTTTTCACGGTCGCTCTCTGCCCAACCACCTTCCTCTATATTCAGCCTCAGTATCCCTGCCTTCATCTTTCTTTGCCCCTAATGTACCTATATAAGGTTTTATCCCCCTTATTAACCGAGTTGACTATCTTTTCCTCAGTTTGGGCCTTTGCTATTCTAACTGGCTTCCCCTCTTCCTTCTGCTTTAACTGGTACAGTTCTCTGTCCTGCTCCTTCTGTGTTTCCTTATACTTCCTGAATGCTCTCTTTCTTCCTTATCTGCCCTGCCACTTCTTTTGAGAACCATAGTGGTTTTTTCTTTCATTTTGATTTGTTTAATTGCTTCTCACAAAGGCTTGTTGCCTCTGTGATGTCAGTTTTGATGTTTGCCCATTGTTGCTCAACCCCACCTTCTTGCCTGTTTGCTAGTGCTTTTCTGAGGCACTCTCCCATTTTGACAAAATCAGCCCTCCTGAAGTCCAGTACCTTCACTTTTGTGTGGCTTGACTCTACAGCTAAGTTTATTGTGAACCACACTGTTTGCTGGTCGCTTGTTCCCAGATGACTACCCACTTCAAAATCAGAGATCCTCTTTCCTTCCCCATTTGAGAGTACCAGGTCTAAGATTGCTCCCTCCCAAGTAGGTTCCAAAACTAGTTGTCTAAGTCATGCCTCTTGTAGGGCATCGAGAATGGCCCTGCTCTTGGATGTGGCTGCAGCAAAGGTGCTCCAGTTAACATCTGGCATATTCAGGTTCCCCATCAGCAATATCTCACCTTTCTCTACCATCCCAAGGATGCCTTCTATCATTTCCTTGTCCATTTCCTCCCACTGAGACGGGGGTCTGTGTACAACCCCTGTGCAGATTGTGGAGCCATTTCCAGTCTCCAGGGTGACCCACAGTGCCTCCTCTCCTCCCTGTTTACCCTTTAGTTTTGTTGCTTTGATTCCATCCCTTACATAGAGAGCTACTCCTCTTCCTCTTCTTCCCTCCCTGTCACTCATGTAGATTGTGTACCCTGGTATGTTGACATCCCAGTCATGGTTCTCTGTGTACCATGTTTCTGTAACTGCCACAATATCCAGGCATCCCTCTTCCATCAAGGCCACCATTTTGGGGAGCTTTTTACCTAGACTACGGGCACTGGTACTCATTACGCTGAATTTTATTCTGGCTTTATTTCTTTTTGCCCCATCTCTGACCTTACTGCCTTTGTCTTTTTCTCCATTTATCCCACCCTTATCCCTATCGACTGCTCTATCTTGGTGTTTGCCTCACTAACTACCCTAAATTTTGGGGGCACTAGGATTTCCCTTCTCCTTTTCAGTGCCTCCCCTCTTGACTAGTTTAAATGTTTGCCAATGAAGCATTTAAACCTATCACCTAGGATCCTGGTTCCCCTCCAGGATAGATGCAGACCATCATGCTTGTATAGGCCTGCATCCTTCCAGGTGGAGCCCCAGTCCCCAATAAAGCCAAATCCCTGAGCTCTGCACCAGTTTTTCAACCAGTCATTGAATCCCATGGTGTGGAGTACCCTAGCCTCATCCCTGCCATAGACAGATAGCACTTCTGAGAAATTTACTGTGTGTGCTACTTGTCTAAGGCCACTCGCCAACTCAACAAACTCCTGTAGCACTGCTCTAATCCCATTCTCAGCCAGGTCATTCATCTCTAGGTGGATAATGACATCCAGCTCACTCCCAGCATCCTCCTTCGTCTCCACTGCGGGTGCCTCCATAGAGAAATCATGCTCCGCCAGAGTGGTGAATGAATTGTGGAGAGGCACAACTGGAGGGATGCACCTCTGTTCAACCACCCTCACCCTCCCTGAGCCCACTGTGGTCCAACCACTCCTCTTTCTTGTCAGCCTCTGAGGTAGTGGCAGTGGCCTGGGTGGTCCCTGGGTGGGGCATCAGGTTTTCTGAATCATTGATAGGTCAGCATGGAGATGACCAACCTCCTCCCTTAGACCAGAGAGGTGCCTGCTAATAGGGCAGCAAAGCAGTTTCCAGAATGTCTCCCGATAGGCTGCTGCTCCACAGTCAGTACATTGCACCACTCACCACATGTCTGTGTCCCTTCCTGTTACAGATGCTTTTCTTTTGTTGTTTGTTTGGTCTTGTTTTAGTGTGTGCAAGCTTGTGAGTGTCTCTACTCCCTATCCAGTGTGCTGTGCCTTTGAGGATATGAAAAGGTGTATATTGTTAGCAGTTTTGGGGGAGTGATGTCAGAACCCCTGTTATAAAGGAGGTTATGCGCTTGGGGTGGTTGGGGTGTGGGGAAGGGTTGGAGGGAGTAAACCTATGCTGTCCAGAAACAATCAACTACAACTCTGACCCTCCACCCCAGGGAGTGCCTTCCTTCCTTTCAGACACCTATTTAACATAGGTTAAACACCAGGTCTAGTCACAAATGACTGCAAATATCTCCCAGCTACAGTTCCTCTCTGGCAAATTAAAGTTAAAACTAAGACAAGTCAACCCCAAAAACAGAATAAATACTAATTACTTACACAGGTCCAAAAAGTAATAATTCAGTTCAGTGTAGTCTAGAAAATAACCTTCTCGATTTAAGGAATCTCTGGCTGCTTTCTCTCCTCTCTCTCTCTCTCTTTGTGTCTCTGTGGGTTTCCTCTTGATTAGTTACTCTTCTTCCTAGAACAGCATTTATTTTATTTTATTGTATCTGTATGAAACTAGGTAGAGTTGTGCAATCCTCTCAGATTTAACATTTTTGAACTTTGTATATCAAGTCTAGATAAGGTATACTCATTTGTTTAGGTCTGACTAGATGATGCTTAAAAAGCAACATATTCACTGTTTTCTGTATAAATGTTTTATTTATTTTCAGTGCTTTCTTCAGCTACACCACACAATACCATGATCTAGTGTGTCTGTGTTTTTTAAGAAGGTTTGAGTCATTTGCATATTGGATTTTGGGACTGGATTGATAGAGATTATGCCAAGGTGTTTCCTAAGCAGTGAAATATTAGTATTAGTATTAGATTTGCATTAGTATTCATATCCTGTATGGTAGGAATGATCTGCATCTTTCTAGGGAGGGGTCCTCAGTCCTTGACATCAGGTTTAAATGCTATATAGATAAGCATTTAAGCTAGACTGGGGGGAGGAGGCAGTGAAACCAAAAAAGGCAAAAACTGGTTTAGGGAGGAAACAGCTAGGAAAGGAACCTCATAGCAGAAAAAACTCCCCTAGAGCAGATGCACAGAAAGAAAGGGACGGGGCAGGAAAGAAGAAACTGGGAATATAAAGTAGGTAGTGGTGGATATAGGGTTAATTGGTTCCAGAGATGGTGTAAGTAATAGGGAAAAGGCAACTAAAGGAGTAAGCAAGTAAACAAAATGGGGAGGAGTGAGTGGGAGAGGCATGGTACAGTAATAGACAAGGGGAAAAGATTTGGAAAGCAATGTGCACTAATGCAAGGAGCCTTCCCTTACAGAAATATAAGTGTGCTGTGTACATGCGGAATGAATGCTACGTGTTTAATTGTGCAATGTTTGCACGCGGTTCATATACACAAAGTGAACCTAAGTGAACCAGGTCCAAAAAGCAAATCAGGTTTGCATGCTACTAGCTTGACACATGTGTACAGATAAGCTGGTGCAAACATCTTCTAAAAATCACATCAGGTTTGTGTGTTCCACGCTTGACATGAGTGCAACAGTTAAACTGGTGTGAACATCATTTAAAAATCACATCAGATTCATATGCTGCATGCTCGCCACGTGTGCAGAAACTAAGCTGGTGCAAACCTCATTTAAAAAATACATCAATTTCTATTTCTCATACAAATGCTAGCAATTAGAGCCATTAAAATACATTTTTCATTGATTTTACATTAAAATTAGGTAAACTCATTAATTCTGATCCTTTTTGCAAGTTGTTTAATGGCTTTTGATTTTTGTTATTAAATTGTCATTAATTTGTAAAGTATTGTTTGCTTACTGTATTAAATGCCTAGGATATAGTCAGCCAACATCCCCCATTCCAGATGTGCAAAGAGGGGCCTCTGTGTTGTGAAGCCTGACCTTTTTATTTTGGACCATGCAAATCCCCTTATGCATATTTAGTGATACAAATGTGTTTCTCCTTAACTGTTTTGGCTCACTTACTTTCCCTTTGTCATTCTGTATGGAGCATTTACACTAGGCCATGCTCAGCACTCTTTGTGTTGAGTAGGGTCTTGGAAGCATGCACCATACCTCACATTTTGTCACTGAAAAGAGGGACATGGACACTAAAAATGAGGGACAATGAGGGACACTAACCCTCTTGATGATCCGGACACATCCTGAAACATGGAGGTATCATATCTCAGAACACAGTGAACACCATTGTATTTACTTATACTGATATTATAAACTGAGAATGAATTTCTACCATAAAGCAGGGGTGCAATTTAGGTAGGGCAGAGAGGGACAGTTGCCCTCCCTGCATTTGTACCTAGGTTGTTCTTATGGTGTGGCAATAATGGCATTACATTTGGATTTAATCTTTTGCAAAATAAGTGCCCCCTGGCCTGTGTGCGCTCACGCTACAGGTGCACCCCTGACTTGACTGTGTTGTCCACTCTCTCCAACAATTAGCAGCGGCACCATCACATGTGACATGGAGGAGCTCCAGCCAAGTAAGAGCACATGAGTCAAATGAGTGTAACACTGTTTTTTCCACCACAGAGTAGACAGGCTGCACACTACAGCTTGAGTTCAATTGGTGAGGCGACTTGGTCAAGGCCCATGTTGCAGACCTGGGATGATCGGTTCTAGCATCCAGCTTCTGGCAGAAGGACATAGGAGGAGCAGACTGAAAACTGGGCTGGTGGCACACTGGGCCAAGCTGCATGTTATGGTCAGGTTGCCAGGTAAGTAAAAATATTTTTTTTTCTTTTTTATAGGTGGATTAGGGAAAAAGGAAGGGCTGATATATTGATGTGTTTTTCATATTTCTGCACATTTAGGCAGCTTCATGACCCATATGGGATGGGTATTGAATAGAATGGAGTCAGGGAGAGAAATTAGAACAAAAATTGTTTTGTGGGGGGGGGGGGCAGAACTTCAGCCAGGAAAAAAATTGGTTAGTAACTAGGTGGGATTTAAGTCCAAGTCTTATACACTGCTCCGGGGTAAAGACAGATGAATCATATACATTTTCATTTTTCCTGATTTGCATTTCACTTTTTAGTCACAACAAATAAGTTTTTTTACCTTTTAGAGATGTTCCAGACATTCTAGAGCTTGCCACCTAGGAGCTAACTATCACATGGCCTCCACTGGTTGTTGGCTCCCCCTACTTAAATCTGAAATGGTGCCCCTGCCATAAAGTCTAAATTTGCAGAACATCCTCTGTGTAATCAGCATGTTTTCCATGATTGATGGATGAGGAGCAGAGCAGTTTTCAGGGTTAAAATGAGGGCTGCCCCTTGCATAAAGGGACAGTTGAATGGTATGGTATGCACAGACTATTGGAGACCCACTATAGTCAGGCTTATGCCACCCCCAGTGAAGATGAGCTCCACATCCCCACTTTCAGGCACATTATGACATAGGGCAAGGGAGACTGCAGGGGCGTGTACCATTGAAATGATTGAAATGCATGTTTTTTTTTTATTACGATTTTATACATTATTGATGGAGAGTTTGGGATTAATCAAGGCGACCACTCGACTAACAAGGGACTTGTTAGTAGAACAGTGACCTTCATTATTCTCCAACTCACCATCATAATGTTTAAAATTGTAATAAAAAATAACTCCATTCATTTCAAGGGGGTATGCCCCAAAACCCTGACCCATGGACATCATCTCTCAAAGACTCCTGCCTCTGGCTCCCTAGCACTCAGGTAAGAGACTCTTGACTTGCATCTATACTTAGTGGGTTGTCTGTAGCAGCATGGCTGCACCCACTACAGTGTGTGTGCGAGGGGGGAGCTGGCCATGTGGGTGGGTGTCGAGTCATTGCTAAATGCGTGTTTGCCCCTTAAAGTCTGTTTGTGTGGAAGCATTCAAAACTATGAAGAGAAAATAGTAGGAGTACAGGCCAGACAGAAATAAAGTAGTTTTGTGGTAAGTTTGTGTATTGAGGGTGGGAAGAAACACATGTGTTTCCAATGGTATGTGTGCTGCAGTTCAGCTGAACAGCTGAGGTGAGGGGAGGACAAGAAAACTTAAAAGAATAACAGTGGCTATAAGCATGCTGCATTCATGCAGATGTATGCAGATTTGTATTGCAGTACAAGCAAGCCATATGTGCGCAGGCAGTATAGCTTAGTGGTTAAAAGCACTGAATTGGAAACTTGACTCCTGAAGACCTGAGTTTGAATCTCAGCAACCCCCACTTGTATATGGCGTGATCCTGAGCAAGTCTTTATGTATGCAGTTTTCAGTGACCACTTGCTTTTTGCACACATGCCACATGCATGCAGTCTGTTCCAATTAAACATAAAAAGCATGCTTTCCACACATGCCACATGCATACAATTGGTTCCAATTTAACATTTAAATGAAGCTTGAAGCACAAATATCACATGGGTAGTTTTATGTGTGCAGCATGAAAATGTTTCGTATAATTATTTCTGTAAGGGTTGGAAATACAATCTGGAAGTTGCATTGGGTGAGCATAATTAAGCAATGAGGTACAGCCATGGGGTTATGCTAATGTTCTAGTTAATCACCCACTGGGGTTGTAATGCGGCTTGAGGTGTAGCCAGGTGCCATATTGCACCCAGGGAGTGATTAACTTGAACATTAACATAACCCCTGAGAGTACCTTATTGCTATTATTATAAGTGGGTTCAGTTTTTCTTTCTGTTTTCTAATGACATACGGTATTTATTTTAGTTATTCTTAACCTTAGACATACAATTGTCCTTATGCCAAAGGTTTACATAAGAAAACAAATCTGTTCTTTGACTGTGAGTCAGCAGTGCATCTGGTGTGTGTGGGGTTGGGGGTAACTTCATTCTACTCAGCTGCGCTGTGACTATTTTATTCAAAGTTGAAATTCAAAAGTCTGTTTCTGTAGCCCCACTGATAACAGTACTTCAAAGGAGTGTCCTACAAAAGAATTTATTTTAGTAAATGCTGTATCCCATCATCCGGCACAGCTCAGTCATAAAAACAGGAAAAGGTAACAGTTCAGTGTTTAATTAGACCTTTCTTTTAAACATGGGTAAATGATTCCTGGCACTGTCAGCCTTGCTCTAATGGTTGCCTTCAGTTCCAGACATAGAATGCTGCAAATGTAAGTTGGACCTTGATTCTTTAAAGCAATATTCAAGTGGTCAGGATCTATAAAGTATGTTAATATGAAGATTAACATAAGGCTTTCAGAATGCTGACTGCCAATCACATTTCTTCATTCTTGAGACCCTTATAATAATCTAGATTTAGTTACTATAATGGAATTGTGGTGTGCTGAGCACCCTTAATATATAAGCAGTAAGACACAATGAGGTGTGCATGGAACAGATGTTACTGCACGCCCAGGGATGTAGTGAGGCATAAGGCCAGAGGCTGAGTGGCTTCAGCCCCTGGAAGTGAGGTAAAATCTGTTCCTTGCATACCCCCCGGAGGGTCTTATTGCACTTATAAAATGGGCTCATCTCTTTGGTTTGAAAAAAATAATTTTATTTATATAAAAAAGGCTACTATTATCAAATTTTCTGATAAAATAGTCCTTCCCCTAGCCATAATGACATAATTGAATTGCTTATTAATATTAATGACCTCATTTGCATATTTGGCCAACGATTATTAGGTGGCATATTTTCCAGTTGCAGTCAAGTTTATGAATAAAATTGACTTGTAGTTTATAGTTTTATTAATTTATTTTTAGGGAACTAGGACTGTTGTCAGCATGGTGTCAGGGACTGGAGAGACACACCCACCCCGAGCAGTCGTATGCTAGGTCCATCTTTACTCAAGACCCTTCCCCCCCATACACATACATGTTAATGAGCAAGATCATCACTGGGGGAACTTATTATATAATAATTGTATTTTTTTTTTTTAAATGACCGCAAGGCAACATCTTTTTCTTATGAGAGACACGCGATGTGTTACGGGACCAAATGTCACTTGATAAGTACCACCAACAATGGCAGCACAGCAGGAGAGGATGGGCGGGGATTAGGAATGAAGGCAATGTCTTTTTTATGAGAGACACATGATCGGCTGTCAAAAACAGCAGATGTGCTACAGGATGAAGACTGAGTTAGCGTGGAGGGTGCACACTCGGAGAAGTGAGCACTGCAGTTTGTTTAGTCCTGGGAGTACATTTCAGGGTGGTAAGCAGCGTTAGTGAGGTATGAAAAATGGTGGCATTTAAAACACTAATGTTCTATTGGCGCAGTGATTTTTCTGTAGTGCGGTTGTGCTTTTCTGAACTTGTTATTACCTGTGCATGGAACAGATTTCATGCACAGGTAATAATTAATCAGAAAGAAGGATTTTGTCTCTCCATTTTATAAGAAATGAGTATATTAGGATATATTCTGATCAGGAGAGACAGGAGAAGCAGGAGGGGTTTTATTATGGTTTACCTATGCCAACTCGACAACACTGCTGTCGATGTTCGGCACAGCAAGATCACTGATGTTGACAGGTGACATTTCACCCCCCCCATGTTCCCCCTTGTTAAGGATTCCTAACTCTGAGTCAGAGTTATCTCAAGGGGGGGTGAAAGCCAGTGAAAGGGCAAAATTTTGCCAGCGGGTCCCCCACAGTGACAATCTTGAAACCTGTCGAGATTGTTGCTGTGGGGGATTTCGCCGTGTAGGTTTCACCATGCAGTTGGCATACCTTATATTATATATGAAGGAGGATATCAAGGCTACAAATTTATAGGGGCACAAAGAGAAGAGTGAGGGGCTGGAATTATTGTACCATGGGTCAACATTGAGACAGACTCTGGGTACACTTCATGTGCTGGAGTAGTGTACAGACCCCAGCACAGGGTGAGGAGATGGATAAGGCACTTGGAAGACATAATAAAAATGGCAAGTATGCTGGAGGTGTTATCAGTTAGTAACTTCTACCTGCCAGACATGGAGTGGAGTCTTCCAACTGTGGCTTTGGCAAATAGCAGGAACATTCTTGACTCTCTACCATAGAAAGTTAGTTAAAACAATAACTAGGGATGGTGCAGTGCTCAACCTAGTGCTTGTAAACAGGAACAGTAATGAAGAAGTCACAGTAGGCAGTCCCATTGGTACTAGTGGTCACTGTATGGTGTGGTTCAACATAAAGATAGCAGCACAGTTGAACCACACAAGGGGAGGGTTCTGAACATTAAAAGGGTGGATTTAAATAAATAGGTGACTGTCCCAGGAGCTGCCTAAGTGAGTGGAGGAGTGCAAGGGAGGGGTAGAGACACAGTGGGAGTTAATAAGGGAGGGAATAACAAAAGCAAGCAACACATGCATGAATGAAGTATGGAAAAATAGAAGGAAAAGGAGACTATTATGGTTCTCCAAGGAAGTGGCAAAAATGGTAAATGAAAAAAGGGTAGCATTCAAATGGTATAAGGAAACACAAAGAGAGGAAGCAGTGAGGTATACATAGAAAAACTGAAGAAAGCAGGCAAGGTGGTCAGGGGTGGAAAGGTGCAGACAGAGGAAAGGATTGCCCTAGGGGTCGCTACAGGGGATAAGACTTTTTCAGATACATAAATGAGAAGAGGTAAACAAAGGGAAGGATAGTAAGAATTAGGATAGAAGATGAAGGCTGTGCAGAAGGAGACCAAGAAAAAGCTGACACTTTAAAGAAGTACTTCTGCTCATTCTTCACATTGAAGAGTGGAGGGGATCGACTGCCAGGAAGAAACCATGATGGGGTGTGGAATGGGGTGGACACAGATCCATTTTCAGAGGAAAGAGTGCTGAATGAACTTGCAAACCTTAAGGCGGTCAAGGCTATGGGACCAGATGGAATTCACCCCAGGGTACTAAAAGAACTTAGGGAGACTCTGGCTGCCCCACTGACAGCCTTGTTTAGCAGTTTATTGAAAACAGAAGTGGATCCAAAGGTCTATAGAAGATCTGATGTTGCCCCTCTACATAAGAGCAGAAGCAGGGAAGAGGTTGGCAACTATACATTGGTCAGTTTCACTTCAGTGGTGGGGAAATTGATAGAAATACTACTGCAAGAAAGGATGACAGAATATCTGGAATCAAATGGGTGCATGACCACAGACAACATGGGGTCATGTCAAATTAATCTAATAGGTTTATTTGACTGAGTGACTAGGGAAATCTAGCAGGGTAGGGTAATGGATGTTTGGCTGTTTGGACTTCAGCAAGGCCTTTGACACAATGCCATACTGAAGGTTGATTAGTAAGCTAACCAACCTTGGAGTGGGATCCATAGTGGTAAATTAAGCAAGAAAGTTGTTAAAAGATAAGTGGCAGAGGGTGGTAGTTAATGGCACTTATTCTAAAGAGGGGAGTGTGATGAGAGCTCAATACTAGGGATAGTCCTCATTAATATTTTTATAACAGAGATTGCAGAAAAGCTGGAAAGGAAGGTATGCATTTTTGCAGATGATACCAAAATCTAAAATAGGCTGGACCCTCAAAAAGGGGTGGAAAAATGTGCAGATATCTTGAGAAACTCGAGAAAAGGCTAAAAATATAGCAGTTGAGGTTCAGTTCCAAAAAGTGTACCTAGGACAAAAAACAACAACAGATGCTGAGTATGAGATGGGAGGGAAAGTATTAACAGACACTAAGGCAGAAAGTGACCTAGGGATTATTATAGTGGAGGATCTTAAGGTAACCAAGTAGTAGTGTGACAAAGCAGTGTGTAAGACTGGTGGAATGCTGGGTTGCAGAGGGACAGGTATCTCCAGGAGGGGTAAGGAGGTGGTTTTTCCATTATATCCCTTGTTCATGCGATCATACCTGGAGTACTGTGTAGAGTTTGGGAGACCACACCTTAGAAAGGACATAGACAGAGGTAGAGGCAGAGGCAGTCCAGAGGAGGACAAATGAAATGGAGTATGGTTTGGATGAGAAGCCCTATGAAGAGAGATTGTGAGATCTCAACATGAACATCCTATAAGAAAGGAGACAGAGAGAGAAAGAGAGAGAGAGAGGGAATGACATAGATACCTACAAGTAGCTCAAAGGGGTGGATAAGATTCAGGTGGAGAGTCTCTTTTTCTAATGAGAACAAGCACCAGGAATACATATAGTGAAGCTGTGGTGGAAGATTCAAGCATGATGTGAGAAAGTATTTCATCACTGAAAAGGGTGCTTAACGACCAGAATATATTGTTGGCATAAGTGGTGGAGGTCAAAACATTGGGGTTTTTCAAGCATGCATTGGATAGACATATGGGTATATAAGATAGGATGCAGGAAGTTGGGAGGGTCGATGGAGAACAGATAGGGTCTGCGGAGATAGAATAGGAAGGGAACCTCTGGGAACATTAGGTGTGCTAAGCAGTCCTTTTCTGCTGTCAAATTCTGTTTCTATGTTTCTATGTTTAAGCATCCTCTGGGCTCTTACTAGTTAATTTGAGTTACTAGATGTAGTTAGGCATGGATAGAGAGCTATGATGCCTCTAGGTCTAGGATGTAGGGCTTGCTTGCTGTCTGCAGGGGATCCCATAAACAAGAATATAAAGAGAGAGAGTTCTGGTGCCAAATGGGGGATTCAGGAAGAGATGACCTAAGAGAGAAAAGTCAGGAGTCAGCCCACAAGTTCAGCTGGAGGCGCACGGCGGGCAACTTGCCACCCCAGCCCTCCTCCCTTGAAGACCCACTTGCAGCAATATGTGGCAGTTCGGGCCGTACTTCTGAAGAGGGAGCAACTGAGCATCAAAGGGGGCATATCAGTGCATTTTGGAAGCCAGAGCCTGGGGAGAAAGAAATTGATGGAGGCCCACCAAGTAAACTTCGTCATCTTGGTAGGGTAAGCACCGATGGGGGCCCGATGTGTTAAGTAGTCTCGCCTGCGGGGGGATTTTGGCTGTGAGGGTCAGAGTGTTTCCTTTGAGTGGGCTTGCTCTGGCAGCTTTGGCCTGGGACTACAGATGCAGAGAAATTTAATTTTGCTGGCAAAATTCTGGTGAAATCATGAATGTCGCTGTGCAAAATATTTTGTGAAATTTGCGCATTCCATGAAATATTTCACAGGTGCGAAATGTGGAATTTCACCCATGAAATGTGGAATTTCACCTCTGAAATGTAGAATTTCACCTGAGAACTGTGGAATTTCATGCATGAGTGGTGAAATTCCACTATTCACAGGTGAAATTGTTCACAGGTTTATTGTAATAAATAAATAAATAGAAATTCCACATTTCGCGAGCAAAATTACGCATTTTGCCGGCATAATTTCACATTTCACACCTGCAAAATATTTCATGAAATGCATGAATTTTGTGAAATATTTTGCGTAATGAAATTTTCAGATTTTGCCCATCCCTACCTGGAACATGGTCCAGAGGTGCAGCCTAGACTGTTGTGGGTGTAGCGGTGGCAGCGCTACCCCATTTCCCCTGGACGGTGGCCACTGCAATGTGGGGCCTCTCTGGTTGGGCAGCCTGTGGAGGCAGGGAAAGATCCATGTGGGGAACAATTGATTGTGACCCTGGGCAGGGTGGCAGACTGTCCAGGTGTTCCATGTGGCACAAACAGCATTCCTTTTGGTGGAAGCAGTCCATATATTGGAATTGCTGCAGGAGTGGAGGTGCTGCTGATTTCCAGATCAGGATGCAGAGTTCCCTGGGAAGCTAGTCTTTGCACATGGTGTCAGTGACTGAGTGGTGGTAAGGTCTTTTGTGGTTCTGTTTTTGCTAAAGAACAACAAGTTTATGGCAGTGTTTTAAGATCCAGAAATACAAGAAATGCTCCAAATGAAGTAATCCCCCTCCCCAGGTGGAGAAAATGTAAAGTAGGGCCCTGTACTGAGAGGGACTGAGACAGTAGGAACAACTCGTGCTATCATAGTCCCTAAGTTTGTCCAGTTTGAAAGTAAAGAAAGTGAAGAAATAATTAGGTGCCTGTGAAGATTCGAAGAGAAAGAGAGAGCAAGGGATTTGGATGGAAAGCGCTGCTGAGTATTTTCTGTCTCTGAGTGTGGCCTGCTTTGGCCCATCATAAGTTGCTGCCAGGAAAGTAGCCTTTTTGGCTCATGGGAGTGCTGCATGAAATAAATTTAAATCTTTTGGTCAAATAGACTCTTGCAGAGCACAAGGCAAGCGCTGGCCTGTGAAGTGTCCCCACAATGTACTTGATCCCCAACCCCCCATCCCCGCCTCCATGGAGTGGTTGTTCTGACATTGTGGTTCATTGAACCTGTTTTTGCATCTTTGATTCTGGAGTGGACAGCGAATTCAATCCATTTTGAACTGTGCAATCTGTGTCTGCTAATGAAACTTGCCCCCTGCAGTTCATCGCAAGAACTACGGTGTGTGCCTGCTCCCAAATCCAAGAGAAGTCAGTTTGCTGCCATCAGAAGAACCAGGTAATGATCTCTTTCTACTTTTCTTGGATTGTGTTTTCTGACCTGTACAGTGCCCCCCTCCCATTTTACCATCCAGATTCCCCTAGACATCAGGAGTGGGGGGCCTGCATATGTCATTAATAAAGATACTGCATTCTGGGACAATGACAGTGTTGTTCGCAAGTGGTTCCAAACATTATGTCCATGGCATGTAACAGCCTATTGCTGACTGCACAAGGTTTTCTCAGGAAAACACATTATTAAGTGGGACTTTTTCATGCAAGTGTAGAAATTATTTAAAAAAATGCTATTAACCCCGTCTCTTTATTTTGGTGGGGCACTGCCAGTTTTGCAGCATGCTAATGGTCAGTTTTAGTGGGTTTTCTTAATCCCAGTTCATTGCAGCAGGTGCAGACGCCCACATGGTAACCCAACAATAGTTCCAAACATTCTGCCCCTGTGACCTGGAGTAGCACATTCACACTTTTGCACAGTGAGCTCTAGATACTCTTGTGCCGTCTCTGTGGCTGGTAATTCTATTTGCGCTATAGTAGATTGTGTCCATTGCTTTATATTTTTAATCTGGCCACAGTCAGGCAGACTATTTATAGCATGCAGTATTTCTTGATCCCTGCTTATCAGGGAAGGGGGTGATGAACAGAATGAATCATAGAGTCGTGGTTTCAAACCCCAAATCCTGGTAACCTAAAAGGGCCTCCTGTGTAGTCAGCAGAACTTATGTGGCCTCACTCCTTATTTTTTCACCCCAAGTCCTCTGATATAACAGATTTCTTTTCACACATTATACAGTAAATCAAGTTTTAGATTGAGTTAGGTGACTAGAGTGTTTATGTGGGGAATTGTGGCTTGTGTGGGGCTGTAGTCGTAGGATGGGAGTGCTTAGTGCTGTGGCATTATATACTTAGGATTAAGGGCTGACCTCTGCCCCTTTGATAAGCCCCCCAGTCAGAGATGGCATATAGGTGCTGCAGGGAGGTAGACATCGTTAGGAGGTGGACAGTAGGTTATGAAGTGCAGAGGGTGCTAACAGAGGGCACTACAGGGCTGGTGAAGACCAGCAGGCACCAGGGTGAAATGGATCCAAGAGACAGGCCAGATGTGATTGGTGCCCATTATGAAGGCTCCCGCCACACTGAGTGGACAGGTAGCCATTAGGCCAGCAAACTCCATTTGTCCCCTGCAGATAGTGTTCGCAATGTGCTTTGCAATGTGTTCTCCCTTCAGCTTACATCCTTGAAAGAAGTAGAGGACCTACTGTTACACTTGGATATCAGGAAGAGTGCTGGCGCTGACCTCTTCGACTGATTTTTCCTGAAACTTAGTCACCATATCCTGGCTGTGCCATTACACATTTATTTAACCTATCCCTCTCACGGGGTGAGCTTCCTCCCTTATGGAAAACTGCCCATGTGATTCCCCTTTTTAAATCCGGTGACCCTAGGGACCTTAATAATTATAGACCAATCTCTCTACTACTCATGCTTTCCAAATTGCTGGAGATAATAGTGAGTGCACAGCTTAGAACTACCTGGAATCCTCACATCTGCTTAACCCTCTACAATCGAGCTTTAAACCTCGACATTGTACCATTTCAGTTCTTGCAAAGGTGACTAATGACTGGCAGTGTGACCTAGATTCCAAGAACTTTGTTTATGCGACATTTCTGGACCTAAGCAAGGCACTCAACACTGTCGACCATGATCTGCTTCTAGTATCCCTTCTTAAAGTTGGTCTGGATCCACCATCTCAGAAATGGTTTGCAAACTATCTTACAGGTCGTCAGCAGCAAGTAAAAGTGGATGGGGAATTCTCACAACTAAAACCATTATTGAGGAGGTGTACCGCAGGGCTCCATACTGGGTCCACTGCTATATATATTAACCAAATCAATACTAGTATTAAATCCGCCAACATACATCTTTTTGCAGATGATACGGTACTATACATTAGCAGATCTACTCCTGAGACAGCATGTAGAGATCTACAACAAGAATTTAATCAACTGCAACTACAGCTATTGAACCAAAAACTTATTTTAAATGCAAAGAAAACAAAGGCGATACCCTTCTCACCCTCTGCATATGCACTTAACCATGTCTCCCAAGGTTCCTTACTCCATATCACCACACTTTAAGGTGAACCACTAGAATATGTTACCAAGTTCAAATACCTTGGGGTCTGGGGAGGGGGGGCGCTGCTGAGCAGCAAACAGGCGAGATGCACTAAAAGCAGCTCTGCATGTTTTAAGCTCTTTTTTCCCAAAGTTTGCACTCTGCAGAGGCGGAAAAGTAAAACTAAGTGGACCTTTGAATCCAGAAAAGTATCCGGTATTGAATGATATGCGATTTGATATGGGCTGTAATCAGAACGTTAACACCTGCCCTAAACAAGCGGCAACAGTACCAGAACAGGCCGCATCCTCCACGATGACTAAAGCTGGTGGAGAGCCCCCGTGGAACACACTACAGGCCTCTATGCTTGCAATCGATGTGAAGATAGAATCAATTAGCCAGCGTTTTGCCAAACAGGATGTTAAAATGGAGACTGTAACTCAAACGGCAACATCAGCTGAGAAAACGGCAATTCAGGCTCTCTCTGCAACAACAAAACTTGTGCAGGAAAATGCCCAACTTCGATACAGCCTAGAGGCTCTGGAGAACTCTAGTAGGGCCTCACATGTTCACATAATAGGTCTACTGGAGGGATGTGAGGAGGATGACTTACTTACTTTCTTACTGTGCTGGTTACCCGAAGCTCTTAACCTCCCTGCAGACTCCCTAGGAGACAAACTCTTGAAAGCCTTTCGGCTTACACCTCGATTGGTAGGACCACGAGATGAGGCTCCCAGAGTGATTCTGATGATTACCACCAGCCCATTAGTGCAAGACCAATTTCTTCAGGCTGCACGATCTTCCAGAGGGTTATCATTTAACAGAGGAACTGTCCACCTGTTTCCTGACCTTTCATTTGCAACCCGTACCAGAAGAAAGAAATTTGATGCAGTGAGAGCCTGTCTCCGGGGGTTAGGGGTGTTGCACTCGCTCTTGATGCCTGCCAGACTTTGCATTCATTACGGGGAAGACATTCCAATTTTCAGACCCGGTCGAAGCAGGGAAGAAGGTGTAATCAATCGCCCGGGAGTTCCAGACATCCGAGGCCGGTATTTCTAGTGATCTGGATTCAGAGCAAGAAACTTGACTTACATGGATTTATCTCGACTCTAGAATATTTTCTGTATAGGGGTTTGTGTTTTTATACCCACGTCTCTCAAAGCAAGATTTTGAGGAGTTATGAGTTTTCCTAATTGCAGTAAAACTAACTGTTTAACTGTGGCTGTAGTGCTAAAATTTTAGGGGATATCATCTATAATAGGAAGGGGGTTCATATCAGCACTGGATGTTGAGTTAACTATTCGGACCTTGAACATTTTGGACTTGACCCCAAAGCCTTAGTTTGCTGTAGCCTATTTAGATAACATACTGTTATATATATTCCCTTTCTTATTTACCCCCTATCCTGAATCCATTCTGTCTAGGCTCTAGATATCCTAATGTACATTTGATGTATTTGTTCCAACAAATGGTTAATACCTGACAGATGCTTGTACAATACACAATTGTTTATTGTTAAAAAGCAATAAAAGAAAGTTTTAAAAAAAATACCTTGGGGTCTGGATAGACTACAGACTTTCATTTAATGATCATATTGAAGAACTAATAAAGAAACTTAGGCAGAGGCTTGGCCTTTTCTTCAGGGTCAAATACCTACTCACACAGGACACCAAGAAGAGACTGATCCAAACCACCTTCATCCCTTTACTGGACTATGCAGACTTCATCTACAGCCAAGGCCCTGCCTCTGCACTGGTCAAACTTGACACACTCTATCATAGAGCTATAAGGTTCATCACTGGTCTACCTTACTCCACGCATCACTGCTCTCTTAATGCTGTGGTAGGATGGCCATCACTCAATTATAGAAGACAGAGAAATGCAGCACTCTGGACCCTCAGAGCCATCAATAAGAATCTGCCTCAGTACATCCTAGATTGTCTTCAACTGTGTACGTTAGGCAAGTAAGCCCTGAGGAGTGCCTCGTGTATCTCCCTTACAGTACATAAGGTCAAGTTGCGCTTTGGTAGGTCATTCTTAAGGTACGCATTACCCTTACTCCGGAACGAGCTGCAAAACACTTTAAAACTGGTTCACTCCAACAACCTATCAGCTTTCAAATCACTTTATGATTGTTCCTTTAAGGAATCCTGTAACTGTTTCCCATGAATTTTACCTTAACTTAAACTTTAGAGTCCATTTCTCCTGAATTTTGCCATACCTGTAGCATTCGCCTTCTGTTTAGTACTCCTGCCCTGATATGATCCCACTCTGCTAACTCCCTCTCCCTACTGAAATCTTCCCTCTATTTGCCCACCTTATCTAATACTTATGGATCTTGACAGGTTCTTGTATATTTTGTATAATTTAAATAGGTCCTGCTGTCTTGACATTTGACAGTCTTATATGTTCCTTATATTGCACATTGACATGTACTACTTATAACCCTGTGTCATGGTAATGCCGTAATCTTTGTATATGTAATCCATTTGTATGCTCTGCTTAAGTATGTAAACCTTTTTATGTTGATAAGTAACCCTAGGTCCATCTTGAAAATGAGCTTTGCTCAATGGTGTTGCCTAGTTAAATAAAGATGATTGATTGATTGATTGAAGATCAGAGAGGAACAAGACAGCCATTATGGCAGATTTAATGTCTTGTTCCTTGCTTGGCCTGGCTTGCATCACAGAAACCTGACTGAGTGACGATGGTCCTGTTTTGGAAGCAGTGGCCCCAGCAGGAATCTCCATGGTTCACTTCCCATGGAGGGATTGTGGTGGGGTGGGGGGGGTGGCCATTTGTTTTAGATCCAAGTTGAAATTTACTGTGCACCCAGTTGGAGGAAATGTTGTTGCTTGAATGCATGGCCATGCGTGGGGGTCCAGAGGTACATTGCAGGATACTTCTTGTGTACCAGTCTCCAGGCAAACAGAGGGAGTTCCTGCAGGAAATTATAGACTTCATCACCAGAAGGGTAATGGAGTTACCCAGATGGTTTATTCTGGATGATTTCAATGCCTGGATTGACAATAAATTCTTACAGGTTGGTCAGGAATTCCTCCAGGTGATGGAAATCTGTGCCTAGCACAGGTAGTTTTCTCTCCAACCTATCAACACGATCATGCCTTGGACCTAGTCTTCTCACATGGGCTTGATATTAACAACCTCAAGACTGATCTGGTTAGCTGGTCAGATCACTGTACAGCAAAGTTCTCATTTGGGGCCCCCCCTTCGTAGTCGACCACCAGTGGAGATAGTTCACTACTACCCTTTGAAGCGGTTGTTCCCAGAAGGACTCCAGGCAGTGGTGGATCTTTCAATTATGGTGGCTGCTTGTGGGACTGAATCAGAGGAGGTAGTTGTGGCCTTACATAGTGCCATTACCTTGACCTTTGATGCAGTTGCACTGGTCCACATACAGCCCCAACCATTGAAGCTGAGATCTCCATGATTTGACATGGAGCTCAGGAAGCTGAAGTTTAAGGGTCACAGGCTGGAACATTGTTGGAGGAGATTAAGGTCTGATGATGATAGATTGGCTATGAGGTCTCATTATGATGAGTACCAAAAGGCAATTTCATATAAGAAGGCAGCCCAAGAGGGTAATATAATTAATATTAGTGGAGATTGGGGGCGGGGGGGGCACTATCCCACCAGGGCAATGAAACTAATAATATTGGGGATTTGGGCTGGGGAGGGGCTGTATATACTATGGGGGCTCGACTGGTTTATTTATTGCATTTATTATGAAAGTGTTTCACCAGGAAAGGCACACTGAGCAACAAGCTGCTCGTCTCCCGGTGCGACCTGGGGGGGAATAGGGGATGGGATAACTCGCAGGTTATCAAGTGAGATACAATTAACATAACATTCAGCAAGAGGAGGATTACATTCAGTACAACCTCATGGGTTGCCGTAGGCACAAATACCACCTAGGTAAAAACATTTGGTACATTTAATATGAGGAAGCAGAAGGGAGACAGGACCGAAGATGAGACAAATAAGTGCATGAGTTGATGCAATAAGCCAGCATCCAAACCATTAGCTAGGTGCCGCTGGTCAGGCAATTGGGGGGGATAGGGAAACTCGGGTGGATGCGAGCAGGTATCATGAGCAGGAACAATTTAACATGAGGTCATTTGCAAGGGCAGTTGATAGAGAGTGGGCAGAGGAGGAGAGGTGGATTTGAGGGGGAAGCTTATTCCAGAGTAGAAGGAAGCAGTATGAGAATGCTGCTTGGCTGGAGGAGGTCCTCCGTCGAGGGATTAATAGTTGGCGGGAGTCAAGGGATCTAAGGGCATGGATGGGGGTGGGGGTGGGGGGTGAGGCAAGTAAGTCTGTAAGGTAGGATGGGAAGGCACCAAGCCAGAATTTTGAGACAAATTTTGAGTAGTGCTGTAAGCGGTGATTTTCAAGGGATGTGAAGCTGAGGGATCTGTAGAGATTACAGTGATGGGTGTGGGAGGGTTCATTGAGGGCAAAGCAGCAGAAAGCGTGGAACAGGGGGTTTAGTTTGAATAGGGTAGACTTGGGCACGGCACTGTAGACTATGTCGCAGTAGTCAAAAGAGGGAAGTATCATCTTCTGGATTAGATCATGCCTCACGGGGACTGGGAGCTACTACTATTCCTGTAGAGGGCACTGAGCATGGGACGCAGTTGTTTCATTAAGGCATCAGCATGGTCAGAGAAGGATAAATGACAATTGAGCCAGACCCCCAAGTACTGAAAGGTATTTACTTCATCAAGGGTTGTCCCATCCAGGGTGCAGTAGAAGGGAAGGGAGTGGAGCCTGGACAGAAGTTGCCTCGTGCTGAAGGTCATAGTGACAGTTCTTTTTGCATTGAGGGAGAGCTGGTGGGAACTGAACCAGAATTGAACTTTGTTGAAATCCGCCTGAAGAGTCATTTCGACTTCTTCATGGGAGGATCCGTGGAAAGCAGGACAGTGTCGTCAGCATACATTTGGATGGATGCAGATGAGCAGGTATGAGACAGGTCGTTACAGAATGGAGAACAGAATGGGTCCAAGTACTGACCCCTGAGGGACTCCAGTAGTCGCGGGGGGGGGGGGATGAGGCATCAGCTATTTTGACTGATTGCTTTCTCCCTGTGAGGAAGGCACTGGCACATTGGTGCAACTCCAGAGCACACAAAAGAACACTTATACCAGTGTCTGGCTGGTCTAAATGTACTTCAACAATTGTCCTCCACAGGTGGTTTGGGAATGCTGTTTTAGGGGGATGTGGCAGCCTGCATCTGCTACATATCCCCTTGTGCAATGCCGCAGCCTGATTTATGGCACAAGGCTGGTGCAAGCCCCCTTTGTCACAAGCAGCCTGTGTTTGTGTCGCCGGCTGCTTTTGGGAATCGCTTTGGGCACATTTTTTGATACAAGGTGCCACTTGAGTCTTTTATCTTTGACACAGACACCTTGCATCATTCTAAAGTATTTTGAGAATCAACCCCTATGTTTTTAGCAGTTGTGTTATGTTTTGTTTGCTGCCTGTATCTATTGTGAGGGGTGCTCTGCCTCCCATGTCCTCCTTCACCTCTGAGCATGTCCTACAGTCTGCACAATATTCAAGTAAAACCCCCTTCACAGACACCAGTAGTAAAAGAATAAAATAAACAAATGAAATTCAAAATCATGTCCGACTCAGCACACATTCTAAAATGTATTCTCTAAACTGGAAGTTAAATATTGGTACCCCAAAATAACCATGGCTCCCTTGACTGTATTTAACATTTCGACAATTTGTTCAGCTTTAACTTCAGTTAGATTTTCTGCAAGAAAGGGGTGTTATATGCAAAGAAAAAGCTTGCGCAAAAATGCAGATCACAAATGGTATTGAGGAAAGACTCTTCTGCAAGGAAAGCAGGAATGCTGCGGAAGTGTAAAAATGTACACTGTAGATCCTCACATAGCCTTATATTAGGGACATATTTTTCCAAGTCTCAAATACCCCTTCAGAAACTTGTGATGCTGATATTCTACTGGACATATAAATGCTCTGTAACCCTGGCATCTGAGCAACTAAATCTGACATGATAAAACTGTCATTGATTGATATCAATTTCTCAGGGACATTTGTTGCTGGAAAATATTCCAACTTAAAGAGGAACTTGGAGGACAAGGAAAGGTTGTACAGGTGGAAAAATCTGTCATGGTCAAGGCAAAGCACAATTGTGGCAGGCACCTGCAATGTAAAAAGCAGTGGGGTTTTGGCATGTACGACCTACAGAAATCAATCAGAATTTTGCAGTTCATTGACAGGAGGGATGCAGCAGCTCTGTTGACTGTAATAGAAAAAAAACATAAAAGAAGAAACCAATATATATTCTGATCAGTGGGCTGTCTACTATGGAATAGAAAATATTCTTGGTAAAAATTATATCCACATGACAGTCAATCACTCTCAGAATTTTGTAAATCCAGTGACTGGAGTCCACACCAACACAGTAGAACGTTACTGGTCTCGTGTCAACAAAGAATTTAAAATGGTGAATGGAACAAGGAAGCATATGATGCCATCATACCTTGATACCTTTATGTGGTTCGAGTGATTCAGAAGGACTAGCATTGAGGCCTTTTATAATATTTTGCATGACACTGCATCCTATCAGGAAGAGCACTACATGTGTAAGTCAGACAGTTCAACTTTGACTACCAACCAAAAGGGCAAAGAGGGTTGGGGCAAAGTCCCTCCAAAATAGTTTAAAACTGGTAAATAAATGTACTTTGAATACCTATCTAAAAGACAAAAGGGGATTGGGGGTGAAGGCCCCCCAAAACAGTGTAACTGGCAAATAAATACTCTGTTTTTTTATATCCCCAGAGGCTAAGATGCTCATTTTAGAAGACAAAATTTACAGTAGTAGGAACTGTTGTCACCTTTTCAAACTTCGATTAAAAATATTTTTTTGAAAACTTACTTACTGCCTGTGTTTTTTTTAAATAGTTTTTTAACAACTGTTTGACAACTTGCTGGTGTAGACTGGTGTTGGCTGTAAAACAGTCATACACATCAAGACAAGGATCGTGCATTGTGAAGTGAAGTGGCAAAATATGCAGGAGCACTAAGAATTTATTGTAGTTGCTAGGGGTGTCTGAAAATGTACACAATTGCTGATTATGTGACCCAGGGGAGAGGGGTATACAAGCCCTACAGAACTGAAGCTAGACAGTTTGTTTTTGGTCTGGGTAAGAGAAAGTCCTCCCTGCTACAGAGGAGTTTGAAACTCAAAGAAAAACACATTTCAAGCTGACAGTTAATAATGCCAGAGAGAGAGAGAGAGAAAGCGTGACAAAGAGAGAGAGAGTGAGATTTCTGATTTTACCTGGTAAATCTGGTTAATCTGATCTGTTCCAACAAAGACTGCAGTATTTTCTGTAACGTGGTCCCCAAAACTTGCCTTTTTAAGAAAAATTGACATTCTGGAATAAAGCATTGATGGTTGCATTAAGCTTGACACCATTGCATCTGTTTTTCTTTTGCAAACCCACTATCCTCCTAAACAGGGCTGCAGTAATGGGGGGGAAATGGGGAAGTTGTCCGAGGCCCTGAGCTCAGGAGGGGCCCACCTGAGGAGCTGGCATTACCTTTGGCATTAACTGGTTTGGGAAACGGGCCCATTTCGATTGACTTGTCCTGGGCCCCAAAATTCATAACTGCAACCCTGCTCCTAAAGGGGGCAGTCATTACCAGTACCTGTCTGGGACCTGCAGCATCTATACTTACTGCATAGGTAGGCCACTCAAAGGGATTTAGCACATAGCACTAGGACAGGTTTACATAAGTCACTGCTGTCTGGGACTGATGTTGACCTCACACATGCCAATACCATATTTGACCGCGATGGCCTTTTACTATTCCAGCAGTGGAGCTGTCATTTAAAACATTTAATTCTGCTTGAAGGCAACCCTAATCTCATCTGATGGGCTGGGAAGTTTATTCCGCAAATGTATCTGAAGCTCAAGAGCATACACAGAAAAGCAAAAATGGTCATGACTTTCTTACCACAAGGTTTTGTTTGTTCATCATTTGTTTTAACCAGAGAGACACACTGAGTTGTGACAGCTCATTTCTAGTTGTGTCCTAAGGGCGGGTGGGTTACATCTATTTTATTGAAAAGTGGAACGTTTGTTAAGACATGTAGAACACATGGGAAACTCCTCCACTCTTATGATAAGTGCCATAGTTAACAGTAATCAGAGATGGGCCCAAGGGACATTAATTTGATGCCTCATCCAAAGTATGCTACAATACCTCAACAGTGCAGTACCCCTAGTCCTTCACTACTGTATTAGCATTAGGTAATTGCCCAAGTTCTGGACTGGCGACTAACACTAATATCATTTCAGACCCATAGGTGGGTGTCCAACATACTGTGCCAGTGACATTGACTTCAGGATGTTGACATTGGCATCCTGCTGCAGAAATGCATGTGCCACCAGATTAATATGATGTACAAAGGCATGGCATGGGTATACACTTTCCCAATCCCTCAGCCTTGATATATTTGGTACAGTGTCTGATAATATAAAACCTGGTGTGACTGATTTTAGTTTCAGACCCTCAACACATATTGGAATAATTTTTGTAAGGATTTCTGTGGAATGGTCTCTAAAATATCACAAATACATAATGCATACTACTTCTGTCCTTTGGAAAAACCATGGGATTTTCTTCTGCTTTTGTTGTTTCTGTTACTAGAACTTACTGGCATGGGTAGGGTGGGGTGCGATGTCACTGACATTTAATCAGTGTTTTGTCCACTGGTGCACATGTATGTGGTCACATGAACTACAAGCTTAAATTATATTTTTACGTTTGTTTGCGTGCATACGCAAGGAACGTCTTGGGAGAATGGGACACTTTGGAGGTGTGCCCCTCCTCTGCAATCCCCTGCTCCATTGATCAGGTATGGCAGTCCTGCACCAATCCGATGTGGTGCTGTGTATGACAGCGGTGGTCTTCTCTTCAAAGAAAACCACCACTGTCATACACATCACCGTGTCACGCTGCCCCCCCCAAATCTTTGCTGCCACGCTAAGAGCCCACCCCAGTGTGGCAAATGTCCTGTTGTCTGCGCCGAGGGGTGCCCAATCCCTGTCGGCTCCACGGCTCCCTCAAGCCATCCTTCCTCCACACTGGGAGCCCACCCCAGTGTGGCAAATGTCCCCAACGTTGTCTGCCGTGAAGTTGTCAATCCCGTCGGCTCCACGGCCCCAGCCATCCTTCTGCCATGCTGGGAGCCCACCAGCATGGCAAACGTCCTACGTAGTCTTTTTTTTTTTCACCTGTAAAACAAAACGGTCCCATGGTGCTTCTCCCAGCCCCCACAACCCGCACCCACCCACTACACCCAGCCTCCCCCACCCTCACCCCATACTTACCTCCGGAGCTTGTCGCGACAATCTTCGGTGGACCGGGAACACATCTGCACTCTTCAAAGCCGACCGCAAACTGAGGAAATGCCGGTAAGCTGTATAATGGGCTAGATAGGGGGTTTTCAACTTTATTGCATACCTCAGGCATTTTTTTGAATTTTTGCACCAAATTTTCAACATGGGGTTTTTGGGACCCCTTCTCATGAATGATGTCACTGTCATGGCATTATTCGGGCCTGAAGGGTGATTTCGAAGTCACTGACTGTTTTACAAGTGTGCATTGCGCAGTTCCTACACAGGCTTGTAAGTTCGCGAATTTTCAATATTTTCACTCCAGATTTTCAACTTTGCAATTTTACCACACCTCCTTATGACTGCTGCATTAATGCATATGCTGACCATTTAAACAGTGGGACTACTTTTTTTGGGGGATACTTACTAAAACATCAACATTTTCTTCAATTTTGGTCTGTTTGCTTCATTTTTATCAGTCTGTATTGAGCCCATGTTATAAACGCAATAACCCACTTCAAGGTATGCAGTTATTGAGGATTAATCAACACCCCAGGTGCTGTGAGGACACTCAGCCCATGGCCTCGTGCCTTACAACGCCCCTGGGGTGTTGCTTAATCCCTAATAACCGCACACCCTATCATGGGTTAGTGCTTACTTTTTTCTGAAGTTTCTTTTTTCATTTGCTCCTTAGCAGGTTTTCCACCTGATAGTAGTATGTGTGCTGTGAAGAGCAATGCATTGCATGGTAGCTGACGGATCTAGTTCTAGTCCCCTTCATATGTCATCAGTATTGTGATCTCACTTGCTGTGACACTACAAATGACTTTTCTGACAGGAGGTGATTGGTTCTCTTAGGTGAGCTGTGATTTCAAAGTCAGTGAGGTCCCAATACTGATAAGGTTTGAAGAGGAAACAAACTAGAATTGCCATCATTTATGAAGAGTCGTTCCTTACATCATGCTAGTACTGCCAGGTAGAAAATCTTCTAATAAGTAAAAGGGAAAATAATGAACTATTTCAGATTTAAAAACTGATTGGATACTTTTGAAAATGTATATTCATTATATGTAGGGTACTAGCTCTTTAAAGTCTTTTAATCTACAGTTTCCCCGCTTACAGCATGTAAACTCTTTATGTCAGAATAACTTGAGGGGACAGACAGTAGATCTAGTTCAAATGAATTCTTTGATGGATTAATAATGATTCATTAATAATTGACTGGGCAGCTGCTGGGTTTGCTGATTTCCATATAAGGTATTAGCAGTGTTGTATCCAGATGGTACCAGAGACCACAGTGTGTAGCATCCAATAAACGAGGACACTAACTGCGAAAGAGTCTAAGTGGCAGCAAGTACAAATAATTCAAAACAATTAAATATCCTGTTAACAAAAATCTACACCCCACCCATTTATGAGCCCTATTTGCAAAGCAGTATCTGATTTTGTGATGATGGAAAAAAACTTATGTGAGCAGGACCTATTATGTTTCCACTATTGGACACAAAAAATGCAAAATCAGTGTTAATAATGAGAAATTAAGAACCATAAACTGTATTAAACTCCACATATGTTTATATATTAAAAAATCATTTACAGTATATACACCTATATTTTAAAAAAATTCTGTTGGTTCATTTGTAAGTTGCTGCCAGGTAACATACAAAATATGTTATTTACTATACTGTACTTCCAGAGATTTGTGCCACCAGGCAAAGTTTGATGCACAACACTCTGCACACAGTGCAGGATATGGGTGAGTTGGGTGGGGGAACCCCAGCAAGTATGTTACAATGCAAATGACCATTCCAGATGTGATCAAACCCATTGTAGCAGAAGTTCAAAAACTGGTGTCACTCAGTCCAAGTTGCAAAAATTCTCATCAAACCACTTTGTGAAATTCAAAAGTAAATTTTATTCCAAGTTGGAAACCAAATAAGTTCACCCAGCTCACACTGCCCCTTTTAGTGCTTCAGCTACAAGCCGTCCTCAGGGGGTGTGGCCTTCATTACACGAAGGTTAATTTTATAGGTAGTTTTTTAATTACATCATTCCTTTGTTACATATGAAATCTCATTTCAGCTTTTTTCAAATTTCTTAAAGGAGCCCAACTCCATTATGCTGATTGGCTTCTTGTAGTGTTACCTCTACCAAATAATGAAAAAAACATAATAGTCTTTATAAATTCATAGATAATAGCTGCTTCAACAATTTAAGGCAGTTGTATTATAACTATCCAAAAGAGCTTATTTATAACCTAAGAGTCTTTGATGTGATATCCTATGCAAAGTACATCTGGGATCAAACATTTTAATTTGGTCATATCATAACCTCATATCTTAATAAAAAGATCAGAAAAGAGTCAGATATATAGATAAGGTTTACTCAATACCCATTTATTCAGCTCTTTTAGGGAGGCCATGTCTCTGGAGTATAGGAGGTAAGTATCAGGATGCCCTTAAAAGGAAAAAAAACATACAATAATTACCAAACGTAATATCAAAAATTATAATTTATTTTCATTTCATAATATTGAACCTCTTCTAATAATAAGTCAAGGTAGTGGTGGGTGGGAAAAGGGAATGGAGGGTAAAGGCATCTATTCTCATGATTTCAATACTTCTTTGATTTCAGATATGGTTTTAAGTCCCAACAGTCATTTAAGCCATTTTATCTAATTGTGTTCAATGAGAAAATCCATTAACTCTCCCTTTGTAACAGCAAGTTTTGTCTGTCGCCTCCACTTTGAGGCTGTTTTACACATTCCAGTCCCATGTATCACAAGGAGTTCAGATTTGAGTTATGTGCTTGAACAAAATGTCTCTCAACAGGTGTGTCTAATCTTTTATAGTATATGGTTAGGGTTTATTGTGGATGGAAAACGATGGCTTTCCAAATCCTGTTGTATGACATTTCAAAGGTCAAAAAAGTTGTTGTACTATCGTTCTGATGTCACATCGATAATACAACAACTTTGGCCCCTTGAGCTCCTACCTGATTGGTGGAAACAGTCCGTGATAAAAAAAATACATTCTAAAATGGCAGATTCACTTAACGAGCAGTTGGGTGAGCAGACAGTTTGGACACGGAGTGCCATAATCATCTCTGTGTGTCCAAACTCTCAATTTGTAGTTTTTTTTTTTTTAATCTCTGGCACAGTTCCGGCGAAAGCAGAGTGGGACCACAGTGATTAATATCACTATATTTGGGGACGTAACTGAAACAGAGCATAACTGCAGTGAGGAGGACCGGTATCTTGGAGGATGGGACTCGAGTGAGGACCAATGCAGGAGAGTCAACGTAAGGTATGAACCTTGTGTCCATTTGGGGGGGGAGCCATATACTATAAAAAATAGTGGATGGTTGACTAGCCACAACTAAGTCTGTGTTTCCATCTCAGGAGTTGATGATGACATGGAGACCTCTCGAGCTTCGCTCTCGAGGTCTCTATGACATCATCAACTTCCTCGATGGAAACACAGCCTTGTTGTGGATAGTCAACCATCCACTATTCTATATGTTTACAGTGAAGCGTATGTATTCCTGTATCCTTTCTTTTAACATTCTAGCTGCTTTCCCCTAAAATATATAACAAAGATTACATTCACACCATAAAATATACCACAAAAGTTGCGGTGCACATTATAAACTCACTTATTTCTACTTTATTCCCTCAATTACAAATTCTTTACCTGTGTTCATACGTTGGCAGGCACTGCAGTTGTGACATTTAATCATTCCTGCTGGCCTTACTGGAAGCCATGTACTTTGTTCTCTTTTAGTTTTTTTTTTTTTAACTGGCTATGTATCAGTTTATCCTTCAGTGTGACTGTTTTCCTTTAGTTTCATAGTTATCATACAGGTCTATCAACCAATGGCCATGATGATCCATCACATATCAGTGGTTATATATTGTCTTTCTTTCTCCCATGTGATTATCTAATTCCTTTTTATGTTTGCTTGTGCACATGCACAAGAAACATTATGTGACAGCTTAGGAGAGAAGCAGGTTGTGGAGGCATGGCACTGTAGCAGCTAAGGAAGGCACAGCATTAAGAGGCTTGGCAGTGGTATGCCAGCGGAGGTACAGTGTCCTGATGACACTGGCTTCCAAAAGATGCACCAAGTTAAAACGTTTTTTGCTGCAGCAATGACAAGCCGCCTCATCATTGCAGTGTCAGTCATTCTGCTGCAATGAGGAAGCGACCCGTCATTGCTGGTGAGCCATACTACAGTACTATTGTTTGTGAACATGGCGGCAAGCCACCATGTTCACAAACAACAAATCTCAACCCACTGCTGAGGGGGTGCCCAATTCCCCCTCAACAGCATGTACCCCCACAACAGTGTGTTTTTGCCAGCAAGGGCCCCACTCCCCATCGGCTTCAGTCTCTGGTCCTCTTCACCTGCCGATGGGGGAGCCCACTCCCCGTCAGCATAAGTCCCCCCCAAAGAAATGCACTAAAGTTGTGCTGAGGGGGTGCCCAATCCCCCTCGGCTCTTGCGTGCCTCCCCCTATTGTGCTGATGGGGGTGCTCAATCCCCCATTGGTTACAGCTGGCCCCCCCAAAAAACAGTGGATTGGCACGCTGAGAGCCCACCCCAGCATGCCAAAAGGCCCTGTAAGACAAAAACCATCCCACGATGCTTTTTTTCTACATGTAAGAAAAAAAATGGTCCTTCACGATCTCACCCCCAGACACACCCACCCACTGTGCACCCTGCCTCCCCACACCCCCGTCACCCTATACTTACCTCCAGAGCCCAGCGTGACTATCTTCGGTGGACCAGGAACACGTCTGCACTCTTCAAAGCCGACCGAGAACTGAGGAAATGCCTTTAAGCTGTATAATGGTATAAATAGGTTTTTTTTTTCAACTTTGGAGAATATCTCAGTAATGTTTTGGAATTTTGGCACCAAATTTTCAACATGGGGTTTGTGGGACCCCTCCTCATGAATTCAGTCACTGTCATGGCATTAATCAGTCCTGAAAGGTGATTTTTGCCATCACTGCACAGAATCACTTTCCAGGACTGATTAATGAAATGACAGTGCCAGTGTTCATGAGGTGGGCTCTCAAAAAGTGTATTTTGCAAATTTGGTGGAAAAAATCCAAAAAAATGACTGTTTTATGAGCTTGTGTTGTGCAGTTGCTACTCATGCTTGTAACTTTGCGAATTTGCAATATTTTCAGTCCAGATTTTCAGCATTGTCATTTTTCCACACCACCTTATGAACAGTACAGCTGTTATTTTTCACATGCTGACTGAAATGTGTTTTTGCACTTCGGCACAGAATAGCATGGTCGCTGTGTGAAATCCATGTTTGGTACACATTATGAAAATCACAGTGATACTGTTCATTAGGAGGTCCTAAAATGCCTATATTGAAAATCTGGAGACAAAAATCTATAAAATGACTATGTTATGAGCGTGCATTGCACAGTTGCCACACACGCTCGTAACATTGCACATTTGCAATATTTTCACTCCAGATTTTCAGCATTGCCATTTTTCCACACCTCCTTATGAACAGTATAGCTGTCATTTTTCATATCCTGGCCAAAATGTGTTTTCGCACTTGCATCACAGAATAGCGCAGTCGCTGTGGGAAATCCATGTTCTGGACACATTACAAAAATCAGAGTGACACTGTTTTTTTAACAGAGGTCCTAAAATGCCTATGTTGAAAATTTGGTGGCAAAAGTCTATAAATTGACTGTGTTACCAGCATGCATTGCACAGTGTCCACGCACGCTCATAACTTCACACATTTACAATATTTTCACTCCAGATTTTCAACATTGGCATTTTTCTGCACCTCCTTATGAACTGTACAGCTGTTATTTTTCACATGCTGACTGAAAGGTGTTTTTGCATTTCTGGTGCAGAATAGCATGGTCGCTGTGGGAAATCCTTGTCTGGAACACATTACGAAACTCATAGTGACACTGTTCATTAGCAGAGGTCCTAAAATGCCTATGATGAAAATTTGGTGAGAAAAGTCCATACAATGACTGTGTTATGAGCATGCGTTATGCAGTTTCCATGCAGGCTTGTAACTTGGCACATTTGCAATATGTGCACTGCAGATTTTCAACAGTGCCATTTTTCTGCACCTCCTTATGAACAGTACAGCTGTCATTTTTCACATGCTCGCCGAAATGTGTTTTTGCACTTCTGGTGCACAATATCATGGTTGCTGTGGGAAATCAGTGTTTGGGACATGTTAAGAAAATCACGTGACACTGTTCATGAGCACATGTCGTAAAATGCCTATGTTGAAAATCTGGTGATGAAAGTCCATAAAATCACTGTTACGCACATGCATTGTGCAGTTCCCATGTATGCTCGGAAATGTGAACATTTGTAATATTCCCACTACAGATTTTCAGCATTGCCATTTCTTCACACCTCCCTATTGATGGTACAGCTGTCATTTTTCACATCCTGCCCGATCTGTGTTTTCGTACATGTGGTGCACAATGCACTGTCGCTCTTGAAACTCAATGTTCGGGAGACATTCACAAAATCACACTGCCACTCTTCATGAGAAGAGGTCCCGAATGCTTTCATGAGGTGGGGTCACAAAAGGCCATGTTGACAATTTGTACTGTAAATACCAACAAACGCCTGAAGCATTAGGCTTTCTAACCATAACATCTTACCCTGTACAGATGGACAGGCATCGGGGTGTGCCTTTGGATAGCCAACTGTACTGCTCATGCCATCCCACTCTCACCTACCAGCCACTGACAGGCATCAAGGTGTACCTTGGAATCTTAGGCCCCAGACTTCACCCCATTCTCCTATGCTGCACCCATTTCAGCGTATGTCCTTATGGAATGAGGTGACTGTACAGCCAAAAACCCTAAGACACATGTCAACACGTGTCGCTGTCTGCAGAATAGGGTGAGATGACATTGCATGACCCTCATGGGTGATGACCCAAACACTTATCCCAAAGCCTGTCCATCTCTACAGGATGGAGATGGGGTTGGCGTGAACTTCAATACTTCACTGCCATTCCTATTCTGCATCTGTCTAACTCCTGCATTTCCAATGCTAATAACAGCAAGCAGACATTCGGCATTGACAAATGCTTGTTAAATTGTGTTAGTGTTCTGCAAGCTACCACAGTTTCAGGAAGTGCGTTCCAGTGTCCTATAGCTCTCTGGTTAAACCACTAACTCCTTTTCTTTGTCTTAGTTGTTTCACCTCTCAGTCTTAGAGAATGTGACCTTGTGTTCCTTTTGTTGTCTGAGCTACAGAGACCTGAAGTTAGCCAAAGTTGTTCATTATAGAATGCATTGTATGTGTAACACAGATCACCTCTTAATGTCCTATACTGAAATGAGTATATACCCAGATTTTCCAACCTCTCTTTATAACTCTTTCCTTTCATACCATGGATCCTTTTGGTCACCCTTCTCTGGACCCTTTCCATTTGTTTCATACTATTTTTATTTTGTACAGATATTAAGGGGGCACACTTCTCCAAGTGTGGCATGACAAAAGCCGTATAAAGTGGTACCATAACCTCCCTCTTTTTACATTTGATGTTCCTCATAATACACCCCACTATTTTGTTACAACTTGATCCTTGGTGTATCATCTACCACTTCTTTTAAACTGTTATCATTTTTCAGAATGGCCCAGTTCTGCCAAATGGTACTCCCAATACATTCTGCTACACTGCTGTGTTCAGTGGAGAATGTTATTGGCATACTTATCTCTACTGTACCCTGTTGGGACCTTGACTTTGTTTCCAATAATTCTTGTTGTGTTATGATTTTAACTTTATCATATGCTTCTTTCAAAACCTGTTCCTGATATCCCCTTTCTTTAACTCTCTCAATCAGTTCTACAACCTGTACTTCAAAGATCTAATTTCTGGAACAGTTGCATTTTATTCTGAGCAACTGCACATAAGGGATCAAATTCTTTAACTTCACTGGATGTGAGCTAATACTATGTAAAAGGGAATTCATTGATGTTTGTTTTCTGAACCCCTTCATTGTGATTTATCCAGTCTGACTGTCACCTATAAATGTCACATCCAAAAAGTTTATTTTCCTACTGTCTACTGTTGATGTGAATTTAAAATTCTACACATACTCATTGAGCCATTTTACAAATTCTGTGGCACCCTCCAAGGTGTCCTTCCATATACACAGACAGTCATCAATAGACATCCCCATTTCACTACAGTACAAGTCACATTAAACTGTTCCATCAATGAGTTGGTTTATCATTGTTTTTTTGAGTTGGCAATACATTGCTAACTCATATTGCATAATTTTTCAGTGCTTAATCAGCTGAAAAACAATGTTTGTAGAATGTTTTTGCAGCTCAGTTGGAATCCATCTGCAGTCCAGTCGCAGTGTAATGCAGAGCTGCATTTTAACTCTTAAGAAACAGTTTGTGCAAGACTTTGTGCTGGATCCAGCAACACTTATGCAACTCAGTCAGAAATGCAACAGCAACTCATTGGAGGAAGAGTTCAATGTGACTTGTACTGTATATTGTTTATGTATGGATTCACTGTACCATTAAATAAAATCTCCTTTTCTCAGAACCCTATGAATAAGTTTGCATATGCAGTGGCCATAGAGGCCTCCATGGCTGTCCCACATTTCTGGATAAAGAAGTCCCCATTAAACTCAAAAAAGTTTTGGGTCAGTACTTATTTAAGACTCCTTTTTTATAAATTCAGTAGGGATCTGGTTTTTCATGTTTTATTCCCTTCAAAAATACTTGTAGCTCTGATTCTAGTGCCATGTTTTATAGAGGTATATAATGCCTCTACATCTATCTATATCCATGTGTGCTGTTCCTGCTATGTGATGTCCCTAGATTTCTTGATGGTATCACATGTATCCCTTAGGAATGAAAGTAACTTCCTCATGATATTCTGTAAGAAGAGGTCTAAAAACTCACAATGGGGTGAAGTCATCAATCCTATCCCTGAAACAATTGATCTCCATGGTGGATCCTTTAGGTTTTTATGTATTTTTGGGAGTGCATAAAAGGTGGGTAGAATGGGATGTTAATTATACAGAAACCTAAACTGTTCCTGAGTAATAATTTCCTCTGACTGTGCCTCTTCCAATAATGCCAAAAGTTCTCACTTAAAACTGTATGTGGGGCTGTATCTAAGTTTCTCATCATTGTCTTTGTTAAACAACAGATTTTCATGGGGCAGTGTGAGCTGGGTGAATTTACTGGATTTCCAACTTGGAATAAAATTTACTTTTGAAATTAACAAAGTAGTTTGATGAGAATGTTTGCAACTTGGATTGAGTGACACCAGTTTTTGGACTTCTGTTTCAGAGGACTAGCAAATTTTCTATTGTGCACCACTCTGGTTCTAGAGTGCAAGTAACTCTCATTTGGAACTGTTATTAGACCCAGTTGGGAACTGTGCTTACTAACATCTTTGCATGCGCCTACAAAGAGCAAGATAACAATAATATATGCGCTCAGTGAGCCAATGTTGTAATGATACAAGGTAGCAACAGATTAGTGGTACTGCACACTCAATTAACTAATCAATATAGAGTCCCCCTCCAGCATTACTTAACCCAGTACACTGATGCTCTTGCATCCAGTGGTAACCCCACACACAAAACTCATTGTTCCAATCTGTCCCTGGCATTGACTCTAAGGTTCCATCCACCCACAGCCACCCCCAAAGACCAAGTGGTCCCTAGTTGACAAGCAACACCCTTACACTTATCAGTACAGATGAGTTAGGATCAAGAGGAGGAACTCCTGAACTGGCATAGGTACACTTTCTTGCTTCCAGCTGATTGGTACCAATTAGTGGTTGACCATTCCATCTCATTACTAATCAAAATGCACATTTCATTGTAGTACATGGACCCCCTACAACTAACTTAGTGTGCATCACATCATTGATATCCAGTTGTCTTGCTCTCAGGCCCAAGACACATTTATTTAATGTTCAGTGGCCTTCAGCATGCTCCACTGAGCATCAATTCTCTGGTGTACAGTTGATCCACTCTCATCCCTGACCCCAATGCACACTTCCCTGTTGTTTTCTGATCGCACTCCCACTCCTCAATCTGCCATCCAGTTCTGCACTTCCCTCAGACTTACACATCCATAACTCATTACTGATTACTTTTAGCCGGGTGTAACCAGGAGCATGCAAAGTGGTGATTGACTCACGCTGTCAATAAACCTAGGGGCAATGTGCATAGTGGCCTCTGTCTCCTTTTCCACATCCCTACAAAGCTATTTGCAGATGCAAATGAAAGGCCTATGACCATGTTCAGCATAGCTTCAAAGAGGGTCACAAAGACAGCACTGCTGCAAAGTGGTCATTGCAACCATTTTGCACTGAAAAGAGTACCTGAGAATTATGGCTGCTATTTCTGTTTTGTTGCATTATAAATTTCTGAAATGTAATGCCTTCAAAATCCAAAAGTGGCTGCCATCTTAAATAACAAGCAAAACACAGCATTAATATTTTTTAATTTCCCCATTGTGTTAAAAGAGGCAAAAGCCTTCTTTTCCTGGCTCCATGTTTTATATAACACAATGCATTATTTCAAATCCAGTCAATAGAAATAGAAAGTAGGTCCTTAACAAAGTGTTTTTAAATAACAAATAGAATAAAAAAAGTATTTTTTAGCCCCAGTAAGTAATGTTGTACTGTTCAATAATATATTTAAAATGCATTCATTGATGTTTACCTTCTCACCATGGGTATATGTTCTTGAGTGGAAATCGTGTCTAAACCAAAATTTGCTGTTGAGTGTTAGGGTCTAAAAATTTACATATTTCCCAGTTTTGGCCTGGGAATTCCATCAAACTGTTTTGTGCATACTTTCAATCTCTAATTTTAGAAAAAGAAATATGACTCTGAAAAAGCTCCAGGGAGCTGTTTCAGTTAGGAAACTTGCCTTTAATAATATTTTGAAACCAGCTACTTTACAAATGAAGAAAGCTGCCTCTGGGGTCAGATTTGTAATCTAAACTTCTGGAATCTACAGGAAATCTGAATGATGCAAAAGCTGTACTTAGAACAGACTTTGCATAATCATTGATTCTGCAGAACTTTATTAACCCTTGAAGTGGAATGATTTGCAGACTGTCGAAGGAAGAAGTTTGAAAAAATCCTGATAATACCCAACTTAAAATCTAATTAAGCTATGAGACAGGCTTCTTCAGTTTCCCAAATATCTGGTCAGACCTATCCAATTTGAACTAAGGATATGTGCCATAGTGGTTTGTATTTAAAAAGACCTGTTACTTCCATTTCTTCATCTCTCCAATGGAATTCTCACTGTAGAAGCTCTATAAGGCCCCCATATTGGAAAGTGCCTAATCACTCATTCTGAGAAAGGTACCTGCATTACTGAAGGACCGTCTGATGAACTGTTTGCTTTGCCTAGCTAGGAGTGCTGCATTACATTTATTAACCATCTGTTCCTCACAGCTTTCTTTATGTGCCCTAAAGACAGTCAGCAACTCATTTAGTACAATATTATTTCAAGCTGGAAGCCACCCCTCCCAGGATCACTAGCCACTGAAAGCTAAAGAAAGGATCCTTGGCACATCTCCGCAACCACGTATTTAACTTTGACTGGTCCCCTATTGATCAAGAGTCATCAATTGATTGTGCACTGTCTTTCATCATAAGCACCTTTAAATCTGCATGCGATATCTTTGCCCCAGTTGAAAAATGTATTGAAAAATCTCAATCAGCCCCATGGATAAATGGGTCCTTGCTCAACCTAATGAAAGGGCCAGATAACCTATGGCACCGTGCCCTAGAGTCCGGTTGCCCTACTGACCGCCAACTGTACTGAGCTGCCCGAAACTCATGCACCTGTGCTATCCGACATGCCAAGGCAGATTATTACCAGGACAAACTTACTTCCACTTGGGGAAATGGGAAAATATTCTGGGAGAACATAAAGGAGCTACATGGTAAATCCACATCCCCCTTCCCTCCATGTTGATTGTTAACGGAGCTCCCAACCAGGACCAATACAAGATAGCAGATACCTTTAATGCATCCTTCTCTGACCTCAGTTCCATTCTCCCCCCTGACTTTTTCTCTGAATCTACTGGTCAGTTCCCTACCCCACTTCTGGTGCCCCCCCTTTTGCTTTAGAACAATCTCCCCTAGTGCTGCCCGCTCATACATCACCAAGTTCCTTGGGAAAACTAGACAGAGTGCTGACGCTATTGATCTTAAGCTGCTCTCTTTAACACTTGATGCAGTGCTAACACCTCTTACTAAAATACTTAACATGTCTCTGTGTCTTGGGCAGTTTCCGTCATTGTGGAAAAGAGCGATTATCACACCAGTACATAAAAACGGAGACAGAACCTCCACAAGTAACTACAGACCCATTTCAATACTTCTTATCCTCTCAAAAGCACTGCAAAAAATTGTCGCTGATCAATTCACTCAATATTTGGACTCGCATCACCTTCTCTGCCAGCAACAGCATGGTTTCAGAAAAGGGCATAGTACTACTGCTGCCCTCCTCGAGTTTACCTCCTTTATCCACGATGCCCTTGACCAGGGAGCTTTGGCAGCATCTGTCTATATCAACCTGTCCAAGGCATTTGACACTGTAAATCACCGTATGCTCTTAAGCTCTCTCCTTTCCATTGGCATATCACAAGACGCCACTGGCTGGTTCAACAACTATCTCAATGGCCGAACACAACAGGTTAAAATAAATAACACCCTTTCCATGAGCCTACCTGTCCAATCAGGTGTTCCTCAAGGGTCCATCCTTGGTCCAATCCTCTTCTCACTGTACCTAAACTCCATCCCTATGGCCATCACTGGGCGTCTCCTCCTCTATGCTGATGACACAGTGATCCTTAGTCGGCACCCTGACCCTTCCCTGCTCCAAACATCCCTACAGGCCTCCTTCACAGAAATTGAGTCATGGTCTGCCTCCCACAAACTTGTCCTCAACTACAAAAAAACAAAAACCATGCTTTTCGCCCACCCGCACATAAACACAAATCGACCATACTGGCTATACAAAATTCCCAGGGCACCAGACTGGAACCAGTTGCCAGCTTCAAATATCTTGGGGTTACCCTCGACTCAGTCCTCACCTTTTGTGAGCATATAGCATCAACATGCTCTGCAATTAACATCAGAATTGGCCTTCTTTATAGACTTAGGTCCTGTCTCCCACCTGATGCCCTCAGACTAGCTATCTCTTGCTCCATCATCTCCCTGGTAGACTATGCAATAGTCATCTATGGGGCTGCATCAGACACTGCCCTGACTGCCATTAAATGCACCCTCAATAAGGCCTGTCAGCTGGCTACAGGCAGTGAACAGCTTACGCACACCTGTGACCTCTACCAACGGGCGTCATGGCTTAACTTTCAAAGGCGTTTATTCTATCACACTTGCCTCCTGTGCAAAAAAATCCTGCTAGGTCTTGCTCCCCCTGGCTGTCTGTCGCTACTCCAACCAAACTTGCCAAAGAGGGCCACAAGGCAGGCTGACACTGTAACTTTCCACATCCCACTTGTAAAGACCAGTACAGGCCAATGGTCCTTTCGCTATAGAGCTCCACTCTGGATGAACTCAATCCCTGGACCCACCCTATCTATTCCCAGTCTGAGGCCTTTCAAAACTGAGCTGCGTGACTTTATCTTAACCAGCTCCCACAGTGACTGCAGATAACCCCTTGTTCCTCTGCTATATATGTACCTGACTCTATTTTTGATTGTACCATACACATCTCTGAAACAGTTGATGTAGAAGCACTGTACAATGACACTGTATTTAATCTATGTACTGTCATCCTCTGTACTTGTTGTCATTCTTTGTGTGACGTGGAGCCTTTGTAAATAAGTCCCTGACTCAAAGGGTTGTAATTCCTAGACTTTAAATTAAAAAAAAAAAAAGTGCATATACATATTAATCTTCAGATACAACATAGGACACTAACAAATTATGTTATCATAATTTATACCATTGAATTTTCTTATTTACTGAAGTGTAATGTGTATATACTGTATATGTTATCAGTACATTTACATAACTGAAATATTCAGACGGTGCATATACAGTGCTTTTTAAACTCCACAGACTTATACATTGTATTCAAAACACAACATGGGGCAAACCAAGATTTTTAAGCAGAACTTTGCAGCAAGGTATTTGCACATGAGTTTAAAACATAGAAACATAGAAACATAGAAGTTGACGGCAGATAAGGACCACAAGGCCCATCCAGTCTGCCCATTTCTTTTTCTACCTTATAAATGTGCCATCGGCCTTTGCTCTGTCAGTGACCTATCTATTCATAGTCATTTGTATTGCTCCCTTATGCCTATCCCATGCCTGTTTGAAGCCCTGCACTGTATCCATAGCCACCACTTCTTGTGGTAAGCCATTCCATGCATCTACCACCCTTTCTGTGAAAAGAATTTCCTCACATTCCCCTTAATCGGCCTCCCTCTAATCTCATGCTGTGTCCTCTTGTCCTGCTATTTTTCTTATATTTAAACATGTTAGACTCTTTCACCATGTTTATGCCCTTAAGGTGTTTAAATGTCTCGATCATATCACCTCTCTCCCTCCTTTGCTCAAGGGTATACATATTGAGCTCCGTTAATCTGTCCTCATATGTCTTCTGATGCAGTTCCTGCACCATTTTGGTTGCCCTTCTCTGGACTGCCTCAATTTGGTTAATGTCCTTGTGAAGGTGTGGCCTCCAATACTGCACGCAGTACTCCAGATGGGGCCTAACCAATGTCTTGTAAGCAGAGGGATTATTACTCTCTTACGACTTGTGATATTCTACTAATACACCCTAACACCCCCTAGCCTTACCTACTGCTTTAGAGGTCTGCTTGGATGATTTTAGGTCATCAGTGATGATGATGCCCAAGTCTCTTTCTTCCTTTGTGACTGCTAGCAACTCCCTTCCCAGCCTATAAGTGGCTTCAGGGTTTCTCTTCCCTATGTGCATGATTTTGCACTTCTTTGCATTAAATCCAGTTGCCACTCTTCTGACCATTCTCTAAGGTTTATCCAGATCTCTTCTCATTCTGCCCACCCCATCTGGATCATCTACTCTGTTGCAGATCTTGGTGTCATCTGCAAACAGACAAGCCTTACCCTCTAGTCCATCTGCGAGGTCACTAATGAAGATGTTGAATAGGACTGGCCCCAGGACTGATCCCTGAGGTACCCCACTTGTGACTTGCATCTCTTCTGACTGTATACCATTTACCACCACTCTCTGTTTTCTGCCAGTCAACCAGTTTGCCACCCAGTTGACCAACTCCTGACCCACCCCGAGCCTACCTAGCTTATTTATCAATCTTCTTGATGGTGCTTGGTGTTGTCACCCAGTCTTGATCAAACAATTATAATAGGTCATAGTACCTTATTCCTAGCAAGTGTCAATCCAAACTAGAAGGCTGAACACCATGCATTTAATTAGTTGCACTTAATTGTAAAATATGCCATAATATTCAAACTTGTGCAAGCTGCCAATATAACATTTCAGGTCCCACTACTGTCTCTTCATACAATTTATAAGTAGTATTCTGACCAGCCCGTGAAATGCATGGCTTGTGTACTCACTTGAATCTCATGAGGGGAACTGTAGTTATTATGACTGTGGCTGGAAATCACCATAATAACTTCCTGATGGAGATATACTTTCCAAAATGCTAGTCTATTCAGACCCCACACCTGACAAGTTCAGCAATTAGCCGATTACTTGATCCACTGTGCAGGTGGGATATGGGTGGGTCCCATCATCTCCACTGGGTGGGGTATGCCCTGGAGTATGGGCCAGCATGACCTGACCAGTGTCAAAGGTGACAGGGCTGGGTGTCTGGGCTGACGGTGGCCACTGACACTGAGCTGATAAACAGATTAACAAAAAAAAAAACTAAAAATGGCAGCAGCCAGACCTCCCATCTCCAAGGCCCAGTGAAGGCAGTTCTTGAGTTCAGTCAAGGCTGTAATGGTGATATGTTCTGATTTAATACAGTGCTGGTAAGGAGCCAATATGTTATCCTGACCCAAAAAGGCCTTTAACTGATCAGAGACCACCTTCTCCAGGACCTTAGACGGGGAGACCAGTAAGACCTAAACATTTTTACTACAGACCCAAAGAGAGAGGCATGAGGCGAAGCAGCAAGATGGCTGCTGACTGCTCTGCTCCACCTCTGTTTTGTTGCCTTGGTGGAGCTTTTTATTTTTAAGGCTTTCTTCAAATGAAAATGATAGTTTTTGCTGTTTTTGCTGTTTTTGCCAAATGGGATACAGGGCTGATGAAATTTACAGTATCTTGGGATTGTAGTGGGACGAGTGGTTGGTGTGCTGGCATTCTGGGTGTCTCTGGTGGGGGCAAGAATACTGGATTTATGTGGTTGAGTTTACACCAGAAAACCATTCTGGTTCATGTTTCGGCCCGAGACGATCCTGGGGAGGAAAGAAAGACATCTGGAATTATGATGGTACTTTTTGGTGCAGACAAGACTGTTTCATAATTCAAAAGGAATGCTAGCATTGTCTTGGGGCCGGGACTGTTAGTGGTTGATTCCCCAAAGTCACTGTGCTTAGATGAGCATTTTTCTTTTGTTTGTTTTAACAGGTTGTAAGTTGCTGAGCCTGAGGATGGAGAGGACAGAGCTCCAGAAATTCACATATCTGGACTGAGTAGTACAGTATGGGCAGCATGGCCATTGGCTCATGCTGTGAATCATGGTGTGCAGCCCTCACCGAGCTGTCAGTCAGTGCGGTGGAGGGTGGCAGGCGGGTGGGTGCTGCCACCTGCCGCTGACAGGGGAGCGGGCGTGGTGGGGCTCAGTGGGCGGGTGGGGTGGAGGTACACTAGACCACCAGGGTAGTAGGGGTATTTGATGTGGTACTGATGCCCACGATTGGGCAGCGATCAGTCCACTGGACCACCAGGGATATTGCACTTGGGGGGGGTTCTATTACTGATGCCCGTGATCGGGCTCAGTGCAGTCCACTGGACCACCAGGGATATTGGACTTGGGGGGAGTTCTATTACAGATGCCAGTGATCGGGTTCAGTGCGGTCCACTGGACCACCAGGGATATTGGACTTAGGGGGAGTTCACGACATGGATGCCTGCTATGGGGCTTGGGGGGGCTCCGCGAGGTGCGGCAGGAACTCAGGAGGCCACCCACAGGTGGCAGCTGCTGTGTTGCGCCCTGCAATGTGGCAGCTCACCTGTGGGTGGCCATCACTTGTTCCTTTTTTTCCTGGCGTAACTTTGTGCAGGCACAGGTAGGGGTTGCGCATGCCTGACTCTGCACATCCCTGGCTGAATATCGGGCTGTGCAGGTTATGTATGGGCACCCCCCCACCTGTGCCTGCATACATTACTGATGCGCTCCAGCACATCGGGATTTGTGTGGTGCACTTTTCCCTTTTGAATATCGCGACCGGGGTGCATCAGTGGGTTATGCATGGTGCAACACTGTTGCGCCACGCGCAACCCTTTTGAATATCTGGGCCAGTATGTTTTGAAAAAGTAATAGAAAGCTGATTGTAGTATAGTACCATAAGTGTGTTCACGAGTTCTCTTTATTTGAATATTGGGCATTTTATTGTGTAATTCCCATGGTCCAGGATAACTACCCCCATTGGTTAGACTGAAACAGAAGTATGAGTATAGGACTGCCAGTTGCATGAAGCGAGTCAAGCGACCAGAGGGAATTGATTTAAGTAGTGGATATTTTAAAAATTCAGTAGAGTAGCTGGACACATTACCTCGCGCTATGCCGGTGACCTGGGTTTGGGAATGGACTCAGGTCATTTGGGGGGGTCAGCTGGGGCAAGGAAGGACTGAACACCCACTGACAGCTCTCCTTCCTCAGGGGTGGGGGGACTCCACACCATGCTGTAGACTGACACCCAGCAGAAGCTGGGTATCAGCACAGGTGCGATGATAGAATGGTGCAGGACACATGCATGGGGCTTAAAGACTGCCTCTGCAGAGGTGGAGACAGTCACCCCACCCACTGCGCATGTGTGGGTCCAAGGAGAAAATGGAAAAAGGTTCGGAGCTGGCAGGCTCTGTGATGGCATGCTGCACCCACGCCTCCCCCAGCAATCTAGATGTTGGCTTCCAGAGGTGGGGGGATGCTGGCACCCCTTGACACTGGCCCTGTCATGGAGGGGTAACCCATGGGGGATGGCCAGTTGAGGCGGGTGCAGGGAAAGCCCACCGGAGAGATGAGACCTCTGCGAGGGAGGGGCCGGAGCCACCTGCCAGCTCCGATGGAGGAGTAGAAAATATATATGGAAAACAAATTCAGTAGAGTTTGCAATGTCTAAATTTATTTTTAATTCATTTTTAACCAAGGGTGAGGGGGAAAAATAACAAATTGTTGCCGTCAGTAATAGATTTTTAATAGGTATTTCTCACTGTTACAGCAGCCATTGTATGCAAACTTTTGTATTTGTGCTATTATTGTGTAATTTATGCATAATTTGTAATGACTCACAAAGTCAAACAAACTGAAACTGAACTACAGACCTATTTCTGGATTTAAAGGTAAGCACCACAGTCATCTGCATCCCAAGCCAAGAGACAGCACCAGTCTGGAGAGAACGATTGAAGAATATGCTTATCAGATAAGTCAAGTCTCTTACTACAAAAAAAAGTTTCATATCTATAACATTTTCTACACATCTTTATGTTTTCTTTTGTAATTTTTTTCCCTGGAAAGGTACGCTAGGCTAATACAGCTTGTTTCCAGGTGCATTTCAGGGTGTGATTTGTATTAACCTTCTTTATTAATAGAGGGAATATTGGCCACTACAGGAGCAACGTTCGGCTGTTCTCATGTAGCGGGAACCTCTGGCCATCTGGCTGGTAGCCAAGATGGCAGCCCAGGTTGAGAAAAGTGAAGCAGCTGTGGATGGCATCTGCTGATAATATCATTTCAAATATATGGCTGCAATAATATTGCAACTCATTATGTTGGGAGGTACTACAGCGGCAGGGGGGTTACATCTTTGTGATGTTACGACTATCCCTGTCATTGTATATGTGGGTGGGGAAGGGAAAGCAATAGTGGGGAAAGGATAAGGAAGCAGGAGGTGTGGTGCCTGGCTGAGTCACTCCTGTGGTGGCACGGCAATGCACTTGCTGCTGTAACAGAAGAAATCTGGGGACCAGAGTTTGATTCCCCATCTCCCAAAACTGACTTTTGGTTTTTCAAACACATTTCCCCCAGGCAGTTTTCTCTCCATTCCTGAGGTCCACACCACCTCGGAGTTGATTATTAAAATTCCATGGGTGGCTGGGGGGTGGGGGGGTGGTGGAGCCCCATACAAAAGAAAGAAATCTTGCGGTTGTGTTTTTTTTTTTATGTTTTGTTTTGTTGCGATACTCCTGTAGTCAGTGTTTTTACTGACTTTGTAATTGACATCTAATGTTTTGATTGCAGCATATTGTGCCGCAATGTTTTTGCTGGAGATGTTATCACACAGATCCACTGTAGGTGTAGGGAGCTGGCCTCCTCCACTGCTACCTGTCTATTGGAGGGTCAACTTGCCCAATCTTCAGTGACTGCTACAGAAAATTATTTTTATTTATTTATTTAAATATTTGATAATTGGGAAATGCCACACTGAGCCAAGGCTTCTTTCTAGGGGTGATCCGGGGAAGGGGGAATGGAATATAAAGCAAAAAATACATAATAGATACATGCAATAAATACACAGTTACATAAGTTATACAGTGAAGTATTGTACATTCAGATGGACTGTGTACAAATAGTATCATACTATTCTAAGGATTAGATTACTAGCCTCAAAAAGTATTTGGCATGAGGCTGGGCCTGTGAGTACCTAGGAGCTGGTGCAGGTGCAGGTGGGGAATGGAAGTTGTCAGATTTGGTATTTGAAGCAGTTGTGAGAGGGTGAGTTTCTTAGGAAAGGTGGAAGTTGGTTCCATAAAGAGGGGAGTCCGTAGGTGAAGGTGGATTTGCCAATAGATAAGAAAGATTTGGGGAGGAAGAAAGAATTGGAGTCCCTTGAGTGCAGTGAGTATGGGGAAATGGCAGCTGGTGGTAGCCATTCTGCCAGGTAAGGGGGGAGCAGGTTGAACCAGAATTTGGACATGAAGGAGATGGAGTGGCTGAAGTGATGATGGGCTGAGGTGGTATCCCGAAGGAAGAAAGGAAAGTGCAGTGGTGGGTTCTGAGAGGGAATTTATGGCAAAGCAGCAGAAAGCATAGAGAAGGGAGTCAAGCCTGGATAACGAGGAGGAGGGGCAGTGCAATACACCATGTCAGCATAGTCGAAGATGGAAGTTATCATTTTGGCTAATAATATGCATCTAACATGTAGTGGGAGGGCATCTCGATTTCTGTATAGTAGGCCTAGGTTAGGGCAGAGCTTCGATTTGATGGCATCAATGTGATTCAAGAAGTTTAACTGGGGGTCAAGCCATACTCCTAGATATTTGTACATAGAGACAGCAATTCGTGGAGTCCTGTCTAGGGAGGCAATAGAAAATGGACAGAATATTCTCTCAAGTTTTTGAGCAGACCCAAAAGTCATGGAAACAGTTTTGGATGAGTTTATTTTGAGATGGTTAGCAAGAAATCAAGACTGCATATTATGATAATCATGTTGTAGTTGTGACTGAACTTCGCATAGAACTGGGCCAGATGTGAAAAGGATGGTGTCATATGCGTACATATGGATGAGGGATCTTGAACAGACAGATGGAAGGTTATTTATAAATAGGACAGAATGGGGCCTAGAATCTAGGTCTTGGGGACACCAGTTGGTATGGGGAGAGGGGGCAAAGTGGAGTCTGAAATCCTGACTGACTGGAACCTATTTTCAATGTATGATCTGAACCACTGAACTGCAGGAGGGGCGAATCTGGCTACCTTGACTTTGTCAAGGAGCAGAAGGTGGAAACAGAAACCAAGGCCTTTTCCAGATCAACAAACACTGCAGCAGTTAGTTGGCCTTGGTCAGTGGTGGACTGGATGTGTCCAGTGACATGAAGGAGTGAGGATATGGTGGAGTGGTGCTTTCTGAACCCAGACTGATATGGGGAGATGAAACTTGTGGACATGAGAAAGTTAGTCAGTCTGGACTGGGCAAGATCTTCTTGCATTTTGGCAAGAGTGGGAGGAGGAAGATTGCTCATCAGTTTCTAGTTACTGAGGGGTCACCACCCTTGTAGAGAGTGATGACATAAGCAAGTTTCCAAGCTTTGGGGACATTGCCAGAGGAGAAGGACAGGGTTTAGTAGGTAAGTGAGGGGAACAGCAATTGCAGTGCCGAAATACGCAGAATTTTGGGGTGGATACCATCAGGTTTGGATTTTGAAATGTTCAAGGAGTAGATGGCATTAAGGACTTCTTCTGCGGAGGTGGGAGTGAGAGGGAATTGTTTTGGGTAGGGTTTATGGAGGCCACAAGAGGGCCCAGGAGGACAGGTCAGGAAGGGCACTGGTGATGAAGAAGTTGTTTAGCATTTTTGCTATTTTGACAGGGTCAGAAAATGTTTGGTCATTGTACTTGAGAGTTGGAGTGGTGGCCTGAGGGGGGGTTGATAAGGGAGTGTACCACCTTCCAGAATGAGGAAGGATGGGAGGTGATTAAATGGGACTTAAAGTATTCAGCTTTGGCTTGTCTTATAGACTTGGTGCAAACATTTCTAGTGAAGTTGTAGGCCTGTCTAGATTGTGGGGTTTGTGTGGTTTTAAATAGGGACCAGACCTTGTCACGAGCTTTACAGAGGGCAATTAATGTGCTGGAGATCCATGGGTTGTGGCACTTTTTGCTATAACCTGGGGGGTGGGAGTTCCAGACCTTATTGAAAGCATGTAGGAAGCTGGACAGGGCTGAGTCAACATCAGATGTGGAGTAGACAGGGTCCCAGTCTGCACATTTTAGGTCATGCAGGAGAGAGCTGGTATTTAGTGAATTTAGAGGATGGGCAATGATGTATTTAGGGGCTGATTTTGGAAGCTGAATTTTTCTGGTGCAGTGTATAACACAGTATGTGGTGCAGAAATGGTGGAAAACGTTATAGAAACAGTGTTTTGTGCAGCAAGGGGATAGATTGAGAAATAAATTGGAGGAGAAGAAAAAAACATCTGCTACAACTTGTGGCAGATGAAGAAGCAAAATATCTAGCTGCTAAGGAAAAACTTTCAAAACAAAAACCCACTGGAGAACAGCCACTGGTGGTGTCTGACAGCTCCCCAATGGCAGTTGCTATAGAAACCATTTAATCAGCTGGGGAAGACACACCAAATGAGCCACCAGTTAACAGTCATGGCATGCAGCTGTCAATGCGGTCTGTGATGACAGCTACTTCAACTTTGGGTGCAGACGTTTGGAGTCCATCAACAATCTCTGCAGGCAGGGAAAATGTTTTTACGATGGATGAATCAAATCTGGCTGCAATACCAACCATGGGAAATGCAACCAGAAAAAAGCACAAACTCAGTCCCAAATTCCTATGATCAAGCGCTTTGGAAAAAAGCACTTTGGAAAAAAAAACAGCTAGTTCTTCAAACAGAGTGCCCAGTATGTCCAGAATTGCATATACAAGTAAGACGCATGGTGTACGATGCACATACTCTGTCTCAAGCGTACGACAACTACTAGAGATGAAATGATCAGCAAAAGCAACATTAGAGGAAGTAGGCTGGAAATTAGGCCCAGATGGCAAAATGTGACTGCTAGGATCACTGGTTCCATACAAGTGAGAGACTGTAAGTACTGAATTGTCTAACACAAATACTATGGCAACATAGTCCTCTGCTACTTCTAGAATTTCCCCTGACAATATCAGGGAAGAAGGCTGTATTATTATCAATAATAATGATAATAATGTACCAGCTCCTGAACAATTGCAGCATGAAGTGCTGCACAATAATGTAAATATAGAGCCATAAAATGTTTCTGATAATGTGCTTTTGACGCCTCAAGTGGAAGCTAGGCATAATGACGAATGGCATAATAATGAAATGTCTGATCATTTAGGCTCTGATACTGAAACCTCACAACAGAGAGACTGCTCACCCTGAGCAACCTCCATGATTTTGTATGGCAGACCTGTTTGCAGCAAAGGATGAACCCGCACAGCGCAGGGATGCTGTCAGACTCATGTATACAGATGAATCTGAACTGCTCCCAAAAGACTTTACATAATTTTGGACTTTACTAAAGGAGTCTATGGGCTTCTTTTCTTCAGATCTTTATGCAGTAATACATGTATCTGGGGAAACTGTGTATGATATGAGTTTAAGACTATTAAATCATTGGATAGGTTCTGAATAAAATATGACCAGCCTAAAGATAGGTAGATAGATATACAGTATACTTCTTCTCTTATTATCTTTTCTTGGGGGGGGGCATTAATTTCATTAGGGTTTTAAACAGATTCTAAAGACTGTTTCTGCTCATATAGTTTGTTTATTTATTTATTTATTTAGCTTTTGTTTACCGGGTAAGCACACTAGACAAGTATTATGCCTATTTTCAGGAACGGCCCGAGAGAGTACAACATGAGGAACAACAGTCAAGGAGACGTGGCAAAGAGAGTACAGTTTTTTGTCACAGTAAACAAACATGTGGAAAAATATATCATTTGGCACTAGGGGAAACATATAGTAGTAAGCACATTTCAGATTATACACTCTAGACTAGCTAGTTCTATTGACAGATATATACAGGTCATCACACATAGGAGTGGAGCATAGCTCAAGGACTGGATTGGTCATAATATAACTTATAACATTGTCGTATACACCCCCAAGGCTAGCTGGATCGCGGACAGGTATATACAGCTCATCACATTTTTCTAAATATGCACATGTTAGACAGAATCAGAAACACTTGGTAGTACAAGTTTCTACCAAGTGACCAAGGTGCAATATGTCATGGTTAGCCTATGACCGTGGAGCAATAATCAGTGTAAAAATGCCCAAGGCTTTTTAGGCAGAAGTAGTCAGAAGTCATTGCTACAGTGGGGAAAGTATCTCCCGGAATTCAATGGAGACACCCTAGGGAGGTTCAGACAAAACAATTTGACACTTTACTCTAGGGAGGTTTGGGGCAGTCACACTCTGATGCTAGTTTTAGGAAACCCCACAGGGAATTTCGAAAACTCAGATAGGAGGGGGCAGCTTGGATATCCACAGGCAGTGAATTCCAGAGTCTGGGCACACTTAGGGCAAAGTCCCAATCCCCCATCAGGAATTGATTATATACTGACTCATTATTGAACTTTGAACATTATAAGTTGCATGAACTCATTTTCTAGGTAGTCCTTGAGAGATTTATTTTTTTATTATTTTTGTATTTGTCAATAATGCTGGCAATTTATATTATCCTGTTATAATATTGTTACACTACTGTTGATTTTAATGTTTATGGAGTGTGTTAACTGGTTGAGAGTATAGTTTAGAAAATATCTTCAGATTAGTTGAATTCTGCATGAATGTTTTAAACAGTTGTTCATACAAGGTATGTTTTTCTTATTACCCTCTTATTTCTGTGCATATATTTCTGTTGTACAGTTTTTAATTATACTATACTATCAAGTCTTAACTTGAACATCTGTGGTATTAATCTAAAGGTTCTGCTTTTAATTTTGAATGTATTTTGCTAACACACACATTCATTAATAATGTCAGACATAGGCTTTGCCTGCTTGAGTGTTCAGCTTTATCTATGGATTTATCCTTGAAAAGATCCTCAGTAATACCAAGCTAAAAGGGATGCTATTCATTCCATTGAAATGTGTGATTATTTGAAAAAGGTACTTTTAACCAATGGAAATGTTTTTGTTTTTTATGCTTGATCTGGGTTTAATAGATTGTGACTCTCTGAGCAATTGTCATTAAGTCTCTGAGGAAGGAGTTGGTTGGTCCAAAAGCTTGGACACTTTTCTTTTTGTAACATCTATGCTGGTCCATTAAAAGGTATCAAACCATTTGCTTCTGAATTTGTTCTTACAAGAACCAATATGGCAACTAATCTATTTCTGTATGTCATCATTGAAAATATCAGAATTTACCGTAGAAAATGGAAGTTGCACAACACAAAGAAGAAACTTGCTCATCAAGACAGTGACATCATTTTTTTAACCCAGTAGAAGAGGAACAACATTATTCCTGAAGGTTTAACTATTTGGAATCCATTAAAGAACATGGATAATTCTAAGTATGCAAGCAACTCTGTTGTAGGACCTCTGAGAAACTAAGAAATCACAGGATCCATAGATCATATACCAAGAAAGCATTTTTTGATGAAACAGTTCAATGGAATTGTTACTATACTGGAGAGAATGTCTGGTGAGCCAATTACAGACACCTTGCATGAGATACACATGAACTACCAAAGGACCTTAAGACAAGCCATGCTAATTAAAAACAGGAAGTTAGATGCCCTTCAACTTGCCATACTTCCTAAAAATCATGAAGAAGAGACTAGAAGAATTCAACATCATAGCCACACAGATGGCTACCTTTCAATAGTTAATTTTTCCAACCACACACTGACTACTGGGGAATTAAGTGCACTTTCTATGGACTTGCTTTCTGTCCAACAAAACCACTGGACAGAATACAGTTTTGTGGTGAACTGGAGGAATACTTTTGTAAATTGAGACTTAAAGAATTTTTTCATAGCAGAGAAGAAATCACAGGCAGAGAACAATTTAACAATTTAATGGATAATAAAAAGAAATCATCTGATTTAACTCCCCCCCAAATGGTCGTAATAAGAAACTGGACAATTACATTCACTGTTTTCACCAGACAGTGACTGGTCAGATCCTTAATAGGCAAAAACAGGCCCATTACAGCCTCTCTCCATTGGGACGGAGGGCTATACAAACACTGAAATCGAACCACGACATTGTCAACAAAAAGCTGATAAAGGCTCTGCAGTGGCAATATTAAACCGAGAGGACTATATTAATGGAAGCCAATAGGCAGCTAACTACCATACCTACTACAGAGAACTGGAAAGTGACCCCACCTTAGAACATAAAAATGAACTACAGGACTTAGATAATTTCCTAACCATGTCCAAGACAGACTAATGTATCTTATTTCTGTTGACCCAAGCCAGGGATATTCTACATACTGCCTAAAATACTTAAAACCTGGCAATCCATGGAGACCCATAGTCTCTGGCAATAGTATCCTGACTGAGGGGACCTCAGGATTTGTAGAAACCATTCTAAAACTGCTGGTTATAGAAAGGGATAGTTACATCCAGGACTCCACACACTTTCTGCATAAACTTTCAGGTTATAAGGACTTATTGACTAACATCATTTTAGCAACGATGGCAGTAACATCCCTCTACAGTAATATTCCACATATAGATGACATTTTAGCTTGCCTTAAGTACCAGTATGAAAAAGGATTAGACCAAAACACCGACTCTAGAGTGATGGGGAAACATATGGAATCCATTCTGACACATACAACTTCAGCTTCAATGATAAATATTATGTTCAAACTATGGGAATCGCAATGGACACCAGGATGGCTCCATAATATGCTAACCTTTTAATGGCAAATTTGGAGGAGGGCTTTTTAAGGCATTGTCCCCACTAACCACTCACTTATTTCCATTTACATTGATGATTTATTTATGATTTGAACAGAGGGCACTGATGCACTAAAAAATTTTCATCAGGAACTTGATAACCCCCACCCTACCATAAAGCTTACCCCTTGCTGGTATTCTGCCAGCAGTGTTAGTTTTCTGGACACCACTGCCACCATCAAGGATGGAACCTTACATACATGTATTTACAGAAAGCCAACAGACAGACAAAGAAACTTACACAGGAATAGTAATCACCTGAGCTACACAAAAAAATCTGTCATGTACAGTCAAGCACTTCGGTATCACTGTATGTGTTCAAATGAGGAAGACAGAGATACACATTTGGCTATGTTGAAAAACACCTTAATGGAGCAGGGATACTATTCCAGAGAAATAGACAGAGCAATAGAATGTGCAACACAGATGCATAGAGAGCAACTACTTCAGTGTAAGGAAAGGACCACTACCAACAGAATACCCTTAGTAGTCACTTATCATCCTGACCTTGAATTTCTATGTGAAATTATCAGTGTTGGGTAAGTTACTTTTTCTATTAATTTCTATTACTTTTGGAAACTTATTCTAGAAAGCTCTGTGCAGTCACTAGCATGAAGGGAGAAGTACTGGAAAAAGTTATACACCTTACAGTTACAATTACTTATGTCTTTTTATACAAAAGAAATGCATAACTGTAAATGATTACATTTATTGGAAAGTAACTAGTAACTAACCTATTACTTTCAAAAACTGTAATCTGTTATAGTTATTTATTATTTTTGTATTATTTTTGTATAAAAAGAAATAAGTAACTATAATTGTAAGGTGTATTATTTTTTTCTAGTACCTCTCCATCCTTGCTAGTGACTGCACAGAGTTTCCTGGAACACGTTTCCAAACATAATAGAAAGTAATAGAAAAAATAACTTATCCAACACTAGAAATTATTAAGGATCTCCACCCTATATTTAGTGAGGATGAGACCCTAAATTGTATTTTTCAAGAACTATCACTACTGTATGTTAAACAACAACCCAATTTAGCCAACTTAATTGTTAGAAGTAAACTTGCACCAGAACAGGGTACCATGACACTAAATGGTACATGACCCTGTAATCAACCCAGATGTCAGACTTGTGAGCTGATTTCCACTTTGGATTGTGTGGTTGCATCACAAAACAGACTATTCAGGATAGAGGGGAATTATACCTGTACATCACGTAATGCTGTTTATTTCATTCAGTGCAGGAGATGTCCACAAACGGGGTGTGTTGGAGAGACAAGTCAAGCTCTCCACACTAGAATGAATGCACACAGACATATCATTAACATGAAGATGACTGACAAACCAGTAGGGTGACACTTCTCTCAGAATGACCACTCAATCTCACTTATGTCAGTAATGGTCTTAAATGGATTTAAAAAAAATACACAGCAGAAATGGACTTTTGAAATTAAGCTATTTTTACTTCTTAATATGATAGCAAATGGCATGAATGTGGATTTGGGTTTCATGACACATTACCCCACGTAAACTTACTCAGAGATTTACTTGATAGAATGGACATGTAACAGGACTTCAGTGTGTTGTTGTTCTGTTTATATTTTCATTGAGGTCCTTTTTATTGGTTATCAATATGTTGGTTTCTCGCCTGATAGACGTGTGTGGTGGGGTTGGGTTGTCTTGGGTGAGTATGTAATGAGGGGAGATTGCTGTGTGTGTGGGGGGATTTTATTTTTGTGGGAGTTGAAGGAGTTTTTTTGTGGGGAGGGTGCTGGGGAAGGGGTTGGGGTTGTGCTTACATTTTTAGGTAGGCTTATATTCGGGTGCATGTCATAAAAATGCTATAGGGTGTTAGGACTCTTGACTCACATATATAGTTAATATACACTTCTTTTCTTGTTATCTTTTTCATGGGGGGTTAATTTCATGAGCATTTTAAACAGATTCTTAAGACTGTTTCTGCTCATATAGGTAATTGATTATATACTGACTCATTATCGAACTCTGAACATTTTAAGTTGCATGAACTCATTTTCTAGGTAGTCCTTGAGAGATTTATTTTATTATTTTTGTATTTGCCAATAATACTGACAACTGATATTATCTTGTTATATTATTGTTACAATACTGTAGGTTTTAATGTTCATGGAGTATGTTAACTGGCTGAGAGTATAGTTTAGAAAATATCTACAGATTAGTTGAATTCTGTATGAATGTTTTAAACAGTTGTTCATACAAGGTACGTTTTTCTTATTTCCCCCTTATTCCTGTGCATGTATTTCTGTTGTACAGTTTTTAATTATACAATACTATCAAGTCTTAACTTGAACATTTGTGGTATTAATCTAAAGGTTCTGCTTTTAATTTTGAATGTATTGTGCCTCACACATATTCATTAATAATCTTAATTACAGGCTTTGCCTGCTTGAGTGTTCAGCTTATCTATTGATTTGCTCTTGAAAGGATCCTCAGTAATAGCAAGTAAAAAGGGTGTGGAAGTACAGTGGGATATATGACTCTGACACCAATGTAGATGGAATATACTGCAGCAGTTTTATTCAGAAAACAGAAATAAAAGCAAACAAACTGTTCGATTACAAAATAAAATAAAGCAAGGAGGAATACTTCTTCCAAGTAACAAATGCAGACATCCAAATGGATGAGCAAGTAATCAACTTCCCTTAGAACAGACTAAGGAACTGGGGATAGCGTCTTGCTGAACCCCTGGGCTAGACTAACTTCTGACAGCCTTTTGCTTATTTTTATAGTATCAAATGGACATGTGATCCAGAAAACCACTGCCCTTCTAATATAACTGGAAACAAAAAGCTTATAAAGCACATAAATATAATAATGAAACATTTCCAGAAGTTAAACAGTGAAGATGTAAGCATGTAGAAGGGCTGGAGTATAAAACTTAGAAGTTTAAACTCATCTGTACCACTTACATGGGCTGTTCCTATGCTTTCTGGACTCCTCCCACTTAGACTCTATATAAATGTAAGGAAGGTTTGGCTGGCCAGTGCTTAAATGAATAGAGGATAAGTTGGAGTGGAGTCCTGAGAACAAAGGGCCACAGTAGTGAGAAACCATTAACTATAACATACTGCATTTCAGGTAATCATTATAAACCCAAAATTATAAATTATAAACCTAATCAATTCAGTTCAGATAGATAATATCATTTCTGTATCTTTTTAGCAGAGACTCTTTTACAGCAACAAACATCACTAACACAGGGTTAACAGTTTCTACAGGCGAAAGCTGTGTATTTTCTGTGTGTAAACCTGTACTACCACAGGTCTCAAAAGGACTATTATTTGGGCTTTTGCATGAGCATTCAATCTACAGGCAGGCTGAGTCCCAAGCTAGTGCTTATTTTAGCTTTCCTCAAAATGCATATACTGAAGTGCCCGGTTTCTCTGAGCTTCAGTTTGCCTGCCGAAATTCTTAGCATCTTAAACATGAAGTTTAGACTTTTCCTAGAACTGGGCTGCTTGTGTTGCATTGTGAAGGCTTATTTTACAAAGGTACCAGGGAATTTCAACATTACTGCACTGTAAAACAACTTCCCCTTTACCTACAGGCTTAAAGAAGGGGTAAAATGAACTTTCAAAACACCGACTCGCTACTGCGATGTGCTCACATTCGTGAGGTCAATGTGCGCACAATCGTGTAGGCGAGTGTGTGAACGATCACGAAGGAGGAAAACAGGTTCGGGACTGCTCTTTGAGACAGGATAAGGAAAGGGACAGCAAGAACACTAGGTAGGTGGCCTGCCTACCTAATGGGGAACCAGAAAAAGATACAGAAAAGAGTAGGGGGGCAGAGATAAATGCAGAGAAAGGGACAGTATGCTGTTGCAACAGTCTTAGAAAGGGGGGGATGTCTCCAGAGGACAGTAACGCAGACCCTGCCACATACTCCTCCCCACCTAAGAGGGAATCCTGTCAAGGGTTTTCAATTTCCCAAACCCAAAATGGGTTCCTAGATACCAGATTTCTCCAAGGAGAGATGGAGCTTCAGTCCACCCACTCTCCGAAGCTCCACCTCGGGGGTCCCATTAAAGATACCAAACTAAATATATATGATATCTGAAACATAATGATACCACGTATTTAGTTCTTCACTTATTCATCACCTCGAGGTCTGTTTCTTTCTATTGAGTCATACTAAGTTCTCCACCATATCTAGACATATAGTCAGCATTTTTATTAGCAGATCCTGTTCTATGCTTGATGGTGAATTTATATGGCTGTAATGCCAAATACCATCACTTAATTTGGGGTTTTATCTTTCATGGCATGAAGCCAACATAGGGTGTTATGATCTGTCCATACTTTGAATTCTACCCCCCAAAGATAGAATTTTAAGGCGTTTATTGCCCATTTTAAGGCCAGACATTCCTTTTCGATAGTAGAATATTTAACCTCTCTTGTATGTAACTTTCTACTGATATATACCACTGGGTGTTCTTCTCCCTCTATCAGTTGGGACAGCACAGCACCTATTCCGGTATTGGAGGCATCAGTTTGTACCACAAAAGGGAGGGAAAAATCAGGACTCCTAAGTACAGGAAAAGCACATAGATGACTCTTTATGGTGCAAAATGCCTCCTTACATGCGGGTGTCCATTTAACTTTGGTATGATTGTTCTTTTTAATTAGGTCAGTCAGAGGACTTGCTATAGAAGAAACATTAGGTACAAAACACCTATAATAGCTGGCAAGACCTAGGAAAGATATCACTTGAAGCTTCATCAAAGGACGAGGGCTTTTGGCCAAAGCATCAATTTTATCAACATCTGGCTTTACCTGACCATATCCTATCCTAAAACCTAGATATTTAACTTCTCTCATTGCTATAGCACACTTGGTTGGGTAGATTGTTACCCCTGCTTGAGTTATGGCCTCCAGAACCTGGGTTAAATAATGTATGTGTTCTTCCCAGCTAGGGCTGAACACTATCACATCGTCAAATATGCTGCACTGTAGTCCATATGGGATCTGAGTATTGTATCTATGAATCTTTGAAAAGTAGTTGGTGCCCCGTGAAGCCCAAAGGGCATAGTTAGAAACTGGAAATGACCTAGTGGGGTGCTGAAGGCTGTCTTGTCTTTAGCTAGGGGTCAAGGGGTATTTGCCAGTACCCCTTTGTGAGGTCTAGGGTACTGATGTATTTCACTTTCCCTAAACGGTCGATGATGTCATCAATTCAAGGCATGGGATATGCATCGAATTTTGAAACGAGCATTAAGGCGGCGGAAGTCGAGGCACAATCTTATGCCACCCTCCTTCTTATCCACTACGACCATTGGTGAACCCCATTCGCTAGTGGAGGGTTCTATGGCCCCTAGGTCTTGCATTTTTTTTATCTCTTTAATGACTTCACCCCGTACTTTCTCCTGCAAACGGTAGGGTTTTTGCCTAATAGGGGCTTTTGTTTCAGGTGTATATGATGTTCCACTCCTAGAGCCCTCCCAGGCTGGCAAGAAAACACTTTTTTATATTTCAGTAATAGACTATCTAAGGTATGTCTCTGTAGAGGGTCCAAGTCTGTATTTATTTTTAATGCCTCGTAGCCCTCATTCCCTTCTAGTCTCTGGTATGCTTGATCTAACTCGGATGTGTCTTGCTCAAGGTGTATATACATGACAGGGGTTGGTTGTCTCTCATGCCACTTTTTTAATAGGTTGGCATGATAAATCTGCAACCTCTGTCTTCTAGTCGGGATATTTACCTCATAGTTCACAGGTCCTATCTGTCTCTGGATGGTATAAGAACCCTGCCATTTCATGGCTAATGTGTTCTCTGAGGAGGGTAATAATAGTAACACTTTTTCCCCTTGCTGTAAGTTCTTTTGACCTACTCCTTTATCATATATCTGCTTTTGGGAGACTTGTTTTCCTTGATTATAATGATGTGCAAGGTCACTATATTTCTTTAGTTTTTCCTTTAGATGGGTCACATGTTCCAGGGGGGACAGACCTTCTGTTCCCTTCCTACCTTCCCATCGTTCTTTGATAATATCATGGGGTCCCTGAGGGTTTTTCCCATAGAGTAAATCAAATGAGGAAAACCCCATAGAAGACTGGGGCATCTCCCTATAGGCAAACATCAACAGTGGAAGCTGTATATCCCAGGTCTTGCCCTCTCCCTGTACAAATTTCATTAACATTTTCTTCAGGGTTTTATTGAACCTCTCTACCAGCCCATCAGTCTGAGGGTGGTAGGGGGAGGTATATAATGCTCCTATAACTAAAGACTGGTAGAGATGGGTCAATAACTTGGATCGAAAATTACTTCCCCTATCTGTCATGATTTCCTTAGGCACCCCTACCCGACTGAACACCTTCAATAATTCCTCTGCTATACAGGAGGCTGTAACAGACTGCATGGGGTTGGCCTCTGGATAATGGGTAGTGTAGTCACAGATGACCAGAATGAAGCGATTCCCCTTACTACCTCTTGGCAAAGAGCCTACTATATCCATGGCCATGCGCTCAAAGGGAGTGGTTATTAATGGAAGGGTTGTAGGGGGACTTTATCCTTCCTGGTAATGTCAGCTACCTTCTGACATTCAGGGCAGCTACTACAATAAGAAGAGACTTGAGCATGAATCCCTGGCCAGTAATACCTATACAACAACCTACTGAGGGTCTTGTCTATACCCAGATGACCTGCCGTAGGCACATCGTGTGCCAGGGATATTAGTTGCTCCCTATAGTGGGATTGTACCATCAATTGTTCTATTACTGCCCCCGTTTTAGGATGTTTACACTCCCTATATAATAACTGGTTGATAAGGTATATCTGGGGTACTCTTCTTTATCATCAGTAGTCACTACCTGTGAAAAGCAAGTTTGTAACAAAACATCAGTACTATGATCTTTCAAAAATGTATCATGTCCATTTTGTTTGTCCATAATAGAAGTAATGTCCCTTTTACAGTTCCACGACTTCTTTTCCTGTCTCCTTCTACCTCTAGTTTTCCAGTCCTTTCCGGGACTGGAGAAAATATCCTCTTCAAAAGGGAATATTTGTGGAATAATAGGTGTGAGTTGACTTTGAGCTAGAGTAGTAACAGCAGCCAATCCCCCATCGTTAGGTAGGAGTGAATCAAAGTCAGGGTAGTTGTGCCTAATTACCATAGGCACTGGGAGATTAGGGACCAACCCCACTGGTAAGCATATCTGCCACCCATGAACCTCCAGAGTAGCATATTGTATCGGATAGGTTTGTACGTCTCCATGAATGCAGGTGACACTGGTTGTATTCACAGTTCTGTCCTGTGGCATTAAAGAGGCTTGCAGTAGTGTTTGTTACTACTGGAATCTAAGAGGGCATGCAACTCTTTACCATCTATGTGGACAGGTACCATATAGTGTCCCCAGTTGGCTAGGGCTAGGTGGGAATATTCTTTCTTTCGACAAGGACAGAATCTAGCAATGTGTCCTTTTTCTTGGCAGGTATGGCAGAAAATGTCCATGTTCTGGCCCCTCCCAGTGCTGCTAGGTCCCACAGTGTTAGTGTTCACCACATTCCTAGGTTTTACAGAAGTCACAGGAATAGTAGGTGTAGAAGGTCTTACCATGGGTGGGGGTCCTCGAGTCCCAGAATGGATTTTTGGTTGAGAGCCTCTAGCTGATATGTAGTCCTCAGCTAGATTAATAGCCTTCTGCGATGTTTCAGGACGATGTTCTCTCATCCACATCTGTGTGTCCTGTGGCAATATTTTAATAAATTTCCCCATAATAATAGCCTCCATTACCTGCTCGATGGTCTTGGTTAGGGGCTGTAACCATTTGTAGCACAAGTCCTGTAAGCGGGTATATGCCTCTTGTGGTGAATTCACATTGTGGTATTTAAAGGTTTGAAACCTTTGCCGATAGGTCTCTGTACTTATATCGTATCATTTCAGTATGGCCTGTTTCAAGTAGTCATAATCATTTACATGTCCTCTGTCAACATAGCTATAGGCAAGTTGGGCTCTACCTGATAAGTATGGAGCTAACCGGACAACCCACTGTTCTCTAGGCCACTTGCAGGTTTCAGCAACCCTCTCAAAAGTCATCATATAGGCTTCGACATCATCATTCTCTGTTAACTTGGACAATTTAATATCCTTGGGTCCCTCTACTTCTCTAGGGACTGGAGGCCTAGCCAAACCAATAGCTTGAATGGCCCTCAAGGTGTCAGTCCAACGCGCTTCATTTTGTGCTCGATCCTCTTTTCATCGTCGTTCCAAATCCATCTGTTGGGTGCATAACCAGCTTAAGAGGTCCTGAATCTCCTCAGGAGGTCTCTCTTCAGGTGGGCATGAGATTAGAGGGAGGCCGATTAAGGGGGAATGTGAGGAAATTCTTTTTCACTGAAAGGGTGGTGGATGCATGGAATGGCTTACCACAAGAAGTGGTGGCTATGAATACAGTGCAGGGCTTCAAACAGGCATGGGATAGGCATAAGGGAGCAATACAAATGACTATGAATAGATAGGTCACTGACAGAGCAAAGGCCAATGGCACATTTATAAGGTAGAAAAAGAAATGGGCAGACTGGATGGGCCTTGCGGTCCTTATCTGCCATCAACTTCTATGTTTCTATGTTTCTATGTTTCTATGGGTACTCCTCTGCCGCAGTAGCACCTTCCTCCTTGTCTTTCTCCTCTCTCGGTTTCTCTTCTCCGGACATCTGGTAACCCAGGCCACAGCGGTTCCTGTGTTATTTCTGTCATCTTCTGAGTTCTTACACTCTCTGGTAGACCGGCAGCTGGGGTACTGGCAGTAGCTTTTTCCATCAGTCAGTGTCGTGAACACCAGGTCCTCTGTTCAGAATCCCAAGACTTGGCTCAGCCCTAGAATATCCCACTTTTGACACCAGTGTGGAAGTATAGTGGGATATAAGACTCTGACACCAATGTAGATGGAATATACTGCAGCAGTTTTATTCGGAAAACAGAAATAAAAGCAAATTAACTGTTCTATTACAAAATAAAATAAAGCAAGGAGGAATACTTCTTTCAAGTAACAACTGCAGAAGTCCAAATGGATGAGCAAGTAATCAACTTCCCTTAGAACACACTAAGGAACTGGGGATAGTGCCTTGCTGAACCCCTGGGCTAGACTAACTTCTAACAGCCTTTTGCTTATTTTTATAGTATCAAGTGGGCATGTGATCCAGAAAACCACTCCCCTTCTTATATAACTGGAAACAAAAAGCTTATAAAGCACATAAATATAATTATGAAACATTTCCAGAAGTTAAACAGTGAAGATGTAAGCATGTAGATGGGCTGGAGTGTAAAAATTAGAAGTTTAAACTCATCTGTACCACTTACATGTGCTGTTCCTATGCTCTCTGGACTCCTCCCACTTAGACTCTGTATAAATGTAAGGAAGGTTTGGCCAGCCGGCACTTAAATGAACAGAGGACAAGTTGGAGTGGAGTCCTGAGAACAAAGGGCCACAGTAGTGAGAAACCATTAACTATAACATACTGCATTTCAGGTAATCGTTATAAACCTGAAATTATAAAATATAAACCTAATCAAGTCAGTTCAGATAGATAATATCATTTCTGTATCTTTTTAGCAGAGACTCTTTTACAGCAACAAACATCACTAACACAGGGTTAACAGTTTCTACAGACGAAAGCTGTGTATTTTCTGTGTGTAAACCTGTGCTACCACTGGTCTCATAAGGACTATTATTTGGGCTTTTGCATGAGAATTCACTCTACAGGCAGGCTGAGTCCCAAGTTAGCGCTTATTTTAGCTTTCCTCAAAATGCATATACTGAAGTGCCAGCTTCTCTGAGCTTCAGTTTGCCTGCCGAAATTCTTAGCGTCTTAAACACTAAGTTTAGACTTTTCCTAGAACTGGGCTGCTTGTGTTGCATTGTGAAGGCTTATTTTACTAAGGTACCAGGGAATTTCAACATTACTGCACTGTAAAACAACTTCCCCTTTACCTACAGGGTTAAAGAAGGGGTAAATGAACTTTCAAAACACCGACTAAGCTACGCATATGAGCACGTGAGGTAGTCAATGTACACGATCGAGTAGGCGAGCAAAGTAACGATTGCGAAGGAGGAAAACAGGTTCGGGACTGTCTTCGAGTCAGGATAAGGAAAGGGACAGCAAGAACACTAGGTAGGTGGCCTGCCTACCTAATGGGGAACCAGAAAAAGATACAGAAAAGAGTAGGGGCGCAGAGATAAATGCAGAGAAAGGGACAGTATGCTGTTGCAACAGTCTTAGAAAGGGGGAGAGGATGTCTCCAGAGGACAGTAACGCAGACTCTGCCACACTATTCATTCCATTAAAATTTGTGATTTTTTGAAAAAGGTACTTTTAACCAATGAGAATTTGTTCTGTTTTTTTATGTATGATCTGGGTTTAATAGAGCGTGACTCTGAACAATTGTCATTAAGCCTCTGAGGAAGGATTTGGTTGATCCAAAAGCTTAGACACTGTTTACTTAATGTAACATCTGTGTTGGTCCATTAAAAGGTATCAAACCATTTGCTTTTGGATCTCAGCTTAAAGATACAGAGCTATGGGCACCATTTATGGCAATTCCACTCTGCAAACCAGCAATAAAAGCAATTACTCTGTTATTACGGCATGAAGGAGGTAAACGTAACAGACATAATACATCGGTTAAAACAAAGATGTGAAATTTTTGATTTACTTAGTCCACTTATAGATTCAGAGCAAGTATGTACAGGTGGTTGGAACTTCTGGGTTAAACGGAGACAAACTAATATTGGGATATGTCTCCTCCCTGGTAGCTTTTTCTGGGGCAGAAATAGAGAGTTGTGTTTTTATCTAGGACAGCCTAGAACACTCAAAAATGTGGGTCTCAGACACACTTAAGTACTGCCTGTGATACTGAAAAATGTAATAACTGTTTTGAATGTGGACACACTAACAGACAGTGTTCTAACCATTGTAAATGTAACCTGTGGGAAGAACAGGGGCAGACATACAGGCAGTGCCCCAGGGCATGTCATAACAGAAGGGAAGGCATTAACCAAGATGATTGGGAAATAAAGGTCAAGATCGGGGGGCGGGGGCTAAAGCAACCACAAAAACATTTGCTGAACAAACATATAGTGATAATAATCAGGAACCAGCTTCTGCAGCTCAAACCCAGGCAACATCAGGTCTGGTTACCACATAGTCATTGACTGAAGAAGTAGGTGATCCACCAGTCCCTGTTCCACAGAATGAAAGTAGTCCACAGCCTGAGGTAACGAGTTGCCTGAGTTTGAAGGCAGCTCCCAAGACCTTGACCCCCTTCATCTAGTAACAGTAAAGAAGTGCTGCTATCAGAAATGGCCTCCCTTCTACCCCTTGCAGTTGCGGCCATGGAAATTGTGCCATCTAGGAAGAGGAGGAGGTGTAGTGCAGTACCAGATAGTTTTGTGAAGCTTCTACCTGTGCCTGTGTGTAATAGGTTTGGTCCTTTTACATCTCAAAATAATTGGGGGGGCACTGAGGAAGAGAATTCAGAGGCTTTCTCTATCACATCTTCGGTCAGAGAACAGTCATCTGAATGTGATGATACAACAATGGATACTTCAATTGCTAAAAAAAATTAGAATGAAGACAAGATCTCAAAGAAGTCTTTCAGAGGTAGATCATCCCCTCAATTTAATCAAATGTGTATCAGCCGAATATTATCCCCAGTAACGTTGAATGTAAACAGCATTAAGACCCATCAGAAGTGAGTAATCCCTATGGCCATCTTAGAATCTCTTCCAGGTTATGTTCTATTTATTCAAGACACTAGAATTACATCTATGTTTGAGATAACAGCCTTAAACAACTGTGGACTAAGGGCCCCTCCTGTTGGTCACAGAGAACAGACAAATGTGATGGTGTAGGTATACTGTTTCATAACTTCAATATTAAATTACTGAAGTTTAGTTGCAGTTGAGCTTGTGAGGGCATTACAGCTACTGTAGATGTGTTTATGGGAGACAGGTAGGGATATATGTGTTTTAGACTCATAAGCATTCATGGTCCACAAATAAAAGCAGCCAGGGTGGCTTTGTTTAAAGAAGTGAGACATTTCCTCACAGATAGAGTTCAACAGGTGAAGGTAGATGGAGTCCTGTCAGATTGTCAGAAAATGAGCACAAGGGTTCTTTAAGGATCCATCCTTGGACCCCTGCTGGTTAGCCTCTTCCTTAACTGCCTCTCCCTCATCTGCCAAGACAATAGTCTCCTCTATGCTGATGATGCGGTGCTCTTTACTGCCAAACCACTATAGAGGCCTGGTTCCTGAAACACAAATTACTCCTCAACTACAAAAAAAGTAAGATAATGACATTTGCAGCCTCTCATAAAAAATACAGATCCCACCATCTTATCATCGCAACAATTTGAGCACCCCACTAGAATTGGTTAACTCTTTCAAATACCTATGGATAATGCTTGACAGCACCTTATCCTTTGCCCTCCATATTGACCTTGTCACCAAAGCAGTCAATGCTAACATCGATATATTATATAGGCACAAACACTGCATGATGGTGGATGCTCTCAGGCTTGCAGCTAACAGTTCTGTCATCTCCTCACTCAACTATGAGCTTGAAGTACATGGGGCAGCAGCTAAATTGGCCCTCAAATGTATCTCAATGGATGTAAACAAGGCCTGTAGACTTGTCATGGGGGCCCAAAGGTTGATGCACACCTGTGATTTATATGCCTCAATGGGGTGGCTCCATTTGAAAGGAAGACTGCGGTACCAGCTCTGTTTGCTGGGGAAGAAAGCATCCCTGGGCCTTACCTCTCAGGGTGACAGGAACATATTACAGCCAGCATCAAAGCCCCACTGCACCAGAGGCACAAGCAACCAGGCATTCAAAATCCCTTTTGGCCGCAAGTCTCAAGGGCAAAATCTTTTGGGTACCATGCCCCCAAGTGACTCAACTCCCTTGGAAGAGACCTACTTGCTGAAACAAAGCTCAGCCACTTTAAAAGGAAGCTTCAGATGCACCTCACAGCACTCTGTGGCTGTGACTGTCCTACCTAAGTTGAATCATCTGGTATGCTAAACAAGGCCTGATCTGCTCGTACTTTGTGCAATATTGCTTGCTGTTGTATCCCACTGACTCCATTCATTCCCACCTACTTTCATTCCTGCACCCCCCTTTCTTTATTTTCCTCACCCATGTTTTCACCTTACTCTTGCCATCCCTCCACACTCTCACCCTTCAATTAGACAATGCCTCTTTTGGCTGGCTTGTTTTACAAAAGCACTTAACTGCATTTGTTTTTGACTTTTGAAATGTTGTGTTACATTGTATTACATTATTGAACTTGAAATTATTGTATAATTCCCATGGTTTTCATGAAATTCTGTGTCATGTCATTCCTCTGTGTATATGTTTTCCTTCCAATTGATGTGGAACATTTGTAAAAGAGCTCTCAGTTTAAAGTTGATTATAATCCAAAATATAATAAATAAATAAAAATAAATTATTTGCACACAAGTAAATTACTGATAATGGGTGCGGATTTTAACTGTGGGTTGTCCTTAAAGACGGGGAAAGAAACTGGGAAACTGGGAAATTATATAGTGACTAGTGGTGGGCGAAGTCCATGCACTTCACTACGTGGAGTACTTTGCATCATAGCCATAATTATGTGATGTATTCCACAGTGTGAAGTGAATAACATCGCCTTTAATGTTAACGAGAAGTCTCATTGTTTTCTAGGGATTTTGCACTGACTTTGCCTTTGTTTTGGCCTTTACTGTGAAGTTTACAGTGAATCATAGGATAGCAGGTCACATGGGCTATAGATTGTCTTGCACAGTCTCAGTTCTGTGTAGTGTGTGTAGTGGAAAGCTGGAGACAGTTTGCTATCAGAGCTCTGTGAATCAAACCATCGAAAAACTTTTTAAAAATAATTTTTGAGCCAATTTATTTGGTCAGAATTTAGTACATATATTATAGGAAACCCTTCTGAGCTTATAACATCCAGTGTTTATTGTTTTTGTGTGCATTTTGAATGTTAATTTAGAACATTAAGTATGTGCACTGGCAGACACTGTAGAAGTGTGCTTCAGGGAAGGGGCAGATCTGTGGTAAAGGAAGATTCCCAGCGAGAAAGGCAGTCTTTCTAACTTTTGTTGGGTAGCTAGTGTGTTAGTATTTGTGTGTTCATATACACACAGTAATACTTGTATTAAGTTTTGATCATTTTTTTTCTGTGTGCTCTGGCACCGTGCCTTTTTTCAGTCAGTTTAAAATATTTGGTTGTAGTGTACTGAACTGTTACATTTTCTGTGTATTGCCTTTGGTGTGTGCGTTCGTGTCTTCAAGTCAGACACATTTTATTGCACCACACCATAATCGCAGAACTCTGAATCTTTTATCCATCTGCAGTATTTTTTACTGCATCATTCTATTTTGGTAGTGGACTAATACTGTAGCTGCCCCCTCTCCCACAAAAGAAATAATTATTTTTCCAGTTCTGGATTTGTGACCACAGGTTTCGGTGTTGTTCTGCCTGTAGCTGCATCTCTTGAGTGCTCAGTCTCCATCTGTAAGCCACAGTTGTTGTTTTTTGACTTCTCGTCCACCCCAAAGTTCAGAAATCTAAATTTGTTGTTAATTTTATGTGTAATCCCAAAACATGCCTGCAAAGAGACGTGCATGCAAAGATGTTTCTGGTCATGGCACTGATGCCAGTGGCAAGAGTGGCCATGGGCATGGGCTTGGTAGTATGCAGCACAAGGACATAGTTGATGGTAGTAAAAGGATTTCTCCAACTGTGTTTTTCACAATGCAGTCAGTTGCTTCAATGATGGTTGGATATGCTGTTGTCCTCACTAGTGGTGGTAGTGAAGTTGGTGATGGCATGAGTATTGCTTGAAGTTCAACCTGTGACAAGTTAACAGGCTGCCAAAATATCATGGAGTCCACAGACATGAGTCAGAGTGTAGTTCATGTTACACTCCCTGTCCCCATCCCCACAGTAGTTGAACATGATTCTGATCCTAATGATGACTCACAATCACAATCTTATGTTTCCAGTGCTGTTGAGGTTATGTGTGGGCCATCCAATGACTGAAATGTTGAAGAAAAAATAGAAGATGATCATACTGAGGCTGTGTTTAGGCTTGGAACAAGTTCTCCACAGTACAGCATCCAAGCTGAATTTACTAGCAACCCACAAAATAAGATAAAATAACTGTGTGTACGATAAGTATTTATTTTCTTTGTGACTCTGTGTAATCTAAAAAAATGCCGACAAAGACATGGTTAGGCAAAGGAGTTTCTGACTGTGGCATTTGAGCCACATAAGTCAGTGGGGTATAAGCTTTGGCTCTGTGGGCAGTGCAATCCATCATATCTTATGGAATTAATAAAAAAGGAAAAAAAATCCTTGAAGGGAAAGAGTACTGTGTCAGAGAGGGTTACGGCCAGGCAAGATCCCTGAATCTGTGTGGGTAACAGCAGTGCCTACAGCACCACCCTTAGCATAGGTGGTGTGTAAAATAAATTCTGTGTGTGTGTCTGAAATAAAATCTTTCAGCCAGTAATCAAGTAACAGCAAGCAGCCATGTAGGTAAAAGTTGCAAACTAACACTGGAGGTTTGCCACAGGCATGAGGAGGATGACTGAATGTTCAAGTAGTGTTCAGGTTACCAGTGTGGTGCATACGTCGGTACGAATGTTGTACTCATTGTCATTAATAAAACTCTGAATGCTTGCTTTTCTTTGTCTCTGTATTTTTATTATTGTTTTATTTATAAATGTCTCTTTTCTTGCACCCTTCAAGTGTTTACATATGATTCAGGACTTCTTGTCCCTTCAGCAGAACACATTGGGGCTGTATAGATAAACATAAAAACATGATATACCATATTTACTGTAGAATGAAATATAACATCATGATATTTTTAAAACTTCCAGATTCATAACATATACCATTAAATCACTGTGCAGGGGGAACATATCTGCTTCTAGAACTTGTACAATCTGAAATGTAGCACCCTTTTGATATTAAGTATTTGTTAATATTGTGGGACCATCTGTAGTAAAAAAATGATGGGGAAAAAGGGGTTAAGAAGATATATAAAATACTATAGTTTTAATTTCAAATTAATTTGTCTCAAATGTTGTATATCTATTCACTATCTTAATTGTAACTCCTTTCTTTTAGATTTATGTCAACTGTTTGTACTTCTGGCAAACCTTTTCAAAGTAGCTTGTATATTTCACCACCTATTATTTGAAAAAAAGTATATACATCCAAGAATATTCATTTGATTCTCTTACCCACCTAAAATTATTCTGTGAGAGTAGCTTCTGCTAAAGATCCCCATCATTTTCATCTAATTTTTCACCTATTGTAGAGAGACACCTTGCCTTATTATATTTTAATCTTTTCAAAAAAAAGTGTTTATCAGTTACTTTCCCCCTGTAAAGGGTTGCTTTTAAAATCAGTACCCACCATATTTGAATATGATCTTTAACATGATCCGCTTTCTCAAAGAATGTAATTTTCTTTTCAGTTCCAGCAGTTTAAAGAGAACATTACTGCGGAAGCATCTGCCATTAACTAGAATGCCACTGGCATTTCTTCTTCTTGGCTGCTTCTCTGTGCAGCTAGGAAGGGGCCGACCACAGATATTCATTATCTGCTTGAGCGGGATGATGTCACGCTGTGACGTCTCCTGTGGCTCAGTCCAAAAAGGAAATCACACACAGTATACAGGGTAAACTACTGGTGCGATCCCACTTCCTATTAGTATTTAGAAGTTTAGATGCAGGATTTTAAATGAGAAATGAGGACAGTGGCAGAGGGCAGAGAAATGTGTTAATGGAAGAATTTATGAAATGATAATTTTCCATTGTAATCTTAAATTATGTGCCTATACCATGTGTTCAAAGCAAATACAAAGAATGTTAGGATGAAGGTGATGATGCATGGGGAAGGGGAAATGTCATGTTAGATGGGGCAGAGGATGTGGCTATGTGAGGTTGTTTAACTGAAGTCACTCCTGGGTTACAGTGTAGCTGCCTAAAGCATTTAACCCCCACCAAATTCTAAGTGATTAATGTTATTGTGCTGTACTTTTAATTCAAATTCAACTAACAAAATACTTTAATTCACAGATCACTACATGATTAAATTCACATGTTTCTATATTCCTGAAAATCCATTTAACATTCCAGTATCAAAGTTATTCTTTTGTTTTAATGTCCAAAATTCAGGAGAATGCGTTCCACACTAGACTTTTATTCAGCCCATAATGATTTCTTTTTTTTAATTGTTTAACCAGGAGTAGCACATTAAGCTGAAAGCTTTTTTACAGGTGTGACCTGGGAGCACAGGGAAGTTAAGTGACTTGCTCAGGATCACACAGTATGCAAGTGGAAGCTGTGGGATTCAAACCGAGGTTTGGTCTGCTGGATGTCACCAGATTTGCAGGTCAGAGCCTTAAACCACTGTGCTATACTGCCTCTCTGTAGATTCTGTAGATTTTTAGTGTAAAAATCCATCATGCTTCCCTTTGTCTCAAAAGGATCTCATAGTTACCCCCTCTAATAGGTTTTTTATGTTGGCTCAAGCTTGCACACCAGCCAACATATTGCAGTAGTAGCAGATTTGGAGGTGCGGTCACTGTGGGCATATGCAGGGCCCGCATCAGTAGGTGCGTCACTCATTCTCCAATAAGCCAGCATGCAGGTGCTGACACCAGCTATACATAAAGTGGCCACCAGATGTAAGAAAAGTGCCATTACAATTAGAGGAAAGCTCGTCATGCAGCAGCACAATAATACACCTCCCAACACCTTTCCTAGTGAAGCAGTTCAGTAAGCATGGTGGCACTAACTGCAGCCATGCAGAGTGCCAACTTCAAGGGTGCCTAATCCCCCTGTCAGCATGCCCCAACCCACTTCATTTGCCAATTGGGGAGCCCACTCCCTGTTGGCATAATGCCCCCGCTTCCATTTCAAGTGTGTGCTGAGGGGTGCCCAATCCCCCTCGGCATTATGCACCCCCCAACAGTCTTTCTTTACCAATTGGGGGCCCAATTCCATCAGCTTCAGTCCCCCTTCCCAGTTTTAATTTGCTGATGGTGGAGCCCCCTTCCTATTGGCATAATGTCCCCCCATTTGTTGTGTGCTGAGGGGGTTCCCAATCCCCCTATGCTCTTGCTCCCCCCTTAGGTATGTGCCGACAGAGGTGCCCAATCTCCATCTGCTACAGCACTCCCCCATAAAATACTCAGGTGATACACTGGGAGTCCATCCCGGTGTGCCAAATTCCCCTGTAAAAATAAAAAGTCCTGTGATTTTTTCTTTCTTTTTTTTTAACCTGTAAAACAGAAAATGGTCCCTCGCAGTCTGTCCTGCTCCTTCCCCCAACCCATGCCCACCCTCTGCGTGACCTGCCTCCCACACACCTCCACCCTACACTTACCTCTGGTGCCTGGCGTGACTATCTTCAGTGGCTCGGGAGCACGTCTGCACTCTTCCAAGCCAACTGTGAACTGAAGAAATGCTGGTAAGCTGTATAATGGCATAAATAGATTTTTTTTTAACTTTGGTGCATATCTCAGCCATTTTTGGGAATTTTGCCACCAAATTTTCAAGATGGGGTTATTGGGACCCTTCCTCATGAATTCAGTCATTGTCATGACATTATTCGGTCCCAAAAGGTGATTTCACAGTCACTGTATGGAACACCTTTTGGGACCGATTAATGAAATGGCAGTGTCATTGTTCAGGAGGGGGTCTCTCAAAAAGCCTATGTTGCAAATTTGGTGAAAAAAACAGAAAAATGGCTGTTTTATAGTGTGCATTGTGCAGTTTCCATGAACGCTCATAACTTCATCAATTTGTAATATTTTCAGTCCAGATTTTTAATATTGCCATTTTCCCACACCTCCTTATGAACAGTACAGCTGTCATTTTACATATCTTGGCTGAAATGTGTTTCGCACTTCAGGTGCAAAATAGCACCGTTGCTGTGGCAAATCCATTTTAGGCCCAGATTAACAAAATGACAGTGACACTGTTCATGAGCAGAGGTCCTAAAATGCCTATGTTGAAAATTTGGTGATGAAAGTCCATAAAATGACTGTGTTAGAAGTATGAATTGCACAGTTTCCACACACCCCTGTAACTTAGCAAATTTGCAATATTTTCATGTCAGATTTTCAGCACTGGCATTTTAACACACCTCCTTATGAACAGTACAGTTGTCATTTTTCACATCCTGCCCAAAATGTGTTTTCACACCTGTGGCATACAATGGAGTGGTTGCTGTGGGAAATCAACTTTTGGGACAGATTAACAAAATCACAGTGCCACTGTTCATGAGGGGAAGCCGCAAAATGCCTACGTTGAAAATGTGTTTAAAACAATCCAAAAACTAATTGAGTTATGGATGTGTGTTGTGCAGTTTCTATGCATGCTCATGACCTCACCAATTGTTCATATTTTCACTCCAGATTTTTAATGTTGCCATTTTTTTACACCTCCTCATGAACAATACAGTTGTCATTTTTCACATCCTGCCCAAAATGTGTTTCCATACCTGTCGCACCAAATGGCGCAGTTGCTGTGCAAAATCACCTTTCGACTAACAAACGTATAGTGCCGCTTTTTATGAGGTAGGGTCACAGAAAGCCCATGTTGATAATTTGGAGTGAAAATACCAACACACGCCTACAGCATTAGGGTTTCCAACTATAACACCCCACCCTGTAGAGACTGACAGGTGTCAGGGGTGTGACTTGGGATCATCAGCTGTAATGATCCTGCCATTCCACCCCCACCCTGCAGCCAGTGACAGGCATCCAGGCGTGCCTTGGAGTGTTCAGCCCCAAAGTTCACCCCATTCTCCTATACTGCACCCACCTCAATATATTTCCTTTTGGAATGGGGTAAGTATAAGGCCCAAAGACCCCAAAGCACACCACAACACTTGTCAGTATCTACAAGGTAGGGTGAGGTAAAATGGCATGAGATTTATAGCTGATGACCCAAAGGCACACCCCAACGCCTGTCAATCTCTGTTCAATACTTCTCTGCCATTCCTATTATGCATCTCTAAATCCTGCACTACCAATGCCAATGCCAGTAAGACAACATTCAGCATTGACATTTTTTTTTTTTACAGATACTGCTACTTCTTGCAATTTTCTTCAGTCTGCGTCACATTTCTGAGACTTTTTTGTCCTTTATCTAGATTTGTGAACTGATTACAATGGTTTGGTGCTAGCCTCACTAAGGGGTTATCTTTTTAGACTTGTACACATGAATGTTCAGTTTTTCTTTCCCATTTGGGAACAACAGCACTGCTCATTGTACCCTGGGAGCTGGAAGTATCCCCCTTCTTGTCTACTCTGATATTTTAATTTGTCATAGTTTCTTTTTCTTGCTTAGCCAGCAGTAAGGAAAAAGTAAGATTGCCCTAGACTACAGGGGAGAGGTGAGAGAGTCTGTGAATGTGCAAATCCATCAAATGGTGGTTTCACCAGAAGTTGGTAGGCTGAGTTCTAATACTTCCTGACCACCACCTCAACCACTAGCATTAGTTCTCTACCTCCATATATGGCACTGTTAGCTGCCCCACTACATATGAGTATGCACCTGGAAGGGTCCTTATATGGCCCATTGCAGATTATGGCATTGGGCAGAACAGCTATGATGGTGCCATATATGGAAGAACAGCAATCTTTCTAGATGAGGCCATGGTGGCAGTCAGACCAAAGTGGGTCGGGGTCTATCTGGTCAGGCAGTTGTAGGTTGAGGTAACTTGGAAGGTGCATTGGAAGGCCCCACTAATGTTGGCAGGTGCAGTACTACAAAATTTTTGCCAAGGCAGGCAGCAGTAGGGTACTGGCGGACCAGGGCACTACATGGATCCTGTTGTGAATCAGGTAAAGACAGAGGGTAGCTGGATTTTGAGGGCTAGGTGTTCCCTCAAACACTTGAAATGTATAAGGATTTGAGCATAGGGGATGGAGACAGAGTCAGAAATGTGAGGGCTCTGCTTTTAATGTCTATACAGTGCTCTTTTCCTCCAGTTAAGGTGAACCAGTAAACTCAAACTGGACAATTCAAACTTTTTCAGCTTTACTGTAGAATGTTCACTAAGTTGGACCATGAAAGGTATGCACATCTATAGCAAAAAGAGGTTTTACTCAGCTTTCTGATGTACATAGGAAAGCAATACCATACAGTCACAATAACAGTAACAATGGAATGAAGTCAAAACAAATTAAAAAGTACATGCCAAGAAAGAATCTTTGACATCAGAGACCTGTTAACTTGTGACACAGACCATGTGGTCTACTGCATCATCTGTCCATGCTCCCTGTATTATGTAGGAGAAACTACAAGAACATTGAAAAACAGAATCTCAGAACATAAAAGTCGAATAAGGTATAATGATAAGAAATTACTGGTAGCAAAACATTTTAATGAATACAATCATCAAATTTCATCAATGAAGTTCATAGGTATTGAAAAGGTTAAAAAAACCTATTAGAGGGGGTAACTGGAAGACCCTTTTGAGATGAAGGGAAGCATGGTAGATTTTTACACTAAAAATCTACAGAAGTCGTTATGGACTGAATGGAAGTCTAGTGAGGAGTGCATTCTCCTGAATATTGGACACTAATATAAAATAATATCTTTCATACTGGTATGTTATATGGATTTATATAAAAACATGAGTCTTTAATCATGTAGGGATCTGTGAATTAGATTATTTTATTAGTTCAATTTGTATTAAAAGTATACAATAATAACATTAGTCATTTAGAATTCAATGGAGTTTAAATGCTTTAGGCAGCTACACTGTAACTCAGGAGTGACTTCAGTTAAACAACTTTATATACAGTAGTCACAGCCTTTCCCCCCCAACATGACATCCCCCCCTGTGCATCATCAACTTCAACCTAACATTCTTTGTATTTGCTTTAAACACATGGTGCAGGCACATAATTTAAGATTACAATAGAAAATGATCATTTCCAAAAATTCTTTCATTAACACACTTCTCTGTCCTGTGTCATTGTCCTCATTTCTCCTTTAAAATCCTGCATCTAAACTTCTAAATACTTATGGGAAAGGGGATCACACCAGTGGTTCAACCCTGTATATTGTCTGCGATTTCCTGTTTGGACTGAACCACGGGAGACATCACAGTGTGACGTCATCACGCTCAGGTGGAGCTTGAATATCCATGGCTCGGCCCCTTTCTAGCTGCACAGAGAAGCAGCTGAGTAGAAGAAACACCAGCAGCAGTCTAGTTAATGGTGGATGCTACTGCAGTAATGTTTGCTTTAAACTGCAGGAACTGAAAAGAAAATTGCACGTTAAAGATCATATTTAAATACGGTGGGTACTGATTTTAAAAGCATCCCTTTACATGGGTGAGTAACTGATAAGCACTTTTTTGAAAAGATTAAAATATAATGAGGCAAGGTATCACTACACAATAGGCGAAGAATTAGATGGAAAGTATCAGGATCTTTAGCAGAAGCTACTCTCACAGAATAATTTAAGGTGGGAAAGAAATTAAATTGAATATTCTTTGATGTATATACCTTTTTTAAATAATAGCAGGCAGAATATACAAGCTAGCTTGAAAAGATTTGCCAGAAGTACAAACAGTTGACATAAATCTAAAAGAAAGGAGTTACAATTAAGATAGTGATTAGATATATATAATTTGATACAATAAATTAATTTTAAATTAAAACTATAGTAATTTATAAATCTCGTCTCCCCTTCCCCATCATGTTTTTTACTACAGATGGTCCCACAATATTAACAAATACTTAATATCAAAAGGGTGCTACATTTCAGAGGGTACAAGTTCTAGAAGCAGATATGTTCCCCCTGCACAGTGATTTAATATGATATGTTATGAGTTGTAACTTTTCAAAATGTCATGATATTAAGAATACTTCATTCTAAATATGGTTTATTATGTTTTTGTGTTTATCTGTACAGCCCCAATGTGTTCTGATAAAGGGACAAGAAGTCCTGAATGTACGTAGACACTTGAAGGGAGCCAAAAAAAAAGAGACACTTATAAAAGAAACAATAATAAAAATACAGAGATAAAGAAAAGCAAGGGTTCAGAGCTTTATTATTGACAAGTAGTTTTGTGGGTAGTAGTTTCCCTTAAACACAGTGTTACACCAGGATTCTGGATATCAGGATACTCCTCATTGCAAATAGAAAGGGAACCCTGTGGAAGTCCATACACACACATAAAGGTACTCATTGTCATGTCACGATCACGAGTCATGAGACAAATCATGTTCTTCATCTTCATGATCACGAATCACACAACTTTAACTCTTTTTGGTCCAATCCTGTTTTTTTTTTTAAATCTTCTGTTTCATCATGAATCAGGACTGGGGGACAGCCAGTTATCATGAGACATCACTCAAGATCCTTGGTCTAGTCTGATGCTTCTGTTTGTGTTCACATTCTGTAGGATGCCTTACTCAAAATCTTTGTCCTCACAAGAAGCCAGACCTATTTAATCCAGTAGATATTATCTTGGCATGAGCATTGTACAGTTCTGGGAAGTTCATCATAACTGAGTCAGATCATGTCATGATCACGAGTCATGAGACCTTAGCATAGGTGGTGTGTAAAATAAATTCTATGTCTGTGTGTCTGAAATAAAATCTGCCAGCCAGTCCTCACATAACAGCAAGTAGCCATGTAGGTAAAAGTTGTGAATTAACACTGGAGGTTTGCCACAGGCATAAGGAGAATGACTTTGAATGTTTAAGTAGTGTTCAGAGTACCAGTGTGGTGCATATCTCACTTCAAACATTGTACTCATTGTCATGTCACAATCACGGATTCATGAGTAATGAGACAAATCACGTTCTTCATCTTCATGATCATGAATCACACAACTTTAACTTTTTTTGTCCAACAGACCAAGCAGGACAATCACATCTATGTTTGTAGCCAGTCACGATGATGGTGGTGCTGAATAATGCAGGTGAAGCAGACCATCCTGGTGCAGTGTAAAACAATGTACCATTGAGGCTACTGATGCAGTCATGGAAAAAGAATTTCCAAGTGGGTACAACTCCAGCATTGAGGATTGCAAAGGCTGCTTTTCTTTTCTTTTTGTTTCCCTTGTTTTCTGCCAGTGTAAAATATTTAACAGTGGTGACATAAAGGCTAGATGATGGATATAAAAAAGACAGGGACAGCTCCACAGGGTACTGATACTGAATGGGGTACTGTAATGAACTCGGAATAATTTCTTGTTCATCTGTTTGCACGAAGCATTGAGGTATTTTGGAATGGCAGTATGTTCCAGTCTTAAGATGGACAACTGTTTGGATACACTGAAGACCTGGATAGAAGACAAAGATATTAATGAAAATTGTTTTCCAAATGATCCATGCACCCCCAAAAAAATACTTACCTTTCATGGATTGGATTTCAATTGCTTGTCAATGCTTATCAATGCTCTGGGACAGCTAGTCTGTGAGACAGTATGACAAGCAGTGTAGGAATGCTATTCTGTTTTATGAAAAGTAACCTGACTGCTTTTAAATTTGTTTCATATTCAGGAGAGATACTCTTTGGTTGCTAGGCAACAATCAACTCATCCACTTGAGAAGTGATGGTCAGACTTACCATGCTGTTATGGGATGAACTGTAGTTACTGTAATACCAGCTCATATTTGCATGGGGATGAGGTGTTAGAGATACTTATTTTAGTAGTTCATCTTCATTTTGTTAAAGGCAGAATGCCCGTATCTTAGTGTCAGCCCAGGTCACATGCTGCTGATAGGCATACTTATAGGTCTCTGACCCACATAAGCAAGGACCCAGAGTGAGCAGAGTGAGCTTGGGTGAACAAGTGTGGTCGCTGTGCGCAGAAACATGTATTTCATACAGCGTGTTTTGCATGTCCTGCATGCACTAGTGGATGGTGCAGGCCATACTCAGAGATACAAGTAAGGTAAAAACAGGCAGGCTTGGTGTGTGTAAATATACACTTAGTGTAAGCTATGTCCTTAGTGTTAAATATGGAACCATATAATCCATCGGACGATTTCTTGGATATATTAACAAATAATGGTACTATTACAAGATGTAGTTGTTTAATGTATTCTGCAAATGTTTCAGAAATGCATGCTGATAATTACATATGCCAAAAATGTTTAGAAATAGGCAATCTGATATGGGAGGTAAACAAATTAAAAAAATAGGTTAAGGGAACCTCTCTAAAACAGCAAATGCTGTACCCAATTATAAAAGAAAGAGATATGGACAGGATGGATTGGAGGATTGTGAGGATCCAGGGGAGGGATCATCTCAAAATGAAGATTTATCTGCAAATGAGGAATAGGTGTGGGTATATGTTGATAGAATGCCCAGGAAGAAAGGACATATGGCAATAACTACTTCAGACCTACCACTGTCAAACAGATTTAAGCCATTACAAAAACACATATAGATGTATGCCCTAGTAAAGTGCCTGTTATAGGTGACTCAATATTAAAAATAACTGATGGTATCATATGTGGAAATGATAAAGAAAACAAGCAAGTAAACTGTCTTCCTGGAGCTACAACAGGTGATATTAAAAGAATACTGCCAAATGTCATTGAAAAAGAATGAAATACAAACAGTTGTTATTCATGTAGGGGTAAAAAACATAGGCAAAGATTATGAAAAGGATGTACCTTTGATAAATTGCCATAAAGAGAAAAACAACACTATGCAAAGGGTGAATATAATAGTGAAAAATAAATGCAATGAACAAAATATAACATTCATTGATGCATGGGAAACCTTTTTTTTTAACAGAAAGGAATTGTATGCTAATGATGGATTATACCTGAATTGTAAAGGCACTAATAACCTTGCCAAATTGATTCAGGGCCCTTTACATTTAAATTAATAAAAAGGAGGAGGGTAGCACATTAAACTTAAGCGTAAACTCAACATTCCTTTGTCCCTCAAGTGGCTACAAATTAGCAATAAAAAAATTAAACAATTGAACATCTAAACTGTTATTTAACTAATGCCAGAAACTTGCCCAATAAACTAGATGAACTTAAGGCTATTATGAGCATGAAAGATATGATGTTCGATATGGTATTTATCACAGAAACTTGGTGGAATGAAGATGAAACTTGAGGAAGAGAAATCAGTGGTTACAATCTCTATTGTTTGGATAAGAAAGATTAAAAGGGCTGGAATTGCTGCCTATATCATTAGTAAAATCAAATTTGTGGACATTAATTATAAAATTAAAACAGGAAAGGCAAATGCCGAGACCGTATGGCTTAAAATTGATACTGACAGCCAACAAAGTACTATTGTTGGATTGTGCTATAGGTCACTTAACACTAGTCTAGAGTGGACTGAGGAAATAAATAAGGAGCTGGAAAAGGCTAATGAATTAGGCCCTGTATTGTTTCTGGGAGATTGAAATTTTGCTGATATTAATTGAAGATACTTAACTGCACAATCACAGCCCGGGAACACATTCCTAACTCTTTTACAGGTACTTAATCTTAAACAACATGTGAATCAGCCAGCATGCCTAAATAATATATTAGATAGTATCATTACTTCCAATACTTTAGAGATTGACAGGTGCAAAATTGTGGAACCCCTGAATCATTGTGATCATAGTAGCATACATTTTAGTTTAAATAGTTGTACGGGAATGGCAAAGGGATGTAGGACAGTGTTTTGTTTTAAAGGTATTAATGTGGATAAAATGCAAAAGGACTTGGAATCCATTCACTGTGTGGCTAAGTTAGCTGATAAAATTATAGTAGATATGTGGGAGATTATAAAAACTGAGATATATGATCTATGTAATACTTATCTGCAGAAGGTGAAGAAGCATGACAATAAGGGCATTAAGCCATGTTGGTTAAATAACAAAATCAAAAATTTACTTAAGAAAAAAAGGAGATTATGCAACACATACAAAAAAAGTAACATGGACAAGAACTGGGAAATATATAAATAGTGTCAAAAGGAATGTAAACACCTAATTAGGAGAATTAAATGTAAAATGGAGATTAAATTAGCAAGTACAGCTAATAAAGAAAATGTCAAACAATTTTATGGCTACATAAATTCACTTTGAGGAAATACTCAGGGAGTTACAGTATTAAAACAAAATGGTAATCAAACAGAGACATCATCTGAAGTAGTAGACATTTTTAACACTTATTTTGGTAGTTTATACAAAAAAACAAAACTGAATTTTTAGGTACAATACCAACAGGAGATACTATACTATACTATACCGTACTATACTGTACTATACTATACTATACTATATACTATACTATACTATACTATACTATACTGACACTTGGGTGTCAGCGTGGCTCAGTTGGTAGCACATCTGCCTCTGGACCAGAAGGTTGTGGGATCTCGTCCCACACCAGGATTGGACTTGCACCTAAAAATCACTGGCATCCGACTGCAGTATTGGGGGGTGCTGTACTGCTGGGGTGTGCCGTCCTTTGGATGAGATGTTAAACTGAGGTCCCTTCTGTCCATCCTGGTGTTGTCCTGGTGGGTGTCCAGGTGGAAGTAAAAGAACCCAGGGCACTCTTTGCAAAGAGCAGGGAACATTCCCGGTGTCCTGGCCAACATTCCCCTTCACATAAACCAGTTCATGCAATTATCCAGACTGTGTGTGGGTGATGGTGTGTGATATGGCCGCCACCACACATTCAGTCACTTCACTACCAGTCTAGCATTTATTGTAAAGTGCTTTGGGATATTGTGTATGAAAAGCACTATATAAATGCTGATTCTTCTTCTTCTATACAAATGGATATTGATACCAGAGTGGTTATTGATAAATTTAAAGTTTTAAAAAATTCAACTTCAATGGGAATTTATAATATATCAGCTAAGATGTTAAAACTGATGACACCTAGCATTGCAACCCCATTGGTTATGCTATACAAGAAATCCATACAGGAACAACCTGTGCCACTGGATTGGCTATCAGCTATCATAATATCCATTCATAAAAAGGGCTCTAAAACTGAATGCAGTAATTATAGGCCCTTTTAGTTTAACTTCTGTAACTGGTAAGATACTTGATTCAATAATTAAATATGATATTTATAAGTATATTAGCAATAAGGGTCATTTGGATCCCACTCAACATGGATTTAGACCTGGCAGATCATGTGTCACCAACCAGTTAAGTTTTTATGAGAAAGTGTCATACGCCCTGGACCAGGGATTCCTGGTTGATTGTATCTATCTGAATGTATCAAAGGCTTTTGATAGAATACTGCATAGGGAAATTATTAAGACTCTGATGGACTTAAGTATTGATAACAGGTTAATGAGGTGGATAAATAACTGGCTCAATTATGGAACACAGAAAGTCAGTATTAATGGATATTTATCATCCACAGTCCAAGTGACCAGCAGAGTACTGCAGGGGTCAGTACTGTGCCCTGTTTTATTTCGGCTATTCATATTTGGGCTAGGGCATAGCAGTAATATATGGGTTAGTAAATATGCCGATGATACTAAACTGGCATGTGCAGTTCTGAATAATAATAATAATAATAATAAAAAAACTTTATACAGCGCCTTTCTTAGACACAAGACACCTTACAATATTAACAAATATAATAAATAAAACATAAAATAACAATAATCTGAGCTCCAAAAACAATAATTAGTTAAAATAAATCCTTGACCATAAATAGGTCTTCATGGCCTTTTTAATTTCATCCATAGTCCCACACTGATGAAGCAGCCGGGGTAGAGAATTCCAAAGGGTTGGAGCAGCATACACAAAAGCACGAGTGTCAGATGATTTCAGAGAAACCCTTGGAATCTCTAGCAACCCCTCATCCACCGAGTGGAGAAATCGCTTAGGGCAGTGGGGCACCAGAAGCTCTTTCAAGTAGTCTGGGCTCTGTCCATGTAGGGCTTTGTAAGTCAAAAGACCAACTTTTAAGGTGATCCGCCACTGAATCGGCAGCCAGTGCAGATCACACAGCACCAGAGAAATATGACAGACATGAGACGTTCCCATCAATAACCGAGCCACAGCATTCTGCACCAGCTGCAAGTGGTGTATATCAACCCAAGGAAGCCCTAGATAAAGGGAGTTGCAATAATCCAGTTCCCATCCCCTCTACCCTATGACCCAGGTCCACAACCATTACCTCCATCTTCTCCGAGTTCAACTTCAGCCAGCTTGAATCCATCCAGCTCTGTATTTCAGCGAGGCAGTTATTAAAGACCAAGACAACTCTATCCTGGTCGGGTGTAAAAGACAGGTAGAGCTGGGTATTATCAGCATAGCTGTGAAACCTCAGCCCATACCTTCTTATTATGTCTCTGAGGGGCAGCATAAACACTGTGAACAACATGGGGGACAACACTGAGCCCTGGGGAACCCCACATGACAGAGGGACTGGGTGGGAAGAATTTATCCCCGACACCACTCTCTGAGTTCTGTCAGTGAGGAAAGATTTAAACCAACTGAGGACTGCACCAGACAGGCCACAGATGAACTCCAGTTGTGCAAGAAGCACCCCATAGTCCACAGTGTCAAAAGCTGATGAGAGATCAAGAAGAACCAAGATAGAATGGCTCTTCTGGTCCCTAGTAGCCATCAGGAGATCATTAAGCACCCGAACCAGCACTGTCTCAGTACTATGCCTCTTTTGAAAACCAGACTGGAGTGGTTCATAGATGTCGTGGATGGTTAAGTGGTTTTCCAATTGTCCAGCCACTACTTTCTCAATAATCTTCCCTGTAAAGGGAAGATTAGAGATCGGCCTGTAGTTAGCAAGGCAGTCAGGGTCCAAGGAAGCTTTCTTCAGGAGGGATATCACCACTGCCTCCTTCAGGGAGCTAGGAAACTCACCCATATCCATGGAGCACCAAACTATCCATGCCAGGACTGGGCCAATGATATCAAGACAACCCTTTATCAGGGAGGTCGGGCTGGATCCAAACTTCAGCATGTAGGATGCATACTATGGACAATCCTCATGACATCACTGAACTCAGGCCGGCCGAAGGAACTCCAGGAAAGACCAGGGTCTGCAACCAAACACCGATCAATAACTTCTCCCATAGAGGGAGCTGGCTGGAGCGCTGCACTGATGTCAGCCACCTTATCTGCAAAGAAGCGAGCAAGCTCATCACACTCCACTTGTGAAAAGGCTTTCCGAACCTGAAGACAGGCTGGGTTGCACAGTCTGCCAACAGTTTGAATGATCTAAACTACAAACTGCTTTAAATGGCATGGTTTTGTGGGCAGAAGATCTAGGTATGTAATTTAATCCTGATAAGTGCAGTGTCATGCACATGGGTAAACATAACAGAGAAGCTGCCTACTACATGAATGTGGCCCCTTTAAGGAAGACTCAAGGAGGAGATAAATCTAGGGATAACTATATCTAATAAGCTTACCTATGATAAGCATTGTCAGACATTGGTTATAAAGGCTAAATGCACCCTTTGGACTATTAAAAGAAATATGTCAAGTAGAGATACAAATGTGATCATGCCCCCATATTGAGCCTACAGTAGACCCTTTTTAGATTAAGAAAACCCTGTGTGGGGGCCAATTAAGAGATGTAAACAAGATAATATAGAAAAAGTACAGTGGCATACTACTAAAATGATCTATGACTGCAGAAACCTATGCTATGAAGATAGGTTGCAGATAATGAACCATATGTCTCTCCATACTGGAAGGATCAGGGGGATATGACCTTATGTTATAACCTCGTAAAGGAACCTGAACTCTTATTGGAACTAAATCTCAGTTTTAAGACTCATAACAAGGGCACAAGAGGACATAAGTACCAATTAAAAAGTACTAAATTTAATACAGAGAGACGTCGAGCCTTTTTTACCTAAAGGGTGGTAAATCCCTGGAATGACCTTCCAGAGGAAATAGTCATGAGCAAAGACAAGATACAATTTAAATATAATTTAGATCAATATTTACTGTATGTAAAGAGTCTGGCATATTAATGTATGACCAAGGAGCATATACAGTATGGGTCAAAAGCCTTTCTTTCATTCCAGATCTTAGTATGAATCTTAGTATAGCTTGTACAGCTGAAGTCAACAATCAGACACATGTGGAACCCATGAGCAGTGGCAACATGGTTTCATCACTATGGTCATGAATCTGTGTGCTGTAACATCTATCACTCATCTCACTCACTCACACCAGTACATCCCCCCCCAAAAAAACTTTAATTTTACAGTACCACATTAGATGGCGGCACATATGTATGGCATGTGAATGTGACCATGACCAACACACCGGTGAAGGGGAAACATTCAATGTTTATGATGATGATTCTCTGCAAAGGAACAACATGATGGACTGCTCAGTGCTTACAACAAAAAACAAGATTCAGTACTAGGGATGGGCGGATATCTGACCTGATAAAACAATCTGGTCGGATATCCATGATTTTTGGAAGTTCCGATCCAGGTGGATAGTAGCCCTTTAAGAGGTCAGGTACCTTTATTTATTTTAATTACATGAGCACCTGTTAATTATGGACCTGATCACTTTTAAATTCCCTTATAAGTGGTGCTTTACTGTGAAGACAATTGTGCTGGGGGTGGGACAAGAGACCAACAGAGCAAAGCATTCAGCGCAATGCAGAGGTGAGCGGGAGCTTTCATCTAGAATGGCAAACAAAAGTCTAGTATGGAATTTTTTAGTAGTCGACAAAGAGTCTGAGTCTAAAGATAAGTGTTGTCTCTGTATCACTCCAACGTATATAAGTCGAGGCTTGTCTGTAAAAAGTTTTGGCACCTCTGGCTTGCTCAATCATTTATGAAACAAACATAGAAAAGAGTATTCCGAATTGGAAACTGAAACAGCTGAAGTGGAATTGGAGCGGAAGGCTGAGTCCTTATGTGAGCTGTCAGCCAAGAAAATAAAGAAGGAGTCTGAAACAATTGAAAACTGCATTGCACGTTCAAAACCATACCCCGGCGAACACCCGAGAGCAGTTGAAATTACCTGTGCTGTTGCTGAGATGATTGTCCTAGATGAGTAGCCATTTACAATTGTTGAAAATGCCGGTTTCAAAAGATTGATTGCAGTGCTTGAACAGAGATATTGCTTACCCTCATGCAGTCATTTCTCTGAAGTTAAAATCCCTGAAATGTACAATAAACTGAGATGTAAGATGCAGGTGGAATTAACTAATGTTACCTCATTTGGCTTTACAACTGACACCTGGACAGCAAAGTGTTCTATTATATCCTACCTCCCTATCACAGCCCACTGGATAGATGACAGCTTTAAAAGGCATTCAGCCTTGCTTCATCTTAAGCACCTCTCAGATAAGCACAGAGGGAGAAAATCTCTCTAAAGAGTTTCTTCAAGTTCTTGACACCTGGGGAATAGTGCCCACGAAAAGGCACCTTGTCATTAGAGATAATGGCCCCAACATTGCTAAGGCAATGAAACTCAGTGCTGTGGTGAGTGCTGGTTGTGTTGCTCACACCCTGCAGTTAATCGTGCATGATTCCATATTAAAGCAGCGTTCCATTGAAAAATTACCAGCAACAGGGCCAGTGAGGGTATCGCATTTTAAGCATTCTGCATCTGCCACGGCTAAGAAGACTGACCTACAAAAAACACTACAGGTGCCACAACATTGTTTAATACAGGACGTTCCAACAGGGTGGAACAGTATTTTTTACATGCTAGAGAGGCTACTTGAACAACGTAGAGTACTGACTGTCTATGCTGTGGAGTGTGAGACCAGAACCTTCAACTCTTCTCAGTGGTCATTGGCTGAAAATGTCTGCACACTTCTGAGACCATTTGAAAATGAAATACGCAGACTGAGCTCTGATAGTGCCAGCATTTCTGATGTGATCCCCACCGCTACCATCCTATTACACAGTATTGAAAGTATTAAGGTCCCTGGGCTACTATCAATGAAAAATGCCTTACTAGCATCTATGGAAAAATGACTGATGCACTATGAGTCAACAAAAGAGGTTGTTGTAGCTACAGTGCTGGATGCTCGATATAAAATTAATTTCTTTTGCACCGAATGTGGCAGAAGTTTTGCAAAGGCCGTTCTTAAACAACTTGTTGATGAACTCACAGATGATCAGCTGCAACCGCCAAAAGCACAACTGGCCCCTCCTGTAATTGACCCTGAAGTAGAAGTAGATGATCTGTGGGAGGTGTACTCACAAAATAAAGCTCTACCCAAAGACTGTAAGTTAGCACACTCATTTTGTGATTACTAAAGTTCACAGTCTGCCAGATTAATATAATTTTTTTTCTTTTCAGCGTCTACAATTGATGGGATACCACAGCGCAACACAGAGCTGGATGCATATCTGTCAGAGAATATTGCAGCCCAAAAAAGCACACCTGATGCACTGCAGTTTTGGAAATCGAATTCTTGCTGTTTCCCTACTTTGGCTAGAATCGCAAACGCTATTTGGCTCCACCCCCAACCAGTGTTCCCAGCAAAAGGATATTCAGTGTGGCAGAAGATATTATAACAGACTGTAGATGTTGTCTGTCACCAGACACTGCCAACATGCTTCTGTTCATTAAGAAAAACTTGGACAATTATTGATGAGCTCACTTTGATTTTAAAAATATTTTTATAATTTCTCTACCGAAAATAAAAAAGAAACATTACAGTGAGTCATGTGTATGTAGTTCATTAATAATCCAAACTGATAAAATACGATTCTGATCGGATATTACTTACACAAAATCCGGATCGAATCCGAAATATGGCTCAAAATTGGTATCCGCCCACCCCTATTCAATACAAATTAAATGGTAGTGTCTCTGAAAAAACATGACAGTGACACATGCACTAACTTACCAGTGTTGGTATGAATACACACATAGGGCAGAATGTTTCAGTCAGCACAGCAGAAGAATTTCAAAGAACATCAAATTATAGTTCAACCCCATGGTTATCTGTGGCGATCATCAATTAGCAACACACTATACATCATCAGCAATAGAAAACAGATGGACAACAACAGCAGCAGGCACCCGCAAGCCATTTTCTCACTTGGGACACTTATGCAGAGTTCTGGTTATAGGTTCATGCTTTTAGCAGTCTGTCAAGAAATAATTGTGACTTTTGTGAACATTTTTTTATGTGATTATTCTTCATCGGGACTTTTCATGACATTTAAACAGCAGCAGCAGAAGGCGCCAGCATGCCATTTTCTCACTTGGGACACTTCTGCAGAGTTCTGGTTCTAGGGTCAAGCTTTTAGCACTGTGTAAATAAATACTTCTGACTTTTATAAACAGTTTTTCATGTGATTATTCTTCATCTGGACTTCTCATGAAATGAAAAGAAAGGACCAAAACCACCAGCAGCAACGGCAGCAACAAGTGTCATTACAATGCAATGATGTCACTTAACACAATGTGACGCATTTCTGGACTGGTATTAATTTTCATCTGGGCTTTTCACGAAATTAAAACGAGGACATTCAAACACAAAATAGCACATTGTTGGGGAGCATGCTAGGTGGTGTTATGGTATTGTGAATATTGTCCTGCTGCATAAACTACATGTTCAGAAAAGGAAGAATTATTTATTGTGATTATTAGTTAATTTACATTATTTTTACATGACTGATGGTCATGAAAATGGCAGATGCTGTGTGCTTTCATTACAAGTGAAACTGTCCTGCCGCTACGCATGATGCAATAAAAGTGGCTGAAAAATGGCGTTTTGGCAACACAATTTAAAATCAAAGGAAAGCACGCACTGTCCGCCAACTGGTCGGTGAACACGTGATGAGTAATAACCTAAACATTGTTTATTTTGGAAAACATAATGGTGTGTGTGTGTGGCGGGGGCATGTGTGGTAGGGTAAGGAATAGGATATACCATTATGAGGGACAAGAAATACCGTATTAAGAAAAGTTATAACACAAAGAAAACATGAACTGAACATGAATGTGATACTATATTCTGTAAGAAAATAAAAATATTGATTAAGAAATCTATGAAAAGCAGAGACAAGCATTTTGGGGTGGAAATTTGCTTAATCCTCTATTTCTTGCATCTTATAATGGTAAATTCCATTACGCACCTACCACAAATGTCCCCCCCACACACACACACGCCATTATGCTTTACGCAATAACTATTTAGCAATTCACTCGTTACTTTATTTTATGTAATAATAAGTTATATGGTCGCCAACTTGCATCCGCTGCATGTTTTAATTTCAGTTTAAATTGTGCTCCCAAAAAGCTGTCTTCAAGACACCTTTATTGCAGCATGGGTAATGGCAGGACAGTTTCACCTGTAATGAAAGCGCACAGTGTCTGCCATTTGAAGATCATCACTCATGTGAAAAATAAAGTACATTAACAATTATGGATAATAACAAACAAAACATTGACTGAAAAGAAATTTCATACTTCAGCTGGTAGAAAAATAAACTTTACTGAAGGAAAAACTGAATAGCAAAGGAGACGGTTTGAGGGGGGAAATGAAAACTTATAATCACTACTGAGTATATTGTGGGGCCTGTGGGAGCTGTTCTGGCCTCTGACACTCAATCCCTGCCCTGCAGCAAGTAGATAATGTCTGCATTTTGGCCCTCAATGTGGGTAAACTGAAGGATGGCACCCTCCACAGCTGTTTTAAGGTCCTCCACCTCCACCCACATAACAGCTAGATCTGCCTGTGTCACTGGCTGCTGTGATGGGTCATACTGTACCTAGTCAGCTGTGGCTGCAGGCCCTGCCTCCTCTGCTGCTTCAATTGAGGGGCTGTGATGGTAGTGATGTGCAGGTGGAGGATCACACTGGGCCACAGCTGCAAGAGGGGCTGCTTCCTCCTGCAGCTTGGCATCCCACTCTTCTCAGTGGTGGACAACCATGTGAGTCCTTGGCCCACCAATCCCTAAGTGTCCACCCTTGCACCCCTGCTGGACCAGCACACTGCAGAGCTTGCACCTTACTACCATGGGGTCGCCAGCGATGTTCTCAAAAAACTCCCACATGGGAAAGCTCCTTGCAGGACCCAGTACAGGAAGTGGGGGGCACCAGATGCAACAACAGGCTGGGAGGATGCCACTGCTGGAGGGGCAACTACATACTACGCTGCAGGCGGTGGAGGGGCAACAACCTCCAGCTGTGGTTCTTCAGGCTGTTGCTGCTACTGCTTAGGCTGCTGCAGCTGCTGCTCTGCATGCAGCTCTGGCTGGACCCCCACTGTGGGGCTGTCTGTGGCCACACCAAAAGTAGCCCACTTTAAACACAATGGGCAGCCGATGCCACCCCGCATTCATAGTCCCACACTTACCACCAACACTTTTCCCTCCACAATCCATGCCACGACCAAGATCCATCACCAAAAAACAAAATAAATAAATAAAAACTACTAGCTGGAAACATGGACAGCACGCAAGACTAACTCAAACGACACCTGGTTTTAAGAGCAAAAGAAAAATCTCTAATTAACAAAAACCCCTGCTGCAGAACAGTTTTACACTAAATAACTACTAAAGAAAACAACCAATGCAAAAACAAATTGACTATAAATGTATCTCTCTCTCCCTATCTCTCTCTCACTCTGGAGCTCAGCCTACAACTTGCTCTTTCATGAGAAAGTGAAAGTGAAACACTGACTTCCTGCCTATTTAAGTTCCTCCCTGCATCATGTGACCTGCAAACCTAAAGAGACAGTCAGACATGTGATCTGGGTTTTTTTTCTTACCAACTTCACCTTATCAAGTCTGTAACTCAAAGTGAACCCCTTAGAGGACATTGTGAAGTCCATTAAAAGGCAAATGTTGGGGTTTTAATGGATATTTAGTGTAGCGCTACACAAACTCGAAGTGGTCCCCTTCAGGTTCACTTGAGTTCATAATAGAACTTCACTGCATCTCTAATGGTAATTTGCAGTATTTAAAATAAAAGATAACAACTGCTGATTTACAAAATAGCTTCACACAGTATGCAGGTACACGTAAGTCCACATTCCTCAGCACTGAAAGTTAGTGCACCAAAAACAATTGCCATATAAACACCAGACCAATTAGCCATAGCATGTCAGTGCAGACTAGGTAGATCTGTTCCTTCACATAAGAAACCATACAGACTTAATACATCACTTTTGGAAGTGGACAGTACAGAAAAAATGGGAATAGCTACTTAAAGCAAGATATAATACATTAATTGCAAATGATAATGTACTAGAATTGGTAGGAAGATACTAAAATGATTTTAAAATGTTATTTCAAACAAGGAAGTAAAGAAAAAAAATAATAAATATCTTCACTATTTGTGTCTTAGATCAAGATTACATGGACTTATTTCTGATATGTATTCTAAAAATCTGGATCTAACTAATAAAATAGAACAGAATGAGGAAGATATGAAAATGTATCAGAACAGAAGGGCAATGTCTTTTGAGCAGGAGCTTAAATTTGGTACCCAAGGCTGATCATAGCATTTAGACATGTGCTCACGATGTCAGGAAAGAGTTCAACATAGACACATTCTAGGACTCAGTAAAATGGAAGGCGGAGAAATATGTGCATGTCTCAGAAAGATTTTGGATATAATGTCCAATCAGTTAGTAGAGCAATTTGGGACTCCAGCAGAGAACATATGGGATGATTATATAATAACTAAAACAGATATACCCCAAATTCCAGATTACATACTTCAAAATGACTAATCCTATTCAAATATCAGAAATTTATTTGGTAATAAAGAATTTCCAGAATAATACAGCAACAGATTTGAATGGATTACCAACATAATTTTATAAAATGTTTGGGAATGAACTGGGTCCACTAGTTAATAAGTTCTATGAAAAATGTTATTCTGATTTTTCTATGTAAAAAAAGGTGATAGTGCAAGACTCCAAATTTGCAACCTCTGTTCTTGTTAAATACAGACATGAAAATATTAGCAAACATACTAGCAAACAGGTTAACAGAGGAAGCTGTAATTGTCCTGACTAAAATACAAATGGGTTGTTCCCCAGAGGAGTATTTCAGGTAATTTAATCCTTCTTAGAGAACAATGGGAGAGAGGACAGAAGGGGATGGTTTCATGATATTTAATAACTACTGATCAAGCCAAAGCCTTTCATAAGGTTCCCCATAAATATTTGTTTAATATACTTAAGAAATATCAGTTGCCAAAAAGTGTATAGCATGGCTAAAAGTCTTATACAATGAATCTATGATGCATCCATATGTTAATGACATACCAGGGCCACAGATTTTAGTTCAGACATTGTGAAACAAGGATGTCCTCTTACTTCATTATTATGTATATATTTTCATTAGACCCCCTGCTGAGATTGAAACAAAAGAATCCTAATTAAAGGAATAAAACTATCAGCTGAAATAGCAGATATCACAGAGATTGCTTATGCTGATGAGTTATGTATAGTGCTGCAGTCAGCTATGTCAGAGAAAGCACTATCAGATTCAGTTGAAATGTTTTGGAAAGTAGCAGGTGCTTAAAGTGCTGGCACTGTAATAGCATGCCCAGCAGATTTTAAAACAGGAATGAACACTGACATAACTAACACTCTATTGAAAATCTTAGGTTATTGGGCCCTATGCACTATTCCAATGTGCCACAGAAACCAGGCATGCAGGCATAGATATGCAGTAATGATGCATACCAGGGGTCCCGCAGATTCCCGGTGGCATTTACCATAGGTATGCTGGCTAGGTGCACACCTATGTGCCCAGCTGCATGGGCAACTCCATGCCAGGGTGGTCTGGGGGGAGGTACTAGGGTGTGCCTACACTATGCGCCATGCACAAAGGCACATAGTGCTGTGCACAGGGGGAAATTGGTGGGTGCATGTTATGCCAGGGGGACCTGCTGTAGGCACACAGCCCATCACACTCAGGACCCCTCCCAGCCCCAGCAGCAGTATGGAAATCCCCAGCACACACCAGAATACCCAAGTCTGCCCCCTTCCACATCCCTGTGTGTGTGTACTGTACCACCCTGGCTCACATCACAGCCTTGTCCCCATCTATATGCAGCAACCCCACACAACACATCACAGACCCATCACCATCTATATGCTGTGACTCCCTCCACACAGCACAGCCCTGTCCCCATCATTGTGCAGTAACCCCCTCCACCACACAACTGTGCCTCATTCCTGTATTCATGTTACAACCTCCACCCAAACCAGAGCCCTGTCATGAAGCACCTGATCTGTACAACACTAGTCGACTACCCCCCGTATCCCAAACCCAGCCACTCTGGCTGCACACTAGTGTTCAGTGGTGCCCCAACCCCCCATGGCACCATCAACATCATCACCCATTCCCTGTACCTGCCAGTTGGTGCCAGGGCTTTGGATGGCCAGAAGCACAGCCCTTCTCACACCTCCATGGCAGCTGGCCATCCAACTGATGCTGGGAACGTGCTGATATAAATAGGCAGCACATTCCTAGCATCAGCTAAATGGCCAGTGGCTGGGGAGGTGTGTGGAGAGCTGTGCCGAATGAGCTATCCAGAGCCATGGCACGTTGGCACATATGGGGGATGGGGAGGTGATGTTGGTGTCATGGAGGGCAGCAGTGAACACTAGTGTGTGGTCAGTGGGGCCAGGCTTGGTGGTTGGAGGTGGTCTGTTAGTGCTGTACAGTGCTGGGTACATCATGATGTGGCTCATCAAATATGGGGATGGGACACCAATGTGTGTGGGGGTGGGATACAGCACTCAGACAGGGTCATGGTCTGATGTGTGGCAGAGGGGGTTTGCATACACACAGAAGGGTTGGATACAGCCATGTGTTGGGGTGGGTGGGCTTGCTTTCCAGGACTGGGGAGGTGCTTGGCTGTGGGGGGTCAGATGTGCACCAGGTGATGCCACAGGGGATGGGTATTGGGCAAGGGGAATACTGGACAACAGGGCATAACTGCGCAGGGCCGGGTGCCTCCAATAGCTATTCACACACATGGACCTGTGCTTTCCTTCATAGGGGATCCAATCTGGATCCCAGGACAGGTATCTGATTGGCTGCCTGCCTGGGTGCGCTACTCTGCCACTGGCCACCCAGCGCTTTCCTATGTGCCAAGGGTCAGGGCTGCAGACAGGTGGCCAGCAATAGTGCACACTGGCATGTTTGCATCTGTCCATGGGAGCAGAACTATGCAGGTAGGCGTTGCGTTCTTTCCACTCATTAGTACATAGGCACCAATGTTTGGAAATGGAGACATGGCTACAGTAAATTGGCAGAAATTTATAGTACAAGTAGAGCAGAAATTCACTTGATGTAGAAACAGATTATTTTCAAAACAAAAGAGAATCTTTAACACCTAGGCGGTGATACGCAATGCCATATCCATTAAAAACAAGATGGGGATAATTGCCAATCTTGTTGGGTCATTGGGTCTGGCATGCATCACTGAGATCTGACTGGATGATAATGCTGGCCCAATTCTTGAGTCAGTTATTCCAGCCTGGTTTTCAGTGATACATCGTCCGAGGTTGGATCGTAGGGGCAGGGGTGTAGCTATCTGTTTTAGAACAGAATTTGGCATTTTAGATATACCAGTGGGGGAGACCATATCCTTTGAATGTATCTTGCACAGGTGTGTGGTGCAAAATTCTTCACATCTACTGTCCACCGGGGATGGGAAGCAATTTTTGCAGGAAGTTGCAGGCTTCATTATCGACACAGTGTTGGAGTCCCCCAGAGTGATGGTGCTGGGTGACTTTAATGCCTGGATCGTCGAAGAACTCTTGCATTTTGGTCAGGACTTCCTTCAACTAATGACAACATTGGGCATCACACAGGTGGTTACCTCTGTGACCCATAATTCAGGTAATTCTTTGGATCTGGTTTTCCTACTGAGAATGGAGACCTCCAGTGTGGTAGTTGAACTTGTCAGTTGGTCTGACCATTACACTACCAGGTTCAATTTCCAGGCTCCCACTTATAGGCCTTCCCCTTTGGAGATGGTCTGGTAGTGTCTTATATGGGCATAGATCAGGCTCCAATAATAAAATGTGGGGGGAAACAGTGAGAATTTGTTAGATCAAAAAGAATCTAAATGGATTTTTTGCCTTAAGACCCTGAAACCCAATAGATTAAATAACATCATGAATTGGAAGCCCTTTTTGTAAATGCTTTCTCATAGGTAGATAATGTATTGTTAGGGGGGCCAAGTATTGAGACAGCAATCTGGATATATGAGTATGTTTAAAAACTAATCATTACGTTAAGTTTTTTTATATAAAAAACAAAAATTAAAAAAAACAAAGAATGAATATTGTTTATAAATAAAAAAAATTGCGTGTTGTTAGAAACAGTAGAAATGTAAACTTTTTTCCATGTTCCTAATATGATGCTGTCCAGGATGGGAGGCAGCACATTTGGAGGCAAATTAGGTAATTATACTTTAAAATTGATAGTCACTGCAGGGTGTCTAAATAGAGCTTGTAACTTGGCAGAAATATGAGGACTCCAGGGAGGGAAGGTGATAGGTCTAACAGGGTCAGGGGTCACAAGAGCAATACAGCATTATGGCACGATAATGCCATGTTGGTTTAGAATGCTTAGACGAATAATCCCCTGTTCAAAATGTGAACACGCTCACAGTAGGAAGCAGTGAATCTATTAGAAATATGTCCACCAATAGGTGGCGCGAGTAACACAGCAGGAAAGGGTATCTGCAGGGGAAAAGAGGAGCAGCAGAAATGCCTGTGTCGGTGTGGGCACAGTAGAAAATGGAAAAGAGCAGACAACGGTGAAGTGTGTAGTCTTGGAGGTAGTGAGCGAGTGAGGGCATATTGTGGAAGTCGCCGAGGGAGGGAAAAGAGCACATTACAGCAGAGCCGAGTAAGAGATCCGTGCTAGGGAGACGCAAAGCTCTCAACAGGTGAGAAAACACCACCTGTGGGCCGGGCCATGAGGGAGAGGTGAGGAGAAAATTAGCTGTGTGGGCAAGCGTGTGAAGTGGGAAATAGTGGAGAGCAGAATGGGTGGGAGAAAAGAAGCGTAGAAGGACAAACCGTGTGTGCAGAATGGTGCGAGGCACAGAATGGTAGTGGCAGCAGATGTGATCACTAACAGAAGGCGTGTGGAAAAATGCATGAAGAGGAAGATGGAGGAGAACTGCTGTGCTGCTCTGAAATTGGTCATAATCGACAGGTGAACAGGGAGCAGAGAAGACAACTCTCACGTTTGGGAGATCATCAAGGTATGCACGGACATATTGCCCAGCATGCACTAGAGCATGGAGGAAAAAAACAAACGAGGGTAGTCAACTCTAGTAGGCAGCAGAAGTACCAAAGTCGCCGGTGCAAACAGAGCTCCATGTGAATAGTGAAACATACGCCAGAGTTCAAACAGTAAAAAAAATAGTCGCCACTATATTACTCGAGGTGGGGTGATCAACGTGCATGTGCACGGATCCCGCAGCAGAAAGGCAGGAAAAGTAACAAGAGATGTACCATAATTGGAAGAGCTACATAAGTGTTTTTGGTGATTACTGTTGAACAGCACAGAAAAGACCATCTGACAAGTAATACAGCCGCAGGTGTCATGTTACAAGTGCATTAATCCCCGATGAAGGTAGCATCTAATGGGGAGTTAATGCATGGTTGGACCGTTGATGCGATTCGCCTCCGGCCTCATGCCACAATGGTCCCAACCATGCATTAACTCCCCATTAGATGCCACCTTCATTGGGGATTAATGCTTACTTCTCATCTAGGGCAGCAACCATCTTAGGTCTTAGGATAAAAAGTATTGATATATTTTCTTTAGAAAAAGTTTAAATTATGTATTATTATTGTTTTCTTTGATGCCTTTTTGCACAAATAAACAACAGGAGCTATTAAGCACTTTGGTAAACAAAGATATATAACAATGATATGTTGATTAAAAGTTTGATTGGGCACATTATTAATCACCATGACAATTAATTAACAGTGATTATTGTAAATTGTTGATTGGGTATTGGATTATGAGGACTTTATTGACAACACATGTAGGCGCCAAATGTATAAGAGTATGGTTAGTCATATTTATGCCTTACCCCTGATGAAGAGGTTCTGGTGGCCTTGAAGCACTGGGCTGTTTCCACTTCATTGGTATGTGAACCATTACAATATGTACTGTAATATGTAATGCACTTTGTTTGTTACTTTATGCTTCATTTTAATACATAAAGAAGTTATTTAAATGCTGTGTCTTTTTGTTAACTGACATGACCCCAGAAGGCCTGATGGCAGTGCTAGATCTATGGGGACTTCCAACTGCAAGCTGGGGTCCAGACGATCTACTACAAGTCTATAATGTGGTGGCAGCTCTGGATTCTATTGCTCCTGTCCATGTTCGACCCCTCACCCTTTGCCCTTGGTCCCATTGATTTGATGAGACCTTGAGGGAGATGAGAGAGGGGTGAAGGATGGAGCCCCGCTGGCAGAAATCTGGCCTAGATGCTGACAGACTTAGATTGATGGCCCATTATATGGACTACTAATTGGCAATCTCCCTTAAGAAGGCAGAGTTCCTGTCTGGGGAGATTTCCGCTGCATGGAACCGACCAGTTCAGCTCTTTTGAACTGTGGACAGACTGTGCGATCAGTCTGTCTGCAAGCTTGAAGAACCTTGTCACAAGATAAGTATGACAAGTTTGCTCGCTTCTTTGCAGATAACATTGCCGACATTAGGTCAGAGATCTGCACAGCCCATTCCAATAGGCAGGGCGGTGATCAGTGGGAGGTTGCATAGCCTAGGTCTGGTTGGTCGGATTTTGATCAGATGGTGATTGTGGATGTCATGAATTCCATCCAGAGTATTTGGCCAACCTGCTGCAGTCTGGACCGAGGCCCAACTCGCCTCCTTGTGGGGTGTGTTGAGGTCATTGACCCAGTCCTGGCAGAGATATTCCAGTGCTTGTTAGAGACAGGTAAGTTTCCTGACTCCCTGAAGGAGGTGGTGCTGATTCCCCTCCTTAAGAAATTTTCTCTCGACCTGGATTGCCTCGTCAACTACAGACCCATCTCTAACCTGCCCTTTGTGGGTAAGGTTATTAAGAAGGTGGTTGCACTGCAGCTGGAGGATCATCTTACCATCCATGACATCTATGATCCTCTCCAGTTGGGATTTAGGAAGAGGCACGGCACTGACAATGCCCTGGTTCAGGTGCTCAATAATCTCCTGATAGCGAGAGATAGGAGGACTCATTCCATCTTAGTCCTCCGTTATCTCTCTGCAGCATTTGCCACTATGAATCATGGCATATTGCTCGAACACCTGCAGGTAAACTGCTTACTGTTGGGGGAAGTCCTCAAATGGTTCCATTCATTCCTCACTGGTAGGTTTCAGAGAATAGTGTTGGGAATTTATTCCTCTGATGCTTTCTCCCTGCCATGTGGGGTTCTCCAGGGCTCTGTGCTATCACCTATGTTATTTGCAGTATATATATACTGGTGTATATGATGAATGCCAACTGGTTGAAGCTGAATCCTGGCAAAACTGAGGTTTTGTTGGTGGATCCCGGTCATCAGGAAGAGGGGTCTTCAGTTGGGCAGGCCTCTGGGATTTTGCTTGGCAGCAGCCTGCTGATGACCTCTGAATGGGAGCGAAGTATGGGCATTATTTTTAATGAGGGGTTGACTCTGAAATCTCAGGTGTCTTCCGTCGTCAAGACCTCATTTTACCATCTGAGGAATATCACCCATATTAAGCACCTGGTTCTACCGAAGACCTTCCAACTTTGGTCCATGCCTTTGTGACCTCTCGCCTTGATTACTTCAGCACCCTGTACCTATGGCTTCTGGGGGTTGATATATCTGCAGCTTGCAGCTGGTGCAAAACAAGGCGGCCAGGTTGTTGACTGGGCTTTCTTGATCTAGCCATGTCACACCTGTGCTATGCAAGCTGCACTGGCTGTCAGTTCAGTGGCAGATCACCTTCAAGGTTAGTTTATTGACCTACAAAGCCATACATGGACAGGAACTGAGTTACCTGCAAGAGTTTCAGTGTCCCTACTGCCTCCTCTGACTGTTCCACTCCACTGATGAGGGATTGCTATAGATTCCCAGGGTTCATTTGAAGACCTCTGGGACTCAAGCTTTTCATTTGCAGCCCCTTCCCTGCGAAATTCCTACCTTATCAGGTAAGAGGGTGCCTGACTGTGGAAAGCTTCAAATCAACGCTGAAAACTTATTTATTCTCACTTGCCTTCTTTGATAATTAATTATTGGCAAGTGCGTTGCTCAATTTGGTATTTTACATATTTATAGTTTTATAATTTTAAGATTTTTAAACTCTGTGAAAATGCTTTGATACTTACTGAATTGCCTTTGAAACAAATACAGATTATTTTTCTTTATTTACTTATTTATAAGCACATCAGAATTACAACCCTTTGAGTCATAGACAAGTTTCCAAAGGCTCCACATCATGACACAAAGAGAAAAATACAGATAGTAACGAAAACTGAAGGAACAGGTAATACATACGATGGAGAACACTAAATACAAATAGCAGGGTGATGGTGTCATTCAGCAGATGAACTTCAGTCCTATACAAATAGTTGCTATTATTTTAATTAGGACCCTTCTGCTAACCATCTTTCTATATGTTATTACAGTTCCCTCCGCTAAGTTAGAGATGAAATTGTAAAGTGTTCATTTTTTCAAGGATTGTGGTGTAATAGATTGAACCCTGTTAAAAGAGAATTCACTTACAAACCTATTTGGTTTGATGAGGTTAATTTGGTTAATCCAGTAGCTTTCTTCATGGCTGTGTTCATATAGTACAATATCTCAACAGTGCTGCAACAGAAAGACACAGCATGGATATCTCTAGTGATGGATACAACCCTTGTAGTGCATTTTTTGTTTAGTTTGTTGAATTCCTACTATAATTACACCTTGTAGTTTCAATATCATGTTATTTGTTGATAGATGTATTTGATTACCATGTTCTTGCTCTGTCACCCCACCTCTGTACTTTATTTATTTATTTATTGAAATGTTTCACCAGAAATACACGCTGAGCAACAAGCTGCTCATCTCCCATTGTGACCTGTGGAGTAGGGAACATTGGGATAGAATACAGAGAAATGTTACAATGATGGAATACAATTTGCTTACTTGCATAAAATTAGAGCAGGAGGGATTACAGGTAGATAACATTGGCTAACAATGCAACAATTAAGTATAGTATCTATGAAGACATATATAGCAAATTGGCAACAGTTGGTGACAGTTGGTAGCACTGGAACACATATAATAACTTGGCAACAGTATGTAGTACTAGATGGTACAGTGACCCAACAGTAATTGGTAGCCCGAAGACACATATGGAAATGAGCAACAGTGCTCAGTATGCTTTTCCTGGTAAAACTTTGAAATAAATAAAATTAATTGTCTTTTGCCATGGATAGCAGAATAGGAAGAAAGATAGTGGATTAGCAGATTAAAAGACTATAGCCACATGACTCCTAACTATTTGTATATAGTAATAAGAAAAATTGGAATATGGAAAATTCTTGTAAATACAGTCCAAACCAGCAATAGGAAGCCCCTATATTCCTATATAGTTGACAGCTGCTTTAACCCTGCATTGGTGTTTAAAAACTGCTCTGAAGAAATGACAATAGCCATAAAGCAGCTTCCAAAAGCATATATTGTACCTAGCCAAATGTGGGCTACAGTATGATTGGGTATCCATGGTTGAATGCTAGCAAAAGAATTTTATAAGCATAATAGAATTGAAGAGAGGTATTGTTCTAGGGATAACTAATGCAGTTAGAAATGCAATCTTATTTGTTATTGGACTGTCCATTTGCTAAACAAGTTTGATTACAGTTAAATCAACTATGTAAGGAACCATTATTCAATAATATAAATTATCAGACACTGGTTCTGGGAATATACCCCAGGTGTTAGAATAAGTTCCATTCATCTACGTTGAAATTATGTTTTCATGTTGTAAATTTTACTTATGGCAAGCATGCTGTGCTTTACAAATGGAACAGAAATACATATGCCCAGCCTCTGTCATTAACATGATTACTGTGGCTATGAGAAAAGTGTACAAAACTGAATGTAAGTCAGAACAGACACAAGCAGTAAATAATGTTTGGAAAGGTTTCACATGGATAACCAATAACACTACATCTTTGAGGAAAAGAAGGATGTAGGGTGGGTAGACTAGGTAGGAAAAAGGGGGAGTATGTAGAGTCTTTAAATTCCTAAGTGTATTTTGTGTTTTAATTTTTTCATCTATTAAAAAATTGTATGTATGTATGTAAGCATACTAATCTGAATGATTGTGGCAGCAATAATATAGAAAAATGCTTAAGTATGAATTTTGGTATGGGGAATTTAAAAGCCAAAAACTTTTTTAAATGGTGTAGAACTCAAATCAACTGAGCACCACAGAGATTTGGGAGTGACAAGTAGTAATGATCAAAAAATTGATGTCTATTGTGGAGAAGTACTGAGTAAAAGTAACAAAATGTTGGATTGTATACAAAGAAATATTAGGAACTGTGATAAACCAGTGTTGTTGCCTCTTTAAGAGACTCTGGTTAGGCCCCATGCTGAGTACTGTATGCAGTTCTGGGCAACACACAGTAAAAGATTGATACAGAGGTTGGAGGGGTTGCAGAGGAGGGTGACGAAAATGGTGTATGGGGCAGGAGAACTGGAGTGTGAGGCAAAGTTGAGGGAGTTTGATATGTGCTTGCTGCAGTACAGGGAACTGAGAGGAGATTCGTGCCTTGTATTTAAAGCTTTTCATAACCCATACCACTGGGAGTTTTTGAACCTAGAGAGAAAAGTAACTGAGGAAGTTTAGGGGACATCATGTGAAACTGTGTGGAGAATGATTTAAGAGGAACAACAGGAGGCAGTGGTTTAGCCAGAGGATGGTGGTAGAGTGGAAAGGTCTGCTAGTTGAGGTAGTACAGAGTAAAAACATGGATCAGTTCAGAAGGTTACTAGATATTCATATGAGAGAAATGAATAGATTGGGCTTTGAGGTATCATATGGACACACCGTCAAGTCTCTATGGTGAACAGCTTATGATTTGTATTTTCCTATGATTCCTATGAAATGTACAGTATGTGTGATTTATTTGTTCTATCAATAAAACACCCCTGCTCTTCATTGTTAAGTTCATTGGAATCTTTTTCTTCCACCTGGACAGTGATGAGAGATGAGCAGAAGGGGCCTTTGTTTATCATCTCATCCAAATGACAGTACATTGCCAGTACAGCACCCTCCTTGTGCTGCACTACAGTGTCAGCTGTGGTTATTACCCCAAATGCCTGATGTTGGGCTAGAACCCACAACCATCTGATCTTCCAGCTCCACAGATAAGTGTGCTACCTAGTCAACCACTGACATACATAGAAGCACTGAAGTTGATGGCAGATAAGGACCTCAAGGCCCGTCCAGTCTGCCCATTTTTTCTACCTTATCAATGTGCCATAGGCCTTTACTCCGTCAATGCCCTATCTATTCATACTCATCTGTATTGCTTCCTTATGCCTATCCCATGCCTGTTTGAAGCCCTGCACTGTATTCATATCCATCACTTCCTGAGGTAGGCCATTCCATGCATCCACCACCTTTTCTGTGAAAAAGAACTTCCTCACATTACCCCTTAATCAGCCTTCCTCTAATCTCATGCTGTGTCCTCTTGTCCTGCAATTTTTTTATATTGAAACATGTTAGACTCTTTCACCTTGTTAATGCCTGTAAGATGTTTAAATGTGTCTATCATATCACCTCTCTCCCTCCTTTGCTCTAGGACATACATATTAACCTCCGTTAATCGGTCATCATATATTTTCTGATGCAGTCACTGCACCATTTTAGTTGCCATTCTCTGGACTGCCTCCATTTTGTTAATGTCCTTGTGCAGGTGTGGCCTCCAGTACTGCACACTGTACTTCAGATGGGGCCTAACCAGTGTATTGTAAAGAGGAATCATTACCTCCCTCTTATGACTTATGATATCCCTACTAAAACAGCCCAATATTCCTCTAGCCTTACCTACTACTTTAGTGGTCGACTTGGATGATTTCAGATAATCTGTGATGATGATGCCCAAGTCTCTCTCTTCCCTTGTGATTGCCAGCAACTGCCTTCCCAATATATAGGTAGCTTCAGGGTTTCTCTTCCCTATGTGCATGATCTTGCACTTCTTTGCATTATACCCCAGTTGCTACTCTTCAGACCATTTTGCCAGTTTATCCAGATCTCTTCTCATTCTGCCCACCCCATCTGGATCATCTACTCTGTTGCAGATCTTGATGCCATCTGCAAACAGACAAACCTTGCCCTCCAGTCCATCTGCAATGTCACTGATGAAGATATTGAAGAGGACTGGCCCCAGTACTGATCCCTAAGGTACCCCACTTGTGACTTGCATCTCTTCTGACTGTATATCATTTACCACCACTCTCTGTTTTCTGCCAGTCAACCAGTTTGCCACACAGTTGACCAACTTCTGACCCACCCCAAGCCAACCCAGCTTATTAATCAATCTTCCATGTGGAACAGTATTGAAAGCTTTGCTTAAGTCAAGGTAGGCAAAATCAACTGCACCTCTTTTAGTCCACCACTCTGGTTACCCAGTCAAAGAAATCTATGAGATTAGTTTGACAGGACCTTCCTGTTGTAAACCCATGCTGTCTTGGATCCTGTGGCCCTATAGATTCCAGGTGTCGCACTACCCTTTCCTTAAGGAGTGCCTCTATAATCTTGCCCACTATTGAGGTAAGACTGATTGGTCTGTAGTTCCCTTCCTCCTCCTTGCTACCACTCTTGTGGAGCGGGATTACATGAGCCCTTCTCAGTCTTCTGGGACCTCTCCTGTGCTCAGATACTCACTAAACAGTTCTGATAATGGCTCTGCTACTTCCACCCTTAGCTCCTTTAGTACCCTGGGATGTACGCCATCAGGTCCTATTGCCTTGTCCACCCTGAGTTTATTGAGTTCTTGTGGGACCCTTTCTTTTGCGAAGGGACTTGTGCACTCGTCCCCCCCCCCGTGTCCATGGTGCTGAATTGTGGGTCCTGCCCTACCTCCTCCTCAGTAAATACTGAGCAGAAGTATCAATTTAGGATAGATGCTTTTCCTTGGTCCTCCTCTACACACTCCCCCTTATCCCCTTTGATCTTAGCAATACCCCCGTTGGACTTTCTCCTTTCACTAATGTATCTACAGAAAGTCTTGTCCCCTTCTTTTACTGTTCGTGCTAGTGTTTGTTTGGTTTGGGCCTTTACCTGCCTTACTGCCTTCCCTGCTTCCCTTAGGGAAGTTTGGTATGCCTCCCTCTCTTCATCCTTCTGAGTTCCCTTATATTTCCTGAAGATCAGCCTTTTGGTTATGATCTTTTCTGCTTCTGTTTTTGAGAACCAAAGTGATTTCCTCCTTCTTTTGCTTTTCTCCCTAACACAATGGGATGTTGCTTCAAGTACTGCATCCTTAATGCTTGCCCACTTTGCCTGTACTACCTCACCTGTATTTCTTCTTGCTAGGGCTAGTTTAACTCTGTTGGCCATCTTATCAAAGTCAGCTCCTCTGAAGTCCAATATTTTTGCCTTGGAATGGGATGATTTAGTTCTAGTGGCCAAATTGAACCATACTATGTGATGGTCATTGGCCCCCAGGTGACCTTCTACTTGGAGATCTGTGATTCTTTCCCCATTAGTCAGTACTAGATATAGGATAGCCCTGTCTCTTGTGGGTTGTTGTACCCATTGTTTGAGGCCCTCCCCTGCAGGGAATCCACTATGTGTCCTGTTCTGGCGGATGTTCCTGCTGGTGTTGACCAGTCTGTATCTGGCATGATGTTGTATCCCATTATCAGAACCTCCCCTTTAGCTGTCATGTTTTGAATATCTTCTAACAGTAATGTGTCTATGTCCTCCCCCTGGTCTGGAGGCCTATAGACCACGCCAGTTTGTATGGCTGTTCCATTTCCTGTTTCCAAGGTGACCCTCAGTTCTTCTGGCTCCTTATGTGTATTTGGAATTTCTGTAGCTTTGACATTTTCATTGACATAAGTGGCCACTCCCTCGCCCCTTTTTGTACCTTAGTCTCTTCTGAACAATACATAGCCAGATACCGAAGTCTCCCAATTGTGGTTATTGGTGAACCATGTCTTGTTAATGGCTACTATGTCCAGTTTAGCCTCTGTCATTTTTGCCTACAGATCTGGGATCTTGTTTCTCAGACTGTGGGCATTTGTGTACATGATTTTCCATTGGCCAGATTTCAGTGCATTAGTTGTTGGGTGAGGTCCTGTGTTTCTCCTATACATCATATGGGGAGCTGGACCTCTTTCATTATCTGGTGATGCAATTTAACTACACACATGCTGAACTTCTGTTTGATCACTAGCTGAGGGGGTAGGGTTTTTCTTCCCATTTGATGTATCGGGTGCTGCACCCCTCTCCCCATTTGCTAGTTTAAATAGTTTCCAAAGACATCAAATGTCTGCCTCAATGCACTGACTCCCTCCTTAGTCCCTCATGAAACTGATATGATTGTTCAAACACCTCATAAAATATATCCTTTCAATGCCTACAAATTGCCTTAGGGTACCCTTATGGTTACTGTAATGGTATATTTTTATAGTGGAGACCTAAGATTAAAATAAAATGAAATAAATCAAGATCAGAGATCCTGATACCTTTCAATTGTTCTTGAATGTGAATGTTTTTAATTCCCTAACAGTTCTACCCACATAGAACATGTTGCAGAACAGATAATAGTGTAAGTTACAAAACTGCATGTACGCTGTACAATTGTTAGATATCTAATTTTTAAAGCCTGAGGCTGAATGTTCAAAGACATTCATTTGTAGGGTATATCTGGACAGACAACACTGTCCTCAGTGGGGAAAAAAAGAAACTTTGGGTTTTGGTCTGAGTCAGCTTAAATACCTGGGGCCCAATATTCAAAACTTGGCCCAGAGGCAAAATTAGCACTGCCCGGTGTGCAAAAATAGCTCAGAACCATTTGCATGCTATATTCAAAGAAAAACCAAGGGGCAAAATCAGTTGAATATAGTGTGCAAATGAAGGTGTTCAAACAGGGCTGAGAGTGCAGTGCAAAAACAGCCCAGCAAACAAGACAGCTCTGAATATAGCAACCAAGCAGTGCAAACTGCTTCAGCAGCACAGTGCACACAGAGGTGGAGTAAGGCAGAGATGCAGTAGGTGGCCAATGTGGGTGATAGCAATGAAGTGGTGCACAACAGCTGCAAACAGAACTGTGCTATGGTTTTGGCAGGTTAGCCTGGGGCACTTGTTTGCCCCATGCTAACACGTTTGTCTGGTGCAAACACTTTTGCTGGGGGAAAAGTCTGCTTTATTCAAAGCTCCTATGCAAATGAGCCTACTTAGTCAATCTGAGGGCAAACAACCATATTAGCATCTCATTATGGCCTGCTTTGCATGCATTACCATGTAGATTACCCAGCACTATTTCATGGTGCACACAGCTCCACCTGTATGACATCCTGGAACTACAGGCCAGTGGCTGTAGGCTGGGTTTGCACACAGCACCACATGTGTGTCAGCCTGGAACAACAAGATAATAGCTGCAGTCTGGGTTCAGACACAACAGCACAGGCTATTGTGGCTCAGGGGACTAGCACCACAGGAATGAGTGGCTGTGTTGCATGCCATAGACATATTGTTGTTCCTGCTATAGTGTGTATCAGATGGTATAGTACCATAGTAGCTGGTATTGTGAAGGACACAGCAATGCCTACAGTCTGTCAGGCAACAGTGACTGCTGCTATCCACACAGTGACATGCACAGCTGGCAGGGGAGTACTGACAGTGGACACCACAGTAATACTGTCCTGTGACCCACATACACTGCACCAGTGGCATGGGATTCCCGCACTAACATACACTTGGCTTTATGTGTGTGATGAGGAGCCTGGAGAGGTTACGTTATGTGCCCCTGGGGGGGGGGGCACAGATTCATACCATCATGCAGGCACACTGATGTCATGGGCATTCCTGTCACTGGCCCATGTGCATTGTATGGATGACTCCAGCCGTGTTGCAGCACCTACCATGTGATGCAGCCTGGCCACCTGTACACCCTCCCCTGAGTACCCTCCATTCCCTCAATGCTGCATGTGTGTGCTGGATTGTGGTGGTGTACCCCATGGGTGGACTGGAGATGTGTGCTGCATGGACACACTAACAAGGTGTCCACTGGGCACTGGGGCATCCACACATGCCTGGCAGAGTTGATACCGGTTCTAGATGATGGAGATGTGGGTGGTGCCATCTGTGTAGAGCATGTCTCTTCCATGGCATATGCAGTGGCCCAGGGTGGCCATCCACATTCTCTGCCTCCTTATTGGCTGCAGTTGTCAGGTGCACCATGATGCTGTTGTTGCTCATGGCTATCTTGCCTGCTGCTGCTGTGTCCATGCCCCAATACTTGTTTTGCCCAGAGTTAAGACTACCTTTTTCTAGGCAATAATTTGCTCCATGCAGTGTCACCCAAAGTCAGAACACACTTTGCCCAGTGGAAACGCACTGAATATAGCATAGCACCTGTATTCATGTACACACCCCTCTCTTTGCCCAGTGCATACATTATAATTTTGCATGACACTTATCCAGTTTGCCTGTGCTATTTGGTCTGTCAATACAGAGGACATGCTCAAACCCAATGCAAACCCAGTGCAAATGTTTTTTGCCCAGAGCAAAGTTTTGAATATCTAGTCACTGCTGTGTTCTGATTCAAAATGGCTTCCCATTAGAAAGACTTTTAGGTTTCTATCATTTCTGCAAATGATCCCCAGGGCCTGACCAGTTACCTACCCATGTTAAGGTACCAAAATGGGAAAGTTCTTATAAACAACATTCCTATCCGCCCTCCTAAGTGACTGAATGTCATGCTAAAAGTGATAGCTTCATTGTTCTGTTCATCTCATTTTCTATGGATTAGAAGCGCTCAATTGCCTTTGTGTCTTGCATGTCACAGTCTTCCAGCAGGAGTTTTCTCTTATAGCCCCTTCATTCAAAACTCCCCATCATCATAACTGCCTGCTATTTAAAATTTACAGAATCAGAGTAGTTTCTATGAAACCATAAATACTGATCATAAGCAGGGATTCAGTTAACTCAATTTTTGGAGTGTTTGACTTCAAAAAAATAAGGCAAAAACTTCCAAAATATAGGGGGAGGAAGTCATTGACTTCCTGATGTAAAACCTGTATTAGATGATTTCCAAAACTGCAGGCAAGGAAACCAGAAATTCTGAAAGAAATTATATTTTACCAGTAATGTATTACATAAGTATCCATAAATTGGTCCTTCCTAGAATATTGACTTCTAAGTGTGGGATCATGGAAGTATTTTGACTTCCAAAAACTTGGAACGACTCCCAGATTTCAACTCAAGTGAGTTTTAAACATCCAGTAAAAATAAATTAACTGGACTTATGATTCATAAGCTATTGTTTTTTTATTTTGTTTTGCTTGCAAGGTGGTAGTTATCAGCATGCAATGTGTCATTTGTGGCAGTTTTTTTTTTCTATATCCATTTTTTACTGGTTTGAAACTCTTACATGACAGTTAAACCTAAGAAATTCAGAGTTTCTCTGCTTGAATTATAGATGGATGTCAGATTTAATTCATTCTCATTAAGCCATCTCATAAACATGGAAGTAAAAGATCTCATGGCAGTTATTAATGGAGAATATGAGAATGTTTTTCCATTCATTTTATTTTCCATCTATTTTGGTTAAGACATTTCTATTGGTGTTCTCTTATTGATATAAAGAAGTGTGATTTTGGTTCTTTTCACACTTCAGATCCAGTGATCACAGAAATGTTGTACTGTCACTTTAAGCTGTGCCTTTTTAAATAAGGTATGTCTCCACAGGTGTACGTCTTGAGAAAGCATCAGTGTGATGTGAAAACGTTCTGTGTCTTTTGATGTTGGGGTGCTGCTGTTTTATATATGTCATTTGTAATAAATGGATTTTTGTAAGTGAGCCAAGTTTAAGGGCTTTCTTTCATTAACTCGGTGCAGCTACACTTATGTTCTTTTTGATTAATGTTTTTTTCGGAGGCTCCGAGTGTGCATTTTTAGTAGCCACCTTTCTGCTACAGTTTGGTAAAACTATATGACATAATGATCACGTTATGAGTGGACGCCAAAATATTTCAATGTTTACTCATAACATCACTATTTTTCATTTTTTTTTTTTACCAAGTTTTCAACATAGCCTTTTGGGACTACACCTCATGAACAAGGTACATGAGTGTTTTCAAATCCTGGCTGAAAGGCAGTTTTGCCGTTGCTCCACATTACCTTTCAGCTGGGATTGGAACATTTTAAATAAACTAAACAATTGTGGATTTGTCTGTGTAGTTGCAGGGTCCTGTGCTTCAGCAGACAGAAGTTGTGCTATGATTTTCATTGTCATGAACTGTATCTCCAGTCACAGTAAGTAGTACATCCAGGGGGAAAAAAACAAATGTTGCAAGCTAAGGAGAATAATCCCAATACAAAGGCTGAATGCAGCATAGAAATCTGCACTCTGACAACACTGTGGCTCAAAAAGCAGTATTCAAAGTGCAAACTGAAACTTGTGTAACTTGCATTTATTTTGCAGTGAGTTCTCAAGGAGACAGAGCCCCAAAGTGGAGTGGCTTTCTATCTGCAGCCAGATATGAATGTGTTTGTATTGCAATGTAACATTGAACCCTACCAGGTGTATTAATGTAGTTTGAATTATGCAGTTTTTTTTCAATGAAGATGTATATCCATTTATATCCCTGTATGCCTGTGGCTAATCTATCAATTAAAAGTATATACCTGCATTAATTAAACAATCACAGCTATATACCTACACTACTCAAACAATTAAAAGTATGTACTTGCACTAATAAAAGTATACACCTGCACTAAATTAAACCTTATGAAACACCTCTAATAACACAATTAACACATCAGTAGGAAGCTAGTCAACCCAAGTAACAAGCTGCAAAAGAACCTGGAAAAAAGGCATTTATAGAAAACCCTCCCAAACCCACAAATCCCCCAAACTCTTACCTCCACTCTCGAGACCATTCCTTCATTACTGCAAGAGACCTTCAGGTGCCATAATGTGATCACAAACACAATCTTCTTAACAATAACTATCTTAATGTATTATATTCAACAAACAACAGGTAAGGATGGAACACTCTGAAGTATACCCATCTTGGGGGCTAATTAGGGCAATAAAACCACTCACCCTTCATGTCTGTGGCCTTAAAGCCCTATTTAGTCCCCTCGATGGGTATACATCCTTGTATACTACTCTTACCCATCATTTATTCTATATACATACAGATAAATAGATAGACAGACAGATAAATATATATATATTTATCTACACTACATGGTTGGACCCTCATCCTCATTGAAAAAGCCATCATTTATTTCCCCATATATGATGGTAGTCAATTAGAGTATTAAGACACCATTTAGCTAATTACACTAAATTAGACTAAAGCACCTCAGTATGTATGCTCTGGAAAAGAGGATTGGGGAGGTATGATAAAGACCATTAAATACATCATGGGGGTAAATACTGTATAGGAGGGAAATATTTTTGGGAAGAAAAGGTGTTCAAGAACAAGGAGACATGCTATGAAGGGGTGTAGTTTCTGGAGATGTAAGGAAGTATTCATTCCTTGAACAGCCTTCCAGCAGACGTGGTGGGGGAAGAAACAGTGGTGGGATTCGAGAATGCATGGGATAAGCACATGGAATCACAGTGAAAAGGAAGGGGGATGGAGAAAGAGCTGTAGATTGGAAACGGTCTGCAGTAATAATGTAGATAGGGAGGAATGGGCAGAATGGATGGGCCAAGCGGTCCTTATCTGATGTCAGATTTTATCTTTTTTATGTATCTACATTATGTTAATACATTACATACCACCCAATAACACATGTAACATCCCCTTAATAACACATGTAACAAGCCCCTTAATAGCACATGCAACATACTCTTAAATAACACATGTAACAGTCACCCTAAACCCCTAATTCTACCTTAAAAATCTTAACAGTTGGCTTCATGGTACCGAATGATGGGAGTTTGCGTGGCACTCTGGTGACTAGGTTCACACCCCAAACCCGTACGTCAGGAGCGGAGACCAGCAGGGAAGGATATAAGAGTCATAGAGAGTTAAAAGCATCCTTCGGACGCTTCCCTCCTGAGGGAGTAGAACAGTACCAGACCACTTGTTTGACAGCTCTTGGCAGTGGCTTGCAGTAAGGTGTTCTTGGCAGTGTGTGGCTCTATATGCGTTGAACACCCCCTCCAGGATGTTGCCGTGGCCAGATCAGACTGTGGGAGGGAGTGGGCAGGGGAGAAAATGGAAAAGTGCTGCTTGGCTAGCTGCATGACAGTTGCTGAGATTCCCTCATGTCATGAAAACCTTGGTGAAGCCTCCAGAGACAATCCTCATCATGCACCCAGTACAGGTTGAGATCCTATCTCTCCTCTTGTGGGTACAGGGATGGGGATCCCCCCAAGGGATATATCTGGTTGACTCATAGCGCAACATGGGTGGGATGTTGGATGGAGCTGAGAGAAGAGACAGATGTGATGGGACGGGGGTCCATTGGCGGCCTGTAGGAGTGGCTGGCAGAGAGCATGGGAGGCACAAAAAAATAATAACTCAGACTACACTAAAAACCTACCCAATACACTGCCTCCCAACACACTAACCCAAGCAATGCTGTCCGTCAAAGCTGCAGGTCTCTCATACAGGCCTTCCATGCTTTGGCAGCCATTCATTTTCTCCTAGACCAACGATGCTCCTAACCTCCTTCTGTGATTCACAATGTGCTGCAGTAGAAGACACCACTCCTGACCACAAACCATGCTGCTTCCTAGTGGAGCACATGGCAGTCTTGATTGTCTGCTGCTCCTGACCAACCACCACACAGCTCAATACTGACATACCACACTAATGGAAGGACTGTTGGAGTGACATCTCCTTTTATAGGAATCCTATGCACTATGAAAGCACTATTGGGACACAAAAAGGGAAGTCCCAAATCTACCCACTACACTATGGAAAAGCATTAAGTACCTCTGTAAAGGTACATACCACTGTACTACAGAAAATCACTATGCTACGGAAACACATGGGACACAGCAAAAACTGTCCAACCTAATGTATTATAAAAAATAAAAGATGGCAAAGTCCAGCATACTCATGAAATAATACCATCTCTGCATTAAACTAGCTCATAAAGTCCACTCACCCTTCAGGCTCATGACTTTATAGCTAGTTGAAGCCCTCAATGGTATTATTTCCTTGTATGCCACACCTTGCCACCTTTTATATATGTATAAATTGCAAAATAAATGCGTTAATGCACACATCAGGGTTGAAGAACACAAAGCGCACAAAGTAGTGAAATGAAAAACATTAGGGTTTTGGGTCTCTGAAGTATTGGTGAATCAGTGGGGGTCTTTCTTAGGGTTATCAACCCTAATGCCCAGCCCTTCCCACTAGCCCATAGCCTCCTGTCTGAAGCACAAGGTATAACTCCAAGTCGGTGCCTCATAGTAATACACTCTTTAAAGGTAGAGAAGTATGGTTTGCCACATGTTGCCAACAGAATCTGTTTTACCTTTCTTCATGCAGGGCCCTGTGGACCCTGTGTGAAGAAAAGAGATCACATCTGATCTTGTATTCTCAGGGAAGGGAGTGAGCATTAGGGTTGACAACCCCAAGGAAGACCCCACTACTGATTCACCAATACTCCCGAGACCCAAAACCCTAATGTTTTTAATTTCCCTACTTTGTGTGTTTTGTGTTCTTCAACTCTAAATTCTGCATTAACATAGTATTTTGCATTCATTTTCCCTTCTTTTTCTGATAGTGGAATAGTAGACTCATTCAATTCTACAACAAAATACATTACAAATGCTGTACATTTTTTGTTCATTGTAGTCATTTCTACATTGTATGCTTATATATTTCATGTAATTAAATAAATATGGTACCGAGACAGTCCTGACCAGTGCATGGGCCCATCAGGCCTCAAAATGCATGTCAATACCTTGTGAGGAAGGCTCTCTGGCCCACCACAAAGTGTCATGTATATGCCAAACACTGCTTCATCCATCCCCAGGCTGCATGCTGCTGTACCTTCCCCACCAGTCCTGGCCCATTAAACTGGCTCACTGAGCTCACACCCAAACTCAGGTCACTGGCACAGAAAGGCAATATAGTGCCCACAGGCTCAAAAGACAGCCCTGCAGACAATGTTGTTTCATAATTTGTATTTTATTGTTGTTGTTGTGGCATTCTGACCCTCAAATTTTCCAAAGAGTCTTTTTATGACCCCTCCTTCTGAACATCACAGGTGTCATCTAATATCATACTGGACAAAATGTAATTTTACACTAGCCATGCAAAATCATATGTTGGGCAGGACCTGAAAAACAGAAGTTGTCACGTTCATGAGGTGGTGTGCATAGAAAAATTTCAACATACAGGTACTTCAATCCCTTTTTTTTTATTTTGACCCCAGACATACGAACATACGTATGAATATACGAATGTGCCAGCAGAAACAGACCTTCTGGTTTAGCAACATCTGCTCGAGTGTGCAGCTAGCACCCCTTGGTTGCATCTGCTGCACCCCCCTCCCTTTTTGTCTGACCTTGGCCATTCTCAGCCTCACCCACCCGTACTCCCCCCTCTTCTCTGTCCCAAGCCCTTTTGAAGCTACCTATAGTTCTTCATGATATCACCTTCTCTGGTAGGGCGATCCACTTTGACACTATTCTCTCTGTGAAGTAATGCCTCCTCATCTCCCTCCTAAATCTTCCCCCTCTATTCTTAGCTTGTGCCCTCTAGTGTCCCTTCCCTTCCCTTCCTCAGTTTAAAAACCCTATCAGCTCCATCCTTGTTGATTCCCCTCAGATACTTGAAAGTTTTGATCCGTCCCCCCATCTCTCCTCTCCTCTCCTCCAGCATGTAAATATTCAGTTCCACCAGCCTGTTCTCATAGTCTCTTCCCTCCATTTCCTGTATGATCCTCATTGCCCTCAGCTGCACTCTCTCCAGTTGCTTGATATCCCACCTCATGTATGGCCTCCAGAACTGCACACAGTACTTCAAGTGCAGCCTGACCAGTGACCTATTGAGGGCAAGATCATCTCCCTCCACCTGGATGAGAACCCCCTCACTATACACCCCATAATCTGTTCACCTTCACTGCCGCTTTCCTGCATTGGGCAGAATTGTTCATGCTCCCCGTTACCATCACCCCATGGTCCTTCTCCTCAGTGATCCCCAGCTCCCCCCCCAGACTTTCAACATAGTCTCCTTATGACCCCAACTTATTAACCCAGTAGGTGGACATTTTCAAATCACCAGCAAAACATAATTTCATACCACGGATGCAAAAAAAAAAATTGGCCAGGATGTGAAAAATGACAGCTGCAATGGTCATGAGATGTTGTTAAAAAATGGCTACATTGAAAATTTGGGGTCAAAATATTGAAAAGTACCAAAGTGATGCATGCGCATAGAAAAATTTAAATGTACACTCATAACTTGAACATTTTTACATTTTTTTTCAGCATGGCCATTTTGAAAACCCACCTCATGAACAGCAGTGAAATTATGTAAATCAAGCTCAAAATGTGATTTCACACAGCAACCACAAAATCACCTTCCAGGCCAGATTAACATACTTTCTCCATCAGTGTTCAGTAGGAAGGATCCCAAAAAGTCAATGCTGAAAATGTGGTGAAAATATGTAAAAATTACCAACTTATGAAGAAAAGTTGAAAACACCGAAATACATTATACGGCACTTACATGTTTTCCTCAGTTCCCAGTTTGGCATTGAAGAGTAAAGAAATGTCTCTGGTCCAGAGAGGATTATGCTGTTGGACCTTGGCTGGGTAAGTATAGGGTAAGGGGGAGTTGGGGTGGTAGGTGTTGAGTGGGAGGATCAGGATGGGGGTGGAATGGTAGAAGAAAATGAGGGACTATTTCCTTTATTTCAGCATTAAACAAAGACAGATGTTGCAGGTCAGTTTTCTTTGTTTCAGAAAACTGCTACTATTTGAAGAACTGGAGATTGGGCACCCCAATGTCGGCACAGTTCTTTGGGGCACCAGTGGTGGGCACACCAGTGTCATAGACTGTTGGGTAAGGGGGGGAGGAGGTTGTGTACACTGACAATGGGGATTGGTCACCTGATATGTCAGCAACTTGAGATTACTGGTTTGTAAGGAGGGAGAGGACCATATAGAGGAAGGGAACCAATACTGGGGGTGAGCAACCCAGTGTTAGATTATACTATTAAATTAGTCACTTAAATTGGAACCAGGGATTGGGCAACCCAGTGTCCAGTTGAAATAAATAAAGCTGCTGTTTCAAATAATGTTGGACACAGACAAACACATTACACACACACACACACACACACACACACACACACGCTCAGCAGGAGTGGGGCTACACACTGAAATGTATCCTTATCCTTGGTGAATGAAAATAGTGGAATGGCATTTATTAACAGGAAGCTGGCCCTGCCAGCTGACAAATAAAAGCTTCTCATGATCAGACAACATGACTTCATTGCTAAAAAAATTCAGTTCTATTCAGAACACTGAGTTTTTAAATTGCGCATGCTCACAAATGGAAAGATTTTCTTAAATAATTTAAAAACTCCTTAATCTCGGAAAATAAAAAAGCAGAACGGCACACACTTTGGGCCAAACTCTATCAAACCTATAAAGTTTCTTGTATCAGATTCTCCTAGTTTGTTACTTACATTTGAGATAGTCTTAATTTTGCCAACTATTTGGATTTTATCTCCTTTGTAACTGATTGCCAAAAAACTTTCAAGATCCAGAGACCTTGGAACCCTCTCTATGCATTCCATATTTCAATTAAATTGGTTGAACAGGAGCAACAATATTAAGGTGCAAAAATTGGGGTTTAACATTAAAGTGCTTACTCCATCCTATTATGCAGTATATATTAGGGCTGAGTAAGCACTTTATTGTTAAACCCAAATATTTTCTCTTTTCATCTTAATAACTCCATCCTTGTTCAATTGATTTACTTGACATTTGCCTGGCCCTGAGTGGGCTTTGCAGTCTCTGGATCCTGAAAATGTCATGGTGATTAGTTTAGCAGGAGCCAAGTTACAGAGGTGCACATAATGTTAAACTGGCAAAAAATAAGATACATTTGTGCTCACCTATAACTAAAAAAACTAGGATGATTTCAAACTTAAAATTTCCAGGTTAAATGCAGTCTGCCCAAGGTGTGTGCCATTGTGCTTTTTAAGTCCCTAACTTGCCCCATTAAAAAATTAAGGAAAAATGAGTGTGTACACAGATTGCTGATACAAACAATCCCACACTAGAAATAGTTTCAGCAAATAATGACAGAATTACTGTCCACAAAGTATATAAAAGCCCAGATTTTCTTTCATAAGTGACAATGTTCCATGTTTCACTGGTTTTGTAGGTCATTACTATGAGGTGTGCGTGCAACTTAAATTGAATGACTGGTTATTGTGAATTTAGTGCTAAAGCTGGTGTGAGTAGAAAAGCTTAGCACTGCTGACAGCTGAGCATAAGCTGCAGGTACAGTAGTTACAAAGCTTTTGCAGCATGTATATCTACACTCAAACTCTCTGGTCCTGTTCTAGAGACTACTACCCTTTCAGTGTATCATAAACGCACTAGACCCCTGTTAAGGAGGGTTCCATCCCCAGAGATGAAGCATGAATGAAGTTCCCTTAGGCTAAATGTATCTCAGGGAAGATGCTTCTAAGTAAGGAAATACAAAAAATGGGCAAGGACATTTCTGAAACCTAACTGGCAAAGATTTGTTTCATGCCATGATAGTCTCTGAAACCTGACTGGTCAAGATTTGGTTCATTCCATGGTATTAAAAGAGAACTGCCAATGGCCAAAAACAAGTCCCTACCAACCTTGAAATAGCACATTACATTTGTGCCTTTCCTGGTGAATCAATTCAATAAATAAATAAATAAATAAATATGGGAGTTTTGTTTTCTAAATGTCAGCCATTTTTTCCCACACAACAGTCCCAAACAGTACAATATAATCACTTGTCTCCAGTATTAGGTCCCCCCATACAGTCCAGAGTTGTTTGATTTTGCCCACCTTTCCACTCCATCTGCTCATACCACACCACTCCATTCTACTTGCACATCATCATGATAAATCTCCCCCACTGGTCACATGTACAAAAACATGTTTAAAAATAATTGGCATGCTTTCAGCAGATCAGTAGACACAGTAATTCTGTCTGCTACAATGCATGCTTATGGGTGTGCTAACCAGATGTAACACAAATAATGTCTTTCCACATCACAGTGCTGACTTCCTTGATCACTTCTTTGGCTGCTTGATTGTGCAGTACTATGTCCTGTGTTCCCTGTTAAAATGTGTCTGTGTGGGGAGGGGGACACCAATGGTACTGGGTATCCAATGGTGGCAAAACACATTCTTGGATGACATCTCCTATGAAATGTCAGGTCACAAGTGAAACCAGAAGCAAAGGAAACAGCTCCATCTTGGCTCCTTGCCACAGCACTCATAAGCCTGCAGATTTCTGTCAAAGAAATAAACAGCTAAAAACTATTTTGAAAATACAAATACACACACACACACACACACACACACACACACACACACATATATACAGTATATTTCACATGACTACTGACAAACAGAACTCAGTTGCTTAGGCAGTAAGTCTAATTTCCAGGCATGCAACAGTAAACATAGCAACCATCTGTGTCACCAGGCAGAGAAACTATTTTACCTGTTTTGTCAGTATGCAGATGCATTTTTTTCATATAATTTTAAATGTTTTTACTTTTATTTTGCATTTTCCTATTTTAGTAAATACTCATTTTATATACCCAATTGTACATTCCAGTGATGCTGGTTGTACCAGTAGTAGTTGTGTATTTTTACTGCAGCACCAAACAAGGGCTGACTTAGTACCAATTTATGTGACAGGAAGTACATTTAAACATATACAGTAAATTAAAAAAAAACACATCACACATAGGGTAAGACATACTGTCACATGTATTTCATCACTCATATGGAATCAATAATATCAGAGCATGTAAATGTCACCAATAAAAATGAACAGTATAATAAAAAGATAAAACATTTGTGACTGCTATCAGTAATTTACCTTTACCTTGCTTCTAACATTTGCAATCTCTGTGATCTCTACTGATTAGTAAAATGTTAAACTTCATGTCCATTTCTTGGGCCTCCAGTCAAGTTAACACTTTCATGTGCTTTCTACCCCTGCCTAAATTATTTATTTTCCCTCCTCCCTCCCTCCCTCCCTCCATCTCCTCTTCCCTTGTTTGCCCCTCCGTCATTCCATACCTGTTTCCTCCCTACCACCTTAATACATCTTCATCATCACCACACTACCTACACCACCTCTTCCTCCCTACTTTCCTCCACCCCTCCTTTCCCCCACCCTCCTCTCCATTTATTCCACTTTGACTACATAGCTATCCTTCCCTTTTCCTCCTATCTATCCCCATCCTACCCCCTACCTCTGCTTGCCTTCTCCCTCCCAGCACTTTCCTTCTCCCTCCCCTGTCCCTCTTTACTGGTACAAGCTCTTCCTTCTTTCTTTGACTCAGGCACAATCCAATTATCTGCCTATGTTGTTAGTTGTACAATTCTCCTTTTTAAACAAGCGTCCTCATGTTATGTAATGGTTACCTAGTGAAACATTAGCCTTTGTTTTGACTCTGCAGCCTGTACATGCTTAGATTGCAAAACTATTGTTAGACTTTATGCCTGGAGACTGTTTTAATTGTTTTTTGTTGTATCTGTGGAACATATCTGTATTCTTGTTTGTGTCATACTTGATATGGAACCTATGAAAGAGCTTTCTGCTCAAAGGTGTTAATCCAAGATCTCAATAGATAAATAAATATGTAACAATACTCATAGAACTACAAAACCTGTCTGTGACCTTGTGCCTTACTATTCCCTGGGTGTGCAGTAAACCTCATACAGCCAGTGCCCCACTGAATATTATTGCTTAGGCATGCCACCAGAGTAGCTGTGGAGGAGGGTTTCTTGTTATAATGGTGAAAAACTAATGGTGACTGGCAAAATGGTGAATTTCTAATAGTGACTACAATTAAGGCAACCAAAAGAAACAGCGACCAACATATATGGTGATTTTGCACCCTATAGATAGTGTACACCAGGGACCTTTTCTGTTAGGGGGGCTCTGCCCCCACACCCCCATGGGGGCTGTGACCTTGGACTCCTGCTATCTTTATTATTCCTACTCCAAGATGGTCCTTGACCCCAGTGCCTCGGATTCACCATTTACACCCAGTCACCATTAATTATAGCTCTCTATTGTTGTTTTCACTCTTATAACATTGCCATTCTCTCATCGCTGTTATTACATGCTACTGTGGAGGTTGGTGTGAGCAAAGAAACAAGCATCCTAAGAAAGCTTGGGGCACACACCCCAAGAAGTACTCAGAGGGCACATGGCATTGAGTCACTTATGGCCCCACCAAACCTGGGGCTAATGCCTCCCAAAATATTTTTAACAGAGTCAGTTGAATGTATTGTATCCTATAGCTGCTCAAAATCAGTAAAACAGTCCAAAAATCTTAAATCCTAAACTAAATCCTAAAACCTACTTTGCATTGGCATTTAGAATTTAGGATTTATAATCTGAATCCTAAATCCAATTCCCATGGTATGCAGCTAATGAGTGCAGGTTAGGCCCTTGCTACTCCAAATCCCATAGTATATGGGTCTCTAGTGTGCTCTCTGAGCTGAGACAACTACCAGAGGACCCCACACCTTTTTTTTTTGATGACTGTCAAAACATGATGGGTAGTAAGGTAAACACTGAGGTACAGTGCTCAACAGAGAGCAGGATGGGGTAAAGAGAAAAATAGACAAGGGCAAAAAGAGCAGGCATGGGGGAAAAGAGGATAAAGCCAACATTAAATGGAGAGCAATGAGTACCAATGCCCGTAGTCTGGGAAACAAGCTTCCTGAGCTAGTAGTCTTGATGGAAGATGAACACTTGGATATTGTGGCAGTCACAGAAACATGGTACACGGGGAACCATGACTGGGATGTCAACATACCAGGGTACACAGTCTACAGAAGGGACAGGAGGGAAAAGGAGGTGGAGTAGCTCTATACATAAGGGAAGGGATCAAAGTTACAAAACTAAAAAGGGGGGAGGACAAGAGGCACTCTGGATCATCTTGGAGACAGGGAATTGCATCACAATCCGCACAGGGTTTGTATACAGACCCCCATCTCAAGGGAAGGAAATGGACAACAAAATGATAGAGGACATCCTCAAAATGGCTGAAAAAGGGGAGATACTGTTAATGTGGGACATGAATATGCCAGATGTTAACTGGATAACATGTACTGCAGCCACATCCAAGAGCAGGGTCATTCTCGATGCCCTGCAGGGGGCAGGCCTAAGACAGCTAGTGTTGGAAACCACTCAGGAGGAAGCAATACTAGACCTGGTACTCTCAAATGGAGAGAGGATCACAAATTTAGAAGTCGGTAGACATCTGGGAACAAGCGACCACTGCACAGTGTGCTTCACAATAAGCACAACCATGGAGACAAGCCATACAAAAACAAGAATACTGGACATCAGAAGGGCTGACTTTGGCAAAATGGGTGAATACCTGAGGAATACACTAGCAAATGGGCAAAAAGGAGGGGTGGAAGAACAATGGAGAAAAATCAAAACTGCCATCATAGAGGCAACAAGCCTTTGTGTGAAACAGATAAAAACAAAGCAGGTAAAAACCACTATGGTTCTCAAATGAGGTGGCAGGGAAGGTTAAGGAGAAAAAGGCTGCATTCAAAAGTATAAGGCATCACAGAAAGGCACGACGAGAACTGTATCAATTAAAGCAGAAAGAAGTGGGGAAGGCAGTCAGAATAGCAAAAGCTCAAACTGAGGAAAAATAGCTAAGTCAGTTAAGAAGGGGATAAAACTTTTATAGGTACATTAGGGAGCATAGAAAGGTTAAGGAGGAATAGTGAAGATTAATAAGGGAGAGGGGAGGTGGGCAGAGGGAGACAGTGAAAAGGCAGAGATACTGAATGAATACTTTTGCTCAGTATTTCACAAAAGAAGATGAGGAGGAGTTACCTAAACTAGACAATAGAAGCATTCTGGATAGGGGGGTTGACACCGTCCATTTACAGAAGAAAGAGTCCTGAAAGAATTCCTAAAACTCAAGGTGGACAAAGCAATGGGGCCTGATGGGATTCACCCCAGAATCCTAAAAGAACTAAGGGAGGACCTAGTGACACCACTGACCACACTTTTAAAAAATCATGGGAGGATGGGGTGGTACCTGAGGACTGGAGGAGGGCAGATGTGATTCACCTTCACAAAAGTGGGAGCAAGGCAGAAGCAGGAAACTACAGACCTGTAAGTTTGACCTCAGTGGTAGGGAAAATGATGGAATCACTTCTGAAAGAAAGAATTGTTGAGTACCTAGAGGCCAGCAGGGCACAGGACCAAAAAGCAGCATGGATTTACAGCAGGAAGGTCATGTCAGATGAATCTAATAGATTTTTGACTAGGTGACCAAAGTAATAGACCAGGAAGGGGCTGTGGATATGGCCTACCCTAGACTTTAGCAAGGCATTTGACACAGTCCCACAAAAGATTAATAATCAAGTTAGCCAGCTTGGGAGTGGGTCCCAGGGTGGTAGCCTGGGTTGCAAACTGGCTGCACAACAGGACACAGAAGGTAATAGTGAGTGGCACACATTCCGAAGAAAGGGGGATCACTAGTGGAGTACCTCAGGGCTCAGTACTGGGTCCAGTCCTCTTTAACATCTTTATAGGTGACATTGCAGAGGGTCTGGAGGGAATGGTATGCATTTCTGCAGATGATACAAAGATCTGTAACAGAGTTGATACACAAGGAGGGGTAGAAAGGATGAGAAGGGACTTGGCAAGGTTGGAGAAATGGTCAGACATGTGGCAACTTAGATTCAATGCAAAGAAATGCAAAGTAATGCACCTGGGAAACAAAAACCCAGAAGAAGAGTATATAATAGCAGGGGAGGTACTAACAACAACAAAAATGGGACGGGACTTGGGGGTAGTCATATCGGATGATCTAAAGGTGGGTAAGCAATGTGAGAATTCAGTGAGGAGAGCCAGGGGGATACAGGGATGCATAGGAAGGGGCATCACAAGTAGAAAAAGGGAAGTGGTTATCCCTCTGTACAGACAGTTGGTGAGACCCATCTGGAGTACTGTGTGCAGTTTTGGAGACCTCATCTACGCAAGGACATAGACAGGATGGAAGCAGTCCAGAGGAGGGCAACTAAAATGGTGCAGGGTCTGCATCAGAAATCATATGAAAAGAGACTGAGAGAGCTTAATATGTATACCCTTGATGAAAGGAGGGACAGGGGGGACATGATAGAAATGTTCAAGTACCTCAAGGGAATCAACAAAGTCCAGGAGGGTAGCATCTTTCGGAAAAAGAGATATGTAAGAACAAGGAGACACAATTTAAAGATAGAGGGGGATGGGTCAGGGGTAATGTGAGGAAATCTTTTTTCACGGAGAGAGTGGTGGATGCATGGAACTGCCTTCCTGGGGAGGTTGTTGGGGCTAAAACAGTGGGGGAATTCAAACATGCATGGGACAGACACAAGGCAATTGTAGTGGGGGGTGGCAGGAAGTAGGCTGTTGGTTAACTAGAATCTGCAGCTTATCCAGTAGGTAGGAAATGGGCAGACTGTGTGGGCCAAGTGGTCCTTATCTGCTGTCAAAGTCTATGTTTCTATGTTTCTAGGCTACAGAACATATTTAGACCATATCCTGGAACCAAAAAAAAAAGAAAGCTATTTACTTGATATATAGGTTTGAATGATTCCCTGGCGACTTTAGGGTTGATAGATTTGCACATGCACTGAAGGCATCAGACACACTCTGCTCTTGTCAGCTGGGAGACTGGGAAAACCTTGAATATGTAATGTTCTTCTGCCCTTGGTACTCCAAATCCCATTGTATATGGGTCTGTAGTGTGCTCTCTAAGATGAGACAACTACCACAGGACCCCATCTTTTTGTTTTGATGACTGTCAATGATGCCCCAATTGTGAACAAGATTCCTAATTGTTTTTGTATCATATATAGAATTTGAAGATTCGGTTCAGCTAATCTATTTCAGCAAATGTCTTTTCAGCGAATCTATATAAGTGAATGTAATTACAGTGACTGGTCTTATCAGTGCTCTTCTTTACAACGACTTTTAGTGACCAATCATTGGGGTGAACGTCATTCCAGTGATAATGATCATTCCAGAATCTGGAAATTGTACTCGCACTCAACCTGCTCCAAGCACTCTGTGAGATCCCGGTACCAACGTTGGAGCACACCCGCAGCAACACCTGACACTATCTGCTCCATCCTAACCTCAACCATACATTGTTCCTCCTGAAAGCAGTTAATGAACTGATGTATATTAGGATGTGAGGCACTGAATGGTATACAAAACTGCCATGGACAATCATTGGCATCCCAAGCTGGCTACAAATAACTTCAACTGCCATCTTTGGACATGGATCTCTCCCACAATGCACCAATGCTACTTTGAAGCCTGCCTACATCTGGTGGCAATCATTTAATTAAGGTGCTGTACAGTGCACAACTAAGGGGGGGCTGCTGTTATACTATTGTATTGCAGGGGGGCTATGACCTCTACACCCCCATCCCCCCTATTTCTAGGATTCTCACTCCAAGACACACTTTCCCGGGGGGTGGGTATCACTGAAAGTCACTGTTGCTAAAATGTCAGGTGCGTTAATATAGTAGATTGCTATAATGACAGGTGCACTATAATGACTTTTCCTCTAATGCCTTTGCTGAAATGACAGCTGAAATATCATGCTACCAAAGAATCAAACCTTTTGTATATTTCTTATGGTTTCCTGTATTTATCTGCATTTTGTATTTTTTTTCTTTTTCTCCTCCTTTTTTTAGATGGAAAATTGTTTTATATTTCTGTGTGATATATTTGATATTGTAATGGCATGTTGCCAATCAAATAAACTAGAAACTTAAAAAAAAACTTAAAAGACTAAATCCAATTGTTAGGTCTTTTTAGGATTTGAAATGGAATCATATTAGGATTCTGAAGTTCCAAAAATAGGAAGTCCTAAAATTAGACTGGAATCAACCAACTCTGAGCATCCCTAATGTATGTACACCTTGTTTGAAATTTACACTGCTGGGTGCTCTATAAAATTTTAGAAAATGTGCACGTTAAACACTGTATTCTGATTGTCTGTTGCCATTCCATTTGCATATGTTTATGTGACAGTAGAGCCCAGTAATGAGAAAGGTCCAACCATGTGATGTGGAATTTAGAAACATCACATACAAAGTTCATGAACAATGTCACTCATTCCTGATTTTCATCACAAACATGATTGCCACATTTCATCTTGCAAAACAAACAAACAAACAAACAAAAACCTTCAGTATGCCCTAAAATAACTGAAGGGTTCTTTAGTCATAACCCCTTCCTCATATACCTAAACCCATTTAAAAATACAAGCACTATTCAGAGTTTTCATTTCTGGGGCTTCTTTGATGACCATGAAAAACCCTACTAACCGTCTATTCAGCAGCTCCATATAAGAGGTGTGTGTGTGTGTGTGTGTGTGTGTGTGTTTTTAATTTTGTAGAGACTTTTTTTACTTTGCCTAACCCATTTTCTAAGCACAATAAGACCCTTCAGGGTGTGAGAATCAACAGATACACACTGTTCCAGGGGCTGTAAGGCCCTCCCTCTGCAGTGTGGGGCCATATCATGCCCCTGGGCATGCAGGTATCCAACAATATCCCACTCCCTGTCGGATCTTATTGCTTACAATGAGACAGAGTTAAAGATGCATACTCAAGTGTCTAACTTATCAATTGACCAGGTCGTCATACAGTATGCCCTCTTCAGTAAATGTTGTGCTACATGGATCTTAAGCTGTCTTTGTTTTAAGTTTTTATATTTGTTTATTTTTTTATTTATTGAAATGTTTCACCAGGAAAGGTACACTGTACAACAAGCTGCTCGTCTCCTGGTGCATCCTGGGAGGAAAAGGAACAGAGGGTACATCCGATGCATACAAACATGCAAAAATTAAATAATTGGTGCATAAGTAAGTTCAGAACATACCAAGTGATCATTACATGAGCAAATTAGAACAGGTGAACAAAACATAATGCATACACCATAACTGCAAGTAGACATATGAATATAGCAGCACATAGGTCAAAAAACCTTAACCTTTAAGATGCTGAGTACTAAAGAAGTGCATTCAGAACAATAGTTTAGAAATCATTTCATGGATGGTTAGTGTCGCCAAAGAATAGGGATGGTGACAGTCAAGTGAGTGGAGATACTTGGAGGAGGGGGTGGGCTAATCGCAGGTATGGTTCAATAAGAGGAAGTTGTGTAGTGAAGAAGAAAGGGAGTAGGGGGAGGAAGAGTGGCAAATCTGGGGGGGAGGGCATTCCATAGTTTAGGAAAGCAGTGCAAGAAAGCCAGCTGACCAATAGCGGCTGCACAACAAGGAACTGTCATTAGGCAGGAGTCATAAGATCTAATGGCATGGGCAGGGGGGAGTGAGGAGACTGAGGAGGTAAGATAAGAGGGTAGAGTTCTAAGCCAGTATTTAGATATAAATTTGGCACAGTGGAGGTGGCAGCGGTTCTCAAGAGAGGTAAAAGCAAGGGAGTGGTAGAGGATACAGTGGTAAGTGGGGGGTGAAAGTCAACTGCAAAATGACAGAAGGAGTTAAAAAGGGTGTCCAATCTGGTTAGGGAAGACTTAGGAGTGGCACTCTAGACTACATCACAGTAGTTGAAAATAGGTAGGATCATCTTCTGAACAAGTTTGCGTGTGGCCAGCAGCAGCAAGCAACTGTGGTTCCTGTACAGTGCTTCGAGTTTGGGGTGCAGCTTCTTCAGGATGGTGTCCACATGTCCAGAGAAGTTGAAGTGTTGATCAAGGCAAACCCCCAAGTACCTACTGTAAATGAGGAGGTGTCCTCCAAAACTGTCCCAACGAGGGTATGGAAGGAGGGTAGTGAGGGGAGCCTAGTGACTCTCTGCCTAGTGCCGAAGGTCATAGAGACAGTCTTTTGGCATTGAGGGAGAGTTGATGGGAGTAAAACCATTGCTGAACTTTGTTGAAGTCAAGCTGAAACCTGGTATGTACATCAGTGGCGGACTGGCTGAGTTGAGATGATTGTGTCATTGCTGTACATTTGGATGGAGGTAGATGTGCAGACTGAGGGAAGATCATTGAGGAAAATGGAGAAAAGGATGGGGCCCAGGACAGAGCCCTGGGGTACACCGGTATTTATGGGGGGATGTAGAGTCATCAATTCTGACAGACTGAGTTCTGCCTACCAGGTAGGCTCGGATCTAGTTGGTGGCAGAATCGGATATAAGTACATGTTAAGGGCCATTGTATTAGTCTACATACAGCATAAAAACCTATAACTTCATCACAAGTCATTACTGGAGTCTGACATTCAGAAGGACAGTACCATCTCAGCACTGTACTCTCCCTAAAGATCAGTTTATTTGAGTGAAGCTAAATATAGGCTTTAAGCCTACATGGACTGTAGCAGATGTTTCATCTTTACAGGTGAAGTAACAGTTCTCTCAAAGGTTAACTTGTGTACTTGGAGGCAGACAACTGTTTGCTTGCTAGGCAGCTGGACACATTAAGTTAGTCAATTACATTTCAACATGTCTGGCAATTGACTGTTAATTTTTGTTGTAACAAGTATTATAAACTGATAAATCATGTTTTTCTTTTATTTAGAATTTACTTAGGATAGTTACAGTGTGATATACAGTCTTGTTTACAGAAAGAGTCTAGTCTTCCTTCCCAATCTTAACAGTCAGAAAGATGGAAGCACAAGGAGGTAAAAGGGACAATTTTTGTTACATTTCTTTTAAATTATGAGTAGACCCTATTTTGGGAGACAGGTTTGGTTTTTAGGAAGGTACCAGGAAGGAAGCAGAGGTGCATGTTGCAACGTACAGTACACAAAGCTCAGTCACACACATTGCAGAAATACATGTAACACACCCCTCTTTACAGTAGTGGGAGGAAGTTTTTGCTAAATGTAGTCAGAAGAGAGACAGAGTGCTATGACACCTCCCTTGCAGGAAAGCTAGTGAGAGCAGAGTTTAGGTTGTATATAGACATGGTGTGCTCATGGTACACAAGAGGAGATGAGGTGGGAGTTTCATGAGGAAGAAGTTAAGAGGGAGTGGACTTCCAGTCCCAAGTGCTCTTGCTAGGTACATGCCCCAAAACACTGGCAGGGGATCAGTTGTCTCACCCAGATCATGACCACCAGTGAGGGAAGCTGCAGGCATCATCAGTGAGGTGCTAGATTCCAGGGACCCAGGATGTGCCTATAGGTACACAAGGTGGGTTTCATAAGGTGGCTGAATGCAAGACATGGACCAGAGGCACAGGGACACCAATCCAACCTGGAGACATGGCTGCCAAACTGCTTTTAATGCCAGAAGGTGGCACAAGGTTCTAAATCACCTGTTATGGCACTGGGGAGAGGAATACTGTTGGAGCCGTGCTTATTGCTTGGGAAGTATAACAGGACCACTCTGAAGAGAGTGGAAACCACACAAGGTATCCACTCAGTGAATACTCCTTCATTGCTTTTGGGCCTGTGGTGGGTTTCCCTAAAGAACCATTAGTTGAAATCCTGGAGAAAGGGGGACCCAGAGGCTATGTACAGACACCATTGAGGACACCAGAGGTTGGTAAAGCAGGTACTGTAACTTGAGACAGCAGGAATCAGATTAGGGATGAATCTCTGGGAATGTTATGGGGAAAGAAAATGAAAAAAGGCAGCCTATGGCCTGTCTGCCAAAATGTCATCCTGGGAGGGCCGGTGATGGGAGGCTCCTGGGCATACCCCTTGGCATCAATGGTGGTAGAACCAATGAGGCTGCTGGCACTAATTTTCTCAAGAGTTCACCCTGCAAGTTTAGGTGCTACCCTGGTACACTATGACTGCAAGCAAGGTTGGGAGAATGTAGCCATGGAGATACATACATGGCAGGAGTTAGTGCAGATGGGATCCATAAGCATGGCACTGGACTAGAAGGTGAATGGGCCGTTTGTACTAATTAGTTAATGAGGGGAAACACATAAAGGGCTGGAAATAAGTGCTAAATAGGAACTTGAAGGTGCAGGGAAGGAAGGTTCTGAAAGTAACCATAATGAACTGTAGGAGCCAATGTATTGTCACAGTGACTGTCAGCCTGTTCTGAAGATCTTTGCCAGAAAAAATATCCTCCAGATAAAGTCAAGTGCTTGAAATCCTGGTGGTGCCTGTCTTTAGTTCCCCCACTAACAGTGCCTACATCCACCATCTCTACAGACAGTTCAGCAGCCTATAACTGCTGAGTGCAAGGGGCTTCTGGCAAGCAGATCATTTACACCCCTAGGCACAGGAGTACCCTGGGCCATAGCCACCACGATCCTGGGCAGCAATTCAGGTTGGTAGCCATGCTGCCAGTAGAGGGGTTGCATGCTGCCCATAGAGGGGTTGCATAATTACAGGATTATACTTGCTAGTAAGCTTTAACATTCCCTGGCCTCTGTATATTATAAACTGTACTTCTGCAATGTGTATAGTCATATATCTTGACACATGCCACCAAAATGTTGTCACACAAATTTGATTGAATTCAAATTAAGAAACAAAATACTATATTTATACCACCATATAAAATTAAAGCTAACTTCAAGCTTAATACTTGTGATGTTTAACTAAGTAGAACAACAATATAACATCATGTTATAAATTATATCTCGATTCTGTCCCAACTAAAACCACACAAAATATAACTGTTGCACTCAAACCATTCTTAAAGAGTCAGAGAGGAAAACCAAAAAATCAATATTTACTTATAAAGTTCCCCTGATAGTATGATGAGAAGACATATGCTTCCAAGAGAAGAAATAGAAAGACAGTAAAGACAACTGCAAACTAGAGAAATAAAAGATAAAAAGGAAAGAAAAAAAAATCCCTCCTTGTTCCACACATCAGTAGCTAATTTAAACTGTTACTAGACCAGCAGTAAAATAGCTATTTATCTATCTATATATATATATATATATATATATATATATATATATATTAGTTGCCAACTGCCTCACTCAAAAGATCCCTGCTTATAACCCCTGTATGCCAATGGTTGATTGTACATCTGCTTGACTTCTTCAATTGTAAAATAATGCTGTTTTTTTAATTTATTTCAACCTTGTACTGTACTGTATATACTTTTCTTCCTTGTATATTATTGCTTTTGTATACCTGCTTCTGTACTGTACTTTGATGTATTCATGACCAGGTCCACCTTGCAAATGAGTCTTGCTCAATGGTGCACACCTGGATAAATAAAGATTTTGATTGATTGATATATATACATATATATATATATATATATATATATATAATTTTCATTGGACAGAAAACTTGCTTTTGCCCATCATAAAGTGAGCATGCCTTTCTATTTTGAATACTACTAGACATTATCTTTTTCATTCCTCAATAGTAGGAACTATATTGTCTGTTCAAATTTTAAATATAATGTTTTTAACTGTGGCTGAGATCAGGGAAGTGGAGTGCATCTGCTCCTTAGATAAAGGTTTAGTCTCATCAAAGTAGCCTACAAGACATGTTTCAAATTGTATATTATCTCTTAACCAAGGAATAGGGTTCAAAACATCTTGTATTTCTGACCACAGTTTCTATACATTATGGCAACCCCAAAACATGTGAATAAAATCACAATTATCTTCTCCACACCTCATAAAATTATTTGTCTTTCTTAACCTCATCTTGTACTAATGCTTGGGGGTGTAGTTCAGGTTTTGTAAAAACGTAAACTGTTTCAGCTTCATATTTACTGTTTTAAAGGCCTTTCTGGCATGAAGCCATATTTGTTCCCATTTCCAATTGTCCAAGTTTCTATCTACCCTTGTGACCACCACCTTATACGAACATACGAAATTTGCCAGGAGATAAAGGCCTAGAGGTCTATCAAGTCTGCTCGAATGTGCAGCTAGCACCCCTTATTCCGCAGCTGCCCCCTTCCACCTTCCTTCATTAACCCTCCCCTTGTCCTGTCCCATCCCCTTTTGAAGCAGTCCACTGTTCTACTGGATACCACTTCTGCAGGTAACACATTCCACCCAGCCACCACCCTCTCCGTAAAAAGTGTCTCCTCATCTCCCTCCTGAACCTTCCTCCTCCAGTCTGATATCATGACCCCTGATGGCCCTCCCCTCCCTTACTTTGAATAGCCCCTCTGTACCCGTCTTGTTTATTCCTTTCATTTATTTAAAGGTTTCAATCATGTCACCCTGTCCCTCCTCTCCTCCAGTGAGTACATGTTCAACTCCTTCTACCTCTCTCGTATGACAAATCCCCAGCCCCTTGATCATCTTTGTCACCCTGCTGCCCCCCTCCAGTAACTTAATGTCCCTCTTCAGATCGGGGCGACAGTGCTGCATGCAGTACTCCAGGTGTGGTCTAACTAATGACCTATACAGTGGCAGAATCACCTCCTCCTCCTCGAGGATATACCTCTTGCAATACAACCCAGCATTTTGTTGGCCTTGCAGCTGCCTTCCTACATTGTGCTGAGTTGTTCATTGACCCTGTAATGAGACAACCAGATCCTTCTCCTCCTCTGTCTGGGCTAGCTGCACCCCCTAGCTGGTAACTCCTCCTTGGGTTCTTCATCCCAAAATGCAGTACCTTTCATTTTTTGGCATTAAACCCCAGTTGCCAGTTGTCTGACCAGGTTTCAAGCTTTGCCAGATCATCCTGCAACCCCTGCCATCCCCCTAGGTCATCCACCACTGCGCCTACCTTGGTATCATCAGCAAACAGGCTGATCTTGCTCCTGATGTCCCATGATATGTCTGCAATGAATATCCCAAACAACACTGGTCCCAACACTGAGCCCTGTGGAACACCGCTCGTCACTGCCCTTGGGTGTGAGCTCCCACCACCACCACCTCTGTTGCCTTCCTGAAGCCAGTTTCCTGTCCATCTACAACACTTTGCACGCCCCTGTGCCTACTAACTTCCTTCCCAGCCTTCCATGTGCACTGAGTCGAATGCCTTACTGAAGTTCAGATACAGGACATCCACTGCATGGCCCCTGTCCAGTTGCCTAGTTACCCAGTCATAGAACTCCACCAGGTTGGCTTGGCAGGATCTGCCACATATGAAGCCATGCTATCTGCTGTCCTGTAGTCCTTGGCCTCTGGGAGGCCACCAGCCTCTCCTTCAGGATAGTCTCCATTAGCTTACCCACATGGATGTGAGGCTCACTGGTCTGTAGTTTCCCGGTTCATCCTTGGGGCCACTCTTGTGGAGGGGCACCACATGAGCCATCCTCCAGTCCTGAGGTACACTCCCCAAATGTAGTGAGGCATTAAATAGGTCTGCCAAAGGTCCTGCAAGGATGCCTGCCAGGTCCTTCAGTACCCTGGGGTGGATGCCATCTGGGCCTGGCATCTTGTCCACTCTCAGTGCCTTCAAACCCTCTCGAACTCTGCCCTCCATGATTTCCCCATCTGTCACCCCTTTCCCCTGTTTCTGCCATTTCCCCCACCTTGGGTGTCACCCCTCTCCTCTTTAGTAAATACTGAGCAGAAGTACTCATTTAGTGCTTCTGCCTTATCTCCCTGCTTCCACCCAACCCCCTCCTTCCTAATCCTTACTATGTGGTCCTTACAGCTCCTTTTCTCCTGATGTACTTAAAGAGTCCTTCTCCCCTTCTTAATGCCTTGTGCCAGCCTGAGTTCAAGATGCTTTGGCTCCCCTACACCCTTGTCACCTCCTTCAATTCTGTCAAGTACTCCTCCCTGTCCTCCCCTCCTGTTTCTTGTACTTCCTAATGGCAGCTCTTTTCCTCTTTACCTTTTCCATGACCTCCATGCTCAACCAGCTCGGTTTCTTAGCCCTAGCCTTCTTGCTCTGGGCTTTGCAGCAGGTTTTGGTTGCCTCCACTATCCCCAGCTTTATGAGCTCCCACCTCTGGTTAGTGTCTATACTAGATTGAATTCTGGCCAGGTACCCTTTACCACTTCCCCATCCTCCAGTCGGCCCTCCTGAAGTCCAACACTCTTGCCAGATTCCCTCCTTCCTTGCACATATCCAATGTGAGGCATACTGAGTGGTGGTCACTCCTTGACAGCGGTTCCTCCACTGTAAGTTCTCTCACAAAGTCCCCATTTGCCAGCACAAGGTCAAGAGTATTCCCTAACCTGGTTGGTTCACTGACCATTTGCAGCAGGAAGCTGTCCTGGAAGGCATCCAGCAGTACCTGCTCCCTTCTGTTCCTGGTTGCTGGGGTACTCCAGTCCACTCCTGGCATGTTGAAGTCTCCCACAATCACCACACTACCCTTCTTGCAGGTTCTCCTGATCTGTCCCGCTAGTTCCCTGTCTAACTCCTCCGTCTGAGATGGTGGCCTGTACACCACTCCCATTCTAAGAATCCTATTCTTGGGATCCTGGACTTGCATCCAAAGTGACTCCGTACTACCCTCCTCCCCTTCCTCCCTTACACACTTCAGTCCTTCCTTCACATATAGTGCCACCCCCCCTTTCCCAATCACTATGTCCCTACGAAATAACCTGTACCCTGGTATAGACAGGTCCCAGCCATTGTACTGGGTGGCCCATGTTTCTGTGATGGCTGCAATGTCCACCTCTCCCTCTGCCATGAGCACCTGTAACTCTGCAGTTTTCCTCCCAAGGCTCCTAGCATTAGGGTAACCACCTTCCACCCTTCCCCCTCCCATCCTGCCTCCTTTCCTAGCATCACCAATAATACTTGCCATTTGTCCTTTGTCACTGTTATGGGGGTTAGCTCATATGGTTTCCCAACCTATGGTCTCTGCATATCTCTTCCCCAATTGCCACCCCCACTCCTAGTTTAAATTCCAACTTCCTCTATGTACTCCTCCATCCTCTGTTTCAACATTTCTTTCCCTCCTCACTCAAATGTAGTCTGTCCTTGGCATAGAGACTACTGTCCTCCCAGGTCCTCCCACCCCCCAACAGCCCATTCCCTTAGCACAACACCAGGTTCTTAGCCATCCGTTAAATTCTCTATTCTCAGCTTTCTTGTTGTGCTTGCCTTTGGCATGGAGAGTATCTCTGAAAAGTTACTGATCTTCCTGCCCCTCACATAATTGTGCTAGTTCCTCAAACCTCCTCTGGACTATATCTACTGTCTTGTCAGCCAGGTCGTAATCCCAAGATGTATAATTAAATGAGGCTTGTCCCTACCCTTCTAGCATATTTCAGAATAGATTGTCCCACCCTTTCCGTTGTCATTCCTGGCATGGCCTCCACCCAAATGCGACTATGCCTCTCCCTTGCTACCCACCTGACTCCTCTTAGTATTGAGTCCCCAGCACTAAGATTCCACCCTTCCTACTCCCTGCTTGCTTCCATTCATCTCCCTCTCTCATTTCCAGCTCCTTTTCTTCCTCCTGCACATTATTTCCCCCTTTTACCCCATTGCAATTCTTCCAGCAGAATTTCCCCCCACTCCAGTTTGGTCCAGGCATTTATCAATTACTCCTCTAATTTCATCATTTCCCTCCTCCACCTTTTCCTCTCTAGCAGTGCAAAACTATTTTCTGAAGACCTTTCACCAATGCCCGCTCCCCCTCTCTTCATAGTAACCTGTTCTCTCCTTTCCACTCCATGACTTTTGCCACTTTTTCGCCTCCCCTCACAAGTCCCTATCTCCTCCCTCCATTTGTCTTTTGTCTCCTGACCTGGTTTCCCCGGCAATCATTCTTCCTGGCCTGGGCCCCTTTGTCTCTGCTTCCCTTTTTCTGACACTCTCCTCACCACTGTTGGCTTAAATTGCCCTCCCTCATCTCCACTTCTTCCTCCCTCCAGTATTGGGCTAAACCCACCCCCAATCTGCCTTGCCTGTCTTAGTTCCTCCTGCAGACCCTCAATCTCCTTTCTAAGTTTTTTCTATGTAGTTGCACACTAAACATCCTCTCACACCAGGCAATTTTAGAAAGATTGGTGCACCACAGTTGTTGCTGCCTACCACCTACCCATTGCTGTCATTCCCTGCATGACCCCACCCTTCCAGATGCAGGATACCAAACCTCCCCAAGTCTCCCTCCCCTCTATCAGTGCAAAACATTCTTTCTTTATTTCCTTACCTCCTTTGTTGTACCGTTTAGATATATTGAGCAACTGCTTTTTATATTCCTATCCTTCCTATCCACACTCAAAAGAGACTTTAAGCAGCCATTGCACAACCTTCTTCAAACTCTCTCCTCCTTTCCCCAATGCAATATCAATGCAAAGTAATAATGAAAGCTCCTAGATTTGCATTTACTTCCTTCCACTGAGATGGCAGTCACCTCTTCACTTGCTGCTGTTCCTTTCCTGGATGTCTGCTTCTGCTATGACAGGTGCATATCCTTTGCCTGTTTGAGGAAGTGATGTCAGAACCCCTGGTATAAAGGAAATCATTGACAAGGGTGGGTGGGACCAGCCCAAGTCTTCCAAAACAATCAGGTAGCTGAGGCCTCTGGTCAGACCATTAGCACCCTTCCCCCACTCTGCACTAAAATATTGCAGCTAGTGAAGCCAGCAAAAATGAATCACAATTCTACTAAAGCCCCCAAAATAGGTTTCCTACCCAAAGAAACAGGACTCCAATTCAAACAGCTTCACCAACAACACATCAAAATAGGCTTGGAATTAGAAGATATAGGTCTACAATTCAAAGAAACAGACCCAGTTAAATCACACCAATTATATTTTAAAACAGAAGAAATAGGCCTCTACAAATGCAACCTGCCACACAGTGAATCATCAAACAAATGAGCCCGCTTATAGCTACCAAAACAGGTTTCAAAATTCCAACAGCCCCAAACAATACCCTGCTAGCCCCTTAGTAGTAAGAAAGGAAAGAAATAACCTTCTACCAAATAGAATCCACAAGAAACAATGTAAAAACAACAAGAAGAAGCTACTGTACAAGAAGAAGCTACTGTACTGTAGATCTGATCCTGTCCCCCTTCTATTTCCTTATCTAAACCTCTTGTGCATTCCAGCAGTAAGTCAACATTTTGATATAAATGGCTGCAACTGAAGGCAGCAATAAATATTTTTTGTTATAATTAATGGTAAGAAATCGAGACCCATCTTTTAGGAACTTCAATACCTCTTCTTTGAGTTGATAGTAAAAATGAAGATCAACATTTACTAATGCCTTTTCTTTGATGAGTCATGAAACTAAGTAAAACCATCCTCTGTTAGTATATTTCTTATTAATGTCAAACCTTTGATGTTCCAAGCAGCTTTCCTAAGCTTCTGGTTTTCAATATTAATGTTAGGCTTGCCAAAGACAGGTTGTATCCTGGACTTATCCAGATTCAGAATGGGTGGTTTAGATCATCTTGTGATAATAAACCTATCTGCTATTATCTTATTTCTAACGGGTTTAGTGGTTTTGATGAAAATTAGGGCAGATAAACTAATACCATATGAGAATGCCCAGTTTGCTATTAATTTTAACTAACAAGGTTACTAAGGTTATACTGAGTATAGCCTATCCATTTCTAAATTTGGTTGAAACTACATGCCAGGCAGTAGTAAAATAAATCCGGAACCTTTAGTCTCTCCCTGTTTTTTTTGTTCTTGATAGTTTTACAAATGATATTCTTTGTCTTTTATAAGCCCAAATCAACTTAGAGAGACTATGTTCTGAATGTCCACGAACCATTTTTTGGGTATCCAAAATGGAAGCATCAAAATCATATACAGTACCTTTGGAGTAATATTCATTTTTATGTTGGGCGTTTGCGCAGCCAACATCTTGGGACAGTGCAGCTTTAGAGGCGTGGTCGCTGTTGGACTAATGCAGGGCACGCATCAGTAGGTGCATCCCTCATTCCTCAATCAGCCTGCATGTGGGTGCCACACCATGCATACATAATGTGGCGAGCCCATCTAAGAAAAGGTCTGCTGCAATCCGAGCAAAGCTCGTCAGACACAGCAGGCCTTTTCTTGCCGTGCTCACCGCCATTATGCACATAGCGGTACACCGACCTCTGAACTGCCAACCGGGTAGCCCCTGTAGGTTACCCCTGCTCCTACCCACTGTACTGCGATGGGGAGCCCCTCCCCATCAGCATAAATAACCCTCCATTTGTTATATGCTGAGGGTGGCCAAGCCACCTCGGCTCTAACCCCCTTTATTTGTGTGCCAATGGGGAGCCACTCCTCGTCAGCAGTAAGAACCCCTCCCCATTGTGAAATGCCAAGCGGTGCCCAGTCCCTCAGCTCGGCACCCTCTTTCTTTGTGTACAACGGGGTGCCCAATCTCCATCGGCATAAATTCCAACCCCCCAGTTGTGTGCTGAGCGAGGTGCCAAATCCTCTGTCAGCTGCAGAACGCCCCCAAAAAAACAATTAGGTGGCATGCTGGGAGCCCAGCCCAGGGTGCCAATCCCCCTGAAATACAAAAAAAGTCCTGCAATGGTTTTTTTTGTTTTTTTTTACCTGTAAACATAAAATGGTCTCTTGTAGTCTCCTACCCACCACCGCACCCACCCACTGGGCATCCTGCCTCCCCACACCCCCCTCACCCCATACTTACCTCCTGAGTTTGGCACGATGATCTTCGTGGACTGGGAACACGTCTGCACTCTTCAAAGCCAACGCAAACTGAGGAAATGCGGTAAGCTGTATAATGGGATAGATAGGGTTTTTACATCTTTGATATATATCTCAGGCATGTTTTGGTCTTTTTGCATCAAATTTTCAACATGGGGTTTTTGGCACCCCTCCTCATGAATTCTGTCACTGTTATGATGTTAGTTGGTCCCAAAAGGTGATTTCACAGTCACTGCATGGAATCACCTTTTGGGACAGATTAATGCAAGGACAGTGGCAGTGTTCATGAGTTGGGCTCTCAAAAAGACTATGTTGCAAATTTGGTGGAAAAAAATCAAAAAAATGGTTGTTTTATGAGCGTGCAATGGGCAGTTGCTATGTGCACTCATAACTTCACAAATTCACAATATTTTCACACCAGCCGGCCCATCAGCACAGCGATGGGATTTCTGCTTCCGACGCCAGCGACCCATGTTCAGGAATGGATCCGGGTCATTGGAGGGCCGGCCAGGGGGAGTAGGATCGAGCATCCATTGGGCAGCTCTCCTTCTCAGGGGAGGTGTGGGTTGCACTCGGTGCGTTAGAGACTCCTGGCAGAGGCCGGAGTTCTCACGAGTCGAGGCTTGATGTGGGGGAGGGAGGCGGGAGGACGCTGGCATCATTGCATCCCGCTTCCTCTGGGGAGAAAAAGGAGGAAAAAGATGGCAGGGCAGGACCACCGATAAATGAAGCCTACCCTGGAGAGCCTCGCATCGCCACCGCCACTGCAGGACCCCAACCAGTTACAGTTCCGGGGTCACGAAGGTGGCCCGCGGCCCCACCCTCTGGGGGGCAAGCTGGGGGTGACCAAGGGTCCTCTGCAACAATAGGTGGTGGTAGAGGTCTCCGGGGGCCATAACCAGGGCAGAGAATGTACCCAGTGGTCCTGCCAGGGGATAAAGAAAAAAAAAAAAAAACATATTTTCACACCAGATTTTCAACATTGTCATTTTTCTACACCTCCTTGTGAACAGTACAGCTGTCATTTTTCACATCCTGGCCAAAATGTGTTTCTGCACTTTCAGCGCACAATAACGTGGTTGCTGTGGGAAATCAGTGTTTGAGGCAGATTACAAAAATGACAGTGACACTGTTCCTGAGCAGAGATCCTCAAATGCTTATTTTGAAAATCTGGTGATGATACTCCATAAAATGACTGTTACGAGCATGCGTTGCTCAGTTGCTACACAAGCTCGTAACTTTTCGAATTCACAATATTTTCATGCCAGATTTTCAACATTGTCATTTTTCTTTACCTCCTTGTGAACAGTTCAGCTGTCATTTGCCACATCCTGGCCAAAATGTGTTTCTGCACTTCCAGTGCTCAATAGAGCAGTCACTGTGGGAAACCAGTGTTTGGGGCAGATTACAAAAATGCAAGTCACACTGTTCATGAGCAGACATCCTAAAATGCCTATGTTGAAAATTTGGTGACAATACTACATAAAATGACTGTGTTACGAGTGTGCATTGTGCAGTTTGCACTCATGCTCGTAAGTTCGCAAACTTGTAATATTTTCACTCCAGATTTTCAACAGTGCCATTGTTCTGCACCTCCTAATGAACAGTACAGCTGTCATTTTTCACATCCTGAACAAAATCTGTTTTCGCAGTTCTGGCGCAGAATAGCGCAGTCGCTGTGGAAAGTCCGTGTTCGAGACACATTATGAAAATGACAGTGATACTGTTCATTAGCAGATGTCCTAAAATGCCTATATTGAAAATTTGGGGACTAAAGTCAATAAAATGAATGTTTTATGAGCATGTGTTGCGCAGTTTGCATGCGCGCTTGTAACTTTGTGAATTTGTAATAGTTTCACTCCATCTGTTCATCACTGGCATTTTCCATACCTCTTTATGAACAGTGCAGCTGGCTGAAATCTGTTTTCGCACGTCTGGTGCAGAATTGCACGGTCACTGTGCGAAATCAGTTTTTGGGACGGTTTCAGGAAATAATGGTGGCACTATTTATGAGTAGAGGTCCTAAAATGCCTCTGTTGAAAATTTGGTGCCAAAAGTCCATAAAATGACTGTGTTGCAAGTGTGTATTGCACAGTTTCCATGCACTCTTGTAACTTTGTCAGTCTGCAATATTTTCATGCCACATTTTCACCACTGGCATTTGTGCACATCTTCTTATCAACAGTCCAGCTGCCATTTTTTACAGCCTGCCCAAAACGTGTTTCTGCAGCTGTGGCACACAATGGCGTGCTCGCTGTGCAAAATCACCTTTTGGGACACATTAACAAAATCACAGTGCTATGCATCTCTGGCTCTGCCACTCCCACTGCCAATGCCAGTGCAACAACATTGATCCTACTCCACATACCCAAAGACAGGTTATTTCATCTAGAAAGCATACCTTGTACAGATGTTTTTTAACAAGCTAAGGTTTTTGCTTATTATTTTAGAGAAGAATTTGAATATTTAGATTTGCAAATAGTCTAGTAGTGAAGTAATCCAAAACCCTTTCACAACAGTTCTAATAGAATAAGAATATAAAGGGATACTGTTAGTCTTTTAGAGCAATTTCAAACTGCTTATAATGAAGATGTCTGAGCAAGTTTTATCAATGTAAAATATATACAAGGCAATAGGTTTGCACAGTAGTGCAAGATATTTATTATTTTTGTAAAAGCAATATTTCAGTCATCCAAACCAAAATGTTGGGATATATGTCCCCAAGCTAGAGTGGCACAGAGCCAATGGGAAACTTGTTCATGAATTATTTAGTTACTTTTGGTCATATATGTGACAAAGGCTGTATCTCTTATCATTCATGATATGGATTTGTATAAAGATATTTCAGTTCAAAAACAAGCACTGTAATCCATTTTATTTTGTGTATATAAAAATTGAAGCTGTGATTCTGGGCATGCCTTCTACACTCTACCGACTAGCCATTAATCTGCATTAAGATAAATTATTGTTGTAACATTACCATAAATGAATATTTGACAAGGCAAAATGCTAAGAGAAATTTACCAAGTATAAAGGCTCAGTGGGAAATGTAAAGAAGGCTGCACCATCTTAGTCAAATCTTACGAGTTAAATCCTCTTCCAGTAAATATAGCAAGTTTAATTTAAGATTTGAAATTTCTAGAGTTAAGCATATAATGATTACAATGAATTAAAAAGTTTCCTTATGCCTTTAATGTAATATATATCTAAAAGTATGTAATAGAATGATTTGAAATGTGCATAAGTGCTCTATTAATATTGTATCTATAGAAGGATAGAATGGCCTTAACTCCTTATCACAGTGTTTGAGTGTGGGTATCACATGAGTAGCAATGTCACCCCAGACACTACTGAAAAGACAACAGGCATATATATCTATTAATCAATACATGAAATAATTAAACTGCCAAGCACTTAATGTATTACAGTTCATGCATTACAATTATTAAGGCTCCACTTAAAAAGGATTGACTCAATTAACTGTTTAATTTGCAAAAATCAACTATACTCTTGAACTGAACTGTTGTTTAGTTCTCTTCTTCCTTATATGCTGAACTTCCACTGTGTTTATGGTGTTTTGAAGAGAGCTGAACTTTACCTCTGAGTGCTCTGATGCACGAGCATCCTGTGTGCTAGGAATAGCCATGATCGAGGCAAATTTGAACTAGTAACTGGCTGTTGAGCAATCACTGACCTAAAATGGTGGAAATTAAAAAACTGAGTTTGGATCTCCTTGGATGACTTCCATTCAGGCTTGCTCAAATGCTATTATAGGTAGAGTCACAAGCAAACCTCAGCAGGGTTGATGATCAGAACTGAAAAAGGATACTGACAATCTCCTCAAAATCTCTAGCATTTCTATTATTGTTCCCTATGCCACAATCCACTTGAACCCCATCTGGCAACCCACTGTGAGAAAGACAAAGAGACCACCAGCACCCTCATATTATGATCAATGTATAAAAGTAAAGAAAGTACATACTTAATAAGCTACTTTAAGATGCAAGACTGTGGCCCAGTATCACATCTGCACTCCATAACCAATCATTCTTATAGTATGTACTGTAAAACTTGTACCTGTGGTGAGAAGACCCGATTAATGCTGCAGGGGTGAGCTGCACCATATATTTAAAAAATGCCACCACAGTGTACAGTATACTGCATCCCTATAAGGTACATTTAGTTATGGAGTGTCTGTCAGCTTAGGGGCTTGCTGTTTGTTTTTCTTTTTCTGTGTTGTTTGTTCTAATCTGCTACTAGGTATGGTATTAGTGTGTTTCTGGGTTGTAGGGATTGCCGGTTAACTGTTGTTAGGTACTAGTGTGCTTCAGGGATTGGGGCTTACTGTTAAATAGTTGCTACAGTAGGTATATTAAGGTGTAGGGACTTGCTGTAAAATGCTTGCTATGTACTAGTGAGATTCAGGTTTAAGAGCTTGAGTTTATGAACAACAGCAGAATCCAGGCACACAACGGGCAAAGGTTCTGAATTTCAGAAGGGATGACTACACAAAAATGGGTGATGTCTCTGAGAGGACCTGGGGGGGGGGCTGTCGTGGGGGTGGTGAGAAAATGGGCCAGATTAAAGGAGAGCATAGTAAATGTTACAAACCTGTATGACAGGCAAATAAGTAAAAGCAGAAGGAGGAGGAAACCATTATGGTTCTCAAGGGAAGTGACAGAAAGGTAAGGGCAAAAACAATGGCATTCAGCAGATATAAGGAGACCCAGAGAGAGGAGAATAGGGAAGTGTGTATCTGGGGAAATGGAGGCAGGCAGGCAGGCAGGCAAAGCAGTAAGGAGTGCAAAGGTGCAAGCTGAGGATAAAATAACACAGACAGCATCGAAGAGGGACAAGACATTTTTTAGGTATATTACCAAGAAAAGGAAGACGGAGGGATTGCACAGTTAAAAAAGGAGGGAGGGGGCTGTACAGAGGAGGATCAAGAAAAGGCAAACATCTTAAAGAAATATTTCTGCTCAGTGTTTACAGTAGAGGGGGATGGAGAGGGACCACAAATAAGAATAAAAAGCTTGGAGGGGAGAGAAATGGACACAAGTCCCTTTTCTGAGGAGCGGGTCAGGAAAGCACTCTCTAAACTGAGGGTGTACAAAAAGCCATGGGGCCAGATGGGGTGCATCCAAGAGTGGTAAAGGCACTCAGGGAGGTGCTAGCTGCACCCTTTGCAGACTTATTTAACTGTTAACTGAAACCGCCATGGTCTCAGAGGACTGAAGAAAAGCAGACATAGTCCCACTTCACGAAAGTGGTAGCAGGGAGGTGGCTGGAAATTACGGACCTGTCAGCAGTCTGTAGTAGGGAAATTGGTGGAAACACTATAAAAGGAAAGAATCGTGGAATACCTGAAATTCAGTGGACTGCAGGAGCTGAAGCAGCATGTCTTTACAGAGGAGAGGTCATGCCAAATAAATCTATTAGACTTTTTTGACTGAGTAACCAAGTTGTTGGATCAGGGAGGCTTGGTGGACATGGCCTACCTGGACTTCACAGGGTCTTTAACACTGTTCCATATAGAAGATTGATAAACAAGTTGGGTAACATGGGGGAGGGCAATAAAGTGGTAACCTGGGTAAGAAACTGGTTAGGGGATAGGAGACAGAGGGTGGTGATAAATGGAGTTCACTCAGAGGAGGGGAATGTGACCAGCAGGGTGCCACAAGGGTCAGTACTGGGGCCTGTCCTCTTTAATGTCTTCATTAGTAACATAGCAAAGGAACTGGAAGGGAAGGTCTGCCTCTTTGCAGATGACACTGAGATCTGCAACAGAGTGAATTCTCCTGGGGATGCAAAGGATGGAAAGAGATTTAAAATGACTGGAGGAGTGGTCAAAAGTTTGGCAGCTAAGGTTTAATGCAAAAAAGTCCAAAATAATGCACTTGAATCATAGAAATCGGGAGTGCAGTAAAATATGGGTAGAGATACTAGCAATGACCAAACAGGAAAGAGACCTGGGGTAATCAAATCAGATGACCTGAAGGTGACCAGACAATGGGACAAAGCCATCAGGAGAGCTAGTGGAATGCTGGAGTGCATAGCATAGGGAAGAGGTGTTGCCACTATATAGGTCTTTGATGATACTCCACTTGGAGTACCATGTCCAGTTTTGGAGACCATTTCTTAGGAAGGATATAGGCAAGGTGGAGGCTGTCCAAATGAGGGTTACCAAAATGGTACAGGGTTTACATCAAAAGTTCTATGAGGAGAGGCTAAAGGAACTAAACATGCACACCCTGGAGGAAAGGGAGGATATGATTGAAACCTTTAAATACCTTAGAGGGGTGAATAAGGTACAAGTGGGAGGCATTTTTTGGGGGAAGAGTGCTTTAGAGCAAGGGGTCACAATGTGAAGCTGGAGGGGGTAGGTTCAGGAGAGTTGCCAGGAAATGCTTCTTCACAGAAATGGTGGTGGATGCCTGGAACAGTCTTCCAGTGGAGGTAGTGGGGCCAAAAACAGTGGGATTCAAAAAGGTCTGGGATAAGCACAAGGAAATCATAAAGGATAGGTTAGGGGTGTGAGAGAAAAAGTGCCATAAACCTGGAAGGGTCTACAGCAAAAGCAACACAATGAAAAAGGGCAGACTGGATGGGCCAAGTGGCCCTTATCTGTTGTCAGTTTCTGTGTTTCTATATTTCTATGTAATGTTACGTAACTCTATTAAAGTGACCTATAGTGCTGCCCAGTGTCTGGTTTCATCATGACTAAAGATATCATGATACTGCTGTCATGATGTCCTTAGTCACAAAAAGCTGAATTGTTAGGCATCACTGTTTTAAATGCCTATGAATACACATCTTCACCTGCAAGGCTGTTAGAGTTAGCAGATGGTATTTGTACAGAAACAATGTTGTGCATTTGTGTACCTCCACAAGCCCTTTAGAAACAGCAAGAATAGTTAGAAGTAAGTAAGTAAAACTTTATTTTTTAAGCCCTTTTGAAAACCAAAGCGCTATACAATCACATTAAAACCATACAAATAAATAAAATAATCAAACATTTAAAATCCTTCACAGCATGCTTCAGAAAACAAATACATTTTTAGCTCAGGTTTAAAACTCGAAGACAGTTAGGCATTCTCTTATCCAACAAGGTAGAGAATTCCACAGGGAAAGGGCAGCATAAGAAAATGCACGTGCCCCAGATGTCTTTAACCAAACCCTGAGAATCTCTAGCAATCCCTCATCGGCAGATTGGAGTGAGCAGGAGGGGAAGTAGGGAGTAAGAAGGTCTTGCAAGTACTGGTGTCCCTGTTCATGTAGGGCTTTATAGGTCCGCAACCTGACCTTAAAGGTGATCTGCCACTGAACTGGTAGCCAGTGCAGTCTGCGCAGCACAGTTGTAATATCACTAGACCTAGATGTACCAGTCAAAAGCTTGGCTGACGCGTTTTGCACTAGCTACAAGCGGCGGATATCAACCCCTGGCAACTCTAGGTACAGGGCATTGCAGTAATCAAGGCAGGAGGTCATGAAGGTGTGGACCAATATGGGAAGGTTAGCTGGAGGAACCAGGTGTTTCACCCATGCAATATTCCTAAAATGATAAAAGGAAGATTTGACAACCGCAGACACCTGTGATTTCAGGGTCAAACCATCATCAAAAATAATGCACAGATTACGCACCCGGTCTGAGGTCAAGAGCTGGACACCATCAATCCATAAACCTAATGGGAGCCCAGCCCTAGGACCCACCTCAAGGTGACCAGGGTCCACAACCAACACCTTAGTTTTGTCCGGATTTAACCTCAGTCAGCTAGTGCTCATCCAATCTCTGATCTCGGCTAGACAGCTGTTAAGCACAGAGATTACATCATTTTGTCCGGGAATAAAGGACAGATACAGTTAGGTATCATCTGCATAGCAGTGAAAACCCAAACTGTATCGCCTAATGATCTCTCCTAATGGCAGCATATAAAATGCGAACAACATGGGTGCCAAGATGGAGCCCTGCAGCACCCCACAGAACAGAGAGAAGGTGACAGAGGAATAAATTCCAGTGACAACCCTCTGTGTTCTGCCTGTAAGGAACGATCGAAACCAGCACAGAACTGTTCCAGACAGTCCACAAAAGATCTGCAGGCACTCTGAAAGCACACCATGGTCCACAGTATCAAATGCCACAAAGAGATCAAGAAGGACTAGAATAGTATGGGCCTTTCAATCTCACAATTAGGAGATCATTTAAAACCTGGACCAAGGCAGTCTCAGTGCTATGTCCCTTCCCAAACCCAGATTGGAGAACATCATAGACATTGTGATTTGTTAGATGGTCATCTAACTGCAGTGCAACCACCTTTTTAATAACCTTACTCACAAAGGGCAGGTTAGAAACAGGTCTATAATTAGCTAAGCAGTCTGGATCCAAGGAGGATTTTTTAAGGAGTGGTCGAACGACTGTCTCCTTAAGGGGATTGGTGAAGACCCCCTGCTCCAAGGACTTCCAGACAAGTTCAGCAAGGATCGGGCAGATAACATCCACACAATCTACTAATGGTGGTGTAGAGCCCAGATCCAAACTACAGCTGTTTGGTTGTACAGTCTGGACAATTCTCACAATGTCCATGAACTGCTAAAGTCAAACCAGGCAACACTGGTGCTCGTCATCTTCCACTAATCTCTGCAATCCCTTGAAGAGAGAGCTGGGCTGATACACGATCTAATGCTGGTGATCTTATCTGCGAAGAACTGAGCAAGCTCATCACACTTTATTTGTGAAAAATCTCTTCTGGGCTGCAGACAGACTGGATTGCACTGTCTGTCGACAGTCCGGAAGAGTTGAGCTGGTCGGTTCCATGCAGCAGCAATCTTCCCAGACAGGAACTCTGCCTTCTTACGGGTGATTGCTGACTGACAGACAACATAGTGGTCCATCAACCTAAGCTTGTCGGCATCAAGACCGTATTTCCACCAAGTCCTCTCTAGCCTTCACCCCATTCTCCTCAGCTCTTTCAAGGACCCATCAATCCAAGGGGCCCTCGGGTACAAAGTGAGTGGGTGAACACGAACAGGAGCAATTAAGTCCAGGGCATCACTCACCGCCTTATTATAGGCAAGTACAATATCCCCTGAACTTATGCACTCACTTGATACACCCAATAGGTTCAGCACTGCCGATAGGCCCTCTGGGGTAATTCCCTTCAAAGGGCGGCACTGGACCGTCTCCGTAGGGGCAGGCATAATTGGGGGTGCCCTGAAGCTGAATCTTATGGTGTAATGGTCTGACCAACCATTTGGTTCTACCCCCAATCTCATGATCTCCATCCCCAGGAGAAACACAAGATCTAGACAGTGACCCCCATATGGGTAGCAGAGGTAACCACCTGTGTAAGGCCCAACATAGTCATAACTTAGAGGAGATTATTTCCAAACTGCAAGAGTTCATCATTGATCCAGGCATTGAAGTCACCCAGGATTAACCATCTGGGCGATTGCAATGCCACATCAACAATGAAGTCTGCAAACTCCTTCAGGAATTCTCCACCATACCCGGGTGAATGGTAGATGAGGAAAATCTTGAACCCTACACCTGCTCCCAGGATACACTCAAAAGATTGAGTGCAACCCACTGGCACATCCACAAGACCCAGCTCCATTTTAAAGAAAATGGCCACACTCAGCCCCTTCAATCCAACCTCAGGTGGTATATCACCGAGAACCCAGCTGGAGCAGCAGATGCCATAATAGGGCCTGCATTCTCATTCAGCCAGGTCTCGGTGATACATGCCAGAACAGATGTTGCAACAAGATCAGCTAAAATAGCAGTCTTGCGTCTGTTCGACCTGGCATTACATAACACTGCCCTGGTTGGATGAGTTTTCAAGGAGGATTCCAGGACCTGCCCATAATTTCTGGAGCCCCTAGGTATGGGAATCAGGCAGGGAACACCCTTTCTGACCCCATTTCGCCCCAGGGTGTCTTCTAGTCCCTACTACCTCTATCCACCCACCCACCCCTTTCCATTCTCCCACTGTGCCCAGGCCATGTACCCTTCGATCATCTCCTCACTATCCCCAATGCCCGGCATTTCCTATAAACTTTGGCCGATAATGGGGGACAGTGAAAGGGGCTTAGATCATGGAGCACAGTGAGGGAATAATGCCTGACCATCTTAGCACCTTCCCAGCACATCCTGACCAAGGTAATTAAATTAAATAAACCCAAAAATTATAAAATCACAGTACCACACTATAATTATTGTCACCACACATACACATCCACCTCCAACGAGGCACTTCTCACACAACCATACTCCCCACAGAAATCCTAACAACCATTCACATACTGTAATACCATTCAAGTCACCAATAACACAGAAATAATTATCACCTAGATAAACAATCTAACCAAAATAAGTAGATTATTTAAAACTACAGTCCAATTTCAGTCCTATAAAGATTCCAGTCCATTTCAATCCATTCCGATGCATGCAGTTCAGTGTAGCTCAAATTCAATGAAGTATCAAGAGTCTAGCACACATCAGTCTAAGTCCAGTTTTAGTTTTAATGAAAGGCCAAGGGATCTCTCACTTCTCCTGGCCAAACCAAAACTCACTCTCAGATTCTGCTCTCACCAAGACTCCAAGAAAGAGTACAGAAAAGTTGTTAAGCATTTGGGGAAAATACACTGTTCTCAGGAGCTAAAAGTTTTTAGAAGAAAGTCATAAATGCAGATTCCAAAACCAGGAGGACTGTTAATTCCAATTAGCAGCATAGAGGAAATAACCGCATCTCCAGGAGGTCACTGCCCCCAATCAGGTCCGAAGTAATGGCCCCCTGCACAGAATTGACTCACCAGTGGGTTCCCCAGTGAACCTAGGAGACACCAGTTGCTCAGACCCATCCTTTAATAGGCCAGAAACTAGCCAGCCCAGTGGCACAGAGGGTTAAGGCTCTAGATGCCTCACCTCATGCCCTGTCAATGATCCAGGTTCAGGAACGAGGGCAGGTAGGGATTAAGCATCTGTGGGACAGCCCTCCCTTCCTTGGGGGGGGGTAGGGATAGCGTCACTCCTGAGCGACCCCTGATGATGGCCGGGGGTAGCCAGGCAGAGGCTAATGGCAAAAGGGGAGGAGTTCCGTGGAGGCTGATAGTCATTGCACGACCAAGCTCCACGGGGGGCCAAAACAAAGCCGGAAAAGCCTCCCATTCCATCGGTGAGACGACAGAGGCACCAGTGGATTTTGCCCACATCCCAAATGCCAGCCCAGCCAGCCCAGGATCTCCTCCAAGGGCTGCTTCAATGACATGCAGGTAGGTGCCTCACACTTAGGAGCCAGTCACTGAGGAAGGGCAGATTCAGCCCTGGAGATGGTACTGGGGGTCAGGCCTGCCTGGGGTCATTCAGAGAGGAGGAGATCAGGGGAGATGTGAGGATTCAGTCTGGGAGTAGGGCGGACTCTGAGCGGACACTCCTGAAGGATGCTGAGGGTGAGAGGTGAATAAATAAAATAAAAAAAAAACAGGCCAGAAACTGGTGCCGCCCACCTCAAACCCATCCTACAGCAGTTACCACTCCACGCAGCTCATCCCAACATTCTTGCTTTAGATACACTCCTTAACCCAAATTCCAGCACAGCAAACAGTCAGGACTACATCAAGGAACCAAAAACCAAACTCCTCTCTCTGCTTCGAAAAATCTCACCACACCAAGGAATCAGCAGGGATCAGCAGAGTCGACTTCTCCTCCCAGACACTCTGACAGTCCCAACCACATTGATCCAGCACTACAATTGGAATCCGGTCCTCAGGTCTTCAATTTTGGTCCAAAATAACACCGACCACTTCAAAATCAGTCAGGCTCCACAAAAAAGAAAAATTTCTTCATAAAACAATGTCCTGGTCACAGACATTGTTGGTAGAAAAAGACTACTGGAGATGAATCTTGATGCACAGTCACACACTCTAGTGTGCGCACATCAAAGAGCACCAACCACTCAGGTTCTCAGGGGAGTGAGGGCACAGAACACAGAAATACTCCCAGCCAAGCAGAATAATGCCACCCCCTGCTCTCTAGGCCCTGAACAGCTGACTTTGGCACCTGCCTTTGGACCACACACAGACGTATGACAGGATATGGACCACCCCACAGACCTTGCTATGGGGAGTAAGCCAATAAGGAACAAGGACACAAGAATAAGTACAGGAGAAGGTGGGTGATGGGGCTGGAGAGGGGAGTAGCTGATATGGAAAACTGGGAAACTAGAGGAAAAAAGCAAGTAAAAAAAAAAGAAAATACCATTGATTCATCCAATCTGCCCTATTTTGTTACCTTACTATATCCTCTGACCGATTGTCTAGAAGAGGTTTTTGCCCCAGCCTTCCCAACAGAGGTGGGCAAAGTTGGAAACTCTACTCCACAAAAGATTTCATGAATTTCACACATTTTGAAAAATTTTGCATGGATGAGAAATGCGAAATTCCGGCTACCAAATGTGGAATTTCACCAGTGAAGTTGAAATTTCACCCACGAATGGTGGACTTTTGCCCATGATTGGTGGAATTTCACCACTCACGGGCAAAATGTCACCATTTTTGGGTGAAATTCTGCACTTTAGGGGGGAAATACCACATTTTGTGGGTGGAGTTTCATAATTTTGCACCTGCAAAATATTTTGCGGATCGCTCAAATTTCGCTAAATATTTTGCGCAACGAAATTACCGATTTTGTGGGAACTTTACCAGCAAAATTTAACTTTGTCCCATCTCTACTTCCCCATTTGGTCCCCACTGTACTGCTACCCCCTATGTAACTATTACACCCCTTACACTGTCCTACCCTTTCTTGAATGCATTTATGGTTTCTCATGTCCCTTCTTAATCTCTTCCATGCCAGAATCAAATCTTGCCTGCCTTTTATTAATCCACGATTCCTGTTGAATAGCTCCTCACAGTTTACCTTGTTTATTCCTTTCAGGAACTTAAAGGTCTTTGTCATGCTGCCCCTTTCTCTTCTGCTGTCCAGCAATTACATGTTCAGTGCCCTTAGCTTTTCCTCATAGTATCTACCCTGTTGGACCTTAATCATCTTGTTTACCCTTCACTGCACCATCTACAGTCTGTCTCTGACTTTCATCAGGTGGGGACTCCAGAGATGGTCACAGTATTCCAAATGTGGCCTCATCAGTGATTTCAGGACACAGGATCCAGCATTTATAGCCCTCTTCCTCCAACACTATATCAACAGGAAAATACTATGAATATTGTGTCAACATGTCTATTGTGCTAAAGGTGCAATACAGTGCATTACATACTTGGCAACAGACCTAAAAATCACTCAACATTTTAAATGCATCTGTGCTTTGTCATGAATAATCAGTTGCCTTGAGATGTCAGCATGTATACTTGTGGTTTAAAGAAACAGTGTTACATTAAATCAAGTGACTGGTGAGATACCTACTTAAATCATATTTTATTAAACGTTTTTGTTCCATGGAAAAATACAGCAACAGTACAATGATGAACAAACATTATGAAACTTTAAACCAGCAAAAAACAAAATAAAATACACAACAAAAGTACAAAAACAGGGTACAGTTAATTATCATTTAGGGATAGCCAGGACAAACCTTCAATGCAGTTATTGCTGGCTTTACTTGGGGTTCAGCATATAATATTTGCATTTTATTGACTCAAGGACTCATATAGAAACCTCACTATTAACTCAGCTGCTTTCACACTTTGGCAGAAATAAGGTAAGGGTCTGGGCTGTGGGAGTTGTAGTTTTACCTTATTAATCCCCTCAGTCCTGATTTTCTAGTGTTCCAAGACATCTACTCCCTCGCTATTTATTCTGTAAATGGAAACCAGTGGCTTGAATGTCTCCTCTGCTTATGTCATATGGGAGCTGTAATTCTTTCCATTTCTTGGATCTTCTTACAGTTAAATCACCAATCATCAGTTTCAGCAGGGGTGTCTAGTAACCACTTCTGGGTTATTGCTTTCAGGGCTGCTGTGATTAAAACATTACAGAGGTATTTCTTGTTTTCACCTTTGCTTTCCCTGGGTGTGACTCCTAATATCAGTTGTTTATATAGTCCACTGTAGGCAGAGTTATACACAAAATCTGGTCCAAGATATTCCCCACCACTCACAAGTAATTTTCTAAGATACAGCAACTACAAAAATATGCCTGTTTGACCCCCACTCCCACTGCTGCTCCAGCACTGATCAATGTTGTGAGCCCCATAGTGTTTTGATATCACTGGGGTTTTGAAATAGCAGACAGTGATTCTCCACCTAACTCCCTCCAAGTATGAAAGGCTGATGTGCCTATTCCAAATTGTTGACCATTCTTTGTCCATAACAGTAACTTCCATTTCCAACCCCCATTTGTCCTTGACATGGGACAATTAGTCTCCTTCTAGCCCATTAAGATTTGAGTACAGGGTACAGATAATTTATTTAGGGTGGCTTTTGGTAGCCAGACTAGATAATAACTGCCATATTGAGGTTTCCTCCAGGTTAAGGTGGGAGGACAGAGGTTCAGAGGTGAGACAGTGTCTCACTCGTAAGTATCTATGTAAGTCTTGTCTGGGTTGCCTAAATTCTGTGCAGAGCAGTTGAAAGGATCTCACTTGTTTTGTCCTCCATGAACTGACCTAGGGTATTCAGTCTGGCTCTTTCTTACCTTTTGTATCCCTGGTATAGACTGATGGGGGAAGTTCTGAAAGGCTCGAAGTTGAGTTAACCTACTGGCAGCTGTATTCAGCTCCCATCTCCTACACTCTCTACATATCTGGCCCCACACCTGTATTGTTAGCTTTGCCCGGGCTTTTAGACTGAGATGTGGGTGTAGCTTCCCAGTTAGCAAATGGGATATCCACCAGCCTAATACCTGAGAGGCTGAACTGTTCTAAATTAGTCCAGCTGGGGGGATTCTGTGTCAGGTTTATTTTAATGAAGTTCTGCATTTGAGCTGCCCATTGGTACATATTGAGGTTCAGGACAGCAAGTCCTCATTTGTTTTTAGGTGTCAACATTTCCAACCATTTTATCCTTACTTGCCTTCACCCCCACCAACCCACCCCACACTTGCACACACACACACACACACACATTGTCACACACACACAAAGGGGGTTGGGGTTTTACATAATTGTTTCTAGGTTTGGGCTGGGATATTGATCAGAAGGGATGAGAAAATGAAATTCAATTTAGTCATTATGTTCATTCAGATTGTTTCAACCCTCCATCCCACTGATAGGGTCAACTCTTTCCACCCCGACAGCCTTCTTGAATGTCTCCCAGAAGCTTTCAATAGTTTAAATTGAAAAGTTTAGATACGTCGGGGAACACCCAGGATCCCAGGTAACTGAAACCCTTCGGGGCCCAATGCAGGTTACTGCATTACATCAATAGAGGTGTCACCAGTGCTTCCAGAAGAAATACTTGAGATTTGTCCTCAGTGATTTTAAATCCCAAGTCCTGGCCAGCTATATTAAGGTTCTCTAGGACCTTGGGAATATTTTGGGATGGGCTGTTAAAAAAAGCATGGTGATGCCATGTAGAGTAAACCCTAATTTCTTCTTCCTGCAGTTTAATCTCCTCTTATCTCCCTAGAGGACAGCAGGTGTTCTGCAAGGGATGCAGACTCAGTGCAAAAAGCAGATGAGACAGAGTGCACCCCTACCTCATGCCCCTTTTAATGGAAATTGTTTTCAAGAGGGTGCCATTCACTCTGATATGTGCTGCTGGAATTGAATAAAGACTACTTATCCATCCCTTGAAGGCGGTTCTATGTGATTTCAGCGAATAGAGAACGGCAACCGTGAAAATGGTGCGGCTTTATAGCGGAATCAGGCAAATTTTTTTACCTGGGGACTGTGCACCATCACCCCAAATTGTGGGGCTTCCTCTATACCACCATTTCTATAGATACCAACTCCAAGGTCATAGCACCTCAGGGAGGGGGAAATGTGACAGTTGCCATAATTTCACTCGTTGTATAGCCGGCACCATTTTCACAGTTGCCATTTTCTATTCACTGAACTGAAGTGCTACCCTTGAATATGACTCTGAATTTAAACTTTCTAAGGGTTGCATCTAAAAAACATCAATCTAGGTGGTCTCCAGTGCATTAGCATTGACTGAGATTATGGCCTTGTGCTTTCCCTTTGGGAAATGTTGGCAGGCTGACACCACAAGTGAGACAGCTTTAATATTATGGGCTACAACTAGAAAAAAGGGCTAGGCATTGTATAAATTTTAATGTTAAAAATGATCTAAGAGCTGGTCTCACTACTCAGAAATGTGCACCACTGTAATCTTCACCTCCATCTGAAATTAGGAAAGCATTTCATTAATAGGCGTTATGGCACAAGTGTTATTACATTCCTACAATAATTAATATGCAGTAAGTACACTTTGTATACTAGAAAGCTAGCAGCAAATATGATTTACAGTATGTCTACCATGTGCAATATATATTGAATGCACCATGTAAGTACCAACAGATAAAGATGGAAAAGGGAAAAATAGAAAATGATGGTGGTGGGAAGCAAAAAGACAAAAAAGAAAGAATGGTGATAATATGCAGACATCATACAATTAACCAATACCACAGTAATAATTTATTTCCAACTACAGTTTGAGAAATCATTACAAAGCAGGGCATAAATCAAATGCTCCATTAAAACCAGGCCAGTACTTGGTTCAAAGTATGTAAATCAAGTTGAGCCTCCATTCTGAGTAGCCTCATTTCAAAATCCCCACTGCACACCAATGAACTTACTTTTTCCACAGTAGGGAACAAGAATGCATAGGTGCACTTTCACAGATTTTTCTTAATATGCTTGGCAACTGTATATTCCTTATTCCCCCTGTACATGGCAAAAATGTGATCCCAACACAGGGTTTTGAACATTCTGTTAGTCTGTCCCATGCAGAAGCATCCACATTTGCAGTTTGCTACACAAATTACCTCACTTGTGTTGCATGTTATAAAGACTGAAATCTTTGTCCTCTTCCAGTGGTGGGATTCAAAAAATGGGTCCCCTGGTAAATGTTCATACAGAACTTGCATCTTCCACACTTATAACAGTTATCTTTCTTAGGGATATGGTCCACCCTGTATCACTTGTAAGCTATGGACAAACTTATATTTGAGACTAGTAGGTCTTTCATATGCCATCCTCTGTGGCATTAGCGTTACTGTGATGAATTTGGGTTCAATAGCCAAAATGCTTCAGTTTTTCCTACAAGTCATTTCTACTCTGCCAACTAATATACTATACATTATGATTATGACAAAGTTAAGCTGCTTGCCAGATTCTCTGTTCCTGTCGTTTGGCCTAAGTACTGTGTCCCTGGCAACCTCTTCCATTTTAGTTCTAATCTCCAAAATGTCTTGCTGCCTGTGTCCCTTTGAAGCTGTTCTCCAGCCCCCACAACCTAATCTGGTATGCTTTTTCAGTACTGCAGTTGCACCTTAGTCTATAGTACTGGCCTATAGAAATGTTTGTCACATGCAATGAGGGTGACAACTACTAGTGAGGGGCAAGGTATTACAGTCTGTACATTTCTGATACAAGTCTACAGTTATTTTTCCACCATTCACCTTTTTGATCAAAAAGATAAAAAATGAATACTGCGCTTGTCAAATGTAATGCTAAATTTGAGGTTAACATTTTGCTTTCCAAAAATTGCACAAATTCCCTCAATGATGCAAAGTTATCCCACCACACAGAGGACACCATACGCTTTGATATGAATAGTGCCTCCAGAGGACCAGATTATCCAAAAAGCTGTTCACTGCTGGACCCCTCAACACCTCCTCCTCCCATTTGCTGAGATGCAAGTTAACAAAGTAGGGTGTGAAATTAGCCACCATTGCCATAACCTTTATTTGTTAATAGTTAACATTTTTAAAAAGATGAAAGAACTAAATTCTAACACAAGCCCAGCCAACAGAATCCGGAAGCTAGTGGGGGTAATGCATTAGGGCAACTCTGGTTCAGATAGTACTTCAGTGCTTGAAGATCATCTTTGTCAGAAATATTTGTTTAGAGTACTCTACGTTTAAGGTGCTGAGTAGGTACCTTTCCTCCACTCGGAATCCTCTAGGACATTGAGTATGTCCCCTGCATCCCTTACATATGAGTTATGACCCTTGACATATTCCAACAGAAAGGAATCCATGTGCTGAGAAAGCAGTTCTGTGATAGATACAATGTCTGCAATTAGCATAGGTAACATAGATAGTAAAGAGCTTAAAAGACTAATGCCCATGATGCTCGCAAATATTAATTACAGCCCATTATAGAATTGTGACCTAAATGTTTGTCCAAGCAAACCTTGAAGGTATCCATACTATCACTAGCTACCACAGCCAATGGCAAATTGTTCCAAATTTTGGATACTCTAACTGAGAACCATGAACTCCTTTTTTTAGTTTTACAAAATTATGGGCAGTATGTTTAGGACTGCAAAAATTGTAGACCTGATTGGGAAAATCCACCATAAACAACTGTTCTTGCTTTCCAAAATATCATATGGCCTAATAATGTCATTTTAGCCTTCTGTTGCTATGCGATACATAGCCTTGAAACTAGGGAGATTGGCAAACTCACTGTCCACTGTTCAGTTCTGCTTCCTGTTGAAAATGACTATATGTGCTTCAAATGTTGAGTTTGGTTGTAGTTTGTGGAAATTCAGAGTTTCTCATGCTGTATTGATATTTATTATAGGAAAGGTCCTGCCCAGAATTCAAGTTTACAACATTCTATACAAATCTTAAAATTCAAGCCATTCCATTCTTCATTATAAAGGGTGCTATATTTACACTAAAACACAGGCACCTCCACTAATGTTTCATCTAAACCTTGTCCTGGAGCTGAAACCATAATACCCTGCTAATGGCATTGCAGTCAGTTCCACAGCAACACACGATGATGCCACAAGGAAGGTATTGTGACTATAGTTCAAGATAGCATCTATTGTATGTTAACTATAAGTGCAAAAATCCACTTTTCCATATACATGGCTATAATAATTCATTTGCAAGGTGGGGGCTATGGATTCTGGCTGTAGTTTATGAATGTCCACTGACCAGCAATCCCCTTGTCAGGTAAGACTGCTATTAAATATATTTAACACTTCTATGGGATAATGGGCAGAAAATATGATATTTTTAGATGCACTTAATTAGAAAGATAAAGTGGCTCCAAATTCAAATATTGTGCAAATGTTTTTGCAACTGAGTTCTGCTAATGGCACGCTCCTGCTGGTAGGAGATTTCAACCTACCAGACGTGAACTGGGTCTCCTATACAGCCTCATCAGAAAAAAGTAAAGAATTCCTCATAGCTCTCCAGAGGGCGGGTCTTACACAACTAGTTGACTCACCAAAAAGAGAGGATGCAATCCTTGACCTTGTTCTTACAAACAGCACAAGGATATCAGACGTTACTGTGGGAATTAACCTAGGGTCTAGCAATCATAGGTCAATCTGGCTTACAGTCAACAGACATAAGGATACCACACACACTAAGCTAAAATGCCTCAACTTAAGGAATGCAAAATTCAGCTAAATGAAATCCTCCTTCAAAAGACTGTACAGTTATGAAGCAGATGAAAATGTGGAGAGAAGCTGGGAAGCACTAAAGAATAAGTTAACCCATGTAACAGAAAAATACTCAATGGTGATCAGTAAATCAAAATGAAGAAAAAACCCACTTTGGTTCACAAAGGAAGTAGCATTGATAATAAAGGCAAAGGAGAACTTTCAGAAAGTATAAGGAAACAAAACGGATATGGACAGAGAAGAACACAGGGAAAAGCTAAAGGAGGCCAGAAATACAGTCAGAGCTGCAAAGGCACAAACCAAAGAGAAAATTGCTGAGGTCATACAAAATGCAACAAACTTTTTTCTGGTATATCCAAGAGAAAAGAAAGACAAAGGAGGACATCTTCAGACTAAAAATGAATGAGGATCTACATGTGAAACAAGATGCCAAAAAAGCAGAAGTTTTGAACACATGCTTCTGCTCTGTGTTTACACATGAAGACAGTGGAAATGGTCCAGCACTTAGTACAAATGAACACCACTCCCAGGAGGCAGACAATAGCCCCATTGCAAAAGATAGAGTCCTACAGGAACTATACAAATTAAAAGACAAAGCCATGGGCCCATATGGAATTCATCCATGAGTCTTAAAAGAGCTCAGAGAGGAACTTGCTGCTCCACTGGCCACACTCTTCAGCAAATCACTGGAAAGTGGACAGGCACCAGAGGACTGGAAAAAGGCCACTGCAGTGCGCCTACACAAGAGTGGCAGCAAGGAGGAGGCAGGGAGCTGTTGACATGTCAGCTACACCTCCATCATGGGGAAGATCATGGTATCTATACTAAAGGAAAGGATTGTGGCTTATGTGGAAATCAGTGGGAAGGTTGACCTTAAACAGCATGGCTTCTCAACTGGACAATCTTGCCAAACTAACAGGGTGAAATTCTTTGATTGCATAACTAAAGAAGCAGACCAGGCCAGGGCCATATATATTGTGTATCTAGACTTCAGTAAGGCCTTCAGCTCCATCTCACACAGAAGGCTGATCAACAAACTGGAGAACTCAGGTATAGGAAGTAAGACTGTAAACTGGGTGAGAAACTGGCTACAGGGGAGCACCCAAAACATTTTAGTAAATGGCACTCTGTCATGGGAAGGAAAAGTAACCAGTGTGGTCCCACAAGGGTCAGTGCTGGGTTCAGTACTTTTCAACATACTCATCAGTGACATTGCAGATGAATTGGAGGGAAAGGTATGCCTGTTTTCAGATGACACTAAACACTGTAACAGAGTAGACATGCAGGAAGGGGCCAAAAGGATGGAGTCTGACCTAAACAAACTGGAGGAATGGTCCAAGACTTAGCAGTTGAAGTTCAACACCAAAAAATGCACAGTCATGCACCTTTGAAAAAGAAACCCAGTGACAAAATACTTGGGAGGTGGAACAGCTGTCACCGACCTTGAATTGAGACCTTGGAATCATGGTATCAAATGACCTGAATGTGAGAAGGCAATATGAAAAGGCATCACAAAAGACCAGCAGCATCCTAGGATGCAAAGGCAGGGATATTACAAGCAGAAAGAGAAAGGTGATAATCCCATTGCACAGGTCCTGTGTAAGGCCTCACCTGGAGTACTGCATCCAGTTCTGGAGACCGCACCTTAAAAAGGACATAAACCGATTAGAGTCCGTGCAAAGAAGAGCTATAAAGATGGTCCAAGACCTCCACAATGAACCCTATGAGACTAGACTTAGATAAGTAAACTTATAGTTCTTGGAACAGAGAAGAGACGGGGAGACATGATAGTGACCTTTAAATACCTCAAGGGAATCAACTCAGCACAGGAGCAGAGCCTCTTCAATTTGAATAAAGAGGCACATACCAGATGGCACAACAGACATTGGTGAGGGGTAAATTCTGGAGCAATGTCAGAAAGTTCTTCTTTACAGAAAGAGTTATGGAACCTTAGAACAGACTGCCACCGGGGGTGGTGGAGGCAAAGATGGTCAGGGAATTCAAGCTATCTTGGGATAGGCATTGTGAGATGCTGAAACAAAGAAGTATAGCCTAGTAGAAGTAGTCAAACAAACAAACACATGGGCAGACTAGATGGATCACGTGATCCCCATCTAGTGCTGTCACATTCTTATGTTCTTATGATGCCAGCTGTGATCTGTTTAATCAGGTGTCCAGAGCCCTACAGTTATGATGCATATAACTGATAGTCAATTAGGTATTTCAAAAACATGCATTTATATGTTTTTAATTTAAAAAATCAGTCATGTATGTCTTTTAATACACCTGTATTGTTAAATTGAAATGTAGTAAGAAAAAAGATTGTATAACCTCTGTGCATTGTGCCACCAAGTAGAAGAACCTGTTTTGAACCTCATCTTGGGATCTCTACCTTTGACTACCAGAAACTAAGGGGTTCTGTTGTGTTTTGCAATTGCTGTGTTGTATGCCAAGATTGGTGAAGTTGGCAAACTTCAATCCATGAATTAATTTGTGACTTTCACAGAATTTGTGAAGAGTAATTCACAAAATTAATGAAATTCACAGATTACAAAGTGCTAGTTTTTTAAGGCAAAGTGTGGAATTTTGTCAGAAACTGCAGAGTTTCGTCCATGAAATTCCAAACTTTGCAGTAAAATTCTGCACTTTGAGGCAAAAGCTTTGCAATTCAGGCAAAGACAAAGTTTCTCAGGTCTGAGGAAGCATCACGAAGCTCCTCAAAGTAGCGGATTGCACCACTTCATGCGAACTTTGCCGGAGAGGTTTTACTTCACCACATCTCTAGTTGTATGCTTCTGTGTTGTGAAGGGGAGGCACTCCATCTCAGGGATTAGCATGGTATGTCCGCCATACATTTGACCACCCTGTATAGTTCAGACATATAGCCTGACAGTGTCTAAGGGATCTATCTGGCAGCTCTGTGATAAACAATTATTATTGTATTTTTATGTGTACAGTTACTGCTTCTCTTTTGGTTGTAAGCATGTCTTCTCAAGTTCTTTGGGTGAAAGAACTGTGCAGCAAAGCGGAGCAGTTGTGGCGTGCAAAGAACATGAGAATGAACACTTGAAACCATAAGAGACACAGGAACTATACATATAAACATTTTTTATGTCATGTAGAAGATTTCTTTTTTGAAAACTGAAGCTGTAATTAAAAATCTAAATTTTTATTTGTTGAAAATGAGAGAACTACTTGTGTTACAAATGAACTACTGCAGGGGTTCTCAAATGGTGAGGCCAGCCTCCTTGGGGAGGCCCCAACCTGTTCCAGGGGAGGCTCAAGCAAGTCTTCAAAAAGTATTATATTTCAATTTTGAACTTTATAGATTCTGTGTGAAGGATTAGGCACACTGAAATAGGATAATAGTAGGTGAATTTATGTATTTATTCACAAATCTGTGACCAGGGAAGGCACTGTACACTGAGCAATGGCTTATTTCAGGTGTACTCAGGGAAGGGTAGTGAGAGAATACAGTTCAAAATGTAACTGCAAAACACTCAAGCAATACAAAATGAATAAAAGTGCAAACAAATTAAGAACAATAAACTAACAATGCAAGGAACAATTGATCAATTAGACTGGTAGCAGAACTGTCCAAATACAAGAGTTAACCATAAAGGTGCTAGGAATAAGAGCAGGAGGAAGCAAAATGATCCCTGAGAAGTTGCTTAAGAGCAGGGTGAGAGGGGAGAGGCAGAGTTCGGAAGGAAGTTATTCCAGATAAAGGGGAAACAGAAAAAGCAGTCTGACCCATGAAGGTATGGCAGTAAGCGGTAACAATGGTTCAAGAGTCAAAATATTGGAGCAAGTAGGTTGTCCTGTTTGGGTGGGAGGGTTAAGAAGCTTAATAACATGAGTGCCAGCTATGCAAAGAGGTTTCAATTTATTCCTGATGTACTGTGAAATGTAGGCTATTTTTTTCTATGGGGAGGCCCAAAAATATTTCAGTATTTTTGGGGGAGGCTCAAGATCTTTTCCATGGCTTAGGGGAGGCTCACTATGACAAAGTTTGAGAACTGTTGAACTACTGTATGCCCACTGTACATATAACATCAGAATTTTAGACCTATTTGCATGAGACATGCATTTGTGGTTATAAGAGTACCTACAATGTTTAGAAAGTAACAATTCTGGTTGGCAGAGAACAATATGATACATATTGGTTAAAAGAGTACTGTGCCTGGAATGTTTAGTAATAAACAGTCCAGACTGGCTAAATATGATGTCATGATTTATCATAATACTGTGAAATAACTGCCTGCTGAAGGTATGTCATCGGTGAACCTAGCTACTTTTGAATTTGATGCCTCTTCTGTGGACTATTAATCTAACTTGCCCCCAGCTCCTTGCGAGCTGCCAGCTGCCTGCTTGTATTTTTAAAATTTGTAATTACAGGATTTCTGTGTGGATTTACTTATTCTGCTTCTAATTTTATCCCCTGCCTGCTGTTTTCTATATCTTCTTATGCTTCTTAGTCTAATACTAATTTTAAACTGTCCCCTGTTCTGTCAACTCATTTCCCTCACTGTAGCCTTAGGTGTAATTTCCCCTCCCTTTCCCCTCCCCCTCTTTTTGCCCTCGGCGACTCCAATATTTTAATTTATGCCTGTTAATTTCTCTCTCCTATTTCTAGTTTTATTATGGTTGTGAGGGCTTGCTGCTACTGAAGCCCTCCCCAACCCCTTGCTGTAGGAGCAAGACACCTCCCACTGCACTGAATCGACTGCCTGCTGAAGGTAAGTGATGGTGAACGCAGCTCACTTTGAATTTGGTGCCTCTTCTGTGGATTATTAATCTAACTTGCTCCCAGCTCCTTATGAGCTGCTGGCTGCCTGCTTGAATTTTTAAAATTCATAATTACAGCACTTCTGTGTGGAGTTATTCACAATATAGTCAGAACTGGAACCCCTGAAACCCTAGCCACTCTGTTAGTCCCTTCTGACCCAATCTATCCCCTCAGATCCTTTGAACTATTCACCCTGGATATCCCCAGATGCTCCACAAAAATGGGACAACTCTCCTTTGCAGTATCGGCTCCTAAAACTTGGAATTCCCTCCCTCATTATGTTAAACTTGCTATCTCCCACCAGGTTTTCAAAAATAATCTTCAATCCTAGCTAACGGGCACTAATATTTGCTCCTGCTCTGCCTCTACAGACTCTGTCTTCTAGCTGCTATACCGGCCCCACTCAGCACTTATCCTCTCTGAAACTGACATACTTGACTGTGTACTAGCTCCTAACCTGTATACCCTGTAATTGCTCCTATTATTTTTCTGCCCTATCGGCTCCTCTGGGTCCTCTATATTGGATCGATGGAACCTGCCTGCATTTGTTGCACCTTCCAATCCTCATGTACTACTGGATGTTTTGCTAGCATTTTTGTATGAACTGCACTTAATTTAATTGTAACCTGTTTCTTTTCTTAATGTCCTTGTTATCAGTTTTTAGTCACTGCTTGTTATCGGTACCTCATAGTAACATGCCTGCTTGTACATTTCTGTTCCACTGTCATGTTATGTAATTCTCCCGGGTTGTGCCTGAATGTAGGCAACACTCTTGTCTAGTGAACCTACCTGGTTAACAAAAGTGAAATAAATCAATAAATATATATATATATATATATATAGATACATATGTGTATCATACTGGTGCAGTACTGCCAGTATATTAGAGTGAAAGGCAACTTCTATGTTAAACCTGAAATTATGAACCTTAATAACTTTGGAACCATTCAACGGAGTTGCATGAAATTTGGCATTCATAATCTCTAGTGAAAGGTCTCTTGACATGCCTTATTTTGTGCAGATTGGTTGTGAGTTTCTGAGATATAGAATGTTGATAACACAGAAAAATCCATTTTTTTTGTCATTCCTTTATCCACCTGGATCTCAGAAATGACTTTAGGTTGTGGTCTGAAATTTTCAGGATAGAAAGCCTTTGCCTCACAGATGTACCTTTTGAAAGTTTGGTGAAAACATATTAATCCCTTTAAAAGTTATAAATGGCTTAATTTTCCAATTACTTCCTATGGGAAAATTTATATGTCAGGCACAAAATAATTGATTTGTGCACACAAATGGTAATTTGCACACATTTCAGTCTGTTTTGGAGCAAAAATGATACAGTATTTTTTCATTTTTGAACCTTAATAACTCTGGCACCATTCAACAGACTTGCACGAAATTTAGCAAGCATAATCTCTGGGAGCAGGTAGCTTGATTTTCCAAATGTTCTGCAAATCCATTATGTGTTTTCTGAGATACTTTGTCTCAAGCATCCTTAAATGTAAGTTTTGTTTAAAATTTTGAAGTCTTCCAATTTTGCATATTGTGTACCTTAATAACTTTGCAACCCTTCAACATATCTACATGGCATTTTAAATGCATAGTTGGGAGATATAGATCTGTCAATGGTGTCAACTTCATCTGAATAGCTTCTGTGGTTTCTGAGATACTGTGTCTCAAACATCTTTAAATTGACCTTTTTCTTTTTTTCAGTCTTCCAGTTTTGCATACTTTGCACCTTAAAAACTTTGCAACCCTTCAACAGATGCACATGAAATATTGCATGCTTAATTTTGTTGGGTAGGTCTGTTGGTGTGGCTAATTTAGTCTGAATTGCTTTTGTGGTTTTTGAGATATAGAGTCTCAACAATCTTTAAATTTACATTTGTTTTCCATTTTTGCAACAGGTCATCCTGTTATGCATATTTTGCACCTTAATAACTTTGCCACCATTCAACGGATGTGCAGAAAACTTTGCATGTATAATCTTGTAGGGTAGTTCTGTTGATGTGGCTAATTTAGTTTCAATTTCATGAGCGGTTTCCATGAAACCTCCTTAAATTTAAATGTTTTTCCCATTTTCACAATCTTCCAGTTTTGCATACTTTGCACCTTAATAACATTACAATCCTTCAACATACATGCATAAAACGTTGCAAGTATAATCTCATAGGGTAGGTCTGTTGATTTCTGAAATTCTTCAGAATCACTTGTGTGGTTTCTGAGATACAGAGTCTCAAAAATCCTTACATTTATATGTTTTTTTTTCTTTTTCTTTATCCACCTGTATCTGAGAAACTGTTTTAGCCTGTGGTCTGAAATTTTCAGGGTGAAAGCTTTGCCTCACAGATGTGTCTTAGGAGTGCAGGGTCTGAAGGACTCTGCAATCCCGCATGCAAATAAGGATAGAAGTAAACTATCTGAAAAAGTAAGGAAATTCATTGCGAAAAAGTTTGTTAATGCACCATTAGTGTGAAGCATCAAAAGCAGGGAAATGCAACCTTAGGGTTTCCATGTCTAAGACCCCACCCCAACTGTTCATGCAGGAACAGGCATGAGGGGTGTGTGTTGGGGTTGTGAACCCTAATGCTCACCCCATTCTCCTATGCTGTACCCTTCTTACCTTATTCATGGAATGGTGTTAGCATTTGGGTTCACATCCCAAAACATCCCTCCTTACCTGTTCCACATGTCAGTGGGGTGGTCTTAAGCTGAGAACCCATAAGTCCCTTTCTCTACCTTTGACACTTCACCCCAATGGTGCATTAGCAAAGTTTGCAATGAATATATATATATATATATATATATATATATATATATGTACATATTCATTGCCTGTCTGTCAGTAAGTGCACCAGAGCCGTAGTTTATCATTCATTATTCCTGATTTGGCACCCTTTGAAATACCTTGTTTTTTGTCTCCTTGGAACAGCTTGTACCAAAAGGCTCAGTACTTGATGTTAGGTGCATGGCTACTTGCCATCTCTGCTACTGTTTTGGCCATTTTGTTTGTACCTGCTGTTAGGAAATACTGTCCTGTTAAAATGAATAGTTGTCTTAAAGTGAATTACAGCCATCCTCAGAGCGTTTTAGAATAATAAGCTTAAAGCTGAGTTTTTCTTGCTACTGCCTACCTTTGCTCTTCTGTCTAGCCCAATCCCTGATTATTTTTTTTTTAACTGGATCCCCTCTGTCTTTGCCTCCTCCCACTGGACTAATTTGCCCTTCCTGTTGTCACAAACTCACTCAGCAGGTCAACCCTCTACTCCCAAAGTGCCAACCTCTGAGCATCAAATTGTGAACAATGAACAGAACAAGGTAACCCTCTTGTTTGTTTTGTGGGTTCGAGTCACCTTAGTCCCTAGTTCTGGAGGGATTCAAACTGATAACCTCTTGTTAGCATGCCCTGTTATCAGGCTCAGATAATTCTGTCTTCAGGGGGCCAGATATCTTTGCCTATGGGCACCTAACCAGGTATTTCAAAATGAACCCTTCGAACTCTATATGGGACATAGAGAACTCTTTTCTGTTTCCCAGTTTGGTATCGCAATAAGCGCATGCACAGTGTTAACTATAACCATCTAAGCTTCACTATAAAAAAAGAAGTTTCAAGGCACACCAGGCAGTTTACATTTTTAAAATATATATCTTTACTTTAAAATAGATAAAAATAGCAAAACAGCAAATACAGAACAAGAAATCCCAACACATACAGCCTTAAAAACAAAACAGGTATAAAAGTGCAAATTCCTACAATCCATACACTCAGACTGGTCTTAGCTAATTGTATTCTTACTTTCCTACTTCTTCAGTGCTTCATGTTCCTCTCTCTCTCAGTCAGCAAATGAATGTCATCTCTGTAAGGTCTGCTCAGTATATTTAAAAGCAGTCTTGAGCCGTCCTTCTCTCTGAGGTCACCTAACTCCACCTTGGTGTATTAAAATTTATATTTTATAACACTGGATGTCCTACTAAGATATTAAAAAAATAATAGGTGACATAATGAATCACCTCCTTTATGTGACTGGTCAAAACCGGTCTGTGATCTGCTTCACCCAGATGTCAAAAGTCTCTTTGATGTAATTCACTGTACACTCCAAGCAAATGCTTATTGGACTTTCCTAATTTAGTCTGGGACCTGCTTTACCCAGACCTCTTTGATATAATTCGCCTGCTTCCTGGGAAGATACCCAAAACACATGCCTAGGCCCCTTTTTCTTAGTGCAAATCAAAGGATTTCTCTGAAGGCATTATAAAATGGATATATTGGTTCCTGGCTTCAAAGCAAATTGACCAGGGAATTGCATTTTAGATCTCTGCAGTTTAAACTACCACCTGTCCTTTGAACTTATCCCAGGGGGGTTGATGTGTCAATTTCAGCAAGCCAGCATTTCCTCCTGATAGACAGTCCTTCACTCATTTTTTTATATTTGCAAAAAATGATACATGGATCAGAACCAGCTGTCCAAGTGTGACACCTGTTTCTTTTGTTTTATTTCCTGACCCTCCTGTCTGGCTCCCTACTTAATCTGTCTTCCTTCTCTCTGCCCCTCCAGGTCTTCCCTAAGCCTGTTGGGGCTAGGACCTCTGCCAGTGCCTGGGGACAACAATGAAAGCCAGTGCCACAGTGCTACCTGCTCTCATAGTAGACTGTTCGGCTTTTTCAAAGCTGCCGCTCTCCCAAAACAAACATTTCTTCCCTCTGAACTCCAGCTCATGTGAGGGATAAGCCATCAAGACTAACCATGGACACCGCCCGCCCCCAGCAGCTCAGCTTGGAGCCATGGGGTGAAACTCAGCAGAAAGCGCTAAACATCTTTCCTGCCCTTCCCCCACCTCACTCACCCTGGGTGAACACTTACTTTTATAGTTATTGCTTAGCCAGATGACTAAGTGTCTAAACTTAAATTTTCTCCTTATACCATGCGGCCTGTAGGGGTGCTTCTGAGCAGTGTTTTGTTCATTTCACTGTGTGATGCTGTCCCATACTCTTTTTTAGGTAATAAACACACTGTCTATCTGCAGTCTTTGCTGAACCAACATATCCCTTTAAGCAATTATTCTTATCTCTCGCCATCTAACTTGAAACAAAAATTGTATGGTGTGTCTAACCATGCCATTAGGTCTTATACATGAATTCCCACTGTCTGAGCCTACACAAAATTGGTTGTTTTGCTCTAACACCCATCTCCTGTGTGAAGTGTTAGAATCTAAACAGGATGGCCTTGGGAGATCACTAAATACTGTTTCTCCCACTAGGGTTGTCTCTCATGCCAGGACCAAGTTCTACCTAAGTTTTTTCTTTGCTTATACTACTGGTTTTTTCAGTAATTTGACTGCTTTCTCTTAACCTTTGCTGCAACAAGGCTGCATGCCTCATAAGAGGACTGCTCTTGACACTTCTACTAGTACTCTGTCTAAATGTGATTATGCTAACTATCCCCTGCATCAAGACAACTAGTGCCACCTGTCAGGACTCTCTGATTTCCACTTTTCTAACCTAATTGCTGCTTACTGACCTGCTCCTAAAAGGAACCTCCTACTTTACAGCAAGGGGTGCACCTACCTTGCTATCTGAGCTTCCAAAAGATTGTCATTAAGGCTTACTATGCCTCTCACTCTCCTCTGTGGTAGACTCTGGTTACTAGCAATCCTGACAATACTTCTGTCAGGTGATATTGAACTGAATCCTGGTCCCTCGGCCTATTACTCCTCAGCAGATCTACCCATGATCTGTAACAAAGGGCTATTTATTGTCCACATGAACATAAAAAGCCTCACTCATCACTTCTCTGAGCTGGAGGCCTGGGTCAAAATATACCATCCTGACATTCTCTGTCTCACAGAAACCTGGCTCAAATCGAGGATACTAGACTTTCTCTGTTCCCTGGCCAACTACTCTATGATTCGATGGGACAGAATAATCTCAAAGAGAGCAGGTGGTGTTGCACTATTCTTTAAAAAAATCCTAATGTTACATCAATTCCTGAGTCTGCCTCCCCCTCAGGATGTGAATCACTGCATGCTTCTCTAGTGACAAAGAAACTTCATGTTATCTGTATTTACAACCCTCCCTCAGGTGACTTGGCAGAACTAAAGGATATGCTCCATGAAACTTCCCTGATATACAACCGAAATGAGGTCATGATATTGCTTATACTTCATCAGGCTTGTCTACTAGGATATCAAACTAGGAAACACTTTTTCTGAATAGCATACCACCTACTGACAACCTACATCCCCTATCTATTACATTCCTTAGATCCCTCCCTCTTCTTACCTCTGTACTGTCCTTACCTGCCCTCATCTACCCTTCTCCCCTTTTTCTCTTTCCTCTTCTACTCTGTCTTGTCATTACCACATAAATGTATTCACGAGTAGTCTATACTCTCCAGTACGCTGCTCATAGGTCATATAGACCCTGTCATTCTACAGTTATGCAAATCTTCATGTAATCTGTACTTAATGTGCTTAAAATTGTATATACATGTATTGAATCATTGACCTTCCTAAGTGCTTATGTAAATAGCGTACTAGTGACTCTTAGCCTGTTGCATATTACATGTACTTCCTTGCCCTGTGTATGCCTTGTATGATTATATTGTCATTATATATGCTTACTATATGTTTAGGTTATGGCCCATCTGGCTACTGTATGTTCCCAGGTCCATCTTGTAAATGAGCTTGTCTCGATGGTGTTTCACCTGGCAAAATAAAGATATTGATTGATTGATTGACTGGTGACTGTGGGGGATTTCAACCTATACTGCTTGGGTACATCAAATAGCTCATTACTATCTCTGTTGCACAGTTACAGCCTTCACCAAATGATAACTGAACCTACAAGAATTACTCAGAGGTCACAATCATCTACACTCCTAGATTGGGTTCTAGTGAACCATGTGGAGCACTTGTCTGTCTCAGGAGTGCTGGCTGATGCTCTAACTTATCACTCTCCCACCTTCTGTAACTGGGCTTTGGCTGTACCTCCATCACCACCTCTGCATCTTGACACTTTCACAGACTTTGCTAACCTTGACCCTGATCAATTCCTATATGATGTTTCTAGAATTGACTGGTCAGTCATTTATGCTAGCCAGAATGTTGAAGATGCCCTGCGGATTTTCCTAAATGAATTCCTGGCTATTCAGACTAAGCATGCCCCAAAAGTTACAAGACATGTCAGTGGGAAACACACAAGGTGGCTACACAAAGACTTGCTTGCTAATATTCATAGCAGAGATAAGCAATTGAAGCTGTTCAAACAGACAGGTCTATAATCAGATTTCATCACCTATAAATCTATGTAAAACTCATGCAAACAAGCATTTGTCAATGCTGAATGTTGTCATGCTGGCATTGGCAGTGGGAGTGGTGTAGCTAGAGAAGCATAGTGCTGTGATTTTCTGAATGTGTCTCAAAAGGTGATTTTGCACAGCGAGCATGCCACTGTGTGCCACAGCTGCGTAAACACGTTTTGGACAGGCTGTAAAAAATGGCAGCTGGATTGTTGATAAAGGGATGTGCAGAAATGTCAGTGGTGAAAATGTGGCATGAAAATATTGCAGATTGACAAAGTTACAAGGGTGCATGGAAACTATGCAATGCACGATTGCAACACAGTCATTGTATGGAGTTTCAGAACCAAATTTTCAACATAGGCATTTAGGACCTCTGCTCATGAATAGTGTCACCGTCATTTCCTCAAACTGTCCCAAAAACTGATTTCACACAGCGGCCGTGCAATTCTGTGCTGGACTTGCGAAAACACATTTCAGGCAGCTGCAGTGTTTATAAGGAGGTATGGAAAAATGCAAATGATGAACAGCTGGAGTGAAAGTATTACAAATTCACAAAGTCATGAACGTGCATGCAAATTGTGCAATGCACGCTCATAAAACACTCATTTTATTGACTTTTGTTCCCAAATTTTCAACATAGGCATTTTAGGGCATCTGCTAATGAACAGTGTCACTGTCATTTTCATCATGTGTCTCGAACACAGACTTTCCACAGTTACCATGCTATTCTGCGCTGGAACTGCAAAAACAGATTTTGGTCAGGATGTGGAAAATGACAGCTGTGCTGTTCATTAGGAGGTGTAAAACAATGGGGCTGTAGAAAATCTGGAGTGAGAATATTAGAAGTTTGCAAATGTACGAGTGTGCATGCAAACTGCGTATGTGCCTTCGTAACACAGTCATTTTATGGAGTATTGTCACCAAATTTTAAACACAGGCATTTTAGGAACTCTGCTCATGAACAGTGTCACTGTCATTTTCATAATATGTCCTGAACAGTGATTTCATACAGCGACTGCGCTATTCTGCGCTGGAAGTGCGAAAACACATTTCAGCAAGGATGTGAAAAATGACAGCTGTACAGTTCACAAGAAGGTGTGATAAAATGCCAATGTTGAGAATGTGGCATGAAAATATTGCAACTGTGCTAACTTACGAGCGTGCGTTGCGCAGTTGCCATGCACGGTCGTAAAACAGTCATTTTATGGAGTATTGTCACCAAATTTTCAACACAGGCATGTTAGCACCTCTGCTCATGAACAGTGTCACTGTCATTTTTGTAATGTGTCCCAAACACTGATTTTGCACAGTGACCGTGCTATTCTCCGCTGCAAGTGCGAAAACACATTTCAGGCAGGATGTGAAAAATGACAGCTGTACGGTACACAAGAAGGTGTGGGAAAATGCCAATGCTGACAATCTGGTATGAAAATAGTGTGAATGAGTTAACTTACGAGCGATGCTATGCAGTGTTACGCGACATTCAAAAGTCATTTTTGATTTTACCACTAAACTTCAACATAGGCTTTTGAGAGCCCTCTCATGAACAACAGCAGCAGAGTCATTTCATTACTCGGTCCCAAAAGGTGATTTCAAGCAGTGACTGCAAAATCACATTTTGGGACTGAATAACGCCATGACAGTTCAAGAATTCACGAGAAGGGGTCCCAAAAACCCCATATTGAAAATTTGGGGCCAAAAGTCCCAAAAATGCCTGAGATATGTACTAAGGTTGAAAAAACCCTATCTATCCCATTATACAGCTTACCGGCATTTCCTCAGTTCATGGTCGGCTTTGCAGTGTGCAGTCATGTTCCCGGTCCACCGATGATTGTTGCGCCAAGCTCTGGAGGTAAGTATGGAGTGGGGTGTGTGGGAGGCAGGGTGCACAGTGGGTGGGTGTGGGTGAGGGAGGGGCACAGAGACTACGAGGGACCATTTTCCTTTTACAGGTTCAAAATGAAAAAAAAACACATTGCGGACAGTTTTTTCAGGGCTTTGGCATGCTGGGTGGGCTCCCAGTGTGCCACCTAACTGTTGGGGGTGTCTGTAGCTGACGGGGATTGGACACCCTTGTCGGCACACAAAGAAGGGGAGCAGAACCAAGGGGCAATTGCACCTCCTTGGCTTTAAACAATTGGGGGTTATTTCTGCTGACAGGGGTGGGCTCCCCCATTGGCATACAAGGAAAGGGGTGGGGTAACAGCAGAGGGGGATTGGGCACCCCTAGGCATTAAACAATTGGGGTGCTTTCTCCCGGATAGAGTGGGCTGCCCCATCTGCACATTCACGGGGGCAGGGGCAGCCAACAGGGGGATTGGGCACCCCCGAAGTCGGCAGTTCTTCAGCCGTGTCCCGTCATGTACATAATGGTGGTGAGCATGGCAAGAAAAGGACCACTGCATCTGACGAGCTTTGCTCCTGATTGAAGCAGACCTTTTCTTAGATGTGCTCACCCCATTATGTATGCATGGTGTGGCACTGGCATGCAGGCTGATTGGGGAATGAGGGATGCACCTACTGGTGCATGCCCTGCATTCACCCAAGAGCGACTGCGCCTCTAAAGCTGCACTGTCCCACGATTTTGGCTGCGCAAGTGCGCCAACATAAAAACAAGTAAGGTTAGCAAAGAGTAAATACTATAAAAACCTCATGACAAGCTCTGCTGGTGACCCCAGGAAATTCTGGGCTCATATGAAAATCTTTCTAGGTGCCTCTCAATCAGTTACTCTTTGTGAAATTATTTTAAATGGCACACATTGTAATGACTCCAGTACCATAGCCAGTGCTTTCAACCACATGTTCTCTGACCTGTCCCAGTACACTTCCTCCTTCCTGCCAGCTGGACCTCACTCCCAGTCCCCACCTGTAAACCAGTTGGCCTTGGCAAACACAGGATCTGATGTGCCACAAAACAGGTCACCTTTCTACTTTAAGACTATAACCATATCTCAAGTCTTTACATTGCCCCTGAGCCGTCCCCACCTCTATCTTCAGTTGGATGTGCTACCAACTGTCAGCATGGCTCATTTGGTAGCACATCTGCCTCTGGACCAGAAGGTCATGGGTTCTCATCCCACATCGGGTTTGGACTTGCACCTAAAAATTGCTGTCATCTAAGTGCAGTATTGGGGGGTGCTGTACTTCAGATAAGACATTAAACCAAGGTCCCTTCTGCCCATCCTGGTGTTGTCCAGGTAGAAGTAAAAGAACCCAAGGCACTCTTCGCAAAGAGTAGGGAACATTCCCGGTGTCATGGCCAACATTCCCCTTCCCATAAACCGGTTCATGCAATTATCCAGGCTGTGTGTGGGTGATGATGTGCGATATGGCCGCCACCACACATTCAGTCACTTCATTACCAGTCTAGCATTGATTGTAAAGTGCTTTGGATATATGAAAAGCACTATATAAATGCTGATTCTTCTTCTTCTTCTTCTTCTTCCTCTTCTTCTTCTTCTTCTTCTTCTTCTCAGATTGTGCCCTTGTTTGCACATCTTTTGTTTCTGAAAGATGAAACCATCTTGGACTTTGTTGATTCCCATGAGGTACTTACATGTTTCCATCATGTCTCCCCTCTCCCTCCTTTCCTCTAGGGTATACATATTAAGATCATTTAATCTCTCTTCATATGGCTTCTGGTTCAGACCCTGCACCATTTTAGTTGCCCTCCTCTGGACTGCCTCTATTCTGTGTATGTCATTGTGCAGATGGGGTCTCCAGAACTGTATGCAGTAGTCCAGATGGGGTCTCACCAACTGTCTGTACAGAGGGATAACAACTTCCTGTTTTCTACTGGTGATGCCTCTTCCTATGCATCCCAGTATCTCCCAGGACTCCTTACTGCCTTCTCACATTACTTGCCTACCTTTAGGTCATCTGATATGACTACCCCCAGATCCCCTTCCATTTTTATTGTTTAGTACCTCCCCCCACATTGTGTACTCTTCCCCTGGGTTTTTGGTTCCCAGGTGCATTACTTTGCATTTCTTTGCATTGAATCTAATCTGCCATATTTTTGACCATTCCTCAAACCTTGCTAAGTCCCTTCTCATCATTTCACCCCACCTTGTGTATCAACCCTATTTCAGATCTTTGTGTCATCTGCAAAGAGGCATACTTTCCCTTCTAGTCCCTCTGCAATGTCACATATAAAGACATTAAAGAGGACTGGTCCCAGTACTGAACCCTGTGGTACTCCACTAGTAATCCCCCTTTCTTCAGAGTAGACTCCATTTACTATAATCCTCTGGATCCTGTTGTCCAGCCAATATTTTACCCAGGCTACAACCCTGGCACACACTCCCAGGCTGGCTAATTTGTTTATTTATCTTTAGTATGGAACTGTGTCAAATGCCTTACTAAAGTCTAGGTAGGCCATGCCCACAGCCCCTCTCTTGCCTACTACTTTGGTCACTCAGTCAAAGAAATCAATTAGATTCATCTGACATGACCTTCCCATGACAAACCCATGCTGCCTTGTGTCCTGTATCCCACTGGCCTCTAGGTACTCTTACTCAACAATTATTTCCTTCAGAAGTGAGTCCATAATTTTCCCTACCACTGTGGTCAAACTAACAGGTCTTTAGTTTCCTGCCTCTGTCTTGCTTCCACTTGTGTGAAGGGGAATCACACCCATGCTTCTCAAGTCCTCAGATACCACACCATCCTCCCATGATTTGTTAAAAAGGTTAGTCAGTGGTGTCACTAGTTCTCCCCTTAGTTCTTTTAGAATTCTGGAGTGCATCCCATCAGGCCTCATTGCTTTGCCCCCCTTTAGTTTTAGGAGTTCTTTCAGGAACCTTTCTTCTATTAATGGACTGGTATTGACCCCCCTATGCAGAATGCTTCTATTGTTTGGTTTAGGTACCTCCCCTTCCTCTTCTTTTGTGAATACTGAGCAGAAGTATTCATTCAGTATCCCTGCTTTTTCATTGTCACCCTCTGCCCACTCCCATTCCCTTTATCAAGCCTCACTATCCCTCCCTTGGTCTTTCTTCACTCCCTAATGTACCTGTAAAAGGTTTGATCCCCCTTCTTAACTGAGTTGGCTATCTTTCCTCAATTTGGGCTTTTGCTATTCTGACTGCCTTCCCCACTTCCTTCTGCTTTAACTGGTACAGTTCTATGTCCTGTTCCTTATGTGTTTCCTTATACTTCCTGAATGCTACCTTTTTCTCAGTAACCTTCTCTGCCACCTCTTTTGTGAACCATAGTGGTTTTTTCCTGCATTTTGTTTGGCAATTTGCTTCACACAAAGGCTTGTTGCCACTGTGATGGTTGTTTTGATTTTCCCCCATTGTTTCACCACTCCTTCTTCTTGCCTGTTTGATAGTGCTTTTCTGAGGCACTCTCCCATTTTCCCGGAGTCAGCACCCCTAACATCCAATACCCTTGCTTTTGTATGGCTTGACTCTATGACTGTGTTTATCATGAATCACTCTGTTTGGTGGTCACTTGTTCCCAGATGGCTACCCACTTCTAAATCCGAGATCCTCTCCCCATCCCCATTTGAAAGAACCAGGTCTAAGATTGCCCTCTCCCAAGTGGGTTCCAACACTATCTGTCTGAGGCATGCCCCCTGTAGGGCATCGAGAATGACCTTGCTCTTGGATGTGGCTGCAGCAAAGGTGCTCCAGTTAACATCTGGCATATTCAGGTCCACCATCAACAATATCTCCTCTTTTTCTTCCATTCTAAGGATGTCTTCTATCATTTCCTTGTCCATTGCCTCCCCTTGAGATGTGAGGTCTGTATACAGCCCCCGTGCAGATTGTGGTGCCATTTCCTGTCTCTAGGGTGACCTACAGTACCTACTCACCTCTCTGTTTGCCCTTTAGTTCCATTGCTTTTATCCCTTCCCTTATGTTGACAGCTACTCCTCCTCCTCCTCCTCCTCTTTTACCTTCCCTGTCCCTCCTGTAGATTGTGTACCTGGTAAGTTGGCATCCCAGTCATGGTTCTCAGTGTACCATGCTTCTGTAACTGCCATGATATCCAGCAACCCTCTTCCATCAAGGCCACTAGTTCAGGAAGCTTGTTACCCAGACTACAGGCATTGTTACTCATCACCCTCCATTTTTTGATGGCCTTACCCCTTTTAGCCCTATCCCTGTCTTTGCTGCCTTTGCCTTTTTCTCCATTTATCCCTGTCGTGCTCCCTACTGACTTCTCTACCTTGCTAACTAGTCTGTTTTGTGGGGGGAGGCTGGGACTTCCCTTGCTTCTTTTCAGTGCCTCCCCCTTGGCTAGTTTAAATGCTTGCCAATGAAGCCTTTAAACCTATCACCTATGATCCTGGTTCCCCTCCCAGTCAGATGCAGACCATTGCACCAATAAATGCCTGTATCTCTCCAGGTGGAGCCCCAATCCCCAATGAAGCCAAATCCCTGAGCTCTGCACCAGTTTATCAACCATTCATTGAATCCCATGGTGAGGAGTACCATAGCCTCACCCATGCCATAGACAGGCAGCCCTCCAAGAAGGTTACCATATGTGCTACTTGTCTAAGGCCCCTCCCCAACTCCACAAACTCCTCTTGCACTGCTCTGATTCCATTTACAGCCAGGTCATTCGTCTCTAGCTAGACAATGATATCCAGGTCCCTCCCCTGTGCAGCTGCTCCTGCAATCCTGAGTATTCATTCCCTGTCTCTCCAAGCCATGGTGCCAGGCAGGCACCTTACCTCCCTCTCCCCTCCCTCAGTTCTACACCCTAACCATTGAGTCCCCCACCAGGAGTTGTTTCCTTCCCCTGTGGGGTCCAGTGCAACCCTCCTGTGGGTCACCTTTGTTTAGGTTTCCCAGCATCCTCCTTGGTCTCCACTGCAGATGCCTTCATAGAGGAACCACTCTCCACCAGAATGGCTTATGAATTGTGGAGAGGTACAACTGGAGGGATGTACCTCTGTTCCTCCACCCTCACCCTCCCTGAGCCCACCTTGGTCCAACCGCTTCTCTTTCTTGGCAACCTTTGAGGCAGTGGAGGTGGCCCTGGTGGTCCCTGGGTGGGGCAGGAGGTTTCACGAATCATGGCCAGGTTGGCCTGGAGATGGACAACCTCCTCCCTCAGACCAGAGAGGTGCCTGCAAATAGGGCAGCATCACAGCCTCCATAACATCTCCCAAAAGAATGCTGCCCCACATTCACTGCACTGCACCACTCCCATCATGTCTTATTTTGTGGCCTTCAAAAATCATTCCCTCATGAACTTACTTTAATCCAAGTTAGTACTGTACTCTTTTGCATAAATCAGAGGCTCAATTGAGAATTTCAGTTCCAAAAACTATTTTAATTAAATATTTATGTGGTATGCAATGTTGTAAAATCTGTGCAGCGCCCAGAGCCTCCGGGATTGGCATCTTTTAAATAAATTTGCCTTTGCCTTGCCTTTGCCTTTCCTGTTGCTTTGTATACTTATTCTCTTCTCCCTCTTTTTATTTTTCTACATACTTTCCTACTGTCTATGTGCCCTTGCAGTTCTCGCCCTTTCTGTTCTGGGACAGGAACTTCCTGTATTCTTTGGCAGTCTCCTTCTTCCTTGCTCAGAGTTAGACCTCCAGCAGCTGGGGGGTGGATGGCAAAACCTATGTGTCTCAGTGATCCTTTCCTTTCTACTGCCAAACAGGAAGTTCCTGTTGTCAGTCAAATTCAGTGCCTATAAAAGTGGATCCAGCTAAGGGTGGGAGGGTAGAGGGGAGGGAAGGAGGGCAATTAGTAAGAAAAGTTCTGGCTCTTTATTCATCTGCTCCCTGCTCTGAAAGCAAGATTGTTGTCTGCCAAAAACTAGCAGCAGGGAACTATAATTGGAGACACCTGTATTTTTACTGCCTAAGCCACACCCCAATTAACTTCTCTCCTCCTGACTTAGCAAACTAAAAATCTAACGCAGCCCCCGTTCCCCAACACAAAAAAATCACACTAGCTCTCTCTTTTTCTTTTAACCTAAATGAGACCCCACACTTCTAATAAAGTATCTATCTGCTTAATCCCAACAGGCTCTGACTCCTGCTGAGACAGAAGTGTTTTATTAGTAAGCAGAGTTCTAGCTCTTTAGTCAGCTGCTCCCTGCTCTGAAAGCAAGATTGCTGTCTGCCAAAAGCTAGCAGCAGGGAACTGTGTAGTTAGTGACACTTAAAATTATCCTTCAAAAATCATTCCCTCCTGAACTTACTTTAATCCAAGTTAGTACTGCACTCTTTTGCATAAATCAGAGGCTCAATTGAGAATTTCAGTTCCAAAAAATTATCTGTAAATTTTACAATCACCTCAATTACAGTGGAACTTACTGCAGTATTTATTTATTAATTTAAATGTTGGTAACTGGGTGGGCCTGCTGAGATATTGCAATTCCTTTTTCAGGGGTGACCTGGGAAGTGCAGCACTTTGATAGTGCAGTACATTGACAGTAGGTACAGAGGATGAGTAACAGTTCTTATTTATTTACTTAAAAGTTACACCAGGAAAGCATACTGAGCAGACTCCTGCTTGTGTCTGGGGGGTACATGGAAGAAGGTACATTTGTTTACATAATAAGTACAAAGGTAGAAATGTATACATAATATGTATGAAGGAGAAATGTTTACATACTAAGTACAGGAGTATGAATTCACAGGTAGTTATGCAATACAGAGATATGCATACAAAGTAGCAAATTCACTGTAATTTTAATACAGTAGAATAATTACAGTAAAATACACACAGGTAACAGCAGAGGTGATAGCTGGGGGTTGTGCAGCCTAGCCTACCCTCATAATAAGTGCCATGACATAACTCAGTTAATAGGATGATTAGGAGCAAGAACAGGTGGAGCAGAAGTGAGCTTTGAGGAGGTTGTTAAGACAGTGAGAAGAAGGGGCATGGTGGATGTTGGGGAGAGAATTCAACAGTTTAGGCAGGCGGTAAGAGAAAGCAGCCTGGCCAGCAGAGATGGACCTGCGTGGGCCAGACAGTGCACAGGGGTCATACTGTCTGATGAAGTGGAGGGGAGGGAGGAGGAGGAGTACTGAAGAGAGATAAGAGGGCAGGGACTGTGGCCGACATTTTGCCTTAATGCTAGAGCAATGGGCCAGCCTCATATCCTGGATGGATGGGAGGGATAGGGCTTGGTAGAGGGCATAATGGTGAGTATTGTGAGGACAGTCAAGGGTGAAATGACAGAAGGAGTGGAATAGGGTATTCAGTCTGGTTAGGGAAATTTTGGGAGTGGCACTATATACTACATCCCTGCAGTCAAAATTGGGGAGAATCATTTTCTGTACTATTGCACAGTGAGCCAGCAATGGGATGTACCCATGGCTGTGACATAGGGCACCCAGTTTAGGGTGCAGTTTCCTGTGGATGGCCTCAATATGTACAGAAAAGTTGAGGTGATGGTCAAGTCAGATCCCCCCGGTATCTAAAGGTGGTGCAGCCCTCCAGTTTCGTCCCATCTAGGATGTGAAAAGTTGGAAGGAGGGGAGCCAAGAGAGTCTCTGCCTAGTGCCAAAGGTCATGGAGATTGTTTTTCTGGCATTCAGTAAGGATCATACTAAGGATCACACTAAAAGCTATAAGGAACTAGGGGGCTTAGAGGCCCATATTTGCTCCTGTGTTAATAATAACTCAAATGATAACTGAATAGAATTAATTTGTCAAGTTGTTGCTTGAATTCACTTTTGGTTTCCCAGCAATGACATCCAATGGCAGATGATTCCAAGGATTGACAATCCTGACAAAGAAGAAAAATTTATGACTCATGTGTTTAAATTTTCTACCAAAAAGCTGAAGTGGATGTTCACTGGTGTTATGTGCATCATTTTTAAAGGAGAAGCCTAATTCACACAATAAGGTGGGGTCCTGCATGTTGTCATACATGAACATGAGATATCCCCTTAGACAACGGGTAATTAAAGGCATGAGTTTTAAGGTAGCAAGTCTTTTATATGACTTGTTGTATATGCAGGCTAGGTGTTTAGTAAACCTTCTTTGGACTCTTTCTAATAATGTGATTTCAGTTTTTTTGAAGTGGCACCATAGTTGTGATGTATACTCCAGATATTGTCTAGCATATGAACTAGATAAGGACATCATTACCCTGGGGTCTCTTGTTTTTATATTTCTTTTAATAGACCAGATTACCTGGTTTGTTTTTTGGACAGACTCATTATTATGTGTGGTTCATAGCTCAGTGCTTCGTTACATACTGTAGCTGGATGATGTAGATGGTTGATGGATACAGAGGTCAGCTGTTAAGTAGACAATGGTTGCTAGGTACTAGTAGTATGGAATAATTTGTGCTTAGGTACTTCAGCATGAACATGATCATCAATGATTATAGTACCTATGAATTGAATAGTATGAGCTATGAGCTTGGCTGCTTGAACTGAGAATCATTTGTTATTATTTGATGGTTTTGGCTTTTCTCTGTATCCCACCTGTAGGGAGGAAGCTTTGTCTGGTATTATGAGACCCCAGTGGGATAAGAGTGCTGCAGAAGGAGGAGGTGTCAGTGGAGGATGGTGGGTGCATGTGACTCACTCTAAACAGAGCAGGAGTCTGCTGATTGGTTTAAGTAGGATGTGGGGGAGGAGCTCTTCCCCACATAACCATGGGCTCGAGCCCTTCAATTATGTGTGGTTCATAGCTCAGTGCTTATGTTACATACTGTAGCTGGATGATGTAGATGGTTGTTAGATACAGAGGCCAGCTGTTAAGTAGACAATGGTTACTAGGTACTAGTAGTATGAAATGATTTGTGCTTAGGTACTTCAGCATGAACATGATCAAGTCAATGATTATAGTATGTATGATTGGATAGTATGAGCTATGAGCTTGGCTGCTTGAACTGAGGATCATTTGTTATTATTTGATGGTTTTGGCTTTTCTCTGTATCCCACCTGTAGGGAGGAAGCTGTGTCTAGTATTATGAGACCCCCCCAAAAGAAAATGATAGCAATGATTGATCTGTATCCAACTGATGAAGGAGTCGAGCAGGAATCCACCCCTAATAATATGAGTAGATGATCACCTTCTCCAACTCCAGAGAGTGTGACCAGTAGCATGCAGGAGAGGAAAACCCCCTTTTGGGGGAAACCTCTGAGGACCCATGGCTACTGATCTGCTTGTCCTTCTGGGCATACAAAAGGAGAGTAATCCTAAATAATCTAATCAGCTAATCCGAACCACAAAATGTAGAACCCAGTCCAGAGAAATGGAGAACTGAAGACGTATGGAATTGTGACATGTCAGGTGAGCAGACCAAGCATCCATCCAGTGAACCCCAGGTTCAAGAGTCCATGCAGGCTGGAATGAAATGGAGTGGCATCCATGGTGGAAATGAACGTGAAGTGAAGAGTCACAGGTGGTGAAGCACTCCAGCAGGTGAGGATGACTTTGCAGAGGAGATCCAGGAATCAAGGTTCAGCATCCACGTCAGAAAGAGCATTGTTGAGTAAAGTTCAGCATGGCAAGGTTAGCAAATGAAGGCCATGGTGATGAAGCACAAGAACTAGCACATGCCACTTAATAAGGAGGATGGAGCAGTAGGAACCTCCAATCCAGAGGGAAGAGAGCATCAAGTAGGTAGAGAATGTAGAGAATATGTAGAAGTAGGTCAGATGAGTTTCCAGCTCACGAGGAGTGCAGCAAGTTGTAATTGCAAGTTAGACAGGATGACCTCTAGGCCCAGGATGGGTGAAGCAGGTAGTATGAGCAAACAGTATAAGTAAGTGGACCTGTACGTAAGTCAGTTGATAGAGTAAATAAAGCTGCAGGAGCAGATGTAGTAGCAGGGAAGTAGCATTGCAAGATGAGGTACGTAAGAAGGCGAGGGGCATGAAGAATGGTACAAGCAAGGGAATCAGAGAGCTTTGTGGATCCAATAGGTTGTGTAACAATGTTGACATGTATGGTTCAAGCCAGGATGATACCATAGCTAGAATTGACTTGTGAAGAATATCCGATGAGTCCTGAATAGTTGAGCATAGGAGTCCTAGATGGCGATAACTGAAGAGGCCGAGTCAAATGAAGTAGCGTTGTCACAGGGTCCGAGAAGCGGTACAGCATAAATCAGGATAGTGAAGGTCTTCAGGAGAAGCTCAACTAAGTGTCCTGGAAAGAGAGAAGCTGCAGTAATTCCACATGGCTGAAGCAGCAGGGCAAAGCATCCAAGAATAGATGAAGAATGAAGAAACGTCCAGATGTGAATCCATAGTAAAGGAGCTTCTGGCTGGCTGACACAGCAGCAGGTAGGCGTATAGCAGAATGTGTGAATCTCCAGGCCCCAAGTTGAGCGAGGCAGAAGTACAGCAGAAGTAGGTAAACCTCCCAGCCCGATGGGTGAAGGCAGGTCATAGAAGCAGGCGGTTAGTAGGTAAATCTCCCAGCATGATGGGCGAAGGCAGGTCATAGAAGCAGGTGATTAGAAGGCGTTGCCTGTAAGCACTCCCAAGGAACTGTGGAAAAGGGGATCGCAAGGTAAGTAGTTTAGCACAGCGTATGTGTGCTACATACAGTAAGGACTCCAGTGGGCCAGGCATTTCTTACGGCTTCCGTGAATTCAGAGACAGGCATGTGCAGAAGACAAAGCAATTCAAATAGTCACAGCAGCATGGGTAATTCAAATGCTGGATAGCAGGTCTAAGCAGATAGCTAAACAATGACTGGGGCCATAACTAGTTTGACTTTGCTGCAGAGAAACAGTTGAATAAATCAGTATATGCTGAAATAATTAGCCAGCTACAGTAGAGGAAACAGTCTGTCATAGCACAGGATGGTACTTTGCTATGATGGGAAAACCAGGATGAGTAGGGGGCAATCAAGTGCAGAATGGTAACCCCAACAAGTGCGACTGCCAGCCGAGATGCCAGCAACCTGCAGCAAGGAATACTCAGCAAGTCCCTGCATGAGGAAAACAGGGCTGGACCCTGATAAATGAAATATGGAGTTGGAATTGTGTCCCGTGTGGAGCAGCGGATAGTGTAATTGCCAGCATGGCTGAGATGTGCCACCGGGATTGAGCTTGCAGGCTTCCATAGGATACGTCCACAGCACAGCATCTAGGGGAGCAGAAAGTATAAGGCAGGCAGCCGTGACATTACAGGGCTTAGGAAGAAAGTACAGTGATGCATGTTTGCTCAGGTATCCGTAATAGTCCAAGAAATCAGCTGGCAAAGTAATCGGTTATGAGTGGCAAGCAGACAGGGTTCAGTGGTAGGCATGATGGCGCAGAGAATGGAGGCAGTCAAGGAATGCACAGGCAGCAGTGGGGAGGTATGTAGCTCCACGGGTGGAGGCGGCGAGGTCAAATTGGAAGCTCCAACAGGCAGCAGAATGCAGGAAGACTGAAAAGCGGAAAAGAACTGGCATGGAGCCGGGGCTGTGCGAAGGAGGAAACGAGGAGAAAACAGGAAGGCAAGTGCTCAGAGAAAGCATGCAGTAGGCAGGGAAAGCACAGCGCTCAAGAAATAAGGTACAGAACACCCCCACAAAAGCAGAAGGGCAAAATGAAATGCACAGGGATGGAAGAGAAGGGGGGGCACATTAAACAAAAGAAGCCAGGCAGGACAAATGAATGGTGGGGGGTTAGAGAGAGCAGCCATGGACCAGCAACAACACAGTGGTGAGTGCGACTCGACTCTAAACAGAGCGGGAGTCTGCTGTTTGGTTTAAATAGGATGTGGGGCAGGAGCTCTTCCCCCACATAACCACGGGCTTGCACCCTTCAAATCTGCTTAGAAGGGATGAAATAATTTGATATAGAAATACCCAGATCCCAGTAAGAGCTGATTTGTGTGAAACCAGTGCTGGACATTCTCGAAGTCATGCTGTAGTCTGGTCAAAACATCAGCAGTAGAGGTGGTCTGATGTATACAGGATGGTGTCATCTACATACACTTGGATGTATGTGGGCAGGCAATGGGCAGGTAGTTGAGGAAGATAGAGAACAGCAGAGGGCAAAGGACAAAGTCTTGAGGAACACCAGTGGTAATGGGGAGGGAGGCAGAGAGAGAGAGAGTCACCAATCCTGACAGACTGAGTCCTACCTACAATATAGGAGTGGAACCAGCTGGTGGCCTCGCTAGAGAACCCTGCTAGTGATATCTTGGATAGGAGAAGAGGGTGGGAGACAGTGTCGGAATCCTTTGTAAGGTCGATGAATATGGCAGAGGTGATGAGGCCCTGGTCCATGCTGGTAAGAATGGAATCAGTGAGCCTTATTAGGAAGTTGTGGTTGAGGTGGACTTCCTAAACCCAGACTGGTAAGGAGTGAAGAAGGAGCATGAGTCAAAGAAGGAGGAGAGCTGGGAGAGATCTAGGCATTCCTGAGGTTTTGCAAGAATGGGGAGTAGAGAGATAGGTCTGTAGTTACCAGTTGAGGAGGGGTCACCATCTTTTGGGAGGGGGATAACAGTGGTGTGTTTCCATTCTGACAGGATATTAGCAAGAGGGAAAGAGAGGTTGAGGAGCGAGGTAAGGGGGGCAGCTATGTCAGGGGCTGCCAAGATAAGCATTTTGGAGTCCAGCCCAGAGGGGCATTTATCATTGGAGGGGTTTAGCATGAGGAGGGCATTAAAGACCTCTACTGGGGTAATTTGGTAAAGGAGAAGGAAAGTTGAGGGGCCTGGTTTGTTTGGGGAGGGGCTGTGCAGGCTTGTCCCTGGGAGGCTGTTGGTAGACTAGACCGGAGTGTGAAAGTACAAGGTAAAAATGCATTGAACTCAGTTGCCAAGCAGGTCAGTTAAAGTGTTACTACCAGTGTTAATGATGGAGGTAGGAGGCTGGGATGGAGGTGAAGAGATTTACAACTTCCAGAATTTGGAAGGGTGACTTATGTTTGTATGGAAGGTGGATTTAAAATAGTCCACTTTAGCCCACTGGATTACTCTAGTACATGTGTTTACGAGGAGTATGATAATTTTGGTAAGCTGTGGTTGAGCTGGTGTCTTTGTGAGACTTCCAAGCTTGGTCTCTAACCTGAGAGGCAGTCCACGAGATCGGCTATGATCCATGGCAGGTAAAAGCCTTGTATGCAGATGCATCTGAGTGGGGCATTGGTATCCCAGACTGAGAGGAACTTGAATTTGAAACAGTCCAAGGAGGAGTCAATTTAGGTGGCACAAGGGATGAAAGACCCATCGATGCTAGCCAAGTCATTTAGGAGTGGGGTGAGCTCCAGTGATTTGTAGGACCAGACCAGCAGGGAATTTGGGGGAGGGCTTTGGGCCTATGGATTTTCCAGACTACATAGATTGGGTGGTGGTTGCTTAAGGAGTCTGGTAGAAGACCCGCAGTGATTATCCAGTGTGTGTGAGAAGTGATGTCCCAATCTAATAGGGTGTGGTTTTGAGTTTTGGCATTTAGCCATGAGGGTTCTCAAATTAACTGGGTTAGGTTGAGAGTGGCAATGTTGTTTTGAATTTTAGTGTGGGAGGAGGAGAACCAATTCACGCTGAAGTCTCCTAGGATATGGAGCTCACCGATGGATAAGTGTGACTGTAGGGTAGCTAGAAAGTCTGTGATAGTGGGCAAGGAGGAGCTGAGGCAACAGTATGAGCCAGCTATGAAGATGGGAATGGTGTGGGGGAGAGAGATTTGAACCATCAAGGATTCAATAGCCTGCGGGGGAGATATAGGAACAGTGGAGAACTGAAGGGCTGAAGAGAAATACATGGCAATACTACCACCTTTCTTAATTAGAGGTCTGTCATTGAGGATAATGGAGTAGCCTGGGATGAGATATAAGCATTGTGGATATGTGGCTTTAATCATGTCTCAGTTATGATCAAGACTTCTGGTTTGAGTGATAAGACAATTGGTTGCAGCAACAAGATTTTGAGGAGTAGGCTCCTGATGTTTAGGTGCACTATCTTTTGGCCCCTTTGAAGATGGAGGGAAGGGGGGAGGCAGGTCCAGGGCTGGGTTTAATGTCCCCTGACATCAGTACCAGGAGTGTTACTAGAGTCCTGGATAGGGATACCAAGGATTTGTGGTGAGAGGGAGGAGAGGTTGCTTAAGAGCCAGAGATGCCCCTGGAGGAACTTAAGGGTGAGCAGGCCAGCATGGAAACAGGGGGAAAGTATGTAAGGACCAGGTGGCCAGGTATTTGGAGGCAGCAGGGGATCTGTGTGCAGTGTGGTGGTTATGAAAGGGGGGATGTGGGGAAGCAGAGAAGGGAGGTGGGAGTTGCAGGCCTGCAGTGCAGGGAGGAGAGAGGGTGGAAGGGAACAAGGAGACAGAGGAGGCTGCCGGTGATGAGGAGCATGGCAGAAAGATGAGGATAGGGTAAGGTGCACCACTTAGATAGAGGGGGTAGCAGCATTGAGAGGGCTGGAAGTAACAGGAGAGCAGTTGCCCGGGAGGCACCACTACCAAGAAGTGGCAGTGTAACAAGTGCAGTGGGCTTTATGGCCAAAGGGAAGTGGAGCAGTAAGCTGAGGCAGAGGGAGTAATTGGGGAGCAGACAATTGTTGAAGGCATTAAGAATCTGTGATGGGCAGAATCTAGTGGTGGACCATGACAAGCTGCAGAGGGGTAAGTTGGCTGTTTGAAATTTACAACACGTCACATAGTGCCACAGACATTATAAAACAAGACAATTGCCAAGGGTGGTGGTGGGGGTAACTGCCACAAAGTGGCAGGGAAAATGCACAGTAACTCAAGTGGACTCAACAGGGAGGCACCATGGCCATACCTGATGTGGTGGAGGGATCAGCAGCTCAGGGAGGGCATGGATCCTGGCTCTCATGACCTCGGATGGCTGAAACCTGTGAAGGAAAGATGAGAAGAGAGGGTCACTACCTGCAGTAGCAGATTAAATGTGGAGGTAAGAAGGGATTGGGTGCAGGCAGGGGGTGGAGGAGGGAATGAGACAGGTGTGAAACAGGTACAGAACAGCACTAGGGTAATGGGGTAGAGGTGAAAGTAGAGATGGAGAGAAACAGGACAGAACAGCACTAGAATTCCTTCAAGCCGAAAATGGTTCAATAATCATCGACTAGTCCTGAACCTGAAGAAAACAAAGTCCATGCTGTTCTCACACCGGCAAAACAGTGCCAAGGACACTCCCCTTCACATCACCACCAGCATGCTCCTTACACTAGAACAGTAACATCCTATAAGTACCTGGGCATCACCTTTGACCCAGGCCTTGCATTCCACGCCCACCTAAAAGCCCTGTCATCGGCCATGAATTCCAGGATCGGACTCCTCTATACCACAAGAGATTGCCTCCAAGATCTGCATTAAAACTAGCCATTACCTCATCGGAGCTGTCACTCGACGGACTAGGGACTTCCTATTTATGCGCTGACCCTACCTTATCTAAGGTCTGACTCTATTAACAAAGCCTGTAGGCTCCTACCGGTGCTAACAGCAGAACTCACACCTGCCTGCTATACTCTACAGCAACATACTCACTCTTGAGGAAAGACTGAAATATCATACCTGCCTACTGGCCAAAAAATCCATGTCAGGGCTTTGCCCACTAGGGGTCTCTGCACCACTGCAGCTGGCTATCCGGCCCCTGCCTACCCGTAACTCCATCGCAGCCACCTTCATAGTTCCCAGGGCTAGGACCTCTCACTGCCAAAGATCCTTCCATCATAAAGCCCTCCCTTGGTTTAACTCCCTTCCCGAGTCTATCACTAAGATCCCCGGGATTGGTCATTTCAAAACCACCCTCCGTCAACATATTATTGACAGTCGATGTTGCAAATGTCAATAGCTGATCAAAACCCTGCCCATATTGCCCTGTTCCCTTTGGATCCCTTATATGACTGGATACTGACTGTAACAACGATGTTACATATTGATGTATAATATGCTATTTAACTTATGTATGTATCTCAACATATGCATGTACCTGTATAGTTGCTGCCTGTAACTCAACGTGTTTACGTAGCTCACCTGTATGTAATCCCTGTCAGAAAACCTCACTATTTGTTGTCTCCCCCCTCAATGATGAGGTACCTTTGTAAACATGTCGCTGACTCAAAGGTTGTAAATCTGATTCTTCAATAAATAAAATAAATAAAAGAATCATAGAGCAGAGCTGAAGGTTGAGAAGAGATGAAAACAGAAAGCTCAGCAGGAAAATTTAGAGACAAACACTACAATACTTCAGTTTGTGCCATAGTCATGTGAACAGAAGCTCTAAATGCACTGCATGAAAATTTGCTACACTCTAAGTGTAAGGCCCTGGATGAAATAACTCTAATTAAGATGCCACATAAAATTCTAACTCACAAATAACAAGACACTGTAGATACAAAATTAAAGTAAAATATTTCCCTGGTACAGCGCTGAAAATTAATTTATTTCCATACTCAGAGATCATAAAGTTACATTATTTACATTTTCTACAGATACACAAATGATATAAAATACATTTGGTTAGACAGCACTAGATAGGCAAAATTCACAATAATAACTAAGGTACAAAATACAACAGTCACAGTTTAGCTGAATTATAGCATAACCAAATAGATTTGTTAAATAGGGGTTACACCCGCAGCAGTGGTTTGCAGAACAAGGTTACGTAACAATAACAGGTACATAGAGCTCAGATCAGCTAAAACACAGAGTTTGAGAAGCTAGAGCAAAAGTCATCTGAAACAGGAACAATGAAAAGAAGCCAAGAGGTGGGATGGCAGAGAGGACTGAAACCTAGCAAGTGATGTACAACGCAGGATAGTAGGAGGTTAGGAGTTCCAGCTGGATACGCCAAGTAGGCGAATGCTCTATGGGCCACAGCTACTGTAACTGTGATTTGGGCAACACGAGAAGAAGGAGGGAGGCAGATCTTAGAGTTTGTTGTGGGTATTAAAGCCGATTAAGCTCACCAAGGCAAGGAGATGTGTAGCAGTGGAGCAACTTATGCATTAGGCTCAGGGTGGCATACTGTAGTTTAGATTCATATGAAAGCCAATCCAATGAGGAAAGGATGTCACAATGGTGGTGACAGGCACTGACACCTAATGCAAACCTACCCAACCTATGATAGGCCTGTCTGAGGTGAGATAAGATGGTTGTGTTGGCTGAGAATAATAGGAGTGGGGAGGAGGGTGGCAGCCACGATCTTATGGCACGAGACCATTGTGAGGAAGGGACCGATACAATAAAGTAGGCCAAGCTTTTAGTTAAGAGCTTTTGTTAGGAGGGTGACATGAGTGTCAAGGGAAAGTGAGGAGTCTAAGGTGACTCCAAGATATTAAAATGATTGGACTGATTCAAGGGCATCACCATTTTGTGAGAGTATTGTGGTGGGGTTGTATTGTTGATTTAGGGTAGTAACAAATGCTTTTGGTTTTTTTGGTATTAAGGATGAGTTTATTTTATAAAAAACAGCCTTCAAGAGCATGAAAGTCTTAAGCAAGCACACTATTAATCCACCCAACATCTGCTGACGAGCATTAAATAATGGCATTATCCACATGGAGGTGCACAGAGGCCCCTCCACAGTTACTTAGTAAATCATTAATAAAGAGTGAGAATAGTAAAGGGCCAAGGATGGAGCCCTGAGGGATGCCAGGCATTATAGGTTTCAGGTCCAAGAGAGTGCCAGCCCACTCTACCCTTTGTGTGCATCCATACAGATAACTTAGGACCCACAATAAGGCATTGTCATCAAGGCCAAGACAGTATAATTGCCATAATAGAAGACCATGGTTGACCAAAGGCTTTTATCAAATCAACAAAGATAGCCCCGGCTGCAAAGCTGTGGTCCATAGCTTGGAAAAAAAATTGGATGTGACTTTTATTAAGGCAGTCAGGGTACTATGTTTTTTTCTGATCCCATGCTGATAGATTGAGAGCAGGTGGTGGCAGTCTAGATACTCCTGTAGATAGTCATATAGAATTTGCTCCTGGATTTTTGCCAATGGGAAGAGGACAGTGATGGGTCTAAAGTTCTCAACATTAGAGTTGGGTCCACCCTTGTGAATAGGAACTACCACAGCTACTTTCCATTTGTTGGGGACAGTACTAGTGAGGAAGGAATGGTTAAAGAGGTCATGAACAGGGTGGGCAAGGGCATCATCCCCAAGTTTGAGAAATGTTGGCTTGAGGGTATCATGGCCTGGTGAGCTATCAACTTTCAAATTAGCATGAAGCCAGCAGACTTGACTGAGTGTAGCTAGTTTAAGATGAAAGGCAGGGTGATTCCCAACGCTCACTGGGGCCAGAGGGTCTGAGAGGTGGGGGTGGACTGGGAAAGAGTGGTGTATACCTATTGAGATCAGTGAAAAATTCATTAAATCCAGTGATAATGGACATGGGGGTCATGAGGACAGTGCCATGGACTGAAAGGGAGCTAGGGATTGCAGAGGTATTTCCTTTGATCAAGGAGTTCAACTACTTCCAGAATTCCTTGGGATTACAGAGATGCTCAGTTTGGAGTGCTGTGAAATGTAGGTGTTTGGCTTTCTGAATAACATTTTTGCACTTGTTCCTGAGCTGCCTGTAGGTTTGCCAGTCAAGGGGTAACCCACTATGTCTGAATGTCCACCACTGATGATCACAGAGGGACAAGAGCTTCCTAAGGTCCTTAGAAAGCCAAGGTGACTTGATTTCCTTTGACCTGCACGTCTTCTTGGGTGTATGGCAGTTGACTATTTTGGAGAAGGTAGATATGAAGAAATCAAGGGCTTGGTTGATGTCCAGAAGAGTGTTTATTGGTCCCCAACTGGCATCATGGATACAGGCCAGAAAAGCTCTGGGGTCAAATCAAGACATATCATGGAGCAGGGTGACTTTAGGTGGAGGGTTAGATGAGTTGTTACGCCAGATGCAGTAAGTAGGGGAATGATCACTGATACTGTTGAGAGCACACCTGCTGTTTTTACCTTGAGGGGACAGTTTGTGACAACCCAATCAAGAAAGGCATATTTGCACTATGTAGCGTTAATACATGTATGGTCACTGATGAGTTGGATCAGGTTGAAGTCTGCCGGTGGGGGCATGCACCTTGTCAGAGTTTGGGTTCAGCCAAGCTATATTAAAGTCTCCACAAAGTATGAGGTCATGGCAAGTGAGATTGGTAAGGGAGGTAATGAAGGGGAGAGGCAAATGGGGTCTTTCTTGAGGGGGTAGGTAGACGCAACCCACAATAAGTTTTTTGACATAGTCGAGAGTCAGGAAGAGAAATAAAGATTCCACTGCAGGGGATCCAGGAGCAGGTGCAGAGAATTCAGCAGCATCCAAATCAGTTCGGACATAAATAAGGACACCACCTCCATGTTTACCCAGCATATCCTTCCTGAAGCAGTTGTAGCCAGATATTTCAATCTCATGCTGCTTGATGCTAGGCTTCAGCCAAAACTCTGAGATGCCAATTATGTCAGTTTCTTGCTGAGTAACCCAAGCTTCGAGTTCAGCCATCTTAGGATGCAAGATTCATACATTTATATGTGCACATTTCAGCACTTTATGAGATTGATATATAACAGTTGATGGGGAGGGTGTAGGTGTGGGGCCAGCTGGGACAGGATTAAGTTTGATATTGCCTGCTCAGAACAGGAGGATGAGGAGGGATAGGAAGGTTCAAGTAGAGGTACAAAGTTGCTTCCTGGTAGTGCTGGAGAGTGCAGAACATACATGCAGTTTTAAATAAAACCAGTACCTGAGGCAGGCAATACCCTGTGTAGGAAGGCAGGGGATGAGATGAACACACATGGGTTCCAGGTCAAATGACATGGTGGAGGATGTGCACTATACTGACAACAGTGCATCAGAGATAGGGCAGTAAAGTAGTCTGTGATGTAGAGGAACAAGAGGCAGGAGAATGTAGCCATACAGCCTTTCATACCCTCAGTGACTGAATAAATAGCTATTGTTGCAAAAACAATATCCAGGAGTTAAAACAAAATGAGAGGTTGTGTGTGCATGGGGCACAGAGGTATATGTAATTAAGAAGGAGTGATTAGTAGATGGTGGAAGGAAGACAGTGAGCTTGTTAAAGCACTGAGAATAGATGGTCCATAAACAAAAAGAAAGTGAGACAACCTTAGGTATTATCTTTTACTGTAACTCTAGAGCTAGCAGCTAGACAGTAGTGAATGGGACTTGGTTATTGACATCGACTATAGAGGCCCTCTAGTGGTGTAGGAGTATAAACAACCAATGGCAAAATGTGGAGCTAGTACTCCACTATGACTGGTGTTCAATGAGTATATATGTAAACTCTTGGATAGGGCAGTGGGTGGGGTGGGTGGGGAAACACTGCACAGTGGCATTGGGATACAAATTCCAAAGTATAACAATGAATTGTAGTGCAGTACAGTACAGCCGAACAATACAATGCAAGCTAGCCGTGGCAGATTATGTTTGAGATGATCGCTGTGCTAATAATTGTAAAAGACTGACTTTAGAAGAAGCAAATACAAGCTGGCCACAATGAATTAAGTTGGAAATGGCTGCAAAATGCAGTGCAAGCTGGCCACATGCCCTATTTCATTTTAGAAAACTGATTTCAGTAGAAGCAGTAAGAATTAACAGGACAGACATTCAATCAGACCCTCACAGTGTACAGAGACCCATATGGCAACAGAGGATGCAGTGTCAAGTCCAAGGAGAAGAGTGAAAAAGGTGCTACATTTGAATCTCACCAATAAAGGCAGGGCGTATCAGAGCCGTACCTTGATCAAGCAGTTGGTGGATGGGGAGCAGCTTTTTATGGGCAGAATGTCCCAGGTGAAGGACGGTAATTGGGAAGAGAGAAGAGGGTAATCATGAGTAGGGAGTAGGCTAGGAAGGTGCCTTAGGTAGACAAAATCAGGTAAATAATTATACAGGAGGAATAGGAGGAGAGAACTAAATGGTGTAGAGTCATGAGGGCAGAGCAGGACTGGGAAAGCTGAGAAAGCAAAGCAGGAAAAGATTAAGGAGATACCAAGATACAGTAAGGCAGGAAAAGATTAAGGAGAGACCAAGCTAGAGGAGAAACATTACATGACAGTAGGATATCAGTAGCAGTTATTTTTAACCTTAGTTCATTTAGGACATTAATTGTGCAATATACTAGTCTAAATTCCAAAGTATAACAATGAATTTTAGCACAGTACAGTACAGACGATCAATACAGTGCATGCTAGTAGCAGATTAAGTTTGAAATGACCGCTGTGCTAATAATTGTAAAAGGCTGACTTCAGAAGACACAAATACAAGCTTGTCACAATGAATTAAGTTGGAAATGGACAAAAAATGTAGTGCAAGCTGGCTGCAAATTAAGTACAAAATGGCTGCTGTGCTATTACATTTTAGAAAACTGATTTCAGTAGAAGCAGTAAATATTTACAGGACAGATGTTCAAGTAGCCCCTCCTAATGCATGGAGACCCATACAGCAGCAGAAGATGCAGGGTTAAGTCTGAGGAGCAGAATGAAAAAGGTGCCAAGTTTGAATCTCACCAACAAAGGCAGGGGGCAGCAGATCGACACCTTGATCAAGCAGTCAGCTGGTGGGGAGCAGCTCCCCATGGGCAGAATGTCTGAGGTGAAGAAAGGCATCTCGGAAGAGAGAAGAGGGTAATCATTAGTAGGGAGTAGGCTAGCGGAGGTGCCTTAGGTAGACAAAAGCAGGTAAATCAAGTTAAAGAAGAGAAGAGGAGGAGGGGACTAAATGGCATAGAGTTAGGAGGGCAGGGCAGGACTGGGAAAGCTGAGAAAGTAAGGCAGGAAAAGATTAAGGAGATACCAAGATAGAGGAAAAACATTACACAACAGTAGGATATCAGTAGCAGTCATTTTTAACCTTAGTTCATCTAGGACATTAATTGTGCTATATATTAGTCCAAATTCCAAAGTATAACAATGAATTGTAGTGCAGTACAGTACAGCCGAGCAATACAATGTAAGCTGGCCACAGCAAATTAAGTTTGAAATGAACGCTGTGCTAATAATTGTAAAAGGCTGACTTCAGAAGATGCAAATACAAGTTGGCCACAATGAAATAAGTTGGAAATGGCCACAAAAAGTGGTGCAAACTGGCCACAAATGAAATTGGAAATGGCTGCAAAATGCAGTGCAAGCTGGCCGCAAGTTAAGTATGAAATGGCCACTGTGCTATTACATTTTAGAAAACTGATTTCAGTAGAAGCAGTAAGAATTAATAGGACAGACATTCAATTAGCCCCTCACAGTGCATGGAGACCCATACAGCAGCAGAAGATGCAGGGTCAACTCCGAAGAGCAGAGTGAAAGAGTCACCAAGTTTGAATCTTGCCAACAAAGGCAGGATGCAACAGATCTGTACCTTGATCGAGCAGTCAGTGGGTGGGGAGCAGCTCCTTACTGGTGGAATGTCCGAGGTGAAGGAGGGTGGCTTGATCAAGCAGTCAGTGGGTGGAGAGCAACTATTTATGGGTGGAATGTCCGAGGTGAAGGAGGGTGGCTTGATCGAGCAGTCAGCATGTGGGGAGCAGCGAATGTCTGAGGTGAAGGAGTGTATAGCATAGTGTTTAAGAGCACTGAGCTGCAAACCTGGAGAACTGGGTTTGAATCCCAGAGACACCACCTCTATAGTGTGTGACCAAAAAAAAACTAAAAAGAAACATGCAGTCTAATATTGTAACTTGCTATACGATAAAAATAATTTATATAATTGCTTATTGACTTTTAACAGTGCTGTAGTTACTAAGGAATGTGCTGCTTCTGTGGTATCATTTCCGCAGTAAATGCCTAACTAATCACTATTTATAAAGGAAGTACACAGAAACTGACACTTAAAATAAAGTGTAAGAAGAAGGGTGTACCAGTGATGTAGTTCCTAATGAATCTGCTGCTTCTGTGGCATTGTTTACACATGTAATTCCTAACTAACATGTATTTACAAAGTAAGTACACAGAAACTGATACTTAAAATAAAGTGTAAGAAAAAAGGGTGTAACAGTGATATAATTCCTAATGAATGTGCTGCTTCTGTGGCATTGTTTCCACTGTTAATTCTTAACTAACATGTATTTACAAAGTAAGTACACAGAAACTGACACTTCAAGACCAGGTTCTTAGTTTTATAATTTCCAATCCCCAAAACAAATTGTATAGCTCACCTGTCACAGAGTTGGTGGCTATACATGATTTCTTTTTTTCCTGCCGAATATAAAAGTTACTCTACTCTTAAAATTCACCCCGGCCACCACAGCCGAAAATGAAGGCATTTCCTGAAGGTGCTGATACTCTCCCACATAGGCACACACAGACCAATTTTGTGATGTCACAAAATAAACACTTCACACCAGCCCAGTGGAACTGGAGGTTGAGGCAATGGTCACTACACCTCGTGCCATGATGGCAACCCCAGTTTGGGAACCAGCCAGGGTCACTGGTGGTCAGCAGGATGAGAGAGGATAGAGCATCCAGGGGACTGGTCTCTTCTCTCGGGGAGAGTGTGCCATGTCATCCCACTCGTTGATTGCCCTCTGGCGGTGACTAGAGGGCAATATGGGTCAGGAGGCGTGCTCCGATGTAATCCCATCGGTAGGGAGGGGTGATGGTAGAAACAGGAGGAAAAAGGAGCCTGTCAGGGCTCCATGATGATCCACCACACCAAGGGCCAACACTGGCTTCTGGATTGGGTCTCCAGGGAGGGGGCACAACCTTCCTGGCCCTGTCATGGGGAGTAAGCCATGGCAGAATCTCCAGGGTCAGCGAGTGTGGAGTGGCTGGACCTGAGAAGGAGTTCCTCCTTCAGAGTGCCAAAGCACCTGCCAGGGCTCTGAACGACTGACCAAAAAAAAAAAAAAAAAAAAAAAAATGAATACTGCATATGCACGCCCCATTGATTTTAATGGGGGGTGATTTTTCTATACATTTAATAACATTTAGAGTTGAGATTTTAATAAATCAAAGTGATTGCTCAACTAACAGGGACCTTGTTAGTCGAGCAGTTACTTTGATTTATTAAAATCTCGACTCTATATATTATTAAAATGTATAAAAAAATCACCCCTGTTGAAATCAATGGGGCACGCACATGTGGTGTTCATTTTGTGACAGCACAATGCAGGGCTGCCTGTGCCTACGTGGGGGCATGTTTGTTCATGGCTATAATTGCCTTACTTCTGGGACAGGTGAACTATTCATTCTGTTTGGGGGAGCAGGAACTAGAAACTTGCTCTTTAAAATAAATTGTAAGAAGAAGGGTGTAACTACTATACACTTACAATGATCACGTCAGTATTGTAATTCTGAGGTATGTTCTCCTTCAGAAATCATTCCCTTATGCACTTATTGCTTAATAAACACACAATCTAATATTGTTAATTGCTATACTACATTGTTCAGTTATACAATAAAAATCATTCATATAATTATTGGCTTGTAACAGACAGTGCTGTAGCTACTAAGAAATGGGCTTTTTCTGTGGCATTGATCCACACCTCTTCTCCACCCACACCTATGTCCTGCTACTGCCCAGGTGGGTGGCTTGGAATGGGGCAGGGCTACATGCCATGATTAATCCCCGATCTTCTTTGTGGAGTGGTGGTGGGTGGTGCCAGATACACAGGCAGGAACCCTTCCTTAGCCATTACATGCCCTTCCCACTGGTTGAGTGGGGTGGCAGCCATGGCACAATCCTTCTTGCCAAGCTACTCCAGCCATCTGACTATACCATGAGGGATGGGGGCATGGTGGTGAACACGGGCAGACCAGTAGATCTCCTTACTAGAAAACAACAGTACTGAGAGGAACAGCAATATCCCACAATTACCTACTCCACACAAATTGCAGGATCTAGTCTACTGGTGATCAGTCCATCTGATTGGATGGCTGCTGTTGATCACCAGGCCTGGGTATTCACATTTAACACATTCCCTGCCACCTATGTGAATAGGGTCCAATATTAGATTGCGAGTTTAGTAAGCACTAAGTTCATGAGGGACTGATTTCTGAAGAACAACTTTCATCACAGCTACAGTAGTGACATTTGGTAAATGTGTTTGCTCTTGCAAATATATGTTACCTAGGAATTAACTGTGAAAACAGTACCATTATTTCTTAGCCACAGTAATTTGTTACAGCACCAATTAGTAATTATGCAAATGAAATATTTTTATGTACAGTTATATATCAGCTCACAATATTAAACTGCATGTTTATTAAGGTGTAAGTTCATGAAAAACTGGAATACAATCATGGTACATCATCTAAAGAGTTACTAGTCAGTGCATTTAACTGTAGCAGTCTGAAGTTGCATTGTAATCATATCTTAGGTACCATTCTGATTACACTTTAAAGTTTTTCTGTGTGATTACCTTTTAAATAAATGTCAGATAGACATAGACTGTTGAAACACTGCACAAGACCTACTTCATGAGTAGTTACACTTGTAAGAACAGATTTAATAATGCCAAAAGTAGTAACATAGTAGTTACAGAACAGATTTGTTGTTACAATTTGCAGCAGCTAATACATGTGCAGTTGCCCTTATAAGAACAAATTACATAATACCAGAAGAGATACAGTGGTAGTTGCACAACAGATTTTCTGTTACACTTTGCAACAACTATTAAATGTGTAGTTACACTTGTCAGAATGAATTGATTTATGCTGAAAGGGAGACAATAGTACTTGCATGTGTATGCAAATTGTGTAAGTACACAACATGCAAATGTGAAACTAATTAATGACTACATAGTAGTTGCATGCAACTGCATAATAGTTACAGTGCAGTTACAGTATAGTTATACAGTAATTACAGTGTAGTTAAGGACACTTAAAATAAAGTGTTACCCCCAAAATACCCAGCCTTTCTCCAGAAGAATAGATCCAGATATCTTCCAGTTTTATTTGTTGGTAAAATGTTCCAGTTCCACCAAAAATGTAGATGTTTCGTATAGGTTTTAATTTTTTTTCAGGAATAAATATGGCCACCACATGTGGCTTAGAAATAGCACTGTAGACCTGGCAAGGGTTAAGAGCAGGAGAAGAAAAAACACTCAGGTTGTGCAGCATAGGAGGTACCTAGAAAAGTACATTTGACTTGGGTGCTAATTTTCAATTGTAGGTGAAACTAGCTTTTTGGAAAAACATTTTTCATTGCATTTTTGTTTTATCAAGCATCCATGGTTGATGCTGCTGGTGGATAAGCAGTAGATATCAACTTCTGCTTTTTGACATTTGATACTTTCAGGAAGCACTGGCTAGATAACTTGAAATGTCTCTTCTGAATTTACCACCATATCTACTGTTCTGTAAAGAAGGTTTAGGTAAAAAAAGTGCAACACAGTGAATCAATGTGAAATGTTAAGGTTCCTTTTGTAGACTGAAGCAAACAAGAAACCACAGAGGTTTAATAAAAAGCCTGCATAACCTTAAAAACATTCATGCACCAAGCTAATATTAACTGTTTATAGACACTGCATAGATCTGCATATACTTGCAGTTCAAAAGTATAAAAGCATTTAGATCTTATCTACACTTAAGTGCTGTTGGGTGGCAAATTAAATCTATTAAATTTTCTGTTTTTGCAAAAGGGTCATTATAACACAATATACTTATTTATTTTTTTTTCATATTTTTATTGAGTGATTAGTGAAAGCAACCTAAATGACTTCATCAGAATTTTAAAGGTCTGAGACATCAGGAAAGCAGCAACAACTAAAAAAGCACATTGGCACAATTCTAAGGTAATTTTGAATTTGTATTTTGATTAAAATGAACTTATGCATGGTACAGGCAAACATTATGTTATGGATATACTTTATACTGAAAATGGTTTTAATTTTTCAAACACATTTGAACCCTGGCAGTTATAATATAGATTTAAACACAAATATTTCAAACAAAATTCAGTAATAAATTCAAAAACATCATTATTTCACAACAGTGTTGAGCAAAACATCTACAGTGCTAAATTGTCATTATAACGTATACATACACACATATTTCAAGGAAAAATGCCTTTCAATGTGACTCCATTATTAAAAGCCCTATTGTAAGTAAACAATAATCTGGCAATTGACTTGTATGAGCGACATCATACTGAGCCATCTACACTGAACACACAAAGGCTTTCGATACGGTAACCTATAATCTTCTTCTTAGCAAGTTCACTTCCAAGGGAGTCTCAAAAAACCCATTATTTGAATCAAGAATTACCTTCATAACCAACCTCAAGTTGTCAAAGTGACTGGAGAAACTTCTTTGCCCTGTCATCTTAATCTTGGTGTTTGGCTAGGTTTCATCTTCTGCCCCCCGCTATTCTGTCTAGTTACCAGTGAATTACCTCCAACCTGTGCCTACCTGAATACAAGCACACATCTTTATGCTGATGAAGCAGTCATCTATTTCATAGAAGATAATGTATGTTCCACTATCGTTAACAGGTTTGTTAACCGTCGAGAGGTTGCCAGGGTGACCATGTAAACCTCGAGAGCGAAGCTCGAGAGGTTTACGTCATCATGGCAACCTCGGGACGGTTAACCAAACCGGTTAATGATAGAGGGACCATACATTATATTTTATAGTGTATGGTCCCGATTAACTACCAAAACAAACTACTATGGCTTACTTTTAGCCCCACCGCGGACGTTCTGGGTCCTTTTCTGGCCCACTGCGCTGGTTTCAGGAATGCCGTCAGTGCGCGAGATCACAGGTACTCGCATGTGCAGATGGGCTCCGTTTGTAATACCATCACTATGATGTACTCAAGCAAAGTTTATAACCATTTACGTCATAGTGATGGGATTATCAAGACATAATTGTGCCGCTTTTTAGCGGTAATAAGGGCGCACCATACATTATAAATCTATATATTTCAGAAATCTCAGTACTTATTTGCAGTCCATCTTTCATGAAACCAAGTGCTGGATGACTAACAACTGCCTCCTGCTAAATAACTCCAAAACAGTAGTCATTCTGATTAGTAGAATCTCATCTCAAACAATGCTCCCCAGATTTGTCCACCAGCTTGAATACCATTGAAAATAGTGCAACAATTTATACAGATTGCTTTGTGGTTGGATATTAAGCTAATATGTACAGATCACATTTCCAGATCCTTCAGAAGCACATATCACAAACTTAGTGTCCTGTATTACTATTTATTTATTTATTTATTTATTTATTTATAATGCAATCAGTTTACAACCTTTGAGCCAGGGGCTCATTTCCAAAGGTACCTCGTCAACAATGGTAGATAATACAGATAATACAGAAAGCAGGGTACATACAAAAGAAGAGCATGAGTATAAACAGACATGGATAAATGGTACATGGTTACAGCAAACATTGGTAGTGTAATACAGAGCAAAATATGGTATTATTGACAACAGGAGAATAACAGGGTTTAGCAGCATAACGGTATGTCATGGAAGTATGATAACAGCCAAACAGGTCTACTGTGTCAGATTACAAGGAGCGTAAGGCATGAGACAGGGAACAGTACAGGTAAATCGATAAAGCAGTCCACACGGTCATATGATAACAGATTACAAGAAGTGTGGGGCCCTGAGACAGGAGTAGTACAGAGCGGAGGTATGAGTCCGTATGGAACAAGATGAGTAAATAATGCTTATAAACAGCATAAAGATACAACGTGGTCCGTTCTAGACAGTAGTGATACAGTAGGCAGCAGGAAACTGGCAGTAGTGAAGTTGTTAGAAATAGGAAGTGAGGGGATTTGAGCTGCCCAGAGGCAATCCGTCAGTGAAGAGGGGTTTGAGCAAACTGCGTAGCACAGGGAGCAGCAGCGCTTTGCTGAATAGCCTGCTTTTGAGGGCATTTTGAAAGTGGAGATGGTGGGGATTTCAGTGATGGCCCGAGGAAGAGTGTTGTACCAAGCAGGGGCTCTATGGCAGAAAGATCTCTGTCCAAGTGAGGTCCTAGCACGAGAACCAGGAAGGTGGCTACAGGAGGTCCGGGTGCTGACTAGGGGGTGCTGGGAGGAGGGAGGAGAGTCAGCTGGGAGAGAAAGTCCTAGTAGGGTTTTTGAAATGAAGCACGGTTTGGTAAAAGCAAGTCGATGCCGAGGTCAAGCATTGTTGTAAGGGCTAAGTAGAGTTGGTAGGTATGAGTGGAGCTCTAGGGGCCTTTGTAGAGATTAGCCTGCAAGCCTTATTTAGGAGGAGGCGGATTTTTGTTGAGGGCCGCCATGTTGGCAGCACTACAGACAGGTAGCCCATAGTCCACCAGGGATAGTATGGAGGATGTAACTGCAAGCCGGAGGGCGTCGGGGGAGATAGTTTTGGGGAAGCGGTACAGGATACCGAAATGGATATTGGTTGTTGAGAAGGAAAAGGCCGATGTGGGTATGGTAGGAGAGGGCTGAGTCAAATAAGATCCCTAGATACTTATAGGATTGGACTTGCTCCAGTTGTAGTTTAGAGCTGGAGAGGATACGAGGAGGGAGTTGGATGATTTGTTTGAGGGTGGCGAAGAGCATGGTTTTAGATTTTTTAAGGTTTATGACCAATCTATGCTCTTTAAGCCAAGTTTCAGCGCCGTCATATGCCCTTTGTAGGGATACCTGGAGGGAAGTGGGGTTACGGTCAGTGGCAAAGAGGACGGTATCATCTGCGTACAGCAGAATTTTCCCAGGGCATGCACTGGGCAGGGTGTTAAGGTATAGCGAGAAGAGAAGGGGCCCCAGGATGGAGCCCTGTGGAACCCCTGAGAGGATCGAACGTGGGTCAGAAAGAGTCCCACCAATTTTGACTCGTTGGGAGCGGGCGGAAAGGTAGCTGGAGCACCAGGCAAGTGGGTCCAGAGGCAAAACCAGCGTGACAGAGGGCTTCCAGTAGTAGGGGGTGGGAGACCGTGTCAAAGGCCTTTGATAGGTCAAGGAACACGGCCCCTGCCAGGGAGCCAGTATCCAGTGAGGAGTGAAGGAAGGAAGCGAATTCAATAAGAGCAGTGCTATATAAGTTGCCTTAACCTAAATGCCAGGAAACTCTTACTATGGATATCATTACTCATAGTCTTAGAATATGGGATAGCAATGTACAGGATAGCCAATACCACTGCCTTATCAAAAATAATTGTTTCTTCTAACAGTACTCTGATTTGCACTTGGTGTGATAAGAAAACTCATCACTGCACTGTCTCTATAGGCAGCTTAAATGCATCACCTTTATATCCAAATGTGTCCAGGGTCTCTATATCCCATACTTAAGCAGCCTTCTTATCAGATCAATCTAGGACTATAAATTGTACTCCTAGTACGGACATGTCCTGCACCAACCTTGATCTTACAAATCAATCAGAAAAAGGCTTGGCTACTGTCAACACCTACAAAACCCTCATGACCACTAATGCGTATTTCTCATCCATCCTCTCCAGACTGTTTCCACTCCCTCATTCTATTCTCAGCTAGCCAATCCCTTTTTCCTGTACTCTGATACTGAATGCTGCTGTTGATTATTCATGACTTAAACCTACTACTATCAAGAATGCATTTATGTTACTCTACAAGTATGTAAGTGTTTTCAACTATACTTTTTATTACCTTATGCCTTTAGTTATATTTGTGCCCATCAAAGTTATCATGTTCCTGTACTGTACCATTTTTCCTGCTGTAACTGCTCCCCAGAATCATCTTGAAAAATAAGGTATCTAACCTCAATAAGGCTATCCTGGGGTGCACAAATATAAATATATATATATAACCAACCAAATGAATAAATACATTTCAATGAATCAGTCGGTCAATCAAAGTTTATAGTACACATCCATATATCACAAACATCCACTCAGTACTAAGGTAAATTCCCTAAATTTGTACCTCAGTTAAATAAAAGATAAAAAATATAATAATTTCCTGTTGGAAAGGATGCTAGGTCCCTGATGTTAGCTTCCTCCAGATCCCCTCACTGCATAAGCAGGGTTGAATAAGTATACAGTTCAAACATGAGCAAAATAAAATGTACACCTTACCCTCTCTACTACCCAGTGTACCCTGTGATGACTTTAGTAAGCAGAAATGTGCCCTGGCTTACCATAAAGACATTTCCTGCCTTCATGTCAACTTTCTTCATTGGTAGGTAGGCTGTTTCATAAGTCCCCCCACACCTTGAGAGAAGTGACTATTACTGCTACACCTGAATTAGCCACCTCTGAGATACAAGGATTGTCCTTGCATGCTGTTAGATGACACCAGATGGAATAGCTCTGTTCAGTCTTGTCAATACCCTTGATTATAAATTACTGATGTGATTTTAGCCAGTCATCATGCAGAGGCACTGTGCCTCTTAACCTGTGTACAGTGCACTCTCACGCCAGAGCACTCCACTTCAGCACCAGGGAGGAGGAGGCGAGGCATTATAAACTTATTGTAAATCACTTGAGCTAAACATGAGTGATTTATATTAGATTAATAAGGCCTTGGCAGGGTGTCTCTTACGGTATAAGAGAATTCTCTTATGAGATTTGGGCAGACAGAACCACTCAGCTCTGCTTCGCAGTCCTCTAGCCTAAACCTCACACTCAGAGTCCCTTAGGTCATAACAGACACCCATTGAAGGCCCTATTAACTGATAGTATTCAGAAGATTACAATCATGTCCCTTCTTCACCTTCTTTTCTCAAAGGTGAACATGTTAAGGTCACCAGCATTTTCTCATAGTTTCCCCAAAAAACTTGAACATTTTGGTTGCCCTGCTTTACACCCCATTGACTGCCACTATGCCATTATTGTGTTGAGTAACCCAGAACTGCACACAGAACTCCAGATGGGGCTTGACCAAAGACTTTAAAAGGGAAAGGATTTTATCACCTGGCAGGGTGGTCTACTCCCTTTTGAGTTACACGAGCATTTTGTTAGGCATCTTGACAGCAAACACAGATTGCCATATTTCATCCACTTGTCTGTCATGATCCCTAGGTCTTTTCTCCTCCTCCCATGTGTAGTTCCTACTGGTACCTGTATTTTTCCTGCACAACAGTAGCATCTCACTTTTAGCTACATTAATTCTGAGATTCCAAGAGTCTGACCAATCACTCAGGTTGTTCAAGTCCATTTGAAGTTTGTCCCCATTCTCAAGGGAGTCCACTACCATGGCTAGCTCAGTGGAATCAAAGAACTTATGCAGCCTGCTGGAGACACCAGCTTCCACCACAACAAGAGGAGTTCTACACCATCTATGTTTTCCATGCCTGCTGTCCTCCCTAATTGTGGCACCTTTTATTTGACTACATGTAATTTGAGACTCCAGGAGTCCAAATGATCACCCAGCAAGTTCTAACATTTGTCCATGTCCTTAAAGAGCAGCTGATGCCTTTGGGGACAATTTGAAAAACATAACAGCTGGACACATGTCACCTTGTATTTCATATATCTTGTATAGCTTTTCCTCTCCATTATTGATTACTAAAAAAATTCCCATAAAAACAAGATATTTATCCCTTAGAGGTCATCTGCCTCTGTAGCTTACTCCCTACTTGAAATCATAATACCCTGTTGTGACATCACAATCTGTTGCCATGAGTACAGCTGTGATTTCACAAGCAGAGTATTATAATGGCAGGTTGGGAAGAAGCAATAGGAGCTGATGAACCCTCAAGAAACAACTATCCTGTTTCTGAATCAAACAACCTCAGTAATAACTAATGGATACAATAAATACAGAGCCAATGAGAGTTATAAGCTGCATTATGTCCAAACATTATGTTTTTCAAAGTTCTTCTCTTCTTGCAGAATCAGTGGCTCTTTCAGGGAGTCCACCACCCTGACCAGCTTAGTGTCATTAGTGAGCATAAGTTGTGTGCTTATGACCCCATCCTTCAGAACATTAAAGAAAACAATGAAAAGCAGTATCCCAATCACTAATCCCTGAGAGATGCCACTTAACCCCCCCTTTACTCAGAGTAGTCCCCCTCTACCACTACCATCTGTTTTATGCCCTCAATCCAGTTAACAATCCACTTTATGTATGCCATGTGTTTATACCACATGGTTAGTCCATCAATTTTTTATTGATTGATCATAAATCTCATAGTGTACTTTGCCCAGAAACTTCCAGTGCACCCCAAAGTCAAAAATCTTGCTGAAGTCCAGATAGGCTACACTATGGCCCTGCCCCTGTCCATGTCATAGATTACCCCCTCAAAAGAAGGTGATCAGGTTGGTTAGGTACAGGCTACCATTCATAAATCCTTGTTGAGAGGGGGCAAGAGCCTTGGCTTCTTCCAAGTGTGGTTGATTATTTTGCCCTTGAAATCCAGACCTGTAACTGATGTCTGCCTGTATGGGCTGTAGTTGCCAGGTTCAAATCTTTCCCCTTCTGGAAGATGGGGACCATATTAGCCACATTACAATCTTCTGGAACCACTCTTATCTGAAAAAACTGCTGAAAGAGTATTGCAAGTGGACCACCATACTGTACACTCCCTTAGCTTTACACTAGGATGTATCCCATTTTCTGCTTGTCTGCAGGCTGCATCATGGCTACTACTGATGCTATAAGACCTAAGAAGGAGCCCCACCATGAGATGGGGCAAGTAGTGCATGTCCTCTTTATAGCATGGGGCACGCAACCTCTGTAGTTTACTTTACTTCTGTACTTTACTGTACAGCACAGAGGGCACATCCTCTGTACAGTACAGAGGTTGAGCACCCTGTGCTATAAAGAGGATATGCGGACCCTGCTCTATCATCGCCTGGCCTCTGGACAGGTACATAACCTGGACATAATTTTTGATGAGAGGTTGACCCTGCATGTGCAGGTGTTGTCTGTCATCAAGACCTCTTTTTACCACCTGAGGAATATTGCCAGGATTAGGCACCTTGTTCCATCCGGCGACCTTCCAACATTGGTTCACGCCTTTGTGTCCTTCCGCTTGGATTATTGCAACTCCCTGTATCTAGGGCTTTCTGGGGTAGAAATCCACTGTTTGCAGCTTGTGCAAAAAGCAGCGGCTTGGTTTTTGACAGGAACCTCTTGGTCCTGCCATATTTATCCCATGCTGAGTTGTCTGCACTGGCTGCCAGTACAATGGCCAATCACCTTTAAAGTCAGTTTGCTGACTTACAAACCCCTACATGGACTGGGTCCTGAGTACCTGAAAGAACTTCTGGTTCCCTACTGCCCTGGATGATCATTCTGCTCAGTTGTCGAGAGGTTGCTAAAGATTTCAAGAGTGTGTTTAAAATCCTCAGGAGCCCGGGCGTTTCTGAACGGGGCCCTCTCCCTCTGGAATTCTCTACCCCACTAGTTCTGTGAGTGTGTGAGTGTGTGACTGTGGAGGGATTTAAAACTGCTTTAAAAACTCATCTTTGGCACCAAGCATTTGGCGACTGAGTGGTGTTATGATTTTATTCATAAGTTAGTTTTAGATGACTGTGTTTTAATCAAGCTGCTGTAAATGGTGCAATATGTTTGTTTTTAAATTTGTATGGTGCCTTGGTTTTGGAAAGGCGCCTTAAAAATAAAGTTGTATTATTATTATTATTTATTATTATATGGCAGCCAGCTGAGGAGGTGAGAGGAGGGCTGTGCCAGTTGCCATATCTGAGCCATGGCACTGGCACTTCTGGTAAGGGGAGGTTGGCTGGGTGGGTGGTCAGTGCCCAGGGTGTGTGGGGCCCTTAGATATCAGGGAATGCATACAGTACTACAGAGATGGGTACCAGTGGGGGGGGTACTTGTACCCAATGGGGACTTTGTGTCCTTTTGTATATGTTTCTTTATGTCTGGAGCAGTTCTGTGCTTACATACAGTTAGCTGCTGTACTGTCATACATGATCAGCGATCACAGACTGGAGGAGGACCACTTGCCACCAGGGACATCATGTATGCCTACAGGGATAGAGATCAGAGGTTGGGTGGACCACAGATAACTGGGCTATTGTGAGTTTCCACACAGGGCCAGGGTCAGAGATCAAGGGAACCAGTGGTCACCAGGGTATTTTTTTACCAAATGGGCCTGGTGATTGCAGAGTGGGGTCCAGTAGGCACCAGGGTTACTTCCATGTTCTGCGGGACTGGTGCTCACAGACTGAGGGACCACTAGACACCAGGGAACTTTTTTTACACTGTCAGGATGGCAATCGACAGTTTGGGAACCACTAAACACAAGGAAACTTTTTGGATACTGCAGGATGGTGATCGGTGGGTGGGGGGACCAATAGACATCAGGGACTTTTCTTTCTTGTATGGGACCAGGTTATGGGGGTGTGGAGTGGCACAGCAAAAATCTGCAGCTGCTTCCCATGCAAATGAGCCCATAAGTGGTGTACAAATGGCCCTTTAGCACCTTGCATGCCCCGTGGGCTCATTTGCATGAGTCCCTCTGGATATGGCACTTAGGGCAACCAGTGCTAATGGGTCTGGTAACACTGTTTCCTGGTCAGCAGGGATCCATGTCAAGACAGTACTATTTGATTAAGTGCAATGCCAACATGCCCCTATAGTCAGTTGGATAGTGCCAGTGTGCTATCCAACTGAATATAGCATCCTCATGCTCTTGGGCAATGGCAAAGCACAGCAAAAGACTTTGCACTCTGCTTTGCCCATTTTTGAATGCAGGGCCCCAGGTTGGGGAGAAGCAATATGAACTGATGAACACTCAAGGAACAAAAATCCTGTTTTCATGCATATGACTTCAGTAATAGATAATGGGAATAAGAAATACAAAGTTATTGAGAAACACAATGCTGCTTTCAAAAAGATCTCAACAAAACTTATTCAGAGGCTTGGACTGTTTTTAGAATAAAGCATCTGCTTACCCAAGAGGCCAGAGAAAACTTAGTACAAACCATGTTCCTAGCTATCTGGGACTATGCAGACTTCCTATATGACCAGTCCCAAAAAACACCCTAGATAAGCTTGACACCCTTTATCATAGGGCTTTATGTTTCATCTCAGGTGCAGCATATAATACCCATCATTGTGTACTCTATTCCACGGTAAGATGGACCTCACTTATGTTCAGAAGGCAAAGAAATGCTATACTATGGACCTATAGATCTATATCCAAGATGCTACCCTCCTACATTTCTGACTGTCTGCTCTCCTGCACTTTATAAAACCATGCCTTGAGAAGTCATTCGTACATCTCACTAGCTGTGTCTAAAGTCTTTTCCCATTTTGGCAGAGCCTCCTTCAGCTATGTTCTACTCCAGCTGTGGAACAACATCCAGAAATCAAAAAATTGGTGTAGCCGATTGGTTTTGAGAAATTCAAGTCACTCTCTTTGAGATACTTCTCAGGACCTTGTCAATGCCCTTCCTATCACTAAACTGTAGCCATACATTGCTAATCTTACAGTCAACCCTCTATACCTTCTATCCTCTCGTTAGAATTACCCTAAGCCATGTTCCTGGTTTCATCCCTGCTTTCTACTTGCTGCTGAGCCCCCAGCTTGCACTGTCACTAGCATCAACTCTCCTTCACTAGAGCTATCAGTGCCTAAAATTACTGGTTTGGGACATTGGTGCAGACTTGCTTCCATGTCTCTGCTGTACTGTTTACTGGGATGAGGCTTCACCTTACAACCGGGCCTCATTGACTATCGTTGTACCTTATTTTTATTGCTATGCATTGTATTACTATGCCCATTTGTGCTATATATTCTATTGTGCTACTGTATTATTTATTCTGTACCTACCAGGCCCTCCTTGAAAATGAGCTTTCTCAATGAAGTTTCATCTGGCTGAATAAAGATTAATTGATTGATTGATTGATTGATTGAGTCCAAATATTATGATTTTCCAACTTCCTGAGGCAATGGTGGGTCTTTAAGATATGTCTTTATCAGTAAGGGTGCAAAGTAATATGTCCTTTACATTTTAATTTACATAGTCACCACTTATGTATGCAGGTGCAACAATGACCTCAAGTCATTTTCTTATAGGTCTCCTTAGTGCTATATTCAGTATGCTGATTAACTTTCCCAGTAAAGTGTCATACTGAAAAGGCCATTGCTGAGTGCTCCTTTTTTTTTTTTTTTTGGTGCACTTTATTTATTCACCTCAATGGTGGCGGGATGGTTCCTGAATTCCCAGTTCAGCCCTTGTACATAGGCTCTCAACACTCGACCCGATCAGCCTCCACCTCGGCTGCAGAGCATGAAGCGTGGACAACCGTGGCTTACCCCACACAGAGGGGCCCCCCTGGTGGCAGCAGGACCAGGGAGAGGAGACCAACATCACCCTTATGCTGGGCTTTGTTTGGTCTTGGGAGTGGTTGCCCATCTGGGGCATGATGGCATTTACCATGAAGGGCTTTCTTGATTAAGCCCCAGGAGCTTGGGTGAGCAATGACATCCAGCATGCAAAAAGTGCTTGCCTGCAGCATGTCTGCTACTGCCCTAACCCCATTGCCAGGTGTTCTCTGCTGCAGAAACCTTCAGTCTCCACCAGGGGTTGCACTTGCAGGGGACACAAACCCATCCTTCCCCAGGAGAGTAGAGCAGTCCTCTGGATGCTCAATCCTCTCCTTCCCAGCTGACCCCCAATGACCCGAGTTGGCTCCCAAACCTGGGTCACCAGTGTAACACAAGGTGTGGTGTCCAGTGCCTCAATCCTCTGTGCTACCGGGCAGGCCCCTGCTACATTCTCCTTCAATGCAAAATCATGCATTCAGTTCAGAACTGACACAGTTGGCATCACTTGGTCATGATGCAAGGATGCTCACACAGAATGCAATTGTATAAGTGAGTGCATGATGCAACAGTGCCACACTACAGTCCCATTGCCCTGATAGCAGTAAACATGGGTCACATTCAATCTGCTGTGTAAACAACAGCAGCACTGTAGAAGTGATTTTTAAAATGTATTATACTTTATTTAGCTTAGAAATATCTCCAAAAAACACAAAATTACAATACAATAGAATAACAACCAAAACCATAATTATGAAGAGTATACCAATAAAAAAAAGGAAAAATAAAAACTATAACTAAAGTAAGAATCACACAAACAGAGCAAAAAAACCTGCAAACTCAATCCCCCCCCTCCCCCAGAGCACCACCGCCTCATTTACATTAAGTAGACCAATTCAGATAACTAAAAGACAGAGTACCCAGAGCAGGTACACAAGTAACAGACAGCCAATAATTAATACCGAACAGCAGATAACAAGATATAAAAGGGCTCCCAATGAGTCTTAAATAAATCATACGTATCCGAAGAGAGGCAGTCTGCTTTTCAATTTGCAAGGCCTGTAATATTTCCTGGTGCCATTCACGGAAAGAAGGGACATTAGCCTCCAGCAAGTGAAGCAGAAGGACCACTTTAGTTACCATGGCAATCAAAGCCATATATCCTCTTCTGGGAACGAAGGCTGTGTCATCATAGCGTCCCACTAAAGAAATAAATGGAGTAAATACATTCTCAAGCCTCAGGAAGGGCTTAAGGTGCACCTGAATGGAGGCCCAAAATGGTTTCAACTAGACACAACCCCAGAGAAAATGTTGGAGGGTTCCCTCATCCAAACCACATCTAGTGCAGATAGAAGAGGACAAGTGGCCCATCCACACCAGATGAAAGGTAGTAAAGTAGAGATTATGTAATATTTTAAACTGGATAAAATGATCCTGGTCTTGTTTAATCTATTTATATAATGGTAACCAAACAGGTTGCCATTCCTTGGCATCCCAGTTCACCCCATGTGCAGACTGCCAATGATAACAGAGGCCCGTTAGTCCTGGATGACTTAATGAGGAGAACCATTTATATAAGGTAGAGACAGGGTGAGGCTGAAGGGAGTTCAAATTCAAGTTCAAGTTTATTGCAGGAAAGACTCCATTGAGCAAGCTCATTCACAAGGAGGAAGACAGTGGAGAGGTCACCCAATAACTCCCCCAGCTGCAACAACCAAAGCCTAGGACCTAAATGTGCAGCAATGGCATGCATGAGTTGAGTATATTTAAACACTGAGGACCAGGGCAACTGGTGGTGCTCTTGAAAGCTGGCAAAGGAAAGAAAATACCTATCAGAAATAAAAGAGTCCACAGAAAGATGGGTAATCTGAGGGCAAAAATGAGAAGAGAGTGGCCGGCTGCCTATCTGTATATTGATGTTACCACAGACAGGTTGAGAAAGATCAGACAATAATTTAAATAGTAATATTGAAGCAAGCTGATTTAAAGCCTTAAGTGACCAATATAATGGGGTGGATTTAAGATGAGCTGGGATTCAGGCAGATTTCATATAAAGGAGTCTCCAGAGCTGTAGCCCTACTTCAATACAAAGAGCTGTCTCAATGATCAACCAAGGGGGAGTATAACCTGAATCCATGGGTCCCAGCTCTGGACTCACCCAACGTAAAAATGTACTTGCATAAAGTGCACAATAATATAAGAAAAAGTCAGGGTGATTCAACCCTCCTAATTTCGTAGGGGAGATAAGTTTGCTATATGCATGCCACATGCCATGACCTTCCAAAGGTAATCAGTGAGAAGGCTTTGAAGGTGGGCAAACCAGGATTTGGGAAGAAATATATTAAGCATTCTCAAGGGGCACAATAAGCGAGGAAGGACATTCATTTTAGTGATGCTCACATGCCCCAAAAAAGAGAGGGGTAAAGAGGACTAAAGCTTGAGATCTTGCTAGATAGTGCAAATAAGGGGACTCTAGTTGTTTTTAACTGGTTTGGAAGGGTGCCTGGAACCCTAATGCCCAGAAACATGAGGGTATGTGGCTCCAAGGTGAGACACAAGTTCAATATCTCCCACTTATCCACAAGTTTATTAAGTGTGAGCACTTTGGTTTATTGTACCCCGAGACAATGGCAAATCTTTGAATTTCCTTTGTGGCTTTTGGTATAGAAGCACAAGGATATTCAGGGTGGAGCAACAAGTCATCAGCATAGGCTGATATTTTATACTCTGTATCTTCTATCCATATCCCCCAGACCTGGGGGTTACAGGATAGTTCTTGGAGCAGGGGTTCCAAATTCAAGTTGAATAACAGGGCGAAGAAAGGACATGCCTGTCTAATGGCCCATTCGAGGGTAAAATTGGGAGTGAGAGTGTTCCATTGACCCATATATGGACAGTCAGAGTCTGTCACAGGAGATGAATCCACTGGATGAATTCAGGCAGTATCCAGTACTGAGCAAGAACCATGAAAAGAAATGGCCAGGAGACACGGTGAATGCCTTCTCTGTATCCAGTGAGATCAGGGCCACAGGGACTCCTACCGCCTCAGATGCAGAGATCAGATAATGCAACTTGCAGAGATGGTCACTAGAGACACCACAAAGTGAAGGCCATGCACTCAGAAAACCAATTATTCTAGATGCTGCAGCTTATGAAAAAACAATAAATATTTATTAAAATATCATGTTGGGAATGAAACAGAACAGAGTCTGCATGTGCCAGTTTGTGTTTTTCTTGCCTTTTGCCATGAGCACCACTACCCCTGTGTGCACCTTTTGTGTCTGAATGGTCACTAGAGACCCTACCACTCATGGACCTGACCTGATCTGTACTTATGAGACTGCACCACACCTTCTGTACAGTAGCTGAGTAGCCAGTACCTTAGCCAAGATTTTTAAGTTGGAATTAATTAAAGATATTGGTCTATAATTTTCCACATAACGATCATCCTTACCTGGTTTTGGTATAAAACAATCCACACCTCCCACAGGGCAGAGTCTGTAAGCCCATGGGAGTACAGGTAATTGAAAAATTGAGCAAGAGTAGGAGCAAGCTCCTCTGAAAATGCCTTTTAAAATGCAAGAGAAAAAACATTCGGTTCTGGTGACTTCCCACATGTAACTGAACAATGGCTTGGGAGACTTCTTGGGAGGTGATGGGACCCTTAAGCTTCTCCTGCTGTTGCTCAGTGAGCTGAGGCAAATCCACCTGGAAAAGATAGGAGGATAGTTGCTCCACTGAAGGGAAGTCAAACTGTCCACCCAGTACAGCGAGCTGTAGTAAGAATGAATGGCTCATTAAAATGTATTAACTGGCAAAACAAGAATGAAAGGCAGGAGCAATATCTCGAGGATGAGTGATCATCCGGGAGGTGTCAGCACCCAACAGGTCTTTAATATGATGGGTAACCTCCTATTGACATAAACAAAGGGAAAGCAACTTCCCAGCTTTTTCACCAGCTTCCACAGATCGTTCTTTAGTCCTAACAATGGATAGTTCTGCTCTCTCCCACATAAGAGTGGCATACTGGTCTTGCAGTAAATTCAAGGTGAGCCAGGTATGTTCTGGAGTAGTGGAACAAAGTGTAGTTGCAATAGCACTAATGTCTTGTAACAGATATTTGATCTTGCTCTGGTAAAGCCGTTTGCTCTTAGTGGCAACCCTAATACACTCACCCCCTATGGTGCATTTAACCACCCCCCAAAGAACCTCCATGGATTCCATGGAATGTGTATTGATGTTGAAATAAGAAGATATGTACACGCACAATTTGGGCATGATATACAGGTCCCACAAGCTGATCGTTGAATTGCCAAACCCTATCTGAGACTTGACAGGCCCCTGATAGCATTTCTCAAAGAGACCACCTGGGCATGATCAGAAATCACTCAGGCATGAACTTTACATGTCACAACATCTTGAATAAAATCTCAGGATAATAAAAAATAATCAATGCCAGAATAAGAGGTGTGTGGGATAGAATGAAAGTATATTTCCAGGCATATGGATGGAGCAGAAGCCAGGGATCCATCTGAGCAATGCTGTCCATGAGTTCCTGCAGGCCTCTTTGCTTGGGAGTAAGGCCTTTCTGATGAACACCCAAATTGTCAACATCTGGCGGATATATTAAATTCCAATCCCCACTAAATTAATGGAGAAATGGGTACATTGCACTAGAACAGTGGCCAAATCCACAAACAAATGGGGTGTATCTGAATTAGGCTGACAGATGGAGCCCAAGAAGACCTCCACATGCCCCAAAAGCTCATGCAACAGGAGGTATCAGCCCTCTGGGTCCCAACATTCAGTTATTAAGTTAAAGGGTATACCTCAGGTAATTGAAATGGCAACACCACCCCTTTTAGAACTATTACCCACCCCATAAACCCGCCCAGATTCTCTACAAAAATAATATATAAAATCTCTCTTTATCTTGGGGGCCCTTAACATTCCAACTGAGGAAAACATAGTTAACAGCCATTCCTGTTTGTTATATACAAGAGCAAAAGGATACATATAAATCCATATGGAGAAAAAATAATATAATATCAACACCCCATGTGGTGCTCCAGGAGGACCCACTCCACTATCCCCAAATACCCCATACAGCTTACAAAAACATAACCCCAGGCCAAGTGCACAAACCCCAGAAATGAACCTAACCATCAAACAAGTCCCCTGTTCACAACCCAAAGGCTCACCACAGTGGACCAAAAACTTTGACTCCCAGTCCCAAGGACTGAACAACCCAAAAACATTGGTCCGTGATGACTCCATAACTCCTGAGGTGCCTAACCACTCCACCCTACTTAGATAAGTCAAATCCATGAAAATGCCCATGGTACACATAAGCCCAGTATGAAGGCATGTCCTGCTACCAGGTAACAAACAATAAAGCATAATGATCTCTACCAGGACCACATGAGATGGGAAAGTAGTAAAAAATACACAGGCAGAGCATTGATGGCTATCAGAGAGAGAGAGAGAGAGAGAGAGACTGAAAGAGAGGGAAGTAAGAATAGAAACCAACAGACAATAGCAGTGTCATACCACAAAGAGCACTCCAACTCCCCTTCCCCCTAAAGTCCAAAGAAATTGTTGAAACCTCAAGCAGGTGTAAAGGGATCCCCCAAGATTAGCTGGAAGAGAAGAGAAGAGAGAAGAGAAGAGAAGAGAAGAGAAGAGAAGAGAAGAGAAGAGAAGAGAAGAGAAGAGAATAAACAAGCATTTGTCAATGCCGAATGTTGTCTTGCTGGCATTGGCATTGGTAGTGCAGTAGTTAGAGATGCATAATAGGAATGGCAGTGAAATACTGAACTTATGCCAACCCCACCCCACCCTGCAAAGACTGACAGGTTTTGGGATATGCCTTTGGATCATCAGCTATATCGCTCATAGCATTTTACCTCACCCTACCCTGTAGACACTGACAAGTGTCATGGTGTGCTTTGGGTTCTTTGGGCCTTATACTTACCCCATTCCATAAGGAAATACACTGAGACAGGTGCAGTACAGGAGAATGGGGTGAACTTTAGGGCCGAACACTGCAAGGCACACCTTGATGCCTGTCACTGGCTGCAGGGTGGGAGTGAGGGTGGGGGTGGAATGGCATGAGCATTACAGCCAATGATCCCAAGTCACACCCCTGATGCCTGTCAGTCTCTACAGGGCAGGGTGTTACAGTTGGAAACCCTAACACCGTAGGCATTTGTTGGTATTTTCACTCCACATTTTCAATATAGGCTTTTTGTGACCCCACCTCATGAAGAGCGGCACAATCAGTTTGTTAGCTGAAAGGTGGTTTTGCACAGCTGCTATGACATTTGGCAACACAGGGATGAAGACACATTTTGGGCAGGCTGTGAAAAATGACAGCTGTACTGTTCATAAGGAGATGTGAAAAAATGCCAGTGTTGAAAATCTGGCATGAAAATATTGCAAATTTGCGAAGGTACAAGGGTATATGGAAACTGCAACGCATGCTTGTAACAAAGTCATTTTAAGGACTTTCATCACCAAATTTTCAACATAGGCATTTGAGGACCTCTGCTCATGAATGGTGTCACTGTCATTTTCTCAAACTGTCCTGAAAACTGATTTTGCACAGCAACCACGCTATTCTGCATCAGACGATACGAAAAAACATTTTGGCCAGGATATGTAAAATGACAGCTGTACTATTCATAAGGAGGTGTGGAAAAATGTTAATTTTGAAAATCTGGAGAGAACATATTACAAATTCATGAAGTTATGAAGTGTGGAAACTGCACAATGCACGCTCATAAAACAGCCATTTTTGGGTTTTTTTTTCACCAAATTTGCAACATAGGCTTTTTGAGAGCTCTCCTCATGAACAATGGCACTGTCGTTTCGTTAATCGGTCCCAAAAGTTGATTCCACACAGCGACTGTGAAATCACCTTTTGGGACCAAATAATGCCATGACAGTGATTGACTTCATGAGGAGGGGTCCCAATAACCCCATGTTGAAAATTTGGTGGCAAAATTCCCAAAAATGCCTCAAATATGCTCCAAAGTTGAAAAAAACCCTATTTATGCCATTTTTTCAGTTCACGGTCGGCATAGAAGAGTGCAGATGTGTTCCCAGTCCACAGAAGATTGTTGTACCATGCTCCGGAGGTAAGTATGGGGTGAGGAGGTATGTGGGAGGCAGGGTGCACAGAGGGTGGGCGTGGGTTGGGAGAGGGCCACCGGACTCAATGAGGGACAGTTTTCTGGTTTGCAGGTTAAAAATAAACAACCAAAAAAACATTGCAGGACCATTTTTGTTTTACAGGGGCATTTGGCATGCTGGGGTGGGCTCTCAGCATGCCATCTGAGTGTTTTTTGGGGGGTTCTGTAGCCAATGGAGATTGGGCACCCCGTCAGCACACAACAAATGAGGACATTATGCCAATGGGGAGTGGGCTCCCCATTGGCAAATTGAACTGTGAAGGGGGAACATGATGCCGAGGGGGATCGGGCGCTCCCTTGGTACACACGTTAAATGGAGGAGTGCATTATGCTGACGGGGTTGGCAAATGAAGTGGGTTGAGGCATGCTGACAGGGGGATTGTGCACCCCTGAAGTTGATTCTCTGCGTGGTGGCAGTCAGCGCTGCCATGTTTATTGAAGGGCTTCACCAGGAAAGGCACATAAAGGGGGCATGTTTTGGTGCCACTTCATGACGAGCTTGGCTCTCATTGCAGCGGACCTTTTCAATAGTTGGAGGGAGACAAAGCTGTCTCCATACCCACCAGCCCATGTAGAAATGCCCATACAAGGCACATGCAAACATCAGTACTTGATAACAATAAGAGTACAATACTTGAAAAATTCTTCAAACTGATAATTAATGAGTGAAAACAGCAATAATGGAACCATAGGAAAGAAGTAACTAGGTCCCAACAAAAGAGTGCAAACCAGGTCACTCCCTCTGGTAAAGTCCTATATAATTTTCTGGATAGTTAAGCCAGTCCCATGATGTAAAAAAAAAACTGTCTCGCCATGAAACGAAGATAGGGCACTTCACAGCCCAAAGCCAGAAGCAGTACTAAATCTGCCAGCACGATGAATGTCAGGTCCAATCCACCAGACCGGAATATTAAGCCAATCCATCACAAGAGGCATACTCTGACATAGAGATGGTCCAGTGGATTCAAGGTGGGAGGACTAATCTGTGCAGCAGCTGTCCAATTTCGCAGGAGACTATTATTCTGACAAGCAGACCCTGCAGCAATTCCAGCAACTAGTAAAGTACCCAAAATGTGATCAACTATGATTGTGAGCCACATTGTCTGTGAATATCTCAGGGCCCAAAAATGGGGTACAAATATAACAACAAAACCCCCAAATATGCTGAGTCGAAAAACACCAGCAGCTCCACAGCTCCCCTCAAAAACATAAGACTGACAAACATTAGGTAATATGATAAACAACAAGTGCCAGAGAAAACAGGTTCAAAATATGCCAGCCAGCCAGTGTTCCGAAGCAAGAAAGGCCATGATGTAAGAAAGTAACAACGCCCATCGAGTTGCTTCAGGCAGAGTAGATACAAATGGGTCACTCCTTGTGAAACAGATCTGTGAAAAGGGTAGGAAGATCCTGCCAAGCCTGGTCATAAGAATCAAAAGATTTCTGAGTCACACTGAAAGAGATTTGCAGCCATGGAGGATGCAACATTTTAAAGGGAATATGTGCGGCCAGCAGCTTAGAAATGATTGGCCAGCATACTATGCATTTCTCCCATACTGCTGGGTGAAGATCCTGAAAAAATACATAGACAGGCACCTTCCCAGGTTACCTCCTGCAACTCTTTAATTTTCCAGAGGAAATGCACCTTGTCCAGATAATCAAAAAATTAAAGGACATGGTTTGGCTACTTTGGGTGGCATAGAGCATAAGGCTCTGTGCACCCACTCAACTATATATGATGGTCCACCAGGTGAGGGTCCCGCTAAATGCTCACACAACTTTTGAGCAAAGAAGATGGCACTGGGATCCTCAATTCACTCAGGAAGCCTGGTCACCACCACGTTATTCTGGAAGCTTCCTCCCTCTAAGTCCTCCAACTTGACTTTTGTTCAGGCTGCCCTTTGCAGTAAGGAAACCAGCTCTGGATCAGCTGTGCCCTGCCAGCTATCAAGAGAGTTCACCCGGGCTTTGTCATCCCCAACTCTCCAGATGAGCTCTTCAGTAGCAAGTACCCTTCACATCTCCAGTCAAAGAAAGAATGACTTCCTTAAGAGAAACAAACTCTTGTATAAATTTCTCCTCCATGAGGGCATCTGATTAAGGGACTGTGCGTTCAGCCACAGCTGAGAGTGACTTATTTCATTTAGAGCTCCAGTCCCACTCAGGAGTTGCTGGAGAGGTGTGATGCTGGTGTGCAGATCTCATCTCTGTGTCCGTGCCCAAGAGAAAAGTTTTGATACAGCAATGTAAAAACCTGTTAATGCAAGAAATTTGGATAATTGGGTACTAAGAGACTAAAATAAAGAAAAAATAAAAATAAAACATCAGTGGAGGTTGGAGCTATGGAAGGAGGTTCTAACCTGTGGCAGCTCATCATGTGACTCCACTGTAAAAGTGATTTACTGGCTAGAATGGTAACTAGAATTGTCTCTATGCTCTTAACAGGCCTGTAACATTATCTGTATCTACTGTATTACTGCATAATTTGAAAGTACCTTAAGTGAATTATGACAATTTTTTACTGCCTTCTAACAAAAACCCTAAATTACATCTAGAGAGAAATAATAAAATGCATTAACTGCCAGCACTGTAGAAACTGTACTGCTAATCTCAAACACTTCCTATTCATCTGCAATTACTCATAATGCCCTGTGTAGTATATCATTTAGTATTTTCACAATTAAAAATTAAACTAAAGACACCTTATCCAGCTCTTCATTGAAGCCATATTTTTGTCCCTGCTTTTAAATCTCAGAATCCTGTAAGCCTTTCATTTTAAGAGTTCCTTGTTCCAGTTTCCTCCTAGAGGTGGTTCTAGGATATGCTCAATGCTGAAAAGCTTAACACACTGGTACTGAGTGTCTAGCTGCTTTGAATTGCCGTGCTAAAAGTGATTTCATCTCTTCTTTGTGTATGTTATGTTTGTGTTCAGAAATGCAATTTCTAAGCTCCCTTTTGGTTTTGCCTACATAAATAAGGCCACAAACACAGCTGATTATGTACACTACATTATGAGTTTTGCATGTAATGCAGTCCCTGATCTTGATTTCCTCATTTTTGTGCCACGTGTTTTACATTTTCAACTTTGTATGTGTTACCAGAATGGCAACAATCCCATACAATAATTTCTAACAGAATGTTAGAAGTATTGTATACAATTTCCATAGTCTTTATGAGGAATTGTGTGGACTGCATTGCACAGTGTCTTTTAGATTTCAATAACGTTTTGCTGATATCAATGAATTGTCCTTGAAAACACTTTGACCAGTGTCTGCTGCCTGTAATATATTCCACTTTTAAAAAAAATAGCAGTATTTATGCTTCCAAGAAACATATTCCATAAAAGATACAAAGTATAAAATGTATCTTAGAATAAGTATAGTAGCTTACAAAATAAATAATAAAACAGGTTATGTATTTACAAGTGGAAGACTGTATTTCACAAACTAAATATAGTACAGGACATGATTATATCTTATGATATAAGTCTTTATGTTGAAGACCTGAAGGTGTTTATCAAGCTGAAATGGTCTCCTTATGTTGCCTTGCGCACACAGTGCAGACAACATATTGGGGTTGCTTGAAGTGGAAGAGCAGGTTTGGGAGGCATGGTTGTGTTGTGGCCAGTGGTGCCACTGCTTTTAGGGCTGGGCTTCGTGGCATGAATTAAATTGCATGCTGTCTATGACAGCAGTTGCAAAATGTGCCACAACTTGAAACGTTTTAGCTGCTGAAATGAAGGAGTGACCCCTCATTGCAGGGCGTGCCTTGCCTGGTGTAACATTTCAAGAACGAGCAGGCGGCAGCTCACCACCCACCGCCCGCCACTTACAGTCCCTAGGAAGCCGATGTGGGGGGGGTGCCCAATCCCCCTGTCAGCATATGTGACTCGTTTACTGATGTGGTCTGCCCAGATGGTGCCTAATCCCTCTCGGCATCATGCCTCCAAACACAGATATGCTTACTTATGGTGATGCCCAATCCCCCTGTCAGCATGTTAACCCCCCTCCCCATTTTCCTGCCACTGTTTCACCTGATTGTGTGCCACATTGAAAGCCCACTCCAGTGTGGCTAACATGTCCCCCAAAGAAATGTGCCACACGAGGAGCCCACCCCAGTGTGGCCAAACTTGTAAAAGAAAAGAAAACACTCTTCGGTGAATTTTTTACTTTTGTTACCTGAAACAAAGGAGATGGTCCTCTTGCCCTGTCCCCTCCCCCAGCCCACAGCCACCTCTGCTCACCCTACCACCCCACACCCCCACCCCATACTTACCTCCGAGCCTGGCGTGACAATCTTCAGTGGACCGGGAACATGTCTGCACTCTTTAAAGCTGACCACGAACTGAAGAAATGCCGGAAAGCTGTATAATGGCATAAATGTATTTTTTTCAACTTTGGTGCATATCTCGGACATTTTTGCAAATTTTGGCACCAAATTTTCAACATGGGGTTCTTGGGACCCCACCTCATGAAATCTGTCACTGTCATCTCATTATTCAGTCCCGAAAGGTGATTTTGTGGTCTCTGTGCAGAATTGCCTTTCGGGACCAATAACAAAATGACAGTATTACTGTTCATGAGGCGGGCTCCCAAAAAGCCTATGTTGCAAATTTGGTGAAAAAAATTCCAAAAAATGACCATGTTATGAGCGTGCATTTCGCAGTTTCCACGCTTGCTTATAACTTCAAGAAGTTTTAACATTTTTACTCCAGATTTACAACATTGCCATTTTTTCATACCTCCTTATGAACAGCTGTCATTTTTCACATCCTGCCCGAAATGTGTTTTCACACATCTAGCACACAGTGGCACAGTCGCTGTAGGAAAACAATGTTTGGGACAGAGTAAGAAAATCACAGTAACAATGTTCATGAGCAGAGGTCCCAAAAAGCCTATGTTGCAAATTTGGTGAAAAAATTCCAAATAATTACCATGTCACGAGCATGCATTGCGCAGTTTCCAAGCATGCTTGTATCTTTGAGAATTTTTAATATTTGTACTCAAGATTTTCAACATTGCCATTTTTTCACGGCTCCTTATGAACAGTACAGTTGTCATTTTCCACATCCTACCTGAAATGTGTTTTCACACATCTGGCATACAGTGGCGCAGTCGATGTAGGAAAACAATGTTTGGGACACAGTAAGACAATCACAGTAACACTGTTCATGAGCAGAGGTCCAGAAATATCTACGTTAAACAGTTGGTGAAAAAATTCCACAAAATGACTATGATATAAGCCTGTGTTGGGCAATGTCTACATACAGTCGTAAGTTTGAGGATTTTTAATATTTTGACTGCAGATGTTCAACATTGCCATTTTTACTCACCTTCTTATGAACAGTACAGCTTTCATTTTTCACATCCTGCATGAAATGTGGTTTCACACATCTGGCGCACAATGGTGCAGTCACTGTGGGAAATCAACATTTAGGACAGATTAAGAAAACCATACTGCCACTGCTCATGAGCAGAGGTCCCAAAATGCCTATGTTAAAAAATTTGGTGAAAGAATTCCAAGAAAAGACTGTTATGAGTGTTTGTTGCCTAGTTTTCATGCACGCTCATAATGTCAAACATTTTTAATATTTTCACTGCAGATTGTCAATACTGCCATCTCTTCATACCTCCTTATGAATGGTGCAGCTGACATTTTTATGTGGCGCAGAATGGTGCAGTCACTATGGGAAATCAATGTTCGGGACACATTAACAAAATCATGGGGACACTGTTCATAAGCAGAGGTCCCACAAGCTTTCATGAGATGGGGGTCACTAAAAGGCTATGTTGTAAATTTGGAGTGCGAATACCAACAAATGCCCAGGGCATTACGGTTTCTAACCATAACATCCCACCCTATACAGACTAGCAGGCATCAGGGTGTGCCTTTGGATTGTTGGCTGTAATGCTCATGCCATTCCATCCCCACCCCCACTCTGCAGCCACTGACAGTCATCCAGGTGTGCCTTGGACACTTCAGCCCCAAAGTTCACCCCATTCTCCTATGCTGCACCCATCTCAACATACTTCCTTATGAAATGGGGTGAGAGTAAGGCCCGATGACCCCAAGGCTCAACGTGAGACTTGTCAGATTCTGCAGGGTAGGGTTAGGTGAAGTGGCATGAGCGTTGTGTCCAACTACACAAAGGCACACCCCAATGCCTGTCACTCTCTGCAGGATGTGGTGGGGTTGACGTTGATTCTATACTTCACTGCCATTCCTATTATGCGTCTCTTTAATGCCTGCACTACCAATGCCAGCAAGACAACATTTGGCATTGACAAATGCTTGCTTTATTTCTGCTTTTGCTCTTTAAGAGACTGAATAGTCATACAGTTAAACCGTTGTTAAACAGGCCTTCCTTTGTTCAAAGGGATGGCCATACACTGCAGAACCACACTTCATGACTCATCATGATAACTATTTCTTATGTTTTAATTCACTGTGACTTCAATTCAAGGAACGTAGCCCCTAGAAATGCTTTTCTTGCCATTTGTTTGATATGTTGTTGGTGGTTGGCTAAATGAAGCAGGATCTAAAAAAAATAGTATTCTGTGCAGTTCCCATCTAAAATTGAATACATCTGTATACAGTCTGCAATGTTTTCTTATTATTAACATAACTTAGACAAGTTTGTTTTAGCAAAAACAGTGCACAACTATAGCCATTAATTTGATTAGCAATGCAGCTGAATACACAGAATGAACATTACAAGTCACTATAAAATGTAAACATAATAAACATAGCCTAATACAGCTGCAACTCTTAAAAATGTTTAACCAACTTAATCCTCTTACGTGCAGTCATTATATTTAACTTTACCTGTTTCTATGGTTACCCAAATATTGCAATTTCTCTCAGCAGCTGTCCTTGGTGCATTTATAGTGCAAGATACATAAACCTCAGTAATAGTTTGTTGACATCAGCTCTCAGCTTACAGAGTGACATTCTCTATTATCTGCTTACTTGGGATGTCTTTGTGCCAAATGTGGTTTTAGCAGAGCATGGTAATCAAAAGCATAAATGTTTGGTCATACTATAATGAATTATTCCTACTGTATGCAACATAAGAAGGCTTTATTTTCTGATAGTATGAACAGTCAGTTGACTTGGCACTTTTGGAAATGGGCTTGTCTTGGCTTTTAAGATTTGCTTTGCTCACTCAGCAAATACAGTATATTAGTGACAGACAACAATGTTTTGTCCATGTTCAATTCCAGTAATAAAATCTTCATTGTTATTGTTGTACAGAGATTTATAGGGATACAATTGTAGCAGAGTACCTGGGTATGTGGTCTATAACCAAGGATATTAATTCCTAAAGATTACATAACCAGTTTCATCTCTCATTTATGTATTTTCCAAGGAAGCTTGGGTAATTGTAAGTACAGTTTTATTCTAGCACTTGAATCTGCCAATAGATACTTTTTCTGTGTTCAGTAACTTCCTCATATTTTGATCATGTATCCATCACTATGAGTTTTTTTTTAAGTTTGTCGAGTGCGCAAGCGCGCATGAATTTGTTGATATGAGAGTTGCTAAACAGGGCTGTGAGGGGTGCCAGCCCAATGACCAGTGGTGCAGCAGGAGCTGGTCTGCGGCTGGCAGATCAGCAGGCAGTGTCTTGATGACACTGGTTTGTTGAGGGGGCTGGTCTTGGCAAACATTTCAAAGGACAGAGCCAAAGCTGCATGCTGCTCTGTCCTTTGAAATGTGAGCCCTTCAGCTGCAGCTCAGTGTGTCTTTCCTGGTTAAACAATTTCCCTGGTCCCTGCAGCCGATTAGTGTGTATTTTCTGGTTAAACAATTTCCCCATTCCCTGCAGCTCAGTGTGTCTTTCCTGGTTAAACAATTTCACCATTCCTGCGTGTCCGTGTGTCTTTCCTGATTAAACAATTTACCCTTTCCGACATTGGGATGCCCACTCCTGATGTTGGATGCTCCCCCTACCCATCTATATTGGGGTGCCAATCCCATGTTGGCAATGGCATGCCCCCCCACACAAACACACACACACACACACACACACACACACACACACACACACACACTATTGTGGCACTCTGGAAGTCCACCCCAGTCTGCCTAAATGTTTAAAACAAAATCCCTGCAAAATAGAAAAAAATGTCCACCCGAAGTCTTTTTTTTTCATTTTACCTTAAAAAGAAAACCTTCCAGCATCATCTCCCAGTTCCCCCACCCCAACCTCCCTCTGCACACCACCTCCGCAACCCCATCCCCCACCCATACTTACCCTCTGGAGGTCAGGAGCCACAATCTTCACTGGCCTGGGATCATCTGCACTCTTCAAAGCCAAACAAGGAACTGAAGAATCAGGTAAGCCTGTATAATGGGACTCAATGGGGGTTTCAACTTAGGTTGATATCAAAGCCATTTTAGAAGTTTGGCCCAACATTTTCAACATCGGATTCTTGGGACCCACCTCATGGGCACTTGTCAGTGTTGACACATTTCTCAGTCCCAAAAGGTGATTTCATGGTCACTGCATGGAATAACTTTTCAGGACTGATTACCAAAACAACAATGCCACTGTTCATGAGATGGGGTCCCAAAAGGCCCATGTTGCAAATTTGGTGGAAAAATTCAAAAAAATTCCTGTTTGCATTGTGCAGTTTCTATGCATGTTCATAACTTCACAATTTTTTATATTTGCACTCCAGATTCTCAACTATGGTTCTCAAAGGAAGTGGCAGTGAAGGTTCAAGAGAAAAAGAAAGCATTCAGGAAGTACAAGGAATCGCAGCAGGAGCAGGACAGAGAACTGTATCAGTTAAAGCAAAAGGAGGCTGGGAAGGCAGTCAGAACAGCAAAGGCCCAAACTGAGGAAAAGATAGCCAACTCAGTTAAGAAGGGGAATAAAACCTTTTATAGGTACATCAGGGAGCAAAGGAAGACCAAGGGAGGGATAGTGAGACTTAATAAAGGGGAGGAGGGTGGGCAGAGGGAGAATGTGAAAAGGCAGAGATACTAAACAAATATTTTTGCTCAGTATTTACAAAGGAAGAGGGGAGGTACATAAAACAAACAGTAGTAACATTCTGGATACAGAAGTTGATACCAGCCCATTTACAGAAGAAAGGGTTCTGAAAGAACTCTTAAAACTGAAGGTGGACAAAGCAATGGGGCCTGATGGGATTCATCCCAGAATTCTAAAAGAACTAAGGGTAGAACTAGTGACACCACTGACTACCCTCTTTAACAAATCATGGGAGGATGGGGTGGTAACCTGAGGACTGGAGGAGGGCAGATGTGAGTCCCTTCACAAAAGTGGGAGCAAGGCAGAAGCAGGAAACTATAGACCTGTTAGTTTAACCTCAGTGATAGGGAAAATGATGGAATCACTTCTAAAGGAAAGAATTGTCGGTATCTAGAGGCCAGAGGGGCACAAGACCCTAGGCAGCATGGATTCACAGCGGAAGGTCATGCCAGATGAATCTGATAGATTTCTTGACTGGGTGACCAAAGTAGTAGATCAGGGAGGGTTGTGGACATGGCCTACCTAGACTTTAGCAAGGCATTTGTCACAGTCCCACACAAAGATTAATATATAAGTTAGCCAGCCTGGGGTGGGTCCCAAGATGACAGCCTGGGTAAGAATTGGCTGGAGAATAGGACACAGAGAGTAATAGTAAATGGAGTCCACTCAGAAGAAAGGAGGGTTACTAGCGGGACCGCAGGGTTCAGATAGGATCAGTCCTCTTCAATGTCTTTATATGTTGACATTGCAGAAGGACTGGAAGGAAAGTATGTCTCTTTGCAGATGACACTAAGATCTGCAACAGAGTTGATGCACAGGTGGGGTGGAAAAGGATGAGAAGGGACTTGGCAAGGTTAGAGGAATGGTCAAATGTATGGCAGCTTAGATTCAATGCTAAGAAGTGCAAGTAATGCACCTGGGAAACAAAAACCCAGGGAAGAGTACACAATGGGGGTGAGATACTAACAACAACAAAAATGGAAAGGACCTGGGGGTATCATATCAGATGACCTAAAGGTGGGCAAGCAATGTGAGAAGGCAGCAAGGAGGGCTGGGGTGATACTGGGATGCATGGGAGGCATCACCAGTAGAAAACAATGAGTTATTATCCCTCTGTACAGACAGCTGGTGAGACCCCATCTGGAGTACTGTGTGCAGTTCTGGAGACCCAATCTCCGAAAGACATAGACAGGATGGAAGCTGTCCAGAGGAGGGCACTAAAATGGTGCAGGGTCTGCACGGAGGACATATGAAGAGAGACTTAAGGAGCTTAATATGTATAGCCTCGAGGAAAGGAGGAGAGGGGACATGATAGAAACTTTCAAGTACCTCAAGGGAATCAACAAAGTCCAAGAGGTAGCATCTTTCAAAAAGAGGTGTGCAAGAACAAGAGGGCACAATTTGAAGATAGAGAGTGACTCAGAGGTAATTTAAGGAAGTATTTTTCACAGAGAGGGTTGTGGATGCATGGAATGGCCTTCCGGAGGAGGTTGTGGAGTCAAAATCAGTGGTGGAATTCAAGCATGCATGGGATAGTCATAAGACAATTCTGGGGGGTGGGGGTAGAAAGAAGTAGGCTGCTGGTTAACTAGGATCTGCAGCTTATCCAGTAGGTAGGGAAATGGGCAGACGGGTGGGCCAAGCGGTCCTTATCTGCCGTCAAATTCTATGTTTCTATGTTTCTATGTTTCAACATTGCCATTTTTTCACATCTCCTTATAAACACTGCAGCTGTCATTTTTCACATCTGCCGAAAATGTGTTTTCATGCCTGTGGTACAGAATGGCACAGTTGGAGTACAAAATCAACTTTTGGGATGGATTAACAAAATCACAGTGCTACTGTTCATGAGAGGAGGTCCCAAAAAGGCCATGTTTAAAATTTGGTGAAAAAATTCCACAAAATGCCTGCATTATGAGCGTGCATTGTGCAGTTTATATGCACGCTTGTATCTTTTCCCAATTTTCAATATTTTCACTCCAGATTTTCAACATTGCCATTTTTTCACATTTCCTTATGAACAATACAGCTGTAATTGTTTTGGATCCTGCCTGAAATGTGTTTTTGCACCTGTGGTGCAGAATTGCGTGGTCGCTCTGTGAAATCACCTTTCGGCATGAGTGAACAAATTGACAGTGCCACTCTTCATGAGGTGGGGTACCAAAAAGGACAAAGTTGAAAATGTGGTGACAGTACTCCAAAAAAATGGTTGAGCTACTCCCGATCATTCACAATTGTTTACGTACTCATGTAACTTTGGTCATTTTCAATATTTTCACTCCAAATTTTCAATATAGCCTTTTTTCATACCACCTCATGAGCAGTACAGCTGTCATACAACTTTATATTGCTCATTATAAATAAAACTCTTCCTGCACTACTACACTTTCACACACTTCCTTATCTCTACCCACGGTGAACGTTGGACATTGACAAATGTTTGTTTTGTTAATGTTGCAGTATCATGGATAAACACAGGCATTGTATGCCCATCTAGTCTGTCCCCCACTAACTATGCAGCAGTAATCATTAATGCTGGCTTCCTCCATGAATTTATCAAAATTATTCTTAAATATTTCAAATATGAGTGATTCAGTTTGTAAGTCTGGGAGACTGTTCTAACCCCCCATGATCCCTTGTGTATGATAGATAGATAGATAGATAGATAGATAGATAGATAGATAGATAGATAGATAGATAGATAGATAGATAGATAGATAGATAGATAGATAGATACTTTATTGATTAAGTGCCCCTTTCCGTGATTCAGAGAGCTGTACCTTAAAACAAAATAAAATGCAATGCACTAATAAAATTCCAAGCCAGCAAGAATAGACATTCTTAAAACACACCTATCAATATAAAATACTGCATTAAAAATAATACAACTTATATTAATCATATACTTATAAATAAAATGTCTGCTGAAAAAGGTCCAGAAACAAATGATTTGATGCCTTTTATTGGACCAACATGGATGTTACTAAAAAGAACAAAGTGCTCTAGCTTTCGAACCAACCAGGTCAATCTTAAGAAGCCTTGTGGCAGTTATTTTGAAAATCCCATACTATTAACACTAGATTATATTGAAAAAACAGAAATAATTCTCATTGGTTTAACATATACATTTAAAACATAACAGAAGATCATGTCAAAGAAGCTAATTAACACCAGTATGCTCTTAACTGAGGAGCCTCAGAAGGGCAAAGGTTATCAAGAATGCTTTACAGCCAGAGAGTTCTTGTCACATAAATTTTAAAATGTCTCAGTATGCCAAGAAAGCATTCTAGTGATAAAAAAACCTTGGGGTGGCATTCTCTCTAATACATGTAAGATGAGCTTACAATTTACATTCCAATTGTCCTGGTGTATTAAAGAACAGATAATGAGAGACAAAATCCTGAAATTAGGTATAACTGCAAGTTGAAAACAAGCCTCAAAATAACATACACATATATACATGATGCATGATAGTATCACTTGTAAGTGTAAGTGCCAAATAAAAAAATACTTGTCAAGGACCCCCAAGAAAATGAAACCATGAGCCTGATAAGTGCAGATTTCAACACAGAGTCTGTGTATAACAAAAATGCACAGAATCAGTCTAAGGAATCTAAATGAAAACCCAAAGGAATTACACCTTTTATGAACCCCCAAGTAAATGAGATATGCATCTTAATATGAGCAGATTTAAAAAATATGACAATGTGTAATCCAACCACTGACAACTAGTAGATGGAAGTAAATATACACTATATGTGAAAACTAAGTGTCTAGCCACATAACAATTGCCCCATGCCAAGCTCCCCCCACACATACGTGTGTAGATACACCACACACCCCCCCACACACACCCCACACAATCACAACACACAACAAATATAACAGCCACAATCCACACACACCACACCACACTGAGCACACACAAACAAAACACACACACACACACACCATACCCACAGCACACAAAAACACAACACATACAAAACACACACAAACACACACATACATACATATATACATCAGTATATACACACACGCTTAAACACACTCACCACAGTGTTAAGGTGAGAAGTCAACATGTAGATAACCATAAACTTACAAAATCAAAGGCCCGCTGAAGAACTAAAGTATTTATGTCCATCTTTTAAAGCCCATCTCTTCAAGTGGTGTGACAGGCTGTGCTTTGAAACAACTGAGAAGCTGCATGGGATATACTATATTGGATTAGAAATCTGCAGCTGATCTCTCTTACTTACATCTGAGGGAAGTTTTCCTTACTTTACAGTCTTACTTTTGGATTGCTTTGTGTTTAATTTCATTTTTAAATCAGGAAGGGGGGTTTCAAAACTACTAACAGCTAATATTCTTCAAGTGAAACTACCTCTGGCTGGAAGCTGCAATACTGAACATAGGATTTGCAAGAAAGTGAGTTGTGCTCACAACAGAGTGAGGTGAACCTTACAATTGTCTTTGGTTTGTAGCAGATATTCTGCAGGTGGAGGCTACTTCTAACTGAAAGGTGAAATAAGGAACTTAGAATTATCAGGAAAAGACAGTCTTTCAAGCAACAGAGGGAGGTGGATCTAGCTTTACGTTTGTTACAATTCTTAAGATTTTCAGTGCAGGAAGTTTAAAGCACAGCTGACATATTTTGGGGCTGACTGCTTTCAGAGCACAAACTACCAGGCTGTTTTGGGGGTGGGGAGGTTTACCTGTGTCTGACTTGGATGTCTGGATTTTTCTCTGTTTGATTAGCAGGGTATTTTCTCTGTCAAATTGTTGTGTAGGGCATCTTGCTGACAGGAAGGCACTCCTTCGCAGTGGTGGGTCAGAGCTTTTAGCTGATTATTTTGTGAGGGACAGTTTAGGCCCAACCCTTCCACCCTCACCCCCCACCCCTGGAAATAGTTCCTTTATACCTGGGGTTCTGACATCATTTCCTCAAGAGTGCAAGGTGCATATCACTGTCATATCCTCTCTAGCACACTGCATTGACAATATAAGCATACACATTGTATAATATATATATTTCTATATAACAAACCAATCACACACACAAACACACACAAAAAAGTAGATAAACATGTGGGGAGTAGTGCAATGTAATGGCTGTGGGGCAGCAGTCTTCTGGGAGTCTTTTTGGAGGCTGAGATGCTGCCCTATTTACAGACAACTCCCTGCCCTGAGGGAGGAAGTTGCCCATCTTCAGGCCACACTGGACAGTAGTAAAGTAAAGGTCTGTGTAAGTTTAAGTGGAATAATGTGTCATATAACCAACATCAATATTCATTCCATCTGCCACCATATTGAGAAGTAAAATAAGTCTAATTTCAGAACCGCTCTGTCTCTGTTGAAATGTCCTTATAGGACCATCACAGACATATCCGAGATTGAGTGGCCATCCTGGGAGAAGTGCTGGGCTACTGGTTTCTCAATCTTCTTGTGATTAATAGAATGTCTGTGTGAATTCATTCTAGTGCAGAGTTGTTGGCTTGTCTCCACCACATAACCTGTGCGAGGACATTTCATTGGATAAAATAGACCACATTACTTGATGTACATGTATAATTCCCCTGTATCCTGAATAGTCTGTTTTGTGATGTAACCACACAGTCTGAAGTGGAAATGAGGTTACATGTCTTACATGTGCGTTGATGACAGGGTCGTGTACCATATGATGTCATGGTATTCTGTTTCGGTTCAAGTTAACTCCTTATAATCAGGTTGGCTAAACTAGGTGGTTGTTTAAAAGATAGTAGTGGTAGTTCTTGAAAAATACAATTAAGGGTTTCATCCTCACTAATTATTGGATGGAGATCCTTAATAATCTTACGTAGCAGTTCAAGGTCAGGATGGTATGTGACTACTAAGGGTATTCTGTTGGTAGTCATCTGTTCCTTATATTGCAGTAGCTGTTCTCTTGGGACCTGTGTTGCACGTTTCACTGCTCTGTCAATTTCTCTGAAAGAGTGTCCCTGCTCAATAAAAGTGTTTTTCAACATCGCCAGGTGTGTGTCTCTGTCTTCCTCATTTGAACAGTGAAGGTGATACCGAAGTGCTTGACTGTATATGACAGATTTCTTTGTGTGGCTCGGGTGCTTACTTTTCTTGTGTAAGTATCTCTGTCTGTCTGTTGGTTTCCTGTAAAGACAGGTATGTAGGGTTCCATCCTTAATAGTGACAGTGGTATCCAGAAAATGTACACTGGTGGCAGAATATTCCAGGAAAGCTTTATAGTTGGATGGAGGTTATTAAGTTCCAGATGAAAATCTTTAAGTATGTCAGTGCCCTCTGTCCAAATTATGAACAAATCATCAATGTAGCAGAAATAGCGAGTGGTTTATGTGTACAGTGCCTTAGAAAATCCTACTCAAATTCGCCATAAAAGATTAGCATACTGGAGCCATCCTGGTTCCCATTGCTGTTCCCATAGTTGGAACATAATGTTTACCATTGAAGCTGAAGTTGTTATGTATCAGAATGAATTCAGTGAGTTTACCCACAGCTCCAGGGTCAATGTTGGGGTCCAATTCTTTGTCACGTAGGTTTTTGAGGCAGGCTGAAATGCCATCTGTGTGTGGAATATTAGTGTAAAGGGATGTTACATCCATCGTGGCTAAAAGGGTATCAGGTGGTAAGTCCTTAAAACCAGAAAATTTATGCAGGAAGTGAGTAGTGTCCTTGATGTAACTATCCCTTTGTATAACCAGTGGTTTGAAAATAGCTTCTACAAACCCTGATATCCTCCCTGTCAGAGTACCATTACTGTTGAAAAAGGAGCATTTTAAGATCAGTTTTAAAGGTTTCTACTGAGGGTGCCTCCGAAAAAGAGTTCCACAAGGTAGGCACAGCAACTGAGAATGCACAGCCCCCAGAATGCCGCAGCCAAACCCTGGGAACCACCAGGAGGCTACCCTCAGCAGAACAGAGAGCCCATGTCATCCGGTGGGGCACCAGGAGATCCTTTCACATAGTCTGCTTCCCGGTCATACAGGGCTTTGTAGGTAAGAAGCCCTACCTTGAAGATAATCCTCTACCTGAATGGCAGCCAGTGCAGCTCATGGATAACAGGAGTAATGTGTTCAGTTATTTTTGCTCCTGATAATAATCTCGCTGCCGTGTTCTGCACCAGCTGCAGCCAGTGAAGGTTACCCCCAGAAAGCCTAAGGTATAGGGCATTGCAGTAGTCCAACCTGGACTTGATGAATGCATGTACCAGCTTTGGGTAGGTCCCCAGATAAAATCAGGGCCTGGATCTGGGCAATGTTCCTCAGATGATAACATCCACTTTTGATGACAGCCAACACCTGTACATCTAGTGTCAGGTTGTTGTCTAGGATCATGCCCAGATCCTTCACCTGTGTAGATGGGGTGAAAGGAGTCCTCCTCAGCATTAAACCAGGATGGTCCCCACGATCATTCCCCCCACCACCACCACCATAACCTGGATCCACCACTAGCACCTCAGTCTTTTCTAGTTTAAGTCCGACCCAGTTGTGGGACAACCCATGCAGCTATTAAATATGGAGGAAGCCATCTGGTTACCAGGTTCTCAGGACAGATACAGCTGAGTATCATCTGCATAGCAGTGGAAACTCAACCCATATCTCCTGATAATGTCTCCTAGTGGCAGCCTGTACACTGTGAGCAACAGGGGTGACAAGACCGAACCCTGTGGCACACACTGCAGGTCAGAGGCTTTGGGTTAGATGTGGCAAGCCCCATCATCACCCTTTGCACTCTGCCTGTCAGGTATGACCTGAACCAGTTGATGAAATTTCCTGACAGGTTACATCAGTACTGCAGGTGATCAAGTAGCACCTTGTGGTCCACAGTGTCAAACGCTGCCAACAGGTCCAGGAGAACTAAGATGGTATGTTGTCTCATGTCCCTTGCCAACAGGAGATCATTAAGCACCTTCACCAGAGCAGTCTACATACTTTGCCCAGCCCAAAACCTGAACTGGAATACCTCATAAATGGAAGAGGAGGCAAGATGTTCTTCAAGCTGAGTGGCCACCATTTTCTTAATAACCTTCCCTAAAAATGGGGGGGGGGGGTTAGAGACTGGCCTGTAGTTACTGAGACACTCCAGGTCCAATGAGGGTTTTTTTCAATAGCGGCCTAAAAAACACCTCTTTCAGGGATGCTGGACCGACCCCACTGCTCAGAGAACTCTGGACAATCTCAGCAACAACAGGACCAATCAGGTCCAATCATTCCACCAGCAGGTGGGTGGGACTAGGATCAAGATCCCATTGTACTTGACACAGACTTGAGATCATAGTCACCACCTCCTTCACTCCAACCAGCCCAAGCTCAGCCTAGACAGGAGGTGTGATCTGGCATGGTCCAGGATGAACCCCACAATCCCTACGAGTGACAGTGGGGGATCTCAGCTCTGATGGAGGACACTTTTTCAGCAAAGAAGAGAGCAAACTCTTCGCACCTAGTGCTTGAACCCGCCCCTTTCACACGGTGACAAGCCAGATGTAATAGCCTGTCCACCATGCAGAAGAACTGAGCCAGTTTGTTATTTGCCATAGCAATCTCCCTAGACAGAAAAGCTGCCTTTAATCAATCAATTAATCTAAGTCTTTATTTAACCAGGTGATCACCGTTGAGCAAGCTCATTTTCAAAGTGGACCTGGGTTTGTCAACAAGGAACAAGGGACAATATACATGGGATGCAACACACAAGAAAATAATAATAGAAAAATAAAGTGAGATACAATAATACAGTATATACAAAGTATCAGCAGGTAGCATTGACAGTATTATATGTTTGGAACAGAAGATACAGCTAGTTTTGGGTAGAACACAATTTTTCATATAAGTAAAGAAATATACATATTGGGTGCACCGAACATAAATAAAACCTAATATAAAAAGATATATAGTGAGACGGTATGGAGAATTTAGAGCTGAAACCAGAGTCAAAGGAATGTGGAAGGGACAGATATGGGAGGCAGAAAAAGGGAAGATAGCCCACCGATAGTTGCAATGATGCAACCTCAGAGCCAATTTGTCCTTCAACAGTCCCTACCCCCCTACAGCGCCTCTCTAACCTCTGATCCCTAGTCTTCAACTTCCTGAGTTCCTCATCGAACCTAGGAAGTCTCTGGTGAGGAGATAGGGGTTGGACATGGATGGGTGCAACTAGATCAAAGGTGGCACTGACTGCCCTATTATAGGCTGCCATCCCCTCCTCCGTTCCAGTCACACATGCAGCCTACACACCCAATAGGTCCAGTACCACCAACAGGTCCAATGAGGACACTCATCTTAAAGAGCGGTACTGGACCATCTCCACAGGGGCAGGACCTTCAAGGTGAGGGCCCTAAACATGAACCCCAAGGTGCTGTGATCCAACCATGATACTGGGTCTATCTTCAGATCATTCGCCCTCAGGTCAGTTGAAAACACAAGGTCATGTGCGTGGCCACAGGAGTGGGTCACTGATGTAACAGGTTGTGTCAGGCCCATGGCCTCCATATTGCTCAGAAGATCATCCCCAAAACCCAAGAGCCCATCATTGACACAGGCATTGAAGTCCCCCAGAATAAGCCATCTGGGGGACTCCAACACCAAGCTGGTGACAAGCTCAGCTATCTCCATCAGGAAATCTCCATCCTCCTGGAGGGCGATAGAGCAGGAGGACCCTGAAGCCCACACCAGGCATACACCACACAGCAACTCACTCAAACAAACTCATGGGACCTGTAGGTAGCACCATGAGGCCCATGCTGGTCTTAAAACATATGGCCACCCCTCCTCCCCTGTGATACTCCCTCAGCCTGTGTATCATGGAGTATCCAACTGGCACTGCTTCCTCCAAAATGGGAGTAGTATTTTCATCCAGCCAGGTCTCCGTGATGCACGACAGGTCTACTGAGGAAATCAAGTCATCCATTTTGGCAGACCTGGCATTGCATAACACAACCTGGGTAGGATGAGTGGAGACTGCTTGATCAGCTATCTGTCAATCAGCAATGATGGAGCCCTTGTGTATGGGCACCAGACAGGTAGGACCTCTCTCTAGTACCTGTTTCATACCAGAGAATCTCCTGGACCTCACCACCCAAATCCATGACTCCCCAGCAGCCACTCAGTCAGGCCCCCCAGCCCCCTCAAGCTATCCCCAATGCCCTGCATCTCATATATTTCAGTGAGAAGTGATGGAGACTTGAAGGGTCAGAGGTCAGGAGTTTGGCTTCTGAGTAGCTGCGCTTTATTAGTCCATGCCCCAGGCACATCCTATGTCTTCACCAATTACCAGTAAAATAAACTAAATCCAACAACAACTAACCAACTAACACACTATCATACTAAAGCACCGCAGTCAATCAATTCAACTAAAACACTTTTTCACAAAATATACATACATCCACTCCAAACACACTCCAGCACACAAATGTCCACTTTAATAGCACTACAATAGATAATATGGTAAATAGAATAACTGAAAATAATCCCACAAGGAGTTCATATGAAAAGTTGGTCCATGTGTCTCTCACCCATAGGGGCCAAACAAAAACCTTCTTCTGGCCTTGGGGACTCTCACTCCCTCAAGGCCTACTGCAATATTTACTGTAAATTAAACAGTTTGGGAACTCTCACTCCTGCTGGTCCAAGATCAGAATTTAAAATGAAGCAGAAGAACAGGCATCCTCTAAAACTGTCCAAACCAAATAGTGTTCTTTTCAGTGGACTGCCACTTCTACCCAAACCAAGCACTGTCTCTCAGCATAGCCAGTCACTCCAAACACAGCCTCTGCAGCTCACCCAGTTCCAAAGTTCACTATTCCTTTTACTCACAAAATAAACTCTTACCGAAGGGCCCCCTGGATTCCAAGGCATCGACCAGTACAAAAAGCAAGAAGACCAGTTCTCACTGAAGATCTTCCCCAACCACCTTTGTCTGTTGAGCTCACTCCGGACCTTTGTCGCTGACAGAGCAAAGAAGAAATCCCTCCCAGACCCCGAACCATTTCCTGGACCCACCCAACACCACAGCCATCCTCTGGTTGCCATATAGTGGAATAGAAGCAACACATATGTAGCCACCCACTGGCCGCCACAGCTCAGTGCACCACCAGGTCACGTCGGATAAAGGAAGAGACTTCCCAATGCTTCACAGTAGCACAGTACCGGGTAGTCCCAGTGCCACACTCCACAGATTCAAGCCACCCAGAAGACCAACAAGTGAGTCCTCAACTACAATCTTCAGCTCACAACACTCATGGGGATCCTCTGACTCCAGAGAACTCCACAGAACTGCAGGTCCAGGTAGGCTGCAGATTTTGTGCAGAACTCCACAGAACTCCAGCTCTAGATAGGCAGCAAATTTTGTACATGAAGGCCCTCCGATTCTGCCACAAGTCTCAATTCCTCAATCACAAAACTCCAAAGAACTCAAATTTATTTATTTATTTATTTTTATTTATTAAAGTCTAGGAATTACAACCCTTTGAGTCAGTGACTCATTTACAAAGGTTCCATGTCATACAAGGAAACAAAGTCAAATATAGGAGATAATGGGAACAAATACAGAGAATAAAATACAGAGGCATATTTCATAACAAACACTTAGAGCAACTTCTAGGTAAGCTGCAGATTTTGTGCAAGTGTTGATTTCCCAGTGAAAACAGCAGTTGAACACTTCACATAGAACTTTAGGGCACATCAGACATAGAACTCTGTTAGGTACTTGGACGCTACTACACACACTACAACGAACACAGGACATGACGTATTAGAAACAAAAGAAATTAAACTAAAAACAAAATAAACAGCAACAACTTCACTTTACAATCTCTATCCCTTGCTATGCTTGTTACCTTAGTGCTGCACCGATGGTCCAGTACCTTTACTTGTAATAGTGAGATCCTGAAATAGTAGTACCTTGCCATGGTTTTGAACAGCTTCCTTGATGTATATGTCCTCTAGTATCATGATTCTTTGCTTTGAATGTTAGTGTGAGACTGGTAGACAGCAAGAGATCTTGTTGTACTCTATAGAGTTGTCAAGAGGTCCCCCATACTACTACTTTATTACAATGTGTGCAAACCAAGAAACGTGATCCTTTTTATTATGCTAGTGATCTCACAATTTTTGTTTGCCTCCCATTGGACTAGTCTGAGTTATTTTTTTTTTCTTCTGTATTTGTTTCTACCCTGGCTCCCACTGGCTTATCTCTGACGTCACCCCCCATCACACTCGAGAATCAGACCCCTTCCCTTCTTGCCCACATGACTTACCCTTCATGGTAGGGGGCAGGGAGTGACTCAACTCACCGGCACGGATCCAGGTAAGGGAGGTGCCTTCTCGGGGCGGCGCTGCAGAGGGGGACCATCATCATCCTGCTGCAGTGGGAACCAATTTTCCTGTTTCCTGTGTGGAGTGCGAGCATGCAATGCCATCAATGATGCCCAGCACATGCGTCCACATGTTGTACATCGGGCAGCTGCTCCCACTCCGCCCCCATGTTATGGGACCTGGCATGTTGGTCCCCAGCCACCGCTAGGGGTCAGGCAAGTGCCAGTCCATATCCCCTCCCTCCCTCGGAGAAGAGAGCTGTCCTCCAGATGCTCAATCCTCTCCCACCTCTGCCGATCCCTGGTGACCCGCTCGCACCACAAACACAGGTCACTGGCATGGTAGGAGGTAAGACAGTGATGCCTCAGCCCTCCATACCACTGGGCTGGCTTCTAGTCTGAGTTTGTTGATACATTTTCACAAGTGAGCGTACCAGAACTGAGAGTTACAACCAAGAAGTGTTGACTTTTCAGTTTCTCAGAATGAATCTTGTGGCCATTAGCAGGATTTAAAATAGAAACATAGGAATTGCAGACAGAAGCAGGCTCTTTTGCCCATCATGTCTTTTCCCTACTTCAAAGCACTTTTTGTCTTGAAATATTTCCCCATACATATGTCTAACCAATCAAGCTTTAAATGTCAGATTTCAGATCTGGAAGAGATAGCAAATGCATTTAACTAACATGCATTTAAATGTCAGATGTCAGATCCAGAAGAGATAGCAAATGCATTTAACATCTTCTTCACTAACCTGGACAGATACATTGACCCAGCACCTGGAACTATGAACTTCTTTCCCGCTGATGCGCACACTGGTCCCAAATTCCATTTCTGCCTGATTACTAGTAAGGAAGACCTCTCTCTGCTAAGCACCATCAAACCTGATGGCTATCAGGGGTTCGACAAGCTGGAGCCCAAGTTTCTGAAAATGGTTGCCCCAATTATTGTGACTCCACTCAGGAACCTATTTAACAAGTCCCTTCTGCTCGGGCAATTCCCCACTAAGTGGAAAATGGCCACAGTAGTTCCCATTCACAAAGGTGGGGCCAAAGACCATGCTGAAATTTATTGACCTATATCCATACTCAGCGTACTCACTAAAACACTGGAGAAGCCTAACATAGGCAGATCCTTGACTACATTGAAATCCATCATCTACTTTCAGATGCACAGCATAGATTCAGGAAAAACCATGGTACTGACACAGCCCTTGGCAAGTTCACATCGGAAGTACTTGGGGCTATGGATCAAGGCCTAGCCACTGGAGCTCTATTCCTTGACCTGACAAAGGCCTTTGACTTGGTGATCCATGATTTCCTCATCACCTGCCTTTGGAACCTCGGTCTGGACTCCTTTGCCTCTTCCTGGTTTCAACACTGCCTCTGTGAGAGAAAACATCTGGTAAGATGGAAGGGTATGATATCTGACATTAGGCCAGTGAACTACGGAGTCCCCCAAGGATCCATCCTCGGATCCCTACTATTTACTATCTTCATAAACAGCATGCCTAATCATTGAGGAGGGACCAACATCCAACTCTATGCAGACAACGTTATCATCTACAGAACATCGAAAGATAATAGCCAAATAAACCAGGATCTCAATATGGACTTCAGAACATTGGAAAAATGGCTCACGGATAATAAACTCATCCTCAACCTAAATAAGTCCAAAGCCATGCTCTTCAGTCCCAAATACCTGGGAGCCGATAGATCTAACCTCCTCCTCCAAATCTCCTCCTCCAACTGCACTAATTGGAGGTCTGTGCATCCACAAATATCTTGGCATATACCTGGACTAGGAGTTAACCTAAATTTGCACATTGAGGCTACCACCAAGATCCTCCATTAAAAAATCAGTCTATTATACAGACTAGGTGGGTTCTTCTCCAATGAAGCTTGCTTGGTAATCACCACTGGAATCATCCTCCCAGTTCTTCTTTATGGTGCTTCCATAATACAACCTCTCCGGGGCACTGAACTTGACAAACTCTCTATCACAAAATTGTCCACTTTGCAGCTGCTGCTCATCCCCATGATCACCACTGTAATGTTCTCACCTCACTGAACTGGCCAACACTTGAGTCTAGACTTGCTAATCCTAATCTCTGTCATGCTTTCAAAATGGCCAAATTAACAGCCTCCCCTAAATGGACTTCTCCAGTTCAAGTCATTTAAGCGTGATCTCAGGTCTGCTACCCACCCAGCCCTGGAAGTCCCAGGGTCCAGATCCTGTGCAGGTGACAGATCCTTCACTATCTCTGCCCTGACCCTCTGGAATAGCATACCTTCAGTGGTGATGAGCTGCTCTATCCTGAACTCATTCAAAAATGCTCACAAATCCCAATGGCCTTTGGTAAATCTGTGCACTTGTACTTAAAGTGGTTGGGCTTTTTTTTCCTGTGTATCCACCTGAACACATTGGGCTTTCTCTCAAGTCCATGCTGTCCACTGATTAGCACCTAACCCAAGTACCCATCCTGCTGAGCTGGAGTCCTGCTCTTGCCGACAGAATCACAATCACACCCCCCATTTTCTGCATGTGCTATGTCTTGCTACTGAAATTGATTTGTGGTTGATAGCCTTGTTTACTAACTTTGTATATCTGAGTACCGTTACTGTTGCCTGTTTCTGCCTGTGTCTCCTGTACGGTTTTGATGCATTTATTCAATGTAATTAATGCTCTGCCTTTGTCTCCTGTATGCTTTTGATGTCTTTATTAAATGTAATTCATTTTGGTTCCCCCCTGAAAAAGGAACCCTGCTGTCTCACTGGGCCTACACTGTCAACAAATTTCAATACATGAATAAATGAGCTGAAAGGCTCTGTCTTGATTGGTGAGCTACGCTGACAGTTCCATGCATTCACTACCCTCTATGTGTAAAATTCATTCTCTGTTCAACCCTAAAACTTTGTCCTCTAGTATTTTTCTTTTTACCTTTCAGTGTTATATTTTCACTCCTGTCTAAAATCATCATCCTTTAACATTATCTACATAATTATTAAAACTCTTTCCAACTCTTCTCTTGGCAGAACAGTCTGAACTCCTTAAACCTGTTGACATGCTCTTGTCCTTCAATCTCCCAAATCTGCTTTGTTATCCTCCTCCACACCCCTTTAACAAGATACATATCCTTCCTGCAGTTGGGTGAGGAAAACTGATTTTAATAATCAAAATGAGATTTAGCAATGGACCTGTACAGTTGCAAAATAATCTCACCTGACATACTCTTAAAATTCTGCTTTATGCAACTCAGAATTTAATTTCCTTACATGCAAGCTGATCACAGTGTGTCCCAAGTTTCAGACTGTGATAATTGCTCTGGGATATCTTGTCTATCTTGTCTGATTAGTTGTAATTTTATTTTACCAAGTAAATGGCACTCAGGTCTTCTGTTTATCTTCCCCAAATGCATAACTCACATTAAAAATGTTCTCCTTCTCTTAAGGTGGATGAAGATGGCGGCCACACTGGGTGAGCCGTCATTAGTAATAGTAGCATTTTAGTTTGTAGTACATCTTTTTATTCATTTTGTTTGTTTTTCTTGTTTATTAGTACATCAGTTAGTATTAGTGATAGTTAGCAAGGGAGATCGAGTGAGCCAGTGAGTTTAGGAAAGCATCCCTGGAATTATTAGGCAGTGGATGGAGTTATAATCTGAGTTCAATCTTGCTTCCAAAAACCTTTATTTCGCTCCAGCGCTACAAGTCAAAAACGCTGAAGTATATACATTTTTCATAAAGTGGGTTCAATCTGTTCGGTTTGCTCTCGAGTATCAGAGCCTTTGGACTTACCGATCTGGAGCTGTGCTGTCCTGGCTAATTTGAGTGGAGAAGAGGTATTCCAGTGTCTGAAGAGTGTTCAAGAGTGGTTCACTCCTTTACTGGTTAGGAGCTCTTGAGTGGAAATTAAATTGTCCGAGTCCGGAGGGGAAGGACTATGGTCACTTGCTGGGGGCTGCTGTCCCAATTGTGCCAGGGTCCAAGGTGGGAACGCCATTGTCCGACTGTCGAAAAGTCAGTGGGGGAGCACGGTGCTGTCCTAAGTCATCGGGGAGAAGTCAGATGACTGACTCTCCAGGTGTCTGTTGCTGCTGGTCATGGGTTCGGGAGGATGAGCAGTGGGTCCCCTGGTGGGGTGGCCAGAGGCATTTGATCCCCGGTTGCTTCAGCATTCTCTCTGAATTTCTCTGACTGTGGTCAGAGTCATGGAGGATAGAGGATAGTGGAACTTGGACTTTGCTTTCCTGTGGACTAGGATTTACTGGATTGCTGGATCATCCACTGGGCTCTTTGACCCCCGGTGGTACTGGCTTATAGCACTGGCTTGAATGCTTTGTTGGCTGTGCTCCTTTCTCAGTCTGTCTGGAGTACCAAAGTAGCAGAGATTTTGAAATCTGCTGCCAAAATTAGGAATTTGGTGAGAGCTTTTTCCTTTTATCTGGAGCTTCATTCCTATTTTGTGGGGATGAGTTTTTTTTGAGACTCTCTATTTGTGGAAGCAGGACTGTGTATTGAAACTACTACCATTACTGGCTCTTTAAGACTGTAAAAGTCTTGGATTTTGGGCTTACTGGCTACAAGATTTATTCTTTAATTTTTATTCTTAGTTTTTAGCTGACCTGGCTGAGTGAGAGTTAGATCTGGAAAACTATACTGGACAAATTTCAGAGGTGGGAGCTCTGTAAATTTCTAGGTTGCTATTTTGGATATCATATTTAATGCTACTACTGTAAATTTCTGATGCTGTTGTTACTTATAATTAGGGTTGGGGTATATTGTATTTGGGTTGGAGGGTGGGGAGGATTGAATTGAATGTGTGTTTTTGTAAATAAGAGTTTTTCTTTTTTATTATTTCCTTTTAATTACTTATGTGCCAGGGTTGTTTGAGGGGGCTGAGGGGGGACAGAATAGTGTATGGGGCATCCCTTTTGTGTGATTTACAGCACTTTACCTGTCTCCCGGTTTCTGATACTACTGTAAGATGTTGCCAGGAGGTGGGGATCTGGAGGGGCTCGGGTGATCTTGGGCGGCGGGGAGTGCCGTGCACAGCGGAGCATGGTAGAATAGGAATTGATGGTCCACCCTGGATTACAACGGGCACAAGAGAGTGGCCAGACATGTCTGGTGCCTGTCTCCAGGGAATCTACCTGACCAAGTGGTCAGGTAACTCGAGAGGCTGCTTTGCTCACCAATCCCCTGAGGCAGTGCTATACAATGCCAGATTGTTCAGGAACAAGACTGCCATTGCGGACTTGATTTCCTTGGTCAATCTGGCTTGCATTACAGAGACCTGGGTTGGGGACAATGCTGGCCCAGTTTTTGAGGCTACCATCCCCCCAGGGTATTCAGTAGTGCACTGCCCCAGAGAGGAATGTAGGAGTGGTGAGCTAGCCATCTGTTTTAGATTTGACTTGGACTTCACCTTGCACCCAGTGGGAGCCCCAGGTTCTTTCGAATGTGTGGCCATTTGTGCAGGTCCAGGCACAGGCTGTAGGACTCCTTTTATTTACCGTCCCCCTCAGGCGGTGGGGAATTTCCTGCAGGAAGTTGCTGAATTCGTAGTCGGTGAAACATTGGAAGCCCACAGATGTATTGTCTTGGTGGATTTCAGTGTTTGGGCCAACAGTGAATCCTCTCAGCTTGGTCATAACTTCCTCCAGATTATGTCATTGCTGGGCCTGTGGTAAGTTGTTTCTGCCTTGATACACCAGGGTGGGCACACATTAGACCTGGTGTTCTCACCGGGGCTTGAGATAAATGATCTCAAGATTGATTGGGTGGTTTGGTCCAATCACTGCATGGTGCAGTTCTTGTTTGGGGCTTCCACCTGATGCCCTCCCCCTACAGAGATTATGAGCTGTCATCCTTTGCAAGGATTGACCACAGAGGGCTTTTTGGTAGCAGCTGATCTATCTGGCATGGGCAATGCATGCACTGGAGATGTTGGTGCCATGGTGGGCTCTTATAATAGAGGGCTCTCTGACACCATTCACTCCCTCACACCTGTCCATGTATGACCCAAATCCTCCTACCTGAGGTCCCCATGGTTTGATGGGGACCTCAGGCAGATGAAGAGAAAGGGTCAGAGTTTGGAGCACTGCTGGAGGAGGTCCAGCCTGAAGGAGGACAAACTGGCCCTGCGTGTGCATTATAATGCATACCAGGGGGCAATCAACCATAAGAAGGCGGTGTTCCTGTCCAGTGAGATTGTTGCTGGGAAGAACTGACCAGCTATACTCTTTCGGACTGTGGACAGGCTACTTCATCCAGCTTGACTACAACTGAAGAAGGTTTTTTCTAATGCTGAATGTGAAGAGTTTGCTTGGTTCTTCTCAGACAGTGTCCGGTATCCGGCAGAGAGTTCCACCAGTCAGCAGTGCTACAGCTGGCAGTGGTCTCCCAAAGTGTTCTGAGTGCACTCCACCTGGTTGGGGGGAGTTTAGACCAGTGGAGGTAAGTGAGGTCATTGGTGTGGAACCAATCTGAAGCACACTTTTTGCAAACTGGTTCCGAGTGCCAAAGCATTTCTTTATGAAATGCATCGACACCATTGGCCCAGTGTTTGCTCTGATTGTGCAGTGTTCCCTATCTAAATGGGTCTTCCCTGATGACTTGAAGGAGGCATTGATGAGACCAGTCCTAAAGAAACCATCTTTGGACACAGAGGTTAGGGCAAATTACTGACCTATCTCCAACCACCCCTTTTTGGCGAACATTGTGGAGAAGGTAGTGGCTCTTCAGTTGGAGGAGCACCTTGTGACCCTTGAGTAGTACGAACACTTCCAGTTGGGTTTTTGGGTGAGACATAGCACATAAACTGAGCTTGTTTGGGTGCAGAATTATATCCTCCGGGCTAGAGATCGAGGAGAAAAGACAATTTTTGTTCTCCTTGATCTCTCTTCAGCATTCGACACTGTGGACCATTGTGTGTTGCTTGACCACCTCAGGGAACTCTGCAGACTCACTGGCACTGTCATCCGCTAGTTTGAATCTTTTTTAACCAACAGGAGGCAACGGGTTGTGATGGGTAATTTATCCTCCATCCCTAGCCCCTTATCTTGTGGAGTACCTGAGGGTTCGGTATTAGCCCCAATGTTGTTCGCAGTGTACATGCTACCCCTGGGAGGGATCATTAGGAAGAATGGCTTGGTTTTCATTGCTATGCTGAAGATACCCAGCTATACTTATCCTTTGCCCCAGGAACATCCAATGTGGTAGATGTGCCAAACAGCTGCCTTGTTGAGATCAACGACTGGATGGCCTCTAGCTGATTGCAATTGAACCCCAATAAGACGGAAGTATTGGTGGTGGAGTCAAACAGATCAGAGAATGGACTTTTCTGGGATCTGTTCCATTGAAGGCCTCCTCTAGGGTGCGAAATCTTAGTGTCATTCTGGATAGGAGTTTGACGATGGAGGCACAAATATCTTCCACTGTCTGCTCCTGTTTTTTCCACCTCAGAAATGCCACCAGGATAAAGCCCCTTGTTCCACCTCTGGATCTCCCCACTTTGATGCATTCCTTAGTTACATCAAGGTTTATCTACTGTAATGCACTCTACCTCATGGTCATGGGAGGAGCTTTCCGCAGACTGCAGCTAGTGCAGAATGCAGCTGCGCAGATACTTACTGGGCAGCTAAAATTTTGCCATATTACACCAGTGTTGGGTGAGCTGCACTGGCTGCCAGTCAGGTGGAGGATCCTCTTTAAGGTGGGTCTTCTCACCTATAAGGCCCTACATGGTCTGAGCCCTGGTTATCTGTTAGACCTTCTTGTACCTGTTCTCTCAGTTCACCCCCTCTGTTCCTCCTGTGGAGGCCTTCTATCAATTCCCAGGATGAGGTTGAAATCAGCTGGCTACAAGGATTTTAGTGTTGCCACCCCCGTCCTGTGGAATTCACTGCTCCTCAGGGTTAAGGGGGCCCCCACTTTGAGGCATTCAAGGCCTCGCCTTAAGGCCTTCCTATTCACCCAGGCCTTCAATCTATAAATCTGATTATGATAGTGGTAGTCTGATGTTTAGCTTATTATTTATGGGAACTGTTTTTATGAGGACTTAATTATTTATGTTTATACTTATTTTATTTGATTTGTTTTGATATACATGTTTTATCTGTTTGTACGGCACCCAGAGCCTACAGGATTGGGTGTATTTCAAATAAATTTTGCCTTGCCTTGTCATAACTGCACACTTCCGCCAAAAAAGCCATCCCAAATCTGTCAGCCCATTCTGTTAGCATATTAAGATTTCTCTGCAACTTTTCTAAAAACTCATTAGAATTAATAGCACCCCCCCCCCCCATCTTATTGCAATCTGCAAACTTGGCTATTGAACATTTCAGTTCTTTATCTATATCACTTACAGTAGGTACGGTTAATAAAATCAGACACAGCAACAACCCTTGAGGTACCAAGCTTGTTATGTGTCTCTATTCAGATGTAGCTTGTCATGTGTCCCTAGTCAGATGTACAACATAGGCATTTAATCTTGCGTTTTGCCACCTACCAGTCTGCCAATTATTTATTGAGTTTAGGACATGTCCCTTGATTTCCATCCCTGTGATTATTTCAACTAAACCCTTATGTGGCAATAAAAATGCTTTTCTGAAATCAAGATAAATAAAATCTGGACTACTGGTGATGCTGGACTCTTGATGGCAGCCTGAGTCCTGAGTTCTTCACCCACACCTACATCTAAACCTCTCAGAGCAGCAATATGTAAGAAATACCTGAGTCATACAAGTGAAGAGGCTCTCAAAAATGTTTAGGAATGAAGATTGTGTGCAGTCAGGATCAGATTTTCCTGATGCTGATGGATACAGAGGTCGCAACTCGGACACTGATGTCTCACAGGCTTCTGCTACCACGTACTCACAAGCCCAGGTTACACACTCCATGTCACTGAACCTGCTTAAGACCAACAAAAAGCTGGATATCCTCCTTACTGGTCTGTCATACTTCTAAAAAGAGGTTTGTCTCACCACTGCAGACCTCTGGATGAACATGCAAAAACTTGAGAAGCGGCATGGTGAGATGGTCGAGCAGCTTACAAAAACAGATGGCCAGCTTGATGCTACTGAATTAGTGATTCTTCAACTGCAGTAGACCATACATTCCATGCAGGAGAAAACAGAGGATGCACAGTGTCAGAATCAGTGAAGCAATCTTCTCTTATCTGGCATGCAGGAGGAGGCCGAAGGACAAGCCCTCACCACCATCCTTCAAGAGTTTCTATACACGGACCTTGACCTGCCACCAAAGTGCTGGAAATTGAGAGGACTCATCAGGTTACAGGACCACAACTGACACCACCAACTGCCAGGCTATGCTTAATTATTATTTGGGTCCTATGTTTCTCTGACAAGGAGGACCTGCTTAGGAAGACAAGGCAGAAAAATGAAGTTTTACATAGATATGCAGGAACCTATTTTGATAACTACTATCTCTCACAGTACAGGCTGATAGAACTACATCCCCATGATGAAATCTTTAACAGCACAGTAGTTAAAAATTCCAGACACTGTATCCCTGAAAAATAATTATTTTTTCCCCCAGCGGGACAAAAGACTTTCACTACTGCCGAAGCAGTGGCTAAGGAGCTGGAGTACCAAGGTATAAAGTGCAACCTGCAGCATGATCACAGCCTTCACAGATTCTGGAAGGAAAACTTGCACAGCAAGTCTTGCACCAGAAATAAGGCAGGGACAGCAAGAGACAACAGACACAAGAGAATGAGCATGAAATTATCACCTGCCTCTGGGCTTACTAGTTTTCTGTAACTCACTGAGCTACACCATCGCCTTGAGATGAACCAAACCACCACTTTCACACAGGCTGAATTTCCCCTTAGTAAGTATGGTGCCCTACCATCTTTTCCTCCATGGTTCCCTGCCTCTCCCCATGCATCTTGTCAGGAGGTGGGTGATGTGGGGGTTTGGTGCAATGGCCTGTGTGATGCACTTGGATCCAGTTTCTTTGGGGGGGGATGTTGCTAGAACAACTGATCAGGAAAGGTGCCAGCCCATATCTGGTTAATTAAGGTATGCTTAGGATCACTGACTTCCACACTTTACCACTGGGGAGAATTATTACTTACAGGTTATATTGCTGCTGACAATCAGGTAAGAATTCAAAGAAAAGAATCTCCAGCTATTCTATGTATTTATCAATCCACCTGTTATTCATGCAGTTCATGTGTAAATAAAAAAAACCCTGGTATCACCCAATGTTTCACCAAATGTGAGTTTCTTAATGGGCCAGGAAACTAAATTTAAATAAAATTCAGCATAAGTATACTGTTGTAAACCATGGGCCAGATATTCAGAGTGTGGCAGGCAGTGGCGCAAGCCTGGATGCAATGCAACTGGGCTGTGCCAGGGCCAGGTGATATTCAATGGTGATGTGCCATGGTGATGAATATGGCATGGGCAGTGCACACACTGTGCATGGTGCTGTGGCACTGCACCAGCACAAGCCACAGAGGGGAGCACAGGGATGTGCCAGCACAAGTGCCATTGTGCTAGGTGCCTCACCCGCAATATTCCGCCGGGGGCATGCAAATGAGGCCATAATCTATGCAAGGTGCAAATGGAGCTATTTGCATGTCATTAGGGCCCTATTTGCATGCAATGCCCTTGGCATCCCGGTGAATTGCACCTGGCGCCATGCCAAGCTGATGTCATCAGGGATTGGCTCTCTGGTGGGCTATTGCACTCCCACCTCCTGTATGCCCGATTGCAGGCAGTAGTACAAATAAACATAATCCTATGCCTGATCGTGGGCGGTAGTAAGAATAAACATAATCCTGGTGGTCTAGTGGCACCCCCCTTCCTCCTCATATGCCTGATTGCGGGCAGTAGTAAAAATATACATAATCCTATGCCTGATCATGGGCAGTAGTAAGAATAATTGTAATCCTATGCCCGATCGCAGGTGGTAGTAAGAATAAATATAATCCTGTGCCCGAACATGGGCTGTAGTAATACGAGAGATCAACCTGGTGGTCAAGTGGTACCCCCCTCCTCACCCACCCACAGAGGCCCCTGGCCACCCAGCACCCACCCCATCATCGGTGGGAAGCAGCACCCCACCTGCACACTGCCCAGCTGCCCGCCGAATGACAGTGTACAGTATGATCTGTACACCTATTGGGCCACAATGTGGACCAGTGGGCTTGCAGACCATACTGTACTACAAAGGACCAGATATGTGAATGATTGCATTGGATTATGTTTATTTTTACTACTGCCCACAATCGGGCATACGGGGAGGGAGGGGGGTCCACTAGACCACCAGGATTATGATTATGTTTATTCTTACTACCGCCCATGATCGAGTATAGGATTATGTTTATTTATATTACTGCCCGCGCTCAGGCATACGGGGTGGGGGGGCCACTGGACTACCAGGGGGACCGGGTGCCTGTGGATGGTGTTTCTGCTGGGCAGTTGTTGTGGTGCATCAATACAGCCAACCCGCCTCTGTGAGTATTGCATTTGAGCCTATTATTTTACGACTCAACTTTGGGCACGGTGTGTCGCATGCGTGTAGGGATTGCACCAGCATTTGCCGCATCCCAGACTGAATATCAGGATGTACTGCATAGCCATGGGCACGCCCCTGCATCTGCACGCGCACGATACTAATGCACCCCAGCTGTGGCAGAGTTGCACTGCACAATCTGCTCCCTTTCAATATCATGTCAAGGCATTAGGGGTTATTGTGCATGGTGCAACCTTGTTAGCTATGCAACCCCTTGAATATTCCGGCCCATGTCTACTATCATTTTTTCAATTTTTTTAAAATTATATTTTGGCATCCATTTTGGGCCCGATCCCCTAGTTCATCATTCAATACACTTCAATATATACTTAATCATTTTCTTAGTGAATACTTCTTAATCATTAATTCATTTGTTATAAATATCCACTGTCATGCCTTGTGCACCAGTATCTCTGAGTTACCCCTGAACTCCAGCATATTCAACATGCTATAAATATTTATGTACTCCACCTAAATTTATTCCAAAAACAGTCTTGCCTACAGTATTTCTGTTTGTCATAATACAATTGTCCCCGGAACCGCTCCCAGCAATAGTGGACTCTACACTTATTTAACTTTTCGGTTGCTCGTTGGCAAGATTTACAGTTGAAGAGCCTATGCAAGACACTTATCCACTTGTTGCTGTCATTTAAATTGTTATTTTAAGTTCATATTGGGGGGTATTTATGTGGTTGGGTATTTATTGATTTATTTAAAATGGGTAAGAGTGACTGTTCTAGTGGAGCTATCTTGTAGTGTAGGAAAATTTTAATTTTTGTTTTCCTTTGGGTTTTGTTTATTTTAGTTATCATTTATTTTGAGTTTGGTTGGCGTGGGAAATTTTTTTTTCTTTATTATTATTTGTTTTGAAATTTTTCTTTTTGGAGTTAGACACCTGTGCTTTGTATATTTTGATGGTTGGTTAGCCTGTGGAATGTGTGGTCCCCCCCAGTTGTGCCTATTTGTCCTCTGCTCTCCATGCCTTCACCGTTCTCCCCCCCACCTCGATGTTTTCTACCTACCAGCACTGTCAAGTGCTAGGTATTGTGCATAGGAGGGGGGTGGGGGTGGGGGGTGTTGACATCAGAGGAAGAATGAGCGGGCCTCTCAAATTAGGGTTGTTAGGTCTAGAAGATGCCCTGGGGAGAAATGGAGCCTGGAACATGGTGTTCCATGTCTAGTCCCCATACCCAAGGGCACCACTTCTTTTGGTGGACAAGTAGCCAGGGTGGCTCTTGAAACCTGTCCAACTCGAGCAGTGTTATGCAATGCCAGCTCTATTAAGAACAAGACTGCAATTATTGCAGATCTTGTTGGAACAACTGATCTGGCTGGCTAGATGAAAATGCTGGTCCATTGCTAGAAGCAGCAATTCCATCTGGGTACTCAGTGATACACTTCTTGAGATAGGACCATGGGGGGAGCGGTCTGTTTCAAGACCGAGTTGGGCATCACAAGTGTACCAGTAGAGGAGGCCATATCTTTTGAGTGTACTGTGGTGGCAGGTGTGAGTTGTAGGATAGCTCTTGTCTGCCATCCACCCGGGGATGAAAAGTGGTTCCTACAGGAAGTAGCGGATTTTGTTGTTGACATGGCGTTGGAGTCACCCAGATTGATGGTACTGCATGACTTCAGCGCCTGGGTCAATGATGAATTCTCGCCTTTTGGACAGCACTTCCTCCAGTTGATGACATCTCTGGGCCTCACACAGATTGTTACCTCTGCCACCCATAATCATGGTCACTTTTTGGATTTGGTTTTCCTCCTGGGGATTGAGGCCTCCGATTTGGGTGTGAAACTTGTCGTTTTGTCCGATCACAACACTGTGAGGTTTAACTTTTGCACCCCCCTTCATAGGCCTGCCCCTGTGGAAATGGTCAGTTACCATCCTTTACGGGATGTGACCCCTGAAGGCCTAGAGGCGGTGATTGACCTCTCGGAGGTTGGTTCCTGTGGCCAGCTCGAGTCCAGAGACCTTGGTCTTGGCCCATAATAAGGCCATCTACACAGCCCTGGACTGGATTGCTCCTGTCTGTGTTCGATCTCTCCCACTTCGCACTCGGGCCCCTTGGTTTGATCGGTCTTTGAGGGAGTTGCAGCAACTAGGATGAAGGTTAGAGCGGTGCTGGCAGAAATCTGCACTGGAGGACGACCACCTTTGATTGGTAGAACACCATCAGGCCTACCAATCAGCGATCTCCAAGGCAGAATTCATGTCCGGGGAGATTGCTGCTGCTCGGAATCGACCAGCTCAACTCTTCTGAACCGTGGACAGGCTGTGCAACCAAGCCTGTCTGCAGCTCAGAAGAGCTTTTTCACAAATGGAGTGTGATGAGCTTGCTCGATTTTTTGTGAGTAAGGTGGCCAACATCAGGTCAGAAATCCTCTTGACTCGCTCTGTGGGGGATGCTGTTGGTCGGTGCTCGGTCACTACACCTCGTGTTTCTTGGAGTACCTTTGACCTGCTGGAGTTCGTTGATGTCATGCGGATTGTCCAGGGTATGCACTCTATGTGCTGTAGTTTGGATCCAGGACCAACTTCCCTGATCATGGGTTGTTGTGATATTATCAGCCCGGTCCTGGCTCAGATAGTCCAGTGCTCCTTGGATTCGGGTGAGTTCCCAAGCCCTACATGCTGTAGTTTGGATCTGGGCCCAACAACTCTGATCATGGGTTGTTGTGATATTATCAGCCCAGTCCTGGCTTAGATAGTCCGGTGCTCCTTGGATTCAGGTGAGTTCCCAAGCTCCCTGGAGGAGATGGTGGTAACACCCCTCCTGAAGAAAGCTTCTTTAGACACGGATGCTCTAGCAAACTACAGACCAATCTCGAACCTTACCTTCATAGGGAAGGTTATTGAGAAAGTAGTGGTGATACAACTGGAGAACCACTTGACCATCCATAATATCTATGAACCTCTCCAGTCTGGTTTTCAAAAGAGGCATAGTACCAAGACTGCGCTGGTTCAGGTGCTCAATGATCTCCTGATGGCGAGAGATCAGAGAAACCATTCCATTCTGGTGCTCCTTGATCTCTCCTCAGCCTTTGACACTGTGGACCATGGGTGCTGCTTGAGTGCCTAAGGTTCATCTGTGACCTGACATGCACAGTCCTCAGATGGTTTACATCTTTCCTCACTGGCAGAATGCAGAGAGTTATGTCTGGAATTTTTTCTTCAGACTCACTCCCTCTGTCATGTGGGGTTCCTCAGGGATAGGTGCAGTCCCCCATGTTGTTTGCAGTGCATATGCTGCCCCTCAGAGACATTGTAAGACAGTATGGGATGCGGTTTCACTGCTATGCTGATGATACCCAACTCTACCTGTCTTTTGCACCCAACTAGAATAGTGCTCTCTCGTTATTTAACAACTGCCTCGCTGAAATCCAGGATTGTATGAATTCGATCTGGCTAAAGTTGAACGCGGGAAAGACTGAGGTGATGGTTGTGGATCCAGGTCACCAGACAGAGGGGTTGAGGGCTGGTCAACCCTCTGAACTTTATCTGGGGGGGCTCCCAGATTCTTATCTTTGAACGGGTGCAAGACCTTGGGGTGGTGCTTGATGATGGGCTGACCCTATGATCCCAGGTGTTGGCAGTCATCAAGTCTGCCTTTTATCATCTTAGGAACATCACTAGGATCAAGCACCTTGTTCCTTCCAGGGATCTGCCTACACTGGTCCAGGCCTTTGTGATCTTGTGCCTTGACTACTGCAATTCCCCATACTTAGGGCTCCCTGGGGTTGATATCCGCCACCTGCAGCTAATGTAGAATGCTGCAGCATGATTGTTGAAGGGTATTTCCCCTTCTTCACATATTACCCCAGTGCTGCACAATCTGCACTGGCTGCCGATTCAGTGGCAGATCACCTTTAAAGTTGATTCACTGACTTATAAATCCCTACATGAACTTGGCCATGATTACCTGAAAGAGCTTCTTGTTCCCTACTGCCTGTGCGACAGCTCTGTTCAGCTGATGAGGGGTCGCTGGAGACTCCGAATTTGACTTTGAGATCTTCTGGGGCCCATGCATTTATGTTTGTGGCCCCTACAATCTGGAATTCTCTACCTCGTCAGCTCCAGGAGTGCACAACTATGGGGGTATTTAAACAGCAATTTAAAACCATTCTGTGGCAGCAGCCCTTTCAGTGATGTATAGTTGTATGGACCTGTTATTTTATTTATTATTGTATTTGTTCTATGCAATTATGTTTTAATCTTTGTACAGCTCCTTGATATTTGGAAAGGCACTTAAAAACAAAATGTATTATTATTTATTTTGGCACAAAAAATATTTACATCCACAATAGTATTACTTCAAATTCCACACATAATAATTCATTCAAAGTTTTCTTGGTTCCGGCCTCTTCCTTCTTCTGGTTGTTCCTCCATCTTTGCTTTCAGGGCCTGGACACTGTGAATCTGGACCCCTCTTCCACACCAGAACCAGGCTGGTTCCAGCTACCTGGGCTTTCAACCTCCAGGCCCAGACACTTCTGAATCTGGCACCTGGATTTATCCCCCACCCTACTTTAACCCCATGTCTGGGTTCTTTGACCCCAGCTGATATATCCTCCTCCTCCCCCTTCCCCCGCTGTCCCTTTCCTTTCTTCTAACTCACTTGGGCCTTGTTGCCCCTCCCAAAGGACTATGACCCAACCCCTGGGCCTGTAGCTACCTTCCCACAGCAAACCTGCTGGCCCCTTGCCCAGGGCCCCTAGGGCACTCAACCTGCCCTCCGCCTATCTTTGTGTCAACCATGCCCCTCCCAGAATCTTCCTTAATAAGGGTGGGAGGATGGGAAAATTCCCATCAAAAGAGGTCATCCTGCCTGTGTTCTGGCCTGATATACCCCTACAGGACCCCTGGTTAGGAGCCCTTGGGGTTCCGCCCCCCCTGCCAATCCATGGAGCTCCGGCATCGCTATGTCATATTACACCTTCCACCTGCTTTGTGATGTCACTAGCCCCACCCCTTCTACCTGCTTTTCCTCCCTCCCCACCCTCCCCCTCTTGTGTTCCTTCCCTGGCAGGGGTCATCAGACAACCTGTTCTGCCTTTTACTGGCAAGCCCAATTGTCCCCTGAACCCCTCCAAGGAATAATGGATTCTACACTTATTTAACTTTTTGGTTGCTAGTTGGCAATATTTATTTTGGCACAAAGAATATTTACATCCACAATGTTATTACTTCAAATTCACACATAATAATTCATTCAAAGTTTTCTTGATTCCGCCTCTTCCTTCTTCTGGTTGCTCCTCCATCTTGACTTTCAGGGCCCAGACACTGTGAATCTGGCCCCCTCTTACACACCAGAACCAGGCCGGTTCCACCTACCCAGGTTTTCTCCCTCCAGGCCCGGACACTTCTGAATCCAGTGCCTGAACCTATGTCTCTCCCCTCTTTAACCCCACGTCTGGGTTCCTTGTCCCCAGCCCATGTATCCTACCCCCTCCGCCCTTCCCTTTCCCCCACTATCCCTTTTCTTTCTTCTACGGCCCCTCCTCCAGCTTGCGATACACGGAGGTGCTTCTGCTTGCAGGCTAGTATCTAGAGCCTTTTGTGGCTTTCTTGTCCACTAGCTCCCTAACTGGCCTCAGGAATAGACACATGCCAAATTCCGACAAGTGTACCCGTCAGGTCTGTACAGTGCAACTTGGTCAAAGGAAATATCCTTGTGCTGCAGGTGCACTCCCCCCATTTCAATTACTGCCCTCGCCACCCTTCTATTCAGATGCTTCCTAACTTTTTCAACCAGCTGAATGTCTTTGACCCCCCCAAACCTGCCATGAGGTGATGTCAGACCAGCCAATTGTCACCCTCGGCCACCACCCTTTTAGCTTTTCTAAATCCACCAGGATGTTCCACCTATTTTCCTCATGGCAGGCCCCCACAAGTCACTGCCCCCCAGGTGTATAATAATGCAATCTGGCATGACCCACAGCAGTCTTAACTCCTCCATTAGTGGCAGGAGCTGTGCCCACCTCATACCCCTAATGCCTTTCCACAGCACCCTGGTGTGCTCGGTAATGTATCGTAGTTCTGCTTCTCTGGAAGTGGTGACTGCAGACCTTTCAGCCCAATAGATGAAGGAGTGCCCCACTATCCAAATTTTCCTCTTGGAACCTGTCATGGAAACAAGATAAACAGTGTGAGTCAGTGTTATCAGTACCTGACATACCTCCTATAGCAGCTGGACTTCCAGCACCCCACCTTCTTTACTTCTTCCACTGCAGCCCCATTTTCTGCTGCCTCTGTGGCTACCCCAATCTAAAAAGAATGAGGGGTGAATTCACCAGGGTCTTCTCCTATGAATGTCAGGGCCCTCCTGAGTACTTCCCCCACTTGAAAACTGGTGACTGGGGAACCATCCCGATGTCAGAACAAGCCCCCCCAACCCTCCCTTAAACGATCCTGTATGCCTCCAATGCCTTGACCGTGCAGTTGGTGGACTGTGGTTGCCTCACCAGTGAAACCTTGGTCTCCTTCTCCTTTAGGTCCATCTTAGACTTGACCAGGTTAATGACCACTCCATCAGGTCCCCACAGGATGTCCTCATGCTGCAGAGCCTGTCCAGCAGCTGTTTTCCATGGGGCCACCACTCCCCCCCCAGAATGCCCCTGCTGCCATGACCACGAACATGGCCGCCTCCTGGGCAGAGGTGCATACCTTCTGAGTTGCCCCTAAGACTTTTTCAAGCAGCTGCCCTCTTATGGGGCACCTCCAATCCGTCATGGCCACCTGCCCCTCTGCCAGCCTGAAACCATCCTCTTTACTGTCCAGCTGGCCATTATATTGGGCCAGCCCCTGTCCTGACATACCCAACTGATGCCAGCCAAATGAAGCACCACTGTGGCATGGGCCAGTCCATCTTCCCACTTCTCCACTACAAACCTCCTTACCTGCTCCTCCCGGACCGATTCATCCCTGTCCCACCCGTGCTTCCTTCTGAACTCCTGGAATCTCGCCCACCCTGCTTCATAAGCCCTCAACATATTTGCTGACCAGAAACCCTAGTACAGCAACCTGGCTGTGTCCCTCCAGCCTCCCATAACTGGTCCAGGATCCTGGTTCTGTGTGGCACTGCCTGAGGCCTCACCTCCCGAAACCTTTCGATCGGCAAATGGGAAAGACTGTCAGGCACTTTGTTCCTCAACCCTTTGATATGATGCACTTTGAAAAACAGGTTCAGCTGCAACGGCAACAATACCATGCACCTGAGCAACCTGCCTACCATCTCCGTCCTCCCTCTTGCATATTAATGACCTCCACAACCCCTTTGTTGTCACACCAAAACAAGATACGCTTCCCTTTCATCCTATACCCTCACACTTCCAAGGCCACCCAGATCGGGTAAGATCTCCAAGAATGTGATGTCCTTTAATATTTCCCCCTCTGCCCACAATGCCAGCCAAGGTTCTGACATAAGTCTGACACCCTTGGAAGTATGCTCCCATTCCCAGGGTGCCCGAAGCATCCGAGAACAGCTCCAAGTCTGTGTTCCACTCCCACTCATTTTGCCAGAATGTCACCCCATTGAAGGTGTTGAGAAACTCCTCCCATACTTGGAAATCCTCCCACACCCTTTTGACACATCTACCCAGTGGTGTGGAAGTTTAGCCTTCCCTGTGGCCCTACCCAGCCACCTTGTAAATACCCTGCCTGGGCTAATGGCCTTACAGGTGAAATTAATGTGCCCCAGAAGTTGTTGCATTTGTACCATCGGCACCCTCCTCCTCCTCCCCATAACCTGTGCCAGCAGGCCTTTAAGGTGCACCACTTTGTTCCTGGGAAACTGGAAACAGACTGCCTCTGTGTCCACCTTTGTGCCCAAGAATTCTAATCTCCAGGCAGGGCCCTCCTTCTTGCCCTGTGCCAGTGGTATCCCTATCTGTTAGCACATTTCCTTAGAATCCTGCAACATGCCCTATGCCTCCGTTCTCGATTCCCAATGAGGAGGAAATCATCCAGGTAATGCACCACCCTCCTGTGCCCATACCTGGCTCCAAATATCCACTGCACCCAGATGCTGAATGCTTCAAAGGTGGAACAAGCCACTGAGCACCTCATGGGAATGGCTTTGTTGAAATAGATGCTTCCTTGGAATTGAAAACCCAACAGGTCCCAATCTGTGGACCTGACTGGCAAGAGTCGAAATGCCGACTCAATGTCCTTCTTCACTAGCCATGCTCCCTCGATTGCCTTGATCAGTATTATGGCCTGCTCTAGAGAGGTGTACGAAACTGCCCTAAGGTGATCTGGTATGCCCTCGTTCACCAACGAACCCTCAGGATAGGATAAGTGATGGATCATGCAGAATTCCCCTTCCACCTTCTTGGGTATGATACCAAGTGGGGATACTTGGAAATGTGCGCATGTGCGGCCCCAATGGGCCCTCCTCCTGGCCCGCTTTGATTTCTTTTTCTATCTTGGCCCCTACTATTCCCTTCTTCCCCTTCACTGACCCAAGATTTTTGGCCCACATCTTTGTCCATCCCCCTTGAAACCCCAGTGGGAAGCTGGTCCAGAAACCTTCCCTGAGCAGCTCCTCCACCACCACTAGGGAAATGGGAGTACGTGCCATCATATAAAACCACCTCCCTCTCTCAGGCACCATGTTAATGCCAGCATCTGGAGGTGTAGTGCTGACCCTGTGGCTGCCCCCTCACCCCCTGCCTTGCCCCCCAAGCACCCTGACAGGACTGTTCATAGAACTGCCCTCCGTTCTCTCCCCCTCTTTCACCACCTTGTCAGCACTTGGAGGGTTGGTGAGACCCACCACATTTTGAGCAGACATGCCTGAACTTACATCCGTTCCAGGTGCAGTTGCCTTGTTGAAACCCCAGCAGGTCTTGGATCCTGGGGCTGGAGGGTTCTTCCTTGTGTGCTCATCCCCACTTCCTCTCCCCTCTCCCAAGAGGGTCCTCACCCACAACTCTGAGTGGGTACAGTCTCACCTCAGATCACCTTTCACTGCCATTCTCTTCTGAAAAGCATCATCATATTTGAGCCACCCATACTCCACTTTCACCTTGTACTCCTCTCTGATGTTTGACATGTACGTCAGCAAGGAGATGGCTAGCTGTGGCTGCTTCTCCAGGACCAACATGCTGTAGATGATGAAAACCCCTTGCCAATTCTCTATGGTCTTCCCCTTGTATTTTGCCTCTTCAGCCTTGTGTCCTACCACCACCAAAGTCACTGCCATCTCTGACCTCCACACTGACTCCTTCTGTTCTTATTTCTTGGCCACATCCTCATCCACTAGTCCGAAGATGTCGACATACTCCCCCTTCCAAATTTTTTCTTTGATCAAGGCTGGGACATGGTTCCCCACTGAGCAGCCCGGAGGGCCTTCATATAGTTTCTTGCCCGTCAGCTTGGCCACCCCCTCTGTTTCTGCCCTGGCCCCTTTATCTTTCAAGGCCTGCATGACCCTCTACATCTTTTCAATCCCTGCATCCCCCATGACACTCAACAGCCCCTCCAAATACTCCCGCAAACCATTTTCATCAGTGAGATCCATATCATTCTTACTACCATCTGGGCTCTCCTCTTCCGGTTCTAGTGCGGGCAGTGGCACAGGTATGGGTTCAGGGTGTGGCACTTCCAGACTGGGTCTCTTACCCCCTCTTCCCCTGCCTGGGCATTCCTCTCTCTCTTTACGCTTCTTCTGTACATCCTCCTCCACCTCTCTGTGCTTCGCTGCAGCCACCAGCTCCGACATTTGCCCCATCAATTTAGCCTCCTCCTGCATCATCCTTTCACTGGACATCGGAGTTCACTTGGGTGCCATTGCTGCTATTCATTACTGCAGTAGATGGGTGAGAAACAAATGTTCAGAGCTGTGTAGTCACACCCCCATACCCGAGGTTGCCAGTACCTCCATACTTCAACCCCATTTTCTTCTCCCTTTACCCATGGACCCCCTGCAGCCCAATGGCTTCACGGTCCCGCTTACCAAGCACGCAGCTCCTTTAAACATTTCCTTTGTATGAGGCCCCAATGGCCCAATTGTCCTGGAGGCCCTGCCTGTAAGAGGCTCAGCGCAACAGAGGCCTCCTCTACTTCATGACCTGGCATGCACTTCTGCCTCCCGAGGCATCACCAAAAATGTTCTGCCATTGCCCTCACTCCAGGTCCCCTTGGGGAGGATGCTCCTGCCCCTGCCCCAAAGTGCCCTCTGTAACAAGCAAATCTAACCTCTCCCTTGCCCAGGTTCTCGCCTCATGCAGTACCAGCTGTGCAAAATCCATCCCCCACCCCTTGCTAAGGGTCACTCTGCAAGCGGTACCAGCTGTGCAAACCCCAAACCAGGCATCATCTGCTGGGGCACCACACTCGTGCCCAGCGCCTACCTGTACCTCTAGGCTGCAGCCAGACCTTGTGCCCCTTGGACCGGGCCTACCCTCTCAGCAGCTCTCTCTCCACTGTGGATGTGCCGACACACACATTTTAGGCTGGTATCTCTGCATCTCCTCTTCCACACACCAACAATTGTTTTGTCCACTGACTGCCACCTCTCCTGTTTTTGTTTGTTTTTTAGGATACCCTTCCCTGCTAGACTACAGAAAATCCAGACCAGGATTAGGGCCTGCCTTTCCCCCAGCCATCCAAGCACCCATCTTTCTGTGCTCCGTGCCCTTCATCCCACAAGCGCTAGGCCGTTTGAAAATCTGGGCGTGCCTGGATTTCTCCATGGGATCTCTTCTGCGCTCATATCCTCCAAAAAGACACAATGCCCCCACATGTAAACCTGCCCCCGGAGATAAATGGAGGTGCCTTACACACCAGCTGTTCCCCTTCTTGTGCTGCCCCCTTTTTGTTTTTAAATATATACACTGTTCTTATTCCCAGCAAAACACGCTGCCCCTAATAACAAATCGCAGCCTGCTGAGCCACATGGCCCTCTGCAGCTGCACTCTCATCCCGCTGGTCCTAACTTGCAGACCTGAACCATCAACCCAACTGGGAGGCCCAAAAATGCTCTCTGGGGCTGCCTCGCCCCCTGCTGCCTGTGAAGCCACTGATAAAAGGGAAAACTGTCCCATTCTCATCCATGTTCCCATGCTACAGCTGTCTTGCAGCTACATGTTTCCCCAAGGACACAAGACCACCCCGCCCTAGGCCGCACCGGACCACGTGGCCTTCCAAGCCTACTTGCTCCCCACATGCACCATCATTGCACCTTCCAAGCAGAAACATTCAGTTTCACTGCCACTCTTGCTCTCTGAGTTGTAGACCAGTGGAAAAACTCCCAAATACTCCACCCCCATTAGTCTTTCTGATTGGAAACAAACCAGGCCTCCATTTCCCCCTGCCTACTGCCCATGCTTGGTCTCTGATGAAAAATGCAGTTCCAAACAACCCAGCAAGCATCCGCCTTCACCTGCATGTTGTCCATGCTTCTCCTGATTTAAAACGTGGCTAAGGAAAGAAACTAAACAGCCCAGCGCGTGCATGCTGCCCATGCTTCCGCCCGATTTTTAAAATACTTTTTTTTTTAAAACAAAATGGAACCTCCACCTCTTTCAAGCATGCAGGCCAAGCTTTCTCTTGCTCCAAAACTCATGAGCACTAGAACTTCCCCCCACCATGATCTCTGGCATTCTGCCCATGTTTACTCATGAAACGAGCATGCCTCTTCCTGTTTGCTGCCAAAACCTGCTCCAGACCACAATCGCTATGCGAGAACAACAAAAAAAGTGACCCCCAACCACAATCTCTGTGCTTCAGAATGCTTCGATGCAAAATCCCCAATGCTGAGGAGGAAAACCACCACAAGGAGTTCCGCCTGTTCTCCACTGTTTACAAACGCCTAGCTGAGCATGTGGTGCACCACAACCTACTATCTTGCTAGGCTTTCTTCACTTAACAACACTGCATCTTTCCACAGGCCCCACCAAAACCTGTGTTCTTAAATGCCACTTTTAACAGGAAACAAATGAGGGTTCCCAGAGCCCCATGCTAAGTCCTCTTAGGTGTTTCCTCAACTTGCCTATAGTAAGAGAACAACCATATCATTTTTGCCATGCTTAATCAACTTAAAAAATGCCATGTTCCTTATAAACCATTTGACACAGAAAGGAATGAACAGACCAAGTAAGCCATGCAATTTCAGCCCAGGCTTGTTCTAAATTACACACAATAGTAGAACAACCATATCATTTGTTTTTGGCATGCTTTTCCTAAGAGAAAAAATGCCATGTTCATTACATACCATTTGAAACAGGAAAGAAATGATCAGTCCGAGTGAACTATGTTATTTTAGCCCAGGCGTGTTCTAAATTACACACAATAATAGAACCACCATCTACCTTAAGCCAGCCACCTGGGACCACGTGGACCACAAGGCCTAACCACCCCATGTGCCTTATTTAATGCTTGCCAAAGATGTGCTGAGTTCTTCAATCTGAAAAAAATTCCCAGCAAAAGAGGTCATCCTGCCTGTGTCCTGGCCTGATATACCCCTACAGGACCCCTTGGGGCTCTGCCCCCCAGCCAATCCCTGGGGCTCCAGCATCACCCTGTGATATTACACCTTCCACCTGCTTGGTGATATCATTAGCCCCCCCTTTCTATCTGATCTTTCCCTCCGCCATCCCCCACCCCTCCCTCTCTTGTGTTCTTTCCTGGCAGGGGTCATCAGACAACCTGGTCTGCCTTTTAGTGGCAAGCCCAATTATGTGAAAATGTTACATGTCTGTATCTTATTTATTTCCTTCAGGAACATTTTGACTGCTTAGATTCAGATGCCTCTCTTCATTCCTAAATGCAATAAAAGCATTTTTAATAATTCATCTACATCTGAGCTTCGATGTTAGTATCACTTAAAGAGCTGGTAACACATTCAGGTGAACTTCAACAAAACATAATGTTTAGACACAGTCCAGCTTGTATTTCCCATTAGTTCTGTATTTCTCCTCCCCATTATTTATTACTGAGGTCATTTGTATGAAAACATGATTTCTGCTCCTGAAGATTTCATCTATTCCTGCTGCTTTCTCCCTACCTGAAATCATAGAGTACAGCTTGTGACCTCACGGTTACTCCAATGGCAACAGACTGTGATGTCACGATAGAGGATTATGACTTGGAGTAGGGAGCAAGCTATAGAGGCAGATGAACTCAAAATAAACTCTAAGGGACAATGATAATATATTCATACATATTTCCTTAGTAATAAATTATAGGGAGGATAAATATATCAAATATAAATGAAATGCAAGCAGCATTGTACCCAATTGTCATGTTTATTAAAGTTTTCTTTGAGACATCAGTAGCTCTTGAAATAGCATCCCTATTTCTCTGTTTTTTCTTAGTTTCTGTTTTTTAAAGTGATTCATTTGTTCATGATCCCTTTTTGTTGTTATATAGCCACCTACAAAAAGTGCCAGATTTTTTAAAATGTCCTTAATAAATTGTTGTATCTATAAAACATTCATTTGTACCTAGTGTAATCACATTGGGAAACATGTTCTACAGACTTACCCTTTATGCTGCTACTCTCACAAGGTTTCACTATCTGTGTCCCTTCCTCTAGTGAGGTAAACACACCTCTATTTTAATCACTTAAGAATTGTTCTTTTTTTTCTCTTCTTATTATAGACAGCAAGAACAATAACTAGAATCAGATATCCTTGTCCTTATCATACATATTCACTTATATCTAATTGCCTAGAAACATTTTTTCTCCTTGAACGTTTTCTTTTTTACTTTAACTTTCTTTACTCTAGCTCACAGGAGCTATCTAATTCTGATTATCAAAACTCCTTAGCTGCTGTGAATGTGCGTCAGTTTCTCTCTTAGTTGTGGCTCCAGGCTGTACAAAAGTTTCTCATGTACTCCCTGTTTATCATATTCAGAAGACAGTGTTGCACTGCAGAATGCTTAGAGATGATGGCACAGCTAGGATACAGTTTAGAATTCCTTGACAAACTTTGCAAAACTGTCTTCTGAACATGATAAACAGGGAGCACTTGAGAAATGGTTTTGTACAACCTGTGGCCATAACTAAGAGAGAAACTGACACCTAGTCACTGCAGCTAAGGAGTTTTGATAATCTGAATTAGATAGCTCATTTGAGCAAGTAAAGAAAGTTAAAGTAAAAAGAAAAGTTTAAGGAGAAAGAAAGAAAAATGTTTATAGGAAGTTCGTGTGTCAAAATTAGGGACGGTGAAGAGGTATGGAATGCTATACTAAACAATATTTAAAAAATCTTACTGCTTATGTGTCATCTTTTTTTTACATTACTGAAAGGTTTAATAAGTTGTGATGTTAAATATTGATATTTGTGGTCTTCTTGTTTTTTCTTAGAAAGGCATAACTAATCATTTGGCCCAGCTAATTTGCAGCCCCAATGAATAAAGCTATCCCCCAAAATGCATTCAGTGGAATGTGAGCCCAGCACTGGTTTCCTCTGCAAGGCCAAGACAAGCAAGGGATCAAGTAAAATAAATTCAATTTGATTTTGATGGACTCACAGGGACAGATCCTGTGACTGGTGACATCTCAGTGAGTAAGCCAGGTTCAAGACATTACCACTCATCTCGAATGTACAAAATGTATACTGCTGTGAGGAGGTGCCAAGAGTCAGCAGAAATTTCTTCAGCTGAAATTTGCACTATTTTTGGTGTAGATTTCTTATTTTCAGTGTAAGCAGCAGCATGTCTGTATTGATATGGAAACAACAAATTATTAGTAGCTCCGGTATCTGCCATAATGGTAAATTCAATTACTTTAGACATTTCAAAATAAGAAAAACACACCACATATTGTCATTTAAAACAGGTAAACCTGCACACTTTATCATAAATTGTGACAGTACACATTCATTCAAATAACAGTTTTATTTCTTTCTGCTCTTTAAACAACTAGGTTATCTTAATTAGGTCCAATTGACAATTGTTTCAGACGTGAATTCATCACTTCCTTCAGTTTAGGGGGGAGCTGGATGATTTCATATGTGAGAAAAGTTAATGTTTTTACTTACAGGCCCAGATATTCAAAAGGGTTGCACCATGCGCAACAGGGATGTGCCAGCGCAAGTCCAAAAATGTGCCATTGTGTGATTTTCAGCGGAAGGCAGATGCTCCCCTCAAATCACAATGCGCAAGAGTGCAATGGTAATGAATGCATGCTCAACTGAAGGGGGAGGAACCATGAATAAATGGCGCAGTGCGATATTCAACAACATGCACCATGAGCAAGGGCAGCAAACGGAAGTTGCGCGATAGTGGAAATGATCCAAAATAAAAAGGAACAAGAGAGAGGCGCAAGAACGGTACAGGGAAGCTACATGTGGGAGAACTGCAGGCAGGCACACAGCAACTGTGAGCAGGACAGGCAGGAGCAGGACAGAGCACCTGGAACCACCAGGAACAGGGAAGGAGTGGGGAGCCTGTGCCACAGCGCAGAACAAAAGGGGGAAGTGCCACACAGGACTGAGGGCACAGACAGTGGGCAGTATGTGCAATACTGGGAGGTGTTCCCGGTGCAGGGGGAGTAGCAGTAAGAACAGCAGGGGGAATGGTAGAACAGCTGCCGGTGGGGGGTAACACAAGCCAGGGACATGGCCAGTGCCACCATTCAGATGGAGGCAGTAATTAGGGGGGTGAGAAGGCAGGCAGCAGGGGGGCGCGGCTGTGGAAGGGCCAGTTGGTGGTATGCCCCCAACAGACAGTACCGAGCCCACACCAGCTTTGAGCTGTACACTGACACTGAGATCATGGGCTGGTACCACCTGAACCGGGCAATCCTGAGGTGGCTCTGTGAGCTGTACAGTGATGTGATGCAGGCACCTACACGGCAGAGCCATGCTCTGTCAGTGGAGACCAAACTGACAGCTGTCATGTGCCTGCTCACCACGGGTACCTTCCAGAGACCAACAGGGGACACGACAGGCAGAACCCAGTCGGCTGCATCATGCCTTCTCATCCAATTCCTCAGCGCACTGCTGCCACATGCTGCGGAGTACATCCATTTCCCCAACACACCAGCGGAGTGCACAGCAAACATACAGGAGTTCCACAGGGTAACAGGTATGCCTGGCATGCTGGGGCAATAGACTGCACCTATGTGACCATACGCACACCACCTGGCCCCAAAGGGGCCGCATGCATAAATCAGAAGGGGTATGCAAGCATCAACTGCCAGGTGGTGTGCAATGCCAGTGGGCACATAATCAATGTCTGTGCCATGCACCCTGGGGGATCACGTGATGCCTTCATCTGGCACCAGTCTGCACTGTGCCACAGGTTTGAGAGTGGGGACATCCCCACTGGCCACCTAATGGGTGAGTATGCAAACCACGCAGAAAGACACGGAGCTTGGGAGGGGCATAGTCAGAGGTGACATGGTTACTGGCTTAGATGGCCCATGGTAGGGCGACACTGATCACCAAACTAATGTCCACCCTCTGCACACAGGTGACAGTGGATGCCCACTCCATTCCTGGCTCCTCACACCATACCGTGGCCCGCGACCCCATCGCAGCAACGCTACAATAAGGCACATGCCACTACACGCAATGTCATCTAACGGGTGTTCAGGATGCTGAAGGCATGCTTCCATTGCCTGGACACATCTGGCAGTGCCCTACAGTACAGCCCCTCAAAGGCCTCAGGTTCCACTGCGTGAACGGGACCGTGCTCGCGCAGGGGTCTGCAGCACATCAAACATGCCTGCGCCAGGCGTGCTCGGGATGCCCACAGCTGAATCCGGTGTTGACAAGGATGGTGTCGCACAATGCCGGGAACAGGGGTTGGAAATTGCACTGCACGGTGTCTGCAATGCATGGGCAAATAACTGTGTGCCCACTGTGGCCATGGCAGCTGTGATTGTCTGTGTCAGCAGCAGCGGTCACATCCTCCCACATCTGGTCCATCCCTGCCAGGAGCAGAGTGGTGTCTCTGCTGTGATGCTCCTCTGTCTGGTGCACAGCCACACTCAGTGCATCCACCACTGTCACAAGCTGCATCTGCTGATTGACTGATGCTTGCAGTATGCAGGTGTGCTCATCCAAGAGGTCATCTGCCTGATTGGCATGCTGTCCCTCAGGGTGTTCATGGCCCTGATGCTCATCAACCCTTGAGGGTTGGCACTGCACACCAGAGCCATGCCTGGGCATGTCCACAGGTGGTGCACTGATGCCACCCCAACACTGTACCCCCATGGCCATTGGCCAACTGCTGACACTGCCCCTCTGGCTGCCACTCTCCAGGGCTCAACGGTACCACTGCAGCAGCCACAACAGCCCCACTGTCCTGGACACACACCAGTGCTGCCCCACTGGTGCAGACAGGCACAGGCTGGGGCTGTGATGTCACGCTGGCCTCCATGGTGGCACCACCCACCACTATGCCCATGCTGTAACCTGCTGTGTGGCTATCCTGCGGCCCACATGTATCATTGTTCATGATGTGAGCTCCATCATCATTCAGTGACGGATCCGGCACCAGTCCGAGTCTCAGCATGCTGGCATCCATGGACGCTGGCATGCTGGGACATGGGCAGGGCCTCCTCCGCATCTGCTCCACCAACATTAGTCCGGACAGCCAGGTGGGCCCACTGTCGCCCTGAACCTTGGACACCTGTGGAGGTGGATGGGCCCTCCTCTATGTCCATGGTATCACCCTCAGTGGATGAGCCCACCACCGCTGACCCATGTAGACACTCAGGAGCTGTAAAGGAACACAGTAGCATTAATGTATCTGCCCTACCCTGTCTCATCCCCCCAGTGATAGATCAGGACCTACCATGCAGTGACAGGCTACCACCCATCTGGAATCCACCACCTGGAACACCCTCGATGGCACAACACCACATGCTGCCAGCAACCCGCTCTTCTTGTGGGGTCAGGCGTTGCACGGCCGGCTGTCCCCCACCAGTCGCAACCCATGCTGCCCTGATGGCAGCCATCTCATCCTTATTCCTCTGCCTGTCCGTGCCCACCTTCTTCTTGCACTCCTGCACGGACCGCTGATGGCTGCCATGCAGGTTGATGGCATGTGCCACCTCTCCCCATGCAGCAGCACGGGCCTGTGGTGTTCCCTGCTGTCCACTGAGCAGCGGCTCCTGGTCAAGGTAGGCCTCAAACAGGACATCTGTTTCTGCCTTGGAGAAGTTTGGCTTCCTCTTCTTCCCACGTCTCTGTTCCTTTTCCTCCACTTCACGATCGCTCATTATTGATCCTGTGGGAATGACAGGTGTTACCTGTGACTGTGCAGTCCCATGCATGTCCCACACACCACAGTCTACACTCCCAAACAGCATGCAACTCACCACAATAGACTGCAATACCAGACTATGGCCTCTGCAGCCCAATGTTGCATTTATATAGCACAACGCCATGCAGAAGAGGCGAGCCGCAATTTTAAGTGGATGCTAATGTGGTATCTGCGCCATTGAATAGCTGATTAGCTGATTTGCATATGCTGGCTGAATATTGCGCTGTTGCGCCTTGCACAATTGTGTTGAACGTGCTCAGGCAAGGGCGCATTTCCGTGACATACACAGTGGACACCGAACGGTGCATGCCCAGGGCTCTGATGCCAATGCCTGCCATGCTGCTGATGTGTTGTGCATGGGAGGCAATGCAGGGCACAGCCACCATTGTGCCAGTGGCACTACTGCACTATTCACATGTATGGCGCTCTGGCACTGGGGTGCCAAAGGCACACTGGGGCCACAGCACAGTAGGCCACTACAGGAGGTGGCACACAGGTGCCCTACCGCGCCACACGTGGTGAGTACCAATCGCGCTGTGGCGGTCTGTGCACAAGAGACCCCTGACCCTGTGCTGACCTTTGCCCCTAGGTGCCATGCATCCACATGGGTGCACCTCTATCTCGCTGTTCGGTGACAGCACGATGGGGAATGGCAGTGCAGTACCATGCAGCATCGCACGTGGTGGATGTGCACTACAGAGCACCATTTTGATACTGAAAAATTGCAGGATGGCACGGAGACGGGCACCAATCTGGAGCCAGGTTGAACTGGCCAATCTAGTGCAGTTGGGGAACCCCATGCTGCTGCCCTATTTGGGGAGGCACCCCTGAACAGGGCCAGGAGTGCCATGTGGGAGGAGGTGGTCAGCCCTGGAGGAGGCCACTAGCATGGACCGCATGGAGCAGTGCAGGCACTGCTATGGAGACCTGCAGCATCGGGACCTAGACAGGCTTGTCCACCTGTGGGCATGCACCAGGAGGGGCATGGTATCATGGCCAGGTAGGTGCCCCATCCATACACTGATAACGTCCATACGGGCATCACGGTGGCATGTGTCCAGCACACGGTGGGGCCATCCAGTGTGGGCCGTGGTGGTGGTATAGGGTTGGGGGGCAGATAGGTATGGCTGTGTGGGATTGCACACACACAGGGGCAGGGGGACTTTGCTACCGGATTGTACTGATGATCCTCTCGCCATGTTTGCACCCTAGGTCCAGAGGAGCGCTGCATGCTAGGGAGGAGGACAGTCGTGAGCCACATCATGTGGGCAAGGACGCCGGACTAGGCTGGTGCAGGGACCAGCCTGATGATGGTGAGTGCCTTACATCCATGATTACTTTTGCATGCTATGTAACAGGGCAGGCAGTGGGGCATGACCACCATCCACTGACACCACTGCCATGCATGCAACTTGGTACAGTCAGCACTGTCTGGTGGCACTGCATGTCTGGGAGTGTGTCAATGGTGGTCCATGCATGCACCGAGTACATGGCTGTGCCACTGCCTTTGCACCGCATAGCCATGTCACTGTGGTGCTGTGCTGGACTTGGCCGGTGGGTGTGTGCAGCAGTCTGCATGGCTGTGTGCACCTGGGTGGGCAGATCTTGTGGATACAATAACTGTGAGTGGTCACACACCATCACAGAGGCATGTCCCACAGCCGTATGCCATGCACAGTGGGTGGGCTGCAGGAGGCTGTGCATTCACACCTATTGACTCTGCGCCCTTGTCCTATGTGGATGGCAATTGCAGGTGATATGAGAGACGCTGTGGGAGATACTGCAGGTTGCCAGGGCAGTGGGCTATAGGTGCTCAGCTGCAGTGGTGTGCATGGCGGTGAGGTGGTGCAGTCATGTGCGCGTGTGTGTGTCTGTGGGGAAGTGACTATGGTGTGGGAGTAGCTATCAGTCACTGTCTGTGGTGTGTGTGTTGCTCCCTGTGCACTGGATGACTGTGCAGTGGTCCACGGTGCATGCTCTGTGTCCATGGTGCACCTGTCAGACTGTCCATGGCCTGTGCAGCTGACACCCTTGCATGTCTGTGACCTACACAGTCTGCTGAGCATACAGTGGTGGCTGTCCATGCTGACAGCCACTGTACCCAGCACAATGCCGGGTTGCCTTGTGTCACTGGTGTGTGCATGTCTGCCTTGGGTGGCACTGTGGCCTCCGCTGTCTGTCCCACCTCCATGCTGTCACTTGTGTGTGTCTCAGGATGTGCACCACTGTCTGTCACTTGTGCTCCGGGCACATGCTGGTGGCATGAGTTCCATAGTGCCTGCATGAGGTGGCTGGCACTCCCTGTGCCATGGAGGTGCTGGCCGTGTGTACACGGTTTCCATGGCCACATGCTGGGGGCTTGGTTTCCCACTACTGTGTTCCTGTGTTGGTGTGCCTTTGGGTATGGGTGGGTGTTTGTCCTTACACTGTGTTGCATCCTGTGTGGCGCATGCTTCCATGCACCACTGTGGGTGTCTGCACTGGCTGTCGTGGCCAGTGCTGGGTTGGAGTGTCCTTGGGAGGGTGTGCAGTGTGATGTACCACTGGTGGTGGGGTCCGGGGCATGCCCTGTCATGTGTGGGGTACCTCGTATGCCGACGCATGGTCCTTCTCTCAGCTGTACCTCGGGGGGGAACGTGCATGGTGGCACTGTGTATGCAGTCATTGTATCACTGTGTGCTGCCACCTGCTGACAGGTGCTCATGGTGGGGCTGCCTTGCATGATTCTGTGGAGCACAGGGTTGCATTGTCACAGTAGTGGTGGTGGCATGCATGGGGTGTCCTGCACTGGTGGACGCTGCTCCTGGGCAGGGTGTCTGGGGATCATGGTGCAGGGTGTGCGCTTCATTGGTGGGATGGTGTGGCATGGGGTGGTCGGCCCTCCTTGTGTGCCGGTCACAGCTTGCCAGGGGGTGTGCTGGGGTACCATGTCCCGGCTGTGGGTTTGTTGCTGGTATCCATGGGCTGGTGGTTATTCCAGCTCTCCACCAGTTGTGCAGTGCATAGGGTGTGGGGGGTGATGTCTGTTCTGCTGTGTGCTCCTCTGCCCATCTGTGGCATGGGTGGTGGGCCCCTGCATCCTGTCCCTGCACATCCCTGGCTGTGCTGTTGCACTGCTGCCCTGCTCCACTGAGCATCCCTGGTTGTTCTATGGTGCATCTGAACTGCACCGCTGCACATCCCTGGTTGCTCTATGGCACAGGTGGCACGATATTCAGTAGTGTGCCACAGGTGCATCTTGACCTGCGCAGTTTTTGAATATCGCCTTCTTGCTCATGGGCACAGTGGATGTCTGCTGTTGCACACTTTTTAGGTGCAGTTTGAATATCTGGGCCACAGTATCTATTCATTTATTGACCACCAGCATATACACATATATGTTATTTTTAAGGCTGTGCAAACTTATGCAAACTTTATTTTACATTTACCATCATACAGTATTATAAATGTCTGCTTCACATTCTGCTTTTACTCTACATTTTCTATGTGGGTAGCACCATACACTCATACAAAATGTTACCAACCCATATTGTTTTCTTTTTTACATTTATACTAACTAAATCCTGACTTTTTATGGGCAGACTAGGTGGGCCAAGCGGTCCTTATCTGCCGTCAAATTCTATGTTTTACCAATTTTGCAAAACTCCTTCTCTCCCTTTCTTTCAAAGAACAGAATACACCCTTGACACATACACCATGCAAGGAAACATACAGCATTGACAAATGCTTGTTAATATTGATACACAACATTATTATATTAACATAATTATTTATGCATTAATATAAGGAATTATAAAATGGGTAAGAGAAACCATGACCTGCAAATGGTCAGCTATGATCAGATTCCCAAGCATTATTCCAGTACAATAACTGAAAGGCTATGCTTGCAGTTCAGTGGGTGAGCAACCAGTCATGCCTACTTCCTGAGCTGTATAAGCAGTTCATGCCATCCTCCATCTGAAACACTTTCTCTATGCCAGCTGGAGGCTCTGTTGGTCTGTCTTCTTTCTTGGGTCTGTTGCGGCCATTGCTTGGGGCCTTGCCCCCTTCAGTTTGTTCATGCTCTGGACTCTGCTTGGTTTCTGTTGACAGTGTTGGTGTGTTTCTCCTGCTTTGTTTAGAATTTGTTTTGCTTCTGGCAACTGTGTGCTTCCTTGTTGGTTTGTTTTTCTTGCTTTCCTGTGATCATGTTTTTGGTTTGTGTTTCTTTTTGGGGCTTTCTGCCTTTCCTCAGCATGTTGTTGTCCCTTGTTTGCACTGTGTGTGTCTCTTGTGCCTTTGCTCAGACCCCTACCAAATCTCAATTCTCCTACATTTGTTATTGCTTGTTTCAGCTCCCACTGCAGTTGTTTCCTCATGTGCTTCACTAATTGCTGCTTGCACCTGGTCTTGGCTCTGCTGCTCACATAGCTGCTTCACTCTGTTTACCTTAACCTGCTGCATTTTGTGCAAGGCCTATTTTACCTCACCAGCCTTGCACTCCCATAAGATTTCTTTCCTACTTCCTTGCCTCTGAATTTCATTCTTTGTTTTGCTTCTCTTTCCATAAGCCCTCAGTTTTCATACTGCCCTTTTAGGGATTTAAATCGGCTCTAACATACTTATTAGCACTCCATGCAAATCAAACCGGTCTCCTGCAATTCTATACAACTTTCTCCATGGGATACAAGCCTGCTTATATGCAGTTGTACTAGGCAATTACTACTGTTGCTTTTCTGTGTATTATTGCCTATGCCTACACTGCCATTTTGACTATTTATTTCTGGTGTGAAAATACCCCAGTTTTAAATATATTTTTCTGGAATAAAAATACCCTGGCTTTTAATAGTTATTTCCAGTTTGCAAATACCCCAGTTTTGAATACTTATTTCAGGTATGAAAATACCCCTGTTATGAATACACCTGTGCTACGAATACCCCCTTGAAGGCTAGTAGCTAAGGTGCTGAGGGCTGTTCATGCTGGTGGAGAATAAAGCAACAATCGCGTTGCATCAATGGTGTTTGTGGTTTTTGGAGCGCTTTACCTTGGAATGTTTACCACAGAGAGAGCTGAGGGCCATGCTTGGCTCCATGCTAACCTTAAAATGTTATAAGAAAGTTGAAGAAAAGTATAAACAGAGAACTGATAAGGTATGCTAATTTAAGAGCTGCAGGCTAAAAAACAGTGAAGTGAAGACAAAGTATGTCATCTGAAAAATGGGTATAACAATGACATTGATAAAGTAAAAAATAATATCTTACCAGTATATCCCTGAAGAAGGAGAAATCCGAAACATTGGTATAAGGTCAGGATACAATCTGACCAATACACAGGTTATTCTCTGGTTACATTAAAATAAAAATTATGTTTTTAATATACGCTGGGTGAATGGTCCTGTATTTTCTAATCCGCTGTTTTGATGTAAGTTGCCTTGATTGAAGGTGGACTACTACCCTAATTACTTTTTTGTTTATTCCAAGACTGGCTGGGTTGGACTTTCCATAGAATTTTTGCTTAAATAGCCTACATTTCACATAATCAATATTTAGTATTAGTTCAGTTTAGTCATCAGCTGACATAGGTCATTATAATGATAAACAACATATATAACTTTGAAAGGTAATAAGCCAAAACCATTTGCATCAAAAGGAAAACACAAACCATCATACAAATAAAACAGCTATCAATAATTAAAAACAAACATATACCAATGCTAGCTTTTAAAAGTGAAAAAAAAAAACTGTATCAACATACTTTTTTACTAACATATTATTGCCATGACTAGTCACGCCCTTTATCAGCATATGGAAACCCTATCAGTATCATACAATGTCCTGCAGCTGGCCCAAAATGTCATCCTCATTGTCTGTATCTCTACTGGTTCTTTTGAATTTGAGGTGATGTCATTGTAGCACTGCTTGCCAGTCCTCCTAATGAACCCTCATCTACTGCATCAGTCAAAAGTTGCCTGTAGTTCAACTCCTCCGTATTGTCAGAAACCACATCAGCAAGATGTCTGTTCTGGAAACGTAGATTTAGCAATGTTGCTAAGAGATAATCCTTGCTCCATGTCATGGCTGATAATTTCTCATTGTCCCCAGAACCCAGCCAATAAATAAAGACACGGACTAGTAATGTGAGGTTGCTCAGTCTTGGCAATGATTTTACTGATTTGATATGATTTTTTTATTTTCTTTTACTACCCTCCTCGCTGCACCGGGTTCCTCTCTTCTGGGATCCCTAGGTCGTATGGTCCCGTAGTCCAGCCCCAGGTACCTCCCTCCAGATACTGGCCAGCCTGTCCCCATCCTGCCTCGGTTTACCCCCTGGGCGGGCCTGAGAGGGGGACCCACAATCCCCTCCCATGGTCCTTAAGTCTGTGTCGGAAGGCTTGCCAACTCCTTCTATGGAGCCTGGTTATGGGTGTTCTCGGGTCGACCGGGTCCTGTCTACGGGAATCCGGTGCAGGTTTTTCCATTTTCTTCCGAGCCCACAGGACATCCGCACGCTGGGGAAGCCAAGGGGTGGAGCACGTCACGACGTGCTTGATGCTCCAGCTCCCGGCAGACGTCCTCCCACCCTTCAGTGTGCAGTCTCGCTGCACCTCCACCTGTGGTCACCCAGGTGGCGGTATCGCAGCGGGACTTGCATCCCACCCCACCCAGAGGAGGAGAGCAGCCACTGGGCGCTCAATTCCATGTTTTATTACCATTTCCCCAATATTCTGGATTAATCTCCCTTCCCTCGCATTCATACGTTTTCTGGCCCTGTCTATGCCCTTGTGGTTCTCTGCCTGCCTCCACACCCTCCTAGGAGTGATTTCTGACCATGCTAACTCAACCTCAGGCCACCTTGTTTTGATTACTTTAACGTCATGCTCTATCTGATAAAAGATGTCCAACCAAGGCCTTGTTCCCAAGTCATTGCCCCCAAGGTGTATCACAATCAGGTCCGGTTGCTTATGGTCCTTCCTGATTTCCCTCAGTTCTGGCAGCAGCTGTGCCCATCTCATGCCCTGTAGGTCTTTCCACACCAGCCTTATTGTGTCAATGTCCAAGTACAGTTGTTTCCCCCCTTGCCTCCAGGCTGCCCATCTTTCTGCCCAGTGCACAAATGAGTGCCTGCAAATCCATGCCTCGAGCTTCTTGGTTGTACCTGGTTGATCAAAGCATAAGCATGAGTCTTTGTCCAATGTCCCTCCCTCTCTCCCTCCCCCTCCCCCCTTTTCTTTTCTTTAGTACCTGCTTGTGGGAAGAAAAGGAACAATTTAGTATTGTACTTCTCTTGTGTATTTTATAGTATCCTGATGACCATCTTCCCCTCTCTTTAATCTCTTCGCCTCTGCCCTGTGCAGACATCATAGACACTGCCCCAATCCTAAATGAATGTGAAGAATAAACCCCTGTTGACTCCCCAATAAACCGAAGTACCTTGCCCAGCACCACTGTCACCTGGTAACCAGACACTGGCCTGCCATCATCGTGTAAAAATATTCTTTCCTTACCTTGTTTTTTTTGGTCTGCACATATGCGTGCAGAGCCCTCATTGGGCAAATGGCTTTATTTTGGTGTGCCCATAAACACACCTTCCTCCCCTGCTTCGTCTGGTCAGTCTTGAACTCTCACAGACTAACTGTTATGACCTATGCCTGCCACTCCATGTCTTCCCACAGTAAACCCACGCCTTCCGTCTTCTTGCTGTGTCCCACTATTTCACTCAACCTGAAGGCTCCACTGTACATGGTGGCATATTACGCCTGAAATAACACAGTCTCCCTTGTAGACCTGCAGATCTGCTGTAAAGCTCCTAGTAGCTGCACCATCAGCCCTTCTGATATCAGCTTCCTGCTATCCTGTCTCCTCCCTACTCCCCTCATCCAACCCTGCATCATTCTTCTAATGAGGTTAGTCTTTGTGGGGTCCTCCCACCCCTTAATGTGCAGATTTGCCCTATGGCTGCTAAGTGCACTCCCATGGTTGAGTGCGCTATTCTCTGGTTCCAACCTTCACTATGAATTGTGCCAATTTCTCCCCTGTTACTGGACCACTTACCTGCCCATAGTGCTCATCTTGGAACTTTTGAAAGGCCCTCCAGGAGGTTTCATATGCTCTCAGGGTCTGAGGGACCCAGGAGTTGCAGAACAATGCCTCAGCTCCCCCAATCCAATCTCCCATATGTGATCTGGAATGGCAGTCTGTTTTGTATCTGCTCCAGGTGCAAAGATCCTGAACTTGTCCATCTGCAATCAGGAGAGGCAATCAGCTATCACGTTGTCCACTCTATTGACGTGTTTTGCCCTGAAAGACATATTCAGGGACAAACCCTCCCACACCATTCTGCTCAGGACCCTCATGACCCTGTCAGACTTTGTCCTCTTTTTGTTCAGTACTTCCACAACTGCTTTGTTATCACTCCAAAATGTGACTTGCCTATTCCTGAGGTCCTCCCCCCATACTACCATCACCACCCATATTGGAAATATTTCCAAAAAGGTGATGTCTTTTGTCACCCCCCCATTTCTATCCCAGTGGCCACAGTTTCAAGAACCATTTTCCCTGGAGGTAGCCTCCCATCCCTATCCCCTCGCCGCATCTGTATATAACTGTAAGTCCGTGTTGTAGACCCAGTCCTCCTGCCAGAATGTGCACCAGTTATATTCTTGTAGAAATTGTTTCCATGCTGCCATGTCCCCCTTAGTCATCTTGTTAATGTCTACCCAATGGTGTGACTTTGTGGCCTCTCTCGTAGCCCATGCCAGATGCCATGTAAACATACATCCTGGCGTGATTTCTCTACATGCAGAGTTTAAATGGCCCAGCACTTGTTGGGCCTTTTGCAGTCTCACCCTCCTGTGCTTTCGTACTGCCTTCAGTAGCTCTTTTAGCTTCTTAACTTCTGTTCAGGCAGTCGAAACAATTCCTTTGTTGAATCTAATTCTAGACCCAAGAACTCAATTATGTGACTTGGCCCCTCCGTCTTGTCTTTGTCTAGGGGAACTCCCAACTACTGGCATAATCTCAGGAATTTCCTGAGCGTGTCCTGGGTTTCTAACTTACCTTCCCCAATGAACAGGAAATCATCTAGGTAGTGCACTACTGCCCGGTACCCAAATCCGTTCTGAAAAACCCACTGCAACCAGGTACTAAACATCTTGAACGTCGCACAAGCTATTGAACACCCCATCGGCATGGCTTTATCGAAGTAATACTTTCCTTCCACCCTGAAACCCAGTAAATCCCAGTCCTTCGGTCTAACCGGTAAAAGGCGAAAAGCTGACTCTGTGTCTGTTTTTGCCATCCGTGCTTCCTGTTTTGTTCTAATCAGTCTTACTGCATCCTCCAGTGTGGCGTATGTGACTCTGCTGTCCTCCTTCCCTATGGCATCATTAACTGAATCCCCTCTGGGTAAGACAGGTGGTGCATGACTCTATATTCACCTTCTTGTTTTTTTGGGACCAGCCCCAGCGGCGAGACCCTCAAGCTGGCCAGCGGCAGTGTCTTGAAGTGGCCTTCAACCCTCCCGGCCCTTACTTCCTCCCTAATTTTCTTGGTCAACACCTCCTTCTTTACTTTTACCAATTTTAAGTTATTTGCCCCCATCTGTTTCTTCAAGCCTTTGAACTGCAAGCTAAAACCATTTTTAAAACCCTCTCTTAATGTTTCTGCCGCCCCCTTGTCTGGGTATCCAACCAACCATTTTTCCATCCTTCCTATGTTTATGGGAGTCCATGCCAGCTGTACACCACTCCCCCTCATCTCCCTATGTGTCCTGATGTCATGGTTGATAGCCTTGCCATTTCCCTCCTGTTTCCCTCCCCCTGCTCCCCCTTCCCCCACTGTTGTCCCAAATGGACTCTGTCCATTCCAAAAGGTGTCTGAGGACGCTGTCCTGATTGCCTGTCCCTTTTTCCCAACTGTATCTACATCGGGTTGCTGGGTGGTGGCCCCCACACTTAAAACATACGTGCCGGAAATGGCAATTCGGCCATGAACAGGCTGCTCTATTGTATCCCCAACATGCCTTCATTGCCACTGCCACTCTTTTGTCCCCTTCTGCATCTTTGTCTGTTGGGCCTGTATAAATCTCCAACCACAAATCTATGTGCCTGGCATCCCATTTCACATCCCTGAAATTCGCCATTCTCTTCCTAAACTTTTCATCATACCTTAACCAACTATGGCCTCCCTTTTTGTATGTGTTTTTTATGATGAGGGAATAGGTAAGAAGGGGTATGGCTAAGTCCGCCCACTTCTCGATTACTATTGCTGTAAAATACGTAAAGCCCGTATACCAGTTTTCCCATGTTTTTTCTTTCCATGCTTTGTCCTCGTCTTCCTTCTTGAGCAGCACTACTGCTGCTGCCATGTCTTTTTTTTCAAAGCTATCTTTTTCTTCGTATTTTTCCATGCTATCCACATTTGCTAATGCAAAGACATCTACATATTCCCCTTTCCATATCTTGTCTTTCACCACTGTAGGCACGTGGTCAGCTAAACGCACCCGGAGCCCCTACCTCCTTTTATACCCCTTGATCATCCCCGTCGACCCCTCCCTTCAGTCCCTACCCCTTTTAGTTCCCCCAAGGCCTTTTCTAACTGACTAATCCCATTTCCCCCATATTTTTTAACATTTGTGCGATATATTCTTTTACACTGCTCTCCATTGACACCCCTTGATTACCTGGTACAATTGTCTGTGAAGGGCCTGGCCCCTGCTTCAGTATTCCCAGTATTTGTGGACAGCTTGTCTGCGCTGGTGCTGGCGCTACCATTGGTATTGGTGGAAAGGCTTGGCAAATCGGAACTGGTGGCTCCACTCCTGTCCCTGGCCCCGGGGTACTGTCCGGACTTGGCTTAGGTCTCGGGTTCTCTGGGGAAGGTGTCTGTGGCTCCACCACTTGTATCACCGTACTGGACTCCCTAGTGGTGACCCATGGTGGCACCCTTTTGTTGGCCTACTTGCCCTTCCCTGTCTTCTCTTTCCTTTTTGTACCCTTCTCCACGGACTCTGGCTCTGCCACCTCCAGTAACTGATTTGCCTTCTCCACCAAATCCATCACTGCCTTGAAACACTCCTCCTTGTTGGGCTTTGTTTTTCTTGGCACCATTCTGTTTCTGTATCTATAATGACAACACATCTGTTAACACAATTATCCTTTGCTTTCTCTTTGTCCCCCTTTTGCTGTGTTACTGTATCTGTCCCTCCTCTTTTTTTTTTTTTTTTGTGTGCCCTGGCTCACCCCATGCTGCATGATGGCCTTCCTCTATTCTATCCCGCTGCTGTCTCTGAACCAGACCCTTCTGCCATGGACCCGGGAAGGATGGCTCCTCTCCACAGCCTCCTGCCACCCCTGGCCTTCAGTATCCCTCCTTTTGTTGCCATTACCCTTCACTCCCCTGCTTAACCACAATCCCCCCCCGCAAAACAGCTAGCCAGACTGGTGGGCCTTGTTGGTGCTGTTGTCCCATTCCTTGTTCTGTCCCCCCTCCTCATGTAGCGTCCTCCAAGGTTGGAGACCAGGATTAGAACCCTGGTTTCTTTTGCTGTTGGCTGAGCTATTTGATGCCCTCGCCCTTCCTAACCACTGGGGCAGCTCACGCTCACCTTCCCATGCTGTTGTCACCTCCCCACGTGGTGATGACATCACACACCATCCCACGCAGTCAGGGCCTATGGTGTTATCCCATCCATTTCCTCCCCACTTCCCCAGCAGCACTTTCTCCCTTGCAAATGTCCTTCTGGTGCCACCAACTTGTTCTGCTCCTCTGTTCCCTTGTCCTCCTTCTGCTTTCACCCAGGCCGCCCTCTTCTCAACCCCCCGAGCGTGCTTAACCTACCCTGCCTGAAATTCAACTCAGGACCCTTCCTCCATAGACAGGCACTTATCACCCTGCCCCACAAGCACTGCCTTTTGCCTTCCAGCTTATTCAGCCACATCCCTCCACGTGGTGATGACATCACACGTCATCACCACATGGTCAGAAGCCATCTAGCTATCTGCTCCTTCTGCCACTCACTTCCCCAGCAGGCTTAATCCCCTCAGAATGCCCCCCAGGGCTCCCTTACTTAGCCCTCCATGCATTCGTCTGTCGTGCCTGAGGCTTCCCATGCCACTTCAGTCCCTCCTTACTTCTTTGTCTGTCTCCTTCTCTCCCCCAAGTCTCGATTGTCTCTTGTGCCCTGTGCCCCAAACATGCTTAATCCTCTGTTTCTGTCTTCTGCTCCTCCAACCACAAACTAAACCATTCACTTCCTTGTTTAGCGCTTCACTCGCTACACCTTCTTCAATCCTCGTGGCCGCCCACGCCACCCTTCCCTCGCAACATCAAGGCTGCATGCACTGCAGCTGCCCCCCACACATATCTCTTCCTCTGCATCTCTTTTCCCCCTGTTCTGTTCTGGGCTATAACTTCATTGCCCTGCTCTCTGTGGCCATAGCGCCGCGCCTCTATGCTACCATCATACCTGAAATGCCTCCGGACTTCGTTGCCCTGCTCTCCACAGGCTAACACGCGTCTCAACACCACCATCATACAGACATGCCTCAGAGCCTATTACTAGCATTCTGGTTCCATTGCCATGGCTCTCACTCTATTTATGTCTTACCTCCGATATTTCTGTTGTCCTTCAGTTGCTGTCCCCCAGTCTAAGCAAAATCCTTTCTGCCTTATTTCCTTAACTTATTTCATTAACTTAATTCTCCATCCCTTAACTTCCAAATAAAATCCAAATGCCCAATGGCTTTACCATACACTGAACGTGTTTCCACAAGCTAAATTCCTTATGGAGCAAATTGTGACCTTTCTCTGGAATGCAGCCCCTTTTTACTGCTCCTTTCCATACCCCTTTTCCCTTTGCCCAATCATTATTCGTCATCCCCCCTGTCCCTTTGTTCTCATGCCCGTCCCCTTTGTGACGTTGTTGTATCTCCCCTTTTCCTTCCTAGCCCCTCCCTTCCCTTCTCGCCTCTCCCCTCCTCTCTGCTGAGCCTCACCTTACTGGCCTAGGTCGTGGGACAATGGGTCCTGCCCCTTTAGAGTGGGCAAGCCTCTTTATTGCTAAGTCTGGTAAGCATGTCATTGACTAGAGACTGGTTCATCTCTAAATTGCTCCTCATTTTCTCCAACCTTTTTTTGAGAAGTAGAATGAGTGGAATAACTTGGCTAAGGGATGCCTTTTCTGCACTGACCTCTTTTGTAGCACTCATTAATGGTTTCAGAATGTGACACAACTGTTCCAGCAGAGACCATTGAGTAGAATGGAGTACAATGTCCTCCTCAATATCATTGTACATGATATACTCAAAGATAGCTACCTTTTGTTCAAGGATGCGTTCAATCATAACGTAAGTTGAATTCCACCTTGTTGCTGCATCCTGAATAAGCTGGAGATAAGGAAGACCTTTGTCCTTCTGGATATCATCAGTGATGATACAGGCTTTTACTGAATGGTTGAAGTGGCCACACACTTTATGCACTGTACCCACAGTGGTTGATACTTGCCGGTCATTATCCAGGAAGCTATGAATGATTAGGTCAAGACAATGGGCAAAACAGTGTATATGTGCATAGTTGCCATCGTGAAGTGCTTTTTTAATATTTGAACCACTGTCAACAAGAAAAAACAACAACTTTCAAACCCTGTGAAGTGATCCAAGCAGTAAGTAGTCTTTCCAGCTCTTGCTGAATGTGCTGTACTCTATGTGTGTGTCTTGAAAATGACATACATGGAGAACTGCCATTTTTTTGAAACATGATGGGTTTTTTTGAGCTCTGTGAGATAGTAGTGGTGGTAGTAGTAGCATTGGTTGAAGTGGTAGCAGACAGACTAGTAGTATGTGAGGATGATAATAAGTTGCCCACAAAACTGACCCAGTGTGCAGTAAGAGAAAGATAGGTAATGGTTTGACTGCTGGTCCACATATCAGTAGTGACATGAACTACCTTGTCCTCAACCTCTTGAAGAGCATGCCTTACTTGATCTACTAAGCTGTCATACATCCTGGGCACAGTGGTTACTGAGAAGTATTTTCTACTTGGCATTAAATATCATGGCTCTAAGTATTCCATAAGCCTTCTGAAAACCATATCTTCCACAACAGAGTATAGCTGCAAATCAAGTACAGTCATTTCTGTTACTTCATAATTTATTGTCAGTGCCATGGGATGGTTTTGTGAATATTTAGACTTTCTTTCAAAAACTTCTTTTAACTTCAACTGCCTCTTATGGGGGGGTTACATTTGTTGGGGGCATTGTATGACTACATGCCATGCCTGGTAAAACAGAGGACCTTACAAAATTATCATGACCATGACCATGAGGTGAAAGTGGACTTTTGGATCTTGCCAGGTGCTCATCTCACACTGTTTCAGTGGAATGTTACTGTTCAGCAAGAGCCCTGCTAGATTTCCATCCACCAATGTTAGACGGTTTTTCCTGAATCATACACAACGACAGGGTGAATTCACAAAAGATGTTGCATCATTGTTGTGGTTCCAAGATGTCCTTTATTTTTTATCCTACTAACACATCTGTTGCAATGCACACATATAGCTTGGCAAGCATCCTTAGGGTTTATGTAAAAATGATTCCAAACAGTAGAGGCAGACTATGTCTAGTAATGACCTCAGTAAGACTAGGAGTTGAGTGGCTGGGTTTACATGGGGAAGATATATCAGCGGAGGATTTAAGTTCATCAGGTAAGACAATCATAGGATCCTCTGCAGCACCATTGTCATCATCATCATCAGCACTACTGTCAGACTTTGTTTCACTTTGTACTGCTTGTGCCTTTGACTTTTTCTTTTTCCCTTTTGGCACTCTACTACTGCAGTTTTTTTATCCATATTGTCACTGTCAGAGCCAGAATGACAAATAGCTGAAGGTAAAGTCACAAGCTCATCATCATCAGTCTCACTATGGCCATGGTTATCAGCATCATCATCATCAGACTCAGTAGAGCTAACATTTGCAGTTGCAGACTGAGTTATTCCATATACATGTGTTGCAAATCGAGCAACTCCACTGTGAGTTGTACCTGTAAGTGCTTTAACTTTATGTACAACTGGAATTGAAATATTCTTTGTTTGTGACACTTTGTTGGCTGTACTACTGAGCTCTTCTGACATAGACAGTCCACCAACCCTTGCTGGGTTTTCAGTATTTTGAGAGTTAGCCTGCACATGGATAGTAGTAACATTTAGTTCAGCCCCTTCAACAGACTGTGGTGCTTGTTGTTGATGTACTTTACTTTTTGAGCTACTTCTTTCAGGGCTTTTGAATAAACTTTTTTTTATGTTTATTACTTCCTTTGCCCCTGGCTATTGCTTTACTATTTTCTGTAGGACTCATAATGCCAGTCTGTTGCTTGTTCAAGGTCAAAAAGTTGTTATTGTTTTGCTTTATTCCGCATGCTATGATGGAATGTTCTTCCCACTGAGCCAAAGCTTACAACTCACTGAGTGAGCACAGGGAGGAAAATGACAGATGACTGACTTCTTGGGGGGGGGGTCACACAGACAGTATGTAAAAGTGGCACTGGTGCACTAATAACTGTCTGGCAGATTTTACTGCACATAAAGAATTTATTTCACAAACCACCTACATTAAGGGTGATGCTGTAGGCACTGCTGCTAGTATACCCACAGAGATTCTAGGGGACACTGCCTGGCCTAATCTTCTCTAACACAGTACTTTTCCTCTTCATGGATTTTTTTCCTTTCATTTTATTCCACGTAATGTGATGGAATACCCTTTCCACTGAGCCAAAGTTTATACCACACTGAGCAATCACAGGGAGGAAGATGACAGATAACTGACTTCTTGGGCGGGGCATGCAGACAGTATACAAGAAAGGGCACTGGTGCACTGATGACTGGCTGGCAGATTTTATTTCACACACAGAATGTATTTCACACACCACCTATGCTAAGGGCAATGCTGCAGGCACTGCTGCTAGTATACCCACAAAGATTCTGGGGGACTCTGGCTGGCCTAACCCTTTCTGACATAGTACTTTTCCCCTTCATATATTTTTTTAGTTTATTTTTTTCTTTATTCCACGTGACATGATGGAATGCCCAGCTCACTAAGCCAAAGCCTATACCCCACAGAGTGAGCACAGAGAAGAAGATGACAGGAGATGACTGACTTCTTGATGGGGGCACATAGACAGTATGCAAGAAGTGGCACTGGTGCACTGATGACTACCTGGCAGATTTTATTTCACACACAGAATTTATTTCACACACCACCTACACTAAGAGTGATGCTGCCGGCACTGCTGCTAGTACTCCCACAGAGATTTGGGGGGACCCTGCCTGGCCTAACCCTCCCTGACACAGTACTTTTCCACTTCAAGAATTTTTTTTATTTTTTTCTTTATTTCACGTGATGTGATGAAATGCCCTGCCCACTAAACCAAAGCTCCAACCTCTCTGAGTGAACACAGAGAAAAAGATGACAGAAGATGACTGACTTCTTGGGGGACACATAGACAGTATGCAAGAAGTGGCACTGGTGACTGATGACTGCTTGGCAGATTTTATTTCATACACAGAATTTATTTCACACACCACTTATGCTAAGGGTGATGCTGCAGGCACTGCTGCTAGTATACCCACAGAGATTCTGGGTCATACAGACAGTATGAAAGAAGTGGCAATAGTCCACTGATGACTGTCTAGCAGATTTTATACACACAGCACTCTAGTTCTCACAAGTTGCCTCATCTCTCTCTCTCTCTCTCTCTCTCTCTCTCTCTAAGTTCCATCCTGGCTAATCAATCAATGTTCATGTTCATGAAGCTCCCCTGTCCAAGTCTCTTTTCCCCATACATTGTACTCCCCAGTCCCCACCACAATCCCCAACTCCCTCCTGAGTACCACACCCAGTTCTTGCTGGCAATCCCCTCCTGAGTCCCCAACTCCCAGTCACCGACTACCCACTCCCAACATCCTCAAGTTCCTAATCCCTTACTCCCTTAAGTTCTTCTTCTATTTTAAAAAATTCTGCTTTATTTGGAGTGGCAGACTGGCAGTGGACTTCCTCACTTGCCCAGGGGGGAAAAAGCACAAGCAGCATAAGCTCAGAAGAAAACAATTGATTTGGTGATCTGCAACACAAGAAGCAGCCAAGAGAAGCTGCTGTTCCTTCTCTATCCTCCAGATTCCTCTGTGTAGCTCTAAGCTGGACCATGTGGGTTTCTAGAGCAGCAACCCAATTAGGTGCCACCTTAGAGAGATGGACAGCTCAGGGACCAGAGTCTTGTCTCTGGTCCCTCCTGTGGGTTCCTCCTGCTCTGGCACTTCTCACACTGCAGTTCCCACTATAGGAGCCATCTGATCTGAACACCTGAAAGTCTTCAGAAACCATTAGCTTCTGAACACTTCAGCATGTTTGGGTCAGTTCATATTTTCAGTGAATCAGTTCAGCCATCCCTAGTATCAATGTGTCTCACAATAATGCATACAATATTGTTGAGGTGAATGTTGTAATAAGCAGGAGACATATCACCAGCATTATGTCAGTCAGCACCACAGACATCTTATCTATAACTATAGATATCTATATAAATAAATAAATTTCAAAAAACATCATCAATGCACTAGTTAGGGTTAAAGTGACAAAAGTAGGACAATGTGGTGTTAGAGTTTACAATGCTAACAACCCCCTCCCAGCAGCACATCAGGTGTGGCATGTGCCTTGGGGTTTCCAAGCCTAATGCTCTCCCCATTGTCATACTCTGTACACATCTGATCTCATTTACTGATGGAATAGGATGAGTGTTAGGCTTGAAAACCCCCAAGGTACATGCCACACCTGCTGTGCAGTGAGGAAGGAGGGTGGAGTGTTAGGGATGGAAACATTAACATTTCCCTACTTTTATTGCTCTAACCATAATTAGTACATTAACAAAGATGTTTTGCAGTTCATTTCCTTACTTTTTGAGATAGCATAATTGTTTTCTTATTTAGATGTGGGAACGCAGGGCCCAGAGGGCCCTGTGCTTCCAACCATATATAAATTTTCAGACAGTGTGATTATTTTTCGGACAGTGTAAAAATGTATTTTCATATGGGAGCACAGGGCTCAGGAGCACAGTGCCCTCTGGGCCCTGTGCTCCCATCCCCGCATTGATGTGTATATATGTATTGGTGTGAAAGCAGAAGGCCCAGAGGGCCCCTGTGCTTCCATTTGTACCCCAACAGCAGGTAAAGTGTCAGCATAGCCTTCTTATTACCCTACATCACTAAGCCAGTAGTGAAAGTTTTCAAATGTCAACCAGAAAAGTGATTTCATGCCACCACAATGTTGTACAATACCAAAGCATAAAAACAAATGTTGGCAAAGATTTTAGAAATGATAGCTGTCAGATTAATGAGTTGGTGTAAAGAAATGTCTATGTTGAAGATTTGGGACAAACATTGTAAACAGCAAAAGTTATAAGCAAGCATAGCATAATTTCAATGGATGAGCATAACTTTGCCATTGTAATACATTTTGACCCCAAATTATTAACACACCCTTCTTATAAACCTTGTCATGAACAAGACCAGTCACAATTTGCAAATCCCTTCCAAATGGTGATTTCACCAACTGGCCACAAATTCACCTTTTGGACAGAATTTGGGTAGCTCCACTTACATTGTTTTTAAGGTGGGGTGTCAAAAGACACATTGTAAATCAGGTGTCAAAATATAAAAAGCAAACAAAGTTGTGCACTAAGGCCAGCACTCCCATGTTGTTTGTAGTGTGATATATATATATATATATATATATATATATATATATATATATATATATATACATGGCAAAAAACTCCATTAAATGCATCAGTTAGGGTAGTTCCACAGCGACAAAGTGAGGAAATTGGATGTTGAGTTTCTAACCCCCACCAACAGGCATTGGGTGTGTGGTAGTGTTCAGTCCTAACTCTCACCCCATCCCATGTGTAAACAAACTGAGGTGGTGCAATATAGGAGAATGGAGTGAAAGTTAGGACTGATGACCCCAATGCACACCCCAATGCCTGTTGGTGGGGGTGGGGTGCAAGGGGGTTGGAAACCCTAACATCAAATTTCCTCACTTTTGTCACTGTAGGACAACCCTAACTGATGCATTAAATGGAGTTTTTTGCCATGAATTTCCCTTCTTTTTGAGAATGTGCACTATAAATAGTAAAGTAACGGTAAACCAAACACAAGCGCAAATGGTAATGCACATGGTGATGCAAACGTAAACAATAACGCAAATGGTAATAGAAACACAAGTGCAACTGTTAATGAAAACAGAAACACAAAGGCAAGTGTATACAGAAATGCAAATCGTAATGTGCATGGTCATGGTCACGCAATTGGAAATGCAAACAATTACGGTAACAGCAACGATGATGCCAAAGGAAACAGAAACAGAAATGCAAACGAGTATGCAAATGCAAATGGAAATGCACATGGTGACGCAAAAGGAAATGCACACAAAAACAGCAATGGAAACACAAATGTTAACAGTAATGCAAATGCAAGTGCAAACAAAAACACAAAGGGTAACGCACATGGTGGTGTAGACGGGAGCGTTAACACAAATAGTTATGGAAACGCAAGAGGAAATGCTAAGTGTAACAGTAATGAAAATGCACACCCTTTTTTTCCCCAAAAGCTGCATAGAGAAACACAGTGAATACAAACAATGTATGCATAATAATGGGCCTCGAAGCAGAAAATGAATACTTGGAATACTAAATTGCTTATATCTCAGGAACCATACAATGTAGGAAAAAAATTGAAATTTCATATAATTCATGACTTTCCTGGCAAGTTTTACACTTAGTTCCCTAGTGGGGGGAGCTAAGCATTTTCCAACAAAAAGTCCATATCTCAAAGCATTTCTGAGATACGGGCCCCAAAAGGCGTGGCAGACACCGTAATGTTAGCATATGGGAAAAATTGTCAACTTTGGAGTACTGTAACTTTGCAGCTCTGTAATATTTTGTCACCAAACCACCAAACAGCACATCTGAGCGATGTTGGCTTTCTTCCCTCCAAATTTCAGCCCAAAAGATAAACCCATTCTTTTGCAGCAGGGTGGCAAAGATTTCCTATTCTTTTGGGCATAGTGTCGCAAAGCAGTGTCACAAATTATGATATTTTTGCAAAAGAAATCACAAAAGTGTTGCAAGTGTGACACTACTTTGCGACACTACAGTTTACAAAAATGTCAAAAACATATTTCTGGGGTGTTTAAGCCCCCAAAAAGACATGACTAGCATCTTCAGGGCTCAACTAGGTGAACACAAAACGAACTCTGCCCCTAGAGGTTCCCAAATTTAAATGCCAAGCATTTCTGTGACCAGTAACTGAAAAATAAAATGGCTGACTCACGACACTACAGGGGTCATTTGCAACACTGCCAAAGTTTTTGTTAACTTTTCCCATTTACTGTAATGGGAAACTTGTTTTTTGAATAACTTTTGAACCGTTTAAAATTGTTTCAAGAAATCTTCAAAAGGCATATTGGTGACCCTAGCTGCATGTTCCCTGAAGGTTTTGTACTGGTTGCAAACCTTGCAACCTGTAGGCGTGAGCAAAGAATGTGCAAAAAAGCATAAATATGACTTTCTCTTGCACTTCATAGCTCCACAACTGTATATTTGACCATTACGAAACTTGGCAGATCCAGAGATCTATGGTATCACTCTGAGCTTGCAAAATTTCAGGCAAATCTATCATACATTGGCAAAGTTATCAAGCTGCAAAATGTCAAACTTTAACCTTAAATGGGGTACTCAACCTTAACTATAGTGGCACTGCCGTGTCACTATATATAGATATATATATATATATATATATATATATCTATATATATCTATAAAAGATGGTCCATCAGTGATACATAGTTGCAACCCTACCCTGCAAAGACTATTGCCTTTTATACTTACACTTGCTTTGGTATCTTGTGAACTCCCTCTGAGATCCTTTGCATCCTCTAATGAACAGAAGTGTCCCTCTTTTTTTAATCTTTAAAAAAAATAAAATAACATCCCTAAAAATATGTGGTATGGTGAGATGTTTAATATGTATCCGTGGTATCTAGTGGCACCCCGACCCTCCAATTTCCATATATTAATTTTTTTATATATTTACCCTGGTATCCAGTGTAACCCCCACTCTCCCGTGTCCAACCCTGTTAAATACTTTTTCCCTGGTGTCTAGTAGCACCCCCCTTCTGATCGCCATAACCATATTTTTCTTTGCTCTGATGTCCAGTGGTACCCCCCACCCTCCCATGTCCCAGGCATCCTGAAAATAAAAAAATGGTCCATTGGTTTATTTGATTTTTAAATCTGTAAACAGAAAACAATCCAAAGGTGATGTTCACCTGCCCCCCCCTGATCTCCCCAGTGAACCCACCACCCATCCCCCCCACATACACACACAACCTCACTCACCTGAACTGGCCCCACTGTGAAGATCAACTCTAACTGAAGACACGTCTTGCTGCTGGAACTGACAACTACTGTATGAGAAATAAGGTAACTGCAGTTCAATGTACTGTATATCTGTGAGATTTTAGAACGGAGTTACCTTATGTCTTATATAGCAGTTGCTGGTTTCAGCAGTAAGAAGTGTCTTCAATCTGAGCATGGATCTTTACAGTGGGACCAGATTAGCTGGGTGAGGATGTGTGGGGGGACTAGGGGAATGTGGGATGTGGGTGCACAGTAGGAGGTCAGGAAGTGGGGCTGGTAAGCATCACTGGTGAACTTTCTTTTTAGAAGATTTAAAAAAACAAAATACATTGATGTACCATTTTTTATTTTCAGGCTGCTTTGCACATGAGAGGGTGGGGGGGTGCCACTAGACACCAGGACAAAGAAACAACATGGCAACAGCCATTGGAGAGTGGGAGCCACAACTAGACACCAGGGAGAAACAATACTTAACAGGGTTGGGCACAGGAGGATGGGAGTACCTCAGGATATGAGGGTAAAAATATAAAACAAATACATGGAAATTGAAGGGTGGGGTGCCACTAGACAACAGCAAAAATCAAATAAGCACAGTGGAACATAATGATAGGTAACATAGGTTTGTACAGCGCTAATAAGACTTGCGTTCATAGTGCTCGCCTTTGTTAAACTAAAAGGTTACCAGCTTGGTGTAACTTATCCAGTTTTAGTTTGAAACTCTCCACTGATGGACTACCAATTACTAATCAATAAATCCTTTTTTTGTGCCATCAAATCCTACGCCCCATGGAACAAAAATAAATACACATATAGTATGGTGAGATGCTGTATATGTATCTCTGGTGTCTAGTGTCATCCAACACCCTCTGATTTCCTTGTATTTATTTTTTATATATATTTACCCTGGTGTCTAGTGGTACTCCCCACTCTTCAATGGCTATTGCTATGTTGTTTCTTTGCTTTGTTGTCTAGTGGTACCCAGCTACCTCCCATGTCCCAAGTATCCTTCAAATAAGAAAATAGTCCATCAATGTATTTGATTTTTTTTAAATCTGTTATAAAAACAAGTCCACTGGTGATGCACACCCAGCCCCCCACCTAACCTCTCACTGTGCACCCAACCATGCACACCCCTAGACACCCAACCACACCCTCACCTGAACTGGTCCAACTGTGAAGATCCACTCTCTGATGGAAGACAGGTCTGGCTGCTGGAACTGGTGACCATGGTATCAGAAATAAGTTAACTGCAGTTCAGAGTAGTTCAATGGGATTTCCAACCACAGTTACCTTATGTGTTACGCAGCAGTCACCAGTTCCACCACAAAGATGTGTCTTTGATTGGAGTGGATCTTCACGGTGGGACCAGTGTAGGCAAGTGAGGGGTGTGGGGGTCTAGGAGGTGGGGGGTATATATGGGAGATTGGGTGGAGGAAGGATGAGCACTACTGGTGGATGTCTTTTTTTTAATGATTAAAAAAAATGAAATACATAGATGGACCATTACCATATTTACAGGATGCCTGGGACATGGCAGAGTGGGTGGTACCACTAGACAACAGGGCAAAGAAACAACATGGCAACAGTAATCAGAGGATGTGGGTGCCACTAGACACCAGGGAGAAAAAATACTTATCAGGGTCAGGCACAGGAAGGTGGGGGGCACCACTGAATACCAGGATAAATATATAAAAAAGTAAATACATGGAAATCAGAGGGTGGGGTTACCACTAGACAAGAGGGAAAGTCAAATAAACACAGTGGAACATAACCAATAAATACTTTTTTGTGACATTAAATCCTGTGATCAACGGAACAAAAAATGATTTATTGGCATGAAAAAAGAATTGGGAAAAACTAAGTCCCAGATCCTTTTTTGTTCCAAGGCAGCCTTCTTTGTGACCCTTTTCTGTTCAAACAAAAAAGGATCCCTTGACACAGAAAAGGATTTTGGACTTTGTTTTTTTTCTAATTTCTTTTTTTTTCTGAAAATAAATCCTTTTTCGCCAGCTTTTATCATTCTATTAAAAAATAATTTATTCTCATGAAAAAGGATTTCGGACTTAGTTTTTTCCCCAAATCCTTTTTCATAAGAAAGGATCATTTATCATGAATCCTTATTCGTTCTTGCAAAAAAGGATCACATGTCATGAAAAAGGATTTCAAACTTTTTCCTGAAATCTTTTTTTGTGAGGCGTGAACCTTTTCCTGTGAGAACAAAAAAGTATAATGAAACAGAATGTTAGCAAGTCATGAAAAAGGATTTAAAATAACATTAAAAAAATTTTGAGGTAATTCAGATAACAAAGGACTGTAGAATCCACCAAATGGACTCCTGATAAACAAGATACATAGTTTGCTATTTCTGTAAGACCTCATTTTGGCCAGTTTGTGAGTTTTGATCAAAAGAAAAGAAAACAAAATGTAGGAAAATGAAAAAGGATTGGCACCTCACAAAAAAAGAATAATTTTTTGTTTGATCAAAACTTTTTTTTGTTCCAGGAATCTATCCTGGAGACTGAAATTCCCATTGAAAATAATAGGAACCTTAAATTGTAATAACTTTGGAATGGATTAATATGTTTTCTCCAAACAAATGAAAGGCACTTCTGTGACCCAGGCCCTTTCTGCCTTGAAAATTTCAGACCAAAATTCTAAACTGTGTGGGAACAAGCTGCTGAGAAGAAACAGCACACAAAATGGTGATTTTTTTTAATGTTTTTGCACTATCCAGGTCAAGAAATCCACACATCTGACAGGAACGAAACTTGGTACTAGAGATGTTATGAAGTTAAACTTCGCTCGCGAAGTGTGCATGAAGTGCCCCAAAATTTGCACTTCAAAGAATTCAAGGAGTTTTGAAAAAACTTCGGAACTTTGATTCAAATGATTTGAGCGACTTTTTTGACAAAATGTGACTTTTTTTTTACCACAAAGCATGAATCTCGTGGGTGAAGCATGAAATTTATGGGTGAAAATTCATGCTCCATGGCACAATCCACTAAATTTGTGGCCATGAATTTCATGAAACCACTCCATGAATTCCATGAACTCTGCAAATTAACTCACAGAGCTAATTGCACAGACTTCACACATCTCAACTTGGCACATTAAGAGATCTACTCCCAGAAGACCACTTATGCAAAATGTTGTGCAAATCCATTGACTGGTTACAAAGTTATTAAAGTGCCAACTTTGAGGTTTGAAATAGAAAGCCTTGCTCAACCCTAACTATAGTGGCACTACCTCACCGCTATAATAGATAAGGGATACATAACAGGAAGCTGTGGAATACATGATTTATTTTTGCAAGAGCTGTTTAACCTTGGGTAACCTCACTAGTGGTATAAGCCATGAGTGATGTGCCCAAGGTCAAACAGCTTGAGTGAAAATAAATCATGTATTCCCCAAGGTCCCTGTTATGTATTCCATTTATGCTATAGGGATCCTTTAGGATAGTGCAGGGAGTTTTGTGTTAAATTGTTTATTTAATTTTTAATGTAAACTTACATGGACATTTTGTGGTTTTCCCAGTGTAACTCCACTTAGCATAGTGTTTGCCATGGACACTCCAACTTTCCATTATGGCCAGTATATGATGAAAAAGTTTTATGCACAATTCTTTTTTTTTTTTCTTTTTTTGGAGGGGGACATTTGTTCATCAAAAAAGTGAATACAAATTAAATTTTCTGCCATTTTTTGCTGATTATAAAAAAACTAAAAGCCATCAATAAATGAAACACATCTAATGTTTTAGATATTTTTGTGCTGAACAACTTTTGTGCTCAAAGTACCATGCTATTGTTGTTTTGTTTTAAAGTTATTCACATTTGTTTGTCGAAAAAGTGCAACAAATTTAATTTTATGCTGTATGTTGTTAATTTAAAAAAAATTATTATGACATGCCACTCATTTTGTAGATATTTTTGTGCAGAACAACTTTCATGCTCACAGTACCATGCTAGCATTTTTCATTTTAAAGTTACTGGCATTTGAATATGGTTAGTGTGGATAAATCAGCTAATGACATCACAACTATGTGTATAAACCACTGATGACATTACAACTATGTGTATAAATAAATTTATGTACACAGTGACTCAAATACATGGATTCATCAAACGCTGTTAATGCAGATGCCTGTTGTATAAATATAAATAGAGAGATAGAGAGATAGATAGATAGATAGATAGATAGATAGTGATATACTGTATATAGCAGATACATGCTGAGTTGCAACAGGGCCACAGATAGGACATACACAGGGCACAATATAGTATTTCCAGGAATGAGGCTTATTGTCTGCTACATATGATTGTTATAATGTCTTGTAGACAGGCAGACTGTGAGTGTGGGAGTATTAGATGGGACAGTTGTGAGGTACATAGCTGAAGGCTACCACAGCATAGTATCTGATGGGAACATGCCTGTTCATGTACAGCCATGGGATCTGCACCTGTTCAGAATCCCTTGCATGCCTGGGCCCCTCAATCCATCCCCAAGCAGCCACAATCCACCCCCATGCATTTGCACACTGGGGGCAGGAATGCAATCAGACAGCCAGCATTAGTGAATGCTTGTCTGGGGATGTAGAGTTACATGGGTCAGGTATGGGCATCTCATGCATACCCAGCCTGCCTTCATGCATAGGCCCAATAAGAGGAATCAACCATCTACAAAAATGTGCAAGGTACTACTAAAGCGCATGAATATACATTATTAAGGTGAGAATACAACATGCTGTATATGGCACTTTTTACAAGTAATTAGTTCATTTAACTGTAAGATGTGTTGTAACTTATTCCATAGTTGAGGGTCAAAGCATCTGAAAGAGCCAAACTGATGCCAAAGGTGCAGATAAAAGCTCTTGTATTATAAAGGGGACTAAAATTGCAGCACAATGTAAACAAACAAGCCAGAAGAGCCCTCACTGTCACCCAATATTTCACTGACTGAGGCTGAGCTTCATTGAGGATGGTTTCTGCCCCCAAGTGACCACTATTTATATAAAAAAAAAATCCTTAAGGTGGTAGTGCATTTTTAAAACTAGGGTTTGCCAGGTGTCCCAAACGGAACTCAGTCTGTGGTAACTGACAATGTGAAAATTAAAAATAGACTATGATAATATTCATGTACTATGGGACACTTATGGGGCTCTAAGGAAGTGATTAAGGCACTTGGGGGAAGCCATCATCAGAATGATAAGTAAGGGGGAGATGCTACTAGTTGGTGACTTCAGTCTCCCATCGTGGAGAGGAGCCTTGAGCCTTTACCTATCGCAAGAAGTAGGGTCATCCTTGACTCATTTCAAGGGACTTTTCTCAGGCAGCTAGTCAAAGTACCCATTAGGGACTGAGCAGTGCTGACCTGGTACCTACAAACAAGGACAGCATTGAAGATAAGAAAGTGGGCAGTCCCCTAGGTATCAATAATCACCTTACAGTGTGGTTTAACATAAAGACAGGAACACACAAGGTGAATGGTCTTGAACTTTAGGAATATAGATTTTAAGTAAAGGGGGGACTGCCTCAGGCAGTGCCTCAAAAGGGGTAATTTTCCAGGGAGGATAGAAGCACAGCTGAGAAAAATAAGGGTGGGTATAGTTAAAGCAACCAACCTTTGTGTGAAGGAAATGAGCAAAAGCAGAATGAAAAAAGACTGTTATGATTCTCTAAGGAAGGAGAAAAGGTGGTGAAGGTAAAAAAAGGCTGTCTTTAAGGTGCTATAAAGAAACACAGATGGAGGTGGAATGAGAGGTACAGTATACCTAGTAAAGCAGATGGAAGCAGGTAAGGCAGAAAGGCTGAACAAAGGTGCAGACTGAGGTAAGGATCGTGAAAGGGGTTGCTAAGGGAGAGAAGACTGTCTTCAGATACATAAGTGACAAGAGGAAAGCAATGGGAGGGATAGTGAGGAATGGAAAGGTGGAGGAGGAGGAGACTGCATAAAAGAGGCACCAGAAAAAGAGGATATCCTAAATAAGTACTTCTGCTCAGTCTTTCCAGTGGAGGGAGGGAGAGGGGTGTGGACTAATGGGAAGGTCAGTAACGAGGTGGTGGTGGGTGGTGGTGGTGGGGGGGTCTACACAAGTCCATTTTCAAAGGAAAGAGTCCAGGAGGGACTTGAAATTCTGAAGGTGGATAAAACTATGGGACCAGATTGGCTACACAAAATAGTTCTCAAATAACTCAGGGAGGTGCTAGTGGCTCCACTACCAGCCATATTCTGCAGCTCATTGGAAAAAGGTGTGATTCCAGAGGACTGGAGAAGCGCTGAAGTATTCTCATTACATAAGAGTGTCAGCAGGGAGGAGGCTAGAAACTATAGGCTGCTCAGTCTTACTTCAGTGGTGGAGAAATGAATGGAAACCCTGCTAAAGAAAAAAAAAACTAGTAGAATATCTTGAATCCAACAGGCTGCAAAACCATAGGCAGCATGTGATAGATTTCTTTGATTGGGTAACCAGGGAAGTAGATCAGGAAGAGCAATGGGCATGGACTATCTGGACTTATTCAAGGCCAACACTGGGCCACACAGGAGGCTGATAAAGAAACTGAGCAGTCTAGGGATGGAATCTAAAGTGGTGAATTGGGTTAGAAGCTGGTGAATGGATAGGAGTCATATGGTGGTGGTAAATAGCATTCACTCTGATGATGGGAGAGTGACCAGCAGGGTGCCAGAAAGCTCAGTAGTGGGACCAGTCATTTTCAATGTCTTTCTAAGAGACATTGCAGAAGATCTGGAAGGGAAATATATGCCTTTCTGCAGATTATACTAAAATCTGCAATAGGATGGACATTCAAGAGGGGGTGTAGAAGACATGGGAGGATTTGGGGAAACTTGAGGATTAGTCAAGAGCTTTGCAGTTGGAATTCAATGCCAAAAGGAGCAAAATCATGCACCTAGGGCATAGGAACCCAGGAACTGAGTATAGGATAGGGCGGTATTGATATTCACTAAGCAGGAAATGGACCTTAGACTTATCATATGTGATGACCACAAAGTGGCAGGGCATAATGATAAAGCAGTGGGTAGGGCTAATGGGATGCTGAGGTGCATAAGGAAGGGTATCTTTGGAAGGAGGAAGGAAGGAAGGAAGTGGTGTTGCCACTGTATAGCTCAACGGTGAGATCCTACATGGAGTACTTTGTCTAGTTTTGGAGGCTGAAACTCAGAAAGAATGTAGCCAAGATGGAGGTGGTCCACAGAAGGGCAAGTAAAATTGTGCAGGGGTTGCGCAAGAAGCCTACGAGGAGAAACAGAGGGACCTCAACATTTTATTTATTTATTTATTTGTTCACCAGGTAAGTGCACTGATCCTGGGGACTGTTTTCAGGCATGACCTGGGCCATGAAGATGGCACAAAGATACCAATCAATCAATCAATCAAAATACTTTATTGTAAGGCTAAATAGCCACCCACAAGTAAATCAAGGTAAAAACATGAAAATACATACACCTGTACATTGTTTAAAAAATCAATTCATACCAAATGGTTTGTTCTCTCCCCCTCTCCACCTGTGTGGATTAGATTAGAACAGATCATGAACAAGGATGTGCCTTTCTGGTCCCTTCTTGTTTCTACCTCCTCACCAGCTAATAGTGTCACTCCAGTGATGCTGGAGACCATCGAGGCTTGGACAAGATGTATGGCTCTGTCGTGACACAGCCTAAAGCCAGGAGTCCCCCATTGGAATACACCCCCTTAAGGTATGAAAAACAAATACCCATTGGCAACTGGCCAGTGCACTGGGCTGACTGCACCACCTGTGGCATTAAGGTCCTCCAAGATCTTTATATACCTGGGACCACTAATCTGATGTCCTTTGAGCAATTGTGGGCACGTTACCTTCTGCCAAACAGGGCTTTCTGGAAGTTCCTGCAAATCCGTAGCACCATCAATTCATACCAAGTCCAAGCCTAGGTTGGACTGAGGTGGTTCTGGCTATGCTCTCTCCACAAGGCAAGCTTCCAACAGGGCCTTGCAGGTGGTTTTACAGGACCATATGGGATGCTCAGCCCGACCCTACTGAGTCCTGCAAGAGAAAGTGGGAGGCCGATCTTGGGATGTCTCTCTCTCCTGCCACCTGGAGCCGATGCCTCAAGCTGGCTCACACTGCCTACCAGGCTGCCAAAAGTCAGAATATCCAGCTGAAGATATTACTCAGATGGTACAGGACCCCTATGATTTTGCAGTCTGTGGGTCTACTCTCCCAGGCTAATTGCTGGAGGTGTCAACAACTTTCTGCCCACCTTCTGCACATTCTTTGGCTATGCCCAACACTTACCCCCTTGTGGAATGCAGTATTTGAAGACTGCTTTAAGGTCATCAGCCTTAGTACCGGGAGTCAATCAATCAATCAATCAAAATCTTTATTTATCCAGGCTGGCACCATTGAGCAAGGCTCATTTGCAAGGTGGACCTGGTCATGAATACATCAAAGTACAGTACAGAAGCAGGTATACAAAAAGCAATAATATACAAGGAAGAAAAAGTATATACAGTACAATACAAGGTTGAAAAAAATAAATAAATAAAACAGCATTATTTTACAATTGAAGAAGTCAGTAGATGTACAATCAACCATAGGCATACGGGTGTTATAAGCAGAGATCTTTTGAGTGAGGCACCCAGCAACTATACATACTGTATAGGGGAAAGAGGCCATATATGGGGTGGAAGGTTAGAGAGGTAAAGAAGAGGAGGGATATATGACCGTCGACTGGGGGAAAAATTGGGCTAAAACCACAGAAAGTGATGATGACTGTCATGTACTTGTTTATTATGATAATGATGGAGGAGTGGTAGATAATTGGGACAATATTATGGATGGGGTGGGACTTTAGCCAGGCTGGAGCAGACAGTGAAGAGTGGATGCTGCAGGAAGAGTTAATAGGGAAAGAGTGAGAGCTAGGGGTAGAAACATGGTGAGTGTCAGGATGGAAAGGGGGAGTTGTGGAATTAGTGGGCTAGCGGTGAGGAAAACATTTGCAAGGAGCTTTCATGTAGCAATCATAGAGCACCTTGAAGATATTCCGGCTAACAGGGCAGCTCAGCTTCAAGTTCCTTTGTAAACCATTCCAAAATGTGGGTAAAGAGAAGCTTAGAGCAGCTTTGCTGAAATGAGTGTTGACCCTTGGAACTCGGAGGGGAATTAGGGAATATCTCCTTAGAGTGTAGATGCCTAACACACTCCAGGGAATACAATTTGAGACATATGAGGGGAACTTGTTGGTCACCACTCTGAAGGCCCATAGGGCGGTGTTTCTATTCCTCCTATAGTGAAGGAAAGTCCAGCCTAATGATGAGTACAGGGAGCAGTGGTGTGTGGAAAGTGGAAGGCCAGTAATGAACCTGATAGCTCTGTGGTAGAGGGTGTCCAGCTTAGCCAGTGCAGAGGCAGTGCAGTGGCTGTAGAGCAGGTCCGCATAATCTATTAAAGATAGGAAGGTAGCTTGAACCAGTTGAATCTTGGCCTCCTTTGTGAGCAGGTGGTTAATTCTGTAGAATAATCCTAATCTTTACCTTAGTTTCTTCTGTAGTTCTTCGAGATGGTCAGCGAAGTAAAGTTTATGATCAAACCAAACTCCTAGATATTTGAATTTAGCTACATACTCTAGTGTTTCTCCAAGAACAGTGGTAATTTAGGTGCCCCCAGCAGGAATTGCTGCATGCAAGGAGGGGGAGAAGAGCATGGCTTTTGTCTTTTTCACATTGAACAAAGCTTTTTGTTTATGAGCTGGTATTGTAGAAGGTTAAATTCAGCTTGGAGGTCTTCATAGGCTGCTTCTGGTGTGGGACGACTCAAGTACAGTACAGTGTTGTCCGCGAATAAGTGGATGTTGGCTTTTTTGATGGGGTCATTGATGCTGTTAATGTAGACTGCAAAGAGGAGGGGACCAAGGATAGAGCCCTGGGGCACGCCCCTCAGCATAGGTTTTAATGCAGAAAGATCACCTTCAGCTTTAACCTGCTGTTTCCGTTCTCTGAGGTAGTCTGTAAACCAGCACATAGATTAATGGTCCAGGCCTAAGGTGCTTAGGGAGGAAAGAAGCAGGCTGTGTCTGACTGTGTCAAATGCCTTACTAAGATCCAAGAAAATGGCACAGACATGCTTCTTGTTGTCAAGGTCTAGGAGCCAATCACTGGTCACCTTAGCTAGGGCTGTTATGGTGCTGTGTTTTGCTCTGAATCCAGACTGAACCGGGTTTAATAGGCTTCTGGATTCTAAGTAAACCCCTAGCTGGCCACAGACAATTTTTTCTAGTAATTTAGACAGGATGGTGAGGAGGGAGATCGGTCTGTAATTATTTAGATCTCAGTGGTCACCTGCTTTTAACAGAGGGATGACATGGGCTATTTTACATTGGGGAGAGGAGGTTACCCTGGGAGAGTGACATGTTGAATAGGTGGGTGATTGGCACTACAGGCACATGGTAGGCACATTTCAGATAGTTTGGCTCTATGAAGTCGGAGCCTGCTCCCTTCCTGGTGTCCAGTTGCAGCAGTAGGTCTTCCACCTCTTTTAGAGAGACAGGCAGGAAGGAGGCCTCCTCGGAGGGGGGGGACTTGTGGGTTGGTGGGCCCTGAGCTGTGTGGAGGTCATTGGCAGGGGAAGTATCAAATGCTAGCCTTGCCATTGCAAAATGGTTATTGAGGGCCTCCAATATCTCCAATCGGTTAGAGATAACGCTGCAACCGGACTTAATTTTTGCTGGAATGGAATTACCAGTGTGTGTCCAGACATGTCTTTTAATGTTTTCCAGAGCTTTGAAGGATTTCTTGAGAGAGAGGCTAGCTCTGTAATGTGTCTTCTGGGAGATCCTATCTCTCCTGATGTGTTGCCGTCCCCTCCCCAAAAGTGGATGCTAGTTGCCCTGCTCAAAGCAAAGCAAGCTATCTTGATGCACTCGAGGAAGCCGCTTCCCCCTTCTTTGACTGTATGGAGATCAGCTCTAGCACAAGTTGTCGCACTTGAGAGGCTCTCATGCTCTCAGTTGGGACAAGCTGCAAAGTTCCAGAGCAAATGGGGTATGTACCTACTGTTGCTCTTATGCTTGACACCACCCCCACCATCGGCTAACCCCCGGTGTAAAACTGTAGCTCTCTAATCTATGTACTTTTGAGGAACCCTTCAGACACCGAAGTAAGTATCTGCAGCAAACTAATCTACTGTGTTGATTAGTTTTAGTTAACTATTGAAAGGATGTTCAGTATGCTATTAATAATTTTTCTAATCTTTGGATGGTAGTTTGACTTTATGATCTGATGTGATTGTGTTTATCTCACTGTTTCTGAGGTAAGTTTCACATATCATGTGTGATAGCTTGTCTGAGATTTCCTTGAGTGACTTATATCCATATGTACTTATTCTGCTTCTCTATATGGTCATTGCAATGCAGATCTACAGTATGTAAAATGGAATAACAATAACAATATTACATGTTAAAAAAAATCATTTTATGATCAAATACAAATATAAATAAATTACAACATTTTGCATTGGAGCATAGAATTTATAGATAAATATATTGCACAAATTCGACCCAATATTAAAAAAAATAATTGTTAATTTATGAATCAGGGAGAGATTTTCCTGAGTACAGTACATAAGAATAAGACAACACGTTTATATTATTTGGTTCAGACTTTTTTTAAGGTGTTATAGTTGTATAGGTGTAGCTGACAGGTATTGCTTTTTTTTGTATACTGCACAAAAATATTTAGCTGTCCTTTGCAGTGACCACACATCAGCAGTATGTATTAAAATACTGCAGTTGTCAATAGCTCCTCATTTACTGAGTATTTGGGGTCTAAAAAAGGTCATAACCAGTATGCTTTTTCATTAATATACCAAGTGCATTTCCACAAGACATGGTTAAGGTTTTCAATTCTTCCCTCCCTGCAGGAGTATTTTTCAGAATCTTTTGAAAGATTGTTATGTGTAGTCTGCAAGATGTTGCTTGGAAACCTTTCAAACTTATATTTCAAGAATATCCTCCATAGTTCATCAGCTAGAGGATTTAAGTAGGCTTTATAGCCAAAGCTGTAGTTATGTTTGGCAAACCGCCTTGAATAGGATGTGCCCTGAATGATTTCTAAATCTTTTTGGTTCTATGTATTGTTGATTCTTTTAGTAATAAACATTACTTATTACTTATTATAATACCTTTATCTACACATAATTTTAAATTTGATAACCTGTAGTTGTCCAGCAATTGTATCAAAGAGAGGTACCAATAGATACTTTTATAACCCAAATCCAGCCATCTTTTTTTTCCTGAAAGACCAAGAACAGACTGGGCAGCTTGGGGGAGATTTGTTAATCTTAACCAAAAGTTAATCTTACAAACATATGAATGTACCAAAATGCCAGCAGAAGCAGACCTTACAGTCTATTTAGTCTGTTCGATTGTACAGCTAGCCCCTCAACTTGCAGCTGCTCCCCCCTCCCCACCCCTCTTCATCACAACCCCCCATCCTGTCCCAACCCCTCTTAAAGCTGCCCACCATTCTACAGGATACCACCTCCTTGGGCAGAGCATTCCACCTGTCCATCACCCATTCAGTGAAAAAATGTCTTCTGATTTCTCCTCTTGAATTTTCCCCCCCTCGAATCTCAGCTGATGTCCTCTCATAACCCTCCCTCTTCTAAGGAAGCAGTATAGCGCAGTGGTTTAAGGTTCTGAGCTGCAAATCTAGAGACCTGGGTTTGAATACCACAACCACCACTTGCATACTGTGTGACCCTGAGCAAGTCACTTAACTTCCTTGTGCTCCCATGTTGCACCTGTAAACAAGTTTCAGCTTAGTGTGTCTCTCCTGGTAAAAGCAAAACCAAAAATCCCTTCTGTATTAGCCTTTTTTTATCCCCTTAAGGTTTTTAAAGGTTTCAATCATATCCCCATCTCTCCTCTCCTCCTCCAGGGAGTACATGTTCAGCTCGCCCAATCTATCCCTGTAGGACTTTCCCTCCAATCCCTGGATCATCTTTGTCACCCTACATTGCACCCCTTCCAACAGTTTGATGTCCTTCTTCAGGAATGGGTGTCAGTACTGCACACAGTACTCCAGATGCGGCCTCACCAGAGATCTGTACAAGGGAAGGATCACTTCCCTATTTCTGGAAGAGATTCCCCTAGCATTACACACCAGAATCCTGTTGGCTTTTGCTGCCGCCTTCCTGCACTGAGCTGGATTGTTCATGCTGCCCGTTATAAGCACCCCCAGATCCTTTTCCTCCTCAGTGCTTTCCAGCTACACCCCTTTCAGTTGATAGCTTCTCCCCTGGTTCCTAGCTCTCAAATGCAGTTCCTTGAACTTCTTGGTGTTGAACCCCAGCTGCCATGTTTCCCAACCACTCCTGAAGTTTGGTCAGGTTCTCCTGCAGCCCCTCTCACCATTCGATGTCATGTACCACAGCTCCTATCTTCATATCATCAGCGAACAAACTGATCCTACTCTGGATCCCATGTGAGATATCAGCTGTGTATATCCCAAACAGCACTGGTGGCAGTACCAATTCCTGTGGCACCCCGATTGTCAATTTCCTTGGTGATGAGGGTCCCCCCCACCACCACCCCCCTCTGCTGCCTCCATTCAGTCAGCTGATGATCCATCTGGTCACCTTTGTTCCCACCCCTATGTATTCCAGCTTCCCCCCCAGCCTCCCATGTGACACAGAGTCAAAGGCCTTGCTGAAGTCCAAATACAGGACATCCACCGCATGGCCTCTGTCCAGCTCCCTGGTCACCCAGTCATAATACTCAGTTAGAACTATGTGGTAGGATCTGCCTGAGATATATCTGTGTTGTTGGCCGTCCTGGAGATGACTGTCCTCCAAAAAGGTCACTAGCCTCTCCTTTGAGATTGTCTCCATGAGTGTCCCCACAGTTGATGTGAGGCTCATTAGTTTGCAGTTGCCTGGTTCATCCCTAGGGCCACTTTTGTGAATAGGCACCACATGGGCCATCCTCCAGTCTTGTGGTATGTATCCTGTGTCCAGGGATGTATTGAACAGGTCAGCCAGTGGTCCTGCCAGGATCTCCACTAGCTCCCTGAGTACCCTAGGGTGAATGCTGTCTGGTCCCGGTGCCTTGTCCACCCTCAATGCCCTTAACCCTTCCAGAACCCTGTCCTCTGTAATCCCTATGTCAGTCACCCCCTCCCCACCCACTATCCACTCCACCCCTCCCTTGGGGTATCTCCCCCCTTCTCCTTTGTGAACACAAAGCAGAAATTCATTTAATGCCTCTGCCTGATCCACCCCCCTTCCTACCCACATTCCTTCCTTCCTAATCCTCACAATATGGTCCTTGTTCTTCCTTCTTTCTATAATGTATCTGAAGAAGTCCTTTTCTCCTTCCTTAATACCATGTGCCAGTCTCAGCTTTTTTGAAGCCTTGGCCACTCTGACTAGCCTGGCAACCTCCCTGGACTTCTTCGTATACTCATCCTTGTCAACCCCTCCACCGGATGTCTTGAGTTTCCAAAATGCCTTCCTCTTGGCTTTCATCCCTCCATAACCTCTTGAATCAACCAACTGGGCTTATTTGCCCTTCCCTTCTTACTCCTTGTCTTTGTACAATTTCCAGTGGCCTCTGTCAGCCCTTATTTAATAATATCCCATTTTTGAGTAGTATCCATGTCTGTTTGAATTTCTGCCAGAGATCTACCCCAAATTTCCCCCATCCTTTTAAAGTCCACCCCTTTAAGGTCAATCACCCTGATCCTCATACCCTCCATTTCCCTACCCATGTTGAGCGTGAACCACACCAAGTGGCGGTCACTCCTAGCCATAGGGTCCTCCACCCCCAGTTCTTTTACAGCCTCTCCATCTAGTCAACTTATGTACCAACTAAAACAGGAAGCTGTCCTGAAATGCTTCTAGTATGACCTGATCCCTTCCACTCGCGGTGGTTGGAGTGCTCCAATCCACCCCAGGTAGCTTGAAGTCCCCCACCACCACTCTGTTCCCTTTCCTACAGACTCTTCTGATTTGCTCAGCTAGCTCTCTATCCAGGTCTTCCCCTTGCGCTAGTGGTCTGTATACTACCCCCATTCTCAGCGTCTTACCATTTGAGTACTGAAACTGCATCCATAAGGCCTCTGTTCTGTCTTCCTCCCCTTCCTCCCTTATACACCTTATCCCTTCCAGTACATAGAATGCCACACCCCATGTTTGCCTTAGTCCTATCTTTCCTGAATATTCTATTCCCTGGGATCATCATATCCCAGTCCTGGTACTAGGTGGACCACGTTTCCATGATGGCCACAATGTCCACCTTCCCCACTGCCAGGAGAGCCTGCATCTTAGCTGACTTATTACCTAGGCTCCTTGCATTCAGCATGACCACCCTCCACACCATTTCCTTCCTTACCTTTCCCTGGTTTTCCTTTCTCCTCCCTCCCCCCATGCCTTTACCCCAAATCCTACCTGGTTAACATGGGTGGTAAGCTCATCTGGCTTCCTTCTTTGGGATCCCCATCTACCAGTTGTCCACTCACCACCCTCCACCTAGTTTAAACCCACCTTTGCTGCTATGTACCCCTCTATCCCCTGCTTTAATACTCCCTCCCTCTCCTTCCTGAAGAGTAGCCGGTCCCCTGCATATAGATCGTTATTGTCCCAGGTTTTGCCCCAGCCACCCACTAACCTGTACTCCTTGGATCAACACCATTCCCCCAGCCATATGTTGAACTCTCTGATCCTCCCTTTCTTCACTGTACTCGCACAGGGCACTGGGAGCACCTCTGAGAATGCCACCGATTCCCCCAGCTCCTCACATAACCATCCCAGCTCCTCGAACCTCTCACTCACAACCTCGACTGTCTCCCCAGCCAGGTCATTTGTTCCTACTTGCACCACAAGATCTGGTTTCCTACTACCCCTCCTTGCGCACTTCAGAATTGATTGCCCCACCCTGTCCACTGTTAACCCAGGTATGTGTAAGTGCATTAAAGTTTGTAAGTCTGAACTTCACTCTGATATAAGTTGCTGGGCACTAGGGGCCCAGTCCAAGTACTTTTCTTAATAATTTAAATATTGGGACTGGTAACTTCTCCTTGACATTTCTGTCCCAAATTTCAGCACCATATAGAAGATGTGCCTGAAATGTTGTTGTTATGGCCTGTATTAGGGGTTGGACCAACAGACCACTAAATCTAAAATTAAATCTTTCTAACCCTCACACTGTCTTTTTCAACTTCTCCAGAGAGGCATCGTGATTAGTCCATAATCAATTAGCACTGAACACAATACCAAGATAGACATATCATGGGACTACTTCAGTCCTTTGTGTTCCAATATACCAGGACCCTTCTATCTTGCCTTTGCTGCTAAATATTACAATCTTGTTTTTTTTTCATGACTGATTTTGAGCTGTAGATCCTTGATCTATTATAAAGTGTATCTATTTTTTCCTGAAGCCCCTTTTTAGATAAAGAAAACAACATGAAATTGTTTATGTCAGCAGGGGCGCACAGGACTCCTGGACAATTTGGGAGAGTCAATGAATCAAAATCTTTATTTATCCAGGTGGACACCATTGAGCAAGGCTCATTTGCAAGGTGGATCTGGTCATGAATACATCAAAGTACAGTACAGAAGCAGGTATACAGAAAGCAATAATATACAAGGAAGAAAATGTATATACAGTGTATACAGTACAGTACAAGGTTGAAATAAATAAAAGAAAGTATTATTTTACAATTGAAGAAGTCAGCAGATGTACAATCAACCATAGGCATACAGGGGTTATAAGCAGAGATCTTTTGAGTGAGGCAGCCGGCAACTACACATATAGGGGAAAGAGACCATGTATGGGGTGTCAGGTTAGAGAGGTAAAGAAGAGGAGGGATATATGACCGACGACTGGGGGAAAAATTGAGCTAAAACCACAGAAAGTGACAATGGCTGTCATGTACTTGTTTATTATGATAATGATGGAGGAGGGGTAGATAATTGGGACACTACTATGGATGGGGTGGGACTTTAGCCAGGCTGGAGTGGACAGGAAAGAGTGGGTGCTGCAGGAAGAGTTAATAGGGAAAGAATGAGAACCAGGGGTAGAAACATGGCGAGCGCCAGGATGGAAAGAGTGAGTTGTGGAATTAGTGGGCTAGCGGTGAGGAAAACATTTGCAAGGAGCTTTCATGTAGTGATCGTAGGGCGCCTTGAAGATATTCAGGCTAACAAAGCAGCTCAGCTTCAAGTTCCTTTGTAAACCATTCCACAATGTGGGTAAAGAGAAGTTTAGAGTAGCTTTGCTGAAATGAGTTTTGACCCTTGGAACTTGGAGGGCAATTAGGGAATAGCTCCTTAGAGCATAGGTGCCTAACACACTAAGGGGAATACAATCTGAGACATATGAGGGGAGCTAGTTGGTCACGCTCTGAAGGCCCATAGGGTAGCATTTCTATTCCTTCTATAATGAAGGGAAGTCCAGCCTAATGATAAGTACAGGGAGCAGTGGTGTGTGGAAAGTGAAAAGCCAGTAATGAACCTGAGAGAGTCAGATGGTAATAAGTTAAGTTCAGTCAAAAGACCATCAACATATACAGAAAATAAAGTGGGAGTCAGAACACATCCCTGGCACACACCTTTATTAAAGGGAGAGGAAATTTGTGATAATTGGCAGCTGTTTATAAATTATATTCTCAGAAATTATATGAATTCTCCATAAGTATCCATATTTAATGATACCTGAATAAAAACTGATAGGCAAAACTGTAGTTTGCATTGTTGTGTTTTCTATGGGCAGCAATTGGTTACAATTTGCTTCATGGAATCATTTATGTGGAGTTTTTACTATGTCACGATTTGTGTACAGAATGCTAATTATGAGCTGCTGACCTATCAGAACCCTGTTTAGAGTTCTGTGTACAAACCATAGCATAGTTAAAACTCCAAATTATTGATTCCATGAAGAGAACTATAACAGAATGCTGCCCACAAAAACAAGACAATGCAAACTATAGCTTTTTACATCACTTTTGTTCAGGTACAGTTAAATATGAATAATTTAGGTGAATGCATATCATTTCTGAAAATAAGAACTTTATCAACAGCTGCCAGTTTGAAATGATTTCCTGTCCTCTTTAATAGAAAAGGATGCAGATAGCTCACCTCTGGTTCCTAACCTTACCCTTGCCCATGTCTGTGAATATAACCCATAAATCATATAGACTAGATTCCTGTTAATACCTCTATTCAATAATGTCTCCCATAATTTTTTCTTGATATTGAGTCGAAAACTGCTGAATAGGCAAAAAAAAAAATGTAAAGTTTTTGTTTATGCAAAAATACATATTGTTCTATTAAGTGACTTACTATAAGCTGCTGAATAGTTAGAAAAAAATGTGTAAAGATTTTGTTTACACAAAAATACATATTTTTCTATTAAGTGTCCTACTATAAAAATATTATCTAGGGTGAAGAAGTCTTTCCTAACCCCAATTTCAAGTAAGAAATACCACCTGTCAAGTTTATTTCTGTATTAAGTCTCTCTGATAAAATTTTTGAAACAATCTTGAGGTTTATATCTAAAAGACTTATTGGGTGATACTGGGCAGGATCAGATGTACCCCCCTTCTTATCTATTGTCACAATATTTGCTCCCTTCCAGGAGTCTGGAAATTTCCCTTCTAGCATACGTTTATTATACATAGCTGTGAGATATCTTCCCCATAGGCTTGTTTGACAATGGTACACCTCAGGTGGGATGCCATCTGGGCCAGGCGCTTTGTTTGTTTTCAGTGAATTGATCACAAGAACAACCTCATCATACTTCACTGGCATTAATTTGATATTATTCTGATTACTATTTGGGAAGGATTCTTCTGCCTCAGGTTCCCAGAATATTTTTGTAAGAAACTCAATCCATTTGTCTTCTGGTATATATGTATCAATACTGGATTTGTAATTGTTAGTTCCCTTAGTGACTAACCCCCAACATGTTTTGCTATCCTTGGCATTTATTGCACTTAGAATCTGCTCCTGTTGATGTTGATAGTAGGCTCTTTTCTTTTCCTTAACTAAGATTTTTCATATTTTTTAACCTGCTTCAGTTCCTTCAATATATCTATGAAGCAACTCTGTGTATAATGTTTAAAAAGTTCCCTAATGCATTTTTTTTGCCTTTTTACATTCATGATCATACCGCCCATTGATGTGAATGCTTTCTATGAAGGGTCTTATTGTTATTTCCAAATTGGTCTTGATCAGTACAAATAATTTTCCTAATAAGCTTTTGAGTTGTTCCATTGGCAAGTTTTGTAAGTAACCGTTGCTAGTATTCAAAAATGAATAATGTATTATTTTACTAACAATTATTTCAGGGTTGCTTTGCCAGACTATTTTCTTAGAAGCTCTGATTTCTGTAAATAAAACTTCACATAGTTTGGGTCTTCCTGACTGTTTGATGTACACATATTACTAATGAGAGTAATAGGGAAGGGGTCACTTTCAGAATGTATAGTGACATATAATTTAATACATTGGACTGCAACCCTATCCATAGGGCGTAATCAACCACTGAAGTCCCCTTTTGGACATGAAAGTCCATTCCCCTTCCTTATCACCTTCTAGTCTTCCATTTAGTGGGTAAAGGCTATATTCCTCCATGGTGTTTATTAGTTATAGCCCAGAAGAATGCATTTTAGTATCTTTTAGAATTTTTAACACTCAGAGCTTCTATAATGTTATTATAGATATAAAATGAGTTTTCTGCATAGCCAAATTTTCTGGATGAATGTAGCCATTCAATAAGATAAATCTCTTATCCTCAGTTTCAATGAGAATGACAATAAAGTTCACATCTATACATATACCATTCACCTTATGGAGGGAATCTGGCCAGGAAAGTAGTAGAAAAAATATTGTGACACCCAACAAAGCAGGCAAAACATCGCCGCTTCTAATGTCGGCATGTAAAGACATCGCCAACCCAAACCTCATGGGCAGTGCAGTGTAAGACTATGCCTGGTGGCCACCAAGTCCTCTATCCCACCCACCAAATGATGGCCCCAGGAACAGTAACAGCAGCCAGCCCTAGTGTGATGGCCAGTCCCCCCACAACCCACCGCCACTGATCACCTACCTGTGTCCCATGACACAGTGCATATTACTATATCCCTGGTGTCAAGTGGACCCCCCCCCCCATACTGCAGCAGGTAGATCCTCACCACCCAGCACTCCCCAACACACAGCGACAATGTGCGGAAGCCAGGACAGCCCTCCACTCACTGCCACAGCTGGCTGCCCAACTGAAGTGAATTAATGAATGTCTATACACGTAAGCCTCTTTCAGAAAAGTAACTTAACTCCCTGTGCATCTACCCAGATTTTGGATTCTAGAACCAGGACACTGATAAACTTCAACCCTATTAAAATCAATGTCCTCATCCTTATTGTGCCAGGTTTCTTGGAAGCCTATAATGTCATACTTAGTAACAAACATATTCCAGTCACTATCAGATATCTTATTCACCCATCTTGCAATGTTCCATGACAACAGAGATATTTTTCCATTAGTTTCTACAACCACAGTACTAGAATTGTCTGATGCTGGATAGACATTCAGTGTATCCAGCTGTCAGTCATAATAACTCTGCTAAAGTATGGTACTTATTAGTTTGAAAAAAAGCTGTAATTCTCTCTTTTATCCATCATAGCTTCATCACTGTTATTGACTCCCAACATTTCTGAATCCACAATAAACAGATCAATACTGCCCAATTTATCTGCCTTATTCAAGATACTTTCAGCCAAATAGGGTTGTCAATAAAAGGCAACATGAATTGTCAGGTGACCTCTCAGAGGAAATGCCAGGGTTAAGAACCTAGGGGAGGAGGGAGAGCAGACAAATGAAGGGAGGAGGGCAGAAGGGAATGGGGAGGGGGGATGGGGCAGAGCCAGATGATATCAGCAGATGCTCTATGATGCAGGTGAGGCAGGCAGGATAGGACTAGCAAAGAGGAGTGGCCTAAGCAGAAACCCTAATGGGTCCTTAAGGGGTTTATAAGGCAGTGTACAGATGAACTCACCCTCTTTCTGCTAAGATTCTTGATTAAATGGTCTTAGCACATTGGTTGGCACTTAGTTTAAATTGAGACACCATAAGGTAAGATAGTTTAACTTATTATTTCACTGAGCTAGCCATGGCTAGAGAGGCAGACTTACTTTCAAGGCCAGAAACTATTTTGTAAGTGGATTGTGGAAGCTTTTATTGTTGTATTAATTGTGGTTTGGTTAGCCTGCCTGCTAGTTTGGCTGGCAGTATCATGACCCTGGGATCATGGCCTAACTATGGGCCTGCCCACGGCATGGCTTGCGATCATTTTCTTTAAATGCATAGAGATCCACTGGAATTTGGGGAAAACTCAGCCCCAAGTATGTGGTTTATTTAATGATTTGTGGACAATAATATTTTGTTAGCTATGTGGTTTCAGTGTGGGGAGAAAGAGACAAGGGCATGCACGTGGCCATGTGGTGTGTGGGTAGAAGTGGATTGGCCCTTTCCTGTGAGAGTGGTTACTAAGAGGCTGCAGAGGTGGTTCAGATCTGGTTTTATTTCTTTTTGTTTTGAAGGCTTGTAAACCATGGTAGTAAAGGGCCGGTAGGCCACAAGCCAGGTGGCTGTGGACCAGCGTGTCTGCATAGAAACAGGAGCCAGTTTGGGTCATTCATCATGGTGGCGGCAGCCACCAGTTGAGGGGCTAGGTTTTTGGTTGCGTGGTGTAGGGCCACACAGACACACACAGAGACAGGCTGGGTGGCAGGAAGAAAGTCAGTTTCACTCAGCTTCTCCAGCAGGGGCATTTTATCTTCTCATATTGGCCACAGGATGGAGTTTGTCGATGAGGCTTAGGGTGGCCACAGTGGCCTGAACACCAGAAGGACTGCAGGGTAGCTGAGTGCAGATGTTGAGTGGATTGATGGTCCCAAGATGGCTAGTGGGGGCTACTCTATTTTCTCTGGAGTGAGCCTGGTGGCTGTGCTTTCCTGTTGGCTGGGATGCCAGCCTTGGGGATGGAGAGAGCTGTGGGCAGGTCAGGTTATTGACCTTGTACAGAGGTGTGGGTGGATTGGGACCATTTCTCACTGGTTTGAGCCTAGGGAACATTCAGGGCATGCACCAGGAACCCAGAACAGGGGACCAGGATGACTGCGAGGCCTCGAGTCTTTCTTTTCAATGGGCAGGGGTGGGGCCATGGCTGGTAGGCCAAGGACTGGGAGGTCAGCAAGCCAGAAGGGGAAAACGGGAGCCCCAGCACAAGGTGGGTGAGGGACAATGAGGTTGGTCCATTGGGGGATGGGGATATATATATATATATATATATATATATATATATATATATATATATATATATATATATAAAGGAGTAACGAAGAGGATGAAGGACAAACCAGCAAGTAGATGCATGAATAGGCCATTAGGGACCATGCAGCATGGGCCATTGTCGGATGTTTATATCAAAAAAAATATAATGAGGATGAGGCTGAAGACTAACCCAGCAAGTAGACAGCTTGCAGAGGAATCTCAGGAAGGGAGGATCAATGGAGTGGAGTACAAGGCTCACTAGGGGTACAGAGTCACGATGGGGGTCCCTATATAAAAAAAATGAAAAACAGGGAAAGCAGAAGGTTTCTCCTCCACAAGAGCGTGGGTGGGGAAGCAGAGATGTACTGCTGGGGCCCAGATGGTACAAAGCAGGCAGTGGATTTAAAAAAAATATATAGGAAAAGGGGGAGAAGCGGGTGCACAAAGGGAGGGTGGCCTTGCAGAAGAAAGGAAGGCAGCAATGCAGCACGCAGGATATAGCCCTCTGGGTCAAGAAAAAAAACAAAAAATGGTCAGGGACGTGGGGGTCAGGAGAGATATAGAAGATGTATCTCTCTCGCCTCTATCTATCTATATATATATATATATATATTTTTAAACACAGTATATATCTGTGTATAAGGTCTCCATAAGGCTTCTGACATCAGCATGGAGTTAGAATACTTGATCTCCACTTTCTCCTCCACCTGATATACATATGCCCCATACACAAAGCCTGTTATCAAGGGACCCTCTACTCCTTGGATTTTCCATTCCCTCCTAAACCTGATGCGACACAGGGACTCCCTCTGGCAAACTGCCCTTGACTCTGGTAAGCCAGCCGATAGACAACTGTACTATGCAATGAGAAACAAATGCACCTGGGAAATACATAAAGCCAAGTCTGAGCACTACAAGGCCTCCCTCACCTCCACCTGGGGCTCAGGCAGAAAATTCTGGGACAACCTCAAAGAGCTAAATGGGGAAACCTCACCCCCTGTCCTCAACAGTAATGGTACTCCCATCACTGATCCCAAATGCATAGCCAGCATCCTAAACGCATCCTTCTCAGACCTCAGCAGTATACTCCCCCCTCCAACTTTTTCAACCACCTTTCCCATGCAGTCCCAACCCCCTCCTCCCCTTCCACTTCAGGACTGTCACCTGTGGTGTCAAGCCGATTCCAAAAGCCTTAGCACACAACAGTGGGGACCCTGACCTCAAACTCTTGTGCCTTACCCTCAATGAAGTCCTCTCCCCTCTCACCTGTATCATCAACCGTTTCGTTTGTCTTGGAACCTTCTCTTCCAAATGGAAAGCCATGGTCATCACCCCTATCCACAAAGGTTTTGACCATGCCTCCATGGGGAATTACTGTCCCATCTCTATCCTCACCCCCTCACAAAGCCCTGGAAAGAATCGTATCGGGCCATCTTACTGAGCACCGCACTAAATACAATCTGCTATGCCAGGAACAACATGGCTTCCACCAGGGCATTAGCATCACATCTGCTTTATTGGAATTCCCATCTTCCCAGCACTCTGCCCTAGACAAAGGCTACCTAGCCGGGGCAGCTTTTGTGGACCTGTCAAAAGCATTCAACACAGTAAACCATTCCCTCCTCATCTGTACTCTTACCAGCTCATGTCTCTCTCCTGAGGCCACAAACTGGTTTGCCGACTATCTGTCCAAAAGGTCACAGCAAGTCAGGATAGATGATGCTCTCTCCTCCTCCCTCTCAGATAAGTCTGGGGTCCTGCAGGGTTCCATCCCCGGGCCCCTTCTCTACAGCCTATTCTTTAACACCCTCCCAACAACATGCTCTGAACAGTTGATACTATATGCTGACAGTGCAGTCTTGTTCACCTCACACTCCGACCCCCATCGGCTCCAACTCTCCCTCCAGAAGTTCTTCACAGATGCTGAGGCCTGGTTTACTGAACACCGCTTATTCCTAAATTACAAAAAATGAAGATCATGCTGTTCACCAACCATCAGAACAAGCATAAGGGGCACACCCTCCACATCCTCAACTCCCAGCTGCAGCCACTTGACCAGTAGCCTCCTTCAAATATCTTGGCATCACCCTTAACCCACAACTTCACTTCCATGAACGCATACACCACCTCTACACTTCAGTGAATGTCAGAACTGGTTTACTCTACAGAGTCAAACACAGCCCCACCCCCGATGCTCTCTGTCTGGCGGTATCCTCCTCCATTCTAGCCCTTATTGACTACTGCATCCTAGTCAATGGTACTGCCAACAGCACATCCTTCCAGAGAGTTTGGGTTGCCCTCAATAAGGCCTGCCACCTTGTCCTTGGTTATGACTACAGTCACGCACACTTGCACCCTATGTCAGCTGTCCAACTAGCTCAACTATGATAGTAGGCTCACTTACTATACCTGCCTCTTGGCTAAAAAGATCTCTACAGGGCTGTCCTCCCCCAGATTCTCTACCCTACTGCCACCGGTTCCCCTTGCTAGAGCCACCCACAGCACAACTAAATCTCCTCTCCTTGTTCCCCACTTCAGAACCTCACTTGGCCAAAGAACCTTCTCCTACAGAGCTCCACTTTGGATGAACACCACCTCTCATTCCATAGCCTCCAAACATAAGCTTGGCCAATTTAAAACCCTCCTTAAGGCTCACCTTCAGACCACTAATGTCTGTGACTGCCTGTAGGCCCCCCTCCTCTCAACAAAGGATCTCCTCCTGCACTCCCGTCCCTTGCTCCTGCACTACTACATTGAGAATGTAGCCACTATCTCACCCTTGACTGATAGTAGTCTGTCACTGCTTGCCCTGAATCCCTGTCATGTAACCAACAGTTTAATCCATTAATTGTCTGTTCTCCAGAAACTCTACTGTATTGTTAATTTATGTTGTATGTATTGTTTATTTTTGTTGTGTATTTTGTTTTAAGATGTGGAGTCTTTGTAAATGAGTCACTGACTCAAAGGCTGTAATTCTGAAATTTTCAATAAATAAATAAGTTCAAGATATATATACACTGTATATATTCTTTGCAAAAAACTTTGTTAATGCATCAGTTAGGGTTGAAATGACTAAAGTAGGGAAATGAGGCATTAGGGTTGAGACACTAACCCCACACCCTACCACCCCGATCCCCCCACCCTCCATAGACCAACAGTTGATGGGGTGTGCCTTGGGGTTGTTGGCACTAACTCTCACCCCATTCCACATGTAAGAAAGCTAACATGGTACAGTATAGGAGAACGGATATATAGAATATGTTTTTTTTTAGCAATGCAACAGCGCTCACACCGACATCCCCCAAAGTGACAGACACAATGCAGAGTGTCTGCATTGTGCCATCGGGGATGCCAGTGTGTTTCTATTGAGGGGCTGCACCCCTGAGCCCCCCATGTAGGGGGTTCCATCCCCACAGCCCACAGTCTCTAGATATCTAACTCCGAGTCAGAGCTAGACCGGGGGATGCAACACTGGGAGCTAAACTGCTGGTGTCTGCCTTGCACCAGCACAGTGACTCACTGCAGATAGGTGAAATCTGTCACTGTGCTGGTGTTCGAGGTGGAGGAGTCGACCTTGCATTGACATACCATAGAATATATATAAAATAATATATATATATATATATATATATATGTATATATATATATATAGAGAGAGAGAGAGAGAGAGAGAGAGACTATATAGAGATGAGGCACAGGCTTAGACACATTCTAAGTAAACCTTGTGCTGCAAATGGTGCAATATCTCAGTAACCGTAGCAACCTTGGAAAACATTACACTGCAATTGCAATGATGGACTGGCAATCTGCATGGGTGCTTAGTACATTTTCACTGTGTACTAAACTGCACTTAGCAAAAAATCTGTATCTTGAACAGTTTTCGAGATATAGAGACCGAAAGTCACTGTGTTCGCCACAATGTTATCCTATGGGGAATTTATCAATTTCGGAATGCCATAACTATGGAACCAATGCAATTTTTTACACCAAACCAGCATAAGTCACATCTGTGTGCCAACTCCTTTGTACCCTGCAAATTTCTAGCCAAAAGTCCTAACTGTTTCTTTGCAGTGAACTGGACAAGAAACAGCAACCTTTAAAAATCCCTGTTTGTGAGGTATTAAAATCCTTGTTTGCAAGCCAAATCCTTGATTGTGAGGTGTCAAAATCCTTGTTCATGAGAGACCCTTGTTCGTGAGATAAGGCCATCTTGTCATCCCCTCACGAACAAGGATTTTGACACCTCACGAACAAAGATTTTGACACCTCACAAACAAGGATTTTAACATCTCAAGAACTAGGATTCCTTCTTATAATCCTTGTTCGAGAGGTGTCAAAATCCTTTTTTGCAAGCCAAATCCTTGGTCATGATGAGTCAAAATTCTTGTTCGTGAGAAATCTTTGTTTGTGAGATAGGGCCATCTGGTCCTGATCTCACAAGCAAGGATTTTGACATCTCATGAACAAGGATCAGCTCTCGAACAAGAATTTTGACACCTCATGAACAAGGATTGGAGCGAGTCATGAACAGGGAATTTGGAATTAAAAAATAACCATTTGTTGAAAAAACTAAAGGAAACCAAAGCCATGGGTTTATAGAGGATGTTGTCCTGAACAAAACCCATACTTTAATGTCCACAGAAGATATCTCTGGGGCAAGTTACAAGGTTTTGTTTGTCAGTAAAATTGAAAAAAGAAATGGTGGCTTGCAAACAAGGAATTTTTTTCTCAAGAACAAGGATTTTTTAAAGCAGAAAGAGTGTTGGGAGCCCAGTGATCAAGACGTGTTGGGGCTACAATAAGGCCTCATGTAATTGGGCCAACTGTAAATTTAGACACGTGCTGTAAATGCTCAGGGCAATGCCCTGTGACAAGATGTAGGTCCAACAGGGGGAGATGTGGGGGTCCAACAGTATAATGAACAACCCTTTTGGTGGGTTACGGGGGGGGAGCAGTGTGTCTTCACTTGTCATACTGTAATAGTCAGTCTCATATATGTGAATGAAGTCATTTATTCACATATTTTTAAATGAATAGTACAGTATGCACTGCAAGCCCACTGGTCCACAGTGTGGGCCAATGGGCTTACAACTGACACTGTAAGCTGTCATTCGTGAGCAGCTGAGGAGACATGCAGAGTGGGTTAGCTGCTGCCTGCCAATGATGGGGGGCTGGGTGGCAAGGGTCCTGTGTGGGTGTGGGGGTGGGGTGCCACTGGACCACCAGGGAAATATTTACATTGCTTTTACAGGTGATTGGGTATATGGGCAGGGTGGGGGTTACCACTAAACTACCATGGAATTTTAAATTTTATTTTACAGAGATGGCAGCTATGGGAGGAGTTGGGGGTTCTACTAAACTACCAGGGATGTCTTACACTTTATTTTTTTGGCAATCAGAGCTACAGGTGGGGTGGGGGGACCACTAGACTACCAGGGAATTTGAAAATTAGTTATTATTAGAATTAGTAGAAGACTTGGTTTGCTGGCCAAGGCACCTAGCTTCACCTGAGCTCTTTCCTTCTAAGACTGCTTGAAAGGCAGAGTAGAGAAACTTACCAGAGCAAGGGAAAAGGATTAAGACTTATTTTGGCTAAGCAGATTTACTGTGTGGTGTTGTTTTAATTTTTTACTGACAGGGATTGCTACTGTTTGTTGCTAACATTTCATTGCTCTATTTTTCTCTGTAGCAAAGTGTTTCTTACAGCGTATATCTTCTCTGAAATTATTACAGGTGGTGCTTTACAGGTTTTACAGTTTTATCTAACATTAGGATAAGCTTTCAGGGTTGCTGCATTTGTTGTTGACTGATTGTTTCTGCTCTTACCTCCTTGTTCTTTCGTCCGTGGTTCTTCTTTTTTGGCAGGGGAAGCGCCCAGCCACCCACCCCCATCCCCAACCACCCCACACTACACTCCATTTATAGGGTACCACAGTTGTGACATTTCCTGTGGCAGAGCAGGAAGGGGTGGATCAGTGGGGCCTCCACAAGGTGAGTTCATTTGCAGGGGCACTAGTAATTTAACTTGTTATAACAAGTTAAACAAAACACAATCAAACCATTACTTGCATTTTTTTCCTTTTTTTCCCTTCTAATTACTCTGACTAGGTTATAAACCCAGCAACTTATCTGGAATGGATATCATTAACTGCAGCTACTGTGGATCAATTTTCAGAAGGACAGTCTTACAGGATTTAGGACACTGTCCTACATGCTGGGCCTTTGGAGATCTTAGGGCTCAGCTCCGGGCAGCATGGGCAGAGATTGCACGCCTCAAATTTCATATTCAAGAGGAAATACATTATAAGAACCACCGCCATTTCCCCAGCATCCAACAGAAAAACCTAAACCCAGAGGGTAGTTGGTCCAGGAGGTTGGCAGGTGTTTAGGAGGGGCAAATCGGGTGCCCCATCACTATCTGCTCTCCAACATATTACCTCCAAAAACCATATAAACACTACAAACAGGTATCTGCCTCTATCTCTGAAATCAAGCAAAGAGGCAGAAGACACTGCAGAGCAGGACACTGCAGCACAGGAGCTAGCACAACAAAACTCACCCAAATCAGGAACCCAAACAAAACAAGCAAAAAGGAAATCCAAAAAACTTCTGATCATAGGAGACTCCATGATTCGGGGAGTTGATACCCATCTCCAGCCAGGGGTAATGGTCATATGTCTCCCAGGTACATCAGCATGGAGAGACACTGACCGCATTGCTAAAATTGTTCACAAAGCAGGAGAAAACATTGATGTCCTAGTACACATAGGGACTAATGATCTCGCCAGCCAGTCAGTTGTGGAGACCAAGGAACACCTGACCAGGCTGGTGACAAACTATCATCTATTTCATCTGGCATCTCCTTCTCTGAGATCCTGCCAGTCTGGGAGAGGGGAGCAGATGGATGGAAGGTCAGAGAAGGGGAGATAAGGAGCTAAACATGTGGCTCAAGGGCTGGTGCCAGGAAAAGGACACAGATTTGTAGGAACTGGCAACAGTTCTGGGAGCTAAAGTTCTTAAATTTGATGGACTGCATCTGACTAAGGAGGAGTCAGCATTGGGGCAGAAGTTTGACGCTCCTTTGTCGAATATTTAAACTAGCAAATGGGGAGAGGGGTGCAGCACCCCATACGTCGAATGAGAAGAACACCCCTCCCACCTCAGCTAGTGGTCAAACAGGGATTCAGCATGTTTGCAGTTCATTTGCATCACCAGGTAAGAAAAAAGGTTTGTCTCCCTATACGACACACAGGGGTAATGCCAAACCTCACCCAACAACTAACACACCAAAATCTGGCCAATGGAAAATCACGTACACAAATGTTCACAGCCTGGGAAATAAGATCCCAGACCTGCAGGCAATAATGTCAGAGGCTAAACTGGACATAGTAGCAATTAGTGAGACATGGTTTACCAGTAACCACACTTGGGAGACTTCAGTACCTGGCTATGTATTGTTCAGAAGAGACCAAGGTGTAAAAAGGGGGGGGAGGAGTGGCCCTGTATGTCAATGAAAATATCAAAGCTACAGAAATTCAGAATACACATAAGGAGCCAGAAGAACTGTGGGTCACCCTGGAAACAGGAAATGGGACAGCCATAAGAACTGGGGTTGTCTACAGGCCCCCAGACCAGGGGGAGGACATAGACACATTACTGTTAGAAGATATACAAAACATGACAGCTAAAGGGGAGGTTCTGATAATGGGAGACTTCAACATGCCAGATACAGATTGGTCAATACCAGCAGGAACATCTTCCAGAACTAGACACATAGTGGATTCCATGCAGGGGGAGGGCCTCAAACAACTGGTACAGCAACCCACAAGAGACAGGGCTATCCTAGATCTTGTACTGACTAACAAGGAAGGGATCACAGATCTCCAGGTAGAAGGTCACCTGGGGCCCACTGACCATCACATGGTATGGTTCAATTTGGCTACTACATCTAAATCATCCCATTCCAAGGCAAAAATATGGGACTTCAGAGGAGCTGACTTTGATAAGATGGCCAACAGAGTTAAGCTAGCCCTGGCAAAAAGAAACACAGGTGAGGGGGTACAGGCAAAGTGGGCAAGCATTAAGGATGCAATACTTGAAGCAACATCCCATTATGTTAGACAGAAAAGGAAGTGCAAAAGAAGAAGGAAACCACTTTGGTTCTCAAATACAGTAGCAGAAAAGGTCAGAGCCAAAAGGATGGCCTTCAGGAAATATAAGGGAACACAGCAGGATGAAGATAGGGAGGCATACCAAACTGCCCTAAGGGAAGCAGGAAGGCAGTAAGGCAGACAAAGTCCCAAACTGAGGAAGTACTAGAACTAACAGTAAAAGAAGGTGACAAGACTTTCTATAGAACATTAGTGAAAGGAGAAAGTCCAGAGGGGTATTGCTAAGCTTAATGGAGAAAAGGGAGCATGTGAGGAGGAGGACCCTGTAAAGGCATTTATCCTAAATAGATACTTTTTGCAAGTATTTACTGAAGAGAAGGTAGGGCAGGGCCCACAGCTCAGCACCATGGACACAGGGGGGAGGGAGGTGAGCACTACTCCCTTCACAAAAGAAAGGGTCCTACAAGAGCTTGCTAAGCTCAGGGTGGATAAGGCAATGGGACCTGATGGCATACATCCCAGGGTACTTAAGGAGCTAAAGGTGGAACTAGCAGAGCCACTAGCAGAACTGTTTAGTGAGTCTCTGAGCACAGGAGAGGTCCCAGAAGACTGGAGAAGGGCTCATGTGATCCCGCTCCACAAGAGTGGTAGCAGGGAGGAGGAGGGAACTACAGACCTGTCAGTCTTACCTCAGTAGTGGGCAAGATTATGGAGGCACTCCTTAAGGAAAGGATAGTGTAATACCTGGAATCCATAAGGGCACAGGATCCAAGACAGCATGGGTTTACAAAAGGAAGGTCCTGTCAAACTAACCTCATAGATTTCTTTGACTGGGTAACCAGAGTGGTGGACCAAGGGGGAGCAGTTGATGTCACCTACCTTGACTTCAGCAAAGCTTTTGACACTGTTCCACATAAAAGATTGATAAATAAGCTGTGTAGGCTCGGGGTGGGTCTGAAGTTGGTCAACTGGGTGGCAAACTGGTTGATGGGCAGAAAACAGAGAGTGGTGGTAAATGGTATACAGTCAGAAGAGATGCAAGTCACAAGTGGGGTACCTCAGGGATCAGTCTTGGGGCCAGTCCTCTTCAACATCTTCATTAGTGACCTTGCAGATGGACTAGAGGGTAAGGCTTGTCTGTTTGCAGATGACACCAAGATCTGCAACAGAGTAGATGATCCTGATGGGTGTGCAGAATGAGAAGTGATCTGGATAAACTAGCAAAATGTTCAGAAGAGTGGCAACTGGATTTAATGCAAAGAAGTGCAAAATCATGCACATAGGGAACAGAAACCCTGAAGCCACCTATAGGCTGGGAGGGGAGTTGCTAGCAGTCACAAAGGAAGAAAGAGACTTGGGCATCATCATCACTGATGACCTGAAATCATCCAAGCAGACCTCTAAAGCAGTAGGTAAGACTAGGGGTGTTAGGGTGTATTAGTAGAAGTATCACAAGTAAGTAAGGAGGTAATAATCTCTCTTTACAAGACACTGGTTAGGCCCCATCTGGAGTACTACGTGCGTGTATTGGAGGCCACACCTTCTACAAGGACATTAACTGAAATTGAGGCAGTCCAGAGAAGGGCAACCAAATGGTGCAGGGACTGCATCAGAAGACATATGAGGACAGATTAACAGAGCTCAATATGTATACCCTTGAGCAAAGGAGGAGAGAGGTGATATGATCGAGGCACTCAAACACCTTAAGGGCATAAACAAGGTGAAAGAGTCTAACATGTTTAAATATAAGAAAAATAGCAGGACAAGAGGACACAGCATGAGATTAGAGGGGGCGATTAGGGGAATGAGGAAATTCTTTTCCCAGAAAGGTGGTGGATGCATGAATGGCTTACCAAAGAAGTGGTGGCTATGAATACAGTAGGGCTCAAACAGGCATGGATAGGCATAAGGAGCAATGCAAATGACTATGAATAGATAGGCCACTGACAGAGCAAAGGCCGATGGCACATTTATAAGGTAGAAAAAGAAATGGGCAGACTGGATGGGCCTTGAGGTCCTTATCTGCCGTCAACTTCTATGTTTCTATCTATGTTTCTATGTTTCTATTTGGTGATCAGGGTTATGGGAGGGTTGGGGGGACAACTAGACTACCAGGACATTATTACACATTTCTTGTCCAGCTATTGGAGCTATGGGAGGGCTGGGGGTGCCACTAGACCCCTCTGGCAGCACCACATGCTGTGCAGGGAGCCATGTGCATTTCGCTGGCAAGGCCTGCACAACTCATGCAAATGGGGCCATAATGACATGCAGATGGCCCCATTTGTGCCTTGCATACATTATGGCTCCATTTGCATACTACCAGCTGAATATCAAGAATTTGCGCACAGCATAACTCTGTTACACTGGCACAGATCCCATTCCTGGTATTCAGCCCTGTGCGGGGATGTGCCAGCACATCATATTTGTGCAGTGTACATTACCTGATATATTCAGAGGAGATGCACCATCGCTCATCTCTTTTGAACAAATAAAAAAAGACACTATTAAAAAAGGAAAACATTGAGCCCTGTTTTATTAGATTGCAATCACTCGATTCCAACGGGGGTAATTACAACTTTCTTTTCTTATAACTTGTATCTTTTTATCATGCCGATATTAACTATAAATTATTTTTAAAGTATTTGTAAAAAAGATAAGGAGTATGGCAGGCTTATAGGCTTTGCATTATTCAAAATGAGCAGAAGCAAACTCTGGTTAGAATTGTTCTCTCAGTGGCAAAACAATGATTGATTACTCCTCACACCTTCACCGAGCTGGAGCAAAAATGACAAAATCTAGCTCAGGATGCTACATATGCACCTTAAGAGCAAAAGTTGGAATACCGACGTATATGCTTTGCCAATAGATTGGTATGTAGGATCATGTGATCCAATAATACAGAAAGTATTACAAATTTAAAATTAGAAATGTGACATGCCAAACACAGAGGCCCAGATATTCAAACTGTGCCCAAAATGTGCTCAATAGCAGGAGCACGCACAAGTCCATTGCGCACATGCGCACTAGACACAATATTAAAACATGGAGCAAGCCAAATTGTGCAACCAGCCAATGTCTGAATATCGCACAACCTGCGCCATACCGCAACCAGGAAGGGGAAGCTGAGCAGATACGATGCGCTATAGCGCAACAAGGGCAGCCCAGCTGAGCAGTCCAGAGGCACCATAGTGCAAGCAGGGAGCCTCCCAGCAACAGAGCAATGAAACTGCACAACCAGGGAGCTAGGCAGTGGCCCACCACCCATGCCACAGATGGGCACAGAAACATACTGCATAACTAACAATGCACCCCCACACCCCAAGCACAGCATAACTGGGGTAGGGACGGAATATCCACCGGCCCATGGGGACAAGCAAACAAAGCACAGCTGGGCCATGTTGCCCCAGCACACCCACTGGCAAGCTGAGACTGCCACACAAAGGGGGAGGACCACCCCAGTGTACAGCAGCCCACCCTTGTGCACAGCACACCCTGAACTGTAGACCCCAAGACATCCCCACGTAAGCAGTGACCATCAACTGCAGGAATCCCCATGCATCCCCATCACACTGCAACCTCGTGTACCACAGAACCATACAAGCCAGACCCACCATGAGCACCCAGTAATGGGTGGTAGCACACGGCAATACCGACTGAAAGCCACTCCCACACCAGAGACACCTCCCCATGCACACACACACATACCCATGACTATACCACCCCAGATGCCATACACACCACTGCAACTGAGCACCTATAGCCAGCTGCGAATCAGAGACCACCACAGTATTCATATCAAAATATATATTTCAAACATAACAAGAATTAGAAGAACAACAACTATAACTATGTACAAATATACAAAACGGGGGGGTACGGGTACAAGGTAGGGTGGGTAAGGGGCAGGGGTGAACAACTGGGAGAGGGAAGGCAGGGTGTGAGGGATAGGTAAAGGGGGGATGTGATGGGCAGCTACTGCCTGCCAGCCTGCTCTCCTGCCACCCGGTGCTGGTCCCGGGGCCTCCTCCTGCATCTCAGACCATGTTGCTGTAGGTCCTGCAGGATGGCGAGCGAGTCCATAGCCACCTGTATAAGCTGCTGCATTGAACGTTCAATGCGGTGCAGGATCCGACACCTAGGACAAGGGATCAGAGTCAATGGGACTGTCCATATCCCCTGAAACCCACCCATCATGCATGGCATACAGCCAAGTGCCCCACTCCAGTGATGGACTGCACCCACCCACAGTGACCGTGCACAAGACATGCCCAACCAGGCAGCAACAGCCATGTGTACCACTGCACACACACACACCGCCCATGTCCAGCACAGCACAACCAAGGCTGTACAGTAATGTGGCTATGTGGTGGGCAGGCAGTGCCACAGCCATGTGCCCAGTGCACACATGGACCACCATTGACACACTCCCAGACATGCAGTGCCACTGGGCAGTGCTGACTGTCACATGTCGCGTGCATGGCAGTGGTGTCCATGGATGGTGGCCATGCCCTGCCCCCCACCCTGTCACACAGCCTGCTATAGCATTTATGATGTCATGGCACTCACCCTCATTGTGCTGCTGCAGCTGCTGTCGTGGTTCACCACCACCACCATGCTCAGCCACCACTGGCACCACTCCCTGCACCTCAGCCCTGGCCCTCCTCCACTCCACCATGCCTGTGGGAAACAAAAGGTGAGAAACACATCAGTGCAATCCCAAAGCAGATTCCCCCTGCCGCAATGAGTGTGCCCACCCACCCAGCCAGACCCATACATCACATATCCTGTAAACACTGCCACAGCCAACCCTAGACCAACCCTCCCCCATGTGCTGGACACAATAGACAGTGTTACCCATAAGGACCATACAGGTGCATAGACGGATCACCCACCTGGTTGAGGCATCACGCCCCTCCTGGCACATGACCGCAGACGTGCCAGTAGTGCCTGCTCCCTCCTCCACAGGTCCCTGTACCGGTGCCTGCACTGGTCCACGGACCTCCACCAGCCAGTGGCCTCCTCAAGCTCAGTGGCCGCCCGCCGCTGGGCTACGGGTCCTGGCTACGTTAAGGGGTTCATCCCCAAATAGTGTGTGATAGTAAGGCTCCACTATGGTCACCAAGTTCATCGAGTGAACTCCACTGGGGGGCTCTTCTGCGTGCCATCCCTGGATGTGTAGTAGGTAATATGGTGCTCCACAGTGCGGCAAACCCACATGGAATTGTTGTGCAATGCAACGCCGCTATTCCCTATCGCGCTGTTGGTACAGCGCCTCCAGTCCCTATCGTGCTGTTACCCAACAGCACGATAGAGCTGCAGACATGCCATGAGGCTGGTAGCGCCAAGGAGGCAAAGGTCAAGCACAGGGTCATGGGTCTCTGCTCCGCACACTGACACGCCATTGGATGTCTGTGCGCCCAGCATGATTGGTCGCCTGGTGCCATTGCATTCAGCAGACTATTACAAGATCAGCACAGCCGCCATGTAGTGACTGTCGCCGTAGCATCACTGGCACAATAGTGGCCGTGCCTTGAATTGCCTATCACGCACAGCACATTATCAGCATGGCAGATGCCTGTGTAAGCTACCTGGGCATGCGCAGTGCGGTGTACTACGCAGTCACAGAACTGTGCCATTGGCTCAGCCGGTTCAACCGTATTGCACAAAGCACAACAGCGTGATATTCAGCCGTCATATGCAAATCATCCGATCAGCCATTCAATGGTGCAGCAGCGCAATTTGCATCTCATTAAAGTTGCTCCAGTCCTAATTTGCATGGATTGCGCTATAAATATGCGACACTGTTCTGCAGTGGCCATATTCGGTTACTGCAGTTGATAGGTGAGTTGCATGCATTGTGATGTTCTGGACTATGGCCTCAGAGAATTGCTGTGTACTGCACAGTCACAGGTGACCACTCTCACCCATACAGGCTGTGAAATGACAGAGCAAGGACTGGGTGAGGAGGATGATGGTGAGCAGAAGAGGAGGCCTAACTTTACGAAGGCTGAGACGGAGACACTGTTCGAGGCCTACCTGGATGAGGAGCCACTTCTCAGTGGATGGTGGGGCACCCCTCAGGCCCATGCTGCTGCATGGGAGGGGGTGGCATGTGCTGTCAACCTGCACGGCAGCCACCAGCGCTCTGTGCAAGAGTGTAAAAAGAAGATGGGGACCGACAGGAGGAGGGTGAAGGAGAAGGTGGCACGTGCTGCAACAGGCGGGGGCCAGCTGGAGGTGGTGCAGCTGACTCCGGCAGAGGACATGCTCGCTGCAAGCATGCAGCACAGTGCCATTGAGGGTGTTCCTGGAGGTGGCTTCCAGACAGGTGGTAGCCCATCACTGCATGGTATGTCATGGTCGGGGGGGAGGTAGATTACATGCACTAATGTGTCCTTCCTTTCTGTTACAGATCCTGTGCATCTGCAGGGGTCAGCGGTGAAGGGCCTGTCCACTGCGGACAGCCATCCGGAGTCAGAGGAGGGACCATCCACCTCCACAGGTTGCCGGCGTGCACTGCGCCAGTGTGCACACCTGGCTACCATCACTGATGTCGTGAGACAGGTGTGGGGTGCACTTCCTGTGTTCAGCGGTCTGGCATGCAAGCATGCCAGCACACTGCGGCTGTGGCTGTGGCACAGACCTGCACCATTGATGATGCACCGACCACTATGGGCGTGACATGTGTGTCACAGAATGGACACACAGCAGGACAGCTCACGCTCATGGACCTAGCTTGTTCCGACGCAGGTGTTCAGCATGTCAGCACAGTCCCAGGCTGTGCCCTGTCAGCACCGGTAGGGCAGCACCGGTGGCTGTGCAGGTCACTGGCACTGTTGCAGTAACAGCAGTGGAACAACTGATCCCTTGGGCACAGCAGGCAGAGGGGCAGCAGCAGCAGCAGTCACCCACCGGGACTGGGGGTACAGGGCTCAGCGGTGATGTAGGTGCACCACCTGTGGACATGCCCATACCTGGTCCTGGTGAGCAGAGCCCACCCTCAAGGGGTGCTGTATATCAGGCCCTTCCATACCCTGAGGGACAGGTTGCTGATGTGGCAGATGACTTCTTTGACTTAGCACACCACGCCTGCTGTGGGCATCGTACAGCAGCAGATGCGGGTTGCAACGTCCGTGAGGCACTGTGTGTGGCTCTGCAGCAGCACAGCAGGGACAATGAGAGGATCCGTCCTGGATTGACCATTTTGCGGGTGAATGCTGACCGCTGCCATCGACAGGCAGACACAGGCATTGGTCGCTGTTGTGGCCACATTGGGCACACAGTCAGGTGCCCCTGTGCTGCTCACACCGCACAGTACGCTATCCACTCCCTGTTCCCGGCATCGTGCGACACCCACCCTGTCAACGCCGGGTTCAGCTGTGGGCATCCTGAGCACCCCTGGTGCAGGTATGTTTGGTATGCTGCAGACCCCTGTGCAGGCAAGGTCGCATTCACGCAGCGGGACCCCTGGTAGTCCATCGGTGCCACCCCATGAGGCCTGTGCTCAGCCTGCCAGTGCTGCTGGGTCTCAGCGGGGCCGCCCACACATCTGAGATGGCCGTGGCACTGTGCCGCATGACTGAGCTGTCTCCCAGTGCGGGCCCTGTCTGGTGCTGCCTTGTGTGCAATGTGTGCACCAGTGGGTGCCCTGCCCTACACGCAGATACACGGACCACCTGCACACCCTCCTGACTGCTGTCCACAGGTGCATGTGCATGATGACGCCTGCATTGTGCTGTACACTAAAGTGTGAAGGTACCCAGAATCTGACACACGTACATGAACAGTAAAAGTGGAGGTGGTGGCCTGTGGACGGCGTGTTTTAGTGTCTGTTTTCCTGCTCTGTTGTGCACCTGATCCCTGTGCACTTTGTGCCTGTTGTGTGTGTGTGTCTGTCCAGTCCATGTGGCTGTTACCACCACCCCTCCTGGTTGTAAGTGTGTGTGCTTCTGTGCCCTGCCACTTCCTTTGCCATCATGCACCCTGGTGTGTTTCCCCTGTGTATGTGGGTTGTGCCTCAGCCACTGTTGGTTGCACATGGCCCGTGACTTACCTGTGTTGGGCAGGTGCTCTCTGTGATGGTGTCCGTGCAGCTGGGCCAGCTGGATCAGTCAGGGGTCACATCTGCTCCAAGGGGACTGCTCATCCCCATCATCACCGGGCGCCACCGTCAGTCTCCCATCATGTCCCCTCTCGACCTGTACAGCTATCCCACAGTCTTTGGCCATGTTGGTGCAGGATACAACAGGCCAGGAATATCCCACAGGCCTTTGAGGGGCTATACTGTAGGGCACCGCCGAGGTGTTCCAGGGCATTGGAAGCTGCGCCTTCAGCATCCCAAACACCCACCAATGATGTTGTGTGTGGCGGCGATGATCATTGAAGCATTGCTGCGCATGGGGTCGTGGCCGCGGTAGTGTGAGCAGCCAGGACGGAGTGGGTATCCACTGTCACCTGTGTGGAAATAGTGGAGGTTAGTGTCTTGTTCAGGCTCATATTGCCCCAACCCTGTGTACCACACCCATGGCACCTGTGGCTTACCCACCCTTGCCCCCAATTTGCCAATCCTACATGCATACTCACCCACTAGATGTCCTGTGGGGATGTCCCCACTCTCAAATTGATGGCACAGTGCTGACTGGTACCATATGAATGAATCGTATGCTCCGCCAGGGTGCGTGGCACAGACATTGATGATGCACCCACTGGCATCACACACCACTTGGCAGCTGACACTAGCATATCCCTTCCGATTCTGATAGGCAGCCCCATCGGGGCTAGGTGGCATGTGAATGGCCACATGGGTGCAGTCTATTGCCCCAGCATGCCAGGCATATGTGCTACCCTGTAGAACTCCTGTATGTTTGCTGTGCGCCCGCCGCGGTGCTGAGAAATGGATGTACTCGCAGCATGTGGCAGCAGCGCTAAGGAATTGGGTGAGGATGCGGGACGGGCTGACTGTGTTATGCCTGTGGTATCCCCTGTTGGTCTCTGGAAGGTACCCGTGGTGAGCAAGCACATGCAGGCTGTTACCTTTGTCTCCACTGACAGAGCATGACTCTGTCGTGAGGGTGCCTGCATCACATCACTGCACAGCTCACAGAGCCACCTCAGTATTGCCCTGTTCAGATGGTACCAGCCCACAATCTTGACATCTAAGAAGAGCTCAAAGCTGATGCGGGCTCGGTACTGCCTGTTGGGGGCGTACCGCTGACGGGCCCTTCCACGACCACGTCCCCCTGCAGCATGCCTTCTCACCCCCCTCATTACAGCTTCCATGTGGATGCTGGCACTGTCCATGTCCCTGGCTTGTGTTCCCCCCCTGGCTGTTGTTGCTCTGTTCCTCCTGCTGTCCTGACTGCTACCTCCACTGCACCAGGTACACCTACTGGCCTCTGCACTCTATGGCCCCACACACCTTCCCTTGCCCCTCTTCTGTCCTGTGCTCTCCCTGGCCTGCACTCTTTCTCCCTCTGGCCTTGTCTGTCTCCTTGCCTCATGTGGCTTCCCTGTAGCGTTCTTGCACCTCTTTCTTGAGCCTTTTTATTTTGGCTCATTTCCGCTATGGCGCAACTTCCGCCTGATCCACTGTTGCGCATTGCGCAAGCCTTTGAATATCGCATTGCACACTTTATGCATGGTTCCACCCCCTTTGGTTGCACATGCCTTAATTAGCATTGCGCTGTTGCTCAGCATGTTTTCAGTGGTGCAACTGCCTCCTGCTGATTATCACAGAATGGCGCAATTTCGGACTTGCACTGGCACAACCCTATTGCTGCATGGCGCAACCCTTTTGAATATCCCACCCTCAGTGTATGGTGATGTATATAAATTAAAAGAAAAGTTTTAATGTTAAAATATCATTACAGAGTTGTATCAATCTCCACCAACCTATGTAAGTTTGATTAGGCCCAACTGTTCACTAAGCACTACCAACTACCCTCCACTAAAACTTGCCGAAAGGGAGCTCAGCATATCCTCTTTAGAGAATTGACAGCAGGTACTACAAATTCCAAACTTGTATAACCACTGAGTCAGCAAGGGAGTACTGAATAGTAACTTTAAAATAGCCTCTAAAACCACAGGAAAAAAGGGAAATATATGAGGTTTATATGATCTAGAGGGGAATGAAAATCATTTGCACATTATCGTAAGCATGGTAAGCATTTTTATGAAATACAGAGTCAAATCCCTGAAATTCCCTTTTCTTTTAGCAAGTAAAAGATGGAGAATTTCTTATAGGTGGTTATCTTAATGAGCAAATTCTCTTTCCAGTTTAGCTTGATTTTTCAGCATTCAGCACTTCATAACTAAAATACTGACCACAGTGCCAAAGTTGCACACTCTGTCCACCACTTGCTGAGTCTAAGCTTAGCTACCATCAGTATTCCATGGCCTTAATCTTCAGTCTGCCTATTGTGCATCTTCAATGCCTCTACAAATCTTCTGTGAAAATGCTCCAAATCCACTACGAGACTATGAAATCAGTACGACCCTCTGCAGGGAAGCTTTGTTCCACCACGGCTGCAAAGATGGCTCCTCCACTGCCCTTGACACCTGCTCCTATAAACTGGGAACAAAAACACAAAAAGGCAGGTGCTATAGTTCCAGGTTGTCTGTACAAGAAATACTGGAAGAGTAGTGATAATCTCAAAAAATTGTTATGGCAATAGTGGAATACCTGTTAAAATTAGAGGCAAGAGTTCACTACTCCTGCTACTGTAGCTCTTCCTCAGCTCACATAGCTTGCAGCAGCCATCTTGGAATCCAACTCGGCATAAAGATACGTGCAAACAGGGCACTGGTATACCCATAAGAATTTCTGTACAGCATAATCCAGAAAGAAATGCACATACATTAGATGAATGCTGACATACTAGAAACTACAGTGTAACTAATAACATTTCTATTCAGTGTAGACAGAGAAAGTAAATGCACAATGATACACTGCTGACACAGTAGCAACTGCAAGTATAACTAATGAGTTATAGCAAAGATACAAAGCAGAAGATAAACGAACAGGGTACTGGAATACATCCTAGTAAGCTAAATACAGTACTATACAAGGGTAGGCAACTACCCTAAATGGTGCGTAGCCGGGGTCCAGCTAGTTGTTAAGCAGTGTAAGTACCTATCTCAGAGCGACTAGAAACAAGGTGATTTTGGTAGGCTAGTGTTAATGGCACAAGCAGATGGACAGAGTAGTGGTTATTAGGTGAGACGGTTACCCAGGGAAGCAGGTACAGATGACAGCTGCCATTAGGGCTGCTTTGTAGTTGTATAGTGGGATTTTAATATAGGGTGAGATTCTAGAGACCATAGCAGGGCAGGTTGACTGTTCCACCATTTAGGGGCAGCTAAGGAGAAGGCTTTATTACTCAGGCTGGTGGTAACTTGGGTGGTATCTAACAGAAGGCTCAATGATTTCTGGAGGTTGCAAGGGTAAGTATTAATTCTTTGCAATGGGAAGAGGGTTGATATTTTTTCTTTCCTTATAGCCTTGTTGGTAGTGCAGCTTAGGAGATAGTCATGACAGGCCTGAGAGGGAAACAACCAAGTGTACTCCTTGGAACCGAGGAGGTTAAGACGTGAAATGATAAAGACCTACAAGTATCTCATAGGGGTAAACAGGATGCAGGAGTTGAGTCTCTTTCAAATGAGAAAAAGCACCAGGACATGGGGAAATGCAATGAAGCTGGGGGAGGGGGTAATTTAAGAGAAATGTGATGAAATATTGCTTCGCTGAAAGAGTGGAAGATGCCTGGAACACACTGCCAGCAGAAGTGGTGGGGGTGAAAACAATGGGAGCTACAGGCATGCATGGGATCAGCATAGGGGTATGTTAGAAAATAGATGGAGGAGGAAGGGTCAGTGGAAACCAGTTAGGGTCTGTGGAGACAAATTAAGCAGGGAATTTGGGGCAGACTGGGAGGGCCAAGTGGTCCTTTTCTGCCAACAAATTACATGTTTCTAGAAAGAAAGATAAGATAGAACAAATACATATACAGCAAAAATGTCAAAAATGCAACTAACACAAACGTATTATTAAAGCCAGAACATATAAGGGTTCCCAGATGGCAAATCCAAAATGCCTCTCTCCTTGCAAGGGCAGCTTCCAAATTACCACCTCTTGGTCCCAAAGTGACCTGTTCAATGCTTCTGAAGAGGGGGTTGTGCATCTCTGGGTTACTGCTTTGTGCCATGTAGATCACCAGGACATATTCCATATTTTTGTTCATGTTAGCCCTCATTTTGTCACCCACTCTTTCTTTTAATGTTTTTTAAGTTTTTCTTACATAATAACATCTGCAGGCACCATGAATAATACTCACAAAACCTGTTTCTAAGAATCCTCCACAATTGTAGAAGACAAGAGAATTATGATAAAAGAGTAGAGGAACTGGAAAATACCTTTATTGGCAGGGTTTAGCACTGAAGTAGTCAGACAAGAATGCAAAAATACAGATTTAACCCCCAGAGAAAACTTGATGAACCAGAAGAGAGTTAATAAGCGCACATTGTTTGAACTTCATTGCTTCTTTCTCTTTGGGTGTAGGACACCTAGAAAAATAATAAGGAAAAACTGGGGTGTTCCTCACACTGAACGATTATTGGACCACTGCACCAAGGACCACCCTTCATACGGTGTATGGGAGGGTCCTAACTTGGCTGACATATTCTCCCATAGTCTGAAACCTATCCCTAGAATAACCACCTGACTTCCAGCTCTGACTCCAGTTTGTTTCAGATGCAATCATTAGATGTAAATACTGCAGAGTCATCCAGAAAGCTAATCACTTTATCAATCTTAGAAACATTGAGACAGTGCAAATAAAATCTTCCATCTATTGTGACACAACCTCAGTGGTGTATTTAGCCAGTCCTGCCTGAGGATATTATTATATTGCAAGACTAAAGAAAAGTTAAAAGAAAGAGTGGGTGATGACATGAGGGCTATCACAAACAACAATATGTGATTTTTCCTGGTGGCCAATATGGCACAAAGTGGTAACTCAGAGATGCACAAACTCCTCTTCACAGGCTTCAAACAGATCACTTTGGGGACCAAGAGGTGGTAATTTGACAGCTTGCCTTTGCAAGGAAAGAGGCAGTTTGAATTTACCACCAGGATGCCCTTACCTGTTCTGTCCTTAATGATAAGCTTGAATTAGTTGCATTTTTGTAAATATACAGTAACACATATTTTGCTCTATATTTATTTGTTTTAATGTATCTCTATTTCTTTTTCCCTTTATTTCCCTGCCTTTTAATCTTAAATCTGAAAGCATGCCTGATATGCCAGTTTTGATGTATTGTACTTGAGCAGTGTAACTGAAATGTGGCCACTGCATGATGAAGGACATAAAATGAGAAACTTTATAAGTTTAATCTTAGGTACTGTTACGTAGCACATGAATATTATCATTCAGTCTATTTTTAATGTTCACTTTGTTAGGTACAGTAGCACAGGTTTTAATCATTTCAGGGCCACAGGCAACTATAGTTTTATAGTGTCCTCTGTCATGTTAAGGCTTTGTTAATATGAATAGTTGTCCCGTGAGGGCACACATCATCCTTCAGAAAGCTCAGCCTCAGTGAGCAAAATGCTGGGTGAGAGAGGCAGCTCCTCCAGCTTGTTTGTTTCTATTGTGCTGCATTTGTACTCCTCCTTATAACAAAGGAGCTTTTATCTGCACCTTTGGCTTCAGTTTGGTGCTTGGTGTGGTACGTGCCTGATATTTTCCTTGTTTCCTAGTCTGTGCAGTTACTGAGGGCACCACCTGCTCAGTGGTGGTCCTTTCTCTTTGTTTGACATCTTGTAAGAGCATTTACAAAAATTTGTTCTGAATTTTATTATTGAGAAAGTTAGGTCAGTGGTGCTTCGGGGAAATAAGTAGCACTGACCGGCATACAATAAACAACGGTAATGTAGGCAGGCAGTTTGCATTGTACAGCTTTATAAATCGAAACATAGAGATGCTTCAGTCTGCTGTCTGTATGTGTAGACCAGTTAGTAATCTTGTACAAGTGACAACGATGAACTCTATTATTCTGACTAGTATAAAGTGAATAGCCATATAATAGAAAACATCAAGTCTGGACCAGCAAGTAGAGAGTGGAATAGAAAAGGTGAAATTGACATAATCCAGTATGAGAAGGAAAGTGGTTTCAACCAGCATATGCCAAGTTACTGATTTGTTAAAGCAACTCATACTGTGATAAAATATACCCAGTCTTTGCCACAATCTTTTGCATAGCACTTTTATGTGGAATTTGAAGAAGGTATTATCCAGCCAAATCTCAAGCATTTATGTTGGCTTTTCACCTTGTAGCATTGTAATACAGAAATGTTAGTATCATTTTTTCTTTGACAGCCATTATAAGTTAATGTGACTTTTATCTTAAAAGCATTCATTAGCAATCTGTCCCTAGTTCAGTTAAGATGTGTGGCAATGGCAGATTACAAATTCTTTTTTGCTTTGCTTACTAAGGGCTTAGCCACATACATGATAGTTCAGATCAGTAACGTTTGTTGATTGAATTACTACAAGTCTTTTCAAAAAAAGAATAAACATCATGCACAAACATAGTGCAATATATATACATTTACATACATATTGGTTACACCAGAATGAGATCATAAACAGTGGACCAATGCAATCTTATTATCATGGATTATTTCCATCGAGGTTAGAATGACAGATGAAGTTCTAGCACCTTGAGGCTAGGTTTTGTTTCTAGTCAGAAAATATATTTGTCCTTTAAGGGAGAATGCTTTGAGAAAACTCTATGGCTTTCCACCTATCAACAACATTATCTGTCTTTTAAGAAGAATTGCTTTAGAAAACCGTATGGCCAGCCACCTACTGTTAAGTGTGAACAAAACACATCAGATCTGGGAAATCTGATATCATAATATGCTTGTAAACATAAATTTTCTTTGCAGAAATAAAAGCATCTTATGATGCAAAAAAGCAAGTCACTTACAGGACAAGAATTCTTTGAATGAAGAAGGCTTTATATATTCTGCATAAAATAATACACAGCCAGCGAAGGTATTTAATCACATCCCTTATAACAATTTCTGAATATGTATTCATTAAAGCTCTAAGTACAGTTTCATCCATTGATGTGTTATAGCCCAAATAGTGGAGCAAACATCCTGACCTGATCTTACAACATTTTGCACTGTAGAAAAATGTGATAGAGTGTCTCATAATGTTCCAGCCCACAATCACACTTTGAATCAAAATACTGTAAGAAGAGTGAGTTCATTAATGTTAGTGCCATCAGCATTGTTAAGTAAATATGTATCTGTGAGGACCCCGTTGAGACTGTTCATGTGTACTATGACTAGGAGAGGGTCAAGCACAGAATCTTGACAGATCCATTTTCAAATAACAGATTCTTCTAACAGAATTCCAGCTAGTTTAACCCTTTGGCAGAATCCTGAGAAGTAATTGTCATGATAGCTCTGTGATCTCGGGCTAATTCCTAGGTTGGATTGTTTAGATAAGCCCAGACCATGGGTAATTGTATCAAAGGCTTTGTCCAGATCCAATAATATGGTTTCACAGACCATCTTTTGGTTCAGAACAGAAGACTGATTGTCAACAACTTTGGTAATTGCAGAAAAGGTGCTCTTCCTTGAGCAGAACCTTAACTGCAGTGGATAGAGGACATTATTTTTGTTTATTAATCGGACTTGTGTTGTTCACTCAGCAGTAAAATTATTTTCCACATCCTAGCTAGCACTGACGTACTGTATTAGATATGGAGCTATTGTTCAGATTGGTACTATCTCTCAATTTATGAAGAGGAGTAGTAGTAGTAATAAATATGAAGAGGTTTATTGTGGGAAAAATTGCCATTATAATCTAGACATGACAACATATGTATGGCATCAGATAAAATCCACCATCATAAAACGGGCTTATTATATAATATACATCAATATGCACTATTATAAATTATCCTACCTATATAAAATACAATATTTTTTAAGTTAATCAGTTAGTATACTCAATCATTCAATCACCCATGTGGCATACTTCTTTTATGTTGTCTAGCATGCAAGGACAAGCAACATATTGTGGTAGCTTGGAATAGCAGGTTTTGGAGGTACGGTCATGTTATGGCCAATGACGCCACTGCTTTTAAGGGCTGAGCTCTGTGGCATCAATGAAATAGCATGCTGTCTATGACAGCAGTGCAAAAGCATGCCACCAACCTGAAACAAGTTTGCCGCTTCAATGAGGGAGCGACCTGTCATTGCAGGGCACACCTTGCCTGGTGTAAAACTTCAATAAACATGGCAGAGGCTATCGCCATCCGCCTCTCACAGTCCTGCCTGAAAGTTGATGTCAGGGGTGCCCAATCCCCCTGTTGACATGCCCCATCCCCAGTTCATTTGCCAACGGGGGAGCCCAATCCCCTTCGGAATAATGTCACCCTATTTATTTAATTTGCGTGTTGAGGGGGTGTCCAATCCCCCTTGGCATCATGTGTTCCCCCGAACACAGACACATTTTGTGTGCCAATGGGGGGGCAATCTCTGTTGGCTTCAGTCCCCCTCCCAAAAAACACAGGTGGCACACTGGGAGCCCACCCCAGAGTAACAAAAACACACCTGTAAAAGAAAAAAGTCCTCGATGTCTGTTTTTTTTTTTTAACCTGCAAAAGAGAAAATGGTCCCTTGTTGTCTCCGGTGCCCCTCCCCAACCCACACCCACCCGCTCTTTTTTCACGCTCCGCCCTTGCACCCCTTACCCATACTTACCTCTGGAGCCCGGCGAATGATCTTCGTGGAGCGGAACACGCCTGCACTTCTTCAAAGCTGACTGCGAGCCTGAAGAAATGCCGTAAACTGTATAATGGCTTAAATGGGGGGGGGAGTGCTCAACTCACATGGATATCTCAGCCATTTTTGTGACTTTTGGCTTCAAATTTTCAACATTGGTTTCTTGGGACCCCACCTCATGAACTCAGTCACTGTCTTGTCATTATTCAGTTCCAAAAGGTGATTTTGCATTCACTGTGTGGAATCACCATTCAGGACTGATTAATGAAATGACAGTGTCACTGTTCATGAGGTAGGCTCCCAAATAGCTAATGTTGCAAGTTTGGTGACAAAATTCCAAAAAATGTCTGCGGTACAAGCATGCGTTGCACTATTTCCATGCACACTTGTATTTTTGAGTATTTTTAATATTTTCAATCCAGATTTTCAACATTGCCATTTTTTCACACCTCCTTATGAACAGTACAGCTGCCATTTTTCACATCCTGCCTGAAATGTGTTTTCGCACACTTGGCGCACAATGGCGAGGTTGCTGTGGGAAATTAATGTTCAAGACAGATTAAGAAAACCACAGTGATACTGTTCATGAACAGAGGTCCCTAAATGCCTGTATTGAAAATTTGGTGAAAGAATTGCAAAAAATGACTGTGTCATGAGTGCGCAATATGCAGTTTCAATGCACACTCGTAACTTCTAGAAATTTTTATATTTTCACTCCAGATTTTCAACTTTGCCATTTCTTCACATCTCCTTATGAATGGTACAGCTGTCATTTTTCTCATCCTGCCCAAAATGTGTTTTTGCACATCTAGCACAGAATAGCACGCTGGGTATGGGAAATCAACATTCAGGACAGATCAATTAAATAACAGTGCCACTGTTCATAAGTAGAGGTCCCAAATGCTTTCATGAGGTGGGGTTACAAAAAGGCCATGTTGAAAATTTGGAGTGCAAATACCAACTAACACCAAGGATGTTAGGGTTTTTAACCATAATGTCCCACCCTGTAGAGACTGATAGGCATCAGGGGCATGCTTTTGGATTGTTGGCTGTAACGCTCACGCCATTCCACCCCCACCCTGCATCCAGTCACAGGCATCAAGGTGTGCCTTGGACTCTACAGCCCCAAACTTCACCCTATTCTCCTACACTGCACCCATCTCAATGTACTTCCTTATTGAATGGGGTGAACTTATGGCCAGATGACCCCAAGGCTCAAAACAACACACCACAACACTTCTCAGAGTCTGCAGGGTAGGGTGAGTTGAAATGGCATGAGCGTTATGGCCAATGACCCAAAGGCATACCTCAATGCCTGCCAGTCTCTGCAGGGTAGAGTGGGGTTGACGTTGGTTCCATACTTCACTGCCATTCCTATTATGCATCTCTCTAACTCCTGCACTACCAATGCCAATGCTAGCAAGACAACATTCGGCATTGACAAATGCTTGTTTCTAAGCTGAGTTGCTTTTATTAGATAGATAGCTAATTTCTCTAAAATTTGTAAGTTTTCAGAATTTTATTTTATTTATTTGGAAAATGTTTTATTTCCAGAAGAGTCTGGGGGAGGAGGGCAAGAGTTGGGAGAACAAGCAAACATATAGCAATACAAGTACAAGTTCTAAAACAAAACAGTGTAGTACAATTGCACAATAACCCAGACCAATGAGCCAGGGTAAATAAAACCATATTCGGATGTAGCATACATTGCAACAACCCAAGAGCAGGTGATCCAGCAGGGTAAAGGTTAGGGGATGGATAACACATTTGAAGTGCTAGAAGTAGTAGGCTGAGCACAAGACTTGAAGTGCTATTGTATACCCAAGGGAGGGCAGTTATAAGACAAGTGGGGAAGTGGGCAGGTGAGGAGTAGAGGGTGGGGAATGGAAGAGGGAGAGAGGGACAGCCAAGATCTATACCAAACCAGGTTGTTGAGAACCCTGCAATGGGGTTAGGAACAGGCAGAAAGGGAGGGGAGAGACAGAGCGAGGTGGTAGAGAAGAGAGTGGAAGGGGAACAGGAGGAGAAGAAGGGGATAAGGAAGAAGGGAGGTAGGCAGGTGATGGATTTGAACGTGGGAGGAAAGGGAAAGGGGGGAAAGAGAGAGGGAGCTAATCTATACCCCTTCAGGATGCAGAGAACCCTGCCAGGGGTCAGTATTAGAAAGTGGGGGGAAAGGAAGAGGGGCAGAAGAGAAGGAGAAACATAGAAACATAGAATTTGATGGCAGATAAGGACTGCTTGGCCCACCTAGTCTGCCCATTTCCCTACCTAACGGATAAGCTGCAGATCCTAGTTAACCAACAGCCTACTTCCTCCTACACCCCACTAGAATTGCCTTATGACTGTCCCATGCATTCTTGAATTCCCCCACTGTTTTTGACTCTACAACCTCCTCAGGAAGGCCATTCCATGTATCAACAACCCTCTCTGTGAAGAAATACTTCCTCACATTACCTCTGAGCCGTCTCCCCTCTATCATCAAATTGTGCCCCTTTGTTCTTGCACATCTCTTTTTTGTGAAAGATGCTACCCTCTTGGACTTTGTTGATTCCCCTGAGGTATTTAAAAGTTTCTATCATGTCCCCCCTCTCCTTCCTTTCCTCAAGGCTGTACATCTTAAGCTCCTTTAGTCTTTCTTCATATGTTTTCTGGTGCAGACCCTGCACCATTTTGGTTGCCCTCCTCTGGACAGCCTCCTCCCTGTCTAAATCTTTGTGGAGATGGGGTCTCCAGTACTGCAGATGTGGTCTTACAGAGGGCCAACAGCTTCCTGTTTTCTACTGGTGATGCCTCTCCCTGTGCATCCCCGTTTCCCCCCAGCCCTCCTTACTGCCTTCTCACATTGCTGGCCCACCTTTAGGTCATCTAATATGAATACTCCCAGGTCCCTTTCCATTTTTGTTGTTGTCAGTATCTCACCCCCTATTGTGTACTCTTCCCCTGGATTTTTGTTTTCCAGGTGCATTACTTTGCACTTCTTTGCATTGAATCTAAGCTGCCATACATTTGACCATTCCTCCATCCCTGCTAAGTCCCTTTTCATCCTTTCCACCCCACCTTGTGTATCAACCCTGTTGCAGATCTTTGTGCCATCTACAAAGAGACATACTTTCCCTTCCAGTCCCTCTGCAATGTCACTTATAATGACATTAAAAAGGACTGGCCCCAGTACTGAGCCCTGCAGTACCCCATTAGTAACCCCCTTTCTTCACTGTGGACTTCATTTACTATTACCCACTGTGTCCTGTTGTACAGCCAGTGTTTTACCCAGGCTACCACCCTGGGACCCACTCCCAGGCTGGATAATTTGTTTATTACTCTTTTGTGTGGGACTGTGTCAAATACCATGCTAAATTCTAGGTAGGCCATGTCCACAGACCCTCCCTCATCTACTACTTTGGTCACCCAGTCAAAGAAATCAATTATATTTGTCTGACATGACCTTCCTGCTGTGAATCCATGCTGCCGTGGGTCCTGTGCCCCACTGGCCTCTAAGTACTGAACAATTCTTTCCTTCAGAAGTGATTCCATCATTTTCCCTACCACTGAGGTCAAACTGACAGGTCTGTAGTTTCCTGCCTCTGTCTTGCTCTCACTTTTGTGAAGGAAAATCACATCCACCATCCTCCAGTCCTCAGGTACAACACCATCCTTCAATGATTTATTAAAAAAGGTAGTCAGAGGTGTTACTGGTTCTTCCCTAGTTCTTTTAGAATTTTGGGGTGAATCCCATCAGGCCCCATTGCTTTATCCACCTTCAGTTTTAAGAGTTCTTTCAGAACCCTTTCTTCTTTGAAAAGACTAATATCAACCCCCCTATCCAGAGTGCTTCTATTGACTGGATTAGGTATCTCTCCCTGCTTTTCCATTGTGAATACTGAGCAGAAGTATTCGTTCAGTATCCCTGCTTTTTCACTGTCTCTCTCTGCCCAACCACTTTCCTCTTTATTCAGCCTCAGTATCCCTGCCTTAGTCTTTCTTTGCTCCCTAATGTACCTATAAAAGGTTTTATCCCTCTTCTTAAACAAGTCGGCTATCTTTTCCTCAGTTTGGGCCTTTGCTATTCTGACTGCCTTCCCCGTTTCCTTCTGCTTTAACTAGTACAGTTCTCTGTCCTGCTCCTTCTGTGTTTCCTTATACTTCCTGAATGCTATCTTTTCTCCCTTACCTTCCCTGCCACTTCTTTTGAGAACCATAGTGTTTTTTTCTTTAATTTTGTTGTCTCTGTGATGGTGGTTCTGATGTTTAACCATTGTTGCTGCACCCCACCATCTTGCCTGTTTGCTAGTGCTTTTCTGAGGCACTCTCCCATTTAGAGAAAATCAGCCCTCTTGAAGTCCAGTACCTTCACTTTTGTATGGCTTGACTTTACAGCTAAGTTTATCGTGAACCACACTGTTTGGTGGTCACTTGTTACCAGATGGCTACCCACTTCAAGATCAGAGATCCTCTCTCCATCCCCATTTGAGAGTACCAGGTCTAAGACTCTCCCTTCTGAGTGGGTTCCAAAACTAGCTGTCTGAGGCATGTCTCCTGTAGGGCATCGAGAATGGCCCTGCTCTTGGATGTGGCTGCATCAAAGGTGTTCTAGTTAACATCTGGCATATTCAGTTCCCCCATCAGCAATATCTCCCCTTTCTCTGCCATCCCAAAGATGCCTTCTATCATTTCCTTGTCCATTTCCTCCCCCTAAGATAGGAGTCTGTATACAACCCCTGTGTGGATTGTGGTGCCATTTTCAGTCTCCAGGGTGACCCACAGTGCCTCCTCTCCTCCCTGTTTACCCTTTAGTTCTGTTGCTTTGACCCTTTCCCTTGCACAGATAGCTACTACTCCTCCTCTTCTTTCCTTCCTGACCCTCCTATAGATTGTATACCCTGGTATGTTGACATCGCAGTCATGGTTCTCTGTTTACCATGTTTCTGTGATTGCCACAATATCCAGGCATCCTTCTTTCTTCAAGGCCATCATTTTGGGGAGCTTTTTACCTAGACTATGGGCATTGGTACTCATTACCCTCCATTCCATTATGGCTTTATTTCTTTTTGTCCCATCCCTGTCCTTACTGCCTTTGTCTTTTTTTTCCATTTACCCTTTCCCTTCTCCCTATCGACTGCTCTATCTTGGTGTTTACCTCACTAACTACCCTGATTTTATGGGGGACCTAGGATTTCCCTTCTCCTTTTCAGTGGCTCACCCCTTGGCTAGTTTAAATGCTTACCAATGAAGCATTTAAATCTATCACCTAGGATCCTGGTTCCCCTCCTGGATAGATGGAGACCATTGCACCTGTATAGGCCTGCATCCCTCCAAGTGGAGCCCCAGTCCCCAGTGACGCCAAATCCCTGAGCTTTGCACCAGTTTTTCAACCAGTCATTGAATCTCATGTTGTGGAGTACCCTAGCCTCATCCATGCCATAGACAGGTAGCACTTCCAAGAAAGTTACCATGTGTGCTACTTGTTTAAGGCCCCTCCCCAACTCCACAAACTCCTGTTGCACTGCTCTGATCCCATTCTCAGCCAGGTAATTTGTCCCTAGGTGGATAATGACATCCAGCTCACTCCTCTTGCAGCTGTTCCCATGATCCTGAGGATTTGTTTCCTGTCCCTCCAAGCCATGGCACCGGGCAGGCACCTTACCTCCCTTTTCCCTCCCTGCCCCAGTTCTACCCCCTTAACAATTGAGTCCCCCACCAGGAGTTGTTTCCTTCCCCTGTGAGGCCATGTGCCACCCTCCTGTGGGTTTCCATTGTGGAGGTTCCCAGCATTCTCCTTGGTCTCCACTGTGGGTGCCTTCGTAGAGGAACCATGCTCTGCCAGAGTGGTGAATGAATTGTGGAGAGGCACAACTGGAGAGATGCACCTCTGTTCTACCACCCTCACCCTCTCTGAGCCCACTGTGGTCCAACCACTCCTCTTTCTTGGCAACCTCTGAGGTAGTGGTGGTGGTGCCCTGGGTGGTCCCTGGGTGGGGGTGCAGGTTTCCTGAATCCTTGCCAGGTCAGCATGGAGATGAACCACCTCCTCCCTCAGACCAGAAAGGTGCCTGCAAATAGGGCAGCAATGCAGTCTCCAGGATGTCTTCCAGACAACTGCTGCTCCACAGCCAGTGCAGTGCACCACTCCCCACATGCCTGTGTCCCTTCCTGTTACAGATGCTTTTCTTTTTTTCTTTTGTTCTTGTTTTAGTGTGTGCAAGCTTGTGAGTGTCTCTACCCCCTATTCAGTGTGCTGTACCTCTAAGGATATGAATGTGTGTATGTTGTTAGCAGTTTTGGGGAAGTGATGTCAGAACCCCTGCTATAAAGGAAGTTATGCGCTTGGTGGTGGAAGTAAACCTATACCTCCAGAAACAATCAATTACTAACTCTGACCCTCCACCCTGGGAGTGCCTTTACTTCTTTCTACACCTATTTACAGAGGTTATAACAGGTCTAGTCACAAATGACTGCAAATATCTCCCAGCTACAGTTCCTCCCTGGCAAATTAAAGTTAAACTAAGAAATGTCAACCCCAAAAACTGAATCAATACTAGAATCAATACTAGTTACTTACACAGGTCCAAAAGTAATAATTCAATTCAGTGTAGTCTAGAAAATAACTTCCTTGATTTAAGGAAGATTTGGCTACTTTCTCTCTATCTCTGTGTCAGCAGACAGAGACCACAAATGACTCCTATTTTAAATCCCCTTCAGTATTACAGAGAACCCTGCAAAGGGGACAGGACCATGCAGAAAAGGAGGAGAGAGAATGGGGGTGTAGGGAGGAGAAGTGGAGTGTGGCAGGTGACCGGAGGGAGAAGAGGGATAAGGAATAGGGAGTCTGGAGAAAATAGGGGTAAACTAGGAGTGGAAAAAGGGGGGAGTATCACTATGGGGGAAGAGGGGGTTGTGGAGGAGAAGGACAGCCATAGAGTGTCAAAACAGCACAGTAGCTTGTGGATGGTAGTACAGTGTTGAAATGGTACAATGGGTCCTGGTAGGGGTGGGAGGAGGGGGTATAACAGGAGGTAGCATGTGAGGAAGTAATAAGAGGAAGGGTTTAGTTAGGAGACAGGAAGTAAGTCAGGGATAGAGGAGTAGGGGATAGTGTTCAAGTGATTGGGAGGGTTGTGAAGGGTGGCTAAGAACAAGTACAGTTAGGAGAATAGAAGTAAAGTAGGGCTAAAGGATAATGCACCAGGGTATGGAGTGTTGAAGGGGAGCTAAGAACAAGAATTAAATAACACATCAAGAAAAAACCTTGTAGGCATAACTAAGAAACCAATGCAATCACAAAATATTTCATTCTTAAACTCTTGTAGCATGAGCATTTAAAAACTATGTGGTAGAAGTTTTAAGGTTCTTTAACATCTCATTGACATACTGATATTGTAGAGTCCCGAATATATCTTGCCACAAGAATGTTGCTGGGAAAGGTTTCAAACCTATATTGGGTAATAATCTTCCTATGATCAGGATTATGTATCTGGGTTAAATAGAATTTTAAATTGTATTCTTTTTGTAGTTAAAGATTTTATTATTATTTCACACAGGACGCACCAAGCAAAAGTATAATATTGAGAGGTTACATACAACCATACCACAACCTTAATACAAACATCCGAGATACAACATGCAGGATACCAAAAAAAAAAAAGGAATAAAAAGCACTGTCGTAGGTGATGATCCAAACCTACCTCGAGCCTCCCACCAAAAGAGTGGAAGCCATGAGATATAAACTGAAGGGCCCAAGGAAAACAAAAAAAAAGAAAAGATAATAACAATAACATATAGGGCCCAAGGCAACGTATGGTGGATGGGGTTGCGTCCTGGATCAGGCCGGCTAATTAGAACTATATACACCATAAACTGAGAGAACAAAAAGGCAGACTGCTTCTGAGATAAGAAAATAATACCTTAACAAGTATAAGAATAAAACGGGAAAGCCTATAACTCAGACCAGACAAGGGTCCCTCGGGAGTTACTGACCACCTAGGACTGGACATCGTGACAGTACTTAGACTGAAGATATGGTTGCCACCGTCTGTCAAATTGGACCAGTGAACCCCCCGCAAAACTAGAGAGCCTCTCATACATAGCTCCTAGGGCTAGAGCCTGAAGGAACTCTCGGAAGGATGGAACCTCTGGGGACCGCCACCTCATTAAAATAAGCCGTTTGGCTATCGCCTCACAGCAGTAACCCACTGGGCCCCCAACAGCGCTTGGGTGTATGGGAATGGGCACAACCCAGAAGGAGAAGAAGGGGGTCCGGTACTACTTGAGGGAACAGAACGGTACACATATCCTGGATTGTTGTCCAGAGATGCTGGAGATAGGGACACTCCCAGAGTATATGAAAAAGATGGACACCTTGATTACCACATCTCCAGCAAGTATCCTGCTGAAGGAGCCTCATCTTTTTATGTTTAACTGGATCCCTGTACCACCTATGAAGGGTTTTGTTCATAATGAGATGGGTGCGCCCATCCTACAAGCCGTATGCAATCTCACCCAAGCATGGTCCCATTGGGACTCGGAGATAGAAGAATTAAAATCCTTTTTCCATTGGGCTTTAGCTGACAAATTAGGGTTTGCAGTGGCACCTCTAAGAGCCCTATAGATCTCACTGGCTCTGTTCCTGGGTTGACGTAACCAACATGTAAGAGGAGGGGATCCTGATTGCGACCCTCTGTTTCAGGGAAAATTAGGTAGATGGGTGATGGCGTCTCTAATCTGGAGATATCTCCAGAAATGAGGGGCCGGGAGATGATATCTGGATCTTAAAGCCTCAAAAGTATCCATTGAACTAGAATCTGGAAGCAGTAAGTCTTGAACTAAAAGGATACCTATAACTCCCATGCTTTCCAACGGATCATACTACCACCCACTACCAAGGCGTGGTTGTTCCATAGAGGCAAAAACCTCCAGGGAGTTACGTCCTGGCCTAGCAGAGTTAGAACTCTTTGCCAATATTGGATGGATAATAGAATGGGAGGGGGAAGATTAGAGGGAAGGTTTTTTTTACTATACAGCGCCACCGCAGAAGAGGGAGCTTGTAATACTGAGGCCTCCAACGGGAGCCAGGTAGGCAAAGTAGGGCCAGAGTTAGAGAACCATAAAGTGGTCTGGGATGAGATAAAGGCCATGTGGTACCCCTGAAACCAAGGAAGGCCCCAGCCCCCCCATTCCAGTGCTGACAAAGTTTAAGCTTACTAAACCGTGGACGGGAGCCCTCCCACAGGAAATTACCAATGACTGCATCCAATTTTTGAAACCATTTCGAAGGAATAGGTATTGGAAGATGGGACAACAGGTACAATACCTTGGAGGCCACCATCATCTTGATGGAGTCTATTTTCCCAGCTAATGAGAGCCTTAAGGCTTTCCAACGGGCTGTGTCCTCCTTAATAGACTCCACCAGTGGAGAAAAGTTAGCTGTGAGCATTTTGGACAAGTTAGGGTATAGGATGATACCCAAATACTTTATGCCATTGGGGGACCATTTGAGACCCGTGGCCACAACATCTATGCCAGAGGGCATCGAGTTGAGAGGGGAGGACCTCTGTTTTGGAATGATTGATCCTAAGGCCTGAAATTTCAGAAAATACATTCAGTATATGTAAGATAGATTGAATCACCTGTGGAGTGCATTCTGTAGTGACCAGCAGATCATCAGCATACAAAAAAGTTTTAAAGGTAATGCCTCCCATCATTATTCCAGGGATGGAGGGTGCTTCCTGAAGCACGATGGCCAGGGGTTCAATGGCTAGAATGGACAGAAGGGGTGAAAGAGGGCAACCTTGTCTTGTGCCCCTCTGCAAATGGAAAGGCGCCGATAGATTGCCATTAGTCAAAACCCTAGCCAGGGGAGAGGTATATAATAGTTTGATCCAGGAGAGAAAATCAGGTCCCACTCCCATGGAGGAAAGGGTATGAAACAGATAAGACCATTCTACCGAATCAAACGCCTTCTCAAAGTCCACGGCTAGAGCTACAAGGTGTTTTTTTGACAGTTTGGAATAATGCATTATTGAAAGGAGGGTTCTGTGATGATCAGACCCCAGATGCCCCTTAACAAAGCCAGCCTGGGAAGGGTGAACCAACTCTGATACGAAAGGCTCAAGTCTACTGGCAAGAACCCTGGCCAGGATTTTGGCATCTGCATTGATAAGGGAAATGGGACGGTAATTACCCGGGAAAAGGGGGTCCTTCCCCTTCTTAGGGAGTACAGTAATAGTAGCTTCCCTTAGGGACAGGGGTAAGGTTCCTGAGAGTAGGGAGTGCCTAAACATCCGGACTAAGTACGGAGCAAGGTTAGCACCTTGGATCCTGTAAAAATCTATGGGGAGTCCATCGGTCCCAGGGGCTTTACGAAGATTCATGGATTGGATAGCCCTATCCACTTCTTCCACAGTGATCAGGGCTTCCAGCGCTTTAACCTCCGATGGGGAGAGCTTGGGGATGGGCAAAGAATCCAGGAATTTTTGGATGGAAGACAGGCTGGGGGGGGAGGGGAGGCATATAACTGCCTATAAAACTGAGCCATAATGTCATTGACCCCAACCGAGGAGTAACACGGGGCCCCAGTGTGACCCCTTAAAGCATGTATCCTCCTGGACATTTGCCGCTGTTTAAGGTGATATGCCAGGAGTTTACTAGCCTTTTCCCCACCCTCCCAGTAGGCATGACGAACCCGCCTAAGTTTCAGTTCAGCCTGACGGGTGAGGTGAGCATTCAGGGAAATTCTGGTACTCGCCAGTTGTGCGAGTAAGGACTGAGGTGGAGGTTTGTCATGAAACGATTTGTATTGAGCTTCCAGGAAATATAGTTGTTTTTCTAAAGCCCTCTGATCTGCCTTGTGGCAGCATCTCCTAGCCGAAGTGAAGGCCATTATCCCACCCCTTATTGTAGCCTTGAAGGATTCCCATAGGGTAGTATCCGAGACCTCCCCATTATCATTGTTAGTCCAATACTCAGCAATTGCAGGCCCCAGCCATTTCTGAAAGTCCCCATCCTCCAGGAGAAGGGGGTCCAAACGCCAGGAGGAGGAAGGGGGGTGGTCCTGTCCCAGTTTAACCTGAATTCCCAGAGGGGCATGGTCTGAGACATAAATAGGATGTACACAAGAGGTAGACACTTTGTCAAAAAGTTCAGTAGAAAGTAACCACAAGTCGAGTCTACTGGATGAACCATGTATCTGCGAGAAGCATGTATAACCACGCTCCCCAGTATGTAAGGCTCTCCACACGTCCAACAGATCATGTTCATCCATTAACCTCAGGAGGACTTTCTTGGCCTGCTTATGTGGTTCAAAGGCCTTGTTGCTTCTATCCAGAGAGTGGTCAAGCAACAGGTTAAAGTCACCCCCCAGTAAAATTGGGACTTTGTGAGTGTTGAAATCCATGAGGGCCTGGTTAACCATATTGAAAAAAAGGGGACAATCCTGGTTAGGGGAGTATAAATTAACTAAAACTAACGGGCCTTCTGGCATCGCCATTTTGGCCATGATCCATCTCCCCTCTGTATCATGAGTGTGTCTTTTAACCTTCCATCCCAGAGATTTATGTAGAAGTATAGAGACCCCATGCTTGTGGGAGTCTGCCACACTATGTATCTCTTCCCCTACCCAACCCTGTCTAAGCTTCCTCGCTTCAGCTGAGGAGAGTTTCATCTCCTGCAGGAGGGCTACCGAAGGTCTGAGCTTCTTCAGATGGGGCAAGACTTTCTTCCGTTTAATTTAAATTGTATTCTTGAGTATTATTAGCCAACCATGAAGAGACTTTTAAACTCTGAATTCACTGCAAATCAGTTTCCTTAGCTTTCTTTATAACTGTATCAGTTATAACTTTATGAAACGCTGAACTAAAGGCAATTCATTTTCCTAGCCAGCTATTTAAACATGTTACATTGTAATATTTTGAGTTCTTCGACTGTCAAAAACCAATTCTGCTTTTTATTTCTTGTCCATATTTTTTTTTCATTAAGGCATCTATCAATATTAATTGATCTGAATTAGAATTTAGTTTTAACCACAACCAAATTATTCTAATGTGAACCCAAGATTTGATATCTACTTGACCTATTTGAGTTCTTACTAGTGAATTTGGTATTCCAAAAGGAAGCCAGCAGTGTCTGTTTATATACTTTGTTTAACACTGTATTGAGCTCTTTTACATCAGCCAAGCCCCAAGTCTCTGCAGTATATAGCCCCTGACTAACTGCCTTGGCATTTATAGCTTTAATCATTGGCTCTATAGAATACCCACCATATCTATTATTAAATCTCTTTAAACCCAACACTGTTTTGTTCATTTTAATAGCAGTTTTTTAATATGTTTATTTCAACTCAAATATGAGGAGTATGTAACACCCAAATAAGTAAATTATTTTACAAACTCAATAGTAGATCCTATGAAGAGGAGCATGATAGACTAACTCCTAAACGGATGGAAGCTCAATGGAAATACTGTACACACTGAATATATAGGTAAAGTGATCAGCCAGAGTGTCTATCCCTAGCTTCAAAAACCTTGGCTCAATTAAATTATGGCCCACCAATTTTTGTTTTGCTTCTAATTTGCTGATGGCTTTTAGCATTCATAATACTGCAGGCTTTTTTTGTTAATTAAGTAAGAGCTGAGGCGGTGTGCTGAACGTTGTTCATTCAGCTGAAGGGAGCAAGACTAAAGTTTTGCTCTTGTTTGTTGAACACATCTCTGGCTGTGATAAAATATGAATAGAGTGTTTGACAATCAGGTTTATTAGTAATGACTGACCCCGCTCTTTTAATTTCTAGCGGGATGCTAGTCTTGCAGTATTCTCCTTTGATTCTTTTGACTAAATTCCAGAAGCAGGAGAGGTTCAAATTAGATATTGGGGCACAGTCTCCATAGAGTTTGACTCACACAGTTTGTCAACAGATTTATGTTGGCCAAGAAAAAAAGTACAGAATCTGCTGCTAAGCTCTATGGGCCCTATTCACAAATGATGTACGGGCCTACACACAGTGCACACAGCAGGATACTTATGAAACACACACACCTACCCACTGCGTGGCATGCATGAACTGTGTGTATGATGCCATATATGTCTGTGATGCAAACATGCCCGCCCCTGAAGATATGCAGGTGCATGGGTCGGGGCCACATAGACCATCCGCGCAGCACCACGTACGCTCAAGTATGATGTGGTTTATGTCAGCACAATGCATAGCAGCCCTGCAAATGGTATACGCATCCTGGAGACAACTGTAAACCCTGTGCATGCAGTTGCAGTGTCACAGGGCTGCAAAGGGCAACACAAAGAGGGCACGGTATGGGGCACCATAACAAGGCAGGCTGATAAATGCACAGGGTGCCACACAACACGTGTCCATCATGTGCCACTGGTGACCTCTGGTGGCATTGTTCGACAGTGCACACGCCCTGGCCCCCAGCACCATGAGCATCCCATAGGGATGCCACAGCCACCGCAGCATGGGTCAGCACACAGCACTGCCAACATTTGGACAGGCCTACAGCAATGGCATGTATCCATGCCAGTCACCAACCAATCCTATGCCACACAGTACAACACCAAACACACACACACACACACACATATGCAGCACCTTGACAAGATGAATAAGGGACACACACCGAGAGGCTGCATAAACATCAATGTTTTGAATAATGCTATGTGCCAATGGCTGTAGAAGAGTGCAATAGAACACACAGGTACCCAGAGCCTGAAACACAGTATCGAATGGGGGGGGGACAAGGGGCCACAACAAGTAGATGACAATCATGCCAAACCGTCCAAGAAGTCTGCCACTGGTGAGCACCTAGTCAGAGTCCTCCGACCCAGAGGTGAAGGTGGAGGTGGAGGTGGGGGTGGAGGACTCCTGGGGTGGGGTGGTACAGATGAAGGGCCACTCCTCCAGCACAATCCACTGCACAGGTCCCCGATAACACTTAAATGACAAGAACACACAGGTAGGAATCACCATCAGTGATAGTGTTGCCACCAGTGGACAGTGTACATATGCAGACACACACACCATGGCCTGCAGCCCCAACTACCTGGGACAGCACACAGATGGCCCACAGATCACTGGCTTCATTACAATACAACATGTCCCTTGTGGACTGGTGCAGGCAGAAGTGGTGTGGAATATCACGTGGGAGACATCTCCTGGGTGCAACCACCTGTTCCGCACCACCCAGGCCCAGCTCCATGAGCTCCAACAGAAAACATGCCTTCCTTCTCCTGGTCCCCTGTAATACACAGCACAGCACAACAGATCAGCATGGGACCCCATGGCTGGCGGCCCACACACCAGCACATCTATCACGCAACACCTACTGCTGCTGCTCTGTCACCTCCCAGATGGTGCCCACAGGCACACTATCCTGGTAACAAGAGACCAAAACACAGTAGAGCCATTGAGGTAGGCTGCACCAATGCCACTGGCTACACCACACTCCACTGCCATTGCTGCTTATGTAACTGTGGCATTCCCTATGGTGACACACCCACTGCACGTGATCATGGCATGCCCATATAGCCCAGTGTGCCATGTAGACCACCCTGCAACACACAGACACATAGTGGAACTGCATGTCAGCAGTGCCTGTATACAGGTGATTGCATTTTGTGGAAGGAATGGGACATGTGCCATGGCGCATTGCTGCACATGGTGCTCCTTGTGGACGCCATTGCGGAGCATCATGCCCACCGGAGGTGACACTGCATGTTCAGGCCCAGGCTGGAGGCACACTCACTGAGGCACACTGACTTCCTCCAGCACTACTGTGTAGATCATTACATACTACAGTACATCTGTGGCCTCATCAAGGATGCAGTCCAGCCATGCACATGATGCTCCATCACCATGTCTGTGGAGATGAAGGTGCCTTGCACCCTTCAGTACAATGCCATTGGCAGCTTTCAGAGGCTCACCAGTGATGTGATGGGTGTGAGCCAGTCCTCCGTTTCACGGGCACTGCACCAGGTGACTGACGCCTTGGTGCATTACTGGGCATGACTTATCTGGTTCCCCAAAATGCCAGCTGACATCAGGGCAGCAAAGACAGTGTTACACCACATGTATGGCATGACAAACATGTTGGGTGCCATAGACTGCATACAAGAGCCAGTCCTGACACCGTACATGAATGATGATGTGTACTGCAGTATTAACTGCCAGGTCATCTATGACACCACAGGCATCCTGACAAACATGTATGTGAAGTTCCACGAGGCATGCCATGACTCATTCATTTTCGACCACAGCGAGCTGAAGCAGCATCTACCATGGCAGCCGGAGGAGTATGGCTGGCTGTTAGGTATGCAGCCACCACGTCCAGCACTGCACCATGGCCCCTGTGTGCCACTGCAATAGTCCTAATGATGTTCCCTTATCCCCCCACAGGTAACAGCAGCTATTCACTGAGGACGTATCTCCTGACACCCTACCTAGTGCCACAACACCCTGCAGAGGAGTCCAATAATAAGGTACACAGGAGGGCACACAACATCATGGAGCATATCATTGGGCTACTGAAGATGTGGTTCTGCTGCCTGGATCACACTGATGGCATGATGATGACTGGTGCTGGGCGTGGTGTGCAGAGTGTTCACCGACTGTGCCTTGCTGCATAATATCTGTGTGCAACGCAGGCTACAGGAGCCCCGTGACATGCAGCCACCTGAATACCCTGAGGAGCCACCATTACCAATACATGGCCCAGCACTGGTGGAGAAGGACAGGGCAAGAAGGAGTCCCCAGGGCCCACTCATTGCCGAATACATGGCAGCATGGGTGGTGCGCCACCATGTGGCCCATGGCACCTTTGGACAGTAGAAAAGGGCACATGTGTGTGATGATGACACGGCCCCTTTTGAGCCCACATGTGCAGGTGGATGCTCACCATGGGGCACACACACCCTGCGTGATGTCTGTGGCCACCGTGTGGGCTTGCGGGGTTGTCATGGCCCATGGCAGTGGTGCACTGTGCATGTTTGTGTGGCCACTGTGGTGCAGGCTGTACTAGCTCTGACTTGAGCTGGCATGCCACAATGTTCCACCCATGGTGTGTGCTGCACAGTGTGTGTGCCATGTGTGGTGTGCAGGGGTCATGTGGGGTGTGTGTGTGGATGGGAGAGTGGTTGGGTGTGTTCAGTGTTGTCATGCTGCCGGGTGCTCATGGCTGTGCCAGCTACAGGCTTTGGGTGCCATGAGTGTGTCCCCTGCTGGCAGCTGAGCTGTGATGGATAGGGGCCTGTGGCTGTGATGTGGCATGTGGCAGTGGGGCATGGCAGGAATGATGTACAATGGGGGTGTGCACAGCACTGGGCACACTGGTGCCCAGTCAAATGGCAGGGCATTTGCTGTCAATGTACTGGACTGGCCATGCCCCACCCATCTGTGATGGGTGCCACTTTTGCCTGTCCCTGCAAACCACCCTCCGTGTGTGCGAGTGGATGTGGTGAAGGGGCCACCATGTGGACTGCAATGGTCCCAAGGGTATTGGTGACACACTCCTGGGCACATACGCCTGTGTCCACCTCATCTTCCAGTTGCTGCTGTGTGTGGGCACCAGCGGCAACCTCCTTGGCAAGCCTCTCCTGTGCCCTGACACCAGCAGCCACGTGGGTGGCCAGGAAGTCCTGGACATGCACCGCCTCCATGACCACCTCCATGAGCTACCCCTTGGCCTCCATACTGTCCCTGGTTACCTGAAGATGTTTCTGCTCTAGTTTCCGCAGGTCAGGGTAGTAGTAGAGCCAACAGGGAGCCTGGCACTGCTTGGCATGTGTGCCTGGCAGGTGGTGGACCCTCCAATGCCCCCTGTCATCCTCCTGTGCTGGGGGAATGGATGGTGTGCTAGCCTCCACAGTGGCTATGTTGCTGTTGTCCTGTCATCTGGCCTCTGTGTTGCTGCTGTCTTTGGATGCTGGTGTCTGGTGTCCATCCATCTCCATGGACTCTGGTGTCCATTCCTCCACTGTGGCTTGGGTCTATGTAGCTGTGCCCCCACTGTACATGGTTCCCTGGTACTGTTGGTCATGGGCCCGTGGAATGACCACATCCTGGACTTTGGAGGCTGTGCAGGCAGCTGTGCAGCATCATCCTGTGTGCTTTCTGTGTCCCGCTACTGTGACCCTGGTGGGGGGGACACTGCATTTAGCATGGCTGTCCATTTGTCTTGGCACATGGCACTTTGGGTGTTGTACTACTTATCGTCACCGGCTGATGTCTGAGTTCCACCTCGACTGACACCCCAGGGACCCTCACTGCCGCTGTTCTTATCTTGCATTGTGGGTGGAATCCAAACAGGTGATCTGGTCCAGTTGTGTACATGCTGTGCAGGGCTGTTGTTGTGTGTGCCCCCATGCGTAGTGCTCACCTGGCATGCTGTCAAGTCCATTGGGCTTGCCGTTCATCAGGACATCGCTGATGGTGGCGCGCACCAGTTTCTCAATAGGCTAGAGTGGTGGGTTTGGTGGTGGTGGGCCTCTGCCTGTGGTACCCTGTGACAGGAGTGCCCTGCTCACCATCTTCTTCACCTGTGATCAGAGGTCCCACCACTTCTGCTTGATCATGGCAAGTGTGGGGGCCTCCAGTCCCACAGTGTTGATAGCCACCTGCAGGTCCAGCCATATCTTGGCCTTCATCTCTATGGGGGTTGACAGGAACCGTCTCCCATACAGCATGTCATAATGCTCCAATATGTCTGTGACCAGTACTGCCACCTGTGCACCGGTGAAGTTAGCGGACCATAGCTGCCTACTGCTGCTGCTGGCTGGTACACCACTCCCTGCGGTGGGTGTGGGCTGCAGTGGTACGGGAGCTGCCTGTTGCTCTGGACCACGGTTTGTTGGCATGTCTGCTGCAGACATTCCAGTTCCACACTGTGCATAGCACGGGGTGTTGTGGTTCTGTCTCACCATATATGGAGGGGTCAAGGGGCATCCCTTGCTTCCGCACTGCCTCAGGACTGCCCATACGAATTGCTGTGTTCCTCTTTTGACACAGCCCTTGCCTGTTGGGGGTGTTGCATGCTTCTTTGTGAATGCCTTGTCTGCATGTTGCTCTATGCAGCAAACAGCTGCCCATCCTCACTTACGTTGAGCACCCATGTATTGTGCTACACTTCGTGAATAGGCCCCATGATGAGCACATTTGAGATTATGACATTGTTTTATTTATGACTAACATTTAGTATCTTACAAATATTTACAGTATTTACAATCATAAACTTAAAGCCTGGAGAGTCACAGTTTGATTAGCTGAAAATAGATCTATTTTCCTTGATAATTGTTTCAAAGCCTGAATATCTGAATATCCCTGATGCTCTAAGCGATCACCACATCATCATCTACCTGGTACATAAAGTCCACAGATCAAAATCTCCCCCTAAGCTTCTACTGACATGTGCCTTCCACTCCTTAGATCTCACCCCACTACTTCAAGACCTAACACAACTGGACTGGTCCCCCATATCTTCTGCCAACTCAATTGACCAAGCGCTACACTATTTCAAGGACAATATTCTAGAGGTCTGGAACACTCATGCCCCCTCAAATGTGCAAGAGTATGGGGAAACCACCACCCTTGGGTTACCCCTGAACTGCTGGCTTGCCAACAGGCTTGCGACTGAGCCTGGAAAGCTCACAAAACATCCAAACAGCCTAATGATCTACAAACCTACAGAACCCTTCACAACTCCTGCACAAGAGCTATCAGGCTAGCTAAAGCAGATTCTTTCCTCTCATCCTTCCAAAATAACATAGCTAACCCAAACAAGTTCTGGAAGGTGGTCCACTCCCTTTCTCCCCCCTGTCAACTCCGCCCACTCCACTACTTAAAATGCATGGCTCCCTCATCTCCAACCACCCCTCGGTTGCATCAGAGTTCAACACATACTTCACATTCTGTGCCTCATCACTCCTTTCCTCTCTTCCTCCTCTCCCTACCAGTCCACATGCTACTCAGTTACACAACTCTTGTCCCCAAGTAGGGTCCTTCTCCTTCTGTCCAGTCTCCCTTGCTGAGGGGTTCTTGAGGACGTTCTCACTCTTTATACCACTAAAAGTGGGTCCCCAGATGGCCTGGACCTGAAGCTGCTACATCTCTCTGTGGCTGCTGTCTCTGCCCCCCTCTCTGCCATCCTCAGCCTCTCATTCTTCCAAGCAACAGTCCCTTCTGCTTGGGAACATGCCACTGTCCTGCCACTGCCAAAAAGGGAGCTGATCCCTCCTCACATAACAACTATCAACCAATCTCTCTACTGCCAGCTCTAGCCAATCTCCAGGAGTACCTCATCCTTTGCTCAACTTTCTCCTTACCTCTCTGACTCCTCCTTCTTTTCTCCATTCCAGTCTGGTTTTAGGATAAACCACTCCACCACCACCTCCCTCCTTAGACTCACTGATTACATATTCATGGGGATGAATAGTGGTCCGATTACCTTGGCCATATTTGTCGACCTTACCAAAGCTTTTGACATGGTCTCCCACATTCTGCTGATGCAAACCCTCACATTAGCTGGCCTCTCTGACTCGGCCACTGGCTGGTTAAGGGCCTACCTTACAGGGAGGTCACAATCAGTCAAGATAGCTGATGCTGTGTCTGCGCCCCTCCATATCCACACAGGTGTTCCCCAGGGCTCTATGCTTGGTCCCCTACTGTTCTCCATCTTCTTAAATGGCCTCACCTCAGACTGCTCATCTTTCTACATTCATATGTATGCAGATGACACTGTCCTGTACACTTCCTGCTTCTGCCCCTTTGACGTAGCCGCCAGACTCCAGGTTGACTTCAACAATGTTCAGCACTGGCTGCAAGCTCATCATCTCTTCCTCAGTGCTAAAAAAAACAGTCTCCATGACCTTTGGCACCAGGCAGAGACTCTCCAAGTTCAACTCCCCTCCCACTTTCCACACCCTTGATGGGACTACACTTGACGACACTTCCTCATTCAGGTATCTTGGGGTTTGGCTGGATCCCAACCTCAACTTTTCTGGTCATGTGGACACCATCCTGAAAAAGCTGTGCCCCAAACTTTGTGCCTTCTACAGAAACTGTTCATATCTACCTCTGACAGTCAGGCATAAGCTTGTCCAGAAAATGATTGTACTATTTTTGGATACTGAGATGTAGTCTACAGTGCTGTTCCTAAGTCCTCTCTAGCCAAACTGGATACCTTCTTCAACTCCATCTGCCATTTTGCTCTAGGCTCTCCCCCCCCTCACTCACCACTGTGACCTTTACCGCTCCCTTGCCTTTTCATCTCTGGACAACTGCCGCTTGGCCCATTGCACTAAATTCATCTCCAAGTTCCGGTTTCACTCTCTTCCTCCCTACCTCTCCTCCTCCATTCCTATCCCCCCTCCAGCCCAACATTTCCTCAGTTCAGCTGATCAACACACTTTAGTAGTCCTGCACCAATCCATGAGTATAGGTCAGACTGTCTTTTCCCATTATCTTCCTAAACTCTGGAACTCATTGCCTCCCCGAATTTGCCACTCCTCCTCCTCCCCCTCATCAATCTCCTCAGCCTTAAAAAACTTTCTTTCACCAAACTGTACCTGCACCTAGGCAGAATTCCCACATGCAACCCAGTTCCAATCCTCCATCACTTAGTCGCTATATTATTGTCTATAGTAACACAATGCACTACATTACATGTTCTCCTAGTTATTTGTGATGTATCCTAATTCATTGGCATTTTTGTCTTATCTATTGTATATTTGCTATGTATGCAGCCTCTCTGGCATCTTTGTATCATTGCTCTCATGTATCCCTCCCCCCAGGAAGCACCGTGAGATGAGCAGCCCTGGTTGCTCAGTGTTTTTTTCTGGTGAAACTTTTCAATAAAATTAAATATAAAGGACAAGCATAAAAACTTCATGGATAGTATCAGTCATCATCAATGTATATAAAAAGGAATTTCCATACTGGGCAGTATCATTTAATATGGAGTGATTAAGACAGAACCAAAACAGAAATGACTCCTACTGTACGTGCTGTATGTTAATGCCCAGTCCAGAGGACCTTATAGCCTGATGGGTGGGACATCAAACACTGTCATTCTTCATTAAAAATAGTTTGCAATAGAGCTTTTACATGAGGAAACTATTAAGCTGCTATTCAAGCTACCCAGGGAAGAGAGCACCATCACAGAGCAGCAGGAGCTAGACTATTAACATTGAGTAAAACATTAATTTAACCTGACTTATTAACCCTAAATGATCACGACATCCCACAATGCTACCAGACAAGCATGTGCAAGCTATTTGTCTCTAGTTAATTCTTGTTTGTTTCTTGACTGACTACTCCCTCTCTCCAGGTGCAGTATGAACATTTTGGACATCATTAGCTGCCACATGTGGGTTGCAACATAACACTTTGGGTAAGTGTTCATGACCTTTCCTTGTTTTTATCATGAAAAGTCACTTAATGGATCCTAAACTTGAAATAATCTAAAATGTGATATTTATTGTTGAGCCAAGGCACACTTTAGCAAACAATTCTCTTTGTCTCACTACTCTTTCTTTAAATTGCATCTTTGTGATTTAATATCTGCATATTATACCCAAACTAAATGTTCATTTTGCTTAGTGCCTTGACATTCTCATAACACCCTGCAGCAGCTGTACCTCAATAAATCACGTCCTCCAACTTTGTGTCAGCATTTATATACTCATTTATTTGAAATATTCAACAGATTGTGATTACAGTGTTTTGTTTTCATGGAGGTCCCTTGCTAAAACAGGGTGCAAAAGTGTTCACCTTATAGTGAAGCACAATAAAAAGCAAGTATGCTAGTTCTGAAGGAATATACAAATGCAGGTCACTGTGGACACTCCTAACTATTGTGTTATGTAAATACAACAAACATCTTATGAAAAGGATGAAAAAAATGTAAGAACCTGATTGGCTAATAGCATTCTCTACCCATGATGATATGGATACATAAAATCACGTGCAGAAAGTAGCTCCTGCCAACAGTTTTTGGTTTTTTAAAACTTCATACTACTATGCCCTTTGCCAGCAGTTTAACCATAAACACCATGGCTGTCCTCACATTTACTATCAGCTCCTCTTCACTGACTGCAGACTTAAACCCCGGAAGCTCACATTTTCTGGAGGCTATCCCCTACTTCACCATCCCTTAGACACAGAAAAAAAATAACACAATCAGCATGGTTTTAGTACCACCGATTGCAATGCCACTAGTTAGGGGTGAAGTGAACAAAATGTCACTATTCGTATGGCGCCTAGCATACTGCAAGAATTCACATAGTGAAATTTGTGCAATTGCACCATTTTTACTATATAAATTGCTGCACTGTGCACCTAACAGGGAATTTCACTATGTGATTTTGCCATACTTCGTGTTAAAAATGAATTGCAAAGTGAAAATTGCAGCAATTCACATAGTAAAATTTGCCACAAATGCAGCAAATTACACACTATATGATTTGCAAATACTATGTGTTGTGCATAGTGGACAAATTTGCCACAATTTGAATGCAGATTTTTAATTTTTAAGAAACCTAGATGTCACCATTGCCAGCTCAGTACCAGAGATAAACTCTTACCAGGTCAAGCTACTTGTGCCAACTCTGCTAACTTCCACAGATAAAGAACATCCCTGTTGCCGACTGCAGCATAACATTACATTACCAACAGCACAACCCCCACCTGAACACAAAGTATTAGAATGGACTGCTGCTGAATTCAGCTCGGCCTCAAATTACTTTCACTAACTTCAGGTTTACTCATCCAGAATTCTGTTAACTGAAGTTTCTCTCCAGCTGTGCATTAAATGACTGCATCAGAGACTACCAATCATCCTACCACAGAAGGAAACAAATAAAACAATAAATATAAACTCCCACACTAAAAAGATAACACTATGTGAGGCAGTGGGGAGGTGTGAGTGCATGGAGTATGGGGTTGAAGACTGCAGTACAGCATTTAGAACAGTGCTGTTTACTTGGAACATAACAGGGCTCTTGAAAAATGTGCGCATACTGTATACTAAAAAAATAATTACAACATTATTTTAAGACTTTTTTTTAAATATAGTATTACTGAATTAACTTCTTGAGTGCATATGACACTCACATTCATCTCATGTTTCACAATGTACCCAAGGCATGATCATATCCTGTCATAAAACATACCTTGTCATGTTTTATTGCTAAATTATAATATGGGCAAGAGAAACAAAGACCTGTGATTGGTCAGATGTGATCACATGACCATGTGTTATTTCAGCACAACAGCAATGCTCAGAGATACTTCATTTTTTGACTCTAGTAATTCAGTTTTTAAAACAAAAATCAGTGAAACCAATTTAGAATTGTAATAAGACCCTCCAAAGTGTGGGTAATTGAGGTAAAACAGCACTTAGTGTGTGCTTCATGCACTCAGCATTGCTTTGTACCTCTCCTCCCTAGGGGTACCCAACATAATGCACACCTTGTCATAACTTATTGCTTAAATGTGTCCCTAATTTGTCAATATTGCTAAACAATTGTCACAATTTTGCCTGCTTGGAATATTGTGTTTAAATAGCCATGTGCATGCAACCATTTTAGCATAATTTTATTATTCTGTATAAACAATAAATTGGAAAACAAGTCATTTATGAAGCTCTAGCATGAAAAGTGCATTGTTTTATATTTTTCTCATTATCAGATGTGATTCTAAAAAGCATCAGACTTCAGACTGCTAGTATCCTTGCCTTTCACACTGACTACAACAAGCAAACAACAACTGCATGTCTATATGGCTCAATTTTCAGGGCAAGGATGAACACTGAGTTTTAATGCTGGCCACATTTATAGCTGTCTTTTTAAAGACAGGTCATTAGCTTGGGGAACTAGGTCAAAACACAAGCAGCAATGTGAGGTCATGGAGAGGCCAGATCACATGAATTTACATCTTAGGGTTCAGTTCATGCACAGAAGGATTAGAGAAAATGTCCCAATGAAAATATACTCACCCATATTCTCTCAGTGCAGGTAATTTCATAGCTTTGAGAATGCAAAATACCGACAATGTTGCTGGTGTACTTTTTTTGTTGCATTGTTTCTCAACAAAGTATTTTAGAAGTAAAAAGTGCTGTATTTTCTATCCACAAAAACAAGGCCAGTTAAGAGAAGATAATGAAAAAAAACACTAAAATATATGTTTGGATCATTTGTGATAAAATTGAAATAAATAGGCCTCCCTTTGTGTTTGGTGGATTTTATTCTTTCTAGGTTCTTGGTGGATTGTATTCTTTAAGATATTAAAACAGCATGGCAAAAGAAAATAAACATGACACAAAGAAATACAATGTTTAAAGCTGAACACAACAGTCCTTCTTTGGGTGTGGAGACAGGTAAGGTACAGAGGATTTAAATATGATATTTCAAGAGAATAAATAATTAGTGTCCAGTTCTCTGCCATAAGGGACTGGTGGTAAAGTGTTACAAAATTAATTACCACCCGACCCTTGCTTGCAATCCCCTTAAGCTTTGCTCAGAGGGCCCTTCTACATCAAGGCAGATCACAGTGCACTGGTGGCTTTGTAGGGGGGTTAGATCTGGTGGACAAATGCAGTGCCATTCATTGCCAACTACTGTTAGGGTACCTGTCCTAGTAGTTTTCCAATGGCTCCTAAAATAATTCCAAGAAATACTGGGGGATCACCAGACAGCTGTACTGAGTGCTCATTGACACAGGGGGACACAGATTGCCATGGGACCAGATTTTTGAGGGATGGTATTGGGTGACCAGAGATGGGGGGGGAGAAGGGGGCCAGTAGACAACAAGGGATGCTTAGGGTACTGCCAATGTGTAGTGAGGCCACTGGACCAACAGGAGAGACCATTAGGCAACACTGAAGGATTGGTCCAGGGCCCAGAATTAGTCTGAAGGTATGGGATGGCAGTGGGAGGATGTCATTTAACTGTGGACCACACACACATGTACAGTACATGCATGGCACTGCATCATGCACAAACATGTCTGTGGCAATATTTGGCATGTTACTGGGGGCAGGGGTGCTCATGATGAGTAACAGAGGGCCAGAATCAGCCCACAGATATATGTTAGAAGGCAGGAAGGCTTTGTTGTATGTAGTATCACTACATATACTGTGTGTACTGTATGTGAAAAGCACTGTGCAATATTCATACACGTCTGTGTCTGTATTTTGCATTGTTACTATACACAAACAATGTCTTCACAGAGCAACGTTTGGGCACCTTCATTTAAAATTTTGGATCAATGCCAGGAAGTATCTGACCCTTGGCTCAAATCCAGCCTTTTGGCATAGCATGCTATATGTGCCACCTCAATGGGGTGTACTTTTTCCTACATCTTCCAGTAGATAAAAGTGCATTTGAGAATTGGGTCAAAGTTGCATACCCAGGCATCACAACAGATGGTCCACTAAAAGAATGTGAATTATCACTCAGGTGTAAGTGAAGACAAAATAGAGAAGATAAGGTAGTAAGCACAGAGTAAGTTACTCTGGAACAAGCAGCAAAAAACTTTAAATAGTTTCACCCCATCAAATTATCAGCATTCAGATCACTTTATGATCATTCCTTTAATGAACCCTGTAACTGTTTCCCATGAATTTTGCCTTATCTCAATTTTTTAGAGTTTGTTCCTCCTGAATCTTGCCTTATCTCAAATTAATATAGTCCCCCCATACTGTGTCCAACTGTCCCCCTTAACATCCATTCCTATACACTTCCCCTTCCTCCTGCTGCACCATGGAATACCATATTTCTCTGTCTGCTGCCTTCTGGCCAGATTTTATAATATGTTACTTTGAGTCCATCTGGTTTTGGATCACTTCTATGCTCCATTATGCCCTATCCCACCACCTGCAATGCAACTCTGAATCCCCATATTTGTCTCCCTGTTTTCTCCCTTTGGCTATTGCTTCCAGTGCCCTGCTAACCTTGGCCTTCTCTTGTGCACCTCTGCCTTCATATGCTTCCAGTCTGCTAACCCCTTCCTCCTACTGAAACTATCCTTCCATTTCCTCACCTTATCTCACACCCTTTCACTTATGTCTACTGTCAAGTGCTATGTATATTTTTGTATATTTTGTACAGGTCTTGATTTCTTGATATTTGACATTCTCATTTATTCTATATATTGCACATTGCAATTTGTTCTCTTTATCCTTGTATCATGGTATTGCCATAATCCTTTGTATATGTAATCCATTTGTATGCACTGCTTATGTATGTAACCCCTTTTATGTATGTTTATTATACCCAGGTCCATCTTGAAAATGAGCTTTGCTCAATGGTGCTCACCTGGTTAAATAAAGATTTTGACTGATTGATTGATTGAAGATGAAACAAAAGGGCAAGGAGATCAAAATAAAAATGAGTGCATGATGGAAGAATAAAAAACAACAGTGAATTACAGTAAAGGGTGTTACAGTTCAACTCAAATGCAAAGAGGGTTTTAAAACCCTTTATGCCATCACTGTCATTATCTATTTCTGTGGAAACTTGCAATTTAACAGAAATTGTACTACATGTGAACCCTCTCCATCCAATCGCAAGCCAGAGTTACAAACAGTTTATTCCACAGCAAACTCACAACTGTCACTTTGTTCTTAATAAAATGACTGCTGAGGGCTTAAAACAGTTATTTGATCATCAATAAATGATAGCAGTGACATCATCATCGTACTTTATATTCTGACTGGTCTGCACTCACAACAGTAACTGTAAACAAGTGTAGTGCAGGGAGGGGATGAGCAGAATTACAAAAAAAAACTTTTAAAAAACATAGGAAAAGAATAGTACCACTAGTTTTTGTGAATAAGTGTTGCTATTGAACTGCTTAAGTGTTGAAAAACAACACTATGTGAATTGCACATGCATTGCCAACTTTAAAAAATGGAAAATGAACTCATTAGCATCACAATTTAGCTCATTAAACTCACAGAAAGTATTTTACATCAGGTTGAGCAGAGAGCATTCCAACTCATATTTACACTTGGGGGGAGGGTTAAAATTATACCATATAGCAGCACTACAGCATCACTATGATAAACAGAGAATATGTTCTGAAATCCTTTAAAAAGATAGTACTATTTGTTCTTACCAAGTCTGTTGGCAATTTGATAAGTTATTCTCAAATTAATGTAGAATCTTGAATGTCATAAGCACTCACAAGTAGAGATGTGCGAAATTAGGAAATTTCGTTACGCGAAATATTTAATGAAATTCATGCATTTCGCAAAATATTTTGCGGGTGCGAAATGTGAAATTTCACCACTGGAACATGAAGTTTCACCCACAAAATGTGAAATTCCACCCACGGAATGGCAAAATGTGGCAACATTTTGCTGGTTTGGGTGAAATTGTGCATTTCATGGTGAAATTCCGTGTTCCATGGATGAAATTCCTCAACCTTGCACCCTGCAAAAAATTTTGCAGAACAGCAGAATTTTGTGAAATATGTCACGCAATGAATTTTCCAATTTCACAGCAATTTTGCCAGTGAAATTTAATTTCACAACATCTCTACTCACAAGCCACAATTAATGCATGGGTAATTCATCATGGGTTACACTGTGATATTATTTTAAACTGATAATATAACATGTTCACAGCAAGTTTCAGGACAAAAAACATAAGGGGTTCTCAAGATATAACCAAAAATATAGGTCATCACAAGCCAGAATTCATGACTAAAGAGATCAACATGGATAGCACTAAAATAATCTCAGAGTCTTATAATACTGAATGTGTATACCAGGTTGGTGGAATTCTAAAAAGATATACCTAAAATGAAAGTGTGGAATACTTATTTGTATATTTTTTGCAATATTCAGCCAGGAAAGATACACTGATCAGTAACAGATCATTTCCAAGTGCATACTGGAGAGGATGGGAACAGTGAAAAATATTTTTGTAAGGTATACCTGACAGAAATATACAAAAAGTAAATGTTTCAATAATACCTAAATAACAAGCAATGTACCTTATACATGAGAAACCAATGGCCTATAACAGATAAATAAAAACAGTCTAACAACAATATTAGTATATGAGGAGTCCAAGACGTACAACTAAAGCAAGGCATAGTCAGCGTATGTAGTTGTTTTTAGAGTATTGGCTTACAGGAGAAGTTAATTTATATAGCTAAATTGTTCTAAAAAGTAGGACATTACCTGATTAATTGCATGTTGACATATACGAGTAAGGAAAATTAGAGATTGACATTTCATAAAAAGTAAGAGACGGGAGAAGCAGAGGATAGTTGACAGACTAAATAGTTACAGATATAATGAAAACCAGCATTGGAATTACATGGGGACCCTATTATTCAACTGAGTTCCTCAGGTCTTTGACCTTGTACTTTATTAAGTCAACAGTCATATTATTGCCTTGTATAGTGAGTCAAGTAGAACATTATCACTTAATTATATTACATATCGATCCTCTTTCCAATCACAAGCTAGAGCTGCAAACAATTATTCCACAACAAATTCATAGCTATTACTTTATTCCCAATAAAATCACTGCCACGGGCTCAGGTCAACCATTTTATTGTCAATGAAATGATTGCAGTGACATCATTATCCTACCTTACATTCAGATTGGTCTGCACTTGCAACAGCAGCTGTAAACAAGTGCAGTGAAGTGCGGGCAGAGGAGTGGAGTTATCATGAACTTGAAACAAAAACAAAGGGTCAAAAACAGTTCCTCTAGCTTTTTTAAACACATGAAGCATAATAGTGATTTTGTACTAGCTGGCTCACTGTCCTCAACAAAATGTGATTATCTCATGAGGACAAAGTACTCAGCCTTAGGCCTCATACTTTATTTCCTCAACAATCACATTATTGCCTTTGTATAGTGAGCCAGCTATCACTTTCAGCATGTCATAAATATATACTTTAAGAACTCCCTTTTACAATGTTTTTGAAGTTTTATATATAAGGAGCTGGCTTTGGGTATACATGTTAGCAGATGCAGCAGTCTTTCAGAGAACATAGCCCACTGCTATTTGTAATCAACTCTGAATGCATCCTTTGTATTGTCAATAGGCTGTGTCAGAAAAACTAACATTCCAACTGGAGTTATTAAAACCTTTTGCCAGCAAGACAATACAGGAGAGGATCTGACTGACCTCACAATTTGTCAAGAAGCCATTAAATGCCAGCTGTCATTTCAGAACATGCAGGTGGCTTTCTTCCTAAGCAGTAAACATGTCATAAAGCTGTAAAGAGAAATAATGCATTCTCCACAGATTGTGTCTTCAGTAGTTGTATTCTACTGACATTTCTTCATCTTTCAGATAATAGGCGCTGAAATCTATTCTTAACTATGATAAATCAGAAATGTGTATGTGTGTGGATGGGAGAAACATTGATATTCACCTTTTTTTTACCAGCTGCTTTACTGCCAGCACATAACTGCAAGTATGTTACAATTGTCAAAAGACATTATTCTTAGTAGGGAGTTTTTTATCTTTATAAACTTAGATCACTCTTGGAATGACACAGTGTAAGCATAGTTCCTTTCCTGTTATGTGTTTTTTTACAAGACTATGAAAATCTAGCATGTTTGACAGACATTAGTAAAGTCTGTTGTCCAAGCATGTACTGGATCTCTTAAAAAATGTTAGAAGATTGAATGAAATGTCTGAAGGACATGTGTAAAACTAATGTTCACTTCCCAAATGTTTACCCATCAAAAGAGTAATGGCCAAATTTTGTCAACTTCATGCAAACTCAGACTGTCTTTTCCAGTGCTAGAATCACTGCTGGGATCATTGGAGTTAAGCTCAAGCTCTAAAGTGAATACCAGTCACTTATGCAACACTTTTACTTATAACTGGAGAGGAACTCAGTTGAATGATGGGGTCCTCATGCAATTTCAAAGCTGTTCTTGATTATCAAAGATACTGTATGTAACTAGAGTATAGCAAAAAGCTTAGACACAATTTAAATGTAAGTACGTGCTGTAGCTTGGTAAAGAATTATAAATACGCATCTGAATTCTGTAAATCAATCTCTTTCTTCCTTTCTTTCTTTCTTTCTTTCTTTCTTTCTTTCTTTCTTTCTTTCTTTCTTTCATTGGAAGGATGAATAACATAGTCAAATAAAATGTGTTATTCTACCCTGCTATTCACTACTGCTAATGTTATTTTCCCTGTAGCTGTCAATCATGTTGGTTCTCCTGCTATATCAATCTCAGTAGCAGCCCATGGTATAAATACAACGTTCATTGGGTGTCTACAAATAAGCTTTTTATTTTCTTTGGCATGTTGTCAACACTGCTTTCCTAGCACTCATGGATTCACCACACTATACCAATTGTTGCTACAGTAAGTTGCATTTTTGGCAACATTCCAGAGTGAATAAAAAGGTTATTCATGGAAACACAATGGAATAGTCTCTATACATATCACACCAGTGTTGACTAAATTGGATAACTAAATGCTGTTATTTGGGGATTAAAAACTAGTTTTACTTGAACATATTATTTTCAATTATAGCATGCTATTTCAACCTTTTTTTTTTACAGTTAATCTTTTTGTTGAGCTTTTCAGTTTTACATTGCATTCAACTTCATGGTCATTACAGGTTGTACAAGTTATACATTTATATTACAAGGCACGGACTACATATACCACTTCTAGGAACAATATACTAGGTTACACAAATATGTATTTGGGTGACCATAACATTGGTTGCCAAATCCTTTCCCTCTGGACACTGCACTGAGATCTCACTCTAGGGAGACCCATATTTCAATGTATATATATGTATGGTAGTTCATTTCACAACTCTACTACGTTTCTTGTTAGGGGAAACACCCCTCTCCATTTGCTGCCTATTCTTCATTATTCCTAAATCCAACCATCATTAGGTGGGGAAGGGGTTCATGGTGGCTTTAATGAATCCTTCTTCTGTCTGACTTTATTGGGAAGGCTGTTTTATTTTCCTTTTTCAACCTTTGTTTTACCAGGAGAGACATACTCAGCTGAAAGCTTGTTTACAGGTGCAACGTGGGAGCACAAGGAAGTTAAGTGACTTGCTATGGGTCACACAGTATGCAAGTGGAGGCTGTGGGATTCAAACCCAGGCCTCCAGGTTTGCAGCTCAGAGCCTTAAACCACTGCGCTATACTTTCTCTGATATTTGATAGCAATATTTTCAGCAGAACCACTGAAATGTGTAATTCACAAGCACCTTAAGTTCCAGTCACAGAGAGCTTAGATGCACTTAACATAAGGGCCCATAATTGCTTCAAATCTTTGGGTTGTACCTAGGGTGTAGTAGGTCATCCTTGAAAGGCAAACACATTTTTCCAGCGCCTGTCACCATTCTGCTACTGAAAGAACCTCCGTAGACCTCCATTTCTGAAGAATCAGCCTTTTCAATTCCACTGAGGCCTGCATCTGCAACAACCTGTGGTTGGGAATTAGGGGGCTCTGTGCCTGTGTTATCCCCAGTATGAGTAAGGCTGGTGACTTCAGTACAAAGTGTCCCAGAATCAGTTTACACTTTTCAATGACCTGGTCCCATACCGACTGTATTAGAGTGCAGTCCCACAAAATGTGCAAAAGATCTGCTCCCTCTCCCCCACATCTCCAGCAATTATCATTTTGTGAAAGACCCATGGCTTTGAGCTGCACTGGCATTCTGTACCATAGGTGCTGGATCTTGTTCTCTATTAGTAAGCTATGGGGGTCTGTGCAGGCCCTGTGGGCCACCTTCCAATTTTGTTGCCAGTCTTGCTCAGGGATGGGTAAGTTTAACATCTTCCGCCACTTGTCCCTTGCATGCAGAGAGGGATTTGTGTTAGAGTCTCTCATCATTGTTTGCATAACCCCTGCCAGGCCCATGGGCTTTTATAGCCATCTAGAAATGGGGAGTTTAGACAGGGTCCCAGTTCCCCCTTTGTCATATAGAAGGCATGTAGTACGCAGACACTTCTCTTTCATCTTTGTTTGGTATAGGCTGCATAACTGGAAGTATTTCCAGAAATCTGTTTTAGGGATACCATATCTATCTTGTAATGTGGCAAACTTTTTTCTTTGGTTACCCTCGGGAGATGTTATATCTAGTATTTTTGTTATTCCCTTAGTGCTCCAGTCTTTCCAGTTGGATGGCTGGTTATCTATGCACCAGCTGGGGTTTTGCCAAAAGTGTGTGTGCACCCCTAGATTTAGACATGTCTTGGTGATTTGCCCTACCTTCTGCCTGGCCGTGTGCGCTGCTTTCACCTTTAGCCAGGTCTTAAACTGTCTTGGCAACAAAATCCCCAAGTAAGCTGAGGGGTGAGCTCCATTTAGTACTGTCGATACTATATTCCCCCAAGCAGGGGGGTTTAGGTACAGTTCCTCCCAAATTCTGCATGTGTTGGTTGCCCTAAATGCATAAGCATACCTTTGAAACCCTTTGATACCCTCCCCTCTGCCATGAGGTTCTTAGTTTTGCCCTGCTGTACCTCAGCTGGGCACTTTCCCATAAGAAGGTCCTCTTCAGGGTATTTAGTTTTTGGAACCACTTTTCTAGGATGTCTACTGGGAGGTGAGGTAACAAATAGAACACGTTTGGGGTGAATAGCATTTTAATTGCTGCTATTTTCCCTGCCATCATAAAATGCAGGTGTTTCCAGCGGTCTACCTCTTTTTGTAGTTCACTTACTGATGGAGTGAAGTTGGTCATCACCATGTTGTGCACTTTTGGGGGGATTTGAATGCCCAAGTATCTGATGCCTTTGGTGGCCCACGCTAGGCCTGTATCATTTATGTGACTGGGTACAGCAAGCTTATTCAAGGGTAGTATCTCAGATTTGCTGGCCTTCATCCAGAGCCCTGAGATATCTGCAAATGCATTAAGCAATTGCATCACATGAGGAATACTTGCCAGCAGGTCGCTGGTGAGTATTAGGCAATCATCTGCATAGAGCTTGGCCTTGTAAGAAACATTCCCCCATCTGTATTCCTGGTATATGTTGATGATTTCTAAGGGCTGCTGCCAAGGGTTCAATGGCTAACACAAATAGGAGGGGGGAAAGCAGGCACCCCTGTCTTATGTCTCTAAATAGCATAAAGGGGTCAAACAGTTTGTTATTAGTAAGGAGCCTTGCCCTGGGATTGTTGTAAATAGTTTCAACCCAATCACAAAAGGTAGTGCTGAAGTTTCCTCTATGCAGGACCACATGCGGGTACCCCCACTCCACTGAGTTGAATGCTTTTTCAAAATCCACTGTAATGGCAGCAGCTGGAGTGGGATCCCCTGCAACCTCCTGCATCAGAGTAACCAAGGCTGTTACATGGTTTGCACTCGCCCTACCCTTAACAAATCCTGCCTGAGCTGGGTGTATCAAGGCAGGGAAGATGGGCTTCAGGCGAGATACTAGGACCTTAGCTAATAGTTTAGCATCATCATCATTTATAAGGGAAATGGGCCTATAGCTTTTTTTGGGGTGGGGTACTTCCCTTCTTTAGGTAGAATCGTAATTACTGCATCTTTTAGGGAGTCTGGCAGTTGTTTTTTTTCCAGTGCCCCCTGCAACATGTTCAACATTGGGGGTATTACTACCACTGATACCATTTGGTAAAAGTCAGCTGGGAAGCCATCCCGTCCTGACGATTTGCAAGGGGCCATGTTACTTAATGCCAAGCGAATTTCTTCTTGGGAAAGAGGGCAATCTAGAGCTATCTTCTGTGCATCCAAAAGTTGGGACAATTACACAGCATCTTGAAAGGCTGAGTAGGCCCTTTCATCTCGCTGTACATGGGAACTGTATAGTTCCTTGTAAAATTCAACCATGATCCCATTTATAGCATTAGGAGATGCACATGTTTGCTCCTTGCGTTTTTTTAGTTGGACAATATATCTCTCCACTTGCTGTTTTTTCATCTATAGGCTAGGAGCTTGCCCGCTTTCTCTCCATATGCCCAACACTTGTGTTGTGTCCTGCTTATTTGCAGATTAGCCTTCCTAGTTGCTAACTGGTTAAGCTGAATTTTAAGTGATGTCATCTCGTGTACCAGATTTCCATTTCTGGGGGCATTAGGGTTCCACGTGTAGCTAGCTTCCACCTGCTTCAGCTTCTCCTCTAAGCTTGTTAGTTATTTCTCCCTTTGTTTATGCCTGTGGACCACATAGCTGATTACCTTGTCCCTAATGGTAGCTTTGAAGGCTTCCCATATCATTGTTGGTGTTGCCGTTCCAGTAGGGTTGTCCAGGAAGAAATTCTGTGTCTCCCTGACAGCCCATTCCTTGAATTGTGTTTCCTGCAATAGCAATGGGTCTAACCTCCATGTGGTAGATCTTTGGGGAGGGGCCTCTACTACCATGGATATTACTATTGGCACATGGTTGGAAATGTATAGGGGTGCAAGTTCTACATCTACTACCATGTCGATGATCTTGAGTGACATTAGCCAAGTAGTCCAGGTGGCTAGCCATTGCCCCAGGCAAGGAGATGTATGTGTAGTCCCTAGTTGCTGGGTGTAGGATCCTCCAGACTTCAGCCAATTGGTGTAGAGCTATAATTTGTTTTAGGGTGTACTAGGCCTTCCCATGGGGCTCAGGGTTGGACATAGACCTGTCTAGTAGGTGATCTAGTACTAGGTTAAAATTTCCCCCTGCTATAATTTCGGGGTTTTCATATGCCATGTCAGTCAGCATTTGAGAGATGGAATTGAAGAAGTTTGGTTCATCTTCATTAGGGGAGTAGACATGCACTAAGATGATCGGCCCCACTGGAGAGGAGACTTTAGCCATAACCCATCTCCCCTCTGAGTTCTTCTTTTGTTTAATCAGCCTCCACTTCAGGCTTTTGTGACACAGTATTGACACATCCTTTTAGTTTTCCCAGAGGAGCTATGTGCCTCCCAGACCACCCATTCTCTTTTGAGCTTCTTTGCTTTTGTGAATTTCTGTGTGCTGAGTTGTTTCAACATTTATCGGTGAGTTCATGCCCCTCACATTCCAAGAGGTGGCCACCATTACATTTTTATTAACCATAATCCAGGGGGTCAGGTTGTCAGGTCTTGGATTATAGGCCTCTCTCCAAATTGCAACTCCTCATATACATACTTTAATGTTACCACCCTTCCAGGGTTGCTCCCTGACCATGCTACCAGCTCTCTTTTCCAAAATTTCTTGTTCCTGTTAATGTTATTCCCTTCACTGCCTTGTATCTGTATACCTGATCAGTTCTTTCTTGTATTAAAAACATCAAATTTGTATTAACATTTCTACCAGGGAACTTTCCCAAACATAACTAAACATTTTTTCCAACACATCCTGAATGTTATATAATGCCACTATATGGATGTCCTTGTGTAGATATTGGTAACAACATTTGCATAAATGCTCTTTTTAACCATACGACAGTATAACACAAGATTTGAGCTTCTTCTTTTCTTTCCAACCTTTTGGGGGTGTTTTTCTTAAAAGCCCTAACCTCCATTCTACTGGAAGCCCATGAGCCAACGAGATTCTCCCCGGAGATGAAGGTCCCCAGAACTCTAGGATACCCACTTGTTCTCACTCCTCCAGGACAGGAGTGTATAATAGACAGGGGCTACCTTAAAAGTTCTGTGGGACCAGCTGGGAAAAAGGTGGAGAAACCAGTTTCTCATTAGTGCTTCTTGTTAGCATGTCTGGACGGCTGTGTCACTCTCCAGTTTCATGACTTCTTTCCCTCATGTACCTGTTTGGGGGCATCAAGTTGCATCATCTCCTCTTCCCCCTTAGGGATTACTCTTCAGGGTAAGCTGCCCAGTATCTGCTCCTTTCTATAAGGTGTAGGGTTGTCTGTCCCTTAGCCTCATCTCCCCTGTGGTGGGGGAAGAGTCTTGTTGTCCATCCCTCCCTTCCAGGGGTTTGTCATCCCCCTTTCCTTCCTCTGGGCCGCTTATCTCACATGGGTCTCTCCCATTCCTCCAGAGCTGCACAACTATTAGCAGACCATCAGGGGTAGGGTGGCACATTGTCTCCCTCCAGCACCCTTTGGGAGGACGTGATTCTGCTATTCGCTCACTCCTTTATTGCTGGAGTGATTCCTGATGGGACTTCTATGGGACAACCTATTGCATCCTGTAATGTATATATATATATATATATATATATATATATATATATATATATATATATATATATATATATATATATATATATATATGTGTGTGTGTGTATATATATATATATATATATATATATATATATATATATATATATATACACACATATATATTTTATTTTACCAGAAGAGACACACTAAACTGAAAGCTTTTTTACAGGTGCGACCTGGGAGCACAATGGAATTAAGTGACTTGCTCAAGGTCACACAGTATGGAAGTGGGGACTGTGGGATTCAAACCCAGGTCTCCAGGTTTGCAGCTCAGAGCCTTAAACCACTGTGCTATACTGCCTCCTCAATATATTCTGTAAAATCCTGTAATATATAACCTTTGGACAATGGGTCTCTGCCACTTCAGAGGAGGGGGGGACCAGGGGTGGGAGTTAGGAGTGTATCTGGGGTGATGATTGATATGTCACCTCTCCATAGTATACCACCTTCAGGCCAGTCTGCCTGGGTCCAGGGCTGAGCGCCTCCGTGAAGGGGAATTTGGTCACCCATAAGTATTGAACATCCACCCACATACATAAGCACCAACAGCATTCCCCCCTCCACACAACCCCTGCAAACTATCTCTGATATGGCCACTCAGTCTGCTATTCAACTGCTAATTGGCTACCTCCAGGCAGCCTTCTGATCTGTTTAATCCAGTCGCTTATTTCACTTGGTGTGCAGGGCTCCCTTTTTTTGGTCCTGCCCTGGAGGCAGTAGTCTATCTCTCAAACCCCAAATGCATGATGGCAGCTTCCCCAAGGAGGTTTATTACACCCTAAGCTGAATTGCACATCTGGTGAACTTTTGCTGCAGCCGTTTCAAGTCCATGCACGCTATCCATGTATTTGTCTGCCATTTATTCGGATCAGGCGGACAGCAGTTTCCGGGTTTGGCCGGGGGAGGGAGAGAAAGGATAAAAAGGTCAACAGTGCTCTCCAGCCCCTGACCTATCTGTTCACTCAGCTGATCATGGGTTCCTTATTCTCATCCTGAGCCACCGCACCCAGAAGCAACGGGTCACAGCTTTAGATCCATACCCAGGAGGCCACTTCACAGTACGTGGCACTGAAAGCCCTGGCAGCGCAACCAACTCCAGACCTTGCAGCATTCCAGGACACCCTAACTATCAAACCCAGCTACCTCCATCAAGAAAAAAAAGGAGAAAAGGCACCTTAAATTAGATCCTATTATCAGTGCAGTCTTCTGTAGGTTTTCTGATCTGACGCAACTTGCAGCCCTTGGGTCCTTGTTTCATCCTCATTTTTACTGTTCCTGACTGCCCCTTTTTAGTGGCGGATGTTCCTGTCCCTTGCAATCTCTTGGAGACAGTCAGCCTATTCTTGATAAAGTGGTTCCCATTCCGGTGAGTTATCGGTGTCCGCAGTAGGGTCTTGGCTCAGTTTCTCCTCAGATTTGGACAGTCCCAGGGCTGTGGAGGACAAGCTGCGTAGTGGCTCATACTTGTTCCCTGTCTTCACTGGTGTACTCCTCAGAGTTAGGCCGCTGGCCTCGGATTGTTATTGGAGCCACATGCAGCTCCTGGATCTCACCCTTGGTGATGAGGGGTACCTGGCTTATTGGTTTCTTTTGTGCCTTTTCTGTCACTCCCTCATCACCTGCTGCCATGGTCCCTCCAGCTGGTTAACCTTCAGAGCCTCCATCATTCTCGGCTGTTTTGGCTTGTCACATCTGTCCTCAGGGCAGTGACTTCCACTGTTTGTGGGCCTTTCCCATGTGGTGGACATGGCACTTGCCAAGCTTGTGTATTTACCCGACTGGGACCCTGCAAATATTCCTTAGTTTCGGCCAGAGTGTTGAAGGTTATGAATTCCTCCCTGACTGAGATTCTGACCATTGCTGGATATTGTAGCAATGTGTGGATGTTAATTTTTGTAAACTGCCGCTTGATATCTGCATAGGCTTGCCATCGCTGGGATAGCTTGTAGGAGTTGTCTTGGTAGAGTTGTATGGGGTGGCCCTCCCAGCTCAGATTTTGTTTCTGTCTCACCCACCTAAGTACTGCTCTTTCACTGAGTACCTTAGGAACTTGTAGATCACTGGGCAGTCTCATTCTCCCAGCTTGGGTCTGAGAGCTAAGGAACGGTGGGCTCACTCTATTTCTGGAGTAGCACCATTGTTTGTGTTGAAAAGTCTTGGTGGCAACATTTACAGAAATCCCACCTTGTCCCTTCCTTCATCCCCCTTGGGGATGCCCACAATACGTACATTCTTTTGGCGGGCTCAGTTCTCCATATCGTCCACCTTATTCAACACTCCTGCCTGGGATGAGTTTGAGCTGGTTGGGGTGGAGGAGGTGGTGAAAATAATCCTGAAGCTGCGGCCAACCAAGTGTGAACTGGACCCAGGTCTGACCTGACTGTCATGGTTGGTTGTTTGGGCCAGGTTGGGCCTATGATTACTGGGGATGTCTAGAGTTCCTTAAGGAGTGGGGTCTTTCCAGTGGCCTTGAAAGAGGCCTTGGTGAGACCTTTTGAAAAAACCCTCCCTAGACCCAGAATGCCTCGGCAATTACAGGCCAGTTTCAAACCTCCCATTTTTAGGGAAGGTCGTTGAAAAAGTGGTGGCTATGCAGCTTGAGAGACATGTTGCCTCTTCCTCCACCTATGAGCCTTACCAGTCTGGGTTTCATGTGGGACATAGTACAGAGACTGCCCTGGTGAGGGTACTTAATGACCTCCTGGTAGCGAGGGACAGGAGAGACTGGACTACCTTGGTCCTCCTGGACCTCTCTGCAGCATTTGACACCGAGGACCATGAGGTGTTACTTGACCACCTGCGGTATTGGTGTGGCCTGTCTGGTGTTGTCATCAACTGGTTCAGGTCATACCTGACAGGCAGAGTGCAGAGGGTGATGATGGGGTTAGCCTCATCTAACCCAAAACCTCTGTGCTGTGGGGTACCGCAAGGTTCGGTCTTGTCACCCTTGTTGTTCACGGTGTACATGCTGCCAATGGGAGACATTATCAGGCAGTATGAGCTGGGTTTTCACTGCTATGCAGATGACACCCAGCTGTACCTGTCCTATGTGCCCAATACCTGGGTGTTGGACTCTGTATTTAACAGCTGTCTGGATGAGATCCAGGCTTGGATGACTCAAAGCTGGTTTAGGCTCAACCCAGACAAGACAGAGGTACTTGTTGTGGATCCAGTTCATTTGGGTGGAGGGCGTTTTGAGGGGTTACCCCTGACCTTGTGTTGGGAGGTGTTCCCCTTACTCCGTCTAGTCAGGTGAAGGATTTGGGCATGATCCTTGATGACGGTCTGACGCTTGATGCTCAGGTGTTGGCTGTCATCAGGAGTGGATTTTATCATCTCAGGAACATTGCCCGAATCTGAGCCCTGATTCTGCCAGAGGATCTGACCACACTTGTGCATGCTTTTGTCACTTCCAGTCTGGACTATAGTAATGCCCTATACCTAGGGTTATCTGGGGGCAACCTCCGGAGGCTGCAGCTGGTGCAGAATGCGTTGGCAAGATTATTGACTGGGGTGAGATGAAGTGATCATATCACTCCAGTCCTCCGCAGACTGCACTGGCTGCCAGTCAGGTGGAGAATTGTCTTCAAGGTAGGACTCCTGACCTATAAATCCCTACATTAAAGGGGACCTGTTTATCTGCAAGATCTTCTTGTCCCCATCTGTCCAGGGCACTCCATTCTGCTGGGGGTGCCTCCTCAGAGTTCCCAGAGCAAGGCTGTGGAATTCTGGAGATAGGGTGTTTCTGGTGACTGCACCCACTCTGTGGATCTCCTTCCCTGATTATTTAAGGGAGGGCCCAACGGTAGAAGTCTTTAAGAAAGTATTAAAAACGTATCTGTTCCAGTAGGTTTTTATTGACTGATTGGTTTTAATGGGATGGATAGAGTTTTAATGTGTGTTTAAGCTGCTGCTTTTATGTATTTTTTATTGAATTGTTTGTGCAGTGCCCAGAGTCTTTGGAAATGGGTGCTTTATAAATAAAATATCTATCTATCTGTCTATCTATCTATCTATCTATCTATCTATCTATCTATCTATCTATCTATCTCTATCTATCTATCTACCTATCTATCTGATTTGAGAATGATGCTCTTGAAGTTGGCCTTGCTGTCCATGTAAAGCTACTTCATGTGTTTTGGCAGCAAACTTCCATGCCCGCTACCCAGGTAGCCAACAACTGTAGGTCCATATTTGTTTTATTTACAGTGGATTTAAGCTCTGCTGTGTTCTTGAGCAGCTGTGCCAGCATGCCTGTTATTCTCTCCATGTCTCTATTAGTTTTTGGCCCCTGTGCTGATGCCATATATAAGTTGTACACCTCCTCCCTTGTTAGCTCCAGATGCTCAAAGGTCCAATGCTCCAAACTGGCACAGTAGGGATTCGGCCCAGGATTTTAGCTGCAGCATAGTGCAGTTGAACAGGAGACAAGAAATCATTATAACTATGTACTACCTAGTTTACTTTTACAGTTCTGGTCTCTTTCGATAGTGGAGAGCTTAAGACCTTAAATCCATAGTTGCATGCCCTCCATACGTGAGCACTTTAGTCGTATGGCTGGAAGTTAATCTCCCCCAATTCTCACTCTCTAAATTAGGCTTCTACCATGATGCTAGCTAGCTCCACCTCATACTATTTCAACCTTAAACATTTCATGTATACACATACAGGGCTGGATATTCAAAAGGGTTGCGCCATGCGCAATAGGGTTGCGCCTGCGCAAGTCCGAAATTGTGCCATTCTGCCATATTCAGCAGGAGGCAGTTGCGCCCCCCCAAGGCAAGCTGAGCAACAGCACAATGCAAATGAATGCATGCTGAACTGGAGGTGAAGGAACCATGCATAAACTGCACAGCCCAATATTCAGCGGGCTGTGCAGAGTTGTGCAGGCGCAACCCCCAGCCTGCGCCTGCACAACTTTGAGCCAAAAAAAAAAAGAAGTAAGTCGAGAGCCACCCACAGGTGAGCTGCTGCATTGCAGGGCGCAATACAGCAGCTTCCACCTGTGGCTGGCCCTCAACCTACTCCCTGTGCCCCCTGCAGCCCGATCACGGATCACGAATAACTTTTGAACCGTTCTATATCTTTTCAGGAAATCTTCAAAAGGTACAGTAGGCATCCCAGTCGCATGTTCCCTGAAGTTTTCAGACCGCTCGCACAAACCATGTGACCTGTAGGCACGAGCAAAGAATTCACCATATAGTGTAAACATGCGCACATATCACGCTTAATAACTCCAGAGCCGTATATCCGACCAGTAAAAACCTTGGCAGATCCCAAGGTTTATGGTTCTTTATCATGTATTCCAAATTTCAGGCAAATCCTTTGAATGGTTGCAAAGTTATTATGGTGTAAAGTTTGACCCTTTAACCTTAAAAGGGCTCCTCAACCCTAACTATGGTAGCACTACCCTGCTACCATAATATAGATACATATATATATTTTTGCAAAAAAAATTATGTTAATAAATCAGTAAGGGATTACTACCAACTCATATCATGCATTGTTTCAGCTACCACTTCTATAGGTCTTAACTTCTCATTAGGTAAATATGCTGATAGCTCTGCCCTGTTTTAGCTACCAAATGTATAGGCATTAACCAGTGCTCATTGTACTTATACTCTGTATGATTGCTCACCCACATTTATTCTATGTATGTACTGTATGACTGTCTATGTTTTTTTCTGACGTGGAGCCTTTGGAAACGAGTCTATGACTCAAAGAGCTGTAATTCCAATTTCCTAAATAAATAAATGTCAAACTGTAAAAAGAAGAAAAATACCACATTGTTGTTGTTTATTTAAGGCTCAGACAGATGGTGGTTGGGGATTTACTCCACGCCTGTGTGGTGTGTCACGAGGTGAAGCTGAGTGACTAACCACACAAGAAGTGGTAAATCCCCCAATAACCCACACCCTGGAGTGCCTTATTGCAATTATACATTGGACCCATGTGTAAAATACATTTTAAATGTGTTTAAGTATGTTTTTTATAAATGAAATTTCTCAGCCGTAGGTTATTACAGGATATACCATGGTCATGTGATGTGCTTTGACCAATGAGGTTACAGGATTTTCATACCCCATTATATAATCAGGAATAACCATAAAGCATTACGCTCATTTACAATGGCAAACTTGTGTATACATTAAAAAACATATAATAACAATAAAATATAATGACAAGTCATACATCAGACCGTATAATGTTCACATACAGTATTTACACACTTAACTAAAACAGTTAAAAATCTGAACATTTGAGAGCAGATATTTCTTTAGTGTAGGGTTTCCAACCCTAACACCTCAGCCTGCACACACCAACAGGCTTCAGGGGTGTGCCTTGGGGTCGAGAATGGGGTGAGCATTATGGCTGATATCCCCAAGGAACACCCCTGACACCTGTTGGTGTGTGCAGGGTGGGGGTGGGGTGTTTGGGTTGGAAACCCTAATGTCATATTTCACTCCTTTTTACCGTTTCATATGAACCCTAAGTGATGCATTAATGTAGTTTTTTTTAAAAAAGAATTTCCTTTTTTTTGAGATAGTGTAATCATAGCCTTATTTGCCTATGGAAACGTAGGGCCCTCTGTCCCCTGCACACCCACCTATCTATTGTTTTTGAGATACAGTAATGATATCCTTATTTCCCTGTGGGAGCGCAGTGTCCTTCAGGCCCTGCGGTCCCATCCCTCCATAGATGTGTATATGTATAGTATGTCACTGTTGAAGGGCCCTGCACTTCTATTTATTGAACAATAGTGACCAAATTGGCAGCATAGCCATCTTATTACCCTAACTCATGTACCTGATACAGCAACTTTTCTAATCCCCGCCAAAATGTAATTCTGAGCAACTACAATGCCATTCCATGCCACAGGTGTGAAAACACATTTTGGTCAGGATTTGAAAAATGACAACTGTAGTATACTGTACATGAGGTGGGATAATAAGAAGTCTATGATGAAAATTTGGGGTCAAAGTTTTTAAAATTTGCCAGGTTATGAGTGTACACAGCGAAATTGCAATGAATGGTCACAACTTTGCCATTTTTAAATATTTTGACCCCAAATTTTCAACATAGCCTTCATATGATGACACCTCATGAACAATATGATTGTCATTATGCAAATCCTTCCCAAAATGTGAATTCACCAAGCAACTGAGAAATCACTTTTGGGGCAAGAGTTGCATAATGATAGTCATATTGTTCATGAGGTGTGGCACCCAAAAGGCTATGCTAAAAATTTGCGGTCAAAATGTCAAAAAATTTCTTGAGTTATGAATAAAAGTTGAAAGCCCCATTGAAATACATTGAACCGCATTTACTTTAGTTTCTCATATTACATTCGACAGTTCCAGTAGCAAGGCATGTCTTTGATCAGAGAGATCTAGAACCTGGACCTGTTCAGATGAGTGAGGATCTGTGGGGGTGTACTGGGGAATGTGTGGTGGTGGGTGCTGAGTGGAGGGTGGGTGCGGTGGGCTGATCATCGAGGAACCATTGTATACAAAAAAAAAAATACAAAAAACATAAGGATGGTTTTCTTTATTTCAGGTTTTAGAGGCAAAGGGTTGGAAGAACTTAAGAAGTAGCAAACGAGCTGCTATTTATTGAAGCACAGAGAGGGAGAGAGTGTGAGAGGGGGGTAACGCTGCTGGATGCAAAGCTGGGTGGGGCAGGACCGAGGAAGCAGCAGCCAGTGGGCATAAATTTAATTTAAAATAGAAGAACTGACTGCAGTGGCAAGCAAGCCTGGGCTATTTTGTGAATGAGGGGGGTGAGGAGAGAGGAGGCAGTGTAGTCTGAAAGCTGCACTGCAGCTTGTGCAATGTTGGTGTTTAATTTAAAAGCCTGGACTGTACGCTCCCAGAAGGGAGGAAAAACAGAAGAGCTGCACTGCAAAGGCATGCAAGCCCCGAGGGGCTGTTTTGAAGGGGGAGCAGAACAAGACTCTCTGTTCACAAAAAAGGATCCCCTTTCATATTATACATTCATGAAAAAGGATTCATAATATTAAAAAAATTGCGTTTCAAGGGCATATCTCTAACACTTAAGTGCAGATTGCATCAAACGGTGTCCCGCTCAGCCAGCTAGGTGTGGTGGTCTCTCTCCAGGATATCTTTTTGAAAAAAAAATTAAGAAAAAACAGGAACAAGATGGCAGCAATGAAAAAAGGAATTTTTCCCATACAAAACAGGATTCCTTTTTCATTTCATACAGCTATCTTTTAGTGTTTATTGAGCATGCTCAGAAATTATTTTTTCAAATTTTTAAAATGCAATAACTTACAAACAGATTATTATTTTTTTCAACAGACTAGCAAAAGGCACATCTGTGGGCTAGTCCTTTTCTGCCCTGAAAATTTCAGACCAAAATTCCAAACCCTCTGGGCTGTAGGAAGTTCAAGGAAAAATCCCAGCAGTCAGTGAGTGAAAAAAGGCTTTTTTCACCTCTCCGGAACTCTGGAAAATGCACATCTCACTGGAACATAACTTGCCACATTCAGAGATCTACCCTGGGTGATGGTGCATGCCAATTTACATGCAAATCTGTTGAACAGTTGCAGAGTTATTAAAGTGCAACATTTCGACTTTAACATTGACGTGCCTACTCAATCTAACTATAGGGGCGCGATAATATATATACAGTATAAAAGTGGCACATTAGCACAACTATAGTTAGGGTTGAGTGCTCAGTTTAATATTAAAGCCCAAATGTTGTACTTTAATAACTCTGTGAAACAGTTCAACAGATTTGCATGAAATTTTGCACACATTCTCACATGGGGCAGATGTCTTAATGCAGCAATTTTTGTTCCAATCAGTTGTGTGGTTTCATAGATATAGAGTGTGACAAATTGTGTCATTTATGTGCTATTTTGCTGTTTCTTTGTCCACCTGTATTTGTGAAACTGTTTTAAATTGTGCTCTGAAATTTTCACAGATGTGCCTTTTACTAGTTTGGTGAAAAAATCATAATCCATTCCAAAGATATTACATTTTGAAGTTCCTATTATTTTCAATGGGAAATTATAGATGTTCAGCTTGAAAAGATAACCTTTGTTCCAGGCACATAGTCCTTTTTTGCAGATGGGTCATCCTGTGTTGCAGATGGGAAATCCTTTTTCAAGCTGCTTTCATTTTGCTTTTTCAAGTAGTGAGAGAAGGAAAACACACAATAAGTAATGGATTTCAAAAAACAAACATCAGAACCTAGCCAAATGGGACCTGCTTAGTTACATTCTGATATTTGTTTTTTAGAATGATGCCAACAAATACATTTTCCGGGCACCCAAAATCCAGGGTACCCAGCTTAGTGATAGAAGTGCTTCCCCTGCATTCTCTGTATGAAAATAGCCAGAATTTCTTGACTTCTGCAGCTGCAGCTTAACTCCTGCTGCTGGCTGCAGTGTGATCTGTGAGCCGCTGATTCCCTAGTGTTTGCTACCCTGCCACACTCCATTGCCTGTCTCTGCAGACTATTGGAATCCCCCACCCACAGATCACCATCCCCATTAATTTTTATTCCCTGGTGTCTAGTGGCACCCTCCCCCCACCCACTGATTGCCTTCCCCGTAATTTTGTTTTTATTTCCTGGTGTCTAGTGGCATCCCCCACCCACCAGTCACCATCCCTGTTTTTGTTTTATTCCCTGGTTTCTAGTGGAACCCCCCACCTTCTGATTGCCATCCCATTATTTCAGTTTTGTTCACTGTTGTCCAGTGGCACCCCCACCCTCCTATTCCAAGTACAGCCCTGAAATGAAGAAAACGGTCCCTTGATGACTTTTTCCTTTTTTGCAAAACCTGTAAAAGAAAAAAAAATGGTCCCTCGATGATCAGCCCCCAACCCCCACATCCCACTCAGCACCTACCACCCCACACCCCAGTACATCCACACACACGCTCACTCACCTGAACAGGTCCCAGGTTTGAGATCCACACTCTGATCGAAGACACGTCTTGCTGCAGGAACCAATGACTGCAATATGAAAAACTAAGGTAAATGCAGTGCAATGTATTTCAATGGGGGTTTCAACTTTTATGCATAACTTAGAAACAGAAACATAGAACACAGAAACATAGAATTTGATGGCAGATAAGCACCACTTGGCCCACCTAGTCTGCCCATTTCCTTACCTAACAGATAAGCTTCAGATCCTAGTTAACCAACAGCCTACTTCCTCCCACCCCCCACTAGAATTGCCTAATGCCTGTCCCATGCATTCTTGAATTCCCCCACTGTTTTTTACTCTATGACCTCCTCAGGAAGGCTGTTCCATGCATCTACAACCCTCTCTGTGAAGAAATACTTACTCACATTAGCTCTGAGCCATCCCTCCTCTATCTTCAAATTGTGCCCCCTTGTTCTTGCACATCTCTTTTTCTGAAAGATGCTACCTTCTTGGACTTTGTTGATTCCCTTGAGGTATTTGACAGATTCTATCATGTACCCCCTCTCCCTCCTTTTCTCGAGGCTATACATCTTAAGCTCCTTTGGTCTTTCTTCATATGTCTTCTGGTGCAGACCCTGCACCATTTTGGTTGCCCTCCTCTGGACAGCCTCCACCCTGTCTATGTCTTTGCAGAGATGGGATCTCCAGAACTGTACACAGTACTCCAGATGTGGTCTTACCAACTATCTTTACAAAGGGCCAACAACTTCCTGTTTTCTATTGGTGATGCCTCTCCCTATGCATCCCAGTATCCCTCCAGCCCTCCCTACTGCCTTCTCGCATTGCTGGCCCACCTTTAGGTCATCTGATATGACTACCCCCAGGTCCCTTTCCATTTTTGTTGTTGTCAGTATCTCACCCCCCATTGTGTACTTTTGCCCTGGGTTTTTGTTTTCCAAGTTCATTAATTTGCATTTTTGCACTTAACCATTTTATGAGATTTTGACCCCAAATTTTCAACATAGCCTTTTGGGGACCCCATCTTATGAACAATATGACTGTCATTATGCAACTCCTACCTGAAATGTGATTTTTTTTTTTTTTTGGAAATGAAACTTTATTGGTATTTTACAACAAGCGCTACAACCCGTCAACAACAAAAATATGTAGGCCCAGCAAGAAATATGATTTCTCAGTTGGTTGGCAAAATCACATTTTGGGTAGGATTTCACAGTTTTCCCTTACCTTGTTCATGAGGTGGGATCATTAGAAGGCTATGTTGAAAATGTGGGGTTAAAATGATAAAAAATGGTAAAGCTATGGCCATTTGTTGCAATTTCGATACGCATGCTCAGTAACTTTGAACATGTTAACTATTTTAACCCAAGATTTTCAACATAGCCTTCTTATTACATGTATGTCACAGATGTCATCTTTACAATCCTGGACAAAACATGTCTTCACACCTGTGACGCAGATTGGCATTGAAGTTGTGCAGAATTACGTTTTGGCGAGAATTTGAAAATTTTCTGTACCAGGTACAAGAGGTAGGGTAATAAGATGGCTATGCTGACAATTTGGTCACTGTTGTGCTATAAATGGAAGTGCAGGGCCCTCTAGGCCCTATGCTTCCTTGGCTTATATATATATATATATATATATATATATGCATCTATGGAGGGATGGGAGTGCAGGGCCCGGAGGGCCATACACTCTTACAGACAAATAAGGTTGTGATTATACTGTATCAAAAAGAAAGGAACTCAATTGCAAAAAAACTTTGTCAATGCATCAGTTAGGGTTGCAGTGACAAAAGTAGAGAATTGTGGCATTATGTTTTCCAGCCCTAACATCCCACCCTCACCCTGCATGCATCAACAGGCATCGGGGGTGTGCCTTGGGGTCATTAGCCCTAATGCTCACCCCATTCTTCTATACTGTACCCATCTCAGCTTATTTACTAACTTATGGAATGGGGTGAGTGTTAGGGCTGATGACCCCAAGACACTCTTCCGACGCCTGTTGGTGTGTGCAGGGTGGGGGTGGAGTGTTAGGGTTGGAAACCCTAACATCACAGTTCCCTACTTTTGTCGCTGCAACCCTAACTGATGCATTAATTAAGTTTTTTTTCAATATATAGAGTATATATCTGAATGAAAACATTATTGTTTGGTGTTCTTTGGGGTTCTCAACCCTAATGCCCACACTATCCCCCTGGCATCATTACTCAAGCTCAAGCTACAGGTCCAAGCACGTACCCCATAGGCCTAGAGTTTGGAGCTAGACAACTATGGATCTCAAAATAGGGGCCCACAGAATCAGTCATAACTTTCTTCACACAAGGCCTTGCATGAAGCAGGAGATCATGTATAACTTTCTTTGCACAGGGCTCTACAGGCTCTGTGTGAAGCATAAGATTATGATCATCCATAAATTTCTTTGCATAGGGTCCTGCAGGCCCTGCACAAACCATGAAATTGTGTATAACTTCCTTTGCGCAGTAGAAGCGGGTGGACATTAGGGGTGAGAATGCAAGGAAGACCACATCACTGATTTGCAAAAGCTCCTAAGACTCCACACCCTAATATTTTCATTTCCTTACTTTGTACACTTTACAGCCTGTCATCCCTAATGTTTGCATTAGCATAGTTTTTTTTTTTTTTTGCAAAGACTTTCCTTTCTTTTGTGATAGTTTAATCATATCCTAATTCATGCAGGTCCCTTAGGTGCAGACATATGGAGCCCCAATGGAAGAGTGTATCTGGCTGCAGATGCTCCATCTGGCTGCAAACTCACAGGGACTAGGCCCCGCATGAAAAAGTGTCCATCTTACTGCAGATGTGCAGGGCTTGGAGTTCCCTGGCCAGAGGGAAGTGTCTATCTGGTTCATGATGTGCAGGGTCCTATAGGACATAAGTTGTGAAAATGGCAAAAAAAAAATCAAAAATTCCCTTTAAAAAATTACAAAAGCAGGGTGTGTGGCATAGCAGCCAAGATGGAGACAGCTTAAATCTCCTACTCCCTACCTTCACTGCCTATCCTTCAGCTTCCTACAGGTATAGGCTAGTCTAAATGGTCTTAAAGCAGATTTTCCTGTAAAGCTCAGCCTGAGGCATCTGCAGAGCTAATTATTTCACTGTTACTAACAGAACTACTTACCTTATTGCAGTAAATCCTGTGAGGCCCCTGGACAGCAAGGGGGCTGAAGAGACACAACAGCATGGCTTCAGATACAAAGGAGTCCCACAGTACATCTCCAAATGACCTAAAAGAAATGAGGAATGTTTGCCCAGCTGCTTACAGAGACTGGAGATCTGAAAGAACAAAATTATTTGTCTAAACAGGACATTATATCAATCTCTCAAAGAGTATCTGACAATGAAAGACAGATCACTATACAAGACAAAGCCTCAGACGGCATGCAAAACTATATCAGGGAACAAGATATCAGATTTAAACTAATGATGGATAAAATAAATGATTTGGACAACAGGGGCAGGAGAAAAAATCTCCGTTTTGTGGGGATCCCAGAAGGGGCAGAAAGCAGAGACACTATATTCTTCATGCAGCAAATGCTACTGAACCTCCTAAAACATCAATGGCCTGCCCCACTGGAATTCAAGAGAGCTCACTGGTCTCTTGCCCCCCCTCCAAGCCGGGACAACAGCCCCAACCGATAATTGCTAAAATGCTTTGGTTCCAAATCAAAGACAGAATTCTCACTTTGGATGGAGAATGGGGAGCCCTACACTGGCAGTGCCTTTGCATCAATATCTTTCCAGACTATTCTCCTGTGCTCTCAGAGTGCCTCAAACAGTACACCCTGCCTCACCATGCTCTGATGGTGTTAAACGTTCCCTACATCCTCCGCTATCCAACCACTTCAAGGATTACCAGAAATGGGTTCCAACACTCTTTCCGGGACCTGCAGAGTGCCGGAGCCTTCATCCGCAGATCCAGGCACGATGCATGGCTCCCAGATCTAGATAGACAGGAAGACACCACCCCAATAGAACTTGCACCCAGCTCCCCCTATCCTCCAGATAAGCGAGCTCCGAAATAAGCAACCACTATGGACTCCCCTCTCTCTTTGACCTCCCCAAACGATGGATGGCAGTCTGCCTCCAGGAAGAGGGGCCATGGCAACATTAAAAAATGTGGCATGAGGAGCCAATTGATGGAACTGAGACCTACCCCCTGCAGAAGCCACAGCAGAAACATGCTGACCTCCTCTGGGAGCTTGTATGGAGAGGCCTAAGCAGAATGCAACCCTCCCACTGGCACCACAGAACTAGCCCCCAAACAACAACCGGAGCCCCAAAGACACTGTCTGTTGAATTTACAAACTGGAGCAAGGGGCTCCGGTGGTCCTTCTTCCAAAGCTGACCCATCTACGGAGCTTTCGGGCTGTACCAGTGGCCTAAATGGAACATACTGGCCACAGTTTGTGGCCTCCTCCTCTTCAATCATCTCAACCCTAATGCAGGATTTAGGATGAATCCACTCCAGACTTATTTCACGGGCTGCATGAAACTGTGAGCATAGACCCTGATCTACACTTGCATTGGGCAAAGCCTGACTGTTTACCTCAAGGTGTGGCCATGCTCACCTGCCAGCCTTAAAGGAGAACTTGCCTTCTCGATGGCTTGGTAGGAAGGTACCCCCCTCCTGAAGTTATAACATGGGGGCTGTTTATATCTTTGCCATGCTGCTTATGAGGGATATCCCCAGACTCCAGGTCCTACTTCCCAGCTTTATGTAGTAATCCAAACCTACAGGCATCTAACCCTCTGTCAGGGTAATACAACCCATAACCTCTGAATGATCCACAAAGGGCAAGGATCCCAACCCAACCTACTTGCTGCAGATTCCCAATATAACTGCAAACTCTAAAGGAGAGCTCAACAACAGCTAATCTTGATAAGACTGTACCACCCCCCTGATGTTATCTCATGAGGACTAATTAGGTCTTGTCTTATTTTCACGGAGGGATCTCCTTGGTATTCATGGCTACCTGCACAGTTTTGTATATAAAAATAGATTTACAAGCATATGGCCTATCGTACAGAGTATGCATCTCATAGTCTCCCACTGAACCTCAAATGGCAGGGATTGCATCCCGACTTACATGCTGCTGTTTCCCAACATAGTTCCAAGCACTGAAGGGGAGCACACCTACAGAGAGTTTGGTAGCAGTGCCTTCCCCCTGCTGTTTATGTTATGAGGGCTGTCTCTATCTTTAGTTGTTTTTCCCTGGAGCAGTTCTTGGATGTCATGTATAACTCTGTATTACATATTAAGGTTCCAAATTCTTAGCTCATCATAAGGTGAGCATGACTAATGGGCCCTAATAAGTCACTAAGGGCAGGGAAGTCATTCCGACTTAGATGCTGTAGATCCTCAATATAACATGTGCACCTGATCTCATTTACTAAGCCCAAAGCATATAGGCATCATAGGTACCAGGCATACCATAGCAATTTATATCCTGAGCAGAGCACTTCTGCCAGCTACATTTATATGGGAGGGAGTGTCGCATGATAGCCTAAATTCATTTATGTGGGTTCATATTTTAACCGTATGGACTCTTACTCACCTGCCGGGGTTTTACCTGACTCTATAAGTGACCACTGCCCAGTTTACTGTGTGAGGGGTGCTTCCCCTCCATCTTGTCCTCCCAAGGTCTTATTCTTCGCTAACTTTTCCAAACTTGACCCAGCTGGATTCCTTTCTGATTTTAAACATGTTGACTGGTCTCCCCTATTTACTACCAGCGACATCAACCTGGCTACCGATTACTTTAACTCCATGATGCCTGCTCTACAGCACAAGCACATTCTAGTCTCTACTCATAGGGTCAGGGGAAAGGCTACCAAGTGGCTGAAATGGCCTCTTCTGCAACTGCTCAAGCAGCGTGACAAGCTGTGGTCTAAATGGAAGTCCACCTCGGTTCAGGCTGACCTTGACATGTACTGGGCCCTGCGTAATTCCTGTAAAAAGGAGGTCCGCACTGCTAAGAGTATGTACTTTCACAGACTCCTAAACTCCCCGGCCTTAGACCCAAAGAAATACTGGACACAGATCAATGAAATCTTGGGGGAATACCAAGCTGCAGACTCCTAAGGATATGTTAGTTAATGATACACTTTGCAATAACTCCCTTGTGATCCTTAAGAATTGCTCGACACCAGAGCAAAGCTAAACACCATGTATGCCAGGAAGACTGAGCTTGCACTGATACAGTTAAAACACAATTTCTGGGAAGGGGAGAGAAATCTAGCAAAATACTAGCATATTGGCTAAGAAAACAGCAAACTGAAAGACATATCCCTGGCCTAAAGGACCCACAGGTGAGGTTGTGCACATCCCAGAAGGACATATCAGCCATTATGGCTACATTCTATTCTAAATAATACCATACAACTAACCATCCCAACAGCAGTCATACCCTCCACATTCTTATGCACCCTCAGCCTACCGCAGATATCCCCACAACAAGGCCAGAATTTAAATCAACCAATCTCCACTAAAGAGATTACCAATGCTATAATGGGGCTCAATAAGAATAAATCATCAAGTCGTGATGGATTCCGATCAATTTTTACCATGCATATATGAGGATATTGCCCCCCCCCATTATAGAGAGTGTATACGCATTCCCTAGCTGTACAGACTCTAACACCTGCAATGAAAGAAGCAGTGACGACTATCCTACCGAACAAAGGCAAGGACCCTCTCCAACCTGCCAGTTACCAACCTATATCACTCATAAATGCAAATGCCAAGGTGTTGGCAAAGATCCTGGTAAACCGTATGGAACTTGATCCTTCCTAACATCATTCACCCCTCCCAGGTGGGCTTCCTAAAGAGAAGGCACAGTTCAGACCACCTCAGAGCATTTATCAGCCTTAGCCAGGTAGCAAATCTTTACATACCCCTGCAGCAGCCCTTATGATAGATTTCAAAAAAGCCTTCAACTCTGTTGAATGGGAGTATCTCTTTGGAGTACTGTGTCAATGAGGAATCAGCACCTACTTTATTAAATGGATACAGACACTTTACATCTCTAGCACAGCCAGAATCCTCACAAATAGTTCCCTCTCCCCCCCTTTCCACTGGCCTGAGGAACCAGATAAGGCTGCCCACTATCCCGGCTCCTATTCCTTCTAGCCATTGAACCCCTTACAGCAGCACTAAGGGATAACCTGACTATCTCAGGTATTACAGTGGGCCCACAAGACTTCAAGTCCCTGTCATATGCTGATGACCTGCTTGCTGTCCTCAGCGATGCCCCATAGGCCATTCTCTCCTTATGCCAAAATCTGGAAGCATTCCGGAAGCATTCATGAATATGTCTGGGCTCAACGTATATCACACTAAATCTGAGGTCCTACCACTCAATACCCCCTGCCAGGCTAGTCTGTTTCAAGATACCAGCTGGAAGTGGGCTACCGAAGGTATTACATACCTAGGAATCCACATCAATCCAATAGGTCTGACTTATGCAAACCCAAGTTTTCACCTCTATTAGCAGAACTAAAAACCAAAACAGACAGGTGGAAAGTGACCCACCTTTCCCTCACTGGCCAAATTGCAGCACTGAAAATGATGTTTACACCCAAAGTCCTTTATGTACTGCCTTTTCCATCTATATATATCACTGACAAATGGTTCTCTCTTCTGAATAAAACTATGGGGAACTTTATATGGGAAGGGAAACATCCATGCATCAGCCATCCCAAATTAAGAAGACACTGGAAAGAGGGGGATGGGGCCTACTCAACTTCAAAAAGCATCACAAGGCATTCATCATGGCCCAAATGCTGCAATGGCACCTCCTCAAGGATACAACCCCCACCCCAATGGGTACAGATTGAAGGACACACAATAGGGGCAGGGACCCTGCAGTTCCTATATACCAACACTACATCAAAACACTGGAGGCTCCCTACACTGCACATCTCCATACTGTACTGGTGCAAAATAAAAAAGGCCCTCAATATCAAAACACCTCCCTTACCTCAGATCCCACTGTGGGATAACCCTATGATCTGGATAGACAAACTCCCCATACAGTGGCCCATGTGGCAGCACCAGGGAATATTAGAGGTGCAAGACCTATGTCTCCCGCATAGCACTGTACTGAAAACATTTCAAGACCAATGTAGACAATACCAACTCCCTCCAAATGATTTCTGGGAATACATGCAAATAAGGACAGCCATCCAAACACAAGTCCCACCTCCACTCCACTTCACAAGGCTTACCTACCTACCCCACCTGACATTAAGATATGGCTTAACACAAAAAGAGGGTGGGGCAGGCCAGATATACAAAAGTCTCAGGGACACAGACCCGAACCCCGAACTGCAGAGTAAGAAGAAATGAGTGCAAGAACTTAACATCAATATAGGAGATGAAGTATGGCGAAAGTGCTGGAAAAGGGCCCATACCGCATGCAGAGATACAAAGGCTCAGTTAATTCAACTAAAGATCCTCCACCACTGGTACAGAGCCTCCCAATTCCTACTCCAGAGAGGCATTCTCTGAGATGATAAGTGCTAGAGATGCAACAACCACCAAGGCTTCCTCTCCCACATATTATGGTCCTGCCAACTTATCCAACCTTTTTGGGTTCGAGTTACAACGTTCTGCCATTGGCTTCTACCCGAGAACTTCATTATTGATGAGACATTTGCCATACTGGGTAAGACAAGATCAGCATACCCCTCTAGTAATCTGGCTATACAGTGGTGCACCAGTGCCGTAATAGCAGATAAAAGATTCCTTCTAAGGAATTGACACTCTCCAAACATACCCTCCTTCCACAAATGGTTAACAGCAACTAGCCAAGTGGCAACAATAGAACATCTCTCATATACGGCCATGAATGAAATGCAATTGTACAATGATACCTGGGCCCAATTTCTCTTTCAGTGTGATCCAAATGGATGAATATGGCTACAAACAGAAGGGGATACACCCCCACTGCAAAGGCCCAATTTTTGTCTGGATGACCTCAAAGCTATCAGCTTCCATCCTGGTAGACTTCCCTATAAGCAAATCCTCGATTGTTATTGGATCTGCTGTTATTGTCTGTTCTCAGCTGTTAAAAGTACTTTACTTATGTATTTCTCTCAAGCATGTACAAAATGTTGTAAAGTTGAAAAATGTTCAATAAAAAGGTTAAACAAAAAAAAAATGCAAAAGCAAGAAGACTTAATAAAAGCATTGTCATATGTTATGTCATCATAAATTTGTTTTTGCTTTTTTATGTTGTGACTGGACAACTTTTGATTGTTAGTAAAAATAAAGGCCATAAAGTATTTGTACAAAACACAACCTAAAGAATCCTCCAAACACCTTAACCTGTCAAACACACAACTTACAGCTGGCAAATATACCTCATTTTGTAATAGTTAGTGTTCAATCATTTCCTACCATTTGAAACTGATAAGAAGTAAAAATGACATTCAAAACCATAAATATGAGTGACAAAAGCATAATCATGGACTGATAAAATATATATTCCTGAGGCCCAAATGCCCATCTGCCTTGTAACCAAGCACAACTAGACCACATACCTGATTATAGAATAGAGTTTGTGTGCACTTATGGTGGTTGTTTGGTTCAGAATAGGCACAATACTTAATTATTGTATAATGACTGGGAAACATTTTCTCTCATAGGAAAAGCCGGTTATAATTCACCATTATAACCTGCAGGTTATAAGAGCGAACACGCACCAGGTTTCCTGTGTTTTGTGCATGTGCAAACTTCTGCCAGATGGACTGTTTCCCCACCAGCTATGCCACCAGATGGCAGTAGTCGTAGTGGCCAAAACAAGAAGATGGAGCTGGATACACTGGCTGACTATAATAGATTGTGAGGTACACACAGAAGAGGGAAAAAAATTGCAGTAAAAGTTATTTTTTCTCCATGCTGCAATGCAGGACCTAGGGACCTGGAAGCAGTCCCAGCTCTGCCTTCCTGGTCTGCCTTGCTCTCCGTTTGACTTGTCCCCATCCAACTTTGGTTCTCGGCCTCAGATCTCTCAGGTTCCCACAGACATGGGAATACTCTACTTTCCACAATTAATCTGAGATATCTCACGGATACAAAAAAGCCTCACGGATACAAAAAAAAAAGAAATGAAAGCAAAGACGAAAGCCAGAGCACGACTGAACTACCAGTACCGCTGCAACTCCCCAAGCAACACACCGAACTAGAAAGCAGACAGAGACAGAAAAAGGACTGGGGGTGGGATTAGTGATCATAAACTTCTGCTGTGAGGGGATTTTAAACAGCAGCATCAAATGCTGCTTTACTATTATAAACAGCAGCACTATGTACTGGCCTCACATTTTTTTTCTTATTAATTTAAATAAAGCAGGCGAGAAAACACTCCCCCAGCAATTGTATAATAAAGCAATAGATGGGGGGATGCAAAATTCAAATGTAATGCACACCCTCAATGTGGGATGCTTTGATAAACCCCTCAGGCTTTGCCCTTGGGGTTTACATAGCATCCCCCACCTTGGGTGTGCATTAAGTTCTTGTTATGCACTCCCCCCTCCATGTATTATTCTATATGTTATGGCTTGCACGCAGGCATTATATATTAAGACTGAAATACTAGCTCAAAAATGTGAGCAATGAAAAAATAAATAAGTCCAATATTAATTCAAGTATGTGCAGTTCCCAAATAACAATGTGGGAACCAAGGATTGTGGCACATGGAGTAATCTTTGTAATTTTGGGTACTGAGTACCAATCTGAGTTGTGATTAATGAAAATAAATGGAATATATGCAATTTTATTTAGAATAAGATCCCTTGCAAAAGCAACAATGTGTGAAACATCAGTACAAATTTGTCAAAGGAAATATACAGTTTATACTAAGTGTGGAAGCATCATATCCTTTTGCAGGAAGCTCTTTAAAGAAAAAAAAATTCGCTACCCCACCCCAACAAACTATTAATCTCTGTTGGTCAGTAGTCTGATTTGCCTGGACCTAATCCTAATTCAAGCAACTGACTGATAACCTCCTTTCTACAGCCAGGGTATTAAACCTTATTTTATCACCGGTCCCAAAACGTTGCTGTATACGGTAGCATGCATGTAGCCCTTTCTCTGCCCAATCTGTTTCATACTAGTGGTGTTTTCCCATTCTCCCCTATCACTGTGTGATGTCCTCAAGTAACTGTCTATCATTGGTACCACAGTCAGCACCTTGTGTAATATCTATGTCCTAGGTTTTTGTCACCTTGTGCTCTGGCTTCTGCAGAGCAGATAATCCACATCTTCAGCTGCTTCTTGGATACAGAAAAATTCCCCACTGTCTGAAAAAAGTGCTCTGGTAATCCCTCTCAATAAGGGTGATACTGCGGATAATTTAATCCAAGCTCTTTGCTCCCAGAACTCTCAAAAATGTTAGATTAATTAATGCACAGATCACTGAATTTTATGATGCATCGAACTTCTTCACCTCATTTCAGTCAAGGTTCCATACAAACCACTTCGCCACTGCCTCCCACCACAAAATCACTAACTTTATCACTAGCAATATGGATTCCAATAAAGGCTCTGGTGCCTTCCTTTATAGACTTGGCCATTGCTTTTGACACAGTAAATGACCCCTTTTCACTTAAAGCAGCAGTATTTGTTAGTCAGCAAATATTTTCATCATGTACTTCTCCTTAGGAAAAATGTATTTCTGACTTCCTTATATTTATGCTCTGTATATTGTAAAATTCCTCAGATATTGACAAAACAGCTTTATAGCTAGTTTTATAAGTAATGATTCATGTCTTTAAAGATGGCCATCACTCACAATTTTTAAAAATCTCTTCGGCTGAGCTTACCTGTTCAAATTACATGGTAGATTCATAATGTGAATGTATTAGAATAGTGTTAGTACATGTTTCTGATGGTAAATAGCACAACACTTTAACAAGATATTTAATGTGAGCATTGCACAGGAGTTGGAACTTCTGAAACTTCAAAATCCTGTATCTTGATTCACAGTACTATAGGTGGGGTCTTACCAGTATCTATACAGAGGCAATATCACCTCCCTCTTTCTGCAGGTGAAATGCCTGCCTGTGCAGTGCACCCCATCATCCCACTAGCCCTCCCAACTGCCTTGTTGCACTGCCTGGCCACCTTTAAGTCATCCAGTATGATCATCCACAGGTTTCTTTCTGTTGGTGGTCATCACTACCCTTCCATTTTGTCCTCTAGCCCTGTGGTTCTGTGCCCCAAGTAATTATTTTCCACATTTTGTATTGAAATCCAGCTGCCATACCCTTGACCACTCCTCCAGTTTTCTCAGGTCACTGCTTATCCTTTCAACCCCCCTGTAGTGTCCACCCTATTGCAGAATTTGGTATCATCTGCAAAGAGGCAGACCTTCCCTACCAGCTCCTCTACAATGTCACTTATAAAAACATTAAAGAGGACCTGTCCCAACACTGATCTCCGAGACACCCCACTGGTCACTTTCCCTTCCTCAGAGTGAACTCCATTTACCACCACCCTCTGCTACCTATTAGGGATGGGGGGAGTATATAAACCTTGCTACATGTAACATTACATGAATTTCAGCCACTTCACATAATTTTTCGCTGAGGCATAATGCGAAATTTTGCCTACCTAATGTGAAATTTCGCCTGTGGAAATTGTGCCTTGGAAGGTGCAATTTTGCCCCTAGAGGTGGAATGTACCTTTTAGATATGAAATTTCACTTTCCAAGGTGAAATTTCACTTTCCACAGGCATAATTTCACCTTCCAAGGTGAAATTTTGCCTTGGTGAAAATGGGCAGAAATTCATTTAGCGTTATGCGATGTGAAATCAGCCACTTCGCTGAAATTTTGCAGGTGAATTTTAAATTTGCTGCATCTCTACTGCCTATCCCCTGACCAATTTCTTACCCAGCTTACTACCTCTGGACCCACTCCAAATCTACTAAACTTGCTTACTATTCTCCTATGTGGAACGTTGTTGAATGCCTTACTGAAATCTAGGTAGGCTATGTGTGCTGCTCCACCATGATCTAGTTACTTGGTTACCCAGTCAAAGAACTTTATCAGATTCATTTGACATGACTTGCCCCCCTCCCCCATGAATCTATGCTGCCTTGGGTCTTGTAACCCAGTGGATTCAAAATATTCCACAATTCTTTCTTTCAGCAGTGATTCCATTAACATTTCCACCAGCAAAGTCACGTTTACTGGCCTATAGTTGCCAGCTTCTTCTCTGCTATCACTTTTGTAAAGTGGGTCACATCTGCCGTCTTCAATCCTCTGGTACCACTCCTGTTTCCAATGAGCTGTTAAACTGGGCCATCAGAAATGCAGTCAGTACCTCCCTGAGCTTCCTCAATACCCTTGGGTGGACACCGTCTAGTCCCATTGATTTGTCCACTTTCAGATTTGTGATTCCCTCCAGGACACTCTCCTCTGAAAATGGACTAGTGTCCAACTCCCTCCCTCCAATGCTCCTGTTACATTTTTGTGGCCCTTCCCCATCTCTTTCCTCTGTGAACCCTGAACAAAAATATTTGTTCAGGATGTCTTCCTTTTCCTGCTTCCCTATGCACAGTCCCCACTTCCTTTCTCAACCTTACAATCCCACCACTGGTCTTCCATTTTTTGCTTACATACTTAAATATTGCCTTTTTCCCTTTTGTTACTGCCTTGGCTATTCTCTCTTCAGTTTGTGCCTTTGCACTCCTTACTGCTCTCCATTCTTCCTTCTGTTTCAGCAAAAGAAGACCCCGCACTTATCTAAGAACCCCAGGAAAGATCTGCGACTTACTCCATAGATATCGGAGTTAAAAGCACAAATTTATTCAGCTCACTATCTTAAAAAACAAGTACATGGCGAAAAAGTACATATAAATGGTGTTACTGCCTTGGCTATTTTCTCTTCAGTTTGTGTCTTTGCACTCTTTACTGCTCTCCATTCTTCACTCTATTTCCCATGATTCACCTCCCTATTCTCCTCCATCTATGTCTCCTGGTACCTTCTGAATGACACCATCTTAGCTTTTACCTTTTTAGACACCTCTTTTAAGAACCGTAGTGGTCTTTTTCCCCTTTGTTTTGCTCTCGTCAGTAGCCTTCACTATGGCCATTTTTAGTTTCCCCCAGTTGTTCCTCCACCCCACCCAGTTCATCCTCCCCCAGCCAGGTCATCCATGAGGCATTCACCCATCTTTTTAAAGTCTGTCCCCCTGCTCCCCAACCTTGATGGCTGCAACACTCTCCCTGTTGGTGAGTACCAAGTCCAGTATTGCCCCATCATAAGTGGATCCACTGACTAATTGCCTGAGGAATGCCCCCTGCCGGGAGTCCAAGATTTCCCTGCTTCTAGCTAAAGCTGTAGTTAGGAGCTCTAATCTACTGTACATCTGACAGGCTGAAGTCCCCCACCAATGGCACCTCCACCTTTGCTACCATCTTGCTAATGGTTTCCATCAGTACCTTACCTAACTCCTTTCTCTGTGCTGTAGGCCTACAGGTCACACCAGTGCATACCGAGGCTCCATTCTTCATCTCTATGGTGACTCACAGTACCTCTGCCCCCTTCCCCCCATATTCACTGTATCTTGGGCACTTCAATACCATCCTTCACATAAAGTACTACTCACCCTGCTTTCCTTCCCACCCTGTCCTTCATGAACAGAATATAACCTGGTATGGCATGTCCCAGTCATGGTTTTCAGTGAACCATAATTTCAGTAATGGCCACAATATCCAGGTTAGCCACTGCTATTGTAGCCTTTAGGTCTTGATTCTTATTTCCTAGACTTCTAGCATTTACACACATGGCTTTCCAGGTTTGTTTCTACTCCATTTATTACTATCTAGGTCAAAAGAGCAACAACATAATAGACTGGTCAAAAACTTTGCAGAAAAAACCAGCGGGGCACAAAACCAAAAAATAACGAGGGGTACACACAGTGTTGTGACTCGTGGTGGGTGAATGAAACTCTGCATGGCAATCAACTCTGGTGGGAGGGAGAAATTTGGATAGGTGGGCAAAATAAATAAACACACTCTGCGAGGCACTCAACTCGGGCGGGGATGGAAGAAATTCAGTTGGTGAGCAATATAAATAAACAAACTTCCTAGCAAAAATGGTGTGTCAAGTTCAAAAAATTTATATAACTGTTGCTCAGGATACATGGCCATGAGGGGTTGGAGAAGGATGTGTGCCAATGATGCTCTGAGAAAGACAGTACAGCAACATCGGAGATCTCCTATGCACATGAGTGATCAGCAAGCATCTCTCTCTCCAAGTTCTCACAGCCATGTGTCCTGAGATTAAGCAAGCTTAGGGGACTTCAACATTTTCAGTGAAAGGCCAGGCTGGTAAAACAATATTCACTTGGTATACATATGTAAGCAGCTATTAAAGAGTGACAGTTCAGTTATAAAAAGTTCAATATGAAGGTTTACTGCAGCTTTACCTGTGAGCAGATGTGATAAGACAATTTGGTAATGTGCTGAAATGTTTTTTTTTTCTTTTTTTTATACATGTGGTGTTTGGACCTATTGAATTGGCAATAAATCAAAATGTTTTTTACACAAGAAGCCAAGGTTTTGGGAGCTATTGCTACAGATGTGACAGTACTCAGGTGTTTTCTCACCCCATGCTTTGCTTTAATAGAATCCCTATACTGAGCATCCTTACAAGATAGTTATCAGCTCAGACAGCTGATGAAAGCAACATTGGAGCTGGGGAGCATTAGCATACCAGTGTTCTTTAACTCTGGATAAGCGTTTGCTATGGGTTTTTTGTGGGCATCCACAAACTTTGAGAGTGGCTCAGTGAAAGAACCAGTACTGACCACAATTGGTCATCCAGGTGGTTCTCTGATAGTGATATTTATTCTTATGAATTCTTGGGATTGTATTTATTGTTGGTCTAATGGGTATCTAACAGTAAGGTATTCAAACACAGTACAAGAAATAATACCATTTTAAAATGCTTGCAATAACATCACATCGGTCCTTTTTAAAGTCCATAGTTGGATCCGACTGTAGAGGTTTATAAAATACATTGTTGTTAAGTTGTTTCTGAGTCTCTGCCACATGTTTGTCCAAGTCCATAACAATCACAAGTCCTCCTTGTACACTTGTTTCATTGCCATGGCTGAATTGTTCTGTAGTGTAGTAAGGGCAACAAATTCCTCACTTGTACAGTTCATATAGCTACAGTAGGTCTGGGTTTATTTTTGAATAATTCATCCTTTTCATGTTTACCAGTTTTTTTGGAAGGTCAACACAATTAGGTTTAATGGAGGACAAAATATGAATTTTTTTCTAAATTCTTGATTACTAATAACATGTACTGCAATTGTTGCATGCCTAGTGCTTGTGTGAATATTTGTAATCTAGGCCTGTGGTATAGCTGGGTCACTAGTTGGTGTACCAATTACAGTTAATGCACTTTGCTGGCTAATGTCCGCCCATAGTTTGGTTTTGCTTGTAATATGCTTTAAAATTCCAAATTGTTGTAAAGTTATGCAATTTGATTATGCAAATGATTAACATGGGTGATGAGGATGAAGGAAAATCTCTTCTGTAAAATCAAAACCTCAGCAACATAAAGGATATGTTGAGAAATATTTATTACATTTAATAACTCTGCCTCAGGGGAGGGTGTGGCTAGTGCTTAACCAAGATGGTGGCTTGAATCCCAGGCTCTTTCATTGGATTCCCTATTTCCAACCATCCACTACTACCTAACAGTCTATCCCCTGCAACAATCATATCTCTTGATAGAGAAAGTTGAGGGCAACTTCCCAGTAATTTTTTTTTCTTTGCACTCCCTAACTGTGGCACAACTCTGATTCAAGAAACGTCTGTCTCGATCTTGTAGGCCCCGATGGCTTGGAAAGCATAGAGACATCATTACCAATGGAGAAAGCAGAAGCAGTGTTTGCCCAGCTCCTGGCTGAACTAAAAAACTTAAAAATAAATACTGCACCAAATACTGAACAGATTACACAACTTAAGGCTCACACTGTGAACACAACTAAAATTGAAATCAATGAACGCACCTGTGATTACTTGTGTGCCTGAATGAGAGAGCAAGAAATGACCATCCAATCTATGCAACATAAGTTAGATGACCTGGAAAACAGAAGCCACCAAAACAACATCAGATTTGTTGGCTTCTCTGAACTTGCAGAATTGGGCAATGTAATAACTCTTCTGCAGCAAGTTCTCCCTCAGATTCTCCAACTCCCGGGAGACCCGCGTTTTCGATATAGAATGGACCCACTGCTCCTTAGCCCTTGCTCCAAAGGACAGTGAATGTCCTTGGCCTATAATTGCATGCTTTCACCATTTTCTGGTGAAAGAAAACATACTTTGTATGGCAAGAGAACTTGGCAACCTGGACTGGCAAGGTCACAGAATCATGGTGTTTCCAGACTACTCGAAAGATCTCACTGCCCGGAAGTGTGCATTCACCCTGGTCAGACAAGCCTTGCATAGGGAGGGCAAACAGTTTGCACTCTGGTATCCAGCACAGCAAAAAATTACTCATAATGGAGTAGACTGGACCTTTCTTACTCTGGTATCAACCATGGACTTCATATCTCAGCATTGGCCAATGGAAACTCACTCTTCGAACAGCAGAGCTTAAGTGTGGCCTTGGGACAGCCCAGATCCCTCACCTAGGAAAATTGATGCACAACAGCCTCTTAACTCGACCTGAATGGATAGGCCTCAGGAAAGAGAAAATAGTGATCCCTCCAGACAACTGCCTCCTAAACAAAAAAGACATAGCTGGTGCAGAAGGCAATCACTCCATTACCCTTAACGTTGCACAGCATCCCATTCCAGAAGCACCAGCAGACATTTGACTATTGGAGGTGCCAGATGATGAACTATCTCATTTCCTTTCCACCTACAGGTTTGCCCCACTGAGAAATCATCCAGCCAGCACATCTCCCTCCCACATTCCCGAGCCGCTGGATATGTCTTTAATGGAGCCATTGACAGACATCAAGATGCTCATCATCATCTAGACGTAAACAACAGAAGAGAAGACCCTCCAAAAACCACCCACACCTGTGCCACACAGTCAGCCCCAAGACAGACCTACTAGATCACCCAGCACACCCTTCCATAGAGCTATCTCCACAGGTACAGCTAGCAACCTGAATTCTCCAGCCATTTAAGAGATGAAACCTTTGGTCAGGACCCTTTCCTGCTGCTGTGGTTGGAGTGTAAATACTACTTTCACCTGAGGCCTCCTGCACTTCATTTACGTATGGCCCACTAGGACCCTGTGTGACTATATAGATTAATTACTCCCTCATTGGCAGAGGTACTGTTCTTGGGTAATGCAGCACTGTGTCACAGATAATAACCCAAACACAAACACTAACTTTTCATTTTAAGAAGGTGAAGTGTATTGCCATACAAGCTGATCTTGCTAATTGTTTATATTCTTAAGCATGCTATTTCAAAAACGTTAAAAAGCAGAATATTCTTATTTTAGAAATGTCACTTGCTGCCATATATTTTATTATATCTACAGTACCTCCTTAGAATGGGCCTTGGCCGTAATTCTCAAAAGTCAACATAATTATAGCCACTCACTTTATTTTCCTGGATAAGGACTGTCTAGACACTGACCCCCATCTTATTAACATCTCCAAAGTTGTGGAGGATTATGAGCTACTAGTGGTAAAAATACAAGTCAGCCTAAAAGGCAAAACCCTTACCATCGTCACAACCTACCTGCCCCCAAAGAAAGCCAAGGAAGGCCTTCCTCTTGTTATGGAAGAAATTAGTGCACTCAGAAAGGGCTCAGAACTCATCTTAACCAGTGACTTTAATATTAACTGGTTATGTAAGGAGGCAACACCCTCCAGAGACCTAATCACTTCCCACAATCTCACCCAACTCGTAACTCACCCCACCAGGCAGAACAACAAAGCTGGTTCCATCACCCTTATTGATTGGGTCTTAGCTAGCTCACCGACTCGATTCTCCGAACTCAGGGTTCTCCCAGACCTGCTGAGTGACCACTCCCCAATCTCCTTTATATGGACCACTAAACTTGCCAAAAGCCCACCCTGCCTCATCGAGAGCAGGGTTCTGTGGAAAGGCAAACTTGGATCCCTCAAATTGGCCCTGTCTACCTACAACTGGTCCCCCATCAACAAGGCACCTACGCTAGACCAGGCCTTTAGTTTTTTCACTGAGGGCTTCAATTCCATCTGTGATATCTATGCACCATGCACAAAACGGAAAATTCGGGGGGAGGTTAACGGCTAGATTGATGGCAAGCTCCTCTGCCTCCTAAAGGAGAGGAACTGCCTCTGGGAAAAAGCCTTAAACTCAGGCAGCAAGCATGACCTACAGTGCTACAAAACAGTTAGAAATCAGTGCACCAAATTTATCAGGCTCGCAAAAGCCAATTTCCATAAGACCCAGCTTAACAACGCATGGGGAGATGGAAAGAGGTTTTGGGACAACATCAAGAACATCCTTGGTAAAGATCAAAAGCAACACCCTAAGATGCTCAACATTAATAACTCATCCCCCTCAGATCTGCTATCCATTGCTAATGCCTTTAACCAGGCCTTTACAGACCTGTCCTAAGTGCTGCCTCCAGACTACCTTCTGCCTGTGGAGGACCAAGGTTGCACCAACCTGCTCATAACCAACCACCCAGACTTCTACTTTAAGAAGGTGATGGTGAAGGAGGCTCCAATGATGGTCAGGAAAGCCATAGGCAAAACCAGATTGGGGAGTGACGGGCTAGACATGAAGTTACTATCTCTCACCCTTGATGTTCTTATCATGCCTATAACAATGCTATTTAATAAATCCTTGGCCCTAGCTCAATTTCTAGAGGTATAGAAGCAAGCCCTGGTAACTCCAGTGTATAAGAATGGTGACAAGGTGCTGGTGTCAAACTACAGGCCAATATCTATCCTCTCCCCACTATCCAAAGCTTTGTAAAAAATTGTGGCAAGTCAACTCACAGAATACCTCAATAAGTACAATCTGCTCTGCCCAAACCAATATGGCTTCAGGCAAAAACACAGTACCGTCACGGCACTGCTGGAATACACTGACTATGCGCACAAGGCGCTGGATGAAGGCAAATTGGTGGGGTCCATCTTCATTGACCTCAGCAAAGCCTTCGACACCATCAACCACCTTCTACTAGTACTCCAGCTCCAAAGATTGGGTGTGGCACCAAACGACGTGAATTGGTTCAATGACTACCTAACACACAGGAGCCAGTGAGTCAAAATTGGGCAGACGTTATCCAGCTCCAGAGATGTACCCATAGGAGTCCCTCAAGGATCAATTCTAGGGCCCCTGCTTTTCAGCCTCTTTGTAAATGACCTACCCACAGCCTGTGACACCAAACTTATTCTGTATGTGGACGATGCCGTGGTGTTGAGCAGCAGCACCTCTCAGGTTGCCCAACAAACAGAACTACAGAACTCTTTCAATAAACTCGAGGACTGGTTCAGTAGGCAAAAGCTGCTACTAAATTACAAGAAAACCAAGGCCATGCTACAATCCAACCACTACAACAAACACAAGCATGCTCCCCTCATAATCACAAACAAGGCTGGTGAGCAGATTGAGCAGATGCACTTGTTCAAGTACCTTGGAGTCACCATTGATGACTCTCTCACTTATACACACCACGTAGACTCCCTTGTCAAAGTGGTAAACACAAAGATCAGGGTCCTCTATAGCATAAGAAATCACTCACCCCGGAAGCACTCCGAATCTCAGTCTCCAGCTCCATACTCTCCACGATAGACTACAGGCTGGTGGTCTATGGAGCTGCTACTGATACAGTGCTCAAAAGGGTCCAAATTGCACTCAGTAAGGCATGCCATCTCACCCTGTGTGCAGATCACTACACTCATACTTGTACCCTGTATGAGCGTACAAACTGGCTTAACCTAAAAGACAGGATCAAATACCAAACTTGCCTTCTGGGAAAGAAGGCACTCCTCGGAAAAACCCCACCCTGTATAGGAAACCTGTTCGAGGCTTCTCTCTCAACACACATCACCAGACGGAGGAAGAATGGAGCACTGTCCATACCATTCCGCTGAACCTCACTAGGACAGCATGCTTTCTCCTATCAGGCCCCCCTCTGGATAAATGAACTCCCGATGAAATTACAAACAAACAACAGCCTGTCTCAATTCAAAGTAGGCCTCAAACAGCACCTAATGTCTAACTCAAAATGCACCTGCTTCTCAGGCCTCACTTGATAGACAGGTCTACCCCCAAGGTAACACCCAACAGGGCTACCTAGAGAACCCTGCCTCCATTCCAGCCTAGCCAAGGGCTTAAATAAGCTATCAGTCCTCTTTAATGCACTTGTTACTGCCTCCCATCCCAACCACACACACACACACACCGTACTCGACAAAGCCCTCTGGAGCTGCTCCCCCATCACAGCCCCCATTTCACTATCCCCCCACCTCTTGCTCTCTGCTGTTGGTTTCCAACCCAATCCCCCTTGTTTCACTGTCACCCAGCCTCTCACCATCTGGGATAGCGTTAAACCCTATGCAGTTACTCTGTCATAGTCTATCAACGGATTTGGAGGTTTCCAGGGGTGTGCTGCCTAGGGCAACTGATTAGAAATAGCTTAGTATTCAATTACAGCTGCTCGATTTTTTCTCCTATTTGTCTAATTGTCATGTAATCGCTCTTTAATGCCTAATGATCAGGCCTCTGTAACCACCGAATATGTGTATTGTCTTATTGTCCACCCTGACATGGAACCTTTGTAAAAGAGCTCATGCTCAAGTCTTTCCGAAATACTAATTAAACAATTAAACAATTAACATTAGGAGAGGGCTGGGAACAGTGCTCCTCACTCAGAGTGTACAATATGGGTATTACCCAGAAGTGCTAACTACATTGTTTAATGCCATACTGACATGCTTTCCTCAATATCGAGAATATGATGGTTCAGGCACAGCATATTTTAAATTGTAACCAGTCTCAGTAAATGAGGATGGTGCTCAGGAGCAGACTTATGTGCATTCTCCAAAGTATGCCACTCTTTTACACATGAAGGGTTTGCTTTCTGCTTTCTTTCCTGGACACAGATTCTGCCTCCCCCTCTTGTTCTACCTCCATCCTTTTCTCTCTAACACACTCTTCCAAATTTCTAGCTCCTTCTCTCTTTGGTCTCACTCTATCACCGCCTTCCAAGACGAAGCCCTCCCCCTTTCAAAGGGTTACTACTGTTTCCTATCATACTACGTGGCTAGTTTTGGAAATCAGTGCAGCCGGTTCCTCTGGCATTCAATCAGATACTATGTGAAGGGTAGCACATCTCATATCAATGAACTTATAGACAAAAATGCAGGCTTTATATCAGTCCCCTCACTCAGGATTCACATTGTCTGCATGGAGACCTGTGTAGTGGACAATCTTGGCTCACCTACATGGGCAACAGAGTACAGCTCTCGTAGCACCCTCTGTCTATAAGACTCTTACACAGCCTATATTGCATGTGTCATGATATTATGGTAGCTGCTCAGCAGGCTGTATAAACAGACTCTGCTCCAGGTACCTTCTTCAAAGACAGAAATGCTGAGCAGAGTCAATATTCCATCAGGTTCTCCCTGGGTTTCCTCTAAGACTCATTATCCCTTTCCCTTACCTCTCTGCCCCCCTCCTCCTATTTCCCTTCCTCCCTCCCAACCCTGATGCCCAGAAAAGCATCCCAGATACTTAAAAGCAGCCAGGTGATTTACTTGATGACACACATCATAAACTTGTTTTCAGAAATTTGGATAGTCAAACTAGCACATTCTACCCACCACTTCCTTATATTATTGAGGGGGTGTATGGGTTGTTAAAATGGATCTGGGGACCATTAGGTTCTATACCAGATCTGCTCCTTCTTTATTTTTACCAATAGGGAAGGGCGAATGTAAGCCCCTTGTCCTAGAATTAGTTATCTACAGGTAGTAGCACACTTTTGATCTTCTAAATAGTTGGCTACTTCCAGTGGTACCCTGCTTTCTAGATACAGTACTCCTGGTGGGGGTTGAGAGACCATGAGGTGCCACAGGACACCTAGTCATGAGCGCACTTCCCACAGACTTACAACCTGTACACTTATTGTTTTTTTGTATTATTGTATACCTCAGTGCATTTACATTTTCATGTCCTCTTTTATGGGAGGGCACTGCATATACTGTAATTGATGTTCTTGGAGTTCTTAAGTATTGTTACTGTTGGTCACAAACTTCTCTGAGCTTTCCAAACTGCGGATCTCTCCAGTGTGGGTAGTGTGGGGAAGGGGAGCTCTTTATGTATGCTAGTTTCTCCTACCCTCCTTGCTACCTTAGTAATCATTTTACCTGCTTATTATCTGGTCATAATCTGTTACTATTTATATAATTTATTTACACATCCAAAATGACAGATATTAGATGTCATAGCTGGAATGTTAGGGAACTAAATTCCCCTATCAAACATAAGCAGGTTTTAAACCATCTCCGCAAGATGGGTACACAATTGGTCCTCCTCCAAGAAACCAAACTTAGGGTATGGATTTCAGTCCCAAAAACTGACTAAAGGGTGGGTAGGACAACAATTACACAGCTCAGCCAAATCAAAAAAAAAAAAGAGGTATATCTATACTGGTCACAAAAACTTAAATTGGCATCTGGAGAAATCAACTCAGGATGGAAATGGATCCTGGCTCTGTTCCAAACTCCACAGGGCCCTCTACTGGTGGGAAATGTGCATGCACCCAATACTGATGCACCCCAGTTTTTTCACTCACTCGCATCCAGGTGGCTGCATTTACTGACTCCAGGGCACCTCTTTTGTTAGGAGGTGACTTTAATTTAACAATGGAACCAGCTATGCACAGAAGTGATTGCAGACTAGAACCCCATATATGGGCCTCACTGGCTCTTAAACTCTGGATGAAGGATCATACCCTACTCAATATATGGCATATCCATAACCCTAGGCTACGTGATTATACCCATCACTCAAATAGCCCATGGCATTTATAATAGATTGGATATTTGGCTCGCTTCACAACAAATTACACCTATGATGACCGATGTTCACATAACTCGCATAGTTATCTCTGATCATGCTCCCCTCCAGCTAGATCTACTATATGAACCCACCCCACATAAATCTTCTAGTTGGCGGACGGATCCATTTTTACTGTTAGATCTGCAGTTTCAGCCCTGGTTAATGGACACAGCAGAGGAATTATTTAGAATAAATGACAATGGAGACACTTCACTGTCGGTGCTGTGGGAGGCTTTTAAAGCTACGGTTGATCATAGCCTTCTCAGCTTGCCATTGGAAAAAAAATTGAACAAGAACTAACTGACAAGGAGAAACAATTGGCACATAAAATATCTCTTTACAAAACCAAAACCAGACCCCAGTTCAATTCACCATTGTACCACGAGATCTTAAATCTCCTTCAAGAAATAAATACCCTAACTGCCAGGAAAGCTGAGTTGGCCATCCTTAGACTGAAACATACATTTTTGGAAGGAGGAAAAAAATGTGACAAATGACTTGCTTACCACATTAAAAAAAACAATCTAAAAGAGCAATTGCCACCTTCCTCAATACTGCCAGACAACTTTGTACTTCCCAAAATAGTATCAATGCTACTATGGAAGAGTTCTAGGAGACACTGTACTCGTCCATAACCCCTCCTGAACTCCACAAGCTGGAGACCTTCTTGTCCCCCCTAATCTCCCTAAACTAAGCCAAGATGAGGCTAACAACTTAGATCTTCCCATATCTAAGGAAGAGATATGTACTGCAATTCACAACCTCAGCCCTAGAAAAGCTCCAGGGGGTGATGGGCTACCAATGGAAATCTGTCAAATATTAGCTTCTCACATCTCTCCAGTACTAGAACAGTTATACTCCGACATACAACATACAGAAGGTTTCCCCACCACCATGGCCACGGCTACTATCACAGTACTCCAGAAACCAGGAAAATATCCCGAAGTGCTTGTGAGCTATCACCCTGTATCATTGATTACTGTAGATAGTAAAATCTATGCTAAAGTTATGGCAAGTAGGCTAGAAACTCTTCTACCCTCTTTAATCCATCTTTCATGGATGAGCTTTGTTAAAAGTTGTTTAGCTTGGACAATATCCATACCTTAATTGTTAATATGCATGTGGCTAAAGTTACTCCATCTCCATCTGCTGCAATTGCCATAGACTTTGAAAAGGTTTTTGACTTAGTGAAGTGGGAGTATCTCTATGCAGTGCTAATGCATTTAGGTTTTGGGGTACTATTTATTATTACAATTAAGGCCATGTACTCAGCCCCTCGGGCTCAAGTCCTCACTAGTAGCACATTATCCACTCCCTTTTCTTTAAAGAGCAGTGACAGGCTGGGATGTCCTCTTTCACCCTTATTATTTGTTCCAGCTACAGAACCATTGGTGGCTGCAATACAACATCACCCCAATATAACGGGTGTTCAGATAGGTAACACCCAATATAGAATCCTGCTATATGTGGATGACCTATTAATCCTGATCAGTGAGGCCAATATCTCTATCCAACCCTGGCTAAATTATTACACACCTTTAAGTCTCTCTCAGGGCTAAAAATTAACAGAGTAAAATAGAGATATCTTCCTACAATTATACCACTCTGTAGACTTTACCTTATTGAATCTTCGCTGGACCCCGGAATCAATCACCTACAGTTTCTAGGTATCAAAATCACCCCCCCCCCCAGCTTAAATGATTAGTAGAATTAAACATAAAGCCCCTATTAGACAAAATCAAAGGAGAGTCTGACAAATGGAAACCATTACATTTATCACTGGTGGGTGAAATAGATGCTATAAAAATGGTTACAGCCTCCATTATATCACACCTACCAGTAGTCATTTCCAATGAGTGGTTTGCCAGCATTGATAAGATAATAGGACAATTTCTTTGGGAAGGTCAGATGCCACGATACATTAGAAACAAACTAAACTTGAACTGGTACAAAGGAGGGAAAGGCCTTCCATGGCTTAAGGGCTATTACTGAGCCTTTAAAGTAGCCTAAACCCTAAGATGGTTCATAGATCCTGGACAAACTCATCTATTATAGACAGAAATTGAAATCCACTTGCTAGGGGAATCATCCTCCCTACACCAGCCTGTTTGAAACAACCCAGCTTCCTTGTTAGACTCCTTCCTCAATACAGGTATTGTACAAAACTTGGTGCCAGGAGGGCAAATGGTTAAAGCTTCTGTTGTCTTACCCAGCTTAACCCCTCTGTGGAACTAAACTGACACAAGTAGGAGGGAGACCTCTGAACTGGGTAACTTGGAAGGACAAACATATTGTAACTGTATCAGATATAGTGCTATCTAATTCATTCACACGGGACTCCTTCTAAGGCCTCCAAAACAGATTTGGGCTACCAAAGATTTAAATCTGGAGATACAACTCAGAAGTGCTCAGGTCTGAACCTTCTTATAAAACAGTTCTCTGGGGTGTCAGATAATATTTCTTCACACCCACTCACTAAGTGGAATGTACACCATAAAGGAGTAGTCAGCTGTATCTACTGTTGAATAAGGGGTGCTAGCTGCACATTCGAGCAGACTTGATAGACCTCCAGGCCTTTATCTGCTGGCAAATTTTGTATGTTCGTATGTTCGTACTCTGATATTAGGGACAGTGTACCGGATCAAACTACTCAGGGAAGGGAATACTGGGTGAAAATCCTTAACTTAAATCTTGATGATGCAGAATGGTATACCTGTTGGAAAACCACCCGAACTCCAGCAAAAAATACCAGTAGCAGATTCATACAGAACAAAGACCTACACTCCTGTTACCATATGCCCACAATTTTACATGCTGCACATCTTCTGCCACATAATGAATGTTGGAGACGCTCCCGACTGAATGGTGTTTTGTACCATATACTGTGGTCCTGCCCCCAAATTACTCCTTTCTGGCAACAAAATAGAGATAGTCTGTGAAAAATCTTCCAAGTTCCCCCTCTCTGCAATGCCTGAATTATTATTATTACTAGGAGCAAAACATGATATAACTCATCTTCATAAGCAACAACACATTCTAGTAGTGCTCGCCAGTATAGAGGCAAAACGACTAACACTTTGTAGATGGTATACTACTGACTTTCCAGCCATACAGGAACTCCTTAACTGTAGGGTGCAGCTGGCCCAGTGCAAAAGGTTCTCTTACTTGGCCTCTGACTCAGTAGCGGTGTTTGACAAAACATGGGCCAATTTCAATCAGTATCTTAAACAAGCAACTTCAGCCAGTTTGCCTTCACCTGGAATACCAACCCTCCTGTCTTGTACCAGCATAGGCTAACCATGAGTGTTCTACCACTATTTCTAACTGGTGTCATGGTACTTCCCCCGTTTAATTGACTCTCCTTCCCCCCCATATCTGGCCTGTTCTGGAGCAGAACCTGAGATGAGAATTTGATCTCTATTTTGGAATGCTCAACCCTTACCACCTACTTAGATGGATAAGTGACTATTAGTTTTTTGTATTAATTTTTTTTGTTGCTTTTTTTTTTGTAAATAGTTCTGTGTAAAATGTATGCATCTATTCAGACTGCATGAAAAACAGTGTACACATTCCTTGGAAATGTCATTATCTAAGGCATCTAAAGTAATATATCTGAGCCAGCATTGGGACCTTTTCAGATAGACAAACAAGGGGTTATATTATATCCTGTCCATGTTTCTTTCTTTAGGATTCAAATGTTTGATTTAATTTTTCAATTGCATAAATGACATGGTTGAAATAAGTTTGTTTCTTTTAATTTTATGGTAATACTATATGCTGTTTAACAAATAGTGTAAGACCATAAATAGCCCGAAGCGTAGACCTGTAACCATAGTCAGTCCTTGAGGCTGTAAGCATAATGTTTTCCACTCTGCAGATGGAAAAGAAATAAACATGATTAACTGCACAATAATAACTTTTCCTCAATCTCCCTCTCAATTATGGTGGTAATGAATATATTGTTGCTGTGGTGGTCTGTTCCTCTGTCAAGGTTTCCTGGATACAGCATTTTCCCTAATAGCTCCTCCTGGTTTTTCATCAAATCTGATGATTTATGGGCTCCATCAGAGTGGTGATCTCAACTCCTGTTGGTGGGGGGGAGTGGGGGTGTTGTGAGGGTGGCAGAGAGGAAGAAAGAGCTGCCCTCCAAAAAGCTGTGAAACCTGTGCTTATACTTTCTGCCTCAGAGGCATGTGACTCTGCTCTGTGATTTTTTTTCAGAATGGACCTAAGTTTGTTCTGGTTTCATTTTCTTTTCATCAATCCAATATCTGCCCCAATTCTTAATCTACATGGTCCTTTTCACATTTTTATGTTCAGCAGCTTTGATCTTTGCATCAGCCTTCAATATTACATCTTTTAGTTCTTTTTGATATTGCCGAAAATCTCTGGAGGTTGAAAAGGTGTTTACAATCTCTTCTTTTTTCTTTGTCAGCTGTGCCTGCTTCAGTGATTTCAACAGCGTTCTCCAGAATTAATCTAATGAGAACTGCCGATGCTTCCAACATAAGAGTTCTCCATTTGTTCAGAAAATGTTCCATGTCCCTTCCAAAAGCTTAGCCTTTTAAGATTCATAGACTTCTTGGGACTCGGCCCACCTGTAGTTAGGCCTCCATGGTAACCTTCTTTAAATGTAGCCTCCTACACTTCAAGGCAGGACACTCATATTAGACATATGCCTATTTTTTTTTTATTTAATAAACTTTATTGCATTTTACTTTTACATATTTGTAAACAATACAATCTTGTACTGAAAACTTGAGGAACAGCAATAATATATAACAGATCCTTTAGTCCCTTCTACTGCTAGGATAGTCAAAGGTGTGGTTAACTACAGATAGGACACTTATATTTTATCACCACACAACAGTAATACCCTATATTAGATATCAGGAGTGATATGAGAGTAGTTAACAATACTATCTAAGAACAAGAGAAGAATATATATAAAAGATATTTATGAAAAAATGTTATATAACATCCCCCACCACCACCACCCTTCCCTCCCCTGTTCACAACTCAAAATAAAAGAGAAAAACACAAGAAAACCACACCATACATCGTATAAGGCTGGGGGTAGTACATATTAAAAAACAACAGGATGAGTATTTATCATTAACATCTACAGAGCTCAATCTGACACAGTAATACATTCCAAAACAATCCAAAATATGGGCCAAAGTAACACTAAATGGACAATAAAGTATGCAAGGGAGCCCATATCGACTCGTATTTATTGCTACATTTAGAGATGCTGGCAAGGAGATGTTCTGCTTGTAAGGCAAAGAGAATTTCTTTGTGCCACTCTGTGTACATAGGAGTTTGCTGATCCAACCAGTGGCATAATATAATTTTCTAATCACAAAGGGATATCAGGGTCATGTGTTTCCTTTGGTTCCCTATTAGAACAGCTCCCAAATCCTCCAGGATACAAATTTCTGGTTGAAAGGCATTCTGTAGGCCCAAAAGGGATACATTCCCAAGAGGGAGTTACCTTGGCACACTCCCAAAGAATGTGAAGTAGTGTACCTCTCTGGGACCCACACCTGGTACACATATCTGACTGGAGGTTCCTCATTTTATTAAGTTTTACAGGGGTATAGTATAGGTCATGTAATACATAAAATTGAAGTAATCTATAGCGGTCCCACCTAACATCCTTATACAGCCTATTCCAGATTTGTGGCCATTGGCAGGGGGCCGTAGATGTTGAGGGGGGGAGAGTCCTATCCCATACATAACAGGGGGAACCATCTAGCTCCCTGATTCGCTCCAGAAGCTGCTTATAATAAAAGGAGATATAATGGGAAGTAGGCCTCCTTGAGAGTGAGCTAAGGATGGTGCTGATTGTATACTGGTCCCAGAGGCCACTACCAAGATGCTGCAGTAATGCTTGAGAGATTTGGAGATATTTAAAATAAAAAGAAGTTGGTAGACTGTATTTTATTCTTATAGCTGAGAAGCCAAGTAACTTATGGTTCTCTATTAGGTCTATCACTGTTACTCCAATTCCACCTGGCCTGGTTTAATGACTTTACCTCCAATTGTAAAGTTGGGATTCCCCAGAATAGGTTGGGAAGAGTCCTTCTCCAGCAAATAACCTAAAATTTTATTGAGTTGCATATGAGTTCAAAGAGATACCATGATAGGTGAAGAGTTAAGCTGTTTGGGGACTTTATTAAGGGAAAGATAAGGTGGGTTCCCTATATCTACTCCCATTAGAGTGATTTTCCAATTTGTAGCCATAGTGGGGAGTCTGGCATGGGCCTCAGCCATTGCGAAATCACTGAGCAGTTAATCGAGAGATAATAAAGGTAGATATTGGGAACCTGTAACCTTCCCTGTTCCTTAGATCTCTGTAATTTAGAAATTGCCCTTCGAGGAGGCTTATTCTTCCAGATAAATTTGGAAAGGATGCTATGAACCTGGTTAAACCAAGATTTTGGGAGGAATTGATTAAGCATTTGAAGGGGATATAACAAACAGGGCAGGACATTCATTTTAACTATATTAATGCGTCCCCAAAGGGAACTAGAGAGTAACACCCAGTGAATTAGATCTATCCTGATATGTGTGAGTAACTGGTCCAAATTATATTACTTCATTTTGGAGTTAGATTGAGATAGGTATATGCCCAAATATTTTTATTTTATATCTCACCCAGGAGAGCCTAAGACGTTGGATGTCCACTCTAAGAGTTAGATTATTTAGGGGCATTACCTCTGTTTTAGACAGGTTCAATTTGTAATTGGATAACCATCCAAATTCTTGAATAATATTTAGAGCAGCAGGTATAGATTTAGATGGATGGGTAAGATGGGCATAATATCATCGGCATACACAGATAACTTGTATTGGAAGTGATTGATTGGGATACCAGAAATCAATGTAGGAGTGTTAATTTTTCTAATAAGGGGTTCTAAAAATAGGTTAAACAAGTAAGGTGAGAAGGGACACCCTTGTCACGTGCTCATGTTGTAATATAAAAGATGGGGAGGGAACTCCATTACATAGTATACGAGCTGAGGGTTGTAAATAAAGAATTTTAATCCACTGTATAAGTTGTACAGGGATATGATATCTTGGGAGTAAGTTAAAAAAATAGTCCCAGGATACCCGAGTGAAGGCTTTTTCTGCATCCAGGGATACCAAGACCATTGGAGTATGGGAGTCCCAGGATGCAGAAATAAAATGAAAAAGTTTTCGCAGGTGGTCCGCTGGTAGGAGTCCAGCCATGAAACCGACCTGTTCAGGGCTTAGTAGGGTGAGCCAGACCTTGGCCATCCTAGTAGCAAGGATTTTAGCTAGAATTTTCATGTCCACATTTATAAGTGAAATTGGGCGGTAGTTTGTCAACAGTGTAGGATCCTTGCCCAGTTTAGGGAGCACTACAATAGTTGCTGCAGTGAGACTGAAGTCCGAAAGGCCTTGCTTGTAAATGTGGTTATAAGTATTTAGCAGAGTTATGCCCAATTGAGATTTGAAGGCTTTATAGAAGTTGGATGTGTAACCATCCGGGCCCGGCGCTTTGTCTAGTGGAAGTGCATCAATGGCTTCATTTACTTCTGCTAAGGACAATGGGGCTTGCAGAAGGGCTATTTGATGTTGAGACAGGTATGGAAGTTCTATGTCCTGAAGAAAATGATCTAGCACAGTACTATTGAAGGGTGTAGGGGAACTTGAATAATGAGATTGATAATAGGATTTAAAACAGGAGTTTATGGGCTCTGGGGGAGGTGTGAAGGTTGCCCGCCGTATCTCGATTAGTTGACACTATTCTATCTGTTACTTGTGCCCTGAGTCTTAAAGCTAATAGCTTCCCTGCCTTGTCCCCTTGATCAAAATAGGTGACTTTAGATTTAAAAAGGAGATGTTCAACTTTATCACTGAGAAGAATATTGTATCAGAAATGAAGGCCTTCTAATTTTTCAAATTCTGTAGTATGGGAATGGGAAGCTAGGGATTGCTCTAAGGCTCTAATTTGCTGCAGTAATAGGGAAGATTCTGAGTATATTTTCTTTTTCTTAATGGAAGCCAAACAAATAATCTCTCCTCTTAATGAACACTTCAGGGATCCCCATAATATATCAAGTTTCTGCGTAGTGGGAGCATTATACTCATAAAAATTCTCTTCATATTTTTGAAGATGATCTACCAAATACTGAGATTTCAGTAATTGAGGATTAAACCTCCAAACTTTATCTTGTTTGACTGAAGCAGGTAAGGACCACTGCAGAAGGGTTGGATGGTGAGCGGAGATCACTTTAGAGAGATAATCACAATTTTGTACCCTCGATAGATACTCAATCCCCAACAAAAAGTAGTCGATCCTTGAGAGTGTGTTGTGGGGCAGGGAATGAAATGAGTAATCCCTTGTTGAAGGGAAAAGGGTTCTCCAGGGATCAACAAGGCCCATAGTATCATAAAATCCTTCAGGGCCCGTTGTGCAGGAGTGGGAGAAGAATGTCTGGGGTTGGACCTATCTAGTGTGTTACAAAAAACTATGTTCCAGTCTCCGCCAAGCAATATAGGGAGAGTGGAACAAGAGGCCAAACTAGTCATAGGTCTGGTAAAGAATTGAGGGTCATCCCCTACCAGTCCATAAACCGAACCCATTATCAGCTTCATGTGGCCCAGAATAACTCTTATCAGTATATATCTGCCCTGGGGGTTACACACCGATTGGAGCAACCTAAAAGGTACGCGACGTGCTACCAACAGTGGGACTCCACATTTTCGGGTGTCCAACCCGGTTCCCAATACATGCCCCACCCATGTTTTTCTTAAACTAAGAATTTGTGAAGTGGGTAAATGGGTCTCCTGAAGAAAAGCCACATCAATATTAAGTTTATGGAGATGTAACAAAATCTTGGCTCTTTTAGTGGGAGATTGAGGACCTTTAATGTTTCAAGAGCAAAATTTTAATGTTGCTGCCATAACCAGTCAAAATATTGAGAGTGGCTCTGTAAAAGTAAAACAATCTCGGCATAAAAAATACTACCTCCCCAGTTGTGAATGTGTGAATAGTAAATGGCGACCAACATAAAGCCCTCCCGGCCCCTCTTTACAATTAACTCCAGCTCCCAGATAATCATGTCCCCCCAACCCCAATACCACACCCAATTATATACTTTAAGCATGGAAAATTGAAGCAAAAAGGAGTCCCAAAAAAAGGAAGGATTGTTAAAGTAACCCAACCATGAACCCCCATCCCCCCATTACCCAAAATTCCTAATCCACAGCAAAGCAATCAATACCCTTAAAAAGTAGGGATAATGTTGAGACTGCTACCGTTAACAGCCTCTGGAAAATAAGCATTACAAACAATAACTTCCAAAACTGTACAACTAATGCAGCTGTGGACATCCACCCCTCCCTACGCCTGTATGTGGTGCACTGAATAGACTGCAGATTAATCTAAAAACCCGTACCTCCTGCCCCAACTCCCAACACAATAGCTAATCACAAAAATCTAGTTACAGACCCACACTAGTAATAAGCAAAAAGTAAGTAGGACAGCAATATTACAGTCAGGAATCACAAGTATACCTTAAAGGAAGTGCAGAGAAGTAAAATAAAAGGAAGGAAAAAAAATAAAATAAATAAAATCTATTCCTTCAGTTCGATTCTAAGGCAGTTACTTGCCAGCTGGATCAGTCCCATGCACATTAAATAAAGAAAGCAAGCCATTAGAAATGTACAAATATCTGATTACTTGTATTAAAAGGCTGCCACCGCACCGAATATGTAAGTCAGAATTGTGCTGCCCTCTTGTGGCCTTTCCAGTATTAAAACCCAAAAAAACATCAGCCTTATAGCAGGCTTGCACTGGTAATAATAATAAAAAGGGAAAAACTGTGACCTTAATAAACTCTGCCAACAAACCTGCAAACCAGCCAGCTGCATTTAGGATAAATGTACTGCCTTGTAGTGGGTCTGTAGAAACCGAGAAAACAAACGTCTAGTCGCATCCAAGCCGAATTATTCCAATGCAGTGGAGGAGTACAATTTCCCCATCTCTTCACTGCGATGGACTCTGCCGCCCTCTGGCGGTCAGACAATGGAACCATCGAAACTGTTTCAAATGAGCCAATGCCCTCCTGCATTCAAACTCCTAGAAGAGAGAGCAAAAAGACAGAAACTTGTTTTCCTTGGATAATCCTCTTCATAAGACATCAGCGGGCGGGGAATAGGTTGAGATACAGAGCATGTAAAGCAGGAGCAGCTTGTTGCATGGTATTGTAGGAATGCCCAGTACCAGCATGAAGGACAGCCAAGCGAGATGGATATTGCACCTTATACTTAATCCCTGCAGCTATCAATTTCGATACCAGGGGATGGTATTCCAGCCATCGCTGTCTCAGTGTAGCCAGTAAGTCTTGTGCCAGTCTCAGCTGTTGGCCCTCCCATAAAACTTGCTGCAAACTTCTGGCTTGATCAAGAATGTGAGATTTGTCAAGATAGTTCAGAAATTTTATAATTGGTCTCGGGGGTTTTCCGACTGCAGGTTTAGGGCGAAGCTAGCGATGGGCCCTCTCTATTATGTAGGTGGAATTATTTGGAGAGGGTCCAGCTATTTTTGTGAGCATCTTTTGGAACAAAAGATTGGGTGAGGATCCCTCAGCTTCTTCTGGAAGGTCAAAGATAATGATGTTGTTCCTCCAACTTCAGCCGTCCAGATCTTCCAGTTTTGTTTCCATTTTGTGCAGTCATTGCCTTAAGTTTACTACCACAGGCTCTACCTTGTCCCTCCAAGTCTCAAGGGAGACGGTGCAGGTCGTGACATCAGAAGTAGCCCTATTGATGTCTTCGAGCTGCCCTTTGAGTGCTTTAATTTCCACGGTGATATCTTGCAGAGCTATTTTGAATGGCTGGAATTCTTCCAGGAATTTTTGTTCTGATAACGGAGTTGGTATTTGCTGGGATGTTGTAGGTGTAAGAGATTTTGAGGAGCCCCTGGCTTGGCCTTTAGGTTGTTTCAGCCCCTTCTCCGGAGTTTGTGGGGGCGTATGCTTCAGTAGAGCCTGGTGCATTTTGGCCTCCATGACGATGCCCAGGCCACGATTTTATGGTGAAGTTTGAAAGGTATGTGCTCGTCTATTAACTCCACAAATTATTGTACATACATTGGGAGTCTGCCAGAAGCACAATCCGTCATAGAAGAGGCCGAAAATCGAGTAAACAATTATATTTTAAATGTAAATTGAGAGCTGGAGCAGGAGCCGGTCTTCAGAGCTGCGAGTCTCACAGAAGCATCACGTGATCTAGACATATGCCTATTTTAAACTTACTGGTTGTTTTTGACTGTGAATTTCAGGTACTATACTGGTAGTTTGCAGACTTTCTTGCAGAAGGGGATTTCCCTCATGTACAAATAAGGAGTCCAGAAAGCTTACCTGTCATGTTACACCACTGTTACTGGTTGCAGTTCCTGAACTGTTGGTCGTTAATTCAGTGCCATTCATTCCCTTGGGCTAGGAGAATGCTGTTGCAAGCCTCACTGGATCAGCTATCCACTTAGAAATCACAGAGCAGACAGAAAGAGCTTCTTCCGGCAGTGAGGTGCTCATGGTACATTCAGTACAGACTGCAGCAAAAAAAGGCATTTACTCAAACACGGCTGAAATAACTCACTCCTTAGGCTGGCACAATTAAATGTGCAAAGTTATTTTCTTTTCCAGTTATCATGTGCTGCAGGGCAAACGAGACCAGTGGATGCCCAGCATTGTGTACCCAAACTGAACGCTTTGTCAAGGTGCCTGACCATAATGATGACGGTATTGATACAGACCAGTGCAGACATTGTTTAAAGTGAAAGTGCTTAAATAGGTGTAAAAACATACATGGGCAGACATTTAAAAACAATGGACACCTCATGGAAACAGCATTTCTTTCAGAGTGCTAGACTCATACTTGATTTATAAATGCTACTTAATAAATAAAATGATTGCAATCATTTTATAAAAAGTTTCTATACAGACAAAAAAATCTGCAGTTCTGTACAGTATATGCTGCTTCAGATAAACACATAGATGATTTCGTCACTCTGTACTGATGTTACATTAAATAAAGGTGCTGGTAGTAACTAGAAAACTATTTTTTCCATAGATATATGCTTAAAGAGGGGTGGGGTGGGCAGGAGGGGAATGAAAGAGAGTTAGAAAGAGCAGAGAAAGGGTAGATGGGAAGGGGGTTGGGGGCTGACAGACAGTGGAGGATGGCATCCTGTGAACAAGGCATCTGCAATTGAGCACCTGCAAAAATGGTGACTCAATTACGGCACCTGTGTTCAGGGCTACCTGGCAGGGTAGCACCCAGATACTGGGGTGGGTGAGGTAGGGCGAAGGGAATTGCACTCGGGGGGGAGGTAAGGGGAGGGAAGATGTGGGAGGGAGTGTGGTGGGCAGCTGCTGAGCTGGACCGCTAGCATGGTGGGGTAGGTGGTTGCTTGGAAGGTGCAGGGTACAGAGTTCAGGTCCGGTGCGGCTCTTTTTTTGTTTACCGGCAGCCAGCTTTTTATTTTCAAATGTTCACCCCCGACATGCACCCCCTGGAGTTGAGAATCCTTTACTAGGGGATGAGGGGCTCCGGCCCCTGCATTAAAAAACACACCTGTGGATCTTGGGCGCTCTCTTCCCAGTTGCAGCTAGTGTGCATCATTGAAATTCATTTTCGGTGATGTACAACTCATCATAACGTCGATCGCTATTCTGCAATCACCGTTATGACATAGAACCATGTAGGACAAAGAAATATTCAGACTAATTTCAACACTACAGTAAAATAGTTCTAATCTAGTTCAATATTTAAATCAGAATATTTCATTAGGTAGTAACCTAAAGACAGCAGATCACTGGGACTATCATGTAATCAAGTTCTTAGTGGTAAAAGCTGAATGCTCTCATTTTTAACAAAAAAACTCTTATTGTAAAAATGGGATCCAAGTACAACCTCTCATTTAAATCTGGGCTGTGGATCCTCCTAGTTTATATGTCCAGAAACATCTATCCATACCAGCAAATTTTCTGTTTTTCCTTTTGCTTCAGTCAGTGTTTTAACAAGGTCCAGTAATTTTTACATGTGTAATCTCAAGCCACCTTTAAAAATGACCTTCACCTTAATCGTATATCATCTTCCTTGCTAATAAAAAAAAAAAATAATAATAGAAACATAGAAACATAGAATTTGTTGTCAGAAAAGCACTGCTTGACCCACTCAGTCTGCTCAGAAAGTCCCTGCCTAGTCTGTCTCCACAGACCATAACTGGCATCTGGTGATTCTCCCTCCTCCATGCTTATTTACTAATATTCCTCTATGTCTATCCCAAGCTGCTTGAAGCCACCTACTGTTTTCGCCTCCACCACTTCCACTGGCAATCTGTTTCAGGTGTCTACCACTCCTTCAGTGAAGCAGTACTTCTTCACATAGAAGTACAAAAACATAGAAGTTGTCAGCAGATAAGGACTTCTAAGCCTACCTAGTCTGCCCTGTATTCCCTATCTACTGTGCCATCACAGACCCTACTCAATCTCTAGTCTTCTGCCCCCACCTTACCTTACTTCTAAGATCCCCCTGTGTCTATCCCAAGCATGCTTGCATGCCGTTTTAACACCCGTCACCTCTGCTAGGAGGCTGTTCCAGGTGTCTACCATCCTTTCCATAAAGAAGTATTTCCTCACATATCCTCTGAGCCTTTCCCCTCCAGCTTCATAGTGTGAACCCTTGCCCGGAGCATCCTTTTCTATGGAAAATGCTACCTTCCTGTACCTTATTAATACCTGTGAGGTATTTGAATGTTTCTATCATATCTCTACTTTCCCTCCTTTCCTCTAGAGAGTACATATTTAGCTCCTTGAGTTTTTCCTTGTAGGGCTTCCTATGCAGGCTCTGCACCATTTTCGTAGCCCTAGTTTGTACCACCTCCACCCTATCTATGTCCTTCCAGAGGTGGAGCCTCCAGAACAGGACACAGTACTTGGGGTGGGGTCTTACCGGTGATCTATACAGGGGCAATACTACCTCCCTCTTTCTGCTGGGGAGGCCCCTTCCAATGTATCCGAGCATCCTGCTAGCCTTCCCGTTGCCTTATCACACTTCTTGGCTACCTTCAGGTCATCAGAAATAATTATCCTAGGTCTCTTTCTTGTTTTGTGGTTGCTAATACTTCCCCGCTCAAGTGTTATGTTGTCCTCCAGGATTTCTATGCCCCAAGTGCATGATTTTGCACTTTTTTTGCATTAAAACCCAGCTACCATTTCCTTGACCATTCTTCCATCTTTTTCAGATAATCCCTCATTTTTTCCATCCCTCTTGCTGTGTCAGATTTGTTGCAGATTTTTGCGTCATTCACAAACAGGCATACTTTCCCCTCTAGCCCTTCCATAATGTGGCTAATAAAGACACTGAAGAGGACCGGTCCTAATACTGACACTTATGGCACTCTGCTGGTCATCTTGCCTTCTCCAGAGTGGACCCCATTCACCACCATCTCTGACTCTTATTGCTGAGCCAACTTCTTACCCATTTTACTACTTTTGGACCTACTCCTATGTTGCCCAGCTTGCTCACCAGTCTTTGATGTGGAACGGTGTCAAAGGACTTACAGAAATTAAGGTAGGTAGTCACATATAACGCTCCTTCCTGACCCAGTTCCCTGATCACGAAGGTGAAGAACTCAGTCAGGTTTGTTTGGCAAAACCATTCCTCTGTGAAACCATGTTGCCTCGGATCCTGTAATCCACTGGTTACAAGGTATTCATGAATCCTTTCCTTCAGTAGCGATTCAATTACTTTACCTACTACTGAAGTCAGGCTGAGAGGTCTGTAATTTCCTGCCTCCTCCCTATTTCCAGTTTTGTGTAGTGGGACCACCTCTGCCATTCTCCAGTCCCCCAGAACCTCCCCAGTTTATTTGTTTATTTTTACTTATTTATTCTGATGTTCGAAAAAAAAACCTTTGAGCCGAAGCTCTTTTACAAAGATTCCACATCATATAAGAGTGAACAAACACAAAAACAATACAGTTCATGGGAAATAAACAACTAAGACATAGCACTATACAGAAATACCTATCAGATGACGCAACTTTGTCAATGGTCTAGCATTGGTAACAACAGTAGTAGTTTGATTGACAAACGTTTATTGGTGGTACAGGGAGGGTCCTTCCCCCCGGTGTGTCCCAGTCCCCAGCAGAGAAGTTGGGGGAGAACTACACAACGGGGTTGAGGGACGGGGGTGGGGGTGAAGGAGGTGAAGATATGTTAGTGAGCAGCCCAAAGCAGGCTTTGTCAACAGCACATAGATTGTGGGGGAGGGGAAAGGAGGGCAGGAAGCAAGATAGAGGTGGGCTGCAGGGACAGGAGCGAAGTAGAAGAGGGGCAGGTGCAGGGGGCAGGGCAGGGGTGGCGAAGGTGGGGAGGTAAGATTGCCAAGGAAGAGAGTACGGGGATGAGGTTGAAACCAAGGAGCAAACCTAAACCTAGCTCGAGAGAGAAGCTCAATGAGTCAGGTATACAGGCTTACAGTGGGTGGTGAATCAGGTGTTCTGTAAACAAGAACATGTATTGCAGGAAGTACGGTAGTGCTTGAGTTCAGACTTGAAGAGGGAGAGACTTTTTGTATTGTGAGTGACCTCGGGAATTTCATTAGGCCAGAGCAGTGCTCTATAGGAAAAGGCGCATTGCCCAAGTGCAGTTCTAGTGTTTCTAGTGATAGGTTGAATAAAGCTGCCAGAGGTGCAGCCAGCCTTGTTTATTTTTAATTGTGCCAGTTACTAACATACTAACATATGCCAGCAGAATAGACCTGATGATCTTTCGTGTCTGCTTGTTTGGTCAGCCCCCACCCTGGGAGCTGACCATGCTGCCTCCTTGCCCTCTCTGGTTTCTTCCTTCCCAGTCCTGGATATTCTCACTGCACAGTACTTTGTTTACAGAATCCATCACCTGTACCTGTCCCACCCCCTCTTGAACCCCACCACCACCATCTCTGCCTCTACCAACCCCCCTGGATAGTGCATTCCATGGCTCCACCACCCTCTCAGTGAAGTAGCGCCTCCTCCTTTCTCCCCTGAATCTTCCCCCCTCCAGCTTCCACCCATGCCTTTAGTTGCCCCACTCCTTCCTTCGGAGCACCCTGACTGCTCCTTCCCTATTTACCCCCTTCAGGTACCTAAAGACCTCTGTCATGTCCCCCTGGTCCCTTCTCTCTTCCAATATGTACATATTTAGCTCTTTGAGCCTCTCCCCATGGGTTCTGTCCCCCAAGCCCCCAGATCATTTTGGTTGCCCTCCTCTGGACCCTCTCCAGGGTTTGATATCCTCTTTAAGTGTGGCCTCCAAAACTGCATGCAGTACTCGAGGTGCGGCCTCACCAAGCAGTTATACAGAGGGAGTATCACTTCCCCCCTTCTGGGGGTGATCCCCCTAGCAATGCATCCCAGCATCCTGTTGGCCTTGGCCACTGCCCTCCTACAAGTCTCAGAGTTGTTTATCTTGACATCCACCACCACCCTCAGGTCCCTCTCATCCATTGAGACTTGTAGCACTCCCCCCCCCCCGGGTGTACAATCGGCCCAGGTTTCTGGCTCCCAGGTGCAGTACCTTGCATTTCCCTGCATTGAACCTCAGCTTCCACCTTCTAGACCACCTTTCCAGACCCTCCAGGTCCCCCTGTAGGGCCACCCTCCTCTCCTCCCCATCCACCAATGCCCCCAGTTTTGAGTCATCCGCAAAGAGACCCATCTCACTCCTGATACCCTTATTTATGTCAGAGAAGTAGGCGTTAAACAGGAGGGGCCCAAGGACCAATCCCTGAGGGACCCCACTAATGACCATCCTTGGGGATGAGCCTATCATGCCAACCACGACCCTCTGGGTCTGGTCCTGGAGCCAATTTCGTATCCATCTGATCATCTGGTTCCCCACCTCTATTTCCCCCAGCTTATCCAACAGGCCCCCTAGGCGAACCGAGTTAAACGCCTTGCTGAAGTCAAGAAAGAGGACGTCCACTGGTTTACCCAGGTCCAAGGTACTTGTCAACCAGTCATAGAACTCCACAAGGTTTGTCTGATACGATTTCTCCGGGATGAATGATGCTGCCTATCGTCCAGGCACCCTGACTTTTCCAGCCCCCCCAGCCTCTCCTTGACAATGCCCTCCATCACCTTACCCACCACCGATGTCAGGCTGATGGGCCTGTAGTTCCCTGCCACCTTCCTTGATTTTCCCTTGTGAATAGGTACTATATGCACCACCTTCCAGTCCTGGGGTACTCACTCTGTCCTCAGAGAGATGCTGAAAAGCTCCACCAGGGGTTTTGCCAGGACATCCGCCAGTTCCTTCAGCACTCTGGGATGTAATTTATCTTGCCCCGGTGCTTTCTCTGTCTTAAGGGACCTGAGTGCTTTTCTCACTCTCTCTACCATGATTTCCACCTCTGCTACCTAATTCTCTGCTTTTCCTTTCCTCCTCCTGCCAGTGCTGGCCCCCCAGACCCGACGATCGGTAAGGGTCCCCCCCTCCCTCAGTTTCACCATCTCCTCCCATGTATGATGCAGCCCCCCAATTTTCCTTCATGAAAACTGAGGCGAAGTACTCATTTAGTACCTCAGCCTGCTCCCCCGGGTCTTGTGCCCATCCCTCCCCTGTTTAAATCCTGCTAATCTGTCCCTTCACCCTCCACTTTTCCCCAAATATCTAAAGAACCCCTTGTTCCCTCTCCTAATTTCCCTGGCCAGGTTCTGCTCCTTCCTTGCCTTAGCAGCCCTCACCACCCTAGTGGCCCTTCTGGCCATCAACTCGTACTCCCCTCTATCCCTTTCACTCCTTGAGCACTTGAAATGCCTATAAGCCGCCTTCTTCCCCTCACCACCTCCTGAACCTTCCTGGTCCACCAGCAGGGTTTACTGGCCCTATTGCATTTTCATCTTACTCTTGTACAGGTGCTGGTAGCATTCTGCACCCCCTCCTGATGATTTCCCACCTACTTTCAGCGTCCATGTCTGGTCCAAACCCATCCAAATGCTTCTTAAGGATCCTTACCATTTCCTTGAAATCCACTCCCCTGAAGTCAGTTACCTTCATCTTTGTGCAGCCTTCTACTCCTCCTAGGTCCAGGCAGAACCAGACAGTGGCATGGTCGCTCCCTGCCAATGGGTCCCTTACCTCCAGGCTCCCAATCTGTTCACTGTCTGCCAGGACCACATCCAGTATCTGCGCCTCCCTGGTTGGTTCCCCCACCTGCTGAGTTAGGAATGCATCCTGAAAGACATCCAATAACCTCTGTTCCCTGGCCTCCAAGGATGTCATAGTCTCCCAGTCTATTCCTTGTATGTTTAAGTCCCCCAACACCACCACCCTTCCCCTGCCCAAACTCAGAGTCTCCCCACATCTGCCACCAGACTCTCCTCCAGCTCCTCCACCAGCATGGGTGGTCTATACACCGCTCCTATTTTTACTCTCTTCCCCCACCTTGTTATCAAGGTGACCTAAATGGCCTCCACAGTTCCCTCCGCCTCCTCCACTCCTCCTATGCCAATGCAGTTTTTGACTATTATTGCTACCCCTCCTCCCCTTCCCTTCCCTCCTCCCCATCCTTCCTGAACGTAGTGTAACCCTCCAGGTTCATGTCCCAGTCGTGCCCTGTGGTGGCCCAGGTCTCAGTCACCGCTGCCACATCCACCTTTCCCTCAGTTAGCATCGTCTGGAGCTCAGTCATTTTATTGCCCAAGCTCCTGGCAATTAGCAGGACTACCTTCCACTCTTTCCGTATACTTCCATTTCCCCTGCTCGTGTTCCCATGAGGATTCCATCTTCCCCTGGCCAGCACCTTACCAGTCGGCCTTTTCCCGCATTCCTCCAGCCACCAGGGGGGCAGACACAGATTCCCTCCTTTATCAAACCCCCTTCGACAGCATTTTCTCCCATCCCTCCCTCCCCCCTTCACAAATTTAAACCCCACCTTTCACCAACGAACCCCTCTATTTTCAACTTAAGGATTTCCTTGAGGATTTCCTCCTATGTAAAAAGACTAATGTCCATCACCCTTCCTTTACACAGATTACACAGAAATTTGATGGCAGAAAAGGACCACACTGCTCATCTAGTCTGTCCTTACATCCTCCCCTGCTCCCCCCCACTTTTTATACTTCCACCCCTTTCCCAACCCCTCATTTCTGTCCCATGCTCTCTTGAAGCCCTCCACCATTTTGTCTCTCACTACCTCTTCTGGCAGTCTGTTCCAGGCTTCCACCATTCTCTCCATGAAGAACTACCCTCTGACATTACCTCTGTATTTCCCACCTTCTAATTTGAGGCTATGATCTCTCGTGTTTGCTCCCTTCATCATTTTGAACAAACTTCCATCCTTCACCCTATTTATTCCCTTCAAGTACTTAAAAGTCTCAATCATGCCCCTTCTAGTCTCTAGTGGGTACAGATTCAGCTTCCTTCATCTTTGCTCATATGATATATCCCACATTCCTCATACCATCTTGGTTGCTTTCCTCTGCACCCTCTCCATCATCTCAATATCCTTGTGTAAGTGCGGTCTCCAGAACTGCACCCCATACTCCAGGTGTGGCCTTACTATAGTTCTGTACAATGACATTAGCACTTCCCTCCTTCTGCTAGTAAAGCCACTTGCAATGCAGGCCAGCATACCATTTGCCTTACCCATCGCCTTGCTTCACTGGTTCCCCACCTTAAGATTCCTTGATACCATGATCCCCAGGTCCCTTTCCTGTTCCTTTTCCTTGATTTCCTCCTCCCCCAGGACGTAAGTTGCCTTTGTGTTCTTCCGCCCCAGGTGTATCACCGCACACTTCTTTGCATTAAATTTTAGTTACCAGGTTTCAGACCACTTCTCCAGCTTCTCCAGGTCCCGCGCCTCATGGCCTGCACTCCTCCTTGTGGATCCACCCTATTGCAGACCTCTGTATCATCCATGAACAGGCACACCCAATCCTCTAAACCCTCTGCTAGGTCACTAATATAGACATTAAAGAGTAGTGGTCCTAGCACTGATTCCTGTGGCACCCTGCTGATCACTGCCTGTTCCCTGGAATGTGTTCCATTTACCAGCACTGTTTGATGCCTTCCCATCAGCCAGTTCTCCACCCACCTAGTGATTTTGTGGCCCACACCCAGGCTGTCCAGTGTATTCACCAGCCTTTTATGAGGAATGGTGTCGAAGGCCTTACTGAAATCCAGATAGGCCACGTCCACTGCTCTTCCCTGGTCCACTATCTGCATCACCCAATCGAAAAATTATATCAGGTTAATCTGGGAGGACCTACCCTCAGTGAAGCCATGCTGCTTTTCATCCTGCAGATCATTGGCCCTCAGGAATTCCACCAGTCTTATCTTTAGTAATGTTTCCATTACTTTCTCCACTACCGAGATGAGACTAACGGAGCAGTAGTTTTTGACCTCATCCTTTCTTCCTTCCTTGTGTAGTGCAACCACCTCCATCCTCTTCCCATCCCCTGGCACCATGCCTGTGTCCAAGGATAAGTTAAACAGTCTCACCAGATGTGGTGTCAGCAACTCCCTCAGCTCTATGAGTATCCCTGGGTGTAGGCCGTCAGGCCCCATTGCCTTATTTACCCTAAGTCTACCCAGTTCTTCACTTACTCTATCAGCTGTGAACTCTATAGAATCCATTTTCCTGTGGTTTTCTCCTTTCCCTTCCTGCACTGGCCCTTTGCCCTTGCCCTCCTGTGTGAAGATTGAACAGAAGAAGCTGTCTAATGACTCCGCTTTTTCAAAATCTCCCTCCAGCATTGTTCCGGCATCCCCCTTAACCTCCCAATTCTTGCTGTGCGTGCCTTCTTTCTCCAACATACCTAAAAAAGGTTTTATCCCCCCTCCTGGCCTGTTTTGCTATCCTCTCCTCAGTGATCTCTTTAGCCCTTCTTATCTTTTGCCCTGCCTCCCTCCTCTTTTCCCTATAGGCCTCTCTATCCTCAGTCTTTTCTGTCATCCTGTACCTCCTTAAAGCCCTAGCTTTCTCCCTGACCACCTTCTCCACCTCTCTAGTATACCAAAGAGGTCTCTTTCTTCTGTTCTCCCTGACTCTCCCGATGGATGTGTCTGTGGCTTTCAGCACCCCTCCCTTAATGACTGCCCATAATTCCTCCACATCCTTTATGTCCCCCAACCTTGACATTTCTTCACCAAATACCCTCCTCATCTTGTCAAAGTCTGCTTTCCTGAAGTCCATTACCATAGTTCTCGTCTTATTCCTTTCCCTGCCCGTTCTCACCCTGAACCTGACCGCTCTGTGGTCACTTGTTCCTAATTCTTCCCCCACCTCCACCTCCTCCGCACTGTCTCTACTTGTGAGGACTACATCAAATAGGTTTTCACCCCTAGTGGGCTTCTTGACCCATTGTTGTAGAAATATGCCCTTCAGTGCCTCTAAGATGCCCCTGCTCCTAGTTGATACTGCTGTTGGGACCTCCCAATCGATGTCAGGGAGGCTTAGGTCCACTATCAGCAGAATTTCCCCTTCTGTGCTATTCTCGTTACTGATTTTACAAAGTATTTATCCCCATCTTCCCCCTGCATAGGAGGTCTGTAAACTACCCCGACTCTCAAATGATCCCCATTTTTCTTATCTAAGGTGACCCACATTATTGCCATTCCCCTTCCTCTTCCTGCCATTCCGTGGCCACAATTTCTTCCTTGATGTACAATGCTACCCTCATCCCCTTTTCCCCGCCTTGCCTTTCCTAAACAATCGATACCCAGGAATCAGTGCCACCCAGGCGTGATGCTCATTCCACCAAATCTCACACACTGCTATCATGTCGAGACTCTCATCCACCATGGTGGCCTCTAGTTCCCCCAGTTTATTCCCCATGCTCCTGACATTTGCCAACAAACTCCTCCACCATGGAGCTCTATCTTCCCTATCCTCATTTTCCAACCTCTCCCTGTTGCTACCTGCTCCCTCAATGTCTGCCTTGACCTGGGGGAGGCTGATAGCCTCTCAGTTCTTTAACCCATAAGGTTGGCCCTATCTGTAACCCCCGCAGTTTAGTTTAAATTGATCTTCTGTACTATGAAGTCTTCCAGTTTATTCTTTAGTACAGTTGCACCTGCAGTACTCAGGTGCAGCCTGTCAGAGGCATACAGCCCCTCCTCTTCCCACATAGATCCCCAGTCATCTATCCAACTGAACCCCTTCTGCCTACACCATCCTTGCAGCCATCTATTGAATTCCACTATTTTTTTCTTCCTGTGTGGCCTTGCTCTTGGTACAGGCAACACCTCCAAGAAGGAAATGGAAGGAAAAGCCGTGTTACTACAGAACCTAGCAAGCTCCTTGAACCTTGTCTGTACCTCCATCAGACTGTTTCCTTCCAAGCCATTGGTACCTAGGTGAAACACCAGATGCATCCTCTCATCCTGATGCTTGCCCCAAGAAGGAATATGGTGCCTCACCTCGAGAGATGTCATTCCTGGCATACACTATGCCCATACTGCACTGTTTTTTGCTCCCTTTCTCACCCATCTGATTCCCTTGATTATTGAGTCCCCTAAGAGTGTCACCTGTATGCTCTCTTCCTCCTGACTGTCCTGTTGGTATTCAAGATTACGTCCTAGGACTCGACTCCCCATGGTCTCCTTGTTCCCAGCGTCCAACTTGTCCTCTTTTCTGCCCTCACCCAGCATGGCTTTCCCACTTCTCCTCCCTTAGACCTTCCCTCAGACCCCCTCCTCTTATCCACCCTCTTCCCTTGCACTGCCTCTTCCTCATTTACAGTGGACCCACATCCCCTGCCTGTATCACTTTTGGAGTATTCTCTAACCCCCAACAACTCCTCATTGGCTCTTACCCTACCTGTTCCTGATGTACCTGCTATTTCTGAATGTTCTCAGATTGGTATCCCCTTTGAGGGATTTCTCCTCCTCACCACTTGCTCTGTTTGCATATCTCCCACTGCATGCACTTTAGGTGGAGCTTGACCCAGCACCGCACTTCTGCTTACTCCCTGCTGTATGCTCCCATTTTCATTGGTGACCTCTGAAGACCCCATCACTAACTCTTCTGGTTTCCCTGCCATTATCTCCTTTCTGCTTCTTATCCCATGCCTCAGCTTCACTCATGCCCCACTCTGGTGTGTTCCCAGACTATCCGTCCCCTTTTCAACAATCATCCCTGCCTTTGTCTCTTATCTTTTGCCCGTCACCTACCCCTTCCTCCATAAATACTGAACAAAAGTAATTGTTCAATATGTCTTCTTTTTTTTTTCGGTCCTCTTCTTCACAAACCCCATCCTTTCCCTTTTAGCCTTACTATCTCTCCTCTGGTCTTTCTCTTCTCACTTATATACAGTAACTAAATAATGTTTTATGCACTCTTTTTACTGAATAAGCAAAATTCTCCTCCATTTGTTCCTTTGCCCTCCTAACTGCCCTCCCTGCCTCTCTTTGTTTCTCCTGGTAATGCTCCCTGTCCAACTCCTTCTGTGTCCTCTTGTACCTTCTAAATACTAGTTTTTTTGCCCTCACTTTCTCCGCTACTTCTCTAGAGAACCATAGCTATCTACTTTTTCTCTTGCCATTGTTAACCTGCCTGATACTCAATGCCTCCTTTATTTTTGCCCATTGTTCCTCAACTCCCCCCAGTTTCCCTATCCCTGCAAGGGTGTCCCTGAGGCATTCTCCCATTTTCTTAAAACTGTCTCTCCTGAAGTCCAGGACCATCATCTTAATGTGGCTCGATTCTGACCCACTTCTTATATTGAGCCACACCACATGGTGATCATTGATCTGCAGGTGGCCACCACTGTGACATCAGAAACACTGTCCCTGTTTGTCAGTACCAGGTCCAGAATACCCCCCCATGAGTGGGTTCCTTAACTAGTTGCCTGAGGATCACCCCTTGCAGGGGTCCAGGATGTCCCTACCTGTGTTTGTTGCTCCAGCTGGTAGGCTCCAATTCACATCTGGTAGATTGACATCCCCTACCAGCAACATCTCCCCATTGTGTGACATCTTTTGGATTGCTTCCATTATATCTTTATCCACTTCTCTCACTTGTGCTGGAACCCTCCTTTCTGCACCATGCCTTCAAGCATACATTGAAGATCCTGGTGCAGAGAATCCTGTCCTTCCCCTGTTGTACACAGGCAGCACCTCCGAGATGGTCACAGATCATGCTACTTGCCTAAGAACCCTCCTCAGTTCCCGAAACTCCTCCTGAACTATTGATGACTCATCCCTAGACAGGTCATTTGTTCCCAGATGGACACTGACATCCAGTTCTCCCCTCTCTTCCTGCTGCCCCAGCTATCCCTTGGATTCTCTTTCCATCCCTGTGAGCCATTTCACCAGGAAGGCACCAAACTCCTCTCCTCATCCTTATCTTCTCCCAACTGTATCTCCCTCACTATTGAGTCTCCCACAAGGATATTCTTCCTCCTCCTCTGGGGTCCTCTTCCACCCTCTTGGAGTTTCCACTATGAAGGACACACATATCCACCTTGGTCAATACTTCAGGTGCCTCTATGGGACATTCCTGCAGAGCCAGTCAAAGTAGGTGTTTCATAGTGGTAATAGATGGGCGATGTGCCTATACTCCACCACCCTAATCCTCCCCGAGCCCACTGTTGCCCATCCACTCCTCCTTCTGGGCAACCTTTGAGGTAGCGTGGCAGACTAGGTGGTCTCTGGGTGAGGAGGTAGGTCCTCCGAACCTAAGCCAACTTGGCCTGAGTCTGGCAACCTCCTCCCTCAGCCCTGAGAGGTGCATGCAGATGGGATAGCACCGCAGTTTACAGAAAGTCTCCCTGAAAACTGCCACCCCACAGCCACTGCACTGCACCACTGCCAACATACAGAAACTGCATGCCTATTGTTAGACCTTAACCCACTACCTTAATCCGCAACCCCCCTCTTTTATTCTCTTTTTTCGCCCTCTTCTTTTACTTTCTATCTTCCTAAAAACTTTGGATAATATCCCCCCTTGTAGCAGATGTAATTTCAGTCTCACAACCTCAGATTCACAATCACAACCTCAGGGTAATAACTCCCTGTCAATGATGCAGTATCAAACTCACAACCTCAGGATAATCCCCCTAGTAATGGATATACAAAGCAGTACTTATCTGATGGACTGCCTCCAGTGCTACAGCCACCTCTCCTGTCTCATGTCCTGTGTGTCATGTGGAATCACCAGAGTGGCCGGCTGACTGGCAGACTATCAGTAGACTCCGGCCGACTTGAGGTAGACAAATTTTGCTGCCCATGGCACAATGGCCCTTTGAGCAAATGTGCCACTGTGCAGACAGGTCATTAGAAAATAGACCCTGTAAAAAGAGAGAGATCATAGCTCTGATTCGCACTCTGGGCTGTCAGTCACTGAGGGCTCACTTTGGCCCACCTAGCTCCTGTTAGAATGATCTGTGCAGGGGGAGGGCTGCTGATTGCTAAGCTAGTCTTCGCGACCCCCAATTCTGGCTGGCTGAAGACTTCAGTGCTGTGTGCTTAAAGAAAGCAGCTGAGTTTTAAAATTTAAAGGGGCCTGGTTTCCTTCTGAACAGGGGCTCTGCCTCCTGGCACAGATCATAGCCTGAATTGGCTTTCTGGGCTGTCAGTCGCTGTGGGCTCACTTCAGCCCTCATTGCTCCTGACGGAGCAATGGCTAGAGGGAGAGGGCTGCAGATTGCCAAACTAGCCCTCATGACTCCCAGTGCTGGCTGTCTGAGGACTCGGGTGGTGTCTGGCATCTCACGTCCCTCATTAACTCATCCCTCCATTTCATTGCATGCCGTCCTATCCGGGTTTTCTTTTTCATTTGAAAGAGACTCACCTCCTGCACCCTATTAACCCCCTTTAGGTACTTATAAGTCTCTATCATGTCCCCTCTTGCTCTCCTCTCTTCCAGGGTGTACATATTGAGATCACTCAGTCTCTCCTCATGGGGCTTTTGATACAATCCCTGCACCATCTTAGATGCCTTCCCTGGACTACCTCAACCCTGTCTATGTCCCTTCTAGGGTTCAGCCTCCAGAACTGGACACAGTACTGCAGCTGGGGTCTCACAAGTAAATGATACAGTGGCAACACCACCTCCCTCCTCCTTCTGGATATACCTCTCCCTATACCTCCCAGCATCTCACTGGTCATACCCACACTTTATCACACTTCCCTGCCACACTGACTTTATCATATTTGATAACCCCAAGGTCCCTTTCCTGCTCAGTGACTGTCAGTACCTCCCCTCACATTCAATATTCAGCTCCTCAGTTCCTATGCCTAGATGTATAATTTTGCCCTTTTTGGCACTGAACCTCAACTGCCATGCTCTTGGTGACTTCTTGAGTTTCACAAGTTTGTACGCAGTCTCTCCACCCCAACTTGAGTGTCCACCCTATTACAGATTTTGGTGACATCTTCAAAAAGGCATACCTCCCCTTCAAGTTCTTCCGCAATATCACTTATAAAGACATTAAAGAGGACCTGTCCCGGTACTAAGCCCTCCAACACTCTGCTGATCATTCTACCCTCTTTAGAGTGATTGCCATTAACCACTACCATCTGTCACCTATCCATTAACCAGTTCCTTGCCCAATTCACCCCACCTCTAGGCTGCTGAATTGTATCAGTCTCCTGTGTGGCACAGTGTTGAAGGTCATGTTAAAGGAGATAGGAAATGATTTTTACATAGTTAGCTGCCCTTCTGTCTTCCTTTGCATGCCAGTTATGTATTCTGATATTCTCTGATGATTTTTTGATAAATAAATAGTTTAGCTTTGGGGTGCCCTCAGATCTACATAGAGTTCCACTCTCCTCGCTAGCTACTACTCTTTATTTTCATATTTTCATAGTTAAAATTCAATGCTAGAAAGTGCAAGATAATGCACCTAGGGGAAAATGAACCCCAACTCAGAGTACTGTATGGGAGGAGAGAGTCATCCCTACAGCTGAGGAACAGGATCTGGGAGTTGTTAGCAACTCACTTACGCAATCAAGTCAGTGCAACAAGGCCTATAGCAAGGTTAACAGGATGCTTTGATGTATTGGGAGGTGTATTGATAGCAGAAGAAAGGTGGTAATACTTCCCATCTACAGATCCCTGGTGAGGCCTCACCTAGAGTACTGCACCCAGTTCTGGAGTCCTCACCTCAGAAAGGTTAAGGATTGGTTGGGGACAGTGCAGTTCAGAGTAACAAAAATAATTCAGAGCCAGCAGGCCAAATCCTATAGGAGCGCCTCAAGGCACTAAATAAGTGCTCACTGGAGACCAGAAGGGAGATGGGACATATGATAGAGATCTTCAAGTTCCTTAAAGGAATTAACAAAGTAAACTGTGGGGAACTATTTAGCCTGAATACTAATTCACAGTCACGTGGACACAAATGGAAATTAACAGGAGGTAGGTTCAGGAGAGATGTGAGGAAATGCTACTTTACGGAAAGGGTGGTGGAACCTTGGAACAGTCTGTCGGCTTAAGTGGTGGGTGTGAAAACAGTCAGGGGATTCAAGTAGGGCTGGAATATAATGAAGGGAATAGTGGTTACTGGGGGCAACAAGACCAAGAAGGAAAATAGAGAGAGGATGGGAAGGGTTAGTTGTACCCTGGAGGACAGTATGCTCCAGGGATTACTGGGAACGTGGGCAGACTGGATGGATCTCTGGTCTTTTTCTGCCATCATTGTCTATGTTTCTGTGTTTCTATACTTCTAAGACATTCTATTACATCAATAACTCCCATTCCATGCTATTCATCTGAATGGTCTAGAATAGAGTTATTGATCTCATAGAATGTTCAGGCAGTATAAAATGAGAGAACAGCAATTGCTGAGGAAAGAGGGATTCAGGGTAGGTAAAAAGGCAACAAAATTATATTATTAATTTAAGAAAATACATCAAAAATATAACAGAATACTGGGAAGACAATGAAAGAACAACTGGAGGGCATCTAGAGGTGTAAAAAACTGTTTCCTTTCACCTTTAAATTCCAGATAGGCTGCATTCACTGCCCTCTCCTGATCTATTTCCCTGGTCAGTCAGTAGAAGGAAGCCAACATTTGTCTGGCATAACTTCCTCACCACCCACAAATCCATGCAGCCTTTGGTCTTATAGCTGACTGGACTCAAGATACTCCAGCAACATTTTCTTTAACAGGGTTTCCAATAATTTCCCCACCTCTGATGTGAGACTGACCAGCCTATAGTTCCTAGCCTCTTCCCTGCTTCTGCTCTTATGGACAGTGACTATGTCTACTCTCCTATAGTCCTCTGGAACCATACCTGTTTCCAGTGAGCCACTGCATAAGACCATCAGTGGGGCAGTTAGCACCTCCCTGAGTTCTTTTAGTACCCTTGGGTGTATCCCTTTCCAGTACTATAGCCTTGTCCACTTTCAGAGCTGCAAGTACCTTCAGGACTCTCTTCTTAAAATGGACTTGTGCTCACCTCCATGCCCCTTTTTGCTGCTGCTCCCTGTTGGTCCATCCCTCCTCCCTCCACTGTGAAGACTGAACAGAAGTACCTGTTCAGGATGTCTATTTTTCTTTCAGCATTTTTTGTGCAGTCTCCCCTGTCATCCTCCTTATTCACACTATCCCTCCACTTGCTGTCCTCTTCTCACATATGAACCTAACGGAAGTCTTATCCCCTTCAGCTACCAATTTGGCTAGCCTTTTCTCTTTCTGCACTTTTGCTCCCCTCACCACCTTTGCTGCTTCCCTCTGTTTTACTTTGTATACTTCCCCATTCTCCTCCCTCTATGTTGCCTTACACCTCCTGAATGCCACCCTTTTTTCCTTTACCACTTTGGTCACTTCCCCAGTAAACTGTTTGTCTCTTTTTCTTCCTGCTATTACTCACTTCCTTCACACATAGGCTGGTTGCATTAGTTATGCCCTCCTTGATTGTTCCCCACTGTGCCTCTACCCCTTCTTGGCAGTCATCACCTACGAGGCATTTTCTGAGGCAGTCTCCCATTTCTTTAAAATCTGCCCTCCAAAAGTCCAGGACCCTCATCCTAGTGTGATTTTACCTCTGTTCCCATCTTAATGTTAAACCACACCTGTACCTTGATCACTGGTGCCTAGGGGGACTGCCCACTGTAATATCTGTAATGCCATCCCAGTTTGTAAACACCAGGTCTGGCACTGCCCCATCCTTAGTGTGTTCCATGACTAGCTTGTTAGGAGTCAAGAATGGTCCTGCTCCTTGCTGAAGCTGTAGCTGAAAGGCTCAAATCTACATTTGGTAGACTGAAGTCCCCAACTAGCAGTATCTCCCCCTTACTTGCCATCCTGATGATGGCTTCCCCAAGTGCCTTATCCAGCTCTTCTCCCTGTGCTGGAGGTCTGTATACCCCCTCCATATAGATAGTGGCCCCAGTACTTGTCCCAGGGAAGACCCACTGCACCTCCAGACCCTCTTTTTTCTCCAGGTGCCTTTGTACTTGCATGGCCTTGATTCCCTCACTCACATATAGTACAACTCCTCCTCCCCTTCTCCCTTCCCTAGCTCTCCTGAATAGAGAGTAGAATAGTGCAGTATGACCATTTCCTTGTCATAGCTGTCAGTGCACCAGGACTCAGTTATGCCCATCAAATCCAGGCTAGTCTCCGCAATTATGTTTTGCAAAAAGAAACAGCACACACCAAATTCTGTATTAAACTTGAACATCTATTGGTGTATAAGACATTGCTGGTCAACTACCACATGTACACTTGATGTGCTTCTCCTCTGTCCCCCCAAAAGAAGCCACAGCAAGTGAAGATATGTAGGGGTAATTGACTGGCTATTTCATATGCACCACTGAATGTTCAAGTTTAATACAGAGTTCGGTGTGTGCATTGTTTCTTTACACAAAACTGTAGCTACCTTTATTTATTTGTTATCTATTGATGAATTCTCAGATTACATATACCTCTGAGCAAAAAACAGCTCTTTTACAAAGGTTCCATGTCAGTGGGGAAGGGTAACAAACATACAAAGGTTAACCTTATATTGGATTTCCAAATATAAGCAGTCTAGAAAAATGACTGGACATTGTAACTAGAAATCTAAAACCTGGAAGTTACACAAATGTAACAGTAAAAGGATAATATAACAGGTGAACCCAAGAGAGGAGGCATCCTAGGAGGCCTTATCGATGCTGTAGAGACAGATAACAGGGGGTGCAAGGTACAGGCAGGGTGGAGAAAAACAGAGGACAGCAAGTGGAGGGTGAGAGAGGTAGGGAGTACAGAAGAGAAAGCGAATGTGAGAACAGGTGAGAGATTAGAGGAAAGCAAGCGAGGGGTGTGGGATCAAGGCTCACATGTTGGGGGAGAGTAGGAGTGCTGGGGTGGAATATCAGAGAGGCACAGTGCCTGTTAGGTGAAACAGTCACAGTTACTGTTAGCTGTGAGAAGGTGTTGGAGCATGTGTTTGAACGGGTCCGATTTTGGTAAGGGCAAGATATCTATGTGCAAGGTGTTATACCAAAGAGGTGCTCTATAGGTGAAAGATCATTGCGCTTGAGTTGTCCAGCATCTTGGAATGAGGAAAAGTTGATTTACTGAGCTTCAAATGTGTTGCAAACTGCAGTAGAGTCTTAGAAGCTTTTCAACACCAGGAGGTGTGAGCCCAAGAAGTGCTTTTTTAGTTAACAGGCAGGTTTGGTATTGAATCCTACCATTTTGCTGGAGCCAACCAGTCTGTACGTACAGATCACATGTGTGCATGAGGTGAGCTGCACCAGTGAGGAGTCTGCATGCTTTATTTAGTGCCACAGATATCCTACAGAGGGACGTAGTAGAGGCTGAGCCATAAATGACCAGCCCGTAATCAATAATAGAGATGACAGAGCTATATATTGCTAGTCTTAGGGCCTCAGGCATCAGGCTGTGCTTATGTCTGTAGAGTAACCTAATCCTGACATTGACAGCTCTTGCAAAGTTCTCAATGTGCTGTGCACAGGATATGGAGCTATCCACAGTTACCCCAAGATATTTGAACTGTTGGATCTGTTCTATGGGACGTCAGTGAGGTTTCTGATGGTGAGAGTTTGGGATTTGTGCTTGTTGAGTGAGCTGCTAAAAAGCATGACTTTAGATTTTTTGTAGTTCAGCACCAGTTTGTGACTACTAAACCACTCCTCCGCTTTCTCAAAACTGATCTGTAGGTGGTGTTCTAGGAGGTTAGAGTCATGGTTACTAGTGTAGATGACAGTGTCATCCATGTAGAGAAGGATCTGTTGATGACAAGAGCAAGGGAGGTTGTTCAGAAAGAGGCTAAAAAGGAGGGGTCCCAATATTGAACCCTGTGGCACTCCAAAGTGGACAGGTTGCTGTTCAGAGATGACATTAGCTATCTTCACCTGTTGGGAAAAGTCTTCTAAGTAACTTTTGAACCAGTCTGTCGTATCCTTGGATAGTCCAGTGGAGGATAGTTGCTTGAGTAGCAGTGTGTAGTTAACTGTATCAAAGGCCTTCATTAGATCAATTAAAGTCACACCTACTAAGTTACCTTGGTACAGTGATTTATGGATGAAATCTGTGAATTCCAACACTGCTGTAGTGGTGCTATGCCCTTTTCTGAATCCATGCTGCTGCAGGTATTGGATCATGTATTTTTCCAGGTAATACATCAACTGATCTGCAACTATGTGCTCAAGCGCTTTGGACAAGGGGGGGAGGATGGAGACTGGCCTATAATTAGCATGTAGGGCCCGGTCACCACTTTTGTTTACAGAGGTTACTAGGGCTGATTTCCATATTTTGGGAAGTTGTGCCAGTCTTAGTGATAGGTTCAAAATCTTTGTAAGGAATACCGGTGTTTCCTCCAGGGTGAGGGCAACTAGTTTGAGGTCTATGGAATCTCCACTATGCCTTGATTTCCCTAGTACCTTGCTTAGGTGTTTTCTAGCCACAAGCAGAGGGACATCTTTAAAGTATAATGGAGGTGAGGAAGGGTGCATATCTTCAGAACCCAGAGTACTATTTATTGTGGTATCCTCACAGAAGTCTGGTGGGAGGGCACTTCCCAAGTCTGTAAATGCATTACTGAATGTATTAGCTATGGTCACTGGGTCCAGTGTCAGGGCTCCATTGATGTTGAGCATAGTAGTTTTGACCTTGGGGTCTTTCCCTGTGACATCTTTTAAGTTATTCCATAAATTCTTGTTGTCGACCCAGGAGTTAGAGAGTATTTCCCTGTAGTATTTTTTTTTTCAAGGTGGATGGCCGGGTGCATTCATTCCTGGCTTGTTTGTATTCTTGCACATCCATTTGCCTACTAGTGGCTCTTGCTCAGTGCCAGAGGTGATCCCTGAATTTCATGTGACTAATAAGTTTAGCTGTTATCCATGGGTTGAAGGTGCCCTTGACTTTCATCTTTTTCAAGGGGGCATGGATATTGCATGCAGCATTAAAGTGTTTGATGAAATGATCCAGAGCTATGTCAATATTATTGGTGGTGTCAAGTAGGGACCAGTCCAGCCTATGAAGGTGCACTTTTAGGTGCTCAAGGTGTCCCCGTTTTAACACCCTACTGTAAATTGTCTTGAGAGGGAGCTTGTTGAATTTATTAGTCCAATTACTAATAATACGGGAGTGGTCACTTAAAGTATCAGGGAGCTCAATCACATTAGTGATACACTCTGGGTCATTGGAAAGTATCCAGTCCAGCAGGGTACTTGTTCCCATCCTACAGTATCAAGTATGAGTTTATTTGTTTGACATAGATTGTCATTACATAAACTTAATTAAAAAGCAATATCAATGTGAGTATAAAAAATAGTTGCATGTTAATAGTTTAAGACAAACAGTAAAATACAAGACTTATACATAATTTCTATTATACAGTACATGCCACAGTAAATTGAATCCTTTTCATAGTTTCAGTAGCTGAGTGCGATAGTCATAAAAGTGCATCAAACCTTGGCCCTGTCAATCTCCTTAAACCTAACCCAGATAAACATGTAGTTTATTATACAATACAGTGTTGCAAATTCACAATAAATACACCCTAGTACTGAGTTCATACATGAATACGCTGGGACATGAAAGATGCATCAGACTAAGGCCCTAACAAACCCCTAGATCCTTGGCAAAGAATAAGGAGTATAAATGGAGTAAACAGGTTCAGGTCTGGTTACCTACACCCCCGAATTAAACCGCAATCACAGTTCTCAAAGTGAGAAATAAGATCCTTCAAAGGGATCATTTAGGGTCCCTTAGTTATACTCTTTGTTGGACAATTTTTAATCTTATTCTTTTTGCAGCAAGAAAAAAATTATGCTAAATCTGTAAGGATTTGTGGATTTTCTGAGTTTAGCAGAAGATCAAGAAAATGGCATGAGAGGAATAATATATGAAGAGAAGTATTTAGCTAAGTATTTCTTCCTTATTTTTTCATACCATTGGCATCTCACGACCATATGGTGTAGGTCTTCAGGTTCTTTTAGATAACATAAACAGAAGAAATGGATGATTGACAAGACTTATCTAGCCATTATAAAACTACTGGGAAATAATTCAAATCTATAAAGAGTCAAAATTTGCCTATGAGTTGGTTACTTATCAACAGTAAATACTCTTTAAAAGAATGTTCCTGTATGTTGTTAAGTAACCAATGTGAAACTTTTAGATGTATAATTTTTTGTAAATCAGTTTGCCTTGCCATTCTTGAAACCACTACAGAGACTAATTTAGCATAGTTTTATGTATTTTTATTGCATGTTCAGCCCAGAAACGTAAGCGAGTAAGATCATATTTCTCAAGTAAAGAGTATACAGTCATCAGCCACCTGTCACTTATCAGATTAAGATATGTTGTTTTTTTTTTCCTTTAAACACGATGCAATAATAGAGCCTGATGGTTCAGCCAGCTTGCTAGTCCAAAAATGTATTATTCTTATATGAGCTTTTGATGTGAACATAATTTGGCATAGATGGGCCCTTACCAATGCATTAGCTCCTGAAATAGGTAACGCTAAGGTTTACTTATACACTGTATTGGTAATGGATTCTAAATTATATATCACCATAAAAGTAGAACATACACCAACCTCTCAAAAATAACACGGGCACAGGTTCTTCAAAGAATAAAAAATACTTTTATTGAAATAAAAAAACACCACTCAGCCTGACACATTTCAGATTACATCCTTTATCAAAGGACCTGTGCCCTTGTTATCTTTGAGAGGCTGGTGTGTGTTCTACTTTTTTGGTGATATATGAATTGTTTAGTGAGATGCACCACTATCCTAGTGTTCACTTCTCTTTGCATTTTGTTTGGATTCTAAATTATATAGACTAGAAATTCCCCAATTCTGAATAGCATAAAGCCCTTGGTTTATTAATTTACTATCTATAGCCCTAATCATTGGCTCTATAGTCATACCACTGTAAGTTCTATTAAATCGAAGAAGGACAGAGGATGTAATTATCATTTTTGCCACAACAGTACTAATATGCCTGTTCCAAGAAATTGTATTTGATAATGTAATCCCTAAGTAAGTATATTGATTAACAAATCAGAGTGGTTGATTGGATAAAAACAGACTTCTATATTTCTTTCTGGAGCCTATGACCATAACTTTAGTTTTTGTTTTATTAATAACTAATTTCATAGTATTACAAAGTTCTTGAAGTTTATAAAGACGTCATTGTAAGCCTAGTCTCGATGTTGCAATAAGTGCAAGGTCATCGGCATAAGCCAGAACAGGAATTGAATGGTCAAGGATTTCAGGCATATGATGTGTAAAGTTAGTTAACTTTACCAAAATAAAGTTTATGTAAAGATTGAAAAGTGTTGGTGCCAGCACACACCCTTGGAGAATGCCAACATTAGTAGAGATCTTGTCTGAAAACATAATTAATATTATATCTTATCTTTACTCAGATTTCATCATATATTTTTATCAAATTTATTAGGTTTGAATCTATACCCAGAGCCTCCATACTGACCCATAATAGATCTCTGGAAATTGAATGAAAAGCTGACATAAAGTCGATAAAGGCAATAAACAAAGGTTACTTTTTTAAAAATCTTCGGTACTTTTCAATAATATGAAGAAGTTTAAATATTTATTTAGTTGTCCCATTGTTTTTTGGAAACCTGCCTGTAGGGGTGATATTATCCTGTTATGTAACATCCAATGTTGTAATCGATTTAGTAAGATTATAGAGTAAATTTTAACCATATTGTTTATTAAACTTATTGGGTGATAATTTGCAGGGTTACCTCTATCTCATTTCTTGAAAATTGGAATAACATAGCTACCCCTCTGGGAAACTAGGGTAAAGTCATACATTATAAATTTATTAAACAAGTCCATAAGAATAATCTCCCACCATTCAGGAGCAGCTTTATAAAAATCAATTGATATTTGATCTGGACCTAATGATTTGTTTGGCTTGCTGCTGTTAATAGCAGAAAGAGTTTCATAATCCAAATGTTTTTATCAATAATTAAGCTCATGTGATGAACAGATGTTTCACTAGATTTGTAGAAGATATTACTATAATAATTTACCCATCATCCTAAAGTTAATTCTGGTAGGAGAGGTAACGAGTTGGGTTAGTTGGAGCTCCGAGTAGCATCCTTAAAGGAATCTATGTCAGGAGAAAACCAGTTAACATTGAGGTCACCCATAATTATAGTTTCAGAGCTATGGTGCAGACTTTGAGTGTATTCCATTATGCTGTTAAAGCCTATGATATGTTCTTTCAGTGGTACATAAACAGATAGTACAGTTAAGGCTTTGTTATGTGCCCCAAGTAGTACTGTGATGGCTAGAGCCTGTGTGGAGCAACCTAGGCTGGATATCGGTAAGGCATGTCCCATTAGTGTTTCCTTAAGGTTGATGGCACAGCCACCACCTCTTCTTGTTAGCCTATCCTGTCTAAATATAGAGTGTCCAGGTATGGTGACTGCAGTGTCTGGGACTTTGGGTGAAAGCCACATCTCAACTACTGAGAGGACATCCAGGTTATGCTGTGTGACCCAGACTTGGAGGCTGTCAAGCTTATTTAGCAAGCTGCAGATGTTGACAGATGCCAGTGTTGTTGATCCAAACTTTTCTAGGCTGCAGGGGGAAGCAGATCTTACTGGGCCAGGGATAGGGTGCACATTGCCAGACAGTAGCAGAAACATTAGCTTGAGTCTTAGTAGCCAAGTTTTTAGTTGTTTGTAGCTTTGTTTGACCATCATGGATTTGAGCTCATGCTTCGTTTATGGTGAAGCACAGTGATGCTAAGAGGAATTGCCTGGGGAGGGAAGGATGCTGTGGGGCTTGAGATTAGCCACCCCTGAAGGTGTACTGGTAGCCAATCTAGTGTACAGGAGGCCTTAGTTTTTGTGATAAGATTTCCAGTAGCAAAGCCAGGGGCATAGTGTAGATTGCCTATGATCATATACTGAGAATGAGGTTGTTGTGAGGTGTCATGCAGATCTGCATGGATGGTTACTGCTATCAGACAAAGTATTCAAAGGATAAGGTATGGATAATTCATAGTCAAGGGTACCTGAGTAATTATGACTGGGCTTAGAGAGGCAACATGTCCCTAATATGTATATCAAAAGTGCTTTCAATAGGCTTGAGAGAGGACTTAGGGTCAAAAATGAGTCCTTACCCTCTAGTGGCAGCAGAACATAACTTTCCAATGTGAAAGTAGACACTTAATTCATTTCTGCTTGGTCATGTGACTATTACATACTATATAAGTAATTGCCCGGATTGGGCAGGAGGGAGGGGGTTGGGTGGTGAGCCGGCATGAAGTGCCTGGAGGTTATTGGGCAGGGAGCTGGTGACTTTTTTGGTCACTCTCCTAGCAGCTTGTGGCAGGTCCTGGGGAGCAGGTGGTGGCTGGAGAAGGAAGCTGCACCACCGTTGGGAGTGAGCACCCAGTCAATGGCATCATGGCTGGCTGAGATGCTGGATCATGTGGAGAGCCAGCAGCTTTTTGGGCCGCACTCCTAGCAGCTTGCAGCAGGTCCTGGGAAGTGGGCAGCAGCTGGAGAAGGAAGTTGCACCACTGGTGGGAGTGAATGCCCAGTCAGGGGCCCCATGGCTGGCTGAGATGCTGGGTTGGGTGTGGAGCTGGTGGCATTTTCATCTGCTCTCCTAGTGGTTTGCAGCAGGTCCTTGAGAGTGGGTGGCGTCTGGAGATGGAAGCCGCACCACCTATGGGAGTCAGAAGCCTCATGGCTGGCTGAGATGCTGGATCAGGTGGGGAGCTGGTGGTTTTGGCCACTCTCCTAGCAGCTTGCAGCAAGTCTGGGGGAGGGGCTGGTTTCTGGAGAAAGAAATTGCACCACTGGCGGGAGTGCACACTCGGTCAAGGGCCTCATGGCTGGCTGAGATGCTGAATGGGGCGGGAGCCAGTGGCTTTTATGACCACTCTCCTAGTGGCTTGCAGCAGATCCAGTGGAGTGGGTGGTAGCTGGAGAAAGAAGCCGCACCGCCAGTTGGAGTGAGTGCCCGGTCAGGGGCATCATAGCTGAAAGCTACCTTGTACAGCAACACCTTTAGGAGTTGGGAGTGCACTCCTTTATCCAGTTCAGTCATTCCGCAATGATAGCCTCCAGTTCAGAATTTTATTTTTAAGACTGCTTGCATTGACATATATGGCTATTCATACCTTACTTCCTCATACCTGCTTCCCTGTTCCCCCCCACTTGTGCTGTTCCATGAAGCACACCTGCCCTCCCAACCCTTTTTTACTTTCTGTGCCTGCATCTGTCTGTTTCTGTGTGAGTGTATGCCACTGAAAATTTGCAGAATTTTTAATAATGAATTCCATGTTAACAGTCCATGCTTAGGGTTGGGGGGAGCATTCTATTAGACGAATACTGCGGAATATAAAATTTGTTTGTTCCATGGTAAACATACAAACCTTCTACTACATTTACAGTACATAAAGACAAATGACTGACACGTAGAAACCATCTGTGAAGGGACTATTTGACATTTTCTAAGCAATACTTTATTGTATTTTTTGTGTCTTTTTTATCTTATAGAACTTTAATTTGCCCAACCCTTTTTCTAAGCACAATAAGACCCTTCAGGGTAGGGGTTATTGTTGATACTGATTACCTGCAATTCCAGGCACTGTAAGGCCCTCATGATGCAAAACATTAGCTTGCAGTGTAGGGCCTCATCATGCCCCTGAGTGTGTGGGTATCCAGCAATACCCCACACCCTATCAGGTCTTATTGCTTATGTGCCACCCCCTCCACTTCCTTTTTGTTTGTCCCTCATGTAGAGCGAATAGTCCAGTACTGCATGGTCAGAGTCATTTCCAGTAGCCCATGTTTCTGTTATGGCAAACAAGATAGCTTCTGCTTCCACTGTGTGGTGCTCACTCATTTTGTTCCCAAGGCATCTGTCATTTAAGTAGATCACCCTCCACAATCCCTATGTCCTTTCATTAGCACATTGGTGAAAAGATTGGGGTATTGTGGTGCATCAGAACTAATAAAATGTTTTCAGTTTAAGGGCATATTGCTTATCCAGATAGCCTCTAGATGAGTTTTAGAGCAAGCAGCATCTCATTGCTGTGTCTCTGTAAACAGCAGACCACTTTAGGCTCATTAATTACCGCACTGAAACTCACTGGGCAACAGCTCAGAAGGGTAATTTAAAAAGCAATGTATTACAAACAGGACTAGTAGTACACCAAAGGGGAATTCAAGAAAAACTAAGTTCAGTATACCATTGTGCTCGGTGAATAAATGGGTTTCAGAAAGTAATACTGTTTTCTGTTTTCAGGAATGGGTTAAACACATGACCTTTACTGAACCTGGAATACATAAAAAAAAGTATGCTGTGCTTAGAAGTTGCTGCTTGCTGCACTCCAGAAAATGCTGACAGAAGAAAGTCCTTTCAGGTAGAGCATAAAACAAGTGAGTTCTTGTTTACAACTACCTTTTTCTCACAAGTTGAAGATTAATTCTGTGGCCAGTGACTCAGATGGACCAAATGTCTGGATTGTTTTGTGAACAAAGCCATCCTCACAGTTTGCTGAGTAGAACCTGAGCATATCTCACACAAAGCATTGCACACACAGTTCACCTGGATTAACAGCGGAGACCAGGCTGCATGACTCATGTGGATGGTAATGACATGCATTCATAACAACAAGTCGGTTTGGCACAGAGTTCAAATCATCAACCACCATGTCAGTATTTCTTTCAGTGTCTCAATTTAAAATGACGTGAAGTATAATGCTGATTCAAATAGCTTTTAAGTGCACTTGTTTTCCTGCTTTGTGGGAGGGAACCAGATTGGGGGATAGATACAAGTCTCAGAAAACTGTGGACTCAGCAGAGGTATAGCACTCAGGCTTCAGACTTATGCATTACCAGCAGAAATGTAATAAAGGCCGTTGTCCACAACTTATGTACTCTTCAGATGACAGCTATAACAAGCATTTGTCAATGCTGAATACTTATGTGCATGTTTTTTCAGGTAGGCCTTTGTTGAGTTGTAGAGAATAACGTAGGCAGAGTAGTATTGTAGTAAGAGAGTTTTTAATGCAGCCAGTGAGTAGTAATGTTTGTCTTATGTATTTTCATTTCTGAAGCAAGATACAAGATTTTGAAGGTTTTAAAAGTTCTCGTTTTTTTGTAATATATGCTATGTAAAAATGACATATATTAGGAAATGGGACAACGTAAAGGGGAGGGTCACCATGTTGGAGGGGCAGCTGCAGTGTAAGGGATTGCTAGCTGCAGACATGAGCAGACTTGATAAGCCACATGGCCTTTATCTGCTAGCAGTTTCATATGTTCGTGTTAGTACAGGTGCTGTGGTATTACCCTTACAGATATGTGATAACATGATCTAACTACATCCAGAGAATGAATCTAGCATGACCATTGAAAATGTAAGATCAAGGGAAGAGATTTTCAGAAATTGTGAGTGGTGGTCATGTTTAATGCATGGCACATTAATTATAGAAGTAGGCCATGACAAGCATGGCAACACCTTGTGAGGGAAGGCACTCCATCCCATCACAATGCAGTTACTTTCCATGCTTGGAGCCATGGCACATGACAACGTTGGCCCCCAGTTTCGTGCTGCCCAGCTGGATCCCCCAGCTCATCCCTGAATTCGAGTCACCGGCACAGAAACATAACACGCTACCCACTGGGCCAATAGCTGGCCCTGCATACAACATTTCTTCATATCTTTTTTGACATTTTGACCTCAAATTTTTAACATAGGGTTTCATTGCCCCCCTCTTCTGAACATGATGGGTGTCATTTATAAATTACTAAAACATCATTTTGGGTCACTAGTGTGAAAACACATTTTAGGCAGGATTTGAAAAATGATGCCTGTCTTATTCATGAGGTGGTGTGAAAAAATGGCTGTGTTGAAAATGTGGGGTCAAAATACAGAAAATTACTAAAGATGTGAATGAACATTAAAAATTCAAACTTTGGTGTATTTTTTAAAATACTTTGACCCCAAAGTTCCAAGCTATTCTTTTTATGACCTCACTTCATGAAATTGATAAATAAAATATTTCAAATCCTGCCTCAATGTTGATTTCGTGGATTGACTGCAAAAATTGCCTTTCAGGTCAGAATTGAAAAATGTCATCTCCCTTGTTCATAAGGTTAGGTCCCAAAAAGGCCATGTTGAAAGTTTGCCAGAAAAATATTGAAAAATAATGAAGTCATGCAAGAGCATTGAAATATGACAATGCCCACTCATAACTCAGGCAATTTATCATACTGTTTCACCACATTTTCAGCACAGTATTCTAACCTCACATCATGAACCCGGTAGGTAAAAATATTCAAAACCCACCAGAGAGTGGACTTCCCAGAATGACTGCAAAATTATCTTTCCAGCTTATTTGAAAAATTTCACCTACCTTGTTGAGGTGGGGCATCAAAATGGTTATGACGACATTTTGGTGACAACATATTCATAAATGATAATGAATAAAAGTTCAAAACTCTTGAATATACATTGACCACACTTACCTTGTTTCTTCAGTTCCCATTCAGCATTGAAGAAGAAGGACATGTTTTTCAGCAATGCATCTGTGACAGAGATCCCTCACACTGCCACAAGTTATGACAGAGGTCCCACACCACTGTAACCAGTTGTGATGAAATCTGCTCTTTGGCCCCATTGCTTACAGGGCAGTTCTCTGTCAGGGACTTCAAATCCTTTGCTACCACCTGATTTTTACCCGGAACCAGAAAACCACTCTTTTGGCCTCTTTGGTCAAGGTCAGGAAGGTCAACATGATAACTGTTGGTAGAGTGCCCTTTCCCAGTGGACTGCAAACAGCGTCCAGCAGAAATAGTAAAATTACCTTTTTAAATAAACAGTCACTGGTTCTATCAAAAATGGAAGAACCACAAGTATTTACCAACAGGATATATTTACAGTTAAACAAAATGGGCTGGATATTCAAACTGCGCCCAAAAAGTGCGCAATAGCAGGAGCAAGCACAAGTCCATTGCGCCCATGTGCAATAGACGCGATATTCAAAAAAGGAGCAAGCCAAATTGCGCCAACAGCCAATGTCTGAATATCGCACAATTTACACCATAGCACAACTAGGAAAGGGAAGCTGAGCAGATACGATGCGCAATGGTGCAACAAGGGGTGCCCAGCTGAGCAGCCCAGAGGCGCCATAGCTCAAGCAGGGAGCCCCCCAGCAGCAGAGCAATGGAACTGCACAACCAGGGAGGTAGGTAGGGGCCCACTACCCATGCCACAGATGGGCACAGGAACACACTGCAGAACTGACAATGCACCCCCACACCCCAAGCACAGCACAACTGGTGGAGGGCTGGAATATCCACCGGCCCATGGGGACAAGCAAACAAAGCACAGCTGGGCCATGGTGCCCCAACGCACACACACACCGGCAAGCTGAGACTGCCACACAAGGAGGGTGGACCACCCCATGGCACATCAGCCCCCATTGTGCACAGCACACACTGCACCGTGACCCCAAGACACTCCTATGAGCAGTGACCACCACTGCAGGAATCCCCATGCATACCACCACCCCCATTGCCACACTGCAACCCCGTGTACCACAGAACTATACAAGCCAGACCCACCATGAGCCACAGCAGCCAGCACAGACACCCACAGTGGTGTGTGGAAGCATGCAGCACACTGGATGCACACAGTGCAGGGGCAAACACACACCCATACCCACGGGGACACTAACACAGGGATGCAGTAGTGTGGCAACCAAGGCCCCAGTGTGGGCCCATGTAAACTGTGCACACACAGCCTGCAGTCTTCATGGCACAGGGTTGACACCCACCCTGTGCATGAACTGTGGCCCTGTACGCCACCAGCATATGCCTGGATCACAAGTCACAGACAGTGGTGCACAGCCCCTGCAACAAACACAAGCCACAGCATGGAGGTGGGACAGCAACTGCAGAGGCCACAGTGTCACCCGAGGCAAACATGCACCACACCATTGACAGGAGGCAACCCAGCATTGGGACGGTCACAGTGGATGACCTGCAGGGACAGCCACCACTGACAAGGCAGCAGACCTACTGAGCCACAGACATGCAAGGGTGTCAGCTGCACAGGCCAAGGACGGTTGACAGGGGCACAATGGACACAAAGCAGGCACCATGGACCACTGCACACAGTAATGCAATGCACAGAGAACAACACACACCACAGATACCGACTGATAGCCACTCCCACACCAGAGACACTTCCCCATCGCACACACACACATACCCATGACTGAACCACCCCAGATGCCATGCACAACACTGCAACTGAGCACCTATAGCCAGCTGCAAATCAGAGACCACCACAGTATTCATATCAAAATAACTGTATTCAAAAACATAACAACAACAACAACTATTTACAATTATGTACAAACATGGGGTGGAGGGACAGGAACAAGGTGGGGGTGGGTAAGGGGAAGGGTGAACATATATATGGGAGAGGAAGGCGGGGTGTGAGGGTTGGTCAAAGGGGGGAGGTTGTCTGTGGTCACTGGCAGCCAGCCTGGTCCTCTGCTGCCTGGGGCCGTTCCCTGGGTCGCCTCCTCCTCCTCACCCCATGCCGATGAAGATCCCTCAGGTTGGCAAGGGACTCTTGCACCACCCACACAAGATCCTGGATGGACCACTCAATTCACAGGAGTATCTGCACACCTAGGACAAGGGATCAGAGTCAATGGGTGTGACTGTCCATTCCCCTGCAGCCCACCCATTATGCATGGCATACAGCCATGTGCCACGCTCCTGTGATGGTGTGCACCCACCCACAGTGACCGTGTCCACAAGTCGTGCCCAACCAGGCAGCAACAGCCATGTGTACCACTGCACACACCCACCGCCCATGTCCAGCACAGCACAACCAAGGCCGTACAGTAATGTGGCTATGCGGTGGGCAGGCAGTGCCACAGCCATATGCCCAGTGCATGCATGGACCACCATTGATGAACTCCCAGACATGCAGTGCCACTGGACAGTGCTGACTGTCACACATCACGTGCATGGCAGTGGTGTCCATGGATGGTGGCCATGCCCTACTTCCCACCGTGTCACACAGCATGCAATAGCAATCATGGTGTCATGGCACTCAACCTCATCGGGTTGTTGCTGGTGTTGGGGTTGGTCCCCGACATGCCCCTGTGCAGCGTCCCCCACCATGTGCTGCTGCTTCACATTCCTCCTCCGCTCTGCCGCGCCTGTGGGAGACAAAAGGAGAGAAACACATCAATACAAACCCAAAGCATATTCCCCCTGCCCCAATGTGTGTGCCCACCCACCCAGCAGACCCACCCATCCCATACCCTGTAAACACCGCCACAGCCAACCCTAGACCATCCCTCCCCTATGTACTGGACACATAAGACAGTGTTACCCATATGGACCATACAAATGTGTAGATGTATCACCCACCTGGACGAGGCACCACGCCTGTCCTGGCACGTGACCGCAGACATGCCAGTAGCTCCGGCTCCCTCCGTCTCAGGTCCCCATACCGGTGCCTGCACTGTTCAGCCATCCTCCTGTGGCCAGTGGCTGCCTCCAGGTCAGTGGCCACCTCTTGCCAGACCTGGGTCCTGGCCTTGTCCAGTGGCACCTCCTCAAACAGTGGGTCATAGTGTGGCTCCACAATGGCCACAAGGTTGGCCAACTCAAGGGCACTCCACTGAGGGGCTCTCCTGTGTACAAACTCTAATGCTATAGTAGACAATATGGCACTCCACAGCGCAGCAACCCCACGTGGAAGTGCTGTGCAGTACATCGCCGCCATTCCCTATCGCACTGTCGGTACAGTGCCGCCATTCCATATCACGCTGTCACAGAACAGCATGATAGAGGTGCAGCCATGCCAGACGTATAGTGCCAAGGGGGCAAAGGTCGTGCACAGGGTCATGGGTCTCTGGCGCAAGGCCACACACAGTGCCATTGGACGTCTATGCATCTAGCACAATTGGTTGCCTGTGTGCCATCGCCACAGTGAACTATTGCGCAGTTGTGCCACAGCGCCATGTAGTGACCCTCACCATAGCACCACTGGCACAATGGTGGCCGTGCCCTGAATTGCCTACCGCGCACAGTACATTATCAGCGTGGCAGAAGCCTGTGTAAGCTACCTGAGCATGCGCAGTGCAGTGTACTACGCAGGCCACAGAACTGCGCCATTGGCTCAGCACGTTCAACACAATTGTGCAAAGCGCAAAAGAGCGATATTCAGCCGTCATATGGAAATCATCCAATCAGCCATTCAATGGTGCAGCAGCATGATTTGCATATCATTAAAGTTGCTCCACACCTAATTTGCATGGATTGCGCCATAAAACTGCGACACTGTTCTGCAGTGGCCATATTCAGTTACTGCAGTTTATAGGTGAGTTGCATGCTGTGTGGTGTTCTGGACTGTGGTCTCAGGGACTTACTTTGTACTACACAGTTATAGGTCACCACTGTCACCCATACAGGCTGAAAAATGACCAAGCGAGGACTGGGTGAGGAGGACGAAGGTGGGTGGAAGAGGAGGCCCAATTTTACCAAAGCCAAGATGGATGCACTCTTCGAGGCCTACATCGATCAGGAGCCACTGCTCAGTGGACGGCGGGGCACCCCTCAGGCCCGTGCTGCTGCATGGGAGGGGGTGGCACATGCTGTCAACCTGCACGGCAGCCACCAGTGCTCTGTGCAGGAGTGTAAGAAGAAGATGGGTACCGACAGGAGGAGGTTGAAGGAGAAAGTGCCTGCCATCAGGGTGGCACGTGCTGCAACAAGTGGGGGCCAGCCGGAGGTGGTGCAGCTGACTCTGGCAGAGGACAGGCTTGCTGCAAGCATGCAGTGCAGTGCCATTGAGGGCATTCCAGGAGGTGGCTTCCAGACAGGTGGTAGCCCATCACTGCATGGTACATCATGGTCTGTTGGGGGGGAGGGTAGATCACATGCACTAACGTGTCCTTACTTTCTGTTACAGATCCTGCACATCTGCAGTGGTCAGCAGTGGAGGGCCTGTCCACTGCAGACAGCCATCTGGAGTTGGAGGAGGGACCATCCACCTCCGCAGGTAGCCGGCGTGCATTGCAACAGTGGGTCTGCCTGGCTGTCAACACTGATGTCATTGAGACAGGTGTGGAGGCCCTTCCTGTGTCTCAGCGTCTGGTGTCCAAGGATGCCAGCAAGCTGTGGCACAGACCTGCACCATTGATGATGCAATGACCATTTTGGGCAGTGACATGTGTGTGTCACAGAATAGACACACAGCAGGCCAGCTCACGCCTATGGGCCTGGCTGGTTCTGACGTGTGTGCCAGCATGTCAGCACAGTCCCAGTCTGCACCTGTCAGCACTGGTGGGGCAGCACCGGTGGCTGGTCAGGTCAGTGGCACTGTTGCAGCCACAGCAGTGGAACAACCAATCCCTTGGGCACAGCAGGTGGAGGGGCAGCAGCAGCAGTCACCCACTGGGACTGGGGGTACAGATTTCAGTGGTGGCATCTGTGCACTGCCTGTGGACTTGCCCATACCTGGTTCTGGCGAGCAGCACCCACCCTCAAGGGGTGCAGGACATCAGGCCCTTCCATACCCTGAGGGACAGGTTGCCGAGGTGGCAGACGACCTCTTTGACGAGCACACCTTCCTACTGCAGGCATCAGTACAGAAGCAGATGCGGCTTGCAATGTCTGTGGAGGCACTGTGTGTGGCTCTGGAGTGGGTTGAGGAGTGACACAGCAGGGACACCGATAGGATCCTGTCACAGATTGACCATTTGCGGCAGGATGTGACCGCTGCCATTGACAGTCATGCACAAGTGTTTATTGCTGTCATGGCCACAATGGGCACACAGTGAGGTGCACATGTGTCACTCACACCACGAAGTTCGCTATCCACTCCCCGTTCCTGGCATCGTGCGACACCCACCCTGTCGACGCCGGGTTCAGCTGTGGGCATCCTGAACACTCCTGGTGCAGGTATGTTCGGTGTGCTGCAGACACTTGTGTGGGCACGGTCGTGTTTGTGCAGTGGAACCCCTGGTGGACCATTGGTGCCACCCCATGAGGCCCGTGCTCAGCCTGCCAGTGCTGCTGGGTCTCTGCGGGCCGCCCACGCATCCGAGGCAGACATGGAACTCTGCTGCAAGACTGACCTGTATCCCAGTGCGGGCACTGTCTGGTGCTGCCCTGTGTGCATTGTGTGTTTTGGTGGGCAGTGCACCGGTGGGTGCCCAGCCCTACACGCAGACACACAGTTCACCTGCACACCCTCCCGACTGCTGTCCACAGGTACGTGTGCATGATGATGCCTGCATTGCGCTGTACACCAAAGTGCGATGGTGCCCAGCATCTGACACATGCACATAGACAGTCAGTAGACGTGGTGGCCTGTGGACATGTGTGTTGCTAGGGTTTGTGTTACAGCTCTGTTTTGCACCTGACCCCTATGCACTTTGTGCCTATTGTGTGTGCGTGTGTGTGTGTGTCCGTCCATGTGACATGTTACTGTTCACCCCTTCCTGGTTGTATGTGTGTGCTTCTGTGCCCTGCCACTTCCTTTGCTGTCATGCACCCCTGGTGTGTTTCCATGTGTGTATGTGGGTTGTGCCCTAGCCACTGGTGGTTGCACATGGCCCCATGACATACCTGTGTTGGCTGAAGTGCTCCTCTGTGATGGTGTCCCAGTGCAGCTGGGCTAGCCGGATCAGTCGGGGGTCCCATCATCCAAGGGGGGGCTGCCCATCACCTTCATCACCGGCGTCACCGGCGTCCCCATCTCTGTCCCCCTCTTTGACCTGTACGGCTATCCCACAGTCTTTGGCCATGTTGTGCAGGATACAACAGGCCAGGAATATCCCACAGGCCTTTGAGGGGCTGTATTGTAGGGCACTGCCAGAGGTGTCCAGGCAACAGAAACGCGCCTTCAGCATTCCAAACACCCGCTCAATGATGTTGCGTGTGGTGGCATGTGCCTTATTGAAGCATTGCTGCGATGGGGTCGTGGGCCACTGGTAGGGTGTGAGCAGCCAGGGACGGAGTGGGTATCCACTGTCACCTGTGTGGAGATAGTGGAGGTTAGTGTCTTGTTCAGGCTTAGACTGCTCCAAACCCTGTGTGCCACACCCATGGCACCTCTGGCTTACCCCCCCTTGCCCACGATTTGTCAGTTCTACATGCATACTCACCCACTAGATGACCTGTGGGGATGTCCCCACTCTTGAATCGATGGCACAGTGCCGACTGGTACAAGATGAAGGAATCATGTGCTCCCCCAGGGTGCGTGGCACAGACATTGATGATGCGCCCACTGGCATCACACACCACCTGGCAGTTGACACTGGCATATCCCTTCCAATTCATGTAGGAGGCCCCATCGGGGCCAGGTGGTATGCGAATGGCCACATGGGTGCAGTCTATCACCCCTAGCACGCCAGGCATACGTGCTACCCTGTGGAACTCCTGTATGTTTGCTGTGCACTCCGCTGCGGTGCTGGGGAAATGGATGTACTCCGCAGCAAGTCGCAGCAGTGTGCTGAGGAATTGGGTGAGGATGCGGTGACGTGGCCGACTGTGTTATGCCTGTGGTGTCCCCTGTTGGTCTCTGGAAGGTACCCGTGGCGAGCGAGCACATGCAGGCTGTTACCTTTGTCTCCACTGACAGAGCATGACTTCGTCATGTGGGTGCCTGCATCACATCACTGCACAGCTCACAGAGCTGCCTCAGTATTGCCCCTGTTCAGGTGGTACCAGTCCACAATCTCAACATCTGTGTACAGCTCAAAGCTGGTGCGGGCTCAGTACTGCCTGTTGGGGGCGTACCGCTGACGGGCCCTTCCACGGCCGCATCCACCTGCAGCATGCCTTCTCACCCCCCTCATTACATCTTCCATATGGAAGGTGGCACTGTCAATGTCCCTGGCTTGTGTTCCCCCAGCTGTTGTTGCTTTGTTCCCCCCGCTATCCTGACTGCTACCTCCACTGCACGGAGTACACCTACTGGCTTCTGCTCTCTGTGGCCCCACACATCTTCCCTTGCCCCTATTCTGTTGTTTTGTTTCCCTGGCCTGCCCTCTTTCTCCTTCTTACTCTGTCTCTCTCCCTGCCTCGTGTGGCTTCCCTGTAGCGTTCTTGCACCTCTTCCTTGCTCCTTTTTATTTTGGCTCATTTCTGCTATGGCGCAACTTCCGCCTGCTCCACTGTTGCGCATTGCGCAAGTCTTTGAACATCGCACTGTGCACTTTATGCATGGTTCCACCTCCTTCGGTTGCACATGCCTTCATTATCATTGTGCTGTTGCTCAGCATGTTTTCAGTGGCGCAACTGCCTCCTGCTGAATATCGCAGAATGGCACATTTTCTGACTTGCGCTGGCGCAACCCTATTGCACATTGCGCAACCCTTTTGAATATCCGGCCCAATGTGTACAAGTGTACTAGGAAATAGAAAATAAAGCAAGTTACACAGACAGCTGATGTATAGAAAAATCTGAACTTCCTCATCTAAAACCTATTTACTTACTGTTAGCTATAGAAGACACTTTCCCAAATCTGTACTTCTACATACAGCAGGGCTCCCCTTTCATCAGATTTTGAGTGTTGCATAAAGAGGGTGAGCAGGCCCTCAGCTTCCTAATTTATTTCCTTTGACTGTGGAATGTGGCCTCATGCTATGAGTGACAGTTCCTCACTGTTCCCCACCCCAAATGAGTGAGTGTGTGTGTGTGTGTGTGATGACATCGAGCCAACTGACCTGTCTTCACACCTAGAACATCCCTTGCCCAGCTTTACAACTCTGTTTTGCAGGATGTCTGAGATGTCTGAAATTACACCCTCACATCTGCCAAGATCTGTAGCTTAGATGAGTTTGTGGGATATTTACACTGAACAGTGGGACAATATTTCTCATAAGACCTGCCTGGGCATGTGACCCTGGAAGCCATGTTTGTGTCTCACTTCCAAACAGCAGAACGTATAACAGAAATATAACTACTCTAACAAAAAAAAAAAATAGCTGTCTCCTGGGCCCTTTCTTAATTCTTTGAATTTTCACCTACAAGCCTCAGGAGTCTATTTAAAATGTTTCAATAACACCCTTTTTACTTTATTATAGTCCATGCAGTCATTGTCATCCATTGTAGCAAATGCATGCAATGCATGGCTAGTAAGCAGTGGCGTGAGATGGGTCATCCACGAGGTATATCCAATTTAAACTGCATGCACACCCTTCACTCATAAGGATTTCATGCTGGTGAGTGATCTCTCTTTCCTCCTGCATCTGGGTTTCATGCTGGTGAGTCTGCTCTCTTTCCTCAGTCTCATGCTGGCAAGCTGCATCCTTAGGATCTCATGCTGAGCTTCAGCCCTGGCTACACCAACTCTCAGCACAGGTTTGGGCTATACTGCTTCAACAGCTCATGCCTCAAGGTGCCCCTCTGACCCAGCCACTGGGGTCTCAGTCTCGTTACCTTGGTCACCTTCCTTAGTGACCACCTGGTGATTGGTCATCCCCTCCTAGACTGTTGTTCCCACCTTGTATTCAATCATGCACCAACAGGATTTTCATGGGTCCTTTCTTTGTCAGGCCCTCATAGACAATCCCCCTGTCTGTGCACAGCTCATGAAGCTGTTATACATTAAATTTGCCACAGGTTAAGGAGCTCATATTTTCTAACTATGCTGATCTAAGCTGTCTAGAAACAAAAAAAAAATAGTAAACAATGTAACCTTTGGATATCCTGTTTCATGACTGTTAAGATATATTTCTGCTTCTACTTTGTCACCCCCTGCACTAGGTAAGACTTTTATTTCTCTCCCAAAGTTTCTGCCTCACAGAAAAACACATTGAGCACAAATTCTGGCTTTAACCCTGTGCACTGATCCCACCTCTGACACCAGTTGTGACAGAGATCCCCACACCACTTTTACCAGTTGTGACAAAAAATGCTCCTTGGCCTCCTTGCTTACAGGGCAGTTCTCTTGTTGGGGACATCTAATCCTTTGCCATCACCTGATTTTTACTAGGAACCAGGAAACCTCCCTTTTGCCCTCTTTGCTCAAGGTCAGGAAGGTCAACACAATAACTGTTTGTAGAGTGCCCTTTGGAGTTGGACTGCAAACAGAGTCCAGCAACAATAGTAAAATTACCTTTTTAAATAAACAAACAGTCACTGTTTCTATCAAAAATGGATTCTTTACTAGAAGAACTACAAGCATTTAGAAACAGATTATATTTACAGTCAGACAAAGGTTTACAAGTTTACTAGGAAATAGAAAATAAAGCAAGTTACACTGACAGTTGATGTATAGAAAAATCTGAACTTTCCTCACCTAAAACCTCTTTACCTACTGCTAGCTATAGAAGACACTTTGGCTAAGCTGTACTTCTACCTGCAGCAGGGCTCCCCTTCCATCAGATGTTGAGTGTTCCAGAGAGGGAGAGAGGGAGCTGACCCTCAGCTCCCTAATGTATTTCCTTTGGCTGTGGGAGTGGCCTCACCCTATGAGTGACAGCTCCCCCCAGCCCACCTAAATGAATGAGTGAGTGTGTGTGTGTGTGTGTGTGTGTGTGTGTGTGTGTGTGTGTACGCGCACATGCACTTGCATGCATGTGTGCTTGTGACATCATTTGAGCCAAATGGCCTGTCTTCACACCTAGAACACCCCTTGGCCAGCTTTATGACCCTGTTTTGCAGGATGTCTGAGGTGTTTGAAATTGCCCCCTCACATCTGCCAAGATCTGTAGCTTAGATGAGCTCATGGGAAATTTACACTGAATAGTGGGCCAGTATTTCTCATAAGACCTACCTGGACATATAACACTGGAAGCCATGTTTGTGTTCCACTTCCAAATAACAGAACTTATAACAGAAACATAACTACACTAACAAAAGTAATTAATAGATCAGCCTGGTCATATGTCTGTCACAGCAGCAGTGGACCATTTTGAAGTGAGTGAGGGTGTATGAGTTGTCAGATGGTGGGTGCTGAGTGGGATCTGGTTTGGGTAAGTGGCAGGTTGCGGGTTAGGGGCAGCTGCAAAAGTCATAAATGGATGCTTTTCTGCTTTTTAGGGTAAAATTAAAAAGACTATGAGAAACAGTTTTGTATTACAGCAAGGGTGATACAGGATTGAGCATGCCAGTGTCACAGATGTTGAGTAGCACTGGGAATGGGCACCCCAGTGTCTGCACATTTTAAGAGGTTGGGGTGCACCATATTGGTGGGGAGTGTTACATGAAAGACAGGGAGAGGGAGGGAGTGGAGTATTTTTTGCAGTGGGCTACCCACTCACAGAAGGGACTTACATTCAATGCAGCACAATCGGTGGGGGGGAGGAAGAGGAGCAGTCTAAGCACGATGCCACTCAGCTGCTTGCTTGGCAGTTTCATGCAAATGAAAGGATTGAGATGCTGTCTAACAGGAGCATCTCACTCCTTACAGCTACAAGAAGTTTCTGCCCCACAAACACTGAACAGTGCCATGGTTAGCCTTGCTGATCATTACGCTCGCTGTCATGCTTACTGCAGCTTGAGTTGCATTGGCCTCTACAGTGACATGCCTTTGAAACCTGTTCTTGTAACAAAATGTTTGCTATGCATGTGCATGCAAACATAAAAAGAGTGCTTGGAATGTTTAGAAATAAACAGTTCTGATTGGCTAAGAATGATGTAATTGATTTATGATGTCAACATGGAGACAACAGTGAAGCAGCTGCCATGAAAATTGCAGTGTTTTTATCAGTGTACTTCAGTAATCCTGAGTCGTGGGTTGAAAGTGAGAAGGTGCTCAGTTGTATGCAGATTTTTTTCACATCTTTTTCCCTCCAGTTGCTGGTCCTGAGGCATCCCTCAGGCATCTCCAGCTTGTCCCACCCAGCCTGAGACCCCCTTGCTCCAGGTCCCCTTGGAGCCCCAACCCAGCAACCCAAACCACCATATACCACCTGACTTGTGCTTGCCAAAGTGGAGCCATCCACCACTTACCTTGGGTGTTTCTTCAGTCTTTGGTCTGGTGTGGGCTGGAGGATATTGGATCTGAGGAGGTGAGGTCCAGCAGTGGGCATGGAGCTGGCACACCATTGTCTTCTTCAGGAGCCAGGGTGTTTCATTTTTTACGTGCATGACTACATGGGGGTTCCTAGAGGTGTAGATGTGCAATTATGTCCAATGCGAGCTGAACATACTCCTGCACCCCTCTAGTGGATGTCTGCCGACACCTCCACCCCCTGCATGTGCGACCCTCAGCTGATGCAGTCCCAGTCTCCACTGGGAGTCACTGATGCCAAGGAGTCATGAGCCCACCCTCCTCAGAACAGGAGAGCTGTCCTCTGGAAGCTCAGTCCTCTCCTCCCCGGCTGACCCCTAACAACCTGAGCTCACTCCCAAGCCTGGTTTTTCAGCATGGTGTGAGATGTGGCATCCAGCGCCTCAACCCTCAGTGCCACTGGGCCAGCCTTATATGCAGATATTTTAAACAATACAATATGATGGGAATGGAAATAGAGAGACTGCATAATAAGCAACAAGATGGTTGTTTTAATACAATATATGCCAAAAAGAGGATATATAGATTTTTAAGTGTGTCATAGGTCACAGTGCTGCACACAACCCACTTCTCTAATGGGGATTCTATCACATCTCAAAACTGCCAGCTGCTCCCTTGCATCTCTTTGCCATTTCTATATGGAGAACCCTTATTTCTAACCGTGCTTACAAAGTCTGCAACAAGCATGCAGGCATAGGAGAAAAATATAAAAATGGCTGCTGGGACTTGTAGAGTATGGTTAACAAAAAAAAAGACAACGGCTCTTTCCTGTAAAGCTGTGAGCAACAACTTCAGTCTCATTGGGTCTCATTACTGAAAGGGCGATTTGTTTGTTAACATCAGTGTTTAGTAGCTTTTATAGCAAAAGTGGAACAGAACTATTCATTTTCAATTGGCCATTTCAATCAATCAATCAATCAAAGTTTTTATTTAACCAGGCGATCACCGTTGAGCAAGTTCATTCTCGAGGTGGACCTGGGTTTGTTAACAAGGAACAAGGGACAATATACATGGGATGCAACACACAAGAAAATAGTAATAATACAAATAAAGTGAGATACAATAATACAGTATATACAAAGTATCAGCAGGTAGCATTGACAGCAGTATATGTTTGGAACAGAAGATACAGCTAGTTTTGGGTAGGACACAATTTTTCATAAAAGTAAAGAAATTTACATATCAGGTGCACCGAACACAAATAAAACCTAATATAAAAAGATATATAGTGATACGGTATAGAGAATTTAGAGCTGGAACCAGGGTCAAAGGAATGTGGAAGGGACAGATATGGGAGTAGAAAAGGGGAGAGGGAAGAGTCGATTATAAATTTAATTGGCCAGAGTGCAGTGCCCTACTCAGGTGCAGTTTCTATTGACCCACGCATTGATGGATCTTCCATGGCAGGTTTCACAGTCAGTGTAGGTGGTTTTTGCTGAGCTGTTACCCTCAGCCATCTGCAGATGGTAGGAAATCATTATTGGGGAAGAGGTGGGTGATGTTGAAATGACTCAAAATGGGGTACAAGTCCCAGATAAAACGACTCTTGTACTTGGTCTGCCATGCCTTACTCTGTTATTCACTGAGTGCAATAAAGTGAAAGAATGGCAGCAAATGGGTTCCCCCACCACTGTGAAATAAAATTATGTAAGATTATTTCCATTTGAGTTAAGAGTGAATGTTAGCAGTGAAGTGTGGCTTGAGGAGGAATATTGCAGAGCTGAACTGCCTTTTCCCAAGCTGTGCTGTGCAGTGCTTCAAGCAACAGAGGATTCACTTTTATTTTGCATTTTGTTTCAGGCACCTGCACCACTTGGCTGGCCACTTGACAATTTCTCTGTCACCGGCTGAGCATGACACCACTCAGCTGCTTGCTGGGCAGCTTCGTGCAGATACAAGGTACAAGAAATTGGGCACTCACTCCCTCCACATGTTGAAATGAACACTCCACTCAGGATTTGTAGATAAAGCACAAATGTGCCTCTTTTGTTTTCAAAGTGTATAAAAAAAGGACAGACGTGTAGCACAGTTGCCTAATGCAGTTCAAGTTCTTTAATCCTTTATCAAAGCTTAGTCTGCATCAGGCTTCATGTAGGCGAAAGGATCAAGATCTCTGAGAGGAGCAGCTTGCTCCTCTCAATTACAAGAAGTTTCCTCCACACAAGCACAAAACTGTGTCATGATAAGCCTTACTGACCACTGGGTTGTCACTGTTGAACCTACTGTAGCCTAAGTTGCATAGGATCCGCTAGGGTTGCCACCTGTCAGGTTTTTTACCTGGTGATCAGGTTTTCAGGGTCCCTATCAGGTAATCTGGTTTTGCTCTGTGCTGGTCAGGTTTTTGAGCCATTTTGAGTGCTCACATACTTTTGAAACAGATTGTGTCTTCTCATTCATTGTTTCAGCTACATGGCCAGGTTATAAACATGTTCTGTCATCAGTATAGCCTTTTCTTTGTGAAAGCAGTCAAACTGGGAGGTGCAAGGTATGGCCATTAACACCATTAGCACTTACTTAACCTAATCATTTGCACTGCATCTTAAAGTGGCATAGCAGCAAAGCTGCTCCCACCTTTTGTAACAGCAACACAGCCATTTGTCTTCCACTTTCATTTGCTGGTAAACATTTTCTTCTCTAACAGAATTTAGGCATTTTAAATGTTTTAAATTATTTTTTACCTCAAGACAAAAGTATAGTCACTTCTTTGGTTTTAAAATAGTACTGTGGACATAAAAGAAATAAGCCAGAAAAATATATTAAAAACACATTACAGGAAACAATTTCTTTATTATGTATTATTATATACCATGTATACTGTTGCATGCTCTTTATAGTATTTCCCTTGTCTACGCCCAGATCATATCTGTAAATGAGATTTCTTTTATCTCTGTATGTTTATCTGGTAAACCAATGTCAATAAATAAATACATAAGTAAATAAATAACTAGGGCGAACCTAGGAAAGTAACTTTAACAGGTTCAGTACAGTGTCTTGACATTTTTGTTGAACTGCTGCTTTAAATGTTGTCTATTGATATAACAAATGGCTTTTTAGGAGGAACAATGCATGATGAGTCATGAAAAGGGGTGGGGCTAGGGGCGGAGCTTAGGATCCATTTTTTCTGTGCATGACACCACTCAGCTGCTTGCTGGGCAGCTTCGTGCAGATACAAGGTACAAGAAATTGGGCACTCACTCCCTCCACATGTTGAAATGAACACTCCACTCTTAGGATTTGTAGATAAAGCGCAAATGTGCCTCTTTTGTTTTCAAAGTGTATAAAAAAAGGACAGATGCGTAGCACAGTTGCCTAATGCAGTTCAAGTTCTTTAATCCTTTATCAAAGCTTAGTCTGCATCAGGCTTCATGTAGGTGAAAGGATCAAGATCTCTGAGAGGAGCAGCTTCCTCCTCTCAATTACAAGAAGTTTCCTCCACACAAGCACAAAACTGTGTCATGATAAGCCTTACTGACCACTGGGTTGTCACTGTTGAACCTACTGTAGCCTAAGTTTATTTATTTATTTATTTATTAAATTTTGATAATTGGGTGAGTCCACTGAGCCCCGAGAGTCCCTTTTTCAGGGACGACCCGAGGATTACATAGATTATTACATAGGATTGAGTGCAACAAAATACATAACATGTGTCACATAGATACAGTACATTACAGGGTAAACATGGTAGGAATATAACAAGTTACAAAGGTACAGGAGTTGGACCACAGAGTATTGGCTAATGCTTGGGAGTCCCTTAACTTAACAGTTGCAGTATGTGGAGGTAGTCAGGTGCCTTAAGCCTAATGTGGAAGTTGTAGGAGGAGGAGGTTTCCTGAATACCTTGTGGCAGGGAGTTCCATAGGGTGGGGGCAGTAAAGATGAATGACTTCCCGCCAGCCTTAGTTCTCACCCTGGGCACCGAGAGGAGAGTCCTGTCAGTCGTACGGAGTTGCCTTGGGTTGCTCTTGATGAAGATGAGCCCGGCAAGGCTGGGTGGGGGAGGAGGAGTAATTTGTGGGTGAGGCAGGCGGGGTAATGAAGTCTATCCTCCCAGGTGAGCCAGTTTAATAAAGACAGCGTGTCACTGTGATGAGTCATCAGGCCCTTTAATGTGGCAAGCAGGCCACCTTATAGTAGAGAACCTGTAACTTTTTATGCCTCTTGTCTAGCCGTCTCCCTGGATGACAGGGGCAGCGAGGTGATGGTAGGAGCAGAACGCCTGGTGATGGAGACCCAGGCTAGTATCAGCTGGTCTTTCAGCCTGTAAAGGGTCCCGAGTTTGGAGTGGATATTCTTGGTTACTTGGTCTCGTGCTCCTTGAGGTGAAGCCCTGATCCAAGGTGAGACCAAGGTATTTTATAAAGGGACCACCTTGAGACTCTTGCCTGATGTGGTCGTGAGTTAGAGAATTGGCCTCTATCGATTGAGGATCTGGGGCGAACAGCATAGCCTTGGTCTTGCTCAGATTGATGACCATTCTATTGGTGATTAGCCATTCCTCAAGGGATTCCAAGTCATCTTGGAGGCCTGAACATAGTTCTCCCATGTTGGTGGAGGGCCGGTAGAGGACTGCATCATCCGCTTACTGTACCACTGAACCCCCACCACAGTGGTTGCAGAGGTCATTGGTGAAGAGCGAGAAGAGAAGGGGTCTGAGTATAGACCCTTGAGGCACCCCCTCAGTGAGAGGAAGGGACTTGGACAGGGAGTCACTCCATTTTACCTTCTGTGACCTTCCAGTTAGATAGCTGGAGAACCACGACAGGGAGTGACTGTCTAGTCCAAGTTGCATAGGATCCGACAGTAACATGCCTCTGAAACTCATTATTGTAAGAAAATACAGTGGAGTCAGTCACAGTAAAGTGCAGTAACTTGCAGTAATGATAAGTCACAAAATCCTGCATTACAAAAGGTCTTAATTGCCTTTGCTTATAATGGCCCCTACAGTAAACTGCAGCATTCTGTGATATTCTGCAGCATTTCTGCATTGCATCCTGGCTGTCACATCTGTATTTGCTGCACATGTGCAAGCACACATAAAAAAGGTATTCTCATTTCAGATAGTACAAACACACATCTGTCGGCATTCAATGTTATCCTTTTCAGACTGCATTTGCAAACCCACTCTGCAGTCTCCTGTAAATTGAGACCATGGACCAGGGCATCACAGTTACAGAATCTATCACTCTGCCATCCAACAAGCTCCCATATCCTCAGGGGACTACAGGGACTTGGGCTCCTGAACTTGGAGCCAGACAGATGGGCTTTGCTTAATTGGTCCAGTTCAGGGCCCCCAGACAGGCAAACCATCCCTGGCACATGATTTCAAAGAGGGACACCCTACCAGAGTGCTGGATGGAGTGATGTCTAGGCAGACCTGACTACCCTGGATTTGTGTCAATTGGCACTTACCCACCAATGGGCATGTGTGGAGTCTTTCCATTCAGCTGAATCCGGGGACTGAATAATGCTGATGAAAGAGTGCTCCTTCAACTAGATACCAAGATTGCTCCCAGTACACCAGGATGTAATCCTCCTTCCTTCTTGTCTTGATTGAGACCCCACTACAAGCTGGCTGAAGACCCACATGGGCCATTAAAGGATACCACCTCCACTCCTCCACAATATCTCCTGCACCTCTGGAGTTCCTATAGTACTTTTCTTCCTCTTGTGGTACACTGATTGCCCAAGGAACCTTCAACACAGGAAGCCCAATGAGCAGAGATGGTAAATAGAATGTCTACATACCTCATTGGGAGACTGTGTGTGCACTACCCCATCAGCCCCAACATGGAAGGTGCCACTGTTCTCCTCTCAGTACCTTCTTTTTCTGCATCTCTCTCAGTTTTGCCACTTCATCTCTGGATGTATTCTGCTGAATTCATCCTTGACTTTAGACTGAGGATGAGTGAATGCCAAGTTTGTATTCTGTGAACATGTCAAAATCAGGTGTTTCGGATACCTGCCAAGTAAGTCTGAAGAAACTCGAATTCCCTTCACTGCAAAAAATTACCACCTTAAAATGAAAATAAAAATAAAAAAATGATATATTTTATCTTTAAAACAATCCAATTTATCTGACAGTGGGCCAAAATAATAATCTTAATACAGTTTTTCAGAATAAAAATCCCTGTTTTCAGAATTTGAGTGTCTTATAAAAACAAGTCAATATGACTTAGAATAAGCAGACAGAAACAAAGAGAGCACACACTGACTTACAGGTTGAAAAACATTCACACAGTGCCAGCCCAGTGTTGCTGAGGGTTGAAGCACTGGATGCCACACCTTGTGCAATGCCGGCAACCTGGACTCGGGAGCGAGCTCGGATTGCTGGGGGTTAGCAGTGGAGAGAAATGATAGAGCATCCAATGGATGGCTCTCCTCTTCTGGAGAGGAAGGGAATGTTGTCCCACTCTTTCGCTGCCTCCTGGTGGAGGTCAAGTGTCAGCACTGGCGTTAGGGAGGAAAGAATGTGACCAGGTGGCATGTGAGCTCCTCCACACTTGTGCTTACAGCCGTGAAAGGGGAGGGATGAAAATGGAGGGGTGCTGGTAGGCTGCATGAAGCTGGCCACTCTCCTGATCCATGGCTCAAGCTCCTGGCAAGCTGGATTGTGTACAGGGGGGAGGAGGATGTCCCTCCCTCCTTGGTCCTGACTCAGGAGGAAAATCCATGGGGGATTCACTGGGCTCTGGACTGAGGGTTGAGAGACACATGCGGTGTCAGGGTGGTTGTAAGCTCTCTCACAAAAGAGCCGGAGTCCACCTGCCAGCAGCCCAAGGGGAGAAAACAGAAGATGGAAAAAAAAGTAACCACACTGGTAACCATGGTATCATAGTTAATAAATATGTATCCTCTATTGCTTAAAGAGCTGCTGACACCATAGGGCAGGCAACACATGTCCAGTAGTTGCCTGCCCAGGACCCAAAGTAGCCATAGTTTAAATTCTTTTGTGCACACAATCATTTTTTTTTACTTAGTAGAAGCACAATTGCACTTCCTGATTCCTCCAAAGCTGCCAAGCACCCACTGCAGTCCTGCCCAGAAAACAGCCTTTTGATGACAAGAGGTAAGGAAGAAGCTGCGGGGCTATAGATAGCATTATAATTCTATCAGGGCAGCAGCAGACTTTAAATGAAACTTTTGCTAAAGACAGGCACTTGTAGATGTTAAGGGGGGGGCAGTACGTGTGATCCACTACCTCCTTAACATGTACAAATGTCTTTCTTTAGCAAAACATACACCTATAGGCCACTGCTGCCACCAAAAGCATTATAATGTTATCTATAGCCCTACCACCACTTCCCTACCTCATGACATCAAAAGGTTGTTTTCTTGGCAGGGCAGCAGCAGGTGCTCAGCAGCTTTGGGGGAATCAGGAAATGCGGCCACACTTCTAGTAAGTAAAAAATATAATTATTGCATGCACAAAAAAAATGAAAACTATTGTTACTTTTTTGCACCATAGGGGGTTCAAGTCTGGCAATTTACTATTCATGTGAAAATTTCAGACAATATTTTTATGCTTACTACTTAGCCACCTTTGGGGAGAGATAATTGAAGATTTATGTGCATACTTTCTTGACAGAGTCACAGAAAATGTTAAATAAAGCAGTAATTGGTTGTATAAATTGTAAGTTCAGTAGTTCAAAATTTCACAGTTTAATTATTTGTTAAAATGTGAGAAAATGTTCAAAATATTAGGATGTTTATAGGTTCACCACTACTGCAGGTATACACTCGAGATTTGGCATGCATACCAAAAAAAAAACATGCCCTGGAATCCAATCAAACTGGATAAATGTGGGTTAGAAGGTTAATATTTATTGTGGATACTTTACAATTTACTAATTGGAAAATTTGCTCAAAAATTCATGGATGCATAATAGGTAATGCCACTAGAAATCCACTTTTGGAATATAACTTTCACAAAGTACTTATCACAACTGAATCAACTTGCCTGCACTAGCATCATAGCTCTGCAATACCCAACACTCCTGCAACAGTAATACCCAGCATCATGCTCCATCATGACTAAAGATATCCAGATACTTCTGTCACAATGGTCTAAGTCATAAATAGTTGTAAGGCTTGAGGCTTGGTGTCACTTGGTGCCACAGTTTTCAAAGAGTAATAATATACCTTGCTTGAAACAGGGTTGTTAAGGTGTCTTCGGGTGGCACTGTACAGAAACAATGCTGTATGTTCAAGTGCTTGCACAAGGCATTTAGTCTGTAAGCTCTAGTGGTTATCTGGCATATTCCAAGAATTCAGGTTAGTGCACAGTGAAGATCACATCTATTCTTCATGGTTCATCACTTAAGATAGTAACCTGACAATTGGCACCACTATACATTTACAATGGTGCCCACTATACTGTAAATGCTATCTTACTGTCACTTTAACCAGACTTTACCCTCCTCTACAATGGCAACTCCATTGTATGACTGGGAAAAATGTATGGACATCACTTCAATAAAAGTATCACAACATTCGGGGGGGGGGGGTCACATGAGAAAGCCGAGCTAAACGCAGCTAGGCTTCTGTAGTTCTGTTCCACAGCTCACATTTTCTCTTTTGTCCTTCTCCTGGTAGGTACTCCTCCAGAGCAGATAGTGGCATTCTTGTTTTGAGAACATAGGGATGCCAGAAAGTGAAAAAACTGGCACATTGACAAAGAAGAAATATTAACTCTTTACCATTCTGCCACCTCCTGCAGAAGGGCCTAGTAGTGTGACAGAGGCACAGGTGGAACATGTTACTGAAGTGGGCCTAGTCGCTTGGGGAAAAAAAAACAAAATTAAAACTTATATGAGTGCTACTAGAGTGGACCGCAATATTTTAACTGTTACCCTAACAGCTGTGAGGATCTCTGTTGAAGCCTTGAGACATCGAGTTGAGCAGATGAAAACCCATATCAGGCACTTTGAGGACTGGGCACATCCAGCTGAGTGACTCCTGGGCCTGGATGAGAGGGAGATTTGTTCACTCTGGGAAAAGCTGGATGACCAAGAGACCCAGAAACACCGGAGCAATGTTCAGATCTTTGGTCTGCATGAAGGTTCAGAGGGCAGTGGTATGCTTCAGTTCCTACAGAATAGGTTGCCTAGATGGCTCAATTTGCACACAGATTCTTTGCTGGAAATTGAGAAAACACATAAATTTCCCATAGCCCCCCATCCCCACCCCAATGGACCCTATCAGCCGGCCTCACCTGGTCATGTTGAAACTGCTCCATTATCAAGATAGGGAGTGCATTTTGAAGGGAACAAGGGCAGCCAAGGAGATTCTTTGGCACAGGGCTAGACTGATCTTCTGCCTGGACTTTCCTAAAAGAGTTTTTGACCCATGAAAGGCTTTTGATCTAGTCAGAGATTTGGCAAAGAAATGTAGTATTAAATGCTTTCTGGCTCATCCAGCTACATTGCTGGTTTTTGTGCACCATCATGTTGAATCCTTTACCTCTCCCATGGAAGCTTGGCAATTTATTTTGAGTGTTTCCCAATTGGACCCAGTTGATACATCCAAGGGGAATCAGCCACTTTCAGGTTCTAAGCCACAATGGGAGTAGCTATCTTCGAAACCTTAATCCTCAGTAGGGAACAAAGATGCACATGGTTCACCACCCTGCTCACCTGTACAGGAAGAGGACTCTATGAACTGATGTTTTTTTACATAGTGGTATGGGATAGACTCTTCTCCTATCTATGGAACAGCTTCTTGGTTTTGTGCTACTTTTTTCTTTTACTTATGGTTACCCATCCTATTGCTGTGTTTCAGATTTATTTTTACATTGTCAGCCTCCTTCAGTTAGGGCAATGTCTCTTGTTAACTAGGCAGCCACTAGAGGTACTATACTTGGAGGGACATGGTGGGTTTTGCTACTTAGTCTGGTGTTTTCTAATGGGTTCCTTAAGTTTCTACATGTGTCTAATGAGTCTGATAACTCATCCAGAACTGTTGATACTAGTTTTAGTTGGTACCTAAAAGCTTGTTTGATGGTCCCCCCCACCATTCTTCTCCACCTCCTCTCCCCGTTACTTAATATGTGGCTACCTGGTGGATCAGTACCTCTGGTAGCCTAGCTATGTATCAGATGTTTGTAGATTTCCCCTGTGGCTGGATTTTTTTTGTTTGCTTTGCATGAGTAGTGTGTGGGAATAATGGAAGATGTAGCCTCAGGCATATGGTTGTGTTATCTTTTGTATGGGGGAGGATACTGGTTGCCTGTTTTGGGCTGGGGCTACTCCTGCTAGCTGGGACTTGTGGGCCTGTCCTCTGTTAGTATTGTTACCTATACACCCCTAAATGTTTTGTGGGTCACTCGGGGATAGATTTTGGTTGAAATCAGAATTGGTGTACTACAGACAGGAATGGGGGATAGGGTCCTTTGGCTAGCTGTGTACATTTCGTGATTTATCCTTTGATCCTGCAGGTACTGGTGCAGAGGGAGTGAATTTTCTTTTAGTGTTTTCTTTGCTTTCACTCTTCTGGCTGTCTAGTGTGGGGATTGTTTGTTAACGTGGGGGTTTGATGGATACATATAGTGTTTTTCTTACTGGTGTTTCACCTGCTTTAATCATACTGGAGAGTTTCACAAGGGGTTGGGGGTTACTACCCCCAGCGTGGCTCCTGTGTGGGATGGGTGCAGTGATCCCATGCATACCCACATGCATGCAATAAGATTTATACACTGTGCTATTCTGCTAGTTCATATTGTAAGTTTGATAAGTGTTGCTGGCCAAGGGTGTAGCTACTGATACACCAAGTAAGCCATGGAGTACTAAGTTTAGTAGCGGGGGTAGCAAACAAGCTGGCCAGCATTGTTCTGCCCTCTCTAGTCCATTGCTTTTAAAATCCTTTTTTTGGCTTTGCAGGTTTTTTCTTTTCTCTTTCAGCTTTGTTTTTTTGGGGTGGGGGCTGGCTGGTGGACCACTGGCGTTAAAACTGAAGGTCTCAATTAGGTCTGCATGGTCCACCTGCATAGTGATTGGCTCTGCATCTGGTAGGGGGTGTGGCAACTCTGGGGTGGTGAGTTTAAATGCCCAGTAAAGTTAGAAGCCATACTATTAGTGCAGTTGGACTGGGAGTGAAAGAAGCAGTATAAGAACTGAGGAGCAGCAGATGGAAGAACAGACTCAGAGCCAGCTAAAGAAGGAAGACTTCATGTGAAGTTGCAAGCACAGCGAGTCTGCCTACCTGTTGGGGGAGAGAAGAAATTTCTACCATGGTCTTGAACTTCTGGTACATTCAGTGGCATTTACCAGCGGAGTGAACAACACTAGTAGTGCAGATAGACATCAGGTCTAGTGTAGGAATCATCTGATTGGAGCCAGGAACCTTGGACTCGAGTCATTGGGGGAGGCATGGATGTAGTAGTGGGAGGGGATAGCAGTGTGGCAGCTTGGTGTACAAATCTGAAATGCCTGGCTACACCCCTGTTGCTGGCTCCTGTAAGACTTCTTAAGTTTCTTAACATTTCTAGTTATTTTTTATGGATTTTAGGAATGTGTTCTATTGTATATTGCACATTGACCCTTGTGGAGTAGAGATGGTACTATGGAGTTTTTCTTGTCTTCTGGTAATTTTCTGATTGTTGGTGAATTACAATTGTTACCCGCATGGATGTCAGTGACAATTAACGCTGCTTACCATCTGTGATGTACAGTATATGGATTACAGTAGTATTACTATTTGTAGATGATTTTCTGGTTATGTTGTCTGTTTTTGTGTTAGTATCTAGGCTGAAATTCAATAACATCTTTATATACAAAAAATGTTGTAAACTTGATGACAGTTGTTGTATTTGTTTTTTTAGTTATTCTAACGATTTATTGTTAAAGTTTTGGATATTTTTTATATTTCAGCTGCTGCTGCTGGGGGAATAGTGGGGGCGGGGGGGCAGGACACAGGCCTAGAGATTTAGTTGATGGGTGGCCATGACATATAAGGTGGTCTTCTGGAATGTGCGTGGAATGAATGGCCCTATTAAATGTAAAAGTGTGCTTTCTTATGTTAATAAATTAGGGGCAAATAGTGTTCTTACAAGAAACGAAGTTGCTTATAAAGGAAGTGGATAGACTTAGAGCAGGATGGAAGGGGCAGGTCTTTGAAGCTATGTATACCTCAAAAAAATAGGGGGTTACGATTTTGTTAATTAATGATGTCAATTGGGTTACTTATTCTGTAACTAGGGATCCTCAGGGAAGGCAGGTTCTAGTAGTTGGTACCATGGTTGACTCTGTGTATACCCTAGTTTCAGTATATGGGCTAGATAATGATATCTCCTCCTCTTTTCATAAGCTCTCACAGATTCTTCATGATAAAGAGCAGGGGAAGCTAATATGTGATCGCAGTGGCAACTGTACTAAGATTGATACCCCTGATTCCAAATTGGCTCTGGGATGACCATGGGCTCTGGGATGTGTGGAGGTTGTATCATCCTGTTGCTAGGGACTATACTTATTTTTCTCCATTACATCAGACTTACAGTAGGCTAGATCTTATCTTGCTTTCCCAATATCTTATTAAAGGAACATTAGCAGCTACTATTGAGCCCATGATTATCTTGGATCATTCCCCTATTACTTTCACATTCCAACAGGAGGGAGTGGGTACTGAGACTAATCTTTGGTGCTGCAATGCTGTTTATTGAATGACTCCCAGTTCAGGGAGTGGATACTCAAGGAAGTTTGTAATTATCTTTCCATTAACAATATGGGAGAAATAGCTTCCAGGTGGGTGTGGGAGGGTCTTAAGGCCTATCTCCACAGTAAAATAATTTCTTACATGTTTGTGCACAAAAAAGAATAACACCATAAGTTACAGGTTACAGGTGTTAGAAAAGCAATTGTGGGACCTTGAACAGTAATATAATGTGGATAAGGGGGACTCCTCCCTTCTTCAACATATTAGGGACCTTAGATTCCAAATGATTTCTTTAAATACACAACAAGAGGAATTTGGTATTTATAGAACAAGACAGGCTTATTGGGAGGGAGGTGAAAGACCTGGCCATTTGCTAGCCCACCGGCTTAAGCAGATGGAAGCCTCTAGTAAAATCCTTGGGATTCAGTGGGGTGATACTGTGCTTAAGGATCCTGAGGGGGTCAGTTTAGCTTTTAGAGATTTTTATTCCCAATTGTACACTATTTGGAGACCAAAGGGGGCTCACTCCGTGGAAAATCAGGAGTTTCTGGATCCTTTGCTCTTCTTAGCCCCACTGATGTATAGCAGCAAGACTTGGATGCCCTGATTACACCCTTGGAGGTTCAGATGGCAGTAAAACAATTACACGGTGGTAAAACTCCACTAGATGGGTTCGGTGTTGAGTTTTACAAAGTTATTGGGGACCTGGTGTATCACTTGCTTGCTGACATGTTGGCTAAGGCCTGGCAGACAAGGGAGCTTCCATTAACCATGTACGATGCATTCATTATGGTTTTAGCTAAAAAAGATAAAAACCCATATTAGTGCTCTAGTTACTGCCCTATCTCGCTCCTCAATGTGGATTACAAAATCCTTGCAAAAATCTTAGCCAATAGGTTGACTAAGGTCTTACTGTATTTAATACATTTGGACCAGGCTGTCTTTGTTGGATGGGGTGGGGGGGGGGTCAAGATGGAGAGGGTCATATTTGAAGGTTAATTGACCTCATACAGGCTTCTGCTTCATCGTCAGAGGCTACTGCAGTGGTAGCTTTCAACACAGAAAAAGCTTTTGATTCAGTTGAGTGGCAATATTTATTTGCAGTCCTCCAAATGTTTGGCTTTGGACCCAGTTTTCTCCATTGAGCCCAGATCATTTATTCTTCCCCTCATGTAGAGGTCCTTACAAATGGTAGAGTATCCCTTTCCTTTCAGTTGGGCAGGGATACCTGTCAGGGTTGCCCCCTGTCTCTGGTTCTCTTTTTGCTAGCAATTGATCCCCTTGCTCAAAAAATTTGAGTCTCCTGGTATACAAGAACTAGAAGTTGGCTGGACTATATATAAAACTATGTTATTTGCTGATGATGTTCTTTTGACTCTAAAAAACCTGCTTCCTCTTTATCCAGTCTTATTAAGCTTTTAGATTATTTTTCATCCCTGTCTGGCCTAAGGAATAAATGGAGCAAAACAGAAGTGCTTCCTATGAATGCCCATTGTGCTGAACATGCAATACCTGCTCCTGGTCTGAAACAGGCCTCTCGTTCTAGTAAATATTTGGGTATCAATATTTCTCTCAGTCTACAGGAGTGGCCCTCTTTGAATGTTCAGCACTTCTTGTTAAATTTAAGGAGGATGTGGCCAGATGGAAACATCTTCATGTGTCTCTTTTGGGCAAAGTGCAAGCTTTGTGGATGATGGTTCTCCCTAAAGTCCTATATGTTATTCATTATCTGCCTTTTAAAATTCCTGATACCACGTGGAATCAGTTCACTGCCATGATTTTGGAATTTCTATAGGAGGGAAGTAAGCCTCATCTTTCATTTGCATGGTTGATTGCCCTGTACACCAAAGGAGGATTTCAATCCTTCTAGTTTAAGGGTAACTATGTAGCATCTGGCCTTTGCCATATCTGGATGTGGCTACACTTGGAGAAGCTTCACTCCCCAGCCCACTGGCTGGACCTGGAAAAAAATATGACAGGCCTCTCCCCTCCAGAGAGTATTCTTTGGGATCTTAAGCAACCCCTAGGCCCATCCCCACTCAAGAATATGCTTCTCATGTATGGATGTCAGCTAAGGAGTTTTTAGGTCCCTATTGGGAAATTCCTTTATACCTTTGGCCCACTGGTTTAACTTTAGGTTAAGGATGGGGGTGCATCTTTGCAGTGGCAACTATGGCAACAAGGGGTCTAAGTTAAACCCAGATAAGACTGAGGTGCTGGCTGTGGACCCTGGTCGCCTTGAGGTGGGTTGCAGGGCTGGGGTTCCATCTGGTATATGGCTCGATGGTATCCAACTCCCAACCTCAGACCAGGTACGTAATTTGGGCGTTATTATAGACAATGGCCTGACCCTAAAATCTCGGGTGTAGGCCATTGTCAAATCCTCATTCTACCATTTTAGGAATATCGCTTGGGTGAAACACCTGGTTCCTCTGGCTGACCTTCCTACCTTAGTCCACACCTTTGTGACCTCTCGCCTGGATTACTGCAATGTCCTGTACCTAGGGTTACCAGGGGTTGATATCCATAAGCTTGCAGCTGGTGCAGAATCGCGGCCAGCCAGGCTGACTGGGACATCTAGAAATAGTCATATTACGCCTGTGCTGCACGGACTGCACTGGCTGCTGGTTCAGTGGTGGAACATCTTTAAGGTTGGGTTACTGACCTATAAAGCCCTACATGAACAGGGACTGCGGTATCTGCAAGATTTCCTTACTCCCTACTGTCCCTCTCGCTCACTCCGATCCACCGATGAGGGATTGCTAGAGATTCCCAGGGTTCATTTAAAGACATCTGGGGCATGTGCATTTTCTTATGCTGCCCCCACCCAATGGAATTATCTACCTCACCGGATATGAGGCTGCCTGTCCGTCGAAAGTTTCAAATCTGAACTTGAAACCTTTTTGTTTTTAAAAGCATTTTAAGAATGATTTTATTGTTAATATTTGTCTATTATTTTAAATGTTGTTATTGTACAGTGCTTTGGTTTTTGAAAAGCGCTTATAAATAAACTTTTACTTACTTACATACTTACTAAGGAGGTTGGGTGACCTCTTCTTCCCCAATTCTTGCTATTTAAAATCCTTTAGTGATCTTCAGAGAGAGGCCTCCCTACTTTATTTGCATCATTGGCAGTACCTTCAACTTTGGCATTTTTTTTTGTTGAAGGTAGGGTCGCAGCTTAAACTGCCATCTACAAGGACAGCCACTAACTTGAAGGCCATTGGCAGGAGTGGTGAGAAGCCATTGACCTGGTAGGGTCAGAGACCACAAACAAGTGTAGGACTTAAGGACGGACTGGATGGGCCTAGCGGTCCTTATCTGCCGACAATTTCTATGTTTCTATCTTCCCCCATAATCTGGGTTTCATTTATAAAGCATTACTGGAGGAGTATATCAGAGGTACGAGTCAATTAAAATTACGGTGAGAGAAGATCTTAGGCTATACTCTCTCTGATGCAGAATGGGATCAAACTTGGACCAACACGTATGGTGCTTGTAGAGATACTGCTGGTTGATTGATGTAATTGAAAACTTTACTTTTGTGATATCATACTCCCTCAGTCTTGTATAACATGCAAATGGTGTCAAAGTCTAATTGCTGGTGCTGTGATCAAGTGAATGGTACTCTGCTTCATCTCCTCTTGAAATGTCCCAACATTTTGGATTGGTGGAACCAGATATTCTTTCACATGGAGTCGGTCCTGGGGTTCAAGATCCCAAAGGACACCTCCTTATTTGTGTTAGGTAATACTTTGAAGCTTCTGGTAGTTAACAAGTCTCAACGGGACTGGTTTATGGCTGCTATCACAGAAGCCAAGTGACTTCTTTTATCGAGGTGGTGTAAAACAGATGTACCATCTCCTGATGAATGAGTGGATGGAATGTTTAAACTTGTGAGGTATGAGAGGCTGTCTTACATTGCGGCAGGTAAACTTTAGCATTTTCTTCAAATATGACAGCCCTTCTTACTGTGCTTTGGGACCTTCCTAAACCCAGGGATGCTTCTTATTCCCCCCAGCACATGACTTTCACTCCTTAGCCTAGGTTATTACCTGCTGTTAGTTCAGCTCATAGGTAGACATTGTTATGTATAGTTAGTATCAAATAGGATGCCCCCCACCCTCCCCCTGTTGTAAGCAGCATTTTCCTGTTTCTTGTAGCTTTTGTTAATGGGTTGATATGTTTAGATAACTTGTGTATATTACTTGGGTCATGCTGGAGTTAGTTTATCTAATCTGGTTCTCTTTATATAAGTATTATTTTATTTTATGTAATGTATAGGATTCTCTTGAGCTAATAGTTGATTGTTCTGGATGACATGCAAATTGTTTTTTCATTGGTGTCTAACTTCTTGTTCAATTTTCTGCAGCTTATTCATTTGTTCACTTGAAGTGTGTTGCTCGGGTAAGCTTTGGCATAGGAGTTAGGTATCATGTTTTTCTCTCCTCATCAATTCTACTTTTCTGTATAGATTGTCAGTTACCAAATTAGATTGTTAACTCCTAGGAGTGATAAACACTCTGGCCAGGTTCTGAGATGTAATGGTTGTTTGTAATGATTGTTATTTGTTTACACTGTTAATAAAGTATTAATTATAAAAAAAAGTATCACAACATTCAATAATTTCACCAATGCTCATGAAATTTAGCTTTAATTACTGATGTTATTTTAGAATCTCTGGCTGCTTATAACCTGGCCAGTCTTTGAGCAAGAGATTCAATCAATAATGCATGAGAGATGGTGGGATAACATCACACCTCAGTTGGTTGGGCATGAAGCCACAGGCCAAGTGTGTCCAACACCTGAGAAGTGCAGTTATCCCACACAGACACTCACCCTGGAGTGCAATATTGTGTGCTGTGGAATGGCTCATTTTGTAAAAATTAAAAATAAATTGTTTTAAAACAGCTTTCTACATGATGTTGGAATGTGCAAGCATATTTTTAAAAAGGTCCTGTTCTTTGTTTGATCTCTTGGCAGTGCTGTTGTGTTATGGATCCCTAGTTCTTTTATGGAGGTTTCCACTTGTGATTTTCTTGGTTGCTGAAGCCCCCCCCCCAAACACACACTCTGTCTCTCACCTGTAGTTTGATAAATTCTCCTTGTCTTGTTGCCTGTCTTGGGAGTGAAAAAAGATGCTGGGCTCAATTCTCAAAGCCCTGAGATTGATGCAAGGTGTTTGCATCAAACATAAATGGTGCAAGTGGCACCTTGCATCAAAAAATGCCCCAGAGCTATTCACAAAAGCAGCCTGCATCAAACGTAGTCTGCACCTGCCAAAGGGGACTTGTGCAAGCCATGTGCCACAAAATAGGGTGTGGCATAGTGCTAGAGGGCTTGCAGCAGACACGGGATGCCATATTCTCCAAAGAGGGATTCACAAAACTCTCCCAGAGGGAGAATTTCTAAGTATGTTTAGACCAGCCAGGGCTGGTCTAAGGGTACTTAGACATACCCCTCTGGGAGAGTGTAGGATGATGTGGCAGTGAGCTGCGTTTCCCCCTCCCAAGCCCAAATCCCCTGTTATGATAAATTAAATATCCCTGGTGATCTAGCATCCCCCTCCCTGAACCCTGATCTTTGTCATAATATAAATGAAATAGCCCCTTTTTCCTGGAAGTCTAGTTGTCCCTCCTCCCCAATCCCCGATCTTTTTCATAATATAAATGAAATAGCCCCTTTTCCCTGGTAGTCTAGTTGTCTTCCCTCCCTGATCCTCATTCTTTGTCATAATAAAAAATAATTAGCCCCTTTACTGGTAGTCTAGTGCCCCCCCCCAATCCTGATGTCCCCAAAATTAATGTATAAAATAACACCTAGTGGTCTAGTGGACCCCCCCACCTGGCAGTTCCCTAAAACCCTGCTCCCCCCATTCCCATAACCATGCTAGAGACTGGCACAGCCTACTGATCACCACCTTGGCCAGCCACTGACTGAGTTCTGAATGAGTGTGTATTGTATATAGTATGCACTCTGTGATTGACAGCTCACTGAGCTCATAGTATATACAGTACACCATCATTCAGAGCTCAGTCAGTAGCTGGCTGTGGTGGTGAGTGGTGGACTGTGCCAGTCACTGGCTCAGTTATGGAATTGGGGGGAGTGAGGTGGTAAGACACTGACAGGTGGGGGGTCCACTAGACACTAGACCACCAGGTGTTATTTTATACATTAATTTAATTGACATTGGGATTGGGGAGGGGGGCCACTATACTACCAGGGAAAAGGGCTAATTCATTTTTATGATGTCAAAGATCAGGGATGGGGGTGGACCACTAGACTACCAGGGAAATGGAGCTAATTATTTTTTTATTATAACAGTGATTGGGTATCATGGGGGGCCACTAGACTACCAGGGAAAAGGGGCTAATAATTTTTTATTATAACAAAGATCAGGGGTCTGGGAGTGGAGACCACTAGCCTTTGTTGCAAGGAGCCTGTGGCAAACCACTCCTGTGTGCCTTGGATTTGTTGCATGGGAGTGATTGAGACAAGTGTGGGGACTTAAGCACAGGCACTGCAGTGCTTCAAGGTGCCAGCATTAGGGTGCTGAGTCATTAGGGTGCCAGAATCAGAATTCACCACACCCTCCCCAAGGTTCACCCCCCCCCGGAGTTGGAATCTATAAATTAGGGGTTGTGTGGGGGACATTGGTAGGAAACATTGCTGAATGGTGCCCTAATGACTCTGCACCCTAATGCTGCTGCATTCCAAGAGTGGAACCAAGCACAGGGACCCCTCCTGTGCCAGAATCTGGTGCAGGGTCCCTGGCACAGTGGGCTTTGGTGCAAACTGCTGTTTGCTATGGTTTGCACCAATCAAAGCCATTTTTGTGAATTGAGCGCGTTGTTTCTTTGTGATTATGTTTTCATCCAGGTAATGAAGGAGTGTGGACAAGAAGTTGGGCATGTTCCAGAGTGAGGTACATGAAGCTACATGCCAGAGAGAGGTACATGAAACAGTGTGCCAATATATGATGCCACTTAAAGCAGAATTTTTTTTTAATTTAAGTTTGTCCTGGGAGAGGGACCAGAAAAAGGATGGGGGCAGAACTCTCTTATCTTTAACATGACTGCAGACTGAAAGTGAAAGTGGGAGTGGAAGACTGACATTGCTCTTAGAGGAGCAGTTGATTGCAAGCGCATTGTGTGATTCAGAAATACAGAGAAGGCAGGTAGTGGAGAGGGAGTTTAAAAAATGTAGATTGGGTTGGTTTTACAGCATTTTTCATATGTGCTGCTTTTATGAGACACTTGTTGGGTTTGTCACAGCAGGCTGTGTTAAGTGCTGCAGACAAGTAGGCACAGTGATTTTCAGTTTTGGTGCAGTCATATGTGCTGTGCCTTGATACAGCAATACTGTGCTGGGATAATAACGCCACTGTAGTTGGCCACTTACCAATCAGATTCATGGAAATCTTCTTTGCTGTTGTATAATAGAGATTTGATATGCACAGCCTCTTTTCTTGCATGTTGCTTTTTTTCATGGCCAGCAGTTCATTTCTCAGTGATATAACTCATTCACAGGGATATATCTTGATCATGTTGAACTCAGCCATCTTTTAGTTGGCTTCCAAGTTTTTCTTTAACATCTTTTCCCTCCAATCTCCCCTGGTGTGGACAGTGCCTTTGTCAGGCTTGCACAGCCACAGCTTCCCCTGCAGCAGGAGCAAGGTCCCTTGCCCAGTGACAGTGGTCGCTGCATTGGTGGATCCCTCTGCAAACCCTCCCCAACTAGAGATGTGAAATTTTACTTCACCAGCAAAGTTCTAGCAAAGTTCCAAAATTCACCTTCGAGAATTACTTCACAAAGTTCCCACTTCACAACTTCACCTACCTTTGCCAAATTTCACCAGTAGAAGCAGCAAAGTTAGGTGAAGTTAGACAAAGTTAGGTGAAGTTGGACACATTTAAGTCAATTTGCCTAAAAAAAGGGCAACTTCACCTTGCCAAAACTTCACACAGTCGGCACTTTGCACTTTGTGGATTTCACAAACTTCACAAATTAATTTGTGGAGCAAATCTTATCCAGTTCATCCATCTCTATCCCCAACTGAGATGAACTGATGAGCGGCAGCTGCCTCATCCATGGCCTGCCTCCCAACGTGACTTCCTTGGCTCACTTCTGAACCTGGGTCATCAGCATGGCAGTATGACATTCTGCTGCTGGGCCATGGGGGTAGCCTCAAAGCCTGATATTTAGGGTCAGTGAACCAAATAAAATGGGTGCTATTCTGTTCACTAGTTTTAAAGTTATTGGGGCTTAAAATTTCTACAGTTTACATAATTGCAAAATTTTATTTTTAAAATTTCTGAATGTGTTAAGGCTTATAATTTCCTTTACAGACAGATACATTAAACTTGGCACACATATGTGCTGACCTTGGTTAAAGCATCATACCAAATGTGGTACAATTTGGACTAATACTTTTACTTTACATAATTTCAAACTGTAATTTTACAATTTACAAATGTTTGGTGGCTTGTAACTCAGTCACCTTTGAAGATGGAGATCTGAAACTTGGTACAGGTCTGTATAGACCCTGGTCATCATGATCATCATACCAAATGTTGTGCAGTTTGGGCAAACACCTTTTAAATTAGGTGGATACAACTGAAAGCACACTTTTTGGTAAAATTCCACGAAATGTTTAAAGACATTTCACAAATTTCAGAGAAGTGAAACTGGAATTTCACCAGAATTTCACTGGCAGAAGATAAATTTCATCCAGCCCTATATATTAGATAATATTAACAGCAAAACTTGATTAGTTTCCTTCAATGTAAGAAGGATGTTCTTCATTTGTTCAGCATAGTTATCTGAAATGAAAAACACACTTTTTTAAATTAGGCAATCCAGATACAACGCAGCTAACTGAGTTCCCACATATTTCATATATTATGTGGAAAGCTGATTCAGTGTGCTGTATATGAAACACCTCCTTTATTACTGCTTTGTAAAACTCTGTAAGGTTTATTTTGAATACCAAATTGCTTTGTACATCACCTCAAAAGAAAGACCTTTTAGTTGAAGCAGAGTTCACATGTTACAGTTTTTTTCTGGTCAGTTACTCTCCTTGGTAAATTATATGTTTTAATCTTAAATTGTAATAGTTATCACTAGTGGGATTATTTATACACATTGGAATATTAATAAATACTAAATGTGCATTTTAAGTGCAAATTAAGTTACATTCTGGAAATAATGTTTTCCTGTGTTAAGTATCTTTTTTCTTGTTTTCTTATATTAAGTATCATTGTTTTGTTTTAAGATTTAAGAATTATTTGTTAACGTCAGGAAATCCAATAAATTCTGGGAATATGTTGCTTGCTAAATACTGTGCATTTTCTACCAACTGGAATTTTTTATACAGAGATTTTCATGTTCCAGTAAAAATGTATAGAAAAATGCACAGATGCCCATGCTAACACCAGATGTAATATAGGGAATAATACATGTCTGTGTGTGTGTGTGTATATAACCAGAATTAGTATACACCTGAGGTGTGTGATACCACATAAACCACAACAGCAAAGTTTGAGGGGTTTATAAAAGCATCACACGCCAAAGGTGTGTATAAAATTCTGGATTGTATCCTCCTCATGTTTTATTTTCTATAATTGCTGGTCCCACTGACTATATAAAGATGTCACCTGTTGCTTGGTGGCTGTCCAGTTGAAGAGGGTAGCATTGATTTGAAGGAGGATAGAGCTCAACTGCGTGGAAGGGTGTTGGGGCTGCTGCTACCAGTCTGTCCAGTGAAAGCATGTGAGTACATGAGTGAGGTAAAGAGAGAGAGCACAAGCCCTTCCAACCTGCTTCTGACTTAGTGTTGTGCACTTCGAGAGATATGAGTTTGATCAACAGCTCTGGATTAATACATGCACAGTTGTAATGGGTAATTACAACATGGTTATGTGTCTATTAAAAGTGATGACAGTGATTATCAATACATAATATTATCTGTATGAACAATGCTCAGCAAACATTTAGTTATAACAAGGCCATTTAGAATAGTAAAAGTCCTTATAAACAAGGATTTCAAATTAAAAGAGAACAAAATAATAATTATACGAGGGCATGAATGACCACATAGTTAATTTTCATGGGAAGAGTGCAAGTTCAAGAACATCTCTTAATAGAAACAACAACATTTTTGGGTCATAGACAAAGCATGATAACAGAAAAGATCAGCCTGAATGCTGAGACAAAGAATAAATAAATGGTTAGAAAATGACTTACTAATTCCCTCAAATCTGATTGGCTGAAAAACTCATTGGAGCAACATTCCAAATTTCAGGCAAATTGGACAAACAGTTACAAAGTTATTAAAGTGCAAACTTTGAGGTTTAACATAGAAATGGCTAAGCAACCCTAACTATAGTGACACGGTATATATATATATACATATAAATATAGATATATATATACATATATATATATATATATATATGGCAAAAAACTCCATTTAATGCATCAGTTAGGGTTGTTCCACAGCGACAAAACAAGGAAATGTGATGGTAGGGTTCCCACACCCTTGCACCCCACCCCCACCTGCCCCATCAACAGGCATCAGGGTGTGCATTAGGAGTCATCAGTCCTAACTATCACCCTATCCCATGTGCAAACAAGCTGAGGTAGTGCAGTATAGGAGAATGGGGTTAGAGTTAGGACCGACAACCCCAGCGAACACCGCAATGCCTGTTGGTGGGGAGGGAGTGGTGGAATGTAAGAAGGTACCCTAACATTGAATTTCCTCACTTTTGTCACTGTGGAACAACCCTAACTGATGCATTAAACTGAGTTTTTTGCCATGAATTCCCCTTCTTTTTGAGAATGTGCACTATAAATAGTGAAGTAATGGCAATGCAAACGCAAGCACAAACACTAACGCACATGGTGACATAAATGATGATGCAAACAATAATACAAACACAAGCATAAATGTTGATGAAAACAGAAACGCAAATGCAAGGACGTACGGAAATGCAAACCGTTACGCACACATGCATGGTAACATAATTGGAAACTCAGACAGTTACAGTAACAGCAATGATGACGCTAAAGGAAACAATCAGAAATGCAAACACAAATGGAAGGGTGTATGCAAACACAAATGGAAATGTACACGGTGACACAAAAGGAAACAGAAACAAAAACAGTAATATAAATGTAAATGTTAACAGTTACACAAACACAAGTGCAAATGAAAACACAAAGGGTAATGCACATGGTGGTGTAGATGGGAATGGTAATGCAAACAGAAACACAAAAGCAAGCTCATATGGAAATGCAAATGGTAATGCGCACGGTCATGGTACCGCAATAGGAAATGCAAATGCTAACTGTAACAGCATTGATGACGAAAAATGGAAACGCAAATGGAAACACATACGCAAATGCAAATGTAATGCACACGGTGATGCAAAACGAAATGCAAACAAAACCAGTAATGGAAACACAAATGTTAACAGTAACGCAAGTGCAAACAAAAACACAAAGGGTAACTCACATGGTGGCGTAGATGGGAACAATAATGCAAACAGAAATGGAAACACAAACGCGTATGGAAAAGTAGCTGGTAACGCGCACGGTCACGGTACCACAATAGGAAATGCAAATGCTAAGGGTAACAGCAATGATGATGCCAAAGGAATAGCAAAAGCAAATGGAATCGAGTATGCAAACGCAAATGTCAATGTACACAGTGACGCAAAACAAAATGAAAACAAAAACAGTAATGGGAACGGAAATGTTAACAGTAACGCAAATGCAAGTGCAAATGAAAACGCAAAGGGTAACGCACATGGTGGTGTACACAGGAATGGTAATGCAAATGGAAACTCAAACACAAGCACATACAGAAATGCAAATGGTAATGCGCATGGTCACGGTACCTCAATAGGAAACACAAATGCTAACAGAAACAGCAACGATGACACCAAAGGAAACGTAAATGGAAGAGCATACGCAAATGCAAATGGTAATGCACATGGTGATGCAAAACTAAACACAAACAGAAACAGTAATGGAAACACAAATGATCACAGTAATGCAAGCGCAAACAAAAAAGCAAAGGGTAAAGCACACGGTGGCATAGATGGGAACGCTAATGCAAACAGTTATGAAAACGCAAGTGGGAACGCTAACTGTGACAGTAATGAAAGCGCACACCTTTTTTTTCACCAACAGCTGCATAGAGAAACACACTGAATGCAAAGAATGTATGCATAATAGTGGGCCTCCTTGCAGAAAATGAGCACTTGGAATACTAAATTGCTTTATATCTCAGGAACCGTACAAGATAGAAAAAAAATAAAATTTAATATAAATTATGACTTTCCTGCCTAGTTTTTCACTTAGCCCCCTAATGGGGGGACTAAGCATTTTTCTGACAAAAAGTCCTTATCTTGAAGCGTTTCTGAGGTACGGGCCCTGAAAGGTGCAGTGGACGTCGTAGTGTTAGTCTATGGGAAAAAGCGTCAACTTCGGAGCACCGTAACTTTCCATCCGTGCAATATTTTGTCACCAAACCACCCGAAGACACATCTGTGGGATGTTGGCTTTCTTCCCTCCAAATTTCATCCCAAAGACCAAACTGTTGTTTTGTAGCAGGGTGGCAAGCAATTCCTGTTATTTTGGGCGTAGTGTCGCAAAACAGTGTCGCAAATCACGACACTTTCAGAAATGAAATCACAAAAGTGTTGTGAGTGCGGCACTACTTTGCGACACTACTTTTTACAAAAATTTCAAAAACATATTTCTGGGGTGTTTAACCCCCCAAAAAAGACATGGCTAGCATCTTTGGGGTCCAACTAGGTGAACACAAAATGTATTGTGTCCCTGGAGGGTCCAAAATTTAATTGCCAAGCATTTCTGTGACCACTAAATGAAAAAAAAAGGCTGACTCACGACACTACAGGGAGCATTTGTGACACTAAAAACTGCATTTGCAATAGTGTTGAATTTTTTGTTAACTTTTCCCATTGTCGATAATGGGAAACTTGTTTTTTGAATAACTTTTGAATCGTTTAATATTTTTTCATGAAATCTTCAAAAGGCACATCAGGGACCCGGACGTATGTTTCTTGGAAGTTTCGTGATTGGCTGCGTGTGAGGAGCAAGCAAAGAATGCACAAAAAGCATAATTACGCTTACGGAATGTTGTTTTATAACTCCAAAACTGTATATCCAACCATTACAAAACTTGGCAGATCCAGAGATCTATTGCACTGCTCTGTGACTGCCAAATTGCAGGCAAATCTGTTGTACAGTGGCAAAGTTATTAAGATGCAAAATTTCACACTTTAACCTTAAATGGGGTACTCAACTCTAACTGTAGTGGCACTACCGTGCCACTATAATATATAAATATATATATACACACACACACACACACACACACACACATAGTGTGTATAGATATATTTGCACCCAGATGGTGTGGAATTGTGGTATGATTTTCTATGGTAGAACCAGCCTGGGTAATAGAACATGCAAGCCAAGTGTAGTGAAACAATATTAATCTGTTACAAAGTTACGAGAATTTTTCATTTCCCATTGGTTTCAATGGGAAGAACACTTCAGGATAGAGGGAGAACATACGAACATATGAACGTACAAAAATGCCAGCAGAGGCAGGCCTATACAGTCTATCGAGTTTGTTTGAATGTGCAGCTAGCCCCTCAACTTGCAGCTGCCCCACCCTCCTCCCCTCTCTTCATGTTAACACCCCCTCTTTACCCTGTGCCAACTCCTCTTAAAGCTACCCACCTTTCTAAAGCAAACCACCTCCTCGGGTGGAGTATTCCACCTGTCCACCATCCTTTCTGAGAAAAAATGTCTCCTGATTTCCTTCCTGAATCTTCCCCCTCCAACCTCAGCTGATGACCTCTTGTATCCCTCCCTCTTCTAAGCTGGATGATCCCTTCTGCATTAACCTTATTTATCCCCTTCAGGTGTTTAACAGTTTCAATCATGTCCCCCCATCCCTCCTCTACTCCAGGGAGTACATGTTCAGCTCACCCAATCTATCCTCACAGGACTTTCCCTCCAATCAGTGGATCATCTTTGTCACCCTACATTGCACCCCCTCCAACAATTTGATATCCTTCTTCAGAAATGGTGTCAGTACTGTACACAGAACTCCAGTTAAGGCCTGACCAGGGACCTGTATGAGGGATCACCTCCCTACTCCTGGAGGAGATTCCCTTCATTATACACCCAGCATTCTATTGGCCTTTGCTGCCACCTTCCTGCACTGAGCAGAGTTGTTCATGCTGCCTGTTATGACCACCCCAGATCCTTTTCCTCTTCTACACTTTCCAGTTGTACCCCTCTCAGCTCATAGCTGCTCCCCTGGTTCCTCGCTCCAAAGTGCAGTACCTTGCACTTCTTGGCATTGAACCCCAGCTGCCATGTGTCTGACCACTCCTGAAGTTTGGTCAGGTCCTCCTGCAGCCCCTTACACCCCTCGATGTCATCTACCACTGCTCCCATCTTTGTATCATCAGTGAAAAGACTGATCCTACTCCAGACCCCATGTGAGATATCAGCTATGAATATCCTGAATTTAACTGTTCCCAGTACTGATCCTTGTGGCACCCTGCTCGACACTTCCCTTGGTGATGCGAGTTCCCCCACCACCACCCTCTGCTGCCTTCCATTCAGCCAGTTGATGATCCATCAGAAAATCTTTGATCCCACCCCTAAGTAGTCCAGTTTCCCCCCTAGCCTCTCATGTGGCATGGAATCAAAGGCCTTGCTGAAGTCCAAATACAGCACATCCACTGCATGGCCCTTGTCCAGTTCCCTGTTCACCCAGTCATAATACTCAATTAGATTTGTCTGGCAGGATCTGCCCAAAACAAACTCATGTTGATGACCATCCTGGAGACCATTGTCCTCCATCCTCTCCTTTAGGACTGTCTCCATGAGTTTCCCCACAATTGATGTGAATCTCACTGGCATGTAGTTGCCTGGTTTGTCCATGGGGCCACTCTTGTGAATGGGCACTACGTGGGCCATCCTCCAGTTCTGTGGTATGCATCCTGTGTCCCGGGAGGTACTGAACAGGTCAGTGAGTGGTCCTGCCTGGATCTCCGCTAGCTTTTTGAGTACCCTAGGGTGAATGCCATCTGGTCCAGGTGCCTTGTCCACCCTTAGTGCCCTCAAGCCCTCCCTTACCCTGTCCTCTGTAATCCCTATGTCAGTCTCCCTCTTCCCCCAACTACCCACCCTACCCCTCTTGGGGTATCAGCCCCCCTTTCTCCTCTTTGAACACATAACAGAAGTTTTAATTTAGTGCCTCTGCCTGTTCTCCCCCTTCTCCACTCATCATCCATCCATCCAAATTCTCACAATATGGTCCTTGTTCATCCTTTTTTCTCTAACATATCAGAAGTCCTTCTCTCCTTCCTTAGCACCCTGTGCCAGTCTCAGTTCCCTTGAGGTCTTGGCCAGTCTGACCAGCCTGGTAACCTCCCTGGACTTCTTCGTGTACTCCTCCTTGTCCACCTTCCCCCCAGATTTTTTCATCTTCCAAAATTCCCTTCTCTTGGCCCTTGCTCCCTCCATAACCTCCTTTGTCAACCAACTGGGCTTCTTTGCCCTTCCCTTCTTAGTCTGTGTCTTTGTACACATCCCAGTGGCCTCCTTAAGCCCTCATTTTATAATGTCCCACTTCTAACTAGCTTCCATGTCTTGATGAATGCCTGCCAGATGCTTGCCCAAAATTTCCCCATCCTGTTAAAGTCTACCTCTTTAAAAACCTTCACCCTGGTCCCTGTACCCCAATTCCCATATTCATATTCAATGTGAACCACACCGAGTGGTGGTCACTCCCAGCTAGAGGTCCCTCCACACCAAGATCCCTTATAGCCTCCCCATTTGAAAGTATCAGGTTCAGAGTGTTCCCCAATCTAGTCAGTTCATGTATCAATTGCACCAGGAAGCTGTCCTGAGATGCATTTAGTATGACCTGCTCCCTTGCACTCATGATGGCTGGAGTGCTCCAATGCATCCCAGGAAGGTTGAAGTCCCCCAGCACCACTGTGTTCCCCTTCCTACAGACCCTTCTGATTTGCTCAGCTAACACTCAGTCTGGGTCCTCCCCTTGTACCGGGTGTCTGTATACTACCCCCATCCTCAGTGCCCTCCCTCTTGAGTCCTGAAACTGCATCCATAGGGCCTCTGTACCACTTTCCTCCTCCCTCCTCCCACCTCCTCCCTTATGCACTTTATCCCTTCCCATACATAGATTGCCATGCCTCCCTTTCCCCTTAACCCTGTCCTTCCTGAATATTCTATAAGCTGGGATCATCATATCCCAGTCCTGGTACTTGATAGCCCATGTTTCTGTGATGGTCACAATGTCCACCCTCTCACTGCTAAGAGAGCCTGCAATTCAGCTGCTTTATTGCATAGGCTTCTTGTATTCAATGTGATCACCCTCCACCCTGTTACCTTCTTTGTCTTTCCCTGGGTCCCCCTCCATCCCCTGTGCCTCTACCCTAACTCCTCCCCTGTTATCCTGGGAGATAAGTTCATCGGTTCCCATCTCTGGGTTCCCTGTCTACCAGCTGACCACTCACCACCCCCACCTGGTTTAAACTCACCTTCACTGATATGCACCCCTCTATCCCCTGTTTAAATGTTCCCTTCCCCTCAGCGCTTAAGTGAAGCCTGTCTCTTGCATATAGATCTAAAGAAAAATCGAAGAAAGAATTTGCTCTTGCGAAAAAGGATTCACTCTTGAGAAACCTGTTCCTTACTCATGAGGTTTAAATCCTTTTTTGTGAGAGAAAATTTACTATTAACCCCTTCACACCCTAAGTTTTTTTCATTGAGGATATTAATAAATTGTGTATTTATTACAAAAAACTAATTTTCTCAACAATGGTACTAGATAGAGACATAACGTTTTCTATTTTGGATGCAATGTGACCTGGGCTACTACAACAGAGACTGTACACACTGAACTGAAACCCCAAAGTCACACAATAAGTACACAAACAGCACAACTGTGATCAAAATATGTTGTACACAATCAAGTTTGGCCAGCCCTGTGGACCTGTAAAAATACAACATTTAGGTTTGTGTACATTAGGCATGTCATGTGACAACACCCCAACATTGTACTGCATAGAAAAGCATGATCTAGGCAGGCAACACATAGTTTGTGACACATTGTTGTGTTTTTTGTTGGTCTATACCTCACAATACAATTCTGGAAAATCACCAAATTAAGGTCTTGAAATCGAAAAAAACTCAATTTCTCAGCAATGGTACTGTACAAGATAGAGGCGTAGGATTTTCTGTTTTGGATGCAGTGTGACCTGGGCTACTACCACAGACACTGTATGGACTGATCTGAAACCCCAAAGTCACAAAATAAGTACACAAACAGCACAACTGTGGTCAAAAATCTTGTAAAAGTCAAGTCCGACCACCCCTGTGGACCTGTAAAAATACAACATTTAGGTTTGTGCACCTCAGACATGTCATATGACAACACCCCAAAATCACTGCATGGAAAAGTATGATCTGGGTTACATCTCATAGTTTGTGACACATTGTTGTGCTTTTTTGTTGGTCTATTCCTCACAATACAATTCTGGAAAATCAACAAATTCAGGCCTTGCCATCCCAAAAACTCATTTTCTCAACAATTGTACAAGATAGAGACATAAGGTTTTCTGTTTTCATGTAGTGTGACCTGGGCTACTACCACAGATACTGTATGGACTGAAATGAAACTCCAAAGTCACACAATAAGTACACAAACAGCACAACTATGATCAAAAAATGTTGTAAAAATCTAGTCCTGCCAGCCCTGTGGACCTGTAAAAATGCAACATTTGGGTTTGTGTACATTTGTGTACCTCACACATGTCATGTGACAACACACCAACATCATACTGCATAGAAATGTATGATCTGGCTTGGCATTACATAGTTTGTGACACATTGTCGTGTTTTTTGTTGGTCTGTACCTCATAATACAATTCTGGAAAATCACCAGATTGAAGCCTTGCCATCCCCAAAACTCATTTTCTCAGCAATGGTACAAGATAGAGATATAATGATCCTTTTTCATGAGACGAGAATCCTTTTCATGTATTTTCCCTGGTGTCTTGTGGTACCTCCCACCCTCCGATCGCTGCCCCCAGTGACCCTTTACTATGCATGAAAGTCTATGTTTTCTAGGTTTCTATTATAGCACCATGTGCCTGTTAGAATGTTGCTTCACGAGCAAAATGTAAAGGGACACAGTTTTCAAAAATATTTCTGCAACTCTGTGGAGATGGCAAAAATCATTAGCAAACTGCATCCAGAAGCTACTGAAACCCTTTCAGTTAGACAAACAGCAGCTTGGTAGAGCACAGTTTTCAATACCTAGCCCCAGTTCATACCATAGCCATTGTGAAATAGCAGGAAACAAATGTTGCTAATAGTTAGATCACAGGGGCTGAAATAACATATTTTATTGTCCAGGCCCAGTCCTCTGGTACTAGCTATTTACAACGGTAAGGCATGTCAAAGGCAATAAGGACAGGGATGGGGCAAAAATGGGTAAGGCCATCAAGAAATGGAGGGTAATGAGTACCAATGCCCATAGTCTGGGCAACAAGCTCCCTGAACCGATGGCCTTGATGGAAGAGGGATTCCTGGATACCATAGCAGTCACAGAAACATGGTACACAGAGAACCATGACTGGGATGTTAACATACCAGGGTACACAACCTGCAGGAGAGACAGGGGTGGGAGAAGAGGGGGAGGAGTAGCTCTCTATGTAAGGGAAGGGATAAAAGCAATGGAACAAAAGAGTAAACAGGAAATAAAGGAGGCACTGTGGGTCACCTTAGAGACTGGAAATGGCACCACAATCCGCACAGGGGTTGTATACAGACCCCCATGTCAGAGGAGGGAATGGACAACGATATGATAGAAGGCATCCCTAGGATGGCAGAGAAAGGGGAGATACTGTTGATGGAGGATCTGAATATGCCAGATGTTAACTGGAGCATCTTTGCTGCAGCCACATCCAAGAGCAGGGCCATTCTCGGCATTGGGGTTGTCAATGTCACAAATGCACTTTGCTGGTCAGGCTCTCTGCTTCCACAGTGCCAAGCCTCGAAGTACAATACGTGAACAGGTGACAAATAGGGAAAACATCCTGTCTGTTTTGGGTCCAAAACACCTACTAGTCTTGAGTCTTGAGGTAAAATATGAACCCTTTTACACTAGCATGCCCAGTTACCAGGATCAAATGTCACACCCTCTTCAGGGAAAAGCAGTGCAACACTTAACCCAGCGAGCACCCAGCCTGGTTCTCAATTCTCCCCTTTTTGACTCAATTGAGATCTTAGGTATTTTCTTACCTTACAGCAAGATGGTAACACACGTTAAGACCTTAACAGTTTTGTCAGAATTATCAAATACCATCCCAGCATTCACATCCAAAAAAATGAGAAAAGACTCAAGCAGGATTAAGGAAACCAAAATGTTTACTGAAATTAAAAATAGTAAATACATACAAAACACAGAACCTATATATATTAATAATTATAGTCAAAAGAAAAGGGAAATTATCAAATGCCTGTAACTGAATTTCTAACTACCCTAAGTTTCAAGTAATAAATAGGTGGTTGAATTTACCTAAAGTGCTGTGAGAGTGTTTTTTCAGGAGTCCCACTTCAAAACCAAAAAGCAAAATGTCAAGTTCTCTCCCAGCTGGCTGGTAATATGTTTTTACAAACTCCTCCTCCCTGATGACACAGCTCACAGATGCTGGCTGTGATGTCACTCAAACCTGAGTACTGAATCAATTTATCAGTCACATGTCTCAGCCCACTGCAAAAATGTTCCAATTAAAAGAAATATATATCTTCTTCTTAATTAGTGAGGCCTTATGCCAGGGCAGAATTATCCCTTTGATGTCTTCAGAAACTTCCTGAGAAACTGTGTTCACCTAGCTGTGAAATCTAACAGGTATGGTTGTCATGTTTACTTGATTATCTTGCATTGTTCTGTACCTTTCCGAGTTGTGCCTGAAAATAGTCATTGCCATGGCTAGTGCACCTTTATCAAATAAACAAACACTACATAAATAAATAAATAAATCTATTAGAAATTATGGCTTCCTAAGATGTCATAAATGATGCAGTCTTCTATGGCTTCCTGGACTTCAAAGTAGCTGTCATTTCACAACCTGTTGTATAACAGCTAACACAGGCCTGACAGGAGATGTCAAAAGGAAGCTCTTAATTTATTCACTGGGTCAGTTTTACTACAGCAGCTGTTTCAGCAGGCCAGGGCCTTTGAGGTCAAAAAGTCAGGCCCCTTTAAAAGTTAGTCTTTCCCATGGTCTGCTGGCTGTCATTTCTCCTAAGCAGACATTCAAATAAACAATATATTTATATGACAAATATGATACAATATAATAACAAGCAGATGCTATCCGTCACAGTCAGCACTAATGCTCACCCCATTCTCCTATGCTTAGTGGTGGGTGAATTGAGCAAAATTCACTTCGTGGAGTAATCCGTGAAATTCCACCCATTTCATGCAGTGGTATGCAAAACTTTGCCAGGTGAAACAGTGAAATTTCACCATGGAAGGTGAAATTCCACCTTCTGCAGTGAAATTTTGCCTTCCTCGTCGAAATTTTGGCCACGGAAAGTGAACTTTCACTGTGGAAGGCAAAATTTCACCTGCATCAGGAGAAATTTCACCTTGGCGAAATTCCTCCTAATGCGGAAAATTTTGCGAATTACTCCACGTAGTGAAATTGGCCACTTCACCAGCAGAAATTAAAATCTCTGCATCTCTACCAATGCTGTGTGTGTGTGTGGGGTATAAGGTTGGAAACCCTAACACAGTATTTCCCTACTTTTGTCACTTTAACCCTAACTGATGCATGAATGCAGTTCTTATAATATATATATATATATATATATATATATATATATATATATATATATATATATATGTATATGTAAAACAGTAGTATGATAACATTTTCTGAAACAGAAAATGTATTCCATATTCATTCCTTTGATACAGATACCAGCTCTTTGGATAGGTCTGCAGTGGTGGTTTCCATTGAAGGCAATGTTTTAGTTGTAGGAGACGTTTCCATCTGCACCGAATAAGAATGCACCTCTGATAGATCCTCCAGTTCTGCCAGTTCCTAAAATCACTCTGAGCCACCCTAGCCACTTGTTGGTGCTGTACAAAATAAATCAATTGGTGTACATCATACATAACAAGCCTTTTTTAATTGTTGATTTACAGTATATCCTTGTTTCACAGGGGTATAGCATTAATTATTTCCTATTCAAATCAAGAATGCCTTGTCAGAATCACAGACAGCTCCTTCTGTGTTGTTTGAGAGGATTCACTGGAGTTGATCTAAATCTAACTGCCCCTTCATGAGTAGGCTCCTTTTAGTCTGTTGGCTCTAAGAATGCATTCCTTATCAGAAAGCAAAGCAAAAGTTACTATAACTGTTGTAGGTTTTACCTGGGGGAACTAATTTGAAAGACTGGTCCTGGAAGCCATTGATGAACTAGGGTAAATATATGTCTTTGTAACTGGATTCAGAGATAAAGAATTTCTTCACAATTTCCCAATGATTAGTCACTTGAGGTTTCAAATGTAGGAAGACCTTCTAAATAAAGGTTAGAAGAGGGAGGGAAGGGTAAAGGGAAGCTCCTGCCAACAATCTATCTAAGAGGTCCACCAAAATAAAAATCTATTCACATTAAAAATCATGGTATACAATGCATGCAACAGCGTAGTGGGCGATATTTTCTTATGGTCCAATATTTAATCAGTCTATAGATACAGAAACACTGAGGTTGGGGAAGGGGTGTAACTGTTAAGGTCCAAACATCAGAATATTCATTCTCAAATATGCTGAAGATTACAAGGATCTGGAAATTATAACCTAAATGTGTCGCTAATGGAAATGAACTCAGTTTATAATACAGAATGAAAAAGTACAATCCGTGCCACAGTTCATGAGGAGAGGTCCCAAAAAGCAAATCTGGTGAAAAAATTTCAAAAAAATGACTGCATTACAAGTGTGCATGGTGCAGTTTCTACAGACGCTCATAACTTCACCAGTTTTTAATATTTTCACTCCAGAATTTCAACATTGCCATTTTTTTACACCTCCTTATGAACAATACAGCTGTCATTTTTCACATCCTACCCGAAGTGTGTTTTCACACCTGTGGCACAGAATGGTGTTGTCTCAGTGGGAAATCAGCTTTTAGAACAGATTAACAAAAATCACAGTGCCACTGTTTATGAGGAAATGTCCAAAAATAGCCATGTTGAAAATTTGGTGAAAAAAATCCCAAAACATGGTTGCATTACAGGCGTGCATTGCACAGTTTCTACGCACACTCATAACTTCACCAATTTTCATATTTTCACTCCAGATTTTCAACAGTGCTATTTTTCACCACCTCATGAACAGTACAGCTGTCACTTTTCACACCCTGCCCGAAATGTGTTTTTGCACCTGTGGCACCAAATGGCGCAGTCGCTGTGCAAAATCACTTTTTTGGGATTGAGTAATGAAATGATAGCGCAACTGTTCATGGGGTGGGGTCACAAAAAGCCCATGTTGAAAATTTGGAGTGTCGGGGGGTGTGACTTGGGATAGTCGGCCATAATTCTCACTCCATTCCACCCCCACCATGCAGCCAGTGACAAGCATCGAGGTCTGCCTTGAGGTTTGCAGCCCCCATGTTCACCCCATTCTCCTATACTTCACCCATCTCAATGTATTTCCTTATGGAATGGGGTGAGCTTAAGGCCAGAAGATTCCAAGGCATACTGTGGCACTTGTCGGTGTTTGCAGGTAGGGTGAGGTAAAATGGTGTGAGCATTATAGGCTGGAGAATAGGATACAGAGGGTAATAGTAAATGGAGTCCACTCTGAAGAAAGGGGTTTACTAGTGGGGTACCGCAGGGTTCAGTATTAGGACCGGTCCTCTTTAATGTCTTTATAAGTGACATTGCAGAGGGACTGGAAGGAAAAGTATGTCTCTTTTCAGATGACACAAAGATCTGCAACAGAGTTGATGCACAAGGTGGGGTGGAAAGGATGAGAAGGGACTTGGCAAGGTTAGAGGAATGGTCAGATGTATGGCAGCTTAGATTCAATGCTAAGAAGTGCAAGGTAATACACCTGGGAAACAAAAACTCAGGGGAAGAGTACACAATGGGGGATGAGATACTAACAACAACAAAAATTGAAAGGGACCTGGGGGTAGTCATATCAGATGACCTAAAGGTGGGCAAGCAATGTGAGAGGGCAGTAAGGAAGGCTGGGGGGGATACTGGTATGCACAGGGAGAGGCATCACCAGTAGAAAACAGGAAGTTGTTATTGCTTTGTGCAGACAGCTGGTGAGACCCCATCTGGAGTACTGTGTGCAGTTCTGGAGACCTAATCTCTGCAAAGACATAGACAGGATGGAAGCTGTCCAGAGGAGGGCAACTAAAATGGTGCAGGGTCTGCACTGGAAGACATATGAAGAGAGACTTAAGGAGATTAATATGTATAGCTTCGAGGAAAGGAGGGAGAGGGGGGACATGATGGAAACTTTCAAGTACCTCAAGGGAATCAACAAAGTCCAAGAGGGCAGCATCTTTGAGAAAAAGAGGTGTGCAAGAACAAGGGGGCACAATTTGAAGATAGAGAGGGCGCGGCTCAGAGGTAATGTAAGGAAGTATTTTTTCACAGAGAGGGTTGTGGATGCATGGAACGGCCTTCCGGAGGAGGTTGTGGAGTCAAAAACAGTGGTGGAATTCAAACATGAATGGGACAGTCATAAGGCAATTTTAGGGGGTGGGGGTAGGAAAAAGTAGGCTGCTGGTTAACTAGGATCTGCAGCTTATCCATTAGGTAGGGAAATGGGCAGACTCAGTGGGCCAATGGTCCTTATCTGGTGTCAAATTCTATGTTTCTATGTAATGACCCAAAGACACCACCTGAATGCCTGTCAGTCTCTGCAGGGTGGAGGTGGGATTGGAGTCAGTTCAGTACTTCACTACCATTCTTATTATGCATCTCTTTTTCTCATGCACTACACATGCCAATGCCAGCAAGCAAACATTCAGCATTGAAAAATGCTTGTTATACTTTCCAGTGATGATTTTGTCAAAGAAATGCAGTCGCTTACCTAAGAAGATCCTTGTTAGTTAAGCGACTGCCTTTCTTTGACAAAATCATTACTGGAAAGTATAAAAACAAGCTTTTACAAATTGTTCCCATTAAACTGTATGGAGTGCCTCCTCATGCTGCTCCTTAAGTAACATAGAGAACTTTTGGCATTGACAAATGCTTGTTTTTTTATCCTGGCTTAACTTGTTTCTCCCCAGGCAGACCCCTCCCATCCACCAGTCAACTGGAGCAGAGGTTGAAATGCTGGCACATGCATGATCCATTGTCTTGGAGGTGTGTCAGTTGTTCATTCACTTGTGGTACACTGATTTTCTGCATTTGTGGAACCACAGAAAGAAATCTGATTGGCCCATGGAATTTCAAAAGATCAACAGTGCCAAAATGGAAATAGCTTTTGTTCCCAAATGCTCCCTGAACACAGCACTGTAAATATTGCAATAGCCATCATGATCGGCCCATTGATGAGATCTCACTGTTCAACTGCCTGTTACTGACCTGCTTGACCATTGCAATGCCAGTACACACTTGGCCCAGACACCCAGAACAATGTTTGATTGAATCACTAACCCAGTAAGTTCCTTCACTTTTCAGCCTGTTTTAACAGCCCCAGCATTTACTAGACCTAGTCAAAGTTTCTCTACACACACAGTAGGGAAGGTTGCAATACACGCTGGGCAGTACTTTTTGATTGCTGGTACCAGGTAATTCAGTTTCTTTTTCATTTGGTGGCATTTACGGACACAGTCAACCCTCCTTGAAAGTCTCCCAAAATGCGCAGTAAAGGAGGGTGGTCATGATAGCATTGTGCAGGGCAGTGCTTTTTGGTTACAGGTACTGGGCAGTTTCTTTCTGTTGGCTGCATTCACTTAATGTAGTCAATCTTCCTCACTCCCACTAGTACTTTTATGGGAATCATATCTGCAAATCTGTCTCTTTTGTAGTGTGGCAAAGTCATTTTGGGGTAACATGATCTGACTCCTGCCTATTAATGTGTGTGTGGTGGTGGGGGAGTCACTGTAGCATCATGCTGGATAGATTGTTGACTTCTTTTGTGGGGTTGTGGGATTCACTTGACCCAGTCAACCCTCATTACTCACAGTGGACTGACTAGAGTACATGCTGACGGATCTGCAAATCTCTGTCAGGTATCAATCACTTTTGTAGTGGGGCAAATTCATTTTGGGGTAACATGGTTCAACCTACAAATGTGTGTGGGGGGCAGGGAGTTCATGGTAGCATGGGCAGTTTGTTTACTTCTGTTGGGGGGGACAGGCCATATTTGGGATGGAGGGAGCCAGGCATGTGCTGAGATTTGATACCATGAAGGTAGCAATGTGGAACTGGTCATGTTTCTAGGTGGAGCTTTTGCTGCTTTTTGAGATTTATCAATTGCATCATATTAAATTAAGTCTCAGACTGTCTGCATTGATGTGTTAAGCTGGCCATGTAATGTTGATGGGAGTGTGGGAACCGACTTTGTCTACTTGTGTGGGATGGGGGATTGGCCATGTTGGTGAGGTGGAGGATCTTGCTGTGCCTGCTTGGCTGGCTCTATTTGTAGGGGGAAGTCTGGGAGAGGATGCAGTGTTTATTTAAGGGAAGGACTCATTGTGTTTGTATAGGGGCTGTCTTTTGAGGGAGATGGAGCCACCTGTGTTCTTTGGGGGAAAAAGCCTGTGGAAGCTTTACATAGGGGTATGTTGGCTGTAAGTTTACTGCTTAAATAAATTATTTTATACTCCAGCAAAGGCATGTGCACCACATTATTGTTAGATTGTTTGGAGCCCTTTAGAACAGTGGTTGCATCTTTGGTGGTGGTCAGTGTGTGCAAGTGTTTTTTTTATTGTTCTTTTAGGGAGGACTGGTCATGTTTGTGTGGGTGCTTTGGCAGGCCAGGTTGGTGATCCTCTCTTCACTCATTAGCTACTTGCTCTCCACACTGAAATAAAAGGAAAAAAGTAAGTTTTGTATTTAATTTTTTTTGGGCTGTTTAAAAAGCAGCTCAAGATTAGTGTTTGTTCTCCTGCAGGATTTGTGCATGTTCGGAAGTTAAGCCTCTGGTGACTTGAGATCAGATTCTAGGGGATCTGTGGCTGTTTGGAGTGAAGCAAACTGGCTGTGTTGGTGAGAGAATTTGGACTGATCTTGTGACCTTGGTGGGGGAGCCAGCTTATCCATTTAGGTTGTGTGGGTGGTAATGGCCCTTTGGGGGTGGTGGTTGAGGGAGCTGACTGTGTTTGGTTGGGATGAGGGGTGTTACTTGCCATATTGGTGGGATGAGGGAGCTGGCTGTATTCGTTTAGGTGGGGTGAATGGGATTGGCTATGTTGGTGCAGGGTAAACCTGTGTTTGGTGTGAGTGGTGCGGAAGATGACTGTTTGGAAGATATACTGACCATATTGATGGGGAGAGAGAGAGAGACAGCTATGCTGCCTTGGTGGAGTAGGTGGGACTGTCCATGTTATATTGGGAAGGGTCTGACTTTGTTCATTTTATGGGGTGAGCTGGCAGTGTTTTGGCATGGGGAGCTGGCTGTGATGGAGTGGTGGAGCTAGCTGTGTATGGGTGGGGGTGGAGCTGGCTGTGTGGGTGTGTGGGAGCTGGCTGTGTTGGTTCGGAGGAGCTGGTTGGCTTCATGAGGAGTTTGCTGTATTAGTGGGGTCAGGACTAGCCATGTAATGTTATTGGGGCTGGGGGCTGGCTGGCATAATTGCTTTTTCCATTTTACAAAAGTTATGTGTTGTTGCTGCGAGTAGGGGAGCTGGCCAGGTCTGTTTGAGTTGGTGACTGTCAGTGTTTCCACGGCAGCTGTCTGTTGGCACAGGTTAGTCTGTATCATGGCTGTGGGCCGTGGAGCTGGACAGGTTTGTCTGGGTGCAGTGGGACTCATGGGATGAGTTGGCAGTGTTTCTGCAAGGTTTGTTGTTGTTGCTGCAGGGGTGGGGCTTGCTGTGTTACTTTTAGGAATGCTGGCCTTTTGGGCTGGGAACAAAGTGCCTTAAAACTCACACTGCCAAGGTTGCACGTGACTGTAGGGGTGACTGGCAATGCTTGTTTGTGCAGGGCTGTGTGTGTTGGTGCTAGGGGAGATATGTGCTTTTGGGATGAGGCTGGCCATGTTGGTGTGGTGAGGGAGCTGTCTGTGTTTGTTTGAGTGTGGTGGGGTGTGGCCATGTAATTGCAGGACTTTCTGTGTTGGTGCCAGGAGGAGCTGGCTGTTTTCATCTTTGGGGACTGGACTGGCTATGTAGGTGCTGTCAGTGTTGAGAAGCAGGGGAACAGGTGCTGGACATTGGCAGTTCCACTAAATAGCGTAATAAAGGGTGGTATTGTTGGCTTGTGATTGGAACACTGACTTGGAAAACTTGTGATCGCTCATTGGTTCAAACCCCACTACAGCAAAGTTAAGTAAGCATGGTGTAACTTCAGTCTCTTAGCCTCCCAGTGTTTCAATCATGCTGCAGAAATTAATAGCATCAGGTCCACACTGAAAATGAGATGCATGGTTCAGCTCAACTGGGCTATCCCAAGTAATTTGTAATAAAACAAAATAGACACATACATTCAGATAAAAACAATCTTTATTACACCACATCAACACCATCTTTCATCTGTCTCCTTTAGAACTGCTCTTTAATGTTTTTTTTATGTTTAACATATCCCAATATGAATATGTAACAGTGGCAGAGGAAATGAAACCCAAGAGACTCACATTTCCAAATGTAGTATCTTGGTCATTATTTTTTTGTCCTGGGTGGAGGTCTGGTCATGTTGTGATGAAGGAGCTGGCTGATGAAACATAGACTCTGTTGGCAGTAAAGGGCAGCTTGGCCCACTCAGTCTGCCCAGGTGGTCCCTGCCCAGTCTGTATTCACAGACCCTCACTGGTCTCTGGTGACATTCCTTCCTCCCTGCCAATTTCCTAATACTCCCATCAATATATATCTCCACTCATACTTGAAGCCCCCTACTATTTTTGTCTCCAAACAGTTCTGCTGGCAGTCCATTCCAGATGTCCACCACCATTTTAGTGAGGCAGTACTTCCTTGCATCCCTCCCCCATCTCTGTTGGGGCCAGTGGCAGCAGCGTTTACTTTAGTGGGAGGACTTAGAGAGTGAATTTTATTTGTGTCTCAGCTCAGACATGAAAACTTTCATGGGGACTAAGAATCTAGCCAATTTAGGTAGAAAGAACTTTCAAAACGTGTATTTGCCATGGGGTGGATGTTGCACTGTATTCTGTTCACTTGTGTATACACCAGTAACACCTGTGAGAAATGTGATCAGAACTCTGTGATTGACAATGTGTTTGAACTTGCTATTTGATGTGTGGCTGTCCATTAGGAGGCTTCTCACTATTCACTTGTGGATTTTTAGAAGACTGCACTTTATTTTCAAAGAAGTCAAGTCAGGAAGTCAAATGTTAGACTGGACTGAACCAAAGGAGCCCACCTGGGTATCTGGTTTGGCTTAATTCACATCTGAGCTCTGATTAACATGAGCAAATAGGACATGGGCACTGAATGATGAGGGCCATGCTGCTGTTGCTGCTGCTGTCACACCTGATGGATGGGGGCACATTGCTGTCACTGCTGTCATCACACCTGGGGGATGTGGGCTGTAGTGGTGCTGCTGCCATCACTTCTGAGGGATGAGGGTCATTGTACTATCTCTGCTGCCATCTCACCAGAGGAATAAGAGCTGTAGAGCTGTTGTTGCTGCCATCACACCTGTGGGATGATTGAGGTACATTGAGCTAAAGCTGGCCTCCACATGTTATCGTAAGGGGAAGATAGACTGGAGAATATGAAGCAGACAAAAACTGAAAAACTGACATGTACACACATATATATATCTACAAAATCTGCACATTTGGATCACTGAGGTGAAAAGGGTTAAATAATAGCAGTAGGACTGAATTCATGTAAAACACAAAGCAAGTAGTGGTACAGGTAGAGCTCACAGAAGCCCATATTATAAATAACTTTTAATGGGTAAAAGGATAGATGCACAATAGAAGAGGTCAAAATTGCTAAATTGCACACTAACAGATTTAAAAATTATTAAACAAAGTTCACAAAACAAAACACTGGTAAAAATTGATTTTGACTTTGCAGACATTGGTGGCAATACCATTTTTTTCAATCTGCAAAACAGAATTTGCCCTGTTACAGTCAAGGTAAACCAGTGTCCCTGGAATGCTCATGTATGCCCAGATAGATGCAAGTGGCAGTTTGGCACCTTTCTTGTTCTGAAGAGTGTGTCTGCACTGTGGAGAGAGTTTGGTAGTGGTCAAAGTGGATGGGTGGACCAAAGACTGGTGCAGATGTGCAGTGGACAGAGGGCAGCCACCTGTGTAAACCTGACTGGCAGACATGACAGGGTTTACAGCACTGCAGGGAGCCTGTCCTGGAAACAAAATGTTTTAAGGAGCTGGGCTGGTAACTGTAAATGCGAGTAGATGAGAAGCCTAGTGTTGACACCAGAATGAGCAACTCAAGTGAGTAACTGGCCATTGTAAAAGTTACCCAGGGACAGGGAAGGAGCTTGCATACCCCAGGCTGTTAAAGAAAATAAATAAATAAAGAGCAAATGGGATCTAGGCACTGAGTGAGGAGGATTAGACAGCCTGAGGGTTGGCAGCCTGTTGGGGCCTGAGAGCGAGTCAATCATTCCCAGCCATGTCATCAACAGTCGGTTCTCCGGCCATCCCAGCAGCAACTGGAGATGCAAGAGAAGAGACATGGGGACAGGAGTGATGCAGCCTGTATCTTTTGTGGACAAAACACCACCTGCATGATCCAGTGTCCAGATTCAGACGACAGTGGTTGCAGCCAGCAGCACAACAGCTACACACAGCCACAAGGCATGGCAGCAGGCACAGCCACAAATCCATTCAGTGCTGACTGACTGGACAGGGCAAACTCAAACCAGCACAAGTAAGACAAGTGCTCTGAGAATTGGGGTACTGACTTGACTCTGACTTAGGCATGTGGTGGCACAGCATTGAAGTGTGAAGATAAGGTGTGTGTGTGTGTGTGTGTGTGTGTGTGTGTGTGTGTGTGTGCGTGTGCATTTTTAATTTGCACAATTATAGGTCACGTGATGCAAGCTGCCTGATAGCTGCACCTGTCCTGGGCTCCTACCAACCGCCTTCTACAAACCTTTAAATATAACGTTTTAAACTTTTAGAAAGTCCAATAGTGGCAACCAGAAGTCTCTTACCATCTGCCTATTGAACTCATCTACTTAATTCTTCTCATCGCAGAGCTCTATCACGGCGATGGAGGCAGAAATGAAGCAGGCCGCGATCAGGCACACTCCACCGACTACGCCTGAAAAATTGTCCAAGAAATCGAGAAACCAGGGCACCGGGAGCCTTAATAAGGTGGGCAGCTCCAACCCCCAGTAGTCCCTTTATCTGAGGAGCAATTCTTATAAGAGCTATCACCGTTCCGAGAAGCACTAGAAAATATAACCGCAGAGCTAAAATCAATTAAAGGAGACCTCACCACTCTTAAAGGAAGAATGATGGATTCAGAGGCCAGAATCACATCTCAAGAAGAGTGGAAAGATAAAATCGACCCAGAAATCACTCTTTTGAAACAACAGATCCGCAAGATCCAGCTCAAAACTGAAGATTTAGAAGGGCGAAGCAGGAGAAATAATTTCCTGATTATTGGGCTACCTGAAGCAGAAGAGGGTACCGATATTATCACCTTTCTGCAGAAGTTTCTTCACAAAGTGGTGGGGCCCTCCCCACTAAATCTCCAGTACCACATCAAGAGAGCCCACTGTTCCCTAAGACCGAAACCCCCACCGGATTCCCCTCCTAGCCCTATCATCATTAAATTTCTCAGTTTCATAGAAAAACAACATGTTCTCACCAAAACAAGAGAGCTGCAATCTATAATCTGGGGATCTTCCAAAATAAGAATCGCACAGGATCTTCCCATTGAAACCAGACAGAAACGAGCGGCCTTCCACCCAATCGTCAACAAGCTAATCGTGGCAGGAATTCGGTTCAGGATGCTGTACCCAGCCAAACTAAGAATTACTATCGAAGGCTGCTCATACACCTTTGACTCTCCTGAGCAGGCTATCAAGAATTTAACCTCTAGGCTCCCCAACCTGTTTAAAGACGGATGAAAATGTGTCCTCCAGATAAACAGTCACATATTGGACTTTTGGTTCATTGCTAAGTTTTACTAAATTCTGTTTCTCTACCTGTCTTGTTCCTGTTGTTGGGAGGGTGGGCTGTGTTGGCCTAGTAGCTGATGGAGGGCTGTGCTTCCCTTTCTCCCTGAGGAGCTGCGAGCATGCTAATACCTCTGGTGACAACCCCGGAACTCTGGTGCTGGGGTTAGGTTGCAGATTGCCGATTTCGTTATGGATTGGTTCTGGTCCCATCGCAACTTATGCCCCCCAGCGAATTCCACCAGAGATCGAATACACGGTCCGTTCAGCCCGATCGTTGGGAGACAGGAATATCTCCCCCATTCATAACTAAAGGAGAGTCTCGTTGCATCGGCGATGTTGCATAAGACATGGTAAGCAGTCTTAATCAAAAGACTCGATGACAGTGAGGGAGATTAAGCCCCATGTTTATACCGCATGGCTGCTCAAGAACTCTATAGAGCATAAGGGCATCCTCCTTGGCTATTATAGAGAAAAGAACTCTCTGGCCGGCTAGGGACTGAGGAAGGCGGGGGGCCTAGGGGCGGGACATGCTCATTGGAAGCTGCTTCACGAGCTAACAAAGGGGTGGTATGGCGATCCTCAGGGGAATCTGATAGGGGATAATCTTATCGGATGTTGGGCTAAACAGTTTATTAGATTGCACTCTAGTTCTCATATCTACACCCCATTAGGATGTTTTGGGATTATGAAACTGCTGGGATTCGCCAAGGGGATCAGGACTCCAAGTGACTGCTACTGGCTTATCTGGGCTATATCTGACTATGCTTGGAGCCACTTTGTACATGGTTGGTTGGGTTTTGGTGCGGGGAGGGTGGGGACGTTTCTGGCTCCAGGATCTAGCCTTTTGCTCATTGTATGGAATTACTATCACTACCCTGGTAGTACTTGTTGGTTGGGCTTTTTGGGGATCATTTTTTCAAAGGGTGGGATGGGATAAAGGGGGGCTCGGAGTGTGCCTTGTTAAGTTCTCATTTTGGATACATAATTGTTCTCATCTTCTTAATTTAATTGTCCATGAACGCTTATGGTGTCAATTAAGATAGCCACACGGAATGTACGTGGGCTCAGAGACAAAACAAAGAGACACCAAGTCTTTAAACACTGCGATTTACTTAAAGTTGATGTTCTCCTCCTTCAAGAAACTCATTTGTTAAATACTGAATCAATTTGGCTACATAGGTCTGGTTTCTCTCAAGTATTTTCCGCTAGTGGAACGGCAACAAGTAAAGGAGTTGCTATTTTAATCAAGAAACACATCTCATTCCTGGCAGAAGAGAACCTAATGGACCCAGAGGGCAGGTTCATACTTGTCAAAGGCTGTCTCAATAACAGCAATATTGTACTAGGCTCTATCTATGGCCCGGTGGGAGGAGATGCGGAATTCCTCATGGCTCTAGCAGATAAGGTAGGAAGCCTTCTACCTTCGCAGTTAATATTAGGGGGACTGGAACATCCCACCATCCCAGGTTCTAGATAGAACCTACATACCACTAAAATCCACAACCCCAGCCCAAAAAGCTTTACTAGATTTCACACAGCTTTTGGGGCTATGTGACCCCTGGCGTCTCACTAATCCTTCACTTCGGTCTTTCTCTTTTTTGTCTCAGGTACATAATTCATGGTCCAGAATAGACTATATACTGATCAGCACCTCCCTTCTCCCTGGTTTCCTCCAATCAGGCATGGAGCTGATAGTTTTATTGGACCACTCAGTAGCTTGGCTAAGATCTCTCCTGATTCTAATTTCCAGAGAGATACTGTCTGGAAATTAAATACTCAGCTCCTCAAGGATGAGCAAACCGTTTCCCATATTAAAGACCTGATCTCTAACTTTATGGAGTTTAATAAAGACTCCACCCTGAAAGAAGACTCAATATGGTGCCCCCTTAAGTGCTATCTTCGGGGAGAGCTAATCAAACTCACCTCAATAAGGAAGAAGCGTAGAGAGGCGCAAGCATCTTCACTGCTAACCAAAATCAAAGAAATAGAGTGCTCACTATCCTTAACCTCCTCCTCCTCAAACTCACTAGAAACTCTGTTAAAATTAAAGAATGAATACGCGGACCTACTAAAAGAAAAAGCAGAATATGCTATCTTAAAAACCCAATCTAAATATATTGACCAAGGAGAAAAGGCCGGTAGAATGCTGGCTCTTAGACTACAAAAAACAGAAAGCTCGAGACTGATTCCGATCTTACAGACACCGGATGGCACTATTAAATGACACCCAGGGATATTACCCAGATTTTTGAAGCGTTCTATAGTATGCTTTATAGTAAAAACCCCTCCCAAATGTCCCTATCGGACATATCAGACTATTTAGAAGACCTCAACCTTCCTTGCTTACAACCACATCATAAATCAACTCTCATTTCTCCCATTACTCTGTTGGAGGTGGAAGGGACGATTGCTTCTTTAACACCTGACAAGTCACCCGGACCAGATGGCTACCCCTCCAACTTCTACAAAACCTTTAGTAAGGAACTAGCCCCCCTCCTCCTAAGGCTCTATGAATATATGTTCACTGCAGATACTTTGGATCCCACACTATTAGAGGCTACGATCGTGCTAATTCTCAAGCCAGACAAACCACCAAAAGATCCTGCAAGTTACCGCCCCATCTCTCTCTTAAACTGTGATATTAAAATATTAACAAAGATCTTAGCCAATAGGATTAAAAAGACTTGGACTCACCTTCTGAGCCCGGAGCAGGTGGGGTTTGTGCAAGGCCGTTCTCTGGCTGATTACCTTAGAACCCTTTCTCATATTTTCCACGCTGCCCAAACCTCACAAATCCCTATGGCTCTAATCTCGTTAGACGCTGAAAAAGCTTTTGACAGAGTCAACTGGGACTTCCTTTGGGCTACGCTCACCAAAATGGGCTTTCCGGCCTCCTTCATTTGATGGATTCAGACGATGTATAAGTCTCCTTCAGCTAAGATCTATTGTAACTGTGTTTTCTCTTCACGGTTCTATCTCTTTACTGGCACTAGACAGGGATGCCCCCTCTCTCCTTTTTTGTTTAATTTATATCTAGAACCTCTCCTTCTTAATATTAAGTGATCCCCACAAATCCAGGGTTGCTCTGTGTTACAACAAACATTGACCCTCTCTGTTTATGCGGATGATATTCTCCTCCACATAGCTCACCCCGAAACATTGCTAACTCATGCCTTACAGATCATAACACAATACGGCCTTCTATCCCACTATAAGCTGAATCTAGCTAAATCAGAAATATTTCCCTTAAATGCTTTCACGCATAAAGCCAGCTTCACTAGATTCGGGATGAGATGGTCCCCATACTGGATCAAATATTTGGGAATACACCTTACCAACGATCCAGTCTTAATCAGGAAACCCAATCTTGATGACCTAGTGACAAATATCCATCTGGACCTCCAAAGATGGTCCAAACGTCCCCTTTCCCTATGGGGTAGAATTAACATCATTAAGATGAATGTCTTACCCCGAGTTTTCTACCCTCTAAGCTTACTGAATCTCTGGCTTCCCTTATCTTACTTACAGAATCTACACTCCACTCTCTCCAAATTTATTTGGTAAGGCAAATCTCCCAGACGTTCTTTTCTTAAACTTTGCCTCCCTAAAGATATGGGAGGACTTTGCCTCCTAAATCTAATATCCTATTATTGGGCTAGTCACCTCTTTAAACTGGGAAGATGGCTCCCGGGCAGGGCCGAGGACCCTCCTCCGATCTGGCTTCAAATCGAAAGACGAACACTAGAAAAAGCTAACCTCTGCTCCCTGACCATCTTTTTCCTTCCCAGTTCAGCACTACCAACCTCAATACAAAACTCGACTATCAGCACCTCCCTCAAAGTTCTCACTCAATGTCTGCACTACCTCAGAATTTCCCCAAAGAGGGATATGGCGCAACCTCTATATTAAACCCCAATATCCGCTTAGGCAGTTCAATGATCTCATCAGACTGGCTCCCTCAACTACATGGGGTTTTGATAGAGAACCTATACTCTCAGGACTCCCTTCTCTCTTCTCCTGTTATCATGGCTAGGCTCAATGTTCCCAATAGCAACATTTTCAAAGTGTTTCATTTAAGGCACCTCATTAGCACTAACTTTGGAACCAAATTCCGTGTTTCACAGATCAGGCCTTTTCTCTCTCAACTCCAAGGATTTGCCACTAAACCCCATGGGATTTCATCAATATATTCCTACTTGCTGGGTCTTAAATTTCAGACACCCTCTTGGGCTCCACTATTTGGTCATCTCTTCTGCCAGACATTACCCCTAACTGGTCACAAATCTGGAAAGACCTGTATAGATACCAGACCCAAGATAAGTTCAGACTCACTCAATACCACATACTAAACAACATGTACTATACACTGGTCAAACTAGCTAGGCTAGGGAGGCTCCCTCTCTCTCTCTCTCTTCTCTAGATGCTCCCAATTTAAAGGGAATCTGTTACACATCTTCTGGCATTCTGAAAGTGGCCCTTTAGGCAATCCATTCAGTCCAATTTAGATCCACTATTGGGACTGAGCCTTGTTCACCATCGAAATATGTATCTTAGGCATCTACTCTAGTGTTGAAAACCATGAGCGTAGATTCCATTTGGCACTAATCTCTATGGTGGTTAAAAGGCTGGTGCTCAAACATTGGATGGATCAACTAACCATAACATATGCTGAGTGACTGAAGGACTTATCAGTTTGTTTCAATATTGAGAGACTTGTTGCTAGTTCCCATAACCGTATTGATTCCTTTTACAAAAAATGAGGTAAATTATATACTCTATACTTACATTAATGTCCACATTAGTTATGTCTCTGTAGCACCTTGTTCTCTTATTCACACCACTGGTTTCTACTTCTCTGATGTTATATTACTGTATCCCTATACTGGCTCAAGTAAGCACACTCCGGGGTGGGAATAGGTTTTGGGTGGGGGAGGGCTAGGGTGGTATTGGGGGTGATTTCTTTATCTTACTACATATCACGCTTAATGACTCTGGTGTACAATGTGGACTGATATGTGATCCAACTACAGTACAGATGTAACACCTGTTGGAACTTTTTATTCTATAAACTCAATAAACCTTAAATTTCAAAAAGATTTGCACAATTATAATTGATGCCTGCCCATTCTGTCAGCCCATAGCAATGTCATAGCTTGAGCATAACTTGTGGACATTTCAAAATATGTTTAATTCTCCAGTTTGCAATTGAATGCTGTGTGATGTCTGCATGAATGAAAATATTATTATTTTTGTACTTCATGTTTGAAAATATTTGGAAAACTGGACAGTCTTTTTCAGTTCTCTGAATTGGCATTACCCTGTGGGTATATTCCCTTCTTTTAAGGTAAATATCTATATAAGAAAAGTCTATTTGACCTTCCAATTGCTTTATTTGCACCTTGGGCACCAAGTTACCCATTTATGTTCATCTGTGCTGAAGGCACCTTAATACCATTGTGTTATTCTGGTTTGTGTCAGTTCTGCTGGTTGTAGTCTTTTTAAATTAGTCAAAAGCATAAGGCCAACTGTATTACGTTATTTTGTGTAAAGTATTCTTATGGCATTTGGATTTGATTGAGCATATCTGCAGGCTGGCACAGACCATAGTTTTCAGTGTGAGGTGTGCATCATGTGTGGGATGGTTGTCAGGGAACAGTCTGGGAGTATTCTGACTTCAAAAAATTGTGGACTAAAATTATTTTGACTTCCACAGTTTGAAACCTGGAAGTATTTTGACTCCAACAAAATTGAATTGGTTTCTAAATTTCTTTCAACCCTTGGAAGTATTTGAATTCCACACAAAATAAAAAAATATCTGAACCCCTGGTTGTAGCAGTTATGGCATACTAACGTCACCCTAAGCATACTAGAAGGTTGTCCTATCTAATGCATTAATGCAATAAAAACATTTTTGTATGGTCACAATAGCAGAGTTTGATGACTCTACTTTTTACCACAGCTTTTGATAACAGTGTAAAATTTCAATGTAATACTAAACATTTACTACCAGTGGGGACTCTGAAAAATGAGAAGATAATTTGCGTTCATATGTCACCAAAACTCCCATTCAAGCAAGAAAATGATCTGCTGGAGCATCTTGAGAAAATACTAGCACATCTTTCCTACAAGTGTGCTAATATCCCTGTGGTAATTGCAGGAGATGTTAATGCCAGATTAGGCAGCAAAATTGAAAACACCACAAACACTTGGACAAGAGATGATATGTAGACAATTCCATTGAGAAATTCAAATGAAAAATTATGTAATAGAAGGGGCAAACAGGTTTAGAAAATTACCCAAATAAACTTACTAAGATTGTTATATGGTAGAACTGTGAGTGATTTAGATGGAACAATTACATATCCATTATCCAGTGAATGCTCTATAATTGATTTAACATTGGCTGATGTTTATTCATTTATGTTAATCAAAATGCTAGAGAGATCACTGAGCAGTGGGACAGTGATCATCACCCTCTGATAGTCAAGGTTAAAACCCATGGGGTGAAGTTTAACAAATACCAATTAAAAATAGGAATAACAATTTCATAGAATCTGCACATATTTAAACCATAAAAAATAAAATGGAGCCTGTACATGGATAATAATGTGGTAGAATGTCTTCAATCTGTAGAAGCTCAAAACCTTTTGAAGCTCCCCAATCAGGAGTTATGGATGGGGAAACTAATCCAGAAGCCTGTATACAGAAATATGACTTCTTAATTTATCTACTGTTTACTGAACTAAGTGAAGAACACAGAGTAAACAGAGAAGAAAAAGGAAACACAAAGGGGATTGAGCAGGAATGCCAACATCTTTAGATGGTACTGAGAAAAATTGAGAGTAATAACCAAAGACAATGACCCATTTTTTTTTTTAAGATCATGTATTTTCCCCCCCAAAGAGTTCTGACTATTACTAAAAAAAGGACAAAAAAAAAAACACAACAACAGAAAAACAGACTAACTCTTTGGAGTGATTTACGGCAAGCAAAAAGGATACAAATTCAAAATCATTTTGGAACTTGGCTGCTCTAGGAACAAACAATAGATCAGATAACATGACTGTTTTATTCATCCAGATATTTTGAAACACATTTTGAGAACCTATATAAAGTAGGTCACACTGATAAAATGTTACATTTAGATAATACTGTAGAGCACTGGCCACTACTAAATACAATATATTAGAAGCAGTAAATGTTATAAATATGTGAAAAACAACAAAGGACAAATTGTGTAGTTATGTTTAGAGCTGATACCTCTGTGTGGGTGTCAAGATTAGTAAATTTGTTTACCAAGAAAAGCAACTACTATGTAAGAAGTGTGATATGTATGATCCAATATGTTATTGACCTATCACTCTTCTTTGTAGGTCACAGAAATTCAATACTAGGACTTTACTGTCTAGAATAGAAGACCGGATCCAAAATAAAATGTAATATCAGTTTTTCAAGCTGGCTTCTAGAGTAATTTTAGTACAGTAGATAAATGTTTTACAAATGAAAAAGATAAACTTTAAGTTATCTTTATTAATATAATTAACAAAAACTTCATTTAAAACAAAGTTAGGGTTCTAGGCATAGGTCTTCAACCAAAGTGATACAGGTCAGAAAATTGGATGTTAGGGTTTACAACTTTTATATCCCTCTTCCACTGAACCCTACCATTGGAACTGCACCTTTCCCCCTCCACACAACAACAAGCATCAGGGTGTGACTTACTGTAGGATCATGGGTCCCACCTCACCCACCATCCAGCCCTACCATTCCAACACCACCCTCACCCTCCACACATCAACAAACATTGGAGTGTGCCTTAGGGTCATGGGCCCCACCCCACCTCTATCCAACACTACCATCGCAACATGACCCCTACCCTCCACACACCAACAAGCATTGAGGTGTGCCTTATGGGCATGGGCCCTAATGCTCACCCTATTCCATCTCTAAGGAACCTGACATGGTACAGTATAGGAGAATGGGATAAGAGTTAGAGTTCATGACCTATGGCACACCTTAATGCTTGTTGGTGTGTGGAGGGTGGGATGGTGTTGTCATGGTAGGGTTGGGTGGGGGTGGGAAGGTGAGGCCATGATCTTAAGGCACACCCCTGCTTGCTGATGTGGAGGTGGGGTGGTGTTGTGATGGTAGGGTTGGGTGGGAAGTAGGGAGGTGGGACCCACGACCCTAAATCACACCATAACGCTTGTAGGTGTGTGGAGGGTGGGGGGTGCAGTTTCAATGGTAGGGTTTGTTGGGGGATGGGTATAACAGTTGTAAATCCTAACATCCAATTTCCTGACCTGTATCACTTTGTTTGAAGACCTATGTCTAGAACCCTAACTTTGTTTGAAATAGAATTTTTGTTAGTTCATTTCCTTACTTTTATGAGTTAGTATAATGGTATCCCAGTTTTGTGAGGTTTTTTTTTTGGTATTTTTGCTGCAAATTTTCAACATGACCTTTTTGGGACCCCACCTAATGGACCCCAAAACTTTCATTTTGTTACTCAGTCCCAAAAGGTGATTTCGAGTAGCAACGGCACCATTTCGCACCACTGCTGTGTAAACACATTTTGGGTAGGATCTGAGAAAAAACAGGTGTATTGTTCATGAGGTGGTGTGAAAAATTGTTCCAGAGGAAGGGCTGCTGTGAGCATTAGAGGCCTGTGGTCTGTGAAGGTCGCCACCTTTTCAATACAGAATCCATAAAGAGCACTTGGAGGCAGCTTCATTATTTTATTCAGGCTCTTGGTCCCAAACCGAGAGCCTGAATAAAATTGTAAAATTAATGTGGAAACATTGCCTCTGAGTGCTATGTGTGTGGATTTCAGTGTGAAAATCTGGCAATGTTAAATATTTGGAGTGTAAATATTAAAATTTGTGAAAGTTGCGCATGTGTGCCATGAAATTTCAATGACCATGTGTAACTCAGGTGTTTTTATGTATTTTTGCACCACATTTTCAACATGGCCTTCTTGGGACCCCACCTAATAAACAGTGACACTGTGATTATGTTAGTACATCCCAAAAGCTGATTTCACACAGCAACTGCGCCATTCTGCGCCAGAGCTGTGAAAACACATTTCAAGCAGGATATGGAAAATGCCAACTGCACTGTTCATGAGGAGGTGTGAACAAATCTCAATGTTGAAAATCTGGAGTGAAAATGTTAAAAACTGGGGAAGTTATGAATATGCGTAGAAACTGGACAACACACTCTTAACACAGTCATTTTGTGGAATTTTTGCACCAAATTTTCAACAGTGCCTTTTTGGAACCCCACCTAATGAACAGTGGCATTCTGATCCCACTCATAACACAATTATTTTTGGGACTTTTTCAACCAAATTTTCAACATGGGCATTCTGGGACCTCCCCTTATCCTTAATCGGTCCAGAAAGGTGATATGGAGTAGAGTCAGTGAAATAACCTTTCAGGATTGAATAACAAAATAACAGTGACAGTGTTCATGAGGTGGGATCCCAAGAATCCTGTGTTGAAAATGTGGGGTAAAAATTCCTACAAATGGCTGAGATTGATGAGAGAAGTTGAAAATCCCATTGAGACCAATAACATAAGCCTTCCTTGATTCCTCAGTTTGCGGTCGGGCTATGAGGAGTGCAGACATGTCCTGATCCAGAGAAGATCTCTGCTCCCAACTTCCAGAGTTAAGTATGGTTAAGGGGGTGCAGGGAGGTGGTTCTCAGTGGGAGGATGAGGGATAGGGGAGGGGGGACTGGAGAGATAAGGGACCATTTTCTTTAGTACAGGTTTAAAAAAAGATATTGGGGACAGTTTTCTTTATTAACAGGATAATCAGTACAATGAAAAGTAAATGTGGGCACACTGGCATGGGCTGCAAGTGTGCCGTATGAGTTGGGGGGATACCTAATGCTGACAGGGGGATTGGGCACCCCCGTCGGCAATGGAAGTGGGCTCAGGGCAAACATCCGACACTGGGAGTCAGCATCCCAGTGTCAGAAAAATATTAATTTAATTATTTGGGCACACTGGATGTAAGCTCCTCAGTGTGCCACAGTAGTGGAGGGGAGGATAAATGCTGACCCAGGGATTGGGCACCCCATGTCAGCAAAAGTGAGCATGTCGATTCTGCATTGAAAATGGCAGGATGCAGGATTCTGCATTGAATTAAACAAATGACATTGGGGAACTGTTGTTTTAGGCAAAAAAAACAGATTTTTGGAACACTGGGAGTGGGCTGCACAGTATCCCACAGTCATGTTGGGGTGGGTGCCGACCTGCACCTGTATCCTTCAGCAGAAGGCTTTGGCATGCAATCCTATGCAGGACAGCTGCTCTGACACAAATTCATATGCTCATTACTAAACTTCACCATAAAATCCTATGCCAGAGTACTGCTCTGATATAGAATCCTATGCCACCAGGGACATATATTATTTCCCATAGGAAACAATGGGTAAAACAACATTGAATAACTTTTGAACAGGTTAATATTTTTCTACCAAACCTTCAAAATGTACATCTGTGAGGCCAAAGAATTCTACCCTGCCTGAAATTGTCATGCCTGTAGCTACAGCTGATTGTAAGATAGAGGTTGACAAAAAAAACGGCTAAAACCATTAAAATCTCTTATTTGTGAACACTCTGTATCTCAGAAACCACGCAAGGGATTCAAACCAAATTTGGAACATCAATAGACCTATCCCTTCCAATGATGCATGCAAAATGTCAAGTAGATCTGTTGAACCTGGCCAAAGTTGTTACCCTGCTACAATTGGCCTTTAACATTACATGCTTGCATGAACCCTAACGATACTGGTGCTACCATGGCAGTATAATAAAAGTAGCATTTCATAATATTAATGGGGAAACTGGAATATGCTAAAAAAAATAAAGGTGTTGATACACTATTGTTAATAATCTTACCATTATTGCACAATGAAATTTCAAATAAAATATTAGAGATAGCAACCTTACTGATGCAGAACCAACTAAACAAGATGTAATGCAAGGCTGTATCCTTGCTCCACATCATTTTAAATTTTTTTTTTATTACCTATGTTTACACACCTCTGCAGCACACTGGTGTGGCCATCCAGCCATTGCTCCCCTGACCAGGAGGTCAGCAGGCTCACTCAATATGTGGTGGTCCGGCATGACCATCCCAGCCTGTTGGAGGGTCCCCCTTACCTCTCCACCCTTGGGTTGGACCTGACCCCCCATCATGATTCCACAACAGGCCTCTTTGTCAGCAGGAGTTCAGCCAACAAGCTGCATGGTCGTGCACAGCCTTTTCCACCAATTGAGCCCCAGAAGCTGGCAGTGAAATGATGCACAATGCTTACATGGGTGTCTTGCCACACTCCCCCCATTCTAGTGCCACAACTGTGCCACCCCTGGTGGTCACCAGGGGCTGCTCAAGTGCAATGCAACCCCCAAGTCCACCCCAGAGGAAGGAGAACAGTCATTGAATGCTCTATCCTTCCTCTCCCCTGCCAACTCCTGGCAGCCCGAGTCTGTTCCTGAACCCAGGTTGCCGGTGTGACACAAGGTGTGGCATCCAGTGTCTCAACCCCCAGTGCCATTGGGCCAGCACATCATTTTAATTCATATATAGAGCCACTTAAGGAAGAAATATGTCTGCAAGCTATGCATCCTCCTACAATTAGTGGCCAGAACATAGTCTTATTGATGTATGCTGATAATACTGTTTTATTAAGTCGTACTAAAGTGGGTAAAACAAGAGTATTCAAATTAGCAATTATCAATTTAGCAAGTAGAGATCTAAAATAAACACCCAGAAATCAAAAATAATGATTTCTGGGAGAGGTAAACAAATAAAGAATAAATGGAATTTTGAAGACATGATGCTAGAGAAAGTATAACAATATAGATATCCTGAGGTAAAAATTGATAAAAGTCAAAAACTGAATAATCAAATAAAACAAATAAAGGAAAGTATAATAAGAAGAACAAAATGAAATGTACGATTTGCAAGAGATTTTGCATCTAACTCATTTGTTGCAATATGTAATACCTGTAAAGCAAAAGTAAATGCACAACTACTATATGGTACAGACATATGGGCACGGTATGTTCTATTATACCACTGGAGACAACTCAATTTTTTTTTATTATAACAATGTTGGGTCTCAAAAAGATATGTCAACTGCTTTACTTAGGTTAGAAACAAATATGTATACGCTGGATGCTACAGCATATTTAAGAGCATTGGCATTTGAATAAAAATAACTGCCATTGAACCAAGCAGATTATTAAGTGTGTGCTGGACAGATCACTTAAATAAACCCCACAGTAGCTGTTGGTTTCAAAATTAGGCAATTATTTACAGAAAAAATGGCCTTGACCCAGTCTGGTCTACTTACAGTATGTATTAACAAATGTAAAAGGTTATTACTCATTAACTAGAAAATGAAAATGAAAATTATTATTTAGCAGATGTTAATAAAATTGTGGACAAAAACATTAAGACAGTATTGCAAAGCCACACCTTTGCCTGATATTGATTTTAATCGTTACCTTGTTTTCTGTTAAACAACTGCCTATAGAAAGGGACTAGCAAAGTTCAGACTGGGGTTAATTAACTATAAAATATAAGCTTAGAGCTTCTGGGCTAGAACAATTGATTTTGATTCATGCACATGTGGTACAGAAATTCAGCTGACAACTCTACATTTATTATTGAAGTTGCCATTACTGCCCAGTCCTACCTATGGAAAGGGAAAGGTGAATTGCTCCTAATTTGTACAATATAACAAACATTGATAATATTGTGCTGTGTAATAATGTATTGTTCAGCCAAAATTCACATATACTTTTTGCCTTTGCTAACTTCACACATAGAATAATTATAAAATCAGATGGGTGCAATATGTATAGATAGACTTAGTTGCAATTGTTATCAGTGTCTCTTTATATATTTAGAAACAGTTTTATACTTACGTACATGTGATAACCTTTTTTTTTTTATATATGTTTTTCAAATAAACTTGAACTTGAACCATGTGAAAGTAAGTAAGCCAATGAATGTATTCCAGTTTTCCATTGTATGGTTTACAGTAATGCTTTTCCCCATTAATGAGTTAGAAATAGCAATTGAAGTGTCTAATTTTTTATGTAAAGCCTGGCTTTCCAAGTTAAGTGCTGAAATTTCTTTTTGAATTGGGAGGACATGTTGCTCAATATTAAGAATCTGTTTCTGCAATTGTCCAAGATTTTATCCAATGTAGTATCCAGCTTTAGCAACATATGGATTAAGCTGTAATACGATTCAGCTACATCTTCAAAGTTCTTTATATATTTCAGTTCCTTCTGTGACATAGCTTCTGTCTCCAGGCCTGTTGCCTTAGTTGTTGGTGTCCCAAAAGATTCAGTTTCCTCAGCACTCTCAGCTTTCATCCCCATCACATGCTTGTCATCACCTGGTTTAAGAGAAAAGAGCTGGGACTAGTAGACATGCTTCAGTTTCTTCCATATCCCTAGTACTATCTGGCAGAGCACTGAAAAGAAAGCATTTGCAGGGCCTGGCCTGTCCTCTTTACCTTTGCTGATGATACCAGAAGGGGAGAATCTCATTTTTTTTCTTATTCTGCTTATCTCCAGAGTCTTCTCCAACACTCTGCTTTTGCTAGTGACCCCCAGCACCATCACTCACCATACCCTGGACTTTCCCTGTCTTCTTCTTGACTTCCATGGTGAGTGGGTGTCTAGATAGGTGTTGTGGAGCATGTGAGGTCACCAATGTTATCCTGTCACTGGCAAATGATTTTTCCCATTTTATCTCTAACCCTGGCTGGACTGAGTTCAGTGATGCACATATACTGCGTGAGAACACAGCATGCCTCTGTGCCTGCTCCAAGCCACCTTGGGGTGTGACTGTGGCTCCACCACTTAGCCTCTGCTAGGTGGTAGCCAAGCTGTGGTATACACTGGCCCAGATCTTCAAAAGGGTTGCGCATGGCACAACAATCTTGTACCATGCACAACCCACTGATGCACTCTGGCACGATATTCAAAAGGGAAAAGTGCGTGGCCCAAATCCTGATGCGCCGGAGTGCATTAGTAATGTATGCAGTCACAGGTAGGGGGGGCATGCCCATGCATACTCTGCACAGCCCGATATTCAGCCCAGGATGTGCAGAGACATGCATGCTAACTCCCCTACCTGCGCTAGCACAAAGTTGATCCCAAAGAAAAGGAGCAACTGATGGCCACCCACATGTGAGTTGATGCATTGCAGGGCACAAGGCAGCTGCCACCTGTGGGTGGCCACTGGAGCTCTGGCCACACCTGGCAGCACCCCCCCATGCCCCATCGCAGGCATCTGTAAAAAAGGAAAGAAGAATTTCATCCTATATCCCTGGTGGTCCAGTGGACTGCTATCTGCCCGATCGTGGGCATCTGTATACATAAATAAATAATAATTCCAATCTCCCTGGTGGTCCAGTGGACCGCTATCTGCCCGATCATGGGCATTTGTATACATAAATAAATAATAATTCCAATATCCCTGGTGGTCCAGTGGACCGCTATCTGCCAGATAGTGGGCATCTGTAAAAATAGAAGAATAATTCCAATATCCCTGGTGATTCCAGTGCACCGCTATCTGCCTGATCACAGGCATTTGTAATTAAATATAGGAATATGTCCTGTATCCCTGGTGGTCGAGGTACCCCCTCCCACCCGCCCACTGAGCCCACTGCCCTGCTCCCTGGTCAGCCAGTGGGCAGCAGCACCACCCATCCTGCCACCCACCGCCCGCTGACTGACACCGTTCATTCACATTTCTGGAATGTGTAGTACGGAATGGGCTGCACGCCCATTGGCTCATGCTGTGAACCAATGGGCATACAGCTCTACCAATGGTATCAGTCGGTGGGCGGGGGGATGGCAGGTGGGTGGGGTGCTGCCACCCGTTGGCTGACTGGGAGGGAGCGGGCCGGTGGGGCTCAGTTGCCGGGTGGGGAGGGGGGTATGCTAGGCCACCAGGAATATAGGACATATTCCTATATTTAATTACAAATGCCCATGATCGGGCAGATAGCAGTCCACTGGACCACCAGGGATATTGGACTTATTTACATTTACTTTTATGTATACAAATGCCCGCGATCAGGCTGTGGAGCACATTGCTGGCTGCAGGGGGCATTGGTCCCCGATGGCTGTTGCCTGGCAAGGCGCCAGGCACAAGTCATCAGGAGTCAGCACACCTGCATGCAAATGGAGCCATAATGACATGCAAATGCCCCCATATGAACCTTGCATACATTATGGCCCAATTTGCATGTTAACTTTTGAATATCGTGGTTGCTGTGCATGGCACAATGGAACTTGCGCTAGAGCATCCCCATGCTCCACTCTGGCCATTTGCACTGGTGCAGTGCCACTGTGCCATGCTCACTGCAGGTGGCCATGGTGCGATATTCAATGCTGCTGAGCCATGGCGCAGCTCCATTGAATATCACCCAGTCGACACCCCTGCACAGTCAAGTTGAGCTGTGCCCAAGCTTGTGCCACAGCCTGGCACAGTTTGAATATCTGGGCCACTGTGTCCCCTCCCAGATGGAGGAGAGCTGTCTTGGACACTCAATCCTCCATCCTCCAGCCAACCACTGACCAACCCTGGCCCATTCCTGAACAAAGGTCATCAGCACGGCAGCAGGAGACGCATACTGAGCATAGACCCTCTGTGCCAGTGAGCAGGGGGAGAAGATCAGGCTTTTCAGCTTCTTTTACTTCTCTCTTTCTCATTCTCTCTCCTTCTTACTCAGTTTAACTTCAGGCAGTGTATAAGAAGGTTGCTCCATGTCAAAAGTAATAGTAGAATATTCATAGAAATGTAGACAGACTACATCACTGTGAAGAGCCAAGCAAATGCTGCTACTCAGTCAGCCGCTATTTATGAAACCTAGCCACTGGAAATTGCATCTTGCATTACAGTCTGGATTTGTCTGTGATATGTAATGGAGTTGTCTTCATTACTGGATCACAGAAATACAATATGAGCAAAGGAGGGAGAGGTGGAATGTGATAGAAATTTTTATATACCTTATTGAGGTTAATAAGATACAGGAGGAGAGTACATTTCAGAGGAAACGGTGCTCAAAAACAATGGGTCATAATAGGAAACTTGAGGGGGTAAATTCAGGAGGGATGTAAGGAAGTACTTTTTCATGGAAAGGGTGGTGGATATCTGGAATAGCCTTCCAGTGGAGATAGTGGGGTTAAAAACAGCAAATGGATTCAAAAATGCCTGGAATTGGCACACGGGAATCATTGGGTTAGGTTAGAGGGCATTATAATAATAATTAGAGATGCAGCAAAGTTTTAATCCCGTAGCGAAGAGTGGATGAAGAAGCACTCTCTGCATTTGTGTGGGACTACGCAAAGTCCCCACTAAAATGAGCTACTTCGCCTTTAATGTCTTCGCATTACTTTGTGTTGTGATTAGACAAGGCAAAGTCATTAAGAAACAAACAGCCCACTGATCAATGATCACATGGCTGATTGCCTCTGAAGGTCTTCAAGTCACATGATTCAGGAAGGCAGTTCAATAGGCATTGGCAGGAAGTCAGTGTTTTACTTTCACTTTCTCTCGTGGAAAGAGCTTGCAGTCCAGGCAGTTCTGTAGTGTGCAGTCTGACTCTGTTCTGTGTGTTTTGGAGCTCAAAAAAAAGCTGTAGTTCTTTTTTGCGTTAACTCTTTCTGTATTTAGTTGTTGTTGTCATTCAGGAAAGTTTTATTTAATTAGAAAGGCTTTTTTGTTAAAAAGTATTTTTTTTGTGTAGCTATTTTTAGGTACTGTATTTTATTATAATAGTACTTGTACTACTATTTTTTTTTAATTTACTTTCTTGATGGAGCGTGGACGTGGTGGGCCAAGTGGTGGCCATCGTGGGCCACAAATGCGGGGTGACCACCCAGTTAGATTAAATTGACAGGCTTTGGGGACATCACCTGCAGCCATAGTGGGCCGGGCACTGTTGTTGTCATCAGGAGCAGCAGCAGGAGCAGGTAGAGCAGTGGCCACTGCAGGATCAGCAGGAGGAGCTGCAGCAAGAGCAGCAGGAATGACAGCAGGTTTCAGCCCTCAACCACTGGCAGCACAGCAGCAGGTGCCAACCCCCACAGCCTGTACTGAGCCCTGCCTGCAGCTCCCCTGTGTGGGCCTTTTTTTTTCTTCCTTCCCTGGCAACTCCAGCATGGTGCATTGCAATCTTTGTAACATGGTGGTCTGCCAGGGGCCCAAGGGCAGCCACCTGGGCACAGATGGTCAGCGCACCCATCTAGTTGTTCACCACCATTCCCAGTGGGAAGCAAAGCTGCAGGAGGTAGCAGCCCCTCCTACAGCTGTAACAGCACAACCAGCTCATCTGCCTGTGCATTGCCGTAGTAGATGGGAAATGGCATCAGGTGAGGTAGTGGCAGGTCCCAGAGCTGCCTATGATGAAGGGACGTCACATCAGCTGGTGACACAGGGGGACCTTGCTGAGCTGCGTGCCAAGCTACAGGGGTTGAAACATTGGTGGAGGCAGCAATGCAGTGGCTGATACATGTTGAGGGGCAGAATGATAAAATAATTCAATTGCTGAATAGTAATAGTGGTGGTGAGCAGCAACAGCCCCCACAGGCCCATTAAGAAAGTTATACTGATTTCCAGATTGATTCCCCGAAAAAATATGTCTCCCTCCTCTTCTTTTCATTTTTTTTCTTTTAATTAATGTTTTTCTTTTTCTGAATGAAATTTATGTTCAGGTAATGTTTTGTTTGTGATTTTCATACTTGTTACTTAATTTACTTTATTTGGAATTGTTCTTTTTGTTACATGAGTGATGGTCAGCAAAATGGTGGATGCCGCATGCTTTCATTCCAGGTGAAACTGTCGTGCTGTCATGCACGCTGCAATAAAAGTGTCTTGAAGATAGCTTTTTGGTGGCACAATTTCAACTGCAATTAAAGCACACAGTGTCTGCACAGTTGGCAACCACATGACTTATTGCATAAAATCAAGTAAAGTAAAGATGATTTTAGATGAGACAAGTAAGAAGTTAAGAACAAAACAATTTGTATTACAGAATTGTTTAATCATGTGGTGGGGGAACATTCGCGGAGGTGGGATGGTGAATCTGATTTACCAGTATGAGGGACAAGAAAGATCAAGAAAGCCGGTATTAACAACACCCCCCGCCAAAAAAAAAAAAGAATCTCTGCTTTTATTTATTTTCTTAAGCCATATTTTTTCCTTAGTTATAACATTTGTGTTCAGTTAATGTTTTCTTAGCTATGTTAATTTTATTAATCCTGTATTTCTTCAGTTTCATACTGGTAAATCACATTCCCCACCTCCCATCAATGCCCCCCACACCATTATGCTTTCAGCAATATAAATTGTTTTGTTCTTAGTTTCATTTTATGTAATAAGTCATGTTGCCGCCCTCTTTGTGGACACTGCGTGCTTTCCTTTATTTAAATATTGTGTCTGCAAAATGCAGTTTTCAAGACACTCTTATTGCAGTGTGCATAGTTGCATCAGAGTCTCACCTGCAATGAAAGCATGCAGCATCCATTATTTGACCGACCATCAGTCATGTAAGAAATAAAGCAAATTAAGTAATAACAACTACAAAAATACTCATTAATTTTCTGAACATTTACTTAAAAAAACTAACATGCAGGACTACATTTATCAATATTGTTAGCAATGGAAATCTGCTTTACGTAAGCTTTTGACCGATCCCATAACACTTTTTGTTGGTATCATGTTCTGCCATTTGTAGGAGTGTGATCTAGTGGCTAGAGCAGAAGTGTGAAGCCCATGAACGGGTTCTAAATAATTCTGGCCCTAAAAGCGTTACAGGTTCAGTCAAAATAGCTTATGTAAAGCAGATTTCCACTGGTAACAACAAGATTGATAAATGTAGTCCTACATGTTAATTTCCCTTTAAAGCACCAGCACAATTATCACAAACAATACCATTACCACACCTACCGTGCCCCTCTCAAATGTACTATCTTTGGTGCTTTTGTTCTGCTGTTTTAATGTCATGAAAAGCCCAGATTAAAAATGAAATGCCAGAAATGCATTGCACAGTGTTGTGTCCCCAGAGAGAAAATGCTTCCTTTAAGTCCAATACTTTTGCCGCACACACCTGAGAAGGCGGTGAAAAGCCCATGTGAAGCTTGCCAGAGAACTAAAAGTTGGGCCTTCCACCCCACACCACCACCAACACTTTGCCAGAAATATGAAGTTGTGTTCCCAGAAAGAAAATGCTTCCTTTAAGTCAAATATTTTTGCTGCACACACCTGACAAGGCAGTGCAAAGCACAAGTGAAGCTTGCCAGAGAACTGAAACATATTTATTGGACTAAGCATTTTTGGGCCTGCCACCCCACTGCTTGCTAAGTAACATCATTGCCTAAGTTGTGACACCACCTGCTGCTACTGCTGCTGTTCTCCTGCTGATGTAAATGAATGAAAAGTCCAGATGAAGATTAAAATGCCAGAAATGCATCTCTTTGTCCTAAGTGAGAGCATTGCCTATGTTGATGCCTGCTGCATCACCAGTACATGCTGCCCTTTGTGTGTGCCTTGCCTTCATACCACAATGGTGAGTTATTGTGCGTGCCACTGTAATTTGTTTTTCCACGAAGACATAGCCATTTAATTTCTATCGATATAATCTTGTTCTGTGTTGTAAGCAGTCTATCATATTGCTCCTTTTCAGGGAATCTTCACACTTCACCATGGTGGGCGTGATGATAATGATCAAATCACATGAACATGCGAACAACACATATGTTATGACTAGAGCCTGACAAGTAATGTGGTATTGCCAAATTCAAATGCTCTTTTTTTTTGTTGGGGGAGGAGCTGTGGTACACTGAAAGACAGTCATTTCTGATTACTTTTTTTTTTCAGGTCTTTGTAGGCACAGTGTCAGTGGTCCAACACAACAAGTTTCAGATGTCTGCTGCTGAGTTTGGCTGCACAGAAATTGCAACCCATGAACAGTAAGTATTTTTTTTTGGGGGGGTGGCATTATTAAAAAAAAAAATGATTCATTGATGTTTTGGTCACCTTTACAGGTATTCAGCATATCATCAGAACCGAAAAAATAATTTAACTGCTGTGATTCGTGAAGAACTTGATTTGTCTTGTGATAAGTGATTGGTGTGACATGACTAATGAACTGTACGCAAATACCTATGGCTGTACTTCCCTGACCTGTACCACCCCAAACACCCTGACTTGAAAACACATATCAATGAGTGCAATGGTCAAGCTGAGATACTATCTACTGGATTAAATAGGGCCAGCTTCTTGTGAGCACAAAGATTCAAGTGGGGCATCATACAGAATGTGAATACAAACAGAAGCATTGGAGTACACCCAGGATCTGGAGTGGCATGAAATGATATAACTGGGAGTCTCCCAATCATTTTCCCGATTTGTGATGAAACCGAAGACTTTAAAAAAACAGAGTTACATACAACTTACACCCCAAAAACTTAAAGTTGTGCAATTCATGAATAGTGAACTTGAAGATAAAGAGCATGATATATCTCATGATGAGTGACTGGTGTGACATGACTAATGAACTGTATTCAGATACCTACAACTGTACTTACCTGACCTGTACCACCCCAAATACCCTGACTTGAAAACACATATCAATGAGTACAGTGGTCAGGCTGAGATACTATCTATAGGATTAAATAGGGCCAGCTTCTTGTGAACTTGCACCCCAAAAACTTAAAGTTGTGTAATTCATGAATCGTGATCGTGAAGATGAAGAATGTGACATGTATCGTGAGTGACTCGTGATGATTTCCCTGACTTAAAAACACATATAAATGAGTACAGTGTTCACGCCAAGATATGCACTTCACCAGTACTCTGAAGGGAAGCCAAACAAACAACTGTGATTTAAGTTACAGATGGAGACTGGGCCCTAAAGAAATGCAGATGCACAGACAGATGGAGATTGCACTTAAGAGATGCGACTGCTCAGGCACAATGCCACCTTAACCAGTGATCAAAATCAGAAATCCAAAACTGGAATAATAATACATTTTGCGGGGGGGGGAGGATTTACAATAACAGTCCACTACCGACCGAAATACAATGAAGCAGTAAAAAGTACCACAGACAGATAAGAGATTCATATCAGAGTCCTGTGATTATGGTGTGGCCCAATAAAATGCGTGTGACTTGATGGGATGCACACACTACAAGTAATGCACAGAAAAGTTTAAAGTTCAATGCAGTAAAACCAGATCTTTTAAAATAACTGAAAATGCACAGTACCACAGCAAATACCAAATAATTACCAAAACTTAGTAAAAGTATTACTGTGTGTACATGAACACAAATACTAACACACTAGCTATCCAAAAACAGTTAGAAAGCTTGCCTTTCTCACTGAGTCATTGTGGATCTCCCTTCTTCATGCCCCTCCCCTGAAGCACACTTCTACAGTGTCTGTCAGAACACAGACTGAATCTTACAAATTAACATTCAAAATGCACACAAAACCAAGAAACACTCAATGATATAAGCACAAGAGGGTTTCCTACAATTGATATACTAAATGTTGACCCAACAAATTGGATAAAAAATGCTTTTTAAAAGGTTTTTCAATGGTTTGATTCTCAGAGCTCTGATTCAGCTTTCCACTACACACACTATGCAGAACTGGTGATGTGCAAGACAATCTAGTGCCCATGTGACCTGCCAACCCCCATGATTCAATGCAAACTTCGCATTGAAGTCCAAAAACAAGGTGAAGTCAATGTGAAGTCAATTGAAACCAATGGCACTTTGCGTTACACATTATGATGAATTGCTTCGCTGCATATTGCGGAGTACTTCGTGTAATTATCTACATACTCGAAGTGCTCTGCAGAGCGAAGTGCATGGACTTCACACACTACTAATAATAATGATAAAAAATACAATTGGGAGACAGCTCAGTGGCCCTTATCTACCATCACATTCTATCTATCTATGTAACAGGCGAAGGACTAGTTTATGAGGAATGATGGTACAGTAACTAGAGGATATAGGTGGACACTAGTATGGGGAGTTTCAGAAGGGCTGACAGGAAGTTCTGTTTGACAAATTGGATAGTGAAAAAATGGAATAGACTGCCGAGAGATGTGGTTGAAGCCAGGACTGTGACACAGTTTAAACTTTGCTGGGACGTACCGGGTCATAATGTCATATGCTTAATAGCGTATGACATTATAGCTAACCCGAAATAGTGTTGTCTAGGACAGCAAATGGTACAATACCACGTATACTGCTGTACACTGTAGTGCACCATTCACACACTCCCAGTCAGAGGATAAGATGTCTGCTGGGAGTGGGTTCCAGCGAGCAGCTGCTGTGGCTTACTAGACAGAGCCACAGCAGCAGGAACCCAGGCACTGCATCTGGGACAAGTTTGATTTCCAGTCCCAGAAATTTGATTTTTTTAAAGACTTTGTGTGCTTCCTGAGTTGGACCCCCCCCCAGAGTTAAGAATCTTTAGTTGGTGGGGTCTGGGGGGGCACAGTGCCCCACAACTGGGGGTGTGGGGGCAGAGCCCCCACAGAAAAAAAGAGTTATGCCAAATGGCATAAATCGCGCTATATTGGCAGCGCAATTTAGCTATGCAGCATAATGTCTTGTGACATTATGACCCCATGCCTTGCTGGGACAGATTTAGGGGAACAGTAGAACCCACAGGTAGAAAATGGGAAAGGATACCTGGGGAAAGGGGGTGACAATCAACCACTAGGGCTATCAGATCTCTAAATCCACCCCAGCATCAGGTCATGCATGGGTCTTAGCAAGGAAGTTGGCAGATTAGATGGACATCTGTGTCTTTTTCTGCCTCATTGCCAATGTAATCTATGTTTCTATGCTTCTTTCAGGCCTTCATCCATAAAGTACACTTGGTCTAAGAGGATACAGTAGAAACATAGAAACATAGAATCTGACTGCAGATAAGGACTGCTTGGCCTACCTAGTCTGCCCATTTTCCTACCTGATGGATAAGCTGCAGAACCTAGTTAACCAACAGCTTACTTCCTCCTACCTCCCACTAGAATTGCCTTATGTCTGTCCAATGCATTCTTGAATTCTCCCACTGTTCTTGACTCCACAACCTCCTCAGAAAGACTGTTCCATGCATCCACAACCCTCTCCATGAAAAAAAATACTTTCTAACATTACCTCTGAACCTTCCCCCCTCTATCTTTAACTCATTGAGGCCCCAAGACACCTCTAGGTGGCAGCAGAAAGGTACTCCTGAGGTCTTTAATACCTCCAGACGTCCTGCACTTTGTACCACTGAGGACTTTTGACACCTGAAGACGTCACTGCTTAAAACTTAAATATTTCACAAACTAAAATGAGAAGAATTGACTGCATAGCACCGTTGGAAAGGTAATGTTCTGCTGAACAACTTTGCTGATGATACTTTATGTCTGTTATGTATACTTTAGAAGATATTCGCATTTTTGTATAGTATGATGTTAATGGATGACATTTGTCTCTCAAGCTTCACCTAGCCACCTTAATAAAACAGAAAAGAAATACATGCATCATATTAGAAAAACTGCTTTTTGGCACAAAATTTGTTTTGTACCTCCATCTAATGTATGGATGCTTAATTTGGTGTTGATATGTTAAATATTTTCCCACAAAAAATTTTTTCCATTGCCTTTTTTATTGAAAAAAAAAACTTTTGCTATTTCAACCAATATAGAAAAAAACATAGGAATTACTTATAATTAATTGCATAGTACCATTGGAAAGGTAAGTTTTTGCTGAACAACTTTGTCATTCATATTTTGTGTGTAGCACTTAACGGTTCATGAGTTATTCACATTTATTTGTGGCATGCTGATTATGACTTGATTTTGCTCAGAAAGCTCTAGGTTGCACTGTCAAAAGTATACAGTCCACAAGTGGTGAAACTCTCAAGGAGCTCATGAGGCCTCAGTGAATTAAATTGTGCCTCCTTGTTCTTGCACATCTCTTTTTCTGAAAGATGCTACCCTCTTGGACTTTGTTAATTCCCTTGAGGTACTTGAACATTTCTATCATGTCCCCTCCTCCCTCCTTTCCTCAAGGTTAGACATATTAAGCTCCTTTAGTCTCTCTTCATATGTCTTCTGGTGCAGACCCTGCTCCATTTTGATTAGCTTCTTCTGAACAGCCTCCACTCTGTCTATGTCTTTGCATAGATGGGGTCTCCAAAACTGCACCCAGTACTCCAGGTGGGGTCTCACCAACTGTTTGTACAGAGGGATAACAACTTCCTCTTTTCTACTGTTGATGCATCTCCCGATGCATCCCAGTATCCCCCAGCCCTCCTTACTGCCTTATCACATTGCTTGCCCACCTTTAGGTCATCTGATATAATTACTCCCAGGTCCCTTTTGATTTTTGTTGTTGTTAGTATCTCACCCCCCATTGTATACTCTTCCCCTGGATTTTTGTTTCCCAGGTGCAATACCTTGCACTTCTATGTGTTGAATCTGAGCTGCCATACATTTGACCATTCCTTCGTCCTTGCCAAGTCCCTTTTACATCCTTTCCACCCCACCTTGTGTATCAACCCTGTGCCAGATCTTTGTGTCATCTGCAAAGAGACATACTTTTCCTTCCAGATGCTCTCCAATGTCACTTATAATAGTAACATCCCTGTGGCACCTCTAGTGGTGGAACCCTTCTCAAAAGATTTCCCTTGGCTTCAAAGTACCCCAAAATGGTGATAGTCCTTGTAGAGACACCCTATGCCAAAGATACAATCAATGTTCCACAAAATTCTACTGAATACCTGCCCTCCTACTACTCAGGACCTCAAGTTCATTTGGTTCCTACCATCTTCAAGTCCTACCAATTTTACCACTTTTCCCTCTACAGAATGCTGCTTATGAATCATTCTACAAGGATCCTGATGATCCACTAACCCAAAGATAAAATAGAACACAGCACAGTAATTCCCAAGGATTCAGTAAATACATGTGACTAGCCTCTCTCTTCTTTCAAAGTCGAGGCCAGTTACTAGAGAGTACTTGAGGAGTTGAAGCCTGACCATCAGAGCTGTGTTTTACTGTGCCTCAGCTAGGAGACAAAGGGCCCGATTCTCAAAACTCCAAGAATGGCGGAAGGCGCTTGCACCACAAGGAATGACGCAAAGTGCCCATGCACCAAAAGATGTGCTGGGAGCAATTCTCAAAAGCAGCCTGCATCATCCACAGGTGGCATGCACTAAAGGGGGCTTGTACCATCCTTGTGGCACAAAATGGGCTGCACCATGGTGCTAGCGGGCATGCAGCAGATTCAAGCTGCTATATTCCCTAATTTTGCATTATGTAAACCCTCCAAGAGCACAAAATTCTAAGTATCCTTAGACCAACCAAGGCTGATCTAAGGGTACTTAGAATTTTACCCTCTGGGAGGAATATTGCACCTACATCACTCTTGAAGCCCTCCCTGGGTGGGAGGGAACATGTGCTGCAATGCCCCATCCTCAATATCCTTTCATTAATATTTATCCCATCATTGGTGGTCTAGTGAACCTTCCCCCAGCCCTGATTCCCTATTATTAAATAGAAACATGTACCTGGTGGTCACTCTAACAGACTCACCCATCCCCGATCCACCTGTGATGGACCTGTGGCCAGAGTAATGCATTCATTTCTTTCGTTAACATATTTTGTTAATGTAATTATGTTTCTGTCATAGCTTCTGCTATTTGCAAAGAGGACACAATAAATATGGCTAACAGGGTCACATGTCCAGACAAGACTTAAGAGAAATATTGAGAACTGCTCTGTGGAACTTTCCCCATGAGCTAATCCAGGGTGCACATCCTGGCAGATGTGAAGGTGCAACTTCGAACACCTCAGACACCCTTGAAGCCAGAGATTCTGTAAGGCAGATGGGAGAGTGCCACACTGAATGCCTTAGCCAGTTTAAAAGGCAAGAGGCTTGGGGCTGCACATGTTAGACTGTCTTCAAGACAGAATCATAAAAATGGACAGAGCACATTTGGGTGCATGAGGTCCTCCCTCCATACATCCACCCATCTGGGGAGGACAGAGGTAGCCTTTTACTCAAAGGGAGAAATCACCTCCCACATTCAGAGAAAGAATATATCAGAGAAGTGAATCCAGGTTCTCTCTCTTGGACTGGAGCATCAAGACAAGACCCTGCTGTACAAATACTAGCTGACGGGTAAGATAGCACAGTGCGGGACAGTGCTTCTATAGTTAGGGCAGGTAAAGGTCTTTAGATAAGGATAGCTCAGGATTTTGCTGTACACCATCTATCTGTTAACTTGCTTAATTTTCTGTTTCTTAGTACATGTGCAACCCTTTTGTTTTCTTGTAAATACATCCTGTTATAAATAATTGTAGTATTTTGTAAAGCTTCATTTTTACAGAATCAGTGACTGCTTGTTTAATTTAAAAGGGTAATTATACTATTTCTGCTGGACGCTGTTTGCAGTCCATCTCTGAAGGAGCACTCTACCCACAGTTACTGTGTTGACCTTCTTGACCTTGTGTAAAGGAGGAGTTAAGAAACAGGTTTCTTGGTTCCTGTTGGTAAAAACCTTGCGATGGCAGTGAGATGGAAATCCCTGGTGAGAGAGATTGCCATTACACTGCCCAAATCAGAATAGAAATAATTCTGTGGTGGTCTAGTGAACCCCCAGCCCCACACCCTGGCAGGCAGTGCCCCACCAACCCACTCCCCCCATCCCGAACCCAAGCTGGCAACTGGTACAGCCCACCTCACTACCACAATCAGCCACTGACTGGTCTTTCACTAAGCATGTACTGCATACAGTATGTGCTCCTTGACTGACAGCTCAGTGGGATGCCAATCACTGAGCACATATGATATACAGTACACATGCAGTGACAAATCAGTCAGCCACTGGGCATGGTGGTGAGTGGTGGGCTCTGCCATTCACTGCCTCAGGTTTGGGATGGGGAAGAGGGGTGGTGGGGCACTGCCTGCCAGAGTGGGGGTGTGGGGATCCACTAGACCACCACAGAATTACATCTATCCTGATATGGGTCGATCAGGGCTGGGGGTCCACTAGATCACGAGGGACATGTTTCTATTTAATAATAGGGGATCGGAGCTTGGGGGGGGAGACCAGAAGGGACATGTTTCTATTTTTTTTATTTAGTACACTTTTTTCTGTCAGCTGTTCTGCAACTCAGCTCAACCCTCAAGCACTTGCCTCGCTCCCCTATGGCTGCACCTCTGCAGATATCCTCTGGCTTACTCCCCAGGGGCCACACGGTACCATGTCAGGCCTGTCTACAATGGGAGAAGGATTCGGCAGCAACTGACATTGCCTCCCTGGCTTCCACCCAGGTGGGGTTCAGGGCCATGATGGTGCAGTGGAGTTGTAATTGGTCGGAGCAGCAGGGAGCCACAGAGGCCAAGTGTCGGGTTCATCCTGAGAGGCCAGCATATTTTTGGTCTGCCCCAGGGGCAGGGATGTGCAATGACTTCCAGTGTTCACTCCTGCCCCTCTAACATGCAGGCACCAGTTGCTTGTGGTAGCCCCAGCCTTTGCCAGGGGTCCATCAAGCACCGGACACTCCACCTTTCCCTCCCCCCAGAGAAAGAGAGCAGTCCATTGGATGCTCAATACTCCCCCCCGGCCGGCCCTCAGACTCCTCGGATCCATTCCTGAACCCGGGTCATTGGCATCACAAGCAGAAATCCAACCATTGTGCCAGTGGTCCAGCACTATGTTTCTATTTAATAATAGGGAATCAGGGCTGGGGGAGTCCACTAGACCACCAGAGACATGATTCTATGTATTAATAGGGTATTGGGGATGCAGGTTCAGATAGACCACAAGAAACATTAGTAAAAGGGGATTAGGACTGGGGGGGTCCACTAGACCACCAGGGACATGTTTATATTTATTAATAGGGGATCAGGCTGGAGGGGTCTACTAGACCACCAGGGATGTCCTATTGTGGTGCACAGCTACCCCGCAGCCTGTGGCAGTTCATCCAGATGCACCATCTGTTTGTCGCTCAGCCACAGTTTCCGTGAGCTGTGGGACATTGCCACTATGACCCTACCCAACTGAGAATTGGGGACATGGTCCCTGGCACACTGGCAATTGGCACAAGTTTCCTTTGGCAAGGCTTGCACCAAGTTTTGAGAATTGGGCCCAGACTGTCTGAATGTTAACACACTGTGTTTCCTGGCACTAAGCACAGAGGGCCCAGGCATGAAAATTCTTAGCTAGCCCTTCCCCCATTGCTTTATATAAAGAGGGGAGGCTATCTGAATGCTCAGGTCAGGCTGGAAGGTAGACTGGGATTGATGTTCTTTTTGGAAGAGAAGGAGTGCCAGCAGACAGAGAAGACTGGAGGGAGCCCTGTCTCTCACCCTTCCCTCTCTTCCTGGGGTTGGAAGGTGCCTCTGGAGTTCAGCAGAGGAAGAAGAACTCAGAGTACCCTTATCTAAAGGGGAAGAACCACCATGTAACATGGCAGGCATCAAAAAGTAGTGGTGGGCCTCCTCCCAAAAGAGGAGAATGGGATCTATGTGAACCCACGTCTACCGAAGTGTGCAAAGGATGGAGCAATATGCCAGGCCACTTTCACAAAGAGTTCCAGAGGAGAAATAGGTGCATGAAAGCAGCAATCCTTAGGTAATGGCATCCAGTGTAATGGTAAATGGTAAAGGTTCATCAGGATAAGGAAGCCAAGAAAAGTCTGGGTCAGTTAGAGGCAGTATAGAGCAGTGGTATAAGGCTCTGAGCTGCAAACCTGGAGACCTGGGTTTGAATCCCATAGCCTCCACTTGCATACTGTGTGACCCTGAGCAAGTCACTTAACTTCCTTGTACTCCCAGGTCACACCTGTAAACAAGCTTTCAGCTTAGTGTGTCTCTCCTGGTTAAAAAAAAAAAAAAAAGTTAAAGTTTCACAGTTGTTGGGACAGAAAAGGGACACATGATTGGACAAACCGTATTTGAAATTTAGTAATAAACCACAGTCTTGTTTCTGATGTGTAGGCATATGTTGCCCTCTGAAAGTGTTTTATTATGCCTGGGGAGAATGCCAACATGCACAAGTCTTCTGGGTAATAGTGCCCATGGGACCCCATATGGGAGAGGGTGTTGAAGATGCTTTATCTCTACAGCAGTGCCCAGTTCTAGGTAAAGGGCAGTTGTGATAACAGTGCAAAATTAATTAACTTTTGACAAAAGCAGTTCTGTGCAAAAATAAGAACCCACAAGCAAATTACCACAATAGTCGAAATTTATCTTCCACGAAATTTCAGAATGCACTTTGCCAATTTTCAAAAAAATTCTAACTTAAAACAGAAGAATGAATGTATGAATTGCAGGGGTGAATCAATTAAGCTGTGGAAAGAAATTCTGAAGAACTGATTACTGAACTGTGAAATGATTGCATATATTGCAGACTGATGTACTGAACTGCAGAATAGAATTTCGTAGAACTGCCATTCAGCGGTTCATGTAATTATTCCACATTTCAGCCAAATATTTTATAGAACAAGATAAAAATTCATGAAACAGGCTGACCTGGTGGTGCAGAGAGTTGAGGCAACTAGCCTTACCTCGTGTCACGTTGGCAATCCAGGTTTGGGAATGACTTCAGGTCATCAAGGAGCCAGCGAGGCAGGAGGGTAGAAGCAGGATTGAGCCACATATGGCAGCTCTCCTATACTGGGGTTGATTCTGTCCCTCCCGTAGTCCCGCCACCACCGGGTGGAGGTCCAGTGGTGGCGCAGGTGGAGTGGGCGGCTGATAGGGTTGGGTGCTTTGCAGTACCTGACATGTGCGTGCCTCCACACACATACATCAATGTCCCAGATGTGTGCAGGACAGCTGAAAAGAGGGGAAAACACAGAAAAATGTAAATAAAAACAAAAAAATTTCATGAAACACATTTGGACAATCGATTTAGCCAAAGTCAGAATTTTGGAACATTTCATGAAATCTGTGAAATTTCATGACATTTCTGTAAATTCAGAATCCACAGTTCATACCCAGCTCTAGGCAAAAGGGACAGTGTCAGATGTTTAGTGGAGGGAATGCTCCTTTAAGCTATACACCGTTAGAGACAGCAATAAATACTTAACCTGCTTGACTCCATGTTTATTGGTCTTTCTGTGTGTGTTAGTTGCCCTTGGTCCCTGTCTGCCCCAACTCATGCTGGTGCAAAAATTTAAAGATTTTAAGGGCCTGATTTTCAAAAGGATAGACTGACTCAAGAGACTTGCATCAAAAGATTTTGACACAAGGTGTGACTTGTATCACTACTTGCGGCAGTCACAGTTTTAAAACACAGTCTGTATCATAGAAACATAGAAACAAAGAATTTGATGGCAGATAAGGACCGCTTGGCCCACCTAGTCTTCACATTTCCCTACCTAATGAATAAGCTGCAGATCATAGTTAACCAACAGCCTACTTCCTCCTAACCCCCACTAGAATTGCCTTATGCCTGTCCCATGCATTCTTGAATCCCCCCACTGTTTTTGACTCTATGACCTCCTCAGGAAGGCTGTTCCATGCATCTACAACCCTCTCTGCCCAGAAATACTTCCTCACATTACCTCTGAGCTGTCACCCCTCTATCTTCAAATTGTGACCTCTTTTTTTTGCACATCTCTTTTTCTGAAATATGCTACCCTCTTGGACTTTGTTGATTCCCTTGAGGTATTTAAAGTTTCTATCATGTCCCCCTCTCTGTCCATTACTCGAGGCTATGCATCTTAAGCTCCTTTAGTCTTTCTTCATATGTCTTCTGGTGCAGACCCTGCACCATGTTGGTTGCCCTCCTCTGGACAGCATCCACCCTGTCTATGTATTTGTGGAGATGGGGTCTCCAGAACTGTATACAGTACTCCAGATGTGGTCTTACCAACTGTCTGTACAGAGGGCCAACAACTTCTTGTTTTCTACTGGTGATGCCTCTCCCTATGCATCCCAGTATCCCCCAGCCCTCCTTACTGCCTTCTCACATTGCTGGCCCACCTTTAGGTCATCTGAAATGACTACCACCAGGTCCCTTTCCATTTTTGTTGTTGTCAGTATCTCACCCCCCCCATTGTGTACTCTTGCCCTGCTGTTTTGTTTCCCAGGTGCATGACTTTGCACTTCTTTGCATTGAATCTATGCTGCCATACATTTGACCATTCCTCCAACCTTGCCAAGTCCCTTTTCATCCTTTCCACCCCACCTTGTGTATCAACCCTGTTGCAGATCTTTGTGTCATCTGCAAAGAGACATACTTTCCCCTCCAGTCCCTCTGTAATGTCACTTATAAAGACATTAAAAAGGACTGGCCCCAGTACTGAACCCTGCGGTACCCCACTAGTAACCCTCCTTTCTTCACTGTGGACTCCATTTACTACTACCCACTGTGTCCTGTTGACCAGCCAGTGTTTTACCCAGGATGCCACCCTGGGACCCACTCCCAGTCTGGCTAATTTGTTTTTTAAATCTTTTGTGCTGGACTGTATCAAATGCCTTGCTAAAGTCTAGATAGGCCACGTCCACAGCCCCTCCGTGGTCTACTACTTTGGTCACCCAGACAAAGAAATCAATTAGATTTGTTTGACATGACTTTCCTGCTGTGAATCTATGCTGCCTTGGGCCCTGTACCCCACTGGCCTCTAGGTACTCAACAATTCTTTCCTTCAGAAGTGATTCCATCATTTTCCCTACCACTGAGGTCAAACTGACAGGTCTGTAGTTTCCTGCCTCTGTCTTGCTCCCACTTTTGTGAAGGGGAATCACATCCACCCTTCTCCAGTCCTCAGGTACCATACCATCCTCCCATGATTTATTAAAAAGGGTAGTCAGTGGTGTTACTAGTTCTTCCCTTAGTTCTTTTAGAATTCTTGGGTGAATTCCATCAGGCCCCATTGCTTTATCCACCTTCAGTTTTAAGAGTTGTTTCAGAACCCTTTCTTCTGTGAAAGGACTAATATCAACCCCATCCCATTCAGAGTGCTTCTATTGACTGGATTAGGTATCTCCCCCTGCTTTTCCATTGTGAATACTGAGCAGAAATATTCATTCAATATCCCTGCTTTTTCACTGTCGCTCTCTGCCCAACCGCCTTCCTCTTTATTCAGTCTCAGTATTCCTGCCTCTGTCTTTCTTTACTCCCTAATGTACCTATAAAAGGTTTTATCCCCCTTCTTAACCAGTTGGCTATCTTTTCCTTGGTTTGGACCTTTGCTATTCTGACTGCCTTCCTCTCTTCCTTCTGCTTTAACTGGTACAGTTCTCTGTCCTGCTCTTTCTGTGTATCCTTATACTTCCAGAATGCTATCTTTTTCTCCCTTACCTTCCCCGCCATTTCTTTTGATAACCATAGTGTTTTTTTCTTTCATTTTGATTTCTTTATTTGCTTCACACAAAGGCTTGTTGCCTCTGTGATGGCAGTTTTGATGTTTCCCCATTGTTGCTCCACCTCACCTTCTTGCCTGTTTGCTAGTGTTTTTCAGAGGCACTCTCCCATTTTGACCAAATCAGCCCTGCTGAAGTCCAGTACCTTCACTTTTGTGTGGCTTGACTCTACAGCTAAGTTTATCGTGAACCACACTGTTTGGTGGTTGCTTGTTCCCAGATGGCTACCCACTTCAAGATCAGAGATCCTCTTTCTGTCCCCATTTGAGAGTACCAGGTCTAAGATTGCTCCTTCATGAGTGGGTCCCAAAGCTAGCTGTCTGAGGCATATCCTGTAGGGTATTGAAAATGGCCCTGCTCTTGGATGTGGCTATATCAAAAGTGTTCCACTTAACATCTGGCATACTATGGTCCCCCATCAGCAATATCTCACCTTTCTCTGCCATCCCAAGGATGCCTTGTATCATTTCCTTGTCCATTTCCTCCCCCTGAGATGGGGGTCTGTATACAACGCCTTTGTGGATTGTGGAGCCATTCCCAGTCTCCAGGGTGACCCACAGTGCCACCTCTCTTCCCTGTTTACCCTTTAGTTCTGTTGCTTTAATCCCTTCCCTTACATAGAGAGCTACACCTCCTCCTCTTCTTCCCTCCCTGTTCCTCCTGTAGATTGTGTACCCTGGTATGTTGACATCCCAGTCATGGTTCTCTCTGTAACATATTTCTGTGACTGCCACAATATCCAGACATCCCTCTTCCATCAAGACCACCATTTCCGAGAGCTTTTTACCTAGACTACGAGCATTGGTACTCATTACCCTCTATTTTTTTATGGCGTTATTGCTTTTTGCCCCATCCCTGTCCTTACTGCCTTTGTCTGTTTCTCCATTTACCCCTGCCCTTATCCCTACTGACTGCTCTAGCTCAGTGTTTACCTCACTAACTACCCTGATTTTGTGCGGCGGTAGGATTTCCCTTCTCCTCTTTAGTGTCTCCCCAGTTGGCTAGTTTAAATGCTTGCCAATGAAGCATTTAAACCTATCACCTATGATCCTGGTTTCCCTCCTGAACAGATGCAGACCATCATGCCTGTATAGGCCTGCATCCCTCCAGGTGGAGCCCCCATCCCCAGTGAAACCAAATCCCTGGGCTGTGCACCACATTTTCAACCAGTCATTGAATCCATGGTGTGGAGTACCCTAGCCTCATCCATGCCATAGACAGGTAGCTCTTCTGAGAAAGTTACCATGTGTGCTACTTGTCTAAGACTCCTCCCCAACTCTACAAACTCCTGTTGCACTGCTTTGATTCCATTCTCAGCCAGATCATTCATCCCTAGGTGGAAAATGACATCCAGCTCACTCTCCCTTGCAGCTGCTCCCACAATCCTGAGGATTCATTTCCTGTCCCTCCAAGCCATGGTGCTGGGCAGGCACCTTATCTCCCTTTCACCTCCCTCCCCTAGTTCTACCTCGCTAGCAATAGAGTCCCCCAAAGGGAGTTGTTTCCTTCCCTGTGGGGTCCTGTGCCACCCTACTGTGGGTCTCCATTGTGGAGGTTCCCAGCATCCTCCTTGGTCTCCACTGTGGGTGCCTCCATAGAGGAACCATGCTCCATCAGAGTGGTGAATGAATTGTGGAGAGGTACAACTGGAGGGATGTGCCTCTGTTCCTCCACCCTCACCCTCCCTGAGCCCACTGTGGTCCAACCACTCCTATTTCTTGGCAACCTCTGAGGTAGTGGCAGTGGCCTGGGTGGTCCCTGGGTGGGGAAGCAGGTTTCCTGAATCATTGTCAGGTCAGCATGGAGACGAGGAACCTCCTTCCTCAGACCAGAGAGGTGCCTGCAAATAGGGCAGCAATGCACTTTCCAGAATGTCTCCCGGAAGACTGCTGCTCCACAGCCAGTGCATTGCACCACTCCCCATATGTCTGTGTCCCTTCCTGTTTACAGATGCTTTTCTTTTGTTGTTTTTTTTTTGTTCTTATTTTAGTGTGTGTAAGCTTGTGAGTGTCTCTACCCCCTATTCAGTGTGCTGTGCCTTTAAGGATATGAACAGGTGTATGTTGTTGCAGTTTTGGGGAAGTGATGTCAGAACCCCTGCTATAGGAAGTTATGCACTTGGGGAGGGTGGGGTGAGGAAAGGTTGGGAGGGAGTAAACCTATGCCATTCAGAACAATCAACTACAACTCTGACCCTCCACCCCAGGGAGAGTCTTCCTTCCTTTCAGACACCTATTTCACAGAGGTTAAGTAACAGGTCTAGTCACAAATGACTGCAAATATCTCCCAGCTACAGTTCCTCCCTGGCAAATTAAAGTTAAAACTAAGACAAGACAACCCCAAAAACAGAATCAGTACTAGTTACTTACACAGGTCCATAAAGTAATAATTCAGTTCAGTGTAGCCTAGAAAATAACCTCCTTGATTTAAGGATGCTCTGGCTGCTTTCTCTGTCTCTCTCATGTCCTGAAGGAGGTCCTCCAAAGCCCCCTTGCATCATGGTTGTGGCAAAACATTAATTGTGCCAGGTTTCAAGACAGCTTGTACTATGGTGGGGCTGCAACATCTTTTTTTGGTATTTTGCAAGCCCTGCCATGGATGCAGCAAGGGACACCACTTAGACCAGTCAGGAGGTGGTCTATGTGGTGTGTGCCAGTGGGATGGGGTCTGAAATGAGGCTTTCAGGTGTAGAAGGGGCATGGGAGGTGGCATGGGGGATTCAGGGGCAGACCTGAGCATTAATGGGAGTGCTGTAACATCGGCAGGATGTGGTTGCTGTTGTATGTAATTCCGTAATTCATAGTAATATCTATTAGAGTACCACAACTACTGTACCTATGTATAATACTGTAAGGGGGTACAGGGTCAGGCAGTGTAGCTGCCAGGGCTGTGCCCATCTGAGGCCAAGGCACCTCTGTCCCTGGAACCACCCCTACAGTATAATTCATAGGTATAGTAGTTGCAGTACTCTTATAGGTATTAATATGAAGTATGGTCTCAAAGTACTGTGGCCCACCCCATGCCCAGTCTCCCCCTTCAATATACAGATATATGTTCCTGGTGGTCTAGCAGACCACCCCCCAATCTCCCCATAAATATTTATATATCTTGCCTGGTGGACTAGTAGATTGACCCAATCCCTGATCTCCCTTCAAGCCATTTATCAACATTCCTTGGTGAACTAGTGGATCCCGCACCCCAGCAAACAATGCTCTACCACCCCACTCCCCCCACCACCCCACTCCCCCATCCCTTCCATCAGCCCTCCACTCTCCACCATGGCTGGATGCTGACTAAGCTGTCAAAGATCAAGTACTGTATACAGTATGCACTCACTGATTGACAAGTGAGCTGTCAATCAATAAGAGTCTACTGTATACAGTATATGCTCCTTGACAGCTCAGTTGGTGGCTGGCCATGGTGGAGGATGGAATGTTGTGCCATTTTCCAGCTCATGGAAGGGATGTGGGGGAGCGAAGAGGTGGGGCACTGCCTGCTGGGTTGGGGGGCCCACTAGACCACCAGGGAATGTTATATGAATGGTTTTGGGGGTGATAGGGGAATGAGGGGTGTCCCTAACCACCAGGGAAGATATATAAATATTTATGGAGGACATTGGGGATTGGGGAGGGTCATCCAGACCACCAGGGAAGATAAGTATAATGTACATAAATATATAATTTATGCCCAACTCACAAGGGGGGGATGAGTGATAGTTCTGAATAGCACATCTTCATATTTCAATGTGATTCAGCAGACTTCAAAACATTTAAGTTATACAGGCACCCCAATAATAAATATATAGTAGATGATACTGTTCTGCTGAGTTATGTTTAAATATGAAGATGTGCTATTCAGAACTAACACCCACCCCATCCCATTTAGATGGGTTTGACATGATAATCTGTATATTTATGTAGTGTATATTTACTAGGTACACTACTTTGTGGTACACTACAAACTTGGGAGGCAATAATACATCACAATGCAAATGCACCCACTGGGTGCCACATCACTCCCACTGATACCCAGCTGTCCCCCAAATTCCTCCTATGCCACCTCCCATGCCCCTTCTGCCTCACGCCCCCTTCTGTCCAGTAGTTTCAGTGCCCCACCATCCCCACCCCTTTAGTGTTGTGCCAGGTGCAGGGAGCTGGATCCCTGCAGCAATTCCCACAGGTGCACCAGCTGTTTGGTGCAGCAGTCATTTTGCAGCAACCCCAGGGAGTTTGGTGCTGTGATTCTGATTTTTCTAAAATTAGGCACATGGTCCCTGGCACACCTGGAGTTTGCCACAGCCCTGGAGTGACACAATTTGCGTCACTCTAAGGGCTCTTTGAAAATCAGGTCATAAGTGTGTCTTGTTGTAAGTGCAGCCATGCATGGATGAGAAATGCCTTGTAAAACAAACTCTGGCAAGAGCTGATAGGGCTGCAGGTGAAGGATTAGGGGTAAAATATTGAAAATTACCGGTTATGGGAGTCTTATTCATAAAATGTAAATATAGGGCCACACATTAGAAGGTTTTGTAATATTTTGCTACTAGATTTAACATAGCCTTGTTATGACTAGCCTCATGGAGAAGGGCAGATATAATGTTCAACTCCTGGCCTAAAGGTGATTTTGTGCAGGGACTGCAAAATCAACTTTCGGGATGTAAAAACACATTTTGGGCAGAAGTAAAAAAATACAGCTATTTCATTCATGAGGGGCTGTAAAGAAATGGCTCTGTTGAAAATTGGAGGTTAAAATATTGTATATTACCAAACTCACGGGCCTGCATTTGAAAAATTAAACATATAGCCTAATAGCTTTGTTTTTATTTTAAATATTTTTACACCAAATTTAGAATATAGCCTTCTTATGACCATGCCTCATGAACAAGGGCAGAGAACATTTTCAATTTCTGTCTGAAAGGTGATTTCATGCAGGGACTGCAAAATCGCCTTTTGGGATATAAAACAAATCATTTTGGCTAGGATTTGAAAAATGACAGTTGTAACATTTATGAGGTGCTGTAAAGCTATAGATATGTTGTAAATCTGGGGTAAAAATATTTAAACTTACCAAAGTTATTAGCCTACATTCGCAAAAGGCAATGTAGGACCTTAACTTGGTTGTTTTTTTTTTTTTTTTAATATCCATTTTTAAGTTTCCGATTTGATTACAAACAAGACAGACAAGACAAGCAGCCCTGGCAACCCAGGGTACACAGTCCAAGAATTGATTGTGTAAACTATTTACAATAAAACTATTTACACACACCAGGAGGCATCCACCCCCAGTCATACCAACCCCAAACTTGACAGTGTTCCCATAATCAAGCCACCTATTGCCGCTATATCTAGCTTCCCCATATCTATCTCACTGGGGTGCCATGCAATTTTGGCCTGAACACTCCTGGCCAGGTTAGAATTAGTTGTAATCTGTATGAGGAGAGCTCCCTGCCCCCGGAAAGAGAGAAATCCCCAACCCTCCAGCTAAGACAGACCTCCCTATTACCACTCAAACAGGTCCTCAAGCTTTATTAGACCTCTTATTAACTGAATCTGTCCGTAACAACTCCCTAACCTTTCCATATGCCGTATTTCCTTTGATTTCAGGTTTTTAGCTAAACACAGACAGACCTGTGTCATTCGGATATCTCTTTATTGGGAGTAAATTGCCTCCAGTGGCACCCACCTTTTAATATACAACTCTTTCTTCCCCTCTAAGTAAACATACCTTTTGATTCTGTTAAGGGCCCCCACAAGATCTCCCACCCATTGCTCGTACTCATAAAACTGATCGTCCTTCCAATATTGAACCACAAATGATTTGACTACGAATGCAATTAGGGATATATGATATTTTGATACAGTGCCCCTCATTTACGACAAATCCCCTAGAATACAAATCTCCGGTATAATATATTCTGAGTAATCGAGCAACGGGTCCATCTGTCTCTTGATTTCTCCCCATAGGGGCGAGATTTTACTACAATTCCATAACACATGTAGTAAATCCCCCTTCTCTTGACCACACCTAAAACACAGGTCTGTCTGCCTAAGGCCTCTTTCAAATAGTTTCACAGGGGTAAAATATAAATTGGAAGCAATGAAAAAATGCAGACTTCTATATTTAGGTATTGTTATATATTTGCTATTTTTCCACACGCTGGCCCAGTCGATGTTTTGGGGCCAACTATCAGCCAATCTACGACACCTGAGCAAGAGTCCGTGCCAAAAAACTCAATTAGGACTCTATATATCTGTGATAAGGGTCTAGATTTAGGGTCAACCTCCCTCAGCCTGTCCCAGTTAAATGAGCCATCTGACAGTCCCCCCTTTCTCTTTAAGAACCCCTCCAGCAAATGTATAATTTGCAGTCTTTGGAAAAGGGGCATTCTGTCACACTGCATTGGGAGAACCACTCTGTTATCTTGAATGACATCCTTTAAGTGTAGGCCCGAGGCCCACCCAACCCATCTCCCTTTAAGTACCTTGCTCCCTATAAGTAGATTGGGATTTCCCACCAGCGGTTGATCTTGAGCCTTCATTTGAGCGTCTTTCTGTACTCAAGTTAGATATGACCACCAGGCATTTGCTCCCTTCTTAACTGGGCCTCCCACTCCAGCCATAAAACACTGAGCAATATTAGCATATAATGGGGCTTCTGGGAAAGCCCAGCCTCTCTCAACTGTGAGATTCTAAATACAGCCACTCCAGAACATAATCCCTCTCCCTCCAGACCCATGGCCCCAATGATTCATCAAACTCCCAGCTGCCCTGCTACATAATACAAGTGGAGGTCTGGGGTTTTAAGCCCTTACCTAAGTGGGAGGGGAGGCGCAAATCTTTATGTTTTTCCTAGGGGGTTTACCCCCCCATAAAAAGTCAGATAGTACTTTCTTGATCGCTATAAACCATTTTTTGGGTATACTATATGGAGCTAAATACACTGGGTATAGTAACCTCGGTAGCAAATTCATTTTAATAAGCCCAAGCCGGGCCATAAAATTTAGGGGTAGCTTATTCCATCTTATTAAATCCCCCTTAATAGCTGACAGCGTCCCTTCCATATTGACTTCTGCCCCCAACTTGGAATTCCTTGTAATCCAAATACCTAAATACTTAAGTTTATCCGACACCCATTGTACTCCTAGTTGAGCAAAATCCACCCGATACACATGTGGCATCAGGGGGAGGATCTGTGTTTTGGTCACATTAAGCTTATAATTAGACACTTTAGCAAAACTGTCAATTAGTCTCTAGTTTTCTCAAACCCCTCCACGGGTCCCTGAGATAGCAGAATGTCATCCCATGAAAACTGAGAGCTTCAGTTCTTTCCCAGTATCACCACCCTTTTATCTGTCTATCCATATTAATGGCCCTCAAAAGGGTTCCAAATAAATATTGAATAGTATTGGGGAAAGTAGGCAACCTGTCGGGTTCCATTTTCAATTGAATCTCCCAAGAGACAGAGCCGTTACAAAGAACTATAGCCGATGGGGCAGCATATAGATTTTCTAATGCCTTTAAGGAGGCCTTCGAAAACCATCCTCTCCATTACGGTGAATAAGAGGGATCGAGACCCTATCAAATGCCTTCTCTGCATCTAAAGAGATTAACTTGCTAGAGTAGTTGAGGTCACTGCATAACTCAGAATGTGATGGAGCTTCCTCAACACATAAAGAGACCCCTCCCGGCATAAACCCCACCTGTTCCTGACTAATTATAGCTGGTGCTATCCGCCATATTCTATTAGCCAGTATTTTGTCAGATTTTGACATCCTGATTCATTAATGCAATAGGCCTACAGCTAGATAATTCGTCTCTGGGTTTACCGGTTTCGGGATTAAGTGTATCAAGCCTGATAGAGAGGGGAGTGGGGAACCCCTTCTTACATTACACTATTAAAGAATTCCTGAAGAAGGGCATTATAGTGTGTATGTGGGTCTGGTAGAACTTGGCTGTAAGACCGTCTGGTCCTGGTGTCTTACCCAAAGGCAATGATTTATTACCTCTGTATCTCTGCTACACTTATAGGGGCTGCTAAGTCCCTGACCTGCCGGATCTAGCACGGTGAGGGACTCCATCTAGAAATGTCTCAATAGCTTTCTCTCCCACCCTGTATCCAATTTGGTATAGTTTTTTAAAATAAAATGCAAATGTATCTACTAGGCCCTGGGGGTCAACTATCACCTTCCCCTCATGTCGAATAGATGTCACTGTTCTACTTGCCTCCCACTCCCTGACTCTGGCTGCCAGCAGGCGTCCTGGGACATCTCCCTTCAGTAAATACTTAGCTTTAATCTTCTCTAGCCAATAATCTATCTTACCATAGGTAATATCCCCCAGTTCCCGCCTTAAACTTCTAAGTTCCCCATCTATTTCCTCTGAAGTCCCCTCTCAGGGAGTCAAAAAACTTATAGCTCCTACTAAAAAATCCTCCTTTGCTCTCCTCTGCCTGTTTCTCTGGGCTATCAGCTCCCGTGCTGTTCCCGCATACAGAACCTTACAGGTTGGCCACGCCAGTTTCCTATTTAACAGGGTAGGTAATTGTTGCTGTATAATATATATCAGAGCTCCCTCAAGTTCATCTTTAGCTAGCGGGTCCGCCAGTACCGCATAGCTCAACACCCATCGAAGTGGTCTAGGTGCACCAATCTTGGTTCCCATCAACAATTGAATTGAAGAATGGTCTGAGAAGATTCTGGCTTCCGTCTCCCACCCCTTTAATACCCACCAATACCTCCCTGTCAACTAAAAGGAAGTCAATACGAGACTGAGTCTTGTGTGCTGCTGAGTAAATGTCATATTGTTACCCCCATAGCATGGGTGCGTATTGGATCCATAAGCGCCATAGAATCTAACATTTTGTTCAAGGCCACTTGGGCCCTTGTTAATGGCCCTCTCACCGTTGGGATTCTATCCAACCAGTTATCCCCATAGTCCCCTGCTATGATAAGTGCATGTCCCGAGAAACCAACTATATCCCTCTCAATCAAAGTAAAAAATTCTGGATTGGAAGGCATCGGGCCATATATAGAGGCTACTAGAGTAGCCCTACCATATAGCAAACCGGATATATAGACCCCTCTACCATCGTTTCTTATCATCACCTGATCTATACTATACGGGCATGACTTCCTAATTAGGATTGCTACTCCCGCTGAGGCCCTCTCCGTACCCGTTCCATAAACCTGACCCACCCATACTCGATTGAGAGTACCCAGTTCCTCTGTCAGTAAATGAGTCTCCTGTAAGGCAACAATATGGGCCCCCAACTGATCCAAGTGTCTCATAATAATGAGTTGCTTACGTCTACCCCTGAGTCCCTTAACATTCCATGAAATTAATCTAATACTTGCCATTCCCATAACTAAATATCGCAGTACAATTACTGAACCCCAGAACCTTGCCTGAGCCTGCCCTTTTTGTCTCTACCCAGCTGGATTCTCTCTCTTTCCCAAATCCCCCTCCCCTAACTATTTGATCCCCGGATCATACCTATGATTCCTCGGATCATCGATGAGCTCTACCCCAGACCACTCCCCAGCCCTCTATGACCTCCAACTCTCAGAAATCCAACTATAGTCCTCTCTTAACCAAATATTACTTTTCCTTCCACTTAACTTTCTAAATGTTAAACTGGTTCCATCTGGATGCCATTTTAAAACCATCGAGGTCTAAAGTCCTCGTCCTAACTAACCACATTATACCCCCTTCGCCCCTCACCTAAGCTGCCGAACTGATAATAGGCAAAAGATCTATAACAAAACAGACACCTGGAGTCCAATGATTGGGGAACTCCTTTTAGAGGACCTTTCTAACAGCTCAAAATTAAAGCCTTTATTTATCAGATATCCGGGTCCCTCTGTCCCTCCTTGCTCAGCCTATCCCGTCCGCTCCTGATACCTATTTCAGCATCTCCCTCCTAATAAACTCATATTAAACCAAGCAGAATATACCATAGTGCTAACGAATTGGCACCTTCCAGTTCTCCACCCCTTCCTCCCACGTTCTAAATAAGGTTTCAACCTCACCATATTCCTTTTGAAACTGAAAGAAAATAAAATAAAATGACAAATTAGCCAGTTCACAGTCCCAGCCTTGGAAAACAATCAGTTCTCTTCCAGAAGTCTGGAGCAGCTCAAGTAGGAGCTCTAAATAGCTCTAGCAGCTCTACTTAGCCCTTCCAGTGCTTCCTTAGCCGTGAGATATCGTTTCTCTCCTGCCTGCAACCGAACCACCAATGTCACCGGGTACTGGAGTCGAAACTTGATTCCCACCATATATAACTTCTTTTTAATGTCCACATATTCTTTCTGTTTTCCTCTCACAGTGGGTGTTTGGTCCTGGAACATCCACAGGGTGGAGCCGTTCCATTGCAGAGATTTCTTTTGCCTTGCTGCCACAAGCACAAACACTTTTCTTTATAATTAAGAAAGCGCATAATGATAACTGGAACTAGCCCGGTGGTGGTACTTATCCCTCAGAGCCCTATGAGCTCTCTCAAGTTGTATCTTCTCCATAAAGTGAGCGGGCCAAAATTGCTTAAGTAACAGGTCCTGGATAAACAGCACAGTCAGCTCCTTCTGCTCTCTCTGGCAACCCTGCTAAATTAAATTATTCCTCCTACTCCTTGACTCTTGGTCTTCAACCTTTCTTCCAGCTTTTTAATCTGCCTCTTGACCAAAACCAGCTCCTGTTCCGAGGTGGAAATTCTTCTCTCCTGAGATGCAATCCTGGCTTCTGCATCACCCATTCTCTGGGCTAACGATTGCAGCGCTGGCTTAACTGCTGCAAAATCCATTACTAGCCCCTGTAGCAGCTGTTTGATCTCCTGCAGGTCTCCGTTGCCTGCCTGAGGCTTTTCCTCCTCTCCTACCACCTCCTCCTGCTCTCCGGGGGTGGGGAACTGGGGCTTAGGCCTTTTAGAAGCTGGGGACCTCCCTACCAGGGCAACACTCTAGGCGTCCATCTCTATGTGAGTGCGCGGCTTAACGCCTCTCGAAAATCGCCGCCATTTGTTGCAATGCAGACCCGGAAGATTCTCTACTGCCTGCTAATTTTAGCTCCTGATCGAGTCCACAAACCTTCAGACTTCGCGGTCAGATGAATTAGTGCTAATCGGGTGAGCCTGTGAGAGAATTAAATTAATTAACTAGCTGTGGGCCTCGGAGCAGTCTGTAGAGCGTCTCGCTCATTCAGCTCATCATGTGATCTCCTTAACTTGGTTGTTTCTAAAATTTTTTTCACCAAATGTTCAACATAGTCTTCTTACGAACCTACCTCATGAACAAGGGCAGAGAAAATGTTCAACTCCTGCCTGAAAGGTGATTTCGCTCAAGAACTGCAAAATCACCTTTCAGGATGTAAAAAAAAAAAAAAAAACATTTTGGCCAGGATTTTAAAATGACAGCTGTCACACTCGTGAAGTGCTGCAAAGATATGGTTATGATGGGATTTTAAGGGGAAAATATTGAAAATTACCAAAGTTACAAGCCTGCATTTGCAATATTCAATGCAAGCTCTTAACTTTGTTTTTACACCACATTTTTAACATAACCTTCTTTTTTTGCAATTTAAAATTTTATTGATTTAAAGCGCCAGTATCAACACTTACAGTAATACAGAGAGAAAGCATATAGATAGGAAAATACAAACTTATTGCAGATAAAACCTGCATAACAACCAGATAAAATAATTAAGTAAATACATACCAGGGAGGCGCCACCCACAATAAAAAAAGAAAAAACAAAACCCCCACCTCTATCTCCCAATATAAAACTATAAAACAACCCCATCCCAATACCCTAAACCCCCCCAACCCCTCTCAAGGTTACAATCACTACTAAATTGAAAAACACTCATACAGAAAGAAAGGAAGAAGAGAAGTCAAGAATAGGCAGAAAAGACAAAGAAAGAGGAAAGCACAAATACATTGCTGTACCACAGTGCATTCAATTCGTATTTCCAAAATTACTTAGTAATAAGTCAAGACGCCCCCACTTAGTCATATATGCATTCGGTTTGCCTTGCATGTAGGCTATATGTTTCTCTAATTGCAATGCTAGCATACATTCTCTGTGCCATTCCAACATAGAAGGAGATCCCATAGATGACCAATGCCTGAGAATTATTAACTTCATAACCGCAGTAATAAGTGAAACATGGGCTCTCCAAGCTTTCGGGGCCATGTCCGGAAAGATTAACAATAAACAAGTTTCCGGCGTGTTCATACTGAAGGAGCCAAGGATAGGACAAACAAGTCTGCTGATGTCCTCCCAAAGCGAGTGAATCTTCGGGCACTCCCACAACATATGCAATAAAGGCCCTCCCAAAACCACAGCGCCAGCATGCTAGAACACCGTGCCTTCCATCGGAATAAATATAAAGAGTCAGATAGAGATGACGCATAATATTAAATTGGACCATCCTAAGCCTATCTTGCTTGACATATTTATAAACAGAGTTCCATAGATTCTTCCAGAACTCTGGAGAATCTCAATCCCCAGATCTCTAGCCCAATAGTAACATACCCCAGAAGGAATTTTCTTGTCCCATTCTAAAAATTTTCCATAAATTTTGGAGACCGCATGGGATTGGGTTGCTACCTTCAAAGTTCATCCATACTAGAGGGATAATCATGCGAGGGCTGGACAGAAAAGGCCCTTGACAGACACCTCTTAAGCTGCAACCATTTAAAGAAACAATTGTCCGCCACCCCAAAGGTCTGTTTCATATAGGCAAACGACCTAGGTACCTTCCTGATCTAAAAATCTGCTGCTGTGATATGACTAATCTGGGGCCAGAAAGAGGAGATATTAGGAGACCCCAATCTTAAAATGCATATTTTCAAAAATAGGCTGAGTGTCTGAGATCCACCACTCAAAGCCTAGGTGCTGTTGTAATTGGAAAAAGTCTTCAAGGACCATCCCATGGGATGGTCCTTGAAAACCCTCAAGAAAATTCATGAGGGAAAGGTATAATAATGACCATGCGTACATCGATGCCCTTAGCCAGGTCCACCTCAATATCATACCAGAGAGGTCTATAGTCGTGGGCTGCACCTTCCTAATCCACCAGGCAAGTTTACTAACATGCTGGGCCAAATAATAGAGCAAAGACAGAGGGGCAGCCAAACCACCCCTGTTTCTAGGGGCAGTCAAATTATTAAGCGACCTACGAATCACGCTTCCCTTGTCCTATAAAGGAGACAAACAACTTCTGCAGCTTAGCAAACCATCTTTTAGGAGAAAATCCCCCAACATTCCCAACGGATACAGAAACCTGGGCAGGACATTCATTTTTAAAAGATTTATCTTACCCCAGAGGGTCAGAGCAATGGGCCACCACCTATTCAGATCCTCTGCTACCACTTGTGTAAGGGTGCCCAGATTCTCCTTAATCATCAAAGCCAAACTATTATTAATCTTAATGCCCAAGTATAATAAGGAACCAGATTCCCAGCCTAAGCCTAAGGGTTGCAAATCATCTCTTATCACCCTCCGATTTAAAGGGAAAATCTTAGTTTTAGAGTGATTCAACTTACAACCCGACATCTTTGAGAAATAACCAATTTCCTCCAATATCGATGGGAGGGAAACACTTGGCTGCACCACATGCAAAAGGACATCATCAGCATAGGCTGAACAAACATAGGCTCTACTACCCACTTTGATCCCTTCGATCAGTGGGTTTCCCTGTAACCTACGTAGAAATGGCTCAATATAAATGTTAAATAAAAGCGGGGATAACGGGCATCCCTGTCTGGTGCCCCTTTCTAATCTAATAGCTTGTGAGAGGACTCCATTACATTTCACCCTGGCAGATGGAAACGAATATAGTATTTTGACCCATTTTATAAACACCTCCGGCAAACCAAAGGCCGACATAGCAAGGAACAGGTAGGACCAGGAGACTCTGTCGAAAGCCTTTTCGGTGTCCAATGACAAGAGTACAGCAGGAACATCTGAGTCCCTAACCTCTGCCATAAGGTGCAACAATTTTCTCAGATGGTCCTGAGGCACCCTACCCCTCATAAAGCCCACCTGCTCCCTGCATATCAATTTATCCATCACTTTCGACAACCTGCCAGCTAGAATTTTAGCCAGTATTTTAACATCAGTATTTAACAGGGATATCAGATGATAGCTATTAAGATCAAGTGGGTCTTTGCCAGGCTTCAAAATTAGTGTGACTGTTGCCTCGAGAAAATTGGGATCGAGACCCGTGCCTGTGCCAGTACTCAAAACTTCCAACAAAATAGGAGCTACCTGACTCGAGAAAGCCCTAAAAAATTATTGGGATACCCATCAGGCCGGAGATTTGTCGGAGGCATCTGCTGGATAACAGCGGACCTCCACAAGAGTAATGGGAGCCGATAGATAGTTGGCCTCATCCGTTGAAATTTTGGGAGACCCACAGAGGCTAAAAAGTTACAAATTTCCAAATCTGATGACTCAACCCTGGAGTCCCATGAATAAATTTTTGGAAAAAAAGCTCTAAAGGCCTCGGCCATCTCCGTCGGGTCTGAACATACTTGCTCACCCTGAGAGAGGCAAATTCCCGCAATATGATGTGCTAAATCCAATTGCTTTAATCGAGTGGCTAACAGCTTTCCTGCCCTTTCCCCTGACTCTAAGTATTGAAGTTTTGTATGGCGTAATGCAAGCTCTGCCTTTTGTTGAACCAACCCTGCAAATTGGGCCTGTAACTTATGCAGCCTGATCCTCTCAGAGTCGGGTGAATGTTGTGATATATTCAACTCCATTTGCTTAATCTGCGTTAATAAGGAGTCTATTTCTTTTTTCTGGGTATGATTTCTCCTTGCAGCAATCTTAATTAACTCCCCCCTTATGGTACATTTTAAAGCAGCCCAAACCAGATCTTTTCGGGTCACTGAGTGCTGATTAACCAGCAAAAAAGTATCAATATGCTCACTAATTGTCTGCAATACAGACTGAGCTTTTAATAGTTGAGTGTTAAGCCTCCAGTGAGGGGAACGTCGAGCAGAAGTCAGGGAAGAGCAAGATATACTTATGGGGGCATGATCAGCAATCACCCTGACAGAAATATCTGCCTGGATTACCTCAGGGACTAGTAGGGCACTAACTAAAATATAATCTATCCTTGAATGGGACTTATGTACTGGGAGTAAAAGAATACTGGCGTGCGTTTGGATTCAAAATCGCCAGACATCCAAAAGACAGCGCACTCCATATGACCCTTAAACACTCTCTGGGCAGGGATAATCCCTTACATCTATTGAATGTCCTGTCCAGGTCATTTTGAGACACAAGGTTCCAGTCCCCCAATAATTATCGGTTGGTGTGAGCCAGCCAATATCCTAGATAATACCTCAATATAAAAAGGGGGTATCCTCATTAGGGACCATAGATTGAGCCCAGCAAAATCGTTTGCGAGGGCTACCTGAGCCAGAACAAATATAAAGCGGCCTTCAGGGTCCCAGTGCTCTTCTAGTAGTTTAAAAGAGAACACTCTTAGCTACTAGTATAACCACCCCAGCCCTTTAGTTGATGCACCAGCTCCAAATACTTGAGCTACAGGTCCTCCTAAAATACTGCATCACATCTGTTCAGGTGCGTTTCCTGAAGGAAAGCAATGTGCGCTTCAAGTGATGCAAATGCCTTAAAATTACTTGTCGTTTAGTCCTATCCTTGGCTCCTTTTACATTCCAGCTGATAAGTTTCAGAGTCTGAGTCATGTGAGAGTAAAATATAAAGGTTCACTGAGACCTATCATAACACCTAGACTGATTACCATCAGCGAGGAGCCCCATCTTGACATAGGAACATCTCTAAGCCCGATGCATAGGGGACTCCCCAGTGATTTGTAACCTTGAGCATAACTAAAGCCCACCCCTAAAAACCCCCAGGCCACCCAGCACCCTCCCCCTCCCCCAACCCAACACAAGTATATACATACCACTTCCTCCCACCTAAAGCACTTCCCCAGTTCCAATGAACTGCCCTCCAACCTAACACTAGCCACATGATAAACATTCTATCAACCCCGAACCCCAGCCACGCCCCAGAGCCCCCCTCCACCATAATTAGTCAACATGAACTCAGTCGACCCAACTGCAAGCAGTAGGCCTTAGAAAATACATAGAGACCAATGGAGGACCCTACTGCGAATAAAAGCACTCCACCAGTAGCACAAGTCCAATCGTTGACTAGACAAGCGATCACATCACGAGCCCTTGTCGAAGCACTGCAACCTCAGACCAGTTCAGAGCTTCCCGAGTAACAGTCCAGATCATCCAGTCCAAACTCTTCAAGTGCAGGGGGACCCCCACCAGACCACAGGCCCATCTCCAACAAGAATCCATCTTACGTAAGCCGGACCACCCTGTAGAAAAAGGGAGATAAAAAAAAACAAAAAAACAAGGAGAATACTGTCCATCTTCCAGCTGGGTAAGAAAGTATTCCATTCTCCTCTAGTCTCCCTTTATAACCAGCAGGGGACCTCCAAATAAATCCACTTCTTCACAAGGAAAACTGGGCTCTTCCTGAAATATCCCATCAGTCCATAAGAACAGCAGGCCGAAAAACTCCACATCCCTCTGACTGAACCACCATGACCATCACACATACATGCCTGTACAATGTCACTTGAACAGGTCAGGGAGCAAACGTTGCAACTCCTGCTGAGCCTCAGAGCTAGTATCGAATGAGAGCCACTGTCCATCCAGCTTGACCATCAAAATAGCGGGGTATCTCACCCGGAAAGGTTTAGCAGCTGCCACCAGTTTAGCTACTATGGGATGTAGTTCTCGCCGTTTCATCCTAACTGAATGAGGAAGATCCTGTATCCACTGAATCGTTTGCCCTCCCAAGTAGGTCTTTTATGCCTTTGACTTTGTTCAGAATGTGCTCCTTATCCAGATAATTGAGAAACTTTATAATAAATGGCCTGGGAAGCTGATCTGACGTAGGAGGAGGCCGCAGGGCCCTATGCGCCCTCTCGATTATGTAATCCCCTCCACCTGGGGGAGAACCTGTGATCTTAATGCAGAGCCTTTGAATAAAAGTTATTGGAGCACTACCCTCTTCTTTTTCAGGGATACCAACTATCATAATATTATTGTGCCTGCTGCGCCCCTCCAAATCCTCCAGTTTATCCTCCAATTTCTTGAATCTCCTTTTTACCAGCACTAATTCAGTTTCCTGAGAGGCCAGCTTATTTTCAAGTGAAACCATCTTAGACTCCATATCCCCAACCCTAACCGATAGTGCATCCACTGATTTTTTGATTGTTTGGATGTCTTCAGCTACTGAGGCAATCGTTAACTGCAGCGGCTGCATAAGCTCCAGAAACCGTGCTTCCGATAGCGGGACGTCACCAGTCGGCAGGCTCGAAAGGCTAGCAGCCTGCTGTTTTGCCCTCTTCACGGCCTTCTGTTTCTCCGGCGTCTGAGGGGGCGAGGGCTTAGGCCTCACCTTCTTCACAAACCCATCCATGCCGAACCCCACCGCTAACTCGCTCCGCCGCTTCCTCAATGCCTCCGCAGCTCTAAAAATAGGGAATTGTGCAGTAGGGAAATGATTGAGCCCCGAAATACAGCACTATTTACCCGGCGAACGGGAGAGCTCCTCAGGTGCGCTGTCTACGCTCGGGCTGACATCACGTGACTCCTTAACATAGCCTTCTTATGGCTTAACCTCATGAACAAAGGCAGAGAAAAGTTTCAACTCCTGTCGGAAAGGTGATTTTGTGCAGGGACCACAAAATCACCTTTCAGGACACATCTGCCTAATGACAGTGCCATTGTTCATGAGGTGGAGTCCTAAAGAGGGCATGTTGAATACTTGCAGCAAAAATGTGTAAAAATTGTCAATTTATGGCACTAAATTTAGAACCCCATTGAAATGCATTGAACCGCGTACCAGTTTCCGCAGTTCACAGTCCGGCTTTGAAGAGTGAAAACATGTCTGCTGTCCACAGAGGATTATGGCATTGGACCCATGATTGGTAAAGGTCTTGGGGGGATATGGGAAGGGGGTGCTGAGTGGAAGGAGTCTGATGGCTGTGGAAGACATTGATGGCTGGTTTTCTTTTTATAGGCATAAAAAAAAAAGAAAGAATGAGGATTCCTGTACTGGGGGATTGGGCAACCCACAGTGTCACTACTACAAATTTTGGGGGTGCTCAGAGAGAGTCAGGTGGGGTGGGGTGGGTGATGAAGAAAAAATAAACACACATGCACATTAGTGGGGGGGGGTCACCCCCAAAAAACTGAGTAGCAATCATGACACTGGGGGACTGAGCACCCCCAGTGTCACTTTTATGTTTCTGGGGGGGTGTTGAGAGTGAGGGTAGGGTAGGGTGAGGGAATATGAAAAAAAAGCAAAACAGAATGATGGCATCCTGATCACGGCACTGGGTGACTGGGCAGCCCCAATGTCATTCTTATGTTTTTTGGGGAGGAGTGGGATAGTAGATACTGAGAGGAAGGGTTGGGTGGGAGGATATCTCAAATTTAAAAAGAAAAAAAGCAAAAGTCAATCATGACGGCACACGGCACAGTCTGTCGTGACCAAGATGACTGCCACACTATGCTGCACATGCACTAGTAGTCATGCAAGCACAGTACAGAGCGGTGGCCATCTTGGACACAGGAGAGTGTGCCATGCTGCACCGTGACCGCCATTTGTTTTTTCCTTTTAAATTAGAGATACCACCCCACCTAACCCTCCATCTCAACATGCACCATCCCACCCCCTCAAAACATAAGAGTGACACTGGTGGTGCCCAGTCCCCCAGTGTTGTAATCAGGATGCTGCAGATTTTTTTTTAAACTAAAAAATATTGCAGTGCAAGTGGAGTGCTCCACAGATGCCAAGGTAACTGTGGTGCAACTCCAACACATTGTTCAGTTGAAAAGAATGTGGGAGTCCTTTTGATAGCAAAAGGTTTGCATGACTTTGCCCACCTGCAGCCCTAAAACTCTGTAATGTTGCTTTAATTACCAAACTGCCTTTTATGTCACCTCAAAAGAAAACACTTTTAGCTGAAGGGGAGTTCACACATTGCAGTTCTTTTGTGCTCAGTTACTTCACTTTTTGTAAGTTATATTGCTCAATTATAAATTGTAGTAATCATTAGTGTGATTATTTATGCAAGTTAGAGTACTACGTGTCCATATAAAATGCAAATTAAGTCACAATCTAGGAGTGCAAAAGGTTTTCTTGTGTTACATACATTTTTTTCTTGTTTTCGTATAGCAGGTATTTTTTGTGATTTTAGTAATTATCAGTTAATGACAGGAAAAACAATAAATTCTGGGAATATGTTGCTCATTAAATACATTTTCTACTAACAGAATTGTTTATATATAGTTTGTTTATATTCCATTAGAAACATAAAAAAAATGCACAAATGTCCATGCTAACACCGAAGATATTTAATACATGACACTATATGCAAGAACAATGCTAAACAAAGAACATTTAATTACAAGAAGGCAATTTAGCATAATAAAAGTCTTTATAAACAAGGTTCCAAATTCAAAAAGAACAAAATACCATTAATTATAAGTAGGCATAAATTACTACTTAGTAAATTGCCCTGGTTAGAGTGCAACTTTGGGAACATCTCCTAATAGAAATTAAACATTTCTAGGTTATAGAAAAAGGCCCAGATATTCAAACTGCACCACAAAGAAGTGTAATAGCAGGAGCAGGCACAAGTGCAGTGCACCCAATGTGCAACACACACAATATTCAAAGACAGCACAGGCCAAGGTGTGCTTGTGAAACACAACTGAATATCGCACCAACTGCACCATGGCGCAACCAGGGATGTGCAGTGGTGCAGGGCTGATGCACAGTAGTACAACTAGGGATGCGCAGTGGAGCAGGGTAGCAGCACAGTAGCACAACCAGGGATGCGTAGTGACAGGATGCAGGGGTGCACCACCCATGGAAGTCATGGGCAGAGGAGCACGCAGCAGACCAGACAGCGCACCCTGCACCCCATGTACCGCACAACCTGAGGTGAGCTGGATGAGCCACCAGCCCATGAACACCAGCAAAAAATCCACAGTCAGGGCATGGTGCCCCAGCACACCTCCTGGCAAGCTGTGACAGTAACACTAGGAGGTCCGGCCACCCTGTGCTACTCCATCCCACCAATGCAGAGCACACCCTGCACAGTGATCCCCAGACACCCTGCCCAGGAGCAGCGCCCAACAGTGCATGGTTCCATATGCATGCCACCACCCCCACTGTGACAGTGCAACCCTGTGCACCATGGAGCCATGCATGGCAGCCCCACTGTGAGCAACCTGCAGCGGGTGGCAGCAGCCACCGACGCAACAACTGCAGACACAGTGCCACCCTGCACACCCCACCAAGGCACAGCCAAGAGATCAACCTTACGTCGGCACCAGAGGTACCCCCGCATGTGACAGGGCCTGCCCTGGACCCCACCATCAGCAGGACAGCACCCCACAGTGGCCCCAACAGCCAGCACAGACACCCACAGTGGTGCATGGAAGCATGCACCACACAGGATGCAACACAGGGCATGGACAAACACCCATCCAGACCCAAGGGCACCCCAACACAGGGACACAATGGCAGTACAGCAAACCTGCTGGCATGCGACCACAGCAGCCGTGTACCCACGGGCAGCACCCTTCCATGGCACAGGTGTACCAGCCACCCTGCGCATGCACCATGAATCCGTCTGCTACCAGCATGCGGCCGGAGCACAAGTGACAGACATCGAAGAACAGACCCTGCAACAGACACCAGCAACAGCATGGAGGGGGGACAACAGCAGCAGAGGCTACAGTGCCACCCAAGGCAGACGTGCACCATACCAGTGACAGGAGGCAATCTGCCATTGCACCGGGTCCAGGGGGTGGCCAGCATGGACAGCCACCACTGACATGCCAGCAGACCATGCATAGCACAGACATGCAAGGGTGTCAGTTGCATGGGTCATGGACAGTTTGACAGGGGCACCATGGACACAGTACATGCACCAGGGACCATTGCACATAGGCATCCAGTGCACAGAGAACAACACACATACCACAGACAGTGACTGAGTCCCCCACCCACACCACAGGCAGGTCCCTGCCGGACACACACACACACACCCAGGCCTGCACCACCCCCGACACCATGCACACCACTGCAGCCAACCACCATTAGCCCGCTGCAAATCAGAGACCACCACAGTTGTCATAACAAAATGTATATATTTAACAAATCCAACAACAAAACATATGTACAACTATATACAACGGTGGGGGGAAAGGGCCACAAACCAGGTGGGGGTGGGCATGGGGCAGGGGTGAACAAATGGGAGAGGGAAGAAGGGGTGTGAGGGTGAGTCTGGGGGGGAATTCAACAAGGGGCATAGAGGGACTGTCACCTGCCCCTCCCCACTTCTGTGCCATCTCCTTCCTACATGGCGCTGTACCCCGTCCCGCTCCATCCTTTGCAGGATTTCCAGTGTTGCCCTGGCAAGCTGCAGCAGCTCCTGCACCCCTCTCTCCATCGCTGTCCAGCGTTGTCCACCTAGGACAAGGGAGCAGAGTCAATATGCGTGATAGTCCAGCCCCCTGCAGCCCACCCATTATGCATTTCATACAGCCATGGGCCATGCCCCGTGATGGCATGCAACCACCCACAGTGACTGTGTCCACAAGACCCTCCTACCCAGGTGCCCACAGCCATGTGGACCACTGCACACACCCACCGCCCATGTCCTGCACAGCACCACCGTGGCTGTACAGTAACATGGCTATGCGGTATGAAGGCAGTGGCACAGCCATGTACCCAGTGCATGCACGGACCACCAGCGATGCCCACCCACACATACAGTGTCACAGGACAGTGCTGAGTGTACCATGTGGCATGCACGGTGTTGGGGCCAAGTGCTGGTGGCCATGCCCCGCCAACCCTGCAACACAACATGCATAGATGTGAGGGGAATAAAAGGCACTTACCTACATCCATGCCAGCTGGGCACTGCTGGCCCATGGCCCCTCCTCCATGACCCTACTGCGGCGCACTAGCCCTCTCCCCCACAGCTCAGGATTCCCTCACCCTATGGTGATCCTCTGGCCTAGGGTGCAAACATGGAGAGGGGAACATCAGTACAAAACAGTAGCTAAGCCCCCCCCAGTGTGTGCTATCCTGCACAGCCCAGCCATGCCACAACCCCACCACCACCAGCACCACCCACACTGGACAGCCCCCACCTCCCTGCGGGGTGGACACATGCACACCGTGATACCCGAATGGATGGACACTACCAGTGTATGGATGGAGCACCTACCTGGCTGTGGCACGGCTCCTCGCTGGGAGCATGCCTGTAGATGCCCCAGTCTTTCCGGGTCCCTCCGCCGGAGGTCTCCATACCAGTGGTGACACTGCTTACCAGACCAGGCAATACCAGTGGTCTCCTCCATGCCCTCTTCAACCTCCTCCCACATGGCACTGTGTAGCCTGTTCAGTGGATCCTGGCCAAACAGGGCCCCAGCATGGGGGTCAGCAATGGCCACAAGGTTCATCAGCTCTACTGCGCTCCACTGCTGAGCTCGCCTGCGTGACATTCTTCTGTCAGTACAGATAACAAAATGGCACTCTGTAGTGCACTTTCCTCACATGCAGAGGCTGCGTGGCACAGTGCTGCCATTCCCCATTGTGCTGTCATGGAGCTGCGCGATAGGAGTGTACTCATGCGGACACATGGTGCCTAGGAGGCAAAGGTCGACCGCAGGGTCAAGGGTCTTTCCACGCACGTAGTGCCACAGTGCTATTGGGACTCCCTGCATGTAGCACGGTAGGGTGCCTGAGTGCGATGCCCTGCAGTGACAGCAAACAAAACAGCTCAACAGTAAAGAGTGTGCGGACCCAATAAATCATATAGCGCTACAACAAAAAGCTGCACCACTCGGGAGACCTGAATAAAGGCAATATATTTATTTATAAAATAACACTGCTGCAGCCACGACAGATGTGTGAAAAGCAAGGTAACCTCTACCGGTTTCGCTCAGTTAGCGTCATCAGGAGGATCCTGATGATGCTAACTGATGCCCTGCAGTGGCCTACCACACTGTGGCTCCATGGTGCCTACGGCGCACCAGGGCATGAGCACCACATGGAAGAACAGCACACTAGTGCCACTGGCACAGTGGTGGCTGTGCCCTGCACTCCCTCCCATGCACAACACGTCATCAGCGCAGCACGTGTCAGCGTCAGCACCCCAGGCATGTGCCGTGAGATGCCTACTGCACACGTCACAAAGCTGCGCCATTGCCTGAGAATGCTCAACAACATTGTGCAAGGTGCAACACCATGATATTCAGTCAGCATTTGCAAATCAGCTCATCAGCAATTCCATGGCACAGCCACTGCATTAGCATCCACTTAAAATTGCATCTCGCCTCATTTGCATGCGTTGTGCTATATGAATGCGACATGGGGCTGCAGAAGACATTGTTTGGTATTGCAGTCTATTGTGGTAGGTTGCATGCTGTTTGGATGTGTGGACTGTGGTTAGTAAGGACTGATTGGGACTGCACATTCAAAGGTAACACCTGTCATTCCCACAGGCACTATCATGACCGAACAAGAGGATGAGGAAGAACAGGGAAAGGGGAGAAGAAGGAGGTCCAACTTCACCCAGGCTGAATCAGATGCCCTGTTTGAGACCTATCTCGACAGGGAACCGCTGCTTAGTGGACAGCGTGGAACACCACAGGCCCATGCTGTGGCGTGGGGTGATGTTGCGCGTGCCATGAACCAGCATGGCAGCCACCAGCGGTCCATGCAGGAGTGTAAAAAGAAGGCCAGCATAGACAGGAGGAGGATGAAGGATAAGGTGGCTATCATCAGGGTAGCACATGCTGCCACCAGTGGTGGACAGCCGAATGTGCCATGCCTGATGCCACAGGTGGAGTGGGTGGCCGGCAGCATGCAGTGTTGTGCCATAGAGGGCATTCCTGGTGGTGGCTTCCAAATGGGTGGCAGCCCATCACTGCATGGTAGGTCCTGTGCTGTCACTGTATGGGTGGTGGGGGGAATGCCACAGGGCAGGGCGGAGACAATAACGCTACTGTGTTCTCTTACAGCTCCTCAGCATCTACATGGTTCAGCGGTGGTAGGTGTGTCCACCGAGAGTGATGCCCTTGACACGGAGGAACACCCATCCACCTCCACAGGTGTCCAAGGGACAGGACCAGTGCATACCTGCCTGTCTGTCCGGACTGAAGATAGTGGTGTCAGTGCAGACAAGGCCCTGCCTCTGTCTCAGCGTGACAGCACCCACAAACTCCAGCATGCTGAGACATGGACTGGTGCCAGATCCGGCACTGATGATGATGGCTCACACATCCCAGAAAATTATACGTGTGGGGCACAGGATGGTCCCACAGCAGGAAACGGCATGGGCGTAGCCATGGGTGGTGCCACCATGGAGGCCTGCATGACAACACAGTCCCAGTCTGTGCCTGTTTGCCCCAGTGGGGCAGCACTGATGTGCATCCAGGCCAGTGGGGCTGTTGCGGCTGCTGCAGCAGTGTCGGTGAGCCCTGGCAATCAGCAGCCAGAAGAACAGTGCCAGCAGTCAGCCAATGGTGACGGGGGGACAGTATCGGGGGCGGTGGCAGTGCACCGTGTGTGGACATGCCCCAGCATGGCTTTGGTGTGCAGCACCCATTGTCAAGGGGTGCTGCCCAGCAGGGCCAGGAACACCATGAGGGACAACATGCCGGACCGGCGGATGACCTCTTTGATGAGTACAGCTGCCTACTCCAGGCTTCAGTGGATCAGCAGTTATGGCTTGTGACTGCAGTGGATGCACTCAGTGTGGTTCTGCACCAGGCAGAGTAGCGGCGCAGCAGAGACCATGGTCTGCTCCTGCCAGAGATGGACTGGCAGCAGGAGGATGTGACCACTGCCATTGACAGGCAGACACATGCATTCACAGCTGTCATGGCCACATTGGGCACCCAGTTCAGTGCCCATGTGCTGCAGACACCTCACAGTGTCATGTCCACCCCCCCTTTCCTGGCGCTGTGCAGCACCTGCTATGTTGACACTGGGTTCTGCTGTGGGCATAATGAGCATGCCTGGCATGGGCATGTTTGGTGAACTTCAGACCCCTGCATGAACATGGTTGAGTTCACGCAATGTCACCCCTGGAGGACCATCGGTGCCACCCCATGAGGCCAATGGTCAGCCTGGCATGGCTGGCAGGTCTCAGCAGGGCCACCCATGCATCTGTGGCAGCTGTGGCACTGTGTCACATGACTGACCTGTCTCCCACCATGGCCACTGTCTGCCACTGACCTGTGTGCAGTGTGGTGTGCATCATGCAATGCATGGGTGGGGTACCCGGCCCTGCACACACACAGTCCCTGTGCACACCCTCCCGGCTGCTGGCCACTGTGGTGTGTGCATGATGATGCCTGCATTGCGCTGTCCACCAGTGTGCAATGGTGCCCAGTGTCTGAGGCATGCACAGTGACGACCACTGGGCGTGGTCATGCGCTGGACCTGTGGGGAGTAGGGTGGCATTTGGGTTGCTACCATCGACCCCTTGCATGTCTTGATAGTGTGTGTGTGGGGTGTGTGTGTGTGTATGTGCGTGTGTGTGTGTGTGTGTGTGTGCATGTCATGTTTCTGCCCATCCCTGACGGCGCGGTGCCACTCTCTGACCCATTCCCTTACCATCATCTGCCCCTGGGGTTAGTCCATGCTTGTCTGTGTGCTGTGCCCTTGCCATTGGTGGTTGCACATGGCCCATGACCTACCTCTGTTGACCAAAGTGCTCTTCTGTGATGGTGTCCAGGTGCAGCTGTGACATCTGGATCAGACAGGGGTCCCTTTGCCCAGGGGGTGGCTGCCCATCACTGTCTGGACCGGTGTCCTCAACGTTCCTACCGCAGTCCCCCTCTTTGACCTCTACGGCTATCCCACAGTCATTGGCCATGTTGTGTAGGATGCAGCAGGCCAGGAATAGCCCACAGGCCTTCGAGAGGCTGTATGGTAAGGCACTGCCAGACGTGTTCAGGCACCGGAAATGTGCCTTCAGCATCCCGAACACCAGCTCAATGACATTCCATGTTGTGGCATGTACCTCATTGTACTGTAGCTGCGATGGGGTCGTAGGGCACCGGTATGGTGTGAGCAGCCAGGTACGGAGTTGGTAGCCACTGTCACATGTGTGTAGAGGGTGGACATTAGTATGGTGGTCTGCATCGTTTGCCATGGGCCGACAAGGCCAGTACCCATAGCACCTCTGACTATGCACCCCCCCGCATCTGCTTATGTCGTCCTGCGTGATATGCATACTCACCCACTAGGTGGCCAGTGGGGATGTCCTCACTCTCAAGCCTGTGGCACAGTGAGGACTGGTGCCAGATGAAGGCATCATGTGCTCCCCCAAGATGCATGACACAGACATTGGTTATGTGCCCCATGGCATCGCACACCACCTGGCAGTTGATGCTGGCATACCCCTTCCAGTTGATTTTGGACACACCGTCTGGGCCAGGTGGTGTGCGGTTGGCCACATGGGTGCAGTCAATGGCCCCAAGCATGCCAGGCAACCGTGGTACTCTGTGGATGTGTGCTGTGCACTCCATCTGTGTGCTGGGGAAATGGATGTACTCTACAGTATGTGGCAGCAGTGCACTGAGGAATTGTGTGAGTAGGCATCACGTGGCCAACTGGGTTATGTCTGTTGCATCCCCTGTTGGTCTCTGGAAGGTGCCCATGGTGAGTAGGCACATGACAGCTGTCACCTTCGTCTCCACTGAAAGAGCATGGCTCTGTCGTCTGGGTGCCTGCATCTCATCACTGCACAGCTCACAGATCCGCCTCAGGATCACCCAGTTCAGGAGATACCAGCCCACAATCTCTGTGTCAGAGTAGTGTTTGAAGGTAGTGCTGGCTCAGTACTGCCTGTTCTGGGCGTACCACTGATGGGCCCTTCCACGGCCATGCCCCCTTGCTGCCTGCCTTCTCACACCCCTCATTACCGCCTCCATCTGGGAGGTGGCACTGGCCATGTCCCTGGCTGGTGTCCCCCCCATGGCTGTTATCCCATTCCCCCTGCTGTCCGTTTATGATGCTCCCCCTGCACCGGGTACACCTCCGGCCTTTGTCTGTCCTGACTACTGCCACTACAAAATAATGTCTTCCAATCTCCACCGAGAATAGCAGAAAAGAAGGTGCCAACTTTAAAAGATAAGTTGGTACATACGGAACATAGACAGGGAAAGGGATTAGAAAACAAACAACTATTATTGGGCCCCTTACAACCAGGGATGGTACCCTGTGGTAGGTGTTCAGTTTGAGGACATACCAGCAAGAAACAAACATATAAACATCCTTACACTAATAAAGAATATGACATAAAACAATTCATAACCTGTGATTCTATAGGAGTAATATATGTCTTGCAATGTCCAAGTGACAAGATCTATATTGGCAAAACTACCAGACCATTAAAACAGCGTATTCAAGAACATAAATCGAACATTAGGAACAAGAAATCTACCCCAGTGGTGGACCATTTTATGGAAGCTGGCCACATGGGGGCATCCCTAAGATTTTGGGGATTAGAAATGGTGAAACTGCCAGCTAGAGGTGGGGGTTTTAACAAAACAGTAGAACGACTGGAGACTAAATGGATATTCGAGATGAAAGTGCTTGAGCCAAGGATTGGATTAAGTAAAGAGATTAATTGGGGTTGCTGTCATAGGTGAGATCGAATGAATAATAGTACTTAAAAAGGAAGAGTGATTGGTGATAAATACATGATGAGAGCACTTTATGTTGAAGGACATGAGAGTAATTGAGATGCAGAACAACAGGAGTGTCATTTTGGGTTTGAACACAGTCACTGTGTAATTATTTAAAAAATGCTGGTATAAAGAATATTAGAGTAAAAGAGATGCAAAAATGAATTGTAGTATAGGAAGAAATAATAGCTTTTAGCAAAAAAAGTTAGCACCATGCATGAGGGCATCTCAAAGGTAATGGACAAATTCTAAGCATAATGCTTATGGAGATAACCACCTAGCTAGGGACATCAAAGTGATTGAGACACATGAGAAATGTAAATCCCAAACTATATATGAACTTTATGATTTGAACTGAGTGTGGTCTAGCTGAATTCAGCATAAAATGTACTTTCAAAGATAAAAAATGTACTATTTATCTAATTTGGGGTTATATATGAGCTTTTAGCTGCATTTGGAAACTCTCACCAGCTAGGGACAACAGAGCAAATGATACATATTAGGAACATAAATGTTGTCACATAGATGAACTATCTAATTTAAACTAAGTGTGGTTCAGTAGAATATAGGATAAAATAGGGGATTACCATAAAAAATAGTGCACCTTCTATCTGATTCAGAATGGCATGCAAACTATAATAAAATAAACAGTAAAAGAAGTAATGAACCTATCAGTGGGGGGCATGGTTTATACAATATGAGTACTAAATCAAGGCCCCACATAGAGATTAATGGTGAGACAATTTGGACGAAAGATGTGGGACATCGAAGGACATCTATGCAATTGAGATGCTAAGGCATTAATATTTGGTAATTATAAGAGATTGGCAACAATCTCTATGTAAAATTAATTTAATCACTGTAGCAGAGATTTATAAAAATGTTATGAAATGAATGATTTCCAATTGGTATTGGATATTTATGAACCTGGTGCCTTTAAGGTTTAAGTCTGACGTCACAATGAGAGTGCTTTTTAAGGCCAGAGGAAGCGACGGCGAAAAATACAAAAGATTGAATTTTCCACATCTAGCGTGGTGAGAGGATCTGCGACATACAGGTTAAAACCTTTGGAGGGTTTTAATACAAGTGAGGGATATTTTAAAAAAAGACGCCTAATCTATTCGACTCATAGCTCGGGACTTTTGTAGGTTTAAAAAGCAAGGGAGGTTTAAAAGTTGCACATTCTCTCAATTTGTAGCCAAATGTGAGTCACAAGAAGGTGACCTGTAAAGAGATAAGGGCTTAGTAAAAGAATCAAATTCATTTAATGAGAAAATAACCCTGATTTTATAAAAGTTAATGGCAAACCTGTTGGAAGAGACGCTGGGAAACATTGAAGGACCCTAGTGGGATTAGGACGAATAAATAGTTACAGCTATGTATGAGTCACTCAGTTAAGTATTTAGAAAGAAATGAGTGTTGCATTAGTGAAATGCATTTTAAGTAAGCCTGTCTTGTAATCATAATCGCGCTTTTATTATTAAAGATAGCGATGGTAAACTTGTTGGGAGAGACGCTGTGAAATATTGAAGGATCCCAGTGGGATTAAGATAGATAGTTAGTTATAGCTATGTATGAGTTACTTAGTGAAACATTTAGAAGGAAAAGAGTGTTGTACCAGTGAAATGCATTTTAAACGAGCCTGTCACGTAATTATAATCATGCTTTTATTATTAAAGATAGTGATGGTAAACCTGTTGGGAGAAACGCAGTGAAATATTGAAGGACCCTAGAGGGACTAAGATGAATAACTAGTTACAGTTATGTATAAGTTACTTAGAGAAACATTTAGAAAGAATCGAGTGGCGTACTAGTGAAATGCATTCTAAAAGAGCCTGTCATGTAATTATAATCGCGCTTTCATTGTTAAAGCTAGCAGTGGTAAAAAGACTTGGAACAAAAAAGATCTTTAGCGCTCTGTGTAGTAAAAGGATATATGAGATTTAGGTCAAACATTTTTATGAGCTTTTTAGCAAATATTTATGAAAGAAGAACATAAATAAGTTCATAATGAGAGCTTGAAATTTGAAAATATGGGTATGAAATATAAATGTGGTGAAAGGGTGAGCACTCAAAGTGAAAACAACGTTTTTGTAAAAGGTAGAGAGTTAGGTGAGACAAGAAAAGCAGTTGAAACAATGTGGTTTAGATATAAACCCAAGAGAGGTATAATTACATCATTCTTTACTATAAAATGCTGTGTAAGAGTTAATATGAAATGGGTCAATTGAGAATTTATAAAATTTATGCAGCTTTTTATAAATGGACCAGATGTTTTTTCTAAAAAATAAGAAGGGACATCGGTTTAGAATTTTCTGATGGCTCACTTGCACAATTAAGGTCCAATAAGTGTCCCAATTGCTTTGATGTATTTAGGGTTATGTGTTTAGAAGTTGGCTTCAGATTGCTTTTATGTATTGTGGCTTTTGTGTTCAGAAGTTGGTTTCTGATATAGGTACTGTAAAGCAAATATTTGTCTTTATGGATATTTTAGAGAAATTAAAATGGATTTCCCCATTTCAGGAACTTAAAAGATGTATCAACAAACTTCTGCAAATGAAAATTGTACTTTATATTATAAGGGCATCATGGAATTGAACACATGTAGATGTTTTTTGTAAGGAATATTTGACATATTCAGCATAAATAGCTCCAATCATGACATAAATCTGGATTGTATAAAATGAAATAGCAAGAATTTTTGTTTGGATTTCAGGTATGAAAATGATATGGAGAAACACTAACTGAAATAGAGAATAAATGAGGTCACATAAAGCAACAGAAAGCAAGAGATAAAAAATATTCAGACATGCAGGTATTAACAAAAAATGTAACAGGACAAATGGAATTCTGAAGTTTAATCATATGGTTTTCTGGCATTTTGGACCCTTTTGGTCTACCCTATTAGAATATTTTAAAGGTGTTAGGATGGGTGATAACATTTGTGTCACTTCTTTTTTAGGATCAAAAATAAACATTAACATTATAAGGAAGAAATTATAAATATTATTAATTTGGAAGAAGTAAGTGGCATCAGTGTTTATATGATATATGATCATGTATATTTAAATATATTTATAAATTTTTTGGTGGTTGTGGACAGGTATCTAATTATATTTATTTGTATTTATACAAAAGGGCATCTCTTGATAAAGCCAAGACACTTGGTGAAACATTGAGGCTTGCCAATATTTAAATAAAGAAGAAATTTTGAAATTAAGAAAGACTGTCTATGAAACTGAATTTGTAAAGCGCCACCATTTGAGACGCTCTGTTATAGAGTACATGCCCATATCTTTTGACACATCAGGAGTGGCAGCAAAAGAAATAATTAAAATCACCATTTCCTGTGGGACTGTGCTTTACTCTACGATACTGCCACTACCCACAGTCCACTGTGGCACTCCACTTGTGATCCTGCACAGTGGCAGAGGCTCCCCACTCCTATCCTGTTCTAGGTTGATTTATGGTGTGCCCTGTCCTGCTCCTGCCCAGTCCTGCTTACTGCTACCCTCTGCCTTGTGTCTGTCAGCTCACTCCCACCTGTGGCTTCCCTGTAGTGTTCTTGATGCCTCTCTCTAGTTCCTTTTTATTTTGGATCTTTCTGCTGTTGCGCAACTTCCGCTAGCTCCCCTATTGCGCATGGCGCATGCTGTTGAATATCGCACTGCACATGTTATTCATGGTTCCACCCCCTACGGTTGCACATGCATTCATTATTATTGCGCTCTTGCGCATTGCAATTTGCACGGTGCAGCTGCCTCCCGTTGAATATCACACAATGGCGCATTTCCGTCCTTGCGCTGGTGCATCCCTGTTTGGCATCGCACATCCCTTTTGAATATCCTGGCCAAAGCATAACAGAAAATAGCCTGAATGCTGAGACTGAAAAAGAATAAATAAATGGATAACGTATAATCTTACTGCTAATATCTCACTTATTGAGATCATTTAAACATTAATACAATACCATAATGCCTTTTCAATCTTGTATGGAATTAAGCACAATTTTCAAATTGAATACTATGATATTTCAATGAAAAAAAATGAACATAAGATTCTGTCTCAATCTAACTTGCAGCCATGCAATATGTGTACTTAACTAAAAAATATAGCAAGTCTATAAATGATAAAGAAATTACTTCAAGCGAACCTATTCTGAAGTGTTTAGATTTGCTTTGAAGTCTAAAGGATCAATGTAAAAATTAATGTGGAGATCCAGCATATAATGTTTAAAACTACTAATGTTATATGTTATAATCAAATGTTAAAGTTAAGCTTATAGCTATAATAAATAGTTTAAACTCTGAGACAATATTCAAAGACCACCAATTGTTTTATCAATATGCTTAACTGGGTTAAAGACTTTTGGCTATTATTATTAAGTTATTACCTCTGACTGACTGTAGTATCATGTTGCTTCTGTATTACTAATCTCATCTGTTCCACTTCCTTGAAGCATACTAGGAAGTGAGCTTTGGCTCAGTACCCCATTTCCCCTCACCTATTTTCAAATAAATAAATAAATAAAGTTATTATAAAAGTACTATTATAGCACTTTTTGAAACAGACAATGTATTCTGTGTATCATTCCTTTGATAGCGTTACTGGCTCTTTAGACAGGTTTGTAATGATATTTTAAAATGTGGACAATGTTTCTGGTGTAGGAGAAGTTTCCATTTGCACCAAATCGGAATCCACCTCTGACAGATGCTCTGATTCTGCAAAATCACTTTGAACCACAACGGTCACTAGTTCGTGTTGAATAAAATAAGTATATTGGTCTATGTCATGAAAAAAATACTGTCTCGTTAATAAAGAGTTTTGCTTTAGAGTGATATAAAATAGATAATTTCCTATTAAAATCAAGAATGTTTTGTCAGAACTGAGGAAACCTCCTTCTGTGTTGTTGAGTCTGATAAGACACATTGTGGTAGATATCAATTTTACTGTCCTTCTACAGGTATGTATAGGTTCCTTTTAATCTGTTGGCTTTAAGAATCAATTCCCAATCAGAAAGCAAAGCAAAAGTTATCAAAACTGTTGGAGGCAGTACTTGGCAGATTTGAACGTGTTGGTAACCTGAAGTTAGCTTTTGATGAACCAGAGTAAATATGCCTGTCTAGAATTTAATTTAGAGATAAAGAATTTCTTCAAAGTGTTCAGGTAGAGTGTTAGTCATGGAGGTTTTAAGCATAGAAGACCTATTATGCGGAGGTTAGTAAGCCAATCATTGTATTCCAAATATTCTGTTTTATGGTTCATGATGATGTTGTCTCCCATTAATGAGTTTGAAATAGCAGTTGCAGTGTACAATTTTTTTATATACAATTTAGAAAATGGGCTTTTTATTTGGAGGCATCAGATTGGCTGGTACCCATTCCACAGGGGTACATTAATTTTCAATAGATGCCCACCAAATAAAAAGTCACAACCCAAACCTGCCTCATGCTCAGCCAAATATCCTTGTGCCCAGCCTGCTTCCCAATTGGCTGAGCACTGGGCACACAGTTTCAAACTGCGGCCAGTTTTTTAGCCGGTTACCAAAACAGAGAGTGAGTGAGTGAGTGCCTCCCCTGACACACAATCCTTAGACCAGACACCACCCAGTAATTTAAAAAAAATCATGGCATTATACATGTTAAACAAATATAATAAACCATTTGTTATTTGTTTACATTTTATTCTGTGTGCGTGAGGACCAAGCATGGAATGTGAGTTTCCTAGCACAGTCCTTCTCGACTGCACTATGCCTCTATAGAAAAACATGCTTTTGTATTAATAGCCACACCTTGGAAATTATAAATATCATATGCCTACTCAAAAAACAGCCACCCAGTCAAAAAACAGCAATCGCAGTCAGAACTACCTCCTCACTGAATTCAAAGGCTTTCTTAGTACCAGAGTGAGTGTTCACATCTCTGGGCCATCATGCTCGATCCTGCCAAGAGTGACGCCATGTCCAGTCCAATCCCACTTCTGTTCCCTTCATATCCTTGTTTAATAGTGCTGCAAAAAAAAAGACATACCCTGCTATGCTGTCAAATGAAAACCTACAGCATCAGGGAACAACAGTGAGAATGCTGTGGTGGGGGGGGGGTCAAGAGCAGGACAAAAACATCAACTGAGCCCCAACACACAAGGCACAACCCTGCCCACCATTGAACTGCCAGTTTCAGGAAAAGTAAGTAAATATATAAATCACTTTATTTTTTAACGTTTTCAAATGTACCTGCTTTCTGAAGGCTTAATTTCTGTACGTCTTGTTGCACCTCTGGTAACCTTCCTAACCCACTGTGACAGGGTTTAATTGGACCCTGTCCTAGTTGTTATGGAGAGTTTGAATGCAGGGATCTGTTTTATTCTTTCCTTTCCTGTCTCTTGTCTGTCTGGTTGTGCAACCAGATTTTCTTATGAGACCTAGGACATGATCGCCCTGACGGTATCACAGTTCTGTGCCTCTCACTGTCTCTCAATCTTCCCTTGCCATTTCTGTCCTTTCCTCCCCTGCATATCTGTTGTTATAAAAATATATGCAGATCATTAGTTGGTAATGTTACTGATATTGTAATCCCTTTGCTTAGAAATTATATGATATAGCGTTACTGTTGAAATGGATATAATTATAGTTTGAGATGATTGCAAAAAGCTATTGGGAACTCAAGAGGTTAACCTGAGAGCAGTTTTTAAGCCCTTCTTCAGAAGCTGTGGAGAAGGGGCCTCAGTTCTGGGGCACTGTGTTTTTGCTGCACCTGCCTGAAATTTACAAGAATATTTTAGAAAAAAAAGGATGCTTGTTAAGGAGGGGGGCAGCAAAGACTTATAAGAGGGAGCTGCAATGTTTTGGGAGACACAGAGATTGAAGGAAAACTCAGATGGATCTTCTTGGTTTATTCTGAACAATTTTATTTTTTATGTTACTGCTAGTACTAATAAATACTTTTTGGAAATTATACAACTGCTCCTAGTTTTTCCTATGCTTTCTGACCTGTGCCTCGATGGAAGATGGTGTTAAAAGTGGGATTTACACTGTGCATACTCTAAGCCAGGAGTTCTGTGCCTTGGTACTGGACCTAGTACCAGGGAACCATAGAGAAAGGTATGGATTCTGCAGGAGCAAGTCCAGGAGTGGTTACCAGGAGAATGGTAGCCAAACTAGCAGAGACAGAAGTCCAAGCTGAGACTGTACAGCTAGCACAAGTTATGGAAAAAGAACAGGCAGTGACAGAACCTGAAAGCCTCATGGACTTTTCCAAATCATGGGCTATATATCAAAACAAGACAGATGAGAAGAGAAGAGAAGAGAAGAGAAGAGAAGAGAAGAGAAGAGAAGAGAAGAGAAGAGAAGAGAAGAGAAGAGAAGAGAAGAGAAGAGAAGAGATGAGATGCAGCCACAGGAGCAACAAAGAAAAGAAGAGATGCAGCTACAAGAACAGTACTGGCTGGATGCCTTGCAAGCTATCAAAGCAGAAGGATCTAGCACTGGTTCAGCCTAGCAACAAGGTACAAACAACTTAAAAAGACATTAAACTTACAAAGTTGTGTCCCTTGGATGATACTGAGGCATACCTGACAACTTTTGAAAGAGTTACCACATCCTGCCAATGGCCAAAGCAGCAATGAACAATCAGACTGGTACCCTACCTGACAGGTAAAGTCCAACTTGCCTAAAACAGTATGGATACTGCACAGTCAGAAAACTATGACCTTGTGAAAAAAGAAATCCTGAAAAGATGCAATATCTCAGGAGAGACCTACAGGCAAAGATTCCGGTCCCTGAAGTACAACACATTCAACAATCCTCGAGAAGCCTTCACCTGACTCAGAGAGCTCCTTATTAAATGGCTCCAACCAGAAGGCAAAACAGTCCCACAGATCATCGATACATTTGCAATGGAGCAATTCATCAATATGCTGCCTACAGATGTGCAGCTTTCGGTGAAAGATCGTTGACCAGAGAGTGGGGAAAAGGCTGTTTCTTTGGCTGAGGACTACCAAATGGTTAGACAGATGACACAGCAGCGAGGTAACAGCCAAGCACTGGTAATACATTATTTTTCACATTTAAACTAAAGTATAATAAGAACTCTGGTGGGGGTAACAGATCTGCCCCCAAATACTTTGTTTGCTATAATTGTAACAAGCCAGGCCATATTGCAAGAAACTGCCATAGTAAGGAGAGTGGCACTGGAACAGATTTGTCCTTAGCAATTTGGGGCAAGTACTTAACAGATGTGAAGGTGGGGGATAAGAATGTAAAGGGACTCATTGATTCGGGAAGCAGACAGACCCTAGTGCATGTTGAAGTGCTGGAAAATACACTGTGCAAAAGGACCAGGTACTGGTGTCATCTGCATCCACAGGGACACTCAATACTATCCCACCACCCAAGTGACTCTGACTATTAAGGGTGTGTACCACCAAATGAAAATGGGGGTAGTACCTAAGTTGCCTGTACCTGTGATTATTGGAAATGACTGTCCAGGATTAACCAAGTTAACTTCAGAAGAAATGAACCCTGTAGTTTCAGCAGCAGTGGTAACAAGAGCTCAGGCAAAGAAAATCTCAAACAGTGGGGACAATTTTACTTTCAGTGACTTTGATTCAGACTTGTTTGAGAACATCTCCAAGATCTGGAAGTCCAGGAAAGAAATAAGATATTTGAAACAACAGTGGCAACAAAAGACTGATGGACATAAAGGGTTAAAATAAGAAAATGCTGAAGCTAAACTGATAACTGATTGTGATTGTGTTTCAGAGCAAGCTAACAATGTTTCTCTCCTGGGTTATTTTATGCAGCTGGGGTGAAACCAAAACATTGTGAACCAATGTTGAAAAAAATGTAATGGGTTACTGTACAGAGTTTGGGTTAAACCTCAGACACAGGAACAGACAGAACAATTGGTTATACCACAGAAGTATAGAGCAGAATTGTTACAGATGGCACATGAAAGTCCTATGGTTGGTCACTCAGGGAGGGATCGCACCCTTGCCAGATTACTGTATAGATGTTACTGGCCCGGAATTCATGAAGATTTTGCTACCTATTGTAATTCTTGTGCTGAGTGTCAGAAAGTAGCCCCAGTCATTACAAAAGATAAGGTGCCCCTGGTGCCCCTACCCTTGATAGATCTGCCTTTTGAGAGAATTGTAATGGATGCGGTTGGTCCTTTAGACAAAAGTAAAAAGGGTAATAGATTCATCCTGGTAGTATGCAACTATGCAACTCAATACCCAGAAGCAGTTCCAATGCATACTGTCACAGCTTCAAAAGTGGCAGCAGAGCTTGCAAAACGTTTCAGCAGAGTAAGCATACCTAAAAAAATTATTACTGACCAGGGTAGTAATTTTGGTGCTGCATTACTTAAGGAGCTGTACAGACTACTAGGTATGGCTGCAATAAGAACCTCCCCCATCACCCTCAGACAGATGGTCTTGTTGAACGTTTTAACCAAACCCTAAAACGCATATTAAAAAGCTTTGTAAAAGTGGAAGGGAAAGACTGGGACCAATACTTGCCTTACCTACTCTTTGTTTACAGAGAAGTGCCACAGGCATCAACAGGGGTTTCACCATTTGAAATGATGTATGGTAGACAGCCAAGAAGGCCACTGGATGTGATAAAAGAAACATGGGAAGATAACCCCACTCAGAAACAATCTATAATGTCTTATATGCATGCCCTAGAAAAGAAGCTGGCAAAATATGCTGAAATTGCCCACAGTAATCAGGAAGAGGCCCAAAACCAACAGAAAGTATATTATGAACTTGGGGTAAAAGATGAAGTTTTTGAGCCAGGTGAAAAGATTTTGCTACTGTTACACACAAAAGAAAACAAACTGTTAATGAAGTGGCAAGGGCCTTATAGAGTACTTAGATGTACTGGCACTGTTAACCACAAGATTGAGACCCCTGACAGGAAAAATCCTATTAAGATATACCATACTAACCTCCTCAGGAAATGGGTTGAAAAAACACCAAAAACTACTTTGTTCGTTTTAACAGAAACTGTTAAGGAAGATATTAATGCAGCTTATGATAGACTGGAACAAACTGTAACTGCAGATGCTGTAAAGGTGAATGTTTCCTTAATGCCAGAACAAACTGCAGAAATTTGTAATGTGCCAAATACAGTTAACAGTAGTTTTACCACAGTACCACACTGAGCAAAAGGGGTCGAGCATGTAATAGTGACAGGTGTCAGTGGCTCAGTAGGTAGCACACTTGCCTCTGAGGCCGGGAGATCAGAGGGCTGTGTGTTCAGTTCCCACATCTGGCACTTGGGTTACTATCCCAATACTGACACTGTAGTGCAGCATGAGAGGGGTGCTTCACTTCTGAGGTGCTGTCTTTCAGATGAGACATTAAACCAAGGTCCCATGTGCCTGGATTGGTGGTAATTCAGGTGGATGTTAAAGATCCCATGGCATTTATCAAAAAGAGTAGGGGAATTTCCCCGTGTCCTGGCCAAATTTCCCTCATTCACTAAAAATATACCACCAACAGCTTAACTTGGTTCAATTTCAGTTGCTTACCATCTGTCTTCCCCCTACCTCCCCCGTTGCTCCTGAAAAAGGTACTTCTAGGCCCAGTGGGCTTACTGGGTCAACAAAATTCAGTATGCTTGCCCTATTAGGCAAAAGACATACAGGTTGCCAGAGCGGTTAAGAGATGATGTGGTTAAGGAAATACAAAAAAATTAAAGAATTGGGTATCATAGGAGAGTCGAGTAGCGGTTGGTCCTCTCCAGTGGTAATTGTAAACAAAAAAGAAGGGGGTGTTAGAATCTGCCTTGATTTTAGAAAACTTAATCAAGTGTCAGAATTTGACAGCTATCCTATGCCCAGAATAGATGATTTGGTGGACAGACTCAGGAGTACAAAGTATATCAGTACTCTCAATCTTACCAAGGGTTACTGGCAAATTCCGTTAGCTAAAGAATCCAGAGATAAAACTGCATTTGCCACTCCTGTTGGATTCAGTCAGTTCACTACCATGCCATTTGGTTTACATGGGGCACCAGCTACATTCCAGCATTACATGGTTGTAATTTTATCCCCTCACACTGGTTATTGTGCTGTGTACTTGGATGATGAGGCGGTGTACAGTTCAGACTGGAAAAGCTACCTCGAACACCTACAAGCAGTTATCCAATCAATCAAAGAGGCATGTCAAACAACTAATCCTACCAAGTGTGCATTGGGCATGCAGAAAACCAAATATGTGGGCAATTTTTTGGGAAATGGAAAAGTCAAGCTAGAGGTTTCCAAGATAAAAGCTGTAGCTAATAGCCCTGGCCCCAAAACCAAGAAACAGGTCAGGTAATTTTTAGGGCTTGCTGGTTATTATTGAAGATTTGTTCTCAACTTTACTGAGTTAGATACTCCCCTCACTGAACTCATGAAAAAACAGTACCCAAATAATGTGAAATGGACCCCAGAGTGTGACAAAGCTTTTAAAGCCATTAAGGGTGCATTATGTTCAGCCCTTGTTTTAAGAAGCTCAGACTTTGGGGCCGGCCCGCTGTCGCAGCAGTAGGGTTACTGCTTGCGGCGCCAGTGACCTGGGTTTAGCAACTGACTCGGGCTGCTGGAGGGTCGGCTGAGGGAAGAGGATTGAGCACCCAGAGGCTTCTCTCCTCCTCCAGATGGGGTAGGATGCATGTCACACTGCTCTACCGCCACCTAGGTGACCATGGGTGGAGGTTCAGTGGGACTAGAGAAAGAAGGGAGGGGGGACATGGGCTAGGGGCTGGAGAGCTCACACATCTCGACATGCGCCACTCCTTGGCTCTCCTAGCATGCCTATGTCCTGTTGGAGGGGACAGAAAAAGCAGGAAAACCCCACAGTGCCCACTGCAGATGTAGCTCCAAGGCCCCAATCCCAGTGCCCTGGCTGGCGCCTGATGACAGCATCCCCAGACGAAAGACAGACAAGTTGGGACAGTAAAGGTGTCCTGTCCTGTACCCACCTGGGGGGTACAACCAAGGCTCTGTGGGGGGAGATGGACTGCACTGATGCCTGGCATGAGGAGCAGGGACATACAAGGCCAATACAGAAGTCTCCCAAAGAAATGAAGTACTGCAGCGAGAAGGGGGCATAAAGAGAAAATATATATAAAAAAGAAGCTCAGACTTTGAGAAACCATTTTTTGTTACAAACAGATGCATCAGAGGTAGGCCTAGGTGCAGTCTTGAGTCAGCACATACTGTAGATGGGAAAGAACATCCTATTCTGTACATAAGAAGGGAATTCCACGACAGAGAGAAAAGGTACTCCACTATTGAAAAGGAACGTTTAGTAGCAAAGTGGACAATGGAGTCCCATACATTTTATTTGCTAGGAACTGACTTTGTACTTGTAACAGATCACAATCCTCTCTGTTGGCTTATCCAAATGAAAGATAAAAATTCCAGAACCACAAGGTGGGACCTGGCACTATAGCCATTTAAATTCAAGGTGATACACAAGTCTGGAAAAGAGAATAGCAATGCTGATTTTCTGTCAAGGTATGGATCAGGAATTGAGAGTTCTGAAGGTTGAAAAACAAATGTATGAGTTTAAACTTTACTGTTTGCTGTACTGGTATAGAACAAAGGATATTGCACATGTGCTTAAGTTCGGAAAGTTAAAGCTAATATTAGTAGAGAATTAATAGAAAGTTTTGGAAACCCATTTAATAAAACAGGTTCCCTATTAAGGATGTATGTGACAGGGTTGAACAGGACCCTGTCCTAGTTGTTATGGAGAGTTTGAATGCAGGGATCTGTTCTGTTCTTTCCTTTCCTGTCTAGTCTGTCTAGTTGCACAACCAAATTTTCTTGTGAGACCTAAGACTTGATCACCCTGATGGTCTTGCAATTCTCTGCCTCTCATTGTCTGTCTCTTGCTGTTTCTGTCTTTTCCTCCCTTGCATATCTGCTGCTATAAAAATATATGCAAATCATTATGTGGAAATGTAACTGATATTGGGATCCCTTTGTTTAGAAATGATATAGTGTTACTGTTGAAATGTAGATAATTATAGTTTGAGATGATTACAAAAATCTATTGGGAACTCAAGGGGTTAACCTGAGAGCAGTTTTTAAGCCCTTTTTTAGAAGCTGTGGAGAAGGGGCCTCAGTTCTGAAACATTGTACTCTTGCTGCACCTGCCTGAAATTTACAAGAACATTTTAGAAAATATCAGAATACTTGTTAAGGAGGGGGTTTGCCAAGACTTATAAGAGAGAGCTGCAATGTTTTGGGAGACACGGAGATTGAAGGAAAACTCAGATGGATCTTCTCTGTTTATTCTGCCTTTGTAACTATTTAGTCTGAACTTTTTTTATGATACTGCTAATAGTAATCACTACTTATTAAGAATTCTAGAACTGCTCCTGGTTTTTCCTATGCTTCCTGACCTGTGCCTCAACAGCACCCACATTTCCCATGCAGTCAAATTAAACATCTAGTAAATCAAATACAGTGAAGTAATTAATTCATATGGGGGAACACCTTCTCAACATAACAATTTCAAATTAGCTCCTGTGAGTGCCTGGGAGTGTGGGGGGTGGCAGGAAACCACGACAACCAGCTCAAACACTAATCAGTATGGGTACTCCGTTAGGACAAAGTTCTTAGCTTAAAAAAAGCACCACATTTAAATAAAGGTGGAGGAACTATTTTATTTAAAAAAATCAAAAAAGTAAGACTTTTAACACTTAAAATATAAAAAAATATTTAAACATATAAAATGCAATGGCTCATTTTCTACGTGCAATAATACTCTCCAGGGTGGGTGGTATGGGCAATGCCAGACCTTCCAGGGGCTATAAAGCCCTCTGCCTGCAGTGCAAGCCTCATTATGCCCCCGAGTGGTCCAGTATTGCCTAAGACCTCCCACCCTGTTGGATATTACTGCTTGCATATATAATTGCCTGTCTTTCCAATTTAAGGGTCTGACCCTCAAAACAGTTTCCCTTATTCTGTGACACAGGCTAAAAACTTTTGTGTATCAGGCCGTAAGTGCTGAGATTTCTTTCTGGCTTGGGAGACCATGTTACTCAGTATTAAGAATCTGTTTCTGAAATTGTCCAATATTACTCTCCAATGTAGTATCCAGTTGCAGCATCATATAGATTAAGATGTGGTTCAATTTGGATACTATATATCCTCAAATATCTTTATATATTTCAATTCATGCTCTGGCATAGCTTTTGTCTCCAATTACGTTGTCTTAGTTTATGACAAATGGAGTTTCAGGAGGGATGAAAATAAGTTCTCTTTCAGTGGGAAGTGGACAATTAGAACAGGCAGCCAAGAGAGTTGGTTAAAGCCAAGACTGTGGCAAGGTTAAAACTTTAACAGTACATAGATACATAGATACATAGACAGTGTTGGCAGATAAGGGCCTATGGACCACCCAGTCTGCCCATTTGAGCTTGTAAGTTCAGTTTGTTTTCCTAGAAGTCTGTTGCCCCTTACCCCTGACCTCCAGAATTCCTTTATGTCTATCCCATGCATTCTTAAATCCCGTGATTGTTTCAGCCCCCACCACTTCCTCTGGCAGGGTGTTCCACTTGCCCACCACCCGTTCTGTGAAGAAATTCTTTCTCATGTTTCCTCTGAATCGTCCTCCCTCCAACTTCATCCCATGCCCTCTAGTCCTGGAACATCTTTTTCGCTTAAAAATAGTGTTTTCCTGCACCCTGTTCCTCCCTGTAAGATACTTGTATGTCTCTATCATATCCCTCTCTCCCTCCTCTCCTCCAGGGAGTACATGTTCAGTTCCTTCAACCTGTCTTCATAGGACTTGTGATGCAATCCATGCACCATCTTTGTTGCCCTCCCTCTGAACCTTCTCTACCCTGTCTATGTCCTTACGTAGGTGTGGTCTTCAGAACTGTGCACTGTACTTCAGGTGGGGCCCTCACTAGTATCTTGTATAGTGGAATTATGACCTCCCATTTCCTGATGGTGATGCCCTCTCATTCATCCCAGCATCCTATTTGCTTTACCTGCTGCCTTGTCACACTAGTTTCCTTACCTTGAGGTCATCAGAGATGATAACCCCAAGATCCCTTTCCTGCTTGGTGCATGCTATATCCTCACCCCCAACTGATATATTGTGCCAGGGTTTTTGTGCCCCATATGCATTATCTTGCATTTCTTTGCATTGAATTTCAACTGCAAAACCCCTGACCATTCTTCAAGTTTCTGCAGGTCGCTTCTCATTCTGTCTACACCCTCTGGTGTGTCTACTCTGTTACAGAGCTTTGTGTCATCAGCGAACAGTGAAATTCTGCCTTCTAGGTCCTGCACCATGTCACTGATGAAGATGTTGAATAGGACCGGTCCCAGCACTGATCCCTGTGGTACCCCACTGGTCACTCTTCCCTCTGTGGAGTGACAGCCATTTACCACCACCCTCTGTGTCCTGCCACCCAGCCAGTTACCTACCCACCACACTACTGTCCTGCCCACACCCATATTCCCTAGTTTGTGTAATAGTCTTCTATGTGGCACAGTGTCAAAGGCCTTGCTGAAGTCCAGATAGGCCATGTCCACTACCCTCCCTGATCCACCTCCCTAGTCACCCAGTCAAAAAATTCAATGAGGTTGGTCTGACATGACCTCCCCCTGGTGAAACCATGCTGCCTTGGGTCCTGTAGTCCATTAACAACCAGATGTTCCACCAATCTCTCCTTCAGTAGTTTTCCATGATCTTCCCCACTACCGAGGTGAGGCTGACTAGTCTGTAGTTCCCTGCTTCCTCTTTGTTCCCACTTTTGTATAAGGGGACTACATCTGCTGTCCTCAGTCTTTGGGTACCTCCTGTTTCCAGTGATCAGCTAAACAGGAAAGCCAGAGGTTCAGCCACCACCCTCTTAGTTCTTTAAGGACCCTGGGGTGCACCCCATCTGGCCCCATTGCTTTATCAACTCTTATTACTTCCAGTTCCTTCAGGACCCTTTCTCGCGTAAAGGGACTTGTGTCCATTTCTGCACCATTCTCACCCCTTGTACTCCCTTCAGACCCATTACCCTCCTCTTCCTCAGTAAAGACTGAGCAGAAATACCTGTTCAATATGTCAGCTTTACTGTTGTCATCCTCCACGTGGCCCCCATCCTCCCCCTTCAGTCTCACTATCCCTCCCTTTGTCTTTCTTTTTTCACTTATGTACCTGTAAAAGGTTTTGTCCCCTCTACCCACTGATTTTGCAATATGTTCTTCTGTCTGAGCTTTGGCTTCCCTTACTGACCTCCCTGCCTCCCTTTGCTTCTCCTGGTACTTCTCCCTATCCCCTTCTGCCTATGTCTTTTTGTATTGCCTGAATGCAATCTTTTTGGCTTTCACTTAAAGGATGGATATATGGGAATATTGGGATCCAAAAATAGATGAGGGGAAGTGATAAAAGGCAGCAGTGGGATCAAAAAACAGTACTTCTGGTCACTGGACTTGTCCTCTCTCCATGCCGACTTGGTAGATAATCTCTGGTTTCTCATTTCTGCTGCCAATAACATCAATTCTTCCCTCAACTATTTTAATTCCAATTTCCTGTCAATCTGGGATGTTCATGCTCCTCTCAGGAAAACCAAGGTCCATTGTTACCACCTCCCATGGATCTCAGCTAAATTACTGGCCTGCCTACATGCACATGATCTTGCCTGGAGGGATCTTAGCCATCTGGTACCCCTGCTGACTTATTTATTTAGTTTTTATTGACAGGGTAAGTGCACTATAAAAATCCTACCTATTTTCAGGCACGACCAGGGAGAGGGGGATACAGATGAATGCCAACCGACCTTGAACCAGATTAAGCTGTTGGTGGTATTTTTAGTGAATGAGGGAAATTTGGCCAGGACACCGGGGAAATTCCAATACTCTGCCTGCAAGGGGCCTTGCTTCCTGTGAGCAGAGGGGACCCTTTTGTCTGCGGTACCAAGATGGCAGATGACAGTGTGGTTGCTGGTGGAACTGCTGGAGATATTTTGGATTCTGACCTGACTACAGCTTCACCTATGGAAGTCAAAAATACCTGATATTACCTCTGAAGAACCTACAAGGCTGTAATCTGCAGAAAGAAATACTGAAGATAACACTTTAAATGAATTGCCAGACAATGGTCAAGAAGACTTGCCTCAGACACCACTTCACCCAGTTTCAGGAACTCAGAGCACTTCTAATGACACAGAAAATTATCTGCAAAGCATGTATTTTGCACACAAGGACTTTCTTATTGGTCTAATGCACTCTGATTCGGAGTTTTCCTCACAGCCCTTTTTGTCAACTTACCCTGCAGCATCTACTTCTGACATGACTCCTAGCACCAGAAATGCCACAAACTCTGCATCGGGAGCTCCTCTCTCTTTTCATCTATGGGACAGTCATCACACTGCAGAGGACACTGAGTGCATTTGGTCACCCATGGCAGTGCTCTGTGCTGCTGTCTGGCAGCAACATTCAGAAGGAGCACCCTGAACCTCTCCAAGGGCTGTTTCAGCCCAGCAAATCATCTCTGAGGGACGTAATGAACTCCACTCTTCAGAAGACACACCATTACAGACAAAAACAGCTCTGGAACCAGTATCTTTTCCTAGTAATGCTTCAAGCACACCTGCCATCTCTCGAACAACACCTGACATCACAGCTATCGTCACGGGCCCCAACTTAGCCAGACGTGAATCTACTTCATCCTCCTCGACTTCAGAACATAATTTAGCTGGTACATCTGAGCCACTTGGTCCACAGCCTGCAGGTGGGGGCACTAACTCGACCCCATTTAAACTCAGTGATCTGTTCACAAACTTAGGTGAGCCAGCACAGTGAAGGAATGCTGTACATATGAAGTTCACGGGGGACATTTCTACAAGCCCTGACAGAAGAACTATATTGCATAGTATGTTGTTGGACTCTTTAGGGATAGGTCAACAGAATTATTTGCCATCACTCATGTGCATGGGGAATCTGTGTATGACTTAAGTTTTAAAAATGTGTATACTTTGGAGAAATTCTGGGAGAAATATGAGTATATAAAACATCTGCCATGCTGGGCTCCCTTTATGGTCATCCCCCTCATGAAACCAACAGTGAAAATTGTTACCTTACTGTTTCGTAGTGAGGGGGTGAGTATAGCGGACATCCAGTACTGGCTCAGGCAGCACTGCAATATACTAGAGGTCCCTCGACCTATTTTGGATGAGGACCTAGTATGGACTGGGGGATGGAAAGCAAAGGTACAACTTAAAAACATGAATAAAGGTATATCTCATTTACCAGGCAGCTTTCACATAGGCAGGGACAGTGGCTTATGTTTTTACCCTGGACAATCACGGACCTGTCATAAGTGCGGTTCTCACACCCACCTGAGCAGCACTTGTGACAAGTCCAGATGTACTTTGTGCTTATCCTATGGACATGTGAGTTTAGGTTGTCCAAACCCTGTATACTGCAATCTGTGTGATGAGCCAGGGCACTCCTATCACCAGTGCCCTTGGGCAGATCATAATAGGCTTGACCGCCCTCCCCAGGACCAGATAGCACTTATAACAGATTCCAAGACTCGGACCTTACACCGCAGGGAGGCCTCGGCCCCTGCCACTTCTACCCTGGCACAAGAACCTCTTCTCCCGCAAGAGCCTGAACCTATAGCCAGACAAGGGGCCATTCCCAAGTCCCCTGGCACCCCTATAGCAGCAGTATCCCCTTCTGAATCAGTCCCTGCTAGTACCCAGGCTACCATGCCTCCTCCCCCCCAAGGACTCAGACCACTTTGTGGTAATACCCCCTTCTAAACGGGGTAAAGGCAAACAAAAAGCAGAAGCTTCCACCCCCAAGAAAACAATTATCATGAGGAATACATTTCAGGCCTTAGCCAAGAGACGACAATGGGGAGACATGGAAGGGGCAGATGGAGACTCGGATTCTTCTCTAGCATCTTCCTCCCGTATGGGCTTCTCCTCTGACTTCCTGCTTGATCTCCCCCCTTCAGCAGATGGAGGTAGGATCCATGCTAACATTACCTGACACTAGCTCCTCCAGAATGGCACTGTACTTTCTGGGATGAACCACCACCAAGAACTCCACTGCTTCATCCTAAATGCATGCAGAGTTAAATCCTATAGAAAACAACTCTGTACAATGCAGTACCTTTCTGACTTACACCACGACATCTGTTTTCTCTAGGACACCCATCTGAAATCTCCTCATGAGCTTTCTCAAATTTAAACTTGTTGTCATCAAGAAATCTTTCTTCTGGTCATATGGAGAGGATATGTGTGATCGCCTAGGTATTTTGTTTGCAAATTTTAATTTCCAAATTTCCTGGTTGGTAGACATAATGCCAGGATGAGCCATGCTTGTAGACTGTACATACCAACAACACAAACTCAGGCTCATTAATGTATATGCCCCCCAGAGTATTGCCTCCAGAACAGATCTATTTAATAAAATACACTCATATCTGTATTCCAACCGGCAGATCTATATGGGAGGCGATTTCAACTGCGGTCTTACTCTCTCAGATCGGGGCGGCTCCACTCAAAAACTTTTTGCAGATTCAATTGCCTTGAGCAAAATTATTCAGAGACTGCAGCCCTCATAGATGGACATAAAGCTTTACATGGTCCAGGTGCCAAAACCTATCATAGAGGCCCATATGCTACCAGGATAGATTTTCTTTTTGTCTCACGGAATATTTCAGTCACGCAGGCAACAATCATACCCTGTGAGGCTTTAGACCATCTGGGGATCTCTCTGGTTTGCTCCCCCTCAGGGGCATCTTTCCTGGTCAACTCCACTCTAGGTGGAAATTGAATAGTTCATTGTTGACAGACCCGGCAATTTCAATGCATTGCACAGACCTTCTAAGGGCCTGGCTGTCTGTATTGGAAGCATATCATTCCCCTCTACAATGGGAGAAAGACACTAAGAGTGATATTAAGATTTTCTTCCTATGTACAGGGAGGAAGGGAACACTGAGTTCATATCTTTGATACCTCACTCTCAGACAAAAACTACAACAGGCCATATCTCTTTCTTTCACATCCCACATGAACTACTCTCATACAATAAAGTCCATTAAGGAAGAAATGGAACAGTTCCAGTATCACCGAGCACATTCTTTACAGATGGAAGCTCAACATGGGACGCAAGTCTCCGGTCCCTTCTTAGATATCTAAAAAGTTGCACTGACAGGGTAAATGCAACCCACATAGAGGAACTTTTTGATCCTGCTTCCAATACCCCCCACAGTTCCTAGCTGGACCGAAGCGTATCGCCAGCTCTTATCTAGCTACAATGTTTGGCACCAAAACTCCTGTGGATAGTATCATAACTTTCCTTTCAGGTATTTCTATTCCTCCTCCATCCCAAGATACATTGAAACATCTCCTTAAACCTATAACACTAGAGTAAACCCAGCAGGCTATAAAACACCAAAAGAAGCACACTTCCCCTGGATCTGATGGCCTTACTACAGAATTATATATACAGTTTGTTATTTTTGGCCCCTTTTCTGACGTTAATATATAATACCGTCATAAGAACTAATTCTACTCCTAAAGGATTTTCTGATGCTATTATGATTTTATTATTCAAGAAAGGGAACAGAGCCGATATACAGAACTGGAGACCATTAAGTCTGCTAAATGTAGACTATAAAATATTCACTTCCATCTTGCTCAATAGGATGCTCCCTGTTGCTGCTCAGATTATTTCCGAGGTGCAGACTTGTGCCCTTCCCAGCAGATCTATCCTTTCCAACCTATCCCTCATTCAAGACATTATTTCAAACAGTACCCCCTCTTCACCTGCCCTGTTACTCTCATTGGACCAAGAAAAGGCTTTTGACTGGGTCAGCCATGTTTATTTGTTCCAGATTCTTGTACACTATCATGTTCCCCAGAAATTCATCTCTTGGCTTAAACTCTTATATAGTACTGCTTGGATACAACCCCATATAAATGGTTCTCCATGACCCCCTTTTTTAGGCCTTAGAGAAGTGCGACAGGGCTGCCCCTCAAGTTCTCTTTTATATATTTTCCAACTGGACCCTTTATTATGAACCCTACTGCTGCACCCATCTTTACCTAGAGTCTCTTCCCCCATTGGAAGACCTCTACCTCCAGTATGTGCATATGCTGATAATTTGTGTATTTGTACTACCCCCTCTCTTCAGGAGATCGTACTTCCCCCTATTTTCAAAGCATTTGAGATAGCTTCGGGCTCCCAAATAAATATAGCAAAAACCACAGCACTAGTGGTGCCAGCTTCAGCCAGCATGGACTTACCAACACATATTGTAGATATCCCTCTGGCTATCACTCCAATAAAAATCCTGGGATTACATTACAGCACCTCAGTTGATGCCAGCTATAACTGGAATATAGTATTAAATAGAGCAGCACACTCCCTTTCATTTTGGAAAGGACATAGCATTGCAAAAATGGAAAAGAGTGTTTTTATTGAAAACTTTAATACTTCACCTCTTCTTACACGTGGCATCAGTGTTTCTGTTCCCTTTTTCTCTGGAGGCAAGAGTTTACTACATTTTTTTCAAGGCTTCTGGGGCAGCCGTCAGAATCCCATAAAAGGATCATACACATACATGGATTATTGTGATGGTGGGGTAAGGATGCTGAACCTGATAGTATTTTTTCATAGCCCATTCCTGAAAATCATGATACCCCACTTACTCCATGATAAACCCTATTTTGGCATTTAATTATATATTCTTTTACCATTAAGATATGTCAAATATGGCAACAACTCCCGTATCACATCCCTAGGAACTTCAGAAAACTAGATATTCCCTGCTTCCTCTTCCTCCCTTTTCTGAAGATCTGGCAATGGAAACTCTTCCCTGCACATATATTGACTAAAACCAGAAGACAGCTTTATAACTTTGTTTTAGATACCCATTTTTCTGACTTACCACAGATAGTATCAACACAAGGCTCCCTTCTGGAATTAGAAACACCCTTCTCTTAGTTAAATGACCCCAGGATCCCCACACAATTTTGGGATATCTCCTGGCTAGCTTGTCATGGAAGACTGGGTGTCAAGAACAACCTAAAACATAAATCAGTAGAAGAGCGAATATGCCCCCGAGATTCTTGCACGGCAGTACTGGAAACCATGCATATTTTTTTTATTGATTGACCATATAGTCAAGTTGTTTGGACCCTCCTTTTATATAAATGGAAAGAAAAGGCACTTCAGAATATAACATATGATATCCTGGTGTATGGGATATACCCCACCCCCCCATGGACTACAGAAATATCACACAGGGACCTTACGTCTCATCTTTGCATCCTGCCGCTATTATTTATGGCAGGCCAGGTGCGCCTTTCTCCTGCAACAGAAAGTGTTTTCTGCAACACAGATAGTTGCCCAGATTGTTTCTAGTCGTGTGTTAATCCAAAATGAGGAAAAAAAGTTGTTAACTTCTGCTGTATACAGTTCATATTGGAACAATTGTGTACAGATTGAAACTGCAGTACCTGGAAGATGTTTTTCTTTTTTCCCTCTCTATATTAGTAAGCATTTATTTTGCTCCATTTAAAATGAAATGTTTCTTTTGACTTCTTTTTCCTTCCCTCACCTCACCCTTGTTTATTGTTTTTTTTATTTGTGGGTTGATTTCCTTTTGTCTTTCTTGCAAACCTTATTTACTGTTTCTGTAAAGCTGACATTGAATTTTGTTTATTGAATGTACTGCACTAATTTTTCTTTAAATAAAACATCCCCCTACTCTTGCAGTAGGGGTGCTGCTGTCATGGAGGAAGGTGTGTCACAGATTCATTCTGCTGGTGTACCTGTGGGTGAGCAGGTCTCCCAGCCCACTGGTCCAGCTCAGGAGACCAAGTTTGTGGAAGCGTAATAATGGAGATTGATTCTGCTTTGCAAATGAATGAGACTGAGCAAAAGGAAATGGTGAGTTACACACGGTCTTTTTTCGTCAGATGAAGTCTGGCTGGATAATTTGTTACAGCAAAATAAATCGTTACAATATGGTATAAATGTAAGTAGCACTATGGAACATTCTGGTAAAATCACCATTGTATCTCCTATACCTCAGGAAGAGATATTAAATCCTATTGACTTGCAAGCAGCAGCTACAGTTTTGCAAGACATCTTGAGGCAAGATTCTGCAGCAACAGCTGAAGTGCAAAGTCAACTAACTACTGTATGCCCAGTGATTTGGGAACCTCAACTGCATTCCTACAGTCTTAATCAGCAACAGTGAAAGAGTTACTGACAGAAGATCTGAGGTCTGTGACAGCGAATCTAGCTACAGCCCAAAACTCGGATTTTGTAAAAACTGTGAGTACAAAGCCAAATACCTTATGAAAATCTCCGCGTACATCTACTAATCCCCTTGGATTAAGAAAAGAAAGAGACATTGACTCTACAGCTATTTGTCACCCCGGGAAATCCCCAAAATCGTTAGAGCGTTCTCTGATAGCAGCGGGGTGGAAGTGGAGAGAGGCCGGTATCTGGGTTCACAACCCCAGCCACAGCCCGATTCCAGGATTGCCTCCCCCTCCTGAAGTCAATAATCCTAATGGATTGGTTTTAAATAAAGAAAACGAGCAAAAAGAATGTTCTACTAATTGGGGGATTGCAGCTAAGTCTCTTAAAAGTTCACCATGGTGTATAGATTCATCTGCTTCAGAGTCTGAAGGTGAAACAAGGCATTCGGTTAATTGGGGAGATTCGGAGAAACATGAAGCTGAGCGACCTGGTTCAACAGCTACTTTTCAGGAAAGCTCAAAAACAGCTTGAGAGTCCTTTAGGAAAAAGGATCCTTTTCAAGCCCCCTCCCACAAAGATGCAATGCTGTCTGTTTAGAATATTTGGGAGGACTGGAGATAGCTTCTTATTGACTTTATGTGGGGCACAATCTCTTGAAGGGGTCTTTAGGTTTTTTTTCAACCTAAATTTATGCTCTCATTCATGTATCAGGGTCAGTGATCTATGATGTAAGATTTACTTCTCCACAGGGTCTAGACTGTTTCTGGTCTAAATATGATACATTGAAATATACAGAATTATGGCTGCCTTTTAAGGCTATTCCTTTAACAAAGTCATCTATTAGGCAGGTGACTATTTTATTTTACAATGAATCTGTGTCTATACATGATGTTGTTTATTGTTTGGAAAAAAAATGTGTTGTAATGGATAGCCCTAAGCCAATATTTGATGATGAATGCATTTGAAATGGGGGTTGGAACTTACGGGTTTGTTTAAGAAATAATAGTTTAGGGCCACTGCATCTCGCTAACTGCTTATTTTTTGGTAATGAAAGGAGACATCGCTTCTATCCAGGACAGCCCCAGGCCTGCTTTAAATGTAGGGCCTTCACTCATTTGGGATCTGCCTGTGATAGGATAAAGTGCAATCTCTGTTTGTCTTTTGGGCACCACAGTTCTGATTGTACAGAGGAACTGCAGTGCAACCTATGTGAGGACACCGGGCATGATTATAGGTCATGTCCTTGGGCTACACATAATCGTACTGACCGTGTGAACCAAGCCTCATACTTCAGGAAGCACAAAAAAAAGAAATGATAAAAAGAAAACATTTTGCTGCCAGACCACACCCAGACCACCCATCTACCCCTCCCCCACCTTCCTCGCCTCCTTCAGAGGAGCAGGGGGTTAGGACTGATGCAGCTCCTGTACTTTCCACTGTTCCCCCTCAGCCTGTTGTTCCAAATGTCCCTTTATTAAATGCACCGCAAACCTCAGAGATAGAAGTTTCAATAGTTGAAATGCTCCTTCCCCAGAGTGGTTAAAAGTGTAGCCAAAAAAAGGAGTATAAAACAGACAAGGCCAAAGCCAAACGTAGCCAAGGCATGTGCTCCAGGAGATGAAGGGATTTTGTTAACTAATACATTTAACATTCTGACTACTGCCATGGCGGACTCAGAACAAGGAGGGGATTCAGAAGCATTTCACTTGCCCCTCACTCCTCTGAATCTGAGGGTGATCTAATAGAAGAAATACCTGGGGAGGAAAAGAAAAATAGAATGAACACTAGAGTAAGAAGAAGTTCTAGGCTGAGGAAACCAGCTTGATTTAATTGTTTTCCCTGTCTTTCTCACAGTTCTCATCTCGGTTGTGTATTGCAACCATCAATGTTAATAGCATTAAGAATGCTAAAAAAAAGACTGATTACATTAACAGCATTAAAAGACTTAAGTTGTGATATATGTTTATTACAAAATACAAGGTTGAATACTACCTCCTTGGTTAGGTCTGCACAACAATTGTGGTGTTGGGGCCCTTCTTTTTTTTCTTTTGGCACTGGGGTTTGTGAAGGAGTCGGTATAGTGTTTAAAGGGGATGGATTTAGGGTTTTCCGCTTGGTGGAGATACGCCTGGGTAGGGTATTACTATTAGATTTTATGTTTAAAGGGATAGGGTGGAGATTAATAAATATTTATGTCCTCCTTACAAAGAAAGAAAGAAAGGATTAGTTTATATCGAGACATTGAACCTTATTTAATCACAACTAAACAAATGTTATGGGTTGGGGACTTTAATTGTGTGATAGATAGAAGGGATAGAGGGGCAGTAACTAGGAAATTGTATTGTGACTCCAACTGTCTTAAGGGGATTATTGAACAGGGTAATTTACAAGATTCTTTTAGAACTTTACATAAGGAGGGTGGTCATACTTACTATAGGGGAGCATTATCCACAAGAATTGATTTTTTATTTACAAAAAAAAAACTGTTAGTATAGTGAAAGCTATAACCATGCCTTTAGAAACTTCTGACCATGCAATTTCACTTGTGAGCATAGGGGGCCAAAGTGAGCCTCAATATGGCCAAGGATATTGGAAATTAAATATAGCAGTTTTGCAGGAGAATAGAATTAGGGTGCAGGTTCTTGAGTTCCTCAAGGCAAGGATGACAGTGGCATGTATGGCTGGGAATATTAGTACTGGTGGGAAGTGACAAAGAGAGGTTTAAAATCTCTGTTCCAATTATATTCTTCAAAAGCTAGACAGTGCCAGTTTAAGGAATTCCTTAAACTTCGAATGCAACTATGCAAGTTATACTCTATTATTAATATTCAGAATATCAGTTTAACTTCACAGGTACTTAACCTTAAAACTGCAATGATGAGTTTACAATATTCTAGAGGTACGACAATGTTAAATGAACATAGACTCTGTTCTCCAGGGAAAACTGGATTTGGTGATGCCTTTAAAGGTTGCTCACAAAGAGCATCAGACAGGTTCATGGGATTTATTCTGGGCACTAATGGTCTTATGACATCAGACGGGCCGACAATTTTGCAGACTGTATCACAATATTTATCCACAATGTATGTCTCATTTCCTACTGATGAGAAGGTTGTGACTGAATATCTGAATAAAATAGAAGTCCCTAGTTTACCTTATACACATTTCCAAGATGTTACTAAGCCTATCACTGAGGCAAACATAGGAATGGTTATTGATCATCTTAACAAATCTACAGCTCCGGGTATTGATGGTCTTCCACCAGAATTTCATGTCACTTTTAGTGATATATTAAGGAAAATATTAATGAACGTGTTTAATAGGGTTTTTGGATGGTTCACAGGTAGACATGCATTTTTGCGTAGATATCCAGATTTTAATATTTAAAAAAGGAGACAGGACTATTCTTGACAACTGGAGATCTTTGAGTTTATTAAATACAGATTATAAAATACTAATGAAAATCTTGCATAATCATTGGCTGACTATAGCTTCAGTACTTCTCTCAACAGCACAAACCTGTACAGTTCCTGAGTGTTCTATAAAACACAATTTGTTATTACTTCGAGAACTTGTAGAACAGGGTAAGGCCAGTAAATTGAATGGTTATGTTATGTCATTAGATCAGGAAAAACTTTTGATCAAGTACCTCATCAGTTTATTTCAGTTATATTAGCTCATTATGGTATACCATCCCTTTTTGTACAACAGATTTTCTTATTATATAGCAATGTTAAAGCTATTCCTTTTTAGTAAATGGTCATTTGGGTACTTATATAGAAATTTCTTGGGGAATTAGGCAAGGCTGTCCACTCAGTTCTTTACTTTATGTACTGTGTTTCGACCCTTTATTAAGATCTCTGCAACAAGACCCCTGTATTACAGGTATTAAACCAAAAGAAGGCGGTGTAGAAGCTAGGGTGACAGCATATGCTGACGATATTTGTGCTATGGTTGCAGATTGCAACTCAGGTATACGAGTTCTAGACCTTATCGCTGAATACTCTAAAATAACAGGCGCTTATCTTAACGAAATGAAGAGTATTGTTTATCCTTTGCATGATTCTAATATTTTGAATGTATCTTGGAATGGGATTAAGGTGTCCACTGAACCATTTCAATATTTGGGTATTTGGTTTGGGAGAGGAGATAACTGTGTTATTAACTGGAAAAAAAAAAGATTTAGCAGCAACTAAAGTAGAGGTGTGGAAAACATGGAATCAGATAAAAAGGAAAAAAGTTGCAATAATTAAAACTTTTTTACTTCCAATATTTTTATTTCTTAGTGTAGTGTATCCCTTACCATGGACATTGGAAGTCTCCCTTTTAAGTTTAGTCTTTCAAATGCTGTGGGGAAGTCGATTAAATCCTATTAAGAGGGAGATCATTTATTTATCAGTAGAAAGCAGAGGTTTAAATCTTCTTAACCCTGAAGTATTTTTATAGTATTTTTTTGTCATACTAACCTGATAGATTTATCAAAACCAACTCTGGCTATATGGTCTATTTTTGCTAGATCTTGGGTACAGCCACTTTATAGAGTATGGGAGGTACAGGGGGTTTTGAAAGCGCAAGTTAAGATAGTATGTTGTTTCTTTAGAGCTGCACTTAGGAAACTAAAGCAATGGAATGTGCATATTTCAATGTTGTCTTTGTCCACCCCTAACGCCCATTATAAAATAATCCATAACAATATTAGTCCATCTGTGGTTCGGTTTAAAAATGTTGATCCTAAATTTTGGGGCTTCATTTTAGAGACTCTCAGAGATCCTTGTATTCCACCAAGGATTTGGGATATTAGCTGGTTATGTGCTCATGGATGCTAGTTTGTAAAAGGTAATGCTAAACATAAAAAACTTGAAGAGCGAATGTGTCCAAGAAAGAGCTGTATAGCTCAGGAAGAATCAATATCACATTTTCTTATTGACTGTCCATTTGTTAGACAATTGTGGGATAGAATAGCTGAGGTTTGACATAACCCTTACTGGAAATGTGTGACATATGCTGAAGTTGTAGGGGGATTTAGTTTGAAAAACATTGGTTTACAAAAAAGGGATGGTCCGCTTAATTCTTGCATTTATAAAGTTTATATTATAGCAAACAAGCTGTAAGTTTGTACTGCAACAACTGTATCAAGATCAAGAACAGGTTGTTATTATTATTGAGACTGAAGTTTATAAAAATTGTATGTATGAACAAAATTATATGCTTTCTAATGTATGGGTTCATCGGTGGAGGGAGGTACCTTTTTTGAAAGACAAAATTGGATGAATTCTTGTATATTATTTGATATTCATTATCTTGTTGTTTTCCTTGGTTTTATATGTGCAATTTGTTTTGTAATACATTGTTCAGTTTTCTTTAAATAAAATTTCCCCCTACTCTTTTTGAGAAGTGCCATGGGATCTTTAACATCCACCTGAACTACCACCAATCCAGGCAGATGTGACCTTGGTTTAACATCTCATCCAAAAGACGGCACCTCAGAAGTGCAGCACTCCTCTCATGCTGCACTACAGTGTCAGTACTGGGATATTAACCAAGGTGCCAGATGTGGGATCTGAACCCACAGCCCTCTGATCTCCCAGCCTCAGAGGTGAGTGTGCTACCTACTGAGTCACTGACACTGACCAATACTTAATCAAGTATTGTTCCATTTGCAATGCCTGTACCAGAGCCACCAGGCATGCCAAGGCTGAATAATTTGCTTATACCTTCCAGAACAGCCTTAATCACCCCTCTAAGTACTGGAAGGTTATCCATGCCCTCTTCTCCCCAAACCAGTCCTCCTCCCCTGACCTCAGGGTGGGTGAGGCACCCATTTCTAATCCCCTTTCTGTTGCTTCAGTATTCAACTCATTCTTTACCTCATGTACCTCCTCCCTTCTCTCTTCCTTCTTCATTACCCTTCCCCATCCTTCCAACCCGTCTCTCCCCTCCTCCTTCTCCCCAATCACTCCTGCTACTTCCCTCAAAGCTCTCTTGACTCTTAACCCTCTCAAGGGCAGGAGTCCTGATGGGTTTGACCCCAAAATCCTCCATCTCTCCATCCCTGCTGTTGCTCTACCAATCTCCTCCCTTCTCAACCTCTCTTCCTCCCTTGCCTCTGTCCCTGACTCTTGGAAAAAGGCCACAGTGATACCCTTTAACAAACAAGGGGTGACTCCTCCTGCCCTGGCAACTACTGCTCTGTCTTCCTATTCCCCACTTTAGCTAAACTACAAGAACACCTCATACTCTCTCAGCTCTCCCCCTCCCTTGATTTTTCTTCTTTCTTCACCCCTTTCCTGTATGGATTCTATAAATTCCACTTCACCTGCTCCTTCACTTCCTCCTCCCTCCTCTGGCTTACTGACTCCATTTTCTCAGGCATGAAGCAGAGCCTGATCATGTCCATCCTGTTTGTCAACTTGGCTAAAGCCTTTGACATTGTAGCTCTCCCCCTTCTGCTAGAAAAGATTATGGAAGTTCCACTCCTACTGTACCTTGAGGTAAAGTCTTAATCTGTTCAAACTGGAGCTTCCTTATCCCCACCACTTCATATCAGCACTAGTCCCCCCCAAGGATCCATCCATTGCCCAATTCTCTTCTCAATCTTCCTGAATGACATCCTTGCTGCTTGCTCCTCCAGGTCCATTCATAAGTATGCAGAAGACACAGTACTGTTTGCCTCTGGTTCCTTGCCCTCTGATCTGATGGCCAGGCTTCAGCTGGATTTCAGCAACATTCAGCAATGGTTCCAGGCAAATCAGTTGTCCCTCAATGCCAATAAAATGGTTTCTATAGCCTTTGGCACAAGACAGAAGCTCACTAGGCTCACCTCCCTCCCCTTTTTTTCACACCTTAGATGAAGCCAGAATTAATGATGTTCCCTCATTTAAGTACCTTGGGGTCTGGCTCGACTGGCACCTTGACTTTTCAATGCATGTGGATGCAAGCCACAACAAAGAAACCTCACCCTAAACTTGGTGCGTTATACAGGAATAAAGGCTGCAATCCTCTTCCTGCTCACCGAGCTAATATCCTGAAAATGATTCTCCCCATCTTTGACCATGGTGACGTATGTCTATAGTGTTGCTCCCAAGATCACCCTAGCCAGACTGGATCCCCTCTTTCACTCCTTCTGTCACTTTACCTTAGACTGTCCACCCCAGTACCCACCATTGCTCCCTATACTCTTCCTTCTCCCTCCCTGCCTTTAAACCAGATGCCTGCTTCATTGTTCCTCCATAATCTTTTAATACTGGCTAGGCTTCCTCCCCCCACCTCTCTCCTTTCCTCCCACTTTCCTCTTATACCATTTGCAACTCTGGCTATCATTCCCTTGCACTCCCTTCAAGGAAATCCTACACTACCCAGGCTGCTTTTTTCTACCACTTCCTCAAACTACAGTATGTGATTCTCTCCCCCTAACCATCCACTCTGCCTCATGCAGTACATTAATACCCAAGGAGTCAGTAAATACTTGTCACCAGCCTCTCTCCTTCCAAGCTTGTGTCTGATTAATGGAGAATATTCAAGAAGTTAAAGCCCTACACAAAGAGTTTCTCTCTACTGCCTCAGTTAGGAGACAAGAATTCTAAGTGTTGATGCTCTGTGCTTCCTGAAAGTGGCAGCAGTTAGCCTGGGCATGAATATTCATGACCCCATCCTTCCACATTGCTTTATAAAGAGGGGAGGCAGGCTGAGCATTAAGGCCAGACTGGAGCCTAGGTTGATGTTGATTCTCTTTTTGGAAGAGTAGAATTACCAGATGAAAGAGAAGCTTAGAAGGAGCTCTGTCACTTATCAACCCCTACTGGACAGTGGAGGGCCTTCTGGAGTCCAGCAGAGGAGGGAGACCTACAGTATCTTTTCCCGAAGTGGAAGAACATTATATAACATGACAGGTACCCAGGAGTAGTTGTGGATCACCTCTTAGAAGATGTGGCCATGGTCTTGGTGGAACCACTTCCACCAAGATAAGCAAGAGATGAGGTAATGTGTAAGTCTACCTTCATGAAGAGCTCCATAGGAGAAGCAGGTACATGAAAGTAGCAACCTGTAGGTAATGGCATGCTGTATTATGATAATGGTAAATGGTAAAGGTTTGTCAAGAAAAGGGACACGTCAAGAGTCAGAGTCAGTAAAGTCCCACAGTGATTGGGATGGACAAGGTACTCCATAGGGTTGCACACTAGGACCATTAGTGTGATGTCAGAAGGGACACACACATGGCTGGACCAACCATATTCCAAATCTAAAAGTAAACCATAGTCTGGTTGTCAATTCAATACAGATGCCACAGTCTGGCACCTTGCATGTGTAGGCACAATTTTCTCCAGGACAGTGTTTCACCCTGGCTGGGAAATTGCCACCACATACTATTCTTCTGGCTAGTAATGCCAATGGGACCTCATATGGAGATAGGGTTGAAGATAATGTATCTATCTGTGCAGAAGCAGCTAGTTCTAAGTGAAAGGCAATAGTGATAACAAAGCAGTATTAGATAAGCCATGGAAAAAATGATAGCTTCAGATGTTTGGCAAAGGTAATGCCCTTTTAAGTTGTATACCATCAAAGACAGCAATAAACACATAATGTGCTTGACCTCAGCTCCTAGTCTGGATAGTTGTTTTGTGAGTGATGCCAGGTTTCTTGGTGCCCTGTGTGTGAATCTTGCCCCTGATCTGCATCTTCCAAGACCTGGGGTGGGATCCGAAATGGTGATTTGGGTTAGAAACTGGTTAATGGATAGAAGACAGAGGGAGGTGGTGGTAAATGGCATTCACTTGAAGGATATAGGATTGACCAGCAGGGTACCACAGGGCTCAGTACTGGGATAGGTCCTCTTCGATGTCTTCATAAGTGATGTTGCATAAGTGGTGTTGCTAAGAAATGGGAATGGAAGATATGCCTTTTAGCAGATGATACCAAAATCTGCAAGAGGGTGAACACTCAGGAAGGGGTGGAGAGAAACATAGAAATATAGAATTTGATGGCAGATAAGGATTGCTTGGCCCACCCAGTCTGTCCATTTCCATACCTAATGGATAAGCTGCAGATCCTAGTTAACCAGCAGCCTACTTCTTTTTACCCCAACCCCCTAGAATTGCCTTATGACTGTCCCATGCATGCTTGAATTCCACCACTGTTTTTGACTCCACAACCTCCTCTGGAAGGCCATTCCATGCATCCACAACCCTCTCTGTGAAAAAATACTTCCTTACATTACCTCTGAGCCACCCCCATCTTCAAATTGTGCCCCCTTGTTCTTGCGCACCTCTTTTTTTGAAAGATGCTACCCTCTTGGACTTTGTTGATTCCCTTGAGGTACTTGAAAGTTTCTATCATGTCCCCCCTCTCCCTCCTTTCTTTGAGGCTATACATATTAAACTTCTTAAGTCTCTCTTCATATGTCTTCGGGTGCAGACCCTGCACCATTTTTGTTGCCCTCCTCTGGACAGCTTCCATCCTGTCTATATCTTTGTGGAGATTGGGTCTCCAGAACTGCATGGAGTACTTCAGACGGGATCTCACCAGCTGTCTGTACAGAGGGATAACAGCTTCCTGTTTTCTACTGGTGATGCCTCTCCCTATGCACCCCAGTATCCCCCCAGCCCTCCTTGCTGCCCCCTCACATTGCTTGCCCACCTTTAGGTCATCTGATATGACTACCCCCAGGTCCCTTTCCATTTTTGTTGTTGTTGGTATCTCACCCACCATTGTTTACTCTTCCCCTGGGTTTTTGTTTCCCAGGTGCATTACCCTGCACTTCTTAGCATTGAATCTAAACTGCCATACATTTGACCATTCCTCTAACCTTGCCAAGTCCCTTCTCATCCTTTCCACCCCACCAGAATGAGCAAGGATCTGGGGAAACTCAAGGAGTGGTCAAAGCATGGCTATTTAGGTTCAGTGCCACAATATGCAAGATCATTCAACAAAGATATAAAAAATCAGGTGCTGAGTATACTATGGGGGTAGGTACTGACAGTCACTAAACAGGAAAGAAACATTGGGGTTATCATATCTAATGATGACAGGGTAGCAAGGCAGTATGACAAAGCAGTGGGTAGGGATAGTGGGATGCTGTGGTGCACAGGGAGGCATATATCCAGCAGGATCAGGGAGGTGGTGCTGGCACTGTATCGCTCACTGGTGAGACCCCAATTAGAGTTCTGTGTACAGTTTTAGGGATCTCACCTCTGAAAGGATATAGATATGGTGGAGGCAGTTCACAGGATGGCAACTAAAATGGTGCTGGGATTGCACTAGAAGCCCTATGAGGAGAGTTTGAGGTATCTGAACATATACACTCTGGCAGAGAGCAGAGCAAGAGGTGACATGATAGAGACCTACAAGTACCTCACAGGGGTGAACAGAGTGCAAGAGGGTAGTCAATTTCAAATAGAAAGAAGCACCAGGTGAGGGGGCAAGTGATGAAGCTGAAGGGGGCATGTCAGGGGAGATGTCAGGAAGTATTTCTTCACTGAATGGGTGGAAGACACCGGGAACAGACTGCCAGCACAAGTGACAGAGGCAAAAATCAGTGTGGGGCTTCAAGCATGTGTGGGACAGACATAGGTGTATATTAGAAAATAGGCAGGGAGGAGGGAGGGTTGCTGAAGACCATTTAGGATCTAATCTAACAGATTAGGCAGGGGACTTCTGGGCAGACTGGGTGGGTCAAACAGTTCTTTTCTGCCAAAAAATTCAGTTTTTTTGACCTGTGGTGACACAAGGAAGTAGATTTCTAAGTGTTTCTGGCTGCAAGCATGGCCCTCCATGGATAACAGATGCCACCATATACCACTAGACAGAGGGAGAAACCACTGACCTTACATACTATATAAATGGATAGGTTTACTGGGTGGGTTAGGAGACCGGCACCCTCTCTGTGCTTTTACTGGCTTTTTAGCTTAGATTTTAACATAGTTCTTTTTGAACTGGGGGGGCAAGGTAAGTTCTTTGTTGTGCCTCCTCCGATGCCTTGGCATCCTTCAGTATTGCCTAGGAGTGTGGCCTGGGAGCTCACTCCCTGCCTTTGAAGTCATACTGTTTCTTTTTCCCTCCATCATGCCAGTTCAGCTTAGACTGCTTTTCTGTATTGGAGTATTTTCTTTTTTTTTCTTAATTGTTTCTCACCCCAGCATTGCTTTGCCCCTGGCTCACCCCAGCTCCAGCACATACTTCTCCACAGGACATCCAACCCCTTGAATTTCTCTCATGGTGGGGTCATCTAAAGGATGGAAACCACCAGGGTACCCCAGCGGAGGCCATGTGGTGAAACCGAGATATCCTGAGGTGAAGGGGGCATTGCTTAGTTTTCTTCAGTTTCCCCAGCCCAAGGATGGTGGCATGCAGTGGGGTCCAAGGAGATAGGCACACATAGAGACATGCTGCTGCTCCAGACTCCTGCCCTTGCCCTCCACTCCTATGTGGCTCACTGACTCTACTGCCACTGAGGTTCACTCAGGGGGCAGTAATGCAGTGGGTGCAGCAACCCTCCCTCCACAGAGGAGGAGAGTGTCCCTTGGACACTCAGTCCTCCTCCCCTGGCCTGTCCTCTGATGACCAAGGCCTGCCCCTGAACCCAGATCACCGGCACCATAAGTGGTAACTCTACCGCTACACCTTCAGGTGGGCCGCTTTTTCTTTAATTGTTCTGCAGCTGACCCAATACCGGTCATGAAGTGGTTTCTTCCTGTTTTGTATATAGTTTGTGGTTCTTCTCCTAGCTTGTTATCTTACTTTTGGCTGTGGGTTCATGGTTTTCCTGTTTGGGAGCTTGAGGGTCTTCCAACATATGGATCCTGTTGGTGGCCTCTGTCTTATGTTTTATTTTGGTTCTTAGTAAAATGTTATGTGTTTGAAGTCAACTTCATCCAGTCCTTTTCTATGGAACAGCCACCTATTATTAAATTTTCCAATCTGTTCTTTCTGGAAGTACTTTTTTTTTTCTACTACTGTACAGTGCTGCTTTGGATTGGCCTATATGATAGCTATTTTATTTCATTGCTATTTTTAAATTTTCTCTTAAGGTTTTGACAGGAATGGCTATTTGGTGTTGGTCAGAGGCAGGGTGGGGACTCTTTCCCTTTTTTTCTTCTCTGTAGGAGGAGTCTGGGGTTTATCATATGTGTTTGGGATTCCTTTTTATTGGAGCAGGCTAATTATTACAGATTTGGTAATACTTTTTTCTCATGCATGCTCTCACGAAAGTAATTTCTTAGAATGTTAATGATATATACAACCCGGTTAAATGTATCTGCCTCCTCCAATATTTTCGATAACATGCAGATTTTATTTTTCTTTATGAGGCCCATATGTCATCTACTGAGCATCTGAAATTTCAACATTTTGGGTTTGACCATGTTTTTGTTTCCTCCTATTGTTCGGATGATAAGAGAGGGGTTTTACTTTTAGACTGTCAAGGGCTTCTCTTTGATGTGTCTCATAGAAACATAGAAACATGGAATGTGACAGTAGATGGGGATCACATGAACCATCTTGTCTGCCTATGTATACAACCCCCCACCTATTTAGTTGTGTGGTTGAGTAATTCCACAGTGTCTATCCCATAGCATTGAAGGTGGATGGGGCAGCATATTACTGTCATGGGTTCTTTATATAGTCACCCGCTTACCTTAGTCAATGCTTATTTCCCTCCGGGTACGACTATATGCACCTTTTTTCCTTTTTTCTCTTTTGGTTTACCATATGCAAGGCCAACTGATATGGGATGGGGACTTAAATCTTACCCTGAATCCAGACCCTGATGCCTCTATCACTAAGGTCTACTGTTTCTCGTCTGCTAATCGATATCTCTACAAGATGCTACAGACTTTTGGTTTGGTGGATATCTGGTGGTTTATGAATCCCCACACCCAGGAGTATACTCACTACTCCCCTAGACATGGGAACCACGTGATACTTGATTATCTAATTACTACTATGGAGCATCTTGAAACAGTGTTGGCTGTGGAGCATAGCCCTATTCATATTTCCGACCATGCCCCTCTTATTGCATTATTTTCTCTAGGTAAGCCTTCTTGATCTGCTCTTTGGAGACTCCATCCTGGTCTTCTGTGGGACCCCGTGCTCGTAGATAAATTAGTGCATCAGATCCCTCAGTACTTGCAGGAAAATTATGTCGATGAAATTTCTCCCAGTTTTCTCTGGGACACATTGAAGGCAGTTCTTCGAGGCATTATAATTGCTCATGCCTCTGTCTTGCATCGTGCCCAGGAGGGCAGAATTAAGGAGTTACACCCAATCCTGAGAGCCTTGCAATCTGCTTGGGGACAGGGTGATACTTCGGTGCTCGATCAGATATCAGAGAGCTGAAGACACCTCCAAAATCTCCTTGATCAGAAAGCTGAGCACACTTTGTTCTATTTGCATCAACATTATTATGAGGGGGACCCTTGGGGTGCACAGTGTTTGGCTTGATGCCTTTGTATGCATAGGGTTGCAGCCACAGTCACTAAATTGCATCCTTCTCCTCGAGCCCCTCCAATGGTACAAGGAGATGAAATCCTTTCCATATTTCACTCTTATTATTTGTTGCTTTACACTCCAGACCCCCCCCCCAGTCTGACCAAGCTATTCAATCTTTTCTATTGGCGGACTCTTTGCCTTCTCTTACTTCCTCACAAGTGCAGTTTTTGCATTCCTCTATCTCTGTTGATGAGATCCACCGCAGTCTTACAGCGGCTAAATCAGGTAAGTGCCAGGGGCCTGATGGCCTCCTGGTAGAATTTTACAAACAGCCCTCTCTTAAGGAGTTGCTTCTGTCTCAGCTATATCTTCATTTTCATCACGTTCAAGGTGGCCATGCTCTACTTCCCTCTTGGCATTATGGCATTTCAGCAACTTTGCCAAAGCCAGGCAAGGATGACACGTTACCTGCCTCTTACTGCCTTATTTCTGTCTTGAACTCTAATTATACATTTTTCATGTCAATCTGGGTTTCTAGGTTAGAGGGACTTCTCCTCTCCTTGCTGGACTGTGACCAGGTGGTATTTGTCCATAAGCGGCAAGCACATGGTAATGTTCATCGCACTTTTTTAAAAAATTTTACTTACAGTATGGACAGCAGTGCTCAATGCCGCTGGTCCTAGCCAACTTGGATACAGAGAAGACCTTCAATTTGGTTTCCTTGCCTTTCTTTGGTCCACATTACCATTTTTTTGTTTTCCTATTGAGTTTGTTATGATGCTTCAACACATATTTTTCTTTGTTAGCGATGGTCAAAGTTAATGGTTTGTGTTCTTCTCCATTTTCCTTGGAGCAGGGTACTCATCAGGGCTGTCCCTTCTCCCCATTATTGTTTGCATGGTATATTAAACCCCTTGCTGCCCTTGAGCTGCCCTTCTGTGCCTGTTGTTTATAGATTACCCTCGGGGGGATTGGGAATATAAATTGGCTTTATTTGGTGATGATATTCTTTTACCTCCTACTGAACCCTCCACCTCTTTGTTGGCTGTTCTTGATATTTTTTCTAAGTTTGAGAAGATGGCTAGTTGTCAGTTAAATATGGATAAAACTGAGCTTTTGGCATTCAATTATTCTCCTCCGGACTCTGTTGTTGAGTTATATCCAGTTCATTGGAACAAAAATGGTCTACGTTACCCATCAGTCTTGATTCCTTGAAATTTGGATTATCTTGAACTGCTTAATTATGAGTCTCTGACAGTAGCTATTGGTCAGGACCATTGGCGCTATCTCTTTATCCTTTCTCCAATGGGTAGATGTTATTCATTCTAGTGTTCTGCCTCGTATCCTATTTTTCTTACACACTCTTCCTTTCCTCCTCCCATCATTTTATTTTTGGGAGTGGCACCAGGTGATTTTGCATTTCATGTGGAAGGGAAGGAAGCGTTGGATTCAGGCGTCCTTTTTGCATCTTCCTGTTGATCAGGGTAGGATAAATCTTCCTAAACTTAGATGGTACGCTACTGCTTGACAGTTGTGTATATTGTGCCTTTGGACCTCTTCAGTCTTCCAGGCTTACTGGAAGGATATCTAAATGATCTTCATGATGTTAGTCATCTTCTTTACTGCAGTCCTCCAAATGATGTCCTATTTTCTCATGTTTCCTGTATTACATGGGACATATTGATTACTTAGGTGTGCTGGGGGTCTAGGGTGCACTGCAAGCTAAAAATATATTGTAAAAGATTGGGTCTTCCAAAAAAGACTGCAAACTATCAGTATAAAAAGGAAACTAGGATGGCCTCCACTGTAGGCACCAAAGTAATAGCAAAAACAACTGCTTTATTGTATTTTAATCACACTTTGTGGGAGGGTAATGGTTTTGTGGCTCTCACCTAGGAGATGCTGGAACTCTGTCCCCACGATCCCGAGACAGCCAATTAGGATGATAAAAATGGAGGGTTTATGAAGGGATTAAGAAGAGTCCTGATACATAAACAACAAAAGGAAAAGTAAGGATTCAAAACACATAAATACAACACTGTTTTTTGGGGCCTGAAGAAATGGTGGGAGTCACGAAGCTATCGCCCTTCCACAAAGTGTGATTAAATTACAATAAAGCAGTTGTTTTTGCTATCACTCTGCTGCTTACAGTGGAGTTCATCCTAGTTTCATTTTAATACTGAAATATTGATTACTTGACATAAGGTTCATACTTGTCTATTAAAAGCTGATGCCTTTTTTCTAAGTGCTTTGGCCTGGAATTGACAGATTCATTTAAATCTCCATGAATGTTCTCTTAATAGATGGGATAGGATGGGCTTGTTATATATTCATCAGGTTTTAGATCATACGGGGGTTGGGCCCTTTGGAGACCTCCAGGCTGGGTAATGTTTACCACCCTTGTATTATTATCATTATCTACAACTTCGTACTTACCTTAACTTGGTTCCTGTTTTGCAAAGCTACATTTCTGGTTCTTTATCGGAGTTAATACCCTTTTTGATCTCTTATCAAAATGGGGTTTCTGAAGATCGTTTGATCAGTATAGTATCATTTTAGAAGACTGAAACTTGTTCTGCCAACACTTGAAATGCCGATGCCACAAACCCAACACTGAAAATCCCAACAGTGAGATTTTGCCCCTCCCCCGGAGTTTATTATAATAACTAAGGGGGTGTGGGAGGCAAAGTTCCCTGCATTGTGGGGTGTGGGGAACAAAGCCCCCCAAAACATGAAAAAAATCAATATCCCACTGTCGGGATTTTCAGTGTCAGGCTTGAGGCGTCAGCATTTTATGTGTTGGCACAACATGTTTTGGTTTTTCCTCATATATCCATTGGCATACTATACTCTATACTCTGTACTCTGTTTCTCTTCCAGTGATTCCACTGCTGTGATTTGTTGAGCAGTGGTTGACTGATCTACAAGTTGAGTGTGATTATGCTCAATGGGAGAAGTATTCCCTTGCTTCTTATAAAAACTCTCGATGGCACCATATCTTAGAGAATCTGCATGGAAGTGCAGAATGCATTTTTTTAGAACCCCAGCCTCTTCTGTATTGGACATATTTGACCAACAGTTGGTGCTTGTTGGAGACAGTGTGGTGAGTAATATGCAGATCATGTTTATACTTTTTGGACTTGTCCATGTTTGTTCTTGTACTGGTCTGAGATTTCGTTAGTGATTGCTCAGATTTTCCGCATTGCCTCTCCTCTGTCTCCTGTGTTGGTATTATTACATATCCTTATGGCTGATCTTTCAGTAAGGGGTAGTCAGTTGAAATTGTTATTTAATCTTACTGGTTTGCACTAAAAAGATTATTAGGAGATTATGGCATCAGTGCCAACCTCTGCAGGTTTCACATTGGGAAGCCCTTGTCAACACTGTTTATAGAAAGGAAAGGTGTACTTAAATCTTCTTCATGCATTTGAAGAGATTTGGGGGCATTGTGTGCTTTATAAAGCTGAAACAGACTCCACTTTTGTTCCATAAGGTACTTTTTTTAGGTTTCTTTTTTAGCCCAGCAGTTTCAGACTGATGTTTTATGCTTGTCTGGGATACCCCATTTCTGTCTCTGACAATCCATATATTATTTCATGTTTAGTTTCATTTGATATTACAGACTAACAAACATACAAATAAGCTAGCAGAAGAAGGCCATTTAGTCTGGGTAGTCCACTCGTATTGCAGGGTACACAGCTGGAGCTACTCTCCCTCTCCCTGTCCTCCCTCCCCACTCCTCCCATCCTCCCTACCATGACCATTACCTTCCCCTTATACCTGTCCCAGCCTCTCTTAAAGCTGCCCACTGTCTTCAATGAGTCCAACTCTGATGGCAGTGCATTCCAAGTGTCCACCACCCTTTCTGTGAAGAAGTGCTTCCTGACCTCCCTCCTAAACCTTCTCCCTCCAGCTTAAGACTGTGCCACCTCATATTATGGTTGCCACTCAGCCATACTGTTAATAAATAAATAAATGAAATAAAATAAAGAGACCCTCCTTATCCACCTCATTTATCCCTTTCAAGTATTGAAGGTCCCAATCATGTCTTCTCTCTCTCTCTCCTTTCCTCCAGGGAGTACATGTTCAGTGCTGTCTGTGATGTAGACAGCCAGCTCAGAGTGCTCGAGTGCTGTATTAATTTTTTTTATTAGATATAAAATATATGATGGGAAGGTCAGCTCAAGGAAATTACTGTTTTACTGGAACTGACACATCAAGACCCCCCAGAGATAATTTCAAAGGACAGAAGGTATTTTAAACTGCAGAGATCTGGGGTGCAATTACCTTGTCAATTTGCTTTCATCCCAGGAAATAAGATTAGCCATTCATAATGCCCTCAGGAAGATCCGTTGACTTGCATGGTTACAAGGAAGGACTTGTGGGAAGGGGTGTCGGAGAGAGGCCAGAATGGACATTGAAGAGGTTTGATGTCTGAGGCAGGGAGGACCCAGATGGATTTGGAAGGTCCAATATACATTTCCCGGGGAACCCTGTGAATTACAACAGAAAGACCTGAGGTGTAGATTTCAAGGTCCAGACAGGATTGTAGAGGCAAATACACGTTTGCTTAGAATACAGTGACTTAGATCAAAGAAGCTTTTGAGATGTATGTGTAGCAGAGCAAAAACCAGTTCTGACCTGTTAACCTGTGGAGAGGAAAGTCAGTGAGGTAATCTCTTATGTTTTTTTTAAATATTTTATTTGGAGACCCTGTATTGTAAAATATAGAGTTTGATACACCAAGGTGGAGTTAGTGATCTCATGAGAAGGCCCGCACAGAAGTGTGTTTAACTGCTGAAAGAACTTGACAGAGACACAAGAAAATATTTCTGACAGAGAAGAGAGACCCTAAAAGCACTGAAGAAAGTAAGGATTATCTTAGATTAGTCTGAAGTTATAACTTGTAGGAACTGTACTTTTTTACCTGTTTGTTTTAAGGCTGTATGTGTTGGGATATATATTTGTTCTGTAATTATTGTTCTGTTTTGATATTTTTAAAGTAAAGATTTTTTTTTTTTTATAAACGAAACTGCTGGTGTGCCTTGACATTTCTTTTTATTTTAAGTGCAGCTTTTAAAGGTTATAAGTACACTGGGTATGGGCTTATTGTATACCAAACTCGGAAATGGATAGAGTTCTCTAAAGTCTTGCATAGAGTTCTAAGGGTTCATTTGAAAGATCTGGTTGGGTGCCGGTAGGCAAAGATATCTGGCCCCCCGAAGACAGAATTATCTGAGCCTGATAATTGGGTACTCTAACAAGAGGTTATCAGTTTGAATCCCTCCAGAGCTTGAGACTAAGGTGACTTGAACCCACAAAACAAACAAGAGGGTTACCTTGTCTGTTCACTGTACACAAATACGCTCAGAGGTTGGCACTTTAGGAGTAGAGGTCTGAATGGCTCAGTGAGTTTGTGACACTGTCAACCTCTTCTCATATACCTTACCCTGCTGACCCACTATCATCATCATTGTAGCCTTTCTCTGGACCTTCTCTAGGAGATTAATGTCCTTTTTGAGGTGTGGGCACCAGTGCTGAACTCCATACTCTAGATGTGGCCTCACCAGTAGTCTGTACAAGGGTAGTATAACCTCCTCTCTCCTACTACTGATCCCCCTAACTATGCATCACAACATCTTGTTTGCCCCTGCTGCTGCATTCTTGCACTACATGGAGTGCTTCAGGTCACTAGTAATCATCACGCTCAGGTCCTTCTCCTCCTCTGATGCGGATACCTGGACTCCACCCAGGTAGTACTCCATCCTGGGATTCTTGGCTCCAATGTGAATAACTTTGCATTTCGTGGCATTGAAACCAAGTTGCCAGATCCCAGACCACCTCCCCAGCTTTTTCAGATCATCCTGTAGGTTCTCTATCCCTTCAGCTGTTCCACTCTCCCACAGAGCTTGGTGTCATCTGCAAATAGGTGCATTTTGCCCTTAATGCCATCCCCAATGTCACTGATGAAGACATCGAACAACACCGGCCCCAGCACCAAGCCCTGCAGGACCCTACTGATGACTTTCTGATGCCAGATAACTCTCCCCTCCACAACCAACCTCTGTGTTCTGTTCCTCAGCCAGTTTTCCACCCATCTTGACATTTTATCCCCAACCCCAATATCTGCCAACTTCCTAATCAAGCTTTTGTGGGGCACAGAGTCAAAGGACTTGCTGAAAACCAGATAGAGGATGCCTACTGTGTGGCCCCTGTCTACTGTCTCAGTGATCCAGTCCAAGAAGTCAATCAGATTTGTTTGACAAGATCTCTCCCCCCATGAACCCATGCTGCCTTGCCTCCTGCAGACCATGCTCCTCTAGATACTCTACCAACCTCTGCTTAAATATTGTCTCCATAATCTTGCACACGATTGAACTCAGATTGACTGGTCTGTAATTCCCTGGTTCATCCTTGGGACCACTTTTGTGGAGGGGCACCACATGTGCTGTTCTCCAGTCCTGTGGTACCATGCCTGACTCTAGTAAACTATTAAGTAGGCCTGCCAATGGCCCTGCCAGTTCCTCAGCCAGTTCCCTTAAAACCCTTGGATGTACTCTATCAGGGTCTGGTGATTTGTCCACCTTCAATTCTAGCAGCCCCTTCCTCACTCTGTCCTCCTCTGTCACTACATCTGTGTTCACCTCCCCCTATTCTCCTCTTCTCCCACCTGAAGGCACTGGTCTGGCCTTCTCCCTGGTGAAGACAGAAGTATTCATTTAGTATCTCTGCTTTCCTCTCATTATCCTCCACCCACTCCTCCTCTTTCTTAAGCCTACCAATTCCTTCTTGTCCCTTTTCTCACTTATATAGGGAAGCGAAGAAAGACCAAAGGAGGGATAGTGAGGCTTAATAGTGGAGAGGAATGTGGGTAGAGGGTGACAATGAAAAAGCAGGGATATTGAACAAATATTTCTGCTCAGTATTCACAAAGGAAGAGGAGGGGAAGGTACCTAAACCAAACAAGAGAAACACTCTGAAGACGAGGGTCGATACCAGTCCATTTACAGAAGAAAGGGTTCTGAAAGAACTAATAAAATTGAAGGCAGACAAAGCAATGGGGCCTGATGGGATTCACTCAAGAATTCTAAAAGAACTAAGGGTAGAACTAATGACATCACTGACTACTCTCTTTAACAAATCATGGGAGGATGGGGTGGTACCTGAGGACTGGAGGAGGGCAGATGTGATTCCTCTTCACAAAAGTGGGAGTAGGACAGAGGCAGAAAACTATAGACCAGTTAGTTTGACCTCAGTGGTAGGTAAAATGATGGAATCACTTCTGAAGGAAAGAATTGTTGAGTACCTAGATGCCAGTGGGGGACAGGACCCAAGACAGCATGGATTCACGAAGGGAAGGTCATGTCAGATGAATCTAATAGATTTCTTTGACTGGGTGACCAAAGTAGTAGACCAGGAAGGGGCTGTGGACATGGCTTTACCTAGATTTTAGCAAGGCATTTGATACAGTCCCACACAAGATTAATACACAAGTTAGCCAGCCTTGGAGTGGGTCCCAAGGTGGTAGCCTGGATAAAAAATTGGCTAGACAACAGGACACAAGGGGTAGTAGTAAATGGAGTCCACAGTGAAGAAAGGAGGGTTACTAGCGGGTACTGAGGGTTCAGTACTGGGACTGGTCCTTTTACTGTTTTATAAGTGACATTGCAGAGGAACTGGAAGAAAAAGTATGTCTCTTTGCAGATGACACAAAGATCTGCAACAGGGTTGATACACCAGATGGAGTGGAAAGGATAAGAAGGGACTTGGCAAGGTTGGAGGAATGGTCAAATGTATGGCAGGTCAGATTCAATGCAAAGTGCAAGGTAATGCACCTGGGAAACAAAAACCCAGGGCAAGAGTACACAATGGAGGATGAGATACTGGCAACAGTAAAAATGAAATGGAACCTGGGGGTAATTATATCAGATGATCTAAAGGTGGGCAAGCAATGTGAGAAGGCAGTGAGGAAGGCTGGGTGGATACTGGGATGCATAGGTAGAGGCATCAATAGTAGAAAACAGGAAGTTGTTATCCCTCTGTACAGACAGTTGGTGAGACCCCATCTGGAGTACTGTGTGCAGTTCTGGAGACCCCATCTCTGCAAAGACACAGACAGAGTGGAGGCTGTCCAGAGGAGGGCAACCAAAATGGTGCAGGGTCTGCACCAGAAGACATACGAAGAAAGACTAAAGGAGCTTAATATGTATACCCTTGAGGAAAGGAGGGAGAAAGGGGACATGATAGAAACTTTCAAGTACCTCAAGGGAATCAACAAAGTCCAAGAGGGTGGCATCTTTCAGAAAAAGAGATGTGCAAGAACAAGGGGGCACAATTTGAAGATAGAGGGGGTCGGCTCAGAGGTAATGTGAGGAAGTATTTTTTCACAGAGAGGGTTGTGGATGCATGGAACAGCCTCCCTGAGGAGGTCGTGGAGTCAAGAACAGTGGGGGAATTCAAGAATGCATGGGACAGACATAAGGCAGTCCTAGTGGGGGGTAGGAGGAAGTAAACTTGGTTAATTAGGATCTGCAGCTTATCTGTTAGGTAGGAAAATGGACAGACTAGGTGGGCCAAGCGGTCCTTATTTGCCATCAAATTCTATGTTTCTATGTTTCTATGAAAGAAGGCCTTCTCACCCTTCTTAATTCCATCAGCTATTGGCAGCTCCTTCTTTGCCTTTGCTCACTGGACTTCCCTACCTGCCTCACTATCCAAAGCTAGGTCATTTTTCCTTTCCATCTCTCTCTTGGTCTTTCTGAAATTTCTATAGGCTAACCTCTTTTCTCTTACTGTCTGTGTGACCCCAGAACTGAACCAGCAGGGCGCTTTGGCCCTTGTGTTCTTCCCCCTGAGCCTAATGCACTCCTCTGTAGCAACCAGTATTCCTTCTTTAATGATGAACCACCTTTTATGATGTTCCTTTGAAAGGCTATGCCTGTGGTTCAAGGGGTGAGCATCCAGCCCCACCCCCTTTCTGAGCTATATAAGCAGTTCCTCCCAGCCTCCCTCTGAAGCATTTTTTCTTTGCTAGCCAGAGGCTCTGCTGGTCTGTCTTCTCCCTTGGGCCTCCGCCAAAGCTGTGTTTCTACGCTGGACTCTGCTTGGTTTATGCTGGATTCTGTTCATGTATTTCTCCTGCCTCTGTTAGTTTTCTGTTTTGCTTTCAGCTGCTGTGTGCTTCCTTGTGTGCTAGTTTTTTTCTGTTTTCTTCTGTTTGTATTTTTCATGTTTGTATTTTCTTTTGGGGGCTTTCTCAGTTTCCTCTGCATCTTGTTGCCTTTTGTTTGCACTGTGTTTCTCATATGCCTGTGCTTCAGGCTCCTACCTAATCTCAGTTTTCCTGCACTTGTTATTGCATGTTTCAGCTTCCTTTGCAGTTGGTGACTCTTGTACTTCCCTTAACTAATTGCACCTGGTCCTGGCCCTGCTGCAAAGGAGTGGCCCCCCTTTTGCCTGACACCCCGACGGCGAAACACAGAAAATGACCACTACAGTGACAGTTGCTGTAATGGTCCATTTCCATGTTTCGCTTTCCCCCAGTGTTCTGCCCCCTCCCTGGACCAACTCCAACCTGGAGTTGAGAATCCTAAAGTCCAGGGGTTGTGGGGGCAGAGCCCCCCACAGAAAACGCTGGGGGCTTGGGCAGCACAATACCTACTTCAGTACTGTGCCGTCACTGTGCAGGTGGTCAACAGATATACTGTCAACCAAACTTGGTGCTTCCCTGCTGAACTAGTAGCTGCTCACAGTTTTACCCTACCATGGTCCATTTTGTGCAAGGCCTATTTTACCTCAGCAGCCTTATTTTCCATTAATGTTTCTTTACTGCTTCCTTCCTCAGCATTTCTTTTTTACTACTTTTTTCCTTCTGTAAGCCCTTGATTGTCACACCGCTTTTTTTGGGATTTACTGTACATCTGCTCAAACATGTTTATTTGCACTCAGTGGGAATCAAACCTGAGACTACTGCAATTCTGTATTATTTTCTCCTTGGGATTCAACCCTGCTTATATACAACTGTATCAAACAATTATTACTGTTGTTTTTCAGTGCATTATTGCCTATGTCTACAAATCCTATGCTTGTTTAACTGTTTGGCTATAAGCTATAATGTTTACCTGGAAGCTATAATGAATTACTACTGGAAGCTGTTAACTACTTCTCTATAAATGCTTCATTCTATTCTGGGAGTCCACTTAACTACAGCTGTCACTGTAAACTAGTTTTAAAATCCACATGTAGGTCACGGCACCCTACCATGGCTTCTTTGTTTTTTCCTATGATGGAGGATGGGGGGGGGTTATAGTGGAGAGTCGTGGCCCCATATAGTTTATATACCTCATGTTCTAAAACTGCCTTCACTACTAAAATCTTTTGAGTATTTATGTTGCCTTTAAATTGGCATTCCTTGATGTCCTGTTTAGCTTGTATTACTTCCTCTTTACTTGCATTGATTGTTTTATAACCTTTGCCCAGCAAGCCCCTCACACTGGATAAGAGACCAGGTCTGCCTGAGCTGTTGGACTGGTCGGCTTGTACTAATTGTCTTATAACCTTTGCCCATCAAGTGCCTCGCACTGGATAAGGGACCTGGTTCATCTGAGCTGTTTGTTCATATCTCACTGCTTATCATGCTTCAGCATATTATCTGTTTACCATGCTGCACATTGCTGTACTATGCTGTACAAATGATTGACAGAGTTGACATACCAGCCACTGCAACACTAGGTTACACAAACAGTTGTTGGTGTACCAGCCCTTGCAACACTATGTTGCAAAAACAGTTGACAGTGTTGGTGTACCGACCAATGCAACACTATGTTTTAAAAACAGTTGTTGGCGTACCAGTCCTTGCAACATTATGTTGCATCAAACAGTTGACATTGTTGGTGTACCAGTCATTGCAATGCTATGTTGTAAAAACGGTTGTTGGTGTACTGGCCCTTGCAACACTATGTTGTGAAAATGGTAGACAGTGTTGACATCCCGGCCATTGCAACACTATGTTGTAAAAACTGTTGACAGTGTGAGCGTTCTGCAAGTTAAAGTCCTTCTCCTGCATGTGAGGAGGTGTTCCCTTCTCCTACAGTGTGAGGAGGTGCTCCCTTCAACTGCAGTGTGAAAATTGGAAAAGTTAAAGTCCTTCTCCAGCAGCGTGAGAAGGCATCCTGTAGATTAAAGTACCTTCTCCTGCAGTGTGAGGTGGCATTCCCTTCTCTTGCAGTGTGATGATGTGTTTCCTTCTCCTGCAGTATGAACATTTCAACAGCAAGTCTTTCTCCTGCAGTGTAAGGAGGTATTCCCTTCCCTTCCCTTCTCCTGTAGTGTGAGGAAGCATTCCCTTCTCCTGCAGCTTGAGGAGGGGTTCCCTTCTCCTGCAGCATGAGGAGGGGTTTCCCTTCTCCTACAGTGTGAGGAGGAGTACTCTTCTGCTATAGTGTGAGCATTCCAAAAGTAAAGTCCTTCTCCTGCAGTGTGAGGAGGCATTCCCCTCTCCTGCAGTATGAGGAGGTTTTCCCTTCTGCTGCAGTGTGAGCATTCTGAAAGCAAAGTCCTTCTCCTGCAGTGTGAGGAGGCATACCTGTCTCATGCAGCATGGGGAGGCAATCCCTGCTCCAGCAGTGTGAGGAGGTATTTCCTTCGGCTGCAGTGTGATGAGATGTTCCCTTCTTCTGCTGTGTGAGGAGAAATTCTGTAAGTTAAAATACCTTCTCCTGCAGAGTAAGGAGGCATTCCCTTTTCCTGCAGTGAAGAGGCATTCCAGTCTAAAACCATCACTAAACAAAAATACCCCAAGCCTGGAGGGAAGGCGACCTAGGTCTTGGATCCTCAGAGATTTCCTTCTCAAAGTTTTTTTTTCCTCTCTTCCATGCTGAAAGTCATAATACTTAATTAGGTTTAGTAGTATTCTCTAGTTTACTCAGGTACATTCCGCCATTGGATGGAGGTGGATGGTGACCTTGCTGGACATACCATCTCTCCTTAGGGAGCTCCCTGCTGTCATTAGTATAATCTGTTTTATCTGTGCTCTTCTGCTAACTGTACTTCTCATCAATGTTTTATCAAGCAGCCTCTTGCTTCAGTTTGCTTCTCTACCTCATAGTCAGTGATCACTGCTAATGTTCTTTTGTAGGTTGCTTCCTAAGGTACCTTTAGTCAAGGGAACCTTCCTGCAGCACCTCTAGGGGCCGAGCCCTCTTTTAGGGCTCCTTGCCTTTCGTAGTCCCACAGGGTGGTAATTCCTCATGGAATAGAGAGTGCAAACAGCCACAACAAAGTAACACAGTTGCACAAGCATAATACTATACAAGTTGCATAGGCCATTGAATTGAAAGGCTATGCCAGTGGTTCAATGGGTAAGCAACCAGCCACACCGCCTTTCTGAGCTATATAAGCAGTTCCTCCCAGCCTCCCTCTGAAGCATTTTTTCTTTGCCCCAACATCCTCCCCTCCTTCTCCAGCAAGCTTGCCTCTCTTCTCAGGGAGGCTCCTTCCTAAGGTACCTTTAGCCAAGGGAACCTTCCCACTGCACCTCTAGGGGATGAACCCTCTTTGAGGATTCCTTGTCTTTTGTACCCCTACAGGGTGGTACCTCATGGAATAGAGGGTACAAAAAGCCACACCAGAGTAACACAGTTGTACAAGCGTAACGCTGTACTGGTTACATAGGCCATTAAACATTTATTGTCTTGATTTTTTAAGACCTGTTGGTGATCTCCCCATGACCCCTGTTTAGATGTTTGTTAATTAGTGCTCTGTTTTTGACTACATATTTTGTCTTAATTCTTTTCATCTATTACGATTGTTGTGCTGCTCAGTACATAGTGTGGTGTTGATTATTATGGGATTCTATTTGTACATTTGTAAGTTTATACTGTTTACTTTTGGCTTAGTATTAATAAAGCTGTTATTATAAAAGATATATAAAAAGGATAGGTTTTATTAGAAGTTTGAACAGGATATCGGGAACACAACTCTTGAAGGCCAGGGCAAGGTAAAACAGGTATTCAAACTAACAAGCAATAGTCCTGTCACCTTCCAGAGATAACACAATTCCCCTCAGTCCCACAACCCCTTCCCCACTGCTACACTGGTTCTGAATGTCCTTCTGGGATATCCCAGTCTCAAAGTATGCACATTCATTGTGACTTCAGTAGTTCTAGGCTTGAACAAGTTTTGTTGTGGCTAGTAAGAGGTCAGATGCAGGCAACAGTACATTGATCCAAAAACAATCTTTCTATAATGTGAGGCTATTAAGCATTATGCAATGGTGTTAAGAATGCCAAATCCCAATTGTTTTATGTATGTATTTATTTAAATTATTAGATTACAATACTTTTGACCTGGAAGCTCTTTTACAAAGGTTCCACATCAAGTAACAATAATCAACAGAACATTATACAAAACAGGATCAAATAATATATAGAATAATACATGGTAGGGAGTGCATAACGAGAATTTAATGGACATCTGAGGTATGGGATGCCACATTAACCCTGAGGGCGAAGTCCGAGGTATTTCAAAGCATCCCAAACTGAGGGTGTCCATTAAATTAGAGTTTTGCACTACCCCCCATGTATTGTTTTATGTAATTGCTGGGGAACATTTTTCCTCCAACTGGATTCCATTAAATAATAAAAAGTGTCTGTAAAGTTGGGTGTTGTGCCTTATTTTTTATGCAGCACAACATGAAAAAGCATTAAACAAGAAATTAGATACACATCCTGTTTGTATGTATATAAATAAACAACTTTTTTTTTTGCATACATTGGAATGGTTTTCTTTTTCTGACAGACTGTGGGAATGGTAAGAGCTTCATTGCCGTTCTAATACAGCAGTGTGTGAAATCTGCAATTGAGACCTGTTACTACATGAGAACAGTTGCAAATGATTTAAAATGTTTTAAAAACTTGAACTTGAGACAAGATTTATGTTTTTATTTTAACTTTGAATCAGTTTCAGTTGCTGTAGCTCACTATTGCCAAGGCGATATGATAATGAGCTGCAGAGGTCGGAGTTCATGGCAGTTTGTATGTAACCACCAGAGAGCCTGAGTGTGACTTTTACAGAAACAGATTGTCTGAACTACACTGCTGCAGAGCTGAAAGGTTAGTGAGGCTCCAATGTAATTTTTGGGGCTGTTTTTATATTTTGGTGGCAGTTTCTTGGCTCTGTGTATGCTTCAGCAAGGTGTTTGTGTTACTGCCGATTGACGGCAGTTGTTAGAGCGCTGTGAGTGAGCGCGAGTTTGGGAGAAGTCGGCACATGTTCGCCATTATAACCCATGGGTTATAAAGGTGAATTATAACCCACTTCTCCAATGACAAAAAACATCCCCCAGTTATTACAAAAGCATTATGCATGAGATAAATTAAAGCAATGCAACATAACACATGTAATGATTCAGTTAGGTTGACCTTGTCTAGTGGAGTAGAGAGGTGAGGGGGGATAGAGGCAAGGAGGCTCAAGGGAAGGATGAAGTACAGGGGGCCATAGAAGAAGTAGAGAGGTAGGGGAGGAGAGGTGCGGGGGACATAGTGGAGTGCAGGGATGAGATTTGAAGCGGAGGCATGGGGGGGTGAGGATTTGGGGGGAGGACAGGGTGAAGGAGTTTCCCCAATCCATCACAAGAAGGGATGGGAAATAGTGTGTGGAGGCAACTGGGAAGTCATTAATGGAGGGTGAGGTGCAATTGGTGGGTAGGGAGAAGGGGAGGGTGGAGGGGAGAAGGATGGTCAGTGAAAGTCAATTGCTAAGGGAGCATTTACAACTGCAAAGTGCAGTATAGTTCTCATGGTGATTTCTCTAGTGATTGATTGAGAGCTACTTTCAGCTGGGCTGTTATCCCACCACTACAGCACAGCTGAAAGTGCTCCCAGATGCACAGGCTCAACACTAGCCTTCGGAGCTGTCTGCCATAGCCCATCATCAAGACACACACACATGCACAGACACACACACACACACACAGTGTATCATGAGTTTAAAAAAAAAATTAAAACCCATACTTGATAACTGTTTGCCTGCCATATGTGTGTCAAAGTCACACCCTTCTCATAGCACATGGTGCAGGCAACCTGCTTGTCCTCTCATACATTGCAGGCTTTTTTTTTTTTATATATATAAACTGCACATTTCGTGGTAAACTCCCCCCGACTAAGCAGCACATACAGTAACCACCACAGGATTGGTAATCAGCAGCCACAAACTTTCCCCTTCCAAAGACTCATCATGTTTAAAACATTACCTTATTAACTGCCACTCTGCTCTTTCTCTTAGATGTAGCCAACGGCAGTATTTGAAACAGTCTCTACATGTGGCTCTTCTTCAAATGCCCCGATGGTCCTTACTGAAACTGCTGTTGAACACGTGGCTCAGACCAGCCCATCACTGTCTTTAAAACAGCAGGGGACATACAGGTTTGCTGCCACCTGCTGGACAAATGCTAAAATGGCACTGCCAGAATGGGACTATTTTATTCATAATGCAATTGGTTTTAACTTTTTTTTTCTTTTTACTAATTTAAAGTAAAAAGAAAAAAACGTTAAAAAATGTTTATTTCCTAGTGCTTATGGACTCATTTCATAATCACAATAAGGTACTCCAGGGGGGTGCATTATGGTGGGATAACGGCTCTTCTTTGGTGGTGGAAGCACTTGCCTTCACTTCAACTAGCCCACTAGTTGAGCCATTATCCCACTATAAGTCCCCCATCAAGCCTTATTGCTTAAATAATGAATAAAGGGGTGCATTATGGTGACAACAGCACACTTTGGGTGAGTTGAAGCACTTAACCTGAGTGCTTTCACCACCCAAGAAGGGCTGTTAGCCCACCATAATGCACCCCAGGAGTGCCTTATAGCGATTATGAAATGGGTCCCTCTCAGTAAATTGAATGCATTTTCATACATGCTTATGTTGAGCTTTTCTAAGCCGGGCCATTGTGCTGAGATAAAGGCCAGGCTAAAAGTACCTACTGGCCAATGGGAGCCAGCATTCTTTGTACCTATTTCATAATGTCTTTTAATGTGCACTTCTATGAGGTAGGTAGTACAGGCCCAAAATATCTAACCCTCCCTAACTGACTATATTGCAGAGCATTGCCGTAGTCTCTACTCAAAAGTTACTGAGTTACAACTGCACACTTAGTGATTGAAGGACACGAATAGTTGCAAACTGGCTGGTCTAAAGATGCAGTAGACCTAACATTCTCTCTGATCACAAAAGCTGTGGGTCATGATGAATCCTATGAAATATTTGGTCAGTCCTCTTCGCCCTGTGGGGTTGGGAGAGGCATTTCTTTTTCGCCTCTAAGGCAGGCAGTCACACAAAGCCATGTATACTGTAATTTGACCCTCTAAAAGGGCAAATCCTATAAGATGCATGTTCCTGAAAGAAGCATGATGGCTTCTCCCAAAGACTCAGAGTGATGAAAGGCATTTCCTGCTCTGATGATGGAAGTCCCCATTGGGAGCATCAGACTTCAAGTTCAGCATCTGTATCAGTGGCTTTTCAGGCAGGGAAAACCTGGTTACAAACCCAAAACAAAACCTGAGCAGTAGAGTATCTGTCTTTCATATGCGACAAGCAGATCTGATCAGACTAAGGCCCATTTGCAGCAGTCCCTCTCAATCCTCAGTGATTTTGGTCAGCACTGTAACTTGGGACCTTCTCATTGGCAAAGAAACATGGAAACTCACCACAGTAAAAAGGTCACATGGCCCATCATGCCTGCCAAGTCTGCCAAGTCCTACTTGTCTAATGTGGAATGCAAGAGCCCTATGGTTTAGTTTCATAGGCAATAGTTTCATGCAGGATGCAGGCGCTGTTCATGTCTTGTCCAGGCACTCCCTGGTTTCTCTTTGGCTCACTCTGGTTTTACAAGTGGTCCTTGATCCCTTCCTTCAAGTCTTCAGGATCACGGAGCATGAATGATGGTAGCCTCTATGCCTGTTGAACAGTTCTGCATTTCCTCACAAAATATGTCATTTGTAGTAGATTTTAATCATTGTGTTGATTTATTTATTAGCTTTTGATGACCAAGTAAGTACACTGGGCAATAACCCTGCCCATTTTCAGGCACGACCGGGAGATTACATGATACAGACATACAGTCAGTCATAGGTAGCATAGAAACAGTACAAGGCAGAGCTTAACAATTTTCCAACAATAATAATAGCAAGGAAAACATTTAATAGACAACCTTACGTCAAACATGAATAGCCCATAAAAACATCCACGCAGGGATGGGCAGAGTAAGTACAGGTAAGCACAATGCCAGTAAGTATTATAATAGATAGCAGCAATGAAGGAAAAGAGAAGAAGCAGAAGAACCACCAAGGTTAGGTGTAGTCACAAGTATCAAGTGAATACAGGTGAGAAAAAAGTGCAGTTTTGAAGGAGGAGTGAGATAATGAGCACTTTAGGTAGGAAGGCAGAGAGTTCCAACATTTTGGATCAAAATGAGAGAAAGCTTGTTCCCCCATTTTAGTGGAACAGTATGGGATGGAGAGCAGCTGGGCATCAGAGGACCTCAGAGTACAGGACTGAGGCAAGAGGGAAAGCATTGATCCAAGTGAGGCAGGACGAGGATATCTGGTTAAGGAGTAAATGAAACAACCCAGAGAATAGAAACATCTGGAGTTAGGTGACAGTCAATGCAAGGCAGAGTAAAGCAAAAAGTGGTGCAGTAGGTGAGGTGCTGATAGGGCAAATCTGCAAATGTTGTTAAAAACAATGTCCCTTTTACGAAGGCCAATGGCATTTGCATGGGAAAGGAGAGGGAGAGCATAAAGCAGAGTGGGGAGAAGGACTCCTTGAGCTACAGAGATCCTAGCACCCGGAGTTAATGAGTGACACACACGATATGATGCTCCAATCTTGATGTTGACTGATTTGCACACCTCACTTATATGAGCAGAGAAGTTAAGTGCAGGATCAAGCAATACCCCAGATATTTAAAGGAGACAGCAGGGGAGACTGTAGACCCATCAAGGCAAAGCACTTGAAACTCTAGCGACACAGTAGGGAGTTTCTTAGAGGATCCAAAAAGCATGGCCTGAATTTTCGTTAAATTGAGTAAGAAGGAATTGGAGGAGAACCACCATTGGAGTTCTCGGAACACAGATGATAGGTGATCATTGATGACCTTGACTGAACTGGAGGCAGTGTAAAGAACCAAATCATCAGCATACATCATAGAGTGGCAATATGGATTAGAGGTTGGAATATCATTGACAAATACAGAGAAGAGCAAAGGCCCTAGGATGGAGCCCTGAGGGACTCCGCAGGAGATGGGGAAAGGAGATGAGAGGACCTTTCCAAAATGGCAGACTGTGACCTATTGTCAAGGTAGCTGTGAATCCAGGACACTGTGGATCTAGAGGCACTGAGGGCATATAGTTTATTCAGGAGCAAAAGTGTGATTTACTAGATTGAAGGCCTTGATGAGGTCAATGAACACAGCACCAGTAAGGAAATCTTTGTCCATGTCGGATTTTACCACACTGGTAAAAAGAGTAAGAGCAGTGGTGGTACTATGTCCAGCCCTAAAACCATGCTGGATGGGGGACTGGAGGTTGAACTGGAGTAAGTGAGCAGATATCTGGTGGTGTATTAATTTCTCAAGTATCTCACAGATTATAGGCAGAAGTGCAGTGGGACGGTAATTAGTAATTTGGGGTCCCCTTTCTTGAAAACTGGAATAGTCTTAGCAGATTTCCATGCTAAAGGCACCATAGAGGAGCGAATGGAAAGGTTAAAAAGATGAGTTACAGGAGTGGCAAGAAGTGGGGCAGCTAGCCTAAATACATAGGGTTCTAACCCATCCAGCCCAGTACTGCCGTGCATAGGAATGGTACTCAGAAGTTTTAGGACCTCAGGATGGGTGACAGGGGAGAGAATCATAGTAGGAGGTGCATCATGTGGAGCCTGTGGAGATGGAAAGGATAGTGTCCCATGGGATGTGAGAGGATGGGTGATGGGAACTGTCATAAAAATCTCATTGAAGGCATTGGCAATGGTGTTAGGATTGTTACAGAGCGAGTCATTAATTATTAAGTCATTGGGAATTTGCTACTTGGTGTTACCCATTATCTGTTTAATTTGGGACCAATAACTTTTGGGGTTAGTGGCCGAGGATTTGAGAAGTTCACAGTAGTAGTTACTCTTGGCAATACAAACCTCCTTCTTGCACATGTTGCGCAGGGAGCGGTAGGCATCCAGGTCAGTTTGGCAAGAGGAGAATTTCCATTTTGACCAAAGTTTGTCACAATATTTAAGCAATTTCAGGAGTGGCCGCTTCAGCCACTTAGTCAGTTTCCCCCTGACTCTTCATGTTGAGATTGGGATGTGCTTGCTCTGCAAGGCTAGTAGGGTCGTATTGAAATAGTCGGTGGCAAGATTGATGTCAGAGGTAGTAAAGATGGGAGACCAGTCAACATGGTTAAGATCATGAAGAAACATAGCCTGATCAAAATTCCAGAAGTCAGAAAAAGAAAGTACTCTGGGGAGATTTGAAGGAGTAGGAGTGCTTCCAACACAAGAAACTGGGCAGTGATCACTGATAGAGTCACGAAGAACACCAGCAGAGGAGTAGAGGTCTTTCCAATTAGTGAGGATCCAGTCAATTAAAGTACAACTAGAGCCATTCTGAGAGATCCTAGTTGGAAACTCAATTAGTTGTAGAAGGTTGGCTTGCAGAAAGAGGAAGTAAGGACAGAGGAGTCTGGACCCTGTCAGTCGAGGTTAAAGTCACCCAGGCATCAAATACAGTAGCCTGAATGACTTTTTTCCAACCCAACCCCCTATCAGTCTGTTGCGGTTAGGCAAGTATCTAGGAGTGAGTTTGTTTACTTCACTCTCAGGTGTCACTTCCAGTATACAGTCCCACTGTGTCTCCTGATCCATTTTGGCTGCAGCCCACTGGGGCAGAGGACAAATGTCCCATGGATCTACTGAAGAGATGATCTTTGAGAGCGACAATCCCACAGTTTGCAAAATCTGAACAAGTATTCCTTGAAGATCTGAAGGGAAAAGGGGATATAAACAGAAACCTTGAAGTTCTTCATGGGATTAATAGGGTGAACTATTCACATGATATGAGAGCTCATCCACCAAGGGGCACAATTACAAGTTGGCGGGGCAGTTTCAGGAGGGACTTATGAGAGTACTTCTTCACTGATCTAGTAGTGACCAAACAGAATGGTTAGCCTAGCAGTGAATACTAAAACTGTAGCAAGATTTAAGTCCAGATGGGACAGATTCAAGGGGCCAGGTGATGGAGCAGGTGGGGTGGCATGGAGAAGGATAATGAGTCTCTGATGAGGGCATTCTCAGATTACATCACCCAGATACTCATCTCACTCTTGTTAGCTAGGTTCTTTGGGCAGACTGGATGAGCCACACATCTTTTTCTGCCTGTAAATGTTTATGTTTCTACAGTAATCCTTTACAATATGCTCTGAAAAGACAATGGTAATCTACAGTACAATTTTGGGATTGAGGTTACATTATAATCTACTGATTTTCAAATTCAGGTATGACACCTCCCTGACTATTACTTCCTCCTCAACCCCACCTTTTCTTCTGCCTAACTTATATGCAAAGCCTCACTCCTTCCTATTCCTTGCTCCCAGATACTATCTACCATTAGGAAACATTACTTTTCTTGAATTTCCCTGCCACTGAAACTCCCTCTCTCACCTCCTCCAATTCATGATGGTCCCTAAAATGGCAAGCCTGGAATTTGTTCAGTGCTAGCTGCGGATGCAGCCTCCCACAACTCCATTTACTTGAAGATGACTGGGCCTGGACAGGGTGCACCACACCCCATTGTTTCAACCTTCCACTTTTTCAGTCTATTTTCCCACTGTCTACCTGAATCCTAAATTCTGTAGCCTTCCCTGACCTCTGATGGGCTATTATGTAATTATATACATTACATTCTCTGTTGGTACCCAAAAAGCCTATTGCAGTTCAGATAGCTGTTTCATCATTCTCCTTTACATGTTTTTTACCTTGTACTATACCTAATTAGTGGTATGTCTTCACATTGCATACCTTTCTCCTGCAAACAGTATATACTGTAGCCCCAAGGACACACCTGTAAATGAACTGAGTGCAGCTCAGCATGGTTTTCCTGGATAACAAAAAACAAAAACCTTTCTAAGGTACAGTGCCACAGCAAAGATTGTGTATGTGTTGAACACCATGCCATGTTATAAAGTTATCACCTAAAATAAACATCCTGCTTGTAAGAACACTCTGGTTGGGTGCTCCTGAGAGAGGAATTGAGTATAATGGGATGTATACTGTTTACATTATAGAACCACAGAAACCTAGAATTTGTCAGCAGAGAAGAACCTCTTAGTGCACCCAGTCTGATCAGATGTGCCCTGCCAATTCAGTTTCTGCAGATCTAACTGGTCTTCAGTGACTCTCCCTCCCCTGCTATTTACAAGTATTCAGGAGCAGGGAAATGACAGAGTGCCTTAAGAGGTAAAGCTACCTCCTACACTGCAGCTTCTCACTTGTGGGGTGTTAGTCCATTGATGCTGTGCATTGACTGTCCCATCCACCCACCCACCCAAGTCTGACCCTCAATTTATTGTCCCTTCCCTATGACATCACATCCTGCTACCATTTTGTCCAAGTCTCCACTTATCCATCTTCAGGTAAAACTTGCCAGCCATTAGAGGGTCTTTTCCTGCTTGCCTCCCTATTCACTTGAATTACCACTTCCTTTTCTAACCCTTGAGCCCTTCTAGCCACTCCTGTTATTCGCTCCCTTCAGTCTCATCCCTGCTTAGTCCCTATCACCACTCCATACCCCTATTCCATAGCCTGGTCTAGTATGCTGCTAATATATACCTTGCCCCCCTGCTGTCCACCACCCAGCCCAACTTTCCATTCATTTTGTGACCACTAGGAATCGCTATTTCACCCCTCCACCCAGCTTCCGACAGAGCCTACCCCAGCCCCCCAAAGGCTCTGGATTTCTATCTTATCCTGGCCCAAGGACACTTGCTCCCCCCCCCCGGGGTCTTGAACCTGGTACCTTGTGCACCGAAGTCTGCAGCCCTACCACTACTCCAAAGAGGCAGTCACCCTCTTAGAAGTACAGCCAAGGCCCTTATACAGTCCACCATTATCATACATATAGGCATCATGCATGCAGATCCCCTTCTACAGCACCTCACTATTTTAGCCATCCTGGTGCTCGCCTTTCTCCAGCCTGATCACAATTCCAGCCCTCAGAGGGCAGCACCCCTAGACCACCCTGTCTTATCTCGACCTCATCCCACTCTTACCTCATGCCCTAGGCCCCGGCACCCACTTCCTGGCAGCCATCTCAACCCCTCTGCCTACCCAGGCCCTCCCTGGACCCACCTCCTCACTGCCATTCCTACCCTTCATGCCCTACTCATTCCCTGTACCCCTGCGGCCTCACCTTCATCTAGACGTCCAGCTAAGGATGTCAATGGCTATAGCCCCCTTGTTAGAATTATTACTCTGCTACTCTCTGGAAATGTCCATCCCAACCCAGGCCCTACTCCCACCAGTCCACCCAAGACATAGTCCTCAGGACTCCACACTACCTCTTGAATATCTGCAGCTTGCTGAAAAAAATCTGCTGCGCTCCAGTGCTGGGTCATTCTACACCAGCCTGACATCATTGCTCTTTGTGGAGACCTGGCTTTCCAAATCCACCCTGACTCCTTTGTCTCACTCCCAGGGTACATCCTCTACCAGGATGATCGAGTAGGCAAACGCGGGGGTGGCTGTGCTGTTTTCATACGTGACACTATTGTTGGTCATGCGCTCCATGCCCCCAAGCTCAAAAATGGATCCCGGGTCATCACTCTCAAAATCAACCCTGACCCCTCCAGGGGCCCACTCTACATCATTGTCTCCTATGTTCCCCCAAGGAACCAGAACCTGGCAATCTCGTCACTCACAAAATATCTCTCAACTCTCCCACACAAAGATGAACAAGTCCTAGTAGGGGACCTGAACGTTAATTGGCTTGGTCCCTCTGCCTCCCAAGCAAGGGATTCCTTTGGTGCCCTTGACTTGACCCAATTAGTCTCCCAGCCAACTAGACTCAACCCCTCTAGTGGAACCAGCACCCTCCTGGATGTCAGTCTCCAACTGCCCCCACAAAATCCAGGACATAAAAATTCCCCCCGATTCTTTAATTGACCACTCCCCTATCCTATTCATCTGGTCCTCCTCCATCCCAAACCAGTGGCTTAAACCACTCTGTGCAGGCACCTCTGCCCTGGTGGCCTGAAAAAACTTAAGCAATTTCTTGCCCAGATTGACTGGTCCCCCATCAACCTAGCTCCCAGCATTGACTCTGCACTCAACCTCTTTACAAAGGCTTTTAACAAGGCCTGTGATCACCATGCGCTGCTCACCAGACTCCACACCAAAAAACAAAATGCGCCATGGGTCACCCCCTCCCTGCTCCAAAAACTCAGGGAGAGGGATAACCTCTGGTACATAGCCACGGAGACTGGCAGGGTGGCAGATAGACAAGTCTACAATGCTGTGCACAATACGTGCATTTGGGCTATCAGCAAGGCCAAGGCGGACTATTACCAGACCACCCTTACTTCTTTCTGGGGGTCAGACCGGACCTTCTGGGATAATATTAAAGAGCTGAATGGGAAATCATGCTCCCCCCATCTCAGCTCTCTATTGATGGCTCTATTACCATGGACCCCCTAAACACAGCAAACTGCCTTAATACTACCTTCAGGGATCTTAGCTCTGTCCTTCCCAGTAGTTTCTTTGACCCCGTACCTGAATCCCAGCCCCCTGTCCTACAATGCCCTCAGTTCCACCTATGCAAAATAGCTGCTCTAGAAGCCAGGCCATTCCTACTAAAAGCACTAGGCAGCAATAGCCCAAGCAATGACTCCCTGGACACCAGAATCTTAAGACTAGTCCTGGATGATGTCCTAGTCCCCCTAATGGACTTAGTAAACCAATACCTTTGCCTGGGCCAATTCTCCAGTGTTTGGAAAATGGCTGTCATCACACCCATTCATAAAAGTGGTGACAGGTCCTCTCGCAGCAACTACTGGCTAATTTCCATTCTTCCCCCGCTGTCCAAAGCTATAGAATAAGTGGTGGCCACACAGCTCACTGAATATTTAACTAACTATGCCATCCTATGCCCTGAGCAGCATGGTTTCCACTAAGGCCATAGCACTCCCATGGCCCTCCAAGAATTCTCCAACTTCTTGCACTCCTCCTTGGACTCTGGCAACCTTGCTGGAGCAGTATTCATTGACCTCTCCAAGGCCTTTGACACTGTCTGCCATCCCCTTTTACTTGACTGCCTTTACCAAATCGGTTTCTCCACTGGTCCCCTCATCTGGTGCTCTAGCTACCTCTCAGCTCAATTCCAGTTCATAAAAATCAATGGAACTCTGTCTGACACCCATCCTGTCCACTCCGGGGTTCCTCAGGGCTCCATCCTGGGTCCCCTACTCTTCAGTCTCTACCTAAACACCCTGCCCAGTGCCTGCTCTGGCAAAATTCTTCTATACACGGATGATGCCATTCTCTATGCCTCACACCATAAATCTGCCTCCCTCCAGAACTCTCTTCAACACACCTTCAACCAGGCAGAAAAGTAGTTCTAGGAACACAGACTGGTTATTAATCTAAAAAAGACTAAGTCAATGCTCTTCTCCCACCACCAAAACAAAGCAAAAAAATGCCCCCCTCCTCATCCTCCCCAGCACCCAGCACCCCCTTGAGCAAGTATCCACCTACAAATACCTAAGAATTACCTTCAACACTGCCCTCACCTTCCACGCCCACATTAATGCCCTCTCGACTGCCACTAACTCCCAGATTGGCCTCCTTTACCCCCACAAGGACTGCCTCCCACCTGATGCACTCCAGCTGGCCATCACATCCTCTGTCCTGTCTCTGGTGGACTATGGCCTGCCTATATATGGAGCCACCAATAACACTGCACTCAATAAGATCTAACTCTCACTCAACAAGGCCTGTAGGCTCCTGACCGGTCCCCCTAGGCTCACTCATACCTGCCATCTCTATGCCACTGCCAATCTCCTCAACTTCGAAGAAAGACTTCACTACCAGACTTGCCTACTAGCCAAGAAAATCCTGCTTGGGCACCCCACCCGGGGTGTCTGCCTCCCTTCAGCAGGCCTCCCTCACAGTTTCCACCCGCAGCTCTGACAAGACCACCCAAATGGTACCCAGAACTAGGATCTCCCTAGCTCAGAGATCCTTCTTCTACAGGTCCCCCTCCTGGTTCAACTCTCTTCCTGTCATCATCTCAAACACTCCCAAAATTGCCCCATTTAAACTTGCTCTTCAGAACCACCTTTTCAACACCCACTGCTATAATTGTCACTAACCGGTGCTCACATGCCCCCACAGTACACTCAGTTCTCAACAAAGTCTTCTGGACTGCCTCAACACACGCACACACACACACACACACACACCCCTCCCCTCCTCCTCCCCTCTGGCTCCTCTATCCCTCCCCCTGCTAGACATCTGTATATCTTGGGTGATCTATACTGATTCAAATGTAACTATGTATATATATTGTACAAAAATATATGTAACTCTGTCCGCATTCTGTAACCTGTATCACTGTTTTGTCCTCTCTGTGACGAGGTGCCTTTGTAAATGAGTCTCTGGCTCAAAGGTTGTAAATCCTATTGTACAAATAAATAAATAAAATAAAGTATTTTTCCCATGCCTATACTATGCATGCTTGAAGCACCTCCCCCACTGTTGTCACCCCTACTACCTCAGCTATCAGACTATTCCAGGAATCCACAACTCTTTCAGTGAAGTTGTATTTCCTCACATTCCTCCTTAACTTCCCCTTCCAGTTTCCTTGTATGCCTTCTTGTTCCAGTGCACTTCCTCATTTGAAGAAGACTCCCCTTCTGTACCCTGTTTACCCCCATGAGGTACTTGTGGGTCTCTGTCATGTCCCCCTCTCCCTCCTGTCCACCAGGGTGTACATGTCGAGATCCCTCAGTCTCTCCTCATAGGGTTTCTCGTAGAATCCCTGCATCATTTTGGCTGCATTCTTCTGGACTGCCTGTATCCTGTTTATGTCCTCTCTGAGGTGCAACCTCCTGAAAGTGGACATAGTACTCCAAGTGACATCTCACGAACAACTTATACAGTGGTATCACCATCTCCCGCCTCCTGCTTGTGACACTTCTCCCTGTGCACCCCAGCATCTCACTGGCCCTGCCTACTATCTTGCCACACTGTGCTGCCACTTCGATTTCTTTAAATACTATAACCCCAAGGTCTCTTTCCTGCTTAGTGACCATCAGTACCTCCTCCCTTCCCCAGTTTATACTCATCTCATGAGTTTCTATGCCCTAGGTGCATAATTCTTAACTAGTTGGTATCGAACCCCAATTGTCATATCCTTGACCACTCCTCAAGTTTTCAAAGTCCCTAATCATTATTTCTACCCTTCCTGAGTATCCACCATATTACAGAGTTTGGTGTCATCTGCATAAAGGCATACTTTCCCTTCCAGCTACTCTGCAATGTCACTTTTGAAGACACTGAAGAGGACTAGTCCCAGTACTGAGCCCTGCAGCACCCTGCTGGTCACTCTCCACTCATTAGAGTGTGTGCTGTTTCCCACCACCCTTAGTCACCTATCTATTAACCATTTTTTGTTACCAAGTTTACCACTTTGGATCCCATCCCTAGACTGATCAGATCTTTATTAGTCTCCTATGTGGCACAGTGTCAAAGGTCTTGCTGAAGTCCAAGTAGTCCACATCCCCTGCTCTTCCTTGATCTATTTCCCTGGTCATGCAGTCAAAGAAAATTACCAAATTCACCTGGCATCTTGTAACCCATTGGATTCAAGGTATTCTGCTAGCCTCTCTTTTAACAGTGTTTCAATTAATTTTCCCATGATTGATAAGACACTGACCTGTCTATAGTTGCTAGCCTCCTCCCTGCTGCTGCTCTTATGGAGTTGGATTACATCAGTTCTCCTCTTGTGCTATGGAGCCACTTTTGTTTCCAGTGAGTTGCTGAATAAAACCATCAGTGATGCAGCACGTTCCTCCCTGAGTTCCCATAGCACCCTTGAGTGTCTCCGTTCCAGTCCAATGGCCTTGTCCAGCTTCAGGTTTGCAAGTCCGTTCAGGACTCTTTCTTCTTAAATGGACCTGTGTTCTGGTTCCACCCCCAGTGTTCCTGCTGCTCCTTGGAAGTCTGCCTCCCTCTCCATCCATTGTAACAACTGAGCAGAAATACTTGTTCAGGACGCCAGCTTTTTCCTGGTCCTCCTCTGTGCAGTCACTTTCTTTAGTCCTCCTTATCCTTATTTTCTTTACCCTTGTCTTTCTCTTCTCACTTGTGTGCCTGAGAATGTCTTTTCCCCTTTTGCCACCCCTTTGACTGTCCTTTCCTCTGTTTGCACCTTTGCTTGCCTCACTGCCCTCCCAGCTTCCCTCTGTTTTTACCTGGTATGCATCCCTGTCCTCCTCCCTCTCTGTTTATTTGTACCTCCTGAATGCCACCCTTTCTTCCTTCACTTTTGAGGCCACTGCCCTACAGTACCATAGTGATCTTTATTTCCTCCTGGTTTTGCTATCTTCCTTCCTGCAGATGATGGTTGCTTTCACTATACTTCAGTTTTTTCTCTGTTCCACTGCACACCCCTACTAGCTACTTCTAAGGCAGTCTCCCATTTATTTAAAATCTGCACTACTAAAGTACAAGACCCTTGTTCTTATGTGGTTTGCATCCATTTTAATGCTGAACCATACTGCATGGTGATCACTGCTTCCCAGGAGACTACTCACTGTGACATCTGCAATACTGCCTGCGATAGTAAGCATCAGGTCCAGTATTACTCCATCCCTAGTGGATTCGCTGGCAAGCTGCCTGAGAAATTCCCCATGCAGGGTGTCATGGATTGCCCTGTTTCTAGCCTAAGCTGCAGCTGGAAGGCTCCAATCCACATCTGGCAGACTGAAATCTACAACAAACAGCATCTCCAACTTATTTGCCATCCTGCAGATAGTTTCCCCTAATGCCTTATCCAAATCCTTCCCTTGTGCTGGGTGTCTGTATGTCACCCAAATGTTAATAGTGGCCCTAGTTCTTGTTTCCAGTGTGACCCATGGTATCATTCACAGAAGAAAGGGTCCTGAAAGAACTCCTAAAACTGAAGGTGGACAAAGCAATGGGGCCTGACGGGATTCACCCCAGAATTCTGAAAGAACTAAGAGGAGAACTAGTGACACCACTGACTACTCTTTTTAACAAATCATGGGAGGATGGTGTGGTAGCTGAGGACTGGAGAAGAGCGGATGTGATTCCCCTCCAAAAAAGGGGATCAAGGTAGAGGCAAGAAACTACAGACCTGTTAGTTTGACCTCAGTGATAATGAAAATGATGGAATCACTTCTGAAGAAAGAATTGTTGAGCACCTGGAGGCCAGTGGGGCTCAGGACCCAAGGCAGCATGGATTCACAGCGGGAAGGTCATAGCAGATGAATCTAATAGATTTCCTTGACTGAGTCTCCAAGGTAGTAGACCAGGAAGAGGCTGTGGATATGGCCTACCTAGACTTTAGCAAGGCATTTGACACGGTCCCAAACAAAAGATTAATAAACAAGTTAACCAGCCTGGGAGTAGGTCCCAGGGTGGTAACCTGGGTAGCAAACTGTCTGAGCAACAGGATGCAGAGGGTAATAGTAAACGGAGTCCACTCCGAAGAAAGGGGGGTTACTAGTGGGGTACTGCAGGGTACAGTACTGGGACTGGTTCTCTTTAATGTCTTTATAGATGACATTGCAGAAGGGCTGGAAGGAAAAGTATGCCTCTTTGCAGACAACACAAAGATCTGCAACAGGGTTGATACACAATGGGAGATGGAAAGGATGAGAAGGGACCTGGCAAGGTATGGCAGCTTAGATCCAATGGAAAGAAGTGCAAAGTAATGCACCTGGGAAACAAAAACCCAGGGGAAAAGTACACAATGAGGGGAGGTATTAACAACAACAAAAATGGAAAGGGACCTTGGGGTAATCATATCAGATGACCTAAAAGAAGGCAAGCAATTCGAGAAGGCAGTAAGGAGGGCTGGGGGGATAATAGAATGCATAGGGAGAGGCATCACCAGTAGAAAACAACAAGTTGTTATCCTTCTGTACAGACAGTTGGTAAGACCCCATCTGGAGTACTACGTGCAGTTCTAGAGACTCCATCTCTGCAAGGACATAGACAGGTTGGAGGCAATCCAGAGAAGGGCAACTAGAAAGGTTCAGGGTCTGCACCAGAAGCCATACGAAGAGAGAGTAAAGGAGCTTAATATGTATACCCTAGAGGAAAGGAAGGAGAGGAGGGACATGATAGAAACTTTCAAGTACCTCAAGGGAATCAACAGAGTCCAAGAGGCAAGTATCTTTCAGAAAAAGAGATGTGCAGGAACAGGGGGCAATTTGAAGATAGAGGGGGCCGGCTGAGGGGCAACGTGAGGAAGTATTTTTCACTGAGAGGGTGGTGGATGCATGGGAACAGTCTTCCTGAGGAGGTAGTGGGGTCAAAGACAATGGGGAATTCAAGAATGCATGGGACAGACATAAGGCAATTCTAGTTGGGGAAGGAAGGAAGAAGCAGGCTATTAGTTAACTAGGATCTGCAGCTTATCCAGTAGGTAGGAAATGGGCAGACTGGGTGGGTCAAGTGGTCCTTATCTGCTGTCAAAGTCTATGTTTCTATGTTTCTGTCTCCAGGCCTTTTCTTACCAGTAGGTTCTCTTGCACTTCCATAGCACTGATCCCCTCCTTTACATACAGAACAACCCCTGCTCCCTTCTCTGTTCCATGTCTCTTCTGAACTGAGAGTAGTTTGGTATGGCCATATCTAATCATGATTTCAGTACACCATGACTCAGTTATGGCCACTAGGTCCAGGTGTGCATCTAACAAGATGGCCTCCAAGTCTGAAATTTTATTTCTTCGACTCCTGTCATTGGTGTTCATGCCTCTCCAAACCTTGCTCTCTCTCCTTGCCTACAAACCCTCTTTCTGTCTGTGATTCTTTCTGAAACTTTCCATCTCCCCTTTCTCTTGTTGCTCTCTCTGTTTCTCATTTCCTCTGCACCTCCCTTTCTGCATGCTTTGTTCTTACCCCCTTATCCTCCACCTTGTCTTCCCCCACTTTGCCCTTCCCTCGGGTTCTCCTTCCTTGGTGCTTCAACCTGCAGGGGGGGAAATGTATGCCTCCCTTTTCAATACAGCCTCCTCCTCAGCTAGTTTAAGTGCTCATCCAAGTAACATTGAAACCTCCCATTATGTACTGAGGACCTCTTCCCAGAATGATGTAGGCAATCACCTCTGCATAGGCCAATATCCTTCCAGGTCAGTCCCCAGTCCCCAGTGATGACAAATTCATCCTCTCTGCACCATGCCTTTAACCAGCTATTGAAGTTCCTGTTGTGGAGTGCCCTGACCTCCCCTCAGCCATACCCAGGTAGCACCATGGTGAATGCCACTATTCATGCTACTTGTTTAAGGCTAGTGTTGTGCGAAATTGGAATATTTCACCCAGTGAAATATTTCACATAATGAACGCAGTTCGCAAAATATCTCACTGGGTGAAATGCAAAATTCATGTGATTGTAAAACAAATTTCACCCCAAACCAGAGAAATTTTGCCTGCGGGTGAAATTTCGCCACTGCAGGTGACATTTCACCACTGCTGGTGGAATTTCACCACCTGCGGGTGAAATTTCACCTCCCGCAGGAAAAATTTCTCCATCGGTGGTGGACTGGTGAGCTGGCAAAATTGCAGGCAAAAATTTTGCCGCACTTTTGTGAAACATTTCATGCAATGAAATTGTCAATTTTGCTGCATTTATTTTATTTATTTATTTGCTTTTGTTAATCGGGTAAGCACACTAGACAGCCAAGTGCCTATTTTCAGGTGCATCCCTATTTAAGGCCCCTCCCCAGTTCCCTGAACTGCCCCTACACTACCCTTACTCCATCTCTCACCAAGTCATTAGTCCCTTAGTGGACAATGACATCCAGTTACCTCTAGTGACCTGCTGCCCTAGTGATCCTCAGGATCTGCTCTCTATCCCTCCAATCTAAAGTGCCAAAAGTGCCAGATAGGCACCTTACTTCCCACTCACCTCCCCTTCCTGCTCATATGTCTTTCCCCCTCATGACTGAGTCCCCCATCAGCAGATGCTTCTTCTTCTGCTGGGGGACTCTTCCCCTCACCTTGGGGCCTCCCCTTCTGAAGATCCCACACATCCTCCCTTGCCACAATGTCTAGTACCTCCTCCCGGCTGTCCCATCCAGCTAGAATGGCATAGGAATTTCATATTGGCATAGGTTGAGGATTAGAGATGCAGCAAAGTTTTACTTTGCCAGCGAATTTTCAGTGAAGTCTCCAAATTCGCCTCTGCTGATCACTTAGTAAAGTTGCCCCTTAAATGAAAAATCGCCATTTGTAACTTTGCTTTTGGGCTTTTTTTAAGTGCAAATTGCATTTAAAAAAAACAAACTGATGAGAAGTTAGAAATGGGAAATCCCCAATTCCCTGGTATATAGTAACTCCCCCACACCGATCGCCACTTGATGTAAAATTTAATTAAATAAATACCTGGTGTCTAGTGCCCCCCCTGCTGACCGCTGGCCCTGATGTAAAAAATTGTTATTATTAGTAATTAAATTCCTGGTGTCTAGTGGTCCTACCCCTCACCAATCACCGGCCCCAATGTTGAAAATATATATTATTAATTAAATCACTGGTTTCTGGTGGTCACCCCTCCTCAGCTGATGGCCCAATGTAAAAAAATATACATATATTACTAATTAAATCCCTGGTGTTTAGTGAACCCCCACCCCATCAGTTGGTGCCCCACCACCCTGCTCTCCCTCCACTTGACCCCGAGTGGGCAACCAGCACAGTCCTCCACTCTCCACCATGGCTGGCCTCCCAACTGACCGGGAATGAATGAGCACATACTTGTACAAGTACATTCTCATTCATTCCAGATCAGTTGGGTGGGCAGCCATGGTGGAAAGTGAAGGGCTGTGCTGGTAGCCTGCTTGGGGTCAGAGTGGGGAGGCAGCTGGGTGGTGGGGAACTACCTGATGGGGTGGGGGGTCCACTAGACCACTAGACACCAGGGATTTAATTGATAATATATATTTTTTTTACATTGAGGCCAGCGATCGAAGGGGGGGACCACTAGACACAAGGGATTTACTTAATAATTATATATTTTTTTACGTTGGGGCTGTCAATCGGCAGGGGTCACACTAGACACCAGAGATTTAATTACTAATGTACTTGATTTATATTGGGGCTTGTGATCAGGGGGGGCACTAGACACCAGGGATTTAGTTAATAATACATCTTTTTTTACACTGGGGCCTGTGATCATTGGAGGGGGGGCTGCTAGACACCAGGGATTTAATTAATAATAATTTTTTTTTTAGTTTGGGACAAGTGATCAGCGGGAAGGGGGCACTAGACACTAGGGATTTAATTAACTAAATTTTGCATCAGGTAGCAATCAACGAGGTGAGGGCAGTGCCCACTAGTAGACACCAGGAAAGTTTTTGCTGCAAAGTGTGGAAGTTTGGCAGTGAAATGCCACACTTCCCGAATTGCACAACATTCTTAAATTAATTCACAAAGCGAATTTTGCTGACTTTGCACATTTCTGCTAAGGATTGTGTGCCTTACCCACCACCCCCATCCTCCCAGAGCTCACCAAGGTCCAGCCGTCCCTCCTTTGTCTAGACATCCTCTGAGGCAAAGGTACCAAACTCAATGGCCACTATGAACAAGCAGGCCCATTGTGGACAAGCAGGTCCATCATTATATCATTGATAAATACCTACAGCACCACTGAGCCTGCTGAGTGCTGGGTGCTGGGTACACTGCAGGCAGATATAATGCATTGCAGATACCAATACATGATCCACTAATCTGTCTCTTGATATTGACTAGGAGGGAACACCCAATTCAGGTTGAAAGGATAATTCATCTTTATCATTTAAACAAGGGGGCTGGATTTTCAGTCCATCTCAGGATTATGTTCAGCTCCACAATGGCCACTGTGAAATGAAGTCCCGCAGCTGAGCTGCTCCATATTTTCAGCCAGTGCATCTACTGGGGATGTATTGCCAGGTCACACCAGGCATAACTTTTCCCCACAGCTGTGCTAAAAAATTGATCCCAAGCTGCCGTAAATCAGGGAGCTGGCCATAAACCTGCTCCACTTTGAATATACCATCACTACAGAAAAAACTGCAGCTGCACAAGTGGAAATCCACTTGCACCAGGTTTTGCACGCAGCCGTGCAACTGACAGAGGCTTTGAAAGTCTAGCCCAGTGTCTCTTCAGGTAAAGACTGTCAGCTGTGTTTGACACATCCCTTATGGTGGTTTTATAACATGTACCTTCTTCCACTTGAAAGTTAGCTGACTAATTAATTTTATGTGTTTTACGAGACCTCAAACAGGGACAGAAACTGATGCTTTCCTGTCATACTTCAAGTTATAGAAACAGAATTTTACAGGCAAAACAAGACCCTTGGTCCAACAAGTCTTCCCATTCCCTATGTACATCTCTGCCAGTCTAGCAATGGTATGGCCTTTGCAGTGCTTCCATTTGTAGCTCTGCTTTGTTAGTCAAGTGACCCTCCATGACCTCTCACTTCTCCATAATTTTCACCATACCCATGTGTCTAACCCATGCTCTCTTGAAACCTGTTTCTGTCTTGATGTTACTCATCCCATAAGGTTCACAGGTCCACCTATCCACCAGCCTCTGTGTGAAAAATTAGTTCATCATATCTCTACTGAATTCCCCTATCACCCCACCAGCGTATAGATACTTCACTTTGCCAAGAAAGTTGCTGGCAGTCCACCCCATTTATTCCCTACAGATAAGTGAAATTTCAGTCATACAGTATCTCCCCTTTCCCTTTTGGTCTTCAGGGAGTAAACAGTCAGGTCAGTCAGTCTTTCCTCACAGGCATTCCCCTGCTGCCTCTGCATCATTATGGTTGCCCACGTATTGACCCATTCTAAGCAGCCCTTGTCCTTTTTCAGTAAGGGTTCTTCAACTGCACCCAATACTCTAGGTGCAGCATCACAAAGAACCTGTAGAATGGCAGAAGCACTTCTTTCTTTCTGCTAGGAAAGGCCTTACCTATGCACCCTAGTATACTGCTAGCTTTACCATCTGCCTTATTGCATTAGCAGAGGTTAAACTGGGCAGGCACCCAGGGGAATCAGTTCCACCGTCTCTTAAAAAAGATGTATGACAGTTCCACCACCTCTGTCATCTTTCTCCACTGACTATTATAGGACAGTTCCACCACCTAGAAATCTAGACATATCAGTACAAGTTCCCCCACCTAAACCTTTCCAATTTTACCACCATGCATTGGGCAATGTCCTTGAGGCTACCACTTTTATTAAAACCCAGGTCCCATTCCACTGAGGTCTAATCTAACCTGAGCCCCCTACTCCATCCAGTTATGTGTTTTCATGTTCCTTTTCTATGTATGCATGACCTTACAGATTTTGGCATTCCATTTCTAGTTCTAATCATTTTTGGAAAATGACCATAATCTAAAAATAAGGAATTTCCAAAAGCCAGATGCTTAAAGGACACACATTTGGTCTGATGCTTTTAACATTTGTAAGGGGCACTTGAAAACTCATTGTTCAATTCATACAATTGATGAATAAACAATTTTCTTATTTATTACTAGTGCATTTTTCCAGTGGTCTGCACACATTAATCTTTAGCAACTTCTTGGTTTAATTCTAGTTTAATCCTCCAGTGACTCGTCTTAATGCACATTTAAAATACCCCTCTCTTGGAAATGAACTGTTTCTAACTTGTCAGCAACCCTCAATAAATTATTTTGACTCTGAGACCTCTCTAGGCACATTCATTCCTGCCAGGGGTCACTCACAGCACATTCCTTCCTAGAGACTGCTTCACAGAAGATAACATTTCATACCTTCCTAAGATCAGGCTTTCAGTTCCCTTCAGCATTCGTTAACCTCTGAGCAGAAATGCAGCTTTTTTTCTGCAGCTTTCTAGCCTGGGTGATTTTCTGAGCCATTTCCTCCTGAGACTAATTGAAACACAATCCTCTGAGCCTCTACTGATTTGCTGTGAAGCCAGCCATTTCCTTTCAGCCACAGATCAAAAAGCTGTTGAAGGTAGTTGCTGTTTTATGACTCTTCATCACCAATTGCTACATAAATCTCAGCTTTTTCACAACTGCTCTGCCTTAACCGATGGGCTGCATCGTGACACACTTGGCATTAGAGTGCACTCCTTCTTACAGCTTGGAGAGCTGCCTAAGGCAGCACCAGAACAGTGAACAGAAAACTTGTGTTTTTCTGTAATTAAATATTTCTGTGTTATTGAAAATGTGAGAGATTGATTGCCCTGGAGACTGAGACTCTTAGCTTGCCCACCACAGGTGAAACTGTCCCCATTCTAACGTACACATGTGCTCTAAATCTAATGTAGGTAGGCTCAGAGCCTCTTTGCTTTTTTGTTGCAGTTTTTCTGGGAGTTGTAGAAAGCTGAAAACTACAGGAGTGTTTACATAACCCCTGCTCTGCAGTACCGTTATGTGAAGTGAAGTACTGAACCTGTCTCCAGTGGATTCACATGCACTGGAGATTTGGAGCTATGTTCAATTGCTTGGCTGCCTCCCTGACCCAGAGAAACTGTTTTTAATTAGAAAAACTGTCCTACTTTCTCCCTCTTCACACTCCTTCCCTCTAACCAGCCCCATCCCAGTGCCATCTGTTAAAAAACAAACTCCCTCCCATTTATTGCCTCATTCCCCTCCCCAGAACCAGCCCTATACCAGACTATTTTGTTTCCATTTAAAATATCTTTCCCTTCTCACTCGCTCTCCCTCTGCATGTTACCACCAACCTTGACCCATGACCCCAACAGTAGCCTGCCTGCATCACTGCAGGTGGTGGGGAGTGTCCGTGCAGAGACATAAAATGACCACAGTATTTCTGCTCCACGCTGTCACAGCACACAAACATGCCTGCAACAATCAAGGGTTGCACGGCACTACAGTCTGCCCACAAGGATCCACTCAGAGCAGATCAACAGCTCTGCTCTGCTTGTAGCAGTGCAGACATATAAGTATAAACATGCCTTATGACGTTATTCTTTACAAAATCATTTCCAGTGAGAAAGTAAAATCTTTATCTGGAAAATGTTTGCTACTATCCCTGGAATGGGAGAGCTGTATAACCTTCAGTGCAGCAACACAGTCAATTGGGATGTTAAAGCGGACAAACTGAAAAATATGTTATTCCAAAAGTTTGTTGTAATATTTTTTTCTGGAACTTTGAGGCACTTTTTCTAACAGAAGAAGATTAGACTATAGAACATCCTAACAGCAGAGACAGTGAACATAAAGACAGTACAGGTGTTTAAAGAGCAGATGACACCTTCAATAGAGCTTTAACAAAACATATTATTTAGACACAGTTCAGCTTGTATTTCACATTAGTTCTGTAATCTTCCTCCCCATTATTTATTACAGGTATAATATGTATGAAAACAGAATCTTTGCTCCAGAAGTGTTCATCGATTCCTGTTGCTTTCTCCCTACCAGAGGTCATAAAGCACTGCCTGTGACATCACAGTTACTCTCATGGCAACAGATTGTGATGTCACAACACAGGATTATGACTTGGTGTAGGGAGTAAGCTAAAGAGGTAGATAAACTCTAAGGTATAAAGATCATGTATTCATGCAAATTTCCTCAGTAATAAATAATGGGGAGGATAAATCTGTGGAATATATATGGAATGCGAGCTGAATTGAATCATGGAAACATAGAAAATAGACTTTGACAGCAGATAAGGACCGCTTGGTCCACCTAGTCTGCCCATTTCCCTACCTATTGGATATGCTGCAGATCCTAGTTATCCAACAGCCTACTTCTTCCTACCCCTCCACCAAAATTGCCTTATGTCTGTCCCATGCATTCTTGAATTTCCACACTCTTTTTGGCCCCACTACCTCCTCAGGAAGGCGGTTCCATGCGTCCACCACCATCTCTGTGAAAAAAATACTTCCTCACTTTGCCCCTGAGCTGTCCCCCCTCTGTCTTCAAATTGTGCTCCCTTGTTCTTGCACGTCTCTTTTTCTAAAATATTCTACCCTCTTGGACTTTGTTGATTTGCTTGAGGCACTTGAAAGTTTTTATTATGTCCCATATCTCCCTCCTTTCCTTGAGGGTATACATATTAAGCTCCTTTAGTCTCTCTTCATATGGCTTCTGTTGCAGACCCTGCACCATTTTAGTTGCCCTCCTCTGGACTGCCTCCATCCTGTCTATGTCATTGTGGAGATGGGGTCTCCAGAACTGCACACTGAACTCCAGATGGGGTCTCACCCACTGTCTATACAGAGAGATAACAACTTCCTGTTTTCTACTGGTGATGCCTCTCCCTATACATCCCAGTATCCCCCAGCCCTCCTTACTGTCTTCTCATATTGCTTCCTTACCTTTAGGTCATCTGATATAACTACCCCCAGACCCCTTTCCATTTTTGGTGTTGTTAATACCTTCTCCCCATTGTGTACTCTTCCCTTGGATTTTTGTTTTCTGGGTGCATTACTTTGCACTTCTTTGCATTGAATCTAAGCTGCCATACTTTTGACCATTCCTCCAACCTTGCCAGGTCCCTTCTCATCTATCAGTTGTACCTAAATATCATGTTTTTCAAAGTTTTCTTTGAAGTATCAGCAGATCTTTAAGGTAGGCCTGGAAAAATACATGCTCACCAAGGGAGTCATCGGGTACCCTTAGTAGTAGAGTGGTTAGAGAATCCCTATAAATCATTACATGTCTGCACTTGCTTCAGTCCTCCCTAGAAGCTCTTCCTGCTCTGCACTGCAACACTGACCCATATTTTTTTCCTCACTTGACTTTCCCCATCTACCTCCCCTTTCCTCTCTCCTGTCCCTCACTAATTCTTGATTACACTCTCACTGGTTATCCCCTCTCTCACCAAATAAGATGTGAAGCTTCTGTGTGGTGTCCTAGTGTATGTTGGCTTTGTCCCTCCCCAGTGTCTGATGCTTTACTAGATGTCTTATATTTGCACTCCTCAAGTGGATTATTTGAAATTTGCAAATTGCCAAGGCACTTACCCTGTACGCAGCCTGTTGAAACGTCCTTTGATGTGCAATGCAAATATCTCTGTTACCTTGTTTACTATCATATTTATTGTACTTTCACTATTTGATGCCCAGCTGTCACTGTTACACTTTTGTGTTTTTTTTTCCCAACTTGCTGTACCATGTTATTGTCTAACTTTGACTTTGTAACCTCCTGGGTATTGTCCGAAAATAGTCACTTCTGTGTCTAGTATACTTACCCAGTAATCAAAAACTAAATAAATAAACATGCCTATTTCATCTCTGCTTATGAAGCAGGGTGTGTGGTAAGCATAATGGGCCCAATTTTCAAAGGGTTACACAGGGCTTGCCTTAAGCCATGCATTTAACCTTTTGGTGCTACTGTGCCAAATTTTAATAAAGAATTGTGCTGATTTTGGTAGGCTAGGTGTAGTTACTACACTTTACCTGATTTATGGCAGCTAGCACCAATTATTTGGTGCAAGCCCCAGAGGAAGGGTACCCAGGAATGAAAATCCTGATCATCAGCCAAGAGAAGGCTGCAAGCCCCATGCGCCATATGTTTGACACACCCAGGACTTGCAGATTCGGGGCCATTTGAAAACCTGTCCCAGTGTGTCTAGAGTCCCTTCCAACCTTCAGTCATTATGTTATTTTGTTATCTTTTATACTAAAACAATAAGTAAATAAAACGTGTTGTTTTCTGTCAGGGACAGAAAAAAGTTATCAAGCTACCTAAGTCACATTTTGAACAGCACAAAAAGAAAAGAAAGAGAAATCAGAATGACGGTAATACTAGATATGCTTCCTTTTGACCTGGGGAGAGCAATGATTGGAAGAAGTAGTCACCATCTCAGCACTGGAGAGCTGGGCCATGTCAGCAGATCCTTTTATACTTGGTCCTTCAGATAAGCAGTTAAACTGCATTCCCTTCTGTCTTTTTCTGGTGGCTGTCCAGGTGGTTGTTATTGTGTATGAAGAAGTCATAGAGTCAATTCCAACAGTCACACTCATTTCATTATTTTTATAGGATAACAAAACTACTGCATGAAAACAGAACTGTGTCAGTAAATCATTGCTTCTTTTGCCTGTCACTCACAGTCATGAAGGGAGTGTCACTGAGATGTAACAACCACCTAGGAACAACTACTTTCTGGAACACAAGGGGGGAGGGCCTCCGTGCCCAACTAGGGATCTGAGGTTCGAGCAGACTTGATAGACCGTAAGGCCTAATCTGCTGGCAATTAGTATGTCAGTATGTTACTTAGTGACCCTGATGACTTTGCACCCTGTTATAACATGCGCAGTGGGGATCACAAGCTGCCTTGCATGGTCCCAAAACTAGTTACATTCATTTGTTTGTTACAGTTCAGTGCACTCACTAAAGTCACTGACGCATATAGCATCACTAAAAAAAAATATTAGTAAGACCCCATATTAGTCGGACTCAGAGAAGAATGCAATAAAGTTAATGTAGTATCATATTTGTTCATACTGTATCATGCCAACCACATCAACCAAGTCATGTCATTGATAAACTGTGAAACAACAAGATAAAGGACCAAAAGTGAACAATAACTAGAGCATAGTTACATGTAAAGTAGGGCTGTGTGAATACCATTTCCTGAATATTCGGCCAAATATTCGGTATTCGGGTCCCAGGTATTCGTTATTCGCTATATGGGTATATAATTTGCCTTAGTGGAGAATTGCTATATAACTCCTTAAAATGGCTTCAGGAGGGGGAGGATGAGAAGTAATGGCACTTTGCCTTGTACACTGGTGCCAGAGGCTGTCTTCTGCCACTGGTGCTTTACAAGGAGGATAAAGAGGTAACAGCACTTTGGCTGGTGCCAGAGGCTGTCTTTTGCTTCTGGTGCTTTGGGAGGAGGATGAAGAGGTCTAGTCAATTTGGCTTGTACACTGGTGCCAGAAGCTGACTTCTGCCACTGGTGCTTCAGGAGAAGGATGAAGAGGTTATGGCACTTTGGCTTGTACACTGGTGCCAGAGGCTGTCTTCTGCCACTGGTGCTTCAGGAAGAGGATACAGAGGTCATGGATCTTCAGTTTGTACACACTGATACCACAGGCTGTCTTGTGCCACTGGTGCTTCAGGAGGAGAAGGATGCAGTGGTCATGGCAATTTGACTTGCCCATTTGTGCCAGAGGGTATCTTGTGCTGCCAGTGCTTAAGGAGGAGGATTCAAAGGTCATGGCCCTTTGCCTTGTACAGTGGTGCCAGAGGCTGTCTTCTGCTGCTGGTGCTTCAGGAGTAGGATGAAGAGGTCATGGCACTTTGGCTTGTACATAGATGCCTGAGGCAATCTTGTGCTGCTTGTACTTCAGGAGGAGAATGTAGAGGTCACAGCACTTTGCCTTGTACAGTGGTGCCAGAAGATGCCTTCTGACGCTGATGCCTCAGGAGGAGAATGCAGAGGAAAGGAGTTCATCATGAGCATGCAGTTTCCCATAGGATAACACTGGAAGTATAAGACACCATAACTCTGTCAATATTTGGAGTTAAGTAACAATCTATATGTGATCAGAAAGGTCACAGCAGCCACTACCAGAATGCCATATGCAAGAGCCTTAAATAATTGTGGCCATGAAGAAAAGCAAGCAATAAGACATAACTAAGCCTATAGAATAACACTGTAACTTCAACAGGCCATAATTATGGCAATATTTGGAGCTAAGTAACAATCTATATATGGTCTGAAATGTCTCAGTGGCCACTACAATAATGCCACTTCAACAGGCCAACATACACATTCACATCTTACCTTCAGAGCCGAGAGGTACAGCTGGGAGGATGGCACTCAAGCGTGACACCCATTCGGCCTATGATGTGCTACCCCATAAAGGTCTTTTGATTGGATGCTACCTGTGAGGGAGACATAATGAAATTCAGTGCTTTTTCAAAATGGCCTACACACATCCAGCCAGTCTCCCTGTTCTGTTTCAATAAGCCCCCAACCCACACCCCAAAACAGAAAGAAAACAATTAACAAATTAAATACATTACTTACCTTTGCTGTTCATACCCGATGTGTTACCAAGAGTTCATCACCCTGGTGGTAAAATACCTGTATACCAAAATTAAAAAAACAGGAGTAAAACATGATTAGAGATACACTTTAATCACAATTTACCCCTCCTCCCCTCAAAAAATGCAAACAGAAATAAAAACATTAAAGCATTGCATGTTTCACTTTCTGTTGCTGGTAGTACACAATGTGTTCATTGAAGATGAGAAGCACCAGATTCTGGCTTTGGCTGTCATCAGTCATTAGTCATCAGTAATATATTCCAGATTTCTTCACAGTCATTATTGTCATCATCATCAGCAGCATCAACAACTTATTGCAACAAAACAATGGTACAAGCCGGTCGAAGTCAGGCAACCAGAACATTTCAGGCATGGAAAATACTTGAGATTGGTGATGCCACACTGGTAACCAGATTATTTCAGGCATGGGAAATACTTGAGACGTGTGATGCCATACTGGTAACTAGAATATTTCAGGCATGTGAAATACTGGAGACTGGAGATGCCATAATGCTGGGAGACTGAAGCGCTGAGCGAACGCAACCTCTGTTTCCGCCCTCGTGAGGGCGTCGGAAGCTAGTAGGCCTTCTAATGGCCGCTTAGACAGCAAGAAGCTTAGGCAGATACAAGCAAACAAGGCAATCTTTGCGAAACGTGACTTTTTTCAGTACTATAGCCAATTAATCGAACATGCGAGTTAACAGCAAAGCAAATAACAAGGCTGGATAGTCATAACAGCAGTATTGGAAGAAAACAAACGTTTTTCTTTTTTATAAGTTACAATTAGCACTATTCTCTGGTAGTGGAGCACAAGGCTAGCATACAAAGATAAAAAAGGGCTGATCTTTAGGTAGGAGGGGGACAGGAGTAAATGTCCCTTGCTCCAGAGCTAAGTCCTTTGTCCCTGATCTCAGGGTTAGCTTAAAATAACAGTAAATTAAATAAGTACAGCAGCATAATCAATAGTCTTGCAGGTGAAAAAAGTCTGCAGTCACAATTTTAGCAATATCAGTTATAGAAACGACTGCATGTAGTGGTAGGATGCATTCTCTTAAACAATTAGAGCAATTAGCTGAATATGAAAAGGCCTACCTTTTTTAACACAGAAACAGTAGGGAATCCTGGTTTGCTTGTAACCTGATCAGATGCACGATTTGAACTGAAGAGCAGGGGGTTTCTGGGACCTGGATATACTAGAAATTTGATCCTAGAGTCATGTGCATCAACTAGCCTAACAGGTGGGCTAAAACCCATGAGGTAATGTCTGGAGTGCCATGGATGGTCAACCAATCACAATGGATGATTACTCACCTGGTAAAGGTGATTGTGTTGGTTGACATCCATGGCACTCCAGACATTGTGACAATGAACAACCTCTTGGTCTTGCATAGAGGTTGAGTTCTGGATATGTAGATGGATAGGGTGTTTCCTACGTCTAGGTGGTATGGGACAGGGTTGTCTCCAAGATGAGTGTTTCCGGTAAATATTGGTAACTCAATGGGTTGTTCCCTGTGAAAGTTGGAGGAGACCTTTGGTTGGAAGGAGGGAATAGTACAGAGGAGCACCCCTTGTGGGGTGAACACCGTGTAGGGTTCTTTTGCAGGACAGCGCCCCTAGTTCCCCGATCTTTCAGGCGGAGTATATCGCGACGAGGAAGCAGGTCTTCAGACTGGCCCAGAATAGGTCTATCTCCCATAGCGGTTTGAAGTGGGTAGTATTGAGAGAATCTAGCACCAGGGGGAGATCCCATGGAGTGACGGATGGTCTGACTGTGGGTCTCAGTATCTCGACTGCCTTTAGGAAGCGCAGCGCATCCAGGTGAGCTCCTGGGTAGTGTCCCCCTATGGGGCCAATGGCTGCCCCGATGGCTGAGAGCTGTAGTCTAAGGGATGAGTGGGCCAGCACTTTCTCTACCCCTTGTTGGTGAAACAGGAGAATGGTGGCCTTGTCCACCAGCTCGGGATCCCTGTCCTGATCTTGACACCACCTCGCGAACACTGACCATTGTCTACCATAGGTAGAAGTGGTCGAGGATCATCTGGATTGTAGTATAGTAGAGACAACTGAGTCATGATACCCTGCATTCATCAGTCTCCTCCTCTCAGGAGCCAGGCTGTGATTTTCAGTGTCCATGGGGCCGGGTGCAGTACCGGTCCCTGGGTCAACATGTCGGGTAGGTATGGTAACTGGAGACTGGATAACGTCATTGATAGCACTGTTGTGAACCATGCTTTCCATGGCCAGTAGGGTGCCACTAGAATGATAGTCCACCATGAGGATCTGATCTTGGCTAGTACTTGGGGTAACATGGGAATGGGTGGGAAGACGAATGCCCGATCTCATGACCAGGGTTGTGAGAGGGAGTCAGTCCCCTGTGACTGATGTTCCCTGTGTCTTGAGTAACATTTCTTAACCTGTGCATTTTCTGCTGTGGCTGTGAGGTCCATGGATATCAGTCCCCAAGTATCCTGGATCAGATGGAAGATGTTAGAGTGTAGGTGCCACTCCCCTGGGTGGATCTGTGGTCGACTGAGCCAGTCTGCTCAAATGTTGAGCTTGCCAGCGAGATGAACCATGCCAAGATGGGAGAGTGGTACTGTGCCCAGTTGAGGACCATTTCCACCTCTCTCAGTATAGCTCTACTTCTGGTACCTCCTTGCTTGGCGACGTATGCAACCGTGACTTGGTTGTCGGAATGTATCAGGATCGACTGACCGGCAATGGAGGTCTGGAAGGCTCTGAGAGCATGGTATACCACCCGCATTTCTAGGACATTGATCGACAACTGGGCCTCTGAGGTTGTCCATTGGCCCTGTGCTGTCCTGTTGCCTAGGCAGGCACCCCATCCCAGAAGGCTCATATCCGTCTCTATGGAGGCCTGGTAGGACTCCTCCAATGGAACTCCCTGGGTCAGATTGGTGCGCACTGTCCACCAGGTCAGTGGCTGTCTCACTGGTAGTGGCAATGGAACAGTGACCTCTAGATTGTATTCATTTGGTGACCTCCATTTGAGGACGTAGGTCTGTAGGGGTCACATGTGCCACCTGGCCCAAGGGACCAGGTCGATGCAAGATACCATGTAACCTAGCAGCTGGGCTAGGCATCCCATGGTGGAGTGATGGCATTGTTGCAGTTGGCGTGACAACCTGATGAGGTTGTTCACCCTTGTCTGGGATGATTTTTCCCAGCCCTGCAGCATGTTGATGTGTGCCCCCAGGTGTTCTATCTGTTATGTGGGCACAAGATGACTCTTAGATTGGTTTACCACCCATCTGTGCTCCTCGAGAGCCCTCAGGTGAGCTCGGTGTGGTGGAGAGAGTGTTCTCTGGAGCGTGCCTGGATCAGCCAGTCATCTAGATAGGGGATGATGTCGAGACTTTGTTCTCAGAGTTTAGCCACTAGCATGACCGACACCTTGGTGAATACTCTTGGTGCTGACTTAAGGCTGAAGGGAAGGGCCTGATACTGAAAGTGCTGGCCTAGGATGTGGAATCTGAGGTATTGTCTGTGTTTTTCTCTGATGGGGATTTGGAGGTATGCTTCCTTTAGATCTATGGACGTCAGGAAATCTCCTACATAGATACTGTGTAGCGTGGACTTTAAGGTGTCCATTTTGAACCTCTGGGAGATGACATGTTTGTTGAGGTGCTTGAGGTCCAAGATTGGGTGGAGTTTGCCTGATTTCTTGGGAACGAGGAAGAAGATGGAGTATACTCCTGGCTTCTGTTCGTGTGGGGGGGATGGGCTGTATGGCTCTGTTCTGGACCAGGTCCCACATGATTTGCTGTACCTGGTGGACTGTAGCCTTCCTTGTGGCAATCAGGGAGGTGATGAACCTGTGTGTAATGGGGGAATCTGACAACTCTATCGAGTATCCTCTGGAGACCACCTCTTGAACCCATTTGTCTGTGGTAGTATGGAACCACTGGTAGCTGAAGAGCGACAGCTGTTGTCCCATGGGTGGACACCGATCCTGCCCATGAGGAGATCTGACTGAGCAGTCATTGTCTTCCTCGCTGTCCTCTATCTCTCCCTCCGAACCGTGAACCTCAGGGCCTGAAGGAGGAGGGCTGGTAAGAGTGGGTGAAGGGGGTGCGGTGTGGGGTATGGGTACCTCTGCCTCAAAAAGTAGTGGGAGGGTATAAGGTATCTTTTCGTGAGTGGTAAGATTTGTTTCCCCCCAAAACCTCCACCTAGCGGAGGGTAGGTAGGAGTGTCTACTCTTCTTTTTGAGGAGTTCCTTCCCTTCCTCTTTCTGTTTCAGGTACTCCTGCAGGCCTTCCCCAAACACATGTTTCCCCTTCATGGGCAAGTTTTGTAATAATGTCTTGGATTCATTGTTGGCCTCCCATAGTTTAAGCCACAATGCCCTTCGAGCCCAGTTGGTGATGGCTGTGGCCCTTGCATTAAGTTTGAGTGAGTCCACTGCCATGTCGGCTAGATATTTTGCAGTGTTGAGAGTGCATTCCAGCAGTTCCACCTCTCTAGACTTGCGGTTGGACTGCTCAAGAAGTTCTTATAGCCAGCGTAACTGGGCCCATGCCATGTAAATGACAGTAGTAGATGCTCGTGCTGCCACTCCTTCGGTCTTGAACACCTTCTTCAGCATGTCTTCCACCTTCTTGTCTGTGGGGTCCTTTAGTGATATGGTCCCGCAAGGCAGGATGGTCCTCCTGCTGACTGCTGCCAACTGAGGGTCAATGGTTGGGGCGGTGAACCAGTTACTGGCCTTGTCCTCTTGAACTGGGTACATGCGGTCCAAGTTCCTTTTTTTGGACATCCTGCTAGGCTCCATGGATTGCCACTCCTTATTGACAATGTCCTCGATAACGGGGCATACCGGGAATGGTTGCCTTCTGCTGAATCATGGGGTCCAGTTTTGACTCCGGTTTGCTTTCATCAACATCAAAACCCATAGTGGCCTTTACTATTTTCATGAGGCCTGGAACCATATTGAAAGAGCATAGATTGGATATGAGGGATGGAGTGGATTGCGGCTCCATGTCCTCGTCATTGCTGTTGGGCCCATCCTCCTCATCTGGCATGTCCTTGTCCTCTGCTGAGTCTGGTTTGTGGTTGTCTGGTACTGGCTCCGCATCATTCAGATGGTCCTCATTGGGCCCCCCATGATGTCAGGCTCTGGAGGTGGCACAGTCAGTGTTCTGTGCTGAGTGAGGGATTCTAACTTTTCCATCACCTTCAACATGAAATTCTGTTGGCTTTCCATCATCGCCACGGTGGCCTGTTGGTTCTGGAGTAGGAATGTGCCTGGATCCATCCATGTGGAACCACTGGAGCCTGGAATATTAGGACCCATGCCAGCAGACTGTTCCAGTGATATGTCATCGTTGTCATGTAGGCAAGCAGCGCATAGGGGGCCCGGTGCATAAGGCAGGAGGTTAGCACTGCAGGAGTGTAACAATGGGCCTCCATTATATGGGTGCCCCATATCTGCTACCTAGTTGTTTTGTGCAGTGATGTGGGCTAGCTCCGCATGGGGGTCACTGTGGAGAGGGACCTGCATGGGGACAATCAGAGTGGAGGTCGCTATGGAGATGGACTGCCAGTACAGCAGAACATGACATATGGTTTGCTATAGGGAGGAACCCATATGGCCCTGAGTAGGGTAACCTCAGTGTATAAGGTCAGCTGGTGTGAGGGACCCTATAAGGAGGTAAGGAGCTGGGCTGCAGCTTGTTTATGTGGCCCCTTAGACAGCATCCTAGTTGTGGGGCCTGTATGCAGCGATACAACATAGGGCTATATTTCCAGTAAGGTGGCCCTTCCGAGACCTCATATACATTCGCCGGTATCCTGTAGTGCTGATCGAGATCGAGAAACATAATAATAATAAAGGGCTTATTTGTTGCACAATGCAGGCCATGATCTTTATTGGGAAATATGGAAGAAAAAAAACCCTGTATCGGGATCCTGGTGTGCACGACGCGGGCGGTCGTCTGGTAACCCCAAACCCCCCTCTTCTGTTCTTTGCAAGCTAGGCCTTGGCCTAGGTGGCCAGGGGCCTGCAAGGTGAGAGAGAGAGAGAGGGAGGCCGGAGGCATGGGAGATATGCCTGCAATTGCCTGGGGGGCTTTGTGGCCTAAATTGTTTGTCCCCACATGGTATGGTTGACTGGGTGGGGGATGCAGCTTGCAGGCATTAGTCTGGCCGGCCATGCTGCTGGGGAAGGGGAGAACCATCCAGCTGAGTCAGGATGGCGTGGCCGACTCGCTAAATGGCACTCTGCTGAAGCACCAAGAGGAAGGCTATGTCCTTGTGCCTGGTCCCGCGATGCTCCTGGTGCCCCGTACTCCTCGAGAAGCTGCTCAGATGCTCGCGTATGCGAGCGATGCAGGGTTGGGGCACCATGCTGGTAGGCCATAGGCCTACGACTCCTGGTGTGCTCCACATGGTGTGGATGCGGCATAAGGCCATAGAAGCCTGAGCCTTGCCAGAGGAGGTGAGCAAGGTAACGAGGAGCGGGTCTCCAGTGATAATGCTGGGAGACTGAAGCGCTGAGTGAACACAACCTCTGTTTCCACCCTCGTGAGGGTGTCAGAATCTAGTAGGCCTTCTAATGGCCACTTGGACAGCAAGAAGCTTGGGCAGATACAAACAAACAAGGCATTTTTTGAGAAATGTGACTTTTTTCAGTACCATAGCCAATTAATCGAACATGCGAGTTAACAGCAAAGCAAATAACAAGGCTGGTTAGTCATAACAGCAGTATTGGAAGAAAACAAACATTTTTCTTTTTTATAAGTTACAATTAGCACTATTCTCTGGTAGTGGAGCACAAGGCTAGCATACAAAGATAAAAAAGGTCTGATCGTTAGGTAGGAGGGGGACAGGAGTAAAGGACCCTAGCAATATCAGTTATAGAAACGGCTGGTAGGATGCATTCTTTTAAACAATGAGAGCAATTAGCTGAATATGAAGAGGCCTACATTTTTAACACATAAACAGCAGGGAATCCTGCTGTGCTTGTAGCCTGATCAGATGCACGATTTGAACTGAAGAGCAGGGGTTTCTGGGACCTGGATATACTAGAAATTTGATCCTAGAGTCCTGGGATCAACTAGCCTATCAGGTGGGCTAAAACCCATGAGGTAATGTCTGGAGTGCCATGGATGGTCAACCAATCACAATGGAATATTTCAGGCATGTGAAATACTTGAGACAAGTGATACCATACTCGTAACCATAATATTTTAGTCATGTGAAATACTTGAGACAAGTGATACCATACTCACAACCGTAATATTTCAGTCATGTAAAATACTTGAGACTGGAGATGCCACACTGTTAACTGCCATATTTCAGGCATGGGAAATACTGAGACTGGAGATGCCACACTTGTAACTGCCATATTTCAGGCATGGGAAATACTGAGACTGGAGATGCCACACTAACTGCCATATTTTATGCACTCGAAATACTTGAGACTGGTGATGCCACACTTGTAACTGCCATATTTCAGGCATGGGAAACACTGAGACTGGAGATGCCACACTTGTAACTGCCATGTTTCAGACATGGGAAACACTGAGACTGGTGATGCCACACTTGTAACTGCCATGTTTCAGGCATGGGAAACACTGAGACTGGAGATGCCACACTTGTAACTGCCATGTTTCAGGCATGGGAAACACTGAGACTGGTGATGCCACACTTGTAACTGCCATATTTCAGGCATGGGAAACACTGAGACTGGAGATGCCACACTTGTAACTGCCATATTTCAGGCATGGGAAACACTGAGGCTGGAGATGCCACACTTGTAACTGCCATATTTCAGGCATGGGAAACACTGAGACTGGAGATGCCACACTTGTAACTGCCATATTTTATGCATGGAAACACTGAGACTGGTGATGCCACACTTCTAACTGCCATATTTCAGGCATGGGAAACACTGAGACTGGTGATGCCACACATGTAACTGCCATATTTCAAGCATGGGAAACACTGAGACTGGAGATGACACATTATTAACCGACATATTTTATGCACATGAAATACTTGAGACTGGTGATGCTACACTGGTAACTGGCACCTGGAAAGCTGTTAAAGGGATCAATGGAATATGGACATGAGCAACACAGGGGATGACAGATGTAGCAACACCAGTTGAGGATTTTGTATTAGGAACAGCAGTCAATAGGTGGGTCGGGGGCAGTTTAAGGCACTGGGAACTGCAGGGCATGCTCATTCAAAAGAATACACCATGACAGTGGAAGTAATAAAGAAAAAGGGTGCTGGTCACAGATTTGTGTTAGTATGACTTTGAATATAAATGTTAACATGTTGTGCTTATTTGCTAAAAGAACAATGATGGTTAACACAGAATGACTTGTGTATGAGTCAATGCTATAACACACAAATGTTGTATCCAGTACAAGACAATTATTTAATGCAATTGTTAGTGGCCATATGTGTACCCAAGGTGAGGTAGATTTATTTTTATAAACACAAGTTGTTCCACATGTGCTGGGTCAAGTGAGGATTGGTGAGGTTCCACCACATCCCCAGCAGTGCTGAACATTCGTTCAGATGGTATTCTGGCAGTGGGGCAACAGATATATTTAAGGGCTAACTGTGCCAAGTGCAGAGATGCTTGCATCCTTTTGATCCAGTACTCCACTGGATTTATGGAGAATGACTCCAGAGGCTCATTGAAATGACTGTTCAGCAGATTGGGTGCTGACTGTGGCTGCTGTTCTGTTCTCTTCCGCTGCACAGCCTGTAGTGATGAGCTGAGTTCAGCCCAACAGTGACCCTCCTTCTCAAGGTTTTCCATACTGCTTTCAGTTTGTGATTCTGAGACTGGCTCATCAATAGGGTTACCTGCTGGTCTTGTTGACCCAAGGATGCAGAAACTAAGTATTGAGCACATCTGTTTCTGAAAGTCTGTAACCCTGTGAGTGGGCATTATATGGTGTAGTACCTCATACCTGAAATGTGGATCCAACATAGTGGCAAATATGTGCTTTTTATTGGAACAAAGATCAGAAATCCTGACTTCTAGTTCTGTGGGGAGGTTTTCCACAAGGGATATCACTGTTCCTGTTGTCTGGTTTGGATCTTTCTCAGCATTTTCAACGAATCTCCTCATGGCTTTTTTCAGGATCTGTACAGCAGGAATTACCTGATTTAGCAGTGTAGAATCAGAGCTAAGGTCATGAGTGCTCCTTTTAAATTGGGCTAAAATCTTTACCAAGCCCTCAATCACAGCCCAGTCCTGATGTCCGAGGACTCCCCCTATATCGGTTTCCATGTTCATCTCATGAAGGGCCCGCTTTTGCTCCAGAAGCCTTTGCAGCATGTAGTAGGTGGAATTCCACTGGGTCTGTACATCCTAGATGACATGATGCTGTGGCATTTGAAGATGCTCTTGTAGCTAATGCAGATGGTTTGTGGCTTTCACAGAGTGATGGAAGTGGCTGCATATGCTTCTGGCTACTTTGACTGTGTGATCTGCCTCTGCTATGTTTTCCAAAGCCTTTGCCATCACCAAATGTAATGTATGAGCAAAGCAGCTTATCCCCATAAAATTGCCATCTCTAAGTGCTTTTGTCATATTTGTGGTGTTGTCTGTGACCACAAACCCTACCTGCAAATTGTTGCCATCAATCCATGGGCTCAACATCTCTTGCAGGAATGACAGCATGTTTATAGCCCGGTGATCCTTTTCCATAACACTAACATTTAGCAAAGCAGACCTGCAGGGAGAGGGAGAGGGAGAAGAGACAGAACCAGCACCAGTACCACCATTACCACCAGTGACTACCACATCTGCAACACACCAGTTTGCTGTCAGTGACATATATGCATGATCTGAATTCATGCTGGTCCATATGTCAGTTGTGCAGTGGAAAACTCCACCAACAGCCTGTGCTAGTAGTCTGGCAACTTCTTTTCTCAAATCATGGTAAATGTTGGGTACTACAGTACGTGAAAATGTGGTCCATGATGGTATATTATAGCTGGGGTGCAAATGCTGCAGCAGCTTACAGAAACCGGTGTTTTCCACAATGGAAAATGGCTGCAGATCCAAGGTCATCATCTCACCAATTAAATTGGAGATCTGCAAAGTGGGTACCACTGCCAGATGATGTACTTAGCAAGTCTTGAGGCTCTGGTAAATATTCAGAACCAGATGAATGTTCTTCTTCAGACCCTCCACATCAGCAAAAGGAAATATGGTGAGAGGAAACTTATGAAGTTGAGCAACATTACGTTTTGGCAACACAATTGGTGCAGTCATTGTAACAGTCTCATGGTCACTACTAGTCATAGTACCTATGGTCATGGGCACAGTTGGCAAGGTAGTAGCACTGTCGACAGTAGTCCTGGTGCCAGAATTACAATCAGGAGTTGCAGTCAAAGAAATTGGCATCATATTATAGCTAGTTGTAATACTGGCAGCAGTAGTCATGGTGACAGCAGAACACTCAGGACTATGAATGGAGCAAAGGTTGTGGTAACAGTGGCTGTGCAAGGAGCACAAAAAGCAGTGCACAATGTTACGGCAGTGGTGGTGTCAACAGTACACAAAAGATTTGCTCTGGTTGCTGAAATCATGACACTGGTGGTGGTGCGGAGAAGCACACTGATAGGCGATGTTGCCTCTATGGGGGCAGTTGTGTGAATAGCACTACCACTGGTAGTGGGGGTGGGTTCTTGTTCTTGTATGACTGGAGATGTCAGCTGTAAAGCCCTCCTACTTTTATAAAATGATGGTGCTGCAAATGCAGTACTAGTAGTAATAGTGGCAGCAGTTGTAGTTATAGTAGTACTAGTACTATTCCCAATCTTACTGACACCAGAACCCGAATGCTTATCAGGGGAGAAGACTATTTTAGAGTGGTGAATATGAACAGACCTTCTCTCACCCTTTTCCTCACCGCTTATGACTGGTGATGAAGATGACTTGCTTGGGCTGGACCATGCACATTTATGGGATTGATGAGATATGGTCTGTAACTTACTGAGTATATTATTTGTGATTAGTATTTTTGTTTATGTTGGTGCTTCTTGCAGAAAACAGCAATACCAGCACTGCTTGTGTAGCAGCTAATAAAGACAGGCTGATACTAGAGAAATGGAGTCGGCAAACAACTTCTTACTTGTACAGTGTCAGTTGTGCAGTCATACAGTACAGCAATTCAAGCTTTGAAGGTGCATCAAACAACTTACAACACACAGAACCCAGTGAGTAATGCCTGACACACACAGAAATACTAAAGCAGTTCACAGAAAATTTATGTATACACATTCACAGTAGTGGACACATAGAGGGCGAAGACACACAATAAAGAAAAAACTCACATGCACAGGAGGCCACTCAGGTGCAGTGAGCTGTGGAGCAAGGAGTCACCGGCGACACCCTCCTTACTCAGTTGTACAGGGAACTGAGCCAAGAACCAGACTACTGACAGCAACAATTCAATGGGCCAACCCTGACCAATAAGAAAAAAATACGCTGCTTTACAAATCACAAAAAAAAAAAAAATGTGTGCAGACAACTGTGCATGCACCTGCAGGACACAGATTACAAGAACAACAATACAACGTACACACAGATGATGTATGTGCCGCGGTAAGCTGCAACACAGACAAGAGAGAGTCAGATGACAATCACAACTCACTTATGCAGGGAACCGAGCCCAGAACCTGATTACAGCAAAATACCAATTTGCTTTACAAAAGAAATAGAAAATACCACAGGGGCTGTGTGTGGATTTGGAACAGAAAGCTAAGCAAGCACAGCAGTGGGGATGGGGCAGTCAGCAAACGTTCGAGCCACTCACTGTTACTGAGCCCAGTAACAGTTACCCACTTCATGCAAAAGCCAAGCTGGACTTTGCTGACAAAAAAAATCCTTATAAGAACTAATTGGTTCTTAAGCAAAAAATCAAACCACACTGCTTCAGCTGAGCTATGAAACTGTAAACAGTGGGGAAGGGGAGTCAGCATGCAGGAGTACACACAGATTCACTCACACACAGACTCCTTTTCCTTGAAATTGAGCCCAGTTTCAAGGATGAAAAACAAAACTGCAGTCAGATGCAGTCACAAGGTGATCAGATGTCAAAACTGAATCACACACAAAACATTTTTTAAACAGTTATAAAAGTCACAAGTGATAAAGTAAACATAGCTAGCTCTCTCAGAAACGACTTTCTCCTCTCATCTACACACTCAGAGTGAGGAGATCACATGGTGTTCCTGGCCGTGAGTTTGAAAAACAGCCTCTGAATGGCCAGCGAAGCTCTGTGAGATTTTGAAATCTTACCCACCGACTAGTACGTCCCGAATAGTGGCCAAACAGTGAACTATTTGGGACATCCATCTGAATATTTGACAAGCCTACCATTCATGGTATTTGGGAAATACTATTCAGACAATGCACAGCCCTAATGTAAAGTGTAAAACATGGGTGCAGTGAAGCAAGAGCATACATACTACCTCTGGGAGCTCTGAAAGATGCCTCAGTTGCATTCATGCAGGGAAAAGGACAGTAGTCACCATGCAAATTGCCTGCATGGACTATTCACAGAGCAGGGTAATCCATGAAAAATCTCTCTCAGAGTTTTGCAACACCTCTGTCTTTAGAACTAGTACAGGCAGGGAATGGGAGTGTCACATTACTGAAACAGAGTAGGCGAAGAAGAAGAAAAAGAAGAATCAGCATTGATATAATGTTTTTCATACAAATTGTATCCCAAAGTGCTTTACAAGCAATGCTAGACAGGTAGTGAAGTGACTGAATGTGAGGTGGCAGCCATATCGCACATCAGCACCCAAACACAGCCTTGGACAGTTGCATGAACCTGTTTTATGGGAAGCAAAATATCGAACAGGACTCTGTGAATGTCCCCTACTCTTTTGCAAAGAGTGCCTTGCTTTCTTTTACATCCATCTGGACACCCACCAGGATAGCACTAGGAACAGTAGAAGAGACCTCGATTTAACATCTCATCTGGAGAACAGCACACCCCAACAGTATAGCACTCACCTAATACTGCACTTGGGAGCCAGAGTTTAGGTATGAGCCCAATCCCAGTATGGGACCAGACCCCACAACCTTCTGGTCCAGAGGTGGATGTGCTACCAAGTGAGCCATGCTGACATAAAACTGTGTTTTAATTTACAAGGAATGGGTTATTTCGCTCTGAAGGGGTACAATGTGTATGACTGTACAGACTGTTAGAGGGCTTTCCAAGACTATCTCCAGATGGCAGTAGTGAGGAGCGAGTGGGGAACAGAGACCTTTGTTGGTCTCACTGCAGAAAGACAGCATGTGGGTGGATGGAGCTATGGGAGGTGGGTTACACCGGATGTAGGGACTACTGAGCGATCAGGGTGTGGGTGGAAAGCAACTTCACTACCAGGAAGACCATGCAGGTTTTATGTAAAGTCAGTTCTCTAGTGCCCAACAAGCAGGCCTTCAGTACAAGACGAGGGGGTGGTTGTAGCAAGGTAAGTCTTCAGGGCATTGTAGTATGGCATGGTACCATGCAAATGTACCCTTGCCATGCTGTGGTGCTGTTGGAGTTGCTAGCCAGTATGTATTTGACTAGTATGAAGTTCTGTGTATAGCTCCAGCAGGGTGGCAGTACAGTGGGGTGGCTGTTTGCACCTTATTTTAATTTTTTTTTAATTTTATTTAGATTTTGTTGACCAGGTAAGTGCACTAGACAAATCCTGCCTGTTTTCAGGCATGACCCGGGGGAGGGGGATACAGATGAATGCCAACTGACCTTGAACCAGATTAAGCTGTTCGTGGTATTTTTAGTGAATGAGGGAAATTTGGCCAGGACACCGGGAAAATTCCCTTACTCTTTTCGAGAAGTGCCATGGGATCTTTAACATCCACCTGAACAACCACCAATCCAGGCAGATGGGACCTTGGTTTAACATCTCATCTGAAAGACAGCACCTCAGAAGTACAGCACCTCAGAAGTACAGCACCCCTCTCATGCTGCACTACACTGTCAGTATTGGGATATTAACCCACGTGCCACATGTGGGAACTGAATTTTACACCACCACTCTTTGCAATTCAGAATTTGACACCTGAATGTTATTCCTTGTCTCAGTAAAAGGTCTCAGCAGTTTGTTCAGAAATACAAAATCCCCTAAAGTTCTAAAGCTCATTTAGCTGGAAGGGAAGATTTTGATTAACAACTCAAGTGCCCTTGCAGTAACCCCTAAAATCCCTTCAGGGCATAATAACCCATTCCTTGCAAATTGAAACACAATTTTATGCCTTTGATTTATTTTTACAAATTAAGACTGTCAGAGGGCTTTCCAAGACCATCTCCTGATGGTAACTGGCTCAGGTAATGCATTGGATTCCTGTATGGGCTCAAGCTTTCTTTGTTCTTTATACATTTCTGGAGTATTGTGTGTGTTTTCTACAGGTACATTTCATTGCCTGAAACATTTGGCATTTCTCTATCACTGCAGACATCCTTTTCTAAATTTGAGTCAAACTATCAGTCATTTGATTTGCTGTACACAAGTCTTTTGACATTTTTCCTGCAGTATAACTAGGGCCAAACTATTTAAACCATTAGTGCAGTGCTAACAGTCTTAGCCCCATGCTTATGGGAGATAGCACAGCTGTCAGCCTGTTAGCATGGCTGCTGCTGTATTCACAAGTACATATAACATGTCACTAAGTCGTTAGCCAGCTCATGCAAAATACACGATTACACCCATGCAAAGGAGGTGAACCTCTTGCCTACATGGTGCAGTGGTATATTCAAAGGGTTTGGAAGCACCAAAAGACTGCCTGGAAAGCACTATTTAATTCTTCCAAAACCCTCATTTTACTTACTCAAACAGTGTTTTTTGTATGGGCAAAGTTTTTTCCCTTTAAAAAAAATTATAATGAAACAACCACCCTCCACTCACCGTGCCAAATGGCTTTCACACCTCCAACCATTCAGACCATTTTAAATTTCTTCCCATTTGCATACCTTCTAGCACTCATTCAACCCCACCAGTCACAGCAACATTAGCAAATTTCAAAAGCCAGAGCCACCAGTATTCAAAGAAAAGCCCTTCCCCCACTAATGCATGCACATCACACACCACCCTCCTCCCCCCAGCCCATCCCATCACATCCGGTTATTAATGAATACCCACCATACTTCCATCCTCTAGCATCCAATCTCCCTCTTCTCCCACTTGCCCTGCCCCACAAATAAGAAAGGATATGTACTGCCTGTACCTACAGTATAAAGAAGAAAACCATCCTACACTGTTCGGTGTCCTGGCTGCTCAATGAATGAATAAGTCTCACTTATAATAATTCCTGACGGTCTGCTTGTTGGTCAATGAGGTGTTACTTTAGGTGATACGAGGACTGGGTGAAGAGCTGAACTGTTGTGGCAGCTACAAATGTCAGTGGTAGAATTTGGAGAACTCGTATGGTTTTCTCCATTTGGGATGGGAGGGTTTACACTATGATAACCACTCAAGCAACACTGTTCTACTATAATCCAAAAAGAAGGCTCATGGCATTAGCAACTTATTTTATACTCTATGAAACAAACATACACCCTTTAGAAATGATCTTGGTTATTAACAAAACATGAGTTGCCTGTAGTCAACTGATTTGTGCAGTTGCACACTCTGATCTGTTGAATTGCAGTAACTGTAGTTATAGCCGCTGCTCAGTTGCTTCTGACAGTGTCCTACCCTCCTACTCTGTCTGTGCATCTACACTTTCCCACCTGTAGTGTACTTGTCTTGCCAGTACCATACCTCATGCATTGCCCCCATCTATGGCATATCTACCCATATTTTACCACACACAGTCTGTACTGCAACTTACCTACCAGCACAGTTCTAGCCGAAGTGCACCTTCAAGTGATGTATTTGCCAGTATGGAACAACCCACCAGCAATATATCCCATGCACCACCACATCTTAATGTTCTGCTGACATGGTCCTACTTGTATTACCCATGCATGTAATGTACCTGACAGCATCTTAGCAACCACACTATACCAGATGCAGTGCATCTGCCTGTGATATGTCTGTCAGTATAGGACCAGCCACCAGAAATGTACTCCCTGAACTACCTCTGTCTTTTACATTCTGTCCACACTGCACAATCAGTGTCATCTATGCTGGTAGTGTACCTGCCATCATATCATGGTCTACTACAATGTACCATTTGCAGGGTTCAAACTTCTACAGTGGATACCTGCCAGTACTAAACTAGCCACTAGCAATGTATTCCCTGCACTACTTCCATCTTTGACATTCTGAACACACTGCATTACCTGTGCCATGTACACATGTAATATACTTGCCATTCTGTCAGCACCTACACTGTACCATCTGCACTGCCCTGCCTTGTATAGCAGTTTGACCAGTAATACCTGCAGTGCCTCCATCTACATTGTCCCTGTGACACTCACTCCAGTCCAGTTGGTAGTCCAGTCCCTGCACCTCTTTCTGTTGGTTGAAAGCATACATGCTGATATGTAGTTCAGGTTGTTGGCAACATTTGAGGATAAAACACTTCTGTACATTTGAAGAATATATCACAATGGGGTAAGCAGTAGGGGTAAAGAACCCCAATGAAGACTACACCTCTGATTCTCCAACAGCCAGGACAGCTAAAATTGTAATGTTTTTTCCTTTTCCTGCTTGGGTTTTGGGGGATTGGGGTTAGAGTTGGAAACCCTAAAACCACATTTACCTACTTTTGTTACTTTAATCTGAACCCAAACTGGTGCATTAATTAATTTTTTTGCAAAGAATAAATATATAAAATCATATGTATATTATGTTGGTGTGGTAGTGCCAGCATTGTTAGGGTTGAGTAAGGTGTTCAATTTTAAACCCAAATTTTTGTACTTTAATAACTTCGCTGATATCTGATGAAATTGTAAAACGTTTGGCATGTGCGGTTTGGATAACAGGTTCTCAAAATGTGAAACATTTCTTGATATTCACTTAACCAGATTCTGAGCTCTAATGGGTCAAATGTGAATAAATCCCCACTTTTTGAGCTTTTAGTTATTTTTATTTTGCTTTCACCTACAGCCTAGACCTTACGGAATTTTGTTCCAAGACTTTGAGAGTTGAAGGGACCTGTCCTATGGGTGTGCCTTTCAAAGGTTTCAGGAAAAAATACTGATCAATTCCAGAGTAAGAGATTTTAAAAACTTTCTTCTCTGCATGCTCAGTATGGTTTTAGGATACCCCTCTGATAAGAAAGATACATTTTCCTTTCATGAGTATTTATCTTTCACAAAATGAATGTTTAACCTTTCATGAGAAAAAATTTTGGGGTCATTATGATGCCATCTTTAGATGGAAAATACATATGATGATTATTCAAACAATGAACACCCCAACCTAGGTAAATGGGACCCATTTTGTGAGATTCTGGTGGGTTTTTTTGTTAGAATCAGCTCATAAATACCATTTTCTGGGCACCCCAAAATCCAAGATGCTCAGCTTAGTGAGGGGAGTCATTTGAGACATGCTAATGTACATGCCCGGATTCACAGCTGATTTTTTATTCAGTGAAGAACACTATTACCCCTTCCTCCACACAGTGATATGCAGTAACTGGACAGCAGGTGCTCAACCTCACCACCAGTATCCACTACCTCCTCCCTTCAGACTAAATAATTTATTAAAATGGATGGCAGGAGCACAATTCCACTGCCATTATGACATCAGCTTCTTTTTTTCTTAACATTTTCTAACACTGGGATGTTCAACTCCTTGGTGCTGGCTAGCATTCCCCTCTCATGAATAGTGATGAGTGATGCCAGGGTATTCATCCCAGTGCCATTATACATGAAGATTTGCACAGTCTCCATGTGGTTACCCACCCCAGTACCAAGTGACACCAGGGTGCCCAACCCCCATGCCACAAAACTGTCCATTGACTCTGGAGTGCCTAATCCCCAGTGGTGGTATCACTGCTAAAATTAAAAAAACTGTCCCATGAAGCTCTTTTATTTTTTTCTTTTAAGTAAGCCTGAAAAGAAAAAAGGTCTCTCTTCAGCTTCTGATCCCCCCATACACAACCCCACTCTTACACCCTACTCATCACCCATCACCTCACACCCTCCCAACACACACACCTAAGCAGGGTCCTCAATCATATTCCCACTCTCTGAGCCAAAAGACATCCTCCTTCAGGAACCCAATTGCAATATGAGGAAATGAGCTAAGCCTGGTCAATGTATTCCCTTGCATTTTTAACTTTCACCCATAACTTTGACATTTTCAAATATTTCCACCAAATTTTCAACATGGCCTTTTTGGGACCCCCATCTCATGAACAATATAAATGAATTTTTTGAATTCCAGTCTGAAATGTGATTTCAGAGCCTCTCCATGAAATCACCTTTGGGGTGGGATTTGAAAATGTTCACCTGCTGGGTTCATGACGTTGGGTCATATAAAGACTGTGTTGAAAATGCGGTGAATAAATGTGGTAAAATGACCAAATTATGAATGAACATTGAAATATTTCAATGTTTGCTCATAAGAAATATTTCATTGTTCACTCATAATTTTGCTCATTTTCAGTATTTTTCCACCAAACTTTTAACATGGTCTTTTAGGGACAGTCTGCAGATAAAAATTTTTATTCAAATCAGATCTCCCTTTCAAAGCTGCAGGCAGTGATTCTAGTTTGCCTATCATGAGATAAATTAGATAGCAAATCAATCCATTGTCACGGTAAAGTACAACGTAAGTATTGCATATGAAATAGAAGCAGTGCTGTAGCTAGGCAGAGAAAGAGCAGCTGCTGGAAAAATGACACATACACACACACGTACACACATATGCACACACACACACACACACACACACACACACACACACACGTGCAATATATATTATATAAAGTAAACCTCCCCCATCTATACATATAAGTTCTGAAGAGGGTTATGCAGCATACAAAAGAAAAAAACATCATTACAGTGAGATTTTTTTCTCCTATTATAATGCATTTTTTTCATAAAAAGATAGATGTTTTTCAAAAGGATTCTTCAAATGCCTATTTAGAACTGCAGTTATAGACTGAAGTTTTGCAGGTTAATGTCTATGACCTTTTGCAAGGATTGCTGACCTCCCTAACACTAACAACATGGGCATGACAGTGTGCACTACAGGTGTTACAATTAAAGTATTTTTGTTTTTTTGGAAATCTGATCAATGGCTTATGGAAAGGTCAATAAAAGGAAAACTCTTGTAACCAATGTGAGTCCTTTTTAGCTCTCCTGGAAACTCAGAAAAACAACTAAACTAAGCACATTATTAATACACTTGAGTTTGAGTGAAACATATCTGAACACTAATGAGTTGAATATCTTTTAAGGTACACATGTTGAGCTGTTTGAAGATTGTTTTAATGGGAGGGAGAAAAACATCATTACAGTGAAATTTTCTTCTCCCATTAAAAAATGCAGTCATACACATGTATTTGCAGCTATAAGGTGTATGACCATTTGCACAGATCAGTGACCTCCCTGTGTCAATGGCCACAATGACTGCCAAGCATTGAAAGCAGGCAACAGACAATATAAGCATGAAACATGGACATGGAGAAATTATTATAATTTTCAGGATAGAGTATTGGGTTGCTTACTGTACTGCTGTTTTGTTTTTCCTTGTGTTTGTTATTGTGCTAGCATATTCTGCAACAGTAAAATTAACCATCACAGTCAAATACTTCTGCACTGGAAAGGCTTAGCTGCCTGCAGAGTCCTCCCTTCCCTGACATACACACACACACACACACACACACACACACACACACACACACACACACACACACACACACACACACACACACACACACACACAGACACACACATACACACTGAAGCCCAAAGAACCATTGCGTGGTGCCTGTTACATGAAAATAACTACTAAAGTATGAATATAGCCCTAGATGTTGTAAATGTGTCATGTGAAAGTTTTTAAATATTATAAATGCATTTGCAAGTATCTAAATAATGAAATTAATGTGTCTGAGTAGCACATGAATAAAAATGTAATTATCTCCAATGTGTAATAATTACATGAGCTTGAATTTATTTTTGCTGCCCTGTAAGTTTGGTATCTTTGATCGGTAATCAATTCAGGTTACAGTATGTTAAAAAATGACAGTATATAAAAGGTAGTACATGTAACAGTGGGTGTATGGTATAAAAGGAAAAAAAAAACTTACTAAAGTTGGTAAGGAAATGGAAATGTTAGTCCTGTAAAGAACATCATTGAAATAACCTGATTTGTGAAGATGTTGGTAGGAAATACACAGAAGAGTTACTTATTTTGAGTTGATCCATGTAACAATGAAATATTTTGGTTATGTAGCAGTAATACAGTACCCGGTAAACTATAATTTGCATGGATAGTGTAGCCAGTCAGTTTCAGTCCATAGATCTAGACTTTATGGGTTTGGTTTGTTAGCAGTGATATAAGATTGCTTATCTCAAGCAACCTCAGAAGTAAATGCTGGCTATGTGATATGATAATTAACATTGTATAGCACCAAAATCAAAGGCCTTGCCTAAGTTGGTGTCCTTTGCATGGGAAGTGGATTTAACACTGGCGTGTAAGAGTCACCCAATGTGAATTACTGGGGAGGGATGTAAAGTCATTTGCATCTCAGACAGAAAGTCTGGCAGTGTTCCTGCAGATCCTGGTACCTGAAGTTTAACATTATTGTGTGAAGTGACCTGAGGCTTGGGTTTTTAGCATGTGAACAGATTTTGTGCTTTGAAGTTTAATATATAGAGTGTGATAATGTCATGGGCAGATGAAGAGGATGGAGTCTGTAGGAAAATAAGTTTTATACAAAATAATTTATGTTGCTTTTTTGTTGATTTTAATTGTTGTATTTTTGTCTATCTCAAACTGCAATAAGCTGTGAAACATAAAGTTATGTGGGGATGTGCTTCTCAAAGTTTTTTGTAGAGAAATTTAAAAATAGCAAAGTATTAGTTTAATACATTGTGATGTTAAGATTCTGATGTACTATATGGCTCATGATTGTGGTGTAGTGAACAACATTATATTTCATAGCATGTGGTAATTGAAAGTAAGTGTGGAATTGAGGAGAATTACTGAACAGATGCAGAACCAATAACAGTATTTAAGATATTAAAATAGGAATGTTAAAATCCTGTCATTCAGTTATGTTATTGTCCAGGTAATATTATATCAGTCTTGTAGAATTTTGTCATGCAGTAGTCATGAGGCAGAAAGACTTAAGAATTAATGGGCAGAGTTGCAACATACATCATTGCATGTCATGTGATGTTATGCACACTTTAGGAGACAGGTATTTAATTTGTTGAAGGCAGATACTGTATATTTTAATTTCTGAAGATATGAATCTATGTTGGGAATGGGTCGTATGGGTCAAAAGGTGCAATTAGGGATCATGTATTTGAGCAGGACATTGTTTGTCTCACAATGTTTATGCGGTGTGGGGTAGTATGGCACACTTTTGGTTTCAGTGTCACTGGAAAACTTAGTAAACTGGGAATATTATAAACAGGTTTTATGGGCATACATGACAGCAACAGGGAGTGATGCACTGAGATTGTGATGGTGTCATTAGTAAGACATAGCAACCTAATTAATAGTTTGAATACGTGTGGATCATGTAGAAGTCATGTGGTGCTTGGAAATAAGTATGGAACTGGGTTTTAGTAACACCATTATGAAAGTGCCTAGTGAAGCGTAGGTTGTTTTGTTTAAATAAATATATGTAAACACACAATAGTGACACCCCAATAGGGCAAACAGGCATGTAATGCATGTTTACCTAGTTATGGCTGTGTCCTGCCCAATTATAAATATTAAGTGCCACACTATATAGATATTATATCCATTCATACTATTGCTAACTACTGTAACCTTAATTACAGCCCTATCTCAGTTTCAAGGAGGTCTCTTGTCTATGGCAATATGAAATATAAAGAAGGCATAATGTGGAACCTGTCAGTTCCATTGTTTCTCATTAGAAATATTACTACAGTAGATTGTATTGTAAGTGACATGAGATGTAAATCTGATATTTCTCATAATTAGTGCAGTATGTAGAAAATTGCAATGTTCCATATTACAGTAAGGCAGGATGAGTTACATAGGCTTGCTGTGTAATGTAGAGATATAAAATGTAATGTACTGTAAATGACTGACGATCCATTAGTAGCACAGCTGAGTCTCAATTTTATGGAGGTCTCTAAATGTGTACAATATGTACCCTCTGACCTTTGTCTCGCTTCCCCTCTTCCATCCCTCAAAAAACTACTTAGACTCCTCTGCACTCCCCCCAGTGCCCCCAATGCTCATAACCTCCCACACATCATCCCTCTGAATCCAAGTGCACACCCCAGTGCTCTCCTCTAATCCTTCACTCTCTGCTTGCTCTCTTCTGGCATGAGCTGGCAACCCTCCTGATCTCAAACTCATTCCCTGCCTACTCCAGGCCTCTGTCAAGTAGTGTCAACATGTGCAATGCTAAATCAATGCAAACCTTGTGTATTTTTGCCTTATATTTTTTAAGTGCTTTCCTTGTTTACATTGTGCCTAACCATATAATGGCTTTGTAGATTTGTTGTAAAATCTTTGTATTTATCATTCTACTGTAATGTTCCTTTTACCACTGTGTTAATTTTACTTGGGTCCCATCTGGAAATTAACCTCTCCTCAGTGTGCCTTTCATGGTCACAAATTTTAAATAAATAATTATGCTATACACAGAAGGTATAATTTGCCATTTAGCAAGTAGAGGTTTTCTCTGTAGACACAGAAGTACATTAAATGTTGTGGTATGTGAAAAGGAAAGTCAGTAACAGGGACACAGAACATTAGTAGTCCAAAGATAGTACATGGTGTTAAACAAACACCATAAACATATGTGTTACAAAGTTGTTAACCACCTGTTTTTTTAAATCTATAATATATATATATTTTTTATAAAAATAACCTTACCTTTTTTTCATTATCTAAGAGTAGCTGGCAAGTGCATTATTATGATATATTTATTATTGTAAAGGTTTGGGAACATTTGTCAGTATTGCTAAAATGAGACAATACAGCAAATATGTGAAAGTTAGAGGCATACCAGATGCCATAGTGTATCAGCTCAAGGACATTTTTTAATTTCTGAAATAGTAACACAGCTGAGTCTCAGTTTCATGGAAGTTTCTAAATTGTGACAATGTTATACACAGAAGGTATAATTTTCCATTTGGCAAGTACAGGTTTTCTCTGTAGACATAGTAGTACAATAAATGAAGGAGGCAGTATAGTGCAGTGGTTTAAGGCTCTGAGCTATAAACCTGGAGACCTGGGTTTGAATCCCACAGCCCCCACTTGCATACTGAGTGACCCTGAGCAAGTCACTTAAATTCCTTGTGCTCCCAGTTTGCACCTGTAAACAAGCTTTCAGCTTAGTGTATCTCTTCTGGTGAAAAAAATATGTTATATGAAAAGGGAAGTCAGTAAAAGAGAGACAAAGCATTAGTAGTCCAATGGCAGTGCTTTGTTCAATATGAGTAAAGTATGGCGATGAAAGTACACCATGTACTTCTGTATTACAAAGTTTTTAATCACCTTGTTTTGTAAATTTGTCAAATAAAACTTTTTATATCTAAAATAACTCTATATGTAGTGTTTCATTATGTAAGAGTAGATGTCAAGTGCCTTATTACTATAAATGTATTATTGTAAAGTTTGGGAACATTTATCATTACTGCTAAAATGAACCAATACAGCAAATATTTATTTATTTTATTTATTTATTAAATTCTCGGATTACAAATACCTTTGAGCAGAAACTGCTCATTTACAAAGGTTCCACGTCAAAGGATGAGGGTCAACATACATACAGAGGTAGTAAAAGAACGCACAATAAACAACCAAAACAACTAAAAGAGAAAATAAAGATACTCAGTTATAACATACTTTGAGATAATATTCATAAAACGAGCAGCTTGAGTAGGCAGCTGGCTGCGGTAATAATAAGATAAAGAGGGCACCATAGGCAGTTAGTATTGCAGGCATGCGACTGGGAGAGGAAGTTGGCAGGCTAATGGGCCACTGTCCGATGGTAGTGGAAAATGTCTTGTACCAGTGGAGATGTGAAGCAGGAAAGGAGTCACAAGGAAGGCCCAGTGCCAGAGTGAATGAGATTGGGAAAGGGCGGGCTGTGAGACATGAGTGAGCTGGGAGGTGTTTAGAGAGATCTCTGTTCAACAAAGCAGTCACATTGAGTGGTATAGGTGAGGTAAAGGGTTCAAGTGTAGTAGAGGAAAGTGATTCTTTATTGAGGGAATTGAACCATTGAGCAGCTCTATAAATAAAAGACCGCTGACCCATGGAGGTACGACATCTGGGAACCTGAAAGGTTAGAGATTGGGCACCACGTGTTTGTTGAGTGCCACTGTAGGTAGTAAGGAGTGAGCTAACACCAGGTGGCATGAGACCAAGGAGAATCTTTTTGGTAAGTAAGCAGGTCTGGTATTGTATTCTGCTGCATAGGGGTAGCCAGCTGGCCTGTGCATAGAGGTCACAGGTGTGAGTTTGTCAGGCTGCACCTGTCAGTAGTCTACAGGCTTTGTTGAGAGCAACTGATATCCTGCGGAGGGCACTTGTTGGGGCAGAGCCATAGATGGCAAGGCCGTAGTCAATGATAGAGGTGACAGAGCTGTAGATGGCTAGTTTAAGGGCATCCGCAGGCATACAGTGCTTGTGTTTGTGTAGTAGTCCAATCTGTATATTGGCGGTCTTGGCAACAGTGTCAATATGCCGAGTGTAGGAGAGGGTACTATCCAGGGTAATACCAAGGTACTTGAACTCCTTGACTTGTTCGAGTGGGTTCCCAGCATGGTTCTTGATGGTGAGGACAGAGGTTGTGCCTGCTCTGTCGGGTTACAGAAGGACATGGCTTTAGTCTTGCTGTGGTTCAGGACAAGTTTATGAGAATTGAACCAGTCTTCGGATGCAGTTGAAGTCGAGCTGCAGCTGGTATTCGAGGACTGTAATGTCATGGTGGCTGGAAAACAGGACTGCATCGTCTCGTGTATGGTAATATTTTTGGTGGCAGGCACTGGGAGATTGTTGATGAAGAAGGAGAAGAGAGAGGCCCAGAATAGACCCTGGGGGACTCCGGAGCAGACCGGTTTCCATCTGAAGAGATCCCTGCAATCCTTACACGTTGGATCTGATTATCAAGGTAGCTGGTGAACCATGGAACGGCATCGCTGGAGATCCCAATGGAGGACAGTTGCTTGAGCAGTAGGGGGTGGTTAACTGTGTCGAGTGCCTTGGTAAGGTCTATAAATACTGCCCCTCCACAATTCCCTTTGTCAAGCGTGGCATGGATGAAGGTTGTAAATTCCAGTAAAATATGTGAAAATTAGAGGCATAACAGATACCATAGTGTATATGTTCAAGAATATTTTGTAATTGCTGAAATAAAATGTTTAATTGTATACATAATATTATCTATGGACAATAGGGACATCCATGTAATTGAGTTACAGATCTGAGTTAGTGTACAAAAGTGTAAATGATGTGATGCAATACAGAATGTATTTTGTGTGGTCTCATTTTTTAGAAATTGTATATGAAGCAATAGTGGTGTGTATACTTATGAAGACAGAATGCATTTTTTTGGGGGGGGGATTTGGTGATAGAAGTATTTGAGGAGTCTGCGTGATATCCATTGAACACAGTGAACACAGTGACCATGACTGAATGCTTTCAAAAAGGGTGAATCAGTCACAGCACCTGTGTTCAGAGCTACCTGGCAGGGAAGTGACTGGATACCTGGGTGGGCAAGGTAGGGTGATGGGAAGTGAAAGCACAGGCACACACATGGTGGTAAGAGGACTGGGAGGGCAGGTATGTGGGAGGCAGTGTGGTGGGCAGCTCTCGAGCTGGTCTGCTGGCATGATGAGGAGGGTGGTTGATTGGGGTCTGCAGGGTGCAGGGTTCGGGTCCAGCACAGTGCTTTTTATCTTTTGCACCAGCTGGTGGCTTTTTTAAGATCCCCCTCCTCGACATGCACCCCACTGCAGTTGAGAATCCTTACAACAAGGTGGTGTAGCCCCCCACATAAATGTAGAGTCTATTGTTGCTGTTTAGTTCACCATGCGTGTACATCACCATAATTCATTTTCAGTGATGCACACTCACCATTATCACATAGAACTGTGTGTGCTGTACAGCTATGTGTCTGGTCCATTTGTTTTGTCACCCACAGTATTCTTTTTTTTTTTTTGGAGTGTGCTAGGTATATGAACTCCATTATATATGCCACACTAAGGGAACAGATATGAATGTATATCATTGCTTTGTAATGGTAATATTTAGTGCAATGGAATTGGTCCACAGACATGATTTAGGTATTAGTGTGACACGTAGCCCTTTGCTTCTATTACAGGCTGACAGTACAGGAAAATAATTTCAGGTAGTGGTGGTAGGGAGTACATCTCAATGTAGAAGGCAAGGCCCTGTTAACTATGTAAATGTCATGAAGGGTAAATTTCAAAAAAAGGAATAAAGCTAGGAAATATAGTGTTGAGTCAGAAGGAAGTTGGGACAGCACTACTCCACTGATAGACTTAGAGTCCTCAGCATGATAGAGAGAACGTTTAGATCAAGGTACTAAAATAAATATAAAATGGTAATAAATATTCTGAGCTGGAATGTAGCTGCACTAGAGGGGAAATTAAAGGATTCCCAAAGGCCTCAGGAGATAAGGGAGTATCAGGTAGTGATGTTACAGGAAACATGGTTAGAAAGAATAGAGGCAAGTATATTGAAAGGTTTTCTTGTACATTGTAAGAGGGGGTTTAGTTACATTCATTTCTACAGAAGCTTTTAGAAATACAGAGAAGATTGAAGGAAACAGTAATTATATTTTGGGAAGTATACTGGGTAGTATGGGAAATCCCTCTTTGATTTGTGTAAATGTATATATATTCCTCCAAGAATTAATGGAGATGGGAAAAACAGATATTCTTAGAATTAATACAACTTGTTGAGTATATAATGGGAAAATGTGATTCCAGTCCAATTTGTGTAATGGGTGATGCAAATGTGAGACTATCAGATAAGGTAGAAATTTATGCAAGCAAATGGGGTATAGACGATCTATTATCCATCCCAATTAGAGCTTTGAAGGATAATAAATTGACCCTTAGAGGAAAGTAATTGCTTAATATGGCTGCAAATAATGGCTTAAGGATATTGAATGGGAGGACTAAGGGGGGCTATGAGAGTAATTTTACCTTTTCACTAAAAAATGATAGCTCAGTCATTGACATTGCCCTTGTGGATGTATGGTCATTTAATAACGTTAAAAGATTCATGGTTTTGGAAAAGTGGGAAAGTGACCATTTCCAAGTAGTTATAACCATGGAGATTGGACAGGAAGGGCAATATTGTGCTCTAAGGGAAACTCCTGATAATGCAAATAAGCATTTGATTATAATGAACAAGAAAAAAATAACATGGGATCCAGTTAGCTATACAAAGATAATCGAGTTAGCGTCCAATAATAATATGATTAAAGAAAAGACAGGACAAATAACTAATATGAAAATGTATAAAGGCAATACGGACTGGATATATATTTTAGAGAAATTTTTGTGATCATAGTTGAGTCTTTAGGTAAAAAGGCTAGGGAGAGACAACTTCAAGGGACAGGTATAAATAAAGGATGGTATGACAAAAAGTGTAGGAAATATAAAACATTAAAGATAAAAGTGGGAAGGTGTAGTAAATGATTTTCTAATGTGGGGTTAAGGGAAGCCTATTTAAGACTTAGGAAAGAATACAAGAAATTGTTAAAAAGGAAAAAGGATCAGTTTAAAAATGAGTTGTGGATTAGTTTACAGGAGGCTATCAGGTGTAAGGACTGCAAGAAGTTCTGGAACCTGGTAGCTTATGGTACAGACAATAGGGATCAAAATATAGATGGGATTATTATGCAATAGATATGGTACACATATTACAATAATTTATTTGGAAGTGAACTAAAAGGAAGGAAGGAGGAAAATAGCATAGATAGAGATATAGAGCCTTGAGTGAAGGTCACAGAAGAAGAAGTGGTCTGGGAAGAAATGAGCAAAAAAACAATAAAGTGACTGGGACAGATGGTATACTGGCAGAAGTATTTAAAGCAAACCCAGAATGGTGGGCAAAGATTTTGGCTCCAGTTTGTACACATATAAACATTAGACTCCAAATGCCAAAGAGTTGGAATGAAGGTCTAATTGTTCCCTTATTTAAGAAAGGGGACAGAGCAAATCCTGTGTGTTATAGACTGATTACATTACTATGTGTTTCCATGAAGTTATATATGAGAATTATTTTGCCGGTCTTAGAATCTTGGATAGTAGAACAGAAGATTCTATCAGTTTGTCAGGCCTTGGTTAGGAAAACTTATAGTACAATAGATCATATATTTGTATTAAATTATTTAAATCAAAAATATGTTGAGCATAAAAAAGGAAATTTATATGTGGCCTTCCTTGATATTCATGTGGCTTTTGATAATATTAATAGAATGACCTTATGGGAAATATTAGAAGATCTTAATATTGAAAGTAGATTATTGTCAATATTGAGAATGTTACATGCGGATACCTCAGTTAGGATCAGGGTAAGAAGATCTGGGTCTTTGACAGATAAAGTGCATATAACCAGGAGTATAAAACAACGTTGTTTTCTAGCCCCATTATTATTTGCCATATATATTGATACCCTGGTTAAGAAGTTAAAAAAGATTGATACACATAGCCCACAGATAAATAATCAAGCGATACAAGTGTTACTGTACACAGATTATATTGTTTTTTTTTTATCTAGAACACCAATTGGATTAAAAAGAGCTTTAAATAGTACAGCTGAACATTTGGAGTCTTTGCAATTAAAATTAAATGTAATGAAAAGTAAAGTGATGATTATGGGGAAACAGAAGGTAAAAATTAAAAAATGGACTGTTAGCAATTTTGAGATTGAACAAGTAACAAGTTTTACTTAGTTGGGGGTAACATTTAGTTATAATGGAACATGGAAAAATCATATGGAGAAAATTAAAGCAGCTTGGATACAGTCTGCAAAGGCTACAAATAGATTTGCAAACTGCTTTGAGGGATATTCCTCCACTGCTATGAGAAGGGTTTTCAAAGCCAAAATAAATAGCCAGACTTTATACTGCAGTGAAGTATGGGGCCCATTAGCTTATGTGAAGAACTTAGAGAGGGTACAACATTTTTTTATTAGACTCATATTGGGATTAGCAAGGGATACCCCAACTGCAATACTCAGATTGGAAACCGGAATGGTTAATTTGGAACAACTGATTCTCTACAGAATGTTGAGTTATTGGGAAAAGATAACACAAATGGAAAATATGAGATTGCCGAGGCAATGCTGGGAAGAAACTAAAAGATTGGGTCTCATATATTTTTAGTTTGGTCATCTTAATTATAGGAAGAGATACCTGGGCATGATGCCTATATGGCACCAAGAACAGAAGGAACAAGTGACTGGATATGTAAAAGAAGTTAGCAAAGAATAACGGATGTTTATTTCCAGAAAGATATGGAAAAAATAGGGTTTTTGCCTAGCAAGAACATTTATAAGAGAGAAAAAATATATGAGAAAAGAGAGTATTATTTGAAAGTGGTAGAAAATAAAAAAAGATAGGAATTTAATCTGTCTGTTGAGGTTGGGGCTTATAAATAAACAGAAGGGATGGAATAGTTTTTGGACTGGAACCAATGATAATGAATTTTGTAAATGTGATATTAATGAAAGAAAAACAGTTACTCATTTATTGTTGTATTGCCCTTTGTTGACATTGGAAATAAGCAAATATATTTTACCCTTTATTAATGCTTACTGACACAACAGAGGATAAAATGGGAAACTCTTGTATTCAGATAAACAAGTTCCTTCTTGAGCATTGGCTAAATTTGCACATAAGATGTTTTATATGCTGGATAAGTATCACACAAGGTTGCTACTTAGTAGTGACAATTGTATTTTGAGGTTCTTGCCTGTTTTTAAAGATTTGTATGTGATGAACTGTTGGTTTTATTCATGCCTTTTGTATTAATAAAATATGAATCTGAATGAAGGGTAACGGAAGCAAATCTGTGCTGATTAGAATTTAAACACACATAATAACATGTGATGTATGTGTCAGCTTAAGGAATTTGTGCAAATTATGCAAAACAATTTACCATGTTGTAATATGTTATTTATAATGTGTTTTAAGGTGGTAAGATAAGGGGTTATGAAGTAAAAATGTTCTCTGTGTTGTGGCAACAGGGGGGATGGTATGCAAATGTGTTATAAACACACAATAGTGGCATCTGGAGAGATGAAACAAGCATTTGTCAATGTCGAATGTTGTCTTGCTGGCATTGGCATTAGTAGTGCAGGAGTTATAGAGATGCATAATAGGAATGGCAGTGAAGTATGGAAGTGACTCCCACCCCACACCACCCTGTAGAGACTGACAGGCATTGAGGTGTGCCTTTGGGTCATCGGCCATAACACTCATGCCATTTCACCTCACCCTACCCGACAGACTCTGACAAGTGTCACGTTGTGCCTTGGTATCATTGGGCCTTACGCTCACCTCATTCCATAAGGAAATACATTGAGATGGGTGCAGTATAGGAGAATGGGGTGAATTTGGGGTTGAAGAGTCCAAGGCACACCTTGATGCCGGTCACAGGCTGCAGGGTGGGGGTGGAATAGCATGACCACTACAGCCAACAATCCAAAGTCACACCCCTGATTTCCTGTCACTGTCTGCAGGGTGGGACAGTATGGTTAGAAACCTTAATGCCCTGGATGTTTGTTGGTATTTGCACTCCAAATTTTCAACATGGGTTTTTTGTGACACCACCTCATGAAAGCATCTGAGACCTCCACTCATGAACAGTAGTACAGTGATTGTGTTAATGCGTCCCGAGCAATGATTTCCCACAGGGATCATGCCATTCTGTGCCAGATGTGTGGAAAAAAGACACTTCAGGCAGGATGTGAAATATGACAGCTGTACTGTTCATAAGGACATGTGAAGAAATGGCAATGCTGAAAATCTGGAGTGAAAATAGAAAAAAATTATTGAAGTTACAAGCATGCGTGAAAACTGTGCAATGCATGCTCATAACACAGTCATTTTGTGGAATTTGTTCACCAAATTGTCAACATAGGCATTTTGGGACCTCCACTTATGAACAGTGTCACTGTGATGTTCTTAATCTGTCCTGAATGTTGATTTCCCACAGTGACTGCTCCATTGTGAGCCAGATGTGTGAAAACACATTTCAAGCAGGATGTGAAAAATGACGGTTGTACTGTTCATACGGAGGTGTGAAAATGGCAATGTGAAAATCGAAATGTAAATATCTCAAGTTATAACAAATGTGCGTGGAAACTGCACAATGCATGCTCATAACACAGTCACTTTGGGGAATTTTTTCACCAAATTTTCAACATAGGTATTTTGGGACCTCCACTCATGAACAGTGTCCTTGTGATTTTTGTAATGTGCCATGAATATTTATTTCCCACAGTGACTGTGCCATTGTGAGCCAGATGTACGAAAACACATTTTGGGCAGGATGTGAAAAATGGCAGTTATACTGTTCATAAGAAGGTGTGAAAAAATGGCAATGTTGAAAATTTGGGTGAAAAACTATTAAACTTCTTGAGATTCTGACGTCTTGTATAAGCTGTGCAATGCATAAGTAACACAGTCATTTTTATTTGTAACATACACTTTTTGGGAGCCTATCTCATTTACAATGACACTGTCATTTTATTAAGTGGTCCCAAAAGGTGATTCCACGCAGTGACTGTGAAATCATCTTTTGGGACCAAATAAGGAAATGACAGTGACTGAGTTCATAAGGTTGGGTCCCAAGAACCCCATGTTAATAATTTGGAGTCAAAAGTCACAAAAATGGCTGAGATATCCACCTAAGTTGAAACAACCCCATTGATGCCATTATACAGCTTACTGCCATTTCTTCAGTTCGTGGTCAGCTTTGAAGAGTGCATATGTGTTCCCACCCCACCGAAGATCACTGCACCAAATTCTGGAGGTAAGTATGGGGTGAGGGGTGTGTGGGTAGGTGGGGTGCACAGAAAGTGGGTGCAGGTTGGGGGTGGGGACCCGATGGTAAGGGACCATTTTCCTTGTTTCAGGTTATAATAATTAAAAAAAAAGAACACCGCAGACCATTTTCTTTTTTTACAGGTTTAAGGAAAATGTTGGGCACACTGAGGTGTGCTCCCAATGTGTCCCATGAGTTTTGGGGGTGATGTTAGACATACTGGGGTGGGCTCCCAGTGTAGCACACAATGGGGGTGGGGTGGGGCAGGAAAATGCCAGTGCTATAGACTTTTGAACACTGAGGCATACTGGGATGGGCTCCCAGTGTGCCACACAATCTTGGGGGGGTGTTAAATATGCAGACTGGGGGATTGGGAACCCCCAAAATCAGCTTTCTGGGGACTGTGAGAGGTGGACAGTGGTGGTGGTAGCCAATGCCATGTTTAATTAAATGTTTCAGCAGGCAAGACATGGCCTGGAATGATGGGGCACTCCCCAACTGCAGCGGCAAAATTGTTTCAAGTTTGTGGCATGAGTCTGACCAGCTGTCATAGACAGCATGCTGGTTTATTGGTGCCACAGAGCCCAGTCCAAAAAAGCAGTGGCACCATTGGCCACAACACCACCTCACCTCCACAACCTGCTACTCCATCAAGCTGTCACAAAATGTTGCTTGAGCTGCATGTGCAAGACAACATGACAACATAACAAACATGTAATATGTGTTTGAGTGGTTATGGTTTTGTCCTGAGTAGTTATAAATATGAAATATCATTCCATGTAGATATTATACATAGTCACACTGGTGTTAAACATTCAACCCTTTAGTACAGCAGCATCTCAGTTGCAATGAGGTCATTCATATGTGGCAATGTGCGATAAAAAAGATAGAACTATATTTGTGGCTGTTACACTTTTCCTCACAGGAAACAGTGGTGCATTGAATGATGCTGTTTGTAATAAGTAATGTGATGTTGAACCTTCTCATAATTATGTTAATAGTGAGTCATGTGAAATGTTACATCCATAATGACTTATCCAGTCATGCCTGAGTACTGTTGAGATGGAAATAGTAATCTAAGTAAACTGATGACCTAGTGGCCCAACAGATGTATTTCAATTTTAGGCAGGTCCAGAAGAGGTAACAGTATGTTATATACAGAAGGTATAAGTTGCCATTTTTAAATTGCAGTGTTCTGCAATAGATATACTCTGACATTACATGTTACTGTACATGAAAATGAAAGTCATTCATCGAGATACATAAATGTACAAATCTATAGGTTTGTCTACACAGTAATATAGATGTATTTAGTTGCAAAAACATGCAGTATGTCTGATAAAGCAATGTAAACACACAGTAATGATCTTGTGTGCTGATACATCAGCATGCTAATAATGTTGAAGTAGTCAGAAATGTGCAGATGTTTCTACATTATTTATTATGGTGTCATGGTACAGTTATTTATGTGGCTCAGTCAACATCGGGATAGCAGTCTTAAAAATGTTTTGCAATGACAATAAACTGTTGATATATGCTGTAGAAAATGAAAAAGTGGTAACAGAGAAACTGTGATGGTAAAATGGGAAACAAATACATTGTTCTGTGCAGTGTGTTAAAATCTGACTATGATGGTATTGTGTCATGATCGATTATAAATATTTCATTACATACTATGTAGATGTTATAGACAGTCATATTAGTGCTGACCATTCAAAACTGTATGACAGCTGTATCTCAGTTTCAAGGAGGTCCCTATGCTGTGGCAATATACAGTATAAAGAAGATGTACTTTGAACATTTTCAGTTACACTGTCCCTTACTAATAATCTTACTACATTAAAAAGTATTTAACATAGAAAGTGTTGTTACTGTCATCCTTCTCATATGCATTGGAAGTATTGGGGCATTTAAAATGTTCCATGTACAGCTAGGATGAATTATACAGGCATTCCTGTCTAATGGAGAGAAAAAATGGTAGCATAATTTAACTGGTGATCCAGTAGGAAAATGCCTCAAAACAAAAGAATGAAAGAAGTTCATGTAAGAGAACAACTTGTGTTCCAGAGGATATAGTACAGTAACAATGATTTTTGAAGTAGATGTTTACAGTATGTGGAGAATCCAAGTTAATTTGTAGTATCCTACAGGTTTTTAAAATGTTTGATATGTTATGAGTCAATGAATTACAGGCTGCACCTACTGTATGTTTTGCATGCACAGTTCAGCAATAAAGAATACAAGAATGAGCTGCATATACATATGTAAACAACTGCAAATTTGCAGGAGCACAGTCACAAGGTAGCAGTAAAGGAGAAAGTCAATTTTGCGTTTTACTGAGTAAAAAGGAACTCTTTTTTATTTAATGTTATATACACGTTGCACGAAGACAGAAAACAATAGGCAATAGGTAGGGGCTACTGCTCCTGTATGGATGCTATGTAATAGAAATGTTACAGATCAAAGAATTAAAAAGGTGAGGATGTAGGCTTCCTAGACCTGTGTTCTGTGTCATGGGATCTGAAGGGCAACAGTAATGGTATGCACATGGGTCATCAAAATTTCTATTTTAAAGGTGGGGATAATACTTGTTGCCTGCCACATTGTCACCTTCCCATCACCCAATATCCTGTCTGATGCCCTGGAGGCAATGTGTCACTGCCAACCTTTGTTACCTACCATTCCATGTCAGTAGTGAGAAGGCATAGTTACAAAGGCAGAATTAAAAGTTGTCTGGTACAGGCAGCACTACATGCACTGTATGAAGTAATAATAGGTAACGTGCATGTTGTATAAAAATCAGTTTATTGTGACATAGTAGTATCATTGATCTTATAGGAGAAATATCATGTAAAAGTGGAATCAGACTTCAGACAGTAACATTTCATACGGTAATGTAGTGCCATTTAATCTATATTGTTTCTGTGTTCTGCATGTCCCTGGTATTGAGCAGGACTTCAGAGATGGAATTGCTTGAATAGGCAGGTACAATAGTTGTGAAGGCTACAGAGATGTTTTCAGTACCTTATTTACAGGTTGTTTTATATTGCAAAGAGATAGTGCTGTTAAGGTTACAGACTGAATGTCTGAAAAGGCTGCAAGTAAAGAGATGACATAGTATCATACATCATAGTATAACACCTTTAGATGCTGTAGGAATGGCTGAAGTATATATTTTTGTTCACCACGTTTGCAAGGAAGAAAAACATATTTTTTTAACCAGGAGAGACACACTAAGCTGAAGCTTGTTTACAGGTGTGATCTGGGAGCAGAGGGAAGTTAAGTGACTTACTCAGGGTCGCACAATTTGTAAGTTGGGGCTATGGGATTCAAACCCAGGTTACCAGGTTTGCAGCTCAGAACTTTAAACCACTGCACTATACTGCCTCCCTTACACATAAAAAGCAGATGGAGAAGAGAGGCAGCATTATATTGATTTTTGAATTAACCTTCCAGCTTTGCTATTCAATTGTGCCTGAAATATTCAACTCTGATCACAACAGAATTTAGAATTTTGTTTTAAGGTATGTAAATATAGAATAATTGATAGGGAACTGTGCACAACAAGGCTGTGTTCCCATCAAGAGTTTTGATGACATCATAGACCTCGAGAGCGAAGCTCGAGAGGTCCCTATAATGTCATCAAACACCCAAGATGGAAACACGGCCTTGACATGCACAGTTTCCTATCTGTTATTTTGTGTAGTATATGGTTCCCCTCAAACTGTGCCACATTAATTTCACAAGGATTTGTTAGTTTCTGTACCTTGTCCAGACACTGTAGTTTTCTCCCGGTCCTCGCTGCAGTTCTGCTCCGCTGTCGACCCCGAAGGTACCATTGCTCACTGTCGTCTGGCTTAACTTTGTACGGAGGGACCACTGATTTATTTAAAAAAAAAAAAAACTACTGACAAACTGATAGTTTGGAAACAGGGTGCCTTCTATGCCAGTCCATGTCCAAACTATTTGAAAAGCTCATGCTCAACTGCTCGCTTACCAGCGCCGCCATACTGTACTGCATTTTTTGAAAAGCCAATGTTTCAGCTAATCGGGAAACAGTTGAAGGTTATGAAGTTATTGTACTAAGTACTATTGTTGTGACATCAGAACAATAGTACAGCAACTTTTTTTGACCTTTGAACTGTCCTACAACAGGATTTGGAAAACCATCATTTTCTATCCACAATGAACCCTAACCATATACTATACTGTGTTATAAAATGTCAAATATGTTGTGATTGAGACAATGCAATGTAGAATAAAAAGGCATAGGTATGGTACAGTAAGAATTGACTGGAATATTTATTTTGGTATTGCATCTAAGGGCATATTTCAGATGGTATGTTACATGTAAGGGAAAGGGGAACTTGTTTAATCATGAAAGACACAGTATTGCAATACTGAAATCCCTTTGAGACTTTGAAGCATAAGGACATTTAATAAGTTGCTCAGGGCAACGCATTATGAAAATGGGGACTGTGGTATTCAAAACCAGGTCTCCAAGTTTGCAGCACAAAGAGTTTCATCACTACGCTTTACAGTTGCTCCAAATATATAAGAATTATCATTTTGGAAGCTATCTTGCTAATTTGTGAGACAGTCTTGATCATAGGTGTAAAGGTTAATTTTCAGGACATGGTTACAAATGTGCAATAATGCATTGAATGTTACTGTGACAGTTAGTTTGACTTTACAAGAAACACCTGTTCTGCTCGTAGATGTAGTATCAATAATATAGATTGTAGGTATGGTGTAGATGATGGTTTCCATTGTAATCATTACAAGAACCTTGATACAAGTCTTAAAAGACATAAGGATGCCACTTTGTTAAAAATTGCTAATATTATGCAGAGTCCTGATAAACTTTAGCATGTACATGTCCTGTGTTTCCTGTCTGTGTAGTGAACAAAATGATGTTATCTCAAAGTCTCCCACAGTTATTGTAGAAATAACAAATGTATATATTTATGATGGAAAATATGTTTTAAGTATTATATTACATACAATTCTGGCAGTTAAAAGCATGCAGTGTAATACTGTTTAGCTGTAAGCTAGAATGCTAATTAAGTGAACTGGTAAAGGACTGTAAATAGCAAATGCCATTGTCTGTTTTTTTTTTTTTTATATGTGTGGGTAGGTAGCAGGGTTGCACAAGTTTCTTATGTAAAGCATTGCATCCTTTCAATGTATCTTAGTTATTCACATATGCTTTTAATAGCTGTACCTGAGCAAGTTTTATTCAGTATAGACTTGTGGTGAAACAAATAATTGTTACAAGAGTAAGCTGAAGGACCTGTGCAGAAATGTGGTGCTGTCATTGTTAGGTCAATGATCACTGATGATATTACAATGGTAACATAATAATAAATAAAGCTTGTATGTATGCATGTCATGAATTTATAGAATTGGTTAGTTATTATACATAGTGCAAGAAGTAATCAGTGTCAGGGTGACATCCCTGTTTCTCTGCAGTTAGCTGTATAGAATAGAGTTTCCCTTTTAAGGTTAACTGAGTATCATGAATCTTGTGTACAATGATCACGCTGGAGCAATTTTTGTTTTAATAATGTCTGTTTATCATTCCTTTTTTTTGTTGATTTCTATATCTATGTGGTGCAGCAGTGATGAAATGTCTGGCAATTTACAGGTTTTACAGGAACAGGGCAATCGTTACAGTGATTTATGTAAAAAATTGTGTTACAAAATGTGTAATTATGTGTCAAAGCTGGATGTGTAATTGGTAATAGGGAATCACAGTGCTGTACCATGTTGTATTACACTGAGGGGGTTTGAAGTAAGAGTTCTATGTTGAAGAATATTGTGTATGTATCAAATACTGGAGAGTACACCATGATGAACAGCTGTGGACAGGATTTTCAGGTATGGGGAATGTAGTGGAAAGATTTTTGTTTGAACTTTCTATTTATGCTCCCCCACCCATGGCACTCACCCTCTACCTGGATCCTGGAGTGGTCCATCCCCCACGTAACCATGGTCTGCCCACCAGGCATGGATGAGGCTGGGCACTTACACCCCAAATTCCTGAGTTTCATCAGATCCAGTACAGGTAGGAGCACTGGGGCCTGGTCCTATGTCTACCAGGAGTGCCACAAGCTATTTTCCCATGTTCTGTGCATGACATGCACCCTGATGTTTGGGTGCTAAGTGCCAACGTCCATCACACAGTTCCCCTTCATGTGACTGGGCTTGCTGTACTGCAGGCCTCTGTCTGGGATCAGCCAAGCACCAAGCCCTGTTCCCCCCTCCCCCCCCGGAGAAGGCAAGAGGCCCTTGGGATGCTCAAGCCTCCTCCCCCCATCTCACCCTCTCTAGCTCCCCTGGGCTCAATCCTGAACCCAGGTCACCAGCATCACAAGTGGTAGCACTACCATTGCACCAACAGTCTGGCCTGTAGTAGAGAGATTTATGTGGCAATCAATGTTATATGATGGGAAAACTATTGTGAGCAGTAGATTTGTAATTGGTTATAAAGAGCACTACTGCATTAACTTGTTGATGTACTCCGAAGGGGGTTAAAATAGTGAGGCATTGTATGTAGTGCACTCAGTTACAAGTCTGAGCAGCAAATCTGAAGATTTGTTTTTTTTTTGTTTTATTTTTTGCAGTTGTTTGACCAGGAGTGGCACACTAAGCTGAAACTTGTTTACAGGTGCAACCTGCAAGTGACTTGCTCAGGGTCACACAGTATGCAAATGGGGGCTATGGAATTCAAACCCAGGTTACCAGGTTTGCGTCTCAGAGCCTTAAACCACTGCACTATACTGCCTCCTAAATACAGTATTCAACAGTAAAGGGATAATAAAGTAACAGACATTATTAAAAAAAAATTCCTCCTGCCTACATATTTAATGCATTATTCATGGTAATAAGGTAACCTTTAAAGGAAAAAACTATCCTACACAGCTAACTGATAAGAAACAATGACATCACATATTCATTATATATTGTATAGTTTCATTCCATTGTCACACACAGCTGCACTGCCTAACACTTGGCCTATTGAGTACTATCAAAAATCCATACAATTTATGGAACACTTAGTGTACCATAACTTATTCTAGCTGTCTGCCTGTCTGTCTGTCTGTCTATCTATCTATCTATCTATCTATCTATCTATCTATCTATCTATCTATCTATCTATCTATCTATCTGTGTCTATCTATGTGTCTATTTATCTATTTATCTATCTGTCTATCTAGCTATCTATCTATCTGTTTATCTTTCTGTGTATATCTAAGTTTAGAAAATGGACAAGAGAATCCTAGCATGCTGATTGGCTAGGTACCAACTAACTAAGCAGGCAGGTATTTTTCAATACAGCCCACTTGAAAACAAGTGCCAATTTGGGGTACCCCATTCCTCGGAGTATCCATTGATACCCTGAATTTTCAACCTTAGCAGCCACCATTTTTTTTCTGTTCGCTTAGCAACTGACACCTTCCCCCGTACACAAATGCCATGCTGATGATGCTGTCTGTTGGGCTGTCTCTTTGTCCTCACCACAGAACAAAACAAACTTTTTTAGCCTTATTTTATTTTTTCTGCTGGCTCATACCTCCCTCCCTCCCTTCGGACCTTTCATTCTGATTCCCACTCACTATACACCTGCCAACAGCATCTGCACCATCATGTTAAACAGCCATTTAACCTATGTGAGGAGCACAACAAAAAATATATATTTTTTTTAGAAAGTAAGTCCCTATCATACTTGCGGCCAATCCCTGAGAAAGGGAGAAAGAAAGTGGTACTATAGCTCTGAAACTGCTAGTGTGCTTGAGAAGAGCAGTACTTTTTTTGTTTTCCATATGGTCCACCTGCAGTACGGAAACCAAAGAAAATTCCACTTTTGTCATGCTCTCTAGTGGCACCAGACCTACTGCTCTCTCACTCTCTAAATGGCCAAGATAGCACTAAAAAATGTATAAAAAGCCATCTACAAGTCTCCATAGTGATGTCGTATGGCCACCCACCCTTTAAGCCTTGTTCCACAAATTTTTCTGACTGTACTGCAGTGCTTCCTGTGCAGACACTGACTCACTTCTGCAATACCGCTCGGAGAGAGTTTGAAAAAAATGTTACCGATCCACAAGGCCCCCTCTTTACTCAGTGACCATGGCAACCCTCTTCCCCACCCCCTTCTCCAGATGTTGGTCCCAAGGGAAGAAAAAAACAGCAGTTTTCTACAGCACTAGTCTCAGGATTCTACTTGTTGCTCCTGAGTTTCTTTTTCTGCAGCTGACTGCAGCTCCCTTGCTGTTCAGGTTGTCAACCGCTCCCATTCTTCCTAAACAGCTCTGTAGAACACTGTACTGCAAAATCAGTACATTAAAAACCATGGGGACGGGGATGAGTCACTTAACTGGGGCAAACTTGTTTATAATTAGAGAGTCTACAGTATAATAAAAGTCCCTAGCTCAAATAAACAAAAAATTCTAAAGCAGGCAGAGGGACTATTTTATTACAAAAGTTACTTTTAAGTAATTTTTTATTAATTTCTTTTTTAATTAACTATTTTTTTCACCATGCCATTTTTTACCATGCCCATTTTCTAAGTGCAGCCTTCCAGGGCCTGTGGTGTCAGTCCTTATTAACCCCTTGGGCAGTTCGGTATTTCCTAATATCACCCACCTTGTCGGGTATTATTGCTTACATATCAATGTATTTTTGTCTCTTTCTCTCTGTATCTATTTATGTTTCTCTGTCTCTATCTCAATCTCTATCTAGACATATTAGTAATGTACCAGTCATCTAGCTACAGCATTTGTCTCTGTATGTTCCTTTCTCTCTGTCTTTCAAGATGTACAGTAGATATATTGTATATATATATGTAACAGATAAACCACTCTGAGGTGTGCGGTCGCACTCTGATATACTCACGCCTTGGTGTGCATTGCTACACATAAGGCCGCAGGCCGAGTGCATCAGCAACCCAAGGCGTGCATATATCAGAGCACGACTGCACACCTCAGAGTGGTGTATCTATCTTATAAAATGTCAAAATTGTTTTGATGGGGGTTAAAAGTTGAGGTGTGCAGTCATGCTCTGATATGACACGGTCATGTGATGTGTTTTATACAATCAGAGTTTGGATTTCTAGGATATTGTTATTCCATTTTATATATATATATATATATATATATATATATATATAAGGTTACATAACAAGGACCTGTGCAATACATGATTGCCCAAGGTCAAACAGCTTGAGTGAAAATAAATCATGTATTCCACAAGATCCCTGTTTCGTGTTTCTTTTATGCAATAGGGATTATTTAGGATTATGTAAGGAGTTTTGTTTTAAATTGTTTATTTAATCTTCATGTTAACATACATGGACTTTTTGTAGATTTCCCAGGGTAGCTCGGCCTAGCATAGTGGTTGCTAAGCAGTTGCTACGGATGCTCCAACTTTACATTATGGACAGTACATAATGAAAAGGTTTGATGCATTTTTTTCGGGGGGGGGATTTGTTCATCAGAAAAAGTAAAGAAAAACTGAATTGTCTGCCATTTTTTGCTGAGTGTAAAAAAATCTAAAAGACATATATATATGAAACACCTCTCATTTTGTAGATAATTTTGTGCTGAACAACTCTTGTGCTCAACGTACAAATGCTATCAGTTTTCATTTTAAAGTTATTTGTATTTATTTGACAAAAAAGTGCAAAGAAACCCTTAACTTTCTGCTGTTTTTGCCAATGCTACAAAAACTAAAAGGTATCTATAAAGGAAATACTACTCATGTTGTAGATATTTTTGTGCTGAACATTATTTGTGCTCACAGTACCATGCAACCTTTTTTATTTGAAAGTTATTTGCATTTGAATATGATTAGTACTGCTACTGAAGCCGAACATTCTAAATTGGCTGATGACATAGCAACTATGTCTATAAATGAGTGATGACATAGTAACTATGTATGTAAATGAGTGATGACCTACTTACTATGCATGTAAATGATTTTATTTACACAGTAGCTAAAATGCACATTATTTATGGCATGCATTTATTGTTCACACCTGTTGCATAAATACATATATATATATATATATATATTATATTTCTTTATCCTAGTCACTGATAAGACTGCTGCAAATAACATATTTTGTGCCTTGCACATTTCTGTTCCACTCATGAATAACTTAGTTGATGTCACACCCTGTCTCTTCAGTATACAAGCAGAAATACATAAAGTTTACCACCAGCACAACCTTCTCATCCTAACAAACACATTTCTTTTCAACACACAGCCTTCACATCAAAATTACTGACAAAAATTACCCAGCATCCTCAAAAAGTGTCTTTATATCTTCCTTACAAACCTTTCCAACATCCTGTGACATCCATCATGCATCTACCTATGTAGGTAACAGAACTGCCAAAATATACAGCCATTTGTTGTGTTCCACAACACAGGTGTAATAGTGATTGCTGTTTTAAAATTACATGTCCCAGTAAGTTACAGAACTCTGTGTGGTGAATACATTTATGCCTTTTCTGGGTTACATAACAGGCCAAGGGTTTACCAGCTGGAGCTGTATGTAGGACGTGAGAGGAAATATACCATATAGAAGGACTATGTGATGGTCACATTTGTGTCACTAAGTACGTTAAGCTTTATGTATAAATACATACATATATACTTACATATATCTATCTGTATATGTGTGTGTGTGTGTGTGTGTGTGTGTGTGTGTGTGTGTGCTATGCGTGTATGTGGGTCTGTATACAGAGACATACCAGCAGATTGTTGCAGTCATATCTATGTCTTTCTATGGTTCTGTGTGATGATAGCGATCGCAATACAGCTATCACTATCATGGTGAATGTAGATATATGAAGCTCGGTGACCCATCTTCTGGCATACTAAAATATTTTTGGAGGGCTGCCCCCCCACCCCTCAATTAAGATTGTTCACTCCAGGGGAGTGCATGTCGAGAAGGGGACAAAACACAGTGATGAAAAAAAAAAAAACAGGAAGCCGCAAGCAGTGGCAAAACAATAGCGCCGCCGCAAGTCCCGAACCCAGTGCCTACTGCACCATAGCTAGCCACCCTCAACACTACACCACAGGGCTGTCTTGGCTGCAGTAGAATCCCCTACCTATCCATGCCCACCCTCCTATCCCTCCACTACACATCCCTATCTCTCCCCTTCTGGTTACTTTCCTCGCTGTACCATCACTACCCTTGCAGGTTAGCTGATGATGACAGTGCTATAAATGTATCGCTGATTTTACAGTTGCTCACTTATAATCACTGTCATCACTGGATAACCCTTCTACAGTATTTGTATTTATTTTGATACACACACACACACACACACACACTCACACACACATATATATGTATGCATATATAATTCTACCAGAAACTAATGACACATTTGACCATCAGATATTACTTATATATTGCATATTTCCACTCCATTCTTGCATACAGTTATGATTCCACAAAAAACATACATTTCATATAACACTTGGTGTATTGTAACTTATTTTGACATCCTCTCTGAAAGCACCACTCACCATTACACCTGTGTACTAAATCACAACACGTGTCGCTATTCTCTCAAAACTACTTCATTGTATGCTTACTGTACTCTGTGTTATGTAATTCTGTGACCCTTGTCATGCATTCAACTAATACACGTTAGAGAATCAATCTTCCTTAATATTTCCTAACCACATAGTACTGCTTATACTGATAGTCTATTTGTCTGCCTGTGTAACTATCTATGCTAATCTCTATCTATCTATCTATCTATCTATCTATCTATCTATCTATCTATCTATCAATCAATCTATCTATCTCTTTATATCTCTCTCAGTTTCTACTTATATTTGTGTATGTTGCACCATAGTTGCATCCTTCCTACAGCTAGGCATAAACTTGTTCAGAAGATAATACTGTCCGTTTCCGGCTACTGTGACGTGGTCTATGGTGCTGCCACTAAGTCCTCCCAGGCCAGACTGGACACCATCTTCAATTCCTTCTGCCACTTTGCCCTGGATGCCCCCCTTGTACCCATCATTACAATCTTTACCCTATCCTTCCCCTGTCTTACAAACAGGTGACTCTCACACTGTGCTAAATTCACCTCCAAGCACTGGTTGTATGAGCTTCCTTCCTTCCTAACTCACCTCCTCCTTTATAACAGCCCCACCCTCCCATTCCCTTAGATCAACCAACTCCTGTACCCTGGTTGTCTCCCACAGATCCATCCAAATCAGTCAATCCAGTTACTCTTGCCAACTCCCAAAAATGTGGAATCCCCCCCCCAAATCTGGCATTCATACTACATCTACTCCATCTGCTCTGCCCTCAATAATTACCTTGCACCTAACTGTTCCTATCATGTCCCTCCCTATTTCCTTCCTCCAAGCCCAGGTCAAACTCTACCCCTCTACCCTCACCTTCATTTTACCCTGTGCACACCCACCCCTCACCCACCCCTCAAATCTCTAGCCCTTCCTCCCTTCTCCCTAATTGCTCCCCCTAACTGGACTCTCTTGATCTTTCACAGAATGTAAAGGACCCCAAATGCTCTCCATGGGTCCCTCTCCTACCCACAAGGGGCTTGTATCTCTCATGTCCTCTCTTCCCCCACCATCTTAAAGGGGTCCATCTGGGACACTGCCTTATCCCCTTCTCTGTGGTCCCCCCAGTCCCCTTGCAAGCTTCCTCACGTCCTGAAGGGGTCTCCAGGGGCACATCTCTTCCCCTTCCCCATCTCACCCCTCCCTCCCTTTTCCCCCTTTTCTTTCATATAAACACTTGTTTACTTATTAATCTGGCACTTACTTTTGTCCACTCTTTCTACATGTTATGCGCAATGCTGTTGTAACATTGTTTGTAACACTTGCCTTACAACTGTATGTTAATGTTGATATTGTAACTTGAATGTTTAATGTCTCATTCTAGTTGTACCCCTTCCCCACTGGTTGCACCGGGAGACAAGCAACTTGTTGGTCAATGTCCCTTCCTGGTGAAATATTCCAATAAATATTTCTATCTAACTTCTTGTCTAATTATATATCTATGTATCTATCATTTACCTATCTTATCTATCTATCTATCTATCTATCTATCTATCTATCTATCTGTCTGTCTATCAATCTGTCTGTCTGTCTTTCTGTCTAGCTATCTATCTGTCTTTCTATGTTCTGTCTAGCTATCTCTCTTTCTATGTACTGTATGTTTCTCTTTTTATCTGTATTTCTATCTATCTATCTATCTATCTATCTATCTATCTATCTATCTATCTATCTATCCCTCTGTCTGTCTGCCAGTTCCTCTGTCTGTCTGTCTGTCTGTCTATCTATCTATCTGAACAGCAACAGTGTCAGTAGCTCTGCAGCTTGCAGATTTGGGTTACATCTGATAATACTACCCATTCCATACATTCTCATCTTTCTGCCATGAAACAGGGCTTTTACACATGGTCTTTATGACAGTCAGAAAATATAATTACAGCTTGTGGTATTTGTAATTTATATTTTCCTTTCTCCTGTATGTATTTTGTAAGTTTCATATCATTGTGATTGATGAAACCTAATTTTATAATGTTCACTTCATGGTGACTATTATTATTACTGACTCCATTCAGCACTTATTTGGGGTCTCTTCCTTATCAGTCGCTATTAAGACAGTGCTGCAAATCACATATATTTCATAACTTGCATATTTCTACTCCATACCTGATTAACCTAGTTTCTGTCAGACTCTGTCTCTGCTGTAAGCAACCAGAAATATATAAAGGATATCCCCAGCAAAACCTACTCATCCTAATTGAAACATGTTATCTAGGTATAGCCTTTACACCAGACTTCCTGACAAAAACAGATTTCAGAGCATCCTCAAAAAGTGAGTATTTTAATAGCTACATTGCATTCCTTTCTAACATCCTTTGATATCTGTGATGTATCTACATATGTTGGTAGCAAGTTCTGGAATGCTGTGTGGTGAATAACTGTTATCCCATTTGTTGGTTACACAACAGGCTAGGGTTTATGAGCTGCAGCTGCATGCAACACTTATGCGGAAATGTGCAGTATGAAAGGAATATGTGATGGTCACATTTGTCTCAGTACATACTGATATCTTTATTTATACAACTTATGTGCTGGGATAAATGCCAGTGTAAAAAGTAATATCTTTAGAAGTCAGTGAAGATAACACTGATATCTTCATGTCCCTGTATGTCATCATGATATCTTAACACTCCTATACGTCATCCTGTTATGTTTTAAACTTCTCTATGTAATCTCTAAGAAATTCTATTGGTCCCCACAGGAAACTCAGCTGTTCTAAAGCTCTGCCTCTTAATTACCTGAATCCTCCTCCCCTACCAGCATGACTCTTACATCTTATTCAACCTGCCATCAATTTAAAACAATCATTAATTTATCCTGCCATTCCTCCCTCCTCTCACCGAAAGTGTTTCATTCCTCATATCCCAGATTTGTACCATCCTGAGTGCTTTCAATACATTACAGCAAGTAGCTCAGAAACATTTTAAATAATGCAGTCAGTGCAAAATGTTAAAAATCCACTTTGTTTTTATTAATTTTCCTGAGCTTTGTAAAAAACAATCTGCCAAGTACAAACACAAGAGAGAGAATGACTCGGCATATCATCAGCTTCTGACAACTGAAAGTGAGCGCGAGCGAGTGTTACTATAGCAACACTCGCTTGTGGTCACGTTCTCGTCTCTGAAGCTGCCGACATGCTGGCTTGGTTCACTCTTTCTACTGTCACCAGCTTCTTCAGAACTCACCTAACAAGATTGCTAAAAATGCAGTGGATTGGCAACATGTTTGCACTGACACTGTCTTATTTTAAACGTTTGTGACCTACTCAATGTAATATATTGAAACCGCTCAGTCACGCTTCAAATCTAGCAGGTCAGAAATAAAAGTCGGTGAGACAAGGAAGAAATCACAGTAACAACCACCAGATAAGTTGCTTTAATAACTTAATAAATTTGTAAAACCCGTAGAGATTTTTCTCAATGTACAAGAAGAGTCCCATATTTTAAATGTCTCCCAGATCCTCAGTGAAAACCCTTGTTCATGCTACAAATTTATACCATTAAAACTTATACTCCTCAGTGAGCCCAGGGGCGCAAAAGGCAATATCAACTAGATAAGTTTAATAACTACGTTTTTACCAGTTATAGCAGGACCAGAGCACAGAGGGGTGGGGAGAAGGATGGGAGTTAAAGCTGCTGGTCCTGCCTGAGAACTTTCGTGGAATATTATTTTAAATACTGTATGTGGTGGGTTGTCATGGGAAAGCAGGGCAAAACATATGTGGGGGTCATATTGGAGGCCCAGCACATTAGTTGTATAAACAGAACATGACATGGCTTGACTGAATATATCATATTTATCTTCACTCGAGGCCAATGACATAAAGATATCTCACTCTTGGCTTCGCCACTCGTGAGATATCATGATATCATTGGCCTCTTGTGAAGATAAATATGATATCTTCAGTCAGGCCATGTCATATCCCTTATATATACATACATACAATCATGCATATATATATATATATATATATATATATATATATATATATATATATATATATATATATATACACACACACACACACACACACACATATATACATACAAATATTTGTGTGTATGTGTATGTGTGTGTGCATGTGCATCTCAGTATATGTTGTCATATATTGCTACAATCCTCTGTCTCTTCATCTCTCTCTGGCTCTCTCTCTCTCTCTCTCTCTATATATATATATAGATATATATACAGCATATACTGTACACACACATGCTAATGGCTATGTGGTTACAGGAATTAAATGCACATCTTAGGTGTGTTGTGAGGCACAAGGCAAAGCTGAGTACCCTCATAGCACCTGAGACCTGTATTAAATCCTTGTAACCACTTACTTTGGAGTGGGTTATTGCATTTATTACAAGCATTATGGGGAAAAAACATTCACAAAGGTGTTTTTTTTTCTTTTTGAATTGAAAGAATCTGAGTGTATCATGCCGACTTGCAAAGTAGTCCCCAGATATCAGTCTGAACAGAAGGCTCTCTCTCTCTATTGCCCTGTTTACATTACTGCATTGCTCCTGATTTTTGATCGCCTCCTTCTGGTGCCCTGCCTCCTATGCCAGTCATTAATAATTTACACAGCCTTTGATACAGCACTGCACTGTGCACCACAATTGGTCAGTTCCTAAAGTGGGGTGGGCTTTGTTTGTTCATGTCTGCTCTTACGCGCTGTGCGATGCACTCCACTGCTGCATCACATCAGGTGGTTTCCATGCCTTCCCAGAAACAGGAATCAGCAAGCAGTCACACTCTGCTCCTCCAGCTGCACAGAGGTGCATGGCCACAGCATCCCTGAACACAAATCCGCACAGCATAGTAGCCAATCCGCTTTGCCCTTTGCCAGCTCACCTACTGAACATTAAGCAACCCACACCATGAGCTGCTCTCAGCTCTTGCACTGAGAATTTCAATTGTAATCTCAGCAATGGATGCTGTGGAAATGCACCTCTCTGCAGCTGGAGGGGGCACCCAGGCTGTACTATGGGTTTCTATTCGTGATGTCCCTCTATTCTCCACCAGGCAGTCACACTCTGCCCCCCTTGCACAGAGTTGCATTGATGCAGCATCCCCAAATTCCAAAAAAACTCATATGCCATCAACCCCCCAGCACAATCCCCACCTCAAGGACCAACAGTAGAGTGGCCAGCAAATAAAAACACCAACCTTCTGCAAGTGAAGTACAATAGATTTACTGATTTCTGCAACTGCACACATGCACAAGAACAATGCTGCCATCCTCTCACTCACCAGTATCCCAATACTTTCTGCTTCTGGAATGAAACTGTGAGTTTACACATCATGGCAAGTCACTCAATTCACTGGACATTTCTTTTCTTGCATTGAAACAGAAAGTGGGAGCAGAGGCATCCATAGGAGCACTGGTAAGTGTCCACACAGTGTGATTTGCAGTGCATCAACTGCTGTGCATGGGTTGATGCACTGCAAATCGAGTGGTGTAAATAGGCCGTAACCCTGTCCTTCCTCCACCAAGAAACATTCAAAACAGAAGGGTGTCTCTCTCTCTCTCTCAAAATCTATCCCTCTCCCTCTCCCCCTCTGTCTCTCTCCCTCTCCCTCTACCAATAAAAGTTCACATTCAGATAACATTCTATATCCAGAATCTACCTCACTTGCTACCTGTCTTCAAACCAAATTATTCTGAATCCTACAAATGTGTCTTTCTTGCCCTTACCTGGCTTTTATTTAGCTTACCTATGGACAATGTTACCTTGGATCAACTGCTTGCTTCATGTTTATTGCCTCCAATACATAACAAGGTAAGGTGCAGGATGTGGGCCACAAGGCTTTCACAGCCCATGCTGTGATCCTTTAACTATTTCAGCACACTGCTGTTTATTTCTGTTCCCTGTCCTGAAACCCATGAAGACAGACATACAATTCCTATCCCTTCTGTGTGTGTGTGTGTGTGTGTGTGTGTGTGTGTGTGTGTGTGAGTGTGTGTGTGTGTGTAGGTATATCTGTCAGGCAAGCTTACCACAGTAACTGTTGATTAAAGAGTAAATTCAATCAATGAGCACCAAATGCTTTTTGACCAGTCGGGTTGCCTCCGTTTCAAACCCATGTTATATAGATCCTTTGAATGTATCCTGGGCACAGGTGTGAGGTGCAAAATCTTCTCATTTACCTTTCACCTGGGGATGGGAAGCAATTTTTGCAGGAAGTCACAGATTTCTTTGTTGACACGGTGTTGGAGACACCCAGAGTGATGGTGCTCAGCAACTTCAGTGCCTGGATTGATGATGAACTCTTGCATTTTGGACAGGATTTCCTCCAACTAATGTATACGTTAAATCCAACCAAATGAGATGTGGCACACAGGAGCCCCAGTGCTTCAACTCTAATAATGAGTCTTCCCCCTGAGGAAGACTCATTATTAGAGTCGAAGTGCTGGGGCTATACAATTCATATTATGTGCTGTGTTTGAGCTATTTGCTGTAATTGGCTATTGTGCCTTAAATAAATTTGCTATTTTATTTGCATCAAGCTCCTGTGTGCCACATCTCATTTGGTTGGATTCTGCTTTTTGGGTCTGGCTGTTCCATACTGTGAGCACTCACCCACAATCTCCTGCTCACACACTACTCCATGGTAGTTTTTTTTGTATACATTGAGCCTCATACAGGTTGTTTCCTCTATGACTCATATTGCGGGTCACTCTCTGGATCTGGTCTTCCTACTGGATATGGGAAGTGCCGACTTGGTAGAGGAACCAGTCAGATGGTCTTATTTTTTTTATTTATTTATTTCAGATCTTGGATAACACCTGTGAGCAGATGCTCATTAATAGGTTCCATGTCAGTTACATAGGGGAACAAGGTACAAAGACTGGGGACAATAGACATGGTAGGTACAAGTTTCCAGACAGGAGGCAATGGGACATGTATACTGAGGCATTGTACAATGTATGTCCATGTCAGAATGAAGAGCAGACAGAGTAGGGACATAGGAGAGTGAGGGATGCAGGGGCAGTGCAGATAGGACAGACTGAGAATCTAGAGAGGAACAGGGTCTGACCATCACACTATCAGATTCAGCTTCCATGCACCCCCATAGGTCTGCCCTTTCAGAGATGGTCTGGTACTGCCCATAGAGGGATGTGGTCCCAGATGACCTAATGGTGGCAATGGACCTATTGGGATGTACGAGTGCAATCATGGGTCCAGAGGTTCTACTGTAAACCTATAATAGGGCCATGGTGGTGGCTCTGGACTCCATAGCTCCTGTCTATGTATGCCCCTTTGACCTCAATTCCCATGGTTTGATAGGATATTGAGGAAGATGAGGAGAGTGGGTTAAAGGCTAGAGCAATGCTGGCAAAAATCAGGCCTAGATGCCAGCAAGCTTAGAATGATGGCACATTATGTGGACTATCAATCAGAGATTTCCCATAAGAAGGCAGAATTCCTGTCCTGCATGGAACTGGCTGGCTCAGCTTTTTCACACTGTAGGCAGACTGGCAAATCCAGCCTATTTGCAGTTGTGAAGAGCATTGTCACAGGATAAATGTGATGAGTTTGCTTGATTCTTTGCACATAAGGTTGTTGGCACCAGGTCTGAGATCTGTTCGGCATGCTCTAAGAGGGGTTGCAGATACTGGTGGGAGGTCACAGAACCTTGTATTGACTGGTCGGCATTTGGCCAGGTGGCTATCTTGGATGTCATGCTGATCATCGAGAGTATGTGTCTGACTTTCTGTAGTTTGGATCTGGGCCTGCCCTGCCTCCTTGTGGGGTGTGTGGATGTCATCGGCCTGATCCTGGCAGAGATAGTCCGGAGCTCATTAGAGACTGGGGGTATTCCCTGATTCTTTGAAAGAGACAGTGGTGACTCCAAGTTATAAGTAATCTTCTCTTGATCTGGACTGTCTCATCAACTACAGGCCCGTCTTTAAAGAGGACAAGAAATCATTTCTAACTGGCAACTATTTATAAAGTTCTTATTCTCAGAAATGATATGCATTCACCCAAAGTTTCAATACGTAACTATACTTGGATAAAAAGTGATATAAAAAAGCTTTATTTTGCATCATCTTATTTTTAGGCAGCATTCTGTTACAGTTGTCTTCAACAAACCAACAATTAGGAGTTTTACCTATGTCATGGTTTGTGCACAGAACTCTAAACAGGGTTCTGATAGGTCGGCAGCTCATACTTAGCATTCTGTACACAAATCGTGACATAGTAAAAACTCCACATAAGTGATTCCATGAAGTGAACTGTAACAGAATGCTGCCCATAAAAACACAATGCAAACTACAGTTAAATATGGATACTTTAGGAGAATGCATATAATTTCTGAGAATAAAAACTTTATAAACAGCTGCCAATTAGCACACATTTTCTGTCCCTTTTTAACCTTCCCTTTGTGGGTAAGGTTACTGAGAAGGTGGTCATGTTGCAGCTGGAGGATCTTCTTGCCGTCCATGAGATCTATGATCCCTTCCAGTCAGGTTTCAGGAAAAAGCATAGTACCAAGATTGCCCTTGTTCGGGTGCCCAATGACCTCCTTGTTTTGAGAGATCAGAGGAGCCATACTATCTTGGTTTTCCTTAATCTCTGGGTGACATTTTACACTGTGAACCATGGAATATTGCTAGAGCACCTGCAGCTGATCTGTGGACTGTCTGGTACAGTCCTCATATGGTTTCATTCTTTCCTGACTGGAAGATCTCAGAGAGTTATGTCAGGGATTTTTTCCTTTGACTCTTTCTCCCAGCCATGTTAGTTTCCTCAGGGCTCAGTGCTTCCCCCGTGTTGCTCATGGTGTATTTGTTGCCACTGGGGGACATTGTAAGGTGGTACAGCTTGAGTTTTCACTGCTATGCAGATGATACTCAGCTGCACATGTCCTTTGCACCCGGCCAGGATGTCGCACTCTTGGTATTTAACTTCTGCCTATCCGAGATCAAAGAATGGACATGTGTCAACTGGCTGAAGCTGAATTCTGACAAGACTGAGGTTTTGGTGGTGGACCCGGATCACCGGGTAGAGGGGTCTTCAGCAGGGTGAGCATCTGGCCTGCTACTTGGTGGCTGCCAGCTGAGGACCGTTGAACGGGTGCATAGTTTGGGCTTTATCCTTGATGAGGTGTTGACCGTGAAGTTTCAGGAGTAATCTGTGGTTAAGACCCCATTTTACCACTTAAGGAATATTGCTTGGACTAGTCGCCTGCTTCTGCCTGGTGATCTTCTAACTTTGGTCCACACCTTTGTGACCTCTAGCCCGGATCACTGCAATGCCCTCTACCTAGGGCTATCAGGGGTTGATATCCATTTTCAGCTAGTGCAGAATACGGCCGCCATGTTACTGACTGGGGTTCCTCAGTCTAACCATACTACTCCTGTGTTGCGTGCACTACACTGGCTGACAATGCAATGGCAAATCACCTTTAAGTTCGGCTTGCTGACCTACAGAGCCCTACATTGACAGGGTCTGAGTTACCTGTGAGAGCTTCTTTGCCCTTACCACACCCCTCTGCCCCTTCATTCCACTGACAAGAGATTGTTAGAGGTTTCCAGGGTGCAGCTGAAAACATCTGGTGCTCATTTATTTGCTTTTTGTAACACCTACTCTGTGGAATTCATGACCTCATCAGGTTCGAGAGTGCCATACCATGGAGCATTTCAAGAAGGCACTAAAAACCCATTTATTTAATCTTGCTTTTGTGAATTACTGTGAATAATTACTGGTGGTCTACACTTGATTTTACCTTTTGTTTTAAAGTTTATCATTTATATCTGTGCAATGCTTTGATATTTGAATACCACTTGAAAATTAAAAATTATTATTATATCTATTCACATCAGATAGATAGATAGATGATAGCTATTCTTTGCAAAAAATGCCATTAATGCATCTGGTAGGGTTGTTTCCACAGTGACAAATGTGTGAAAATTCAACGTTAGGGCTACCACCACACCACACCACACCACCCCACCCCCACGTCCCCATCCTCCACATACCAACAAACGTCAAGGGGTGCCATGGAGTTGCCAGTCCCAACTTTCACCCTATTCCATGTGTAAGCAAGTGGACATGCTATAGTATAGGAGAATGGGGTGAGAGTTAAGACTGATGACCCCATGGCATGCCCCAATGTCTTTTGGTGTTCAGTGGATGGGGGCTTGGAGTGGGGTGGTGGTGGGGTGGTAACTCTAATGTTGAATTTCCACACTTTTGTCACTGTGGAAACAACCCTAACTGATGCATTAATGAAGATTTTTGCAAAGAATTGCCTTACTTTTTGAAAAAATGTAATATAAATAGTAAATGGTATGTGTTGGTGGGAGCGCAGGGCCCAAAGCTGCCCATTTGTGCACAATAATATGTGTCTGTGGGAGCATGGGCCCTCTGGGCCCTGTGCTACCACTTACACATAAGTACAGAGCCATACAACATCCCTATAGGGCAAGGAAGCCTTGTAACACAAATTTGCCAATATCTAGGGAACTGTAGCAGCTAGGAAAAAAAATCAAGTGTCACTGTAATCGTGAAAGCTAGATGGCCATGCAAGATAAAGTCAACCAAATCCATATCTCGCATTGTTTCTGATATACAGGCACCAAAAAGTACTGTGAGTGGTAACTTTGAGTGCATAGTAGTGGCCTACAGACATGAAAATGAGCAATTGGATTATTAATTTCCAAATATCTCAGTAATCGTACAAGGCAGAAAAAAATTCAAAATCCATGGTATTTATGGTTTTCCAACCTACTTCTGTACTTAGTGCCACTATAGAGGGACTAAAATTTTTTTGCAATGAGAAATCCGTGTCTTGAACTGTTTTCGAAATACGGGTACTGAAAGGCATCATGGGCACCACAATGTTATCCTATGGGAAAATTTCTGAACTTCAGAATGCTGTAACTACGGACCTGTTCAATGTTTTTGTACCAAACCACCACAAGGCACATCTGTGGAACCAGGGCTTGCCACCCTGAAAATTTCATGTCAAAAGCACAATCCACTTTGGCACAATGAAGTGACAAATAAAACAACACATAGCAAAATGTGTTTGTGCATTGTTACCATGATTACATGATTTATACACTTGTACACAGAACTTGAAAAGACTCTTGGCCAAAGAAAAGCTTTATATAATGACAACCTCTGCATACTCTGAACTGTACAGTATTCCTGTTTTACCATGTAAATAAACAATAATGTCACCACATTACCTAAACTACTTTTTCTATGCAACGCTTTCATACTGTTTCTGCCTCCCTTACCTTTTACAATAGAAATATCTTCACTACTGACAATTCATTGTGTTGGTTCTCCAGCCTCCTTTACAAATGTACACAACTTCACAAACTACATTATGCAGCTGTAGTGGCTGTGACCAGATTTTTTTATTTTTTTGTTACCTGTAAGAAAGAAAATGTTCCCTTGTCAATCTGCCCCCACACACCCACACCCACTCCACCCTGATCTACCACTCAGAATCCACCACCTCACACCCCCCATACCCTTCACACAATCTCACTCACTTGAACATACCCCATGGCATAGAACCACTCTCCAAATGACGAAGTGGAAGGGGACTTGGAAAAAGCATCAGTCCTGAACAAATATTTTTGTTCAGTGTTCACAGACGAGGGCAAAGGTGAGGGACCACAATAAAGTGGCAGGAGCAATAAGGGCAGAGAGGTGGACTCCAGTCCATTTACAGAGGAGAAAGTTCTGAAAAATTGAAAGTGGACAAAGCAATGGGATCAGAAGGGATACATCCTAAAATATTAATAGAGCTTAGGGAGGAGCTGGCAGCACCACTGGCAGCCCTGTTCCTTAAGTCGCTGCAAGCAGGAGTGTTCCAGAGGACTGGGGGAGAGCTGATGCAGCCCCTCTGCACAAAAGTAGGATCAGGGAGGAGGGTGAAAAGTATTAACCAGTCAGGCAGATCTTAGTGGTGGGGAGGATAATGGAATCACTGCTAAAGGAAAGGATTGTGGAACATCTTGAATCCAGAGGAACACAGGATCTGAGTCAGTATGGATTCACAACGGGAAGGTCATGTCAAACAAATCTGATATACTTAATTGACTGGGTGACCAGGGAAGTGGATCAGGGGAGATTGGTGGATGTGGCCTACCTGGACTTCAGCAAGGCCTTCAACACCATTCCACATAAAAGTCTGGTAAGCAAGTTAGGTAGCCTGGTAATGGTCCCCAAGCTGGTAAACTGAGTTAGAAACTGGTTGAGGGATAGAACTCAGAGGGTGGTGGTAAATGGAGCTTGTTCTGAGGAAAGGAGGGTAACCAGTGGGGTTCTACAGGGGTCAGTTCTGGAACCAGTTCTATTCAATGTCTTCATAAGTGATATTGCAGAGGGTCTGGAAAGAAAGGTATGCCTATCTGAACATGATACTAAGATCTGCAATAGTGTAGACACTCCAGAAGGGGTGGAAACAAGGAGGCAGGACTTAGGTAAACTTCAGGAATGGTCAAGAGTGTGGCAGCTAAGATTCAATGCAAAAAAGTGAAACATCATGCCTTTTGGGCACAGGAACCCATGGAAAGCTTACAAAACTGGGGAGAGATACTGATGGCAACCAAACAAGAGAGGGATCCGGGGTAATCATATCAAATGATCTAAAGGTGGCCAGGCAATATGACAAGGCTGTGGGGAAAGCCAGAGGGGTACTGGGGTACATAGGGAGAGGTATCGCCAGCAGAAGAAAGGAGGTAGTGGTGCCTCTATATAAATCATTAGTGAGACCTCATCTGGAGTATTTTGTCTAGTTCTGGAGGCCACATCTATGTAAAGACATAGACAGGGTGGAGGCAGTTCAGAGAAGAGCAACACAAATGGTGGAAGGCCTGCACCAAAGGTCATGTGAGGAGAGATTGGAAGGCATCAATTTGTAAACCCTTGAGGAGAAAAGAGAGAGGGGGATATGTTAAAGACCTTCAGATATCTCAAGGGCATAAATAAGGTACAGGAGGGTAGCAACTTTCAGAAAAAGAGATGTTATAGAACAAGTGTCATGACATGAGGTTAGATGGAGGTAGACTAAGGGGTAATGTGAGGAAGTATTTCTTTATAGAAAGGGTGGTGGATGCATAGAACAGCCTCCCAGTAGAGGTGGTGGTGGCAAATTTGGTAGGGGAATTCAAAAATGTGTGGAATTACATGGGGGCACTCTAGTAATAGGTAGGAGAACAAAGCCAGAGATCAAGTAGGGTGTTTGGTTTTTGTAGCAGGTAGGGAATATTGGTCAGGCTATGTGGGCCTGGTGGGCCTTATCTGCCATCAAATTCTATGTATCTATGTATCTACGTAAGAAGCATCTTGCATCTTGAACTGCCAACTGCAATATGAGCGAAGATGTTAAGTCCAGCTTACTGTATTTCAATGGGTTTTAATCTTTATTCATAACATTGTCATTTTTGCATATTTTGACACCAAAGTTTCAACGTGGCCTTTTTGGGAGCCCTCCTCATGACCAATGGTGGTAGAATTATGTGATTGTTTTAAAAAATCACCTTTCTGGCAGGATTTGAAAATGTTCACCACCTTTGTTCATGAGGTGGGATCATGGAAGGCTATGTTGAAAATGTGGGATCAAAAAATGTAAAAATGACAAATTTAGAACATACACTGACATTTTTCTACAATCTCTCATAACTTTGATATTTTCCAATATTTTGACCCCAAATTTTCACCACAGCCATTTTTTTCACACCACCTCAAGAACATGATGGCTGACATTTTTTCACATCCTGGTCAAAATGTGTTTTCACGCCTGTGGTGTAGAATGTTTTAGTGACAATTTGAAAATATTCACCTACGGGGGTCAAGAGGTGGGGTCAAAGGTTGTGCTGAAAATTTGCTGTACAAATATGGTAAAATACCCAGGTTATGAGTAAACTTTACAATATTTCAACTTTCATTCATAACTTCACTAATTTTCAATATTTTGACTCCAAGCTTTCAACATATCCACTTTTCCACAGCATCTCATAAAAGTGATAGGTGTAATTTTTAAAATCCTGGATGAGACATGGTTTTGCACTTGTGGTGTGAAATGATGTTTTGGACAATATGCTATAAAGGCCACATTTCATATTGATAAGGGGAGTCATAAAAGGACTATCTTGAATATTTTGGGTCAAAATAAAAAATATATATATAATTATAAAGAAACTTGCTGTGAAGTGCCACTGTTCTCCCCAGCGGATATACTTTGTGATCCCATGATAGTGATCTGAGTTTGGGGGTTTGGGGGTGAGCTCAGTGACCTGGCTACATGGGGTGAGGGTAGGGAATGGCAGTGTTATGCAACCCCTCCCCAGCCAGGGAATGAAAGCTGCAGGGTTGCCCTCATGGACCCTGATACCATATAGTGAAGACAACTCTTCTCTTGGCAAAGCGTCCTGCACATCTGCACCCGTAAGTGGCAGAGGACCCTGTGCACTGGCTAACAGATGGAGTCTTTGCCCTGTGTGTCTGTATCTGTGGCCACGTGAAAGTGCAAGGACCAGAGGGCCCTGGCTTCCACATCCCACCAGACAGCCCCATAAATTCTTGACATTAGTCAATTCACTTCTATAGTTGGAAACAGTCCTCCCTTGGTCCACAGATCAAAGGGCCCTCTGTGTCTGCACAGGACCTGCATGAATGAGGCTACAATTCCACTATTGCAAAACAGAAAGTAAATTCTATGCAAATGAGCTTCATTAATGCATCAGTTAGAGCTCAAGTTAATGCTACAAAAGTAGGGAAATATGGCATTAGGGGTTTTAAGCCTACTCCCACCCCCAGTAAGCAGCAAAAGAAAAACACATTAGGATCTTGGGTCTCTGGAGTCTTGTTGAATCAGTGGTGAGGTCTTCATTGAGCTGTCAACCCTAATGCCCACTGTTTTCCCAGAGCCAATAATGTTAGGCATGATCTCTTTTCTTTTTGCAGGCCCTGCAGTGTTCTGTGTAAAGAAAGCTACCACAGACTGTGTTGTCAACATACTTCTCTACCTTTGAAGGCTATCACTAAGAGGCACTGGCTTGCAGCTGTACATTGTCCTTTAAACAGGAGGCTATGTGCTCTTGGTGGGGCATTAGAGTTGACAACCCCAAGAAAGACACCAGCCCTAATGTTTTTTCCTTTTGCTGCTTGGGGTGGGAATTTAGGGTTGGAAACTCTAACTCCATATTTCCCTACTTTTGTGGCATTATATTGAACCATAACTGGTGTATAAATTAAGTTTTTTTGTATAGAATATATTATATAAGTGTGGTAACATCTGTATATTAGGGTTGAGTAAACACTTTAATGTTAAACCCCATGTTATGCACCTTAATAACTTTGGCCTGTTCAACTGATTTACTTGAAACTTGGAATATGCAGACATGTTGACAGGATCTCTGGATTCTGAACATTTCATGATAATTGGTTCATGGTGGGGCAAGTTACAGAGGGGCAAAAAGCCCCCAAATCACACAAATTAATTTTTTTTAATCACCTATAGCTAAATTACAAGGAAGATTTAAAACCTAAAACTTGCAGGTTTAATGGAGTTTGGCCAAGGTATGTGCTTTTATTGTTTCTTTCTCAGAAATGTAAGTGGTTTCCAAAATATTTAAGAAAAAAACGTTCTGTTTCCGAGCATGGGCAGTTTAAAAAAATCAGTGTTCTAAGGATAACTGCATTTTTATGACCACAAGAAGTCATGTGGTAATATTACAACAATGTGGTCATTTATGTTTATGTATGGTGATATGCTGTTGTTGTTTAGCAGTCACTGGGCTATATGTCAGTACGTAGCCCCACCCCTGTTGAACGTCCTCTGCATGAGATTTTTCTTTTACCCTCCCCAACCACAGCCATTAGCAAGCTGCATCGACCTACTTGCTTTATCCTAGACAGGGGTGCCCAATCCCTTGTGCCAGCTTAAAATCTTTATATGTAATTCAGCATTTTCCTATACCAACAAAGTGGTGCTCACCCACAGTGCCAGTTTGTCTAACCCCCATTTTGATCTTTTCCCCTCCATGTCAATATGCTGAAACCTTGGTGCCCAATCCCCAGTGTCAGAGTAATCAACTCTCTAACCCATCAGTCTGGACACTGAGATGCCCACCCCCAGTGTACCCAAGTACAAAGCCGACACTGGAGTGCCCAATCCCCAGTGTTGGAGTCTCCTGATGTGTTTTCCATTTTTTGTTACTTTGTCAACCTGTAAATAAGAAAACAGTCCCTAATTATCTTTTTTCCTTAGAAACCTGTAACTAAGAAAATAGCCCATTGTTGATATGCCCCCACAACCCCACCCATACCACCCATACCTTCCACTCAGCATGCACCACCACACACACCACCACACACCCTCACTTACCTAAAAGTGTCCCACAGTGTAGATTCACGGTCTGATCAAAAACACTTCTTGCTGTTGGAATTGGTAATTGCGATATGATTCAAGAAGGTAAGTGCTCTAAATGCCTTTCAGTGTGTTCTGAACTTTTAAATAACTTGATAATTTTATTACAGTTTTAGCTCAAATTTTAAATACGGCCTTTTTGGGACCCCCCTCTTGAACAAGGGAAGTGATTTTATTCATAGTCTTTGCACAAAATCACCTTTTGGGTGGGATTTTTATATTTCTACTGCCCTTGTTCATGAGATGGGGTTCCAAAAAGGTCAAGTTGAAAATCTGGGTTAAAAATGACCCAGTTATGAGCATATGTTGACGTTTTCCAGCGCTCACTCATAACTTTGGTAATTGTCAATATTTTGACCTCAAGTTATCAACAAAACCATTTCTTCACACTACTTCAGGAACATGCATAGAAACATAGAATCTGATGGCCGATAAGGACCACTTGGTCCACCTAGTCTTCCCATTTCCCTAACTAATGGATAAGCTGCAGTTCCTAGTTAACCAACAACCTACTTCCTCCTACCCCCACAAGATATTTGACAGCTGTTATTTTCCAAATCCTGGCCAAAATGTGTTTTTGTATGTGTGGTGTGAAATAACATTTTGGTGGGGATTTGAAAATGTTCACCTACTGGGTTCATGAGGAGGAGTCATAAGAAGACTGTTGAAAATGTGGGTTAAAAATATTAGAAAATGACAAAGTTACTGAGGGATGACATTTTTCAACGTTCACTCCTAACTTTGGTAAATTTCAATATTTTGACTCCAAATTTTCAAAATATCAATATTTTCACACCACCTCATGAACCTGTCAGCTGTTGTTTTTGATATCCTGACCTAAATATGATTTTGCATTTGTGATGCAAGTTTATAAATGACACCTGTCATGTTTATTTTATTCATTTATTAAAGTTTTGGAAATAACCTTTGAGTCAGAGTCTCATTTACAAAGGCTCCATGTTATGGGTACAATACTTGACAGGTATACTATGACAGGATTATAAACAGAAGCCGGAGTCTTAACAAAAACAATATACATAGTTGGTAACATAATAGGTAAAGGAGTACAATATACAGGTGCATAACAGAAACAATATACATTTACAGGTGCATAATCAGTGCAATATACAATATACATGGACAGCATCAGATCCCTGCAATGGGGAGGGGCTGGGGTGGAGGGGAGGAGGAAGTGGTGGGGAGGAAGCCGGACAGAGTCCATTGTCAAAAAAAGGGGAGGGGCAGGAGTGGTTTAGATGGGGGAATTATAAAAAGCCTATAATTACATTTTGGAGTCAAAAATTAAAAAAGAAATTATAAAGTAACATTGTTTGCAGGGATGGCTGTTAGCCCAGTGGGGATCATGTTGCCCTCCCATGCCAGTGACCTGAGTTTGAGTTGAGCTCAGTGAGCCAGCAGAATGGAATGAGGCTGGGGGGAAGGTACTTCAGCATTCAGCATCAGCTCCAGCCTGGGTACGGACAGAGCAGTGTGCTGGCACACGCATGACACCTTGTGGCAAGCTGGTGAGCCTTTCCTCACAATGGGTTGATGTGTGCATCAAAGCCTTATGGGTCCATGCACTGTATGTGGACACATAGGGTGTAGGGGTTCAGTGAAGCTAAACTTCATCAACAAAGTTGCTAAGAAGTTGCAAAACTTTGACTTCATGAAGATTTATGACGTTCCCATTGTCAGCATCAATTTCAAATTTGACAACTTTGCAACATTTTTCAAGTGAAGTGGCACTTTTTTCATGTGAAGTTGCAACTTTGCAGGGGAAGTTTGGTCACTTCTTGTTAAAAAGTGTCACTTCACAGTCAGCACTTAGAACTTTGCAAAATTTGCCAGCTTTGCAAAATTCTGTTAATGTGAAGTTTTTTTCAACTTTGCACATCTCTAGTAGGGTGGCAGGAAAATTGGGGGAAAGTGCTCCTGGCAGGATGAAGGTCGGGTTACCCATTTTACAGTTTATTTCTACAGGTCCAATGGATGTGAGCACCAGTATTGGAGAACACTGACCATGTTTATCAGATAAGTATTTTTAATGTTTAGAATACCTTGTTTTGTCCTAGTTAGTTACTAAGGAGCAGTGGATCCTTTGTGACCCCATTGCTATTCCTGTTTTACAGGTATAAATGGATGTCTCCTTTAGCATCCTGCAATCCACAGTATCCAGCTAAGAAATGTTTGCTATTGACACTGTACCTCAGCTAGTAGTTATAATACATGCAGCTGCACCATTACTCTGTAACGTCATACAGTGCAACAGTGGAACTACAACTATAAAGACATTGTTGTCTTTAACTTGTTAGCTGGATGGTGAAGCAAGGCTAAAAATAACTAATATTCAGTTTAGTTCATGTCTCACAATATCAGAGGGACCTGTGTGAATGAGGATATGATTCCACTATCAGAAAAAGAAGGGAAATTAATTGCAAAAAAACCCCACCTTAATGCAGGCATTAGGGTTGAAGAACATGAAGGGTATAAAGTGGGGAAATTAAAAATGTTAGGGTTTTGGATCTCCAGAGTATTAACGAATCAATGGTGGGATCTGCCTTCTGCTTATCAACCCTAATGCTCACCTCCTCTCCTGAGCAAGCAAGATCAGACATGATCTTTTTTCTCCACTATGGCTCGCAGGGCCCTGAGTGAAGTAAGCTATGACAGATTCTGTTGGCAACATGTGGTGAGCTACACTTCTCTGTCTTTGAAATGTCTATAACTAGGAGGCACTGGCTTGGAGTTGTATCTTGTGCATCGGACAGGAGGATACAGGCTAGGGGGAGTGGGGGTCATTGGGGTTGACAACCCAAGAAATACTCCACACTGGTTTGCCAATGCTCCGGAGACCCAAAACCATAATGTTTTTCATTTCTTTACTTTGTGCGCTTTGCGTTCTTCAACCATAAAGTCTGCATTAACATAGTTTTTTGCAATATATATATATATTCTCTTCCTCTGGGCTAAGACACAGATATGGCGCACTGATGAGTTGAAATGAGGACGAAATATGTGTATGTGCCTGCTGTTCTTAGCTTTTGCTGATTGCACAGTGAGTCTTCTGGCACAATGCAATTCTGTTTAAAGCTGAGCCAGTCCAAATTCTGTCATGGAGATTTACATATGTTTCCCATGATGCTTTGCATTATTGGGGTATGTGCAGTTGTGTTTTCTTTAAAATCTGGTTGTATGGCCAATGTTCTCCGGGATAACCCATGCCTCAGGGCATTTGCTCTTGGGTTCCTCCATAGTTCTTTTTCTCCTCTATTTTGGGCACCCCATAACACAAACATGTAACATCCCCCTTAAGGAGTGGCTTGCTCCCTCTCCTGGGCTAAGACACAGACATGGCACACTGGTGAGTCCAAATGAGGAAGAAACATGTGTATGCGTCTGCCGTTCTTAGCCTTTGCAGATTGCACTGTGAGGCCTTCTGACACCATGCAATTCTATTTAAAGCTGAGCCAGTCCAAATTCTCTCATGGGGATTTGCATATGTTTCCCACAATGCTTTGCATTATTAGGGTATGTGCAATCGTGTTTTTTCATATCTATATGTTATATATTTTATGCATATATATATTTATATATTATATATATATATATACTTATATATATATATATATATATATATATATATATAGAATAGTGGCATGGTAGTGTTGCGGTAATTAGGGTTTCAAGGCCACTTATATGTTAAACTTGACATTTTGCACTTTAATAACTTTGTAACCATTTGACTGATTCACCCAACATTCTGCCTCAGTCATCATGTACCATAGATTTCTTGATGTGGGAAGTTTTGTTCCAGCTGAATTTGCTGTTGCGGAGCTGTGGTGTGTCAAAAATGTGAAAATTACCATTTACTGTAGGTGCAAATTCTTTGCTCATCCGTAAGACCAAAACGGTTTGCAGGTCTGGTCTGAAATTGTTAGGGTAAATGTGGTCTGGGTCAGGGATGTGCCTTTTGAAGGTTTGGTAAAAAAATATTAATCCATTCAAAAGTTATTAAAGTTTCCCATTATAGACTATGGGAAAAATTAGATTTCTGGTGCAAAATGGGTTCAGTAGTGTCATGCTGCCACCATTTTATTTTCAGTTAGCAATGGGGAAAAACCTTGTAGTTTTTGGAATTCTACGGTCGCGCCTTCAGGTTGCACGGTTTGCGCGACCGGTCCAAAATCTTCAGGGAACATACGACCGGGGTCCCCAATGTGCCTTTCGAAGATTTCATGAAAAAATATTAAACAGTTCAAAGGTTATTCAAAAAGCAAGTTCCTATTATAAGTCAATGGGAAAAGTTAACAAAAAGTTAGACAGTGTCGCAAATGCAACGTTTACTTTCGCAAATGGCCCTTTTACTGTCGCAAATCTGCCATTTTGTTTTCAGTTGGTGATCAGAAAAATGCTTGGCATTTAAATTTGGGACTGTCTAGCAACCTAATTCTTTTTGTATTCACCTAGTCTGACCCTGTGGATGCTAGCCATGTCTTTATTTTGGGGTAAAATACTCCAGAAATATGTTTTTCAGATTTCTGGAAAAAGTACTTTCGCAAAGTAGTGTTGCACTCACGAAAGTGTTGCAAATTTTTACGAAAGCTTTTGCAAATTGCGACAGTACTTTTCTAGGCTGTGGGAAAATGACAGCAATTCTTTGGCACCCTGCTGTAAAAGAACGGTTTGGAGTATTGAGCTGAAATTTGGCGGGAACGCAGCCCACTTCTCACAGATGTGCCTTTCTGTGTTTTGTTGAAAAAATATTACACAGTGGCAAAGTTTCGGTACTCCAAAGTTGACACTTTTTCCCATAGGATAACATTACAGCATATGACGCATTGCAGCAACTGAAAACAAAATATCAGATTCAAAATTTACACCGGTTCCAGAGTTACAGCACTCCAAAGTTATGAATTTTCTCATATGATAATGTTGTGGCAGCCACAGTGCCTTTCATTGCCTATGTCTAGAAAACAATTCGAGATATGGATTTTTTTTCTAATACTAAGCACACATGGAGGTGGCTAGGTCATGAATACAAATGCAAAATAATTTTTTACATAGTTGCTATGGTTACTGAGATATTGCCAAATAAGCATTACAAGGGTTACTTAGAATGCCTCTAGGCTTGTGCTATGTGTCTGTACTTGTGGGTAGGTGGCAGCGCAGGAACCAGAGTGCCCATGCTCCCAATTTTGCAGACTATTTATGCTAAACTGGGAGCACTTGCCCATTCTATGCTAGGCCCCTACACTCATGAGTGGGTGAGTGCACAGGGCCCTGAGGCCCCTTCACTTCCACCTATGGATCTGATTATGCAAAATTAAAAGCACAGGGCCCCTCCTGCACTATGTTTCTATAATTATAAGTAGGTGGGAGCACAAGACCCAGAGAGCCCACACTCCCACCCATGAATACCATCTTGCAATACTGGGAGCACAGGACTCTCAGACACTATGTCTCTACACTCATGGGTGAGTGGGAGCACAGGGCCCAGAGGGCCCTTGCTCCCAAATATGCATCCCATTATGCAAAACTGGGAGTACAGAACCCTCCTATGCTATGCCTCTACACTGATGGGTGGGTGGTAATGCAAGGCCTGGAGGGTCTGCACTCCCATCTATGGATACCATTTTGCAAACCTGAGGACATAGTTAAGAGTGGGTGGGAGGCTGAGGCATCGGTTAAAGGCACTAGCAGGTCATCAGCATATAAAATTGTAGTATAGACCTTATCACCAATTGATATGCCCTCAATATTAGGAGAGGATCTAATGGAAATTGCAAGAGGTTCCAGTGCAAGTATAAACAGAAGGGGAGATAATGGGCACCCCTGCCTAGTGCCCCACCTGAGAGGGAAGGGGTCAGACAGTGTGGCATTTGTGAGGACCCGTGCCATGGGCTGGTTGTACAAAGCAGCAACCCAGGACTGAAACTGGGGTCCAAAACCCATGGCTTTGAGCACTTCAAGCAGAAAATCCCATTCAAGGGAATCAAAGGTCTTCTCGCGGCGGGGGTCGTACTAGACTGAGCATAGACCATGATATTAATCATACAGTGAATATGATCCCTACTAAATCTCCCTGGGACAAAGCCCACCTGAGGGGCTGAACTAAGGCAGGAAGTAGGGGGCTTAGACGAGTGGTCATAATCTTAGCAAATATTTTGCTGTCGGAGTTAATTAGGGAAATGGACGTATAGTTAGATGGCCTTGTTGGATCCTTCCCTTTCTTAGGGAAAACTGTGATGATTGCATCTCTAAGTGCTTTAGGAAAGAAACCAATGGTTATTGCTGAGTTGAAAAGGTTCGCCAGTACTTTAGGAAAGGAGCCAATGGTTATTGCTGAGTTGTAAAGGTTCACCAGTATTGGGGTGATTTGAGGAGCCACACTAGACCAAAGCTGTGAAGGAAAGCCATCCCCTCCTGGTGCCTTGCCCACCTTCAAAGCATGTAGGGCTGCAATAACCTCTGGTGGTGAGATGAGGTCTCCAAGCCATTTGTCTGCTGTGGAGACAGCTGAGGGATGGGAAGCAAGCCAAGAAACTGGTGTACCACTGTTGGGTCAATAGACCTAGAAGAGGAATATAACTCTTTGAAAAAGTCCACCATAATGGAGTTCACGTGCTCCTGACTCACCTGTACAGTTCCTTCTGGGTCTCTGAGATGTAGCTCTTCACCCTCTGCTTGTGCAGCCTATATGCTAACACTTCCCCCCCTTTCTCTCTCCCTGCCCAATACCTATGCTTTAGATGGAGAAGGGCCAGCTCTGCCTTCCTGGCCAAAAATCATTAATATTAGAACGAATGTGTATCATTTTGAAATTGTGAGGCTAGCATGTAGAAGTAGGTGGGGGGTGGCATTTACAAGTGGTTTCTAACACTGCTAGTCTTTGCTCCAAAGTGTTAAGCTGCCGCTCCCTCTGCCATCTGCAGTTGGCAGCATAGGCCATTATAGTTCCCCTGATGGTGGCTTTCAAGGCTTCCCACAGACATGCCGGGTCTGCTGAATTAAGGGGGGTGTCCTGCAGGAATAAATTGACTTGGGTGATCAGCCACGGAGGGAAGTCTGGATCTCACAGCAGGAGGGGTCAAGTTTCTAGGTATGAGACAAACTAGCCACTGTACCCCAAGTTAAAAGAAATCAGACTGGGGCATGGTCTGAAATCACTGTCGGAAGGATCTGAGTGTCAAATACCACGTTCATCTGGGAGGGGGGAAACTAACCAGTAATCAGAGTGGGAGTTGTGATCAGGAGAAAGATATGTATAATCCCAGTCCCTAGGGTGAAGGACTTTCCAGGCATCTTGCAGACCCATACCAGACATAAGTTGCTGGATTGCCTGTCTGGCCTTCAAATGTTTATCTGGGGTATTTGTGTTCTTATCAAGGATCGGATCTAAAGTGATATTGAAGTCCCCTCCCAGGACCACTGGTATGTCATCCCCAGCAATGGAGGATATACTATGCGCCAGGGCATGGAAACATTCTGGTTGGTCCTCATGTGGACCGTATATATTGACAACCAGTAGGGGGGCCTTCCAGTGTATTGAAGAGAGTCATCACCCATCGCCCAAAGGCACCCTGCTTGGATTTAACCTGAGTCCATTGAAGAGATTTATGTAACAGGATGCCAACCCCTCACTTGTGTGTGGGGGCAAAGGATGAGATAACTTGACCCACCCATGCCCATCTAAGGCTGTCATTGTCTTCTCTCCTAAGTTTAGTCACTTGGAGCAAAGTGACATCCGCTCTCATCCGTTTGAGGTGTCCTAAAACCTGTGAATGCTTCACCAGAGTATTTAGACCCCTCACATTCCAGGTGGTTAAGTTTATGTCAATCATAGTCCAAAATCCTTATAGCGGCATAGCTAATTTCCGAGTTAGTAACAAACAGAGGACTGAGAGGGGAAGAGGCCCATTCCAAGAGATTATATAGCAGCTATCCATCATAGATTCTATCCATGAAGTATTGCCTTGTAAAAATACAGTATGCAGAGAACACTGTGTCAAATACATAATCAGATAACAAACAAAATAACCATACCTATATACAACCAGCCTAACTGTGGCCAGAGGGGGAGCCCCATGTTGAATGACCAGTAGCAAGTGCTACAAGGCCCCAATGCGCTTCCCAGAGGGGTAGAAGGGAGAGCAATGCCTTACCCTGAGTTTCAAAAGGAGAGAATGATATCTTGCAGCAATATGGGGATATCATAGGGTCGTGCGGTCCACTTGAAAGGAGCACCCATGTTTCAATATCACTGCTGAGCGCATTCTGAGCTGTCTTGAGAAAATAAAGGGGGAAGATGGGGAGAGCAAAAGTAGATAAGAGGGATTGGGGGAGGGGAAAATAGGAGGGGGGCAAGCAGCTCCATCAGGCCTAAGTGGCCCAGCTTCAGTAACAAAGAGAATCCATTACTTAGCTAGCAGTTAATCATGTAGTGGTGTCTGAATGAGTCACTGATCGAGTCTCATCGACAGCTGAATGCTCTGGGGATTGGCTAGCCACTCTGACAGCTGAAGGAGATGAAGAAATCGCCTGCTGACCCGAGGAGGAGGCCATGATGTCTGCCCAGGAATTGCTCTGTGATGAAGTAGTGGCTGTCCCATCATCTTCCAGCGATGCTACATCCATGCTATTTTCCACCAGAGGTTCGGGATTGTCTCGTTGCAGCGGTGCATACGGATTCGATGTAAAATAATCCCACAGATCGGAGCCCGGACAGGTTCTGTGCCCTGGCTCTGGTCGAGGGCTTGTCGAGGTGGCCCATATCTTTGGATGTTGATGCTTGGAATGGTGAGCCGAGGGATGTCTCTTCCTCGACCTAGGAGGTAGGACTGCTTTGAAATTCTTAACTTGTAGGTTAGCGGGTGAGTCCATTGTAGCCAATGAGGTTTCCTCCAACCCTGGCAATTCTGCTGCTGCCAAAGTAGTTGTAAATACCCCTTGTTCCCGAAAATCTGCTGGGTGCTGGGCTCTGAGAAAGTCCATAAGGCTTTCAGGTGATGCAAACATCAGCGGAACTCCATTGTGCATGACCCTCATAGTAGCTGGGTAACGTAGGGAAAATAAATAATTATGCATGTGGAGGATTCTCCTAGCTGGGCCATATTCTTTCTGGCATTCAGATAGATCCTTTGAATAATCCTGAAAAATATGTATTCTACATCCCTGCCACATGAGGTTGTTGGTTTCTCTGGCAGCTCTCATGATAGCTTCTTTTTGCCTAAAATCAAGAAATTTAGCCAGTAGTGGTCTAGGCCTTTCACCCAGTTTGGGAGATTGGGCTAGTGAGCTATGGGCCCACTCTATCTGAGGCCTAAATTCTTCTGGAAGACCTAATAGAGCTTGCAGGATTTGTTGTAAAAAAGAAACTGCATTGGCTTACTCTGCCCTTTCTGGAAAGCCAATAAATCTTAAATTGTTTTGTCGGCTCCGATTTTCAAGGTCATCGACCTTATCCTGAAGGAGGTGGATTAGCTTGGCTTGCTACTGCAAAGCAGCCGAGATGTCCTGTATGGCAGCATCATATGACCCCAGTCTCCGCTTAGTGTGGAAAAGGCGGAGTTCAATGCTTTTCCGTGTTTGATTAGTCGCATTAGCTGCAATAGTGAGCAGTGCCATTTGTATCATTATTTGTGTAAACATCTGCTCCATACGGGAGTTTTCCCCAGTTGTTGTAGGGTTGCAGGCCAAAGCTGATGCCGAGCACAGCACCAAAGTAGTAGAACTAGTTTCAGCAGTTCTAGATTGCCTCGGCAAGTTTCCAACATACATACAGAAGCCGGATCACTCGCACAGATTAAGCGCTGTCAGCCAGATCAACCAAGGGACTCCGATGCTGGATTATGTTGGATTTTGCCCCGTAAGCATTAGGAGCGAGACAGTTAAGCAGCCATCTTCGTCCGTGGTTGGCCAAACATCAGGCTCTGCCTCTTGAGAGTTATGGTCCTGGTCCCTCACTCATGCAGATCAATGGCATAATGTGAGTCAGGCCATTGTGTATCCCATTTACTGTACAGTGGTACAATGCCATAAAGCCTTGGGTCTTGTCTAAAGCATGTTTAAAATTCTATGTCATTGCCAATGCCTCAACAGCACCATTAGATGAGAGTCAGTATTGGGGCATCTTACAGTATGTCACTAAATTATTTGCAAAATGTCTGAAACTCCACAGTGGTGATCTGTGACCCATTTTCAGGAACTATTTTCTCTGGAGGTCTATACTCAGCAAACGCATTATACAAAACCTCTGTTGTTTTTGGTGATGTTTTAGTTGTCATCTGTACAGCTTTCAGAGATCTTAGCAAGGCATCAGTTTTTACCAAAAACATATGTAATACTTTTTCAGCAAAATCTAGATGTGCTCCTTCCATAGTATTACCAGCTTCCACAGGTGAAGAGGTGCTGCATTTTATTCTAGTAAAGGAAAACTGTGCAAATACTGACCTCCCCACCCCAGGAAAGGCTTACACCCCGATTAAGCTTTTAATACAAAACATTTCTATTTAATTGAGCTATGCGGTACCGCACTTTTACAGTAAATGGAGCCACGCACAGCCCGCCATATTTCCGGATAGTGGACTTCACAAAATAAAAATAAAATATGTGGCTGCTGGAAAAAAGGGGGATTTTCTACATGAAAATTGGGTGGTAAGCTTTTTGGGGGTGGGGAGGTCAGTATTAGAAATGCAGCAAAGTTTTACTACACAGGCAAAATTTCCACAAACTCTGCAGTTTCACCCCACATAGCACTTTGCATAATTTTTTAAAATTACCTAGAATTCACCATTTGTGACTTCGTCTTGCTTTGGGGCATTTAAGTGCAAATTGCATAAAACCCTAAAGAAACAATTTTTTGCTTAGTAGTTTCTGGGTTTTACGGGTTTCTTCTGTCCCACTCTCATGTTTCCCTGACGTGATATACATGTGTGAAGGTATGCGCACGCATGCCTTGTGGGATGCCCCACCCTACCGGTCACCCGGTACTGCCTGCACTCATCACTGAACCTCCATTCCATGATGGTGGGACTTCAAGCAGGTGACCCCCCCCCGGGAGAGAAGAGCAATTTCTCAGTCCTGCTCTCACCCTCACCCCATGCCAACATCCCCAGCAACCCAAGGTCATTCCCAAACCCAGGTCACCAGCGCAGCGCAAGGTAAGATATCCAGCCTCTCAGCCCTCAGCATCACTGGGCTGGTGCTCCGCCAAAGAAAGTTGAGGTTACAAATCGTGAAGTCCCCCAACAGCACTGGCTGCTCTGGTGTCTCGAGGGGGGAAGGATGGGGGAACAGCATTGTGGACCCCAGAAGGGTTTACAACACCATTCATCCACATCCGCCACCCCCAGCCAGCAGCCGGAGCAGCCCCCTCCCCTCTTCTACATCCCTAAACAGCTAAGTAAATCACTGTGAGTTGTCAATGAATGTGCGCATGCTTGTACAAGTATGTACTCATTCACTGAGCTTAGGCGGGTGGGCTGATGGCTGTGGAGGTGAGCAGAGGGCTGTGTCAGTGGCCCACTCCAGTCAGGGTTGGGGGAAGCAGGGTGGGGGCACTACCAGGCAGTGTGGGTGGCCACACTAGATATAATCGAACAACTCCCAAATAATTCAGGAAGTCATAGCCCTAGGTGATTTCAACTCAAACTGGCTTGCCCCCCAGACATCCCCCCTCAGGGATGCAGCTGCTTCCCAAAATCTGTTTCAAATGGTCCTCACCCCCACTAGAGTAAACAAAAATATGTGCCATAGCTTCCTCCTGGACCTAATACTCACAAGCCATCCTGAGCACATACTGGATGTCCAGGTCCTCTCGGACTCCATCAGTGATCACTCCCCGGTAACTTGTCTCTGGACAAATAGCTGGAAACCACCCCCACCTAGGATCTCCATGTGTCCCCAACTCAAGAGGGGTGCTCTAAAACATCTCAGAAACCTACTCTGGAATCTGGACTGGTCCCCTCTTAATCACCTGACGTCAGTTGATGCCGCCCTGTCCTTCTTCATAAGTTCCTTCCAATCAGCCTGCGACATCTTTGCCCCCTATGTCAAGCAGATTGAAAAGTCTAAATCATCCCCTTGGGTAACTAGATCTTTACTTGATTATATGAAGGTGTGTGATGACCTGTGGCTCAGAGCCCTTCAGTCAGGTCAACCTGCTGACCGACAACTTCACCGTGCTGCCAGAAATACTTGCACCTGGGAAATACAGCTGGCAAAGGCTGCTTACTACAAAACAAAACTCACTGCCACTTGGGGTGATGGTAAGAGGTTCTGGGATAATATTAAGGAACTTAGTGGAAAGTCTCCCTCCCTTCCCCCTGCCATGCTTATCCTAGATGGTATCCCTACCTAAGAATCCAGCAAAATAGCAGATGCTTTCAATAAAGCATTCTCAGACCTAAGCTCTATTCTCCCCCCCCCGACTTTTTCAGCACTGATGCGGGATATTTCCCGCCACCCCCCAGTGCGCCACCTTTTCGTCTCAAAACTGTCTCCACTAGTGTTGCCCGTTCATATATTTCCAGGTTCCTAGGAAAGACCAGACACAGTGGTGACTCACTAGATACTAAATTGCTATCTTTAACCCTTGATGCTGTTCTAGTACCTCTTACAAAAATTTTCAAAATGTCCCTGTGCCTAGGACAATTCCCATCTCTATGGAAAAAGGCAAGGATTATGCCAATACATAAAAATGGTACGTGTACCGCAACTAGTAACTACAGGCACATCTCTATACTCCTTCCACTCTCAAAAGCACTGGAAAAAATTGTGGCTGATCAACTTACTAACTACCTAGATTCACAACACCTAATCTGTCAACAACAACACGGTTTCAGAAAAGGTCACAGTACCACCACTGCTCTACTAGAACTCACATCCTTTGTTCATGATGCTCTTAACCAGGGAGATCTGGCTGGTACAGTCTTTATAGATCTCTCCAAGGCATTTGACACCGTCAATCACACCATGCTCATAAACTCCCTCCTCTCTGTCGGCATCTCCAAAGAAACCACTAGCTGGTTCTCCAGTTATCTCTCTGACCGCACTCAACAGGTGATGATAAGAAACACCCTCTCTGCAAACCTTTCCGTCCGATCGGGTGTCCCTCAAGGGTCTATCCTTGGTCCGCTCCTTTTCTCACTTTACCTGAACTCACTACCTCTGGCCACCTCTGGGAGTCTTCTCCTTTATGCTGATGATGCAGTGATTTTCAGTCGGCACCCTGACCCCACGCAGCTTCAAGAATCCTTGCAGGGCTCTTTCACTCAAATTGAAGCCTGGTTTTCCTCACACAAGCTGGTACTCAACACAAAAAATACAAAAGTCATGCTATTCACCCACCCACAACATAAGCACAGCACTACAGAATTAGCCATACACAATGTGATGGGCACCACGCTGGAACCTGTTTCCAATTTTAAATATCTCGGGGTTACTCTAGACTCCGCCCTCACCTATCATGACCATATCATGTCAACTTGCACTGAAACAAACAAAAGAATCAGTCTCCTCTACAGGCTTAGGCCCTGTCTACCTCTGGAGGCACTACGCTTAACTATCTCCAGCTCCATCCTCTCACTGGTAGACTACGGCATAATCATCTATGGGTCCTCCTCTGACACAGCTCTGTCCAGCATTAAATGTGTCCTAAACAAAGCCTGCAGATTGGCCATAGGATGTGATCGTCTTACGCACACCTGTGACCTCTATCTACGCTCATCATGGCTAAACTTCCAGGGGCGACTAGTTTATCAGACCTGCCTACTGGCCAAAAAAATTCAGTTGGGCCTAGCCCTCACTGGCTTTCTTAAGCTCCTCCAAAAAAACCTACCGGCCCACCCCACTAGACACTCTGAAACCGCCACTTTCCGTGTCCCCTTTGTAAAGACCACTGCTGGCCAAAGATCCTTTTGCTACAGGACACCACTCTGGATGAACTCAATCCCTGACCCTGTCTTATCAATCCCCAGGCTTGGGCCTTTCAAACAGGAGTTACTTAATCACATTATGTCAAACTCCCACTGTGACTGCAGATGAAACTTTGAAAATATTAAATGCACCATTACTTCACAATTGCTGTCGTTCCATTGTTTGTGTTCATTATAATTTTTTACTGTCATTTTTTACTGTACTAGTGCTGTTTTCTATATTGTACATTCTATGTAACACTGTATTCTAATCCATTTATGTAAGATGTGGAGCCTTTGCAAATGAGTCCCTGACTCAAAGGGTTGTAATTCCTAGACTTTAAATAAATAAATAAGTAAAAAAAAACAAGACACCAGGGAAGTAATAAATGATTTTTTATTTCTCTATTTTTAAATGGATCAGATTCAGGGTTGGGGGAAGTGGGGTAGGGTTACTACCTGACAGGGTGGGTGGTGGGGTTCCACAAGACACCAGGGAAGGGATTAATGAATTTTCAGACTCGATGTTCAGGGGATTGGGGTGGGGGCACTACCTGACACGTTGGGGGTCCACTAGACACCAGAGAAAGTTTGTTGACATATTGGCTATTGGCTGCCTGTGTCTGACTGGCCAGTGATCCTGTGGGTGTTTGAGGGCAGGGGGTGATTGTTATGACTGTATCTGGCGGGGGGGTCTGCTAGACACCTTGTGGCCAGAGTTTGTGTGAGAAGTGTGGAATTTCACACATGAAATTCCACACTTCACATTCGATCTGGCACCAATGAATTAGGCAAATTTCATGTATCGCTCTTCACGTATCAAGCACAATACGCAAAATATTGCTCGGAGTGAAGTTTGTCCACTTCGCCCACCTCTAGTCAGCATTTACAGTTTTTCTTTAAACTCCATAATGGCTGACCAGTGTTTCTATGTCCTCATCTACTGCTGGATACAAAAAACATAAGTACTGTATGTGCAATTGCTCTCATTTTTACATTTCCTACGGATTTTCTTGCAGCTCACAAATGGCTGATTTTGGAAAATAGGTAACATTATTGCATTAAACACAAACAATATATAATCATTTCCCTCATTTCAGATGTTCTGGTTCCAAATGGTTTTCAATTTGCATTTGATACATATTCAGGCCACCCACCATTGTAACACTGGATATTTCTTAGTTTAGAGTTTGGATGCCATGAAATTCATACAGTATTTTAATATAGGACCTAGTTTTCAAGTGGGTCCAGGATCCATGAGCTACATTGTTTGTTGCAGAGATGGTACCAGTAACCATACTCATCCAAAAATGATACTCTGAATCTTGTGTTGTACCTTTCACCATCAGTATTAAATAAAATGTCTGCCTTACAATGCTGTTTGAAGCTTTATATTGAATATCATGTTTATAAACAAACTGAATCAGTAACCATCTTTGCAACTTAGCTGTTTGTGATGATGGTCATCTGTCATTAGAACTGACATTTTTAGAAGAGGTTTGTTACAGATACATAGATACAGTACATAGAATCTGATGGCAAAAGGAGAGCAGAGGTCCATCTAGCCTATTTTAACTAAAATTACCTCACTGCAGTGACCTATTGTCCTAGTGGAGGATTTCCTTCCCTACTGCCATACCATCACACAGTCCCCTGTTACCCATCTCTCAGCATATTTATCCTTTTGCCCTGTCCTAACGATGCTTAAACCCATTAAAGGTTGCTGCCCCCACCACGTCTGCTGGCATACTATTCCAAGCATCTACCACGCTCTCTGTAATGCTAAACTTCCTCAGATTTTTTTCATAAATTTACCTCCCACCAGTCTCCAGTCCTGACATGCAGTGACAGCATCATTATTTCCTACAACTATATACCAGCTAGTTACCTTATTTATACCCCTAAGAAACTGATATGTTTCAGTCATGTCACCCGTCTTTTGTCTGCTCTCCAGTGAATACATATTGAGGTCCTCCAACCACTCATCTTAGGATTTACCCTGTTGCACCTGCATCATCTTGGTGACTCTATGCTGCACAGATTCAAGTCTATCAATATCCTTCCTCAGATGAGGGTTCCACAACTGTCTACAGTATTCTAGATGTAGCCTCACAAGGGAACTGTACAGTGACAGAATCACTCTGTTGTCTGTAATCACATTTTTCCATCACAGGGGTGTGGTGCACACATTTATGGAAGTCAAACAAACAGAGGAGAGAAAGAAATAAGTGCCTTATCTGGGATTTGAACCCAGGCCACATGGAATAACATTCTGATTATGCTACCAATTGTGCCACCAAGGCAGCTGGAAACATTTTTCAAGCACAGGGTGGCAGTGTGCACATTTATGTGACTCAAGCATACAGAAGAGAGAAAGAAAAAAGTGCCTTAGCTTGGGTTTGACCCAGTTGCCTGTAAACAGCATGCATTTTCTATCATAAATGTATTTATTACAGGTTATTACCCCTCAAATAAAGAATTCTTCTTATTTTTTTGATTTGTACATACTGGCTCAGATATTCAGAAATGCACCCAAGGGGTACGTAATGGACTGTGCAGCACAATGCAGATGCACCGTGGAACAACAGACGCTATATTCAGACAATGCGCCATCAACATGCACTGGCACAAAGCAGACTGAATATAGCAATGTTGCGCCAACATGCAACCAGACTTGTGCCTGCTCAATCAGGGATGTACAGCAGCAAGCAAGGATGCAGTGGCCAATGGGATGAGCAAGGACAACAAGCTACAGGAAAGCAATGGCAGGGCTGCACAGGAGCACAGTGCCCCACCAGCACAGCTGGACACAAACAACAAGGGCACACCATCCTGGACACACCACAGGGCACCAGGGGTTGGCACAAACAAGACGCTGATCCACCAGCAGTGGCACAGGACAAAAGTTCCACCAACCCACCCACCCCAATGGCATGCCAATGCCAGAGCCCCTGGAACATGTACTCAACAGGCGGCTATGCAGTGGGCAGTGTCCATGGTGCCGGGACACCACACAAGCACAGAAGACAGTGGAACAGGAGAAAGGGAGGGACAGGGGACCCAGGCGTATGCAGGCCACAATCCAGCCTGCACAAGGGCACAGCACCGCAAGCAACACTGGCAGGTGGCAGCATGCCATGCCAATGGAAGGGGGGCACAGGCAGACAATGGCACAAGGCACAGGATAGTGCACAGGGTAGCATGACACCCACCACAGAGGGGCACGCATGCAACAGATACATGGCACACAGGTCCAGTGCACACAAGAGCAATGACCAGAGGACACAGCAGTGGGACACCAGGAGACATGACCATGCACACCAACAGACACCTGCAGCATGGCTCAACTCGCCACCCACAAAGGAAGCACAGACACAGACATTATAGCAAAATAAAGCTTTACTGCCATGAAGCAAAATAAAACAGTGCCAACAGGGCAACAATGAAAACCAACAAGGACAATATAGGGAGAGGTAACATGGGATGCAGGGGACAGGGACTGTGGGTCAAGACAGAGCTGGGGTCAGATGGAGAAGGTAACAGGGGGTGAGCAGGTGATGAACAGTCAGCAGCCCTGATAGCCTCTGGGCAGATCAGCATCGACCCTGAATGTTTGCCCTCAGCCACTGGACATTCCGCCTCAGGGCCTCCATCTGCACAAGGTGATGCCACACCTCCCACAGCACCATGGCCACAAGAGAACTGGACCTGTGTTGCAGACCAAGCAGGCCAGTCAAGGCTCCCAGCATACATGGCCTCTATCTCTGATGGACCTGGATATGGGCCTGACCTAGGAGAAGGGACAGAACAGGTGATAAATGACATGCCAGAAGGAGCCCCGGGCCCACCCAATGGTGTGCACTGGACAGAGGATGCACACACCAGTGGACGGCCTCCCCTAAGGGCCCATGCAGGGAGGGGAGCACCAGCCAGCCACACAGCACACCACAGCTTGATAGCCAAGCCACCACAGGTGACAGGCACATATGGCAGCACAGTGGGCACAGCTGTGCATATACACATCGCACAATGCATGCTGCAGGCACACTGTGGCTGCACACACAATGGTATCTGTGTGCAAATTCCCCTGGGGCAGCACAGGGGAGCCACCACACAGCGGACATAGGCATGGAGCATGCACACATAGTGCAGCACTGCGATGGCCACTGGGGCATGCACCCACCCATGCAGCGTCCACACATGGCAGCCTTGCCCATGGCTCTACCCCTGCATGCACAGAGCCCCACAGATGCACAGTACAGCATTGCACACATGCCTACCTGGCTGGCCTTGTGTTGATGCACTGGCAGCAGCACCTCACAATGCTGTACATCCATGGCCATGGCTGCCATGGCCCTCCTGTGGTTCTCCGGACCTGTGGATGGAAAAGAGAGAGAGAGAGACATGGACATGAGTGGAATGCCAGGCACCCTTCCCACCCCAGGCACACAGCTGGCACAGCGCAGGATGGTACACCACCTGCCTGTGGGCCCTGGCACCTGTATGACAGCAGCACTCATGGCAGAGGTGTGTGTGGCCATCCAGCCGGACATGCAGCAACCACCAGCACTGTGCCCCCCCACCACTGCACATGGAGTGCACCCGGCAGTGTGGTACAAGTATGTTACAGGCATGAATGAAGCATGTGGATACCCACCTGGCTGTGGCACAGCACCCCGCTGTGTCCATGCCTGGATCCTGAGTTGGTGGCCAGGATCCCTCCATTGCAGGTCCTGGTAGCGGTGCTGACACTGCTCGGCGGTGCATAGCACACCCGTTTGGCTTTCAAGGTTTGACACCACCCTGTCCCACACCTGGGTCTGAGGCACCTGCAGTGCCACATTACCAAAAAGCTGGGGAGCACAGAGCTCCACCAGTGCAACGAGGTTGATTATCTCAACCTCTGTTCAGTTTATTTCCCACCATGCACATCCCGTGGAGGCAACCATGTCACCCAGTAGACAGGTATGAGTGCAGCGACTGTTGTGGCCTGCACAGCATGCAAATGGTGTTGCCAATGTGCATTGTGGAATACCAGACCAATGTATGTGACCCACGCAGCTGTGGACGCATGATTGACATCTGCAGTGGTGTTGTATTGCACAGCAATATGCATGCACACCATGGCATGGCCTGGCAGGCGTATGGGGTCACAGCTGTGATCCTGATAGTGCAGGGTGTGACTCTGCACAACTGCGCACATGCACCCGTAGTGCACTGTAGATGGTATAGTGCTTGTGGGGTGGATGCACCATGGGCCATGGAGTCACGATGCATGTGGATGCATGGTATATGCCTGCAGTGCATGTGCAATGGTGGTCATGCAGTACACATGATCGCATGATAGCCCACTGGACATGGTGCTGCCAATGGTGCACATGTGCAATGCACATATGCATATTGTGCATGTGCGGGTATTGCAACACAAGGTTGCTCTGGCGCAATTCACAGTATTCAATCATCATATGCAAGCAACCTCATGATGCTATGCATGGCACAGTTGGGCTCATTTGCATCGCATTACAGTTGCGCACATGCTTATTTGCATGTGATGCACCATAAAAAGCGACACGGTGCAGCACAGGTCATCGGCAGGTATTGCAGCCAATGTGGTAAGGGGATGCACATGCTGGGACTGGGAGAACCATGCCAACAGTGCTGCACAGCCCTTATGTGCACATGTTTGGCAGTGATGGCCTCTACGTTCACTGTCCACAGGTAGCAACATGTCTGAGGCTGAGGGAGTGGAGGAACAGGGGCCTGCAGGGAAACGCAGGCCCAATTTCATGAAGGAGAAGTAGTAGGCACTGTTCAAGGCCTACCTTGACAGGGAGGACCTGCTGAGTGGTGCCAAGGGGACCCCGCAGGACAGGTCAGCTGGGTGGGCTGCGGTGGCAACCTGCATCAATGCCCATTGTAGACATCAGAGAAGTGCACAGGAGTGCAAAAAGAAGGTGGGGGATGGACAGACGCCACATTAAGGAGAAGTTTGCAGCCATCAAGGCATCCCACAACAGGACAGCTGGGATCCCCACCACCACCACAGCACTGATGGCAATGAAGGAGCTGGTGGTGACAACCATCAGCCATGCCACCATTGAGGGAATCCCTGGTGGGGGATTCCAGATGGATGGCAGCCATTCACAGCACTGTGATTCACTGTGGGCCTCACATGGGGGTATGCTGACTGTCCAGTGCAGGCGTACCAGACTCTGCTGTATGGCCCATGTGGGTGTGGCATGCAGCTGTGCATGGCACACATGGGGACAGTGGACATGGTAGCATGCACACCAGGACTATGGGATGGCTGCAAAGCTACTAACCAGTGGCCCTTGTGTGTGCACCATTGTGGGCGGCACAGCCATATGGCCACAGGGCACTGCATGCCCCATGAACCTATGTCATGGCACAGTATTCTGGGGTCATGTCTGCTGCCTACCGCCTCAGCACCTGTGGCATTGTGTGCAACAACCCCCATGCTGGACTTGTGCTGTGCATGTGCCATGTACCCCTGCTGGTTTAGCAAGGCAGTCCTGTCATGTGTGCTGTTATTGCTGTGCCCATCCTGGCATATACTGCTGCATGATCTTACAGCACTGCATGCCAGCACAGGTGACCTGCACAGCTCACGTGGCTGGGACTCTGGGCCAGCCTGCATGGTGCCATCACCACCATCATGCCTCTGTGGTATGACACTGGACGCCACTGTCAAAGTGGATTAGAGGAGGTGTTGCTGTCAACATCCATGGGCATCTGTCATAGAGACTATCCACGTTGCGAAAGTGTGGGGCTGTGGGACCTACTGGGCCTGGACACTGATGACACGCTGTCAGACCTGCTTCTTGGCAAGGGCCTGCACATGCTGTGCACAGGCAGGCAGCTGGGCAGTGGTTCTGACACTGATGATGACATAACACTGATCCTGGATGGCACCAGCCAGGTGGTGCTGCCTGGGGTACAGGGACTGACACAGGTGCGGGTGGACACTGGCAGCATGATGGTGACCGTGCAGCCACACCCTGACCATGGCTACTCACTGTCATGTGGCACTGCCACTGTGCCTGCCAAGGGGGTGCACTGCAGTGACCGCTGTTGCCACGGGGATGGCCCAGCAGCCAGCTGGGCAGCAGCTGTGGGATGCTGTGCCCACCATGCAGCAGACAACAGTGTCCGACTCCGGTGCACCCACAACTGCACCACCCCCTGCCTGGTCCTCTGTGCAGCGTCCACATGAGTGGGACATTAACCAGCATGCTGCACCACCCCAAGCAGGCCAGTGTCCACAGCAGGCTGTGCAAGGCACTGACTGGCTGTAGGAGCACACCTGGCTTCTGGGGGCATCCGTGGACAACCAGGCATTTCTTGGGGCAGAGATCCATGCACTCTGGGTTAAGGTGTGTCAGTTAGCTGAGTGGCAGGACAGTGGGTTGCACAGCTCATTGGTGAGCTCCGGCAGCTGCGGGAGGCCATGACCACATAGCTGGACTGCATAGCTGGTACCATTGTTGCTGGATCTACATTGCTGGCATCCACTGGGTTATGGCCGTGCACATAGGACTCCCTGCAGTGGCACATCAACACCACGGGCATGGCATCTGGTGACCCCTGAACAGCTGATGCCAGGCGCTGACATGCCCATCCCCAACACCCCTGGCACTTCCCTGTTCACCAGGCTCTACACCCCACTGAAGACCTGGTCGCATTCTCAGGCCTCCACCCCTGCGAGTGTGTTGGACACTCCTCTGGTGGCTGATGCACAGCCAGTGGCTACCATGCAGCCTGGACGTGGCCTCCCATGTGGCTGTGGCAGCCATCACATTGTGTGGTAGGCTACTGAGTGTGTTGTCAGTAAATGCTGACTGCTGCTGCTGTGACGTGCACACATGTGTGGTGCCACCCTGTGCATGTGGCAGTTTGCATGTGTGGTGTGGGGCACCTCCTCCATGTGTGCTTGCCGTGCTGCAGGTACTTGTGGTGTGGTTGTGTGATGACAGCAGATCCATGCCAGCTTTGCATGTGCTGATGTTTCTGATCCATGCCATGTTCTGCCACTCATCTGAGTGTGTGCCCATGCCTGTGCTTTGTGCTGTGTGTGTGGCTGTGTGGATGTGCATTTCTTGTGCATGCTGTGTGTGCCTGTGTCAGTGCATGCATCCCTATTTGCCCATGTGCCCGTGTGTGCGGTTGGGTGCCCATGCATGCACAATGGGTGTGTCATTCCACTTACCTCCTGTCTGGAAAGTGCTCCTGTGTGATGGTGGCCCAGTGCCTCCTGGCCTGTCCCACCAGCCTGGGGTCCCTTCTCCCCATGGGTGGCTGTGCACCCCCTTCTGGCCAGTCATCACCCTCATCCTCACTGCTGTTACTCTCATTCATCTGTACAGTTATCCACAGTCAATGGCCATGTTGTGCAGCATGCAACAGGCCAGGAATAGGCCTCAGGTTTTCAACGGTCTGTACTGTAGGGCACCACCTGACCTGTTCAGGCAATGGAACTGCATCTTGAGTATGCTGAAGACACACTCGATGACATTGCATGTGGCGATGTGTGTCTTGTTGTATCTGTCCTCTGCAGCTGTGGATGGGCTCCAGTAGGGGTGTGCAGCCAGGACCACAGTGGGTATGCGCTGTCACCTATGTGGGTAAAGGATACAGTTGTCACTTCACATTGGTTGCTCACTCCCCCTCACCCCTGCTGCCCACTGCCACCCACACACTCTCATTGTCTGTTTCCTAGGCCCCTGCCCATGCTATGGCAGCACCCGCATCCCTCCTGATGCCCTGCTCACCTAACAGGTGCCCCATGGATATCTCCCCATGCTCGAGCCTCTGGTACAGGATAGATCTGTGCCAGATAAATGCATCATGTGCACTCCTGGGGTGTGTGCCACAGACATTGGTGATGCACCCAGTGGCATTGCACACCACCTGGCAGTTGACTGAGGGGTGCTCCTTCCTGTTCATGTAGGCAGCCGCCTCCAGGCCAGGTGGTGTGTGTATGGCCATGTGGGTGCAGTCAATGGCCCCTATCAAGCCTGGAATGCGTGCCATGCTTTGGAAGTCCTGGATGTTTGCTGAATGCTCTGCCTATGTGTTTGGGAATCGTATGTACTCTAAAGCATGTGGCAGCAGGTCATTGAGGAACTGTGTGAGGAGGCAGGACGTGTCCAACTGGCTGATTCCCATGGTTTCCCCTGTTGGTTTCTGGAAGATGTCCATGGTGAGCAGACACATCACTGCTGTCACCTTTGTCTCCACTGACATGGCATGATTCCTTCTGGTGGGTGCCTGCAGCTCATCATGGCACAGCTCACAGAGCTGCCTCAGAATTGCCCTGTTCAGCTGGTACTGGCCCACAATCTCTGCATTGCCATAGTCCTTGAAGTTGAGGCGGGCACGGTACTATCTTTGTTGTGCATACTGACACCGGGCCCTTCCTCAGCCACACTGCTGTTCCTCTCTCCTCCTCACACCCCTCATTACTGCTTCCATCAACATTGGACCTGCTTCCATTGCTGCCTGTCAGTGTTGCACATCTGCTATGTGTGTGTTTGAGCCTCTGTTTATATGCTCAAGTCTGTATGGCACATTCTGTGGATTGCTCCTGACTTGCACCGTGGTTTTTGGCTGAATATGCCATTGCGCTGCTTCTTCATGGGTCCGCCCCCTTATACTTGCACTGCATACATTACTGTTGCACCTATGCTCAATGTTTTTTGAGCTGCGCATTCACTGTGGTTGAATATGGCTGTGGGGTGCAATACTGTGGTTGCCCATGTGCAACTCAGTAGCGCATTGCACAACCACTCTGAATATCTGGGCCACTGTGTCCTTTTTATTGTCTTTTTCAGTGTACAAGATGAATATGCAATAGGTTTTCACTACCATCTGGAATTTTTTAGAAATTGGGGCAACCACATTAACTAGTATGGCAATACAGGTCAAAGGTACAGGTAATTCAGCCCAAAACATACTAATACATAGAGTGAAGAAAGAGGTGTTCACACCAACTCAAAAACTGTTTGGCACTCTTTTGCCCAAATCCATTTCTGATCCTTCTATAACAGCTATGTAATTGAAATGGGTGGAAACACTTGATATACATAGAGACCTTTGAAATGCACAAAGTGTTAATATAAAAACAAAAATTGTTCTGGCCACCCTTGTATTCATAGAATTTGTACCACTTTTTGGATGTGGGGTTGGGCAAAAGGGAGGAGATGGGCAGTGGCAGCAATGAAGGGGGCATCACAAGTAGGATTTCTGTTTAAGTTTATTAGTTGTCCAGTCAAGACCATTACAAAATAATACAATTTAAACTTTTCCAAGAAAAAAAAAAGAGTACTTAACAATTTGTAAAAGTATATTTTAAAAATGTTTTAAATAAAAATTAACAGTAAGCATAATTTAAATTAAGAACATGAATATTAGACACAGATATTGACCATAGAGTACTGTCAGAGAGACACTGTACCCACATGTATCAGATATAGAATAAATATTCAAACATTAATAGTCGTGTGGATGTGAGACCCAGTTCTAAATAAATAATGTTTAAACTGTGCAAGCTCATTGTTTAAGGCAGATTTTATTTATGGATACAAGATAGTCGGCTACTTTATGCATTATAAAATTGTCTGCAATCATAAACATTACATTCAAAAGGACATTCTTGTTCTGTGTTACAATCTTGTCCCAAATAGGAACTAAAAAAGTGTGTCTGGGTCTGACATACCAAGTACAATTAAACATGACATGACTTAAAGGGATGGATATTCAAAGCAGTTGCACATGGCGTAACTGAGTTGTGCCGGCGCAAGTGCGGAATTGCACCAAGGAGCCATATTCAGTGGGAGCCATTACGCAGCACAAGTACCATTGTTCCAATGCGCAACCATAATGAATGCAGGTGCAAGCACAGGGGGCGTGCCCATGAATATTCAGTGCAGTGTGATATTCAACTGTGGAAACATGGCGCAGGTGTGGAGCAAAACCAAGATGAGCCAAGCAGACTTGAGCCTATGAATACAAGGTGCAAGTACACAGACAGCACTTGCACCAGGCGGGGTTGGGGGAGAGAGAGAACCCAAAACAAAGAAACAAAGAAAGACTGAGAGAGACAGACAGAGGCAGCCACAGAGGGAGAGTGACAGAGGTGGCAGTGGAAAGGGAGAAAGGGGCAGAGAGAGCGAGAGGGACAAGCAAGCACAGTGCCAGGCAGTGCACCAGGGTGGCACACATCCAACAGCAGCCAACCGCCCAGGGGGAGATGTGACATCAGGGGCCATGGATAGTGTGCCATTCATGATGGAGGCTGTAATGAAAGGTGTGAGGGGGCAGGTGGAACAGTGATGTGGCCGAAGGTGGGCCCATTGGTGGTAAACCCAACACAGGTGGTACTGCGCCTGCACCACCTACAAGAACTTTACCGACATGGAGATAGTGGGCCGGTACCACCTGAACAGGGCCATTCTGAGGCAGCTCTGCGAGCTGTGTAGTGAGGAGATGCAGGCACCCACAAGACAGAGCCATGCAATGTCAGTGGAGATGAAAGTCACAGCAGTCATATGCCTGCTCACCACGGGCACCTTCCAGAGACCAACAGGGGACACCACAGGCATAACCTAGTTGGCCACATCATGCCTCCTCACACAGTTCCTCAATGCCCTACTGCCACATGCTTCGGAATAAATCCATTTCCCCAGCACACAGGCGGAGCATACAGCAGCCATGCAGAACTTCCACAGAGTAGCATGCATGCATGCATGGTGTGCTTGGGGCCATTGACTGCACCCACATGGTCATCAACATGCCACCTGGCCCTGAGGGGCTATAATACATCAATAGGAAGGGGAACCTGAGCATCAACTGCTAGGTGGTGTGCAATGCCACGGGGTGCATCACCAATGTGTGTGCCACATACCCCGGGAGTGCACATGATGCATACATCTGGCACAGCTCCATGCTGTGCACAGATTCAAACATGGGGACATCCCCACAGGTCACCTAGTGGGTGAGTATGGGACGGGCAAGGGGTGACTGGCAGAGTAGGCCATGGAATGGGGAGGGCAGGGTGGGCAAGCAGGTAAGGGCCCCAGGGCAGGCAAGGGGCACAGCATGGGAAGGCAGAGCACTAAACATGTCATCACCCATACAGGTGACAGTGCCTATCCACTGAGGCCCTGACTGCTCACCCTCTACTGGCGCCCATTGGCCCCAACAGAAGAATGCTACAACAAGGCACATGGCAGCACGTGCAACATCATTGAGCGTGTATTTGGAATGCTGAAGGCACACTTCCATTGCCTAGACAAGTCCAGCAGTGCCCTGCAGCACAGCCCCTCAAAAGCCTGTGGCCTATTCTTGGCCTGCTGCATACTGCACAACATGGCCATTGACCATGGGATAGCTGTCGAGGCTGATGAGGGTGACAGTAGTGGGGATGATGGCGGTAATGTGCCAGAGGGAGGTGGACAGCCCTCCCCAGGCAGAGGGATCCACGGCTGATGAGGCAGGCCTGACAGCTCAGCGACACCATCCCACAGGAGCACTATGGTGCACGCAGGCAGGTGGCACTAAACCCATGCATGAGCCACACACATAGGTACAGCACACATGTAGGGGTGTGCATGGCAATGGGCAGGCACACACAGAGGCGTGGTGCAGGGTCAGGGGAGTTGGTGGCACACAATCATGCACAACTGCACAGATCAGCACACAGCAATGCACTCTCACACACAACCACAGCCTCATCATGCCCACGCCACATGGTCTAGTGGCCGGGCAAGCACACACACAGGCAGCATGCAGTGCAACACACAGGCACCCAACCAGTGGTATGCACATGCACACACCACCCATGCAAGCACAGGGCAGCAGCTCCAGACTGCGGTCAGGGCAGGCCACACATCAGGGCTGCTGCATGGATCCTTGGCCATCATGGCCATGGGGGTGGCCATGCTGAGGTCACAGAGGATGTCTGCAACAGACCATCAGTGGTTGACCCATGGGACCATGACCAGGTCCGCGCGGGGGGTGTAGGCGCCCAAACAGGCCTGCCCCAGGCTTGCCTTGGATGCCAACATCAGAGCCAGGTGTTGACAGTGTGGGTGTTGCTTGACATGGGAATCGTGAGGTGGAAAATGCAGTGCATGCGGTCTGCAGTGGCCAGCCACACCCTGTGGCAGCCAGGAGTGTGAAGTCTTCTGTGACAGCCTGTGCAATGTGATATATGGATGCAGTCGTGGCCTCTTGCATGCAGTGTGCAATGTGATCCACGGAAGCAGTTGAGGCCTCCTGCATGTGCTGCATCCCAGCCAGGTGTTGTGCAGTGCCCCTGTCACACTCGGCCAGCTGACACACCTCTGTGCACACCTCTGTGCACAGTGCATGCATCCAAGCAGCAACCTGCACCTGTTGCTCAATGGAGGCCTGGAGCAAATGGGTGTGCTCTGCTGTTGGGTCAGCATCCTGGGATTCTGGGTGGGACATCGACCCTCCTGTGGTGACTGGCCATGTTGCACAGCCTCCCTCTCAGGTGGACGCTGGACAGTGGGGTCCACATGGGGTATGTTCCTAGCTGGTGCCCCAGTGACGGACCCTGTGTCTGGCTGCCCTGTGGCACCAGCAGCCTGCTGCCATTGCCCCTCTGGCCACTGAACACTGCCCAGTGCCTGCACAGTTGCACCAACACCACCACCACATGGCACAGCTGTGCCACTGCACACAGCTGCACCTGCAGTGGTGGTGGTAGGCAGCTGTTCCCCCACTGTCAGGTCGCTAGATGTGCTGCCAGGGTCTGGTATGGGCATCTCCCCCACAACACCGCCCATGCTGTCCAGGATTATGGTGAAGTCATCATCAGTGTCAGACCATGCCTGGATCTGTGTCTCCATGCAGTGGATGCCGAGACTGGCATCCTGTAGAAACACATCCAGGTCCTCGTCTGACTCCATGCCCAGGACATCCGACTGGACAGTGGTGGTGTGCTGCAGCCTCCCAGGCCCCCGGATGCCTGTGGAGGTGGATGGCTGGTCTTCTGGGGCTAGTCCTGCCTCAACATGTGCTACAGCACCCCATCCTCTGCATGCAGGAGTGACGGTGCTGGAAGATAAAACAGGTGTGTCAGTGAAAAAATGGCCACAAGTGCCCCCTGCCCCCCCCACAATGCCACAGCAAGCTGTGTGTTCCTTCCATATGTACCATGCAGGGATGGGCTGCCACCTGTCTGGAATCCCCTGCCAGACACACCCTCCATGGTGCTGCAGGGTAAGGTGGCTGCCACCGGCTCCTCCTGCACCCGTGAGCTATGGCACATTGGTAGGCCCCCCTTCGGTGGCATTCTGGGCTGCACAGATGACCGCAACTTTCTCTTTGATCCACCTCTTGCCAGTGCCCACCTTTTTGTGGCACTCCTACACTGACCACTGGTGGCTGCCCTGCTGGTTCATGCAGTCAGCCACCTCCATCCAGGCCCCAGCCTTGGCCTGTTGTGTGCCCATGGCACCACTCAAGAGCAGCTCTCTGTCGAGGTAGGCCTCAAACAGGGTAGCTGACCTGGCCTTTGTGAAGTTGGGCTTGTGCTTACATGCAGGCCCATGCTCCTCAACCTCCTAAGGTTACATCATGTCACTTGCTGTGGAAATGGACAGCACATTATGTCAGTGGCAACAACATCCATTGCCATCCCCTCTGCTGTGCCGTCTGTGCTCAGTGTGCTCCAGCAGCATGCACAACTTACCTCTAAAGGATGCAATACTGGCACAAGACCTGTGCTGATCCATGGCACTTTTTATGGTGCATCACCTGCAAATGAGCTTTGGCACAACGGTAATGATATGCTAATGCCCCCATTGCTCCATCCATTGGTTGATGAGCTCATTAGTAGGTGGCTGCTGAATATCGTGTATTTGCACCGTGCTCAATGTGAGTGCTCCGGAGCAAGTCATATGATTGCTGCGGCACATGGCATGGCATAAAGCACACACATGAGTGATGCACATTAGTGGTATGCACAGGCCCCATTTGGTGCACTGCCGCCTATTGTGCATTGTGTGCCAACTGCACAATTGCCACCATGGTGCACCATGCACCATGGCTGCTATTGTGCAGTTGGAGCACAGTGAATGGCCATGCACCAACCCCTGCAGTGTCCTCTGACCCTGGATGACCCCACACATATGGCCCCCACCCAACCACACCCATGCCACGCATCTCCACTGTTATGTGATAGGTGAACACAGTGCATATCCCCTTGGCCTGTGCATCCGGTGCATGCTGTGGCCACGTGCGACTATGGCCACCATTTTGCTCCATGGCTGTCAGCAGAGACATGGCACAGTGCAGGTCTCAATGGGCAGGTAACTGGATGCAGGTGGAGCTGGCCAACCTCATGGTCTGCATCCTTCCTCTGTTCAGCCAGGTGCCAGTACAGCCCTCATGTGGCTGTGTGGCAGGCAATTTCTGCCACACTAGTGCAGCGAACTGGGGTGGCCAGGACTGGAAAGCAGTCTTGGTACCGTTATGGGGACTTGATGAGGAGGGACCCAGGTCACCTCCAATGGCTGGAGGCACACATCAGGCATGGGCATGTGCCACAGCCAGGTGAGTAGACTCAGCATGCATGTGTGCCCTGGTGCTGTACTGTGGTGTTGGCTGGCTGCCTGGCATGTCCTGCAGGGTGGTGTACTTACCATGTGCACATCGTGGGGTTGCATCACCCACCACCACTTGCATTGACATGCCGCTGTGTGGACCGTGCCAGGCAGGGGCCCACACTGTTTGGGGGGGCAGCTGCTGTGGGTGTGTACTGATATTTTCCTAGTTATGTTCCATTCCCAGGGCCTGAGGATCACCAGAGGGTGGCGGTGGTGGCTGCAGTGGGACAGCAGGCCACAGCAGGACCCAGAGGTGGCACTGGAGTGGCCCCAGCACCAGAAGGGCCACAGAGAGCAGGTAGGCACTGTATTGGAGGTTTGTGGGAACATGGGTGTGGGCATGGCTGCCTATGCCATGTGCCTTGGCAGCTGTGTGTGTTGCACTGTTCATGGTGCCCGCCACTGTGGTGCATCCATTGTACTCATGTGCCAGCCATTGGTGGGGTGGGTGTGCACCTGGCTGCCACTGTTGATGCTGTGGTGTTGCATGGGAACTGTACCATGTGACTGGCATAGCACAGTTGGGTGGCTACTGTGCAGCAGAGACCACCGTTGTGCACTGTTGTGGTGTGCTGCATTGCTGGCAGTTACTGGCCCATCTCCCTGCAGGTGGCCTCTTCAGGCCCTCCAGGGGTGTGTTATCCTGCTGCCCAGTGCACGCAGTGGATGGGCATGGTTCCTTGGTACACTGCACAGATAGCCTCTCCTGTCCCTTGTCCTAGGTGTCCGGGGGCAGCAGAAAATGCCCCTCTACTGCAGGCTTTTGAGGCAGCTGATCCTGATTACATCCACCACTATGGAGGTGGTGCTCCAGATCCACAGGTGGGTGATTGGAAGTGGACCTTATGGTCATCGAGGGGCAGCACAGAGTAGTCGCCACTAGTGTGCACCCTGCCTTCCCCTGTTTCCCCTGCTATACCTTCCCCTACAGTCCCCTTTACCACTGTACAGTCCCTGTTCCCTGTCCCCATCCCTCATTCCTACCTTTTCCCACCCATTTTGTTCTGTACATAGTTTGCTGTTCATATTTCTATACTACAATATTCTGACATACCTGTCTGTGTCAGTGTTTGCTTTGCAGGTGGCATGCGGATCCATGCTGCAGTGGCCCAGTGTCTGTCAGTGTGGTATGCATGTGTCAGGGTACATGTTGTGCTTCTGTGCTTCCCTGCTGTGTGCTGTGATGTGTCCCACTGTGGTGGTGTCCTTCCCCTTGGTCACCCTTGATCAGTGGGTGTGTTGTGGGGGTGCCCATGGGAGAGCTGTCAGGGGAGGGTTGTGGGTGTGTGTGCTTGGCTGTATGGTCCTGGGTATGACCTGCTCTGGTCTGGCTGTGTTGGGGGGGCACTGCATGCAGCCTGCATTGGGGTCCCCTTGGTGGTCCTGTGTTGGCCATTGGCACCTCCTGTTGTCTACCTTCAGTGCCACTGTTGTATTCTGTGGTGGGGGTGTGGGTGCCTGTTCACACCCTGCTGTGACTAGCTGGTGGTGACCTTCTGGGGCCTGTTATTGTGCCTCCCTGGTTCTGTCCCTGGGTCACTTCTCTGTGGCCTGCCCCCCCCATTGCTCTGCTGCTGTGGCGCAACTGTGTGTGTGTGCACCATGGCGCATTCACAATTGCGCCATAGTGCAACTGTGCCATATTCAGCCAGGTTGTGCTGGTGCAGTACGGCATGTGCAGTCTCTGAATATTGCTCCTGTTGCACCAGTGTGCATTGGATTTGCACTGCGCTGGACTTGCGCTGGCCTTTGGCACATTTCTGAATATCCAGCCTAGATTCTTCAATTTGGGTCTCAAACATGTGCACAACCCTGCTTCTGGATCTTGTAACTTATTATATCTAGACAAAATAATACTGCTCTTAAAATACTCCATAAAATAGTTGTGTACAATCTTCTTCTCTCTGGATCAGTTAGTACATCAAGGTAAAATCTATAATGATATCTAATATCATTGTTAATCAGCCAGGACAAGACTTTTAGTCTACTAATCCTTTCCAGATCCATTGTACAACTATTGTTTTCAGTTCTAGATTTTACATAACTTTTGTGTTTAAGGCTAAGTGTAATGCCCATCTTAATATATTTATTCAGAATTTAAAGACCAAAAGTTTCAAAATCTTTGTTGAGTCTAGTAAGCCAAAATGATTGTCTGCAACCTAATTGCAGCCATTTATATTTTTCAGTTAGGCACTATGCTGGTAGTCTGTCTTTATGTAATCTAGTGAGCCTAATTCAGTGATTTATTCTCCTTATTGTCGTTATTATGGGGTGACTAATTGTGATCAGTTTAGCCATTAAGAGATGAGCTGGCACAAAGGAACACACACCCAACAGTCATCTATAAAGTTTATTGAGTGATGTCTCAATGGACTTTTAAGTAGAATTGTACCGGACCTCAGAAAGATATAAAATCAGAGGAATATATTACGCACTACATGCTTCCAGGAGTGGTTTTACCATATTTCCCCCAAATTACCTATTCAATCTCAATAAAGCTCCTGAGACCTGATGCAAACTTGCTTAATTGTATAAGTTGGACAAAATGTATTCTGGCACTATGGAATACAACAGACAAGACATGAAATGAAATGAAATGAAAACATTTTTGCAACATTTTCAAGAGCATAAACAGCACTTGTCCTGGATTCCCCCCTTTTCCCTCATAAAAAGACAAAGACCATTGTATGTCGTTGTGCTCAGATTGGCAATTAATTTATTATAATTCATAATTCCATTTTCCATCTCATCATCTTTTTTTTATTATATTTTCCACAATTGCATTTTTATTGCATCCATATATCAATCTCTGATCATCCTTCTTTCTTGCTCTTCTCACTCCCCCAGGTGAAAACCAGGGTGCCTTCTTCTTCTTCTCTTTTCCTGTTAGGTAACAGTGAGAACCGAGACCGCATTTTCTCCTTCAGCTTCTTCTTCTTTTCATCCTATTCCTTTTTCTTCCCCCCCCCTCCCTTCCTTCTCCCCCTTTTTTCCCTTTTCCCTTCTCTGCCATCCACCTTTGGCAGTCCAAACCATCCAACCAGACAAATTCTGTCATCCACCTCTACAGACCATATACAGTCCTTTTGACTGTCTTCCCCCAAGCCCCATAGTTCAAGTGTGGGTGGGAGGGATTAAAACTTCAGCAAACGTGGCTGAACCACTCCTGTGCTGACCATTATGTACCTCCTTTAGCCCCTTCCCTTCCTATTGCCCTCCTATTGTTCTGTCTGCCTATCCTTCCCCTTCCCTGCTCCCTTCCCTTTCTGAGCATACCATCTCCAGGTAAAAGAACGGGGTGCACCAGGACAACTTGTTCTGCCCCTTAAAGGACAAACTCCATTGTGATGGATTCCCCCCTTTTCCCTCACAAAAATACAGAGACCATTGTATGTTGTTGTGTTCAGTTTGGCAATTAATTTATTATATATCATAATTCCATTTCCATCTCATCATCTTTTTATTACTATATTTCCACAATTGCATTTTTATTGCATCCATATATCAATCTCTGATCACCCCTCTTTCTTCCTCTTCTCGCTGCCCCAGGTGAAAACCTGGGTGCCTTCTTCTTGTCTTTTCCTGTTAGGTAACGGTGAGAACCAAGACCGCTTTTTCTCCTTCAGCTTCTTCTTCTTTTCATCCTATTCCTTTTTCTTTTTCTCCTTCCCCTCCTTCCCCCCTTTTTTCCATTAGCCAGTCTCCAGCTTGCGTTGGATGACTGGCTTTCCCCTCAATTTAGAGTCTTGTCCCCCCCCATTTAGGGGACCTGTTCCCTTTCCCTTCTCTCCCCTTTCTTTTCTCTTTTCCTTTTTTTTTTTATATTTCATTCCAGTTTCAGTATGTCTCCTCCATGCTTCCATAAAACCCATCGTTTCCATATTAAAAATATCTATAGCTAGATCAGACAAGTGCACTCCGTCTGACCTGTAGAAATCCTCTACCTACTCTTCCACACCTCGTAGTATTACATACCCCCCCATTTTCCTTATCAGCTTTCCTACCCTTTTATTCATCTTTCTCCTGGCTCTATCTACCGCTCTATGACTGTGTTCATGTCTCCATATCCTTCTTAGGAACATATCTGACCAGGCAAGGCATACCCCAGGCCACCACTGCTGTATTTTCTCTAAATCCCTTTTTTCTTGCATGTATGTGTCCACCCATGACTTTCCCCCAATGTCATTACCCCCTAGATGTACAATAATTAGGTCTGGAATGGGTCGCCGCTCTTTCATCTCTTTCAGGGTAGGAAGCAGTTGCGTCCATCTCATCCCACGGATGCCACTCCAAACCAACCTACATTTCTTTACATCTTGGTACAGCTGTTTTCTCCCAGCCTTTTTCTCTGCTCTCTTTTCCGCTCAGTAAATGTAGGAGTGACCGTAGATCCATACTTCCTTGATCCTCCCTCTTCCTATAGGATGCAAGCAAAAATACTGTCTTATATATATTCTTAGTTCTTTTTTCTGTAACCTCACTCTATGCTCCACTCCCCCCCCAATGTGGTTCCATATCTGCAAAACAAAACACAGGTGATCCGTTAGTTTCCATACTGCAGTGCACGAATGTATCTCTTGTAACTGGCAGATGGCCAGTGACTCTTCTCCATTATATTAGCCACTGTCTCACCTGTTGCTGCCCACTGTGAAGCAGCCCCTATTCACAGAGTGTGAGATGAGTAATTGCCTGGATCCTCCCCAAGGAACTGCATGCCTTTTTTGAGCATGGCCGTGGCCTGATAACTTGTAACCTTTTTCCTGTCTCCATGCACAAATAAAGTCCCTGATTTTTCCCCATGCTCTGCGGTGTAAGCCCACAAAGCCTTTTCTGGGCACGCTGTGTCATCCTCCTGTGCCTTCAGGGTTACAGCACAACCCTGTCCACCTTGATCCATCTTTGATTTCTTGATCATGATTTGTATCTCTCTCATCCCCCAGTTTATATCTTCCCATTCCAACCCCACTCCCTCTTTACTGCCATGTCCCACAGCCTCGTTCACTCTTTTGGCCCCTGAAAACATTACTAAATAAATCATGTGAAAAAGCTGGGCCTCGTCTTTTGATCTGCAGATTGCCGGTAATACCCCTTTTACTTTCACAAGCCACTGATCCCCTACTGGTCTTCTACTATCTGTAGCTCTCTGTTTTAATCTAATCCATCCTTGCATCATTCTTCTAATCAACATTGACTTCATCAGGTCCTTCCAACCCTTCAGGCTGCAAACTACACTAATCCCTGCTAGATAGACCCCCATTGTGGAGTGGGCTGTTCCTCTTTGCCATTGCTGTACTGTAAATTTTCCTAACTGTTTCTCTGTAAGTGGCCTACTTACCTCCATGTGATGTGCTGCCCTGAATGTTTAAAACACCCTCCAGGTCCCCTCGTAGGCCCTCAGAGTCCGCGGTGCCCATGAGCTGTGAAACAACATTTCTCCTCCCTCTTGCCTACATCCCAGATGTTCATTGGGATGGGTGTTTTTTGCTCCTCTGCTGATGGTGCCAGCCTCCAGAAATGATCCAGCTGCAGACGGGAAAGGCTGTCAGCCAGGGTATTGTGTACCCCTTCTATATGTTTGGCTCTGAATGACACATTCAATTTCAAAACCCTTGGCACCAACTGTTGCAAGACCTGCATGACCATTTCTGACCTGGCTCCTCTGTTGTTCAAGACATCTACAACTGCCCTGTTGTCGCACCAGAATGTCACCTTCTGGTTGCACAGCTCTTCTCCCCACACCAGGGTGCAGACCCAAAAAGGCATGATCTCCAACAGTGTTATATCCTTTACTTTCCCGTTCTTCACCCAGTCTACAGGCCACGGTTCTGTGAATCATCTGCCCCACAAATAGCCCCCCATACCCAGGCCCCCTGCTGCATCTGTATAGAGATCCAGGTCCGTGTTATAAACCCAATCCTCCTGCCAAAAGGAGCAGCCATTATAGGTGCTGAGGAATTCCTCCCACACCTTAAAGTCTTCCTTAACTCCTTTTGTCGTGTCTACCCAGTGGTGTGGTCTTGTTACTCCAGCTATGGCCCTTGCTAACCTTTTGGTGAAAGCCCTCCCTGGTCCAATTGCCCGGCATGTGAAATTTAGGTGTCCCAACACCTGTTATACCTGTTTAGCTGTACTCTTCTTCTACTTGTATGCACTTGAATCATCTCCTTCAACTTCGACACTTTTGTGTCTGGCAACCTAAAAACCTCCTCCTGGGCATCTATCTCAATACCCAGGAATTCTAACTCCTTACTGAGCCCTTCCATTTTCTCTGGTGCCAATGGAACTCCTAATTCTCTGCACAGATCTTGGAAACTGGCCAACATTTCTTCTATCTCTCTCTTCCCACTGCCTATTAAAAGAAAGTCATCCAAATAGTGAATGACCATTTTGTAACCAGTTTTTTCCTGAAATATCCACTGTAAACAGGTGCTGAATGCCTCAAACGTAGCACATGCTATGGAACATCCCATGGGCATTGCTTTGTCAAAATAATACTGTCCCCAGATTTTAAAGCCCAACAGGTCCCAATCTTCTCTCCTAACCGGAAGCAATCTGAAAGCGGACTCTATGTCTGTTTTTGCCATCCACGCATCAGCGGTTGCTCGGATGATCTGGACTGCTTCTTCTAATGTAGCATATGTCACTTTACTATGTTCCTCTCTGATAAAATCATTCACCAAGTCCCCTTCCGGAAAGGACAGGTTATGAATCACCCTGTATTCTCCCTGCTGTTTTTTGGGGACCAAACCCAATGGAGAAATTCTCATGTTCTACAATGGGAGGGTATCATATGGCCCTTCTACCCTACCTGCTGCCTTTTCCTTCTCTATTTTCTGTCTTAAAATTTCTTCCCTCCCTTTTACTGAACCCAGATTGTTTGCTTCCCTCGCTTGTCTCGGGCCCTCACACTGTAACAAAAAACCTGTCCAAAAACCTTTTTTAATCATCTCTGCCTCTTTTCTATTTGAGTATCTTTCCAACCAATCTTCCCATGCATTTATCCAGATGGGAATTCTTGCTTCTTTAAATCGATCTCCTGCTTTCTTCCCTTTCTCTCTGCCATAGTCCCCCACATTGTTCATTTTTTGGTCTTGCCAGTCAGTAAGTCTGACTCCACCTACCTGTATGCCCCCTGCCTCTCCCCCCTCTATTCCATGCCTGTTCTCTATACACCTGCCCCCTCGAAAAAAAACATTGACCTGTACCTTGCCTCCCTGACCCTTGGGCTCCCTGTACCCATGTCGTTCTGCATCTGCTCGTTGGGTGTGTTCCCCCGCATTTTGAGCATGTGTGCCAAAAGCGGCATTATGGCCAGGAACAAAAGGCACTATTGTAGCCCCAACAACACCTCTGCAGCACAGTTCCCTTCTTCCCCATCTCCCCTTCTGGCATGGACTGATCGGTTACATAATCTGTCCACAGGTTTAATTGTTTCGTGTCTCATCTTACATCTCCATATGTCGCCATTCGCTGCCGAAAAAATTCATCATAGTATATCCACCCCACTCCTCCCTTTGCCTTTGTTCACCTTATTATCAGGGAATACGTGATGAGTGGGATGCCCAACTCCAGCTTCTTTTCCAGTGCTATAGCGGAGTATGTGGCAAAACCTACAAACCATCCATCCCAAGTCTTCCCTTTTGTAAATTTGCCCTCCTCTTTCTTCCCCAACAACACTATTGCTGCTGCTGCCATTTCACTCTTTCCTATATTCTCTGTTTCTTCATATTTCACTGCTGCTTCCCGACTTACTAATATGAATATGTTCACATACTCTCCCTTCCATATTTTCTCTTTTGTTGCCAGAGGGACATGTTCCCCATCTCTCATCTCTGGAGTTCCTATCTCCCTTGTTCTTTTTCCCTCATTCTCCATTCCTCTTTCCCCATCCTTTGTCACCTCTTTATCTGACCTAATCCCTGCCAGTGCTGACTCCATCTGCCCCAAACCCCCTGACCAAGTGCAGAAATAATTTGGCTTATATATTCTTTGATGCTTTTGCCCACTGAACCGGGTACATTACCTGTGGCCTTGTCCATTCCTTGTTGCCTGCTGTCCTCCTGGTGTCCTGGTATGCTCCCCTGTGGCTGAAAGGTTGGTTGCAATAATAGTGGCTGCGGAAGAACTCCTGTATTCTGGGGATCCGGTCTGGGTTCCACTGGGGGCACCACAACCTGATCCTGGGGAGGTACTGACAGTACTGGGTCAATGGGCTGCAGAACTACTGGACTAGCCACCCTGGGAGGTACCACTACCAGTGGCTGCACCCTAGTTGGGCTGTGTGGCCTCCCAGCTGACTGTTTCCCTCTGCCCCCTTTTCATTTTCCTGCTTTCTGTTTCTCCCCGGGTCTCCCTGGTTTCTCCCCCTCTACCATCTGCCACATCCTATTGGCTTTGTCTGCCAACTCCACAATAGCCCTGTAAGCATCTTCTTTTGAAGGCCTGCTCCTTTTTGGTGCCATGTTCCTTGTGTCTTACAAAAACTGTGAAGACAACTAACAAAAAAATTATATTATTAAATCTCTGTTGTAATTAGCCCCTAGCATGTTCAGGCCCACCTCTTCCCTCTGCTTGCCTCATTATTGTGTATCAGAAACCATCCCCATTGTACATCCCACCAGCTTTTTTTTTTGTGCTTCCCCATGCGCAGCCCCTGTTCAACCTTTGGCCTTTAGCATTCCTTCACCGCTTTTCTGGGTCTATCTGGCCCCTTGCTCTGTGCCTCTTTGTATCCCAGGTTGTTCCTCTCCTTCACACTGCCTATCAGCCGACTGCCAGTATCCCTACCCACCCCACGTACCCCCTAGGCTCACTATCCCTTTCTGCAGCTGACCCCTTGTTCCGGTGCCTTTTGCCCTTTTTTTTTAAAAACCTGTCCCCACTCCCTGTCTGCCCCACTACTGCACCCCTTTTCTGTCACATGAACAACCTGGCATGTGATGACACGCCACGTGGCCAGTCCCCCAGCCTACTTCCCCTCATCGCCTCGTGCCCCAGCGGGTCCTTCTTTCCCCCACTGTAGCGTGAAGCGCCATTCTCTTCAGCTCTTCTTAGTCTGCCTGCCCCACCTGAAAATGGGGCCAAAATTCAAATTCCATACCAGCTGCTTGCTTTCCAAACCCCTCTTATGTGTCCCCTTCTCAGTCTCCCTGGATTCTGCTCCTGCCTGCCGATTCCCCCTTGTCTGCTGCAAGCCTTGCCAGCATTTTGAGGCCTGCTTCACATTTGCCAGTCCCTCCTTTTGTTTGGACCGCATGGTCTTTTGGATGTGTGACATCACGCCATGCCATTGCGTGGTGTTAAACAGGCCTACCAGGCCTCTGGGCATCTGCCCTTTCCCCTTGTTTCTCCTACCTTGCAGTCCCACAGGGCTCCCTCCACTAGAGCCCTTAGTCTGCACCACTACTTAAGCAGCCCCCTACTGTGAGGAGCTGCTCACCTCACAGCCTCCCCATGCCATGTGACATCATGCCACGTGGCCGGCCATATCAGTACCCCCACTATCCTTGTGCGCCAAGTCTCTCCTAGTGACCCAACCTCTTCCGAGGTGAAAAACCACCCCCAATCCCAGGCCTTTTCCAGGCCAACAATCCGTGCTGTAAATTTTGTGCTTTCCCATTTCAAAATATGCCTCGAAGGCTTGCTCATCTTTCCTTCACACACACCACCTCTTCCTTTGTTAAGCCAGCACTGCGCAAACACTGCTGCATTCAGCGCAACCCCCCCAAACCGGCGATGTACAATACACTACCCGCTACCCTTCTTTGGTGCTTCACATCTGCTCTGTAACAGCATAGCTATCACTATAACTTGAATAAACCGTACAACAAAACCATTTTCTTTGTTTTGAATTACACAGCCTTGTTACCAGCAACCATCCACTTGTTGATTCTCTTTCTATATAAATTTTGTTTTAAAGCAATCCTCACACATCCTCAAACCACATTAGCTGTTTGTTTCCTTACCTCTTTATCCTGATGCACAAACCTCCCAAATTAATCTGCCAATCTGATGTGCTGTAGTTTAGTGTAAGGTGAAAACTTCAGCAAAAGTGGCTGAACCACTCCTGTGCTGACCATTATATACCTCCTTTAGCCCCTCCCCTTCCTGTTGCCCTCCTATTGTTCTGTCTGCCTGTCCCTCCTCTAACCTGCCCCCTCCCTTTCTGAGCATACCATCTCCAGGTAAAGGGACGGGGTGCACCAGGACAACTTGGTCTGCCCCTTAAAGGGCAAACTCCATAGTCCTCTTCTTGCCTAAACAGAAACACACATTTCTGGAAAACATCCAAAGATTCCCTACCAACTAAAAGAGGGTCCATCCATTTTTTTATCCTTTGAGGACACAATAATGTGAAGTCAAATAACATATGCACTATTGTTAATCTAACACCGCAGTTAGCTGGGCAACATCTTCCTTCTATAACATCATTCAGTTTTATGAACACCATTGTTATGCCAAAATTATAGTCAGACCTCAACCTTGCTATTCACTTCACATGACTGACAGTCTCACATTTTTTTAGATAAGCCTTTATTTCATACTGAAGCTCAGCATTAAGTAATACAGATAAATCAAATATTTACAGTAGAAAGTTGAAAGACTAAGTATGTCTGCTTGTATCAGTATATTTAGTGACTGCATTTCTAGCACATATGTTTGGATTTGGCACCTGTCTATATGAGGAAAGTAATTTCAATCCCAAGAATTTTATTTAATATATTGTATAACTCAATTACCCAAGATCTGTATCTGATTTGCATTGATGAATGTGTCATTGTTTCCTGCCAACAAGCATATAATAAAACATTCTCAACATTTGTAATCAGTTTTATCAGTTTTTGTTCCAGTAATTAATCATTCTTCTAAATGCCAAGACAAACTAAGAACATATACCTCTCTTTATTCTCAGAAACACAGCAGGGAATACAGCAGGGGTTATTTGTGGTAAACCAAGAGATAATCTTACAAACAGATTCTGTATTGGTTCCAGTGTTTTAAGTTCACCTTTGAAACCCTATACCTCTGATGCATATAGAATGCTTGAAGAAATTGTTTCTGAGAATGTTTGTAGCATTGCCAAGAAGGAATTATTTGCAAATAATTTTCAGTATCTGAGAATACTGAGAGTTGGTTACCTGTCTACTTTTTTTTTTAATTCTATGTGTAGGGACCAAGTTTTACTTTTCCAACTCACTAAAACACCAAGATATTTAACATTCTCCATTTCCTCATTTTGCAGTCCCTTATAAGTCCAGCTAATAGTCTTATATAATGCTTAATGAAGTGCATTATTATTTTTCTAATAAAATTTAAGTCTAAATCTAATGACTATGGGGGTTGTTCAACTGTATCCAAAACCTTTGAATTCCCACTGCTGTTCTTGCAATGACATCTGCATCATCTGTGTACATTATGATACTAACATTTTAAGCTCATCATTGTTTGAGAATCTGCTTCTAGTTGTGCATGTCCTCCAAGAAATTATTACCGTATATATTGAAGAAGAGGGGGGCAGTAGGAAGCCTAGTTTCACTATAAAGCAAAGTGTTCTCATCTGTGGTAAAATGGGCAGGTTGTTTGTCATTTTGGAAGGAACACTGTACTGTATGAGAAGTGGCTTGAGAGGGATTCGGATCAAGACATACCCCAAGTGAGAGTTATGCTGAGTGATGGTGACATACTTAAGAAACCCTTTCAGACATATGAAGGATTTTGAAAACTGGTAGAGGGACAGACTGAGTTCTGGGAGAGAATTAGTCTGTGACATTTATACAGTATGTGGCCAAAATTAGGGGTTTAACATAGAAATGCAAAGACAATGTTAACTATGGTGGCACTACCACACCTTAATAATAATAATAATAATAATAGTAATAATGACTGTGTTTAGTAAGAATGAACTATGCCCCTACTTCATACACAAGAGACATCACCATGAATGTCAGGTATGGCAGCCAGCACTGTGTGGAATAAACCCATCTGCCACTCTCAACAGAATGTGCCTTTACATACTGTACTACAGCAGGCTGGAGAACCCTCATAGCATAGTCTTGACATTTTCTGTAGGGAGATTTGTTTTGGAAGAAAGAAATATCATTTGGCATCTAAAATGCAGCCTTTATAGAAAGCAAATGAATTGCCTACAGTGTAAAAATTGAGAAAGATGGTCCACATGCCTAACAACACTTTTCTCCTCAGGGCTGCCTGATGACCTAGTGGGTAGTGCAATTAACTCCAATGCTAGCAACCAGAGTTTGAAAGTGAGCTTGGGAAGCTGGCTGGGTGGCCCAAGCACTGGGGAGGTGCTAGCCTAGGGAGGGAGGACACTGGGGCTGTCACCCTGGTGACCCCCCACTGACAGGACAGGACAGGGAATTCCCTCTGCAGGGACAGAAATCATGGCAAGGCTTGTAGGAGCTGCATCTGACATCAGGGAAGTGGATGGGACCAAGAAAACTGAGAAGAAAACACCATGATGGTCAGCAGGCTTTGTGAAGCCCTGCCTGTTGGCTCCTTATTCACATCATCGTGCAGCCAAACCACCAGTACCAGATTATTCTCTGAGGGAAGGATGGCCCTCCCTTTCCTGGACCTACCACTGGGGGTAAGCCAAGGGGATTCCTGGCAGGTAAGGCTTGGAGAAGTGGGTGCAGGCAGGGGACAGCAGAGACAGTGTGCAGAAGCCACCTGCTGACCACAGGGAGAAACAGAATATGGAAAAAAAACTTTCCTCCTCTACTTCCTTATGAAATAGATGAAAATGCATTACAAATATCTACAGTAATATACAGAGGAGACAGAGGCAAGCCAGGATGAAACATTCGGAGCTGAGCATGTCACGCTGTCCTACATAACAAAAGGAGTAATTACGATTGGATTATACTGTGTTCCTGCAGAATTATGCACATTGTCACTGACAGAAACTGTGATAAGAGTAATGCAACCTGGCTTACTACACTTAAGTAAATTTTTTAAGTATGTAAACTACTGTATGTAGTACTGAAACCTCTATAAACAGAAACCAAACATCAAACACACAAATAAATCATTTTGCCAAACCCTGATCCACTCACTAGCTCACACAAAGTATTTTGTTTTATGAAACATTGTGTTAAAGGTTAGGAGGAAGAAGCAAAATCTGTAGCCAGTTCAAGGGATGCTGTAAAGAATAAAATATATACTGTATACTGTGCAGCTATACTCAGAGCCAGTAGTGTGCTGTAATAGAAATCCGTCTTTTATACACACTAGTTCTACTGACAGCTCAATCATTGCCCTAGAATACTGCAAAGTTAGCAGTACTTTCACTGTAACTTACAAAACTGACATGAACACGGTCACGTCAGCAGATTACTGCAAAACAGGGTCATTCATGCCATGGTGCCTTTCATGGTAAGTGGCTTCCTATCAGTGGAGAAAAAAAAACACTCTGCAGAAAAGGGTTAATCAAATATAACCACACATAAAGAAGACATGCAAAACCCCCACTATAGAGCCATATCATTCAGTCAGGATTCCTTGAAATAAACTGAAATTAAAAAGACACATTTTGCTCAGTAGTTACATCACAATAGTGTTAAATAGAAATGCTCAACTACGAGCAATTTATTGCAGTGCAGCAAGATAAATTATATTACACCCAGGGTGGGATATTTAGACTGTGCCAGGCTGTGGCGCAAGCCTGGGTGCAGTGCAACTGGGATGTGCCAGGGCGCTGACAGGGTGATATTCAATGGTGCTGTGCTATGGCTCAGCACGTTGAAATGTGGCTCTGTAACCACCTACTTATGCTATGGCGCAGTGGTACTGCACCAGCAGCCAAGTGGCCAGAGAGGGGCAGGAGGATGCGCTTGCACAAGATGCCGCTTACTAGGTGCATCAACTGTGATATTCAAAGTGCACATGCAAATGGGACATAATGCACGCAAGGCACAAATGGGGCCATTTTGCATGTCATTATGGCCCCATTTGCGTGCAGGTGCACCCATCCCTGGCGACTTGCACCTGGCGCCCTGCCAGGCTGCAGCCGTCGGGAACCGATGCCCCCTGCACAAGTGTCAAAGTGCCCCACTGCCCGATCGTGGGCATAAGTATATAAATAAGGAACTCCTATATCCCTGGTGGTCCAGTGGACCACTCACAGCCTGATCGCGGGCAGAAGTCTAAAAAAATTATAGATCCCATCCCTGGTGGTCCAGCGGTACCCTCTGCCCACCCTCCCACTGAGCCCTGCTCCCCCCCGGTCAGCATCGGGTGGCAACTCCCCACCAGCAAGCTGCCCAGCTGCCCGCCGACTGACTGTGTACAGTACAGCTGCACACATTGGTCCACTGCATGGGCCAATGGGCATGCAGACCGTACCATACTACACAGTCCAGATATGTTGTGGACCAATGGGCATACAGCTGTACTGTATGCAGTCAGTTGGTGGGTGGCTGGGTGGCTTGCGGGTGGGGAGCTGCCGCCCGCCACTGACCGGGGGGAGCAGGGTGGTGGGGCTCAGTGGGAGGGTGGGGAGAGGGGGTACCGCTGGACCACCAGGGATGGGATCTATTATGTTTTTAGACTTCTGCCCGCGATCAGGCTGCGAACGGTCCACTGGACCACCAGGGATATAGGACATTTTATTTCTATACTAATGCCTGCAGTCAGGCTGCGAGTGGTCCACTGGACCACCAGGGATATAGGGGTTTCATATATTTATGCTTATGTCTGTGATCTGGCATGGTGGGGCGTTACTCGACGGAGGGTGACGCCGGAGCTCGGGTGGCCACCCACAGCTGGCAGCTGCCATGTTGTGCCTTGCAACAGCAGCTCACCTGTGGGTGGCTGGCTGTTCTTTCCTTTATTTTTTGGAACAGCTATGCGGCACGGCATGTAAAGTTGCATGCCATGGGCTCCACACATCGGGCTGAAAATCCGGGATATGCGGCAGTATGCATGGGCACGCCCCTATCTGCACCGCATACATTACTGATGCACCCCGGCACATCGGGATTTGTGCCACACACTTTCCCCTTTTGAATATCATGCCAGGGCACATCAGTGGGTTGCGCATGGCACAACTGTGCTGCGCCATGCGCAACCCTTCTGAATATCCCACCCCCAGTGTACAAGCTGATGAGAAAGATTTTCTTCTTGTGAAGGGAAGAAAGTCATTGAGTTATGCTTTGTGAACATGACTAAAAACACTATCCAGTTGGCACAGAGTCCCAGTTTCCATCTTCAAAACTAACTCCCAGTCCCAGGCAGTGGAGCTCTGACTGTGTCTTAGATGTGTTTGCCATAGAGTCTGTCTGTCCCAATAGAGCACTTCAGTTCAATATTCTGTTTAAAAAAATGGCTTTTTACATAATAAATAAGTACTAGCATGAACTAGGACTGATGCATTTGAATACTTCTTATTACGTCAAATAGTGGAAAATGTCTGCCAGAGTTGCTACTGCTTGCTATTAGTTAGTTAGCTACTTAGTAAGATAGTTAATTAAAGATCAGCTATCCACTTTACTTAATGTACTTTCAAAAACAATGTTTTAGCTATTACAATTTACTTTAGACTACATATATATTTTTCTAATTTAAGATTTCCATTCCAGGATTTCTAACACATCTGGGTAGCTTGTCCAGAAAGTACAGTATGTGTAAAAAGAAAGTAATTATCCTCAACTGAATTCATAGTGTTCACCATGACAGTAAACTGTGATGTCAAAAACACAGCAATTGGAGAGTTAGCTGGTGACAGTCAAATGCTTTCTGAAAGATTCTGAAATATTTATAACCCACAGGGGATGACTATACTCTTTAGATTCTGCTTGCACTCACACATCAAAAGTGTCAGCCACCAATAATGGAGAAAGACAGCAGTGTTTACAACAGGACTGAGAATCATCCAATAATTACCAAGACTGAACCAGTATTGAAGAGCCCTTGCTTAGAAAAAGAGATAATCACGTGCAGAATGCCACATGATTTTGAACTGACAGCTGCAACTTGTGAGGGACTTTTTCTTGCACTGCACCCAGAGCCAAGGAATGCAACCAAAACCACTTGATCAGCACTTTTCCTAGATGCTGGTTATAGCCATCCCTGTAAAACTGAATGCCTGGACGTGTTGGGGGGGGGGGGAAGATTCACAGAAACCGACACAGGAGAGGCTGATGAGATCCAAGAGATTTGTACATCAACTCCCTGTACTGTAAGGGAGAACCCTTTGTTCATAATCCATAAGTAAACTCATGGTTTGCCCCTGTCACTTGCACCACTGGCACTCAACCAAGTGTGATGTCATTGGGTCTACACCATTTCCATGCTTGGGTACCCAGTGAAGCACTGGGACCTCCCTGTTTGCATCTAAGGGTACCAACAGTGTCAGTGGGAAGCACCAGCCTATGCGCCATTTTACTGTGTTTTTTTCTGAATCCACAGGGGTAGGGGTTCAATGCATCCACCCTGTGCCAGTGGTGACTAGCACACAGAAGAGTGTGTACAGATTGCAATGTGATTTAAAGTACTTTGATTTAGTAACAATAAAGGGACACTGTCAACCCCTTTAAGCCTCAAACTGTCCCTAGTTTAAAAAACATATTTTATGACTGTTTGCATTCTGTAGAATGTGCTGATATGGCTAGTAGTTTGATTCTGATTATTTTTTCTTTCTAAAAGTGAAAAACAGACTGCCCACCATCGTGGTGTTACCATACCAAAATGTGTTTGTTTACATTCCTTAATAAACTTCCACTGCATTCTTCCTGGACTTGGGAACACCTCCAACACAGTGTAGACTTTCAAGATGCAGTGGGAGTACAGCACACTATTGCATCATGAGTGGCTGCACTGCTTGGGGATGTTCCAAATGCTCAAGAAGTGAGCAATAAGAGTAGATCAAGGATTTGAAACAAGACAAGGTCAGGTATATTTACACAGTTACCATGCCTTTCAGTTGTATTAAGAAAGGAGGTGGATTAACCACCAACAACACCAATGAATTTTAGAGAAGGTAAGCAATCATGTAATGTATTTTTTCAACTTGAAATAGCATGATGCAAAATGGGTTAACAGTGTCTCTTTAAGCAGTAAAGGACTGATATGCTGTCAGGCCTGTGTCCCCTGTCTCTTATATTGCATTACTGCTAGATGCCATGAGAAACTCATCCACTCTGCTTGTGGTCCTACGGGGGGGGGAGCATAGATGGAGACGGACATCAACAAGTTTCCAGGATGGCATCCCACTGCCACTGTACCTTTTCTGGGAAGACGGAGACAGCATTATATAGACCTACACAACAAGGCTTGGGTGCAGGTCAGGCACAAGGTAAGTGATTTCAAAATTCTTCTGGGAAAATGCATAGGGCTGGATATTCAAACTACGCCCAAAATGTGCGCAATAGCAGGAGCAAGCACAAGTCCATTGCACCCATGCGCAATAGACTCGATATTCAAAAAAGGAGCAAGCCAAATTGCGCCAACAGCTAACGTCTGAATATCGCACAACCTGCGCCATAGTGCAACTAGGCAAGGGAAAGCTGAGCAGATACGATGCGCTATGGCGCAACAACGGCTGCCCAGCTGAGCAGCCCAGAGGCGCCATAGCACAAGCAGAGAACCCCCCCTGCAGCAGAGCAATGTAACTGCACAACCAGAGAGGTAGGTAGGGGCCCACCACCCATGCCACAGATGGGCACAGGAACACACAGCAGAACTGACAATGCGCCCCCACACCCCAAGCACAGCACAACTGGGGGAGGGCGGGAATATCCACCGGCCCATGGGGACAAGCAAACAAAGCACAGCTGGGCCATGGTGCCCCAGCACACCCACTGGCAAGCTGAGACTGCCATACAAGGAGGGTGGATCACCCCGTGCCACACCAGCCCCCCCAGTGCACAGCACACCCTGCACTGTGACCCCCAGACACCCCCCATGAGCAGTGAACACCACTGCAGGAAACCCCATGCATATCACCACCCCCACTGTCACACTGCAACCTCGTGTACCACAGAACCACACAAGCCAGCCCCACCATGAGCACCCAGCAGTGCGTGGCAGCACATGGCAATGCAACAACGGCAGACACAGTGCCAACACACACAATCCCCCTGAGGCACAGCTGAGAGACCGACCATGCGTCGGCACAAGAGGTATCCCACATGGGAAAGGGAGTGCCCCTGACACCACCACCATTGATACATCACCCTGCACAGTAGACAAGTGACACATCCCGACCCACCACTAGCCACAGCAGCCAGCACAGACACCCACTGTGGTGCATGGAAGCATGCATCACACCAGATGCAACACAGTGCAGGGGCAAACACACACCCATACCCACGGGGACAGTAACACAGGGATGCAGTAGTGTGGCAACCAAGCCCCCAGTGTGGGCCCATGAAAACTGAGCACACACAGCCTGCAGTCCTCCATGGCACAGGGGTGACACCCACCCCATGCATGCACTGTGATCCCGTACGCCACCATCATATGCCTGGAACACAAGTCACAGATAGTGGTGCACAGCCCCTGCAACACACACAAGCCACAGCATGGAGGTGGGACATCAACTGCGGAGGCCACAGTGTCACCTGAGGCAAACATGCACCACACCAGTGACAGGAGGCAACCCAGTATTGTGATGGTTACAGTGGATGACCTGCATGGACAGCCATCACTGACAGGGCAGCAGGCCTTGCAGGCCACAGACATGCAAGGGTGTCAGCTGCACAGGCCAAGGATGGGTTGACAGGGGCACAATGGACACAGAGCATGCACCATGGACCACTGCACACAGTAATGCAATGCACAGGGAACAACACACACACCACAGACACCAACTGATAGCCACTCCCACACCATAGACACGTCCCCACGCAGACACACACATACCCATGACTGAACCACCCCCGATGCCATGCACACCACTGCAGCTGAGCACCTATAGCCAGCTGCAAATCAGAGACCACCACAGTATTCATATCAAAATATTTCTATTGCAATATATCAAACACAAATATATACAGAAAACTATGTACAAATAAGGGGGAGGGACAGAAACAAGGTGGAGGTGGGTAAGGGGCAGGGGTGAACATATGGGAGAGGGAAGACGGGTTGTGAGGGTTGGTCAAAGGGGGGAAGGTGTAGGTAGGTGCATGTGGACATTAGCGACCAGCCTGGTCTTCCTCCGCTTGGGGCTGTTGTCTGGCCCATCTCCTCCTCCTCCTGACCCCATGCTGGTGTATGTCCCTCAGGATGTTCAGGGACTCCCTTGCCACCTGCAGCAGCTCTTGCACAGCCTGCTGGATCCACAGGAGTAACCATTCACCTAGGACGAGGGATCAGAGTCAATAGATGTGACTGTCCATCTCCCTGCAGCTCACCCATTATGCATGGCATGCAGCCATGTGCCACGCTCCTGTGATGGTGTGCACCCACCCACAGTGACTGTGTCCACAAGACATGCCCAACCAGGCAGCAACAGCCATGTGGACCATTGCACACACCCACCGCCCATGTCCTGCACAGCACAACCTAGGCTGTACAGTAACGTGGCAATGCGGTGTGCAGGCAGTGCCACAGCCATGTGCCCAGTGCACGCATGGACCACCATTGATGCACTCCCAGACATGCAGTGCCACTGGACAGTGTTGACTGTCACAAGTCATATGCATGGCAGTGGTGTCCATGCCCTGCTTCCCACCCTGTTACATAGCATGCAATAGTAATCATGGTGTCATGGCACTCACCCTCATCAGGCCATTGTTGTCGGTGGTGGTGGTCCCCGACACGCCTGTGCGCCGCATCCTCCTCCCTCTGCTGATGCTCCCCCATCCACTGCTGCTCGTCTACACCTGTGGGAGAAAAAAGGAGAGAAAAACAGTACAATCCCAAAGCAAAGTCCCCCTGCCCCAATGTGTGTGCCCACCCACCCAGCCAGACCCACCCACTCCATCCCCTGTAAACACTGCCACAGCCAACCCTAGACTATCCTTCCCCTATGTACTGGACACATAAGACAGTGTTACCCATATGGACAATACAAGTGTGTAGACGTATCACCCACCTGGACGAGGCACCATGCCCCTCCTGGCACGCGATCGCAGATGGGCAAGTAGCTCTGGCTCCCTCCTCCTGAGGTTCCCATAATGGTGCCTGCACTGCTCCAATGTCCTCCTGCATCCAGTGGCCACCTCCAGGTCAGTGGCCACCTCCTGCCAGACCTGGGTCTTGGTCTTGTCCAGTGCCTCATCTCCAAACAGTGGGCCATAGTGTGGCTCCACAATGGCCACAAGGTTGGCCAGCTCAATGGCACTTCATCGTGGGGCTCTCCTGCGTGTCATCTCAACCGCTATAGTAGGCAATATGGCGCTGTGCAGCACAGTAACCCATGTGGAAATGCTGTGCGGTACAGTGTCATCATTCCCTATCACGCTATTACCGAACAGCGTGATAGAGGTGCAGCCATGCCAGACGTATGGTGCCAAGGGGCAAAGGTCAGGCACAGGGTCATTGGTCTCTGGCGCAAGGCCACACACAGCACCATCGGACGTGTATGCATCTAGCATGATTGGTTGCCTGTGTGCCAGCACCACAGTGAACTAATGCGCAGTTGTGCCACAGTGCCATGTAGTGACTCTCACCATAGCACCACTGGCACAATGGTGGCCATGCCCTGCATTGCCTACTGTGCACAACACATCATCAGCATAGCGAGACGCCTCGCGCTAACGCCTACCTGGGCATGCGCGGTGAGGGTGTACTCGCGTTGCCCACAGAACTGCGCCATTGGCTGACACGTTCAACACAATTGCGCAAAAGCGCTACGTGCGATATTCAGCCATCATATGCTAATCATCTGATCAGCCATTCAATGGTGCAGCAGCGCAATTTGCATCTAATTAAAGTTGCTCCTCACCTAATTTGCATGGATTGCGCTATATAGATGCGACAATGTTCTGCAGTGGCCATATTCAGTTACTGCAGTTAATTGGTGAGTTGCATGCTGTGTAGGGGTCTGGACTGTGGTATCAGGGACTTGCTTTGTACTGCACAGTCACAGGTAACCACTGTCATCCTTACAGGCTGAATAATGACCAAGCGAGGTCTGGGTGAGGAGGACTAAGATGATGGGTGGAAGAGGAGGCTCAATTTCACCAAGGCCGAGACGGAGGCACTCTTCGAGGCCTACACTGATTAGGAGCCACTGCTCAGTGGATGGTGGGGCACCCCAAAGGCCCGTGCTGCTACATGGGTGGAGGTGGCACGTGCCATCAACCTGCACGGCAGCCACCAGCGCTCCATGCAGGAGTGTAAGAAGAAGATGGGTACTGACAGGAGGAGGGTGAAGGAGAAGGTGGCTGCCATCAGGGCGGCAAGTGCTGCAACAGGCAGGATCCAGCCGGAGGTGGTTCAGCTGACACCGGCAGAGGACAGGCTTGCTGCAAGCATGCAGCGCAGTGCCATAGAGGACGTTCCAGGAGGTGGCTTCCAGACAGGTGGTAGCCCATCACTGCATGGTAAGTCATGGTCTGTCGGGGGGGCAGGGTAGATCACATGCAGTAACATGACCTTACTTTCTGTTAAAGATCCTGCGTGTCTGCAGGGGTCAGCGGTGGAGGGCCTGTCCACTGTGGACAGTCATCTGGAGTTGGAGGAGGGACCATCCACCTCCACAGGTATACGTCGAGCATTGCAACAGTGGGTCCGCCAGGCTGTCCACACTGATGTCATTGAGACAGGTGTGGGGGAGGCCCTTCCTGTGTCTCAGTGTTCTGGCATCCAAGGATGCCAGCACGCTGTAGCTGTGGCTGTGGCAGAGACCTGCACCAATGATGAAGACACGACCGTCATGGGCAGTGACATGTGTGTGTCACGGAAGGGACACACAGCAGACCAGCTCATGCCCATGGACCTGGCTGGTTCCGATGTGTGTGCCAGCGTGTCAGCACAGTCCCATGCTGTGCCTGTCAGCACCAGTGCGGCAGCACTGGAGGCTGGTCAGGACAGTGGGACTGTTGCGGCCACAGCGACGGAACAACTGATACCTTGGGCACAGCAGGCGGAGGGGCGGCAGCAACAGTCACCCACCGGGATTGGGGGTTCAGAGTTCAGCAGTGGCATCTGTGCACCACTTGTGGACTTGCCCATACCTGGTCCTGGTGAGCAGCACCCACCCTCAAGGGTGCTGAACATCAGGCCCTTGCATACCCTGAGGGACGGGATGCCGAGGTGGCAGACGGCCTCTTTGACAAGCACGCCTGCCTATTGCAGGCATCAGTACAGCAGCAGATGTGGCTTGCAACGTCCATGGAGGCACTGTGTGTGGCTCTGTAGCGGGCCGAGGAGCAACACAGCAGGGACACCGATAGGACCCTGTCATGAATTGACCATTTGCGGGAGGATGTGACCGCTGCCATTGACAGGCAAACACAGACATTCATCGCTGTCATGGCCACAATGGACATACAGTCAGGTGCCCATATGTCACTCACACCGCGCAGTTCGCTATCTACTCCCTGTTCCTGGCATCATGCGACACCCACCCTGTCAACGCTGGGTTCAGCTGTGGACATCCCGAGCACTCCTGGTGAAGGTATGTTCAGTGTGCTGCGGACCCCTGTGCGGGCATGGTCGCGTTTGCGCAGTGGAACCCCTGGTGGACATAGGTGCCACCCCATGAGGCCCATGGTCAGCCTGCCAGTGTTTCTGGGTCTCGGTGGGGCTGCCTATGAATCCGAGGTGGACGTGGCACTGTGTCGCAAGACTGACCTGTCTCCCAGTGCGGGCACAGTCTGGTGATGCCCTGTGTGCATTGTGTGTTTCAGTGGGCAGTGCTCGCGTGGGTGCCTGGCCCTGCACGCAGACACACAGTCCACCTGCACACCCTCCCAGCTGCTGTCCACAGGTACGTGTGCATGATGATGCCTGCATTGCGCTGTACACCAGAGTGCGATGGTGCCCAGCATCTGACACACGCGCATGGACAGTCAGTGGATGTGGTGGCATGTGGACATGTGTGTTGCTAGTGTTTGTGTTCAGCTCAGTTTTTCCCCTGACCCCTGTGCACTTTGTGCCTATTGTGTGTGCATGTGTGTGTGTCCGTCCATGTGGCGTGTTACTGTTCACCCCTCCCTGGTTGTATGTGTGTGCTTCTGTGCTCTGCCACAGCCCTTGCCAGCATGCACCCCTGGTGTGTTTCCATGCGTGTCTGTGGTTGTGCCCTAGCCACTGGTGGTTGCACATGGCACCATGACTTCACCTGTGTTGGCTGAAGTGCTCCTCTGGTGATGGTGTCTCGTGTAGCTGCGCCAGCCGATCAGTCAGGGGTCCTGGCCAGCTATGGGGGGGTTGCCCATCCCATCATCACCCGCGCCACTGTTGTCCCATTGCTGTCCCCTCTCGACCTGTACAGCTATCCCACAGTCTTTGGCCATGTTGTGCAGGATGCAACAGGCCAGAATATCCACAGGCCTTGAGGGGCTATACTGCAGGGCACTGCCAGAGGTGTCCAGGCAATGGAAACGTGCTTCAGCATCCCTAACACCCACTCAATGACGCTGCATGTGGTGACATGTGCCTCATTGAAGCGTTGCTGCAATGGGGTCGTGGGTCACGCCGGGTAGGGTGTGAGCAGCCAGGGATGGAGTGGGTATCCACTGTCACCTGTGTGGAGATATTGGAGGTTAGATGTCTTGTTCAGCCTCAGACTGCCCCAAGCCCTGTGGGCCACACCTATGGCACCTCTGGCCATACCCCCTTGCCCACGATATGTCAGTGTCTACATGCATACTCACCCACTAGATGACCTGGGATGTCCCCACTCTCAAATTGGTGGCACAGTGCCAACAGGTGCCAGATGAAATCATGTATCATGTGCTCCCCAGGGTGCGTGGCATGAACATTGATGATGCACCCACTGGCATCACACACCACCTGGCAGTTGACACTGGCATATCCTTATGATTCATGTAGGCAGCCCCATTGGGGCCAAGTGGTGTGCGTATGGCCACATGGGTGCAGTCTATCACCCCTAGCATGCCAGGCATACATGCTACCCTGTGGAACTCCTGTATGTTTGCTGTGCGCTCCGCCGCAGTGCTGGGGAAATGGATGTACTCCACAGCATTTGGCAGCAGTGCGCTGAGGAATTGGGTGAGGATGCATGACGTGGCCAACTGTGTTATGCCTGTGGTGTCCCCTATTGGTCTCTGGAAGGTACCCGTGGTGAGCAAGCGCATGCAGGCTGTTACCTTTCTCTCCACTGACAGAGCATGACTCCGTCATGTGGGTGCCTGCATCACATCACTGCACAGCTCACAGAGCCACCTCAGTATTGCCCTGTTCAGGCGGTACCGGTCCACAATCTCAATATCTGTGTATCTGTGTACAGCTCAAAGCTGGTGTGGGCTCTGAACTGCCTGTTGGGGGCATACCACCGACGGGCCCTTCCACGGCCACATCCCCCTGCAGCATGCCTTCTCACCCCCCTCATTATGGCATCCATGTGGAAGGTGGCACTGTCCATGTCCCTGGCTTGCATCCCCCCCCCCAGCAGCTGCTGCTTTGTCCCCGCTGTCCTGACTGCTACCTCCCTGCACGGGTACACCTACTGGCCTCTGCTCTGTGGCCCACACCTTCCTTTGCCCCTCTTGTGTGGTGTGGTTTCCTGGCCTTCCTCTTTGTGCTGTTTCCTGTGCCTGTTCTCTGCCTCTGTCTCATGTGGCTTCCCTGTAGTTCTGCGCCTCTTCCTTACTCCTTTTATTTTGGCTCATTTCTGCTATGGCGCATCTCCGCCTGCTCCACTGTTGCGCATTGCACAAGTCTTTGAACATCGCACTGCGCTCTTTATGCATGGTTCCTCCCCCTTAGGTTGCACATGCCTTCATTATCATTGCGCTGTTGCTCAGCATGTTTTCAGTGGTGCAACTGCCTCCTGCTGAATATCGCAGAATGGGGCATTTTCTGACTTGCGCTGGCGCAACCCTATTGCGCATTGCACAACCCTTTTGAATATCCAGCCCATAATGTATAGTACTGTCAATGCAACCAACAGATCTGTTTTTACAGTAATAAAATATGCCTTATACAGTACATAGATTGACAATAAAAGCAAGCAGGCCTACATGATTAGGAGCACCAGCTTACCCACCACCACACACACACACACTTATCACGGTGTTTAATAAATATTGCACTGCTTTGTTGAAAATTGCTTTGCCTTATTCTTTGTTGCAGTACTATACCTTATGTCCTGATATGCATATTATTTGCATGAAAAAGGATATATTACAAAAAAGGAGATGAGGGGCAATATAAAGAATAAAAAAGTATAGGTCATAGTTTCACCATTAAAATGCACTGCTGATTTAATTTAAATAATGTGTAACACACCGCAAGATCAGTGGAACTATAATGGGTAGAAAGACTTTGTCATCCCCCGCGAAAAAAAATAAAACAAAATAAAGCATGTTTCATGGCTTAAAGGAAAAGTGAAAAATGGTATGAAGCATCACTAGTGATGCAGAATCATTTTCAATTTTTCCACATTACGCAAAAAGTGCTGATCATGAGACCAGAACTTGCCAATTTAGCACAATATACCCATTTTGGTCATGTTTAAGGGCTTACATCATAGTGTGAATTATCCTATTAAATGATTCTGTGTGGGGCAGGGTGGGATGGCCTCTGAATTTATGTACTGATTGTAAGTTTCTACCATTATTGCTAGTGCCAGGTAATAACCTAAGTGGGTGTCCTCTGAATGCTGTTTAAATACAGGTTAGTTATTAGTTAGGGTCTATTTACAGCCTTATTGAGCGTACACTGTATCTAGTACTGTAGATAGGTGCTGTATTAGCATATGTCAATCTGCTGCCTCTCAGGGTTGTCCCAACACTGCCATGTGTATTGAAACCTCACGGATGGTACTGTTTCACAAGTAGTCAGTGTAATTTGTCACCTTTTGACATGATGGGTCTGCTACCATGGTTCTTATCTGTTGCTTACTTTACTACTTGTGCGCTCTGGCTCTTTGACTTCATGCCTGTCATGTATTTTCATGGTTCAGGTCAACTCACTCTACAGATTGCTCTATGTCCAACAATCTACTTCTCAAACAGGAAAAACCACCAGTATATGTCCAGTACCTTCTTCCCCCCTCATTACTTGTTTAGGATATCTCTGATTTAGGAGAGGCTTCATTGGAGGCAGCAACCTACAGTCATGCATCTCAAATTCTTTTCCCGAATTTTTTGGCACTGTGTCATCTGCTACCTTCTTATGATGTTGAATTCAGTCCCAGCCCTATTTTGGCACATCATCCTTGTGACAGAAATGGGAAGGAAGGAAGGAAAGAAGGAGTTAATGGCTTGGATTTTTCTGGCCTTCTGAGAAAAAGAAAAAAACACTGGGATTCCACTGCCTAGCACCATTTAGATAAAGTGATGGGTAGAGATGGGCTAAGTGGCCGCAATCCGCTCCACGAAGTGAATTGCAAAGCGAAAGTAGATTCTCGGAGTGCCCAGCAATGCAAAGTGGAATACTTTGCGTCATAATGGGTAACGCGAAGTCCATTGAAAACAATGAGTTTGCGTTACTCCACCTTTCCAAACCAATACTTCACCAACTCTTAAGGTGAGGAACATTGAAAATAATGCACTTCACCTCACTTTGCCTTGTTTTTAAGCTCAGAAGGTGAATTTTGCAGTGATTCATGGGATTTCAGGTCACATGGGCTCTAGATTGTTCTGAAACAGCCTCAGTTTGGGGTAGTGTGTGTAGAAAGCTATAGGATAGGAGACAGTCTGCTCTGAGAGCTCCCTGTGATTCAAACCTTCTAAAAGCTGTTCAAAAAGCCTTTTTTAGTAATTTTTTTTTTGCTCAAACTTTAGTTCATCGATTGTAGGAAACTGTCCTGTGCTCATATCTTTGAGCATTGATTGTTTGTGTGTGGATTTTGAATGTTAATGTACAACATTGAGTCTGTGTAGTAAGAGACAGTGAAAGTGTGCTTTGGGGAGGGGCATATCTATGGTATAGGTAGATTAACTTAGAGAAAAATACAGTGCTTTCTGTTTTGGTGATTTTTTCTTGTATAACTGTGTTAATGTACACAAAGTAATATTTTCAATAATTCTTGTAATTTTTTTGCTGATTGTTGTGGTGCAGCAGTGCATAATTTTAGTTTGTTTAAAATACATGGTCATATTAGTGAAGTTTTCAATTTGCTACACATTACTCAGTGTGTGTGTGAGCATATGTGTGTGACACGTGTCATCAAATCAGACACCTTTTATTGTGCCACATAGTAATTTCAGCATTGTAAACCTGCTATCTACTGCAGCTGTGTGATTTTTGTACTTCTTTGTGGTATCTTTACCGGTAGTACTGGTACTAGTGACTGTTACTGCAGCAGTACAGTACACTGCTCCCCCTCCTCGTGGCCCACCCCAACCGGCAAAGGTATTCTTTTCCAGATTTGAATTTCTGATGGTGAGCACTGGTTAGGTGTTGTGCCTTTGTGTCTGCATCTCTTCAGTGCACAGCACAATCTTAATCTGTCTGTGCATTTGCATCTCTTTAGGGCCCAATCTCCACGTGTAACTTAAGTCACAGTTGTTTCTTTGGCTTCCCTTCAGAGTACTGGACTGGTGTGGTGCATAATTCTGCATGAGCATTGTACTCCTTAATATGCATCTTTAAGTCAGGACCATCATCATGTTCGCGAGTCACTTGTGATACAAATCATGTTCTTCATCATCACGGTCACAAATGCAGTCACAAATCACGATTCACCATCACATCACGAATCACAACATTAATTTTTTTACTAGTTACTTGGATGTACTGTAAGCCTGTTTTGTAGTCTCTCTCCAGGCTTCATCACCCCAACATTTTACTCATTAATACGTGTTTTAAAGTCGGGGAGTTGGACAGCATCTGCAGTACATCCACAGACAGGAAAGAAGATGGACTGCACACATGCCATTTAGCACAGTATAATTGCACTGCTCAGTCTGCTTTTCCACAAATGCTCCATGACAAAAAGTAAACATTAATGAGGCACCAAAACAACATGCACGTACACACACACACACACACACACACACACACACACACTTACTTAACAGAAGGAAGGAGGGCCAGAATACAAAGTGTCACGCATATGGAAGACAACAAAAAAGGGCATAATTACATACAGGGATCATGGATGGTGGAGGAATACATTTTATAACACAGCAAAGAAGGTGTGAGGGGGGCACATGGTGTGAGGGAAAAAAAAACCTGATGTGAGATCCCATGGGATCCAGCAGCAGTTCCAGCATGGACATAATTTGCAACTGGTGTCCCTCTATTCGATCCAACCACTGCTCAACAACACTCGCCCTCTCATTGTTCTCCTTGACAGCACTCCAGAGAACTGCCAAGTCAGCTTGCGTTACTTGCAGTTCTCTGGAGTCCAAACATTTTACAGGCTGACCTGCTGGTGGTGGTGGTGGTTTGGGTGCTTGTGGAGCAGCAGGTGCTGCTCTGGCCCTCCTCTTCTTAGGGCCGCCGCCATGCACAGCTGCACCCTCTGCCACAGAAGGGCCAGCAGGTGCAGGCATGGCCCATTCTGTGGCAGCCTGCCACTCCAACTGATGGTGATTGAGCACATGGGTGAACTCGTCCCCAGTCCCCAGGTGAGCCACCTGGGGGCCACAGCACACCTCCACCTCACAAAGGTGGTACCTGACCATGCTGCTGTCCCCCCAACACAGTCAAAAAACTGCCAAACAATGGAGGTGTGGGGAGGAACAGGCACAGGCAGGGGAGGGCCAGATTAACTGGCAGCTGGCTGGTCATGGTGCTCAGCAGGGTTGGCATCCACACCTGGGCCCAGGGGCATAGGCACATCCTGCTCCAGAGGACCTGGTGCTGGAGCTGGAGCTGGAGCAGGTGCTGGACGTGGTAGTGGTGGTGGTGATGATTCAACTGCCTCAGAGTCAGGAGGTGGTGTTGATCCAGTCCTGCTTCTGGGGGGGCACTCAGAATTTTCTATCAGTCCAACAGGAACTGATAGCCATGCTCACCACACATGCACATGGTACGATGCCTACCAGTACCAAGTTCTCCCAGAACTGACCCCACCCCAGATATTCCCTCACCCTGGTCCATCTCTCCTACTGCGCTCCCTCAGTCTAAGCAATGACTACTCACACTGTCACACAACACACACACAGTCACACAGACACAGATAAGCAACTAGCTACTTATAAAGATAAGAAAAATAAATTTACAGAAAGAACAAATTAAGTAAAAAAGAGTACAGAAAAGACAAAAACATGTAGCTTATAAAAACGCTGTTTGGTCTAAATCAAAGTTTAAATCTCCTCCTCGCTCTGATCTCCAAGTCTCAGCAGTGACAAAACAACACACTCCTCTCTCTCTCTGTCTCCATCTGAACAGGAGAAAGTGAAAGTGTCTGTTTGTATGATTCACTTCCTTCCTTTTCCTGCCTAGCTATGGCTAAAGAGCATGGCGAAGTCCATTGAAAGCAACAACTTCTCCTTACTTCACATTGTCATTCTGCCTTAACACAAAGTGGTAATGACAAGGTGGAGTGAGCACTTTGTATTGCCCACTCTGTGTAGCAGAGTGGCAATGCAAAGTACGCACTTCGTGGATACTTTGCCAGCAGAATTTATTTTCACTGCATCTCTAGTGATGGGATGAGTAATAAATTTAAGACAGAGTGAGCAAGAGGGGAAGTGGACATACACACAGACATACAGGGTTTGAAAGGCTCAGACTACTCAAATATAAACTGAATATTAAATGAATATAATTGGACACCTATAGGTGTTTAAACTGTTTGGAACAATTAAATGCATACAAACATGGTAAATGATTGGTGAATTCAAAGGGGAAAGGGAATATCTACTCTTAGGGAGACTATAAGATGCTGAAAGACAGTTACAAAGGCAGTGTTCTGCTGGGTTACCATCCAAGAGGGTTTAAGCTGTGAGCCTACTGCTCTAACTATGTCTGTGGAAGCTGACAGATAGCATAGGAATTCAGTCTTTCTCCAAGCATAGCAGAGGAGCAAGAAGTAATAGTATAACTTAAGGCACCTTTACAAGGCACTGACTTGTGTTACTCAGTTTTGTCACAGTCCTGTAATGCTCCTTCTGCTGCACTCCCATGCCACCTGTACACAGCAGTGGTATTTTGGTTGTTTGTCTCTTCCTGCATTTCGGCCATGTTTCTGGCCATTCAGTATCTGGTGTACATCGTGGCACATTAATGGATCTCTGGGCAGCATTCTGTCTTGATAACAACAAAAAAATTAAGTTCTATGCAGAATTTATATAGGGCCAATTTTGCCTAACGAATTCTGTTGAAAACAGTAAAAAATGTGTCCAAAGTTAAGTGGAGAAAGGTAACTCAAAAACTTAAGTTATTAAAATGTATTAAGGAGCAGAATTCAACATGGACTATTTTTTAAAATGTTTCCAACAGAATTCATTAGGGAAAATCCTCCCTAAACTAATTCTGCAATGAAGTAATAATTTTTTATGATGCTAGCAAATATGGGTATTTTGCTTTGCAGATCTAGCCATTCATGGAAATGAATGGAAAGCTGCTTTTACATGCCAGGGCACAACAGCACGGCAGCTGGTGAACCCACTCAAACAGGAAACACATTTTGAGGTGAGCGCTCACTTTTGTTGTGCAGTGGGTTGCTTGCACATACATTTTTGTATCAGAACAGTGAGTCTGTATGCCTGTTCCATTACAAGGCACTGTGTGTGAAAGTGCCTTTAGTTAATAGCCTATTTCTTTTGTCATCTGTTATTTAAAACAATTTGTTCACCTTTCCTGTAATAGTTTTCTTCTTTTGTGTTAGCCAGATGTGTGTGTGTATATATATATCTATATATATATCTATATATATATCTATATATATAGATATATATATGTATATATCTGTGTGTGTATATTATACTGGCCCAGTAGTGCCAGTATAGTTAAGGTTGCACTGTCACTTCTATATTAAACCTCAAAGTTTGCACTTTAATAACTTTGAAACCATTTGTCCAATTTGCGTGAAATGCTGCATGCACAACTGCCAACCATATATCTTTGGATCGGTAACGTTTAATTCTGGTCAGATTTACGGTTGCAGAACCATAAGGCATTCAAAATGTGTAAAAGTGTCAACTTTTGTACATTTTTTTGGTAAGCCATAATGGACAGAAGAATGCATTTCAGTGGATTCAAATTTGTTTGTCTACATGTGGCCTGGGTTGAACTGGTGCCTTTTTAAGATTTGGTGAAAAAATATTTCTCCGTTCAAAAGTTATTAAATTTTTTCATGTCCCATTATAGCCTATGGGAAAATGTATATGTTCATTGTGAAAACATTTGTGATCACATTTTTGTTGTCTTTCTCCCTGAATTTGTTTTCATGCTTCTGCCATCTTGTTTTCAGTTAGTGAGAGACAAAAACATTGTAACTCAAAAATTAATGCCCTGTGGTAAATACCAACAGTTGTGTTTACCCAATCAGGCCCTGAGTAACATGACCTTTGCATTAGTTTTGCACCAGCTGGTCTGAAAATATGTTTTCAAACTGTTTGCAGCATTTTGCCATTTTCTGATCATGTGAACATCTTTAGTTGTCATGCAAACAATTTCAGTAAAAAAAAGGTGAGCTTGACATTTTTCTGTGTGCGACAATATTCCCAGTATAGAGATAGGAGTGCCATGAAAACATTAAAGTGATCACGATAACACTGCATGAACACATTTTCTAATGTGTTGTAGAAACATAGAAACATAGAATTTGATGGCAGATAAGGACCGCTTGGCCCACCCAGTCTGCCCATTTCCCTACCTGATGGATAAGATGCAGATTCTAGTTAATCAACAGCTTACTTCCTCCTACCCACCACTAGAATTACCTCATGCCTGTCCCATGCATTCTTGAATTCTCCCAGTGTTCCTGACTCCACAGCCTCCTCAGGAAGGCTGTTCCATGTATCCACAACCATCTCTGTGAAAAATACTTTCTAACATTACCTCTGAGCCATCCCCCCTCTATCTTCAAATTGTGCCCCCTTGTTCTTGCACATCTCTTCTTCAGAAAGATATTACCCTCTTGTACTTTGTTAATTCCCTTGAGATACTTGAAAGTTTCTATCATGTTCCCCCCCCTTTCCTCAAGGGTATACATATTAAGCTGCATTAGTCTCTCCTCATATGTCTTCTGGTGCAGACCCTGCACCATTTTGGTTGCCCTCCTCTGAACAGCCTCCACTCTGTCTATGTCTTTGCGGAGACGGGTTCTCCAGAATTGCACACAGTACTCCAGATAGGGTCTCACTATCTGTCTGTACAGAGGGAAAACAACAACCTGTTTTCTACTGTTGATGCCTCTCCCTATGCATCCCAGTATCCCCTCAGCCCTCCTTACATCCTTCTCACATTGCTTGCCCACCTTTAGGTCATCTGATATACTTACTTCTAGGTCTCTTTCAATTTTTGTTGTTGTTATTAACTCACCCCCTATTGTGTACTCTTCCCTGGGTATTTGTTTCCCAGATGCATTACCTTGCACTTCTTTACATTGACTCTAAGCTGCCACATATTTGACCATTCCTCCAACCTTGTCAAGTTCCTTTTTATTCTTTACACTCCACCTTGTGTATCAACCCTGTTGCAGATCTTTGTGTCATCTGCAAAGAGACATACCTTTCCTTCCAGGTGCTCTCCAATGTCACTTATAAAGACATGAAAGAGGACTGGTCCCAGTACCAAACCCTGCGGTACCCCACTAGTTACCCTTCTTTCTTCACTGTGGACTTCGTTTACTATTACCCTTTGCATCCTGTTGTCCAGCCAGATTTTATCCAGGCTACCACCTTGGGACCCACTCCAAGGCTGGTTAACTTGTACATTAATCTTTTGTGTAAGACTGTGTCAAATGTCTTGCTAAAATCTAGGTAGGCCATATCCACAGCCCCTCCCTGGTCTACTACTTTAGTCACCCAGTCAAAGAAATCAATTAGGTTCACCTGACATGACCTTCCTGCTGTGAAACTATGCTGTCTTGGGTCTTGTGCCCCACTGGCCTCTAGGTACTCAACAGTTCTTTCCTTCAGAAGTGATTCCATCATTTTCCCTACCACTGAAGTCAAACTAACTGGTCTGTAGTTTCCTGCCTCTGCCCTGCTCCCACTTTTGTGAAGTGGAATCACATTTGCCCTCCTCCAGTCCTCAGGTACCACCCAATCCTCCCATAATTTGTTAAAGACAGTAGTCAGTGGTGTTACTAGTTCTACCCTTAGTTCTTTTAGAATTCTTGGGTGAATCCCATCAGGCCCCATTGCTTTGTCCACCCTCAGTTTCAAGAGTTCTTTCAAAACCCTTTCTTCTGTGAATGGACTGGTATTGACCCCCCTATTCAGAGTTCCTCCCTTATTTGGTTTAGGTACCTCCCCCTCCTCTTCCGTTGTGAACACTGAGCAGAAATATTCATTCATTATCCCTGCTTTTTCACTGTCACCCTCTGCCCACATTCCTTCCCCTTTATTAAGTCTCTGTATCCCTTCCTTGGTCTTTCTTCATTCCCTAATGTACCTATAAAAGGTTTTATCCCCCTTCTTAACAGAGTTGGCTATCTTTTCCTCAGTTTGTTCCTTTGCTATTCTGACTGCCTTCCCTGCATCATTCTGCTTTATCTGATAAAGTTTTCTGTCCTGCTCCTTCTGTGTTTCCTTATATTTCCTGAATGCTATCCTTTTCTCCTTAACCATCCCTACCACCTCTTTTGAGAACCATAGTGGTTCTTTCCTTCATTTTGTTTTGTTGATTTACTTTACACAACCGCTTGTTGCCTCTGTGATGGCTGTTTGGATTATTCCCCATTGTTCCTCCACCCCTCCTTCTTGCCTGTTTGCTAGTGCTTTCTGAGGCACTCTCTAATTTTCCCAAAGTCAGCCTTCCTAAAGTAAAATACTCTTGTTTTTGTATGGCTTGACTCTATGGTTGTGTTTATTGTGAACCACGCTGTTTGGTGGTCACTTGTTCCCAGATGGCTACCCACTTCTAAAGCTGAGATTCTTTCTCCTTCCCCAGTTGAGAGTGCCAGGTCTAAGATTGCTACCTCCTGAGTGGGTTCCAACACTAGCTGTCTGAGGCATGCCCCCTGAAGGGCATCAATAATGACCCTGCTCTTGGATGTGCCTGCAGCAAAGGTACTCCAGTTAACATCTGTCATATTCAGGTCCCCCATCAACAATATCTCCCCTTTTTCTGCCATTTTAAGGATGCCTTCTATCATTTCCTTGTCCATTTCCTTCCCCTGAGATGGGGGTCTGTACAGAACCCCCATGCGGATTGTGGTGCCATTTCCTGTCTCCAGGGTGACCCATAGTGACTCATCAACTTCCTGTTTACTCTTTAGTTCTGTTGCTTTAATCCCTTCCCTTATGTAGAGAGCTACTTCTCCTCCACTTTATGTTGCTTTGTTTGTCACTTCATTGTGCCAAGGTGGATTGTGCTTTAGGCCTGAAATTTTCAGGGTGGCAAGCCCTGGTCCCACAAACATGCTTTTTGGTGATTTGGTCCCATTACATTCAATGGGCCCATAGTTACAGTGTTCCAAGGTTGAGAAATGTTCCCTTAGGATAACACTGTGGTGCCCATGACACCTTTTGTCTCCCATATCTCAAAAGTTGCTCAAGATATGGATTTTTCATAGCAAACATTCTTAGTAAGAAGTAGATTGGAAAGCCATGAATACCATGGATTTTGATTTTTTCTCTACCTTGTATGGTTACTGAGATATTTGGAAATTAGTAATCCAATGGCTCATTTCATGTCTGTAGGCCAGTATTATGACCTCAAAGTTAGCACCCACAGCACATTTTGGTACCCATATGTTGGAAATGATGCAAGATATGGATTTTGTCAATTTATCTTACATGGAGGTCTCGTGGTCACGATTACATGAGCACTGGAATTTTTTTCCTAGCTGCTACAGTTGCTGAGATATTGGCAAATTAGTGTTACAAGAGTGTCTTGCCCTACAGAGTTGCTGCATGGCTTCATAGTTATGTGTAAGTGGGCGTGCAGGGCCCATAGAGCCTGTGCTTCCACAGATGCATATCATTTTGCACACCAACTCATACCATTTACTATTTATATTAAACTTTTTCAAAAGGTAAGGAAATTCTTTGCAAAAAACTTTGTTAATGCATCTCCAGGGTTGCTTCCACAGTGACAAAAGTGTGAAAATTCAACGTTAGGGTTACCAATCCTAACATCACCTGCCCTATTCCCACTCCACACAACAATAGGCATTGGGGTGTTCGTTGGGGTCATTGCACCTAACTCTCACCTCATTCTCCTATACAACAATACCTCAGCTTACTTACAAATTGAATGGAGTGAGAGTTAGGCTGATGACTCAAACGAACACTCCAATGCCTTTTGTTATGTGGGAGGGGTAGGGCAGGTGGTGTTAGGGTTGTTAACCCTAATGTTGAATTTCCACACTTTTGTCGCTGTGGAAACAACCCTAACTGATGCATTAATGATGTTTTTTGCAAAGAATATATATCTATATATATATATATCTATATATATATTAATTAGAGGCAAAGTTTGCTATGTATAAGTTAGGGTTGTTCCACAGTGACAAAAGTGAGGAAATTAGTGTTAGGGTTGAAACCCCCCTTTGGATCCCCTAGTCCACCCCTCCCAACCAGCATCGGGGTGTGCATTGGGGTCATCAGCCCTAACTCTCACTCCATCACATGTGTAAAGCAGCAGAGGTATAGGAGAATGGGGTGAGAGTTAGTACCGAACATCCCAATGCACACCCTGATGCCAGTTGTGGGGTGGGCTGGGGGGGTCCAAGGTTTTTTTTTCAACCCTAACACCGAATTTCCTCACTTTTGTCGCTGTGGGACAACCCTAACTGATGCATTAAATTGATTTTTTTGCCTATAATTTCCCTTCTTTTTGAGAATGATAACAAGAAACAGTGAATGTAATGCAGCAGAGCGGGCCCCACGCTCCTGCCACGTGATGTCTTGTGACATAGTAACAGGAACAGCAACACAAACAGAATCGCTAACAGTGGTGCACATGGTAATGCAAGTGTGAATGAGCACAGAAAGGGTAACACACATGGTGGCATAGACAGGAACGGTCCGCCACGTGATGTCTTGTCACATACTAACATGGTGCCCACAAACGGAAATGGCAATGGGCATGGTGATGCAAAGCAAAGCAGAAAGAGAAACAGTACTATAGACACAAATGGCAAAACAAAAACAGAAATGCAAGAGCAAATGAAAATGCAAAGGATAACGCACATGGTGGCGTAGACATGAACGGTAAGTGAAACGGGTACAGAACCACAAGCGGAAAGGACAACAGTAACAGTAATATAAGCACACAGGATGGTTTTCCCCAAAAGCTGCATAGAGAAAGACAGTGAGTACAAAGAATGTATGCATAATAATGGATCTCAGAGCAAAAAAAGAGGAGTTGGAATGCTAAATTGCTTATATCTCAGGAACCGTACAACATAAAAAAAAAATTTAAAAGGCATATGATTTATGACTTTCCTGACTAGTTTTGTACTTAGCCCTCATAGGGGACTAAGCAGTTTTTCTACAAAAAGTCCATATCTCACACCATTTCCGAGATACGGGCCCTGAAAGGCGCAGCAAACCTGTAATGTTATCCTATGGGGGAAAAAAGAGAAGTTGGGAGTGCCATAACTTTGGCTCCCTGTAAGATTTTTTCACCAAACCACTAAAAAGCACATCTGTGGGATTTGGCTGTCTTCCCTCCAAATTTCAGCCCAAAAGACCAAGCCGTTATTTTGCAGTAGGGTGCCAAAGGATTGCTGCAATGCGTCGGATGCCGTAATGTTATCCTATGTGAAAAAGCATCAACTTTGGAGTGCCATAACTTTGCCGCCATGTAATATTTTTTCAACACAATACTGAAAGGCACATCTGTGAGATGTCAGCTGTGTTCCCTCCAAATTTCATGCCAAAACACCAAACCGTTCTTTTGCAGCAGGGTGCCAAAGAATTGCTGTCATTTTCCCACAGCCTAGAAAAGTACTGTCACAATTTGCAAAAGCTTTCGCAAATGCATTTGACAGTGTTGCAAGTGCAACAGTGCTTTGTGAAAGTACTTTTTCCATAAATTTGAAAAACGTATTTCTGGGGTGTTTTACCCCAAAATAAAGACATGGCTAGCATCCTCAAGGCACGACTAGGTGAATACAAAAAGAATTAAGTTGATAGAGGATCCCAATTTTAAATGCCAAGCATTTTTCTGATCACTAACTGAAAACAAAATGGCGGATTTGTGACAGTAAAAGGGCCATTTGCAACAGTAAAAGTGCATTTACGACACTGTGGAACTTTTTAACTTTTCCCATTGACTTATAATGGGAAATTGTTTTTTTAATAACTTTTGAACCGTTTAATATTTTTCATGAAATCTTCAAAAGGCACATTGGGGACCCTGGCCGCACGTTCTCTGAAGATTTCAGACTGGTCGCACAAACCATGTGACCTGTAGGCGCGACTGTAGAATTCCAGAAAAAGCGTAAACGCATGCGCAGATCACGCTTAATAACTCTGCAGCCGTGTGTCTGACCAGTATGAAACTTCGCGAATCCCAAGGCGGTGGGTCTTGATCATGTATTCCAAATTTCAGGCACATCCATCAAACAGTTGCAAAGTTATTAAGGTGCAAAAGTTTGGGTTTATCATGTACAGTAATGGCCTCAATCCCTAATTCATGGTAGCACTGCCGTATACCATTATATATATATATATATATATATATATATATATATACAAGCCTATTATAGCTGGACATCTGTGCACACAACTTTTGTCCGTTATATCCAGAGTAAATTATATCCACAGGAGGTGTAGCCAATGTGTTAGGTGTGTCGATGTGTTTGAGCATGGACTCAGAGTGAATGAGAACTTATTATAAAACTTAGCAGATTATCCTGAATCCTACCTAGCATATGTTGTTGTATGCTGTGCATTTATTGAAAGTTGTTTAACTGTTAGGGAGTATGAGTTCTGTTAAGGAAGTTTACTGCAGTAGATAAGAGGAAGATAATAACTCCAGTGGCTGGATGTTGGGATTCTGGGACACTGAGAACAAAGGCAAGTATACTATAAGGGTTTTATTGAAATATAAAATCATTCACTTTTAGTTTAGTTAATTTACTAACAAAAGTTTATGCAGCTTGTGTAGAATTATTTTGTTAGAAATGTTATCTCTGTAGCTCCTTGTTCTTAATTATACATTTGCCAAATCTCCTTGCCAGCTCTGCACTCCCCCTCCCCCGAAAAAAGCACTACAAATGCTGATAAAATTTTAATAGTGTCCATTATAAGCAATGTTTCTGTCCATTATAACCAGAGAAAAATGCATTCGATTTGATATATTTGGTTTGGGAAATCAGTTTTTGTCTGCTATAACTGATTGCCATTGTAACAGTGTCCGCTTTAAGTGAGTGCACTCTATATATGTATGTGTGTATATATATATATATATATATATATATATATATTCATGGCAAAAATCCATTTAATGCATCAGTTAGGGTTGTTCCACAGTGACAAAAGCAAGGAAATTTGGTGTTAGGGTTGAAAACCCTAACTGCGCATTCCTCTCCACCCCCCACCACACACACACACACACACACACACATATACATGCAAGTAGGGGAAGGACCAAGGCAACACAAACAATCACTCACAACCAGCAGGAGGTGTATACCTGTGTTACCACAGCAAGTAGGTAAGAAACCCAACTGCAGGTATCATACAGTATTTCCAAACTTGTTCCACGAGGTTAGTTTTCCTGAAGGTGAAAGAAGTTTACAGCAATGAAAACTGTGTACCTTGCTAGGTTTTCAACATATGGGTGGTGATAGGCGTCATGGGTGCTGCAATGTTAGTCTATGGGAAATTGCTCAATTTCAGAACAGTGTAACCTTTTCATCCTTAAGTATTTCAGCACAAAAGAAGGGAAAGGCACATCTGTGGGACCAGGGTTTGCTATGCTGCAAATTGCAGCCCAAAGGACCGAACCGTTTGCTTACAGGATGATGGCAAAGATGTGCAGTGTTCAGGAGCATACTTTGGCAAAACAGTGTCACAAACATGAAAGTGTCATAAATGAAACACACGGCAGTGTGGCAGTTTTGAAAGCATGCATAATAGTGTTGCAAAATACTGTAGCAAACACAAAAGTGTTTTAAATGCATACCACAACACTGTAGCATTTGCAAAAATGATTTTTGAAAGTATTTCAGTGAATGTGCAAAATCCTGTTTTGGGTCTTGTACACCCCAAAATACCATATGTGTAGTCTGTGTTATGTGTTGGTGGCAGAGTGTGGCCCAAGATGCCCTGTTGTCTGTAGTGATATATGTTTTGCAGTGCATGGAACATCTGGATTCAGTTAGCAGTGATGACCCCATGCTGCAGCCTAATGGAAGCATGGGTGTGTGGTTTCATGGTTTAGATGGTTGTATGTTATTTCTGTTACCTGCTGTTGGTTGTGTGAGATTGTTTGTATTGCCTTGGTCCTTCCCCTACTTGCATGTATGTGTGTGTGTGTGTGTGTGGTGATGGTGGGGGTGGTGGGAATGCGCAGTTAGGGTTTTCAACCCTAACATCGAATTTCCTCGCTTTTGTTGCTGTGGAACAACACTAACTGATGCATTAAATGGAGGTTTTTTTCCATGAATTTCCCTTCTTTTTGAGAATGTGCACTATAAATAGTGAATGGTACATGGTGGTGAGAGCACGGGGGCCTCCTACCATGCTTCCCATTTGGTGTAATAAGCCTTACAGTAACGGTAATGCTAACAGTAACAGTAACGGCAATGGTAATGGTAATCCTAATGGGAACATTAATGCTAACAGTAACAGTAACAAAAATGCTAACAGTAATGATAACAGTAAAGAGAACAGTAATAGTAATGAAAATGCACATGCAAATGGTAAGGCAAATAGTAATGAAAGTGGAAACAGTAACGCAAGTGGAAACGGTAACGCCAATGGTCACGAAAGTATTGCATATGTGAAAGTACTTTGCAACACTACTTTTTGCAAAAACATATTTCTGGGGTGTTTTACCCCCAAAAAAGACACGGGGAGCATCCTCAGGGCTCGACTAGCTGAACACAACAAGAATTGTGTCCCTAGAGGGTCCCAAATTTAAATGCCAAGCATTTCTCTGACCACCAACTGAAAAAAAAAATGTCTGAATCATGAAAGTAAAAGAGACATTTGCAACACTAAAAATTGTATTTGTGACACTTTCGCATATTTTGTTAACTTTTCCCATGGACTATAATGAGATTCAGTGTTCTTCGAATAACTTTTGACCTGTTTAATATTTTTTCATGTAATCTTCAAAGGGTACATTGGGATCCCAGGCTGCATGATCCCTGAAGTTTTCGGACCAACCACACAAAATGTGCAGGCAGTAGGTGCGAAAGCAAAGAAACTCGCAAAATCCCATAATTTATGTGTTTTTGGTGCTTTGCAACTCCACAACCGTGACATCGGACTGTAATGAAATTTAGCAGGCCAAGAGATCTATGGTACCAGAGAGGTGTCCAAATTCTAGGCAAATCTGTTATATGGTGGCACAGTTATTAAGCTGCCAAATTTCAGATTTAACCATAAATGGGTACTCAATCTTAACTATAGTGGCACTACCATGCCACTATAATTAATATATATATAGATATATATATATATATATAGATATATATTATAGACTATGGTAGCACGGTAGTGCTGCCAGTTAGGTTGAGGAGCTTACTACGTTAAACCCAAAAGTTTGCACCTTAATAACTGCAATCGCTTGACGGATTTGCCTGACATTTGGAATACATGATCAAGACCCATACACCTTGGGATCTGCCATGTTTTGTACCAGTCGGATACACGGCTGCGGAGTTATTAAGCGTGATCTGCGTGTGCGTTTACGCTTTTTCTGGAATTCTACGGTCGCACCTACAGGTCACACGGTTTGCATGACCAGCCCTAAATCTTCAGGAAACGTGCAGCCGGGTCCCCAATGTGCCTTTCAAAGATTTCGTGAAAAAATATTAAACTGTTCAAAAGTTATGGCAGTACGAACTTCTGTTTTTTTCTCCTAGGATAACATTACGGCGTTCGCCACGTATTTGAGGGCCCGTGATTCTAAAACGTAAAGTAGATACAGAGTTTTTGTCAAAAATTATAGCCCCTCATGGGCTATATATAAAACTAGCCAGGAAAGTGATAATACATATGACTTTACATTTTTTTATGTCGACGGTTACTGAGATATAAGCAATTTACTATTACAACTACTGATTTTTGTGTTCCGAGAGTCATTATTTTGCATACATTCTTTCTACTCACTGTCTTTCTCTATACAGCTTTTGGGAAAACCAGCCTGTGCGCTTACATTACTCTTACCATTACTGTTTCTGCTTGCGGTTCCGTCCGTTTCACTTACCGTTCACGTTCTACCATGCTTTACCCTTTGCGTTTTCATTGTTGCATTTCCATTGTTTTAACATTTCTGTCTACAGTACTGTTCCTCTTTCTGTTTTGCTTTGTATCACCATGCGCACTATGATTTGCGTTTGCTGGCACAATGTTACAATGCGACAAGACATCACCCCGGCTCCCGCCGCTGCATTACATTCACTATTTCTCATTATCATTCTCAAAAAGAAGGAAATTAGAGGCAAAAACTCCGTTTAATGCATCAGTTAGGGTTGTTCCACAGCGACAAAAGTGAGGAAATTCGATGTTAGGGTTGAAACCCCCTTTGCACCCCTCCAGCCCACCCCCAACTGGAATCGGGGTGCACATTGGGGTCATCTGTCCTAACTGTCACCCCATTCTCCTATTCCTCAGCTTCTTTCCACATGTGATGGGGTGACACTTAGGGCTGATGACCCCAATGCGCACCCTGATTCCAGTTGGGGGGGTGGGCTGAGGGCAAAGGGGTTTCAACCCTAACATCGAATTTCTCACTTTTGTCACTGTGGAACAACCCTAACTGATGCATTAAATGGAGTTTTTTGCTCTATATATATATATATATATATATATATATATATATATATATATATATATATAGATATATAATATATATACATATATATATATATATATATATATATATATATATATATATGGTAGCACGTAGTGCTACCATAGTTAGGGTTGAGGAGCCATTTCTATGTTAAACTCCAAAACTTTGCACCTTAATAACTTTGCAACCGTTTGATGGATTTGCCTGAAATTTGGAATTTATGATCAAGAACCATAGACCTTGGGATCTGCCAAGTTTTGTACTGGTCAGATATGCAGCTGCGGAGTTATTAAGTGTGATCTGTTTGCGCATTTACGCTTTTCTGGAATTCTGTGGTCGCGCCTACAGGTAGTACGGTTTGCGCGACCAGCCCTAAATCTTCAGGGAACATGCAGCCAGGGTCCCGATGTGCCTTTCAAAGATTTCGTGAAAAATATTAAACGGTTCAAAGTTATTCAAAAACAGTTTCCCATTATAAGTCAATGGAAAAGTTAACAAAAGTTCAACACTTTCGCAAAATGCATTTTTACTTTCACAAATGGGCCTGTTACTTTTGCAAATCGCCATTTTGTTTTCAGTTGGTGATCAGAAAATGGTTGGCATTTAAATTTGGGACCCTCTAGCAACCTAATTTTTTTTGTATTCACCTAGTCGGGCCCTGAGGATGCTTGCCATGTCTTTATGTTTGGTAAACACCCCAGAAATATGTTTTTCAAATTTCTGGAAAAGTATTTTCAAATTAGCATTGTAGTTCGCGAAATTATTGCGCGAAAGCTTTCGAATTGCGACAGTAGTTTTCTAGTCTGTGGGAAAATGACAGCAATTCTTTGGCACTGCTGCAAAAGAACCGTTAGGAGTTTTGAGCTGAAATTTGAGGAACGGAGCCATCTCACAGATGTGCCTTTCAGTATTGTATTGAAAAATATTACATGGCGGCAAAGTTATGGCACTCCAAAGTTGACAGTTTTTCCATAGGATAACATTATGCTCGACGATTACAGAAATCCTTTGGCACCCAGCTGCAAAATAACAGTTTGGTCTTTTTTCCTGAAATTTGGAAGGAAGACAGCCAACAGCCCACAGATGTGCTTTCAGTAGTTTGCGAAAATATCACATGGCGGCAAAGTTACGCACCAAAGTTGACAATTTTTCCCATAGGATAACATTACGGGCTACTAACGATAACAGAAATCCTTTGATCCCTGCTGCAAAATAACGGTTTGGTCTTTCTTCCTGAAATTTGAGGAAGACAGCCAACAGCCCACAGATGCCTTTCAGTGCTTTGGTGAAAACATTACAGGAGGCAAAGTTATGATGCCTCGAACTTTTCTTTTTTCCATAGGATAACATTACGGCGTTCGCGCGCTTTTCAGGGCCAGTATCTCGAAAATTGCAAGATACGGACTTTTTCAGGAAAATTCTTAGCCCCATAGTGGGGCTAAGATTTAAATTAGCCAGGACAGTTGTAAATAATACGACTTTTAAATTTTTTTTCTACAGTCATACGGTTCCTGAGATATAATGTATTTAGTATTCCAAGATCTCATTTTCATGCCGATACTCATTATTTTGCATACATTATTTGTACTCACTGTCTTTCTCAATGCAGGTTTTGGGGAAAACCAGCCTGTGCGCTTACATTACTGTTACTGTTGTCCTTTCCGCTTTGCAGTTCAGTACCGCTTCACTTACCGCTGACGCCTGCGCCACCATGTGCGTTATACTTGCTTTCATTTGGGCTTGCGTTTCTGTTATTTTTTGCCATTTTCTGTCTACAGTACTGTTTATCTTTCTGTTTCACTTTACATCACCATGCCCATTGACATTTCTGTTTGCAGGCACCATGTTACTATGTGACAACACATCACGTGGTAGACTATTCCCGTCTACGCCACCATGTGGGTTACCCTTTCTGTTCTCATTCGTGCTTGTGTTACCATGTGCGCCACTGTTAGCATTTCTGTTTGCGTTGCTGTCCTGTTAGTATGCCACAAACATTGGGCCTCAAGGCCCCGCCATCAAGATTATGGGAGCGCTGGGCCCAGAGGCACCGTGTCTCGCTGCTGCATTACATTCACTATTTCTTGTTATCATTCTCAAAAAGAAGGAAATTAGAGGCAAAAACTCAGTTTAATGCATTAGTTAGAGTTGTTCCACAGTGACAAAAGTGAGGAATTCACTGTTAGGGTTGAAAACCCCTTTACCCACCCCCAACGGCATTGGGGTGCATTGGGATCATGAATCCTAACTCTCACCCCATTCCTCCTATACTTCTGCTGCTTTACACAGGTCATGGGGTGAGAGTTAGGGCTGATGATCCCAATGCACACCCCAATGCCACCACATGCGTCATCTTTTGCGTTTTCATTTGCGCTATGCTTTCTGTTACTTTTTGCCATTTGTGTGTACCCACTGTTTCTCTTTCTGTTTCACTTTGTGTCACCATGCCCATTGACATTTCCATTTACAGGCACCATGTTACTATGTGACCAGACATCACGCGGCACACCGTTCCTGCTTTCACGCCACCTGCAAGTACTCTTTCTGTTATCATTCAAGGCTTGTGTTACCTACAAGCCACTGTTAGCATTTCTGTTTGCATTGCTGCTCCTGCACCTGCCACCGCATTACATTCACTATTTCTCAATATCATTCTCAAAAAAAAGGGAAATTAGAGGCAAAAACTCCGTTTAATGCATTAGTTAGGGTTGTTCCACAGCGACAAAAGTGAGGAAATTCACTGTTAGGGTTGAAAACCCTAACTCCGAATTCACCCCCCAGCACCACACACACACAAGACACACACACACATTCAAGTATGGGGAGGACCAAGTCAACACAACCAATGACAGACATCCAGCAGCAGGTGACAGAAATAACAAACAATTGTCTAAATGTACTCACAGACATCCCCACCCACCTGACCAGGTACTGCATGCTCAGTGGAGATCAACAGCAAAACTGAGGCCATGTACACCAAACGTACACATCCCTGATTGCAGCTGCACACAACGCACACATTAGTAGTTGCATGGCCTCACTCACGATGCCCACACCACACCACAACTGGTACTGTGCCATTATTCAATATAAATGCTGAAGGTGCATGATGACAGTTGTAGAAAGGTTTTAACACTACTGAGTATACATTAATTAAGAGAAGCACATAAATTAACTACAAGACACTAGCATGCTCAAGATAAAAGTAGTGATACATTTAGTAGGTGATTTACATAGTAGTACATTTACTGCAATGGTTTACTCAACATAGAGAGCTGATGTAAACGTATGGAAAAGCATTGCCTGTTCAACGCTGTGAAATTGGTACTGCCAGTATCACATGCATTCTTACTGATGAAGGTGTACTGCTGATGTACATACATAGACCTTCAGTGTGTTTCAATATTAAAGATGCAGTAAGTATTCTTTGTAAGAAAGATTGTAATTGCATGGATCAGGCCAAGCAACTTCTAAATATCATAGCACTACTGAGCCAACAATGATGTACCTGTATCGGACATGTATATAGGATAGATTTTCCTGTAGGCACTTACTGAGTATGTTGTACCTGATAAAGACAATCTCATTGCATCTGTGATGACTAACTTATTCAAATAGTAATACATTTGCTATTGTTGCAATGAGTGATCTATGCCACTTATGGACACAGTGTGATTTTTAACAGTTGTTTCATACTCAGGCTGTATGCCTACTGTTTGGGTTTGCCACACTTCTGTCACTGATGCTATCAAGTGATAACTATGTTAATTCTGCTACAACAGGAATCAAGTAGGTATGGTGTAGATATAAACAGAATGTCTTTTAGTATTGATTTAACTCATAATGGGATAAATGTACTAGGACAGCAGGGGTTATCCTCTATCACTGAGTCTGTCAGTTATAATCACACTAGGGTTTTGATGACTGTAATGATCATGTTACACTGTTCATCTTCATGAGTTCATATTCAGAGCCATTCTCCAGCAACTAGAAAGTGTATGGTGTAACTGGGTGGGACACTGTGTTGCAAACTCCTGCAGTGCCTAGCAGAGGAGAGTATCTAGTCATAAAGACAATTAAGCAATAAGGCATGACCAACAGTTATGTTAAATGGTTGTTAATCACCTGTAGGGGTTTAATGTTGAATGAGGCATATCCGAGTGCACATGTCACTAGACAGTGATAAACTGACTATTAACATAATACCTGGAGTGGCTTATTGCTATCATAATAAACTGTTTTTAAACAACATTAAACCATGTTCATCATATGGTTAGGCTCTACATGTATGTTAATAAAAACTAAACATAAGGCTGTTACAATGTTTACAGTCAATTAGAAAGCTGCATTTCTCAAACCCTTGTTATAATCAGAGATATTATACCTGTACAACTCCTTGGTTTTGCTTAACTCTATTGCTCAGGTGGCCCACCACAAGTGGTGTGGTGTGGTGTGGGGCATCGGTAGGTAAGGCCATGCAACTACTAAGTGTGGTACGTTGTGTGCAGCTGCAATCAGGGATGTGTACGTTTGGTGTACATGGCCTCAGTTTTGCTGTTGATCTCCACTGAGCATGCAGTACCTGGTCAGGTGGGTGGGATGTCTCGTAGTACATTTAGACAATTGTTTGTTATTTCTGTCACCTGCTGCTGGATGTCTGTCATTGGTTGTGTTGACTTGGTCCTCCCCATACTTGAATGTGTGTGTGTGTCTTGTGTGTGTGGTGCTTGGGGGTGATTGGAGTTAGGGTTTTCAACCCTAACAGCTAAATTCCTCACTTTTGTCACTGTGGAACAACCCTAACTAATGCATTAAACAGAGTTTTTTGCCTCTAATATATATATATATATATATATATACATAAGGGATATGCAATGCCCCCATCGAAAATATCTCTGATATTTTCCCCCAAGTGCAGTTTGACTTTTGACATCACGATGCCACAGATCAAACAGCTCGAGGAGAAAATATCTGAGATATTTTTGATGGGGGCATTGTATGTTCCATTTATGCAATGGGCCAAATTTTTTTAATCAGTGTCATTTTCATTTTTTTTAAATAGGCATGTCTTTATTTATTTCTTTTTGTCTCAGGATGACTGAGTGTTGTGTTCTGTAAAACTAAACTTTTGCATCAGGACGCTGTGCCATTGTGCTGCTGGGGAGAGTGGTAAGAGTAAAAAAGAGCGAGTTGGTTGCTTTTTTGTGTACTGGGGTTTGAAGGAAATGAATGTTTTGTGTGAGGCTAAAAGTTGTTTTTTATATTTGGTGAAAAAAAGTGGGTTGGGGGAGACAATGAAAATAATTCACTGTGTTTTCTCTGGTATTTTGGACCATTAGGAGAAATGGTAATTAACATTGTGTGAAGCTGAAAGCTGATTTTTTCAAAATAAGTTACAGTGAAAGAACAGGGGAGAAAATGAAACTGTTCTGTGTGCTGCTGGAGAGAAATAAAACTGCCAGTGGGAGCTGGAATGCAAGTGAGTAGGTGCATTCTAATTGTGCTGCTCAATTTCTATATATATATATAATGGATAACCCACGTTAGGGTGTGCGATCATGCTCTGATATACGCATACCTTGGTGTGTGTTAATATGCACAGTGCCACAGGCCGAGTGCATTCAACCGCAATATGTGTCTGCGATATCAGAAATGCCTACACCTGAGGAGTGTGCGGTCATGCTTGATATACACATGGTCTTATGGTGTGTTTCGAATCCAGTCAGGAGACAAGCATTTTCCCACCCAATTTAAATATATATATATGCATAGTGATATAGGATCAGTGTGTGATAATGCATTATATTGTACAGTTTCCAGTAACCTCATGAGTGCTGCAAGCACAGTTGATAGTTACGAGAGGTCACTGGAAACTGTATAAGATAAATGCATCATCACAAACTGAACCACTGCATATTCCATTTATGCAACAGGTTTAGATGTTGTGTGAATGTTTTGATTTTGGTAGGTGTAAATAATTTGTCAAAAAAGGGAAATGACAATTTAATTTCTTGCTGTTTTTTTTGCTAATTATAAAAACAAAATAAAATGGTGTCTTTAAATAAAACACCACTCATTTTTTAGATATTTTTGTGCTGAACATTTTTAGTGCTCACAGTACCATGCTATCATTTTTTGTTTTAAAGTTATTCACATTTGTTTGTCAAAAAAGTGAACAAAAAATTACATTTTCTTCTGTTGTCTTGCTAATTATAAACAATATATAAGGTATCTATAAATGAAACACCACTCATTTTGTAGATCATTTTGTGCTGAACAATTTTTTTGCTCACAGTACCATGCTATCTTTTTCGTTTTAAAGTTATTTCTATTTGAATATGGTTGAATATGGTTAGTACTGCTTCTGAGGCTGAACTGTCTCAATGAATTCTGAAAAGAAGTGTGTAGAAAAATGGGATACTATGGTGATAAAATTTATCACCATAGTATCGTAGATAGATGGTTTTATTCTACAGTTTATATCATGACCCCTGTTGCATATATATATATATATATATATATATATATATATTTTATATATATGTAGATACATATATATATATATATATATATATATGTAGATATTTATATAGTTGCAAAAAAACAATTATTTTCATCATTTGAGTTAAAAACAAAACAGTCAGAAAATGAGACCTTTAGAGTTGCCCCTACCTCTCCTTATGTACCCACCATCCTCCTGAGACTAACAGATGCTGGGGTGTGTCATTGGGGTTGTAGGCCTAAATGTCACCCCATTCAATGTGTAATCATGTTGACATGCCACAGTAAAGAAGAATGGGGTGACATTTAGGCCTCACAACCCCAATGACACACCCCAGTGTCTGTCAGACTTGGGAGGATGGGAGGTACATGGGGAGAGGGGGGCAACCCCTAAAGGTCTAATTTCCTGAATTTTGGTTTTTTAACCCTAAATGATGTGATAATGCAGATTTTTGCAAAGAATTTCCTTACTTTTTGAGAAAGCCCCACACACCCATCAACTTGCAAATTTCTGCCTAATATAACAGTACAAGTACTGAATATCATATGTATTGTTGGGAGCATATATTGGTGGGAGCATGGGCCCCCCCACCAGCTTGAAACAAAACAAATTTTCATTCATTGGAGTGACATAATTCTGCACTTGTTTATGTTTTACACTCCTAACCACTGAAAATTACCTCCAAGGCAGTAAGGCTAGCTACCCTATAAATTTCAAGTCACTACCACAATGCAGAATGCTCTCCACAAAACATAAACTGCACCATGAAATATCTCCATAACAAATGTATTTTCCAACACCTAAACACCATAATTCACATGTACAGGACATCCCCTCAAGACCCTCCAAATTTCAAAATAAAACACCAAACCATTTCAGAGATATTCAGTTTCAAAGTTTGTGCACCTTTAAGAATTCTTTGATAGCAAGAATCTGCTGCAACACACAAAATGGCTTACTTGGTGGCTGAAAATGCACTAAAATGGCGGATTAGTGATCAAAGATAAAAATCTTTGATCACGAGGAGGGGAGGGCAACTTCAAACCTTTATAACTCTGAAATGTAACCCAATTTTTTTCACCAAATAAACTGGCATGTTCCTTAAATAAAGGGCTTTCTATGTACCAAGTGTCAGACAAATCAACCACACAGTGGCTGTGCTAGGTGTTGCGGAAGACAGTGTGCAAAAATAGTAGAAACTGCATTTTTGGCAGTTCACTGCAAAAAAATATACACTAGTGAAATAAAAATTGGTAAATAAAGAGATGTACAATGCCAGTGCATGTATACCAGATATTATGCAAATATCTGTAATAGTTCCAGAGCAGCACAAGTGGAAAAGTGCACACAAGTGACAATAAATCTATTGTCAACAGAACAACATTTTCTCACAAAATCTTCAAACAGCACCACAGACCAGCACCCATGAATACAAAATAATCTGAAGTCAGTCAAATACATCCTTGCTGCACACCAAAATATGACATTATCACTGTTTTCACAATACACACATACGTATTTTCCATTATTAACTATTGTGACAGACCCCCCAAAAAAGCATAACGTCAGAACAGAGCAATATGTTTTAACAAAATCTTCAAAGGACACCACCAAAACCCAGCACTCATGCATACAACCCAATCTGAAGTCCTCAAATGCATTCTTCAACAGCTGTGATAGTGAGCAAAAATAGCAGAAAATCTTTGGTCGTGAGGGAGGCAAATTCAAACCCTTATAACTCTGAAACAGAGCAACATTTTTTCACCAAATAAAAACTGGCATGTTCCATAATCAATGGATTTTCCACTTGGCAAGCTTCAGATAAAACAACCACACAGTGACTGTGCTGTGTCTCATGGAATGCAGTGAACAAAAATAGCAGAAACTGCATTTTTGGTACTTCTCTGCACAAAAAAGTATACACTAGTGAAACAGAAATTGGTAAAATCTTCAAAGTACACTATCAAAGCCCCACACCCATGAATACAACCCAATCTGAAGTCATTCAGATGCATTCTTCAACAACTGCTGGGAGTGCGGGCCCTTTGGCCCCACAATCCCACCAACACAACCATTTCTCCTTACATCAAAGCACAAGTACTGAATATGTATTGGTGGGAGTACAGATTGCTGGGAGTGGAGGGCCCTTCGGGCCCCACTCTCCCATCAACTTGTCCAAGTCTGCTGAACATCACACTGTAACTACTGATTATCATACGTATTGGTGGGAGAGTGGGGGTCTTTGGGCCCCACGCTCCCACCAACTTGTCTAGTTCTACCTAACATCATAGTACTAAATCTCATATGTATTGGTGGGAGTTAATATTGTTGGGAGGTGGGCCCTTTGGGCCCACACTCCCACCAACTTGTCCACTTCTGCCTTCCAGCCCCACGCCCCTCCCACATTGCCCAGCACTCCATAACCACATACATCTGCCATACATATTTAGCTCTCCTATACCTTATCATGAAATCTTCCTACACAACCAAATATATGCTCACCATGCCTTTCACAACACACAGAAATGTTTTCCCACTAACTATAATGAACATGCACAACAACTCTGCAACTGTTACTGTCACTGACACAAAAATTGACACAATCCAAGATATGTTACGACTCTTTCTACATACCAAATTGCACACAAATCATGTACTCAGTTCAAAAGTTACTGAAGCAAAACAAACCAAATTTTCATCCGTCGGAGTGGAATAATTCTGCACCTGTTTACATTTCACACACACAACCACTGAACATTACCTCCATGGCAGTAAGTCTAGGCAACCTATAAATTTCAAGCCACTAGGACAATGCAGAACACTATCCATAAAATATAAACTGCGTCAAGCAATATCACCACAACAAATACATTTTCTGAAACCTAAAAATGATAATTTACATCTACAGAACATCCCGTCAACACCCTCAGAATTTCAGGTTAAAAGACCAAACCGTTTCTGAGATATTTAATTTTAAAGTTTTTGCACCTGTAAATATTCTTTGATCACAAGAATCGACTGCGAATTCGCGATCAAAGATAAAAATCTTTGATCATGGGGGGCAAATTTAAAGCCTTATAACTCTGGAATGGAACAACATGTTTTCACCAAGTAAAAACTGGCATGTTCCTTAAATAAAGGGCTTTCTACGCACCAAGGTTCAAATAAATCAACCACACAGTAGCAGTGCTATGAGTCGCGGAAGACAGTGAGAAAAAATAGCAGAAGATCTTTGATCGCGAGAGGGGGCAACTTCAAACCCTTATAACTCTGAAACGGAACAACATTTTTTCACCACACAAAAACCGTCATGTTCCATAATTAAAGGGTGTTCTACAAGGCAAGCTTCAGACAACTCAACCACACAGTGACTGTGCTATGTCACGCAGAACGCAATGAGCAAAAATTGCTGAAAATCTTTGAATGTGAGGGGGGCAACTTCAAACCTCTTATAACTCCGCAACAGAACAACCTTTGTTCACTAATTAAAAACTGACATGTTCCTTTTAGAAAGAGCTTTCCAAGTGACAAGTTTCAGACTACTCAACCACACAGTGGCTGTGCTATGTCTAGCAGAAAGCAGTGAACAGAAATAGCAGAAACTGCATTTTTGGTACTTCTCTGCACAAAAAACCTATTCTCTAGTGAAATAGAAATTGGTAAAATCTTCAAAGTACACCACCAAAGTCCAGCACCCATGCATACAACCCAATCTGAAGTCACTCAAATGCATTCTTCAACAACTGCTGGGAGCACTGGCCTTTCCGGCCCCACGCTCCACCAACACATCCATTTCTGCCAAACATCATAGTACAAGTACTGAATATCATATATGTTGTTGGGAGCACATATTTCTGGGAGCACGGGGCCCTTCAGGCCCCAGGATTCATGTCTACCTAACATCAGACTGCAACTACTGATTATCATACATATTGCTTGGAGCATGTACTGGTGTGAGCGTGGGACCTTTCAAGCCCCACGCTCCAACCAACTTGTCCATTTCTGCCTAACATCATAGTCTAAGTACTAAATCTCATAAGTATTGGTGGGAGCACATATTGCTGAGATTTCGGAACTTCTGGCCCTACATTCCCACCAACTTGTCCACTTCTCCCTAACGTAGCACTGCAATTACTGAATTGCATACGACAGGGAGCACATACTGGTAGGAGATCGGGCCCTTCAGGCCCCATGCTCCCACCAACTTGTCCACTTCTGCCTTCTGGCCCCAAGCTCCCTCCCACATTGCCCAACACTCCATAACTACATACATCTGCCATACATTTTTAGCTCTCCTATACCTTATCATGAAATCTTCCTACACAACCATGTATATGCTCACCATGCCTTTCACAATGCACAGAAATGTTTTCCCACTAACTATAATCAACATGCGCCACAACTCAACAACTGTGACTGCCACCAACACAAAAATTGACACAATCCAAGACCTGTGATGACTCTTTCTACATGCTATATTTCATGCAAATCATCCACATGGTTCAAAAGTTACTGAAGCAAAACCAACCAAATTTTCATTTGTCTCAGTGGCATAATTCCACACATTTACATTTCACACACCTTACCACTGAAAAGTACCTCTGTGGCAGTAAGGCTAGTTACCCTATAAATTTCAAGCCAGTAGCACAATGCAGAACACTAGCCGCAAAATGTAAACTGCATCATGCAATATCTCTGCAGCAAATACATTTTCCAACACCTAAGCACCATAATTCACATCTACAGGACATCACATAAACACCTTAACATTTCAAGTTAAAAGGCCTAACCGTTTCTGAGATATTTAATTTTAAAGTTTTTGCACCTTTAAAAATTCTTTGATTGCGAGAATTGACCACAAATTCACAATCAAAGATCATTTTTGATCATGAGGGGGCATGTGGTCATGATAATTGGTCTATCTGGTCCCTCCAAATCTGGCCATCTTGTCCTGCCCTCACAAACAAAGCTTGCGATCAAAGAATCTTGCAATCAAAGAATTTGCAGGCTTAGATCAATGATCATTCACGAGCCACGATCAAAGAATTTAAAAGTTTAAAATTCTATTTTTGACATAACTACATAAAACCACATCCATGGCTCAATAGAGGAAGACACCTGAGCAAAGCCCATCATAGTTTTACTTCAGAAGTCACCCCTGAGCAGAGCTATTCTTTTTTTGACCACAAACTGAAAACAAGATGGTGGCCATCACGATCAATAAATTCCTCACAATCAAAGATTCTTTAATAACGAGCCTGAAAAATTTTTGATCATGAGGGTGACCAGATGACCAAAACCCCATTCTTCTTCGCAATCTAACCATATAAATTTTCCCTTAGACTTATAATGGGAACTAAAAAGTTTAATAACATTTAAATGGATTACTATTTTTCACAAAACAAAAAGTGGCATGTTCCTTGACCCAAGCTCTTTCTACATGCCAAGATACAAACCAGCATGCCACACAAAGCGCATGCAGCCATGCACAAAATGAATAAAACTGCCCACAAACTGGTGAAAAGTGCATTTTCAGTGTTTTGTTGCATGAAAACTGTAAGTCTGAACTAAATAAAATTTGACAGATCAAGGGATCTAATATGCCCCACCACACATTCCAAATTCCATGAAATTTGTTGAACAGGTCCAAAGTTATTAATGCACAAAATTTTAAGTTTAACATAAAAGTACCTTCATAACCTAAATATAGGGACGTGACTGCACTCCTATAATATATATATATATAAAAATATATATATTATATATATACTTATATATATATATATATATATATGTACTTATATATATATATATATATATATTATATTTGCACAGTTGTGCCACTATAGTTAGGGTTCAACGGTCACTTACATACTAAAGTCAAAAGTTTGGACATTAATAACTTTGGACCCTTCAATGGATTTGACTGGTGGGGCATGGTACATCTCTTAATCTGCCAAATTGTGTTTTGGTCAGACTTATGGTCTGCATGTAAACGCTTCCCTATATGCATTTATTAGTAATACGCCAAACCTCACCCAACAAATACACCAAATCTGGCCAATGGAAAATCATGCACACAAATGCTCACAGCCTGAGAAATAAGATCCCAGACCTGCAGGCATAATGTCAGAGGCTAAACTGGACATAGTAGCAATTAGTGAGAGTGGTTTACCAGTAACCACACTTGGGAGACTTCAGTACCTGGCTATGTATTGTTCAGAAGAGATCGAGGTGCAAAAGGGGGGGAGGAGTGGCCCTGTATGTCAATGAAAATATCAAAGCTACAGAAATTCAGAATACACATAAGGAGCCAGAAGAACTGTGGGTCACCCTGGAAACAGGAAATGGGACAGCCATAAGAACTGGGGTTGTCTACAGGCCCCTAGACCAGGGGAGGACATAGACACATTACTGTTAGAAGATATACAAAACATGACAGCTAAAGGGGAGGTTCTGATAATGGGAGACTTCAACATGACGGATAGAGACTGTCAATACCAGCAGGAACATCTGCCAGAACTAGACACATAGTGGATTCCCTGCAAGGGGAGGGCCTCAAACAACTGGTACAGCAACCCACAAGAGACAGGGCTATCCTAGATCTAGTACTGACTAACAAGGAAGGGATCACAGATCTCCAGGTAGAAGGTAACCTGGGGGCCAGTGACCATCACATGGTATGGTTCAATTTGGCTACTACATCTAAATCATCCCATTCCAAGGCAAAAATATGGGACTTCAGAGGAGCTGACTTTGATAAGATGGCCAACAGAGTTAAGCTAGCCCGCCAAAAAGAAACACAGGTGAGGGGTACAGGCAAAGTGGGCAAGCATTATGATGCAATACTTGAAGCAACATCCCATTGTGTTAGACAGAAAAGGAAGTGCAAAGAAGAAGGAAACCACTTTGGTTCTCAAATACAGTAGCAGAAAGGTCAGAACCAAAAGGCTGGCCTTCAGGAAACATAAGGAACACAGCGGGATGAAGATAGGGAGGTATACCAAACTGCCCTAAGGGAAGCAGGGAAGGCAGTAAGGCAGGCAAAGTCCCAAACTGAGGAAACACTAGCACGAACAGTAAAAGAAGGTGACAAGACTTTCTATAGATACCTTAGTGAAAGGAGAAAGTCCAGAGGGGGTATTGCTAAGCTTAATGGAGACAAGGGAGCATGTGAGGAGGAGGACCCTGTAAAGGCATCTATCCTAAATAGATACTTTTGCTCAGTATTTACTGAAGAGAAGGTAGGGCAGGGCCCACAGCTTAGCATCATGGACACAGGGGGAGGAGTGAGCACTACTCCCTTCACAAAGAAGGGTCCTACAAGGCTTGCTAAGCTCAGGGTTGATAAGGCAATGGGACCTGATGGCATACATCCCAGGGTACTTAAGGAGCTAAAGGTGGAATTAGCAGAGCCATTAGCAAAACTGTTTAGTGAGTCTCTGAGCACAGGAGAGGTCCCAGAAGACTGGAGAAGGGCTCATGTGATCCCGCTCCACAAGAGTGGTAGCAAGGAGGAGGCGGGGAACTACAGACCAGTCAGTCTTACCTCAGTAGTGGGCAAGATTATGGAGGCACTCCTTAAGGAAAGGATAGTGCAACACCTGGAATCCATAGGGCACAGGATCCAAGACAGCATGGGTTTACAAAAGGAAGATCCTGCCAAACTAATCTCATAGACTTCTTTGACTGGGTAACCAGAGTGGTGGACAAAGGGGGAGCAGTTGATGTCACCTACCTTGACTTCAGCAAAGCTTTTGACACTGTTCCACATAGAAGATTGATAAATAAGCTGGGTAGGTTCGGGGTGGGTCAGAAGTTGGTCAACGGGTGGCAAACTGGTTAACGGGCAGAAAACAGAGAGTAGTGGTAAATGGTATACAGTCAGAAGAGATGCAAGTCACAAGTGGGGTACCTCAGGGATCAGTTCTGGGGCCAGTCCTCTTCAACATCTTCATTAGTGACCTTGCAGATGGACTAGAGGGTAAGGCTTGTCGTTTGCAGATGACACCAAGATCTGCAACAGAGTAGATGATCAGATGGGGTGGGCAGAATGAGAAGAGATCTGGATAAACTAGCAAAATGGTCAGAAAAGTGGCAATTGGGATTTAATGCAAAGAAGTGCAAAATCATGCACATAGGGAAGAGAAACCCAGAAGCCACCCTATAGGCTGGGGGAGTTGCTAGCAGTCACAAAGGAAGAAAGAGACTTGGGCATCATCATCACTGATGACCTGAAATCATCCAAGCAGACCTCTAAAGCAGTAGGTAAGGCTAGGAGGGTGTTAGGGTGTATTAGTAGGGGTATCACAAGTCGTAAGAGGGAGGTAATAATCCCTCTTTACAAGACACTGGTTAGATCCCATCTGGAGTACTGCATGCAGTATTGGAGGCCACACTTTCACAAGGACATTAACCAAATTGAGGCAGTCCAGAGGAGGGCAACCAAAATGGTGCAGGGACTGCATCAGAAGACATATGAAGACAGATTAACAGAGCTCAATATGTATACCCTTGAGCAAAGGAGGGAGAGAGGTGATATGATTGAAACATTCAAACACCTTAAGGGCATTAACAAGGTGAAAGAGTCTAACATGTTTAAATATAAGAAAAATAGCAGGACAAGAGGACATAGCATGAGATTAGAGGGGGGATGATTAAGGGGGAATGTGAGAAAATTCTTTTTCACAGAAAGGGTGGTGGATGCATGGAATGGCTTACCACAAGAAGTGGTGGCTATGAATACAGTGCAGGGCTTCAAACAGGCATGGGATAGGCATAAGGGAGCAATACAAATGACTATGAATAGATAGGCCACTGACAGAGCAAAGGCTGATGGCATATTTATGAGGTAGAAAAAGAAATGGACAGACTGGACGGGCCTTGCAGTCCTTATCTGCCATCAACTTCTATGTTTCTATGTTTCTATGTTCTATGTTTCTGTTTCTGTGAAAATGCAAAATTATCCATTTTTGGAGGCAGCTTTTGGGATTTTGGATGTGGTAATGCATGACTGTTGTGTTGTGTGCTGCTCTGCAAGATGGCTCATTTGAAAGAGCTTTAGTTGCTGAACATGCTGCTTTTCATTTGGTGAAAAAATATTAAGGCATTCAAAAGTTATGCCAGTTTTAAGTTCCCATTATAAGTCAATGGGAAAATTTATATGTATGTTTTGCGAACAAAGAATGGGATTCTGGCCATCTGGTCCCACCTGGAGATCGAAGAATTTGCAGTCTCATGGTGCAAGAATGTTTGTTCCCTAGAATTTTCAAAATTCTTTGATTGCGAGGTCCGCCATTTTGTTTTTAGTTTTCCGATCTGAAAAACAGAAATATCTTGGCTCAGGGATCATTGCTGAAGTAAAACTTGGATGTATTTTACTCAGGGGCTCTGATCTACCAAGCCATGCCTTTGGTTTCATCCAAATCAGCCAAAAAATAGAGTTATTAGCTTTTAAAATCTTTTTTCGCGGCTCGCTAAAGATCTTTGATCATGAGCCTGCAAATTCTTTGATAGAGAGATTCTTTGATCACTATCATGCATCGTGACCTATTTTCACAAATATCTCAGCTCTGGGATGGGCTAGGGACACAAATGAGAGGGTTTTGAACATGGGACATCGTTCTATCGAGACATGCCATTGGTTCAGTTCAAATTGGTGAAAAAAACACGTTTCACCATTTTGTATTCTTTGGTCATGAGTGTGCAATTTCTTTGATCACGAGCCTGCAAATTCTTTGATCATGAGATTCTTTGATTGTGATCGTGCATCATGAGCAAGGGACAAGATGGCCAGATTTAAAATGTGTATTTTTTTACATCCCTGCAGTCTAGTGGCCCCCTGAGCTGTATAAAATAATTATTACTGTTCATGTCCCTGGCAGTCTAGTGGCCCCCCTCCATCATAATATAATAAATAAATGCTTTTCTATTCCCTGGTAGTCTAGTGGTCCCCAACCCCAGCGTGGCAGTCCACCCAGCACCCCCTCTTCCCAGCTGGCGACTGGCACAGCCCTCTCACCTCCACGGCCAGCTGCTGGCTGTGCGCGTACAATCACTCCAAAGCAAAGAGGTGCTCAGAAATATTTTCAGATTGCCTCTTTGCTTTAGTGCTCGTAATGCACACAGTCGGTGGCTGGCTGTGGAGGTGAGAGGTGCGTTGTGCCAGTCGCCTGCTGGGGAAGGGTAGGGGTGTGCTGAGTGTGCTGGCATGGCTGGGTGGGGGTGGGTGCCACTAGACTACCAGGAAATAGAAAATCACTATGTATTTTACTATGAATGGCGGGGTCTGCTAGACTACCAGGGATATGTACAATGAATATTATTTCATGCAGATAAGGGGCCACTAGACTACCAGGGATATGAACAGTAATAATTATTTTAGACAGCCTGGGAGGCCACTAGACTACCAGGGATGTAAAAAAATACACCTTGGGGGGCCACTAGACTACCAGGACATTACACATGATTATATATTTTATTATGATGGGGGTGCACTAGACTACCAGGGATATTTATTACATTATTTTTGTTATTCAGATGGGGCAGAACAAAGCTCCCTGAGAAAACCCAGCCTCATTTAACTTTGTAGGGCACCCCTGGACTGAGAAATTTTTTTTTTAAATTTGGCCATCTCGTCCCTCCCTCTTTGTTCGCGAGCGTGCAATTTCTTTGATCACGACCCTGCAAATTCTTTGATCATGAGAGTCTTTGATCAGGATCATGCATCGCGAGTGAGGGATGAGATGGCCAGATATAAAATTCAATTTTCTCAGCTCAGGGGTGTCCTAGGAAGACAAATGAGGATGGGTTTACTCAGGGAGCTTCGCTCTGACAAATCATGGTGGTGGTTTACCGCATTTCTTTGAATTTTTTAAATTACTAAAGTTTTTATTCTTTGGTCGTGACCCTGCAAATTCTTTGATTGCGAGATTTTTTGATCTTGTTCGTGAATTGTGATGGTAGGACAAGATGGCCATATTAAAAAATCAATTTTCTCAGCCCAGGCATGCCCTAGGAAGTCAAATGAGGGTGGGTTTTGCTCAGGAGGCTTCATTCTGTTGAACCATGATGGTGGTTTACCACAATTATTTAAATTTTTTAAATTACAAAAGGTTTTATTCTTTGTTCATGAGTCTACAAATTCTTTAAACGCAAGCCTGCAAATTCTTAGATCGTGAGATTCTTTGATCGCCATCTCTGATCATGAGGGCAGGAAAAGATGGTCAGATTTTTTATAGTAGAATAGCTGGAAATTTTAGCAATGTTTAACATTGAATATCTCAGAAATGGCTTGGTCTTTTTACTTGAAATTTGGAAGTTTACAGCATGTCCACTGCATGTAAACTACAGTGATTATGTGTCGGGGAAAACAGTTTTTTTGCTGGAGACATGGTGTGGCACAGTTTACATTTTGCGGACAGTGTTTTGCTTGTGGTGGTGCCTTGAAATTGATAGGATACCTAGCCTTAGTGTCATGGATGTAGTTTCCAGCTGTTGTGTTATGTTAAATGTCAACAGGTGGGGAAGTGTGCCAGTCTGACAAATGAAAATTTCAAACTGCGATATGTTATATCTCGGAGATGGTTTGGTCTTTACACTTGAAATTTGGAGAGTGTTGACAGGGTGTCCTGTAGATGTGAATTGCAGTGTTTATGTGTCAGACAATTTATTTTTTGCATAGAGATTGCGTGGTGCAGTTAATGTTTTGCACAAGAGTTTTCTATTGTTCTACTACATTAATATTTGTTTAGTGGCTGGTTGTGCTGTTGTCACTGTACTCTTTAGTGATCAGCTGTGTAATGTGGTCCAACACTTACAAATTGGTGGGAACATGGGGCCAGAAGGGCCCCGCACTCCCACCAACTTATGCAACTTTCTACTTTTCTATTCTTTCTTAAAAAGTAAGGAAATTCTATGCAAAAAACTTTGTTAATGCATCAGTTAGAGTTATTCTACAGTGAAAAAAGTTAGGAAATTTGATATTAGGGTTCCCACCCCTTGCACCCCATCCCAACCCCACATCCACCAACAGGAATTGGGCTGTGCATTGTGGTTGTTGGCCCTATCAGCCCATTCTCCTACACTGCACCACCTCAGCTTGTTTACATATGGGATGGGGTGAGAGTTAGGGCCCATGACCCCAACGCACAGCCAGATGCTTGTTTGTGAGGCCAGTTTGGGGGTGGGGTACAAAGGGTGGAAACCTCATGTCAAATTTCCTCATTTTTTTCACTGTATAATAACCCTAACTGATGCATTAACAAAGTTTTTTGCATTTATATTTATATATATATATACACATACACACATAATAGTAGCACGGTAGTGGCACTATAGTTAGGGTTAAGTAGCACATCTAAGGTTAAATCTGAAATTTGGCAGCTTAATAACTTTGCAACTGTATGACTGATTTATCAGAAATGTGGAGTGTATGGTCTGGCACCATAGATCTCTGGACCTGCCAAGTTTCATTACAGTCGGATGTAAAGTTTTGGAGCTACAGAGCACCAAAAAATGCATAAATTATTGGTTTTTCTCTGTTTCTTTGATCACACCTACAGGTCACACGGTTTATGCAATCGACCTGAAGCCTTCAGGGAAAATGCAGTCGGGGTCCCCGATGTGTCTTTCGAAGATTTTGTGAAAAAATATTAAACGGTCCAAATGTTTTTCAAAAAAGACTGTTCCCCATTATAGTCTAAGGGGAAAGTGTCGCAAATGCAGTTTTTAGTGTCGCAAATTACCCTTTTACTTTCATGATTCAGCCTTTTTTTTTCATTTGGTGGTCTGAGAAATGTTTGGCGTTTAAATTTGGGACCTTCTAGGAACACAATTATTGTTGTGTTCACCTATTCCTCCTGAGGATGCTAGACATGTCTTTTTGGGAGTAAAACATCACAGAAATATGTTTTTTAAATTTTTGTAAAATGTAGTGTCACAAAATACTTCTGCATATGTGACACTTTAGTGAATTTATTTGTGAAAGTGTCGTGATTTCCGGAAGTACTTTGCAACACTATGCCCAAAACAATAGGGAATCTTTGCCACTCTACTGCAAAAGAAAGGTTTGTTCTTTTGGGCTGAAATTTGGAGAGAAGAAAGCCAAGATCCCAAAGATATGCCTTTTGGTGGTTTGGTGACAATATATTACTGTGTTGCAAAGTTACGGCACTCCAAAGTTGATTATTTTTCCCATAGGATAACATTACAGCTTCCGCCACGCCATTCAGGGCCCGTATTGCAAAACCAGTTCGAGATATGGACTTCTCGTCAAAAAAATGCTTAGTCCACCAGTAGGGGGCTAAGTGCAAAGCTAGCCTTGAAAGTCATAAATAATACAAGATTTTTTTTTACTACGTCATACGGTTCCTGAGAAACAAGCAATTTAGTATTCCAAGTGATCATTTTCTGGTACGAGGGCCATTATTATGGCCACATTCTTTCTATTCACTGTGCTTCTGAATGCACCTTTTTGGGACAAAAAGCATGCGCGGTTGCCTTACTGTTACTGTTAGCGTTTGCGTTTACGTTTCCACTTGCACTTCCATTACCATTACCATTTGCATCAATGTGTGTGTTACCATTTGCATTTGTACTTGTGTTTGCATTACCATTTGCATCACTGTTTCCTTTTGCGTCAACCTGTTCATTACATTTTTTGTTTGCATTACCGTTACCATTTGCATTTGTGCTTGCATTTGCTTAACTGTAACTGTTTCTGTCTAAGTGACCATTTGCATTTCTCTTTACGTTACTGTTACTGTTAGCGTTTGTGTTTGCACATCCATTTACATTACCATTTGCATTACCATTTCCTTTTGCATCACTTTTAGCATTACCATTACCGTTTGCATTTGTACTTGCGTTTCCATTGCCCTTTGCGTTTGCATCACCGTTACCATTATCATCAGTGTTTTTGCTTTCGTTATGATTGCCATTTCCATTTGCGCTTGCTTTTACTTAACCATTTGTTTGTGTTTCCATTTGCAACATTGTTAGTGTTACCTTTAGGTTTTGCATTTACGTTGATGTTACCATTTGCATTTGCATTTCTGTCACTGTTACTGTTAGCATTTGTGCTTGCGTTTCTGTTTCCATTTGCATTACCGTTTCCTTTTGCGTCACCGTTATCATTAGCATTACCATTATTGTTTGCGTTTGTACTTATGTTTCCATTGCTATTTCCATTTGTGTTAATGTTTGTATCACTGTTAGTGTTTTTGTTTACATTAACGTTACCGTTTACGTTTGCATTTGCTCTTGCATTTACGTAACTGTCTGTGTTTGCGTTTTCATTTGCATCACTGTTAGCGTTACCATTAGTGTTTGCATTTACAGTACCGTTACCATTTGCGTTTGCTTTTGCACTTGCGTTTATGTCACCGTTAGTGTTTGTCTTACTGTTTATGCTTGTGTCACCATTACTGTTAGCGTTTGCGTGACCGTTTGCATTTGCGCTTCCGTTATCATTAACATTTGCTTTTTTGTTACTATTTGCATTTACATTTCTGCTTGTGTTTCTCTTACCATTTGCGTTATTGTTTCTGTTTGCTTCACCATTGATGTTACTGTTAGTGTTTGCACTTAAACGTCACATTCTTTGTGTGATCATAACTTTACAATTGTTTAATGGACTTGTGTGACATTTGCAATACTTGGTCTACTATGGTACTTCAGTGCATTTACCAATTTTCATTTGACATCTGCATAAGTGTTTTGCACAATGAAGCACCAAAAATGTATTTTTCAGCACTCATACGCAGTTTTACACTCGTGCTGCTCTGCAACTGTTGAAGAGATTTGGATAAGATTTGGTATACATGGATTGTAATGGTACATCTATTTATTAACCAATTTCTGTTTCACTGGTACATACATTTTTTGCACAGTGAAGTGCAAAAAATAGCGCAGTCACTCTGTGGTTTATTGGTCTGCAACTTGACATGTAGAAAGTCCTTTGTTCAGCCAGTTTTTGTTTGGTGAACAAATGTTGTTCTGTTCCATAGTTATTGCCATTTGAAGTTGGTACCCTCACAGTTAAAGATTTTCAGCTGCCAGGTATGTCATTTTAGTGCATTTCGGCCACAAGTTCCACCATTTTGTGGTGGAAGACTTCTTAAAGGTGTGCATACTTTAAAATTGAATATCTCTTTAATGGTTTGGTCATTTAACATGGGATTTGGAGGGTGTTGAGTGGATATCCTGGAGATGTGAATTATACTGTTTACATGTTGGGAAAATAATTTGCTGCGGAGATACTGCATGATGCAGGTAACGTTTTGCGCATAGCATTATGCATGTTGCTAGTGGCTGGCTTGAAATTTGTTGCTTATGTAGCCCTAGTGGTACACAGGTGTCTTTCAGTGGTTTGGATCACATCAGCCTTTGTGTCCTTATCTCGGAAATGAAGCGAGACACAGACTTTTCGCTACTGTTGGCTCAGATCACCTTTGCATTGTTATCTCAGAAATGAAGTGAGATGCATACATTTCGCTACTGTTGACTCAGATCATCTTTGTGCCATTATCTCATAAACAAAGCGAGATACAGACTTTTCACTACTGTTGGGTCACATTGCCTTTGTGCCATTATCTTGGAAACAAAGCGAGATATAGAGTTTCGCTACTGTTGGATCACATTGCCTTTGTGCCATTATCTTGGAAGCGAAGCGAGATACAGACTTTTCGTTATTATTGCCTTACATCAGCTTGCTGTTACTGTTTCCGTTTGTGTTTAAATTTGCATTTCCCTCACTGTTTGTGTTACAGTTTGCACTTGCATTTCTGTTACCATTTGTGCTTCTATTTACGTTTGTGTCACTGTTACTATGACTGTTAGCCTGTGGTTACATTGCCATTTCCATTATGTTTCACATTTTCATTTGTGTCACTGTTACCATTACCATTTGTGTTTGTGATAACAGTTGCATTACCACTTGTGTTACATTTCCATTGCATTACTGTAACAGTTTACGATTGTGTTTGCAATAACAGTTGCATTACCACTTGTGTTTACATTTCCATTGCATTACTGTAACAGTTACCGATTGTGTTTGCATTTACATTTATGTTGCTGTAACAGTTACCATTAGCGTTTGCATTTCACTCACTGTTACCATTACTGTTAGTGTTACCATTACTGTCATAGCTGTAGTACAGACATGGGCAGGAATGTGTTCCCTGCTCCTCATTCCATTCACTATTTATATTGCACATTCTCAAAAAGAAGGGAAATTCATGGCACAAAACTCTCTTTAATGCATCAGTTAGGGTTGCTCCACAGCAAAAAAAGCAAGGAAATTCAGTGTTAGGGTTACCACCCCTTGCCACCACCCCCACCCTGCCCCCATTAACAGGCATTGGGGTATGCGTTGGTGTCATTGGTCCTAACTCTCACCCCATTCTCCTATACTGCACCACCTCAGCTTCCCTACTCATGGAATGGGGTGTTGGTGGCAGAGTGTGGCCCAAGATGCCCTGTTGTCTGTAGTGATATATGTTTTGCAGTGGATGGAACATCTCGATTCAGTTAGCAGTGATGACCCCATGCCGCAGCCTAATGGAAGCATGGGTGTGTGGTTTCATGGTTTAGATGGTTGTATGTTATTTCTGTTACCTGCTGTTGGTTGTGTGAGATTGTTTGTATAGCCTTGGTCCTTCCCCTACTTGCATGTATGTGTGTGTGTGTGTGGTGATGGTGGGGGGGGGAATGCGCAGTTAGGGTTTTCAACCCTAACATCGAATTTCCTCGCTTTTGTCGCTGTGGAACAACACTAACTGATGAATTAAATGGATGTTTTTTTCCATGAATTTCCCTTCTTTTTGAGAATGTGCACTATAAATAGTGAATGGTACGTGGTGGTTAGAGCACAGGGCCTCCTACCATGCTTCCCCATTTGGTGTAATAAGCCTTACAGTAGCGGTAATGCTAACAGTAACAGTAACGGCAATGGTAATGGTAATCCATCGGGAACATTAATGCTAACAGTAACAGTAACGAAAATTCTAACGGTAATGATAACAGTAAAGAGAACAGTAATAGTAATGAAAATGCACATGCAAATGGTAAGGCAAATAGTAACGAAAGTAGAAACAGTAACGCAAGTGTAAACGTCAATGCCAATGGTCACGAAAGAATTGCATATGTGAAAGTACTTTGCAACACTACTTTTTGCAAAAACATATTTCTGGGGTGTTTTACCCCCAAAAAAGACACGGGGAGCATCCTCAGGGCTCGACTAGCTGAACACAACAAGAATTGTGTCCCTAGAGGGTCCCAAATTTAAATGCCAAGCATTTCTCTGACCACCAACTGAAAAAAAAAATGTCTGAATCATGAAAGTAAAAGAGACATTTGCAACACTAAAAATTGTATTTGTGACACTTTCGCATATTTTGTTAACTTTTCCCATGGACTATAATGAGATTCAGTGTTCTTCGAATAACTTTTGACCTGTTTAATATTTTTTCATGTAATCTTCAAAGGGTACATTGGGGACCCAGGCTGCATGATCCCTGAAGTTTTCGGACCAACCACACAAAATGTGCAGGCAGTAGGTGCGAGCAAAGAAACTCGCAAAATCCCATAATTTATGTGTTTTTTGGTGCTTTGCAACTCCACAACCGTACATCGGACTGTAATGAAATTTAGCAGGCCTAGAGATCTATGGTACCAGAGAGTGCGTTCCAAATTCTAGGCAAATCTGTTTTATGGTGGCACAGTTATTAAGCTGCCAAATTTCAGATTTAACCATAAATGGGGTACTCAACCCTAACTATAGTGGCACTACCATGCCACTATAATTAATATATATATAGATATATAGATATATAGATATATATTATAGACTATGGTAGCACGGTAGTGCTGCCAAGTTAGGTTGAGGAGCTATTACTATGTTAAACCCAAAAGTTTGCACCTTAATAACTGCAATCGCTTGACGGATTTGCCTGACATTTGGAATACATGATCAAGATCCATACACCTTGAGGATCTGCCATGTTTTGTACCAGTCGGATACATGGCTGCGGAGTTATTAGCGTGATTCGTGTGCATTTGCGCTTTTTCTGAATTCTACGGTGGTAACTCCACAGGTCACACGGTTTGCATGACTGCCCTAAATCTTCTAGGAAACATGCGGCAGGGTCCCCAATGTGCCTTTCAAAGATTTCGTGAAAAATCATTAAACTGTTCAAAAGTTATGGCAGTCCGAACTACTGTTTTTTTCCCATAGGATAACATTACGGCGTTCGCCACGCATTTGAGGGCCCGTATCTCGAAAACGGTGCGAGATACAGAGTTTTTGTCAAAAAATTAAAGCCCCCTCATGGGCTATATATAAAACTAGCCAGGAAAGTGATAATACATATGACTTTTATTTTTTTTTTTTATGTCGTACGGTTACTGAGATATAAGCAATTTACTATTACAACTACTGATTTTTGTGTTCCGAGAGTCATTATTTTGCATACATTCTTTCTACTCACTGTCTTTCTCTATACAGCTTTTGGGAAAACCAGCCTGTGCGCTTACATTACTCTTACCATTACCATTTCTGCTTGCGGTTCCGTACCCGTTTCACTTACTGTTCAAGTTTACACCACCATGTGCTTTACCATTTGCGTTTTCATTTGCGGTTGCATTTCCATTGTTTTTAACATTTCTGTCTACAGTACTGTTCCTCTTTCTGTTTTGCTTTGCGTCACCATGCACATTACGATTTGCGTTTGCTGGCATAATGTTACAATGCGACAAGACATCACCCCAGCGCTCCCGCCGCTTCATTACATTCACTATTTCTCATTATCATTCTCAAAAAGAAGGGAAATTAGAGGCAAAAAACTCAGTTTAATGCATCAGTTAGGGTTGTTCCACGCGACAAAGCGAGAATTCGATGTTAGGTTGAAACCCCTTGCCCCTCAGCCCACCCCAACTGGAATCAGGGTGCACATTAGGTCATCTGTCCTAACTGTCACCCCATTCTCCTATTCCTCAGCTTCTTTACACATGTGATGGGGTGACAGTTAGGGCTGATGACCCCCTCGCATCCCGATTCCAGTTGGGGGTGGGCTGGGGCAAAGGTGTTTCAACCCTAACATCAGATTTCACTTTGTCACTGTGGAACCCTAACTGATGCATTAAATAGAGTTATATATATATCTATATATCTATCTATCTATATATATATATTTGTATATATATATATATAAATATATACACATAAGGGATATGCAATGCCCCCATCGAAAATATCTCTGATATTTTCCCTTGAGTGCAGTTTGACTTTTGACATCACGATGCCACAGATCAAACTGCTCGAGGAAAAAATATCTGAGATATTTTTGATGGGGGCATTGTATGTTCCATTTATGCAATGGGCCAAATTTTTTTAATCAGTGTCATTTTCATTTTTTTAAAATAGGCATGTCTTTATTTATTTCTTTTTGTTTCAGGATGACTGAGTGTTGTGTTCTGTAAAACTAAACTTTAGCATCAGGACGCTGTGCCATTGTGCTGCTGGGGAGAGTGGTAAGAGTAAAAAAGTGCGAGTTGGTTGCTTTTTTGTGTACTGGGGTTTGAAGGAAATGAATGTTTTGTGTGAGGCTAAAGTTGTTTTATATTTGGTGAAAAGAGTAGGGTGGGGAGACAATGAAAATAATTCACTGTGTTTTCTCTGGTATTTTGGACCTTTAGGAGAAATGGTAATTAACATTGTGTGAAGCTGAAAGCTGATTTTTTCAAAATAAGTTACAGTGAAAGAACAGGGGAGAAAATGAAACTGTTCTGTGTGCTGCTGGAGAGAAATGAAACTGCAAGTGGGAGCTGGAATGCAAGTGAGCAGGTGCATTCTAATTGTGCTGCTCAATTTCTATTTATATATAATGGATAACCCACGTTAGGGTGTGCGGTCATGCTCTGATATACGCATACCGTGGTGTATGTTAATATGCGCGAGGCCACAGGCCGAGTGCATTCAACTACCCAATGTCTGCGTATATCAGAAGCAACTGCACAGCCTAGAGTGGAGTGTGTGGTCATGCTTTGATATACACATGGTCAAATGGTGCGCTTTATCCAGTCAGGAGACAGCATTTTCCCTACCCATTTTTATATATATATAGATATATATATATATATATATATATATATATATATATATATATATAGGGATATGCAGGGGTTCAGTGTGTGATAATGCATTTACATTGTACAGTTTCCAGTAACCTCATGAGTGCTGAAAGCACAATTGATAGTTACGAGAGGTCACTGGAAACTGTATAAATTAAATGCATCATCACAAACTGAACCACTGCATATTCCATTTATGCAACAGGTTTAGATGTTGTGTGAATGTTTTGATTTTGGTAGGTGTAAATAATTTGTCAAAAAAGGGAAAAGAAAATTTAATTTCTTGCTTTTTTTTTGCTAATTATAAAAACAAAATAAAATGGTGTCTTTAAATAAAACACCACTCATTTTTTAGATATTTTTGTGCTGAACATTTTACGTGCTCACAGTACCATGCTATCCTTTTTTGTTTTAAAGTTATTCACATTTGTTTGTCAAAAAAGTGAACAAAAAATTACATTTTCTTCTGTTGTCTTGCTAATTATAAACAATATATAAGGTATCTATAAATGAAACACCACTCATTTTGTAGATCATTTTGTGCTGAACAATTTTTTTGCTCACAGTACCATGCTATCTTTTTTCGTTTTAAAGTTATTTCTATTTGAATATGGTTAGTACTGCTTCTGAGGCTGAACTGTCTCAATGAATTCTGAAAAGAAGTGTAGATAAATGGGATACTATGGTGATAAATTTATCACTGTAGTATCGTAGATAGATAGTTTTATTCTACAGTTTTATCATGACCCTGCTGCATATATATATATATATATATATATATATATATATACACATATATATATATTTGTATATATATGTAGATTCATATATATATATATATGTAGAGTTTATATAATTTTAAAAAGCGGTGTTACTACATCATTTAGGGTTAAAACAAAAACAGTCAGAAAATGAGACCTTTAGAGTTGCCCCTACCTCTCCTTATGTACCCACCATCCTCCTGAGACTAACAGATGCTGGGGTGTGTCATTGGGGTTGTGAGGCTAAATGTCACCCATTCAATGTGTAATCATGTTGACATGCCACAGTAAAGAAGAATGGGGTGACATTTAGCCCTCACAACAATGACACTACCAGTAATCAAACTTGGGAGGATGGAATCCATGGGAGACAAAGGTACTAATTTTCCTGAATTTTTGTTTTTAACCTAAATGATGTGATAATGCAGTTTTGCAAAGAATGTCCTACTTTTTCAGAAAGCCCTACACACCCTTTAACTTGCAAATTTCTGCCTAATATAACAGTACAAGTACTGAATATCATATGTATTGTTGGGAGCATATATTGGTGGGAGCATGGGCCCCCCCACCAGCTTGAAACAAAACAAATTTTCATTCATTGGAGTGACATAATTCTGCACTTGTTTATGTTTTACACTCCTAACCACTGAAAATTACCTCCAAGGCAGTAAGGCTAGCTACCCTTTAAATTTCAAGTCACTACCACAATGCAGTATACTCTCCACAAAACATAAACTGCACCATGAAATATTTCCATAACAAATGTATTTTCCAACACCTAAACACCATAATTCACATGTACAGGACATCCCCTCATGACCCTCCAAATTTCAAAGTAAAACACCAAACCATTTCAGAGATATTCAGTTTCAAAGTTTGTGCAACTTTAAGAATTCTTTGATAGCAAGAATCTGCTGCAACACACAAAATGGCTTACTTGGTGGCCGAAAATGCACTAAAATGGCGGATTAGTGATCAAAGATAAAAATCTTTAATCACGAGGAGGGGAGGGCAACTTCAAACCCTTATAACTCTGAAATGTAACCCAATTTTTTTCACCAAATAAACTGGCATGTTCCTTAAATAAAGGGCTTTCAATGTACCAAGTGTCAGACAAATCAACCACACAGTGGCTGTGCTAGGTGTTGCGGAAGACAGTGTGCAAAAATAGTAGAAACTGCATTTTTGGCAGTTCTCTGCAAAAAACATATACACTAGTGAAATAAAAATTGGTAAATAAAGAGATGTACAACGCCAGTGCATGTATACCAGATATTATCCAATTATCTGTAATAGTTCCAGAGCAGCACAAGTGGAAAAGTGCACACAAGTGACAATAAATCTATTGTCAACAGAACAACATTTTCTCACAAAATCTTCAAACAGCACCACAGACCAGCACCCATGAATACAAAATAATCTGAAGTCAGTCAAATACATCCTTGCTGCACACCAAAAGATGACATTATCACTGTTTTCACAATACACACATACATATTTTCCATTATTAACTATTGTGACAGACCCCCCAAAAAAGCATAACGTCAGAACAGAGCAATATGTTTTAACAAAATCTTCAGAGGACACCACCAAAACCCAGCACTCATGCATACAACCCAATCTGAAGTCCTCAAATGCATTCTTCAACAGCTGTGATAGTGAGCAAAATAGCAGAAAATCTTTGATCGTGAGGGAGGCAAATTCAAACCCTTATAACTCTGAAACAGAGCAACATTTTTTCACCAAATAAAAACTGGCATGTTCCATAATCAATGGATTTTCCACTTGGCAAGCTTCAGATAAAACAACCTCACAGTGACTGTGCTGTGTCTCATGGAATGCAGTGAACAAAAATAGCAGAAACTGCATTTTTGGTACTTCTCTGCACAAAAAAGTATACACTAGTGAAACAGAAATTGGTAAAATCTTCAAAGTACACTATCAAAGCCCCACAACCATGAATACAACCCAATCTGAAGTCATTCCAGATGCATTCTTCAACAACTGCTGGGAGGCGGGGCCCTTTGGGTACACAATCCAACAACTCATTCTCCCTAACATCAAAGCACAAGTACTGAATATGTATTGGTGGGAGTACAGATTGCTGGGAGTGGAGGGCCCTCCGGGCCCCACTCTCCCATCAACTTGTCCAAGTCTGCCGAACATCACACTGTAACTACTGATTATCATACGTATTGGTGGGAGAGTGGGGGTCTTTGGGCCCCACGCTCCCACCAACTTGTCTAGTTCTACCTAACATCATAGTACTAAATCTCATATGTATTGGTGGGAGCACATATTGCTGGGAGGTGGGGCCCTTTGGGCCCACACTCCCACCAACTTGTCCACTTCTGCCTTCCAGCCCCACGCTCCCTCCCACATTGCCCAGCACTCCATAACCACATACATCTGCCATACATATTTAGCTCTCCTATACCTTATCATGAAATCTTCCTACACAACCAAATATATGCTCACCATGCCTTTCACAACACACAGAAATATTTTCCCACTACCTATAATGAACATGCATAACAACTCTGCAACTGTTACTGTCACTGACACAAAAATTGACACAATCCAAGATATGTTATGACTCTTTCTACATACCAAATTGCACACAAATCATGTACTCAGTTCAAAAGTTACTGAAGCAAAACAAACCAAATTTTCATCCGTCGGAGTGGAATAATTCTGCACCTGTTTACATTTCACACACACAACCACTGAACATTACCTCCATGGCAGTAAGTCTAGGCAACCTATAAATTTCAAGCCACTAGGACAATGCAGAACACTATCCATAAAATATAAACTGCGTCAAGCAATATCACCACAACAAATACATTTTCTGACACCTAAAAATGATAATTTACATCTACAGAACATCCCGTCAACACCCTCAGAATTTCAGGTTAAAAGACCAAACCGTTTCTGAGATATTTAATTTTAAAGTTTTTGCACCTGTAAATATTCTTTGATCACAAGAATCGACTGCGAATTCGCGATCAAAGATAAAAATCTTTGATCATGGGGGGCAAATTTAAAGCCTTATAACTCTGAAATGGAACAACATGTTTTCACCAAGTAAAAACTGGCATGTTCCTTAAATAAAGGGCTTTCCACGCAAGGTTCAAATAAATCAACCACACAGTAGCAGTGCTATGAGTCGCGGAAGACAGTGAGAAAAAATAGCAGAAGATCTTTGATCGCGAGAAGCAACTTCAAACCCTTATAACTCTGAAAGCGGAACAACATTTTTTCACCACACAAAAACTGTCATGTTCCATAATTAAAGGGTGTTCTACAAGGCAAGCTTCAGACAACTCAACCACACAGTGACTGTGCTATGTCACGCAGAACGCAATGAGCAAAAATTGCTGAAAATCTTTGAATGTGAGGGGGGCAACTTCAAACCCTCTTATAACTCCGCAACAGAACAACCTTTGTTCACTAATTAAAAACTGACATGTTCCTTTTACAAAGAGCTTTCCAAGTGACAAGTTTCAGACTACTCAACCACACAGTGGCTGTGCTATGTCTAGCAGAAGCAGTGAACAGAAATAACAGAAACTGCATTTTGGTACTTCTCTGCACAAAAACCTATTCTCTAGTGAAATAGAAATTGGTAAAATCTTCAAAGTACACCACCAAAGTCCAGCACCCATGCATACAACCCAATCTGAAGTCACTCAAATGCATTCTTCAACAACTGCTGGGGAGCACTGGCCTTTCATTACGCTCCACCAACACATCCATTTCTGCCAAACATCATAGTACAAGTACTGAATATCATATATGTTGTTGGGAGCACATATTTCTGGGAGCACGGGGCCCTTCAGGCCCCAGGATTCATGTCTACCTAACATCAGACTGCAACTACTGATTATCATACATATTGCTTGGAGCATGTACTGGTGTGAGCGTGGGACCTTTCAAGCCCCACGCTCCAACCAACTTGTCCATTTCTGCCTAACATCATAGTCTAAGTACTAAATCTCATAAGTATTGGTGGGAGCACATATTGCTGAGATTTCCGGGGACCTTCTGGCCCTACATTCCCACCAACTTGCCCACTTCTCCCTAACGTAGCACTGCAATTACTGAATTGCATACGTATTGGTGGGAGCACATACTGGTAGGAGATCGGGCCCTTCAGGCCCCATGCTCCCACCAACTTGTCCACTTCTGCCTTCTGGCCCCACGCTCCCTCCCACATTGCCCAACACTCCATAACTACATACATCTGCCATACATTTTTAGCTCTCCTATACCTTATCATGAAATCTTCCTACACAACCATGTATATGCTCACCATGCCTTTCACAATGCACAGAAATGTTTTCCCACTAACTAATAATCAACATAGCCTCAACTCAACAACTGTGACTGCCACCAACACAAAAATTGACACAATCCAAGACCTGTGATGACTCTTTCAACATGCTGTATTTCATGCAAATCATCCACATGGTTCAAAAGTTACTGAAGCAAAACCAACCAAATTTTCATTTTGTCTCAGTGGCATAATTCCACACATTTACATTTCACACCCTTACCACTGAAAAGTACCTCTGTGGCAGTAAGGCTAGTTACCCTATAAATTTCAAGCCAGTAGCACAATGCAGAACACTAGCACTAAAAATGTAAACTGCATCATGCAATATCTCTGCAGCAAATACATTTTCCAACACCTAAGCACCATAATTCACATCTACAGGACATCACATAAATACCTTAACATTTCAAGTTAAAAGGCCTAACCGTTTCTGAGATATTTAATTTTAAAGTTTTTGCACCTTTTAAAATTCTTTGATCGTGAGAATTGACCACAAATTCACAATCAAAGATCATCTTTGATCATGAGGGGGCATGTGGTCATGATAATTGGTCTATCTGGTCCCTCCAAATCTGGCCATCTTGTCCTGCCCTCACAAACAAAGCTTGCGATCAAAGAATCTTGCAATCAAAGAATTTGCAGGCTTGCGATCAATGATCATTCACGAGCCACGATCAAAGAATTTAAAAGTTTAAAATTCTATTTTTTGACATAACTACATAAAACCACATCCATGGCTCAATAGAGGGAAGACACCTGAGCAAAGCCCATCATAGTTTTACTTCAGAAGTCACCCCTGAGCAGAGCTATTTTTTTTTTTTGACCACAAACTGAAAACAAGATGGTGGCCATCACGATCAATAAATTCCTCACAATCAAAGATTCTTTAATAACGAGCCTGAATAATTTTTGATCATGAGGAGTGACCAGATGACCAAAACCCCATTCTTCTTTCGCAATCTAACCATATAAATTTTCCCATAGACTTATAATGGGAACTAAAAAGTTTAATAACATTTAAATGGATTACTATTTTTTCACAAAACAAAAAGTGGCATGTTCCTTGACCCAAGCTCTTTCTACATGCCAAGATACAAACCAGCATGCCACACAAGGGCCATGCAGCACCATGCACAAAATGAATAAAACTGCCCACAAAACTGGTGAAAAGTGCATTTTCAGTGTTTTGTTGCATGAAAACTGTAAGTCTGACCTAAATAAAATTTGACAGATCAAGGGATCTAATATGCCCCACCACACATTCCAAATTCCATGAAATTTGTTGAACAGGTCCAAAGTTATTAATGCACAAAATTTTAAGTTTAACATAAAAGTACCTTCATAACCTAAACATGAGGACGTGACTGCACTCCTATAATATATATATACATATATATATATATATATATACTATATATATATATATATATATATATGTACTATATATATATATATATATATATATTATATTTGACAGTTGTGCCACTATAGTTAGGGTTCAACGGTCACTTACATACTAAAGTCAAAAGTTTGGACATTAATAACTTTGGACCCCTTCAATGGATTTGACTGGTGGTGCATGGTACATCTCTTAATCTGCCAAATTGTGTTTTGGTTGGACTTATGGTCTTTGCATGTAAAACGCTTCCCCATACGATGCACAGGGGTAATGCCAAACCTCACCCAACAAATTCACCAAAATCTGGCCAATGGAAAATCATGTACACAAATGCTCACAGCCTGAGAAATAAGATCCCAGACCTGCAGGCAATAATGTCAGAGGCTAAACTGGACATAGTAGCAATTAGTGAGACGTGGTTTCCAGTAACCACATAGGAGACTTCAGTACCTGGCTATGTATTGTTCAGAAGAGACGAGGTGCAAAGGGGGAGGTGGCCTGTATGTCAATGAAAATATTAAAGCTACAGAAATTCAGATATACATAAGGAGCCAGAAGAACTGTGGGTCACCCTGAAACAGGAAATGGGACAGCCATAAGAACTGGGGTTGTCTACAGGCCCCCAGACCAGGGGGAGGACATAGACACATTACTGTTAGAAGATATACAAAACATGACAGCTAAAGGGGAGGTTCTGATAATGGGAGACTTCAACATGACGGATAGAGACTGGTCAATACCAGCAGGAACATCTGCCAGAACTAGACACATAGTGGATTCCCTGCAGGGGGAGGGCCTCAAACAACTGGTACAGCAACCCACAAGAGACAGGGCTATCCTAGATCTAGTACTGACTAACAAGGAAAGGATCACGATCTCCAGGTAGAAGGTAACCTGGGGGCCAGTGACCATCACATGGTATGGTTCAATTTGGCTACTACATCTAAATCATCCCATTCCAAGGCAAAAATATGGGACTTCAGAGGAGCGGACTTTGATAAGATGGCCAACAGAGTTAAGCTAGCTCTGGCAAAAAGAAACACAGGTGAGGGGGTACAGGCAAAGTGGGCAAGCATTAAGGATGCAATACTTGAAGCAACATCCCATTGTGTTAGACAGAAAAGGAAGTGCAAAAGAAGAGAAACCACTTTGGTTCTCAAATACAGTTGCAGAAAGGTCAGAACCAAAAGGCTGGCCTTCAGGAAACATAAGGGAACCTGAGCGGGATGAAGATAGGGAGGCATACCAAACTGCCCTAAGGGAAGCAGGGAAGGCAGTAAGGCAGGCAAAGTCCCAAACTGAGAAACACTAGCACGAACAGTAAAGAAGGTGACAAGACTTTCTATAGATACCTTAGTGAAGGAGAAAGTCCAGAGGGGCTATTGCTAAGCTTAATGGAGACAAGGGAGCATGTGAGGAGGACCCTGTAGGCATCTATCCTAAATAGATAATTTGCTCAGTATTTACTGAAGAGAAGGTAGGGCAGGGCCCACAGCTTAGCATCATGGACACAGGGGGGAGGGAGGTGAGCACTACTCCCTTCACAAAGAAAGGGTCCTACAAGAGCTTGCTAAGCTCAGGGTTGATAAGGCAATGGGACCTGATGGCATACATCCCAGGGTACTTAAGGAGCTAAAGGTGGAATTAGCAGAGCCATTAGCAAAACTGTTTAGTGAGTCTCTGAGCACAGGAGAGGTCCCAGAAGACTGGAGAAGGGCTCATGTGATCCTGCTCCACAAGAGTGGTAGCAAGGAGGAGGCGGGGAACTACAGACCAGTCAGTCTTACCTCAGTAGTGGGCAAGATTATGGAGGTACTCCTTAAGGAAAGGATAGTGCAACACCTGGAATCCATAGGGGCACAGGATCCAAGACAGCATGGGTTTACAAAAGGAAGATCCTGCCAAACTAATCTCATAGACTTCTTTGACTGGGTAACCAGAGTGGTGGACAAGGGAGCAGTTGATGTCACCTACCTTGACTTCAGCAAAGCTTTTGACACTGTTCCACATAGAAGATTGATAAATAAGCTGGGTAGGTTCGGGGGTGGGTCAGAAGTTGGTCAAGCGAAGTGGCAAACTGGTTAGCGGGCAGAAAACAGAGTAGTGGTAAATGGTATACAGTCAGAAGAGATGCAAGTCACAAGTGGGGTACCTCAGGATCAGTTCTGGGGCCAGTCCTCTTCAACATCTTCATTAGTGACCTTGCAGATGGACTAGAGGTAAGGCTTGTCTGTTTGCAGATGACACCAAGATCTGCAACAGAGTAGATGATCCAGATGGGGTGGGCAGAATGAGAAGAGATCTGGATAAACTAGCAAAATGGTCAGAAAAGTGGCAATTGGGATTTAATGCAAAGAAGTGCAAAATCATGCACATAGGGAAGAGAAACCCAGAAGCCACCTATAGGCTGGGAGGGGAGTTGCTAGCAGTCACAAAGGAAGAAAGAGACTTGGGCATCATCATCACTGATGACCTGAAATCATCCAAGCAGACCTCTAAAGCAGTAGGTAAGGCTAGGAGGGTGTTAGGGTGTATTAGTAGGGGTATCACAAGTCGTAAGAGGGAGGTAATAATCCCTCTTTACAAGACACTGGTTAGATCCCATCTGGAGTACTGCATGCAGTATTGGAGGCCACACCTTCCTAGGACATTAACCAAATTGAGGCAGTCCAGAGGGCACCAAAATGGTGCAGGGACTGCATCAGAAGACATATGAAGACAGATTAACAGAGCTCAATATGTATACCCTTGAGCAAAGGAGGGAGAGAGGTGATATGATTGAAACATTCAAACACCTTAAGGGCATTAAAAAGGTGAAAGAGTCTAACATGTTTAAAAATGAGAAAAATAGCAGGACAGGAGGACATAGCATGAGATTAGAGGGGGAATGATTAAGTGGGAATGTGAGGAAATTCTTTTTTCACAGAAAGTGTTGTGGATGCAAGGAATGGCTTAACACAAGAAGTGGTGGCTATGAATACAGTGCAGGGCTTCAAACAGGCATGGGATACGCATAAGGGAGCAATACAAATGACTATGAATAGATAGGCCACTGACAGAGCAAGGCTGATGGCACATTTATAAGGTAGAAAAAGAAATGGGCAGACTGGACGGGCCTTGCAGTCCTTATCTGCCATCAATTTCTATGTTTCTATGTTTCTATGTTTCTATGTTTCTATGTTTCTATGTTCTATGTTTCTATGTTTCTGTGAAAATGCAAAATTATCCATTTTTGGAGGCAGCTTTTGGGATTTTGGATGTGGTAATGCATGACTGTTGTGTTGTGTGATGCTCTGCAAGATGGCTCATTTGAAAGAGCTTTAGTTGCTGAACATGCTGCTTTTCATTTGGTGAAAAAATATTAAGGCATTCAAAAGTTATGCCAGTTTTAAGTTCCCATTATAAGTCAATGGAACATTTATATGTATGTTTTACGAACAAGAATGGGATTCTGGCCATCTGGTCCCACCTGGTGATCGAAGAATTTGCAGTCTCATGGTGCAAGAATGTTTGTCCCTAAATTTTCAAAATTCTTTGATTAGAGGTCCTCCATTTTGTTTTAGGTTTCGATCTGAAAAACAGAAATATCTTGGCTCAGGGATCATTGCTGAAGTAAAACTTGGATGTATTTTACTCAGGGGGCTCTGATCTACCAAGCCATGCCTTTGGTTTCATCCAAATCAGCCAAAAATAGAGTTATTAGCTTTTAAAATCTTTTTTCGCGGCTCGCTAAAGATCTTTGATCATGAGCCTGCAAATTCTTTGATAGAGAGATTCTTTGATCACTATCATGCATCGTGACCTATTTTCACAAATATCTCAGCTCTGGGATGGGCTAGGGACACAAATGAGAGTGGGTTTTGAACATGGGACATCTTTCTATCGAGGCATGCCATTGGTTCAGTTCAAATTGGTGAAAAAAACACGTTTCACCATTTTGTATTCTTTGGTCATGAGTGTGCAATTTCTTTGATCACGAGCCTGCAAATTCTTTGATCATGAGATTCTTTGATCGTGATCGTGCATCATGATGAAGGGACAAGATGGCCAGATTTAAAATGTGTATTTTTTTACATCCCTGCAGTCTAGTGGCCCTGAGCTGTATAAAATAATTATTACTGTTCATGTCCCTGGCAGTCTAGTGGCCCCCCTCCATCATAATATAATAAATAAATGCTTTTCTATTTCCTGGTAGTCTAGTGGTCCCCCACCCCAGCGTGGCAGTCAACCCAGCACCCCCCCACTCTTCCCCAGCTGGCGACTGGCACAGCCCACCTCTCACCTCCACGGCCAGCTGCTGACTGTGTGCATTACGATCACTAATGCAAAGAGGTGCTCAGAAATATTTTCAGATGCCTCTTTGCATTAGTGCTGCTGCTGTACCTGCACACAGTGGCTGGCTGTGGAGGTGAGAGGTGGCTGTGCCAGTCACCTGCTGGGGAAGGGTAAGGGTGTGCTGAGTGTGCTGGCATGGCTGGGTGGGGTGGGTGCCACTAGACTGCAGGAAATAGAAGCTCCTATGTATTTTACTATGATGGCGGGGGTCTGCTGACTACCAGGGATATGACAGTAATAGTATTTTAGATAACGAGCCACTAGACTACCAGGGATGTAAAAAATACACCTTGGGGGCCACTAGACTACCAGGACATTACACATGATTATATATTTTATTATGATGGGGTGCACTAGACTACCAGGGATATTTATTACATTATTTTTGTTATTCAGATGGGGCAGAACAAAGCTCCCTGAGAAAACCCAGCCTCATTTAACTTTGTAGGGCACCCCTGTACTGAGAAATTTTTTTTTTAAATTTGGCCATCTCGTCCCTCCCTCTTTGTTCGCGAGCGTGCAATTTCTTTGATCACGACCCTGCAAATTCTTTGATCATGAGAGTCTTTGATCAGGATCATGCATCACGAGTGAGGGATGAGATGGCCAGATATAAAATTTAATTTTCTCAGCTCAGGGGTGTCCTAGGAAGACAAATGAGGATGGGTTTACTCAGGGACCTTCGCTCTGACAAACCGTGGTGGTGGTTTACCGCATTTCTTTGAATTTTTTAAATTACTAAAGTTTTTATTCTTTGGTCGTGTCCATGCAAATTCTTTGATTGCAAGCATGCAAATTCTTTGATTGCGAGATTCTTTGATCTTGTTCATGCATTGTGAAGGTAGGACAAGATGGCCATATTAAAAAATCAATTTTCTCAGCCCAGGCATGCCCTAGGAAGTCAAATGAGGGTGGGTTTTGCTCAGGAGGCTTCATTCTGTTGAACCATGATGGTGGTTTACCACAATTATTTAAATTTTTTAAGTTACAAAAGGTTTTATTCTTTGTTCATGAGTCTACAAATTCTTTAAGCATAAGCCTGCAAATTCTTAGATCGTGAGATTCTTTGATCGCCATCTCTGATCATGAGGGCAGGAAAAGATGGTCAGATTTTTATAGTAGAATAGCTGGAAAATTTTAGCAATGTTTAACATTGAATATCTCAGAAATGGCTTGTCTTTTACTTGAAATTTGGAAGTTTACAGCATGTCCACTGCATGTAAACTACAGTGATTATGTGTCGGGGAAAACATTTTTGCTGGAGACATGGTGTGCTGTTTACATTTCGGACAGTGTTTTGCTTGTGGTGGTGCCTTGAAATTGATAGGATACCTAGCCTTAGTGTCATGGATGTAGTTTCCAGCTGTTGTGTATGTTAAATGTCAACAGGTGGGGAAGTGCCAGTCTGGCCAGATAGAAATTTCAAACTGCGATATGTTATATCTGGAGATGGTTTGGTCTTTACACTTGAAATTTGGAGAGTGTTGACTGGGTGTCCTGTAGATGTGAATTGCAGTGTTTATGTGTCAGACAATTTATTTTTGCATAGAGATTGCGTGGTGCAGTTAATGTTTTGCACAGAGTTTTCTATTGTTCTACTACATTAATATTTGTTTAGTGGCTGGTTGTGCTGCTGTCACTGTACTCTTTAGTGATCAGCTGTGTAATGTGGTCCAACACTTACAAATTGGTGGGAGCATGGGGCCAGAAGGGCCCCGCGCTCCCACCAACTTATGCAACTTTCTACTTTTCTATTCTTTCTTAAAAAGTAAGGAAATTCTATGCAAAAAACTTTGTTAATGCATCAGTTAGAGTTATTCTACAGTGAAAAAAGTTAGGAAATTTGATATTAGGGTTCCCACCCCTTGCACCCCATCCCAACCCCACATCCACCAACAGGAATTGGGCTGTGCATTGTGGTTGTTGGCCCTATCAGCCCATTCTCCTACACTGCACCACCTCAGCTTGTTTATATATGGGATGGGGTGAAGTTGGGACCCATGACCCCAACGCACAGCCAGATGCTTGTTTGTGAGGCCAGTTTGGGGGTGGGGGTACAAAGGGTGGAAACCTCCATGTCAAATTCCTCATTTTTTCACTGTATAATAACCCTAACTGATGCATTAACAAAGTTTTGCATTTATATTTATATATATATATACACATACACACATAATAGTATACGGTGGTGACACTATAGTTAGGTTAAGTAGCACATCTAAGGTTAAATCTGAAATTTGGCAGCTTAATAACTTTGCAACTGTATGACTGATTTATCAGAAATGTGGAGTGTATGGTCTGGCACCATAGATCTCTGGACCTGCCAAGTTTCAATACAGTCGGATGTAAAGTTTTGGAGCTACAGAGCACCAAAAAATGCATAAATTATGGGTTTTTCTCTGTTTCTTTGATCACACCTACAGGTCACACGGTTTATGCGATCGACCTGAAGCCTTCAGGGAAAATGCAGTCGGGGTCCCCGATGTGTCTTTCGAAGATTTTGTGAAAAAATATTAAACGGTTCAAATGTTTTTCAAAAAAGACTGTTTCCCATTATAGTCTAAGGGGAAAGTTAACAAAATATTCAAAAGTGTCGCAAATGCAGTTTTTACTGTCGCAAATTACCCTTTTACTTTCATGATTCAGCCTTTTTTTTTCATTTGGTGGTCTGTGAAATGTTTGGCGTTTAAATTTGGGACCTTTAGGAACACAATTATTGTTGTGTTCACCTATTCGCTCCCTGAGGATGCTAGACATGTCTTTTTTAGGGAGTAAAACATCACAGAAATATGTTTTTTAAATTTTTGTAAAAAGTAGTGTCACAAAATACTTCTGCATATGTGACACTTTAGTGAATTTATTTGTGAAAGTGTCGTGATTTCCGAAAGTACTTTGCAACACTATGCCCAAAACAATAGGGAATCTTTGTCACTCTACTGCAAAAGAACGGTTTGTTCTTTTGGGCTGAAATTTGGAGAGAAGAAAGCCAATATCCCAAAGATATGCCTTTTCATGGTTTGGTGACAAAATATTACTGTGCTGCAAAGTTACGGCACTCCAAAGTTGATTATTTTTCCCATAGGATAACATTACAGCTTCCGCCATGACTTTCAGGGCCTGTATTGCAAAAACAGTTCGAGATATGGACTTCTCGTCAAAAAAATGCTTAGTCCACCAGTAGGGGGCTAAGTTCAAAGCTAGCCTTGAAAGTCATAAATAATACAAGATTTTTTTACTACATCATACGGTTCCTGAAAACAAGCAATTTAGTATTCAAGTGATCCTTTTCTGAATGCGAGGGCCATTATTATGGCCCATTCTTTCTATTCACTGTCTTCTAGATACCTTTTGGGACAAAAAGCATGCGCGGATGCCTTACTGTTACTGTTAGCGTTTGCGTTTACGTTTCCACTTGCACTTCCATTACCATTACCATTTGCATCAATGTGTGTGTTACCATTTGCATTTGTACTTGTGTTTGCATTACCATTTGCATCACTGTTTCCTTTTGCGTCAACCTGTTCATTACATTTTTGTTTGCATTACCGTTACCATTTGCATTTGTGCTTGCATTTGCTTAACTGTAACTGTTTCTGTCTGCGTGACCATTTGCATTTCTCTTTCCGTTACTGTTACTGTTAGCGTTTGTGTTTGCACATCCATTTACATTACCATTTGCATTACCATTTCCTTTTGCATCACTTTTAGCATTACCATTACCGTTTGCATTTGTACTTGCGTTTCCATTGCCCTTTGCGTTTGCATCACCGTTACCATTATCATCAGTGTTTTTGCTTACGTTACCGTTGCCATTTCCATTTGCGCTTGCTTTTACTTAACCATTTGTTTGTGTTTCCATTTGCAACATTGTTAGTGTTACCATTAGCTTTTGCATTTACGTTGATGTTACCATTTGCATTTGCGTTTCTGTCACTGTTACTGTTAGCATTTGTGCTTGTGTTTCTGTTTCCATTTGCATTACCGTTTCCTTTTGCGTCACCGTTATCATTAGCATTACCATTATTGTTTGCGTTTGTACTTACGTTTCCATTGCTGTTTCCATTTGTGTTAATGTTTGTATCACTGTTAGTGTTTTTGTTTACATTAACATTACCGTTTATGTTTGCATTTGCTCTTGCATTTACGTAACTGTCTGTGTTTGCGTTTTCATTTGCATCACTGTTAGCGTTACCATTAGTGTTTGCATTTACAGTACCGTTACCATTTGCGTTTGCTTTTGCACTTGCGTTTATGTCACCGTTAGTGTTTGTCTTACTGTTTATGCTTGTGTCACCATTACTGTTAGCGTTTGCGTGACCGTTTGCATTTGCGCTTCCGTTATCATTAACATTTGCTTTTTTGTTACTATTTGCATTTACATTTCTGCTTGTGTTTCTCTTACCATTTCGTTATTGTTTCTGTTTGCTTCACCATTGATGTTACTGTTGAGTGTTTGCATAAGCGTCACATTCTTTGTGTGATCATAACTTTACAATTGTTTAATGGACTTGAGTGACATTTGCAATACTTGGTCTACTTTGGTACTTCAGTGCATTTACCAATTTTCATTTGACATCTGCATAAGTGTTTTGCACAATGAAGCACCAAAATGTATTTTTCAGCACTCATCACGGTTTTACACTCGTGCTGCTCTGCAACTATTGAAGAGATTTGGATAAGATTTATTATCGTGGATTGTAATGGTACATCTATTTACTAACCAATTTCTGTTTCACTGGTACATACATTTTTTGCACAGTGAAGTGCAAAAAATAGTGCAGTCACTCTGTGGTTTATTGGTCTGCAACTTGACATGTAGAAAGTCCTTTGTTCAGCCAGTTTTTGTTTGGTGAACAAATGTTGTTCTGTTCAGAGTTGTTGCCATTTGAAGTTGGTACCCTCACAGTTAAAGATTTTCAGCTGCCAGGTATGTCATTTTAGTGCATTTTCGGCCACAAGTTCCACCATTTTGTGGTGGAAGACTTCTTAAAGGTGTGCATACTTTAAAATTGAATATCTCTTTAATGGTTTGGTCATTTAACGTGAGATTTGGAGAGTGTTGAGTGGATATCCTGGAGATGTGAATTATACTGTTTACGTGTTGGGAAAATAATTTGCTGCGGAGATACTGCATGATGCAGGTAACGTTTTGCGCATAGCATTATGCATGTTGCTAGTGGCTGGCTTGAAATTTCTTGCTTATGTAGCCCTAGTGGTACACAGGTGTCTTTCAGTGGTTTGGTTCACATCAGCCTTTGTGTCCTTATCTCGGAAATGAAGCGAGACACAGACTTTTCGCTACTGTTGGCTCACATCGCCTTTATGCCATTATTTTGGAAACAAAGTGAGATACAGACTTTTTGCTACTGTTGGCTCAGATCACCTTTGCATTGTTATCTCAGAAATGAAGTGAGATGCATACATTTCGCTACTGTTGTCTCAGATCATCTTTGTGCCATTATCTCATAAACGAAGCAAGATACAGACTTTTCACTACTGTTGGGTCACATTGCCTTTGTGCCATTATCTTGGAAACAAAGCGAGATATAGAGTTTCGCTACTGTTGGATCACATTGCCTTTGTGCCATTATCTTGGAAGCAAAGTGAGATACAGACTCTTCGTTCTTATTGCCTTGCATCAGCTTGCTGTTACTGTTTCTGTTTGTGTTTAAATTTGCATTTTCCTCACTGTTTGTGTTACAGTTTGCACTTGCATTTCTGTCACCATTTGTGCTTCTATTTACGTTTGTGTCACTGTTACTATGACTGTTAGCGTTGTGGTTACATTGCCATTACCATTATGTTTCACATTTTCATTTGTGTCACTGTTACCATTACCATTTGTGTTTGTGATAACAGTTGCATTACCACTTGTGTTTACATTTCCATTTGCATTACTGTAACAGTTACCGATTGTGTTTGCAATAACAGTTGCATTACCACTTGTGTTTACATTTCCATTTGCATTACTGTAACAGTTACCGATTGTGTTTGCATTAACATTTATGTTGCTGTAACAGTTACCATTAGCGTTTGCATTTCACTCACTGTTACCATTACTGTTAGTGTTACCATTACTGTCATAGCTGTAATACAGACATGGGCAGGAATGTGTTTCCTGCTCCACATTCCATTCACTATTTATATTGCACATTCTCAAAAAGAAGGGAAATTCATGGCACAAAACTCTCTTTAATGCATCAGTTAGGGTTGTTCCACAGCGAAAAAAGCAAGGAAATTCAGTGTTAGGGTTATCACCCCTTGACCCCACCCCCACCCTGCCCCCATTAACAGGCATTGGGGTATGCGTTGGTGTCATTGGTCCTAACTCTCACCCCATTCTCCTATACTGCACCACCTCAGCTTCCTTACTCATGGAATGGGGTGAGAGTTAGGGCCAATGACCTCAATGCACATCCCAATGCCTGTTGGTGGGGCAGGGTGGGCATGTGGGCAAGGGGTGGTAACCATAACACCGAATATACATATCCTGTAATGCAACATTTGACCTTGTTTTAATTAAAAAAATATTTATTTACACAATAGCCATGGCTATGATTTAAATTACTAATGTATTTCATGATTTACACTGGCTGGGGCAAAACTCTGTTGGCATCCACCACCCGAGAGACACACTACCAGACTTTGACCTGTGCAATTGCATGTTTGACCTCCTAGCTTTGTGCAGGGGAAGGTGATTTTTTGCTGGTGAACCAGCTGGTAGCAGTGGAAAACTGAGACAGACACCTTTCTGAAATCTGTTGCAGTCCAGAGTGAGAGCGGTGTTTGTCACAAATTGTTGGTAGGGGTGGGATGACTGTGGACTTTCTAGCACATTAAGGGATAGAGTTTGCTAGTCAAATTTTGCAACTTAGCAGTCACAAAACAGTATATGCAAGAGAGTATACCTTTTCAACTAGTTTTTGTTTCTAGTCAGCACAGTTTAGCATAGCTTGAGAGAATGAGCTCTACAGACTATGACTCATTTACTGTGCAACGGCTTTCTGACATGTGCCAAAAAAGGGGGTCCAGCTTGGGTGTCTAGAAAAGAGAAAGAATGCAGACCTCATAGCTGCCCTGGTGGATCATGATCAGATGCAGAAGGACCCTGGAGCTGACTTAGGAGCTGGGCTGGCAGATTCTCTAAATCAGCTTGAGATTGGAAAACTGCAACTGTGGTAGCAAGAACTGGAATTTGAGGTGAAAAGACTGGATGCAGAGACAAAGAAACTGGAACCTGAAGCAAGAAAACTGGAGGACAGAGAAAAAGAATGTCATGGAAGAGATAAAGAACATCAGCATAAAATCCAGAGACAGCACAAGAAGGAAATCATGACCCTGCACAACCAGCAAATTGTGAGTAATGGTGGAGGGGGTTTTCCCCATAAAGCCAAAATTAATTCAAAATTGTTTCCTCAGTTTAGAGAGGGAGATGATCTTGATCTATTTTTAAGGTCATTTGAGAGTGTATGTGAGCAATTTCAGTTGGATAATACTTCATGGTCAACACATCTCACACCCTTACTTATGGGGTGGGCTTTGCAGGCATATACTTAAATGAGTAATGAAGACTATGTTGATTATGATAAGGTTAAAACAGTGTTGTTAAAACATTTTGAATTAACTCCTAAGGCTTACAGAAGTACATTTAGGGAGCTAAAGAAAAGCCCAGAAAACAGGTATATGGAATTGCAGGTTCAATTGTGTACTTACCTTGAAAAGTGGGTGGATGATGGCAAAAGTAGACACTCTGGATCAAATCAAAGATTTGCTTGTGAGGGAACAATTTCTTAAAACTGTAGCTGAAGACCTGTGTGTATGGCTGCTAGACAGGGCATGTGGCTCCTCAAAGGAGATAGCAGCAAGTGCTAACCTGTTCATGGCCAGCAGGCCATACACACAGTGTAAGTCTTATGGTGGGGGGCAGCACATGGTTCTAAGGGGTCCCATGGGGGCAGCCCAAAGGAAACCCACCTGTGCCTGACCCCAAAGCAGAACCCTCTGGCTCTAAAGGGAACCAAGAGCCAGGGCCCAAAAAATTTCATATTTGCAATCAAGTGGGGCACCTGATGTATAACTGCCCTCAGAATATGGTTACGGAACAAAGGCTTGGGGGAGGGGTGATCAAAATAGCATTGCTCTGATGGTAGGGTGTGTGCAGCCTGAAGAACCACATGCCTCCTCTAAGCATATGCACCCTGTTGTAGTTAATGGGACAGTAACCCAGGGATTGAGGGACACAGGCACTTAAATCTCCCTGGTGAGGCAGGACCTAAGCCAGGCAGAACAGATTTTGCCAGGGCACTACTCTAAGGTCCAGGGAATCACAAGGCCAGCAGTCCAAATATCAATGGATTGAATCTTCCTGAGCTGGGTTGGTGATCATGGAGACAAGAAGGTGGGAGTTGTAGAGGATCTACCTGTAAATTTGATCATGGGGAATGTTTGTGACCACAGGGAATCTCTGGTGTGTGCTACAACCTGCAGCCAGGCAAAAGGGCAAGCTTCTGAGGATGAAGAGGGAGTGACTCAAATGGGTCCAGACCCTCCCTCAGCAGCTGAGGAAGTGGCTAGCATGGGAAGGGGCTGGCTAGAAGTAGCAGTACTGAGCCCCAGTCACAAACAGAGGAGCCCACAGGACTTCCTTCTGAAGGTGGCAAGGAAGGGTCAGACGAGAGGAGCTGGGCACTGTACAGCTGGCTGTTCCTACTTTGCAAAAACTGAGAGAAATAGTTAACAGGGCTAAGAGCCCTTGGGGAGAGGGTAAAGAGTCAGCTTAGTGGGACAATGGGCTGATGTACAGAGGATGTACAGCAGGGGAAGGGCTAGATGGAGAGGAGCTCCAGCAGCTAGTAGTCCTTAAGGTTCACCACCAGCAGCTTTTGGCCCTTGCCTGTAATATCCCATTTTCAGGCCACTTGGGTGTAAGATGCATGGAGAAGCAGCTTATCAACAATTTCTTCTGGCATGGTATTGGCAAGGATGTGACAAATGACTGTAGGACTTGTCCACAGTGCTAGAGGGTGGGGAAAATGGGGGACAAGGCCAAGGTAGCTTTGGCGCCCCTTCCCAATTATCAATGAACCCTTCAAGAGGGTAGCTGTGGACATAGTGGAGCCACTAAGCACCCAAAGTAGCACCGGCAAGTGGTATATCCTGGTGGTAGTTGATTATGCCACAAGATATGCAGAGGCAGTGGCGTTATCTTCCATTGATGCAGAAAAGGTAGCTGACAAACTGTTGGGGATATTTAGTCAAGTGTGCATTCCCCAGGAGATACTGACAGATCAGGGTGCCAATTTCATGTTTGGGTTAATGAGTAGTTTGTGGCAGAAGTGTGGGGTAAAGCAGCTCAAAACCTCCCCATACCACCACACACTAATGGTCTGGTGGAGCGAATTAATTCATCCCTTAAGACCATGTTAAGGACTTTTGCTGACCAGCACAAGAGGGAGCCAGACAAATATTTGCCTCATCTCCTATTTGCATACAGGGATGTCTCACAGGAGTCCACAGGGTTCCTCACCTTTTTAACTCCTGTTTGGTCATAGGGTGAGGGAGCCCTTTAGATGTGGTTTGGTTTGAATGGGAGGGTGACTGTGCCTCCCAAGTGGAGTCAGTTGTGGAGTATTTCCAATACTTCAGGACCCACCTTAAGGAGCTCATGGGGCTTGCTCAGGAGCAATTGGCCAGTGCACAACAGTGGCAGAAAGTCTGGTAAGCCTGTGGAGCCTGAGCCACAGAATATGAAGTGGGACAATGAGTGATGGCACTCATTCCTGTCTGACAGAATAAACTACAGGCAGCATGGGAGGGGGCCATTCTCCATTGTCCAAAAGGTTAGTGATGTCACTTACATGATAGAGCTGCCTGGCAGGAGATGCAGATGAAAGGTGTATAATGTTAATGTGATAAAGCCCTACTATGACATAGAGGAATTGGTCCTCACTGCATTCAGCAACCCAGAAGAGGAAACTGAGTCTGATCCACTGGTGGACCTCCTCAGGGAGGCAGGCTTGGGTTGGATCGTCTGTGGACAACCTCATCCTCTCTGACCAGCTGACACCTGCCCAGATGCAGGAGATTTGGGGTGTGCTGAGAGAATTTGAGGACATGTTCATAGGCAAATTGGTGTATACCATGCTGATCAAGCACCACATGGATACCGGGACCCAGGTGCCCCTGAAACAATATCCTACAAGGTACCCAAGCAGATTAAGCAGACCATGAAAGTGGAGCTCAAGGAGACACTGGAACTTGGAATAATCCCTGAATCCAGTAGCCTCTGGGCCTTGTCCGTGGTATTGATCCTCAAGGACAGTGCCATATGATTTTGCATTGACTACCAGAGGCTCAACAGCTGGAGTCAGATGCCTACCCCATGCCCAGAACAAATGAGACCCTGGAGCAACTGGGGGGAGCAAAGTACAGTACCTGACCACAGTAGACTTAATGAAGGGCTACTAGCAGGTACCTCTGACCCCTTCAGCCAGGGAGAGATCAGCTTTCATCACCCCATTCAACTTATACAAATTCAAGGTAATGCCCTTTGGGATGAAGAATGTACCTGCAACCTTTCAATGTCTGGTGGATCACATTCTTTCTGGAGTAGGTGATTTTGCACTGGCCTATATGGATGACATAGCCATATACAGCCAGACCTAGGAGAACCATGTAAGGCATAAGCTGGAGGTGTTCTTCAGGTTGAAAGATGCAGGGCTAACAGTCAAGGTGGAAAAGTTCTAGATAGGTATGGCAGAAATGTCCTACCTTGGGCATCGGGTGAGTAGTGGATGCATCCATCTGGAGCCTGCCAAGGTCAATGTCATGCTGGCCTGGCCCACTGCTACCACCAAGAAACAGGTAAGGGCATTTCTGGGTACAGCAGGGTATTACTGCAGGTTTCTCTCTCACTATAGTGAGCTGGCCAAGCCACTGACAGACCTAACCAAGAAGGGAAAGCAAGATAAGGTGCCATGGGCAGAGGGCTGTGAGGCTGCTTTTCAGGAGCTAAAGAAGACCTTAAGTGGGCCAGCTATATTAGCCAGCCCTAATTACAGTCTAAAGTTCATTGTCCATGTGGACAACTCAGACCATGGGCTGGGTGCCATGCTGAGCCAGGTTACCCAGCAGGGAGAGGAGCACCCTCTCATGTACCTCAGTCAGAGGGTTCTGCTCAGGGAGGAGGCCTATGCCATAATTGAGAAAGAGTGCTTGGGAATAGTGTGGGCCCTTTAGAAGCTGTAACCTATTCTATATGGGAGAGAATTTACTGTGCTTACAGGTCATAATCGCCTGATCTGGCTTCATAGGTCAAGTGAGCAAAATGAAAAACTACTACGCTGGAGCTTTGTATTGTAGACATACAACATGACTGTCCAGCACTGCAGTGATAAACAAAGTGCCAAAGCAGATGGGCTATCTAGGAGGTCTAACAACAAGGCTGGATACTTTGGGCACTTCCCAGCACCTGCATGAATGACTGTGTCACTTGGGGTGGCTCAACGGACACATCTTCATCACCAGGGAGATGTGACAGAAATGGGAAGGAAGGAAATAATGGCTTGGATTTTTCTGGTCTTCTGAGAAAAAAAAACACTGGGATTTCACTGCCAGACACCCTTCTGAAATATGTTACAGCTCAGAGAGAGGTGCTTGTCACAATCCTATTTTCAATCCCCCACCCCAGCAGGATATCATTCATTTCAGTGTCAGAAGTCTGATCCCTAAACTTGATGAAATAAGTGCTTGTGTCAGTAAATTTAAACACAGTAACCTAGGGATATCTGGATATCTGAATCATGGCTAAAACCATCAATACTGGACAATCTCTGTGCCTCACCAGGTTACAACTCTGTCCGTTTTGACCAGGCATTTTCAAAATAGAGATGTGGCATGTTAAGTTTCTAGAGGTCACACCTTAATGTTACAGTTTTAAGCCATTCCCCTACCTCTGGTCAACACCTGGAATGTTGTCATGTTGTACTTATGCTAGGTAATGCTTAGAAGCAGTATCTCCTTTGTGTCTACCAGTATATCAGTTCCACCATCACCACCACAGGAAGCCTAGCTAATCTTTCAGATGTGTTGGAACTCCTGTTTGGAGACTTTAATATTAACTGTTTGAGTGGCACACCACAAAAGTATGGAACTGGTCCTTAGTTAACTCCATCTGTCCCAAATTATCACAGAACTAAACAAGTTCTTGAAAAATGATAGCTCTGCCACCTTAATAGACTGGATTCTTAATCCTACAGTTGACAGGATAAGCTGCTCGAGGTGCTTTCAGGTGCCATTAGTCACCACTCTCCAGTATACTGTGTGTAGCAGGCTAAACCTGCCAAAATCCCCCCTATAATCATCCCCTTTCATGATTTCTCAAAACCTTGAACCTGTCCTTCTTTAACAGGAGGTGTCCTGTCTTCATTGTACTTTTCTGTGGGACACTACAGATGCTAATTCATCTGTGTCCTATTTTAACTCTGTACTTAATGGTTTCCAAATTATGTTCGTGAAACAATAATGTAAGTGTCCCAAGGTTCCTTTCATCATTTAAATAAAACAGGGGTAAGGTAAATAGGATAATCAATTAAGCACATTGAATACCTATCTCAACCCAAATGCAGATGGTATATTTGTAAAGAGTATGTACAATTATTTCATATAGTGAAAAACATTTTTAATGATACATAATGTCTTCTCAAATGCAACAATATAATGATGAAGCTCCAAATAACTTTTTAATAGTAACATTTCAGAACCCAAGTTCCTTCATCAGACAATGGAGCATTTTTTCTGTAAATAACTCAGAAAAAGAATGTTTAAGTATTTCATTTATATGCATTTTAACTCAAATATACTTTTATCTAAATGTATTTCTTCATTCATTCAAATCTACAGGTGGAACTAACCCTGCCAAAGGTACGGTGAAAAGTTGGGGACACAAAGTTCCTTTTATTGCCAATAACCCCTAATTCAAATATCTGTATAAAAGAAACATTTTAATTGAGTCCAACTGACTATATAAACCATTTCTAATAATTTGAGACTATATTTTAAATGCACCTTAACATGTGCTTGTTATGTATAAAACAATTTGCTGGTCCTCTTTATGTGAAACTGGCTTCACTTTATTCTGAAAAGGTAAAAAATGTATATGCATATTGGTATCTAAATTTTGTCATTTAATTAAATGTGATACCAAAAGAGCTTAATAGAGGATATTCCTCTTACCTCAGTGATTAATCTCACCAAGAAATGAACAGAATAAACAGAATAAATCAATTCAACTTTGATCCTGCGTCTGTTGAAAATAAATCAGGACCATAGTAAACACTCAGTGCCAAATACTATTAGCTTTTTTGATTTAAATTTACCACAAAGATTCTAGATAGCTCTTATCTTTAGATATTTATTCAGTAGTAAAGATAATCAACTTGTATGCTTCTTGTGGCTTATAACAAGCTACTCATTTGAAAAAAAATACTTATTTGAAAAAAATACCACCGCCATGGAGCTTCATCATTATATTGTTGCATTTGAGAAGATATTATGTATCATTGAAAAATGTTTTTCACTATATGAAATAATTGTATGTACCCTTTACAAATATACCATTTCCAATTATGTTACCAGGAGAAGGGTTTCAGATCCTGTCACAAAATGGCCCAATCAACATCTCATGTCTTTGATCATTGCCAGCGATAAATGATAGCAGGAGTTCAAGACCTCCTTGTCTACAGTAGCCTGGATTACATATAGGATACTCTGAAATGAGAGTAAAAGTCTATCAGGTGCAATAAGCGCACACATTGTAAGAAGCTCTTCAATTATGAGGATCAGAAATCCATGCCAGTTCTTGAAATGCATCAGCTAGATGCTTGGGCCAAATAGTGATTTTTTCCCCATCTGACATTGATATAAATAATGTTAATAGCAATAACCCAATAACTAGAGCAAATGCTTTTAATCACTATTTTTCTGCTCTTACCTTCTATACTGTGGCATTCCCTGTATCATCTCAGCCCTACACCCAGATTCAAGTTTTTCCCCAAAGGCCATTGCCCTATTGTATCTCCCCCATTTTAATGCAGCTAGAATCTCTGAAGTCTGCAGAGGTCTTAGATTCCTGTATCAAAATCTGATGGCTCAGGGGGTCTGGAACCTAAGGTCATTAGAACTGTGGTAAGTGAACTTGCTTACCCAATAACCAGAATAATGACACTTTCCTTATCTATGGGGGTTGTGAATAACCAATGAAAATGATTCGATGTAGTGCCTGCCCCAAGGAGGTAACCCCAAACATATCTGCAGTTATAGGCCTATTGCCATATTACTTGTCTTAAAGCTATTGAAAAAATTGTCACCTCTCTCAGCTCACCAGTTACCTCTTCTCCTATGAGCTCCTTTCTTCTGTGTAGCATGAATTTCAAACAGGTGATAGCACCACTCTAGACCTCATACCTCTTACCATACTACAAACATTGGTACTGCAATTGACAGGAGTGACCTCACTGGTGCTGTCATTATAGATCTTACTAAGGCCTTTGACTTGGTTAATCACTCCTTACTCTGTTCCAAGCTTACCTGTCTAGGAATCTCCTCTACAGCACTACAATGGTTCAGAAATGTTGCAGCTAACAGGTTTCAGAGGTTCACGTTCAGGCCCTCTCCCTCTCCAAGCCTGGTCCCACTACAGTTAGGATTTGTCAAGGGTCAGTTCTAAGACCTCTTCTATTCTTTTTTGAATATAAACTCAGTCTAGCATTGTCCCTCCCACTGCTCTCCCATCCTATATGAGGATGATCTTATTCTTTCTTCTAGCTCCAACAACACAGATGACATTAATAAGCAGCCATTATTGGACCTCCAGGCTATTCAAAGCTGGCTAAATATAAACAAGCAACTTTGAACAATTCCTAGGTCACTCCTAGATCAAAGTCTTGTCTGTCCCTTTTATCAGTATTCTATTATGATGTAGCCTTCCCTCCTCCTTAAACAATTTAGGAATCACTCTTAACCCCTTTCTTGATTTTTCATTGTACGTGACAAATACTTAAAAAACTGTAAATCCCAGACTGGGCATTTCATATACTGTATAAGGTCAGTCATAATCTAGCACCCCCCCCCATTCTAGGTTAGCCATAGCCCATGGGCTATTTTAACTTGAACTCCATTATGGAGTCCCAGTGTTCTCGGCCTCTGCCAAATCTACCTTTCATAAGAGGTACATGATATATAATAATATTTGTCAGTTTGATTTGGCCTCTAATTGACTTGCCCAACATTACAACCTGTATATCAAGCTTTGGTGGCTCCCCCTGTCATCCATATGTGACTTCGCGCTGGGTGGTGTGATTTATAGTATCTTGCGTAATGAATTGCCTTTGCCTCTTGCATCACTCCTCCAGCTTACTCATAGAGCTCACCTTCTGAGATCCAGTGAACATGCCCCTCTGGCATCCCAAAGATGTACATAAATATAGGGGGGACTAGCATTTGCCAATTTTGTTCCAAGGCTGTGGAATTTTGTTCCTACTGAGATTCACCAAACTTATTAATCCAAGCATTTCATAGTATTGCAGAGAGTACTTACATAGTGCTTTTACCTGCAGAAAAAAATTAAAGTCATGGCACTCACTGTTGTACCAGAAATAAATGGAGAGTCACAAAATTAATTCAAGGCATCTTCACCTCCATTTATTAGGTTGCCAGGACAAACATCTGACCATCCTGGCGAGGGAAGACAATAGAACAAAGCTTTATTCCATTATTTTCCTGATCCAGGAGGGTCAGATGTTTGTGCTGGCAACCTAATAAATGGACTTGAGGGTATCTGAATTAACTTTGTGACTTCTGCATTTATTTCTGGTGCAAGGGTGAGTGCTGACTATGGTTTTTCTGAATTTGCTCTGTTGCTGATCACCACCACCCACCTTGATGCGGTGCTTTCTACGCCAATGTATTTACCTGCACTTGCTTCTGATTAGTATTGGCCACCTTGTATCTTGATGTAGTACAAGTCCCTTGACATCTCTGAAAATATAGTTTTGAGTGTGTTTGTTTTTTATATAAATTGGGTTGTAATGCTTTGTTTCATAGCTGTCATTTTTTGCTTGTATTTATTACAGTATAATTACTGGTGACCCCCTTTAATGCACACTTTGACATTCTCTTTCAACCCCCATAATTACCAGATTACTTAGATATTACAGCATTTAATTTCACTCTCACTTCAGTTCTGTTTGTAGCGCAAGACCATATTTGACTCTTATTCGGTTAGTGGGTGGGCTGAACAGTTCCTCAAACATGGTGGCTCCATTTGTCACTTAGTGACATGAGCCACAAGTACAACTCATAATTTACCTTTGCTAAGTTGCTGCTCGTTATTCTATTTTTTTTCTTATTTATCCAGTTGATCTTGCCTTTACAACTTCAAACATGTGTCTCGCTGATCCTGCTGTGCATCAGGATCAGGAGACTGAGAGGCCAAATGAGTAAGATCGGTAACAGGACCATGGCTGAGTTCTTATACTATTTATGTGCAGTTCAACAGATTCACTTTAAAAAAAAAGAAAGAAAGGAAAGAATGTCCATACTTGGCAAGGTGTGTGTGTGTGTGACAGAGACTGAACAAAGCACATCTGGGATCATTAAAAAGCAGACTAATTGTATTAAAAAAATCTTTGAATAAAAAGATAAAGTCAAAAAAAAAAGCAGACTAAAACTGAACATCACTCACTTTCTTTGGCATTCACTCCCTGCATCAGTAATTATAAAAAATAAAACACAGACAACTGTGTGTCTATAAAGTTTTTTTTTACACACCTTGAGTATGTAAAAACCTTCATGACACACAGTCGCCAGTGCATTATTCTCTATATTATGTATGTTTACCTGTATTTATTACAATGTCATATGTATTTATTGTCACTGTGCCTTATTGTATTTTATGCTGTCTGCAATCTCCCAGCTTGTGCCTGAATGTTGGAATTTGATGGTCTACTGCACCTACCTGGTAAATGAAAACTAAAAAAATATATACTTCAGTAACAGATGTTTCCAAGGGTTAGATCTGAACATCTGATTCATAGGGTTACAATGAATGTTAGAAGGGAGGGAATCCCAGAGTATTGAAACATAGCAAGAGAAAGTAAGAAGGTAAGGTCTCCCAGAGAAGTGTGATTTTTTTGGGTAGATATTGTTCGGTGAAGTCTGTCAGGATGCAGCATAGTAAAATTCATCTCACAAATTCCTGCATGACAAAAGGGCTTAATTGCCATTTAATTGCATGGTACCCTACTGTATGGTATGGTAGTCTACAACACTGAAAGGTGCTGTGCTACATCACGGCTGACTCCACTGTAGCAAGTCTTGATCTTGGTACCTTATAGTTTGTATATGGTGATCCTGTTCAAAAGAAGGATAAAGAGCTAGTGTACTGCCTGGAAACTGCCTGCAATTAATTGTAACTTTCAGATGTAGTCCATCTACTTCTTATACCTCAAGTATTTTTTCTTTTTCTGTTTGCTAATTAGAAGATTTTCCACCTAGCAGTACTGGGGTGATGTGTGGAGCAGCACTCTGTCTGGAGGAAAAAATAAGTCAGTTCTATTCCTCCACTACATCATCACTAAGACCACACTGACCATGTTACCACTAGTAACCAGTGAGAACCATTTCTCACTGCCAGGTTTCACTTTCACTTGAAGCAGCAGGGACTGGCTCTCCCTGGTTACTAGTGATGTCTAAGTTCCTGCATTTTGATTGGTAGCTTGTGAAAGTCACTGCTCAGGCTGCAAGGACTGTGGTGCCTCAAGGTGTTTTGTCTAATTTCTGACACTGTAGTGGGAGGAACAGAACTGATGTATTTTTTCCACCAGAGTGCTGTTCCACACAGTACCCCAGTACTGTCAGGTGGAAAATCTTTTAAATAGCAGATAGAAAATAAAAAAAAATACTTCAGATATTGGAAGTGATAGATGACTGCATCTGAAAGTTACTATTAATTCCAAACAATACACTAGCTCTTTGGGGTGGTACTGCTTTGGTGATGGAGAACATTACCTATTAGGCATCCAAGTGTAGATGAATCTATAGATATAAAGGACAGCCATCCCTTCCCCAAGTGAAGTATGTATGAGGCATTAGGCATGTTGTAGCTGGTGCAAAATGACAGATGTTAGTAAATGTGCCATCCCACCTCCTTGGGATAGCTTTAGAGCTGTAGCTGTAAATTAGTGCACCATAACTGAGCTTAGGCATCAGAATACTTTGAACACTAGCCAGGCGAGCTTTAGGAGTGATGTTGTTCTTAATTTTGCAAAAAGAGCCCCAGACTAAACTTAACAGACTTGTATACATTAGATACATACAGGGTTAAGCCAAGAGGAAAGTCTAGTGTAACTTCCAGGTGAGAGCAGCAGCAGAGTCGCCCACAGGTGCAATGATGCAACATGTAAAAACATTCAAGTAAGCTCACAAGAAAACCTTGCTGTCACAAGATAGCATCAGGGATTCCATTGGCCATATTCAGCGCTAACATGCTAATGAGTCCATTGGACATTCAAGGAACTCTGGGCTATTTGCTTGGCCATTATGGTCTCATTAACAAGTCATGTGTGCTCTCCCCTGAATGCCCATCCTGTAGCTGTCTTGAATTTTCCTGGTGGTATAGTATCCCCTCATGAGAGCATCAATCCCTTCTCAACCTACCCACTCAAGACCCTCCTCCACAAACTCCCCCTCACCTCCATCACCTAAGCTGAAATAAGGCAATAGTGAAAGTGACTGGCACAGCTCTCCTCTCACCACCTTGGTTGGGCACCTTCTGACCATCAGTGAGCAATCATAAGTACTGTAGAAAAGCCATCTGACTGTCAGTGAGTGATTGTAAGTACTGTAGAAAAGCCATCTGACTGTCAGTGAGTGATTGTAAGTACTGTAGAAAAGCCATCTGACTGTCAGTGAGTGATTGTAAGTACTGTACAAAAGCCATCTGACTGTCAGTGAGTGATTGTAAGTACTGTAGAAAAACCATCTGACTGTCAGTGAGTGATTGTAAGTACTGTACAAAAACCATCTGACTGTCAGTGAGTGATTGTAAGTACTGTAGAAAAGCCACCTGACTGTCAGTGAGTGAGCTTGAATACTGTACAAACAGCTGTTTGTACAATACTTGTAACTGGTCACTGACAGGCAGATGGCGGCCGGCTGAGGGGGTCAGTGGAGGCTGAGCTGGTCGTCATCAGTATTCCAATAGTTCAACTGATGTGACTGGGGCAAGGGGTGCAGGAAGGAGGGTCTTGAGCAGGTGAGTCAGGAGGTGGGTTCAATGTCCATAGAGTGGGAACAATAGAGCTCCAGGAATATTCCAGACAGCTGGAGGACAGATGATTGGAGTGCTTTTAAAATAATTTTGCAGGAGAGCTCAGCTTACATATAACAACTTTTCAGTGGGGTTCTGCTCTGGTGTCCTACTTTTATGCAGTTCTATGATATATTTATCCTGGACATCCCAGCCAAGATGCACTATCTCATTTGCAGTGGGGTTTTGCTTTGACACATTTTTACACTGTATTTACACAGGTAAGGCTGGTGACAGGCACTTTTTCATTTTTAGTAGGGTTCAGCTTCTATTTTTTCAGGACAGAACAGCACAGATGTACATTTTTCAGTGGGGTTCTGCTGTACAGGGTTCCTGCTTTTACACATTTTGCTGTATACTGTATATACTGATGACAGAGCAGATCAGATACAATACCTCATTTTCAATGGAGTTCTGCTTTTACACATTTTTAGCCTGTAGTTACCCAAGATATTTTTTTTTATTTAGTTATCTAACCAGGAGTAGCACACTAAGCTGAAAGCTTTTTTACAGGTGCGACCTGGGAGCACAGGGAAGTTAAGTGACTTGCTCAGGGTCACACAGTATGCAAGTGAAAGCTGTGGGATTCAATCCCAGGTCTGGTCTGCTGGATGTCACCAGATTTGCAGCTCAGAGCCTTAAACCACTGCGTTATACTGCCTCCCTGATATTACAGAGGATATCACAGCAAAGAAGCCATGTCTCCTTTTCAGTGAGGGTCCTGCTTTCACCCATTTGTACAATGTATTTACCCAGGATAGGGAAGATGAGGAAATTATTTCATTGTCAGTGCACTTCGACATTTTGACCACAAGTATATAGTCTTCGTATACCCTCACATAACAATAGACACAGGTGGAACTTTTCAAATCCCATCTGAAAGGTGATTTGCAGAGAGACCGCAAAAAACATGTATCAGTAGGAATTTGAAAAATGACACTTATCATGTTTATGAGGTGGGGGTAACACAAGGGCAATATTGAATATTTGGGGCCAAAATCTACAAAAATAAAGTTAGAAGTAATCAGTGTTAACATTTACCCTTTCTTCTTAACCTCATTGTTGATTTTGACATTGTCACCCCAAATTTTCAGCATAGTCTTTTATGACCCCACCTTATTATCAAGATAGGTTGATTTTGTAATGCCATACAAAGGAGAATTACGATTAGTGAAACTGGTTTTGAGAGGATCTGAAAAACTGACACCTGTTATGTTCATCAGGTGGCATAACAAAAGGGCTATGTTGCACATTTACAGCCAAAATCTTCAAAAATCACAGTTATGAGTAAACATTGAAAATAATTCAACATTGTTTCATAATGTTGCTGTTTTTCTTTACATTTTCTTAACTCCAGATTTTCAACAGTGACTTTTATGATGCCACCTCATTATTAAGAGAGGTGGAGTCCTTTATTTCACATTGCAAGGTGATTTCAAAGAGAGACTGCAAAGACATGTCTCAGGAGAAATATGATAAATTTCACCTACCTTGTTCATAAGGTGGGATCCCAAAAATGTTACGTTGGAAAATGCTAAAAAAATTACTAAATTATGAGCAACAGTTCAAAGCACATTAGAAAGCTATTAACCAAATTTACCTTGTTTCAGTCATTTTCCAGTCAGCACTGGAAGCAGCAGGATGTGCCGATTGTCATCAGAGTACTAGACAATGTAAATGAGGGTTGTTGAGTGGTGGGTGCAAAGGGACACCAGAGTTTCATGGGGAGCAGACTACGTCAAGAGACCATCTCCTTGTTACAGGTGATGTACTATATATAAAAAGAAAAGAAAGTAAGGGGCCAAGATGATGAAGGACTGTTATTTTACTGCAGGGTGTGAGACTTCTTAATTGGATGGGGAATTGGGAGAAGATCAGGAGGAGGCCAGCATACATGACAGCAGCAGCTGGGACTTTCTGTTGGAGGGGACAACAGGTACACAATCATCAGGTGTGCAGGATGATCATCACTAGCAGGTGAGGCATGTTGAATGAGGTGCCTCTAGGACACAATTGGTAGGAGGGCAAGATGCATGACATCAGTGGGTGGGACATCTTTTTCAACTGGGGCATCATGGACATGATTAGAAGGTGGGCAGGATGCATGGCAGCAATGGGTGGGACATCTTGTTCAATCAAGGGCACTGGGGACAGCATCGGGAGTAAGCTTTAATGCAAGAAAGCAATGGGTGGAATTTATTGTTGAGATGGAGGCATGCTGCTTTGCTGGCTGAGGCCATATGAAAGAATGTAGCTGCACTGTGATTGGTGCAGTGGCATCCTTTCATATGCAAGAAGTTTATACCCAACAACCAGTTCAGTAGTGTCAGCAGCAGCCTTGCCAGGATTAGGTGTACACATGCACGTCTCCTACAGGCTCAGCTGCACTGACTGGGTACAGCACACACTTCCCTGGCCTTGCACTGTCCTATCATCCCAAAATATATGCTTTGTGCATGTGCATAAGCAAACACTACAATTCAAGAGCACAAAAAATTGCAGTATAATTGGTTGCAACAACTTTACCTGAGAGAAGGGACAGGGCTAACAAGTGTTACAAGAACAAAGGGTGACAAGGGAGGGGGAAAGGAGGAAAAGGTGAGGGCCAGGGGTGGGGACTGGAAGGAGTAAACTGTGTTCTCAGGAGGTATATGTGAGAGAGGGTTAGGAAGGACAGGTGAATACTTGGGGGAGGGAATTCCAAATGGAGGAAAGGCTGATGGAGGAGGTGTTTGGGATATCAAAGGTTTTATAGTGGAAACCCTGAAAGACTAAAGGTCCAAGAATTAGTGTAGGAGGCAGGAATAAAGGGTACAAGGTCAGAGAGGTGGAAGGAGGGAGTATTTTTGTCCTGGCACTTCACAACAGTCACCCAAAAGAACTGTGATTTGTGGTTAAAATGCAGTGCATGTCTACCTCATCACACAGCAGTTCACAGTCAGCACAACAAAACACTAGGGGCCAGATATTAAAACTTTGCTCTGTTGCTAAATTAGCACTGCCGGAATGCTAAATTAGCAAGGAACCAATAGCCACTATTTTCAAAAGGATAGCCCCAGTGCTAAAGCTGCTGAATATAGCATGCCAAGGAAGCTGGGCAAACTGGGCTGGGAGTGCAGTGCAAAAATAGCCCGGGAAATAGGACAGCTCTGAATATAGCAATCAGGAAGTGCAAAACAGAACAGCAGCCCAGTGCACAGCGACGTGAAGGAAGGTAAAGATGCACTATGTACCAATGTGTGTACTAGCAAAGGAGAGGATTCATTACAACTGCAAGCACCAGTGCATGTGAAATTCTGCAGAAATGTACCATGATTCTGAAAAGTTTGCATGGCTCAGACACATTTGCAGGTTTGAGCACAAGCTAAGATGTCACTTTGTCCGGGGCAAAAATTTGCTATATTCAAAAGTGGCATGAAAATGGGCCTACTTAGGCAGTCCATGTACAAACAACTAGATTAGCATCTCATTATGGCCAGATTTGCATGCAGTTTGCCCAGCGCTATTGCAGGGTCCCACAGCTCCACCTGTAGGTCAGTCTGGAAGTACAGGGTGAGGCTGGGTCTGCCCACAGCTCCACCTGTATGTTAGTCTGGAAGTGCCTTGTGGTAGCTGCAGGCTACATTTGTACAGAACTGCATAGAATATTTTACCCCAGGGGAACTACACAACACAGGCACAGGTGGTGATGCTGCATACAATAGTCACACTGTAGTTCCTGCTACAGTGCACAGCAAACACTACAGTAACAAGGGGGCCAGTAGTGTGAGGGACACAGCAATGCCTATGGCATGTAGGGCATCAATGACTGCTGCACTTTACACAGTGACAGGCCCATCTTGCAGGTGTGTACTGACAGTGGATATTACTGTTATGCAGTTGTGTGACCCACAGATGTTGCACTACTGGCATGGGATACTCACAGTGAGATATACATGGCTGGCTGTGTGTGCTGTAATGTCTGTACAGATGTGCGGTATGTGCCTGGTGGAGCACATAGCATCAGACATGCACACCGGTGTTGGGGTATTCCTACACTGGACCATTTGCACTGTGTGGATTGTCCCAGCCTTGTGGCAGCATCCAGTATGTGGTGCAGACTGGCCACCTGTACACCCTCCCCCTCAACACCCTCCATGCCCCCAGTGCTGCATGTGTGTGCTGGATTCTGTCGGTGTCAACTGAAGGATGGTCTGCAAGTGTGTGCTGTATGGACACACTGCCGGTGTCCACTAGGTACCAGTTCACCAATTAATGCCTGGCATGGTTGGGGCCAGTGGCAGATGATGGCAACATAGGAGGTGCCATCTATGTGCAGCATGTTTATACTCTGTCTGGTGCCTGTCTATGTTTATTTATCACCTTGTTGTCCAGGTAAGTACAAAGGGCTGAGGCACAGTGCCAGACACCTCCCAGAGCCATAACATATGCAGCTGGGATGATACAGAGTACACTAAACATAGACCATTAGCACAACACACAGTTCACACTGTGCAACATATTGTCACATTGCAAACCATTACTGCTGCAGGTGCTGTTACAGTGTAGTTCTATCACTAATTGGCTGGTTGGATTTTAAGCAATATAACTGCATTGTATTCCACAGTTTGGGTGCCTGTGCCTATGGAGTGGCCTAGGGAGGCAGTTCACCCACGCTGCCTCCTCATTGGCTGCATACAGCCTTGTTCCCTGTTGCTGCTGTGTCCACGTCCCCCAACCTTGATTTGCCCAGAGTTAAGACTACCTTTCCTGGTGTTAATTTGCACTGCACAGTGTCATGATATAAGTCATGGAACAACACTTTGCATGGTGCAAATGCACTAATATAACATTGCGCTGTATTCTTGTACATGCCACCTCTTTTGCCCTTGCACACATTATAATTTTGCCCAGTGCTAGTGCAGTTAGTCCACACTATTTGGCCTTTTGAATATAGTGGACCAGCGCAAACCCAGTGCAAACCAAGCACAAACGGTCTGTGCCCAGTGCAAAGTTTTGAATATCTGTCAGCTGGAGTTGCATTTTCAAAGCAGGCCAAGATGGATGCAGGTGCATGCTCCTTGTTTTTCTGTATCCACCTGCTGATGTCCAACTCACCTCACTGCTATATCAGAAAATCTATCTGCAATGGAAAATCATGATTTACTGCAGTTTGTGTCATAAAATGAGGCCTACATCATTGTTTGATGCAAATACTGCTTTTCTGTATGTGCTGTAACTGTATTTGACATCTGGACTAATACACCAGTTTAGAGAGAAGCTGTATATATATATATATATATATATATATATATATGTATAAATATATATATATATATATATATATATATATATATATACAGTATGTATAAATAAATATATATATATATATTCTATGCAAAAAACTGTGTTAATGCATCATTTAGGGTTACACCACAAAAGTCATGAAATGAAAAATCTTTAGGTTGCCCTCCCACAGACCTGCCAATCATCCCAAGATTGACAGATGAAGGTGTGTCATTGGTGTTGTGAGGCCTAAATTTCACCCCATTCCATGTGTAATGATATTGAGAAGGGACAACAAAAGAATGGGGTGACATTTAGCCTCACAACCCCAATGACACACCCTGTCATCTGTCAATCTTAGGATGATTGGTGGGGTCTGGGGAGAGGGGCAATCCTAAAGATTTTTCATTTCCTGACTTTTTGTGGTTTAACCCTAAATGATGCAGTTTTTTTTGCATAGAATTTCTTACTTTTTGAGAAAGAATAGAAAAGTAAAAAGTTCAGTTGGTGGGAGCTCGGGGCTGACCAACTTGCAAGTGTCTGGCTACATTACACACCTCATGACTAAAAATTACATTGACAGCAGCAAGGCCAGGTACCATACAAATTTCAAGCCACAACCACAATGGAAAACACTGTTTGCAGAACATGAGCTGCGCCACACAATATCTCCGCAAAAAATACTTTCTCTGTCACGTAAACACCATAATTCACATCTACAGGACATGCTATCAACACCCTCCAAATTTCAAGCAAAAAGACCAAACTGTTTCTGAAGTATTTAAACTTAAAGATTGTGAAAATTGGCCTATCTATTCAATTATAAAATGTGGCCATTTTGTCCCTGCCTTGCGATCAAAGATGGCGATCAAAGAATTTGCAGGCTCATGATCAAAGAATTTACAAGCTCACGATTAAAGAAGAAAAAATGGTCAAAGTCGAGTTTTTGGCAAAAGTACATGAAACCACTGCCATGCCTCAATAGAATGAAGCCCCTTGAGCAAAACCCACCCTCGTTTGTGTTTCTAGGCCACCCCTGGGCTGAGAGATTTGAATTTTTAAAAGGGCCATCTAGTCACACCTTTGTGATGCAAGATCGTGGTCAAAGAATCTTGCGATCAAAGAATTTGCAAGCTCGCGATCAAAGAAATTGCACACTCGCAGTCAAAGAATAAAAAATGGTGAAACTCAATTTTTTGACTGAACTCCATGAAACCACCACCATGCCTCAATAGAACGAGGCCCCTGAGCAAAATCCACCCTCATTTGTGTCCCTAGGCCACCCCTGGGCTAAGAAATCTTAATTTTTCAAATGGCTATCTGGTTGTCCCCTCGCGATGCAAGATCATGGTCAAAGAATCTCGCTGTCAAAGAATTTGCAGGCTCTCGATCAAAGATCGTTAGTGAGCCGTGATCAAAGAATAAAACATGTTGAATCTGTATTTTTTGACCACTCTGTAACAAACAACGGCCATGGGTTGATCAAACAAAGTCCCCTGAGTAAAACCCATCCAAGTTTTACTTCAGGAGTGACCCATGAGCCAAGATATTTATGTTTTACAATTGGAACTCAAAAACAAGATGGCAGTGGTCTAAATCAATGAATTCTTGGGATCAAGATTCTTTGACCTCAAGGCTGCAAATTCTTTGATCACCAGGTGGAGCAAGATGGCACGAACCCCATTCTTTGTTACTAAAATAACCATATAAATTGTACCATTGATTTATAATGGGAGCTTAAAGTGCAGTAACTTTTGAATGCCTTAATATTGTTTCACAAAATGAAAACGGCATGTTTGACCAGCAAAGCTCTTTCAGAAGAGTCATCTTGCAGAGTGGCATGCCACATGACAGCACAGCACCACAGGCAAAATCCCAAAACTGCCTACATATCTAGAAAAGTGCATTTTCAGCATTTTGGTGTGCAAAGACCATAAGTCTGACCAAAACAAAATTTGGCAGATCAAGAGATCTACCATGCTCCACCACACATACCAAATTTCAGGCAAATCTGTTGAACAGGTCCAAAGTTATTAATGTGCAAACGTTTGACTTTAACATAGACATGCCTTCATAACCCTAAATATAGGGATGCGACCGTGCCCCTATAATATATATATATATATATATATATATAAGAGAGAGAGACAGAGAGAGAGAGAGAGAGAGAGAGAGAGAGAGAGAGATACCATGGGGGTGACAGTTTTCTCAGTAGAATATCCTGTGTTATTTCCACTGCAGTGAGGATAAATCCTGATGGCATCAGCGGAGTGAGGATAAATGCCATTTATCCACACTCTGCTGATGTCACCAGAGAGAGAATATCTTCACTGCAGCTTGCATTTGAAATGAAACTGTTTCAGAAAACAGTTTCTCTTTCTCACTGAAGCTGCAACTTACTAAATTAACTTTACAAAACACTCTCACCTGTGTCCCAGTGTGTTTCTAACACTCCTAGCCCACTACTGTGCTGATCCCAGCTTCAAAACAACATGAATTGTAAATGAAACTCCTTCACCAAGCAGTTTCTATCTCAGTGCTACCTGCAACAGTTTCTCTTTCTCACTGAAACCTACAACTTACTCAATTAGCTTTGCAAAACACACTTCCATGGTATAAATCATACACATGATGTGCAGATCATGGGATATGGAAAATATTCTCAGTCGTGAAGAGTGAGCTGTGCATTCTCATGAGTGCCTCCGGGACTCGTGAGAATACAGAGCTCACTCTGATCATTAATAGATTTTATCCAAATACTTATGAATGTAATTACAGTAAAAAGTAAAATGTATTTTCCAAACTTGAAAACAATTAACAATTTACACACTGAGGAGATTAGGTCCAGTCAGTGTTCTGTCACTCATTAGTTGATATCAATACATATGATGGAGATGGTGGTGGTTAAGTGTGAGAAGGTGGTTGTGCAGCAGGCACTGCAGCCTTCATTGTAATTCAGCTAGCTTAGTTGTTCCACAGCCTCTTCCCTGCCTCTCTTCACTGAAACTGGCAGTGCATCTGAGCCAGCTCTTCTAAAAGGACACCTTTTGATATCAGCTGGGATGGGGGTTAGTGCCTACTTCTCTTTCTTTCACTTTCTCCTCCTCCTCCAACAGTTGTAGGTGGAAGGTCTTTTTATCTTGTCTATTCCGTTAGCTGCATGACATGACAAAGTCCTATTCAATGTGCTTACCCAACTTGATAAGATGTATGCTTATGTGACTTAGATACTGTACATTGTGCTGTTCGCCTCTCTATCCATGATATATACTACCATATAGGGGTACAACAGTGAGGAAACCTAGAGGAGGGTTCCACATCTATAGGTGCCACAGGAATGATTCCCTTTGCTAAAGGTAGCTTAGGAAGAAGCCCACAGAAAAAGAGATGTGCCACTGCAGGAGGAGGAGGGGAGGATGTTGGGGTGAAGAAGAAACAAATCCTGGAACAGTCCAGGAGGAGTGGCCTTTTAAGGCCTGGTGGGGGAGTGACATTGTTGCTCTACCCATTGAACCACAGGCATAGCCTTACAATTGTGGGAAACAGTACTCTCACTTCCTAAAAGCACATGGAACTGAAAAATCCTGGAAAGTAAGTGTACTGCCATTTTATTCATCAGTATATGTTCTATTTTTGTGGTAATGAAGTTTTGTTTTAATATGTTGCTTTAATAAAAGGTGCTCCAGAGCCTTAACTGGCAAATATTCAGAGCTGTTCAAATTCAGATAAGGATTTGATGCCCATCCTTAAATTCTGCTTCTGTTTTTATCATTTAAAATAAATTAAATCATAGACAATATTTCTTCCTCAGTGGAAGAAAGGAGCATTATTTATTTTACAAAATTAAAGTTGTATAGTCTTAATATGTATGCCCTTGAGGAAAGGAGGAGAGGGGGACATGATAAAAACATTCAAGTACCTCAAAGGGAATCAAAAAGTCCAAGAGGTAGCATCTTTCAGAAAAGAGATGTGCAAGAACAAGGGGACACAATTTGAAGATAGAGGGAGGACAGCTCAGGGGCAATGTGAGGAAGTATTTTTTCACAGAGAGGGTGATGGATGTATGGAATGGCCTTCCTGAGGAGGTTGTGGGTTCAAAAACAGTGGTGGAATTCAAGAATGCATGGGACAGACATAAGGCAATTCTGGTGGGGGGTAGGAAGAAATAGGCTGTTGGTTAACTAGGATCTGCAGCTTATCCAATAGGTAGGGAAATGGGCAGACTAGGTGGACCAAGTGGTTCTTATCTACCATCAAAGTCTATGTTTCTATGTTTCATAATTTGAGTTGTTTTGTACTTAAAGGAAAGAAGCAACACATCAGCTAAGTTATTGCAAGCTGCTTCCTCACTTACTGGTTATATTTTTGTCAGCACCATCACATGCCAAATAGATGACAAACCAACACAACATTTTTTTTTCTTGCTTTGAGTAAAGCCCTTGACCTGTGAAATCTGCGTCCTCAGATGCCTGCTGGTATTTGATTGCTTTGTCAAGCTACTCACACCCCTCACTTCAGAACAGTGATGAAGAATTCCATTTCACTTGTGTTGCCCTCTGTGTAATAAGCCATTAAATGATAGTTCATATTAGTTCTGACATGAGCAGGCACATACAGCACTAAGTATCATTTTTATAGAGACAACACACAGCCAGGTTTAGCTTTACCAATGTACTACCATACTTGGAAATATACATACAGGATTCAATTACAGTTCACATGCAGAATTGTCAAGATCATCACAAGCAGTTCTGTTAAATGTGTACTTTCATGACTGAATTTATACATGTTGTTCTTTCCCAGTACAAATAGTCTGGAGTCAGCATAATGAAAAATGATAACTTAGCACAAATCACTAAGCCCTGTGATAGCACCATTTCAAAACAAAAACGGAAAATGGCTTGACTGCTGTTTGCACAAGCTGAGTAGCCAATTCATTAGAAATGTAATGCACATTTTAAATGTAACATATATGAAAACCTTTGTTCTGTTTGTTTACATGACTGTGGACTGTAGTTGCAGTAAAATAAAATGTTACATTGGATATGCTTATTTAAAATGTTTTTGAGACAGACCTATAATTTGAAAATTCAGTTTTGTGAAACAGTGGATCCACATCTCAAAGAGGTCTTGTTTAACTTCAAGCTAGGAGCATTCCCACTTTGGGCTGAAATCAATAATTCTTTAGAAATTTCAAGAACTCATACCATTTAAAATTATAGTACTTAATATCTATCATTTAAGCCAATTTATTCTTGGTCGACAACCAACTTTGGGAAATATTTGTAAAGGAGCCCAGATTGTGGTGAGCAGCAGCCACTTAATATGAAGCACAAAATATACAGTAAGTGGGTTCTGTAATATTATTCTGGACAGCTGTAAAATCTTTTGCATAGAATTTGACAGCAGATAAGGACTGCTTGGCCCATCCAGTCTGCCCCATTTCTTTTTACCTACACCATTATTGCAGACTGTACCCAATCTACTGCTCTTTCTCCCTCCCCCTTCCTTACCACTGTGATTCCCTTGTGCTTATCCTGTGCATTCTTGAACTCCACCACTATTTCTGCCCCACCACCCCTGCTGGAAGGTTGTTTCAGGAATCCAGGACTCTTTCTGTGAAGAAGTACTTCCTCACATCTCTCCTGAATTTACCCTCCTCCAACTTCAGAGCATGTCCCCTTGTTCCTGAGAACCTTTTCTTCTGAAAAATACCCCCCTCCTGTACCTTATTTACCCCCAGGATGTATTTAAAAGTCTCTGTCATTTCTCTATCCTTTCTCTGCTCCAGGATGTACATATTGAGGTCCTTTAGTCTCTCCTTGTATGGTTTTGATGTAGACCCTTCACCATTTTATTTGCCCTCCTCTGGACCACCTACACTCTATGTCCTGTCACAAGATGTGGTCTCCAGAATGGACACAGTGCACTAGGTGGGGTCTTACCAGTGATCTATGTGGAGGCAACACCACCTCACTCTTTCTGATGGTGATATCCCTCTCTGTGCACCCCAGCATCCCACTTGCCCTCTATACTACCTTGCTGCAGTGACATCTTTAAGTCATCCAATATAATTACCCCAAGGTCCCTTTCCATCCTGGTGGTTATCAATACCACTCCACTCATTTTGTACTTTGCCCCTGAGTTTCTGTGCACTAAGTGCATCATTTTGCACTTTTTTGCCTTGAAACCATGTTGCCATACCCTTGACCACTCCTCTAGTTTTCCCAGGTCATCCTTTCCACCACCCCCATAATGTCCACCCTATTGCAGATGTTGGTGTCTTCCACAAAAAGACAGACCTTCCCTTCCAGCTCCTCTGCAATGTCACTTATTAAGATATTAAAGAGGAACAGTCCCAGCACTGATCCCTGAGACACCCCTGTGGTCACCCTCCTTCCCTTCCTTGGGGTGAACTTCATTTACCACCACCCTCTGTTGCCTGTCCCATAACCAATTTCTTATCCAGTTTACCACCTTTGGCCAACTCCTAAGCTATCCAGCTTGCTTACTAGTCTTCTATGTGGAATGGTGTTGAATGTCTTACTGAAATATAGGTACAGGAAACCCAGTGCTCATCTCTGATCTAGTTCCTTGGTCATCCAGTCATAGAAATCTATCAGATTCATTTCACATGACCTCCCTCCCTCCTGTGAAACCATGCTGCCTCAGGTCTTGTAATCCATTGGATTAAAGATATTCCACATTCTTTGCCTTCAGCAGTGATTCCATTAACTTTCTAACCACCAATGTCAGGCTTCCTTAATTATTTGCACTGTGGGGGATTCATCTCTCCTCAGGTTCTCCTTACTCTCTAATTTAGCCTGGGGATGCCCCTGATGAAGGGTTTCCACCTGAAGCACTGGGGTGAGGTGGCTTGTGGTATTTTCTGATCACACTCTTAATTTCAGCAACAAGTTATCTATACACCATGTTGGAGAGAGTGTGGTTTCTTGTGCTTCAGGAGTGCAAACCTGTTGGAGACTGGCATTTGTGTTGGGCTGGCTGCCCATTCATTTTCACCCAACTCTCAGAGCATTCACAGTCCAGCTGTTTGTAAGGGGCAGTTTATGACTGCCCAGTTCCTTCTACCACCCCCATTGGCTAGTTTAAATATTCATTGAAGTAACATTTAAACTGTCCACTGAGGACTGCAGTTCACCTCCAGGATGGATGCATGCCATCATCCTTGTATAGGCTGTTGTCCTCCCAGATGGGTTCCCAGTCCCCAGTGTAGCCAAACCCTTCCTCTCTGCCCCATTCCTTCAGCTATGAGTTGAAACTTCTGGTGTGGAGATCCCTCTCCTGTCGCATGTTGTAAACAGGCAGCACCTCAGTGAAAGCAACTGAGTGAGCTACCTATCTAAAACCCTTCCCCAGTTCCCTAAACTCCCCCTGCACTATCCCAACCCTTTGCCAGGTGATTAGTCCCCAGGTGGACAATGACATACAGCTCTCCCACCCAATCAAGCTGCCTTAGCAATACTTGAGATCTGATTCCCATCCCTCTGGGCCATGGCACTGTGAAGGTACCTAACTTGCCTCTCCCCCTTTTTCCTATTCTCAAATCTATCCCCCTCACAATTGAGTCCTACACCAGAAGTTGCTTCCTTCTCTCCTCCTCTGGGATCCTATGAACAAATGAACATACAAATGTGCCAGCAGAAACAGACCACCCAGTCTATCTAAGTCTGCTCAAGTGTGCAGCTAGCACCCCTAGTTTGCAGCTGCTCCACCTCCTCTCCCCTTTGTCATCTCACTGCTGTCCCACCTCCCCTACTCTCAATCTCCCCTGTTCCCTGTCCCTTGCCCTTTTAAAGCTGTTCACAGATTTACATGATACCATCCACTCTGGTAGTGTGTTCTCATTTGCTACCACCCTCTCCTTGAAATAGTGTCTCCTCATTTTTCTCTACCACCTTTCTTGGGGACTCCACTATGGAGAGCCCCCACTTCTCCTTTGGTCATTACCACACTGCCAGTCCAACCAGAGCAGTGCAGGACTTGCATAGTGATATTATTGAAGGGATGAGCCTCTGTCCCACCACCCACACCCTTCCAGAACCCACTATAGTGCAGCCATTCGACATCCCTGACATTCTTTGAGGTAACAGTGGCAGACTTGGTGGCCCCTGGGTGAGAAGAGAGTTCCTTTGAACTCAGCTACTTGGCCTGTACTCTAGCAACCCTTCCTCAATCCAGTAGCTGTGTACAGATGGAGCAGCACTGCAGTCTACAGAAGGTCTCTCTCAAAACTGTTGCCCCACAGTCACTGTACTGCACCACTCCACTCCCAGCATTCTCAACCTCTTTTCTCCCTGTGTAGAAGCCTTAAATATTGATAACTAACAGATTATCAATACTTGAGAAAAAGGCCTTTGAGATCCTGAAAGAGTGCTTATCTTACACATCAGTTAACTCCGGATAAAGATCTGGGTGCTTCACCTAATCTATTGCATCTCTTTGCTGGATCATGCTTGATTTGATGCCCATGGTGCCTCTAGTGCACCCATGAGACTTATCAATTGTTTTCTTGTTAAAGGAAAACTCCATGTTAAAATCAGAAAAAGATATGTAGTAGTCTTTTTTCTGTGATCTAACCAGTTCCCAGTGTTTTCTTTTCCTCTGGCTGTGAGAGATGTTTTTCTAACTTTCCTGTTTTATGCCCTTGGAGGTGCCATTCTGGTTTCTTTAATGGCTTCTAGTCTTCCAGAGTGCTCTTTGGTGTGATGTCTAATTGCCCCTGCAGAAGCCAGTGTCTTGTTACAAGGTCTGTCACCAGCTTAGCCACAGAGAAAATACTTTCCAGAGAAAACACACTACTAGATTTTTGGTGAGTGTAATCATTATTATTTTTGATATCAGTACCTTGTCCTGCTATGTTCTGCTGTGTGTGTGTATATGTATTTGAATCATGTCACTGTTTACTCTATTCCTCTCAGTCACTTTCAGTTTTGCACCAGTACTAAGTAGTAAAAATTGAACTTCACCTTATAGGTTGTAACATAGCAGGACAAGGTACTAATGTCAAAAATAATGATTACACTCACCCAAAATCTAGCAGTGTGACTTCTCTGAAAGAAGTATTATCTTTGTGGCTGAGCTGTGACAGACCCTACTAAATCTAAGGGCATAGCTACATCACTGTCACATGATCCAAAGTGCATCGTAGGAGAAAGAAAGCCAATAAACCTATTTGTGATGGAGATCCCAAGGGGTCGTAAAATTACCATACAGCTAGCAGGCTAATCTAGGAAAAACTCCTTATAGCAAACAGAGGGAAGGACACACTAGAATTTAACATACATATCAAAACACTCCACATAACATATGTTTTTGCACATTCTGGGTGGACTTCTCCTTTAAGTCAAAGAGAGAGATTTTAGTTCAGACTACTCTGCTTCATGGCTCGATTTTCAAAGACACACTTTTTTATGATAGTTAATGCAATTTGCAGTAGCTTGCATCAAATAAATAATGCGCATCATTTTTTGATGCAAAGGACTCCATATTTGTCACAAATCATGTCAACTGTTTTGGAAAGATAGACATCATAGGTGGTCTAATTTAAACAGGGCACCACAAGTCAGCAGCCCCCTATTTGAAATCTGGCCCAAAAGCGTTCCAAAATTTTTCATTAAAGTGACTCTATACCAAAAAGATCATCAGATCTAAATGTATAATTTATAACTCGTGAAGACCCACCCAAAACATAGTCGGCAGGCTAAGGGCGGGTTTCTGGAAATCTCATTATTTTAAATGTAAAATCACGTCCTTACTTTTTGCTAAGTACTTGTGTGTGGATGTTTGTAGTAATTAAATGTTATGCAAAACTGTAACCGCTGAGTAAACTAGTCTTTCCCCCAACCCTTACTTATAAAACTTACTGGCACTTACCTGTGAAATGTGTTAACTGCCCCATGATTCTAAACATATGTAACTCACAACTTTGTCTTTCATATGTGTTATATTGCATAGTGCCACTGCATGAATTTATAAACAAGTACCTCTGTTTATCTGCTCCATCTTTCTCCATGTAAACCTATGTACTCTCTAATCCTCTGCATGTAATTTACTCTGGGTCACCCCTGAGAAAGGGACTTCTTAGTCTCAGTGGGTCAACCCGGTAAACAAAATTTAAATAAATAAGTACAATTTTGCAAGTTACTTTTTCCATGAAGAGTTGTATGCATGATAGTATTATGGAGGCAGTTTAATTTGCTAGTTACAGAACAGAGCTGTGATCCCAAGCCCCAGGTTTGAATCTTGCCACCATCACTTACTCAATGTGTGATACTGAACAAATAACTTCACCTCTGTGTTCAAACCAAGTTTTCATTTGAGTTCATAGCAACAAGAAATATAGAACCAGAGATGCTGATGACAGCAAAGGCTTAATTGCCCACCAGGTCTACCAACTACCTGTGTGAATCCACATCCAGCCTAATGCTGGACAAGAGCTAGTCAATCAATAGCCCTGACTGTGTTTTGACACCCCTCTCAAGTCCACTCATTCCCCTTTCCTTGACTGCACCCCACCAGGGGTGGCCCATTCGCCTCTGACTATTGTACTAGTGTCTGAAGTCAACGTCGGGACTCTGCACCAACTACTTCTTCTCTGGCTACCTAGTATCGACCACAGACTACAAAAATTAAGGAGAAAATTATTACAACTTTTAAATAAAATATTTGACTGGTTCTCTGTTCATTAAGAATAACATACACATTTCTATCAATTTGCCTGTTTGACGATTACAAATGATCTGACATTAGATTATTTATACAGAGCATGACAGCTAGATCATATATACTTCTTTATGAAACTTAAAGAAACGATTTTGGCCTACATATTTATTTAACTGTTTTTTTTTTAAATAAACGTTTGCCATTATTGACAGAAAATTGGCATAATGGTTTGCCATTTTTTTCTGTATTTAATTGTACTGGTCTTGCATTAGACATTTCTCTAAAAATGAAGTTAGCATCCCATCTGTTGATGTTTATATGTGTTCTGTTTTTCTAATGGCTGCCTGGAGTGGGAGGGGTTTGGGCTCATTATCTATGCTTATGTTTGTACTTTTGCATCCACAACCAAGAAAGGAGGAGGCATTTATGTAGTTATATTGCTCTTATTTTAAAATGGATGCTTTATGGGTTAACAGACTTACTTTTTGATGTTATTCTTTTCTCAGACTTTCCTCCCGTTCTCTCAACTATCATTTTTATCTGTTGTTTGTAATCTCCATCAGCATATCACTTTTCCACAGATGCATAAATGCATACTACTATATAATAATATGGAACACAGATTCATGAAACTGTGTCTCTACTGTAAGGAGGCTAATGACAACAGGACTAATGCCAATATTAAACTGAAAATGCTGTACTCACATAAAATTGGCTCATAGTCCAGACTTAAAACCACACTGTAGCTTTGTTTCAGGATGATTTTATTTATTAACAAATAGCAGACACAGCTTCCCATCTCCCCCCTGCACTAACAGGCCAAATATTTTTGCTTCAAGCCAGGCATGTTCTCAAAACCTTGAGAAAGCACCTGGTTTGGCCTGAAAACATTTTGCCTGTTAGTGGAGGGGGAGATGTGAAGCTGTGCCTGCTATTTGTTAATGAATAACGTTATCCTGAACACAACTACTGCACACTGTGAAATGTTGTGATTGGACTTACTCTGCTCATTTCACATACCAACTAAGTAGTTTGTCATACCCACCAAACCTTTTTAAAGTAATGTCTGTAATTTAACTGATTGAACCTCCTTGCTAAACACAATAATCATGAACCCAGGGTATTCATATAAAGCACATGTTACGTTAACTTTATTTTCACACCAATATCCATTAAACAGTTTTTATTGACATAATAGGTTTTATTTGATTTCATTTTAATTTTCCTCATTTTCAGTGAACTCTATAAATTTTAGTATTATATCTGGAGTGGAGTTTTTAAAAGAGAAGAAATGTAAAAATAAATGTAATTGTTTACGGAAAATGTACTTTTTGAAGTGTAAGATAATATCTTTTACACTACTGTAGAAGTGCTTTAACCTTGGATTCAAATGTGGATGTGTTGAAGAATGCATTTTCTATTTTACTAATGATGGTGACTTTGTTCCTTCTCCATCCCTCCTACAAACTTTCATTAGCATTTAGTTATATAACACAACAACTACAAAACATGGAAAATCTTCAAAATACTTAGAACAACTTTTCCTCCCTTATTGGTTTGTTGTGAAAGGCTAGAGTATGAGTTCATAATTTCCTATTTCTGGAACTTCCCACTTTATCCTTATCATAGACATTCATTAATAAAAAATATGCATATAATAATTCATGATTATTATAACCTGTCTTCCGTTGTTAGAATTATTTGTTGTACACAAATGTGTATAATGAAGAAGACTCTTCTGCTCAATTTTAGCTGTCTGTCAAAAGCAGCATTCAGTCACCTAATCATGTTTTAGTCAAACTGTTGTTAATTTTAGCATGAGAAAAATATTTTCACTGACCACTATCTATAACTTCCAGTCATGGCACAGAATATTTTTTGCAAATAAAACAGTGTGCCAGTACAAAAAGTTTATAAAAGTCATTCTCACTGTTTTCACAACTGTTCAAGAAAACCTTAGAAAAGTTAACAGCAAACAGCTTCAACTTTAGGTTTTCACATTCAGTTTTTCAGTCATCCACATCCTTTTCAAAAGTTGTAAGCACAGTGCTTGGATTGAGTTGTTGTTAAAATGTTAAACTAAATGAAGCAAGCTACACGCTGATGGTAATTAGAAACAAGGTCTGCTGTTTTTTTTTACACTGTACTTTTTCAGCTGCTACTTCAGAAATGTGATGGCTGTGCTCACTCTAAAGTATTTTTCACCAAAGCGTTATTGAGTTCCACTGCCACCCTCGTGAGACAAATACCAGAGGTTGTGGTTACAGGATTTCCACTTGGGCCTATTGCCCATATGTCTCCTTATGTCCATACCATCCATGATATGGCAGTAATCTGCATTAAGGTTGTCTGGCCCTGTCCCAGAATTTCAATTCTCTTCTCTGGCTGTACCAGCCTGTCCTTGGTAGGCATGTATTCAGTAGCAGTACCACAGCCTGGATTATGCCATTCAATCTACACACAAAATATTATAGCAAAATCCAGTGACTAATCACCCCCCCATTGCTGTCAATTGTGATGATGCTTTAGATTAGTGAATCCAACTCTCACTGCCATGTTGGTTCCCACACTATCCAACAGTGTAATCATTTCTCCATTTTCAGTTGCTTTTTATATTTCCCTGCAAAATTGCCCATTTTATTTACACCCCCACCCCCCAGTGCCAGCATTCAGTTCATAATTGGACCAGTTATCTGGTTGTAGCTGGTGCTCACTGTTTCACAATGCTGAGAAACCAGCCAGCTGGTCCCTGTGCATGCTTGCTTGCTCACTCTCCTATCAACAAAAAACACCATAATTCAAGCTCACTCATTTCAAGATTTCACACCAATAACAGAAGAACCATTAAAAAGGTCCATTGTTGGTGGATACAGTACTTTTGCAGAGGGATGGAGGATACACCTTACAAGGTGAGAGGAGGGCACATGACTTTTTGTGCTGGCAGCTCTTTCAATGAGGAAGAGGGGCATCCCAGGATCAGTGATTCAAACTACAAAAAAAATAAATATTGAAACTTTAACGCATCAACACAGACCATTGTGTACACAGAACACACAATGGCCGTATTACCAAATAGAGTAATACATGGGGGTTATACAATGGTCTGTGTTACAATGTGCTGTTATTTCCATTCTTGAGGGGACGGGACATTCATAACTCACACATGGCTTCAACATTCATGAGTTATAGTCTTGCTCCATAACACATGGAAATAAATGGCATAACTGAATGCAGATGATTGTATATCCTTTATGTATTAATCCATTTGGTAATAACATTTTATGCAATTCAACCATCTCCTCTCTCTCTCTCTTTTCTCTCTCTCTCTCTCTCTCACGCACACATTTTGACATCCAGTAATTATAAAAAATAAGTATGGTTGCAGGGATACTTAAGTTTGTTTATACACCCTAATGTGTGATGCCTATATAAACTACTTAAGCTTTGCTCTCAAGGTTTGTGTGGCAGCACATACCTCAGGTGTGTAAGAAAGCTTGATATACACTATTGCCCATCCATTATTCTATATGTCATAAACCTATATGGATTCAATTAAACTGGCACTAGACTTTGGTATCTAATAGTTTGTATTGCTGGTACAGTATGGATTGTGTATCTCCTTGATATTCTTGTTATTCTCCCTCTCCACACATATCACATATCACATATCTCTTAAAATAAAATATGTCTTCAAAGTCTGCTTACAATGTAATTATGTGAAATGGTGATGGGCAAAGCCCCCTGTTTCTGAGGTTCTGCAGCACATGGTGATTGCCACAGAAATCAAGAATAGCTGCAGAATCTTGGTTTGGCCACAGACTATGGGTCTGGCCACAGAAATTACACACAAACAAGCCTAGTAAGTTAGATAGAGACTGCCCTCACTCCTTTCTGCCCATTATTCTGTCTGTGTGTAACTTTATAAGAACTAACATTCCCCTAACCATCCCAGCCTTCAAATCCTCCACACCCACCCAGCCCTTAGAGCCCCCTTGAGTTACCCTATTTCTTCTATAATCGCACACTTTTCTGGTTAAAGGCAACTTTATGATCTACTGCCTTTTCCTAGCAATGCTAATGTGCCAGAATGCTTGTTCCTCATCCCATTAGTGCTTTCTGGGGGTCACATACAGCTGTACTGGGGCATTAATCCAGAGTTTGAGCCCAGCAGTAATATGAAGCAGTGGAGAATCATGCCAAACCCCTGAGTCAGTTAAAAAAACAGTTAGGACTGACTTACAACATATTAAGACTGATTTTTTTCAATTAGTTTAATATTTTTAACTTTGACTCACAAAGTAAATCCAAGCAATTGTTTCAACTTCCACCCTTCAGCCTGTCCTGCCTATAACTTTACTAGCCAGATGTGGTGAGTTGGGCATGGCACATGTTAACTTCAATGTCTTTTAAATTAATGTATGGCTCTGTTTGTAACAATCACACAAGAGTCCAGTGTGCATATTTATGGAACACATACAGAGGTGAGAAAGAAGTAAGTGCCTGAGTTGGGACTTGAACCCAGGCCACCTGGAATACCATTCCAATTGCACTAACCAGCTGTGTCACTGAGACAACTGGAACCTGGGCTGTCTCAGAGCACATTACTCTTTTTAAAATGCACAACCCAATGGCAACACAAATATTTACTATTAACAATCACACAGAAGCGTGGTGTGCATATTTATGGAACACATACAAATAGAGGTGAGAAAGAAATAAGTGCCTCAGCTGGCACTTGAACCCAGGCCACCCGGAACACTGTTCCAATTGCACTAACCAGCTGCGCCACTGACATAACTGGAACCTGGGCTATCCCCGAGCACATTACTCTTTCTCAAATGCACAATCCAATGGCAACACTGATACGGGTATTTACTTGTAACATACTGTATGAACATACGAAATTGCCAGCAGAAACAGGCCTCATGGTCTACTGAGTCTGCTCGAGTGTGCAGCTAGACCCTCATCATGCAGCTGCCCCACCAGCCCCCCATTCCCAGTATCCCTCCCCTTAACCTGTTCCAACCCCTCTTGAAACTGCCCACCATCTTACAGGACATTATCTCATTTGTTAAGGCTTTCATTTGTCCACCACTCTTTCTGTGAAAAAATATCTGCTCATTTCACTCTTGAATCTTCCCCCTCCAATCACAGTCCATGCCTTCTTGTGTCCCTCCCCCTTCTCATCTGAAAAATCCCTTCTGTGTTAGTCTTATTTATCCCCTTCAGATACTTAAAGGTCTAAATTTTATCCCCCATCCTCCTCTCATCCAGTGAATGCATATTCAACTCTCCCAGCCTGTCCTCGTGAAGGCTTGTTCTCCAATCCTCGATCATTTTTGTGGCTCTTCGATGCACCTCCTCCAACAACCTGATGTCCTTCTTCAGGAATGGGCACTAGTACTGTATGCAGTACTCCAGGTGGGGCCTGACCAATAACCTATAAAGGGGTAAGATAACCTCCCTCCTTCTGGAGGATATCCCTCTTGCAATACACCCCAGCATTTTGTTTGCTTTTTCTGCCACATTCCTGCACTAAGCACAGTTGTTCATGCTCCCCGTAATGATCACTCCTAGGTCCTTCTCCTCTGTGGAGCTCCCCAACTGTACCCCATTCAAGTGATAATCCCTCCCCTCGTTCCTGGCTCTTAAGTACATAACCTTGCACTTCTGGTGATGAACCCCAACTGCCAGGTTTCTGCCCACTCCCGCAACTTAGGTCCTCCTGTAACACCTTCCACTCTTCTATGTAATCAACCACAGCTCCCATCTTGATATCATCTGTGAACAGGCTGATCTTGCTCTGGATTCTGTGTGAGATATCTGCAAAAAAAATCTCAAACAGCACCGGTCCCAGTACCGATCCCTGTGGTACCCTGCTCTTCACCGTTCTCGGTGATGAGAGGTCCCCCACCACCACCATCACACTTTCCTGCATTCCCTTTAGCCAGTTTTGATCCATTTCACCAGTTTTGGTTCTGCCCCCACATATTTCAGGCCCCCCCAACCATGCATGCTGCACTGAATCAAAGGCCTTGCTGAAGACAAAATACAGGACATCCACTGCATGGCCCTTATCCAGTTCCTGCATCACCCAGTCTTAGTACTTAACAAGGTTTGTCTGGCATGATCTGCCCACTATAAACTTGTACTGTTGACCATCCTAGAGACTGTTTTCCTCTAAGAAGCTCACTAGCCTCTCTTTTAGTATGGTCTCCATGAGCTTTCCCACATTCGATGTGAGGCTCACTAGTCTATAGTTTCCTGGTTCATCCTTTGGGCCACTTTTGTGGATGGGCACCACATGGGCCATTCTCCAGTCCTGTGGTACACATTCTGTGTCCAGGGGGTATTGAACAGGTAGGCCAGTGGCCCTGCCAGGACCTCTGTCAACTCCCTTAGTACCCTAGGGTAAATACTATCAGGTCCAGGTGCTTTGTCCACCCTTAATGCCCTCAACACCTCTAGTACCCTGCTCTCTGTAATCCCTAGATCTGTCATCCCCCCACGTCTGGGGTATCTGCCCTCCTTCTCTTGCATGAATATAGAGCAGAAGTATTCATTCAGTGCCTCTGCCTGCTCCACCCCTTTCTCCACCCACCAACATCTTTCTTAAACCTCACCAGCTGATCCTTGCTCTTTCTTCACTCTCTGATATAGCAGAAGAAGTCGTTTTCTCCACTTTTAATTCCCTGAACCAGTCCCAGCTCACTGGATGCCTTGGCCACCCTGACTAGTCTGGTAACCTCCCTGGACTTCTCCATGTATCTATCCTTATCTTCACCCCTTCCCAATTTCCTGTACTTCTGAAATACTGCCCTCTTGGCCTCTCACCCTCTTCCATAACCTCCTGTGTCAGCCAACTGGATTTCTTTGCCCTTCCTTTCTTGCTTTTCTTCCTAGTGCAAGACTCTGTTGCCTCTGCCAGCCCTTCCTTTATGATGTCCCATTTCTGGTCTGCATCCATGTGTGGTTGCATTCCTGCCAGGTGCCTGCCAGATTTCCCCATCTCTTAAAGTCTGCCCCTAAACTTAATCATCCTTGTACCCATGCCCTTCTTTCCTCCCTATGTTGAGCATGAACCATACCAAATAGTGGTCACTCCCAGCCAGTGGTTCTTCCATTTCCAGATTCCTTACAGCTTCCCCATTATCCAGTACAAGGTCCAGAGTTCTTTCTAACTGAGTTGGCCCCTGGACCAGCTGTGTCAGAAAGCTGTCTTGAAATGCTTCAACCAGGACCCACTCCCTTGCACTCGTGGTGGATGGGGTGCCCCACACCACCTCTGGTAGACTGAAGTCCCCCACCACCACTGTACTCCCCTTCCTACAGACCCTCCTAATTTGTTCAGCTAATTCCCTACTCAGGTCAATCCCCTGAGCCAGTGGCCAGTACACCACCCCCATTTTCAGTGTCCTATTCTTTGCATCTTGGAAATGCATCCATAGTGTTTACGTCCTCCTGTCCTCCCTTCCCCCCTTATGCACTTTATCTTTTCCCTTTCATAGATCACCCCCCATTCCCCTTAACCCCATCCTTTCTGAATAACCTGAGCCCCGGGATCATCATATCCACGTCCTAGTACTGGATGGCCCACATTTCCATGATGGCTGTAATGTCCACCCTCTCCACTGCCAAGAAGCCTATAACTCTATTCCATAGGCTTCTTGCATTCAGTGAGACCACCCTCCAGCCTGTCTCCTCCCCTTCCCTACCACTATTCTTCTTCCCCCTTTATCCCTCCCTGTGTAGCTTCCCCACTGCCTTTACCCATAACGAGGGGGGTGAGCTCACTAGGCTGCCCTTTCTGGACCCCTTCCTATCAGCAGTCCCTTGCCAACCCCTTCTAGTTTAAATCCACCCTTGTAGATACATACCTCTATTCCCACTTTAGTACTCCCTTACACTCCCTGCTCAAATATAACCTATCCCTGCTTATAGGTCACTATTGTCCCATGTCATGCCCCAGTCAAACACTAATCCATACTCCCTGGTACAGTACCAATCCCTCAGCCACTGATTGAATTCTCCTATCCTTTTTTTCCTCACAGTACTTGCACATGGTACCGGAAGTACCTCAGAGAATGCCACTGATCCCTCCACCTCCTCACACCACCTATCCTATTCCTCGAACCTCCCCTTTGCCACCTCTACCATCTCCCCCACCAATTTATTTATACCCATGTGCATCACTATGTGAGGTTTCTCCCTCCCCCTCCGTGTGCACTTGAGAAGTGCCTGCCCCACCTTGCCCTAGGTGAACCATGGAATAGTCTCAACCCAGGTGTGACTGTGCCTTTCTCCCCTTCCTCCCCATCTGACCCATTTCAGAACAGAATCTCCCAGCACTAGCACCCATCTTCTTGTCCAGTAACCTCCTCCTCCTGTTTTGCTGTCCACCTTTTCAGAGTCCCCACTGCCCTGCTCCTTATTACCTCTATCTGCACCATTTTGACTCCTACATCTTCCACTCCCTGTTTCTGCCTCTCCTCTGCCTCTATCCTGCTGTTCCCTCCCTCTTGCTCCTTTACCAGCCTGACTCCTGACTCCTGGGCCTTCACTATCCTTCTTCTCCTCCACCTCCTCCCTCCCCCCCACAATCTCCAACACCTCTCACCACTACCTCTGATGGCAACACTGCAAACCTATTACTTGCTACCTCACAGTGGTGCCCATCTCCTCCTTCCCCTGTCCTGAGCCTTCCCTCCACTTGCTGCCCCTCTGTTCTCCTCATCCCACCCCCTCCCTACATCCTCATTGGATTTAGCCCAGATGTTCCTCCTCTGCTTCTCCCAGCTACTCCTCTCCATGGTCCCTTCTGCTCCAGCCCCCTCCCTCACCCTCTCCAGCTCCCTCCAGAACCCCTGTACCTTCTCTTTGAGTCTCCTCAGCCTGTAACAAATTGGGCAACCTCCCAGTTTCCATAGTATATTTATCCAAACAGTCACCCAACAACCATTGCACCCCACTATCCTCCCTGTGTCTGCCATCCTCACTCCATGGTGCCCCCATTCCATCCATTATTTCAATGTCTCCTGCCACCCTTATTCATGCCCCCCACCTATCAGTGTGATCCCCCACCCCATTTTCCTTCCCTCCATAATTCATGCTTAACTTAAACATAACCTCAGTTCCTTATCACACAGTCTGTACAGCAGTAGCTGATACAATGTGTGACCCTACAAGCTTGCTTCTGAGTCATTCCTTACCCCAATGTCCCTAGCTTGCTAGCTCAATAACTCTAGTTAACACATTTATACATGGCCTTGTCAGTTTGAACTTTAGACTTTCAATTTTAAAATATGCAGTTACCCTTCCTTAACCAAGCTGTCAGTTTGACATTCAAACTTGCAATTTTAAAAATTTGAACCTAAAATCCAACTAGTAAAAGCTTGAGTGTCTGAACTTTTCACCACCTGACTATTACCTTAAAGAGTTAGTTCATGTGGGCAGTTTGCAGCTCCCCAAGCTCCTCCCTCACAGCCTTCAAGCCCAACCACCAGTGGCTTTCCAGCATTTAAGAAAGGCTGGTAAAAGGGATGATGGGGGGGGGTCTTTTACTCCATCCAGCAACAGTACTCCTGAAAATCAGTTACAGAGTTAAAGAAAGCTTTAAGTTACTCCCAAACCAATAGCAAATTCACAAAAAAATCAGTTACAGAGTTACAGAAAGATTTAAGCTAACAGTTACAACACAAAATCAGTTACAGAGTTAAATAAAAATGTAAGCTAATCCCAAATCAACAGCAAAACTCACACTCCTACCTTTCTCCACAGCAAGCAGAATGAACAGGCAAAATAGATCTGTGAACATTCAAATAAGAATTCAATGTGAATTCCTAAAAACTTGATTGACTGCTCTGTCTCTGGGCAAAGAATCCCTTCCCCCAGTCAGCCAGCAACAGTCCTCCTGAAAATCAGTCACAGAGTTAAAAAAAGCTTTAAGCTACTCCCAAGCCAACAGTAAACTCACAAAAAATCATTTTACAGAGTTAAAGAAAGATTTAAGCTACTCCCAAACCAACAGTTACAACAAAGAATCAGTTACAGAGTTCAATAAAGATTTGTTAATCTAATCAACACAGCAAACTCACCCTCCTATCTCTTCCTATGGCAAACAATCACACAGGAGTCGTGATTGTGCATATTTATGGAACACATACAACCAGATGTGAGAAAGAAGTCAGTGTCTTAGCTAGGACATGATCCCAGGCTGCCCGGAATACCATTCTGATTGCACAAACCTGCTGCACCACTGAGGCAACTGGAACCTGGGCTGTCCCTGAGCACATTACTCTTTCTCAAATGCACAATCCAATGGCAATACAAATATTTACTTGTGACGATCACACAGGAGTGTGGTATACATATTTATGGAACACATAGAAACAGAGGTGAGAAGGAAGTAAGTGCCTCACCTGGGACTTGAACCCAGTCCACCCACAATACTGTTCTGATTGTGCTAACCAGCTGCACCACTGAGACTACTGGAACTGGGGCTGTGTCCGAGCACATTACTCTTTCTCAAATGCACAAATCAATGGCAACAAAAATATTTACTTGAAACAATCACACAGGAATGTGGTGTACATATTTATGGAACACATACAAACAGAGGTGAGAAAGAAATAAGTGTCTCAGCTGGGACTTGAACCCAGGCTGCCCGGAATAGCGTTCTGATTTTGTTAACCATCTGCGCCAGTGAGGGAACTGGAACCTCAGCTGTCCCCAAGCACATTACTCTTTCACAAATGCACATCACGCTGCTGTGTGATTGTTACAAGTCAATATTTGTGTTGCCATTGGGTTGTGCATTTGAGAAAGAGTAATGTGCTCAGGGACAGCCCCAGGTCAGTTGTCTCAGAGGTGCAGCTGGTTACTGCAGTCATAATGGTATTCCAGGCGGCCTTTTTTCAAGACCCAGCTGAGGCACTTACTTCTTTCTCACCTCTGTTTGTATGACTCTGGCTTGCAAGGAGACCCCTTGCAGGACAATGCCATATCAACAGAGACACTCTCCATGCCTCTCGGAAAGCAAAAGCACACATTAAAATGACACCCACAGACTACACTAACAGTTCAGTTTGGTAGTTCATATGGTCAGCTCTTTATCTGATGAAGGCAATGACACAATATTTCAGAAATGTGTATTCCAGGCAATGCATGCATACATCATCAGGTCAGGCCACTGAGTGTCAGCCCCTGCCCCAACTGTATATTTCTTGTTGCATTGATACTATTTCTTACAAAACAGTGCAATACACTGTAATATGCATATTGACCTTTAAAAAATTTGTTGTAAGGGCTACTGCAGTTCCTGGGTCAGACAATATAGTGGTGCCTGCCACGCATTTATTTCCATAGAGTTTAGCCTCCTCCCCCAAGCCCTCTCCCCCATGACTATATGTAACAAATCAGGAGAGGCAGGACTTAGAGTAGACAGAGGAGATGATTGCAATGATGATCAATGCCATCATCCTGCAGGGTGGTTGAAATCAAAACTTTTAGGGCTAGCCCATCCATGACTGTAGCTGAATCTTCACTTGCCCCTATTCATGTCAATGAAATCAGCTCTCTATTTGTACTTGCCCTTCAAGAAAATTTACTTGCGTGGGACAGGAGGCAATGGTATTTCACACCGATGTCACCACCAAAACAATTCTAGGATCTTCACTTTACAGCCTCATACTGACAACTGCCCTAATTTCTGCACACCCATTTCATGGGTATTCCCAACAGTACCTCCACAATAAAACGCAACCTGTCCTGTACCTGTTGAACCTGCACTCATTGCCAGTTTACAATATAAATGCACTTTCACTGAAACAATTAACAACAACACAAAAATCTGCAGTATTCTTACAGGTTTCACTAGTCAACCTATGCAGATTACAAGTTTTAACAAACACTGAGGAAATGGGAATTAGAAAAGCAGAATAAATCAATAAGATTGAGCAAAGGGCAGCATGCGATGCATAGTAACATGAGCGTCTGTCTTACCTAGACTAGGCTGTGGCAAGGCAACATGGAAATAAATGTGCATAAAAGGAGGAAAGCAAGGTCTTACTTGCAAATGTTGAAATATTTTAATTTTAGCAGCCCATTATGACTCCGTTCCTCACTCCCCAGGCTTTTAGCTATCCTTTTAGCAGCTAAAATTGGATGAAGCAAGCTACTAGTGTGTCATCAACAACAGCAATTTCAACATACTTAACAGGTTTAACGTTATGACTGAAAAGTAGTAGATGAAGGGAGGTGAGGTGTGGGTAAGGATTGAGGGTTACCCACTTGCAATCAGTGACATTTCGGCTGCCCACTGCTACTCATCTAGACTCACAAACCAAATCCTTTCCATTTTATACCACCAACAGGGTCTCTGACCTAGGAGGGAACAAATTACAGAAACATTTGGGTACTAATTGATAGAGATCTGGATCTGATTAATATGGAGAACAGCCCTTACCTTCTGTGTCACTGTGTCAGCTGACAACTAATAGCAGACTCTCTCTCTCTTCCTGTCTCTCTTTCTCTCTCCCTCTCTCTCTCTCTCTCTCTGTCTCTCTCAGCTTCACTTCATCCAGTGGTGGTTCAGAAGATCCAGCATCCAGAATACTCCCCTCCTTCAGTAGTCCTGCAGGCTTCTCGTCAACTTGGCTGGTCCTGGTCTCTACAGATGAGGCCTTCTGTTCCTTCTTCCTCCTCCTCAGTCTGTGCTGCTGCTGCCCCCCACCAGTCCTCTACTCCAGTCGGTGCTACCATGCTCAGGCTGCCCTAACTGGCTCCAGTCCACTCACGCGCTCTTTCTGCCAGCTGTTGGCTTGCTGCTGCCCTCCACATATGGTCCATGAAACTGTGTGATAGTTTTACTCCTCCCCTTTGCCTCACTCATGGTGCCTTCCTTCCTTTTTTCCTCCTCCTGAATCAAGCCAGTCAGCAGGCACCCATACTACTACTATTAGTATTTATTTTCAGCCCAGGGCCCACTTTACTAAGGCCTGGTGGTGGCTGGTATGGACAGGACCGTCAGTTGACTAGTCTAGGAATTGACTTGAGCACTTTTTCCCTCCCTCCTATTCAGTCCAGTCAGTGCACTACTGTCTACTGCCATACTGCTTGGTCTTATCATGCCACACAGACTACTTTTACCAAATTCTTCTCCTCTTCAGCTCACTGGTCACCAGCACTCTGTGTGTTCCAGCTCACCCAGACAGTCAGCTGGTTACTCTCCTCCTCTAGTATCGTGCCCGTCCCTGCCCACCTGCCCTGTGGCTGTATGGTCTTTCCTCCTCAGGCCACTCACTTGTTCATCTTGCTTCTTTCCTGCTGCTGTGTTCTCTCCTCTGAGCCTGACTGTCTCCAGCTTCATCTCTCCCTCAACCTGAGTAAGTCTCTGGTCAATTTTTTTTTTTTTTTTACAAACTAGAGCACCACTACTTCTCATTTTTTCCTCAGCACCAGAAATCTTGCCCACATGAACAGTGAAGACTGTGCTGGATGAATTCCTTGGGGTGCATAATCCTGGCCTGGCTCCTCCTCCCTCTCTTACTCATTGGATGAGTTTTCATGCCGAGGAGCCAGGGACACATTTGGTTGGTGGCTGAGTTTCTCGGCCAGAGTTTGAAATTGCAAGACACAAATATAATAATTTGTATCAAACAAAGTACTGCTCAGGAGTCTCGAGATGACTTTAGGGGTGGGTGGTACATTATCAGGCAAGCAAGCCAGCAGCCTAGCAGCAGAGACTGATTAGTCGACTTTTGATAAACATGACTACATAATTATGGCTGCAATTCAAGGCAATTGCAACTAACTGCATCTTACCTGAACTGTGGTCCATGATTCAAATGGCTGACAGCAGCTCTGGGGTCTAGCTGACTTTAAAACAAACAAACAAAAATTATTTGCATGATGTGGACTCACATTTTGAGAAGTTCCACTGCTGAATTTAAAGCATTATGTGTCGCTGTAAAACGATCATTAGAAGGGGAAGAAACTCAGTGGCATGGTAACCACTGCCATGAGGCAACACCTAATGAACAGCACTCTCATGTATTTGCTCAACCTCACGGAACTCACTGAGCCATAAAGAGCAATTCAGCATTGTGATAGTTTTGATGAGTCAGAGCCAGATCACGGTGGTAGATAGTAGCAGTGCCCCCCCCAGACAAGTGAGCTGGCAGGATGATCAGTTATGCAGCCTCCACTTCGATGACATGCAAGAAGTAGGTTAACTTCTGTGGACTCAGCAGCATTAGCTGAGACAGTACTCCCATCGCCAACACCCCAGCTGCCGTGGCAGAGCAGCAGCACCTGTTTCTCGGACAGTCCTTTTCCAAAAGTCAAGCAATTTACTATATAGCTCAATTGATTGCAACATGAAATTTGACTCCAGGCATCTAAAATGCTTCCCAAATTGCACAGCTTATTGTTGAAATGATAGGGGTAGATCTGAAGACTTTTTTCACTGCTGAAAATGTTGGACTCTGAAGGCTGCTTGCATTTTTACAGCTGATATGATACTGTATTTTTTATAATTCATCTTTATTTATGAAAAAGGCACTATTCCAAAAGATTATAGTGCCCTAACAATTAAAATTCGATAAATAAAACATATATACTGTATTCCCTGTAAAAATAGCAGTCAGTATGGGCTGGCAGTATAGCCTAGAAGTTAAAGTAATGAGCTGTGAAAGAGCTTGACACATCCGGCAGACCAGACCTTGGTTTGATTCTCACACCCTCCACTTGCATACTGTGTGACTCTGAGCAAGTCACTTAACCACCCAGTGCTCCCAGATCGGTCCTGAAAACAGGTACTTGTGCCTAGTGGGCCGTGACTCAGTTAACAAAGACTAAAAAATAAAATTAAACAGTATCACAAAAAGCAAGTTCAAACAAATATGTTTTGAGAGCAGTTTTAAAGCTCTCCACAGTCAGGCACTCTTGTATCCGATGAGGTAGAGAGTTCACAAGGTGGGGGCTACAAACATAAAATCCCGGGACCCAGATGTCTTCAACTGAACCCCTGGGAACCTCTAGCAGTCCCTCATTGGCAGAACATAGTGGGTGGAGGGGGGCAGTAAGGATACAGTAGCTGTTGCGGGTAGCCAGGTCCCTGTCCGTGAAGGGCTTTATAGGTCAGCAAATCGACCTCGAAGGTGATCTGCCACTGAAATGGCAGCCAGTGCAGTTTGCGCAGCACAGGTGTAACATGACTGGATCAGGATAACCAGTCAACAACTTGGCTGCTGCATTCTGCACCATCTGCAGGTGGCAGATATCATCCCCCAGAAGCCCTAGGTATAGAGGGTTACAGTAGTCAAGGCGGGAGGCCACAAATGCATGGATCAGTGTTGGAAGGTCGCTGAATGGAACAATGTGCTTAATCTGGGCAATATTCCTCAGATGGTAAAAAAAGGATTTGACAACAGCCGACACCTGTGAATGAAGTGTCAGGTTATTGTCAAATATTACGCCCAGATTTTGCACCCATTCAGAGATCAGCAGCTGGGTACACCCAAGCTAAAGCCTGTAGGCAATGCCAGCCACCAATCCCCTCACTATGGTGACCTGGATCCACTATCAGCACCTCAGTCTTGTCAGGATTCAACATCAGCCAGCTGTCATTCATCTGGTCCTGTATCTCATGGAGGCAGTTGTTAAACACCATGACCACACTATTCTGATCGGGTACAAAGGACAGGTAGAGCTGGATAATATCTGTATGACAGTGAAAACCCAGCACATACCTCCTTACAATGTCTCCCAGTGGCAGCATATACACCGCGAACAACATGGAGGACAGCACAGAGCCCTGCAGAACCCCACATGGCAGCAGAATGAGTCAGAGGAAAAAATCCCCGACACCACCCTCTGAGATCTGCCAGTCAGGAAGGAATGGAAAAATCTGAGGACCATCCCAGACAGGCCACAGATGAACCGTAGATGCTTCAGCAGCACCCCATGGTCCACGGTGTCAAATACTACAGAGAAATCAAGAAGAACCAAGATGGAATGGCTCTTCCAATCTCTCACAATTAAGATCGGACTTCTGGTGATGTCATCGGCATCATGGAAGCCTAGACAGAGAGCTCCCTAGCCCTAAACCCATAAATTGATTCCAAACAGCTGAACTTTGAATAATTTTGCAAAATGGATAACTCAAACCATAGGAATGCATCCAGAAGGAGGTCTCAGTCTAAAAACCCTAAAGGAAAGCAGGATTGCCTGAGATCGAGACCAGCAAACACAGCTACGAGCGGGAAGGAATCTCTGCTCAGCTAGATTGGTGGCGACACAGAGTCTGAAATGGAGAGTCTCTCTAGATCGAGATTTGAGACACTCCTTGCAGAAATTAAGCAATTCAGAGGTGAAACAAAGTTAGAATTCAATAAACTGCACACGGATCTAGCTAAACTGGACTCCCGAGTTACCGAAACAGAAGATCGAGTGTCGACAGCGGAGGACGACCTACGGCAGATCTCCAGGGCCGTAGAATACCTTGTACAGCAAAACGAAAGTTTATCAGCCAAATGCTTGGAATTAGAAGCACTCTCCTGAAGAGATAACATTAGGATATATGGCCTCCCAGAATCAGCCAAAGTTGGGGAGATGAGTGACTTTATTGAAGATTTGCTGAGACACTTGTGGAACTACCGCAATCTTTACATTTAAAGTGGAGAGCACACAGAGCGCCGTGTTAAACCAACCTCCCCGCTGCCAGGCCTCGCCAATTATTATAAAATTTTCAAGCTTCAAAGATGAGGAAAAGATATTGAGAGCAGCGTGGAAGCAGGGTCAAGTGGTATACAATGGAGCTAGACTCTTTTTCAATCAAGATTACCCCCAGATGATCCAGCAGCAACGGCAAGCATACGTGCCTATCCTCAGAAAGCTGAAAGAAATCAAGATTAAATTTCAGACACCATATCCCTCGTGGCTGCAGGTGAACTGGGACACGGGAACCGAGCTCTACCACACGGCTGAGGAGGCCCTCCAGGCCCTCAGAGATCGAGGGCATGAAATTACTGCAGCTCCCCGATGCAGATTCCCACAGCAGACGATCCAGAATCCCTGGCAGAGGAGCAGCACATGAAGGAATAACAGAGAGGGTAAGGAACTGGCAGTCTCAACTTTACAGGACATCAAAAAAACACTATTCCGTTTATCACAACCTCAGGAAATGGAAGATCCACCACGGAATAGCCTCTCGGACACCTGAAGGAACAGTCACCCTTGTGAGTTCTCCTTTTTCACGTTCTGAGGGACTCTCGATTAGATCCCTCTCCTTACAGCCTTGGACTTACTAGAGACTTTCTTGTTAATAATTTTATTTCTAATAGTACTTACAACTTTATTATTTTAATATAATAGAAGCATTATCGCTGAAAAATCACGGAATAGCGGGAGGCTGGGGTCCAGCCCTGCCGCTAAGGATTGGCCTGCACGGTAAGAGGGAGTAGGCCATGCCCTCCTTTATTTTGGAGAGGAGGTTCTGTGGGTCTTTGAATGGGGACCAGTCACGGAGGGAAATACAATAGAATATTATGCAGAGTCATGGAGGATCTTCCATCTGCTACATGGGAAGAGGTCAAGGGATGAATCTTTGACAATGCGGATACAAGGGGAGGGGTGATTAGTACTGACAGTAGTCCTGTTGTGAATACTAGGACCACAGTAACCACCACTTGAAGAAGTCAACACGGTATAAGTCTTATAAGTTTGAGATACTGATAAGTCTCCTACTCAGATGGAAGTCAATAGCAATAGAAACAGCACAAATCCTCAAGTAAATGGGAGTAAACATACCCAGGGATCCAAGAAAGCCCCTTGCTTTTTAAGGACTCCTCTTAGAGAGGATACAAGGAGATGAATATAAGGGATTATTATATTCGATGGGATGCAATTAGTGGGGTAGGGATGCGGAGAAAGTACCCAGGGGAGAGAGACTAAGGGGAAATGTGGAGTGAGTCACTCCATTACAAAGGACTTTGAAATTAAACTACAGATATTTGGGGAAGGGGAGGGGAGAAAAGGTGGAAAAGAAATCGGAACTATCCTGACCTTATGATATGCAACAAGCCGTTGCAAATATTAGGGGATGGATGGTCAGAGCCTCACTTTGATGATCTCTGTTGGGCCCCCCCACCGATTATACTAGGTTATTGAGCTATAGTAGAGATCTTAGGCCCATAATCAACCCTAGAGATCAGAGAGGATCACCTGGAGAGGTCTAGCCCATGATGGTGGGGTTTAGCTGTGGCTCCCTACCAAACATGCTATTTTTCAGGCGGAATCCTACCCTTTTATATCAACATAAAGGATAGACTCTCAGGAATCTCTGAGAGAAAAGCAGAAATGCAGAGGTGCTTTGGGAGATGAGCTTGAGATACACAGCCTCATCATGGAATAACTGAGCTCCTAGACTATCTCTAGTTCATTTGAGTGCAGTTTAAATATGGACTTGGGTAAAGGGACAAAGCTAAAGTGAGAGCATTTAAAATGGTGCGAGGTTGGTGCGAAAACCATTTTCTCTCGATTCTAATGATGCTGGTGATGCTATGCCATTACATCTGGCCAGGACTCAATAGATATAGAGTCCAGGAGGAATGAGCCGTATGCACGGCTCCTTTCCCTCCATCCCGAGTATTGTTTACTCGAGTCTATAGGGAGCGGAACTTCCTGCTCTCCTACCTTGGGGGTCACACTGTAAATAGGGTTTATGGGGAGGTGCAGGTTATCTAGCTGGGGGCGCCTCCCAGGTTGTATGAAGTTGTATATTTCTGTTCTGTTGTTGTGTGGTTATGTAGTTTTATTAGTCCACATACAGATACATAGGCAAGCAGAGTATATATATCAAAAGGAGTTTTATAGCTGGTTGCACCTATCGGGGCAATGGAAGACAGGTAACCGAGCGGCCAGGAATAGACTGGAAAGAGAATGGTTTAAAAATTCACTAGGGTAAGGAAAAATATCCCATCTATATGGGAGAAACAACACATTAACATACATAAATGGGAGATAGTAAAAGAATCAAAATCAGTTCACATAACGTCAGTGGTCTCAATAATCCTGTGAACCGTTATAGAATTATGTCCACCTTGAAAAGGGAAAACCCCACTTTTATTTTGCTACAAGAAACACACCTTAATAGATCTGAGCATCAAAAACTAGGGAAATTTGGCTATGGATTGATAGTAGCGGATCCTTCGGAAAGGGAAGAGAAGGGGAGCGCAGTACTGGTAGCTAAAGGACTCAATTTCAGAAAACCAAAGTTACGTAGACTCAGAGAGTCACCTGGCCATCCTAGTGGGAACCCTAGAGGGGCCCCCTCTCACCTTGGCTTCCATATACGCTCCACCAGGTACTACAAAGGAGGCTTCATAGAATTCTGGAATATCAGATTGGAGTGCTAGTGGTGGGAGGAGACCTGAACCAGATCTGGGACCAGAAAGATACTTCGAGGGGTCAGGGTTTTAGACAGACTCCGACTGGGAAACTAATTAAGAGACATTTAAAGGGAGCATTCTGGATAGATTCTTGGAGATGTCAGAATGCTAATAAAAGGGAATATACCCACTACTCACACCCACATGGTTCATATGCCAGAATAGATTATATCTTAACTTCAGGAGAACATCAAGAGCAGATACTAGATTGTAGACATATTCCTTCTGTCCTATCAGACCATGCCCAAATATGTCTGACCCTGAGTTGGACAACTAAAAGGGGATTATCTCTTTGGAAATTCAATAACTATTTTTTAAACCTGAAAGAATTCACGGAAATGGCAAAGAATAGATTTGCCCAAATCCAAACAGATAATGAATCCGAGGAAATCCCTGATACGGTGTTATGGGACACTATTAAAGTGGTGTTCAGGGGGGATTGTATTAAATTTGCTGCGCACTATAAGCAACAGCAGAATAAACATATGGAACAACTGCAAGGGCAGCTGCAGAGGCTGATGGAGCAAGATGCAGCAGGGAAGGCCTCGAAACAACCCAAAATCCAGAGGGTCAAACAGCAGATCCAAAAAATTATTGATATAAAAACAGAGCAAGCTTTACAGCGCCTAAGGCAGAGGTACTATGAGTCCGGACCCCGAGCATCCCGTTTGCTTGCACATAGACTTAGACGCCAGACAGCAGAGAACACAATCACACAGATTAGGGACCCCAGGAAGGGAGGCTTACTAAAAACTTCGGAAAAAATCCTGTCGAACTTTAGGGACTATTATACACAACTGTATAGTTCGGAGCATTCACCAGAAAGAGATCAGATTAAATCCTATCTAAGCCATTTAGAATTGCCTGAGCTACCACAGGAGCTTAGAGACACCCTTGGCTTACCAATCTCTTCATCAGAATTGGTGGGTGTAATCAAACGACTGAAAACTAGGAAGTCTCCCGGACCAGATGGTTACACCCCTGAGTTTTTTTAAATTCTTTCGTAGGAGTTAAATATCCCACTCTTAAGGGCCTGTAGACTAGCTAGTCCGGGAGGACTTCCGATTCCTGGAACTATGCAGTCATATCGAGCATTCCCATACCAGGAAAGATATCACCCAATGTGGGTCGTACCGTCCTATATCAGTATTAAATATTGATTATAAACTTTATTCCTCAATAATAGCTAGGAGGCTGGAGGAGATCCTTCCCAAATTAATTAACCAGGATCAAACAGGATTTATCCCAGGCAGACAAACTCAAGATAATATTAAAAGAACACTACATATACTTCACCATGCAGCTCGATCGGGGGCCTCTTGCATGATGTTAAGTCTGGATGTGGAGAAGGCCTTCGATCGAGTGGCATGGAAGTTCTTGGGGTTGACTCTGGAGAGATTTGGCTTCTCGGAGGCTTTCATTAAGACCATAAATAGGATAGACTCTAAACCCAAGGGCCTATGTAAAAATAAATGGCAGGGTTTCACACCCTATATCACTGCAACGCGGCACAAGACAAGGGTGCCCTCTCTCTCCTCTACTCTTTGTCCTTTACCTTGAGCCACTGGCACAGGCCTTGAGACAGAAGGTGGAGATACGGGGCTGGGAGATGGGGGGGGCATAAACTTGCTCTTTATGCGGATGACCTTCTGGTTTATCTCCAGGACCCGGAACAATCCCTAGAGGGTTATGGGATGTCTTGCTAGAATTCAGCCAGTTAGCCAGATATAAGTTGAATATTTCCAAGACAGAGATGTTGAAAATACACTATGAACCGTCAGATAAAATTAAACAGAAGTTTCCTTTCAGATGGAATTTACCCCACATTAGATATCTGGGAATACAAATGGGACTTCATATAGACAAGCTATTCTCACTCAACTTTATCCCAATGATAACAAAGATTAAGCTGGAACTGGAACTTTAGGCAGCTATACCTATCACACTGACCCAGAGAGTGGAAGCCATTAAAATGATAATTCTGCCAAAATTTTTATATTTAGCCCAGATAATCCCTACCAAAGTCCCAGATTCATACTTTAACACTTTGAACAGACTAATCACCCACTTCCTGTGGGGCCCACATAAATCCAGGATCCGACTCTCAGTCCTGTAAATACCGAAAAAAAGTGGGAGACTTTCTCTACCCAACTTTAAACTATATTATATCGCAGCTCAATTGCGAACAGTTATGTACTGGTTGGATAATTCATATTTTTCAAAATGGAAAAAATTAGAACTTTTAAATGGGGACCTTCCTAATCTGAAAACCTTTCTTCTCGAACAGAAGGGAAGATCTTACTTGGGTCAATGGGAGAATCCCCTCACAGGGCTAACCCTGGAAGTTAGGCACAGTACCCTGAGAGACAAGAGAGCTGGAGACTGGAGATTTCTACTGTGGTCTATCCCGCACGTGGCCAACTTCTCCCCAGGGATCTGGGATGGGGGGTTCAGGGGTTGGGAGGTGAGAGGTTTACACCTTATCTAGCACTTCCTAGATGAGGGAGGGGTTGTTCCCTTTGAGACACTTGTAGACAGATACAATATTTCTTGGCAAGATAGATTTAGATACTTTCAAGTTAGGAATTTTATAAAAGAGCTTACCTCGGAGTTTGACTGGGGAGCAACCTCACCTCCTCAAATTGCCTTCACTTTTAAAACGGTGTTAGAAGGGACACCCATTAAAGCACATATTATTTCCAAAGTATATAGAGATTTATTGGACTAGAAAGGGGACTCCACGGAATCCATAAAGAGAGCATGGGAAAAAGATTTGGGCAGCTGTATTCCAGAGGAAATATGGCTTTACGCCCAAACCAAATCCCATTGGGGACTATCGGCCGTAGGTTGGCAGAATTCTCCTGGAAAATATTCACCAGATACTTCCATTCCCCAAAGAGGATGAGCCAGATGTTAGCTAAGAAATATGTAGAGTGTTGACGGAAATGTGGCCAAAAACATGGCATCATATTTACACATGTTATGGACCTGCCCAGTGCTTGCCTCTTTTTTATCAGAATTGCAACAGGCCATAAGGAAAATAGTTATCTCAGACCTGATATTATCTCCTATGTGTTACATATTTCTAGAGTTCCCGCAGGGGCTTAGAGACCCATTGACAATGAAATTCTTGAGAATAGCTTTCTTGGCCACCCAGAAGGTGACAACTAAGAATTGGAAATCCCATACTCCTATCTCCTTAGAACAATGGCAAGATATTATGATAAACATACATAGGATGGAAGCTCTGTCAGCCACTCTGAATAGAAGAGTCCCACATTTTGAAATCTTGTGGAGACACTGGGTCCTATATATGGCAGGGGTGAGACCCGACTTTGTTCCTTAGGATGAGAAACATTCAGAGGGAATATATGGGCCCACATAATATCCTCTGACCCACTTGATCACTCCATTAGATAGGGACTATGATCCTCCTCAGCTTATGTCTAAATTTTAGTCCTCATAATAGAATCCTAAACTGAGGAGTTAGTAGTTGAAGTCGGGATCCCCCTGTGTATGGTAAACTAGCCTACCCATATGATTAATTTTAATACCTTTATTCGCATAGATTCTCCTGATGTACCAGTTGTATACTTTGAATTTGCCTATGAACCCTCTCCTGCATCTATGTATCTCAGAAAGATGAATGGACTTTGTATGTGTCTGTATTTACAAAATCAATAAAATAAAGAAAGTTTTAAAAAACAATTAGGACATCATTGAGCGCCCGAACAAGTGCAGTCTCTGTGCTATGCCTCTTCTGAAACCCAGACTGCAGAGGATTGTGGATTTCATGGATGGTGAGATGATTCTTCAGTTGCAGCATGACCAGCTTCTCAATAACCTTCCCCACAAAGGGGAGGTTAGAGACTGGTCTGTAGTTAGCAGTTCAGTTCAGGTCGAGAGAGGATTTCTTAAGGAGGAGCATCACCACCACCACCTCCTTCAGGGAGTCCTGAAACTCACCTGACTCTAATGAACACCGGACTATCTCTGCAAGGACTAGGCTGATGACATCAAGACACCCACTAAGAGGCGATTGAGCCCGCATACAAACTACACATGTCGGCTACATACTCTGGATGATCTGCATGACATCCATGAACTCCAGCCGGTCAAAGCCAGTCCAACAAATCTGAGGAGGAGCAACCTCACACCGACCACCACTACCCACCCCCCCCATAGAGTGAGCCAATCGAATCTTGGACCGGATGTTGGCCACCTTATCAGCAAAGAAGCGAGCAAACTTGTCACACTTTGTTTGCAAAAACACTCTTCAAACCTGCAGACAGACTGGATTGCACAGTCTGTCCACTGTTTGAAAGAGCTGAGTTAGTCAGTTCTGAGCTGCGGCAATCTTCCTAGACATGAACTCTGCCTTCCTATAAAAGATTGCTGATTGATAGTTCCTATAATGGTCTATCAATCTAAGTTTGTCAGCATCAAGGCCTGATTTCCACTACAGTCACTCCATCCTTCAACCAACTCACCTCAACTCCCTCAAGGTTCCATCAAACCAAGGGGACTGAGGGTGAAGGATGCAGGATGAACACGTATGGGGCAGTAGATCCAGAGCCCCTGTCACAGCCCTATTATAGGCCATTAGAGGTTCTCTAGACCCATGCTTGCACTCAGTAATCCTGATAGGTCCAGCAATGCCAATATACCATCTGGAGTTATACCCCTCAAAATGTGGTACTGGACCATCTCCACTGGGGCAGGCCTATGGGAGGGAGCATGGAAATTGAATCTTGGATTGTGATGGTCTAACCACTCAACTGGTTCCACCACCAAGTTGTAGTGTAGAACTGTGTATTTTCATGCAAGTTATATTTAGTACCTAGAAACACAGAAACATAGAAATGGTCAACAAATAGGGACTGCTAGGCCCATCCAGTCTGCCCGTAGGCCCTATACATTGTATGTGGCCACTGATCCTATGTGATCAATGGCTTGTCATCACTCCCTCCCCTCTCAGGCTTTCCTTTGCCTGTCACAAGCATGCTTAAACCCCTCATCTGTGTTTTCCCCATTACCTCCTGTGGCAGACTATTCTATGTGTCGACTACCATTTCTGTGTAGAATAACTTCCTCACATTACCTCTCAATCTACTCCCTCCAATTTCATATTGTGCCTCCTTGTTCTAGTACTTTTCTCACATTGGAAAAGCTCCCCTGCCTGCACCTTATTTATACCCTTAAGGTACTTGAACATTTCAATCATGTCCCCAACTGCCTCATTTCCTCCAGTGAGTACATATTAAGGTCCTTAGTCTCTCCTCATAGGTTTTGTAGTGTAAGCCCTGCACTATCTTTGTTGCCCTTCTCTGAATAGTCTCCACCTTATCTATGTCCTTGCACAGGTGTGGTCTCCAGAACTGCACATAGTACTCCAGGTGAGGCCTTACCAATGTTTTATGCAATGGCATCACCACCTCCTGCCTCCTGCTAGTGATACCTCTGCCTATGCACCCCAGCATACCACTGGCCCTCCCTGCTGCCTTTGTACACTGCTTTGATACCTTAAGGTCATCAGAGATGATAACCTTTAGGTCCCTTTCCTCCTTGGTGACAGTCAGCTCCTTCCCCAACCTGTAGCTCTCCCCAGGGTTCCCTCTACCCAGGTGTATTATTTTGCACTTCTTACATTAAACCTCAGTTGCCACATCCTGACCACCTTTCAAGCTTCTCCAGGTCCCTCTTCATTTTCTGCACCTCTTCTGGAGTATTCACCCTGTTGCAGATCTTGGTGTCATCTACAAACAGACAGAACTTTCCTTCCAGCCCCTCTGCAATGCCACTAACAAAGATATTGAACAGGACTGGTCCTAGTACTGATCCCTGAGGTACCCCACTTGTCACCCCCCTCTCCCCAGATTGTACCCCATTTACCACCACCCTCTGTCTCCTGTCTGTTAACCAGTTCCTAACCCAGTTCACCACCTTGTCTTCCATGCCCAGACTACTCATCTTGTTAATCAGCCTTCTATGGTGCTAATCAGCTGCACATGGTGCTAATCAGCTGCATTTGTGGAAATTTAATTTCACACTTTGCAATTAGCGCCTAGTTCTCACCCATTGAAAATATACAATTTTGGCCAACTAGTGCCATTTTGTTTTACTGCAATTATCATTTGAGTGAATATATCTATTATTATTTTACAGCTAATATAACCTGTTCTACAGTATACCACCAAGGTATACATTTACCTGTACAGTATTTCCACAGATTTACAAGCCAGTCAAAACTTGCATTGTACATGCACTCAAGGAAGCAGAAGGTGGCATTGTAAACTTCACAACAGGTAGCTGGACAAGAACATCAACTCATGGGCATATTTCTTTGACCCCACTTGAGTTTCTCAGAGACACAAAAGTAGTTGAATCTGATACCAAAAGAGCAATACAGGGAATGGGAATTTCTCAGTGTCACTGTTATGGATTGTAAACCCTCCACAATCAACATACTTAATATCCTAGAAAAACTGTGGGAGGAATGGACACTAACAAAGGGATTATGAGTAGGCATGACAGTGACAGATAATGCGGCTAACATGATAAAGGCTCCCTTCAACTGTGACAGTGGTGACAGGGAAGAGGGAGTAAATGTAAACTGCTTTGCACAAACATTAAATTTAGTTATATGTCAAGCTTTAGACAGGAGCTCAAGAATAACCTGACACTTTTACAGATCTGTGAAAGCAACTGACACACTACAGACATTCCAGCAACTATCAAAACTGCCTCAACACTCCTTGATACTAGATGTCTCTCACTATTAGATGAAATTCTACATATCAGATAGAGATGCAACAAATATTGTATTCACTGGCAAAATTACAGTGAAGTTGCTAAATCCGCCTCCACAAATCATTTTGCAAAGTTTTCCTATTTGATAGGAAATTTGCTATTTGTAATTTGCCTTGCTTTTGTTTTGTTTTTTTAAAGAGCGACTGAGGCCAACATTTTTGGCATTAATAAATTCAAAATTTGGATCAGAATATCCTCAATCAGCCTCATGCCAAAAATCAGATCTGTAAGTTACTTAGTTTAAAAGTTGAAAGTCATTTTGTAATCCTTAATTCACTGTCTGTTAAAAAAAGCCAGTTTCAGTTAAGGACTGCTGATGATGTCATCTCCTGAACTCACAACCTAGTCCTCCCTGCAAGCTACATTATATGACTTATATCTCCTATGTTACTTAAAACTGCAGGTGTAGTAAACATCTGAAATGGCAAATCTGACACCGGGGGTCAGCACATGCACTTCCATAATGTGCAGATTCAAGGTACAGCATTTCAGAATGTGAAAGGGGGAACGGAATGCAGTGGCAAACATGGATGACACAGTCTTAGAATGTATCTGGATCATATATTTCAGAATGTGGCAGTGACGCAATTTGGGAATGGGGCAGTGATGTACAATTTTGAATGTGGTGATGATGCAGAATTTCAGAATGTGCAGTGATGCAGAATTTCAAAATGCAGCAGTGACGCACAATTTTGCAATGTGGTGGTGATGCACAGGTTCAGAATGTAGCTGTGATGTACAGGTTTGGAATACAGTGGTGATGTACAGGTTTGAAATGCAGCAGTAATTAACAATTTGTAATACATGAGTGATGCACAATTTAGGAATGCAGTGTTGATGCAGGTTTGGAATGCAGTGGTGAAGAACGGTTTAGGAATGCAGTGGTGATGCACAGTTTCTGAATTCAGCAGTGACTCAGTTCTGAATTGTGGTGGTGACACATAATTTGGGAATGTGGTGGTGATGCACAGGTTCAGAATGTGGCAGTGACGCACAATTTTGGAATGTGGTAATGATGCACAATTTTGGAATGCAGCAGTGACACACAGTTTCAGAATGCAGCAGTGATGCACAGTTTCAGCATGTAGCAGCGACGCACAATTTTGCAATGTGGTGGTGATGCACAAGTTCAGAATGTAGCTGTGATGTACAGGTTCAGAATACAGTGGTGATGTACAGGTTTGAAATGCAGCAGAAATTAATGATTTTGTAATACATCAGTGATGCACAATTTAGGAATGCAGTGGTGATGCACAGGTTTGGAATGCAGTAGTGAAGAACAGTTTAGGAATGCAGTGGTGATGCACAGTTTCTGAATGCAGCAGTGACTCAGTTCTGAATTGTGGTGGTGACACATAATTTGGGAATGCGGTGGTGATGCACAGGTTCAGAATGTGGCAGTGACGTACAATTTTGGAATGTGGTAATGATGCACAATTTTGGAATGCAGCAGTGACGCACAGTTTCAGAATGCAGCAGTGATACACAATTTCAGAATGCAGCAGTGATGCACAGTTTCAGAATGCATGGTGATGCACAATTGCAGAATGCAGTGGTGATGCAGAATTTCGGAATGCGGTGGTGATACACAGGTTAAGAATGTGGCAGTGATGCACAATTTAGGAATGTGACAGTGACACACATTTTCTGAATGTGGTGATGAAGCATAATTTCGGAATGTGGCAGTGATGCAAAGGTTCAGAATGCAGCAGTGATGCACAATTTTGGAATGTGGCAATGACACACAATTTTGAAATGTAGCAGTGATGCACAGTTTCAGAATGTGGCAGTAATGCACTATTTTGGAATGTGGTGGAGATGCAGACTTTTGAAATGTGGCAATGACACACAATTTCAGAATGTGGTGGTGATGATTTTTGGAATGTGGCAGTGAGGTACAATATCAGAATGTGGCAGTGACACACAGTTTCAGAATGTGGCAGTGATGCATAGTTGGGAATGTGTCAGTGACATATTTTCGGAATGTATCAGTGATGCTCAATTTCAAAATGTGGTGGTGATGCATAATTTCTGAGTGTGGCATGAGACACAATTTAGGAATGTGGCAGTGACAATTTTGGAATGTTGCATTGAAACACAACTTGGTGGGGATGTGCAGTTATGGAATTTGGTGGGGATGTGCCATCCCAGAATGTGGCAATGATGCGCAGTTTGGGAATGGAGAAAGGATGTGTAATTTCGGAATGTAGCAAGGATGCATAATTTTAGAATGGGATGCATAATGTTGAAATGTGATGAGGATGTGATGCACAGTTTTTAAATATGGTGGGTGCGTACAGTTCTGGAATGTGGCAGGGGCAAGCAATTTCAGAATAAATGGTGTGCCCTGTCACATTCTGACAGTTTGCATCCCCACTGTACTCCAAAATTGCTAGTCCCCACCAAAATCCTCAATGTGTCCCTGTCACTTTCCTGGACTGATTGTCCCACAACATTTTGAGATGGCACATTCCTGTCACATTCTGAAATTGCATGCCCCCAACCCCAGTTTTTCTAAATTGTTCACCACCTTGACATTCTATACCTTGGTTCAGAGCTGCATTCAAAAACACCTTCTGACATGTTCTAATGCATAGTGCCATGCATCAGAACATTCTGAAAACGCAAGCACTGCAGCCAACCCTGTCATTTTTTTTGTGAAAAAGGATTACTTTAGCTACAGTTTCATAAACTTTGGAGAAGCAGGTTGTATAAATTTGCTGACATGGAGGACTAGAGTCTGAGTTCAGGACATGCCATCATCAGTGGCACTTCAATGAAACTGGCTTTTTTGAATAGGTAGTGAAATCAAGGTTGCAAATTGTTCATAACTTTAAAGAGAAGTAACATAGAAACTTAATTTATGGTATGAGATTTATTGGGGGTATGTTTATTCTAATTTGGCAGTTTAGTACTTTTGGTGGGAGTCCATCTTTAAGTGCATATTGCACTTAAAAAAACCCAAAGCAAAGCAAAATTACAAATAGCAAATTCGCCAATCACCAGCCCAATCTTTCCCTCATGTGTAGTCCCCCCCACTGATCAACAAAGGATAATGACACTCTTCCCCTGGTGTCTAGTGGTACCTCCCCCCACTGATCACTGGCTGATGTAAAAGAATAAATTTCCCAGGTGTCTAGTGGTTCCCCCCTTTTGCTGATGGCCAGCCCGATATTAATTTTTGACATTTTCCCTGGTGTCTCATTGTCCCTCCCTCACTCCACCTGCACCCATGCCCAATCTTAATGATTCCCTGGTGTCCAGTGGTCCCTGCCACTGACCCAATCACCCACCTGACCTAATGTTGCCCACTGGTCACCTCTCATCCTGATCCCCTATAGTATTTAATTCCCTGCTGTCTAGCAGACTCCCCATCCCTGATCCCCATAATAATTATATATATATATATATATATATAATTAAAAAAAACATGTAGTCCATTCCCTAGGGTCTAATGGACCCCATACCCCAACAGGTAGTGCCCCACTTCCACCTTCCTCCCCCCACCCCAATCCCAAGCCAGTGAGCAGCACAGCTCTCGTCTCTCCACTGCTCCAGCTGCCGATTGAGCTGTCAGTGAATGAATGCACTCTTGACATTTAATCACTCTATTAGAGAATAGCTCTGTTATAAAAAAATGAATTCATCAAGTATTGTTTCTACTGTTACTCATTGTTATTTATATTCTTTCTTTTTTTTTCCTAGGTGACATAGTGGTGTGTCAACCCTCACCTCTCCTTGCCTGAGATGTGAATCCATAGTCAATTTGATTTTCATGGGCCTATTCTCAAATAGAGGGTGGGCAAAGTGCTGTCACTTCACTACCCGAGCACTTTTGCATATTAACCCCAAGTTGCATACTGCTCCTCAAAGCGAAATGTATTACTCCACCTTTATTTTTTATCGCAAAGTGCATTAAAACCAATGGACTTCATGCTACTTCACTTTGTTTTACTACCTTCCCTTAATTTTAATGTGAAGTGCCACTGATTTTAATGGACTTCACTTTACTTTGACTTTATATTGCTATTTAAGGCAAATTTTGCATTGATTCATGGGATGGCAGGTCACATGGGCTCTATATTGTCTTGTACAGCCTACGTTCTGTGTAGTATGTGTAGTGGAAAGCTGTATACAGTTTGCTGTCAGAGCTCTGAGAATCAAACCATTGAAAAAGCTTTAAAAAATCACTTTTGATCCAATTATTTTAGTCCAAATTTAGTAGAATGGATTGTAGGAAACTCTCCTGTGCTTAGATCATCAAGTGTTGATTGTTTTTCTGTGCATTTTGAATGTTAATTTAGAATATTCAGTCTATGTACTGAATGGCAGTGTTGAAGTGTGCTTCGGGGGGGTGTATCTGTGGTGGAGTGAGATTCACATGAGAAAGGTAGTCTTTCTAATAGTTCTGTACTAGTAGTGTGTGTTAGTATTTGTGTATTTATGTACACACAGTAATACTTAAAATAAATTTGATAATTATTTTTTGTTTGTTGTGGTGCGGTGCATATTTTCATTCTATTTAAAAGATTTGGTTATATAGAGTACTGAACTGTTAAATTTTCTGTGCATTACCTGTAGTGTGTGAGTGTGTGCATGCGCGTCAAGTCAGACACATTTTATTGTGCCACACAGTAATCGCAGCACTCGGAATCTGTTATCTGTCTGCAGTATTTTTCACTGCTTTGTTCTATCTAGGTAGTGGACTGGTACTGCAGGGCTCCCCAACCCACAAAAGGTATTATTTTTCCAGTTTGGGATTTGTGTGACCACTGGTCAAGGTGTTGTTGTGCCTGTGTGACTGCTTCTGTTGAGTGTGCAGTCTCTATCTGTCTGTGGGTTTGCATCTGTGTATGACTCAGTCTGCATCAGTAAGCCACAGTTATTGTTTTTTGGCTTCCCATCCACCCCAAAGTTCAGAAATCTAAATTTGTTGTGAATTTTCTGTGTAATCCAAAATAATGCCTGCAAAGAGGCGTGGATGCAAAAGATGTTTCTGGCCATTGCACTGCTGCGACTGGCAAGAGTGACCATGGGCGTGGTAGTACGCAGCAGAAGTGCACAGTTGATACCAGTAAAGGGATTTCTCTGACTTTATTTTTCACAGCACAGTCAGTTGCTTCAATGATGGTTGGAGATGCTGTTGTCCCTGCTGGTGGTGGTAGTGAAGTTGCTGATGGCATGAGTATTGCCTCAAGTTCTACCCAAGACAATGTAACTGGTTTCTAAAATGTTGAGCCTAAAGCCGTGAGTCAGACTCAGAGTGTAGTTGATGTCATCCTCCTCAACATCCTCCCCATCCCTGTCCATACGGTAGCTGAACATAATGTTGATCCTGAAGATGACTCACAATGTCATGCTTCCAGCATTGAGTTATGTGACCTGCAGACTGTAGCACATGTAATCTGTGGGCTGTTTCAATTATGACGCACTTCACGCTCAACAGAAACCAACACGAAGTGAATGCGAAGTCACCATAACGTGAAGTCATAATGGGGCGAAGTCATCATAAGGCAAAGTAGTGCAATTCTATGGGGACTTCACATAGCGTTCAGCGATGCAGAGTGGACAGTTTCACCCCAACTTCGCTGGTGGAGTTAAACTTCGCTGCATCTCTGTTCTCTAATAGGATGATCACATGACATTTCTTTTTGTTCTCTTTTCACTTACAAATAGGGCAACAATTTGCAAGTTTATTTTAAAATGCAATTTAAAAGTGCAATTTGAAAAAATTTAAAAATGCAACTAAAAATGCTATTAAATATGATTTAAAGAATGTATTTCAAAGCATTGGAATGTGAAAAATGTGAATGGCACTTCAAAAAATGTGTTTTGACTTAGGCCCTGTACACATCAGGCTAGTTAAAACATTTTAAGGTGCTTAAAAATGTTTTAACTAGTGCAAACATGTGCCTTCTGCATGTAAGCACAGTTTCAAAGCGTGCTAGGAAACTGTGCTTAAACCCTGCTGCGAGCTAGGCTCAAGTCCATTTTTAAAAATGTTTTTATGAGAGAAAGCATGTTATCCTGTAGTGTGAATGGGAGTCTGCATATTGCTCCTCCAGGAAGCATGTTAAGGGTCGTGGAGAACCCATTTTAAAAAGTCTACTTGAGGCAGATGCGGACAGGAGTCGGTTGTGGTATAACCGAGTTAAAACTCGGTTGAAGACTGATCTGGACGGGCTGCTGTGGTGAGTTTAAAAATGTTTTTAAAACTTTTTTTTAAACCAGTGCAAATCTTCCGCTCTAATGTGTACAGGGCCTTAGTGTTTCTGTATGGCTCAGTTACTTTTTATTTTTTGTAAATATGGTGATTGGATGTAACCTCTGTGATGTCATTACACTGTGACTTATGAATTGGTGATTTATCTGTCTCAGCCACACCCCTTGAGGAAGGCTGAATGCCAAAGCACTGGGGTATCAGGCTCCGGTGATTAGCTGAATAAACTTTACTGCATTTTGGCAAGTAAATGGTGATTTGAGTCTCTCTCGCTGTTTGTGCCGGGACCTGAGGTAACCAGTTAGTTGTTTGGGGATGGCTGCTCACCTCCAGCACCTGCCCTGCACATCTGTTCATGGCTACACCACCCTGGACTCCTTCTGTTGTAATTGCCTTTGTGGCTGTGGAATGCAGATGCTCATTGGATTCCCTACAAGCTTTGTGGGATTAACAAGAGATATCTGACTCACACCAGGCATTGAAGCCACGAACGTTGCATACCCTTCGGAGAAGACTGAAAATTAAGCCATACTTTCAGTCATCAAGAGAATGCAGAACACTGAAAGGGGCATCAAACACAGGAGTTTGCTACAATTGGGACAGCAGAGAGTCATTTCAAACCAAGAGACAGAAAGTGAAAGAGAGATTACAAGTAACGGAAGAGAGCACCAAAACACAAGGTGATATTAAGGCCACCTTTCTTAAACTTGAATGACTTTTGTGTAAGGAACTGGCTATCACCTATGATTAGTGTTGTGCGAAATAGAAAAATTTCACTCTGCAAAATATTTCTGAAATTCATGCATTTCAGGAAATATTTTGAGGGTGCGAAATGCAAAATCCTGTGAGCAAAATGCAGAATTTCGCCAACGAAATACAGAATTTCACCACCCGTGGGCAAAATTCCACATTTGAAGGCCTGAAGATGATCCATGTATATTTAAAATAATAAAAAAGTGTTTCCCCTCCTGACTGAGTTCTGGCTAGCAACATTAAATTAAAAATGTATCCCCACAATCCCTGGTGTCTAGTGGTCCCACCACTCTGACTAATATGAAGAATTCCCCCTCCACCAAGATCCACCCCAGCCCATCTAGAATTTTAAATAATAATATTAAATGTCCCTGGTGTCAAGTGATCCCACCCTCAGCTGATTACCAGCCCAATATAAAGAATGACACCTTCCAGATTGGCACCCCATCCTCTGTCATCTATTAGTGCCACCAGGCCAACCAACATAAATAACTGAATGTACAAAAAAAACTTTCCCTGATGTCTAGTGGACCCCCTACCCCCTAACCTGTCCGGTAGTGACCCTACCTCACCCTGTGCCCCCCATCCAGAACCCCTGAGGGCCACAGGCACAGCCCTCCACTCACCTCCATGACAGGCAGCCTGACTGAGGGCTTTCACCAATGAACCCGACTGCACCCTTTTAATGAATGAGCGTGTGCTTTGTACATTCATTCATTGAAGGGCTCACATGGGCTCATTGGTGAAAGTGGTCAGTCTGCCTTCTGGCAGTGGAGATGAGTGGAAAGCTGTGTCAGTGGCTAGCTGGGGTACTGGATGAGGGGTGTGTGGGGTGAGGGCACTACTGGGCTGGGTAGAGGGGTGGGGTGTCCACTAGACACCAGGAAAAGTTTTTTTTTTACATTAAATTATTGATGTTGGTGGGCCTGACAGCACTAATAGACAACAGGGGACAGGGTGTCAATCTTGGGGGGATCATTCTTTATATTGGGCTGGAGATTGGCCAGGGGGTGGGGCCACTAGACACCAGGGACATTTAACATTATTGTTATTTAAAATTCAGGATGGGGGAAGGGGTGCATCTTGTTGGGGGGGATTCTTCATATTGGCCAGGGAGGGTGGGCCTACTAAACACCATGGATTGTGCAGATACACTTTTATTTTGATGTTGGCCAGCACTCAGGAGGGGGAACACACGTTATTCTTACAATTTCTAAATAGATGGCACCCACGAAATATTCCATGAAATGCATGAATGTCACAAAATATTTCACGGGGTGAAATTCCCAATTTCAACAGAATTTTGCCAGTGAGATTTAATTTTGCTGCATCACTACCTATGATATTACCACTCTCAAACAGTATCTTGTAAAAAAAAACAAGCACCCCATGGCTTAAGTGTAATGATAACTCCATCAAGTGGATTTGAAGGTTTTCACAACAAGGACGGATGGTTGGAAACAGCTGAAGCCTTCTATAAATGAACAGTTGAAATCATAATAAAAGAAGACACTTACAAGTATGAAATACTTACAGACCAGATAACTGAAGTGGAAATCGAGGTGCTTAAATTTAAAATGGAAGCTGCCTTTAAGGAATTTGATCAACAATTACAGAAGAAATTGACAAAATCTGAAAATGAATGCATTATCAGAAGACAAAAATGCTAATACAAGAGGATTATGAGAATGGGCGTGTGCTGGAATGGGGCAGAAAGTGCAGTAGAAGCAGAAATAGACTGAGGCAGCGGTTTCAGAGCACTAGCAATGCTGAAGAGGTTTTTAGAAAAAGAAACAGCACCACCTTCAGGAGAAAAAGGAAAATGAGGAGAGGCAAAAGAGGGGGCAAAGGGAGATGGAAAAGAGCAGCAAGTAAGGACACTGAGAGACAGTACAACCAAAAAGAATTACAAGTAATCGATCTCTCGAGTCGAGGAGCTTGGTTTAATGCACCTGCATGTACTTAAAAAGGATCTCATTTATACCCACCTCCAACCTCAACTGTTTTAGGTTAATGCTGACATTTATAAATTTCTTCATAAAATCAAGTTAAAATTTTATTTTCTTAAAAATCCATGTACTCGGGAACTAGGTATAGGCTTTAGTGATGTATCACCCCCTGAAAGTGAGGACTTTTATTTTATGTTTAATGAATTTGGCTTAGAGTTGGAACAGGAACAAGAGTGTGTTTTGTCTACCTGAGCTGAGAATGATACAGATCTTGCTGGTGTTTTGGATATACTGAACCCAAGTGAACTCACTGAATTACTAAACAATGTGGGTACTAATTTGCAGGCTGACAGTCGCAGATGTATTATTGAAGAAAGGAAGCTACTCTTCAAACCCCAAGCAAACATTTTTGCCCTAATGTGTTTAACTGCATCATTGTGGCATAGAGAAGGTGATTATCAGCCAGGTGCAAGATGTTTTGGACACAGCTCACAAACCTAGAGGTAATAATCTGACAAAATCTGAAAAATCAGCAATGCAGGGACTTTGTGACTATGCGGGCATTGTTGTAAAGCTAGTGAAAAAGGTTGGGGGGGGTTATAGTTGTTTTTAATACAAACCATTACAGGGAGATAGCAAAACAACTACAAGAAATTACCAGGAAATTCCAGGCAAATTTAGATTAGAATTGAGCATAAATCTCCCGGATAAATCTCCCGGATGCCAGTTTGAAGGGCTCTGTTTCAGAAAATCAATACGGTTTTATCTGGGAAGAGTTTCCTGTGACACCATGTTTTTATATTCTCCCTAAGATTCACAAAAACATGGAAAAATCCTGGGAAGACCCATAATATCTGGGATTAAATCTTTAACTCAAAACCTAGGGCAATTCATCAATTATGTTGTGCAGCAATGGTGGTGGGACTTGAATCACATGTAAAAGACACATCTGATGTTCTTAGAAAGTTTTCAGACTTTGAGTTGCATGAAGGATGATGTGGCAAAGCATTGATGTGGAAGCCCCTTATACTTCTATAAGACACACACAGGATATTGAGCCTGTATGTATTTTCTAGAAAAGCATCCAGACAAAGAAATTCTGCCTGTTGATTTCATTTTAACTGCTCTAGAATTTATCCTTAAGCACAATTATTTTGAATTTGAAGGATCATTTTATCTTCAGTTATGTGCTACATCTATGGGGGACTTTTGGCCCCCATGTACACATATTATTTTGGGATATGGAGGAGAAGCTTATTTTCAATAAAGAAAGCAACTCATTTCTCCCAAAAATCTTAAAGTGATACTGCTTTATTTACTGTATTATTTGTGTGTGACAAGGGGACACTGGGGAGATTGAGATGTTTATGGAATGGTTTAATTTGAATGATTTTAACCTACAACTCAGTAATACAGCTGACCAAGAGCACATTGCTTTCCTAGATCTGGCACTGAGTAGGAATGAAGCCACAGGTAACAAAATAAGGAGTAAATGCTTTAGAAAACAAACTCTGTCCAGAACCAACAGGGCTGCATCTAGGGCATGGAAAAGGGATTAGAGGAGCAAGACACAGCACCACTTGCAGCTACAATGAGAATATGTGAACTGGTGTTCTACACAGTGCACTGGTGCACATCTGTTTTCTTGTCATGATAGCAACACATCAGGAGGTTTCTGGTGCTGCTGGACCCCAGAGATCACTTAGTTGGGATCTGGAGACATGAGGGCAATGGTGCAGAAGATGTGAAACTATTTATTTAAAGAGTGCTAATGCCACACTCTGGACTGAACATAATATATATATATATATATATATATATATATATATATATATATATATAAATGAGATGCTCATAAGTAGGGTTCATTAGTATGCTCCTGCATCTATGCTCTGGGTCTGTCTCTTTTTATAAGGAGAAGCATTATGTGGGATGGGTGATTGTACCAAGTAGTGTAACTTGAGCTAAATGCTAATAGTGTAGGTCCTATGCATACCCAATAATCTACACTGTCACTGACTTTTGCAGTTGCCCTTTGCAGGGAGAAATTGCCCACATCTGTAGTACTGCAGCTGGCTTATATCAGCAAAGTCTGCACTGAACATATATTTGAAGCAGCTGCTAATAAATAGCCATATTCATGAAAGGTAAAATCAATTTTTCTTGACATCAGACTGTAATACTGATCCGGAGTATTTGCACAAGGAGGCTTTTTAGTTCACCAGTTGATAATGATATCTTCTCAGACTTGCAGGTTGTCAGGCTGCTCAACACGGAGTCAAATTCAATGTGCACCTAAAATGGTGATTAATATTATCAAAGCCACATATTATTGGAGGGGGCATGCCATGAAACAACAAGGGTCCTCTTGAGCCATCCAGCACGCTCATCCTAACAATACTAGGATACCATTTGTGCCACAATCATATCATTTGTTATGTGTACTTTTAAGTTTGATCTGGGCTTAATTCAAAAGATCGGGATGCTAACAAGAGAGACTCCAGAGTGAATGTAGTACATAGGGTGACAGCAGTTCATTCACCTTACCTAGGAATATACTGTATTGGCTGGAGTTTTTCCTTCAGTTGTAATGTTCCCACTAAAGAATGACAGTAAACAAACAAATAACAGACATAAACTGACATTTCTGTCTTGGTGGCTGCCAGCTCCCTTTTCCTTTCAACCTGTAGAGCCTCACAAGCTCTTTGACCAGTTTACAAATGTCCAGGCATTAGCCTGCTCTACCTCTCAGTGTAAGTGCTTTAAAAACAGAACTGCAAGCTCCTTCAAATTAAAGGGGGGAGAGAGAGATTGAGAGGGGGCAGAGTCACAGAATAACACATTTTTTCTGGCTCTGACTTTTTCTGAATATAATAACATAAAGTCTAAGGGACTTTGCAACAAACTCAGAGTGGCATTCAGAGTTCTACTTCTCAAAAATAGAGTAGTTGCTGTGTTTGTTAATTTTGTATCATGTCAGAATTCCCTGATTGTTAAAGTTACTATTTTTTCCTGCTAGTCTGCCTCAGAAATAGTACATTAACAGGTACAGTAGGACACAGCATCTAAAAACACCACCAAAAGGCAAAACCTAAGGGTGATAGTTTGGATGCACTTATAAGCCAAAGTGCAAAGTGCAGGCAGTTTCCACATAATGGTGAGTGACATGTGTAGTGGGCATATTAATGCATTAGAATAAACTCAAACACAGTTCCAGAATACCTGCTATCACAAACTATATGAGCACAGTATGAAGCACACCTGCACTCACTGCACAATATATGGGTAACGGAGTACACTGAACTGATCCCAGAGCAGCCCCTGGATACCGCTATACATACAGGTCTTGTGGACCTCTGTATGGCAGAAGAATAGGTGCAGAGCACGGCTTTTGCCTCTCTGGTGTAAAGTATCATTTCAGGGGCTGTCTAGCATTCTTTCCTTTAAAGCTCAGGACCGGTGGCAGGGGCTACATCAGTGACCAAGCTGGCTGATCTCATTTTGTTCTGCGGCTGCAGTTGGAAGCCTACAGTTCTGTTTCATCAAGCAAGGGGAGCACAGCTTGTCTCATGAATAGGCTGAAAGACTTAAGTGGGGCTTGCAGCTGCCAGCCAATGAATAGTGGTATGAGGGGATGGAGCCCTGTCATTTTCCCAAGGAGCAGACAGTGCTTGGTGGGGAACTGCGACAAACTGATGGCAGGGGGTGGGGAGGGTGGTATTTCCTGGCTATCAAAAGAGGACTGGAATAAGTATTTTTTAAACAGTTTGAAAATATGATTTTTTCTGATTGTTCTATCCTAAAAAAACAGAAGTTACTCACTTAATTGCAAGCTGCAGAACTGGTAATGGAAGAACCCCACTGTAAATTAAATGTTACAACCCAGGGTGGCCAACTGAAAAGCTGTTAACCCACAAATACCACACCTTCTTGAGAGAGGAGGGGCAGGTCCTTTTCTTGAATCCAGTTTTAACTGTGAATGCTGTTTTAAGAGTTTATTGCTTGAATCAGATCTGCTGCAAAACATTCATCAAAACTCAGACTGCTCCAGAAGTTAAAATTCAACAGAGTGACACAGCAGACAGCAGGTATGTTGTACTGCCATGCTGTACGTCACTTTAATTTAACATGTGCTACTGTCTCTCAAAGACTATAGCTCACACTGGACACCTTCATCTACAGAAGGGTAATTCACAAACACTAACTCAAACACAGAGGAATACTACCAAACAAACTTGTGCAAGCTAGTTGCCCATATCCAACATTTGACTTAACTCAGAATCAGTAAATACAGTATTATTCCCTCTCATCTAAGATGTTGGTATCTTGCTTATGTTTTCATAGCATGTGCATTTTTAATTCATAATACATTTTTCTGGCTATGTTATTTTCTGAATATATTAAAAGAATGTCTAAGTGACTTTGCCACAAAACCAGTGTGGCATTCAGAGTTCTGTTTTCTTCTCAACTCTTGAATACTTGCTGTATTTGTTAATTTTGTAGATTGTCAAAAATTCCCTGATTGTTGATGATATTATTTTGTCCTGCTAGTCTGCCTCAGGAATGCTACATAAACAGGTACAGTTAGATTCTGCAACTGAAAACAACAGCAAAAGTCAAAACTTAAGGGTGATAGCTTGGAAGCACTTGCAAACCAGACAGTATTCACAGAATGATGCGTGACATGTGCAGTAGGCATACAAAAACTGCCAGAAATGCAGTAATATAAACTCAAACATAGTTCCAATATACCTGCTGTCACAAACTGTGTGAGCACAGTGTGAAATGCACCTGTACTCACTGCAAAGATATTGAACACACAGAAATGACCCAAAGGAACCTTTGCACAATTCTGCACACACAGTTTTTGCACACCTCCGGACAGCAGACAAATAGGCACAGATTGCAGCTCATGTCTCTGTCATATATTGTAGGATTCCAGGGACTATCCATCAGTCTTCCCTTCAAAGCCCAGGACTGGTGGCATGGATTACCTCAGTGATCAATCTGGCTGACCTTGCTTTGTTCTGTGGCTGCAGCTGGAATCCTGCAGTACTGTTTCATCCAGCGAGGGTGCACAGCTTGACTCATGAATGGGCTGAATGATTTAAGTGTGGCTCTCAGCCATCAGCCCATGAACAACAGTGTGAGGGGATGGAGTGCTGTTGTTTCCCCAAGAATAAGGCAGCTCTTGATGGGAAACTGTGACAAACTAGGATCTTGAATAATATCATACATGAAGATGAGATCATCCCTGAGGCATCTAGTGGTCAAACCAGGTCAGCCATGGGTAAATCCCAACATAACCCACACCTACTGTGATTATACAATGTCCCCTTTACTTTTTATAATGAAAAAATAAGGCACAAATACTATTCTTTTTTTTTTTTCCACCCTCCGTGCTCGCTGGTCCCCCACTCCTTCAGGCTCCACAAGCTCCCTCCGGCCCCACTGTCCTTACCCAGCCCTTCTCTGGTCCCCATATGGCAGCTGATCCCCGGGATATCCCAGCATATCCCTTTGCTGGGTGGGTCCCCCTTTTCCGAGGAGAAGGCACCGGGGGAGAGGGGATGAACCCAGCACACTCAGTACTAGGACCCAGGGATGCTGCTGAGGAGCAGGAGGCCCTGGGAAGGCCTGAAGGCACTCATGGAACAGTGAGCCGTCATCCGGCAGCCAGCGAGCAATTTTTCCCTTTTTCTGTTGGGGGCAGCGTAGTGACATCACGGCATACGCCGATGTCCGCTCCTCCCCCAGTTGGCATTTGGGCCTTGCATCCTGTGATACTCCCAGCCTCCGCTAGGAGCCAGGAGGTGCAGGACCAGTCCCCCCCTCCCCACTGAGAAGGAGAGCTGTCCATGGGATGCTCAATCCTTCTCCCCAGCCGGCCCTCCAGTGACCCTGTGGCTCATTCCCGACTCTGCTGTTGGCCACAAGCTGAAATCCAACCGCTGCGCCATCGGGCCAGTTTGTTTTTTACTATTCTATATATTTTTTGTTGAAATTATTGTTCCATCAGAAAAAATAGTTCCCTGTTGCTGGGTAGAATAATCCTCTACTCTCATATGGTTACTGGAAGAGAGTATGTGAGGTTTTAGTTGTTTTGACCCTTCCCCCCTCCACGCCACCATCCTGCATGCAGCTGAGTTACTCTCATATGTATGAAAAGAGAGAGCGCCTTGTTTCAGTTGCTTTTTCACTTTTTAATTTTTTAACAGACAGCCTTACAGTTTTTAGTGTGTATTTAGAGCACAGTGCCAGGGCAAGCTTGCTCTTTTATATATATATATATATATATATATATATTTATTTTTTTTAAATTCAAAGTTTATTAGTTTTCACAGTTACATATGAGAGCAGCTCTATACATTACTTATGACAATACACTTGTAAAATGTTCATACAACTGTTAGAGAAGCTGCCCCCACCCACCCCAGCCTCCCTCCCTCCCTTCCCCAGCACAGCTCAGGTTGACAAAATATTCACCAGGATAACCTAAGTGATTACTTGAGAGGTAATCTAAATACAGTACATAACAGAGTGTACAAAGGTTCCCATATACGCTTGTATTTAGTCAGCCTATTATTTAAACTAGCCACCATTTTCTCCATTCTAAGATTGGCTAAGATCTCTTTAAGACACTCCGAAAAAGGAATGTCCTCACTGTCCTTCCAATGCTGAAGGATAACCTTTTTGACCGATAATGAAATTAAGGCCATGTGATGTCTCTAGATACAACTGGTATGGAAGTGTAGTCTCCCAACAGGTTTGAAAAGATCAGAGAGGCCCAGGAGGGGATCCATCCTGTGACAGATATCATCCCAGAGAGTGGTAACTTCCGGGCACAACCAGAATATATGGTACAGCGTACCCTCCTCCTGCCCACATCTGGAACAGAAGGCCGAGTCTATAAGGCCAAATCTATGGAGCCTCTGAGGAGTGTAGCATATATTATGCAAGTTGTGAAATTGTGTCAATTTCAATCTATCCTGCGTAATATATCTGTGAGCATTTTTCCAAAGGGCTGCCCCATCTATTTCTAGACTGAGGAAGTACGCTGCCCAGTATGTCTTTGGTATGAATTCTTCAGGATATTTACAATCATATAAACTTTTGCAAATCTCGGACACTGAATGTCAATGTCCTATTAATGTTAGCAAGACATCCTGGAACCTTTTCCTGTCTGGAAGGGACAGGAGCGGCCCAAACTCTTTTGCTAATAAGTGTTTTAGCTGGTAGACTTTGAAGATAGATTTAGTGAGTATCCTGAATCTGCTCAAAATAGTATTAACTGCAAGCCATGAGCCATCCTGCACCACTAACTGGGCAAGTGTAGTATTACCCAGTTGTGGGAGCCAGTTTCGACTGATTGGCTTGTGGTCTAATTTTATGTTAGAGTTGCCCCAAACTGGTTGGAGCCAAGTCCGTCACCTGCCTATATTCCATGTTAGAATGTATCTGTGCATGCACCTTCACTGAGATTGCCAGTGGGGTGAGTTTCAATTGCGGGGGAGAGGTCACTCAGTCTTATATGCAGCAACGATAGTGGCGTCAGACCACACTGCTTAATAGAAGTTAGTTCTATTCGCAGCCACATCGGGAGGCTCCCTTCTGAGGCAGTTTCCCCCTTGTTCTCCAACCATCTCAAGTATTTCACCATATGACTCGCCCAGTAGTAAAATGCCAGAGATGGGAGACAAAGACCCCCTCTATCCTTAGGGGTGGCTAGCTTGTAATATGCAATTCTGGGTTGCCTTTCAGCCCAGATAAAGTTTGTTATTATTGCGTTGACTTTGTGGAACCATGAACTGGGAATCCACATGTTAAGCAAGTGTAATGGGTAAAAAATTCTGGGGAAGAGATTCATCTTGATGAGATTTACACGTCCCCAGAGTGTAATGGATAGCTTGGACCATCTCTTCAAGTCTACTTCCAAGGTTTTTACTAAATCATCCAGGTTCAGCTTTAAAAGGTGGGCCGGTTCTCTTACCACCTGGATACCCAGATATTTTAAAGAGTTCGAAGTCCAGGACATGCCACTCTGATTGACTATCAACTCATCCACCCTGTGATTGAGTGGGAACACCAAAGATTTATCGACATTTAGCTTATAATTAGAGAGCATAGCGAACTCCTGGATCACCACCAGCAATGCTGGTATCAAGTTATCTGGATCTGTCAACTGCAATAGTAGATCATCAGCATATGCTGATACTTTGACCTCATGCCCTTAAATAACCACCCCATGGATCAGAGAGCATTGTTTGATCCGGCAGATCAGGGGCTCTAAGTATAGAATAAAAAGCAATGGTGAAAGGGGACAGCCCTGTCTGGTGCCTGAGTGGAGTAGAAACTTTTCAGAAATCGATCCATTGACCATCACTCTGGCTGATGGTGCGCTATAAAAAATTCTGATCCAGTTCTGAAAATGCTGGGGAATCTTACAGGCATTCAGGGCCCTAAGTAAGAAGTTCCAGTCCACCCTGTCGAATGCCTTCTCCGCATCCAGTGAAACTAGGACCGCCAGGTAGGGGGGCATCCCTGGTTGCGGAGAGGACATGCGACAGGGTTCTAAGATGGTCCATCCATGAGCGTCCCCGCATGAACCTGACTTGTTCTGGCCCAATCAGGTAAGGGATTACTAGAACTAGACGGTTGCCAAAATCTTGGCTAGAATTTTAATGTCTTGATTCATTAAGGATATAGGGCGGTAACTTGTTGGTGATTCTGGGTTTTTCCCAGGTTTCAGAATTAACACAATTAAAGCCTCCCACAGGGCGGGGTCCATTTGTACGCCAGATAAAATATACTGAAATAGAGACATTAACATAGGGAACAAAAGATTTAAAAATTTTTTATAGAAATTTGCCGAAAACCCATCTGGGCCAGGTGACCTGTCTGAGGGTAACGCCATGACGACTCTGGTGATTTCCTTCGCAGTTATTGGGGAGATCAATCAGTCCTGTTGGAAGTCCAACAGAGAGGATAGTCCGGAGGCCTCCAGATAGTAATCCATGCTAATATCCAAAGCCGAGTCTCTGGGACTATATAAATTAGCATAGTATCTCTGAAACTCCATGACTATCTCCTCAGTTGTTGTCAGGAGCATATTGTTTGTTGGAGAGTGGATTGTCAAAACATGTCTATTCGCCTCCATTTGCTTAATCTTCAGTGCCAGTAGTCTTCCAGCTTTTTCTTCCTGTATCTGAATATGCCACTCTGGCCCTGAGGATCACAAATTCTGCTTTGTCTCTCAGTAATTCTAGATAGCCCTTTGAGTTTGACCAGTTCCTGTTTTTCAAGCTCGGTTAAGGTGGGCTTAATCCTGCTTCTTTATGTTGTATTTCCAATAATAGCCCTTTCAATTTTCTATCTTTTTCTTTTTTCCAGAAAGTAGCTAAACTAATTAAGACACCTCTCATGGATGCCTTAAAGGCTCCCCAGAGCATATCGGGTCTCCCAACAGAACCGGAATTGGTTCCTATGAAATGATGGATATGCTCACTGATTACTTGGACCATTTTATCCTCTTTTAGCATGTGGTTGTTTATATTCCACCTGAAAGACTTCTTAGGAGAAGAGAGGAGTGCTAGGTGGCATACGACCAATGCATGGTCAGATGGGGGGCCTGATTGTACAAGAGCTTCCACCACTCTGGGAAGGAGACTATGTGAAAGGAATATATAGTCAATGCGAGATGCCATGTTATGTACGGGAGATCCGAAGGTAAATTCCTTTTCCAGAGGATGGAGCACTCTCCAGACGTCACAAAGAGCATACAACTCTAAGAGTTCTGACAGAGTTCTTTGGGCTGGTGAGCGAGCCCTGCTCATGGAAGTGGAGCGGTCCATTGAGGAGTCCATCACAACATTCATATCTCCCCCTATAACCATCGGCAATGCTGAATATGGTTGCAATACATTGACTAACTTCACAAAAAAGTCAGGGGAGTCAAAATTGGGCCCGTACACAGTTCCCAAAATGAGTTCAGTAGCGTACAAATAACCGTGGATAAACAGGAAGCGGCCCTGTGGATCCTTAATTGCCTGTTTCATTGCAAAGGGAACCTTCCTGTTAATCACTATTAGGACCCCCGCGCTGTTGGTAGTCCCGTCAGCTGAAAAAACTTGCCCTATCTGCAGTCGTCTCATACAGTTAGCCTCCGAGTCTAACAGGTGAGACTCCTGTATAACCCCTATGTCTGTGGATAACAGATCCAGATGCTTAAGAACTTTATATTATTTGACATGCTGTCTTAAGCCCTTAACATTCCAAGTAGCAGTTCTTATGGTATTAGCCATATTCGCTAGCTATATAATGAAACCATACTTAAAACGAGACCCCGGATAGTATAACCATACTACAATCACTATTGAGCTGTGCTGAGGACCCCCCCATAATGCTCTCCTATCCCCCCCTTGTACCCGAAGAAAACATGAGTGGATACCAATACCCCTTCCCTCCCTAACCTTCCCCCTTGCAAACAACCAAATCCCAACCCCTACCCCCAAACCCTCGAAGAAACATGTACCCTAAATTATTAACTGACCCATTGCACCACACATACCCCATCGCTTCTGTCACAGTTACGTGACACAGTGAGTCCCGCTGTAGTCCGCAGCCATAGCCCTCCCGCCATCCCAAAACTCCCTGAACACATAACTTCTTAGAGGGTGTTACGTTGTGGTGGGTGATCATGTCCAGGCATCACGTCTTGAACTTATGTACTTGGGCCCTGAAAGGCCCCCGAACAAAACGCCTCGTTGAGGTCTTGCCTGGGGCACCTCATATGGAGAGTCGTTTCTCCTAGGGGGAACCCCGCCCACACTATCACCTGCAGTCCATGTCCCATAAGCATGAGCATGCAGTAGCCGCCAGTTCCCCTCTGGGGCTCCGCAATAAACCTAGGCCTGATCAAAAACTAAACTCTGACACCATACAGTTCCAACAAGACAGCCCCCCCAAAAAAGGTTCAAACAAAACCATCCATGATAGGAATTTTGTGTCCATCAGTCCTCTATAAAAGAAACTACAGCAATAAGAGTGTAACGTTAGAAATAAAAATGTGCTTGTGTTTTAAAGATCTCTTTGAAGTCTGCCTCTTCTGGAACTTCTTTATCCCCATCGAATCGTCCTCCAGTAATCTTCACCCAGCGACTCGCCTCACTTAGGCCTGAACAGGTCAGGAAACTCCTTTTGTAAAGCCTTCGTGGCCAAGTCTGTGTCCTCAAAGGATACCCAGGCCCCCGACACCATCACCTGGAAGCGGGCCGGGTATCCCATATGGAATTTAATACCTGCCGCGATGAGCTTGGTCACGACTGTGTGAAAAAGGGACCTTCTTTGCTGCACCGAAGCTGGTAAGTCCTGGGTGATTTGTATTACCTTGCCTTCCCAAAGGACCTTCTCTAATTCTTTTATCTTAGAGAGCAGATGCTGCTTTTCTTGGTAGTTTAGTAGCTTGGCTAACAAGGGTCTGGGCTGCTGACCTGGAGCTGGGATAGGCCGCAACGCCCGGTGAGCCCTCTCGAGAGTATATGAAGTTCCATAGGGAGAGGGTCCGGCAAGCTTTTCAAATAGCCTCTGCATAAATAGAATTACATTCTAGCCCTCTTCCTTTTTGGGTATTCCCAAAATGACCACGTTATTTCTTCGGGATCGCCCCTCCAGATCCTCTACTTTCTGCTCGAGCTTCTTAATGCGCTGGCGGTTGCTGATCGTAGCTTCCTCGGTGCAGCTCACCACTTTCTCTACAGATGATATTCGGGCTTCTGCATCCGTGACTTTAACGTTCAGCTCTTCCAGTGCCCCTGCCAAATGCTTGATCTCTGAGACTACCATTTTCATGTCATCTCTTAGGGGCTGTAATTCTCTTCGGAATAATTCCAGTGTAAGAGGTGTTGTCTCTGACTCCAGCGTTTTCAGGGCTGTAATATTTGATGTCTTCCCACCTCCTGACAGCTGGGCCTTGGGTCTCTTCCCGAATTTCTTGGGGGAAACAGGCGGAGTGTGTCGGGGCATCGCGAGTTTCATTTCTGCATCCATATCTCGATGTTAACCCATTCTGCCAACCCTCTAACAGTACAGACTTCTTTTGCAGTATTATAAAGCATCTTTCCAGGCAGTTTATACCCTAAAATGAGTTTAGGATAGCAGAGTCCGCCCAGTCCTACTACTCAGGCTGCAGCATCACTTGCTCTTCCTCTTTTATATATTTCTGAGTTTGGCTTGGGTTTAGTGGTTGCTGTTTGCTTTGGCTCTTGCATTTGGGTGTTTTACTTTTAATTTTGTACAGAATGGGATCGGGACATTAATTTAGCAGCTGTCAGGCTACTGATGTGGGGATCGAGAAAGGGAGCCCGGTACCGATAGACTTGTGGAGGGAGGTGAGACAGGTGCTCCGTTCCACGTCTTATGAATGATACATTATATATATATATGTATATGTAGGAGGCAAAAAACTCTGTTTAATGCATTAGTTAGGGTTGTTCCACACCATCAAAAGCAAGGAAATTCGGTGTTAGGGTTGAAAGCCTTCCTTGGCCCCCCCCACCCACACCCCAGCTGGCATCGGGGTGCACATTAGGGTTGTCGGCCATAACTCTCACCCCATGAGATGTGCAAAGAAGCAGAGGTGTAGGAGAATGGGGTGAGAGTTAGGACTGACAACCCTAATGCGCACCCCGATGCCAGTTGGGGTGTGGGCAGGAGGGGCCAAGGAGACTTTCAACCCTAACACCAAATTTTCTCGCTTTGTTGGTGTGGAATAACCCAAACTAATGCATTAAATGGATTTTTTTGCCTCTAATTTCCCTTCTTTTTCAGAATGATAACGAGAAATAGTGAATGTAACGTGGCAGCGGGATCGCGGGGCCCGTCTTTTCACATAGTAACATTGTGCTCACAAACGCAAATAGTAATGCGCATGGTGATGCAAAGCAAAACAGAAAAACAAACAGTAGTTTAGACAGAAATGTTAAAAACAACGCAAAAGCAAGCGCAGATGAAAACGCAAAGGGTAAAGCACATGGTTGCGTAGATGTGAACGGTAAGTGAAATGGGAACGAAAACTTAAGCGAAACAGTAACGGTAATAGTAATGGTTTACGCTGGTTTTCCCAAAGCTGCATAAAGAAAGACAGTGAGTGCAGAGAATCTATGCATAATAATGGTTCTCGGAGCAGAAAATGAGGAGTTGGAATACTAAATTGCTTATATCTCAGGAACCGCATGACGAGAAAGAAATGTAAGTGTTATATGATTTATGACTTTCCTGGTTGGTTTTATACTTAGCGCCCAGTAGGGGGCTAAGTATTTTTCTGACAAAAAGTCCATATCTCGTACTGTTTCTGAGATACGGGCCCTGAAAGGCGCGGCGAACAACGAAATGTTATCCTATGGGAAAAAAAGAGAAGTTCGGAGTGCCATAACTTTGGTTCCCTGTAATATTTGTTCACCAAACCACAAAAAGGCACATCTGTGGGATGTTTCCTGTGTATCCTCCAAATTTCAGTCCAAAAGACCAAACCATTATTTTGCAGCAGGGCGCCAAAGGATTCCTATAATGCATCGGATGCTGTAATGTTATCCAGCGGGAAAAAGCATCAACTTTGGAGTGCCGTAACTTTGCTGTCATGTAATATTTTTCCAAAAAAAGAGTGAAAGGCACATCTGTGAGATGTCAGCTGCATTCCCTCCAAATTTCAGGCCAAAACACCAAACTGTTCTTTTGCAGCAGGATACCAAAGAATTGCTGTCATTTTCCCACAGCCTAGAAAAGTACTGTCGAAGTTTGCGAAAGCTTTCACAAATTCATTTGACACTGTCACAAGTGTGACAGTACTTTGCGAAAGTACTTTTCCAGAAATTTGAAAAACATATTTCTGGGGTGTTTTACCCCAAAATAAAGACATGGCTAGCATCCTCAGGGTCCGACTAGGTGAATACAAAAAGAATTAGGTTGCTAGAGGGTCCCAATTTTAAATGCCAAGCATTTTTCTGATCACTAACTGAAAACAAAATGGCGGATTTGCAACAGTAAAAGGGCCATTTGCGAAAGTAAAAACTGCATTTGCTACACTGTCAAACTTTTTGTTAACTTTTCCCATTGACTTATAATGGGAACTTGTTTTTTAATAACTTTTAAACCATTTAATATTTTTTCACAAAATTTTCAAAAGGCACATCGGGACCCCGGCCGCATGTTCCCTGAAGATTTCAGATGAGCCACGCAACCGCAAGTACTCTGTAGGGCACGACCGTAAAATCCAGAAAGCCGTGAACGAGCACGCAGATCACACTTAATAACTCCGCAGCCGTATGTGCTACTGGTACAAAACTTGCCAGATCCCAAGGCTTATGGGTCTTGATCGTGTATTCTCCATTTCAGGCAAATCTGTGAAATGGTTGCAAAGTTATTAAGGTGCAAAATTTTGGGTTTAACATGTAAATGGCTCTCAACCTTAATTATAGTGGCACTACTGCGTTACATTATAATATATATATATATATATATATATATATATATATATATGCATTTCTTTCTGTTGGAGTCCGTGAGTTAAAAAAAATGTAACCTGTTTCCCACTTGTGTTTTTGTGTCCCTACTTATGGGGAGCGAGTGAGGTATCCAGGAAGAGTAAACAAATCAGCCACCATTGATGGATCGTGATTTTTTCCATTGGTGCCTTTGGTGGAGTTCAGTTATTTAGGTAGTACAGTGCATTTCACTTGTGTGTATTTTGCTTGTGTGCACTTCCTGGTTGTGTGCAAAATCACCTGGTCGCATTCATTTACTATAGTTCTCTGTGATAAATGATTGGGTTGTGCCACTCAGTTTCAGTTATGCGTCTAATTTAGCTGCAGTTAGTTGATAAAATGCTGCTGTGAGGTGTGAAATGAGGCAATTAACATTTGATTTCCTTAGCGCTCTGTTCACTTCTGCTGTCCCAAATAACAAACCCTCAATTATCACCTTGTTAATTGCTCCCGGTTACATCTAGCATCCCACAGCAAGTTTAAAACTCTAACTCTTTATCTGATACCAGTCCACTCAGTCCATCAGTCAGCATTGACAAACTGAAACAGCATGTTCTGAGCCTTGAAACAGAAATCAAATTGCTAGATCAGGCTCTTGTCCCAGGAATAACATTAAGCAAATAAGGATAGAAAGTGCAAGCGGGATGGAAAGGATATCCGCATTGAAGATGCGCTGTCGTGGTGGTTCACTGCAGTATTTGGCAACAGAGATGGAGATTAATTTTGACCAAACGGCAGGCTGGCTATCCCGGTGGAAAGCACAAAATGCCATCGGGTATAAAAGGGTTTATTTATTTATTTATTTATTATTTATTTCGATTGGGATTAATATCTTTGAGTCAAAGACTAATTTTCAAAGGTTCCAAGTCAGGGACAAAACAGAGCAATACAAATTCAATACAATAAGTACAATTAAGATAACAGTGAAAAAAGAAAACACGGTAGGCATCACGAAAATCATTAAAATGGCACGAGGTACAAGACTTGCTAGTTTCAGGTACATCTTAAAAAGCAGTGTAAATTACATTACATCAAGTTGTTGCAGGGTAGGGATACACTGGGAATAGTGAGACATGTCAATAAAAGGTCCATGTTAAGCTTTGGGGATGATGGGGGAAAAGGTAAGCAGCCAGACTGGCATTGTCAAAGTAGCTAGAGGTGGTGTGGGACAGGAGTAAAGGGGAAAGGTGGTGTAGGAGGGTTGTAAGTCAAAGGAGGGGATGAAGTGGGGAGGGGAAGAGGTGAGGAGGCAGGGGATAAGGCAGGAAGAATATGCTGAATTATTTTCTTGCACAGTTACAGGTGGTTACATTCTTAAGGTGGGACCGTAGCCCCCTTTTGAACAGACTCAGCCTTGTGTTTCCTGTCAGCACTTCGGGCAGCTCATTAAACCATTTGGGGCCCTTAAAAGTAATGGATTTTTGGGCCAGTGATGTGCACATGAAAGGGACTTGTAGTCCTCCTTTTGTCGCATTTCTTGTTTGTTTAGTGTGCACAGCCTCCTTGAACTGACTGCTTATGGATTCCGCATGAGGCCTAGTTGCGCTTTTTTTACGATCAGGCATGTTTGATATTGGGCTGTTAGGTACAGTGGGAGCCAGCCCATTTCAGAGTAGAGTGCTCAAGTGTGAGTCCATCGATCTGCCCCAAGTGCCAGATGACAAGTCCTATTCATGAGTTTTTGTATCCTGTTTAGGGCAGTGTCTTATCCTGTGATGTATATTGGTAAGCCACAATCAACAGATAATAATACTGAGCTGCCTGTGGCTAATTTGAGGGCTGCAGGTGTCATTGAGTACTTGTTTCTGTAGAGGATGCCCAGTTTCATGTTGGTGGTTTTGACAACTTGGTCAATGTGGTGGGAGAAAATGAAAGTGTCAACAAGGTACATACCCAGATATTTAAACAAGGAGACTTGTTCAAGTGTGATGCCCTTTTGGTTCAGAATTCAAAGGGGGACGAAATTCCTTTTGTTCTGTGGAACCGAGAACAGCATGCTTTTGTTTTATGGTTTAGTAGCAGTTTATGTTGACAGAATCAGGTTTCAAGTTTGTGCAAACTATCGAGTAGGCCTTCCTCGATGGTCAAGTGGTCCCTACCTGGGACCGATATAATGGCATGATCTACATATAAAACTATGCTAGCCAGGCATGTTTCAGGGAGGTGGTTAATGAACAGGCTGAAAAGGAGCGGTCCAAGTATAGACCCATGTGGTAGTCCAAGGGCCACTACCTTAGGGTCAGAGAGTGAGTAATCGATTCTAACATGTTGAGTTCTTTCCATCAGATAGCTAAGAAACCAGGTGACTGAATCAAGGGCCAGTCCCATGGAGAGCAGTGTGTTTAGTAATAGCTGGTGATTAACTCAGTCAAACTCTTTTGTAAGTTCAATGAAGACTGACCCCACCGCCATCCCTAGGTCAAAGGCATTGTAGAGCTGAGTGGTGTAGTCCACCAGTGCGGTGACGGTAGAGTGTTTTTTGCAGAAACCATGCTGATAGCTGCAGAGTAGTTGGTGATTGTCCAGGAAGTCAGTAAGTTGTTCAGAGACTATTCTCTCTAGAGCTTTGGAGAGAGGTGGGAGGATGTATATTGGCCTATAATTAGTGGTGAGTGTTTTATCCCCAGATTTGACAACTGGTGTAACCAGGGCAGATTTCCAGGCATCTGGGAGCACTCCCAATTTTAGGGAGGCATTAAAAACCTTGGAGATTGGGTCTGCTAGTACATCAAGCATTATGGCAACCAACTTTATATCTATCAGATCACTCCCCTTCTGGTCTTTCCGAGGACCTTCTTTACTTGCTTGATGGTTTCAGAGATTGAAACTTGCCTAAAATAGAAGAGTGGCAGCCCTTCCCTCTCTGATGAGAGTATGGTGTTTCCATGAGGTTGGTTATCCATTGGGTTTAGGAACTCACTGGGAAGCACCCCTGATAGATCAGTGAAAGTGGTATTGAACTCATTGGCAGTCAGTAGGGGTCCTGGAGAGACCCATAGCCAGTGGTTAATAGGTCCAGTGATACCCTGGAGGTCCTTCCAGTAAGGGATTTTAGTGTGTTTCAGAACCCTTTAGAGGACCCCAGTTTTTATTGAGGAGGTTCTTGAAATAGCTAGCTTGCCGAGTGAATGAGCCTAGTACAGGAGTTCCTTGCAGCTTTGTATGCAGATACATCGTGCTGCTTTCCTGAGTCCTTAGCTTTGTGCCACAGGTTGTCTCTATTATGCATGTGATCTAGGAGTGAGGTATTAAGCTGGAGGTGTGGGTTCCTTTGAATTTTTTGGTTTTTATGGGGCCAAAAATATTGCACGCCCGAGTAAACGAATTTTGGAAGAACTCAAAGCGATGTTGCCATCAGTTGCATGGTCAAGTGGCTACCAGTCAATCAGGGATAAGTGGAGTTTGAAATCATTTAGTAGTCCATGTCTCAACACCCGATTGGAAGTGACCCTCGCCGGGCACTTTGTGAACTTGTTTGCCCAGGTGCACATGACTGGCGAGTGGTTGCTGAGGCTATCAGGCAGAACCTTAACATCTAATATGTGATCCAGATTGGAGCAGAGTAGCCAGTCAATGAGTGTACTGGTGCAAGTTTTGTAGTTTTGCCCAGAGGGAAGGGTAACCATCTGCATAAGATATAAGCCAGCAATTAGGTCCCTGGTTTTCCTTGTTGGAGTGCCAGTTAATGTTGAAATCCCACAATTACCTGCTGCCACTCTTTTCCCAAATGCTGCAGATTCTCCTCAAAGAGTTTGAGCCCTGTAGCCTGCTTCCTGGGGTATGTAGACTGTTGTTAGTAGCAGTACTTTTTTTGCTCCAATGGTAAGTTTGAGGTGGAGAATTTGTGCCTCACTAGTGTGCAGGCTGCAGTCCATCATCTGCACTTTAATGTCGTTTGGACATAGACTAGGCAGCCACCACCCCATTTGGTGAGCCTGTCTTGGTGAAATGAGTTGAAACCTTCCAGTGTTAAGTATGTGTCTGTGATTTTGGGTGATAGCCAGGTCTCCATAAAGGCAATGATGTCCGGCTTTAGCTGTTCCACCCATGCTTAGATCTGGGGTAACAAGTAGGAGGCTGTTTATATTGAGTGATAATATTCTCAGCTTTCCTTTAACAAAGGCTGCATGGAGGAGGTTTCAGCATTAGGATGCATACTTCCTATCGTAGATTGCATGTGGGTAGCCGGTTGGGTTAGGTCCTTTCTCTGGTCACTGATTGCGACCGCTCCCCCACTGCTGACACAGCTAACAAACACAGAAATGCACATGGTTCATGGTGAGCGAGCAGAAAGTGACTTTGATGCATCTGACTGCTGGATAAGGGGTATCCTACCTTCAATCATGAATGCATTCTCTTTAAGGGACACGTTCAATGCTGATGAGACAACTTTGTTTTTAGAACTAACCAGATGGGACCCTCAGTTTTAAAAGGACAATGTGTTTGATTTTAAAAGGTGAAAGAAAGAGTGTCAGTTCTTGTCTGCAAACAGTGATGGAACAGAAAAGATGCCATTGCTGATTACTGGCAAATCTAAAAAATCAGGTCCTTCAAGGGGTCAACAAGGAAGTGTTATCTGCTCAGTATGCTGCTATAGCAATGCTTGGATGACCTCAGACCTTTTCACAGTGGTTGCAAGACATCGACAAAAAATGAGCCACAGCACCACAAAACTGCCATGCTTGTTGACAACTGCCCTGTACACGAGCAAATAAACTTACAGAAGTTTAAGTTTTTTTTTCTCCCCCTGAATTGTACGTCCCTCATACAGCCAATGGACCAGGGCGTTATAAGGAACTTAAAGCAACACTACCAATGCTGGATAGAGAGTAAAATCCCACTGGACATGGAATCACATGATGATTTTAATTTTAATGCAGTGGCCAAGTCGATTTCACTATTAGATGCCATACATCTGCTTCACGCTGCCTGGGGGACCTATCACCAGAAACAATAAAAAAATTGTTTCCATAAAGCGGGGATTAGACAGTGCTCTGAAGAAGCAGAGGAGGGCAATCTGGTTCAGTTAGAAGTTGTACAACTACCAGAAGGCATGACAGTGGCCGACTTTGTAGAGTTTGTCATGGTGGATAGCGAGGAGCCCGTGAGCGGTGAGCTGACAGACAAGGACATCTGTGCTACAGTGCCTGGGTCAGGTGCGTGTGCTAAGGAGCATGATGAAGATGAGCCAGAGGTACTGCTGCCTTCCACTGCTGAAGTTCGGACAATGATGCAAAAAATAAGGCACTATGTGGACACAAGTGAGCAAACAAACTTCGATTGGTACTACAGCTTTGAAAAAAACTCAGGTCTCTAAGCAAGTGACCTGCAAGACAAGCACAAATAACAAACTTCTACAGCTTACCAGGACTGAGTGGTGATGTACTCAGTGAAATGTAATGCTTTACAGCTTTAATGCTCTTAATGAGTTTTATGCTTTTAATGTGCTGAAACACACAAATGCAAATTTTAAATAATGCTATTATTTTAACCTACTGTTTATTTTATCTTAATACGGTACCATAAAGTGTAATAAAATTGATTTTCATGCAACCATGTTTAACTCAGTGCTTATTTTTGATTTTCAGTTTAGTGCATTTGTGGTAGTGTGTACAAATTTGGCTGGTCCGAGGTTGTGCACACAAGCGGAATGCACTGTGTATGTTTTGGAGGCAGTAGAGCGGCAGCTGAAATTGGACTTCACAGGAATGGTCTGGGTGAGGATGTGGGAGCAACATGCAGATGGCTGAAGCAGTTACAAGATACTGAGATGGGATCAGGGTTTAGTGTAAATTCGCTCTGGGACCAGAGGGTGAAGCCAGAACAACACAGGGGACAAGATATCAATTAGGAAAAATAATAAAAATTTATGGCATGTGTAGTGGGTTTCAGCACTGTGTTGAGCTGTTGGTTTAAAACTGCAGTCCTTTCAAACTCCCTTCTTTACATCACAACTTAGAGGGAAGCAAATATGATGGTTTTCCGCTTGGGTATTTGGGGGTCAAAATTTTTTTGAAAAAGCTAGGGATGCCAGATGCATTTGACTGGCACCTTTTTGCATGGGTTATGCCAGGATTTAACAAGGCAGAAAAGTGCCAGTCGGCCAATCAGAGTCGCCCATTCACCGACCCCATGGTATAATTCTTAACAACCCCCAGTAAAAAACAAGTGCCAATTCAGGGGAGCCCCATTACTTAGGATAACCTGGGGCCCCTAACTTTCAAACTTCACTGCCAACATATTTTCCAGCTCAGTAAGTGAGCCCTGAACTAGCACCCGATCCAATTTCCCCTTTTTTCTCTGCTGCTCCTAATAAGGCACAATAAAATTTCCAAATAAATTCAGCATACTTTTAAAAATTGCAGCCAAGCTCTAATGCCACTGAAACCTCCACAGGCAGTAGACACAGTATTTGGTACACTTCTGTACCAAGCATGAGAGGAGAGGTACTTTCTTGGGTTACTGTACCACAGGTGGGTGCCATCTGTGGTACAGAAACCTGAAAGTACCACTCCTCTCAATAAGCATACAGCCTTCAGTCCTTCCTCACAGCAAGATCACCTGGTCAGCATTGCACCCTCCCACCTCCCTCCAGTCACTACTAAATAAAAGAGACCACAACTGCTCATCCCACATTTCTAACAACAGAAACCTAGGACCTACAAGCCTAGTTCCCTTAATCCAAGATGGCCCTGTCTATTCTCTATCTTTTACCTATTCTGGCCACCCTCTTGGCTGCCTAATCTTTCATCCCAGTTTCTACCCTATTCCTTAATACCTCATTATTTTTTATCATTTAGGTATGAGCTCTTCCTTAGCAGAGACTATATGGGATTGTTGTCTCTTCTCATTCCAGTAAAGCTTATCATTATGTACATTTGCATGTTAATTATGTTGACGGTATATACAGGCCCATATTGATCGGCACCTTCACAATGTTTTTTTTTTGCACAGTTGTCAGCTAATTGTAATCTTATGAAGGGTACTGTATTGTATTAATGCCCAGGACCACCTTGAAAATGAGCTTGCTCAATGGTGTTTATGCCTAGCTAAAGAAAATGATTGATTGATTGATTGATTGATTGATAAATGCAAAGGGCAGACTGTTACCTCTTTTGGAAAAAATGTGTAGGAATGGGGGAAAATGTTTTTCATGAATGTACAAACATTAACAGTCCTCTGTGGGACACAAATAGCATTCCACCAGCTTGTTTTTAACTATGGAGTCTCCATTAGGACAAAAGTCCTGTGGCCCAGTACAGGCGGAGGAACTACAAAACTTAATCTAATTTTTTTTCATTAACAATTTTTTATCAAACCTATTTTTTTTTTACAGTGCCCATTTCATAAGTGTAATAATACCCTCCAGGGCTGGCGTTATGGGATATAACGGATGGGCCTCCACCTTCAGCGCTGAGACCTCATTATGCCCTTTGGTGATCAATTATATTCCAATAACGCCCACCCTGTTGGGTATTATTGCTTACTCTGAATATCATTCCAATGCTCTAGCACTCTGATTTTAAACAACCTATTAGTTTCATTAATGGAAAATGAAAATTTTTCCACATTTACATATAGCCACATATATATAACTCCAAAACTCTTAAATAAAATGTACTGGCTAATACTGTATCATTAGACTGATTATTCCATAGCACACTGGCTAAACCCATGAACTCTACTTGGCTTACTAGGATTGTAACAGGGTGCTTTACATGTAAAAGCGTGTGCCTATTGTAAGAAGTATACACAGGGACTCTAAAAACCAGCATAATGGTAATCAATGCAGCACTGGACAGTGCATTACATGCGAGAGCTCTGGATTTTTTTTATGCAGCTACTGTATATGTAAATGCTGTCTGTAACACTGATAAAACTAAAAGGCTCTTTAAAACCACACACACACAGAGCACTGCAGAGATATTCAAAAGTGAGACATTAAATATGCTATGGCTCTGCACATTAACCCTGGTAAAAATAAGGTGGAACACAAGTTTTTGTTTAGGGCCATTGATATGGTGTGGTGTGTACTAAGCCCCGAGGTGGTGATTTTTACATATTACTGCTGCTTGTCTGATGCCAGGGATTTTGGACGCCATAAGATTCACATGATAGCATGGTTTCAAATTGGCTGGGTATTCCTGGCTTTTGGGACGGCATGCATTGCGCGTGTTGGTGGCAATTGATTCCAGAGGGGCTCCAATTTTAGTGCCTGTCATGTACTGGTCTCCTAGAGCAGTTTGATGCTCAGGGAGACTGTCTTCGAAGTTAGGGTGGGCAGAGGGGGTTGTGCTATTTTGAGACTGGTCTAATGTTGCCGTAACCCCTATGGCCCTGACTCCAACTTCTGTTAAACTCTTAAGGTTTCACACTCTTGAATCAAGTGTTCTGTAGATTTTTGGGCACTTTGCTGTCTGTAGTGTTTAAGTGTATGTGGGGGTTGCATCTGGCCCTATTGTCATTTTTAACATGTTTAAGCTGGGCATAGCTTTAGTGCTATGTATGTATTTCCCTATCTTGGGGGCACTCCTTTGCACTACATGTCATGCCCCATTGTGCCCTACTGTTCTGTCACTTCCTCTGTATCTCACTGGGACAGAGCACTACACAGAGCTTCTCACCAGGAGCTGCAGCACCATGGAACACTCTGCATAGTCAGCTCCATATCTACCAGCTGTTCTCAGTACCTTCTGACAACACAACCTCACGCTGACTGGCTTACTGAACAAAGAGGCAGACAGGTTCTTACCGAGGACTGTCATGCAGCTCTCTGCAAAATCAGCTTCATATCTCCCAGATGCTGTCAGGACATTACTGCACCTTTTAATTGCATCCAAGGAGGACAACCTATGGGGTGGGGGGGCATTCTCTGTATCTCTCCCTCGCTCCTGCTTTCTTGCGAAACTTGTACTGGGACCTGAACTGGGGGACAATAGTCTCTTGCATGCACATGGAAGCTGCTCAGTTTTTCCCTCTCTGTGCAGTGACATGGGGGGGTGGTGAGGGAAGAGGTAACTCAGACAAACAGAGTACTTGTGCTTGTCACAACAAGTTTGTCAAACATACTGATCAGTGACAGACAGGGACTATCTATGCTTCTCTCAAATCATCTTTGCAATTCACAGAGATCGGTGCAAGACAGAGAGAGAGAGACACACACACACACACATATAGAACATTACTCAGCATGGTAGGGCACAGAAGTATGCATTATCTGTCAGTTGCTCCCACCATGTGCTATGGACCAGCACCAATACCACAGTCCCGCTCGTTAACTGAGCATTACAAAAGGCTGTCTAAAATTATTCAGACTGCACAAGTGGCATCATCTGCCAACATCACCCTGCGCACTTTGAACACCTTTTCATATTATATTATACTAAATAATTTAAAATATTGTTTTAATCTGTGATTCTGCGTGACCTGTGTCCCCATGTCCTAGTCTTCAGAGTTTGAAACTGAAAAAGGTAATTGAAGTAGTGCCCAGTCCCTATCTGTTGTTCTTTTAGTAAATGTTACCTGTTACACTGTGTGTGGTGCAAAGAAGAAGTAATCATTGACTCTTTTTTACAGCTAGATAAATAATCTTGGCAAGCTTACTGCAGTAATTGAATGAGAGAGCACTATTAATTATAATACTACCTAAAGTTATTGCAAATCAAAGCACAATGCATTGGAATGTTTGGTGGTGCAAATGCATTTCAGAATTGTATCCTTAAATTTGAAGGGTAAAATAAATAAATAAACACTTTTAGATGCATTGATATTCGTGTCCGGTAGTTCTTATTTCTCTACCAAGTTATTTTAGAATCAAGTCTCATTGATTAAAAAAATAATTTACTGAATGACATCGCTTTGTGTCTATAAACACTCTCCTAATTTTTTTTTTATTGTTTTTTCTGCTGAAGCCTCTGAGACCATCTCACTGTCAGTCTACACACTCACTCACTTTTCCTGTGCCTGGCTGTGGTCCCATGCAAAAGAACACAGAGAAATACATGGCACACACACACACATGGAGAGACAAACTATGCATTATTGCCTGGGACCAGAGTGATGTTCCGGGCCAGCTGATGGTGGGGCATGCAATGCAAGTGCCAGTATATTATATGTGAGGAACAGAATCATCACATGCAATCCAACTACTGGTCTGTAGCCTGCCCCCTCCTCCCCTCCAGTGCTTACCTAGCCTGTGCCTCCTCCAAACTCTGGTCCCTGATGGTCATGATCTATTGTAAAGTTTCTCTGATGCTTTGCTTTTGGCCACTTTCCCCCTCTGCCCCTCCAGTGCCATCCTCCATGTCCTGGGACAGGACAGTCTTTCCTTGCTGCCATACTTGCTTTCTTTATTGTTCTGCATGTTTTGCTGACCTCTATAGTGAGCAATGGGGAGTGGGATAGCAGTTATGAAAGGGGGATTTATGAGGAACTACATATTCATCCAGTTTATTCTTTGTGGCTGCAGATGCTAACCTCCACTTTTCTCTCCCATGAGATTGCAATACATGGAGCACATCTGGCAAACTTTTCTTCTGAGGAGTTATGCAAGTATTGCAAGTACAAGATGTTTTTAAATACTAGGATTTAAAAGCAGGTATTCACCTAATGTTGGTGTTCTGTATTGGCTATGTTGGCATGCTTTTAATAAATAACTGTTTAAACCTGGTACCCTGGCTGCTGTCTTTCCTTGTGCCATCCAGTGTACTCTATGGGCACACTTTACATCAGTGGTTCAGGCTGCTTCCTCTGTCTCAGATCACAATGGAGAAAAACTGCTGATCAAGACAAATCTTTTGAAGTTGTCCTGCACTCTTCATGTGTCCTCTTGTCAAGGTTGGGAACTTTCGGTAACTCTCACACTGACACTCTGTTCAAGCCTCTTTGTCAGTCTAGACACTGAGTGCAGCAGCATTGTTTTGACACAGGAAAGGAAAGAAAAAAATAAGATTTTTGCTTTGTGACATTATTACTTTGAATTGTATATTGAACTAAAAAAATGCCGATACACTCAGTTTCTAGACTGACGAAGAGGCTATCACAGAGTGTCAGGAAGAGATCTACTGACAATTTCCACGATGAGAGGACAAATTGAAAAGCAGCAGGGCAACTTAAAAATTTGTGTTAAACTGTGAGAGATTACTGATGGATAAGCAGTCATTTCTGAATGCTGATCAGGAACGCACATACTCGTCAATCACACAGACTGTACAGCCAGATTCAGAATCGCCTAGTGCCAGCCTGAGTCATATTTCTGGCACTGACATCACACGGACTCAGGCTGGCAGCACATCTCGACCAGCAGTTTTCTCCATTCCAGTCTGAGTCAGACTAAGCAGCATGCAACACTGACAATAACTATACCCATCTGGTACATTGATAGCACAAGGAAAACAGTTTTTGTGATGCAACTGCTGAGTTAAATGATTTCAGTTTAGTCAATGTTCATTTTTTTTTCTCTCTCTCTCTCTCCTCCCTCTCTGTCTCTCTCTCTCTCTCTCTCTCTCCCCCCACTAGGGCAGCATGCAGCTACACAAAATTTACAGGGTCCCCACCTCCAGTCAATACAGCTAGGCTGCAATAGAGCCTCAAGTAATCATTTCATTTTATTTTGTATACTGGAACTGTGAGCAGTAGCTGCCTGTTTTCACAAGCATCCAGTGAGGGAGATACAGAGATGAGGTAATCACTTTGAAGATGGCAGACATTTGTGGCTGGCTGTTTAGATCCAAGCTTTTCCAGCTACCCAGATAAAAAAATGCTACTTGGTTTGTGCAGAGGATAGTGAAATATACAGGTCTAGGGCACAGATCATGTAGTGCTTTATTGGGCACTTTGTGGCAATTCTAGCAAAAGAAACATCAAAATTAGATAGTACTTCAGTATAGACTGTGTGATAGTTACACACACACACAAAAAATAAAGGAACACTTTTTAGATGCACTGATAGTCGTGTCCTGGTACTTATTATTTCCGTACCAAGCCATTTTAGGAACCAAGTGTCACTGACTAAAAAAAATGGAATGTTATTACATTGTGTCTACAAACATCCTCCTAATGTCTTTTTTTTTCTTCTTCTTTTTTCTGCCAGAGAGCCTCTGAGATAAGGAGTTGTCCTTCATGGACAGTACTGAAGAAAAGAATGGGGGGGGGTAGGGTGCAATGGAGAGGTCTGCAAACAGAGAGGGAATTAAAGGTTAGCCAGTCACTGGTATCAGCTCACTAAATTTTAAAGGTAGAGCTTTGCTCAGCATAGCAAATCAAGGGTAATTTGTTCTTGCCATTTGTCAGTTTCATATAGGCACGTCGGGGAGCCGCAATGGAAGCTGACAATTAACTGAGGTAATAATCATGTCTCCCAGCTCACCTCAACTATTTGAGCCCTGGATGCAATTAATTTCTGTATTTGAGGTCCCCTTCTACTGTACTGTAATCAATAGAAGAGGAGCAGGCTGCTGCTGCTGCTGGTGGAAACCATTATGTAGCCTCTACCGGAAGAGAGTCCTTGGTAGATGATCCCTTGTCTGATGCTCTCAATCCATGACTCCTTCTTCAGTAGTTCAATTTTTTGGTAGGGGAGTATAGAGGAACTTAATTGTGTTGAAGCAGATTTTCTCTGCCTTCCTCTTGGCTTATCCCACTGGGCAGGAGGTGTAGTACTAGCACATGGGGGGGGAGAGAACGGCAATGTGTCCATAGTTTTCCAATTGGGTGTCTGTTCAGACTGTCATTTTGGGTGGCTTAACTTCTGGTGATCACAATGCTGCCAACCAACCTTTATGAAAGTGTTTTTAATTTGTAATTTTTTGTGTGTATATCTTTTAAAATGGCAAAAAAGAGAGAGGAAAACAGGATACAGGCAAACAGGCAGGATTTCACAATAAATAAACTAATAAACAAATGAACAAATAAATAAATATGAAAAAAACACACTGATGCTTGCAAAAGGTGCCATTTAATAGGAGCCAAAAATGAGAACATACTGTACCATCAATCCATGACTGCATGTTCTGATTCTTGGCTCCTATTAAGTGACACCTTTTGAAGGCATCACTGTGGATCAGTGTGGCTAATTTTTTGCACACTACCATTTGTTTGTTAGAAACAAGGATGTATTGCCTAACCCTCATTCTGCGATCACCAAAAGCTAAATAAATAAAAAAGGATGTCTGTCAGCCTCTAGCTGAGGAGAGATTTCCAAGAACAGGAGGTAGACAAGGCTTATGAAATGCAGACTGTAGTAGTTGCAGGATAAAACTAGCTGAGGTTGTTATTATGTGTTGCCAGGTTTCCACAGAAATTGGAAAGGGTATTTAAACCATCCCATCAACTGATAACCTAGCTCTGAGAAAGGCGAGTTCACAGTGAAAGGTTAGTATTTACATGGTGCCCGCTGGCATGTGCAAATGTGGGTGCTCTTTGCTGATGTGACCCAAAGTATGGGGCCATCTGTAAATTAAATATGAACAAGAGAACTACTTTAAACACATGCATTCACAGTATGGATTAGGTAGAACCAGAATATGTATGTTGCAGCCTAACTTCAGGAGGTGCCGTGCTCTGTGCACAAAGAGAGAATGAGATAAATTGTTGCACTATGTCACCAGAGGTGCACCATTGCAGCACTTTGCTCTCCGTTGCTGATCTATGTATGTCTCTCTCTCATGGTGGGGTGGATGGGATGCAGTCGCAGACACAGACTGCAGCATTGGGGGACACACAGTAATGGAGAGGAGGTACCTGACCAGAGCTCAGTGTAACTAACAGTTGCTTAACTAGTAGATTTATTCAGGCAGCAAGTGCGTGTCCATGTCTAATTTGCAAAGAGCAACCATGATGCTGCCAGCACCACCTACCTTCCTCCTCCTCCCCAGCGAATCACACCCTTCCAGCTGCCCATCAAGTACAGACCCTCCGCTGCTCTTGCTCTCATTATTTGATATTCCCCATCTCCAAAATTGTGTCACCACATCCAAGTTGCTTGAAAATTACACCTTTTTATGAAAATCATGTGCCCCATTCCTAAGGGGGTCTGCTTTCTGGTGGGCCAGTGGAGAGGGCAGAGGCCATGCATCCCTGGAGCTCCAGGACACAACACTATGGGGACTTACTCAGCAGGGGATGGGGAGGAGAGGGAATGGAAGTCAGGCTGATAAGGTATGTGGCACTTTCCACTTGCTCACAGATGGAGAAAAAGAGTCACACAGACAAGGCACTGTAAGCATTTTGCATTACATGTGCCGGCCTCCCTCTCTCGGTGAGAAAATTTGAAATGCCAGACAAGTTGGGAATGATTTGAGTCCTAATGCTCTGGGAGCAGAGCATTGGGGACTCATATTGTTTTACCAGGAATGAGGTGAACTGACTCTGTTGGTGATGCAGGGTCATCCTACTTGACATGACAACAGAGTAGATCGCTCCAACTTATTTATGCATGTGCAATAGTGGATGAGAGGAAGGGGCAGTGAGGAGTTGGAATTGAGACACTAGGGGATTGGGCACCCGCAGTGTTACTATTATGTTTGGGGGTGTTCCTGAGAGAGAAGGTCGGGTGGGGTGTTATGGATTTCAGTGATCAAAGACTGCAAGGAGAAGGAAAATAAAAGAAACAGTGCAAGGCAGTCCCACGTTCCAGAGATTCAACCACAGAAATAACTTTTATCACTTCATCATGTTGTGTGTTTGCAAGGAATGTGGGAGTGGCCGAGGTGCTTTTCTGTAGCAATAGATCTGCAGGGCTACACCCACTGCAGCCCTAAAAACACAGCCACTAATTCCAGTATTAAGAACAAACAGTGCACACCCAGTATCTCTTAAAAACTCAGTGTCTTACAGCTAATTTCTCAGATTACAGAGAAATTGCTCTGAAGAAGCAGACTTCATAGAACAAACTAAAGAATTAAAAATGAGATTCCATGCACAGGGCAAAGTCAAGGTGTGGAAAGGAACTCCTTACAGAAAAAAAGAAAGTCAGAGATAACGCAGATCCCATCACATTCATTACAGAGTATGATAACTGGTCAGGCAGGATAGGAAACATTATCCACAAGAACTGGTCAGTCCTTCTTAGTGATCCACCAGTGATTGAAGCAGTAGGGACTAAACCCAGTGTGTCCTTCAGTAGAGACTCCAATCTCAGGGACAAGCTGGTACACAGGTGACTACCAGCGGACTCCAAACTAAATACCAATATTAGCTGGCTACCTAAGAGACCTGCTAGGTCCTACAAATGTCAGAGATGCAATATTTGTTATACTATCACACTGGTAACACCTTTACATATCTGAATAACCCTGAAATGAAATTTGACATAAGAAATTGCATCACATGTGATACCGTCCATGATCATTGTCTACTTGCTATGTTGTACCTGTAACCTGCTGTGCATAGGGAGTACAAAACACATTTAAAAAAACAGGATTGAGGAACACATTAGATCAATTAATGATATGAGAGAAGACACCCCAGTTCATCTACATTTTATTCAGCATCATGCCTCAGAACCAGTTGGTCTCAAGTATATGGGGATCGAATCTGTTCCAGTACCTAGATATGGGGGAAGGGGCAGGGTTAACATGCTCCTACAAAATGAAAGTCAGTGGATATACAGGTTAAAAAGAGTGAAGCCTATAGGGCTTAATGGCCAGTGGGACCTAAAACCCTTTTGGAAAAAGTAAAATAAAACAAAAGTAATAAAATGAGTTAAACAAGTAATTTTTATACTGTTACTCATTGCTGTTTTTATTCTTTCTTTCTTTTCTATGTGACATAGTGGTGTGTCAACCCCTCACCTCTCCTTGCCTCAGATGTGGGTCCTTAGTCAACTCAACTTTAACGGGACTATTCTCTAATAAGGTGATCACATGGCATTTCTTTCTGTTCTCTCTTTTCACTTACAAATAGGGCAATAGTTTGTAAGTTTATTTTAAAATGCAATTTTAAATTGCAATTTAGAAGAAATTAAAAATGCTACTAAAATGCTATTAAATATGCCTTAAAGAATGTATTTAAAAAACATTGGAATGTGAACACTGTGAATGGACCTTCAAAAATGTGTTTTGACTTAGTTTTATGTAAAGCTGTGTTACTTATTCTTTTTGTAAATATGATAATTGGATCTAACCTCTGTGATGTCATTACACTGCAACTTATGAATTGGTGCTGTATTTGTCTAAGCCTCACACCCTGATGAAGGCTGAGTGCCAAAGCACTGGGGTATCTGGCTCCAGTGTTAAGCTGAATAAACTTTACTGCAGTTTGGCAAATAAACAGCAATTTGAGTCTCTCTTGTTGTGTGTGCAGGGACCTCCAGTAACCAGTTTGTTGATTTGGTCAGGTCGCCCATCTCCAGCACTTGTTCTGTGCTGCTGTTTGTGGCTACACCACCCTGGGCTCCAACAGTTAACATAGGGCTGGCCATCAGCAAGGGGGGACCACTAAACACCAGGAAAAGTGTGTTTTTTTACATCAGCTGGTGATCGGCAGTGTGAGGGACCACTAGACATCATGGAAGGAGTGTCATTATTGGCTGTTGATCAGCAAGGGGAGAACAACTAGACACTAAAGAAAGATCAGGCCAGTGACCCTCAATGTGGGGAGGGACACTAGACACCAGGGAAAGATCAGGCTGGTGGTTGGTGGGGGGGTGGCAGTTTTATTTTGAACAACATTTCTTCTGAGCCAAACTCCTCTGGCAGAGTTGCCAGACTGTGATGGAGGAGTTTTGCATTTGGCAAAGTTACCAGTTATGTGCAAGTTTGGACTTCACACCACAGATTAACTTTGCGAAATGAGGAAAATTTATGAATCAGTCCACACAGCGGAGTTTCCCAACTTCACACACCTCTAATATGAAACGATTAAGAAATATTAGTGGAACAAACACTGCTATTTATGAAATGGTTATGTCACATGATATTGGTGGAAATATTCAATGCTAGGCAACCACGGGCCAACTTTGTCACATCTTTGCCTCATTTGACAGTGCTACTCAAGAATTCAGCAGCAGTGCCTCTGTTAGTGAGTTCATCCCCATGGTGCGTCTTCTCCTAAATTTCACCAATGAAATACTTGACAATGATAGCTACTCTTCTGATTTAATACCACTGGCACAGACACTGAATAACAAGTTCCATAAGCAGTTCAACAACATATTGAAAGATAAAAACTATGTCATGGCTACTATAGTAAATCCTAGTTTTAAAGATGACTTCCTTGTTCATGGTCCCACTATTTTATAGGAGTATAAACGGTTCATGGTCCAAGAGATGCAAGTGGCCAAAGCATACAGAAAGCTCCGCTTCTTCCAGTACAACAATGAAACTGTCCTCAGACTTATGCCCAGGGTTCATGTTCCAGTTTCCATACTGAAACCTCTAGGAATATGCCTGTATCAAGGACAGCTCTAGAGTATCAGCGTCTCACACACACACACACACACACACACACACACACACCATGTCAAAAACATCTGGACTTGTTTAAGCCATATTTAAAAAACAAGGCCACATTTAGAAATATTGTGTAATGTGATTTCACTGCTGAAAGAATGCTTACTGCATAGCATACAATAATGATCCCAGAGACCCAAACCCTGCCTGAAGCAGATCTTTTATTGTGCAAGAAGTTGAGGAGATCTATTTGGCAACCTCTTATTCAAGTTGCTGCCTATTATCTTGCTTGTCCACCCACCAGTGTACTTTCAAAAAGGATATTCAGTACCACTGGTGACACTGACCAAACTGTCCTGCAATTGTTTCTTTTTTTAAGGAAAACTACTCAAGCGGTTAAACTGCATCTAGCCCTTAGGGCAACAGTGAGAGAATAGTACAAAAGGGGACATGACAGCAGATAGCTAGGCATGCTAGGAGGCAAAAAGCAGAAGTGTGCTACAATGACCAAGTGGTCCTACATTTTTTAATGAAAAATAGCAAGTGGATAAACTGCAGCTAACCCTCTGGGCAAGTGTGAGGCAGCAGTGCAGAAGTGGACTTGACAGCAGACAGACAGCATGCCAGATGGCAACAATCAGAGATGTACTACATTGAACAAACTGTCTTATATTTTTTTAAGGAAAAACAGACAAGAGAAAATTATTCATTTCCATGGATCTCCCAAGCATGTGCAAAAAATGGGATTAAGTCTTAACATACTGTATACATTTAAAATAGACCATTTACATGCATATATAATGAAATAAAAAATATAGACATAATGCAGAATAACTGAAGATAAGTTAGGGTTAATATTGGTACTTTATGAATCAACCAACATCAATATTGTTATAACACAATTTCAGTAACCATGTTCTATTGAAGAACCAGCATTGTATTAGACTAGATGAAGGAATAGGCACCTTTAATGGCCTAAATGTAAGAGGCAGTTCATTCCAAGTCAGCAGACCTCTATGGGCAAAACAAGAAAGACGTTGTTTAGTCTTAGTGAGACAAAATTTTAGTTGTATGGTGTAGATCATCCTTTACTTGCCTTGTTTCCACTAGATTGAGTATATATCCTGGGACCTTTCTAACATAACATTGATACATAAAATGTTATCAATAGAACTGCCTATTTTCAGCCAGGTTCTTCCAGTTTAAGCTAATATACAATGTGCTGTTATGCACCATAGAAATAAACTTCTGACTTGTTGAGAATTTCCTTTCAAGAAAATATTTATTTATTTTTTTTAGCTTAAAACTAGCAATTTTCCTGTTTTTTCACCTTGGATTACATATTTTATGTTTTAAGACTATGGCTGATTTTCAAACCTCCACTGCGAACAGGCATGTCTAGGTTTGCAGTCGAGCAGAGCCCTGCGGCCCTTTTACGATCACTAAGTAAAAGGCATTGCACATGCACAGCAAGTTGGAGTGACAACACTGTGGCCTCCACCTCTGTGAAGCACTCTCTTTGGCTAAGAATGAGTAACTGGCCGTGGATTACTTTCCCCAACTGCCTGAAATCATTAGCTAGACAAAGGAATGCAGTGGTAAGTCCTGCCTGAGGAGATCCTTACCCAGCTCATAGATTCCTACCAAGCTCACCAAATTCAGAGTTGAGTGCCAGTGCTTTGGAAAGGTGCTGCAGTGTATCCGAATGTATTCACTTTGTGCTTAAGTGTGCAAGGTTAGCAGCTTCAGGAATGAGTTCCCACTGGTCTTCCATATTTCTTCTTTTTTTTTTTGTACTCTCTTATATTGACCTTGGGCATTGATCTACCATGATGGATTCTTCTGAAGCCCAGAAAATGGATTGTGTTTCACCTGAAATCTGTGAGCAATCTCAGGAGCCTAAAACACTATTTTTTTTTCCAAGTGGATGTAGAACAGGGAAAGAGAACCAGTTGCCTTGGGCATTGATCTACCATGACAGATTTTTCTGAAGCCCCAAAAATTGACTGTGTTTCACCTGAAATCTGTGAGCCATCTCTGGAGCCTAAAACACTATTTATTTTTTCAAGTGGCTGTAGAGCAGGGAAAGAGAACCAGTTATGGTAAATAGCTGCTGAGATGGGGGACTGTCTAAGCAAGTAAAAAAATGGTGGACATTCAGGAGTTCAAAATTTTACTGGGAACATTAATCTGTGTAAAACAGCAGGCTGGCACAGGGACTAGATATTTACTAGTCTCTGTTGCCCAATACTCGTATGGATGGTAGGGCCAGAGTTCTTCTATAGCACTGCAAACAGTAAGGATTCCATTTTTTTATATTCAAACCAGAGTACTATTGCACCCGAAGTGAAATATTGAAGTAAGCGATAAACATATGACTCTGAGATTTACTGTATGATAAAACCTGGGAGCTGCAAATATGACACAGTCAACAATGGAGATTCAATTGAGCCACACAAAGTGCAGGTAAAGAGAGGAGCTGGGCTTCACATACAAACTTTGGACTGGTGACAGGTTGATGGAATGCTACCACATTTTTTGCACTTAAAGTAAAAAAAAACTCTCCAATATTTTTGGAGTTTTCCTCTGTAGCCAGTCTGTATGTTAAGCCCAGCTTCTTTGTTTGCCTGTATTTGTACCTTGCCTTTCTTGCTAGTCTCCTTGTAGCACAACACCAGAGCATAGAAACATAGAAGCATAGACTCTGACGGCAGATAAGGACAGCTTGGCCCACCTAGTCTGCCCATTTTTCTACCTACTGGATAAGCTGCAGATCCTAGTTAACCAACAGCCTATTTCTTCTTACACCCCACAAGAACTGCCTTATGTCTGTCCCATGTATTCTTAAATTCTTCTACAGTTTTAGACCCCACAACCTCCTCAGAAAGGCTGTTCCATATGTCCACCACCCTCTCTGTGAAAAAATACTTTCTCACATTGCCCCTGAACAGCCCCCCCATCTTTAAATTGTGTCCCCTTGTTCTTGCACATCTCTTTTTCTGAAAGATGCTACCCTCTTGGACTTTGTTGATTCCACTAAAGTACTTAAAAGTTTCTGTCATGTCCCCCCTCTCCCTCCTTTCCTCAAGGGTGTACATATTAAGCTCCTTTAGTCTCTCCTTGTATGACTTCTCTTGCATACCCTGCACCATTTTAGTTGCCCTCCTCTGGACTGCATCTATCCTGTCTATGTCCTTGTGGAGATGGGATCTCCAGAACTGGATGCAGTACTTCAGATGGGGTCTCACCAACTGCCTGTACAGAGGGATAACAACTTCCTGTTTTCTTCTGGTGATGCCTCTCCCTATACATCCCAGTATACCCCCAGCCCTTTGTTTTTCCTGTTCACACAAAGTACATAAACTGTAATTAACAGCATTCCATGCCATATTGTACAGAATAAGGGATATGATATTAAAGTCAGACTGGCTAAAAATAAAAGCAAATTTATTGATCAATGCAATTTTAAACAATCTACAATAAACATTTATTAACCAGCAGCAGGCACTCAAGCAGCCCATGATCCCATTCTACCATCAGAGGTACCCAGAATGCACTTGCCCTCAGAGCATCACACTTACTGATTGAAGCTAGAATATGACATTTCACATTTGAAAACTGTTATATATTTCAGAGTAATCTTATTTACAATAATAAAAGGAAAAAAACAAGATTGAAGTTGAAGTACAAAGTCATGTATCCTTTTGAAACTGATTGGAAGGTTGGAGTGGGGATTTTTACACACTTCACTGGAGGGTAAATAATCTCAGTTAAATACTGCTAATGTTTATATCGAGAATCAAGATAGATACTGTACAAATATGACCTCAATAAAAATGATAAACGTAAGATAAAACACACTCAGTTTTAATAACTGCTTGTTCATGCTGTCACAGTTTGACCTTGCTAAAAATAAAAATAAAAATAAATTCAGTGATGAATGCAACTTTTATACATTCAAAAGTTTATTAACAAGCAGCAGGCATGCACATAAACATTGCTACTGCTTATATCTAGTATCAAGACAGATACAAATATGACCTCAATAAAAATTATAATTGTAAGGTAAAACACCCTTAATTTTTATAACTGTTCATTCGAGCTGTCAAAGTTTGAAATGTTAGCAAAGCCAATGTAATTTGACAGTAATCTGTATTCAGTCACAGAACAGAGGTCTCAGGAATTGCCAACTGAAAAATGAGAGACAAGATACAGACAAGAGACAATCATCCTAATCGCATCACAATTATGCTCTCACTTCTTTCAAGAGGATAACATTAAGTTTATGCTGAGGAGGAGAACTGTTAAATAATTAAGCAATAATGCCCGTCAGGGTGTGTGTCATGCTGGGATAGCATCACGCCTCAGGTGGTTGGGCACGAGGCCACAGGCCAAGTGCATCCAACAAATGAGGCATGACGTTATCCCAAATGACACACACCCTGGAGGGCATTATTGGTATTATACAATGGCTCGTTGTTATATATAAAACAAAAAAATTATTTTAAAGAATGTTTTATTAGTGTAAAAATATTTTTGTTTCTTAAGAGGAAATGCAAAAAGCTCTTCATCCAAAAAATCATCTGCAGGTTCACTGTGAGGCTGAGACTAGACCCGTGATATTGTACTGATTAACATCACAGGTCCAGCCCAAGACTGACCAATCAGAATCCAGGATTTTTTCTTGCCATTGTATAATATTCTTTATTACAAACATATCATATAGCTTATTTTTGAAGCATAATCATCATTATAATATCATAATTACTTCTAATATGTTTACACATTTATAAACATCTCGAAAGAACTTCCCCTAGAGACAAGTGTATAGGGGTAGGGCTCAAATAAATTCATCCCTTTGTAATTAATGTTTTAAACATTCCTTATTACAGAAAAAGGATTAAATCAGCTATGTTCCTGAGCCCTTTTGGTAGGGAAGGTACACAGGGCAGCAAGGCACCCCAATACAATCCAGCAGCATATTGTGGAATTGGCATGGCACAGCCAGTCTCCGCAGACAGTGGCAGCAGGACATACAGAGCAGGACCTGGTAGCAGCAGAACAGAAGCAGCAGCACAGCCCAGTAGAATACCACAGCTGGCTGAGACAGTAACAGTGAGATTGGAAGAGACAGACAGAGCAGGGCATGACCCTTGCGGTGAGAGCAACACCGAGAGTGAGTGGAGTGTGCAGCATTGTCTGTTCTCCTCCTGCAATTTCTCAGCCCTCTCAGACTCTACACTCTGGTCTGTCTGTGGTCACTGATGAGAAAGAAACAAACTGTATATTAACATGAAAATAATAGTATGCCACTGTGTCCACTGCATTTATTACTGATGTCTGTCTGCTCTGTCACACTGTACACTTTGGTTTGCCCCCACACCCCACCCACTTCCCCACCACCATCTCTGTGGGAACTGTGTACACAGATCCAGCATTGTAACACCGTGGAGAATGACAGAAGTGGCAGAAGTCTGTGTGTCTCTTTCTTCACTCCTGTGCTGTGTGTCTATGACAGAAAGATGGGCAAGAGTGGGAGAAAGTGATTTATCTCACCGACAGCAGCTTCTGTCTGTCTTAACTCCTGTGCTGTGCATGTGCAAGAGCGGGAGAGCGCTATTGAGCTCCCTGCCAGCAGCTGTCAGCATGGCGGACAGTGAGAGAGAGAGAGAGAGATATCAAGACACACACAGCGAGAATCACAGCGTGTAGTGGCCATTCAGCATGCTGCAGACAGCCACAGGACTGAGAGGTTGCTGCTTTGATCAATATCTTACTCACCTTTATTGTTCGCTGTAAAACAAAATGAGCCCCCTCCACCACCACCACCCCAAAAAAAGAAACACAACTGCGCGTCCAAATCAAAAGGCATTCCAGCACACAACCCTTGCGGTAAAACAATCACAATCAACTGATCACTTCTCTGAATGTGGTTAGTATGTCTGGAACACTATGCACTATCATTCATGTTATACCATGTTTCTCCTTGTAACCCTGCATATTCAACCTTAGCACAAGTGCTGCACATTATGGCATGGCTCTGACTGAAAGATCACACTGCGGACCCACAAAAGAAACCTCATATAGATATACAGAGCATTTTATATACTGAGCGACTACATACATGTTATAGCACTTTGTTCCTCTTTCCTGCTGGGTAGTTTCCTGAGTGCCACCAATTATTTATTTATTTATTTATGTGTTTTTATTTGCTTTTTTTTAATGTACCCAGGGAAGCACAGCTGAGAGTCTTGGTATGTTATTGTGGCATACTATAATATAGCAGTTTAGAAGCACCAGCTGTCTAGTGGGGATAATTGGGAAAAGGCACAATTAAAAAAAAAAACTATACATGTTACATAAAGCATATAAAGGTGAGTAGCACTTGTGAGCCAAAACCTTTTTTTTTCCAAATGTATTGCTTCACCTAATTTCCCCCAAAGTCACCAAATGCCTAGCCTCAGCATCCCTTGGTATCTCACTGACTTTTTTTTTGCATATTTGACTGAATGCCACCTATTTTTTATTGGTTTGCTTGGTGTTTGATTTTTTGGATTTACCTAGGGAAGCACGACTGAGAGTATTGGTATGCCCTTATGGTATGAATCAATAAGTTGGGTTAGAAGCACCAGCTCTATTGTGTGGATAATTGTGAAATATCAGAATGATGGAAATAATAAAAACAGTTACAAAAAGGGATTAAAGGAGATCTTAATGTACTTAATGTGTAACAGTTTTAGTTGCTTCACTTCGAACACTGGTGGAGAAATGTAGAGAGCACAAGCAAATCTTTTTTTTTCATTGTACTCCTGTACCTACATTCCCCTACAGTCTAAAATGCCTAATCTTGCCTTTCCTTGAGATCTTACTCTACTTTAGTTTACAAACTTCATATTTCGTTTGGAAACCTGAGATACTGCTGATGCTGTACTATTCCAATATTTATCCCTAGGAATAGCTTATTATGTAGTGTCCTTTGCCCTTCCCAATTCTATCAAATGGTAAATGCCTCAACTTTATAACGGGACTGTGAATGAAATATTCAGATTAAATACACCATAGTTCTACATCTGCTTATAGAATTTTTATAGCACTGTAAATTTTCCTTTTCATGGCCAGTGTTCTGTACCTTAGCGATACATTGCTCCACCAGTGTTCCACAAACAGCTAAATCAATGTCCCAATCGGTCTAATGTGCTTGGGTGTCCTTTACTCGCTATCTTACTAATATTTAGTCTTAGTTTTATCATTGTGATTTTTCCCTACTAGCACCACCAAACATTGTGTGCACATTTTTCAGTAACCTAATGCCGGTCATATTCTAGTCTGTTGATCCTTCTAATGCTCCATATTACATGATCTTACAAAGGCATCACAAGATTGTCCACTGTGCTACCTTTGGCAAATCAATGTACAAGTGTAAACCATCTGAAGGCATTCAAGCACAAGAAGATTGCACTGAAACAATATGTCATCCTTGATAGCTGTTGTGCTAATCTCACGGCAGTATTCTCAGCAACCTAGACAAAACATCTATACATTTCATTGCTTGGCTGTGCAATATGCAATGTTATTCCTATTTTATGATTTTGCTCCATATGCTACCCTGGCACAAATTCAGGACATTATGCTGAGGCTATTAATGAAAGCTGCCAATCAAACAAAAAAAAAGGTAATTATTTCTATAGTTTGTACTATTTTGTGCTGGCTTATATATATTTTATAACAGTTTGAGTTTGTTTTCCAGCTGGGCAGTTTTCTGAGCAGCAGTATTATATTTCCATGGCACTCTTGCACCTATGTTCAACGACTCTCTAACAATGCTTAGGATCTGTTTAGGTCCATATTTCTATAACCTTGATTTTTCCAATGTCATTTTTCATTTGGAGACCACTTATACATCTGATATTGTGTGCCTTTGCAATACATTGCTGCACAGCTGTTCACCCAGAAACTAACTGTACCAAGCGGTCTGACTATTCCATGATCTGCTAAAATCCCTTACTTTAATTTAAAAATATATTTATTATAGTGTTATTTTATGCTACAATATATCAGCTTAGGATCAGCAGATGTCTAGTGCTGCTGATCAGGGAAGGGTATAATTGTAAAATTATATATATATATATATATATATATATATATATATAGTATAAAGCGTGTAACGGGAGTTATTTAGAGCGTGTGTGATCCAACACTTTTTTAAATGTACTACTTCATGTAATTTCCCCAAAAGTCACTAAATGACTAACCTTGGCATCCTTCAATATCTCACTCACCTTTTGTTTGTGCATTTGAGTGAGCACTAGTTTCAATCTACCAATAAAAGTCTATGAACAGGCAGCAGGCACTCACAGAGCTCAGGATTGTACTCTGCCATAAGTAGTACCCAGCGTGCACTGTGTGCTTAGAATGGAATCCTCTGGAATGACACTAGGCGTGCTTTTCATCAGAGGATGAAGAAACAAGGTAAGGCAACTATATTTACAATGTTTGTAAACTTTGTTAGATGCAACACAGGTTAATCAGGTCACTAATGCACTTTGATAATGAGCCATCAATGAAAAGGTCTCATGAGCATTTCCTTTAATCTTTCTTTCTCTTTTCAGAACAACTCAAAGTCAAATAGCATGTACTCATAGTTTAAATCCACTCTGCATCGCTGCTGCTGATGCTTCTCATTGAAGTCTCTCTATAGCATATCTACAACTGTTCTATAGTATGATGACCAGAACTGGACACCACTGTCCAGTTTGGTGCCTATACAGGGATCAATGCAGTGGTAATATATATTCTGGTCTACTTACAGTATAATATTTCTCTTAATACAGGAAGGGATTTCATTGGCATTATTTGCTACAACTTTGCTTTGTGATTCCCATTTTAGTTTCCTTTTTAAACTGCTAGCCAAATCTTTTTCCTCATCTAGTGACCTAATTAAACTGTGTTGCATTTAACAAGGTTCACAAATACTGGGTCCTATTCACAAAGGTGCAGAGTGGGCTATGCACCGCACAACTCAGATGCGTAGCCCACTCTGCACCCACCCAGCCCCTGCACACATTCACTGTTCACATACGCCCCCCTACACACCTGATCCCCTGGCTGATCACAGACCTCCACACAGGGGCAGGCCTGGGAGCAGTGTGGGTGAGCCAGCACTATGTGCATTCACAACATTGCAGAGATCTGTGCATGGGGGCTGCCGGCTCTGTGACTGAAAGGCAGCCATAAACCACCGGGGCCAGTTATGCTCCCCCAGGAGAGCTGCCACCAGACATGGCAGACACGGCAGCAGGGGGCAATGGCCCCCCCAACAATGTTGCCCCTGCCACTGGGAAACACCAGGAGAATTGGAGTTGGGCAGATGGGGTACCCCCCCCAACATTGGCACAGTTGGCACTCTGCATGCTGGCCAACAACATGACACCCCCTGGGCACAAGTGATCCACTGTGGGTCCCTGCCTGGGCAGCCGATTAGCTGCCCACCTAGATCCACCACTCCGCACCCACCTGCCCCCTCGGACCTGCATGCCATGGGGGTAGGGCCACATATGGGTGCCAGGTGGGGGCCAGTGTTTGTGAATGTGGGCCCCACATGGAAATCCCATGGACTTAGTGCTAAACACTCAGATATGCCTTTGGGGTGCAGTTTTGTAAATAGGGCCTATTATAAATATCTTTGCCTTATCTCCTTTATTCATCCTAGGGTTAAAAGCTACCTGGTGTAATTCCAGAGGCTTCCATCCTAAGCACAAAATGCATTCCATGTACTGCTGATGGCAGAGTGTTATCTTGGGCTCTGTGAGTGGCTGCTGCTTGTTCATAAACTTTTATTGGCAGATTGCTTAAAAATTGCATTCATCACTGAATTTAATTTTTAGCCAGGTCTGACTTTAAAATCACATCCCTTATCCTGGACAATATGGCATGCAATGCTGTTAATTATAGTTTATGTACTTTGTGTAAATAGGAAAAAGCACACCTTTTTCCTTGTCTATATTTCAGAATTAAAACTGACTTTTTTTCCCATGAAAAGATACCAATGATCTTCTGTTTTTAACTATAACATATTTTCAATATTTTATTACTATTGTTGACAGCAAATCACATTTTTATAAGTGCAATGAGCCACTTAAGGAATGTGCATTACATAGAAGTTACACAATTTCAGTTTTTTTATAGTTGTGACCAGATCACTCACTTGTTTTCCCCTATATACATTCATGACCATTGTTGTAGAGCTGTCATGGAGTTAGTAGGTTCCAGGTAAGGAAACAAATAAGGGAACTTATGGCAATCTGCACATCAGGGAAAAATGTAATTGATAAAAAAATATGAGTATATTACAAAAGAAAAAAATACATATCAATCTTGGTGTCACAAGCTCTGCTTTCAACGTATTTATACAATCTCTTCCATTTAGTCTCCCCCGTTTACTTGATCGTGACTTCATCACCCTTCTTGTGGTTTTCTTAACTGAGGGGCTGATATAGCAGTTGTTTCTCATGCCCCGTTGCCATTAGGGGAAGAATGTGGTACATTTTTTTAAATGTAAGCACCTGGTCACAGACACTCATACAAGATGGGAGCAACCCCCACCCCCAGAAACATAACTGTGACACTGGGAGTGCCCAATCCCACAGTGTCACGATCGAGGATCCTCAGTTATTTTCTTTTTTCACTGGGGGTGCCTATCCCGCCAGTGTTGTGATATAACCCCACTCCCACCAAGAAACATAATAGTGACACTAGGGGCCCAAGTCTCAAAGCCTTAAGTATGACACAAGGTGTCTGCACCAAACATATATGTCACAAATGGCACCTTGCATTATAAAATGTCCCCTGAGCTATTCACAAAGGCAGCCTGCATCAACTGCAGGCTGCCTGCACCAAACCAGGCTTGCGCCACCCCTGCGCCCAGAAATGGGGTGCAACAATGCACTAGAGCACATGTGGCAGATGCAAGCTGCCACAACCCCCTAAATGCAATTCTCAGAATGCTCTCAGGGGTAGAATAGTACCCTTAGACCAGCCCTGGCTGGTTGAAGGGTACTTAGAATATTCCCCTCTGGGAGAGTTGCCCATATGCGATAATATGCCACAGTCCCCGATGAGGACATCAATTATATTTCATGCCCCGAGCCCCAATTAGTACATTCATACAGTACATATTGATATACATGCCCAATCCCCAATGAGTCCATCAATAAATATATTCAATATCCCAATCCCCGATCCCCACGAGTACCTTAATAATATGTAACTTACATGCCCCCACCCCATCCCCAATGTTATTAGAATGTATGAGAAGTATGTCCCATGGCCCCTTCCCCAACCCCAAAGTTTCCAGCAGTACTATTAATAATCAGGGCCGGCAATCAGTGCAGCCCACCTCACACCTCCGTGGCTGGCTGCCAACTGAACTGTCAACGAGCCTGTACTGTAATGTGTACGCGTATATGTTTAATCGACAAACAAATAAAATTTTCAGTTCAGTGCACACACTGTTGCTCACAGCAATTTAGCCAAACAAACTGGCAGTTAGCGGTCTGTCAGGGGGATCTGCAATAACAGAAATCATGTTCAGTTTCAATTAAATACTGATCACTGATTACATACATCCTCTTAACCTTACTCAGACTGCACATCTCATCTGTAAACAAAAAAGTGCTGAAGGGACTGGACATACATCAAACCAAATAAGTTGGTAAATTACAAATAAGACATGTTGGATTCCCTGAAAATGAGGCATCAGTGCATGAATAATCATTCCAAAGCAACATTTACTGCTTTTAAACAGATGATTGGGTTATGCGCTGAAATGTTAACCGACAATAATTGGATGGCAACTCATGTAAACCAACAGAACACCTTTTTTTAAGTTCAAAGTTTTATTGAATTTTGCACTGTTCAGGTATGTATACATTGACATAATTCAGGATACATAAAAAAGAAAACCACAGAACATGCCATCTCCCTGCATGTGTTAATACATAAAAGTCATATATAGCAATAAGTTACCCAGTGACTTCTTAGCATACCCACCAATGCACATGAAACAAAAGATACATACCATATGTCTGAAAAGGAAGAGTCAAACCACACTGAAGGGAATAAAGTCTGATCTCTTGTCAAGGCATCTATTATGACCCAGGTTTCTTAGTTCCACGTGGCTTCATGCCCTCCCTGTCTGACAAAGAAAATAAAAAATAACCACAGAGAGTACAATGATATTAGTAAAAAAAAAATTGTTCTAGTTGCTATACAAGACAACAAAAAACAAAACCTAACTGCAGCATAACATATATTGCACCACATTGAAGATTTAACCTGAAAATGACACAATGTAAAAGGTTTGCATCCAAAAAGAATCTATAAGTGGCAGCCTGTATTTAATGGCTCATGTACCTTCAGCCTGTCCCAGCTCTGGGTGTCAGTTAAGGCAGAAAGGGTACCCAAACTATATGGAAGTCCTCCTTCAGGGTTCCTGCCACTGAGGACTATCTCTCCATCTCATACATGGGGCCCAAGGATGTAAGAATATCTTTCACTGAGGGGACTTGAGCTGTCCCCAGTGACTAAGAATTAAACGTTTTGTTTGCATGGCCAGTAACATAACATTTAAACTCCACTTTGAATAAGATATGGGGCACAGGCTGTGTCCCCAATATCATTAGGGTTGGGGATAAAGGAGTATGTTTCCCCAATATTCTGTCTCCCAATTGTCTGACCTTGGACCACAAGCTGTGAATTGGAGGACATGTCCACATGATGTGAAACAGATTTCCACCTGTCTGGTGACACCTCCAGCACAAGTCATCTTTAAGCAGATTACTGCCATGTAGCATAACCGGTGTCCTGTACCACTAATGTAATAGTTTATTCCGTGTCATCCTACTATGGAGATCGTTATAATGATTATGTGCATTCTGTCAGCATTTTGCCCACTGTACATCTGTAAGAGTTATGCCCAGGGCCTTTTCCCACTTCTGCTTCACCTTATCTGTCTGCATAGGAAGGGCTTCTCTGAGACTCGAGTAGTTGATCCTTGCCTGTCCCTTAGTCAGAGCTAACCATTTAGACAAAGGTATGTGTCCCATATGCCCCTTGTGTTGCTGAGCAAGGAGATGTGCTGTTCCATCTCTTAGCTGTAGATATTTCCAGAAATCCCCTTGTGGAATGTCCCACTTCTTCTGAAGATTCTGGAATGTATCTATATAAGCATGAAAAGACCTCAATATGTCTGACATATAATGTATCCCTCGTTGAGCCTAGGAGTGCCAGTGTATTGAGTGCAATGGTTATCTGGGGATTATGCCATAGTGGGGTGTATGGGATAAGTGTAGGGGAGGTTTTAAGTTGATGGTGTAGCCTGCTCCCAGTATTTAATAGTTGAACCAACAGTGGGATGAAGCTTTTGTGAGGTGCCCCATAGGAGGGATGCCAAAGTGGAAGTGCTAGCTAAGCCCCTCTCCATAGTTGTCCATTCTGGGGCTGCAGGGGAGCTAGGTCTAAACCACTGTAAGGTCTGGACTTTGTAGAATGCTACTTTATATCCCTCTAGCCAGGGAAGCCCCCATCCCCCTCCCTTTCAGTGGGCTCTAAGTTTACTTTGGTTATATCATGGTGCTTTTTGACCCCACAAAAAGGAGCCAACCATCTTGTCCCACCTAGCATACCAAGAACAGGGGAGGTATAAGGTGATGTGGGAAAGTAGATATGTAATCTTCAGGGCCAGGGTCATCTTAATGGCAGAGATCTTACCTGCCATGGTGAGATTTAGCTGGGCCCACCTCTTCAGCTCCTCCTTACATTCAGCCATTAAAGGCTCTTAAGTTTTTTTTTTTTCTCCATTCAAGCTGAGTGGAGATTTTAACCCCCAAGTATGTCAGCCCTTCTGTCACCCACTTAAGATCTGTGGCAGGCAGATTTTGAGGTTTACATTGCTTACTAAAGGGGAGTATTTCTGTCTTAGTGGAGTTAACCTTGAGCTCAGAGAACTTCATGAATTTCTGAAGAAGGTCTGTGAGAGGGAGGATTGCTGTTTGTTGATCTGCCAAGGGATAAGCAAATTAACTGCATACATTAAGGTAGTGTAGCTTTGTTTTTATAGGAGTTCCAAGAATGTCCTTGTGTTGGTGTATGGCCACAGTCAGTGGTTCTACAGCCAGCACAAATAATGGGGGGGGGGGAGAGAGGGCATCCCTTTCTGGTACCCCATCCTTGGTTAAAGGGCTCAGACATAGTAGTGTTAGTAAGAACTTTGGCAATTGGAAATGTATATATAGCCTTTATCCAAGTGCATATTCCAGGCCCAAACAAGAATCTCTTTAGTACTATAAGGAGATAATCCCACTCAATGGAATCAAACGCCTTTTTGAAGTCTACAGCTGTACCAGCTGCTGGCGTTGGGAGGGATTTAGCTATATGCATTAAATTAACCATAGAATGGATATGGTCTGCACTGTATCTGCCCTGTGCAAAGCCAACTTGAGATGGATTAGCTCCAGAAGGAAGGATTTAAGGTATTTGGCAATAGCCTAGGCAGATATTTTACTATCAACCAAGATCAGAGATATGGGCTTATAGTTGCCGGCTCTAGAAGGATCTTTCCCCTTTTTGGGAAGGTTAGTAATTGCCATTTCCTGCATGGTTGGTGGGAAGTGCCTCTCAACTTCAGCCTCCTGGAAGACTTGGCATAAGACAGTGGTAACCACTGAAGCAAGTGCTTATAAAAACTTAGTTGAAAAGCCATCACTCCCTGGGGCTTTGCCTTTTTGGAGAACCAGCAAAGCCTGCCGGATTTCAGTTTCCATAAGTGGTGTATCAGGAGAGTTTACTATTCGGTGGATAGATTGGGAAGATGTAAATTTTCCAAGAATACCACTGTGTCTCTGGGTAAGGAGGGATGTGAAGTAGTGTGCAGCTGCTTGTAAAAATTGGCCACTATATTATTAATCTCAGAGGAAGAAGTGCAGAGATTATGTGAACTAGGGTCTAATAGACCAGCTATATGTCGACTCGCTTGTTGCTTTCTAAATTGGTAGGCCAGCACCTTTCCATTCTTGTCCCCATTTTCCCAGTACTTATGCCTAATGCGTAACATAGCCAATTCTGCTTTCCTGGAGAGGAGCTCATTAACTTCTAATCGAAGCCTAAGCACCTCTCTACCTTGCTGAGGAATAAAGTTGGGGTACTTGGACTTCTTAAGTCGCTATTCAGCTACAATCAGCTATTGCTCCAAATTGACCAACTTAAGATCTCTCTGTTTCCTCCTGTGGGAAGCCACCCCCACAATGTTTTCCCTTATGGTGGCTTTATAGGTCTCCCATGTGTTACCAGCAGTGGCGTCATTGATGGGGTTTTCTATGAAGAATGACTTCAATTCTTGCGTGACCCAGAGTAGAAAGTCAAGATTTTTTAGCAGCAATGGTGGCAGACGCAATGTGGGGGAAGGCTTACACTTAGGGCCCCAGAGAAAATGAAGCTGGAATGGGGCATGATCTGAAATAGTAATCAAAAGACTATTGGAGCTAATAGAGACCTGGGAAATACCCAGGGAGACTAACCAGTAATCTAGTCTACTAAACATACCACGTACCCCAGATTGGAACGTATAATCAGGGACACTGGTTTACCGCATAAGCGGTGATGTGGATGGAGGAGCGGAATTTCGATTGGCCCATGGAAAATGGCACCAAAAATAGAAATAGCGTTCGTTCTCACTGACACTGAGAACATGGACATAAATTGCAGGGTAGCGTGTTTGCCTTTTTTCTTCTGCTGTTGCTCCCGCTGCTGTTATTCCCTTTGCTCCCACTGCTGTTATTGACCTCTTTCTTGCTCAATCCTACCCGCTGAAACTGCAGAATCCAATTCAGTGAATCCTCAGACTATCATTCTTTTCTTCATCCAAATCCAGTGTTTGGTAAGTTTATCCTATTGCCTATGTTTTAAACTGCTGCTGTTACTAGTGGCTCTTGCTTACCAAAACTCCCTGCAGTAGGTAACCTGGGTTCTGAATGGTGCATCTTTGTTCGGCTCTATAGCCCAAAATAATTAAATGTGTTAGTACTATGTCTTAAAAAATTTTCTTGTTTTCTTTTCTTTCCATTATGTGCTTGAGCTTGAAGTGTGCCCTTTTTACTTGGGGAGGGGGGGAACCTATGAAACCGACAAGACCAATGAACTGGATCTGTTCTCCTGTGTTGTTCCCCCTTTTTTTAAATGTATGCATGCTGTTATGCTCCGCGTGTGTTGGGGGAGGAATAAGATGAGATGAGACCAATACCAGGCAGTCCGTTATTTAGTACTCTAAGTGGGTAGGTGAGCAGAATGTAATTCTGTTCTCCATTGTTTTGCTTTTGTTGCTAGTTGAGTCCTTTCCTTGTGGTCGGTTCTTATCCATGGCATAATCTGTCCTATGTAGTCCAAGATCAAAAGCAAATGTTTATTCTGCCCTCTGGTTTCATTGCCTGATGTAATAAAAGTGCTTGGGGGTTCTCGTGCTGGCCAGCCAAATCTGTGCTCCAGTCCTTGCAGTTCCAAACATTGGGGGTTCTGACTGTGTCCTACACTGCCCATTACTGCTCCAGTCCTTACAGTTCTTGAACATGGGGAAGTGGGAAGGTTCAGCCTAGGCCAGCTAATCCTGTTTAGTGGTGCCCAAATGTGCACCCGTATTATTTTATATAGCTATGTATTGAAGCTGATGGTGGTCTTTGAGGTAGGAGGGATAGGGGGAAGGGTCCGGCTGAGCTACTTTCCATCCATGGAGGGTGTCCATTAGTTTTTTACTTTTTATTTAATTATTTGCTTGACTGATCTGGGGGTGAGGGAGGTTTTAATCAGATACCATTGGTCTCAGTTGTTCAATTCTCTCCTCTCCTATCCTCTATCTACTCTCCAGGAGAAAAACAATAAAATACAGCACAATGTGTAATTTTCTTTGGTGTGCCCATGATGGAGGTGGGTTGGGGAGTGGCTGTGCTGGTCAATCAGGGTTTGAAGACTGGCCTGGATGTGTGAGAGTGGCCACGCTGGTCCACCAGGGTGGGGAATAGTGGCCTGGGTGTAGAAGAGTGTCCCTCAGGGTGGGATAGAGTGGACGTGCTGTCCCTTGGGGTGGGATAGAGTAGCCATGCTGGTCCCTCTGGGTGGGGAGGAGTGACTTTGGTGGAGAAATATCCCTTGGGGTGTGGAGAGTGGCTGTACTGGTTACTTTGGGTAGGAAAGAGTGGCTGTGCTGGTAAGTCGGGGTGGGGAAGAATTTCTGTGGTGATCAATCAGGGTGGGAAACAGAGCCGTTCCGGTCTATCGGGGTGGGGAGAGTGGCCATGTGGGTTCCTCAGTGTAGGAAAAGTGGCCTGAGTGGGGAAGAGTGTCCTTCAGGGTAGTGGAAGGGGTCGTGCTGGTCCCTCAGGGTGGTGAGAGTGGTCGTGCTGGTGTGTCGATGTGGAAGAGTGTCCCTTAGGGTGATGAGAGTGGTTGTGCTGGTCCGGGGTGGGTAAAGGTGCCATGCTGGTCTGTCGGGGTGGGGAGAGTGGCAGTGTTGGTTCCTTGGGGTAGGAAGAGTGGCCTGGGTATGGAAGAGTGTCCCTTGGGGCTGGGATAGAGTGATCATGTGTGTCCCTCGGGAGTGGTATAGAGTGGCCAAGCTGGTCCCTTGCGGGTGGGATAGAGTGGCTTTGGTGGGGAAATATCCACTGTTGTGAAGAGAGTGGCTGTACTGGTTACTTTGGGTGGGAAAAAATGGCTTTGCTGGTCAGTCGGGGTTGGAAAAAGTGCTGTAGTGGTCAATCGGGGTGGGGAAGAGTGCCGTGCAGGTCAGTCAGGGTGGGAAGAGTGCTGTGCTGTTCCCTCGGGGGTGGGATAGAATGGCTTTGGTGGGGAAATATCCCTTGGGGTGTGAAGAGTGTCTGTACTAGTTACTTTGGGTGGGAAAGAGTAGCTGTGCTGGTCAGTCGGGGTGTGGAACAGTGCCATGCTGGTCATTCAGGGTGGGTAAGAGTGCTGTACTGGTTACTTTGGGTGGGAAAGAGTGGCTGTGCTGGTCAGTTGGGGTGGGGAAAAGTGCCATGCTGGTTAGTCAAGGTGGGGAGGGTGCCATGCTGGTCAGTCAGGGTGGGAAAGTGTGCCATTCTGGTCCCTTGGGGGTGGGATAGAGTGGCTTTGGTGGGGAAATAACCCTTGAGGTGTGGAGACTGGCTGCACTGGTTACTTTGGGGGGGAAGTGTGGCTGTGCTGGTCAGTTGGGGTGGGGAAGAGTGCCATGCTGGTCAGTCAGGGTGGGGTTGGAGATACTGGCAGTGGTGAGGGAACACTGGTTTTGGCGATGTGGGGACACTGGTCATGGTGGGGATACTGGCTGTGTTGCTTTTAGTACACTGGCTGTGGAGGTGCAAGGGGTTACTGGCCATGTAACGTTGGTGCGGGGTGGGGATATTGGCAGTGGGTGACGACACTCGTTTGGGTGGGGATACTGGGGGGGTACTTGGTTCCTCCTTGACGCTAATGGAATTTCCTTCTGCCACCATGTTTGTTCTATAAAAAAAGGTTCACAGATTCAGAGTACTGGGCTGGGGGGAGGATGGTCTGTTAGGAGGTGTTGAAGGGATGGTCTGTGATTCAGAGGTTGAAATTATGTTGTGCTGCCACTTGTCAGTAGGCCTACTGACTGAGAAAAATTCTCTAGCCCCACAAACTTGACCAGCTGGTGTTATTACTGCCATGTTAACTTCTCCAGTACAAGCTCACAGGGCTAGTTAAAGGAAAACCTTAGTAGCCAGACAAAAAATCTACCAGAGTTTGGCTAGTGGACTAGGAGAGGCATCTCTGGTCCATTAGGGTGGGGAGACTGTCCATGCTGGTCATCTCAGGGTGGTGAAGAGTGTCAGTGCTGGTCTCTCAGGGTGGTGAAGAGTGTCAATGCTGGTTCAACATGTATGCCAGACTGCTGGGTCTGTGCCATACTCCAGTGGTTTGTTATTGATGGTCGGCAGAGGGACGGACTTGGTGGAAAGGTACACATGCTGGAAAAAATGGTTCTGGCCTCTGGTGATGGAGGCAGGAGGGGTGGAGGGGCAGAGTGACACAGAACCATTTTTTTCAACATGTGTGCCAGTCCACCAGGTCCATACCATGCTCCAGTGGTTGTCGTTGATGGTCGGTGGAGGGATGGCCTTGGTAGACTGGTACTCATGCTGGAAAAAATGGATCTGACCTCTGGTGATGGAGGTGGGAGGGGTGAAGGGGCAGAGTGGCACAGAATAATTTTTTCAAAATGTATGCCAGTCCACCAGGTCCATGCCATGCTCCAGTGGTTGGTCATTGCTGGTCCATGAAGGGATGGGCTTGGTGGACTGGTACACATGCTGGAAAAAATGGTTCTGGCCTCTGGTGGTGGGGGAGGTAGGGGCAGATGGGCAGAGTGGCTCAGAACCATTCTTTACAAAATATATGCCAGTCTGCTGGGCCTGTGCCAAGCTCATGTGGTTGGTTGTTGATGGTCAGCAGAGGGACAGGCTTGACGGACTGGCACACATGCTGAAACAAATGGTTCTGGCCTCTGGTGGTGGGGGAGGGAGGGACAGAAGGGCAGAGTAGCTCAGAACCATTTTTTTCAACATGTATGCCAGTCCAACAGGTCCGTGCCATGCTCCAGTGGTTGGTCATTGCTGGTCCATGAAGGGACTGGCTTGGCGGACTGGTACACTTGCTGAAACAAATGGTTCTGGCCTCTGGTGGTGGGGAAGGTAGGGACAGATGGGCAGAGAGACTCAGAACCATTTTTTCCAACATGTATGCCAGTCTGCTGGGTCCGTGTCAAGCTCCCGTTGTTTAGGTGTTGATGGTCGTCAGAGGGACAGGCTTGGCGGAGTGGTACACATGCTAAAATCAATTGTTCCAGCCTCTGGTGTTGGGGGTGGTAGGGACGGACAGGCAGAGTGGCTGAGAACCAGTTGTTTCAACATGTATGCCAGTTGACCGGGTCCACACCATGCTCCAGTGTTTTTCATTGATGGTCAGCATAGGGACGGACTTGGAGGACTGGTACGCATACTGAAAAAAATGGTTCTGGCCTCTGGTTGTGGGTGAGGTAGGGATGGATGGGCAGAGAGGCTCAGAACCATGTTTTTCAACATGTATGCCAATCTGCTTGGTCCATGCCATGCTCCTGCCATTCGCTGTTGATAGTCAGTAGAGGGACGGGCTTGTCGAACTGGTACACATGCTGAAGCAAATGGTTCTGGCCTCTGGTGGTGGGGGAGGTAGGGACGGATGGGCAGAGTGGAACAGAACCATTTTTTTCAACATGTATGCTAGTCCACCACGTCCATACCATGCTCCAGTGGTTTGTAATTGATGATTGGTGGAGGGACGGACTTGGTGGACTGGTATGCATGCTGGTAAAAATGGTTCTGGCATCTGGTGGTGGGGGGGTAAGGACGGATGGGCAGAGTGGTTCAGAACCATTTTTATCAACATGTATGCCAGTTTTCTGGGTCCGTGCCATGCTCCAGTGGCTAGTTGTTGCTGGTCCATGAAGGGAAGGGCTTGGCAGACTGGTGCACATGTTGAAACAAATGGTTCTAGCCTCAGGTGGTGGGGGAGGTAGGAGCAGATGGGCAGAGTGGCACAAAACCATTTTTTTCAACATGTATGCCAGTGCACCAAGTCTGTGCCATGCTCCAGTGGTTTGTCGTTGATGGTCAGTGGAGGGATGGACTTGGTGGACTGGTATGCATACTAGAAAAATTGGGTCTGGCCTCTGGTGGTAGGAAAGAAGGGACAGATGGGCAGAGAGGCTCAGAACCATTTTTTTCAACATGTATGCCAGTCTGCTGGGTCAGTGCCAAACTCCCGTGGTTGGGTGTTGATGGTCAGCAGAGGGACAGGCTTGGCAGACTGGTACACATGTTGAAACAAATGGTTCTGCCTTCTGGTGGTGGGGGATGTAGGGATGGATGGGCAGAGTGGCAAAGAACCATTTTTTTTCAATATATATGCCAGTTAACCTAGTCCTTGCCATGTTCCAGTGGTTGGGTGTTGCTGGTCCATGAATGGACAGGCTTGGCTGACTGGTACACATGCTGAAACAAATGGTTCTGGCCTCTGGTGTTGGGGGAGGTAGGGACAGATGGGCAGAGTGGCTTAGAACCATTTTTTTCAACATGTATGCCAGTCCTCTGGGCCCATGCTATCCTGAATGTAAACATGGTGTTAAAATAAAAATTCATTTTGGGTTTTGGTGTGTGTGTGTGTGTGTGTGTGTGTGTCTCTGTGTCTGTGTGTGTGTGTGTGTGTGTGTGTGTGTGTAAGAATAGAGGCACACATTCGGACAAAAATGAAATTTATGAAACCACATCAAACTGAATCAACAATGTTTCCATCTGTGTCCTTTATAATTGTCAGATGAGACAACTTTGCCGTAGTTGGTGGGGCCATTGATTAATTTGGACTGAAAGGATATTGTAGACAAAGCCTAGAGGGCATCAGTGCATTCAGAAACGCAGATAGATAGTCCTCCTCAGTTCCCTTCATCAATTTTGGAGGATGTAGGCATAGGATTACTTAGCGGGTGAACAAAGACTAGTTGAGTAAGTTAGATTTCTATGTTGGACCTTTTGCTGGAATGTCTAATGGAATATTGTTGGAAGCCTGTCTAGAAGTTTGCTGGAAAACTTACCAGTTAAAAAAAAAGTAGTTGGTGAGATTGGTGGCATTAGCAGCAACCTGGGCTACCACAACCAGGCCCACCACCCACTGTCATAGGTGATGCTAATAAAAAACACCAACCAAGTACTTGCCTTTCAGTGTTGGTCTTGCGTGACTGTGCATGGGTATCTGGCGGTGTTCCCACAAACTTCTTGTGGTGTCTGTTCTCTTGGGTGGTGTGGTGGGACTGCCTTGGTGCCAGAGCAGTCCATGTTTGCTTGGATGGGGTTGAAGAACTACAGAGGTGACTACGAGTTCTTAAAGGAAAACTACCAGCAGAGGTGAAGCCTTGACCATTGTACAGATCAGGGCTTCACCTTTCTAGCCACCCCTGCAGGCACTATATTAAATAAATAATCTTTGTACCTGATCACTGAAACTTGTAAATTCTCTGGTGCTCTTGGAATTGTTATTATGGCACTCGTGAACATCAATAGTGCCTTCTGCATTGAGATTGAAGTTTATATTTCCAATGCCCTTTTATAAATCCCATGGGCATGCCCAGGACACTGTTGCCCTACCTACTGAGGAAAGGGCAAGGCAGCATCATCTGCTTGCAATGTAATGAACAAGAGCGTGTTGTGTTAGCCCGTTACCAGGTCATAATGTCATACGCTTAATAGCGTACAGCATTATCGCGAACCCTGAACCTGTGTTGCTCTCCGTGTTGGAACCCCCGGAGTTAGAATCCTTAGTGGGGGTTCCATGGTGCAGACTCCCCATAGTGGGGGCTGTGGGGGGCAGAGCCCCCCACAGAAACAAAGATTTCATTAAATCACGAAACACGATTATTTCGTACGACATTCTGCCATGCGCGGTATTGACCCTGTGCCTTGTTAGCGCCATAATAAAATGCCTGGCACATCTGAGGAGGTACCAGTTTGTACTAGTGATTAAAGCACAAATATTTATTTTTGTTGACTGCAGGGGGGATAGTAAAGATGAAGCCCCAATTTGAACAGTGGTCATCATTTCACCTCTGCTGGTATAACTCCTTTCATGAGGTTGAGCTCTGACATGAAAACTAAGAGGCTCCATTTTCATGAAGACCAAGTCAGCAAGTGCCTAATTTACTGTGTGTGCAATTCTGGATTGGTTTATTACTTGGGAGAGATTGTGAATTTGTGTATCTCTCCATTAGCATCCTTATTAATCACCTTTTGGATTTTTCAATTGGATGCACTTTGTTTACAAATAATAAACCAATTCAGGCAACTAACTGTTATGGACTGAACCAACAGAATCCACCTTGTCATCTGGTAGTTTGGCTTAATTCATGTTTGAGCTCTGACAGGCAAGCTTTGGTACATGGCATTGGATGGATACTGTCTTGATATCACTGCAGCTGTCACACCTGAGGTGTAGGGGCTGCAGTGCTGTACCTGCTGCTGCCATCACACCTGAGGGGTGGGTGCTGCAGTGCTGCACCCACTGCTGCCACTGCCACACCTGTGGGTTGGGGGTCACAGTTGCTGCTACTGTCACCATTGCACCTGATTGGCACTGCAGTGCTGCTGTTGTCTGACTTGGCTGTTGTCTAACTTAGAGGATTAAGGAAAGACCAGTCTTGCCATTTTGCATGTAGTTGGAAGTTTAAGTCACTGCTCAGTGCTTTCAAGGATGTGCACTGCTATAGATCTTTACTGCTGTTCAGCTGCCACACAACCCTGGCCTGTTGACTGATGCCTGAACCTCAGACCTACTAACCGCATTACGTCCTGCGATTGTGCCACTACTCCAATCAAAGTAAGTTGGTTGGTGTCTGCTTCATTTTCATTGTCAGGGGTGTGGTCAGGGTTGTCTCATTCAGTTTATTGGTCTGGTTGAAGGGCAGCAATAGCTATTCAAGGTAGTATTTGGTGACTGGAGTGTTAGTGGCAAGTTAGACTGCCAAGACAAGGCTCCACCATCAGCAAAGATTACAATGATACAGCAAAGGCACTAGCAGGGATAAAGACTCCAACCCTGGCTGGACATTTGGTCAGTAGTGCCCTGATGGTACTCCTCAATAATTCTGTGTATCATCTATAGTGGCAGTGGGTTGTGTTGCTACACCTCAATATGTTTACCCAGAGCCCTTCGCAACAAATATGTGGGGGTCTTCCACTTTAAACATTCATACTAGCCATGGTTTGGCACAAAGGTATGTTTTCAGGTGGATGGTAATGATGAGGGGCTAAGGGTACAGGAGAGTGTGGGTGGCAAGCCGGGTCACCACAATAAGGCCCTACCTCCATGGAACCCTGCTTGAAAGTACTTGACTTTCAGGGAAGTTGGATCCAACCATGGCTACTGATATCACCGTAACCCTGGCGGCCTCAGGCAGAAGTTCAGGTTCTGGCTCCAGGTGGGGGAGGCAGATGAGCCTAAATATCTACCTAGGTGGTGTTTACTCATTCTCGTATTAACTGATTTGTGTCTTTCAAGAGGTGATGTTGTTGTATTAATATTAAAATTATGTGTTTAGGTCTTAAAAGTAGTGCTGAATGAGAACTGCTGCTGCAAGTTCTTATTTTTCTAAGGTACAGTATGCTTTCTAGCTCTTCATTTCCATGTAAACTAAGGTAACGCTTTGTGGCTTGTATAAATCTGGTGTGTGTGTGTTCTATGTTTCCTTTGGATAACTATTTACATTCTCTTCTTGGTCTTCAAATTGCTGCTGCCTGTGAGATGCTACTGCAAGGCACCATCATCATCATCCGCATCCTCATCCTGTCAGAAAGATAGTCTATCTGCCTGTGAGTTGCTACTGGAAGTCACTTTCAGAAAGGTACAGTCTATAGACAACAGTCAACATTGTAGAAATTGGGCACTCACCAACAGAATACACTCTACATAAATATTGACATAGAAATTGATGGCAGATAAGGACTGCTGGGCACATCTAGTCTGTCTGTTAGCTCCACACTTGTTTGTGGCCTCTGACCCTATCTGGTCAATGACTTTTATCTCTCCTTTGCACCTCTAAGGTTCCCTTATGCATGTCTCAGGGATGTTTAAAGATCTCTACTGTCTTCGCTCCCACCTTCTGTGGCAGAAATGAGAATTTAGCAGGTTTTCGGGTGCAAACTCATTACCATCTTTGTAGGCCTTCTCTGGACCACCTCAGCTCTATCGATATCCTTATGAAGGTGAGGTCTGCAGAGTTGCACACAGTACTGTTGTCTATAGGTGAGGTCTCACCAGTGTTGCAAACAATGGCATCACTACCACCTGCCTTCTACAAATGATACCCCTGCCTATATATGCTTTAAACATTGGCAGAGTGGTTCTGAGTGGGCTACATACCTCTATTTGACTGTCCTTGTTACAAGAGATGTCTCATTCATTGAAGACCTCTGTGCTGCTCTGTGCCTCATGGGGGAAAGTGCCACCCACACAGAAGGTATTGTGAAACCATACTTTAAAAATTCTTATCTCCTGGAAACGCCTGTAGGTGACAGCAAAAATCACCCTCTTTGTCTCCCAGAATAACTTAAGTCGGCACTAGAACACTGCTTGTTTGACCTGGCCACTTCTGTAGTTGTCACCACTATGTCTCTGAATTACTTGCTACCTGAGATAGGGATTACTGAACAAACATTATTGGTACCAGATACTGATACTTAATTTGGTGTCAGTATGCAAAAGCACTGTTAGAAAAGTAATTTTATGCTGAACAACGTTGTGTGTATCATGCATGAGTTATTCACATTTGTTTATGGTATGCAATATTTGTGACTGCTCTCCTTGATTCTCTTATCCACGGAGGTGGCCAGTGAGTGATCTTTGTTTTGTGACCTTCTAGAGCCAGCATCTGTAGTTGCCTCTCTGGACTCTCATCCATGGTGGCCTGTAATTAAATGATGATATTGGTGTCTTATGAATTTCTGTTGGCAGCTTGTTCTGTAGCTGCTTCATTTGATTCATTCATCCATGGGCCCACAATTACACCATTTGTGTCTTGTCTGAAGTTACTGATGTAGAAATCAGTCACGCATCTGATCTCTGATTAATTACACGTTTCTCAGACTTTACTCGGTATCTTCTAATTAGTCTAGATGTGCAATTTGAAATATCTTGGCATTAGTCTGAACCTGTACAACATCTTAGTCTAATGCTGCACCTTTGTGCAACTTTATTTAATTTTTTAAACCCTGCTTCACTTGCAGTTCTTTGGAGATAATGGGACTATGTGGAAAAATGGTAGCCCAACCACCACAGAAAATGGCAAAGATCAGTAGTGTCACTGCAAAGGAACATGCAGTACAATCCAAAGCTTACGGCATGTATGAAGAAGGAGAAAAGATGTTCTGCCTCTTCTGTGAGGACACAGTGGACTACATTCGGAAGGATAATGTGGTGGATCATTGCAAAAGCAAAAAGCATACAAAAAATACATGACTAAAGAATGACACAAATGCCAGACAGACAACTCTGCTGAGTAGTTTTGGTTCCATGACATCTACAACAGCTGCTCATGAGGAAATTGTGATGGACACTTTAAAGGCTTGGTATGGTGCCAACATTCCTATTGTGAAGTTGGAACAGTCCTGTCTACGAGATTACATGGCAAAGTATGAAAAGGGAATTGGAGCACTTCTGAAGGTGGACACACTGCATCAAAACAACTTGCCAAGACTTAAAAAGCAAATGGAGAAGTCCCTTACTGAGATTGTAAGAGGGAAGACTCTTACAGTCATATGCGATGAATCAACTGACGCAGACTGTTGCTGCATGCTGAACATTATTTTCAAGATGGAAGTTGGCTGGTCTTATATTGCCAAAACAACAGAGATGACTGCAGTAAACCACTCGACAGTTGCACAAGCTGTTATGAAGACACTGCAGAAGTATGAAATAGGAATGGAGCAAGTGGTTGCATTTGTGAGTGATAATGCACACTACATGATCAAATGCTTTAATGATGCTATAAAAAGCATAATCGGAGACCACATAAATTCATGTTGCTTGTTGGACACATGTCTTATCCCTAGCAGGTGACACATGGATTGACCATTTTAAACTGGTGAACAAGCAGGTTGCCCAAATCAAGTATGCTTTCCAGCACTCCCCAAAATGGAAGATGGAATATATTACATTTCAGGAGGAGAGGGGAGTAGAGAAACAAACATTGCCACCAGTTCCTGTCCTTACTCACCAGAACACTTGGTTTGAGACTGTCAAATATCACTCAATCCATCTACAGCATTTTATCAATTTCTTTAAATATGATTTGAGTGATGCAGCTCCATAAAATCATTGTAAAAATTATTGGAGGAGTGGTTCACAGAGCTACAGCTGCACACAACATTCATTGTGGAAAACTGTACAGACCTCATGGAGACCATAGAATTACTGCAGTTGAAGGACAAGCCCTTGGCTGTCTCAATATATGACACACTACACAAAATCCATAAGCACTTTGAGACTGGAATGTACAAAACTGGACAGTTTGGTGAAAGAACTGATGAGATTCTCAGCAATTTAAGGCTATGGGACAAGCAGGAACAAGTGGCATTTTTTCAAAAAGTATTTTCTTAAGTACTCACAAAACTGGTAAAGCACTTAGGGCCAGATATTCAAAACTTTGCCCAGGGGCAAAATTAGCACTGCCCAGCGGGCAAACTGAGCCGAGCACAAAGCAAGCCATATTCAAACGGAATAGCCCAGGGCAAACAGCTTCTGAATATAGCATGGTAATGAGGCCATGCAAACTGGTTAGAGTGCAGGGCAAACATTGCCCTGGAATAAGACAGCACTGAATAAAACAACCAGGAAGTGCAACCCACAACAACAACACAGTACACAGCAACGTGAGGGCAGGTACAGACGAACTCAGGCCAATTGTGTGCCAGCAAATGCATGGACTCAGTACAGTTGCAGGAAGCAGCAGATGAGAAAGAACAGTGATCAAAACTTTACAATATTCCCAGTACCATTAGCGCCGCGCTAACACATAAGCGCAGAGCTAAGCAGTTAGCCTGGAGCAAATACGCTTGCCCGGAGCTAAAATGTGCCATATTCAAAAGTGCCATGCAAATGAGCCTACTTAGGTAGTCTCTGGGCAAACAACCGGATTAGCATCTCATTATACCCTGATTTGCACACAGTTTGCCTAGCGCTACTGCAGGGTCCCATAGAGCCACCTGTAGGTCAGTCTGGAAGTACAAGGCAGACAAGGTCCAACCGAGCTCCATCTGTAGGTCAGTCTGGCAGTGCACGATGATAGCTACAGGCTACAGGTAAACAGTACAGCATAGCATAGCATAGCATATTGTACCCCAGGGACAGGACAGCATAGGCACAGGTGGTGGTGGTGCTGCATGCAACTGTCACACTGTAGGGCATGCTACAGTGCACAGCAGACACTACAGTAGCAAGGGAGACAGTAGTGTGAGGGACGTAGCACTGCCTATGGTGTGTAGGGCAAGTGATGCTGATTGCACTGTACACAGTGACAGGCCCAACCTGCAGGTGTTTACTGACAGTCGACATTACTGTTACACTGTTGTGTGACCCACAGATGCTGTACCTGTGGCATGTGATGCCCACACTGACATGTACATATCTGGCTTTGTGTGTTGTGGCAGTTGTACAGCTGTGTGGTATGTGGCTGGGGGGTCATATAGTATCCGAAAGGCACACTAGTGTTGGGGGTATTCCTAATATTGGCCCATGTGCACTGCATGCTGAGTCCCAGCCTTGTGGCCACACCTGGTCTGTGGCACAGCCTGGCCACCCATACACACTCCCCTCAACATCCTCCATGCCCACAGTGCTGCATGTGTGCTGGCATCTGTTTTTGTCCACAGATATGTGTGGTCAGCAGGTGTGTGCTGTATGGCTACACTGCCATGCTGTCCACTGGTGGCAGGGTCACCACTTACTGCCTGGCATGGCTGGGACTGGTGGCAGATGATGGCATCATTGTGATGCCATTGGTTAGCAGCAAGCTTCCACTATGTTTGGCTTTATCTATGTGTTATATTTATGTATTAGGGTCGCGCAAGACCCGCGCTAAACCACAGCAAATCCAGCACAACCATTTATGTGCGCCAAAGCTGATTGCCCAGGATTAAGACCAGCTTTTTCTGGCGGTAATCTACACCGCCATAACTGTCGCTGGGCTAGGTCGCGCTTAAACCACTTAGCGCGGCGCTAGCCACTGAATATAGCATTGCGCTTGTATTCATGTCAGTTTGCCCCTTGCATGCATTATACTTTTGCCTGGCGCTAATGCAGTTGCCCGCGCTATTTGGCCTTTTGAATATGGCAGACCCGCGCTAATCCACGCTAAACCTGCGCAAATGATTTTTGCCCAGCGCAAAGTTTTGAATATCTGGCCCTTAGACTCCAATCCTTCAGTTCTGTTCTTTTAAAGCTGTCAGATTCTGGACCCACATAATCTCACTAAACTGAGCAGGGACTTCCAACAGTATGCTGAGGAAATGCCCCTTTTCACCCTGTACAACTGGACTGCTCTGCAGAAGGATTGGGAACTGTGAATAAATCAGGACTTAAAAGAGCTGCCAGAAAGGTCAAACTTTGATGTCGGGCAGTACAGTATTGCAATGGAAACTCTTACACCAGTACTAGCCAGAGTAGCACAACAAGCAATCTGGATACCTGTCTCCAGTGCAGATGTGGAATGCTCACTCTCTGTGTATGGGCAAATCCACACAGATTAATGGAGGAACTTACTGGTGGACAATTTGGAGACACTAACTGTGCTGATGTAGAATAAGAATGTTTTCTGGGCATTTTCATGGTTTTGTGCTTATTGTCCTAGGTGTACAAGTTTCATTAAGTTCAGTTTCATTTCATTTCATTTTCCATGCTGTTTACTATCCCGGAGCTTGTTGCTGTCTAGGCAGTCTGAGGTCCTCTTTGATCACTAATCAGCTTCCCTACTATTGAGGCTAGGCCTACTATTGAGGCCCGTGTAGAGTCTTCAGTGTCAGAAGTTCCACCCAGTCCCATACTAAATGGTACCCCATGGCACTCCACCAACTCTTAAGCAAACTATTTCAGCAGTCATTATCCAATCCTGAATCCATTCCTTCCTTACACAGGGAGGACATTGGAAAAGGCCAGGGTGGCTAAGTATGTTACCCCTCTGCCCCCAAGTCTACAGACGTTCTTCAATCTCAACTGACTGGTTTGACAAATAGTTGGTATGCAGGTATAGCACCAACCTCAGCACCACCCACTCGCCACCATCCTCCCTATTCTGTCTAAATCCCAGGTTGCTAAAGCTTTAAGCAGGCTACGCCTCTGTTGCAACACATTTCCTTATTTTATTTCAATTTCCTGCTCATTTATACAAATAAAATAAAAATAAAATGTAGCAGCCTACTGAGTTCTAGATTATTGTTACATTTTGATGATAAAGAAAGATATGAATTTATATATATTTGAATTTTATAGTTATTTTATAGTTATGAATAACTGGAGGCTAGGAGAAGTTGGGCTGGGAGGATATGGGGGAATGGGTACATGTATGGGAAGCAGGAGAATGGTACTCTGCAATAGCTGTGGGGCAGCAGTCATTCTGGGGCTGATGTGGAATAAAGGGGGATGTCCTGAGTGTAACAGCCTGGAGCAGCTAAGGGCTGAAATAAGGCTACTCAGATGGGAGCTGGGAAGGATAGTGTTGGAAGTCAAAGGAGCAGAGCAGTGGAGGGAAAGGCAAAGGGATGATGCCCAGGGGAGTGACGCCATCAGGCAGGGGATGGGAGTGGGGAGGAGTACCCATTATTCAGGAGTATCTCTTCCTCAGAGGACTAAGGAGCCCAAGGTGGAGGAATGGCAAGTAGTAAGGGGAAGGGGTGGGAATGTGAGAGCAGCATCAGGTGTGGGAATTTGCACCACTGTCTGGAAGGAGGAAGAGGTCAGCAGGAGGTGAAGTAAAAGCTCAGATTGAGCCAGGGTTGAGAGCAGAATTATGGGGGGGGGACTAATCAGGCTGGGCAGGGAAAAATATGCAGGCAAAATGGAGTAGAAGATGGGGAGGGAGAGAAAAGGAACGGAAGAGGGGAGGGAAAACTGAAAGTAAATACAGATTAGTCATAAGGGGAGGGGCAAATTGGGAGATGAAAAACAACTATGGGGATAAAATGTGGATGCATAGATAAGTTTGCCAGAGTACAGAGGGAGCAGTTAGCTGGGGAAGCTGCTAGTACTGAAGGTAAGAAAGGAAGGATGGGGAACATCGATGCAGGGGATGAAAGGGTGACAATCATAGGGGACTCCATAGTTTGGGGCATTCACTGGGGAAGGGGAAGGAAAAGGGACTCAAATGCAAGCAGGAGGGTGGTTTGTATGCCAGGGATGACAGCGGGGAAGGCGGGCCCAAGAATAAGGGAAATAGTAAGGGAGGTTGGAAGAAAAACAAATTTAGTTATACATTTGAGAACCAATGACTTAGCTGGGGAGGAGGTTGAAATAGTGCAAAGTAGGTTCAGGGAATTAGGGAATATCTGCAGGGAGGAAAGAAGTTCACTGGCCTTCACAGAGGTGATACCAGTACCAAGGGCCAGCACAGCTAGGAAAAGATGAATAGAGGATTTTAATGACTGGATGAGGTTCATCTGTATTGCGGACTGGGAGAAGACCTGGTCAAACAAAGCACTTTTTTCACCAGACAGGCTATACCTCAGTAGGGAGGGTTCTAGTATACTCAGGGACAAGCTGGGGGAATACATAACCACTACACTTAATTTAAACTACTGAGGGGGGCAGTGAGTGAGCAGGCCCACAGACTCCGAGAGGAGGTGTTCAGTAAACCTCCCCCCAATGATGAAAGAGGTCTGAAGGGAGGAGGTGGAAGGGACAAATACACAGTTAGCAAAGGGTGGAGGGGGTGAGGAACACATAACAATGGTATGTGAATGGGTGCACACAGAGGGGATAAATGTGAATAGAAAAAAAGAGGGAAGAGAAGGAAGGTCAGACTCTAGTTGGAGGGTGACTCTGAATGCATGGAGTCTTGGAAACAAGATGGATGACCTGCAGGCACTATTAGCAGAAAGGAGGGTGGACATAGCTGCAGTAACCGAGACTTGGGCAACATCACTCCATGACTGGGACCTTGCTATCCCTGGATATAAACTATACAAGAGGGACAGAGTTGTCAGGAAGGGTGGAGGGGGGCAGTTTATATCAGGGAGGGGGATAACTTGAATGAGGAGGGAGTCAGAGGAAGGGGAGGTGGAGGCATTATGGATTCAGTTAAGGTCCAATAGAGGGAGAAATGTGAGGTTGCGGGTGGTTTACAGACCACCCAGTCAGGATGAGGAGAGAGACAGGAAACTGATCTCACAAATATTGAAAGCTGCAGGGAAAGGAGAGGTGGTAATTGTGGGGGACTTCAACCTGCCATGGTGGACTGGAGTATACCATCCTCAACATGTGCTAAGAGTCAGGTGATCCTGGAAGGACTGCAGAGTGGGTTCCTGACTCAGGGCATCACTGAACTAACAAACGCTGAGGCAATTCTTGATCTGATGCTCACAAATGGGGAGCATGTTCAGGAAATAATGGTCAGGGAGCCACTGGGGGGAAGTGACCAGTGCACAGTGTGGTTCCATTTGGATATGGGCAGGGAAAGCTTCCCGACTAAGACCAAAATCTAGTCTAGAGAAGTAATGATGTTATCTTGAGTAAAAAAAGGGTAGTCTTTATTAGGATCCAAAACCCTCTACATATCTACAGGTAATAGTTTTCATTGTTTTGCATGTTCTTTTTTATCCCTCCTCATTGCACTCAGCTGCTTACTCCTTTGGGTGGCCAGCCTTTTTCCTCCACTGCTTCTCCCATTCTGCAATCCTGCTGCTCCCCCGCCTGGTTATCCCAGATGTATTCCTTCACCAGGGGGGGCCACCCTGCCCACTCAGGGCCATCAGGAGTGGAGACTGGAGTGCCTGTAGGCACTTCCTTGCTTCTTTGCCGGGAAAGGGTATGCATCTTCGGGGGCTTCCCAGCTTCACAGCAAGGGGAGGCGGGGCTGCTGTCATCCAGCCAGCATGGGTGCCATTTTCCTGTTTTTCTGTCCTCATTCCCCTCCACTGCATCGCTCATGTAGTGCTCCCAATCTCCACCGGGGCCACTACAGAGTAAGGCAACCCCTACCAACTCATCCCAGGAGAGGAGAGCAGTCCTCCAAATGCTCAGTCCTCCCCTTCCCTGCTGCCCCCAGTATCCTGAGTCAGTCGCCAAACCTGGGTCATCAGCATGGCATGAGGTGTGGTGTCCTGCACTCAACCCTCAGTGCCACTGGATCAGGTAATAGTTTGCATTTTACTGAATGTTATCTTAGTTCTGTTTGGACTAGTTGTGGCCATAGATGATCTACCAATAATAAATCTAAAATAAGGTTCATGTCTCCTAAAATAATTAAATGTTAATTAAGATATGGTGCCAATCGGGTTCTAAATTTTGAAGAGAAAGGTATGTCATGCATATTTGGGCCAAGAACAAACATATTAGTGTCTCAAACTCAAGCAGGTATGTGGTCAAGAGCACGTGTGAATAAGAGTCTGTTAAAAATCACATAAAGAAAACAGCATAGGTAAAAATAGCTTCAGGGAAATTATAGCATGGACATTATAGCACTATATCTGTAGCTGTTTTCAGTCAGGCCGAGTGCACTGTAAGTTTATGAGTGTGTACTAATTCAGTGTGCTGCCAGCCTGGTGTAGCAGTTAGATTGGAAGGCTGTGAATACTTGGGATGGACAGCGAACCTAAGTTTGAATCTTCTTCCCGCTTTAGAGTTTTGTTGTGGTGTTTGGTGTATTTTTGAGGATGTTGATATACTGTATATTATGGGGGTGGGGGTGGGGGAGGCCCCATGAGGTGCAGCCTCTTGCATATAATTGTGGAACAGGTCATGAGCAACTTCAATTTCCCCCTCCTCCCCCCACAAGCTGCATCCCTCTGAATTTGTAAAAGTAATTCTCCCTCCCCGAACTTTCTCCCCCTCCCTGGGGTAAATAGCCCCACTCCTACATTATTTTGTGTCTTTTGTCATTCCTTGTCTGCTGGGGCATGCAGAGCTGCATGGTCAGATTAGCGCTGTATGTTTCACTCACTTTTTTTTTCCGGGCCACTGTCTTTAACGGCACTCTTCTGCTTGCATGGCTTTCTACCATTCTATTAAAGTGTAGCTCTTTTGACGTAGACCCACTCAAGCTTACCCATAAATAAATATATTCTGCCTTCTTTATCTGTTTCAGTACTGTGATATTTTTATACTGAATGATCTGTGTATTAATATAACAAGAGTACTTCTTTTTTCTTAGAGTATAAGCAATTCCCTAAAAAATTACTCATCCAGTCTAGACATATCCATACAACATGCTCTTCTTTCAGATATATTTTTGCAAAAGGGTGAAATTGCTATTTATTTTTCATATTGTATCATTCTCTTTACTGGTTTTCAACAAACTGGCACATCACATAAGATATCATTGCAACATACACATACAGGATTATCATTGTGAAGTAATGTATTTATTTATATTTAGCAATATGATGTACACTATTGTCAAGTCATGGGGGGAAAAAACTACAAGAAAAAGTTCAAATCAATAACCCATTCCCACATTCAGCTGAAAAATTGGTAAAGAAAAAAAATAGACTGAAATTCTTCACAACATTCTAAAATACATAAGTTGGTTATTTGTGTCTTTGGGGACATAGATTATAGCTAACCTGTACCAGTGAAGGAGGAATTACACAGGAGGAGCAAAGGGTTAAAGAGAAAACCACCAGCCTAGCCACCCGGGTATTACATGTGTTACATTTTTTTGTTTGTTTTGTTTTGTTTGGGGGGTTTTTCTGAGTCAGACCATGGCATATTTCCTTATTTGACAGAAAGTCATTTCAGGAGATTATTTGCCAGTCATCATTTTTCAGAAAGAAAGATGCCAGGGAGTCTCAGACACTGGATCCTCCTAATAAATATTAATTTAATAGTACAGATATGCATCTATATGTGTATACATGAAGGGCACCAAGGAGCTCACTAATGTTTTTTTTTAGAAAATTTAATAGAGGGTCCCAGATCTCTTTAAATTTGGCCAAATTGGCTTCCTGTGTATAAAATATTCTCTCTAAATTTCCACAGTCCATAACTAAATTAAGCTAGTTAGTTATAAGTGGGGGCTATATAAGCTTCCAGCTCTGCATAATTATTTTTATTTGCATTGATTAGGAGCATATCTGGTAATTTACCTTTTTCATCCCTTTCTCCCCCACACTGGTCTGAAGATATCAAATAACTACTCCCAAATATGGTTATTCCCAGATTGAAAGGAATATCTAGTCCTAGTGTCTTCGAAGGAGTTGCTAGCATCTCTTTCCAATATTTTGATAACTTTAGACATGTTACCAACATGTGTATCAATGAACCTATTTGATGTTACCATCTCGGACACTTATCTGTTATTTTTGAGTTGAATTTGTGAAGTCTTTTTGGGGTTAAATAAACCCTGTGGAAGATATTGTATTGGATTTGTTTCAGTCTACTATTTTTGGACACCGGCAGAGTTTTAGATACAGTACAATTTGTTGCCATTTTTCTATTGAGAGGTTGGGGCATACATCTTCACTCCAGTTCTCAAATAACTTATCAAGGTGTGGTAAATTCCTTTCCTGACATTTTTTATAGATATGCTCAACTAGTCTTTGTCCTAAGTTAGAGCTTATGATTTCTTCAATTGGAGAGCTAGGTGGCTCTTGTAAAGAGCCTCTTTTAGCCCTTATTAATTATCTAACTTGGAGATAAGTGAGAAAATAGTCCTCTTCCAGATTAAATTGCTGTTTAACCGAGTAAAAATCTTTATATTCTCCTTGGTGGTAGAGTTAACTGATTTGATATAGTCCTTTATCTTCCAGAGTCTGAAAAAGCCTGTTTTTCCTGAAATTAGGTATAAACTTTAAATAGGTAAATGGAGATAGTGTTTCCTTCCAAACCAATAATTTTGTGGGGCTCAGCCCAGATTTATATTGAAAGCTTGGTTGTTTGTAAAAGTGAGGTTTCCTCTGATTTATTTGGCTGCCCAGAAAGCACCCCTGTTAACATTTTGCAGCCTGATTTAAATTCTTCCAGCACCGCCCAATTAGGTTTTTCTGAGGAAAGAAAATACGGTGTGATCTGAGCCAATTGTGCTGCATAGAAGTACCACTGGAAATTTGGTAAACCCAAATCTCCCTTATCAATGGGAACATATAACTTAGTGAGCTCTATCCTGGGCTGTTTATTCTGCCAGATACATTTTCTCGCTTCATGTTCTAATTTTTTGAAAGTATTATTTGGCATCCAGACAGGAAGTGCTTGAAAAAAAAATAGCAGTCTGGGTAACAGATTCATTTTAACAACATTTATTCTCCCAATTAAAGTCAAAGGGAGTAACACCCATCTCTGTAAATCACTGGAGATTCTTTGAATTTGAGTGTCATAATTTTTGTTATATACGTCTTACTTTTTCTGAGTGAGCCATACTCCCAGATATTTAAGTTTCTTGGTAGTGTCCAGGTTATTCTGGCATTTAAAATGTGTACTGTGAAAATGTGGTCTAAATGGCAGAGCTTCAGTTTTATTAGTGTTAATTTTATAATCAGAAATCTCTGCAAATTTATTTACTAACAGCATTAGGGAAGGTATTGAAACTGAGGCGTCTTCCAGATAAAGAATAATATCATCAGCAAACAGTGATATTACCTGTTTATGTCTATTTATGTTTATACATTTAATTCAATTATATTGTCTTATTTCTTGAGCAAGGGGCTTAATGTATAGATCAAAGAGCAGTGGGGACAATGGGCATCCTTGTTTCCTACCTCTATGCACAGAGCACAGGAGATGATATCTGATTGCTTGTTTCGATTGATGCTGATGGTCTTTGCATATCAATTTAATTACATTAATGAATCTTTGCCCACAACCACATTTTTGTAGTGTTAAATAAAGATAGTCCCATCCCACCCTATCAAAAGCTTTCTCAGCATCAAGCATTACTAATGCAGCATTGTTAGAATTTGTGCTCTCAAAAACATTTAAAGTGCAGTGTATATTATCTGTTACTTTTCTCCCAGGGATGAATCCCATCTGGTCTGGGTGAAAAATTTTAATAATGACTTTCTCAAGTCTTTTTGCTAAAATTCTTACAAAGAGTTTGTAATTAGTATTTAAGAGTGAGATGGGTCTGTAGAAACCACATTTCTGAAGGGGCTTAGCCTGTTTTGGGATAAGAGTAATGACAGCTTGTAAAAAGCAGGGTGTCGGGATGTTCCCATCCATTATGCTGTTAAATACCTGAAGCAAAATGTGAGATATATGGTCTTGGAACTGCTTATAAAATTAATTTGCAAAGCTGTCTGTGCCAGGAGACTTATTATTTGGTAACTCTGAAATGGCTTCTAAGATTTCTTTTTAGTAATTTGGCTTTGGAGGGACTGCTGATCCTGTGCTCTAGTTTATTAAAATATAAGTTTGAAACAAATTCTTCTATTTTTGGTTGTTTATATTGTCTTCTTGTGTATAGAGTCTGGAAAAAGATAGCAAAAGTTGAATTTATCTTTTAGGGTCTGTCACCAATTGCCATATCTCATTCTTTACTGAGTTTATTATGTTCTGTGTTTTTTCTGTCTGGAGTTGGAAAGCTAACAATCTGTCTGTTTTTTCAGCAAGGAAGTAATATTTCACCCTTGCCCTTGCCAGAGCCCCTCTTGCTTTATATTCTAGTATGTGTTTTATTTTATCCCTCAGCAGGAAAACCCTATAGAGACCTGTACCAGATGAAATAAGATGTATTTCTGTTTCAGCTAATTCTCATTCTAGAGAATTCAAAAGATTTTGGTCAGGTTTATTTTTGAAGGAATAGTATGAAGTATGTATTCCTCTTATGTGCACCTTTAGAGCATTCCATATAATTCCTATATCATTTATTTATTTATTTATTTAAGAGTTTAACCAGGCAGGCATACTGAGTGGGGAACCATTCGTTTCCAGGTGTGACCTGGGGGAAATACATAGGGTGATGATTTTTTTTTTTTTTGACAGTACAGGTTTTACATATTGCACAGAGATACAGCAAGAGAACAAAAACATAAATAACATTGAATAACCTAGACTTTTACATATCGTACAAGTAAACACAAGGAGATCAGAACTACAATACTTTGAAGACCTTACAGTGCAGCAGCTGACTATAGCATGGCTGTCAGGTGGCGTGAACAGAGGAACATGAGGGCTTTGTGCTTATGGCTGCTGGGAGCAGGTGCATGTGGTGGAGAAGTGTGTGTGGAGGAGTAGGTTTAGGTGTCTAGGGTTTGTGGAGTGCCTGATGTCTGCAGGCAAGACATTCCATAGTTTGGGTAAGCGATATTTGAAAGCTGATTGGCCCTTGGAGGTATACATGAATGGGACTTAGAGAAGCCTGGAGTCTATGCTTCTGAGTGAGTAGGCAGGGGAAGGCTGAGCCGATAAGGCAGAACCAAGATAAGGGGGAAGGGACTGGGACCAGAATTTGGCAATGACTCTGGTACAGTGGATCAGTCTGCGGGTTGTGAGTGAGAGCAAGGCTAGGGAGCTGTATAGGTCACAGTGGTGGGTCATTGGTGGGCAATCCAGGATGAATCGACAGAAGGAGTGAAATAGTGTGTCCAGGCTGGCCAGGTTGGATGAGGGTATGGCGCCATAGTTTGGGTTGTAGCTTTTTGTGTAATGATTCGATGTGTGTGGAGAAATCTAAGTGTTGGTCAAGCCAGATTCCCAGGTATCTGAATGAGGTGCAGGACTCCAGGGGGGAACCGTCTAGGGTAAGGAAAGAGGGGTGAGCTGCTAGGTGGGAAAGTCGTGATTGTGTGCGGAAGGTTAGAGAGACTTTTTTTTTATATCTAGGAATAATTGGTTGGATCGGAACCACTGCTGTACAGCATTGAAGTCCTGCTGTAGCACATTGGACACTACTCCAGTGGAAGGGCCTGAAGTGTACAGTACAGTGTCATCTGCATACATTTGGATAGATGAGTGTATGCAGGCCAGTGGGAGGTCATTTAGAAATATTGAAAAAAGTGGTGGGCCCAGGACTGAGCCTTGGGGGACCCCATAGTGACTGGGAGGGGAATAGATATGTGGGGGCTAATTTTCACTGATTGGTGTCTGCCTGTCAGGTAGGCCTGAAACCAACTAGTGGAAAGACAGGAGAGGACTGCATCATTTAGTTTGGCTAGTAGCATAGGGTGAGAGACGGTATCAAAGGCCTTGGCCAGGTCTATGAAAATGGCCGAGGTATTATGCTCTTTGTCCATTCCTGTGAGGATGTCATCGGTAAGTCTTAATAGGGCAATGATGGTGGAGTGAGATTTTCAGAAACCCGAATGATAGGAGGTGAAGAAAGAGGATGAGTCTAGGTATTGGGAGAGTTGGGCAAGGGCAAGGCATTCCTGAAGTTTGGCCAGTATTGGGAGTAGGGAGATGGGGTGGTAATTTCCTGGTGTGGAGGGGGGTCACCGCCCTAAGGGAGGGGGATAACAACGGCCTGCTTCCATGCAGCTGGGATTTTGGTCAGATAGAAGGAGAGGTTGAGGAGGTCGGCTAATGGGGCAGCTATGGTGGGGGTGAAAAAGTGAAGTAATTTGGCCTCCAGGCCAGAGGGGCATTTGCCTTTGTTGGGGTCTAGAGCACTCAGAGCTTGGAACACTTCAGCTGGGGTTACTAGACAGAATCAGAAACTGGTGGCAGGGGAGGAGTTCTGTGATTTCGGTGAGGAGCTTGGTGTGCGTGGGGTGGGCGGGAGACTGGGTAGGAGAGACGCTGCACTGCTGGTGAAGAAGGTATTGAAGGCAGAGACAACTTCGCCAGGGTCTGAGACGGTCGTGCCTTGGATGGATAGGGTCCGGGTTTGTGGTTGGACTGGCGGAGAGAGGAGGGATTTGATAGTTTTCCAAAAGTTTGTAGGGTGGTTAAGGTTAGAGTTCAGAGCCAACGTGAAGTAGTTCTTTTTGGCCTGTCGTATAGATTTGGTGCAGGAGTTGCAGAGGGTACGGTAACTTTGTAGGGATTCTTGGGAGCATGTTAGCTTATGTTTTTTCCATGCCAGGTCTCTCGTGTGGCATCTGCTAATGATATCGGCGGAGACCCAGGGAAGGTGGAAGCCCCTTTCTCTTGTGCTTTTTAGAGGGGCATGATAGTCCCATACAGCAAGAAGCCTGGTCTTGAAGGTCTCAAAAGCATAGTCACTGGAGGATGCCTTCTGTATGAAGGACCAATCCACATGGGCCAGGTCATTTAGAAGGGAAGGTAGAAATAGGGATTTGTAGGATCTCATGAGGAGCATCCTAGAGGAGGGTTCTGTGGTTCTATGCACTTTCCTGACCATGTATGCCGTGTGGTGATCACTTATGGAGTCGGAGAAGTCCGGCTTTAATAATCCTGTGTGGCTGGGAGGTGAAAGCCAAGTCCAAGAGGGAGTGGTTAAGCATTTTGGGGTTCAGCAGTGTGGGTTGGGCGATTAGCTGGGAGAGGTTTAGGGTGTTTATTTTGGTCCTTAGTTTGGAGCAGTCTTTGGCTATCCAATTGAAATTGAAATCATCGAGGATATGGAGCTCACCAGCTGTGGCAGCAGACTTTAATGTGGCCAGGTGGTCTAAGACACCGGGCAGGGTGGGTAGTAGGGGTGCAGTAGGACCCTGCAACTTACACAGGGGTGGAGTAAGGGAGTGCAAGTTTGACCAGTAAGGATTCTATCTGAGGTGTAGATGCAGGGATTTGGACCTGGGTAAGCTGTAGCCTGGTGGAGATAAACATGGCAATACCACCACCTTTTTTCTTACCCAGGTGGTCTTGTCTGATCAGCAAGTAGCCAGGAATGGCTACAACAGACTCTGCATGGTGCGGCTTTAGCCAAGTCTACCATATTATGAAGATGTCTGGTCGTAGAGATAGGGCAGTAAGTTGTAGCTCTGGTATTTTGTTCAGGATACTGCAGATGTTGAGGTGCAGAAGTTGGAGGCCCTTAGGGAGAGTCAGTGGGGTGGGGTTATTGGGAGGGGTAGGACCCAGGTTGGCTTTGATATCCCCTGCCAATAGGAGAAGCAGTATAATAGGAGAAGCAGTGTATCAACTTCGGTGGAGCTATTGTCTTTTAGAAAGTTATTGATTTCATCTTTTATCAGTTTAATAAAGAGTCTCATTGAGAAGATTAGTGTTAAACTCCGTTTGTTTCTGTGATTCTACAGATTCTTGTTGTTTAATAAGAAGGTGTACTGCTGCATGGTCTGAGACAGTTATCGGGTCATATTTTATGTCTTCAACGTCCTTCATTAACTGTGTAAATATCAAAAAGAAATCAATACTTGAAAAGGAATTGTGCAAAGTAGAGTGAAATGAATATACTTCCTTTTAGGATATAGTGATCTCAATGGATATATTATACCAAATCCTTGCATATAATGTTTAATTAACGGTATTAACTTATGTTTTCTTTCTTTGGCACCCAGGCTTCTATTAAGATGTCCAAGAGAAATGTTGAAGTCGCCGGCCACTATATATGCTGCTGGGTGTACTGAAATTTCTTTAAAAAGCTCATTGAAAAAGTTAGGGTCTTCTTCATTTGGAGTATAAACAGACACTATAGTAAAATATAGATCTTTTTTTTAATGCCCAGTATTGTAAACCTTCCATCCTGATCTTTATGCTGTGATGTGATAGTAAATCTTTTTTTTTTTGTAATTAAAATTGCAGTTCCTCTGGCTCTATTATTGTATTGTGACTATACTCCAGTAGCTCTAAAAAGATTTTTAAAGTAATTAAAGTCTTTATTTTCACAATGCATCTCTTGCAAAAAAAAATTTCAGCCTTTTTTCTTTTACATTAGTTAATAATTGTTCTAATTTTTTTCCTTCCTTTGCACCCTTAACGTTCCACGTCATTATGTTAATTGTTTCCATTTTTATTTAATGTTAGAAGTTAGTTATGGCAAATTAGTTTTTAGGTGGTCCTGTGCTGAGTACTCCCTGGCAATAATTGCTTTTTTTTTTAATTCCTTGTTTGGGTTTATAAAATTTTTAAGATATTTAGCATATTTAAACCTTTCAGAATAGAAAGTATCTCCTATAGTATCAGCTCCATTCAGTATTATACAGGGCCTGAAACATGTTAGATCTAAATTTTTATTTTACCAGTCTACCCCTCCCCTTATCCCTCCCCCTCCCTCATATCGCTTAGACCAGAAGTGATAGAGAAATGCATTAATAATAGGTCAAGAATTATTTTTAACCTTAGACCTAGGCTAACAGCTGAAACTTGATCCACCCAAACTAAGCTACTGTTTCCTTCCTCCCTTCTACTGGTCACCCTCCCTCCCCTAAATGCTCGATAGCTGGAAAACATCTGGCATACTCTTCCTGACACCAGATGTACTGCTGTTGGATTTTCCTGTGGCAACACTGCCAGACTACAAAGGGAGAGCATATAGGCATAGATTTCTATTTGTCCCTATTTATAAAGATCAGTTACTGAACTCTTCCCTCCTTTTTCTTGCCTTATCGAACTTATCTATGTAGTGAATCCTTGTAAAATACATATTTAGCTTCTAGTATCATTGTATATGGGAGTTAAATTCCTGTATTGAATAGCTACCTTCACTTGCTATCTAATGTAGATAGATAAATCCTATTCCTTTTCCCTTTTTTTTTTTACTTTATATTCTTCGTTTTCCTTCATGAGGACTTAACTAACCATTATCCAGCTGGTCCCCATCCAACCATTCTTCTATAGTTCTTTCTGCTTCTGTAGGTAAGAAAAATATGCGCACTCTTCCTTGATACTAGACTTTCATTTTAGCTGTGGGTATCACCGTGAACCTAATGTTCCTCTTCACCAACATGGCTTCAGCATTAGCGAATGCTTTCCGTTTATTCAGGACTTCATAAGGTAAATCAGGAAAAATGGGTATTAATGCTGGCTAGTTTAATGCTGTTTTCCAACCTGGTTTTTTTCAAAATTGCCTCTTTATCTTGGTAGTGGCGAGGTCTGAGGAAAACAAATCTAGGTTGTGATCCCTGATAATTTTAGGTTTTTTGCCCCTCTGTGAGCTCTGTCCAGTTCAATTTTCTTATCTGGACAGGGCCTATCCAATGCCTCAGTGAGGGCCTTTTAAAAAACATTCATTAGGGTTTCCTCCCTCCAGGCCCTCTAGAATTCCATTTAAGTTTAGGTTATACCTTCTATTTCTTGTTTCCAGTGCTTCAATCTTAATATGTAGTCTTTCTAGTTCCTTTGAGTGAAATTCTATATTTTTGGGGGACTGGATTTATTGTGTCTGACTGTGCCTACTCTTTCCTACAATTCTAAAGTCCTGATAGATAATGTATTGATTTTTTGTGCCAAGTCTGTAGCAGATCGTGTTTGCTCTGTAATTGAAGCATTAATGCTGCTAAAGCCTTCTCTCATTTCCTTAAGTAGCTGGTTAGAATCAAAGTCCTGTGCCTGGTTTGTTGATTCCTTCAGTTTCTCTCTCTTTTCTTGTAGCTGTGACTCCATTTGATATCTTCCTTACTCCACCTCATTTTCATCAACCCCTGGTGCAGAAGAAGGTTTGCCAAAGGGGCGGTTCATAATACTAGTGTGGCCAGGGTTCACCTCCCTCACTGCGGTATCCATAGCAGCTGTTCCTTGGGGGGGATTAGGCATCTGTAGTGTGGATGGTAAGGATTCACTTAATAGCAAGTCTGTAGTACTCACTGATGTTAGCATTAAATTTTGTATTGGAGATCTAAAAAAATTAAAGAAATTCTCTGAGGATTGTTTAGCTTCTATACTGGTTTTCAAATCTGTGGTATCTTTTGAACTCTGACCACACTTTCTCTCTGGCTCCCTTTCTACTGGGGTGATGGTTTCCTTTACTTCCCAGACACAACGGGATCTATGAGACATCCCCCTCCCTGTGTCATCGATTAGCTTGAGCTGGAGAAATATGCTGCACAGATTGCATTTTCCAATGTTATCAGCAATGCTGTAGTTCAATTGCTTAACACAGGGAAGGGAACCCATTTATCCCAATTAAAAATAACTGTACCACACAGTGAAGTGTCTTTGAGTACTCTATCCCTAGATCCCAGATAAGTAGCATGGCCACCACATACAATTAACCCCTATCTGCACTTTAAACTAGTAAGAGTCAGTTATAAAGCTATGGAGAACATGAAGAGTAAAGAGTGAAAATACTCATCTGAAGTAGCATTCCACTTTTTATTTTCTTTGTTGTGCCCATGTTTTTAGATTACAGTGATCCTCTCTCCTCCATAGCTGCAGCATGTCTGCTTAGCCCAGCAGCGTGTCCACCATCTTGCCGACCCTTTACATCGGGGTGACATATTGAGGCAGACAGTGCACCCTAGGTGTTACATGTTTTAATGCTGTGCAGGACATTGTACCTCTTTACATAAGACCTTAACCCATCACCAAGGCCCCTGCTCTCTGTGGCACTATGGACATAACTTCTGTGACAGTGACTCTGAATTTCTGTGGAACTGTTAGGTCAAGTTATGTGACAATGTTTAAAGTTCTGTGGCACATTAATAAATACATAATAGAGAGTAAGCATTACAGTTTTGGAGGACCCAACAAGGATGGCTTGAGAAGAGGACTCCTTACTCTCACCCCTTAAATATAAGTTACATAATTTCTCTTAAACATTCAGTTTTATGCTATTCAGCAGCTGGTCTGCCTCTCCTTATTTATCTAAATCAGTTTAGGGCTTAGTGCCATTGTATGCAACATTAATGTCTGAATGGTTGTCCCCAAAGGTAGAGCCTGAAGAAGCCTACCCATGAAGCACTCAAGACTTCCCTATTCTGTGAACTCCTCTCATGGGCCCCATACACACTTATAGTTATAGTGAAGGGCTTTTAGGGAACACAGAGGCCCCCGGTACTGCCACTCCCAAAAGCTATTGTTATGTCATGTTATTTATTATTCCTGTAAGAAATAAAAAATGTGCCCTTCCTGTTAATTTATTGTAACCGCTCTTTTTTCTCTCGCTAATGGCAGACAGAGAACTGGGCTCCTAAGGACTAGCCATTGCAGTCAGGTACTGTAGACTTACTATTAAAAGGACTGAAACAAGAAAGAAAAGTTGTTTTTTCTGTTGCCCTCCAGCGTTGCAGCAACAAGGCAGCTTTGGGCCCAAAACGGGGTAGTAACAGAGCTGTTCCTCTACTTTCCATATTATGGCTCAGTCCCATAATAAACATTTTAATTATTTTAAAACTAAGATTTGACTTGTCTGTTCCCTTCCCCTGAAAGAAACTTTGCACAATAGTTTTGTAAAAGAAACGTGTAAATGAGGAACTGCAGGCATAAGCCACTTCAGCGGGAGCACTGCTATGAGACAGTTACCAACAATACTATGTTGGGACTTGGATAGCGCTGTTCCTTGGCTCACTTCACACTAAACGGAACACCTAAAAAGTCACTTGAAAATCTCCCCACTCCACATAGACTTTTTTCCTACTATTAATTTCAGCATAGTTCAAAACAGGGAAGCTTTTAACACACACAGCGGGATCTCTTTTTCAAGCAAAGCTAGCGCCTGCTCCGCATTTACTATACAGAGTTTTCTTTTAAGCACACTTACTCTTTGTTTAATATGTTCACTATGGGGTCCAACAGAGCTTCAATTTCATCACCCAATTAAAAAAGTTTTGGCATTTTTTTTTATTTCTTGTGCTGTAGCCTGTAGAAGTGTTGTTGTTTTTTTTTGGCACTGTCACTGCATTCCTTGCGATCAAAACGTTCACTAACAGCACTACAGAATAATTAAAAACTCATTCAAAAAATATTGTACTTGGACTTCACAGACATGGGTAAGACACTGTGGGCCTGATTCCAGAAGGGTATATGCCAAACCCCATGACTTGTCTCACCACTTACGCCAGGTGATTCACCAGCCCCTATTACAAGAGGCGAGATGCGCCATGGCGTATGCGGGCTGTGACAATCGCAGGATATGACAGCACTTATGCTGCAGCCCACAATGCCTGCCGCAACTGCAGGTTACAACAGCGACATAGCCCAATTCCAGTAGGGTGGCTGCGATTACAAGAGACACAGTGGCATACCTGTGGTATGACAGCTCGGACCTGTTTTAAGTGGCATCTGATGGCTGGCACCATCAGATGCCACCATGCAGTGCCCTGGCAATGGTGCCAGGTTAATCCACAAGCCCCTACCAACACACTCCTGCCCCAACCCCCACGATCTGCCCAGGCCCCAGAGGGTCCATTTCTGGTGTGCCCCTGTACACCTGTGCCATGCATCCTGGTGTCTACGGAAGTGGGCCAGGGCTGGGGAGGCTTCGGGGGGCCACCCGTCACTTGCTGTGAGTTGTGACATGCAGCTGCGATACACCATGCATGGGTTACCACCACATGCATGGTGTATCTCGCATGTCACAAGTGTTGGGGCCCTGCCACTTCTGGAATGCGGCATAGGGTCCCTGGCATAGAGGTGACCGACGTAACTCACAACTGTGTGCAAGTTACACCGGCTGTCTTGGAATTGGGTCCAGTGTGTCTGGAACATGAGGTCCGATTCCAAGCTCCTGCACCCCAAAACAGATTGGGCTTTCATTCCTACATAAATCTGTACATTTTGATTTCTATAGTAAGTGCCAGTGATCACATCCACGGGAACTACACTGTGATGTGGAGCTCACCATAAGTAACAGTGAACCCACACCCAAAGAATTGGGCACTTACTCAGATGATTATAGAACAGGTTTGGGGACTCAGGAAACCTTGGCTCAAATCCCACCATAGTTGTTGAGAAAATTAATCAGTTGACTTCACAGTTTTTTGCAGTTGCAAAACGTGATCAGCATGACCCAGCTGTAAATGGGTATTGCATCTCTGCTGAGCCATCCTGGACTTGTTTTATTCAGCAATCCCCATTTTGTCTTCTGCCTCCCTTCCACCGTCTCCCACCCACACTATTCCTCTGTGCTCTACCTCATTGGCTGTAGGGCAATGCTCAATTTTTGTTCAGAAATTCCCACTTTTTTTTCTCACTTGCTTTGCCATGTCCCACCATTTTTTGTTAGTTATGTTTTTTATGAAATTCCTGCTGTTTTTTCTCCTCCCACCCACTCCCTCTGCTGAGTCCCACCTGCTCCCTTCTTCTGCCATTTCATACCTTGGTTCTAGAGTGATACCTGTTCTTTGTTTGTGAGAAATCTGCATTTTTGTCAGTTTCCTGCTCCCTCTGTCCAGTTTCTTTGTATCTTACCTGCATTTTTCCTCCCAATCCCTCCTCACATATTCAACTTGCTCCCTCCTCTACCCTGTCCATCTATGGCAGTACAGTCATTCCTCTTACCTTTCTTTTTAAGAAATCACTGCTTGTTTTCTCCTCCCAGTCCCTCACTCTGCCTTGCCATGTCCACTCCCTCCCTCCCTCTGCTGTCTCTGTAGAGTAATGCAAGCATTTTTGTGAGAAATTTTACTTGTTTCTCCCTACTGCTCCCTCACTTTGTCATCTTCCACCCATTCCATTCTATTCCTGTGTTCTGTTCTTCTGTGACTTAAGATTATACTCTTCTTTTTTATAGTATTTATCCTCATGTGGCCACCCTAACCGCTCCCCCCTTAGACTCGCATCTCCTATTGGGGGATCCAGCTGCCATCCATCTTGACCAGGACTGCTGGCATCCAGTAACCCCTGTGGCTTACCCCCCACAGAGGGGCAGCAGGGAGCCTCCTAACTCCCCACCACAATGGATCCAGTTCGGGTGCCAGCACCCGGCGAACACTCGCAGACGGCCATCAAGCTGCGGTGGGTCCCACTATTTTCCCTGTTCTGTTTTTTCCTCTGAGTCGGCAGGCATGCAATGACACCAGCTGCTGTGAGCACGTACGTGTCTGCATGTGTCCCAGTCCAGGCGTCTGCCCCCGACTCTGCCCCGGTTTACGCTGTGCATCCCCGACCCCCAGCCTCCTCCAGGGGGCAGTTGGACACTGACCATTGTGGACCCCCCCTCCCTGGAAAGGAAGAGCCGTCCACTGGATGCTCGATCCCTCTCCTCCCGCCAGCCCATGGTAACCTCTGCTTGCTCCGAACCGGGTCACAGGTGCAAGGTGTGGCATCCAGTACCTCAGCCCTCAGCACCATTGGCTGGCCCATGCTCTTTTTGTTCAGAAATCCATTTGTTTCTCCCTCCTTCTTGCTCCCCTGCAGAGTACCTTCATTTCTTGTTATTTTTGTTCAAAAATCCCTGTTTTATTTCTACCTGTTGCTCCCAGTCCCGATGCTGTGTCCTGTCTGTTCCTCCAGCTACCATGCCCTTCATTTCACACTAGTTGTGCCCATTTTTTGTTCAGTAATTCCTGCTTTTTTCACTACCTCCCTTCTTCTCATGGCTGTGTACTGCCACTCCATCTCACTTTGTTTGCCCTGTTCCTCTGTGGCTGTAGAGTTATGTCCTCTTTGTTTCCTTTAACTCCTACTTCTGTTTCCAGCCTGCTCCCTTCATCTACCCTGTTTGTGAGAAATCTCTTCTTTTTCTTCCTCCCCATGCTCCATCCCTCTGCCATCTCCAGGAATCTCCCTCCCTTTGTCATATTCCTCTGTTTCATGTTAGTTATGCCTGATATTTCTGCTGCAAAATTACCTCTTTTTTCTCCCTCCTTGTCCCTCTCTGGCTTCTCCCACCCACTCCCTCCATCTGCCATATCCCTTCATTAAAACTTCTCTGTTGTTCTCAACACTGCTCCATCTGTCTGCCATGTACTGCCCACTCCCTCCTTTTGTCCTCTCCATCTGTGTCTGTATAGCAATCCTTTTTTTTGCTCAAAAAAACTTCTTTTCTCTCTCTGCCTGTGTTTTGTCCACTCCATGCCTCATGCCCTATCCAACCATATCTGTAGAGTTATGCTTAATTTTTTTGAGGGAAATCTCCAGTTTCTGTTTCTTTTCCACTCTCTTCCTCTGCCAGACCCTGCATGCTCCCTCCCTCTACCATATCCTTTTTGTACCCCCAGATGTTCAACATAGCCATTTCTTTACATGTTTATGTGCTTTACATAATTTAAATAGAGACACAGCAACTGTTCACCATCACAAGCTTCTCTCTCTCTCTCTGAATGTGAAGAACAACCAGGAACATTGCTCCTACCCACTGTCAATGCATTTTACCACATTCATATCTGTCCTCACCATATAGTGACTGTCAGTGCACTGTATTTTGCAAGGTTTGTGTCTCTCACCACAATATTGTGAACAGATTTGGGGTGGGGGCACTGTGTCTGTCTCTGCTGTCTGTCCACACAGTCTTGTGCATCTCTCTCTCCTATAGATCTGCTGTGACATTATCTGTGCTTAGTAATCAGGGTGGAGGGTGCAAGGTAATGGCATCATGTGATGACAGACACAGAAAGCTAGAGATCTTGTGAGCAGCTTGGCACCTTCACATTCCCATTCCCAGCACTCTGCTTGTGTTTCCGAAGGTCAGGACTTTTTGTTTATTTATAGTATACCAGTCTACCACTACCAGTATACCATGTTTGCTAATCTGCAGTGTCACCTAAACATAACCTTTCCCCAGTGTATAATTTGCACCACACAAAACAAAATCATGAAAATAAATAGAATTCCTGGCGATGCTTAGCAAGCACCCGACTATCATACTGTTGTAATAATTTTATGACTGCATGGGCGGAGCACTGCAGGCATGTTGATATCACTCAAGCAGACATAAGGGACCATTACTGTATTTGGTCCCAGTTCTCTTCTGCAGTGATGCACCCTTTGTCCTCAGTGCAGAGATCATTGGTGGTGTGGGTTTTTTCCACTGCTTCTCCCCTCCATGGCTGCAGTTCCTCTCTGTGGTGCAGAACCCTTCCCCCTACACGTGCACTTCTTTAATGTGATACTTCCACATTTTGCCATGTCACGCATGTGCAAGTGGCTCATGGCAGAAATACTTGCTGTGCACAAAATGGCTACTGTATCTTACTGCACATGTGTGAACTCCAGTGACTATCTTGGACACAGTGGATTTTTACACCCTGAACTCCATAACATGGAGATCCTTTCCAACATGCCCTCCATGCTCTCTTAACAGCTTCATGCAGATGTGTTGGCTTTGACCAGAGTTTGTTATGTCAGGTAAAGCTCTCTTCCTAAGAGGAAATAATGGCAGCAAAGCTCTGTCCTCTACTCCAGATCAAAGGCTGCAATGTTCTCTGTTGACTTCTCCCCTTCCTCCCAACTTAGTAAATAAAAGGCTTTCTCCTCCTCATACCCACCTACCCAATGGCAGCAATGCTATCCTATCCTTCTCAATTAACATAATGGCAGTAGTGGTCTCTCATCTCTTCCCCAGGCCTAATGGCAACAATGTTCTCCCTTTCCTCCCTTTTCCCTTTATGGCAGTAATACTATCTGCAACCTGTCTTGCACTCCAGACCTATTGGCACTAAAATTCACTCTTCTCCTTATGTGATTCTGCACCCTCCCATCAACAGCTTTACCTGATCCCAGTTTTAAAATCTGTAGAAGCCCACCCTACCTATCATAGCCCATTACTAACCACAGGAATGAAAGGGATGGTCTTTGCAATGCTCACCAAACAATTTCATCACAGAAAGTTGACACACGCTGGGGCAGGTCATCAGAATAGGGAAGTATAAAAGACAGGGCCATCAGTTACACACAGCCAAAATTTGATTCATTCATTTAAGTAAGTCCAATCCTCAAATAAGTATTTGATTACTTTGGCTGCTGTATTGAAAGGTTAAACTGTGAAGCTGCATTTGTGCTTTTTGTGTAAATTAACTTGTCCCTCAGCAACATTTTTAGTTGAGTTGCAGTGAACTTAAAACCTGTCTTGTCCACATATCCCTCATCTACCCTTCCATCGTATACCAATACCAATGTAATATTGTCCCAAAGCAACATATAAACATTTAAAAGTGTTAAAATGTATCACCTGCAGTCATTGTGATTTTTTCCCGCTATTTCTGTTTTTTTTTCCCGTCTTCTCTTATTTAGTTTTCATATGTAAATCATCTTAGCCTTGACATTTCACTTACCTTGACTTTCTCTTTTTAATTTCTTCAGTCTAACCAGTCTTATTGGTCCAATAAAGGTATCAAATCATTTGTTTCTGAATCTGTTTAGTCTAACCAGTATTCTCTCATTCTTTTCTGACCCTACAGTTTTGGTTTACACTGTATACTGACCTTTGCTTTCTTTTTCATGATTCACATTTTCTCCCAAGGCACAATAGCTAACCTATCAGGTTGGAAACCTCCCAGCCCCATCCAAGGTAAGGCAAGGCAAATTTATTTTAGGCTCCCAATCCCAGAGGCTCTGGGCACCGTCCAAATACAAAAACACCTAACTATAGCAAGGATAAAACAAAAATAAAAGCCAGCATAAATATAAAACAAAAGGCTAATAATAATAGTTGGAATACAGTAAAAGCCTGAGCAGCAGCTAATAAAGACTAACATTAATGCCTAGAGGAGTAAGTCTGGGAAGGCCTGACTGAATAGATGGGTCTTGAGGTGGGCTTTGAATGCCTCGACTCAAGGGGCCTCCCTAATTGATTTATTTATTTATTTTTTGAGTTTTGTTGACTGAGTAAGCCCACTGAGACTAGAAGTCCCTTTTTCAGGGGCGACCCGGGGGTGGGGATACAGATGGTAACCAACTGAACTGAACCAGATTAAGCTGTTGGTGGTATTTCTAGCGAATGGACAAAATTTGGCCAGGACACCGGGGAAATTTCCCCTACTCTTTTCGAGAAGTGCCATGGGATCTTTAATGTCCACCTGAACAACCACCAGAACAGGCAGACGGGACATCAGTTTAACGTCTCATCTGAAAGACAGCACCCCCCTCATGCTGCACTACAGTGTCAGTATTGGGATATTAACCCCAGTGACTGGTGTGGGGATAGAAGCCACAGACTTCTGATCATCCGGCCTCAGAGGTGAGTGTGCTACCTGCTGAGCCACTGACACTGACTAATAGCTAATAGCTGGAGGAAGTGTATTCCACAGGCTTGTTTAGGAGTTTTTAACCTCACCTTGGGAATCACTAGGAGGCCCCTAGAGGAAGAGTGAAGGGAGCAGACTGGTGTGGCAGGTATATGAAGGTCAGACAAATAGCCATGGCCAAGACCATGTAAGGCCTTAAAGATGAACAAGCCCACCTTGAAGAGAACCCTCATCTGATTGGCAGTCAGTGCAGTTCACACAAAACCAAAGTGATATGACTGTACTTAGGCTGTCCAGTCATCAGTCTAGCAGCCGCATTCTGCACTAGCTGCAGCTGATGAAGGGCCTCCCCTTGAGACCCTGAAGAGAAGCAGATTACAGTAGTCAAGCCTAGACATCATAAAGGCATGTATCAAAGTGGGGAGATCCTCAGGTGGAACTAGGGGCTTGATCCTGGCAACATTCCTCAGATGACAGAAACTGATATGGACAACGGATAACACCTGAGATTCAAATGTCAGCCCATTGTCAAGAATAATGCCTAGATCATGTACCCTAGAGGAGACCCTCAATGGAGTAGGCCACAGGAATAACCCTGTTGCCACATTAGAGGCCAGCCTATCATGCCTTTTGTTCGAAACCACCACCAGCACCTCTGTCTTATCAGGGTTCAGTCACAACCAGCTGGAGGTCATCTAGTCCACGGATCTCAGTGAGACAATTATTAAATACCTCTACAGCATTGGATGTTCCAGGGGCAAAGGAAAGATACAACTGGCTATCATCTGCATAGCAGTGAAACCAAGTTGTACTTCATTGAGCTCACCAGGGGCAGCAAGTATACAGCAAACAACATTGGTGACAAGACCAAACCCTGAGGTACCCCTCAAGACAGTAGTCTCGGGAGAAGGAGAAGTTCCCATTACCACCCATTGCCTTCTATTTATGAGGTGGGACTCAAATCAGCAGATGACAGTGCCAGCAAGTTTACAGTACTCTCTCGGGTGATTGAGTAACACACAATGTCCACCATATCAAATGCTTAGGAGAGATCAAGGAGACTGAGAATTGACCCCCTCCTTGATCCCTCACCCTGAGGAGGTTATTATGTACCTGAACTAATGCAGTCTCAGTGCTATACCTCGCACGGAACCCCGACTGGAGAGGATCACATAGATCAAAGGTCATAATGTGCTCCTCAAGCTGTTGTGCCACAATCTTCCTAACAACCTTTCCTAGAAGAGAGGTTGGAGATACGATAGTAATTCGCCTTGATGTCAAGGTCTAATGATGTTTTCAGAAGGGTTCTTACCAGTACCTCTTTTAAGGAATCTGGGAACACCCCTCTGATAAGGAGCACCGGACAATCAAGGTGAACACTGGGCCAACAGAGTTGAAACATCCCATCAAAAAACATATCGGCATCGGGTCCAGTTCCCAATATGTGTGCTTCAGCTTGGAAGCTACTTCAATGACCTCAGCCACCTCCACTGGTTTAAACTCACCCCAAATATGCAGAGTCCCCCTGACATTGAAGGTGGCCACTGTTGGCCATATTCTGGCTCACTGGTGGAATTTCCAGATTGATGGCTGTCAAAGAAGAATCGAGACAAACTCTTTGCACAAGGCATTGGAAAAAGCTTTTTTGTGCAGACAGACTGGATGAAGTAGTCTGTCAACAGTCTAAGAAACACTGTTGGTCAATTCATCCCTGCAGCAATCTCCCTGGACAGGAACTTTGCCTTCTTATGGTTGATTGCCCCTGGTGCTCACTATAATGGGCATGGAGGGCCAGTATGTTCTCCCTTTGCCCAGTCTTCTGCCAGTAGCACTTCAACGTCTGGCCCATAATCTTCATCACCTTGAGCTCCCCGTCAAACCATGGGGATCTCAAGTGAGGAGAGTTGGGTCATACATAGACTGGTGTGAAGTTATCGAGTGCAGCGGACATCACCCTGTTATTGGCAGCAACTGCATCGCTCGGTCCCCTTGCACATGTGGTACACTAGATAGATCAGTCACAGCCAAGAATCTCTCCAAGGTCAATCCCCTCAAAGGGTGGTAGCTGACCATCTCAGTGGGGGAGGGCTCTCAGGTGGGGCCCTGAATGAGAACGCCACTGTGCAATGATTGGACCAACTGACCCAACCAGTCTTGAGGTTGTTAATCTGAAGCCCTAGTGAGAACTTGAGGGCCAACATGTGGCCACCCTGATGGGTCATGGAAGAAACTTCTTCTGACAACACAGAGATGACATCATCTGGAAGAGGTTAAAACCTAGCCTAGAGGATTCATCATCAGCCCAAACATTGATTTCCCCAGAACTAAACATCTGGGGGCATCTAAATCTCGCTGATGACAAGTCATCTACCTCCTGAAAATCTCCTGCCACCCCAGTGGGGTGGTAAATTAGGAGAATCCTACAGCCTGCACCCAGTCCCATAGACTGCCACATATTCAAAGGAACTGCTCCCACTGGATGCATGGTGAAGCCCAGGTGGGATCTAAAACAGATGGGCACTCCTATGCCCTGTGCTCCACTATGAAGCAGTGAACCATCAGGTACCCAGGGGATGGTGGCCTCTAGAACTGAGCTGGCACTGTCACCGACCCAGGTCCCAGTGATGCAAGCCAGATCGACCAAAAGAAATTAAGTCCGCTATAACTGAGTCTTATTTCTGATTGATCTGGCATTGCACAGCACTGGCCTCAGGGATTGGTGAGTAGTGCAGCCCTGTAACTACCTGCCCACTCGGTCTGGTGGGAACCCTGGGGTAGGGACCGACAAGTCTGGCATCTCTAGAACCCATCTTACCACAGGGCACCTTCTACACCTGACCACCTCAATCCTGCCCCTCTGCTGAGCCTGAGGTGCCCTGCCACGCTTGATCAGTGCGGTGTCTCCTGATTCCAACCTCCTGACAGTGACATGCTGTGGCAGTGCAATAAGAGAGGCTGATAAAAGGCTACAGATGAAGCAGGCGTGGTGCCTCTTAGACAATCCTAGCCTGCCCTAGATCCTTTCACATTCCAACCTCTAAGCTGGCTGCCTGAACTATCCCCATGCAAAGTAATTCCTCCTAAAGCTAAAAACTTACCCATGCAAGCAAACAACTAATACAGAAAAAAAGTCTAAATATGGTCACACACAATCACACACCACTACAACTACTATACTAAACAATTATAAAACCTTACCCACCCCCCACTCTACCCCCAACACTTCCCCCCACAAGCAATAGCGAGAATGACAAAAAAGCTAAGCTTCCCAGTTTTCCAGGAGAGCAACCTGCAGGACTTAAAATTAAGATGCCGCCCTACAAGACAGGGCCAAATATCTCACAGTTTTAGGAAATCAGTCAACTGTAGGAAAAAATTATTCCAAGCCCAGAACTATTATGAGGCCAAGGGCCCTCTCACTGCTCCTAGTCTCCACTTGGCAAGATATCCAAGGAACAGGACAGTAAACCTGTGAGGCCAACCTGAGGAGATTACCTTGAGTCACAGCCTGGAGCTTATCTCACCAACTCATGGAAAGATGGAAGTAATGAAACAAGCAAAACATTTACCTATGTTCTTGGACAGCCACCAGCCACCACTCAAAGTTCCTCCTATAGTCACCAGCAGCTAAACTCCAGCCGGTTAGAGAAAACAACCGGCACAGACATAGAAATAGGAACCAGTCACAGACAAAGTTTCCTCTGAATCACTTCTGGTCCAAAAGTCCCTGGAAAAGGAACCACGGACAATGCCCTCTATGTGTCCATGTTCCCCAGGGAAGAAACATCTGGCCGAAACAAACACCAGTCACACCTTCAGCCCTCTTGAGTGGTGGTCAGAGGAGGCACCTCCAGCCATCACTGGAGTCTTTATCTTCTGGTCCTTCCAACACTGGAGCAGGCAGTCAAAGATACAGTCTGAAGATCAAAGTCCACCCCGATGGCAGTTGTCCCTTCCATAAAAGCGGGCACCTTCCAACACGGGCTGGGTATCGGGACTAGTACCACTTTGTCAATGGTCACTTGTGGGTAGATGAACAAATTACTGGTGGAAGTCCAAGGCAGTGGCCACTTTTCTACACCTCAGGTGACACACAGGTAAGAGAAGTCAAAGGCCTGCAGGGCAACTATAACCTAAAAAACAAGAAAGCTATCTCCTGCATCTAAGTCACTGCCCTACTCTGTCTATATCTAAAATGCCCTGACTAAAATACTAACTCACTAAAGAGACATTCCCTCACAATTTGAGTGATCAAGTCAGGACTATAGACACGGGCATACGCACACCACATGTAGCTCTCCTGGAGATAAAACATTCCAGTAAAGTTAGGATAAAACAAATAGCAGCAAGAGGAAACTAACAGGAAACTAATAGCCACCTTTTGTGATTAACCCAATAAGGATTGTAAATTGCCATCCACCTGGCAAGCCCTTTCCTCTCTAATAGTTTTAAAACAGATAGCAGCCAATCTCACCCAGTTCAGCCCTTCCACCTTCCTAACTAGCCTTGAGAATCTCATTGAGTGGTCTTGCAGTTTCAAATTTGTCATTATCCAGTCCAATACTGTGCAGTGATCATCTGCCATTTCTTCCCTGAAAAGTATTGTAAAGTCTCCTGTTAGACATAACTCTGTCCTATCACAAAACAAGAAAAACCTACACTGCATATCTTAGCCACAAAAACTCACTCTGTGCAAAGCCTCAAGTCACTCTGTTTTTATATTGGCACATTTTCTTCATTCAGCATTATAGGATGATCTATACCCCGGAGCCACCATTGGTCGTCGGAATCACGGGCCACAATTCAAGTCAGTTGCAATTAGTTGCAATTGCCTTGACTTGCAGCCATAATTATGTGGATTCATATTTATCAAAGGTCGACTAATCAGTCTCCACTGCTAGGCTGCTGGCTTGCTTGCCTGATAATATCCTGCCCCGCCCCCAAAGTCATCTCAGTGACTCCACAGTAGCACTTTTTTTAATATAAATTATTTATATTTGTGTCTTGCAATTTCAGACTCTGACTGAGAAACTCAGACACCAACCAAATGTGTCCCTGGCTCCTCAGTGTGAAAACTCATCCAGTGAGTAAGAGAGGGAGGAGGAGCCAGGCCAGGATTGTGCACCCCAAGGAATTCATCCAGCGCAGTCTTCATTGTTCATGTGGTCGAGATTTTCGATGTCGAGGAGAAAGTGGGAAATAGTGGTTCTCTATTTTGTAAAAAAAAAAAAAAAAAAATGACTAGCGACTTACTCAGTTTGGGGGAGAGATAAAGCTGGAGTCTATCAGACTCAGAGGAGAGGACACAGCAGCAGAAAAGGAGCAGAAAGAGCAAGCAAGTGGCCTGAGGAGGAAAGACCATAGGGCTGCAGGGCAGGCGGGTCAGGACAGGTGCGAGGTTTAAGGAGGGGAGCAATCAGTGGGCTGTCTAGGTGGGCCAGGATACACAGGGTGCCGGTGACTGGTGGGCTTAGGAGAAGAAGAATTTGGTGAAAGTAGCCCATGTGGCATGCTGAGACCAGGCAGTACGATAGTAAAGAGTAATGCACTGACTGGACTGAACAGGAGGGAGGGAAAAAGTGTTCAAGTCAATTCCTAGATTAGTTGACTGAATATCCTGTCACCACACCAGCCACCACCAGGCCTTAGTCAGTGAAGTGGGCCCTGGGCTAAAAATAAAAACTAAAAATAGTGTGGGTGCTTGCTGGCTAGTTTGATTCAGGAGGAGGAAAAATGGAAAGAAGGCACCGTGAGTGATGCAAGAGGTGGGCAGGAGTAAAACTCAATTGCAGTTTCATGGACTGCATGTGGTGGGCAGCAGCAGTCCAGCAGCCTGCAGAAACTGTGAGTGAGTGGACTGGAGGCAGTTGGGGCAGCCTGTGCATGGTAGCACTGACCTGAGTGGAGGACTGGTAGAGATCAGCAGCAGCACAACTGAGGAGGAGAAGGAAGGAACAGAAAGCCTCATCTGCAAAGACCAGGACCAGCCAAGTTGATGAGGAGCCTGCAGGACTACTGAGGGAGAGGAGTAGTCTGGAGTCTGGATCTTCTGGACCATCACTGGATGAAGTGAAGCTCAGAGAAAGAGAGAGAGAGATCCTGCCATTAGTTGACAGTGACCACAGTCACACAGAAGGTAAGGGCAAATTGTTGCTGTTCTCCATTTTAATCAGATCCAGTTCTCTATCAATCAGTACCCCAATGTTTCTGTAATCTGTTCCCTTCTATGTCAGGGGCCCTGTTGGTGGAATTAAATGGGAAGGATTTAGTTCATGAGTCTAGATGAGTAGTAGTGGGCAGCAGAACTGTCACTGATTGCCAAGGGGTAACCATCAACCCTTACCCACCCCTCACCTCCCATCATCTACTACTTCTCTGTCATAACATTAAACCTGTTAAGTATGTTGAAATTGCTGATACAGATGACACACTAGCAGCTTGCTTCATCCAATTTTAGCTGCCAAGAGGATAGCTAAATACCTGGGGAGTGGGGAAAGGAGTCATAACGGGATGCTAAAATTAAAATATTTCAACATTTGCAAGTAAGACCTTGCTTTTCTCCCATTGTGCACATTTATTTCCATGTTGTCTTGCCACAGCCTAGCCTAGGTAAGACATCCGCTCATGTCACTATGCATCACTGGCTGCCCTCTGCTCATTCTTATTGATTTATTCTGCTTTTGTAATTCCCATTTCCTCAGTGTTTGTTAAAACTTGTAATTTGCATAGGTTGACTAGCGAAACCTTTAAGAATACTGAAGATTTATGTGTCTTTGTTAATTGTTTCAGTGAAAGTGCATTTATATTGTAAACTGGCATGAGTGCAGGTTCAACGGGTACAGGACAGGTTGTGTTTTATTGTGGAGGTACTGTTGGGAATACCTATAAAATGAGTGAGCAGAAATCAGGGCAGTTGTCAGTATGAGGTTATAAAGTGAAGGTCCTAGAATTGCTGAGGTGGTGACATCGGCGTGGAAATACCATTGCCCCCTGTCCCACGCAAGTAAATTTCCTCGAAAGGCAAGTACAAATAGAGAGCTAATTTCACTGAAATGAATAGGGGCAAGTGAAGATTCAGCTACAGTCATGGATGGGCTAGCCCTAAATGTTTTGATTTCAACCACCCTGCGGGGTGATAGCATTGATCAACATTGCAATCATCTCCTCTATCTTCTCTGAGTCCTGCTTCTCCTGATTTGTTACATATAGTCACGGGGGAGGGGCTTGGGGGGGCAGAGGCTAAACTCTATGGAAATAAATGCGTGGCAGGAACCCACTATATTGTCTGACCCAGGAACTGCAGTAGTCCTTCTCACAAAAAAGTTTGTAAAGGTCAATATGCATATTACAGTGTATTGAACTGTTTTTGTAAGTAACAGCATCAATGCAACAAGAAATATATAGTTGAGTGTGGCAGAACCTCTGTGGCCCGGCCTGATGATGTATGTATGCATTGCCTGGAATACATTTTTCTTAAATATTGTATCCTTGCCTTTATTATATATAGAGCTGCCCATTTGAACTACCAATCTGGACTGTTATCGTAGTCTGTGGGTGTCATTTTAATGTGAGCTTTTGCTTTCTAAGAGGAACAGAGAGTGTCTCTGTTGATATGGTGTTGTCAGTCTCCTGGCAAGTCAGAGCCATACAAACAGAACTGAGAAAGAAGTAAGTGCCTCTGCTTGGACCTGAGCGCTGGCCACCCAGAAAAGCGTTCTGATTGCATTAACCAGTTGCGCCACTGAGACAACTAGAACCAAGGCTGTCCCTGAGCGCATTATTCTTTCTCAAATGCACAACCCAATGGCAAAACAAATATTTAATTGTAACAATCACTCATGAGTGCGGTGTGCATTTGTGAAAGAGTAATGTGCTTGGGGACTGCCCAGGCCTCTGTGGCACAGCTGGTTAGCACAATCAGAATGATATTCTAGCAGCCTGGGTTCAAGTCCCAGCTGAGGCAATTACTTCTTTCTCACCTCTGTTTGTATGTGTTCCAACATGCACACCGCACTCCTGTGTGACTGTTACAAGTAAGTATTTGTGTTGCCATTGGGTTGTGCATTTGAGAAAGAGTAATTTGCTAAGGGACAACCCAGGTTCCAGTTGTTTCAGTGACACACTTACTTCTTTCTCACCTCTGTTTGTATGTTTTCCATAAACATAGAGACATAGAAACATAGACTTCGATGGCAGATAAGAACTGCTTGGCCTACCCAGTCTGCCCATTTCCCTACCTACTGGATAAGCTGCAGATCCTAGTTAGCCAACAGACTACTTCTGTCAACTCCTCTTCAGAATTGCTTGATGTCTGTCCCACACATTCTTAAATTCCCCCATAAACATGCACACCGTGCTCCTGTGTGATTGTTACAAGTAAATATTTGTGTTACCATTGGTTTGAGCATTTTAGAAGGAGTAATGTGCTCAGGAACAGCCCAGATTCCAGTTGTCTCAGTGGCCAGCTGATTAGTGCAATCAGAATGGTATTCCAGGTGGCCTGGGTTCAAGTCCCAGCTGAGACACTTACTTCTGTCTCACCTCTGTTTGTATGTGTTCCATAAATATGCACACTGCACTCCTGTGTAATTGTTACAAGCCAGAGCCATACCATTAATTAAAAAGACATTGAAGAAACCATGTACCATGCCCAAACCATCACTATCTGGCTAGTAAAACTATAAGCATGACAGGCTGAAGGGTGGAAGTTGAAAAAATTTGTTTGATTTACTTTGGTGAGTCTAGGAGCCATCCGCCCACAGAGCTGCTGGAGCCCTTCCTTTGAGATTCCAGCACTCTAAATATCCTAGGGGCCATCTACCCACGGAGCTGCTGGAGCTCTCCCATTGTGATTCCAGCACTCCAAATATCCTATGGGCCATCTGCCCACGGAGCTGCTGGAGCTCTCCTATCTGGATCCCTGCATCTAAAACTGAAATATCTGCCCACAGAGCTGCTGAACCCTTCCCTTGAGATTCCAGCACTCCAAATATCCTAGGGGCCATCTACCCACGGAGCTGCTGGAGCCCTCCCATTGTGATTCCAGCACTCTGAAAATCCTAGGGGCCATCTGCCCACGGAGCTGCTGGAGCCCTCCCATTGTGATTCCAGGTATGGATGACTGCCTGAATTTCAAATGTGGCACCTTTTTTGAACATCCCTCTACCCATGTATAAGCCCGTCTCTCTTGGAAGCAACGCACCTGGGGGGCTTATCAAACTTGATATATGGCTGTTTAATAGCTTCCGCCACAGTAGCTTGATTAATTTACACTGCTACTTGTTTTTTTTTAATAATTTTACTTGTGACTCAGAGCGGCTCACTCCCAGTTTAAACTGCAAGCTACACTGCACTCGAGACTCCCCTAAACAACAAGAATATTGATTTCTTAGATTAGAGCTAGAATTCTCGAAGCAATTCTCTGATTCTCGGAGCAACAGTAAATTGGCCTACTAATTAATTCGGGTTTGCTACAGCCTCTCACCTGCCCATACTGCTCCTGATTCCAAACGGAGCTTGCCCAAAGACAATTTACCTTGCCCAACAGGAATTATCCTGTGACCACTGTGTTATGAGAAGAGGGTGCTTAAAGGTGGTACTGTGTTTAGATTCTGTGTATCACTGTATTTGTATAGGACTTTAGGGGCAATATCTGAATACTAGTGACCTAATCTTCTAAGCCTGTTACACCTACATTTTAATGTTAGTTGTCAATGACTAGTGAGTCTGTTTAACTGCTTAGGGATCCATTTATTTAATTTTTTCTGCTACGGCTGATTGTATTTGCTTCTCTAACCTCTCTATACCCTCGTAATCCCTTCCTCCTGTTCACTGCCAGTAATCTGATTTCTCCTTCTCTGCCCCACCCCTGACTCCTACAGCCCTGTTTTAATTTGTTACCTTCCCCCCTCGCCTCCTATTTATTTCTCTCCACAGCACTCCAAAAATCCTAGGGGCCATCCGGCCATGGAGCGGCTGGAGCCCTCCCACTGTGATTCCAGGTATGGATGACTGCCATGACTAACATGCCAGGCTGCTGACTGAATTTCAAATTTGGTGCCTTTTTCAAACGTCCGTCTACCCATGTATAAGCCCATCTATCTTGGAAGCAACGCACCTGTAGGGTGTACTGAACTTGATATATGGCTGTTTAAGAGCTTCCACCACAGTAGCTTGATTAATTTACACTGCTACTTGTTTTTTTTAATAATTTTACTTGTGACTCAGAGCGGCTCACTCCCTGTTTAAACTGCAAGCTACACTGCACTTGAGACTTCCCTGAACAACAAGAATATTGATTTCTTAGATTAGAGCTAGAATTCTCAGAGCAATTCTCTGATTCTCGGAGCAACAGTCAATTGACCTAATAATTAATTCAGGTTTGCTACAGCCTCTCACCTGCCCGTGCTGCTCCTGATTCCAAATGGAGCATGCCCTACAGTAGCTGCACGGCTGCTCCCCGCCCACCTCCAATACTCTCCCACCCTTTTCTGTGTGTACTTATATAGGAAACCATTTTCACGTGATCTGAACTTTTTTCTCTATCTACATTTCCACTAGCAAGTTATTCTACTTCACCACAAGGTGGTGTCATTCCCTACTGTTTATTTCTAGACCCTTTGTTTATATTCCTGCAACAGGTGCAATTACTGACTATTGCTCTATCTTCTATCAACAGCTTCTACTCTGAATAATCACTGGTTTATCCGTTCTCAACTAGAGCTTCTCTTCCAAGTGCCCCTCTTTACCCTGCATTGTCCCTTCTACCCATTCTTTCTGTCTAACCTAGTCCTACCCTCCCACCTTTTTTTGAGACAGTCCTAGCCAACTTTACTTTGGCTCCCTTCCCTGCCTCTGTCTTCTCCCCCTTTCTGCCTTCTCCCACTTCTCATTAGGTGACATCTCTTTTTCCCTTACATCATGAGGGCCAAGGATGCTCTGTTTTGCCTAGTATCCTTGCTTACCACATTACTTGCCCTCAGCTATCTATCACTACTCATGTGTACCTCACCCCCCCATCAGGTGCGTCTTGCAATGACTTCACATACTCTAACCTGCTGGCTGTGCGTACCCCCACAACTACTCCACCTGGGTACCTTAGCCTTAAACTCCTCAGGTCACTCTTGACACACTTTGCTAAGAAAAAGCTTACCTCTAAAGCAACTGTCTCCTGTGCCATTGCACTTGCCATGCTATGGATTACCACGTCATCCCTTACTCTTGCCAGGGACATAGAATCCAACCCGGGTCCTCAAGTCAATCTTCTCCAGTTTCAGCCTAGTGCTACCCATTGGTTACCTCAGGCTTCTGGCTTTACCATTGCCCACATTAACATCCACAGCCTTTTGATCAATCTATCTGAACTGGAAGCATGGGCCCAGGTTAATAATCTGGATATTCTAGTGCTATCAGAGACTTGGCTGAAATCTTCCATCTCAGATCTCAACTGTGCGCTACCAGGCTATTTCATGCACTGTGTCAACATTCCCTCCACCAAAAGAGGGGGTGGTCTAGCACTGTATTACAAGACTCACCTGGATGTCACTCTTCATCCCACCCCTCGTCTTATGAACTGAGAGGCCTTACATGCACTAATACTTCTTGGCAGAGCCAAGAAACTGCACATATTCGGAGTGTATATACCCCCACACAACAGTAAGCCAGGCCTTGAGGAAATGACAGGACGTATCCCTGGCTTGATCAAAAATCATGAGGTACTGTAGTCTGTCTAGGTAATTTTAACCTTGACTGGCTTGGGTCGTACTCTTCCTCCCTTGCCTCTACCTACCATTAGCAAGGCCAACTTGTTCCAACTCATCTCTTCCCCCACTCGGGTACCACCGAATGGCCATAGCTGTACTATGATTGACTGGATTCTAACTAATAGGATGGATTGCTGTTCCACTGCCGGGGTCCTACCTGACTCAATAAGTGACCACTGCCCAGTCTTCTGTGTGTGAAATGCCTCCCCTCTCTCAAATCCACACAAGGTACTATTGTTTGTTAACTTTGCCCTACTTAACACTGTTGAGTTCTTATGGGATCTAAAACATACCAACTGGTCTCCCCTATTTACCACTAATGACATCAACCTTTCCACTGACTTCTTTAATATGACCTTACTTGCCCTACAGTGTAAGCACATACTGTACTCTACCCATAGGGTCAGAGGGCAGGTTACCAAATGGCTGAAACATCCTGTCCTGCAACTGCTCAAACAGCATGACAAGCTATGGTCTAAATGGAAGCCCTCCTTAGATTTGGATGACCTTGCTCGGTACTGGGCTTTGTGAAATACCTGCAAGTGATCAATTTGGGCTACAAAGAGTGACTACTACCGTGGACTTCTTCAGTCATCAGCCACTGACCCCAGGATATACTGGAATCAGATTAATGAGATATTGGGGAACACTGAGATGTTGACCTCCAAGGACTTGTTGCTATCTGTAACAACCCTAGGACCATTGCTAATGCTTTCAACCTGCTTTTCACCTATGTTCCTAATTGCTCACAGGCCCCTTCCTATGGATCCCACTGCCCTTCCTCTTCTCCTTCAAATACCTCTCCCACACTTGAGCTGTCTCCCATCTCTCGCCTGGATGTTCTTAGGTTGCTGAGATCCATCCCTGTCCACAGCATCACAGGACTCGACGGTATTGAACCCAGGATCCTCCGACTTGGTGCCTCTCACCTTGCCACTCCTGTTATTTGACTTTTTAATCTATCCATCAGTACTGCAATGGTGCTTTTGGCATGGAAATCTGCCAGGGTAATTCCTGTCTTCAAGAAGGGTGACCCTAAAATTTTGTCTATTGCCCGATTGCTCTTCTACCAGCTCTTAGCAAGTCACTGGAAAAACTCACTCACCATCAGATCTCTGCCCATCTACTAAAATTCGATCTCCAGTCTCCAGCTCAACACGGCTTTAGGCCTGGACACAGTACCACAACGGCTCTCACCCAATTCACTAGTGATGTTAAGTCCAGTATGGACAAAGGACTACTGGCCGGTGCAGTGTTTATAGATCTTACCAAAGCTTTTGACCTGGTTAATCACCCTCTAGTTGTGGACAAACTACATTCTCTTGGTGCCTCTAGTTCCACCACATCCTAGATTAGTAGTTACCTTTCAAACTGGACCCAATCCTTCTTCTTCAACAAAATACTATCGTCTCTGGCTCCCGTCTTCTGTGGCATCCCACAAGGATCGATTCTAGGGCCCTTGCTCTTTTCCATTTTTGTCAATGATTGTTCCATTATCTTTACACACACTGTCACTCCATCATGTATGTGGAAGACATGGTGCTCTACTCAACTGCTTGGTCGCTGGATGACATCAATACAGATCTGTCATCTGCATGTCAAATGATTCAAGCCTGGCTCCTAAATGACGGCCTAATCCTTAATCTCCCTAAGACCCAGGCTATGCTCTTTGGGTCGGTAAGAAAAGTCCATACTGGGACCCCCAAGGTTTGTGTATGCAGCTGTGATGGCTCTACCATCCAGTCTACTGACTCTTTTAAATACTTGGGTGTGACACTTGATCCCTTTCTTGACTTCTCATCACATGTAAAAGAGATATGCAAATCTGTAAATATCAAGATAGGTGCCACTTATTGAGTGTGTCACTCCTTTACTCCAGTGGCCAGGATCGGGTTGCTAGAGGTGTCCTGCTCCCTAGGCTATAATACGCCCTCCCTATTCTATCCCACACTAATGCAGGAATTCTTCATAAATGGGATACTACCTACAACAACATATGTAGATTTGCCCTATCTGCCCCCAGACTCACTCACCACTGTCTTCTGTATGCCAACCTTCAATGGCTTTCCCCCTCTGCCCTGCGCTCATACTCACTGGGTTGCTTCATTGACTCTACGACAAGACTCCCCCATCCTGAAAGCATTGGGGCAATGCTCACCCCAGTGCCTCACTCCCGCCTATTGAGATCATCAAACCACACCCTGCTCTCTATCCCACACTGCTCTACAAAAATGGATGAGTATGCCTTCGCCCACTTCGCCCCTAAACTCTGGAACTCTCTCCCTCCCTGTCTGGAGGGCCCCCAATCTCACTCCTCCTTCAAAACTGCACTTTTTCCCACCTAAAAGCACTTGATTCCTGTGAATGTAACTAGCCCTCTGGCCTCCTCTCTTTATATCTAGTTTTGTTGAGTCTCTGAAATGTTAAATGTTTGTAGCCTAATGTCATCACCTGCTCTTGTTATTGCCTGCAAAGATGGATAATACTATATGTAAGTTATGTTGTTGTTTCCTCCTGACCATCCCTGCATGGATATCAATTGTCTGTACCATATGTTGTTTTGTACTGCATTATTTGTACTTTATCACTGTACCTAAATGTCCACTGTGCATTGTACCCTCTCGGGTCGTGCTTGAAAATAGGCAGGGTTTTTGCCTAATGCACCTACCTGATCAACAAATGCTAAATAAATAAATTTAAAAAAATCATAAATTTTAATCTAGTTGAAAAAATCAATCATAATGTGTTGTAAGTCAGTCATAATTGGTTTATCAACTGTCTGAAGCCAGCCAAGGGATATGGCTGTGCTTTAAGCCATAATGGAGGTGCAGCAGGAGGCACAGGAACTGAACTGGAGCTGGTAACAGCAGTAGACAATGACCTAGTGATGGTGGCAAAGGGAGACTATAGGAGGAACCTACTGAAGTAACAGTTGTTTGTCTGGTCACTGTAATCGCTGTGGCACTGGGCAAGGAGGCAAAGGAAGGGGTTTAACTCTTGTCACAACTGGGTGTGATTGTGGTATCAGGTTTTCCATGTGCACTATGTCATCATCATCCAACACATCATCATCATCATCATCGTCACTATGATCAGGGTGAGAATTAATAGATATATAGTTTGTGTCAGACACGTGAGGAGATAGAATCATTATCAGAAGAATCATCATCACCATTGTCAGGATGGGACATAGACTTTGAATCAGATAGAGGGTTTAGCTCAACCTCAGCCACTGCTGGTGCCAAATCTGTGACAGTACTGCTTGTATCTATCCAGGCGTGTATTTCATTCCTCCTTTTCTGTGCAAACATCTGGTACACTGACAAGGCCAATATTAAACCTGTGTGAGACTGCACCAGTGGAGCAGGGTTGGTGGGATGGAACATTTGGAGGAAGAAATGATGCCACTGGTTCACAGTAGCCTTTTCAGTGCTGCATGTCCAGACCTGCTGTGTAACATTACTCTTATGTTGTTACATTGATTGCACCACTAATTAGGGCTATATATTATAGTTTGGGTTCTGGTTCTGATTTGCCTGACTGAACCCAACCTGAACTGGCAGAACCAGAAAATCTGATTCCCACACCCCTGCTGAGTATGACATTTAATTATTTTGTGATGGGAGTGATCCTGGATGATTCTGATTGTTTTACATAATATGGAATGTTGTAGCTTCCAGAATAGTAGTAGATGGGTAAAATTGACCTTTAGTCTTTTTTTTTCTATTTATATAGCTAGATAGATAGAAACATAGACTTTGACGGCAGATAAGGACCACTTGGCCCACCCAGTCTGCCCATTTCCCTACCTATTGGATAAGTTGCAGATTCTAGTTAACCAACAGCCTACTTCCTGCAACTCCCCACTATAATTGCCTTATGTCTGTCCCATGCATGTTTGAATTCCTCCACTGTTTTAGACCCCACAACCTCTCCAAGAAGGCGGTTCCATGCATCCACCACTCTTTCCATGAAAAAAAATGTCCTCACATTACCCCTGAGCCGTCCCCCCTCTAACTTTAAATTGTGTCCCCTTCTTCTTACACATCTCTTTTTCTGAAAGATGCTACCCTCCTGGACTTTGTTGATTCCCTTGAGGTACTTAAAAGTTTCTATCATGTCCCACCTGTCCCTCCTTTCATCAAGGGTATACATATTAAGCTCTCTCGGTCTCTCTTCATATGGTTTCTGATGTAGATCCTGCACCATTTTAGTTGCCCTCCTCTGGACTGCTTCCATCCTGTCTATGTCTTTGCATAGATGAGGTCTCCAAAACTGCATGTAGTACTTCAGATGGGGTCTCCGCAACTGTCTGTACAGAGAGATAACCACTTCCCTTTTTCTACTTGTGATGCCCCTCCCTGTGCATCCCAGTATCCCCCTGGCTCTCCTTACTGACTTCTCATATTGCTTACCCACCTTTAGGTCATCTGATATGACTACACCCAGATCCTTTCCATTATTGTTGTTATTAGTACCTCCCCTGCTATTGTGTACTCTTCTCCTGGATTTTTATTTCCCAGGTGCATTACTTTGCACTTCTTTGCATTAAATCTAAGTTGCCATATGTCTGACCATTCCTCCAACCTTGTCAAGTCCCTTCTCATCCTTTCTACCCCCCCTTGTGTATCAACTCTGTTACAGATCTTTGTGTCACCTGCAAAGAGGCATACCTTTCCTTCCAGACCCTATGCAATGTCACCTATAAAGACGTTAAAGAGGACTGGACCCAGTACTGAGCCCTGAGGTACTCCACTAGTAACCCCCCTTTCTTAAGAATGTGTTCCATTCAGTATTACCTTCTGTGTCCTGTTGTGCAGCCAGTTTGCTACCCAGGCTACCACCCTGGGACCCACTCCCAGGCTGGCTAACTTGAATATTAATCTTTTGTGTGGGACTGTGTCAAATGCCTTGCTAAAGTCTAGGTAGGCCATATCCACATCCCCTCCCTGGTCTATTACTTTGGTCACTCAGTCAAAGAAATCGATTAGATTTGTCTGACATGACCTTCCTGCTGTGAATCAATGCTGCTTTGGGTCCTGTGCCCTGCTGGCCTCTAGGTACTGAACAATTCTTTCTTTCAGAAGTGATTCCATCATTTTCCCCACCACTAAGGTCAAACTAACAGGTCTGTAGTTTCCTGCTTCTGCCTTACTCCCACTTTTGTAAAGGGGAATCACATCTGCCCTCCTCCAGTCCTCAGGTATGACCCCATCCTCCCATGATTTGTTAAAAAGTGTGGTCAGTGGTGTCACTAGGTCCTCCCTTAGTTCTTTTAGGATTCTAGGGTGAATCCCGTCAGGCCCCATTGCTTTGTTCACCTTGAGTTTTAGGAGTTCTTTCAGGACTCTTTCTTCTGTAAATGGACTGGCGTCAACCCCACTACCCAGAGTGCTTCTATTGTTTGGTTTAGGTAACTCCTCCTCTTCTTCTTTTGTGAATACTGAGCAAAATTATTCATTCAGTATCTCTGCCTTTTCACTGTCTCCCTCTGCACACCTCCCCTCTCCTTTATTAATCTTCACTAACCTCTCTTAACCTTTCTATGCTCCCTAATGTACCTATAAAAGGTTTTATCCCCCTTCTTAACTGAGTTGGCTATCTTTTCCTCGGTTTGGGCCTTTGCTTTTCTGACTGCCTTCCCCACTTCTTTCTGCTTTAATTGATACAGTTCCCTGTCATGCTCCTTCTGTGATTCCTTATACTTTTTGAATGCAGCCTTTTTCTCCTCATCCTTCCCTGATACCTCTTTTGGGAACCATAGTGGTTTTTTATTCCACTTTGTTTTCTTTATTTGTTTCACACAAAGGCTTGTTGCCTCCATGATGGCAGTTTTGATTTTTCTCCATTATTCTTCCACCCTTCCTTTCTGGCCATTTCCTAATGCATTCCTCAGGTATTCACCCATTATGCCAAAGTCAGCCCTTCTAAAGTCCAGTATCCTTGTCTTTGTATGGCTTGTCTCCATGGTTGTGTTTATTGTGAAGCACACTGTGCAGTGGTTGCTTGTTCCCAGATGTCTACTGACTTCTAAATTTTGTGATCCTCTCTCTCCATTTGAGAGTATAAAACCTTTATTTTTTGACAGGAAGTAACTTTTAGGACTGTGAGGCCCTGTTTTACAAAGTTGTCCTGTTGAGAGCATACAATTACATTAAGAGAGTTTCATGCTTAGATTTATTATGGTTCCAGAATGACAAGTAAACAATTGAAGCATTACAATTACATTAGGAAAGTTTCAGGTTTAAATTAATTGGGAGAGATATTCAGAGGGATTGAGCCTGGTGCAACAGAGTCACACCAGCGCACCCCCACAATGTGCACCGGTGCGATATTCGAAAGGGGAACTTGCGCAGTGCAAGTCCCGCTGCACTGGGGCACATTGCTAATGTATGCAACGCATCTGCGGGGGGCATGCCCATGCATATACAGCAGAACCCGACATTCAGCCCTGGATATGTGGCACAGCTGCTGGCACAACCCCCAGATACGCCTCATACCAGGACACAATGTTGAGCCAGGAAAATCTGGCTCAAATGCTGGCCACCCACAGGTGGGCTGCTGTATTGCAGGGCACAACACAACAGCCGTCAACTGTGGGTGGCCACCCGCCAGACAGAAACACTGTCCACAAGCACCCATCCCATCCCTGGTAGTCCAGTGGTACTCCTCCACCCCCCAGTAGCCCTGATCATGGGCATTTGTCATTATAAATGTATCCCTGGTAGTGTAGTGGTCCCCCCCCCCCTCCCCTCCTGTATGCTCGATCACTGGCATTTGTAATTTAAAATGTATCCCTGGTAGTCTAGTTGTAACCCCCTTCTCTCCCCTAACCCAATTGCAGGTACAATGTCGTAATGAAGATCCCTAGTGGTCCAGTGGCACCCCCCACCCCTACCTCCCACAGAGAACCCCTGGCCATCCAGCTTCCCCCTATCATCAGTGGCTGGCTGCACCCTGCCTGCATACTGCCCTACCACCTGCTTCAGAATGACAGCTTACAGTATGAGCTGTAAGCCTAATGGTCCACATTGTGGCATTGGCTTGTAGGCCGCTTGAGCCAGAATGACATTAGCACAAATATGTGAATGAGTGCATTCATTCACATATTGGTGCCTGTGTAGTCCAGAATGGCCTGCAAGCCCATTGGTTTCTACAAATTCTAAAAAGGACATACCGATATTAGTTTAAGGCATTACATTCAAGTTATCAAGTAAAAAAAGAGAAATTAGTTTATTGCAATCATCCCTTACCTCACCATATCCCCCAAACATTTGAAGCAAAAATTTGGTAGCACAAAGATAAAACTCAGTGTCTACAATTTCTACATGAACATACAGAGAAAACAAACAGTGGTGGTAAACGGTATACAGTCAGAAGAAATGCAAGTCACAAGTGGGGTACCTCAGGGATCAGTACGGATGTCAGTCCTCTTCAATATCTTCATCAGTGACATTGAAGATGGACTGGAGGGTAAGGTTTGTCTGTTTGCTGATGACACCAAGATCTGCAACAGAGTAGATGATCCAGATGGGGTGAGCAGAATGAGAAGAGATCTGGATAAACTGGCAAAATGGTTGGAAGAGTGGCAACTGGAGTTTAATGCAAAGAAGTGCAAGATCATGCACATAGGGAAGAGAAACCCTGAAGCCACATATAGGCTGGGAGGGGAGTTGCTGGCAGTCACAAGAGAAGAAAGAGGCTTGGGCGTCATCATCACCGATGACCTGAAATCATCCAAGCAGACCACTAAAGCAGTAGATAAGGCTAGAAGGATGTTGGGGTGTATTAGTAGGGGTATCACAAGTCGGAAGAGGGAGGTAATAATCCCTCTTTACAAGACACTGGTTAGGCCCCATCTGGAGTACTGCATGTAGTACTGGAGGCCAGACCTTCACAAGGACATTAACCAAATTGAGGCAGTCCAGAGAAGGGCAACCAAAATGGTGCAGGGACTGCATCAGAAAACATATGAGGACAGATTAACGGAGCTCAATATGTATGCCCTAGAGCAAAGGAGGGAGACAGGTGATATGATTGAAACATTAAAACACCTTAAGGGCATTAACAAGGGGAAAGAGTCTAACATGTTTCAATATAAGAAAAATAGCAGGATAAGAGGACACAGCATACGATTAGAGGGAGGCCGATTAAGGGGTAATGTGAGGAAGTTCTTTTTCACAGAAAGGGTGGTGGAGGCATGGACCGGCCTACCTCAGGAAGTTGTGGATATGAATACAGTGCAGGGTTTCAAACAGGCATGGGATAGGCATAAGGGAGCAATACAGATGAGTATGAATAGATAGGCCATTGACAGAGCAAAGGCCAATGGCACATTCATAAGGTAGAAAAAAGAAATGGGCAGACTAGATGGTCCCTGTGGTCCTTATCTGCCATCAGCTTCTATGTTTCTATGTTTATTAGAAGTTACAAAAAAAGTAATAGTATATTGTAATCATCCCAAAAATTACAAAAGAAAATTATTCTTATACTACCCTAGGCAGAGGCATTTATCTTTCCATATTTTATTTATGAATGCTTTCAATTGTCCTACATTTTTGCCATTACGAATTTCAGGATCTATCTCATTCCAGATTTTTGAGAGATAGTACTTTCTTTGTATCTTACTGTATACATTATTCTCAAAGGGAATTGTTAAACATCTGTGTTTTAAATCTCTCAGGTTGTATTTATTTGAATTATGTTGATTTTTGGCTTTGTTTGAACTTTCACCTCCAAATTTTACATATGCTTTTAACCCTATCCATTTTTTCCTCCGGATTTCAAGGGAGTCCCAATTGTGTTGTTGCAGAGGGTTACAATGATGTGCAGTATATTGACATTTTAATACAAAATTAGCCATTCTGTAGTTTGTTTTATCCAGCCTATTTAGCAGGGTCTTTGTAGCTTGTTGATATGTTAAACTCCCATACTCTGGTACGGGGAGTAGTAGTTGCACAGCAACCCTATTTCTGGTTTCTTTGGGTAGTACTGAAGCTCTCCTTTGAAGTACCCCCAGTCTGATGTTGATTTTTCCTACAACACTGGTCACTAGAGGTGGATGAAATGGCCAAAATCCACTACATGGAGCAATTCACATATTAAGGCAGAATCTGCGGAGTAATACACAACTCGAAGCAGAGTACTCCACCTACCAATCATTATCGCAAAGTCCAGTGGAAGCACTGACTTCATGTTACTGTGCCTTTCCTCAACCACTTCTGCACCAATTTTAATGTGAAGTACATTGATTTCAATGTACTTTGCATTACTTCACCTTGTTTGTATACTCTAAGGTGAATTTTGCAGTGATTCATGGGATTGCAGGTGTCATAGGCTCTAGATTGTTCTGCGAAGCCTCAGTTCTGTGTACTGTGTGTGTAGTGGTAGCTGGAGACAGTTTGATCTCAGAGCTCTGAGATGCAAACCCTCTAAAAACTGTTCAAAAAGCCCTTTTGAGCCTTTTTTTTTTGTTCAAAATTTAGTACATCAATTGCAGGGAACCATCCTGTGCTCATATCATCGAGTGTTTATTGTTTTTTTGTGGATTTTGAATGTTAATTTAGAACATTCACTCTGTGTAAACTGACAGGCATTGTTAAGTAAGTAGTGCTAAATACCAGCATGCTGGAGATATACTAATTATGCAATAAGGCACTCCAAGGTGTGTGTTATCGTGTGATAACGTCACTCCTGGGGTGGGTTGAAGCATGAGGCGAAGCCGAGTGCTTCCACCACCCCAGGAGTGACGTTATTACACAATAACACACACCTTGGAGTGCCTTATTGCAATTATACAATGGCTCGATGTTATACAAAACAAAAATAAAAATAAAAATGTTTTTAGTAGATTTTTAGTGAGGCAGTGTATCTTCGTTTCTGAAAAAAAAAAAGCCATATCCTTCAAAAAATCAACACAGTGATGTTATTATGTAGTATCATCACTGTCTCAGGCTCACACTGGTCAATCAGAGTCCAGGAAATTTTCTTGCCATTGTATAATATGGGTTAAAACCTTCTGTACATCTATTTCAACCCAAGTATGAAACCCAAGTATAAGTGTGCTTGGGGGGAGGGGCGTATCTGTCGTGGAAGTAGATTAACTGGGAGAAAGGCAGTCTTTCTAACTGTTTTGGTTATATTTTTGTTGTATAATTGTGTTCATGTGCACACAGTAATATTTTCAGTCATTTTTTACTTTTTTTTGCTGATTGTTGTGGTGCAGTGCATAATTTCAGTTTGCTTAAAAGATTTGGTTATATTACTGAAGTTTTCAATTTGTTGTGCATTACCTGTAGTGTGTGTGTGTGACGCGTGCCATCAAATCAGGCACATTTTATTGTGCCACACAGTAATTGCAGCACTGTGAACCTGTTATCAGTCTGCATTATTTTGTACTGCTTTGTGATATCTTGGTAGTGGACTGTTACTGCAGTGCACTGCCCCCCCCCACCCCCCACCACCACCAACAGGCAAACGTAATTCTTTTCCAGTTTTGGATCTGTGAGCACTGGTTAAGGTGTTGTTTTGCCTTTATGTTTGCATCTCTTGAGTGTGCAGTGCAATCTTAATCTGTCTGTGCATTTGCATCTGTTTAGTGCCCAATCTCTATCTGCAAGCCACAATTGTTGTTTTTTGTCTTCCCATCCTTCCCAAACTGAAAGTTTATAAATCTAAATTTGTTTAGAATTTTCTTGATGATCCCCAAAAATTCCTGCAAAGAGACGTGCATGCAAAGATGCTTCTGGCCATGGCACTGCTGCCAGTGGCAAGAGTGGCTGTGGGCATGGTAGTATGCAGCAGAAGTGCATAGCTGATGCCAGTAAAGTGATTTCTCTGACTCTGTTTTTCACAGCACAATCACCAGTTTCAGTCATGGTTGGAGATGCTGTTGTCCCCACTGGTGGTAGTGAAGTTACTGATGGCACGAATATTGCTTCAATTTCAACCTGTGACAACAAGTTAACCGGTTTCCCAAATATTGTGGAGTCTAACGCTTAATATGTAAAACCACAAGGAAAGGGGGGCATGATAGAAACTATCAAGTACTGAAAGGGAATCAACAACGTACAAGAGGGTAGCATCTTTCAGCAAAAGAGATGTGCACAAACAAGGGAGCCAAATTTGAAGATAAAGGGGGGACAGAACAGGGGCAATGTCAGGTATTATTTTTTCATGGAGAGGATGGTGGGTGCAAGAACAAACAAAAACTAATGATCAATATAATGGTTTGAAAGCAGCAGTTGAAGCATGCCCATTATTTGGAGTTGGTGCACCTTCATGCACGCCAACCACAGCTCCACACTGTCAATCCAGTGGTTCACATGGTCCAACTCATTCCACATCAGGTCCAAGTCAGCATGTGCGGCAGGTATTCATGCATGGTTGCCACTGTCACCTGCAGGTTGTGGAGCAGCCGCTTGCTCCATGGTCCACCCCCATTGACACCATGTGCAGGTGGGGGCCGTGCTGCCACCTGTTGCCCAGCAGGGCCAGCAGGCACATACTTGTCCTGTTCAGCAAGTCTGGCCTGCCAATCTGCATGGTGGTAGTTGTATAGGTGGGTCCGCTGCACACCACCTCACCACACAGATTGCACTTCATAGATACATAGATACATAGACAGTGTCGGCAGATAAGGGCCTATGGCCCACCCAGTCTGCCCATTTGAGCTTGTAAGTTCAGTTTGTTTTCCTAGAAGTCTGTTTCCCCTTACCCCTGACCTCCAGAATTCCTTTATGTCTATCCCATGCATTCTTACATACTGTGATTGTTTCAGCCCCCACCATTTCCTCTGGCAGGGTGTTCCACTTGTCCACCACCCGTTCTGTGAAGAAATTCTTTCTCATGTTTCCTCTGAATCGTCCTCCCTCCAACTTCATCCCATGCCCTCTAGTCCTGGAACATCTTTTTCGCTTAAAAATAGTGTTTTCCTGCACCCTGTTCCTCCCTGTAAGATACTTGTATGTCTCATCATATCCCTCTCCTCCTCCTCCTCCAGGAGTACATGTTCAGCTCCTTCAACCTGTCTTCATAGGACTTGTGATGCAATCCATGCACCATCTTTGTTGCCCTCCTCTGAACCTTCTCCCTGTCTATGTCCTTACGTAGGTATGGTCTCCAGAACTGTACACTGTACCCAGGTGGGGCCTCAATAGTGTCTTGTATATGAATTATGACCTCCCTTTTCCTGCTGGTGATGCCCTGCCTATACATCCCAGCATCCTATTTGCTTTACCTGATGCCTTGTCACACTGTTTCCCTTGAGGTCATCAGAGATGACAACCCAAGATCCCTTTCCTGCTTGGTGCATGCTATATCCTCACCCCCAACTGATATATTGTGCCAGGGTTTTGTGCCCCATATGCATTATCTTGCACTTCTTTGCATTGAATTTCAACTGCCAAACCCCTGACCATTCTTCAAGTTTCTGCAGGTCCCTTCTCATTCTGTCTACACCCTCTGGTGTGTCTACTCTGTTACAGAGCTTTGTGTCATCAGCTAACAGTGAAATTCTGCCTTCTAGATCCTGCACAATGTCACTGATGAAGATGTTGAATAGGACCGTCCCAGCACTGATCCCTGTGGTACCCCACTGGTCACTCTTCCTCTGTGGAGTGACAGCCATTTACCACCACCCTCTGTGTCCTGCCACCCAGCAGTTACCTACCCACCACACACTACTGTCCTGCCCACACCCATATTCCCCAGTTTGTGTAATAGTCTTCTATGTGGCACAGTGTCAAAGGCCTTGCTGAAGTCCAGATAGGCCATGTCCACTGCCCCCTGATCCACCTCCCTAGTCACCCAGTCAAAAATTCAACGAGGTTGGTCTGACATGACCTCCCCTGGTGAAACCATGCTGCCTTGGGTCCTGTAGTCCATTGACAACCAGATGTTCCACCAATCTCTCCTTCAGTAGTGCTTCCATGATCTTTCCCACTACCGAGGTGAGGCTGACTGGTCTGTAGTTCCCTGCTTCCTCTTTGTTCCCACTTTGTATAAGGGGACTACATCTGCTGTCCTCCAGTCTTTGGGTACCTCCTGTTTCTAGTGATTGGCTAAACAGGATAGCCAGAGGTTCAGCCACCACCTCTCTTAGTTCTTTAAGGACCCTGGGTGCATCCCATCTGGCCCCATTGCTTTATCAACTCTTATAACTTCCAGTTCCTTCAGGACCCTTTCTCGTGTAAAGGGACTTGTGTCCATTTCTGCACCATTCGCACCTTTGTACTCCTTCAGACCCATTACCCCCTCTTCCTCAGTAAAGACTGAGCAGAAATACCTGTTCAATATGTCAGCTTTACTGTTGTCATCCTCCACGTGCTCCCATCCTCCCCTTCAGTCTCACTATCCTCCCTTTGTCTTTCTTTTTTCACTTAAGTACCTGTAAAAGGTTTTGTCCCTTTACCCACTGATTTTGCAACGTGTTCTTCTGTCTGAGCTTTGGCTTCCTTACTGACTTCCTGCCTCCCTTTGTTTCTCCTGGTACTTCTCCTATCCCCTTCTGCCTGTGTCTTTTTGTATTGCCTGAATGCAATCTTTTTGGCTTTCACTTTCTTTGCTACCTCTTTTAAAACCATAATGGTCTCCTCTTCCTTTTCCTCTTGCTAACCTGCTTAATGCATAATTCTGTTGTTCTTATAATCCCCATTTTAGATACTGCCCACTGTTCCTCAACCCCTGTTTCCTGTCCCATTCCCCTTAATGCCTCTTTCAAGTATCTCCCCATTTTCCCAAAGTCTGCCCCCCTAAAATCCAGGATACATGTTTTTGTGTGGTTTGGTTCTGCTCTTTCTGTGATTTCAAACCACAATGACTGGTGGTCACTGTTACCCAGGTGCTCCCCCACTGTTACCCCCATTACACTGTCCCTGTTTGTGAGCACAAGGTCCAGTATTGCCTTCTGCCTAGTTGGTTCCATGACCAGTTGCTTGAGGAAGGCATCCTGAAGGGAGTCCAGGATAAATCTGCTCCTAGTTGATGCTGCTGCTGGGATGCTCCAGTCCAAGTCTGGAATATTGAAGTCTCCAACCAGTACTACCTCACCCTTGTCTGCCATCCTTTGGATGGCTAGCATCAGCTCCCTATCTGTTTCTTCCTCCTGGGCTGGTGGTCTATAGACCACACCTGTGCGGATGGCTGGCCCCATTTTCCTTTCCAGCTTAACCCACAGTATCTCTCCCCCATTTTGTTCCTCCTGGATCTCTGTGGCCCTTATGTCATTTTTCACATACAGTGCCACTCCTCCTCCCTTCCTGCCTGCTCTGTCTCTTCTGAATATGTTGTAGCCAGGTATGGCCATCTCCCAGTCATGGTTATCATTACACCAGGTTTCAGTGATGGCCACAATGTCCAGGTCTGACTGTACCATGACAGCCTCCAGATCTTCCATCTTGTTGCTAAGGCTCCTGGCATTTGCACACATGGCTTTCCATGATTTGACCTCCCTAGACTGCTTCACTGTTCTACTCCAGCCCCTTCCTTGGTTGTCATTTATCCTGGTTCTCCTTGCTGTCTGCCCTTCTGCTGAATTTTGCCCTTTCTGCTTATCCACCTTTTGGACACTAATCTCCATCTTTTGCACACTGCTTTGCAGAGATAGCCCTCCTCTGGTTCACTGGTTCCACTGCTAGCTGTGGGGGTGAGCAAGTAGGTACCCTCCTTGCTGGCCTGCCACCCCTTTGCTAGTTTAAATGCTTGTCAATGCAGCATTTAAACTTATCGTTGAGTGCTTGGATTCCCCTCCAGGATGGATGCAGGCCGTCAGGCTTGAACAAACCTCCATCCCTCCAGGTGGGTCCCCAGTCACCAATGAATCCAAACCCTTCCTCACAGCACCAGTTCTTCAACCATGAGTTAAAGTTCCTGGTGCATGCACTCCTATGCTCTCCCTTGCCTCTCACAGGTAGTACTTCTGAGAAAGTGACAGAAGTAACTACTTGCTTGAGACCCCTCCCCAGTTTCCTAAACCCTTCCTGAACTTCCTTTGGCTCCCCATTTGGTGTCCGCAGGCAATGTAGTGAAGAACTCCCACACTAATGAGCTGCAGGGAGGACAGGGCACAGGTGGGAGGGGGCCCCAGATGTTGTTGCTGGCTGCTGCTGGTGCTCATTTGGGGCTGGGGTGGAGAAACCTGCTGCTGCTGCTGCTGTGGCTGTGACTGCTGCAATTCCTACCTCATGTTCTGCTGAGCCGCTGGTGCATGAGCCATGGCAGGTGGTGGCATGCATGGAGGGGCACTGGTAGGTGCCACTGGAGGTGGTGCTTCTGTGGAACCACTACCTCCTGCTTCAGGAAGGGGACCACTAGCCCAGAAGGTGCTGCGGTTCAGACACAGGGTTTATATTTTTTGCTATCACTCTGTCTCCTCTCAAAGTAGGGTTTATATTTTTTGCTATCTCTGTCTCCTCTCAAACACAGCTCTTTTTCCCACACTAGGTAAGGCAAAAGTGAAAGTCTTTCACTCTCTTGCATGATTAATGTCCTGCCTGAAGCACGTGACCTGTACACGGTAAGCCATGTGATCTGTGGGCTGTTACGATGCTCACTCACTCCTCCTTTAAAAGAAAATAAAGCAAAGTAACGTGGAGTTTTCATAACGCAGTCATTATGACACAAAGTGGCAAAGTACTGCATTTCGATAAGCACTTCACATAGCTATATGTCGAGGCAGAGTGAGTCACTTTGCTTCTACTTCACTAGCAGAGTTAAACTTCACTGCATCTGTACTGGTCACATGTTCCTCAAAGGTAGGTTTGTTGTCTATATGCACCCTCAGATACTTGTAAGATGTTACCACTTCCAGTTTATATTCGTCTAAGGTATATATATATATATTCAGACTATTATGTTGTACCTTTGCTGTGCTTCTTGGGTTGAACAGCATTACTTGTGATGTTCTCTTGCTCAGAATCATTTTTGAGTTTTGTAGCCAGTGCTGCAGGTTGTCAAAATCAGACTGCAGGGTGCTCTGCAACTCCACATTATCTTTTGCCCTACCTATTAGGGCCATTTCATCAGCATAGAGATGGATCTTACTTCTTTCTGTCAATTGTGGCAGGGGGTGTATGCATGCACACCCATATAGATCCCTTCCCTATCTGACAAAGTTCCATCTATGCAGACCTGCTGCATACATTCTGATAAATACGAAAGCAACCATGTCTTCACTTGATCAGACATGCCAAGAAACATTAGTTGTTTCATCAAGATGTTATAGTCAACAAAGTCAAAGAAACATAGAAACATAGATTTTGACGGCAGATAAGGACCGCTTGGCCCACCTAGTCTGCCCATTTTCCTACCTAACAGATAAGCTGCAGATCCTAGTTAACCAACAGCTTACTTCCTCTTACCCGCCCCTAGGACTGCCTTATGCCTGTCCAATGCATTCTTGAAGGCCCCCACTGTTATTGACTCCACGACCTCCTCAGGGAGGCTGTTCCATGCATCCACAACCCTCTCAGTGAAAAAATACTTCCTCACATTACCCCTGAGATGTCCCCCCTCTATCTACAAATTGTGCCCCCTTGTTCTTGCACATCTCTTTTTCTGGAAGATGCTACCCTCTTGGACTTTGTTAATTCCCTTGAGGTACTTGAAAGTTTCTATCATGTCCCCTCTCTCCTTCTTTCCTCAAGAGTATACATATTAAGCTCCTTTAGTCTTTCTTAGTATGTCTTCTGGTGCAGACCCTGCACCATTTAGTTGCCCTCCTCTGGACAGCCTCCACTCTGTCTATGTCTTTCTGAGATGGGGTCTCCAGAACTGCACACAGTACTCCAGATGGGGTCTCACCAACTGTCTGTACAGAGGATAACAACTTCCTGTTTTCTACTATTGATGCCTCTTCCTAGCCATCCCAGTATCCCCCAGCCTTCCTTACTGCCTTCTCACATTGCTTGCCCACCTTAGGTCATCTGATATAATTACCCCCAGGTCCCTTTCTATTTTACTGTTGTCAGTTTCTCACCCCCATTGTGTACCTTCCCCTAGGTTTTGTTTCCATGTGCATTACCTTGCACTTCTTTGCATTGAATCTGAGCTGCCATACATTTGACCATTCCTCCAACCTTGCCAAGTCCCTTCTCATCCTTTCCACTCCATCTTGTGTATCAACCCTGTTGCAGATCTTTGTGTCATCTGCAAAGAGACATACTTTTCCTTCCAGTTCCTCTGCAATGTCACTTATAAAGACATTAAAAGGACCGGTCCCAGTACTGAACCCTCTGTACCCGCCCAGTAACTCTCCTTTCTTCACTGTGTACTCCATTTACTACTACCCTTTAGTCCTGTTGTCTAGCCAATTTTTATCCAGGCTACCACCTTGGGACCCATTCCAAGGCTGGCTATCTTGTGTATTAATCTTTTGTGTGGGACTGTATCAAATGCCTTGCTAAAATCTAGGTAGGCCATGTCCACAGCCCCTCCCTGGTCTACTACTTTGGTCACCCAGTCAAAGAAATCTATTAGATTCGTCTGACATGATCTTCCCATCATGAATCCATGCTGCCTTGGGTCCTGTGCCCCACTGGCCTCTAGGTACTCAACAATTCTTTCCTTCAGAAGTGATTCCATCATTTTCCCTACCACTGAGGTCAAACTAACTGGTCTGTAGTTTCCTGCCTCTGTCCTGCTCCCACTTTTGTGAAGAGGAATCACATCTGCCCTCCTCCAGTCCTTGGGTACCACCCCATCCTCCCATGATTTGTTAAAGAGAGTAGTCAGCGATGTCACTAGTTCTACCCTTAGTTCTTTTAGAATTCTTGGGTGTATCCCATCAGGCCCCATTGCTTTGTCCACCTTCAATTTTATTAGCTCTTTCAGAACCCTTTCTTCTGTAAATGGACTGGTATCAACCCCCGTCTTCAGAGTGTTTCTCTTGTTTGGTTTAGGTAACTCCCCCTCCTCTTCCTTTGTGAATACTGAGCAGAAATATTCATTCAGTATCCCTGCTTTTTCACTGTCACCCTCTGCCCACATTCCCTCCCCTTTACTAAGCTTCAGTATCCCTCCTTTGTTCTTTCTTCGCTCCCTAATGTACCTATAAATGGTCTTATCCCCCTTCTTAACAGAATTGGCTATCCTTTCCTCAGTTTGGGCCTTTGCTATTCTGACTGCCTTCCCAGCCTCTTTCTGCTTTAACTGATAAAGTTCTCTGTCCTGCTCCTTCTGCGTTTCCTTATATTTCTTGAATGCTGTCCTTTTCTCCTTAACCTTCCCTGCCACCTCTTTTGTGAACCATAGCGGTTTTTTCCTTCATTGTGTTTTATTGATTTGCTTTACACAAAGGCTTGTTGCCTCTGTGATGGCTGTTTTGATCACTCCCCATTGTTCCTCCACCCCTCCTTCTTGCCTGTTTGCTAGTGATTTTCTGAGGCACTCTCTCATCACATCAAAGGCCTTGGAGATGTCGACGAACACCGTGCTGACAGACTCCCTCGACTCCATTCCATTTGATACTGTGTCGATGAAGTCTGGCAGGGAGGTAGCCATCATCTTCCCGGCCCTAAAACCCACCTGGCTGTCTGTTAGTAGTTTATATTTTTCAAGACACTCATATATTTGAGCACATACCAACCTTTCAAAAACCTTTGAGATGGTAGATAACAGAGCTATTGGATGGTAGCCTCTTAAATTAGCCCTAGCCCCTCCCTCAAAAGATTGGTACATCATTGGAATTTTTCCAAAAATCAGGAAATATATTTTGTTGTAAGCTTGCATTAAATAAACTAGTTAATATTGGAGTTATTTGTTCCACTGAATATTTTAAGAATTGTATTTCCACTTGGTCTAACCTAGCAGCCTTTTGTGAATTTAATTTATTTATTTTCGAACCTCATTCAATTTTATAATGCGAAAATAAAATTGCGGTAGTTTTCTCTCAAGTTGTAATTCTTTATTTGAAAGTCCATGTATTAGGTTATTATTATCTGCTGAATAATTTGTATTTATATCTGGGAGATGGCAAAAGTAATGATTCAAGTTGTTAGCTATCTGATGAGTAGTCATGTCCATTCCCTCCTTATTTTGCATTTTTATATCCATTTCTTTCTTTATGTTCCTCCGAGTTGTTTTATAAGTTTCCAGTACTGAGCAGGATTTCTCATCTGATTTATTTTATTTTGGTAGTATCTTTTCCTTGCCTTTTTAATCAGACTTTTACATTTGTTTCTGATTTTTTTAAACAAATCCTAGTCATCAGCTTTCAGGGACCTATTTGCCTTTTTTCAAACCTTATTCTTCCATCTCATTTGTTTTTTATGTTGGTTTGTGCATGTGCAAGCGACATCTTGTGGTAGTAGCACATTTCAGAGGTGTCAGTGCTGTGGCCCACCCAAGGGACACTTTAGTGGGCGTGTCCATCAGCCACCAATCAGTGAGCATGCTTGAGATGACAGCAGTTTCAAAGAGAGCCACAACCTTGAAAGAAATCTGCCGCTTCATTGAGGTGCAGGTTCCTCATTGTAGTGTCAGATGACAAGACTCTGGCCATGCTCATTACAGTGCACAGTGATGTGCATGGCCAGAGTTTTGAGCAGTTGCTCATTATGCCATTCCTGTTGAAACATTTCATTAAATAAATAAAACAGCTGCCAGCAAGGCTTTCCACAATGGCAGCTCCTGCAGTCGGCCACACACTCCCACAAAGCAGACATCAGGGGTGCCCAGTCTCGTGTCGCCATGTATTCCCCCCCCACAGCCACATTGTGGCACACTGGGAGCCAACCCCAGAGTTTCCAGACATTTTTTTTTTATTTTCCTGACACTGGAATGCCAAAGCTTCAGTTTTCCTTCCCCCCATCCCAGGCTTGCCGATGGGGTGCCTAATCCCTGTTGGCATCATGACCCCCCAAACTCATATGGCACACTGGGAGCCCACCCCAGTTAGCCCCCTTTTTTTAACTTGCACATAAAGAAAATGGTCCCCCGGAGTTGTCTGTCAAACTTTAAAAAAGAAAACCATCCAGCATTGTCTCCCAGTCCCCTCCCCCAACCCTCCCTCTACGCACCTAACTCTCCGCACCACCCTTACCCATACTTACTCTTCAGAGGTCTGGCATTGCTATCTTCAGTGGAATAGGATGCATCTGCACTCTTCAAAGCTGAACTACGAACTGAGGAATGGGGTAAGCGCTGTATAATGGTACTCAATTGGGGGGGTAACTTAGATTGATATCATAGCCATTTTTAGGAACTTTGGACCCAAGTTTTAAACATGTGGTTCTTGGGTTCCCTTCTTATAAACATGTCACTGTTGTTTTGTGTCTCAGTCCCAAAAGGTAATTTCATGGTCACTGTGTGTAATGACCATTTGGAACCAATTAACAAAACTACAGTATCACCGTTCATGAGGTGGGGTCCCAGAAAGCCCATGTTGAAAATTTGGTGAAAATAATTAAAAAGTGCCCATTACGGGTGTGCATTGCACATTTTCTATGCACACTTGTAACATTGCCAGATTTTTATATTTTCATTCCACGTTTTCAGCATTAACATTTTTTAACACCTTCTTATGAACAGTACAGCTGTCATTTTTCACATCCCCCCTGAAATGTGCTTCCACACCTGTGGTGCCAAATGGCATAGTTGCTGTGTGAAATCACCTTTCAGGATTGAGTAGTGAAATGATAGTGTCACTGATCATGAGGTGGGGGTCCCAAAAAGCCCATTTTGAAAATTTGGAGTGAAGATACAAACAAATGCCAAGGGCCTTTAGATTTCCAACCATAATGCCCACCCTGTAGAGACTGACAGGCACTGGGTGTGTGACTTGGGTTCATCGGCCATAATGCTCACGGCATTCTACCCCAACCCTACAGCCACTGACAGACATCAAGGTGTGCCTTGGGGTCTTCAGTCCTAACGTTCATCCCATTCTTCTATACTGCACCCATCTCAACTTATTTCCTTATGGAATGGGGTGAGTGTAAAGGCCGAAGACCTCAAGGCACACCGTGACACATCTTGCTGTCTGCAGGGTATGGTGAGGTGAAATGGCTTAAGCATTATGTCTGATGACCCAAAGGCACACCCCTAACTCCTTTCCCTCTATTATGGGGGAGTAGGCTTTAGTTCAATACTTCGTTGCCATTCCTGTTATTCATCTAACTCCTACACTACCAATGCCAGCAAGTTAACATTTGGCATTGACAAATGCTTGCTAATTTTCTCATCTTCCCAAGGATGGAATTGTTCTTGTTCTTTTACTTTATAAAGGGGGCATTAGTGTCACATATCTCTACATATGTTTTTGTGAAATTTCTGACTTCTAGATTTACATCTGGTATCAGATTTATGTATTCCCATTTTATTTGCTCTAAATGTTTTTGGAAAGGTGTTCTATTAAAGATTTTAAAATCTCTAACATATTTACTTTATATCAGCTGTTCTTTCTCATGAATATGTTCCATATTGCATTATTGTAGCAATGGTCCCCTAGATTGGGTGCCCCACCTTGTAATTTAACAGTTTAATGCCCCTAGTCTTAAAAATTAGGTCCAGGATATTTCCATGGCTTGCGTGAGTGCTTTAGCATGTTGGGGTATTTACTATTGATGTTAAGCCCAGAGACTGAAACTCAGTTTCAAGTTTGAGGCCTCTGGCTGCTTCTCAAGCTGCACTGAAGTCATCAGTTAAGACTGCCCCTCTTTGTCCAATTGGAGTATTCATTTTCACAGACAATGTCTCAAAGGCTGTAATCTTTACTTTAGGATGAGAGTAAATCACCAACACATTTTCAGCTTAATAATATGGACTAGGATCAGTTCTACACCTTCAATGTTACCTGAGGAAAGGATTTCCATTTGCCCAAGGTTGCTTTTAATATATAATGCTATCATCCCTGCTATGCAGTCTGTCATATCTGATTAATTCATAATGTTTTATAGAAAATTCTGTATCTAAATATTCTTTTTTAACCCATACTTCTGAAATTTCTACAATACCATATTTCCCTTCATTTATCCAATGTTCTAGTAATACTTTTTTTTCCTACAAGACATCTGGCATTGTCATGTGCTAGTTTGACAATGCCAGTCTGTTGCATTAGTCCTAAACTGGTCTCGATATCTCCACTCACCAATGCAAGTACTAAGATAAGTAGCAATCCCCTGCTAAAATCTATGCGTACAAGCTTCAAGCCAGGGCACAGCTGATCTGCTCCATGTGATATTTTAGTTTATACAATAGGAGTGAACTGATAGCTAGAAAATAAAAACACATATCTCCACTCTGGAGCATTGATATCTACACTGTGAGAAAAGTTTACATTTATACACACAGTGCAAAGGTCACTATAGCCCTATTGTATGAACCGGATACATGATGTGCACTCATGTGATATGGAAAATAGTTGCACTCCTGCAGAGTGACCTCTGGATACTCTAATTCATGGCTTCGCCACTCGTGAATATCCAAAGGTCACTCTAAAGGAGTGAAAATATTTTCCATATCACACACGTACTCATCATATATCTCCTGTATATTTGTTGTTATGATAGCGTTTTACATTTATTTCTTCTGCTTGATATTATTTGCTTAACTCTGGATTTAAAGCTTGCAAGCAATATTGCCAGGGATTTACACCGTCTCTGTTCATTTTTAACTTGCAAAGTTGATTTTTGCATGTTTGTCACTATAATAATTCATAACTCTAGCCAGAAAGCAGACAAATTCATTATAAACACAGGTTTATACAATTATCAAACCCTTTTAAAAATGATGCCACTGACCATCATCCCACCCCAGTTAGCAGTTAATTTCAAGTGTGAATTATGCAGTTTCGAGTAACCAAAATGGAAGGGGATACACAATCTATGTTAACCATTTAATAGAAGTATAGCGAGCTTTCATCTCAACATAATTGGCAATTTTTTCATATAAAGGGTGTATACTTTCTAGTAGCTGATAGTGAAAAGTACACAATGTATAACAACCTTTAAAGTGTAAATTATTTCAGATACAGAGTTATATAATTTCTATATGCCAAAAAGGTGGGTGGATGGGGGTACGCAATCTTTTTCCCCATAAACTGCAATTATTTCAAGCTCCAAATTTACTTTAGTTTTTTCATCTCTTAGAAATGTTTCAAGATAAAAGCTGGCCTGGTAGAGCTGAGGGTTGAGGCATTGGATGCCACAACTCACACCACACTGGTGATCTGTGTTTGGAAACAAGCATGGACCATTGGGTCCAGCAAGGAAGGGAGAGGATCAAGGATCCAGAAGACTGCTTTCATCTCACAGGAAGGGAGGGCTGACACTCCCGATGAATGACTACCCCCCGGTGGAGGCCAAAGGGTAGTATGGGCAGATGGGTGACAGATATAGGGAGGGGGCTGTGGGACTTCTGCGGATACATGCATGCCTCTACATGTGCATGTCTTACGTGTGCACCCCAGCAATGGAGAAAGGGAGAAAAAGGAGGAAAACACCTCTGGCAGCTTGATGATGACTGACCTCCTGCAGGCTCCACACTCAGCGACCAGGCAGGGGATGAGTCCCGGTAATATCGGGGTGACAGGGCTGGGGGGGTCAGTTAGAAGGGGGCAGCTATGGGAGAAAGGTGGATAAACTACAAATATAAAAAAAAAATAAATGTATCAAGATAAATAATAACAAGATTGTATTAAACTTCTTGAAGTACACTGTCATTTTAAAAATGGAATAAGGCACTTTGTGCTGTACAAGGACTTCAGACTGCTTTGTTTTCCCTTTTATAGTGGTAAGAACACAAACAGAAATTACGTTAAAATTTGCAAGCCAGAAACAACATTGGGAGACTCAGGCACACAAGCTAAATGTTTACCACTGCTGCTATACCCCCAGAAAAGAGCCTAGCAATAGTTATGTTTTAAATTATTTTTCTAACCTTTATAAGGTGTCTGAGGCCCTCAATTTATGGCTAGATGCAAGCCTATGGGCTTATGGTGGGGTTAAAACTTATAAATATTTCTAAGCATTCATGCTAGGCTACAATGCAGCTTTTTAAATCTGACTAGCCCTGCCTCCGCACACCTATGCAGTGTTTCTATGGGCTTGCAAAAAAGCCCCACCTTCTGCGGCCAAGGAGGTCTAGAAACGAGCAGGGCAATATGAGCAAATACTTAGTATATATCTGAACAGTTCAGCAGCAGTTTATTTCAATTGTAGCAGCAATTTAGCAACAGTCTCAATGACTAGGTTTACACAGGACAAAATGAGCCGGCAGATGTTGTAGACACCAGGCACACTGTAGCACTTTCAATCAGATGGACAGTCCCTGTAAAGTTTGCTGGCAAAAACACTGCAGGTGGACAGTTACTGAAGCAAGCTGCTGCCAGATGCTGGTATCGCTGGGTTACAAGCTACAGCATTGCTTTTTAACACTGGCTAGCCCCACCTCCAGCATTTCCTACATCACTGGTAGAAAGAGTCTGACACTACCTGAGATGGGTCTTGAATAGGGAAGACTAGATTTGCTGGCAAAGGTACCTAGCTTCACCTGAGCTCTTTTCTTCTAGGTTTGCATGAAAGGACAGAGCATGGAACATTATCAGAGCAAGGAAAAAGATTAAGGCTTCTTTTGACTAGGCAGATTTACTGTGCGTTATTTTCTTTTGTACTCACAGGGTTTGTTACTGTGTTTTACTAATGTTTTACTGCTTTATTGTTCTTTGATTCAAATTGTTGTTGCAGGGTATACTTTCTGCTGCATTATTACAGGGTGTGCCTACAGGTTTGTGCTTACAGATTACTGCTGTAATCTTCACTTATTCAAATTGTTTTTTGCATGGTATATCTTCTGTTAATGCTTATTTTTCTCTGTAGCAAAGTGTTTTTTACAGGGTATATCTCCTGTGAAATTATTACAGGTGGTGCTTAACAGGTTTTATAGTTTTATCTATCATTAGGCTAAGCTTTCAGGGCTACTGCATTTGTTGTTGGTTGATTGGATTGTTTCTGCTCTTATCTCCTTGTTTCTTTCATCCGTGGTTCTTCTTTTTTTGCAGGGAAAGGGCCCAGCCACCCAACCACCCTATGTTACACTCCTTTTATAGGGTAGCACAGTTGTGACATTTCCTGTAACAAAGCAGGAACGGGAGGATCAGAGGAATATCCACACAGTGACCTCACTTACAGGGGCACACGTAATTTAACTTGTTATAACAAGTTATAAAAAAACATACAAACAAAACACAAAATCAAACTTTTGCTTTCATTTTCCTCCTTCTAATTTCTCAGACCAGGTTATAAACCCAGCAACTCATCTGGAATGGATATTATTAATTGCAGGTACTGCGGGATACTTTCCAAAAGGGCAGTTACACAGGCTTTAGGACTCTGTTCTACATGCTGGACCATTGGAGATCTAAGGGCTCAGCTCTAGGCAGCATGGGAAGAGATTACACTCCTCAAATCATGTAGTCAGGAGGAAATATATTATAAGAACCACCTGCCATTTCTCCAATATCCAACAGAAGCACCTCGACCGCAGAGGGTAGTTGGTCTGGGAGGTTGGCAGGTGGTTAGGATGGGCAAATTGGGTACCCCATCACTCTGTGCTCTCCAACATATCACCTCCACAAACCATATAAAAAACTACAAATAGGTATCTGCCTCTATCTCCGAAATCAAACAAAGGGACAGAGGATACTGCAGAGCAGGACACTACAGCACAGGAACTAGCATAACAAAACTCACCCAAAACAGGGACCAAAACAAAAAAAAAGCAAAAAGGAAATCCAAAACACTTCTGATCATAGAAGACTCCATGTTTTGGGCAGTTGATACCTATCTGCAGCTGGGGGTAATGGTCAGATGTCTCCCAGGTACATCAGCATGGAGAGACACTGACTGTATTGCTAAAATCATGCAGGAAGCAGGAGAAAACATAGATGTCCTAGTAAACATAGGGACTAACAATCTCACCAGCCAGTCAGTTGTGGAGACCAAGGAACACCTGACCAGGCTGGGTGACAAACTGTCATCCATTGGTCCAGCATCTCATTCTCTGAGATCCTGCCAGTCTGGAAGAGGGAGGCAGATGGATGGAAGGTCAGAGAAGGGGAGATAGGGGAGCTAAACATGTGGCTCAAGGGCTTGTGCCAGGAAAAAGGACACAAATTTGTAGGTAACTGGCAACAATTTTGAGAGCAAAAGTTCTTTAAATATGATGGACTGCATCTGACTAAGGAGAGAGTCAGTGCATATGGTAGACGTTTGACATCTTTGCAGAATATTTAAACTAGCAAATGGGGAGAGAGGAGCAGCACATGATGCATCGAATGGGAAGAATACCCCTCCCTCTCAGCTAGTGATCAAACAGTAGTTCAGCATGTCTGTAGTTCATTTGCATCACCAGGTAAGGAGAAAGGTCCAGCTTCCCATATGACACACAGGGGAAATGCCTGACCTCACCCAACAATTAACACACTGAAATCTGGCCAACAAGATCCCAGACCTGCAGGCAACAATGACAGAAGCTAAATTGGATATACTGAAGTAGCCATTAGTGAGACATGGTTCACCAGTAACCACACTTGGGAGACTTCAGTACCCGGCTATGTACTGTTCAGAAAAGACAAAGGTGCAAAAGGGGGGGGTGGAGTGGCCCTTTATGGCAATGAAAATATCAAAGCTACAGAAATTCTGAATACACATAGGGAGCCAGAAGAACTGTGGGTCACCCTGGAAACAGGAAATGGGACAGCCATACTAACTGGGGTTGTCTACAGGCCTCCAGACCAGGATGAAGACATAGACACATTACTGTTACAAGATATACAAAACATGACAGCTAAAGGGGAGGTTCTGATAACGGCAGACTTCAACATGCCAGATACAAATTGGTCAATACCAGCACGAACATCCACCAGAACAAGACACATAGTGGATTCCCTGCAGGGAGAGGGCCTCAAAACACTGGTACAACAACCTACAAGACAGAGGGCTATCCTAGATCTAGTACTGACTAATGGGGAAAGGATCACAGATCTCCAGGTAGAAGGTCACCCGGAGGCCAGTGACCATGACATGGTATGGTTCAATTTGGTCACTAGAACTAAATCATCCCATTCCAATGCAAAAATATGGGACTTAAGAAGAGCTGATTTTGATAAGATGGCCAACAGAGTTAAGCTAGCCCTGGCAAGAAGAAATATAGGTGAGGGGGTATGGGCAAAGTGGGCAATCATTAAGGATGAAATACTTAAAGCAACATCCCATTGTGTTAGAGAGAAAAGCAAGAGCAAAAGAAGGTGGAAACCACTTTGGTTCTCAAAACCAGTAGCAGAGAAGGTCAGAGCCAAAAGGCCAGCCTTCAGAAAATATAAGGGAACACAGTGGGACGAAGATAGGGAGGCATACCAAACTTCCCTGAGGGAAACAGGGAAGGCAGTAAGGCAGGCAAAGGCCCAAACTGAGGAGACACTAGCATGAACAGTAAAAGAAGGGGTCATGATTGTCTATAGATACATTAGTGAAAGGAGAAAGTCTAGAGGGGGTTTTGGTAAGATCAAAGGGGATAAGGGGGAGTTTGAGGAGGAGTACCAAGGAAAAGCATATATCCCAAATAGATACTTCTGCTCAGTATTTACTGAAGAGAAGATAGGACAGGGCCCACAGCTAAACACTACGGACATGGGGGTGCACTAGTCCCTTCACAAAATAAAAGGTCCTACAAGAGCTTGCTAAGCTCAGAGTGGACAAGGCAATGAGACCTGATGGCATATATCCCAGGGTACTAAAAGAGATAAGGGTGGAACTAGCACAGCCATTATCAGAAATGTTTAGTGAGTCTCTGAGCACAGGAGAGGTCCCAGAAGACTGAAGAAGGGCTTATGTGATCCTGCTGTGCAAGAGTGGTAGCAGGGAGGAGGCAAGGAACTACAGGCCAGTCAGTCTTACCTCAGTAGTGGGCAAGATTATGGAGGCACTTCTTAAGGAAAGGATAGTGCAACACCTGGAATCCATAGGAGCACAGGATCCAAGATAGCATGGGTTTACAACAGGAAGGTCCTGTCAAACTTATCTCATAGAGTTCTTTGACTGGGTAGCCAGAGTGGTGGACCAAGGGGGAGCAGTTGATGTCCCTTACCTTGACTTCAACAAAGCTTTCGATACTGTTACACATAGAAGATTGAGTAATAAGATGGGTAGGCTCAGGGTGGGTCAGAAGTTGGTAAAATGGGTAGTAAACTGGTTGGCGAGCAGAAAACAGAGAGTGATGATAAATGGTATACAGTCAGAAGAGATGCAAGTCACAAGTGGGGTACCTCAGGGATCAGTCCTGGGGCCAGTCCTCTTCAATATCTTCATCAATGACATTGCAGATGGACTGGAGGGTAAGGTTTGTCTGTTTGCAGATGACACCAAGATCTGCAACAGAGTAGATGATCCAGATGGGGTGGGCAGAATGAGAAGAGATCTGGCTAAACTGGCAAAATGGTTAGAAGAGTGGCAAATGGGGTTTAATGCAAAGAAGTGCAAGATCATGCACATAGGGAAGAGAGACCCTGAAGACACCTATAAATTGGGAGGTGAGTTGCTGGCAATCACAAGGGAAGAAAGAGACTTGGGCATCATCATCACAGGTGACCTGAAATCATCCAACAGACCACTAAAGCAGTAGGTAAGGCTAGAGGGATGTTGGGCTGTATTAGTCGGTGTATCGCAAGTCGGGAAAGGGAGGTAATAATCCCTCTTTACGATATACTGGTTAGTCCCCATCTGGAGTACTGGGTGCAGTACTAGAGGCCGCATCTGCACAAGGACATTAACAAAATGGAGGCAGCCCAGAGAAGGGCAACCAAAATGGTGGAGGGACTGCATCAGAAAACATATGGGGACAGATTAATTGAGCTCAATATGTATACCATAGAGCAAAGGAAGGAGAGAGAGGTGATATGATCGAAACATTCAAACATATTAAGGTCATTAACAAGGTGAAAGAGTCTAATATGTTTCAATATAAGAAAAATAGCAGGACAAGAGGACACAGCATTAGATTAGAGGGAGGCCGATTAAGGGGTAATGTTAGGAAGTTCTTTTTCACAGAAAGGGTGGTGGATGCATGGAACGGCATACCTCAGGAAGTGATGGATATGACTACAGTGCAGGGCTTCAAACAGGCATGGGACAGGCATAAGAGAGTAATACAGATGAGTATGAATAGATAGGCCGTTGACAGAGTACAAGCCTATGGTGCATTTATAAGGTAGAAAAAATGGGCAGACTGTATGGGCCTTGTGGTCCTTATCTGCCATCAACTTCTATGTTTCTATGATGTAATACTAAGGAAGATAAACTACAAGAGGTGACTTTAGCGAAGTCAAGGACAGAGGCTAGAGGACAGTGCTAGTGAGAACAATAAACTGTGGAGGAAGGAAAGCAGAAGATTCATTTCACAGTTAATTGGCAACTTCCAGAGAGGAAGGAGGAATGAGGATTGTCTATCAGCAGGAGGACCTCAGATCTGGACAGCCCAGCAAACATCAGCTTTCTATCCCAAAATAAAATCAGGAGACAAGGTAGATGGACATGAGACAGAGGAACACTAGATGGAGGAGGCGAAACATGAACCACACAGCAACAGAAATCAGGGAAATAGTGGGACCCAAACAAGGAAAACCAAGGAGAAAGCAGCACACAGTAGTCAATAGATGCAAGAGGTAAACAGAGGCAAGCAGGTATGATGGTGCTTACATGTGCAGAGCAGAAGAGCCACAGATCAAATAGGATATGGGCAGACTAGATGGGCCATATGGTCCTTATCTGCCAACAGATTCTATGTTTCTATGGATGTAGCTGGAAATTTATCGGAGGTGGACAAGAAGCTAAGTAAATGTTCCATTATTCACTAATTATAGTTTCTGTCTACTAGGTTCCTATTTAGTAGCAAACTTCATTTATAACGTGCACAATCCAAGGGGCTCCGAGCATTGAACAAAATTCCAGACAATACAACAGAAGTAAAACATTCACAACAAACCCCAATGGTAAGATAAGAAAATTGTAAATAATTGTAAATAATAAATATTTAAAACTAATGGTGCAAATCTGGTTAGTAGGTGAATTTGCAGTAAAATATTAAACAGTGCCATAAGCCTCCTGGGGGTAGCAGTGGGATGACAAGGGGGGGTGAGGCAGCTGCAAACTAGGGGTGTTGGCTGCACACTCGAGCAGACTTCGATAGACTGGGTGGTCTGTTTCTGCTGGCACATTCGTATGTTCGTATGTCCTGAAGGAAGAAGGATTTCAAGCCCCTTTCGAAGCTTCTCCAAAAGGGGACCTCTATGAAAGCCTTGCAAGTCTCTTTCAAATGGCAGGACCAACAGAAGAAAAGGCCTTATCACCCAAAAATGTCATCTTCACCCTTAGAATGACTAGGAATCGCACCTCAGAGAAGCAGCGGGGGAGAGGTCTTGCAGGGTGTCAGTAGGTCACAGAGGTAGCTAGGACCAAGTTCATGTAAGGCTTTACAGATCAATAAAAAAATCTTGAAGGTGATGCACCACATCACCAGCAGCCAGTGCAATTTATATGTACTATAACTTGTAGCTCTGCTCAAGTATATTCAGTGGTGTTGCTTGCCTTTTTCCATTGCCTAGGGCGACATTACCTTTGTATAAGATACTGTATTGTTTCCTCACTTGTACCCCCATCTCCCCAGGATTTCTTGGGAAACTAGCTCTTTTAGCTCAGTAGGCTTTTCCTGCTAAAACTATTTCAATAAATAAATTCTTAATTTTGCAGTATGTTTGTCTTTATTGTGTCATTATAAGGGTTTAAGGTCTAGATATTCACATAGAACTGCAAGCACAGCAGAAATGTTTGCAATACACGTGCACCTGACCCAGGTGTCATATTCAGTCAGATAGCAAGCGGCAGTATCAAACTGAATATCGTGCCATGTCAGCGCAGCACTAAGTACAACAGAGCTGACTTGACTCAGACCTCTACTGAATGTAGCCTACAGGGAAAAAAGCTGCCCAAAAATGGGATTGTACCAAGACCCCTCTGTGCTGTATCAGCCACAACATACAAACTGGGCCATTGGGCATGCAAGGTGCTAATGGGTCATTTGCTTGTCCATTATGGGCTCCTTTGCATGTGGCACTGCAGCCCCATATTGACAGCGACACAGGATATTGTAAGCCCTGGTGATCTAATGGTACCCCTAGATCCCAGATCCTTCATTTACTTAAAGAAACATAATGCCTAATAACCAGTAGTACCTCTCCCAATCACCTGTTCACACACAGAAACACAATCCCTGGTGTCTACTAGTTATACCTTGATCACCCATCTCATATAGAAAAACATCCTGGAGTTCAGTGGTAACTGCCACTGATGACCCATTGACACATAGAAAAACATCACTGGTGTCCAGTGGCAACCCTTCTGTCACCCATTCGTACATAAAAATACAGTCCCTGGTGTCTGGTGATCCCATCCCAGTTACCTCTTCATACATAGAAAGACATCCCTGGTGTCCAGTGGTACCCTCCCAGTCACCTGTTCACACATAGAAACACAGTCCCTGGTGTCTAGTGGCCTCCTGATCACCTGTTCTAATATACCTCTGTGGTGGTATTTTGTGCCCCCCCCAGACACTGATTTTCACATTTGACATTAATCTCTGGTGGTCTATGTATTCTCCCACCTCCTGATCACCCGTATTGTCATGTACCATCAATTCCTGGTTTCCAGTGGTACCCTCTGCACCTTAATTGCACATTTACAAAATGACAGACCGACTGATTGCACATGGCAGTACTGGTGATCAGGGTGTACTGGGGGGACAAATAAGACCATCAGGTTTGATTTAATATGTGAAAATGGGTGATCTGGGGGTGGGGGATACCCTAGAACACCAGGGAATTATATTATATATTAGAATGTGTGATCCAGGGAGGCCACTTGACACCAGCGATTGTGTTTCTATGTGTGAATGGGTGATCGGGTTGGGGGGGAATTACCACTTGATAATAAGGATATTTTTTTATGTGTGAACAGGTGATCGAGGGTGGGACCACTAGATATCAAGGATTGTGTTTCTATGTTTGAATGGGTGATGGGGGGAGTACCACTAGACACCAGGGATAATTTTCTGTGTTTGAATGGTTGATAAGAGGCAGGTGCCTCTCGGGGGGGTGGGGGTGCAGGATTAGTGCCCCATTAAGAGGTGGTTTTCAGTGGCATAAAATAGTGTCGCTTTGGGGGACATTTACTGTTGCTGCAAACTTTTGAAGATACTGCTGCACCAGTATGCATGGGAACCCCTTCCTTTTCATAAGCACAGATGTGTGTTAGCAGTTTAGCACTGCTGGGTTTGCTGGCCTCTCCCAGGGTTTAGGAATATGGGCCAACTAGGAGAGCCTCTGCAAATCCATGTTAGCAGAGCGAGTAACACTGTTAGCATGAGCACTAACTTTTGAATATCAGTCTCTAATTGTGTTATTTATTTCCTCATTGGTTTAGTGAGATGCAGGTGTCTAAGCTTAGTTTTGTGGTGATTCTTTTCATATTGTATAATACATTGCAATACAATCTTTATTATAAAGAGGCATTTCTTCAGGCAAATTGTATAAAAAAGTAATTTTCAGGACCTATTCAGCAGAAAAACAGTCCAATATTTGTTTCCAATACTACTAATTGCAGTGAGGGTGGGAAATAAGAAGAATGTCCAATATACTGAGCTGATTTCATCTGATGTTTGACACTATTTTAAAACAGCAGTACCAGTCAACAAAAATTTAAATAATCTGGCTGGCAGTTAGAACACTCAAAAACATCAATATATCTGATTTTCTTTTCCCATTATTTCACTCCCGAGGCAAGGTAGAGGGTTTTTTTTTGTATTATGTATATATTGAATTTTATCGATATACACACCAAATATAAACAACATAGTTGCTTGACACAAACCAAAACCAAAAGGTTGAGGATTTTGTTTTTAAAAGTTCTTGCTCCTTGCCAGGTCCACCATCAGTGATGTAAGCAAATATAGGTGGTAGTGAGCTGTTAGTCACTAGAAACATGTCCAGGCAACCCCTGACATATCTGCATTATAAAAACAGTGGGTGCAGTTGACGTGTGACCTCGGGGGAGGCAATTTCCAAAAGAGGCTGGGGGCTGCCATCATCATGGTAGATTCATATATATTACAAAATTTCTAATTAAACAGTCTTAAAAATAGCTGACTGAAATTAAAATTCTCAATCAGAGAATTTAAGACTAGCACAGATACATTATCGCTAAACAGGATGATATTTTTTGCCAACTAACTAATATTGCTGCTTTAATAAGTAACTCCTCTCATTAATAGAGCACTGCACGTTGCTGGATTCAGTATGCCCATCTGCAGTATAACCCTAACATGGAGGTAATCATGTTTTAAGAGGATGAGAGAACATTTTATGGTTTATAGTTGTCTTAAGGTTGGGAAGGGCTAGGACCCTGGAGGAACAGTGGGTCCCAAGGCTAAGTGGGGAACTCAGGCAAACTGGATGAACTTTTCTCCTGCCATCATTGTTTGTTTCTATGTTTTCAACCTTTGATTGAGCAAAGCCTGCCAATTCAGCCAAACTCAATTGTTTGATGCAATTCTGAGATACAAACTATTGTTAGGCACTGTAACTACCTCACATCTTTACATACAACCAGTTTAATTTAATTTCTGACACGGCAAGAAAAGAATCTAAAAATGTTATTGGCCCAGAAACATCACCTGACTGTTCAGTAACTCTCTATAAATGAAAGGTCATGTACTGAGTCTGATTTTCTGCTGCAAACATCTACTTAGAGCTATTTTATAATGTAGTGTAATAAGCACCTCCAGAGTGTGCATCATAGGATTTTAATGCACTTCTCGGGTGCATAAGGGCACTTGGCCATCTGCCCCATGCCTTACTACACCCCTGAGGCATGCATTAACATAGAAACATAGACACTGTTGGCAGATAAGGACTGCTAGGCCCATCTAGTCTTCTCATAGGCCCTATACATTGTATGTGGCCACAGACCCTACATGATTAATGGCTTTCATCACTCCCTCTCCTCTCAGACTTTCCTTGTGCCTGTCCCAGGCATGCTTAAACCCCTTCACTGTGCTTGCCCCCACTACCTCCTGTGGCAGACAATTCCAAGCATTGACTACCCTTTCTGTGTAGAAGAACATCTTCATATTACCTCTTAATCTAGCCTCTTCCAAATTCATACTGTGTCTCCTTGTTCTAGTACTTTTTCTACATTGGAAATGGTCCCCCACCTGCACCTAATTTATGCTCCTTAGGTATTTGAAAGTTTCATTCATGTCCTCCCACTCTCTCTTCTCTCCTCCAGTGAGTACATATTGAGGTCCCTTAGTCTCTTCTCATATGTTTGTGGTGCAAGCCCTGCACCATCTTTGTTGCCCTTCTCTGGATAGTCTCCACCTTATTTATGTCCTTGCGCAGGTGTGGCCTCAAGAACTGCATGCAGTACCCCAGATGAGGCATTATCAATGTTTTATACAATGACATCACCACCTCCCACCTCCTACTAGTGATACCCCAGCCTATGCAACCCAGCATGCCACTGGCCCTCCCTGACGCCTTTGCACAGTGCTTTGCTATCTTAAGGTCATCAGTGATGATAACCCCTAGGTTCCTTTCCTGTTTGGTGACAGTCAGTTCCTCCACCCCCCCCCCAACCTGTAGCTCTCTCTAGGCTTCCCTCTACCCAGGTGCATTATTTTGCACTTCTTTGCATTGAACCTCAGTTGCCACATCTCTAACCACCTTTCAAGCTTCTCCAGATCTATCTTCATTTTCTGCAACCCTTCTGGAGTATCCACACTGTTGCAGATCTTGGTGTTATCTGCAAACAGGCAGAACTTTCCTTCCAGCCCCTCTACAATGTCACTAATGAAGACATTGAACAGGACTGGTCCAAATATTGATCCCTGTGGTACCCCACTGGTCACCCCCCTCTCCCCAGACTGTACCCCATTTATCACCACCCTCTGTCTCCAGTCTGTTAACCAGTTCCTAACCCAGTTTACCACCTTGTCTCCCATGCTCAGACTACCCATCTTGTTAATCAGCCTTCTAAGTGGGATGGTGTTGAAGGTTTTGCTGAAATCTAGGTAGGCGATGTCTATCGCCCCTTCCCTGATTTAGTTCCCTAGTCATCCAATCAAAAAAATCTATTAGATTCATTTGACGTGATTAAAATCCCATAATGAACTCACTGTTGTGGCTTATTAGTTACTTATTTGACTTTTAGCCTTCATCTTAAGCACAAATTAATAAAATACAAGATAAATATTTATACACATTTTAGATTTTGTATTCATTCAAAAACACAGTAACAATTCAGATTAGCAGTTTAGTGGTATGCTGGATTCAATCTCAGACACAGGGGTTCACATGGAAATGCAATTATATTGCTTACCTGTACCACCTAGCCCCATAGCATATCACTGGACCTTCAACAGTGTCTTACAGTTACTGTGGATTTGGTTTCCCTAGTGAGGGAGGGAGTGTGTGTTTCGTTTGATTTATACTTGCATACAGCAGATTCTGGAGTTTTAGCTGTCATGTTTTAGTGGAAACATTAACATTTACATTAACATTTAACAGAGACATTACCCTCCTCTCCCAAACATAAACAATTCCCAGCTACACGTTTGTTCTGCGTAAAGCAAAGAAACAAAGATGTTCACCTTAATTTATTCAGTATTGTATTTATTTTTTACATAGACATATAGAAACAAATAATTTGATGGTAGAGAAGGACTGTTTGGCAGTCCAGTCTGCTTATTTCTCCCTTCTTACACTATTACAGCAGACTGTGCCTGATCTACAGTTTTCTCCCTCTCTCCTTCCCCCTTCCTTTTCACTATGACTCTTTTGCGTTTATCCCATGTAGTCTTGAACCTCGCAGTTTTCACACCCACCACCACCAGTGGAAGGCTGTTCTAGGAATCCACCACTTTTTATGTGAAGAAGTACTTCCTCACATCTCTCCTGAATTTACTCCCCTCCAGCTTCTTAGCATGTCCCCTTATTCTTGAGCACCTTTTCTTTTGAAAAATATTTCTCTCCTGTACTTTATTTACCCCCGTGAGGTATATAAAGGTCTCTGTCATATCCCCCTCCCTCCACTGTTCCAGGGGGTACATACAGAAGTCCTTTAGTCTCTTCTTGTAGGATTTTTAATGCAGATCCAGCACCATTTTAATTACCCTCCTCTGGACCACCTCCACTATGTCTATGTACAGGTTTGAACAGGTTCGGGCAGAGGATTCTGGAATTTGGCCATCTCACATACAGAATTAATGCACCGTGCTTCACTCATTCCTGATTACTATCACAAATATGGCGGCCATGTTCATATTCATATAAAAAAACTCTTTTTAGGCCATAGAAATAAAACTCCCTTAAACAAAATAGGTGAAATAATTTAATGTTCTTTCAACTCATAAGTTCCTCCTTACACAGATAAACACATTTTAAAAAAATGAGTACTTTTCATAGTTTCCATTTATGGTTTTTCCTTAAAAACCATGACCCCCCTCTTCTGTCTTTATTAGTTTGCCAGAGAACTCCCTGCTCCTTACCCTGCAGCAGATACAAATTGTGGTTCTAGCTCCATTTAAGACCTGTGTGTATATCTGTGGCTATGCCAGTGGAATTCTTCAGAATTTTCAATTCATTTATTCCATGTTACTCTGTGTGTGTGTGTGTGTGTGTGTGTGTGTGTGTGTGTGTGTACGCTAAAGGGGAGGGTGCATTCTTCTAGTGGAACACTGCAGAATTTTTAATTCTTTTGCTCCATGGTAGACAAATGCATCATGTATTGAATGTGTATACTGATAAGTGACAGTGGAAACCATATATGGAAGAACTATTTTACAATTTTAGCAATAGTTTATCTTATTTTCTTTTGTGTTTTAAAACTTTTATATTTTTCTAAGCTGTCTATAGACCTATTTTAGAAGCACAGGAAAACACTTTGGGAAATTGGCTATACTGGTTTTACCACATTGTCAGCAGCTGAATACATTTGGCTTACAGGCTCATGCCATACTACATCCCAAGGTGTGTGCTAAAACTAGCACAACCATTGCCATGTCCTCTCTTATTGCTTATACATTCTCTGTTTTGTAATCTCCCAGGTCATACCCAAAATTAGGAATTTACTTGTCTAGCATGCTTACCTGGTGAGCAGAAATGAACTAAATAAATAAAACTGTCCATCAGTTAAGAATGTAATTCTGCACTGAGATCGAATCACACCTTCATTTACAAATATTATTTTAAATTATAGAGAAAGGGTACACAGTCAAATATTTTGTTTTACATTTTTTTCTCCTGGGGTCTGACATCCTATTTCATTTATTTTTGTCCACCTTCCCAGGACTCCTACAGAACCCATCTTCAGCTGTGATAAATATGGAGTGGATAGCAGTCAGCTCTGAGACCCTGCCAAGTCTCACTTATTAGTCAGACACAGGAGATGCTAGTGAATTGACATCCTTTTTTTTTCCATCCTCAGAAAGTGAGCACATCACCTCCCCACCCCACCCCCGCACACACACAACTGTCTAGCAGGCATTGGCCCAAATTGTGCCCCAAATCCAGGGCTCCCAAGAAGTAGAACAACATACTGCCACCCAGTCATTGATCCAGAATGACAAAGTGAACTTTAGAAGAAACATACTCCCAAGTTTAGAAATTATATTAGTCAAATAAATGTTTGCTGATGATGAAGTTTGTCTCTTGTATGTGATCAAGTTCTAAAACTGGGTTGATTCAACCAGGTCATCATAACCACACTTTCTATCCCGATCCAGACCCCATTCTATTTCTCCCTATGCAAGTATAAATTCACTTTGTTTGCTTATTGTGCTTGCTTGTGCATTTGTGCAAGAAACACCTTGGAACAGTATTGCATTTCAGAGGTGTGTCAGGGATGAGTCCAATGGAGAACACTGCACAGTGAGCGTGACCCTGACACACCAATGAACTGTGAAGCCCGGTGAGACAACCGTTGGAATTTCACAGCGGGAGCTGGCCTTCACTTGAGAGAAATGAACCATGCCAATGAGACAGTAAATTTCATTCCTTTCATTTGCATAAGCAACACCCCCAAGAAATAAATAAAGTGACTGCCACCTCAAGGAAAGCACAAGCCACTAACACCTACTCCTTCCCCTTCCTACATTGTGTTTTTTTTACCCCTTCTGTTCCCTACCTCCTTCATTTCTGTTCCTCTGGCCTCCACCGTCGGCCCCATTTGTATTTTTTTTCCCTTCCTCACCCCATCAGCATCCCAGGGCATGACGTCATTTTACCAGTGCTAGATTCCCCTCGGCCTCTTGTGTGGCTATGGCTCTTTTCCTTAGCTCCCTCTCATATCAGTGCATCTACAGGGCCAGTATAAAGCTAGCAGACAGCACAGCATTCCAGACTAAATGAAAAACACCCCCAAAAAGAAAATCAAAGGAGATGAGCTGTTCAGGCAAGGAGATAATTGATCTCTTCAGTCAGGATGCATGAGGTGAGAATTGTTGCCTCCATGTCTGTGCACCATGGCCCAGTCTGTGCTCACACAACTTTTTTTTTAACCTCACTTGGAGGACAACTGTTTCAGCAGTCAGCCTTCCCTCTTTGCAATCCCCCCAAAATGTAACAGTGGCACTGGGGGTGCCCAATTCCCCAGTGCAGAAATCCTCAGCCCCCCCCATGTGCGATCAGTTCTTATATATTTTTTTCCTCAATTGCCTTGTGTCCTGTCTTCCTGTTTGAGTTTCTTGCCTCCCTGCCACCTTCCTCTGCCACCCCACCATCCAGCCCCCTCCCAGTCCCGGCGTGATACATGTTTTTTCCTTTTCTTTTCATCTTGTCATGTTGGGTCTGTCTCTGCTAAGGCGCCAATTGTGAATGGCACTTTCACACTTTTTTGTGAACTTCTGTAGTCATCAGTTCTCACACTTCAAAGTGTTGGGTTGATGCTGTCTGTCTGGCATGGAGCAGCACGGTGGCTGTGCTGCTGCTCTGCTCCCCGCTGCTCTGTATGTTTGCTTGGAGGTCTGCTCATTTTTACGCTCAAATGTTTTGTATTCCCTAGCAATTCTAAATTAGCTAAATGAAACCTTTGCTATTTTAGTATTTTACTGCAGTGGTGATCATTTTTAGCACTTTTTAACTTTTTTAGTCCTTTGCTGTCAAACAGCTGTTTGCTCGAGAGACACGCTGTTGGGAATTTTATATCAAACCAAGTGATTTTGCTGCCTGTTGTTCAATAGCAGGGTGACTTTAAGGAGTCTTTGGAAGACAATCTGTCCTTTTATCTGGAACCAGGAGACTTTTGATGAGAATGCTAGTGAGGTTCTCAGATGCACTATATGTGCTGAAATGCCCAATTTATAGTTTAAGAAGGTATGATGCCGTTGCCTGGGGGGCTCAATACACACTGGATTTGCCAAATTTACTACATTCATTTTATTTCTCTTTTTATTTTCTCATGTGACTACAATATAAATTCTGGCCTGGAGAAATGAGTATAATGGAGGTTTGGTGAACTGGATTTTATGTGCCAAGGTTGAAAGAGCTAATTCTGTCATGAAGAGTCGTAAAGAGTTAAAAGTCTGCTGCATAAACATTACAGAGATGTGCCCTGAGAAAGGTTAAACAGCTCTCAGGTGGCTAGATGGCTTGGGCTTACTGTTCTGAATCATTTGAACCCCAAATTAGGAAAGGAGTGTTGGGCCACCAGTGATAACTGCTCCTCCCTTCAAATGACATGGATGTCAATGCTGGTTTAAGGTATTTTCTCCACCCAGGTACAACTTTATATTGAGTGCAATTTATGGCTCTTTTGTTCTTTTTTACATTCTCAATTATATGAGGGAGATGTGATAATTGATATTCCCCTTGTGACTAACGGTTTCTGTTTGGCATTCAGTGAGTCCTGTGAGAGGGGGACTCTGTAAGTGGCCTAGAGAATCATTACATGTCTCCATACTTGACTGTTAAGCCATTTTTCTCAATAAGGAGGATTAAGGCTTTCTGTTTGCTTAATAACACTCCTAGGAACTAAACTGGAGCTGCATACTGACACTGAACATATTAAGGTGCGGTTCTAAAAACTTAATAGCTGTACTCCTTCATATAGGAATGAGGTGTCTGACTTTGCAAATTAATCGGAGCAGTGTAATGTCTATTTTTACATGTACTTCAATATGTGTCTTTAGATATTATTAGTTTAACTTTAATAGAGACCTAGTTTGGTCTAGTGATGGCTGAAGGAGAACATTACTATGTAGGTGTGTTGTCACTGATGCTTCAGCATATGATGGAGCGCTGTGATTTGAGATTATTCCTATCTGCTCGGATTGCTCTGATCTGTCACTCATATAATGATCACCTTTCACAAACAAGAGAAACATCTCTGATTAGATGTAATGCATGCTTGCGTAATAATGATTCAAAAGAAGATTCAATTTTAAAAATGCTATTGGAGATTTTCAGGTACCTACTTATTGTCTTTTGCTGTAATGGTACCAAACATGTTAACATAATCACCTGCTATATTTTCTTAATAGAAAGTTGTGGTTCTGGCATTGCAATCTGCAGCCTTTATGACAAGAGCATTATCGAGATTATGTTAACATGTTTAGTACCCCTAGTTTAAACTACATATTAATTTTATACTTTAAACAAGGACACTCTTAAACGGAGCATATTATGTTTTCTGTATGTCCGCAGTGAATTGAGATCATACCCATACTGTATGCAACTGCAGTGTTGTAATTTCAACTAAAGCTAGGTACCCAAAAGCCTCCGATGGTGTTTTTAAGATCGAATCTAGCTTCTGAAACATCATTATGCAAGCATGCATTACATTTAATAAGAGGTGTTTTTCCTTTTTGTGAAAGACAAGCTTATATTAATTTTAGACTTTAAACAAGAACACCCATGATGTGCAAGAGAGAGAGAGAGAGAGAGAGAGAGAGAGAGAGAGAGAGAGAGAGAGATAGAGAGAGAGATTCCATTAAAAAAAGGCATACTGTACTTAGTTCACAGTGCAAGGAAAGGAAAAAGTGGTCCCAGCTCCTGGATCCTTCTGATCAGTGCATTAAAGCACGTGTGTTCAACCAGATGTGAGTCTTGCTAGGACAGGTTGAACCAAATGCCCCTCCTCCACACCTGGGGAACACACCAGCACCAGACCAGGAAATCTTGGAATAAATTCTTGTGTTTTTATTAGTACAAGTGCTACTTTCAATTACACGTTATCTTCTAGAATGTTCAAACTAGTCAATACTGACTTTCTCAGTTATGTAGAAAATGTATTTAAAAAAATGGCACAAAACACAGGAATTGCATATACAGAAAAAAACCATCCCTGTAGCACCGATACTGAAATGAATAAAACCTATCCTTTAGAGAAACAAATAAAGTGCTGTGTGATTAAAAAATGAATATAAAATAGAAATTGTTGCACTGTAATTTTCAATCCAGTGTGCAAAGAAAAATAAAAACATAGAACTTGACGGCAGATACGGACCGCAAGGCCCATCCAGTCTACCCATTTTTTCTACCTTATGAATGTGCCATAGGCCTGTACTCTGTCAATGGCCTATCTAGTCATACTCATCTGTATTGCTCCCTTATGCCTATCCCATGCCTGTTTGAAGCCCACCACTTCCTGAGGTAGGCCGTTCCATGCATCCACCACCCTTTCTGTGAAAAAGAACTTCCTCACATTACCCCTTAACCGGCCATCCTCTAATCTCATGCTGTGTCCTCTTGTCCTGCTGTTTTTCTTTTATTGAAACATGTTAGACTCGTTCACCTTGTTAAAGCCCTTAAGATGTTTGACTGTCCTGATCATATCACTTGTCTCCCTCCTTTCCTCTACGGTATACATATTGAGCTTCGTTAATCTGTCCTCACGTGTTTTCTAATGCAATTCCTGCACCATTTTGGTTGCCCTTCTCTAGACTGCCTCCATTTTGCTAATGTCCTTGTGCAGGTGTGGCCTACAGTTCTACACACAGTACACCAGATGGGGCCTAACCAGTGTCTTGTAAAGAGGGATTATTACTTCCCTCTTATGAGTTGTGATACCCCTACTAATACACCTCAACATATCGCAAGCCTTATTGCTTTGTGGTCTGCTTGGATGATTTCAGGTCATCTGGGATGATGATGTCCAAGTCTCTTTCTTCCCTTGTAACTACCAACAACTCCCTTCCCAACCTACAGGTGGCTTCAGGGTTTCTCTTCCCTCTGTGAATGATCTTGAACTTCTTGCGTTAAGCCCCAGTTGGCACTCTTTGACCATTTTGCCAGTTTATCCAGATCTTTTATTCTGCCCACCCCATCTGGATCATCTATGCTGTTGCAGATCTTGGTGTCATCTACAAACAGACAAACCTTACCCTCCAGTCCATCTGCAATGTCACTGATGAAGATATGATGAAGATATTGAAGAGGACTGACCCCAGGACTGATCCCTGAGGTATTCCAGTTGTGACTTGCATCTCTTCTGACTGTATACCATTTATCATCACTCTCTGTTTTCTGCCCGCCAACCAGTTTGCCAACCAGTTGACCAACTTCTGACCCACCCCGAGCCTACCCAACTTATTAATCAATCTTCTATGTGGAACAGTATCGAAAGCTTTCCTGATGTCAAGGTAGGCAACATCAACTGCACCCCTTTGGTCCACCACTTTTGTTACCCAGTCAAAGAAATCTATGAGATTAGTTTGACAGGATCTTCCTGTTGTAAACCCATGCTGTCTTGGATCCTGTGCTCCTACGAATTCCAGATGTTGCACTATCCTTTCCTTAAGGAGTGCTTCCATAATCTTGGAGTAAGACTGATTGGTCTGTAGTTCCCTGCCTCCTCCCTGCTACCACTCTTGTGGAGCGGGATCACATCACTCCCGTGCTGCGCGAACTGCACTGGCTGCCTGTGCAGTGGCGGATCACCTTTAAAGTCATTTTGTTGACTTTTAAAGCCCTTCACGACCAGGGTCCAGCCTACCTGAAAGGCCTCCTTGTACCTTACTGCCCTGACCGATTGCTCCGCTCGGCTGACATGGGGTTGCTAGAGATCTCGAGAGTGAATCTGAAATCCTCTGGCAGCAGAGCATTTTCATTTGCTGCACCCACTCTTTGGAACTCTCTACCATGTCGGCTTCGGCAGTGCACCTCCGTGGAACTCTTTAAAAAAGAGCTGAAAACTTATCTGTGGAGCATGGCTTTTATAGACAATTAATTATTTATTAATGCTCTGGTTTTTATTATCATATATTTTTTATCTCGTGGCATGTTAATTTTATTTATATGTTTGTGTGTGTAATGATTGAATTGTTTAAATTGTTCAGCACCTTGATATGTTGAAAGGTGCTATATAAATAAAAATTATTATTATTATTATTATCACATGAGCCCTTCTCCAGTCTGCTGGGATCTCTCCTGTGCTCAGAGACTCACTAAACAGTTCTGATAATGGTTCTGCTAGTTCCACCCTTAGCTCCTTTAGTATCCTGGGATGTATGCCTTCAGGTCCTATTGCCTTGTTCACCCTGAGCTTAGTGAGATCTTGTAGGACCTTTTCTTTTGTGAAGGGACTTGTGCACACCTCCCTCCCCCCTGTGTCCATGGTGCTGAGCTGTGGGCCCTGCCCTACCTTCTCATTAGTAAATACTGAGCAGAAGTATGTATTTAGGATAGATGCTTTTCCTTGGTCCTCCTCCACAGACTCCCCCTTATCCCCTTTGATATTAGCAATACCCCCTCTGGGCTTTCTCCTTTCACTAATGTATCTATAGAAAGTCTTGTCCCCTTCTTTTACTGTTCATGCCAGCGTTTCCTCAGATTGGGCATTTGCCTGCCTTATTGCCTTCCCTGCTTCCCTTAGGGAAGTTTGGTATGCCTCCCTATCTTTGTCCCGCTGTGTTCCCTTATATTTCCTGAAGGCTAGCCTTTTGGCTCTGACCTTTTCTGCTACTGTTATTGAAAACCAAAGTGGTTTTCTCCTCCGTTTGCTCTTGCTTTTCTCCCTAACACAATGGGATGTTGCTTCAAGTATTGCATCCTTAATGCTTGCCCATTTTTCCTGTACCCTCTCACCTGTATTTCTTTTTGCCAGGGCTAGCCTAACTCTGTTGTCCATCTTATCAAAAGTCAGATGCTCTGAAGTCCCATATTTTTGCCTTGGAATGGGATGATTTAGTTCTAGTGACCAACTTGAACCATTCCATGTGATGGTCACTGGCCCCCAGGTGACCTTCTACCTGGAGATCAGTGATCCTTTCCCCGTTAGTCAGTACTAGATGTAGGATAGTACTGTCTCTTGTGGATTGTTGTACCAGTTGTTTGAGGCCCTCCCCCTGCAGGGAATCCACTATGCATGTAGTTCTGGTGGATGTTCCTGTTGGTATTGATCAATCTGTATTTGGCATGTTGAAGTCTCCCATTGTCAGAACCTCCCCTTTAACTGTCATGTTTTGTATATCTTCAGACAGTAATGTGTCTATGTCCTCACCCTGTTCTGGAGGCCTGTAGACAACCCCAGTCTGTATGGCTGTCCCATTTCCTGTTTCCAGGGTGACCCACAGTTCTTCTGGCTCCTTATGTGTATTCTGAATTTCTGTAGCTTTGATATTTTCATTGACATAAAGGGCCACTCCAAACCTCCCTTTTTTGCACCTCGGTCTCGACTGAACAGTACATAACTGGTTACTGAATTCTCCCAAGTGTGGTTACTGGTGAACCATATCTTGTTAATGGCTACTATGTCCCGTTTAGCCTCTGTCATTGTTGCCTGTAGGTCTGGGATCTTGTTTCCCAGACTGAGGGCATTTGTGTACATGATTTTCCATTTGCCAGATTTTGATGCGTTATTTGTTAGGTGAGGTCTGGCGTTTCCTCCTGGGCGTCATATGGGGAGCCAGACCTTTTTCCTTACCTGGTGATGCAAATGAACGACAGACATGCTGAACTCCTGTTTGATCACTGACTGAGGGGAAGGGTGTTCTTCCTGTTTGATGTATCTGGTGCTGCATCCCTCTCCCCATTTGTTAGTTTAAATATTCTGCAAAGACATCAAACTTCTGCCCCAATGCACTGACTCCCTCCTTAGTCATGCACAATAAGCACTTCTCAAAAAAAACAACAACCAGGAGGTCTAAGAAAAAATAAATGAATTTTGCCTGGTAACCTATGGGGCAAATAGCCAGAACTTCGAATTTCTAAAAATGACAAAAGTGGCACAGCCAAATTTGCTTAATTTAAAGGGAGATAAAACCCTTAAGTAAAGCTCCTCACTGAGCCACTGTATATAAGTAGAGCATTAGAACATCCCTATTCAGGCCATCTTGCATAGGCAATGTATATGTCCGTGCTCAACTACCTGCTTTGCAACATGATAAACTGTTCACCTTTGTGCAAGCAATAATTTGTCAAAGGGTTGATATTTTAGGGGGCTTGGCATGACAAAGACAAAAGTCTCCACTCTATACCCCTATACAGCTGACAAACCCACAGACTTGCATCACATAAAGTCAGCATATTGGAACTCGCATCTCCATCGAGGCCAAAATAAGCCACGCAAAAGTAAAAGTAGCCGCTATGTCAAGGCACAGGGTGAAGGAGCCTTTGAATGGAATAGTCACTTATATGCCACATGTTCTGGACTATCACCCAGTATCACCATACATAGTAGTGTTGGTTCAAAGTAAATGATGCAAGATAAAGACCCCCACTGGTTAAAAAATTAATCTTGGTGGGTAGTAACTAATAACCCTTTAACAAATCCTTGCTTGCACAAAGGTGAACAGTTTATCATGTTGCAAACAGGTCGTTGAGCACTGACATATCATTTCTGCCTTTTGAGCTTTACCACCAAAGCAAGATGACCCAAATGGGGATGTTCTGATGCTCTAATAATATACAATGGCTCAGTGAGGAACTTTATTACTTCAGGCTTTCATCTCCTTTTAAATTAAGTGAATTTGCCTGTGCCACTTTGGTCATTTTTAGCAATTCGAAGTTCTGGCTATTTGTCCCTTTATGACTTACCAGGCAAAATTTGTTTATTTTCTCTTGGACTTCCTGTGATCTTTTTGAAAATTGCTTATTTGTGCATGCACATTAGATTGATAATCACAGTGCAACAATTTCTATTTATTATTCATTTTCAAGCACACAGTACTTTATTTCTGTTTCTCAAAAGGATTGGTGTTCTTCTTTTCAGTATTGATACTACAGGGATGTCAGTGCTACATGCATGTTTTTGGTGTATTTAATTCCTTTTTTGTGCCATTTTTATGTTTGCTTGCACGCATGTGCAAGAAACATAGTGCCATCATCCGAGTTTTCGGAGGTGTGTCACCCCCTCTTCCAATTCAGTCAGTGTGTTGGCAGGCATGGCCCCAGTCCACCAATGCATGCTGGAGCTGTCTATGACAGCTCCAAAATGAGGTGGTGTACAGTTGAAAGGGGGAGCTACGCTTCAATGAGCAGTGATCAGATATCGTCTGCTCATGCGTGCTCCCCTACACACATGCACACACACACACACACACACATGCACGCATACTGCATGCTGCCCCCATGCACACACACTGTATAGCCGTGGGGGGTGCCCAGTCCCCGTCCAGCTGTGCTGCGCTCCCCTCAAAGCCTTCCCACATGCCACGCTGGGTGCCCACTAGCGTGAGATCATATAGTCAATGGGGGTGCCCAATCCCCATCGGCTCCACTGTCCTCCCCGAAGTACTGGGTGCCACGCTTGGGCCCACCCCAGCGTGGCAACTGATGCTATGGCTGACGGGGTGCCCAATCCTCGTCAGCTCCATGACCCCCAAGCCATCCCTTGTGCCACTCTGGGAGCCCACCCCAGCATGGCAAACGTCCTGCGTCGTCATTTTGGTGAAAAACCCTGAATATTAAAAACTGTCCCTCGGCGCTTCTCCCTGCCCCCTCCACAACCGCACCCACCACTCGCGCACCTGCCTCCCCACACCCCCTCACCCCATACTACCTCCGACCTCAATGCGATGATCTTCGTTGGACCGGGAACATGTCTGCACTCTTCAAAGCCGACCGCGAACTGAGGAAATGCCAGTAAGCTGTATGATGGGATAGATAGGGTTGTTTCAATTTTGTTGCATTTCTCAGGCATTTTTTGGAATTTTTGCACCAAATTTTCAACATGGGGTTTTTGGGACCCCTTCTCATGAATGATGTCACTGTCATGGCGTTATTCAGGCACGAAGGGTGATTTCGCAGTCACTACGTGAAATCACCTTTCGGGACCTGATTAATGAAATAACACTGCCAGTGTTCATAAGGTGGTCTTTCAAGAAGCCTATTTTGAAAATTTGGTGGAAAAATTCCAAAAAATTACTATTTCTACGAGCCTAAATTTAAGTTCCTCATGAGCTTGTAAGTTCGTGAATTTTCAATATTTTCCTCAGATTTTCAACATTTGCCATTTTACCACACCTCCTTATGAGCAGTACAGCTGTCATTTTTCACATCTTGCCCAAAATGTGTTTCTACCCATGTAGCGCACAATGGCGCGGTCGATGTCTTGAAATCAATGTATGGGACACATTAAGAAAATCACAGTGACACCGTTCATGAGCAGAGGTCTTAAAGTAGCTATATTCAAAATTGAGTAATCCTAAAAATGACTGTTTTACGAGCATGCGTTGCGCAGTTCCTACGCACTCTCGTAAGTTCGCGAATTTTCAATATTTTCACTCCAGATTTTCAACATTGCCATTTTACCACACCTCCTTATGAGCAGTACAGCTGTCATTTTTCACATCTTGCCCAAAATGTTTCCGCCCATGTAGTGCACAATGGCGCAGTCGGTGTGCGAAATCAATGTATGGGACACATTAAGAAAATCACAGTGACACTGTTCATGAGCAGAGGTCTTAAATGGCTATGTTGAAAATTGTGGCAAAGTCCATAAAATGACTGTGTTATGAGTGAGCATTAGCGCGGTTTCCACGCACCCTCATAAGTTCATGACTTTGTAATATTTTTAGTCAGATTTTCACCAGTGGCATTTTCCACACTTCCTTATGAACAGTACAGCTGTCATTTTTCACAACATGGCGAAATGTGTTTTCACACTTTCAGCGAGATGCGTGGTCACTGTGGGAAATCATTGTTCAGGACAGATAAAGTAAATCACAGTGACACTGTTCATGATCTGAGGTCTGAAATGCCTCTGTTGACAATCTGCTGTAAAAATCCCCAAACTAATTACATTATGGTGTGCTGCTACAGTTTCTATGCACGCGTGACTTCACCAGTTTTTTTATATTTTACCACAGATTTGCAACACTGCCATTTTTACACCTCCCCATGACAGTACAGCTGTCATTTTTACATCCTGTTGAATGTGTTTGCACCTGTGGTGCTAAATGCCATAGTAAGCTGTGCATAAGCAGCTTTATTTAACAAACTGATATTGCCACTGTTCATGAGGTGGGGTCACAAAAAAAAGATGTTGAAAATTTGGAGTGAAAATATCAACGAATGCCTGAGATGTTACAGTTTCCAACCATAATGCCCAACCCCGTAGAGAATGACAGGCCTCAGGGATGTGGCTTGGGATTCTTGCCTGCAATGCTCATACCATTCCACACCCTGCAGGCAGTGAGAGGCATCGAGGTATGCCTTGGACTCTTCGGCCCCAAAGTTCTCCCCATTCTCCTATACCGCACCCATCTCACCATATTTCCTGATGGAATGGGGTGCACCTAAGGGCCAAAGACCCCAAGGCACACCGTGACACTTGTCAGTGTCTGCAGGGTGGGGTGTGGTGAAATGGCGTGGCTGTTATGCCTGATGACCCAAAGGCACACCCCAATGCCTGTCACTCTCTGCAGGGTGGTGGTGGGGTTGGCTTCAGTTCAATACTTCACTGCCATTCCTATTATGCAGCTCTGTAACTTCTACACTACCACTGCCAATGCCAGCAAGCAAATATTCGGCATTGACAAATGCTTGTTGTGCTTGTTTGTGCACTTGAGTAAGAAACATCTCGAGACAGTATCACATTTCAGAAGTGTGTCAGGGATGAGTCCAATGCAGTGCACTGCCCAGTGGGCATGATCCTGACACACAAATGAACGGTGAAGCCCAGTGTGACAGCTGCTGGAATTTCACAGCGGGAGCTGGTCTTCACTTGAGAGAAATGAATCACACCAATGATAGCATGCACTTCATTCCTCTCATTTGCATAAACAACACCCCCAAGAAAAAAACAAAGTGACTGCCAACTCAAAGCACCAGCCACAAACACCTACTCCTTCCCCTTCCTACATTGTGCTTTTTTTCCCCCTTCCATTCCCTACCTCCTTCATCTCTGTCCCTCTGGCCTCCACCATCAGTCCCATTGGTATTTCTTTTGTACTTCCTTTCTTTTGGTTCTGCCACCTCCTCACCCCATCAGCATAAAAGGATGTGATGTCATTTTACCAGTGCTGGCTTCCCCTCAGCCTCCTGTGTGACTATGGATCTTTTCCTTAGCTCCCCCCATTATGTTACAGGCCATCAGGGTTTGCTACCCACCCCCATTTCCAGCTATTTCAACAAGCTGTACAGCTTTCATGTAGGTGGCACTCATGCTGTCTTCTCATTCTCTCTCTTAACCCCAACACCACACCCTTGCTTTACATTTGTTAGCCACCATGTGGCCTCCAATTTTGGTGGCTCCTCCACCTTGCATTGTATAGGCCTCCGCCTTGCACTGTACGGGCCCCCCCAGCTCTCACTAATGCTGCTGCTGCCCTGAACACTCCTCCTCAGCCCCATTGCCTCCTTGTACAGTACTTCAGGGTTCTCACCAGTGTCACTAGAGCACGTTTACTTTACGACAGAATCTTGCTGCTCTCTGGCCCCCTGGCTGCCCTTCTTAAACCTCGTAGGACATAATTTAAACAAAACAAATTGCCACCGGACTGGCAATCAGAAAAGAGTGGAGGAGGCACTTTCTAACATGCCTCCTCCACCTTCCGCTGGCTTCATTTGTGCCCCATCTGCCTCCTCTTAAGCCCCATAGCTGTAGGGCATAAATTAATAAAAAAAAATTGCTGCCAGAGCAGCGATCAGAAAAGAGTGGAGGAGTCACTTTCTAACATGCCTTCTCCACCTTCTGTTGGTTTCATTTGTGCCCTGTCTGCCTCCTCTTAAGCCCCAACCCCGTAGGGCATAAATTTAAAAAAAAAATTGCTGCTGGACCAGAAATCTGGAAGGTGGGGAGAAGGCACTTTCATTACATGCCTCCTCCACCTCCCACTAGCACAGAGCCTTTCCCTGTCTCCTACTCATGCAGAGTAGGCCACAGCCTGAGCTCCATATCGGCTGGGAGTTTTAGAGCACCAGAAGGCACTCTCACTATAGTGGGGTCACGCTATCGGCAGGCTGCCCAGCAGTCCAACTTGCTCCTCTGCTGCCACCACAAATAAACCCCCCATCACAGCCCACAGCATAACTAGGGCTCAGAAAAGCCCCTCTTAGACCCAGGAAAGGTTTACAACTATTTTAACAGAAATGCTGGCCTCAGAACATTGGGGCTAGCCCACTAGGCCACCAGGGCTATCTTTATGTTGTACTCCCCCTTTGCAGGGCATTTCCAAGCCCCACTGACCACCAATAGTACTTTTTTCTACAGAAGGGCTACTAGCCTCCACTAGCCCACTTGAGCTACTAAATAAATTACTTGCCACTCGGCCACCACTAGGGGCAAAGGGTCCCAACTTATCCCCCCCTTCCCTAACCTCACTCCCTTTTCTCTCCTTCTGCTTTCTTACTGCTTTTTAATCTAACTAACCTATTTCTCTTCTAATTTTGCAGGTCTGGCCAAACGAGGGCCTCTACCTTAATCAGATAAATATTAGTTTTATTTCTATCCTATCTCTTCCACCCTGCTGGTCCCCCTAATTGCTGTGGATCCTTTGTGACCCTTTTTATGTTTTATTTTACAGGTACCTTAGCATCACCACTTTGGACAACTACCCAAGCACCCTACAGCAGGTAAGTCCCTTTATTTAACCTTACTTTGGGTGGGTTGACTACAATGGGTGTCCGTCACCATTACAGCCACCTCTGTTGCTGTTTCTCTGTCCTGGTAACTGCTTTCTGCTTGTGGCCGGTGAGGACTTTAGGAAGACTTGACAGAGCAGTAAGTTCCCTAACCCTTCTAGTTCTGTAATTGTTTGAGACATGCAAAGTTAACAGGGCGATGTAACCATGCCCACACACATTCCGTACTTACATTCAGGTGTTCTGCTTAGGGAGATGTCCATGGAAACATAAACACAGATTGCATGTGTTCTGACCCCAAATTTTCAGCATCGCCATTTCTTCACAGCATCTCATGAATATGACAGCTGTCATTTTTCAAATGTGTTCTTGCAGTATCCTGAAACGTGATTTAGCAGTCACTGCACTAAACCACCTTTCAGGCAGGACTTGAACATTTTCTCCACCACTGCTCATGAGGCGGGGTCATAAGAAGGCTATGTTGAACATGTGGCAAAAAAAAAACAAAGTTATCAGGCTATGTTGCATTTTGCTAACACAGGCTCTTAACGTTAATACATCCCTGACACATATACCATGCAAGCAAACATTCGGCTTTGACAAATGCTTGTTTGCTTTTGGCATAGAAACAAATTGGTTGCTTCAGTTGCATTAAGAAAACTACAGATCCCACCCAGCTAAAATCAAAGATTTCTTTTAAGGATAACAGCCAGAAATGCTATACTGTACTTCTGTTTAATTTCATCAGTACTCATGTTTATAAAAGACAGCATCAGAAGCTCGCAAGAAATGTATATTTTTTCTACAGCCCTTAAATGTAATGCTTGGGTACTTCATAATTATTTATAGCTGCAAATATGAAAGGTCATGACCACTTCTCTTTTTTTAACTGAACCACGGTGACCCTGCTGAGTTAATTCACAAGTCCCAATGCTTGAAGCATGCATAATTTAACAGCTCTCTCAAAGAACTGACAGCTGTAAAATAAAAGTCATATCGTAACAGTTCCTAGAGCCAGAGGCATTCTACATGTGCGTCACAGATAAGTTATACTTTACACTGTATGACCTAAAATACCTGTATGTATGAAATGGGGAATGATACATTTACAATACAGCATTGTTCTTGAAACCTTAGACCTCTAGGAAAATACATGCCTAATCATAAACATGTCCTCAGATTAGTAAAGTCCTCAACTCAGTGAAGCCCAAATGCTGAACAATCATATACAAAATAATCTCATTGCAATACAACATGGACACCATTTGTAGTCTAAACATTTCTTATAAAATAGCAGAGGAGACTGCATCCAAGGTCAGCTACAGTAGGGTATTTATAGCAAACATGTTTGTTATGGAATATGGTGTATTTCACATTTTTATAGATACAGTACATGTACATATAAACTGTGAACGTACTACTAGTACTGTTTAGTACGATATGCATATGAGCCCCTTACGTATTTCTGCTGTCTCTCCATGTAAGAGAAAGAGGGTATGCAATAGACTGACTCAAGATATGCAGTTTGTCTTTATTTGTGAGGTTGCAGAACCATACTGTAACTAATGAATGGCTGAGCCATGAGGGAGATATCAAAGTCACGCCCCCAGAAAAGTAATGATAAAATGCATAATTTGAGTTAGTATAAGCATATTTCATTTGTGCCACATCAGTTTACATTGCATAGCTTTTAAATCTTCTGTTTGCATGAACATTAAAGTGTTTCACTTTGATCTCAACTGTTACAGTTGTTGCAGTGCCGAACATCGCTATTGTTTGATATTATTAGCACAGTGAAAGCTGCCTTCTGATTTGGTCAGTATTTCATTGAGATGTACCCAGCTTTGCTAGATATCAGTTGTGACATACACCAAAATGCAATATATTATGATACCTTCCAAAGTGGGTCCAAAAATATCAGTTTTATTCTGTGGCTTTTCTGTCATGTGACCTACCATGCAGCATTTTCTAAGTCCTTGCACATCAGCGTCACAGCAAGATTCTCTGACCTGCAATGCACAGCACTGGCCACATTGTTCAGGACAGTGGGCTTCTGCCACTGTGATTCAAAGGCCACTGCAGCATATTGCAATAGCACATCAGTATATAGATACATGTTAGATGAACAGACAGAAAGACAAACAGACTGATGAACCGACGAACAGGCAAACTATGTTAACATGTAATGTAAGCATCACAACCACAAAAATTAGAAAATTGCACATTGTGATCAAATAAATTAACATATAAACATAGCAATGTATGGTCAGAAATTATTCTAGTCCATCAGGCTCCCCCTTCGTAAGCAGAGATTAAGTATGCTGTGCAAACATGTACAAATTTAGTACATAGACCTAAAATGTAATGGTGATTTGCATATACATCCCATGATGCTTTTCGTTATGGGGGTATGTGTGATTTTGTAATTCTAATTTAACAGATTACCACACCCACTTAACTATCCAGGGTACACTGTAATTCTCTAGGCAGTATAATTATACATTTTTAGAACCGAAAATATTAAAGCCAGCACTGGTCAGATTGCAGGGTCCCTAAAACAATAATGCACCCCTACTGATGCAAAAATCAGGGTATACCTGGCAAGAAGGTTCCTTTATTTGCACAGTTCAGACAGCAAACAGTGCCCCAGACTCCAACTGGTAATAAATGCTGTGCATGTGCCTATGACCCTCCTCAAGCTAAAAGAATCTGATGTGTTTCACAAACAAGGAGCTTTCTCAAAGGTGTGGTTGACTAGACCCACACTTGGTAATGTAGCTATACACCAACATTTAATGGTGTACAAACAAGGAAAAGAAAATGGGCACTCCACTGGTTCCAATCACTTCACATGATAAACAAGCAAACCAAAACAAATCCCATGGGTTAAAAACATGAAAAAATCCCAATAGAAGGAAGGCTAAATTATTACATTAATACATACGGCAACACTTTAAGGGCATTCTTTGATTTTGCATTCAGTCATCCTTTTGGAATCTGACACCACTATTAAAGTTGTTTAGTAAAACTTTGTCAATTTATGGTTGGGTACGGATGTGTGAATAGGCTAGAGTACATGGTTTGAGTGTGTGCATGGTACTGTATTTATTTTAAATTAGTGTATGGGTTGAGTGTACTTGCTTAGGGCTTAGGTACATGTTTGTGGAGACATAAGTTGTTGTGCATGGGATCTTGTGGGAGGGTAATATATGTTTTGGATTGTTGAGGGTGGTCCTGTTATCCACAATATTCTGCTCATTGGTAGGATTGATTTGGACAGTAGTTAATATTTTGTTAGTGGGTAGTGCTGGGAGATGGGTATGTTGGGGTAATTATTATTTTGTTTTGTGTTAAACACAGTAGCCTTAGAATGAGTGTTGTGTATGGCAGTAGGCCCATCAGGTTTAACTACCCTCTGTTCCAGTTGTCAGATCTGCACCCCTTTTGTGACCCCCCTACCAACGTACCTTATCATCAATACAGGGAAATGGGTATTGAGAGAAAGTGAGGTGGTTGGTTGCTGGAGTCATATAGGGGGGCCATTATTAGGATGGTGAGGGAAAGGAGATGCCCTGGGGTGAAATGGGACCTAGAGAGAGAGGTCAGATGTGGTTGGCTCCCATACCCAGGGCTCCCACTGGACCATGTAGGCAGATATCCATTAGACCAACAGCTTCACTCCATCCCCTGCAGGTGGTGCTTTGAAAATCTAGGTCAGTGGGGTATAAGACTGCCATTATGGCAGATTTTATTTCTGGTTCCTCTGCCAATCTTGCTTGCACCATGGATACTTGATTGAATGATGAGGCTGGCCCAGTCCTAGAAGTGGCAATACCAGCTGGATTCTTTGTGATACACTGCCTGCAGAGGGATTGGGGGGGGGTTATCTGTTTTAGATTCAAGCTGAACTTGGCTGTGCAGTCTGTGAGGGTAAACTCCTCATTTGAATGCATGTCTGTGTATGTGGGGCCAGGTGTAAGTTGTATGATTCTCCTTGTGTTCTGGCATCTGGGGCATGAGGGGGAGTTCCTGCAGGAAATTGCAGACTTCATCACTGATAGGGTGATAGAATCATCCAAATGGATTATTCTGGGTGATTTCCATGCCTGAGTCAGTGATGAATTCATACATTTTGGACAGTATTTCTTCCTGCTGATGGATTCACTGGGCCTTGCATAAGTAGTTCATTCTGTGACTCACCAACACAGACATGCCTTGGACTTGATTTTCACACTGGGGCTCGAGATTAATACCCTTGAGACTGAGCTGGTCAGTAGGTTGGATCACTGCACAGTGAAGTTCTTCTCTGGGGTCCCCCCTGTAGTCCAACCCCCATGGATACAAGTCATTATCACCCTTTAAAGGGCCTCAAGCCAGAAAGATTGCAGGCGGTAATGAATATCTCAGAGATGTTACCTGTCTGTGAGAAGGATTCAGATAACACCGTGAGGGCCAATAATACAGTCATCATGGAGTCCTTCAATTATGTAGCAACCATCCTTGTATGACCCCAGGTCTCAAGCTTGAGATCCCCATGGTTTGATGGGAAGCTCAGGGAGATAAAGACTAGGAGTCAGAGGTTAGACCGATGTTGAAGGAGATTTTGGGCTGAGGGGGAAAAACTTATTTTGAAGATTAATTTTGATGAATATAACGGGCAATCTCACATAAGAAGGCAGAATTCATGTTCATGGAGATAGCAGGTGGGAATAATTGATTGGCTCAGCTTTTTCATACTGTAGAAAGGTTATTTCATTCAACCTGTCTGCAGCCAGTAAGACTGGGTTCAGTAGCCAAGTGCGAAAAGTTTATTCAACTTTTCTCAGACAGAGTATCCTTTGTTTGGGACATGAACTTGCCAAGCAGGCTGTTACAACCTGGCAGGGTTGAGCTGGCACCTTACAGTTACCTTCAGCCATCCTGGGGTGAGTTTTGGCCAATTATAGTAGTAGAGGTCTGTGAGGTTATCTCAGAGCTGTGGCTCACATTTTGTGATCTAGACCAAGGCAGCAAATGATTACTAGTGAGTTGCATGCAGTAACTGGGTTCAGTGGTCACTGAGTCTAGTGTTCACTGTAATTGCTCAGGGCTCCTTATCTGATTGGGTATTTCTGGTTGCTTTGAAATAGGTATTGGATCAGCCCCTACTGAAGAAACCATCCTTGGACCTGGACAGTCTAGCAAATTATAGTCCTGTCTCTAACCTACTGTATCTTATTTTAGGCAAGGTTATTGAGAAGGCTATGGCACTGCAGCTTGAGGCACACATTGCAGCTCATGACATCTACAAGCCTCTTCAACCTGGTTTCAGATCCAGGCATAGCACCAAAGTGGCATTGGTCAGAGTGCATAATGATCTCCTCAGAATGAGGGATAAGGATGAATGGCCAGTTTTCATCTTCCATAATCTCTCCTCAACATTTGACATGGTTGACCACAGGTTGTTGTTGGATCATCTGAGGGACTACGGAGGTCTCACCAGCATTGTCATCTGCTGGTTTGAGTCCTACCTCAGTGATAGGATACAGAGGGTGGTAATGGGATCTCTCTCATCCTCCTTAATGCTCCTGCTCTGTAGTGTGCCCCAAAAATCCATTCTTTCACACATGCTGTTTGCAGCGCACATGCTGCCCCTGGGAGGAATCATTCGACAATACAATCTGAGTTTCCACTGCTATGCGGATACCAATCAACTGTATTTGTCATTTGCACCTCGGACACCTGGCGCTGTCATGGTACTTAATTTTTGCTTGTCTGACATTCAGAATTGGATGGCTTCCAGTTGGCTGTAACTTAACCCAGTCAAGACATAGGTACTGGAGATCGAGCCATGTCAGAGAAGGAGGTGTAGATGAAGCCATGGGAAAAAACTTGACTTTGGCTTAGTTCTTCTACTCTGTTGGTCTCTTCTAAGGTGAAAAATATTTGAGTCAGTCCAGATGAGTGACTGACATTCAATGCTCTGGTGTCAGCTGTGTCAGTAGGCTTTTCCTATCTTAGGAACATCAGCTGATTAAGTCCCTTGTCCCCCTTGAAGACTTGCCAGCACTAGTACATGTGTCTGTATTTTTACCATCAGGGCTGGATTACTGTAATGTGCTATACCTCAGGGTCACTGGAGGTACCCCAAGATGCTTATAGCGGGTGCAGAATGCAGTGGTCCGGTTACTGACTGGCTTTTCTAGGTTTAGTCAGGTGACCCTGGTCCTGCATGAACTCCACTGGCTGCCTGTGAAGTAGCATGTTACCATCAAGGCTGGTGTGCTAACCTACTGTACAAGGCCCTACATGGATTGGGCCCAGGCTATCAGGTAAAACAGAGAGCAATCTTGCTATCAGAGAAAGGAAGCAGCTGACTAAGGCAGCTAGAACTTTTCCGTTATGACACTTTTGACTAGGGGGGTAAGTAGACAGATACTTATTAGAAGTGTAGGATATGCAAGGTAAATTGGGACCTTCAGTTAGGGTAAAACCAAAAACACAAGAGTTAGTATGCTGGTGTGAGTTGGGGGAAGAGAACTGATAATCATCTTTGCAGTTAGCTGGGTCAAGAGGAGAGCTGTAAATTGGGTGTGTGTCTTAGGCAGAAGTGAAGCAGGTGTCTGCATTTAAACTTCCCTGTAGTTAGCATTCAGGCAAAGAGCACTCTTGCTATTCTTGATCAGCAGCCAATCCAGGGCACTGCCTAGGAACCAGGAAATGGGCAGGGGCTTTCTTAAGGACTAAGCTAGCATGTATTGTTTCATGTGAACCATTCATGGGGAACTATTAAGGAATAAATAATGCTTGTGGTGAAGAGAAGCTGGTGTAGGGGTTCACATGTTTGCCCTTTCTTTCACTTGGGTCTGTTAGCTAAGCATCATGGTGTGGTGTAATTGTGGGGTCCAGATGCTGCTGACCACATTGTGGCCTTTTGCCACCTTCAGTCTGATGACCATAGCCATTGGCACTGATTACTGGCTCTACTCGAGTGCTCACATCTATAATGGTACCAAAATCACTATGGACAACACCCACAGACAACCCAAGAAACTCAAAGGGGACCTGATACACTTGAGACTCTGGAGAATCTGCTATATGGAAGGTACTTGCTCCAGGGCGTTTTGACTTGTGTGTTGTATAGCACTATGTAGACAAAAGAAAGTGTGAAAAGTGTGCTGACAAGAGAGTGATAAAGAAATGGTGCACATAGACGAAAGAGATGGGTAAAGAAATAAAGGTGTAACCTGTAGAAGTGGCTTACAAAAAATGGCAAAGACAGAAGGAAGGGGAATATAACTAAAGGCATGGGTGAAACTGGTAAAGAAATAAAGTTGTACTGTATTTGAGAGTGGGTAAAATAATAACAGCAATATAGATAACAGGATGGGCAAAATAATGAAAGAAATCTTTGAACCTGAGACCGTGGGAAACATGTAGACAGAATATAGTAGGTGAGTTTCAGTAATACTTCAGAGAGATGTAAAGATTGGATAAAGTATAGAAACAACAGAAATGAGAGTAAAGCATATAGGGAACAGTACTGGATCTTTCTTTTGTTTGGTGCTACTGTAACAGTCCCTTCTGGACTCACCTCGGCTGTTTCTGGGGCCTTCGGGTCTTACCTGGACACAGCTCAAAGGGGATGGCCTAAGTTCTCTGGTAAACAAGTGGTACGGGACCAACAGGTGTGTGTAGTGCCTCTACCTGGAGTAGTGATAGGGAATACCTGTAGAGAAGTTGCAGGTGAGGACCCTCAAGGAAAATAGAGTAACTGCACCCACTGAACCTTCCTCACAAAACAACAATTCTCACTTTTCGCAATAAGTCGCAGTGCCAGAATGTAACATTCACAATTAACAAATTTTGTTTTGGGGAGGGGGAGAAGGAGAAAAATAGCATAACAACTTTAACAGCTGTAACAACACTTTTACCCCACACAATCCGCACCTCTCACCTGTAGGTTCACCTGGCTTCCCAATGGCAGCTGACGAAATGTCTATTAAGTCCCTTGGGTGGGTACCACACCACTGTGAAGATATCGCTGGGGATCTTTCGTTGGGGCCCAATAACCTTTAGCAGATGCAAAAACTTTAACTGGGTGCAGCTTTTATCTTAGCACAGTCTTCCCCAGGGCTTAATCCCCTTATTTCTCTAATTGGCTAGTTAGCTAAATATGGACTTCCTCAAAGTCAAAGCCCAGGGTACTTACAGTTCAAAGGGGGTAGCAGAAACTTGTTTCATGGTACTGTGCTGGTATCAGGAGTTGCTGCATAAAGCAGCAGATGAATGAAGAAATGAAGAATGCTGGTCTTCATCTGAAAGGCCTTTCCAAACTTTGCCCCCGGGGCCTTTGTATGCGGTGTTCACCTAGCAGGCCTCTTGCTGTCTTCCTCTCCAGTGGTCTCCTCTTCAGTCTGGGTACAGAGCAGGCTGATGGTTGCCCAGACTGATGCTTGCACACACTTTTCTCTGCTGCAGATACTGTGGAATTAGGCTGTGGCCTTTAGAGTTTCTGCTTTTCTCTGCCAAACTCTGCTGGCTCTTTCTGCACTGCAGGACAGTCAGTTCTCTCTCTGGCAGCAGAGTTCAACAGTCTCTTACCTAGCTGTGGAGTCTAACTTTCTTGCACACAGGTTCAAATCTCAGCCGCAGCTTTCCATTCTCAGCAACAAATTCACTCAGATGCAAGTTCAAATCTCACTCTGGGAATTTCTCACACAGTCCAGTTCCTTTCCCAGGAGCTATACTCTTTTCCAGGCATTCTGCAACTTGTCCAATACTGTGGCCAGAAATAGCATTTTTCAAACAGCCAGGTATTCAGGGCTAGCAAGCCCACAGCAATCTCTAAACTCTCAGGCAGTTCACTCCAGAAACCCCTATGACAGGCAAAACAGTCCCTTCTATCAGTTCTTACAGCAGCCCCTTCTATTGGCTGCAGCAGTTGTCCAACTGAGCAAATTAATATACATTTAACTAACTTGATGCCCTATTGGTCCTTCTTTTGGGTGCCAAGATTTGTCCCTGCATTTTTCCCAAAAGTCTGTTTGCAGTCCCATCAGTTCTCTGGAATCTCCTGGCTCTCTGATTGGCTATGAAAGGGGCAAAGGTGAACATTATGGCTGCTACACGCACACGCACACACACACACACACACACACAATCCTAAACACAGTCCCAACTTTATAGATCATTTGCAGCAAACACATCATCCTTAACATTTATTTTCCCCGTGTCCAGTAACAACCCTTCTGCCCTTTCACCCGCATGCAGAGATTAATATTTTAATGCAGTAGTACGCATGTCACTGCTGCTGAAACACTATCCTCAAAGGCAGCAGACAGGCTCATTAATATTCATATACCCTTCATTAATATTTATAAACCCAGATCCATAGCGCTCATTGGCGCTCATTAAATAAATTATTTTTCCATTCCAGAGGTGCCCCTCGAGTATTTGGACCCCAGTTTACTGATTTGAGGGTCCAGAAGCACCGGGGGTGCTTTTGATAAGCCACAACTGTGTCAAGAAAACCAGAATGTGCAAACAAGCATGTGCGGACCACCATTCTCATATTTTCAAGGCTGTAGCTTGGCGGTCCCATGACTTTTATGCCTCCAGCCCCAATCTTAGTAGGAACATTAAAGGGGCTAGACAGAGAGTCCCAGGACACCTAGAACTCTAGGGTCAGGCAGCAGTGAGGATGCGTCGGAACCTGGAGCTGACCCAGTTAAGCCCATAGAGTTGAGGGTCTTACACTACAGAAAACAACAGGTTTGAATGACAGGCTTGAAGTCACCCCATTTTTATAGAGATACCTGCATTCTTAAAATGAGACCTGAGATTATGGGCATACTCTACTACTGATTACTGTGCCTTTTTAAAAGAGTAAAATATGTATAACTAATTACATGGGTTTAATAATGTTACAGCCCAGGAACCCCATAGAAATTAAGACTGTGTTTCTAATGATGTTAGCTTTATTTTTGTTATTTATCCCACGTAGCAACTTTCATTATATATGCTGTCCGGTTTTATTGAATATCACTGGTTTAACATTTTTTTTTTTGCTTTTTTCCTATATTCTGCCCATTCTGACTGTCCATTTTTTCTGGGAGTCAGTCTTTCAAGTGCTTTACCTAAAGGTAGCAAAGCAGTGTGATAACACAGTGGGAAAGCTAGCAGAATGCTCATGTGTATAGGGAGGGGTATCAACAGCAGAAAGAGGGAGATAGTGTTACCCCTGTATAGATCAATGGTGAGGCCCAACCTAGATCACTGTGTCCAGTACTGGAGGCCCCATTTCCAGAAAGACATAGATTGGGTGAAGGTGGTACAGAAGAGAGCAACCCAAATGGTGCATGGCCTGCATCAAAAGCCTTGCGAGGAAAGACTAAAGGAATTAAATATGTACTCTCTAGAGGAAAGAGGAAAAGGGGAGACATGATAAAAATGTTTCAATACCTCAGAGGTATTAATAAGATACAGGAGGGTAGCACTTTACATAGAAAGAGATGCTCAAGGACAAGGGGTCATGACATAAAACTGGAGAAGTGGAGACTCAGAGGGGATGTGAGGGAATACTTCTTCATGGAAAGGGTGGTGGACACTGGGAACTAGCCTCCCAGTGGAGGTGGTGGGTATTAAAATAGTAGCAGGATTCAAAAACATAGAAACATAGACTTTGACGGCAGATAAGGACTGCTTGGCCCACCTAGTCTGCCCATTTCCCTACCTACTAGATAAGCTGCAGATCCTAATTAACCAACGGCCTATTTCTTCCTACCCCCCACACAAGAATTGCCTTATGTCTGTCCCATGCACTCTTGAATTCTCCCACAGTTTTAGACCCCACAACTTCCTCAGAAAGGTGGTTCCATGCGTCCACCACCCTCTCTGTGAAAAAATACTTCCTCACATTGCCCCGAGCTGTCCCCCCTATATCTTCAAATTGTATCTCCTTGTTCTTGCATATCTCTTTTTCTGAAAGATGCTACCCTCTTGGACTTTGTTGATTCCTCTGAGGTACTTAAAAGTTTCAATCACATCCCCCCTCTCCCTCCTTTCCTCAAGGGTATACATATTAATCTCCTTTAGTCTCTACTCGTATGGCTTCTCTTGCAGACCCTGAACCATTTTAGTTGCCCTCCTCTGGACTGCCTCCATCCTGTCTATGTCCTTACGGAGATGGGGTCTCCAGAACTGGATGCAGTACTCCAGATGGGGTCTCACCAATTGTCTGTACAGAGGGATAATAACTTCCTGTTTTCTGCTGGTGATGCCTCTCTCTATATATCCCAGTATCCCCCCAGCCCTCCCTACTGCCTTCTCACATTGCTTGCTAACCTTAAGGTCATCTAATATGATTACCCCCAAGTCCATTTCCAAAATGCATGGGATAGACAAAAGGGACCACAGTAATAAGCCTGGGGGTGGGGAGTGTAAGGCCAGAGATAGAGTAGGGTCTGTGATAGCACAGTAGGTAGGGAATTTAGGGCAGACTAGGTGGGTCAAGATGTTCTTATCTGCTGGCAACTTCTATGTTTCTGTGCTTGCAAGGATGTGCCTGGTTGGAATAATATAGTGACATATTTGGACAAGTGCTAATCAAATGAGTGGCATATGGATTTGGTATTATTCCATGGCTATTCTTTGGCAATATTTAGCTTGTTTGTGTTGCTTTGTTCAAATATTTGCATTTCATGCTACCAATCAATCAGAGACAAGCTCACAATTGTGCTTTTCTTGACCACATTCTGTGAACTGATTGTGATTTAATTTCACCATGCAATATCTCTGTTTTGCATTGTTTGTTTTTAAGCCAGATAGAGCCACTATCTGAGGTATGAACTTCGTCACTGCAGACAGAGGGATTCCCACCTTTTATTACAACTGGTGGCATGTAGCTCAGGCAACTCCGTTCAATATGTGCAGTTGATTGAGAGCATTCATCTGAGTGCTTTTTGCATAGTAATCCTTGTACTACTGTTTTTCAGCATAATTTATGAAAAGCATATTCTAAGATCCAGTAACAATATTATAAAACAGCCAATTACAGTAATTGTAAGCATGTTAATTCTGGCCATCTGGATTGTTTGCACATGTGTGATTTGTCTATAAGTCAGCACTTGGTATCGAGCACTGTTATGCTGATTTTACACCATGATTTTACTCTTAGACTGTCAGTTTTTAATACCTTTTTACATATTTATGGAGCACATTTGCACTAGGCACATTATAGTCCCACTCTTTGGAACCACAGACAGGACGGGAGTGGGTGGATGAGGTATTTTGTGCATTTTCCCTTTCATTTGCATCCTTGTTTTCCCTTAGCTCTCTAGCCTTCCCTTTCCTTAGTGTTTGCACTTGTTGCTTTAGTTTTCCTTTTCATGATACTGCTCTGTGCAGCAGTGCCTCAGTAAAACTCTGAAGTGGAGTGGGTCTTTCTGAGAGAGCCTCAGAAAGAGGGCAAAAAGTTTCGGGAGTGAGACTCCACCTTTCTCAGCAAAACCAAGATACAACGATGCAAATGCCTGGTGCTGGGGTGGGGTAAAGAGTGTTGGCTTAGTGGAGAATGACAGGCAGAAGCCAGAGGCAGATTGTTTCAGTTCCATCAGAGGTGGAAATCATGCAGTGTATTCCCACCTCTCTGAAGTATAGAGTGTGTACAGTACTTTTGCAAGCATACACTTAATAACATGGGTTTTATTCTAAAAATTGTGTCAGCAGGTATTAGGCAGCCACATACACATGGAGTTATTAAGATCAATGGAGTGGAAGGAAGGCACAGGGCATCAGACCCCAGCATTTAGGGACAATTCACACATTCATTTTGTAGTTAAGTGACTCATTGAACTGCAGAATGAATGTATGAATTGCCACCTGTTCAGTGAAGGTTACCAAAATGATTTCTGAACTTTCACAGAAGTGAAAGTTTGACTTTCCTGCAAATTTTGCCAGTGGAGGATTGGTTTTCATTCAGCACTATAAGCCAGTCAAAGAAGTCAGTCAGATTTGTTTGACATGATCTCCCTCCCATAAACCCATGTTGCCTCTCATCCTGGGGACCATTCTCCTCCAGATACTCTGCTAACCTTTCCATAAATATGGTCTCCATGAGCTTACACATGATTGAGGTTAGACTGACTGGTGTGTAGTTCCCTGGGTTGTCCTTGGGACCACGATTATGGAGTGGTACTACATGTGCCTTTCTCCAGTCCTGCAGTAACACATCCAGTTCCAATGAACTATTGAACAGGTCAGTCAAGGGATCTGTAAGTTCCTCAACACCCTTGGGTGTATGCCATCAGGGCCTGAGGATTTATCTACTCTTAAAGATAGCAACTCTGGCATCCACCTGTCCACCTCTATTAAAGCATCTGCTTCCTTTGCCCCCCTCCTCTCCTTACCCCAAAATGCACTGGTCCATCTCTCTCTCTATCTCTCTCTCTTTCTTTGTGGTGAAGGCAGAATGGAAGTACTCATTTAGTACCACTGCTTTGCCCCCATTCTCCTCCACTCACACCTTCCCTTTCCTGAGCCTAACAATACCATCTTTTTTATCCCTTTTCTTGCTAACATAGATGAAAAAGGCCTTTTTGCCCTCTTTAATTCCCTCAGCAAGCTACAGTTCATTCAGAGCTTTAGCCCACTGGACTACCTTACCTGCTACTTTAGCCATTTTCAGGTACTCCTCCCTGTCTTCCTCCTTCTGGCTCCTCTTGGATATCTTATAGGCTGACCTATTTTTATGTTTGCTTGCACGCATGTGCAAGAAACATAGCACCATCATCTGAGTTTTCCAGAGGTGTGTCAGCCTCTTCCAATTCAGCCAGTGTGTTTTCAGGCACGGTCGCAGTGCTCCAATCACTGCTCCAGCTGTCTATGACAGCTGAAAATGCAGTGGCATACAGTTGAAAGGGAGAGCTCCACTTCAGTGAGCAGAGATCCCCCCCCTCAACATGCACACATATTGCGTGCTGATGCGCTGCCCCCTCCACGCACATACAGTATAGCCGACGGGAGTGCCCAATGCCCTGTCGGCCTACACCCCCCAAAAGCTTTCCTGGTGCCACGCTGGGAGCCCACCCCAGCGTTGTTCAAGCCCGTGATGGCTAACGGGGTGCCCAATCTCGCCAGCTCCAGCCCCCCCAAACAGCCTTTCCAGCTGCCATGCTGGGAGCCCGCCCCAGCATGGCAAATGTCCCGCGTCATCTTAGTAATAAAAAAAAATGTAAATTAAAAGACGGTCCCTCGCAGTCTCCCTGCCACCACCCGCACCCACCCACTGCGCACCCTGCCTACCCACACCCCCCCTCACCCCATACTTACCTCCGGAGTCCGGCACGATGATCTTCGGTAGACCAGTAACATGTCTGCACTCTTCAAAGCCGACCGCGAACTGAGGAAATGCCGGTAAGCTGTATAATGTAATAGATAAGGTTTTTTCAACTTTGCTGCATATCTTGTACATTTTTTGGAATTTTTGCACCAAATTTTCAACACAGGGTATTTGGGACCCCTTCAAATGAATGCTGTCACTGTCATGGCATTACTCAGGCCCGAAGGGTGATTTCGCAGTCACTGCACGAAATCACCTTTCGGGAATGATTAACAAAACGACACTGCCAGTGTTCATAAGGTGGGCTCTCAAAAAGCCTATTTTGAAAATTTGGTGGAAAAATTCCTAAAAATGACTGTTTTATGAGCATGCATTGTGCAGTTCCTACGCACGCTCGTAAGTTTGCAAATTTTCAATATTTTCACTCCAGATTTTCAACATTGCCATTTTACCACACCTCCTTATGAGCAGTACAGCTGTCATTTTTCACATCTCACCCACAATGTGTTTCTGCCCATGTAGCACACAATGGCACAGTCGGTGTGCAAAATCAATGTACAGGACACATTAAGAAAATCACAGTGACACTGTCCATGAGCAGAGGTCTTAAAATGGCTATGTTGAAAATTTGGTGAAAAAATTCTTAAAAACAACTGTTTTACGAGCGTACGTTGCAGAGTTCCTACGCATGCTCGTAAGTTTGCAAATTTTCAATATTTTCACTCCAGATTTTCAACATTGCCATTTTACCACACCTCCTTATGAGCAGTACAGTTGTCATTTTTCACATCTCGCCCACAATGTGTCTCTGCCCATGTAGCACACAATGGTGCAGTCGGTGTGCGAAATCAATGTATGGGACATGTTAAGAAAATTACAGTGACACTGGTCATGAGCAGAGGTGTTAAAATGGCTATGTTGAAAATTTGGTGAAAAAATTCCCAAAAATGACTGTTTTAGGAGCGTACGTTGCGCAGTTCCTACGCATGCTGGCAAGTTTTCAAATTTGTAATATTTGCACACCAGATTTTCAACAGTGCCATTTTACTGCACTTCCTTATGAGCAGTACTGCTACCATTTTTCACATCTTGCCTAAAATGTGTTTCCACACATGTAGCGCACAATGGTAAAGTCGCTGTGCGAAAACAATGTTTGGGATGGATTAAGAAAATCACAGTGACACTGGTCATGAGCAGAGGTCTTAAAATAGCTATGTTGAAAATTTGGTGACAAAACTCCATAAAATGACTGTGTTACGAGTGAGCATTGCGCAGTTTCCACGCACCCTCGGAAGTTCATGAATTTGTAATATTTTCAGTCCAGATTTTCACCAGTGGCATTTTTCCACACCTCCTTATGAACAGTACAGCTGTCATTTTCCACAACATGGCCAAAATGTGTTTTCACACTTTCAGCACAGAAATGCGTGGTTGCTGTGGGAAATCATTGTTTGGGACAGATAAAGAAAATCACACTGACACTGTTCATGATCGGAGGTCCCAAAATGCCTGTGTTAACAATCTGCTGTAAAAAAATCCCCAAACTAGTTACATTATGGGTGTGCATTGCACAGTTTCTATGCACGCTCATGACTTCACCAGTTTTTTTAAGATTTTCATCGCAGATTTTCAACATTGCCATTTTTTACACCTCCCCATGAACAGTATCACTGTCATTTTTCACATCCTGTTCGGAATGTGTTTTTGCACCTGTGGTGCCAAATGCCATAGTCACTGTGCAAAAGCAGTTTTCGGCTAACAAACTGATATTGCCACTGTTCATGAGGTGGGGGTCACAAAAAAACCATGTTGAAAATTTGGAGTGAAAATACCAACGAATGCCTGAGGCGTTAGGGTTTCCGACCATAACGCCCCACCCTGTAGAGAATGACAGGCATCAAGGGTGTGACTTGGGATTCTTGCCTGTCATGCTCATACCATTTCACCCGCACCCACACCCTGCAGCCAGTGAGAGGCATCAAGGTGTCCCTCGGACTCTTCGGGTCCAAACTTCACCCCATTCTCCTATACCGCACCCATCTCACCATATTTCCTGATGGAATGGGGTGCGCATAAGGGCCAAAGACCCCAAGGCACACCGTGACACTTGTCAGTGTCTGCAGAGTAGAGTATGGTGAAATGGCGTGGCCGTTATGCCTGACGACCCAAAGGCACACCCCAGTGCCTATCACTCCCTGCAGGGTGGTGGTGGGGTTGACTTCAGTTCAATACTTCGCTGCCATTCCTATTATGCAGCTCAGTAACTTCTACACTACCAATGCCAATGCCAGCAAGCAAACATTTGGCATTGATAAATGCTTGTTCCTTATAGCCTGTGTGGCCTCAGTGCTTAACCGGCTGGGTGCTATAGCCCTATACAGCACAACAAAGTACTTCTAGCCCAGTGCCTGAAAACTGTGTGATGTTCTCACTGTACACTGCTACTTGACAAACCAGTGAACACTATACCATAACATATATGCTTAAAAATCCATTACAATTAAACTGAATAAATTTACAGAACAGTTTACGGTCTGCAAATCAAGACAATTCATCCCCTGTAAAGAGTTGGCTAATATTTTAGCTGCAAAGAGGAATCACATTACAACATTCGTTTCACCCTGCTAATTGGACTGGTGTAAAAACTGGAAATGGAGTGAGTTTGCAGGTAAATAACTTTTATTTAATTAAAAACTGATTAGTGAAAGAAAAGTGTAGCTGTGCCACCATTTAGTTAACTTTCATTGCGATGTGTGCTTGCATTCTTTTCTTATCAACAGTATCAGCCCAGAAAAAAGTATTTATAATACAATCAGGAAAGAACTGAGATTCACAGAAATGCGACGGAAACCTTGAAGTCTTGTGAATCAGCTCCCAATGAGTAACAACAAAGGCCAACCCAGTCTTGTCAGTGTTCACAGTCCAGACAGTAGCAAGCCAGGAGCAGAAGCCTGGGCACATCACTTCACTCCACAGCAAAAAAAAGTCACAATGTGACAAATATTGAAGAAATCAAGATTTAGTGAGTGTATGAATAGCTGTTTTTTGTTTTTCATCATGGAATGAGTTGAAGTGTCCAGTCTTTTGCTCCTTAATCAACTTACACAAGAACAAAAGTCCCACTAGGGTCCTGCAGAGATGAAAGGACCATGTTTACTAGACTTTCTGCTGGGGACTCGTTCACCATATTTCATCAGAATACTCAGCAATTACAAACTTTTCCATTCTTCCATCATGCCCCATGTATCTGTTTTCCACCCCTCTAGATAGCCTATCTGCAAACCCACCACCCAGTCGACAGTAACTTATCCCTGGAACAAAAATAGCACCGAAAGCACATTCCTTCTATCATAAATAATATTATAGGGGTACGGTGTTGCCCTGTAGTTAGGGTTGAATAGGCTTTTCTATGTTAAACCCCAATTTTTGTACCTTAATAACTTTGCCATTGTTTGATGACATAGCACAAGATTTGGCATGCGTGGTCAGGCTATCAGATACTCAAGATTTGAAATGATTTGTGATGGCATCTTGTACTTTTTTTGAGATATGGTGTGCCAAAAAACAAAACAAAAAAAAAGCTATACTTAACATTGTGTATGTTTTGCTGTTACCTGCAGCCTAGACTGTGTGGGATTTTTCCATGAAATTTTCAGGTTTGAAAGAGCCTGTGCTAAGGGTCTGTCTTTTGAAAGTTTGGTGAAAAATATTATACCTATGATATTATGATAAAATATTACATTTATGATAGAACAAAATGTAATTTTGTAAGTGTCAGTGGCTCAGCAGGTAGCATACTTGCCTCTGAGGCCGGGAGATCAAAAGGCTGTGGGTTATTGCCCCACACCAGGCACTTGGGTTAATATCACAATACTGACACTGCAGTGCAGCATGAGGGGGGTGCTGCACTCCTGAGGTGCCGTCTTTCAGATGAGACTTTAAACCTAGGTCCCATCAACCCATTCTGGTGGTAGTTCAGGTGGATGTCAAAGATCCCATGGCACTTCTCGAAAAGAGTAGGGGAATTTCCCTGGTGCCCTGGCCAAATTTCCCCCCATTCATTAAAATACCACCAACAGCTTAATCGGGTTCAAAGTCAGTTGACATTCATCTGTATCCTCCTCCCCGGGTCGTGCCTGAAAATAGGCAGAATTTGTCTAGTGCACTTACCTGGTCAACAAAAAATGAAAAAAACTAAAATAAAATAATGATTTTTGTGTTAACATTCAAGTTCAACTGGTAAAAAAAAACTTTCGCAAGTGCTTATTTTTACGATGACCTTTCGTGCTCAAATAAATACCAGGCATGATGGCCACCTGAACCTTACTAAATTGGACTTATTTAGCTAGATTCTGTTTGTTTTTTTTTTTAAAGTTGCCAGAAACACATTTTCTGGGCACCCCAAAATCCAGGGTGCTCAGCTTAGTGAAAAGAGCCATTCACCCATGTTCTCTGTAAGAGAACAGCAGGACTTTTCTTGACATCTGCAGCCACAGATGAAGACAAGCTGTGGGCTACAGAGACAGCAGTGAGCTGCTTATCCCCATTCTGCTGTTCTGGCTGTCTCTGTCTCTATCTCTTTCTCTGTCTCTCAGTCCATCTGCCTGTCTGCCTGTCTGTCCATCCATCCATCTGCCTATCTGTCTGTCCATCCATCTATCTGTTTGTCTGTCTGTCCATCCATCTGCCTGTCTGTCCATCCATCTGCCTACCTGCCTGTCTGTCTGTCCTTCTATCTATCTATCTATCTATCTATCTATCTATCTATCTATCTATCTATCTAATTTATTTGTTGATTAACTGGATCAGGGTTCCCACCCCCGGTACCGCTTCTTTCTCACTCCACCCTTGCAGCTTACCCGCACATCCCAAGGCTTATTTTTTTACTTTATAGGCAGACAGGGGTGCCAACCTCCAGTACTGCTTCTCCGAATCCCCGTACTCTCCAGGACACCAACCTCATCCCCCGAAGTGTAGCCCAACACTGGCGTGCCCAATACCCATAGTCAGAAGCTCAACTGAAATAAAGAAAATTGTCCCTATATTTTTTTGGTTTTTTACATCTGTAATACAGACAAAAAAGTCCCTCACCAATCTGTCCCCACTGACTTCCCACTCATTGCCAACCACCCCTCACCTCCCACATCCTCCCTCACCTGAACATGTTCCATGATGAAGCTCCACTCACAGATCAAAGACACGTCTTGCTGCTGGAACTGCCGACTGCAATATGAGAAAAAAATAAGTGTTGTTCAATGTATTTCAATAGGATTTTGAACTCTGATGCATAACTTTGTCATTTTTGTATATTTTGACTCCAAATTTTCAACATGGCCTTTTTGGGACTCCACTTCACCACAGGATCAGTCATACTGTACCTTCCACCAAACCATGCATGAAGCAGTAGAGCAGTCATAACTTTCTGCACACTGGACCCTGTGTAAAGTGTAAGATCGGGTATAACTTTCTTAATGCAGATCTCCAGCAGAAACATAGAAACATAGAAGTTGATGATAGATAAGGACCATGTGGCCCACCCAATCTTTCCATTTCACAGTATTTTCTTGTTTGTTTTTATCCACTGGTATTAATGGAGATGGCAGGATTTGTCCACACAAAAAATATATATTTTTTAATTTTCTGTGCTTTTTCTGCCCCCGACTGCCCCACACCTCATACTGGCTATGACTCCCTGATACCCTGGTTTACTCCCAAGGGCAGGGTTGCAGCACTGGCCCAAAGTGATGCATCTGATGGGATAGGTCAGGGAGCTGGCCTGAGAGAGTTAATTGAAGCCGAGGGCAGGCTTCATCAAGGATGGATGGCAGCTATTTTTCTAGGCTGCCCCAGGGGTGGGGATGTGCATTGATGTACAGCATCTTCCCAACCCCTCTTACATGTTGGCACCGGTCACCTGTGGTTCCCTCAGCCTCTGCCAGGGGTCCTATGGGTGCCGGATACTCTACCCCTCCCTCCTCTGGGAGAAGGAGAGCACTCTATGGGACACTCAATCCTTCTCCCCAGCTGCTCTCTGACTCCCCAGGTCTGTTCCTGAACCCAGGTCACTGGCATTGCAAGCAGAAATCCAACTGCTGCACTGGTGGGCCAGCTGTCACACAAAAAAGGGTCAGCAGTATAATGTGCATTAAGTATTGTGGGATTTATGTGTTTTTATTTTCTTCTGGTGAGATGGCCAATGAACCAAAGGCAGTGTAAGTGTTCCTACCTTAATAAAGTAGGACACAGGAATGTGTACAAAGTTTTAAGGGAAAGAGGTAGAAGAGGTCAAACATACAGTATGTATAGGTGAATAGTATGTCAGTATGCCAGGGCTGTAAAGACAGGTTGGTATTGCCAACAGGCCCACTAAGTACAGCAATCATTGTTACAGGAGCTCCAAACATAATCAGTTTGCCTTCCCCTCCATGAAGGATTATCTGACAATTATAGGACCCATGCGTCCATGGCCTGTACTGGTTGCAGGTTGAATGGTGAAAAAACACCTCCATAAGGGTTACTTATCAGGTTTGTCTGGGGCTTTATTTTTGGTTAGGGCAATACGATATTGAGAAGGGGGAGAAATATAGTCCCCATGCTACTTTAGGGTTTATGGTTAGGTGCACCCTTTCTGGCTGCCTGACAGAAGCCAATTAAAAAAGGGGTGAATCCAATCTTAGCTACAGACTGAAAAAAAATTCAGATTTTTTTGTCAGAGGGAGTATGGAATAGAAAGAGGAACAGAACTATGATTTAACTATTAAGGACTCCCTTTGCAATCCTCCTAAATGATAGAGGTACAGGAGCTATAATTGTGATCCAGAAAGGATAGAGCTTGGTGCCTATGGGAGCAAATTGACAGCCAACAGGACAATCAAGGAAGTACCCTCTAACTGTCTGGCGTAGAAGTGTGCCAGTGAGGATCACACATGCGTGCCACACTCTGCCAGCAGAAACTATTGTTGTTGCCCATTGAATTCCAAGAAAGTTTGCTTACCTGAGGAGTTGGGTATGAGGGCAGAGTACAGTAAAATGGATCAGTAGCAAAATGTCATGTGTACCATCAACCTCAGTGAAAAGTAACATTCTGTGATGATTACCTTGTGTTGTTAGTCAAGAAAGGAAAAGAAGGTTTGTGACTCTGTTTAATAAACCCCTATGCTTGACAAGATAATCTGTTGTGGAAAATAAGGTTACTGTGTTTTGTTAAAGAATTTAAGGTATCCCAGTACTTTGCCTCATGTCCATGGACCCACAAGTCCTATTGGAATACTGGCTGGCCCCATCCAAAGATGTTGGGTTCCAAAGTATTGGACATCCGGGAGATAGCTACACACAATTTTCTTACTCAAAGCTCAACTTATTGCCACTTGTGAGGAGACAGGATTTTCACAGCTCACTTTGACCACTGACATTCATGATTTATAGGCTTGTCCCTTCACATTTGATGAAAAACTGCATATTTTGACTCTGGCTACTGCATATTCCCTTTACATCTACAGTATATGTATGTACAGTATGCATAGTGTAATACTGTATACTATTATCAGGAGTCGCACCATAAGTTTACCACCCTTCAGATGAGACAATACACCAAGATCCCTTCTGCCTATCTCTGGTTACTGTCCAAATGAAAGTGAAGAATTCCATGGCACTTATTGATGAAGAGTAGGAGAATTGTTTTAGTGAACATTCAATAAAGTACAAACATAAAGCAGCAAAAGATAAATAAAACCAGCAATAAATCATGAAATGTCAATCAAAAATGAGGAAACAGAAAAAAAATAAAGGTACTGTAAAAAAGGAATAAAGTCATTTCAGCCATTGCAAGGAGACCCACCACTCCTTGATTAACTCTGGTGAGACGTACTTGAATTCTCGATTCTGAATATGGTACATTTCACAAATAATAAGGTACAACAGCTCAACAGGAGAAATACGTTTTTGCTGAAGTATCATTCGACATCTAGTTGGCCAGATCCAATAAACAAAACAAGAACAAAAATACCATAAGGCTACTAGTATAATAAATACACCAGCGGAAAGAAAACTTTCCCCAAAAAAGAATTTCCAGGGACAAATTACAAAACACGGGGTTCTTCCAGTGGTCAAGTAACAAAGATCAAAAGTCCTGAACATAAGGACAATGAAGATGTAAATGCTCAGTTTTCTGAACCATTTCAGAACATGTAGGTCTGGGACAATATGTTTCTGACTTAGCTTTATGTTTCAAATTCCCTTTCATGTTCAATTTCTTATGAGCACAAAGCCACACAATGTCCCACATCTTAACAGGGAGTCTCTTGTCAGTTAATAAACAACCAACTGAGGCCCTGTCTTGCAAAGGTAATATGGAAAAAATCATCTGGTCATAAAATTTGGAACTCACCACCAAAAAAGGACTCACAGGACAATGTACAAATAGAACTGGCTTGTTCCCCCTCCACCCCCTCCCTCCATTGTTTTAACTTATCAAGGCAATTTCCAAACAAAGTGATAACTAATAACTACATTTGTTCTGATGAATAAAGGAACACTCCACTTGATGGTGCACCCAAAATGTCCAGATCTTCAGGGAAGACAAGAAGAAGGGTTGCAGATTAGCATAAATAAAAATGCTAAAAAAGAAAACAATCAGATTTATCATTCGTAACCCCCCAGAAGATACGTTTAGATAAGTGATTCCATGTTTCACTTGGTTAAGCTGACTGCCCTATAAACATTGAAAAAAACAACTGTAGATTCATAGCTCTAAACCTCTGGGGGATAAACATAACTAAGATGTAAAACTACAGGAATCAAAAGGGACTTAATTAAATAAACCTGTTTCCTTTTCCCCATGTTCCAGTACTTCCAGTGAGAACCTTTTCCAAATCCAGCTTCCAAAAGTATCTCCAAATTCAACCTTGCCATATCCCCTGGACCTAAGTAAACCCATAACATTTTACAAGGTTCGTGTGTAACCAAAATCCCAGCCAAAGTAAGACAGTGAGATCCTTTCAATCCAATATAAATGCAGATACTTTTCTGAGAGTTAATCAGAGCCCCTGTGACTGTGAAAAAAAATGGAGAACATGTTCTATCACTACACCAGATCTGTCATCTGCCAGACAAACACAAAAGTTGACTGCATAAGCAATCATAATGACACACAGGCACAGGGTGGAGAGACCCCGAACCTTTGGGAACAAATTTAGGAGTCATGATATGGGATCTGAGGACAAAATATATAAAAGGGGACTAAGAGGACACCCTTGCCAAACTCCTCATCTAATCACACATGTACATTTTATCCAACCATTAACACACGGGAAAACAGAAGTTTGAACATCTCTTTCTCCTATTGTAGTGGATGTCTGTCTAGTTGTGTCTGTCTCCAATGTCCACTCCACATGACTGTGTCCCATGGGCTGATTCTCTATTCTTCTTCTTTACAGTACACTCTGTCTACGACTATCTCCCAATTTTTGATTATGCACTTAGCAACATGACATACATTGCACAATGCCAAGCCCACTTGCACTCTTTAGTACCACATGCTAACTAAGTTTTTCCTTGTGTTTTACCCTATTACATTGTAACCTGCTATGTACAATACTATCCACCTGGTGGTGTCACCAGTGTTGCATATTGTATCACCTTACAGCACCCCCTCATCCATTACCTATGGGTTACGTTCACCTCATAGGCTGCAAATGCACATGTGACCAGATTCGAAGTCCGATCTGCCTAGCCCCTGCTCCTTCTCCCAGGTCTCCAGTTCATTCATGTGCATCACAGAGGTTGCAAGCATATTGCCTAGCTCCATACAACTCTGATCAAGGTAAGGGCATTTCTTGCCTACTCTTATATATGTATATATGTTTCTACAAGTATACAGTCTGTATTTATCAGTAGCAGAGTAATATGTTAACTTGCAACTACTCTGCAATGCAGGAAGAAAGCTTAAGACACTATAAAATAACCAGCCATTCAAGTTACAGAAACAGCCACTAGCCAGCCAAGCCACTAGCCAGGCCCATTATAATGTAAACCTGTCCTCAGACTTACATGGACTCTCTGATATAAGCCTAATCAAGACAATGCTGCTATTGTTATGCATAGCCTAGCCAGCTATACAGTATTCCTACAGCAGACCATAGTTTAGCTACCCAGGCTTTAGAGACACCAGAAAGCATGTGGTACAAATGATAAGTTTTAGCAATGTAACTACTACAGGAGTAAGACTACTCCAAATTTACTGAAAAAATTGAAGCTGCACCTAATTTAAATGCCTATTCTGAACAGGGCTGCCTGAGAATGCAATTGGGGAATATACATGTCTAGCATTATTAGTTTTGGTACACCGAGTACCCATATTGTTCGCGTAGCCTCTCCATCTGTTTGCAACTCTTTAACCCCTCCCACCCTGGACCGAGAGTCCCTTATGAGTGACTCCGGTGCCTCTAGCACCAGACTGACTACTACTCAAGCTGCCACTTCAGCTAATCTCAATGCCGTAACCCTCCCTGGCCTGAGGGCCCCTTGAAAGTGGCTCCAGTACCCCTCGCGCCGGTCAGCCCCCCTTACGAGCGGGCCCAACCAAAGCGCAAGGCATAACGGCATATCGCAGTGATCCCCACAGAACTGTAGATCGGGATGATCACAATACAGATGGATGCCTCATTGTAGTTTTTAGGGCACAGAGAAATCCCTGAGATCCAGCAGATGCAAACAGATCCAGACTCCCATAGTGAGTCAACCGAAATCCCGAACCCTACAGCTAGGCAACCCCCTATAGATCCACAAATGAGTATGCAGGGTGACACTGTACCTCTACAGACCTGCCACCATCTTTTAATGGTGAACAGAGCCTACAAGCCATAGGCTACTTTGTGCGTGTGCAATGCGCTACACCCCACGCATGCGCACATCACAAACGGCCATACAAGCCAATTTAAAGGCACAGCACACCTCACAGCCTCGTCCCACTCCTAGCGGGACTTCAGGAATCAAATAAAACCCCACCAGGTGACATCTTTTGGAGTAGATAACTGAAAATCAAGAGGCAAGCTCACACAATGCAGAGCACAATGAACAGCCAAAATGGAGCATTTGGCTGCCCGATCCAACTTGGCAACATCCCATGCCTAGGAGCAGGGTTCAATATCCACAGGGCAGTCAACAGATGTGTATACATATTTATAAATACTTATGCTATCATATGCTTATATTCTTAAATCTTACTCATGACTCAGTACTTCACCATTACTACATCTCTCTCTCTCTCTCCTTGTGCCCCCCAACCCCCTCCTGTTTCCACAGATCTCACAGGATGAGAAAAACTAAAAAATGCAGTGCCTGCCATATCACCCTACTGGGCAATCGGGCAGTACCACTATGCCCCACATGCACTCACCTACAGCCTGACCCAGGGACTGCAAGTGACAATGACATGGAACAAGGGTCAGACTCTCATGAGGCACCACCCAACGAACTACCTTCCACAGCAGAGGATTTCTTTAGGACACAGCGAGCAGTGATGTTAAAAATACTGGAGAGGATGGAGGAACTATCCCAAAATATTAAAGGAAACAAACCACAACCTGACAGCCACAGTAACAATAAGAACAAAGGCGATAAACAAACACCCACAGAGCCAGACAGTCCGGCAGGCCCGGAACCAGCAGAACCAAATAACAGTGAATCTGGGGACAATGACCAGCAAGAGGAAGATGAGGAAGACCTCGTTCTCACAAAAAAGCTCACCCCTGTCGAGGCACTACCAGAACTTATTAGAACAATAAAAGAGACAATGGGGTTCAAAATCCCCGTTGCTCCTCAACAATGTAAGCTGAACCCCCTTATCAGAGCTAAACAAAAGAAGGATGAAACCTTCCCAGTCTGTGAAGCTCTAAACTGATGTCATAGAGAAACAGTGGCAATCCCTGGACCCATCCAGAATTTCTGAGAAATGCACCTTCGACAGATTCTACCCGGTACAGGATGACGTCAACAAGACATGGTGCACTTCCCACTCTAGCGACCATCAAATTATGGGACTATGCAAGAAAACCGTTCTCCCTTCAGAAACAACCATTCCCCTCCAGGATCCGACAGACAAAAAGATGGAGGAACTACTGAAGAGGTCCTACAAAATGACCGGCATGTCCTGTAGGGCCAATACTGCTGCGACTTACACCTCAAGGGCCCTGGTCACATGGTTGGAGGAACTAGAATCCTCATTAGAACCTAACTCAAAGCAAGCTGACCTAGCAGAATATGCCATACAAGTGGCTAAGTACGTGGCTGAGGCATCCATTGATGCTCTAAAAATGTTGGCTAGACTGGCAGCCCTAACCAACAAAGCAAGACGCCATATATGGCTCAAGATCTGGAACGCAGACTCCGAATCCAAGACTATGCTCAGCAAGCTACCCTTTAAAGGGAATCTAGTCTTCAGAGAAGGACTAGAGAAATATTTTAAGCAAAAAGGAGATGGCAAAACACTCGATAAGGAAAGACCATCCTTGAGCACCTACCTCCCAACCTTCAGCGACAGGTATAGCCCATTTTGAGGGAGTCACGACAGAAGGCAAACCTCCCAGTACTCCCAATCAAAATCTTACTCATTCAAACCCTCATACTTTAACAATGCAAGAGGGAGATCCAGGGGACAATATCAGAGAGGCAGTTAGCAGTCATCCTTCAGATGAGGAAAACATAGCTCGAATTGACCCCCACTTCATACAGCACCTACCGGCCGCTCACCAACCCCCCTATAGGTGCCAGACTAAGATAATTCTCACACATGTGGCATCAGACAATTTCAGACAAATGGGTTCTGGATGCCGTCTCCAAGAGATACTCAATCAAATTCATTTAGAAACCACTCGCAGACAGAATGGTGGTATCCCCAGTATCACTGATCCCTCACAAAATATGGGCAGTACAAACTACAATCAGTTCACTACTAACCAAAAAGGCAATAGTGGAAGTCCCACCAGACCAAGTCGACCAGGGCATCTATTCCATATTCTTCCTGGTGCCCAAGAAGACAGGGGACATGAAGCCAGTGCTAGATTTCAAATTCGTCAACCATTTCGTACAATACAAACAATTCAAAATGGAGATACTCCAAACAACACTACAGTCTACAAAACCCGGCGACTACCTCACCTCCATCAACTTGAGAGATACCTACCTACACATCCCCTTTCTCCCAGCCACTACAAGTACCTTAGATTCAAAATACTGGGTCACCACTACCAGTACCAGATGCTACCATTCAGACTAGCATCGGATCCCCGAGTCTTCACCAACATTTCTATCACACTTGCAGCCAAACTGAGAAAGCAAGGAATTCATATTATCCCATACCTAGACAACTGGCTCATCCAAGCCAGAAGCCCAGCAATTTCTCAACAACATACTCAAACAGTGGTAAACACCCTACAGGCGCATGGTTGGGTGGTCAACTGGGACAAGAGCAGCCTAATACAAAGCCAGGTTATAGACCACTTAATGGCAACCATAAACACAGCAACAGGGAAGGCAAGACCATCCCAGAAAAGAATGGACAAAGTACTGTCACAGGTTCAAGCACTAGCGACCAAGGGCAACCCCACTCTGCTAGCGACACTGCAAACCCTAGGCTCCATGGCCTCATGCATCGGCCTAGTGCCATGAACATTATGGAATATGCGCCCCCTCCTGAACATTGCAATACAAGAGGGCCACAGGCTTCAACACGACCTCCACCAAACAATTCAATTGGACTGTGAAGCCAAAACATCACTGAAATAGTGGTCCAACAGCCACAATCTAAACAGGGGGTAGTCCTGGATGACTGACATGACGTAGTACTCGACACAGATGCAAGCCTCAAAGGCTAGGAGGTGACCCTCAACCACATCCTAGCACAGGGGAAATGGTCATCAATGGAATCCCACAAGCAAATAAACATACTAGAAATGAGAGCAGTATACCATGCACTACACTTCTTCAGGGCACTCATCAAGTGCAAGAGAGTACTCATCAGGTCGGACAACAGGGCCACGGTGGCACACATCTCCAACCAGGGTGGAACACGAAGCCCCTGGCTACTAAGAGAAGAAAAAAGAGTGCTAAATAGGGCAAAGGAACACCTCGCATTAATCATGGCAGTTCACCTAGCAGGCAAACTCAACATACAGGTGGATTGGCTGAGTCGCTAACAGATAGCTCAGGGAGAATGGTCTCTACACCCACACACCTTTCAGCAAATCAACAAAAAGTGGGGACCACTGGAGATGGATTTGATGGCCACAGCAAAAAACACACAGTTACCAATATACTACTCCAGATACAAAGAATCCAGCACCAGCGGAGTGGATGCACTGACCGAAAACTGGTCCTTCCAAGAGCTTACATATTCCCCCCAATACTGCACATCCAGCAGGCGCTAAACCAAATTCAGCAATCAGAGGCAACTGTGGTCATAATAACCCCCGATTGTCCAGAAGACTCTGGTTCACTACCTTCGTGGCCTTGTCAATAAGCACACCCTGGACACTCCCCCTACTATCAGACCTTCTGACACAGGGTCTAATCAACCACCCGAACTTAGCATCACTACAACTCATGGCCTGGCTACTGAAAGGCAAAGACTGCTAAATAAGGGGTACAACCACACAGTGGTAGAAACTATGCTACACTGTAGGTGCACCTCCACCACCAACTCCTACAAAAGACACTGGAGAATATTTGAAACATGGTGCCACAAGCACAACATCCAAACACGCTCAATCAACATCTCACATGTTCCACTATTCCTCCAACAAGGAGTAAACAAAGGCCTATCGACAGCATCCCTCAGAGTCCAGGCGGCAGCCTTAGGTGTGGGCACAGGACTCCTCAAAGGTTACATACCAGGATCACATCCCGATGTTCTGAGATTCCTGAAGGCGGTGTCCAATATATACCCCAAAGAAAGACACACAGTGGCACCCTGGGACCTAAACATAGTACTCAAGGCACTAGCCTCTCCACCCTTTGAGCTTATGACCTAAACAGATCTCAAATGGATCTCACTCAAAACAATATTCCTACTGGCCATCTGCTCCTCCAAAAGAGTAGGAGAAATGAGTGCCCTCTCCTGCAGAGACTCCCTATCTGATTTCCCATAACAATGGAATTACCCTAAGAACTGCCCCCTACTTCATTCCAAAGGTCAACTCCCCATTCCATGCCAACCAACCAGTAGAACTCCCGGCTTGGCCCAACCAACAGGAAGCCAAGCATTGGGACATGAAGGGAGTGATCACTACTTACTTGGACAGGACTAAGGAGTTCATAAAATCAGAGGTACTCTAACATCTACAGCAGACCCAGAAAAGGACAAACAGTGGCCACATCAACCCTAGCCAGCTGGACAAAACAAACCATTGTGTCGATAGGGAGAAGGGCAGGGGTAAATGGAGAAAGTGACAAAGGCAAGAAGGACAGGGATGGGGCAAAAGGGAGTAAGGCCATCAGGAAGTGGAGGGTAATGAGTACCAATGCCCGTAGTCTGGGCAACAAGCTCCCTGAGCTGGTGGCCTTGATGGAAGAGGGATGACTGGATATCGTAGCAGTCACAGAAACATGGTACACAGAGAACCATGACTGGGATGTTAACATACCAGGGTACATAACCTACAGGAGAGACAGGCAGGGGAGAAGAGGGGGAGGAGTAGCTCTCTATGTAAAGGAAGGGATAAAAGCAACTAAACAAAAGAGTAAACAGGGAGAGAGAGACACTGTGGGTCACCTTGGAGACTGGAAAGGGCACCACAATCCGCACAGGGGTTGTGTACAGACCCCCATGTCAGGGAGGAATGGACAAGGATATGATAGAAGACATTCTTAGAATGGCAGAGAAAGGGGAGATACTGTTGATGGGAGACCTGAATATGCCAGATGTTAACTGGAGCACATTTTCTGCAGCCACATCCAAGAGCAGGGCCATTCTTGATGCCCTACAGGTGGCAGGCATTAGACAGCTAGTTTCAGAACCCACTCGTGAGGGAGCAATCTTAGACCTCATACTCTCAAACGGGGGCAGTGAGAGGATCTCTGATCTAGAAGTGGGTTGCCATCTGGGGACAAGTGACCATCAAACAGTGTGGTTCACATTAAACTCAGCTACAGAGTCAAGCCATACAAAGTGAGGGTACTGGACTTTAGGAGGGCTGACTTTGGCAAGATGGGAGAGTGCCTCAGAAAAGCACTAGCAAGCAGGCTAGAAGGAGGTGTGGAGCAACAATGGGAATCATCAAACTACCATCACAGAGGCAACAAGCCTTTGTGTGAAGCAAATAAACAAATCAAAATGAAAGAAAAAGCCACTATGGTTCTCAAAGAGGTGGCTATGAAAGTCAGGAAGAAAAGATAGCATTCTGGAAGTATAAGGAAACACAGAAGGAGCAGGACAGAGATCTGTACCAGTTAAGGCAGAAGGAAGCAGGGAGGGAAGTCAGAATAGCAAAGGCCAAAACTGAGGAAAAGATCGCCAACTCAGTTAAGAAGGGGGATAAAACCTTTTATAGGTACATCAGCAGCGTAGAAAGACAAGGAGGAGGATAGTGAGGCTGAATAGAATGAACAGTGGGTGGGCAGAGGGGGACAGTGAAAAAGCAGGGATACTGAATGAATATTTCTGCTCAGTATTCACAAAAGAGGAGGGGGAAGTGCCTAATCCAATTAACAGAAGCACTCTTGATAGGGGGGTCGATCCCAGTCCTTTCACAGAAGAAAGGGTTCTGCAAGAACTCCTAAAACTGAAGGTGGACAAAGCAATGGGTCCTGATGGAATTCACCCCAGAATTCTAAAAGAATTAAGGGAGGCACTAGTGAAACCACCGGCTACTCTTTTTAATAAATCATGGGAGGATGGTGTGGTACCCGAGGACTGGAGGAAGGCGGATGTGATTCCCCTTCACAAAAGTTGGACCAAGACAGAGGCAGGAAACTACAGACCTGTCAGTCTGACCTCTGTGGTAGGGAAAGTGATGGAGTCACTTCTGAAGGAAAGAATAGTTGAGTACCTAGAGGCCAGTGGAGCACAGGCCCAAGGCAGCATGGGTTCACAGCAGGAAGGTCATGTCAGACGAATCTAATAGATTTCTTTGACTAGGTGACCAAAGTAGTAGACCAGGGATGGGCTGTGGACATGGCCTACCTAGACTTTAGCAAGGCATTTGACACAGTCCCACACAAAAGATTAATAGTCAAATTAACCAGCCTTGGAGTGGGCCCCAGGGTGGTAGCCTGGGTAAAACATTGGCTGCACAACAGGACACAGAAGGTAATTGTAAATGGAGTCCACTCTGAAGAAAGAGGGGTTACTAGTGGGGTACTGCAGGGTTCAGATATGGTCCAGTCCTTTTAATGTCTTCATCAGTGACATTGCAGAGGGACTGGAAGGAAAAGTATGCCTTTTGCAGATGACACAAAGATCTGCAACAGGGTTGATACACAAGGAGGCGTGGAAAGGATGAAAAGGGACTTGGCAGGTTGGAGGAATGGTCAGAAGTATGGCAGCTAGGATTCAATGCAAAAGTGCAAAATAATGCACCTGGGAAACAAGAACCAGGGGAAGAACACACAATGGGTGGAGAGGTAGTAACAACAACAAAAGGAAAGGGACCTGGGGTAATCATATCAGAAGACCTTAAGGTTAGCAATCAATGTGAGAAGGCAGTAGGGAGGGCTGGGGTATACTGGGATGTATAGGGAGAGGCATCAGCAGCAGAAAACAGGAAGTTGTTATCCCTCTGTACAGACAGTTGGTGAGACCCCATCTGGAGTACTGTGTCCAGTTCTGGAGACCTCATCTCCATGAGGACATAGACAGGATAGAGTAGTCCAGAGGAGGCAACTAAAATGGTGCAGGGTCTGCAAGAGAAGCCGTATGAGGAGAGACTAAAGAGCTTAATATGTATACCCTTGAGGAAAGAAGGAGAGGGGGACATGATAGAAACTTTAAGTACCTCAGTGGAATCAACAAAGTCCAAGAGGGTAGCATCTTTCAGAAAAAGAGACTTACAAGAACAAGGGACACAATTTAAAGATAGAAGGAGGGCGGTTCAGGGGCAATGTGAGGAAATATTATTTCACAGAGAGGGTAGTGGATGCATGGAACAGCCTTCCTGAGGAGGTTGTGGGGTCTAAAACTGTGGTAGATTTCAAGAATGCATGGGACAGACATAAGGCAATTCTTGTGCGGGGTAGGAAGAAATAGGCTGCTGGTTAACTAGGATCTGCGGCCTATCCTGTAGGTAGGGAAATGGGCAGACTAGATGGGCCTAGCGGTCCTTATCTGCCATCAAAGTCTATGTTTCTATGTTTCTATGTTTCATACAAATCACAAGGCCTTGCACAGCCACAGGGAGTTAAGACCCACTCCACCAGGGCCATGGCTACATCCTGGGCAGAGAGAAATGAAGCCTCTATAATGGACATCTGTAGGACCGCCACTTGGTTGTCAGTCCATACCTTTACCAGACACAACAAACTAGATGTGGCAAACATAGAAAGGGCAAATTTCACTAGAAAGGTACTACTCAGTGTCACCAAGCCTTAGCTACATGGACATCTGATCCTCCCAACACATAGGGTAATATAACACTGCTTCTTACAACCCAGAGGTAATGGATGAGGGGATGCTGTAAGGTGATGCAAGATGCAATGGTAGTTTACTCACCTAGTAAAGGTGATTGCATAAGCATCAACTTACAGAATCCCCAGTCCTGCCAGGTTAACTCAGATGACAGTGAAGCTAACACAATCCTAAGTCAATAACAGGAGAGTATCAGTCTTCCAGTGACCTTATGGCCTGGACAGAAGTAGAGTGTACATAATAGGAAATAAATGTCAGAATGATTACCTACCCAGCACAAGCCTCCCATTATTACACCACAAGCTCCTACACTGAACTTATGTATGTGTTTTTTTTTCTCTCCTGTCTATACCTCCATACAATAACTTTTATTACCACAGCATAACACCAGGCAACACAGCTTTGGAAAAGATCGAACTGGAGAACAGGGGGAAGGAGCAGAGGCTAGGCAGATTGGATTTCGAATCTGGTCACATGTGCATTTGCAGCCTACGAGGTGGACATAACCCAGATGTAATGGATGAGGGGATGCTGTAAGGTGATGCTTATGTAATCACCTTTACCAGGTGGTAAACTACCATTCTTTGATATGTAATGTTCTGACGTGGAACCTACTGTATGTAAAGAGCTTTCAGCTTGAAGGTATTAATTCAAGAAATAAATAGGTACATAAATAAATAAAATAAACAATGGATATACGCAACTTAGTGAGGAGTTCTGCTTGTGTAAATTTGTTGATAGTCTGACGGTATGTGAATGAAAGTGTTGCTGACTGTCGTACATGGATACTCTGGCAGTTCACACATTGTATCCCATGGGGAACTACACTGAAGGCAAAGGAACACTCTTGAGGAGGGTTCCACTCCTAGAGGTGCCAGAGGAACATAACTCCTTTAGGCTAAAGGTACCATGGGAAGGAGCTCCAAGAAGAGAAACTTGCTGCTGAGAGAGGAGGGGTGGATGGCAGGCAAAGGAACAATGCTTTTGAGTGAGGCTGGGGGAATCTAACTTAAATAGCTCAGTCAGGGAGCATGGCTGATTGATCCCACCCACTGAACTGTAGGCATAGCCATTGAAGTCAATGGACATTCACAACTCAGTGAGGAGTTATGCTTGTGCAACCTCTCCCCCAGGAGTCCTTGACCAGGCGGATTGCCTGCTATACTCCGGCGGCAACGGCTGGAGAAGTCAGCCAGCCACACTACATTCCCTGCCCGCTGCAAGCACTCCTCACCTGGGTAAGCCTGCCACCACAGACCAGGACCACATCTTGGAGTTCTGATTGGCCAGTGCATTCCTGAGCTTGTACCTGGTTGGTCTCTGCCTTACAGCTACTCCTGTGATTGGACTGTGGTTCTTGCTTTGCTTTCTGTGGCTCTTTTCTTTCTTTTACAGTTTTTTCTCTGTGGAACTTGAGCCTCCTATTTATTTGTCCTGTACCACCCACCCCGGCCTCCATTAAATACTCTCCTAACCCCACTCTATCCCTTCTCCATTGGCTGCTGTTGCTCTGTATTGATATTATCAACTTACCTGTGGTAAAATCCTCTTACCGGTAGTTATACTCTTCTGTACTTTACCCTAATGACAGCAAACTCCCTAAATCTGTCCATTCTCCCATATTTGTATCTGACTTGCCCTACTGACAGCAAACTCCCTAAATCTTTCCATTCTCCTTTATTTGTATCTATCTATTTATTTATTTATTTGTTAAATTCTCAGATTACAAATACCTTTGAGCAGAAACTGCTCGTTTACAAAGGTTCCACGTCAAAGGATGAGGGTCAACATACATACAGAGGTAGTAAAAGAATGCACAATAAACAACCAAAACAACTAAAGGAAAAAATAATGATACTCAGTTATAACATACTTTGAGATAATATTCATATAATGAGCAGCTTGAGTAGGTATCTGACTTGCCCTACTGACTTGCCCTACTGACAGCAAATTCCCTAAATCTTTTCATTCTCCCTTATTTGTGTCTGACTAGCCCTACTGACTTGCTCTAATGATAGCAAACTCCCTAAATCTTTCCATTCTCCCTTATTTGAGTCTGACTTGCCCTTGAGTTTCCTGAACCAATGTTTTTTTTCCTTACCAGTAGTCCCTCTCTCTAGATCTGCTCTCCTACTTACCAGCTCTGCCTGCCTCTGTGTACTATAGTTTCTGGTTGTCACCTCTACCTGCTGTCCTAGTACAGCTTCTCTACCTACCCACTTTCCTTGGGTTCTATGTGATATGGGAGACCGCGGAAGGGCGACCCGCAGAAGAGCAGCGTCAGGGTGGCAAAAACAATTTTGCCACCCTGACAACTGCTGAATGCATGGAAAAATGGCGCAGGGACTGAAAAGACTTGCTTTCTGTAAGGGGGGTTGTGCCCCACACACACACCCCACATGCGGAGGGCTTTGCCCCCTCCATCCTTCTACCAAGATTCTCAACCCAGGGGGTACATGTTGGGGGGGCATAAAAAAAAAAAAAAAGGTTTTGGGCCAGGCTCAAGAAAAGCACAGTAGCATCCAGACCCAGACCTGAACCCAGAAACCCAGCACTGCAAGCGGAGGCCAACCCCCGATGCCACGGCACAGCTCAGCAGCTGACTGTAGTGCCACCCCGTCATCCCCTCCACCCCCTCTGAGGCCATACTCACGGTGCTCGCTGCCCCCTCGCGAGCTTGTACAAGTAGCAACGTCCTGTCACTAGGGTCGCCCACCCCACCACATCCGGTCGCCCTGCCTGCCCACTCGCCTTTCGGGCTTTCACTCATATCGCATCACCATTTCAGATGGTGCCGTGATTCAGGCACCCACCTCACGTACTACCCTTTCCCTGCTGTTCTTACTCTAGCTTTTACCTCTCTGCACCAACCTCCAGCCCTGCACTTCTCTTTTCTGACTCCCCTGCCCTATTGGCTAATACCTTTGTTTTTCAGAATTCTGACTCTCCCTCCCATTGTCTAATACCTTGGATATCTGGAATTTCTCTCCACTGTAATTCTTGTGGCTCATTCTTACCCTAACATACCCCTTCTATTCATTCTTAGTTCTCTCCTCTTTGGTCATTACCATGGGTGGTCTAAATTGGCTAATCTTGCTGGCCTGCCTTCTTCTTTGTTGCTGGGCTGATCAATTCATTGGTCATCAATACATTACCCTCCACTTAACAGTAACCCTCCCCCTCCATGTCTCATCCGGCCGGAATCCCCTTGTGAGCTCTTATACTGTACATCCCTTGTCTTCCTAAGATTGAAACTATTCTTCTAGGACACTGACTTCATAAACATTTACACATATCCTATGAGACAGCTGCCCTTCAGATGATTTCATCCTGTGTCTCGTCTTGGGTTCACTTATCTGTACTCCTCCTTTTGTCCCACACTGGGGACATTGAGCTTAATCCTGGGCCCCATTGCTCTACACCTGTCCACTCCTCCCTCTCTAATATCCTACACCTGCCAAAAGGCCTAAAAGTGGCACATATGAATATACATGGCCTCCGCGCTAAACAGGCTGAACTTGAGGTGTGGACCCTGCAGATGACCCCTGATGTATTGTGTATATCTGAATTCTGGCTCAAGCTGTCTATTAAGCAGCATGAGGTGGCACTTCCAGGTTACAATTGCTTCAGAAAAGATAGGCTGGGTAAGAGGGGGTGGAGGTGTTCTGATCTACTCTCAGTCTAATCTGGACGTTGTTGAACTTCCTGATCCTAGCACAGGTTCGACTTCTGTGGAGTCCCTATTATTTTCCATTACTCTTGGTAATGTTAAGAAACTTACCATTGGCTGTGCCTATCCACCCCCTAACAAGGTTGCCATAGGTCTCCAATCCTTCCTAACCTCCCTAGCTAATCTACCTCACCATGACCTTTTACTTTGTGGTGACTTTAATATAGACTGTCTTCACCCTGATGCTGATCAAGTGTGAGCATCTCTCGCTGACTCCAACCTTGTGCAGCTCATTCAGGATCCACCGCTTATCAATACCAAGTCTAATAAACACACTCTACTTGACTGGATGGTCACTAATTGCCATCAGAAAATTAAAGCTGAGGGTGCTCTCTCAGACTGTATAAGTGACCATTCCCCAATGATCTGTGTTTGGAGAAATAATTGTCCCAACCCCCCTCCCAAGATCTCTCTGGTTCAAGACATGTCAAAGTTTGATCTTAACAGGTTCCTAACTTCTATCAATTACACTGACTGGTGCCCTATCAAGTCTTTACCTAACATAAATCATGCCTTGGACTTCTTAATTAACTCCCTCATTAAAATTATTGATCACCATGCCCATCTGAAAAAATGTGGGTCCAAGGGAGTCAAAACTCCTTGGCTTACAAAGGAACTTAGGGTACATATGTCACACCGTGACAAGGCTTGGCAGACTTTAAAAAAAGTTGATTGCCCTCTAACTGGCAAGTATATAGACAATTCAGAAATAAATGCAAGATTTCCCTCCATAAAGCCAAATGTTACCATTGAAAATCTTTGCAGACCGAGCACCTTTGCAACCCAAAGGAATTCTGGAGACAGATCAGTTCTTTGGTAAAAGGAAAGGCTGTGAAGGTCCCTAGTGCTATCACCGCCAATGGCACTACCCTTGCCGACTCCACATCCATTGCATCTGTTTAATAATTTCTTTACGGATCTTCACAAATACACTTCATCATTCAGCAACTTCCTCTCTCCCCCCTCTGACTCATCCCCTTTGAACACCCCTGGGGCTCGGCCTGCTTTTCACTTGAAACTGGCTTCCCTCAAAGAGGTCCAGAGGCTTCTTACTAATTTAAAAGCAGAGCACTCCCCTGGTCATGACTCCCTTGAGCCTAAACTGTGTGCTCCATTCCTTGCTCACCCTGTCCATAATCTATTCAACTGCTCATTTCTCTACGGTACCATCCCAGACAAATGGAAGGTGGCAGTAGTCATTCCTGTACATAAGGGTGGACCCATTACAATTGTTGATAACTTTTGACCCATTTCCAACCTCTGCCCTTTGGCTAAAATACAAGAGTGAACTGTATACAATCACCTTCAGGACTACCTGGAACTTCACAATCTGCTATCCCCTTATCAACATGGTTTCTGAAGGAATCATAGTACCCTTACTGCCTTGATAAAAGTGACCTCAGACATATTTCAGGCAATGGACCAAGGTTCTACCACCGGTGCCATCTTTGTTGACCTTACAGAAGCACTCACCTGGTAAACCATGATCTTCTGCTCCATCAGCTTCATGTCCTTGGTCTTGACTCTAGTGCATTGTCCTGGGTCAAAAGTTATCTGTCCTGCCATTCTCAAGGAGTCAAATGTGCTGACTCTGTCTCTAATCTCAAACCCATAACTCATGGTGTCCCTCAAGGCTCCATCTTGGGTCCAATGCTATTCTCACTATTCATTAACAACCTACCTAGCTTCTGTGGTGGGGCTTCTGTACACCTATATGCAGATGACGCAATCATCTGTCGCTCCTCTCCTGATATTGATTTGATTAACTGAGAACCTGCTTCTGTCTTCTCATCCCTTGAGGGTTGGTTCAGGTGTAATCATATTGATCTGAATACAAAAAAAGACTAAAAGTATTCTATTTACCCACCTACCCTCCTCCCTATGCACTCTCTTGCCTCTTAGTAGTACCTGTCACAGTGGCGATATCTTAGAGTGTGCCCATTCCTTTAAGCACCTGGGTATCACATTGGACTCCTTTCTGTCTCTCTCAAAATGATATCTTCATTACAAAATCTCTGAACCAGCAACTAGGCCTTCTCTATTGGATTCTTCCCTTCCTATCCTCTGCCTCCTGCCTTAAGATTGCCTCATCTTCCCTAATACCTCTCCTAACCTACAGTGCACCTTTACTGTTCCCTATGAAATCCTCAGCACTATCTCTCCTCTCCCAGACCTACCTTAGGGTGGGAAGGTTTGCTCTGGGGGTTAACACCCGCTATCACCACTGCAACATCCTCTCCTAGCTTGGCTGGCTACCCTATGTATATAAGTTGAGGTATTCTTCTCTTAACTTCTTGTTTAAACTGATTCACAAATTCAGTCCTCCTTGCCTCACTGACATAATATGTCTTAGACAAGCTCCTCGTGCCCTCAGATCTCTCTCTCCCCCTACTTATTAAGCCTAAAGAGCATCGTGCCATTGCCCTCAAGTCTTTCTTTTTTGCGTCAGTATCTGACTGTAACTCCCTTCCTCCCTCCATCCTGTCCTGCTTCTCTTTCCCCAAGTTCCAAGCTACTCGGTATGCCTCACTCTCAACCTCGGTAGCTTGCTCCTGCTTCTATTGATGTCTCATCTTTACAACTTGCCTTCCTCACCCCCCACTCCCACCGCCCCCTTGAACACTTTCCCCTTACCCCTCCATAGCTTTATGTCATTTGACTGTAGCTTCAATTGTCTAATTGCCTTTAAGAAAAAGTTTTGTATTATGAAATGTTTATATCTCATCTGCTTAGCCTTATGTTACATATAATATGTTCTGATGTTCAGTATGTCTATTTCACTGCTGTCTTATTTTTGCACACTGTTTTATTGCACTGTATTGTATTGCTTGTTGTAACCCCTGGGTCGACCCTAAAAAAGGGACTGCAGTTGTCTCAGTGGAGTTTCACGGTGACCAAAACTCAAATAAATAATTAACTTTGTTGATAGTCTGAAGGTATTTGAATGAATGTGTTGTTGACTGTCATATGAGGCTACTTTGGCCATTTGCACTCTCTGTCCCATGGGAAACTACCACCTTGTTGGGGTACTATGAAGGCAAAGGAATCCTCTTGGTGAGGATTACACCCCTAGAGGTGCTGTGGGGGCATAGGTCATTCCTTTACACTAAAGGTACCTTAGAAAGAAGCCCAAAAGTACTGTACAGCAAGTGGTGAACACAGAGCCTGAGTAAGGACAGACTGACAGCAACTAGTAATGTCTGACAACATGCAGAGACCGAATTGGGCAACAAGTGACAGTAATTGGTAACTGATAACAGAGGCATGACCTTCATAAGGAGAGAGGGAATTGCAGGATGTAAAGAGGGCCACCATCCAACCCCAACTCAGAGTGGAAACCTACTAGAGTAAACGCTATACAGTGCAATCTCAATTATCCAGACTGCTTGGGAGACATGAAATTAGTTTGGATAACAGGAGTCCAGAAAACTAGGATTAAAACATTCAGAGTGTATTCATTTGGGAGACATGCTACCAGTCCATTAGATAGGGATGTTCTGATAATGGGGGTTTATTAGATCGAGATTACACTATACTAATACAAATGTACTACATTATGGACCGCCTCCTGCAGAGACTACCTAATTGTTATGACCTTCAGCATGGAGAACAGGAAAAAAACCCAATAAAGAAGAAACCTCTGGGTTCCAAGGCCTTGGTCACCTTCCTTCCAGGATTGGGATACCATTAGTGATGGCTCAGCTACCACAATTTAGAGACCAAATTCATGGGGAAATTTTTAGAGGAAGGGCTCTTACCCTATCCTTCCACCAGGAACACAATGGGGGTGCCACGAGCTGCTATCTGCAGCTAAAGGAGGTTCCCCATAAAGGAGGTCCACCACCCCTAGGCAGGATGAGGTGAGCAACAACCACTGAAAGGCACTCATTTGACCTCCACTTAGTGGAGGCCTTGAAAGGAAGCCAAAGCCTTGAGGGGTAAGGCATAGGAGCTGGAGCTAGGAGAGATCAGGACTTGCATAATGCATGATCTTCACCCTTGGGGGTAGAGGAAGGGGAGTAGGTGGAAACCAAGGTGAACTGTAGGTGGCCATAGAAGGGAATAGCTTTTGAACTTGCTGCAGGCATGGTCTGCATGGCTAAAGGAACCCCTCCTCCCCTGTAGACTTAGAAGTCTCACCCTCCAGTAGCTGAAGTTTTAATTGTTACATCAAGAGGTGCTGCCAAGTCAATCTATACAGCCAAAGCTTCCCCTGGGTCATAGGACATTCTCACCTGAAGGGCATAAATAGAAGGATCCAACTCAAGTCAAGAGTCCCACACTCAAGATGCAGACTTCAAGAGAGCACAGTGAGACCATCAGTATAAAGGGTATGGAGCCCTAGAAGACCTAATATGCTTGTGATTGGCATGCATCCAAGTACAGGAGTAGTGGGTGGCCAATGGTGAAGTCTGATGGACACGAGCACAAGGTAGAAACAAAATGTAGGCAAGGATGAATGACTGGACAACTAGGACATTGCATGAGAGTAAATTATATACAGTAAGTGCTTGGACTGAATGGTGAATGCACACCAACCAATTCCATAAGAGAGTTCAGTGTTAGCTGCTGTTGCACTTCAGGCCAAGTAGGCTAAGGCAGTAGTTAAAAACACATGAAACTACTAGGGAAAAACAGGAATATATGAGAACTGAAAACTAGGAAACAGCATGCTGCTGATTACATCACCAGAACACAAAAGGGAGAGACAGCCTTGCTAGGAGCCAGGTGTAAACACTAAAGGATTGCAGTTGAAGTGGGAGATTGCAAATGATATTGAAGAAACAGTAAAATCAGGAGCCTGAAATAGTATAAGTCAAAAATTCAAAGGCAGGACAATGTGAAAACTAGAAGCACAAAAGAACCAAAACAGAAAGAAACACAATGTACATGAGAAGAGGAGTGCAGCAGGAATAGTTGACTGAGAAAAGCACAAACTGCAACCTGGAAGGTAGAAAGCAAAATACTGATCTAGAAAGCCAGTGCAGGCACAAACCAAACAAAGCCCCAAGGCACAAAGAGAAAGTGGGAGAAAACTCTGGGAGAAAGGGGGAGGGCATGGCAGAGCCTCCGGCTACAGCAGAAACAGTGCCTTTCAGTGAGGCTCGGGTAATCTGACTTAAATATCTCAGGTAGTGGACATGGCTGGTTGCTCCCACCAATGAAACTGCAGGAATAGCCTGTGAATTCCATTGTAGAGCATGAAATGCTTCTGACAACAATGAACTGAAAGAGATTAGTGAAGGCTTAAACTACATTCTATAAATATATAATGGTCCTCACCACAAAGTGTAAGTCAGAAATGTACACTCTAGTTACATAAAGGTCAGTACAGCTACAACTATAAGCAGACTTCAGAGTAGTATTGTAAACTCAGCCTCTAAAGAAAACATTGGTTTGCTGTTAAATATACTTCTCCCATTATTTATTTTCAATAACTGGTGTGTGCTTTTTCCTTTTCTATTGAAGAGAAAAAAACATTTATTTGCAGGCTATGGGATTCTACCCACTGTAGTTATTAAATCATCAAGAACAAACCAGCAAAAAATGGAAAATCTTTTTTCATTCACAAAGTTCAAAGAGGCTGCCCCTCTACTACAAACATATCAGAAAGACACAGCAGGGAGCAGCACTCATGAAACATGAAATAAAGACTCACCCACCTCAGTCTGGTGCCTCAGTGCTGTTGTACATTACAGGTCCTGTTTAAAAGTCTTCACAAATATTTACAGCTCAAGTGCCATTCCAATTTTCTGTAGGTATTAACTATTTAGAATCTTTTTATGACTGGGATCCCACCACTCCTTGCCTTTTTATTTTTAGGTTTGTGCATGATCCCACATGAAGGTTAATAAACTGGACCTGTAACACAGCAATGAGACATGGGATTGAGTGGGTCCTTATTTTATGTTTTGAGAAGACTTCTGATTCACCACGGTTTATTTAAGCAGTACAGTAAGTATGACAGGAGTGGTTTACAATGAAGTAATCCCACTACCATGAACACTCTTCTAACCACTTGAGCCAAAGGGAAGTGTCACTCAACATGTGGGTAGGATTACCAGTTGGTAACTCACTCCCAAAGACACCTTATCACTATTATGAAATGCAGAAAAGTGACTCAGTGGCATATTTTATTTTTTAATGGAAAAATTTACTCACAATGCCCAGAGAAATTAGACTTGCCTCTTTGACTGAAGTCTTCACGGGAGGCCTAAAAATGCATCTGCATAGACCGGTGGTCTTATAGTATAGTGAAGCATTATAATTGTGCTGGCAACCTGCCTGTCCTTTGGAAGATTTATTGTTTATAAAACTTTTTACCCAGAATAGCCCAGCTGAGATGAAACAAGTCATTTTCAATGGGGTCTTACTTATAGCTTGTTTTACTGCAAGCACTATAAGAATGAACCAATGGGAGGTTAGTTTACTTCTGATAGCTCCATTAGAAGTCCAAGCTATCCATTGCTTAACCTTGATACAAAATGGCAACCAAGGTGACTATGAGTTATTAAATGACTTGCTCAGTGTCTCACAGTAAGTATAAGGGTCTAATGAGATTTTAAACAGAGCTTCTCTTAGTTTCTTGGCATTTGCTGTATACTGCAGGTTTCACTGCTCATTCTCTAAGAGAAAGCTAGTGATCTGAGGACATGGCCATGCTACTGAAACTGACTAAGGGAGCAAGCTCTATCATGCACATTTCAATCCGAAGAAAGAAATAGCACCTGGTGACACTGGTAAATGCTGCAGTAATTCTTCAAAACATTTGATGCAGTCACGATTTTTGGCTGCTTCTTTATTTTCTGCAGTTGTTTTCTGTAATTCTGCAATCAAATGAATTCCTTGGGGACTGCTGAAAAATACTAGTACTTCACACTGAAATTCTACACCTATGCTCTTTCCTAAGCGACAGAAAATATGTAATTTGTGCTGCCAATAAATTATTCAGCTATAAATTTAAAGGGCCCCTAACACTGTTTGAAAAAGAAAAATGTATGATTTAGACACAATCCAGTTTATATTTCATATACTTTGAATAATTATTTCCCCTTTTATTGTGGCTGCTTGGCATAACCAGCAGATGTCTTGTCCTTATTAGAAAGGACAGTTGAATAAAAACATGGTCATTGTGCCCTAGACTTCATCTTTTCTGGCTGCTTGTCATCCTACTCCTTTGTTTATGATATCACAATTGATTCCACAGCAACAGACCAAGATGCCATAAACAGATTGGTGATGTCATGTGTAGACAAGTAGGCAGAGCAGATAGGGCATAGATCCTGTCTTCATGCAAATGACCATAATAATAAAGAAATAAGAATGGGAAATAAGATAAAATCAGAAATATTATATTGCATTTGAAACAGTCTCACACAATAGATTAATAAATAAATTAGCCAGCCTGGGAGTGGGTCCTAGGGTGGTAGCCTGGGTAAAACCTTGGCTGGACAACAGGACACAGAAGGTAATAGTAATCGGAGTCCACTCGGAAGAAAGAGGGGTTACTAGTGGGGTACCGCAGGGTTCAGTACTGGGTCCAGTCCTTTTTAATGCCTTTATAAGTGACATTGAAGAGGGACTAGAAGGAAAAGTATGCCTTTTTGCAGATGACACAAAGATCTGCAATAGGGTTGATACACACTGGGGGGTGGAAAGGATGAGAAGGGATTTGGCAAGGTTGGAGGAATGATCAGAAGTATGGCAGCATGGATTCAGTGCAAAGAAGTGCAAAATAATGCACCTGGGAAACAAAATCCGAGGGCAAGAGTACACAATGGGGGGTAGTAACAACAACAACAATGGAAAGGGACCTGGGGGTAGTTATATCAGATGACCTTAAGGTTAGCAAGCAATGTGAGAAGGCAGTAAGGAGGACTGGGGGGACACTGGGATGTATAGGGAGAGGCATCACCAGCAGAAAACAGGAAGTTGTTATCCCTCTGTACAGACAGTTGGTGAGATCCCATCTGGAGTACTGCATCCAGTTCTGGAGACCCCTTCTCCGCAAGGACATAGACAGAATGGAGGCAGTCCAGAGAAGAGCAACTAAAATGGTGCAGGGTCTGCAAGAGAAGCCATACAAGGAGACACTAAAGGAGCTTTATACTGTATGTATACTCTTGAGGAAAGGAAAGGAAGGGGGACATGATTGAAACTTCAAAGTACCTCAGTGGAATCAACAATGTCCAAGAGGGTAGCATCTTTCAGAAAAGGAGATATGCAAGGACAAGGGGACACAATTTGAAGATGGGGAGTGGCTCAGGGACAATGTGAGGAAGTATTTTTTCACAGAGAGGGTGGTGGATACATGGAACCGCCTTCTTGAGGAGGTTGTGGGGTCTAAAACTATGGGAGAATTCAAGAATGCATGGGACAGACATAAGGCAATTCTTGTGGTGGGTAGGAGGAAATAGGCTGCTTGTTAACTAGAATCTGCAGCTTATCCTGTAGGTAGGGAAATGGACAGACTAGATGGGCCAAGCGGTCCTTATCTGCCATTAAAGCCTATGTTTCTATAAGCTGAACTGTCTAAGTATTGAATTTTTTCAAAGTTATCTCTACAGGGTCAAGTAATTTTTGAATTTTGGAATATTTTAATTTACAAAGTCAATAATAAATATATTCTTAGTAGGCAGCTGTTCATTCAGTCTTTAACTGGAATGGAAAGCATAATTTGCAGTAATGCTGTCTTTTCTACATGGCTAAGTCTAACAGTGCAAGCAGACTGATTATTGCTACTGCTAAATTAAACAGGAATGAAAGCTGTCTGAATGCCCAGCAGACTAGGCTAGAGATCCAGGTTCTGCGTCAGACTCAAGACATGGGATCAGTTGTGGCTCGGGCTGGGAAGTGCTGTCACTGCAGCACAAGCCAGCATGTGGAGTGAGACTTTGGTGCCCACTGTCACAGTGACTCCTTTCTGTGGGCCAGGGAGCTTGCTCCCTTATGAAAGTCAGCACGGGTGTATCTTTTTCTGCATCATGTGAGGCCAACATAGGCTGTAGTCGATTGCAGGGTGGATGAAGTTGTCAAGAAGAAAAACAAGTGAAAAAGCCTGCCTGCCTGCCATTAGGATGAAGGCTGCAGGCTCACACAGGCCCTACACCATACAGCTCTCCTCCCAAAATGGATACTTGGTATCGGTAGGCAGAATAGCCATCCCCCAGGACCCTGCCACAGGTGCAAACTGTAGAGCAAATCAGTGGTGGAAATGTTAGTGACAAATGGGGCTGGATGGTAACCTTGCTGAAGAAGGGATCCAACGTGAGCTCTTGCTCACACAGTACAAAGCCTATTGGAAACAGGAACTTCCTTAGTGACTCCAAATAACATCAACTCCCTCTCTGTGTCAGATGCAGGTTTTACTTTCAGTTGGGTAGAATCCTCTACAGAAGTGGATCATGAAATTGACCAATACAAATGGACTATTAAAATACATTAGTCAAAGATTCATATTTAATATACTGTTTTGAATATTTAACTACATTTACAAGATATGCAGAAAAGTAAACACAACACTAAATTAAAAATAAACAGTTTGAAACAGAAAGAATTACAGATAAAAAAACTTACTAATAATCCCTCAAGTCTGGTTTTCTTATCCCCACGTCTTACAACAGACTTTTGTCCACCCAGGGCTGAGATTTAAAATACAAGTAACTCCTCTTTTGTCTCTTTGGGCATCTAGTATTACGTCTGGCTTCAAATCTGCCTGCTGGTGCTAAGACTAATGTGGATGTACCCCTCAGAGGTGGCACATCTAGCCACATTGTGGGCCTTAGCCCCTCTCTTTGCCACATCACTTGAATTGTTTAGCCTACTTTCTTCTAGAGATTTCTACAAGATTCTGATCATTTGGTACCAGCTTTAATCTGCAGCTATCCATGTTAATTAGGGTACTTGCTCCTAACAAGCCACCTATTAACTAAACTACCTGACATGGTGAAGGCCAACTACAGTCACAGTTAGAGATGCAGCGAATTTAAATTCCACTGGTGAAGTGGGCACTTAGTGTTGCCACCCTGCTATGCGGAATGGGCAATGCAAAGTGCTCACTCCGTCTTGTCATTACCACTTCGCATTAAGGTGGAATGGCCATGCAAAGTAAGGCGAAGTCATTGTTTTTAATGGACTTCTCATTCCTCATTATGATTCTAAGTGATCCACTTGGTGTTTCAGATTTGGCAGCCCCCCCCACACATCACATGGCTACAGTACTGTAAGTCACATGCTCTTTAGCTATGCAGGAAGAAAGTGAATCATACAAGCAGACACTTTTACTTTCTCCTGTGCAGACGGAGAGAGAGAGAGAGGAGTGTGTTTTGTGACTGCCGATACTTTGAGGTCAGAACGAGGAGGAGATTTAAACTTTGATTTAGACCCAACAGATTTTTTAAAAGCTACATTTTTTTGTCTTTTCTGTCTGTACTCTTTTTTACTTAATTTGTTCTTTCTGTAAATTTTTTTTTTCTTACATAGAGGGACATCAGTTGCAAATTATGTCCATGCTGTAACTGCTGCTGGATCACCATGGGATCCCACATTAGTTTTTTTTTTCCTCAATTCATGTGCCCCCCCACACCTTCCTTGCTGTGTTATAAAATGTATTCCTCCACCACCCCTGACCCTTGAATGTAATTATGTCCTTTTTTTGTTGTCTTCCATATGTATTCTGAGCAGTGGAAGTATATTGTGCTAAATCGCATGGGTGGAGTTTTCTTTCCAGTCTGTGTATGTACTGCAGACACTGTCCAACTCCCTGACTTAAAAACACTTAATAATGAGTAAAATGGTGGGGTGGTGAAGCCTGGAGATATACTACAAAACAGGCTTACAATACATCCAAGTAACTAGTAAAACGAATTACTGTTGTGATTCGTGACATGATCGTAAAATGTAATTTGTGACTGCATTTGTGACCGTGATGATGAAGAACGTGATTTGTATCACGAGTGACTCCTGATGATGGTCCTGACTTAAAAATGCATATTAATGAGTACAATGTTCATGCTGAATTGTGCACCACACCTGTCCAGTACTTTGAAGGGAAGCCAAAGAAACAACTGTGACTTAAGTTAGAGATGGAGATTGGGCCCTAAAGAGATGCAAATGTACAGACAGATTAAGATTGTGCTGTGCACTGAAGAGATGCAGATGCAAAGGCACAACATCTAACCAGTGCTCACCTTCAGAAATTCAAATCTGGAAAAGAATATCTTTGTCAGTTGGGGCGAGCCGCGGGGGGGCAGTGTACTACACTGCTGCAGTAAGAGTCATTAGTACGAGTACCAGTAAAGATACCACAAAGAAGTACAAAAAATGACACAGCTGCAGTGGATAGCAGGTTCACATTGCTGAAATTATGTGTCACAATAAAAGGTGCCTGATTTGATGACATGCATCACACGCATACTCACGCAGACACTAAGTAATGCGTAGCAAATTGAAAACTTCAGTAATATTACCACATATTTTACACAAACTAAAATTATGCACTGCTGCACAATAATCAGTAAAAAAATGGCAAGAATTATTGAAAATACTACTGTGTGTACATTAACACAGTTATAAAAGAAATATCACCAAAACAGAAAGCACTGTCTTTTTATCCAAGTTAATCTACCTACACCACAGATATGCCCATCCCCCAAAGCACACTTCTGCTGTCTCTCAGTACACAGACTGAATGTTGTACATTAACATTCAAAATACACACTCAAACAATAAACGCTCAATGATATGAGCACAGGAGGGCTTCCTATAATCGATGAACTCAAGTTTCAGCAAAAAAAAAAGACTCAAAAAGGCTTTTTTAACAGCTTTTAGAAGGTTTGAATTATAGAGAGCTCTCAGAGCAGATTGTCTCCTACAGCTTCCTACACACACTACCCCAAACTGAGGATGTACAGAACAATCTAGAGCCCATGTGACCTGAAATCCATGAATCACGCAAAATTCACCTTTGGAGCTTAAATACAAGGTGAAGTAAGTGAAATGCATTGTTTTCAATATGCTAAGCCTTCTGAATAGATGGTACTGGTTTGGGAGGCGGAGTAGCATAGGAGTCATTGTTTTCAATGCGCCCGGCGTTACTCATTAATAACGTGAAGTACTCACTTCCGGCGTTCTGGAGCACTCCGCGATCGCTTTCACTCCACGGTCCACTTTGCAGAGTGAATTACGGCCACTTCGCCCATCTCTAGTCACAGTAGGGTTCCATTATAGAATGGCTTTCACACAGATGGCATGACTCCATTCTATTAACATTTTAAATGAATACTGTTCTCCAGAGAGTTCATCAGTACTAAACAAGGGCTGCCCTCTTCTACATCTCACAGAGAATTCTACATGTCCAAGGTGACTTTTAAATTCAGTACGTAGAAGACATACAGAAAAGTGAATAAAAACAACAGTTTTCTTCTACAATCTGTATAGTGACTGTTGCATACATTTGATATATATATATATATATATATTGATAGGCTATTTACGGTATTATCAACTTGACTCATCATGTTTTTTTTTTTATGAACAACATGACACCAGCTGCCACTGCCAGTGCCCCCACAACCACCTCTGTGCCATTGGTGTGGACAATTGCATGTCTGACTTGATAATCTTCACAACTCATCATGTGTTTATTCAGAAATCATGTTTTTTTGTCTTATCAATATAAACATATTACATAAAAATTTATAAAATCTGATAGATTTTTCATATTACTATCATCATGCTACTCGGTTCTCTTCTGGGCCTCTGCATTGGCTCCACAATGCATCAAGCAAAGCACAGAATCCTTATTTTCATCCTCCTGTCAGCTCTCCTTTTCTCTTATGACTAATGTGCCAATATTCTTGCCAGGGGACTCTCTTCTAGTAATATCTACTCCTCCTCTATATGGCTGTGTTATCTTTCTCCCAACCCCTTTTCCTGCCCTTGTAGATCAGCCACTTTTATATTTTGCTTGCCTGGAAAGGAAAGAGTGCTGCTTATTGGGGGTCTTTTTGTCTTCACAGAGGGTTGCACCCCCTGTTGGGATCCAAAGGCCTTAAGATTAATTCTCAAGTTTTCCTCCTATTACCTCTGCTTGGAGGAAACAAAGAGACCAACACTGGTCCAATCTCCATCCCAAGAAATCATACCAAGCCTCTTTGGGTAAATGGCCATGGAGTAAAAATTGCTCACTTAAACATATACAGCTTCCTCCCCAAATTTCATGAATTGGAAGCCTCACTAGCCCTATATAAACCCAGATGTTATGAGCATTACTGAGATGTGGCTAAAGCCGTCTACCCCAGATCACATCTGACAAATTAGGGTGTATGCCCTACTTGGAATGACAGGCCAAGCAAGAAAAAGGTGGTGGAGTGCTGTTGCTTTTCAAGGACCACCTGTCCTTCTCTGTCATGTCTGCAAGCATAGCACTTGATTGCTGTCTGGAAAGTATCATCACCGAGCTGACCCTGAGGTCCACCAAGAAATTATATATGGGGTGTGCTTACAGTCACCCTAAGGGAGGTAAAGAATGGCTCACTCAACTAACCAGTATAATAGGTCGACTCTACCCTACAAGAGTCCTTATAGTGTTAGGGGATCTCAATCTAAACTGACTCACAGATGAACAGTTCAAATACACTGAGCTCCTTCAGCAAAGCAACCTATCCCAAATCATCTCCTCCTCTACTCAGCTAAATGTCAGATCCTCCAATCACCCTCTCCTCAATTGGATTCTGATCAATGCAGAGGATAGGATCAAATCAGCAGGTATCCTGTCTGACTCCATCAGCGAGCATTCCCCCATATACTGCATATAGTTCTATCACAGCCCTCATCCCCCAGCTAGGCTTCTTTCCTTTGGGGATTTCTCAAAATCTGACATGGCCAAACTTCATGCTGATATCTCAGTGGTAGATTGGTCCACCCTTTACTCAATCCCCAATGTTGACTCAGCCCTCAGATTCCTCACAGCTGCTCTGCCCTTAATGCAACACAAGCATTTCCTGGTTACCACACATTGCATTGGAGGTGGCAACTCCAAGTGGCTCAGCAAAGAACATCTGTCACTAATGAAGCAGCGGGACTAATCTTGGGCCATGTTTAAAGCCTCGCCATCCCCCACAAACTGGTCCAATTTTTGGAGACTGCGAAATCTATGTAAGCATGAATCCAAACTCCTTAAAACCTTTTCTTTTAAGAATCAGCAGACCCAAAGCCTTGGGGACCCTTGTCAGTTCTGGTCCTCTGTAAACTCCTTTACGAAACCCGGTCCCAAGTCAAACACGATGTACTTGCTCATGGAAGACGGACTATGAATGGAGCCATCCATAGTTGCAGACATTTTAAGTAACAAATTTGCCAACCTGGATATGTTCCTTGCAAATCTGCATTCCAAACCTGACATCCTCTTCCCTGGGTTTGATTGCCCCATCAAGACCTGCTGCTCTCCTTTCTACTTCTGAGCCACCTCTCCCTCAGAGGTGCAGTGACTACTCTATGCCCTACCTAACTCTGGCAGTGCTGGGAGCAATGGACTCTGCCCTCAATTCCTTAAACTGTCTGTGGATTTTATTGCTAAATCCCTCTCTATCCTTTTTGACTTATCTCTGTCCTCTGCTTCCTTCCAACTACTTTTGAAACAGACTAGAGTTGTTCCCCTCTTTAAGTCAGGTGACCCAAAACTCCTGGAAAATTACAGACCAGTTTCCATACTCTCCCACTTAAGCAAGGTCCTCGAAAAATCTGTTTTTCCACAAATTTTTGACCATCTTTCAAAATAGAGTCTATTATCTCCTGACCAACATGGTTTTAGAAAGGGTTTTAGCACTACCACTGCCCCGGCTCATTTCACTTACCACATCACAAGGGAAGCAGATAATAACAAGCTCACCGGGTTAATCTTCATCAATCATTCCAAAGCTTTCAACTTAGTTGATCATGAATTACTTCTCTGCAAACTCTACACTTATGGTGTTGCTAATAGTGCCATGGAATGGTTCAAGAACTATCTATCTAATAGATCCCGAATGGTCCATCTTGAAGGGGTCCTTTCTAGCCCTCTCAGGTGCATAGGGGTGTCCTTCAAGGGTCCATACTGGGACACATCCTTTTCTCTGTCTCTTTTCATAAACCCACTCTTGAGGATTGCTCAGAATGCCATAAGATCATTCATGCAGATGATGTCATCCTATTTAGGAGTGACAACAGCCCTCATAAACTAACCCTTTCTCTATCCAACAATTTCTCTTCCACACACAAATGGTTTACAGCAAACAGACTTACCATCAGGGCAAAAAAAAATCAAAACCATGTTACTTGGGTGTAAGCTCCAGCTTGCCAGATGCTCTGCTGGTCCTACTGACTTCCTTCACATTCTGGCCCTGGATGGAACTCTCCTTGACAACACCTTCTAATTTAAATACCTAGGGGTCACTCTCGACCATTTGCTAACATTTAAAAATCACATTGGCCTAGTTGTTAAACAGGTGAATGAGAAACTGAGCATTTGCTACCACCATGAGCATCTCATGACCCCCAAAGTGAGATTGGCTATTGGACAAGGCACTCTCCTATCTCTCCTCAACTACTGCTCACCCATCGTATCCTGAAACTCATCCCATCTTCTCTCTTATCTTAAAATTGCATTCAGTAACATCTGCAGATTTGTTACCCTTGCCCCTTTTCACACTCACTACTGCTCCCTCTACTTGGCACTCGGGTGGTTCTCCCCTCAGGCCAGTAAGTATTTTCTTCTAGACTCACTCATAGTTAAGACAATGCATTGCATTGTTAGTTCCCTGCTATCCAGACTCTCTGAGAAAAACAGGGCTCCCAAACCTGAGGTCCTCCAACCAATGTCTTCTCACCTGTCCAAGGTCTACTAGTGATATGGGGCAGAGAGCTTTCTCAAGAGCTGCTGCTAAGCTCTGGAACACATGCCCAACTGCACTCTGATTCTCAGGGTCCCCCCAGATATTCAAGGAGCATTACAAGAAGTTACTGCTATCGACCATGACTTACAACTGCTCCTAAGTTCCCCTGGATTCCCCTCAACCCATGAATTAGTTGTGCTGTTCTGCTTTGAGGGAACGTTGTACCCAGTGCTTAATCTGAAGTTATGCAGTTCTCTCTTTGAATTAGCTTTCTTCATGTTGTTCCCCCGGTTACTATTATGCATTTTTTGTTACTCAGTCTTGCTGATGCAGTTGTACCCTGCTCATTGTTCCAATTGTATATTGATTTTGTACTTTTGTGTCTATACCCCGGTTATTATAGCGCATTTTATGTCTCTCGTTCTTGCTACTGCAGTTGAATCCTGCTTATTGTTTAAATTGTATATTTAATTTGCACTGTTATGTATGCTCCTACCGTGTATTGTTTATTGTGCTATAAATTTGCTCTTACTACCTTCATCTTTTATTATGTGCTGTATTGTGCCATCTCAATGACCCTATCCTGCCTGAAAATGGTCCCCGGGATTAGTGTACCTACCTGTTTATCATATAAATAAATAAATAAATGTTAATATTTATGATATAATAAATAAATACACAAAAGAATAACTGAAAAGATAATATAAAATAATCACAATGTAAAAATATAATTGTATAATCCAGTGCACTACAAGGGAGAAAATAGTAATTGTAATGGGGTAGAGAGGAGAGTCAGCACCAGTTCCATGTCATAATGGCAATTGCCAAATAGTGATTCCCATTACAGCAAGTGTACATCATACAAAAACCAAAATGGCGATGTACACTCCCAGCGAGGCAACAATGGTGAAAACAAGTGATTTTTATGTTATTTATACAGGGTGCTGCACACTCCACTTGCAGGGGGCTTTGCCCACTTGTACCCCTCTTAAAAAGGATTCTCAACTCCAAGGGGGTGCATGTCAGGAAGGGGGAGAACCTTGTAAAAAAAAGAATAAGTCCCACACGCAAAATCATAAAATATTGTGATCCCTCCCAGCCTTGAACCCTCCCCATTGTAGCCAGCCACCCTCACCACCACACCACACAGCCAGCTCAGCAGCCTCTTGCTGCACTACCTGCCACATACCATTGCACCCCTTCACAGCGACACCCTGACGGTGAAACACAAAAAAAGACCATGATGGCGACAGTCACTGTAATGGTCCTTTTTTTGTGTTTAGCTTTCTGCCAGTGTTCCGCCCCCCCCCCAAGACCAACTCTGACCTGGAGTTGATAATTCTAAAGTCCAGGGGGTGAGGGGGACAGAGCCCCCCACATGGGGGGTTTGGGGGCACAGTCCTCCACAGAAAACACTAGCTGCGTGGGCAGCACAATATCGATGCTGGTATTGTGCCGTCGCTGTGGGGGAGGTCAGCATTTTCACTGTTGACCTCCCTTGGTGCTTTCCCACATACCTTCCCTCCTCTTCCTTTCCCCATCCTGTATTTCTGGTAACCTTGCTGTTGGCCCATAACGAGCACTGAACTTGAGTCACTCATATCCAAGTCACTCAGGTTCAGTTGCAGTTTTGACAGGTTACCATCAGCACCTACAGTTATATCACCCTGAGGTCAGCAATGAATAGTAACTATTAATGTAGCTCACACTGGGTCATGGTGATCTTAATGGGTTTTGCAGACTGTGTCACAACAGAAGAAACACCAATGTACAGCAGATGTATGCCCACAGCAGCTGCCAAATGCACACTACAGTAATAAATATTCACTGCTGACCTCAAAGCTTTGTTTACTCTTCTATTTGTAACCTTCTTTGCCCCATGTCAGTTACTGCATTTGGTAGGTGAAGTAGTTGGGCCAAATTCTTGAAGTGGAACCAAATTTGTGGGCCCCAGCTTAAAGCTGAATTGAAGTAGTAACTGAGCCACTTCTCTTATGGTTAGTTGAGACACACCATGTGACCCTGGTTAAGGATTATAAAGTTTATGATACACAGTGGTATTAATGATCTACTGTAACTCCAGTTACAAGAATCACACAAGAAGCCATGCAAACAGCAAAGATTAAAGTCAATTGTTAAATGCAAAAGTGTGAAAGCTGCATTTAATAATAATTTATGTATTTATTTATTGTTAACCGGGTAGGCACACTAGACTGCATAGCTACCTATTTTCAGGTACGAGCAGTAATACAACTGCTACTAAAATACAGCTTTTACATTTTTGCATTTAATGTCTGACTTTGGTCTTGTCTTGTGCACTGCTTCTTGTGTGTTCTCATAGCTTGTGACAGTCTAACAGCAGCACTGAGAGGGTAAGAGCAACAGGGGGTTCTGTTACCTAACTCCAATTACAGCCTGCGTGGGTTTTTCACTAAGATCAACCCTACATTTAAAAGGTAGGTAAAGGAAACACAGAGACCTAAACAATGACAGCAGAAAAAGACAATTGTTCCATTCAGTCTGCACATATCACCCTATCATACCCCAATACCTTTGTCTATATAGGGTTTTAGCTCACACTATCCACCTCCATGCTCCCTGTTTTACTTCTCCCACCCTGAGTAGAACCTAAGGCCTTCACTCCATCCCAGTCATGCTTAAAACCATTAATAGTTCTGGTACCCACCACATCAGATGGCAGACTGTTCCATGCCTCACTGCCCTCTCTGTAAACTACAGTGAAACTTTCTCATGTCCGTCCTGAACCCCAACCCCACCAATGTCTACTCATGTCTCCAGGTTCTTGATTTGCTATTCATGATGAATAGTTCCTCACAGTTCACCTTGTTCATTCCTTTCAGGAACTTGAATATCTCCCCACTCCTCTCTGGCCTCCAGCGGGTCCATGTTCAGTGCTTAAGCCAGTCCTTGTAAGATCAGCTCTGCTGACCGTGAATCATTGTGGCTACCCTACGTTGCACAATCTTCAGAATGTCCTTATGTTTCCTCAGGTGAGGACTCCAGAACTGGGCACAGCACTCCAGCTACAGCCTCACAGTGATCTATTGAGAGGTTGTAATGTCTACTTTCTTCTGCTATCAATACTCCTCCCAATGCACCCCAGCATCCTGTTTGCCTTACTGTAGATCTTGCTACATGAGCCAGATTCTTTAAGGGCATCACTTACGATGACTCCTATGTCTCAGAAGTAATACCCAACTTAACCCTTCCCATCCAGTACTCTGTACTGGGGTTCTTTTCCCTATGTGTATAACCTTACATGGTTTGGAATTGAATATCAACTGCCAAACTTTGGCCCTCCTCTCTATCCTTTTGTAGGAGCCCTCTGCATCTCCTTATTCCCCTCATCACTGTCTTCCCTACCACATAACTTAATGTCATCTGGGAAGAGGCACATCTTGTTTTTGTGTTGAAACATTATAATTATATGGACAAATGACCGAAGATATTTGTTTAATTGGTTTGGGTTTAATGAACTATTGTTAAGTTATTAATGTATTAATTTGATATTTTATTAATATTTTAGGGTCCATAAATGAGAGTTGTGGGGTGGGGTTTATTTTATTTTTGTGTGTAGATTGGGTACTGGGTAGTCACTGCCCGGGAACTGATGTGGGGCTGTGTTTGTAGATTGTGATTAATGTGTTGGGAAGGCTTAAGGATGGTCAGGCAGTATTCCCTTACTAGGTTCAGGAAGTTGCATCCATTTAATTGCCCCTCTTTACCAGAAGAAACGTTTATACGCTGTCGGTCTGTTGGAACTGCTAGAAGGAATGGGAAGAGGGGCAGGCCTGGGCCTGGTGGTGGAATACAGCGAAATGGGGGTGTATTGGCGTGGTGGGGACCAGGTGACGCCTTTGGGCAAAATGGTGCTGAGACAGGGGTAATCCCTGTCTTGTTCCCATACCCAAGGGCCAGGAGTTGAGGTCTACTCCAGCATCTCATCCAACCCAGATGGTGTTATGTAATGCTAGGTCTATCAAAAACAAGATGGCTATTATAGCTAATCTTGTTGAAATGGTAGACCTGGCATGCATCACTGAGACCTGGCTGGATGATAATGCGGGTCCAAAATTGGCTTCTGCAGTTCCAGCTGTGTTCTCGGTGATTCACTGCCCGAGGTTGGATCATAGGGGTGTGGATGTAGCCATCTTTTTTAAGACCGAATTGGGCCTTGTGAATGTTCCAGTGGGGACTACTAGGTCCTTTAAGTGTGTTATGGGTGAGGGTGTAGGTTGCAGGATAATCCTCATCTGCCATCCACCAGGTGATGGGAGTGTATTCCCGCAGGAGATTGTGGACTTCGTCGTCAACATGGTGCTGGAATTCCCCAGATGGATAATTCTGGGGGATTTCAATGCCTGGGTCGACGATGAACTTTCACAATTTGGTCAAAATCTCCTCCAGTTAATGACAACGCTGGGCCTGCCACAGGTTGTTACCTCCTCTACCCATATAGGAGGCCACTCATTGGATTTTCTATTCCTCCTGGGGATGGAGATCACTGATTTGGGGGTGGAACCAGTCAATTTGTCTGACCATCACACCATAGGGTTCAGTTTCGGGGTTCCCCCAAGTGGACCTACCCTGTTGGAGATGGTTCGGTACCGCCCATTGAGGGGAGTTACCCCAGACAGTCTATCGGCGGTGCTGGACCTATCAGAATTTCTGGATGAAAGCACAAGTCCTGGGGATCTAGTACTTGCCTATAATAAGGTGGTGGCAGGTGCCCTGGACTTGATTGCTCCAGTTCATGTTTGACCACTCACTCTTCCCCTTGATTTGATGGGTCATAGAAGGAGTTGAGGCAAAGTGGTCAAAGGCTGGAGAGAGCATGCCGGAAGTCTGGCCTGGATGCTGACAGGCTTAGATTGATGGAGTATTATGATGGCTATCAATCAGCAATCACCCATATGAAGGCAGAGTTCCTGTCTAGGGAGATTTCTGCTGTGCAGAACCGACTGGCTCAGCACTTTTGTACTGTGGACAGATTGTGCAATTCAATCTGTCTGCAGTCTGGAAGAGTTTTTTCACAAGTTAAGTGTGATGAGCTAGCTCAGTTTTCCACTTATAAGGTTGCCAGCATGAGATCTGGAATTGGCCCTGCTCCTTCCATGAGGGGTTGTGGAGGTCGATGGGAAGTGGTGAGCACCCGATCTGTCTGGATGGATTTCGACAGACTGGAATTCATGGACATTGTGAAGCTTGTCCAGACCTTGCATCCAGCCTGTTGTAGTTTGGATCCAGGCTGTACCCCCCCTTTTGGTGGGATGTGTAGATGTTATCTGCCCAATCCTAGCTGAGATTTTATGGAGATCCTTGGAGAGGGGAACCTTTCTGGATCCCTTAAAGAAATGGTCATTAAACCACTCCTGAAAAACTTCCTTGGATCCCATCAATCCAGCTAACTACTGACCTGTCTCTAACCTCCCCTTTGTGGGGAAGGTTATTGAGAAGGTGGTTGCATTGCAACTTGACAATCACCTGGAAACTCACGGTGTCTATGAAGCTCTCCAGTCTGGATTTAGGAAGAGGCATAGCACAGAGACTGCCCTTGTCCGGGTACTAAATGATCTCCTGATGTGGAGAGATCAAAAGGCTCATACCATCTTGGTCCTTCTTGATCTGTCTGCGGCTTTTGACACTGTGGACCATGGGGTCCTTTTGGAGACCCTGTGGGTACTTTGTGGCCTGTCAGGAACAGTCCTCAAATGGTTTCAATCTTTCCTAACAGGCAGGTCCCAGAGGGTGGTCACTGGAATTTATTTCTCTGACACCCTCCCCTTGTCCTGTGGGGTACCACAGGGCTCCATATTGGCTCCCATGTTGTTTACAATGTATATGCTGCCTTTAGGAGATATCATTAGGTGATACGGCTTGAGTTTTAACTGCTTTGCAGATGATACTCAGCTGTATATGTCCTTTGTGCCCAGACAGGTTGATGTGGTTTCAGTGCTAAATAGCTGCCTTTCTGAGATCAAAGACTGGATGAGCTCGAGTTGGCTGAGATTAAATCCGGATAAAACTGAGGTGCTGGTTGTGGAACCGGGTCACCCGGGGGTGGGTTTTGGTGCTGGGCACATGTTGGGCCTTTCACTTAATGGTGTCCAGCTTATTACCTGAGATCGGCTGCATAACCTGGGTGTTGTTTTTGATGATGGCTTGACCTTGAAGTGTCAGGTGTCAGCTGTGGTCAAATCCTCATTATCCCATCTGAGGAACATTGCCCAGGTGAAACACTTGATTCCCCCCGGGTGACCTTCCAACATTGATTCCCGCCTTCATTACTACCTGTCTAGACTACTGCAATACCCTCTACCTAGTGCTATCTGGGGTTGATATCTGCCACTTGCAGCTGGTGCAGAATGCTGCAGCCAGATTATTGACTGGTAGTTTCAGGTCCAGTCATATTACTCCTGTTCTGCGTGAACTGCTTTGGCTGCTGGTTCAGTGGTGGATCACCTATAAGGTAGGCTTGCTTACCTTTAAAGCCGTACACAAACAGGGACCCTACTACCTAAAAGATCTCCTAATTCCCTACTCCCCCAATCGCCCTCTCCGATCCACCAATGAGGGATTGCTAGAGATTCCCAGGGTTCACCTTAAAACATCTGGCGTGCGTGCTTTTTCATTTGCAGCACCAACCCTGTTGAATTCTCTACCTCATTGGTTAAGAGAATGCCTGACCATTACAAGTTTTAAATCAATGTTAAAATCTTATTTGTTTTCATTAGCCTTCCCTGATTAATTGAATTGGACTATGCTGATTTTAATATTTTTATGTTCTGTTTTAATGTATTTATAAATCTGTGAAGCTCCTTGGTTTTGAAAGGCGCTATAAAAATAAAGACTGATTTGATTTGATCTTGCCCTGAATTTCTTCTCTTATGTTACTGATGAACACAGTGAAAAGGACTGGACCCAGGACTGATACCTGTGGCACCCCACTAAAAAACTAAAAAAATACCACCAACAGCTTAATCTGGTTCAGTTTCAGTTGCTTACCATCTGTCCACCCCCCCCTCGGTCACCCCTGAAAAAGGGACTTCTAGGCCCAGTGGGCTTACTGGGTCAGCAGAATTCAACAAACAAATAAACAAACCTCCCTCTCCTCAGATTTGACACTGTTTTCCACAGCCCACTGTTGTCCCTCTTCCAAACAATTTCCCACCCATCTAACTGTGTCCTTTGCTGTGCCCTCATCACCTAGCTTCTTTAGCAATCTTCTGGGAGGCACCAAATCAAAAACCTTACTGAAATAAAACTATAGTAGAATAAATCCACAGAGTGACTGTTATCCACTGCCCTCATTACCCAGTCAAAGAATACTATCAGGTTGCTCTGTCAAGACCTCCCTGCCACAGACCCTTGCTGTTTATTATCCTGGAGTCCTTTCTGTCCAAGTAGTCCACTAGGTTCTCTTTGACTAGTGTCTCCATCAGTTTACCCACAACAGAGGTAAGGCTAACAGGTGTGTAAGGTTCAAGGTTCAAAGGTTTTTATTCATTGGCAGCATGCCATTACAACATTTGATATTATAAATACAACATCATTCAAAGTAATAACTTGATACATAATAATATATAGTTAGAATGTTATACATATTACATACAGTAAAGTGCAATCCATTCATCCTTTAGGAACAAAAGAGATTACATTTTAACAATATCAAAGATGTGTTGTTTTCAAAACGTTTACCACTTTTTCTAAAATTAAAGTTTCATTTGAAGTCAACAAGTATCTTAATATTTCTTCTGGAGGGAGGTCGAGACCTGCCATGATGTCACCCAACCATTTTGTATGTTGCTTCTCATAAAGACGGCATATCATCAATATATTCCTTAGATCTTCCTCCATGGATCTGCTACATATGCAAAAAGGAGCATATATGTTTTGCCTTTTTTGTTTATAATGAATATAGTATTCTGTATATATTTCTAATCTAAATTTAGTAAATATTCTTCTTTGGTTATGATCTATAGGTTTCAATAAATATGGTTCTAATCCAAGTGTCAGCTTTTATTGTTTATGCTACCTAAATATTTTATAATTGTTCAATTTTGTTTGCATATTATTCTTATCTAAATATCTAAGTCTAGTTTTAACTGAATAAACTATTTTTTTCAAAGGGCAAAAGTAAATGTCATATAAAGTGTGACCTAGTCCATATGGAATAAGGAATTTTCTAACTACCTCAAGAGTAGGAATCACAAAGCCTGTCTAGGAGTATTTTATCTCCTCTTCCAGGCATTGTCTAGGTAGTCTTTCTTCTTTTAGAAGGAATCATTTTAATATGTCTTTCTCTTACCAGAGTAGATAGAGGGCCAGATATTCAAAACTTTGTGCTGGGCACAAACCCTTTGTGCAGGTTTAGTGCTGGGTTAGGGTGGGTCTGCTATTTTCAAAAGGTCAAATAGTGCACACAAAGTGCATTAGCGCTGGGCAAAATTATAATGTATGCAAGGGGCAAACTGAGGGGACATGGTAGTGCAATGTTATATTCAGTGAATAGCGCCTCACAAAGTGGTTTTGCATGACATAGCACAACACTTTGCATGGAGCAAATTACCACCCAGGAAAAGATAGTCTTAACTCTGAGCAAACCAGTTTTGCGCAACTTTGTGGCTTTGCACAGATTTGCGTGATGGTAGAGCGGCTTTGTGTGACCCTAACCAATAAGTATGACACATAGAAATAAGCCAGACAGAGGAAACATGTTGCTTGCTGTTGGCATCACTATGATGCCATCATCTGCCACTAGCCCCAGCCATGCCAGGCAGTAAGTGGTGACCTGGCTCACAGTGGACACCATGGCAGTGTGGCCATACAGCACATACCTGCAGATCACCCTTCTGTGGACATCAACAGATGCCAGCACACACACATGCAGCACTGGGGGCATGGGGGACATACAGGTGACCAGTCTGCACCACATACTGGGTGCTGCCACATGGCTGAGAGAAGCCAAGCAGTGCAATTGGTCCAGTGCAGATACTACCCCAACACCTGTGTGCCTGTCTGATGGTAGGGGCATACCCCATCACGTACCACACAGCTGTACAGACACTACAGCATACATGTCCAGCAACAGGACTGTAGCCAGGACTATTAAACATGTACTAAACACTGATGCACTGTTGCCCCCCGTTATGTAAACATATGCCAAAATAGGCCCCCCTATTTGCCATGTCTGAGTTCAAGTAATTGGTTTCTTCCTGTAATCCTCCTTCCTTTGTTTATCTGCCTGCCTGGTACGTTGTTCATGTTTGTGTATTTGGCTGGTGGCATCAGTGTCCCATAGCAAACAACAAAGGCAAAAGGACTCAGTGCAACACAGATACAGTGTGACTCACAATGTCCTCACTATCCTCTGTTTGTTGCCCCTGCCAGATGTTTGTCCTGTACTCGGCTGAGTACAGTGTGTATGTCTGCTGACACCCCTGCCCAGCAATGTATATGTCACTGTGAGCATCCCATGCCAGTAGTGCAGCATCTGTGAGTCGCACAACAGCAATACAGTACTGTCCACTGTCAGTACACAACTGCAAGCTGGAGTTGTCACTGTGTACAGCGCTGCAGCTAATGCTGCTCAGCACACCATAGGCAGTGCTGCGTCCTACACACCAATGGTCCCCGTGTCACTGTACTGTCTGCTGTGCACTGTATAGCAGGAACTACAGTCGGACTATTGCATCCAGCACCACTACCAGTGCCTGTGCTGTGCATTCCCCTGGATCACATTATTCTATGCAGTTCTGTAAATATGTGCCTGCAGCTACTACCATGCTCCTCCCGAATGACCTACAGGTAGAGCTGTGGGCAGACCCAGCCAGCCCCACTACTTCCAGACTGACCCACAGGTGGAGCTGCAAGACCCTGCAATAGCGCTGGGCAAACTGCATGCAAATCAGGGCAAAATGAGATGCTAATCTGGATGTTTGCCCACTGACTGCCTAAGTAGGCTTATTTGCATGTCCCTTTTGAATATAGCAGATTTGTGCTCCGGGCATATGTGATACCGCCAGGCAAAAGGCTTAGTGCCATGCAAGACCTGCGCAAATGTATGTAAGCCATGCAAACGTTACAGAATAATTTTTCATTTCTGCACACTGTACATTCACATGCACTACTTGCAGCTCTACTGACTCCACTCCTTTGCTAGCTCACACATTGGCAACATAGTTCACCTCTACATTCCTTCCGGTCGCTGTGAACTGGGTTGCTGTTGTGGTTTGCACTTCCTGGTTGCTATATTCAGAGCTGTCTCATTCCAAGACTATTTTTGCACTGCAATCCCAGCCCGGTTTGCCAGGCTTCCTTAGCATGCTATATTCAGCAGGTTTAGCACTGGGGCTATCCCTTTTGAAAATAGCGGTCTTTTGGTTCTGGGCTACTTTAGCATGCCAGGCAGTGCTAATTTACCCCAGGACAAAGTTTTGAATATCTGGCCCAGAGAGTATTGGCCTAGATCTAAATTTAGCATAGCAGCTGGTACTGACCGTGATACCATAAGAATGTATCTGTTTATCTTATTACAAGCAATTTCCAATTGTTCTAGATCTGAGAGTCTCCAGATTTCTGCAGCATATAGTATGTTGGTTTTAATTTTTTCATCCAGTACTTTCAGTATACCTTTAACTGAAGTACATCCCATTTTTGAATTGAATATTTTAAAGGCATTAAAGGTCATCTTAGTTTTACTACAGATGTAATCTATGTGATTTTTCCAACTAAGATTCTGACTGAATCTTACTCCTAAGTAATCATAGTACCGAACAATCTCTACTCTCCCTTTATTAATCCAAACAATATGGTTCTTCTTAGTTTTATTTCCAAAAATTATTAGTTTTGCTTTGGACATGTTACTTGGAAAAAAGAAACACAGGTGAGGGGGTACAGGCAAAGTGGGCAAGCATTAAGTATGCAATACTTGAAGCAACATCCCATAGTGTTAGACAAAAAAGGAAGTGCAAAAGAAGAAGAAAACCACTTTGATTCTCAAATACAGTAGCAGAAAACGTCAGAGCCAAAAAGCTGGCCATCCAGAAATATAAGGGAACACAGCGGGATGAAGATAGGGAGGCATACCAAACTGCCCTAAGGGAAGCAGGGAAGACAGTAAGGCAGGCAAAGTCCCAAACTGAGGAAACACTAGCACAAACAGTGAAAGAAAGTGACAAGACCTTCTATAGATACATTAGTGAAAGGAGAAAGTCCAGAGGGGGTATTGCTAAGCTCAAAGGAGAAAAGGGGGCATGTAAGGAGGAGGAGGAGGACCCTGTAAAAGCATTTATCCTAAATAGATACTTTTGCTCAGTATTTACTGAAGAGAAGGTAGGGCAGGGCCCACAGCTCAGCACCATGGACACAGGGGGGAGGGAGGTGAGCACTACTCCCTTCACAAAAGAAAGGGTCCTACAAGAGCTCACTAAGCTCAGGGTGGACAAGGCAATTGGACCTGATGGCATACATCCCGGGGTACTTAAGGAGCTAAGGGTGTAACTAGCATAGCCATTAGCAGAACTGTTTAGTGAGTCTCTGAGCACAGGAGAGGTCCCAGAAGACTGGAGAAGAGCTCATGTGATCCTGCTCCACAACAGTGGTAGCAGGGAGGAGGCAGGGAACTACAGACCAGTCAGTCTTACCTCAGTAGTGGCAAGATTATGGAGGCACCCTTAGGAAAGGATAGTACAACACCTGGAATCCATAGGGGCACAGGATCCAAGACAGCATGGGTTTACAAAAGGAAGGTCCTGTCAAACTAATCTCATAGATTTCTTTGACTGGGTAACCAGTGTGGTGGACCAAGGGGGAGCAGCTGATGTCGCCTACCTTGACTTCAGGAAGCTTTCGACATTGTTCCACATAGAAAATTGATAAATAAGCTGGGTAGGCTCGGGGTGGGTCAGAAGTTGGTCAACTGGGTGGCAAACTGGGTGAAGGGCAGAAAACAGAGAGTGGTGGTAAATGGTATACAGTCAGAAGAGATGCAAGTCACAAGTGGGGTACCTCAGGGATCAGTCTTGGGGCCAGTCCTCTTCAATATCTTCATTAGTGACATTGCAGATGGACTACAGGGTTAGGCTTGTCTGTTTGCAGAGGACACCAAGATCTGCAACAGAGTAGATGATCCAGATGGGGTGGACAGAATGAGAAGAGATCTGGATAAACTAGCAAAATGGTCAGAAGAGTGGCAACTTGGATTTAATGCAAAGAAGTGCAAGATCATGCACATAGGGAAGAGAAACCCTGAAGCCACCTATAGGCTAGGAGGGGAGTTGCTGGCAGTCACAAAGGAAGAAAGAGACTTGGGCATCATCATCACCGATGACCTGAAATCATCCAAGCAGACCTCTAAAGCAGTAGGTAAGGCTAGGGGATGTTAGGGTGTATTAGTAGGGTTTCACAAGTCGTGAAGAGGGAGGTAGTAATCCCTCTTACAAGATGCTGGTTAGGCCCCATCTGGAGTACTGCGTGCAGTGCTGGAGGCCACACCTTCCCAAGGACATTAACCAAATTGAGGCAGTCCAGAGAAGGGCAACCAAAATGGTGCAGAGACTGCATCAGAAGACATATGAGGACAGAATAATGGAGCTCAATATGTATACCCTTGAGCAAAGGAGGGAGAGAGGTGATATGATCGAAACATTCAAACACCTTAAGGGCATTAACAAGGTGAAAGATTATAACATGTTTAAATATAAGAAAAATAGCAGGACGAGAGGACACAGCATAAGATTAGAGGGAGGCCGATTAAGGGGGAATGTGAGGAAATTCTTTTTCACAGAAAGAGTGGTGGATGCATGGAATGGCCCACCTCAGGAAGTGGTGGCTATGAATACAGTGCAGGGCTTCAAACAGGCATGGGATAGGCATAAAGGAGCAACACAGATGGGTATGAATAGATAGGCCACTGACAGAGCAAAGGCCAATATCACATTTATAAGGTAGAAAAAGAAATGGGCAGATTGGATGGGCCTTGCGGTCCTTATCTGCTGTCAACCTGTATGTTTCTATGTTTTTAATTTATGTTCTGTGCAGGATTTGGAAAACTGTTCTAGTGTTCTTTGAAGTCCTAAACTCGATGCTGAAATTAGAACTAGATTATCAGCATATGCTAAACAATCTACCCTGTTAAATCCTATTTTTGGTGCATGAAAAAGAGGATTCTGTAAATCCAGTAAAATCTCATTTATACAAATATTAAAGAGAGTGGGGACTAGTAAGCATCCCTGATAAACCCCTAAATTGGTACAGAAAATTGAAGTTGTATGATCATATTGGTTATACTGTACCATGGCCCATGTATGTTCATGCAATCTTATTAATATATCTAACAGTTCTTGACTTACACAAAATTTTTGCAAATTATTCCAGAGAATTACTCTGCCGATTCTATTGAATGCAGAAGAAAAGTCGATAAAGCAACACTATAGCTTACTTTTTCAAATGTTTGTTTGCTTCCAGATTAAATGATTCAGCACATAACAATGTTGGATTGTTGATCTACTTTTCCTAAATCCATTTTTTGCTTCGTGAAGTATGGAGTTTTCATCAAGCCACTTTGTTAATCTTTCCAGAATTACTCAAGTAAATATTTTTGGGGATACATCTATCAAACTGATAGGTCTATATATTCTAGGTTCACTAGGGTCATCCTTTTTGTAGATCAGATAAATAACACTTCCATGCCAACTAGAAGGAAAATCATGACCTTGTATGAAAATGTTAAATAATCTTTCCAGTACTGGGACCCACCAATCCTCATAATGTTTATATATATCTCCAATGATTTTCTCTGGGCCAGGAGCTTTATTCAATTTAAGTTGAGTAATTGCTACAAAAATTTCTTCCTTAGTTATTATCACAGATATTAGAAAATTTAATGATTTATTATTATTATATTGTCCATTTTGTAAAGCTATTTCTTCTTCTGTTGAGAAGTACAGTTTCGAGAAATATGTCTCTCAGTTATCTGGCAAAATATGAGCTTCTACTTTTGTAGCATATTGACTCATTAATTTCCAGAATTTCCTACAATCTTTATTCACTACAGCTTTCCTTAGTATTTCCCACAATACTTTGGTATAAATTTGTTTTTTTTCTTCTAGAATTTTTTTGTATTTTTTCCTTTCTTTATTAATATTTATGTGAACTTTCTTACTATTATCATTCCGAGTTTGTATTATCTGCAGTTTATATCTTCTAAGTTTCTTGCTTAGTTGTTTCTTTGCTTTCATGCACCTTAAGTTAAACTATGTCTTCCCCTGCTGTTTATTACTTCCAATCCTATTAATTACACACTGTGGTCTAATCAGATTATTCATATTTGTCCATATATTGCAGACACTGTTAAAATTTGTTTCTTCTATGATGGTTGCACTCATCTCACTCAGATAATCTTTGAACAAATTATTAAATGATCTGATGGCATTTGAAGTCCATTGGATCTGATTCTGATTTATTATTTCTAAGCCTTCTTTCACCTGTGATATATTGTTTCTTAAATCATTTTGCTCAATCTATAAAATTAACTTCACTGGATTATGTGCTGATTCTGTTCTTTCTACAACCTCCATATTATGTATTATCCTGATAGCTTAAAAATGACACCATATTAAATCTATAAACGATGATCCTTGTGGGCCCATGTATGTCAAATTTCCTTTCTTATCTCCTGAAAGCAGCCCATTAAGCAGAAGCATATTTTTATTTACCAAAAGTGTATTGATCAACTTCCCTCTACTGTTATTTTTAGGATCCAATGTTGCTATATCCCTGTTTATTCTAGGGTTATATTCTGAATTAGAGACTACAAAGTCTGGGCTTTCTAAATTCCAGGATATCCTGGTATTAAAATCTCCCTCAGTGCAATAGGGATATTAAATTCTGAGTTCATAATTTGTTCAAATGCCAGGGCTAATTTAGAACTTGTTTTATCTGTGCTTATGGCGGGGGATAGATGTTAATTATTATTATCTTAACATCTCCTTTTTCATTCTCTGTCTTCAGCATCAAAATATCCTTTGATGTATTGTAGTATTTGCTGATTTTAAAGTTTAATTTTGTTTTAAGATATATTGCTATACCTCCTTTGTTTCTACCATATTTTTTCTTTGTATTAGCCGATTTTGAGATATTTGTATATCCAGATAATCTTGGAGCTTCATCTGTCATATACCAAGTCTCTTGAGGACAGATTAAGTCAAATGTTTCCATAAAGCCTTTAACCTCTGGACTGGCAATTTTTCAGTATGTTCCCTCTATTTTCCAAGATAGCATTTTAATTTTTGTTTTATTATTTCTTACTGTTGTTTTTGGAATAGTTTTTTGTTTTAGTCAGTCACACTGTTTTATCAAAAGATAGAATTTCAAACCTGTTAGTGGTGGTATATCTTTCCCAGTGCCCACTTTTTTGTGTATTTTTTTCATTCTGTTCTGTTAAATTAGTTTTATCATTTACTCTCTTTGAATCTAATACCATCCACTCTTGCATAGAAATGAAGTTAAGGCACAATTTTTCCAGCATCTGTACATTGCTGAGCAATAATTGAGCAATGTCTGGGTCTCTAAAGTACTCATTTGCCTTTTCTGAAATGTTTATATCTGTTGACCTATGGAGAAAGGATACTATTTCCTGTTTTATGAAACCTAAGGAGTCATACTTAGATGTTTACCATCCAAACATTGTAACAGCCTTATTTACCCATATCTCTTGTTATACAAAATTATACATGCCCCCACAATGCAAAGCATCATGGGCTGCATATGCAAATCACCAGAGAATATTATGCTGGTTCAACTTTAAGTAGAAATGCATGGTCCCGAAAGGCCTCTCACACAGTTTGCAAAGGATGCCAACAGATGACATAGACACGTGTTTCGTCCTACCAGGACTCATCAGTATGCCTTGTCTGTTTGATACCCCAGTGGAATGAACCAGCTACCCTAAGATGGTCTATCTGGGTTCTGTTGTGGTGAACCCAATTAAGACAAAAAACAATTTCATTCTCTTGTTGTTTAGTATTATAATTTTCAATTTTCCGAATAGTTTCCTCAAGTTCTTTTTCATTTTGTTCTGTGTTTTTTTCCTCAGTTCCTTTCTCTGGTCTATCTACCATGTTATGCTTCTAATTCATTTCTCTTCTGTCTGTGTAGTTCAATGCCTGGTGTGGGACTATTTGAGTTGGTGTAAATGAGATTCCTGACCATTTCAAAATGTTTTCCTCTTTCCATAGGGCCTCAACCACCCATTCACATTTTGCATATAACAGAACACAATTCCAGTACTGTTTATTTGGTGGTCTGATGCAATTGTCTTAGGATCTTTCCTCTATCTGCAAATGAAGCAGATGCTTCATCCATTTTTTAAGTTTATCATCATTTTCATCTTTCAACCTTTCCACCCCATAGAATTCCACTAGGTATTACAGTTCTTTACCTTCTAAATCCATATATTTATCAGATATACATCCATGCTGAGGTGATATCATGGAGGTCTCAACCTCCCTATTTTTGTGGTTTATTAACCCTCCTTTTCCCCTCTTTATTTTCCTCTTCTATCTCTCTTATTCCTATCTCTTGTGTTTCCTTTAATTCCAGTTTATGTGTATTTTTATTTAAAATATTTTCTTTTTGTGTGGGGGTCTTTTTGGATATTGCTTTCTTTCTTTCTTTCTCAGAGGTCCTTTATCATTTGACGTGTCCATTACTTGACGGGTGTATGAATTAATTTTAGATGTTGAAGGCATTCATTTTTCTTTCTCATTTTTGTTATTCTCATTTCTCTAAATTTTTTTGTTAAAAAGTTGCTTTGGCTATTTTGTTGTTTGCCACTTTCCTTTTTGCAAATATTTTGTCTTGCCTTACTGTTAGCTTCCGGTTTAAGATAACAGGCACAGACATGTTTTTTTATCAGATGGGGGTCGTAAATTTACTTACACAGCTTTGTGCTCATATGGAATTATATTCCTCTAAAGCTCATTAGTCTCATTTAGAATAGTTGTTTGATCTTTAGATGTATTATTTTTCTCTATGATCTTATTAAGGCTAGCCCTATTATAAAATATGTGTTTTCTAAGATTAGTAATCTTATCCTTTATCACCACTACATTTTCTAGAATGACCATGCTCACAAAATAGTTTTTTTTTATAATTTCCAACATCTGTTTAGATAAAGAGCTACAAGCTGAAAAATCCCTGTAAAAAATTCCTTATCGTATTTCACATTCTCTTGAGCTCTTATCTGGTCTCCTGGTTTTAATTTTATGGGAAACCTGGATGTCAGATTATCTAGACTGACATTTCCCTGTGTTCTTTACAGATTGTTTAGCCCTTCAATGATTACACTGAGATTCTATGTTATTTCTTTAATTTCAGAGTCATTAATGGCTATTTTAATTTTGGTAATCCTGGTGTTTGTATTGGTTTATCTCTATCCTCAATTAGTTCTTTTGGGAACAATGTTTGTCTAATACCTTATTTTCTTTAATATTTAGTGGACTTTCTGGAGAAAAAACATCTAGTGTGCAATCATCTCTACTGTCGCTAGTGGATGGCTCATATGACTTGGTTGAAAAGTCACCTAGCTTACAGTAGGATTGTGAAAGTGATTTATAGCATAAGAGGACTCTAGCTACTTGAATGAGTCCAAGCCATATACATCCAAGGAAATTCCTTCAGTCTGAGGCATTGGTGCAGAGGAATTTATAGTATTTACAGTATTATTTTGATTTTCTCTCATTGTTGCCCCTTGGTTAATTATTTGTTCTTCTTTCTCCTTACTGTAACTACTGTCTTCCAGATCTTTATTAGTGACATAATTCTTAACTAAACTAGTTTGTGAGCAGATGTCTTTAGCCAACATATCAGTACGTTTAAACTGTAGTAGATCTATTTCACTATCATGACTCAGATTCATTCTTAGGTCCTCCTTGGTTTAACTTTTTTATTTACCTTCTGAGGTTGTTTCTTCCTCTTAGTTTCATTTGCCTCCATTCTGATGAAGGGTTTCCCACTTCTGGTTCTAACTCTCTTGTGGCCAGTTGCCAATTTAGGATAAACAATATTGATAGATAGACTGTTAAAAAATTGTAATATAAATGAGAACTGATGTCTATCCTGCTAATTAATGTTCGAAACAATCTGTCTCAATAATATTGGCAGATAAATGTTGATACAATGGTATCTTTAAAAAAAATTTCTATACAGTATCTCTGCCATGTAAGTGTAATAAAATACTTAGCCAGTTCAAGTAAAAAGCTACTTTTTCCCCAGTACTAAAATACTTAGTGTTCTAGCAATAACACCTCTATCTAAGTTAATACAAAATAAAGAATATTGCACACACCCAAAGCTCTAAACAGTTTAGTTTTAACAGTTAGAATTGAAGAGCCTGTTATGTAAACTGCTATATTCACAGCATACTGGGCACCACCTTGTTCCAAGTTTGATCTCAAAAGATGGCTCTTTTGCCTTACCACCTTGTCTCAACCTAATCAGTCTTTCTTTGGCTTCAGTTATGGGCCTTTTCCAATGTTTTCCTCAAAGTTCAAATATTCTCATATTTCTCCAGTCAGTGCAATTTCAATTTCTTTGATCCTTTCAGGAAATAAGAGACAGATTCTGTTCTCCAGATTTCCCACTGCTGCAGGCTGGGAGAGTTTCTTTTACCATCTTCCCTTCCAAATGATCATTTTGTTTTAAGTTTAATTTTATATCAGTGCAGTGGTGCTATTGTTTCCTTTTTGCTCAGTGGCAGTGGCTACAGAATCACTTCTGAATACTAGGCTTCACCAATATCAATGGTTGCAATAGTAATAGCATTGGTAGCAGCCATGATGGTATCAGTAACTTTAGCCAGACTCTATACAATTTCAACCAAACCAGGCTTTTCAAACAATGCCTCATTAAATGCTTCAGGTGTGTAGTTATCTGGCTGCTCTATGTCACCCCCCAACTACCCTTCGGTCTTTTGGAAGTACCTCTGTCTGAATTGAGCTACTGAATATCCCTACCAGGGGTTCAACTAATTCCTATGCCAATTCCTTGAGCACCCGCTGATGCATCTCATCAAGTTCCAGAGCCTTATCTCTTTTTAGGGCTCCTAGCTCTACCTACTGCCTCATCTCCAGGAACCCCCTTACAGTCACCTTTATATTATTCTCAGGCAGAGGCCCACCATCCTTCCTTGTGAATAAAGTGCTGAAGTAGTTATTAAGAACGACTGTTTTTTGCATGTCCTCCTCTATTACCCTGTCTTCCTCTGTTAGCCTAACAATTCCCCCTGCTGTCTTTCTTTTTCCTCTAACATATCTGAAGAACTGTATGCTGGTGAATATGTGCACCCTGCCATTGCATATGATGGTGGGCCAAGATGGTGAAAGAAAGGCTGTGCAGGACACTGAGTCATCTCCCCATTGCACCGGCGAGTATCGTTAAAAGAGTTGGCAGAGTGGTGTACCTGGTGCAGGTGGTGTAGGGGGGGCACTAGATGCCAGGAACTTACTGTAGGAAACTGTGGCAAGTGATCAGAGGGCAGGGGTGCCACTTGACACAAGGGAAGGTTTTATTTCTTCCAGTGTCGGGGATCTGAGGCTGGGAGGTATCACTGGACACCAGGTACTGCTCTTTTTCTGCCAGCCAGGGATCAGAGGGTGGGGGGATTACTGGACACCAATGCTTATGTTTTATATATATATATAATAGTGATGCGGTCGCGCCACTATATGTGGGGTTAAGAAGGCACTTCTATGTTAAAGTCAAAATTTTACACGTTAATAACTTTGGACCCATTCAATGGATTTGCTTGAAATTTGGTATGCATGGTAGGGCATTATAGATCTCTTGATTTGCCAAATTTAATTTTAGTCAGACTTACAGTCTTTGCGCATGAAAACACTGAAAAATGCAAAATTATCCTGCTTTGGAGGCAGCTTTTGGGATTTTGTCCATGTCCCTGCACAGCCATCGTGTGGCATGCTGCTCTGTGCGATGGCTTGTTTGAAAGAGCTTTAATGGCCAAACATGCCACTTTCCATTTGGTGAAAAAATATTAAGGCATTCAAAAGTTATGCCACTTTTAAGTTCCCATTATAAGTCAATGGAAACATTTATATGGTTGTTTTGTGAATAAAGAATGGGGTTCTGGCCATCAGGTCCCACCTGGCAGTCAAAGAATATCTGGTCCCACCTGGCAGTCAAAGAATTTGCAGCCTCACAGTCAAAGAATCTTTGTCCCTGAGAATTCTTTGATCGCGAGATCCGCCATCTCGTTTTTAGATTTCCTATCATAAAAACACAAGTATCTCAGCTCAGGGGTCACTCCTGAAGTAAAACTTGGATGGGTTTTACTTGGAGAAGGGTCTTATCTATTGAGCCATGCCTTTGGTTTCATTCAAAATGGTCAAAAAATAGAGTTATAATGTTTTAAAATCTTTGATCATGGCTCACTAACGATCTTTGATCGTGAGCCTGCAAATTCTTTGATCTTGAGATTCTTTGATCACAATCTTGCATCACGAGCTAAAAACACAATTATCTCAGTTCAGGGGTGGGCTAGAGACACAAATGAGGGTGGGTTTTGCTCAGGGGTCTTCATTCTTTCGAGCCATGGCATTGGTTTCATTTAAATCTGTCTTAAAATTGCATTTCACCATTTTTTATTCTTTGGTCGTGAGCGTGCAATTTCTTTGATCACGAGCCTGCAAATTGTTTGATTGCAAGATTCTTTGATCGTGATCATGCATTGCGAGTGAGAGATGAGATGGCCAAATTAAAAAGTCAATTTTCTCAGCCCAGGGGTGCCCTAGGAAGTCAAATGAGGGTGGCTTTTGCTGAGGGGGCTTTGTTCTGTCACTGGTTATATTGGTTGTGTTGTTACACTATGATTGATAGGTTTGTTGTTACAGTCTGCCTGTGTTTTCCCAGTACTGTGAATTGGAAATGACAGCTGTGCTCCAGTGCTGACTAGATGCTACACACCTCATAATCATGTTATTTTTCCTTATTTATTATGGTGTGTGTTTCAGTCAGGTTCACATCAGAACTGATCTCCTGTGTGATCTGTGTTGCTTGAATAGTAGCTAATTATGACTTTTGGATATTTGAATGTATTTTTCTTTTATTGCATAAATCAGGTCACTTATGTGAGGCAATGTCAGTGTTGTGCATCACAAGTTTTCATGCCAGTACGAATAATAGCCTAGCAGTTATTTCAGAAATGATTTGGAATGATGACACATGATGTTGCACATAACCTCAGACAGCACCTCAGCCTTTGTGTTCATGTCCTAAATGCCTATCAGTGATGCCATCCTGTCTTACACAGAACTGTAGAGTGATGACCCCAACTGCAAATTCACAGGGCAGACCACAATGCCCTCCTTTCTAATGTGTGACACAAAATATTTTTATGATTTTCCCCATTGTTTTTGTAATGTACAACTAAGTCTAGTTCGATGGACAATTAGACTCTTAGCTCAGTCCTGACTTTTTTTTTATTGTTTTTATTTTATTTTTTTCACACAATTAGGAAACAATGATCTGCTCTAAAACCCACATATCAGCACGCAGTTATTATAAATGTGCATTATGGCTGTGAAAAAGGAATACTAAGTAAACCAGATAAGAAGACAATGACCTAGTGAAATTTGGTGATCAGTCAAACCCTGAAGGCTGCATTATACCCTATGTATGTTTGTACATACATATATATATATATATATATATATATATATATATATATATATATATTAAATGGGTGACACAGAAAGGTTTCCTGAATTAGCAACAGGCTCACTACTAAATTCAAGCAGTTTTTAGTTATAATTCTCTAGAATGTCCATTTCCACCTGTCAATTTCCTATGTAATTGATATTTTTATTGTCCACATACAGCACTAAAAATGATCCACATGACCTGTCTAGTCAACAGCCTAAGAGCACACATCAGGAAGGAGCTGACTGTAAATCTGGCTATAACACTATATACTTGATGGAAACGCAAGTAATCATATTAACAAATTTTCAGAAATCAAAAAATGAAAATCAGCAATAACTGCTTGTTTCACTGTCCCAACAAGAAACCAAGGAGATACTACAGAATCGAAGCTGACACAATAGTAACAGTAGTAGAAAATACTATCACACTATGCACACAAGGTCTTCGATTTTATGATTCAAAAGTAAATTTACATCATGCTGCAGAACTAGGAAAAATCTCAGCGGACAAGCTTCAATAGTCAGAAGTGGGTAGCTTTATATGACACTTAGCGATCCTGCATACCATCTGCCACTTGCAGCAAATTGCACACCGTACTGAGACAGCTCACACTCACTGTCTTGACAGTAAATTAAACACTTTCTATAAAATCATCAAAAGTACATAAAACTACAAAATCATCAATACTGTGAAAATAAAAGAAGAAAGAAATAAAAATATTCTGCATCACGTTGTAGGTATGCTGGCCATATCTTCACAACAAAGTACTTTATAGAGCTGACAGTCAGAGGACAAGAATCAGATACAGGGAAAAGAAAAGCTAAAAAATGACTTAGAACTATCAAAAACAAAGGAAAGTACAGTTCAGGAAGGCATCAAGCCGAGATAAAGTATTAATTTAATAGTTACTACACTGACATGAAGGACAATCACTGAAAAGAAAACCAGCAACTACACTGAGGATCAAAGTCATCAATAGTGGGAAACTGTGAAAGTCTGAGTGACAACTCTAAAAATATGTCATGGCTGCACAGCATGATCCTGACTCTGAAACAGAAACAGCAAGTTTTCATGTGTTCAGCAGTACTGCAATAACACATCACAACTTTACAAAAACAAAAACTGAGAGCATTAAAAATTGGTCAGGACACAATGAATAGTACAACCGACTTAAAGCACAATTTTATTTGTTGCAAAACAGCACTTTGCCTATGATTTTTAAATCTGTCTAAAAATAGCGTTTCACCATTTTTTATTCTTTGATCATGAGCGTGCAATTTCTTTGATCGCAAGCCTGCAAATTCTTTGTTTGCGAGATTCTTTGATCGTGATCATGCACCGCGAGCGAGGGACGAGATGGCCAAATTGAAAAATACAATTTCTCAGTCATGGGGTGCCCTAGGAAGACAAATGAGGGTGGGTTTTGCTCAGGGGGCTTCATTCTGTTGAACCATGGTGGTAGTTTACTGCAATTCCTTCAGATTTTTGAATTACAGCGTTTTTTATTCTTTGATAGTGAGCCTGCAAATTATTTGATTGCAAGCCTGCAGATTATTTGATCATGAGATTCTTTGATTGTGATCATGCATCGCGAGTGAGGGATGAGATGGCCAAATTAAAAAATCCAATTTCTCAGCCCAGAGGTGCCCTAGGAAAACAAATGAGGATGGGTTTTGCTCAGGGGGCTTCATCCTGTTGAAACATTGCAATGGTTTCCTGGAATTCCTTTTAATTTTTGATTTACAGCATTTTTTATTCTTTGATCATGAGCCTGCAGATTCTTTGATCGTGATCTTTGATCACAAAATAGGGACAAGATGGCCAGATTTTTTATAATGGAATAGACAGGGCAATTTTACTAATCTTTAACATTAAATATCTTGGAATTTTTTTTTTTACTTGAAATTTGGAGGGTGTTTACAGCATGTCTTGTAGAAGTAAATTATGGTGTTTACATGTCAGAAAATATTTTTTTTTTGTGGAGATATTTGTGTGTCACAGTTTACATTCTGCGGACAGCATTTTGCATTGTGGTGGTGGCTTAAAATTGATAGGATACCTAGCCTTAGTCTCATGGATGTAGTTTTCAGTCGTTGTGTCTGTTAAATGTCAACAGGTGTGGAACTCTGCCACTCTGACGAATGAAAATCTCAAACTTTAAAATGTCATATCTCGGACAAGGTTTGGTCTTTTCACTTGAAAATTAGAGGGTGTTGTCAACATGTCCTGTAGATGTGAATTGCAGTGTTTACATGTCTGAGAATATATTTTTTGTGGAGATATTGTGTGGCACAGTTTACATTTTGTGGACAGAGTTTTCCATTGTTGTACTAGCTTGACATTTATATGGTAGCTGGCCTTGCTGTTGCCAAAGTACTTTTTAGTCGTTAGGTGTGTAATTTAGCTTGGCACTTGCAAGTTAGTGGGAGCAGGCCCCGCTCTCCCACCAACGTACGCAACTTTGTACTCTTCTATTCATGTTTAAAAAGTAAGGAAGTTCTATGCAAAAAACTGTGTTAATGCATCATTTAGGGTTAAACCACAAAAAGTCAGGAAATGAAAAATCTTTAGGGTTGCCCCTCCCCCCTGGATCACCAATCATCCCAGGATTGACAGATGACTGGATGTGTCATTGGAGTCATGAAGCCTAAATGTCACCCCATTCTTTTTTGCTATCCCTTCTCAATATGAGTAGACATGGAATGGGGTGACATTTATGGCTCACGACCCAAATGACAGACCCCATCATCTGTCAATCTTGGGATGATTGGCAGGTCAGGGGGGAGGGACAAACCTAAAGATTTTTCATTTCCTGACTTTTGTGGTTTAACCCTAAATGATGCATTAACGCAGTTTTTTGCATAGAATATATATATATATATATATATATATATATATATATATATATATATATATCTATATCTATCTCTCTTCTCTATATATATATATATATAGATATATATATATATATATTATATATATATATATATATATATATATATATATATATATATATATATATACTGTATTTATCAGGGCCAGGGATGGGGATGAGTGAGACTGCTGGACACCACTGATTAATTTATATTTACCAGGGCTGGGTATTGGGGATGGGAGGGAACCACTGGACACTAATGTTTACTTTATACTCACCCGGCCAGGTGATAGGGGTACCACTAGACATGAGGGAATGGGCTCTCCATATGGTGATGTATGCTAGGAGTGGGTGCAGCTGGTTGCAGGGGCACAAACCTGCTGCTGTGTTTCATACAAATGACCCCATAATGGGCATGCACATGACCCCTTAATGCCTTGCATGCCCAATGGGCTCATTTGCATGGGGCTGACTGAATATCATGGAGGAGGGCTCCCGGTGCTATCGTGTCTGGGGTGGGCTGTTTCCTGCACTTCCAGGATCCATGTGGGATAGTGCTACTTGACTTAGTGCTGTCTTGACATGCCCTTATATTCAGAAAGATAGTGCTGCTGCACTGTCTGACTGAATATGGCATTTCCCAGAGACCTGGTAAGGGCAAGCACAGTACAAACCTTTACGCTCTGCTTTTGCCCCTTTTTTCAATATCCAGCACTAGACGTCTGCACTGAAGCTATCACACCACAGTTCCCCACGATACAACAGTGGATGAAAGTGTGAAAGTATATTCATACAAACGGCAGTGCAAATAAATTTGTCAAGCTAAATTTCTCTATTTTTTGCTTAGACAGAGCAACTGAGAGAATGAACAGATTAATTAGTGGTAGCCAGTGTGGCCATCCCTAGAAAAATAAAACTTCAGAAGGAGGAGTGCGATCTAATATAAGCCCATGCAATATCTGTCTAAATTGAAAGTAGAGTGACTCACCAAGGCAGTAGTGAAGTCATTAATGATAATAAATATGATTATCAGCTTAAAAAACAGTGCAAAACATTAATGCCAGCATTTAGGGCAGTGTTCTTCCTCAGGGTTAGCACTGCTCAACTGAACTCTCTCTTAGACTGCAGAATACCAAATCAGAATTGTTTCCTCAAAGGTTTATTTGGAGTGCCTGCTTGATACCTCCTTTATTTTATGCTTTAGTTAGTCTCAGCTGCCATGCCTCTCTTGAAGTACAGCTCAGCATCCTTTCTGCCATTTAAGAGAGATTACAGCTGAACAGTGCTAGCTCTGAGGAAGAGCTCCACTCGAAACACCTCTTGCTGTAATCCTACACTCTACCTCTCCTGTCCTCTCCCTTCTTTGTTATCACTGAGCCCTCCCACGCCATATCTAGCTATTCTTATCTTGTCTACCTTTTGTTTGCCTCCACCACCTGCTGCTCATCTGCCGCCAGCCCACCACCCCATCTCGCCTCACCCCTGCTACTGTGCCTATAATTTACTGTTTCCTTTCATTCTTCACAGACATCTGCACCTCGAGCAGTGCTCACAGCAGCTTGGCGGCACCAATGGCTGTCTCTCTCTGGCTGCCATTTCCACTGGATCCTGCTTCGCCCTCAGACCGGCCTCCTGGTCCCGACCACTGGATTTGAAATTAAGGTATGGCTGCTGTTTGATTTTGGGAGCTGGGCTGCTCTGGCAGCTCTCCCATTGGTCGCAGCTTTTCACCAAAGCATCCAATTGGACCAGCCATGAGGAACCTCGCCCATGTTTGGTGCGCCCTGCAATCAGCATATCTGGCTTGCATTGCCACTCTCCTGAAATGGAGCTGCGTCGGAGCTGTGCTTATGTGATGCTTATTTTAGTCCCACCCCCCTCCCCCCAGGCCACCTTTAAATACTCTTCTGTCTCTCCTACTCTGGAAGAACTTCTTCCTCATTGGCTCTTCTTTTTCTGCTCATATATCTAGACTATGGATCCAGACTCAGGCAGGTTATTCCTGTCTAAACCTCTTGCCCCTCTTTTGGTCTCTCTCCTCTATGGCCCATCCTACTTTGCTTAAATCTCCAGAACTAGGTCTCAGGTAAAGGAAAGTTTACCTCAACTAATTTATTCCACAATACCCATATATTCCCTAAGATCCCCTCACCTCTTATGAAATGAGGGCTGCACTGTTGCTGCATCTTTATGTTGGGTTCATGTTCTCTCTACACCCACTCCTTGCCCTGGAACACAGGAGCTAGGAACTGTCACACCAATAGGCAAGCCACCAGCTGATTTGTATACCATGACACCATTGTCCTTCTATTCAATATCTCATTGGCACACAGGGACAGCAGCCTCCCTACCCTGCGGGCTTAATGTCAACTACTTATTCCCACATCTCCTCTGTTCTCCTCAACTCTATCTCACCAGGGTCATGATTTATGCAACTCTGTGCTCTATTGGGGCACATTATAGACACACTGAAACACAAAAGGTATCTATCTGTAAACGGAAATGCACCAGGTCCTTTCAATTGCTGCTAAATGCGCTTATTAAGATACTTGTGTTGCTACTGTTTTGCTCAAGATCAGTCGAGCTAAATCCAGGCCCTCAACTTCCAATTGAAGCCCCCTGTGACCTAGCTCACCTTAAAGGTCTGTGTATACTTCATCTGAATGTATGTAGTTTATTGGAAAAACTGGATGCCATCCAAACCTGGATCTCGTATACTAATCCAGATGTTCTGGTAATTACAGAATCTTGGCTTAAACCATCAACCCTAGACACTGAGGTGAATATTCCCTCCTTTAACATCTTTTGCACTGACAGACCAACAAAAGGAGGTGGTATTGTCATATATGTGTTGGAAAAATATACCACTTCTGTCACCGACTCCACTACTGTTGCTAAGGAATTTGAAAGTTTAACCATTAAGGTCCAACTTGCGTCCTTCTCCTTGTATATCATGGGCTGCTATAGGCCCCCTTCTGCAGGCCTCCATCTGTTGAACCACTTGACTAACTTCTTAAGCAATACACAGGCTGAAGTAATTGTTCTGGGAGACTTCAACCTGGACTGATTCTCCGATATCTCCTTACCACTTAAAGTACAATGTGGCATCTTTGGGTTGGTTCAGCTTATTTGTGATGCTACATGACCGAACAGATCTAACCCAAGTAAAAGCTCCTTGGTGGACATCATACTCGTGAACAAGCCACACCTATTCTCCCACTCAGGTGTGTTCTTCTCAGATGTCAGTGACCATTGTCCCATTGCTTGCGTAAGGACTGCATCTAAACCCCCCTTTTCCTCTAGATACACCTTTAAAAGATGTGTGCTTAATCTTGACACTTATGCCTTCCTTGAGGATATCCAGGAGTCTCTGCTCTGGCATGAATTTTACCTGGCCAAAACAGTCGAGGATGCCTATAAGCCATTTGAAGCCATTGTACTAAACGTCCTTGACACGCATGCCCCACTAGTCAAAACCCAGATCAAGAAAAGATCCTTTCCATGGTTTACACTAGAGCTGAGAACAGCCCTACATAGTAGGGACAAATTATGGGAAAAGGCACATAAAACAAAGCTCCTTGAAGATTGGGCTGCTTTTAGGGCTGCTAGGAACTTTTGTAGGATGTTAACCAGAACTAAAAAGGCATCCTTCTACCAAACATCACTGACTTCCTTCGCTAACTGTCCCGCAAAATTTTGGAGAACACTCAAGGATATCGAAGGTCATGTTCCCACTGGGTCTCTTCGATCAAAAATCTTGAAAGATGACACAGTCATCACTGACAAAGTAGGGATCCTTGATCTTTTGAATGACCACTTTGCCACTGCAGGACTGGCCTTTGACTCCTCGCCCTCTAGCCACATTCACACCCAATCCCTAGCACAGGTAGCATCAAATCCCCACTACACCCAACCTGCCCCTACCTTCTCTTTCCATCCTGTCTCCCTCAAGAAGGTAGAGGAGTTGCTACTGCATCTAGACGTCAGGAAAAGAACTGGTGCTGACCATGTTGAGCCAAACTTCTTAAAGATCAGTTATCGTGTATTGGCTGTTCCAATCACACACCTCTTTAACTTATCTCTTTCACTGGGTGTATTTCCCACAATGTAGAAGACAGCCCAAGTGATCCCCCTGCTCAAATCTGGTGACCGGACAGATCCCAGTAATAATAGGCCCATCTCGCTGCTACCTATTCTCTCCAAATTGCTTGAAAAAGTAACAAACTTGTAACTTAGAGTTTATCTAGACTTCTCTAACCTACTCAGCCCAGCTCAGTCAGGCTTTAGGCCCCACCATAGTACAATTACTGCTCTTGCAAAGGTAACGAATGACTGGCAGAAAGCCCTCAATGATAAATTATCAGTGTGAGCAATCTTCCTTGACCTAAGCAAGGCCTTTGACACTGTAGATCACGAACTGCTTCTAAATACTCTTTGCACCTTTGGCCTAGACCAGATGTCCCTGAACTGGTTCTCCTCCTATCTCTCCAGATGCTCTCAGCAGGTAAAAGTTGTGGGTAACCTCTCCCCTCTGAAACCTATCAATAGAGGGGTACCCCAGGGTTCCATCCTGGGTCCATTGCTTTTCTCACTTTATATCAAAAATATCGACCTGGGGGTTTTATCCTCAGATATTCATCTCTTCACAGATGATACTGTCCTCTACTTGTCTAGACCTAGTCCCAAGCAGGCATGCACAGACTTGCAGAAAGATTTCAACATCCTGCAGTAAAACTTGCTCAAACAAAAATTGCTGCTAAATGCTTTGCTTTGCTCCATTGGCATCTGTAGCAGGCTTTGTGCAACCAATCACCACATTGCTCAATGAACACCTTGACTATGTTGATAAATTTAAATACCTTGGAATGTGGATTGACTGCCGTCTGTCTCTCCTGGTTCATGTAGATGAGATCCCAAAAAAACTGAAGCAGAGGCTAAGTGTATATTACAGAATCAAGCACCTTCTCACCTATGAGTCAAAGAGGAGGCTGGTCCAAGCTACCTTTCTATCATGATTGGACTACGCTGACTTCATTTACAGTCAAGCTCATGGGACAGCCCTAGCCAAACTTGATGTTCTTTATCACAGAACCCTTTGTTTCATTTCTGGGAAACCTTATTCTACCCATCACTGTGACTTGTACTCGGCAGTGGGTTGGCTGTCTCTTGCTTTCAGAAGACAAAGGAACGCTGTCCTTTGGACCTACAGAGCAATTGCCAAGATGTTGCTCCAGTACATCTCTGACTGTCTGCCCCTATGTGTCTCGGGTAACTATGCCCTGAGAAGCCAATCTTATATCTCCCTAATGTTACCGAAGTTCAAAACCCGCTTTGGCAGATCCTCTCTTAGCTCCACACTACCCCAGCTGTGGAACCAGCTTCAAATAACTCTAAAATTAACAATTCCCATTGAAGTCCCAAAATTCAAACTCCTTTATGCAAGTCTTTTCTCTGAAATTTGTAAGTGCTACTCCTGATGTGCTCTGTCAGATCACGACACCTTGAGATCAACTTCTACCTCCTACATGTACTACTTAAAGCATTCCCCAACAGGCTTTCACCTCCTGCTTTTTCCTAGGCTCTAATTTGCCTTGGCTGCTCCACACTTTCTCAGGGTATATAATGTATTGTCCTATACTAACATTATGGGGTATTTAAACATATTGTTCAATACAAACATTTTTGTGTGAATCTTCTGTATCTTGCCTGACTATCTAGCTTATGTATAGCTTTGTATACTTTATATGCTGCTTCACTCATACCCTGTTTGAATTTCTACCTTATGTACAGCCCATATTTTATTTGCTGTTACATCTGTGCTGCTTTTACTAGGAGTAGTATTGCTGTACCTGTGTATGCATATGTATATCTTTTTATGTGTTGGATATTATTTTTATATGCCCAGACTCACCTTGGGAAATGAGCTTGCTCAACGGTGCTTCACCTGGCAAAATAAAGCTTGATTGATTGATTGATTTGCATTAATGCTTAACACTGTTTTTAAGCTTATAATTATGTAAGCAATAAGACAACATGGTGTGCATTAGACAGTTCTAACACGTAGCCAAGGTATAGTAAGGCATGAGGCCATAGACAGAGTGCCTTCAGTCTCTGGCCATGTGTTAGAACTGTCTAATGCACTTCCTCAGAGTGTCTTATTGGGGAGCATGGCAATTCGCTCCCGGCATTTCACTCCAGACAACTGACTCCCAGCAACTCACTCCAGTGACAACTGGCTCCCGTGACAACCTGCCACCCGACAGTTCACTCCTGGGTAGAGTTAATTAACTTACCTGGTCATTTACCCTAACGTCCAAGAAGGAGTTGTTGGGTTGCTACAAAACTTGTTCAGCTTGTTACTGTCAAGGCACCTGAGTAATGCCACACACAAATGACACTATACATCAAGATATCTATAGTGTCTACAATTTCTACGGGAGATGACAGATGACTTGAGTCACAGCCTCATGGGCCAGCCTCTGAGTGAAGTGCAATTAGCTGATTAAGAGTTCCTGCATATCTGTCAGCAAGGAGCTGCTGATCTATACAGGAGGGATGACATAGTCAGGAACACTGATGGGAGCTATTTGTTTTCACAGTTAAGCTCTGTTTTGATACTCGGGAATATGCAGTGTTTCAGGTGGGCTCCCGAAAACAAATGCTATCATTCAGATACAAGGGGAAAGTTACAATCAAGGGCTCAAGAGCTTGTTTTATTATAAGCCAGTCTACAATGTATGAGGTGAAAAATCTTACTTCTAGGTGGAAAGTCATTAGAAGTAGAGCTTCATTTTGTCTGCTTAGGTGGTTTTCTTAAATGGCAACCAGGCAGTAAATGGAGAGTTTAACATTACTTATTGGGATCTGCCTCCTGAGAGAATGAGAGCGAGCGAGGCAAAGAGATGAGAAATTTTACAGCAGGTTTCAGGAACCTGTGCAGGTGACAGGAGTATGAAAGTACTAAAAGCTCTGGAACTTAAAAAAAACTTGTCAGCAGCGAAATGCCGGGAGCAATTTTTTTTTTTTAAATAGCACGAAGTAAATGTAGACTAAACCTTGATGCTGAATCTTTGTTTGTTTGTAGTGCCTGTTCCTATTGCCGTCAGCAGTTAATAAGACTGATATGACTTGGGCACTAACATGCATTAACGATGTCATAGGATATGTGTAGTGATGTTGCATAAAGGGGGGGTGCTGAAGTGAATACATCTTATATACATAATAATTGTATTCTGTTAAGTTATTTAAGCACTTTAGGGTAAATGAACAGTCCACTTACTCCACTACAACTGGCTGACTCCCATATAATGCTAAGTTAATTAACTTCACTGGGGAGTGAATTGTCGGGGGCCAACTGTCACTGGAGTGGGTTGCTGGGAGCCAGTTGTCGGGAGCAAAATGCCAGGGGCGAATTGACATGGACCCATTTTATTCCACTTATAAAATGGGACTCTGTAATTTACATTAATTTTAACTTTAAATTGAGAGGTTTAAACATAAAAAAAACACTTTTTCAAGTATTTTGACAGAAAATAGTTCCTCCACCTGTAAAGACCTGATGCATTTTTTTTTCTTATGGACTTTTTTCCTAAGTAGGCTGCCATATTTGTAGTTCACACACACACACACACACACACACACACACACACACACACACACACACACTTTTTAAAAATGTGCATTGTTTTTCTTTAGTACACGAGTGAAACTGAAAGTGCCGGCTCCAGAGTAGCTGGTTAGGTGGGGTGCACGGAGACATCCTGTTCCATTAAAAAGATACAAAGGTTCTGGGGCTTATTTTTTTCTTGTAAGACACATGGTAGTTTGGATGTACCTCATAATGCAATGACTGGATGGGGGGGGGGGTGATTCCAGAAGTAAATGTACTGGCTGGGGAGATGCCACTACACTGACAACAGCAGAAACAGTTGGAAGCATTATTATAATGCTGAATTTTTCACAGGACCATTCTGGCATCATTAATAAGTAACACAGCAGGAGGAACACAGTTGAGGTGTGTGACATTTTTTTTACCACAAGAAAAGAAGATCTCTGTGGAAATTATGCGAGTTTTCAATTTTTTTTTTGAATAGCTATGAAGCGAGTGACTGGATGGACAGACCCACATGTGGGGGCAGATTAAGTTGCACTACAGCTAGTTCTTTCTAACAAGATTAAAAAAAACAAAAACAAAGAGATGATCGGATAAAAATCTGCACACATTAACATGTGGGCATTTTATAATGATGAATTGCTTAAATGGCAGATTGATTTGTTTTGTATTTCATGATAGCTAATGGGGAAAATGGTGGCTATTTGACTTTTTCAAATTCTATGGCTCAAGGATTTCAGGGAAGTACTGCATCTTGGTGGGCAGGGCTACTTCTTAGCCATGTGTTTTCTAACACATAACTAACATAAAAACATTGAAAATGACAGCAGAAGGAGACCATTGGTCCATCAAGTCAGCCCTTGGGTTTTCTAGACCTTCTATGGGTCCTAGGATCTATCCCCCACCTGTTTCCAATATACTATATGCTTATATGGGCCCTAGCCCTATCCAACCCCCTATTGAAAGCAGCCATGGACCTTGATCCCACCACCTTGGCAGTCAGTCTGCTCCATGGCTCAGTGACTCTCTCAGTGAAATAGTGCTTCATTAGATCAAGTGCTGGAATTACAGGGAGGCTTGCCAGGGCTCGGCCCCCCTGGTTCAGAAGTGAGCCCTTGTAGCTCACACATCACTGCCATTGACTTATAATAGGAAGGGGGTCTCAGTTTAAAAATAGCACCATTATGTACCCCCTAACTCCAAAAGCTCATGAAGTGTAATTCCAACACTGATTAGATCAGTATAGCCTAAAGGTTAGAGTAACGAGCTATGAACGAGCTTGGTACATCCAGCAGACCAGACCTTGATTTAACTCTCACAGCCTCCACTTGCACAGTATATGACTCTGAGCAAGTCACTTAACTGCCCAGTGCTTCCAGGTCACCCCATGAAAACAGGCATTTGTGCCTAGTGGGCCTTACCCAGTTACCAAAGACTAAAATAAAAATAAATAAATAAAAGAGATCCTTTCTGAAGCTCCCACCTTGAAGCTTCCATTCATGTCCTCTAGTGGCTAAGCCACTGACCTTGTTAAAAAGTTAAGTGTAAGGTATTTTATTAATGCCTCTCAGGAACTTGAATGCCTCGATCATATCCCCCCTCTCCCTCCTAGTCTCCAGAGAATACAGGTTCAGTGGCTTAAGGCATGTCTTCCATGACAGCCTCTGTAGGCACTGCACCATCTTAGTCGCCCTCTTCTGTACAACCTCCAGCTTATCTCTGTCCTTCTTCAGGTGAGTCCTCCAGAACTGGACACAGGACTCCAAGTGAGGCTTCACCAGTAACCTATACAGTGGGAGGATCACTTCGCTGTCCCTGCTGCCAAATCCTCTACCTATAAACCCCAGCATTCTATTTGTCTTACTGTAAACCTTGTTGAAATGGCTAGATTGCTTTAGGGTGTCACATATGATAATCCCTAGATCCCTTTTCTCATGTGAGACACTTAGTTGGACTCCATTGAGCTGATATTCTGCCCTTGGGTTCCCTTTTGCTAGATGCATTACCTTACATTTCTTCATATTAATTTCAGCTGCCAGATATTTGACCATTTCTCTAATCTCTGGAGGTCTTTTTGCAGATCCTTTACTGCCTCTGTGCTGTCAACCCTACCTCCTAGCTCAGTGTCATCTGCTAGTAACAACCAATCTGATTGCTTAAAATACTTCCTCATTTTATAAAATAAATATAATTTATGACATCAGTACTGCCTCAGTGAGTTGGTCTTCTTTCCAATTTAGACATATAACAAACAGAGTAGTCTCTCAGTTTCCCTGTCATCACAATTTATTCTCACAGTTCACCTGTTGTCAGCATTTATTGTTTTTGTTGACCCATCAAAACTTGTAACAAAGAAAAAAGATAGAGAAATCCCAAATGGATCTTGATTTGGAAACAGCTGTTCTAATGCTCATAGGATGATCCTGAACATTATATGTAAATATTCTTACAGTGTCAATATAACAAGTAGGACAAACAGCAATGATAGATAAATGGGCAGAAAAAGGAAGAGGTTCACTGCTGAAGCACAAATAGTACAATACAAAACATTATAAAATAAAACAATGAACACAAATATGGCTCTAATAAAGCCTGTACATGCACAAGGCACAAAAAGTGACAAATGGTAGACATTGCATAAATTGACTATGTCATGGCTGCACAGAAAATATCATATTTATTTTCATTTGATCTTTCAGAACCCGCTGACCACATTTATGGCTATATGCCACTTGCGAGGTCATTGTGCTCTGAAAGCCCACGTGAAAAGAAACTGGTAATTTTAGCACAGCCATGACATATCCCTTATTTATACAATGGAAGGTATTATATCTAAGGTTACAAAAGGATAAACAGCTGCCAAACTGGATGTCATATTTACAGCTATTAGAAGATAGAGGGGGCCTCTCAGTTCTATAACATATGGTATGATTGGCATGATACTATACCCCAATATAAAGAACATCATAAAATGGAAAGTAAGTAGAATTCCATAATAACCAAACCTGTTCAAATCAACTCACAAACCATTCTGAGTTAACTTCATGTATGCATGTTTTATGTTGCACTGAGTGTTTGACTGAAAATCTTGTACTGTATATTTTCATAAATGTTACTTTACTCAGAAATTGGTGACCGAGGAAGGCTTACTGAGCCATGGCTTATTTTGAAGTGCAACCTATGGGCATGGTACATGAGAGAATACATCATATAGGTAAAAACTAAATAGCAGTATAAAATTAACCTTAATAAATACTTACTAATTAACTATACTCATTGTTAGTTACACTAATTATAATTATTAATTATAATTTAAGGGTTAATTATTTAATAATAAATTGAATAAACTATCAATTGAATAAACTTTAAGTTAAAAAAGGTGTATCACAAAATATGATGACTGCATTGTGGTCCCCTATGACCCTGTGAAGAGACATGTAGTTAGTCAGAATCTACTCCAACAAAGTCTTTACCATTCTGTGCAACATGTTGAAAAATGGGCCCACTCACCACTAAAACAATAAAGCACTTAAACATTTATGTTTGTTTTAAAAGATAAAAGAAGTCACATCTCTGCCAATCTCACCAACTTTTCATCAATGCATCAGTTACATGGAGATTGGAGCCTCACTATTTGCAAGCTTCATATGGGTATATAAAATAGCAGGTAGGGGAAGTGAGGAACTACTGATAGGGAAGAAGACAGCTGATTCACAAAGATATCAGACCAGTTAAAATGGGGTAATAAACAAGCATTTTTCAATGTTGAATGTTTGCTTTCTTGTATTTGCTGTGTACGGGTAGCCTGTGATGATGGCAACCATGATTGATTGCTTTCAAAAAGGGTGACTCAATCACAGTGCCTGTGCACAGGGCTACCAGGCAGGAAGGGTAACCAGATTGGAGGGGGTGGTGAATATAGCAACAGGATGTCATTATATGTACACGTGTATGGGAAGGAAGGACCATGCCGTGTGATGGGCGGAAGGGGAGGGAGGGTTTGTGGGGTGTACTGCGGTGGTGGGTTGCCAAGCTGACCATGTGGCATGGTGGGTTGGTGGCAGGCTAGGGCTGAAAGGGTGCAGGGTTCAGTTTTGGATGAACGCTCATTTTTTGGCTCTGGTCCGGAAATTTTATTTGTGTGTTTTGCACCCCCTGACATGCACCTTCCTGGAGTTGAGAATCCTTTAGTAGGGGGTTGGGGGTTGAAGTCACCTGTGGGGGGGGTGAGGGGGACACAGCCCCCTCATAACAAAAAAAAATCCAAGTCTCCAGCACCTTTTTGCTGTGTGCTGAGAGCATACATCAACAAAATTGATTTTCGGAGATGTACACTTACCGTAACGGCGACTGCCTTTCTGCGATTGCCATTATCACATGAAACCCCGTGTACATGTTTGGCATTTATAGTGCAGAGGCAATAACTAACAAATTAATAACTTGCATTATAATAGTAAAATTGTCATGATTAAAAAATGAAGAGGTCCATACATAATGTTGCAATTTTCTTAGACTGTGACCTTGAATTTTCAAAAAAGTAATTATTTTTCCTCAGCATACAGTCACAACCAAAGACATGGTCAGATATTTCCTGATCTTTCTGTGATATTTCTGGAGAAATGTCTTGCTTTCTGCAGTTCCACAGTAGGGGCAGCAGAAAGAAACTCTTTAGAAATATTATAATATTTCTGGAAATATCTGACCATGTCTTTGGCTACAACTATTTTAACTTAACAGGTGTCCTTTATGAAATGCACCCCAAAACATTGTTTTGTGGAAGAACCATGAAAACAGGTTTAAGAGGGGAATTTGATAATGACTCTTGCCATGTTCATTCAATTGGGCTAAAAAACATGAAAATGTTGAAAAAGTGTGTTAAAAAGTAAAAATATGGCAAGGTTATTAATAAGTGTTGAAAAATGTCAACATTTGTGCACCATTTTTTTGCAGTTTCAGCCTCAAATATTCAGCATAGTCTTTTTATTACACCACCTTATGAACATGACAGGTTTCATTTATGAAATCTTGTCCAAAAATAACATTTTGTGGCACAAGTGTGAAAATATGTTTTGGACAGGATTTCATAAATGACACATGCTATGGCTAGGAGTAAACATTGAAGAATTTCAAAGTTTTTTCCAACTTTGCTGTTTTTTGAGATTTTGACCCCAAATTTTCAACACAGTCTTATTATGACCCTACCTTATGATAACAACAAGTGGAATTTTCTAAAACCCATCCAAAAGGCGATTTTTGAGATTGACTATGAACACATATTTTGGAGGGGATTTGAAAATGTACACCTGCTTTGGTGATGAGCTGGGGTACAAATAGGCTGCATTGAAAATTTGGGGATAAAATCTAAGGGCACGAGGTAATATTGTTGAATACAAAAACTGCATAGCAACAAATGCTGCAAACAAAAGGGCATGCGCCAAAAACTCGTTAGGCAAAACACCTGACCCGAGAGAAACAGCACATGCACTTTGAATCAATGGGCCTCTGTCTTTCGTTGCTGGGCATTGCCCCCACCACAACTCCCTAAATTAATATAACATGCTCCAGGGGGTTATGGATTTCAGAGATGCAGAGTAAGCTGGGTGAGGGGAAAGGTTTGTTTCCAAAAAAAAGGAAAATGCTACAAAACATAGCAGCACACGGAGACCTGGTAAGAACTGAACCACAATCCCAGGTCTCTGTTTCCTCTGTGTGGTAGTGCCTTAGCCATTTCTCCACAGGAGCAGCTCAACCAGGCACCCAGCACATGGAAACTTGATCCCTTCCTAGTATAAGTGTACAATGACAGGGTAGCGGTATTTCATACTACTGTTCTACCCCTGTCGCTCTTATAACATGCGCTGTCTGTACAGAGCAGTTAATACCATGCTGTCTTTCATGTGCAGTATTGACTTGGTATGGAATCTAGAAAAATGGCAAGGATATCAGAAAACATTGAGGAATTTCAATGTTGCTTCATGACGTTTTTATTTTTTTAAGATTTTGACCCCAGATTTTCAACATAGTCTTTTCATTGTCCCACCTTATGATCAAGACAAGTGGGATTTTTAAATCCCATCCAAAAGCTGATTTTGCAGGGCAACTATGAAAACAAATTCAGTCCAAAAGGTGATTTTGCAAAGCAACTGTGAAAACAAATCCAGTCCAAACATATTTTTGAGGGGACTTGAAAAATTACTCCTGTCTTGTTCATGAGGTGGGTTAAAAAAGGCCATATTGAAAATTTGGGTAAAAATATTAATAAATAATATTCAGAAGTGACAAAGATATAAGTAAGTTAAAACTAATTAAAAAATCATCAACTAAACTTATCTTCTCAGTCACTTTCAAGTTGAACTCAGAAGAAACAGAATGTTCAAGAAGGAGAAGCACAGGACCAGATAAGTATGAATGGTGTCAGGGAGTGTGAGGTGTTGGCTGCTGATGGAGGAAGTTGGGGTGGTGGGTTGGGGGCATAGGGGTAGAACTTGTCATTGGACGATTTTCTTATTTTATAGGTTTATAGACAGGGAATGGGGAAGGATCAGGAGGTGTGTGTTATACTTGGTAGTGGAAGGGAGCTGTTTTCCAATGTATGGGACACATGAAAGGACTGAGAGACAAGTGGGATAGTTGGCAGTGGAAGGGAGTTGTTTTTCAACAGATGGGGCATGGGGTAGGATCAGGAGGTGGGTGGAATACTTGGCAGTGGGAGGGAGTGTTTTTTTCAATGGATGGGGCATGGGAAGGATCAGGAGGTGGATGGGATACTTGGCAGTGGAAGGGAGTTGTTTTTTTTTTATGGACAGGGAGGAAATGGTAGGTAGGCAGGACACTTAGTACTAGGAAGACATTATTTTTATGCATCTCATCTGTATGGCAAGAGATCCCAGGGCTTATACTGATGCCGATCAGCTGCTTGCTGGGTGGCATCATGTAGATGAAAGCATAGAACTGTCTTGTGATAGGAGGAGCTCTTTCTTTTCAACTGCATAAGGTTTCTGCCCTGCAAGCATAGAACAGTATCATGAGTAGCCTCGCTGATCATTGGCCTGACCCTGATGAGCCCACTGCAGACTGCCTTTATTGGATCTGACAGTGACACTCCTCTGAAACCCATGATTGAAGAAATAAGATCACTTTGCACAGGTACAAGCAAACATAAAACAAAGAAATACAAGATATATCACCCCTGTCCTCCCTGGCTCCACAAAACATTAGTGAGACTCGTAGGAATATGATTTCGGTCACCCTGTAAAACTGAAAGATTATAAAAGGGTTCATTTTTATTTGCGCTAAGGGACATTTGTCCAAAGTTTTGTACAACAGTTTTAGAAATGGACCACAATTTGTCACAGCTTTCCCCATTTATGACTGCTTGTGGAAAGATTTCTCCTTGTAGTGGCTGAATGAGGGCAAATGATAAATATGTTCTGTTCACATCTACAGGAGAGAACATGGAGTGGAGTGCACACCTCTGCTTTCAAAGGTGCTGCCAGTTCCAAATAGACAATAATGAAAGCAAAAGAGAGGTGCACACACCAGAGGACGTTGAAGAATTTGTTGATAAAGGAGGAACATGGTGCTAACTCCCCTATGTATTGACTCCACTGCAAAGTCTTTTTCATGTTGCACTAGGGGCTTTCTTCAACCTCCTCTGGTGCGGGCACCACTTTTTTGTTTTCAGTTATATTCACATCTCCACTTGTACCAAAGCTCCTGTATAGCTAGCCACATCTTCAAGGGCAGATAGTACAAACACCCTTATCAGATATGTCCCAATATGTCTCTTTGTACTTGTACAGGATAAACATTAAAGGAGAAATAAGAATATGCAGACAAATTTCAAAAGATATTAGCCATTTAACTACAAATATTTTTTGTAACTCAGAACTAGGCCTTCCATCATTAATCTCAGTTTAACTTTTTGCTGTTTTATTTCCCTCTCCCGTTTCATCCCTTCATGACCTTTTCCTTCTTGTTTAGATTCATCCAGCTAAATCAGCAGCTACGGATCATTAAAATGCTACTTGATGTTCAGTGTAAGCCCCATCTCTCACTGAAGCCGCACTGTCACCCAAGCTGTATTTACAACTGTGTGCAGTAATTTTCCTTCTGCAGTCTCACAGAAGGTCACAGATACTCAGACTGTCTGTGAATATAGAAAGAGACAGGGAGGAATATAATATAGATCCAAACCTGCCATAAGCCACCCGCATACACTCTAATATCCAACTCCAGACATTTCATCTGACACATATTACCAGTTATTTCAGTGCAGAACTGTAATAACTCTCTTTGCTTCTCTCGTTAATTTTTCTTAACCAAAAGAGATAGAAGAATGACACTTCTTCAGTTGGCTGCAGTGCTTTAGTTGGAAAATTAATGAATACTGTACATTTACAGAAAACATGTTCAAAATAATATTTAATTGCATATAACAAACATTCACTATAAATCAGTAATGAAGGCTTGTATTTGGTTTGCCTGACGTTCATAGACTTATAAACAGAGGAACATGAAGTTCCTGTCAGGATTTGATTCCTGGCCTTTTGATGACAATATAATATTATTGTGCTTCTGTGAGGATTTAAACATACTGTAAGTCTCCTGCTTCTTAACCTGCTTACACATTCACTGAGCCACACAGTTCCATGGCAATTAAATCACTTTTATTTTACTCTGATGGTTCCGTTTCATTATCTATGAGGCAGGTAACCTACAGTAGGTTCTAACCTGACAGAGACTTTTATGACACTTTAAATCAGATTAACCCTGACAGAAACATTGCATGATGCCTTTACTGAATGCTTCCATAACATAATGGTTATGTCTGAGGCTTAGCAAGCTTGGGACTAAGATTTGAATTCTGCCGGCAAGCCTAAATATTTCATAAATTAATCAAAACAGCAGGGCTCATGGCAGGCATTTTATATTTTTACATAGTAAAATAGTAATTTAAAATTGGAAGTGACTATAGGTCAATGATCATCCCTTGCTTCATAATAAGTTACTGTATGAACAAGTATCATGTGCAAACATGCACTAATTTTAAGGAGCTCCTTATCTACTGTATTCCACAGGTATTCAGTGTTTACCTTAGTAAACAAAAATGCGTCCAGGATTACCTTGAAGGTTGACTGTCTTGATGATCACTGGCTCCACTGGTAAGCAGTACAATAAGTTCACCAACCTCTGGGAGAAAAACTGCTTCCTGATGTTACCCCTGAACTTATTACCTCTGATCATCAAGGCATGTCCCTATATCCAGCTGGAGGACCCCAGAGCAAACATGATTTGGAGGACACCAGACCAAACATGATTTGCTTTTAATCTCATCAGTACCATTGAGTCTGCAAAAAACTCAGACCATGCCCCCTTTTAGCTTCCTAGGTTCCAGTTACAAAATGTTGAAGGCTGCCATTCCCTCTTCAAAGCTTTTGTCCTCCATACCCCTAATCATTTTGGTGGTAATGCATTGCACCCACTTGACTGTCTCAGTGTCATGTTTGTTCTGAGGAGCTCAGAACTGCATGCAGTACTCTAAGTGGGACCTGACCAGGGCCTTGTAAAGAGGTAGGAAAACTTCTCCTGCCCTGCAGGTCACATCCTTTTTGACACTGCATGTCTTACTTCAGTCCCTTGTCTATTATGTCCCTCAGACCATTTTCCTCTGCCACTGCAGCAAGAGGTTTCTCATGCAGTGTGCAGGTCTCACCTCTGTTCTTCCTCCCCATGAGTAGCACCTTGCATTTGCCAGCTTTGAATCTGCGACTCCAGGGACCAGATGTTCAAAAACTCAGAACTGCCACAAGCATGGGTGCATTACATATATGGATCCATGGGATTGCAGCAATCTAGCAGGATTTTCTATGGTATCTGTCAAAGTAACCCTCACTAGAACAACTTTCATTGGGCTAGAGAGCATCATATCTGGGGCCCTTTAACACACATCTTGCTGTTGAACACTGCCACGCGCTGCTGTAAAGCAGGTAGGCTATGGCAACTGTGCCTGAGATTAAAATATATTGTGTAGTTGTGGCATTTGGACATGGCCATGGTCATGGTGTAGCTGCAGCACTCTAAGGGTTTGACGCATAGCTTGACACAAGCCCGGCACCATCCTTCAAAAACCCAGCCCCAGAATGCTGGTCAATCATGCAGTTTGTTCAGCCCTCCTGAAGTTTGTCCCCATCCTCAAGGGAGTCCACCACACTGGCCAGCTAAGTAATATCAGCAAATGTAAGCAGCCTTTGAAGATTCCTGTTTCCAGATCATTAATGAACATGTTGAATAGCAGTAGTCAGAGCACTGACTCATGAGAAATGCCCCAGTACTCCTCTCCACATGTAGTACTTGTCCACCACATTCCTCTGCATCTTACCCCAAACCAGTTAGCAGACCACCTGGGGCATGTCTTGCATATACTGCACTGGCATACTTTGGCTGGATGCTTGTCATGTGCCACTGTGTCAAAAACATTGCTGAAGCCTGGATACACTGCTTTATGGCAGCTTGTGGCAGTGTTCATATCTGATGACCTCAAAAGTGGCAAAGCAGTGTGATATGGCAGTAGGAAAGGCTAGTAGAATGCTGGGATGCATAGAGAGGGGTATCGCAAAGCAAAAAGAGGGAGGTGGTGTTACCCCTGTATAGGTCAATGGCGAGGCCCCAGCTAGAGTACAGTGTCCAGTTCTGGAGGCCCCATCTCAAGAAAGACATTGATTGGGTACAGACAGTGCAGAGTAGGGCAACCAAAATAGTGCATGGCCTGCTTCAGAAGCACTATGAGAAAAGACTCAGGGAATTAAATATGTACTCTCTAGAGGACAAAAAGGAAAGGGAAGACATAACAGAGATCTTCAAATACCTCAAGGGCATCAATAAGGTGCAGGAGGGTGACATTTTACATAGAAAGAGATGATCAAGGACAAGGGGAATAATATGAAGTTGGAAGGGGGGGGTGGTTCAGAGGAAATGTGAGGAAGTACTTCTTCACAGAAGGTGTAGTGGATGCCTGGAACAGGATTAAAGCATGCATGGGATAGACACAGGGGGCCCTTAGTAATAGGGCTGGGGGGGAGGCCACAGGTCAAATAGGGTCTGCAGTGGCACATTAGGTAGGAAATGTTTAGGGTACACTAGATGGGCCAAGGGGTACTTTTCTGCCAACAACTGCTATGTTACTGTGTTACTATGATAGACTAGCTCTATGACCCTGCACCTGTCCACCTTCCTGGTCTCTCCCACAAAAACATGATCACATCTGAACTGCACTTTTAACTAGAAACAGAAGCAAAGTGAAATAACACACTGCAGTGGAAACTGCAAACAAACTTAAGTGTTCACAGGCAGACATAAAACCCATGTTGTTTGTAAACAGGCCACAGTTAACTGAAACAATACAGATTACTTCACAAAACAAACATTTTTTCACACTTTTCATGTATTTCCTCATATTTACATACAGAAAACATTTTCACTATTTTTTACACATTTCACAAACACTCAGGGGTAGGGGTTAAACTGCATATAATCATCCCCCTGGGTACCAATGACCTGGCAGGGTGTGAGGTGGGGGTATTCAAGGACAGGTTCAAGATGTTTGGGTAGACTATTAAAGTGGGAGGCAAGATTGGAAGAGTTATCGGAAGTGCTGCTGGGGCCTAGAGCCAGTTCAGCCAGGAAGCTTAAGATCTCTGTCTTCAACAACTGGCTCAGGGTGCTGTGCAAGGAGGAAAGCTTCAGATGCGTAGGGAACTGGGTAGGTGTCTGGGATCAGAATCACTCTATTTGTCTGACAGGCTGCACATTAGACAGAATCAGGCCACATGCCAAAGAGAGAATACATTTAGAATGAATGGTGGGGAACTACTGTGGGGCTCAGTACCCAAGGTTTTTCCAAGGAGGGGGCTGGCAGGCCTTATCCCAAGTTATGGGCATGTCAGAAAAAGGTGGCTTGAGAGATAAGGGTGGGGAGGGAAGGAAAAAATGTGAGGTTAATATAAAAAAAATATGAGGAGATGGGGAGGAGAGGGGGCCAAATGGAGGTCCAGGGAAGGATGAAACAGGCAATAGGGAAAGAGGGTGTTCAGTAAGACAGCAGAGGAGAAGAAATGAAAGGAAAGGAAAGAGAAGGAGAAGAAGAAGATGGCAAGCATCCTAGAGAGTGGGGTCAGTCAATGCCAGGAGCCTGGGGAGTAAGAAGGATGATCTCCAGGCAGTGGTAACAAAGGGCCATGTGGATCTTGGGGGGTTACTGAAATCTGAGCAATATTGAACCATGGCTGGATTCCCCCTGTTCTGGGGTTCACCCTCTAAGGGAAAGATAAGGCAGGTAGAAATGGGTAGGGCTGGCCCTTTACAACAAGAAAGTGATCACAGTCATAGCGAAGATATTGGGAAAAGGGCATGAAGTCAATCTGGGTGTAACTTCAGACAGGGATAGGGAGAAAAATAAGGGTGGGTTGGTGTATAGGCCATGTCAAAGTGAAACCACAGACCAGAAGCTGGGTAATGAGATTAGAAAAGTGTCAAAGCAGGGGGAGGGGGTGATTGTGGCAACTTCAACATGCTGGACATAGATTGAAGCATCCCACATGCAAGCGGCAACTGATGCCAAATACTCCTGGAAACAGTCCATGATGAGTTCTTAGCCCAGGGGGTGATGCAGCTGACTAGGGACTGCACTATTTTGGACTTGGTGCTGATAAACTTCGATCACGTCAGAGACATTAGCTGACTGAGCCTCTCGGAAGCAACGATCACCTGTCATTGTGGTTTCATCTTGATATGAGGAAGGAAGTTCTGGACACCAGGACACAAGTCCTAGACCAATCTTAGGGACTGTTTTTAATGGAGCTTGCACCACAGATCTGGCACAAACTACTGTAAATTGGGAAATCTGTAGCAACTGTGCCCCACCTTCAAAAACTGGGTGCAGTTGTGGCAAAAGGGATTGTTGCACTAGTGATTTCAAAGTGTTGTGGTGCAGGATCTGACACAAGCCCTACACCACCGTTAGAAAACCTGGCTCAAGATGAGCCACATGAATTTAACGTCATGATAGATTTTCTCATACTTTTAATATCAAGACTGTTGACTGGGTGCTTTCAACTAAGATCACATTGTAACTGTGCTTAATGAGTTTCTGCCTTGATATAATTGCTATCAGGTTTTTCTATGTAAATAATTTCTTCCATGTACACTTAAATTGTTGGGTCTATAAAAACATTGGTTTGTGTCTGAGATATTCAGCCCCTGACAAACTCTGTAGAGTGAAATGTGTAAGGCTGTTTCTGACTTTCAGCATCCACCATGTATTGCCTGTGAGTTTTTATCCTCTTTTTTTATATAATAAATTATGGAATACTATCTATATGGTATCCTTCTTGTTTCGGGGTATATCCCATACAGGTTGTTGTGAGTGCTGTATTATACTCTTTTGGATAAGAAATCACTTATGTTTACAGGAGAGCTTGACAGTGCTATAAGGTAAAATAGAGCATCCTTTAAGCTATTTAGGAGGTTCCAGAGAAAGGAGCACATGGCACAATACCTGGAAAAGCTAAAAACAACTAGCAGAGTGGTAAGAAAGGATAAGGTAGAGATAGAGATGTGGATAGCAGAGGGGGTCAAGGAAGGTAACAAGACATTCATTTGTTACATCTGAGAAAGACTGAAGACAAAGGAAAGTATTGCAAAGCTAAAAAAAGGGCCTGAGTGGGTGGAGGATAATGGTGGAACATTGTAAGTGTTCAATGAATTCTTCTGATTAGTATTCACAAAGGTAAAAAATGAGTCAGTCCGACAGGGAAAAACAGGGTTAGGGAGGGAGGGAGTGAAAATATGTGAGGAGGTCATTAAGGAGGACAGGGTCCTCTAGGGGCTCTGGTCCCTTAAGACAGATAAATCTCCTGGCCTGGAAGGTATGTACCTTACAGTGCTGAGCAAGCTGGTGGCACTTCTGACAGCCCCTCTGGCTGACTCATTCAACAACTCTTTGAACATAGGAATAGTGCCACGAGAATGGAGGACCCCAGAAGTAGTGCCCCTGTATAAGAGTGGGGCAAGGGACAAAACAGAAAACTACAGGCTAGTCAGCTTGTCACTGACAGTTGGCAAGCTGATGGAAATTATTCTCGAAATAGTTGAGCTTCTTCAGTTAAAGGGGATCCAGGACATCAGGCAGCATGATTTATGACAGGGAAGTTGTGCTAAATGAACTTGATTGATTTCTTTTTCTTGGTTATTAGATCAGTGGACAGAGGACAGGCACTGGACATGCTGTAAAGAAACCCAGATTTAGCAATTTAACCCAAACACTTCCACAAACTTTAAATTGCTTGTCTTATTGGGGCGCTAGTGGTTATTAATTAATTAATTAATTTATTTATTTATTTATTTATTTACTTATTTCAAAAGTTTCACTAGGAACGGCATTGATAGCAGCTCATTTCCAGATGCATCCTGGGGGGAGGGGTAATTGGGAAATGAGAACAATCATAAGCAATAAAAATTACATAAAATTATATGCCAGGAAGAAGAGCAAGTAACAAATACTAAGCTACAATTAAATAAGCAAATGAAACAATTTATACAAGATTTGTGTAGTATAACCAGGGATGTGAAGAAGATTGTAAATCAGAGGGTTTCAATGAGGAGCACATAAAGTGCAAGGTGCAGTAAGAGGGAGAAGGAGAGACAGTTATCATTAGGAATCAAGGTGTGAGGGTAGCCTGGAAATAGCAGAAGGGAGTGAATAAGAGAAGAACAGGTGGGGAGATAGAGAACAGATGGAACATGGAGAACTTCAGAAGCAATTACAGGTGTGGGTTGAGAAGCCAGTGAGTAGGAGGAGAATAAGAGCAGAGAAGGAGCAGAGTGGATGTTTAGGGGGAGACAGTTCCATAGTTTGGGGAAATGGCAAGAGAAAGCAACATGGCCAGCTGAAGATTTCTAGAAGGGAGAGCAAGGAAGTGACAGCCAGAGTTACTGAGAGTGTAAGAGGAGGGTGGGGGATGGAGAGGAGAGAGGTGAGGTAGGAGGGAAGGGAACCAATCCAGAATTTAAATATAAAGGAGGTGCAGTGAAATAAGTGTCTGGCTTCAAGGGAGGGGAGGGAAAGGGAGGACTAGAGGGAACAATGATGGGTGTGGGTCACGCAGTCCAAAGCAAAGCAGCAGAAGTAGTGATATAGGGGGTCCAGTCTGGCTAGGGTGGTCTTAGGAGCAGCACTGTATATGATGTCACCATAATCAAAGATGGGGAGGATCATTTTCTGGACAATAGACAGGTGAGCTGGAAGAGGGATGTAACCTCTATTCCTGTATAATGCACCAATTTTAGAATGAAGTTTTCTGTGGATGGTATCCACATGCCCAGAAATGTCAGTGTGATGGTCATGCCATACTCCTAAGAACTTAAATGAGGGGACATCATCAATTACAGTACCATCCAGGGTGCAGAAGGAAGGAAAGGCAGGAAGCTTTATGAGCTTGTGTCTGGTGCCAAAGGTCATGGAGACTGTTTTCTTGGTGTTGAGAGAAAACGTGTTAGACCAGAACCACTGCTGGGCATTGTCAAAATCCAGCTTTAGTCTGCCCATCAGATCAGAGGAGTAGGATCCAGAGGTAAATATTACCATATCATCTGTGTACATGTTGACGGATGAAGATGAGTAGGTAGCAGGGAGGTCAGTGAAGAAGACCAAGAAGAGTAGGGACACCAGTTCGGATAGGGAGTGGGGGTGATAGGGAATCTCCAATTCTAATTGACTGAGTCCTACCTTCAAGATACTGTAGAAGTGGAACCATTTAGTTGAGGAGTTGTAGAGCCCTGCTGCCTTAAGCTTGTCAAGGAGAAGGGGGTGGTCTGCAGTGGTCAAAAGCTTTGGCCAAGTCAGAAAAGATGGCTGAGGTGAGAAGGCCCTGATCCATTCCAGAAAGAATGGGGTCAGTGAGCTGGAGAAGGGAGGAGGTGGTGGAGTGGAATTTATGGAAACCAGACTTTAGAGGGGTGAAGAAAAAGGGGGAGTCAAGGAAGGAGGAGAGCTGGGTCAACATAAGGTGTTCTTGTAGTTTAGCTAAGGTGGGGGAGCAGGAAGATGGATCAGTAGTTGTCAGAAAGGGTGAGGTCACCTCCTTTGGGGAGGAGTGTAACAGTGGCCTGTTTCTATATGTCAGGAAAAGAGGCAAGGGGAAAAGAGAGGTTAAGAAGGGAGGGAATAGGCAGGGCAAGGGCAGGCAATGGTTATAGCATACATAAATTAAAACAAGAGACCTAGTGCACACATTCCCCAGCCCCCTCCCCCCCAAAAAAATGGCAAGTCATTAGATTATTACAGTTTACTTTCTGCTTCAAATGGCTACTCACTTGTTTCATCCCTAAGGGGAGTGAGGGTTTCTTAGTTTTTCAGATCAGAGCTCTGGTATGAAGTAAGCTCAGCCACCAGTCAACAAGGAGGGCCTCCCATCAACTGATGCCCTACTCTAAAATGCAGTTGTCAGAGTTGGCTCCTTTTAAAATGTGGTGCATTGCCTTATTGACTCACTTTAAATAAGGTACAGTCCACAACCAATATACCGGTGATTGGTGGGGAGCCAACTAATGGAGACATCCATGAATCTCCAAAATCCAGAAAAGCAGCTCAATCCAAGTGCTTTCACAAATGTTAAACTGCTTTTTTTCACTTGGGTGCTACCAGTTATGACATTGATAAGGTAAAACAAGAGACCCAGTATACCACCCCCCACCAAAAAAAAATTGACAACTCATTAAAGTATTACTATGTGCTTTCTGCCTCAAATGACTACTCACTTATTTCATCACAAAGTGGAGTAGGGGATCTCTTAGATTTTCAAATCAGAGCTCTGGTGTTAAAGTAAGCTCAGCCACCAGTCAACAGGGTGGACCTCCCATCGACTGAGGCCCTATTCTAAAATGCAGCTGCCAGAGTTTGCTCCCTTTAAAACATGGCGCATTATTGCCCTTTATTGACTCACATTACATCAGGTGCAGTCCCCAGACACTGTGCTGAGCAGGAGTAACTCTACAGCTGTGCCACTGTGCCATCTAACAAAATGTATCTTTCCAAGTAAAACAGTTGTGTTTTCTTGTGTTCAAACACCTATACACCCATTAATACTACGAAGCTGGTGCTTTCAACCCTCTATCCACAGCATCAGGCCCTTTCCATCCCTTTATGCTTGCCAACTCTGTTCCTGTTCATACCTACTCCGAGCTTCTCATTCACCACTCTCTGTACTTCCCCCAAGTAACTTATAACAGATGCTTCCATACTGTTATAGTAGATTTTTTGCTGAACAGATAATATATGTTACAGCCTAGGACTCTCCGTGTTTGGAAGCTGTTCCTTGAAGGTTATCCCAAAGAAGTCCTAAAAAAGAAAACATGATATTATAAGAGGACACAAAGGATCAGGCTCAAAGAGATTTAAACAACAAGTTAATGACTTATTTAAAAATATATACTTATCTGATAGGTAGTTTGTTATGTCTGTATAGATCTGTAAAATAAGACAGAAGACACATTCTATAAGGATGGCCTGAATACACATCTTTGGCATGCATCTTTGTGTGGATGCTCTACAACCACAGGTGACTACACCTGTGGCATGATTCACTGTCCTCAGCCTCCCCACCCTGGGTGCAGAAAGCAGAGTGTAGTAACTGAGGAGAGTGGAGGGGACAGCAGGGGGCCAAATGGAGGGAATCAAACTGGATGCCCAACCTAGTACCAGAGTAGAATCCCTGCTCTGCTTGGAGTTGGGTAATGTAAAATGTGTAAGCCCTCCAAGGACTGCTGTATCCCAAAATATGGATTACATTAACAAAAATTAAAATTTCATAAATTATACAGATGGCCCCAGCCATCCATGGTAGCTTATAGTGGTTATTAGGTCTAATACACATCAAAACAGGTACGTACTAGGATACACAAGCACATGCTGGGCTTTTGGCCCCAAACCAACATGTAGGGCCAGGATGCACTACACATGGCTGCCCATATCTGCAGGTGCCTAGGTCTGCACAAGGGAAGGGGTAGGCCAGGAGGCCAGACCTGTGCCTCCAGTCAGAAACCACAGCTGGTACCACACTAGATCCCCTGCTCAGATGAACCAGGGGATCAGAGGATACAGCAGAATGCATAAGAACTGCCATGCATCTTGCACATGTGCTGGTTTTGTATTTTCAAAAGTACCTGTAGCAACTTTTAATGTATTATGTACTGTGTGAATGTGTGTGTGTGTGTGTGTGTGTGTGTGTGTGTGTGTGTGTGTGTTTAAATTTTCATTAAAACAGTTTGAAATCTGTACGTAATTCAGCACAGAGGGGAAAAAAGGTTTAACTTTGAAAATCTACTTCTAAGTTCTCAGGTTAGATGTGGATTTGTCATCTAGTGTCTTTTGTTCTGTATCACAGCAGGCTGCACTTACAGTAATGGGTAGCTGTTCTGGGAATCATCAAGGAATACTTGCTCTTTTCTTTTCAGTTGAGTTGTTTTGAGACTAAACAGGGCCAGGTCCAAACATAAAGGCATCCCACAGTGAAGGCAGCCAGGAGAACAAAGGGCTGAAATTACAATCCAAATACTAAGACTAGTTTAGACCAGTTTTCCAAAGAGGTGGTCCACTAGGGATCAATAAGATGCCTCTGTTATTTACCAGCATGTGCTCAGCTGTATCATTGTAATTGCTACTAAATTGTATAAATGTATGAAACCACTCTGTAACTGTAAGTCAGTGACCTTTGTGCTGTAACCTAAAGTTGTTCTGTCTGTCCTCAATGTGACAAGGTACCTTTGGAAATGAACCTCTGGTTCAAAGGTTGTAAACCGATGTACAAATAAATAAATAAATAAAAGATGGTTGAACTTATGATGTCAGAGTAACATGCACAATGATGTAGCATGCTAGATGGACAGTCAAAGGTTTTTGAGGTCTCATAGACCTGCCAAGTCAGTAAGGATTGAGACTCTAAGTGAATAACATCAAGGATTTGAGTCTGCCTTTACTCACTGAGTTCCCAGTTAGGGTAAGAGTAAACTCTGCTTAGTATTTAGGTGAAAGTAAGTTAGGTTATTCTATGTGTTTTCTGTTTCCAAAATCCTTTCTTTTGTATCTATGTATGTATACTGTATTCCCTATAGTCTTAGTGTGTATTATCTTGTAACATATGTAAACATGTTGCAGTGTTAAATATTATTTTATATATGTCAGGCTTTCTGTGTCTGAGCCATTTCTGGTATAGATAAATGGGATAAGTGACAAAAGCTGTGATCCATCTTTGAAGAGTAAGGCTACAGTTACTATATTTTAAAGTGAGATATTCTGAGAGGTGACAAAGGAGGTGGGTCAAGGAGCACAGTACTGTGTGGGCAGTGAATCTGGTGGGATTTGGACCTAGAGATACCCTGAGTGTGGGTCTTGTGGTGTCCCATGAATAGAGCGACTCGATCTGGGTGAGTCAATTTCAGCAAGCACAAAATAGTGAATGTGAAGTTAGCGATCGTGAAATAAGAGCACATGTTAAGGTTAGTGATTTACTTTTGGCAGTCGGGAGTTATGGGAGTTACTGTGTGCTGTAGGTAGGTTGTTTCTTGCTGAGACAAACCCAGGCTGGCAGCATAGCATAGTGTTAAAGTCATTGCTTCAGTGCTGGTTGGCCCAGGTTTGTGACTGGCTGGACTGTGTTTCTTTTATTTCCTTTCTTGACTGGCTGCACAGTGTTTTTTTCCTATCTGGATGGCCTGCCCAAAGTCCTGACTTTGGTGCTCTGCCCTCCCCACACACCTGTGTCTCTGTCTCTGAGCACAGTGTCAGTACTGGCCCAACTTTGACCTCCTCCATGACCACTATTTCCCTGGGGAGTAGCCTCCCATCCTCAGGTTGTACCTTTCCCTGACTAGCACCCCCCCTGGTGGTAGTTATATTTAGTAGGGTGTGTGTGGGGCACAGCAGAAAAGTCACGGCAGCTGTTCACTGTTTTAGGGACATGCTATTGTGCTCATTGCATTTTTTATTTCACTCTTGCGTATTTGCTATTTTTATCGGTGCTATTTTATTTTTGCCAACATCGTATAGAACCTGTCCTGTTGAGTGGTGGGTGTATATCCAGCTACCCTTGCAGGTGTCTGAAGCGTTGGGGAAACAGGCACCAGCTGCAGCTGTGTTCTGGGAGAGAACTAGTTTGTGACAACCTGATGTACCACATAGTCATAATCCTCTCCCCAGTCCCATGGCATAGAGGAGAGCTACGGCTACAGCGCAACAGCATGTCCACCAAATGATTGTGGGGGGAGAATACCTCTTTTTGGCAGACCTCTGACTGGAGTAACCAACTACTTCCCTGATACTGGGCTAGCAGAGTGCAAAAGGCATCATGAATACTGCACTGAGCCAGTCCAGTACCTGACAGGCACCTTCCCAGCCAAACTGGCTATTCTGATGCAATGTGTACAAGTGCAGTAGGGACCTATGAGGGACTTTGAGCAGGGGATTGATGTTAGTGCACCTGCAGGTGTACAAAGGACACCTGGGATGTGCATTTCTCAGCTCCACGCACCACATATTGTAATGCTCAGAGTCAACAATCAGTAGCGCATGGTGAATTTGTTTTTGTTGTTCCTTGAAGTTTCCCTGTTAGTTTTCTGGGTAGGGTGAAGTTTTATCTCTGTACGGAAGTTGGGTTGTTTTGTTTTGTTTTATTTTTATTTATTTCACCAGGAAAGTGAATTGGATCCAAGGATCCTTTTTCAACCACACCGGGGGGGGGGGTAACAAAGATACAAATATAGTAAAAATAACAATTAACATAAAATCACTAAAAATGTTTACAATGTCACAATCACGTAAACCACACACTATACAAATCACACGTTACACACAACTCTAATAAATAATATTATTTCACTGTGCGCTAGATGCAGAACTTCTGATTCCATCTCCAATTCTGCTCCAATGCCTTAATCAGAAGTGGAAAGAAACTGGGCTCAGAATTTCTGAAACTCCAGCTAGGTACTGACAAAATGGATTCCAGAGAATCTGAGCACCCCTAACAGAGAAGGTAAGGATGAGGATGGGTGAGGTGACCAGACAGAAGTGGGCCACTCTTGAGACAGGAGATACAGAAACAAAGAAACAATATGATGAAAAAATGTTTTATCAACTATCAAATTCTGCTGCTTCAATCAACCCTTCTTCAACTTTGTTTTAAATACTTAACACACATTTTTGTGTAAATTATCACTCATACCTTTCAGCTTATTAAACTGTCAAACCCTCAATTCTAATCTTTTAGACTCCCCCATCCATTTTACACCCCATGCCCAAGCTCATCAATGGTTAACATACCGTATAACAGGAAATTTTCACTGTCTTTTTATTTTTGCTGTTTTTGCTGGTTCCATGTTAAAGCAAAAATAAAAAGACAGTGAATATTAGGTGAATCACTATACAATAGCAGCACTTGTGTTCCACCAGTGAAAATAATATGACATGAACATATCAGAGTGTGCTCAGGGCACTAAATTTAACATACTTAGATTCATACTTAGATCGAACAGAAGCTAGAGAGCCATAGGGCCCATAGTTGCTCCTTTTGTCTAATAGTAAAGCAAAGTGGTGCCTGAAAGGATAAAAGTGTCCAACCGGGTCTTAAACATTGACTTGGAACTGCTGGTAATCACCTCCAAAGGTAATGCATTCTAGGGCTTGATAATACGTAGTGTTTAAAAGAATTTACGAGGCATTCGATTGAATCTCCTGTGTTGTAGCTGCAGCAGGTGATCTCTGAAATCATAGATGTCATCCTTAAACATTAGCCCTAAACTGGTCAATAAATAGGGATCATTCATGATGTCATACAAAAGAAGGAGGTTCTCTCTTAATCGTCGGGTTGAAAGGGACATTAAATTCAGAGAACTAAGTCTGGTTTCGTACGTGATATTTTGCAGTCCTCTCACAATTTTAGTGTAACCTCTTTGTACTTTTTCCAGTTGCATAATGTCATGCTTTTTAAAAGGGCATCACAACTGAGAGGAGAAATCTAGATGTGGGTGGACATAAGCTCTGTATAGGGTCATTAGTACGTTGCTATCTCTTGTTTTAATATTCCTCTTGATTGACCAAATAATCTGATTGGCCTTGAGAATAACTCCATTAATCTGAGAGTTGGGGAGGAAGTCCTCAGATCCTTCTCTATACCAGTACTGGTTAATACTCTGTCATCTAGTGTGTAAGCATGAGAGGGATTGCTGATACAAAAGTGCATAATCCTTCACTTATTATGGTTCAGTTTCATCCACCGTGTATTGATTCAATTAGACATATGGTCCAGATCATTCTGAATGGATGCATACACTTAAACTGCTATACAGCATTATGTCCCTGTTTTAAGTTTAAATACCAAATGTTTTTGGTAACCACCCCCCCAGCTCATTAAACTCTATTCCAGTACAAATATATTGAAAAAAATAATTCTTATCTGTTCTGGAGGGAGGTCCACAGTTGAGGCCCACCCCAGCAGTTACCTAGAAATTGAAATTAAATAATTTCAGTGAAACACAAAGATAAGAAAATCAATAGGTTTTTAATGATTTGTCATTAGAAACTGTAGATACTCATTTGATAGACAAGTGTAGTTTTCCAACTAGACCTATAAATAAAATGAACCATAGAGCAGATAAGTGTTCCAGAAAACATATTTAAAAAGGTTGGGGAAATTAATGACACTAAAGTCAAAGTGAAAAAATGTAGGAGAAATGGCAAGTGAAAGTGAAAACTAAAAACAAATTTGTTTATTCTTAGTGTATAAACAAAAACAATGTGCTGCATCAGCATATGGTCCAAAAGCAAAACAAAATGGTAATGTAAAATGCATGCTGAAAATAGAAAATAAAGTTAAAAATCTACTTTTCGACCTTGGGTCTTCTTCAGGAAATATCTAAAAGAGAAGAAAAACAAAGTTAGTGTAGAGGGGAGGTAAAATAAGGGATATATATGTGGGGAAAGAAAAAAGGGGAAGACTCAGGGAGAAGAAATGATAAATGGCAAGATTAAGAGAGAATCTGGGAAACAAAAAGGTGATGATGGGAAAGACAAGGCATAATGGGAGTGAATGAGCTAGAGAAGTCCCCAGGTGGAGACTGATCAACAGGACCTAGTAAGAAGGCAGAAAGGTGACAAATGTGGAGGAAAGAGACAGAGATAGAGACATACAGTATGGTGAAAATGAAAATAGAAATTAAATGTGTGCAGATACAAACCGACTTTAGCGAAAAGAAAGGGTGGCTGAAAGATGTTAGTAGAAAATAAGTCTATCCTTTAAATCAGAGGGCTGCTGGGAGCCAAGGTGGATGATCAGCTTGGCTTCCATGTTTTTTCCTATGGTCAGAATAACAGAAGCCCTGCTGAAGGACACAAACAGAAAGATCACTGACACTAATCCCTGGAGATAAAGTGGGATACAGTGGGTTTATCAGTGTCTCCATTCCTGACTGCCCTGTAATGTTCCCTGAAATGATCAGAGAGGCATCTACCAGTCTCTCTGATGTAAATAGCTGCACACTTCCTGCAAAGAATACAATATATTACATTAGTGGAGGTGCATGAGAACTCCTTGGTGATGTGAAAAACACCTGTAGGACCCCAAATTTCAGTCACACTAGAAACAAATTTGCAGGTGTAGCAGTGAGTTCTGTTGCAAGGTTTGGTACCTGGTAGGGAGGAACTGGTAGGAGTAGTTAGGTTGCTTTTTACTAGGAGATTCCACAAGTTGGGTGGCTGATGGTAGGAGACAATAGGTGGTTCTGTAAAGGAAGCTCCAATGTTGGGGTCAGTTTGCTTAATAGGAAAGTTACTGGTGATGATCCTGTGAAGAGGAGGTGTACTTTGATGGAAAGGAAGAAATAGGGAATTTGTCATTGTTCTTGCATGATGATATCCTTCCTGCTGGGGGTTAAGGTTGCAGGGCATGTTGGTGACCTGGGAGAGTGCTCTGTCCACTGTGCTTTTAGGGTATCCCCTGTTAATGAAAAAGTTATGCATTATTTGGGCCTGCTCAGCAAAATCATCCTCTTCACTGCACAACCTGTGAAGTCTAAGAAACTGTAAATAAGGCAGGCCATTCTTGACATGTTTAGGAGGGAAGGAGTTGTGGAGGAGGAAACTGTGAGAGTTAGTGGTTTTGTAATAAACTGATGTCTTCAGACCAGTGTTCTGTACTGACAGTTGAATATCCAGAAAAGGCAATGCAGAGGAGAATACTTTAACAGTGTATTGAAGGGAAGGATGGGCCATGGAAAACTTGTCAGGGAAGACTTGGATGGTCTCCCTGGAGCAGGAAGTGGCCCCCACATAGTCGTATATGTGGCATTTGTAGAGTTCAGGCACAGTCCCTGTGAATGAGAGAAAAAACTGTTCCTCCAAGCAACCCACAAACAGATTAGCAAAGCTGGGACCCATCTTGGTACCCATGGCAACTCCACTGACCTGCTGAAAAAAAACTGTTATTAAAAGTAAAAGCACTGAGTTTAAGAACAAGTTCTGCCAGATGAGTTAGTGTGTGTGTGTGTGTGTGTGTGGGTGGGTGGCTGCAGGACTTCCGCTTATTCAGGAAATGCTGTAAAGCTGTCAGGTCATTATCATGGGGGATCACTTTGTAAAGAGATTTGATGTCCATGGTGAAGATGAGCTGATGAGAGCCACTGAATCTGAACCTGTCAAATACCTGAAGAGCATGGTTAGTGTCTTTAACATGGAGAGCAGGGACTGAAGGAGTGGTCTCATGAGGCTGTCCAAAAAGGCAGAGATGTGGGATGTGGGGCAGGAGCAGGCAGACACAATAGGATGACCAGAGTTACCTGTTTTGTGGATTTTGGCAAGGAGATTAAACCTGGATGACCAGGGATGCTGAACTAAGAATCTCTTAGCAGATGCAGGGAGCTCTTTGTTTTCAATAGCAGAGGTGATAGTGGTGGCAGCCTCAGTCTGATAGTCAGCAACGGGGTCCTGTGGAAGAGAAGAGTAAAACCTGGTGTTGGAGAGTTGCTCTGTGGCTTTAGTGATGATATAGCTCCTTTTGCCAAACCACAACAGCAACTCCCTTATCAGTTGGTTTAATAACAATGCCATTCCTTCATTGCAGAGATCTGAGGGCTGCAAGCTCACCAGTTGTCAGATTGGTGTGGTAATACCTGCAATGAAAATTGAAGTTAGTGATGTTTTCCATGCATTGGTTAACAAAATAATCAACAGCATCAAAATATCTTGGAAGGGGTGTCGATGAACTCATTGGGGATCGATATCATTGATTGTTCTGGTGATACTGTCATCATCTGCGGGAAGAGGAGTCCCATTAGAAAAATTAGCTGTAAGGCGTACTCTGCAATAGAAGTGCTGCAGATCAACTTGAACCTGGCATTTTTCAAGATATCTGGGTGTGAACAAAAAAGAGATATCTTTGCTAAGGAGAGATCACTCATCTTGTGTCAGGGTGAGGTCTGGAGGAATACAAAATACCAAATTATTAGAGTGTGTCTGACTCGAGGGCTCATGTTGGTTGCTGATCTGCTAGGTGAGAAACCAGAGTTTGGCAGATTTAGTGTCATAGAAACATAGAATTTGATGGCAGATAAGGACCGCCTGGCCGACCTAGTCTGCCCATTTCCCTACCTAATAGATAAGCTGCAGATCCTAGTTAACCAACAGCCTACTAACTCCTACCCCCCACCAGAATTGCCTTTTGTCTGTCTCATGCATTCTTGAATTCCCCCACTGTTTTTGACTCCATGAGCTCCTCAGGTAGGCTGTTCCATGCATCCACAACCCTCTCTGTGAAAATAATTTCCTCACATTTCCTCTGAGCCATCCCCCTTTATCTTCAAATTGTGCCCCCTTGTTCTTGAACATCTCTTTTTCTAAAAGATACTACCCTCTTGGACTTTGTTGATTCCCTTGAGATACTGGAACGTTTCTATCATGTCCCTCCATACCCTCCTTTACTTGAGGGTATACATATTAAGCTCCTTTAGTCTCTCTTCGTATGTCTTCAGGTGCAGACCCTGCACCATTTTGGTTGCCCTCCTCTGGATAGCCTCCACCCTGTCTCTGTCTTTGCGGAGATGAGGTCTTCAGAACTGCACGCCATACTTCAGATGGGGTTTCACCAACTGTCTGTACAGAGGGATGACAACTTCATGTTTTCTACCAGTGAGGCCTCTCCCTATACATCTCAGTATCCCCCAGCCCTCCTTACTGCCTTCTCACATTGCTTGCCCTCCTCTAGGTCATCTGATATAACTTCCCCAAGGTCCCTTTCCATTTTTGTTGTTGTCAGTATCTCACCTTCCCACTGTGCACTCTTCCTCTGGTTTTTTGTTTCCCAAGTGCATTACTTTGCACTTCTCTGCACTGAATCTAAGCTGCCATACATTTGGCCATTCCTCCAACCTTGTCAAGTCCCTTCTCATCCTTTCCACCCCACCTTGTGTATCAACCATGTTTCAGATCATTGTGTCGTCTGCAGAGAGACATACTTTTCCTTGCAGTCCCTCTGCAATGACACTTATAAAGACATTAAAAATGACCAAACACAGTATTGCACCCTGCGGTACCCCCACTAGTAACCCCCCTTTCTTCACTGTGGACTCTGTTTACTATTACCCTCTGTGTCCTGTTGTCCAGCCAATGTTTTACCCAAGGTACCCCACTGGGATCCACTCCCAGGCTGGCTAATTTGTTTATCAATCTTTTGTGTGGAACTGTGTCAAATGCCTTGCTAAAGTCTAGGTAGGCCATGTCCACAGCCCCTCCCTGGTCTACTACTTTGGTCACCCAGTCAAAGAAATTGATTAGACTCATCTGACATGACCTTCCCACTGTGAATCCATGCTGCTTTGGGTCCTGTGCCCCACTGGCCTTTCCTTTAGAAGTGATTCCATCATTTTCCCTACCACTGAGATCAAACTGACAGGTCTGTAGTTTTCTGTCTCTGTCTTGCTCCCACTTTTGTGAAGGGGGAATCACATCTTCCCTCCTCCAGTCCTCAGGTACCATACCATTCTCCCATAATTTGTTAAAAAGGGTAGTCAGTGGTGTTACTAGTTCTCCCCTTAGTACTTTTAGAATTCTGGGGTGAATCCCATCAAGCTCCATTGCTTTGTCCACCTTCAGTTGTAGGTATTTTTTCAGAACCTTTTCTTCTGTGAATGGACTGGTATTAACCCCCCTATTCAGAGTGCTTCTATTGACTGGATTAGGTACCTCTCCCTCCTCTTCTTTTGTGAATACTGAGCAGAAGTATTTGTTCAGTATCCCTGCTTTTTCACTGACCCTCTCTGCCCACCCACCCTCCTCTTTATTCAGCCTCAGAATCCCTCCTTTTGTCTTTCTTCGCTCCCTAATGAACCTATAAGTTCCTTGAGGTACTGAAAGTGAGTGGAGAACAACCACTAGTATTTTCCGAACATTCACAAAATAATTTTATATGTTTTTATAATGCTTGAAACTGCATTTTGAAAGCTGTAACATTTGAACAATTAATACAGTTCTCCTGTAATGTTACATGCATATACATGTTGAAATAATGTGGTACAAATGACAGGACTTTAAATATGGAGCAAACTATTTTATGTTTTTTATATCGATATGAAACATTTTGTTTTCTTATATCGATATATGGTCGCTACTTGGCTGTCTTCAGGCTTTCATTAAAAAAAAATAATAATAAGTTTCAAGTCCTAATAGTTCCAAAGTTATCACATCTTAAGGAAGAGAAGCTGGATTCTCAAAACACATTGAAGGTGCAGAAAATGCCCACATTCCCAAAAATTGTGCAGTTGTGGAAAAAAAGCTACTTGCGCTACATGATAGCCACAAAACGTCCACAGCTGTGGGAAAAATACACTGTGGATTGCAGGAAAAAACACAGCTGTGGTTGTTCTCGCACAAAAAAAAGAGCCATTGAAAATTATGGCAAATCCCCTTAAAGGCTATTCTCAGCCACTGATTTTCCAAAGTTGCAGAAAAAATGTTGGGCACATGCTGCACCAGAGAAAGTGAGGCATAACTCCTCCTGAGCAACAGGCAGTATACTATCAATTGAGAATCAATTACTGTATAGTGGGGGTTCAGGCATCAAGCAACAGCAGATGTGTGGGCCATATGGTAGTGTCAGATGTTAGATCACAAATAGCATATGTTGCAAATTAAATGCAACAGCCTATAACCACGTGACCCAGTGCAGCCCATAGAGGAGCCTCACAGGCAGCAGAGGCAGAGGTGGCAACAGCCAGAAATGTGTGCTACTGAAACAGGCAAACTAAACACCCTTGGGAGAGACACAACCAACAGTTACAAAATGCCACTGTGGTGCACAGTCCTTCTGGTACTGATTGGTACTGGTGTTGCTGCTGTGGTCCTAGTTGTGAGACTTGCTGCTGGTCTCACTGGGAGTGCTGGTTCTGCACCCCTTCCAATTGTCTGATGTCCTTCCTCAAGTACGGGCACCAGAATTGCACACAGTACTCCAGGTGTGGCCTGACCAGCGATCTGTACAAGGGTAGAATCACCTCTCTCCTCCTTGAGGATATACCCCTGGCAATATAACCCAGCATTTTGTTGGCCTTTGCAGCTGCCTTTCTACACTGTGCTGAGTTGTTCATTGATCCCATAATGAGCACCCCCAGATCCTTCTCCTCCTCCTCTGCTACAGCTAGTTTCACCCTCCCAGCTGGAAGCTCCTCCATGGGGTTTTCACCCCAAAATGCAACACTTTGCATTTTTTTGCACTGAACCCCAGATGCCAGATGTCTGTCCAGGCCTCCAGCTTTGCCAGATCATCCTGAAACCCTTTGCCAACCCTCTAGGTCTGTGTGTTCCTGAGAGCCGCACTCTAATTAGAATGTCCACACAAGCTGCTGCTTTATAGTTCAAGCATTTTAATTAAAATACATTACTGCCACCGCTTAAATTCACTGCAAGGTCTGATCCTCTAGGTCATCTACCACCACCCCCATCTTGATGTCATCAGCAAACAGACTGATCCTGCTCCTGGCGCCCAATGAAATGTCTGCTATGTGTAACCCCCCTGCAAATGGGGGTTCCCAAAAGACTTCCAGGAGCTTGCTTGAATGCTCCAAGCCTGAATGGTGTTTGGCATTTAAGCCATTTATCAGTGAGTGTTTTTAGAACCTCTGGTACTGTCTCTTTAAGAGCTGTCTGCTTGCAGACATAATTAGTTTGTATGGGGGACTGTGTGCTTCTCTGTTTGAGTACCACTTGAGCTGCTGCCAATTCACTCCATTTTGCAGTCACTAGGAGTGCAAAGGGAACCTATCTGAAAGATGTAACTGTTTGCCAGAAATCATTTAGAGTAATAATGAAATTACAGTTTGTCTAACCTGCTTTCTTTGCAGTCAGAACTGTGTCTGCCTAGTTCCCATTCTGGTTTTGAACTGCTGAACTGGACCAATCAGTGTGGGGTAAGCTAGCTCTAAAATGGTGCCTTGGACGAATCAGAACTTGGACTCATAATCTGAGCCAGCCACAAGAGGATTGTATGGGCAGTGACTCTGGAAGATGTAGTTTAGACTTCGGCGCCTTTTTGGACCAACAGCAGCAGTCTATTGTGAGTGACAGCCAATCCAGTCAAGAACTGGGAGGAACTCAAAGGAAGTGCCGGTTTTGTCTGTTGGAGTTCAGTTTAGCTCTGGCAGTGAAGGGGAAAGGAACCCTGTGCTCCTTCAGTGCACAGTTTTAGTCAAAAAACATGTGTAAGGTCCAGAGTTCCGGTCTGCAGCTTGTGTAACTGCTTGTTAGGACTGAATCCGTCCTGTAGAAGAGAATCAAAGATATCTGAAGAGTAGAAACCAGGCTCACCTTGTAGAAGACTGGAGGAATTGCGGAATTGCACTCGGTCTGTCAGGAACTGAATCGCTGTGTGTTCTCCCGGTACTGTGCAGTAATTGCGATCGGGATACAGATGCAGCCTGCCTGGTATAGTGCTTTTACCATATAAATGTGTGAAGAGGTTTGTGTACCTCAAGTGAATCCTGCTGCCATTAAGTGACTTTTGCCTGTGACTGTTTACCATATAAATGTGTGAGGAGTCTCTTGGAGCTCAAGAGTAGCCCTGCTGACATTGAAGGACCCTATCTTGTTTGGAGGTCGTGAGTACTAATTCAGGGTTGCTCCCTGTTGGAATTGCCACATTAAATCCAAATGGAATTACTGTACTGCTGACTGTTTAATTTTCCTTTTCTCTCTGTGTTAAAGGGCCCCTACCAGCTGCCCTGCGGTTTAGACTAGCCACAGGGCTTGGGTACCCAGGGACAGTAACTGATAGAGATAGGCCTGTGCAGGAGCCATAGGTAGATGAGTAGAGTGATAAGCTAATTAACCTGATTTCCCCTGTCCTTGTTATATCCCCTAAATAAATCAGAGCTGCTTGTTTCAGCAAAGTTATACTGCCTGAGGTATTTGTCTATGTTAAAGTACTGTACTGTGATTGTTGCACTGTATCTTATTTCACAGGAGGTCCCAGTGCCGGAACCAGTCCTGGGGGTAAGTGTATACTGTGAAGGTAATTTGATATATTGTGTGGGCCACTAGTGGGAAGAAAGGGGTTGCAGTGTCCCAGAGGGCTGTGACCAAGTTAGTTTAACTATTGCAAACCCTGACCTCTGGGTGGAGGCACCCGCCATTGGATCCAGGCCCTCAACCTGTTAGTGGCAAATCAGGCAGGGGTAGCCCCTGGGATAGCGCCAACAAGGGTTACATCTTGGAGCTCACCGCTGGGATTGTGTGTCCTCTAGTGGCCATATTTACGAACCACTGTTAAAAAAAAAAAAAAAATGGTACCCCGACAGAAGTGGCTGTGCATCGGCTGGTGGAGTGGTGTACTGGGGAGGAGATTGACCCCCAAAATGCTCTGCTTATCCTGGACATCCCCCTGGGTATCAATACGGACACTGTACAGGGAGTACTTTCCAAGGTGGAAGGTTTACAAAACCCTGTGGTGGTGGGTCGGCATGCTAATCTGCTCACCCACACTTTCCTGGCCCTAGTAGAGTTTAAGGATCCCATAGATAGCTCCAAAGTGCCGAGACCATTACCCCAGATGGAGCCCTCACTGCCTGAGAGTGATAACTAAGTACAGTAAAGACCCGGGGGGGAATGAGCCCCCACCACTGTCTGAAAGTTTTGAGGAGAAATTTGCTAAATGGTTGCTGGGGGAAGGGAAAACTGTGGAGGACTTGAAGAAACTATTCTTGCCACCTGGGGGTGTTCCTCCCCCAACACCCTCTCCCGCTCCAGTACCCGTAGTGGTGGCTGAACCAATGCAGACTCCTATTTCTGCACCTGCCATTAGTCATGACTCTTACCGAAGGTTGAGGATCTTCTCTGGCACCCTCCCAACCCCCCAAGGGGAGGATGACTGGGAGACCTGGATAGACTATGTTGCCCCCCAAGTGCTAGAATGGCAATGCTCGGAAGCTGAAAAGTGAAAGAGGGTTAGTGAGAGCCTCCGAGGTCCTGCCCTGGCTACCATCCATGCTAAACAGGCCAGTAACCCTGAAGTGACTGCACAGGCCTATCTTGAGGCCTTGGAGAATGTGTATGGGAGCCCAGATTCTGATGAGGATCTATGGTGGAGAGTAAGAAATGCACAACAGTACCAAGGGGAGTTGTTGTCTGTGTATGTATCTCGGCTGGAAAAATTGTTGCAAGAATGCCTCAGAAAGGGTAGTTTGCCAGTGATTGAACTGGACCGAACCAGGCTGGACAGGATCCTAAGTCTGCCCCTTCTCAGAACTGCTGTTGCTTCAGTTACGCCTGGAAAATCGACTGAATCCCACCTCCTATGATGAGTTAATGAGAGAAATTCGAGGAGTTGAGAAAAGGCGACCTCGGGAGGGACCTGCACCAATAGCTGCGGCTACGACCCGAGTGACTGAGGGTGGCCCATCAAGTGAAGTTCAGGGGCAGAGGTTGGCAGTCAATGAGTGCTCTGACAAGGAAAAAGATATGCCACAATGGGGCGAACTGTTGAGAGAGATCCGGGAATTCAAAAACAGTCCCTTTATGAAGGCCACGCCTGCAAGTACGGGCCCCGACCTATATCTGACTGCATCTGCTATGGGGGTGGGGGTACCCACCCATGTATCTCCTGCTGATAACCGCTCCAAACTCAATTCCTTGACCATGGAAGTGGAGAAACTGACGAGATGTCTCCAAATGCTTATCACGCCGCAGACAGAGATGGCACCAAGGTTTCCAGTTAGTAATACCCCCGCCCTGGCTCCCAGTGTGGCGCCTCGGCCAGCTCAAACTCCAGAAAATATGTTTTGCTATAATTGTGGGAAGGATGGGCACATGAAAAGAGAATGCTGGTCCCCAAAAGACACTGACAAAGTTGCATATAGGCTACAAGGAGAGCTTGGAGAACAAATCAGTGGTTAGAGGTGCACAAAATGATCCCAGTGAGGGCACCAAAATGCTAATTCATGTCCTTTTGTGGCAAGGTCAGTTGCCCAGGCCCCCACTACCGCCTCTCCAGACTGGTCCAGAATAGTGGGTCCCTCCATGGAGACCACTGTAAAGGTGAATGGAGTGTCTACAAGAGCTGTGATAGACAGTGGCTCCCAAGTGACAATTATGTTCCAGGATTGGTATCAGAAGCATTTGTCAGACGTACCCTTGCAACCATTAGAAGGACTGCATGTATGGGGGTTAAGTGAGAAGGCCTACCCCTATTCTGGGTATATCCGAATTTGGCTGTCTTTCCCCACCTCCGTGGCTGGAATGGCCGAACAAGTAGAGACCCTAGCCTTAGTGTGTCCCCCCACTGGACTGTATGATGGTGTCCCTTTGTTGATTGGAACAAATGCTCATATGTTCGGAAGGCTGGCACAGTTGTGTTATGAAAAACAGGGGTCAAGACTAGTAGAGCTTTAAGAGTTCCGGCTTTAATTAAGAAGGCCTATGAGGCACAGAGAGATGCTGAAAAAATAGAACCAGAGGAACCGGTTGGAATTGTATGGAAGAAGGATCCTGAGTCTCTGATCCTGGCCCCAAATGCCCAGTGTACCTTACAGGGAGAGGTCCGTATCAGAAAGGATGTTAAGAATAAAATATTAATGTTGGATGCACCAGGCGATGGAAAATTGCCAGAGGGACTGCTGGTCAAGCCTAGTATTTTGCCGCTAGAGCCCATGCTTATGCCAGAAGGTAATGGTCCAAGTTCATAATGTGTCTGAAAGAGACATTCAGTAAATAGAGGTTGCATCCTGGCTAATGTGCATTGTGCAGATACTGCAGTGCTACCCAGCAGCAAGAGTTCGAGAAGAATGACAGAGTAACTCCTGACTTGTTTGATTTCGCGACTCCCGATGCCAGCTGAATGGAAAGTGAGGATCAGTGAGAAGCTTGCCCAGAGACCAGGTGTTTTCTTTAAAGGAATGGGACATAGGATCGTGCAAGGGCTGAGCACAATATCCGGCTGCATGACGAAAGACCATTTAGGTGAGAGGTCTCGGACATGGCACCTGCTGATATAGATGATGTGAGGCGGCATCTGCAAGAGATGTTAGCTGCTGGTGTAATACAAGAATCCAGAAGCCCTTATGCTTCCCCATTGTGGTAGTGAGGAAAAAGAATGAGACAGTAAGGATGTGCGTGGATTATCGCACCTTAAACTGGTGGACTATCCCTGATCAGTACACAATGCCCCGCATTCAGGATGCTTTGGACTGCCTAAACGGGAGCAAGTGGTTCTCTGTGCTGGATCTCCGCAGTGGGTACTACCAGATCCCGATGGCCCCAGAGGACCGTGAGGAAGACAGCCTTTATCTGTCCGCTTGGCTTCTATGAATTCATGAGGATGCCTCAAGGGATTTCAGGTGCCCCAGCCACTTTTCAACGATTGATGGAGCGTGCAGTGGGGACATGAACTTACTAGAGTGCCTGGTATACCTAGATGATGTTATTGTGTTTGGCAGCTCACTGGAGGAACATGAGAGCAGATTATTTAAGGTATTGGACCGACTGGAGGACTTTGGCCTTAAACTGTCCATTGATAAGTGTCAATTCTTTCAAACATCAGTAAAGTATGTGGGACAATAGTATCCACCGAGGAATAGAGACCGACCCAAGTAAAGTTGAGGCCTTGACCACCTGGCCACAGCCCAAAAATCTAAAAGAACTGCAAAGATTCCTGGGATTCTGTGGTTATTATCGGCGTTTCATCAAGGACTATTCAAGAGTGATCCGCCCTTTACTTAACCTTACTCAAGGGTATCCCCCAACCCACAAAAAATACCAAAAGTCAGCGTCCCTCAAGACTGAAAGAGTGTATTTTCGTCCGAGTGAAGTATTTGGGGCTTGCTGGACTCCTGATTGTGAGACTGCTTTTCATGAGATCATATATCAACTTACCCATGCTCCAGTGCTGGCCTATGCCTATCCAAGAAAACCTTACGTCCTGCACACTGATGCTAGCTTGCAAGGGTTGGGGCCTGTGTTGTACCAAGAGCACGAGAATGGCCTGAGACCAGTGGCCTTTGCCAGTAGAAGCCTGACCCCATCCAAACAGAACTATCCTGTACATAAGTTAGAGTTCCTAGCTTTGAAGTGGGCTAATGTTGACCAATTCCATGAGTACTTGTATGGGGCTAAAATACTAGTAAAAACTGACAATAATCCTTTGACCTATGTGCAGACCTCAGCTAAGTTGGATGCAACTGGCCATAGGTGGCTTTCTGCATTATCTACATATGACTATGCTCTCAAATACCGAGCAGGTCTGAACCACATAGATGCTGATGCTCTCTCCGGAGGCCTGTTCCCAGAATGATTGGGTCCGATTGGCAGAACCTGACATTCGGGCACTCTGCCGGAAGTTTGACAGGGAGGAACAAATATCCACGGACGCAGTGGACTGCATGGTGGATTGCTTGGGACCCTCTGAGAATTGCATACCTGCTGCATATTGCCACTTTTCTGCAATAGACATTGGTGCACTGCCTCAGCTGGACAATGACAGTATTCGGCGGGCTCAATCCCGCGATCCCATGATCAAAGCAGCTTTAGAAGCCCTCTATGCAGGAAAAGATGTGTCGAAATTACGCTCCACTGATTTGAGAACTGCACTGTTATACAAAGAAGGTCCTAAGTTGAACTGATCAATAAACTGTTATACAGAGAAACAGTAGACAGAGGGGGACAAGTAGACAAACAACAACTAGTGCTGCCCACTGCCTTTCGAGACTCAGTACTGATGTCCTTGCACAACCACATGGGGCACCTTGGTATAGACAGAACACTTGACTTGGTGAGATCCAGATTCTATTGGCCTAAGATGGGGGCTGATGTGGAGCAACACATTCGAACTTGTAGTCGCTGCTTACAGAGGAAAGCTTTGCCCCAGGGCTTCCCCTTGTTAACATCACCACCAGTGCACCCATGGAGCTGGTCTGTATTGATTTTCTGAGTTTGGAGTCAGATCAAAGAAATATCAGTAATGTGCTGGTGGTCACTGACCATTTCACGAGATATGCCCAAGCTTTCCCACCAAAGACCAGAAAGCATCCACTGTGGCCAAAGTACTTGTAGAAAACTTTTTTGTTCACTATGGGGCTCCACAAAGAATCCATTCTGATCAAGGGAGAGACTTTGAGAGTCGTCTGATCAAAGAGATGCTTTCTCTGTGGGGAGTGCAAAAGTCCAGAACCACTCCTTACCACCCCAGGGGACCCACAGCCTGAACGCTTTCAACCGCACTTTGCTAGATATGCTAGGCACCCTGCACCCAAAGGACAAGCCTAGATGGAGCCAACAAATTAGCACCCCTGTACATGCTTATAACTGCACCAAAAGTGATGCCACTGGGTTCTCCCCACCGCCTGATGTTTGGAAGAGAAGCTTGACTACACGGTAGATGTGTGTTTTGGGGTCTCCTGATGGGGTTCAAGCTGACAACTATTTACAGTATGTGCAAAAGTTAAAGGCCCAGCTAACTCATGCGTACCAACTGGCTCAAACCATGGCTGCCAAAAGAAATCTGGCCAACAAAGAAAGGTATGATAAAAAGGTGAAAGCACAGGAACTCCAGGAGGGAGATCGGGTATTGCTAAGAAATCTGGGACTGCATGGCAAACACAAGATTGCTGACAGATGGCACCATCTCTCTCACATTGTAGTGGGCAAACTAGATGATCTGCCAGTGTACAAAGTAAGGCCTGAGAATAATTCAAAAGATGTAAAAACAATGCATAGAAATCATTTACTACCGATTGGACAAATCTTGATTGAGTCTGAGCCCGAGAAGATGCCCTCTGGACCAGTGACTAGAGCTGCTAAGAAAGATCAAGAAAGTCTGTACCTACAGAAGCAGAGTTAAAGTCTTCCCCTCCACAAGTCCCAGTTGAGCATGACTGTCAGTCCATATCAGAAGAAAGTGAGAGTGACTTTGAATACTATCCTTCTTACGAACTGAGTCAATTGTTTCGGGGCAATCCCCTAGTCAATACTGGAGATGAAGCTAGGCCTTCTGGACTGTCTAAGCCCCCAGCTTCGTCCCTGGAGCCAATGCTCCCAGAAAGTGAAGTGCAAAGCATCACATCAGAGGAAATGGAATCATTGTGCATGGTTGAACTGTTTGAGCTTTCAGGGGAGGAAAATGATGGATTGGGTCAGACTGGTGATACACCAGAACAAGAAGAGTATTTTGAGTGCCCTGACAGTCCACTGCCAGTGTCCGAAAGCTCTCCATGTGAGCCAAATGTTGTGGACTCAGAAACTGTAACTCCTGGAGCTGAAAGTGCCCCAAGTTCTAGCCTCTCTCCCCATGGAGACTCCCTGACAAGTGAGGACAATGCTGAAAATGAGGCTCAGAGTGCAGAGACTGTAACAGTTCCCCTAGAAAGACTGGTCGAGCTGTAAAGCCTGTGGTGCACCTCAGTTATGATTCCTGGGCCGGCCAGTGGACCTGCCTCTCAATGTTGTCCATAAAGGAGTGTATGTGTCCCGAGCTCATTGCCCAAACTGAGCGTCAGTGCTAACTCCAAGTTACTTGTGTTGCCCTCTAAGTATGGTGCCCTTGCCCGTCCAGCCCAAGGTAACTGATAGGAAGGGCCCCTCTCTTCAGGTTTCATGTACAACAGGTAATAACTTGAGTTATGGTACAATGTGTGCAATACTGTGTAAAGAGTGACGTACTGCAATGTTTCAGAAATGTGTTCTTGGTAAAATGATGTATTGACTGATGATTACATGTGTGAGCCTAATGCAAATGTATATGGTTGCAGTTGAAACTTATGAGTACTTGCTTGACGCGGACGTCAAGCTTTCCCAAGCCAGGAAGGGTGTAACCCCTGCAAATGGGGTTCCCAAAATACTTCCAGGAGCTTGCTTGAATGCTCCAAGCCTGAATGGTGTTTGCGTTTAAGCCATTTATCAGTGAGTGTTTTTAGAACCTCTGGTACTGTCTCTTTAAGAGCTGTCTGCTTGCAGACATAATTAGTTTGTATGGGGACTGTGTGCTTCTCTGTTTGAGTACCACTCGAGCTGCTGCCAATTCACTCCATTTTTGCAGTCACTAAGAGTGCAAAGGGAACCTATCTGAAAGATGTAACTGCCAGAAATCATTTAGAGTAATAATGAAATTACAGTTTGTCTAACCTGCTTTCTTTGCAGTCAGAACTGTGTCTGCCTAGTTCCCCATTCTGGTTTTGAACTGCTGAACTGGACCAATCAGTGTGGGGTAAGCTAGCTCTAAAATGGTGCCTTGGACGAATCAGAACTTGGACTCATAATCTTGAGCCAGCCACAAGAGGATTGTATGGGCAGTGACTCTGGGAGATGTAGTTTAGACTTGGCGCCTTTTGGACCAACAGCAGCAGTCTATTGTGAGTGACAGCCAATCCAGTCAAGAACTGGGAGGAACTCAAAGGAAGTGCCGGTTTTGTCTGTTGGAGTTTCAGTTTAGCTCTGGCAGTGAAGGGAAAGGAACCCGTGCTCCTTCAGTGTACAGTTTTAGTCAAAAACATGTGTAAGGTCCAGAGTTCCGGTCTGCAGCTTGTGTAACTGCTTGTTAGGACTGAATCTGTCCTGTGAAGAGAATCAAAGGATATCTGAAGAGTAGAAACCAGGCTCACCTGTAGAAGACTGGAGGAATTGCTGAATTGCACTCGGTCTGTCAGGAACTGAATCTGCTGTGTGTTCTCCCGGTATTGTGCAGTAATTGCGATCGGGATACAGATGCAGCCTGCCTGGTATAGTGCTTTCTTTTACCATATAAATGTGTGAAGAGGTTTTGTACCTCAAGTGAATCCTGCTGCCATTAAGATGACTTTTGCCTGTGACTGTTTACCATATAAATGTGTGAGGAGTCTCTTGGAGCTCAAGAGTAGCCCTGCTGACATTGAAGGACCCTATCTTGTTTGGAGGTCGTGAGTACTAATTCAGGGTTGCTCCTGTTGAATTGCCACATTAAATCCAAATGGAATTACTGTACTGCTGACTGTTTAATTTTCCTTTTCTCTGTGTGAAAGGGCCCCTACCAGCTGCCACGGTTTGGACTAGCCACTAGGGCTTGGGTACCAGGGACAGTAAACTGATAGGGATAGACCTGTGCACAGAGCCATAGGTAGATGAGTAGAGTGATAAGCTAATTAACCTGATTTCCTGTCCTTGTTATATCCCTCTAATAAATCAGAGCTGCTTGTTTCAGCAAAGTTATACTGCCTGAGGTATTTGTCTATGTTAAAGTACTGTACTGTGATTGTTGCACTGTATCTTATTTCACAGGAGGTCCCAGTGCCGGAACCAGTCCTGGGGTAAGTGTATACTGTGAAGGTAATTCTGATATATTGTGTGGTCCACTAGTGGGAAGAAAGGGGCGTTGCAATGTCCCAGAGGGCTGTGACCAAGTTAGTTTAACTATTGCAAACCCTGACCTCTGGGTGGAGGCACCCGCCATTGGATCCAGGCCCCTCAACCTGTTAGTGGCAAATCAGGCAGGGGTAGTAGCCCCTGGGATAGCGCCATCTAGGGGTTACATATGAATATCCCAAACAATACTGGTCCCATCACCAATCTCTGTGGGATTCCACTTGTCACCACCCTTGGGGATGAGAGTTTTCCACCCACAACCACTCTCTGCTGCCTCCCCTGTAGGCAGTTCACTACCCATCCTACCAGCTTCATACCCACCCCTGTGCCTTCTAGCTTGCTTTACTTACTTATTTATTTATGTATTTATTTATTTTATTTTTTTTGTTGATAACTGGGTAAGTAAACTTATCCAATGGACCATTTTCAGCCATGAACCAGACCACAGAGTGGTAACAATAGCCAACAAACAAAATACATAACATGGGTAAGAAATGCTATAGTTCTGATGGGACAGCTTTAGAAGTACTTGAGAATACATGAAAGAGCAACACTACACCATGTGGTCAGGAACTCGAGATAATATGTTCCATGATCAAATACAGATAATATAGTCGGTGATTGTTACAGGAGTGCAAGACACCCAACATGCAATAATATGTCTAACACAAGGTTGGCTAACTAGTATAAAGTGGTACAATACAGTACAGAAAAAAAACATTAACTTTCATCAGTCATGGGAACTAGGGTGCTTGTACTGCTCGAGAGTTGCCAGAGGAGCAGTTACACATAGTCTCAGTGAGAAGCCAGCCCTTCAGGTTTGTTTTGAAAGACAGGTGGGAGGGTGATGAGTGAATGGGTGATGGGAGGCAATTTCAGAGGGAGGGGCTGAGACAACGAAGGCCTTTCTGCTCATCTTTGTTGAGATACTTGAGACTTCCAGAGAGGTGATAGAGGAGTCCCTGAGATTTCTAGAGGCTGCCCTTGCAGCCAGGAGTAAAGTATAGGGGGACTGCAGGTAATTCCTGAGTATGCAGTCGACCAGACAACCCATAGCATAATCAAATCGGCCTTGAAGAGAGAGCCAGACAAGAGATTGATAGATCACACAGTGGTGCATGGTATGAGCAGCTTGGAGGACAAAGTGACAGGTGACGCTTAAGGCTACTTCCTAGTCTCCCATGCTGCACCAAGTTGAAAGCCTTACTGAAGTCCAGATGCAGGACATCTACTGCATGGCCCTTGTCCAACTGCCTAGTTACCCTCTGATAGTACTCCACCAGCTTGGTCTGGCATGATCTGCCAGTGACAAAACCATGCTGTCCGCTGTCCTGCAGCCCACTGACCTCCAGAACAGACACAACCTCTCCTTTAAGATTGTCTCCATAAGCTTCCCAACAATGGAAGTGAGGTTCACCAGTCTGTAGTTCCTAGGTTCATCTTTGGGGCCACTCTTATGGATGGCTACCACGTGAGTCATTCTCCAGTCCTGAGGAAGATACCCTGAGTCCAGTGAGGCATTGAATAGGTCAGCCAAGGAACCCGCCAGTACCGTTGCCAACTCCCTTATCACCTGGGGTGAATGCCATTTGGCCCTGGCACCTTATCCACCCTTACTGCCCTCAAGCCCTTCAGAACCCTGTCCTCCATGATTACCCCATCTGTCACTCCCTCCCCCTCTGTTCCTGCCCTTCCAACCCACTTGCATAACTCCCCCCTTCTCTTCAGTAAATACTGAGCAGAAGTATTCGTTTAGCACTTCTGCCTTTTCACCCCGTTTCCACCCCCCTTAATCCTTACTACATGGTTTTTATAGATCCTTTTCCCCTTGATGTACCTGAAGAAGTCCTTCTCCCCCTCCATAATTCCCTGCGCCAGCCTGAGCTCCTTAGATGCCTTGGCTGCCATTACTACCTTTGTCACCTGTGGTGCAGGACCTCATTATGCCCCTGGAATGTCTGGTATAGCCCAATGCCATCCACCCTGTTGGGCATTATCACTTGCATGTTGGCAAGTGATGAATGGCTGAGAATGTGACAGAAAGTTCGCGAGGCCCCCTCTCCAAAATGGAAAATGTCACATAGTGTTTCCAGAGGCCTCCTCTTCTAAACTAAGAACATGACAGAGTGTTCACAAGGGCACCTTCTCCTAAAATGAGATAACAATATTCTCACTCTAGGTCCAGAGAGACAAGAAATATTAATGTTATGTGCCATTTTTTATCCTCACAGGTATGGGAAAAAGCAGTAAACAAAGGAAAATATGTAAACAAGCCATCAATTAAACAGTTAACTACCATTAATACCTAATCATCAAATCTAATAACCAATTAACAAATTAATTAACAAGCTTACCAAATCAGCTAAAAAATCCCAATGCTCAACTGAGCCTACTGAAGCAATATGCAACATAAAATGTTAATGCTGCAGCCACACAGACAACTCCTCCCCAAATTTGTCACCAAACCACCATGTCCTTTAATGTTCCGGTTCTCTCCTCAGCTGCCAGGCCCTGCATGCTACCTTTGACATGTCACTTGTTGTTCTACCTGTCCCCTCAGACTCCATGCCCTCCTTCTTGCCACCACCATCTGCACAGAGGCCATGCTGTTCCTGGCCAAATACTCTATTGGTTTCAGACAGATGCCACTCCTGATCACAGAATCCAGGAACCCAGGTGCCACATGCTGCTCCTCTGGACTGCAGACCATACTTCCTGCCATACACATTGCTCCAGACCATCCACGTCAACCACAGAACACAACTCCACCAAAGGACTAGAAAATGACCAGTCCACAGATATGCCCCTTATATAGGGGAATCATACACTATGGAAACTCACTGGGGTCAAAGAGTTACCCTCCCAAACAGCTCTACACTATGGAAATACAGGCAGATGGAAAGACACAGGCAAACTAGGAAATGATTTAAGTCCAGCATACTTCAAAAAATACCAGTCTCTGGGTTTATACTTAGAATGTCATTGAAATTAGAAAGTCACAAATATCAAGGTTATTTGTCTTGTCAGGCAGCACCACTAACTCTAGGTGGAAAATGTAAGAAATAAGACACAATAGGGTGTCTGCACTCCCAGTGGTGTAGTTAGTGGCTGAGTGCCTTCAGCTATTGGGAGTGCGGTTATCACAACATAATGCACACCAGCAGGATGTCTTACTGTGCTTCTGAGGCTCTGGATACCATCGTACCAGTTCATTTACAACACAGGTCTTCCCTCATGAGATCCCTGTGATTTGACAGGGATCTCAGAGTGATGAAGGTCAGGGGTCAGAAGTCGGAGCATTGCTGGAGGAGGACCCAGCTGGAATCTGACAAGCTGGACTTGCATGCCCACTATGGTGAGTACCAGGGGGCAATCTCCCATAAGAGGACAGAATTCCTGTCCAGGGAGATTGCTGCAGGGAGGAACAGACCTTCTCAGTTGTTTCAAACTGTAGACAGGCTGTTACATCCTGTCTGTCTGCAGCTGAAAAAAGCTTTTTTCATCCACTTTATGTGAGGAGTTTGCTCTGTCCTTCTCTGACAGAGTGTCGGCCTTCCGGTCGGGGATTCCACCAGTTAGGCTTTTTACCTAGCAGTGGTCATGCTGGGGTAAATAGCGGCACCCTGCCTATCTGGGAAGAGTTTAGACCAGTTGAGGTGTCCGATGTGACTAAGGTGATCGTAGAGCTGAAGCACATGTTTTGTGAACTGGATCCACCCCTGACACTGTTCTTAATGGGCTGTGTCAAGGCTGTTGGCCCGGTGTTCACCAGGACTGTCAGGTGCTCAATGATGGAGGAGGTTCTCCCAGCTGCCTTGGAAGAGGCACTGGTGAGGCCCTTCCTTAAGAAATCTTCCCTCAACCCTGATGTCCTGGCGAATTACAGTCCTATCTCTAACCTGCCTTTTTTGAACAAGGTTATTGAGAAACTAGTGGCACAACAGTTCGAGGATCACCTGGTGTCCTCAGACATTTATGAGCCTTTTCAGTTCGGTTTTCAGGCTAGACACACCACTGAAACAGCTCTAGTAAGGGTGCATAATGATCTGCTCAGGGCTAGAGATAGTGGCGTCAGGTCAGTTCTTGTACTCCTCAATCTCTACTCAGCTTTTGACACTGAGGATCACGCTGAGTTATTGGATCAGCTCTGTGAGTTTTGTGGATTTGCTGGCACTGTCATCGGGTGGTTTGAGTCCTATCTCTCACACAGAGTGCAGCGGGTGGTGATGGGGAATTTCTCCTCCTCCCCGATGCCTTTTTCTTGTGGAGTTCCAAAGGGCTCAATCCTGTCACTGATGTTGTTCACAGTGTATGTGCTGCCCCTGGGTGAGATCTTTTGACAATACAGTGTGGAGTTTCACTGCCACACAGATGATACCCAACTGTATCTGTCATTTGTTCCAGGAACATCAGGAGCTGTTGATGTGCTTAACATCTGTCTGGCTAAAATCAATGACTGGATGGCTTCCAGCTGGCTGAGACTCAATCCGGCTAAGACCGAGGTGCTGGTGATCGAGCCTGGTCGCGGGCGTGATGGATTGCTGTCCGGGGCTGATTCTGATCTTTTTCTGAGTTCTACTCCATTGACAGCTTCCCTGAAGGTGTAAAATCTGGGCAAGATCCTTGACAGCAGGCTGACTTTTGAAGATGAGGTGTCATCTGTTGTCAGTAGTGTTTTTTACCATCTACGGAACATTGCCCAGATTAAGCCCCTCGTTCTGCCCGAGGACCTGCCAATGCTAGTGCATGCCTTTGTTTCCTCCAGACCTGACTACTGTAATGCTTTTTACTTCAGGGTCATTGGAGGGACACTCCGCAGGCTGCAGCTAGTGCAGAATGTAGCAACTTGGCTACTGACTGGCCTTTCTAGGTTTAGTCATGTGACCCCTATTCTGTGTGCTCTGCACTGGCTGCTGGTCAGATGGAGGGTCCTTTTCAAGGTGGGGCTTTTCACCTGCAAGGCCCTAAACAGACTGGGCCCTGGCTATCTGTTAGAGCTCCTGACACACGATGACCTCTGCCTGCTCTTTCCATGCCTTTTCGTGGGGCCTTCTGGTTGTTCCCAGAGTATAGCTCAAGACTTTTGGAGATCGTGCTTTTAGCATTTCTGGGCCATCCCTGTGGGACGCTTTACCATCTGCAGTCCAGGAAGCCCCCTTGGTAGAGGTGATTAAGTAGAGGTTGAAGGCACACCTTTTTGGCCTGGCCTTTAATGAATTCTGAATATTAACATACTGTCTGGTCCCTATTTATGATATTTTATCAGCTTTTAAGTGTCTTATATTATTTTTTTTTTTCTATTTCTTCCGGAGCTCCCGGCTTACACACCTGCCATCCGTTGGCCCCCATCGCAACCCCCAAAGGTTAGACCCCCTCCCTTATGCACCCCATGACTTACCCTTCATGGCAGGGTGGTGAGGAGTGACTCGACCCACCCGTAATGGATCCTTGCCAGGGAGGTGCCATCTTGGAGGCGGCGCTGCGGGGACCACTTCGTTCTGCCAGAACTGTTGTTTTTCTGCTTTTCTCTCCTTGTATGGGGGGCGAGGCATGCAATGACACCAATGGTGAGAGTGTGCATGCTTCCGCACGGACTGTCACAAAGCATCTGCCCCATCTCCTCCCCTTAGTTGTAGCATTGGCGCGCTGCCCCCCGGCAGCCGCTTGAGGCCTGTGAAGCACCGACAGCTAACGTCCCCCCATCCTGGAGAAGGAGGGCAGTCCAACAGACCTTCGATCCCTTCTCCTCCATGCCAACCTGACGGCCCATGCTTGTTCCTGAACACAGGGTCGCCAGCATGGCTCGAGTGGCATCCAGCGCTCAGCCCCTCAATGCCACCGGGCCGGCCAAGTGTCTTATATTTTAGTTTTTCAAACCGCATCAATGTTATTTTATATTTATGCATTGTATGTTTATTTTATTTTTCTGTGAGGCGCCCATAGTCTCCAAGAATGGGAACTGTACAAATAAAACTTGCCTTATAAAATTGGTAACCAGACAAATTTAAATGTGTAGAAAGATAAAAAGATACAATAAAGTCAAGAAATGTTTCCAAACATGATGTAAAATTGTTCCTCCACGGTTTCTATGATTCATCTATATGAGTGTGTGTTGTTGCCCCACTTCCCTTAGTGGCTCCATGTTGGCAAGTGATTTGATGGATTCCCCGCTCCCCCCTTTAGCATTTTGTCAGGGTAGGGGCAAGTGTCATTTTAAAAAAAAATATCTGTTCTGTACTTTTCATTACTCTATATAGTGCACCAGTATTTTCCATTTTGAAAAGGGAAGCTGATTATAGAAACAGTTGAAGTAAGCCTTTGTTTAAATGGCAGCCTCAGCTCTTCTTTATTAAATTGCTCCAGTAATTCTGAATAGAATGAGAAACACTGTATAAGATGGCAAGCTGGAAAGTGTTACCTGGCCTAGAAAGCAGGCAAGTGATACTGAAGAAAGGCAGTGGCTGAGCAAGTGAGTCAGTGGGGAGTACCTCATAGATCGCATCTGAAGGGAAGTCACCAGGAAGGCTAGTGTCACAATTCCTGAGAATGCTGGTTTTAAAAGGTTTTTGTAAGTACATGAAAATGAAGTCGAGCAAGAGCTAAATTGCCTGGCAATGCTGCTGAATGCAGTTAACATCCCTTTGTGGTGAGATCCCCTAATTTGTCATTCAAAAAGTCATTAGACAACAATGATAAAAATATTCCTTACTTTCATGTTTTACTTTATATCAGACATACTCCATTTGCCACCAGCGTTTAGCACCTTACAGTTGCCTCTTGAAATATATGTAGTACCTGTGTACAGGTGAATATTTTTTGCTCCATTTCTTACAGCTGTCTCTATCTAGGCATCCAACGCCTGTATTTTAAACAGTCTATAAATAACATTTCTGTCCTGAGAGGTCACATGTTCATACATTTCATAACAAGCACTTTTTGTCTTAAACCACAATTGCCACTTACTGCGGAAAGGTACTTCTGGGATGCATAGTGAGAGGCATCACCAGTGGAAAACAGGAAGTTGTTATCCCTCTGTACAGACAGTTGGTGAGACCCCATCAGGAGTACTGCATGCAGTTCTGGAGACCCCATCTCTGCAAGGACAAGATGGAGGCAGTCCGGAGGAGGGCAACTAAAATGGTGCAGGGCCTGCACCAGAAGAAATACAAAGAGAGACTAAAAGAGCTTAATATGTATACCATCGAGGAAAGGAAGGAGAGGGGGGACATGGCAGAAACTTTCAAGTACCTCAAGGTACTCAACACAGTCCAAGAGGGTAGCATCTTTCAGAAAAAGAGATGTGCAAGAACAATGGGGCACACTATAGAGATAGAGGGGGGGATGGCTCAGGGGCAACATGAGGAAGTATTTTTTCATGGAGAGGGTGGTGGATTGGCCTTCCTGAGGAAGTTGGGGGTCAAACCATGGGGGAATTCAAGAATGCATGGGACAGACATAAGACAATTATAGTGGGGATTAGGAGGAAGTAGACTGTTGGTTAACTAGGATCTGCAGCTTAACTAATAGGTAGGGAAATTAACAGACTAGGTGGCCAAGCAGTCCTTATCTGCCACCAAAGTCTATGTTTTTATGTTCCTAAATAACTTCTTTAACTTGTAGGGCAGAATAAATTTTTTGTTTCACAACATAATTTCACTTGTCACATATCTATTAGTCTCCCACTTCATGGCACTGTCTGTGATTTTAACATGCATTTCTTGTTAAGAACTTTACCTAAAATAAAATTATTCTATCACTTGTTTGAATATTATAATTTGTTAATTATTATGTTTGCTTGCACGCATGTGCAAGAAACATAGTGCCATCATCCGAGTTTTCGGAGGTGTGTCACCCCCTCTTCCAATTCAGTCAGTGTGTTGGCAGGCGTGGCCCCAGTCCTCCAATGCATGCTGGAGCTGTCTATGACAGCTCCAAAATGCAGTGGCATACAGTTGAAAGGGGGAGCTACTGCCAGTGAGCAGCGATCAGATATCGCCTGCTCATGCGCAACTCCCTACACACACACACACACACACACACACACACACACACACACCTGCCTTGCGCGCATACTGCGTGTTGCCCCTGCACATACTGTATAGCCGGCAGAGTGTGCCCATCCCTGTCGACTGTGCTGCGCTCCCCCAAAGCCTTCCACATCCCACGCTGGGTGCCCACCCCAGCGTGGCAAGTCATCGTATAGCCGACGGAGGTGCCCAATCCCCTGTCGGCTCCACTGTCCTCCCCCCCCAGAGTAAAGGGTGCCACGCTGGGAGCCCACCCCAGTGTGGCAACTGATGCTATGGCCAACGGGGGTGCCCAATCCCCCATCGGCTCCACACTCCCACCAACCAGCCATCCTTGTGCCACACTGGGAGCCCACACCAGCATGGCAAACATCCCGCCTCGTCATTTAAAAAAAAAACACACCCTGTAAAGAAAAAACGGTCCCACGCAGTCTCCCTGCCCCCACAACCCGCACTCACCCACTGCGCACTCCTGCCTCCCCACACCCCTCAACCCCATACTTACTTCGGGACCTCGGCGACGTATCTTCGTGGACTGGAACACGCTCTGCACTCTAAAGCCGACCATTTAACTGAGGGAAATGCGGTAAGCTGTATAATGGGATAGATAGGGTTTTCAACTTTTGCATATCTCAGGCATTTTTGGAATTTTGCACAAAAATTTCAACATGGGGTTTTGGGACCTTCTCATGAATGATGTCACTGTCATGGCGTTATTCTGGCCAAGGTGATTTCCGATCACTGCGTGAAATCACTTTCGGACCTGATTAACAAGCGACACTGACAGCGTTCATAAGGTGGGCTCTCAAGAAGCCTATTTTGAAAGTTGGTGGAAAAATTCCAAAAAATTACTGTTTTACAAGCGTGTGTTGCGCAGTTTCTACGCAGGCTCTTAAGTTTGCGAATTTTCAATATTTTTCACTCCAGATTTTCAACATTGCCATTTTACCACATCTTCTTATGAGTAGTACAGCTGTCATTTTTCACATCTCACTCAAAATGTGTTTACGCCCATGTCACGCACAATGGCGCAGTCGGTGTGCAAAATCAATGTACGGAACAAATTAAGAAAATCATAGTGACACTGTTCATGAGCAGAGGTCTTAAAATGGCTATGTTGAAAATTTTGTGAAAAAATTCCTAAAAATGACTGTTTTACGAGCGTGCGTTGCACAGTTCCTACGCACGCTTGTAAGTTCGCGACTTTTCAATATTTTCACTCCAGATTTTCAACATTGCCATTTCACAACACCTCCTTATGAGCAGTACAGCTGTCATTTTTCACATCTTGCCCAAAATGTGTTTCCGCCCATGTAGCGCGCAATGGCGCAGTCGGTGTGCAAAATCAATGTATGGGACACATTAAGAAAATCACATTGACACTGTTCATGAGCAGAGGGCTTAAAATGGCTATGTTGAAAATTTGGTGAAATAATCCCTAAAAATGACTGTTTTACGAGCATGTGTTGCACAGTTCCCACGACGTCGTAAGTTCGTGAATTTTCAATATTTTCACTCCAGATTTTCAACATTGCCATTTTATAACACTTCTTATGAACAGTACAGCTGCCATTTTTCATATGTTGCCCGAAATGTGTTTAAGCACATGTACGCGCACAAATGGTGCAGTCAGTGTCTAAAGCAATGTTTGGGACAGATTAAGAAAATCACAGTTACACTGTTCATGAGCAGAGGTCTTAAAATGGCTATATTGAAAATTTGGTGACAAAAGTCCATAAAATGATTGTGTTACGAGTGAGCATTGCGCAGTTTCCACGCACCCTTGTAAGTTCATGACTTTGTAATATTTTCAGTCCAGATTTCACCAGTGGCAATTTTTCCATACTTCCTCATGAACAGTACAGCTGTCATTTTTCACAACATTGCCGAAATGTGTTTTCACACTTTCAGTGCAGAGATGCGTGGTCACTGTGGGAAATCATTGTTCGGGACAGATAAAGAAAATCACAGTGACACTGTTCATGATCGGAGGTCCCAAAATGCCTCTGTTGACAATCTGCTGTAAAAAATCCCCAGACTAATTACATTACGGGTGTGCGTTGCTACGGTTTATATGCATGCTCGTGGCTTCACCAGTTTTTAATATTTTTTACAGATTTGCAACATTGCCATTTTTACACCTCCCCATGAACAGTACAGCTGTCATTTTTACATCCTGTTCGAATGTGTTGCACCTGGTGCTAAATGCCATAGTCGCTGTGCATAAAGCAGCTTTCAGCTAACTGCGTGATATTGCCACTGTTCATGAGGTGGGGTCACAAAAAAACATGTTGAAAATTTGAGTAAAAATACCAACGACGCCTGAGGTGGCTATGGTTTCCAACCATAACGCCCAACCCCTCAGAGAATGACAGGCATCAGGATGTGACTTGGGATTCTTGCCTGCAATGCTCATACCATTCCACACCCTGCAGCCAGTGAGGAGGCATTGAGGTATGCCTTGGACTCTTTGGCCCCAAAGTTCACCTCATTCTCCTATACGCACCCATCTCACCGTATTTCCTGATGGAATGGGGTGCACCTAAGAGCCAAAGACCCCAAGGCACACCGTGACACTTGTCAGTGTCTGCAGGGTGGGGTGTTGTGAAATGGCATGGCTGTTATGCCTGATGACCCAAACACACACCCCAATGCCTGTCACTCTCTGCAGGGTGGTGGTGGGGTTGGCTTCAGTTCAATACTTCACTGCCATTCCTATTACGCAGCTCTGTAGCTTCTACACTACCACTGCCGATGCCAGCAAGCAAACATTCAGCATTGACAAATGCTTTTTTATAAATGTTATAATGTGATTTAAGATAGACTACTTCATTCACACACTGTTCAACTTCATTATATCTGAGCATTACTAGCTACTTTTCAAATTGGTATACAACTTGTTTTATATGAGTTGCTTTTTGGTTCATGCTATTTCCAGTATTTATTGCTTAGAAACACCGAAGACCCATTCTTAGTGATGTTTCTATGTCTTCGCATAACACTGCTCTATGAGTTAGCAATACTATATCTTAATCGTACACCAAACAAATACTTTTATAATGTTAGAAGCATCATCCCTACATAATGTTTCAGCTCTTGAGTATCGCCATTGTTTTGCCTCACTTATTTCTAAACATTGATTTAGACATTTTGAATGTGTCATTATCCATTCAAATAATACCATGTTCAATTTGGTCTGGATCTTTCACTGAGTTTGTGGGTCCCTCATGTACAGGATGAATCTATCAAAAAAATTATATGTCGGTTGCCCATGTATATCCTTATGCTCTTATTCAGTTTAAATTTCTAGCAATTACAAGTGGTTACACTGGAAACCTGAATGAAAATGTCTCAGGTGCTTACATTACAGACATGAGCTGTGTCAGCGGCCATAGTGGAGAGTGCTGAGCACTTTTCCTGAGAGTATTTATGTACCAGCTGAGCTAGAAGGTGGATCTAACTGCACCAATGATACCCCGTCACCAGGACCAGCAGTTGCCTGGTCACAGCAGCCATAGCAAACCCCCATCAGAGCCATCAGTCAGTTGCTAAGCAACTGGTGCAAGCACAGCAATAGCCAAGCATGGGACTGGAGCGACATTACAAATATTGTCATTCTGGCTTTCTGCCCCCATGCTCAGCATTTTTAATCCTTAGGGCTGTTCAGGTTATATAGCCAATGATGTGGAAATTCTTCATTGAATCATTAATAGTAGCATCAGTAAGCCAAGAAATCATGTTGGAGGTTATATTTCTCTTCTGTACTGTTTATCTAAGTTATTTGTGGCTAGGAGGTTTTTTTTTTGAAATGTGATGTTAGAAGAGGCAGCTCAGGGGAGTGAAACAGGTAGGATATTAGGGGGGAGAGAAGTTGTTAGAAAACATATTCGACCTGGTCAAGATAGTATCAATTGTCTCTAAACTCTTGCACACTCGAGTGATTAACCCTGATAAGCAGAGAGTCATTTCTAATGTAGCCTCTAGGACATTCTGTCATTACTAACTTAATCTAAAGAGTGGGGGGAGGGGAGAGACACAGTGGTCCAACACACATCTGTGTGGTGGCAGCTTTAGGTTATGATGGGCAACTCTCTCAATGTATGAAATGTATCCCTTAACATTACTGACCAGCATACCTGCCAGTTTTCTTCTTCATTAATCCCTAGTCTGTCATCAATGGCATCCAAGGTGTAGATCCAGTACAGTACATCTCCCTCCTTTCTACTAGTTTTTTCAGTCCCCCCCCCACCAAAGGTGGTTCCACCTTTTCTATACTCCAAAATCATAAGAATGCAACTGAGTGACATTCAGAGTTAAAGTGCTGTGCCACTGGAGAATTCTCAGCTCTCGTTCTTACGCAGCTGTTGTGTTTGCTGATTCTTAATTAGTCTTTCCCACGTACTATTTTGAGCATGGGCACATCAATACATAGATCACATGATCTGTGTCACAAGTAATAAAAGATTTTATGGCAAATTTTGTGTTGCCATTTGGATGTGCTATATCATGCTTTCTTGAGGTGTTCCCACAGTGTGCACATCTGCCACAACAGTGCATGCCCAGTTCCAAAGGCCCTAGAAGGAATTGCCCTCCTCTGGTGTATTTTCCTTTTAACTCTGAGTGCACTAGTCTGTCCTTCAGGGTTCTAACTTTTTGGATGCTATAATTGATTTCTGAGTGAATTCAGGAACACCTACAGATTTCAGTGTGTCCCTATGTGTGAAAAAAATGTTACAAATGGGTGCAATAAAGGATGAGCACCACAACTCTACCAATCTTAGCTCGTACTATAGATGAGAGATGTTATTTATGTTTTTGGTGGCCGTACAATGTACTCTTTCAAGCGTTTTTATATCCTGGGGATTATATAGTACCCAGAACTGAGCTCAGTACTCGAGATGTTGCCTAGCCAATTACCTATACAATGGGATAACCACACATTTATCTCTACTCTTTATGTTTTTAACAATGCAGCCCAACATTCTGTTACCCTTTACTGCAGCCTCCTGAGTGTGTTCTGTGAAGGAAAGTTTATTTTTATCATGTTGTTGGGAAGGTCAGGTTGAAAAGAAAATGGTGGCTCTTTCATTTTTACAAATTCTGAAGGTAGGAACATTGTTTTTTAGAACATTATGCTTCCTGGGCTTTCACAACAAAACAGCCTACGCAAAGACAGCGTGGTCAATCCAGAGCACCATAAATAAAGTGAAATAAAGAAGCACATATACAGGATTACAACTCCTTCAAGGTAAAAAATGTCTGAGGCAAAAACCAGTTGTGAGAAAACATGCACTAATGCCAAATGGTGTATTCTGTAAGCTGTTGATTAAATGCAGTAGGTAAGTTTTACCTTTTGCTGTTCCATCTAGCGTGATTATGATGGAGTGGTTTTGACCATTCTGTCTTTGTTTGCATGATTTTGATGGGATACGGCTTCCTGATTTGCAGGATTCATTGTTTACAGCTCATTAGTCACTCAGGATGCAAGCTTCTCCATACCCATTTTATAAAAAAGTAGATATTCTTACTATAGGTCCTTCAAAATAGAAGCCTGCCATAATTTCATTCCAAGAATCAATTGTTCTCTGAAAGTTCTATTTACAGAATGTTAACTGTAACTTGCTTAAGTCAGCAGCACATCCAACCATTTTACAACATGAACCCATGTTACTGCATACATCAAATATGGCATGGGTCCAATAAAAATATGTATGATATATTACTCATGATCCATGACCCCAACTGATACCTCCACGATCTTAGCTCCATGGACTGAAAAATTTGATGCATAACATTTCAGTCTTGGGGGATAATTTCTTGGCAAGTTTGGTAAAAAAATCAGTTCAGTGGTGCAAAAGTTATTAATTAGTGAATTACGTCCCAAATTCAGTCATTTTTTTTTTGCCATTCAATAGCACAAATAGCTATACAGATATTAATTATAAAACTTAGAGATTCATTAGATCTAGTGCAGTATAGATCCTTTTCATGGTTTGAAAATTAAAGATTATTTTGATTTTAAGCTATAAGGTTTTATAGTTTTAGAATCTACAACATACTTGGTGTTCTGAAAAAAATAGCTGAAAAACTGGATTATTTTTTCAAAGTTAAATTTGGGCATAAACAAACACTTTAAAGTAGGAGTCTTGCCAAAATGTAACATAGAAAAATAGAAACATAGACTTTGACAGCAGATAAGGACTGCTTGGCCCACCCAGTCTGCCAATTTTCCTACATAGTGGATAAGCTGTAGATTCTAGTTAACCAACAGCCTACTTCCTCCTACTCTCCACTATAATTGCCTTATGTCTGTCCCATGCATTCTTGAATTCACCCACTGTTTTTGACCCACAACCTACTCAGAAAGGTGGTTCCATGTGTCCACCACCCTCTCCATGAAAAAATGCTTCCTTATGTTTCCTCTGAGCCATCCCCCCTCTATCCTCAAATTGTGCCCCCTTGTTCTTGCTCATCTCCTTTTCTGAAAGATGCTACCCTCTTGGACTTTGTTGATTCCCTTGAGGTACTTGAAAGTTTCTATCATGTCCCACCCTCCTTCCTTTCCTCAAGGGTACAGATATTAAGCTCTTTTAATCTCTCTTCATATGGCTTCTTGTGTAGACCATGCACCATTTTAGTTGCCCTCCTCTGGACTGACTCCATCCGGTCTATGTCCTTGCGGAGATGGGGTCTCCAGAACTGCATGCAGTACGCAGATGGGGTTTCACCAACTGTCTGTACAGAGGGATAACAACTTCCTGTTTTCTACTGGTGATGCCTCTCCCTCTGCATCCCAGTATCCCCTCAGCCCTCCTTACTGCCTCGTCTCATTGCTTGCCTACCTTAAGTTCATTTTATATGACTACCTCCAGGTCCCTTTCCATTTTTGTTGTTGTTAGTACCTCCCCTACATTGTGTACTCTTCCCCATGGTTTTTGTTTCCTAGGTGCATTACTTTACACTTCTTTGCATAGAAACTAAGCTGCCATACTTTTGACCATTCCTCCAACCTTGTCAAGTCCCTTCTCATCCTTTCCACACCCCTTGTGTATCAACCCTGTTGAAGATCTTTGTGTTGTTTGCAAAGAGGCATACTTTTCCTTCCAGCCACTCCATAATTTCTCCTATATAGACATTAAAGAGGACCAGTTCCAGCACTGAACCCTGTGGTACTCCACTAGTACCCCCCCCTTTCTTCAGAATGTACTCTGTTTACTATTACTCTCTGCACCCTGCTGTCCAGCCAATTTGTTACCCAGGCTACCACCCTGGGACCCACTCCCAGGCTGGTTAACTTGTTTATTAATCGTTTGTGTTGGATTGTTTCAAATGCCTTGCTAAAGTCTAGGTAGGCCATATCCACAGCCCCTCCCTGGTCTACTACTTTGGTCACCCAGTCAAAGAAATCTATTCGATTCATCTGACATGACCTCCCCACTGTGAATCCATGCTGCCTTGGGTTCTATGGCCTGCTGGCCTCTAGGTACTGAACAATTCTTTCTTTCAGAAGTGATTCCATCATTTTCCCTACCACTGATGTCAAACCAACAGGTCTGTAGTTTCCCGCCTCTGCCTTGCTCCCACTTTTGTGAAGGGGAATCACATCCACCCTCCTCCAATCTTCAGGTACCACACCATTCTCACATGATTTGTTAAAAAAGGTATTCAGTGGTGTCACTACATCTCCCCTTAGTTCCTATAGAATTCTGGGGAGAATCCCATTAGGCCCCATTGCTTTGTCCACCTTGAATTGTACAAGTTCTTTCAGGACCCTTTCTTCTATGAATGAACTGGTATCGACCCCACTGTCCAGAGTGCTTTTATTGTTTGGTTTAGGTACCTCCCCCTCTTCTTTTGTGAATACTAAGCAATACTATTCGTTCAGTATCTCTGCCTTTTCACTGTCACCCTCTGCCCATCTCCCTTCCCCTTTATTAAGCCCCACTATCCCCTCCCTTGGTCTTCCTTTGCTCCCTGATGTAGCTATGAAAGGTTTTATCTCCCTTCTTAAAGAGGACTGGAAATTATTTCTAATAGGCAGCTGCTTATAATGCTCCCATTTACAAAAATGATATCCATAAACCTACATGACCCATAGGTAACTGTGCCTGAATAAAAAGCAATATTAAAAACAGTATTTTACGTTGTTTTGATTTTATGGGCAGCATTCTGCTACAGTTCTCTTCACAGAACCAATGATCTGGAGTTTTAACTGTGTCACAGTTTGAGCAAGAACTCTAAGAATGGTTCTGATAGGACAATAGCTCATGTTTAGCATTCTGTACTCAAACCGTGACATAGTAAACATTCCACATTACTGGTTCCATGAAGAGAACTGTGCAGAATCTTGTCCATAAAAAGAAAACAATTGAAAACACAGTTTTTCACATCAGTGTTTATTAAGGTAAATTTAAATATGGCTCATTTGGAGGCAAGTTTATCACTTCTCTTACTAGGAACATTACCAACGTTTGCCAATTAGCACACATTTCCTGTCCCCTTTAACTGAGTTGGCTATCTTGTCCTTAGTTTGGGCCTTTGCTATTCTGACTGCCTTCCCCGCATCCTGCTGCTTTAACTGATACAGTTGTCTGTCCTGATCCTTCTGTGATTCCTTATACTTCCTGAATACTATATTTTTCTCCTTAACATTCCCCGCCACCTCATTGGAGAACTATAGTGGTTTTTCACTTCATTTTCTTTTGTTTGTTTGCTTTGCACAAAGGCTTGTTGCCTCTGTGATGGCAGTTTTGATTTTCCCCTTTATTCTTCCACCCCTCCTTCCTGCCCATTTGCTAGTGCATTCCTTAGGCACTCACCCATTTTGCCAAAGTGATCCCTCCTAAAGTCCAATACCTTTGCTTTTGTAATGCTTGACTCTATGGCTGTGTTTATCATGAAACACACTGTTTGGTGGTCACGTGTTCCCAGATGGCTACCCACTTCTAAATCTGTGACCTTCTCTCCGTCTCCATTTGATAAATTAGAATTGAGTTCAGCATATCCTAAATAAGCCTAATACCAAAAATAAGATCTCTGAGTTACTTTGTTTAAAAGCTACAAGCCACTTTGTAACCCTGATTTAACTGTCTTTTCAAAAAGGCAAGTTTTAATGAAGAGCTACTGATGATGTCAGCTCCAGTACTCACAGCCTATTCTTCCCTGCCAGCAACCTTATAGAACTAATTTCTCCCAAGTTACAGAACACTACAATTTTAGTAAACATTTGAAAAATGAAAGCTGACAATGTATGAGGATAGATTCGGCTAGCTCTAGCAAAGAAATTTTGCCAACACCTCAATTTCTCAAGTTTATAAAATTTCTTTATTCACCAGTCCCAATGTTTTGCCTGGCAATCAGGCTTCTTCTGGGGAACTATAATAAATATATATAGAGATTACATTAATTTCAATTCCTGAAATTTAACCATCTTCAGTACTCCAATTCATCGATCAACAGTTTCATTTCTCAATGCTATGCCAATGTTATTTTATGCTACTTGAAACCTAAATAGTTTAAATATACTCTGTATAAACAAAAATTACTGAAAAGCAATCCTGAAAAAAAATTTTCTTAACAGACAGTGCTCTAAACACTCATTTTACATAACACTTGTTTCACCCAACGCCAGCCACCAAATTTCACTGCTTGTTAAAAAACATTGCCTTACTTTATAACCAAGCTTTCAGAGACACAGCTTAATGCCAGAATAACTCCTCTTCTGTACAAATCTTCATAGTTGATACTTAACAAAAGGTAGAAAAAAGATGCTGTGTCAATACTCATCATTCGTTCACATAAAAAAGTTTTTAAAAATGTTAGAAAGTTCTTATGTATGTACAATTTACCTGTGTCTTTATTTGAATTCAATCAACTTCTACGTTTGTTAGACCCAATCACTACCAATCCATGTGCTTCTCCTGGCAGTCGACAAAAGTTTACATCTAATTCCTTATACTGATAAATGCAACGGTTCCATAAACTTTTCAAACAAAATATATAATTGATTAGCGTTATATTCGTCATGTGAATACTATTACTCATAACATTATTTAGAACCATGTTACTTCAAAATAGTTTACTAGGTAAATACAGTACTTTTAATCATGTTAGCCCATTTCTTTGAGAGCCAAAGTTTTACCACTTTCTTATCAGCATCATTCCTATATTGGCTCATTGATCTTATCTAACCAAATCATATTCTAGTTGTTCAAATTAATATGTGGCTTAGTTGAAAAGCTCCACGCTGTGTGTTCCTTCTCTTCATTAACTGGCAGCAACCATGTCTCTGTGCTTTGTGCCTCTTTATGTCCGTGGGGAGAGTCATGTGATGATGAAATCATCATCATGCTCCAATAGGTGAAGCTGTTGCTGAGCAACATTCTGACTCCTCTCCATGGATATAATTCGGCTGGGTCCTAGTGCCCACATCTAAATGTGCACCATTGAGCATCCTATTAAAGAGTCACTGAATTCAATTTTAAAGCATATAAAACAGCTCTATGCTTTAGTAATCAACCTTGTTCCTAGATCCCAGTGTCATGGCAAAGGGAGCACTTACACAAACTCCTGAATTAGACTACTTAATTAGTCCTTCTACTTTCATAGGGCTCCACATTACTTAAAATGTCACAAGCCTGGCTTTTTCCAAGTTCTCCTTATTTTCATAATTTTATTGTTTTTAAACATGCATGATTTTAATTGTTTTATTTATATAATTATCAATTGGGCAAATTAGTATAAAGTTATCCATTTTTAAGTACTTTGGAAAATACCAGGCTTGCTCCACCCCACAAAAGCACTAGGGACCCGTGGATTACTTCATATAGAAGACATGATGGTTACTATCTTAATACATTTACACACCAATATCCTGTTCTACACTCTCCACCAAAATTTCTTTTAAGATTAATGTCCTCACACATTAGCAATGACTCTCTTCCTCACACACTGATACTTGCTTTCTTATCAACTAATTCAACATATCTCTATATGCACTCATAGTCACTGCCAAAATCATAGTTTACCCTGTTGTAATCCCTGTTGATGGTAGTACCATTCATAGTCTTCTTAACTCTGTTTATAGTGACATATATAGGTAAATGATCACTGTTACTTAGGGTGCTACATATAGAGGTGTTATTAATATTTATTTGTTTATTTATTTTATTTTTTTTTATTGACCAGATAAGTGCACTAGACAAATCCTGCATGGTCTCCAGGATGTGAGGCAGCATGGGTTTATGGAGGAGAGATTGTGTCAAACAAATCTGATTGACTTCTTTGACTGTGTCACTAAGACAGTAGACAGGGGCCAAGCAGAAGACATCTATCTTAATTTCAGCAAGGCCTTTGACTCTGTGCCCCACAAAAGATTGATCAGGAAGTTAGTGGATCTCAGGGCTGGGGAAAAGATGGACAGATGGGTAAAAAACTGGCTTAAGGACAGAACACAGAGGGTGGTTGTGGGGAGGGAGTTATCTGGCAGCAGACAGGTAGCCAATAAAGTCCTGTAGGGCTCGGTGCTGGGGCCGGTGTTGTTCAATGTCTTTATCAGTGACATTGGAGATGGCATTAAGGACAAAATGTGCCTTACAAAAAACTCTGTGGGGGAGTGGACACAGCTGAAGGGATACGATACCTACAGGAAGATCTGGAAAAGCTAGGGAGGTGGTCCAGGACATGACAGCTTGGCCTCAATGCCAAGAAATGCAAAGTTATGCATATTGGAGCCAAGAATCCTAGGACAGAGTACTACCTGGATGGAGTCCGAGTATCTGCATCAAAAGAGAAGGACCTGGGAGTGATGATCACTAGTGACCTGAAGCACTCCACGCAGTGTAAGAAAGCCACAGCAAAAGCAAACAAGATGCTGGGTTGCATATCTAGTGGGATCAGTAGTAGGAGAGAAGAGGTTATATTACCCTTGCACAGGTCACTGGAAAGGCCGCATCTAGAATATGAAGTTCGGTATTGGTGTACACACCTCAAAAGGGACATTAACCTGCTGTAGAAGGTCCAGAGGAGGGCTACAAAGATGACAGCTAGTTAGCAGGGTAAGGCATATAAGGGGAAGTTGAGGGTACTGAACATTTACTCCCTGGAAGACAGGAAGGAGAGAGAGAGGGGGGGGCATGACTGGAACCTTCAAATACTTGAAAGGGATAAATAAGATTGATAAGTAGAGTCTTTTTAAGCTGAGTGGCAACAATAACATGAAGGGGCACAGTCTTAAGCTGGAGGGTGGGAGGTTTAGGAGGGAGGTCAGGAAGCAATTTTTCCCAGAGAGGGTGGTGGACACTTGGAATGCACTGCCAGAAGAGGTAAGCTTGTTGAAGACAGTGGGCAGCTTTAAGAGAGGCTGGGACAGGCACGGGGGAGGGTAAGGGTCATGGGTAGGGAGGATGGGAGGAGTGGGGAGGGTGGTAAGGGACATTAGCTCAAGCTATGGACCCTGAAATATGAGCAGACTTGATAGACCAAATGGTCTTCTTCTGCTGGCTTCTTCATTTGTTCGTATATTCTCTTTTAAGGACATCATACTTGTTTAGTTGTATATTAATGCCATGTATTCTTTTTGGCCAGAGTATGATGAAATCCATGATAATGAAGCCCCTTCCTCTTTTTTAATCATGACTGTATTCTCCATCCCACTTTAGTAAATACTTGTGGTATCCATTGAGTCCCTGTTGCATTGCAAAATGTTCATCCTGCCTCATCCTGAAATTTCATAACTGCAGTGTACTGAGATTGGGCACAGCCTTGACATTCCAAATTCATGTCCATTACAGCAATCCAAAAGCACCACCCCTGCCACATTCTAAAGTACAGTATCAGGCAGCTAAACATTCTGGAAATGCATGCACTACCCCCAACCAAGTGTTGCTTTCTTTTTCAAATGATAACTACATCTGCAGTTTCTTAAACTTTAGAGAAATGAATCCTAATAAGTTCCTGGCAAGGAGGACTAGACTGTGTTCTGGAGCAGACATCATTAGTAGTTTTTCACTGAAACTAGTTTTTTTGAACTGGCAGTGAAATTATGGATACAAAATAGCTTGTAACTTTTAAATGAAGCAACTTAGAGATATAAGTTTTGGAATGAGGTTTATACTGGGGATAAGCTGATCTTAATTCTGAAAATTAGTACTTTTTGATGGACCCCCTCTTTAAAAACTAAAACCTCAAAAAGTACCTAACTCTAAAGGATCACAGACAGTTGTGTGGTTTGTGAAAAGCCAGTTTAACAAGATGTCCGAGATTTTCTTCGAAAGAAAATTGTTTACACTTAGCATTTAAAGGAAAAATATTTTGGGATTTACTAGAAAAAACTTTGAGATGAACTTTCATGAACCAAGGATGATTATATAGCAGATAGCATGTGTGCTTGGTAAAGCATGCCCACATGGAAATAAAAACCTGCTGCAAAATCCTTTCTATGTCCAACATGAAAAACAAATCATGAAAATCATCAAGAAAATGTTTAAGTCTAACAAACATATAAACATGAAACTCATCATGAAAAATGATTTATATCCAAAATGAACTAAAGGTTTAAAGGAGGAAACATGCAAAATAACAGTCAAGAACACAACTGAAAAACAATCTGTGCATTTTGTATTATAATTCATGTGTTACCAGTCCAATGGCAGAACACAACCTTCATGTCCATGCTGAAGAATGCTTTCCTGTTCCTTATTCTTCTGCATACTGTGATGGGGCCACTATTGCCACATGTATACAATCAATTGTGGCAACAATATTTGGCATCCCTGCCACCACATACTGTAGAAGACCTCTGTCAGTGCTCTGAAAGCAGCCTCTCTTGAGGAAAGATGTATATAGCCCCATACATGTGGCAAGAGGGCTACTGTGGCCTGCTTCACACACCTAGATACAGAAGACTGACTGGAAAGACTGATGAATCTATCAGATGTCAGGATCTACTGTATGAATCTATATACCCCAGTCACATCACTGGTTGTCCTCTAAAATTAGCCAGTAGTATAGAATTAAAAGGTTGTCAGTACCTGGGTATGCACATCTAGAGCACAGCTCATTTTTGTCTGGATCTACGTAGTACTGTGCATACAGTAGTTTTATTTATTTATTTAGCTTTTGTTAACCAGGTCAGTACACTAGACAGGACATTTGCCTATTTTCAGTTTATTAATATTTGTCTTATCAAATCTGAGCCACCCAATGCACTGTGGTTCAGTCAGTGTTGAAGGATCACATCTAGGCCTATGGACACATGGGCACCACTTCTGGCATTCTTATGGCCACAACTCCAAGTCTGCCAGGTACGCATTCATGAGGAACTCAGGACACACTGTTGCTGCTGGTACACATCAATCAATAACATTTATTCAATTTATTTATTCAAATTTTGGTAACCAGGTGGGCCCGCTGAGACCCTGACGGTCCCTTTTTCAGTGGCGACCTGACACATGGCAGAGTACAGCATACAGCTCTCTTGTTGCACTCATTCGTGGTCAACAGAAACATACAATCTGTTGGCAGAAAAGGCCTTCTGGCCCTCTCAGTCTGCCGCATTTACCCTACCTGCAGTGACACTGGAGACCCTATTCAATCTTCAGACTTCCCCTTACCTCCAAATATCTCTCTGTATCTATCCCATGCATTCCTGAAACCTGTAACTGTTTCCACCCTCTCCATTTCTGCTGGGAGGCTGTTCCATGCACCCACCACCCTCTCCATGAAGTACTTCCTTGCATGATCTCTGAGCTTCCCCATTCTATCTTCATTGCATGGCACCTTATCCTCAAGCACTTTTTTCTGTGGAATATGCTTTCTTCTTGTACCTTATTTTTACCTATGATGTACCTGTATTTGAATGTTTCTATCATATCTCCCCTTTCCCTCCCTTCTTCCAGGGAGTACATATTTAGTTCCTTCAGCCTCTCCCCATAGGGCTTTTGATGCAGGTCATGCACCATTTTGGTTGACCTCCTTTGTACTGCCTCCTGTCTCTCTCTATGTCCTTCCAGAGGTGGGGCCTCCAGTACAGTACACAGTACTCAAGGTGGGGTCTCACCAGCGATCAGTTTAGGGGTATTATCACATCCCTCCTCCTGCTGGTGATTCCTCTTCCTATGCTACACAGCATCCTGCTAGGCTTCCCCACTGCCTTGTCACACCATCTTTTGCTACCTTCAGGTCATCTGAAATGATCACCCCAGGTCCTTTTCCTGCTTTGTACCTGTTATTACCTCTCCTCTCCTCTCATTTGGTATGTTGCCCTCTGGTACTTGTGTCCCATGTGCATTATTTTGCACTTCTTTGCGTTAATATCCAGCTGCCAATCTCTTGACCATTCTTCCAGTTTTTTTAGATCATTTCTCATTTTTTCCACCAATCCCAGTGTGTCCATTCTGTTGCAGAGTTTTGTGTCAGCTACGAACAGGCACACTTTCCCTTCGAGCCCTTCTGCAATGTCACTAATGAAGACATTGAAGAGAACTGGCCCTAGTACTGATCTTTGTGGTACCCCACTGGTCACTTTGCCTACTCCAGAGTGGATGCCATTTACCACCATCATCTGACTCCTATTGCCCAGCCAATTGTCCACCCATTTTACTAACTTAAGATCTACTCCTTGGCTCCCCTTGTTTAACAGCCTTCTATGTGGAACAGTGTTAAAGGCCTTGCTGAATTCCAGGTAGGTCAGGTCTACAGCTCCTCCCTGATTCACATGCCTGGTTACCCAGTTGAAGAACTCAATCAGGTTTATCTTGCAGGACCTCCCCACTGTGAAGCCATGCTGTCTCTGATCCTGCAGATAATTGGCAACAAGGTATTTCTCTATCCTTTTCTTCAACAGCGATTCCATAACTTTGCTCACCACTGACGTCAGGCTAACACGCCTGTAATTTCCTGCCTAAACCCTATTTCCACTTTTATGTAGTGGGACTACATCTGCACTCCTCCAGTCCCCCAGTACCTCACCTGTTTTTCATGACAAGTTGAAAAGAGCTGTCAGAGATGCTGCCAGCTCTTCTTTCAGTTCCCTCAGTATCCTGGGGTGCACTCCATCTGCCCCATTGCTTTGTCTACTTTTATATTTGTTAATTCCTTTAGCACTCTTACTTCTGTAAAAGGGCTTATGTCCACTTCCCATCCCTTTATATCCTTGTCCTTTAAACTTGGCCTGTTTCCTTCGCTCTCTTCCGTAAATACTGCACAGAAGTATTTGTGTAATAAATCAGATTTTTGGAGGTCATCTTCCACTCTGCCCCCTCCTTCCCCTTTCAGTCTTATTATCCCTCCCTTTGTCTTTCTCTTATCACTTATGTATCTAAAAAAATGTTTTATCTCCCTTTGTTGCTGACTTGGCAGTTTTTTTCTCTGTTTGCATCTTTACGCTTCTGACTGCCTTCCCTGTCTCCCTTTGTTTCTCCTAGTAAGTCACTCTATCCCCCTCCTTCTGTGTTTGTACATTCTAAATGCCCTTTTTTAGCTCTCACCTTTTCCACTACCTCCTTAGAAAACCATAGTGGTCTCCTTTTTCTCTTGCCCTTGCTAATTTTCCTGACACAGAGGCTTGAAGCATGCTTGATGCCCTCTTTTATGTTTGACCACCATTCCTTTACCTCCCCCTCCCCAATTCACCTAACCCTGCCAGGTCACCCCTGATGCATTTTCCCATTTTCTTAAAATTGGCTCTCCTGAAGTCCTGGACCCTTGTCCTTGTGTGGTTCATTTCTGACCCAGTTCTTATCTCAGATCACACCATATGATGGTCACTGGTCAACAGGTGGTCCCCCACTCTGACATCAGTCACACTGTTCCTGTTAGTCAGCACTAGGTCCTGTAGTGCCCGATCACAAGTTGGTTCCAGTACTCATTGTCTCAGGAGCACCCACTGCATGGTGTCCAGGATGTATCTACTCCTGGCTGTAGCTGCAGTGGGGAGGTTACAGTCCACGTCCAGTAGTGAAGAGTAGTACCTCTTCCTTGTGAGCCATCTTCAGGATTGCTTCCATCATTTCCCCAGCTGCCTCTTGCCCCTCTGCAGGAGGTCTGTAGATCACTCCTGTTCTGATGGCAGTCACTTTACTTCTCTCCAGAGTGACCCACAGTATCTCCTCCCCTCCCTTCTCACCCCTTATTTAAACATAGAAACACAGAAAGTGATGGCAGAAGGAGACCAAGGGTTCATCAAGTCTGCCCAATTTTTCCAAGGCCTTCTCAGGTTCAAGACCTAGCCCTTCTTCTGGTACCCATTACAACTTCCTATGATTTTAATTTGAGCATTCTGTTTGTCCCAGACCCATTTGAAAGCTGCCACCATCTTGGCATCCACCACGTCTATGGGCAGCCATTTTCAAGGGCCAATGACCCTTTCTGAGAAATAGCATTTCCTGAGTTCTCTCTTGAAGCTCCCCAACTCCCACAGCTTCCAGTCGTGCCCTCTAGTATTAGAGCTAGAAACCTTGTCAAACAGTTCAGAATAGGGCACCTTATTTATTCCTTTCAGGTACTTGAAAGTTTCTATTGTGTCCCCCCTTCTCCCTTCTAGCCTCTAGTGAGAACAAATTCAATGCATCAAATTGCCCCTCATACAAAAGTCCCTGCATACCATGTATCATTTTTGTCACCCTTCTCTGCACCATCTCTAATCTATTCTTGTCCTTCTTAAGGTGTGGACTCCAAAACTGGACACAGTACTCCAGGTGGGGTCTCACAAGGGACCTGTAGAGTTGCAGTATCACCTCTCTGTTCCTGCTGTCAAATCCTCTCCCTATACACCCCAACATTTTGCTAGTCTTGCTATAAGCCATGTTGCATTGGCTGGTCTGCTTTAGGGTGTCACATATTATGACACATAGGTCCCTTTCCTCCTGTGAAGGGCTGAGTCTGACCCCATTAAGCCAAAACTGTATGCTGTTTTCAGGTTCCTTTCGGCTAGATGCATCACCTTACATTTCTTGGCATTGAACTTCAGCTGCCAGATGCTAGACAATTTTTTTAGCCTTTGCAGATCTTTTTGCAGGTTCTTTACTGCTTCCTCTCGGCCCACCCTACCACCTAGTTTAGTAAAATCTGTGAAGAGGGCAATCTTGCCCTGTATGCCTTCCCCAATGTCACTGATGAATACATTAAACAGTACTGAACCAAAGACTGAGCCCTGGGTAACTCCACTAGTGACTTTGCCCTTGTCAGACCTCTCCCCATTGACCACCACTCTTTGCTTTCTATCCCTGAGCCAGTTTCCTGCCCATGTAACAATACTCCTTGTGGTGCCCTTGTCCTCCAACTATTTTAGCAGGCACTTATGTGATAACGAGTCAAAGGCCTTGCTGATGTCAAAATACAGGAGATCTACTGGGTGGCCCTTGTCCAGTTCCCTAGTCACCCAGTCAAAGAACATAATCAGGCTTGTCTGACACAATCTCCCTGCAATGAACCCATGCTGCTTGTTATCCTAAAGGCCGTTCTTGTCCATATACTCTAACAGATCCTGCTAAATTAAGATTTCCATCAGTTTTCCTACCAATGATATGAGGCTAAATGGCCTGTAGTTACAAGTCTCTTCTCTGCTCTTGCCCTTGTGCAGCGGCACTATGTCTGCTCTTCTCCAGTCCCTTGGCATGACTCCCATCTGCAGTGAACAGTTAAACAAATGTGTCAAGGGGTCCACTAATTCCCCTGCCAACACCTTGAGCACCCTTGGGTGTATCCCACCAGGCCCTGGTGAAGTGTCCTGCTTTATTCACTCGAGCTCCTCTTTAACCCTACTGGTGGTGAATATTGTCATTTCCATTTGAGGGAACCCCTTGTCCACAGCCTTAATACTGCTGTCAAATATTGGGCCACTGTATTCTTTGGTGAACACTGATCAGAAGAAGTATTTCAGAACTGTGGCCTTCTGAATATCATCTTCTATTATCCTATCACCATCTTTAAGTTTAACTACCCTCTCCCTTTCTTCCTTTTGTCTTGTACATACCTAAAGAATTTATTCCCAACCTTAACCACCTCCGCAATCTGAAGTTCAGCCACCACCGTTGCCTGTTTCATTGTTCTCTTGGCTTCCCTATTGTTCTGCATGTAATTTTCCCATTCTTTGTCACCTGGATTCCCTTTAAAATTGTGAAAAGCCTCTCTTTTATTAGTAAGTGCTCTCTTGACTTGCATGGTGAATCATATGGGATTTTTATGATTATTTGTTGTTGTTACTATCCTTATGCACAGCTGCATAGCCTCTAAGATGGCTCGTTTAATCAATCCCCATATGTCTTCTACTTCCACTTGCTCCTGGATTCTTGCTAGTTTCCCTTTGGCTAGTTTCCTCATTTTATCAAAGCTAGCACTTCTAAAGTTTAGGACCTCTGCATTGGATTGAGATTTCACCTCCCCTAGGGATAATTCAAACCAGACAGAGTTGTGGTTGTTGGTTGCTAGTGGTTCACCAAACCTAACAACACTATCTCCACATTGGTGAGGACCACATCCAAGATGGTGTGTAGCCTAGTTGGCACACTTACTAGTTGCATGAGAAGGCAATCCTGTAAGGCTTCATCCACAGTTTGAGTCCTTGTTGATCTAACCCTTGAGATGCCATAGTCAAGATCAAGCATATTCAGGTCTTCACCCACCACTGTGTCCCCTTTCTGTCCCTTACAGAAATATAAATGTGCTGTGTACATGCAGAATGCATGCCACATGTTTAATTGTGCAATGTTTGCATGCAGTTTTCATACACAATGTGAACCTAAGCGAATCAGGTCTAAAAAGCAAATCAGGTTTGAATGCTTCACGCTTGACATATGTGCAGCGGATAAGCTGCTGTGAACATTTAAAAATCACATCAGGTTTGCATGTTGCATGCCTGACATGAGTGCAGCAGTTAAGCTGGTGTGAACTGTCACAAATGCACTCTGCAGGTCAGGCCCTCTGCTCCCACAGTGCCAACCTCAGAGCGCAATAGTGTGAACAGGTAACAGACAGGGAAACCCTCCTGTCTGCTTTTGGGTCTAAATCAGCTTTAGTCTCAAGTTCTGGGGGGATTCAAACTGTGAACCTTATGCTAGCATACCCAAATGTACAGGCTCAGATAATATTCTCTTCGGGGAGATGCAATATATCGTTCGCCTAAGGGCACCTAACCAGGTATCCAAAATGAATCCTTAAAACTCTGTAAGAGACTTTAGGTATATTCTTGCCTTTTACCAAGCTTAGTAACACCATCAAGCCCTTGAACAGTTGTCAGACTTAATATCTGTTTAGCAATAACATGCAAAAAATGACTGAGGAGACCCAGGCAGTATCTTAAGAAAATGTTTACTAAAAATGGATAAAAACAGTAAGATAAAATACAGAACAAATATCAAAGAGCATCACAATCACATAAACAAAAGGAAAAACTACAGAACAAACTCCTACCACAATACATTTAGATCTTTTCTATCTAATGTATTACCTCTGTGCCTTTAAATTAGAGAGATCTTTGTTTCTTAAGAGCCCAAAAAGATATGACCTACATTTTAGACACAAGTATCAGTTTAAACTCTGTGTCTCCACAACCATTCTGTGAGTCATTTAGCTCCTCCTTTTTGAATAAAAAATTGCAAAAATGATTTCCTACCAGGAGGTATTTTAAATAATGTGACCATTAGCAAAAATCCATTTCCCAAATTATGACTCATTGATCAACCAGTTCCTTTGAGGTTTATAACCCTGCAGTCCATCACCCAGGTGTGAGATAGCCAACAGGAATCAGCTAACTTACATCCTTTTCTGATGTAATGAAATGTATATTTAGTTTCCAACTTCAAAAGCATGAGGTCATAAAAAGGACATAAAATGCAATTTCTCATGGAAGTTAATTACATTACAGAGATCTCCTCATCAGTGTAATACATCCTGTGATTTCAGCTGCTGACACTTTGTAATTTAAAAGGGCCAAATCTCACAGACTGAAATGTCATACACAGACCATGTATTTATAATGCCAATATCCTACAATAATCATAACCAGCTGGACAATCGTCACAATCCTCCCCACCTAGACTGATTTTGGGGGCTCTACCCCCTGCATGGGATGAGCTTCCCAAGTCAGTTCACTCCTCATATAGATGCAACAAGCCATCTGCGTTCTGATTGGTTGCTCCAGCCCTATGTTAGATCTTCATATCATACCCTTGCAAGGCAAGACTCCATCTTAATAGTCTACCATTCGTTTTTCCCATTTGTGTCAGCCAAACCAGGAGGTTGTGATCAGTTTGTACCTCAAAATGTTACCCATATAAGTATGGCTTTAACTTCTTTAGGGCCCACACTACGGCAAGACACTCTTTTTTTCCACAGTAGAGTATGCCTGCTCCCTGTGAAGTAACTTTTTACTCAGGCACACTATGGGGTGATCTTTCCCTTGGTTGGATGTCTGACTCAGTACTGCCCCAATACCCACGTCTGAGGAGTCAGTCTGGACTATAAAGGATCTGCTATAGTCAGGACTTGTCAATACAGGAGCAGTGCACAGTGCCTCCTTCAGTCTGGTAAAGGCTTTTTCACAGGCTGTTTCCCAGGTAATTATCTTAGGCATCTTTTTCTTTACCAGGTCAGATGGGGAGAAGCCAGGGCACTGCAATTGGGTACAAATTTCCTATAGTACCCTGCTGTCCCTGGAAAACTCCTGACCTGCTTCTGCATTTCTGGTCTGGGCTATGCCTTGATCACCTCTATTTTTACTTGGTTGGGACAGAGCTGCCCCCGGTCTACAACATGCCTGAGGTATGCCACTTCAGCCATGGCCACCTGGCACTTCTCAGCTTTGACAGTGAGCCAAGCCCTCTGTATCCTGCCCAGCACTTCCCTAAGGTGGGACAGGTGTTCCTTCCAGCTGGCACTAAAGATGGCAATGTCATCCAGGTATGCACCGGCTTATTCCTCAGCACCATTTAACACCTGGTTCACCAACCTTTGGAAAGTGGCCGGGGCACTCTTCATTCCAAAAGACATTACTTTAAATTCAAATAAGCCTATCGGAGTGATGAAGGCCAACCTCTCCTTAGCTGTCAGTTAACTGTATCTGCCAGTACCCCTTTGTTAGGTCTATAGTTGTAAGGTAGGTCACCCCTCTCAACTTGTCCAGGAGTTAGTCCATCTGGGGCATCAGGTGGGTGTCTGACTTTGTGACTGCATTCAGTCCATGATAGTCCACACAGAAACAAGTAGAGCCATCTGGCTTGGGCACAAGGACTACGGGTGAGGCCCAGAGGCTGTGGGATCTCTGGATAACCCCTAAAACCAGCATTTTCTCCACCTCCCCCCAATGTCCTTTAAGGACAGCCTCTGACACCCGATATGCTGCCCACCATATCGGCGCTTGTGTCCCTGTCTCTACATTGTGTGTCACTAAGGGGGTTAGTCCAGGCTTGGTGCTAAACAGTGGGGCAAAGTCTGCTGAAACCTCCCTTACTTCCTGGATCTTGTCTGGGGCCAGCTGGGGTGACAATTTAACTGCCTCCACAGAGGACTTCTGCTTGCTTTCTTCCAGCAAGTCCAGAAGGGGGTCTTCTTCATCCGTCCCTTCCCCAGGACTACACACTGCAAACATCATGTCAGCCCTATTAGCATATGGCTTCATCATGTTGACATGGTACATTCTTTCTGTATGTCTTCTGTCAGGTAATTCTATGATATAGTTCATGTCAGTTACCTTTCTGACTACTTTGTACAGTCCTGCCCACTCAGCCTGCAGCTTGTCTTTCCAGACCGGGATAAGGACTATGACTTCTTGACCCACCGTTTATGAGTGAGCTCTGGCTCTGCGGTCGTACCACACTTTTAGTTTCCGTTGGGCAGCTGCCAGGTTGCTCTGGACTGTCCCCATAAGTTCCTTCAGCCTTTCCCTAAACCTAAGGACGTAATCCACTATGGGAGTTCCCTGGGTGGTGTGCTTGCTTTCCCAGTCCTCCCAGATCAATTCTAGGTGCCCACATACCTGGCGTCCATATAAGAGCTTGAAGGAGGAAAACCCTGTCAACTCTTGGGGCACCTGTCTGTATGCAAACAACAGGTGGGGAAGGTATTTATCCCAATCCATCCCATGCTGTTCAGCAAAGGCTTGGAGCATTGACTTCAGGGTAAAATTAAATCTTTCCACAAGCCCATCGGCTTGTGGGTGATAAGGTGTCATGCACCTCTGCACCACCCACACTTCTCCCTCAAACATTTCATCAGGTCCAACATGAAGGAACACCCTCAATCGGTGATAACCTCCTGAGGAAACCCAACACGGGAGAAAATCCCAAGTAATGCATCTGCAACTTTGTCTGTCCTCAGTGAGGATAGGGAGACTGCCTCTGGATACCATGTGGCATAATCCACCACAGTCAGGATGAATCTCTTCCCGGAGGAGCTGGGGGTATTTAAAGGCCTCACAATATCCATTCTCACCCTCAGGAATGGCTCCTCCACTATGGGCAATGGAATTAGGGTGGCTTGGGTTTTCTCGCCCGCCTTCCCTATTTCTTGGCACTGGTGACAAGACCTGCAATACTCCTTCACCTTCTGTGCATAGTTGGGCCAATAGAAATTCTGGGCCAACCGCTGCATAGTGCGCGTGATTCCCAGATGACCAGGCAAGGGAATATCATGTGCAATCTTGAGCAACTGCTCACAGTACCCTGGGGAATGACAAGCTGCCTGCCTATCACCCCATCTTCTGTCTCAGCATCCTGAGAATACATCAGTCCATTTTCCCAATGAACTTTATATTTTCCATCACCTCCCTGTGCTCTATCAGAGTCTGCCCAAACCTTCAGCTTCTCTAGACTAGGGTCACTTTTCTGAACAGCTGCAAACTCCTTACACATCCCCAAGGCATGGGACAGGTCCCCTTTATTATCTAAACTAGGGTCTCTAGCACTAGCATCAGGGCACTCAGGTTCACTGCCATCCCTAACCCTCTAACAATGAGTCACCCCTCCTTCTTCAGAGTAACCCTACATAGCTGTTTGCTTAACTGCTACTGGGGAAATTTCTATCCCCTTTTCATTAGTCTCCATATCAGGAGACACAGGTGGGGGAACCAGCCACCCAGTGGTTTACACAGTGGCTTCTATGGGGTCCAGGGAACCACAATTTTCCCTTGCCACCTGGCTACGAGTAACTACACACACCATCCCCTGTTTGAGATTGTCGCCACAGATGATGTCAACTGCTAAAGTTTTGGCTACAGCCACCTGTTGCACAGTTCCCCCTGTTTCACCCCAGTCTAGTAGAACACTAGTGAGTAGCAATGTTTTCTCCTCCCCAGTGAAGCCTTGTACAGTTACAAATTTATTGGGTATAAGCTGACTAGGCTCTACCAGATCCCCTTTTACCAACATCAGGGATGCCCCTGTGTCTCTTAACCCTTGTGTCTGTATACCATTCACAGTGACTAGGTGTATGTGTTCTCTCATGCTCATAAGCATGCTTCCAGGGACACATAAACAACCCACTTCTTTTCTTACCCATTTTGAGTATTGCTCATTCTTTTGGGACACTGGCAATATGCCGAGTTTCTTTGCAAACCCAACATTCATTTCTTGTCTCAAAAGAATATTTTCTTTGAAACCTGGGGCTAACTGGTTTTGGTGGAGGCAGGGAGGGTTTTAGCTGCCCTGAAGGTGCACGTTTCCCATTATGCACTGCCACACCAACCCTATTCAGTCTCAGAGCAGGTCTGCTCTTGGCATAGCAGTCCAAGAGTTCAGCAGCCTCTTGCACTGTTTTGGGATCTCGGTTCTCCAGCCAGTTTTCAGCTTTGCTGGACATGCCCAAGAAAACTGTTCTAACAATATAGCATTTTCAATTTTATCTACAGAGTTTGCTTCAATTCCTTCCCATGAACATTTTAAACACTGACGTTGTTTCGCTGCTAGCTTCTCGTTGCTAATGTCAGGGCTTCTCCAGAGCTTATGGAATTTAGCTCTGTAGGCTTCTGCAGTTAAATCAAACTTTTTTTTAAAATGCAGCTTTAAGTTTGCTGTAATCATTACTGTCCTCATTGTCCATTTGACCCAATGCATCCCAAGCTTTCCCAGTAAGTAGCGGGGTAAATGGAAGCTCCAGGACCCTCTAGGAATCTTTGCCTGAATATAAACTTTCTCAAAGGAATTTAAAAAGGCATCCATATCCTCCCCCTCTTTAAATTCAGCTGTCAATTTGGAATTTAATTTGTAACCTAGTCCTGTAGTTCCAGTTAAAACCAAGCCACTTATCTGCTCTGGTGCTGGTGGTTGGAGTCATAGTTTCTCCACTTCATGTTGACTCTGGTGCTCATGCTCTTCACAGTCTGCCTCTCACTGTTCACATTCAGCTTCTCACTGTTCTTGCTCCTTCTTCTCCTCTGCAGCTCATTGGCACTCATGCTTTTCATGGTCAGCTTCTCGATGTTCATGCTTCCTCTTCTCCTCTGCAGCTTGCTGCTCTCACTTCTCTTCTCTCTGGAACTCCAGCTCCATCCTCCATAACTCCATCTGCAGCCTGATGGATTCTGGCTCCAGAATGCTGGTGACCTTCCCCTGCTGCTGTGGCTCATGGCTTGCACTTTCCCTGCTGTCCTTCTCACTGGATCTGGACACTGCACTAGCTGCTGGCCCCTCCATGCCCAAGGTTTGGTCCTTTACAGTCACAGTATGTGACTTAACACTCTGGGCATCAGCAGCCATCAGAGCATCTATGAGGTTGTGTTTGGTGGCACTCCCCTCATGCAGGACTCCTTTCTCCTTACACAACTGCTTCAGGTAGTCTGCAGTGTGCTCAGTGTAGTTGGAAGCCATCTTCTTCCCTAACTATGGCTACCCTAACTTGCACTTTGAAAAAAAATAAAACAGGTAGAAACTTTGACTGTAAGCAAAATTATATTGTTCTATTTTCTCTTTTAAAAATAAATCAATGCCTTATTTTGCAAGTGAGCTGTACAGTAGTAAGCTGACACACTGAACAGTTAAAGCTTGTGTTACCAAATTTATTGCACCGCTGCCAACCAAATCTGTCAGAAAAGCACTCCGCAGGTCAGGCCCTCTGCTCTTACAGTGCCAACCTCAGAGCACAATAGTGTGAACAGGTAACAGACAGGGTAACCCTCCTGTCTGCTTTTGGGTCTGAATCACCATTAGTCTCAAGTTCTGAGGGGGATTCAAACTGTGAACTTTATTCTAGCATACCCAAATGTACAGGCTCAGATAATATTCTCTTCGGGGGGATGCAATGTATCTTTCGCCAAAGGGCACCTAGTCAGGTATCCAAAATGAATCCTTAAAATTCTATAAGAGACCAGTAGGTATATTCTTACCTTTTACCAAGCTTAGTAACACCATCAAGCCATTGAACAGTTGTCAGACTTAATATCCATTCAGCAATAACATGCAAAAAATGACTGAGGCGACCCAGGCAGTATCTTAAGAAAATGTTTATTAAAAATGGATAAAAACAGTAAGATAAAATACAGAACAAATATCAAAGAGTATCACAATCACATAAAGGAAAAAAAAAAGAAAAATACAGAACAAACTCCTACCACAATACATTTAGATATTTTCTATCTAATGCATTACCTCTGTAAGTGCCTTTAAATTAGAGAGACCATTGTTTCTTAAGAGCCCAAAAAGATATGACCTACATTTCAGACACTGGTATCAGTTTAAACTCTGTGTCTCCACACCCCTTCTGTGAGTCATCTAGCTCCTCCTTTTTGAATGTAAAATTACAAGCATGATTTCCTACCAGGAGGTATTTTAAATAATATGACCATCAGCAAAAACCCATTTCCCAAATGATGAGTCTTTGATCAACCAGTTCCTTTGAGGTTTACAACTCTGCAGTCTGTCACCCAGGTGTGAGATAGCCAACAGGAATCAGCTAAATGACATCCTTTCCTGATGTAATAAAATGTATATTTAGTTTCCAACTTCAAAAGCATGAGGTCATAAAAAGGCCATAAAATGCAATTTCTCAAGGAAGTTAATTACATTACAGAGCTCTCCTGGTCAGTGTAGTACATCCTGTGATTTCAGCTGCTGACTTCTTGTAATTTAAAAGTGCCAAATCTCACAGACTGGAATGTCATACACAGACCACGTATTTATAATGCCAGTATCATACAATAATCATAACCAGCTGGCCAAACATCACGTGAACATTATTTAAAAATCACAACAGGTTCACATATTGCACACTTGCCATGTGTGCAGCAACAAAGCTGGTACAAATGTCATTGAAAAAACACAACAATTTCTAATTATCATACTACTGCTAGCAATTAGAGTCATTAAAATATATTTTTCATTGATTTTCCATTAAAATTAGGTAAACTCATTAATTCTGATCCTTTTGCAAGTTGTTTAATGGCTTTTAATTTTTTTTTTATCAGTTCTATTTGTAGCCTCCTCCTACACTGGCCACATAGGACTCTCTCGGACGAGGTCCAGGGAGCTGGCCTTTTTCCCGTTTGGCCTAAGACCTCCCAGGTCAGACCCCCTGAATTGGGTCCACCCCTCCTCTGCTCCACCCACCAACCCCTCAGCTCTGCACCCTCTGGATGGGGCCACCAACACCAACCAGCACCCTTTCTATAATCCAGTGGGTGGTAGATAGAGGAGGCAACCTAAGAGCTGACTGCGAAGATCCAGCAAAGAGTTTGGGGGCCACCTTCATTGTCTTCCAGGGCACCAGGGCTGTTTTTCCTTTTTTCTGTTGCCCCCAAGGCTCAGACGTGCAGTGACCTCCAGCATGCAATGGGTGTGCTCCTGCACCTGCCCACAGGATGTCTGCTGCATCCTCAACCTCACTGCATGCTCTGCAAAGTGTACTGCCCCCAGTCTCCACCAGGAGCCACTGCAGTAGCGGAAGACACAATCCACCCACTCCCAGGAGAGGAGAACAGTCCTCCAGATGCTCAATCCTCTCCTGTCCCTGCAAACCCCCAATGACCCGAGCCTGTTCCTGAACCTGGGTCACCGGCATGGCGTGAGGTGTGGCATCCAGCACCTCAACCCTCAGCTCCACCAGGCTGGCTTGATGGCTTTTGATTTTTGCCATTAAATTGATATTAATTTGTAAAGTATTCTTTGCTTAAATGCATAGTATATAGTCAGCCAACATCCCCCATTCCAGATGTGCAAAGAGTGGTCTCTGTGTTGTGAAGGCTGACCTTTTTGTTTTGTGCCATGCAAATCCCCTTATGCATATTTAGCACTACAATTATGTTTCCCCATGATTGCTTCAGCTCACTTAGTTTCCCTTTGTCATTCTGTATGGAGTATATATACTACAGCCATGCTCAGCACTCTCACGCTCATCATCTATTAGAGGCGGCATCATCACACGTGACATGGAGATGCTCCAGCCAAGCAAGAACACATGAGTCACGAGAATGTGACACTGTCTTTTCTGCTAGAGAGCAGACAGATTGCACACCACAGCTTGGCGTATTCGGTGAGCACTGAACTCTCAATGGCATTGTTGTAGTGGCATATTTTTGTTGGTCTACTCTTAGTGAGTCTCCACCTCCCCTGGTTGCTGAAGGGACAGATTGGGAGCTATAAGTTAACTCAAGACTAGGCTACCTACGTACTCTACTAGGCTTGTCTCACAAAGCAAAACAACACAGGCCCTCTGCAGCAGCAATCTAGGCCTAGCAGCAGTGGCGACAGCAGTGTGGGAAGCCTTCATAGACCTTGATCAGTGCAGTGCAGCAACAACCATGGCAGCAGTCAAGCAAGAGGCAAGAAACACAGTTTGGGTGGGTTTGGTCGGTGAGGTGGCTTTTGGTCACAGACTGCCTTGGGGGACCTGGGTGGGTTGGTTGGTTCTAGCATCCAGCTTCTGGTAGCAGGACGGAGGAGGATCAGACTTAAAACCTGGGCTGGTGGCACACTGGGCCAGGCTGCAGGTCCTAGCCAGATACTTGATAAGTAAAAGTAAATATTTTTTTTTACAGGGTGATTAGGAAAGGAGGAAGGACTGAAATACTGATGTGTTTTTCACATCTCTGTGCCTTTGGAGATCTTCACAACCCATTATGGGGTGGGTACTGAATGGAATGGAGTGGGGGAGAGAAATTGGGACTTTGTTTGGGGGGGGTCAGAACTTTAGCCGGGACAAAAATGGTTAATAACTGGGTGGGTTTAAGCCCAAATCTGATGCACTGCTCTGGGGTATTGACAGATGAATCTCATACATTTGAGTTTTTTCATGATTTGCATATCAATTTTCAGTCACAACAAATAAGTTTTACCTTTTAGAGATGTTCCAGATATTCTAGAACTTGCCACCTAGGGGCTAACTAGCACCTGTCCTCCACTGGTTGTTGGCTCCCCCTGCTGAAATCTGAAATGGCACCCCTGCCATAAAGTCTAAATTTACAGGACATCGTCTATGTGAGCAGCATGTTTTCCATGAGGGATGGATAAGGAGCAGGCCAGTATTCTCGGGTAAAATGAGGGCTGTGTCTTGCATTCAGGGACAGTTGAGCGGTATGGTATGCACAGACTATTGCAGTCCCACTGTAGTCAGGCTTATGCCCCCCCCACACCAGTGGCCTTCATAATTCTGGAACTCACCATCATAATGTATAAAATAGTACTACCAATCCAGGGACTACAGTACTACAGAACTCTGTGGTTATTTGGGACACAAACTACTTCATACAGTTCTAAAATGGTACTTACCACCAGACTGTAAAGCAGAAACAGTAAGTAAGGCTACTAAAAGGCCTGTATAGATGGGAACAATAACAAAATTTTAATCAGTACTTAAACATCTTCTGTTGGGGAAAAATTACTTACAGGCTCAATGCAGTTCATATTTAAGCAATCAGAACACTGCAAGAGAGCAGCAGTTAAAGCAGGAAAGTGGAGGTCATTCTGCCACTGTACAGATCCCTAGTGAGGACAAACCTGCAGTACAGTGTGCATCATTGGTGCCTCATCTATAAAAGAATATCAATTTACTGGAAATGGTGCAGAGAAGGGCAAGAAAAATGATCCAGGGACAGCAGAGTAGAACACACAAGGAGAGACATGGAGAGCTCAATATGTTCTTCCTAGAGGATAGAAGGGAGAGGGTTGACATGATTGAGACCTTTAAGCACCACAAAAGTATTAACAGGTTCAGCACTGAGGGTCTCTTCAGTCTTAATAGGGAACAAGACTACCGGGCACATTGACTCAAGCTGGTGGGGGAAAATTCAGGAAAGATGCGGAGGCACTTTTTTATGGACAGGGTAGTGGCTAAGTGGAATGAGTTGCTGGAGGAAGTGGTCTCCCTGAAGACAGTGGATACCTTCAAAACAGGTTGGGACAGAGTGAAAGTTGCATGTACGTTAGCGAGGAGGGGTGGGGGCAATGGGAAGGGGGGTAGATTCTTCAGTAGACACTGAGGGATCCGCACACTTGAGCAGACTTGATAGACCACTAGGCATTTTTCTACTAGCATATTCCTATCTTCATACAGTATAACTACACCAGGGAGTTCTGGAGGATGGTGAGTCAGTCTAGGTCAGTAGTCATTCTACTGTTGGGTAAAGTGTGATGTTGACTGAGTGGGCCAAGCAGTCCTTATATGTGATCAAATTCTGTTTCTATGTTGTTTATGCAGTTTACACAGTGTACATGTTTAATGACTGCCTCTCTCCATATGTTGTTGCAAGGCTATTGCATGCCTATCCAGACAATTATGCTCTGAAGGGAGGTGGGGGATGGCACATCAGGAGGAATGGAAGAACCCCTCATATGACACCAATAATAACTGGCACCCTTAGTGGCCTTGGTACTCAGAGGGCTTATATGGGTGAAAATAAGGCTATGACCCACAAGATGATCCAGCATCCAGTGCTGTGGGAGTGGCTGCTGTTCATTAGGAATTTTTTCATGTCTCTGATTGCTGATGTCCTGTCTTTTGTGTGTGTGTGATGTATTCTGGTAATTGATACAAGCACTCATGGCTTTTCACCCCTTTAGGTCTTGGCAAGGATGTGATGAGGCCAATTCTGATGTGTGCTCCCAGATTATTGGGAAAAACACTGTGCCATCAACACAATTGTTGCTGTGCAGACCATTAATAAAGAGGTGTTATTATGTTTGCTTGTGCGTGCAGCACACAAGAAACATATTCAGGTGAGTAGAGTATTGCAGAGGTGTGGCATTGTTTGGCCAATCCAGGGAATGCTTTCAGGGGCATGTCCCTCAGTCACCAATCAACAGGGAAGCTGCCAGTGATGGCAGTTTCAGACCAAGCGCCGGACATGAAAGAAATCTGCCACTCCAATCAGGGACAGTTTTGTCATCCCTGATTGCAGCGTCAGCTACCACCCAACCCCCACAACCAGGTACACAGCAGCAGAGAAGACTCCAGCCATGCGCATTACAGTGCACAGTAATGAGCATAGCTGAGGGGATGAGCAACCCATTTGCTCGGTGTGCCTTTCATGGTGAAGCATATCAATAAATAAAGTTAAACATAATAAATAAGCAGCGCCGTGGCTTTGCAGATTGGCAGTTCCTGCCTTCCACTACTCAGTCCCATGAACACCGACATTGGGGTGGCCAATCCCTGTGTTGGCATGCCCCCTACCCCAACCCATTATTGTGGCACACTGGAAGCCTGCCCCAGTGTGCCCAGATAAATGTTTTGTTTTTTACTTTCCCAGTGTCGGATCACTGCCCCCCATCTTTCATTGCCGATGGGGGTGCCCAGTCCCCGTGTCAGCATCATGTATGCCCACCCCTCCCCAACTCATGTGGCACACAGGGAGCCCACCCCAGTGTGCAGTAATAATACTTAAATCTTTCCGACACCGGGATGCCACCCCTCCCGGTGTCAGATGCCTTCCCCCAAGCCCATTCTTTCTAAGCCAACATCGGGGTGCCCAATCCCCAAGTCAGCTTGTGCCCCCCCACACACACACACATTAGTTTGGCACACTGAGAGCCCATCCCAGTGTGCTTAAAAAATAAATATTTACCTGTAAAAACAGAAAAACGTCCCCAAAATACTTTTTTTGTTGTTGTTTACCTGTAAAAAAGAAAATGGTCCCTCGTCATCTCCCCAGGACCCCTCCCCCATCACCACCTACCCTCTGTGCATCCCACCTCCCCTCACCCCCCTCACCCCATACTTACTTCTGGAGGTCTGGTGCTGCAATCTTGTCTGGACCGGGACACGTCTGCACTTTTCAAAGCCGAACTCTGAACTGAGAAACCGAGGTAAGCTGTATAAAGGGATTCAATGGGAGTTTTCAACTTTGGTTGATATCTTAGCCATTTTTCAGAATTTTGGCTCCAGATTTTCAGCATGGAGTTCTTGGGGCTCCACCTCATGAACACTGTGACTGTCATCTCGTTTCTCGGTCCTCAATGGTGATTTCACAGTCACTGCGTAGAATCACCTTTCAGAACTGATTAACAAAACAACAGTGTCACTGCCACTGTTCATGAGGTGGGGTATCACAAAGCCCATGTTACAAATTCGGTGCAAAAATTCCAAAAAATGACTGTGTTATGAGTGTGCATTGTGCAGTTTCTACACACGCTTGTAACTTCACCAGTTTTTAATATTTTCACTTCAGATTTTCAACATTGCCATTTTTTCAAACCTCCTTATGTACAGTATAACTGTCATTCTTCATATCCTCCCATAAACATGTTTTTGCACATGTAGCGCAGAATGGCAGAGTCGCTGTGCAAAATCGACTTTCAGGATGGAGTACCTCAATGATAGTGTCACTGTTCATGAGGTGGAGTCCCAAAAAGCCCATGTTGAAAACTTGGTGAAAAAATTCAAAAAAATGATTGCGTTATGGGCGTACATAGCACAGTTTCTAACCACGGCCGTAGCTTCGCCAATTTTTCATATTTTCACTCCAGATTTTCAGCATTGCCATTTTTTTGCGCCTCCTCAAGAACAGTGTAGCTGCCTGTTTTCACATCCTGCCCAAAATGTATTTTTGCACATGTGGCTCCGATTTGCACAGTTGCTATGCAAAATCACCTTTTGGGATTGACTAACGAAATGACAGTGCCTCTGTTCATGAGGTGGGGTCCCAAAAAGCCCATGTTGAAAATTTGGAGTGAAAATACCAACAAACACCCTGGACATTAGGGTTTTCAACTGTAATGCCCCACTCTGTAGAGATTGACAGGTGTCAGGGTGTGACTTGGGGTGATCGGCCATAATGATCATGCCAATCCACCCCACCCCCACCCTGCAGCCAGAAATAGGCATTGAGGTGTGCCTTGGGGTATTTGGCCCTAACGTTCAGCCCATTCTCCTATACTGCACCCATCTCAGCTTATTTCATTATGGAATGGGGTGAGTGTAAGGGCCGAAAACCCCAAGGCACATCACAACTCTTAGGTGCAGGGTGGAGTGAGGTGGAATGGCATGAGCGTTATGCCCGATGACCTAAGACACCCCCCCAATGCCTGTCAGTCTCTGCAGGGTGGGGGTGGAGGTTGATGTTAGTTCAGTACTTTACTGCCATTCCTATCATGCATCTCTCTAACTCCAGCAAGCAAACATTCGGCATTGACAAGTGCTTGTTTTGTACATTATCACTATGTCAGTGTACTTCCTGTATGTTGTGCACATGTATTCTGTTATGTGTTATGTGGCAGGGTGTCAAGCAAGGTAAGGTATTTTATTTGATCAGTGCCCTATCCAAAGGCTAGGAGTGCCATACAATGGTAAAACAACACGAGCAATTACAGTAAAACAAATAAATATGATAAATAACAGTATGCTGTTTTAATAAATTAATCAGAGAAGGCCTGTGCAAATAGATATGTAATCAGATGATGCTTAAAGGCCCCCAACTATGTGAACAGACCTATCTAGCTCTGGCAAAGAGTTCCAAAGAAGTGGGACAGCAGCTCCCAAAGGCCCTGTCCCCCAACTGTTTAAGGCAACAATGGAAAAAATATCACAGGCCTGCACTGGTGGATCGGAGAGAGTGTGAGGGCATGTAGGACGTTAAGAAGTTTGAGGTGGGGTGGTTGGGTGGGTCTTTGTACACCATTTGCTGAGTATTCTGTTATGGTTTAGGGTCCCATGTTATGGAGGTCCTGTGTCCAGTGTGCTTTCTGGATGTCTGTGTTCCATACTGGCATTGCATTACAGTTGTCCTAGGATCATAGGAATTTATACATAAGAGGGCAACTTGCCCTCATGAATATCCGTCACTTACCAGCAGGTATAACTTGCAATTTCTATTTGTCTCAAAAAGTCATCTGGATTTTTCTTAAATGTTAACATTGTCCTGGCCTCAATCACAGTAGATGGTAACTGGTTCCACAATAAGATTACACTTTGGCTAAACTAACTCCTCCTCTTATCAGTCTTTAAGTGTTCACATTTTAACTGATGATCATCAGCTCTACTTAAGAGATAACTCGTTTTGAATTCAAGGCCTAAACAGTTTCTGAGATCATCATTATGTCAATCACTAATGCAGTTGCCGAGGTGGTATAGTGTACAGGCCACATGTTCTGCACATGCAAAAATGTATCTGGTTCTGTGGTTAAGTACTCAGATGAATCATACACACAAGTGTCCAGCCATACTTCCGCGTGGTACTCCATGGTACTCCATGACTGAGGCATGTAGATGTGTGCACAGTGCATTTCCACGTGGAATGCAATGTGCCCTGCTGATATGCACCTATCTGACTTCTGTTACTTTTTTGTGGAAGTGCCTGGTCTTTGGTCCAATCCAGCTGTGAAGCACCACAGACAATGGTCTGGATCTAGCCAATAATAATTAATTTGTGTAGGAATCAATCACTTTTGGGACTTCTGCCCCCACTTCAGAGGTTTATGTTTTGAAGGGGAAATCACTCTAAATAAATATTACTTGGGTACTAGCACTCTGCTAGTCTTTTGCTCATTAGTTCAACAGACACTATGGATTGTAGATGAGGAACACTAAATTTGCAAAGCCAGTGTATTCTATAAGGGTGCATTAATTTCATGTTTTGTTGCTTGCTTTCTATTTAACAAAGCTCATCTCTTTCAGAAATATATAGCTCTACTGCCAATCCAGTTCCAGTTGTATTTCTCCTTACAAAATGAGAATATCACACATCTTAACTGGCACCATATATCATCACTGATTTTTTTGTGGTTGGTTGGTCCTAACAAGGCCATTGGGGCTTGACAGCAGTACAAGCACCAGTGTGTTGCAATGCATCCTCCCATACAAGCCCCAGGAAAGTGGCTAGGTGAATTGAGGTGAGGTGTTCGATTCCCAGGGAAGAAGCGAAGGAGTGAGAGAGAGAGGGAGGGAGGGAGCTGCCTACATTTCACACATCCCCTACTGGCAAACCATAAATCAGAATTGGCGTTGGATATGAAGACAGATCCTCACCTGGCTGCCCCCACAGTCCAAAGGAGAGGTCCACACACAATGAACTGATTGTCAGGGCTGGGGACAATGGGAAAAAGGGGAGAAATGGTGAAGCAAGGACCCTTACATTGTATTTGTACACATTTGTTTTAATTTTTTGAGAACGATTTTGTACAGTATTTTGCCAAAATACTTGTTTTCATTTTGGGCCATATTCTCAAAAGGCCTCACACCTTTATGCCACAAGAAGGAGAGCACATACTCCCTTTACCAATACAATGTTTTGCCTGTGTGTGGTATCAGGATTTCTTGACCAGAGTGGCTTGCAAATCTCTGTACTCCCAGCCAGAATGCAGCCATCTTATTTCAGAAGTTTCTGAGGGGGCTACAGAAGGTTTTATTCAGGGTGTATTGTTATAAATTTGCTTAAAAAACCTTTATGTTTAAAAATGAAACACATTTTCTCATAGAATAATAGAAACCTGTTGGCAGAAAAAGACCAATCAGCCCATCGAGTCTGCCCAAAAGTGATAGCCCACCCCCTCCTTCCCTTTAACCCCCCTCCCCCCGCCCTCTCTCTCCACCCGGTTCTATGGCATAACGGCAATAGTGGAAAGGTGATCACTATTAAGGTGAGTGTACATCGCCAAAAATCAGTTTTGGTGATAAAACACTTGCGGTGCTCAGCAAAACGGTGCCGGACACTTTTTTTTATGAGGGCGGTGTCGGGGGGGTGTGCAAAAGCTTAAAAAAATAATTTACCGGCAGGGTGTAACAAAAGGAACGCATGCCCGGAACCGAACCGAACTGGGAACTCTCACAACCCTAGCCTGCCACCAACCCACAAGGTCAGCTTGGCAGCCCACCACCGCAGTACGCCTCACAAACCCTCCCTCCCATTCTGCCCATTGCACGGCGTGCTTGCTCCCCACCTTGTGCATGTACATATAGTGACAACCTGTCGCTATATTCACTGCCCCCTATCTGATCACCCTCCCTGTCCAGTAGCCCTGTGCAGATAGCGCCGTTATGGAGTCGCCGTTTTTGAAAGTGCTCACTAGCAGTCGCCCTCAACACAGGCTACCCTCCACCCCTGCCTAGTCCCATGTAGTTATCCCATGCCCTTTTGAATTTCTCCACTGTATCCACCCCCACTACCCACTTCAGCAACCTATTCCATCACCCTACCACCTTTGTGAGAAGCAACTCCCCCTTACATCTCCCCAAAATCTGCCCCCTCCAGCTTGACTGTATGACCTCTGGTGGTTTTGTTTTTGCTCAGTCTGAAGATGCTAACCCCTTTTAACCTTCTTTATTCCCTTCATGTATTTGAATGTTTCCACTGTGCCCCCCATTCCTTCTCATCTCCCGTGCATATAGATCAAGCTCCCCCAGTCTCTCCCCATATGGCCTCCCTTGCAACCCCTGGATCACTTTAGTTGCCCTTCTCTGGACCCTCTCCAGCATATCCTTGTCACCTTGCAAATGGAGCCTCCAGAACTGAACTCCATACTCCAGCTGTGGTCTGACCAGTGTTTTATACAGTGGCATGATTACCTCCTAATGCACACCAACATTCTTGTTGCCTTACCTGCTGCTCTTTCATACTGGTTTCTAACCTTTAATGTGTCAATGATCCAAATTTCCAGGTTCTTTTCTTGCTCCATGACCTGCAGTGACTCACCCGCTAGGCAGTAAATAACTCTTGGATTTTTTCACCCTATTTGCATTATTTTGCACTTTTTCGCATTGAATTTCAGTTGCCACCTTTCCACCCACTCCTACAGCCTGGCTAGATCCTGCCTCATTTTCTCCACCCCACCCAGTGCATCCACCCTGTTATAGACTTTTGTGTCATCTGTGAACAGACATGCCTTTCCATTTAGACCCTCCACTAAATCCCCCATGTACACATTGAACAAAACAGGGCCCAACACTGATACCTGTAGTACCCCACTCATCACCCCTAGTTCCCTGGAGTGTTTCCCATTGACCACCACTCTCTGAGTCCTTCATCCCAGCCAATTCTCCACCCACTTAGTAAGCTTTGCCCCCACCCCAAAGTTGGTTAACTTGTTTACCAACCTTCTATGGGGGAACGGAGTCAAATGCCTTCCTGAAATCCAGGTAGGCCACATCCAGAGCTCCCTACTGATCATACAACTCTGTTGCACCCTCAAAGAATTCTACCAGATTGGTCTGACAAGACCTACCCCATGTGAACCCATGTTGGTTGTTGTCACTTAACCCTTTCTCCTCCTCTGGTTGTCTTACCAGTCTCTCCTTTAAGAGGGCTTCCATCAGATTGCCTACCATGGAGGTGAGGCTGACTGCAGTTTCAGGGTCTTCCTTCCTCCCCTGTAAAAGCGGCACCACCTCCACCTCTTCCAGTCCCCTGGGACTCTCCCCATTCAAGGGATAAATTAAACAGCTTGGAGAGAGGTTCTGCCAGCTCCTCCCTCAGCTCCCTGAGAACTCTGGAATGTACCTGATCTGGTCCCATAGCCTTGTCAGTTTTTATTTTTCCCAGCTCCTCCATCACTCTCGCCTCTGTGAAGGAACCTTTGTCCACCTCCTTACCCCCAGTACCCCTTTTCCCCAATACTGACCCACTACCTTCCTTTTCTGCCATGAATACTAATACAAAGTACTCATTGAGTAGAGTCACCTTTTCTTCATCCCCTTCAACTATTGTACCCCCCTCCCATCTAAGTCTTGGAATCCCTTGCCTACTTTTCCTCTTTTCATTAACTTACCTACAGAATTTTTTGTCTCCCCTTTTCACTTCCCTAGCTATTTTCTTCTCCGTGCGTGCTTTTGCCTTCCTAATTGTTTTTCCTGCTTCCCTAAGCTTTTCTTTATAGACCGCCCTTTCCTCTAACCCCTGTTACCTTCTGTAGGCTTTGAACGCCTTTTATTTCTCCCTGATGGCCTCCCCAACCTCCGCTGTGAACCACAGAGGCTTTCTTCCCCTTTTGCATTTGCTAATTGTCTGGATGCATTGCTCCGTGGCCATCAAGATTCCTCCCTTTATTGCCCCCCACAGCTGTTCTACCTCTTCTAGGTGGCGAATCCTTTCAAGTTCCCTCCTTAGGACACCCCTCATCCTCCCAAAGTTTTTCCTCCTGAAGTGGAGTACCTTGGTGGTTGGCCAGCCCGATTCTGACCTTGCCTGGATGGAAAACCTCACCGTTCAGTGGTCACTGTCTCCCAAGTTTTCCCCAACCTCTACCTCCCCCATGCTGTCCCCGTTGGTCAATACAATGACAAGTGTTGCCCCCCCAGTAGGTTCGATCACCAGCTGATTTAGGAGCGCATCCTGCATGGATTCTAGCAAATTATTGCTTCTTTCTGACATTGCTGATCGTGTTTGCCAATCCACATCAGGCAGATTCAGATCCCTGACCACTAGGATCTCCCCTTTTTTGGCTTTCTTCTGTATGGCCCTAGCCATCTCCATATACACCACCTCACTCTGGTGAGGTGGTCTGTAGACCACCATTATCCTTATCGCCCCACCCCCCCTTTCTGCTTAAGGTAACCCAAAGAATCTCAGCAGATCCCCATTCCTCTGTACCCTCCTCTACTGTTATCCCATCCTTCATGTAAAGGGCTAACCCCTGCCCATTTTCTCCTGCTTAGCCCTCCTAAAAAGACTGTACCCTTGTAACTCCACCTCCCAGCTATGGCAATCTGTCCACCACGTTTCTGTTATTGTGATCAAGTCTGGGTCATCCACTCACACCACTGCCTCTAAGTCTGCCATTTTATTCCCTAGGCTCCTGGCATTGGCAAGCATACCTTTCCACCCCACTCTGCCCCTATGATCCCTTTCCCTCCTGCTGTCCCTTGTTGCTAGCCTCAGGAGAGTGTTGGCTGGGTTATCTTTGCTAGGTCAAAAATCTCCTTCTCGCCTAGTGCCACACTCTCCTCTGCCTAGTTTAAATTTATGTCGATCCCCAGCCTCTCATCAATGTACCCCTGCAGCTTTGCTGTTAGTAGTCTAGCCCCTGCATCACTTATGTGTAACCTGTCCCTTGGCTACAGGTGGCCATCCACCCACGTATCCCCCCAATCACCCAAACATGTGAAGCCTTCCTCCCTTCACCACTGCCTTAGCCAGATGTTAAATTCTTTTACTCTGAGTTGCCTGGTCGTGCTATCACAATGCACCGGCAGGACTTCCGAGAAGGCCAGGGAACTGATCAGTGCTCTACATCCTTCTGCCAGTCCCCTGAACCTCCTTTGAACCACCTCCACCTCTTCCCTGCTAAGTCATTTGTACCCAGATGCAATGCTGTGTGTGGCTTTCCCCCCACCAGACTGATGCAGTCCCTTATCCCGGGGAGCACCTTCTAGCCTCCATGCCTGATTCACAAAAAACTGACCTCCCCTTAAAAGCTACTTTCCTCCTTTGCCAATGGATCCCCTTCATGATCAAATCCCCATACACTACAACAGCCCCTGCATTGTCTGTCCTCTAAGGTGCCTTGTCTACCTTGTCTTGACCTTTCATGCATCCTCCACCCAGTGTAGGTGCTTTCCTCTGCTCTATGACCTCCTCGACTTGACCCCCCCACCACCTCTTTCTCAACCCATTTTTCCTTGCTGCTGGCTCTCCTCCCTGTTCACTTATGACCATCTTCCCCCATCTGGTTTCTGGCTCTTGGATCCTGCCTCCCTCCCTCTAGCACCCTACCTTGCTCCGGGCCCTCCACTCCATTCTTCCATCATGCTGTGCATCCTCCTCAGTCCTCTTTGACCGTATGCCCTGTATGTGTGTCATAGAAACATAGACTTTGAAGGCACATAAAGACCGCTTGGCCCACCTAGTCTGCCCATTTCCCTACCTACAGGATAAGCTGCAGATCCTAGTTAACCAACAGCCTATTTCTTCCTACCCCCCACAAGAATTGCCTTATGTCTGTCCTGTACATTCTTGAATTCTCCCACAGTTTTAGACCCCACCACCTCCTCAGGAAGGCTGTTCCATGTGTCCATCACCCTCTCTGTGAAAAAATACTTCCTCACATTGCCCCTGGGCCGTTCCCCCCTCTATCTTCAAATTATGTCCCCTTGTTCTTGCACATCTCTTTTTCTGAAAGATGCTACCCTCTTGGACTTTGTTGATTCCACAGAGGTACTTAAAAGTTTCTATCATGTCCCCCCTCTCCCTCCTTTCCTCAAGGGTATACTTAATAAGATCCTTTAGTCTATCCTCATATGGCTTCTCTTGCAGACCCTGCACCACTTTAGTTGCCCTCCTCTGGACTGCCTCCATCCTGTCTATGTCCTTGCTGAGATGGGGTCTCCAGAACTGGATGAAGTACTCCGGATGGGGTCTCACCAACTGTCAGTACAGAGGGACAACAACTTCCTGTTTTCTGTTGGTGATGCCTCTCCCTATACATCCCAGTATCCCACCCAGCCCTCTCTACTGCCTTCTCACATTGCTTGCCAACCTTAATGTCATCTGATATGATAACCCCCTGGTCCCTTTCCATTTTTGTTGTTGTTACTACCTCACCCCCATTATGTAATCTTCCCCTGGGTTTTTATTTCCCAGGTGCATTATTTTGCACTTCGTTACATTGAATCCAAGCTGCCATACTTCTGACCATTCCTCCAACCTTGCTAAGTCCCTTCTAATCCTTTCCATGCCTCCTTGTGTATCAACCCTGTTGCAGATCTTTGTGTCTTCTGCAAAGAGGCATAATTTTCCTTCCAGTCTCTCTGCAATGTCACTTATAAAGACATTAAAAAGGACTGGACCCAGTACTGAACCCTGCAGTACCCCACTAGTAGCCCATCTTTCTCAAACTCTACTCCATTTACAATTACCTTCTGTGTCCTGTTGCTCAGCCAATGTTTTACCCAGGCTACCACCCTGGACCCACTCCCAGGCTGGTTAATTTGTTTATTAAACTTTTGTGTCAAATGCCTTGCTAAAGTCTAGGTAGGCCATGTCCACAGCTCCTCCCTGGTCTATTACTTTGGTCACGCAGTCAAAGAAATCAATTAGATTCGTCTGACATGACCTTCCTGCTGTGAACCCATGCTACCTTGGGTTCTGTGCCCCACTGACCCCTAGGTACTCAACAATTCTTTCCTTCAGAAGTGATTCCATCACTATTCCTACCACAGAGGTCAAACTGACAAGTCTGTAGTTTCCTGCCTCTGTCTTGCTCCCACTTTTGTGAAGGGGAATCACATCTGCCTTTCTTCAGTCCTCGGGTACCACACCATCCTCCTATGATTTGTTAAAAATGGTAGTCAGTGGTGTCACTAGTTCTCCCCTTAATTCTTTTAGAATTCTGGGGTGAATCCTGTCAAGCCCCTTTGCTTTGTCCACCTTCAGTTTTAGGAGTTCTTTCAGAACCCTTTCTTCTGTGACTGGACTGGGATCGACCAGCCTATCCAGAGTGCTTCTGTTAATTGGATTAGGTACCTCTCTCTCCTCCTCTTTTGTGAATACTGAGCAGAAGTATTCATTCAATATCCCTGCTTTTTCACTGTCCCTCTCTGCCCACCTCCCATCCATTCTATTCAGCCTCACTATCACTCCATTTGTCTTTCTACACTCCCTGATGTACCTATAAAAGGTTGTATCCCCCTTCTTAACTGAGTTGGCTATCTTTTCCTCAGTTTGGGCCTTTACTATTCTGACTTCCCTTCCTGTTTCCTTCTGCCTTAACTGGTGCAGTTCTCTGCCCTGCTCCTTCTGTGTTTCCTTATACTTCCTAAATGCTATCTTTTTCTCCTTAATCTTCCCTGCTACCTCTTTTGAGAACCATAGTGGCTTTTTCTTTTGTTTTGATTTATTTGCTTCACACTAAGGCTTGTTGCCTCTGTGATGGCAGTTTTGATGTTTCCCCATTGTTGCTCAACCCCTCCTTCTAACCTGTTTGCTAGTGCTTTTCTAAGACACTCTCTCATCTTGCCAAAGTCAGCCCTCCTGAAGTCCAGTACCCTCACTTTTGTATGGCTTGACTCTGTAGCTGAGTTTTCATGAACCACACTGTTTGGTGGTCACTTGTTCCCAGATGGCTACCCACTTCTAGATCTGAGATCTTCTCACTGTCCCCATTTGAGAGTACCAGGTCTGAGATTGCTCCCACCCGAGAGGGTTCCAACACTAGCTGTCTGAGGCATGTCCCCGTAGGGCATTGAGAATTACCCTGCTCTTGGATGTGTCGGCAGCAAAGGTGCTCCAGTTAACTTCTAGCATATTCAGGTCCCCCATCAACAGTATCTCCCCTTTCTCTGCCATCCTAAGGATACCTTCTAGCATATCCTTGTCCATTCCCTCCCCCCTGAGATGGGGGTCTGTATGTAACCCCTGTGCAGATTGTGGTGCCATTTCCAGTCTCTAAGGTGACCCACAGTGTCTCCTCTCCTCCCTGTTCACTCTTTTGTTCTGTTGATTTTATCCCTTCCCTTACATAGAGAGCTACTCCTCCCCCTCTTCTCCCTTTTTGTTCTGTTGCTGTTATCCCTTCCCTTACATAGAGAGCTACTCCTCCTCCTCTTCTCCCCTCCCTGTCTCTCCTGTAGGTTGTGTACCCTGGTATGTTAACATCCCAGTCACCCTCACTTGTCCTTCTTTGTACTCCCCGTATGTGCCCCTCCCTTTTGACACCCTCTTTTCCCCCACCCTGGCATGGCCCTTCTGGACTATCTGCCCTTTTTCCCTTTACTCCCTCCTTTTCTTTTAGCTTGGTCAGGGGCCAGTACCCCATTTGACACCACTGTATAACTCCTGCTGAGTCCAGGTAGTCCTGAATGTGGAATCAACACAGAGAGAACAGGTTAAGTGCCACACCAGCCCTATGACAAAGCCTTCTTCAGAGAACAGTCATGTCTGAATAATAATGGAATCCTTTTACAGCTGCATTTTAATCCTCACAAGCCTCCTTAATGACATGAAAACACCCTTTTGACAGTGCAGAAGGCCATCTGTGGTCATTTCAATATTGCGCTGGAACAGATTCTAGAGTGCAAGGTTAGCACTTATTTCAGAGATAAATATATCCATGCCAGACTTGCCCAGAGTTGACTATTATGATTAGTAATACTGTGACAAGTATTCACCCCCCATTCTATTAAACTGATTCCTGTATGCTATTGCTAATTTCAAAACATACAGTAAATCCTTCTGTTGCATGGGTGCAACAGTTTTGGTTTAAGAGATTTTCATGACACCATCCAATCTAACATTAGGCCAAATGGCACTGCACATACAATTGTAATCATCAAGACAATGCATTCTTTTTCTTTTGTGAAGTATCTCACCCCCATGTTTCCGAAATGTTTTCTCCTATGAAGCTGTTTGACACTCTACAGCAATGGCATGACCACAAGGCTCTAAACTATTAACATAGCTGATGCAACCATCCAAATCTCTGCAAATAAGTTGATTTACTATTGTTTAATCTGACTAGGGTCATAAATTCACAGATGTTGTTTCTGTCTGTAACATCTACCCACTGCCAGAACATAATGCTTTAAGTATTTTGTCCACAGTTTGGCTACTGTTGTTCTTGCACCTGCATTCTCCTGTTAAAACATCAAAGGATCAGGGCAAAGCAGTAAATTTAAGGGATTTGCTTATTCATGTAAATCAGTAGTCAGACTGTTTCTTTGATGTCGGCCGTCGGGGACATGAGGTCATGTGCAAGATGAAGTTATCTAAACAGGGCCCCCCTCCCCAGCCCACTGAAGTCCACTTTGTACTCAGTGCACTTCTAATTTTATTCAGTGACTACTCCGTTCAGGATCACACTAGGGCCTAGGAACTTGGCCTATGTGCACACACATTTCTGCCCTTTTCTTGCTTTCATTGCTCATTATTTTTGTCCAGTACGCTGTTATCAGGAACACTAAGCGTGCTGTTGCTTTCTTAGTAGTCTGTTTTGTTTTCTGCATTGCTCTGTATATCTAGCCACCTACCATATGAGTAGAGTGTCTTGCAATAGTTTTCTCCCTTTTGCCCACCCTGCTATACTGTACCCTTTCTATTTCCCTCCTCTTTAATACATAGTCCAGTGCACCTGCTACTAGTATTCAGCCCCACTACAGGACACTCTTAGAAGCCTGCTTAGTGCTTAGGATTCTTTTCCACCACATCATAGGATTGTATTAATATTTCCTGGCCTACAAAGACCTTTGGAATATATTGTTAACTTCAATTTTTTTAGGAACATACAGTCCCAACATGCAATATGTCATATGCTGCATGCAATTTGTGGTTCAGCCATATCTGTCACTGTTGCTTCAGCAGTCCATCAGTGAGACCAACAGAACTTCTTTGAGGGTATTTTTTTATTTATTTATTTAAAAGTATAGGAATTACAACCTTTTGAGTCAGGGACTCATTTACACAGGCTCCACATCATACAGAGAATGAAGACAAATACAGAGGATAACAAGTACAGAGACTAAAGACAGTGGCATTGTGCATTACTACTACATTGAGCAACTCAGAGGTGTATATAGTGCAATCAAACAATAGAGTCAGGTACATATTTAGCAGAAGAACTTGTCATTTTGGGGAACGAGGGGTTATCTGCAGTCACAGTAGGAGCTGGTCATAATGTAGTCGCGCAGCTCAGTTTTGAAAGGCCCTAACCTAGGAATTGATAGGGTAGACCCAGGGATAGAGTTCATCCAGAGTGGAACCCTATAGTGAAAGGATCTTTGGCCAGCACTGGTCTTTACAAGAGGGATATGAAAGGCAGTAGTGTCAGAATGTCTTGTGGCCCGCCTTGGCAAATTTGGCTGAAGAAGTGACAGACAGCCAGGGGGAGCTAGACCTAGCTGGATTTTTTTGGACAGAAGGCAGGTCTGATAGAATAGCCACCCATGAAAGTTAAGCCATGACGACCATTGGTAGAGGTCACAAGTGTGTGTGAGCTGTTCACTGCCTGTGGCCAGCCGGCAGGCCTTATTGAGGGTGCGGTTAATGGTGGCCAGGGCAGTGTCCTATGCAGCGCCATAGATGACTATGCCATAGTCTACCCAGGAGAGGATGGAGCAAGAAATAGCTAGTCGGAGGGCGTCAGGTGGGAGACAGGGCCTAAGTCTATACAGAAGATCAATTCTGATGTTAATTGCAGAGCATGTTGATGCTATATGCTCATGGAAAGTGAGGGCCGAGTCGAAGGTGACCTCAAGATATTTAAAGCTGGTAACTGGTTCCAGCCTGGTACCCTGGGAATTTTTTATTGACAGGATGGTCAAGTTGTGTTTATGTTGAGGGTGAGCGAAAAACATGACCTTTGTTTTTTTATAGTTGAGGACAAGCTTGTGGGAGGCAAACCATGATTCAATTTATGTGAAGGAGGCCTGTAGGAATATTTGGAGGTGGACAGGGTCTGGGTGCCGAATAAAGATCACTGCATCATCTGCATAAAGGAGGAGATGCCCAGTGGAGGCCATAGGGAGAGAGTTTAAGTACAGTGAGAAGAGGCGTGGACCCAGGATGGATCCTTGAGGAACACCCGACCGGACAGGAAGGCTCATGGAAAGGGTGTTATTTATCTTAACTTGCTGTGTACAGCCATGAAGATAGTTGGAGAACCAGCCAGTGGCCTCTTGTGATACACCAACAGAGAGGAGGGAGCTTATGAGCATATGGTGATTTACTGTGTCAAATGGCTTGGACAGGTCGATATAGACAGATCCGGCCAAGGCTCCCTGGTCAAGGGCATTAAGGATAAAAGAGGTAAACTCTAGGAGGGCGGTTGTTGTACTGTGCCCTTTCCTGAAACCATGCTGTTGCTGGCACAGAAGGTGATCCGAGTCTAAATATTCAGTAAGTTGATCTGCGACAATTTTTTCCAGTGCATTTGAGAGGGGATGAAGTATGGAAATGGGCCTATAGTTACTACCAGAGGTTCTGTCTCCATTTTTATGTACTGGAGTGATAACTACCCTTTTGCACAGCGAAGGGAACTGACCTAGACACAGAAATATATTGAGTATTTTAGTAAGAGGTGTTAGTACTGTGTCAAGTGTTAAGGAGAGCAGCTTTGTATCAATAGAGTCACCACTCTGTCTAGTTTTTCTGATGAACATGGTGAGATATAAGCAAGCAGCACTTGGGGAGATCATTCTAAAGTGAAAAGGGGGAGCGTGGGGGGGGTGGGAACTGACCAGTTGATGCAGAGAAGAAGTCGGGGGGAGGATAGAACTGAGGTCAGAGAAGGATGCATTAAAGGCATTCGCTATCTTGCTAGGGTCTTGGGTGGGAGCTGCATCAATAATCAGCATGGAGGAAGGGGGGATGTGGACTTACCACTTAGCTCCTTAATATTCTCCCGGAACCTTTTTCCATTTCTACAGGTGGAAGTAAGTTTGTCCTTGTAATATTCAGCCTTAGCCTGTCGGATAGCCTAGGTGCATGAATTTCAGGAAGCTCGGTACAGTTGGCAGTCAGAAAGGCAACTGGACTCTAGGGCACGGTGCCATAGATTATCATGGGCTATCATTAGGTCAAGCAAGGACCGATTTATCCATGGGGCAGATTGAGATTTTTCAATCCATTTTACAAAAGGGGCAAAGATATCGCAGGCAGATTTGAAGGAGCTTATGAAGAAGGATAAAGCAGCATCAATTGATGACTCATGATCAAGAGGGGACCAGTCAAGGTTAAAGAGGTGGTTGCGGAAATGTGCCAGGGATGCTTTCTTTAGCTTGCGGTGGCTGGAGATCATGGGGGGGGGGGGCTTCCAACTGTTGGACCAGTGACAGGTGACTGAGGAATGATCACTAAGTGAGTCTCGGAGGACCTGGACATCCTGTATGCGCTCAGGATGATTTGTGAAAATGAGATCAAGAAGGGAACTAGTGCCCCTTTTGTAGTTTACCCTAGTAAGCGTAAGCACCATCTGAGAAAGATTTTGTGCTGCAGCTGCATCCCTGAGACAGGACTGGTGGGGGGAAAGCCAGTTTGTGTTGAAGTCACCGAGGGAAATGATTTCTGAGTTTTTGGTGAGCTGGGCAATGATCTTTAGGACTGATTTAAAAGCATCCTTCCGGTTGCGAGGAGGTATGTAGGCTGACAAAAGGTAGAGAGATTTACCTGAGCTGCCCACAGCAACCTTTAGGGTGAAGGTCTGGACACCCACAGTGGGGTGCTTTGTTTCAATTTTGATGCCCTGCAGGTAGTCCCAAAGGTATAGTGAACACAACCCACCCCTTCTCCCCAGCCTATCAGATCTAAACAATGTATAGCCTGGCAGGGTAACTGCCGAGTCTGGGGTACTCTGTGGTAGCCACGTTTCAGTTACAGCTAGGGCATCCGGGTTGTGGAGGCAAACCCAAGCTTGGAGTAGGGCTAATTTCTTTTGGAGACTACATATGTTTATTGTTGCCAGCTGGAGTCCTTTGGATTGCATTGGTTTGCAAGGGGTGGGGCAGTGGGGCCAGGATTGGATTGTATATTTCCCACGAGTAGCAGGAGGATAATGGAGATCCTAGACAGGACACTTTTTAGGATCTTTTTGTGATTACGCAATGATGGTCTTGCATGGTGTAGCAGCTTGTTGGCAATATGAGAGTGGGCAAAGCGCAATATTTCTGGGCTATATAGTACAGGGCAACACACGGTTTCTGGGGACAGGTGGGCAGAAACAGCCATGATGGTGGGAGTGGGACATGGTGATTGCAGTAAGAGTAATCACAGGGGTGGGCAGCAGATGGGGTGTAGAGGGGACAGGATGGGGTATAGGAGTAAGGGTGGTGTGGGGTGAGTAGGGGAGGGGCAGGGGCTGGGCATGCAGAGAAGAAGAAACACAGTGTGGAAAAGAAGCTAGGATGTCATTTCTTGTGGGAGAGATTGAGTAATGTGGCTAAGTAGTAGAGTTTGGTGATGACTGATAATTATTCTCTTGGGTTTTATATACTTGAAATCTTAGGTGAGGATTGTCAGTTATACTGATTGCTGGAAATAACTGAGGTAGGAATATAGGACGAGCTGTGCTTTTTAATGGAGATTGTCTTTATTTGTGATTTCACACACCCTGCAGTGGATAGGATTACTTGCGCAGAAAAGATAGTGGCCACTAGTGGCAGGCACCGATAACCTACCTATGGGAAAATGGGCTGACTGGTTAATTAAGTCACCTGATTTGCCCTATATAGGACTAAGCTGACCAATGGTGGTGGTGGGGGTGGCGGGGCTCCTTTCCAACTCCAGGAAAAACGGACACCCGAGTGGCTGCAGTGCTTCAGCTGCTTCTGCTAGAAGTTCTGCTAGGAGACGCTTGTTACCTGGACTGCTGAGGAGGTTGGGGTCCACGTAGCTCAAGGGAGGGCATCCTACCCTCTCGACATGCACCCACGAGGGGAGCCTGGGTGTGTGCTGAGGAAGAAACAGAGAGACAGTGTTAAGTACAGTGAGTTTGACTATGCGGGGGGGGGGTTGAATCCGAATTACAGTGATGTCACAAGCGAAGCTTCTACAAGCTAACTTTAACTTCAGTATCCAGGGTGGAATCCGAATTTGAAAGGGGACATAAAATATAATCTCAAGCTGTTTCTGAATAGTGCTATGTTGGGCTCAATGAGGGCAAGACTGTAAGCAATTTGCAGTTAAGTACTGCCTCAGGCTTTGTCTAGATATCCTGGCTAGGCAATTAAAATGGCAACTGCAGAGGGAGTTTGTTGAGCTAGCAGGATGTGAAAACAGTTTAATTCAAGCAAGTGGTTTCTATCCCTAAATTCACAGGCGAACTATTAAACTTGTACATAGGCTTTAAACAGCCACTGTATTTCTTTTCACAAATACTAGAAGGGCTGAAACATTACTCCATTTTTCTAATTCTGAAAAAGTCTTTTAAACAGACTATAACAGGGCTAGACTTTGTTTAAATTACTGCGCAGTAATTAATTCACTGTGCTGTGGTAATCAAATGCACAGGATACAATGGGGGGGGCAGCGTAGGGTAGAAACAGAAATTCAAACTGATTTGGTGTCATTAGGCCACACTTTTGGAACTATAAGCCATCAGCATTAGGACCACTCAGAAACCTTTTACTACCCCGGGACCACTCACAATAATATGCAGCATCTATGTGTATGTAATGTGGGCAGCCCCATCATTCCTCAGTTCTTTCTCTCACCATCAAGCATCCTTGTAAGACCTGCTGAAGGAAATGCCATCAACTTAGCTGTTTGTTGCTTTTCCTTTTTCATGTTGTCTTGCATGCATGCGCAAGAAACATCTTGTGCTAGCGCGGCTCTTGGGGGTGCAGCTGCTGTTGGATGAATGCAGGGCATGCATCAGTAGGTGTGTCCCTCATTCCCCAATCAGCCTGCATGTCACCGCCACACCATGCATTCATAATGGGGCAAGCACATCAAAGCAAAGGTCCGCTGCAATCCAAGCAAAGCTCATCATATGCAGTGATCCTTTGCTTGCCGTTCTCGCCGCCATTAGGATCATGGTCGGTGAGCGGGCGGCACCTCACGCTTGCCTACATTGGGGGTGCCCAATCCCCCTGTCGGCACTCCCTGTGTTTGTGTGCCAACGGGGGAGCCCACTCTCTGTCGGCATACCCACCCCAAATGTTGAATGCTGAGGGGGTGCCCAATCCCCCTTGGCTCGCGGTCCCCCCTCGCTGTCTTTGCCCACCGATGGGGTAGCCCACTCCCCATCAGCATCACCTCCCTAACTGTTGAATGCCGAGGGGGGTGCCCAATCCCCCTCAGCTCATGCGCCCCCCCTTTCTTTGTTTGCCGGTGGGGGTGCCCAATCCCCATCGGCATTACCCTCCCCCATGTTGTGTGCCGACGAGGGTGCCCAATCCCCCATCGGCTACTGACACCCCTCCCCCAAAACTCCACTTAGGTGGCATGCTGGGAGCCTACCCCAGTGTGCCAAATGCCCTGTAAGATTTAAACTGTCCTGCAACGGTTTTCTTTTTTTCCCTGCAAACGAAAACCGCCCTCGTAGTCTAGCTGCCTCCCACCCACACCCACCCACTGCGCACCTGCCTCCCCATACCCATACTTACCTCCAGACTCCAGCCCGACAATCATCCGTGGACCGGGAACATGTCTGCACTCTTCAAAGCTGACCGCGAACTAAGGAAATGCCGGTAAGCTGTATAATGCAATGAATAAGGTTTTTTCAACTTTGCTGCATATCTCAGGCATTTCTTGGAATTTTGGCACCAAATTTTCAACATGGGGTTTTTGGAGCCCCTCCTCAAGAATTCTATCACTGTCATGGCGTTAATCGGCCTCGAAAGGTGATTTCACAGTCACTGCGCAAAATCACCTTTTGGGACCCATTAATGAAATGACAGTGCCAGTGTTCATGAGGTGGCCTCTCAAAAAGCCTATGTTCCAAATTTAGTGAAAAAAATCCAGCAAATGCCTGTTTTACGAGCGTGCGTTGAGCAGTTGCTACGCAGGCTCATAACTTCGCGCATTCGCAATATTTTAACGCCGGATTTTCAGCATTGGCATTTTTGTGCACCTCCTTGTGAACAGTACAGCTGTCATTTTCCACATCCTGCCTGAAATGTGTTTCCACACTTCCGGTGCACAATTGCGCAGTCGCTGTGGGAAATCAGTGTTTGGGCCAGATTATGAAAATGACAGTGACACAGTTCATGAGCATAGCTCCTAGAATGCCTATGTTGAAAATTTGGAGCTGATACTCCATTAAATGACTGTGTTACGAGCGTGTGTTGGCAGATTGCACCCATGCTCGTACGGTCATGCATTTGTGATATTTTCACTCTGGATTTTCACCATTGCCATTTTTCCACACCTCTTGATGAACAGTACAACCTTCACTTCACATATCCTGCCCAAAATGTGTTTCCGTACTTCTGGTGCAGAATAACGTGGTCGCTGTGCGAAATCACTTCTTGGGACACTTTGAGGAAATGACAATGACACTGTACATGAGCAGAGGTGCTAAAATGCCTATGTTGAAAATTTGGTGCCAAACACCCATAAACTGGCAGTGCTGCAAGCGTGCCTTGCATATTTCCCATGCACCCTTGCAACTCCGCAAATTCCATATATTTGTATGCCACATCTTCAGCACTGGCATTTTATTACACCTCCTTATGAACTGTGCAGCTGTCATTTTTCTCATCCTGCCCAGCATGTTTTCCCATACTGCACTAACAAACACCCACAGGGACACCCTAATGCCTCTCACTCTCTGCAGGGTGGGGGTGGGTTGGCATCAGTTCAGTACTTGACTGCCACTCATATGTTGCATCTCTCTAACTCCTGCACTGCCAATGGCAGCAAGACAACATTGGGCATTGACAAATGCTTGTTTTAGTATTTTGGCATCATCTCTGTATGCCTCCAAAGTCGAAAGAGCTTTTATTTTGGTATTGCAAGTGCAGAGATAAGATCTATAAAGAGGGCACACATGCAGTTTGAGTGTACTGTTTGGGGCTTTCTCACAGTGTGAGGACCTGTGAGATTTGCCAGAACTTCAACCAGGCTACGAGAGAACACCATAAGAAAGCCCTAGAACATTTCTTCATATTAAAGAAGTTTAAAGCCATGGAAAAGGAAAAAAAGGTTTAAAATCTGCTTCTCCCTCACCATCAGCCAAAAATCAGTTGTCAAAGTCTAAAGATAGGGAAAAGGAACAGTCATCATCATTGGCCTCCTTGTCGTCCAGCTATAAGCAAAAACACTGAGAAAAGGACAAGTCTGCCAAGCTGGCAAGGTCCTGGTTGCTGTTGAGAAAAGATACAATCTAACAATGCCAGCTCCAGTGGCGGCAACTACAGTTCCACCAACTGTCATTGAGACACCAAGGTTTGGGCTTGGCTTAGGTGCTGCTGTACCTACTATGGATGGTATGATGCCAAAGTCCTCAGGTGAAGGCGCATCAATGTAGGTAGTTCCATCCTCTTCGCAAGGCACCATTGACTCCTAGGCTGTGCTGGCATTGTTTTCTAAAATGATTGACATTCTGCCAGAGTTGCCAGTAAAGGCAGTTTTTCCACCATTGGGGCATTCTAGTACTCAGCTCTCATTGACAGGTTCCAGTAACATGCCACAGATTCCTGCCTCCCCATTGCCAGTGGTGTCACTGGTCCATTCTGTAGCTCCCATCATTGAATGTGCTGACAACAATGGAACAGAAAATAAACCTGACCTCATAGACTTAGAGGAGGATTTGGAGGAGGAATATGAGGGAGAACAATTTCTGGAGTGTCCCCTCACTCTGTTTCTACCTTCTCATCCTGTATTGAGGACTTGTTGGTTTACACCCTGAGATCTCCTCCTGAGGACCAATCTTTCCAAGCCATGGTGCAGCAAATGCAGTCTGCCATGGGATTTTCTGTGGAAGATATACTGTAGATTTTACTAAAAGGAATCTTGTGGAATTTTTGGGGGTGCCTTGCTCCTCCTCCATTATCATTCCACCTATATAACCTGCATTATAGGATGCTACTTTTACTGCATGGTACAGACCAAGCTCATTGGCTGCAGTTCCTAGAAAGGCTGAAAAGCAGTCTCATGCACCATCTGCTAAGCCTTATTATGCTAACCAGAGAGACACTGACTATGTGGTCATCATGGCTGCTCATGATAGGTATAGATCCCCTAGACATATGAGTACTTTGCCTCCTGATAAGGAATCTAGGAGAGTTGATGGGATGGGCAAATATACTTATGCCACTGCATCATTGTGCCTTAGGATTGCAAACTACCAGGCCCACATCATCAAATATCAGAATAGCCTGTAGAAAGCTGCTTGTTCTCTTGCTCAGGCTTTGCCTGATAGCTCAGCCAAGATTGATCTGCTTAAATCCTTGTTTGCTGGTGCTGAGGTTGACAAAAATTGTTTTGCTTAGCTTGTGATGCCTCTGATGCTTCTGCCAGGGCTGCAGCTTCTGGCATTTGCATAAGGAGATAGTCTTGGCTTAGAGCTGCTGGCTATACCAATGATGCTCAATAGGCAGTTTTGAATGCTCACTTTAAAGGATCAAACCATGTTGGCTATGGTGTTGAAGAGAACATATGTGGTCCTCAAACTTCAAATGTGACTCTAAGGCCTGTAAAGTCCCTCCATCCCCACGCCTGCTAGAGATCATGGTCAGGGCTCCTTTCATCCACCTGCTGCCTGAGCTAGTTTTGCCTACCATCAGCAAGGTTGTGGCAGAAGAGGTGGCCCCATTCCAGGTAACCTCTTCTCTGGTTCCAATGCAAAAGTACCCAAAGAACTCAATTCCAGTGGTCCTGCTTCCCCCAGTTCTGCCTGACTCTCTTCCATCTCTGCCCCCACCCTGAGCTATTACCTCCAGGGGTAGGTGAGGGGGCAGGATCTCCCTGCATCTGAAACAATGGTGGGAGATAACTTGGGATCTGCATCCTGTGTTGGATCTCAGTGATCTCAATCTGTACATCAAATACAAAATGTTTGCATGGTATCCCTGCAATCTCTGATTCCTCCTCTGCAAATGGGGGAACTGGCTTTGTTCTCTGGACATGAAGAACACATACCATCATGTAATGATTAGGAAATCCAACAGACAGTACATATGGTTTATGTTGGAGGAAGAACACTATCAATTCAAAGTATTGCCCTTTGGGTTGTCTTCTGTGCCACGGGTCTTTACCAAATGCTTGGCGGCAGCTGCTGCAGCTCTTCACAGGCAAGGCCTGTCTGTTTTCCCCTACCTGGATGACAGACTTCTGAAGGCCTGCTCCAGGGAAGCTCTGCTACACAGCCTGTCTCGAATACATCAGTTTTTCAGTGACTTGGGGATCACAATGAATGTGCCAAAGTCTACGTGACTCCATGCCGAAGACTACATAGGGGGCAGTGTAGGACAAAGAGAAGGGATGTGTTCAGATGCCACAGGACAGGACATACACTTTGACTGCTCAGGCACAATTTGTATACAGGTGCCAGTATGTCTCTGTGAGAACAATGTTATGTCTCCTGGGCCTCATGGTTGTAGCCATAGTAGCTATGCCACTGGTACATCTTCATATGAGGATCCGTCAGTGGATTCTCAGGGTCCAGCAGAATCCATTGATGGATGAGCTGGACCCAATGGTTCTTGTCATTTCTTCATTTCACAGAAAGTTGTTTTGGTGGGTGGATCACGACAACCTGCTGACATGCATTCCATTCCTTGTACCACCTCCTGTATGGATCCTCACCACAGATGCTGTGGGTGCCTGCTGGGGTGCTCATCTTGGTCCTTACCAGACATAGGGGTCATGGACCAAGGTGGAGGCTGAGCTGCACATAAATGTCCTAGAAAGATGGGCTATTCTGTACCACCTCCAGGCCTTTCAGAATCATGTCTGCCCCAGTCCTCTGGTAATCTAGACAGACAATATCAGCATGGTGCAATACATCAGCAAACAAGGGGGCACTCACTCCTATACCCTATGCAGGGAAGCAATGAGGGTATTGTACTGGGCTCTGTCTCACACCCTTCAGATATCAGCCATGTTTCTCCCAGGTCTCCAAAACATTTTGGCAGACAGGTTAAGCAGGTCCCAATCTGTGGTTCATGAATGGGAACTGCTGTCCTCCATAGTAAATGACCTCTTCAGAAGATGGAGTCATCCAGAGCTGGACCTTTTTGAGTCCCCACAAAAAACAAAACTGCCACTTTTCTACTTGCTTACTCCAGGGCCTGGAGTTTTGGGAATGAGACGCATTGTCTGGCTCCTGGAAAAGGGAAATTCCTATACACGTTTCCCCCTTTCCTCTAAAACAGAATGTTCTGCTCAAACTGAGGGTAGAGAGGGCCACTCTCTTCCTCATTGCTCCATTCTGGCCTCACCAGATAGTGTTTCTACTCCTTCCACATCTGGTGGTAGAGCCTCTTGTCCCCTTACCTCTGTGTTGGGGTCTGTTGTCACAGGGCGATAGATCTCTGGTGCATCGCACCTGAAGTCCCTACATCTGCATACATGGCATGTGGAGACATTGCCATTGCACATCTTGAGGTATCTCCTAGGGTTTCTAATGTCCTAATTATAGCTAGACAGCCTTCTACCAGACATACTTATTCCCTGAAATGGAAGAGTTTCACATTGTGGGCTTCTTCCTGGAATATGGACCCTTTTACATGTCCTCTAGATACTGTGCTGCAATGCTTGCTTTCCTTGCCTGCAGCATTCCTTGCTTAAGGTACATTTGGCTGCTATATCTGTTTTCCATGCCCCTATTGATGGTTGTATAGTTGCTCAATAAGAGGTATCCTTTACATTTCTGAGAGGTATTAGTTTTATGAAACCTCCTATCCATAATCCAGTCCCACCTTGGGACTTGAATTTCATTCTTGAGAAATTGACATTTTCTCCTTCTGAGCTTTTTTTTTTTTTTTATCATGTAACACTTTTTGCTTCTCCATTGCGGAGCAGGCCACAATGACCACTGGCCGCTGGCACCTGAGCCCCTGGACCAGGTCTGGCATACGCTGTATGCACCTGACTCACACATGCCCAAAGAAATTAACCAGACACCCCCCTCTGGGGGCCTGTGACTGGGAACCAGGTGGCCACACCTCTCATGTCCAGGGGCTTGGCCATGAGCCACTGCTGCCGCCCCACAATTTTTCTGCCGTTAGTGCCCCAGGGTGCTGGATGTGTAATGACGTCTGATGCACCTACGTGTAGATGTCTGCCACATTGCCTTCCCCTTAGAATGCATGCCACTGACAGTGCGCTCAACCTCCACTAGGCACCACTGCAGCGCACCACACCCCTACCCACCCCAGAGGAAGGAGAGCAATCATGGGATGCTCAATCCTTCCTCCCCCCCTGCCAGCACCCTGAGTCTGTTCCCAAACCTGGGTCGCCGGTGTGGTGTGAGGTTTGGCGTCCAGCGCCTCAACCCTCAGCGCCACCAGGCCAGAAGTGGCTCCTTCTGAGCTTGCTGCAAGTTGTAACATACATTTTCTGTCATGGAAAACATTGTTTTTAGCTGTGATGACCTCTGCTCTAAGGGTTTCCGAGCTTTTGGCTCTAATGTGTGAGCCTGCTTATTTGATTTTTCACAAAGATAGAGTCTCTTTGTATACGAATCCTAAATTTCTACCAAAGGTGGTATCTGAATGTACACTGAATTAAACAATACACTTTCCTGCATATTATCCTGGGCATGCCAACCAGGGTGAGTCACTGCTCCATACTTCAGATGTATACAGAATATTAAGCTACTATACTGCTCACTCCAAGGACTCCAGAAAGTCTTCTCAGCTTTTTCTTTTCATTTGCCCTTGGGGAAGAGGGTACTCCTTTGTCTACACAATGCCTATCCAAATGACTGGCACATTGTATTACATTCTGTTATAGAAAGTATGGCAAGGAACTTCCTGGTGCTGTTTGTGGTCACTCTACAAGGGGTATGGCCATTTCTGTTGCTTATTTCAAAAAATATCCCTGCTGCTGATAAATGTGCTGTAGCCACATGGAGTACTGTACATATTTTCACTAAATATTACAGTCTATACATCGTCTCTAGTAGATGTGCTGGCATTGGGCTTACTGTATTGCAAGACCTTCTGTCTTAATTACACATCAGACTGTGACATCCTCCCTGTTTTCTTTGTACTGCTTGGGAATCATTCCAAAGGTGTGGCCTAATGAAGGAGATATCATCGAAGAAGATACAACAGTTATGTAAGAACTTAACTAATAGTAGATCTTCAAGAGATTCTCCTCCATTAGGCCATGCTTTACCCTCCCTCCTTCCCCCTTTTGCTTTCAGTGAAGATCATATCAGACGCTGTGCCTAAAACCTTACTCCATGCATCCTGTCTCCAGGCCCATGCATCTCCTTGTATTCCTGGTGGTGATCTCATCTCTTGGTTACACATAGCTGGAAGTCCTCTCAGGCTAATCTCTGGCGGGAAACTGAGGAGTGATGGGGCTGGCCATGTTATACACACATACATGCTGCATGTCATTGTGGGTGGCCCTAAGCTAGCAGAAAGTTTCTGAGTGGACCTATCACTGATGGCTTATAATTCCAAAGGTGTGGCCTAATGGAGAAGATTCTCTCGAACACCTACTGTAATGGTAAGTTCTTACACAACTATTCTTTTCTATTATTTGAATAATGTTATGATCATAGTATCATGCTATGAACTGCAACATTCTCTAAGTCCATGCTACATGGCAAAATTAAGCAATAATACATAACAGGGTGTGGTATATCATGAGATATCATCATGCCTCGGGTGCATTGTGAGGCACAAGGTTGCAGGTTGAGTGTCTCGTGCACCCGAAAATGACAATATCCCATTATATACCACACCCTGGAGTGTATTATTGCAATTATAAAATGGTCCTAAAGTGTTAGTAAATGTCTGAGCTTGGTTATCAGTTTTGGACTGTGACGATATTGTGAGATATCATCACGGGTCAAAGTCTGCTTCAGCCAAACAGCTTCTAGAATTTATCCTTGTCATTTTATCATAGAATATACCACATGTCCAAATCAGGGATGTGTGAGCAACAAATAATATTTTCTGAATATTATGAATAATGCACTACTGTATTCTCAAGGTCACAGATTTACAGTGATTAACATAATAAAATTCCATTTCCAAGACTTGAAATTCCAGCAGTTGCACCCATGATTATTAGTCTACTGTCTGGATTTTACAGGGGATTCTACTATCATTCTTTTAGTATGTGTATTATTAGTAACATAGAAACATAGACTTTGACGACAGATAAGGACCACTTGGCCCACCCAGTCTGACCATTTCCCTACCTAATGGATAAGCTGCAGATTCTAGTTAACCAACAGCCTGCTTCCTGCAACCCCCCCACCATAATTGCTTTGTGTCTGTGCCATGCATGTTTGAATTCCCCCACTGTTTTAGACCCAACAACCTCCTCAGGAAGGCTGTTCCATGTATCCACCACTCTCTCCGTGAAAAATAATTTCCTCACATTACCCCTGAGCCATCCCCCCTCTATCTTTAAACTGTGCCCCCTTGTTCTTACACATCTCTTTTTCTGAAAGATGCTACCCTCCTGGACTTTGTTGATTCCCTTGAGGTACTTGGAAGTTTCTATCATGTTCCCCGTCCCTCCTTTCATCAAGGTATATATTAAGCTCTCTCAGTCTCTCTTCATATGGTTTCTGATGTAGACCCTGCACCATTTTGTTCCCTCCTCTGGACTGCTTCCATCCTGTCTATGTCCTTGTAGATGAGGTCTCCAAAACTGCACACAGTACTCCAGATGGGGTCTCACCAACTGTCTGTATAGAGGGATAACCACTTCCCTTTTTCTACTTGTGATGCCCCTTCCTATGCATCCCAGTATCCTCCTGGCCCTCTTTACTGACTTTTCACATTGCTTACCCACCTTTAGGTCATCTGATATGACTACTCCCAGGTCCCTTTCCATTTTTATTGTTGTTAGTACCTCCCCTGCTATTGTGTACTCTTCTCCTGGGTTTTTGTTTCCCAGGTGCATTACTTTGCACTTCTTTGCATTGAATCTAAGTTGCCATACGTCTGACCATTCCTCCAACCTTGCCAAGTCCCTGCTCATCTTTTCTACTCCCTCTTGTGTATCAACTCTGTTACAGATCTTTGTGTCATCTGCAAAGAGGCATACCTTAGTCAGAATAAAAGAAGCCTTAATATACATAGAGTAAATGAAGCAACTTGAAAATAGTACAGGAAGCAATTATAAGAAAAATACAAGTTCTGTACTGCTATTTTAATTTATTGTATATAGCCCTGCTTTCCTACTTGTGTATGGTATCTCTGATGTTATGTGCCTTGAGCCTCCCAGTTAAGGTACCATAAAAATAAAGGTACTACTACTGCAAGCTCTATTCTGAGGGGGCAAAAATGAAAATGTTGGGGTCAGAGTAGTGGAGTAGTGGGCATTCATCTGTGCATACAAGTGTGTGCCTGTGATTGTGAGTGTGTGTGTGTGTGTGTGTGTGTGTGTGTGTGTGTGTGTGTGTGTATATCACTGTATGTGTTTGTGTGCATGCCTACTGCATGTATATTGCTTGTGTGTCTGTTGAGCCAACAACAGCTGCTGCTACATTAGCTTGATGAGTAAGGTTTGTTTATTGAGCTACTATATTATTGTGATGCAAGCATAATATTATTACATAGAGAATAATGCATGGACTCGAGTGTATTACAAAAATTTAAAGGGACACTGTCAGCTTTTTATTCCAATATTTGGTCATGTATGACCAGTGTGCCCATAGCAACAGATTTAGCAAGCTTATGTGAATACCCCATTATGTAAAATAATGGGTCTGTATTATCATTTCAGTATTTTTTTGTATTCTGATTGGAACCAGTAGGCCACCAAACTTAAGCTGCTGGAAGCCTCCTGGATTATGAATGTGCATCTAACGCGTGTCTATAATGGTGCCTTCATGCTTGCAAAACTCAAGTTTTACATTTCCTTGGCCATTATGAATGAAGGGTAGGATCCAAAAGAGAGATCAGTTCTGAACACGAAGATCTTCATCCCACTTCAAAATGAGCAGTAGAAGTACAAAAAAAAAAAAAAAACCTGAAAAATGAGCCAAAATTCTGAACATATGAGCATGCTCAGGATCTCAGCTAAGTTTTTTTTTATTATCTGTTTATTTTTTTATTTATTGAAAATATCGGAATTACAAACCTTTGAGTCAAAAGACTCATTTACAAAGGCTCTACGTTGGCAATTACAAACATAAGAAACAACCAGGATGCAACCTGGGTACAACATGAAAAAGCAACAAACTGACAAAAAAACCCACAGAGGCATAGAATTTATGACAAGAATATACATCTTAGCAATAAAGACATATTGATACAAATTGTGTACAACAGGAATTAGCAATAGTAAAAGAAGAGAAGAACAAGATAAAAAAGTCACCTCGAAGAGGAATGAGAGGGGGAAGGGGGAAGGGGGAAGAGGAGGTGGCAGTGGAGAACAGTGAAGGGATACGCAGGTGGAGGAAGGGCAGAGGAGGAGAAAGAGGGTAAAGGGGGGAAGAAATAGAAGGACCAGCAGTCCAATGAGACATAGTCATAGTTTAGGGGTGTTCTGGGATTGGTGAGTTACAGGGGAGATAGAGGAGACATTAGGAACAGTCACATTGACCAGAGGCAAGAAGATGCTGCCTGAGCAAATGTTTAAAAAGACCTAGTTTACAGACAGAGAGGACATCCAATGGCAAGCCATTGAGCCAGAGAGGAGTCCTATGTGTGAAAGCTCTCTGCCCCAATGAGGTCCTACAAAATGGGACTAAGAAGGGGGCTTTGGAAGAGCTTCTGGTCATCCGCCTGGCCGAGGCCAGTGAAAGTTGATGTTGGGCAGTGGAAGGAAGGAGGCCTGGGGCTATTTTCTTGGCCAATAGGCAAGTATAATAAGAAAGTCTTCCCTCAAAGTTAAGCCATTCTGCTAGTTTATAGAGCTCACAGGTGTGAGTGAGGTGATTACAACCAGTGACCAGGCGACAAGCTTTATTCGAGGAAACCTTAATTCTTCTAAGGGCAGAGTCAGCTGCAGAACCATATATAACAATGCCATAGTCAACTATGGACAGAACTGAGCTAGTTACAGCCAGACACAGGGCATCAGGTGGCATGCTGGACCTATGTCAGTAGAGAAGTCCAATCCTAGTGATGACTGCCTTGCAGACCTGGTCAATATGCTCGAGGAAGGAGAATGTGGAGTCCAGGGTGATGCCAAGATATCTTAACCAGGGCACTTGTTCCAAGGGAGTAAGCTGGCAGTTTAGAATGTTTAAGTGGCCGCCTCTGTTTTTGTTTTGCAGATTGGCAAAAACCATAACTTTGTTTTTTATAATTTAAGATAAGTTTATGGTGGGAAACCCATGATTCTGATTGTGTAAAAAACAATTGTACTTCTGCTGCTCATTTTGAAGTGATATATATATATATATATATATATATATATAGATTTGTGTGAAGAACTCATCATCTTTTAGATCTTACCCTTCATTCATAATGGCCAGGAAAATGTAAAAGTTTTGCTAGCAAGAAGGTACAATTAAAGACATGGGTTAGATGCATGCTCACAACCCCAGGCGGCTTCCGGAAGCTTAAGGTTGGAAGTCCGCTTGTCCCAAATGGAATACTAAAAAATTACTGAAAAGGTAATACTCATTATTGTACTTAATGGGGCATTCACAAAACTAAGCTTGCTAATTCTGTTGCTATGGGCACACTGGCCATACATGACCAAATATTGCAATACAAAGCTGACAGTGTCCCTTTAATACACCCTCAAGGTATGCGATGCTACACTTCACTGTCCAGGTGTATGTAGCATCACACATCGAGGGTGTATATTAAATTAAAGTGATCACTCTGGTTCATGCATAAGTTTTTATAATTTAAGCTGTAACAATTTTTTTTTCCAACTAGAAATTATAAAAATTAAGCAGTGTACAGTGAGAGTGCAGCGTAATATAAATCATAGAAAATGTTAGAGCCTAACGAGAGTTATCATTTGCTAACAGATTTATTGAAATTACCTTAACTGAAACATCTGAAATATCCACTTTTCAAAACATCAAAACTGAGAATACATTTCAAATGGCAAAACAGAAAATGGCAATCAAGAGAACAGACATGCTGCCGAAAATGGCAGTTTTTTTAAACTTTCAATACCAGTGCATAAACTACACTGTTTTTACCACAGTGCTGCCAACATGTCAATTTTGTGGGCAAAAGATGAAAAAAATCCATCCACATACAACAATGTTAGCTGTTGATTTGGCTTTCCTTTCAAATGCCGAGTGTGATGATTCTCATAGACACAGTGCCAAGTGAAAGTGACAACAACTGTGTGGCTCTGAGGACAGGCTTGTGCTATTAGTGCCTGAGTCTCCTGTGATGAAGAGCCAGTTATTATGGGAAACATTAACAGGTTGATACCATAGAAAAACTTGCTCACCGGTTATTGTATCACAATAATAAAAGTAAAATGACACTGTTCAGTGATACCACTTGCTCTAGAAATCTGCTCCAAGTGTCCACCATTTATTCTGTGAATTAGATCTTTCTGATATTCCATTTGAGTTGTTTTCATTCCAAAGATATTAAGGAGCCATTTGTCCTCATATCCTTGTAATCTAGAAGAACTTTATATGATTTGATGGTTCTAACCCTTTCAGATGTTTGAATGTAGTAATCATGCCACTCTGAGTCTCCTCTATTCAACAAAGAACAGTCTCAGTTCAGCCCATTAGTACTAATAGCTCATATTTTCCTAGCTGTCGGTCACCTTTTTTACTCTCCTCTCTACCTTCTCAATTTTGTAAGCACTGCTCCTTAGATATAGGGATCCCAACTATGCACCATACTCAAAATGGACTCTAACCAGTGATCTGTGCAGGGGACATTACAATATCTCTCAATCTGCTTAACAAATGTATTTTAATGCACACAATTTTATTTGCATTGCTAGCTGTTGCATCACACTGTTGATGATCATTACTCCCAGGCCCTTTACCTGCCAAGTTTAAGCAATTCCTATGTTGATTAGGTAGTATTTTGCTTGTATATTCTCCCTACCTACCTACCCACAGTAGATGCATCATTTTGCATTTTTTTACACTGATGTTCACCTGACTTTTTCTGCTCATTTCCCAAGCATGCCCAGGTCCTCTGCATTTCATTAGCCTCCATTTTTTATCACACTTTTTCTCACTCCTGACCAACCCTGCCTTGTGACCACTGTCCTCTCTTCCCCATCTGCACAACCCCTTCTGCTGCTTCTTCCATGGCTTACCCCAGTCCCCCAATGGCAGCGTTAGCAGATGACTGAGTCCCCTAGAGGACACATCTGGTTGGCCAGGGGAATCCATGGCATCAGGACACTAGAGTATTGGCTGCCATTCTCAGTATGGCAGGACTTTTCTGTTCTCTTCACAGTGCTCTTTGACCCTCCCCAATAGCTCTGCATATACTCACAGCAGGGTCTTGCTTACATGCCGCAGAAACTGAACTCACCTATTCCTTGCAAGGGAATAATCTCCCTGGCCCACACCACACACCATGAGGGATTGCTGCAGGACCATGTAATGGCATTAAATGATTGATTATTTATTTATTTATTATTTTTTTTTAATTTATTTCAGATTAATCACCTTTGAGCCAAAGGCTCTATTACAAAGGCTCCATGTCAAGTCACAAATAGAAACAAGTAATACAAACAGTATAAGCAAATATCATGGAGCAGAAAATGATACATTGGGTATAATGAAGTAGTGTTCATAGAAACTTAGAAACATAGACTTTGATGGCAGATAAGGACCACTTGGCCCATCTAGTCTGCCCATTTCCCTATTGGATATAGTGCAGATCCTAGTTAACCAACAGCCTACTTCTTCCTACCCCCCCTCCAGAATTTCCTTATGTCTGTCCCATACATTCTTGAATTCCCCCACTGTTTTTGATCCCACAACCTCCTCAGGAAGGCCATTCCATGCGTCCACCACCCTCTCCATGAAAAAATACTTCCTCACATTGCCCCTGAGCCATCCCCCCTCTATCTTTAAATTGTGCCCCCTTGTTCTTGCACATCTCTTTTTCTGAAAGACGCTACCCTCCTTGACTTTCTTGATTCCATTGAGGTACTTAAAACTTTCTCTCATGCCCCCCCTTTCCTCGAGGGTATACATATTAAAGTATTTTAGTCTCTCTTCATATGGCTTCTGGTGCAGACTCTGCACCATTTTAGTTGCCATCCTCTGGAGTGCCTTTATCCTGTCTATGTCCCTGCGGAGATGGGGTATCCAGAACTGCATGCAGTACTCCAGATGGGGTCTCATCAACTGTCTGCAAAGAAGGATAACAACTTCCTTTTTTCTACTGGGGATGCCTCTTCCTATACATCCCCGTATCAGTCCAGCTCTCCCTATTGCCTTCTCACATTGCTTGCTTACCTTTAGGTCATCTGATATGACTACCCCCAGGTCCCTTTCCATTTTTGTTGTTGTTAGTACCCCCCCCCATTGTGTACTCTTCCCCTGGGTTTTTGTTTCCCAGGTGCATTACTTTGCACTTCTTTGCACTGAATCTAAGCTGCCATACTTTTGACCATTCCTCCAATCTTGCCAAGTCCCTTCTCATCCTTTTCACCCCCCCTTGTGTATCAACCCTGTTGCAGATCTTTGTGTCATCTGTAAAGAGGCATACTTTTCCTTCCAATTCCTCCACAATGTCACTGATAAAGACATCATAAAGGACCGGACCTACTACTGAACCCTGTGGTGCCCCCCTTTCTTCAGAGTGGATTCTGTTTGTTATTACCCTTTCTGTCCTGTTGTCTAGCCAATTTTTTACCCAGGCTGCCACCCTGGAACCCACTCCCAGGCTGGCTAATTTGTATATTAATCTTTTTTGTGAGACTGTGTCAAATGCCTTGCTAAAGTCTAGGTAGGCCATGTCCACAGCCCCTCACTGGTCTACTACTTTGGTCACCCAGTCAAAGAAATCTATTAGATTCATTTGACATTACCTTCCCGCTGTGAATCCATGCTGCCTTGGGTCCTGTGCCCCACTGACCTCTAGATACTCAACAATTCTTTCTTTCAGAAGTGATTCCATCATTTTTCCTACCACTGATGTCAAACTAATAGGTCTGTAGTTTCCTGCCTCCACATTACCACTGGGACAGTGAGTGTGAGCACCACTTGAATAAAAATAGCATGGCATCATGACAATAAGAATTAGTGTAAAACATTAAACATGGAAAGATATTCATCATATTTAAGAAAATATTTTTTTTCCCCAAACAATACACCTCTGTGGGGTGGACTGGACTACACTATTAACCAGTCAGAGTAGTGCCAGTGGGAGGGGAAACACTATAGCAACTGGAAGCTTGGTCAGGGCAACAAGTGCCACAGTGCAGGGAAGGGAAAGGGAAGGGAAGGAAGGGTAGCAGCCGGAGGATACCCAATGCAGGTTAAACAGTACACTAAGAATAATGACACAGAAATACTATCAGAAACTTAACCGTTACAGAACACTAATATGTAGAATGACACAGAAATACCAGCAAAAATAAACTTTGTTGTAGACAGTTATATATACAATGAACAACAGGAGTACCACCACTGAGTCTGGTTAGCAAAGTTCATGAATTTCTATGACTTTTCTGGTCAGTGGGAATAGAGGCATGTGTGGCTTGGACCGGTTCCTGACAGGATGGGGTCAGGTCATTAAAAGCGACCAATGAGTTGTACATGCTGTCAAAACCACACCACTTGACACGATAAGTCCAGGATCTGTCTGTGTCCTTCTTTCAAAGAATCTTCTTGATCTGATACACTGGTGTGTGTACAAGAGAGTCCTGAGAAGAAGAAGAAGAAGAAGAAGAAGAAGACCGAGAAATCTCAGGATGTTCATCTGGCTTATCAGGAAATCAGGTTCCGGCTGAAGAGTGTCAAGACTGTGGGGTCTGGAAAAACTGGTTGGAAGTTATCTGAAGGAATTTAAGCTTCCAAGAGTATGGCAGGTTCAAGTGCAGCTTTACTGCTTGGGGAACTGGGATCATCTGGGAGGGCATTACTCAGGTACCCATGTTTCAGTCTATTGATGTGAACTTTGTGTACCAGCTTTCCAGCGGACTTGCGTCTCAAGCAGATGTGAACAGGAGGAAGCTTTTCTAGGATGTAGAAGGGACCAGTCCCAGGGTGAAGCAGTTTCTTGGTGGGGCCCAGAACTAGGACAGGTCAGTACAAGTAGACAATGTCCCCAATGGAAAATGAAGGCTCATGCTACTTGGCTGCTGAGATTTTCAGCATTCCAGATTTTTTCTGGCCCAACATGTTGATTGCAACACGTCTGGCAAGTTCAAGCTGTTCTAGCATTGGAATAATGAAGGAAGAAGCTAACTTTGGAACCTCTGTTGGTGAGAGATCCCTGTCCAGTGGAGTTCTTGGGTGGCATCTATGAACTAAGAAAAATGGTATGTACTCTGTACTGTCGACACAAGGGTTGGTGTTGTAGGAAAATTGAACAAAGGGAACAAAATGATCCTAAGTGTCATGTGTTTCATCCAGGTACTTGGAGAGTGTGTTGAGAATACAAACATAGAAAGATAGAAACATAGAATTTGATGGAAGATAAGGACCGCTTGGCCCACCTAGTCTGCCCATTTCCCTACCTAATGGATAACCTGCAGATCCTAGTTAACCAACAGCCTACTTCCTCCTACCCACCACTAGAATTGCCTTATGTCTGTCCCATGCATTCTTGAATTCCCCCACTGTTTTATCTCCATGACATCCTCAGGAAGGCTGTTCCATGCATCCACAACCCTCTCCATGAAAAAATACTTCCTCACATTACCTCTGAGCCATCCCTCCTCTATCTTCAAATTGTGTCCCCTTGTTCTTGCACATCTCTTTTGCTGAAAGATGCTACCCTCTTGGACTTTGTTGATTCCCTTGAGGTAATTGAATGTTTTTCTCATGTCCCCCTCTCCCTCCTTTCCTTGAGGGTATACATATTAAGCTCCTTAAGCCTCTCTTCGTATGTCTTCTGGTGCAGACTCTGCACCATTTGGCTTCCCCTCCTCTGGACAGCCTCCAACCTGTCTATGTCTTTGCAGAGATGGGGTCTCCAGAACTGCACACAGTACTCCAGATGGGGTCTCACCAACTGTCTGTACAGAGGGATAACAATTTCCTTTTTCCTACTGGTGATGCCTCTCCATATGCATCCCAGTATCCCCCCAGCTCTCCTTACTGCCTTCTCACATTGCTTGCTTACCTTTAGGTCATCTGATATAACTACCCCTGGGTCCCTTTCCATTTCTGTTGTTGTCAGTATCTCACTCCCCATTGTGTACTCTTCCCCGGGGGTTTTATTTCCCAGGTGCATTACTTTGCACTTCTTTGCATTGAATCTAAGCTGCCACACATTTGACCATTCTTCCAACCTTGCCAAGTCCTTTCTCATCCTTTCCACCCCACCTTGTGTATCAACCCTGTTGCAGATCTTTGTGTCATCTGCAAAGAGACATACTTTTCCTTCCAGTCCCTCTGCAATGTAACTAATAAAGACATTAAAAAGGAATGGACCCAGTACCAAACCCTGTGGTACCCCACTAGTAACCCCCCTTTCTTCACTGTGGACTCTGTTTACTATTACCCTCTGCATCCTGTTGTCTAACCAATGTTTTACCCAGGCTACCACCCTGGGACCAACTCACAGGCTGGCTTATTTGTTTATTAATCTTTTGTGTGGGACTGTGTCCAGTGCCTTGCTAAAGTCTAGGTAGGCCATGTCCACATCCACTCCCTGATCTACTACTTTGGTCACCCAGTCAAAGAAATTGATTAGATTCATCTGACATGACCTTCCCACTGTGAATCCATGCTGCCTTTGGCTCCTGTGCCCCACTGGCTCTAGGTACTCAACAATTCTTTCATTCAGAAGTGATTCCGTCATTTTCCCTATCACTGAGGTCAAACTGACAGGTCTGTAGTTTCCTGCCTCTGTCTTGCTCCCACTTTTGTGAAGGGGAATCGCACCCGCCATCCTCCAGTCCTCAGGTACTACACCATCCTCCCATGATTTGTTACAAAAAGGGTAGTCAATGGTGTCACTAGTTCTCCCCTTAGTTCTTTTAGAATTCTGGGTTGAATCCTGTCAGGCCCCATTGCTTTGCCCACCTTCAGTTTTAGGAGTTCTTTCAGAACCCTTTCTTCTGGGAAATGACTGATATTGACCCCCCTATCCAGTGTGCTTCTATTGACTGGATTAGGTACTTCCCCCTCCTCTTCTTTTGTGAATACTGAGCAGAAATATTCATTCAGTATCCCTGCTTTTTCACTGTCCCTCTCTGCCCACCCACCCTCCTTTTTATTCAGCTGCAGTATCCATCCTTTTGTCTTTCTTCACTCCCTAATGTACCTATAAAAGGTTTTAACCCCCTTCTTAACCAAGTTGGCTATCTTTTCCTCGGTTTGGGCCTTTGCTATTCTGACTGACTTCCCCACTTCCTTCTGCTTTAACTGATACAGCTCTCTGTCCTGCTCCTTCTGTGTTTCCTTATACCTCCTGAGTTCTATATTTTTCTCCCTAACCTTACCCACCACCCCTTTTGAGAACCATAGTGTTTTTTTCTTTCATTTTGATTTGTTTATTTGCTTCACACAAAGGCTTGTTGCCTCTGTGATGGCAGTTTTGACATTTCCCTATTGTTGCTTCATACCTCCTTCTTCCTTGTTTGCTAGTGCTTTTCTAAGGCACACTTTCATTTTTCCAAAGTCAGCCCTCCTAAAATCCAATACCTTCACTTTTGTATGGCTTGACTCTACAGCTGAGTTTATCATGAACCATACTGTTTGGTTGTCACTTGTTCCCAGATGGCTACCCACTGCTAGATCTGAGATCCTCTCTCCATCCCCATTTGAGTGTACCAGGTCTAAGATTGCTCCCTCCTGAGTGGGTTCCAAAACTAGCTGTCTGAGGCATGCCCCATGTAGAGCATCGAGAATGGCCCTGCTCTTGGATGTGGCTGCAGCAAAGGTGCTCCAGTACACATCATTCTTTCACTTTGTCCATTGCATTGTTGTGTGAGTCTTTTCAAGAAGTTTGCATGTTTCTCGCATGATGGTTTAAAGGTAGTGCCTCTGTCTGAATGCAGGTATGAGGGGTACTGTGACAACATATGACAGTTTTGAGGAAAGCATTTTCTACCATGGTGGCTCTTTCAGAGGGATTAGTTCCAAGTACTTTGTTAGGTAGTCCACAAAAACAATGATGTATTTGTTGCCAGAGTCAAAGCATGTGGATAAAGGCCCCAAAATGTCTTTTCTGACTCTTTGACATGTATCTGTGACTACAGGCATTGGAATGATGTGTGCCTTTGTTGGTTTGGCAGGAGGCTTTCTTTGGGAGCAGGACTTGCAGGATTTGTCAATCGGAGAATGTCTTTGTTCATGTGAGGCTAGAAGAAGTGAAGCTTTGTCTTTTCAAGAGTTCTGTGGATTCCCATATGACCTACAGAATGTAGGGAGGCATGAGTGGATTGAAGAACTTCATTGACTAGAGAGGCTGGCACAACTAACTGATCATGAGTTCTAGCCATGTGATGCCACTTGCCTTCCTTGGTCCAAATGTGGAAAAGCACACCGTCATTGAGGAAGAATTGAGAAGCCAAGAAAAGTACATCCTGGTGATGCTGCTTTTGTTGCAGTAAGGTTTCTCCAGACTCTAGGTACATGATTATGTCTGTGAATTGAGAATCCGGTCTTTGTTGCTTTTTGACCATCACCAGGGAGATATCAGTAGAAGAGGAAGTGAGAAGCTCTTCAACTGCTTGCAGTAGATGAGGATTGGTGCTTTTTCTCTGTAGAAACAGTTGGTAGCAGCAAGGAAACTTGAGGTGCTATAGGAGTGTCCACAGAAAGCACATCTGTGGCATGGAAAGAAGGAGCTTGTAGACAGGATTCTTTGTTGAGGATAATGCAGAGGGATATCATCTCCAGTTTACAGCATCGGCATTGGAGTGAACTTGACCTGGTTGGTACTGAATTTCAAAGTTGCAGCATTGCAGCATGGTGATCTATTGGGTGAACTTGCCTACTGGCTCATTCATTTCAAATAACCATCTCAGGGCAGACTGATCAACGATAGCTGTGAAGGAGGAGAAGCATAAATACAGTCAAATTTCTTTATGGCAAATACCATGGCTAGACATTCTTTTTCTTTGATGCCATAGTACTGCTCAGCTGAGGAAAGAGTGCCTGGCATAGGAAACAACTAGTTCTGTTCAATCTTGTATTTGGCATGGCACAACTCCCACTGCAAAGGAATTAGCATCTGAGTAGAGTTTGAAGGGTTGGTCAAACCTTGGGTAGGCCAATACTGTTGAAGAGATTAGTTTTTCTTTCAACTTTTCAAAGGCCTCTTTGCATTCAAAAGTCCATGAATATTCACATCCTTTTTTGGTGAGGGTGTACAGTGGAGCTGCAATTTTGGCATAGTTGCAAATAAACTTTCTGTAGTGTTCAGACAAGCCTAGGACAGCTCTACTGTCTTTGAAATTGTTAGGTTCTGCATAGTCTTTGACTGCTGAAAGTTTGTCTGGATCTCGAGAGATGTCTTGAGAACTAACAACATGTCCCATGTAATGAATCTGGTGCAGTGCAAAACAACACATCTCTGGGCGAAGCTTGAGATTGACTTGTCTGAGACGTTCAAACACTTCTTTAGATGTTGGAGGTGCTCTGGCAAAGTTCTGCTGAAGACAATAACATTGTCTAGGTAGACTAGGCAAGATTTCCAAGACAACCCATGTAGTACAGCTTCCATAACATGCTGGAATGTGGCTTGGCTGTTTCAAAGTTCCATAGGCAGTCATGTGAACTGAATATGTCCCATGTGGCAGCAATAGGCTGTGTCTGGATGAGAAGCTGGATCAATGGAGACTTGGAAAAACCCACTCTGAAGGTCTAAAGTCATGAAGTAAGCTTGGCTGGCTGCATCAGGACTATCTAAGGTGTCTTCAGTTGTAGGTAAGTGATGAGCATCCTTCACTGTGTAGGCATTGAGCTTTCTCTAGTCTACCATTAAGCGATACCCCTTGTCTTTCTTTACCACCAGCAGGCAAGGTGCACCCCAGGGACTTATACACTCTTTGATAATGTCTTGGGCAAGCATGTCTTTGATGATGTTCCCTAGGACTTGTTTCTCTTTGTGTCCTGCTTGTAGGCTCTTTGATGGATTGGTTTCTAGTTGGGTTGCACCTCAATGGTGTGTTGTAGGATATCACAGCATCTGATCTTGTTATCTGGACAAAGAAAAACATACAGGTAATTCTCCAGGAATTTCAGAAGTTGTTATTTTTCTGTTGGAGATTCTGTAAGTTTTGAAGAGGATAGTCACTTACTGAGGGGTAACTCTGGTGAAGCTTCAGTGGTCATGATAGTACTGACAGGACTAGAATTGATGGAACCAGGCTAAGATTCTTGCATGAGATGGAGTTGGTCTCCTGTAGACAAGCAGACACACTATCAGATGTTGGCACCCTTTGAGATGACTACTGGCTCATCTGTAAAGTTGCAGCATTTTTGGAAGACTGTGCTGCTATGCACTGCAGACAAGGTGTTTCCTGGGAGAAGATCTGACAAATGCAGAGTGGGGGATACCATGACGATGCCAGCAACATCTTGTGGAATGGTTCAAAATCTTGGCAGTCAAAACCATCTCTGTCTTAGGAGGCACAGTGACTGAATCTGTAGCTGCAGGTTGCCTCCAAGGATCTAGTGACAACTTGTTTGATGCAAAGTCTAGGATGGCTTTGTGAGCTTTGAGGAAGTCCAGGCCAATAATCACTGCTGGTTGTAGATCAGGCACTTGGAAGAACATGGCAGTAACTTGCTGTGAGCCAAAGTGTAGCTTGAGATGGACAACACCTGTGATAGGTACTGTAGCAGTACTAGCTGTGATAATGTAGTTTAAGTTGACTGGAGCGACACTGGGTAAATGAGGAATAGCTTGATTGTCCAGAATACTATGACTTCAGCTCCAGTGTTGACCAAGGCATGAGTGGACCAATCACCAGTGGTAACAGGGACATCATTTGCTAGGAGTGGTGATCTGATGACAGGTACCTTTGCCCCTGGAAACAAGAGTGTGTCAGTTTGTCTGAATTGCTAGAGTCAGAGGGGGTGGTCAGTTGTTGTGTTCCACTGATCCTGGGAGTAGTTACATAGAAACTTAGAAACTGTCAGCAGATAAGGACTGCTAGGCCCATCCAGTCTGCCCATAGGCCGTACACATTGTATGTGGCCACTGATCCTATGTGATGAATGGCTTGTCATCACTCCCTTCCCTCTCAGGCTTCCCTTGTGCCTGTCCCAAGGATGCTTAAACCCCTCTGCTGTGCTTGCCCCCACTACCTCCTGTGGCAGAGTATTCCATGTGTCGACTACCCTTTCTGTGTAGAAAAATTTCCTCACATTACTTCTTAATCTACCCCCCTCCAATTTCATATTGTGCCCCCTTGTTCTAGTACTTTTTCTACATTGGAAAAGCTAGCCTGCCTGCACCTTATTTATGCCCTTAAGGTACTTGAAAGTTTCAATCATGTCCGCCCACTGTCTCCTCTCCTCAACTGAGTACATATTGAGGTCCCTTAGTCTCTCCTTGTATGTTTTGTGGTGTGAGCATTGCACCATCTTTGTTGCCTTTCTCAGGATAGTCACCACCTTATCTATGTCCTTGTGCAGGTGTGGTCTCCAGAACTGCATGCAGTACTCCAGGTGAGACCTTACGAATGTTTTATACAATGGCATCACCAGCTCCTGCCTCCTGCTAGTGATACCTCTGCCTATGCACCCCAACATACCACTGGCCCTCCCTGCTGCATTTGTACACTGCTTTGATACCTTAAGGTCATCTGAGATGATAACCTCTAGGTCCCTTTCCTCCTTGGTGACTGTCAGCACCTCTCACCCCAACCTGTAGCTCTCCCCAGGGTTCCCTCTACCCAGGTGCATTATTTGGCACTTCTTTACATTAAACCTCAGTTGCCAAATCTCTGACCATCTTTCAAGCTTCTCCAGGTCCCTCTTCATTTTCTGCACACCTTCTGGAATATCCACCCTGTTGCAGATCTTGGTGTCATCGGCAAACAGGTATACTTTTCCTTCCAGCTCCTCTGCAATGTCACTAATGAAGATATTGAAGAGGACTGGCCCTAGTACTGATCCCTGAGGTACCCCACTGGTCACCCCCTCTCCCCAGATTGTACCCCATTTACCACCACCCTCTGTCTCCTGTCTGTTAACCAGTTCCTAACCCAGTTCACCACCTTGTCTCCCATGCCCAGACTACTCATCTTGTTAATCAGTGTTCTATGTGTGACAGTGTCGAAGGCTTTGCTGAAATACAGGTAGGCGACATCTACTGCCCCTCTCTGATTAAGGTCCCTTGTCACCCAATCAAAAAAAACTATTAGATTCGTTTGACATGACCTTCCTGCTGTGAATCTGTGTTGTCTCAGATCCACTGGATTCCAAATGTGTCACTATCCTTTCTTTCAGCAGTGTCTCCATGATCTTTCCCAACACTGAGGTTAAGCTGACTGGCCTGTAGTTCCCTGCCTCCTCCCTACTGCCACTTTTGGAACAACACCTGTGTTGAGTGACTCTGTGAACAGGGCCACCAGAGGCGCTTGCTAGTTCCTTTCACAGCTCCTTTAATATCCTCAGGTGAATGCCATCTGGCCCCATGGCCTTATCCACCTTCAGCTTTGTGAGTTCTTCAAGAACTCTCTCCACTGTGAATGGACTGGTGTTCACTTCTCCCCCCATTGCCTCTGCATCCCAACTATGGTCCTTGATCTCCCCACTCCTTAGTGAATACTGAGCAGAAGTATTTGTTCAGTATTTCTGTCTTGTCCAGATCCCCCTTCTTACACTATCCTTCCTCCTCTTTGAGTCTCACAATCCCCCCCCCCCCCGGTTTTTCTTCTTTCACTAATGTACCTATAAAATATCTTATCCCCTTTGTTTACAGATTGTGATAAGCTCTTTTCTGTCTGCACCTTTTCCCTCCTAAGAGCCTTCCCTACTTCCCTTAGACATTCAAGGTACACCTCCCTGTCTTCCTCCCTTTGGCTTCCCTTATATTTCCTGAAACTCAGATTTTAGCCCTGACTTTGTTCCTCATCTCTTTGGAGAACCATAGTGGTTTCCTTCTTCTTTTCTCTTTTGTTACTATCCTAAAGCATTTGTTTGTTATATCCACTATAGCTCCTTTCAGTTTCTTCCATTGTTTTTCCACCCCCTCTACTATCTCTCCCTTCCCCCAGGACTGCTTGTATACATCTACCCATTTCAGTGAAATCTGCCCTCCTGCGATCAGCTTGCAGACTGTGCTGTGGTGGGTGACTTTGGTGCCTTTGATTTCTGTTGTGATACTTTAGCTTTCAGCAGACAGCAGCAATGTGTCCTCTGAATTCACACCACTGGCAGGTCACAGGCCCACATGAAGGCAGATCAGGTGGCTGTCAAAATGGTTGAAGAGCATTGACACAGGCAGCAGAAGAAGCAGTTGAGCTGAGGAGCACACTATTGACAGTTGTGGTGAGCATCTGTATCATTGCCGCTGCTGGATACATGTGAGTGTGGCCAACTGTGACGACTGAGGTACTTGTACACTGGTGACCTGGAACATTGATATGCACTCTTGTGTGAGTTGAGCAGCTTGGATTGTGTCCATCCAGTTTGTTCATTTCTGTTGGATTACATAAGGATGGAGCTGAAGAAGCAGGCCCCAGACAAAGGTTGTGATTTGCTCTTTCACAGGTTTCTGCAGACATTTGCAGCATGACTAAATGTCCACTATGAAGGCATCTCAAGATTCAGACAGTTGCATGGTACATTCGCACAGCTGTTGTTCCAATAATAGGGGCAGATGTGATTGGACAAAATGGTCTTTGAAAGTTATATACAGAGTGACAGTATCCCCTTTGACTTGTTCTAGAAGTGCATTGAACCAGGAAATGGCAGTCTTCTCAGAAGCAAGCACAGGGCATTGGAAATATGCAAAGGATCAGTCCAATTCTGTAAGGAAATCCAGGCTTGGAATTGTTCAAGCCAGTTGACAGCATCTTCATGAGGCAAGGCTGAGAAGGGTACTGGCTGTAGGCTGGTATGGACCGTGGACTGTGGTGAAATAGTCTTAATTTAGACAAGGTAATCTTGAATGGCTTGCATAGTTGGTGCTCCTTGAGCTGAGATGGAAGACTGGATGTCATGCAGGATGGTTTCTATTTTATAGCCCCATGCCCTTGAGGTGGGTGAAGGTAGAGCTCTGGACACTCTGACACCCATATCTGCATCTTCGTCAGACATTGTGTTTGGAGGCAAGCTTTGTTTCACTGAGCAAAGGTCCATAACGATGAGAAGGAGTTGCTATTATGCAGGAGACAGGACATCATGGAGTAGATGAAGTGCAGAGAAGAAAATAGTTTTGTAGACAAAAGTACAACTATTTATAAGCAAAGTCCATCAAATGACATCTTAATAAACAATTCAGACTGAATTCTATGTTGGTTGTTATTTAAATAATGGTTTTGTTGTAAAAATCAGCTATTTGTTGCAGTGCCCATTCATTTCAATAGGTTTGCCTTAGATTTCTATGGAGTGAGGTCATTTTAGTGCCCTTCACAAGATGGCTGCTGAACCATGACATACAGTTCCTGAATTCTTTGACTTTAGCAAGATGGCCGCTAGCAGTGGGGGTTAAAGGTCACTTCCTTTCTTGTTGTTTTCTGTAAACAAAGATGGCTACTTCTTGCCACAAGGTAGCTGTGCTGATTTACCATGGGCAAAATGGTGATTGTCGCTCTACTGTGCTTTTTCCCCAACCCACACACACAGAAAAATGGTGGGCTTTTCCCTTTTTGTGGTGAGTGACAATTTAAGGGGGAAATACTGTATTTATTTGATTGTTCTCCATTTCATTTATGGAGCTTTCTTACACTGTCTCCCAGGCTGTCCTTTGTTTATTTTATGTTTTTCCCCCAGGTTTTCTTTGCTGTCTGTCTCTGGTCCCATTTATTTCTTTATGTTGTGCCCAGCTTGTGCTTTGTTCATTTTTTTGTTTTCTGTCTCTGCATCATTATTTATTTTCATTCGTTGTCATATGGCCCCTCTGTTGTTTTGGAGCTTGGGCAAACATGGAGCGGATCACTCCATTTTAACAGTCTCAGTGTATTTTTTTTTTATTGTGTGTGTGTTATTATTGTTGTGGGCTGTTTTGAGCATGGCTGAGTGGGACCTGAGGCTCTGTGTGGCTGTTGGGATAGGGAGCAAGCTGCGGCTGTTCTGGAGGAGTGGAGGCAAGTATTGTGCTGCTGGGTGGTGAAATGCTGTTGTGGAGGCTACGTAAGTAGGGCAGCCTGTGGGTCAGAGAACCACAGCTGAGAGGAGCAGGAGGCTTGTGGAGCAGGGCTGACTTTCGAGGAGCCGGCATAAGTTGGCCCAAGCAGGGAGCAGAAGCTCCATTGTGTTGCAAGACTGTTGGAGGAGTGGGGAAACAGTCCATTGTCCATTGTGGCTGTTAGTGCAGCCATCATCAGGGAGCCACAGTTGCAAGGAGGGCAGCAAAGAACTGTTGCAGAAGGCCCAAGCAAAAGTGCATGCTCAGTGCAAGTATTTTACTTTAGGCTGTGCCTCTCATTTATTTATTTAGCAGTCTCTGCTGGAGCAGCATGCTGTGCCACGGGGGTGAGTAGGAGGAACGACACTGAAGTTGAGGTGTGGAGGACAAAGCAGCAGTGTAGCATAGAGCTGCACATGGAGGCCACAGTCAGAAAGGGCTGATTTAAAAAAAAAAAGTCTATTCTCTGTAGCTGCAATCCCTGCAGTAGGGGAAGGTTGCTTGGCAAAAACGGAGCATTAGAAATTTGTTGTGACAGGCAGGGAGTTCACAAGCAGGCAGGTAGCCATGAGTTGGGAGCTGGGGGGGTACAGTTGGCAGCTCTGTGTAGTACAGTTCACAGCTCCATGGGGTGCAGGGTTTAGCACATTTAATTTTGAACAGTTTAGTCATTGAGCCGCTTGCCAGCAGTGAACACTTTCACTTTGCTAGTCTTTTTACAGGAGTGCTGCAGGCTGCTATACAATTGGACACAGTTCATCAGTTTTTTCACTGTGCAGCCAAGTCTGTGACATAAATATCATTCAGACTGTTCAGGGATACAGGGGTGATGATTGGGTACCCAGCGATGCAGACAAACGAGACAGGGGTCTGGGCAGAAGAAGGGCTGCATTTTCCACCATGTGTGGCATTTTGGTTGTAGTCTGCCACTAAGGACCCTAACATTCTTTCTGTTCTGCCAGGCTCATCTGTGGCTGCTGCAGTAGACATCATGCTGGATCATATGAAATACTGAGTCAGATGCACAAAATAATAAACAAGCAGGTTTATTCATAAATTGTAGAGACATCAGCAGGTAACTTCTTGAGGTTCAGGAACTGACTGACTGACTAAAGAGGTTTTTCACCCCTGCTGCAGCAGCAATTAGCATGCAGATTATAATAATGACCCTAACTCACTACAATTGTCTTGTGTTCTTAAAGGGGCAGCAGCTAGATTAGCCCCATACTTAAGCTGTACTCAATTCTCTCTAGCTGCTTCCATGGTATTGAAGTTAATCTGACTGGTCTATAGCATCTGTTTATTTATTTTATTTATTAAGCTCTTTTACATAGGTTCCATGTCAAAATACATAGTCAAGGTACAATTCAAACTTATGACATGAGGACAATAGAAAAAGGTAAAATAAGAAACAACATAAAGTGAAAACAATGAAAAAAAACAAGCAGATTGTAAGCAGGCATTGTACAATGTATGCCTGGTCTAATGAAAAAAAATAATAATTTGGAGTTAAGCTAGGGATTAGCAGCTACAAGTGCTCCAATTTTTACTGTTCTTAAGGAAGAACATGCAGCTCAGATGCATTATCAAATTGGAGGAGAGAGAATGGGGCAGGGAGATAAATGTGGGGAGAGAGCGGAATGGAGGGGAGGGAGAGGGAGGGAGGAGGAAGGGGGTGCAATGTTAGGCATAAGATGGAGGAAATCAGATTTTGATTGAATAACAGAGTGGGAGCAGGATTGGAGGAGAACTGGAGTGGGAGTGGGGAGGGCAAGGGTAGGGGGATGGTGAAAGGAGGTAATACCTAGTAGATGGGAGGAGGGGTGGTGTGGGAGTGGGGAGGAGGATGGAAAATAGGGGGAAGGGTGAAAGAAATAATGTGTAAAATGTAGGAGGGACAGGGTGAGGGCAGGAGGGGAGGGGAAAATGTGGGGAGAAGACAGCTGGAGAAAGACAGACCCCTAGGTAGAACCCTAAAGTATTTTTTTATATATTGGTACTGCGTGAGCTACACTTCAGTCATCAAGCATGTATGACTGAAAACAGGCAAATATTTTGTCTAGTGCACCTACCTGGTAAATAAAAATATACTGTTCTCAATGACTCATTGAATAATATTGTCAATGGGATGGCTTGTTGGCTAGGTCATGAGGATTTTTGAACACATTCATTTAGGCCCAATTGCCTTCTTTATTTTTTACCATCTTCAGTATTTTTCAACTCCTTAAGGTGTCGCACATACAGTATTTATTGATTTCGTTTTTGTTTATCGGGTAAGTGCACTTGCCATAAAATGACTATTTTCAGGCACGACCCAGGAGAGCAGAACAAGGAATATACAAAGTAACAATTCATAAGTGCAGTAAATACAGTAGGAAGAAACAGTACAGCAGCAATGACAAAATACATGGAGTAAAAGTACATGTTAGGGGGAAGTAGTACAGTATCATAGATAAAAATGCTGGCAATCAGAGTAACACATTACCCGAGCAGTGCAGTATTCAAAAAATGCAAGCATATATAATATATAACTAGGATGGAAAGGATTCATAAGAAAGTCGTACCATAGAGGGAGGACTTTGAGTTATATAGACACAAATCAATCAATTGACATGAAGATGCAAGGGGCAGTGCCTGGAGCAAAGCAGTGGATGGACAGTACACTATGTAGAGAGTAGGGAAGAAATGGAAGCCGAATACATTAGACAGGAATAAGAGTTTAGGAAAAGTGCTGGAAGTGGCAGGACTAAGGAGCTAGATAGAGTAGGGGTGGTGTTCCTGGCAGATCAATGGACTTCAGGTTGGGTCAAAGCAAGTGCAAGAGTCAGCAATGGATAGATATTGGGGAAGCTCTCTTTTAAAGCTGAGATGAGACTGTGACAGCCTGAGAGCAAGAGGAAATACATTCTACAGCTGGGAAGCAGCATATTGGAAGGCACCAGTGCCTTCAGTCATATGACATCTTGGAACATTGATTAAGGATTTATCTGCTGATCAAAGTCCATGGGAGGAGGGTTGGGGGACCAGTAGTGCTGCCAATAAGGATGGGGTTTGATCCTGGATGATCGAGTCAGTGAGTGATCCAAGGTAGTATTGTCTACTAGCAGCAGGAGAGAGCCATCACAGGTCCCTGTAGGAAAGCAGTGATGCTTGAGTTAAGGAGACACAAAGACATACCAACATATGTTGCTGTAAGTAACATTCCATTCTCTGTAGAGTGTCCTGTTTCTTCCCTGTGAACAACATTTTTCTATCTGATATTATTCTGTCTCTCTCTCTTTTCTGTGAATACTGAAGCAAAACACTAATTTAAGTCAAAGTCCTCTGAATTCTGCAGTTCTATGCCTGCAGAAATGAAGACTCATAGCAGCGCTTAAATCGTACCACAAAAATAATTTTGTGGGGATTTCCATTTACAAATATTCATTTTCCACAATTTCTGGTTTGGTTACCTTCTCTTTTTTGTCCTAGAGCTTCTCACCATACTCAATAAATTATGTCATCAATGACACCACTTAGCCTGTAGCCAATGACAAGCAGAAAGTCAGCACAGAATCAAATTATTCCCACTGTAGCAGAGAAACAAACACACCATCAACATTCTGGAATCCTGCCTTAGAACTTGGAGTTGAAGTGCTACAGAGAACCAAGGGACCTGCTCTTCTTTGTTACTGTGTCACCACTTTCCTGATCCTTTAGTGGTCCAAGATTTGTCAATGTTTTTGTCTGCATTAACACATCTGAATAAGTTTGTATTATTAGCTTTGACTTCATGTGCTACTGTATCTGTTATTCTGCCATGTTTTGCACCTCTGATTCTATGTTTGCACTCTCTGAACTTGTTTCTATAGAACTGTTTTTGCTGGTGTCCTGTAATGTTCTCACCTTGTTTGACTCCTCCCCCCTCAATTTTGTTGAGTATCTCCTTCACCATCCACAGAAGTTTACAGCTTCTACTATTGTCCTAATATCCCTTTTGTATGATATATTTTTGTTTTAAGCTGTCTATGAGAATTTTGAACAAGTATTATTGTTGTTAAATGCTTCTACCAATGATCATGGCTCTTTGGTCAGTGAGTGCCTTGTGCCTTGTAACTGTGGTCTATTCAGCCAATAAATTTACTTTCCAAAGGTACCTGTGCTTTAGAGATCCCTCATTTTTTTCAAAACCTGCCTTTTGCAGAAGCATGGTGTACATCCCTTCTTTGGTTCCCCTCATTCTTTCCAATGGGCAATCTGATGATGTCATTATTAGCTCCAGGCATAGTTAAAAACAAAACTCTGCAATTTGCATAGCATGGAGAGTAGTGCCAAAATTTATGTAATGAAATTCATGCTGTTGCATGAAATTTACTATGCAAACTGCCACACTGCACATACACAATCCAGTTGTGGAGAGTCTTATGCAATCCTCAGAACAAATTCATCACAAAGTGTAAATTCCATCAATTTGCATAATAAAATTTGCCACAACTGCTGTGAATTGCATAGTGTGGATCACCCAAATGCTACATGTAGCACATAGTGGCCAAATTTGCTGCAATTTGTTGGAGAATTAAAAATTGACTACACACCTAGTTATTGTCATTATTTCATTGTGTCTCTCAAATTTCAATTTCTGACCAAATCGTCCTTATAGCTAAAGAGCAGACCAAGTTTTGCTTGCTTCCTTGTGGTTCCCATGACACATTGGCCTTTAGTCCCAAATATTACCTCCAGCATCTCTTTACTACCCCATTACTACCTCAATTCAGCAATATGCCATTGAACAACATGGGAGATTAAGATTACAGAACTGGGTTAGTAAAGGCAACATAAAGTGGTAGTAATACTATAGATAACATTAATGAGTATGGGCCAATGTATCAGAATGTAGACCTATAATATCAAAATGTACCTATTTTTCCAGGTCATAGCAATGCCCAACTCCTAGTCTCTGTCTAGGTAATTAAAATCTCCCATGAGTAATGTACTCCCTTTGAATGTTGCTTTTCAAATTACTTCTTGAAGTATAAGGTCTTAGTTCTCCTTCCAGTCTGGTTGTCTACAGCATATGCCAACAGTGACTGAAACCAGGATATTCAAAGATCCTGGTTTATGCTTGCAAAATGTTTGCTCCAGGAGCAAATTTGCCCCTGAAGCAAACAGCAGGTATATTGGAACCTGTTTGAAGCATACAGTGAGTGCTAAAAGTATGTTCCAATATGCCGGCAGAGAGAGACTGGCACAAGCCCATTTGCTCCCACAAACCATAACCCCCTACTGGCCACATGAGGTATGTGGCCAATATGGAGCTATGGAGCTTGCAGAACCAAAGGAATGTATAGGGCCAACGAATGTTGACTGATCCTGTGAAGCAATCTGCCATTTGCATGCATCCCTAAGCAAATGACCCCAGAACACTAGCAATGTGCTACTTTCTCATTTCCATCCCAACAGTGCCTGATTACAGGGCTGGAGCCAACATTGTATGTGCCTTCACCCCAGAACCCATTAAAGTTGCCTGTATATCTTCCATGGCAGTTTGTTGGTCCCCCTGCCTCCCTGATCAGATGCCTGTTATCATATGATTCATTCCCTAGCATCTACAGGCCCTCCGATTGCCTGCCCATCATCATATCATGTATACCCTGGTGTCAAGTGTTCTCCCATACTCTGATCTCTCACTCATAATCATGTATGGTATACCCTGGTATGCAACAGATCCCCCTGTCCACAGATCACCAGCCCATCATCAGATAAGTTATTCCCTGGTGCTCAGTGGTCCCCTCAACCCACCAACTGTCTACCTATTAACATAGTAACTGTTCCCTGGTGTTCAATGGTATCCCAACCCCCATATAACAGAAGGCTCCCTCTCGCTCCACCCACTTAAGACTTACCACCACCATCACCATCATTAATGACTCCCCACCTAATGCATTAGCCAGAGTCCCCCGATGGCAACTGGCACAACTGCTCCACTCAGAGTCTCAGCAGGCCACCATCTGAGTGACAGACTTCGAGCATCTGCCAATTGTAGAAATGGAGGGAATGCTAGACAACAGGGTGCAAATTAAATGATAATGGGCAGGCAATTGGGGCCAGGAGGCTGCAAGTCACCAGGGCACTGTTTAGAGTAGTGTTCTAACAGGGGGATAGGGATAGTGGACCCCCACAGAGTTATTTTATAGCTATTTTATAGCTATTGGCATGGTGTTTTGAGGGATGGTAGACACTAGACCACTAAAGAAGGTCTTACATAGCTATAGGGTTGTCATTCGGAAAGGGTGTTCAGGGATGCCTGGACCATGACACCTGGTTTGGGGAGATTGAACTACTGAGGTACCTTTCCAGACCTAATAATATATCACTGCAACTATATGCAAGGAACAGACAGTTGCTCTACATAGACACACTGGCATATGTATGGACTGCTTGCTAACAGGCTACCAACTCACTAACCATGTCAGCCAATATGGCACTTTCTGCTTATACCTCACTTTGTGGGCACTAAGCATTGTCAGCGTGTTGCTAACCCATTTAGTGAGCATTAAATGGCATCCAAAATCACAGCCTATGTCTCCATTTTCTTTGAGACTCTCAGCTACGGTGTCTTGATATCATCTTTGCTAAGGTCCTGCATTTCAGTTACCACCTATTGGCAATGACCATACAGTGTTATTCCTCCTCCTCTTTCCTTGCCTGTTTCATCCTTCTTGTATAGATTGGAGTTGTCTGTCTTGATTCCACACAGGTCATTGCCATCCCACTATGCCACTGTTGTCAGGGTACAGCAACTTATTTTGGCTGCTTGAAGTATTTGGAAAACTAAAACATTTAACTAAAAAGTAATGTTTCACAAGATGCATATGGTACAGTATATAACAAAAGAAACTGAAATGATGCATAAAATAAAATTATTTTCTTGCCTAACATCAAGTGACAGCTTTAAATGCAATGGTTCTCTACTAGTAAAATATTGAAATAACTAAATAATTACAAAGGATTTTTAAAAAGATCTGTAACCTAAAAATTAACAGGTGTGTACTCTAACACCTAGAAACTAAAATGGTCTGTATAATAGGGATTATATCTAAATCCTCTAGAAGTTACGAGCAAGAGAAATTTGACACGGCAACTTTTGTAAATCTATTAAGTCTCGTGTGCATACCTTATTAAACCTAAAATGTCTGTGCAATGCCTGACAGATTGAAGTAGAACTAGCAGGCATATTATCTCTCGTGCTCTGCTTGTTTCTGACCTGGTTAGCCTTCTTCATACAGTACCTAAGGATATAAAAGCAACACTGAATGTGCATATTGTAAGGTTCTCTGTTGCAAAGGCTAACAAGCACAGCATTAAACTTAACAGAGGATTAGAAAAGGTCACATTATCCTTAACCCTATATAATCCAAAAAGTAATGAAGTGTTTGCAAACTGGGCAGCAATCCATGGAGTATCATCATTACAGGGGTTAGAGAAATGGTATTTGATTTGTGCCATGTGTACAAGTGTGTGTGTGCGTGCATTTTAAGACATATTTGCATCTGGGTGAAGTGCAATAAGGCAAAACCTCTGATTCTGTTGTAACGTTCTAAAGGAATTTGTATGGAGAAAACAAGGCAAGCCCAGTGCCACACTGCTAGCACATTGTGCTGCCACCTGGGAGACTGGGGTTGGCATGCATTTCCCAGAACTGCACAGTAGGGATGGCTACAGGCTGGGCATGTTGCAGAGGTGACACACTTCAGTCTCAGCAAGGTAGGCTATAGGCCACTTGGCTTTTACACAGCCCTGCTAGACAATTATGGTTCATAGTAATCGTCATTATTAACATAATTATCAGCATAGTTACAGTATGCATTAAGAAACAGATAGACTCACCACCAGTGAGAATAAGGGGTCAGCAGGGGGAGATTACACAAAAGAGGATCAAGAAAAAGCAAACATCCTGAACAGGTACTTTTGCTCAGTTGTCAGAGTGGAGGGGTGCTGACCACCAGAAAGCAGCAGGAACAAAGTATGTGTGTTGGGGCTGAAAACAAGTCAATTTTTAGAGGAAATAGTCCTGAAGAGACTTGAAGCTCTGAAGATGGACAAGGCTATGGGACTGGACAGGATACCCTCAAAGGTACTAAAAGAACTCAGGAAGGTGCTAGCTGTCCCAATGATAGCCTTATACAACTTCTCACAGGAAAAAGGAATAGTTCTGGAGGACTTGAGGAGAGCAGACATGGTCCCTCAGTAAGAGCAGCAATAGGCAGGAGGCTAGCAAGTATAGGCTCAAATCAGTGATGGGGAAATTAATGGAATCCTTGTTAAAGGAAAGGTTAGTGGAATACCTTGAATCCAATGGGTTTCAAGACCAAAGGCAGCATGGATTCACAGGGGAGAGTTCATGTCAGATGAATCTGATTAATCTCTTTGCCTGACTGACCAGGGAAATAGATCAGAGGAGGGCAGTAGCTGTAGCCAACTGGACTGTAGTGAGACCTTCGACAGTGTGCCACATAGGAGACTGGCACAGAAATTGAGTAACCTATGGGTGGGATCCAAAGTGGTGAATTCAATAAGGAACTGGTTATTGGATGGGCAACAGAGGGTAGTGATTAACAGTACTCTCTCTAATGAGAGAAGAGTCTCTAGCTGGGTACCCCAGGACTCTGTACTAGGACCAGTCCCCTTCAATATGCTCATAAGTGACACTGCAGAAGACCTGGAAGGGAAGATATGCCTTTCTGCAGATGACACCATAATCTGTAATAGGATGGACACTCAGTAGGGGGTGGAGAGAATGTGTAAGGCCTTTGGGAAACTTGAGGAGTGGTCAAAAGCATGGCAGCTGGAGTTAAATACTAACAAGTTAAAAAATCATGCACCTAAGGCATAGGAACCCAGGCAGTGAGTATAGGATGGGGGTAAGGAGATACTGACAGTCACTAAGCAGGAAAGGGACCTTGGGGTTATCATATTGGATGACCTCAAAGTGGCAGGGCAGTGTGTCAAAGGAGTAGGTAGGGCCAGTGAGATGCTGGGATGCATAGGGAAAGGTATCTCCAGCAAGAGGATGGAGGTGGTATTCCACTGTATTGCTTGTGAGACCCCTGCTCACCTATGAGACCCCACTTGAGTACTGTGTCCAGATCTGGAGGTTGACCTATTGAAAGCAAACAGTTAAATACCAGTACCGGGGGAGGGGCTGGTATTATAACTGTTTGCTTGTTTGGTCGTACAGCAGGTGCACCCTGTAAACTTTAAAAAATGTAAGAAACATTTGAAAAATCATTATGCATCGATCAGAGTTGAGTTTATTAAACCTTTAATATTGAATTACACCACAGAAAGGACACAGACAAGGTTGAGGCAGACCAGAAGAGGGCAACTAAAATGGTGCAGAGGCTGCGTTGAAATTTCTACAAAAAGAGACTGAGGGATCTTAACATGTACACCTTGGAAGAGATGAGAGGGAGAAGAAGAGGGGACATTATAGAGACCTACAAATATCTTTCAGGGGTGAACAGGGTGCATCTCTTTCAAATGAGTAAGAGCACCAGGGCCAGAGATCATGCGATGAAACTGGAGGTGTGGACATTTAAGATGAATGTGAGGTTGTAGTACATCACTGAAAGGGTGGTAGACACCTGACGCAGACTGCCAGCAGCAGTGATGGAGGCAAAATCAGTAGGGTAATTCAGTCATGCATGGGCTAGGCATAGAGGAATATTATTGAAAAGACAGGGAGGAGGAAGGTTACCCAGAGACCAGTTAAGGTCTGCAGAAACAGACTAGGCAGGAACAATCTGAGCAGAATGGGTCCCCAAGTGGTCCTTTTATGCTGACAAATTCTATTTTTCAGTATTTTTATCTGTAACCCACCCTCCAAGTGTCTAGGGGTCCTGATGTTAAGAATTGGAGGGGGGCACAAGCCAAGTAAGAACCAAACATTGATCCCAGGTGTAGACATAAAATGCTTAGCCTACCTTATACGCAGAGCTTCACCTGGACAGAAATGGATGACAGCAGTCCTTCCTTCCAGACAGCAGCCAAGGCAGGAAGGCAGGCTTCAGGCTAAATGGTGCAGAGCAGGCAGGCTAGGTAGGCAAGGCCTGAGGGAGCAAAGCAAATTAAAACAGGCAACCAACAGAATTCATGAGAGACACACACCAAAGTAAAAAATAAAAACATTTAAGTAATTTTAATTGAATAAACAGTTGCATCTCCATTGGGTTGGAGGCTCAATATGGGCAGGACACAAGAGCAAATGGATCAGCAGCATGAAGCTGTGGCACAAACTTGGGCCTAGGCAGGCAAAGGAAAAATGGGCATCCACCAGCTAATTGAGCCCAGAAGCTCAGATGGAAAATGGGCACAGGCAGAAACTCGGGCCTTAACTCCGTCAGAGCTCACTGTAACACCGCCCCTAGACAAACACTAGCCCAGTGCCCTTCTGCTGTGCACCCTACCTGACACAAGGCCAGGAATGGACTCAGGGAGCTTTCCTAAGCAACAGTCTCTCTCTGTCTCTCTCCCTTTCTTTCATTCCTGCTGCTAACAGGCCTTGGTCAACACACTAACCACTCCCCGACTGAACATACCTCAGGGACGTGTTGGGTCTGGCACTTCTCGGTCCCAGCAGGCTGCCGCACATTCCAGACAACATGCCACTTGGGTACAGCGGTATGTCTCCTCCTAACACCCATCCCACAGGCCGCTTCCTTGCTGTGCTCCCCAAAATGCAAGTGCCAAACCAGTGCCACAGTGATAGTCCACAAACTCCCAGGCCAGGGTTCAAACCCTGCCCCAGACTTGAGTCCTGCAAACCCGATGGCCTCTCGAGCTCCCCCGGTGCCCAACTTTATACTGCATCATGGGGCAGCCACTCCCAAAAGGTGGACACCACAAACCCTACCAGCCTACAGTGCCAACCCAGGGGGCAAGGAAAAGTGTAACTAATAGTAAGCCCCAGAACATGGGGGACTTGCATATCTAAAAGGGAAGTAAGCAACTGTAGAGAACCCATTAATGAGGGCAAAAACATAAAGAAGGTTGGTGTCTTCTCCTAAGGAGAAAAAGAAACTATTAAAAACAGACAGTGAGGATTACTAACAAAAACAAGAAAACGTTGACAATTCCTTTTGCTTATTAATGTTTCACAAATAAGTGCATTTACAAGCATTTAAATGTATTAAAATAACAGGCTTAGTATAAATGAATTTTAAAAACAAGGAATACCAATTTTGTTAGAAAAAATCAAAAATCACCCAACCTGTTCTTTGATAATGCACGTCTCATTGGTTCAAAGATGAGTTTTGTAATGCACGTACAAAATGATTTACAAAAGATTTACTAAGTAAGAAAACTTAAATAAGGGATGAACAGACCTGAAAAGGTCCTGACACTTATCATGGCCAGGAGCCAGGTCACAGTTCTGATTCAAATCAGAACCTTTAGAGAACACATGTTCAACTCCCCAAATACCTGTCCTTCAGAAACTTCTCTAGCTGTGACACCACTCACCTGTTCATTGAAATCAGGGCAGCTGATTGGTCGACTCTGTAGTCCCTAACTGATGTAACCTCTGCTGATGGATTCCTCACAAATGCCCTCATGAGCATACAGGATAGGCATTTCTCATTAACTACCCACTGAGTACAAGGGGGAAATACCAAATGGCTCATTAAGAACCTTATCTCACTGATGAAGTTGAGAGACACCAAATGGGCTACCTTCAAAGCCTCCCCCCCTCCTCACTATGGAATGAATATAGAAGTCTACGTAATCTGTGCAAACAACAGACTAAATCACACAAGGTGAGGTATCTTCACAAACTCCAATGCGACAGCCTTGGAAACCTCTGGCTATTCTGGTCCACCATAGGCTCCATGTCTGCCCCTAGATGTAGCCAGTCTGCCTTGCATCTCAACACCCTGGGAGGCCTCTTAACTAACCCTACCAATGGGGCAAATGCCCTCAACATCAAAGTCCACTGACTTGACAACCCCCCTAGACAAACTACCTCCAACCAACCCAGCAAACCTGCCCAACACACACCCACTGATGACATTACCATCCCACCTTTCCAATTGATGGTTATCTCCCCCAAAGAAGCATTCATATTGCTGAGAAGCCTCCCAAGCCAAGGATGTCTGGGTAGCGATGGGCTCTCACCTTGCTTCCTGAAAATGATAGCCCCTCTCATAGCTAAACCTCTGTCTGTAATCTTTAACCTCTCCCTCTCCACATCATTGGTGTCCACAATCTGGAAGAATGCAAGGATTGTCCCCATTTTCAAATTCAGTGGCCCCCAATCAATGGATAACTACTGTCCCATCTCTATACTACCTCACCTGAGCAAACACTAGAAAAAGACATGCACCGTCAGCTCTCTGAGCATGTCACTAAGCATACTCTCCTATGTCCTCAGCAGCATGGATTTAGGAAGCACCATGGCACTACTTCTGCACTGGCCCTTCTTACAAACCATGTATTCAGAAACATGGAAATTGGGAACCCCATGGGTGCTGTCTTCGAGGAGCTAACCAAGGTCTTTGACCTGGTGGAACACAGTATTCTACTGGGCAAGTTAAAGGGCCTTGGCTGCTCCTCAGGGACCACTGCCTCATTCCAGAACTACCTTGTCTATTGCTCCCAATCAGTTAATGTTGGAGGTGCCACCTGCACAGCTAGAGCAGTGACCACAGGCATCCCCCAGGACTCCATCCTTGGTCCCCTCCTTTTTTCACTCTTTATGAACTCCCTTCCAAGCAACTGCCATCCTCTTCACTGATGATCTAGTGTTGTACCACGGCGATAAATCTCTTGCTAGCCTCTCAAACACTCTCACCTCAAATTATGTTGCTGCTTACAGTTAGTTCCTGGGAAATAGACTCCTAGTTAATGCTAACAAAACTAAGGCCATATTTCTGGGGTCCAAGCCAAAGCTAGCCAAATTAGCCATTACCTCAGCCGCCCTCAGCATACTATCCCCAGGTGGCCCCCCTCTTGAACCGGTATCCTCCTTCAAATACCTGGGCATAACCCTTGATCCTGCACTGACTTTCTCCACTCAGATTGAAACACTGCAAAGTGCATCGGCCAGAAATTGGCGGTAGGTTACCATTTGATACACTACCTGTTTGCTGAAGCCCATCTTGCTATTACCCAGGGAGATCTCATTCCACTGATGGACTACTGTGTCCCCATCTACATGCAAACCTCCTCCCATTAACTCACCAGATTGACTACAACATACAACAACATCTGTAGGTTTGTGCTGTTAGCATCCTACTCTACCCACCACTGCTCCATATACCAAACTTTAAGCTGCCCCCCCCAGGCTTGCAGTGGTCACTTCCTTGGCTGTATAATCGACAGGACCATCAGAAGCAGGAAACTATCCTCCCCTTTTCCCCCTGTTCAAACTGAGAGATTGCCCCAAAACCTGTGAAACTCCTCCTGTCTCCTACTGTAAACTCCTCAGATCTTCACTTGTCTCAGCAGCAAAGCCTCCTCCTCAGCTGCCCCAAAATTATGGAACACTCTACCCTCCTCACTTCACTCCCTTGACTTGCACCTCACTTTTAAATCCCACTATAAAGCAGCCTTGCTGGTGGATGCCACTTGCTCCTGCCCCCCCGGGTGACCCCAACCCCCACATGCTCACTAAATCGCTGGGGTCCCTAGTAATTCAGGAACACTACTGCATAGTGGCATACAAAGAATAACTGGGTTACTTGAGCAGCTGTGCCTAGCAACTTATATATGGCGCTCTGTATTGTCTGTGCACTGCAAATTAGTGGATCTCACTATACAAATGTTTACTGTGGTTTTAAACTATGCTGTGCTTGTAACCTGCATCGGTATTTATTACACAGTAATGTACTCCTAGTCACTGTACTTTGGCTTTCTTCTGTACTGTATTTTGTTCCTTGTACTCTTTTGTAAACCTTGTGCCTTCTCCATGGCCCGGGTCTTCCTGAAAATGGTCCATTGGATCAGTGCACCCACCAGCTTAAAAGATACATAGATAAATATGGGAGCCCTCGATTGTACATGGGTTTCAGCAGCTTCTGAAATCTTGTTGTAGGACAGTTCAAAGGTCAGAAAATTTGTTTTTCTATCATTCTCATGTCACATCGATAGTACAGCAACTTTTCAGCCTTGCTCTGTCAGCTGATTGGCTCATACGATGGAGCTCTAAACAGAAAACTACTACAAACATGGCTATACGATTTAGCAAGTGCTGAGAAGTGGACCCTCCTAGTTTGTTTGGACATGAAGAGCAGTGCACGGTCCCTGTCCAAAAACTGAACTACTTTTTTTTTTTTTTTTTTTAGTAAACACTGCAGCCACAGGTGATCTAACCTCCACACAGCAGTTCTCCAGACTGACATGGTCCGAGTTTCATGGAGAAGCAAGACCAAGTGGGAACAGCACCACAATACTGAAGGTAACTACCATTTAAAAAAAAAACACACACAAAAAACAATCGAGGGCTCAAAAAATAATTGAGGGCTCCCATATACTATATAAAACAGTGGATGGGCGACCATCCACAACTAAGTCTTTGTTTCCATCTTAGGAGCTGGTGACATCATAAAGCCCTCTTGAGCTTTGTTCTCAAGATCTCTATGATGTCTTCAACTCCCTCGATGGAAACACAGCCTTGTTGTGGATGGTCACCCATCCACTATTTTATATATTGTACCTGAGAAACAATCACTAAATGCACTAAAAACAGAAAAAAAGCATATTTCTAACAGAAAGCTGTTGGTCTGTGTTTCTGACTCCATTCTGTGAATTCTTCTTTTCTGTCTGCCCCGTTTCTTCTGCTATAAGGACTCCCATTCATGCTCTACTCTGCCCTCAAGCACTGATACCCTCCCTACTCCCTCATGTATACACACTCACCATGCCCCAGTATAAACATCCCTACCCTCATATTCTGATACCCAGTATCCCAGATTACACAAGCCACACCCTTTCTCAACTGCTGAAATACACCATGTCCCAGAGTATACAACCCTGCCCCTTCCCCCAATCTGTCCTGACAGGCCCTTGCAGTGATAAAGTCTCCATTTTTCAGACCAAGTCTTACTCATAAAATGAAAAGATTAACATTGCAGTTCTCACTCTTTTGTTTTATAATCTCACTCCTATAATCAAGAGAGTTACAATTAATTTCAATGGGGCAGTTTAAAGTCTCTCTCTCTAGGTTCCCTTCATATCACTCATTTTGATGTTACTGCTGACCTGGACAGCTATCACATCCAGGATACTGTCCCACCCCCATTTGTTAGCTGACAGAAACCTTCCAGCCAAGATCAAGCACACCCCTCACCATTTGTTACTGAAGTGTGGGACACTAACACTAAAAATGTGGGAAAATGTGGAACCCTGGTCCTTATAATGTGGAAAACATCACTAAATATGTGAATGCAAGCACACAACACTGGAAACAACAGTTGTAGCTATCATTATTTTCAAGGATTTTGTGCCATGGCTCCATGCATCAGACTTGTGTTTTTTTTTTCCATTTATTTCCAATATTGGATATTTTCAGACGCAGAACTTCATGCAGTGGCCTCCAGATCTTGCTACTCAGCATTTATGCTGTGTATATGTCACCCTTGAGCATGGTCTGGGGACAACAGTTCCGAGGTGCACCAAGTAATAGACAATCTAAGGCAACAAGCACTCTAATGTGCACATTACAAGGAGTACATTAGGGCAACAAGCACTCTAATGTACACATTGTAATCCTTTGGAATACTGGGAGGGGGTGATGTCCTTTGCAAACAATCTGTGCCTTTGCTATCTGAATATTAATGATTCAGCATGCCAGGGGATAAAGTTTTGATTGAGGAGAGGTGCATATCATACCTCTCTAAGTTTTAGGCTCCCAGTTGAGGAGAAGAGCACTTTGGAAACACTATGCCACATTCTCAGTATAGGAGAGGTGGCACCTGGAAACACTACTGTGCTGTATGTCACATTCTCAGTCTAGGAGAGGGAACCCTTGTAAACACTATGAGGCATTCTCAGTTTAGGAGATGGTGTCCTTGTGAACACTGTCACATTCTCAGTTTAGGAAAGGGGTCCCTTGGAAACATTCTCAGTTTAGGAGAGGGGTCCTTTGGGAACTCTATGTCACATTCTCCATTTAGCAGTGGGGATCCTTGAAAACACTATGCGGCATTCTCAGTTTAGGGGATGGTGTCCTTGTGAACACTGTCACATTCTCTGTTTAGGAGAGGGGTCCCTTGGAAACATTCTCAGTTTAGGAAAGGGGTCCCTTGGAAACACCATGTCACATTCTCAGTTTAGGAGAGGGTGGTCTTGTGAACACTGTCATGTTCTCTGTTTAGGAGAGCTGTCCCTTGGAAACATTCTCAGTTTGGGAGAGAGGTCCCTTGGAAATAGTATGTCACATTCTCAGTTTGGGAGAGTGTGCCCTTGGTGCCATTGGAATCACTATGTGAAATTCTCACTTTAGGAGAGGGTGCCTTTGTAAACAGTATGGGCTGGATTTTCAAACAGTTTGGGGATGCCATAAGCCACTGGTGTACAAAACAAATGGTGCAGGGGGCTTGCAACATTCCCTTCCACATATCGCAAGTTTCAGTCCCCTACACCAAAGGGCACAAATTAGACCAGCTCCCCTTGGTCTAACTTTGCACTAATCAGGGACCCTGTTTATGGAGCTTGCACCAATGCATTGGTACAAGCTGCTGTACGTTGTATAAAGTGTTGAAACTGCACTCGACGTACTAAAATCAGGCACAGGCTGTGGCAAACTGTTTGGCACAGTTGCGTCAAACACTGAGGATGATGCAGGGCTTGACACAAGTCCTGCATCAATGTTAGAAAATTGAGCCCTATATCACATTCTCAATTTAGGAGAGGGAGGCCCTTAGAAATGTTCTCGGTTTAGGAGATGGGTCCCTTGGAAACACAGTGTGGCATTGTCAGTCTGGGAGAGGGTGCCCTTGTGAACACTGTCACATTCTGTGTTTAGGAGAGTGGTCCCATGGAAACATTATGTCACATTCTCATTTTAGGAAAGGGGGTCTCTGGAAACAATATGTCACATTCTCTTTTTAGGAGAGGGAGCCCATTGAAACACTATGTGACATTCTCAGTGTTGGAGAGGGTGCTCTTGTAAATACTCTGTCACATTCTCAGTTTAGGAGAAGGGTCTCTTGGAAACACTATGTCACATTCTCAATTTAGGAGATGGGGCCCCTGGAAATACTGTATCACATACTCAGTTTAGGAGAGGGTGCCCTTGGAAACATTATGTCTCATTCTCTGTTTAGGAGAGGAGTCCTCTGCAAACTCTATATGACATTCTCAGTTTAGGAGAGGAAGCTCTTGTGAACACTCTGTCACATTCTCAGTTTTGGAGAGGGTGCCCCAGGAAACACTATGTGACATTTTCAATTTAGGAGAGGGTACCCTTATGAATACTGTCATATTTTTTGTTTAGGAGAGGGGTCCCTTGGAAACACTATGTCACATTCTTAGTTTAGGAATTTGTGCCCTTGTAAACACTATGTGACATTTTCTGCTTAGGAGAAGGTGCCCTTCTAAACAATATCTTACATTCTCAGTTTAGGAGAGAGATCCCTTGGAAACATTGTGTCACACAGAAGAGGGTGCCCTTCTAAACATTATGTCACATTCACAGTTTATAAAAGATGCAGCAGGTGGCATGTCATGGTGGAGGGGTTGTGGGATAACAGATGAGCCAGACGTCGAACTTCAAGTTCAACACACAATCTCTGTGTGATGTTTATTCAAAATGCAAAGGATAACCTTCAGCAATGTCATATTCCTTCTTCAGTACATCAGTTTGTAGTAACAGACTATGCAAGTCTTTCCTCTACATGTAGCCAGCACCTACTGACTCACTGATCTCTGCTCTAACTTTTCAGTTGAGATTCAGACTCCGCTATGAGGGCCTTGTTTGCTTGGGTGGTGTGGGCTCAAATAAAAAAAAAAAAAAAGCTAAAAACAAAGAACCTCAATGCAGAAGCACTGAAACAAGGGTTACCCCAAAGGGCATTGAAAATAAGCCAAGTTTCAAAGAAACACATCATCACACATACTTCCATATTGCAAAGCATCATGGGATATATGCAGATCACCATGACATTTTAGACTGGCTCAGTTTACAGCAATGTACACGCATTTTAAATAGCACAACTAACGTAATTTCAATAATATTCAGTCACTTAGTATTTTTTACCTTTATCAACAACACCTAGTGCCATGGTATTTTCAACATTTACAGGTTTCATACACATAAGGTATATACATCAGTGTATATTATGACATAGTGCCATTGCATAATAAATCCAACAATGAGGAACACAGCCTGTTATTTTACATCAGCTCAGAGGTCACCACAAAAACCTCCCTGTGTGAAGACCTGAGAGGGAAAAGGAAAATTGAAGAGGACACGATAGCATAGTCAAGAAAGGGAAGGGGGTGCCCATAGGGTAGCCAACCTTATAGATTAGGCATTGTAAAGAAAAGATAAGGCTCAGAAATAGAATAACTATTGCAACAGATTTAAGAAAAGGTCAATCCTCAAGAGTGGCAGGAGCTCCCTGTCACAGTCATCACCTGCCTGAATACAAATAACTTCTATGTTAAACCTGAATCTTTGAATCTTAATAACCTTGGAGCTGTTCAATGGAGTTTCATGAAATTTGGCATGCATACTGTCTAGTGATAATTTTCCTGACTTGCCAAATGTTGTATGACTCCGTTGTGTGGTGTCTGTGATACAGCGTGTTAAAAAAACAGCAAAATCTGTTTTTTTTGCCATTTCTTTGTCAACCTGAATCTCGGAAACAGCTTTAGATAGTGGTCTTAAATTTTCAGGGTAGAAAGACGTTACCTCACAGATGTGCCTTTTGAAGGTTTGGTGAAAAATTTTTAATCCATTCAAAAGTTATTAAACTTTTAATTTCTCATTATTTCATATGGGAACATTTATATGTCAGGCACGAAAGTATTTTTCGCAAAAGTACTTACTTTGCACACAAAACACTGTGTTTGTTTTGTTCAAAGAAAGTCAGTCTTTTCACAAAGTATATGGCTTTGTGATGGCAGAGCTCTGTTTTGTCCACCATCTTGTTTTGCTGTTAGCGAGCATGAGACAGTGAAGAAAACATGTGTAAATGAGAGTAATAAAAAAAAAAATCAGAACTTAGCTAAATGGGATTTGTTTAGCTGTACTCCGATGTTTTTTTTCTTTAAACTGGCCCAAGCCAGCCCAGTGGTGCTGAGGGTTGAGGTGCTGGATGCCACACCTTACACTACGCTGGTGACCTGGGTTCGGGAATGGCCTCCGGTCATCAGGTGCCTGCATGGGGGGGAGGGTGGAGCAGGATCGAGCATTCTGATGGGCAGATCTCCTCTCCCGAGTGTGGTAAAGGTGGGTTGGTGCCGCCATAGTTCTGCTTCCACCATGTGGAGGCTCAAGTGGGTAGTGTGGGCAGAAAGGGGGTGGAAAACAGTTACTAGAGGTGGAAGGGGCCAAGCTGGTGCCACAGGGTGCGTAGTGTGCCTCCACATGCTCTCACGGCCATGTGCTGGGGTCTCGGGGGGGGTCGGGGAGAAAACTTGTAAAAAATTACCTATGTATCCCTGTCGCTAGTGGATGAGAGGAGGTGACGGGGACCAAATAGCAATATATTAAAAAAAACTGGCCGAAAAAAAGTTTCCAGAGCACCCAAAATCTCGGGTGCCAGCTAAGTGAGAGGACCACTTCTACCTCCATTCTGTGCATGGGAAGAGCGGTATTTTCTTGACTTCTGCAGCTGTAGCTGGAACTTGTGCTGCTGGCTATAGAGCCAAGTATGAGCCACTCCTTTTGCCTGCTGTCCTCCCCCTCTCCCAGCAGTGTGGGACACTGGGGAGCCCACTCCCAGTGTCCCTTATTAGCCCCCCTTGCAATATGGGACACTAGGGATCCCACTCCCAGTGTCCCCAGTAATGTTTCCTGAACCCCCCAGAGCAGCATGGGACACTGGGGAGCCCACTCCCAGTTTCCCCAGTCACTCTGTCATTTTACCACCCCCAGCAGCATGGGACACTGGGAAGCCCACTCCCAGTGTCCCAAGAGTTTCATTACTGACACCCCCCCTTGCTTGCAGGGAAAATGGGGAGCCAACTTCCACAACCAGTGTCCTGAATGTGTGCCCTCCCTTCTCCAGTGGTGTGGGACACTGCGGAGCCCACTACCAGTGTCCCCATGTATCTCCCCCCCATGCAATGTGAGACACAGGGGAGCCCACTACCAGTGTCCCCATGTATATCCCCCCTCCATGTAGTGTGAGACACTGGGGAGCCCACTCCCAGTGTCCCCAGATGGTTTTCTTTTTCACCTACAAAGAAGAAAACCATCCACCAACATCTTTATTTTTTTTAGCTGTAAATAAGAAAGCCATCCCTTGTCTTGTCCCTCCCTCAACCATGATCCTCCCACTGAGGACCCAACCCCCTTACCCTATACTTACTACCGGAGGTCATGGTCTGTCATCTTCTGTGGACCAGGACACGTCTGCACTCTTCAAAGCCGAACTGATAATTGAAGAATCAAGGTAAGTGCTATACAGTATAATGGCTGTCAATGGTGTTTTGAAGTCATGTTGATATCTTGGCCATTCTTTGGTATTTTTGTAGTAACATTTTCAACATGGGCTTTTGGGACCCCACCTCATGAACACTGGCACTGTCATTTTGTTACTCAGTCCTGAAAGGTGATTTTGTGGTTGCTGGGTGAAATCACCTTTCAGGAATGAGTAATGAAATGACAGTACAAGTGTTCATGAAGAGGTGTCCCAAAAAATCTATGTTGAAAATTTGGTGCAAAAACACACAAAAACACTCAAGTTACACATGGTCATTAAAATGTTGCTATGCAAGCACATAACTTTGGTAATTGTTCACATTTTCACTCCAAATTTTCAACATAGTCATATTTTCACACTGCCTCATGAACAGTATAGCTGTCATTTTTCACATACTGCTCAAAATGTGCTTTCACACCTTTGGCATGGAATGGCACCGTCACTGTGTGAACTCACTTTTTGGGTTGGACTAACAAAATGACAGTACATTGTTCATGAGGTGGGGTCCCAAAAAGGTCATGTTGAAAATTTGGGGTCTGAACTTTGAAAAATGACTGTGTTATGGCCATTCATTGCAATCTCGCTACGCACTCTCGTAATGTTGAAAATTTCCAATATTTTCACTCCATATTTTCAACATAGTCTTCTTAGTACCCCACATCATGCATGCCACAGCTGTCATTTTTAAAATCCTGGCCAAAATGTGGTTTCACACCTGTGGCATAGAATGGTGTTGTGGTTGCGCAGAATTATATTTTGATGGGGATTTGAAAATGTTTTGTACTGGATACATGCGGTGAGGTGATAAGAAGGTTATGTTGAATATTTGGGGTGAAAATTGTTTAAGATGGCACAGTTATTACTATTTGTTGCAATTTTGCTATTCCTGCTCATAACTTTATGTGTGGAAGCACAGGGGCCAGCGGCCCCTGCATTTCCACATCTAGATACATATATGTATCTATGGAGGGGTCCTCCCACCCCTAAAGATGTTGTAGTGCAGGGTCTGTGGGGTACTGTGCTGCTGCTTGTGATACGGAGGGAGTAGAGAGACCAAAGGACCCTGCGCTCGCACCCCTAAAGACATTGCAGCACAAGATCTGAGGCCCACTATGCTGGTGCCTCAGATACTGTGGAAGTGCAGGGTCTGAAGGATCCTGTGCTCCTACCAGTAAACTCATGGAAGCACAAGATCTGTGGGCCACTGTGCTGGTGCCTGACATACAGTGGGAGCTCAGGGTCCAGACCCTGCATGCCCACCCCTAAAGACGCTTCCACAGTTAGATACATATGCTCATCTGTGGAGAGATTCTTACAGTAAAATAAAGATACTATTATACTGTCTCAAAAAGTAAGGAAATCAATTGCAAAAAACTTAATTAATACATTAGTTGGGGTGAGTAGTATAGTGACAAAAGGAAGGAAATGAGGCATTAGGGTTTCCAATGCCCAACCCCCACCCTGCAGAGACTGACAGGCATCGGGGGGTGCCTTGGGGGTCATCAGCCATAATGCTCATGCCATTCCACCCTCACTCTGCAGACATTGACAGGCATTGGGGTGTGCCTTGGAGTTTTCGGCTCTAATGCTCACCCTATTCTGCTATACTGTACCCATCTCTAGTTTATGTCCTTATGGAACGGAGTGAACATTAGGGCTGAAGACTCCAAAGCACACCCCAATGCCTGTCAGCATCTGCAGAGTGAGGGTGGGGGTGGAATGGCATGAGCATTATGGCTGATGACCCCAAGGCACCTGCCCTTTGCAATGCTATATATATATATATATATATATATATATATATATATATACACACATATATATATAGTGTTATAAAAAAACAATATAAAAATGTCCCATCAATGGACCAAAAAATACAGCTGGAAAAGGTCTCCTATTCCTCCTCCTCCTCCTGAGACTCTTCACTGGATCCTGGGGCATAATGGGAGTGTGCCCCCTCTCCATAAGCACCAGTCTTGTAAGCAGCCCATGATACCACAGAAATGAGAAGAACACAGATTAAAGTCATGACATGGCTACACATGCAAGCCTACAGTTGCATGCAGCAAGCACACAGTGTCCCCCACCATGCACATACATTTGATGGCTCCTGCAGGGTCCACAACTCCCAAGCATCATCTTTATAGTCTGCATCCTGGCTTCCCACCCTGCAGGACAGGAAGTATCAGATGAAGAGTGGCCACAGCCACCTGTGCCTCTGAGCCATCACCACTGAAACTGCCCTGTCAGGTTGGTCCCTCATCTCTAAGACTTTGTCCTAGACATCCAAGGAAATTCTGTGGAGACATAAAGATGGGGACAATATCAGTGACAATGCACAGATACACAAACAGGTAAAGCATGCACCTTTAACCCTTTAAAAGTGTGTACTGCACTTACCTCTGTAGGGTCAGTTATATGAGAGAGGACCTCCCCCGCCGGGTGTCCTAATATGTGGAGAGAAACACCCTTCACAACTTTCAGAGGTATACCTAAAGCCTCCCCACACTCTGTGCCAACACACCATGCACATGCATAGTCATTTTGATGCAAAGTATCAGAACAAATGGGGACAGCATGCTGAATGTCAAAAGGTCACGTAGGTGAGATATTCTGTGGAATGCATGTTGTGAATGTGATTTTGGGGGAATGGTTTTATCAAAGTTAAACACGAGCATCCAACAAAATATCACAATAGAGAAACAGTTCAATGCCTTACCTCTGTTGTAGTGACTGTACAAATACTCAAACCTGCCCCAGCCTCCCCCCCTCCCAAAATACAGTAGGTGAAACTGGACTAAGCATCAGCATCAGCAGTCAACAGGTACTATAGCATAATACTAGGCATGGTGGTTTGGGATTGTGCAGTGTGCAAATGTGGGACACTGCTTCTGCATCACAATCAGAGTTATATGATCCCTGGGGCTGGATTCAGAGATTAAGCATGATCTGTGTGTGTGTGTGTGTGTGTGTGTGTGTGTGTGTGTGTGTGTGAAGCACATTGCTCTGTGTTCACGTAGTACATTTAGTTACTATACACTGCCCCACGTACCCCATTTAATTAGAAATTTAGATGATAAATGCATAGAATTCCAGAGTTTAGATGAGTTTAAACTGATGCTAGAGCTTTCCTAGCCAAACTTAATAAACTACAGTAACTGCATTTTTCACTAAGGACCTCCCCCGATAGGATTAGCAAAGCTAAAAGTCACAACTCCGGGTGCTGCCCAGCTAGGTGATGAAACCTGACACCACAACACAATCTGGGTTACTAGTCCATCGTTCTTCTGAATTTGAAAAACATTTATCAAAGAATGGCATACCTTCCAAGTCTCCCTATTTTCAGGGATTCTCCATGATTTTACCCTATTATGGACAGTCCCCCTGCTTTTTATAGCACCAGTCTGTGTCCATAGAACCAACAGAAGTAAAGAACAAAACTGTTCCCCATATCCTTAAATGACTTAAGGAATGCATTTCTAGCACCTTAAATTCAGTTTGACGTATACATTATGGCCCTGTGAAAATCTCCCTGTATGCATGATAAATTTCTGAAACTGGATGCTGTCCATCTTTACCACCTTATGAAATACAGTAGAAATACAGAAATAGCAAAAGCAAGGGTGGTGTATTATGAGATAATGTTAGTTAAAGAGCAGGTGTTTACTTCTAATAAATAGACCACTGACTATTTTATTTATTATATGTTGATGTGTTTGTAGTTACTTATTCACTTTTTATAATACGATAATTGATAATGTACTGACTGTACTGGCTTCTCTTTGATGCTGATGATTCTAGAGACTTGGATATATTTCTGGTTGGACTTTTCTTTCAGTTTGCAACCCTCTGCAGAATGATTCATGAAGCCTTGTTTTATCACCCACTTAGCCAGGATTAGCACACCAGAATTCCCAACTCTGGATGCTAATCTGCTAGGTGTTGGAACATCACACCTTGATGCAACACTACTTTTTCAGTAGTTCCTCACACTCTTTGACACCCATCCCCCACAGCTGCGATTTGCAAACCTGAGACCCCACCTCAGAATACTGGGAGGCCAGGTGTTTGGCTAGAGCAGGTGTTACATGCTGACACAACAAAGATGTGGGATACAAAAAAACTGCTGGAAAAACAAAGTTCAATTTTATTATCATTATTTTTACACTGAGTTGCCACAACCCTTGGCAGGAAAAATGTTTGGCATCATTATTTTTTTCCATTTAATCAGTATACTGTATTTATTACAGTCTTCAACTGTTAGCACTGTTTCTCCAGAAGAGTCTTATGTCCCATATTAGCTGAGCATGGTTCCATGACTTAATACACATCCACATGTAGTGCTTCATATGATTCAGCACCATCTCTACTGGGTTCAGGTCTAGTGATTCTGGTGGCATCCTGACCCAATTCACTCCCTGGTCCGTTATGTAGACCCCATATGCTATGTGTTATGGTCCATTATCTATATAAAAGAAAGAACATATGTGTAAATCAAGACATAGAACACTGTGCTGTATATCCCCACCATGAACACAGACATTGTAATTGCAAATTGCTCAGTCTCTAACCTTAGAGAAGCCAGTGCTCATCTGCATATCTCACTCAATGAAGTGCACCAGTATTTTTTACACTATCTCATCTCTAAAGATATTGCCTTTCATGATGCCACTGCATTGAATAGTAGTATCGGCCCTGGTTCACAGTTTGAAATGGCACCCCGGGATGTGCAATTTTAGGGGGTGTTTGGGCTGTGCTTTCAGTACAAGGAATCCTTTTTTCTGGAAAGCCATAGGGCAAAAAGATTCCAGCACTATGGTCTTATCAGAAGAAAGGACATCTGCAAATTGTTAATTTTCTTCTATCTACACCTTCACCTGTTCCAGCTGCTTGTGTTTCTCGCGGCTTCATGAATGAGAGGGCATATACTGTTGGGTGGAGGGAAAGGGTCATCAGTATCTTGCTCTTTTGGGGTATTGTACAGTACATTACCTGCAGTACATATGGTACAACACATAAATATTTACACAGTAAGTCAGTGCATTAACAAAAAATGATGAGCAGGCCCCACACAAAGCAAGTTACATGCCTGGTGCCTTGCCTAAGTTTCTTCACATAAGGATTGCAGTGATCTGCTTGAAGCAAGCTTCAAATCTGGCCCCTTGTCCAATGGGGCAACTGCTTCATCTGCAGGGCTCTGTGTGAACCAAGTTACAGGTACATTTCCCAGCAAAACATGTTTTCTGCTCAGTAGATGGTTATCAAGGATGCTTTACAGAGATGGAGAGTCAGGCCCTAAGTGGGAACTGTACAGGGAAGTGTAGTATTCACAGAAAGCCTGGTTGGCCCTATCAAGTCCATTCTGATATGCCCTCCTTGATATGGACTCCAGCAGTATGGTTTTTGGCCTGCTGACTCAGACCCTAAAGGGCAGAAGCTTGTCTACCATATCTTTTCCTTGCATTCCTGATACCTGTAATTGTTCTAAGTTCTGTGTAGTTGGCCTTCTAAGGAATCTTTTCATTTGTTTGGTATTTAATATGAGGCACCACCCAGAAAGCCTTCCAGGGTGTGGGATGCAGGTTTGTTGTTTTATTTTCATTTATTTTTCATTCTTTTATTTTTAACCAAGTGTTAAACTGGACACAGCCCTTTTTCAGTAACACCTGACAAACAGGTAAAGGTACAGACAACAATAAAATATCGAATGATGCATGTGAACGGTAGACATCAGATCTCAGGGACATCATAATAACATGTACATTTAGACTATGCAAAGTAATATTTGTGGCATTTAAAATAGGTAGTGTTCCACTCTGAATTAAGTTTATTTAGTTATTTTTTTTATTTAGTTATTTAACCAGGTGAGACACACTAAGCTGGAAGCTTTTTTACAGGTGCAACCTGGGAGCACAGGGAAGTTAAGTGACTTGCTCAGGGTCACACAGTATGCAAGTGGAATCTGTGGGATTCAAACCCAGTCTGGTCTGCTGGATGTCACCAGATTTGCAGCTCAGAGCCTTAAACCACTGCGCTATACTGCATCCCTATTTTGATAACCGGGTAAGTGCACTAGACATTAAATACGTCTATTTTTAGGCACGACCCAGGAGATTACAAGTCAAAACACTCATAACACAGTGGTAGAGGGAACATAAAATATTACAGTTGCAAAAATAGACAAGTAGCAAGATACGAATATGGCTGAGATAGTAAATACACAGTTTCAAGAAAAAAAAAATAAGCAAAATATAACATTTTGAAATAAGGGGTGAGGCATTAGTAATGCTACAAGGTAAGAGAAATAGATACAGCAGAAGAGAGAGAGAGAATGGTTCAGGAAACTACAGACACAACAGAAGAAAACAGGTTAGCTGAAACAGACGTGAGCAGCAAACATACGTGCACATGACTGAACAGCGGGGATTGGCAATGCGTAAGTATTGAACAGCGTGGACAGGCAGCGGTCAAGTGAGCAAAGAAAGAGGTGAATCAAGGAGGAATGAAGCAGGAACAGGGGTCAGAGGCTAAGAGGTAATTGTGTAGCTCCTGTTTGAAGCAGGCATGAGTAGTGGAGACACGGATGGATGCAGGTAAGGAGTTCCAGTAATGTGGAGCATAATGGGAGAAAGCCTGGGATCTCATGGAGGTTTTGCATCTAGAAACCAACAGCAGAGTCTGATCACCTGAGTGAAGAGACTAGTGGAGGCTTGGAGGAGTCAGCATTAGGGCTAGAAGGAGGGAATACCACATCTAACAATGTTATCAATCAACATGCCAAGAATATAGGAGAGGTTTGCCTTAGGGGACAGCCAGCTTAAGCCACTGTATAGTTGACAGTGATGAGTGAGACAATGTGAAGGCAAGGCAAACTGACAGATATTATTATAGGTAGTGTCTCATTTGAGATTAGCTTGGGAAGCACCTACATAGGTGACAGATCAGATCCATAGGTGAGAGCAGGAAGAGGGACACTCTGCACAATAACAGTTCTGTCAGAGGGTGTAAGAGTATAACTAGTTTTGTAGGCCAGACCAAGCTGGCAGTTTACAGCTCTGCAAGTGTTTGAGATGTGTTGGGCAAAGTCCAGTGAGGAGTCAAGGGTAATACTGAGGAATTTGAAATTAGTGACATTTTTGTGGAGAGAGCCATCACAGCAGGAGATAGATAACTGCCCCATACATTTCCTTACTCTTGGGGCAGAACCAAATAGCACTGAGTGAGTGCTGGAGTTAAGTAATAACCTGTTATTGGGAAGCCAGGAATGGATGTAGTGAAAATCAGATGTAAAGGTAGAATTAAGCTCAGTGATGCTACTAGAGCTAGTATAGAGAACAAGATTATCTGTGTAGTGCAGAGATGAGCAAGCAGTAGCATTCAGAGATAGAGCATTAATGAACATGGTGAAGAGAAGAGAGTCAAATATAAAGCTTTGTGGTACGCCAATGTTGATAGCTGATAAGTCAGAAATGGCAGAGTTATACCTAACAAATTGCTGCCTGTCAGTTAGGTAGCTATTGTACCAGGCCAGGTAATCATCTCAGGGGAGAAGCCAAGGGATAGCATTTTAGATTTAAGAAGAGAATGCTCTACAAGGTCAAATGCCTTTTTTAAGGTCAGTAAAGACAGCACCTGTTAGCAGACCATTGTCCATTGCAGCTTTTGTATCATTGGTGAATTTGAGGAGAGCAGTGGTGGTACTATGGCTTTTCCTAAAACCATGTTGCACATCAGCGAGGAGGTTTTGGTCATGAAGGTAGGTGATAGTTTGGACAGAGACTAACAACTTTTCTATAAAGTTTCTCAGGACAGAGAGGATGGCTATGCGAAGGTAATTGGAGATGGATTTGGGGTCACCTTTCTTAAAGACAGGGACAATCTTGGCAATCCTCCAAATATTAGGAACAACTCCTGAGCAAAGGGACAGATTAAAAATTCTGGCCAGCAGGGAGGCAAGGAGAGGTGCTGCCAGGTTAAGCAGCCTAGGCTTCAGGCCATCAGAGCCAACACTGCTACAGACAGAGATGGAATTTAGCACCCTGTGCACTTCCTGATTAGCAACAGTACACAAGTGGAAGTGAGGAGTGGTGTTGGGAGTGTCATTTGAGAGGGAAGGGATAGAGGCAGGTAATGTTGAATTAGGACCAGAATATCTGGATAAGTCAGAGAAATAATGATTGAAGGAGTTAGCAATGGTGACAGAGCTGTTACGGTGTGAACCATCAAGCACCATGTCATTTGTGGATTGAGCGTGCTTATCCCCCATAAAACTTTTAATTGAGCCAAGAATTTCTTGGAGTCACCAGCAGCATTGAGCAGCATATGTTTACAATAGGAGTTCTTTCCAAGGCATATGGCCTTTTTACAAGCATCTCTCTTAGCTCGGTATTCATACAAGTCAGCCTATAGGACAGAGTTCCTAAATTCAGACTATCTCTTGTCCCTAGACTTAAGTTGAGCAATGAGGTCTTTGTGAAGCCATCTTGTAGGAGTACCATGGATCCATCTTGTAGGAACACCACAGATCCTTTGTGACACTATAGAATCCATCTTGTAGGAGCGCCACAGATCCTGTGTGACACTATTGGGTTGTGCCAGTCCTGGAGAATACTGAAATAGGTAATAAAGTAATCTAAGGCCAGGCTTGCCACCTGCAGGGAATTGCATTGTGGTTCAGAGACATCAACTGTCCACCTGCTGACTCAGGAACCAGCAGCAAGTTCCCTCAGCCCAAGCCGCAAGCTCCCACAGCCCCGACTGGGCTTGCCACCTGCAGGGAACTGCACTGCACTTTGGAGATACCACTCACCTGGCAGCTGACTGAGGAACAAGCTGCAAGCTCCTCAGCCCAAACCACAAGCTCCCACAGCCCTGACCGGGCTTATCCCCTGCAGGGAACCACACCGCAGTTCAGAGATGCCATCCACCCACCCGCTGACTCAGGAATAAGCCACAAGCTCCCTCAGCCCAAGCCACAAGGTATGGAGACACAACATAGGCTTACTAGCTCTGCTAGTTTAAATTTGGTGCCCTTTCTTGCCATGGCTGATAGACTGTTTAGATGGATGCTGCATTTATCTATTTATTGTTCAGACTGCTGTTGCCAGCTTCCTGCCAGTGCTTTGAGCTGGTTCTTCACCCCCCCCCAACTGCCCTAGCTGGGCATTTATTGTTATAGGTACCAATCAGTCACATGAACCCATCATGTAAACACTAAGTACAGGCTTTTACATTTGCTGATTATATCCTCAGCCCACTAGGGGCATCACAGCTTCCTCACATCTTCTGTTTATCTTCCTGGTTTCCTTCCTTATTAAAATACACTTGGTAGCTGTCACTGTGGAAAGGTACCTCAATTTATTATTTATTCTTTTCCTTTTTCTCCACCTGTTTGCCTGTAGTTCAATTGTTTTACTGATTGATAAATTGGTTCTTCTAGGGCATAAAGTTTCTGGTAGCTTTTTTAATATCTCTGCCCCCAATTATCCCCTTCACAGATGGCAAGCCTACTACTCTTGGCTGTCCACTCTGCCCAATTTTAAACCCCTTCCTCACCACTAATCCCCACTCTTTGTGGGACCATGCAACTAGGGGTCATGCCCCAAAATTGGTCTCTACTAATGCCACTGAATACTATGCCTTCCTACTTTTTTGTGCTTCCTCCCTCTACCAATTTTCTAGCTCTAAAAAATGGCCGGCCTTAACGTGCAGTTTGCAAAATCACCACTTCAAGGTATACAAGATCTCCAAGAGACTCTGGATAAGGCAACTAATCTTTCTGTTCCTCCTTAGCTCGGGCAATATAGAACTCAACCCTGGTCCAACCCCCCGCATCACCTGCCAATGTTGCTTCTGCCAAAGGGCTAAAAATAATACTTATAAACATCTGCAGTCTGCAAAAGAAAATAACGGATGTTCAAGACTGGGTTCTCCATACTACCCCAGATATTCTAGTTCTAACAGAAACTTGGCTTAAGGGCACCACCACTAACCACACCCTAGACCTACCATCCTATTCCATCTACCATGTTGACAGATCCACAAGGGAGGAAGGGGTGGTCATTTATGTTAAAGATAGGCTATCTGCCTCTGTCCTACATGCCATCTCCAAGCAAAAAGAATTTGAATGCCTGGTATTAAAAATAGCCATCTCCTCTCCTGAATCCATTAATATATTAGGTTGCTGCAGACCACCCTCTAGGGTTCTATAATTACTGAACCACCCACAAAACTATCTGGTCTTAAATACAAACAAAACATTAATTATTGGTGACTTGAATCGAGACTGGTTCGGCTATAAATCAACCCCTTTAAAGAATCTTTGTGATGACCTGTGGTTGAGTCAGGTAATTACAGGAATAACAAGGTCTAACCATAGAAACCACCTCAATGATTCACTACTGGAGCTAGCCATTACAAATAGAGCACTTAAAATACTACAAGAAGCTATCTTCCACAATGATCTCAGTGTGTCAGGAATCTTTTGAAGTATACTCCTATCAGAAAATTTGTTACTAGGAGGAGTTTCAAAAGGTTCAAGCCAACCCTCTTTCGGGCAGACCTAAGAGACATTAACAGTCAGAATTTTTATCTAGTGGCTGCTACCAATGAAGCCACATGCATTCTCAGTTCTACCCTTACTCACATGATGAACAAACATGCCCCACTAATTAGCCATAGAGTTAAAAAAGCCTCTTGCCCCTGGTTCAATGGGGACATTAAAAAAACTTTATTAAAAAGTGACCAACTCCGGGCTACTGTGAAACGTACCAAATCCAGTAATGACGGGACATCTTTTAGGGCTTGCTATAATGCCTGCACTAGGCTGATAAGGAACACGCAAAAAAAATTACTATCTGAACCTTACTGAATTAGCTAAAGGGAACCCTGCAAAAATTTGGCTTACCTTCAAATCAGTTAAAGGCTGTAATGAACCTCTGTCACTACTTGATAAAATTAATTGTCAAGGCTCCTTTATTACTGATAAGTCCAAAATACTCAATAAACTTTAACAAAAACTTTGCAATAGCAGGCCTTGACTTCGATTCCTCCAGTGCTGCCGCCCTGCGCCCTACTATCCTACACTTAGCAGCAGATACCAGACCTCCTATCGATGCCACCTTTAACTTCTCTACCATTACATATAAACAAGGTGAGGATCAATTACTTAAACTGGATACTAAAAAGAGCACTGGTGCAGAAAACATTGACCCCTTTTTCCTGATGTTAGGATACTACTTCCTGACTGCCCCAATTACACACCTATTTAAGTTATAGTTATCAGAAGGAACAGTACTTTATGCATGAAAGGTTGCCCACTTACTACTCTCCAGACAGGAGGGTTAGGGATGCCCGGTGCTCTGGTGACCCCCAGTGGAGACCGGAGGTACCATCGAGCCGCTGGGCTGCACGTATGAGCGTGGCTGATGCAGGCAGGATTGCCGTGCGCCTTGGCATCAGATGTGCACCATGCAGGGGGGAAGGGGGATCTCATGCTAACCACCACAGGAAATACCCCTCCAGTCCTGAATAGGCAACAGCCCTACCAGTGCCACTGCCACATGCCCAATGCCGGTTCCCCACCACTGCCCCCACGGTCTCCCTGGGTTGTCCTCCCCGACCCGGGGAACCGTACCGAACTTGAAAATGGCAGGGGAACACAGCAGGTGATAGAGCAAGCTGGTGAGTGCAGTGGGCTGAGAGAGTTCCAGGCTGGAGGGCTACAAATAGAATTGGGAAAAAAAACAAAAAACTGGCCAGTCCTAAGCCTCCACTGGCCCAAAGATAATCCCCACCATGGGGGGTTACAATAATTATACTGTAAAACTGGGTATTCTCACTATAAGAAAATGTTAGCTATATTTCTTGAATGTGATGATTGCAGTAAAATAAAACAGTACTCATTTTCCAAATCTGAACATTTTCAATAGAAATGAATTAGGCACTAATCATTTAGCGTTAAATTATTTTTGCAAATATTTGTCTAGTTAGTGCCATGCACTAAATATAACTAACACAAAAATAACCTGTTTTACAGTAGATTTCTGTGTCCTCTGTACAACCTGCACACATAAAAAAATATTTGTCAAATAAATCTGTCACATACCTTTCCCAGACTACTCAGTTCACTATGCCCTGCTCCTGTGGCAGGGTCTGCTCTGATGTTATTATACATAAACTTGCCAGGGGGAGTGAGGAGGAGGTTGGTAACTTAGTGATCATGGGGGTGGGGTTAAAGATTTCAAAGTGCTTGGGAGGGTTCTGGTCAGTAACATCATGGAACAAAATAAAGTGGACAAAAAGTGGCAAAAACAGTGTCACCATCAATATTGGCAGCACAAAATGTAGCGTGCCAGAACAATGCTGGTCACATGACACGCAGGTAGTAAACAACGTGCACCACATGGAGGCACTGCACTGGAACACACAGCAGCAGGCATCCATGCACAGGAACAGCACAGGGGTGCCAGGAGATGGAACAGGGCAGGGTGCAACCACCACTGGAGGAAGCAGGCCACTGGACACCTACCATGGTAATCTAATGGCACAGGCATCCACATGGTGGGGTACCCCCACCCAGAATGCTGAGTCATGGAGAATGTGCACTGGGCTAACCACTGGAGGACAGGTGGACCATGGCCACCATGTGGATGGCTGTGTATAATGCAAGGGGCCCGGAGCACAAGCCAACATGTCCCCAGCAACACATACAACACACAGGACAGGGGAGATGGCATGCTGGCTTGTGCTCCTGACCCCTGTGGTTCTAGTGCAGTGTCTCCATGTGGTGAACATTGTTTGCTACCTGTGTGTCATGTGGCCTGCATTGTTTTGGCATGCTTCATTTTGTGCTGCCAATATTGATGGTGACACTGTGTTTTTCTGCTTTATTTTTGTCCACTTTATTTTGTTCTACGATGTTACTGACCAGAACCACTTGGGAGGTCCGGGGGAATTACACCACAGTGGGTGGGTGGAAGGTTTTTATGTAATTTAAAGACTGCAATTTGTTTGTTTTTCACCAGCAGATTACACAAGTTTGTGTGGCGGAACTATGTTAATTGTTCAATTCGCATAGTTTCTCTCTGTGAATTTGGGAATTCACCAAGTGAAAAAATATATGAATTGTGGTTGCCATCAAAGTAAATTTGTCAAAATTTGTGAATTTCACCAACTCCATGCACCTCGCTGTTCCTGTTTAAGTAAATGAAAAATGCCCTAAAGTCTTTTGCACCTGTATTCATAACTAACTAGTCCTAACTTAATAACTCACATCCCTGACACTATGTGCAGCATCATGTTATTTCTATAAATGCTCTGAGATCAGTAGTGAACAGGACATAAATTCAAAAGCACAGCCAATAAGCAGATTTATATTATAATGGCGCTGCTCATTTATATCATAGTAACTCTTGTCTGAGAAATGTTAGCAGCCAGAACGCTGACTATGGAAAGTTGTATTCTACTTTTCCCAAAATATTATTTGGGTGGATCTCACTAACATTAACTTGGACACATGTTTTACTACATTCAGCATTCCAGCTGCATCCGTGTGCATTTTGTTTTCAAAATCAGAGTGTAGTCATTCACTGAGTAGAAAAAAAACATAATAATCACTCTTGTAGACAAAACATAGTCAATGGATGAATTATTCGATGCAGTGATTGAAAAACCATGAAGGATTATGCTGCTCCCTCAGTAATTTAATGCCAGGACTTCTCGGCAGTTCTGGGCAGAAACTCAAAAATTCCATTTTCTTTTAGATAGAATTTGAAGGATACTGTCATTTACCCTTTGATATACAGCCCAGACTAGCTGCATATAAAAACATTGGCCACCTAATCAGCATATCCTGTGCAGGATAGTGGAGCTGCTAAGTGTTCAGAAGTCATTTCCATATTTCCTTTGATATTCTCAGGGTCAGACCATGGCTGGGAAACACCCTTATACAGATTTTGAAATGACTGCATGTGATGGGGTGATAGGTTTGAAATGAATGGGGCTGCACATCAAACAACCTAGAATGGCAGAACAGCGAAGGAAAACAAGCAATTACTTTTATTTTAAAGTTATAATTCTATATATAGCAGGAAGGGAGTTTTTACAAATAAGCCATCATACTGTACTTATAGTGACATCTGTTTTCCACATTGGTTTATTTAGTGAACTGTCTTGTTCTGCAATGTTCTTGTCATCTTTATTTTGTTTGTTTTGTTTGTTAGGTATCCTATAATTAGACGTCCAAAAGCCCTACTGCATGGTCCGTTTCTAGATGATGACCAGCTGAGAACACTTTATTGACTTATCCTTCATGTAGGAGCCTGACTGCTTCCTCTGTAGTCACACTTCTATGTGGTTTGAGAGGCAAATTCACATCCATTCAGTTGGCTCCCACAATGAGCAGCAAGCACGCCAAGAGTTGCCAGCTGGACAGCAGCTGTTTTCATCTGCTGGCAACACATATAAATGAAGTGCCTTGTGTGCCGTCATCATCATGAATCCCTTATATTGTGTGATGCTGTTGTGGGCTAACAACAGATTCAGACATTGGACCTCACGGTTCTGAAAAGCTGTGGCAGACTGGCTGATGTGGATCAAACAGGCGATTATCTGTGGCCTGCTCCTTTACACTATTGTTACTCCATTATAGTATATGGTTAGTGCCCCTTCAAAATGCTGTTGTGCAGATCCTAAGTTGTGCACATTCTAAAAAATACAGTATGTTGTATGCATTCCAAATCACAGTGTATCTATACTCCAGATAATGCTGTCTTCTGTTAACACAGTTGCTCTTTACTAAAATCAAAAGTAAAAGTCAGCTTTTCAGGAACCGTAACAAAAAATAAATCTTGAAAATTTGTCTCCACTGGCAGGCTGTTCCATACATTCCCCATATTCTGGAATAGGCAGTACCTCCTAACCTTACCTTCCAGGTCCCCATGTACTGCTGGTCACCAGATCAAACCTCTCTGTTTGATCTTGTTGATGCCATTAAGTATGCAGAAGACAGAGATTGTGCCCACTCTCAGGCTCCTTTATTCCAAGGTGAACATGTCAAGGGCCACCAACCTCTTGTTATAGTTTTGTCCCCCTTAACATTAATCAATTTGGTGCCCCTGTGTTGCTTCCTCTCAACTGCCTCAATGTCCTTCTTGTAGTGAGAAGACCAAAACTGCAAACAATACTCTAGGTGCGGCTTCATCAAGGCTGTGAAAAGTGGCAAGATTACTTCTGCTGCATGCTGCTCACCCCACTTTTGATGAACACCAGCATTCTGCCAAACCCCTTGACAGCAGACACACACTGCTTATAGAAACATAGACTTTGACAGCAGATAAGGACCGCTTGGCCCATCTAGTCTGCCCATTTCCCTACCTACAAGATAGGCTGAAGATCCTAGTTAACCAACAGCCTATTTCTTCCTACCCCCCACAAGAATTGCCTTATGTCTGTCCCATGCATTCTTGAATTCTCCCACAGTTTTAGACCCCACAACCTCCTCAGGAAGGCTGTTCCATGCATCCACTACCTTCTCTGTGAAATAATTCTCACATTGCCCCTGAACTGCCCCCTCTATCTTTAAATTGTGTCCCTTGTTCTTGCACATCTCTTTTCTCAGAGATGCTACCCTTTTGGACTTTGTTGATTCCACTGAGGTACTTAAAAGTTTCTATCATGTCCCCCCTCTCCCTTCTTTCCTCAAGGGTATACATATTAAGCTTCTTTAGTCTCTCCTCATATGGCTTCTCTTGCAGACCCCGCACCATTTTAGTTGCCCTGCTTTGGACTGCCTCTATTCTGTCTATGTCCTCGCGGAGATGGGGTCTCCAGAACTGGACACAGTACTCCAGATGGGGGCTCACCAACTGTCTGTACAGAGGGATAACAACTTCCTGTTTTCTGCTGCTGATGCCTCTCCCTATGCATCCCAGTATCCCACCCAGGCCTCCCTACTGCCTTCTCACATTGCTTGCTAACCTTAAGGTCATCTGAAATGATTACCCCCAGGTTCCTTTCCTTTTTTGTTGTTGTTACTACCTCCCCCACCATTGTGTATTCTTTCCCTGGGTTCTTGTTTCTCAGGTGCATTATTTTGCACTTCTTTGCATTGAATCCTAGCTGCCATACTTCTGACCATTCCTCCAACCTTGCTAAGTCGCTTCTTGTCCTTTCCACGCCTCCTTGTGTATCAACCCTGTTGCAGATCTTTGTGTCATCTGCAAAGAGGCATACTTTTCCTTCCAGTCCCTCTGCAATGTCACTTATGAAGACATTAAAAAGGACTGGACCCAATACTGAACCCTGCGGTACCCCACTAGTAACCCCTCTTTCTTCAGAGTGGACTCCATTTACAATTACCTTCTGTGTCCTGTTGTCCAGCCAATGTTTTACCCAGGCTACCACTCTGGACCCACTCCCAGGGTGGTTAATTTGACTATTAATCTTTTGTGTGGGACTGTGTCAAATGTCTTGCTAAAGTCTAGGTAGGCCATGTCCACAGCCCCTCCCTGGTCTACTACTTTGGTCTCCCAGTCAAAGAAATCAATTAGATTCGTCTGACATGACCTTCCCGCTGTGAACCCATGCTGCCTTGGGTCCTGTGCCCCACTGGCCTCTAGGTACTCAAATATTCTTTCCTTCAAAAGTGACTCCATCACTTTCCCTACCACAGAGGTCAAACCGACAGGTCTGTAGTTTCATGCTTCAGCTCCTTGTTTATCATAACCCTCAAATCCTTTTCCTCCTCCATGACAGTAATAGGAGCCCAACTCAGTGTGTGGTTCCTGTCTCTGTTTTTCCTCCCCAAGTGTAGCACCTTGTATCTGGCTACACTGAATCTGAGAGTCCAAGAGTCTGGCCAGTGATTCACCTTGTCCAGGTCCTCATGTAGTTTGCCCTCATCGTCAAGGGAGTTCACCACCCTGGCCAGTTTAGTGTTATTAGCAAACTGGGGCATTTTGCAGGAGGCACCATCTTCAGGATCATTGATATCATTGTTAAACAACACTGGTCCTAGTATCGATCCTTGAGGGATGCCACACAGTACACCACCTCACTCATAGTAGTGTCTATCAACCAGAACCCTCTGCATCCTATCCCCTAATTCAGGGAACTGCTTAATGATCTAGTAATGTATCAGCCTGCAAGTTTAATTGATACCTCTCAAAAAAGTTTCTCACAGATAATTTTATCAAAATTTGAATGATGGATCAAGGATAATTATATACTTGATGAAACTTAAAATGAATTCAGACTGGGGGTGGTGCAGAATGTGAAATTCCACCATCAGAACTGCAGGAGAATGGCAGTTCTGCTTCTGAAATGCTCTGCAGCATTTCTTTTGAGATTCTGTGGAATTTTGAAAAGCATTTCTGTGCAAATTGTGGAATAATTTTCTTCGGACCTCGTAAAACGTAAAATAAAAGAGTCCACGGTTTATGTGAACTTTATTCCGCAAAAAAACATTTGGCATGAGGAATGTCAAAATTACTATTCCATTCCATTCCATCAGAAATTCAACATTCCACACAACCCTAATGCAGAAAAAAATTGCATGGTTTTGTCCCATTTAGTACATACGTATGTAAGAGTTAAAAAAGGGAAATTATATTGTTGCTTTGCAGACCTAAGAATGGCATTTAATAGCATAAGTCAAAAGACTCTGTGGTCAATGTTATACACACTTGGTAATGGTGAATTTTCACTTGACATGATAATCAGACCTCATTAAAATACTTGGTCCAAAATCCAAAATAACATTTCAGGTCATCTGACTAATACCACAAGAACAAATCTGGAAATCCTCCCAGGATGCATTTTAGCACCCCTGCTTTGTAATCCTTACATAAGTGATATAATTAAACAATTATATGAAGAAGAGTTCCATTCCCAAAAAAGTTTCAATAGGAAAGTAGCACAATTGGCTTACGCAAAGTGGTACACATATGCACATCATTATTAGGACTACAAAGAAAAATGAACACATTCTCAAGCCTTTGTCAGTTGTGATATCTTTGTATTGATCAAACAAAAATCCAATTAATGATTTTTGGCAATGCAAGCAAGAAAAAATGTCTTTCATGGTGAAAGTATCAGATTAGAGACAGTAAAGAAATATGTTTACCTGGGACTTTGATTTGCAGATAACTCAAATTGAAAATGCCATATAAACAATTCAAAACATAAGCTTCAGACAGCAATTAATGGTGTCAAGTGCTTTATGGAGAAATACAGTGGACAATCAGTAGACAGCTGTTTAGTGGTCATAGAGACAAAAATCAAAACTGCAATGTTATATGAATCCAGAATCTGGGGTACAGTACAATCAACATGGTTAGAGATAAGTAAACAATAAGACAACATGTGATGTACTTTGAACAAATCTGTCTGCATGCCCAGGGGCATAGTAAGGCTAGAAGCTGCAGGTCAAGTGCTGTATCCCTGGAAATGCGATCAGATCTGTTCAATGCACACTTCAGAGTGTCTTATTGTATCTATAAAATGGGTTTCCTTTTTAAAAATGAATTTTTCATTATAAAAAAAAAACAGTTTACATATCTAAAAACTGAAATGATTAGGTACCTTTGTTGTAAAATAGTCCTTCCACCATGTTGGATGTGTTACTACTTGATGACATATATCCTGTGTAGGCATCTGTAGTTACTGTAGGATGGCATGAGCAAGTGGGTTTACTCTTCCCACTCCATAGCAGTCCCTTTCTCCATTTCAACACCTCTATTAATTTATTGATATGTGCCAGTTTTAATTCTCAGTGGGCTTGTGGCAGAGATGGATGAAATGAAACAAACTGGTATACTTCAGCCCCGACCCCCCCCCCGACAGAGCAAGCAGCTATATTTGATCGGGCACTTGCACTTCTGCCCCCCAGAACAACTCAAGCATTTATGGGAATAGAAAAATAATAAGTGAGCTTACAAACTGGTGCAATTTTTATTTATTTATTTTTTATTTAAAATTTGATAACCAAGAAAGGCACACTGAGCCGAAGCTTGTTTCCAGGTTAAAGAAAGTAAAAAAAAAAAAAAACAATGGAATTTTCATTTCTGGAGCAGCAGCATAGACACGTACTTGGGAGGCAGCAGAAGCATGCTAGTGTTGCAATCCATAGCTTTTCAGTCAGCCACATTACATGTGGTAAGTGTTGTAACAGATTGTCACTGAGAGCACAAGTTAAAAAAATGGTTAGTGACAGCTATGATGGGGAGCTTGAAACTGTCTAGGGGTTACAGTACTAATGTTCAGATGTTTGGGCTGGTATTTGGCGAGAAAGAAATGCACACTACCCACTTTGCTGCTGTGCCAGCACTGTTCAGACTCATTATGTGGATGTCCATTAGTCTCAGTTTGCAATATGAATTTTGGAATATTGAAAATACAGTTGTTGCCTAAAGGCAGCATATATAAAACATGGAAAAATGTCACCTGCGAGCAAGAAACTTCACTATTTCATGGGAGAAATTTGCCCACGGACTGCAACATTTCGCACTTCACACCCACAAAATATTTTGCAAAATGCGTGAATTTTGTGAAAATTCCACGTAACGAAATGTGTTCATTTCACAAAACACTACGCCCTGATGGCCCAAGCTGGGGAGTACATCATATCAAAAAAGCTAGCATTCAAGAGGTATAAGGAGATACAGAGGGAGGAGGATATAGAGGCGTATCAAGAGAAACAGAAGGAGGCAGGGAAAGCGGTTAGGAGTGCAAAGGCACAAATGGAAGACAAGATAGCACAAGCAGTAAAGAAGAGGGACAATACATTATTCAGGTATATTAGCAAAAGGAGAAAGACCAGGGGAGGGATTGTAAGGCTAAGGTGGGGGGGTTGTGTGGAAGGACACAAGGAAAATTCAGGCATCATGAACAATCATTTTTGTTCAGTTTTCATAAATGAAAGGGAGGGTGAAGGACCACAGATCTGTGTCAGGGGCATCAAAGAAAGGGGCATGGACACTTGTCTATTTACAGAGGAGAGAGTCCTGAAAGAACTTGCAAATCTTAAGGGGGACAAGGCCATGGGGCCAGACAGGATAAATCCAAGGTTTTTGAGAGAGCTCAGAGAAGTGCTGACTGCACCTTTGACAGTCCTATTCAACCACTCACTGGAAATAGGAGTGATCCTGGAGGACTGGAAGAGGGCAGATGTAGTACCACTTCACAAAAGTGGGAGCAGGGAGGAGGCTGGCACTAACAGGCAAGTCAGCCTGACTTTGGTGGTGAGACATTAATGAAATTGCTACTGAAAGAAAGAATGGATGGTGGAATATCTTGAATCCAGTGACTTATAAGATCTGAGGCAGCATGGATTCACTAGGGGGCGGTCATGTCAAACTACTAATCTTACAGATTTCCTTGATTGGGTAACCAGAGAAGTGGATAAGAGTGGAGTGGTGGATGTGGCCTACCTAGATTTCAGTAAGGCCTTTGACACTGTTCCACATAGGAGTGGGACTAAAAGTGGTAAACTGGGTAAGAAATTGGTTGGACAATAGGTGACAGAGGCTAATGGTAAACAGAGTTCACTCTGAGCAAGGATCAGTACTGGGACCAGTCCTCTTTAATATCTTTGTAAGTGACATTACAGAGGGACTAGAAGGAAGGTATGTCTTTTTGCAGATGACAAAAAGGTCTGCAGTGGCATGGACACTCCGGGTGTGTGTGTGGAAAGAATGAATAAAGATCTAGGTAACAAATTGTGAAAACCAAAAACAGGGCACTGCGTCAGCATGTGGCCTAAAGCAAAACAAAACGGTTATATTAAATGCACGCTGAAATAGAGTTAAAAATCTACGTTTCGACTTTAGGTCTTCTTTAGGAAATATCTAAAAGAGAAAAAAAACAAGTTAGTGTAGAGGAGAGGTAAAATGAGAGATATATATGTGGAGAAAGAAGAAAGGGGAGGCTCAGGGAGAAGAAGTGATAAATGGTAAGATTAAGAGAGATTCTGTAGAAACAAAAAGGCGATGATGGGAAAGATAAAGCATAATGGGAGTGAAAGAACTGGGAAGTTCCCAGGTGGGGACTAATTAACAGGGCCTAGTAAGAAGGCTGAAAGGTGACAAATGTGTGGGAAGGAGACAGAAATGGAGACTTATGGGGAAAATGAAAAGTAAATTAAATGAGTACAAAAACAAATAGACTTCAGGGAAAAAAAGGGGATGTCTGAAAGATGTTAGTGGAAAATAAGTCTATCATTTAAACCAGAGGGCTGCTGGGAGCCAAGACGGATGATCAGCTTGGCTTCCATGTTTATTCTATAGTCAGGATCCCAGAAGCACTGCTGAGGACACAAACAGAAAGGTCATTGACACTGTGGTCCCTGGAGATAAAGTGGGATACAATGGGTTTAGCAGTTTCTAGCAGAGATCTAGGTAAGCTTGAGGAGTGGTCTAGAAAGTGGCAACTAAGCTTAAGTGCAAAAAAATGCAAAATCATGCACTTTTTTTTTATTTAGTTATTTAACCAGGAGTAGCACACTAAGCTGAAAGCTTTTTTGACAGGAGTGACCTGGGAGCACAGGGAAGTTAAGTGACTTGCTCAGGGTCACACAGTATGCAAGTGGAAGCTGTGGGATTCAAACCCAGGTCTGGTCTGCTGGATGTCACCAGATTTGCTGCTCAGAGCCTTAAACCACTGTGCTATACTGCCTCAAAACTTGGAGCATAAATACCCAGGGTCAGAGTACAAAAAGGGGGGAGTGGTACTGGTGACCACCAAACAAGAAAGAGACATGGGTATCCTGTGTATTATTGCATCTGATGACCTAAAGGTGGCCAAACAGTGTGATAAGGCAATGGTGAGAGCCAGTGGGATGCTAGGGTGCATAGGGAGGGCTATCACCAGCAGAAAGAGGGAGGTGGTAATACCTCTATATCAATCTCTGGTGAGACCCCACGTAGAGTACTGAATCCATTTCTGGAGTCCTCATCTCTGAAAAGACATAGACAGAGTTGAGGGAATCCAGAGGAGGGCAACTAAAATTGTGCAGGATCTGCATCAAAGGCCCTATGAGGAGAAACTGAAGGGCCTCTATATGTACAGACTGAAGGAAAGGAGGGAGAGGAGGGATATGATAAAGACTTTCAAATACCTCAAGGGTATTAATAGGGTTCCAGAGGGAAGCCTTTTTCAGAGAAAGGGATGCACAATAATAAGGGGCCATGTGTTGAAGCTGGAAGGGGGAAGCATCAGGGGAAATGTAAGGAAACACTTCTTCTCAGAAAGGGTGGTGGATGCCTAAAACAGCTTCCCTGAGGAGGTGGTTTGAGCAAAAACTGTAATGAGATTTAAGAAGGCATGGGATAGGTGTAATGGAACGTTTGCATCAAGGAAAGGAGGAAAAGTCAAAGATCAAGTAGGGTCTACAGTGTGACAGTAGGTAGGGGACAAGGGCAGACTAGGTTGGCCAAGCGATCCTTATCTGCCATCAAATTCTATGTTTCTATGTTTCAATATTCCCCAGCATATGAGCAGAGCAAACAGGAACCTTGCAGAAATTCTACTGGTTTGTGCACCTACCAGATGTTCTGAGTGCCACTTACTGCACCCATGTTGCCATCTGTGCACCCCCAGGGGATGAGGTGGAGACCTGTGTGAACAGGAAGGGCTTCCACTGCATCAACTGTAAAGTGATGTGCAATGCAGCAGGGTGCATCATTAATGTCCTAGAAGGGTTTCCTGGAAGTGACCATTATACCTTCGTCTGGAAAACCTTCACCCTGTGCAAGAAGTTTGAATGAGGGGACATACCCATTGGTCATCTCACTGGTGAGTATGTACACTAGGCCTTACTACTGATCATAGTTGACACTGATGACACTAACCAATGGATTTTGCCTACACAGGGGACAGTGCATACCCCCTGCATCCCTGGCTGTTATCACCTGTCCTACACATCGCATATGTTGCAGAGGACAGGTATAACATGGCACACATTGTAACCAATAATGCCATTAAGCATGTCACTGGCATGCTCAAGATGTGGATCAGATGCCTTGACCAATTGGGTGGTGCCCTAAAAAACAGCCTGCAGAAGGTCTGTGGCATTTCCACCTGTTGTATGCTACACAGCATAGCGCTAAACTGTGGAATATGTCTGTAGGTCCCAGAGGACAAAACAACAGCAAATAGGGAGCCAGTGGACCACAAACTGCAGAAAGAGCTGGATAGGCAAAATGTCCTGATGACCACAAGGTCCAGAGAATACCAGGACTGGATCATTGCAGAGCACTTTGGACCCAGAAGGTGAATACAGAGCACACAAAAGACAATAATGTTTGAAAAAATGTATCACTGAAATGTGAAAATATATACAGTACAAACAGAACTATGGGAAGGGGAAACTACATGAGGTGGGACAAAATAAATGGTACAGGCATCTGTCAAGGGGGGGGGAACCAGAAAGTGTTGGTCAACATGAAATAACATGTATCCTTACTGGGGAAAACAGAAAGGGTTGGTCAAATGAAATAACAACCATCCTGCGAGGGGCAAGAAGGGGTTAGTCAACATAAATATCAGCCATCCTGGTGGGGGGAGACAGAAGGGGTTGGTCAGATGAAATAACAGCCATCCAGGTGGTGGATGGAGGGGCTGGACAAGGGGGCATGTAGAAAGAAGGTACTTGTCACAGTGATGAGCACTGCAATTTCAGATGTGCCCCATGACCCCACAGTGGACATAGGACAGGCATTGGTGAGGGCCTGAGTAAACAGGTAGGCTCCAGGGTGGCACATTGAATACTGCAGGGAGTCAGGTGTGGCAATGGTGTATGTCACCCAGTCTCCTGGCCATGACCCCTGCAGTGTAGTGGCTGTGATGAGGAACAGGTCATGGGCTGGGGTCAGCAGCAGCTACACCCCAGTGTGTGGGGTGTATAGCATACAGCAGACTATACTGCCTGGAGTAGCTGCACCCTGGGGTGTCTTCCTTGGTGTGTGACACACACCCATCATGAATGTCCACCCCCCCCTTCCATCCTCCACACCCCCATGCACTATGGCAGCAACCTCTACCACAGCAATGGCAGGCTCCCAAAGCCTGTTACCGTGGTCTATTTCAGGCTGGCAAAGGCCACCATGTGCTCTTTATGGCACCTTTCTACCCTCTATTCTTGGGACTGGAGCATGGCCTTCATATGCCCACCTTGGCCTGAAGACACTCAGGGGCCCCAAGGGCCGTCAGCAGCAGCTGCTGATTGGCAGCCACTTGCTGCTGTTGAGGACTATTCTGAGGCCATGATGGCTCAGCAGCAGCTGGGCCTATGGGGTGGGATCTGTGAGTCTGTGTGGGAGGGGCTGTGGTGGCACAGCAACAGCTGCATTTGTGGGGGACTGTGGAGATGCAGTGGCAGCTGGGCCTTCAGGGAGATGTGGCAGCACAGCGGTGGCTAGGTCTGTGGGGGTGCTGTTGTGGTGCAGAGGCTGAAAGGCCTGCAGGGGTGTGTATGACTGACAGCAGCATGGTTTGCTGGGCTGGGTACCCTGCGCTGCTGTCAGCATGTCCCTCACTCTTGTCTGACTCCCCAGACAGCTGCTGTCCACAGAACTCCTCTAGGTGGATCTGGCTATTGTGAGCATATTCTTCTGCCTCCACCAGCACTGCAGCAGCTCTTGCTCTTCCCTGTTCTGAGTGCACTGCCACTGTGCATGGTGCTGGCCCTGCCACATCAGTATACTCTGTGTCCTCATGACCGACAGGAACTAGGCTGTTGAGAGAAAGAGATGGGCATTGCTAAGTGGTAAAACAATGCCAGCATACTAGTCCAGTATACTGTGCATAGCCATATGAATGTCATCCATGCAATGCAGTGTCCACATGCCCCCATCGTTGTACATATCACACACAGCACCCATCATAACTGATCACTTGGTATGCACCACCTACAGTGTTTGGCGCAGTAGGAGATCACTCCATAGATTGCTATTCCATCAGAATACCTGGAAATGATCAGGTAGTCTCCCCTCTGTGTCTAACCTGGTACCTAGTACACCATGACTGTCACTGCATTTATCATCAAGAGCCTACATACATTGGGTACTTGGCCAGCTGGTTATGATTATTGTATGCTATTTGTAATATAAAAATATAGTATGTGATTGTCTCACATAAAACATCCTGTGCTTCCATGGGTGCCCCCCTCAGGTTTCAGTGAAACTGCAGGATATATGTTAACTGACCCAGAGATCTCTGTAATGTAATTAACTTCCTTGAGAAATTGCATTTTATGACCTGTTGCTGCTCTGAAGCTGGAAAACTAAAATATACATGTCATGACTTCAGAAACAGGACATCATTCAGCTGATTCCTGCCTGCTATTTCACACTTAAGTAAGGGGGTGCAGGGGTTGTAAATCTTTAAAGGAATGGCTGATCAAAGACTCATAATTTGGGAAATTAAGTTTTTGCTGATGTCACATTATTTAATATACCTCCTGATAGGACATCATGATTGTATTTTTTCTGTTCTAAAAGAGGTGAGCTAGATGACTCACCAAGTGGGTGGGAAGATGGAGTTGAAATGTATCCTTGTGACTGGGGAACATGACATCTTATTTTGGGACTCTAGAAAGACACATCTCTCTGATAGACACTTACAGAGGTAATAGACAGAAAAAGTCTAACTGTATTGTGGTAGGAGTTTTGGTTTTGTAATCTTCTCTTGTTCTTTTATGTGATTGTGAGCTGTTTGATATATTGTTCTGTATTTACATTGTTCATATTTTTATAATCTTTTAGTAAAATCTTTATTTGAAAGATACTACCTGTGTGTGTTTGCCAGTTCTTTTTGCGCTGATGTATAGAGGGTTAAGACTGACAAAAATTGTTCAAAAGCTTGATGGTGTTACTAAACTGGAAAAGGTAAGATTATACCTAAGGTCTTTTATAAAGTTTTAAGGATTCATTTTGGAAGCCTGGCTTGGTGCCCCTGGCAAAAGATTGTACCGCAATCCCTGAAGAGGGTACGTATCTGAGCCTGTACATTGGGTACGCTAGCATAAGGTTCACAGTTTGAATCCCCTCAGAACTTGAGACTAAAGGTGATTCAGACCCAAAAGCAGACAGGAGGGTTACTCTGTCTGTTACCTGTTCACACTATTGCGCTCTGAGGTTGGGACTGTGGGAGCAGAGGGCCTGACCTGCTGAGTGCGTTTGTGACAGTGTGGGTCATACAGGGGCATGCAGAATGTAAGCCCAGTGACACTGTAGCAAGTGTCAGTGGAATATCAATGCGTGCAGGACATGCTCTGCAAATCCCAAGTGATACTCTATCTCTGCCCTGTATCAACATTGCCATGTAAGCCACCATACCCCATTCCAATCCTGCAATACCCAAAATCACTGTAACATGTACATACCCCAACTGTATACATGCAGAGCACTGCAAGATGCAGAGACTACTGCAGTCTCTCAGATGACTGAGATAGGCAAACCTGGCTCTCATAGACCCCGCCTGAGACTCCAAGAATGTCCACAGCCTGCAAGGTAGAGGCCATAATTTCCTACATCACGTTCAAAGCAGATGCTGTGGACATCAGGTCTGCCAACACCTTTGCCAGCAGTTCTCTCATGTGGGTACAGACTACATTTCCCCACTTCCTACATTCCAAGACTGTCCTCTCCCAGTCACCCCCAGCATTCACCACATTGGTCACCGCTTACCAGCTCTGATTATTTTGGTCTTGTTTGCCCCTGTGGTGGGCAAACAGGTCACCCCTAGCAAGGTAGGCCTGGGCCAGGGTCACCACCTCCTCATCACTGAACATATGCATCTGATGCATTCTTCATTGGCCATTTTACCTGTTGGGAACTGGAGAACAGTCAGCCATGAGCATTGTATACATACACAGCAGAACAATGATACGGTGCTGTCAGACCATAGTAAATAGACTCACCTCCAGCCACCTGCAGTACCTCTGTGTCAGGTATGTGGTGGTGTGGTACTGCCTGCTCCTTTTATATGTGCTGTGAGCAGTTGGGCTTGCAAACGAATGAATAATGACAGTAATGACATGTAAAGCAGTCCTTAGCATATGGGCTGTGCAATGAAGTCATTTGCATACACTGGTTCAATACTGCATGTTCGCACTGACCATTAATGTATTAGCACAGTGCTATTGAGAGATGCCAGTGCAGCACTAGCCAGATGTAAAAGTGCTACGCAGGCAGCAGCACTATGACATTTCACTATGTCACCCAGCATCATATTATTACACAGGTGACAATTCTATGATATTGCGCTATGCAGCTACACATGCATAGTAGCATGCCGTGCATTCAGTGTCATCGCCCAGGAATCATAATGCCAACCATGTGTAGCTGACACATCCCCCCACTCAGAAATGGAGTTAGCACAGTATAAGCTGCACTCACACTGTTCTAGTGCTCAGTTGGGCTGCTGCACTATGGTAGTACTATGCTCTCTTTGCAGTCCAAGGATCATGATGCAACTTTTCTGCCTTCTGACATGATTTATGTCTACTACAAACAAACATCTGTGCACAATTTTGTGTGCAATGTACCCAGCAGATTACCAGGGGTTCATATTATATTAACTCCACTAATTGAAAATTGCTCTTCTGTATGCACCTTGTTCTTTGCATTAAACGCAATTTGAACTTTGTAATTTTGCACGATTTCTGTATTGTACATACTTGTGGCTAACTGTAACCTTCCCTATGACCATCCACCACCCCCCAGTAGCAGTTGGAAACATAGCAGTTGGAAACAGGTCCTCAGGGGCTCTGCTTGCTAACCTGGTAAAATATGTTTAAACAAACAAATAAATAAAAGATGCCCTGCCTACTCAGAATCGCCCATGCATCCCTGAAGGCAGCAACATGTGAGGGTGTGGCTGCAACACTAGCTATATCAAGGCAGACAGGCACAGAAAGATAAGGGGGGGCCCAACAGAGGGACACACATTGATCTGCTGAGGAGCTTGCGAATATGGTGGTGCTGTAGGGAGGAGCAGCTGCTAGGGGAGGCAAAGTACTGGTTGGCCAGGCCTAAATGTGAGGTGTGGGAGTTGATGGACTGGCGCTTGACTCATTGGACAGGCATCACGAGGACCGGTAACCAGTGCAGCCACAGATAGGTGTCTGAAGTAGTTTGGACTACAGTGGAGAGCGGAATTGTGCCAAGGCCAGGATAGTACAGCCATAAGCATGTATGGATGCTGTGTGTGCCAGTGTACAGTTCTGTTCACTGTACTAACCAGTGGTATGTGATAACACAAGCAAGTATTCGGTGAAAGGCTTTAGGTAAGTTTTGTTGTGTATGTCATATTCCTTGGTTTGTACCATTAGCTGAAGTTTACATTGTATTCAGTTCAATTCAATTCAATTCAGTCTTAATTTTTATAGCGTCTTTCAAAACCAAGGCACTTCACAGATTATAAATACATTAACACAGAATATAAAAATTATTAAAATCAACACAATTCAATCAATCAATTAATCAGGGAAGGCCAATGAAAACACATATGTTTTCAACATTGATTTAAAGTTTGTGATGGTCAGGCATTCTCTTAACTGACGAGGTAGAGAATTCCGCAGGGTCAGTGCTCAAATGAAAAAGCACGTGCTCCAGATGTTTTAAGATGAACCCTGGGAATCTCTAGCAATCCCTTGTCAGCGGATCGGAGAAGGCGATTACACTGTATATCATACTGTGTAGCTGTAATCCATCTATCTGTGTCTTATTTACTAATTGTTTTGTATAGGATTGTATATTTGTAAAGTCCTGGTCACACCTGATAATAGGCACTCATCCCATATGTGCTTACTTGGCTGAAGGGTCCTTACGTAGTATAGGCAATGGGTGCCATATATGTGTGGTGTGCAGCAGTAGAAAACAGCAGCGGTGGCCATGGCAGGAGTACATCTGTGGAGGAACCCCACTACTGTGTGTTGCTGTGGTGGTGCAGTGTCAATCCAGCACACCAGTATAACTGACCATGTCCAAGTGGGCCCCCTTCCATTACATACCTGGTTACCTACTACACTCTGTAACACTGTACTGTCAGCAACTAGCTGATATGTCCAGTGGGTATACTTGGCACAGCACGTAACTGTATAAAGCTAACACAGTGCTAGTGTATCATAGTTCTGTGAAATACTGCTATGTATGTGTGTGTGTGTGTGTGTGTGTGTGTGTCACTCTGGTCCCTCCCCTATTGTTTTCCCAGGTGGGCCCCTGTATCTATGTTCCAGATGGTCACTCTCCACCCCAGTCTGACCATGCAGTGATGTGATTGTCATGTCATGGTGAGAGACCTTCACTATCCCATGGACTGGCAATGGCCAGTGGTGGTGCTGGACTTGGCATACAGGACATTGAGCACAGAGGGCCATCTTTCCCTACTGGGATCTGCACAATCAATGCCTGCACACCTGGTTGTCATTCCCCATCACATACCATATGCCTCTGCACAATGTGTGATTTGGGCTGATACAACAACTGGACATGGCACAGTGGCTGAGTTGTCTGTGTCAGGGTGTGACCAATGTCTGCACCTTGAAAGCCTCGACCAGTACATTTCTAAGCCAAGCTACAAATGCTGCTGTGGCAGCACTGTACCAGTGTGTCTATGTCAGCACTGCATCAGAAGTATGTGTAGTATGGGAAACTGTGTGTCTATGGCAGCACTGCATCAGTACAGGTAGAGTATGTGTAGTATGGGAAACTGTGTGTCTGTGGCAGCACTGCATCAGTACAGGTAGAGTATGTGTAGTATGGGAAACTGTGTGCTTACAGCAGCACTGTATCAGTACAAGTACAATATGTGTAGTATGGAAACTGCGTGTCTATGGCAGCACTGTATCAGTACAGGTAGAGTATGTGTAGTATGGGAAACTGTGTGCTTATGGCAGCACTGTATCAGTACAAGTACAGTATGTGTAGTATGGAAAACTGCATGTATGTGGCAGCACTGTATCAGTACAGGTATGTGTAGTATGGGAAACTGTGTGCTTATGGCAGCACTGTATCAGTACAAGCACAGTATGTGTAGTATGGAAAACTGTATGTCTATGGCAGCACTGTATCAGTACAGGTATGTGTAGTATGGGAATCTGTGTGTCTGTGGCAGGACTGTATCAGTATAGTATGTGTAGCATGGGAAACTGTTTATTTATGGAAGCACTGTATCAGTACACGTATGTGCAGTATGGGAAACTATGTGTCTACGACAGCACTGCATCAGTACAGGTATGTGTAGCATGGGAAACTGTCTATGGCAGCACTGCATCAGTACAGAATGTGTAGTATGGAAACTGTGTGTGTTTGTATGGCACCACTGCATCAGTACAAGTATGTGTAGTATGGGAAATTGTGTGTCTATGGCAGCACTGCATCAGTACAGGTGTGTGTAGTATGGGAAACAATATGTCTATGGCAGCACTTTATCAGTACACTTATGTGTAGTATTGGGAACTAGAAGCCTGATTCCAGGACTTTGTATGCCTGGTGCAAGTCGATATATGCCAAACCCTATGGCATAAATAGCACCTTGAGCCATGCGATAAGCAAGTCCCAATTCCAGGATGTGTCTTGCGCCATGCCGAATGCAGGTTGAGCCAAAGTTGGGCTACGCCAGCCACTATGCCTGCAAGCCGCTGTGCCATGATGCAAGGGTGGGATACACAGCACCTGCACCCTATTCCAAAAAGGTGACTTCTGTAACCCATTTGCAAGATTGCAAGACCCGCAATGGCGCTGCTGGTTGGACCAGCATGGAGGTGGTTTAAGGGGCATCCATCCTGGCAAAATGATGAATGCCACCCCTGGCAGTGCCACAGAAGACACACTGCCATGCCCCATGCACCCCCCAACTCATTGCTACCCATAACACACAATTTTTTTGGGAGCCCCCGTGTCCATTTTGTGTCATGTTCCCCCATGCGCTTGTGCCACCTGGCCAGCCCCCTGCAAGACCCCCAGGGGATTATGAGAGTGTTACAGGTGGCAGGTGCTCCCCGGGGCAGTTAAATGCATGCTGTGGCTTGTGGCACCCAGGACCATTGCGCTATTCCCATGACGCAAGCCTGTGGCTGCCACAAGTAGCAGATAGTAGGTGCCAGGGACCCTTCCTGTCTTAGCATAGGGTGCAGGGTCCCAGGCATTGTGCCACATGGCGCAACTCACAGACACCCGTGAGTTGCACCATGTGACTGGGAATCTGGCCCCATGTGTCTATGGCAGCACTGTATCAGTACAGGTATGCGTAACATGGGACACTGAGTCTATGGCAGCATTGTGTCAGTACAGGAACTGTATGTGTAGTATAGGAAACTGGGGCCCAGATTCCAAGTCACATAGCGAGACTTGCGGGCATATATGAATTGCACCTTGTTGTGCTACGGCAAGAACCCTGCACCCTATTCCAAGACAGGCAGGGTCCCTGGCACCTACAACCTGTGACTTGTGGCGGCCACAGTCTTGCACCACGGGAATGGCACAATGGACCTGGCTGCCTCAAGAAGCAGCCCACATTTAATGCCGCCCCGGAGCCCCCCACCCCGTAACACTCTCACAGTTCCCTGGGGGCCTTTGGGGAGGCTGGATGAGTGGCACAGGTGCATGGGGGCACATGACAAAATGGACCAAGGGGCTCCCCAAAAATCAGAGAAGGGAGCAGCACTGCTTTGGGGGGAATGCGTGGGGAACAGCAATGTGTCTTCCGCTGCACTGTGGGGGGGGGCATCCATTGTTTTGCCAGGACTGATGCCCCTTAGATGGCCTCCATGCTGGTCTAACCCACAGAGCTATTGCAGGTCTTGTAATGACGTAAATGGGATATGGCAGATACCCTTTTGGAATAGGGTGCAGATGCTGCTGTACCCCACCCTTGCAACATACTGCAGTGGGTTGTGGGTGTAGCGGGTGGCGAAGCCCACCTTTGGCTCAACCCATATGCAGCATGGGCAAGCAGTGACTTGGAATTAGGACTTGCATATTGCAGGGAGCAAGGTGTGATTTATGCTGTGGGGTTTGGTGTAAATCACCTTGCACCAGTCATACGATGTCCTAAAATTTGGCCCTGTGTGTCTATGACAGCACCGTATCAGTACAGGTATAGTATGTGTAGTATGGAAAACTGTGTGTCTATGACAGCACTGTATCAGTGTAGGTGTGTGAAGTATGGGAAACTGTGTGTCTATGGCAGCAGTGAATCAGTACAAGTATGTGCAGTATAGGAAACTATGTGTCTCTGGAAGCACTGTATCAACACAGGCACAGTATGTGTAGTATAGGAAACTGTGTGTCTATGGCAGCACTGTATCAGTACAGGTACAGTATGTGTAGTATGGAAACTGTGTGTCAATGGCAGCACTATAACAGTACAGTTATCTGTAATATAGAAAACTATATGTCTATGGCAGCACTAAATCAGTACAGGTACAATATGTGTAGTATGGGAAACTGTGTCTATGGCAGCACTGTATCAGTACAGGTACAGTATGTATAGTATAGGAAAATGTGTGTCTATGGCAGCACTGTATCAGTACAGGTACAGTATGTTTAGTATAGGAAAATGCATTTCTATGGCAGCACTGTATCAGCACAGGTAGAGTATGTGTGGTATAGGACTTTGTGTGTCTATGACAGCAGTGTATCAGTACAACTACAGTATGTGTAGTATGGAAAACTGTGTACCTATGGCAGCATTGCATCAGTACAGGTATGTGTAGTATGGGAAACGGTGTGCCTTTGGCAGCACTGCATCAATACAGGTACAAAATGTGTAGTATGGGAAACTGTGTGTGTCTGTATGGCAGCACTGTATCAGTACAGGTATGTGTAGTATGGACACTGTGTGTCTATGGCAGCATTGCATCAGTACAGGTGTGTGTAGTATGGGAAACTGTGTGTCTTTGGCAGCACTGTATCAATACAGGTATGTGTAATTTGGGAAAGAGTGTGTCTAAGGCAACACTATCGGTACAGGTATGTGTAGTATGGGACTCAGCCTGTCTATGGCAGCACCATATCAGGACACAGGTACATGTAGTATGGGAAACTTTGTGTCTATGGCAGCATTGTATCATTACAGATATGTGTAGTATGAGAAACTTTGTCTATGGCAGCACTATATCAGAACAGGTATTTGTAATATGGAAACTGTGTGTCTCTATTGCACCACTGTACCAGTACAGGGATGTGTAGAATGGAAACTGTGTCTATGGCAGCAGTGTCTCAGTACAGGTACAGAGTGTGTAGTATGGAAAACTGTGAGTCTACGCCAGCACTGTATTTATACAGGTATGTGTAGTATGGAAACTGTGTGTTTCTATTGCAGCACTGTATCAGAACAGGCATGTGTAGTATGGGCCTCTGTGTGTCGATGGAAGCATTTTATCAGTACAGGTATGTGTAGTAAAAGAAACTGTGTGTCTATGGCAGCACTGTTTCAGTGCAGATATGCAAAGTATGGGAAACTGTGTCTATGGCAGCTCTGTTTCAGTACAGGAATGTTTAGTATGAAAACTGTGTGTGTCTATGGCAGCACTATATCAGTACACATTTGTGTATTATGGGAAATTGTGTGTCTATGGCATCACTGTATCAGTACAGGTATGTGTAGTATGGAAAACTATGTATCTATAGCAGCACTGTATCAGTACAGTATGTGTAGGAAGAGAAACTGTGCATCTATGGCAGTGAAACTGTGCGTCTATGGCAGTACTGTATCAGTGCATGTACAGTATGTGTAGTATGGAAACTGTGTATCTATGGCACCACTGTATGAGTTCAGGGATGTGTAGAATGGAAACTGTTTGTGTCTATGGCAGCAGTGTATCAGAACAGGTACAGTATGTGTGGTATGGAAAACTGTGTGTCTATGCCAGCACTGTATTCATACAGGTATGTGTAGTATGGAAACTGTGTGTGTCTATTGCAGCACTGTATCTCTAAAGGAGTGTGTAGTATGGGACTCTCTGTGTCAATGGCAGCACTGTATCTGTACAGGTATGTGTAGTAAAGGAAACTGTGTGTCTATGGCAGTACTATACCAGTGCAGATATGTGAAGTATGGGAAACCGTGTCTATGGCAGCTCTGTTTCGGTACAGGTATGTTTAGTATGGAAACTGTGTATGTCTATGGCAGCACTATATCAGTACAGGTATGTGTATGATGACAAACTGTGCCTATGCAGTACTGTATCAGTACAGGTATGTGTAGTATGGGAAACTGTGTGACTATGGCAGCACTGTATCAGTACAGGTATGAGTAGTATGGAAACTGTGTGTGTCTGTATGGCAGCACTGTATCAGTACAGGTATGTGTAGGAAGAGAAACTGTGTGTCTATGGCAGTACTGTATCAGTACAGGTACAGTATGTGTAGTATGGAAACTGTGTGTCTATGACGGCACTGTATCAGTATAAGTACGTGTAGGAAGAGAAACTGTGTGTCTATGGCAGTACTGTATCAGTACAGGTACAGTATGTGTATTATGGAAACTGTGTGTCTATGGCAGCACTGTATCAGTACAGGTATGTGTAGTATGGGACTCTGTGTGTATGACAGCACTGTATCAGTAGAGGTATGCATAGTATGGAAACAGTGTGTCTATGGCAGCACTGTATCAGTAGAGGTATGCGTAGTATGGAAATGGTGTGTCTATGGCAGCACTGTATCAGTACAGGTATGTGTAGTATGGGACTCTGTGTGTCTATGGCAGCACTGTATCAGTACAGATATGTGTAGTATGGAAACTGTGTGTGTGTCTGCTGCAGCACTGTATCAGTTCTGGTATGTGTAGAATGGATAACGGTTTCTATGGCAGCTCTGTATAAGTACAGGTATGTGTAGTATGAAAATTGTGTGTGTCTATGGCAGCACTATATCAGTACAGGTACAGTAGGTGTGCTACAGGAAACTGTGTGTCTACAGCAGCACTGTATCAGTACTGGTATGTGTAGTATGTTAAACTGTGTCTATGGCAATACTTCATAAATACAGTTATGTGTAGTGTGGGAAACTGTGTCTATGGCTGCACTATATCAGTACAGGTATGAGTAGTATGCAAACTGTGTGTGTCTATTGCAGCCCTGTATCAGTACAGGTATATGTAGTATGGGAAACTATGTGTCTATGGTAGCACTGGTATTACAGCAATTACAGGTATGTGTAGTATGGAAAACTGCGTGCCTATGTCAGCACTGTATCAGTACAGGTACATTATGTGTAGTATGGGAAACCGTGTGTCTGTGGCAGCACAGTATCAGTACAGGTATGTATAGTATGGGAACCTGTGTGTTTATGGCAGCAGTGTATTAGTTCTGGTAGAGTATGTGTAGCATGGGAAACTGTGTGTTCATGGCAGCATTGTATCAGTACAGTATGTGTAGTATGGGAAACTGTCTATGGCAGCACTATATCAGTACAGGTACAGTAGGTGTGCTACGGGAAACTGTGTGTCTACAGCAGCACTGTATCAGTACAGGTATGTATAGTATGGGAAACTGTGTCTATGGCAGCACTATATCGGTACAGGTATGTGTAGTATGGAATCTGTGAGTGTCTTTTGCAGCACTGTATCACTACGGGTATGTGTAGTATGAGACTGTATCTATGGCAGCACTGTATCAGTACAGGTAAGTGTAGTATGGATACTGTGTCTATTGCAGCACTGTATCAGTTCTGGTATGTATAGTATGGGAAACTGTGTGTCTATGACAGCTCTGTATAAGTACAGGTATGTGTAGATTGGAACTGTGTGTGTGTATGTCAACACTGTATCAGAACAAGTATGTGTAGTATCAGAAACTGTCTATTTCAGCACTGTATCAGTACAAGTATGGGCAATATGGGATAGTGTGTGTTTATGGAAGCACTGTATCAGTTCAGGTAAGTGTAGTATGATAACTGTGTGTTTCTATTGCAGCACTGTATCAGAAAAGGTGTATGTAGTAAGGAAAACTGTGTGTCTATGGCAACAATGTATCAGTATATTTGTATGTAGTATGGGACTCAGTTTATCTATGGCAGTACTGTGTCTGTACAGGTACATTATGTGTAGTATGGGAAACTGTGTCAATGCAGCACTGGATCAGAACAGATATGTGTAGTATTGGAAACTGTCTATTTCAGCACTGAATCAGTACAAGTATGGGTAATATGGGAAAGTGTGTCTATGGAAGCACTGTATCAGTACCGATATGAGTAGTATGAAAACTGTGTTTCTATGGCAGCACGGTATCAGAAAAGGTATATGTAATATGGGACACTGTGTGTCTATACCAACAATGTATCAGTATAGGTGTATGTAGTATGGGCCTCAGTTTATCTATGGCAGCACTGTGTCTGTACAGTTACATTATGTGTCGTATGGGAAACTGTGCGTCAATGCAACAATGGATCAGAACAGGTATTGTTTGATGGGAAACTATATATCTATGGCAGCACTGTATGGGAAACTGTGTGTCTATGGCACCTCTGTATAAGTAGATGTATGTGTAGGACATAAACTGTGTGTGTGTATTGCAGCACTCTATCAGTACAGGTATGTGAAGATTGGAAAACTGTGTTTCTATGGCAGCACTATATCAGTACAGTATGAGTAGTGTGGGAAACTGTGTCTATGGCAGCACTCTATCAGTACAGGTATGGTAGCATGGGAAACTGTGTCTATGGCAGCACTGTATCAGTACAGGTATGTGTAGTATGAGAGTCTGTGTCTATGGCATCATTGTATCTTTACAGGTATGTATAGTATTTGAGTCTGTGTGTCTATGGCAGCACTGTATCAGTACAGGTATGTATAGTATGGGAAACTGTGTCTATGGCAGCACTGTATCGGTACAGGTATGTGTAGTATGGAATCTGTGAGTGTCTTTTGCAGCACTGTATCACTTCGGGTATGTGTAGTATGAGACTCTGTATCTATGGCAGCACTGTATCAGTACAGGTACACGTAGTATGGAAACTGTGTCTATTGCAGCACTGTATCAGTTCTGGTATGTATAGTATGGGAAACTGGGTGTCTATGGCAGCTCTGTATAAGTACAGGTATGTGTAGATTGGAACTGTGTGTGTGTATGTCAGCACTGTATCAGAACAAGTATGTGTAGTATCGGAAACTGTCTATTTCAGCACTGTATCAGTACAAGTATGGGTAATATGGGATAGTGTGTGTCTATGGAAGCACTGTATCAGTACAAGTAAGTGTAGTATGATAACTGTGTTTCTATTGCAGCACTGTATCAGAAAAGGTATATGTAGTAAGGAAAACTGTTTGTCTATAGCAACAATGTATCAGTATATTTGTATGTAGTATGGGACTCAGTTTATCTATGGCAGTACTGTGTCTGTACAGGTACATTATGTGTAGTATGGGAAACTGTGTCAATGCAGCACTGGATCAGAACAGATATGTGTAGTATTGGAAACTGTCTATTTCAGCACTGAATCAGTACAAGTATGGGTAATATGGGGAAGTGTGTCTATGGAAGCACTGTATCAGTACCGGTATGAGTAGTATGAAAACTGTGTTTCTATGGCAGCACAGTATCAGAAAAGGTATATGTAATATGGGAAACTGTGAGTCTATAGCAACAATGTATCAGTATAGGAGTATGTAGTATGGGACTCAGTTTATCTATGGAAGCACTGTGTCTGTACAGTTACATTATGTGTCGTATGGGAAACTGTGTGTCAATGCAACAATGGATCAGAACAGGTATTGTTTTATGGGAAACTATATATCTATGGCAGCACTGTATGGGAAACTGTGTGTCTATGGCACCTCTGTATAAGTAGATGTATGTGTAGGACATAAACTGTGTGTGTGTATTGCAGCACTCTATCAGTACAGGTATGTGAAGTTTGGAAAACTGTGTGTCTATGGCAGCACTGTATAAGTACAGTATGAGTAGTGTGGGAAACTGTGTCTATGGCAGCACTGTATCAGTACAGGTATGTGTAGTATGGGAGTCTGTGTCTATGGCATCATTGTATCTTTACAGTTATGTATAGTATTTAAGTCTGTGTGTCTATGGCAGCACTGTATCAGTACAGGTATGTATAGTATAGAAAACTGTGTCTATGGCAGCACTGCATCAGTACAGGTATGTGTAGTATGGGAGTCTGTCTATGGCATCATTGTATCTTTACAGGTATGTATAGTATTTGAGTCTGTGTGTCTATGGCAGCATTGTATCACTTCGGTATGTGTAGTGTGACTCTGTATCTATGGCAGCACTGTATCAGTACAGGTATGTGTAGCATGGGAAACTGTGTCTATGGCAGCACTGTATCAGTACAGGTATGTGTAGTATGGGAGTCTGTGTCTATGGCATCATTGTATCTTTACAGGTATGTATAGTATTTGAGTCTGTGTGTCTATGGCAGCACTGTATCAGTACAGGTATGTATAGTATAGGAAACTGTGTCTATGGCAGCACTGCATCAGTACAGGTATGTGTAGTATGGGAAACTGTGTCTTTGGCAGCACTGTAGCAGGACAGGTATGTGTAGTATGGAAACTGTGTGTGTCTACTGCAGCACTATATCAGTTCTGGCATGTGTAGTATGGGAAACTGTATCTATGGCAGCACTGTATCAGTACAGGTATGTATAGTATGGGAAACTGTGTCTATGGCAGCACTGTTTCAGTACAGGTATTTGTAGTATTTGAAACTGTGTGTCTATGGCAGCACTGTATCTGTACAGTTATGTGTAATATGGGAAAGTTTGTGTCTATGGCAGCACTTTGTCAGTACAGTTATGTGTAGTATTGTAAATTGTGTATCTGTGGCAGCACTGTATCAGTACAGGTATGTGTAGTATGGGAAATTATGTGTCTGTGGCAGCACTGTATCAGTACAGGTATGTGTAGTATGGGAAATTATGTGTCTGTGGCAGCACTGTATCAGTACAAGTGCAGTATGTGTAATATGGGAAGCTGTGTGTCTATGGCAGCACTGTATCTGTACAGTTATGTGTAGTATGGGAAACTGTGAGGCTATGGCAGCACTGTATCAGTACAGGTATGTGTAGTATGGGAGTCTGTGTCTATGGCATCATTGTATCTTTACAGGTATGTATAGTATTTGAGTCTGTGTGTCTATGGCAGCACTGTATCAGTACAGGTATGTATAGTACAGAAAACTGTGTCTATGGCAGCACTGCATCAGTACAGATATGTGTAGTATGGGAAACTGTGCATCAGTGCAGCACTGGATCAGAACAGGTGTGTGTTTTATGGGAAACTATGTGTCTATGGCAGCACTGTATCAGTACAGGTATGTGTAGTATGGAAACTGTGTGTGTCTATGCAGTACTGTATCAGTACAAGTATGTGTAGAATGGGACTCTGTGTATCTATGGCAACATTGTGTCAGTACAGGTGTATTTAGTATGGGACTCTGTGTGTCTATGGCAACACTGTTTCAGCACAGGTACAGTCTGTGTAGTATGGGAAACTGTATGTCTGTGGCAGCACTGTATCAGTGCAGGTATGTGAAGTATGGGAAACTGTGCGTCTATGGCAGCACTGTATCAGTACAGGTTTGTGTAGTTATGGGAGTCTGTGTCTATGGCATCATTGTAACTTTACAGGTATGTATAGTATGGGAGTCTGTGTGTCTATGGCAGCACTGTATCAGTACAGGTATGTATAGTATAGGATACGGTGTCTATGGCAGCACTGCATCAGTACAGGTATGTGTAGTATGGGAAACATTGTCTTTGGCAGCACTGTGTCAGTACAGTTTTGTGTAGTATTGTAAACTGTGTATCTGTGGCAGCACTGTATCAGTACAGGTATGTGTAATATGGGAAATGATGTATCTATGGCAGCACTATATCAGTACAGTTATGTGTAGTATGGGAAAATATGTGTCTGTGGCAACACTGTATCAGTACAGGTATGTGTTGTATGGGAAACTGTGTGTGTAACAGCACTGTATCAGTACAGGTACAGTATGTGTAATATGGGAAACTATGTGTCTGTGGCAGCACTGCATCAGTACAGGTGTCGATAGTGTGTATCTGTGTGTGTATGACAGCACTCTTTCAATACAGTACGTGTAGTTTTTAAACTGTGTGTCTATGGCAGCACTTCATCAGTCCACATATTTGTAGCCTGGGATTTGCATGGTACCATGCCATGCTCTGTGTTGTGCCTCTAGCCTGGGGTGGTCCGTCACATTACGTGTACATGTGGCTGCAGCACCATGTCTGCTCATCACCACAGTATCCTGAACATGTGGATGGTGCACTGCATCTGTGTGTGCTCTGTGGAGTCCTTGTGTGGCGCTTACGCCTGTGCGACACCACGTGACTGTGTGCATGTGCCTCTGTTCACAACTACCAGTGCCTGCATCTGCATTTGTCCTGTAGAGAGGCATACTGTCCTCTGCCTGGTATTAACATGTTCCCTTTGTTTTGCTCCACAGCTACCAGGCCTCAGGGAGGGGTTGAAAGGCCCCATCCAGACCCATCTGGAGTGGAAAGACAGCCAGAAAGAGTCAGGGGAGGCCAGGCAGGACTGCAGATGGTGCCAACACAGGGATGAAGAGCAGTCCTCAGATGCATGACAATGTAAGTATCATGCACTGTGCCACATGTGTGCCTGACTACATGCTCCAGGTACATGGCAGCATACAAGTTACCTGCCAATGTGTTTGCACAGCTGGAGTCCATCAATTGTGCATAGGTGCTTTAACTGGTTGTTATCCACCACAATTGGTGTTCTGCTATGTAGTGCAGATTGCTGCGGCATGTGTTCTGCCATGTGACCTGGGCATCATCTAGTGCATGGCCATTTTTTGGGGTGTACTGTGTAAATGTCACCTACTATGGTCGTCACTGGCCAGTGTGTGTGGCATTCACAGATGGCATGCCACTGCCATGCTTTATGCTTTGAATACCAGCAAATGCACACCATTGTTGGCCATGCCTGTGGCCTGTCCCTACAGCAGTGCTACTGTCCCCTGCAGCCATGGTTGTCAGTATACATAACCAAGGTACATCATGGCTTCCACAAGTGCTGTTTAGGGCCATCATTCTGGGCCATGTCCACTGCACTGTGCTCCACCTGCTGTCTGCTGGCAACAGTAACAAAAACATACTGTATGCATACAGGATCAGAATGTGCTGAAAACAGATTAGAATTTACAATAACACGTAAGTGTGGAGTCATTGAACGAAAACAAGTCCAGGGTTAAGTAACTTTAAGTTACATGTAAGACAAGAGAACAGGTGTAAGTGTCAGAGTTACAGCATTTATTAATTAATAATTAAATTTATTTATTTATTTATTCATTTGTTAACCAGGTTGGTGCACTGATCTGAAGACTTTTTTCAAGCATGACACGAGCCAGGTACTGGCACATACAGAGGTAGAAAACAGCATTCGTTACAAACAGCAAAAATCAACAGGAATCACAACAGACAGAACAACAAATCAGCAGATAAAACAGCGGTGAGGGGGAAATACACTAGACAGTGCCAGGCACATCTAATTAAGGTGAGAATTGGAACAGTTCATAACAGATACAGTACAGGGCAAAATGTAGCAACACTTGCAGCAATTTTGTGATAAACATTGACTAATGGCCAACCTCATGTGTAACACGTAGTCATTGGGTACTGGCATGTAATCATCATACCCAGAGGGGAAAGGCAGTTTGGGGGGCCTGTACTCGGGACAGTGGAGGGGTGGCTCTAATGGGAGGAGGAGTTGGAGGGCTGCATAGAAGGAACAAAAGGGGTAGCTGCCAGTGAACAGATGCAGGCTGAGGAGGATAGGAAATGAGCATATGTGTTAGCAAGGCTGGCCCTTAGCACCCACCAACTTAGATTACTTGTTACCATGGAAAATTACTGTACATAGACCGGTATAATGAAGTGCAGAGTCATTGATTGCATTTACAATGACTGCCAACAAGCAAATTAGCCTTGAGGGTATTTTGGAAGGTAGCTGCAGAAGATCAATTTAACAACTCCAGTGGTAGGCTATTGCAGAGTGATGTTGCAGAAACAGAAAAGACCTGTCATCTGTGCAAGTCTAGACCCTTTGGACCTCCATCAGTGGACAGGTTGATGACTCTAGTACCCTTTTCTGTGTTTTGGCCTAGATGATACTATGGAGACTGGGAGGGACAGCAATTTTGAACAGCTTGAGGGCTAGACAGAGGACCAGATAGGTTAATCTTGCTTCAAGGGAGGGCCAGTTTAGGACTGATAACACATCACAGTGATGGTCTCTGGGCTGTGCTCCAGCTGCAAAATGTGCCACTCTGCAATATAATACCTGTAGTCTGCTTAGCTCAGACACATGGAGGGGTTGTATGAGGGGGCTACATAGAGTGAAATGGGCAGTAGTGTGCCGGTGGCAATGGCCAACCACACTTCATTACTGAGGTACCCAATAAGTCTGTACTGAAGACCAGTCTTCTGATACAGAGATTTTGTCACAACCTCAACAGCAGGTTTCAGTGTGAGCTCCTGGTCAAGATGGTTTCAAAGGTATTTTATAAAGTCAGTCACTTCCAGCTGACTACCATCCAGAGAAGACAGCTGGAGTAGATCTTGTCTCACTTTACCCAGGTGCCTAGAACCAAACAGCATGACTTTGGTTCTCTTGAGGTTAAGGATAAACTTTTTTTCTAATAGCCAGCCCTCCAATTTCTTAAAGTCAGTATTTAGTTCTAGGTTTATCTGATTTACATCCGCTGTGCTTCTATACAGTACGGTAGAGTCCACATTCAATTGCAGCTTGACCCACCCCCCAATTGTCAAGCATGATGATGATGACTTTTTATACAGGAAACAAGCTTTGGGGAAAACAACCTTTTTTACAAAGGATGCCCTGTACGTGTTAAAATAAAACAAATAACAATGACACATAAATACATAGTTAACCATTCACAAGTACCAAAATCATGTATAAATTGTTTTCAAAAACTATAAGAAAAAATCTATTAGCTGTTAATACAACATTTTATAACCAACATGAGTGTGATTACAACTAAGGTGAATCATAGCAGTTGCATCCTGTTTGAAATTTATTTTTCATTGCAATCTGGAACTTCTGAACTGCATTTTCCAATTTAATATGATTCGCTACAGCATTCCATGTAAGTGCTACAGCAGCTTGTAATGCTATTTCACCACGTCTGATGTTAATTTTTGGCCAATCCATTCCTAACAAGGTTTCTCTCATATAATATTTCTTTTCTTGGGTATTCTGACTTAGCAAATATTTCAAGGGATGATTGGTGTTGTGTGTCACAAGATTACAACACCAAGTAGACCACTGTATGTTTCTTCTTTACTCCAGACCTATCCACTGTAATTTATCATAGACTTTACAATGATGTTCTCCAAATCTACTGAAGCTGGCAAATCTTGTTAATCTATAGTATGCTTGATTGATTTTCCTAAGTGCCTTATTCAAGGTATTTCTATACACCAATGCCCCATAATTTAATGCAGGGAGTATTAATTGGCTTACTAACTTGGTTCTTGTTAATTTTCCTAGTGAAGAAGAAATTTTCTCAAGGCGCCCAGTATTTGGTTAAATTGTTTTTACTTCCAAGCTTACATGCTCATCATACATGAGCTCCCGATCAATTACCAGCCTCCGACCAACCAGCCTCCGATCAATTACCACCCCTAAGTATTTATAAGTATTTGTTTTGGGAATATATTTTTTGTTGTTTAATACTAAGTTTAGTTCTGAACCTATAGAAGGTCTATTGTTTGATGTAAAAGTCATGCATTGAGTCTTTTAAAGGTTCATCAATAGTTTGGCTTTACAAAACCAATTCTCCATTAGGAGCATGTCTTCTTGCAGTTTGAATTCTAGGTTAGCATGGCTATCAGAAGATGCCACCAGGACTGTGTCATCCATGTATAGCCACAACTCTCCATTTCTTATAGCACTTGGTAAATTATTTACATAAATATTGAAGAGAAGGGGCCCCAGTATCGAGTCCTGGGGCACCCCTCTCCTCACCCCTCTTAATAACGGCACAGTCTTCCCTACTGATGCACATTGTTTTCTATTGGATAGGTAAGATTTGAACCAAGTCAATGATTCTTCATGCACTCCACTCTCATACAGTTTTCTTAGGGCAATCCCGTGGTACACCAAATCAAAGGCTTTGCTGAGGTCCATGAACATGGCCCCTGTGCTGAGCCCTTGCTTCATTGGGACAGCTATGAGGTTGTTAAAATCAGTAAGGGCCATGTCCGTGGTCCTTCCCACCCTTAACCTGTGATGACAGTTTATAATCAGGTTATACTGCTACAGATATTGACTAAGCTGCTCATGTACATATCGTTCAAGTACCTTTGACAGCACTGGCTGTAGAGCTATTGGCCTATAGTTTGACAGAACCAGGGGATCCCCATCTTTGTCTATTGGGATAATCTTTCCAATTTTCCATGTGACTGGGAATATACCTGTGCTTAAACTCCAATTAAAAAAGTACATTACAATTGGGGTTAATATATCTGCTCCTATCTTAAGGAATTTAAAATCCACCCCATCTAACCTGCCAGTCTTATCAATTTTTTGTCTTTTTAGTGTTTTTTCAACATCTAACCTATTTAGAACCCTGAATCTGAACTTAGGTTTGTGTTCTCTAGTTTCCATTAATTCTGCATCTTGAATAAAATCAGATATTTTCAAGTCAGAAAAGTCCGATTTGACATTTTCAAGGTCCAGATCGGGTAATTCTGTAAAGTATTCATTTAAAATATGTGCAACTAATTTCTCATCTTCTATTATTACATTGTTCCCAGCTAGTTGGATGGATCTTTTTGAATTACAGGATTTTGTAACTTTTTAATATAGTACCAGAATCTCTTAGAATCAGTTGCATTTTCCATTCCATTCCTATAATGATGTGACTTGGGCATCCATACCATTTGTGAGCATTTCTTTGTCCATTTCTTAAAAGTGGCCCAATCTTCAGCGGTCTTTTTTTTCCATAACCTAATTTTTATTTTAATATACTTTTTAATTTTCTCAGTTACACATGGTAACTGTTTTTTCCCAATTACCGTTTGTATCTTCAGGGTGTGTCTATTAATAATCGTAACTAGTGTATTAGTAGAATCCTTATTGCCAGGTCCAAGTCAGGTATTAACCTCAGTTGATTCCAGTTTATGTTTAGCAGACTATCTCTAAAAGTATTTACATTAAAGGGACACTGTCAACCCCATTAGGGCTCAAAGTGTCCCTAACTTAAAAAACACATTTTATGATTGTAGACATTCTGTAAAGATTATTGATGTATCTTGTAGTTTGATTCTGATTATTTTTTCTTTAGAAAAGTGAAAAACAGACTGCCCAACATCCTGGTGTTACCACACCAAAGCAGGTATGTTTACATTCTTGATCAACTCCAACTGCATCTTTCCTGGACTTGGGAACATCCACAACACAGTCTAGCCACTCATGATACAGTGGGAGTTTTAGAGGCTACTGCCTCATGAGTGACTGCACTGTTAGGGGGTGTTTCTAATGCTCAGGAAGTATACAGTAAGAACAGATCCAGAATTGTAAACAAAACAAGATTGTTTATAAATATACATTAGCATGCATTTTGGTTCTAGTAAACAAGGAGACAAGCAAAACAAACAGCAACATCAATGAATTTTAGAGAAGGTAAGCAATCATAAAATACAGGTTTTTAACTAGAAATAATATGATGCAAAAACTGGTTGACAGTGTTCCTTTAAAGTTCTTCCAATTTGTAATCAAGGTAAATTCAATGTCATGTCACCTTGGATTAGCCCATTCTATAACACAACGGGTAGGACAATGGCCACTCAGGTTCAGCCAATTTCACTATTAGATGTTTTGATACAAATATTAGATCAAGTAAAGACCCTTGCACTATGCTACTTGTGGTTCTTGTTGTCCCAAGTATCACTTGTTTTATCCCCAATATGTCAAAACTGTCTTTTAATCTCTTCCCTCTACTCATGTTTCAATCAGCATTAAAGTTTCCCAATAAAGCAAAATCAGCATCCTTTACAATGTCTCTAAGTTTAGCTGCTAAAACATCAAAATGGGCCACTTTAGTTTTGGGGGGGGGGTGCATAGACAGTACCTATCATACATTTACTTAAGATCAGCTCATCTACTAGGCAATCCATACCCTCTAAGTTCCCTGAATATCTAATTTGGTAGGGCCCAAATTATTGTTGACATAAATTACAACCCCTCCCCTTATTTTTCTCTATGCTGTCTGATTAGTTCATATCCCTTTACCTGGGCCTCCTTGTCAATAATGTGTTTACTGAGCCAAGACTCAGAGAATCTCATTAGATCTGGTTTAACATTTTCAGCCCACACTCTTATCAAATCAATCTTTTTTAATAAGCTGAGGGCGTTCTCATGAGTTATGTGTAAACCCTTTATCTGCCCAGGTTCAGGGTTTGTTTCAATATCACCACTAATTAACAGAAACAGCAAGCAATAGTTAGAAACTCGGCGATTACATTTGTATAAAGTTCTATATAGGGTCTGGTACCCCTGCTTATAATGGTTCCATCTAAATGAAAAACAATTCTTTCTCTTTGGAATTACTTGACTGCCAGTCACCCCAATCTGTCTCAGACAGTACCATTTTGCATACTGATTCATATCATTACTCTTCCTAACATGTGTTTTCTCAATCCCATGGTTTTTATTCTGTCCATCAGGTACTGTCCTAAATTTGCCCTTGATTCCCATTAGTGCACCAAATTGCAAAAAATAAATCATTATAAGGACTTTCATTATTATAACTCGTTATAAAAGGTACTTTAAAATTAACTGCCCCTTGATCAGATAGTATAAACCAATTATTAATTAAAGATACTTTAATCACTTGAATACTTGTCCATATGATAAGTCACGGTGCTAATCTTATAACAAGAAATAAGATGTTTAACACTTTGTATACTTGAGAATGTGCTGCCACCACATAATTTTGTAACTCTTGTTTGTCCTGCTACAAATAAGATTTGGTTTTAGACCCTCATTCAACAGCTGCCACCTGTCACAATCAATACTAGTTGCAATGCCTCTCATGCTGTGCAACACTTCAGTATTTTCACTTCTCAGTGCTTTTGACACAGAGCTAGATGGGAAAAGATAATTAAATCTAATCAAGCCACAGTTCTGCATTTTTACAAATCAGTTCACAATTGTTTAAGTAAAAATCAAGTTATGTTAAGTCTTAAAATCCTAATTTAGGTTTGTCTCCAAGCATGTCATTTATAAACAGTAAAAACAACTATGGGCCCAAAATGAATCCTTGAGGTATCCCTGTAGTTATAGGTCAGACATACTTCCTCTTCATTTCATAAGTTGCACTCTGTCAGTTAGGTAGTGCCAGAACCAGTTATATGCATGATCCTCTAGTCCCGCATGACTGAGTTTGGACAGCAGAAGCTCATAGTCAAGGCCACTGATTTACGGTGATTGAAACATTTAAATTCCATTTTCAATACTTCAGATTCCAGAATTGACCGGTGATTGTTACTCTAATTTCCGTATTTTACTGGGATTCTGCTGTCATTCTTTTAGTATGTGTATAAATAATCAGAATAAAATAAGGCTTAATATACAGAGCATTAAATAAAGCAAATTGAAAATAGTTCATGAAGCAATTATAAAAAAAAATAAAATTTTTTGTAGAATTGCTGATCTAGTTTAAAATGGCAGATTCCATGAAATCTTTGTTTTTACCAGTATTCCGGCAGCCCTAATTCCGGAATTTTAGTGGGTGTTCTGGTAAAAACCAAAAACAGTGGCCTTGCTCATGGTCAAATGCCTTGGTTAGGTCTATGAAGACAGCTCCCGTCTGTAGCCCATGGTCCATAGCTACAAGTATATTGAAAGTGAGCTGAACAAGAGCTGTATCTATTTCATTATTTTTTTCTAAAACTACATTGCACATCAGAAAGTGAGTGGCATAGCTCCAAGCAGTCTTGGAGCTGGGAGTACACCAGCTTCTCTTGTATCTTAGTTAGCTTGCTAAGGAGAGATGTGGGTCAATATTTTTCAACTAGGTCTTTAGCACTGCCTTTATGGATAGTGCCCACTCAGACAGTTTTCTTTTTGACAGGAAAGGGGCCCAGAAGTAGGAATTTATTGAAAAGGTTTCTGAGAGAAGTGGCTATAATAGAAGCTGCAGTTTTCAAAAACATTGGTTCTGGTTTATCAAAACCTGGAAAGCCACCTGTTCTGATCCTACTTAGTTGGCTAAGTACTTCCCTTCTTATGATAATATGAATGTGAACTTGAGGAGAGGGTTGATTTGAATTAGGGGGCTCTATGATGCTGGTTCAACGAGAAGCACATCGACCAGCATCACAGCGCCAGGCTCCATGTAGACCACAATTTGCAGTTGTCATGGAGCCACACACTTCGGGATGTGTTTTTTCTTTGGGACTCTGCCACCACACCCCCCCCCCATACTTTTGGATTCTAACTCCAGGTCAGAGTTAGTTTGGGGAGGGGGTGCAGGTTGGGGGAAGGGGTTGCCCAGTCCCAGCGGCACTTCTATGGAGGCATGGTGCTGTTGTCGATATCGACGCATGTTGCTGTAGAAATGTCGCTGTTCAGGGGGCATACCAAATTAGGGGAATGGCTCAAATTGCCAATTTGAGGTGCTAGGCACTTATCCAGATTAGTGAAAAAGATATTAAAAGCATTAGCTGAGGCAACAGGTTCATATACAAATATTTCCATCTGGTTTAATGAGCACTAGGTCAGAACAGCGCCAACCACATAAGCGCCACCAAGACCAGCCCAGTACAAACAGGGCTGGTAACAACAACTGTGGTACAAAATACTGTCAAACATAACAGCGCCCATGGTAGTGGCCGTATGCCACAGCGATGACTGCTACTATTCCCCAGAACAAAATATGTACACTTATGTTTTGCAGGGAGCTCCGCCACCCACACCCCTTGTTATTTAAATATCCAACTCCAAGGGGGAGCGGACCTTGGAAAAAAGAAGAAACTTGGGGTGGGAGGATTTCGGTCTTGGGATGTAATAAAAAAAAAACTAAACACTTTGGTTGAGGGGGAAAAAATTATGACTGTATGTGCTGAGAGACCTGGAACAGAACCCTGGTCTCTCGCGCTATACTGAATGAGCTGGTTGTGCCTTATACCTCTGCACCATGGGAGCAGCTCAGCCAGCCTTCACATTTTTCCCCTACTTCTCCATGACCTGCCTTGCCTTCACAGCCACAGGGGTAGCAGTAGCAGTTACTAACATTCACTAATCTATCTCTGTCATTGTTGAAGTCAAACACCATTTAGGAGGTGTACTTCAGACCATGCTCTTCTAGCTGCGCTGTTCTGACCGGGAAGGGGTTTAATGTTCTGTGCAGTATCTTCTGAGAGTCCTTTCAGGAGACAGTTGTTTTTGGGGTCAGAAAGATTCTTAGCCTGGAGTATCCTTTTATGGTATATCTCCTTTTGGCATTTTTAGAATCCTGCTTACAGGAGTTTCTCAGGGCTCTGTCCAGTCAGCAGCTCCCCTAGAAGCTTATTTTGACCCCAGGCATTATCTCTGCATTTTATATTGTTTCTTAGGTCATGATCCAGCCATTTAGAGGAATGGCTTTTTACCCTATGTTGTTTCAGGGAGGCATGTTTGTTAAGGACACTGAAGAAGTTATTAATAAAGAAGTCAAGATCTACTGTAGGTCCATACTGGGCAGTTAGTTAGGTCATCCCAGTGTATCTCAGCTAAACTGTTATGAAAGACAGCTTCCTCAAACATGTAGAAGGGTTCTACATCAGAATATCGACAACAATGTTGTCGAAATCCTGAACAGTGACAGGAACAATGCCGACTGTCAGCATTGTTCCCGTTGGGACGAAGTGTGCTTTTTTTGTGGGGGCTGTGCCCCCTCACCCTCCCTCTCTAAATAACCAACTCTGAGTTGGAGTTGGTTCCTGGTGAGGGGGGTGAAACACCGGGAGTTGGAGTGTCAGCGAACAGTGGACCATCACAGTGATCTGGCGAGATATGTCGCTGTGATGGTCTTCGGTGTTAGGATGTCATTGTGGTGGTGTGCTACCCTGTAGAGGTCTCAAGACACCAAAATTTTATAGGGAGATTTAGGGAATTGTTTTTTCAGATACAGAACATGAGCATGATCACTGAGGGTATCCAGAAATACAGTATAACAACAACTTTTACTCTATCTGGCCTGCTAAGCAGTATCCAGTCAATAGTAGAATGATTACCAGACTTTTGGTTCAATCTGGTAGGTTCACATAATAGTTGGGTGAGAGGAGAATCAGACAGGGCAGTCATGTCCACACTGTCACTCATCCAGTTAAGATTAAAGTCATCTAACAGTATCAGTTCCCCCAAGAATTACTATCCACACAGCCAATAAGAGAGACCAGACCACATCTGGCAACCTTGGGGGAATGGTAGGCACAGCCAATAGTCAAAGGTTTTGTCCATCTAAGTAACAATTTAAACAAAAACTCAGAGGAGTCAATAGGCTGTATGGGTATTGTGAGCTCCACAGCATGCAGGGAGCTCTTAACAAAGATTACTGCACCTCCACCTTTCTTGCCTGACCTATCCTTCTAGAAGGTGCTGAAGCCAAGGAGGTCAAACTTGTAATTTAGGATGTGGTGTTTCAACCAGGTTTCGGTGAGCCCTATAACATCAGGGGAGTATAGATTTACCCATGTCTCAAGCTCATGTGCTTTACCAACTTTAGGCCTTACATGCCTGCCCAGATAGGGTCAGAGGGGGAGGAAACCCTGCTGTGTACCAGACCAGACTGATTTCAACATCTCCTGAGAGGAGAAGAATAAGCTGTTGTAGGCTACTAATTAATGCACTGACAGTCAATGGCCTACTCTGCAAGTCTCTTAAGAAAGAGGCAAGGAGATAGCAATTTCCATTCTGCTGACTCTCCATGGCCTCAGGGAGTATACCTGGTAACATAAAGGCCAGTATTTGAAAGCCAAGGCAGCTCTCTGTGTTGACCTTGGATTGTAACAGCTGCACAGAGTGATCACCAAGTCAATACATACTGTAAAAATGTCACAATAAAACAAATTTCCATAGCAAACCCCTTGAAGGACATTGTGAGATGTATTTTATACACAGAACCCAGACAGAAGTTCACCTGGAAGGGAGTAATCGTGGTCAAAGTACCCAAAGGATAGCCTTAGGGGTCAATGAAACTCTTTGAGAGAACTGGACTAACTCTATCAGGTAAGGGAAGAATGAGAAACAGATTTAAAAATTCAGCATCACCTAATAGTATGTTGCCCTAAGTTCAATATTAGCTTATTACCTAGAGCAAGCCTTGCATAAGCACACCACCCATGTAGGGTGCACTTTGGACATCAGGTTAAAGGGGTAAAAGCAAAACAGGGTCCAGCAGTATATTTTACCAAGTTGCACCAAGTATAAAGCTATCATAATATTTAGGCTAAACCTGCAAGAGGATCCCACCCATAAAGGGCGTACTTTTGATACCTGAGTCAACAGAATGATATTCAAAGCAAGGGCTAACAATGCCCTTGCACAACCCCTCAAAAGACAACGGAAGGTGTAATTTGTATACCTGTATCATAGAGGAGGAAGAATTATGATCTGGTAGATCGGGTAGTTTGGTCTGATCATAGCACCATGAGGAGGTTCATGCTTGCTCCCCCTCCTCCGGAGGGTCCATCCTCTCTGGAGATGGTCTAATACCACCCTTTATGGGGATTGTCCCCAACAGGATTACAGGTGGTACCGGACTTATTGAGCGTGGAGGTTGCATGTGCAATTGGAATGGAGGAGGCAGTGACAGCCTATGGTAGGGCTGTCACTGCCACTTTTGACTCAGTCGCACCCATCCATGTCTGACCCTTATCTACTCTCCAGAGACCTCCCTGGTTTGATGGAGAGCTCAGGGAGTTAAAGATTAAGGGCCAAAAGTGAGAGAGTCAATGGAGGAGGCCTGGGCTGACGGAGGACATATTGACCCTGAGGTCACACTATCGTGACTATCAGGGGGTAATTTCCTGAAAGAAGGCAGCATTTTTGTCAAGGGTGATTGTTGCAGCAAGGAACAGACCAGCTCAGCTCTTCCACATGGTAGACAGGCTATTATACCCAGCCTGTCTCCAAGTGGGAGGAGCAGGTTCTAGCACTAGGTGCAAAGAGTTTGCTCTGTTCTTTGCTGACAAAGTGTCCACTGTCAGGGTGAAGATCTCCTCTAGTTTCACTGAAAGGGACTGTGGGATTCACTCTGAGGCCTACCAGAACACTCCTCCTGTATGGGCTGAGTTTGACCCAGTTGGGGTGGAGGAGGTGGCAGAGATAGTCTCAACACTGCGACCAACGCAGTGTGATCTGGACTCAGGGCCAACCCTACTTCTGGTCAGATGTTTGGATCTGATGGGAATTGTGGTTGCTGAGATCATATGGAGTTCCTTGGGGAGTGGGGTCATTCCATTGGCCTTGAAAGAGGCCTTGGTCAGACCTCTATTGAAGAAACCCTCAATGGACCAGGAGCGTCTCAACAACTACAGACCTCACATTTTTAGGGAAGGTTTTAGAAAAAGTGGTGGCCATTCAGCTCGAGGCACATCTTGCCTCCTCCACCCCTTATGAGTCCTTCCAGTCTGGATTCAGAGCCAGGCATAGCACGGAGACCACTCTGATGAAAGTTCTTAATGATCTCCTGATGGCAAGGAACAGGAGAGAGCGTACCATCTTGGTCCTCCTGGACTTCTCAGCAGCATTTGACACTGTGGACCATGATGTGCTGCTGAACCGCCTGCATTACTGGTGTGGCCTGGCTGGTAATGTCATCAACTGGTTCACGTCATATTTGACAGGCAGAGTGCAGAGGGTGGCGATGGGGTTTGCCTCATCTAACCCGAAGCCTCTGCTCTGTGGAGTCCTACATTGTTCAGTCCTGTCACTCTTGTTGTTCATGGTGTATATGCTACCATTAGGAAACATTATCAGGTGGCATAGGCTGGGTTTTCATTGCTATGCTGATGATATCCAACTATACCTGTCCTGTGCAGTTGGTAACCAGATGGCAGCCTCTGTGTTTAACAACTGCCTGAAGGAGATCCAGACTTGGATGGTTCAAAACTGGTTAAGACTCAACCCTAACAAGACTGAGGTGCTAGAGGTGGATCCAGGTCATAGGTGTGGGGGGGGGAGGTTGGGACCCACCCCCCCCAGTTTAGTACTGAGGGGGGTTACACTGACTCCCTCCACACAGGTTAAGGATCTGGGCATGATCCTCGATGATGGCCTGACACTTGATGCACAGGTATCATCCGTCATCAAAAGTGAATTTTACCATTTGAGGAACATCACCTGTATCTGAGCCCTTATACCAACTGAGGACCAGACTACTCTGGTACATGCTTTCATCATGTCCAGATTAGACTACTACAATGCCCTGTACATAGGGCTATCTGGAGGCAATTGCCACCGGCTGCAGTTGGTGCAGAATGCGGCAGCTAAATTACTGACAGGAACTCGAAAATTTGATCATATTATGCCTGCACTGGCTGCCAGTCAGGTGGAGAATTGTCTTCAAGGTTGGGTTACTGACCTATAAGACCCTACATGAATGGGGACCAGAATACCTGCAAGATCTCCTTGTACCTCACTGTCCATCCTGGGCTCTCCGCTCTGCTGAGGGTTGACTCCTAGGGGTTCCCAGAGTTAGGTTGTGGCATTCAGGGGAACGGGCATTTTCTGTGGCAACACCTGTCCTGTGGAACTCCTTGCCTGGTCATCTGTGAGAGGCACCCTTGTTGGAAACCTTTAAAAAGGGCTTGAAGACTTTCCAGTTTAACCAGACTTTTAATTTGTAAGGTGTTAATTGAATTGTGATTTATATTTTATAAAGATAGATAGTTTTTTATCTCTATTGTTGTTACCCCATTTTGATATGTATTTTAATTGCTGTTTTTAAATAATTTGTTGATGTTCAGTGCTCCGAGTTTCTGGAATGGGGCACTATAAAAATAAAGTATCTATCTATCTATCTATCTATCTATCTATCTATCGATCTATCTAATCTATCTATCTATCATATGCACATCCCCAAGACAGGGTGACAAGATAAGCTAAGCAGAGAAGGCATACTGTACAGTAGCAGGATGCAGAGCTTCAGTAGCAAAAGCAATCAGGCAGAATCAAATGTGAGCCAAATGATAACAAAGTGTCCGGTGTAGTGATGCTAGCAACAGGCAGGCAGCAAGTCACTATGTACATATCATGCCTGTGTTAGGTGCTGATGGCCACATGAACCCTTTTGACATAGCTAATTCTGTTGCTAGGGGTACGGAAGCATGCATCTCTCTTTCTGTGAATGGCATGAAATTCCACGTCCAGTCTGGCTGCACTGCTGTTGTGCATGCCCTGCATGTCGTGCTCCACATGTACTGTGTTACCTGATTGATTCTGTACCTAGTTTCCATCCACAGGGTCCTCCAGGGTTGGTGGTGGATGCCCTTCCAGCCAGTAGCCACGATAAGCAAAAGAGGTAACAGATTGTCCTCCTTTGCATCCTACGTGCCATGGTCTGAGGGGCAGAAACAGCAGTGGAGGCATCAGTGACCTGAGTGAAGGTGGAGGTGGAGTCAGCGGTGATCCACATGGAGGCATTAGTTGAGAGGGTGGTGGCAGCTGTGGAACATACCACCACTGCTGCGGTGGACCTGGTGGTATAGCTATCACTGCCAGTAGCAGAGCAGCCTCTCAAGGAGCCATAGTCCCAAAATATCAGCACTCCTAAGTAAAGACACACAGCCACAAAGGCAACTCACAAAAAATTAATGTGCAAATGCGTGTTTGAGCTGTGTTAAGCAAGAGCAGTAACCAGTAACCCCTCCTACTGCTCTTGCTCAGCACAGATTTAATAAACACAGCATTTGCACTTTTTTTTGTGATTTGCCTTTGTGGCTGTGCATCTTTGCCTAGGAGTGCTGATTTTTTGAGATTGCATTTGTTTCCATGAATGGCTCCTCTATCAGCACCTACCCTGCACCACTGTTCATAGCCGCTTGCCTTTGAAGCCGGCTCAAGGGGCCATAGGCTAGCTTCAAACTGTGGACATTTCCGTTGCCTCCTTGTTGGGGTCTGTGATATTTCCCCCTGTTGTTGTTCATGTTTTATTCCCCAGTAGGGGTGTTTTTTATATTTCCCTGTAGGGGCTGTGTTCTTTGATAGGTGGTTGTGTGGGTTACTGTTAAGCTTTGCTGTCTTTGCCTGTGTTCCATCTCCTTTTCATTACTGGGCTGTTTGCACTTGAGGGTGTATTGTCTGTGCATTGGGGTGGGTCTTGCTGTGACATGTGCTTTGCAGTGCCTGATTGCACATGGGTCCTCCCTGCATAGTGCCATGTTTAGCACACCTAGCTCTGAGCTTGGGTCCTTCCTGCACAGTGTCATATTCGGTGCACCTAACATGCTATTCACCCATTTGCACTGCTGCCCAATATTCAGCCTTTTAAATATCTGGCATTATACTAGGAGTTATGTTAAGAGTAGGTAGATGTACAGAAGGCAAGGGCCCATTGTGGTACATCTCCCGTAAGGGTTATTTAGTTCTCATAAAATGTAGTAGGCATTTATCTAATTTTAGTTTTAAAGTATTAAACGTATCCACTTCCACCACATCCCTGGGGAGAGAATTCCACATGGGAACTATCCTTTGGGTAAAGAAAAATCTTCAACAGTCTCTTTTAGGAAAAGTCAGCATTAGCTGGTGACCATGACTTCTGAGAGAGAAGTTCCTATGATTTACTTTTAGCCCTAGGTCATCCATAAGTTGTTTGTCCCTACAAATTCTGAACATCTGTAATAGGGCCACTCTGATCCTCCTGAGTACAGATATAATTTAGTGAGTCTCTGTTCATAGTCCATCTTTTGGAGGCCATCCACCAGTTTTGTTACTCTCCTTTGGACACTCTTGACTCGTTTTATGTCCCTACGCAAATGTGGGCTCCACAGCGGTGAACAGTAGTCCAAATGTGGCCACACACATGCTGTGTACAGTGGGAGGATGCAAGCCCTGTTTCTGGTTGAGAATGACCTTTTTATGCAGCCTATAATTTTGTTGGAGTTTTTGACTACTTCATTACATTGCTTACTAAACTTTAAATCTTTAGTAATTAGTATCCCCAAGATCTTTCTCACTTTCTATGGATCTCAGGGTTTTCCCAGCCAGAGAATATATATTACGGGAACTGAATTCCCTCAGGTGCATCACCACCCATTTATCGGCATTGAGGGACATTCCATTTGTTTTAGCCCATAGTTCAAGACTGGCAATGTCCTTTCTTAGAGCTGTGACCCCCAGGTCAGAGTTAACTTCTGCAGCAATCTGGTATCATCTGCAAATTTAATAGTAAAACTGCTTGCTTTTCCATTTAAATCAGAAATAAAGACAGAAAAAAGGGCTGGTCCCAGCACCGATCCCTGTGGCACCCCTCTTGTGACAGGACCCTCTCTTGACATGTGTCCTCTTATTCTATCTGCATTCTGTCACGTAGCCACACCTCTACCCAATTGATAAGTGCTGCATTAATTCCTAATGAATGCATTTTTTCTATAAGGATGGAGCGTGGGACTTTATCAAATGCTTTGCAGAAGTCCAAGTAGATCACATCTATGGGTGTTTTAGTTTCTAGGTCATTTACTCTCTCATAAAAAAGTTGCTGTTGAGACAGGATCTCTGGATTTTGAAGCCATGCTGGCCATTATCCCCAAGGTTTTTAGTAATGATTTCGTGCTCCATCCTATCCTTAATAATGGATTCCTTGACCTTACCAAGTACATTGGTAAGGTTTATTGATCTGTAGTTTGCTATACACCCATAATCTCCCTTTTTGTGTTTCCCTGCGCTTGCACAAGAAACACCTTGGGACAGTACCGCATTTGAGAGGTGTGTCGGGGACGAGTCCAATGCAGCTCTCTCTACAGTGGGCAAGTCCCTGATACACCAACCACCACTGCAGCCCAGTGTGATGGACATTGGAATTTTACAGTGGGGAGCAGACAGCACTTGAAACAAAGGAGCCACTCCAGTCAGATGGGGGGGCTACATTTGTTTAATTTGCATATTGCTGTCAGCCCCACCCTCTGATCCCCATCACAGCACCACCACCCAGCATCAATTAAACCCTCCCACTGTGTGCTGCCCGCCCTGCCCCTCCATTGCCTGTCATGACATCAAGGTGGCCAAGCCCAGTGTCAGCATGTATTCTCCCCCCACCCACTAATGTGGCACACTGGGATCCCACCCCAGTGTGCCAAAATTATTTCCTTTTCTGACACCGGAATGCTCACTCCTGGTGTTGGAAGGTCCCCCCAAGCCTGTTTACTTCTGTTGCTAACATCAGAGTGCCCAATCCCCGTGTCGGCATGTATTCACCCCCTCCCCCCATTGTGGCACACTGGGAGCCCATCCCAGTATGCTTAAAGTTTTTTTTTACCCTGTAAAATAAAGAAAACTGTCCCCCATCACACAGTGGGGAGCCGGCCTCACTTGAACCGAAAGAACTGCTCCAATCAGATGGAGCGCTTCATTCATTTAATTTACATAGTGCTGTCAACCCCCACCCTCTGTTCCCTGTCACAGCACCACCACCCAGCATCAATTAAACCCTTCCACTGTGTACTGCCCACCCCGTTCCCTCCATTGCCTATCACTTTGCTGACATCGGGTTGTCCAATCCCCGTGTCAGCATGTATTCTCCCCCCCCCACTAATGTGGCACACTGGGAGCCCACCCCAGTGTGTGAACATTATTTCCTTTTCCAACACCGGGATGCCCACTCCCAGTGTTGGAAGCCACCCTCCAAGCCCGTTTACTTCTATTATCAACATCAGGGTGCCCAATACTTGTGTTGGCATGTATTCACTCCCCCATTGTGGCACACTGGGAGCCCACCCCAGTATACCTAAAGGTTTTGTTTTAACCTGTAAAATAAAGAAAACTGTCCCCAGCCACCTTTTTTATTTTACCTGTCCCTCATCATCTCTCCAGCCCCCCTCTCCCATCCCCACCCTTCCACTGAGCACCCTCCTCCTTGCACCCCCCCCCGCACCACATACTTAGCTCTGGAGGTCAGGAGCAGCAATCTTCTCTGGACAGGGACACACCTGCACTCTTCAAACCAAACTGCGAACTGAGGACTCAGGTAAGCGCTGTATAATGGGAGTCAATGTGGGGAGGTTCAATTTAGGTTGACGTCTCAGCCATTTTTAGGAATTCTGGCCCCAAATTTTAAACATGGGGTTCTTGGGACACCACCTCATGAACAGTGTCACTGTCATTTTGTTACTCAGTCCCGAAAGATGATTTTGTGGTCACTGCATGGAATCACCTTTTGGGACTGATAAATGAAATGACAGTGCCACTGTTTATGAAGTGGGGTCCCAAAAAGCCCATGTTGCAAATTTGGTGAAAACATTCCCAAAAATGACTGGGTTACAAGTGTGCATTGAGCAGTTGCTATGCACCCTCATAACTTTGCCAATTTTTAATATTTTCACTCCAGATTTTTAACATTGCCATTTTTTCACACCTCCTTATCAACAGTATAGCTGTCATTTTTCAGATCCTGCCCAAAATGAGTTTTTTGCACCGGTGGCACAGAATGGCATGGTCACTACAAAATCACTTTTCAGGATGAGTGAATGAAATGACAGTGGCACTCTTCGTGAGGTAGGGTCCCAAAAAGGCAATGCTGAAAATCTAGTGAAACAACTCCAAAAAATGGTCAAGTTACACCCGGTCATTCAAAATTTTCTACACACATGTAACTTTGGTCATTTTCAATATTTTCACTCCAGATTTTCTATATAGCCTTTTTATCAGAGAAAGAGAGCTGTACCTGGGTGGCTCGATCCTTCTTCTCCCCTGCTGACCCCCAGTGGCCTGCACTTGCTCCTGAATACAGATCACTGGCATTGCACGAGATGTGGCATCAGCGCGGAAACCCACAGCGCTACTGGGCCTGCAATGCACCTCACATTTTCAACATAGCCTTCTTATTACCCAAGCTTCTGTATTCAAATGCTGTCCAAAATATGACAGCTTGTCAAACATAGTTCAGGCAGCCTTTTTCTCCCACCAGAAGTTCAGCTAACACACTGCACATCTGCCACATAAACCATGCAAGGAAACATTCGGCATTTACAAATGCTTGTTGTATATATGAACCACCAAGGCAGATCTCCAGTACAGTGGAATTTCTCCAGTGCTCATGGACATGTTGAATAGTGTGTACACGGGGTCTGTCAGCCATGTTTCTAGTTCTTTTGTCAGTCTAGGGTGTAGAGAGTCAGGCCCTGGGGATATGTTTATTTTAATGTTTTTCAGTTTTACTTTTATCTCCTCCTTTGTTATTTTGAATAAAGCAGTACATTGGTTCTCCCTGTCAGGCATAATAGTGTTGGGATTCCTATCGCCAAAAACTGAACAGAAGTACCTGTTGAATTCTTCGGCCATTGCTAGTGGTTCCAGTGTCTCAGTATTATTAATTTTTAAAGGCCTATGTTTGCTTGCACATGTGAAAAAAACATGATGCAACAGCTTAGAAGAGAAGTGGGTTGAGGATGTGCGGCACTGTGGGAGCCAGCGCCGACACTGCATTTGTGGGCTTGGCACCATTCACCCAATGCAGGCACAGTGTCCTAATGACACTGGTTCTGCATAATTGCCACCAAGTTGAAATGATTTGGCCACTGCAATGAGGGGCCACCTCGTCATTGCAGCATCAGCCATTCCACTGCAATGAGGGAGCAACCTGTCATTGCAGGACAGTACTTTGCCTGGTGTAACATGTCCCTAAACATGGTGGTTGAGGGAAAGCCGAATGACTGGGGTGTCCAACCCCCTGTTGGTATGCCCCTGGCCCAGTTAATTTGCCGTTATGGGTGCCCACTCCCTGTCAGCATAATGCCCCCCCATCTGTTGTGTTCCAAGGGCAGTGCCCAATCCCCCTCGGCATCATGCCCCTCCAAACAGTCATTCCTTGCCAATGAGGTGCCCAATCCCCATCAGCGTAAGTCCCCCCCCCAAAAAAAAGGCAGGTGGCACACTGGGAGCCCACCCCAGTGTGCTGAAAAGACGCCAGCAAAAGGAAAAAACCTTCCCGCTATGTCTTTTATTTTTTTTGTCCCTGTAAGAAAGGAAATGGTCCCACACCAGTCGGGCCCCTTCCCCTAACCCTCACCCACTCACTGTGCACCCTACCTCCCCACACCCCCCACCCCATACTTACCTCCGGAGCCTGGCACGATGATCTTTGGTGGACCAGGAACACGTCTGCATTCTTCAAAGCTGACCATGAACTGAGGAAATGGCTGTAATCTGTATAATGGCATAAATAGAGTTTTTTTCAACTTTGGTGCATACCGCAGGCATTTTTGGGAATTTTGGCACTACATTTTTAACATGAGGTTATTAGTATGCCTTTTCATGAATTCAGTCACTGTCATGGCGTTATTTGGTCCCAAAAGGTGATTTTGCGGTCACTGCACAGAATCACCTTTCAGGACTGATTAACAAAATGACAGTGCCACTGTTCATGTGGTGGGCTATCAAAAAGCCTACGTTGAACATTTGGTGATGAAAGTCCATAAAATGACTGTGTTATGAGCTTGCATTGCGCAGTTTCCACACACCCTTATAACTTCGCAAATTTGCAATATTTTCACTCCAAATTTTCAACACTGGCATTTTTTTATACCTCCTTACCAACAGTGTAGCTGTCATTTTTCACATCCTGGCCAAAATGTGTTTTTGCACTTCTGGTGCAGAATAGTACAGTCACTGTGGGAAATCAGTGTTTGGGCCAGATTACAAAAATCACAGTGACTCTGTTCATGAACAGAGGTCCTAAAATGCCTATGTTGAAAATTTGGTGACAAATGTCTGTAAAATGACTGTGTTACTAGCGTGCATTGTGCAGTTTCCATGCACCCTCTTAACTTCCCAAATTTGTAGTATTTTCACTCCAGATGTTCAACATTTGCATTTTTTCAGACCTCCTTATGAACAGTACAGCTGTCATTTTTCACATCCTGGCTGAAATGTGTTTTTGCACTTCCGGCACACAATAGCACAGTCGCTGTGGGAAGTCAGTGTTTGGGACAGATTAAAAAAAAATCACAGTGACGTTGTTCATGAGCAGAGGTGCTAAAATGCCTGTGCTGAATATTTAGTGGCAAATGTCCATAAAATGACTGTGTTACGAGTGTACATTGCATAATTTCCATGCACCCTCATAATTTCATGCATTTGTAAAATTTTCACTCAAGATTTTCAACATTGGCCTTTTTTCACACCTCCTTATGAACAGTACAGCTGTCATTTTTCATATCCTACCTGAAATATGCATTTATACATCTGGCACAGAATAGCGTGGTCACTGTGGGAAATCAATGTTTGGGACAGATTAAGAAAATCATAGTGACAGTGTTTATGAGCAGAGGTCACAAAATGCCTATGTTGAGAATTTGGTGAAATAATTCCACTAAATGACTATGTTACACACGTGAGTTGCTCAGTTTCCTTGTATGCCCAGAAGTGCAAGCATTTTTAATATTTACACTACAGATTTTCAACATTGCCATCTCTTCACACCTCCCTATTGATGGCACAGCTGTCATTCTTCACATCCTGCTCGATCTGTGTTTTCATACATCTGGCACCCAATGGCATGGTCACTGTGGGAACTCAAAGTCTGGGACACATTAACAAAATCACACTGCCACTCTTCATGTTTGGGACAGATTAAGAAAATCATAGTGACAGTGTTCATGAGGTGGGATCACAAAAAGGCCATGTTGAAAATCTGTAGTGCAAATACCCTCAAACGCCCATGGCATTAGGGTTTCTAACCATAATGTCCCACCCTGTACAAACTGACAGGCATCCGGGGTGTGCCTTTGGATTGCCGACTGTAATACTCATGCCATCCAACCCCCACCCCCCAGCCAGTGACAGGCATTGAGGTGTGCCTTGGACTCTCTGGCCCCAGAGTTCACCCCATTCTCCTATACTGCACCCATTTCAGTGTATGTCCTTATGGAATGGGGTGACTGTAAAGCCAAACACCCCAAGGCACACAACAACACGTCGGCGGCTGCAGGATAGGGTGTGGTAACATGGTATTAACGTCCTGGGCGATGACCCAAACGCATACCCCAATGCCTGTCCGTCTCTGCAGGGTGGAGTTGGGGTTGGTGTGAAGTTCAATACATCACTGCCATTCCTATTCTGCATCTGTCTAACTCCTGCATTTGCAGTGCTAATACCAGCAAGGAACCATTCGGCATTGACAAATGCTTGTTTTATTATTGACATAGGAGTAGAAACTTTCCCCCCCCTTTAATGTGTACTAATCTAAATTCAATTTTATGTTTTTCTTTTCTGATATTTGTTTTGTATATTCTTAGAGCCGCCCTGTATTTGTGTTTTTCTACTCATTGTTCTCCCTCTTTAGAGCCCTGTAAACTCTTCTCTTGGCTGCGAATAATTTCTTTACCTTCTCTTTTTAGTTATATAGTGTTCTGTTAGGTATATATTTATTTGTCAAGTCATGTATTTTATTTTTTATGCTATTCTATAACTGTTCAGTGGTTGAATAATATTTATTCCAATCCCACTGGTTTAATTCCCGTCTGATGTGATTGAAGTTTGCCTTTTTGAAGTATTTTGCTATAGTTTTGCCCTCCTCCTTTATAAAGACAGCATTAGTGGAAAATGATATAATATTATGTTCGCTATTTAGTAAAGGTTCATGGATCTCTAAATCTTGAATTTTACCTAGAATGTCAGTTATTATTAGATCTAAAGTGTTATTTTCTCTAGTGGGCTTGTGTACTATTTGCTGTATACCGTTTGTTGTACAGAAGTCCAGAAATGACTGCTCTTGCACAGTAGTATTTGTAAATTCAGTCCAGTTTATTCCTGGAGTATTAAAGTCTCCTAGGAGTATGATTTCTTTGCAATTAAGATTACCCTCAATGGCATCCAATAGGCACTGGTTTTCCAATAGGTTTGTGTCAGGTGATTTATAACACAACCCCAGAAGCAGTTTGTTTTGATTGCCTCTCAAGATCTCCAGCCATATTATTTAATTTGGATAATTTGCTATTGTATTATTGAGTTGCCTTTATTTTACATCATTCTTAATATAACAGGTGACACCTCCCCCTTTCTTTCTTTCCTGTCCTTGTGGACAACATTATATCCTGGAATAATGATATTCCAGCTTGAGGTATCCCCTCACCAAATTTCTGCGATGTATCTATGTCGATGTTAATCTGAATCAAAACAAGCTCCAATTCATCTTTTTTTATTGCGTGTAGACTTTGCGAATTTGTTAATAAGAAGTTCAAGTTAGATTTTTTATGTTGCCTGACTCTGTTACTATATTCCTTGTTTAGGAATTTTTTGCTGTTTGTTACCTCTTGTCTCTGCTAGTCAGTAGCTTGGTGAAAAATGTTATCTAGTAACCTAGCTCCACTTTTGCTTAGGTGGAGACCATCTTGGCAAAACAGTGTATTGTCATTTGCAAACTTCTCCCATCCCATGTTCTAAGACAGGTGATGTTGGTCATGAGGCACCACCTATATAGCCAGTTGTAGGCTTTAATATTGTTCATTTTCCTCCATGTAGCCCATGGAGCTGGTAGGACTTAAGATATGATTGTCCTAACATTCATTTCTTTTAGAGTTGTGAGTGCCTATTTTATGCATTTAATAGTTTCCTCAACCCCTATTTTATCCAGGTCATTGGTGCCTGCATGTAGGATTACAGTTTTGGGATTTTCAACGTGCTGCAATATACCCGGTAACATTCTGGTAATGTCCTTGTTAGTAGCCCCGCTGTAGCTGCAGCTTGCTGCATTCTGTTTGTTACCCTCTGTGGAGAATCTATCTGTATACCTAGTATATATATCTGTTCCGGGCCCTATGCACTACTGCCACAAAATGTGAGTACTGGGCCACGTACAGGCACTGTGGACTGAACACCTGGCCCCACAAGAACATGTGGTGTCAACATTCATCGACCCCACGGCAGTGGCTCTAAGCCTATCCGGCTGCTCCTCTGAAAGCAGACCTGCCACCCGAAGCAGTCTTCCAGGCAGTCCCAGTGGGGCTCTGAGGAGACTGACCCCATGGCCATGTCTCTAAGCTGCCCAGCTGCTCCTCTGCAAGTTGACCTGCCACCGAAGCAGTCTTCCAGGCAGCCTCAGCTGGTCTCTGTGGTGATAGACCCTGTGGTTCTGGCTCTAAGCCTGCCTGGCTGCTCCTTTGCAAGGGGACCCACTGCCCGAAGCAGTCTTCCAGGTGAGCCAACTAGCTGAGCCCAGGAAAAAACTTTGGGGATGGGATTGGCTGAAGCTACTTGTGTCCAGCATGCTATTGGTTGCTGAGGTATAACTTCGCCCCGATAGGCTACCCTCTTCTCCCAGGCTTGGAAGCCTCTCAGGATTGCCCCTGGCTACATACATACAGGACTTGAATTTTTAATTTGGACTTGAATTTACTCAAAGTTTTGAATTTGCACTGCGGGAAGTTGTTTAAGGAGGGGGATTTAAGAAATATTTGTTAGTGGGGCATGTTACATTCTCATACAATAGATGTGCCTGTCTGAATTTTCTCAGAGTTCTGCAGACTGTGTTACTTGTGGGAACTGCTTTAGGAGGGAGTTCACCATTTAAATATTTCTTACTGCGCCAGCAATCTTGGTGGTGAGCCATTGGCACAGGTCTAACAACCCCCCATTTAGTTGTTAGTTGCTGCCCACACCCTCCATTTAATTTCTTTTTTATTCTCTTCTTCCTCCCCACCCCCCAATTTAACCTAGCCCTGTGCCTTTTGTTTGTACCTAATTTAGTTCATCCTCTGCTCCGCTTATTTTCCAGGCAGCCCCAGCTGGACTCTGAGGAGACTGACCCCGCAGCCGTGGCTCTAAGCCTGCCCGGCTGCTCCTCTGCAAGTGGACCCGCTGCTCGAAGCAGTCTTCCAGGTGAGCCAACTAGCTGAGCCCAGGAAAGAACTTTGGGGCTCAGATTGGCTAAAGCTACTTGTGCCCAGCATGCTATTGGCTGCTGAGGTACAGCTTTGTCACTGATTGGCTACCCTCTTCTCCCAGGCTTGTAAGCCCTTTGGGAGTGCCCTTGGCTAAATATATAGAGGCCTTGAATTTTCATCCTCCCACCCTCCCACCTCTTGTGCTCTTTAAATACACTTGCTATCCTCCTTCAGGTGGTGCTGCCTTCCTATTGGCTGGTTAGAGACACTTTTTTCTCTAAAGGTGGCATACAGCTAATTTTTCTTTCTTTTCAACATTCCCGTACTGTCCTTACATGGATTTTCCTTGTAGACAGATCCCTACAGGTGGTGCTACCTTCCTATTAGCTGGTAGTGACGCTTTTTTCTCTAAAAGTGGTATACACCTAATTTTCTTCTTTTCAACACTCCTGGACTGTCCATACAGGGATTTTCTTCAGGAACAGATCCCTGCTTCAGGGATTGCTGATAATCTGCTGAGTTTCCACTATGTTCCAGATTCTTAAAATGTACCAGCTAGTTCTTTTTTTGGGGTGCTTATTTAGCATGCCCAGTTATACCCATGACCTGTACTCAGAACCCCTTACTGCGGTCCCATCCTATCTCCCCTGGTGGTATTCTCCTTGCCCCTTGCCTGCTCTGATCATCCTCTAATTCAATTTGGATAATGTTATCCTTCCCTACATGCCATGTAGCACTAGCACTACTCACATATCCAGTTGTGCTAACCAGTTTATGCCTCTCCTTTCGCTTGTACACAATTATACTCCTACTGTGACAACACTGATTTATGCTTCCCTGGGTCCTCTTGTCTTCCAGTATTCACCATCTCCAATTGCAGAGTCCAACTGCATTAGATGAGGCAAAACACAACTGTTTAGACTACTCCTAAATGCTATTAAAAACTTCTCATACTGCTGCTTATTTGCACAGGCAACGTCAAACTAAATCCCGGCTCCCTCCTCCCTATTTCTGCCCATCCGAATTACCTCAATTAAAGGGGTTGCATTTTATGCATGAAAATGCTTGCAGTCTGTTAAGGAAAGTTGATGCCATCCAGACATGGATTATATATTCCTTGCCCCACATCCTGGTGGTTACAGAAACATGGCGGAGACCTTCCACACAGGATTATGAAATCAACATACCCTCATACAATGTCTTTAGGACAGACAGATTAACAAGAAGTGAAGAGATTGGCATCTACATCTACGACAAATTTACTACCTCCATAGCAGATTCTACAATACTGCCCAAGGAATTTGAATGTATTACCTTTAAGATACAGCTCTCCCAATCGGCTCCCCTTTGCGTTATTGGTTGCTACAGACCTCCCTCTGCAGGGCTCAAGGTACTAAAACTCTTAAGCAGCACATCAGACTCCTTGTCCTATGAGGTTATTATTATGGGCGATTTTAACATGGATTGGCTCTCTGCATCTTCTAAATCATTAAAAGATTTTTCTGATGGCTTTGGCCTTTCTCAACTCATAACAGAAGCTACCCACCCAAATACTAAAAACCTCGCTAATAGCACCCTTCTTGACCTAGTTATAGTGAATAAACCACATCTTTTTACCCACTCAAGTGTCTTCTTTAATGATCTTAATGATCATTGTTCAATAACCTGTGTGAGGTCCATTCCTAAAGTGGTTTCATCTTCCTCTAGGTACAACTTCAAAAGATGCTGGAGAAACTTTGATCTCCACCACTTCCTTTCTGATCTGAAATTTGCAGATTGGCAAGATTTCTGTCTGGCATCTTAAGTGGACAGTGTCTACAAGGCCTTCCAAAATATTTTCCTCAGGTCTTTAACTAAAAATGCCCCTATATTAAAATTCATACCAAAAAGAAAACATGTCCCCAGTTTACAGCTAGCTTAAAAACTGCTTTATTGCATAGGGACTCACTCTGGAAGAAGGCGAGAAAAACAAAACAGTCAGCTGACTGGGCAGTATTTAGAGCTGTCATAAATCAGTGTACCAAACTAATAAGAGCTGAAAAAGCAATGCATTTCCAAACTTGAACTTGAGGCATACTCCAGTTGTACCACACAATTCTGAAAAACATTAAAGGACCTAGAAGACCATTGTCTGGCTAACTCACTTCCACTTAGGATCTCCATTGGTGGTGCCTCTAGTACTGACAAAAAGGGGCTATTAGACCATCTCAACAACCATTTTGCCACAGCAGGGCTTGCATTTGATACCTCACCAGCCAACATCCTACAGGACCAATTGCATGATCAGGAACCTTGCGTGTCTGAACTCTGACTTGCGCTTCCATGATTCAGTCTTCTCCTTTTGTCCCATTACTGTGAAACAAGTTGAGGACTTGCTTCTGGAATTGGACACTAGAAAAAGCGCAGGTGCCAACCTTATCAAGCCCTTCTATCTAAAACTAGGACACCATGTCCTGTCCATTCATATCGCCCACCTCTTTAATTTGTCCCTTGCCCAGGGTGCTCTCCTGTCTATTTGGAAAACTACTCATGTTATCACTTTATTTAAATCTGGTGACCCAAGTGACCTAAGTAACTACTGACCAATTTCACTGCTACCAGTCTTGTCCAAGCTGTTGGAAAAGGCAGTCAATGCACAACTTAGGCAGTACTTGGAGAACTTCAACCTGCTAAGCCCAGTCCAGTCTGGTTTCAGACCTCGGCATAGTACAATTTCTGCACTTGCTACAGTCACTAATGATTGGCAGAATGCACTGGTTGCAAAAAATTACATGTGTGCTTTGTTTCTTGATTTGAGTAAAGCTTTCAACACGGTGGACCATGACCTACTCTTTGTCATACTAAGGAACATTGTGATAGACAATTTGTCCCTAAAGTGGTTCTCAAATTATCTTTCAGGTCATTACCAACAGGTCAAAGCATATGGCATAATTTCCCCGATGAAAATGCTGTTAAGAGGTGTACCCCAACAGTCCATTCTTGGCCCATTACTATTTGCCATTTATATAAATAATTTAAACAATGGAATAAAGTCTGCTAACATCCAATTGTTTGCTGAAGATACAGTGCTTTATATAAACAGGCCCTCCCCTGAGCTTGCCTGCAGAGATCTCCAATTTGAATTTAATCATCTTCAGAAAAATCTCTTGCATCTAAAGCTCCTGTTAAATGCCAGAAAAACAAAGGCAATGCTTTTTGCCCCCTCCGTCAATGCACCCAAACCTAGCAGTTCAGGGATGATCCCAAAGGTACTAACTCGGTTGAGCGAGCCTTTAGAATATGTGGAGAATTTCGAACACTTGGGTGTGTGGATAGACTCAAAGATGTCCTTTGTAAACCACAATGAGGAACTTTCAAAAAAATTAAAACAGAGGCTTGGTCTCTTTTATCAAATCAAGTATTTACTGATGCAGGAAGCAAAATTAAGGTTAGTGCAATCTACCTTTATGCACCTCTTGGACTATGCCAACTTCCTTTATGGGCAGGGCCCATCCACTGCACTTTCCAAGCTTAACACCCTAATCCATCATGCTATTAGGTTCATCACTGGAGCACCGTACTCCACCTACCACTGTTCGCTGTACGCTAAATTGGGTTGGAGTTCATTTGGTTTCCAAAGACATAAAAATGCAGTCCTATGGACTTACAGAGTCATCAACAACAAACTACTTCCATACATCTCAGACTGCCTTCCCATCTGTACTACTGGATCTTACCATCTAAGAAGCCTTGCATACATTTCACTTGAAATACCCAAGGTTAGAACACGATTTGGAAGAGGAGCTATACGTCATGCCCTCCATGTTCTCTGGAATAATATACAAAAAACCCTGAGGCTCATAACTCCCTTGGGGCTGACCTTCTTATGAAACTGTTCATGAGCTCCTTCAAGGAGGTGTGCAATTGCTTTCACTGATGGCCTTGAATCCTGGCCTTGTACGATTTCTCCCTGCATCTCCCTCCCTTTTTTGACCGTAGTCAAATAGTCTTCTTCAGCAAACCTGCTCCTTGCTGCCATGCTCCATGCTTTGCTGTTCCACCTCCTCGAGCCCCACCCTCTATACCATGTGGGCAGGGCAGCCCCCCTTCACACCATCTAATTTTTCTCATATTGTGTTTTGAATATATTGTACATAGGTTTTACTGTACTTGTCATAAATTTAGATTGTTTTTATAGTATGCTGCCTCAATGGCTATTTAGTTTTATCTTCTCACTGTAGATGCTGTTTGTATAGTCATGTTACCCTGTACCAGACTCACTTTGCTTGTAATGTTTTTGTCAAAATAGTGTATGAACATACCCAGGTCCATCTTGTAAATGAGTTCTTCTCAACGATGTTACGCCTGGTTAAATAAAGAACTGATTGATTGATTGATTGATTGAGTGATTGATATCTCCTTCGTCTGGTAGCCCCTTAATGTACTGTATAATGTACTGTAGAACATCTGTCCCTCTGTCTGTGGATTTGAGTTTCATTCTGGAGCCTGTTTTGGTGTAGTGATTATGATTTAATAAATTTCACAAGTTTAAGTTATAGTTGGGCTGCTTGTATGACTTTTTGCCGTAGGTCTCTGTGCTCACACTGTTGTTGTTTAGCAGGTGAGGAAACCACTGGACTAGCAGGTAGAAGGTCACTGCCACACTTAGGAGGAACAACTGATCCCAAAGAGATCAAAAAGGTTCAATGGGGATAGGGAGGAGAAAACGTCTGGGTGGTACACTCACTCACTGAGCAGCAGGAATGGCTATCCCATGTTATAACTTCTTCACCATCTCTAACCAGTATGCTAGTGGACATAGACCCCATCTGTGTCTATTGACTTTTGGATTTCCTATTTGCTTTGGAATACAGTTAGAGGGAGGAGACCTCCCCTCTGCAGCCTGTGAGCACTTTTGTGTATTACAGAAATGGATGGCTGTGCTATGGGGTGACAGTAAATTGCTGTGCCTGAGAATGGGGCCCATTGATAAATATTCCAATCTAAAACATGTTTCACTCTTTTGAAATCAGTCTTAAGGACTTATTGTAGCCTTAGTCTTTTCACTGGTCAGTAGGGGAGCAAAACTGCTGGATACATGAGGTAGCTGACACAGCACAAGTGCTGCTCTGTGATTTACTTATTGGCATGGTATAGTCTGCAGGTAGCCAGCACCCTTGTCTGTTAAACTGAGTAGGTCAACTCTACAGTAAGTTCCCAGGAGTCTGCTCCCAGGAGCTGGGTCAACTTAACATTCTAATAAAAAATTGTGGTTAACCCAAACCCAGAAATTGGCTAATTAATTTGATACTAAGAAGGACAAGCAACACAAAATGTGCCCCTTTCGCACTGAGCTTCTGATACTACTGCTGCTTATATCAGAAAAGCACATCATTGTTATGGATTCCTCAGATTATACTCAGGGATGTTCATATAAATATTTATACTTAGTGTTAGTATTCTGTCTACCAACACAGACAATATAATATTCCAACTGAAAACAAACTGTTAGATGTAAATGTTATGTCTCTACTACTGTAAAATTATTTAAACAAGTATGTCATTCTTTGCAGTTAATGCCGCACAACAAAGCTGTTGAAATTCTTTATTAAAGGACAAATAAATAAGCTTTCTATGTGCCTTTGAGCCAAGATCCCAGTCAGTCGCTTGATGCAGTATCCTCTGAAAGTTAATCCTGTCAAGTTTTGAAGTAATTGATCTAATGTTTTGTTATTTAAATCACTCCTTAATTTTACAGTTATCTTTATGCATTTTCTATTTTCGTTCTCGCCGCCCACTCGTGTGCGTGCCCCGGCATCTAATGTGATGATGTCACTGTAGCGAGAGGCACTATTCCTCCTCAGCTGTGCAGCATTTGTTTTGCGGTAATTTCTGATGCCCAGAACTTTTTCATGCACAGAAGTATTTTCTTGCACAGAACTTCGGCACTATCCCTCCTCAGCTGTGCAGCATTTATTTCATGGTATTTTCACGCCCAGAACTTTTTCATGCACAGAACTTCGGCGGTCATGACCCCCCCCCCCAAACACCAATACCATAGCAGTACTGTACACATTAGTCTAGCAAAGCAAACTATCATTTTACATTGGGATGATGCTCATGGAGCGATTTGCCTGCAAATATACATTTTTTATTAGACGTTCCATCTGCAGAAATGAGTGTGGCAAATGAGAACACATAATTTGAATTGCAGACAAACAGCACAAAAAGGAACATTCAGGTGAGGTATGCTGCTGTATGTTGTAACAAAAAGATGACAAGAAGGCACACATGACACTATAGTAAGGTAACATTTCCGTATCACACATACAAGTGTTAGCTTACTATATTGTCACGTGTGTCCTTTTGTCATATTTTCTTTACAGCATACAGCAGCTTACCTTGCCTGCATGTTCTTTTGTTTTGTGGTATTCATCTGCAATTCTCATCATATGTTATCATTTAGTGACACTTCTGATTGTCTGTGTACCACACTCGTTTCTGCAGATAGACCTTCAAATAAAATATTAATATTTGCAGACAAGTGTGTTTATCTCCACATGTACTCCCTCCCCCTTATATGTAGTACTGTATCCCATTCTGGATATGTGTGATTTCAAGTTCAGTGAAATTACTGTGTGTTCCATCATTATGAATAAAGTAGTGATACTTTTTTTTTATAATCAACTGTGTTCCACTGTATCTCCCTCTTCTTTTGTTCAATAAAACATTTTCAAGCAAACCACTGTCATGTGTTCCTCACTAATGTATAATGACTGTGTCTGTGCTTAGGTGTGTGTATGGAATATTGCTGCAACTGTGTCACATGTCAGGTGGATCAGGGGAGTGCAGTGGATATAGTATACCTAGTATTTCAGTGGTGCAGATACAGGCATCTGATAAGGTATAATCTGTGGTAGTATGCCACATTGTGGTAAACTGGTTAAGAAACTGACTAAGTACACTGGCCCGAAGGCACTGAGGGTTGAGACGCTGGACGCCACACCTCGCTCCACGCTGGCGACCCGGGTTTGGGAATGAGCCCGGGTCATTGGGTTGTTGGCAGGGGTGGACTAGGATTATAGAAACATAGAAACATAGAAGTTGATGGCAGATAAGGACCGCAAGGCCCTTCCAGTCTGCCCATTTCTTTTTCTACCTTAAAAATGTGCCATCTGCCTTTGCTCTGTCAGTGGCCTATCTAGTCATAGTCATTTGTATTGCTCCCTTATGCCTATCCCATGCCTGTTTGAAGCCCTGCACTGTATTTATAGCCACCACTTCTTGTGGTAAGCCATTCCATGCATCCACTACCCTTTCTGTGAAAAATAATTTCCTCACATTCCCCCTTAATCGGCCCCCCTCTAATCTCATGCTGTGTCCTCTTGTCCTGCTATTTTTCTTATATTTAAACATGTTAGACTCTTTCACCTTGTTAATGCCCTTAAGGTGTATGAATGCCTCGATCATATCACCTCTCTCCCTCCTTTGCTCAAGGGTATACATATTGAGCTCTGTTAATCTGTCCTCATATGTCTTCTGATGCAGTCCCTGCATCATTTTGGTGCCCTTCTCTGGACTGCCTAAATTTGGTTAATGTCCTTGTGAAGGTGTGGCCTCAATACTGCGCAGTACTCCAGATGGGGCCTAACCAGTGCCTTGTAAAGAGGATTATTACCTCCTCTTATGACTTCAGATACCCCTCACTAATACATCCTAACACCCCCAGCTTTACTCTACTGCTTTAGAGGTCTGCTTGGATGATTTCAGGTCATCAGTGATGATGATGCCCAAGTCTCTTTCTTCCTTTGTGACTGCTAGCAACTCCCTCCCAGCCTATAGGTGGCTTCAGGGTTTCTCTTCCCTATGTGTATGATCTTGCACTTCTTTGCATTAAACCCAGTTGCCACTCTTCTGACCATTTTGCTAGTTTATCCAGATCTCTTCTCATTCTGCCCACCCCATCTGGATCATCTACTCTGTTGCAGATCTTGGTGTCATCTGCAAACAGACAAGCCTTACCCTCTAGTCCATCTGCAAGGTCACTAATGAAGATGTTGAAGAGGACTGACCCCAGGACTGATCCCTGAGGTACCCCACTTGTGACTTGCATCTCTTCTGACTGTATACCATTTACCACTACTCTCTGTTTTCTGCCCATCAACCAGTTTGCCACCCAGTTGACCAACTTCTGATTCACCCAGAGCCTACCCAGCTTATTTATCAATCTTCTATGTGGAACAGTGTCAAAAAGCTTTGCTGAAGTCTAGGTAGGTGACATCAACTGCTCCCCCTTGGTCCACCACTCTGGTTACCCAGTCAAAGAAATCTATGAGATTAGTTTGACAGGACCTTCCTTTTGTAAACCCATGCTGTCTTGGATCCTGTGCCCCTATGGATTCCAGGTGTTGCACTATCCTTTCCTTAATGAGTGCCTCCATAATCTTGCCCACTACTGAGGTAAGACTGACTGGTCTGTAGTTCCCTGCCTCCTCCCTGCTACCACTCTTGTGGAGCGGGATCACATGAGCCCTTCTCCAGTCTTCTGGGACCTCTCCTGTGCTCAGAGACTCACTAAACAGTTCTGCTAATGGCTCTGCTAGTTCCACCTTTAGCTCTTGAAGTACCCTGGGATGTATGCCATCAGGTCCCATTGCCTTATCCACCTGAGCCTTAGCTCTTGTAGGACCCTTTCTTTGTGAAAGAGTAGTGCTCACCTCCTCCCGCTGTGTCCATGATGCTGAGCTGTGGGCCCTGCCTACCTTCTCTTCAGTAAATACTGAGCAAAAGTATCTATCTAGGATGATGCCTTCACAAGGTCCTCCTCCTCACATGCTCCCTTTTCTCCATTAAGCTTAGCAATACCCCCTCTGGACTTTCTCCTTTCACTAATGTATCTATAGAAAGTCGTGTCACCTTCTTTTACTGTTCGTGCTAGTGTTTCCTCAGTTTGGGACTTTGTCTGCCTTACTGCCTTCCCTGCTTCCCTTAGGGCAGTTTGGTATGCCTCCCTAGCTGTGTTCCCTTATATTTCCTGAAGGCCAGTCTTTTGGCTATGACCTTTTCTGCTACTGTATTTGAGAACCAAAGTGGTTTCCTTCTTCTTTTGCACTTCCTTTTCTGTCTAACACAATGGGATGTTGCTTCAGGTATTGCATCCTTAATGCTTGCCCACTTTGCCTGTACCCCCTCACCTGTGTTTCTTTTTGCCAGGGCTAGCTCCTCTGAAGTCCCATATTTTTGCCTTGGAATGGGATGATTTAGATGTAGTAGTCAAGTGAACCATACCATGTGATGGTCACTGGCCCCAGTGACCTTCTACCTGGAGATCTGTGATCCCTTCCTGTTAGTCAGTACTAGATCTAGGATAGCCCTGTCTCTTGTGGGTTGCTGTACCAGTTGTTTGAGGCCCTCCCCCTGCAGGGAATCCACTATGTGTCTGGTTCTGGCAGATGTTCCTGCTGGTATTGACCAATCTGTATCCAGCATGTTGAAGTCTCCCATTATCAGAACCTCCCCTTTAGCTGTCATGTTTTGTATATCTTCTAACAGTAATGTGTCTATGTCCTCCCCCTGGTCTGGGGGCCTGTAGACAACCCCAGTTCTTATGGCTGTCCCATTTCCTGTTTCCAGGGTGGCCCACAGTTCTTCTGGTTTCTTATGTGTATTCTGAATTTCTGTAGCTTTGATATTTTCATTAACATACAAGCCACTCCCCCCCCCCCTTTTTGCCTCGGTCTCTTCTGAACAATATATAGCCAGGTACTGAAGTCTCCCAAGTGTGGTTACTGGTAAACCACGTCTCATTAATTGCTACTATGTCCAGTTTAGCCTCTGACATTATTGCCTGCTGGTCTGGGATCTTATTTCCCAGGCTGTGAGCATTGTGTACATGATTTTCCATTGGCAGATTTTGGTGTGTTGATTGTTGGGTGAGGTTTGGCATTACCCTGTGTGTCGATAGGGGAGACAAACCTTTTTTCTTACCTGGTGATGCAAATGAACTGCAAACATGCTGAATCCCTGTTTGACCACTAGCTGAGGGGTGTTCTTCCCATTCGACGTATGGGGTGCTGCACCCTCTCCCCATTTGCTAGTTTAAATATTCTGCAAAGATGTCAAACTTCTGCCCCAATGCACTGACTCCCTCCTTAGTCAGATGCAGTCCATCAAATTTAAAGAACTTTCGCTCCCAGAACTGTTGCCAGTTCCCTACAAATCTGTGTCCTTTTTCCTTGCACTAGCCCTTGAGCCACGTGTTTAGCTCCCCTATCTCCCCTTCTCTGACCTTCCGTCCATCTGCTCCCCTCTCCCAGACTGGCAGGATCTCAGAAAAGGAGATGCCGGACGAAATAGATGATAGTTTGTCACCCAGCCTGGTCAGGTGTTCCTTGGTCTCCACAACTGACCGGCTGGGAAGATCATTAGTCCCTATGTGTACTAGGACATCAATGTTTTCTCCTGCTTTGTGAACAATTTTAGCAATGCGGTCAGTGTCTCTCCATGCTGATGTACCTGGCAGACATCTGACCATTACCCCAGGCTAGAGATGGGTATCAACTCCCTGAATCATGGAGTCTCCTATGATCAGAAGTTTTTTGGATTTCCTTTTTCCTTTTTTTGTTTTGGTTCCTGATTTGGGTGAGTTTTGTTGTGCTAGCTCCTGTGCTGCAGTGTCCTGCTCTGCAGTGTCTTCTGCCTCTTTGTTTGATTTCAGAGATAGAGGCAGATACCTGTTTGTAGTGTTTATATGTTTTTTGGAGGTAACATGTTGGAGAGCAGAGAGTGATGGGGCACCCGATTTGCCCCTCCTAACCACCTGCCAACCTCCTGGACCAACTACCCTCTGCGGTCGAGGTTTTTCTGTTGGATGCTGGGGAAATGGCAGGTGGTTCTTATAATGTATTTTCTCTTGAAAATAAAATTTGAGGCGTGCAATCTCTGCCCATGCTGCCCAGAGCTGAGCCCTAAGATCTCCAAAGGCCCAGCATGTAGGAAAGTGTCCTAAATCCTGTAAGACTGTCCTTCTGAAAATTGTTCCACAGTACCTGCAGTTAATGATATCCATTCCAGATAAGTTGCTGGGTTTATAACCTAGTCAGAGTAATTTGAAGGGAAAAAAAAGGAAACAAAATGCAAGTAATGGTTTGATTCTGTTTTGTTTAACTTGTTATAACAAGTTAAATTACTAGTGCCCCTGTAAATGAGCTCACCTTGTGGAGGCCCCACTGATCCACCCCTTCCTGCTCTGCCACAGGAAATGTCACAACTGTGGTACCCTATAAAAGGAGTGTAGTGTGGGGTGGTTGGGGATGGGGGTGGGTGGCTGGGCCCTTCCCCTGCCGAAAAAGAAGAACCACGGATGAAAGAACAAGGAGGTAAGAGCAGAAACAATCAGTCAACAACAAATGCAGTAACCCTGAAAGCTTATCCTAATGCTAGATAAAACTGTAAAACCTGTAAAGCACCACCTGTAATAATTTCAGAGAAGATATACGTTGTAAGAAACACTTTGCTACAGAGAAAAATAAAACAATGAAATGTTAGCAACAAACAGTAACAATCCCTGTGAGTAAAAAATAAAAACAACACCACACAGTAAATCTGCTTAGCCAAAATAAGTCTTAATCCTTTTCCCTTGTTCTGTTAAGTTTCTCTACTCTGCCTTTCAAGCAGTCTTAGAAGGAAAGAGCTCAGGTGAAGCTAGGTGCCTTGGCCAGCAAACCAAGTCTCTAGTTGGATTGAACATCCAATGACAGCTCTCCTAGTCCTGGGGAAAGGGGTGGATGCACACCATGCTCTGGTGGTCCCTGGAGATGCCCAGAGGTACTGCAGAGATGCGGGTGCTGAAGTTGGGGGGGAGCATGGCAGACATCTGCACACTAGTGCACGGACGTCATTGCATGTCCATGCCCCCATTGGGGAAGAACAAGGAAATAGCAGCACAAATCCTTGGCAGCTTGATGGCTGTAGTTCACTGGTCCGATGATGCCTGGAGGGTGTGCGCCAGTAATGGATCCTCACCAGGCGTGGGGGATTAGGGGTAGCCCCTCTCAACAGTGTAGCTGCCTATGCCAGTTGGGCATGACGGCTTCGGGGTCAGCGGTGGATGAGCGGTGGCTGGAGATTGGCAGGACTGTGGCTGCAGGTGAGAAAGTATTCAATGATAATAAAAAAGAAACTGGCTAATTGGGAGGACACCAAGCATGCCGATAAATGGTCCCTTGTCAGAGAAGAGTGGAGTTACCAGTGTGGCGACTCAGGAGTCACTGCTTTGACCTCTCTTCCTCAGTGTTTTCATCAGTGACACTGCAGATGGGTTATAACGTAAGGTACAGTATGTCTGTTTGTCGATGACACAAAGCTTTGCAACAAGTTATACACCCCTGAGGTAGGGAGGAGAATTGAAGCATATAGTACATATATAAGTTAGATGCATGGTCGACTGCCTGTCAGCTACAATTCAATGCAAACTAGTCTAAATTGATTAACATTGGCAATGGCAAGACATCAATGGAATACTACCCGGGATACAAAAAACTGGCATTAGCCAAACAAGATAGAGGCCTGTGTGTCATTAGAGCATAGTATTTGAAGGTGGCAAAACTGTTTGAAAAGGCTATAGTGAAGGCCATCGGTATGCTATGGTGCATCATAAGCAGCCTCACAACCAGAAAGATGGAGGTGTTACTGGCATTGAATTGGTCTTTAGTGAGACCACAGTTGGAGTATTGTGTTCAGCTCTTGATGCAGCACCTCAGAAAGGAGATAGACAGATTGCAGGTAGTAAAGAGAAGGGTACAGAGACTTTTCAGGGACCACACCACAGGCCATATGAGGCAAAACTGGGTGAACTTAACATGTACACACTACATCAAAGAAAAAGTTGTTTTGTGATTTATTCATCTGAGACATTGTGTATGCCCTGTAATGGATGCCTTGTCCTGAGTGGAGGACTGAGCACCACATGTACAGTTATCCGCCTCTGGTGAGGGTGTGCAGACTGTCCCCATGCTTTACCACCACCTGTTTGACCACAGGTGTTTGTGCAGTATGTTATTATAGCGACATGTGGTGGAGGACATAGCTGTTAATTTTGGGTGAGTCATATGTCAATGTATGGCACCTTAGTGGTTCATGTTGCATGCCGATTCTCTGTTTGCCATTTGCAGGAACAAATGAAATAACATTCCCAGCAGATGGTAGACAGGGACTGTCTGCACAAGTTCTCCCAACTGTTTTCTGTAGTAAGTATAGTGCTATACCAACGTCCGCACACTACTATGGGGTGTGTTTCATGCAGCAGTGGTTTAGGTTGAGTTTCTGTTATGAAAGATACTTGTGTAGGATCTCCTTGCTGGCCGACTGGCAGACCTGTTTCATACCTCCCTGGACACAGTGTGTGTACCAAAGGACTTATTGTTTATTGTTTATTGAATATAATCGGAATTACAATCCTTTGAGTCACTGGCTCTTTTGCAAAGGCTCCACGTTAGTTACAGAGGGTGGAGGGTATACATTAACAGAAAATGAACATATACAAACAGTATTAGCTTAAGAGTACCTGGTAATGCAGTCCTGGCTTTACTGATCATGTTCTAAAGGATTATTTGAATGGGATTACTTCAAAGACAGATGTTGAAGGGAGATGGGAGGTCATTAAATGGACACTTCATGAGGCAGCTAGGGCTAGGGTGAAGTGTAAGGGTGCAAGGTCATATAAACCGATAGGTGGTCCAGTGAGGTTCAGGAGGCAGTCAAGGAAAGAGGGCTGCCTACAAAAAATACAAAGTATCAAGAGGGGAAAGGGAAAAGGAAACATACTGCCTTGTATCCAGAAAAGCCACCCAGTTTGTGAGGGGGGCAAATGCCAGTAAGGAACAGCGGCTGGCACAGGGGATACAGGGAGGGGAAAAGGGGTTCTTCCAGTATACTGGGAAGAGGAGAGAAAAAACAAGAACCAAATCGTCAGATTGAGAATAGATGGAGGGTGGATGGAGGAGGTGAGGGAACAGGCGGTGATATTAGACGACTACTTTGCCTCACTGTTCACTAGGAGGGGAAGGGATATTTACCACGCTGGAGAGGAGGGTGGTAGAAGGGGTAGGGGGTGGGAATGGGGGAGCTACAGGATTGGAACAGGCGGGAGGGAGTGGTACACCAGGAATGTCACATCAGGATAAGGAAGCCAGTAAGGAGGGGGGAGATGGATGATGCTATACCCATGGAATGGGTGTGGAAAGCCCTTAAGGACCTAAAAAAGGAAAAATCCCCAGGACTGGATGGCATTCACCAGACAGTACTATGGAAATTGGCACACGTACTGGCAGCACCCCTGGCGGAGCTCTTCAATAGGTTACTCGAGACAGGGAGGGTACCCAAGGATTGGAGAGTGGCTCATGTGGTGCCAATCAATAAAGGGGGTTGAAGGAAGGTGCCAGCTAACTAGAGACCTGTCAGTTTGACATCTGTGGTGTATAAAATAATGAAGAGTATACTGAAGGAATGTTTGGGGGCATTCTTGGAGGAGGTGGGTGACATGGATAGTCGGCAACATGGGTTTGTGCCAGGTAGCTCGTGTCAAACTAACCTTGTGGAGTTCTACGAATGGGTAACATTGGAACTGGATAGGGGACAGCCTGTGGATGTACTATTCTTAAGAAATCTGCTCTTGACCCGGATTGTCTTATCAACTACAGGCCTGTCTAAAACATTCCCTTTGTGGGTAAGGTTATTGAGAAGGTGGCTACACTGCAGCTGGAGGTTCATCTTGCCATCCATGACATCTATGATCCCTTCCATATGGTTTGTAGGAAAAGGCACATTACTGAGACTGCCCTCCTTCTGGTGCTCAATGACCTCCTTGTTGGGAGAGATCATAGGAGCCGTACTCCTTGGTCCTCCTTCATCTCTCGGTATCATTTGACACCGTGGACCATGGGGTATTGCTCGAGCACCTGTAGTTGATCTGTGGACTGTCTGGTACAGTCCTCAAATGGTTCCATTCTTTCCTCACTGGTAGTTCTCAGAGAGTAGTGTCAGTGATGTATTCTTCTGATGTTTTCTCCCTGCCATATGGGGTCCCGCAGGGTTCAGTGGTCTCCCCCATGCTATGCAGATGATACTCAGCTATACATGTCCTTTTCACCCAGTCAGGATGTTGCAGTCTCGGTATTTAACAGCTGCCTATCCGAAATCCAAGACTGAATGAGTGCTAACTGGTTGAAGCTGAACCCTGACAAGACTGAGGTTTTGGTCGTGGATCTGGGTCATCCAGTAGAGGGGTCTTTTGCAGGGCTGGCATCCGGCCTGGTACTGGGAGGCTGCCAGCTGAGGACCTCTGAATGGGTGCGTGGTATGGCCATTTTTCCTGACGAGTGGCTGACCTTGAACCCTCAGGTGTCATCCGTCTTCAAGACCTCATTTTACCATCTGAGGAATCTTACCTGGATTAGGCATCTGGTTCCACCCGACTACCTTCCAACATTGGTCCATGGCTTTGTGACCTCTTGTCTGGATTACTGTAACGTCCTTTACCTAGGGATACCAGGGGTTGGCATCCGCCATCTACAGCTAATGCAAAATGTGGCAGCCATGCTACTGACTGGTCTTTCTTGATCTAGCCACATTACTCCTGTGCTGTACGAGCTGCACTGGCTGACAGTTCAGTGGTAGACCACCTTTATGTAAATTTTCCTGGCCCTCACTATTCTGGCCTTGATACTTTCACATAGCCATTCTCCTCCCTCTTTATTCATGTTTCCCTTTATTTCCACCATAAATAACATCCTCATTTTGACATAGTAACCTTTTCTGAAGGCCAGATCTCTCACGCTGGTCAGGTTTACCTCACTCCACATTTTCAACAAGAAACGTACAGTTTTGTGATCACTTGTAATGAGACTGACCCCTTCCACCCACTCCTCCACACTATCCCCATTTCACCTCTCCCTCAACCCTGCCCTCATATTGTTACACAGAGTGATCACATGTTATGTTTTAAAAACCAGTATGTCATGATTATTGTGGCAGTTCTGCTCTGGACAATATTATGGTCTATTTTGGGTAATGCAGATATAGTTATAGGACCGAAGAATTATAGGCAAATAACATAGAAACATAGACTTTGATGGCTGATAAGAACCACTTGACCCACCCAATCTGCCCATTTCCCTACCGATCAGATAAGATACAGATCCTGGTAAACCAACAACCTACTTCCTCCTAACCCCCACCAGAGCTGCCTTATGTCTCTCCCATGTACTCTTGAATTCCTCCACTGTTTTTGACCCCACAACCTCTTCAGGAAGGCCATTCCATGCATCTACCTCCATGCATCCACCACCCTCTCCATGAAAAAAATACATCTTCTCATTGCCCCTTAGTCGTCCCCCCTCTACCTTCAAACTGTGCCTCCTTGTTCTTGCACATCTCTTATTCTGAGAGATGCTACCCTCTTGGACTTTGTTGAGTCCCTTGTTTTTAATGAAAGGAAAAGTGTTTAAATATTGCACCACCACCCCCAAAAGGATCCCCCGCCATTCAACCCGGGTTGCCAGCTTGAACTGAGTGTGACAAACATAATTTTGCTTTATATCACTTGAAATTGTTTATTTCATAAAGGACATTTACAACATGATTAAACTTGTCAGTTATACATTTTATGTTACTTATTAATTGTGATGAGTGTAATACTGTCAACACTTACAGAAACTGTATGATTCTGTTGACAAGTACAGTACAGTGCAGAACTGCCCTTTTGATCCCTCAAGGAATAAACACATCTCCTTTTGTTATGTACTAAGTGAAATCAAAAAGCTCCACTGATTAATTATGCACATACAGTTATACTGCATGGAGATTGGAAATGTCTATCAAGTGTTGGACACTACCTGGGAGTATGGCGTGCATACATTAGCCATTTCTACAGCTGAGCGGTCTAATATAAATTTGATCACATCACATTAGTAAGTAGTATGATGGTTATGTTGCCTATGTCCAACCTGCATTTAACAACCTCTTTGCAAGCACATCTCCAGCAGATGGTGGTATGCACCCACTGTGTATGTAAATGTAAATATTAACATGTTGGATTAGAATACTACACATGGCATAAGTATACCACTACAAAGTATGCTGTGTGTGTTGGTCATCAGATGGCTGATAGAACAAAGCAAGACAGTTGAGCTGTTGCTAGCTCAATGTGCATAGACCGCAAGTGATACAAAGCACGATAATGTGCTGAACGAGAGGCCAGTGTAACACAGATGTGGTAACGTTGGGCAAAGGCAACATTAGCCAATCAGTAGCAAAGGTTTTTGTGTATTGTGTCATTCAGTTGTAGAAGTACATAATCATGCAGTGCCTCACTCCCAGTCTTGGCGTGCGACTGTTTGTACTGTGTTCCCTTCAGTATTGCATTAATGCATCAAGACATAGCAATTTCAAAACAACCTATGTTACCCTGTTATTTCATAACAAAGAAAACATAAAGAATCGAGTACAGGCAGCAAAGTTGTTACTTTGGCATACTTCTGACCCATGCTCCCGACAGGAGCCGAGTTACCAGGAGGTGGGAGGGTAACACAGTGACTACGTGTTGTCTTTTAGCATCTACAGTTTGGGGAGTCATAAGCAGACATTTCACACTATTAGTTAGCTTCCCTCATTGACAAAAACTAATGTGACAACATCAGCATTGGACATTGGGCATGACAAAGCAATGAGGGGGAAAAGGGTCTATAACAATGCCACTGTACACACCTATGGAACATCAGGTATGGACATATTCACTTTGGATAAGAAAAGTTTAGTGCTGTTTGTGGGACAGTATTTGTGATGCATGTTGATTACTTAGACTGGAACAGTATAACATTCACAGATTCAGTGCAGTAATAATAGTGGGTTGGAACTACATACACTTTGCGGTAGGTGAATGAATTACTGACACTTTCTTTATTGAACATCACCTCAGTATGTCTGTAGGTGCCAACACCATGGGTGCTGGGGTGCTAAAGCACCCACAGAGTTGACTTAAGCACCCTCAATGTTTTGAGTGCAGCTTGCAAAAATGGATTACTAGAGAAACTAGCCATAGGAAAGATAGACTACACACTAACTGGAAAGAGAAAGACACTGATCACGAACTGATATGTGATCACTAACTATTCTGTAACTGGTAACCCGATGTGTAAAAACAGACCAAACACATCCTGCAAAATTTAACCAATTGTCCTGAGAAGCAGGGCAAACATATATGTAAGTATTTTGGGGTACAAGTAACCATGGTGAGATTAATCATTTTAAAAAGAAGAAACTGAACATTCCATTACAATGCTGAGCAAAGTAACATCATGTATTGTGAGACAAGTTAGTACTCAGCAGCATGACGTGGTTCTCTGAATCCTGTATATTCTGCAGAGGGGAATGCCAACCTAATTGCAGAAACAACACAGGAAGGCAGCACTCTTCAGTTATGTCTTCCTAGATGACGTCAAATCCACCACACAAATTTGCGATATGCCACAAAGCGAAAGGACCTGGAAAATGTAAACAACAAAAAATATACTTATGACATGCTCTATACAGACATTATCTGTTTGATTACATTGTTACAATACATACAGCATGACTCATGTTGGAAAGTACTGGAATCATATTGCAGCGTGCAGGTAGATGAACAGACTGTGTAAACAATGTAGAGACTGGATTACTGAGCAATTCACACCAAGATGGTATGTGATTACCATGTAGTCATGCACATCTATGACATGTTTTTACACCAGAGGTTGCATGATAAGTGCTATACTAGTACACTTCATTGTTAGTAATCGTACATGTTCCCGAACTACTGGGTATGTTTCAGTGCTTCAAACAAGTGTTAGTGCAGTAATGCAAAAAAAAAAAAAAAAAGGTAAGGAAATGCCTGTTCAGCTCTTCAAACACCAGAAATGTGACATTGTCCATTGACATGGAGAATTACTAATATAGAACTCATATACTGAACACATAGACCCTTTCCACACTACACCTTTATAACGTTACAGAGGGCCCAAACCGTTACCACAATGGTTTGCGTTTACACCTGTAATGTTACAGAAGGTGTTTTCATAACAGCTATTGAAACCACATATGAGGTGGTTTCAACAATGTTTATGAAACCGGTTATGCCTCAGTACCGTTACCGGCTGTAGTGTGGACCTGTGGTAATGGTTCCCTGCAGGGCCTGTAGCACAGCGAGAGCTGCATACAGAGATCGGGAGCTGCTGTAACAGTCGCCCCACTCCTGCAGTGTGGAACGGTGGTACCAGTCCCATAATGGACACCGCCGCAGTGTCGACACACTATACCGCTCCCCGGCCGTAACAGTTTGCATCAGTTACCAGGCCTGAGTGGTGTAGTGTGGACAAGGCAATAGAGATCCATGACATGTAGTCTATGTGAGCATGGATTCTCAATGATAGCTACAACACTGGACTCAACAAGTATTGAATTTTCACTTCCAAGTACAGTAGTTCTACTTGAAAAATTCACTGGACACTCACTCTTTTCCAGTACACAAGCAGATGTAATTATGTAAGTATTAACTGATCCAAAGTGACTTCAAGGAAAATCTTTCTATCATTGCACGTCATATACCAGTATTTGGGTATTGGGCCAATTTAATTTTCTTTTTTTTTACAATTTTTATTTATCTCCTCCTGTCTCCTCTCGGTGCCCACTCTTTCAAACCACTCATTTCCATCTCACCACCTTCTTTGGATCTGCCCCTAGAGTGCATCCCCCTTACCTCCTGCACAGCGTGGTCTGTCCTGTCTCAGTGGCCTTGGCAGGACCCAGAGCGGTCTTCATCTAGGGCTGCCGAGAGGTGTTTTTCCGTTTTCTGGTTTTTTCCCTGTGTTCCCTCTCCCCGCCCTCTGAGACGACAGTGCTTGGGACATATGTCCCAAGGGGTGGCGTGCTGATGCACGTCTACCTCTCATGCACTGTACAACGTCCCTCTTCCCTGACTCCGAACAATGGAGCCACCTCCATCCCTGCAAGTGCCGGTGCTTCCACCGGCCTCACTACAGGAATGTTGAACGCAGGTGCGTTCCTGGGCTCCCACTCCTGAGGGAGGAGAGCATCCAGTGGGATGCTCAATCTTCCCTCTCCCCTGCTGATCCCTGGCTACCCAAGTCCATTCCCGAACTCGAGTCACCGGCGTAGCATGAGGTGTGGCATCCTGCACCTCAACCCTCAGCGCCACTGGGCCGGCTGGGCCGATTTAATTTTTGACCACTGCTGTTTTGAGAAGATTGTTAAGTGTGTATGGATTTGAAAGAAGTTTAGTCATTTATGGAGAGTAACAAACCTCAACCTGTACACACAGTGCATTCCCACCCCCCCCACAATCAGTAATATGCTAACAAACTAATAACGAGCACATAGGGAATGATTGGTACTTGTCTCTGTATGTCTTTCTCATTCCTGATATGATGGATAGCTGTCACTATTCTCACAATATTAAATTTCCAATGTCTGAACTTGCAGCACCAAGAATAAGAAACCTGTTCTCATTATTGAGTAAACGCTCTCTCAATGGCAATATTCGGTTTGTGGTGACATCGTGAGTTCCAGTGATGGAGGTGACAGATGGGACCATCACAGAGGGTAGGCTACTAGACTACTTGAGGGCACAGAGGATGGAAAAGCTGCTATGGCCAGATGTCATTCACCATCTACCAACTCCCTACCACCTTGCAGGATTCAAAGCATACTGAAGGGGTAACTGGTGTTGGCTGCCTCCCCTTCCCCTTCCACTCTCACCTTTCAGTGCTCTTAGCTATCCCCTCTTACTCCTACTACAGCACTTGTGTACTACCTTGAGCCCGCTCTTGGTATATCATAGCACTATAATTGTTCTGTTTGTACAATGTGTACCGCCTGTTATACTGTATCCTAATCTGTGGAATCATATTTGTTATATTTTTACAAACTGTATTGCCTGTACTGCATCCTACTGCTGCATTATTTTGTCTACCCTGCTGCACAAATATATATATGTATATTTTTTTTATTGTTGTTTATACTCCTGCTCCATCAGACCTCACATTCTGGGGGAGCCCCAGCCCCATCACCCCGGCATCTACCATCCAACCCTTCTAGTCCCAAGGCTTACCCCCCAGGTGGGGTTGGCAGAGTGGACCCTCCCCTACTGAAACAGGATCCAGTGTTGCACCATGGCTGCAGGGTGCAGGGTCTGTGAGCTCCCTCATCATCTGCTGGGAGCTTTTTCAATTTTTCTGTGCCCTCTTGTGGGTGCATGGCATGCAATGATACCTGTGATAGGGTCATGCATACTTCCGTGCATGCCCACATAAAGCATTTGACATGCTCCCACCCCATATTGTTGCAGCTCCTTGTCGCCAAGCCCCAGCATCTGGTAGGGGTTCAGGCATGCACTGGCTGCTGATCTCCCTCCTCCCCAGAGATGGGGAGCAGTTAATTGGATGCTCAGTCCATCTCCTCCCCTGCCAACCCATGGCAGCCCATGCTCGTTGCCAAACATGGGTCACCAGCACAGCACGAGGTGTGGCAGCCAATGCCTCAACCCTACTGGAGACTAATGGGTTGCAGTACAATGGGCAGCAGGGGTTTGCTGCAGGCAAATTCTCTAATAACAACCAGTTTAATTACTATGACTGTAAAAGTGGAAAGTTGGACGAGGGTCATGCAGTGGATGTCCAGTATCTGAACTTCAGTAAGGCATTCTACTCAGGACCACATGGGAGGATGGGAAGTAAACTGGCTGGTACAGGACCGTGCAAGAAGATGGTGGGATGGGTGGTAAATTGGTTACAGGGAAGGCAGCAGATGGTGGTGGTGTGGGGTGTGTGTATGGACTCTCTTTTCAGAGGACCCTGACAAGCATGCTTATGCAGGGCTCAGTGCTGGTACCATTGTTTGCATTGTTTATAGCAGACATCTATATGGTCATCAAGAGAAAGATATTTTTATTTGCTGATGACACTGACATAGGACTAGTACTAGATGACCTGTGCCAGTGGCATGGGCTGCAGGATGGCATGTCCAAATCTGAGCCCTGGCCTGCCACCTGGCAGGCTGAGTCCAATGCAAAAAATGTGCAAGATGCTACATTTCTGGGCAAACAAAGGGAGCAACAAACTGGGTGTGGGTGAGGGAGCTGTGACAGAGGTGAGAAGGATCTGTGGATGATCATAACAGACTTAATGTACAACTCAGCACAGTGCAGTAATGCAGCTTCAGAGGTAAACAAATAGATGTGTTGTATTGTCAGGGGTATATCTTCAATGAGAGGTCAGCTGACCCTGCTGCTCTGTAGGTCATTGGTTAAGCCATACATGGTGTACTGCATGCAGTACTGGTGCCCGTACCCGAAGAGGGACATTAAGTTGCTGGAGGGGGTGCAACGCAGGTCAACAAAGATGATCCAGGGAATATAGGACATAGCCAAGAAGAACAGATGGAGGTAGCTGAACATGTACTCACTGGAACAGAGGAGAGATGGGGGGAATGAACGAAACTTTTGAGTACATGAAAGGAATCAATAAGACAGTCCCAGAGGGGCGATTCATATTAATGGGGTGAAGGACACTTGGGGTCACTGTCTGTGATAGGAAGGTGGAAGATTCAGGAGGGAAATGAAACTACACTTTTTTTTACCGAAAAGGTGGTGGTTAGGTGAAATCTCTTGCCTGCAGAAATGGTATACTGTAGAAAAGTGGGCAGCTTCGAAAGTTGGTGGTACAGGGTAAGACAGAGAGTAATGTGAGAGGAGTATAAGGCTACAAGCTGCAAACTCAAGCATACTCGTAGACCTTATCACCTTTATTTGCTGCCAGGTTTGTATGTTTGTATCTATACTCCTATCAGATGTAACATTATGCAAATGTTTAGCATTCACATTCTTTAATAAACAAACGTGGATAATAGTACAACAACAATAGGCATCAGATAACAGAGGTGTACATTTTTTACAACATAGACAATGAACCATTCAGTCAGTAATTAAATGCCATAAAATTAGAATGATATGGGTAGGCATGCACGTGCAGTGCTAGCACCACCACTTGCATCGTTACCTACAAGGGTTCTGAAACGAGCTGAGGTAGCTGGAGGGAAGGCCATGGAAGGGAAGCTTTAGCATCCGATATACAACTCGCACCCCATGTGAGTGAAGGTGGACATGTGCCCAGTGCTGGTGTGACTGTGGGTGGATGGCTGAGGTACAGCAACCTGATGCAGTACAGAGGTGAGGATCACGGCAGGACATTGGCACCCTCCAAGGCCACAAACGGGGGGCCAACAAAACAAGACTGGTTGTTGTGATTACCTCCACCACTAACAAGCCTGTGGCTCATAACTGAGGCTACATAGTAGGGATAGGGTGGGGATGACATGTGTATCGTGGAATACGTTGGGTCATATGGAGCTCAGCAGGGATTCCTGGTGATAAATAGCAAGGAAAAAAATGTATTCATATACTCACTCGTTGAGAGGAATTGCATCATCTAGAGGTCCCTCCATAAACTCATATTCATAATATGAAACCAGAGTCACATTGCAGCTGAGACAGTTCTCTCTGAAGCAATTAAGTTTGGTAACACAGGTGACATCTTCCTCTTCACATTTGGCCATCACAGCAGTCACTTCATAGCAGCAAATGCACTCCACTGGTGTCTCCATTTGACTACAGTTGCCACACTGACACCTGCCAAAAAATAAAAGTTTGGAGGCGGCAGTGCATACCATCGGGAAACAATGTCACCACATAGAAATGAATGTCAATGGTAAGTCTGCATCGAGAACACATGGGTGCCAGAATGATAAACAACAACTTAAATGTGTAACATGTTTTTACAATTGAAAAAATGGGTAAAGAAAGAAAGACTAACAAACTTGTGGAATGAGTACTCTGTACTTCATGATGAAATTGTACACCATCCATCATAACAGAGAACAATTATAAGTATATTTACACAAAACAGTATCAGTGCAAAACTGCCATGGACATTCTTTTCACTGTGGTGCCATTGTGTCCCTATGCACTACCGCCACAAAACTGCATTCTTCCTCCTAATTTTACCATGTACTCCATAGGGTGGGTACTGTTGTAACGTTTTGTCATTATTATCATGGAGTGCTCAAGATATAAAGTACAAATGGCTATACTTTTCACATTCTTGACTACTGCCTTGTGATATTTTACTGGCTTGATCTTAACACTGCATAAATATTTAATGTGCTATTATAATATTTTCAATAAACAAGTATAAAAAAAAAATCATTCCTGATGTGAACTAGCACCTTATGCTCAAATTGCCCATAAGATGACCCATTTTAGTATTAGTGTTGCCATTTCAGCCCACAGGGTTGCCATTCCAGCAGCACTCTCATTAAGCTCTGCAGTCAATAAAGGAACTTACTACACATAATGTCTGCTTGCATTATAATAATGTTAAACAGTGTAAAGGCTAAATACACATTTGTGTACACATACAGGAATTACACTGTGGAAACTTGGGGCACAGAGAGGCCAATAACTGATACACCCACCATTGGCTTGCTTCCTGAGCAGTCCAGCCACCCGCACCGACTTCTGAGGTGTCTGATTCCTCCTCGGAGGTACTGCCTGTTCCGGCAGCCACATCTCCAGATGCCTCAGACCTCAGTGGCTCAAACATGTCGTGCTGAGCCACGGAAAGCAGGTCGAAGTCACCATTTAAATCGGGAAGATCAATCGCAGCCATACTCCCAGTGCTTGATATTCCTCTCGTCTCTCTACAATGATGTCACCATCACACAATGCGCATGCGCAAGACTTGCAATTGGAGCTTGCTCATTAGCAAGGACTTGGAGACAGGTGCCTAACATGCCAAAAATATAAATAGTTAAAATTTGAAAACGACCAGAAATTAACATTTTTTGACTCTACCAAGTACACTACATGATGAAATGCTACAGATTTATCAATAAGGGTGAGTTACAGACAGACTGTTGAAAAAACCCTGCTTATTTGTCCTTTAAGGCACTTCCAGCATGCCAGAAACAAAAACAAACACTGGTGGGGATCTGCTCCATAGAACCTCAATCGTACAACTCACAACCAAGTGGAGATACAGATCCACACATCAGTTCAAGTTGAAGTATTTATTTTTTACACACCATAAACAAGCTGTCAGGTATATTTGTAGTATGGGTACAATCGATGTCTCATGGTCCACCAATCTGACCATTTCTTCAGTAAACAATAGGATATCTAATAGAGTCATGGAGATATTAAAATTATTATTTATACTATGTATAGTACACTGCTGTTGAACCATTTTTTAATCTAAGCTGATATTGCAAACTTCCTCTCAGAGTTAAGCTTTCATATTTCTTATAAATAAAAACATAATTCTAATCTTGTATATCGTGTTACACCTCCCTCAGGGGGTCTAGAAATTCTGCCTCACCTCTGCAACCTGATGGATACGTACCAGCATGAATTCCTCATCCTAGAAGATCTAAGCCTTGACTGGTACAGCCACAAATCTTCACTCCTAAAAGAACTATGTGATTTGCTAGGTCTTACCCAACTAATACCAGAGCCCAAGTGCCCTAATGACAAAAAACCCTCAAACAGCAGCCTGCTTGACCTGATTCTTTCCAATAAGCCTCACAAAGTCTCACATGTTGGAGTGTTCCAAAATGATCTCAGTGACCACTGTATCATTACACGTGTGAGGGTCATCGTCAAAGCAAATACATTGCCTAGATTCATACTAAAAAGAAATCTCCGCAGACTTAACCCTGACAACTTCCTTGCATGCCTGTGTCTCATAAGCTGGCAGAGATTCTACCTGGTACCTACGGTTGTGGAAGCCTGTACCACTTCTATAGTAATTTGCTTAAAGTCATAAATACACATGCCCCTTAGTCAGGATAAGAATACGGAAAAGGACCTGCCCTTGTTTCACTAGAGACTTAAAACTAGCATTGCAAGCTTGAGATAAGCTTTGGGAAAGGGCATATAAATCCAAGCTTGCAACCGATTCAGCAGCTTTTCAGGCAGCAAGGAATAGTTGCACAAAACTTGTAAGGCCTGCAAAAATGGAGTATTTCCAGAATACACTTAACTCATCCAAATGCAATGCCTCCAAGTTTTGGTAAACACTCTGTGACATCGAAGGCCATAGCTCTTCTCCATCTTTTCCTTCAAAAATAGTTTCCCATGGGGCCACTACCACAGACAAGAGGCTTATACTAACGGCCTTAAATGACCATTTTGCTACTGCCGGGTTAGCATTTGACACTTCCCCAACTAGCAACTTCCTTCCTGCGCCCACTGCTGATGGACCAGACCAAACAGCTTATGCAGACACCCAGCATGGGAGCATGTTCCACTTCAATCCTATATCCTACAAACAAGTAGAGGATCTACTGATCTCACTGGACACAAAAAAAGCAGGTGTTGTTGGAGTCAAACCCCTATTCCTGAAACTAGGTGTTCGCTATCTAACAGCATCGATCACACGCTTCTTCAGTAAGTCACTTGCCAAAGGGGAATTTCCCACACCCTGGAAGATCGCCCATATTATACCCCTCTTTAAATCAGGGAACACCTGTGACCGTAATAACTATCACCCCATATCCCTCCTTCTCATCTTATCCAAACTTCTAGAGAAATTGGTTAATTCACAGCTCAGAGAACACCTGGAATCTTCAGATCTCCTCAACCCTTTACAATCAGGCTTCTGTCCACACCATAGGACAGTCTTGGCACTAGCAAAAGTTACCAATGGCTGGCAAACTGCCCTTGACAACAAACAACACATATGTGCAGTTTTCTTAGATCTTAATAAGACATTTGATAATGTTGATCATGATATACCCCTGAACAATCTAAATAACCTCGGACTAGACCCTACTGCCATGCATTTGTTTTCCACTTATCTTTCAAATAAGCAACAAACAAATTAAAGCACAGGGTGATCTCTCCCCTCTCAAACCTCTGACCAGGGGAGTACCCCAGGGCTCCATACTTGGGCCCTTATTGTTTCTAATCTACATTAACAACATCAGTGCAAATGTCACAAACACTAGCATGCATTTTTTCACTGATGATACCTTACTATACGTATCCGGCCCTTCCCTTGTTATGGCCTGTGCTGATCTACAAGATGCCTTCAACCATCTCCAGTTAAACTTATTTCATCTCAAACTGTTGCTAAATGCAAAAAAGATGAAGATCATGCTCTTCTCCCATAGCATTCAAGCAGCCAAAGCTCCCCTCTCCTGCCACCTCCATCAAATAGTACCCTTGCTAAATGAACCACTCAAAGTGGTGGATAGGTTAAAATATGTAGGTTTCTGGATAGACCACCAGCTCTCCTTAGCAATACACTTGGAAGAGCTCAGCTCTAAACTAAAAAGAGGCTGGGCTTTTTCTTTAGAAATACATTAAACACATCATGGTTTCTGCTCTTAAAAGACTGAATGTGCTCTATCATAGATCTATAAGGTTCACAATGAACAACCCAGCCAGAACCCACCACTGCATGCTCTATGCGCAAACAGGCTGGTTCTCGCTTTCCAACAGAAGACTAAAAAATGGTCTTCTATGAACCTACAGATACATCATGGGCAAAGTCCCTCATTACATTACTGACCTATTTAACCAGTCCTCCAGTACTTACTCACAGAGGAGACATTCCTACCTTCAGTTGGAGACATCCAGATTTGCTTCGCATTACGGTGAAACTGCTATCAGACATTCCCTCCCTTCACTATGGACTAACTTTTCAGCGCTCGTTTAAGCTAGTCTCTACCATCTGTATAGGGTCCTTCAAATCTCTCTTAGACAAAGCTAACCCAAATATGTAACTGACTGTATGTGTAATGTACTGCTGCCTATGTTGTTCTCTGAGTGTTGCACTTATTGTACAATGCTCTTGATGTAGTTAGTAAGACTCTGTAAACTTATTTGTCATAAACTGTCAGTCTGTATAATCCTGTCTATCCAGGACTCCTTTGAAAATGAGCTTGCTCAATGGAGCTTCTCCTGGTGAAATAAAAATAAATAAATAAATAATCACTGAGTCCAGTAGGATTCCTTAGCGCTGAAATGTTTAGTCTCATTATAATTCCTTCATGCTCTTATGTTACTGTTCAAAATCAGTTCACCATTGCCATCTGCAATTAATTGTAAAGTACCCCATTTACTTTAAATAAAGTGTCTTACTATTGTGCCAAAAAGCATGTTACATTACTGCTCTGTCTCATAGCATAGTCGGATAGCAGGAAGGAGGCACCTTCCAGGGGAGACTGGAAGGCCTCGCCCCTCCCCCCCCGAGACAGAGGAGGAGAATGAGGAGAAGTTACAAGACAAAAGTGGAAAGGGGAGAGATGGGAAGAGGAGGGACAGGACACAAAGTGGACTGTAGTATCCTCGAATGCACGGAGCTTAGCAAACAAGGTGGCAGAGTTCCAGGCAATGATGGTGGAGGGGGAGGAAGATATTGTTGTCATCTCAGAGACCTGGGCCACCCAAAAACATGACTGGGATCTCACAGTCCCGGGATACAAGGTGTTTTGGAGGGACTGGGAGGAGGGAGGGGTGGCTATTTATGTCATAGACTGGATACTGTGTACCAGCGAGGAAGGACACTAGGGGAGGCCAGAAGCCATATGGGTATTGCTCCAAAGCCCTAAAGGTAAGAAACTCAGGATGGGGGTGGTGTACAGGCCACCCTCACAGAACGAGGAGGTGGATAGAGAGCTGGGGGAGCAAATCAGGAAGGTCAGTGGCAAAGGGAGTACAGTTATAGTGGGAGACTTCAACCTACCTGGGGTTGACTGGCAGACAGTAACTACAGTACACGCCAGGGAACAGGTGCTGCTGGAGGCTATACAAGACAGTTACCTAGTGCAAGGAGTGATGGATCCTACTAGGGAGAGGAACATACTGGACTTGGTGCTAACAAATGGAGACCAAGTCCAGGATGTGGTAGTACAGGATTCTCTAGCAGGAAGCAACCACTGCTCAGTGTGGTTCCTCCTCAACACAAGGAGGGAGTCTGCTAAGACCAGGACAAGAGTGTTGAATTTCAGAAAGCCAGATTTTGCCAGAATGGACAGCATCCTAGAGGGGTATTTAGCTGAAATTAACCCAGGGATGGATGCTGAACAGAAGTGGACAGTCATTAGGAAGGGGCTAAATGAGGCCACAAACACATGTGTCAAATCTCAGATAAAGCAGTCCAGGTCAAAAAAACCTAGCTAGCTCAGCAAAGAGGTGGAGGGGAAGGTGAGGGAAAAAAGATTGGCCTTCATTAAGTTCAAAAGATCTGGGCATGAGGAGGATAGAGAAGTGTTCTCAAAGGCATCTAGGGAGGTGACCAGGTCAGTCAGGGCAGCCAAGGCAGCAAAGGAGCTAAAGTTGGCTCAGGGGATCAGAGAGGGGGAACAAGGGTTCTTTAAATACATAAGGGAGAAGAGGAGTTGTACGGATTACATCATTAGAATCAAGAGAGAGAGAGAGAGAGAGGAGGGAGGATGGGCAGAACAAGGGGAAGATCAGGCAGATGCATTCAATGAGTATTTCTGCTCAATGTTCACAAAATAAAGGGATGGCCTATACCATAGGAGAAAGGGTGCAAGGGTGGAGGAGGCCAGAGATAACAGATGAGGTTATCCAAGAGGATAGAGTTGTGAAGGGCCTTAAAGGCTTGAGGGTGGACAAGGCACCAGGACCAGACAGTGTATACCCAAGGGTCCTGAAGGAACTGTCAGCGTTGTTGGCAGGCCCTCTGATGGACCTGTTCAACACCTCCTTGGAGATGGAGAATATACCCAGGGACTGGAGGATGGGTCATGTGATGCCCCTTCACAAGAGTGGACCCAAGGACCAACCAGGTAACTACAGACCAGTGAGCTTGACTTTCATAGTGGTGAAGTTGATGGAAACCATTCTGAAGGAGAGGTTAATAACCTTTCTTAATAGCAATGGCCTGCAGGATGACCGACAGCATGGGTTTGTCACGGGAAGATCTTGCCAAACTAACCTGATCGACTTCTTTGACTGGGTCACTAGGGTGGTTGACGAAGGCCACGCTGTGGATGTCCTGTATCTGGACTTCAGCAAGGCTTTTGACTCTGTGCCACACAGAAGGTTAATGAGAAAGCTGAGGGACATGGGAGTGGGGCAAAAACTGGTGGGGTGGGATGAGAGCTGGCTGCAGGGGAGACAACAGTGGGTAGTTGTAAAGGCCATGGCCAAGTACAGCCAAGCCACAGCCAGTAATGAGTGGAGTACCACAGGGTTCAGTGCTGGGCCCCATTTAGTTAATGTCTTCATTGGATACATTGCAGAAGGGGTCAAGAGTAAGATCTGCCTGTTGGCGGACAACACTAAGATTTGTGCAAAAGTGGACAAAGAGTAAGAGAGGCAGACACTCAGAGAGGATCTAACTAAAGAAGTGCAACATCATGCACCTTGGAGCCAGAAATCCTGAGAACAGCTACTGGCTGGGGGAAGTGCAGGTAATGGCTTCAGAGGAGGACAGGGACCTGGGGGTAATAGTCACAGGGGACATGAAGGTATCCGCACAGTGTAGGAGAGCTGCAGCAAGGGCAAATAGGATGCTGGGGTGCATTGCTAGAGGGATCACCTCTCGATAGGGGGAGGTCATTCTACCACTGTATAGATCACTGGTGAGGCCACACTTGGAATACTGTGTACAGTACTGGTACCCATACCTCAAAAAGGATGTGAGATTACTGGAGGGGGTGCAGTGTAGGGCTACAAAAATGATTATGGGACTAGGGGAGTTGCCATACGAGGACAGGTTGAAAGAGCTCAACATGTACTCACTGGAAGACAGACGGATAAAAGGGGACATGATAGAGACTTTTAAGTACTTGAAAGGCATAAACAAAGTCAAGGAGGGAGGATTGTTCCGCCTAAAGGGAGGAAGGGTCTCTAGGGGGCACGGTCTGAAGTTGGAAGGGGGAAGGCTTAGGAGGGAGATGAGGAGGCATTACTTCACAGAAAGAGTGGTGACAGGTTGGAACGCACTGCCAGAGGAGTTAATCTCTCAAAGGACAGTGGATAGCTTTAAGTGGGGTTGGGATAGAGTCAAGGGCAGGATTAGTACAGACAAAAACACAAAGGGGGGGAAGGACTGGAAAAGAGGAGGAAGAGAGGGGTTTGGGTTGGGGTGGGACAGCTCTAGTAATATGAAACTAGGAGCTGCACAATTGGGCAGACTTGGTAGACCTGTGGGCCTTTTTCTGCTGCCAATATCATATGTTTGTACAAACAATTTGATTTCTTTGCTGAGCTTCATTAAAGTACAGCATCATACTGTCCTTTAAATCTAGACTTACCATCTTCATAACAAAATATTATCAACTGTGGCGGGAGTTGGACAGATAGTCTGATGAATACACTGGTCACTCCAGGCAGGGTCTCTGCATTTCCTGGGAAAGGCTGACCCCTAGTGTGCTAGGTAGTAAACCCTTTTATTTTCCAAAATTAATTCCTGTCCCCTCAATTTCCCTCAACCCTGGGTATGTTTGATGTTTCTGTATTGGCTTATGGGGAGGCCATCAAGGTTCCCCTTTTTCCATCAGCTGGTGTCTACCTTGCCACTCCAACTCTCCCTCACTAGATTCAACTAACTAGAAGCTCTGCCCATCTTTATCCCAGTACCGTCCTGCCCTCCTGTTTGGGATGCAAGTCATCCTTTTTGAATAGCCTTCAACCTATTAGATTCAGCCCCAGTCCCCAAGGAACACAAATCCCTCCTTCCTGCACCAACATTTTAGTCATGTATTGAACTAGAACACATGGACTTGTTCTCTCTGATTTAGGCATGGCCATGTTAGCATGTCAGAAAAGGCTACCATCCCTACTCTCTTCTTTGCTACCTTCTCTGGAGCACAGAACTCTGACTTTACCTGCTCTATGCTCTGCCCGCCCAGATTGTTCATCCCCACATGCACAATTAGAATGGGCCTTCCCTTCCCTCTCCCATGAGTTCCATCACCCTGTCTATAACTCTGTCTGCTGTTACTCCAGCAAAACAGTAGACCATGCCTTTGCCATCAGGCATGAGAGCCAGAACCCTCCCTGTGCCCTTTACAATTGAATCCCCATCTATATGTACCTTTCTCATACCCACCCACCTCTGGCACTTGACCTACTCCCTGGCATGCTATCCAGCATCACCTGCATGCCAGATGTGCTGGTTCCCTCGTCTCTTGTGGGGGGAGATTTGGAAAGCTAGTGTTGCAGTTGAGTGAACCTATTGCTGGTGCACAGCACGTTTTCCTTGGATTTGGACTTCCTTTCCCCTTTCTACCCTTCCTATGCCCCACTACTGTCCAGCCCCCTTATCTTGACAGTAATGGCCTTACAGGTGGCTTTGTCAGTTGTGCCCTATAGGGCCCAGCAGCTGCAGCTCTCAGGTAGCATATTACAGCCCTTGTAGCTTCCAGTTCTGCCTTCATGACCTGGAATCTCCTATAATTAAGACAGTGGCCAAATTCCCAGACCCACCTTCCCCCAGTTCACCACTGTCTCACACGTTCTGCATGCATCCCACATGCCACTAACTTGTTCCCCCTGCATCCTTATGTGTTTGTACTGGATGTGGCTGTATTATGAGATCGGTATGTTACTTCTAGTACCTCCTAAAAATATGCTCTATACATTGTTTTTCCTATTCACACTTTGTACTGTTAAGCTACCCAGGCAGTGCACCACTAGTATCTCCTATACAGCCTGTCATACTCAATTAAATTTGTACACTAGTGTTACCCCAGATAGAGTATGTCTAAGATCCCTTTACGTGACCTATTTTGCCACTTAAACTTTGTTTCCATCAGGTACCTGTTTCACCTTCTAGAATTCCCTGTTGTCCTGCTGTCTTTCTGTCCATGTCCTGCAGATGTTCCTTAGGCAGCCATCCCACCCCTACTCTGTGCCACACGCATGATGGGATACCATGCAATATAGTTCTGGGATAGATTATTATTATAAAGGCAATGCCAGACTTCCTCTTTGTAGCCGATAGGCACCTTCCCCCATCAAACTGTGTATGTTACTTAAGCAGGTTGCAGATTAACCCTTTGTTTCTGTACTTTAATTCAGCAGATTTCAAAGCTTATCCAGCCACTCTGCAACCTTTTACCTTTCTGAATTAAAGTTAACAAGTTAAATCAGCAGACTGGAAACTGTATTACACAGTCTATCAATCTGATTTCTGACTATAATCAGTAAGTACCTTATCTAAAGCAAATTTCCTGGTTTCTGGAGCAGAGTTAAAAAGCTGAACCCATATGTTTCTTGATGATATTACCAGAAGCTACATTCAGCTGTGATGTGCACAGCTACAGAATCTCAGATCAGCCTGCCCGACAATAGACCGGGGTGGATCCTGCATGGTACAGTTAAAGGGAAAGAGAATAACGTCAGTGTCACTGTGGCTGTGCCATTTCTCAATTCCTTTAGCCAAGCCTCACAAATGCAGGAGGCTTGATATCCCCCCAAAAGGGGTCCAGGCTTCAACTGGCCGAAGGGTGGGTTTGCCTACTACGTGAGACCCCCTCCCTCCCAGGCTGTTCCAAAAGGGAGAGGGTGTCAGAACCCTTTCATACAGAGTCCTGCTGAAACTGCCCTCCTTGCAGGCTTTTAGAGGACCTGCCCACTCTCAGTGAAGGTCAACTTCCTCTTTCCTGCATACCATATGATCAGAGACTCTCCTGCAGTGATACGTACCAGCTGAAACATATGATAAAAAGCAGATAGATGTACCACCCCTCAGAGAACATAAAAACCTGGTTAAAAAAAAAAAAACACTCTGCGCCAACTGTGAGGAAAACTGTTGAAAATTCTCCTCCATCCCTTAATACGGATCCCACATAGTGAGGCACATGGGCCCTGCGCTACCTAGCCCTGAGCCTTGCCCTGCTGTTACAAGTGTGTGGAAGTGGGATATTTATCCCAAGAGAAGAAGAGAGAAAGATGGCCAGTCAAGGGTTGCAACTGCTCTAAAGGCCCTTCGTCTCATTCTGCCCTACCTCAATCTATACCCCTGGGTAGAGGTGGGCGAAAGTTGCAAATTCTGCCTTCATGGAACTGTCACAAAAATTCCGAAATTTTGCAGACTTTTCCGAACTTCTGCCATCGGCGAGATCAGAATCTTCAACATGTGTTTGATGGATTTTTGCCCTGTTCCATTGACTATATTGGCTGAACTATGAAATAATACACATGAACTGTGGAATAACAGTTCTGAGGAATTTTGTTTCCACAATTTAATGAATTATTCCGCAATGCATCCAGCTATTTCTCAGTTCAGTGATCAGTTCTGCAGCCTTTTTTCTCCACGGTTTAATAGAACAATCTGCAGTTTATACATTATTTCCGCTGTTCTAAGTTGGAAGTTCTGCAAAACTTGCTAATTTGATTTCAGCACTTTTGGGGAAGCAAAAGTCCGACTTTTGCAGAAATTCCGCTGGTAGAAGTCTTTTTTGGCACACCTCTACCCCAGGGCAGTCACAACAACCAACCACCCAGACATGACAGGCCTGGCACAGCTCGCCTTTACCTGAGAAGGAGATTGTGCAAGATCCCAGTCCAGCCTATATGGAAGTGACCATTACCTACCTAACAAAGGAGGATGAGGTGGCAAAGTCAAACGCCAATGACATCTCTCACTGTAATTCTTTGCAGGCCTCCATTTTTGAACCCTCTTTTCTCTTCAGTAACCACCCATGCTCAAATATGAAGTAAAATAGCCACAGCCATACGTTTGTTGGTGATATCACCAGATGATACATTCGGTCATGATATGCACAGCTACAGAATTTGATTAACCCATCTGACCAGTGACCGGGCTACAGCAACCTTCCACACTCACTCAAGGGGGACAAGATCATGCCATCCCCCCTTGCTCGAGCTGGGAGTCCTCCATGATGAATGGGGGAGAGTTAAATGTCTGTATCCCTCTGGCTGTGTATTTTCCCATTCCTCCAGTCGAGCTCCACAACAGCAGAAGGACTGACAATCACTGAAAGGGTGTCCAGACCTTAACAAAAGAGGGCAAGGTTTGCCAGACAGATAAGACCCTCTCCCTCCTGAACTGTCCCAAAGGAAAAGGCAACATAACCCATCTATACGTAATGTTAGTCTGGCAGCAAGTACCCTCATTGCAGGCCCTTAGGGGACCTGCCTACTCTGGGCACAGTCCCCACTCCACTTTCCTGCACAACACGATCAGGCTCTTTCTTCCTTCATGTGGGGACTACCAGTCTCCTCCCCCCAAGCGCATTATTCTAACCACTTTGCAACTGCAACATGAACACTCTAAACAAACTTCTCAAACCCACATCTGACAAGTGAAGCTCACCATGTGCATGCAGCATGAGATGGAGGTGGTTTTATCATCAGTTTCAGAACTCCACTTGAAGAGACAACATGAAAGCTCCAATCTCACTTTTGATTTGTCTTCTTGCTTTTTTCAAAGACTCTGACTTCATGAGTGTGTTGCCATATCTTCCACTGGATTATACATGACCACACCAAGTCTGTGGTCAGCCAACACCATGTGAGAGTCTGCAAATCTTTCTTCATCCACTTCAGCAACTCGACACACTTCAGTAACCCCAGGTCATTACTTTTCAGGTGAATAACCAACACACTGGGTGGTCCTCCCCTCCTACCTGCTGTCCATAGCACTGGAATCAGCTGTTTCCAATGCATCCCAAGCTGACCCTGCTAGGACACCCAAACCAGTGCTAGCTGGAGTTGGGGACCAATCCTCAGTCATGTGGTCCTCATCTCCACCCAATACATGTATGAAAGGTTGCAGAACCACATTTTGTGGTTGATATGTCTTGCACCTGCTGAGATGTTAAGGAAGAGATTAAAAAGACATTTTAACAGATGTGGTTGAACATACTGTACTGTTAAAAGCTCCCCAGGACCTGTATCGGACCACCTGAGAGCTCCTGTACCCTGGCTGTTCTGGCAGACCTAATGCAGAAGGAATGGGTCAAACAATCACTTGGACTGAGTTCTGCCACCCCCAATGCCAGCTAGAATATTCAACAAAATTGGTATTTTGTCAGTTTGGTGTCAACTTCATGCTGGATAAAGATATTCCTATGATCTGAGCCAGCACTCATGTATTCTTCTACACATGGTGGGACATCAAAGGACACTCACAGAGTACTCTGGATTAAGTACCACTAGCTTTCATATCCCATCTAGTCAGTCCTTGATGATTGTAAATGGACTACAAAAATGTTTTTGATTGCCACATCATCCCACTGTAGGCCTCTTCCCTCCTTTTGGTTTTTTGGCCTAGTCCTAAACACTATCTTCAGGACCCAAAGCAATCACACAGAAGGCAGTCAGAGAAACTGTCAGAAACAACAGTTTCAAATGAGAAGAAGCAGGAGGGATTAAAGCAGGTTAGGTGGTCCAGAAGCCAGGGAATTTGCTTTAACTGAATAGTTACTGCTTATAGTCAGATTTAGTAGTTGCCGTATTGGTCCTCTTAAGAATAGATCAGAAGCAATGATTTGATATTTTTATCGGATTAATAATAAAATAGTGTTTTAGCTTCGGACCAACTGAGCTTCTGAAGAAGGACTGGTTGGTCCGAAAGCTAGAGCACTTTGTTCTTGTTGTTACATCTATGTTGGTCCATTAAAAGATATCAAATCATTTGCTTCTGGATCTATGCTTATAGTCAGGAATCTGATAGAGTGTGTAAGCCAGTTTTTAGTCTGCTGATTTAATGTTTTAACTTTAATATAGAAGGGCAACCCAGACAGGAAGTGATGTTGTTACTCTCCGGTTAAGGAGTATAAAGGTTGAACCTCCACAAGTGTCAGTGAGTTGATGGGTTTTGTGCTGTGCCTGTTGGTTTAGTGCCATACAAGGATTTAACAGAAGAGGGACTGGAAGGAAAAGGGGAAGGGGGAGGACACTCTGCCCAAAGTAGAGGCCAGGCTTGTGCCTCAATCCAGTTGTAATCGAGGCTGTAAATGATGAGTTGCCTTAAAACGCTTTCTAGGGTAGGGTTAATTTATTTATTTATTTATTTGCTTTTGTTAACCAGGTAAGCACTCTAGACATCCAAGTGCCTATTTTCAGGTGTGACCCGGGAGAGTTACAGAGTAAACGGGAAACATAATACAGAGTCGAGGTAACATACAGGAGCCACAGGCTCCAACAAGTGGGTGGTACAGCTTATGGTACAACAGGCTCAAAAATGGTCAGGTAAGCAGTCTAGCAACAAGTTACATAACAGCATTGGAAGGTAGAATAATATCAAATAACAGCTCAAAATAACATCAGAGAACAACACAAAAGAAATTAACATCAAAATTGTTGAATGTACATGTATGTTATTGCCTGACATGAGCACCTAAAATGAGAGACAAATGAAAAAACTATGCAGAAAGGAGGCAGGTACTGATATGACAGGATCTCCTCTCCAACAGGGGGGTGGAAAGTGCCTTATTTAGCCAGTAGGGAAGGGGATTTGGGAGATCAATGAAGGAAAGGATTGTAAATCAGTAGGTAGCAGCTAAGGGATTTAAAGAAGTATAAGGGGGTAGGGATGACTAGCAATTAGTTAGCTGTAGAGATTGTGGGGCAAATATCTCACAGGCTGCACTGAGCAGAGTTGGTCATGTACAGAAGATTTGTGGAACTCCAGTCATAGCTGATAACAGCAGGGGGATCACATAATGTGCCAGCAGTAACACCAGCTTTTCCAAACAGCTCTGCTTCTCCATCTTATATTTTCTTTTTAAAGTATATCCCTGTTATTTTTTCAGCAAATTCATTTGGTTGGGGTTAAAATCTTACTTGGTTAGCATTCATTCCAGGTAAGAAATGGCTGAAAAAATGAAAATAGTGGATGAATCCCAGGCAGCAAGTGCATTATATTCCACCTTCCACCCCGCAGAAGGACCACAGAGCAGTGTCCGAAGCAAGACTTTAACCTGACCCTCCCAAGCACCTCCGATTCTGGGCTTTTAGCAGTGAACAGATTCCTGCAAGATCTTGTTCTTCAATGAGATACCATTCTTCACTTATCTGACGATAGGAAAGCTCTCCACCCAGCTCTTGCTGAGATCATGCACTGGGTGGGAGATGCTGAAGCTCGAATAAGTTCTGTGGAGGACTGGTGCACTAAAGCAGACCCTGAGCTGATCTATTTCTCCCAAAAAACTTGCTAAATTGGAAGAGCACTTGGATGATCAGAAGGAGCAAAGTCAACAAAATAATTTGGTGTTTATTGAGCTACTGGCATAGAGTGAAGGGAAGGATGCCGTTGGTTTTATACAGCATTCTTGTGAGAAGATCACCAGCTCTTCACCTAAAGGATCGCAATATATTATTGATTGGGCTCACTGAGACCTTTCGCTCCATGCCTACAGAGGGGGAAAAAACTTGGACGTTCATCTTCTGATTCCTCAATTTTTAGATAGGCAACATATCCATAACCAAGTTAGGAGCCTGCAAGCAATTTTATTGGAAGGACAGCATATCTTCATTTTTCAGGATTTGCCTTTTCAGACACAGCAAAAACATGCATCTTATTATCCATACACTGCAGAGCTCCTGGTAGCTAACATAAAGTTTTGCCTGCTATATCAAGCCAAATTACAGGTTTCTTGTGCTGGGGAGCAAAGAATGTTCTACACAGCAGAGCAAGCTAAAACTGAATTACCGAAGCTCTTTCCGGATTTTTTCAGGAACTCTTAATGTTTTCAGGACTGGTTTTATATGTTTCTGCTTTCCTGGTTTATTGTCATAAATCAGATTGTTGCTTATTTTATTATTAGTTTGGTAGATTTCATGTTTGGATTTTAGGAGGGACAGGGACTTTTAATGTGTTTAGGTAGGCTTATTAAATACTGCTGTTCTTTGGGAGATATGTAGGCTTATTTTCACTGCTGTGCAACTTGTCGTATTCTCCCAACTTTTTACTAGTAATGTTAAGTTCCTTATTGTCTTAAGATTGTTGAGATGATGAGATCTGCTTGTTAGTGGTATGCACCTATATACTAGCTTATTCTTACTGGTGTTCACTTCATTGTTTTCAAATAATTATGCCATCTTTTTTTATTTTACTTAGGTGATATTACTTATTTCATTCATTTTTCTGATAGGAGAATATGCAGCCTACTGTTACATGGAGTACTGGTGGGGTTTAATTGTGGACCTTCTCAAATTGGAGTAATGGTCCTCTGGACAGGGACTGAAAACTTCTCTTTGTTGTTCATTGTTATTGTTATTGCCCCTTTTTGATTCTGTTGACTGTTTTTAATATGTTTATCTTGTTGTTACATTTTGAGATTCGGGACAAACGTAATAAGGTGGGGTGCTGCAGATTGGATTTTGTTGCTTAATATGCAGTGGTTTTCTAAATACATAACTTTCATCTCTGTTTAAGTCTACAGGGAATCATTCTGTGTTTACTACTTGGAATGTAAAAGGCACTCAGGATGTTAAAAAATGATATGACATACTTAAACACCAGAAGCAGATGGGTACAGACATTGCCTATACACAAGACTTTCGCTTATGGAGAGAGCTGATTACCTTTTTTTGAAGACACTGTGTTGGTCAGACCTATATGGTGCAGGCAATAGCACTAGAAAATGGGGGGTGGGTTGTATTTCCATTGCAAGGTGACTCCCATTTCAACTTGTTACAGATATCTGGGATATAGAGAGACGTTATATATTTCTTCATGGTAGGTTAGGATTACATGAGGTGTTGCTAGGTTCAGTATATGGTCCAACATTTAATAATCCTCAATTGTTTACTCATTTAGCCTCCCTGTTAGCCCCTTATATACATCTACCTATCATCATAGGTGGTAATTGGAATGTTGCGTTCCAAATCTGATCTGGATAGATTATACCACCTAAAAAAAGGACTTTCAGTGGCACAACATGGCCTATGGGAATTTATGGATTTTCTAGGGTTTATAGATCCCTGGTGATTGCTTCATCCTACAGAACACAGTTGCACTTTTTATTCCCCTCTACATGATTCATTTTCCAGACTGGACTTTTTTTTAATAAAATCAGGAAAATGTTCTGGGGTTGGTGGGTTGCGATATCCAGGAAACTGTTCTTTCAGACCACGCCCTTGTGTGGTTCATACTTCTTATAAAAGGGTGCTCTGATAACAAATTTATATTTAGTTAGTTAGTTTTTGTTGACCTGGTAAGTGCACTAGACAAATCCTGCCTATTTTCAGGCAAGACCCGGGGGAAGGGGATACAGATGAATGCCAATCAACCTTGAACCAGATTAAGCTGTTGGTGGTATTTATAGTGAATGAGGGAAATTTGGCCAGGACACCGGGGAAATTCCCCTACTCTTTTTCGATAAATGCCATGGGATCTTTAACATCCACCTGAACTACCACCAATCCAGGCAAATGGGACCTCAGTTTAACGTCTCATCCTGGTGGCTTAACACTCAGTTATTACAAGATGTTGCAGTAGCCAATACCTTTACTTTATTAGGACCTTTTTTGAAACTAATACTAACTTGGTTTCTACTCTTGATGTACTCTGGGGTGCTGCTAAAGCAGCAGTTGGGGCGAATGAATCTACCTTGCTACTAAATGGGTTAAAGAACATCAAAAGCAGTTGATTGATCTGCTATCCCAAATAAGAACCCTAGACGCTTCTTTGTCTTCTACCACACTAGAATACGTCTGTTTACCCCTTTTCTCCCTTTACTCCAAATACCTTGCTCTACTGGTTGAAAAAGCTAAATTAGCAATCTTTCGTACTAAAAACTCATTATTTGGAGCACAGAAAGTGTGCAGATAAATGATTAGCTTTATGGCTCAGGCAGCAGGAATCTGCTCATGTGGTCCTGTGGCTGAAGTAAGAGATTCACCTGATCTTATCACTAAACTCCTAGAAACTGTTGAGGCTTTTAAACTGTATTATGCACGCTTATACTCATTTGCCCCTACTGGCTCTAATTCTCATAATTTAATTTTGCAGTATCTACAAGATGTCCCCCTTCTGCATCTTTTGGTTGAGTGCTTCACTTGCAGGTTCTATTACTTCTACAGAAGTCCATTAGGCTACAACCTCCCTTCCAACATATCATATTCCTGGCAAAAATGGTTTTCTTTCCAATTTTTATAAAACTTTTTCTGCAGAACTCACTGTGATTTAGTTAATTTTTTTTAACAATCTTTATTCCCATGATCTTTCGGATCTATCTCTCTCCCAGGCATGTATTAGCCTTCTTCTTAAACCAGGGAAAGATCAATTTCTACCTTCTAGCTATTGCCTTATTTCTCTAATTAACACAGACTTCAAAATTTTGGCCAAAATTTTAGCCCACAGGTTGGAGGGAGTCTGTTTTAATCTCATAGGACCTGAACAAGTAGCATTCATGAAGGGCAAAACAAAATGGTTATATTCAATGCAATTCAATTCATGAAGGGCTGTTAGTCTAGTGACCATGCCCACAAACTATTTAAATTAATCTTGGCTTCTGGGGAGGCCTGGACCCCTGTGGCTCTGGTTTCCCTAGATGCCGAGAAAGCCTTTGATCGGGTTAAAGTTATTTGAGGTGTGTCATGCTTATAATATCCCTGAAGAATTTGTCAGGTGGGTTTGGCTCCTTTATGATCATTTTTCTGTATCTATATTATATAATGGGGTCCTGTCAAAGCCTTTTTCTATTACTTCTGCTACCCTGCAAAGTTGTCCCCTGTCACCATTCATCTTTGATTTGTACTGTACCTTGAACCTTTAATTTTATGGTTGAAAAAGAATCCTAGCATCCAAAGAATTTGACCTCATCAGGCAGAGTATAAGGTTTCAGTTTATGCAGATTATATTTTATTGCATCTATCCCAATCTGCAACCTCTATTCTGCTGCCTTGGCCAAAATTGCTATTTTTGGGAATAGTTCTGCTTATTAATTAAATTTAAGTAAAAACTATCTTTTACTGTTAAAATGTTACATTACCCAACAACCTATTCTTAACCTCAGACTTCAGTGGGAACCCAAGGCACTTAGGTACCTGGGCCTTTATATTTCCCAACATCTAACACACTTACAGAAATTGAACCTTGACCCTTTATTAAGTTCTATTAAATAAGAATTACACAGGAGTACTACCATTTCTCTCTCTTTATGGGGTGAGTAAACATGATAAAAATAAATGCTTTATCCTATATTTTGAACCCCCTGGGGATGTTAAATATTATTTTACCTCTCACTTGGCTTTTACAATTGCAGTCACTTTTAAACATTTTTCTATGGCAGGTTAAATTGATCAGGAGAAAATATTACAAACGTACTTTCCAAAAACAACTGGGCGGGCTTCGCCTTCCTAATTTTTACTTTTATTATTTAGCACTTCAAGGCTTCAAGTATTTTAAATGGAGCAACTTTACTCTTGGGGATGAAACTGATCTGTATGAACACCAGTGGCTTACTACTGAAAGGACCCTTTTAATGAACTATCTTATTCACCCTTGGGCCCTTTTGTACACTCCCCCCCCTTGGCCCTTCCTTGTTCCCTGAAAAGGACTCACATTTATTGGTTCTTACATGCTCATGCACAGCTCTGCCAGCACTTTCGCATTTCTGCTATGCAGCAGAGCCTAACCCAGCCAATATTTCTTAACCTCAATTTCACAATTGCCCAACCTCCCATTCCCCCAGTTTCCTTCCCTTGGAACCCAATACTACTGTTCTTACTATCTCCTCACAAACCATTTGGTTGACTTTGCCACTCTGCAATCCCAATTCCACCTGCCTTCTAAAAATGATTTCAGATTTTTACAGTTATCTCAGTTTTTCATATCTCACTTAGGCTGTCCACCTTGGACTAACTCAAATCAACACACTTTTGAGGAAATCATTCAGACTGCAGAATCACCCATTGCAATTATTGTATTTCATAATATCTTCCAAACTCTTGACCCATTTAAACCCTCTGGACTTTTGTTATTATTGACATAATAATCTCCAACTGGGGTGGACTTCTGCGAGCTGTCAAAGAGTCTTAAGGGACATTTGCAAATTTATTAAGCAGGATCATTAAAGATTGGCTCAATTTAAAATCTTGCATAACCTTTCTTTTACCCTACAGAGACTTGGTAAAATACGTAACCTGGTAGAAACCATCTGTTTCAGGTGTAAACAGGGTGTTGGATTTCTTTACCATATTTTAAGGACCTGTGAGAAGGCCTCACTGTTCTGGACATTGATTACAAATAATTTAGAACCATCTTTTGATCTGGCTGAGGCCTTCATGCTTATTGGGTAATTACCAGTGAATTTTTTGGTTATAAGAAAGGTTTTATTGCTTTAATTTCTCCTTTAGTGAAAACAGTTTTACTCCAAAACTGGCTTGATAATAAAACTCCCTCATGGTCAGAATAGTATATTGAAAACCTTAGTGCTTTAAATATAGAATTACATATTGCAAATATACGGCATAAACACCAATCCTGCTTAGTGAAGTGGTGCTTACTCTATGCCTGGTTACTGGCTATATCATTTATTCATTCTCCTTTCTGATACTACTTGCCTTCTTCTTAATTTAAAGTGAAATGGTTATATTCTTTGTTTTGGTATTTCCATGGCATACTGTGTTATTTTGAATTTTTACATCAAGCAGCACTTGATGGATGGGGTAGTTGGAATATGGGTATTTAATGTCTTGTTCTTGTAAACTTTTGTGCTTGTTATTGAGGTATGCTTCATGTTTGTTCTTTACTTGTGTATTGTTTTCTTTTTTTCTTTCTACTTCCATAAAAATAAAGTACACTTAATAAAAAAAACAGCTGATAGTAGCATGAAATGCAATATACAGGAGTCTGCAAAATATGCTTTTCCTTCTTTTACCAAAAACCCATTAGGTTGGGGATGGAGACTCATGAGAAGGGGGAGGGAGTAAAACAAGGCATGCAGATTGTGAAAAGAGCCCTTCAATCATGACTGCGAACCACTTTTGTACCCCTGGAAGGTACCTAACTCTGTTAGGGGAGGCTGTGAGCTGGTAGGGAGGAAGGAACAAGGCAAAGGGAAAAACACAGCATGAACTTAGGAAGATGGAAGCTAGCAGGGTACAGGTAGCTGGTGACTCAATGGTTAGGAGCATTAAGAGGATGGTGTGTTGGGTAGAGAAAGGGATGACAGTGATCAGGTGCCTTGACCAGGACAGATAGAGCCAGAATCAAGGGGATAATAAGTTGGATGGGGAAGACCCAGAGCTGCTAGTACACTTAGGAACTAATAATCTAGCCAATTAGTAACTGGAGGTAGTGAGATAGGGTGAGGGGCATGACAACTTTACTGGCCTTTTCAGAGATCCAAGCAGTGTGGGACAAGGGTGAGGGTAGTGTAAGGCAGGAAAAGGCAGAGGTTTTCAGTGACTGGTTGAAAGCATGCTGTCAGGAAGCAGAGTTTTGGTTTGTGGGTTACTGAGATGACCTCCAGAATAGGAGATGGCTTTCACTCATGAAGGAGGGAACTAGTGGGCTCAAACAGAAGTTTGATGTCTACATACTGGAGCTAGAAATGTAATATGAATTTATTTATTTATTTTTAATTTTTTATTTATTTATTTACTGTATAATCGGAATTACAATCCTTTGAGTCATAGACTCTTTTGCAAAGGCTCCACGTCATTTACAGGGGGTGGAGGGAGAACCAAAGTACAAGGAAGACAAATGGAATGAGCAATTATATACAGGTTTCAGTACAGACAGTATTTATACAATGGCTCCACGGTGGTTACAGGGGGTGGAGAGACACAAGACAATATAAAGTATTAAAAGAAACACATTTTTTTTTAATAGACTTTGATTTTTTCAGGTTACAGAATTGACATGGCAGTTGAGAGGCATTTTAAAAGTTTTTGGGAGGCATACATGTGGGTCCAAGACAGAGCTAATGCAGAGGGTGGTACGTAGGGACTAGGAAGTCCCTGAGTCAGTTATGGGGATGAAGGAGGGGAGAGCAGGCCTTATTGGCATTCACATTTAGAGTTTTCAAAGATGTGTGTTTGAAGACCTGTTTTGAAAAGTGCGATGCTGTGGGTCTAGGAGAGAGTAAGGGGGAGGGTGTTGAGCCATTTGGGGGCACGGTAGCAGAAGAATCTCTGCCCTAGAGATGTTTGACATGGGGGGACTGTGAAGGATGAGGTAGCCGACAGTCTGGTAGTCTGCCTGTGAGGGGCCGGGCTGACGATGGGGAGTAGTCCGGCTGGAGTAAGCTGGAGGTGGATCTTTTTTGTTAAGATGCAGGTTTGATGCTTGAGTCTTTGATGGAAATTAAGCCAACCTGTTAGTGTGTACAGATCGCAGGTGCGGGTGAGTCTGTCACAGCCAGTAACAAGGCGGCAGGCTTTATTAAGCGCTGTGATTATGCTACTTAGGGTGGAGTTGTCAGCAGTGCCGTAGATAACAATACCGTAATCGAGAAGTGAGAGGATGGAGGAGGTGACAGCTATCTGCATGGCATGGGCAAGCAGGCTGTTCTTGATCCTGTAGAGGGTACCGATTCTGGAGTTAGTCACTGACGAGGAGGCGATCATGTCTGTGGTAGGAGAGGGAGATATCTAAGGTGACACCTAGATATTTAAAATGAGTAACATGTTCCAGATGAGTACCATCAAGTTTGTGATTTGAGTGTCATCTGGCTGTGTGGGCTTTAGCGATGTGCAAAGGTCATGGACTTAGTTTGGAATAGTTAATTATCAGGCAGTGTACAGTAAACCAGTTTTCCAGCTCCCTGAAAAACCCCTGAAGGGAGAGCTGGAGGGTGTCTGGCTGTGGGTGTTGCCAGTAAAGAACAGCATCATCTGCATAAAGTAGGAGATGATCGCTGCAAGCTTTGGGGAGTGATTTAAGGAAGAGTGTAAAAAGCAGTGGGCCCAGAATAGACCCCTGTGGAATGCCCGAGCACACAGGTTTGGGGTTGGAGATGGTGGAGTTGATTCTTACTTGCTGAGAGCGACCCGAGAGGTAGTCCTTGAACCAGGCTGAGACCTCAGCAGCCACATTTAGTTGTGGCAGGACTTGGATGAGAAGATCATGATTAACCGTGTCAAATGCCTTTGTTAAGTCTACATAGATGGCCCTGGCAATAGATCCTTGGTCCAGGGCCCCATGGATGAACGTGGTTAGTCCAGTGAGGGGCCGTGATGGTGCTGTGGCCAGCATGGAACCCATGTTGTTCCTTACTTAGGAGGTTGTGTCTCGTAAGGTGTTCTGTAAGCTGGTCTGAGACTATTTTTTCAAGCGCTTTGGAGAGAGGAGGGAGTATTGAGATTGGTCTATAATTACCGGTGCAGGTGGGGTCGCCATTCTTTAAGACAGGAGTGATCAAGGCTTTTTTCCAGTTAGAGGGGAATTGGCCAAGGCAGAGTGAGAGGTTAAGAATTTTTTGTTAGATGGGGTAGTGTGACATCGAGGGTAAGCCTAATAAGTTTTAGGTCCAGGGAGTCATTGCTGTAGCGAGTGTTAGCGATAGCTTTGGAGATATAGCGTTTGGCCAGGTTGTTGGGAATGGTTCAGAGCCAGAACAGAGGTAGGAGGTCTATATTCGCTGGACAAGGTGTGTGGGGGGTTTTGGGAGGGTGGAAGAAATTTGGGGGGAGGATATGTGAGAGGTCAGAGAAGGAGTCGTTGAGGGCTTCAGCGATTTTAGCTGGGTCTTGAGTAATGTCCCCATTCACATTGAGTTGGGTGGGGGGGGAGGCGAGTTTTGCCACTGATTTCCTGAATGTTGCTCCAGAATTTTTTTCCATCTCCCCAGGAGGTGGAGAGGCTATGCTGGTAGTATTCAGCTTTTGCCTTGTGAGTTGCCCAGGTGCATTTATTATGAGCCTCCCCATATAGTTGTCTGTCCCTAGTGCGCTGTGTGTCTATGGCCTTGTGCCAAAGGTTGTCCCTGTGTTGCATAAGGTTTATAAGGGAAGGTGTGATCCAGGGGGTAGTCCTGGTTTTCACCACCTGCTTTATGAAGGGGAGCAAATATATCACAGGCTTTGTTAAGCGTAGTTATAAAGGTGGGTAGAAGCGGTATCCACTGTCGTGCATTATATATAGGTAGCCAGTTGCTATTTACAAGGTATTCTTTGAGGCAGTCAAGGCCTCCTTTTTTGAGCTTACGATGCCATGTGGTGGTTGGTGGTGCTGGGGGGAGTTTACCCGACCATCAGCATATAACCGGGGAGTGGTCACTGATAGCATCTGGGAGCACTGAGGCCCGGGTGATGTTACGTGATCTGTTTGTGAGTGGAGAATGGAACTAAGGGTGCTCTTTCAAGAGTGGAGGAGAAAGGGAACATTAGCTAGGACTACCCCAGGAGGTAGAGACAGCATAGGCAGGAGGCTGGCTGGATCAGAAAGAGGGACTGAAGTGAGGGAGGGTCACAGAAAGCCAACAGGGGGTAGGGATAACAGAAGTAGGAGGAGGGAGGTGTGGACAAAATACAGAGCAGTTAATGTGAGGGGGAAAAAAGGAGGATGGAAGGCAGTCTGTCTAAATGCCAGGAGCTTGGGCAACAAAATTAGTGAGCACTGGCAGTAGATGCCAATTTAAACATAGTGGCTTTAATAGAAATATGAGCAACTGCAAATAATGGTTAGGATCTGGCTATCCCTGATTATATACTACACAGGAGGATGGGGTGGGTGAAGGAATGTGTAACCTCTGTATTATGGAAGGAATAGATGTCCCGGTCCATGTGGTTCAGCAGCAGCACTGCCACCCACGACACTGGCAACACAGGATCGGAAGTGATCTTGGGTTGTGGGTGGTTGGTGGGGGAATTGAGCATTTGCTGGACTGCTTTCCTCTCCTCTCCTCTCCTGCGGAGGAAGGGTTGCTGACTCTACTACATGACTGCCACCAGCTGGAGGCCTGGTGATATGATGGGTCAGGGAGTAGCAATGGAATGTAGGGAGCTGCAGGACTTCTGCAGTGCATGCATGCCTCCACATGCATGCACAAAATTGCACACCATGCAACAGGGAAGGGAGAAGGGACCTGAAAACAGAAAAATGGTCTGGGGAAGTCTTCATGAAGCCTTGCCTTCTCCCCTTTGGGTCACGCCATCATCTGGCTACCAGACTCTAGATTTGGTTGCACTGGGGGTAGGACAGCTTCCCCTCCTTGCCCCATTACAAAGGGGGGGCAATTAGTGGTGGAATCAATGATCAGAGAAGTAAAAGATGGCTGGGGAAGAGTGGGTACATGGCTGATAGCAACTTGCCTAGCTCATAGTAAAAAAACCTTTATGTAAAAAAAAGCATAGATGCTACTAATGATGGTACTATCAAAAGGGGGGATAGAGTCAATTTGGGTACAGCTGATAACAGCTGTGGGGGGGGAAATAAGGATGAGAGTGGTTTACAAAGCACCAGGGTAGAACAAGGAAGGGTATGGAGAACTATGAGAGGGGTAGTAAAAGGGGAACTACAGTAGTCGTTGTAGGTGACCTGAATCTTCTAGATATTGACTGGACTAACCCAGCAGAAAAGAATACCAGGACTGATTGACACAATGCAGGACTGTATACTAATACATTGGGTTGGGAAACCCATAAGACAGAATGTTATTCTTTATTTGGTACTTACCAATTGAGAGGTAGTGGAACTGGTAATAGTGATGGACCACTGGGGATCTTGTGACAGCAATACCATGTGACTTGAACTGGTCATGGGTAACTGCAGACCCTCTTCAATGAATGTGGTCCAGGACACCAAAAAAATCAGATTTAGGTATAATGAGGAAAATAAGGAAAAGGTCAGGAAAAAAATTAGAAGAAGTAGGGAAAGGGGAAATTGTTTAATCAGGAAAGGCACACTAAGCGGAAGCTTGTTTCCAACCTTGGAGCAAAAGGAAGTTAGGTGACTTGCTTAGGGTCACACAGCGGGGACTGTGAGATTCAAACCCAGGTCTCCAGGTTTGTACTGTAGCTCATTGCTCTTAACCACTACACTATACTGCTTCTTGGAGGAATCAAAAGGGAAAAGGGAAAATAGTTAGTTATTAAATGGTCAGTTTTGGAGGTGACTGACTATAGTATGAGGAAGTCAGTAAGAGGAACAAGTAGGAAGGCCAGCTTTGTTCTCCAATGAAGTAAGGGAGACGTTAGAGGCCAAAAAGAGGAGCTCCAAAAAATACAAGCAAAACAAAGGAGAGGTGGAACTGGGGCATGCTGTGATCGCTAAGCAAAGCAAAGTAGGTGATCAGTAGGGCAAAGGCAGAACCAGAGCTGTGCATTGCCAGGGTTGTTGGGGTGGGTGGGTGGGGGGCGTTCTTTAAGCATATCAGGAAAACAAGAAAGATGAGGGAGAATTCTCAGACTATTAGAGACAGGAGGGTACTAGTATAGGGTGATGAAAAGGCTAATGTTTTAAACAATTACTTCTAATCAGTATTCACAATGGAGGATGAAAAGTCTCTACCAGATAGTGGTGTTGAAGCATCCACGGGGGGGGGGGGCAGCGTGTCAGGAAATGGGGTGGGCTGTGTTCACAGTGCACAGGGTAAGAAAGGTATTTTCAGCCCTCAAGATAGATAAGGTACTGGGACCAGACAACTTGCATCCAAGGGTGCTTAAGGAGTGAGGTTCAGAGCTGGCTTAGCCCCTGGTTTTGCTGTTCAGATGCTATTTGGAATCTGGTGTGGTGCCAGGAGAATGGAGATGTATGAACATGGTTCTACTCCATGGGGGTAGACCGATCAGTCTTACCTCCATTGTAGGTAAATTATTGGAGATCCTACTAAAAAGAGAATCCAGGAGCATGCTAGAAACATCACAAATGGTAGGGAAGATACACCTGTGGGAATTCACTTCTCTGAAAAACGTAACTGCAATCCAAAAGACATGACATACATGAGGATTGAACATGTGACATCAATGTTAAAAGGGGGCGATAGACCAAACAAACTGCTCCAGTGTGAACGGTTTTCGATCTTCACTCTAGAGAAGTGTTAAACCGATGGGTTTAAACAACAGTTGGGATCTAAAACCCAACTTAAAAAAGCACTGAAATAAAAATCTGAAAATGGTGAACACTAGCAAATGTGGGCATTAAATCATAAGTTAATATGCAAGCAATAATACCCAACAGGGTTGGTGGTATTGGGCAATACTGGACCACCCAGGGGTGTGTGTGTGGCCTGGCGCCACAGGCGGCCTTATAGCCCCTGGAAGGTCCGTATTGCCCACACCGCACCCTGGACGGTATTATTGCGCTTAGAAAATGGGCTATCTGTAAAGGTCTTTTTTTTAATATTTAAAAATGTTAAAAAAATTATAAAAAAAGACTAAACTGAAACTATATTTACTGTGCCAGTAAGTAATTTCTCTAATGGTAGCATTTCCTTACCAGCATTAAAGGATACCAGCAGATGGCAGTGCAACATTATACAAGTTGCTTTAGTAGTCTTGTATGTCCCTCCCTTGATACGTGAACTTTAACCCGTCCATTCATTCTGTCCCCCCCCCCCCCAATGTTTTTATGAGATCAGAATCTGAATGGCACTGGCACAAAATGATTTATGGTCATTAGATGGCAGAATGGGAGCAGGAACTGTTCGTTAAGCAGCACGGCGGACAAGAGAAGTTTAAAGATTGGGGCGCGAGATCAGGGTGAAGAGCCTGCTATTGTTTAAAGTAAGCGAGGTTAGGGAAATGCTGATTTGTCTCAGTTCCCGCCTGCAGAATACTTGAGTGTTTTGTTTGTTAAATGTGCCCCATCTACAAGTAGTGGATTTCTGTCAGTGGAGGAGCATGTGAGAGGGGATTTGACCGACTGTGACTGGCACCAGAAATAGCATTGGTGATCGGTGTTGTACAGTACTGTAGAGTCCCACAACTGATTTTATTTTTTTTAAATGTTGTTTCTCGTCTTGTTGATTGCCGAGCTCAGTGACTGGCATTTCATGGTGGTGGAGGAATGTAGTCACTCGCTAACTGATTTAAAAAAAATGGTGGGAGTTTGAAACTGTGTGCCCTCTGCTTCTACCAATGAGGAAGCAGACTGGGCACAAGAATACTTTCCTGAGCATGAGGCTGGTTTTGGGTGGCACTTTTTTTGCAGCAGGCGTCTATTGAAAGTTAATGTACCCCCCTGCTGTGCCTCTCAGCCAATCAGAAAACTCATATTATGTAGCCCATTTTCTAAGAGAGAATATTAAATGAATAAATACATAAAATGTAAATGTTTTTTTCTGTTAACCAACCCCCACATTTTTTATCTATGATTATGATAAGAGTTAGATTTTGTGGTGGTCACCACTTTCTGTATATAGAGAAGGTCTTTTTCGCTTACCTTAAAAAGTCTATTTTTAATTTTTTAGGAGTAAACAATTGTGAATATTAATGCTCTACAAAGAGAATTTGAGCCATGGTAAGATACTTTGAAATATTAGGGATGGACATTAATTTTATTTAAAGTGTTCATGTTTATTATTTTTGGAGGAAATAATAATATATAAAAAAATCAAGCTGTATGATGTCCAGTAAAATTGTCATTGAGAATGTAAACTGTATATAAAGTTACTATACAGAACAGAATGATTATCATGTTAGAGAATAACATGCTCAGTTGATTAATAAAACAAAATTGCATTATGGTAGGAACCCAGTTGCAACTAATGTGCTTTTTGTCTCTTTGCACAGAAACTTCACCCTGTTGCCATACATGAACTGTAGTTATTGATTATCAGGCAGCAATGTCATTATACATATCTATACTTTCAATTATTTTTCTGTTGGTTTTGTTGCAAGCTAAAAAGGATCTAACCTTAAAAAATATTGTTGCAAGCAAACCATGCTGACTTTTTCATATATTGCTCTGTTTAAGTTAGTTGGAAGGTCTATGTTACTAGTATGAGAGAAATTTCCCTGATTAAAGATAGTGGCCCAGATATTCAAAACTTTGCACTGGGTGCAAACCGTTTGCGTGGGTTTAGCGCGGGTCTGCAATATTCAAAAGGCTGAAAATCACGTGCAAACTGCATTAGCACTGGACAAAACCATAATATATGTAAGGGGCAAACTGAACATTTGTTTTATTTTATTTATTTAGTTTTTGCTGACTGGGTAAGTGCACTAGACAAATTTTGCCTATTTTCAGCCACAACCCCGGGGGAGGGGGATACAGATGAATGCCAAATGTCATTGAACCAGATTAAGCTGTTGGTGGTATTTTTAAAGAATGCACACACTATGATATATTCAGTGACTAGCACCGCACTAAGTTGCTTAGTGTGACTTAGCGTGACCCTTAGTGAAGTAGAAATTACCACCCAGGAGAAGCTGGTCTTAACCCTGGTCAAACAGCTTTGCATGACATTGTGGCTTTGCGCTGTGGTCACGCAGCTTTTGCGCGCCATTGCATGACCCTAACATATGAATATGACACATAGAAAAAGCCATACATGGAGGACACATGCTGCTCACTGATGGCACCACACAGATGCCAACAGCTGCCAGCAGTCCCGGTCATGCCAGGTGGTAAGGGGTGACATGGCCCCCAGGGGACACCATGGTAGTGTGGCCATACAGCACATACCTGCAGACCATACGTCTGTGGTGACCAACAGATGCCAGCACACACAAGCAGCACTGTGGGCATGGTGGCTGTTGAGGTGAGGGTGTATGGGTGGTGAGGCCTCACCACAGACCAGGTGTGGCCACAAGGCTAGGACACATCATGCAGTGCACTTGGGCCAGTATTGAGAATACCTCCTCACCGGTGTGCCTGTCAGATCATATGTGTCCCCCTCGCCACTTACTGCACAACTATACCAATGCCACAGCACACACAACCGGCCATGTATATGTCACTGTGAGCATCCCATGACAGAGGTGCAGCATCTGTGGATCACACAACAGCGTAATAGTACTGTCCATTGTCAGTAATCACCTGCACATTGGGCCTGTCAATGTGTACAGTGCAGTGGTCATCACTGCCCTACATACCATAGGCATTGCTGTGTCCCTCACACTACTGGCCCCCTTGCTACTGTAGTGTCTGCTGTGCACTGTAGCATGACCTACAGTGTGACAGGTGCATGCAGCACCACCACCACCTGTGCCTATGCTGTGTTGGCCCCTGGGGTGCAATATGATATGCTGTACTATATACATGTAGCCTGCAGCTATCATCATGCACTGCCAGACTGACCTACAGGTGGCACTGCGGGCGGACCCGACCATCCCCTGTACTGCCAGACTGACCTACAGGTGGCACTGTGGCACTCTGCAGTAACGGAGGACAAACTGCATGCAAATCAGGGCACAATGAGATGCTAATGTGGATGTTTGCCCATGAACTACCTGGTAGGCTAATTTGCATGTCAGTTTTGAATATGGCAAAGTTTAGTGCCAGGCAAACATGTTTGCACTGGGCAAATGGCTTAGCTCCATGCTAAACTTGCACAAACACGTTAGCGCTGCACAAATGGTTCGGGGACTATTATACAGTTTTGCACACTGTGCTTTCACATGTGCTGCTTCCTGCAGCTGTATTGAGTCCACGCATTTGCTGGTACACACATTGGCCACATAGGTCTCCTCTACCTACTTTCACATCTCTGTGCACTGTATTGCTGTTGTGGTCTGCACTTCCTGGTTGCTATATTAAGAGCTCTCTTATTACAGGGCTAAGTTTGCTCTGCACTCCCAGCCCATTTTCCCGGCCTCTTTCCCATGCTATATTCAGAAGCTGTTTGCCCCGGGCTATTCCTTTTGAATATAAGTTGCTTTTTACTCTGGGCTAAGTTTGCCTGCAGGGCAGTGCTAATTTAACCCTGGGACAAAGTTTTGAAAATCTGGGCCTGTGTCGCCAGTCTATTAATTATAAACAAGATAGTACATTTAAGACAGAATTTGTCAGGTATAACATAGAATCCATTAGCTTCAGAATAAATATTTTGATTGTTTTTTATAAAAAGCTTTAATTGAGTGTATTCATTATATGTTTGTTAATATTAATGAGAACCTGTATTTAAATAACATACGTCTCCAACTTAGCCATGCCCCCTGAGGAAGGGTTTAGAGCCCCAAAGCACTGGGGCAAGTTGTGGGCATGCATGTCCTACACGGCATTTCTGTGTTATTCAGCATTAAAGCACTTTATTTTCAAAGACTTTTTGCAGAAGTGTATGGTATGTTCTTTCACTTAGTGCAGGACAACCTGAGAACTTAGTCCCTACTCAAAGAAAGCCCAGTGGACTACGTAAGGGTAAATGGGCTACAAAACATTAAGCAGCACAGATTTGTAATGGGGAGATTGTGTCAGACCAACCTAATGGTATTTTTTGGCTGGGTCACAAGGGTAGGTAATAGGAGGCAGAGCCACACAGGAGGCTGCTTAGAAATCTGGAAGACTTGGCAGTTAGAAGGGAACTGAACAGATGGGTAGTAAACTGGTTGAGGGGAGAAAGCAAAAAGTGGTAGTTAATGGGATCAAGTCAGAGAACACGGGTTTCAGGAGTGGGGTGCCACAGGAGTCAGTTCTGGGACCAGTCCTGTTCAATATGTTCATCCATGACACAGGGGAAGGCATCCACGGCATGCTGTGTCCCTCTGCAGATGGTGCAAAACTACACAGCACTGTAGACAGTGAGGATTGGGTGAAGAAGGAGATGAAATGTGATCTGTAGAGGCTGAAGAAGTGGTATAAAATATGGTAGTTAAAATCTAATTTCTAGAAGTATAAAGTGAAGATGCACATTGGGAAAAGAAACCCACCTTCAAACTACTGGATGGGGGGAGTGAAGTCATTCACAACATCAGAGGAACATGATTTGGAAGTCATCATTAGTGACTGTCTCTGAAATAACCCAGCCAGTGCAATAAAAACATGTGGCAAGACAACAAGCATGCTAGGATGCATTGGGAGGAAATTTGACAGTAGAAGAAAGGAGGTGATGTAGCCCCCCATACAGGAAATTAGTGAGGCCTCTCCTGCAAATCCTGAGCCCAGTTTTGAGGTCCACACTTGACAAAGGACAAGGACAAGCTAGAGTCTGTGCAGTGTAGGGTCACCAAGATGATTCACATAGACAACAGGGCAGATCTCATGAGTAAGGGCTTGATGCTCTTAACTTGTACTCACTGGTGGCCAGAAGGGAGCAGGGTGGCATGTTAGAGACACACAAGTTCCTGAAGGAAATTAGTAGAGTGAATTGTGAAGGCTTTTTCAACAGGAACCCTAAGGCAGTCATAGGAGGACATGAATGAAGGCTAGTTAGTGGAACTGCCAGGAGGAAAGTGAGGAAATTCTGCTTCACAAAGAGGGTGGAGGAGCTGTGGAACAGATTACTGACAGCAGTGGTGGAGGAAGAGACTATAAAGGTATAAAGGGGTTCAAACATGGGTGAGACAAGGACAGGTTTAAAGGGCTGATGGTTCCATGAGGAGGAGCTAGGGATTTGGGGAGGAGGCTAGGGGTACAGGGGGGGTTGAGGTAGAAACCCCTTTGAGATATGAGGTCTGAGGGATTGGAAGGAAACTCTTTATGGGCAGACTGGATTAACCCTTGCCCTTAATCTGCCACCAGCATCTATGTTTCTTATTCACAGAGCCGTGTTAAGGCCTCCCATACCCTGTCAAGAAAACTAGAGCTCACCAGCTGCCATCCATCAGTGAGCCCTGGGGTGCCCATTGACCAGTCCTTCAGAGCTTTTCAGACCCCAAAGGCCTGGATATGTTCTGACAGCCTTAGTGCATTTGACAGCCATGCTACCACTGCCAAGTACAGCCCACCACTCCCAATGACATACTCTCTTTTTTTGCAGTCACTGTGAAGGGACACAGTTGCTCCTCTGGAATGGTCCAGAGCTTTGGTCAGCCAGCTGTTGGTCTGACCCACAGACAGTGCTGTACCCCTCTCTAGTATGTCCACATTAAGCTGGAGCAATGGACCTGCAGATCAAACACCAGATTTCAGGATTGCTAGATTCCAAAGGCAATGTGGAACCTAAGTTGGTGTCATGTCTGCCTCGACAGCCAGTGCTCCGAATGTCTGCCACTGAAAACCACATATGCTGTAACATCTGCAATCCCACTGTCTGTTCACAGCACATAGTGAGCCCTTAACTGTATGTTAAGCAGCAGAAATCCTAAGACAACAACCCATAAAAATTCCCCCACTGACCCCAGGTACCAGTTGCCCACTAATTGTGTTCACTACCCTAGTGTTTTCTGTCTGAAACAAGACTTGCTTGACGTATAACCATCCATCTCAGACCACCAACACCACTACAACTGTATAGAACTCAAGTAGGGTCATGTTCCATGTAATGCCCAATGAGATCCAAGCCACTGGCCACTTGGCTGTGCACTAAGCCACATTAAAGCATAGGCCTTGACCTCTGGAGGTGTCCAAGAAAAGTTTGAGTTCAGTGGTGCTCATTGGGGAGGGACACAATGACAGCCTATTGTAATGTTCTAGCAAGGTATGCCAGAGAACTAGATAGTCCCTCATGCTCTTTGACACCCTAATCTAGTGGAGTGCATTCATGACTTCTAAGACAGTCTATGAACAAATGACTTTATGCATATTAATTTATTTGTTTTGTAAATTTTGACAGTAATTATGATTATAATGACTTCCTCATTGGGCTCCCCCTGCACACAAAGTTTAAATGGCCCAGGAGCTGCTGAAACTTCTTCAGCAACATCTTCTTGGACATGTTAGCTCTGGTCACCAGTGTACAGAGATTGACTATCTTATCAACCAATCAATCAATCAATCAATCAAAGTCTTTATTTATACTGGCGGTCACCATTGAGCAGAACTCATTTACAAGTAGGACCTGTTTTACACAAGAATACAAAATTTTCACATTCAACACAAGGTTGATACATTATACAGATAGGACACTGCCCCCAGAGAAAGTTATACAAAGATAATAAATTGAATAAACAAACACAGTTAACCCCATACAAGGGATAACATTAAATATGGACTGCAGACTACCAGTAGACAGCACTCAAAGTTTGCATTATCAATATGAAGCCAGAGGAACAATATGACCTCCCTATGAGCTTCGGTTCTGACCTCTGCCAAGGAAATGTCAAACTAGTAACCCAAAAGGATACCATGCTAAGGCTACTGCAGGCACTGGAAACTGCAATATAGGTTGTCTGATGTAAAAAGTCATTTTTGCATCAGACAACCAATATTGTGGTTTCCAGTGTCTGCAATAGCCTTAGCCTGGTCTCCTTTCATGTTATTAGTGAAATGATACATCTGGAGCTTGGCAATCAATCTAATGGCCACCTGTTACCTTCAGTGTTTGCAATCCAAACTGTCTAAACATCTGTATGAAACAGTCAAACAAGCATCTGCATACTTTTCTGTTTCAAGGTCCCTCAACAGAGAATCATCCAAGTTGTGAACTACCCCATGGAATGCCTCTGACTCCACAGTAACCCAGTGCAGGAATGTGTCAAATGCCTTAAGGATAGCAAATACAACTGAACACCTCATAGGCATGCAGATATTGATGCAATATTGCCCATTAACATTCATTCACAAGATGTCCTGGTCATTGTTGTGCATCATCAATAACTAGAACGCTAATTCAGCGTCTGTCTTGGCAACCAATGTCCCTGGTCCTCACTTGTGGAGCACCTCAATAGCATTATTGAAAGGGTATTGTAATCAACATAAAGGTGAGGTCAATGTGGTCATTGACCAATTCCTCTAGAGGATATGACACATTATTTATCATATATAACTATCTGGGGTTTTCTTGGACAGCAGCCATACAGGTGACATTTGCAGATGTTTCTCAGGGGGTGCAAATGGACCCATCACCCTTCCGAGTCGAACATCTTTTTCTTACTGTAGTGATAAGACAAGGGGGGGAATAAGCCAGAGATCAAGTAGGATCTGTGGTGATACAGTAGGTAAGGGAAAAACCGGGCAGACTTGGAGGGCAAATGGTCTTTATTTGCCATCTTAGGTCATGTTTCTATGTATGTTTCTATTCTTTTCCATAATAACCCTGGCTGCTCCTTTGCAGATTTGAAGTTGTCATTACTAACCCACCAGGTGCCGAAAGCTTTCTAAGACAGTCATGAAAGCAGAGGACTGCAAGAGAAGCAGCAGGCTCAGGAGAATACCAGTACTACAGCTGCCCTCAGCATGCTGGGAAAAAGTACCTGCCTAAATAATTTATCCTAGAAAAGCTACTGCACCCAAAACATTAAAGCTAAGCAGTAGCAATGGCACTCAACAGTCAGATATTCATCTCGACAGAGGAAGAGAGAAAAAGGGCCGACCAAGGGTTGAAGCTGCTCTATTTGTTTCCCTTTCTTTCAGCCTCCCCATGCCACATCACCTGCCCCCCGGGCATCCACAGTGATCACACACACACACATGGCAAGCCAGTCCTACCCCCCATACAGTTGCAGCCATTGATATGTTCAATTATTTACAGACATTTTGTAATATATCTAAAATAATTCTATCTGGTGACTCACAGTGGTACTGCAGTCAGATAGGGAATTTATCCAGATATTACAGAAATTTTAGGAACTATATGATCATGTCTTTGGCAGCAACTGTAAGTGAGAAGAGGATGGTACTAGACCTCTGTCTATCCAATATGGTAATAGTTATCCACTACTTACCCAGGAGGTAGAGGCGAGGAGCAGAACAAAGTCATTTCTCATTGCAATTATCTGGACATGTGACATAATTGAGATTTATACTCTAAATGTAAATATACTGCCCAAGTATCTGAGCAGCAAGAAATGTTAGCCCAAAAATTTAAAATACTTTTATTTGAAACTACCATAATGGCAGAGCATACAACTTTTGATATAGAATGCCATATTGATTGCTTCCAGTGTAGGTTGTAATTCAAGCATGCACTATTTTGTAATCTGCCCTTGCTTCTTTTCTTAGACACATTTATATTTTGCTCATGTAACACCCATGTCTAACACTGAGTGTCTTGTGTCACAACAAAACTAACACAATACAATGTAATACAATTTATTTAGTGTCTGTAATACAAATATACACCACAATGTTTGTTTTAACATTAGAGTAACAACCAACTTAAAATACAGTGGAGTCAGTCAAGAAGCAATGTTCTGTGATAAGTATGTCACACTTCAAATAGTGACAAAGTGGAGTATTGACATTGTATTGCATTTTGTTCCTGAACTATTTTGCAGCATATCACCAGCAGAAACTGTGGTAAGAGTGTTGCACCTAGCTGACTCCATTGTATACTATTGAGTAATATGCAACCAAGGAATACAAAGAGAAAAGAGAGACAGCGTGCGAGAGAGAGAGAGATTATTAATACAGTACATTGTAATGAAAATTTATTGGCAGATGTAATAAAATCAAAAACATTTGGCAATGCTACTGTTAATAATGGGAATGCACAAATGTTATTTGAGTGTCAGATTTGAAGAGGGGTGGAAAATTAGTGACATGGAGGAAGGGAGTTACCATGAGGAGTAGCAAGGATCAGACCGCTGTTTCTGCTACCTCTTTGTGAATAGGTGTTCCTGGTCTTTTATGCAGGTTGTGCTTTGAACTGATTAACTACTGTGTGAATGAATTGTCATGGACTCTTCTTGTGCTTAAATGTTAGTGTTGTTGCTACTGAGAAAGACAGGAAGTAATTAACTACAGCAAAGCTATGTGTTGAAGAGAAACTGTACTGATTCCATATTTTCTATATTTTATCTGAGGTGGTAAAATATTACTGTTCAGAGGGCCAAGATGGTGATGAGAAGGTCGCAGCTTGCGTTAGTTCTCTGAGTTTGTCCCAATACACAGTAGCTCTTGTTTGCGTGTGCACATTAGGATCACTTCCTAAACAGAAAACTAAAAAGGAAAAATTTTAATTTACATCTGATAAACCGAATAGGATGCCACCTGGAAAGGTTACAGCCAACTGTATTGTTTTGCATCCCAAAAGAGCCAAGAAAGTAGAACTGAAAGAAAAATATGGCTATGACATGTACTGTACCTACCTATCCAACCCAATTATCAAACTCTGCGTGAAGCTGAAGCAAAAACCAGAATCAGTTCCACTTCAACTCTCACAGAGCTCTATGTCAGAGCTGGGAGAGTACCATTTGCACATTTTTACTGTATATTTATCCAGGACCAGAAGAGATGTGCTATCTCATTTTCAGTGGTGTACTGCTGTTACACATTTTTAGATTGTATTTACCAAGGATACACCAGCTGAGAGGAACTATTTAATTTTCAGAGGGCTCCCACACTTTATCCCCACGTTTCCAACAGCCTTTTTATGACCTGACAACATGATCAAGATGGGTAGAATTTTTTTTGAAATCCCATCTGAAAGGTGATTTTGTAGTGCGACTGCAAAAGCAAGTTTCAGAGGGGATTTGAAAATGACACCTGTCATGTTCAGGTGGAGGAGTAACACAAGGGATATGTTGAATATTAGGGGCAACATCTGTTAAAATAAAGTTACAAGTAAATGTTGGAGCTGTTCAACATTTTTTCATAACTTAGTTGTTTTATTCACATTTTGACCCCAAAATTTCAATATAGTCTTTTTTCACTACTCCTTCTGAACATGACAGGTGTAATTTCTAAAATAGTGTCCGAAATGTCATTTTTTACCACAAGTATGAAAATATGTGTTGGCCAAGATTTGAAACATGACACTTATCACGTTCATGAGGTGGTGTGAAAAAATGGGCATGCTGAAAATTCAGGGTCAAAATTTTGAAAATTACCAAAGTTGCTAGCATGTGTTGACAACTTTCAAAATACACTCATAAATTAGTTTTTTTTAATATATTTTTACTGCAAATTTTCAACATAGCCTTCATATGACACCACCTCATGAACAAGGGTGCAAAAAAATGTCAAATCTTGCCAAAAAGCTGATTTTGCACCACAAGTGTGAAAACACATTTTCACCAGGAAAAATGTCAATGTGCACTCATACCTTTGTTGTTTTTTAATATTTTTACCACAGATTTTCAACATAGCATTCTTATAGAACTATAGAACCAAATAGTCTTCTTATGACTCTCCTCATGAACAAGAGCAGAACAAATGTTCAGATCCTGCCTGAAAGGTGATTTTTCACCATAAAAGTAAAAACACATTTTTGCCAGGATTTGAAAAATGACAGTTCATTCATGAGTAGGTGTGAAAAAATGGCTATGTTGAAAATTTGGGGCCAAAATATTGAAAATTACCAAAGTTATGAGCGTGCATTGAAAAATGTCAATGTACACCCATAACATTGTATTTTTAACATTTTTTCCCAAAATTGTTAAGTTAGTCTTTTTATGACCCCATCTCATAAAAGAGCATGGAGAAAACTTTCAAATCTCACCCAAATGGTGATTTCACACAGCAACCATGAAATCATCTTTCAGGACAGATTTACATAATTTGACTGCCATTGTTCATAAGGTGGGCCCCCAAAAAGGCCACATTGAACATTTTTTGGGAAAAATATTTGAAAATGACCAAGTTGAAAATCCACTGAAATATAGTACATTGAACCACATATCTGATTTTCTCAGTTCCCAGTCTGGCATTGAAGAGTGAAGACATGTCTCCCAGTTCAGAGAGTATTATAGCACTGGACCCCAGTAGGTAAGTAATAGGTCAGTTGGTGTCTAATGATGGGTTCTGAGTGGGAGGGGGGGTAGGGTGGGGAGGGTATTGGTGCTGGTGGCCTAGCAGCAGCAACATATATCAGTAGATGGATTTCTCTTTTACACAGTGTATAAAAACTAAAAAAGACTATGAGGGATGGTTTTATTTATTTCGGGTACCAACACTTGGGATAGGGCATTCCAGTGTCAGTGTGTTATATTTGGAGGCACATGAAGTGGGCTCCCTCATGTCACACAGTGAAAACAGGAAGGGTAGGGGGTAATAACTGACACTAAAGATTGGGGACCTCAGTGTTGGAAAATTCAGAAGGAATGAGGGAGACTGAGGAAAGGTTTTCTTTATTTCAGGTATCTACACTGGGGATTGTGCACCCCAGTCCAGGTGTTATGTTTGGTGGCACTGGGGGGGGGGCTCCCCAGAGTCACACAGTGAAAAGTGAGTAGGGGGTACTTGCTGGCACTGGTGATTTTGTACCTGAGTGTTGGAAAGGATTGTTTTTAGTTTGGGGGAGAGGACCACAGCAAGCTGATCATGATGCTGACCAGCTATGCTTGCTGACCTGTAGTTTGCAGATCAAAGGAAAAAGCTGCCCTGTGATTTGAGTGGCATTTTTCTTTAGACATGTGCAAAAAAAGAATTCCACTAGTGGAATTTCTGTGAAAGTTGGACTTTCGCTTCCACAAAAGTTTGGAGATCATTTCACCAACTTTCATGGAAATTCTGCCTTAAAACTTGTGAGTTAATATGTTAAACAGTGGTAAAAAAAAAATCTGCAGAACTGATCACTGTCAGTGGTCAGTTTTGAGACTCTTTTTCCACTCTTAGTTTAAAAACATTAACAGTACCCCAGCCCCCAACTCACCAATTGCATGTCCTATGTAATTAAAAAAATGCCAGCTGCTTTCTTGATGGTGTCTAGTGCTCCCATGTGCTGATTATGTGACCAAAGTTAAAAAAAAACTTCTCTGGTGGCCAGTGGCCCCACCCCCACCCAACAATCGCTGGTCCCTTTAGTTTAAATAAAAAAAGATAATCTGCTCCCTGATTGCTAGTGGCCTCACCCCCACCTGCTGATCGTGGGTCCCATCATCTTTATTAGAAAAAAGAAAATCTGCACCCTGGAGGCTAGTGGTCCACCCACCCACTGATCATGTCTTCCCCACAAAGTTATATTCCCTGGTGTCTAGTGGACCCCTTTCCCTATCCATGATCCCTCCCTTTAATTTAAAAAAGGCAGGCCTGTCCATCACCTCCTTCAGATTTATTCCCTGTTGTCTAGTGGACCCCTTCCCTATCCCTGATCCCTGGTTCAAAAAAACTAAGTTATCCATATTTCCTGGTGTCTAGTGGACTCACCATCCCCCATGCAAAACCTCCCTGCTCCTCTCACCCAGATCCGAGTGGGCCACTGACACAGCCCTCCTCTCTCCTACATGGCTGGTGGCCCACTGAGCTGTCAATAAATGAGTGTGTGTTTGTACAAGAACATGTTCATGCATTGATATCTCAGAGGGCCACCAGCCATGGAGGAGAGAGGAGGGCTGTGCTGGTGACCTGCTTGGGATCAGGGTTGTTGGGAGTTGGGTGGTGGCAGACTAACTTTTTGGGGTGGGGGTCTACTAGACACCAGAGAATAAGGATTACTTTTTTTACCAGGGATCGGGGATAGGGAGAGCAGTCCACTAGACACCAGGGAATAAATTTGAAGGAGGTGATGGACAGAACTGCCTTTTTTCATTTAAGGGAGGGATCATGGAGAGGGAGGTGGGTTCCCTAGACAACAGGGAATATAACTTTGTTGGGGGGGCATGATCTGTTGGTAGGGGGACCACTAGCCACCAGGGCATATTTTTTCTTTTTATATAAAGAGATGATGGGACCTGTGATCGGTGGGTGGGGTGGGGTCTCAAGCCACCAGGGATCAAATTATCTTTTTTGATTTAATCTGATGGGACCCACAATTTGGGGGTGGGGCCACTAGCCACTAGGGATGATTTTTTTTTAACTTTGGTCCCACAAACTGAACCCCGTTGAAAATGAGTTTAACCACTCAAAGGGTTATCCTTTTCCTGAACTTGAAAGAAATAAAATTTTACAAACAAACAAACAATCGGCATGTGGGGGGGCACCAGGGTCAGGGTGTTTTCTGGGACAGGGGTCCTGTGGTGGTGGAGGTGGTGCTGTAGTGTGAAATAATACACCAAACTGTGGATGGAATAAATTCCGCAGTTTATATGTATTATTCAGCAATTCAGCAAAAAGTCTGCAGAACTGGATGAAAATCTGTGGAAGATCGAAATTTTGCCAATGGCAAAAGTTTGCAAATTTACGTGAAATTTCTGAAATTTTATGGAAGTTCCATAAAAGAGGAATTAGCAGCTTTCACCCACCACTGCTTTTCGTTGAACTACATAAAGTATTTCTCCAGCAAGACCAGAAGAGTGTCATCATCAGCCTGGCTGATAACTGGTCTGACACTATCGAGCACCTTGCTGACTGCCCTGCATTGGACCAACAGTGACACACCTCTCAAAATCCACTGTCATATCAATATGTTCACCCTTGCACAAGGGTGAACAGAAAATTGGATTTAGCAAAATATTTGCATATGCATACTATACTGATTTTTGGACTTTTCAGCTATTCAGTGAACAGTTCTTGAGCTTTTTTTCTGCAAGGAGAAGTATGCATTTACCGTCAATCTCTCTGGACTTTTTTGGCATATTCTTCAATACATTATTTTTATGATCTAAAAAGACATAGACCAGAAGGGTGACAGCACCAGCCTGACACACAGAAGATCATTTTGATTATGAGCCTAAGAGGTGGGAGGGACAGTAGATGTACAGTACTGTTCCAGACAATGGAGTGTTTATAGTTTCTCTTCAGTGGTTTTTGGAGATATTCCCTTGATATTGTTGTAGTTTTAAAGACAACCTTTACTGATGCTCACACCAACAACAGTTTAGAACCCATACCTGCCCCAATGTGTAGGATGCCAATCTCTCCATTAATATTTCACCCTATTTTGGAAGGGAAGGGATCACATTTTTGCTCTGTGGAGATGAGCCACTGATCCCTTCCACTTCCTGATACTGCAGTCTGCCCTCTGAGCCACCCCTGTGCTAGCACATTTTGTGAAGTCACAGATGGAGAGCTTGGGAGCATGCTCAATAGACTTGAATGGAGCTGTTTTATGAACTCTGTTTTTCCATATTGTAAATAGCAATCATGAACAAATCAAAGGCACTGCGCAGCTAACAAGGTGCTTGTTAGCTGAGCAGTGCCCTTGATTTATTCATGATGGCCATCTACAATATGAAAAAAAAACAGCTTAAAGATTGCCTCATTCATATCTACAAAATGCACCCCTGCTGACTCCATACAGTGACATCACAAAGTGAGGTAGATTTTAGCATCAAGAAGTGGAAACGGATCGGCGACTCAGCTCTTCAGAGCCAAAATATGATCCCTTCCCTTCCCTTCCAAAATAGGGTTGATCCCTTTCCTTCCAAAGTAGGATTAAATATTAATGAAGAAATTGGCATCCTGTACATTGGGAGAAGATAAGAGTTCTAAATACTTCTTGGGGGCAAATTAAAAATTAGTAGGAAAGGTGTTCTTTAAATAAACTTCTGTATTGGTTACTCACAACAATTGTACCATTTGGTTTACCTTGTAGTATGCATTGCGTTTTTCATGAATTAAATTGTTATTCTTGGACTGAGTGATCTCTTTCAGGTTAGTTCCAATGTAAACATTTATGGATTGATTCTAAAGGTATTGTACAATTAAAACATGATAAATAAAAATATTTAAAAATATCTTAACTGCTCCATTTGGAAAGTTTTACAGAAAGTTTCTGGATGCATGGGCTGGAAGTTAATAAAGAACATATTTTTATTTTTTTATTGACTAGAATTTAGATGAGTCAAGATTTGGCGTCTTGGTTTTATTGGGGTTCCAGAACAGCAAGACAGACTGTTTTGCAGATGGCTTAATCTAAGTTACCATGCCAAATGCAAAAAAATGGACAAGGTACTCACAACAGCATCAGCTCCCATATTGGGGAGGAAGGCTCATACTCCAGTTTGGGTACAAGATAAAAGCAATTTTATTCCATACTCCAGAGGTAAACTTTTTCACCCCTCCACCTGGGACACCAAATGTTTTCACAACAAACTGGGTATTTGAGAAAGCAATGAGCATAAAATTGCTTTTATCCTGCACTTCAGCTAGATTGTGAGCCTTCTTCCCTGGTATGAGAACTGATGCTGTTGTGAGTACCTATCCCAGAACAGCACTAGACTGAGACAATATGTTTGTACAGAAGTTGGATAGTATGGTATTCAACAGCAGAGTGGTGAACTGGGTTAGAAACTGGTTGGACAACAGGAGACAGTAAGAGTGAGGGCTGAATTACTGGACTAGTGGGGTGCCGCAAGGTTTAGTATTAGGCTCATTCCTGTTCTCTTTATATCTTAAGGATGTGCATGATCATCTTTCTGGATATATTATCAAATTTGCTGATAATACCCAAAGCAGTGGGCTTGTCATAACTGGTGGGGATACTTGAAGAATCCAGTCTTACTAAGACAAACTAAATAATTGGGGTAATGAATGGGGAATGCAGTTCAACCTTGAAAAAATGTGTGGTGCTGCACATAGGTAATAACAACCTCTATACAAAATACCATTTAGGAAACATTGAATTAAAGTCACTTATGGAAGAAAAAAGATCTTTAGGTTATTATACAGTTTAATTTAACTTTTAAAAATAACACCAACATCGCAGTGACTAAAGCACTATGGCCCAGATATTCAAAAGGGTTGCACATGGCGCAACAGTGCTGCACCATATACAACCCACTAATGCGTCCCGGCATGATATTCAAAAGGGAAATGTGTGCCGCACAAATCCCGATGCGCCGGACCTCATCAGTAATGTATGCAGGCACAGGTAGGGGGGCGTGCCCATGCATAACCTGCACAGCCTGATATTCAGCCCAGGATGTGCAGAGCCATCATCGCCAACCCCTGCGCAATCGTCTGCCACCTGATCCTCGCGAAAAAAAAAGACAAATGATGGCCATCCACAGGTGAGCTGCCGCTGCAGGGCACAACCGGCAGCTGCCACCTGTGGGTGGCCACCGAGTTCTCGCCGCACCGGGCGGTGTCTCCCATGCCCCATCGTGGGCATCTGTGTAAAGAAACCCCCCCTCCAATATCCCTGGTGGTCCAGTGGACCGAGTGCTGCCCAATCATGGGCATCTGGTTAAATAAACCCCCCGTCCTATATCTCTGGTGGTCCAGTGGACCGCTATGTTCCCAATCACGGGCATTTGTTTAAAAAGAAAATCCTCATCTAATATCCCTGGTGGTCCAGTGGACCTCTATGTGCCTGATCGTGGACATCAGTATAATAAACCCCCCCGTCCAATATCCTTGGCGATCCAGTGGACCGATCGCTGCCCGATCACGGGCATCTGTTTAAATTTCCCCCTGCCAGTATCCCTGGTGGTCCAGTGGACTGCACTCTGCCCAATCGCGGGCATCTGCAAAACATAAAAAATGACCTATTACCCTGGTGGTGTAGTGTACCCCCACCCGCCAACTGGAGCCCCACCGACCCGCTCCCCTGGTCAGCGGTAGCAGCACCCACCGCCTGCCACCCGCCACCTGCCCGACTGACAGCTCAGTAGAGCTGTATACCCATTGGTTCACAGCATGAGCCAATGGGCGTGCAGCACCATACCATACACAGTCCAGATATGAATCATTCCACATCTGGACCAATAAGTCTGATATGAGCTGCATGTATAGCACATGAACAATGAATGCTCCCAACTCTACTGAGCGTCGGCGAATGTGATATTGCAGCGAAATAATTCTGCCGCTCCCGCCAGCTGATGAAAGGCGGGCAATCGGAAACTCAGTAGTGAAGCAAGGAAGGGTACACTAGACCACAAGTATCGTGATTTTATGTTTACAGATGCCCTTGTCAAGGCGAGGCACCTAACCAGAGACAATGAGGAAGACTAAACAGATGCCCGTCACGAGCGGTGACTCGTCAACTGGACCACCAGAGATATTGGACGGAAGGAACGATATACCGATGCCCGCGATCGGGCACATAGCGATCCACTGGACCTCAAGGGATATTAGATGAGGAGTTTTTTTTACACAAATACCCATGATCGGACTGCAGGGGGCCTCGGTCACAGACGGCTGCTGCCTGGCAGGGCGCCAGGCGCAAGTCGTCGGGGATCGGCGCACCTGCATGCTAATGGGATGCAGATGGGGCCATAAAGACATGCAAATGGCCCCATGTGTGCCTTGCATAAATTATGGCCCCATTTGCATGTCCCCTTTTGAATAATGCAGGTGCTGTGCATGGCACAATGGCACTTGTGCCAGCGCATCCCCATGCTCCACTCTGGCCACTTGTGCTGGCGCAGTGCCACTGCACCATGCACAGTGGGGGTGGCCAGGGTGCGATATTCAAAGCTGCTGAGCCATAGTGCAGCTCCATTGAATATCGCCCAGGCCACACTCCTGTGCAACCAAGTTCAGCTGCACCCAGGCTTGTGCCACAGCCTGGCGCAGTTTGAATATCTGGGCCTATGTGTACTAGGGTGTATCAAGAAAAACATTATTAGCTGTTATAAGTACTGTATATAGTAGCACCATTATACCAATCACTGACTAGACCACACTTAGACTACTGTTCCTGAGTCTGGTCACAACACCAAAGGGGAGACATCTAACAAATGGAAAGAGTTCAGAGGAGATTTACTAAGATTGTGACTGGTATGGGCTAAAAAGACTACAAAACAAGCCTGGAACTTCTTGGTTTACACAGTCTTGAAAGGAAAGGAGTCACAGGAGATCTGATACTTATGTTTAATGTAATAAAGAATGATCATCTACTTGCTGATATGGGATTTGACATAAAACAAACACAACATCATATCAGCGGCAATAATAAATACATTAAGGGCACATTATACAAAATGCACAAGAGAGGAGCATATTTCACCTTGAGGGTAGTTAATTACTGAAATTGCCTAATGCAAGATGTGATAGATGCACCAAGTGTAGAATGCTTCAGACCTAGGCTGGACACATTGATGAACAGTCAGGATAAAAATATTTATTACTACTGTATGGTGTGTGGGGGTGGGGTAGACTAGAAGCGCCATTGGTGCACCTCCACCCTTTCAACATCCAAGTACCTAAGTAAGCAATATTCAGAGTTACACAGTTAACATTAAGACAGTGTATGAGACACAGCCAGTGAGTCAGGATTCAGTTGTCTTTTAGATTTGTGATAAATAACAGACTTGATATATTAAATGTAAGAAGCACCTATTTAATCTGAACAAGACTACAAAGTAAGAAGGACATGCTTCCTTTAGGTAACAGCTGGTTTGGTGCAGATGCTTGCTCATGTCAGGTGACCGAGGAGCTGATTGCAGGACGGTATGTGGAGCCTTAAATGAAACTAAGAGTCTAACAATATTCTTATTATTCCTTGGAACTGCAAAGCAGATGGCATCTGAGGGGTGAAAAATGCAAGTTCTATCTGCTGTTTACTGTAAATGAAGGCCTCTTGTAGCCTTGGGAGGATCCAATGGTGTATTTATTCAGCACAGCCAGTATTGGTTCTACAGTGCTGCTGGGCTCAACCATTGTACACAGTGTAGTGTCCTCTAATAATTTCATTTTTCTTTTCTTTTTTACGTTCGCTTACGCACATGCGGAAGGAACGTTTTGGGAGAGTAGCACACTTTGGAGGTGTGCCTCTCCTGTTCAATCCACTGCTCCATTGAGCAGGCATGGCAGTCCTGCACCAATGGGTGCGGGAGCTGTGTATGACAGCAATGGTCTTCGCTTCAAGGAAAAACACCGCTGTCATACACAGCGCTGGTAGGCCTCAGGCGCCCCCCCCCAAAGCTTTGGTGCCACGCTGGGAGCCCACCCCAGCATGGCAAATGTCCTGGCTCTTCTGCCGACGGGGGTGCCCAATTCCCCGTCGGCTCCACATCCCCCCAAAGGCCCCCCCAAAGCTTTGGTGCCACGCTGGGAGCCCACCCCAGCATGGCAAACGTCCCGCGTCGTCTTTTTTTTTAAACCTGAAAAGCAAAAACAGTCCCACGTAGTCTCCCAGCCCCCACAACCTGCACCCACCCACTGCGCACCGCCTCCCAACATCCCCTCACCCCATACTTACCTCCGGAGCTCGGCGCGACGATCATCGCTGGACCGGGAACACGTCTGCACTCTTCAAAGCCGACCGCGAACTGAGGAAATGCCGGTAAGCTGTACAATGGGCTAGAGAGGGAGTTTTCAACTTTACTGCATATCTCAGGCATTTTTTGGAATTTGTTCACCACATTTTCTACATGGGGTTTTTGGGACCCCTTCTCATGAATGATTTCACTGTCATGGTGTAGAGTTGGGCCGCAAGGGTGATTTCAAGAGTCACTGTGTGAAATCACTTCGCCTGAATAATGCCATGACAGTGACATCATTCATGAGAAGGGGTCCCAAAACCCCATGTTGAAAATTTGTGAAAAATTCCAAAAATGACTGTTTTATCGCATGCGGCTATGCAGTTCCTACACAGGCTCATAAGTTCGTGAATTTTCAATATTTTCACTCCAGATTTTCAACATTGCCATTTTACCACACCTCCTTATGAGCAGTATAGCTGTCATTTTTCACATCCTGCCCAAAACGTGTTTCCACCCATGTAGCGCACAATGGCACAGTCGGTGTGTGAAATCAATGTATGGGACACATTAAGAAAATCACAGTGTCACTGTTCATGAGCAGAGATCTTAAAATGGCTGTGTTGAAAATTTGGTGAAAAAATTCCTAAAAATAACTGTTTTATGAGCATGCATTGTGCAGTTCATACGCACGCTCGTAAGTTTGCGAATTTTCAATATTTTCACTCCAGATTTTCAACATTGCCATTTTACCACACCTCCTTATGAGCAGTACAGCTGTCATTTTTCACATCCTGCCCAAAATGTGTTTCTGCCCATGTAGCGCACAATGGCGCAGTCAGTGTGCGAAATCAATGTATGAGACATATTAAGAAAATCACCATGACACTGTTCATTAGCAGAGGTTTTAAAATGGCAATGTTGAAAATTTGGTGAAACAATTCCTAAAAATGACTGTTTCACGAGCGTGCGTTTCACAGTTCCCATGCACGCTCGTAGGTTTGCGAATTTTCAATATTTCCACTCCAGATTTTCAACATTGCCATTTTACCACACCTCCTCATGAGCAGTACAGCTGTCATTTTTCACATCCTGCCCAAAACGTGTTTCTGCCATGTTGCGCACAATGGCGCAGTCGGTGTGTGACCTCAATGTATGGGACACATTAAGAAAATCACAGTGACACTGTTCATGAGCAGAGGTCTTAAAATGGCTGTGTTGAAAATTTGGTGAAAAAATTCCTAAAAATGACTGTTTTACGAGTGTGCATTGCGCAGTTCCTCGCACACTGGTTAGTTTGCTAATTTTCAATATTTCATCCAGATTTTCAATATTGCCATTTTACCACACCTCCTCATGAAGCGGTACAACTGTCATTTTTCACATCCTGCCCAAAACATGTTTCCGCCCATGTAGCGCACAATGGCGCAGTCGGTGTGCGAACTCAATGTATGGGACACATTAAGAAAATCACAGTGACACTGATCATGAGCAGAGGTCTTAAAATGGCTGTGTTGAAAATTTGGTGAAAAAATTCCTAAAAATGACTGTTTTACAGTGTGCATTACGCAGTTCCTCGCACACTTGTAAGTTTGCAAATTTTCAATATTTTCACCCGGATTTTCAACATTGCCATTTTACCACCTCCTCATGAGCAGTACAGCTGTCATTTTAACATCTTGCCCAAAATGTGTTTCCTATGTAGTGCACAATGGCGAAGTCGGTGTGCGTAAATCAATGTATGGACACAGTAAGAAAACCACAGTGACACTGTTCATTAGCAGAGGTTTTAAAATGCCAATGTTGAAAATTTGGTGAAACAATTCCTAAAAATGACTGTTTTACGAGCGTGCGTTGCACAGTTCCCACGCACGCTCGTAGGTTAGCGAATTTTCAATATTTCCACTCCAGATTTTCAACATTGCCATTTTACCACACTTCCTTATGTGCAGTACAGCTGTCATTTTTCACATCCTGCCCAAAACGTGTTTCCGCCTGTGTAGCACACAATGGGGTAACAAAAAGGTCATGCTGAAAATTTATTGTGCAAATACCAGCAATCGCACAGGGCACTAGGGTAAAGCACCATACATGCCAAACACCACTGCAAATACCTGCAAGCGAACGTTCAGCATTGACAAATGCTTGTTTGGTTTTTGCTAACCAGGCAGGCTCAAAAGTACAGTAATGTGTGCCTGTTTTCAGGGTTGCCCCAGCTTCTAAAATGCAACACAGGATGAATACAGTAAAGTAGGGACAAAGTCAAGTGAAACAATGAAGTCTAGATAACACAGATTTACTAAATGACATTTAAACAACTGCTAAAATTTAGTTTGAATTTTGCAGTTCAATAAATTCAAACACAGCATGTCCCACAGTTTAGCTGCAAGGAATGAAACATTTCTCTGCACTGTTCTCAACAGGGAACCACACATTTTAATCTGTTTGAAGATATACAGTAGTACTGCGAGGAAGTGAAGCAGCCATACACATATCCTGAAATATGAGAGGAGTCTGTACAGCAACCATTTCACACATAAATATGCCCATACTATATTTACAGCAGTCATCAACAGATAGCCACTGGAGATTTAAATACAGTTTGTGATGCTGGATGAGCCTTTTAGCCACACGGATAAATCAGCATGCCATATTATAGTGCACTGTCTGAGGCAGTAAAATAAACTAACATTCCATAGTCAAATCAGAGAAATTAATCAGCTCTGTACAGCTAACTTTCTCACTTCAAATGACAATTCTGAATAGGGAAAATCAGAATGAAACGTGAGCTGATTTTATCAAAGACTCAATATACTCAATATAGGTCAGTGCACTTTCAATGATCAGTCGAGTTCCAGAGACCATCTTCAAAAGGGTCTGCCAAGGATACATCCATTGCCATTTTCAAAATGGATGTTTGTAATAACTATTAGAATCAAGTCTCAGTTTCACCCCACCCCCCAAAAAAAAGACAATTGAAGCAAAAAATTATCCAAATTGCATTCTGACATTTTGTTGCAAATGGATACACCTTTTGAAAATAGCAGGACTGCTTGGATGCAATCAGTTGGACGGACACGGACACAAGTGCAGCATACATTTTCATCCACATCTGACCTTTTGCAAATCCCCCCACCTTATTATTACTTTGTTATCTAAAGAGTGGATTTTCAATGACATACCCTTGCTACCCCTGTTTTGCTGCTGCAAAAAATCATTATCGTCAACGTCTTATCATTCAGCTCTTGTTCATTGTCTAGCAACCACAACTGCAATTTATGAGACTCATGCTGAAATGTGCTTGGCAGGGTAGATAAGTCCTTTAGTTTGAAATATAAAACCACTTCATCTGCATAATGTAACATCACTGTAGAAGTACAATTTTGAGGAAGAGCATTAATATTATTATCCTTGGACCAGCTCTGAAAAGAATGTGGTTTATATGTCTTTTAAATGAGAGAAGAAATGAGTCATAGACCAAGGTTCTGTATTTAAAGCTGTAAACCTGTTCATTGGGAATGTGGATGTATTGATTGACTGTTTTTATCTATTCAAGTGCAATATACAACGTTATAGAATAGCAAAAAAAATCTTGCAATTTGATTGGTCAGTGGCTACCTTAATCAGTGATGTTATCCCAGCACAACATCACTATATCAAGGTCCAGCAGCCACATGACCTTCTCACATGTAATACACTTAAAACAGTTCAGTCCACACACTTCCCTGCCAAGATCCAATCATGTCATGCATCCTCACCCCCGCCTCCCCAACCCCCCGCTGACAAACTTTCTTACCAGCCTTCTTAAAAGAACACAACTTGCTGGTGAAACCTCTGCAGACAAGCAAAACTTATTTTTTTTAAAATTGTCACTATGAGAGGATTCACAAACACAACTCATAAGCAGGGCCACTGGAAAATTGCGGAAAATTTTACCCAAAAATGTGGGGATTTTCTTGCAAAAATTGCGGAAAAATTTCGGGGGTTCACTATACATCCCCACTGCCCCCTAATAAATATTTTATTGTTTGCTGCAGCATGTATTGATCGCATAAATTGTTAAATAAATGTATTGTCACATGTAAATGCTTTTAATATGAAGAAAGATGTGTGTTTTTGAAATGCACTGTAAACTAATCATTATGCAGCATATCTTCTAAAAATCAAGACATCTGTCATGCAGTGTTAACTAGATTTCATTCAATAATTTACAGCTAGTCTGTACTGAATACATCCTGAAATAACATATTTTGTCAGTTTCTAGAGGTTAAATAATGAAGCCTGTTTAAAACTACTTGCTTTGGTGCAAGAAAAAAATAAACAGATAACCAGGGTGCCTAATAAAGGTCTAGTAAGAAAAATATTTATTTCGTTAAAATTATTACCGTTCTTAATCAGCACTGTAAGTACATTTTAAAATCACAAGATAAAAGTATCAAATCATACCAATAGCTTTTCATTACATCATACAATAGTTTTTAATACATTGTACTTTTGTTCTACTCGGTTTGCAGTGATTTTACTTGGGTTGCAATTATTTTGCCTATTTGAAGGTAACTGTTTAACTACACTTAACCTTTTCTGTATGTTTTCAGAAATTTTTCCTTTTGTAGGTTTTGTATGTGAGTATACAGTTGTGGCAGACTGACATGTAAGAATCCCTGTCACCAACCCCCTCAGAAGCACATTCAAGTTTATAATCAGCAGGGCCATCCAAACTCCTGACACATTTTAATCAAAATCCTTTCAGATTGAAAGTATTTATACAAGGAAAATCTACCCTACTATTCAAAAACAAGCATTGTGATCAAGACTTCATTTAGGTGAATGGGGCACTTTGCAGCTCTTCTCACAACTATTGTTTCAGCCTCTGTGTCAGCAAAAAGTTCTCTGATAGTCTGCTTTAACACAGATTTTAAGTGTTCAAGTCTACAAATGTATGACTAGAGGATTCTGAAACCAAAGCAGGAAGTAATCACATGAAAGCAGAGTCACATTTGACCCCTTCTCACCTCACTGTACCGTTTTGGTCAAATCCAAGTCTGTGTACCATATCTGAGTAGATTTCCTTGAGAATTTAAATATTTTTATACAATTTCAGTCAAAAATTCCATAAATGTAAGAAATTGCAAGAAATTGCGGATTTTGTGCGGAGAAGGGTGAAAATTGCAGAAATTGCGGAAAAATTGCGCCCGCAATTTTCCAATGGCCCTGCTCATAAGATGGCAGTACTGAGCATGCGCACTCCCCTTACACTCCAAATCTCCACTCTGCTCTAAACATCTTGCTATTTTCTCAGCCCCAGTGCAGCCATTCATTTATTTAAATGACCACTCTGCTCCACAACCTCTCCACTCAGCAGCCCACACAAACATCCATAAAGGAAGTGAAAGCCATCATTCAGTCCCCACGCAGCAGCATGCTGGACATCCATTACTCAGCGCTTACTGCTGATCAGTACAAATAGATGTTGCCCATAGACCGGGGAGAGGGTGACCATGTACCAGGGGACAGAGACACAGAAAAGGGGACAGCAAAAGGTGGGGGAGGTTGGGATAATGACTGAAGGATCACATACAGGTATTGAATGCCACCTACTGACCAACAACAGTAACAAAGAACTTCTTCATAATGTATGAATACCTACAGTACACATACGAAAAGGCTGAAAATAAATTTAAAAAACATATTTTTTTAATCTTTTTTGTTTTACAAATGAGCTATTGTATACCAGCAATAATGCACTCAGGGATGTGTTGCATGGGATAAGCACTTCTCGCGACGCATCGCCTGTGGCCCTCATGCCCAACCACTTGAAGAATGACATTATCCCAGCATGACAGACACCTTGTTGTGTCTTATTGGTTACGTCCTCTCCAAGACAAGCATACTGAGTTTAAAAACTCCTTTCCAGAAGAGCCATTTGGTAGTATAACATTTAAGAGGTTATATGTTTTCTTTAATAAATGAGGCTGCCAAAAATATTGTTGCACTTTAATATTTCATCCATCTTTTGAAGAGTCATGATACAACTTGACAGAACAACAGTGCTATTAGTAACTGTACTCTATCAAATTTGAATTAACTGAATCTGGAAGTTTCAAAATGTACTCAAAATAGCACAATAACACCTTGTAATATTTTGTAAGACCTTTTTCCTTCTAAACCATCACAGGGTAAAAACTGTAATGGTTTGCAAAATGAAATTTTATAGGTTGTTAGTATGTATCCCAGAATAGGCGATCTTGATATTTTCAATAAAAAGAGAACAAAAAAGTTGTTTAAGTTATGTGTTATTTTGTGCCATGCACAAGTTTTGAATCCTGTCTTTAACAGTATCCCACATGTGTAGTGTTTTTTCAAATAGTTCCAACTGTTCGACTAGTTATACTAGCCTTAGCCCCCTAGGGAAGGTTACTTCCTTACAGGTTATTTTTAACTTTCTTATACTTATTTTTGGCCTAAGTATCTGGAGGCATTCACTATGAACACTCAGTATTTGTGAGAGGGAAGGCAGCTCACACACCCCTAATGGCTGTGCTTGCATGGCTAATGGAGTAAGGCCATCAGGAAATGGAGGGTAATGAGTACTTATGCCCACAGTCTGGGCAATAAGCTCCCTGAGCTGGCGGCCTTGATGGAAGAGGGATGCCTGGATATTGTAGCAGTCACAGAAACATGGTACACAGAGAACCATGACTGGGATGTTAACATACCAGGGTACATTACCTACAGGAGAGACAGGCAGGGGAGAAGAGGGGGGAGGAGTAGCTCTCTATGTAAAGGAAGGGATAAAAGCAACTGAACAAAAGAGTAAACAGGGAGGAGAGGAGGCACTGTGGGTCACCTTGGAGACTGGAAAGGGCACCACAATCTGCACAGGGGTTGTGTACAGACCCCCCTGTCAGGGGGAGGGAATGGACAAGGATATGATAAAAGACATTCTTAGGATGGCAGAGAAAGGTGAGATATTGCTGATGGGGACCTGAATATGCCAGATGTTAACTGGAGCACATTTGCTGCAGCCACATCCAGGAGCAGGGCCATTCTTGATGCCCTACAGGTGGCAGGCTTCAGACAGCTAGTTTCGGAACCCACTCATGAGGGAGCAATCTTAGACCTTGTACTCTCAAACAGGGGCAGTGAGAGGATCTCAGATCTAGAAGTGGGTTGCCATCTGGGAACAAGTGTCCATCAAACAGTGTGGTTCACGTTAAACTCAGCTACAGAGTCAAGCCATACAAAAGTGAGGGTACTGGACTTCAGGATGGCTGACTTTGGCAAGATGGGAGAGTGCCTCAGAAAAGCACTAGCAAACAGGCTAAAAGGAGGTGTGGAGCAACAATGGGGAATCATCAAAACTGCCATCACAGAGGCAACAAGCCTTTGTGTGAAGCAAATAAACAAATCAAAACAAAAGAAAAAGCCACCATGGTTCTCAAAAGAGGTGGCTGTGAAAGTCAGGAAGAAAAAGATAGCATTCCAGAAGTACAAGGAAACACAGAAGGAGCAGGACAGAGAGCTGTACCAGTTAAGGCAGAAGGAGGCAGGGAGGGAAGTCAGAATAGCAAAGGCCAAACTGAGGAAAAGATAGCCAACTCGGTTAAGAAGGGGGATAAAACCTTTTATAGGTACATCAGCGAGCGAAGAAAGACAAAGGGAGGGATAGTGAGGCTGAATAGAATGAACGGTGGGTGGGCAGAGGGGGACAGTGAAAAAGCAGGGATACTGGAACGAATATTTCTGCTCAGTATTCACAAAAGAGGAGGGGGAAGTGCCTAATCCAATGAAGAGAAGCACTCTTGATAGGGGGGTCGATCACAGTCCTTTCACAGAAGAAAGGGTTCTGCAAGAACTCCTAAAACTGAAGGTGGACAAAGCAATGGGACCTGATGGAATTCACCCCAGAATTCTAAAAGAATTAAGGGGGAACTAGTGAAACCACTGGCTGCTCTTTTTAATAAATCATAGGAGGATGGTGTGGTACCCGAGGACTGGAGGAAGGCAGATGTGATTCCCCTTCACAAAAGTGGGACCAAGACAAAGGCAGGAAACTACAGACCTGTCAGTTTGATCTCTGTGGTAGGGAAGGTGATGGAGTCACTTCTGAAGGAAAGAATTGTTGAGTACTTATAAGCCAGTGGGGCACAGGACCCAAGGCAGCATGGGTTCATAGCGGGAAGGTCATGTCAGATGAATCTAATAGATTTCTTTGATTGGGTGACCAAAGTAATAGACCAGGGAGAGGCTGTGGACATGGCCTACCTAGAGTTTAGCAAGGCATTTGACACAGTCCCACACAAAAGATTAATAGTCAAATTAACCAGCCTGGGAGTGGGTCCCAGGGTGGTAGCCTGGGTAAAACATTGGCTGGACAACAGGACACAGAAGGTAATTGTAAATGGAGTCTACTCTGAAGAAAGAGAGGTTACTAGTGGGGTATCACAGGGTTCAGTACTGGGTCCAGTCCTTTTTAATGTCTTCATAAGTGACATTGCAGGGGGACTGGAAGGAAAAATATGCCCCTTTGCAGATGACACAAAGATCTGCAACAGGGTTGATACACAAGGAGGCATGGAAAGGATGAGAAGGGACTTGACAAGGTTGGAGGAATGGTCAGAAGTATGGTAGCTAGGATTCAATGCAAAGAAGTGCAAAATAATGCACCTGGGAAACAAGAACCCAGGGGAAGAATACACAATGGTGGGGGAGGTAGTAACAACAACAAAAAAGGAAAGGAACCTGGGGGTAATCATATCAGATGACCTTAAGGTTAGCAAGCAATGTGAGAAGGCAGTAGGGAGAGCTGGGGGTATACTGGGATGCATAGGGAGAGGCATCACCAGCAGAAAACAGGAAGTTGTTATCCCTCTGCACAGACAGAAGGTGAGACCCCATCTGGAGTACTGCATCCAGTTCTGGAGACCCCATCTCTGCAAGGACATAGACATGATAGAGGCAGTCCAGAGGAGGGCAACTAAAATGGTGCAGGGTCTGCAAGAGAAGCCGTATGAGGAGAGACTAAAGGAGCTTAATATGTATACCCTTGAGGGAAGAAGGGAGAGGGGGGACATGATAGAAACTTTTAAGTACCTCAGTGGAATCAACAAAGTTCAAAAGGGTAGCATCTTTCAGAAAAAGAGATGTGCAAGAACAAGGGGACACAATTTAAAGATAGAGGGGGCGGTTCAGGGGCAATGTGAGGAAGTATTATTTTACAGAGAGGGTAGTGGATGCATGGAACAGCCTTCCTGAGGAGGTTGTGGTGTCTAAAACTGTGGGAGAATTCAAGAATGCATGGGACAGACATAAGGCAATTCTTGTGGAGGTTAGGAAGAATTAGGCTGTTGGTTAACTAGGATCTGTGGCCTATCCTGTAGGTAGGGAAATGGGCAGACTAGATGGGCCAAGCAGTCCTTATCTGCCGTCAAAGTCTATGTTTCTATGTTTCTATGTTATAATGGATGGGGATGCATGTGCAAGGTCTCAGTGACTTATACACACCTTTCTGTGCAACTTTGTGCATGCACATTATTGCAGGCAGAGCAACAGATAAGAAGGCAGTGAGAAAATATTTTAAATATTGGAAGCACAGTGTGGCATGTAAATGCTTCCCCCATTAGCATACTCGTCCCCCACCACCAACCCCATGAAAAACTTACTGCATCACGTTTTTCTTCTGAGTTCAGAGCCTCTGATGATTCCTGATGTGCAATGCTCCCCATTAAGCTGGTGTTACTGGCAGAAATCCATTTGTAAAACAGTCAGTATGCATCCTTGACACAGCAGCGGATACAGTGCATGTCCCCACAAATGTACATAAATGGATCAATGGAGCACTAATTACTGCAAAATGTATCCTGCTGAGACACTGGAGAGAGCAGAGTCCCCCTTCCCAGGAATAGAGGAGTGGTACACTGAGTTAAGCCACACAGCAACATACAAGAGGGTACAGTTCTAAGCAAGGGGTAGAATAGAAGAATTCAAGGCAATATGGTGGGATGCCTGACTTCACCATGCTGCAGCATATCCACAAGTTACTACCTACCAGCATATCTAATCCAGGAGGGGCACTCACCACAATAGCTATAACCTGCAGCATCCAGGACTGGACTAAGGGACTTGAAATGGAAGGTAACCACCCAGCTAAGAGCATACAGCACTGATAAATCAGTGGAACATAGCTCTCTTGATTGAACTTGATATAGCATTCATAGGCTGTAAGTTGTAATCCTCTCACCATTAAATAAGAAGTATTGTTCAGTTCTGTTCTGGTCACACAGTTATTACTTTAGTGGAATTATTAAACTGAATATCACACCTCCTTTAGATGAAGTTTTAATATCTGGTAACAGTTCAACAAATGTTTTAGAGCTGTACTTCCAAGGGATTAGATTCCAGTCCCAACCAGGAACGTCATTGTTACAGAATTTCATGTTTTTCTGTTAAACTAACAAAATGTGAATTACAAAAATAAAAGAGTCAGTACATACTGCAGTTCTCAGGAGCACTAATTGCAGGGGGTTATGTTTTTGGCTTGGTGGTTTGGGAACATTTGGACTCCAAATTGCCCATCCCTAGTTGAGCTCCCTAAACTCTAAACGGCAGGCTTGTCCAGCACATCCACAAGTGCACACTGTGAAGTATTTCCGCCCCCACGATGGGGAATTAAAAATAATGTAGGGCCAGAAGCCTTGTATTGCAGACTGCTTCATCTTAACTAATAGCCATAGCCCAGGGTTCAAGGCTGCAGTGCAAGTCTCTTAACTTGTGTAGTATACTGCTGTCAGACAGTACTGTAACACAATAATTTGTTCACTAGACTTCAGGAGTATTTTTATAGATAATGTTTATTTGAAAAATATCCTGCAAACCCTGTTTATAAATTGCATTGGATTTTTCTTAACAGCTGAATGCAGCCTGCTGCTAGCGCCACATACACTGGGCTTTGTCTGTGCCTAAATCAGCTTTAGATTTCTCTACAGCTGTCCTTGAACACACAGTTACTGTATCCCTGTTATCATTCCTTCTCTTCAGAAGATGCCAGTAGCACATTTGTTATTCTTAGTGCTTCTGTAGAAAGAATGTAACTTTTTTATTTTCAGGACATAGAGGAAATGAATGATGTCTCTGAAACAAGAGGTACAACAGACTTCCATGTGCTGACATGGGGCCAGATGCACTTAGAGTGTGGATATGTGTTCAATGAGAATATAAGTGGACTGAGTAATGCACATAGTGCACCTAATGCACTATGAACACCATCCATCAAAGCAAGCACACCCAATGAAAGTGTGTAGTGTAGTGCAGAGCCTCACACAGAGAAAGGCAGATGGAACTTTGTAGCAAGGTGCATACCCCCGCTCTGCCACAAGACCTCATAGTAAGGTGATGTATCACCCCATGCCACAGTTTGCAAATTTCAAATGTTGATGCAAGTAGGACACAGGTTATAGAAAGAAGCACCACAGGTCTGGACAGTAACCAGGCACTGACGCCCACAAAGCACAACAGCTACTAGGGCAGATAGTGGAGTTGGTAGTTATAGGTTGGGTCAGAAGTCCCATAACAAAACTTCTCCTCTGAGGAGATAGACATCTTTGTCATAGAGGTAAGGTATCACTATTGTATCCTGTATGGGGCAGATACCCTGACAGAAAAACTGACCCAAAGACATCAGATCTAGGAGTCAATACAGAAGGCTGTTAAAACCACCAGCAACATGCCATGATTACACCTTTTAATCAAGCAAAAGTAATGTTCCCAACATAGCATGGAGAAATGGAAGCTAGCACTTACACAGCAATCACAATCAGCTACAGGTGGAGGAGGCCCTGATGAGGTACCAGACTTGAACCCATAAAGGATACAGTGGCTGACACATTTAGCCAATTAACCATCAAGCTGTGATGGGGAGGAGGATAACATTATCTCCACTTAGCATAAATACTCATATTGACAATTGCCAGACAGGAATATATGCATACACATCAGTGCACTTATGACCCCCCGGCTAATACCACACATATTGGACCAAGAAGACAAGGTTATGATGAGGAGGGAGGGAGGTACTTAGGTGACAAATGTGGATATCACACGGATACAGGTGGAACATGCAAAAAATCTTGGAGCTAGTGCCAATGGTGAGTATGTAGCTCTAGGCACCATTTATTTGGTGCTATACCAGTTTTCTATGTAGCCACTGACCACTGTGTTGTTCTCTATACAGGTGCAGATGGTCCACGAGGCCACAGGAGGAGGAAGCATGGTAAGGTGCCACTCTGGCTAAACAAACTCCCCACTGATATCCCTGCCTAGAAGAACTTCAGCCCATTTAAACTCAAACTTAGAGAGTTTCTCCTCTCTCCACCAGCTCTTGTGACTGCCCCTGACTGGTCCTCTAGCCTACTTGCCTCTCTCACCTTTTAAGTGTTATGCCAATTTTCCTCTGCTTTCTCCTACTCCCCCCGACCTCTCTTCTCTCCCCCCACCCTGTATTATTATTGATGCTTATTCCTGTTTCTGCTGGTAACTGTTCTATGGTATGAATTCTTGTACAATGTTTGAAATGTGTCTGCCAGAAAGTATTTAACTGCTCGCAATGTTGTGCCATGTTTGACTCTGGGTTGTGTTACCATCTGCATTCTTATGTAATACATGTTCTCTTTTATGTACTCCCATGATGAGGAGCCTTTGTAAATGAGTCCCTGACTCAAAGGATTGTAATGCCGATCTTTTAATAAATAAATAAAAAAATAAACCAGCACATGGATAGCACAGAGAACTGGCTGCGGGACACCATAGCAGAGTGCACCCCACAATCACAGATAATAACTGACACTGGTATAGGCATCCAGCCACATACACCACCTTTCACATACCACTTGAGCTCTCCTCCTTGTCATCTAACAGCACCCTAGAGAAAGGGGATGAAGTGGACCCTGTCTCCATACAGATGCCAGCCCTTTAGTACCAACAAGTCAGAAGCCACAGATCTAGACATTACCAGCATGCAGGATGTCACAGGTGGTACATGCTCATACCCCATACTACTTTAGCATGGCACTATCCACAAGCATCCCTCAGAGGACAGTGATCACCTTGAAGGCCCTCTGGTATACTGCATGGGAGGACAAGACACTGATAGTGAGGATTACAGGTCTACCATTTAGAGATGCAGCAGATACAGCAGCTCCATCTGCAGATGAAAAAGGAAATCGCAGTGGAACTCTATCTTCTGGCACAGAGCTGAATACCAAGGAACAGAGGTTTCTGGCCTGTGTACAAAGTTTAAAAATGACTACCTTCTCCTGGAGAAAAATGATTCACGCAGCAAACAAGACATCCTGTTTATTGTAACCACATGGTATTAGCACTTTTTATTTAGTGAACATTTTGAGGAATAAGTCTCCTCTTCCTCAGGGCAATAACAGTTACTAAAGGAATAAAATAAAATATTTAAAAATGTTGCTAGAGAGGCCTCCCAGTGGCGTGGAAGGTTGAGGCATCTTTTGCCTTATCTCCTACCACACCTGCGACCCTTTTTTAATGGAGAACATGGGTTGCCAGAGGGTCAGCCGAGGGGGGGGTGCTGGTTGAGGATCAAGCAGCTGCTTTGCAGCTTTCCTTTCCCGGATTGGGAAGGTTAATCTGCTGGGCCTACGCATGTCAAGAGGAGGGCTAGGCGCTAGTCCACAGGTGGTGGTAACAGGGCTGTTCAAGCCAAGGTGATGTGTGGGCCTCCATTTGCATGTAATGTCCTTACACTGGGGCTCCAGTGACTTAAGGGGTGAATGAGAAGAAAAACAGAAAAGGAGCACCGGGGCAGACACATGACACCCTCAACACAGAACAGGGCTGAACCAAGTACTCTCGAGTAGGGAACTGAAGCCAGCCTGCTCTCTTGCCCTGTCAGGAAGAAAAACCTATATGGAAAAAAATTGTTGCTTCCAGTACCCTCTATTTATTTATTTATTGCAATTGTTTCACCAGGAAAGGCACACTGAGCAAAATGATGCTCATCTCCCTTAGTAGCTTTATCAATATCACTTTGCTGTTATTTTTTGCTTCAATAATTTATACCAGCTACATACTCAAATAACTATTAACTATTAATACAGTGCCTTTCGTAACTGTATAATATCATTTTTAGCTCAAATTCTTACATATAAATGGGGGGTCATGTTTTGTTGCATAGCTCAGCCATTGTGATTTCATCCCTCTCCCTTGAAACTTTTTTCTCTGTCACAAATTCAATTTCTACAACATAAAAATTATATTCCAGCATCTATTATTATTTACTATATCACCACATAACTAATTCAGATAATATATTCTTATGATAGCCTATTAAATAATTGATTGAAATGTACTTATTTTAAGTAGTTATGCTGAATATAAAATCTATTATGCCATTTTTCCTTACGAAATAAGAAACCTGTCTCAGCATCCTGCATCTGATAAGTAAGGACTAGTACAGAGCTTTATATTCATTGTTAAAATATTATAAAGAAACATGCTGTTCCTTTTTAAGTAATAGTAGGAGATGTATACAGAATTTGCCAACACATTGGACAGTGGAGGATAAACTTTACCGCATGGCTGATGTGTGGACCAGAGGACTCATGGACATCATGTAGGCATTACCTTGCAGGAAGACCATAGACCAAGGCTACGGAGCTGGCTTAGTGGAAGGACTCACAGGGTGCTGGTAAATGGATAAATATCAGAGGAGAGAGAGGTAACTAGTGGTGTGCCACAGGGATCGGTGCTGGGGCCTATCCTCTTCAATATTTTTATCAGTGGCATATCTGTGGGCCTAGAAGGCAAGGGGTGTGTCTATTAGTAGACAACACAAGGATATGTAATAGGGTAAACAGTCCAGTGGGAGTGGAAAGGATGAGAGCTAATCTCCAAAGACTAGAAAGGTGGACAAAAACTTGGCAATTAAATTTCAATGTCAAAAAGTGCAAGGTCATGCACCTAGGGAGGAAAAATCCTTGTGAGTAATACTTTCTTCGTGGAGTGAAATTGGAAGCCACAAAGCAGCAAAGGGATCTGGGGGTGATTATAACAGACAAACTGAAAACATCCAAACAGTGTGAAAAAGCAGCGTTAAAGGTGAACAGTATGTTAGGCTGTATAAGAAGAGGAATTACAAGTAGAAAGAGGAGGTGATTATACCACTGTCCAGATCAATGGTAAGGTCTCACCTGGAGTTACAGTGTGCAGCTCTGGAGACCTCACCTCAGAAAGGATATAGACAGACTGGAGACAGTGCATAGGAGAGCTACAAAAATGATAATTGGACTCCACAACAAGACATACAAGGAATGTCTGCACAACCTAAACATGTACTTCCTGGAACAACACAGAGAAAGGGGAGACATGATCGAAACCTTCAAGTACTTGAAGGGAATAAACAAGATCCAGGTTCAGGACCTATTTTGGATCAAGAATCATGCAAGAACAAGGGGGCATGGAATGAAGCTGGAAGGGGCCAAGTTCAAGAGTAACACAAGAAAGTTCTATATTGAGAGGGTGGTGGAAACTTGGAATGATCTTCCACCAGAGGTTGAGGAGACTAGGTCAGTAGAAACATTCAAGAAGGCATGGGATAGGCACAAAGGTATTATAACACTGAATAGCAGTTAAGGGAGGGGGCTAGGATTGTGGGTAGACTAGATGGACCATGTGATCCCCTTCTGCCATCACTTTCTATGTTCTAAACCACGAACCACTGCCAACAGATGTCCTGCAACTGATGGCTACAACCTTGGTGCTCACAGACTCACTAGTAGCAGATGACAATGCCTGTACCCCAAGGCCATCAGATTCAGAGGAGCAGAGGACATTCAGAAAACATTGGGTAAATGAAAGGGAAAGGCTACTGGGTTACAGGCCACAGCACCCAGCAGGGTAAACCTACCAAGAAAGATTGACACAGTAACATCCCCCATGCACAAGAGCACAGCATCACACCACATAACCTATCACCACATGCATACCATCCTACAACAAAATCACACTACACCACATTCCCATGTATAGACATGTAACAGATAACAGGACATCTTTGTAAACAGGGCTTCTAGCTCTAACAGTTTTATTCTGTATAAGAATAAAGGTCTTTACTCCTTTACTGCTGCATATGAATGTCACACATTCAAACACTCTGCACAGCTGGCACAGTAAGAATGTGCATTACACACCACCATAATACACTCCCAACAATGCCACAGCAATGTTCTGAATGATCCTGTATCCATGCATCTAAGAGATGTAAGCCTTGAGGAGATGCTGCCTCTGAGCCCTCCCTGCAGCATAGCCAGCAGTAGAGAGAAAGAAGTAAGTGCCTCAGCTGGTACATGAACCCAGGCCACCCGGAATTCTGTTCTGGTCACACTAACCAGCTGCGCCACCAAGGCAACTGGAACCTGGGCCATCCTGGAGGACATATTACTCTTTCTCCAGTGCACAACCTGGTGTTAGGCAACACAAATTTTATTTTTCTGGCACCCAATCCAGGAGGCTCTGGGCGCCGAACAATGAAAACATAATATCAATACAATAATATAAATCAATACAGTATAAAAACAATAAAATATCAGCATAAATAAATATAATTAATAACTATCTCTATAAAAGTTGAAACTCAAACAGAAAAGCAGGGTACCCAGGGAGGACTAAGACCTAGGTCCAGGAAGGCCTGATTAAACAGGAAGGCCTTGAGGAGGGCCTTAAAAACCTCAACCGAAGGGGTCTCCTGAATTGATGGAGGAAGCAAATTCCACAGGATGGGGCCAGCGATACTAAATGCTCTGTTACTGGTGGTTTTAAGCCTCGTCCTTGGAATCACCAGGAAGCTCCTAGAGGAGTACTGGAGGGAATGGACCAGAATGACAGATGTAAGAAGGTCTTACAAGTAACCAGGACTCTGCCCATGTAGGGCCTTAAAGGTGAGCAAGCCCACCTTAAAGAGAATCCTTCTCCTTTCTGGCAGCCAGTGCAGATTGCTCAAAACCGAGGTGAGGTGACAAAATTTTGGCTGCCCAGTTAGCAGCCTAGCAGCCACATTCTGCACTAGCTGCAGCTGGTGGAGGTTACCCCCAGAGACCCAGGGGTAGAGCGCATTACAGTAATCAAGTCTGGATGTCACGAAGGCATGCACCAAGGTAGGGAGGTCCATAGATGGAACTAGGGGTTTGACCCTGGTGATATTCCTAAGATGGTAAAAGCTTGTCTGGACAATGGATGACACCTGAAAATCAAATGACAATCCACTGTCAAAGGTCAGGCCAAGGTTTCACAACCAAGATGAAGTCCTCAATGGCACAGATCTCAGGAATAAGCCTGTTTCAGTGCCAGAGAGCAACCTCTTCTGTCTTCTGTTCAACTCCACCACCAGCACCTCCATCTTGTTGGGGTTCAGTCAAAATCAGCTGCAGGACATCCGGTCATTAATCTCCACTAGGCAGCTGTTTAGCACTTCCAACGCACTAGAAGTTCCTGGGGCAAAGGAAAGATACAGCTGGGTATTATTGGAATTGCAATGAAAATCCAAGCCATACTTGATAATGAACTCACCCAGGGACAGCATGTACATGGCAAACAACATTGGTGACAAGACCGAACCCTAAGGTACTCCACACAACAGGAGGTTGGAGGAGGAGGAGAAATTCCTCATCACTACTCATTGCCTCCTGTTCGTGAGGTATAACTCAAACCATCAGATGACAGAGCCAGTGAGCCCACAAAATTCCTTCAGGTGGTCAAGCAACACACAATGGTCTACTGTGTCAAAGGCTGAGGAGAGATCGAGAAGGATTAGAATTGTCCCTTCCCCCCAATCTCTAGCCCTGAGGAGGTCATTATGCACCTGAAGCAATGCGGTTTCTGTATTATGCCTCGCATGGAAACCAGACTGGAATGGCTCATAGAGATTGAAGGCCATGGGGTGCTCCTCAAGTTGTTGTGCTATAACCTTCTTAACAACTTTTCCCAAAAATGGAAGGTTGGAGATCGGACGGTAATTCATCTTGATGTCAGGGTCTAATGATGTTTTTTTCAGGAGGGGATGAACCAGAGCTTCCTTCAAGGCACCTGGAAAAATCCCTTCCATCAAAGAACATCAGACAATCAAGGTGAACTCCGGGCCAACAGTGTTGACACATCTCATCAAGAAACGTGTTGGCACAGGGTCCAATTCACAATATGTGTGCTTTAACCTGGAAGCAACCCCAATGACCTCCAACACCTTCACTGGTTTATACTCCCCCCAACAAGGCAGAGCACTCTCCAGACAATCACTGTAGGCTGCTGTAAAGCTCACTCATGTCACACCGTGCTTAATGGTGGCACCCTGTCTGAGAAAAATTGAGCGAACTCTTCTCACAAGACGTTGGAAAAAGTATTTTCGGCTGGAGACAGGCTGGATTTAGGAGCCTGTCCACAGTCTGAAAGAGCACAGTCAGTCGATTCTTCCCAGCAGCAATCTCACTGGACAGGAACTTGCCTTCTTACAAGTATTTGCCCCTGATACTCACAATAGTGTGAGCACAGGGCCAGTCTATCCCCCTCCAGGCAAGACTTCCACCAGCAGCCCTCCAGCCTCTGACCCACAATCTTCAACACTTTGAGCTCCCCATTAAAGCAAGGAGGGGCCTCAGTTGAGAAGATCTTAGTCTTACATGGGTTGTGCCATCATCACCCTGTTATAGGTGGCAACTGCCATGCCCAAACCCCCAATACATGCACTGTCCACACTAGATAGATCAACCACTGCCAGGAATCCCTCCGGGGTCAAAACTCTCAAAGAGCGATAGCTGGCTATCTCAGCAGGGGGAGTGCTCTCTGGGGGAGGCCTGAGTGAGAACCCCACCATGCAGTGATCTGATCAGATGACCCAGTCAATCTTGAGGTTACTAACCTCAAGTCCCAGTCAGAAGACCAGGTCCAACATGTGGCTGTCCCAATGGGTTGCAGCAGTTCCTGTGACAGTCCCAAAGATGACATAATCTGGAGGAGGTTATAACCTAGCCTAGAATCCTTGTCATCAGCCCAGGCATTAAAGTCCCCCAGTACCAAACACTGGGGGACTCCAATGCCTTGCCAGCGATGAGGTTGGCTACCTCCCACAGGAATTCACCTTTTGCCTGGTTGGTGCGATAAATCAGGAGAACCCTATAACCTGCACCCAGACCCCCAAGTACTGCCACACATTCAAATGAATTTGGTCTTCCCACTGAGTGCATGGTGAAGCCAAGCTCAGATCTAAAACAGATGGCTCCTCCCCCACCATTGCATTCCACTCTGGGGCAGTGCACCATAGAGTGCCCCGGGGGGGGACGGTGGCATCTAAAACTGGACCAGCACCGTCACCTACCCAGGTCTCTGTAAGGCACACCAGGCTGACCAAGGAAATCAAGTCTGTGATAATGGCAATCTTGTTCCTAATCGATCTGGCATTATATAGCACTGCCCTCAGGGGCTTAATGGACAGTGTAGTCCTTCTGGCTACATAAGTATTCGGTCTTGTGGGAACCCTGGAAACAGGAACCAGGTATCTTTCACCTCTCACAGGGATATCCAAGGCACCTTTTGCACCTGATCACCCCAATCCTACCCCCTCCCATAGTGCACTGGGCACCATGCCATAAGTGATCAGTGAACCTTCTCTTAATCCCAACCTCTCGATAGTGATGTGCTGTAGTGATGGAAATTGGGAGGTCGATGAAAGGCCACAGATCAAGCGGCTGGGATGCCCCATACACTATCCAGGCTTGCCCCAGGCTCTCCAGTCCTCCCAGACACAAAGAGTCCAACCACAAGGGGCTCCTGACAACTAATTTATCCACTCACTTGAACCCAGTCACACCACTAATACAAATAGCAATCTGGTGCTGCACAAATAATTACTTCATTTTCAATCACATGAGTGCAATGTGCATAAAGCTCAGAGGAAATCTACAGATATATTTAAGTGGTTCAGCAGACAGAGTTAACACAGTTATAATCTAACAGAATCTGTCTAAATCAAAGCTATGTGTACAGTTACAGAATGGCACAGTGGTTGCAGTCAGAACTACTTTAAACAGTTTTCTTCTTTGAGTCCCACCCCATCTCCTTATTGAATTCAGATGGCAGATGATTCTTCAGAAAGTCTGGAAAGGCCCCTATTAGTTTAGCAGTGGCTTTGACTTTTTATCAAAGGTTGCTTATACATCAGTAAAAATATGAAAACTGTCCCCATAGGCTTCAATGGTGGCTTTGATTTTTATCGAAGGTTGCTTATGCAACAGTAAAAATGTTGTGAAAACCATCCCCATGGCTTCAATGGGGCACATGTACACACGCTCCCTGGTTAGACATCACCAAACATCTAAGTGCAGAGGCAGGGCCATGTGACTGGGAAGTGGAAGAGATCAGCTGGCCAGCAGTATGGCCCAATTTACAATCCCTTCCTTCCCTTACTGGACACTTTAACATATTGGTATTTGCAGATGAAAAGACTATAAACACATTCAAGTAATGGGCTATGAAGCCTTATGGATAAACTTTGAAATTTCTTTTAACTCGGTGCATCTTTTCATGGTGCACACAGACTAGCTAGTAGCAGATGACAATGCCTGTACCCCAAGGCTATCAGATTCAGAGGCGCAGATGGACATGTAGACCATGGATAAGTTTATCAGCTACAGTTTGACCATGTCAAAAGACCATACTCAGTGGTAGACCAGCAACCTTGGACATAGCTGGTTATGCATGCAGTACATACCAGTATGTCTTAAACCTTTCTCTGTCTCAGAAGTCTGGGGACAAAACATAGATCATGTTTATCACAGCAGGCGACCTGATCATCAACAATTCTAATGACGCTTATTAGTTGGTCAAAACTGCTTTGACAGTACCCCTAATTAGTCTTCTATTCATAAGGTCTCTGAATAGTCATGGTTATGAACAGTTTGTAACAAAAGAAGCGCTTTTTGGCAGGACTAATTCTGAACATAACGTTATGTTCAGCATGTTAATAAAAGAAAAAATTGTGGAATATAAAATCTCCTTCAATTTTTTTATTTTGTTGAATGTTATGGGGCCCCACTTTATCATGCTTCCCAAATTAATCCTGGTCACATTATTCAGACGTCTGAAACAATAGTTTGCTCTATCTTGACTTGACATTATACACACAAGCTTGCCTGCAGCACCTCACAAGTTAGGTCACGTGAACATGAGACAGACGTGCTTCTGTACATGAAAAGCAAACTTTTCCTTTTGAAATGTTGCATTGATATTTCAAACATGGATACAACAGCATATAAGTCCTGCACTCACCATTCAAAGATAACATGCTGCTCAAAATGTTGCCAAGTGAAGATGCTTTATTAAAGTGCCAGTGCTAAAATGTACAGTACCCTAACGTGTTTTGGAAACAAACTTTGTTTCTGAAATGTGTTAGGGCACTGTGCATTTTAGCACTGGCACTTTAATAAATTATCTTCAGTTGGCAACATTATGAGCAGTGTGTTATCTCTGGATGGTGAGTGCAGGATTTATATGCTGTTGTACTATTGTTTGGATTTGTCTTTTGCACCCGGCTTCTGTGCGGCATCTACTCTGTCTCCAATATTTTAAACATGTTTTATGTAAGCCCACTTTGAACTCAGAAAACTATTAAACTATAATTGATTTTCTACGAATAAGTGTGGGCTGAAAACCAAGAAATGCAGTTATTCTATAAGCAAATCTGCATGGAAAGAAAAGACAACAGTGACCTCTAGTGGTTTCAGTGTTACATGTCACTGCACAGTGGAGCTGTGCAATACAAATACTATTTGGGACAAATACACACAGATACTGTACTGCACTTTTTACAAATACAAATATCACTCTTAAATATTTGTTTTTGTGTTAAACCATATAATGTAGCATACACCTTGAAAAGAGGATCAGTGCTCATTATCTGAATGCATATTTTATTTAATGACTTGCAAACTCTTGCTCTCGTGTCATCAGCAACAGAAACATGTCCACATTATTTAAAAACTATATTGTAATAAACACGAACATGTAACTAAATACAAATACTAGAGACACAAATACAAATCCCAAAGAAACTAATACAACACCAGGGACACAAACACAAATATTAGAGACACACATAAAATATCAGACATACAAACACATACTGTATACCAAAACTCAGTCTCATGTGCAGTCCTATAGCACAGTGATGTGGACGGCATTAATAATTATGTCTGAAAAACAGCGCCCATTAATGTGCATTGTTCAGCTATTCAGTCACAAGAGTAATAGGTAATATTGTGATGATGGGAAATAATGCCACACACTTGACTTTACCCTTAGGCTTCCAGAAGATTTATAACATACTGTATAGTTTTAGGACACGTATACCTGTAGGCAGCAGCCTAGTACCCACATGGATGTTGAAAATTGTCCTGTACTAGATATGGTCTACTTGACCTCCTAAGGCCTGATTTTAAAACTGTATTACATATCAAGCAGTTACACCTGTCCAATCAGGAACCAGAATGGGGTTGCATGAGAGATTTTTTATTTCACTGATGGGGTTTCATGCATGACATCCCTTCTTGGTTCAAATGAAGCAAAACTAGAAGCTTCACTTTTTCTTCAAAACTTTGTTTCTGTAATTTGTAACACATCTGTGAATTACAGTGCTCTCTATAACTCACAGATGTCCCCTATTATGATAAACAGTCCCAGATTCCACCACTCAGAAATCAGTGAGGCTGAATCTGAAGAGAGTGCAATCCTACCTTCTACACTACAGTTTCAATGGAAAAAAATATTGTAATCTATGCTGCTTAATGACCAGCACGTTTCATAAACATAAGAGTACAAATCTGTACAGTGATGAGTTTCACTCTGTAGAATTTAATGAGGTATCCCACATTGTCTCCCTCTCACTCAACAAAATTTGAATGAAAGTGCCCCACATTAGTAGCATAAATGGGGGATCTCTGTGAACTCAGTTCAAGGATGAAATTAGAATTCTGACTGTTCAGGGAACACACTAAGGGAGAACTGCTGCTGTCTAAAATGTACCCCCCAAGGTGTAAATGTGTACCAAAAAAGTGACAAAATGGGCAACATTTAATTGTAAAACTTGTCCCAGGGTCCAGACCAACCATCTTAAATTAAAGGCAGTGAGTTCTTCCATAGAAACAAAGAATTTGATAGCAGATAAGGACCCCTTGTCCCACCACGCTGGCCATTTTTCCTTACCTACATTATTAATAAAGACCATACTTGTTCTATAGCTCTTTCTATCTGCCCCCTTCCTTTTCACTATGATTCTCTTATGTATATCCTATGCATTCTTGAACAATACCACTGTTTTTGCCCCAGCCACCTCCGCTGGAAGGCTGTTGCAGGAATCCACCACTCTTTCTGTGAAGAAGTACTTTTTCACATCTCTCCTGAATCTACCCCAGACTGGGTGAAACATAGGTCAGAAATACCTATATCAAGGAGACTGAGAGCAAATCAAAATTATTACAAAACTAAGATTTTGACAACTTTAGACTATAGGCTACAAGATTTTTGAGGGTTAGTATATAAACTACAGTCTACAGATAATGCAAGGGTACCTAATTTCTTCTCTGTAAATAGACAGGAGGTTAACCTAGGTCCTGAAGCAGCAAACTGCTTCAATAGTTTTTTTTTTTTGTAAATATGGGAAAGGATGCGCTGTGCTCAGTAGTTAAACCCCCCAAGTAATAACCCTTGTTAACCAAAATAAAGTCGAATGGTGATAACAAATGTTATTTTCATGAAATAAAAGAAACATCAATATGTGATGCATTACTTAAATTGAACCCCCCCTACAAAGCTATGGAATTAGATGGAATGCCTATGGTATTACTGAAATATGTTGCCCCAGTCTTGGCAGGTCCTTTGGCACAGACAAGTGAATTCCCCATAGAGTGGAAAAGGGCCAAACTTGTCCTTGTACATAAATCTGGAGAAAAAACTGATATTAATAACTATAGGCTAATATCTTTAGTCCCAATTGTTTCTAAAGTTTTTTAAAACTTGGTTAGTAAATGATTAGTTTCACATTTAGAGGAGAATAATTTGCTGAGTGCACAGCAATCAGGATTCTGAGGAGGGCATAGCACTACAATTGCACTATTGAAGGTGGTAGGAAACATCCAAGAATCTATAGACAGGAGTCTGATGGTGGGTGCAGTGTTTATAGATTTGACAAAAGTGTTTGATATGCTTGATCATGACATTTTTTTTACTTTTTATTTATAGAGTTTATACGAATACATCACACTATATAGAACTGTACAGTGCCATACTACATAGAGTACACAGCATTGAAGAGACATTCAGATTTGTGATCCACTATAATGTCTGGTACAAGATTGGGGGAATTGCATGTAGCAATACGCTATCTAGTACTGCAATGTCTATATATCATATGGCCATTCACTATCAATGCCTATAATATGGTAATAAACACTTAATGGGTTCATAAAGAAAAGTAATAGCTGGGCAGTTTTGCCCATGATTAATAATTACTTCTTTGTTTCTTAAGCTCCATTAATATCTCCCAATAGGCTCCCTCAGCCTACATAAAAAGAAAAAGAAACATAAAGTTGTTTGGAAGTCATGATAGGAACTCAGTATTGCATGGGAACATAAATATTGTCACTTATTTAGGGGATAAACTTGAACAAGTTTAATCGTATAAATACTTGGGATTATGAATCACTGAGGGGCTCCAGTGGGATGTTCATATAGAACAGATTATTTAGAAGCTGCATAAAAAATGAGGTGCATTACATTGTGTGAAAAGTGATCTACCTATCGAAGTGAGACACAGGATTGCTGAGGTCTCCATATTGCCTATCACTAATTATGCTACAGGGACAGTTTTGCTCAAGCTAGACATTTTGTATAATAAATTTGCAAGATTCATGTTAAATGCACCGTGGAGAAATGATCTTTGTTGATTCTACAGAGAAATAGGTTGTATTGGATTGGAAAATCACCAGAATTTGCATACTATAGAAATGATGTACCTGGGGGGTCACGTGACCGCGTCATGCTGTAAAGACGTGCCTTTTACCGTTCCCTCCTTCGGGCTTTATTTTATTAGTTTAACCGCCATTAAATTACCTCTCGCACCCGATTTGCGCAGCTCGAGTGAACCGGAACTCAGGATGGATGACTACGTGGTCACCACTGCCTCAAGGACGCAGAAAACACCGGCCAAAGGAAGTAAGAAGGCCGCGGCGGGGCCTACGATGAATTGTGTAGGCCCGATCTCCCTTTCAGCTGCTGAGATGATGGCTCTGGGGTGCGAGCTGAAAGATCAGCTCATGGCGGCTCTCACGCCCAAATTGGAGAGCCTAGAAAGCAAAATTGAAGGACGACTCGCGCTAGTGGAGGCACAGGCTGAGAGGCAAAATGAGAGGGTCGAGGAGTTGGAGAGCCGTATAGCAATGGCGGAAGATGAACTGAGCCCTCTTGGCAGATGAATTAAGGAGCTAGAGAAGCAGGTGGCAGAAATGAGGGAAACACTAGACTACCAGGAGAACTATCTGAGAAGAGACAACCTAAGGCTGAGGGGGCTACCAGAAGGAAAGGAAGGCACTGATATCATGGGTTTCTGTGCAAAAACCCTGCCTATGCTTTTGGGAATGCAGCCAAAAGGAGGAAGATTGAAGTTGGAGAGGGCACATCGTGTGGTCCTGCCGAGGCCTCAGAATGGCCAGCCACCCAGGCAAGTTATTATCCGCTTTCATAACTGTCAGGACAGGCAGGTGATATGTATGCAGCATATAAATCCTCCCTGAGCTTCAATATGAGGGAGTTCGCTGTTTCCCAAGACTACTCGCCTAATTGGAAGAAAGAGAAGGGAATTCAATGAGGTTATAGCTAGGCTGCCAGAGGATTGGGGTGGAGTGGTTATGTGTTTCCAGCTATATTGAAAATCAAACATGAGGGAGCCACTTACAGCTTCTGGGAGGCGGAGAAGGCGAAGAGTTTGTGGCAGGGCTTCAAAAGAAAATCGGGTAACCAGGACTGGATTTGGAGATGGTATTAACCCATTCCTGCACCCATGGAGGGAGCGTTGTCGTGCAGCTGTGTAATTAGAGTGGGCGTGTATCTGAACTTTCTTTCAATGAGAGTTTACTTGGTTCAGATATCTGATGAGTGGGATGTTTAAAGTTGGACCTTACCCATGATATGGAACGGTGCAGAGATTATGGAATCGGACACGAATATGAAGGTGGGCCTTGGGGTGCTTCGGGGGCTGGCAGTGGATATAGAGGGGCGAGCCTATCCTGAGTATCCCTCAGGGGACCTGATGTGGAAATATGGCAGAGGAGTCTGAGCTAAATAAGAGGCAAGGATGGACTTGTTCAGGAGTCCCTGTAGAGCTACACCCGACCTCCACATAAGATATAGGACAAAACAAAGAGGGATGTCCTGCAACCTGAAGTTTTGGGGAGGGAGACGACAGGCGCCCATGTTAAGGGTGTGGATTTATGTGGCTAATAAGTGTGTCAAAGGTCGAGGGGGGAAGGTTGAACATAGAGGATTCTTCGTTTCTATGGTTCAAGCCCTACTTGTTGGGGAGCATACTGGCTGAGCAGGTGTGTACGCCTTGTATGAGCTCGAGGAAGGGAATATTGTAAATAAGTTCTGGGGATTTATTGTTGATTGGGGGGGTTGCTATGTTATATATGTTTGTATTCGATCCACATTCAAAGTATAATGAGAGCTCAGATGGATAGACAGATAGGGCTAAAAGCAAAATGGAGGAAGGGGAAGAAGGGCTTAAGGCAAAAACTGCTAGTTAGATGGCCAACAAGACTAAAATAAAAGTTGTGTCATGGAATGTACGGGGGTATCTCCCTGCCAAGAGACTATGGTCCTTACTGCTAAGAAGGGTTGGAGCACAGGTAGGCCTTCTGCAAGAAACACATCTGAACCCATTGGAGCATAAGAAGTTGGTCAGGAACTGGTAGGAGAAGTATAAGCAGCTTCCTTCTCCTCGAATAAGAGGGGGGTAGCAGTCATTATCCATAAGAATCTACCATTTCAGGCAATCAGAACGGTAGCCGACAAGAAGGAGGGCAGATATGTGTTTGTGGAGGGGATTTTGGGAAGAAAGCCGGTTACGTTCGGCAGTGTGTATGCCCCTGCAGTTACTGATCCTCAGTTTTATAGACACCTCTTAGAAGTCATGGTGAAAGAGCAGTTCAAGGGGTTAATTATGGGAGGTGATTTTAATTGCACCCCAGACACGGTGATGGACCATTCGAAAGGTAAGGGCAAAGGGGGCAAGTTCTTAAAGGAATGGAGAGAGGGGCTGCTAGACCTTGATTTAGTGGATGTATGGAGGACGGCTAACCCAAAAATAAGAGAGTATACCTTTTACTCACATCCCCACAAGACATGGTCAAGGATAGATCATGTATATAGTGAGGGGGGGTGGTATCAAGGGGTCGTAGAAGTAAAACATGAATCTATTCATATATCCAACCATGCCATGGTCACTGTGGCGATAGAAATAGAGGGCTCAGGAGAGAGGATGAAGATGTGGAGATTCCCCTCATATTTAATGGGGAATGAGAAATTTAGGGAGTTTCTGGATGCACAGATGAAAAGATATGTAGACCTAAATAAGGAATCTGCTCCATCTCCACAGATATTATGGGATGCGGGGAAGGCCTATATGAGAGGGGCAATTATTGGTTTTGTCTCCGGGTATAAAAAAGAAAAGAATAGGAAATTTGAGTCCCTTCTCCAAAGAGTTAAGGGAATTGGAGGGCGGGTACTTAAAGGGGATGCAGCCAGTGAACCGATGTTAGCAGCAGCGAGGGGGAGCTAAATAATTTGCTTGAAGAGCAGGCGAAGGGACAACTGTGGCTTGTGAAACAAAGATTTTACTTAATGGGGAATAAACCTGGCCCCTCCTTGTTAATTTGATTAAAGGCAGAAGGGGAAAACCAGAGTGTTGGAAATAAGGAATAAGCATGGAAGGTAATGAGGACCCCAGGCCATTAAGGAGAGATTTCGAGAATTCTATAGTAACCTATATCATAGAGAAGCAGAAGGGACTAGGGGTGAGATGGAGCAATTCCTGAGTGGGATTAGGTTAAAGCAGCTGTCTGAACAACAAAGAGCAGCCCTTGAGGCAAATATTACTAAGGAGGAAATAGGGAAGGCCATCAAGGGCATCAGGTCGGGCAAAGCGGCTGGCCCAGATGGGTTTCCCATTTAATTTTATAAGACGGTGAGCCACCAGGTTGTGGATCTGCTCTGGGATGTATTTAGGGGTACTGGGGAGGGGACATCCCTGCCGCCATCTATGGATATGGCAACTATCTCTGTGATCCCTAAATTAGGTAAGGACCCGAGGGACTGCGCAGCATACCGCCCTATTTCGCTATTGAATGTGGATGCCAAGATTTATGCAAAGGTATTGGCGGGTAGGCTTGAGACTCTAATGCCCAGCCTGGTCGACCCAGATCAAACCGGATTCATAAAAGGAAGGCACTCATATCACAATGTTAGGAGATTATTGAATGTGGTTCGTGTTTCTTCTCGGCGGCCGGGGTCCACCTTAGTTCTGGCCCTGGACGCCGAGAAGGCGTTCGACTGGATCGAGTGGGACTATATGATGGAGGCCTTAGAGCATTATGGGTTTGGTCGGGTTTTTGAACATGGTGAGAGCCTTATACCGGTCACCTAAAGCGGCAGTGATGGTAAATGGTGACCTCTCAAGTTTTTGAATTAGGTAGGGAACGAGAAGGGTGTCCCCTTCTCCTTGTTGTTTGACCTCGCTGGAGCCCTTGGCGGTAGCCATCAGACAAAGTAGAGGGTGAAAGGTGTTCTAGGAGAAGGAGGTGCGGCATAAATTATCTTTATATGCTGACGATATGATTTTATATCTGAGTCATATAGAAGAATCCTTCCTGCCGTGTTGGACCTGATCAGGAGTTTCACATTGTTCTCGGCTACAAAATAAATCTAGCAAAATCAGAGGCAATGTGTCTGGGTGGAGGACAGCCAGCGGCCTACAAGAATGGGGGCTGGGAGGTGAGAGGGCCTTGAAATACTTAGGGGTTGATATTGAAGATCATTGACTGACTTATATAGATTGAACTATACCAATGATCGAGGGGTGCTTAGGGACATGAAAAGATGGAAGATGTATCCAGTGTCATGGGTAGGCCGGATGAATATCATAAAAATGAACATCCTTCCCAGGATTTTGTATTTTTTATAGATGTTGCCCATTGGACTTACTAAAAAGGACATGAAGAGACTAGATAGGGGTTTCTCTGGGTACCTGTGGTAAGGGAAAAAACCCAGAATTGGCCTACAGAGACTGAAATTAGAGACGAGGAGGGGGGGGCTTGGCTTCCCAGATGTTAGAAGTTATTTTTTAGCTTCACAAGCTAGGATAATAAAGGACTGGATCTCGTGCCCAGAAGCAGCAAGCTGGCTGGACCTGGAAGGAGAGGGGGCATGTGGCCGACTCTCGGCCTTTTTGAGGAAAAGGGGTAGGAGGGCATATTTACATTAACAGAGCCCTAACCCGCTGGTTGTTTGGACCCTGGAGGGATGGGAACAGATAAGGGCAAGGATTGGAGGCGACAAAATGGAGACGTTACTTCTCCCCCTGAGTGGTAACTCCCTTTTCTTACCTGGGTTAGAGGATCAGGGTTTCTGGATTTGGGAGAAAAGAGGGATTCAGTGTGTGCGAGATCTATATAAGGGCATGCATTTCCCCTCTTTTGGGGAGTTAAGGACAAGATGGGGGATCTCAGCTAGTCACACATTTAGGTTTTTGCAGGCGAGGGACTTCGCTCGTAAGTTAGGGGGGCCAGGCTCCCAGCCCATTCATCAGCTGAATCTAGAAGGGCAATTTGTAAAGCCCGTAGGACCCTAAAGGAGTAATAGGGGTGGTGGTACATATTCTAAGGGAGGGGTTGATAGAGGACAGCTCGAGCAGGAAAATTCGATGGGAGAGGGACCTTGGGATTGAGTTGTCAGACTCGATTTGGTAGTTAATGGTGGAGACTCATATGGGCCTACTGCTATCAAACAAATATAAGGAATCGGCCTATAGGTTTATCCACAGGCTCTTCTATCCCCTGGTCATGGTCCACAAAAGCCGCCCAGAGGTTTCAGAAGTTTGTTCCCGATGTAATAAGGAGGTAGGGACATACTTCCGTTGTTTCTGGAAGTGCCCCCACTTGCAGAGCTTCTGGAAGGAGGTGGTGGGATTCATAAATGAGAAAGTAGAGGCAGGGGTATTTATGCACCCGGTAGACATACTATTCGGAATTGAATGGGGGGGTGGTGAGGATGGGAATTTGCATAAGAAATGGGTGAGAGTGGCCTTAGCAATTGCGAGGCAATGCATTCTAAACACTTGGATCTCCGCACAAGATCCCACCCTCACTCAATGGAAAGCCCTGGTAATGTCTGCCCTGGCTATGGAGAGAAGGGCCTATCAGATTCAAGAAAGAGCAGAGATCTTCGGAGGTATTTGGAATCCACTCCTTTTGGCTATTTCTCTGCAAAGTTAAGAGACATAGGAAAGGGAAAGAGTGGAAGATTGAAGCTCTTTTGGTTATGGCTTAGCTACGGGCACCTAACACTTGGCACCGTCCCTCCTGATACAATGATCCGCCGCCCTTGGTTGACTTTTCTCCCTGAATTTGGGCAATCTAATAAGGGCTCTTATTAATTATTTTGCAGTACATATGGATTATGAAATGTGGATCAATGTAAATAGTTTCTAGTTTCTAATATTGTTCTGGGGGGGGAGGGAATTAAGGGGGTTTGTCCCCCCCCTTTTCTTTTTTTGACAATATTTAGCACTACTGGACTTTTAAGCCTGTCACTGAATCTAAAATGGCTGACTAAACACTTGATTGTGTGTTGGAGTATGGAATTTGCCTGTATCTAATAGCTCAGTGATTGTGGGGAAAAAATGATATTTAATTTTTTGTTTTTCTTGTTATACATGTTTGGAAATGCAAATAAAAACTGTTACACAAAAAAAAAAAAGAAATGATGTACCTGTATAAATCCTACAAAAACAGTTATTTAACTACATTGTAGAAAAATTGAAAATCAAGAAAGGCAAATCGAAACTGAGATCCTCAGATGGGATTGAATATTGTAACTACATAAGAAGGACCTGCATAGATGGAGCATCATTTAGCATAGAGAGTCAGTTGCCTGGAATTCCTTACCAATCCAACGTACAAGCAGTACAAGTCCAACACATTTAGCAAAAAAAGAATTGGTTGATTCAAGAAAGCCTTAAATCTCAGAGCTTTTGCTCTGATTTTGGGATAGGGTAATTGATTTTTTTATTGTCTCATGTGGTAGAGCAGTCCCAGAGTTAATGCATGTAATAGCATATCCAATAATGAATGTAACATGCTTCATGTTTGGACTAACTTGTGAATTCTGTGATAATGCCTTATGGTTGCACCAGATGCCTCTATGAAAACGCCTTAAAGCTGAACAGGATAAATCTATGAGAATGCCTTATTTTAATAGAGCAGGCCATTAACAGGCAATTAATTGCTAACTAATCAGGCACCTACATGCAGTGCCAGTAAAATTGGGCAAGTTGGACCACACTTGAACAGCAAATCTAAGCAAAAATTATGCATTTAAAAGGGTTCCTTGTATGCATTTAAAAGGTCTATTTAACACAGGAAGTAGAGGAAAATAATCGGGACTTGGACACTTTATGTGTTTATGTGGGCTACGCATTTATCAGGTATGCATTTAAGTGGGATACACTGTAGTTGCAATAGATACCTTTATGAGAACACCTTATAGTTGCACCAGACACATCTATGAGAATGCCTTATAGTTGCACCAGACACCTCTATGAGAACGCAATACAGTTGCACGCGACAGCTCTATGAGAATGCCCTATAGTTGCACCAGACACCTCTATGAGACCGCCTTATAGTTGCACCACATACCTCTTATAATTCCTTTGGATATCTGAATGACAACATCTTATAGAGTCACCAGATACCTGTATGACAACGCCTTACAGTTCTGCAGGATACCTCTATGAGATCGCCTTATCTTTGCACTGCATACCTCTATGAGAACATCATATAGTTGCACTGGATACCTCTATGAGAACGCCTTAAAGTTGCACCTGGCACCTCTATGAGAACACCTTATAGTTGCAATGAATACCTCTAGGAGAACGCCTTATAGTTGCACTAGACACATCTATGAGAATGTATTACAGTTGCACCTGACACGTTTATGAGAATGCCTTATACTGGCAATGGATACTTCTATGAGAACACCTTATAGTTGCACTGGATACCTCTTTGAGAACACCTTATAGCTGCAGCAGATGCCTCTATGTGAACACTTTATAGTTGCACAGGATACTTTATGAGAATGCCTTATAGTTGTACTGGATACCTTTGTGAGAATGCCTTATAGTTGCATTAGATAACTCTAGCAGAACACCTTATATTTGCACCAGATATCTCTATGAGAAGGCCGTATAGTTGCACTGGATACCTGTATGACAATGCCTTACAGTTGCCCCAGATACCTCTATGAGATCACCTTATCGTTGCACAAATACCACTATGAGAATGCTTTATAGTTGCACTGGATAACTCTATGAGAATGCCTTGTAGTAGCACCGAATACCTCTATGAGGCTGCTTTATAGTTGTATTAGATATCTCTAGGAGAACGCCTTATAGTTGCACCTGATACCTCTATGAGAACGCCTTATAGTTGCACTGGATACCTGTATGACAATGCTTTACAGTTGCCCCAAATACCTCTATGAGATTGCCTTATCATTGCACCACATACCTCTATGAGAACTCCTTATAATTGCGCAGTATACCTCTATGGGAATGCCTTATAGTAGCATAGATACCTCTATAAGAACGCCTTGTAGTTGCACTGGATACCTGTATGACAATGCCTTATAGTTGCACTGGATACCTCTCTGAGAATGCGTTATAGTTGCAGTGGATACCGATATGAGAACGTCATATAGTTGCATCAGATACATTCATGAGAATGCCTTATAGTTGCACTAAATACCTCTATGAGAACACTTTACAGTTGCACTGGATACCTCTATGAGAATCCCTTATAGCTGCACTGGAGACCTGTATGACAACACCTTACAGTTCTGCTGGATAACTTTTTGAGATTGCATTATCGTTCCACCACATTTCCTAAGAGAACGCCTTACAGTTGTACCAGATAAATCTATGAGAACACCTTATAGTTGCACCAGGTACCTCTATGAGAGGTTACCACTATGAGAACACCTTATAGTTGCACCGTATACCTCTATGAGAATGCCTTATAGTTGCACTGGATACCTCTATGAGAATGCCTTATGGTTGCACCAGATATCTCTATCAGAATGCCTTATAGTTGCATCTGATACCTGTATGACAACGCCTTACAGTTCCGCCGAATACGTCAATGACATTGCCTTATCATTGCACCACATACCTCTATGATAATGCCTTACAGTTGCACTGGCTACCTCTATGAGAAGGCCTTATAGTCGCACCGGATACCTCAATGAAAACACCATATAGTTGCACCGGATACCTGTATGAGAACGTCTTTTAGTAGCAACAGATACCTCTATGAGAAGACCTTGTACTTGCCATGGATACCTCTATGAGAATGCCTTAGTTTCACCTGATACCTCTATGAAAGCACTTTACAGTTGCATGGGATATCTATATGACAACGCCTTATAATTGCACCAGAAACCTCTATTAGCTCATCTTATAGATGCACAGCATACATCTTTGATAATGCCTCATAGTTGCACCTGATGCCTCTATGAGAACGCCTTAGAGTTGCACCAGATACCTCAATGAGAATGCTTATATAGTTGCACTGGATACCTCAATGAGAATGGCTTATAGCTGCATCTGATGCCTCTGTGAGAAAGCCTTATAGTTGCACCAGATACCTCTATGAGAATGCCTTAAAGTTACACCGGATACTTTTATGAGACCGCTTTATAGTTGCTCCGGAAACCTCTATGAGGATGCCTTTTAGTTCCACCAGATACCTCTATAAGAAGACCTTGTAGTTGCTCCATATACCTCTAAGAGAATGTCTTATAGTTGCACCAGAAACTTTTATGACAATGCCTTACAGTTGCACTGGATACTTCTATGAGATTGCCTTATAGTTGCACCACATACATCTAGAGAATGCCTTACAATTGCACCAGATACTTCTATGAGAATGTCTTATACAGTAGTTGCACAGGATACCTCTATGAAAACGCCATATCATTGTACTTACTGCATACCTCTATGAGAACACCTTTTTATTGCAACAGACACCTCTATGAGAAGTCCTTATTGTTGCTCCAGATACCTCTATAAGAATGCCTTATAGTAGCACCACATACCTCTATGAAAACACATTATAGTTGCACCCAATACCTATATGACAACACCTTACAGTTGCACCAGATACCTCTATGAGATCGCCTTACAGATGCACCACATACATCTATGAGAATGCCTTATAGTTGCACCAGGTATCTCTATGAGAATACTTAACAGTTGCACTGGACACCTCTATGAGAACGCATTATATTTTCACCGGAAACCTCTATGAGAACACCTTACAATTGCAGCAGAAATCTATATGAGAACGTCTTATAATTGCACTGGATACCTCAATGAGAATGTCTAATAATTCCACCATAAAAATGTAAGAGAATGCCTAATAGTTGCACTGGATGACTCTATTAAGAACACCTTATAGTTGCACCAGATACCTCTATGAGAATACCTTAGAGTTGTACTGAATACCTCTATGAGAATGCCTTATAGTTACACCATGTACATTTATGAGAATGCCTTACAGCTGCACCTTTTACTTTTATGAGAATGCCTTATAGTTGCTCCAGATATCTGTATGACAATGCCTTATATTTGCACCGCATACATCTATGAGAACACCTTATAGTTGCACCAGATACCTCTATGAGAATGCCTTATAGTTGCACCAGGTATCTCTATGAGAATTCTTTATAGTTGCACTTGATATATCTTTGAGAACGGACTATTGCTGCACTGGATAGTGGTATGACAACAACTTATAATTGAAGTGGACATGGGTGTGACAATACCTTATAGCCACACTAAATACTGGCATAACAACGCATTATGGTTGTACCGGATACCACTGTGAGAACACCTTATAGTTTCACCGGACACCTCTATGAGAATGCCTTCCAGATGCGCTGGATAACTCTGTAAGAACACCTTATAGTTGCACTGGATACCTCTATGAGAACATCCTATAGTTGCACCTGATATCTCTAGGACAACACCTTTTAGTTGCACCAGATACCACTATGAGACCACATTACTATTGCACTGGATACCGCTATGAGAATGCCTTATAGTTGCACCGGATAACTCTATGAGAATGCCTTATTTTAATAGAGCAGGCCATTAACAGAAAATTAATTGCTAATTAGTTAGGCAGCTACATGCAGTGCCAGTAAAACTGGGCCATTTGGACAACATTTGAACAGCATATCTAAGTAAAAAAATATGCATTTAAAAGGGCCATTGTATGCATTTAAAAGGTCTATTTAACATAGGAAGTAGAGGAAAAAAATTGGGACTTGGAAATGTTATGTGTTTATGCAGGCTATGCATTTATCAGGTATGCATTTAAGTGGACTACACTGTAGTTGCAATAGATACCTCTATGAGAACACCTTATAGTTGCATGAGACATATCTATGAGAATGCCTTTTAGTTGCACCAGACACCTCTATGACAATGCAATATAGTTGCACTGGACAGCTCTATGAGAATGCCTTATAGTTGCACTGGACACCTTTATGAAAATGCCTTATAGTTGCAATGGATACCTCTATGAGAATGCCTTATAGTTGCACCAGGTACCTCTATTACAATGCGTTAAAGTTGCACAAGATATCTCTACGAGAACACCTTATAGTTGCACCAGCTGCCTCTCTGAAACTGCTTTATAATTGCACCGGATACCTGAATGGCAATGTCTTATAGTGCCAACCAGTACCTGTATGACAATGCATTCCAGTTCTTCTGGATACCTCTATGAGATCTCCTTATCATTGCACCACATATCTCTATGAGAACACCTTATAGTTGCAGTGGATACCTCTATGAGAACGCCTTATATTTGCACCAGGTACCTCTACGAGAAGGCCTTATAGTTGTAATGATACCTCTATGAGAACACCTTACAGTTGCACCAGATACGTCTATGACAATGTATTAGAGTTGCACCAGACTCCTCTATGAGACCGTCTTATAGTTGCACTTGATACCTCTATGAGAACGCCTTATAGTTGAACTGGATACCTGTATGACAAGGCCTTACAGTTGCCCCAAATACTTCCATGAGATTGCCTTATCATTGCACCACATACCTCTATGAGAACTCCTTATAATTGCACAGTTTACCTCTATGGGAACGCCTTATAGTAGCATGGATACCTCTATGAGAATGCCTTGTAGTTGCACTGGATACCTCTATGAGAATGCCTTATAGTTGCACCGGATACCTCTATAAGAATGCATTATAGTTGCAGCAGATACATATATGAGAAGACCTGATTGTTGCACCAGATACCTCTATGAAAATGCCATATAGTTTCACCAGATACCTCTATGAGAACACCTTTTAGTTGCACCATATACCTCTGTGAGAAGGCCTTATAGTTGCTCTGGATACCTCTATGAGAATGCCTTATAGTTGCACCAGATACCTCTATGAAAACCCCTTATAGTTGCACCAGATACCTATATGACAACATCTTACAGTTGCGCTGGATACCTCTATGAGATTGCTTTAAAGTTGCACTGCATACAACTATGAGAACACCTCATATTTACACCAGATACCTCTAAGAAAATGCTTATATAGGTACCCCAGATACCTCTGTGAGAAAGCCTTATTGTTGCACTGCATACCTCTATAAGAACACCTTATAGTTGCACCAGATGCCTCTACGAGAATGACTTATAGTCAGGGCCCCATGTTTACTGCGGCAATGTGGACCTACATTCTGTGGCAGGACCTCATACTTTCTGCGGCAGAACAACTGCTGATTCTGTGGCCATTCTGCAGCAGCTACATTGTAGCTAAACAGCATACCTTCAAATGGATTGTCTTTCTTAACCCTTTGACTGCCTTTGATCAACCACTCTGCTACTTTGAAAGTGGAACAGCAGACCATTTAACAGCATGTAGTCTTCTTATCACAAATATTGAAGTGCAATAACCCAAACCTGACACAGCAATGGGCATCAGTGTTCTCTTTTAATGAATTTACCCTCTCACCCCGAATTTGATAGCTCATCTGTTCTTCTGGAAATTGGTGGCCTTTGCTGTTCTCCTAGGTTATAATAAGTGGAGGACATACACACATAGCTAAAACCACACAGAAGGCAAAACTAGCTTGGATTTCTTCTGGTTTATATTTACAGTTAGCAGCTATAAAAAGAGACTCCAACTTGAAAGCCATGTTTTTTCTGATTTTGATCAATGCCCTTTTAGATTATTTTTTTAAACTAGGAATACCCCAGCTGCCTTGCAACAAACATGTTGAGTGCACTGTACAAATCTGTTTGTTGAGGGGGCGATTGTCTTCCTATAACAGTGAGGAAGGGTGTACCTTGCAGTGTCTGAAGGATTTTTTTAACTCCTGATTTTTGTTTTGGGGGACACACTAAAAAATGCAAGCAACTCATTCTTATTAAGCTGGAGTAATCTTGGTTAGCATGTTCTCTTCTGCTCGCAACTCAGAGGGCTGTGGTGTTCTTCAGTCAGTGACCCTCATTTCATTTATGTATAGCAGCAATCAAACTCTCCATTCTGATTTTTTTCCATACTTGCTTGCTCCAATTCTAGTATACCCTGGTCTCCAGCTCTGCTGCAGTTGGGCAACTTGATCCTCCTTAAGAATTGAGCTTGATGCCACCACTTAGGCTGCAGGTTCAGATCAGCCAGGAAATTACTGGCACACTTGCAGGTACAGAACTGCGGCCCACAAATCAAAACTGTGATCAATGTCCACCATTGGGGACTAAGTCCTCTGCTCAGTCTACTGCCAGCCCTATGTTTCTACTATTAGCTCCTCCTCTGATACCTGTCACCACACCGAGATTGATTCCACCTCCACAGGCACCACTGAATCTTCTCACTTCTTGACTTCAGCTCACCTTCTGGTTCTTCCTTCCAAATTCATCTTCCAAGTATTCAGCATGCACCATGAGCTGCCTCACAATGAAAAAATAACATGGCTGAGCTACCCCACACCTACAAAGCAGCAAATTATAACTGCCGTGGACCTAATCAAGCCCTGCAACTCTTGCGTCAGTTCCCCCAAACCCCCAATACTGGTTGGATGGAGTTATGTAACAAGAGCCAGCATGAGTCAAGATGCCATACAGCCACTAGCTTTTCAGCTTAATAGCAGATGACATCAGTTTGCTGCCTCTTCTAAAGAGCATGTATGTCATGGCATACTTAACATATCAGTAGCTATGCCCTTGTCTTGTGTGATTGCATAGCACAGCTACCATTTCTGCGGCTGTGTGTTTGCTTTTCCAGATTTCTAAAGCAAGCACTGATTTCTGCAGTCAGCCCTGATTTCTGCGGCTACTGCTGCAACCGCAGAATTGCAGAAAACATGGGGCCCTGCTTATAGTTGCATGAGATACCTCTAGGAGAATGACTTATAGTTGCACTGGATACCTTTTCAAGAATGGTTTATAGTTGCACCGGATACCTCTGTGAAAAAGCCTTATAGTTGCACCAGATACCTCTATGAGACTGCCTTATAGTTGCTCTAGATACCTCTATGAGAACGCCTTATAGTTGCACCAGATATCTGATTGACAATGCCTTACATTTCCGCAGGATACCTCTATGAGATCGCCTTATCATTGCACAACATACCTCTATGAGAACGCCTTACAGTTGCACCAACTACCTCTATAAGAAGGCTTATAGTTGCACCAGAAACCTCAATGAAAAGGCTATATAGTTGTACCAGATACTGCTATGAGAAGGCCTTATTATTTCTTCAGATACCTCTATGAGAATGCCATATAGTTGCACTGCATTCCTCTATGAAAACACCTTACTGTTGCACCCGATACCTATATGACAGCGCCTTACAGTTGTGCTGGACACGTCTATGAGATCACTTTATAGTTGCGCAGCATACATCTATGAGAACACCTTATAGTTGCACCGGATATCTCTGTGAGAATGCGTTATAGTTGCACCAGGTACCTCTATGAGAACGCTTTACAGTTACATCAGACACCTCTATGAGAAGGCCTAAGAATTGCAGTGGAAATCTCTATGAGAACTTCTTATAATTGTGCCGGATACTTCTACAAGAATACCTTATAGTTTCACCAGAAACGTCTGTGAGAATGCCTTATAGTTGCACAAGATACCTCTATGACAATGTCTTATAGTTGCACCAGATACCTGTATGACATTGCCTTATACCTTCACCAGATACCTCTATGAGAATGCCGTCCAGATGCACTGGATACCTCTTTGAGAATGCCTTATAGTTGCACTGGATACCTCTATAAGAATGCCTTATAGTTGCACCGGATATTTCTATGAGAACACATTTTAGCTGCACCGGATAGCTCTAAGAGAATGCCTCATAACTGCACCATATACCTCAATGGGAAAGTCTTTTAGTTGCACCAGATACCACTATGAGAACACATTATTGTTGCACTGGATACCTCTATGAGAATGCCTCATAGTTGCACAGGGCAGCTATATCAGAAGGCGTTAAAGTTGCAGCGGATACCTCTATGAGAACACCTTATAGATGCACTGGATACCTCTATGAGAATGCCTTATAGTTGCACTGGAGACCTGAAAGAGAATGCCTTATAGTTGCACCGCATACCTCTATGAGAACACCTTATAGTAGGACAATGTACATCTATGAGAATGCCTTACAGCTGCACCAGATACCTCTATGAGAATGTCTTATAGTTGCACCAGATACCTCTATGATAACACCATATAATTGCACCAGATACCTGAATGAGAATGCCTTATAGATTCACCTGATATCTGTATGACAACACCTTATAGTTATATTGGATACCTCTGTGAGAATGCCTTATAGTTGCACAAGGTATCTCTAGCAGAATGCCTCATAGTTGCACTGGATATGTCTATGAGAATACATCATGGTTGCACTGTATACTGATATGACAATGTCTTATAGTTGAACTGGACACCGGTGTGACAATGCCTTATAGTTGCACTAGATACTGGTATAACAGCACATAATGGTTGCACCGGATACATCTATGAGAATGCCTTATAGCTTCACCAGATACCTCTATGAGGATGCCTTCCAGATGCACTGGATACCTCTATGAGACTGCCTTATAGTTGCACTGGATATCTCAAAGACAACACCTTTTAGTTCCACCAGATACCTCTATGAGAACGCCTTATAGTTGCACCAGATATCTCTGCGGGAAAGCCTTATAGTTGTACTGGATATCATTATGAGAACATATTATTGTTGCAATGGAAACCTCTATGAAAACACCTTATACTTGCACCAGATACCTCTATGAGAGCACCACATAGTTGCATAGGATTGCTGCAGTATATGAGAACACCTAATAGTTGCACCGGATACCTCTATGAGAATGCCCTATAGTTGCACCGGACACCTCTATGAGAATGCCTTATATTTGCACAAGACACTTCTATGAGAATGTCTTATAGTGGCATCAGAAACCTCCATGAAAACACATTTTAGTTGCACTGGATAACTCTGTGAGAATACATTATAGTTGCACCAGATACCTCTATGAGAATGCCTTGAAGATGCACTAGATACCTCGGTAAAAATGCCTTATATTTGCACCAGATTGCTCTATGTGAATGCCTTTTGGTTGCACTGGCTACCTCTCTGAGTATGCTTTTTAGTTACATCAGATACCTGTATGAGAACACCTTATAGTTGCACCAGATAGCTCTATGTAAACACCTTACAGTTGCACCAGATACTTCTTCTAGGCTTTATTATAGTTGCACTGGATACCTCTAATAGAACAGCTTATAGCTGCACAAGGTATCTCTCTGAGAGCGCCTTGTAGTTGCACCAGATACCTCTATGAGAATGCTTATTGTCACACTGGATACCTCTATGATAACGACTTATAGTTGAACTGGATACCTGTATGACAATGCCTTATTCTTGCACCAGATACCTGTATGACCTGCCACAGTTGTACCGATACCTCTGTGAGAACACGTTATAGTTGCACTGGATACCTCTATGAGATCGCCTTGTAGTTGTACGAGATAACTATATAAGAATGCCTTATGGATGCATCAGGTACCTCAATGAGAACGCCTTATGGTTGCACCAGGTTCCTCTTTGAGAATGCCTTTTAGTTGCACTGTATACCTCTATGGTAATGCCTTATAGTTGCACTGGATACCTCTATGAGAATGCCTCCTAGTTGCACTGGATACCTCTATGACAAAGCCTTATAGTTACACTGGATACCGCTATGAGAATGCCTTACAGTTGCACTGGAAACCTCTATGAGAATGCCTTATAGTTGCATCAGGTACCTGTATGAGAACTCTTATAGCTGCACAGGATACCTCTATGAGAACACCTTATAGTTGCACTGGATACCTCTTTGAGAACACCTTATAGTTGCACTTGATACTTCTATAAAAACATCTTGTAGTTGCACCAGATATCTCCATGAAAACACCTATTAGTTGCACTGGATACCTCTATGAGAAGACATTATATTTGCTCTAGATACCTCTATGGGAACACCTTATAGTTGCACCTGATACCTCTATGAGAACATATTATAGTTGCACCAGGTACCTCTGTGAGAGCACCACATAGCTGCACTGTATATCTCTATGAGAATGCCTTATAGTTTCACCAGATACCTTTATGAGAATGTCATATAGTTGCAGTGGACTCCTCTATGAGAGTGCCTCATAGTTACACTGGATATCTCTGCGAGAATGCCTTACAGTTGCACTGGATACTCCTATGAGTTAACCATATAGTTGCACCAGACATCTCTATGACAGCGTATTGTTTTTGCACCAGAGACCTCTATGAGAATGCCTTATAGTTGTACCGGACACCTCTATAAGAATGCCTTATAGCTGCAGGGACTCCTCTATGAAAAATGCCTTATCATTGCACTGGATACCTGTATGAGAATGCATTATAGTTCCACCAGAAACATCTATTAGAATGCCTTATAGTTGCACCGGATAACTCTTATAAGAACACCTTATAGTTGCACTGGATACCTCTATGACAAAGTCATATAATTGCACCAGATACCCCTATGACAACACCTTATAGTTGCACTGGAATACCTCTATGACAATGCCTTATAGTTGCACAGGATACTTCTAAGAGAATATCTTATAGCTGCACCAGATACCTTTATGAGAATGCTTTATAGGTGCACCAAGTAACTCTATGAGAATGCCTTATAGTGGCACTGACTACATATATGAGAAAACATTATTGTTGCACTGGATACTGGTGTGACCACACCTTATAGTTGAACTGGACACTGGTGTGACAATGCCTTAAAGTTGCACAAGATATCAGTTTAACAATGCATTATGGTTGCACCAGATACCTCTATGAGAATGCCTTCTAGATGCTCTAGATACCTCTATGAGACCACCTTGTAGTTGCACTGGATACCTCTATGAGAACGCCTAATAGTTGTACTGGATATCTGTATGACAACACCTTTTAGTTGCATCTGATACCTCTATGAGAACACCCTATAGTTGCACTGGGTACCTCTATGGGAACACCTTATACTTGCACCGGATACCTCTATGAGAACGCGTTATGGTTGCATCAGATACCTCTATGAGAACTCCTTATAATTGTACAGTATACCACTAAGGGAATGACTTATAGTAGCACAGAAACCTCTATGAGAATGCCTTGTAGTTGCACTGGATACGTCTATGAGAATGCCTTATAGTTGCATCTGATACCTCTATGAGAATGCACTATAGTTGCAGCGCATAAATATATGAGAACGCCAGATAGTTGCCCCGGATACCTCTATGAAAATGTCGTATTGTTTCACCGGATACCTGAAAGAGAACGCCTTATAGTTGCACCATATACTTCTATGAGAATACCTTATAGTAGGACCATGTACATCTATGAGAATGCCTTACAGCTCCACCAGATTCCACTATGAGAATGCCTTTTAGCTGCAACAGATACCTCTAAGAAATCACTATATAAGTGCACCAGATACCTGTATGAGAATGCTTTATAGTTTCACCTGATATCTGTATGACATCATCTTTTAGTTGTACTGGGTACCTCTGTGAGAATGCCTTATAGTTGCACAAGGTATCTCTAGTAGAATGCCTTATAGTTGCAGTGGATATGTCTATGAAAATGCATCACTGTTGAACTGTATACTGGTATGACAATGTCTTATAGTTGAACTGGACACAGGTGTGACAATGCCTTATAGTTGCACTAGATACTGGTGTAACAGCACATAATGATTGCACCGGCTACATCTATGAGAATGCCTTATAGCTTCACCAGATACCTCTATGAGGATGCATTCCAGATGCAGTGGATATCTCTATGAGAACGCCTAATAGTTGCACCGGATATCTCTATGACAACACCATTTAGTTGCACCGGATACCTCTATGAGAACACCTTATAGTTGCACCAGATATCTCTATGGGAAAGCCTTATAGTTGCACAAGATATCACTATGAGAACACATTATTGTTGCACTGGATACCCCTCTGAGAACTCTTTATACTTGCACCAGATACCTCTATGAGAGCACCTTATAGTTGCATAGGATTCCTACAGTATATGAGAACGCCTTATAATTGCACTGGATACCTCTATGAAAACACCTTATAGTTGCACTGGAAATCTATATGACAATGCCTTATAGTTGCACTGGATACCACTATGGGAATGCCCTATAGTTGCATGGGTACCTCTATGAGAGCACCTTACAGTATCTTTATGAGAACGTCTTATACTTGCACCAGACACCTCTATGGGAATGCGTTATATTTGCACCAAACACTTCTATGAGAACGCCTTATAGTGGCATCAGATACCTCCACGAGATTGCCTTTTAGTTGCACCGGAAAACTCTGTGAGAATGCCTTATAGTTGCACCAGATACCTCTATGAGAATGCCTTAAGTATGCCATAGATACCTCTATGAGAATGCCTTATAGTTGCACCAGATTGCTCTATGTGAATGCCTTTTAGTTGCACTGGATACCTCTTTGAGAATGCCTTATAGTTGCATCAGATACCTGAATGAGAACGTCTTGTAGTTGCACTGGATAGCTCTATGTAAACACCTTACAGTTGCACCAGATACTTCTTCTAGACTTTATTATAGTTGTGCTGGATACCTCTAAGAGAACAGCTTATAACTGCACAAGGTATCTCTATGAGAGCACCTTGTAGTTGCTCCAGAAACCTCTATGAGAACACCTTGTAGTAGTACCAAATACCTCTATGAAAATGCTTATTGTCGCACCAGCTACCTCTATGATAACGACTTATAGTTGCACTGGTTAGCTACATGACAACGCCTTACAGTTGTACTGGATACCTCTGAGGGAACACTTTATAGTTGCACTGGATAACTCTATGAGATCGCCTTATAGTTGCACCAAATAACCATCTAAGAATGCCTTATGGATGCATCACGTATCTCAATGAGAATGCCTTATGGTTGCACCAGGTTCCTCTCTGAGAATGCCTTATAGTTGCACTGTATACCTCTATGGTAGTGCCTTATAGGTGCACTGGATACCTCTATGAGAATGCCTCCTAGTTGCACTGGATACCTCTATGACAAAGTCTTATAGTTACACTGGATACCTCTATGAGAACTCCTTATAGTTGCAAAGGATACCTCTATGAGAACTCCTTATAGTTGCAAAGGATACCTCTATGAGAACTCCTTATAGTTGCACTGGATACCTCTTTCAGAACACCTTATAGTTGCACTGGATATTTCTATAAAAACATCTTATAGTTGCACCGGATATCTCTATGTAAACACCTTATAGTTGCACTGGATACCTCTATGAGAAGACCTTATATTTGCACTGGATACCTCTATGGGAACGCCTTAGAGTTGCATTAGGTACCTCTATGAAAACTTCTTATAGCTACACCTGATACCTCTATGAGAACACATTATAGTTGCACCAGGTACCTCTGTGAGAGCACCATATAGCTACACTGGATATCTCTATGAGAATGCCTTATAGTTGCACCAGATACCTTTTTGAAAATGTCATACAGTTGCAGTGGATACCTCTATGAGAACGCCTTATTGTTGTACTGGATATCTCTGTGAGAATGCCTTATAGTTGCACTGGATACTCCTATGAGTACACCTTATAGTGGCACCAGACACCTCTATGAGAGCGTATAATTTTTGCACCGGACACCTCGATGAGAATGCTTTATAGTTGTACTGGACACCTCTATAAGAATGCCTTATAGCTGCATGGAATCCTCTAGGAAAATGCCTTATCATTGCACCAGACACCTGTATGGGAATGCGTTATAGTTCCACCAGAAACAACTATTAGAATACCTTATAGTTGCACCAGATAAGTCTTTTAAGAACACTTTATAATTGCACTGGATACGTCTATGAGAATGCCTTATAGTTGTACCGGATACCTCTATGACAAAGCCATATAATTGCACCAGACACCTCTATGACAACTCCTTATAGTTGCACTGGAATACCTCTAGGACAATGCCTTATAGCTGCACAGGATACTTCTAGGAAAATACCTTATAGCTGCACCAGATACCTCTATGAGAATGCTTTATAAGTGCACCAGGTAACTCTATGAGAATGGCTTATAGTTGCACTAGATACATCTATGAAAACACATTATTGTTGTACTGGATACTGGTGTGACAACACCTTATAGTTGTACTGGACCCGGTGCGACCATGCCTTATAGTTGCATTAGATACCTCTATGAGAACACCGTATATTTGTGCTGGATACCTCTATGAGAACGCCTGATAGTTGCACTGGATACCTGTATGAGAACACCTTATAGTTGCACTGGATACCTCTATGAGAATGCCTTAAAGATGCACTAGATACCTCTGTAAAAATGCCTTATATTTGCACCAGATTGCTCAATGTGAATGCCTTTTGGTTGCACTGGCTACCTCTTTGAGTATGCCTTTTAGTTACATCAGATACCTGTATGAGAACACCTTATAGTTGCACCAGATAGCTCTATGTAAACACCTTACAGTTGCACCAGATACTTCTTCTAGGTTTTATTATAGTTGCACTGGATACCTCTAATAGAACAGCTTATAGCTGCACAAGGTATCTCTCTGAGAGCGCCTTGTAGTTGCTCCAGAAACCTCTATGAGAATGCCTTGTAGTTGCACCACATACCTCTATGAGAATGCTTATTGTCACACTGGATACCTCTATGATAACGACTTATAGTTGCACTGGATACCTGTATGACAATGCCTTATTGTTGCACCAGATACCTGTATGACAACGCCTTACAGTTGTACCGGATACCTCTGTGAGAACACGTTATAGTTGCACTGGATACCGCTATGAGATCGCCTTGTAGTTGTACGAGATAACTATATAAGAATGCCTTATGGATGCATCAGGTACCTCAATGAGAACGCCTTATGGTTGCACCAGGTTCCTCTTTGAGAATGCCTTTTAGTTGCACTGTATACCTCTATGGTAATGCCTTATAGTTGCACTGGATACCTCTATGAGAATGCCCCTAGTTGCACTGGATACCTCTATGACAAAGCCTTATAGTTACACTGGATACCGCTATGAGAATGCCTTACAGTTGCACTGGAAACCTCTATGAGAATTGCCTTATAGTTGCATCAGGTACCTGTATGAGAACTCTTATAGCTGCACAGGATACCTCTATGAGAACACCTTATAGTTGCACTGGATACCTCTTTGAGAACACCTTATAGTTGCACTTGATACTTCTATAAAACATCTTGTAGTTGCACCAGATATCTCCATAAAACACCTATTAGTTGCACTGGATACCTCTATGAGAAGACATTATATTTGCTCTAGATACCTCTATGGGAACACCTTATAGTTGCACCTGATACCTCTATGAGAACATATTATAGTTGCACCAGGTACCTCTGTGAGAGCACCACATAGCTGCACTGTATATCTCTATGAGAATGCCTTATAGTTTCACCAGATACCTTTATGAGAATGTCATATAGATGCAGTGGACTCCTCTATGAGAGTGCCTCATAGTTACACTGGATATCTCTGCGAGAATGCCTTACAGTTGCACTGGATACTCCTATGAGTTAACCATATAGTTGCACCAGACATCTCTATGACAGCGTATTGTTTTTGCACTGGAGACCTCTATGAGAATGCCTTATAGTTGTACCGGACACCTCTATAAAAATGCCTTATAGCTGCAGGGACTCCCTCTATGAAAATGCCTTATCATTGCACTGGATACCTGTATGAGAATGCATTATAGTTCCACCAGAAACATCTATTAGAATGCCTTATAGTTGCACCGGATAACTCTTATAAGAACACCTTATAGTTGCACTGGATACCTCTATGACAAAGTCATATAATTGCACCAGATACCTCTATGACAACACCTTATAGTTGCACTGGAATACCTCTACGACAATGCCTTATAGTTGCACAGGATACTTCTAAGAGAATATCTTATAGCTGCACCAGATACCTTTATGAGAATGCTTTATAGGTGCACCAAGTAACTCTATGAGAATGCCTTATAGTGGCACTGACTACATATATGAGAAAACATTATTGTTGCACTGGATACTGGTGTGACCGCACCTTATAGTTGAACTGGACACCGGTGTGACAATGCCTTAAAGTTGCACAAGATATCAGTTTAACAATGCATTATGGTTGCACCAGATACCTCTGTGAGAATGCCTTCTAGATGCTCTGGATACCTCTATGAGACCACCTTATAGTTGCACTGGATACCTCTATGAGAACGCCTAATAGTTGTACTGGATATCTGTATGACAACACCTTTTAGTTGCATCTGATACCTCTATGAGAACACCCTATAGTTGCACTGGGTACCTCTATGGGAACACCTTATACTTGCACCGGATACCTCTATGAGAACGCGTTATGGTTGCATCAGATACCTCTATGAGAACTCCTTATAATTGTACAGTATACCTCTAAGGGAATGACTTATAGTAGCACAGAAACCTCTATGAGAACGCCTTGTAGTTGCACTGGATACCTCTATGAGAATGCCTTATAGTTGCATCTGATACCTCTATGAGAATGCACTATAGTTGCAGCGCATAAATATATGAGAACGCCAGATAGTTGCCCCGGATACCTCTATGAAAATTTCGTATTGTTTCACCGGATACCTGAAAGAGAACGCTTTATAGTTGCACCATATACTTCTATGAGAATACCTTATAGTAGGACCATGTACATCTATGAGAATGCCTTACAGCTCCACCAGATTCCACTATGAGAATGCCTTTTAGCTGCAACAGATACCTCTAAGAAATCTCTATATAAGTGCACCAGATACCTGTATGAGAATGCTTTATAGTTTCACCTGATATCTGTATGACATCATCTTTTAGTTGTACTGGGTACCTCTGTGAGAATGCCTTATAGTTGCACAAGGTATCTCTAGTAGAATGCCTTATAGTTGCAGTGGATATGTCTATGAAAATGCATCACTGTTGAACTGTATACTGGTATGACAATGCCTTATAGTTGCACTAGATACTGGTGTAACAGCACATAATGATTGCACCGGCTACATCTATGAGAATGCCTTATAGCTTCACCAGATACCTCTATGAGGATGCATTCCAGATGCACTGGATATCTCTATGAGAACGCCTAATAGTTGCACCGGATATCTCTATGACAACACCATTTAGTTGCACCGGATACCTCTATGAGAACACCTTATAGTTGCACCAGATATCTCTATGGGAAAGCCTTATAGTTGCACAGGATATCACTATGAGAACACATTATTGTTGCACTGGATACCCCTCTGAGAACTCTTTATACTTGCACCAGATACCTCTATGAGAGCACTTTATAGTTGCATAGGATTCCTACAGTATATGAGAACGCCTTATAATTGCACTGGATACCTCTATGAAAACACCTTATAGTTGCACTGGAAATCGATATGACAATGCCTTATAGTTGCACTGGATACCTCTAAGGGAATGCCCTATAGTTGCATGGGTATCTCTATGAGAGCACCTTACAGTATCTTTATGAGAACGTCTTATACTTGCACCAGACACCTCTATGGGAATGCGTTATTTTTGCACCAAACACTTCTATGAGAATGCCTTATAGTGGCATCAGATACCTCCATGAGATTGTCTTTTAGTTGCACCGGAAAACTCTGTGAGAATGCCTTATAGTTGCACCAGATACCTCTATGAGAATGCCTTAAGTATGCCATAGATACCTCCATGAGAATGCCTTATAGTTGCACCAGATTGCTCTATGTGAATGCCTTTTAGTTGCACTGGATACGTCTATGAGAATGCCTTATAGTTGTACCGGATACCTCTATGACAAAGCCATTTAATTGCACCAGACACCTCTATGACAACTCCTTATAGTTGCACTGGAATACCTCTAGGACAATGCCTTATAGCTGCGCAGGATACTTCTAGGAAAATACCTTATAGCTGCACCAGATACCTCTATGAGAATGCTTTATAGGTGCACCAGGTAACTCTATGAGAATGGCTTATAGTTGCACTAGATACATCTATGCGAACACATTATTGTTGTACTGGATACTGGTGTGACAACACCTTATAGTTGTACTGGACCAGGTGCGACCATGCCTTATAGTTGCATTAGATACCTCTATGAGAACACCGTATAGTTGTGCTGGATACCTCTATGAGAACGCCTGATAGTTGCACTGGATACCTGTATGAGAACACCTTATAGTTGCACTGGATATCTCTGTGAGAATGCCTTATAGTTGCACTGGATACCTCTATGAAAATGCCTTATAGTTGCACTGGATAACTCCATGAGAATGCCCTATATTGGCACCAGGTGCCTCCATGAGAATGACTTACAGTATCTCTATGAGAATGTCTTAAAATTGCACCGGACACCTCTTTGAGAATGCCTTATATTTGCACAAGACACCTTTATGAGAATGCCTTATAGTGGCACTAGATACCTCTATGAGAATGCATTACAGTTGCATCAGAAAACTCGGTGAGATGGCCTTGTAGTTGCACAAGATACCTCTATGAGAATGCCTTAAAGATCCACTGGATACCTCTGAGAACACCTTCTAGTTGCACTGGATACCTCTTTAAGTATGCCTTATAATTGCACCAGACTGCTCCATGAGAACACCTGATAAATGTACCAGATACCAAAATGAGAATGCATTATAGTTCCACCAGAAACATCTATGGGAGTCCCTTATAGCTGCACAGGATAACTCTTTTAAGAACACCTTATAGTTGCACTTGATTCATCTATGAGAACGCCTTATTATTGCACCAGATACCTGTATGAGAATGCATTATAGTTCCACCAGAAACATCAATTAGAATACCTTACAGTTGCATCAGATAACTCTTTTAAGAACACATTGCAGTTGCACTGGATACGTCTATGAGAACACCTAATAGTTGTGCTGGATAGCTCTATGACAAAGCCATATAGTTGCACCAGACACCTCTATGACAACTCCTTATAGTTGCACTGGAGTACCTCTACAACAATGCCTTATAGCTGCACAGGATACTTCTAAGAAAATACCTTATAGCTGCACCAGATACCTCTATGAGAATGCTTTATAGGTGCACCAGGTAACTCTATGAGAATGGCTTATAGTTGCACTGGATACATCTATGAGAACACATTATTGTTGTACTGGATACTGGTGTGACAACACCTTATAGTTGTACTGGACCCGGTGCGACCATGCCTTATAGTTGCACTAGATACCTCTATGAGAACACCTTATAGTTGTGCTGGATACCTCTATGAGAACGCCTGATAGTTGCACTGGATACCTGTATGAGAACACCTTATAGTTGCACTGGATACCTCTATGAGAATGCCTTATAGTTGCACTGGAAACCTCTATGAGAACACCTTATATTGGCACTGGATACCTCAAATGAAAATGCCTTATAGTTGCACTGCATACCTCTATGAGTATGCCCTATATTGGCACCAGGTGCCTCCATGAGAATGACTTACAGTATCTCTATGAGAATGTCTTAAAACTGCACCGGACACCTCTTTGAGAATGCCTTATATTTGCACCAGACACCTTTATGAGAATGCCTTATAGTGGCACTAGGTACCTCTATGAGAATGCATTATAGTTGCATCAGAAAATTTGGTGAGAAGGCCTTGTAGTTGCACAAGATACCTCTATGAGAATGCCTTAAAGATCCACTGGATACCTCTTTGAAAACACCTTCTAGTTGCACTGGATACCTCTTTAAGTATGCCTTATAATTACACCAGACTGCTCTATGAGAATGCCTTATAGTTGCACTGGACACCTCTATGAGAACGATTTAAAGTTACAGCCGACTCCTCTATGAGAATGCCTGATAAATGTACCAGATACCTAAATGAGAATGCATTATAGTTCCTCCAGAAACATCTATGGAAATCCCTTATAGTTGCACAGGATAACTCTTTTAAGAACACCTTATAGTTGCACTCAATTCATCTATGAGAACGCCTTATTGTTGCACCAGATACCTGTTTGAGATTGCCTTATAGTTGCTCAGGATACCTCTATAACAATGCCTTACAGTTGCACCAGTTACCTCAATTACAATGCGTTATAGCTGCACTGGATACTTCTAAGAGAATGTCTTATAGCTACTCCATATACCTCTATGAGAATGCGTTATAGCTGCACCAGGTACCTCTATGAGTACGCCTCATAGCTGTACTGGATACGTCTATGAAAACAAATTATTGTTTTATTGGATACTGGTGTGACAATGCCTTATAGTTGCACAAGATACCAGTATAACAATGCATTATGGTTGACCTGGATACCTCTATGAAAACACCTTATAGTTTCATCAGATGCCTCTATGAGAATGCCTTCCAAATGCTCTGGATACCTCTAAGAGACTGCCTTATAGTTGCACTGGATACCTCAATGAGAATGCCTTATAGTTGCACCGAATACCTCTATGGGAACACTCTATACTTGCACCGGATACCACTATGAGAACACCTTATTGTTGCACTGGATACCTCTGTGAGACTGACTTATACTTGCAGCAGACACCTCAATGAGAATGCCTTAGAGTTGCACTGGATACCTATATGAGAACTACTTATAGTTGCACTGGATACCTTTATGAGAACACCTTACAGTTGCACTAGATACCTCTATGAGAATGCCTTATACTTGCACTGCATACATCTATGAGAACACCTTGTAGTTGCACTGGATACCTCTATGAGAAAGCTCTATAGTTGCACCAGGTACCTCTATGAGAACACCTTATAGTTGCACTGGATAACTCTATGAGAATGCCTTATAGGCTTACTGCATAACTATTTTAAGAACACCTTATAATTGCACTGGATACCTCTATGAGAACACCTTATAGTTACACCAGACACCTGAAAGAGAACACCTTATAGTTGTACCATATACCTCTATGAGAACACCTTATTGTGGGACCATGTACATCTATGAGAATGCCTTACAGCTGCACCAGATACCTCTATGAGAATGCCTTTTAGTTGCACCAGATACCTCTATGATAAATCTATATAACTGCTCCAGATACCTGTATGAGAGTGCTTTATAGTTTCACCTGATATCTGTATGACATCACCTTTTAGTTGTACCGGATACCTCGGTGAGAATGCCTAATAGTTGCACAAGGTATCTCTATCAGAATGCCTTATAGTTGCACTGGGTATGTCTATGAGAATGCATCATTGTTGCACTGTATACTGGTATGACAATGTCTTATAGTTGAACTGGACACCGTGTGACAATGCCTTATAGTTGCACTAGATACTGGTATAACAGTACATAATGATTGCACCGGCTACATCTATGAGAATGTCTTATAGCTTCACCAGATACCTCTATGAGGATGCATTCCAGATGCACTGGATATCTCTATGAGAACACCTAATAGTTGCACCAGATATCTCTAAGACTACACCATTTAGTTGCACTGGATACCTCTATGAGAATGCCTTATAGTTGAATCAGATATCTCTATGGGAAAGCCTTATATTTGCACCGGATATCACTATGGGAACACACTATTGTTGCAATGGATACCTCTATGAGAATGCTTTATACTTGCACCAGATACCTCTATGAGAGCACCTTATAGTTGAATAGGATTCCTACAGTATATGAGAATGCCTTATAGTTGCACCGGATACCTCTATGAAAACACCATATAGTTGCACTGGAAATCTCTATGAGAATGCCTTATAGTTGCACTGGCTACCTCTATGGGAATGCCTTATAGTTGCACGGGTACCTCTATGAGAGCACCTTACAGTATCTTTATGAGAACGTCTTATACTTGCACCAGACACCTCTATGAGAATGCCTTATATTTGCACCAGATACTTCTTCTTTGAGAAAGCCTTATAGTGGCATCAGATAGCTCCATGAGAATGCCTTACAGTTGCACCGGATACCTCTATGAGAATGCCTTAAAGAAGCACTAGATATCTCTATGAGAATGCCTTATAGTTGCACCAGATTGTTCTATGTGAATGCCTTTTAGTTGCACTGGATACCTCAATGAGAATGCCTTATAGTTGCACCGAATACCTCTATGGTAACACTCTATACTTGCACCGGATACCACTATGAGAACACCTTATTGTTGCACTGGATACCTCTGTGAGACTGACTTATACTTGCAGCAGACACCTCAATGAGAATGCCTTAGAGTTGCACTGGATACCTATATGAGAACTACATATAGTTGCACTGGATACCTTTATGAGAACACCTTACAGTTGCACTAGATACCTCTATGAGAATGCCTTATACTTGCACTGCATACATCTACGAGAACGTCTTGTAGTTGCACTGGATACCTCTATGAGAAAGCTCTATAGTTGCACCAGGTACCTCTATGAGAGCACCTTATAGTTGCACTGGATAACTCTATGAGAATGCCTTATAGGCTTACTGCATAACTATTTTAAGAACACCTTTTAATTGCACTGGACACCTCTATGAGAACACCTTATAGTTACATCAGACACCTGAAAGAGAACACCTTATAGTTGTACCATATACCTCTATGAGAACACCTTATAGTGGGACCATGTACATCTATGAGAATGCCTCTTACAGCTGCACCAGATACCTCTATGAGAATGCCTTATAGTTGCACCAGATACCTCTATGATAAATCTATATAATTGCTCCAGATACCTGTATGAGAATGCTTTATAGTTTCACCTGATATCTGTATGACATCACCTTTTAGTTGTACCGGATACCTCTGTGAGAATGCCTAATAGTTGCACAAGGTATCTCTATCAGAATGCCTTATAGTTGCACTGGGTATGTCTATGAGAATGCATCATTGTTGCACTGTATACTGGTATGACAATGTCTTATAGTTGAACTGGACACAGGTGTGACAATGCCTTATAGTTGCACTAGATACTGGTATAACAGCACATAATGATTGCACCGGCTACATCTATGAGAATGTCTTATAGCTTCACCAGATACCTCTAAGACGATGCATTCCAGATGCACTGGATATCTCTATGAGAACACCATTTAGTTGCACTGGATACCTCTATGAGAATGCCTTATAGTTGAATCAGATATCTCTATGGGAAAGCCTTATATTTGCACCGGATATCACTATGGGAACACACTATTGTTGCAATGGATACCTCTATGAGAATGCTTTAGACTTGCACCAGATACCTCTACGAGAGCACCTTATAGTTGAATAGGATTCCTACAGTATATGAGAATGCCTTATAGTTGCACCGGATACCTCTATGAAAACACCATATAGTTGCACTGGAAATCTCTTTGAGAATGCCTTATAGTTGCACTGACTACCTCTATGGGAATACCTTATAGTTACACGGGTACCTCTATGAGAGCACCTTTCAGTATCTTTATGAGAACGTCTTATACTTGCACCAGACACCTCTATGAGAATGCCTTATATTTGCACCAGATACTTCTATCAGAATGCCTTATAGTGGCATCAGATAGCTCCATGAGAATGCCTTACAGTTGCACCGGATACCTCTATGAGAATGCCTTAAAGATGCACTAGATATCTCTATGAGAATGCCTTATAGTTGCACCAGATTGCTCTATGTCAATGCCTTTTAGTTGCACTGGATACCTTTGAGAATGCCTTATAGGTGCATCAGAAACCTGAATGAGAACTCCTTATAGTTGCACTGTATAGCTCTATGTAAACAACTTATAGTTGCACCAGATACTTTGTCTAGACTTTATTATAGTTGCGCTGGATACCTCTAAGAGAACAGCTTATAGCTGCAGAAGGTATCTCTATGAGAGCGCCTTGTAGTTGCTCCAGAAACCTCTATGAGAATGCCTTGTAGTTGCACCACATACCTCTATGAGAATGTTTATTGTCACATCTGATACCTCTATGATAATGACTTATACTTGTGCTGGATACCTGTAAGACATTGCCTTATTGTTGCACCAGATACCTGAACGACAATGCCTTACAGTTGTACCGGATACCTCTGTGAGAACTCGTTATAGTTGCACTGGATACCTCTATGAGATCGCCTTGTAGCTGTACCAGATAACTATCTAAAAATGCCTTATGGATGCATGAGGTACCTCAATGAGAACACCTTATGGTTGCACCAGGTTCCTCTTTGAGAATGCCTTTTAGTTGCACTGTATACCTCTATGGTAATGCCTTATAGTTGCACTGGATACTTCTATGAGAATGCCTCCTAGTTGCACTGGATACCTCTATGACAAAGCCTTATAGTTACACTGGATACCGCTATGAGAATGCCTTGCAGTTGCACTGGATACCTCTATGAGAATGCCTTAAAGTTGTATCAGGTAATTCAATGAGAACTCTTATAACTGCACAGGATACCTCTATGAAAAATCTTATAGTTGCACTGGATACCTCTTTGAGAACACCTTATAGTTGCACTGGATACTTCTATAAAAACGTCTTGTAGTTGCACCAGATATCTCCATGAAAACACCTATTAGTTGCACTGGATACCTTTATGAGAAGACCTTATATTTGCTGTAGATACCTCAATGGGAACACCTTATAGTTGCACCTGATGCATCTATGGGAACACATTATAGTTGCACCAGGTACCTCTGTGAGAGCACCATATAGCTGCACTGGATATCTCTATGAGAATGCCTTATAGTTGCACCAGATACCTTTATGAGAATGTCATATAGTTGCAGTGGATTCCTCTATGAGAATGCCTCATAGTTACACTGGATATCTCTGCGAGAACGCCTTATAGTTGCCCTGGATACTCCTATGAGTACATCATATAGTTGCACCAGACACCTCTATGACAGCGTATTGTTTTTGCACAGGACACCTCTATGAGAATGCCTTATAGTTGAACCAGACACCTCTATAAGAATGCCTTATAGCTGCAGGGACTCCTCTATGAAAATGCCTTATCATTGCACTGTATACCTGTATGAGAATGCGTTATAGTTCCACCAGCAACATCTATTAGAATGCCTTATAGTTGCACCGGATAACTCTTTTAAGAACACCTTATAGTTGCACTGGATACCTCTGTGACAAAGTCATATAATTGCACCAGATATCTCTATGGCAACACCTTATAGTTGCACTGGAATAACTCTAGGACAATGCCTTAGAGTTGCACTGGATACTTCTAAGAGAATATCTTATAGCTGCAACAGATACCTCTATGAGAAAGCTTTATAGGTGCACCAAGTAACTCTATGAGAATGCCTTAAAGTCGTACTGGCTACATCTCTGAGAAAACATTATTGTTGCACTGGATACTGGTGTGACCGCACCTTATAGTTGAACTGGACACCGGTGTGACAATGCCTTAAAGTTGCACTAGATATCAGTTTAACAAAGCATTATGGTTGCATCAGATACCTCTATGAGAATGCCTTCTAGATGCACTGGCTACCTCTATGAGACCACCTTATAGTTGCACTGGATACCTCTATGAGAACGCCTAATAGTTGTACTGGATATCTGTATGACAACACCTTTTAGTTGCATCTGACAATGCCTTAAAGTTGCACTAGATGTCAGTTTAACAACGCATTATGGTTGCACCAGATACCTCTATGAGAACACCCTATAGTTGCGGGTACCTCTGTGAACACCTTATACCTGCACGATACCTCTATGAGGCAGCGTTATGGTTGCGTCAAATACCTCTGTGAGAACTCCTTATAATTGTACAGTATACCTCTAAGGGAATGTCTTATAGTAGCCCAGAAACCTCTATGAGAACACCTTGTAGTTGCACTGGATACCTCTATGAGAATGCCTTATAGTTGCATTGGATACCTCTATGAGAATGCATTATAGTTGCAGCGGATAAATATATGAGAATGCCTGATAGTTGCCCCAGACACCTCTATGAAAATGTCATATAGTTTCACAAGATATTTGAAAGAGAACACCTTATAGTTGCAACATATACCTCTATAAGAACACCTTATAGTTGGACCAAGTTCATCTATGAGAATGCCTTACAGCCGCTCCAGATACCTCTATGAGAATGCCTTATAGTTGCAACAGATTCCTCTATGATAACGCTATATAATTGCACCAGATACGTGTATGAGAATGCCTGATATCTGTATGACATCGCCTTTTAGTTGTACTGGATATCTCTGTGAGAATGCCTTATAATTGCACAAGGTATCTCTAGCAGAATGACTTATAGTTGCACTGGATATGTCTATGAGAAAGCATCATTATTGCTCTGTATAATGGTATGACAATATCTTACAGTTGAACTGGACACTGGTGTGACAATGCCTTATAGTTGCACTAGATACTGGTATAACAGCACATTATGGTTGCACTGGATACATCTAAGAGAATGCCTTATAGCTTCACCAGATACCTCTGTGAGGATGAGTTTCAGATGCACTGGATATCTCTATTAGAACATCTAATAGTTGCACCAGATATCTCTATGACTACACCATTTAGTTGCACCGGATACCTCTATGAGAACGCCTTATAGTTGTACCAGATATCTCTATGGGAAAGCCTTATAGTTGCACTGGATATCACTATGAGAACACATTATTGTTGTACTGGATTCCTCTATGAGAACTCTTTATACTTGCACCAGATACCTCTATGAGAGCACCTTATAGTTGCATAGGATTCCAACAGTACATGAGAATGCCTTATAGTTGCTCTGGATACCTCTATGAAAACACCTTATAGTTGCACTGGAAATCTCTACGAGAATGCCTTATAGTTGCACTAGATACCTCTATGGGAATGCCCTATAGTTGCATGGGTACCTCTATGAGAGCACCTTACAGTATCTTTAGGAGAACATCTTATACTTGCACCAGACATCTCTATGAGAATGCATTATATTTGCACCAGACACTTCTATGAGAACGCCTTATAGTGGCATCAGATACCTCCACGAGAATGACTCTTAGTTGCACCAGATAACTCTGTGAGAATGCCTTATAGTTGCACTGGATACCTCTATGAGAATGCCTTATAGTTGCATCAGATTGCTCTATGTGACGCCTTTTAGTTGCACTGGATACCTCTTTGAGAATGCCTTATAGTTGCATCAGATACCTGAATGAGAACGTCTTATAGTTGCACAGGATAGCTCTATGTAAACACCTTACAGTTGCACCAGATAATTCTTCTAGACTTTATTATAGTTGCGCTGGATACCTCTAAGAGAGCAGCTTATAATTGCACAAGGTATCTCTATAAGAGCACCTTGTATTTGCTCCAGAAACCTCTATGATAACACCTTGCAGTTGTACCAAATACCTCTGTGAGAATGCTTATTGTCACACCGGCTACCTCTATGATAACGACTTATAGTTGCACTGGATGCCTGTGTGACAATGCCTTATTGTTGCACCAGATACCTGCATGACAATGCCTTACAGTTGTACCGGATACCTCTGTGAGAACATGTTGTAGTTGCACTGGATACCTCTATGAGATCTCCTTATAGTTTTACCAGATAACTATCTAAGAATGCCAGATGGATGCATCAGATTCCTCAATGAGAACTCCTTATGGTTGCACCAGGTTCCTCTTTGAGAATGCCTTATAGTTGCACTGTATACCTCTATGGTAGTGCCTTATAGTTGCACTGGATACCTCTAAGAGAATGCCTCCTAGATGCACTGGATACCTCTATGACAAAGCCTTATAGTTACACTGGATACCTCTATTAGAATGCCTTATAGTTGCATCAGGTACCTCTTTGAGAACTCCTTATAGTTGCACAGGATACCTCTATGAGAACACCTTATAGTTGCACTGGATGCCTCTTTGAGAATGCCTTATAGTTGCACTGGATACTTCTACAAAAACTTCTTATAGTTGCACAGGATATCTCTATGAAAACACCTTATAGTTGCACTGGATACCTCTATGAGAAGACCTTATATTTGCACTGGATACCTCTATGGGAACGCCTTATAGTTGCATCAGGTACCCCTATGAGAACTCCTTATAGTTGCACCTGATAGCTCTATGAGAACACATTATAGTTGCACCAGGTACCTCTGTGAGAGCACCATGTAACTACACTGGATATCTCTATGAGAATGCTTTATAGTGGCACTAGATACCTTTATGAGAACATCATATAGTTGCAGTGTATACCTCTATGAGAATGCCTTATGGTTGCACTGGATATCTCTGTGAGACTGCCTTATAGTTGCACTGGATACTACTATGAGTACACCTTATAGTTGCACCAGACACCTCTATGAGAGCGTATAATTTTTGCACCGGACACCACTATGGAATCCTTTATAGTTGTACTGAACTCCTCTATAAGAACGCCTTATAGCTGCATGGAATCCCCTAAGAAAATGCCTTATCATTGCACCAGATACCTGTATGAGAATGTGTTATAGTTCCACCACAAACATCTATTAGAATACCTTACAGTTGCATCAGATAACTCTTTTAAGAACACCTTGCAGTTGCACTGGATACATCTATGAGAATACCTAATAGTTGTACTGGATACCTCTATGACAAAGCCATATAGTTGCACAAGACACCTCTATGACAACACCTTATAGGTGCACTGGAATACCTCTAGGACAATGCCTTATAGCTGCACAGGATAGTTCTAAGAAAATACCTTATAGCTGCACCAGATACCTCTATGAGAATGCTTTATAGGTGCACCAGGTAACTCTATGAGAATGGCTTATAGTTACACTGGATACATCTATGAGAACACATTATTGTTGTACTGGATACTGGTGTGACAACACCTTATAGTTGCACTGGACCCGGTGCGACCATGCCTTATAGTTGCACTAGATACCTCTATGAGAACACCTTATAGTTGTGCTGGATGCCTCTATGAGAACGCCTGAAAGTTGCACTGGATACCTGTATGAGAACACCTTATAGTTGCACTGGATACCTCTGTGAGAATGCCTTATAGTTGCACTGGATACCACTTTGAGAACACCTTATAGTGGCTCTGGATACCTCTCTGAAAAAGCCTTATAGTTGCAGTGAATACCTCTATGAGTATGCCCTATATTGGCAGCTGGTGCCTCCATGAGAATGACTTACAGTATCTCTATGAGAGTGTCTTAAAATTGCACCGGACTCCTCTTTGAGAATGCATTATATTTGAACCAGACACCTTTATGAGAATGCCTTATAGTGGCACTAGATACCTCTATGAGAATGCATTATAGTTGCATCAGAAAACCCGGTGAGAAGGCCTTGTAGTTGCACAAGATACCTCTATGAGAATGCCTTAAAGATCCACTGGATACCTCTTTGAGAACACCTTCTAGTTGCACTGGATACCTCTTTAAGTATGCCTTAGAATTACACCAGACTGCTCTATGAGAACAACTTATAGTTGTACTGGACACCTCTATGAGAACGATTTAAAGTTAGTGCCGACTCCTCTATGAGAATGCCTGATAAATGTACCAGATACCTAAATGAGAATGCATTATAGTTCCTCCAGAATCATCTATGGGAATCCCTTATAGCTGCACAAGTTAATTCTTTTAAGAACACCTTATAGTTGCACTCGATTCATCTATGAGAACGCCTTATTGTTGCACCAGATACCTCTTTGAGATTGCCTTATACTTGCTCCGGATACCTCTATAACAATGCTTTACTGCTGCACCAGTTACCTCAATCACAATGTGTTATAGCTGCACCAGATACTTTTAAGAGAATGCCTTATAGCTACTCCAGATACCTCTATGAGAATCCATTATAGCTGCACCAGGTACCTGTATGGGTACGCCTCATAGCTGTACTGGATACGTCTATAAAAACAAATTATTGTTTCACTGGATACTGGTGTGACAATGCCTTATAGTTGCACAAGATACCAGTATAACAATGCATTATGGTTGACCTGAATACCTCAATGAAAACACCTTATAGTTTCATCAGAAGCCTCTATGAGAATGCCTTCCAGATGCTCTGGATACCTCTAAGAGACTGCCTTATAGTTGCACTGGATACCTCAATGAGAATGCCTTATAGTTGCACCGAATACCTCTATGGGAACACTTTATACTTGCACCGGATACCACTATGAGAACACCTTATTGTTGCACTGGATACCTCTGTCAGACTGACTTATACTTGCAGCAGAATCCTCAATGAGAATGCCCTTGAGTTGCACTGGATACCTATATGAGAACACCTTACAGTTGCACTAGATACCTCTATGAGAATGCCTTATACTTACACTGCATTCATCTACGATAACGCCATGTAGTTGCACTGGATACCTCTATTAGAAAGCTCTATAGTTGCACCAGGTACCTCTATGAGAACACCTTATAGTTGCACTGGATAACTCTATGAGAATGCCTTATAGGCTTACTGCATAACTATTTTAAGAACAGCTTATAATTGCACTGGATACCTCTATGAGAACACCTTATAGTTACACCAGACACCTGAAATAGAACACCTTATAGTTGTACCATATACCTCTATGAGAACACCTTATAGTGGGACCATGTACATCTATGAGAATGCCTTACAGCTGCACCAGATACCTCTATGAGAATGCCTTATAGTTGCACCAGATACCTCTATGATAAATCTATATAATTGTTCCAGATACCTGTATGAGAATGCTTTATAGTTTCACCTGATATCTGTATGACATCACCTTTTTATTGTACCGGATACCTCTGTGAGAATGCCTAATAGTTGCACAATGTATAACTATCGTAATGCCTTATAGTTGCACTGGATATGTCTATAAGAATGCATCATTGTTGCACTGTATACTAGTATGACAATGTCTTATAGTTGAACTGGACACCGGTGTGACAATGCCTTATAGTTGCATTAGATACTGGTATAACAGCACATAATGATTGCACTGGATACATCTATGAGAATGCCTTATAGCTTCACCAGATACCTCTATGAGGATGCATTCCAGATGCACTGGACATCTCTATGAGAACTCCTAATAGTTGCACCGGATATCTCTATGACAACACCATTTAGGTGCACTGGATAACTCTATGAGAATGCCTTAAAGTTGAACCACATATCTCTATGGGAAAGCCATATATTTGCAGCAGATATCACTATGAGAACACACTATTGTTGCAATGGATACCTCTATGAGATTGCTTTATACTTGCACCAGATACATCTATGAGAGCACCTTATAGTTGCATAGGATTCCTACAGTATATGAGAATGCCTTATAGTTGCACTGGATACCTCTATGAAAACACGTTATTGTTGCACTAGAAATATCTATGAGAATGCCTTATAGTTGCACTGGCTACCTCTATGGGAATGCCTTATAGTTGCACGAGTACCTCGATGAGAGCACCTTACAGTATCTTTATGAGAACAACTTATACTTGCACCAGACACCTCTATGAGAATGCCTTATATTTGCACCTGACACTACTATGAGAATGCTTTATAGTGGCATCAGATAGCTCCATGAGAATGCATTACAGTTTGCACCGGATACCTCTATGAGAATGCCTTAAAGATGCACTAGATATCTCTATGAGAATGCCTTATAGTTGCACCAGATTGCTCTATGTGAATGCCTTTTGGTTGCACTGGATACCTCTTTGAGAATGCCTTATAGCTGCATCAGATACCTGAATGAGAACGCCTTATAGTTGCACTGGAAAGCTCTTTGTAAAAACCTTATAGTTGCACCAGATACTTCTTCTAGACTTTATTATAGTTGCACTGGATACATCTAAGAGAACAGCTTATAGCTGCAGAAGGTATATCTATGAGAGCGCCTTGTAGTTGATCCAGAAACCTCTATGAGAATGCCTTGTAGTTGCACCACATACCTCTATGAGTATGCTTATTGTCACATCTGATACCTCTATGATAATGACTTATAGTTGTACTGGATACCTGTAAGACATTGCCTTATTGTTGCACCAGATATCTGTACGACAATGCCTTACAGTTGTACAGGACACCTCTGTGAGAACTCGTTATGGTTGCACTGGATACCTCTATGAGATCGCCTTGTAGTTGTACCAGATAACTATCTAAGAATGCATTATGGATGCATCAGGTGCCTCAATGAGAACACCTAATGGTTGCACCAGGTTCCTCTTTGAGAATGCCTTTTAGTTGCACTGTATACCTCTATGGTAATGCCTTATAGTTGCACTGGATACTTCTATGAGAATGCTTACTAGTTGCACTGGATACCTCTATGACAAAGCCTTATAGTTACACTGGATACCGCTATGAGAATGCCTTACAGTTGCACTGGATACCTCTATGAGAATGCCTTATAGTTGCATCAGGTACTTTTATGAGAACTCTTATAGCTGCACAAGATACCTCTATGAAAAATCTTATAGTTGCACTGGATACCTCTTTGAGAACACCTTATAGTTGCACTGGATACTTCTATAAAAACATCTTGTAGTTGCACCAGATATCTCCATGAAAACACCTCATAGTTGCACTGGATACCTTTATGAGAAGACCTTACATTTGCTGTAGATACCTCAATGGGAACACCATATACTTGCATCTGATACCTCTATGGGAACACATTATAGTTGCACCAGGTACCTCTGTGAGAGCACCATATAACTGCACTGGATATCTCTATGAGAATGCCTTATAGTTGCACCAGATACCTTTACGAGAATGTCATATAGTTGCAGTGGATTCCTCTATGAGAATGCTTCATAGTTACACTGGATATCTCTGCGAGAACGCCTTATAGTTGACCTGGATACTCCTATGAGTACACCATATAGTTGCACCAGACACCTCCATGACAGCGTATTGTTTTTGCACAGGACACCTCTATGAGAATGCCTTATAGTTGAACTGGACACCTCTATTAGAATACCTTATAGCTTCAGGGACTCCTCTATGAAAATGCCTAATCATTGCACTGTATACCTCTATGAGAATGCGTTATAGTTCCACCAACAACATCTATTAGAATGTTATATAGTTGCACCGGATAACTCTATTAAGAACACCTTATAGTTCCACTGGATACCTCTGTGACAAAGTCATATAATTGCAGCAGATATCTCTATGACAACACTTTATAGTTGCACTGGAATCACTCTAGGACAATGCCTTAGAGTGGCACTGGATACTTCTAAGAGAATATCTTATCGCTGAAACAGATACCTCTATGAGAATGCTTTATAGGTGCAACAAGTAACTCTATGAGAATGCCTTATAGTCGCACTGGCTACATCTCTGAGAAAACATTATTGTTGCACTGGATACTGGTGTGACCGCACCTTATAGTAGAACTGGACACCGGTGTGACAATGCCTTAAAGTTGCACTAGATATCAGTTTAACAATGCATTATGGAAGCATCAGATACCTCTATGAGAATGCCTTCTAGATACACTAGATTCCTCTATGAGACCACCTTATAGTTGCACTGGATACCTCTATGAGAACGCCTAATAGTTGTACTGGATATCTGTATGACAACACCTTTTAGTTTCATCTGACAATGCCTTAAAGTTGCACTAGATATCAGTTTAACAACGCATTATGGTTGCACCAGATACCTCTATGAGAACACCCTATAGTTGCACCGGGTACCTCTATGGGATCACCTTATACCTGTACCGGATACCTCTATGAGAACACGTTATGGTTGCGTCAAATACCTCTATAACTCCTTATAATTGTACAGTATACCTCTAAGGGAATGCCTTATAGTAGCCCAGAAACCTCTATGAGAACATCTTGTAGTTGCACTGGATACCTCTATGAGAATGCCTTATAGTTGCATTGGATACCTCTATGAGAATGCATTATAGGTGCAGCGGATAAATATATGAGAATGCCTGATAGTTGCCCCAGACACCTCTATGAAAATGTCATATAGTTTCACCAGACATTTGAAAGAGAACGCCTTATATTTGCAACATATACCTCTATATGAACACTTTATAGTAGGACCAAGTACATCTATGAGAATGCCTTACAGCCACTCCAGATACCTTTATGAGAATGCCTTATAGTTGCAACACATACCTCTATGATAACGCAATATAATTGCACCAGATACCTGTATGAGAATGCCTGATATCTGTATGACATTGCCTTTTAGTTGTACTGGATACCTCTTTGAGAATGCCTTATAGTTGCACAAGTTATCTATAGCAGAATGCCTTATAGTTGCACTGGATATGTCTATGAGAATGCATCATTGTTGCGCTGTATACTGGTATGACAATGTCTTACAGTTGAACTGGACACTGGTGAGACAATGCCTTATACTTACTCTAGATACTGGTATAACAGCGCATAATGGTTGCACTGGATACATCTATGAGAATGCCTTATAGCTTCACCAGATACCTCTATGAGGATGCCTTTCAGATGCACTGGATATCTCAAAGAGAACGTCTAATAGTTGCACCGGAAATCTCTATGACTACACCATTTAGTTGCACTGGACACCTCTATGAAAATGCCTCATTGTTACACCAGATATCTCTATGGGAAAGCCTTATAGTTGCACCAGATATCACTATGAGAACACATTATTGTTGTACTGGATACCTCTATGAGAACTCTTTATACTTGCACCAGATACCTCTATGAGAGCACCTTATAGTTGCATAGGATTCCTACAGTACATGAGAACGCCTTATAGTTGCACTGGATACCTCTATGAAAATACCTTATAGTTGCACTGGAAATCTCAATGAGAATGCCTTATAGTTGCACTAGATTCCTCTATGGGAATGCCCTATAGTTGTACGGGTACCTCTATGAGAGCACCTTACAGTATCTTTAGGAGAACGTCTTATACTTGCACCAGACACCTCTATGAGAATGCATTATATTTGCACCAGACACTTCTATGAGAACGCCTTATAGTGGCCTTAGATACCTCCATGAGAATGACTTTTAGTTGCACCGGATAACTCTGTGAGAATGCCTTAAAGATGCCCTAGATACCTCTATGAGAATGCCTTATAGTTGCATCAGATTGCTCTATTTGATGCCTTTTAGTTGCACTGGATACCTCTTTGAGAATGCCTTATAGTTGTATCAGATACCTGAAAGAGAACGTCTTATAGTTGCACAGGATAGCTCTATGTAAACACCTTACAGTTGCACCAGATAATTCTTCTAGACTTTATTATTGTTGCATGGATACCTCTAAGAGAACAGCTTATAATTGCACAAGGTATCTCTATGAGAGCACCTTGTAGTTGCTCCAGAAACCTCTATGATAACACCTCGCAGTTGTACCAAATACCTCTGTGAGAATGCTTATTGTCACACCGGCTACCTCTATGATAACGACTTATAGTTGCACTGGATACCTGTGTGACAATGCCTTATTGTTGCACCAGATACCTGCATGACAATGCCTTACAATTGTACCGGATACCTCTGTGAGAACACGTTGTAGTTGCACTGGATACCTCTATGAGATCTCCTTATAGTTGTACCAGATAACTATTTAAGAATGCCTTACGGATGCATCAGGTTCCTCAATGAGAACTCCTTATGGTTGCACCAGGTTCCTCTTTGAGAATGCCTTATATTTGCACTGTATACCTCTATGGTAGTGCCTTATAGTTGCACTGGATACCTCTCTGCGAATGCCTCCTAGTTGCACTGGATACCTCTATGACAAAGCCTTATAGTTACACTGGATACCTCTATGAGAATGCCTTATAGTAGCATCAGGTACCTCTTTGAGAACTCCTTATAGCTGCACAGAATACCTCTATGAGAATGCCTTATAGTTGCATCAGGTACCTCTTTGAGAACTCCTTATAGCTGCACAGGATACCTCTATGAGAAAACCTTATAGTTGCACTGGATGCCTCTTTGAGAATGCCTTATAGTTGCACTGGATACTTCTACAAAAACTTCTTATAGTTGCACAGGATATCTCTATGAAAACACCTTATAGTTGCACTGGATACCTCGATGACAAGACCTTATATTTGCACTGGATACCTCTATGGGAATGCCTTATAGTTGCATCAGGTACCCCTATGAGAACTCCTTATATTTGCACCTGATAGCTCTATGAGAACACATTATAGTTGCACCAGGTACCTCTGTGAGAGCACCATATAACTACACTGGATATGTCTATGAGAATGCTTTATAGTTGCACCAGATACCTTTATGAGAACATCATATAGTTGCAGTGTATACCTCTATGAGAACGCCTTATGGTTGCACTGGATATCTCTGTGCGACTGCCTTATAGTTGCACTGGATAACTTTATGAGAATGCCTTATAGGCTTACTGCATACCTAATTTAAGAACACCTTATAATTGCGCTGGATTCCTCTATGAGAACACATTATAGTTACACCAGAGACCTGAAAGAGAACACCTTATAGTTGTACCATATACCTCTATGAGAACACCTTATAGAGGGACCATGTACATCTATGAGAATGCCTTACAGCTGCTCCAGATACCTCTATGAGAATGCCTTATAGTTGCACCAGATACCTCTATGATAAATCTATATAATTGCTCCAGATACCTGTATGAGAATGCTTTATAGTTTCACCTGATATCTGTATGATATCACATTTTAATTGTACCGGATACCTCTGTGAGAATACCTTATAGTTGCACAAGGTATCTCTATCAGAATGCCTTATACTTGCACTGGATATGTCTACGAGAATGTATCATTGTTGCACTGTATACTGGTATGACAATGTCTTATAGTTGAACTGGACACCCTGTGTGACAATGCCTTATAGTTGCACTAGTTTCTGGTATAACAGCACATAATGATTGCACCGGATACATCTATGAGAATGCCTTATAGCTTCACCAGATACCTCTATGAGGATGCATTCCAGATGCACTGGATATCTCTATGAGAACTCGTAATAGTTGCACCGGATATCTCTATGACAACACCATTTAGTTGCACTGGATACCTCTATGAGAATGCCTTATAGTTGAACCAGATATCTCTATGGGAAAGCCTTATATTTGCACCGGATATCACTATGAGAACACACTATTGTTGCAATGGATACCTCTATGAGAATGCTTTATACTTGCACCAGATACCTCCATGAGAGCACCTTATAGTTGCATAGGATTCCTACAGTATATGAGAACGCCTTATAGTTGCACAGGATACATCTATGAAAACACGTTATAGTTGCTCTGGAAATCTCTATGAGAATGCTTTATAGTTGCACTGGCTACCTCTATGGGAATGCCTTATAGTTGCACGAGTACCTCTATGAGAGCACCTTACAGTATCTTTATGAGAACGTCTTATACTTGCACCAGACACCTCTAAGAGAATGCTTTATATTTGCACCAGACACTTCTATGAGAATGCCTTATAGTGGCATCAGATATTTCCATGAGAGTGCCTTACAGTTGCACCGGATACCTCTATGAGAATGCCTTAAAGATGCACTAGATATCCCTATCAGAATGCCTTACAGTTGCACCAGATTGGTCTATGTGAATGCCTTTAGGTTGCACTGGATACCTCTTTGAGAATGCTTTATAGTTGCATCAGATACCTTAATGAGAACGCCTTATAGTTGCACTGCATAGCTCTATGTAAACACCTTATAGTTGCACCAGATACTTCTTCTAGACTTTATTATAGTTGCGCTGGATACCTCTAAGAGAACAGCTTATAGCTGCAGAAGGTATCTCTATGACAGTGCCTTGTAGTTGCTCCAGAAACCTCTATGAGAATGCCTTGTAGTTGCACCACATACCTCTATGAGAATGCTTATTGTCACATCTGATACCTCTATGATAATGACTTATAGTTGTACTGGATACCTGTAAGACATTGCCTTATTGTTGCACCAGATACCTGTATGACAATGCCTTACAGTTGTACCGGATACCTCTGTGAGAACTCATTATAGTTGCACTGGATACCTCTATGAGATCGAGTTGTAGTTGTACCAGATAACTATCTAAGAATGCCTTATGGATGCATCAGGTACCTCAACGAGAGCACCTTATGGTTGCACCAGGTTCCTCTTTGAGAATGCCTTTTAGTTGCACTGTATACCTCTATGGTAAAGCCTTATAGTTGCACTGGATACTTCTATGAGAATGCCTCCTAGTTGCACTGGATACCTCTATGACAAAGCCTTATAGTTACACTGGATACCGCTATGAGAATGCCTTATAGTTGCACTGGATACCTCTATGAGAATGCCTTATAGTTGCATCAGGTACTTCTATGAGAACTATTATAGCTGCACAGGATACCTGTATGAAAAATCTTATAGTTGCACTGGATACCTCTTTGAGAACACCTTATAGTTGCACTGGATGCTTCTATAAAAACGTCTTGTAGTTGCACCAGATATCTCCATGAAAACACCTTATAGTTGCACCTGATACCTCTATGGGAACACATTATAGTTGCTCCAGGTACCTCTGTGAGAGCACCATACAGCTGCACTGGATATCTCTATGAGAATGCCTTATAGTTGCACCAGATACCTTTATGAGAATGTCATATAGCTGCAGTGGATTCCTCTATGAGAATGCCTCATAGTTACACTGGATATCTCTGCGAGAACATCTTATAGTTGCCCTGGATACTCCTATGAGTACACCATATAGTTGCACCAGACACCTCTATGACAGCGTATTGTTTTTGCACAGGACACCTCTATGAGAATGCCTTATAGTTGAACTGGACACCTCTATAAGAATGCCTTATAGCTGCAGGGACTCCTCTATGAAAATGCCTTATCATTGCACTGTATACCTGTATGAGAATGCGTTATAGTTCCACCAGCAACATCTATTAGAATGCCTAATAGTTGCACCGGATAACTCTTTTAAGAACACCTTATAGTTGCAGTGGATACCTCGTTGACAAAGTCATATAATTGCACCAGATATCTCCATGGCAACACCTTATAGTTGCACTGGAATAACTCTAGGACAATGCCTTAGAGTTGCACTGGATACTTCTAAGAGAATATCTTATAGCTGCAACAGATACCTCTATGAGAATGCTTTATAGGTGCACCAAGTAACTCTATGAGAATGCCTTATAGTCGCACTGGCTACATCTCTGAGAAAACATTATTGTTGCACTGGATACTGGTGTGACCGCACCTTATAGTTGAACTGGACACCAGTGTGACAATGCCTTAAAGTTGCACTAGATATCAGTTTAACAACGCATTATGTTTGCATCAGATACCTCTATGAGAATGCCTTCTAGATGCACTGGATACCTCTATGAGACCACCTTATAGTTGCACTGGATACCTCTATGAGAACGCCTAATAGTTGTACTGGATATCTGTATGACAACACCTTTTAGTTGCATCTGACAATGCCTTAAAGTTGCACTAGATATCAGTTTAACAGCGCATTATGGTTGCACCAGATACCTCTATGAGAACACCCTATAGTTGCACCAGGTACCTCTATGGGAACACCTTATACCTGCACCGGATACCTCTATGAGAACGCGTTATGGTTGCATCAAATAACTCTATGAGAACTCCTTATAATTGTACAGTATACCTCTAAGGGTATGCCTTATAGTAGTCCAGAAACCTCTATGAGAACACCTTGTAGTTGCACTGGATACCTCTATGAGAATGCCTTATAGTAGCATTGGATACCTCTATGAGAATGCATTATAGTTGCAGCAGACAAATATATGAGAATGCCTGATAGTTGCCCCAGACTCCTCTATGAAAATGTCATATAGTTTCACCAGATATTTGAAAGAGAGCGCCTTATAGTTGCAACATATACCTCTATAAGAACACCTTATAGTAGGACCAAGTACATCTATGAGAATGCCTTTCAGCCGCTCCAGATACCTCTATGAGAATGCCTTATAGTTGCAACACATACCTCTATGATAACGCTATATAATTGCATTGGTAACGTGTATGAGAATACCTGATATCTGTATGACATCACCTTTTAGTTGTACTGGATACCTCTGTGAGAATGCCTTATATTTGCACAACATATCTCTAGCAGAATGCCTTATAGTTGCACTGGGTATGTCTATGAGAATGCATCATTGTTGCACTGTATACTGGTATGACAATGTCTTACAGTTCAACTGGACACTGGTGTGACAATGCCTTATAGTTGCACTAGATACTGGTATAACAGCACATAATGGTTGCACTGGATACATCTATGAGAACGCCTTATAGCTTCTCCAGATACCTCTATGAGGATGCCTTTCAGATGCACTGGATATCTCTATGAGAATGTACAATAGTTTCACCGGATATCTCTATGACTACACCATTTAGTTGCACTGGATACCTCTATGAGAATGTCTTATAGTTGCACCAGATATCTCTATAGGAAAGCCTTATAGTTGCACCAGATATCACTATGAGAACACATTATTGTTGTACTGGATACCTCTATGAGAAATCTTTATACTTGCACCAGATACCTCTATGAGAGCATCTTATAGTTGCATAGGATTCCTACTGTACATGACAACGCCTTATAGTTGCACTGGATACCGCTATGAAAACAACTTGTAGTTGCACTGGAAATCTCTATGAGAATGCCTTATAGTTGCACTAGATACCTCTATGGGAATGCCCTATAGTTTCACGGGTACCTCTATGAGAGCACCTTACAGTATCTTTAGGAGAACGTCTTATACTTGCACCAGACACCTCTATGAGAATGCATTATATTTGCACCTGACACTTCTATGAGAACGCCTTATAGTGGCCTTAGATACGTCCATGAGAATGACTTTTAGTTGCACCGGATAACTCTGTGAGAATGCCTTATAGTTGCACTGGATACCTCTATAAGAATGCCTTAACGATGCCCTAGATACCTCTCTGAGAATGCCTTAAAGATGCCCTAGATACCTGTATGAGAATGCCTTATAGTTGCATCAGATTGCTCTATGTGACGCCTTTTAGTTGCACTGGATACCTCTTTGAGAATGCCTTATAGTTGCATCAGATACCTGAATGAGAACGTCTTATAGTTGCACAGGATAGCTCTATGTAAACACCTTACAGTTGCACCAAATAATTCTTCTAGACTTTATTATAGTTGCTCTGGATACCTCTAAGAGAACAGGTTATAATTGCACAAGATATCTCTATAAGAGCACCTTGTAGTTGCTCCAGAAACCTCTATGATAACACCTTGCAGTTGTACCAAATACCTCTGTGAGAATGCTTATTGTCAAACCGGCTACCTCTATGATAACAACTTATAGTTGCACTGGATACCTGTGTGACAATGCCTTATTGTTGCACCAGATATCTGCATGACAATGCCTTACAGTTGTACCGGATACCTCTGTGAGAACACGTTGTAGTTGCACTGGATACCTATATGAGATCTCCTTATAGTTGTACCAGATAACTATCTAAGAATGCCTTATGGATGCATCAGGTTCCTCAATGAGAACTCCTTATGGTTGCACCAGGTTCCTCTTTGAGAATGCCTTATAGTTGCACTGTATACCTCTATGGTAGTGCCTTATAGTTGCACTGGATAACTCTATAAGAATGCCACCTAGTTGCACTGGATACCTCTATGACAAAGCCTTATAGTTACACTGGATACCTCTATGAGAACACCTTATAGTTGCACTGGATGCCTCTTTGAGAATGCCTTATAGTTGCACTGGATACTTCTACAAAAACTTCTTATAGTTGCACAGGATATCTCTATGAAAACATCTTATAGTTGCACTGGATACCTCGATGAGAAGACCTTATATTTGCACTATATACCTCTATGGGAACGCCTTATAGTTGCATCAGGTACCCCTATGAGAACTCCTAATAGTGGCACCTGATAGTGCTATGAGAACACATTATAGTTGCACCAGGTACCTCTGTGAGAGAACCATATAACTACACTGGATATGTCTATGAGAATGCTTTATAGTTGCACCAGATACCTTTATGAGAACATCATATAGTTGCAGTGTATACCTCTATGAGAACGCCTTATGGTTGCACTGGATATCTCTGTGAGACTGCCTTATAGTTGCGCTGGAAACTACTATGAGTACACCTTATAGTTGCACCAGACACCTCTATGAGAGCGTATAATTTTTGCACTGGACACCTCTATGGAATGCTTTATAGTTGTACTGGACAGCTCTATAAGAACGCCTTATTGCTGCATGGAATCCCCTAAGAAAATGCCTTATCATTGCACCAGATACCTGTATGAGAATGCGTTATAGTTCCACCACAAACATCTATTAGAATACCTTACAGTTGCATCAGATAACTCTTTTAAGAACACCTTACAGTTGCACTGGATACGTCTATGAGAACACCTAATAGTTGTACTGGATACCTCTATGACAAAGCCATATAGTTGCACTGGAATACCTCTAGGACAAAGCCTTATAGCTGCACAGGATACTTCTAAGAAAATAGCTTATAGCTGCACCAGATACCTCTATGAGAATGCTTTATAGGTGCACCAGGTAACTCTATGAGAATGGCTTATAGTTGCACTGAATACATCTATGAGAACACATTATTGTTGTACTGGATACTGGTGTGACAACACCTTATAGTTGTACTGGACCCGGTGCGACCATGCCTTATAGTTGCACTAGATACCTCTATGAGAACACCTTATAGTTGTGCTGGATACCTCTATGAGAACGCCTGATAGTTGCACTGGATACCTGTATGAGAACACCTTATCGTTGCACTGGATACCTCTGTGAGAATGCCTTATAGTTGCACTGGATACCTCTATGAGAACACCTTATAGTGGCACTGGATACCTCTATGAACATGCCTTATAGTTGCACTGGATACCTCTATGAGTATGCCCTATATTGGCACCAGGTGCCTTCATGAGAATGACTTACAGTATCTCTATGAGAATGTCTTAAAATTGCACCGGACACCTCTTTGAGAATGCCTTATATTTGCACCAGACACCCTTATGAGAATGCCTTATAGTGGCACTAGATACCTCTATGAGAATGCATTATAGTTGCATCAGAAAACTTGGGGAGAAGGCCTTCTAGTTGCACAAGATACCTCTAAGAGAATGCCTTAAAGATCCACTGGATACCTCTTTGAGAACAGCTTCTAGTTGCATTGGATACCTCTTTAAGTATGCCTTATTATTACACCAGACTGCTCTAAGAGAACGCCTTATAGCTGCACTGGAGACCTCTAAGAGAACGATTTAAAGTTACAGCCGACTCCTCTATGAGAATGCCTGATAAATGTAACAGATACCTAAATGTGAATGCATTATAGTTCCTCCAGAAACATCTATGGGAATCCGTTATAGCTGCACAGGATAACTCTTTTAAGAACACCTTATAGTTGCACTCAATTCATCTATGAGAACGCCTTATTGTTGCACCAGATACCTCTTTGAGATTGCCTTTATACTTGTCTCGATACCTCTATAACAATGCTTTACAGTTGCACCAGTTACCTCAATCACAATGTGTTATAGCTGCACCAGATACTTCAAAAGAGAATGCCTTATAGCTACTCCAGATACCTCTATGAGAATGCAAGAGAAGCGCACTCAGGTACCTCTATGAGTACGCCTCATAGCTGTACTGGATACGTCTATAAAAACAAATTATTGTTTCACTGGATACTGGTGTGACAATGCCTTATAGTTGCACAAGATACCAGTATAACAATGCATTACAGTTGACCTGGATACCTCCATGAAAACACCTTATAGTTTCATCAGATGCCTGTATGAGAATGCCTTCCAGATGCTCTGGATACCTCTAAGAGACTGCCTTATAGTTGCACTGGATACCTCAATGAGAATGCCTTATAATTGCACCGAATACCTCTATGGGAACACTTTATACTTGCACCGGATACCACTATGAGAACACCTTATTGTTGCACTGGATACCACTGTGAGACTGACTTATACTTGCAGCAGACACCTCAATGAGAATGCCTTAGAGTTGCACTGGATACCTATATGAGAACGACTTACAGTTGCACTGGATACCTCTATGAGAACACCTTACAGTTGCACTAGATACCTCTATGAGAATGCCTTATACTTGCACTGCATACATCTACGAGAACGCCTTGTAGTTGCACTGGATACCTCTATGAGAAAGCTCTATAGTTGCACCAGGTAGCTCTATGAGAACACCTTATAGTTGCACTGGATAACTCTATGAGAATGCCTTATAGGCTTACTGCATAACTATTTTAAGAATACCTTATAATTGCACTGGATACCTCTATGAGAACACTTTATAGTTACACCGGAGACCTGAAAGAGAACACCTTATAGTTGTACCATATACCTCTATGAGAACACCTTATAGTGGGACCATGTACATCTATGAGAATGCCTTACAACTGCACCAGATACCTCTATGAGAATGCCTTATAGTTGCACCAGATACCTCTATGATAAATCTATATAATTGCTCCAGATACCTGTATGAGAATGCTTTATAGTTTCACCTGATATCTGTATGACATCACATTTTATTTGTACTGGATACCTCTGTGAGAATGCCTTATAGTTGCACAAGGTATCTCTATCAGAATGCCTTTTAGTTGCACTGGATATGTCTATGAGAATGCATCATTGTTGCACTGTATACTGGTATGACAATGTCTTATAGTTGAACTGGACACCCTGTGTGACAATGCCTTATAGTTGCACTTGATACTGGTATAACAGCACATAATGATTGCACCGGATACATCTATGAGAATGCCTTATAGCTTCACCAGATACCTCTATGAGGATGCATTCCAGATGCACTGGATATCTCTATGAGAACGCCTAATAGTTGCACCGAATATCTCTATGACAACAAAATTTAGTTGCACTGGATACTTCTTTGAGAATTTCTTATAGTTGAACCAGATATCTCTATGGGAAAGCCTTATATTTGCACTGGATATCACTATGAGAACACACTATTGTTGCAATGGTTACCTCTATGAGAATGCTTTATACTTGCACCAGATACGTTCTATGAGAGCACCTTATAGTTGCATAGGATTCCTACAGTATATGAGAAAGCCTTATAGTTGCACCGGATACCTCTATGAAAACACGTTATAGTTGCACTGGAAATCTCTATGAGAATGCTTTATAGTTACACTGGCTACCTCTACGGGAATGCCTTATAGTTGCACGGGTACCTCTATGAGAGCACCTTAGAGTATCTTTATGACAACGTCTTATACTTGCACCAGACACCTCTATGAGAATGCCTTATATTTGCACCAGACACTTCGATGAGAATGCCTTATAGTGGCATCAGATATCTCCATGAAAATGCCTTACAGCTGCACCAGATACCTCTATGAGAATGCCTTAAAGATGCACTAGATATCTCTGTGAGAATGCCTTATAGTTGCACCAGATACCTGAATGAGAACGCCTTATTGTTGCACTGGATAGCCTATGTAAACACGTTATAGTTGCACCAGAAACTTCTTCTAGACTTTATTATAGTTGCACTGGATACCTCTAAGAGAACTGCTTATAGCTGCAGAAGGTATCTCTATGAAAGTGCCTTGTAGTTGCTCCAGAAACCTCTATGAGAATGCCTTGTAGTTGCACCACATACCTCTATGAGAATGCTTATTGTCACATCTGATACCTCTATGATAATGACTTATAGTTGTACTGGATACCTGTAAGACATTGCCTTATTGTTGCACCAGATATCTGTACGACAATGCCTTACAGTTGTACCGGACACCTCTGTGAGAACTCGTTATGGTTGCACTGGATACCTCTGTGAGATCGCCTTGTATTTGTACCAGATAACTATCTAAGAATGCCTTATGGATGCATCAGGTACCTCAATGAGTACACCTTATGGTTGCACCAGGTTCCTCTTTGAGAATGCCTTTTAGTTGCACTGTATACCTCTATGTTAATGCCTTATTGTTGCACTGGATACTTCTAAGAGAATGCCTCCTAGTTGCACTGGATACCTCTATGACAAAACCTTATAGTTACACTGGATACCGCCATGAGAATGCCTTACAGTTGCACTGGATACCTCTATGAGAATGCCTTATAGTTGCATCAGGTACTTCTATGAGAACTCTTATAGCTGCACAGGATACCTCTATGAAAAATCTTATAGTTGCACTGGATACCTCTTTGAGAACACCCTATAGTTGCACTGGATACTTCTATAAAAACGTCTTGTAGTTGCACCTGATATCTCCATGAAAACATCTTATAGTTTCACTGGATTCCTTTATGAGAAGATGTTATATTTGCTGTAGATACCTCAATGGGAACACCTTATAGTTGCACCTGATACCTCTATGGGAACACATTATAGTTGCACCAGGTACCTCTGTGAGAGCACCATATAGCTGCACTGGATAGCTCTATCAGAATGCCTTATAGTTGCACCAGGTACCTTTATGAGAATGTCATATAGTTGCAGTGGATTCCTCTATGAGAATGCCTCATAGTTACACTGGATATCTCTGTGAGAACGCCTTATAGTTGCCCTGGATACACCTATGAGTACACCATATAGTTGCACCAGACACCTCTATGACAGCATATTGTTTTTGCACAGGACACCTCTATGAGAATGCCTTATAGCTGCAGGGACTCCTCTATGAAAATGCCTTATCATTGCACTGTATACCTGTATGAGAATGCGTTATAGTTCCACCAGCAACATCTATTAGAATGCCTTATAGTTGCACCTGATAACTCTTTTAAGAACACCTTATAGTTGCACTGGATACCTCTATGACAAAGTCATATAATTGCACCAGATATCTCCATGACAACACCTTATCGTTGCACTGGAATAACTCTAGGACAATGCCTTAGAGTTGCACTGGATACTTCTAAGAGAATATCTTATAGCTGCAACAGATACCTCTATGAGAATGCTTTATAGGTGCACCAAGTAACTCTATGAGAATGCCTTATAGTCGCACTGGCTACATCTCTGAGAAAACATTATTGTTGCACTGGATACTGTGTGACCGCACCTTATAGTTGAACTGACACCGTGTGACAATGCCTTAAAGTTGCACTAGATATCAGTTTAACAACGCATTATGGTTGCATCAGATACCTCTATGAGAATGCCTTCTAGATGCACTGGATACCTCTATGAGACCACCTTATAGTTGCACTGGATACCCTATGAGAACGCTTAATAGTTGTACTGGATATCTGTATGACAACACCTTTTAGTTGCATCTGACAATGCCTTAAAGTTGCACTAGATATCAGTTTAACAACGCATTATGGTTGCACCAGATACCTCTATGAGAACACCCTATAGTTGCACCGGGTACCTCTATGGGAACACCTTATACCTGCACTGGATACCTCTATGAGAATGCGTTATGGTTGCGTCAAATACCTCTATGAGAACTCCTTATAATTGTACAGTATAACTCTAAAGGAATGCCTTATAGTAGCCCAGAAACCTCTATGAGAACACTTTGTAGTTGCACTAGATACCTCTATGAGAATGCCTTATAATTGCATTGGATACCTCTATGAGAATGCATTATAGTTGCAGCGGATAAATATATGAGAATGCCTGATAGTTGCCCCAGACACCTCTATGAAAATGTCATATAGTTTCACCAGATATTTGAAAGAGAATGCCTTATAGTTGCAACATATACCTCTATAAGAACACTTTATAGTAGGACCAAGTACATCTATGAGAATGCCTTACAGCCGCTCCAGATACCTCTATGAAAATGCCTTATAGTTGCAACAGATACCTCTATGATAACGCTATATAATTGCACCAGATACGTGTATGAGAATGCCTGATATCTGTATGACATCGCCTTTTAGTTGTACTGGATACCTCTGTGAGAATGCCTTATACTTGCACAAGGTATCTCTAGCAGAATGCCTTATAGTTGCACTGGATATGCCTATGAGAATGCATCATTGTTGCTCTGTATGCTGGTATAACAATGTCTTACAGTTGAACTGCACACTGGTTTGACAATGCCTTATAGTTGCACTAGATACTGGTATAACAGCACATAATGGTTGCACTGGATACATCTATGAGAACGCCTTATAGCTTCACCAGATACCTCTATGAGGATGCCTTTCAGATGCACTGGATATCTCTATGAGAACATCTAATAGTTGCACCGGATATCTCTATGACTACACCATTTAGTTGCACCGGATACATCTATGAGAACGCCTTATAGTTGCACCAGATATCTCTATGGGAAAGCCTTATAGTTGCACTGGATATCACTATGAGAACACATTATTGTTGTACTGGATACCTCTATGAGAACTCTTTATACTTGCACCAGATACCTCTATGGGAGCACCTTATAGTTGCATAGGATTCCTACTGTACATGAGAATGCATTATAGTTGCACTGGATACCTCTACGAAAACACCTTATAGTTGCACTGGAAATCTCTATGAGAATGCCTTTTAGTTGCTCTAGATACCTCTATGGGAATGCCCTATAGTTGCATGGGTACCTCTATGAGAGCACCTTACAGTATCTTTAGGAGAACGTCTTATACTTGCACCAGACACCTCTATGAGAATGCATTATATTTGCACCAGACACTTCTATGAGAACGCCTTATAGTGGCATCAGATACCTCCATGAGAATGACTTTTAGTTGCACCAGATAACTCTGTGAGAATGCCTTATAGTTGCACTGGATACCTCTATGAGAATGCCTTAAAGATGCCCTAGATACCTCTATGAGAATGCCTTATGGTTGCATCAGATTGCTCTATGTGACGCCGTTTAGTTGCACTGTATACCTCTTTTGAGAATGCCTTACAGTTGCATCAGATACCTGAATGAGAACGTCTTATAGTTGCACAGGATAGCTCTATGTAAACACCTTACAATTGCACCAGATAATTCTTCTAGACTTTATTATAGTTGCGCTGGATACCTCTAAGAGAACAGCTTTTAATTGCACAAGGTATCTCTAAGAGAGTATCTTGTAGTTACTCCAGAAACCTCTATGATAACACCTTGCAGTTGTACCAAATACCTCTGTGAGAATGCTTATTGTCACAACGGCTACCTCTATGATAATGACTTATAGTTGCATCAGGTACCTCTTTGAGAACTCCTTATAGTTGCACAGGATACCTCTATGAGAACACCTTATAGTTGCACTGGATGCCTCTTTGAGAATGCCTTATAGTTGCACTGGATACTTCTACAAAAACTTCTTATAGTTTCACAGGATATCTCTATGAAAACACCTTATAGTTGCACTGGATACTTTGATGAGAAGACCTTATATTTGCACTGGATACCTCTATGGGAACGCCTTATAATTGCATCAGGTACCCCTATGAGAACTCCTTATAGTTGCACCTGATAGCTCTATGAGAACACATTATAGTTGCACCAGGTACCTCTGTGAGAGCACCATATAACTACACTGGATATCTCTATGAGAATGCTTTATAGTTGCACCAGATACCTTTATAAGAACATCATATAGTTGCAGTGTATACCTCTATGAGAACGCCTTATGGTTGGACTGGATATCTCTGTGAGACTGCCTTATAGTTGCACTGGATACTGCTATGAGTACACCTTATAGTTGCACCAGACACCTCTATGACAGCATATAATTTTTGCACCGGACACCTCTATGGAATGCTCTATAGTTGTACTGGACACCTCTATAAGAATGTCTTTTAGCTGCATGGAATCCCCTAAGAAAATGCCTTATCATTGCACCAGATACCTGTATGAGAATGCATTACAGTTCCACCAGAAACATCTATTAGAATACCTTACAGTTGCATCAGATAACTCTTTTAAGAACACCTTACAGTTGCACTGGATACGTCTATGAGAATACCTAATAGTTGTACAGGATACTTCTATGACAAAGCCATATAGTTGCACCAGACACCTCTATGACAACTCCTTATAGTTGCACTGGAATACCTCTAGGACAATGCCTTATAGTTGCACAGGATACTTCTATGAAAATACCTTATAGCTGCACCAGATACCTCTATGAGAATGCTTTATAGGTGCACCAAGTTACTATGCGAGAATGCCTTATAGTTGCACAGGAAACATCTATGAGAACACATTATTGTTGTACTGGATACTGGTGTGACAACACCTTATAGTAGTACTGGACCCAGTGTGACAATGCCTTATAGTTGCAGTAGATACTTCTATGAGAACACCTTATAGTTGCGCTGGATACCTCTGTGAGAACGCCTGATAGTTGTACTGGATACCTGTATGAGAACACCTTTATAGTTGCACTGGATACCTCTATGAGAACTCCTTATAGTTGCACTGGATACCTCTATGAAAATGTCTTACAGCTGCACTGGATACCTCTATGAGAATGCCCTATATTTGCACCAGGTACCTCCATGAGAATGACTTACAGTATCTCTATGTGAATGTCTTAAAATTGCACTGGACACCTCTTTGAGAATGCCTTATATTTGCACCAGACACCTTTATGAGAATGCCTTACAGTGGCACTAGTTACCTCTATGAGAACACATTATAGTTGCACCAGGCAACTCTGTGAGAATGCCTTGTTGTTGCACTGGATACCACTATGAGAATACCTCTATGAGAGCACCTTATAGTTGCATAAGATTCCTACAGTATATCAGAATGCCTTATAGTTGCACTGGATACCTCTATGAAAACACCTTATAGTTGCACTGTAAATCTGGAAATAGAGATACCTCTATAAGAATGCTTTAAAGATCCACTGGATACCTCTTTGAGAACACCTTATAGTTGCACTGGATACCTCTATGTGTATGCCTTATAATTGCACCAGACTGCTCTATTTGAACACCTTATAGTTGCACTGGACACCTCTATGAGAACGATTTATAGTTACAGTGGCTACTCTATGAGAATGCCTGATAAATGTACTAGATACCTGAATGAGAATGCATTATAGTTCCACTGGAAACATCTATGGGAATGCCTTATAGCTGCACAGGATAACTCTTTCAAGAACACCTTATAGTTGCACTGGATTCATCTATGAGAATTCCTTATTGTTGCACCACATACCTCTATGAGAATGCCTTATAATTGCTCCGTATACCTCTATAACAATGCCTTATAGTTGCACCAGTTACCTCTATCACAATGCCTTATAGTTGCACAGGATACTTCTAAGAGAATGCCTTATAGCTGCTCCAGATACCTCTATGAGAATGCATTATAGCTGCACCAGGTACCTCTATGAGTATGCTTTATAGCTGTACTGGATACAGCTATAAAAACACATTATTGTTGCACTGGATACTGGTGTGACAATGCCTTATAGTTGAACTGGACATCGGTTTGACAATGCCTTTTAGTTGCACAAGATACCAGTATAACAATGCATTATGGTTGCACTGGTACATCTATGAAAATGCCTTATAGTTTCATCAGATGCCTCTATGAGAATGTCTTCCAGATGCACTGGATACCTCTAAGAGACTGCCTTATAGTTGCACTGGATACCGCTTTGAGAATGTCTTATAGTTGCACCAGATACCTCTAAGGGAACACTTTATATTTGCACCGGACACCACTAAGAGAACGCCTTATTGTTGCACTGGATACCTCTGTGACAATGACTTATGCTTGCAGCAGATACCTCAATGAGAATGCCTTATAGTTGCACTGGATACCTGTATGAGAACGCCTTGTAGTTGCACTGGATACCTCTATGAGAACACCTAATAGTTGCACTGGATACCTCTCTGAGAACACCTTATAGTTGCACCAGATACCTCTATGAGAACACCTTATTGTTGCACTAGATACCTCTATGAGAATGCCTTATACTTACACTGCATACATCTATGAGAATGCCTTATAGTTGCACTGGATACCTCTATGAGAAAGCTCTATAGTTGCACCAGGTACCTCTATGAGAATGCCTTATAGTATCTCTATGAGAACGTCTTATAGTTGCACTAGACACCTCTATGAGAATGCCTTGTATTTGCACCAAACACCTTTATGAGAACACCTTATAGTGGTACTAGATACCGCTATGAGAACACCTTATAGCTGCACTGGATAACTCTGTGAGAATGCCTTATAGTTGCACCAGATACCTCTATGAGAACCCCTTAAAGATGCACTGGATACCTCTTTGAGAACACCTTATAATTGCACTGGATACTTCTATGAAAATGACTTGTAGTTTCACCGGATAATTGTATGACAACACCTTTCACTTGCATTGGATACCTCTATAAGAACACCTTAGAGCTGCACAGGATACCTCTATGGGAACGTCATATACTTGCACCAGATACCACTAAGAGAAAACCTTATTGTTGCACTGGATACCTCTATGAGAACATCTTAATAGTTGCACCGGATACCTATGTGAGAATGCCTTATAGTTTCACCGGATACCGCTATGAGAACACCTTATACTTGCACTGCATACATCTATGAGAACGCCTTATAATTGCACTTGATACCTCTATGAGAAAGCCCTATAGTTGCACCAGGTACCTCTATGAGAATGTCTTATAGTAACTGTATGAGAATGTCTTATAGTTTCAATGGACACATGTATGAGAATGCCTTATGTTTGCACCAGACACCTTTATGAGAACACCTTATAGTGGCACTAGATACCTTTATGATAATGCCTTATAGTTGCACTGTGTAACTCAGTGAGAAAGCCTTATAGTTGCACCAGATACCTCTATGAGAATGTCTTATAGTTGCATCAGATACCTGTATGAGAACGCCTTATAGTTGTACCATTTACCTCCATGTGAGCTCCTTATATTTGCACCAGATACCTCTGTGAGAACTTTTTATATTTGCACAGAATACCTCTATGAGAACACCTTATAGTTGCACCCAGTACCTCTATGAGAACACCTTATAGTTGCACCGCATACCTGTATGAGAATGCCTTATAGTCACTCCAGCTACTTCTATGAGAATGACTTACTGTTGCACTAGATACCTGTATGACAACACTGTATAGTTGCACTGGATACCTGTATGACAATGCCTTTCAGTTGCACCAGATACCTCTATGAGAAGACCTTGTAGTTGCACCGGGTACCTCTATGAAATCGGCTTAAAGTTGCACCGGATACCTCTATGAGAATGCCTTATAGTTGCACCAGGTACTCTATGAGATTGCCTTATGATTGCACCAGGTACCTCTTTGAGAATGCGTCATAGTTGCACTGGATAACTCTATCACTATGCCTTATAGTTACACTGGATACCTCTGTCACAACGCCTTTTAGTTGCACTGGATACCTCTATGAGAATGCCTTATAGTTGCTCTGGATACCTTTATGAGAGCACATTATAGTTGTACCGGAAACCTCTATGAAATCGGCTTATAGTTGCACCGGATACCTCTATGAGAATGCCTTATAGTTGCACCAGGTACCTTTATGAGATCACCTTATGGTTGCAGCAGGTACCTCTTTGAGAATATGTCATAGTTGCACTGGATAACTCTATCACTATGCCTTATAGTTACACTGCATATCTCTATGAGAACACCTCATAGTTGCACTGGATACCTCTGTCACAACGCCTTTTAGTTGCACTGGATACCTTGTTGAGAACGCATTATAGTTGCAGCAGTTACCTCTATGAGAACACCTTATTGTTGCACTTGATACCTCTATCAGAATGCCTAACAGCTATATTGGATATCTCTATGAGAACACCTTAAAAGTTGCACCAGGTACCTCTAGAAGAACACCTTATACAGTGCAGCCTTCTTAAATACTAACCCTTGGACTAGCAAAATGTATGCATTTAAGTAGGCTATGCATGTATCCACTCTTGTGTTCTCTTAATGGTAAGTACACCTTGAGTTATGTGTCAGGGTGCTGGGTAGGGAAAACAAATGCCAGCAGCCTTTAAGTGATTCTTTGGTTGGGATAAAGTGATTTGTGACATGTGGTATTATTTAGTCTGATTCCTATGTGAGGGAGGGAGCTTCTGGGTTTCATGTAAAGTGCTTCTGTAATATTCTTTGTGGTTCTTTGCTGAGCTGCTGCACCGCTCTGCTCCACAGAACTCCTCTCGAGCACGCGGAGACGCACTTCATGAGGCATCACTTGTCACTTCCCACCCACCTTCTGCAGCCACCCTCCCACCCTAAGGAAAGGGTGTAAGTTAACCAATCAGTGGAGTTCTGCTTACCCACGGATCAGAGAGGTGGTCCCCCCTTCCTCAGTGTCTAAGTGTTAAAGTCTACTACTAGAGCTCTAGGCCAAAAGGGCAGATGCAACTCTTCATATTTACTATTTACAGCTCTGAATGGTAGTCATAGCTCTTCAGTAGACTCCCTCCCACACCTGCTACTCCCCTTCACAAACCATACATTATTCTGTTTTGGACCCGAAGTAACAACACAAACATCTTTTTAATATGTCTGTGGCCAGCTACCCAGCCTAACCATGTGCCTTAGAGGACTTTTACTAGTCACTCTGTATGTTGCCCTTGTTTTCTCATGTGACTTTCTGGTCACTGGAACTGGCACCAGAGTCCACCCTTCCAGCCCCATAAGCCTTATTCATGTCGATTGGCTGAGCTGCAAAACTAGGCCTCTTGATCTAGTATCCATCATAGGCTGTACACTACATACAAAGGGCATATACTATAAGTTAAGGGACTATATTAGAAACTCCTGCAGGTTAAGAAGATTCCCATCCAAGGGTGTCATATATGGCCCTTCCCCCTTGCTCGCCAACTGCTATCAGAGGATATTGAATTATATCCTGGTCCCCCTAAAAATGCCCCAAGTACTTACACCTCCCTTACACAGAACTGGAAAACAGTAAAAGGACTGAAAATAGCCCACATGAATATACATAGCCTTCACCCCAAATTACCTGATCTCCAGGCATGGATGCAATATTATTCCCCTGAAATCCTTGGGATCTCAGAAACTTGGCTTAAACCTCACATTCTGCCATCTGAGGTTGCTGTCACTGGATACTCTACCTGTAGAAAGGACCATCCAAACAGAAAAGGAGGGGGAGTCCTCCTTTACGTCCATGCCTCGCTGACCTTGAAAAAGCTGCCCCTGTTAATACCACCTGATTACTCATGTGAATCCCTCTTTATTTTTCTATCCCTCAGTCAGGCTAAAACCCTATATATTGGATGTGTCTACCACACCTCAAACTCAGCCACGCAAGCCCTAACTGTGCTTATAAACAGCCTATTAGAATTGCACAAGGAAATAATCTGTGGGGACTTCAATGTGAACTGTCTCAGCCCTCTGTAGAGCCAATCAAGTTCCCTCTTAGAAAATGTCAATATGAACCAGTTAATTAATGATCCTACAGAACTGAACACTAACTCTGGCAACCATTCGCTTCTCGATTTGGCCCTTATCTCTAGACCTGACCAAATCAAGTCATCAGGAATCCTCCCCGATGCACTTAGCGATCACTCCTCCATATTACATTATATGGAAAAACAACTTCCCTAGACCCCCTCCAAGATTATCTCTGTCCATGTTGTTACTGGGTTCAATAAAACGTCATTCACCTCCCACCTAATGGATACAGACTGGGCCCCAGTACGTAATCTCCCTAATGGCGATCAAGCACTGCACTAGATTATCTTATCAACAACTTTATTAGTGTGGTGAACAAACATAATCCAATGAGGAGATGGAGAGCTAAAGGCCTATGTACTAAATTGATCACCAGGGATCTTAGAATGCAAATGAGGCTCCAGGACAATGCTTGGAATAAATTCAAAGCATCAGAGTTATACTCCTGCTGGCACAGCTATAGAATGTTAAGAAACTATTGCAAAAATGACCCAAGAAGGGCTAAAAATGTCACTGCAAACCACTCACTTGACAAAACCTAAGACATTTTGGGCACAAATTAATTGCCTCCTCAAGGGCAACCCCAAAGAGTCTACAGGGGTGAACTGACATTTGGTGGAAATGTCACCTCTGATCCTCCAACCATCGCACACTGGTTTAATGGTTTCTTCACAGACCTTGAGAAATTCAAAGCTGCAATCTCCACCAACACAATAACCCCTCCCATGTCATCACCCCCACCCCCACCCTCCAAGCCTAACTTCCACTTTAAATTAGTCATCAGTAAGCAGGTTCTTGAACTGCTCCATCGACTAAGGGTTGATGATTCCCCAGGGTATGATGGTCTTGAACCCAAATTCCTTAAAATAGCTGCCCCTGTCCTCATGAGACCCCCCTCACTGAACTTATGAATAAGTCATTACTAAGCAACACAGTTACTGAAAAGTGGAAAGTCATGATAGTGATTCCTATCTGCAAAGGTGGCTAAAAGGGACTTCTGGAAAACTATAGGCCTATCTCAGTTCTCAGCATGCTCAGTAAACTCCAGGAACAACTACTATTCAGTCAACTCCAAGAGTATCTTCACAGGACTAGCTCTCTAACCAATACCCAACATGGATTTCAAAGGCACCATGGAATGGATATTGCCTTACTACATGTTTTCTCTGATATCATTGCAGCTTAGGATGATGGGAAAGCGACTGGAGTGGTCTTTGCTGTCCTCAAGAATACATTTGACTTGATCAACCATGAACTCCTCCTAACAAAGCTGAAATATTTTGGTCTAGGTGACCTAACTCAATGATTGTTCAGAAGTTACTTGACAGGCAGGAAACAAAGCGTAAAGTGGCACGGAGCAACCTCCTCACTTAACTCGATCTCAGACGGAGTTCCCCGAGGGTCCATCCTTGCCCCCCTACTCTTCTCCGTGTTTGTAAATGACTTACCGTCAAACTGTGGAAATGCAACTATACAGTTTTATGCAGACGATGCCATCCTGCACAGGTCCGGTAGGGACGTAGATTGGATTAACTCTCAGCTAGCCAATGATGTTAAACTTCTTGAAAGATGGTTCTCAGATAAAACTCATCATCAACACAAAAAAAGACAAAAAAAAATAATGCTTTTTGGAAGCAATAGGCTGGACCCATGTAGAGAACATCTCATCTAGAATTCAACCTCTTCTGGTACAATCATTCAAATACCTTGGACTGGTTCTGTACCAGGGCCTTTCCTTTGAAACATATGTTAAGACTGTCTTTAAATCCCTTGCTCAGAAAATTGGACTACTATACAGATTAGCCCCTACCTTTCAGCTCCTGCATGACTCGTTATAGCCAAGGGCATGTTATTGCCTAACCTCCTCTATAATGCTTCATTCAATCGGCTAAAGAATCAACATTGACCAGACTCGTGATTCTCTATCACAAGATCGCTCGTTTTGCTAGTGGTGCACATATGCGTGAAAATCACTGCACTGTCTTAACCTCACTAAATTAACCTTCTTTTAGCACTAGAATGCACATACTGCTCTATTGCCTAACCTAAAAGCTGCAGAAACCAACTGCCCCTCCCAGCCTCAATACCTTACTTCAGTATGGGAGGCCCAACCAGCTGCTAAGGTCAGTCTCTAACTCTCTACTCGACTCATCAAGAGTCCTTACTTTCAGTTGGTAGCAGGTTCTTCCCTGTAGTAGACTCCACACTCTGGAATTCTCTATCCGTTGAAACTCATACATCCCCAACTCTCATGCAATTCAAGCGGAGACTGAAAACCATTCTCTGGGTCCCCCCCCTTCCTGCCAATACTATCCCTGACCTCTGTCCCCAATCTTGTCCACTACATACCTCCTCTCCTACAATCCAGATCTTTCTGTGCCAAAGAAACAACATTGCTCTATGACGAAACTGAAAGTATCCTTAAACTCTACTGCAACCAACTGGTTCAGGAGCCTCACATCCACTCCACACGACTCCACTCATTGGAATAGCTCTAAACTAGCTGTAATGTATTTGTCCTTTAATTGCTGTCCGCTGTATTCAAATGTAACTTATTTGTACTAAACCTGCTTGTATTTGTCCTTAATTATGAAATCCTGTATCTCAAACATCCAGTAATCCATATGTAAGCTAGCTGTATCAAACGTGCTTTATATGCTTTGTTAGATCTACATCTAATGTAACCTATTTGTACCAAATGTGCTTCCTATGGGTTCCATGTCATTACAGTGACTGAACAATGGTGACTAGCAAAACAGCGAGTGCACATCGCCGAAACCCAAAAACAGTGATGTGCTCTACAATGAAATAAAAAACAACAATGGCTGATAACTTTCTGTGCAAGGGGTGATATTTATTTACTTTTTATGTGGTGGGCTATGCCTCCTGAACCCCCCACCCTGAAATTAATATAACCAACCACAGGTGGGCACATTTCAAGGAGGGGAGAGACTCAAGGGGAGATAAAACTAAGTGAGGGGGACACAAGTTGGGGGGAGAACATTGACGGGGCAACCTACGGGCAGGGGAGAACAATGTTGGGGGAATGGAACCACATAAAATGAAATAAAAAAAAAGTAAACAACCCCCCAAAAAATACAAAAACTAAAGCACCCATTGCCAGTCCCCAACCCAGGTACACCAGTATCAGTGGCAGTGACTGTAGCCACCACACCAAATGATCAGCTGGGAACTGCCTAGCCCAACAAAGCCTCGTAACCTTATCTAGCTGACTCAGCCTCACTATTAACCAAGTTACTATTCACTAAAATTTGCTATTCACTGATACTTGCTATTGTTTTACAGTCGCTACTCTCACAGGTGCTTAAATTGAGTTGCTCAAATTGAGTCACTCAATTTGCGTCACCCATATAATAGGTAGAGATGCAGCGAATTTAAAATTCGCCAGCGAAGTGAACGCGAAGTGGCCACTTCGCCTTGTTATTATTACTTCACATTGTCATTCTGCCTTAAACGCAAAGTAAGGCGGAGGAACAGCAATATTGGCAGCATCCCACCCACACAGTCACCAGAATGAATGTACATCACCAAAGTGATACTGTCTTCTGTCTAGAAAACTCCCCAGTGCTGATGAAGTGAAAGGAAAGTGTAACAAGAAATGCAATTCTCCCAGAATTAATGGTGCACTCAGTGATGCACGCAGTGGTCAGGTCACACACAGAGTCACCAGAATTCGTGTGCATCCCCAAAATGCTACTGTCTTGTGTCCAGAAAATTCTCCAGTGCTGACAAAGTGATATGAGAGTGTAACAAGAAGTGCAGTCTCCCAGAATTAATGGTGCCATGCAAATGCACAGACAGATTAAGATTGCTCTGCACACTCAAGGGATGCATACGAAAAGGCACAACAACACCTAACCAGTGCTCACAAGTCACAAATCCAAATCTGGATATGAATACATTTTGCCAGTTGGAGGATTAGTGCACAGCAGCAACAATCCACTACCAGTAAAAATACCACAAAGCAGTATAAAAAATTCACGCAGGTGCGGTGGATAGCAGGTTCACACTGCTGCAATTACTCTGTAACACAATAAAAGGTGTCTGATTTAATGGCATGCATCACTCACACACTCACACACACACTCAAGTAATGCATAGCAAACTGAAAACCTTTAGTAATATAACCAAATGTTTTAAACAGACAAATTGTAGCCTGTTGCACCACAACAATCAGCAAAAAATTGTCAAGAATTACTAAAAATATTACTGTGTACATTAACACAGTTATACAAGAAAAATATAACCAAAACAGAAAGACTGCCTTTTTCTCCCAGTTAATCTACCTACACCACAAATATGCCCCTCCCCGAAAGCACACTTCACAGTACACAGACTGACTGTTCTAAATTAACATTCAAAATCCAGACACAACAATAAACACATGACATGAGCACAGAAGGGTTTCCTACTATCGATGTACTAAATTTTGAGCAAAAGATATTACTCAAAAAGGCATTTTAAACAGCTTTTAGAGGTTTTGAATCCCAGAGCTCTGAGATCAAACTGCCTCCAGCTACTACTGCACACACACTACCCAGGCCAGAACTGAGGCTGTGCCGAACAATCTAGAGCCCATGTGACCTGCAATCCCATGAATAACTGCAGAATTTCATTTGGAGCTCAATTACAGTGTGAAGTGAGGCAAATTACATTGATTTCAATGTACTTCGCCTTAAAATTGGTGGAGAAGTGGTTTGGGGAAGGCAGAATAACGCAAAGTCATTGGTTTCAATGAGCTTCACATTCCTCATTATGAAGCAAAGTACTCTGCTTCACATTGTAGAGTTCTTCCCGGATTTTGCGTTACTCAGTGAATCACTTGGCGGAGCAACTTAGGACCACTTCACCTACCACTGCTTACAGTACTTGTAACTCACATGCTGTACAGAAAGGAATGCGAATGCCTATGGCTGTACTTCCCTGATGAGCTGTAGCACAAAACTCCCCAACTTAAAAATGCTTATTAATGAGTACAATGGTGAGGAGGTGAAGCCTGGAGAGATACTACAAAACATGCTTGCAATACATCCAAGTAACTAGTAAAAAAATTAATGTTGTGATTCGTGTGACATGATTGTGAATCATGATCTGTGACTGCATTTGGGACTGTGATGATGAACAATGTGATTCATTGTCGATGGTGTGAGATAAACAATATGGAACTGTATTGGGAATGCAAATGCCTTCGGCTGTACTTCCCCGATGAGCTGTAGCACAAACTCCGTGACTTACAAACACTCATTAATGAGTACAATGGCTGGGTGGTGAAACCTGGAGAGATACTACAAAACATGCTTACAATACATCCAAGTAACTAGTCAAAAAAATTTGTGTTGTGATTCGTGACGTCATCATGAATTGTGATTTGTGACCGTGATGATGAAGAATGTGATTCGGTGGCAACGGTGTGAGATAACTACAGTAACATGGAACTGTATTGGGAACATGAATGCCAATGGCTGTACTTCCCAGATGAGCTGTAGCACAAAGCTCTCCGACTTAAAAACATGTATTAATGAGTACAATGGTGGGGAGGTGAAGCCTGGAGAGATACTACAAAACAGGCTTATAATACATCCAAGTAATTAGTAAAAAATTTAATGTTGTGATTCATGATGTAATCATGAATAGTGATTTGTGACTGCATTTGTGACTGTGTTGATGAAGAATGTGATTTGTATCACAAATGACTCATGATTATGGTCCTGACTTAAAAACACATATTAATGAGTACAATGTTCATGCAGAATTAGGCACCAGACCTGTCCAGTACTCTAATCATTATGGGAAGCCAAAGAAACAACTGGACTTAAGTTACAGATGGAGATTGGGCTCAAAAGAGATGCAAATGCACAGACAGATTAAGATTGTGCTGTGCACTGAAGAGATGCAGACACAAAGGCACAACACCTAACCAGTGCTCACCATCAGAAATTCAAATCTGGAAAAGAATACCTTTGCCAGTTGGGGTGGGGGAACGGGGGTGCAGTGTACTGCACTGCTGCAGTAACAGTCACTAGTACTAGTACCAGTAAAGATACCACAGAGAAGTACAATAATCACACAGCTGCAGTGGATAGCAGGTTCACATTGCTGAAATTATTAAGTGGCACAATAAAATTTGTCTGATTTGATGACACACGTCACACACATACTCACACACACACACACTAAGTAATGCATAGCAAATTGAAAACTTCATTAATATAATTAAAATATTTTAAACAAACTAAAATTATGCACTGCTGCACCACAACAATCAGCAAAAAAATGGCAATAATTATTGAAACTATTACTGTGTGTACATTAACACAGTTATACAAGAAAAATATCACCAAAACAGAAAGCAGTCTTTTTCTCCAAGTTAATCTACCTACATCACAGATATGCTCCTCCCTCAAAGCACACTTCCACTGTCTCTCAGTACACAGACTGAATGTTGTACATTAACATTCAAAATCCAGACACAAACAATAAGCGCTCGATGATATGAGCACAGGAGGGTTCCCTATAATCGATGAACTAAAGTTTCAGAAAAAATGACTCAAAAAGGCTTTTTAACAGCTTTTAGAAGGTTTGAATCACAGAGAGCTCTCAGAGCAGATTGTCTCCTACAGCTTCCTACACACACTACCCCAAACTGAGGCTGTGCAGAACAATCTAGAGCCCATGTGATCTGAAATCCCATGAATCACTGCAAAATTCACCTTTGGAGCTTAAAAACAAGGGGAAGTGAGGCGAAGTACATTGTTTTCAATGTACTTCAGCTTAAGAATTGGTGGAGTAGTGGTTTAGGAAGGTGAAGTGACGCAAAGTCATTATTTCCAATGGACTCGTGTTACACATTATAATTCGAAGTACTCCGCTTCACATTGCAGAGTACTCTGGAATTCGCCTTCACTCCATGAATCACTTGTGCTTAATTAGCGGTTGCCCATCTCTCAATAATGGGCTGCCCTTCCATGCCATGAAACTAATCCCAGGTCACCCCTGAAAAAGGGACTATAATGTCTCAGTGGGTTTACCAGGTTACCAAAATTCAATAAATACTGTAAATAAAAATGTGTACAAGCAAGACCCAGAACTACAGCAATACCAGCAGTGAGCATTGGGATTTGACAAATGCTTGTTTTGTTTGTTTCTATTTGTGTTCTCCTGTGCATCGTTTAAATCTCTTTAGACTGTTACCCAAGATTGGGTGATGCTCCTGTTTCCAGTTTTGACCCACCTTTGACCTTCCGCCCTTCCCCAGTAGTGACTGTTGCACAATAGTGAACAGATGCTTTTCCTTAGGCATTCCTTGGCAGAATCCCCTGCTTCCTTGCTTCCTTCTACTGACCTCTGCAAATGCCTAAGATGTCAATCACCTGTTTCACTCCTTCGGTGTTCCACTCATTCACTTGGACATGAATATGTTGGACACATTAGAGTGGAAGTACTTTTAAAGTGATCTTGTAAGAAGGCATTATGACTCTGTCAGCTCCACCCCTCAACTACACGCCTGATTTACAGGGCTTTCTGAATCCATTCAGTCCATAATTAATCTCCCAAACTAGTTTCCCCATTGAATTCCCTCAGTTCCATTGACTGCATTCCATTTTCATCATATTTTGGTGAGGAATGGTTCAGAGGTAAGGGTTTTTGATTAAGTGTCAACTCCTGCACAGAACTGCTGAACCTTTGCTTGGAAGCACTTGAACTCTTGAGAGACCAATTTGCAGAGAGACTACAGTATACAGCATGCAGCCATATATCAGTTAAACACACAAGCCTGTTTTTGTATCAGCTTCTTCCAGTTGACAAATAAATTACCTGAATCCCTTAATTAAAGAGTGTAATCTGATATGTAAATAGGTTCTAGTTCTGTGTGTTAGGATTGGTACATACTCGGTGCCAGTCATTTAATACTTATTAGGCCACAGTTCTGAAAACAGCACTCCCTAGTTAATATGGTCCATTAGACAATGGGCTTTTTATTTCCTTGTTTCTGACTGCCTGGTACCCCTGCCAGAGGGGTACATAAACGTTCAATAGATGACCAGGACAAAAAAAGTGCCAACCTGCATGCCTCACTGTCAAACTGGTATCCCTGTGCCAGTTTAAGTTTTAAAATTCAGTAGCTGACATTTATTTCCACTGCTTAGAGAGGGATGTGACCTCCCCCTCAAAAGCCTTGCTCGGTGCTATAGACTGAGCGATTCACTTTCTCACAGAAAATGAATGAGTTTTATCAATCGTTTCCCCTTTAACAACAAAATATTTAAAAAAAACTTTTGTAACTGATAGTAGCACTAGCAAGTTGCTTGCTCATTGCTACTCCAACGCAGTCCAGCTTGCTTTCACTGCACCCCCGCTGGCTCAAAACACAAAAACAACAGAAACAGAATGTCTTTTTAAAAAAAGTTCACTTTCCTGAGTTGCAGAGTAGATTCTGATAGCGCTCCATCTGTCACCTATCATACACACTGAGTCCACTCCACTCAGTTCCTGACAGTTCTTCCACATTGTGAACTCATGAATCACCCACCACACACACACACACACACACACACACACACACACACACACACACACACACAGACATATACACACACGCACACACACAATTAGGGTTATCACTGGTGAGCTGGAGGAGATGGCAGTTTCAAATTACGGCCATTCCATTCATTTTCTTCTTCAATTGTAAAACTCCTAATCTTCAAACAGGAATTCAGAGAACGTTGCAATGCATACAAGTCTAACATGGTGCACATACTCCTTTTTGGATGTGCACTGCACAGGTCTCCAGCTTTTATTCATTTTGGCCCGCATTTCTGCTTCCTTGGCTACTGAACAGTAAGCAAATATCATTTAAATATCATTCTACAGTAAAAACTTACCATAAAGTGTAAAATGCAAATGATAAGAAGAAAACAAGCATTTGTCAATGCCGAATGTTGATTGCATTGGTCTGCTGAGCTCGCTCAGTGGACCTCTGTCACTGGCTCAGTCTGTTTGTCCCGGTGCTGCATGCTGCCCTTTTGTACAGGGCTGCTGCCTGCATTGGCACCTTGTTCTGTCAAGGAAGAAATCTGCAGCTGTCCCGACAGAGCTCCATTGAGGTGGCTCACTCCCCCTCTCTCACTCGCTCATTCTGTTTCTCCTGGCACTGCAGGCTGCTATTTTGTACTGGGCTCCTGCCTGTGTTGGTGGCTTTTTCTGCCCACAGAGAAATCCACAGCTGTCCCGACAGAGCTCCCTTGAGGTCGCTCACTCCCCCTGTCTCACTGACTCCTTCTGGTTCTCCCGACACTGCAGGCTGCCCTTTTGTACTGGGCTCCTGCCTCTGTTGGCATCTTTTTCTGCCCACAAAGAAATCTGCAGCACTCCTGACAAAGTTCAGTTAAGCTCGCTCACTCCCCTTCTCTCACTCACTCATTTCATTTCTGCTGGTGCTGCAGGCTGCCCTTGTCTACTGGGCTCCTGCCTGCGTTGCTGCCTTCTTATGCCCACAAAGAAACTTGCAGCAGTTACAATACAGGTCCGCTGAGCTAGTGAGCTCTGGTTTTCCTGCCAGTGCAGGGTGCCCTTTTGTACTGTGCTCCTGCATGCATTGCTGCATTTTTCTGCCACAAAGAAATCTGCAGCAGTCCCAACAGAGCTCCGTTGAGCTCAGTGACTCCCCCTCCCTCATTCACTCATTCTGTGTCTCCTGGTGCTGCAGGCTGCCATTTTGTATTGGGCTCCTGCCTGAATTGGTGGCTTTTTCTGGCCAGAAAGAAATCTGAAGGAGTCTCAACACAGCTCCATTGAGCTCGCTCACTCCCCCTCTGTCACCCACGCATTCCGTTTCTGCTGGCGCTGCAAACTGGCCTTTTGTACTGGGCTCTTGCCTGCGTTGCCGCATTTTCTGCCCACAAAGAAATACGCAGAAGTCAGAATAGAGCTCTGTTGGATTCGCTCAGTCTCCCTGTCTCACTTGCTCATACTGTTTCTCCCACTGCTGCAGGCTGGCCTTTTGTACTGGGCCCCTGTCTGCAGTGACACCTTTTTCTGCCCACAAAGAAATCCGCAGCAGTCCTGACAGTGCTTTGGTGAGTTCGCTCACTCCCCCTCCCTCAGTCGTTCTCTTGTTGTGTTTCTCCCAGTGCTGCAGGCTGCCCTTTTGTACTGGGCTCTTGTGTTGGGGCCTTTGTCTGCCCACAAACAAATCCGCAGCAGTCCTGACAGAGCTCAGTTGAGTTCGGTCACTCACCCCTCTCATTCATTCGATCTTAATCTGTCCCAAACACTGATTTCCCAGAGTGACCAGGCTATTCTCTGGCAGGAGTGCAAAAACATATTTTAGCCAGGATGTGAAAAATGACAGCTGTAGTGTTCATAAGGAGGTGTGACAAAATGCCACTGTTGAAAATGTGGTGTGACAATATTACAAATTTGCGAAGTTACAAGGGTGTGTGGAAAGTGTGCAATGCACACTTGTAACACTGTCAATTGATGGGCTATCATCACCAAATTTTCAACATAGGCATTTTAGGACTTCTGCTCATGAACAGTATCATTGTCATTTTCTTAATCTGTCTCGAACAGTGATTTCCCACAGCGACTGCTCTATTCTGCACCGGAAGTGCGAAAACACATTTTGGCCAGGATGGGAAAAATGACAACTGTACTGTCTATAAGTAGGTCTGGGAAAATGGCAATGTTGAAAATCTGGAATGAAAATATTATAAATTCACGAAGTTACAAGCGTGCGTGCCAACTGCGCAACACATGCTCGTGACACAGTCATTTTATGGAGTATCATTACCAAATTTTCAACATAGGCATTTTAGGACCTCTACTCATGAACAGTGTCACTGTCATTTTCTTAATCTGTCCTGAACACTGATTTCCCACAGTGACTACGCTATTCTGCGCTGAAAGTGCAAAAACACATTTTGGCCAGGATGTGAACAATGACAGCTGTACTGCTCACAAGGAGGTGTGCCAAAATGCCAATTTTGAAAATCTGGCATGAAAATATTGCAAATTCATGAAGTTAAGAGCGTGCATAGCAACTGCACAACACACGCTCGTAAAACAGTCGTTTTTTGGATTTTTCCCACCAAATTTGCAACATAGGCTTTTTGAGATCTCACCTCATGAACGCTGGCACTGTTGTTTTGTTAATTGGCCCCGAAGGGTGATTCCGCATAGTGACTGCGAAAACACCTTTCGGGGCCGATTAACGCAGTGACAGTTCAAGAATTCATGAGGAGGGGTCCCAAAAACCCCATGTTGAAAATTTGTTAAAAAAATTCCCCAAAATGCCCGAGATATGCACTAAAGTTGAAAAAACCCTATTCATTACATTATACAGCATACCGGCATTTCCTCAGTTCGCGGTCAGCTTTGAAGAGTGCAGACGTGTTCCCAGTCCACAGAAGATCATTGCACCAAGCTCCAGAGGTAAGTATGGGCTGAGGGGGGGTGTGGGGAGGCTGGGTGCACAGTGGGTGGGTGCAGGTTTTGGGAGGGTGGCAGGGAAACTACGAGGAGCTGTTTCCTTCTTTTCAGGTACAAAAAACACAAGAAAACCTCACGGGACCATTTTTAACTTTGCAGGGGCATGTGGCACACTGGGGTGGGCTCCCAGCATGCCACTGTGGTCTGGCTTTGGGGGGACAGCTGTAGCCGATGGGGGATTGGGCACCCCAATCGGCAAACAACAAAATGGGCATATGGCACGCTGAGGTGGGATCCCAGCGTGCCACCGAAGTCTTGTTTTTTTTTGGGGGGGCAGCTGTAGCCGACTGGGGATTGGGCACCCCCATCGGCAAACAACAAAAGGGGGGAGTTCCTTTCTGCCAACGGGGATTGGGCACCTAGTTGGCAGACAATTAAATGGGGGGGGTTACATTATGCTGACGGGGAGTGGGCTTCCCTGTCGGCAACTAAACATGGTGGGAGGGTAAATATTGTTTTTGAATATGGCAGCAAGCCGCCACCATGTTTACAAACAATATCCAGGGTCCTACATCCCGCCCTGCAATGATGGGTCACTCCCTCATTGCAGCACATGGCTGACGCTGCAATGACAAGGCGACCCCTGATTGCAGCGGCTGAATTTTTAGAAAGTTGTGGCACGCTGGCTGAACTAGTGTCAGCAGCAGCATGCCACAGCTTTGGGGGAAGTGGGTCAAGCCTTTGCAGGCTATGGGGGCATTGGGCACAACAGTGCATGCCTCCACAACCTGCTTGTGGAAAAAGCTGATGCAACATGTTTCTTGCGTATGCCCGCAATCAACATAAAAATGTACCAGACATAGACTGGGGGGGGGATGAATCAGGACACAGCAAAACATTACTGCACCCTCTACTGCCAATGATAGGACAAAGAAATGACAGAACGACTACTTTACCAATAAAGGACTAAAAATTCAATTGCAATCATTTTAACAGCATTATTTTACTTTTTTTGTAATCCGATAAAACATTACACATGTAGCCCATTTTCTAAGTGCAATAATACCCTCCAGTGCGGATGGTATGGGCAATACCGGACCTTCCAGGGGCTATAAGGCCATCCGTCTGTGGTGTCAAGCTTCATTACACCCCAGGCAGTCTGGTATTATATATCTCATATTGCCTGTATGATGGTTTGTAAGTTGAGAAATTTTCAATAAAAATATTAAAACCAAAAAAAGGTGCAATTTTTCAAGAGCATTCGCAGTTCCCATTTCTCAGGTAAAAGCAACACATTCTAACCAATTTCTCTCTCTTTCTCTCTTCTCTCTCTCTCTCTCTCTCTCTTTCTCTCTTTCTCTCTGACAGTCCTTTGACCCTTTTGTTTTGCATTCATTCCTTTTGTCAATCTCATCTCTCATCTGCAGACACGTCACTTTTTTCCTCTGTTCTTCAGGTTGCTGCTGCTTCCCAGACAAAAGAAGCAGGACCTGTTTTAGACCTAATGGTGCCCCACACAGAAATACTTGTTGTGCCCCCTCACTGCTCCCACCCCCTCACATCCCTTCTGCTCCAACATCCAAAAAGTGGTAAAAGTTTTATGAACACAAGGGTGAAAACAGCAATTACGTTTTTTTATATTAACACTTTTTGCATTTCAAGCTGATCCCTGCTTATACGTTCTGCTTTTGTGCACTCCTTCTATACTTGCACCCTAAGTGGATGCTTGGTACACTTTTACCTTACACTGCCTATGGATAGTATTTAATTGCTGTATATCTGTTGCTGTGTTGTCTGGTAGTTGGATGGTGGGGCAAAGAAGCAATGCTTCTTAGTGAGGCTGGAAGGAGCTGACTTAAATAGCTCAGGCAGGAGGTAAGGCAGGTTGCTTCCACCCACTGAACTGCAGTCATAGCCCTTCTGTTAAATGGGCTTATGCAACCTAGTGTGAAGTTATGCTTGTGCAACTTTGTTGCTAGACTTGGGAATTTGAATGAGTTGTAAATTGTCATATTTATTTATTCATTTATTGAAATGCTTCACCAGGAAAGGCACACTGAACAACAAGTTGCTTGTCTCATGGTGCATCCTGGGGGGAAGGGTAGTGGAAATACATACATGCATACAACAGCAACCATTATTACAGCAATATTGGCAGCAGTGAATAGCAAAAAATAACAGAAAGAACATACTAAGTGCAGCATATGAGTACAATTGTTTACTGAGGTCACAATGAACAGGTCAAGTGCATTACATTAGGATAACACCTTAAATTTATGATGATTATAGGTGACTGCTGTGGCCATTCACATTCCCTGTTTCACTGTTCCATGAGGAACTACCACCCTGTTCAGGTAGTGTGAAGCCAAGGAACCCTCGAAGATAGTACCACCCCTACAGGTGCCATGGAAAGGATTTCCTTAGGCTAAAGGTACCTCAGGAAGGAGCCGCAAAAAAGTACTGAGCAGCAATTAGTGACCACGGAGCCTGAGTGAGATTAGATTGATAGCAACCAGTGATGACTGGAAACAGACACAGATGAGCAGTGACTGACAGATCCTGGAACTGATAGCAGAGGGGCATGACTACCAAAGGAGAGAGGGAATGGCAAAAAAGTAGGGCCACCATCCAACTCCATCCAACAGCAGAAACACTACCTGGGTAAACTAATAGAAATGTATTACTTAACGGACTACCTAACTTTTATGACCTTCAGCATGAAGGAGAAGAGAAATCCCCTATCAGGAGGAAATCTTTGGGGATCTAAAGCCTTGGTTACCTTTCCTCCAGGCATGGGATAATTTAGTGATGGCTCAGCTACTGCAATTTAGAGATCCAATTCAGGGGAAATATTTTAGAGGAAGGGCTCTCACTCAAGCCCTCTTATGGGAATATTGTGAGATGGCTGAGAGCAAACTCTGCAGCTAAGGGAGACTCCTGGTTAAGGAGGACCTCATCCCAAGGCAAGAGGAGAAGAGCAACAACAGCTGAAAGGTAATCACCTGGCCTCCATGAGGGAGGCCTACAAGGGAAGCCAAATGTTTGAGGAGCAGGAATGGAAGAACGTGGAGACCAGATGAACCTTAGGTGGTTGTAGGGAGAATAGCTTTTGAAGGCGCTGCCTACGTGGTCTGCATAGCTAAAGGAGCTCCCTTGTACTTAAGAGCCCCACCTTCCAGCAGCTGAAGTCTTAAATGCTACTTCAAGAGTGCCATAGAGTCGATCTGCATGGCTAAAGCTTCCCCCGGAGTGTAGGACATTTTCACCCAAAGGGCAAAAAGAGAAGGACCATGCCCAATTGAGGGATCCACCCTCAAGATGCGGACTTCAAGGGGAAGAGCAAGACATCTGCTTACAGGGCATCCCTGGAAGCCATGCTATGGTTGTGGCTGGCATGCATCTGACTGCAGGAAAGTGGGAGGCCATGGTGAAGCCTGACAGCCATGATCATATGGAAGAAACAAAATGTAGGTAAGGCTGAATTGTTGCTTTTTATCTGAATTCAGGAGTAGTGGGAGTCCATGGTGAAGCCTAATGGCCATCAGCACAGGGAAGAAATGTAGGTAAGGCTGAAGCTGCTTTTATCTGAATGCAGGAATAGTAGGCCATGGTGAAGCCTGATTGTCATGCTGATTGAGACATCGAATGACAACTAGCAGTCAATATGGCTGAATACAAGCTCAGACTGAATTTCAAATGCATGCCAACCAGTTCCATAAGTGAGATTAGTGTTAGTTGCTGATGCATTGCAAGGCAGGTAGGCTGAGGCAGTATAAACAAATTAAACTGCTAGGGAAGCAGGAGTATATGGGAACTGAAAATAGGGAGTAGAAGCTGGTGAGTGAACAACAGCAGAACACAGAGGGGCATGGCTGCCCAACTGGGAGCCAATGTAAATGATTAGGGATTGTAGTTGGAACTGAGAGATTGCTAAAGGTAATGAAAACAAAAACAGCAAAATGGAGCCTAACTAGCACTCGACAGAAGCAAATGATGAAGGTAGGACATTGGGAAAACTAAAAAGCCCAAAAAGAAACCAAACTGAAAGAAACACAATGTACATAAATAGACAGATACTTTATTTTTATAGCACCCCATTCCAAAGACTCAGAGCACTTCACAATTAATAGTTAAAAAAACAATTATATAGCAAAGACACAATTATATAACACACCCAACGGTCAATTCACTAACAAATCCAGATGGAGCTAACAGCATTACACCTAATAACTATCTATCCGTATACAGTAAATACAATACATCATAATATTTATTCATTAAAAGCCTATTTAAATAGGAAAGTTTTTAATCCCTTTTTAAAGGTTCCCACCAAGGGTGCCTCCTGCAGTTGTTTAGGCAAGTAGTTCCACAGGATAGGTGCATCCACTGAAAACGCTCGATCACAAGAGTGCCACAGCCTAACCATGGAAACATTAAGGAGGCAATCCTCAGTGTAACAGAGAGCCCAGGCTGTGTAGGGCCTTTTAGGTCAATAATCCGACCTTGAAGGCAATCCTATATCTAACTGACAGATAGTGCAATTCACAGAGGACAGGCGTCATATGCTCACACCTTCATGAGCCTGTCAGTAATCTTGCCGCCGCATTCTGCACCAGTTGCAGCTGGCAGAGGTTGCCTCCAGATAGCCCTAGGTAAAGGGCATTGTAGTAATCGAGTCTGGACATAACAAAAGCATGTACCAGTGAGGGCAGATCCTCGGCTGGTAACAGGTTCCAGATCCAGGCAATGTTCCTCAGATGGTAGAATCCACTCTTAATGATGGACGACACCCTGAGCATTAAATGGCAGGCCGTCATCGAGGATCACTCCCAGATCCTTCACCTGTATAGATGGGACCAGTGCTGCCCCCCCATTACAAGACCAAGTGGGTCCCACCAACTCCCCTCTCCACCACGGCGACCCAGATCCACCACCAGCACCTCAGTCGTGTCTGGGTTGAGTCTTAACCAGTTATGGCTCTGGCTCTCTGACAGGCAGTTGTTAAATACGGTGTCCACTATCAGTATACCTATGTCGACATGACAACATTGTCATCAACGTTTGGCATAAAGACATCCCAGATGTCGACAGGCGAAATTTCAACTGTCAGACATCGGTCTGTTTTTCTATCAGGGGGCTTCGCTCCCCGAAATCTCCATGCGAAGGGCTGTGCCCCTCATACACCCCCTTCTATAGATTGTTAACTCTGAGTCATTGTAACTCAAAGAGGGGACTGAAACTCAGTGAAAGGGTGACATTTTGCCAGCGGGTCCCCCCCAGCAACTTTTCGAAACTTGCCAAAAATGTCACTTTGGGGGATTTTGCCGACAGGGATCCACCCTTCCATCGGCATACCTCCACCATCTGGTTACCAGGTGCACAGGACATGTATAGCTGGGTATCATCTGAATAGCAATGAAAACCCAACTCATACTGCCTGATAATATCTCCCAACAGCAGCATATACTCCATAAACAACAAGAGCAACAAGACTGATCCCTGCGGAACTCCAGAAGTCAGATACTTTGGTTTAGATAAGGCTAACCCCATCATCCCCCCGCTGCACTCTGCCTGTCAAGTACAACCTGAACCATTTGATAACATTTCTGGCCAGGCCAGGCCACACCATTACCGCAGTCGGACAAGCAGTACCTCGTGGTCCACGGTGTCAAACGCCTCCAAGAGAACCAGGAGGATCAAGATGGTGTGGTCTCTCCTGTCTTTCGCTATTATGAGATCATTAAGCACCATCACCAAGGCTCTCTCCATACTATGCCCAGCCCTAAACCCAGACTGGAAAACCTTATAAGTGGAGGAGGACGCACATCGCTCCTCGCGCTGGATAGCCACCACTTTTTGTATAATCTTCCTTAAAAATGGGAGGTTAGAGACCGGTCTGTAGTTGCCGAGACAGTCAGAGTCCAATGAGGATTTCTTTAATAGGGGTCTAACTAGGGCCTCTTTCAACGTCAATGGAAAGATCCCACTCCTCAAGGAACTCCGGATGATCTAGACCAAAACAGATCCAATCAGGTCCAAACAACAGACCCAAAGTCAGGTTGGACCTGGGCCCAGATCACAATGTGTTGGTCGCAGCCTCAAGACAACTTCCACCACCTCCTCCACCCCAACTGGGTCAAACTTAGCCCAGACAGGAGGAGTGTTCCAGAACATCTCAGGGTGAACCCCGCAATCCCTCTGAGTGATGGTGGAGGAGATCTCAGCTCTGATCAAGGGCACTTTGTCAGCAAAGAACAGAGCAAACTCTTCGCACCTTGTGCTTGAACCTGCTCTTCCCACACAGAGACAGGCAAGATGTAGTAGCCCATCTACCATGTGGAAGAGCTGAGCTGGTCTGTTCCTTGCCACAGCAATCTCCCTTGACAACAAATCTGCCTTCTTTCAGGAGATTACCCCATGATAGTCCGTATAATGGGATCTCATGGCCAATTTGTCCTCCATCAGGCCAGAACAACTACATCATCTCTCTAACCTTTGACCCTTAATCTTTAACTCCCTGAGTTCCCCATAAAATCAGAGAGGTCTCTGGTGAGTAGATAAGGGTCAGTCATGAATGGTTGCAACTGAATCGAAGGCGGCAGTGACGGACCCATTATAGGCCACCACGGCTTCATCTATTCCAATTGCACATGCAGTCTCCACACTCGATATGTCCAGCACCACCAATAGTCCTGCTGGGGACAATCCCTGTAATGGACAATACCGGAACATCTCCACAGAGGCTGGACCCTCAAGGGCAGCCCCAAACCTGAACCCCATGGTGCTGTGATCTGCCCAAACTACTGGATCTAATCTGAGATCAGTGACCTCGAGGCCTAATGAAAACATTAAGTCCAGAGTGTGGCTTTGTGAGTGGGTCACTGAGGTAACACTTTGCATCAGATCCAGTGCCTCCATGCTCCCCAGGAGATCACACCCAAGTGACGCGAGCCCGTCATCGACCCAGGCATCGAAATCCCTCAGAATTAATTATCTGGGGGACTCCAAAACCAGGCCAGCAAAAAGCTCTCTAATCACCCTTAAAAACTGACATGACAATAGGAGTGCAGCAGAAATAGGAGACAGAGAGAAGCACAAACTGTAGCCAGAAAGGTAGAAGCAAAATATTGACCTAGAAAGTGGAAGAGGCACAGATGGAATAGAAAGGCCAGCACAAACCAAGCAGAAATCTAAAATCAGACAGGAAACATGGGAGACAAACACTGGGAGAAAAAAAAAGAAGGGGCAAGTAGCAGAGCCTCTGGCTGCAGCAAAGAAACATTGCTTCTACGTGAGGCTGAAAGGAGCTGACTTAATTAGCTTAGGCAAGGGGCATGACTGATTGCTGCCACCCATTGAACTACAGGCATAGCCTTTCAAAAAATAACAAGATATATGCTACCTTGGTGGTGTTGGTAAAAAGAGTGAGGGAGTATGAGAGAAAGCATTTTTTTGTGCCAGAAGAAGGGTGGCAGTGAAATCAGATACTAGGGTACATCAGCGCATGTATGTGAATGCCGCCTGTGGTTAGCTATGGTTGTGTGACTTGCTACGGTGACCACTGCTAGCACATAGATGAGGCTGCTTATATATATGTGCAGTGGTTGTGGGGAGGGGGCATATCCCCCCCCATACACTGGTAAAATTATGACATATCATGGTAGCGATGTAGCTGGTATTGTGAATGCCCTCCTCCCTGACTTGCATCCCCCCTTCAAAGTCAGTTTAATAAATCTGCCTCCCTCCCAGCTGTCTCCCACTCCCCAAGTTGTGCCTCCCAGACTCAGTTTAATACATCTGCCCCCCCACTGTCTTCCACTCCCCAAGTTGCACCTCCCCAGAGTCACTTTAATAAATCTTCCCCACTCCAGACTCCCCCCACCCCTTTGCTGTTCCCCTTTCTGCTAGTTGTGTTGTGCGGCAGGTTGCTTTGTTATCCTGCCACTTATGCCATCAATATCCCTTGCCATGATTGTAGGTCACTGTTTTGGTTGTGGATCATTTTCCTTCACTGCTTTTGTCGTCGCCTTTTTTCTTCACTGTTTTCACCTAGTACCTACCTTGGCTAGGGCCTGGAATATAGAGCCGTGAGTAGTTAAATCATAGTACAATGAAACTACAGCTACAAAAGCACTAAAGGATCTGCAAAAGTATGTAACTGTAGTGATGGATCACTGTACCAGGGCCCTTGAAGTTCACCTCGCCACCTCTCCCGAGGAGGTTGCCCTGGGTTCCTTAATGAGTTGCTACACCAGCCTAACTCTACCACAGGTCACAACTGGAAATGAGCCTCTGCTCAGTGTGCCTTTCCTGGTTACCAATTTTTAAATAAATACAGTAATAAATAAAAGTGGCATGGTGCATTTACCTGGGGTAGTGATATGGGATACCTGGCTCCTGAAACACAAGGCTATCATCCCCAGGAAACAATGCATAAACTGGCCACACAGTCCCTCCCACAGGACAAGTGACATAGCAAGCAATGACAATTCCCAAACCATAAAATGCAATTCAAAGCAAATAATTGAATTAAACAGGAGGGTACAGAAAGAACAAGGGGCAGGAAGGGTAAAGTGGAGCAATGGGGTAGCACTATCTCTATATTCTATGCAATAACAGGCAATAACCAAAACAGTTCAACACTTTGTCCGAAACTCTGCTGACCCCCTGCGGTCCTCAAACCCCAATGCGGCTGCATTCTTCTTATTACCCCTCACAAAGGTCATGTGTGGGAGATGGATTTATGTGATAAAGGTGAGCCTGAAAGATCACCCATCACATAAAGCCACCACAAAAGAGCCCATGGTCAAAAGGGTGCCTGATATTGTAGCGACCGCAGCAAATAATGATGGTTGCTACAATACATGCATTCCGCAGACACAGCAACTATGTTTATGCAGGGGGCTATTCCCCCCGCACCTCCCCTTGCAATGGACAAGCCCCCCACAACCCCAAACTAAAATAATCAACTCCAAGGGGGGTGCAGACTGAGGGGCAAGTTTTTTTTTTTTTTAATTCTGTACAAAACCAGACCCCGAACCCAGGTCTGCTAGCATCACAAGTGGTGGTGTACACCACTATGCTATGTGGCCAGCTCAGTGGGAATCGGGCAAACACAGGATCATATATCCTATTCTAGCGAGTATAACTCCTTGCAATACTCGCTTTACAGGACATAGCGACCTATTTCAGCACTTGCTCTTTGTGACAGCAGTATTATTGAATCACTCAAATTGTAGCGCTCAATAATATGTGCTCAACATGGGTGCTACTGAGGGGGGATCACTCAATAGTTACAGTGCTGATTTGATGCTGCAAGCATGGGGGTGGGGCTCAGTGGTGCACTTTAAACAGCTTCAAGTAAAATACTTTTAAGCACACAGCTGCTGAACACAAACTTTAAGCTGGTATAACACTTGAAAAAGGGGCCCCTATTTGTAATTCAAATGAGATTTTGTGGTGAGCTAGCCTCAACAGGTCTTCTACCTCGGCTTCTCTCACAGGCACAATCCTGCCAAGGAATTCTCCCTCAGCTCCTAACACAATAACTCTCTCCCCACTTGCAGGGTCAAACAATCAAGAAGTTGGGGTGGAGCAACAATGGGGAAACAGCAAAACTGCCATCACAGAGGCAACAAGCCTTTGTGTGAAGCAGATAAACAAATCAAAATGAAAGAAAAAAACACTGTGGTTCTCAAAAGAAGTGGCGGGGAAGGTAAGGGAGAAAAAGATAGCATTCAGGAAGTACGAGGAAACACAGAAGGAGCAGGACAGAGAACTGTACCAGTTAAAGCAGAAGGAAGCAGGGAAGGCAGTCAGAATAGCAAAGGCCCAAACTGAGAAAAAGATAGCCAACTCAGTTAAGAAGGGGGATAAAACCTTTTATAGGTACATTAGGGAGCAAAGAAAGACTAAGGCAGGGATACTGAGGCTGAATAAAGAGGAAGGTGGTTGGGCAGAGAGGGTCAGTGAAAAAGCAGGGATACTGAACGAATACTTCTGCTCAGTATTCACAATGGAAAAGCATGGGGATATACCTAATCCAGTCAATAGAAGCACTCTGGATAGGGGGGTTGATATTAGTCCTTTCACAGAAGAAAGGGTTCTGAATGGACTCTTAAAACTGAAGGTGGATAAAGCAATGGGGACTGATGGGATTCACCCCAGAATTCTAAAAGAACAAAGGGAAGAACTAGTAACACCACTGACTACCCTTTTTAATAAATCATGGGAGGATGGTGTGGTACCTGAGGACTGGAGGAGGGTGGATGTGATTCCCCTTCACAAAAGTGGAAGCAAGACAGAGGCAGGAAACTACAGACCTGTCAGTTTGACCTCAGTGGTAGGGAAAATGATGGAATCACTTCTGAAGGAAAGAATTGTTGAATACCTAGAGGTCAGTGGGGCACAGGACCCAAGACAGCATGGATTCACAGCGAGAAGGTCATGTCAGACAAATCTAATTGATTTCTTTTACTGAGTGACCAAAGTAGTAGACCAGGGAGGGGCTGTGGACATGGCCTACCTAGACTTTAGCAAGGCATTTGACACAGTCCCGCACAAAAGATTAATAAACAAATTAGCCAGCCTGGGAGTGGGTCCCAGGGTGGTAGCCTGAGTAAAACACTGGCTGGACAACAGGACACAGTGGGTAATAGTAAATGAAGTCCACAGTGAAGAAAAGAGGGTAACTAGTGGGGTACCGCAGGGTTCAGTACTGGGGCCAATCCTTTTTAACGTCTTTGTAAGTGACATTGCAGAGCGACTGGAAGGGAAAGTATGTCTCTTTGCAGATGACACAAAGATCTGCAACAGGGTTGATGCGCAAGGTGGGGTGGAAAGGATGAGAAGGGACTTGGCAAGGTTGGAGGAATGGTCAAATGTATGGCAGCTTAGAGTCAACGCAAAGAAGTTCAAAGTAATGCACCTGGGAAACAAAAACCCAGAGGAAGAGCACACAATGGGGGGGGGTGAGATACTGACAGCAAAAAAAAATAGAAAGGGACCTGGGGGTAGTCATATCAGATGACCTAAAGGTGGGCCAGCGATGTAAGAAGGCAGTAAGAAGGTCTGGGGGGATACTGGGATACATAGGGAGAGGCATCACCAGTAAAAAACAGGAAGTTATTGGCCCTCTGTACAGATAGTTGGTAAGATCACATCTGGAGTACTGTGTACAGTTCTGGAGACCCCATCTCCGCAAAGACATGGACAGGGCTGAGGCTGTCCAGAGGAGGGCAACCAAAATGGTTCAGAGTCTGCACCAAAAGACATATGAAGAAAGTCTAAAGGAGCTTAAGATGTATAACCTTGATGAAAGGAGGGAGAGGGGGGACATGATAGAAACTTTCAAATACCTCAAGGGAATCAACAAAGTCCAAGAGGTTAGCATCTTTCAGAAAAAGAGATGTGCAAGAACAAGGGGGCACAATTTGAAGATAGAGGGGGACTGCTCAGAGGTAATGTGAGGAAGTATTTCTTCACAGAGAGGGTTGTGGATGCACGGAACAGCCTTCCTGAGGAGGTCATACAGTCAAAAACAGTGGAGGAATTCAAGAATGCATGGGACAGACATAAGGAAATTCTAGTGGGGGTAGGAGGAAGTAGCCTGTTGGTTAACTAGGATCTGCAGCTTATCCGTTAAGTAGGGAAATGGGCAGACTAGGTGGGCCAAGTGGTCCTTATCTGCCATCAAATTCTATGTTTCTATGTTATTCATGGTTCCGATGCATCAAACACTACGTCTGATACAGGTTGCTGAAAAAAGCTGACTAGATGTGATACTCTTGGCTGGGATGCTGGCCTCCACAGTTGGCTGGTGACTTTTCTCCACTTTTTTTCTTGGCTTGTCACACTGAGCATCAGGACCTGAATGAATGCAGGGGCCTTCCTGAACTGGAGATACTGTTGGAGCTGAGTCCCCAGAAGGGAAAAGTCTGTGGAGAGGGAGGGAAAACCCAGCTCCAGCTTGCTGAAAACTTCTTTTCTTCTCACACATACTTTGCTTAATTGTGATCCCAATATATCTATGTCTGCTGAGCAGTCTAAGCCTGGACAGATAGTGCACGCTTGCACATGCCTTGACACACAGTTCTCTCCCTAAAGGCTGACTGATCTACTCTCACAAACCTTGGAAAACAGTCCCCTTTATGCAGGCTGAAACTCAATGCTTGACTGGACAGACTTGTTCATGGGCAAACCGTCTGTGGCTCGTCCTGATCTCCTATTGGCCGAATTTCACAAGCCAGTTGGATACCACCTTTGCCTCACTTCCCATGGGTCTCTGCAATTCTGGTAACTCACAGCAGACACCATCTTTGTTTACATACAGTTCTTCATTTTAAACAGATTGATGTGGCTTTATTAATTGTTCCACACTGTTATTTTTAGTTTGTCCCAGCCCTGGTTTCTGCTCAGGGGACAAGGATGAGTTTATTTTTCTGGGCAGACAGCCCATTGCAGAGTTGGCTATTTCTTTCATGGGAGGCAGCCATCCACACCACCCTCTTTCTAGTGTGCATGTGCACAGTGTCTGCCATCTCCTTCCTGGTCTGCTGCCTTGCCTTGGCTGAGAAACTTATTATCAGGGACCCTGATAGTGCTGCTTCTGCTGGATCCTGGCTCCACTTCCTGCCCTGGAGCCAGGATCTACCTTGGGAGTGGACACATGGCCACATTTAACATATGGAGTCCCAGCTCTGTTTTGTGCATACTGCACACGAGTGGCAGACAATATTTCTGCTGTGCTTTTCCTGGTTCCATTCCCCAGCCCTTCACTAGTTCTGGGCTTGGGGAAGCAGAACCAACTGTTCCTTTTCTCTTCTGCCCTCTGTCTTGGTCCCAGGTACACTGGTGGGGCTCAAGGAAAGAGGGTGATAGGCAGCCCCAGCTGAAGATGTACCCAGTAGAACCAGACTTCACATCCCACCAGGTCTCCTGGACAGTTTCACACCTGTCCTACTGGTTCCCCCTTAGGCAATCCCAGGGGCCGGAGGGTGAAGGAGACACTTGAAGTAAGCCCCAGATTTGGTGGGGGGGGCTTATACACTCCCCCTTCCAGAATCTTGGTTCCCTTGCCAAAGCATTGTCCATATAGCCCCATAAGTCCAAATAGCAGTGGCATAAGCATTCATGTAAACAACATATACATTTCTAGCTAACACCTGATGCCTATCTACTCAAGGTATTAATACTTATTTACACTTTGCACATTTTTGGCTAGACAAATGTTACCTCTCTATTCACATGTAACAGCTGGTAATCTTAATTTACATTTCCCCACATTGAGCTGTAGTTCTGTTTGAAGCCTTTGAATAGTGGGTAAAACATACACCTTGGGTGTTGTGGATTTAGATGCCAGACAAAGGGGGAGGTCAGATGAGGCACTGAGGATACAATATCATAAGTGAGCCTGATAACTGGCCTAGGCTCATGTCGAGACTTTCTTTGTTAGACTGCTTCTTACTCAGGAATCAGGGGTACTACTTTCTCTTCTGACTTTGTGTCCCGCACAAGGGCATTGTCAGAAATAACGGGGACTACTTCAGTCTCTGGGACTTGTTCTTGAAAATCCAACTCTGCATCATTGTCCATAACTGTGTCTGCAATTTATTCGGTTCCCATTTCTTCTGGCACCAAGTGTGCTGCTTCTAGATTCAGTTCAGAGGACAAATTATGGGTTGCAAAGTCAAAGGGGGCTGTGATAGTGGATGGTTTTGAATTTCTCCTATCCACTTGCTGAAATGGCACACATTGCAGTAAATTAGGTACTCTGGTGCAACATACTGTATCATCATCACCACTGCCATCAAAACTATGGTATACTGGCTCTTGAACAGAAACTGCGTTTGGAACATTGGTATCATTACTTGCACTTCAGTTCTTGATGGAGTTGTTTGACTCTGTGTTTTTGGTCTGTGGGCCACTGGGCATGCAGTTTCAGTAGCAAGCTCAGGCACATTCTCTCCAGTGGGTAGGAGATGGTTTCTGTGAATAGTTTTTTTTTCTATGCCTTTACCTTGTTCCTAGCAAATCTTGTAAATTGGCAAATCTGGCATTTGTTCTACTATGTCATAGGATTCCAACACCCAATGATCTTGGATCTTGGGTTTTCCTTGAAGGCCCAAGTTTCTTAAAAGTACATGGTGTCCAACTTGTAACACTTGGTGATGAACTCTTTTGTTATACCTGTTCTTGTTCGCAAGGTTGTTCTTGGCTGCTGCTTCAGAGTTGAGTTGGTAAGCATTCTGTAGTTGCTGGTGTACTCTAAATAGGTCTGTTTGGATGCACCATCTGCTGAAACTCTGGATCAAAGTTCCATTGGTAGCAGTGCTTTTCTGCCAAACATCAGGTAGAAAGTTGGTGTCATTCGGAGTACAGTTGAAGGCATGCACCAGATGACTTACTTTCTGACTCCAATCAGGCTTCTGAGCTAGATCCAAGGTGCCAAGCATGTCAATCAATATTCTGTTAAATATTCAGGTTGAGGGTCTCCCTGCGGGCGCTAACGTATGTTTCTTGACTTTCTGATACCATATGTAGCTAGGAATTCCTTTACAAGTCCCTCCTTTGATCTAAGTGGATCCTTTGAGGGATGCCATAGTGATTTAGATATTGTTGATACATTTTCACAACAGTGGTTGTTTTTTGGTCGTTTGAAGGATATGCTTGAGCAAAGCGAGTGTAATGGTCAGTTATCACCAGGATGTTGCCAATATTTTTTCTACCATGCTACAAGGAAAGAAAGTCCATACATATTAGCTCTAGTGGCCCACTGGTTCTGATATTTACCAAAGCTGCAGTTCTTTTTGGTAGTCTTCTAATACATCTGAGACTGGTTTGCAGTGTTTTTCAACTTCTTTTACCATTTTGGGCCCATAGAAGCATGCTCTCATTAAGTCCGATATGTGGTCAAGTCCAAGGTGACCCATTTTGTCATGGGATTCGATAACAGCTTTTCTGTACTCCCAAGGCAGCACCAATTGTTGTTTAGGGAACTCAGGGTGGGCAGTGTTGTGACTGGTTCTTATTAACAGTCCATCATTTAGAGACAATCTATTCCACTTTCTCAGTAACAGTGGGATATCTGAGTGAGATACCAGTACTTGATTTGCATCATGTACTTTCTCCAGGGCACATATCACTGCACAGATAACACAGCCTTCCATTGGAGCATGTGGTAGTTCAGGCCACTTTGGCTAGGGCAAAGATGACATGTCCAAGCCAATGAAATTAAGGTAAGATGCTGTAATGGCATCTGGGGAGGCCCCAAGCATATCAGCTTCTCTGGGAGGGTTTGCAGGAGTGGCATGATCAGTCTTGTGGAACTTCAAACACATTGCTTTTACTGCAGTACTTGGAATATTGGTACTTGAGGCTGGTGAATCAGGGTATAGGTTGATAGGTTCATAGGTAACAATTACAAGTCAGTTGGCTACTAGAGCCATAATAGATTTGCCACTAGATTAGTGGTAGAAGTCCCTAGTCTTGCACCCATGTGTTTGTCTAACCTTGATTTAAATGTATCAATTGTAGGGGCATCAACCGCCTCCTTTGCCAAAGCATTCCACATGCTCACCACTCTCCGGCTAAACCAATGCCTTCTCCTAGTAGTTCTATACCACTCTCCCTGGAGTTGTAGATTATGCCTTCTATTAGCCCTCACAATATGCATTTTTTTACATAATCCTGCAGATTCCAACAGGGCATCGTCCTTGAATGCCCTATAAACAAATATTAAATTATCTCACATTCTCCTATATGTTAGGGAATGCAGGGCTAGGTCCTGCAACCTCTCAGGATAAGTATTATTTCTAACCTTATAAACCTCTTTGGTGAATCTCTGCTGAACCCGTTCAATTGACCTAATACTTCCAATACTTTGGTGTGTAGAGAGTGGGGCGCCATATTTCAGATCCCGCCTTATTAGTGATTTGTAGAGGGGTAACATAACTTCCTTTTTTCTACTTTTTATGTTTCTAAATATATTATCCATTAATCTGTTTGCTTTTTTAATAGATTTTCTGTTATGCAGCTCAACATTTAAATTGTTGGTAATAAACACCCCCAAATTATTTTTGCTAGATGTAGCTGTTATTACCTTATTATTTATCTTCTAGACTGCATTTAAGCTATTGTACCCAAAATGCATCACTCTGCACTTATTTTCATTAAAATTCAACTTGTGCAGTTGGGCCCACTGTTCCAATGAATGCAAATAGCTTTGTAATTTCTGAATAGATTATATATCGTTAATGATGGCTCCCACTTTCGTGTCATCAGCATATTTATGTATCCATATGCCATCCAATCCACGAATGCGGGACACAAAAATCAGGAACAGAATAGGGCCTAAAACTGAGCCCTGAGGCACACCACTCATCAAAATACCTCAGTCGGAATGATAACCTCTGATCTGTACCCTTTGGAATCTATTCTGAAGCCATGATTGAATCCATTTTAAAAGGCCAACATCCACGCCAATATCCAATAATGCATCCAACAATTTCTGATGAGAGACTGAATCAATTGTCCTGCTGTAATCCAGGTACACAACATCTACTGGTAACCCTTGATCTAATGCCTGACTCACAGGCTAAAAAAAGTCCATGAGTTTGGTAACATACAATCTTCCTTGTTTTATAGTTAATATGCCTAAACTTTTAAAATTTTCTTCAAAGAATTCTCTTAGAAATCCTTCAAGTAATTTTCCTACCATGCAGGTAAAACTTATTGGGCGGTAATTTTCCACCAGTGACTTATACCCCCCCTTTGAGTATAGGGGTGATGTGTGCAATTTTCCAGTCTCGTACCACTATACCAGAGGCCAGTGATTTATTGAACAACAGGGCAAGTGGACAGGTTAATTCTGCTGCCATCTTACTCAGGAGCATAGGATGAATTTCCTCTGGACCACATGACTTGCGGATGTCTAATTTACTTAATTTCACAAAAATGTCTTCCATCTTAATATTGTATGATATATATTCCCTATCACTGCTGATATTTAGTTTAGATACATTCTCATGCTTCTGATACACAGGTAAAAAATAAGAATTAAACCTATTAGCCATGTCAGTCTCATCATCAATGACAACATTGTCATAAATTATATTGGAAAGATGTTTGTTCCCAGTCCTTAGACTCCCAATATAATTGTAAAACTGTTGACCATTGTCCTCAGTGACAGCTACATCAAATTCAGCCTTAGCCTTCACCTTTTTGATAGCTATTTTACATTTCCTTACTAGGCTTGAATACCTTTCACCTCTTTGTGCATCAGGACATCTCTTATAAACCTTGCAGGCCTTATTTCTTTTCCTAAATAGTGTCTTAATTTTGTTAAAAACCATCTGGGTATACGTCCTCATTTATCATACTTATGTATTACAGTAACAAACTTGTTCATACAATAATGTATTTTATTCTTAAAAATGTTCTAGGATTCCTCCAGGTCTACACTCTGTAAATCTTTTTCCCAGTCCCAATCTCTTAAAAATTGTTTCATTTTAATATCATCCATTCTACTATAATTCCTCATTTTTCCAAGTCTGGATGACTTATTGGCTTGTTCATTCAAAGTGCACGTAACCATATTATGGTCACTACTTCCAAAATGGGGCAATCTAATTACATCTCCTATGCAACTTTCCATATTACTTAGTATGAAATCAAGTGTATTATTATCTCTGGTCTGATTTTTAACAAACTGTTCTAGATTGTTACCTATGCAAGAGTCAATAAACCTGTTCTCCAGGTTACTAGATCCCAGCCACAGGTCCTAATCATTTTATTTTTTTATCACATCTTTATTTGTTTCCTCTGGTCAGCCACCCCATTCTGACCGACTCCCCCAGCTCCATCCCCCAGAATAGCCAGTGCTTATCTTGTACCTGGCCCAGGAGAGAAGCCTGCAGGGAGTCGGTCCTCATCCTGCTTGCTTCCAGCATTTTCTCCTCCAGTTATTGCCCAGAAGTCCCAGTGGAGGCCCTGTGGAGGCATGCATGCACCATACAGCCCCGGTTAAAGCTCCTCTCCCCCACCCCATGGCCTAGCACCCTGGCCCCTCTAGCCCGTGCCACTCCCAACCTCCACTAGGAGTCGCCATTGGCTGAGGGGTGCCGCTTCACCTCCCCAGAGAGGAGAGCCTGCCTGTTAGCAGCTCAATCCAGCTCTGCCCTACCCTCCACTGCTGACCTCTGGTGACCCGAACTTGTTCCTGAACCCAGGTCGCTAGCATGCCATGAGGTCAGGAGTCCAGCGCCTCAGCCATCAGCGCCACTGGGCTGGTGGTCCTAATCAATTTTTAGGAAAGTTGAAATCCCCTAATAAAATACAGTTTCCAATTAGACTGGTTAGTTCCAAGGCTTCCATAAATTCAACATTCTGTTTTTCTCATAGACTGATGCTCTGTAACATACTCTCAGCATTATAGCTTTCCTAAGAGTTTTGATTTTAGCCCAAATTTGTTCAGCATCATAACTATTGGCAGCTGTAGGAGGGATCAATGCATGCCTGGTGTCTAGTTACAACCCCCACCCTCTGATCACTCATCCTGGTACCAGTCACATCCTCCCTGCTGTCCAGTGGCACCCCTCATGCCCCAATCACCTGTTCCACATAAAGTTCTGTGATGTCTGGTGTTACCCCCCCCACTCATTACCCATCCCGGTGCCCTCACCTAGACCCTGATGTCTAGAAGAACCCCACACCCTCTGAATGCTCATAAACATCATGATCTATTCCCTGGTGCTAGTGGTACACCCCCCCCCACCAAGCAGGTGTAAAGTGGCATCCTTCTCTCATAGCCAATTGATCTCTGGTGTCCAGTGGAACCACTCTGACCACCGATCTCCAACCAGACTGTGAGTATTTCTGGTAGCTATATAATGAAAGCTATTGCCTTCAGTACTCAGGGCCACTGATGTGATCCCAACATGTGTTATGGTGAGTCATCTTACTGTGTGATAATCATATAGACATGGGGAACTCGCATTCGAACTTGATTGTTTCAGTCACTTGTTTTAAGTAAGTCAGTGATGCCATCTTATGTAGATAAGCAGGACTGGTGAACATCAGCATGTCTGTGGGCACCCACCCACTCCCCCCACACTCCACGCAGCCAACTCCCTCATACCTGTGCTGGTGGGGCCATACAGGGAGCCCTATACAGTGACCAGCACAGCCCTCCTCTCACATCCTCACACAGCTGCCTTATGGGATGACAGGAAGCATAGGCACAGTACACAGTATACTGGACACATTCTTCCTGTCATTCCATATGGTGGCAAGCTCAGGAAGTGAGAGGAGGGCTGTGCCAGTCACTGTATAAGACTCCATGCACAGCCTTGTCAGCACAGGTATGGGGTGGGGTTGGCTGGGTGGAGTGCTAGGAGTGGCAGAACCAGATGGTGGTCCCCAGACATTCTGGTGTTCACCAGTCCTTCTTAGCTACATGAGATGGCATGATTGACTTACTTAACTCAATTACTGAAACAATCAACTCTGAATGTGAGTTCCCCATGTCTATGTGACTATCACACAGTGGGTTGACTCACCATAACACATGCTGGTATCACACCAGTGACCCAGAGTACTGAAGGCAATAGCTTTCATTATCTAGCTAACAGAAATACTCAAGGTTTAGCTGATGACTGGCAGTTGGGGGAGTTCCACTGGGTGCCAGGGATCACTTGCCTAATTGGGCCAGGAGCTGGGAGGAGGATGCCACTTTAAGTATGGGCAGTAGGGAGCCATATGGGATGGAAGGCCAGAGTGGGGGGATCCAGTAGCCACAGGGGATATAGCGGAAGCACTGGGACAAGTATTTGGCTGGTGGGGGGGTACCACTACACACCAGGGCATAGATTGGCATGTCAAGGATGGGCATTTGGGGGGATTCCAGTAGACACCAGTGTCTATGTGGGGGCATGGAAAGGGAAAGGGAATATTGTTTAACCAGGAGTAGCACATTAAGCCAAAGCTTGTTTCCAGATGCAACCTGGGAGCACAAGAAAGTTAAGTAGAGCTTGCGCAGGATCACACAGTATGCAGCTGGGTGGCTGTGGGATTCAAACCCAGGTCTCCAGATCTGCAGCTCAGAGTATGAACCCACTGTGCTATACTATCTTGGTGGATGGAGGGTGTTCGGTGGATGAAGGCTACCACTGGACTCCACAGAATTGTATGAGGGATGGGGAACAGGTGATTGGGGGTGGCGGGTGCCACCATACACCAAGGATATGGTGCTACTCACCTGGATGGGTGATTGGGGGTGGGGATGCCACTGGATATCAGGGAGAATATGCTTGGTATGGGAAGGGGTAATCCAAGGGTTGAGGGTTTCTACTAGACACCAGAGAGGCCTTGTTAACTATGGGGGTAGGTGTTTGTAAGGTGGGAGGTACCACTAGACACAAGGGCAGATGTTTACATTACTGGGGTGGGTGATCAGAGTTTGGGGGTGCCACTAGATACCAGGGTGTACATTAGAATAGAGAGAACAAGTGTTCGGAGTGTGGGGGGAGGGCATGCTGCCTCCATGACTGAGGTGGCAGGTGACTATAGAACAGATACAAACCAGTCGCTGCTTTCCATGTAAATGAGCCCATAAGGGACATGCATGTTATCTATGCAGGGGGACTGTGCTCCTCTGCACCCCCCTAAATTAAGATACTCAGCTCCAGGAGGGCGCACGTCGAGGAGGGGGAAGAACCTGGAATGCAAAAAAACTGAAGTCCTGCACAACGAACAAAAAATAAAATACCTACCCTACCCAGCCCTGGACCTCCATCACTGCAGGCCGCCACCCTCATCACCACACCAGAACACCAGCTCGACACCACACTGCCAAACCACAGGCCACATACCTCTGCTTCTTGGACCCTGCTCTTCCTGTCCTTTGCCCTGTTACTAGTTTGCCCTTCTTTTCCCCTACCTCATCACTATAACTGCACAAGTGCTAAAACTGAGTCACTCAAAATCGAGTCACTCAATTTGAGTTGCTATTTTGATGTGAGACCCTCACACTACTCTCCTGTGGACCAGAATTCATGGGCAAACTGGATACCACCTTGGACCCCTTCCCATGGGTCTCTCTGTAGATCTGGTAACTGATGATGGCCACCATCTTTGTTTACATGCAGTCCCCCATTTTTAGCAGCTTGCTGTTGCTTTATTAATTGTCCCACACTGTTATTTTAGTATGTCCCAGTCCTGTTTGCTGATCAAGGGCCAGGACTGAGTTCATTTTTCTGGGCACATAGTCCATTGCAGAGTCAGATGCTTCCTTCTGTGGGAAGCAGCTGTCTGCACTGCCTGCTGTCTAGTGCATATACACAGTGTCTGCCATTCCCTTCCCAACTCTCTGCTTTGCCTGGGCCAGGAAACTTACTATCATGGCACCCGATGGTACTGCTTCTGTTGGATCCCGGCTCTGCTTTCTGTCCTGAAGCCGGGATCCACCTTGGGAGTGATACACAGCCCAGTTTATCATATAGAGTCCCAGCTCTGTTTTACACATACTGCACATCTGAAGCAGCCGACATTGCCGCTGTGCTCTTTCTGCTCCCATTTCCCAGACCTTCACCAGTCCTGGGCTTGGAGAAACAGAACCAGCTGCTCCTTTTCTTTCTGCCCTTTGCATCAGTATCAGGCTCACCAGAGGGGCCCAAGGACAGAGGGTGTAGGTAGCCCCAACTATGGATGCAGCTGGTGGAGCCCAGGTTCAAATCCCCTCCAGGTCTCCTGGACTACTGCACGCTTACCCTACTGGTCCCCCCTTCAGCAGTCCAAGGGGCCAAAAAGTGAAAGAGATACTTGAGTAAGGCTCCAGATTTTTGGGGGGAGGTCTTACATAACTGTATTTCAGAGTGACATGGACAATATGTATGTGGACAGAGCTGAGTAAAACAACTAGAAAGCACACTAGGACAGGGCACCAACGATAAACCATAGCTAATGATGTGCAAAGTTGGAAAACTTAATTTCATTAATTAATTCACTAATTCGCCTCATTTCATGAAGTTAATCTGCCTTGTGAAGTCTAAATTTGCAGAAAACTTATAACTTTGCAAAATGTAAAGTTGGTAACTTCACCGGTGAAAGTTGGTTACACATGTGAAGTTTGCAGTGTACTATGGGATTGGCAGTCACATGTTACTGAAACAAGCTGTATGCCATGAGGAGGCTGTTTTCAGTGCAGTCTTCTGAAGACAGAGTAGTAGAGAAGTCTGTGTGTGCTTGTCTGAGAAAAAACTTTTAAAATACATCTCAACACAAGGCTTTTTGACTCCAAATTGCTCACAAATTGTTCTAGAGGGTGTTGTGCTACTAGATTTTTTTTGTTTATTTTTTAGCTGATTATGTACCTTAAAGTAGTGTTTTTTGTTTTGCCAGTCTGTTAAGTTGTGGTATGGGAGAGGGTAGGTGTACTGTAAAGCAAGGCAGCCCAGAACAATTTAGAGAGCTTTATTGTCTAAGCAGGAGATTTGTGTTATATTTTGTTTTTTTTCACTCTTTCTTGTTAATCATTTTTGATCTGTAGTGAGTAATTTCTCATTTTTTATGTTCACTGTGCAAGCATGCACAAGTGAATATCTTGCTATGAGAGTGCCTTTTGAAGGGTGTAACACTGTCAGTCCAATGCAGAGTGGCACGCAAAGGGGCATGCCAGTGCCATTAATTAATCAACAACAGACAGACTGAATTACAAACACAGTTTTGGCTTGCTGGGTGGAACCTTCATATATTTGAAAAGAAAAAGCTGACCCAGTCATGAGTTAGCTCTTTTCTTTAATCTGTACCACCCAACAAGCATAACTGGTCATGGTCAGCCTGCTGAGGAATTTCAAACATACAGAAAGAGCCCTGCACTGTTGCAGACACCTGCCATAACAAAGAAAACCCTCCATCAATGTCTGTTGCTGGCAACACTGTAGCTGTCTCCCCAACCCAATCATCCCTCTCAGCACCCACCACCCAACCCCAAAAACATAACACTGACACTGAGGGTGCCCAATCCCCCAGTGTCACTGCACCTATCTGAAATAAAAAAGGGATCCCTCATGTTTTTTTAATAATATAAAAAAGAAAATCATCCATTGATGTCAGTTGCACCATTAGTCCCCCCCACCTGACCCACCCACTCAGCACCCAGCACCCATGCCCCTAAGCCCTTACTTTCCCAGTGGGGGTACAAGACTGTAATCCTCTGTGGACTGCAGACAAATCTTCTCTCTTCAAAACAGGAGCACAAACTGAAGAAATCAGGTACTGTATGTGGTTCAATGTATTTCAATGGGGTTTTGAACTTAGTGGCATAACATGGCATTTTTTGAATATTTTTGCCCCAAATTTTCAACATGCCTTTATTGGGACCCCACCTCATGAACAATTGCAGTAAAAGTAGGCAAATCTGTCCTGGAAGGTGATTTTGTGGTCACTGTAAGAAATTACCTTTCAGGCAAGAGTTAAAAATGTTCTCTGCCCTTATTCATGAGACAGGGACATAAGAAGGCTGTGTTGAAAATTTGGAGTAAAAATATTAAAATACAACAAAGTCGTTCCAGTTCCATGGTGATAGGGGATCACTCAGCACACTGGTGACTGGGTTCATGCCCAAGCCTAGGACAACAGAAGTGGAGACCAACGGGAAGGGTTCTGGGCATCTGAGAGATGCTCTCCTCCCCGGGGGGGCTCAGAGCCAGCATCACTCTTGAGCTGCTCCTGGGAGCCAGTTGTGGCAGTGCACTTTTGTGGCATTTGTGCATTCACCCAGGATGCCACATGCATGCGGCCCATGTGGAAGGGGGGTGGGTGGGATGCAGACAGGAAAATGCCTCTCAACTAGTGGGATGATGATTGCCAGCCCCATTTGCTACTCAAGCCTGGGAGTGCTGGTGCCAGTCCCCCATGAACCCTGGTGAATTATCTGTGCCTATGGGTAAGCACTCCCCCTCCTCAGTATCCTGCACCCAGGGGGAGAGCCCCCCACAAAGGGATACATCAGGAAAACCATGGGTGTTGCAGATCAGGACTGGTGTGATGGTGACAGGGAGGCTGGTGAGGGGGTCCTAGGTGACCCAAAGGAGTGGTCAGTTGAAGGGACGGGAGGAGCACAAATAAATGAAGCAAAAAAAAAAGTTATGTCTACATTGAAATTTGCAAACATAGGCTTGTAACTTTGGTAATTTTCAATATTTTGAACCCAAATTTTCTGTGTGACAGCTGCCATGTTTCAAATTCTGGCCAAAATGTGTTTTTGTTTCCTGAAAGGGGATTTCATGGTCCCTGAACAAAATCACCTTTCAGGCAGGAGTTGATAATTTTCTCTGCACTTGTTCATGAGGTGGGGTCATAGGAAGGCTATGTTGAAAATCTGGGGCAAAAATATTAAAAAAACAACAAAGGTATGAACCTACATTGACATTTACTAACACAGGCTCGTAACATTGATAATTTTCAATATTTTGACCCTGAATTTTCAACATTCCCATTTTTTCACAGCACCTCATGAATGTGACAGCTGTCATTTTTTCAAATTCTGGCCAAAATGTAACTTGTGGCACAAAATCACCTTTTGGGCAGGAAGGGAAAATGTTCTCCACCCCTGTTCATGAAGTGGGCTAGTAAGAAGGCTATGTTAAAAATCTGAGGTAAAAATATGAGAACACAACAAAGTTGAGTCTACATTGCAATTTTTCAATGCACGCTCATAACTGTGGTAATTTTCAATATTTTGACCCCAGCTTTTCAACACAGCCATTTTTTGACATCATCTCATGAATGTGACAGTTGTCATTTCCTAAATCCTACCCAAAATGAGTTTTAATGCTTGTGGGGCAAAAGGATGTTTCAGCCATTGTTTTATAAATTACACCTGTCATGCTCAGAAGAAGTGGTCATAAAAAGCTTATGTTAAAAATTTGAGGTAAAAATACGAAATGCCAACTAAGTTATGAGGAAACAAATTGTTCCAACATTTACTCATAACTTTATTTTTTTCAGATTTTGGCCCCTAATGTTCAACACATACATTGTGTCATGCCACCTCTGAAATATAGATGTTGCAAAGTTTTAATTCACTGGTGAAGTTCTGGCAAGGTTGCTAAATTTGCTTCCATGGAGCAATTCGCTAATTTGTTCTATTGACTTAAAAATTCACCTAACTGTGAATTGCAGAATTTCACCTATGAACGGCAGAATGTCACATGCACATGGCATAATTTCATCTGTGAATTGTGGAATTTCACCAGCAAACAGCAGAATTTGGCCCATGAACAGTGAAATTCCACCCTGTGAATGGTGAAATTCTACCATTAATGGATGAAATTCCACACTTCATGACAAAATTCAGCACTTTGCAGATCGAGCCTCACTTCACAAAGTGCACTAAATCCAAAAATTAATTCACAGAGCGAGTTTTCCCCACTTTGCCCATCTCTGCTCCTGAACATGGCAGGTATCATTTTTTTCAAAGTCACTCCCGAAACTTGTTGCCACTGTCGCACAGGGAAATCACCTGTCAGATGGAATTTTAAAAATGCCACCTGTCTTGATCATAACATTAGGTCATACAAAGATTGTTGGACATTTGAGTCAAAATGTAGGAGCCCATTTAAAAGTAGATATTGCCACTCAGCTGCCCTATCCTGGGTAATTACAATGTAACAAAGTGTCAAAGCAGGACACCACTGAAAATGAGATATTGCAACTCATCTGCTGTATCCTAGATAAATATATAGTAAAAATGTGGACCTGTACAAGCAAGACTGGTAGAACAGCAATACCATCTGCAAACATTTGGCATTGGCAAATGCTTTTTATTTTTGTGGTTTAGTTTGATGTGTTTAAGTAAAATATTTTGTCAGTGTCTTTCCGTAGTGGTTTTAGTTATTTTTTTAGTTATTTTTTTCTTAACATGACTGTGTTTTGTCACTTTTTGTGGCACAGTAACATCCCTTATACCCTCTATGAACAGCTGCTGGAACAGACAGGCTACTACATCCACCACCCCCATTCGCCACTTCCTTCTACTTTTCCTCTGACTCAGCCTTATAATTTGTCATTACATGGGTCCTCTGGCCCCCAGTACTCATGCAGGTCCTTTGCTTGCCCCAGGGGACACATTTGTTGCATAGATTGCAAGTGACCACAATAACCCTAACCCTAATGTTCCATAGGATAACACTACAACTTCAACAAGCCATAACTCCACCATTCTGTAGATCATACCTTTGCTGTGAAGATCCACAATCCTGGCCACCTTTGTGAGTTGGGTCCTTTAACACTACAAACCCTACAAATTAGTTATGAAGGCTCAAAACAGGCTTGTAGGAAGTTAATAGTTCTTTAAAACAATGTTGTCTAATATTTATTAGTAGACACATGGATAGAAGATGTTTGGTCATTTTTGGGAAGTAATCCATTTAGTTTACTAGCTGAATTTAAATTATTGCCTCATCCCATATGGAACTGTGCTGTGAGCAGTATGGAAAGCAAGGAAGTATGAACTAGTGGTTAAAGCATCCTACTGGGTCATAATGTCATACACTTAATAGAGTACGACATTAAAGCTAACCCGGAACAACGCCATAGTAGAAAGCGAAAGTTGCAATGCTGTTAATACCACTGTATGCAGTATTTCACCACTCGCACTATCCCAAGCAGAGGATAAGATCTCTGCTGTGATAGGGTTCTGCTGAGCAGCTGCCGTGGTTCAATGGACTGAGCCACTGCAGCAAGAAACCCAGGCACTATTTCTCGGACTGGGTTTGATTCCCAGTCCCAGAAACTTTTATTTTTTCCTACTTTTGTGTGGTTTCATGTTGAACCCCCCAGAGTTGAGAATCCTTATTGGGGCTACAGCCCCAATAACAGGATGCAGGATGGAACTCCCCGAAAAATTTAAGACATGCCACATGGAAGAAATCGTGCTGATTTTTCCATGCGGCATAATGTCTTGCGACATTATGACCCCGTGCCTTAAAGCATTACCTTGGAAACTGTGAAGTCACAAATTTGAACCCAATCAGAGCCAAATACTTACAGTGTGACCCTGAGCAAGTTATTTAATCACTCAGTGCCCTGCTCTTCCCAGATGTAGAACTGTATAAAAGCAGGGCCAATTGAGAATGAGATGTTGCATCTTAGCTGGGTTATCCTGGGTAAAATAAATAATAAAATTAATCACTCATGAGCATAAAGGGCAGTATAGGAAGCGCAGATATTTGGAATATAGTGCCATAAACTTTTTGTAATCTAGGTATTACAGCAATAATAAACAAAATTGTGCAAAAAAAAAAAAAATTACCGTAACTTTTTCCATTTTAAAAGATTCCAGAAATCTTCCAGTTTCATTTGGTTGTAAAATGTTCTAGTTCTGCCAAAACTTGAGTATTTTACAAATGTTTTTTTTTTATTTTTTTTTAAAGATGGTGTCTTAGAAATACCATAAGAAATAAGTTATGTTGCACAGCAAAGGCCATATCTAAAGAACTAGATTTTCTGGGTATGCCAATATTTCTATAAACTGTAGTTGAAACTAACTTTTTTGGAAAAACATTTTTCATTGTACTGCTGCTTTAAATTCCCCTCAGAAGGAATGTACCACCACATAGGGAAGACTGGATAGACATTAAGGTCTTTTTTTGCTGACAGTTTTCTATGCAAAATTTCACTAGTATTATGTACAAATAAAAATGCTTATTCCAAGCATATTTTTCTACTGTGCAACATGTGTAATGGCCATGTAATAGCAGTAATGTTACAGCAGGTTAGCATGAACTCAGCAACAGCAACATCTCTCCCTGCGGATAAAACATCTTGGCTGTGGCCTTACACTGCATGAGGTGTGGGAGACATTTGTTGCCCTGTACATGTTTATCTGCTGTGTGAGGCTGCCGTTGCTTAATTAACCAGATTCTTGGCTCAGTGCAAGTCCTTAGTGGGCTTCTTAAAATTGGCATAGCAATGATCTTCCCTTTGGTTTCATGAAATGTAGTGGAGCATTCCCCAAGCATTCATAATATGTTTTTAATAATGCAGTTAAAGCAGCAGTCAGCCACATGTTGAGGTCTGTCTATGTACTGTAAGTGGAGAACTAATTGATGCCTTAGTGAGATCTAAATGCAATTGTATTGCTTTTGTGAGCGTTAGTTCTTATTGTGTACAGATGCCCTACATGTTACTTAAAACAATTCAAAGTAAGGGACACTTATTAATGCCTTAACATTCTGTAAATGACTTGTAAAAGTACAGCTTTCTTCAGAAATCCACATGTGCTTTTCCATGCTATTTCCACATCAGTGCAGTATGCTGAGATTACAGCAATCTCTATTCAGGCCTCTGTTCTCAAAACATGTTTTACAGTTTCATGCTTGTGGCAGAAATCTTAATGTAGTGAATGTGGGCTTCTAGGATTCTACTGTTATCCATGGTCAAGCACCCCTGATTGTACCCCCACCTCTCGGACAGCAACATATATATAGGTACATGTACTAACCTTAGGGCAGAGACACTTATCATATAAGCATAAGTATCAGGATCTGTGTTCTACTGTATTTTACTAATGCATATTATGTTCCATTATGTTTTACCAATGTGTCTTAGTCCTGGGAGATGCTTTCCACTCTATTTTTACTGTATTATAAGTAAGGCAAGCGTGCCATCTTTAGTGCTTGTGCATCACTGTAATTGCAACTGACCTCGGATTTATAGAGATCCCATTGTTTGTGCTATCATGCAAGCTAAGCAACTTCTCATGTTAGTTAGGATAGTTTCTCAGGCCACCTGTTACTGGCCAATTGCATACTTTTTATGTATCTTCCTTAGCTGTTGCTATAGTAATTATCAGGGTATAAGACCCTGTCAGCACATAGCTTCTCTGAGAATAGAACAGAATGGAGACTGTATTTTACCTAAATAAGGAAAAATGACTAAATTCTCCCAGTGTTATCACTGCTGGTTATAAGTCTGTATTACTGACCTGTAATAAATTTCATTTATTACATGTGCACCACTTGTCTGTTGTCTCTTCCTTTCATAGGTTTCATAGTTTTTTTTAAGCTAGAGAACAATAGTCTGTAATGCTTGCCTATTATTTTAGTGTATTACATATATTTGTCTTTATCTGTCATCACCAAATCCACATTTTTTTGAATGTGTCCATATTTGAACTTTCTACTACAATTGTAGGAAGATTATTCCATATTGAGATTGATCTTATGCTGAACCAGTTTTCCCTACTTAATGAATTCCATTTTCCAATCAGTAACTGTCTGTTATATCTACGACTACTAAGTCTAAATTTGGATTCGAATAAGCCTATTCCATTCAAAAGTGTAGAATCTTGTACCATTGTGCCATTCCACCAAGAACCTGAGAAAGGTAATTTTATTACTGCTTACATTTTGGTGACTGTGTGCAGGTTGAAAGGTACAAAACAAAATTCCATTCAATTTATTTGAATGTCGAGTGTGTAGTGCATTTTTCGCCTACTTGGACCTACTCATGCTTACGGTGCCTGCAGTTGTGGAGGACCCACACTGTCTTGGTCTTGAGCATGGCAGACCCACACCAGACTCCCTTACACTCCCTCTGCGAGTGACAGTGTACCACCTTGGCATCATCATTCACCCACCGGGGACCTAAAAGCAGTTGGTGACGGCACCAAGGATTTTGTCCAGTTTCCCAACTGCTTATTAGTTTGTTTGTATACCCCTTCTTTGTTATGTCTGACTTGTGCACAAAACTGAGACTGAATGTTTCAAACTACATCACATTCCATGTCGTATGGACAGATTTCATGCTGGATGCAAAATCTGCATAAAAACCATTTCTGTTAATATCCAACCAATATTTACAGTCTAAACAAGCAACCAAGAAATACAACCTTAAAAGTATTTTGGTTGTGGCTCTACATACCGCTGTTGAGAGTCTCACAGCAAGGTGTGCCTCCCTTGAACTGCAAAATGCCGCTCTAAAAAAAAGAGATGGGCTTGCAGGCATCGGAGTTACAGAAAAAGGAAAAGAAACTAACAGAGGAGATATAATCTCTCCGCAATGCCAATACCAGACTGTTGCATTGTACTGCTCAAGACACTGAGCGAGAAATTTGTATGTTGAGAGATGATTGTGAAAGGTTGAAATGTGATAGCAAACAGCATATTTGAATGATATTTTGAGCAATATGAATGAAAGTTTGAAAGAGGAGAATGTTGAGTTGAAAGAGGAGTATCAGAGAGTGAATCATGAGCTGGACAAAGAACTTAGGGAAAAAGTCGAATTGGGTGCCGCATATAGAGTGTTGTAGTAAGAGGTTGAAAAAGGTATTGAGCAAGAGTTTGTCACAAGAAGTGTAGAGAAAAGATGGCAAAGCTGCGCCATCAATGGGAGGTTCTTGCCAGCCATGTTAAGGCCATGAACGAGTTTCAGTATACACCCATTAAGATTGCGTCATCCAGTGATGACAACTCTGACTTTGATGATGAGGCATGCCACGTCACACACAGGTCCAACCCCCATGGTGGTGTAACTTCTGCCAGCCATTCACAAGATAGTGCCTGCATTGGCACACACTCTGCATCACCACATCTACATGAACATGGTAGAAGTCACGTACAATGCCAAGGTGGCAGCCCCCCCAGGCAGAGGGCCTGTATTCTGTGATGCACCTCCACTCTCTCCTCTCACCAGGGGAGACACAGCGGAGGTGCACAGCCTAATTCAGGAAGCTATCAATAACATCACTGTACTAGAGGACTAAAGGAGGGCCATCTGGGACCAAATTGACAAAATATTCACAGAAACTGTCAATCAGGATTATGCGTCTAATGCAGTCGCTGATACAGCAGTGGAAGCTGCTCTTAGTGGTGCCATGGAAATTATTGAGTTGAATGTGACCACGCATACTTCCAATCCTCTAGAAGTCACTCACTCTGTCCAGCAAATTGCCCAAAGTATTGGACAGATGGGCCCAACTGATAATCTCAGTTGCCATTTGGAGAAGGTGCACTCCCTCTGCAAGAAGCTTTCCTTCCAACCCAAGTACCAGGTTCAAGTCTTGTGACAGATGATCAAACCTACCCTCTGAGCCAAACTCCCAGAGACAGTACACAACTCTGACACTCTTGTCTATGACAACAGCACTGTGGCCTCATAGCTGCCAACTCCCCAGGTGTCATAGGAGCTTGTTTGGCCTACAAGGTTAAGCAGAATGTGAAAGAAAGCCCCGCAGCCTACCATCAACAGTTATGGCTTGCATACTACACTGGCAAAGGCCTAGCAGGTGAACTTGTAGACCAAGACCAAATTGCGTACAAGGACTTGTACTTCTGGAACATGACTCCAGCCTTGCAGGAAAAGGTTGAAGTCAATGTTTACCCGAGTACCGACTCCTTTGCGAATGTTCTCATGAAAATGGAGCATGCCTACCAGGTCTACCTCTGTAACCTTGCTTCCAGTAAATCTAACAAAGTGGCTGTGATACAGCTCACCCCCAAGACCCCAATTCACTACTCCGTGGTGGGAAACAACCAGGAAAAACGATACCCCTTCTGACAACAAGCAGTTGCACAAGGGGGGGAACCAGAACTATAGAAACCACAGGAACAGAGATAGAAGCAACTGGAAAAATCCAAATGCTCAACAGGATGGCCAGAACTGTAATGGTCCTAGCTATTGAAGTCTCAATGATGAAAATGAGACCCTCCATAAATTACTGGAGGAGATTTTTGCTGAAAGAATGGCTAAGCCTATGTGAACTGTAGTAGCCCTCGCTCCGGCCGCTACACATACATGCAGTCAGGGGAACCCTTTCCTGGCCTCGGCTGCTGAACAAATGAACAGATGATGGAAGAATCCTTTTGTGGCATTGGTTACTGGCCAGGCCGATGCAACAACCAAGGAGGAACTATGCGTGCAGGTCACTGTCGTGCCTGTGATGTCACAGGTACATTTGTATCCTGTGCAAGACATACAGAAGGCCTTGAAAGATCCTGCAGACCTCAGATTCCAGGAAGAGGATGACGATGATGATGATTCTGAAAATACTGATTGACAATTACAGGCCCCAGTCCGGGTTGTGAGAGACTTGATTGTTGACACAAACTGACAGCCTTGTGTAAAGGCCATGGTCAGGGGCCGCCAACTTGCCATGATTCTGTATACCGGAGCAGCCATGTCAGACCTCCATGATGAGGACCCAGTCTCATCTGACTGGTCTACCATCTGGAAGACCAGTGCCCAGGGTGTAGATGGTACCCAGCTATACACCTACTGATCTGTTCCTCTACCTGTGGTGGTAGGCTACCTCAGAACTGACTTTGCTTTTGACCTCATGGTATTACATCATCATCCCAGCATATTGGGAATTGACTTCCTAGCATTACACAGCTGTGTAGTGGACCTAGCCAACAGGCTACTTCTTCAGATCAAAGGACAATGTCATGCTGTCACCATTCCAGACTCGCACGTGGTGGCAGCCATCTTCCATAACAACAAGGAGTATGACATCATGGCTTTGTTCAAAATCATGACCTGTTTTCTGAACTTGCACCCTTGCTGCAAAAACACCTTGACGTGTTTGCCACCAACAAGCACAATAGTGGTAGGATGCACACTACCCTTGAAATCACAGGGCCCGACCCTGTGAGGCAGAAGCAGTACCCATTCCCTGCTGAAGCCTTGCCATCACTGAGGGAGACCATCCAATCACTGCTACAGCAAGGAGTGATTTGGATCTGTGTTTCCACGTGAATTCACCTATTTGGCCTGTGAAAAAGCCAAATGGAGCTTGGAGGCTTACAACTGACTTCAGAAAACTTAATCAAGTTACCCCCAGTTGTGCCCCAACAGTAGCATCAGCACCTGATGTGCTCAAGCTGTTGACACCCAGCAAAAAGTGGTTCAAACCTCTTGACATTTCTAATGGGTTCTGGTCACTCCCAGTAGCACAGGAAAGTCAATATAAATTTGCTTTCACCTTTGATGGACGCCAGTACACCTGGATCTGCCTTCCCCATGGATTTCACAACAGCCCTTCCCTCTTCCATCTCCACATTATGGATGCCCTGCAAGGATTCTCTACACCCCAGTGTTTCCTGCAGTACGTGGATGACTTGCTCCTAGCAACCACCATGAAAGAAGATCATTTACCCCTTCTAGAGGAACTTCTGTCTCTCCACAAGAGCAGTCCTCAAGTGCAACCGAACTGAGGCACAATTATGTGAAAAAGAGGTCATCTTCCTTGGCTTACGTGTCACAGACCAAGGCAGAAGCCCAGCTGTCAAGAAGATCCAGGGCTTGCAAGATCTGCCACTTTCTACTAGCATGGCAACACTCAGATGCTTTTTAGGAATGGCAAACTACTCCAGGGATTTTATTCCTGACTTTGCCTTGAAGGCTGCTACCTCATATGAAATTCTGAAAAATGACGTCCCATGGACATGGGCCCCCACACACACTGAAGCTGTAATACAGCTCAAGCAGGCCTTAGCCTCACCTCCAGCACTGATAAATCCTAACCTAAATCTCCCATTCCATTTGGAAACTGCCACATCTGATGTGGCCATGTCTGCAGTGCTGGCACAAAAGTACAATGGGTACTTCAGACCCATTGCCTATGTATCTCAGATGTTATCTCCAGTAGAGAGGAGATACAGTCTCTGTGAAAGGACACTCTTGGCAACTTACTGAGCTGCCAAACATTTCATGTACATCATTGGGTATGCACCTATCATCTTGCATACCTACCACACCCCAACCAACTTCTTACTTTCAGACAAAATAAAAAATGGTTCAGTTTCCAGCACCAGACTTACCCACTGGTCTTTGCTTTGCTTTTGCAGGACAGGGACATCAAAGTACTACCTACAAAAATGCCATCTACCTTGGCCCATGGTCTACTCTGCACAGGTAAGCCCCATGACTGTGCACTCCAACCTCCTGATTTACCTGAGCCAGGACCATTCTTACCAGCTACACCAGATGTTTAGAAGATACCAGCATCTATCATATCTTTTCAGATGGCTCCACCTCCTATGTGGACAGAGAACAGGTAGCAGGATTTGGTGTGCTTATATTAGATCAAGATGGCGATTTCAGGTGCATTTCTAGAAAATGCACTGTAATCTCCTCACAGTATGCCAAACTGGCAGCTGTGGCCTGTGCTTTAGAGGTTGCCCCATGGTGACAAGGATGCCATCATCTTTGCAGAATCTAGTTGGGTCTGCTCTCCCCTTACTAAATTTCTACCATTCTTAATGAAAAATAACTTTACATCATCTGATGGTACCCCTGTCAAATACAGAGATCTGTTTGAGTATATACACACCCTGACACAACAGTTTACTCATAAACTGAACATTCACAAGGTAAAGGCTCACTGTAAATCTGACCCTCACCATGAATACAATGATCAAGCAGACTCACTTGCCAAGGCAGGCACCTGAGGGGGGAGACTTGGACAATGACTCACCCAATAGCTATGGCAGCTATTTTCTTAGCCGCTAACACCAGGCAGAAACCAGTACCAGAACCTCCACTGGACCTTTTTGCTGCACAGAAATTTGACCCCAAACTAAAAGATTTGTTCAAATTCTTGGACAAAGGAATTGAGTATTAACTACCTGTTGGTAGTCCATACAAGAGACACTCTGACAACATACACTTGTCTAGTGATCAGAAACTCATCTGCTATCGAAAGGAAGATACAGGTGACAAACTGTGGGTTGCAGCACAATTTTTACAAACTGAATTCATACATATGGTTCATAATACCCTTACTGGTGCCATAAATTTGTTTTCTAAGTAGTTAGAGGCATTTCCTACTAAGAATAACATGGCAAAGACAACTGCCAAGATCCTGGTGGATCAATTGTTCTCCAGGTGGGGCCTACCCCTTAAGGTATACTCAGACCGGGGTACCAGTTTTACAGCTGAGCTGATGAAGCAGATACTCCAACTGCTTAGAGTAGATCAGAAATTCCATATCCCTTACCATCGTAAATCCTCAGGCTAAGTAAGAAAGAGCAAAGAGAAAAATCAAACAGATGTTATGCAAATTCATCAGTGACAATCCTAAGGATTGGGATTCTCTCTTTCCACTACTACTGATGGCAATCGGGGGCACCCCTCTTGCAACTACCCAGTGCACAGCCTATGAGGTTATGACTGGTAGAGCCATAAGATTACCTGAACACCTGTTGATTGATCTCCATACCCCTGCTGCAAATAGAGTATCTGTGGATAAGTATGTTGAAGAACTTCATGAGGATATCATGAAGACACACCTGTTTGCTGCCAATCACATGGGTATGGCTCAACAACAAGCTAAATAAATCTGAAACAAAACATAAGGGAATCAACCCCCCCCCCAGGGAAAACCAATGTATTGATAACTGGTCAGATGGAATCATATGTCCATGAACAAATGATCATCACACAATCTTTGTAAATGAGCCACTGGCTCAAAGGTGTTAATCCCAAACTGAAAATAAATAAATAAATTAAAATAAAATAACCCCATTGTGTCATGTACTAGCTGTCAAGAGTTTGTGCACATAAAAGAATCATGCACAAACACCAACTACCTAGTAAATGAGACACTGTACCTAAAATGTCCTTGTATGAACTTGTATCTGTATATAAGCTTTACCCCATACCACCAACCCACACCACACCACACCCTCATTTTTTTGGGGGGGTGAAAGCAACCTAATGACAACCAATTAAAAGGGATTCTATGTCCATTTAGTATTAAAACAGACAACAAAAACACAGTGTACTACCAGTATATGTCCATTCATTGTTCCTGAAGAAGGTGAAAGTTTAAGTAGTGTAATGTGACATAAAACCTAAATCAGTGTTCATACTGTCTCCCACCATATTGAGAAGTAAAATGAACTTGCTCTCAAAAGCCCATCTCCATTGTGTACTTTTTGAAATGTTCTTTCAAAACCAGTACCGACATACTTGAGATGGAGTTATCAGACTGAGAGAAACGTTGTCCCACTGGTTTGTCAGTCATCTTAATTTTTTATTCTATATGTAGTTTTTATGGAGTTTTTTTTGTTTTTCTCCCCATAACCCAGCCCCCTACCTAAGACATATGCATGTGAAGGTGTACATATGATGTGTCTTGAGGTACCCACCTGCTACGTGTTGCCCCCACTGCCTACACTAACCACCGGGCCTCCACCCAGTGGCAGCAGGACTACGGGGATCAGCGACCCCCCCAAGAGAAGAGTTGCCTTTAGGCTGCTCAATTCTGCTCCAACCCTCCCCCCCATGCCGGCTCCCCAAAGACCAGAGTTTGTTCCTGTACCTGGGTCACTGGCATGATGCTAGTTAAGGAGTTCAGTGCCTCAGCCCTCAGTGCCACAGGAGTGGATATCTTTATTTTAATTATCAATCAATCAATCAATCAAAATCTTTATTTATTCAGGCGAACATCATTGAGCAAAGCTCATTTACAAGATGGACCTGAGTGGTCATACAAATGAGGGTACAAATATTATTACATAGACAAGAATAGCATAAATAACAATAAAATGGCAAGAAATGAATGTATACAACAATTTACATATATACAAGGAGCAGTAGAACCATTTTGCCTCCAAGAAAATGTGGGCAAAGGTATAGCAGGAATAAAATATAAAATTATAGGGTCTAACTAGCTTTTGTGAGAATAGATAGGTGAGTCGGAAGATAGAATATGAAACAATATAATGGACGGAAAAGAAAGGTGGGTCAGGTAGGGTAGGGATTATGGTTTATAAGAGCAATTGCAGAGCTCTGGAAAAAGGGCGAGAACAGTCTTTTGAAGGATGTCAGAGGTAGAAAGCTATCTAGCTTCATGGATTTTTGAGAGAGTTCCATGCAACTGCTGAAGTATAGCTGAAAGCAGCCTCCCATACCGGTGCAGGCAATGGGGACCTGTAACATGATAAGTTTACTGATCCTTAAAGTGTATGGCTCTAGTTGTAATTTGGGTAAAGCAATCAGTGATATAGGTAGGTAGTTTGCCTGTTAACGCTTTGAATGTCCAGATAACAGCATTCCTAGTCCTTCTGTGCTGTAATGATGTCCAATTGACTGCCATATAAAGGGAGCAATGATGGGTGCTGGGGAAGGTCAGTAATAAATCTTATGGCCCTCAGGATACAGGGTGTCCAGTTTTGTAAGAGATGACCTGGACAATGGCAGTATAGAAAATCAGCATAATCAATGAGGGATAGGAATGAGGCCTTAATTAACTTTTTGAGTCACTGTTTAGGTAATGCTTTTATTCTAAAGAATAGTCCAAGCCTCTGTCTTAGCTTTTTTAAGCAGTTCTTCAATATGGACTGAATAGTCAAGCCTGTTATCTATCCATACTCCAAGATATTTGAAATTATCAACAAATTCAAGTTTTTCTCCAAGTAAGGTGGATAAATGTAGGGTGGTGGATGCTAGGGTTTGGGTAGAGCAACTCTTTGTGGCAAAGAACATGGCTTTTGTCTTTTTGCATTTAGAAGTAGTTTTTGTCAAGTAGGTTGCGCTGCAGAATGGAGAATTGGATTGTAACAGATCACAGGCTTTGGAAGGTGAGGGATTGCTGACATATAATACAGTATCATCAGCAAACAGATGAATGTTAGATTGAGTGAGTTGGCATCAATATTGTTTATATAAATAGCAAAGAGGATAGGGCCAAGAATAGAACCTTGTGGTACGCCTTAGCAGTGGTTTTGAGGTGGATAGGTAATTTCCATTTTAACCAGTTGTGACCTATTTGAAAGGTAATCCTTAAACCAGTTGAGTGACAGGGAATCCAGGCCTATTGAGTTAAGGGAGGTGATTAATAAGCGTGATCCACAGTGTCAAAGGTTTACTCAAATCCAAAACACAGCACAGGTACAATTTTTCTTATCCAAGGTAGTCTGCCAATCGTTGGTTACCTTAGCTAAGGCAGTAATGGTGCTATGTTTTGATCTAAATCCAGATTGTGCAGAGTTTAGAAGGTTGTTGTTATCCAAATAGTCCCTTAACTGAGAGTTTACTAGTTTTTCGAGCAACTTGATAAAACTGGTAGAATGGAGATAGGTCTGTAATTGTTGAGATCTCTAGTATCACCAGATTTGAGTAATGGAACCACTTGAGCTGTTTTCCAAGTAGAGGAATGGATCCAGTAGTTAGGAAAGATTGAAGAGATGAGTGAGGGGACAGATAAGACATGTGAAGCAATTTTCAGGAAATAGGGATCCAGGGAGTCTGCACCTGCACTCTTATTAGTGTCTAAATTAGAGGAGATCTTCCACTTCTTTCACGGATATTGGGATGAAGGAAAAAGTTAGTGGCCATTTGCCCCACAGTAGTTTGCAGGTTCAAGGAAGATCTCAGGATATTTGCTGGTGAAGAGTCAAATGCTAGGCCAGCTGTGGTGAAGTGAGCATTGAAGGTATTTAAGATTTCTTGTTTACCTGTAATTTCTGTATCATTTAGTATCAGTTTGGAGGTTAAGGCAGGAGTAGACTTTGGCCCAGGAGTCCTTTTATTGTACCTCAGAGTCTGATGGGTTATTGTAGGAGGCATCCAATTCAGCTGTATAGTAGGCAGTTTTGGCAGTTCTTATTTTTTTGTACATGAATTCCTTGCTTTTCTGAAATTTAGCCAATCTCTGATGTCCTTTTGTTTTCTTGCCTTTTTCCACAGTTTGTCTCTGGTTCTCAAGGCTGCTTTAAGCTCAGAGGTGAACCAAGGACAGGATTTTACCTTAGTTCTGATACTGGTGATAGGTGCATGAATATTGAGGGCATTATTGATAATATCCTTTAAAGTCTGGAGAGCTGTTTCAACAGAGGTTGTAAGATAGAAATCTTGCCAATGTATTGTATAACTCAGGTCATGGAGGTAGCCTGAGATATCAAAGTTCTTTTGACCTTTTGAGGACAAATTCTGCAGGATTTGGTAGTTTGGGTGTGGATCTTATCGCTATAGGGTAATGGTCACCACATCACTCGGCAGTACACCTGCATGTGAATATAATTGAGGTTTGTTTACCAACATAATATCCAGGAGTGAGCTATTGCGGAATTTCTTAGGTTGATCCTAGTTGGGTCTTTAATCAGCTGTGTGAATCCATAGGTGTCACAAAAGGTTATCAGAGGTGCAGATACATTAGACAGCCAGTTTAAATTCAAATCACCAAGGATAATGATATCTTCAGGGCCTAGGTTGAGAATTGACCCTAGGTGAGAAAGCAGTTTAAGGCCTGCAGAGGGAGGTCTATAGCATCCAATGAGTTTAAATGAAGATGAATTAGGAAGGATAATTTGATTGATAGACATTCAAATTCATTTGGCTCGGATGTGCTGATGAGGCAGGTTGCAGAGAAGGTGTCCTTAATGTATATGGCCACCCCACCACCCCTGGATGGGCGATCTGCTCTGAAGAGCTGATAATTAGGAAGGTTTACAACACTGTCTTCTGTTGTAGGCCTGAGCCAAGATTCAGAAATGACCAGGAAATCTGGAAGAGTATGTGCCACCCAAGCCTGTATTAAGGTGAACTTTTTTAGGATTATATGTCTTTTATATGTCTTATATATATGTCTATATATATATATTTATATGTCTGTGTGAGGTTATTTGGGTGCGATGAGGTTGTCCTGTCTCCCCCATAAACCCTGTTTGTGGAAATCTCTTGTATTGAATGAAATACACAACATTCCGAGATGTACATGTACAATTCACCTGCATCCTGAATTTTCTGTTTTGTGGAGTATTGCTACAATCGGAAGTAGAAATGTGCTCTCAAGTCTTACATCTGGTGAGACTGCTGGGTCTTATACCATTAGTGTTAGTGGGGGGTTGGATGTGGTTGCAGAGTATTGAATCCCTCAGTTTTTGAGTTGGATTGATAGAACTGTTATTTAATAGTACAGAATATTAGGTATATATGGACATTTGATGCATGGTCATATTAGGATAACAGCATTGCAATTACACAGGGGTCTGTGTTAGGTTTGGGTGTTGAATGGGCAGAAACACTAGTAATTTGTTGCAGAGTTGCAGACAGATCATGTTTAAATAGTAAAAGTTTGAATATTCATGAATAATACTGACTTAATGTACACATGTTTTAAAACATACATATCTGAATAGTACTTACACTCTATAAATGTGGAAACAGCTAGTAAATGCTTAATTTAAACTAGGACAGGTTGTCTTTAAACCCATATTTTTGCCTAATACAAAAATATTTTCTTATTTAGAAGACTTTTAACATCATATACTATGTATTTCTTTAGCTTATTTCATCTGTATGTTTTATGGCAGTTCTCAGGGATGAAGCTTATGTATTCTGTGACATTTGACCTTGGCATATCTTTCTTGTGATGGGACTCATTTGTCTTTATGTGGTTCCATGTTGATTTTTAAAAAGCAATTTAAGTCAATGGGATTTTTAACAGTTCTTATCTGTTTGTTTTTTTATGCATGATCTGTACTTTGAGAAAGTGTATTCTTCCAAACCAACTGTTATTTTTCTGATGAAGGATTCTATGTAATCTGAAAGCTCAAACACCTATCTTTTTTGTAACATCGTGGTTGGTCTAATAAAAGATATCGAATCATCTCTTTTTTTCTGGATCTTTTTTCACAAGGACCAATTCAGCAACATAACTAATTTTCTGTGTCATGTTGTTATCAGTAATGTGCAATGCAGAAAAGATGTGGGGCATAGCATGTCCACCATACCACAGCACATGAAGTGCAATCAACCTACAGCATGATTATAGTATGACAGGTTATACAGTGGCAATTGAAAAGATTACTGCATGCATCACATTTTGGGAGCCTGATAGTTCCAGGTGAGAGGGTTGTGTTAGAGTCCTCCTAGGACAGTGAGGAGGACTTCAGCAAGGCCTTTGATACTGTGCCACATAGAAGACTATTACACAAAGTGGGGAATATGGTGTGGGCAGGACAGTAGTGTGGTGGGTAGTTAACTGGCTGGGCGGCAGGACACAGAGGGTGGTGGTAAATGGCTATCATTCCACAGAGGGAAGAGTGACCAGTGGGGTACCACAGGGATCAGTGCTGGGGCCGGTCCTATTCAACATCTTCATCAGTGACATTGCACAGGACCTAGAAGGCAGAATTTCACTGTTCACTGATGACACAAAGCTCTGTAACTGAGTAGACACACCAGAGGGTGTAGACAGAATGAGAAGGGACCTGCAGAAACTTGAAGAATGGTCAGGGGTTTGGCAGTTGAAATTCAATGCAAAGAAGTGCAAGATAATGCATATGGGGCACAAAAACCCTGGCACAATATATCAGTTGGGGGGTGAGGATATAGCATGCACCAAGCAGGAAAGGGATCTTGGGGTTATCATCTCTGATGACCTCATGGTAGGGAAACAGTGTGACAAGGCAGCAGGTAAAGCAAATAGGATGCTGGGATGTATAGGCAGGGGCATCACCAGCAGGACAAGGGAGGTCATAATTCCACTATACAAGACACTAGTGAGGCCCCACCTGGAGTACAGTGTACAGTTCTGGAGACTTTACCTAGATAAGGACATAGACAGGGTACAGAAGGTTCAGAGGAGGGCAGCAAAGATGGTACATAGATTGCATCACAAGTCCTATGAGGACAGGTTGAAGGAACTGAATATGTATTCCCTGGAGGAGAGGAGGGAGAGAGGGGATATGATAGAGACATACACGTATCTTACAGGGAGGAACAGGGTGCAGGAATACACTATTTTTAAGCTAAAAAGATGTTCCAGGACTAGAGGGCATGGGATGAAGTTGGAGGAAGGATGATTCAGAGGAAACGTGAGGAAGAATTTCTTCACAGAACGGGTGGTGGACAAGTGGAACACCCTGCCAGAGGAAGTGGTGGGGGCTGAAACAATCACGGGATTTAAGAATGCATGAGATAGACATAAAGGAATTCTGGAGGTCAGGGGTAAGGGGCAACAGACTTCTAGGAAAACATAAACTGAACTAACAAGCTCAAATGGGCAGACTGGGTGGGCCATAGGCCCTTATCTGCCGACACTGTCTATGTATCTATGTATCTAAGTATCCATAGGAGAGTGGTAATGATGATGACAGTGCCCATGCTGAGTATAGGTTAATGACATGTTTCTGACATAGGAAAGCCTGTGATCTACATCATCCCACTTCTCAAGGCACTGCACAGTTTGCTGCCAGTGGTGATGGTGGTGGGGGGATGAAAAAAAATGTGTGCAGTGATGTAAATAGACTACAAAAGATTAAATATAAGCATGCCATAAAACAGTCCCACAAATAAGTAAATGATTTGTTTGTTCTTATTTATTTATTCATGGGAAGGAAAATAAAGATGAGAGTCCAATTTTCTATTACATCATGGGGCAAGAATGACAAGGCAACACATAAATGAGACAGCATCAGATAACAGATAAACATTAGTCCAGGCTGGTGACGCCTTATCCCTTCACCAAAAAAACACTTCTTTATTTTTGGTTACTTTCCTTTAACCTACTAAGTCATGATTTTTATTAGTTTTTGATAGCGCTGGCTAGATTTTATTTATTTATCTATTTAACTCTTTGAAAATAACGTTTGAGCTTGGAGCTCATTTACAAAAGTTCCACTTCAAGAGACAAGAAAACAGTTACATTGGCACAATTTACAGAGACAAGAATTCATGTATCTAACATAGGGATACTACAGTAGCTGGACAAGACAATTGCTAAGCAGTTGGTTACAAGTAGTTGCTAATTACATATCTAAGAGGTAATAAAAGCTGCCTTGGAACCAGGCTTTGTTGCTTGAATTAGGTACTGCTTCTTTATATTTGGTTGCTAATAAAGGAAGGAAAGAGAGGGGCGTGGGAGCGGGAGGACAACAGGTGAGAGGAGAAATTAAGGGAAGGTATGTATGAGGTTAGGGTGGTAAGACAGTTAGGAGGCGAACAGTGTTGGGTAAGTTACTTTTTCTATTACTTTCTATTACTTTTGAAAACTTGTTCCAGAAAGCTGTGTGCAGTCACTAACAAGGATGGAGAAGTACTGGAAGATGTAATACACCTTACAGTTACATTTACTTATGTCTTTTTTTTACAAAAGAAATAACGTAACTGTAATTGATTACATTTATTTGAAAGTAACTAGTAACTAACCTATTACTTTCAAAAAAATGTAATCTGCTATAGTTACTTATAATTTTTGTATTGTTTTTGTATTAAAAGAAATAAGTAACAATAATTGTAAGATGTATTACTTTTTCTAGTACTTCTCCATCCTTGCTAGTGACTGCACAGAGCTTCCTGGAACAAGTTTCCAAATGTAATAGAAAGTAATAGAAAAAGTAACTTACCCAACACTGGAGGTGGAAAGGAAAGGAGGGGATAAGAGCTGAATATGTGTCCTAGTGATGGGCTGGAATTATTGGAGCTTAGGGCATGCAGTGAGGGGTCAGGAAGGAGCATGTGTGAGAATCTAACTTTGCCCACCATGGTATACTTATGGGGTCTGCGAGTGCCTGTCAGTGGGTTGGACGTGGATGTGCCAGTTGCATGTCTACATTCACAGGTTCTAGTGTTAACTAGATATTGCTTCAGGTCATGCTTAAAGGTTGGGAATTTCTTGGTGTTTACTTCAACTGGGAGCTCATTTAGCTAGAGGGGAGCCCTGTAAGTGAACGAGCACTGGCCAAGAAATGTCCTCCTGAAGGAAACGCTGAGTGTGCATCTAACTATGCCCCTTGTGTTATGTTGTGAGTGAGCTGGTTGGATGATTTGGAGAATGCGGGGGGGGGGTGATAGGCCTAGTTGGACTTTTATATCTAGTAAGCAAGTTTATCATTTGATTCTGTGTCAAAGGTTAAGCCAGTTAGTTTATTCATATAGGGCGCACATGTGAGTGAGTTTATCTGCCCCAAGAACTAGCCTGCATGCTTTATTGAGTGCTGTAGTCACCCATTTTAGGGCAGTTTCCAAGGCAGCATAATATACTACCAGGTCATAATCAATTATAGATAGGATTGAGCTGGCAACAGAAAGGCTGAGGGCTGTGGGCGTAAGGTATTGTCGATCTCTATATAGGACACCATGTCTGATGTTGACTGCTTTTACTACCTGTTCAATGTGCTTCTTTTTTTTTATTTAACTGTTTGGTCCCCATCACCATCTCCCATCAACTTGGTGATGGGGACACATAGCTATTTTGAAGGTTTTCTCACCTCCCCCCAAGGTCCTGGCACAGGGCTGTACGAGTGTGTGGAGGCATGCATGCACACTGTGGTGCCAGTTCAGTCCCTTCTACCTCCCATAGCTTTTTGCCACCCCCTCTTCACCTATGCTACCCACTGGACCTCCACCTGGTAGGAACGGAAATACGGGGGGTCGCCAACCCACCCACACCACCCTCAGGAGAGGAAAAATGCCCATCGGCATCATGTGTGGAGATTTTGGAGGTGTGGGGAGGGTGTTGCCCCCTGAATTTATTTGTTCCACATGTTTACTTATACACGCTGTCACACTGTGCTATCCTATGCGCTCCTGTGCCTGCACCTTTAAGAGACTTCACTGCCCATTGTGGAGTACTGTAAGCATGTGTGGGAGTGCATGTCCTCTCATGCATGCACCACCAGATTGTGGCTATGGCACCCTCCATGCTGCCAGGAGTCAGGAGTCAGACAGACGCACTTATTTAAAATGACAGATGTAAGGGGGAGCCCAGCACGTTCTCCAGATCTGTACCACATGATGATTTCAGGGCTCCCACTTACACATCACATGAAAACTACTCAGTTCTCCTCCTCCTCCTCCTCCTCCAATGGCATGAAGCAGCAATTCAATAGCCAGGTAGCACACTGTCGACAGGCAGCAAGGCAGAATGGAACCTCCAATGAAATCTCCTAATGTAAGTAGTGTCCTGCCCTCTTCTTTCCTCATCAGCAGCAGACTGCATTTAGTTGTGTTGTGCCATTGGAGAAGGAGGTTCCATCTGATTGCAGACTAGACACAGCACTGTTCTTCTGTTTGTTGTGTGTGTGGCCGTGTGGAGCGGGCAGGCAGAGAGAGATTCAGAGATCACCACCAATTGTCTCTGATTTTCTAAGCCCTGCTGCAGCCCCACTTGATGACCTTGATCATTTGAATTAAAATAAAATAATAAATACAAATTTCACTGTTAGTTTAAATGCAGACTGGAGTGCAGACGTGAGACGCAGTGTGACTGTGTGGGGAAAAGGAAAGCCAAGGGGAAGAGGGCCGGGGGGGCGGCTGGCCTCAGGGATTAAGTTACTGTTGTTCTGTTTTACTTACCTTGTTGCTGGGCCTGGTTGCTTTTGTTTTGTACTGCAGAGGCAGCTAATAAATTGGTTGGTGGTTCACATTCTCTGTGACTGGACTGAGTTATTTGATTTGAAAGAATTGATTGAATTAATCAAATCATCTGCAAGCTAACAGTCAGTCAGTCCACCCAGAAGTCAGAAGAATAGTACAGATTTGACCAAAAATGATATAATTATTCTGTCTGTGTATTATTTTACATATAAGCACCAACTAACCATAAGGTTCATGACCAGTCACCAGTGTGTGTGTTCGAAATGAATCAACCTCAGTAGCCCCAGGCAACGTGCAGAGGTCTGTGTGACTGGCTTGTACAGTTCCAGTTGTGGGTAGAAGGAAGGAGGAAGTGGCTGGAAGTTGAAAGTACTCAGCCCTGCTGCTAAGCTTGCCGCTGCATTTTGAAAAAGTTATTTTTGCAGCTTAGCTAATATTATCAATCTAATCTCTGAATTGTATTTCTCCTCTGCTCTGTTCTGTCTTCTCACAGACTCTTCTTACTTGAAAAAAAAGCAAACAAAAAAATTCCTAATCTAGGCAAGCTTCCATGTTTTATGTGGTTTTATTTATCTCTCTATATATCTTTCATTTGGTTTGGGCAGCGGCTGGGTACTAGCAGATGCAGCTTGCTGCTTCAACAGAGAGCTGATCATATATTATCTCTCTCTTGACCTGGTGGTTTAATAAAAAGTTTGCTTCTGTGTAAGTAACTGTGATTTATATGATTATCTAAAAACTCGAATGTACTGTCTTCACAGTCTGAGAGGAACTGGTTTGGGCAGCGGCTGGGTTCTGGCAGATGCAGTTTGCTGCTTCAGCAGAGAGCTGATCATATACTGTATTATCTCTCTCTTGACCTGGTGGTTTAATAAAAAGTTTGCTTCTGTGTATGCAGCTGTGATTTATATGTAATCATCTAAACACTCAGTCGAGTATACTGTCTTCACAGTCTGTCTGAGGAAATCTTCAAATCCTATATATCTCTGGTCGGTTCCAGTCAGTAACATTGTGGAACAAAATAAAGTGGACAAAAATAAAGCAGCAAAAACAGTATCACCATCAATATTGGCAGCACAAAATGAAGAGTGTAAGAACAATGCAGGCCACACAACATGCAGGTAGCAAACAACGTCCACCGCATAGAGGAACTACACTGGAATCACAGGGGCCAGGAGCACAAGCCAGCATGCCATCTCCCCTGTCCTGTGTGTTGTGTGTGTTGCTGGGGACATGCTGGCTTGTGCTCCTGGCCCTTGCATTATACACTGCAATCCACATGGTGGCCATGGTCCACCTGTCTTCCAGTGGTTACTCTGGTGCACGTTCTCTATCACTCAGCATTCTGGATGGGGGTACCCCACCATGTGGGTGCCTGTGCCATTAGCTTACCATGGCAGGTGTCCAGTAGTCTGCTTCCCCCAGTGGTGGTTGCATCCTGCCCCATTCCATCTCCCTGCACCCCTGTGCTGTTCCTGTGCATGGGTGCCTGCTGCTGTGTGTTCCAGTGCAGTGCCTCCATGTGGTGAACTTTGTTTGCTACCTGCGTGTCATGTGGACTGCATTGTTCTGGCATGCTACATTTTGTGCTGCAAATATTGACGGTAACACTGTTTTTGCTGCTTTATTTTTGTCCACTTTATTTTGTTCCATGATGTTACTGACCGAACCCTCTGGTCTGGTTTGGACAGGGGCTGGGTACAGGCAGACACAGCTTGCTGCTTCAGCAGATAGCTTATCATATATCATCTCTTGACCTGGTGGTTTAGATAAAAAGTTTGCTTCTGTGTAACTTTTATGTATATGTAATCATATAAACAGTGGAGTCTGCTTCACAGTCTGAGAGGAAAACAGCAGGCTTTATTGAACATGGGGTTGTGTCTTCACGTTAAGAGTGTTCATTTATCGGACAGTTAACCAGATCATCTTGGTTTTATTAAAAAAAAAATTAAGAAAAGAATATCTCATAGTCTGCTTCTTATATATCTTTTCTAACACATCTATTTTTGTCGGACCTACTACTGAGCTAGGAGCAGTCGCGCTTAGCCTTAGTGAGCTAAAGTTGAATCACTACTTAAACAGTTGGTTTATTCAACCTATTATTGCAAGCTGTAACTCAACTGAGTTGGCTAAAATTGATAATGGACATTTGCAAGTTTTTGATTAAAACAGAAAATTGTTCGGAACCACCAGTGCCTGATCCATGGCAGCAGTGGCATGATGTTGCAAAGACTCCAGGCCCAGCAGCATCAGCTTCTGGTGAGCCCTTAGTTGCAGTACAAGCACAGCAAGAGGATCCTCTCATATACTCAGAGGAAGTGACCATGAGTAGACTTTCCTCTTCTATCACCAAAGATACTACAGAAAGAGGTGATTTTGTCAGGCCAACTGTCCCTGTGGCTATGGATCTTGGAGAAAAATGTAGTTGACCTAATCAACCATATTTGCCCGATTTTCCAAAGACAATGTTTGGGAAACACAATCGATCATTTTCTATTTTCCATTACACAAAACTTCCTTGGATTGAATATTTGGTTCAACAAGATGCTGTATTCTGCTTTCCATGCCGTCATTTTTATACTGAGACAGGCTATGTGGAAGATTTATTTATCAAAAAAGGTGTGAGAGATTGGAAAAAGACTCTCAGAAAAGTTGTGTAAACATGTTGTTTCTCAAGTTCATGAGAAATGTAAGAAAAAGTGGTAATGCTTCAAACTTAGTGAAGAAACTGGTTCAGTGGCTATGAAGCGTTCAGCAAGCCATAAAACTCTTGTTAAAAGGAACAGTGATTATCTTGCAAAGGTATGTGACATCATCAAGTTACTTTCGAAACTTGGTTTACCCTTTCGAGGGCACGATGAGGGGAAAGAATCTAAACTTAAAGGAAATTTCCTTGAGGTTTGTGATTTCTTTTCAAAATATGACGATTCTTTCAAGAAAATGCAGGACAGTTATTTTAACTACTCAAGTCCTGACTTTCAAAATGAAGTGCTGCAGATTTGTGCAGATTTGGTTTGCAAAGAAATTGTAGGGGCAGTGGGTAAGATTTTTTTTTTTTTTTTTTTTTTTTACTGTACTTGCAGATGAGTCCAGGTCATTTAAGACAGAGCAGCTTTCTTTTTGCATCAGATATGCAGAAAACTAAAAGTTAAAGAGAGGTTTGTGTGCTTCATCAATTGCTCAGCTTCCAGAAATGCAAATGGCTTTAGAGACAACCGAATTGCAGAATCTGCCAATAGTTGTACAGTCTTATGACGGTGCATCTGTAATGTCAGGACATCTTATAGGAGTTCAGCAGTGCCTAAAAGGAGATTATCCATTAGCAAAGTATGTACGTTGTATGGCCCACAAGCTCAACCTTGTCCTTGTAGAATGCTGTAAAATCAATCATTCTGATGTGTTTTTTTTAATGTAATTGAGAATCTGTACTCAGTGTTTGCTGAGCCAATCAATCATCAAGTGTTTCTTGATATGCAGAAAGCTTTGGGTCTAAAGCAGCGAGAGATAATGCAGTTGAGTGATACATGGTGGGCATGCAAGTGGAAAAGTGTGTTTGCGGTATAAATGTAATACACTGCCATCATGCAGTGCCCTAAACAACTCAGTGAACTAGAAGAAAAGTAGTCTGTGGAAGAAAGTGGTCTCTATCAGCATATGAGTGGAGTGCAGTTCATTATTTGCTTAATTATCTTCGAAGATATTCCTAAAGTAATTCATATCACTCACAAAGGACTGCAAGGCAGTGATATCATGCTTGCAAAAGCTTCTTGCATAATAGAAAATCTGAACATGTACTTTACTAAATCAGAACTGAAGAAGGCTGGAATGAAATGTGAAAAGAAATTGTAGAAGTCTACAAGGAGCATAATATTGCAGTGCAAGATGATCATGAAGATACACAGCAAGGTGCGCAAGCAGCAGCTCCAAAATGAAGAAGAGTTGTAAAAGCCTCATCACATCTTAAAAACTTCCTTGTATCAACCACTTTGGGTCAAAGAGAGGGTGTAGAACTAGAAGATGCTGCATCTGCAAGTGCACGTGCCAGTGCACCTGAAAAATCCCGCCGGCATCACCAGTTACATTTACCTGTTTTGGATGCCATAATTGGAGAGTTCGGGAGGTGATTCTTGAAAAAATCCATGGAAATTGCTGGAGCCTGTGATTCAGTGTTAAAGTGCAACAAAAATGGCATTCAGCCACTCTTGCAGCAGTATGTGAACCCACTAAACATAAATTCCCATCTTGCAGCTGCAGAAATGAAAATTTATGCCACCACTGAATCTTCTATTACTTTGCAGAGGCTTCAAGAAGAAGTATCTCAAACCCTCTACCCAAACTATTACAAACTCATTCAGTTAGCTCTCACTTTGCCTGTCAGGATAGCCACATCTGAGCAAAGCTTTTCTGCAATGAGATGGATTAGAAACTGGTTACATTCAACCATGGGAGAAGAAAGATTTTCTTCATGGCTCTCCTTCACATAGAAGCTGATTTGACTGCAAAGCTAATCCCGGAGAACATTGTAGATGTTTATGCTAACCAAAGGGCGAGACCAATGCAATTACATTGAAGTATTTCTGTATTAAGACAATGTAAAAGTATCTCTTAAACCACTAGTGAGAGATTAATAGTCTTGTGCAACCTATTCCACCCTGCCCCCCCAAATGTCAAAGACAAACTACGCTATGATCGGCATGCTTGATCCTGCTCTGCCCTCCACCCCCACCCCCATGACCCGAGGTCATCCCCGAACCCAGGTCACAGGTGTGGCTTTCAGTGCCTCAACCCTCTGTGCCAGCGGGCTGGCATTTCAATGTGCTTCTTGAAGGATAGAGTGTCACCTATTAGGACACAAAGGTACTTAAAACAATTGACTTGTTTGAGGGGGACTGCCTTGTAGTTGGTGATGGTGAGTAGTGGGTTTCTTATCTTGTGCTGGTGACTTGAGATAAGCATGGATTTCATCTTTTTGTAGTTGAGGAGTAATTTTTATTTGTGAAACCAGTCCTCAAGCTGGTAAAAGGTAAACTGGAGATCTTGCTGGAGTGGAGCAAGTTGGGAGTGGCAATTTATGATGACTGCATCATCAGTATACAGTATGATTTTGCTAGTACAGTCTTCAGGAATTGCATTTAGAAATAAACTAAAAAGCAGCGGAACAAGTATGGACCCTTGGGGGGACTCCAAGGGAGACCTCTCTAGCAATGGAGACAGCAGCACCTATTTTAATACTCTGAGATCTGTGGGAGAGATAGTCATGGAACCAACCTACAGAGGTGGTTGATAGGCCTAGAGACTGTAGCTGCTGTGTAAGAAGTGAGTGGTTGACTGTATTGAATGCTTTAGTGAGGTCAATAAAAATTGACCCCACTAGCTTGCCTCTATCTGGGTCTTGTGCACAAAGTCAGAGAATTTGACCAAGGTAGTTGACATGCTATGGCTCTTCCTGAAGCCATGCTGATGAGGGCATTAAAGATTGTATTTTTGCAAATAATCAGAGATTTGGTCAGCCACTATTCTCTCCAGCACTTTAAAGAGGGGGAGAGGATCGAGAAAGGCCTATAGTTAGAGATGCTTGATTGATACCCACTTTTGTGAATGGGGTTAACTAGAGCAAGTTTCAAATTGAGGGGAATTTAGCCAGCGTGAGGGATTTATTAAACATTATTGTGATGGGGGCAATCACTTCATCCAAGGTGAGAGCAACCATTGTTATATATAATTTATCGCTCCCTGCCTGGTTTTGATGAGTACCCTTTTTACATATTTCCTGGCCTCCTTGATGGTGATACATTTGAAATAGAAGTTTGAGTGCTTGTTATCCTTGTTGGGGGTGGGTTGAGGAGGTTCAGAAGCATTAAGATAGTTTGAGGGGAGTACAGAGCTAAGGTCTGTAAGAGCTGTATTAATGGAGTTGGCAATGGTGAAGATATCTTGGGTGGTAGTTCCATTTATGTTGAGCATTGTAGGATGCTTTTTTATCTTCCTTCCCTAGTGGCTCCTTTATGGTCCCCCAAAATCTCCTGATATCCACCAAAGACCTCTCCAGTTGGTCCTTGTAGAACTTTGCTTTGGCAAGCCTTATAAGGTTTGTACACTTATTCCTGGCCACACTATATCTTTAATAATCATTGTTCTTGTCAGTTGCCTTGGCCCTGCACCACAGATTGCCCCTGTCCCTCATTAGTTCAAGCAGATCATTAGTGATCCATCCATTACAGCATCTCCAGATTTACCTTCTTATAACTGAGGCAAATATGTCACAAGTTCCATTGAACTTGTCTATAAAGTACTGTAAAGCAAGGTCTATGTCCTAGAGTTTGTCCAGTGGGGTCCAGTCAATTTGGGGAAATGCTTCCTTAAAAGAATTAAGCAGGCCTCTCTTGAGGACCATACTTTCTACCAAGGTGAGTGCAGCTTTCCTGATTTTATTTGACTTGAGGAAGGGGACAGGTGAGTGGTCACTTAGGGAGTATGGGTGAACCATGACCCTCGCTATCCTTGATGGGCAGCTGAACAGGATCCAATCTAAGAGTGCGCTTTTGCCACTTTTGTAATTATGTCTAATGGGTTCCGTTACCAGTCGAGAGAGGTACAGACTAGTAACCAGGTCCTTCTGAGGATCATTCCCTTTGCTGAACCAATTAAGATTGAAATCACCTGTTATGATGACTTCATTGTTCAATTTAAGCTAGTTGATAACCTCAGTAACTTTTTCAAGTCCCTCGTTTGCCCTCCTAGGAGGTAAGTATACTGAGGCTATTGTGAGGGACTTGTGTTTTGTGCCAAGTATGAGTTTTATAGCCAGCAATTCATGGTCACCAGAGCTCCTGGATAAGGGGAATAAGCACTCTTGGATAGTATCTCTGACATAGATCAGGCACCCCTTCCACTATTACCAGTCCTATCTTGCCTGTACACTGCATATCCTTGTAATGAAATTGCATTATCCTTGATTTTTGGCGTTAGCCAAGTTTCAGTGAGACAGATGATGTCCAGGGTATGCATGTGAGTCCACACTTGAAATTGCCCATTTTGCCAATAAGTTCCCAATGTTCATAGATGCCATCTTCTGCCCATTTTGTGTTTTTTCCAACTTCAGTCTGAGTGTTTGGTGGCCCAGGATTGGTTGCACATTTATATAGCATAAATAATGGTTAAGGGCAGTATGCAAGGATATATACACATCGAGGGGGCTAATTAAGGCTATAAGGCCAAAGGCCTGAAGGTCAAGTGGCTTTATTGCCCTAATTAGCCCCCTAGATGGTTATACTTCTGAATGTTCCACCCTTACCCATTATTTCTTGACTATAGTACATTAGGATGGTTATTTTATGGAGATTATATTTGCAGTCATGTTGTGGCACATGAAGGCCTCTTGCAACAAAGAGGAAATGTTGTGTTGTGAGTGCAGGTAGAAGTTTGGGGATTTCTGGGTTTGGAAGAGTTTTGTGCAAGTGTGTTTTTTTCCAGGTTCTTTTTCAGCTTGTCAATTGGTTTGGCTAGCTTCCTAATGATGTGTTAATTGTGTTATTAGTATTGTCCCATAGGGTTTAATGTAGTGCAGGTATATACTTTTTATTAGTGTAAGTATATAGTTTTAGTTTGATTAGTACAGGTATAGAGTTTTAATTGATAATTTAGCTACAGGTATACAAAGAAATAAACAATGGCCTTCTGTATGGGAAAATTGCCCATCCATGTGTTATATAAACAATAATGTATGAGGTAGAGTGCATTACAAGAATTTAATACACACCCAAAGAGTGTGATGCTACATAAATCCCAACAGCGAAACTTGATATTTATAACCAGTTTACTTCCTGTATGGTCTCCTGTTCTTCCCCCATTGTGCTCCTCATTGAAACCCTGTTGTCCTCCTCTTCTTCCACCCCTTCCCTCTTGCCTCTCGCTGAGTTCATCTCTGAAATGAAAGAGTCTGGGGCTCCGCCGAACCACTCTCTGTGGCAATTCCAGTAAATTCAATCTGTTGTTCTCCTAGCTAAAAAAAAACAACATTTTTGTTTAATGAATTTACACAGTCTGGTTAAATTTTTTTAGCGTTTATGGGTTAGAATGCATAGAATAAGGACAGCACTGGGTCATACAACCAAAACCAAAGGTAGCATGGCCAAAACCAGAGTGCCACCATAGCTAAAAAAACATCTGCAATGAGTGTCTGCAGGGGGCTCTGCCCCCCACACCCACCTTTGCAGGAAGGTTTGCTCCCCAAACCCCTCAACTATTCATAATCAACTCCATGGGGGTGGCAACTCAGGGACAGAGAGGAACTTGGCAGTGAAATTGTATTTGTGGGGGTGGGAGCAAGAGTGCAGGGTGGGGGAAGAACAAATGAAAACCAAAACTTGGGAGGGGGAGAAAAGAAAAACACAAAAGATGTGGAACCGGGAATAGAACCCTGGTCTCCAAGACATTCCTCTGCCCCTCACTGCTCATGGTCCTAATCTCTGCACTACAGCAGCAGCTCAGCACAATGGTACACAGCTAGCATATTGTCCTCTTCCTCCCAAGTGATGACAGCTAGAGGGATAGTGGTAATGTACAGTACTTGTGCTACACTATCTCTGTAGCTATTATGTCAGATGCTATTTTTACTGTGCACTGCAAGATTATACTGCACTGTGAGATTATACTGCACTTTATAAAATGGGCTAAAATATTCCAGACTCCTGATTGGCTAAAACCTAGTTTTAGCCGTGTCCTTACCAGCATGTATTGTGCCAACCGGCACTAATTCTGCCAAGGTCAGCCACGACACACAAAAATATCACTGTTCTTAACACCATCCTCTCAAAAAATGAACATACAGCTCCGTCCTGGAGTTCCGTGCCAACCTAAGCAGATCTCCAACAAGGCCAGCACTGCTACCAACAAAAAACAAATAGCCATGTATACAACATCCCCCACTTTCCAAATGCCAAAATGATCTTCCTACTTTGTACATGTTTTTTTTTCTTTCTTTTCACTGCCCATGTGCCCCTCGCCACCAGTGTATAGCTCCTAATCCCAACATTTCAAACGGCACCAAGAAAGCCATCATGGAACGTACCGAACTCTAAGGCCACTATGAAAAGTGAAAAAAAAATATCCTCCTTTAGCCACCGGCGAAAGACGCATCCCATTGAAATAAAAAACAAACTCGCTCCACCACCACGACAACAATGCAGAAACTGCCATTCCATAAAACCAAAAGAAAAAAAAAACACAGTTTACGGAGGCCGGCAACAGACATACTCGCTCACGAACAAGCACAGTAAAAAAGAAATTTCAAACAAAACAGATATAAAAAATGAGACTGTTCAAACACTGACTTCTCCTCTACAAAATCAAAGTCAGCATAGCAAAATAAGGCTATTTTAAATTTCGGCAATCATCCACCAAGTCCTCCATTTGCAATCCACTAAAAGGCATGCTCACTCCCTAAAAACCCAGGCGGCATCCACCCAACAACATATGATCCTCTCATTCTTTCAAAAACAATAGACTACACTAAATATTTCACAAAAACAAACCTCATATCAAATTAAATAGCCTACCTGTGCCCCTGCTATCGAGCACAGAAGTCTAAAATGGGACTATTTTTTCAATCTTTCCTCTATTAAATCCATATACTGTATATATATATATATATATATATATATATATATATATATATATACACATATATATATATATGGTCTTTTTACACATTTTTTTCTTGCAATAATTACTAAACAGCGCATTTTACAAGTGCAATAACACACTCTGAGGTGTGAGTTACGTGCTGATAAGAGCACACACAGGGGCATAAGGCACTTGGCACAAGCGCCTCGTGCCTTAGTACATCCCTAGGCTTGCTCTTATCAGCATGTAACTCACACCTCGTCATGTGTTATTGCTTGCATAATCCACATGGCATATTAACCGGGTACCAATGAGGACTATAAAATAAGTATGTGAATAAAATGTCTAAAGATACAGTGCACCTAGTGCTACCTTACCAATACAATTTATATGAAATCCAGATATTTTGTTCTAATTCTCAGTTCGAATTCATAGAACTCGATCTATTATTTGAAAAGAGTTATTTTAAAATTGAAATGTGTATTTCTGTAGTATAGATAGTGCTTACTGAGGACTGATTGACAGACTGAGAAATGGGAATCTAAATCTATAAAACAAAATATAGGATAACATAAGAAACGATCTTTGGTGAAATGAACTTGTTTGTGACCATATTTTTCAGGGTTTACAGATTAGAAAGTATAGAGATAGGCCTGTTACATAAACACCTGAAAGAAGTTGCTTTAGCATACAGAGCTCCTCACACCAACATATCAGTAGCATCTCTATGAAGTCCTAATACTGACTGAACACTGCTATTTCTGATTTGGAATTCATACTGCTTGGGCACAGATATTTGTACAGGGTGATTTTAATGTTGAATTGATAGCACTACTGCATGAATAGTGATCACTGAAGAATGACATATATAATGAGACAAGGAGATTTAAATGTACAAAATAAAACATAAATAGCAATGTTAGTAGAACATTGCTATTAAATATTGTTACAGTACTTTATTTGAGTTTACAGTGCTTCTGCATATTTTTTGCTAACTACAGATGTTATCATATATACAGTACAAAACATTATTTTTAACAAATGATTTATTGTTATATTGACTATTTTTCTAAAGTCATTGACACTTAATATTACATTTCAATTTACATTGTGAGATAAATTGATCAACTATATATTAAGGAGAAAACTATATACTAAACAATTTCATTATTTCATTATGTCTCAAAAATAGAACACGTACAAGCAAGAAGTGCTTTCTGATCTAAGAGGTTCATGCTAATGATTTCAGAAATGGTCTGCGCCCTGAGTGTATATATATTGTTCTATGGAATTATAGAAATCTGACAGTAGAAAAGGACCTCATCAGCCCATCCAGTGTGCCCATACGCCATACCCCCCCACTCATCTCCACTCTTATGGGCCTTCCCCTTCCTCTCATTTCTCAATCCCATGTATCTGTCCCATGTCCTCTTAATTCCCTTCACCGTTTGGGCCTCCACCAGCTCCTCTGGTAGTTGATTCCATGCCTCCACCACCCTCTCCGTGAAGAACCGCCCCCTCACATTGCCTCTATATCTTCCACCTTCCAATCTTAGGCCATGCCCTCTAGTTTTAACCCCCTCCTTCCTTCTGAACAAGATCCCCACATTAACCTTATTGATCCCCTGCACATATTTAAAAGTTTCAATCATGTCCCCCCTCTCCCTTCTAGTCTCCAATGGGTACAGATCCAATTACCTACATCTCTGTTCATATGGTTTCCCCTGCATACCATGCACCATCTTGATTGCTCTTTTCTGAGTCCTTTCCATCCCATCAATGTCCTTGTGTAAGTGCAGTCTCCAGAACTGGACCCTGTACTCCAGGTGTGGTCTCACCAAGGCCTTATAAAGAGGCATCAGCACCTCCATCGTTCTGCTAGTTATTCCCCTCCAAATACATACCTTTTATTTTATTTATTTATGACTTTTTTGACTGGGTAGCATGCACTGATTCAACGGACTACTTTCAGGCATGATAGAAACATAGAAACATAGAATTTGACGGCAGATAAGGACCGCTTGGCCCACCCAGTCTGCCCATTTCCCTCCCTAATGGATAAGCTGCAGATCCTAGTTAACCAGCAGCCTACTTCTTCCTACTCCCACCCCCTAGAATTGCCTTATGACTGTCCCATGCATGCTTGAATTCCACAACTGTTTTCGACTCCACAACCTCTTCTGGAAGGCTGTTCCATGCATCCACAACCCTCTCTGTGAAAAAATACTTCCTTAAATTACCTCTGAGCCGCCCACCCTCTATCTTCAAATTGTGCCCCCTTGTTCTTGTACACCTCTTTTTTTGAAAGATGCTACCCTCTTGGACTTTGTTGATTCCCTTGAGGTACTTGAAAATTTCTATCATGTCTCCCCTCTCCCTCCTTTCCTCAAGGCTATACATATTAAGCCCTTAAGTCTCTTCATATGTCTTCCAGTGCAGATCCTGCACTATTTTAGTTGCTCGCCCCTCTGACAGCTTCCATCCTGTCTATGTCTTTGTGGAGACTGGTCTCCAAAACTGCACGCAGTACTCCAGATGGGGTCTGACCAGCTGTCTGTGCAGAGGGATAATAACTTCCTGTTTTCTACTGGTGATGCCTCTCCCTATGCATCCCAGTATCCCCCCAGCCCTCCTTGCTGCCCTCTCACATTGCTTGCCCACCTTTAGGTCATCTGATATGACTACCCCCAGGTCCCATTCCATTTTTGTTGTTGTTAGTATCTCGCACCCATTGTGTACTCTTCCCCTGGGTTTTTGTTTCCCAGGTGCATTACCTTGCACTTCTTAGCATTGAATCTAAGCTGCCATACATTTGACCATTCCTCTAACCTTGCCAAGTTCCTTCTCATCCTTTCCACCCCACCTTGTGCATCAACTCTGTTTCAGATCTTTGTGTCATCTGCAAAGAGACATACTTTTCCTTCCAGTCCCTCTGCAATGTCGCTTATAAAGACAATGAAGAGGACCAGTCCTAATCTGGGCCAAAAGGCATAAGCAGATAAAAATTACAAATTGTAAAGTAATTGTAAAGTAATGTTAGAAATTGGTAACAGCAATGTACATTCCAATAAGCAACAGGCAGTTGCAATAGTGTATAAAAGTACAGTCAGCATTCCCTGGCCAAGACGGTACAAGCAAAGACAACAAATGGCAGTGAGTTGACATGTAACAGCAACGAATAAAAAAACAGCAGACAAAGTAACAAACAAGTGTGAGAAACATTTGCAATTATAGGCAGCAATAATTTGAAGATGCTACAATGCTTACCATCACCCCCTCTAGTCAAGTCCTGGCTGCCTAAAGACCAGAGCAAGATCAGGGAAGGAGACTTGTGAATCAGGTCAATGGAGGGCTAGGAGAATGGGCATTACCTGTGCAGACAGGTGCAGGTGTCCCTAGCGGGAAGCCAGGTTTTATAGTCACGATTAAAGGCGTGATGTTTGTCAATGGATCTAAGGAGGGCAGGCAGTCCATTCCATAGAATGGAGACCACAACCGATAGGGCTTTACTACCCACATTTGTGGTGATTTGCTGAGTTTCTGGGGGAACAAGGGAGGAATGGAGGTGCCTCAGCATGATACAGGGCTTGAAAAAGATGGATGAGGTGAAGCAGGACTGCTTCTGATACAAGTATTGGTGAGGCAGCTGAGAGTAAAGTCTAAGTGACCTTGTAAGGAGAGCTAGTTTAGGGGGCGGTAAAGGTCACAGTGGAGGGTGGAGTAAGGGGTGAACAGGGTAAATCAGCAAATGCTATTGTATATGACCATGAGTCTTGTCCAGAGAGAAGAGGAGACATGCATGTAGACAGGGTACAGTAGTCCAGGATGGGGAGAAGGTTACCTCTAGCAATGGTCAGGCGAGCATCCATGGTCAGGTAGGGCTTGATGTGGTATGTTGCATTCCATTTGCCTTCCCCACTGCCTTGCTACACTGGCTACCCACCTTAAGGCTGCTTGATATTATGAACCCCAGATCTCTCTCTTGCTCTGTTCTTTTGATTTCCTTCCCTCCTAAAATGTAAGCAGCTCTTGGGTTTTTGTGCCCCAGAAGCATCACAGCACACTTTTTGGTACTGAATTTCAGCTGCCATGTTTCCGACCACCCCTCAAGCATCTTGAGTTCCTGCCTCATGGCCTCCCGGGATGTCCACCTTATTGCAAATTTTGTATCATTTACAAATAGGCACACCCTTCCCTCCACACATTCTGCTATATCACTGATGTATGTATTAAGAAGGAGTGGTCCAACCACCGACCCCTGGGGCACCCCACTTATCACCCCCCTCACCATGGAATGTACTCCATTTACCACCACCCTCTTTATTTTCAACCCCACCCCCAAGCTTTCTAACCTATTTACTAGACTTCTGTGAGGAACGGTGTTGAAGGCCTTACTAAAGTCCAGATAGGCCAAGTCCACTGCCCCTTCCCCTGGTCGCCCACCTGAGTCACCCAGTTGAAAAACTCTATTAGGTTCATTTGGCAGGACCTCCTATTTGTGAATCTGTGCTGCCTTTCATCCTACAGTCTGCTGTCCACCATGTAGTCCACTACCCTTTCCTCTATCAGTGCCTCCATCTCCTTTCCCACTACTGATGTGAGGCTGACAGGGCAATAATTTCCCACCACCTCCGTACTGCCCCTTATGTGCAGTGGCACTGCATCTGCCCTCTTCCAGTCCCTTGGCACACAACCTGTATATATGGACAAGTTAAATAGTCTCATAAGTGGAGCTGCCATCTCCTCCCTCAGCTCCTGGAGTGCCCTTGGGAGCAAGCCGTCTAACCCCATTGCCTTGTCCACCTTCAACCTGCCAGTTCCTCCTTTATCCTGTCTATGCTGAACATACTTGGATCCACCATTTTGCCTTCCCTGCCCTTCCCCCCCAGCTCTGATCCCCTACCCTCTCCCTCCTCTGTGAAGACCAAGCAGAAGTATTTATTCATTTCCTCTGCTTTCTCAAAGTCCCCTTCCAGTTGTATTCCTCCCTCTCCTTGCAACCTTACTATCCCCTGCCTTGACTTCCTTTTTCCCCCACATATCTAAAAAAAGTTTCAGCCCCCACATTTTGGCCCCCTTAGCTAAAGTCTCCTCAGTATCTTAGCCCTCCTAATCTTCTGCCCTGCGACCCTCCTCTTCTCTCTATAAGCCTCCCTTCTTCTCCCCCCTTTGTGTCTTCTTATATTCCCTGAATATTCTTTTCCTTTCCCTAACCACTCCTGCCACCTCCCTTGTAAACCAATGCAGTCTTTTCCTTTTTTTGTTCTTCCTCACCTTCTTAATGTAAATTTCAATGGCCTTTAATACCCCTTCTTTGATGGCTTACCAGAGCTCTTCAACATCCCTTGTGTTCTCCTTCCCTGCCATCTCTTCCTCAACTATCCTCCTCATTTTATTTAAGTCCATCTTTCTGAAGTCCATCACCCTCATACTAGTCTGATTTGTCTCCTTCCCCTTTCTGAGTCTACACTAACAAACACATTTACATGAATGACACAATCCTCTTTGAAACATAGAAACATAAACTTTGATGGCAGATAAGGACCACTTGGCCCACCCAGTATGACCATTTCCCAACCTATTTGATAAGCTGCAGATCCAAGTTAACCAACAGCCTACTTCTTCCTACCCCACCCACCAGAATTGCCTTATGTCTGCCCATGCATTCTTGAATTCCCCCCACTGTTTTTGACCACATGACCTCCTCAGGAAGGCCATTCCATGCATCCACCACCCTCTCCATGAAAAAATACTTCCTCACATTGCCCCTGAGCCATCCCCTCATTATCTTCAAATTGTGCCCCCTTGTTCTTGCATATGTCTTTTTCTGAAAGATGCTACCCTCTTAGACTTTATTGATTCCCTTGAGGTACTTGAAAGCTTCTGTCATGTCCCCCTCTCACCCTCCTTTCCTCGAGGGTATACATATTAAGCTCCTTTAGTCTCACTTCATATGGCTTCTCTTGCAAACCCTGAACCATTTTAGTTGCCCTCCTCTGGACTGCATCCATCCTGTCTATGTTCTTGCAGAGATGGGTTCTCTACAACTGCACACAGTACTCTAAATGGGGTCTCAGCAACTGTCTGTACAGAGGATAACAACTTCCTGTTTTCTATGCATCCCATTATCCCCCAGCCCTCCTTACTGCCTTCTCACATTGCTTGCCTACCTTTAGGTCATCTGATATGACTACTCCCAGGTCCCTTTCCATTTTTGTTGTTGTTAGTACACCCCCCCCCCGTGTACTCTTCCCCTAGGTTTTTGTTTCCCAGGTGCATTACTTTGCACTTCTTTGCATTGAATCTAAACTGCCATACTTTTGACCATTCCTCCAACCTTGCCAAGTCTCTTCTAATCCTTTCCACCCCTCCCTTGTGTATCAACCCTGTTGCAGATCTTTGTGTCATCTGCAAAGAGGCATACCTTTCCTTGCAGTCCCTCCACAATGTCACTTATAAAGACATTAAAAAGGACTGGACCCAGTACTGAACCCTACGGTACCCCACTAGTAACCCCTCTTTTTTCAGAGTGGACTCCATTTACTATTACCCTCTGTGTCATGTTGTGAAGCTAAATCTTTACCCAGGCTAACACCCTGGGAGCCCACTCTCAGGCTGGCTAACTTGTTTATTAATCTTTTGTGTGGGACTGTGTCAAATGTCTTGTTAAAGTCTAGGTAGACCATGTACACAGCCCCTCCTTTTGCTACTGGAGACCCAGACCATGATATGAAAGCATCACTACAGAGTGATTTTGACTGTATCCAACATTGGTTCCAGTCAAACCACCTAACCTTAATCTCCTAAAAAATGGTTGCCTTATCCTTTAGCACTAGGCAAAGGCTAGCCAGGCTCAAACAACCTCCTGTCTTTCAAACTCTAGATGGTGGTCCACTTAAAGAAATCTCCCACTTCAAGAATCTTGGTTTGTGTCTGGATAGGAACTTAGACTTCCCCATTCATGTTGATGCAATACATTAAAAACTCCTTCGGAAGCCCTTACACCTTATAAAGGAATCATTTCTGTCTGCCCCATGGAAAGATCCTCTGAAAGATGATGTTACTAATGTTTGGTTGTGAGAATGGTGGTTCTATGTCATAACAGTGATTGCAGAAAGGTGATCGCCGTTAGGGCAAGTGTACATCACCGAAAATCAGTTTTGGCAATGTACACCCCTGGCGCACAGCAAAAGGGTGCCGGGAACTTAGGATTTTCATGTTTATGTCGGGGGCTGTGCCCCACTGCTCTCCCCTACTAAAGTATTCTCAACTCCAGGGGGGTGCATGTTGGGGGGGGGGAGTTTTGGGCCAGGCTCAACAAAATGTATGTGCACCTGAACCTGGCACTCTCGCAACTGTAGCGTGCCACCCACCCACCATGCCACTGGGCCAGTTAGGCAGCCTACCACCACACCATGCCACACAAACCCTCCCTCCCCTTCCTACTGTTACTCGGCGTGCTTGCTCCCCCCCCCCACATGTGCACATACAGCAACATCCTTATGCTATATTTGTGGACCCCCCCATCCGGTCACCCTCCCTCCTTTGTAGCTCTGTTGAGAGGTGCCGCGATTGAGTCACTGTTTTTGAAAGCACCCAATCACGGTCACCAATGTCATGGGATACTGAGAATGGGGTCTATGGTGTGGACCCTAGTTTTACCCTATCCAGGCTGGCCCCCTCCTCCATTCCTTCTGTTGCTTTGCTACTGACTCCCTTTTGCACATTCACCACTGTTCCCTTTACCAGAACTTCTCTGTCCGCTCTCTCAAATCATGTCATCTTTCTCATTGTGTCCCCCTTCTCTCTAACTATGTCCCCTCCTCACTAACTACTGGGTTACCTTAATCATGCCCTCATATCTGTGAACTAATCTCACCCGATGATGTCCCTTCATTCTAACTCCACTCTTCAGAGTCGCACTTTTTTAGTATTCCTCACAGTAACCCCACTGTTGTCCAGTCCCCTTTATCAGGTGTGAATGCCCTCTTTCTGGACTAGAGCTCCCATTCTTCTGCGGTCCACCACTCATCTTCCTGCTCCTCCCTCAAACAGCACCTCAGCGCATATTACACCCTAGTCTGTTCCTGCTTCTAATCTCTCTATTTTCTCAAACACTTATGCATCTTTCATGCAACTCCCTAGGAAGTTACAAAGCTGGTTTCTTCTGTTTTTATACAATAATTTCCAGTTCACTGAGCCTCTTATCCTCAGTTCCTCATAACCACTTATATTAATTATTGCTACATGATCATTTTAATTGGCTCACTCTTCATATGTGGTTGTGGCCCTGCTGCTGTTGGATTTCATATTCCTTTATGAATTGTAATCTCATTATATTGTACTGTATATATTATTTTTCTCTATTTTGCATTGTTTAATTCCTGTATCCTTTCATGTTTATTTGTACACTATTTGCACTGTATTGCGGCCCTCATTCATTTGTGCTAGTATGAATTAATGTTCCCTATGCCCTTCCCATGAGTCACACCTGCACATGAGCCACAGCTCATGAAACTTTTACCAGTCACCAATTTCAAAGTAAATGCATCAGTTTAATTACTTCATTATTAGAGTTAATAACAATGGCATTGTTGTCTGTTGGCAACCAACGCCTTCAGTTCAGTTTTATTAGTTCTTACATTAGTCACTGTTGTTCTGAAGGTAACATCTAGGACTGTGTGTGTACCTTTTTCCAACTGCCCAACAAGTATTCATACTTGGCACCTGAGATACTTAGTTATTCACTACTCATTATCCATGTTCATGCACCAAAGAGAAAACAATATATAAAAACTCTATCCCTCCCCAGGCAGATAGAGACAGTCCAAATGGACACCCCCTCCTCATCCCAGCCATTTCCTGATATCTACCCTGCCCCATCCTCCCACACACATTTGCTTACAAAAAATAAAGGGCTCCTGGCACTTTTCTAGGAGCTGACACTATCATTAAACCAACACCACCCTCCCTAATCCAATACCTCCAGGTCCCAAACAATATTTGTATTTAATGCAACCTGCTCCCCAACCCCATCCTTTTTGTACTGGGGGGAAGCCTCCACAACCTAATTAGCATAGTCACCCCCCCCCATTCCTTACACAAAGCACTTCTACCTGCTCCATTCAGTCATCTGACTCTAGTGAAAGGAATTGGATGCTCAGCAGACAGCAAGCAGTCAGAGCAGTCAGCCTCATTGATCATGATGGACACACTGATTGTCTATTGGCAAAATTGCAGATGTTTGCATTTGCTTGTTTTGCATAATGTGGGAAAGCAATCTGTTATGTTTGTGTACTTTCACAAGTTGCGAACTGGATTAGAAAATGCTTTTTTTTGAAGTCCACAACTTACAGTAGCAAAATTCTGAAAGTCTACAACTTGCTTTAAAAATCACATAAGTCCATAACATATGGATAAAAAAAATACCACAAGTTCATAAGTTGCTGGAAAAATTTATTTTTCTATACATGCACATTTTTTTTGTGAATGCGAAAGATAGAAATCCACAACTGTTTGTATGCAGATTTTTAATTTTACTTCCCACTGTTATTAAGGGTCATCAATCACATGAACTGCTCTGCTGCCTCCCTCCTGGCTGCCACATGACCTGTTCACACTCATACAGTCAGATGACTGTGAATGGAGTGGATGGACATGCTTTCAGTTACTGTGGGGGATGTCTGTGCTAGCTGACATTTGTAGGCTATTGCCTCCCCCAAATCATGAATGGGGTCGGGGTCAGGACTGGGAGGCACAACTAAATACAAATCTTTGGGGGACCTGTGAAATAAGTAGAAGGGTACCTAATAATGGTGTCAGCTCCTGGCAAAGAGTCAGCAGTCCATTTTTTATTGTTTTTAGCAAATGTTTATAAGAGAATGGGGTCGCGCATAGAGGGAACAAAATGACTATGGTTGAGAGGAAGTGGCCAATGGGCTAGACCTGACCACCTGAGGAGGGAAAAAGGAATTACAGGAAGTTTTTAATTTTTGGATATTCTCAAACCTGAGTACTACAACTAGTAACAAATACTTGGTGCGTAGTATTCTGTTCCAAGTACTTAATACCCTATTGTTTGTGGTATTTGGGAAAAAAAGATTTTAGCTGCATTGGTCCTTGGAAAACAGGAGCTGCTGGAAGGTTTGATACCTTTTATTGGACCAACATATTTCTTGTATAAAGATGATATAGTACACATGCTTTGGGGGCCATACATACCCCTTTCTTCAGGTGGTACAGTATTTGGGAATTAATATTCAGGACATTCACACCCCTAGTTGGAACTACTCTGAAGTTTGTAACAGAATATATTGGTAGTCAGTTTTCATCTATGGATTTAATCTATCAAAAACAATTTCTTATTTTCAGTGGTAACTGGGCCAATCTGGTTAACAGAGCTGCAGCTAAACAGGAACATGAGCCTCAACATTAAACATGCTACTTGTTTCTAATACAAGAAGAATAAACAATAATATAATGTGCAACAAATGTTCCTTATAAAAGACAAAAGAGCAGGTGCAACCTTTTTAGTCCCTAACAGGAAAAACAATTGTTTTCCTGATAGCAAATACTATGAATATTCCACATTGACTCCAGCACAGTGTATTTGTAGTGAATTGTAAATCATATCTATGTGATATTACTTTGCTTTTACCCTATCAGATCGAAGAACTAGCAGGGTCTATCCCATGATGACTTTTGTATCAGTCCACCAAAGACCATTAATATAAAGCTGCAACAAACTAATATGTTGATCCTTGGGATTCGCTTCTTCTTAAAGCTGTGTTTACATGGCCACAGCGTTTTGGCATTTGTGCCACTCCCTTCCCGCTGTGCAGGCTGCTCCTTCATTAATTTGTTTCTTACACAGCCCGCTCTTGCAGTGCTGCAGGTCACTCCGAGGAGGGGCTGTAAATTCACTGGAGGATGCTGGAAGATAGGAAAAGAAGGCTTCGCAGTGGAGAGAGCACAGCAAAGTGTCCATAATGTTGGTTGCTGTGCTTGCTCCATTACAGGTACCCACAACTGAGTTGCATCAAAAAAAGGTTTAGAACAGCACTTACGGTGCTCCAGAAAGTGGTCACAAAGCTGGCTTTGCAGTGCATCAACCAGTGCACATGGGTTGATGCGCTGCAAAGTTGGCAGTGTAAGCAACATTTATATTTTCTCCAGATCTAGAGGGACTGGGACAGTAGGGAGTGAGTCAAATAGCAGAACATTTTATTTCATTGTTGATTTCCAACCCATCACTTACTTCATTACTAACTGGCAGTTTCAATGGATACTGTTGGGCATTTCAGTGTATTCATGATCTTACACCCTCACCTCATAGCAAGCAGGAAGAGCACCATACAGGAACTCATAATGGCATCCACCAATGGGGATACCTAGGAAACCTACACTACAAATGTGCTAGGCAAACTTCTACCCAACGGCAGGCTGGGCAACTTTATTTTTTGGTTGAAAATTAAATTTTATTGAATTTTCTAACCCTGAGTAACATTCAATAGACAGTACTGAACCAATACAATACAATTACAACCACAAATAACAGCCACAGACCACACTGCATTATAATTCTAAGTGAACACAAAATATCCAAACCTAATATAATATAACCAGAAATGACCAGCACCTCACCCGGGGGGGGGGCGGGGGGCGCTATATGCAATTGGGGATAGGATCACTTCAGGTGAAAAATCTGGTGGTACCCTACCCAGTGGTTACATACGTGTACTTGAGATATCAGCCTTCATAGTTTGGGTAGTCTTCATGTTTCCTGATATAATGTAAAAGGCATCTCCTCTGTCGTAAAATGGGCCAGACTCCTTAAAGAATTGCTGTAGCTTAAGTTTGATACAGCACTAATTCAGGAAACACATCTGAACAAAATGGAGCACCTTAAACTTAGAGCTGTGTGGACTGGATATTTGTCTCATCACATCCCTCCCACAAAAAAGGTGGAAGTAAGTAGTAATCTTAGTCAGGAAACAGGATCACATTAAAGATCCTGTTTTCCTGTTCTTACACAGAGGGGTGGATTTCTATTATGTCAAATGAAACTGTGGTCATATTTTGCATATTTCCAGTGTTTATTGGCCTACCCGGCCCCCCCAATGGCAAACATTTTTGTACAGCTCTTTTAACACTGATGGATTTTTGGGAAGGCCTGCTGCTGGTGGGGTTGGGGGGGGGGTGTACTGGAACATAGCAGAATATTAAATTGTAACCAGAACCTTGAGATACCTCAGTCCCCAACCTAGGGTGGCTAAGCACCTGAGCAATTTACGTATGGAGGGAGGGTTAGCAGATGTTTGGCAGGACAGGAACCTATTAACAAAAGATGAAATATTTTACTGCTTCCCCCAAACAACAGCTATTCCTGGACAGACAGATTTTACATGTCAAAATAATCTTTGTATTTGGTCTCTGAATGCCTCTTTTAACTGCATTGGCAAGGCTATGCCCCTTTAAGTGGGCAAATAAAAAATTCCGTTACATATAGGTAAAAAAACAAAAGATGCCAATAACCTGTTCCAAATTAATTACAACCCCATTTTGCATGCTTTACAAACTGATTTGAACAGGTGGAATGACCTGTTTCTCTCTCTGGTGGCTCGCATTGAAGTAACGAGGATGAATGTCCTCCCCATTTGTTATATAAGGTTTCAGCTCTGTCCATAGAAATCTATCACCATTCTGGAAAACACTGAATAAAATGGCTATGAATTTCATTAGGGCAGGAAAAAGACCAAGGCTCAAGAGTGAAGTCTTGGTGATCACTGGGGAAGGGGAGTCTGAGACTTACAGATTTCCAGAGGTACTACCTGGCTTCTCAGATCCATCCTATGTTACTACATACATCCAAGGCTGCACAACTACATTGGGGTAAGCTAGAGCAGGGCAACCCTGTCATCAGAAAGGTAGGTGATATTCCTTTTAACACCACTGATAAGAGTGTGACTAGGAGAATTATAAATCCCTGGAAAAGAACTACAGCTCAGGCATGATGCCAGGCAATAAATCTTATCAAAGGAAATAAGATCATCAACTACATGACACCAATCAGGGCCTGTACATCATTTGGACCCAGGGAGGCATACCACACTTTTCTCAGGTGGGAACAAAAGGGATGGAAAAGGTTGCATCAGATTGCTAATCAAGGAATGGTGAAGGCCTTTCACCAGTTAAAACAGGAGTTCAGTCTCCAACAGAATAACTTTTTGTTATGTGCAAGTTTGGAGTTCTTTACCAGTTCCATGTCAAAGAAAGCAGTTGCACAAGCCAAGAGATACATTGCAGAAGGTGCTGACCAGCAGTGGGAAGAGATATGGAAATCTACAGCTAGTGTTATGGCCTCCTATGTATGGTGGGAACATAGGTGGAAGGTGGTATCCCATTTTTTAAGATCCCTACAATTAGCAGTCATTTTGGTATTTTTCACATGGATGGATGCTGGTGAAATTGCAGACAAACAGCTCACCATTGCCACGTGTTCAGGAATTGACCCAAACTGTCCACTGACCACCTTCTGTGGGAAGTCAAGGGGCTGTAGGAGAGATTTTTTCAACATGCTGTTCCATGGGCAGTACAATACTTAGTACTGGGGTTAACTCCATATAGCTGAAACAACAAACATAGTAAATATCTCTGTCAAATCTTTACCAGTGCAGCAGTCAAACCAGTAACTTGTTACTGGCTGGTGGAGACCACCCCCAATAATGGATGGCTGGTTGTCCCTACTGTATGCAAACAAATCTGGGACATGGAAGGGTTAGTGGTACAACTGAAGTTGTGTGTAGAGAGGCACACAGATAGATGAATCACATTTATGCACTTTCTGTAAGGTCGAACATGCCACATGGTACTAGGCCCAGTGGCAGGTATGGGCTAAGTCTGAGGGTGTTTGAATACAGCCAAGACACCTAATGAGTAGACACTGCCACCAGGTGTGCTCTACTACCCAGGGAATAGTCTGATATAGTGATGGATTTGCCCATAGAGACTCTGTAACATGTAGGAGGCTACCGGCCTACAGGGAGCGAGCACAAGCCCAATTGCCTTCTTGGTTGCCTCCACAACCCACCTCGTACCAGGCTTAGTCACCAGTACCTCCATCTTATATAGGTTAAGTTTTAGCCAAACGGATGACATCCAGTCTTGAATCTTGATCAGACACAAATTCAATACTTCAATCACATCAGGGGTCCCGGGTGCAAACGACAGATACAGCTGGGTATCATTTGCATATGAAAACCCTACCTGTATTATCTAATGATCCTTCCTATTGTAGCACACACACTGTGAACAGCATAGGCAGAGGATTAACTCCTGGGGTACATCACAGAACAGGGGCTTTGGGAGTGAGAAAAAATTCATATCACTACCATGTATGTCCGGTCTCTAAGTAAGGACTCCAACCAGTTGATGGCCATGCCAGCAAGTTCACAGCACTCCCTAAGGTGATCCTACAACTGCCCATGGTCCACAGTGTCAAAAGCTGATGAGGGATCAAGGAATACTAAAACTGACCGATCTCTTCTATCTCTCGCCCTAAAAAGATCATTGACTGCCACCTAGTCACAGACTGGGCAACTTTTACATTGTGTAAAACTCTTCATGTACTTTAGATCAAATGCCCTTATACAGATGAGAATTTAGACTCAGGAGGGACCCCCAAGGGAGCCTGAACCCCAATTAAGGTGCTGCTCTGACAGTCCAATCATGTTCTATAAGTCCAGAACCACAGGGATATTCAGACTGTACTTTATGGGACACCATGTACCTTCAGGAGGAGCATAAAGGAACTGCTGGACTACTACGGTACCTTAGTGTGGGTACCTGGACTCCTTCTGGGGGGCTGAAGTTGGATCAGGGGCTAGGGTACCACCTCCCACATCACCAGCTCTAACAAGGAGAAGGCTCTATCCAGATTATTAGAACAAATACCTGAGGTCCCAGCTTCTTTCCTCTTTTAGTAATACCTAGCATCAGTGAAGTCACCTACATATTTCCCAGTTAACAGAGTTCATGGTTTCTCTCTGTACATAGTTTCAGTACATGCAGCAGAACTGCAATCTATTTTGCACTTTCAGCTTTTACTAACAAATCCTCAGGTTTCATGTAGATGTTAATCCTGTTTCACACTGACTCTATGCACACTTGGCCAGTCCCCAGGAGGCATTGCTTCTTTTTAGTTTTCAAAAAGGAAAAAGATGGACCACTCCCAGATTGTGGAATGACCAAAGCAAAAAAATCTTGGGCACATACTAGTGGCAGGGCATATGTTTGTAGACAGGGATTTCAAAAGAAGTCATATGCAATGAAAATCAGCAAGTCCCCAGGCCAGAATGGGTTGCACTCCAATGTGCTTAATAAATTTGGAAAGGAACTGGCCACCCTCTCCCCCATGGGCATTTACAACTATTCCTAGGAGGCTGGAGAAACGTGGATGTAATACTGCTCCACAAGGGGGGGGGGATTTAGAACCAGGTAATTACAAGTGAGTCTAACCTCCATTCTGGGCAAGCTGCTTGAAACCACTTTGAAGGAGCACATAGTAGAGTTCATCGAGGTTAATTGCCTGCAAGATTTAAAGCAATACAACTTTGTCAATGGGAAGTCATGCCAGACAAACCTTGATTTCTTCAATGTGGAGATGCAGACAACAAACAATGGCCAGTCTGTTGATATGCTATACTTGGACTTTAGCAAGGCTTTCGGTTCTGTGCCTTACAGAAGGTACTGTAGGTGTAAAAGTTGTGCAACTTAGGGTTAAGTGAGGGCATAACCAGATAGCTTGGAAACTGGTTTGGGGAAGGACTCAGAGGGCTGTGGTAAATAGGCAGCATTCAGGATCTAGGAAAGTCACTAGTGGTGTACTCCAGGTATCAGACTTGGCTCAAGTCTTATTTAACTTGTCCATCTACTGCATACTACAGGTGGAGGGATACAATGAAATATTAGCTTGTTTGCAAATGATATTAAGTTTTGTGGGAGGATCAACAGCAAGGAGGGAATAAATGACATGAAGAAAATTATGTACACTGAAGCAGTGATTAGAGGTCTGGCAGCTCAGATTCATCGCTAAAAAATATGAAGTCATGTACTATATACAGGTAGAAATAATCCCAGAATTAAGTATTAGCTTGGTGTTGTCAGAATAGCCCAAATGTCAGAGAAAAGGGATCTGGGTGTGATTATAACAGATACTGTAGCTAAAAGGTCACAACGAAGTGCAGTAATACACATGGAAAAACTAAGAGAATTCAAGGTTGCATTGAAAGAGGGTTCTCCAGTTGAAACAAGAAGGTAGTCCTGCCCCTTAGAGATCACTGGTGTAGCCACATCTGTAGTTCTGTGCACAGTTCTGAAACCCTCACCTGATGAAGAACAGGGACAGGCTGTAAGAAGTAAGTCCTTTCTCACTGGTGGCCAGCTCTATGCAGAATGGATGAGCCTGCACTTATAACTCCTTTCTCTGGAGCTGCTCTCGCATTCAGACTGAACTCTTTAGAATTGTCTCCACTTCCTTTTAGTGCCTACAGGCAATGTAACAGCATCCCACAGTCAGAGGGGGTGGACTCAGTTTTTAAACCCTAATATAATTGGGGTTATATTTTACCTCACATGAAATACTTGCTGCCCTCAGCAAGAATAGACATACCTGGAAATACCCACCAGGTACTCTTACGTAGGTGGCTGCCCTTATCCCCACACTTATGACCAGAACAACTAGAGGAACCCTGGATTAAAGAAACTGATGTACAGGCCTTCCTGGAGGGGGAAGGACAAATTGACTGACTTAGAGTGCACTTTGAACATTTTAAGTCATTCACTGATGAGCTTATTGGCAGTCATATCCACTACCCTGGGTGGGTCGTGCCCATAGGACTACCAACATACTCCTCTCCTAAAAGGCATATTGGGCATACTGTACATTAACCTTTTCATTACAGACTTGTCACCCTACAAATATATCACGATGAAAAGGTTTGCTTGCAGTTCAATGCGGCAGCTGGCTAACTCCACCCATGGCACAGTATAAGGCTGTAATTCCCAAACCTTCCTGTCTTAGTTTGCTTCATCTGTGGTATTACTTGTATATTTGCTGCCTGGCTATTTTGTCCTTCTGGACTCTCGTTCCAAGCGCCACTATTTTCTTTTTGTTCTTTACACTTCTTCTCCAGTTTGTATCATCCACTTTTCTTGTCCTGCTCTCTTTCTTTGCTTCTTCTAAACTTCCTGCATTACTCTTCTACCCTGCTTGTGTGTGCTGCTCCTTTCCATTTCTCCCTGTTGTACTTGTGACCCTGTATTCTTTTCTCCTTTCTGGCTGTGTTCAGTTTGTTCCTCACTTAAATCTGCTGCACATGTTTCAGTGTTTTTATCTCTTTTCTGTCACATCCAATCCCTTCCTCTCTTTTCTTTTTACGTGGCTGTGCTGCTTTTTCTTACTCTGTACATGTGCAGTGCCTTCCCTAACTGCCTCAGCTGCCACCATTTACATATGCATATTACTTTGTATATCACTCCCTACCTCTGCTGCACAATTCAACATTTACTCAGTGATTTTTCTACTGGCCTCACTGATCCTCTTGGTTTGACTTCAGGACCTGTCTCACTTTTGGTTATCTCCCTCTCCCCAGTTAAAGCAGCAGTACTAGATAGCCAGCAAAAAATCACACCCTACCTTGTTTTTAGCAATAATGTATTCTTGAAAATCTTAGATTCTTTGTAGGGATATTTTAAATTCAGTCAACTATTTTTAAAATTGTGTTTAATTACAACTTTTGTGATTTACATGGATCTATAATAAAGATGGCAGCCCCCAGCAACTTTCAAAAATCTTCTCTTCAGAGATAACACAAACTGCACCCACTATATTTATAATGCTGATATATCAGGGTGTTGTCAGCACATTTCTGATGGCCAACAGTAACGCAGCACCTTGCTCTGCTTACATCCATGAAGGTGGACATGGCAAAGGATCAATAACTTTAAGAACTTCAAAATGATCTATCTTGCCATAGGAATGAAACAAAGCAAAAAGAAAAGCAGATATATTGATGTATTGGTATGTCCTAACTGCCAACCAAATTATTTACATTTTTGTTAACTAGTATTGCTGCTTTAAACTCAATCTCTCAATCGCCAACTGCAGCAACACCTGTGCCAGGCTTATCTTTCATGCTTTCAGCAATTGCAGTCCTCAGCTGCTGAAAGTCCACTCAAATCTCGGCTTCCACTTGTAAGCCTATCACGTATCTGTTTCCCATACCAACCTGCAGGGGATGCAGCTCAGCACTGCTCGCTCCAAATGAGATGCAGCACCACCCAGCTGTTGGGATTCCTCTACCAGTCTTAACACAGCTCATTTTGCAGCAATTGATTCATATTGTATACCTACTCATAAGGGATCCAAACTAGCACAGATCCCTACTATTAAACTGCACCCTGCTTGTTCCTGTTTCAAATCAACACCTTTTCAGCACTTCTTCCCTGTTACCCTCCTTCAAGCACATGTTCCCTGTGCTTTCTGCTCAGCAGACTGTCCCCTTCACACAGTGGGATATCTTAGATGGTACAGAATCCAATGGACCTTAGCCTTGAATTCATTAAACACCATCTTCAGTATAACCATCACCCTCATCACCTTCAGGTGTCATGTTTTGTTAGACCAGGCAGAGACCATCTGGACAGACAGGGTTGGCCAAGTGGTCCTTTTCTGCTGAATGTTTCTATGTTTCTTTGTTTCTTTGTCTCTCTATCTCTCTGTCTCCTTCTGTCTTTCTGTTTCTCTCTCCCTCTGTTGCTCTCTGTTTCTCTGTCTCTATCTCTGTTTCTGTTTCCCTGTTTTTTTCCCTTTTTCTCTCAGTTTCTTTCTGTTTCTTGGTTTCTCCATTGTTCATGACAGATTGTCTAATAAGCACAACATTGGCAGCTGGATTGGAAGATCACATCAAACAGCAGTTGAAGTAGTGAGGTATCCAGAATTAATATTGTGTTTCTCAATTTAGTAATACCATATATATTTTTCAACTATTTAAAAACACCAGCTTCTACTGATATCAAACTCTATAGATGTCACTTAGAAATATACATCTGTAAATCCCCTCCTTGTTAGCCAAATTAAGGAATGGGCACTAAAATACTGTAACCATTCCATCACTGGGTATTCTGAAAACAAGTCTATTGTAGTTATCATCAACAAAGATCATTCCTCTTCTCTTACAATCATGAAATTCCTGCAAAGATTAACCTATGTGTTCATCATCACTTCTTCATACATGGTGTCTAGATCCCTACCACTGACACTACTACTGCTGACTACCGTGTACATTTTGAATTCCAGACTTCCAGAATCCTGATCCCTACAGTGGCTACTCATATTACTACACCATCGGACTCCTGAAACCTAACAATGACATCCATTATTATGTGTCTAAAGCCAGTGAAATCATATGGCAAGCTCATCTCCCATCTACCAGAACAGTATACCAAACAGCTTGGCCCAAATACTTGATCTCCTGTGCTATGCAAAACGTGAACCCTTATTGCCTAATGTTTATCAAATGTTAGCATTTTCTGCCTTCTGCACCTGTATAAACAGTTATCCATTTCTACCATCAAGCAATTAGTATGCAATGAACCCTGACAGCATGCAATGCAGTATCAAAGATTCCTGCATAGCAAAAGGGGTTAACTGTCACTGAAATTGCCTTGTTTCTTGCAGCAACTCTGCTGCAGGATTTTACAGTTTTGTGTTGCATCTGGGTAGACTCCATTGTAGTTCAGAAATCAAGTTTAACCTATCAATAATTCTCTTTGACTGTACATTACTCCTCTTGAGTCCTCCTACTAAACCGTATATCCAAAGTCTAAAGAACATTTTACCAGTTGGGAGGCAACCTATCAACTTCATCATGTTCTGAAACCTCATTGATTTCCTCAGATCTGTTGTTTTCAGTCCATTGATCCATTTAGCACTTCAAATAGCTGTGACATTAGCCTTCTATGGTTTCTTAAAGCCGGGAGAATTTACATGGAGATTAACATTTTCCCCAGATATTCTACATCCAGTCCCAGCAAGTCATTATCAGACAAATACTGGATATGCTAAAGCTTTGAACTTCGAAGACAAATCACCAATCTAACAGATTATTTATTATCCTACTTATAACCAGTGGTGACCAATCTCCATCCTATGTCAACTGGTAGCTAGAAAAGTCACCTCATTTGCACCTCTTCCTTTCCTCATGACAGATAAAAAAAATAGAATTATACCATACTAGGTCATATCTCACCTGAGGACTCTTCTGACATCTATGACTATAACCTATGACTAGAGCAGGAAAGGGAGCTTGGAGTTATCATCTCTGATGACCTCAAGGTAGGGAAACAATGAGACAAAGTGGCAGGTAAAGCAAATCGGATGCTGGGATGTATAGGCAGGGGTAGCACCAGCAGGAAAAGGGAGGTTATAATTCAACTATACAAGACACTAGTGAGGACCCACCTGGAGTACAGTGTCCCTACCTATGTAAGGACATAGACAGGGTGGAGAAGGTTCAAAGGAGGGCAACAAAGATGGTACAGGGATTGCATCACAAGTCCTATGAGAACAAGCTGAAGGACTTGAATATGTACTCACTGGAGGAGAGAAGGGAGAGAGGCGATATGATAGAGACATACAAGTACCTTATGGGGAGGAACAGGGTGCAGAAAAACACTATTTTCCATCAACAAAGATGTTCCAGGACTAGAGGGCATGGGAGGAAGCTGGAGAGAGGACAATTCAAAGGGAATGTGAGGAAGAATTTTTTCACAGAAATGGCGGTGGACCAGTGGAACACCCTGCCTGAGGAAGTGGTGGGGGCTGAAACAATCACGGGATTTAAGAATGCACGGGATAGACATAAGGGAATCCTGGAGGTCAGGAGTAAGGGGTAACAGACTTCTAGAAAAACTTAAAGTGATCTTACGAGCCCAAATGGGCAGACCGGGTGGACCATAGGCCTTTATCTGCTGACAGTATCAACATATCTATGTAACCTCTCAACTATTCAAGTCATTCATTCTGGATTAGAGCAGCTAATACAGTTTTGAGAAAAAATATTCCTGGCCATACCATCAATGTTTGAGGCTGCTGGTCTTCCTCCTGTTATGAGTTATACATCACCTATCCTGCAACAGATCTTCACCAAGTATACAATTGCAGCCAGAGATACGTTGCTGTATTTCCAGATATTTCACAATACTGTATATCTAAAGGGATTATCTCTGGTGGCCCAAAGTGGTATTGCAGGCAGGTGGGGTATTTCTCTAGAGATATCACAGAAATTTCAGGAAATGTCTGGCCATATCTTGTATAAG